>CM073591.1:177159431-187159431 GCA_037074705.1 Zhengitettix transpicula | reverse complement strand
TATTTATTTTCAACAAAAACCTTTCTTTGGGTATAAACACAATATCACAAATATTTCCTTAAAACTAAATACACCAGAATCAAAACTTAACCTAATTCTAACAATTACTTAATCTATGACTTGGATAATATTGAAATTGTTTCCAGAATTTCAGAAAAAGGAAGGAAAACTTTCACTCCTAAAAGAAATTCAATTTTTTAAAATCACAGTAAAATAGCCTGAATTACTGGTTTAAAATTTAAAACGGACTTCAAATAAATCCTAAATTGACTCAAGAATTAATAAAATTATTAAATTAATATATAAACTTAATTTAATACTAAAATGTTTAATAAGTCACGCCAATTCTATTTAAAATCTCAATTTAGCGCAACAGTTCAAGTACCTTCTGGGCCAACTGGTTCGAAGCCTCTTACCAAAATGAAAACATTCAAATTTGTAAATAGATTATTCTCTCGCAGGCAGTACCTGTGAGGGATGCTCTTCTCGCAGGCAGAATCTTGTAGGAGAGATACGAAGGAGCTACCTATGGGATGCCTTTTCCTCTCCGTTTTTGAACTAAGGTTCCCACAAGCCGAGGCACCTCGGCCTGTTCTGAGAGGTGTATGTTCCGGGGTCACAGACCTTGTCCGCTATTCCCATTGGAATAGTCGGCCAGCTGCCTCCTAAACTGGTCGAGGCACGGAGAAGAGAATGCTGCGTCCCCACAGCAAACTCCTCTTCTGCTATCGGAAGGGACAAGTACCCAATGCCCGACCTACCTGATGCAGGTTTTTCTAGGGTTTGTCCTGCATTTCTTTAAGCGAATGCCGGGTAGGATCCTTAAACTATAGCCCGGGCGCCCTAGTTAACCCTTGTCTACCTTCCTCTACCCTTCCGCATCCCACCTTTCAAATCCCTTCCTATGCTATTAAAGGGGAGTTGCCACCATGTGGATTACCCTCATGTAGCCTGTTGCCCCCAAAAAATGTAAGGTAAAAACATGACCATTTTTTTCTATTTATTTATTACAAAACTTTTCTCTCAAGATTTTCTGTTGTATAAATATTATTTACAATACATAGAATCAAATTATGTACATAATTGGCATGGAAACTTGTTATTAGGTTAGTTCAGTAATTAACTTAATTTTGATTTTTGTTGTTTCCTTCATTTGTTGTAGGGGTAGAGCGTTTACTGGTGTTTATCCAGTTTGAAAGGTTGCACGGAATGGGTGACTGGGATCTGCGGGTGAGATGATGGGGTGTGTTATGTGGTGCCTGAGTGTTCTGGGGGAACGATGAAGTCGATAGGGCGTTTTCCTTTGAGCCGACATGAGTGTAGTGGTGAGGGAGTGTAATTGCTAGATCGTAGTGTTTGGATGGTTCAAGGTGCTTTTAATTAAGGAGGTTACGGATTTGGTGATTAAGGAGTTGAGTTAGGGACGGTTAATGTGGTGGCGGATGATGGAATTTCTTAGGTACCAGGGAGTGTTAGGAATGGTGCGAAGGATTATGTTTTGTTTGGATTTTGGCTGATGGGGTCAGGCTGTTACTCCCCTTATGGATGAGGCGTAGGACCAGGTGGGTTTATTATGGAGAGACGTAAGAGGCGTTTTGTGCTGATTGTGAGTGGGATGGAATATAGCGTTCTGAATTTCAGTTTGATTTTGAAGAGGAGGTGATTAATGTGCGGTCCTCATTAGAGTTTTGAATCAAAGCGAAGTCCTAGACAGGTGGTTTCTGTTTTTGTGGGTATTTCTGCGTTATTTAGATAGAGGGGGAAGAATGGTTTTTGGTTAGTGTGAATAAGACGGTTATTGCTGATTCGCCATTGTTTTGACCAATGCTCTAGGTTTGTGAGTGCTGATTGAAGAGGTTGGATATTGGAGGTTTGATGGGAGAAGGCAATGTCGAAGCATGGCTATCCAATTAGAACATATGCAGTTGCTCTGTTGGTACCATTAGGACAGGGGTTGGTTCCTGTTTACGTCATGGTCGTATCGTCCTAGTGATGAGATCAGCGTGGAATAAGACTCAGAGAGGTCGCTGATTTTGTTGGCACATCATTGGTCTCACGCCATAACAACTTCTCGTTGGTTTTGGGTGTGAAACGTGTGGCAGCAAAATTTGTTGAAAAATTGAATTTCGCACAAAAAAACGGCGAATGAAAGGTGCTCAGAAGTCGCTAAATCACGTCGACAACGATGCTGAACTTAGGAAATGTGTCGTAACAGGTGATGAAACGTGGGTTTACAGATAGGACGTCGAAACTAAACCACAAAATTTAAGAGAACCTTGAAGGAAGTCGTTTTACAAGCATAGATAAGATTGAAATTGCATCGCTGAAAAAGTTAAACGTTATCCCAAAGATCGAGTTTCAGAAATGTTTCTGAGATTGGAACAAGCGCTGACAAGGGTATAATATCTAATTGGGACTATTTTAAAAGAGATAACATTTATGTGGACAAATATATAAAATTCATTTAAAAAAAACACGAAAATTTCCGTTACTTTTTGAACTCACGTCGTATTAAAAAGGTTCCACATTTTTGTCATTTATAAATCTCAAACGTGGTTTCCTTAATTTACTAATGGGTATAAAGATTCTACCAATGTTTTCACCACAAATAATCATTCTGCGTTAAAATGCTATTAGAGAAAAACGTCCAGCTATTTAAATTATATTCTTTGTAATTGTTTCTTATATTAAATTTGTCCGTAAACTAAGGTCGCATTTATTTTTATTAATTGAAACAGACGTTAAATTTATATCTATTAGTTTTATAACATAGAAATTAAAGTGTGTTAAAAATAATAATACTGTTATGTCGTAGTTGAGAATATTAAAATGGTTGATCTCTCAACACTTTTAATGCTTAATTACACGGCACAATGTAATTATATAAGTTATACGTTAAGCTCGGGCGAGTACGTAGCTGCCACCAGACAGCAGTACATTTCATTTCATTTAATTTCCTACATTGTCACTATGTTGACTCGAGATATAATACCGCCACATCCCGATTTGATTGTCCGCACCCGCTGTGGTTACACGCACTTAAAGGGGTCGCAGGCGTTCTCAGAGTCGAAGGCCAGGAATTTCTCTAATGACCCATTTTAGCCTTACTCAGCCCTAGCAGTCGGTCGGTATGACGCATGAAGATTTGTCCGTCAGGTGTCTGGACGGCATAGGCAACAATTGCTGGTAATCAAGATGGTCCGGGTGCATAATTACGAACGCTCACGGTCTCCTGAGTTTGGAAAGTACGCGGTTTTGTCTTTTCTCTCTCCCCCATTTTTATCCAAATCTGGATGTACACGATCAATAATCATATGAAGTCTTCTTTTCAACAAGAGCTCCGCCGGTGATCTTCCCGTGGTTGTGCTGATGGTAGGAAGCGAGTAATCATAGTGGCAAAATCCTCTCCTGCCATTTTCTTTAATGCCGACTTCGTTGAATGAAAAATTCGCTCCACTTGTCCATTTGAAGACGGATGTTGTGGCGCTACGTAGATTAAATGTATTTTATTACGATATTCGAAATACTTATACTCCTCTGCAGCAAAAGCTGTACCGTTATCTGGGAGTCCATGTGTTGCAAACAATTTTATGGTTGCGGCTGACGTTGTTGATGGCACAGGTGCTACATCTAGCTACTTTACGTACGACAATGCCCTAGACGTTGATCACTATTCTCAGTTGATGGAGAAGTCCCTCTAACAATAGTACTCTACAGAGGTCTCCCTAATGACACAGTATGAAGGGAGGCATGGGTAAACATTGGGATAACAGTCGTTTGAGGTGTCGCCTCCATGAACTGCTCATAGTAGGTAGTATCCAAGATGAGACCTTGGGTAGACCACACGATTGCATTGCTTTCAATCCCACATATGTGCTTTCAGAATGTATTTGTGGGAGAGTTTGTGAAAAGATGCTCAAACCGTAACAATTTTTGGTTGTGGGAGGAATCCCACTAACAACAGCACTCTGCAAGCAGAGGCTTCTCCGCAGTTGCAGCACATGGTGGTGTTACTTAACAAGGAAATGTCTTTCCGTGAGGTACAACTGTAGGACAAGACATAACTGTAGAAAAGATGTTTTAGGGCTTAAATTGAAGGCATTCGTGCCAGTTAATGTCAAATACGTGGCTGTTGTATAGAAACAGCACTTTACAAAAATTATTGTTGATTATATTTATTATACGATGTACCTGTTTAATGATATTGTGTTGCGATCTTAACACAAACTGTTTATGGGAATAAGTTAATGTGTATCTGGAATAGGTTGAGGTCTTGAAAAAATATATATTTGAAGTAACTTCAGAACTGAAGGTGATAAAAAAGTTGATAATTTATCCTCTTAGTAGCTTCTTCCTGTAGCTATAAATTTATCCTTTCATGATGTATTCCATATATTTTTAAAAATAAGAAATAGAGAGGATAATTAATAATAAGATATATAAAAATTACATTAAATATAATTTAATGAAAATGTAATAACTTTCATACAGTATAACATGTGCACAATGTTTAAATAATGACAAAAAACTGCAGAATGCACATATTCAACAAATTACTTAAGTTCTATTGCTACACCATGCACAAAGCTATGCACAAAATTTATAAATGCACATTATTTCTTGAGTTAACAAGAAAATGTCTTAACAATTCTCATTTTAAAAATTTTAACTTGTAAGATATTGTATAAGTTTTATTTACAAAATTAAAGCTAGTTTCATGTTATGAGCTTATTGCAATATTAACAATATTAATCATGATTCTCTTGTAATTAACATGGTAAATGTAATTCAAAGTTCAAATTACATATTATAGTAAATATGAAAATTCTATAAAATTTACAGCAAGTATTGCTAGAAAGCACTTACTTTGTAACAATTGTGGTATAACACAATTTCCCACTCTATTATGATATAGATAAAGAATTACAATTATTACACTTTAACTTAATTTGCAAGCATATGGCATCCTTATATTCATGTATTAAATAAAATGCTTATCAATTAATAATACTAAAGAAAAATATCTACCATTTATAACATCAAATGATAAAAAATTCAACACAACTATATTCATACAAATAGAAAATGTTTGCCTATGATTATTAGCCTTAATCAGGAAAATAATAGTTAATACATAAGTAACAGCTCTAAAGACGATGCAGTCATCCATACTCTACATGACACTGTCCTTTCAATATATTTGATAAAAACATCCAAATCTGATAATCAAGTTGAGTATGGATGGCTCTGAACATTTAAAATTCACAATTCCTTAATTGAAAAAAATTTATCTGTATATATATGTATATGTGTGTATATATATATATATATATATATATATATATATAAATTCTGCAAACAAAGTTATGAAAGAAGTCTTATTTTCCTTTCTTGTAATTTTTCTATTAGTATTTTAATGCATAGAAAAATGTATAATTTGCTTTATATTAGTTAGCTACAATAACAAATGCTACTGAAAACTATTATAATTGTTAAATGTATCTTACTTTATTTCAATATGTTAATGATCACTGTTAGAAAAGAAAATATAAATATAGTGGGATAATTAAAAACAATTCTATATGTATGTATAACACTGAGAATATGGTCGAAAAGATTTTTTATATTTTATACAAAAAATATCTAGCCAGATATTAATAAAACATATAACAATATACATGTATATTTAAGAATATGAAGAACGGACATCTTTTAAATTATGTAAGAGGACCAAGGGCAATATCTGTTAATGTTTGACTATTTTCACTATTGTCACTGTCAGACATAATTTTTCATATATCACTTTTGAAATGTACTAAATAAAATCTACATTAATTTTTTTTGTTTCAGTATTTCAATTGTACTCATATAGTTATAATATAAATTACTAAAAGTTTATGCTTTTGAGGAAAGACGTACACTGAGCTCAAAATGGAGTGTCACAGACCGCTGATACAGAAATGGTAAATATACATGGAAAGATACAAAGAATAATTTATTACTACATGTACATAACACACACTGAGGCAAAAACCGATAACTGATACCAGACCAGCATCTAGCTTAACAAAGAAAAAGCAAAGTACTGAAGAATTAAACTGCCACTCTTGTGCACAAGATGGAGATAACAGGGATTAGCAACCATCAGGCTCATAATAAATACACAAATATAAATACAGATAATAGGAAAACACTTGGAAATTAAAAAAACTCATGAAACAAGTAATATTTAGATCAGAACTGAATGTAAATCACCACAACTTATCATAAATATCATAGAAAAATGTTTAATAAATTTTAATTAGCCATCATAGATTTTATGTGATCATTTTACATTGGCAATTCATCAACTAACTATGGTTAGAAAGACCTGCTAAAATTCAAATTAATATGTAATTGCTAAAAAATATACTGCATAGTATAGGATTGACAAGAATAAAAAATATATAAAATATTTGCAAGGTTGTAATAAACAGATTGCAGCAAAATTATTTCATACCACCTAAGTCACAGCAACTCTTGAAAATTTTTCACATGTTAGATACTTAAGCATATCTCATAAATATAAATACAAAATAGTTATTGTTAAATCTCTTGGAATTAATCACGATAAATGGAAAACATTTTCAGAAACAATAATAGAAGCCACTAAGATACCACTTCTTTTTGCACTTTGCATATGACTAGGTGTCTCTGTGTTTATTAATACGTAATTTATGAAACTACAAGGAGAAGTATATTCACATATACAATCTTCATAAGTGACTATAAAAAAAGACATGGTGATATTTAAAAGTAAATTCTGTTAACTGAAGTTATGTATGAGTTACACAAAATGAATAGATTGTGAGAGGCTGTCAAAAGTTGAAGTTATATAAACACATACACATATATATTAACACATTTGGATAGGAAAGAAGGATAAAGAGTGGCAGACATACCTTAAATACCTTAGTATAAAATATATATATATATATATAAAATTGTAATATTGGTATGGAAAGGAAATTTCTGTAATTATAATTGCAGTCCGCAGCCGGCCGTTGCACGGAATGGTGTAACACTCCTTCCTGAAGAAGGAAGCTGAGAGCCTCCGAAAATTTGAAGAACAACCTTCAGTTCCTTATGGTGACACCGCACTTCACTTTCAGGTAAGTCACAACCTATCTTTTCTTTCCATACCAATATTGCAATTATTTTTGACAAGGTTACATCCTCACTAATATCATATATATATATATATATATATATATATATATATATATATATATATATTGTAATGCATTTGATATAATGCATTGGATTAAAAACAGCGCACATGTCGTAAAGAGAATGTGTGGGAAAAGTAACCACGGGTCCTGTCACGAGGTGACAAGACGGAGCGGTAAGACATTTATCTAGGATGAGTGCTGGTGAGCGGCAGAGAGGAAGCCATAATTTGTAGAGTGTGTGTGGTGGTGCGGCAATTAGGTCTAAAGAGTGATTTCGGGTCCAGTAGCTTATTGATTTGGGGAACGGCGTGAAGAATTAGTAACGCAGAACGTGGGTAAGCAGATGTTCCCAAAGTGGCTATGTTAGAGCAGGCTATTGTCTCTGACGAATGACCTGACAAGTGGCGTAGTTGCTTGGGACTTGGAAGAAAAGATTTTGTGCGAGTCGGACAAAAGAGAGCAGCCAACAAGTCCTGAGTAATTGCGGGGGCGAGGTACTGCAGCTGCGGGCATGTCGAATGGCGCAATTGCTTGGGATGATGAGGGTCCAGGCACTTGTTGACTTAGGATCTGGAGAAATTAGTATCGCGCACTTATGAGCGGAGAGGTCCAAAGACAAATTGGACCTGTCACGATTGTCGGGTTTCGAAAGGCGGAAGGAATCCAGTGGCCGGGACGTAAATTTCAGTAATGGGATTCTGTCACCGCGCCGCTGGTGACGAAACTTTGCATCAAGAGAAAAACAAGGAGGCTGGTGGTATATATAGGGGAAATAACCTATTGTGTGGACAGTTGGCAGTTAGCATGGGAGAGAGGCGGAGGACGCAGCGAAGAGTTGGACAGTTGGAGTTAACGTGGGAGAGGAGACAGACACAGCGTGGGAGAGAGGCGGAGGATGCATCGAAGAGACAGTTAGTCAGTCAGCTAAACCATAACAGCTGTAAACATTTTTAAAATAGAGAAGCTCTATCTGTATGAGTAGGAGAATTGGACCTGTCTTCGATGGTAGCCGACCTGGATGCAGCAACGACGTCAAGGGGTGTCACGGCGAACCAGTGATATTGTGTTAGAGTCAGTGAGTGAATGTCAAGGCTATAAAGTGAGTGTCTTAAGAACGAGTCGAAGTAAACCTGAGAAACTGTAAGTTGGAATGCATAATATTAACAGATGTAAACGTTATTAAAGGATAACAGTCAGATGTCGTTCTCTTCTTTTGATAATAAGGTTAGAAGCAATCTATAGGTTAAGTTCATTAATAAATTTAGTAAATACTTTTGTTTAATTTAAAACTTAAATGTTGGGTCTTTTTAAATAGTTCGATTCTGTCCGTTGTCAAACCCAGTAGAGACCCATGAGAGCAAGAGTTTCTTATTATAATGTTAAAATAGTAAATTCATTTGTAAATTCTTCTTGTGTTAGTAAATTTGTTTGTTAAAATCAAAGTTTATATATTTTTTTTATTTTATTTTATACCCTTATTAGTTTATTACAATATATATATATATATATATATATATATATATATATATATATGTAATTAACTCATTTGGATAGGAAAGGCTAACTGGACCAACTGTTGATGTTAGTTAAGTCAGCTATTATCTCTCTTTCCTACCCAAATCAGATATGAGTCAATTATTTTGACCTGGTCATATTTGAATATGTATGTATGTATGTATACATACATACATATATATATATATATATATATATATATATATATATATATATATATATGTGACATGGTCAGAATAATTAAAACAATTGGTATGGTGCAGTCGGCTGGCAAACAAGATGATTCTAATGACTGAAAATTTGAAGAATTTCTTCTGGGTTATCATGGCAACACTGAACCTCAATTTCAAGTAAGTCACATACTTTGAGGCCTTGGTCCTTGAAAATTTGATATGTTATTGCTTCCCACCATTGCAATGCTATTTGTCAATTTACAGTAAATCAGCCACTCTCTATCTCACTTTCTTATCTGAATGAGTTAATTAATTTGACAATGTCACATTATCTCTACTTAATATATATATTATAATACAGACAGGTAAAATGGCTAAATTATCTTAAATTAAAAGATTTAACAACAACTTGACAGACTCTGTTAAATTTACAGAACAACATACAACTAAATAACATAACAACACAAATAAAACTTAACAGATAACTGATAATTTTAAGTTGATTTTTTTCAATGATTTCATGAGTTAATAATTTTGAGAATCCTTTTATTCCATCACAGATCATTTTAGAAAACTACTATTACTTGTACATATGTCAGAGAAAACTATGCAAGAATAAATGGTTTTGAGGAGGATAACAAGATCAAATATAACAAACAAATAAAATAAGAAATGGAGTTTAATACAAATGTATATTATATACAGTTGGTTTCATTAATCTGTGTGTTCGAATAATTTTTTTATGTATCATCATAGCACATTACTTTGGAAATGGAATTTTACAAATTCTGGTGTTTTGATGTTAACTGAACAGCAGTGTAGGAAGCCCCATTAATTTTTTTTAAATAAATAATATTAGTCTTGGTACCATTTTCTTAACACCTTAAAAGAAAAATAAAGTTCTGTACACTCTAAAGTTATCATTTTCATATAATCTCATTTTGTGTGTGTGTGTCTACATATGCTAAATTTATTAAGGCAAGCAAATGTCATGGAATAAAATTCCAGTGGGGTTTATTTTATAAAAATGATGAGCAAAGAAATAAATACAAGGCATTAATAACAAATGTTATTAATATTAACTTACTTCAACAATTTCCTCATTTATTCTATTTATTTAAATACCTGTAATCTGCTTGCATCCATAATAGAAAAACACAAGCACAAAAGATATCAAATTAGTTCAACAGTTACTTTATGCTTATTACATTAACATTTAGAAATTTAAAATTAAGAAATGTTATCCTGTACTTAATTCAGTATATGGAAATATTTGAACTAGATATTTAAATATAAATTCACTGTTCATTGTAGTTTGTATACTATTATATGAGTATATTAACCTGTGTTTATTCATTTGGATAGGAAAAAGGGATAGAGAGCAGCCAACTTACCTTAAATTGTAAGTTGGAGTCACCAGGAATAAGAAAGACAACGTGGTCTACCTAAGTGTTAAAGGTGCATTCAAAAAACTTGTATGCCCAGAAGATAAAACCCAAAAACAACTGTGTAAACCACCTATCACACTTAGATAAACAATCTCTTCTTGGTGTCTTTCCTACCCCAAACAATTATATATATATATATATATATATATATATATATATATATATATATATATATATATATACTTCTACTATATGGAATTCAATGTTCTTATTAACTCTTGGCTAAATCTAGATGTACAAAGAATTTAAGGAAAGAGAAATACAGTAAACTTATTTTTTGATCCTTTAGGAACTAATTCACCCTGAATCCAGAGAAGATATAACCCTGTCAATATTTTGATGAATATCAGAAATGTTCTCCCTGCTGATTAAAGCTTTCAGTGCAGTATGGACTTCATACTCTAACAGATGATTTCTCATTGTATCTGAAAAAATAACACTTTAATCAAACTATTAGCATTTAAGCATAATTCATACCTTAAGCAAATAGTGCAAAATATATCTCTCATAACAGAGAAAGTACATTTGATTAAAAATGA
Organism: Zhengitettix transpicula; assembly: GCA_037074705.1. Lineage (NCBI taxonomy): Eukaryota > Metazoa > Arthropoda > Insecta > Orthoptera > Tetrigidae > Zhengitettix > Zhengitettix transpicula. Next base: position 187,148,545 of record CM073591.1, on the reverse strand, counting down.
TGAAATGAAATGAAAATACTCATATCACTCATATCATCATTTAACTATGTCCTAGATACTTCTTTATTACTAATGGACCAGTACATGCCTTTTCTGTTAATTTTTTCAATTTATTATTTATTTTAAATATTTATATCCAAACCTGGTCCAAGGTTTGTAATGTATCTTTCAGTTGAAATAAAATTAAAATAATTTACTTGTAAAACAAAAGTTTATATAATGAACAAAATGATAAAATGTTGTATGGAAAAGGGGATATGTTTGTATGTGTCTCTGAATGTGTATATGAATATCATCGTAGTCTAGCAACTAAGCAACTAAATTAAACAGCCACTGTATTGTTTTTACAATTTTCAAAATAATATATCTCGAAAACTATTTACACTTCAATCCAGAAAAAAACACCACTGATGTTATTTAAAATAATTTGATTTTTTTAATGTCAAAGGGCATTGTACCATTTAAAAAATCTAATTTTTATAAATTAATAACTTTCTAAAATTATTAAAATCTGTGTATAGACATCAAACATGGGCCTTTGTCTACAATTGATTTCTCTGAAAATTACACATCAAGAGAGCCTTCCATTTCAGAAATATTTGTGGAGTAAATTTTTGGTAATTCACCCTGTATGTAACAAATGGTATAGACAGGAAAGAGAGAAAGCGGGTGGTTTGCCTGAAATTGAAGCTCAGAATTGCCATACAGGACAGGAGCAACTTCTTCAAATTTTCAGAGGTATTAATCAGCCATCTTCATCAAGAGAAAGAAGACACATCCCATATGCCAGCCAGGATGTGTCAATTTACTCCTGATTATATATATATATATATATATATATATATATATATATATATATATATATATATATACAAACTTGGATAGTAAGGAAGGATAGAAATAAATAGGACAAATAGGAGGATTGCGCTTTAATAAATAAAAATAAATAATATACAAGCGGGTGTGTCAGTTTATGAATGCATATTTTTATATAAGGTTTTCTTTGGTGACTTGAATCCAAACAGGTGTGGAATTGTAATTAATGGTGTCTGGTAAAGCAGCGAGTCCCAATTCGGGAGAAACAGGCAAGCAGGTTCTCGACACAGTTTGTACTTCATGGCACGTGTTGAGTAATTCATGTGTCTCAGGTATCATTAAATAAACAAAGTTTGGTTATTTATCTGGTAAAAATAACCTGGAGCTCAAGAATTGGTAGATCTTACAATTCGTACATGCTCGACTCAGAAAACTTATTCCTCGTTACAGTAATAAGGAATCGGCATATTATAATTGCATCTGTTGCCCAAACTGGTGGCCAAACTTGCATAATTACTACATTTGGCATCCTGGACATTGGGGCCTTTTGAACTTCGAGATTGACACATGGTAAGGACGAGGTATATGGACCAACGAAAGTTCTGGAGTACGCATGGTTGCAGGACTAATTTAATCGCTGAAGAATTAGGGAAAATTTTTTAAAAAGTGTTTGAAAGCAGAGCAAAGTGAGTTTTTTAACATGAAAAATTCTCTGTAAAGTGTTCAGTGCAAGAAGCAAGAAAAGTATGAGAACTTTGTTTGCAATTAATCTAGAAAATACTAGCTTGTGGAATATCAATATTCAGTATCAAGCCAAGGGGTTAAGCCTATTCCACATAAGATTGAGGCCATAAAAAATTTAGCTGCCCCAAGAAATAGGAAGATATTGCAAAAATTCATAGGGTGTTGTACGTTTTTACAAAATTTTATTTTTGACTATGCAAAAAAATTTGTTCCCTTGTATAAATTGTTAAAAGAAAAATGTAAAATGATAAATAATTATCATTTGAAACATAAAGGAAAATGCTATTCTTGAAAATTGATGGAGTGATAACATTTTATAGGTTGTGAGAAATAGAATGGCTTGATAGATGTGCAGTAGGAGAAGGGAGAAGCTGGAGGGCACTATTGTCAACAACTGGAACTCCCACTTGAAGCAACACCTATATCAATGTTATAAACATTCATTATGTTCTTACGAATGGGATATAAAGACAGCAGCAAGGTTTAATTAATATACCCTGTACTTATCATCTCTTGACTTCTACAGATAAGTTATTTGACATACAAAATACCCTGAACTGAAAACATTGTATTTCCTTGAGTCAATTTTTTCAGAATAGTTTTTATGCTACCAAGTTGATGTAACAAAGGTTCATGTTAAATGGAGCTCTGGCCTACCCCAACTACAATTAGAGGGCTGTGTGTGCACATCATATTCAGACATGAGTAGTTATTTTTCTCCAACTATATATTAAGTGAAGAGCAGCATCACAATGCAGATCAATAAATATTTTGCATTCAATAATTTTTTTTAATGTTTGTCAACAAATTATGGGTGTTTATGTAATAGATTGAATATGTTTAATGGTTCAAGTAAAATTAAAGTAGTGTGTATGAGATATATAATCACAAAAATTATGGCTATTCCTAAATTATAAAATAAAAATTTTATTTGCTAAAAAATTAAAATTTAACATTAAGTACATTGATTAAAAAAAATTCACCTTATTGAAAGGAACAATATATGAATATGCTTAAAATAATTGCTTCCTATTTTTATTTATACCTTGATATATTGCTATTCCTTATATATTAGTCTAATTAAAATTAGATTACCTGACACAGTTAACTGCTCCAGAAGAGACAAACAATTCAGCACAACCTCACTAGTAAGAATAGTTCCAAACTCTTTCAAAAGACGGCAAATATTATGCCCAATTTTGTTTTCCACTAAAATACAAAGAGTATCTTTCAATCCCATGGCAGAAATTAACGTCAAAGCTAGTAATGCTTCATTTTGCATCACAGCATGTTCTGCCGTAATCATTGTAACCAAACATGGTAAAGCCCTAGCTTCAAGCATAGATTGAAGTACTTTCTGATCTCTGAAAAATAAATAAGCATTAACCTGAAATATAAAATAAATCATTACTTTTGTAGAGAAAAACTTTGCAGAAATAATAATAGCTGTCCTTTATTGATCTCAATAAACAATAAATATGTGGGCAAACAGAATTACAATTTCATTTAAAATTATATGAATTTTCATTTTCAAATGTTTCTCAAACTATTGTCTTTGAATAATATGTAGAAGAAAATAGAAATTACATTTATTATTCTTTATTTAATCTTTAGTCCTTGGTAAACCTTGGCCTTTTCAATTACCCTTTTAACCTACCTCTACCTTTTGTCAACACATTAAATTTGCTGTACTCCATTTTAGTATATCTCTCTCCAATCCATCCAGTACCTGGATTTTGGCCAATCCCTTCTTTCCCTGCCAGGATGTTCATTTAGTATCTTTTTTGGTATCTCCATTTCCCCCATCCTTCCCATGTGCCCTACCCATATCAGTCTTGATGATCTTATAATTCTACTGATTGATGGCTCTTTATATATAGAGTACAGCTTGTTGTGCCGCCTCCTCCACCTTATTTTTCACTTGAGCACAGCAGTAGTGTAATTTTTAGAATATGGAGAGTGGATCAGAAACAGAAAAATTGACAGCTTTGAAATGTGATTCTGAAGAAGGATGACAAAGTAAAATGGAACATAGGAAAACAAATGAGAAAACTATAGGGGAAGAGTACAAGGAAAGTGATCTTTATCAGTATCATTTTGAGAAAGAATTGCTTGCTACAAAACAAAAATACAAATATGATACACTGTATAGGACCTGGAATGGTGAGGACAGAACAGACCAATTATTTGAAGAAAGGGAGAAATAAGGGTATAATGGAAGAAGACAGGATTGAATTGAAGAAAAGAATCTCAGACTTCCACATTTCTTTGCTACAATAATGAAAAGTGAAGGCCAAAATAAAAAAAAAATGAGTGAATTATCAAAAACTATATATTATAAAAATTCTTTGAATAGATCTACATTACAATTAGTAATCATATTGGAAGTAATAACTTACCTACTGTTTTTTATGAGCCATGCTAAAAGCCTATTTGCTTCACCCTGCACACCTGGATGATCTTCTGTTCCACACCAAGATACAAGACGCTTTACAAGTTCCAGCTGGCGTCCAAGTTCACAAGCCGCATTTGCTAAAGTATTATGACATAATTCAATGTGTGTAGAATTGTTTCTGAGAATATTATATGAAAATATATTAATGTAATATTAATATAACAACCCTGCCTAATACCTGGGGCAAAAGTATTAACCATTATTATTATAGTCAAGAAGTTTTAAAAAATGTTTCTTGATCTTTAGTGATCAATTAAAATCTTTGTTAGAATTAAGTATATTGTAGCAAGCCAGACAGCCTGTTGTTTTCAGTGTTGAGAAGACAAGATGGTGAATAAACTATAGGAATCAATAACTTTCATTGGGCACTTATGAAGTGTTTGTAAGTAGTGTAAATTCATAGAATTATGATAAACTAGCTGCTATCATATTTGAACTAAAGAGTCAACCTCAAGCTTGTTACAACTGATGTAAGTGGGGTCATTTAAGACTATTGCTACTCATGAAAACTGATTAGGAATAATGACAAGGAAGAAAGAATTTCCATAACCTACAAATAATTGGACAAACAGGATTTGGGAATGAAGGCAGTCATAGAGACTGAGGTGTCAAAACAGCAAGATGAAAGACCTGTCAGTTTGTGTCTAAGGACATGTTGGAGTTACTGGAAAGAGCACAGGCCATAAAAATCAACATAGAGAAGATTTGGGAATCCTTATGTGCAGATGACTCCAAATTAAAGGACAGGTTGCTAAGCTGTGGTAGCGTCTGGAAACTCTGGAAGCCAGCTGGTGTGGTAAAGGCCAGCAACACAGTATTGAGTTGTTGGAGTGGTAACTGGAAAGGAATAGAGTTGCAAGTAGATCACAGAAGACATTGAAGAAGATAATGGTACTACAGATCCTAGAGACACCATGGAGAGATCAACAGTGAGAGTTTGGCCTATAAGATGAACAGTTCCAGGTGAAACAACACAAAAAAAGAGTAATGGCTCTGCCAAAAATCACAGATGGACTAACCACGAATGCAAAGACCGAACTCAAAGCAGTACATTGGCAAATGCCCTGCAGCAGAAACATACAATGGCATCATCACTATCAATGTACCTGTAGTTGGGGAGGTCATTGAAAATATTTCACCAAGAAACTTAGTGACTCCTATACGACCCTTAGACTGTCCACATACTGCAAGTGACAAAACAGTTTGAGATGATTCATTTTGTCAGATGACAACTCGAGGAAGAATAAACATGGTTTTCTTATACACAACAGTCACATCCGACACTGTCCAACAGTCTGAGGCAGCAAGCATACTGCAGAGACAGTTAGCATCAAGTCAAAATGTCAGAAGCTGTCGGAAGCAAATTGTTGCGAGGCAAATGGTTGTCCGAAAAGTTGTCTCAAGCTGTCTGAGACCGTTTCAAGCTGTCTCTAGGAACTAAACTCATAATATCAGTCAAGATGGAGCATGATGACGAAATAGCTGTTGTTATTTATTGTTATATGTTGGGAAGAAGACAAAAATGCTCAAGATTAATGGGTACACCCAATTAAGACTAAAAAGAGAAATATAAACAATTTTCTAACTAAATTACAAGTGGACAAAAACAAATTTTTCAACTTCACAAGGATGAGTTAAAAGGTTTTGATTTTCTTTTGGGTTTGAGTAGTGAAAAAATAAAAAAGTAAAACACTAATTTTCAGAAGCGTTTAACTCCAGTAGAGAGAAAGCTTAGTCTAGGGAAGGGTATATTATGATTTCTCTAGCTTCTGGCACTTCCTCAATATTATTTACAAGTTCTTTGCTACCTTATCGACAATTTTTCAATATCAGGCAACAGTCCTTAAAAAAAATGAAGCATTGGTGATTCCTGTTCCATAGAACTTGATTCTAAAAACTCTGCATGGGAACAGCTAAAATTTCTGCTGCAGTTGTCTTTTGGTGGGGGACGTGAATCAAGTGAACTTGACAATTGAGAGGTAATCGCGTTCTCTAAATAAGATATCTTCCACTTCAATCCTGGCTGCACTCTCTTCTTCCATGGCTATTACCAGCACTTTTGTTGTGCTGGTTTAGATAGTTAACAAGAAATTAAGAAAGAATATGTCTGTTTAAATGGTAATAATTAGATGAAATAGTCAAATGACAGACAAAAAATTATTATATAAATACCACACAACGGTTCTGGAAACTTCATACCTTTCATCAGGTGATTTAAAAACAAAATTCAGGAGCAACACAATACTGTTGACAAACTCACAAGTTTTTGGCTTGCTTTTTAATCACCTGACAAAAGGTACAAAGTTTCCAGAACTAAATATTGTATTTATATAATAATTTTCGTCATTTGGCTATTTCATCCAATTATTAGTTATCAAGAATGCTCATAGAGTTCCAATTTCTTCCCACAGTTGATCTATAATATTTTTATTTGAAAGCTCCTTGACCTTTTAGGAGAGATACGAAGGGGCTACCTTTGGGTATGCCTTTTCCTCTCCGTTTTTGAACTAAGGTTCCCACAAGCCGAGGCACCTCGGCCTGTTCTGAGAGGTGTATGTTCCGGGGTCGAAGACCTTGGGCATACGGTAAGAGTTGTTCGCTATTCCCATTGGAATAGTCGGCCAGCTGCCTCCTAAACTGGTCGAGGCACAGAGAAGGGAATGCTGCGTCCCCACAACAAACTCCTCTCCCGCTATCGGAAGGGCGTGGGACAAGTACCCAATGCCCGACCTACCTGATGCAGGTTTTTCTAGGGATTTCCCTGCATTTCTTTAGGCGAATGCCAGGTAGGATCCTTAAAATATAGCCCGGGAGCCCTAGTTAACCCTTGGCTACCTTCCTCTACCCTTTCGCATCCCCCCTTTCAAATCCCTTTCTATGCTATTAAAGGGGAGTTGCCCAAAGTGGATTACCCTCATGTAGTCTGTTACACTAAAAAAAACAAAATAGCTTTGCTTGAACACAAGCTATCTTCTATCTATATCAATTTCCATTCTTGACCTGCTTTATCAACCAAAGAAACTAAACACATAGATAAAGTAACTACTGCCTTCATTGAACTAAAGGAACAACCCCAAGCTAGTTACAATATATTTCTTGTGGTAAAGAATATTTATGTTTATAAATACTTTACAAATACTCAAATAATTCATCATTATTAAAGCAAATGAGACAGATTGAAAAATTATTTCACACAAAAATTCTTGTATTAGATTATTTTACATTAAGTGAAATTCTCAGTGTATATATTGTACAAACCATATATTGTACAATCAAAAAAGAATAAATCTGTGTAAGCAAACATTGAGTCAGATGTGAGTAAATCTGTAACAGGACAATATCACAAATCTGAAAGGTTTACTTATAAAATTTCACTACTTTTTAATTACATACACTCACCTTGACCATCCACCACCATACGTAGGGTGCCTAAAAGCTTGAACACCACAGGAAAAGTTGGAACTACCAACATAGGGGTCACTGCTTCAATTAATCCATCATTTAAAACTGTAGCTTTGTTCTGAGCCGGTATAACCAAATTCCTGGATGCAAAAAATTAGAATTGTGCAACACATTTTTGGAAAATATTTTTTTATCAAAAAATTTCCTTTGAGTTTTAGCTTATGTTAAATGTATATTAGGAGAACAGAAAGTTTTAGAGACAATTAAATTTTCAAGAATTACTATATTGATCTATAATTCTATTAATTATAACCACTCATTCATTAATGTCCAGTTCAGACCTACTAACCTGAAGAATTGTACCACACAACATATATGGAATCCAGTTCATTACCTGCATTGTGTATTTTTAATCATCTGATGAAAAGAACAAGGATCCCAGAAATGTTGTGCAATATTTATAATTTCACTTCATTTTGCCTGAAATTTGTTTATTTTATCTAATTAGTCAGGCATATTATATTTTAATTTCAGTTTGAAATTTTATTTCATCCAAGCTGAGCATGCAATCTGACAATTTAAGGTAAGTCAATTGCTCTCAACCCTCTTTACTATCCAAATGAATCAATCCATGTGGCCTTGCCACATTTACTTATTTGATTTATATGCAGATAAAATTCAGTAATGAAGTATTTTTGGAATTGACTTAATTTTTGCTCCATTCCTTCTTTCTTACAATAATAGTTTAATGAATTAATGGTATGAAATAAACATTTAGCAGTATCATAAATGGTATTTTATGACAATCAAATGTATTACTTACTTCCTGCAGCACAATAATAGTATATAGTAATGCATTTTTAAGCACTGTAGTCATTAATGTCAGTACAAATGAAAATTTTAACCAAAAGATTTAGTTCTCATAAAATCATAGTAAACTAATACATAGAAGTATTAAAAAAATATTAAAAAGTAATTTTTTTTATCAGAAATTAAAATATTTAGTCAATATATTATTACCTACCAGTAAGTTAAATGCCAAACATAATAATTCATTAAACTGATGAGAATAAGGCTGTTCTAAATATTATATCTTTCTTCCCTGCTACTTTAAATAACAATACAATATTCAGATAAATATAAAACTAATTTATAGTACTATAATCTTGTTTGTGACTATATAACCAACCTCAGAGCACTGAGAAGGGCATGCTGTAAGCGTATATCACCATCAGGGCTGTTATTCCTTCTGACAAGTATAAGTAATTTTTTACTCACTCCGGCTTCTACCATTTGAATACAATGCTTATCTGCAATACATAAAATCATGATGTTTATTAGTAAAAAGACAATTTTATTATGGAGAATGTTTACATGACGAGTGTAGTGTTCAGATATGGAACACTGAAAAATGTTAAAGGGTGTTGAAAAGAGAAAAAATTGGCAGAATACGGAACCATTGTGCCTTATGTGTCCACTCTTAAAATATTTCAATGTAAACTAGGATGAGCTTTGATCCTTTACAATTATAATTGTAATTTATTGAGTCATATTTGTTTTATCCTTGTGGAATGTATATTAAAATATTTTCCATTTGAAAGCTATGATTTTTACTGCATAAACAAGTGCACTTAAAAAGTTAAAATTCAAACATTGTGAGATATGACTGTACTTTTTTGTTTATTTGTTCCTGTGTGTGCATGATAATGTGCAAGATTTAATTATTAATAATCAATATTTTTAATGGAACCATCAATTGAGGAGAAGTGTAGGCGGACACATCCATGTTTTTTAAGCTGCTTCTCTGGGTGCGAGACTGGCAGAGAGTATCAAGAAAGCAGACAGGTACAGGGCCTGAACCTGGACACCGCTAGGAAACAATGTCTCACAGCAAAGTAAGCCCCCCCCCTCCCTTTCCCTATGTTCAGCATGTGAAGAACAATAAGACTTTGTGGTTCCAATGACCAGTAGTTTTCTTCAAAGACGTGCTAAACTTAATAAATTTGGCCAAAATAGTAAATTTCTGGAGACGGTTATAAATATATTTTAGGATTAGATTAAGTTGTATGGATGTGTGTATGAAAAGCAACATTTAATGGTTGAGTAGTTATTGCTGAATATATGGGCACCAATTGTAATAACCCCAATTTGTTAATTACATTGTATTAAATGTTCATATTTTGATCTCATTAACAAATCCTTCCCATAACTGATCAAAGTCAGGACCAACTGAGATACAATATTTTGAGAGTCTCATGCTCAACTCGTGTAGTCACGAGTCTTGGCAAATCGTTTATCATATATATGGAAAACATGGATCTTGCAGTTAAATTTTAGTAAGACTATTGTTTTGTAAGGAGTTAAAAATAATTCTACATATGTAGTGGCACCCAGGCTGGCATTCGTTTACTAAAGGGATCCAAGGAAGCGGGTAAGCAATTACAATGCACACAAATTATTTATTATTTATTAGAAGAAGATAGATTCATCTTGCTCCTATTCTGAAATCTCCAACTCCTTCCAAGGCTAATTTTGGTTAACTATTCACCATGGAGGTTGAACAGTATCTATTTTTCCCCTCTGAAATACATGTAAACACAATTAATTTTTACCAGTCTCAGCTACACAGAACATGCTTCTTTGGTTATAATATATGTACAATTATAAACAATAAAATATTAAGATCATGTTCAGTGTTTTGTTCTTTTTGGTGGAATGTTTTGACTGAGTCCATAAACTAAAAAAGTATCTAAAGATAATTCTGTCTGTTGATTTATACAAAATTTTCTTGAGGTATTGCTTGACACTGTCATTTAAAATATCAATCTCTCTATTCACCACAACTTTGTTAGGCTGGTACTTCTCAATAAAATATAATGCTTCTCAATAAATTCCTGCACTTCACTCCACTAATTATATAAGTCTTTAGTCTGAGAGCTTTGTGATAAATCCATATTAGGTTTTTAATTTTTTAATTTTAGAAGTCAATAACTTCTTCAGTGGTGAGCTCAATGCTTATACAAAAGCATTGTCATCAATGTCCAAGCCAAAACTCCACACCATGGAAATAATTTCACAAAATGCAACTCTCTCTTCCTCTAGCCCATAACAATCTCTTTGCATGACACCACTTTACCAAAGTTTATGAGCAAAGGAGGATGAAACAAGACTGTAAGTAGGCAGGAATTTAAGAACAAAGATAGCAGTATGTGCTTGTCACTCCAAGTTGTATAACATGAGGAAAAATCTGTTCATAACCCAAATGTTAAGTTATTGTGTTTATTATGCAACACATTATAACGTTCAGTTCTACTGTCCTGAGGAAGGGAGCTTAGGACCTAAAAAATTTAATGTTATTGCATTATACCCTAGTGACACCAACTGTAGATTTAAGGTAAGCCAACCACCCTCAATCCAATTTTTATGTCCAAATTCTAGGGAAAAGAATTATATTTCAGTTTTCAAACTTTTATTTCTACCTGCTCAAGAAAATGTCATAACAATGAAAAAATATAAATATATATGTACATACACAATAGATCATTATCCAATTTGTGTATAGATATACAGTGCAATTAAAATTGGAAAGCACTTGGGATTCCCACTAGAAGTGGTTGCAATTAGACTTTCTATAAAGCTCTTTGAACACACTGTGAATTATGGATTATGCTGCTTGTTCCACCCCTCATTTAAAATGTTATGATAGAGGGATTGAAGGTCACACCCCTCTCGGGAAATAAAAACCAAGGACCATCTAATTTTAATCAGACTTTAAAGTTGATTATCATATCTGACAGTATGCTACAAAACTTTAATAGTCAGGTGTGAATAATAAATTAATTAATTTAATGAAAAATTCATATAACCAAATAAATATGTTATTCTTCCTTTCTTCTTGACATTACAGGTACCTAAGTTAACAGGGACCACTGCCAGACTGTCATCTTCCATAACACATTCAGCTTTTTTAGAGGCATACGGTCAGCATAGCTTCAGAATTAGCTCCAGTTTTCCTTACCAGGACAAACATTAACCCAGTTTTCCTTACCATGACAAGCAAAAATATCCATGCCCATGCCAGTATTCATTGGGACCTCTGTGATGCTGATCGTTATATGACAGCAGGTCAGCTTAAAATTACTTAAACAAATAAAATTCTTTCAAGTTCTTGTTAACTATGTCTTTCAGTAAAAATAATATAAATAATATTAACTTTAATTAAAACTCGGAATTGGGGCAGAAGAATGCAAAAAAAAATCTACATTTATAAAGATTTAATGTTACCTGTTCGAGCAAAATTCCCCATTGCAAGAACTCCAGTAATCTGCAAATCTTCATCCTCAGAGCTTAGCCATGACACCATTGATTGAAACACTTGGCCTTTGCCTTCAGCGTAGAGAGCATTCATACTATTATCTACAGCAAAAATATGTTAAAAGACAATTTACAAACTGAAATTATAAGTTAGACAAAGACTGAATGAAATAATTAAATCAGGTTATTTATTAGAAAAGTACATTTGCTTCTGATAAGGAAATAGTGCCAGTTTTAGAATCACATATAAGCACGGCAAGCATACTTCATTCATACTTCACAGATTCTACTTATACTGTTCAGCCAACCAGCATGGCATTCAGTCGCACTGTCCTGATTAAAGGGATTAGGCCCTCGCATGACATGTTATAACTTCCCATCTTGGCTATACCAATTGTCGATTTAATGTAAGTGCTTTCTTATCTTAATCCGTATAAGCTTTATATATATATATATATATATATATATATATATATATATATATATATATTGTAGTAATTAGTAATTAATCCATTGTTATAATTGCAAAGTAAAGGACTCATTATTAGACTACATAAAGCGTGCACCGCGACACAGGGCGGCGAGACAAAAGAACCATTGTTGAGACGTACGCAGTCAAAAATTCTACGAGACGAACACGCAGTCAGCGAGGAGGAGCGAAACGAAAAGGTTACAAGTTAAATTGAGTAAGAAAGTTTTGGACTGTAAAATCCATTGTACAGCTACAAGCAGTAACCTAATAATTTCCTGCCGCAGTAAAAAACTCAATAAGTAAAGAGACCGTCACCGATGTCATCGAGAGGAAGTTGTTAACAATCCATCTAATCATTAATCCGGAAGGAGTTGCAGTTTCCAGTTTCCAGAAGAGAGACCCAAAAGTTTCGACAAGTGTTTTGTAACCAATTTAAATTCAGTGATATCCCCAAAAACGTGTGCACAGAAAACCCCAAAATTGAGACCTGGTCGGCCGTAAGTAAAAGAACTCTAAATTTATTTGTAAACCATTTCATTAAGATACGTCAGATCGTTCTTCAATTATTTTCTTTTCTTTAATTGTTTTGTTAGATAATTTAAATTCAATTCACCCATTTATCAAACCCAGTAAAGACCCTGAGATTTTAAATATTATTGTGTAATTTTTTATAATGTATTTAACTTCATTAATAAATTTCGATTAATTGTTCCCCTTAACATTCTTTTAATTATTTAGACGCCATTTTAATCTGTTTATTACAAATTGGCGCATCAACGTGTGGCACGATTTTTGATAAATAGGGTAGAATAATAATTAAAGAACGAAATCTGACAAACCTCGGTATTGGTGCAAGAAAGTATTTTAATTTGGATAGGATGTGCATGAAATTTTTGGAAATGAATTTTACACGTGTGAAAGTTAGAGGATTATTGAAAAGAAAGAAAAATGATTAAATGTGCATTTAAAGTTAAAGATAGTAGCATAAGTTTAGTTTTTTTTAAGTTAAATTTAATGTAGAGAAAATGGGTTCGAGAGTTAATAATTCCCATAGACAGGTGGGAGGAGATAGTGGATATATGATGATATTAGAATTATTAAATAGAAGTATGGCTGAAAATAATAAAAATATGGCTAAAAATGATAAAAATTTAGCAGATATCAATAAAAATATAGCAGATTTGAGTGCAAAAGGGGATAAAAATGATCAGAAATTGGAGCAACTAAATAAAAATTTAGCAGATTTGAGTGAAAAAGGGGATAGAAATTTAGCAGAGATAAATAAAAATTTAGCTGAAATGGGTATCAAAAATGATCAGAAATTGGAACAATTAGCAGATATGAATAAAGAAATAAAGAAAGATGTAGCAGATTTGAGTGAAAAAGGGGAAAATTTGGATAAAAAGATGGATAAAGTTATGGAGGAGACTAATAAAAGCATAGTAGAATTAAAGGCCGAAATAAAGGAATCTAAAGTGGAATGTAGGAGGAATTATGAGAGGTTAGCAGCAGAAGTAAGAGAATGGAGAAATGAAAATAATGAAGGAAATGATAAAACTATTGAGAATATTAAAGTGGGCAGTGCAGATGGTGTAGAAAAAGTAAACAAAGATGTAAACATTGAAATTGAAACATGTGAAGTAGCAAATAAAGTGGGGTTATGGGAGGAGAAATATGATGAAAATGTAGATGAAATGGAAGTGGTAGTTTATGGAAATGTTGAAAAGAATTTAATTTTGTTGGAGCATAAGGCTGATGATGTTGAAGGAGAGATTAAAGGGTTAAGTATTGAAGGTGTCGATGAACAGAAAGATGAAGTAGTGGGAGAAAGAGGTGAGATAGTGGAAAATGTAAATGAAATAGAAAATTATGAAAGGATAGAAGAATTACAGGGAGGTGTTGTGAATCAAAATATGATAGAAATGTTTGTTTACAAAGATGAAATGGGAACAGCTGATGGGAGTATTGCTATGGAAACATTGAGAAATATGGAAATAAAATTGATGATGATAAAACAGATGGGATTTAAGAATTTGAAACAAGTTGTGGGACATATTCAATGTTATTTAAACATAGAATTTGGAAATAAGATTTTAACATTGGTGAATGGAGGGGAGAAAGACGAAAATAAAGTACAGCTGATCAAATGTAAACATGGAACAGCTGGGGAATTCTGGCAGAATGCAGGTCAAGGCATATTTGAGTTCAGAGATACTGGATAGATGTAAAGTTTAGAAGGGATTTAAATAATTAGAAGGATTAACATTCTTTGTTAATTACACGTGTGGCTAACGTGGTTACTTCAGCTAACAGAACTATTTTTCCTAGATTTTCAAGATTCTGTTTTTCTTCCATCTTATACCTGAGGGGATAGTCATGTTTAACTATCATAGGTCTAGCACACCTAGGGAACCTTCTTGCTACAAATTGTAGTTTCCTTTCAACAATTTGGTCTTCATCACCTTTAGGTGCTTATTCTGTTTAAACTAAAGCTATTCCTTGTTTTCTTCAAATTGAATATTGATGCTGTTCTAACCAAAGTTGGTGAAAGAAAAAAGCAGATGTTAGGAAGGTGGAAAGAAAGACCATTAGGATATGGGTTTCTTATGATTTTCATTGAAATACTGGGGGGGTCAAAATTCTCGCTTAATTCATTTTGTGATAGGGGACCACTAGGATGTGTTTTGCGGATAGGCGAGCGGCATTCGTGACCGAGAACGTTTCTTTATTTACTTGATAATTTCATGGCGTGTTGCTACAATGTTTTTGTTTACTAAAGATAGTGATGTTAGAGAAAGTAAAGGGGGGCGTGACAGGTTTAAGCTGTCACATGAGAGAATTTAAGTTTTGAATGATTGCTCACTCACAATTGAAATGTTTTGAAGATGACTTTGAGAAGTTTAATGTGTAAATAGAGGAGAAGGTGTAGAATTAAGATGAAATACTTAAAGATAAATTTTAAGAGATAAATTAAATGTTGAAAAAGAGAAAAAGGGGCGTGGCATGTTTATGCTGTCACATGAG
This sequence comes from Zhengitettix transpicula, assembly GCA_037074705.1. Lineage (NCBI taxonomy): Eukaryota > Metazoa > Arthropoda > Insecta > Orthoptera > Tetrigidae > Zhengitettix > Zhengitettix transpicula. Next base: position 187,133,318 of record CM073591.1, on the reverse strand, counting down.
ATGAAATAGTTTTAGATAATTTTAAGAAATGTAAATTAAATGTTGGAAAAGAGAAAAAGGGGCGTGGCATGTTAAGCTGTCACATGAGTGAATTTAATTTAAGTATTGAAGTAGATGTTGTGATGATGAATGAACATAGGTTAATATGCAGAGAAAAAGGGGCGTGGCATGTTAAAGCTGTCACGTGGTTGATTTTAAATTTTGTGTTGATGTAGAAGGTGTGATCTCAAGTAATATTTGTTGTGTAAAGAAAAGGAGGCGTGGCACTGTGCTGTTGTCACGTGAGACAGTTGAAAAATGGAGGGGGTAGATGTAAACAAAAGAACAGCTGACATCTGGAGAAAGTAGGTCAAAGCTTACTTCAGATTAAGGGACAGCATTGATGTTTAAGATGAATAATTATAAATTAAATGAATTTAAATTAAGTTAATTCAATATTATTAAAAAAAAAAAAAAAAAATTTAATTTTTTTTTAAAAAAAAATATAACTTTATTTTATGGCATTAGTTTTAAGGAATGCACAATTAATTTCAAACCGTAATAAATTGTAGGATCTAGACTATTTGGATAATCAAACAAATAATAAGTTGCACCAATATTTGATGGGAATGTGTAAATCTTTTAAAGGAATGGTAATTAGGTATAAGTTTCCGAGCGATCTGACAAATTAGGGCAAAATTGTAGAAGAGAGAAAAGAATAAAATTCAGTTTTCGAAGAGTAAAGTCCAGACATTTCCTTTCTCAAACGGAATTTGGGGCGTAATGTAGTAATTAGTAATTAGTAATTAATCCATTGTTATAATTGCAAAGTAAAGGACTCATTATTAGACTACATAAAGCGTGCACCGCGACACAGGGCGGCGAGACAAAAGAACCATTGTTGAGACGTACGCAGTCAAAAATTCTACGAGACGAACACACAGTCAGCGAGGAGGAGCGAAACGAAAAGGTTACAAGTTAAATTGAGTAAGAAAGTTTTGGACTGTAAAATCCATTGTACAGCTACAAGCAGTAACCTAATAATTTCCTGCCGCAGTAAAAAACTCAATAAGTAAAGAGACCGTCACCGATGTCATCGAGAGGAAGTTGTTAACAATCCATCTAATCATTAATCCGGAAGGAGTTGCAGTTTCCAGTTTCCAGAAGAGAGACCCAAAAGTTTCGACAAGTGTTTTGTAACCAATTTAAATTCAGTGATATCCCCAAAAACGTGTGCACAGAAAACCCCAAAATTGAGACCTGGTCGGCCGTAAGTAAAAGAACTCTAAATTTATTTGTAAACCATTTCATTAAGATACGTCAGATCGTTCTTCAATTATTTTCTTTTCTTTAATTGTTTTGTTAGATAATTTAAATTCAATTCACCCATTTATCAAACCCAGTAAAGACCCTGAGATTTTAAATATTATTGTGTAATTTTTTATAATGTATTTAACTTCATTAATAAATTTTGATTAATTGTTCCCCTTAACATTCTTTTAATTATTTAGACGCCATTTTAATCTGTTTATTACAATATATATAATGCAGTCACACAACAATACCACAATATATATATATATATTGTGGTATTGTTGTGTGACTGCATCATGCTTTTGGCAAAAATGTGGAGCATTCAGTCTCTGATGGGAGCTCAATGAATGCAGTCTGAAGTTGGTCTCCGAAAGGAACTCATAAGAAAAAGTTCAATGTCTCAAAACTAGTCTTGCATGTGCAGATCATGGAACTACCAGTTATAGAGATGTCGCATCAATTTAAAACCACATCCTGAGATTACTGTAATATTTTGATGACAATAGAGTTAAGTTGGTAGGTTTTGATAATTTCTTAATTCAAAAATTATCTGCCGCCCTTAAAAGAATTCTTCTGTTGACCCTATTAAATATGCCCCGTTAAAAGACAAGTTATTTAAAAGAAAATTAGTCTAATGGATTGTATAATCTTTCATAATGATTTTTATTTATCACTCAATGTGGCATTGCTGGATATATTTATACTGTTTATCCCTTCAAAATATACTTCATTACTCAGAAATTGTACGCTTAAAATGTCCTTCCTAAACATGGAATATTAATTACATGATTAATTATTACTCACAAACAATATAATAAAACAAATTCTGTTATCCTAACCTGAAAATTTTGTTTCACGACTCAGATTACTGCACTATTTTTTTTTTACGTTTATACCAATTTATAGAAATACGTTGCATAAAATCACCAGGAGAAGAACTGAGGATAGGAAACCCGCTTTCTGACTATTTGGAGAGTCATCCCGTGGACCACGAAGGCCAAGTACCTGGGGGTAACCCTGGATACAAGGGTAATGTGGAGACACCACGTAAAAGATATCCAGAAAAAGGTTGTATCTAGATTAAGTTTATTATATCCCATTTTCAACCGTAGGTCGAAGCTGTCATCGAGAATAAGTATACATATCTACATCTCACTCATCCATCCGATCATCTAGTACGCATGTCCTTTGTGGGCCATCATAGCAGAGACTCATCTAAGAAAGCTCATTGCACTGGAGAGGCGGTGCCTGCGGAGAGCTCTACACCTACCACCAAGGATGCCAAATGCAGTGGTAAGGGATACGTAGGCAGTATAGTACCTGTGGGAGCAGATTCTCAGAATCTCCAAGAGATTCTACCACAGTGCGCACAATTCCAGTAGTGAGTTGGTCTCATAATTAAGACCATATAAATCTGACAAAAAGGTAAACAGGAATCGACTCCTGTCGATCTTCCTGTAGATGTAAAAACTGATGCAATAATATATTTTTTAAGTAAATAGAAGTGTTCTACAGTACAAATCTATTTACAATCTGTACCTAATTTACATTTATTTACAACAATTTATTAATTTGGTAATTTCTTGATATATTCTTAATAATCCAACGCCACATATATACACATCCCCTTGTCCTACGACAGATAGAAGAAGGGAACGAGCAATGAAGGTGAACCAAAGTAGAGGAAGCAGCAGCAGCACTAAATGAATGAATGGAAGTATGAAAGAATGAGTGAACAATTCTTTTCAGTTAAGACGCCATTAGGCAAACCATTACATATTATGAATGTTAGTAAAACCAAAAGTGCGACAAATAGCACAGGAGGCTGGACCTCCAGCTATACGTCACTGCTGCTGCACAAAGTACAATTAATTGTACTTTTAATTAAATCTAAATGTTCCTAGTTCTGACCATACTTTTGACTGACAGTACTTTAATTGAGTATTGACAATAACAAATTTTGTCATGTTTCCTGAAAATTACAGCTCAATTTCCATTTTCAACAGATGCACTGTGAAAGTCTATATTTACTATATAGTTCTGCTCTGAAATCACTCATTGAAATGGGATTAAATTTAGGGAAGAGGAAGGCAAATTACTAGGGGGTGTTGAAGCTTACTGAAGCAAAATATTTACTCTCTATTAAGGATGTTCTCTACTAATACTGATTACACACAGAAGTAGCTAATTAACAGACAAAAATAAGTGATATAATAAATACCACACAAAGTTTTTGCAATCTTGTTGCTTTTATTAGGTGATTCAAGATCACAATAGCTGCAAGAATGACACACTGCACTAGCCAAGTGACTAGCAAAGTTTTTTTTGTTGATCTTGAAATTCTAATTACTTGATAAAAGTTCAAGGAGTGCAGAAACATTGTGTGTTATTCATTTTATTAATTTTGTCTGTTAATCATCTCCTTCTTTATCTAATTATTATTTATTCTCCATTAAGTAGAACTGTGCTCAGTAAAAGTGAAAATATAAATTGGGTAGAACTAAAACAAGAATAATTATGAAGAAAATATGTATGACATGCAATGTATATTTACTTACCTCCAGTTAAAACCAATACAATAAGATCACAAGCTGTTTTCATTAGATTTCTTGCTTCATCATCATCAACTACTGGTTTATGCTTCTCCAATAATGTTATCAGTAGTTCACAAAGACCCACATTAGCCAAGTATTCTTTCACCGATTCTATAATAATAAAAGATTATATTTTATATATACATAGATTAAGTGTACAATATTATTACAATATTCATAAAAGGAGATATATTAGAAAATTTCATTTAGTTTCAAAGTTTTGTTAGAATTTGGTGAAGGAATGTTTTGGCTTTCTGTTGTATAGTTTTTCGAACAGTTGCAAAGTTAAAAATGGTAATATAGTTCAAGAATTGATGAGGTAATAAAACCAATGTTGTTTATGGAAAAACGAGAAGAGGAAAAAGCAGAGGACTATTTCAAACAATAATAACCTCAGTTCAATATCATGGTAAAAGGTAAGAATCAGTCACAGTCTGAACAAACTAATAAGTTAATGAAATTAATATATCCTAGAGAGTTAACTGTCTCAACTTTCACACCTGACTGAAGAAGTATGGGACATATCAGGAATTTATTACACTCAGGGTTAGCATGGATGAAAACAGCATTGTTTATTCATCTGCTATTGTCACACCTGACTGAAGAAGTATGGGACATATCAGGAATTTATTACACTCAGGGTTAGCATGGATGAAAACAGCATTGTTTATTCATCTGCTATTGTAGGAACCAATTAGTTATTTTTTTAATTTTGGAGTGTTAACTATTAATGTATCTGTTTAAAGGAAGTTGTAATCCATCCCTTTCTGGTTCGGCAACGAAAGCAGTTGTAATCTTTCTTTTTCTGTGTCAAAAATATCTTATTGCACTCTTCAATAGTGTATTTTATTTAGTTACAGAAACTGTTCTGTCAACGTCACTTTTGTAAACAGTGTGTTTTGATATTTGCAACTTGCTCCATCATTTGACACAATTTCAGGGCTCCAGGCAGCATTTCTCATCGGCAGCTGACATGGCTTATCACTTACTTTCATTCAGACCTCACATCAGGATGTCTATGATCTTCTGCAGCCTCTATTCTTTCTTTTACCTTTCATATCAGCGGGCAGGATCTTTTCCCACTCATGGACAGCCAATCAAAACATAGTGTGAGAAATTGAGGAAAGGTCTCTAAAAACTTAGAAGTTATACTGTTGCAAGAGCAATAATGCTGTCAAGAGTTTTCTCACAAATCTTGACTTACTTTAAATCCAACCTAAATAATGTTCAATGATTATTGGTAAAACATTAACAAATACACAAACAAATAATGGCATAACAACAGTCAAATCACAACCATTGATAAAGAATTTACTACATTTTATAATTTAATCAGAAAAAATATTATTCTGTGAAAGATTTATAAAACTTAAAAGAGGTTATATGACACAAAAAATACTATAATGAAGAATATAAAATCATTTCATAAGCTCCCAACTATTTAATCAAAAAAGCATGGAACAGAGGTTATTAATACAGGGGTTAAATTATGCAACTGCTGTATATTTCATTTATTAATTCTGTGTTAAATCTGGTTTGTAATTAACAATTATATAAACTTCCTTAAAAGTATTACTATTCTTCTCTCTGATTGTCAATTTTTATTGTAATGCTGACTCCATACTGAATAAACTATGTTATTCTAATTCTTAATTACTTTATGTTAATATTATTTAAGAACATATTAATTGGCAATGAGGATAAAAGAATTTTACAACTTTTTAATTTCATACAATTCTATCAATCTATGATGAAGAGAGATTATCCTGAAAAATTTGGGTCTCTTCAAAATTTCAAAAGTTTCTCTTAAAGGAGATGCAAACAAATGGGACAGATTCATCATACAACTTTCACATGAAGTATATGACACATTACTGGATCTTCTTGGCACAGATTCTTCTTCAAGTAAATTGTTGGAAGATTTAATTAAAATACACTCATAGTATTTTCAATCAACTACGCCCATTCCAGCAAGCGCTTCAACTTCTAATCTGTCCAACTCAGACTTGAATTTCTCTCAAATAGCAAATGGAACTGTTACAGGTTTCATACGCACTGGCATATAATTAGAGTTCAAGGCCAAGTGAAATTTTTGATCATTAAAACATCCCATATCTGATATCTGATCTGAAAACTTTTTTATGTTTAGCTAACACACATTCAAGAAAAATTATATTTGTGTTAAATGAATTTATAGTATTAGGAATTTTAAATGAATATTTGAGCACCTTTGGAAAAGAAATTAAATGTATCCTATCTCCTCCGGAGGAGGAGCATTGTACCCTCATAACCTGCTAAATTAAATGGTGATCTTAGGAATTTTGAATTAGAGAATTTATCAATATAATTATATTAAATTCTTTATTTAATAAATGTGATCTGTGTGATGCATAATTGAGATTTTTGTGTTCTAAATATTGTATTGGCATTTTTCTCGAGACATTCACTAAATAAATTATTATTTATCCACCACCACAAAGTAGCTCCTGATAATTCTTCAGAGACAAACCCTGATACTTCTACTCCAATTTTGAGTCATAGCACAAGGTTAAGGAGGTCAAAGTGTACTAAATGTATCACTGCATATTTATCAGATTATGTAGGAATATTCTAAGGGCAGGAGCAATTGCTATGTATTTCATTTATTCATTCTATGTTAATTATTGTTTGTAATTAATAATTGAATAAATGATGTTATTCTAATTCTTAATTACATTATGTTCATATTATTTAAGAACAACTAAACTAAACTGATAATTATATGACAGAATACCATATTCAGCTTGGGCATGAAGCAGTTCCAAACACATTTCGCTGACTTCTGGCGATGTACATGCCCCCAATACTTGAACAGTTATTTTACACAACTGTTCGTCAAGAAGAGCATCACCCAGTGGTACTAAACAGAAAACATAACACTTTAAACATAACTTAAAATTGCAGGTTACAATAATTATATGCATGTATCATTTTAAACAACTTATTCCTTAATATCTTTTTTACTATTTTAATGAACTTTTCTTTTTTCTTACCTTGGCGATTTTACAGTTGGGCTGAAAGGTTTAAGTATTCTAATGAATAATTAAAAAGGGAATGTACGGTTTGTTATAACCATTAAATTGTCCATATCAGATATAGCATATAAATGACATTTCATTCATTTAATTATAGTCTAATGTTGTATATGTAATTTGTTTGTCATATGTGACAGTTGGTAGCACAAGAAAAAGTGAGAAATTAGTTTCTGTTGATCTTTCCCATACTTGTATGTACCTGTTAGTTTATTAGAAATAAACCGTATTGATTCAGTGGTCTTGAATTTTAATTTTCAATCCAAGGACATAACAGTGGTGTCAGAAGTGGGATCGATAAGCAACATAGCTGAAAGAGCAAGATGCATACCAATTTTCACCTCAACGTGACCACTTACTCCCGAACGAAGTTGTAGGTCACACAGGTTAGTGAAAACATGTACCACCATTCTTCACCATGGATCAAGGAGAATCAGCAGAACTTCTTCACACTTTCTGCTGTCCACAACACAAGTCACTGAAACTGGGTCATCCATCGGCACAGTCTAGACCCCACAGTTCTCAGTGCCATACGCACCGCCGACGGTATCACCATAGCTGATTATTTCATACGGTTTACCTGGACTCTTGGACTGAGTAGTCCCAGAAAAGGAAGATTTGCACTACACACGTGTTTCAATGGGTGAGGAACTCAACAACGCCATTAAGATACCCGTAAATCCTGCCGATTCGGAAAGTATTTCCTATGCCGAAAACTGATTAAAGTTAATGATAACACACTAAACAAGTACAGAAAGAGAATAAAATTCCGGAATATCACGCAAAGGCCGGAGAGTCGATCGCCAACTTCACTCTCAGACTGAGACAAGCAGCAACTTACTGTATGGAACTTTTTTAGACGTAATGTTAATCGAACAAATGCTTAACGGTCTGGAATCCAGGGAGATGCGCGACGATATCAACGCTAAGAAACCGAGGAGTTTTACTGCTGAGTACGAGATAGCCTGTACGCTCATAGGCACTCGCAAAACAGCTGATGAAATGAAAAATTCAATCTCCGAGTCTGACTCGACCAACATGATAGGTTATGAGAAACCGTTCTCACAAAAAGACAGCAGTCAATAATCATCGTCAAACCGCCAACAGGCCTTCCAACGGTCAACGCTGAATCGTCAATACAGGGATCAACCATTGTGTGCTGGTTGCGGTGAAGACCACCCCTGTAGTAAATGCAGGTTTTTCGATGTTCATTGAAAGAAGTGAGACAAACTAGGTCACATTGTTAAAGTTTACCGATCAGAACAGAACTTGTGATCGAGGAAGAGCATTCAACTCCTTACTCCGACGTACAATACTTCTGCGCAATAGAAATAATCGGAGCAATTCAGCCCCCGAGAAGACAGTTAATCGATGTCAATATTGAATGAATCATCATTAAGATGTGTTACTGGACCTTGCAGGGTGTTACGAAATAACGGAAAAGTGCTTTGAAAAGCTACTTTTTCGACAGTAACTCGTTTGTTTATACACAACATGACTTCACGCGATCATGAATCTATATTCTTCAAGCACACGCTCACACACTGTTCCGAGTTCTTGCGTAAGAGCTAACAACACAGATATTAACAAGAAAAACAGTAACATGCGCCCTCTTCTTCAAAAGTTTGTCTTCAAACTTCTTCAAATATCTAATCGAGATTGTACTCGAACTCCTCGAAACACCTCACTTTCAGAATTCGTCTTGGGACATATGCTGAACCTATCTACGGAACTTCTTCCGACTCAGGTGTACTCGGCTCTAACGTACTCACAGTGATCCTCGATCACATCTGCTTCTCTTCGGCATCCTCTAATTCGTAATCTGAAACGATATTAAGTTCGGGAGGGTTATAGCAGGGCTTCAACTGCGCCGCGTGGGGCATCTTGCATATCACGAGTTGAACCTTCCCCATTCAGTTTGAAGCAGGATTGCTTTTTTATAGAATTGCTATATAGTACCCAACCTTGTACTTCGTTTCACTGCATTATGATAATAACGTATAATTTCCCGATTCTGCTTCATAACTCCTCTGCGAGCTTCCTCTGCAAGTGTTCCTTTCTCCTCAAACGGAATTTTTCTGATTAATTAACCTACCCCGACCTTTCCTTCAAGGCATGGCTCATAAATGAGCAATGCTTGCTCGCTTCATTGGATGGAAATATTGATGTTAAAGACCGATTTCGGTATCTTCGAAACCCAGTCTTCGGATTCTCCAAGCTTCCGAATTTGGTGTATGATATTACCACCAATCCAATGCCTACCGGCCTATACACCAATACGCAACTGTGACGTTCAATACCATATTTCATTCATTGCTTCGTTTATTCTCGTATGAATTCAGTTTGCCTGGGATTAGGCCTATGTCGATATGGCAGAACTCTGATGACTTTGGTCAACGTATATTACGCATGGTTTTCGGACAAATACCTAAATCGGCTTTACAAGTAGCAAACAGATGGACGTATTCTCAGTGTAAACGCTCTTTCTGTTCTTCCCTTTTCTCGACTGTTATCTCGAATGCATTGATTTTGTCACATATATTCTCAGTCTTAGCCAATTCTCGTGCATTCGGCCAATTTTCCATAAATAATAAGAAAAAAAACAAATTCAGACAAAAGAAGTGATGATATAAAGAGCCCAGAACGTTTCTGGAAATCCGGTTTCGTTCTTCAGGGGTGCAAAGAAAACTAAAAAATAGAATAACCTAGAGTGACCCCACTGCACAATACAGTTGACAGCGTTGGTAGTGAACCCGTTAATTTCGGTTGGAACAATCGTTCTATTCGGATTTGCCCAGTTTTCGGCGAATTTATGGCTTCATAGGTTTTCTTATATTTTTCGGCCAATTGTTTGTCGCGTTACTTTTCTTTAGGGGTTCGCGACTCAGGGAATGGACAATCGGTTGTAATGTGTCCGCTTTGCTTACATCTGTAGCAACGACTCTTCGTTCTATCAAATCCCTGCAGAAATTTTGTTAACCCTCTTTTTTTCTGTGTCATTCAAGTTTTTATTGACAACCGCGAATTTTTATTTTTCTCTAACTGTTTATTCGATTTATGAAATTCTGGTTGGCTGGCCTTATCGTATAAAACAGGTTTCCATTCTATAGTGTATTCAATAAGCGCAGCAGGAGAACAATTTGATGATTTTGGGTATCCACGTAACAATAACGCTGTCATTTGGTTATTTACGCCATTTATCAAACAGCATACTATCGACTCTCGCGAAATAGTTGTTCCTTTCGGTTTGTTATCATTGATAGCTTGCTTCGAAATCATATAATCGGCTATATGTTCACCCTGTTGCTGTTTTCGGCACGTACATTGTGTGTTCATTCATATAAGGTCAGTTCTCCAACAAATCTTTTCCGAAATTCAGTTAGAAATCTTGGCCAACTCGTTATATCTCTGATCGTTTCTATACTTTGCCAATTTACTGCAATTTCGCATAATTTTTCCTTTGAAACTCGTAGTTTGACGTCATCATTCCAACGATGCAGCGTTCTAACGTTCTCAATAGCGTTCAAAAATTCACTAGAATCATCGTCGAATTTGCCATTAAACATGGAAATTTAAGTGATGAGTTCAGGATATGTTTGATGACTCGATTGCAAAAAAAGAAAACATCAGAAATTTTCCTCCAGTCGGAGTCGCGCGAAATCACCACTCAACAATGTCTGATTCGTACAAGTTTCGATAAAGAATACAGCAATTTTGAAGTTGTATAATCGATTTGTGAACGCGGAATATGCTCTTCCATTCGACCGACATTATCGTTATAGATACGAAGAACCAAATCTTTGTTTGGAATCTGTGGGACTGTTAAAACTTGCTCGAGATCATGTATTAATTCTTTCTTCAAAAAAATGCCCAAGTTAATTTATTCGCAATGATGTCAACACATATTCAGTTGTGGCTGTTGCTTCGTTGTCTGAAATGTTTTCTTGAATATCGTTATTGTTAGCCATTTTCGTTAATATCAGTCAACAATGGTCACTTATTATATCAACACGAGTTACGACTAGTTCGATATAATTGTCACTTTCTGTTCCCAGGACGGAAATCGCGTACATTGACTGAACATTCACGTTACTTGCTTGCCGATGAATTCACAAAATAAGAAATTTTTCACCGCTATAGACTTGTATCCTGTCCGCTGTGCCAAATGTTACTGGACAACTGAGTAACAATAAAGCAGGCTACACACGATCAATATATTGATGAATACATGAAAATATTGATCAATAAATGGGTCCCTGTGCGGAGTGGATTGATGTAGATATTGAAGTAGATGAAGAATATTGAAGAAGATTTAAATTTTTAGATTTGTATTGATCAATATTTGGGAGTGGCTTAAATATTTTGCAGAACGCTTCAGGTCAATTAATCTATTTATGTATATAGGAAGAGCTATGTATGTGTATAGGAGTGTATATTATGATATACTACATAAAGCCATTAAGGCCGTTTACATCTGTTTATGTGTATAGGAGTGTCTTTTTATGCATATAGGAGTGTATATTCTGATATACTCCGTAAACCCTTCAGGCCATTTGTATATATTTATGTATATATAGGAGTATATTTTCCGATAAACTCTGGAAAGCTCTTCAGGCCATTCGCATCTATTTGGGTATGTATTGGTGTATATATTATGATAGAATCTTAAACTTGATTTGTAAATACTTGACTAAGCAGTTATGAAAATCGCCGCGAGTTCATTTATTTTTAGACAGATTGATTGGTCAGTTGCATTCAGCGTCACACAATCTGACACTAAAATGGGAAATTTATATAGCGCGTTATTGAGGATAGGCGTCCTTTCATTGATTTATACTGATATTTTAGTCAGTTTGCTTAATCACGTGAGCAACAATGTTTTTCTGATTTTTCCAACATGAGTGCCAGTCCGGCTGGGGATTATAACTGTACCTCCATCAGGGAGTTTTCCGGTCCGAAAACAAAAGGTTCAGAGGGTCTAGCTGATGAAATTGTCTACGTCAGATTGTCTAGGACCTGTGATTGGTCCATAACAAATTTAAAGGACCAATAGAGAGTTGGATCACAGGTCACTAGAAGCGGTTGCCTGGAGAGCATTAGGACTGGAGAGGTGGTAGTTAGCAGATGTGATTGTTTTTGTGCAAGGATCAGATCAGCGAGACTCCACCAGAGGCGAGGGACGTCGCTGTGTTGCTGAGACCCCCAGTCGGGTAACCAATATCATCATTGCGTAGTGCACTTTATATAAAATCCGTTTTCTCGGGCCTAGTATGGCACAACAATAACCTGGGTTTCATAACTGGCTAGTCGGGGCAAAATTTATATAATTGTACGAGTTTATACTTTTAATAAATTAGTTATGTATGGAATGGGTTGTTGTTTCACCTATGTTACTTCCTCTTGGGCCGCTGGAGACATGCTATGGTTGCAGGGGAGTGCCACAAGCTGAAATAGCTGAGTTGTCCAAACTTGCTCAACTAACAGAAAAATCACTCAAGAAACACTGTATCTGATTAACAGTACAAACAAAACTGCAGTCTAGCACTCCAGAATCCAAACAAATGTTTGAGACGTCGCCACTGATGCACATCCTGTACCCCGAGAAGTCGCTATCAGTATTGTGCATAAGTCGAATGGCAAATTATGTAGACTACTTGCACACTTCAACTAAGATGTCGTTTTTAAAAAATTTGAAGCAAGTAGAAATGTCGATTAATTGTACCGAGCACCCTTACCATCTACCGTCAATACAATTCGTAACTCAATTTCTCTTCAGATGGAGAAGGCGAAGGATTGATGAGTTTGATTTTTTGCAGTCCATCAAGCACAGAATCTACCAGTAAGATAGAAACACAGAAGAACCTCCCCCTCCCGGTGGGCAAAATATTAAAGCTATTCTAATAAGAGCGTGATCTCAGCCTTAATGATTTCAAGGCTCCCGAAGTGAAATACACAATCGCCGCCAAATACTTGACGTTAGAGCACCGAGTAGTGATTCCACCTAATTACGAGGTGCCATCCTCAACGACCTGCACACAGATCACCCGGGGATCGTTAAAAAGAAAAGAATGGCATGTTCCTTTGTTTTGACTGGGAATTGGCTTGGATATCGAAAAGATCGCGAAAAGGTACATGACATGCGCAGCCCATACGCACGGGCCACGCAAGTTCTGCGGCCACCACTGGGAGTATTGCAAGGCCACTGGGAGTATTGCAAGGCCACTGGGAGTATTAAAGTCAATCTATAACGATTAAGAAGGACCAGTAGCTGAAACCATGCTGCTAATTGTAAGTGGCTTGAGATCAATTCTACGACATCATCTGCAACTAACTGCTGGACGACCTGTTCACGGTACTACAGTCACTATCGTCTCGGATAACAGAAGGCAGTTTATCTCAGAGGACTTCAAGTCCTTCTTACAGAACAGCAGTGTGAAGTACCATAAGCAGACAGCACCTTACCACCCATCGACAAATGGCCAGGCTGCAAGATATGTTGGAACAGTGAAAGATGCCCTCTCTGTGCAATGAATACCACCAGAAGCACGCTTCCGTTCATCTTGAACAAGTTCCTTCGTCAGTTACGCAAGACGCCACACTCAACCACTGGCCAATCTCCATCTCAGATCTTTTTGGGACAAGAATTCGGACACATCTCAACATGGTGAGACCCGTCAATTTTCACAGAATAATCTGCAAAAACCAACAAGCTAAATTGAACTCATCACTCCGGATACTTAAACTGGTACAGAGTGTGTACTTCATGTCTGGAAACCCAAATTTGGGCAAATGGCTCCCTGATAGGATATATGCTTGCATTGGGGATCTCCACTATGAGATTAGTAATCAGGGTAAAATAATGAAGCGCCACATAGACCAAATTAGGTCTTTTAGGAACAGAGTGAGATGAAAGAAAACGAGATTCGAGGAGTGATAAACCCACCCAAGAACAGCTAAGGCTGCGACTTCTCCATTTCTTCGAAGCACCTGCCACCACAGAATCAACTGAGACAACGGCACCAGCACCAGACAAAATGGCACCTTCAGTAGCAAATCTGAGAAATCCTGAAAACCCAATTCCACCCATATCTCAGTCTCCTACTCCACCACACAGTTCTACTCAGTCTCCTACTCCACCACACAGTTCTAATCATATACACCGACCGACCACCATTAAGGTTTTCACCATGATGTACTTCCCAAATTTTTCTGTTAAGGGAGAGGAAATAATGAGTATGGAATTTCTTTGTCATATCTGCCAGTTGGTAGCACTAGAAAAAGTGACAGTTTAGTAAAAGATCTCAGGAAAAGTTTTTGTGGCCTAAAAACGACAAAATTTTACACCACTTTTCAGTTTTTCAATAACAGCATGGTATTGAAAACAATGTTAAGTAATAAATTAAAGACCATAAAAATATGTATTTACAGCAGCAATCTATTTTATTTACGAAAATAAGTAAGACAGTGAGAACATCTAGGAAATCTTTCATCAAATGTAAGCTATTTTTCGTTCTACTGAATAGAATGCAGTTTGTCGTATTTCTACTTCTAATATTTTCAAAATGGTAGGCCGTACATTCATTTGTCATAAATGAAAGTTGTACAAAATTTAATTCTCTTTCGAATTGTCACCGACGAAGGCAGCGATGTTAACTACTTAGCTACTAATCTTAGATAAATATTTCCAAGTAGTTATTTACTTTGTTACACCTTTACTTAGATCCATTATAGTTTACTTCATCTGAATATTGATCAATGTTATTTATATTGAAATTTAAGTTGAAATGTTTAATTCACAACCCCGAAAATCACATCTGTATATGTATTACAGTGATATACCTACGTATCTATAGAAAAATTTGGTCATCTTTGATAAATCCATTGAGAACTGCCAAAAATACAAATCTTTTATTGGTTGGTTACGGCCAGACCGGCTGCGCTCATGTTATATGCCTGATGGTTAAATTTGACATTTGCAGGGCTAGGGGAATGTGACCAGAGTGGCATTTTAACACAACAAGCAGAAGATGATGCTGATGTTTTGGTAGTGACTGTTGCCCTCCCAAAATGAGGGCACACATCTTTTCACTTGGTTAGAAACCCAAAAATATTTTATTCATTCTCTACACAAAGAAAGACTGCATTCGTTATAGAAGTAATAATTGTTGGAGAAGATATAGATCCGCTTGTTCCGACGACAGGTCTTGGATATAAATCATATAAATTTTGTTTTGACAACCTGGAACAGGATGTGTTTCAGATAAGGTGTTTGAAACTACTTAATTCAAGTATGACACCAAAACTATTCTTAAAGTCCAAGCTTTTACTGGGTGGTATACAATGTCCTCACAATTTGGCCTAGCAAAGTTTAACTGCTTTACAGAAACTACCCCAAATACAGGAAATTAGAGATGTGTTTACAAAACCTGATGAAATATAACAGCAGGGAAAAGCATTTTCTTGGCATTCTTGCCTCCAGATGTCAAATGGTTATTCACCAATCGCACAACACACTGAGATATCAGCTGTTTACAAAGTCTGCAACAAAAAGCAAATTTAATCCATCTAGACTACCATCAACATAAGATGCTGTGCACCAACATTCACTACGATGTTATTACCAAATACAAACATGGTAGGGAAATGTAAAAGTCCTGAAGAGTGGGGGTGGGTACAACTGGCTCACGGTCTTGAACCCCTTGCAATGACCAGAGACTCACTACTCAAAAGTTCTTTCTAGCTCCTGCAAGAAGGATTCCACTGGTGCTTGTACGTGCAGAAATGGAGTGTTGAAGTGTTGACAAATTTATAAGAACTGCAGCAGACTCATATGTGCAAATGTGATTGAACTTCATGTTATCAAGGTTAAAGAAAACAAAGCAACTGAAATAATCAAATCGATGGAGTACTCTTGGATGAAAACACACCTCTGTCAGCACATATATGTTATTAAGTAGCATATAACTAACTATTACAGCATTTGGTTTTAATACTACATATAATTTTAATTCACCTACAGGATGACACTGGTGACGTGTAAACTACTTCTGAATACGGCTACAATTCCAATCCTGTATCATCAAAACAGCGAAAAACAAGTCACAATATATTATTAATTATACATGTTTAGGTACTTCTTGCATTATATTATATTAATTACTCTTAATAATGAAAATTACTTCTTTTCTCCCATCTGCCTCAACAGCAAATATTATATTATCCAGTATGACCAAAATGACCGTAATTTTTCTCTACATATGTAGTTATAACTCTAAATGTACATTAAGGGGCAACAACAGATTTCATCACTCAGACCGTGATCTGTCTCTCAAATTGGGCAATCTGGTCAGCTGATCAGGGCTGCAAAAGAAATCTGCTCGTGTGTGGCCAACTATTGTCTCCATTCCACCCATGGCTGAATATTTTTATTACCTTAAAATTTCTAACAATTTAGAGCATATAATTCTAATACATGGTTCTGCAGACTCTCACATCACTTTTTTCATTTGACTGCTAATTTCCAAATCACTACATATGGTTGAATTCAAATTACCAAAAATGTAAATTGTCAAAGTGAGGGTTTCAACTTCATAGAAAGGGCTATTAATAAAATAGTTGAGATAGCTTGATAGCTATTTTAACGCCCCATTATCTTATTAAAGCAGAATTTTTCAGCAAACTTTCTGTGGATGAACATGCAGACCTTGCCACCAGCTAAATAATATTATCAATATGAAGTTCTAGTTGTAAAATACCTCATCATTCTGAGTCTATCCGCACACCTTCGATTTTACCACTTCTATATACTGGCTTATAATGAGGATTGACATATTTGAGATATATGGCAATCTATATAAAATGTTTTCTATTTTCTGCATACTCCATTTCTAATCAACATTTAGAAATTAATCACTGCATAGTAGCATAAAATAATTACTCTAAATGTGTAAATTGTAATGTGTATTTTAAATTGTACAAGTTCAAAATATTAATGCTACTGGTATGAACACTAAAAGTAACTGTTAGCTCCACATAAAGTGTAAAATTCTCAAATAGCAGTGAGGCTAGACAATTTTAATTACCTGCATCTGCCAAAAGACCTAGAACAAGTAATACGTGAGTCGTTGTTTCCTCTCCAGCAGGATCAATTCCATCCAATATTAAAAACTTCCTAAGGAGGTCAAGAACCCCTTGTTTTAAAATCTGAAACAATAATTCCCTTAAAAATACTTTTTATTTGCAAATATTGTTAAAAATAATTTATATTAGAAAGCTAAATAAATGGAAATTTATAGTTTAGAGATCTTAATAATCTATTATTTCATTTCCTGAAAATATTATTCATTACCATTTAAAGATAAAAAAAATGGAAATGAAAAATATAATACATCTGTTTTTTATTTTATTATTTATTATAAAACTTTTATCTTTCAATTTTCAGTTGGTTACATATGATTACAGTATATACAACATTAAAATGCTGTTAAAATATTGAAATGCTGTACATTGTAGTGCGTACATTTTAGTCCATGCCTCCGATGGACCAAGAGCCCTGTTTTGTGTTAGAACATCCCAAGAAGGCCAGGGTGAGGTCAATGACTTGGTGGTATTTGCAGACAAAGGAGTTGGCCGCTCCGGGTAGAGGACATGTCGGGACAGAGTCCTGGGGGTAGGGAGGTGAACTCCAGATGTGTAAACAAGTGTCCAGATGGAGGCTGGGCAGTAGGTTTTGGACTTTAAAACAAACGACATGGATGGAAGTCGGGAGAGAGATAGTGGTGAGCTGAACTTTGGAAAGACTTAGTTGACGTGAGAAGTGGAGTTTTGGGGAAAAAGTTCTCAGTGGAAGCCATGGTTGTAGTTGTAGTTGAAATACGTGATTGGGAATTGCCCAGAGAATGAATGTGGGGATACGACAGAGTGGTCGCAGGATCATAGGACGACGCTGCTGTGCAGGAACGGCCCACGAATCATTGTCCTATACAATGGAATAGGAAAACATCAAAGGTAGCAACACAAGCATTGTGGCTCCTGAAAAGTCAGTTTTATTTCAATTAAAATGTCTCCGATATAAGGTCTGAAATCCTGAGTTTAAATAAAATTGTAATTATTTATATTTTTATATATATTAAATAAAATAATAATGCACACCCTCTACAGTATAGTTACAATAATCCATTGATCAATCCAATTGTGCACGTCTGTATGGTTTTCTTATTTTTATTTATTTTATACATCTGAGGGACATACATTGCATTGTGGGAGTATGAGGGTTGACTGGTGATGTATCAAGTTTGATAGGTTAGATGGAATGGGTGGGTAGGGTCTGCATGTGTGATGGTGGGTTAGAATTTTCCCGAGTGTTCTAGGGAAACGATGAGGCCGATTGGGCATTTTGTTTTGAGGCAATGGGAGTGTAGTGGTGGGGGAGGGTTACTGTGGTGTGAATGAACTGAGGTGTTAGTATGGTTGAGGGAGCTTTTAATTATGGTGGTTACGGATTTGGTGATTATCGGGTTGAACTTTGGGAAGTCTGATGTAGTTTATAATGGAATTTTTGAGGTACCAGGGAGAGTTTGTAATGGTGTGAAGGATTTTTTTGTTTGTTTGTTTGGATTTTGGCGGAGTGGGTTATAGCTGTTACTCCCTATATGAATGAGGCGTAGGACCAGGTAGGTTGAATTATGGAGAGGTACAAGAAGCGTTTTGTGCTGATGTGAGTGGGGCCTTTTTGTTTAGGAGGGAATACAGAGTTTAAGGTTGATTTTGGAAACAAGGAGATTAATGTGGGGTTTCGATGAGTTTTGAATCGATGATGAGTCCTGGATATGTGGTTTCCGTTTTTTGTGGGTATTTGAGTTGTTTAATACATTTTACCATCATTACACAATTTATCAATTTCATATTCTACTTAATTCTCTAACACATAAGGGATTTGTGTATGTTTAAAGGTCATAGGTTTAACTACTTAGTATTTTAATTTTACATATATGATGACCTGCAGTTACTGAGAAAATATCCTAATTCCTTGTAACTATTTTTCAGTTCAATTTCATAATCTGAGCCCACCTTACTTTTACTATTTTTACCTGCAAAACTGAAAATTCATGTATAGTTATTTCGTGTACTCTCGTCAGGATGACTAACGTCTTCATAGGGCTCTGCATATACTTGTTCAGTTTTTTTATGACAATTAAAACATTCCTCCTCTTTAAATTTGCACACAGGTTTTGCATGTCCTGGCTTACTACAGAGCTGGGTAGCCTTTAAACCGTTATTGTAACAAACTTTTTAATAACCTCCATACATTCTTCTTTATGTTATTAATATGCTTCTGCCAATTCTACACTTATAGCAATATCCACTGCTCTTGTAAATGTTAAATTTTCTTCAACAAGCTATCTTTAAATGAAGGTCTCATGTCTATGGTCATGAACAAACTTGTCTGTCCCTTACTGCCCTTGCTAAATGGACCCCCCCCCCCCCCAAAAAAAAAAATTACAAGTCTGAACAATCTTCTTTAAAGCAGTGACATGATTTTCAAGCAGGTCATAAGTTTGTGGAATGTCTTGTGAAGTATTTAAAAGTTTGTAAATGTTTTTTAAATTACCCACTGGGAGTTTTTCTTTTTAGGTCATGGTTCCAATATTGAAATTACAGTTGCTGTTCAATTACTTATTCAAATTAGAATGTTAAAAAACTGAAACTGTTGTTCAAACAAAAATTATTATGTGAATAATGATATTATTCTTCCTTACAAGCTCTCAACAAAGATACTCCTCTTTCAAAGATCCTCCATCTATCTCTATTCTCATAACAAACTATATCTCTGTAAAGATGTTCATGTATTAAAAATATGTTACAGTCTTGTCTTTTGGTTTTGCTGGAAAGCATAGTTCTGACAAGACTGTAACAATATCAGAACCCACAAATGCTATTAAATACTGAGACCATAATTCCTATTTGTCATTTATTTTCAAATACTTGTGCATTATGCAAAATATTATGCTAAAATTAATCCATATATACATGGTAAAGTATTCCTGCATAAAACCTAATTGTACAAGTGAGATACATGTTGTACACTTAATAATGAGGAGCCCAAAAATTGGTCAGGCTATGTTAAGATTCAGTCTCAAGCAAACCTCCGTGGAAACTTGTATAAATTTATCAACTTGAAATAATAATTGATAATAATGCACATGTTAAATGCAGGTTCATATAATTAATAAGTTAAATTTAAGTCCAGTAAATATAAAATATGCAGCATGAGAAGAGATAATAATAATTACAGTCCCAAGAAACCCAGTGAATACAAGGTTGTGAAGAAAGTGTAGTGACAGAAAAATCCAGGGTAGTGTGTGTGGTCCGTGTCAACTCTAGCTATGGCTGAGGGTCAGATGGCTTCCTTGCAGACCCGTGATTGAGCAGACTGAAGGTGTTTTATTCCTGTGGTGAAGATGAGGATGGAATTGATTCTGGTTGCCTGAAAACCTGCAAAGGAAGGTAAACAAGGGTCCCGGCACTCAGCCACTATACGTGTCAAAATGGTAGGAGTCACCTGTTTTCCCAAATCACTCATTTGTCAGTCTTAAGAAGATACGGCCGTTCTTCACAGTATGGTACCAGGACGCTTTAGGTCTCGAACCCAGACAGAGTCACCTGCATTTCGTGGTGGAAGGTTCATAGTTACATGCCTTCTGTTGTAGTCCAACTTGTAATTTTCTCTATATCTCCTTTCTTTCTCCTGGACTTGAACATAGTCCGGCATGTTGTCTAATGTTTCTGGAAGTTGGGGTATAACATCTCTCAGTCTTCTTCCCATCATAAGTTGCGCCGGACTATAGCTGTTCTCAATGGACATGTTTCTGTAGGCGAGCAATGAAAGTTATTACTTTCTTAAAATATGTTAGCTATTTTGAAACTCTAAACACAAAACCACAACCTCAGCAGATCCATTACTTTGATAATAGTATGGGCTCCTGGTTTTCGAGACAAAAATATTTTCCATAGCGAATCTGTGAAACTCTGAATTGTCCACTAGACTAAATTGTAAACCACTGTCTCACTATTGAAATGCCAAATCTACAGAACAAGGATTTACATTTTGTTGACTTTTGATACTGACAATGTTTTCAGTGTTCCAAACTCAAAATAACGGGCGTAACTGTCCTTGATTGTTTTAAACCATTTGCCATCTGCTCTAAGAAGATAGATTTCTGCCTGCTCCCATGGTCTTGAGGGCATCTTGTCTAGACGTAGGGGTTCATGTTTTTGATTTCTGTACTTTTTTACACTGGGGACAGAGGGTCAGCAGCTTTTCAATGTCCTTTGAAATGCCCAGCTACCAAACACTATTTGCAGCACAGAGACAACATTTTGTCACGCCCATGTGACCAACGTGCACTCTATTTAATAAATCTTTACATAACACAGCTAGAACTATGAGTCTGTTACTCCTCAGCAACATATTATCAAAAACTGTTATTTCGTCTTTTACACTGTAGTAAGGAATCAACTCTGCTGGAAGCTTCAAACGATCAGGCCAACGCAAGATGCAGACATTAACAAGCGTCTTACACAGCTGGTCTCGTTGCTGCGCTGCCAAAATTCACTCTATGTTGCTGTTCGTAGTCTAGAAGTGTAGAATTTCTTTCACATACTTGCCAATTTCCTCTTCAAGGTCATATAATTCTGCGTTGTCTAAAGGGTTCCAAGATAGACAGTCCACAGGAATGAGATGTTTTCCTAGTGTGTAAACTATTTTGTAAGAATAATGCATCATTCTAAGCCAAAACGCTGGAGACATGGAGTCAAGTCGTCCAAATTATTTGTGCAATATTTTTAAAAGTGGTTTGTGATCAGTCTCCAGTGTGATGTATTTGCCAATGATATTAATTTATCACAACACCAAGTCAAGGCTAATGCCTCTCACTAAATGTTCGAGTATTGCCACTCGCTGGATGTGAGTGATCTCGATATGTAGGAGATAGGGCAGTCTTCGAATCTAACTGTTGCTGGAGAAGGACACCACCAATTTCAAATCCTGAAGAATCTGCAGATATCATGGTCAGTTTGTCTGTGCTGTAAAGTGCCAATTGTGGCAGTTCAATTAGCATTTTTTTATACCATCAAAGGCAACTTGTCAAGGTGTCCCCCAATTCCAACTGTGATTTTCACAAAGTAAATAAGGAAGAGGCATCAGCAACTCAGAATGATTAGGGATATAAAATGTTGAAGACCTTTAACATCTGTAGGTGGCTTCATGTTGGTAATTGCCTTTACTTTCTCCGGGTCTATAGAAATTCCATCTCCTGATAAAACATGACCCAAAAATGTCCCACTTTTGACTCAGAAATAACATTTATCTCTATTTCGGGTGATACCAGCATTCTGTAGCTTAGTCAGAGCTTTGTTTAAACCCTGGTCATTCTCCGCCTGATTCATGCCCCAAACAATCGTGTCATCCATGTTTTGCAATAACAATGTTGAAAAATCTCCAGAGCACAACTCAAGCCAAAAGGAATCACTTTAAATTTAAATCTGCCAAAGGGTGTTAGGAAAGTTGATTAACTTTGAGACTTTTCTTTTATTAGTATCTGCCAAAAGCCATTAATGAAAACTAACTTTGAAACAACTGATGCACCCTTGAACTGTGCCATGGTATAATCGATGTGGGGAATGTGGTACAACGATCACCTCACATTCTCGTTCAGTCATGCATAATCTACATAAATTCGCACTTGGTTGTTCATTTTTGGAACTACAACCATCGGTGCACACCAATCTGTAGCCTCCTCAACTGGTTCTATTACTCCTACCTTGAGCAATCGGTCAATTTCGGCTTTCATTTGATTCCAAAGAGCTAAAGGTAGCTTGTGCGGTGTTGTTATAGCGAAAGGCTTGGCATAGTACTTCAATTCTATTTCACAAGGTTTGCCCATAGACCTTTACAAATATTTGGAAATTTATTTTCCCAGCACCAATAGTCCAAATTTTTGACTTCCAAAACCCTAGCTAATAATCCCAGTTTGGATATAGCAGGTCTACCGAGCAATGGAGTTTGAACATCTTTAGAAATGGAAAATATTTCCTAACAATTGGTAGTTTTGTACTTGATGTTAACTTAAATCATCAGTTTCTTAGTAGTTTTCTGAAGAGGAATTTTTCTTTTCAACTTTATGTCACTAGGTAAGATGGATACATCTGCTCCTGTGTCTATTTTAAAGTTGATGGAGTACTATTGTTTAGTAACAGAGTTGCTGACTGAGGGTCTGACGTCATTTCTTTAATACAACCTACAAATCTGTCTTCTGATTTATCATCATATGAAAAGCATTGAAGTAGGCTTACAAGAGAGGCAGATCGCCATGAAATGGTCCGTGCATTTACATAACATGCACTGTACATTTCTAGCTGGACATTCTCGCCTTCAATGAGGAGCATAGCCGCACAAAATGTATTGCTTTTAATTTTTGACTGGTCTAAATGCAGGCCAAGTGTTGAGATGGTTCCTATTGCTTGATATCAGCTTCTTTACAAAATTAATGTCTGCAATTTCAAGTTCTTGTTTTTGTCGAGCCAACTGAAATGAATTACTCAATGCAGTAACAGCAGCATCGAATGTCAATGTTGATTCTAACTGCAGTCTATCTCTCAAAGTTTGATCATGCATGCCTGAAATTATGCCCATCAAGATCATTTGTTCTTTGAAAGTGCCCCCTTTACAATTGTTTCCGAGGGTACAGAGGTTATGAAATTTGCCGCTGTTTTGGATAAGGCTTGATTCCAACTTAAAAATTGTGCTCTTTCAAAACTAAGATTTTTTCTTGGAATACAGTTTTCAAATGACTTTAGGACATAATCAAAATCATGCTTAGGTCTTGAGAAATAGACATGCTACAATGACTTTGGCCCTCTCCCCCATACAATAAATCTGCATATCTACTTGTTTTTCACCAGATATGTTATCCAATTTGAGGATTGAACAATGTAAATATCGTTCAAATTGGTGTTTCCAAACAGGCCAATCATGTGGCTTAAAAGAGTATAGCGCGTTATTTAGGATAGGCGTTCTTTAATTGATTTTACTGATATTTTAGTCAGTTTATTTAAACACGTGAGCAACCATGTTTATCAAACGTCGGCAAAAAGTACCGTTTGGTGCTAGTCAGGCTGGGGATAGTAACGGTACCTCCGGGGTTTTCCCGTCAACAAACAGCAGGTGCGGAGAGTCTCGCTGATGGAATCGTCTAGGACCTGTGGTTGGTCCATAATAAATTAAATGGACCAATAGAGGAACGGTTGGTCCCACAGGTCGGGAGAAGTGGAGGCCTGGTCAGGGATTCTGTTACTGATGCTGACTAGCGGAGGACTCTTGAGTTTACCAGCGAGAGAGACATCAATGACCAGCTGCGAGGGACGTCGCTGTGTTGCAGAGACCCCAGTCTGGTAACAAATATTGCACATATCATGGTTGCGTAGAGCATTTTTTAAAAAAATTCGTTTCCCGGGCCACATATAAATTGTCGCCCAATAGCGTGGGGCACGAATAATATTTAATTAGGTTTTTGGGGATATAGAAAAGTTCCTGCGTGACATGAGAATGTGCGATGTTGGGTTTTAATCAATGGACCATTGCTAACATTATTTTGGGGGAATGTATATCTTTAGAAGTGATTTTGTTTAGGGAATAGGAATTTTATGTTGTATTTTATTTTTAGCAGCAGAGTAGCAGGAAGTCAGTTTATAGATGTGTTTAGCAATGTTTACTATTTCAGACGGTATTTTGGGGGAATGGATGTGTTAATATAGAATGTATGTGAGGCTGAATGTTTTCTTTTGTTTGATTGTGTTACTCTATAGACATAATTTGTATCTTTGTCCTATTTCAGACGATATTTTGGGGGAATGAATGTGTTAATATAACATATGTGTGACTGAATGTTGGTATTAGTAAGATTGGCATAGTTGTTAGTGTTGTACGTGTTTAAAGTATTTGTGCGTTTTGGTTATGCTTGATGAAATTGCGTTCAGGCTTAGAAACGAACGAAATCATTCCAAAAATGGACAATAATAACGTGGAGAGATCCGAATTAGATCTAGGAGCAGAATCAGGCAGGTCGGACACCGCAATAATTGATGGGGAATGTAGTTCAAATTTGGAAGGCCAAACCGGAATGATGTGGGTCTTAAGCCAACTGAATAAGTGGCAAGACGCTGATAAAAGGGAATGAGAGGCTGATAAAAGGGAACGAGAGGCTCATAAAAACGAAATCTTAGGAAAAATTGATGAATCGAGACAGGAGGTAAATAAAAATTACGATAATCTTATTAAAAAACTTGTATATAACAGGGAAGAAGTTACAAGTTTAATGGTAAATAATAATTCAGCAGTAGAAACTCAAATTAGGAAGGAGATTCGGACGTTGGAGGTTCAGGAAGTAAAAGGCGGAAGGCGAATATATAATATTAATAGAATCCTGAGGGAAGGGAATGCGGAAGATGAGAAGGAAAGATATGAATACGTGTACGAAAACGGCGACGACTTACATGATTTTAAGATATGCGAGGATGATGCAACGGATGAAGATGATAAATGGGAGTTTGAAGAATCGGTGACGAAAATAGTTAATTGTATTCAGGGAAGAAATGAGGAGGAAGGAGAAGCATTTAGAGTTAAGCTAAGGGAAAATAGAGATGTTAATGACTCGCCTTGTTGCCTTCGTGATTGCGTCCATAATTTGTATACCATTAAACATGAACTTAGAAATTACCCCAAACCTTTCGCGCTGAGGAATAAATTACGAGTATGCCTTGACGCACGTAAACTTAATACAATCCTGGTCGATGCAAGGGAACGCCCTATTCTGATACAAGAGGTCCTACAAAAATTTGCAGGTAGGCTCTGCCTAAGTGCCGTTGACTTGACCAAGGGACATTTAGCATCGGCGCAGGGTGTGAAGCCTTTACAAAACGGACTTTTAAAGAAGGGAGTAAGATGGAAGTGGGATCCACGTTTGGATGCTGTCTTGGATAAAGTGAATGTTTGTGTATAACTCTGAGATGTGACTAGAGCAAAATTTGATATTTGTAGCTGAAAGCGTGAATGTTATGTATATAGTCAGTTTCGTGTGTGAAATGATTCTTTTATGTATGGTAATCTGATATTTTGTGGTTGGTAGAGTGAATGTTGTGTGTATATAATTTGTTTGGAGTATGAATAATATTGGTTCTTTATTTCGTATTTTATAGCCATCTGAAAAAGGGAATATTTAATTTGGTATGTTTAACTGATAACTGTTTATTAACTCGCTATACTATTTATTATTAACATGTATTCTGAAAATATTCATCTAGGTTAATAGCTGGGTCATAGTGGGGGTACTGGTCCATTGGTTTTGCCATGATTGGGGTGGAAAGCATGCACAGCAACGGCGAGAACTTGTAGTCTGGTTGTCATAGGTAGCTGAACGTGAATCAGTTGGAAGCTGCAGTGTGCTGTCAACTGATGCAGCCAAAGTCGACGCGCAACTGTCTGACAGATCAATGTCAGATGCTGACAACCTCGCCCCGTCCACTTGAGGCCACACCGAGTCACCCCGATGCCGAGTGACACCTTAACCTGTGGTAGCCTTGCCACGTGTACGAACACCATCAAGTTCCGCCAACGGCTGCAGCTAAACGCTTATGCTGGGAACTGACAGTTTCCACGCCCACCTAAGTGTCAACCCGATGCGTCTACAGGATACGGATGAAACACCGTTGGTTTTGTCGTAACCGTCCAGTCGAATTGCATCACGTCACGGAGGACATACCAATACAGAATGATGCTGTTTTAGTAGGAGTGCATTTTCTAATATACTCCGTAAAGCCCTTCAGGCCATTTACATCCGTTTATGTGTATAGTGTCTATGTGTGTGTACAGTAGTGTATTTTCTGATAGACTCCGAAGAGACCATTAGTAATAATTTGTGTATATATAGTAGTATATTTTGTGATAAACGCTGAAAAGCCCTATTTGGATAT
Source organism: Zhengitettix transpicula (assembly GCA_037074705.1). Taxonomy (NCBI): domain Eukaryota; kingdom Metazoa; phylum Arthropoda; class Insecta; order Orthoptera; family Tetrigidae; genus Zhengitettix; species Zhengitettix transpicula. The sequence goes on along the minus strand of CM073591.1, from coordinate 187,106,332 downwards.
ATATATGTGTATATTATGATAGAATTTAAAACTTGATTTGTATATACTTGGCTAAGCAGTTATGAAAATCGCCGCGAATTCATTTATTTTTAGTGACAGATTGATTCGTCGTTAGTTGCACTCGACGACAATCTGACACTAAAAGGGGGAATTTATATAGCGCGTTATTTAGGATAGGCGTTTTTTAATTGATTTTACTGATATTTTAGTCAGTTTATTTAAATGCGTGAGCAACCATGTTTATCGAACGTCGGCAAAAAGTACCGTTTGGTGCTAGTCAGGCTGGGGATAGTAACGGTACCTCCGGGGTTTTCCCGTCAACAAACAGCAGGTGCGGAGAGTCTCGCTGATGGAATCGTCTAGGACCTGTGGTTGGTCCATAATAAATTAAATGGACCAATAGAGGAACGGTTGGTCCCACAGGTCGGGAGAAGTGGAGGCCTGGTCAGGGATTCTGTTACTGATGCTGACTAAAGGAGGACTCTTGAGTTTACCAGCGAGAGAGACATCAATGACCAGCTGCGAGGGACGTCGCTGTGTTGCAGAGACCCCAGTCTGGTAACAAATATTGCACATATCATGGTTACATAAAGCACTTTTCATAAATCGTTTCCCGGGCCTGATTTGCCACTTTAACCCTTGAGATTTTCATAACTGGCTAGTCGGGAGGGCAAAATTTAATTGTAGATATCTGTAATAATATTTAATAAATTAGCTTAGAATAACCAAGGGATATTGTTTTCAAAAGTTACTTCCTCCTACCGCAGGTAAGCCGTTCTAAGAATTGAACGGTCGAAGACCTCCTACGGTGGGTAGTCAAGGGGCTTGCCACAAGAGAAAGGATCAGGTATGCAGAAGAGTAGGTTAACTTTGGCTTTCGGTTTCTAAGACATTTTATCATTCCAATATATGATTTTCTTCAGGACACAGAATTAATATATTTGAATTAAAGCCGATATGTAGCTTCCTACGTAACAATGATTACTTTTAAGCTTTACCTTGAATGATAATGATTTATGTATAACTGGCCATGTTGTATCATTTTTGGTTTGTATAACCTCTTTATTATTAAACTCAAAATCCAAGAACTGTACACAAGTGTCTTACAAAATACTACAATGCTTTGTAGTAATAAAAACCAAAGAAGTTAGTATTGTATTTCCTCTGGAATTCACAAGTGAGGCCACTATCACAAAATGCAAGTTCATACAATTAATAAGTTAAATTTAAGTCCAGTAAATGAATATAAAATATCCAGCACAAGAAGAGATGATAATAATTGCAGCCCAAACAAACCCAGTGAATACAAGACTGTGAAGAAAGTGTAGTAACATAAAAAAGCAGGGTAAAGTGTAAATAAATAAATAGTCAGTTTCCTAAATAAAGAATGTGGTCTTTCTCAGTGTAGAGAATGAATAGTATTCTCGGGCTTATAACCAAATAAACTATTGTATTTGTGACACTTTTATGACGTTCACTGCCATCGTCTTCTAGCAATAAAAAAAATAACTTTGACAATAACAAAATTCATATAAATTGCCAATTATTATTCCCATGACAATGATCTGGTATTAAGAACTGTTACTAATTTGTTTGTGTATCTAAATACATGAAAAATCATAAATGAATCAAATAAGAATTAATGGATCTCTTTTTATCATGATTATATAAATTAATTTTCAAACTGCTGCAACATAAAAAACATTTAATGAAAATGTGGATATAGTTATAATACTAACAGTACTATGAGTATTATTAATAAGTTAAATCATGTTGATAGCATTTGTGTTCGTGTCAATACTAATGCATCACAATAGATTTTGAAAGCCTTTGTTCTCAGAAAGCTTAAATTTAATTTACTTGAATATTATTATGATAACATACCTGTTGCTGCAATTTTTCTTGTGTTACAAGAACATTCAACAGAAATCCAGCAGCCACATTTCTCAATGATCTTCCTTCTTCATCAGTTACACAGGCGGCTCTTTCCAGAACATGTAATATATGGGGTACAGTTTCTTCCTCTAGCAAAAGAGAACGGCCTTTATCTGTAGGCAAAGGCAACTTATGAATGTACATAAAAATTTCCATACAATATAATCATGTATATTTAGTTCAATTATACATTACCAATTATTAATTAATTTTGTACCATTATAAGTATAAATGTAGTAAAAACAAAAATCATAATTCAGAACACAATATCTTTGGAGATCAATACATTTGGTCCAGCAATATCCCAATTTATTATTCAGTCAGAATTTTTTCTGTTTTGAACAGAACATAATACTCATTTGCTGAACAGCCAAACTTTCCTTTCGGGTCAATCCATATGAAATCAACTAATGGATTTTGCTGACATATTTTATTTTAGATAGTACATTTTCTGCTTATATGTACATCTGAGAGTACAAAAGTTTATTTACAATTTTATTATTACTAATTTGGCTTTTAGCAGGCATTTTGTTTATGACGATCAGCTGTTTTTGGCATTTGCAGAGATTAGCGATAAGTTAAACAACTTTTTTATTTATGAAGATATCAACTTGAAATAACAACCATCTTAATCTCAATACAACCATCTAAAAATCATGTTCTGTCTCTCTTTACTATCTAAATGTGTTATTTAATTTTACCTCATCACATTTTCCTCAAGTGTTATATATATATACATTTACAATGTAAATGCAAAGATTTTTTTATAAATTAAGTTCCCATTATGAACATAGACCATTTATTCCAAAAAAAATTATCAAATACATCTATGAATAATTTTTAATAATAAAGTTTTTATTGTTCATAATATAGGGAAAATTATTGTTACATTAAACAGTTCATTAAACAGGAACAAACCATTCTCATAACAGATATTTCCCAAAGCTCTACAAACTTGGGTTATAACATGTATATCTTCTTCCTTGTTCTTCAGAAAATTCCTCAAAAGTTTCAGCAACCTCAAGTTAGAACATTTTTCACGTCCCAAGTCAGTCTTTGCCACTTCTGAAACAACTTTTGCTGCTTTAGCAATCACTTCTTTAGATTCCCAATGTAAAAGGTCTTCTATGTGATCCACAAAAGCTGTTTGTTCAAAAGCTTCTGAAAATCACAATACAGTAATCAGCCATAAATATAACAACACAATATCTTATTTTTAATTTCCATAGATTTTCCCAATGAATATGCTGCTGGAATTGTTCTTGGTTTCCAACCGTGTGGTGTCTATTGAGCATGGTTCTTCACTGGCTAGAATTGTTGATATCTTCTAAGTGATCACCTACAACAGGGGTGTCAAACTTAAATAAAACATGGGCCACTTAGTGCAACAGGCAAGATACATGTCAGCAACAACACATTTTCAAATTTTGTTAAATTTATATTATGAAGTGTGGATTCAGGAATACAGATAGAATAAGTTCAACACTATGTAATTGCTTTCATTTAAACATTTATTTTATCATCTTTCTATATACAGGGAGCTGTTTATGACATCATGGGTCCATGACGTCCTGAGGTTTTTCAGAAGAGAATTAGTTAGATTATGGACGGATTGGAAGGCGTCAGAGTTAATTCAGACAATATTCTAATCTATGCAAAGACTCTAACTGAACATGAAATGAAGCTAAAAGCAAGATTGGAACGACTGCAAGATGCTAAGGTCTCATTAAATTTTGATAATCATTCATATAATTATCAATCTTTTATAATTATCATGTTTTCATTTCAATTACAGGGTTCTCAGGAGCTTAAAAAATTAAAAGCTGTTGGAATTTCTCGTTTTTGTGTTGTTGTTTTTTTAGAGTAAAAGACTACATGAGGGTAATCCCTTTAATAGCATAGAAAGGGATTTGAAAGGGGGATGTGGAAAGGTAGAGAAAGTATGTAGCCAAGGGTTAACTACAGCCCCCAGGCTTAAAATCACCTGCAGAACTGGCTGCATGCACATAAAAAGTCTCAGCGAACTCTTGAGAGTTGCTCTCGGAGAGTGAACTCGGCCGAATTTCACTCTCCCGTGTAAAGGGCTCTGAGAGTAAATCTCAAGAGATAGGGCTGCGAGTTGTTCTCACGTGTAAACGCACCTTTAGTCCATAGTATAATTAATGATTTTGTGGCAACTGACCGTCAATTAGAAGAGCTCAAGAGACTAACGAAGACAGTAAAAGGTTAAAGGAATACTGTAAAAATGTATGGCCTGAAAAACATATAATACATTCCAATATGAGATTATATTGGCCACATAGATGTGAAATCGCACTTGAACACAGCCTTCTTCTTAAAGGGAATCAGTTACATGAGGGACATTTAAAAATCGGATAGTGTAGATGGCGTGCCCAACCCTCAACCATGGTGGCTGGGTTTATCAAAATAAATTGAACTAATGATAAAAAAAAAGTAATCAATGTGTTAAAGAGACCACAAATCGACATGAGCCCATGATTTCTTCAGAATTTCCGAGCCGTCCATGGCAATATTTAGTTATGGATTGATTTCATTTCAGAAAAAAAATGGTAATAAGCTGTTGTTGATCATTACTCCAAATATCCAGAAGTTGCTCTATTTAATAATCTTGAGGTCGAAGAAATAATTTGTCTCTGTAGTCAATTTTTGCCTGCCATGGTATTCCTGAGAAACTAACAAGAGATAATGGACTCATTTTTCTCCATCTGCTGTTTCAAAATTTGAGTAATTTGCTCAAATGAGGGGGTTTTCCCATATTACATCAAGTCCTCACTTTACTCAGAGTAATGGTTTAGCAGAGGTGATAGTTAAAATCATAAAGAATATTTTTAAGAAAAGTACAGATCAATATTTAGCTTTTCAAAGTTATCGAGCAACACCGTTCAGTAATGGATTCTCGCCAGTTGAGTTATTGACGGGTTGTCAGCTGCAAACATTAGTGCCTTCTTGACCATCTGAGCTAAAGCCAAAATTATCAATTTGTGGAAACTTCAGAAGGATGAAAGTAATTATAGAAAGCATCAAGAAGATAATTTTAATCAGTGACATGGAGTTCATGAACTGTCAAAGCTTCAGCCCCAAGATAAAGTCTGGATTACAGATTTGAGACGATATGGAGTGATTATGTCAAAGGTTCATCAATCTTGCATTATAAATACAGAGAAGAATACTGTTCAGAGAAACCGATTCCATTTGGTACCCAGTGGGAACGACTCTATTTCAAACTCTATAGAAACCAAAGAGAGAAGACACAGGCCAACACTGAAGGAGAACTTCAGGTAGAGGGAAGAGAAGATAAAGAAGATTCAGCAGATTACAAACAAATTGGACAAACTTCCAGATATGGACATCAGATTAAAGAACCCGATAGACTTATTTATTATGTTTAAATTTTTACTTGTGTTTTTATGGTGTTGTGTAATTATTAAAGGGGTGGATATATAGAGGGCGCTGTTTATGATGTCAGGGGTCCATGACGATAATTAATAAAATAGTTGACTAATCAAACACTTTCATTTCAAGAATTACAATTATTTCCTCCTAAAGCAGATAGAAGCTCTTAAGGACTATGTGGTAGGATAGCCAAGGATCTTCTGTGTAATAAGGAAAATCTTTGAATTGAATTGATAATAAATATTTAAAGAATGAAGAAAATTGGTGATGGTTCAGTTCTCTCCAGCAAATAAAGTTAACTCTCTTTATTACTGTTTCAAGTACTTCATGCATTTATAAAATTTTTGAAGAGGAAACTTGTTGGTGAGAGCCCCAATTTTCTAATTTGCTAATTTTCTTCAGCAGTTAAAGGGCTAACAGCCGAATTGTGTGTACAGTTTTTCCTTGATCTCTGTTAAGCACCATTTTCTTCATAACTATTTTTCTATTTTCATTTCAGAGTACCACGAACCACAAAAAATTACCTTAGGGCCACATGTGGTCCGCTGGCCAACAGTTTGACACCCCTGACCTAGAAGATGTCAACAGTGCTAGTAGACGAAATGTAGTGCTTAGTCAACATCACTTGAGTTGGAAACCCAAGATAAGTCCTGCTATATGTTATTTTTACTTAATTTATTTTACATGCTTTAGCCAAATCTTTGTTAGTACACTATTATGTTTATAATATTGTTTTAATAAATATGGCTTCAAAAAATCTAATATAAAGCTATTCTTGATTCAACAAGAAAATTTACTTTGAGTGATTATCTCTCATTTTCCTTCATAAGATTACAAAATTAAAAATAATAAGTTAAAATAATGAATAGAATTTATAATTATGAAAACTATTTAACATATAATGAAAATCATAATCTAGTATAATATTGGACATGATTATCAGCGATCTTTCATAAAAAAAATTTAATAATTCACTTAGTGAAGGGACACATTCTACCATAGAATGACTGATCGTATAATACCTGAAACTAGCAACATTAAATAATGCTTGTTATTAAATTAAATGTTTTATTTAAACCAGAACCCATGCCTACAACATTTATTACAAAATCCATTGTTGAGTTTTACTGTATCAGTTTGTACCCTAACTGCAATGATGTTCAGATCTAATATGAAGCATTTCTGATAAAATTCTTGAAATGGCAAGGTCCAAAAATTCACAACCTTTCACTGTATCAGTTTGTATGCTAACTGCATGAAGCTTAAATTTAATATGAACATTTCTGATAAAATTCTTGAATGGTATCAGGCAAGTTCCAAAAATTCACAACCTGACATATCATTTAGAATTACTATTCCTTCTTCAGGCAGCCCCTTACATAACATTTATTCTAACACACATAACATGTTTTATAAATTTCTCTATGAAGAAAACTATTATTCTGTCAAAACTCTTACCAATTTATTGATAAAAATCAAACATGACCACTCTGCATCAAGAGGTGTTAAACATGACCACTCTTTAACACCTCTTGATGTTGTTTCTTTATTCAACTCCATTCCCAATTACCTAGTCATTAACAGTTTCAAAACCAGAAGGCCCAACTAAAATTCAACTTAAATAAATTTTAATATTTTAAACCTAATCCTCAATGCCACTAATTTTAATAAGAAGAAAAATAGCCAAATACAGACAAAAGAAGTGATGATATAAATACCACACATTGCTGGACACCTTGTTCCTTTCTTCAGGTTCTAATAAAACTAAAAACAGAAGAGCCTAGAACAACACAAAGGATTTTGAGTTTGTTGACTGTGCAGCATGGTCTAGGCTCTTGTGTTCAGTTTTTTTAGCATGTGAAGAAAGGAACAAGGCTTCCAGAAACACGTGGTATTTATATAATAACTTATTTTGTCTGTATTTGGCTATTTTTTTTATTATTAATTTTCCAAAACAGATGAATATTTTAAATTATTTTCTATCATTATTTTCCAATTTTTTTTCATAAATGCTTCATATTAAATCTAACATTACCACAATTAACTTACAAACTAATACTACAAAACTCAACAATGGCTATGATCCCCTATTGTTAGCCTAACCCCTATTTGCTTTGATATTATCTTTGCATTTAGATTCCCTATAGTTTAGTTTTTGAGTTTTTTACCTGGTTTGTGTGCTGTGTTGTTCTTGCAGCTCTTGTAGTTTTGAATAATTTGATGAAAGCAACAAAGATTACAGAAACATTGTGCGGTATTTAGTTTATCTCTTAATTTTGTAAGTTATTTAGCTACTTCCTTATCTAATTAGTATATTTTAACACAGATTTTTTATAGTGATATAATGTACTAATTGTATTAATTGCATTGTTAATTAATAAATATTTTCGAACTGCTTATTATATTAATTTATTTACTGTGTAAACAATATCAAAAACACATGAACCAGTACAGTCCAAATATGGTAATGAATGATAAACTACTTCCAATCAATCCCATGAATGTTCCCTTCCAATCACTATCAGATGCTGCCTCACCAAACTACAATCATGCTGGTGCAGCCTATTACAAAGTTTTGAAAACAGAATCAACCCTAATGTCCACAACATGAACAAGATGCAGAAAACTTGAAGATAGTGAACATACCCTCACATGCCAAATACACCCAAATCAATTTACTCCCAAGCCATTATAGACTAATCTATTCGCTGTACCCAGAGAATTCCATCAAGTATAGAAGAAGCAACATCAATCAATCTAATAAATATATCTAGTCGGTACTCAATATCATATAAAACCATTAATATTTTCTAGCATTGATAGCTATTTTTCTTTTTCTTTCTACTCCCTTCATAAAAAGAGGAAAGTAGTATGGGTTCTTAACTGGGTGGGGCCAGAGACAGTATAACATCTCACCCCTGCCAAGATGTACATTTGGCAAGTCACCTGATTAAATAACCTACTAATTACTGAAGAAGGGATAGCAGCCAAGAGAAAATTACAAGTGAACCAACTTTGTCAAAGCTACCTTTAACACAAAGGGAAGCCACATCATATTCCTTTTACCTACCCTATCATTGTTTAATTATATTATAGTATTTTTCATAGGTTATAAATTAGAAAGGAAACAATACTGTCAACTTATGACATTGTTATACTCTATGAAACTAAGTCTACATTTTCACATACAGGATGTCAAAAAGACGTAAATTAAAATCATTAAATAGTGAATTGGCAGTTTTGTACTCACTTTCCGAATTATTTAGATTCTGCACTTGAATTAAAATTAAATCAAGAATGCTGGTAACTTCAATAGAGTTTTTTTCAACAGCATTTGACAGTCCTGCCAAAAGTTCTGGAAATCCATCAGTAACAGACGTTGCTGAAAGATATACGTTTAATTGCATAAATAATCATAATTTTGCGCTCATCGAATATTAAGAACAAATGAAATCATTTGCAATTTGAATATTAAATAAAACGATTATGCATGCGCATCATTGTCATATCATTTCATCAAATATTTTAACAAAATTCGTACGAAAATTAATTCCAAGTGGAACTAGAAATCAATATGAATATATGTTTAAGCACAGTAACTAATTCATATTACATTGAAGAATACCTGCCATAATCGTATCAATGTCTCCTTCTGCACAACATTAGCAATTTTTTTCTGACGCTAAGTAATAAGCATTGCATAGGAAATGAAGAATATTAAACACGGCAATTTAATCGTCTATTTACAATCAAAATTATTTAAAGTTACTCATCTTATCCGTTTTCAAAAGCAGTGCTGACAACATTACAATTCCTTGGATTTTCTGTAATGAAAAGGTGTAAATAGATTACGGTCCGATGCGAAAAGAGTATTCTACTTCGCAATCACTTCTCTTGTTTATGAATAGCGTATACCTATGAAGTCAAAAGCAAATGAAAATATTACCATAACCAATACAGAAAATATAAATACAGAAAAGGGTGATTGGCTACATTCTCAAAATCGATCACATGTACCAACAAGTAAGTCATTGATCGATTGCGCATCCAGGGCTGTCTTAAGTTTGGACTTGACATTGGGTTGACAGTTGCATATTTTGGAATTGAGTATAAACTCCCGATTCTATATTTAAATCATTGTTTTGATAAAATAATCGCTTTCTAATTTGGAAAAGGCGGCAAATATTCGTAACGCAGTGTCAGTGGAAATAATTTTCAGAGAAATAAAAATAAAAAACCATCCTTCATTGTTGAGTAATAATGTATTCACTTAAAAAACACTGAAATCGTATATAATAAAACTAGCCAATTTCGGTAAGTAGGTCATTATTACAACTATATTATTGCGATTGCGCCATTTATATTTTATTCTTTAAAAATTTGAGTAATACGTAAATGAATTGCTGTGTTCTTTAACGGCAATGAATCAATTTACTTTGTCATTAACATTTTTAAGATACATATTTCTTCTATAATTGAACTTAATTTTTGACAACGTGAAGTTACGTTCTTTTTAATTGTAATCAGATTTTGAAAAATTACGGTTACATTTTATTCGATTTAGTTGTCAAAGTTTAGGGAAGCGTTCTTTCTGATTTTTTTCGTCAATAAGTAGTAAATATTTTTCAATAATTTGCCGTCATTTTACCGATTTATTATTAAAATTATTAAAATAATTTAATCTCATTCCTTTTTTTATTTTTATAAATTTGCCTACCCATACAATTGTTAAATATTTTCTACCACACACATACAAATGTTTAATTCTTATACTTAACTTTAAATATCAGATGTGAATGATATATTGTGTTGGCTAAAAAGAAATCTTCACTTTCAGAAAGAACAATTTTGATAGTTTAGCTGAAATAATTGCCTGATTAGAAGAGTATATTATTGAGTTAATATTGGTAACGGCTGTTTTATTTGTTAGGATTTTGTAATATGGCAGTTTAGAGGCATGCTAAGATGTGTTATAACAGAACTGTTATTATTATACATTTGCCATGTTTCTAAAGGATGACACACTTAGAATACTTGTAAATTAATCAACTAAACTTGATAGTATATTCTTCAAATCATGCAAATATTTCAACTATACTATAATTAAAAACTATTGATGCAAGAATTGAAAAGCTTATATTTATGTTAACCCTGCACATTTATATCCATAAGTAGTTGTAAACAATTGTACCTTATGAATGAATAATGTTACATCCTACAAAGTTCACCATAAAATCTTATTGTCTGATGTTTTTTTTATACATATTTTATGTATTTACAGCTTCCTTTCTTATCATTTAATTAATTCTGCTTCTGATAAGGGAAAGTACTTTAAATGTACAGTTCATATTATATCTTGATCACAGTATATTTCTCAGAAAGTCCATGAGCTTGTACAATTACTACATATTTTGTTCATAACGTCTATGTATGCTTCATGACATTCTCATCCATAGTTTGTAACAGAAATGAATGGCTTCATTCATAACTCTTCCAGAGAAATATCTTTAGCATTAAAAGAAAATCTGTAACTCATCAATTCATACTACTTAGCTACTTAATACGATATAGTGTAAATTTTTAGGTATTTCTTTATTGTTTGAGTGACTCCCATGTTGCATATTCACCAAAACTTGAGCTTTTAACCCCCATTCTCCTTGTTTTTGAGGATTGGAGATCTGTATTGTAGTTTGTTAAAGGGCCAATCCATGTGAAATCAACCAATGCGTGTTGCTGACATATTTCATTTTATATTTGGTAGTACATTTTCTGTTTATGTATGTATCTGGAAGTATAAAACAATTTTTTTTTACAATTTTATTCTTACTACTTTGAATTTTAACGAGAATTTTGTTTATTAGGGTAGGCTGCTTTTGGCATTTTCAGAGGTTAGCGAAAGGTTAAATAACTTTTTGTTTATTGAGATATAGACTTGAAATAAAAACCACCTTATTCCAATTAAAACAATCTATAAATCGTTCTTTGATCTATAAATCATGTTTGAACAAAAATGTGTTAAGTTGTAAGGAAATAACCTAAACCATAACTAGAAAAATGTGTTTCAATCTTGGAGATTTCATCAGGACAAAAATAATGAAGCTAAATAAATCCCAGAAAGTTCTCACTTTTCAGAAAAAGATGAAAATAATTCTGAAGCTGTGTAAATAAAAATAGAGGAATCATTTAATTAAAAATTAACTGATCTTCCTCTTCCTTCTAGCAATGAGTGTACTGGGAGTGAATGTAACAAATTAGTACACAAACTTAAAGAAAAATTTGCCTTAAGTAGTAAAGAAGAAAAAGTCAAAATAATTAGTTTGCTACCTGAATGATTCAGCAAAGTGACATTTTCTTTCTCTATACACCTGACATGATATTTTTTAAAAAAGGAAATAACTATATTATTTTAACAAAAAACTTTCAATTAATTTTTCTTGTTTAAGTGACCCAAAATGTTTGTATTTTTTAAAGTTTATTAATTTTAAGCAATAAATTCAAGTACAAGAGTCTATTCAGTTATTTTCTAATCTTTTTCTAGTTTTTGCTGTGTGTTTTAACACTATGGCCTGTGAGTCAATATGCATCATATTGTGTATTTTTGCTCTTTTCCATAATTAAAAATATACTGTAGATTAAAACACAATGATGAAATATTATGTGTTTATTACCAGGAATTAGGGGGGCATTTTGCAAACATTTCAGATTGTTTGATTCAGTCCCCTATGTTTGTAACTTGGCAATTTTGGACAAATTGTGATATTAGAAGGCCTGTAAAACCTAAAGGAGGCATTTAAAAGGTGTCAAATAGTTTTTTAAGTCTTGTCCTTTTTAAGGGGGAGAAACATTAAAGTTGTAATCACTTCTTTGGAAAAAAAATCCTAAATTCTCCATTTTTTCTAATTGAAAAACACTTTTCTGTTTTTTAGGTTTTTTCCTTACAGCTTAACATATTTTTGGTTCCAACATGATTTATAGATGGTTTTATTGAGAATAAGATGACTTTTATTTCAAGTTGATATCTCAAAAAACAAAAAAGTTATTTAACTTTTCACTAACCTCTGAAAACACCAAAAACACCTAACCATCATAAACAAAATTCCCTCTAAAATCCAAAGTTGTAATAATAACATTGTAACAAAAACTTTCTGTACTCCCAGATACATAAATAAAAAAATCCATGTGAAAAAAAAATGTCAGCAGCTAATTACTTTTTTATAGGTTGATTTCATATGGATTGACCCTATAGTGATTGTATTTCTTTGGGTAGCCTTCTAGCCTGTTCTTCGACATTCGTCCTATTCTTTCATTTACAACTGACTGAAAATGTTTCATCCCGTAAAAAGTGTGAAAATATTAATTTATCATGCAAATTTATTTAAATGAATTTTCTTTCTTTCAGCTTTCATAATGGATATCACAACAGCTGATAATTTTCAGTTGAAGTGGCATAGTTATGAAACTCACCTTCATAACTCAATTGCAATGTTACTTCAGACAGAACTTTATTCTGATGTATTCTTGGCTACAGTTGATGGACGACAGATTTCAGCTCACCGCTTTATATTATCAGCTTGCAGCTCATATCTTCACCAACTTCTTAAGTTGATTTGCCCTGCAGCAAATAACTTTCCCATTGTAATAGTTTTACCTTCAGATATATCATATATAACTCTAAAAATATTGGTGCAGTATATGTACAGTGGAGAGGCTACAGTAAGTCATGATCAGTTGGATGGGATTTTGAGGGCAGCCCATATTTTAGGAGTGAAAGGTCTTTGCAGAGAGAAAAGAACTTTTACAAACCCAGTTGTCCCAGACAAAAATGGCAATACATCTTTAACAGATACTGGAGTATTCCATAGACAATTACAAACTGAATTGCTAAATAAGTCCCAAAGAAGGTGTACATCCAGACTAGAATCATGTGATCAACTAGGCACCAGTAAAATCGGATTAATTGTGGACAATCATGTTCATTCCAGTTCTTCAGGAAATACAATCAAGAAGGATTCTCATTCACAGTCAAAATCAAATAAATATGATGAAAATCCTATTCATGCGTCTTCAATGAACAATGCTATCCTAAGCAGGGAAACTTGTGATTATCATGACAAAACAGAACAAAGATTTTTAACCATAAACGACGATCATATAAAAAGTGTATCAAATAATGTAAATGAAACAGAGTCAGGACAATCAGGGAACAGTACAAAAGTGGATCCCATTCAATTAATAGTAAAACAAGAAACAATAGAATGGGTGGATTCAGAGATGGATGAACCAGGAGGAGATGATAGTATGACAAGTCAGATGCATACTGAAATGTCTATAAAGCCCGTAAGTCATAGTTTTAACTTATGTGGTTCATATCTATTATTAAAGGGATGGCTTTCCTAGCATCTTCCAGATGTTCAACAAGGTGAGATTATTGAGAAGAAATCTTTATATAGATGTATTATATGTATGACAACATACTTAATATCTATTACTTGGTACAAAATTCTTATTAAATTATTATTCCTATACGAAGTGATAATATCAGAAATAAAATAATTCCTCTATTTTAAACACATGTTTTACAGTCAGTTACTTAAATTTAATCTATAATGCCTTGACACATAATATATTCCTTCCTTTATATCTGTTATTCTGCAGCTTACAAAGATCTCCTGCATTTTTTCGTATGCGAAGTTGAAGTAGTAATTTGAGGGCTCTTTGATACAAGTAAAGAATTGACTTAGTATTAATACATATATATATATATTTACAGACACAAATTTAAGAATTTAACATATTTAGGTAGGAAAGAGAGACAGCGAAGTTGCCTTACCTGAAATAAATAGTTGGTCTAGTCATAATTCAAATTTTTGAGGGGATGCTTTATGTGACATAAAGCATATTAGGAGAATCCATTAAGGAATTGGAACTAATTTGGTGACAAAGTCACAGTCAAACTTGGATAGTGAGGAAGGATAGAAATAAATAGGAGAAAATAGGAGGATTGTGCTTTATGTGAATTCATATGCTCAGGCGAAGAATTACGCACATAGAAAAGCATATGTTCAAAGCAGAGCGAAGGATGGAAGAAGAAGGAAAGACAGAAAATATTTGACCTAGGCGGGACTTGAACCCACATATTATGCTCAGTACACAGACGCCTTAACCATCTCGGCCACCGGGTCAAGTTCCTGACCAGGCAAATATAGACATTCTTATTGTGGACATTGTCAAAAATAGTTGCAATATTGGTATGGAAAGGAAATAGAGATAGGTTGTGGCTTACCTGAAATTTAAGTGCAGTGTAGCCATAAGGAATTGATGGTTGTTCTTCAAATTTTCAGAGGCTCTCAGCCTCCTTCTTCAGGAAGGAGTGTTACACCATTCTGTGGACTGCAGTCCAGTCGGTGAGAGCCTCCAAAAATTTGAAGAACAACCTTCAGTTCCTTATGGTGACACTTCACTTTACTTTCAGGTAAGCCACGACCTATCTCACTTTCCTTTCCACACCAATATTGCAATTATATATATAGCAAAACTATCTCCCTTTCCTTTCCTATTATCTATATATATACATATAATTATTACTACAGTCTATTATTTTCTGCCATCAAAGACCCCTCTAAAGAGAGACAAAGTGTGGCTGACTGACTTTAAATTCTAAGTTGGAGCCGTCAGGCATAGTAGCTGCATAAGTAAGTCTAGCACTGTCTAAGGTATAAGTAGGTGAGACCCTTATCAAGAACATAGAGTTATTCATTTCTGAGTGCTTTGGAGGAAACATTAAGAACATTTGATTACATGTTTTACAAGGTTATGGGAGTGGCAAAAATTTAAAGAATTAATGAAAATTGTATATTCATACTTTTCAATGGTGGAAATGAAATATCAAATTTATATTGTTTATGTGTAGATTATTTTTGAAATAGTGGTGAATTAGTAGTTCCATTTTCAAGTGCATTTTTAAATTCCATAGATAGCTTGGTTACATGATCTACATATTGTATTAATTATAAATGAATTACAGTATTACATATGTTATTAAGTAATGAATTATAATAATTTAACTGAGATAAATAAAATTGGTTAAGTTTACAGTAGTCTATTCAATTTATTTTTGTGATGTTATGCTTCAACTGTATTTGTACTTTTGTTAGACCTTTATATTTTCTTTCTTTAATTATTCATATAGTAATCAAGTTTGGTATCAGGGTATAAAAATAATCTTTTTATCTACATCTGTATTGTATTATTTATATTTAAAGTATTTGATGTCTTAGGAAACTGTGTACAACCATGAAGAAGAAGAAAGTGAAGATGGAAATAATGCCCTGTATACCCCACTCAGTTGTGACTTTTGTCAAGAAACATACACTCTTCCAGCAGATTGGGTTAGACATATGGAAAGCCATGAAGATAAGCAACCACATAGCAGAAAAAGGAAACCTTGTGCTCGAGGAATCCATGTATGAGTTTTTATTTTCTTCCACTCTCTGTCACATTTCAAGAAACAGAAAATTCTCATACATTAGTTATTCTAAATTTAGCCACATATCAATTGATACAAATTACCATTGACCTCTACAGTTGAATGAGGTGCTGAAAATAGTAACCATTAATATCCAGTCATTTATTTGGTATTGTGCAGAGTTGCTTAGACAACCATGACCAAAGTGCATAGTTTCAGTTTCTCTTTAAGGCCCACCAGTATAGTCAGTTTTTGTAATAAACAACATTTTTATAGGAAAAAAGTTAACATAAATATAGTGAAGCTTTCTATCCTAACCAGTGCCACTTTGTTTTCTAATCCCAATAAGATTACACATCTTTATATTTGTGTGTAGCAGTTCCGTAAGTTCGTGTATTCAAAGTAAGATTTATACATATATATAGGAAAGAGAGACAGCGATACCAACTTACCTGAAATAAATAGTTGGTCCAGTCTGGTAGCAGTGAGTGAATACTTCAAATTTCAAGGGCTTGTGCCCCTTTCGTCAGGAGAGAAGTTCTGAATAATATATATATATATATATTATATTATAACTAAATTAACTCGTTAGGAAAGAGGGACAGAGTGGAGCAGCTGACTTTCTTAAATTGACAGCCAAACTGATTTAAGGTAAGCCAGCTGCTCATGTCTGTCAAGTTACTACGAGTTTGAGCACCTCATTGAATGTGTATAGGTTAAGGGTACATTTTATTAACATTTATTTTTGTCGTGTGTATACATTTTTGGTCAAATTTGTGTGGAAAGGAAAGAGAGAAGGGTGGTGGCTTAACCTGAAATTGAACTCAGGACAGAAGAAAGTACTTCAAATTTTCAGAGGTGTTAGTCTCCTTCTCGACAAGAAATAAGTTACGACCATGGAGTTTTGACTGCTACCTACGTGGCTAGCTTGTCAAAGCTTCTCACTTACTGTCTGGCTGGCATATGAAATATAACGTCTTTCTCCTGGAGAAGTAGACTAACACATCCAAAAATTTGAAGGACTTCTTTCTGTCCTGAGTGGTAATGCCAAGGTTCAATTTCAGGTAAGCTGCCACCTTATTCTTTCCTTTCCATACCAAAATCACAATTATTTTTGACAATGTCATATCCTTACTAATACATATATAGATAGATAGATAGGAAGGAAGGAAGGAGACATAAATGGCTTTCCTGAAAGTGGAGAACAGTCTTCATGTGAGATAGAATATGTAATGAAAATTCATAATTTTTAGCCTACTTCATGAGGAGACAGACTATGTGTTCATTCATCTGCTAGATAATTCATGTTGCTTGACTTTACAGCGTTTAGGATGATACCATGAAATATGAAATGTATTTTATGTCTTACACAGTAACCAACCTTTGCTCTCAGATAAGCCATACAAACTCCTGTTTCTTTCCTATCAATATGAATATTTGCATGTAATTCTATGAATTGAAAGAGAATTCATCTCATTGGAAGTTAAGTTCTCAACATAATATTTGGACAAATTTGACCCTCCATGAATGGCATGTGACTATAGTGTAATAATGTTTCAGTTATACTTTTCATATATGCAGTTCATATATATATATATATATATATAACACATTTAGATAGGAAAAAGAGACAGGGAAGTCAACTTACCTGAAATCAATAGTTGGTTCAGTCGGGTGGAGGACAGAGAATATTACAAATTTTCAAGGGCCTGAGTACCCTTCATCAGCTTGGTAGGTCTGAATTGCATGCCAGCCAGGCATGAATTGACAAATTCAAACTTAGGTGCACCAACTGTTAGACTGGAACAATCGACACCAAACAAAGCCAATAACTCTCTGTCTTTCTCTTTCAAGGAATGGTCATAACAATAGAAAAATACATACATGTATACAAACAAACAAATATATTAGAGTGGAAGGTATAAAGTAAAGAAAAGGAAATGAAGTAAAAGTAGAAGAAAGAGAATGGGAAAATGATGAAACAGATCCTTATAATAGTAATCACTATAACAATTATCATAATATTATGTTGATACAAGATTTCAACATAATATAATAACTACTGCCACAATGACCACTATAATAATATTAGAAGACATCGAGTCCAGGTCTTTGTCTAGACTGTAAGATGTGCTGGAAGGAGAGTTCTCAAAGACGGAGTTCAGCATCCGAT
Organism: Zhengitettix transpicula; assembly: GCA_037074705.1. Lineage (NCBI taxonomy): Eukaryota > Metazoa > Arthropoda > Insecta > Orthoptera > Tetrigidae > Zhengitettix > Zhengitettix transpicula. Next base: position 187,088,345 of record CM073591.1, on the reverse strand, counting down.
GAGTCATGGGGGTAAGGTTGACCAATGCTTCACTCTGATCCTCCTTAAAATCTATCCAAATGTGTTGTATATAATGTGTGTGTGTGTGTGTTTCTCTTATCCTCTGATTTAAATTCTTCATTGGTATGAATTTTTAATTCTGAAAGCAGGCTGTAATTTCAGTGAAAATTCTAAATGTAAAGCTTTTAATTTTAATTAACAGTTTATTTTCATCACCTTCCGAGTCAGGTCTCTGTTAGTGACTATGTTTGTGTCGTTTACCAATAAATACTGTTAAAGTGTGTATGCATTTATAGGGTACTTTCTCAAGTATTTCGGAATTTGCCCATCCACTGTAAACAAAAGTTTGTCAAATTCAATTAAATCAAGGAAAACCCACCAGATTTTCGATCATTAAGTAGTGAAGGATCGCGCATTCGAATAGGAAAAATTCAAAACTTTTGTAATATAGCCTGCTGCAGTAACTCGAGAATATATCCTATTTAAAATACTGGCGGGGGCGGCAGCATTTTGGATTAATATATCTAAAGGAGGGGGACCGCAAATTCGGCCTACGCCACACTCTCGTTGATGAAAGCCACGTTCCGCATCTGACTGCCGCTGTCATGTGGAGTAACATTGATAAAACAAATGACATTAAATAGCAGAAGCTGATGTTGGTTTTCATGTGCACAAAACATGAAGAGAATTACAATAAAATACTCAAAATAATTAAACTGTTGATAACCAAAAATCATTTTTAAGTTGGTTGAATATTTTTGCCTTAAATTTGTAGGTAGAGAACAGAATTAATCCTACCAGTTTGTAGTGCTCTGACGAGCATTTATGTAATGTAAACAGCACTTACTAGGTCGATTTAGTCCCTGAAATTGCTAATGTCACTAGTATTGTGAAGTTAAGCCCTTCATTCTACGAAATGAAGATTTGAATTCTATTATCTTTCATCAAGTTAATGGGAAAAAAATGAGTAACCAAAATATTACTGATTTTTCAAGTATTAAATTTTTGTATTTATTAAGTAGTCAACACATAATTTTATGCCGTTTAAGATGGAAAACTGTTGAAAAACATTTGTTAAGACTCTTGGCGAAATATTTACTTATTTATATAAACTGCTGAAATTTCACATTCAATTAAGTTACTTAAAAAATATAGTAGACCCTACACTAATGTGCTCTTGAAAATATGTTAATTGAATTCAGTCTATTGACATTTGATTATCAGCGGTAAATATCTCCTAGTGAAGATAAAAGCTATTATTTTAAATTTCTGCTTCAAGTTTATAATCAAGTTGTATTTATTATTTTACCATGGTGTAGATAATTTTCAAAATTCGGACATTTTAGTATCGCTATTACTTTACATTATTCCTAATTCCATTGTCTTATTTCCAGATGTATATTTAAATTGTAATAAAAATATATAATAAAGGCTTATTGAATTGTATGTGTTAATTTATATGTAAACAAATTAATTTTTCATTTTGTATACCTAACTATTTTAATATTCCAGGGTTCCATGTCAGATGATCCTGAATTCCCTCCATTCCGATGTGAATTATGTCAACAAGTATTTGACAACCCTGGTGTATGGGCACGGCACATTCAAGAGGCACATACAGATGAACAGTTGGCCATGAACAATAAGCTAGGTGGTGTTAAGCCATTGAAACGAGCATCTAGTTGCAATGGAAGAAGCAGTTGTCCTGTTTGTGCAAAAACTTTTCCGTCTCATGCATCAATGATGATACACCGCCGTACACATACTGGGGAAAAGCCCTATGTTTGTGCAGTTTGTACAAAAGGCTTTAATGTTAAAAGTAATTTACTTAGACACTTACGTACTCTGCATGACCACATTGTTAGCCCTTCAACTGTTAATTAAACTTTTTATTGAATAAATATTTTTTACATATATTATTCCATCCTCTTATTCCACAGAAGTAATGTTTTGTAAACTACTTCATCCTTTTTAGCATGTATGAACATGACATAATTCTAATCATTATTCAAAAGAGTTGTTTTGGATCATAAGGCTATTGACTGTATTTATGTTTTTTCTTCTTGCTCTGATCTTGGCCATCCAGTATGCATTACAGTATTTCCATCTGACATACTTATTTACTTGCATTATATACTGTAATTGTTACACTCCTTTGACCATAGCTAAGTTGACCAAATCAAATGTTTCAATATGTGCCTTTCCAATTTTACTAGTCTCAATATCATGCAAAGGATTCTTTCCTCACCTGTTTCTCATTTATATCAATCCATTTTATCTATATTATTCTATATTATTCTTACTAACTTCAGATCCATCCATAGTCTTGTACTCCACACAATTTCAGAGCATTGTTTATCAATCCAATAGCCTGTGCTATGTTTTTTTTTATGTATATATCTTATTTGCTTCACCAATCCTTGTTATCCTGCTTCCCAAATATAAATACTTCTGCAGCTTGTTATGAGAATAAAATTGAAACAAGGGAAAATTATTTAAATAATTTGTATGTAAAGGAAAAAGGGGTAGATGGTGGCTTACACGTAATAGAAGTTGGACATCACCATTCAGGACAGGAGGAAGTTCTTCAAATTTTTGGAGGCGTTAGATGCCTCCTTCAGGAGAAAGACTACACATACGATTAGCCAGTCAGCATAAATATATGTATCTGTTAATTTATTTACTCAGAATTCAATCTATTCATTTTGGATGTAGCTGTCAAAGAGAGAACATATATGCTTGTTGCATATTGGAATTTTGAAGGACAGTGTGGGGAAAAGATATGCATGCGGTTGCAAGTGCAAGGAATTGGTTTGTGTGAATCCCATAGCGGAGAAATGTGCATGTCAACTTATGATAGAAATTCAAAAAGGTTTCAGTTGTTGCTCTTGTTTTTCAGTTTTCCAAAAATTATACAGGGAAATTTTTGAGTGATTTGAAGTGAAACTCGCTTTAAGTTGAATGTGAAAACTGTTGAAATGCTGAGGTGCAGAGAAAGTGTGAATGCTGTTAAATCAAACCCATAAATAGCAATACATGCAGTTAATGAAGATGAGTTGAGTATAAGTAAGTAGATTTTTGAAAATTTGCCATGTCTCAAAGTAGCCATGCAACCCATAGAAAACCGGCAATTTCTTTGATAGTAAGTTCTAAAAATGCACATTTTTATTCTAAAATTATAGTGGCCTGTGTAAAATGTAAGAAATATTTATGTCCAACACAAGAAAGCAACACATTTACACAGTTGTTTTTGTTATATTTTATTAAAATTAAACAGCTGTACTCTACCTTACATCATTATTCATATGGGTGGTATATTTTTTTTTCTGTCCCTATACTTCAATTATATTTTCTTCTAAATCCAGAACATCATATTAATCTCATTTCACAATGTAAACTAGAATAAGTTAAATCAGTTCTCCACATCTGCGGTTCAGATAGTGCTGTGTCTTTCACCCTAGACCATAATGTAAAACCTTGTCAAAATATAAAACATCTGTGTTAAAATTATAATAATTAGATAAATAAGTAGCAAAAAAATGAGAAAAACTAAGTGCTAAATGAATACCACATAACGTTTCTGCAGTCCTTATTGCTTTTGTCAGGTGATAAAAGAAATTCAAAAGCCGTAAGAACACACAAAAAAGCCAAAAACGAAGTTAAACATGACAATAATGGAAAAGCAAAGAGATGTTAGTGTCACAAGAAGGGATCATAGCAGTTGTTTAATTTCATAGTATCGGTTCATATGTCAATTTCAGTAATAATGGAATTAATATAAAACATTTCAGATATAATTCTGGAATAGTACTGCAGCAGCGGTGACATCTAACTGGAGATCCAGCCTCCTCTTCTAGTTGTCGGAGTTCCTACTGGATGTCAAACATCTAAAAAATCTTAACATTTTACAATTGCCTAAGTATAGTAACAGCACTTACAGATAAAATAATTCTTATACATACAGAACAATACATTGATTCATCATGATAAATCCTTCAAATCAGAGCCTGTTTTGAAAAACTGAACTCAAACTTTTACCCAATATTATACATTTATATTCACCTTATAAACACTTATGATAAATATATATCTTTTTTGTAATAGTTTATTTTTGTCACCTTCCACTCATGTCTTGCAAAATGTGGGATTGTCCACTATCCTCATTTGAGGACAATTTATCAACCACTTAGAAAAATTCAGAATTTTGGCCACTCCCAACTTTAAATAATTATAATTGAACAGAAAGTGGCATTTATATAAAAAAATTTGGCATTAATACGTTAGTAAATATAATGGCCAAATGTGCAAGAAAGGTTTATTGAGTAATTAATGCATTAGATCACCACATTTTATCCCCAATTTAGCTTTCTATGGTGACAATAGGCAAGAAAACGGTCAAAATTCTTCAACATAAATACATAATTTTTGGAACCCCCTTTAAAAGGGCGATTCCGTGTATGAGATTCGCGTATGACGGAGTTCACCGAAACGGGCGCAAGGCGCGCCATTCAGACGACGATTCCGGTAGCCGACACGCCTGCGATTCACAAAAAATGACCGTCGGCCGCCTGGATTTTTTTAAAAATTGAGCGTCAAATAGGCCATTGACGACAATGGTGAATTTCGCTCCCTTTTCTTCATTCCATTTACTATAAATATTTCCGATAATGTCAGTGTTTTTGACAATGAAAGTAGCTAGATATTCGTTCTTCGAACGAGATGATGCTTGGATCCATTTTTAACACATTATACAAGTAACTCATTTCCACTAGGGGGGTACATCTGTCACCGGGCGCAGCATCTAGGGGGACACCAAATGATGTAACGCGACAATACATTTTGAAATGTGTGCCGCCATCTATCAACTAATCATTGTGGGGTATAGTCAGAGTTGCCGAACTATGAATGCAGTGGCAGGCAGTACGGCAAGTAAGACGGCGCTTGTATGTATTTACAGTAGCAATATATTCTAATTACGAAAATGGGTGGGACGCCGAGAGCATCGAGAAAAAGACGATAGGAGGCTTGCAGAAACTAGCAGCCAGTCAATCACAGATAATAGATTGCAATAAATTACACACAGCAATATATATATCTATATATATATATATATATATATATATATATATATATATATATCTGTGTGTATTGTAATATTCACCAATGTCTGTAATAATATAAATTCAAAAATTGTTCAATTATAGAGGCTGTTGTATAAGATTATGGCAATGATATTGAAGGAGTGTTTTCAATAATCGGTAAGCCGTGAGAACATCAAAAATAGAGCTTACCCAGACGCTTTTCTGATCAATTTTGTCACTAGAACAGCGGCGGATAAGTAAAATGGGGCGCTTCCTGTCCCGAGTAAACGCAGATTCTATATAATTCCCACCACCAGATAGTGTTAGTGGAAAGGGGGTGAATTTGGAGAGAAAAATTCATCGTGAGAGGTCCAAATGGAGTCGGGCAGTATTATTGAAACAAAAGTGTTACTAAGAAAGTAAAGCATGGGAATGTATTGGACTGATTATCGTCATCAAAGAAGGAAATATCTATAGGGCAAAGTTGTCCGGAGTTGTACTAGAGGTAATTGATAAGTAATAAAATATTTGGAACGATCTGGTAAATAGAGACGAAACTTCCTGCGATCTATGTACAGTTTGATCATTATTGTACTGAATGGTTGACACTATTAAACATTTTGCGTGGAAAAGATGGTTACTAAACTGTCTTGAGGCGACGACCGTAACTCTTTAGTGTTGTGAAAGTGTTTGCAATTAAATGGCCTGTTTTTCAAAATTAAGAAATAATTTGTTTAAGGTTGTTTTGTAAATTCAGTGAAAGTGAAGATCAATAAAATTGGTATTAAAAAATATCAATTTAAATTCGGTAAATAATTTGTAAACCTTGAATAATTATTAGTACCGTTAAATTTTCATTTCATTTTAGGGATATTTCAAAGTTCGTATTTTGTTCTTTAATCTGAATAACTCTTCTTGTAAATTTGATATATCATTATAATTCTGTACTGTTCTGAGGCCCGATAAGACGCTCTGAGATGGCAATGAGTTTAATTCAAATAAATAGCCGCGGTACATTTATGTAAATTTTGTATTAAAATTTATTTGTGTCTTTTAATAAGTTCTTCAGATTTTATATTACTCAAATATCATTTTAATCATTTCCAAACCTACGAACACAAGTTGACTGCCCCACTGTACGGTCGGTTACAAATCGTAATAATTTGTCCGAGTTAGCAGTCGGTAAAACTATTTTATAAAAGGTTATTTGTATGCAAGAGCTTCCTTTTTTCGAACCCTCTGAAGAGGGAACTGGGATTCCTTGATACCTAAAATCCACCGGGCTGGGTCCTACAGCCAGAGGAGAGATTTGCCTACGAAACCACATTAACCCCTCGAGTCTGACTCCAACGTGCGTCGGGTTGGGAAGTTGTAAACCAAAACCCAGCTGGGCTACAGGGACCCCGACATACCAAATTGCCCGAACGACGGCATTGGTCGCCCCGCATGTGGAGATGCACTTGTCCGGAGGCCATTGAAACCTGTCGGCACATTTTAGCTTCCCAGAATGGCTCTCAAGTTAGGCTTATCTCCCTCAAATAGCATCAGACTAATGCTACCAGGAAAATTATGGCCAGGCGGTTTCGTCATCGGATAACTAAGAGGTGGATAAGAGTCCCCACAACCTGACAACTTAGCCTCCCGGCGTGCGGTTGGTGCAGAAGACTTGACGACCGCCTCGAGTCACTCTCCACCACCTCCTGGCAGGACAGGATGGTGGCTTCTCAGAAAGTCCAAGAGAACCACAGCCCTCCTCACCTTCCCACGTGCCACAATCTCGGGAAGGCCTCTAACCAGTTCTATTTAAAGCAGCATTCATCCTACTACCAAGAATAGTCACGGTTCTAGGGTGCTTGCGCAGCCTCTGCCACATATGAAATCTGAAAGCAATGCAATGTTTAAAGAGTGAACACCATGTGGTCTGCCCTGGTTCTTGTCTCGGACACTACCCACTATGAGATCATGGAGGCAACACCTAAAATGATTTATCCCGTTCACCCATGCCTCCCCATCGGGGAGTCCTCCATATAGTTCTAGTAACAGAGGGACTTCTTCCCCAACTGAGACAAGAAACAGTTTGATGTTGCTCTTGCATACATCTACCACACCGTACTGTTGGAAGCAGCAAATTTGTTGCCCACATATGTGGGATTAGAAGCACTTGGGACCAGTTTTATGGCAAACATAGGGTTATATATCTAATACACTTTCTAGAAAAAATAATCATTTCAATTTCGGTAAACAGCAGAGGGAATGAAATATTCAGTGCATTGCTATAGTTTTTTAATTAATAGATTTTATTGTTAAAATTGAGAATACTTTCTTGATGACAAATTCATTGTTAGTTCAATTGGATCTCACTTTATGGGATAATAATAATAGTGACACTAATTTTAAGAACCTTCATAATTTTGTTTTAACAGTGCTAATTTCTGCTTCAATATATTTGACTTTAAACTGCTCGCCTTGTGGCACCCTTGCTCCTGCGGGTCCTGTGCAATTACTGTGACAGCACAAGATTTCTGTCTGGAATGAGAAATGTGCAGTATACCTTTTACTCATAATGCTCAACAAACTGCCTCTTTTTCTTCTTCTTTGTGCTACAAATGGGAAAGCAAAGGGCCTGTACCACGACACAAGAACCAACAAAATTAAAATAAATTTAAGCATACAGTAATTAAAAATATTATTTTACAGTATAATTTCATAACAAAGATAATATTTGTACATTTTGGGTAATATTTCAAAAAATCACAATCCAAGGTAATTTTTAAGAAAACATTTAAGAGGCATCAAAGTGTGATAATGTTCTGCACAAATCAGCATAACAGTATTGACAAAATACATGGTCTGTAACATTATTTAAAATATCTATTAAGAGAAAATACATGTTAGAAAAGTGTGTATTTGATGCTCAATTATTCCACTTTAAAAAATTAGACTATGTAGATGGAATTAGAAATGCAGCATATTACATGTTGGAGCAGAGTTTTGGCAAAACTGTCACTGTTGTATTAGTTATCCTTGTAAAAAGTAACTTGTGGCAATGAAGCACAAAACTTTAAAAACTCACCAGCTACCAATTTTGATATTTATATTCAGGTAAAATGAAGAGAGAAAACAACAAATGGAGAGTGTATGGTGAAGTGCAGAACTGGGAAGTTCCTAAATGTATTAATGATATACATCCAGTAATTTAAAAGTTAGGTAAAATGATTTAAAAGAATGTATTTACAGAAAACTCAAATTAACACATATTAAAACAATATAAATGAACCAAATTTATGAATTTAAATAGTTGTATATTTAATATTTGATTTTTTTATTCCTCTATTCATGGACATAGCACAACTTATAAAATGATATGAAACATTTAAATCACAGACAATCAACAGATTAAGTTTTTGAAGAATTATACGTGCTTTAACAATGTCTACAGCCATACCAACACTGACATTTAGAAGAGGGGAGGATAGAAGCCGCCACGTAACTATCATGATGCTTTTCTAAATCACCTAAGCGAATCAGACACACAGAAATGTAATGTGAAAGGGGCCTTAGAAGTGTTTACTTCAAATTTAACAGCAAATTCAAGATTTCTAAAGAAATCACAGATTAAGGTCTCATTTTCATTGTTCTTCCCAAATAAGGGAAAAATCATAGTAATTGCACTGTTAATTATTTAACCTTTTCAGACTATTTGGCAATTAAATTTACTTACTGTTATGTTACTAGTCAGACAAATATCAATATTTCATCCTAAATAACTGAAATTAAAAACAAAAATTGTTACAAATAATTTGATTCATAATAGGAGTATTTTGATACTCATTTCACGAAAATTGTGTAAGGAATAAAATAAAAGTAATGCTTAAAATTTGAGTCTTTTATAAATAGCATGAGATGTCAGTCAGTACATAGGAATGTATGTTCATTATATTTCGATAACAATCAATCTGAGTATGCTCAATTTTATTATACAAGACTGTACCAAAATTTATAAACTAAGGGAGGTTGACAATCGGGTATTATAATTGAATAAAGCATCATCAAATTAAAAAAGATTAAAGATCTTCACATTAGAAAACATTTAAGAATCAATTACTTGGATTCTTTAAAAATGCAAATTGTGTGCATGTTTATGATGTTGATGGAAGCCAAATCTTTCCACACATTTTTAAATAATGAAATTACTGAAAGGTAAAGTAAATTTCAATTATCATCATTTTCTTCAATTTTTGGAGCCAGATAATATCTGATGTAACCCATTTCAGCAATTTTATATTCAACCACCAGAGGAGCCTCTGCAGTCATAGAAAGCTGGACCTTAAATGTAAATAACACTGTTATAGATACAATAAAATAAGGCTATAAAAATAGGTGACCTAATTCTAACTATAAGGAGCATTAATTAGAATATACTCTTTAATACTTTAACTCCACCCTCCACATTTCTACACAAATTTGAGAATTGCACATTAAATACATCAATAATCCCAACATTTGGAATGTATAAAAAAGTAAAATATTGTAAACTTAGTTATTACTCACAATTGGAGACAAAGAAGTGGCTCTAGTGAATAATGTCAAGTAGTGACATGCAAAAGTTAATGTAACGGGTTCTTGCATTTCAATTGTTACTGCCTCCTCTTCTTTATCAACATTGGCTGTCTGTGCTAATTTGATGTTTGCTATGGTAAAGGTAAAAAAGAGAAATAGAAAAAAGAATTATTTTTACTGCATTACAAAACAACCATTTGTATTAATATAATTACCAATCCATATTTGTCTTCTCCTAGACTAATAAAACATACAAAATTTCAGTAACTGAAGTGGTATGTTAACGATTATAACAATATTATACATAATTCAAAGCAGCAGACTGTATCAATACTCTTAATTATAAAAATGAAGTGGAAATATTATTTCTGAAGTAACAATCATGTTATGATGAAAATTTATTATAACAAATAATACACATTAAAATGTAATTGAACTAAAATTCATTCCAAATCACACTAAGGTAAAAAGTCTCCTAAATAAATGCAAAAATATTAAACAATGGTGTATCATTATTTTATGTTGAAAAATTGTGAATGTAAGCAGCAACTATTTTGCAGGAACGAGTTTAGTACCTCTGGTGACTTCAAACTCCCACCCACCATACCACACCTTAAAACACATACCGCCTTCCTGGTCCAATGTATGGCACCATGCCCTGTTACAAAGCAACTTATCACAACAAACCCATGATGCAATTAGTAATTTAATGCACTTATATGAGCAGAGAAATTTTACAGGCAGAAGACTTTTCAGTAGCAGTGGCTATGATTTCATGCAAAGTCTGTCAAACGACCTCATATGTATTTCAGATAAAGTTTAATGTGATCCAGTAACCCACACTTACCACATTTGAAAGTCTTTATCAAAAGGTCCACATTAAATAGAAAATGAAGCAGTCCATCATTAATAATTAAATACATCAGAATTTGATCCACCCACTCCAAGGAATCCGCAAATTAACTTCCTTGTCTATAAACTAGTTAAAATGTTTCTGAAATTCTTCAAAACTTTCCGTTGTTATGGATACATTTGAACTTATTCAAAAAAGCAAAGTCAGGGCTGCCAACATTAGTGGACAGGAAGGAGAAACAGTTATTGCCTCACCAAAAGACGAAGCCCACTGTCATAATTTTTTCCGTTAACATCATGTCAGAATAATAAATTATTGTAATAATTTTATATAACGAAGAAAATAGCTCCATAGTATTGCTTGCAAACAGTTAACTACAGGTGACACTAGATGAAACTGCCAATCAAATGTCAAAGACGGTCCATTATGTATTATAAAAAAATGGGGCAGTTTAAATTACAGTGACAAATGCAAAGAAGAAATCCCAATATTTGCTTTGAAAGAAAATAATTTTATAAATAATACTGAATAAAATATTGGTAATTATAAAGGCTGAAAATATTGGGATGTCAAACCTGGGTTTACTGAGTGGCAACTGAACAGCCAAAACCACTCAGCTACACCGTCAATACCAGTTGCAACTCAGTATGAATGGGAATTACGTTGACAGTATGACATTGTCCTGAAAGAATTATTGCCTTCCCTGAAATTGACTGGGGTGAAATTCAGGGAAGCAGAGTTATTTGATAATTGTACTTCCTAAATGAAGGCTGTCACAGAAGAGTAAAAGGGACAGAATAGAATGGGGCAGGGTTTGGCAGAAGAGAGTATATGATGTCACTGGAGGTACTCAACTTGACTCTGAATAAGGTTGTCAAATGCATATGTTTCTGACTGGCAATGATTATTTATAATCCAACTGAGAATAGAAGCAGTTACATGACCAAGATAAAATTTCAAGAAACATTCTGCAAAATATTTTATTCAAGAACTAAGTATTTATATACAACAATTATGCCTATTGACAACAAGTACTTACCGGTACCAATATCACCTGCAGATGAAAATTTAACACCTTCTTTAGAACAAGATATTACACAGGACTCTCCAAATTGACCAAGATCTCTGCAAATACGAGCAAACTCTGAAGAAGGAAGCTTTACCACACATGAATAATCAGTTTCCTAAAACAAAAATGGTTGAAAATGAAATGTACTAATGTATCTGAAATACAAAAGAAAACAAACATGATATATATGCACACATAAGTGTATTTAAGTAATAACTTTCAATTGCTCGTATTTCTAAAAATTAGGGTAAAAATGAAAAAATTGGGCTAATCTTTACTGTCCGGAAATCTTCTAAATAAAATTTTCGCGTGTTTTCTGGATACTAGACCAAATTCTAAGACCCCTTTTGAAAGACTTTTCTGCTCGGTTAGTAATAGAATAACTTACAGGAATTCCTAAATGTTCCTGGTCCAAATTCATTAACTTCATTTCGTAATCAGAAACTTTTTCTTGATTTGGTGATTCAAACACGAATGTAACTGTATCTGCATTATCTTGTGCCTTAATTGTAACGACGTCATCATTAGCAGCACACTTGAGTATTTTCGTCATACTGAAACGAGACAAAGAAATGAGACGTAAAATAAGCTTTTATATATATATAATTACTAAAGTATAAAAGTTACTTACCTTGTTAAATTCATTCCCATGGATAAATTTCTATCACACCTATATTTATCAAAACCATCACTTCTCATATTCAGAGAAACCAAACTAACGTGAGAATTGTCCATTGCTTGTAATTGAATTCCTGAATCCGAACAATCAAACGTAGCTTCATTTAACAACTCTTTAATTGCTTCCAACACTTTTTTAAGTATAGAACTCTGTACTAATCTGGCTTCAAACATTGTGAAGTATTTTTAGCGAAAAATTCAGCGAGATAATAAAAGCGCCGTACAACAGAAACACACTATTCACCCAACGTGCCCAACTGAAGTCAACGCGCGGGAAAGAATGACAATATTTTTGCCGCCAACGCAATGAAATTGTTAAGGACCGTCCAGAGATATGCTACAAATGTTGTGCATACATTCTAGTTCGTGTAAATTACGAATTATTGAAAATTGGCAAAAATAATACTAACAGTTTTCATTATGAACTAAAATTTGCACTAAATGTGAGGAAAAAGAATCCCAAATAATAAGAAATTATAACAATAAGTAAAAGGCCTCTCTATGACAGAAACTTAAACTTAAGTTATAAAGAAATTAAGAAACGTCTAAATGCTTTGTTGCATCAATCTTGTATAATTATTAAATACAATAAGATAAATGTATGTTTTGCAAGTTGTTATACAGGACTTGAAAATTTAAATCAGAGATGTAACCAATATTATGAAGTACATCTACAAAATTGTTTTATATCGATCCTGCATAAGTGAAATATATAGGCACATTGTATTCTTGAGCACTCTTTAACGTGGTTAAATAAGTGATGAAACACTAATAAATCGGTTTTACTAAAAACTGGTTGATGAATAATTTATTCTTTCTTGGACTTAATAATTGTGTGTATATGTGACAATATCCATTCGACCAGGGTAGCTCAGACAGTAAGAGAATCACGTAAATGAAACTCATTAATTAGAAGCGAACATTAAAATTAAAGTTTATTTTTGTATTCTATTAGCCATATTGTTGTAATGTCATATTTGCAAAATACGATACATGATTACAGGTCAATATAAATAGTTTAACAAAATTAAACACATTAAGGAAATTTTCTAATTAAAAATAGTAAACAAAATTTACCAAAAATGAAGCAAATTATATACATAAAACTATACGCCAATTATGCTGTTCTTATGCTGATCGTTATCAACATGAATATGTTTCGGCATTGTGTCGAAAACCATTACGTTACATAAAGGACCTACGTACGATCTCAGCCTTTTCGTAATCTTTTTATTAGAGGATGTTAACTAGCTCAAAAATAAATAATATATTGAAGATTCGAATTCAATTGTCAAAGTAAGTAGGTTTATCCAATTTTCTTTGCATTTTTTAATTTCAATAGACATAGTATAATACGTTGAATTTATCATTTATTTATATTCAATTTATTAAATTACTAGCTGGGTGTCCGGCGTTTCCCAGATTGTCATTTATTCCAACCCCCCCCCCTTCCCCCGATTTGACTCTAATCTCGGTTGTTTTTGCTTTATTTTTACGTAACGTGCCTGGACCCCTTTACCTAAATATGCTTACATTCCATGCCGAAAGGCGTTGAACTCATTGACCCCCAAAAAAGTTTCTTTCAGCGAATACGTCGGCCGTTTTAACATCTCTACCCCCACCAACTGTGGGTTAAACAAAAAGATCAATTAAACGTAGCAACATCCATAACCCTGGATTTGACTCTAATCTCGATTGTATTTGCATTATTTTTACGTATGCCACTCTACCCCCACCCTTAAAGGTGTTCCCTTCTCTATGACTCGACCAGATCAGGAAGCAGGTGTCCGACTGATCCAATAGGATTAGAATGTAACTCTCACCATATGCCCAAGGACGGCAAAGCCGGAGCATCTGCCTCTGAAAACTGGCCGAGGTGTCTCGGCTTATGGATCTTACTTCATAACTAGAGAGAAAAGAAAGCATCTATAAAGTTCCGCACTGCCCTTTATAACTTTTATTCATAAACTAATCATCAAATCTAATATTTATCATGACAGAAAACCGCCCTTAACGTGATTTGTAAAAGCACGAGGATTTTCGGTTACGGGCTTGTATCCAATAAGGCGGTATAACTTAAATGCAGTTGTAACACGTACATAAGGATTCAATTCATCACCACCCAATTACCTTCACCGCATAGTATAGTCATTGATTTATTTTGCAGTAAAACATGAATAGTCTTTTGAGTTTGTCACCTAGTTTGAGTGGTGTCCTCGTTTTTAGGCTCTTGCGGTTTTTGATTCACCTGACAATAGCAACAAGGATTGCATAAATGTATGTTATTTATTTTATCGCTTTATTTTGTCTGTTACTTAGCTACTTCTTTATCTAATAAGTAGACTTTTAACATAGACATTTTATATTTTGTAAATACTTGAGTCTTTCAATCAACTATTTATACCATAAACTAGCTGAGTGCCCGGCGTTGCCGGGGTATTTATTTAAATTAGCCCGGAGAATGAATTAATTCGACACTAACTTCTTGGTAAACATTTCATTTAACCATCATCAATAGCGAAAGTGTTTGGAACATTTAACTATTTAAGTTTTCTTCCCCGACCTAACCTCTAGGCATCTAACTTCAAATAAACTAGGATGATGAGTGACAGTATTTAGAAATTCTCCTACTACTTAAATAAAAATGACTAAAAATAACGACGAACTAAAAGAGTAAAAAATACTTGCCAACTTAATAAAGTCGATAACTACTCCCGGTATCTTAAAGGAGAAACGAAATACAGCCTTTAACTAAATAAAGACCAAAATATAGCTTGTACCGTAAGAAAATTAAAAATTTACCCGGTAACTTAAGAGGGTCAAAACTATTCCGGGTAACTTTTTGTCAATCACGTCCACCTCCACGAAGGAGAACATAAAATTTCATTAACTACCGTGGTTAATACGAGGAATAAATTCAACGACTCCTATTACCCTAGAATTTATATCAATCTAGGTCTTTCTTGTATTACTTTTTATGGTTTTATAACCCATACGGTAAGGGTCCTTCCATCCCTTTGTTTTTAAAGTTGAAATAAAACACTTAAAAATTCTAGAATTGCACTATCAAATTAAGCGACGTTTTATTCGACGCTAATAATGGCCGTTTACGAATATTTTTAAATTCCAGCCCTACCCCCTAGATGCGGTGTCTTAAGCCCTCAGTGTTTCCTCCTTGATCGTAAGTAACATGGGTATTAAGTTTGGTAGAAATTGTTTTACGGATTTAAGATTGTAAACGAAAATTTGTATCTAACTTCCTCCCAAACTTCTAGGAGCTGAAGTACATCTTAAGCAGTAAAATAATTAAACGCATTGATATCTATAAACCTGAAATTGACATCAACCTAGATTATTTCGCGTTATTTTTATGTAACGCCCCTCCTTTATTGATGCTTTAAGGGTTGACATTATACACAAAATAAACAACTGGATAGAAACTATAAATCACATAGACCCCGAAAAGTAATTAAACAACGATGATAACGGCAATTTAACTTGTTTTTAAATTTCACCCGCGTTCACCATTTAAGTTTCCTAGCGCTTCGAAAACCCGACAGCACCCTTCGCGGGGATGCGCACAACAACTCACAATAGTTTCATCACAATCAGACGAAGGGTTAGGTGCTCTTAGGGACACACAGTTTGACAGACAGACACACATATTCAATTTTATATAGTGTGGTATTCTCTCTAATCTAATCTTATAAATAAAGCAGAGTGTATGTATGTATGTATGTATGTATGTATGTATGTATGTATGTATGTATGTATGTATGTATGTATGTATTTATGTATGTATGTATGTATGTATGTATGTATGTATGTATGTATGTATGTATATATGTATGTTTCATATACAAATCTACACCGGTGGAGAAAATTTCACCAAATTTCGTACACGTGTTCTTTACGACCAGGAAACAAACACTGTCGGGGTGAGACGCGTCTACCATCCCCAGAAGCGGGGGTGGACGGGGGTGGAAATATTTGAACATGCTAAAACAGCCGTTATTTCAGTCGGATAAATATTTTTAGGAGTCAAATATATTGATAGTGTTTCTAACGATGTTATCTGAATATAATTTTCATTCTCTACACCCTGGGGAAAGGGCACCCTTAGGGTTAGGGGTGGAGAATACAAATCAACACCTGTGGAGCAATATTCACAAAATTTCGTGCACGTGTTCTTTTCGACCAGGAAACAAACACTGTCGGGGTGAGACGCGTCTACCATCCCCAGAAGCGGGGGTGGACGCGGGTGGAAATATTTGAACATGCAAAACAGCCGTTATTTCAGTCGGATAAATATTTTTAGGAGTCAAATATATTGATAGTGTTTCTAACGATGTTATCTGAATATAATAATCCCCTACGCCCTGGGAAAAGGACACCCTTATGGTTTGGGGTGGAGATGCTTTGCAGGAAAATAACGCGAATACAACCGAGGTTGGAGTCAAATCGAATGTTATGGATGTCACTGAGTTTAGTTATGACATTCAACTTGGCATTTAACCCTCAGATGCAGGGGTAGGAAGGTAAAAATTTTGGAACATGCAAACACAGTAGTTACTTGCGTTGAATAAATATATTTCAGGGTTAATTATATTGATTGTATCTCTACTGTTGTTCTATGTGAAAAATTTCAACCCCTTTTCTTTTCGGCATGCTAGGGGAGCACCCTTAAGTGTGGAGGGTGAGGGGCGTTTTGTATAATTAACGCCAAATCAACCGAGATTCGAGTAAAATGGGGGTTATGGATATTTCTGAGACTTTTTATAACAAAAATGACAAACGCAGGGGGGGGTGGAAATTGGCGGTAATGAGAGGGCGTGGGCGGGGAGAATAAATTTTCAAACATGTTAACCGGCCGATTTTTGCGTTGAATGAATATAATTCGGGATGAATAGCATTCATAAAATTTCACTACATGTTATCTATGTATAATTTCTACTTATTTTAGGCATGGGAGTGGACCACCTTATCGATTCGGGGTGGAGTGGCATTACATGAAATTACGCAAACACATTCGAGTTTCGAGTCGAATCCGGAGTTATATCTGTGTTTAATTATGACATTTAACTTACAGTTTAACTTCCCCAAGCACAGGTGGCCGGGGGTTGAAATTTTCAAACATGCTATGCAGTCGATATTTGCGTCTAATAAATCTTTTTCTGGTGCACTGCGATTTGTTATATTTTTCTAAGTGTTCCATATATTTAATATAACCTGTTTCGAAATTTGGAGTGGAGCTCCTTAAGGGTGGGGGGTTGAGTTGATTTTTATAAAAAAAAAAGGAAAAACAATCATCGAGATTGGACTCAATCCAGGGTTATGGTTGTCAGTGAGTTTAATTATAATATTCAAATTTCCGTTTAAGTCCCCCAAGCAGGGGTCGTTAGGGGTGGAAATCTTCAAACTTGCTAATACGGCCGATATTTGAGTCTGATAAATATTATCCCGGTAAAAGTGATTAATAGTGTTTGTACCAATGTCTGTCAGTAAAATTTCAACATTTTACGGCATGGGAAAGAAGCGCCCTAGAGATGGACTGGAGGAATGTTACAAGAAAATAACTGGAATACAACCGAGTTTGGAGTCAAAACCAAAGTTATGGATAACGCTGAGTTTAATTATGACTTTAAACTAGCAATTAACCTTCCAGGAACGGGGGTGGTCGTGGTGGAAATTGTCAAACATGTTAATCTACCGATATTTTTCGGGATCAATGAGATTCATAAAATTTCTCTACATCTTATAAATAAAAAAGAGTGTATGTATGTTTGTATGTTTGTTTGTTTGTATGTTTGTTTGTATGTTTGTTTGTATGTTTGTTTGTATGTTTGTATGTTCGTTATACAAATCTACACCGGTAGAGCAAATTTCACCAAATTTCGTACACGTGTTCTTTACGACCAGGAAACAAACACTGTCGGGGTGAGACATGTCTACCACCCCCAAAAGCGGGGGTGCACGGGGGTTGAAATATTTAAACATGCTAAAACAGCTGATACTTTAGTCGGATAATAATTTTTAGGGGTCCAAGATATTGATGGTGTTTCTACCGATGTTTTCTGAATATAATTTTCATCCCCTACACCCTGGGGAAAGAGCACCCCTAGCGTTTGGGGTGGAGAATACAAATCTACACCGGTAGAGCAAATTTCACCAAATTTCGTACACGTGTTCTTTACGACCAGAAAACAAACACTGTCGGGGTGAGACATGTCTACCACCCCCCAAAAGCGGGGGTGCACGGGGGTTGAAATATTTAAACATGCTAAAACAGCCGATATTTTAGTCGGATAATAATTTTTAGGGGTCCAAGATATTGATGGTGTTTCTACCGATGTTTTCTGAATATAATTTTCTTCCCCTACACCCTGGGGAAAGAGCACCCCTAGCGTTTGGGGTGGAGAATACAAATCTATACCGTTGGTTAAAATTTCACCAAATCCGTGCACGTGTTCTTTGCGACCAGGAAACAAACACTGTCGGGGTGAGACGCGCCTACCACCCCCAGAAGCGGGGGTGGACGGGGGTGGAAATATTTGAACATGCTAAAACAGTCGATATTTCAGTCGGATAAATATTTTTAGGGTTCCAAGATATTTATAGTCTTTCCACTGATGATATCTGAATATAATTTTCAACCTCTACACCCTGGGGAAAGAGCACCCCTACCGTTTGGGGTGGAGAATACAAATCTATACCGTTGGTTAAAATTTCACCAAATCCGTGCACGTGTTCTTTGCGACCAGGAAACAAACACTGTCGGGGTGAGACAAAAAAGAGTGTATGTATGTTTGTATGTTTGTATGTTTGTTTGTTTGTATGTTTGTTTGTATGTTTGTTTGTATGTTTGTATGTTCGTTATACAAATCTACACCGGTAGAGCAAATTTCACCAAATTTCGTACACGTGTTCTTTACGACCAGGAAACAAACACTGTCGGGGTGAGACATGTCTACCACCCCCAAAAGCGGGGGTGCACGGGGGTTGAAATATTTAAACATGCTAAAACAGCTGATACTTTAGTCGGATAATAATTTTTAGGGGTCCAATATATTGATGATGTTTCTACCGATGTTTTCTGAATATAATTTTCATCCCCTACACCCTGGGGAAAGAGCACCCCTAGCGTTTGGGGTGGAGAATACAAATCTACACCGGTAGAGCAAATTTCACCAAATTTCGTACACGTGTTCTTTACGACCAGGAAACAAACACTGTCGGGGTGAGACATGTCTACCACCCCCAAAAGCGGGGGTGCACGGGGGTTGAAATATTTAAACATGCTAAAACAGCTGATACTTTAGTCGGATAAGAATTTTTAGGGGTCCAAGATATTGATGGTGTTTCTACCGATGTTTTCTGAATATAATTTTCATCCCCTACACCCTGGGGAAAGAGCACCCCTAGCGTTTGGGGTGGAGAATACAAATCTATACCGTTGGTTAAAATTTCACCAAATTTCGTGCACGTGTTCTTTGCGACCAGGAAACAAACACTGTCGGGGTGAGACGCGCCTACCACCCCCAGAAGCGGGGGTGGACGGGGGTGGAAATATTTGAACATGCTAAAACAGTCGATATTTCAGTCGGATAAATATTTTTAGGGTTCCAAGATATTTATAGTCTTTCCACTGATGATATCTGAATATAATTTTCAACCTCTACACCCTGGGGAAAGAGCACCCCTAGCGTTTGGGGTGGAGAATACAAATCTACACCGCTGGAGCAACTTTCACCAAATTTCGTACACGTGTTCTTTGCGACCAGGAAAACAACACTGTCGGGGTCAGACGCGTCTACCAACCCCAGAAGCGGGGGTGGACGGGGGTTGAAATACTTAAACATGCTGAAACAGCTGATATTTTAGTCGGATAATATTTTTTAGGGGTCCAAGATATTTATGGTGTTTCTACCGATGTTTTCTGAATATAATTTTCATCCCCAACACCCTGGGAAAAGGGCACCCTTAGGGTTTGGGGTGGAGAATACAAATCTATACCGGTTGATCAAATTTCACCAAATTTCGTACACGTGTTCTTTGCGACCAGGAAAACAACACTATCGGGGTGAGACGCGCCTACCACCCCCTGAAGCGGGAGTGGACGGGGGTTGAAATATTTGAACATGCTAAAACAGTCGATATTTCAGTCGGATAAATATTTTTAGGGGTCAAAGATATTTATAGTCTTTCCACTGATGATATCTGAATACAATTTTCAACCTCTACACCCTGGGGAAAGAACATCCCTAGCGTTTGGGGTGGAGAGTACAAATCTACACCGCTGGAGCAAATTTCACCAAATTTCGTACACGGGTTCTTTGCGACCAGGAAAACAACACTGTCGGGGTGAGACGCGCCTACCACCTCCAGAAGCGGGGGTGGACAGGGGTGGAAATATTTGAACATGCTAAATCAGTCGATATTTCAGTCGGATAAATATTTTTAGGGGTCAAAGATATTTATAGTCTTTCCACTGATGATATCTGAATATAATTTTCAACCTCTACACCCTGGGGAAAGAACACCCCTAGCGTTTGGGGTGGAGAGTACAAATCTACACCGCTGGAGCAAATTTCACCAAATTTCGTACACGGGTTCTTTGCGACCAGGAAAACAACACTGTCGGGGTGAGACGCGCCTACCACCTCCAGAAGCGGGGGTGGACGGGGGTGGAAATATTTGAACATGCTAAAACATCCAATATTTTAGTCGGATAATAATTTTTAGGGGTCCAACATATTTATGGAGTTTCTACCAATGTTTTCAGAATATAATTTTCATCCCCTACACCCTGGGAAAAGGGCACCCTTAGGGTTTGGGGTGGAGAATACAAGTCTATACCGGTGGATCAAATTTCACCGAATTTCGTACACGGGTTCTTTGCGACCAGGAAAACAACACTGTCGAGGTGAGACGCGTCTACCAACCCCAGAAGCGGGGGTGGACGGGGGTTGAAATACTTAAACATGCTAAAACAGCAGGTATTAGATTTGGATAAATTTTTTCGGGGTCAAAGATATTGATTGTGTTTCTACCGATGTTATCTGAATATAATATTCATCTCCTACGCCCTGGGAAAAGGGCACCCTTAGGGTTTGGGGTGGAGTTGCTTTACAGAAAAATAACGCGAATACAACCGAGTTTGGAGTCAAATCGAAGGTTATGGATGTCAGTGAGTTTACTTCGGATAAATATTTTTAATTGCCCATTTAACCCGAAAGGGTGGGGGTTGGAAGGGGAGATAAATAGTCAGTTCTTACGTGGATACTATTTCAACGGATTTTGTTGAAAATATAAATCCCTTTAGACATTAGCGGTGAGCTTGCTTAGGGCTGGGGGTAAGAATTGTCTATTATTCTAAAATTGCCAAAATGTTATATGTTTATGGGTAAACTAGATTTATAGTGTTTCTACCGATGTGATATGAGTAAAAATTCAATCCTTTCCACCACGGGAAAGTAGCATATTTAGGGGTGGTGTTGTTCATACTATTTTATCGATGTTGTTTCCATTAATAACGACGTTTAATTTTATAAATAAAAATGAGTGTATGTATGTATGTATGTTTGTATGTTTGTATATTTGTATATTTGTATGTTCGTTATACAAATCTACACAGCTGGAGAAAATTTCACCAAATTTCGTACACGTGTTCTTTGCGACCAGGAAACAAACACTGTCGGGGAGAGACGCGTCTACCAACTCCAGAAGCGGGGGCGGACGGGGGTTGAAATATTTAAACACGCTAAAACAGTCGTTATTTCCGTCGGATAAATATTTTTAGGGGTCACAGATATTGATAGTGTTTCTACCGACTGTTGGGCTGAGACGCGTCTACCACCCCCAGAAGCAGGTCGGTATTATCAGCAGAGCACTTTTAGGTGTTGGGTGGAGGAACGCTGCAATAAAATAACGCGAATACAACCGAGATTGGAGTCAAATCCAAGGATATGGATGTCGTCCAGTTCAATTATAGCATCAAATTGGCCATTTAGCCCCAATGGGCGGCAGTGGATGGGATGGAAATTTTCTAACATGTTAAATCATCGATATTAGCGTGGAATAAATAAATGCCGGGACCATTGACGTTGATAGTATTTCTACCGATGTTGTTTGTAGGCATGATAGGGGTGGTGCTGGAGGGGATTTCCTTGAAAATAACGGGAAAACAACCGAGATTCGAGTCAAATCGAAGGTAATGGATGTCTCTGAATTTATTTATGACAATCTGGACAACGCGCGGGTATCGGCTGGGTTGGGATTTGTTGACCGGCTGTTTTTTGCGTCGATTAAATATATTTCGGGATGAATTACATTAATAAAATTTCCCTACATGTTCTCTGTGAATAATTTCAACCCCTTTCGGACTCATAAGGGTGCACATTTAAGGGTGGGCGTGAAGTAGCATTACATAAAAAGAAACCAGAAACTATCGGGATTGTCACTGAGTTTAATTAAATTCCTTGAAAATAACGGGAAAACAACCGAGATTTGAGTCAAATCGAAGGTAATGGATGTCCCTGAATTTATTTATGACAATCTGGACAACGCGCGGGTATCGGCTGGGTTGGGAAGAGTTGACCAGCTGTTTTTTGCGTCGATTAAATATATTTCGGGATGAATTACATTAATACAATTTCCCTACATGTTCTCTGTGTATAATTTCAACCCCTTTCGGACTCATAAGGGTGCACATTTAAGGGTGGGCGTGAAGTAGCATTACATAAAAAGAAACCAGAAACTATCGGGATTGTCACTGAGTTTAATTAATTTCCTTGAAAATAACGGGAAAACAACCGAGATTCGAGTCAAATCGAAGGTAATGGATGTTGCAGAATTTATTTATGACAATCTGGACAACGCGCGGGTATCGGCTGGGTTGGGATGAGTTGACCGGCTGTTTTTTGCGTCAATTAAATATATTTCGGGATGAATTAGATTAATAAAACTTCCCTACATGTTCTCTATGAATAATTTCAACCCCTTTCGGACTCATAAGGGTGGGCGTGAAGTAGCATTACATAAAAAGAAACCAGAAACTATCGGGATTGTCACTGAGCTATTAATTTCCTTGAAAATAACGAGAAAACAACCGAGATTCGAGTCAAATCGAAGGTAATGGATGTTGCTGAATTTATTTATGACAATCTGGACAACGCGCGGGTATCGGCTGGGTTGGGATGAGTTGACCGGCTTTTTTTTCGTCAATTAAATATATTTCGGGATGAATTAGATTAATAAAATTTCCCTACATGTTCTCTGTGTGTAATTTCAACCCCTTTCGGACTAGGAAGGGTGCACCCTTAAGGGTTTGCGTGGAAGTAGCATTAGATAAAAATAAACCAGAAACTATCAGGATTGTCACTGAGTTTAATTATGACATTAAACTTGACCGTTTAAGTCCCCGAAGCGGGAGTGGTCGGGGGTGAAAAATTTCAAACATGTTAAACGGTCGATATTTGCGATAATTATTTCCTGGGGTTAATTACTTTGATAGTATTTATACCGATGTTGTTTGTGTATAATTTAACCCGTGTGAGGGGAGCAAGCTTAGGGGTGGGGTGGAGGTACGTTAAATAAAATCCCGCAGAAACAACCGAGAATCGAATCAATTCCGAGACTATGAATGTCGCTGAATCTAATTGTGACAACCTGGGTAACGCGACGGGTTTGGGAGTTGTTGGGCGAGGGAATAAATTTTCAGACAATGTAATCGGCCGATTTTTGCGTGGAATACATTATTTTTCATTATCGCATATTTGTGGGGGTGGTCATCTTCTAACATGTAAAAACGGCCGATATATTTAGTCAATGACTTCATCCCCCTTCGGCATGGGAGGTGAGCACATTTAGGGATAGGGTTCGAGGAGCTTTACATAAAAATAGCGCAAATTGGAGTCTTATGGATGGTTATAGATAAATGACATCTCGGGCAACGCCGGGCACCCAGCTAGTCTTATAAATAAAAAAGAGTGTATGTATGTTTGTATGTTTGTATGTTTGTATGTTTGTTTGTATGTTTGTTTGTATGTTTGTTTGTATGTTTGTATGTTCGTTATACAAATCTACACCGGTAGAGCAAATTTCACCAAATTTCGTACACGGGTTCTTTACGACCAGGAAACAAACACTGTCGGGGTGAGACATGTCTACCACCCCCAGAAGCGGGGGTGCACGGGGGTTGAAATATTTAAACATGCTAAAACAGCCGATATTTTAGTCGGATAAAACTTTTTAGGGGTCCAAGATATTTATGGTGTTTCTACCGATGTTTTCTGAATATAATTTTCATCCCCTACACCCTGAGAAAAGGGCACCCTTTGGGTTTGGGGTGGAGAATACAAATCTATACCGATAGATCAAATTTCACCAAATTTCGTACACGTGTTCTTTGCGATCAGGAAAACAACACTGTCGGGGTGAGACGCGCCTACCACCCCCTGAAGCGGGGGCGGACGTGGGTGGAAATATTTGAACTTGCTAAAACAGTCGATATTTCAGTCGGATAAATATTTTTAGGGGTCAAAGATATTTATAGTCTTTCCACTGATTATATCTGAATATAATTTTCAACCTCGACAGCCTGGGGAAAGAGCACCCCTAGCGTTTGGGGTGGAGAATATAAATCTTTACCGCTGGAGCAAATTTCACCAAATTTCGTACACGGGTTCTTTGCGACCATGAAAACAATACTGTCGGGATGAGACGCGTCTACCAACCCCAGAAGCGGAAGTGGACGGGGGTTGAAATACTTTAACATGCTGAAACAGCAGGTATTGGATTTGGATAAATATTTTTGGGGTCAAAGATATTGTATGTGTTTCTACCGATGTTATCTAAATATAATATTCATCTCCTACGCCCTGGGAAAAGAGCACCCTTAGAGTTTGGGGTTGAGTTGCTTTACAGAAAAATAACGCGAATACAACCGAGTTTGGAGTAAAATCGAAGGTTATGGATGTCAGTGAGTTTACTTCGGATAAATATTTTTAATTGCCCATTTAACCCGAAAGGGTGGGGGTTGGAAGGGGAGATAAATAGTCAGTTCTTGCGCGTTCTTGGAGGAGAATTACGTGAATACTATTTCAACGGATGTTGTTGAAAATATAAATCCCTTTAGACATTAGTGGTGAGCTTGCTTAGGGCTGAGGGTGAGAATTGTCTATTATTCTAAAACTGCCAAAATGTTATGTGCTTATGGGTAAACTAGATTAATAGTGTTTCTACCGATGTGATATGAGTAAAAATTCAACCCTTTCCACCACGGGAAAGTAGCAGATTTAGGGGTGGTGTTGTTCATACTATTTTTACCGATGTTATTTCCATTAATAACGACGTTTAATTTTATAATTAAAAATGAGTGTATGTATGTATATTTGTATGTTTGTATATTTGTATATTTGTATGTTCGTTATACAAATCTACACCGCTGGAGAAAATTTCACCAAATTTCGTACACGTGTTCTTTGCGACCATGAAACAAACACTGTCGGGGTGAGACGCGTCTACCACCCCCAGAAGCGGGGGTGGACGGGGGTGGAAATATTTATACATGCTTAAACAGTCGATATTTCAGTCGGTCAAATATTTTTAGGGGTCAAAGATATTTATTGTGTTTCCACTGATGATACCTGAATATAATTTTCAACCTCTACACTCTGGGGAAAGAGCACCCCTACCGTTTGGGGTGGAGAATACAAATCTATACCGGTGGATCAAATTTCACCAAATTTCGTACACGTGTTCTTTGCGACTAGGAAACAAACACTGTCGGTGTGAGACGTGTCTACCACCTCCAGAAGCGGGGGCGGACGGGGGTTTAAATATTTAAACATGCTAAAACAGTCGATATTTCAGTCGGATAAATATTTTTAGGGGTCACAGATATTGATAGTGTTTCTACCGACAGTTGGGCTGAGACGCGTCTACCACCCCCAGAAGCGGGTCGGGATTATCAGTAGAGCACTTTTAGGTGTTGGCTGGAGGAACGCTGCAATAAAATAACGCGAATACAACCGAGATTGGAGTCAAATCCAAGGTTATGGATGTCGTCCAGTTCAATTATAGCATCAAATTGGCCATTTAGCCCCAATGGGCGGGAGTGGATGGGATGGAAATTTTCTAACATGTTAAATCATCGATATTAGCGTGGAATAAATAACTGCCGGGACCATTGACGTTGATAGTATTTCTACCGATGTTGTTTGTAGGCATGAGAGGGGTGGGGCTGGAGGGGATTTTTTGGAAATAATGGGAAAACAACCGAGATTCGAGTCAAATCGAAGGTAATGGATGTCGCTAAATTTATTTATGACAATCTGGACAACGCGCGGGTATCGGCTGGGTTGGGATGAGTTGACCGGCTTTTTTTTCGTCAATTAAATATATTTCGGGATGAATTAGATTAATAAAATTTCCCTACATGTTCTCTGTGTATAATTTCAACCCCTTTCGGACTCATAAGGGTGCACCCTTAAGGGTGGGCGTGAAGTAGCATTACATAAAAAGAAACCAGAAACTATCGGGATTGTCACTGAGTTTAATTAATTTCCTTGAAAATAACGGGAAAACAACCGAGATTCGAGTCAAATCGAAGGTAATGGATGTCCCTGAATTTATTTATGACAATCTGGACAACGCGCGGGTATCGGCTGGGTTGGGATGAGTTGACCGGCTTTTTTTCGTCAATTAAATATATTTCGGGATGAATTAGATTAATAAAATTTCCCTACATGTTCTCTGTGTGTAATTTCAACCCCTTTCGGACCCATAAGGGTGGGCGTGAAGCAACATTACATAAAAAGAAACCAGAAACTATCGGGATTGTCACCGTGTTTGATTAATTTCCTTGAAAATAACGGGAAAACAACCGAGATTCGAGTCAAATCGAAGGTAATGGATGTCGCTAAATTTATTTATGACAATCTGGACAACGCGCGGGTATCGGCTGGGTTGGGATGAGTTGACCGGCTTTTTTTTCGTCAATTAAATATATTTCGGGATGAATTAGATTAATAAAATTTCCCTACATGTTCTCTGTGTGTAATTTCAACCACTTTCGGACTCGGAAGGGTGCACCCTTAAGGGTTGGCGTGGAAGTAGCATTAGATAAAAATAAGCCAGAAACTATCAGGATTGTCACTGAGTTTAATTATGACATTAAACTTGATCGTTTAAGTCCCCGAAGCGGGAGTGGTCGGGGGTGAAAAATTTCAAACATGTTAAACGGTCGATATTTGCGATAATTATTTCCTGGGGTTAATTACTTTAATAGTATTTATACCGATGTTGTTTGTGTATAATTTAACCCCTGTGAGGGGAGCAAGCTTAGGGGTGGGGTGGAGGTACGTTAAATAAAATCCCGCAAAAACAACTGAGAATCGAATCAATTCCGAGACTATGAATGTCGCTGAATCTAATTGTGACAACCTGGGTAACGCGGTGGGTTTGGGAGTTGTTGGGCGAGGGAATAAATTTTCAGACAATGTAATCGGCCGATTTTTGCGTGGAACAAAATATTATTTCATTATCGCATATTTGTGGGGGTGGTCATCTTCTAACATGTAAAAACGGGCGATATATTTAGTCAATGACTTCATCCCCCTTCGTCATGGGAGGTGAGCACATTTAGGGATAGGGTTCGAGGAGCTTTACATAAAAATAGCGCAAAAGTAACCAAAATTGGAGTCTTATGGATGGTTATAGATAAATGACATCTCGGGCAACGCCGGGCACCCAGCTAGTATTCTCTAAATATAGCTTAAACCCCTTTCGGGATTATCAGTAGAGCACTTTTAGGGTTGGGGCGGAGGAATGCGGAGTCAAACACAGGGTTATGGATGTCGCAGAGTTTAATTATGATATTTAATTGGCCATCTAACACCAAAGGGCAGGGGTGGACCGGCCATGCAAATTATCTAACATGGATATTTGCGTAGAAAAATTATTTTTAAGGGATATTCCAATTATAGTATTTCCACCCATTTTATGTTTGTAAAATGTCAACCTCTACCGACAAGAGTGATATCACGCTTACGGGTGGGTGATACCGGAAAATAACGCTAATACAACCGACATTCTATTCAAATCGAAGATTGGATGTCCCTGAGTTAATTTATGGCAATCTGAGCAACCCGTGGTGGTAGACTGGGGTGGCAAAAGTTGGTCAAAGGTAGGTGGGGTGTAGAAATGTTAAAATAAGTAAAGCTCCGAATTTCACGCCAAATAAATATATTTCGGGAACAATGAGATTATTAAAATTTCTCTACACGTTCTCGGTGTTTAATTTGAACACATTTCGGGCTTGGGAGGGAACTCACTTTAGCGGTGAAGGACAGCGGGAGTTACAAATAAAATACGCGAATAAAACAGATTAGAGTCAAATACAGGGTTATGAATGTCGCTGAGTTTAATTATGATATTCCATTGGCCATTTAGCCCCCAGGGACGGGGTGGATGGGGTGGACGGGGGTGAAATTTTAATAACATGTTAAACGGTCGATATTTTCATCAAGTAATTAATTGACATTTATGATATATATGCCGATGTTGTTTGTAAAATATATCCCCTTTTGGTATTAGCGGGAAGTACACTTAGGGGAGGGGTTGGAAACGTCAAACATGCTAAAACAGTCGATATTTAGGCAGATAAATATTTTTAGGGATCGAAGAAACAGTGTTTCAACCGATGTTATCTGAGATGATATTCAATTACCCATTTAATCCACTGGGATGGGAATCGACGGGGTGGCATTTTTCAAACATGTTAAATCATCGATATTAGCGTAGATAAATAAATGACAGGGCCAATCACGTTGATAGAATTTCTGCCGATGTTGTTTGTAGGCATGATAGGGGTGGGGGCGGAGGGGAATTACAAGAAAATAACGCGAAAACAACCGAGATTCGCGTCAAATGAATGTAATGGATGTCGCTGAATTTATTTATGACAATCTGGGCAAGGCGCGGATATCGGCTTGATTGGGATGAGTTGACCAGCCGATTTTTGCGTCGATTAAATATATTTCGGGATCAATTAAATTAATGAAATTTCTCTACATTTTGCACGTGTATAATTTCAACATTTTTCGGGATTGGGAATGGAGCACACCTTAAGGGTGGAGGTTGATTGGAATTACATTATAATGATGCAAAAAAAAATCGACATTGGAGTCGAATCCACGGTCATGGATGTAAATGAGTTTAAATCTTACATTCAACTAACCGTTTAACTGCCCCAAGGAAGGGTTGGCGGGGGTGTAAATTTTTTGAAACATGTTAAACGGTTGATTTTTGAAGCGAATAATTTTTGTCGGGGACAATGTCACTGATAATATTTTTACCGATTTTGCTTTTAATTTCAACCCCTTGACACACGTGAAAGATCACAATTAAGGGTGGGGGTGGAGGATCGTTACTTGAAAATAACGTGAATAAATCCCAGATTGGAGATATAGATGAATGTATTATGACAATGTGGGAAATGCTCGGGGGTTGGCGTTGGTGTGCAGAGGTGTGAGGGGCTTGGCAGAGTTGGGCGGGGAAATATATTTTCAAACAAGTTAACCGGCTGATATTTACTTCGAATAAATATATTTCGGCAGCAAAATAAAATTTCTCTACATGTTCTCTGTGTATAATTTCAACCCCTTTCGAGCTTGGGATGGGTGCACCTTTAAGTGTGGGCGTGGAGTGGCATTACATAAAAGGAAAACAGAAACTATCGAGATTCGAGTCGAATCCGGGGTTATAGTTGTCACTGAGTTTAATTATGACATTCAACTTGCCGTTTAAGTCCCCCAAGCGCGAGTGTTCGG
This sequence comes from Zhengitettix transpicula, assembly GCA_037074705.1. Lineage (NCBI taxonomy): Eukaryota > Metazoa > Arthropoda > Insecta > Orthoptera > Tetrigidae > Zhengitettix > Zhengitettix transpicula. The sequence continues at coordinate 187,058,273 of CM073591.1, read as the reverse complement.
GGGTGGAAATTTTCAAACATGTTAAACGGTCGATATTTGTGTTAAATAATTACTTCCTGCGGTTAATGACTTTGATAGTTTTTATAACGATGTTGTTTGTGTATAATTTCAATCCCTGTGAAGGAAGCAAGGTTAGGGGATTGGTGGAGGTACGTTAAATAATGCTACGGGTGTGGGAGGTGGAGGGAGGGGGTAGAAATTTTTAGACAATGTAATCGGCCGACTTTTGCGTGGAATAAATACTTTTTGATTATCGCACATTTATGGGGGTGGTCATCTTCTAACATGTAAAAACGACCGATATATTTGGTCAATGACTTCAACCCCTTTCGGCATGGGATAGATAGATAGATTTATTCACCATTAGCCCTCTAAAGAGGAAATAGGATTCGTCACAAATGTACAGTAGATAAATTGCATATAAACTTATAATACACAAAAACACACACAAAAATTCATATCTGTTTATATTAGTCTAGTCACTACAATCATACACACTATTTTTAGGAAACACGCACACGACACAAATCACTTCCTGGTATTAATCTCCTGTCGCTAGGTACGGAGGGATGTCGTCATAGATATTTACTAAAACAGAAAGCAGAGGCAGGAAAACAGAACCAAAAGGGAAAACTGGACAAACTATTTACATATAGCGTATTCGGCAATTTTGTAGGCAAGGCAGTTCAACGAATGTCAGACCGATTCAAAAATTCGTGAACAGAGTATTAAGTTCCATTGACAAGGTAAGTTTTACACTCCTTTACGAATAAGTTGTAGTTGTTGATGTTCTTTACATGATCAGGAAGGCTGTTAAATAGTGCGATACCGGAATAATGAACGCTAGACTCATAGAGACTGAGGCTGTGCTTGTCAGACCTAAGAACTGAACGGTTTCTTGTGTCATAGCCATGATTGTCCCCGTTACTTGCAAAAAGGTTCATGTTGCGTTTAACAAATTTTAGTATTTCTAATATGTAAGCGCTAGGTAGAGTCAGAATATGGAGTCTTTTGAACAGCGGCCTGCAGCTTTCTCTAGCATCTGAATCTGATATAATTCTAATGGCTCGTTTTTGCAGTTTGAAGACATCCACACTACGAGAACAATTGCCCCAGTTGGCAATACCGTAACACATATGTGAATGAAAGTAGGCAAAGTAGACTAGTGAAGCAGTTTTGGTATCAACTTGTTGCGTCAATAGTCTCAATGAGTAACAAACAGAACTAAGTTTGCGCACGAGGCGATCAATGTGCAAGTTCCATTTTAATTTCATGTCGACTTGCAAGCCGAGGAAAGTCGCATGATCAGAGAACTTATCCGTTACGATGTTGTTGGTTTCTGTTGTAAAACGAACTAACTTATTTTTCTGTACATTGAGTGTTAATTTATTGGCGGCGAACCAAGTATTTAGGTCTCTAGATGCAGTCTCAATCTTCGCATTGAGATTATTTAAATCAATGTCCGTAATTAACAAATTAGTGTCATCTGCGTATAAGACAGATTTTATAGGGTCCATATATTCTGGAAGATCGTTAATATACAAAAGAAAAAGCAGGGGACCTAATATTGAGCCCTGAGGCACGCCACAAGAAATGCCCTCTCATTCTGACAAGTGCACCTCACCAGCTTTGTTTTTTAAGGCTACCTTCTGTTTCCGATTGTTGAGATAAGATTCAAAGAGTGCCAAAGTGTTGCCTGTGATCCCATAATATTCTAATTTTTGGAGGAGTATGCTGTGGTCTACAAGAGAGAGATCAGCAAAAATTCCGGCTACCTTCAGTTTTTCATCAAGGGAATTTTGTATACTCTGAATGAACTCGTACATAGCGGTGCTCGTGGATTTTTGTTTGAGGAAGCCGTGTTGAGCAGGAGTAATTACTTTATACTTCGTCAAGAATTCAAGTAACTTTTTGTGTAAAATTTTTTCTAGTATTTTTGAAAATATCGGAAGTAGAGTAATTGGTCTGTAATTTGATGCGTCGGTGGGCGAACCCTTTTTGAAGATCGGAATAACTTTAGCAGCTTTAAGAGAGTCGGGAAAAATGCCGGTAGAAAGACACGCGTTGAATATGATTTGAAGGGGAGTAGCTATGACTTCGGCACAGTAGTTCACGACTTTGCTTGAGATGCCATATATATCCGCAGATTGGGTACATTTTAGCTTTCTTATTACGTTTATTATTTCGATACTGGTAACCGGTTGAAGAAAAATGGAATTCTGAACACTCGGTACGGCGTTTTGTAACAGTTTATAAAAAGCACGAGCTTCTGATGGCTTATTATTAGAAAATTGATCCGACACATGAACAAAATATGAATTAAATATACCCGCAGCGTCTCTGTTGGTGAAAGTTTTACCGTTGTCGACAAGCTTAATATCTGCCACGTTATAATTGACTTTACCTGAGATATTTTTAATCACCTCCCAAGTTGCTTTTATTTTGTTATTTGAGTTTGCTATGTACTCCGATGTATGTAATTTTTTAGCAGCTACAAGCACTTTCCTGTAGATACGTCTATAAGATCGGAAGAAAGTCAAGAATTGTGGCGATGAATTAATATTTTTAAATTTATTCATTTGGCAAAGCCTTTCGCGAGAAACTAGTATGCCTTTAGTTATCCAATTTTTTACTTTGATATTGGGTCTATTCTTTAATTTAAGTGGAGCTGTCTCGTTGATGACTAATAAGAAATAATTTAGAAAAGTTTCGAACATGTCATCAGAATTCTTAGTTTTATTAACATCTAAAATAAAATCCCATTGTACGGTCTCTAGTCTATTTGCGATAATTCTGAGTTTTGCAGAGTTAAGGTTTCTAGTAAGTAGTACTGAGTCTTTAGGGCTAGGTTTGCAGATTATTTCACTCTTTATGTTCATTAACATACCCTTGTGATCGGATAAACCTGTTTCTATTATATTAACATTGTAAGAATCTATGTGAAGGTTACACAACAAATAGTCAATGCAAGTTTCTGAAAAGGCAACTCTAGTGGGATCTAAGTTAGTGACGGAAATGCCGTAGGATTTAAGCATGGTCCCAAGGTCGCGTTTATTACTGGACTCGCACTGGAGGTGAGCACATTTAGGGATTGGGTTCGAGGAGCGTCACATAAAAATATCGCAAAAGCAACCGAAATTTGAGTCATATGGGGGGTTATAGATAAATGACATCTCGGGCAACGCCCAGCTAGTCTTCTAATAAATAAAGCAGACCGTTTGTTTGTATAGTTGTTTGTTTGTATGTTCCTTATACACATATACACCGGTGGAGAAAATTTCACCAAATTTCGTACACGTGTTCTTTGCGACCATGAAACAAACACTGTCGGGGTGAGACGCGTCTTCCACCCCCAGAAGCAGGGGTGGACGGGGATGGAAATATTTAAACATGCTAAAAAAGTCTATATTTCAGTCGGATAAATATTTTTAGGGGTCACAGATATTGATAGTGTTTCTACCAATGTTATCTGAATATAATTTTCATCCCCTACACCCTGAGAAAAGGGCACCCTTAGGGTTTGGGTTGGAGTTGCTTTACAGAAAAATAACCCGAATACCACCGAGATTGGGGTCAAATCGAAGGTTATGGATGTCACTGAGTTTAGTTATGACATTCAACTTGGCATTTATCCCTCAGATGCAAGGGTAGAGGGGTGGAAATTTTGGAACATGCAAACACGGAAGATATTTGCGTTGAATAAATATTTTTCTGGGTTAATTATATTGCTTGTATTTCTATTGATGTTGTTTGTGTATAATTTCATCCCCTTTCGGCATGCCAGGGAAGCACCCTTATGTGTGGGGGTTGAGGGACGTTTTATATAATTAACGCCAAATCAACCTAGATTCGTGTCAAATTTGGGGATATAGATGTCGCTGAGACTATTTATAAGAAACCGAGAAACTCACAGGGGTGAGTGGGAATTGGCGGTGATGAGAGGGGGAGGGCGAGGAAAGAAATTTTCAATCATTCTAACCGGCCGATTTTTGCGTCGAATCAATATAATTCAGGATCAATAGCATTTATAAAATTTCACTTCATCTGTGTATAATTTCAACTTCTTTTAGGCATGGAGTGGTGCACCCTTAAGAGTTGGGGGTGGAGTGGCATTACATGAAATTACGCAAACACAATCGAGTTTCAAGTCGAATCCGGGGTTATATTTGTTAGAGTTTTTAATTATGACATTAAGTTATAGTTTAACTTCCCCACGTGGGGATGGACGGGGGTTGAAATTTTCAATCATGTTAAGCAGTCGATATTTGTGTCGAATAAATATTTTTCTGGTTCACTGAAAATTATTATATTTCTCTACATGTTCTATATGTTTAATATAACCTTTTTCGGGATTTGGAGTGGAGCACTCTTAAGGGTGGGGCTGGTGTAGATTTATATAATAATAACGCAAACACAATCGAGATTAGACTCAAATCCAGGGTTATGGTTGTCCGTGTGTTTAATTATGATTTGCCATTTAAGTCTGCCAAGCGGGGGTGGTTGGGGGTGGAAATCTTCATACATGCTAACACAGCCGATATATGAGTCGGATAAATATTTTCCGGGTAAAAGTGATGAATAGATATATGAGTAGAATTTCAACATTTTACGGTATGGCAAAGAGTAAATCTAGGGGTGTGGGTGGAGGAATATTACAAAAAATAACTCGAATACAAACGAGACTTGAGTCAAAAGCAAAGTTATGGATAACGCTGAGTTTAATTATGCTATAAACTAGCAATTAACCTCCCAGAGACTGGGAAATTGTCAAACATGTTAATCAACCGATTTTTGCAACTAAAATTTTTTCGGGATCAATGAGATTTCTCTACATTTTCACAGATTATAACTTCAACCCCTTTCGGGGTTATCAGTAGAGCACTTTTATGTGTTGGGTGGAGGAACGCTGCAATAAAATAACGCGAATACAACCGAGATTGGAGTCAAATCCAAGGTTATGGATGTCGCCCAGTTCAATTATAGCATCCAATTGGCCAGTTAACCCCAAGGGGCGAGAGTTGATTGGGTTGATAGGGGTGGTAATTTTCTAACATGTTTAACGATCGATATTTTCGTTAAATAATTAATTGGCAAGGTCAATGACATTGATAACATGTATACCGATGTTGTTTGTAAAAAATAACCCCTTTCGGCATGAGAGGGAAGCACACTTAGGGGAGTGGGTGGAAACTTCAAACATGCTAAAACAGTGGATATTTAGGCAGATAAATATTTTTAGGAATCAAAGAGACAGTGTTTCAACCGATGTTATCTGACATGATATTCAATTACCCATTTAATCCCCTGAGGTGGGAATGGACGGAGTGGAATTTTTCAAACATGTTCAATCATCGATATTAGCGTGTAATAAATAAATGCCGGGGCCATTGACGTCGATAGTATTTCTACCCAAGTTGTTTGTAGGCATGATAGGGGTGGGGTGGAGTGGTAAAACAACCGAGATTCGAGTCAAATTGAAGGTAATGGATGTCGCTGAATTTATTTATGACAATCTGGGCAACGCGCGGGTATCGGCTGATACTATAAAAGTATTGAAAATGACGTACGGAACTCCGAAAGTTTTTATGGTCGTTATTCAATTAATGCACCATCAGTCAAAGGTATGTACAGAAATAGGAACATTTTAATTGAATTAAAAGTACAATTAATTATACTTTACGCAACGTATTTCTATAAATTTGTATAAAGGTAAACAAATTATTGCGTGCAATTTGTGTCGTGAAACAAAAATTTGAGGTTAGGATAGCAGTATTTGTTTTCCATTTTTGGGAACAACGTTATAGATGATCAACTTCTGAGAAATGAAGCTGAGCAAAAATATTTTGATTGAATAATAAGTATAATTAAATCTACCAATACCACATCGAGTGATAAATATAATTTATTATTAAAGGTTATACAATCCATGGCATTAATTTTCTTTTAAATAACTTGACTTTTGACGTGGAATATTTAACGGGATCAGGGACCAATATGTTTCCCAATTATATCTTGCAATACGCACTGGAAGATACATAGAATTATGATAAAAACAATACTTAAATGTTCAAAATTGATATTTTTTTATTGAAGACAGCGTATTTCGTAATGTTTTGCATTAATTTTATACAATGCTACCAACTGCAGATTGCTAAAACCACCAAATAGTTTAATTTCAGATGGAAAAATTATATGTCTACAAATTTAATAATTGTTTTAAATAGTGTATGTATATCTATCTATATTATATATTTCTACATGCACCGGAGGAGACTAAGAATGATGGAAAACACAATCCCTAATACTTCTTAATCATTATAATTTGATAGATTTTAAATCTGTAGAAAGTGACGTATTCTTAAAGTGAAATTCATGAAAAAAATTTTGTTATGAATGTATCATTATAATTTCACATATTTGATTATAAATGTTTAAAGTCTAAGGGAGTAATTCCAAGTGAGAACTGTTAAATATAAATTTTGTGCAATATCATTAATATTTTCTTTTTGAGAGTTGACGCACACCGAAATGTATTGCATTCCTTATACAATGCTACCAACATCAGAGAGTAGAATCCACCAAAGAGTACTTTGACTCCTTTCAGTTATCTGGAGTAAATATGGTTATATTCATAACGGTTTTGGTTGTATACCACAAATGTACCGGAGTATGTTTTACACAAAAGAAGTGATGATATACATTACTCTATATTCTTATTATTAATTTATAAAACAGAAGATAAAATTTTCATTTTAGAAATATGATATATACATATATACATATATTGTTCAATAAATATATATATATATTAGATATAGGCTCATATCCTCATTTTTATGAAGTAGGTTTTATAGCCAAATACTGACAAAAAGAAGTGATGATATACATTTGTCTGCAATTGGATAATACTTTTAAAACAGATGTAAATTTATCGTTTTAGAAATTAAGTTGTTTCAAATGTGTCATAGACACAATTATTAACTCATTTGGATAGAAATGATCAGCTGATTAACATTCAGGCATCATAAATCTGTATACGGTATATATAATTTATGAATGTATTTTACTTAAAAGACTTCCAAAACTTATATATAAATAATTTTTCCAGCTCAAAGTTATGCTTTCAATTGTTTACTTTCCATTGTTGCATAGAATTGTAAAAAATTACATATGTGAATTTAAAAGGCTCTTCCCAAATTTGGAATCTAAATTAATGTTTACTATGTCCAAAAATAATCTGATATAGATAAAATTTATGAAATTCTATATACTATCCCATTTGGAAAGTAAAAAAGTACAGAGATCAGATTACATGTTGAATGTTGATGTGGTTCAGTTACATAAAAATATCCGAAAAATACATGTTTACCGGCAGTTTAAATATATTTCTGGAACAATGAAATTAATAAAATTTCTCTACATGTTCTCCGTGTTTAATTTCAACCCCCTTTTGGGATTGGGAGGGGAGCTCCCCTTACGGGTTTGGGGTGGAGTGGCATTACATAAAAATAACGCAAAAGCATTCAAGATTGGAGTCGAATTCAGGGTTATGTATGTCACTGAATTTGATTATGACATTCTCTTTAATCCCCAGGCACGGGCACGGACGGGGTGGAATTTTTAAAAAGTATTGAATCGTCGATTTTAACGTGGAATAAATAAATGTCAGGGCCATTAGCGTTGATAGTATTTCTACCGATGTTGTTTGTAAAATTTCAACCCCTTTCAGCGTGAGAGGGGAGAACGCTTAAGGGTGGGGGATGAAATATTCTAACATCCTACGACAACCGATATTTGATTCAGATAAATATTTTTGGGGGTCAAAGAGTTGATAATGTTTCTAGCAATTTATATTTTTTCAGCCCCTTAGATCATGGTAAAGGAGCACCCTTAGGGTGGGTATGGAAGGGCGTTACAAGGAAATAACGGGAAGACAACCGAGATTGGAGTTAAAACCAAGGTTATGGATGTCGCCGAGTTAAATTATGACAACCAATTTGCTCATTTAACCCCCAGGATTTGGGTGGTTAGGGGTGGATATTTTGAAACATGCAATCACGGCGGTTATTAGCGTAGAATAAATATTCTCAAGGGTTAATTAGATTGATTGTATTTCTACTGATGTTGTGTGTGTAAAATTTCAACCTTTATCTTGCAGAACTCAAGGAGTATATTTAAGAAGAAATTAGGAGGTATGTTTGTTGCGACTGATGCAATAAAATTCAATGTATTTTATAGATTTTCAATTAATGCACTATCGGTCTAAACAATGTACGGAACAGTTAGATTTACTTTTTCGGTTTTATATAAATAAGTACACGGGCAACGCCGGGCACCCAGCTAGTCTATATAATAAAAAAGGATGTATATTTGTATGTATGTATGTTTGCATGTATGTATGTATGTATGTATTTACGTTGTTCTTTATACAAATTTTATCGCGTGGGCAGAATGCAACAAAAATTGGTACACATATTCTTCAAAATACGAGAAACGGTACTGTGAGGGTGAGAAACGCCTAGCATACATGCGGAAAGAATTATAATTAAAAACCGTGATCATTAAATATTGAATTACTGCGCGCCAAGAGACAATGACATCACGTGAAAGAGAGACGTTACTACGCAACGAACAAAGGAAATATTTCCTTTATTAGGAATGAAATAAAGCAGAAATATGTTCTTTAAATAAAAAGTATAATTTTATACAACAATACTCCATCGAATGGTAATAAAGAAGAATACGAATTACTTTACCATCCTTGCGTAAAATGTAAGTTAATTTTCGCGCTGTATTAGTTGTGAGTCTAGCTAACAATTTCATGAATGTAATATTTCGTAATGTATGAAGACTGAGTGACAATTATATCCTGAAATACTCAAGGAATATATTTAAGTATTCAATTAAATACTTTTTCGAGTTTATATAAATAAGTACACGAGCAACGCCGGGCACCCAGCTAGTCCTAAAATAATTTGCCACTGCCCTTCCTCAATTTTCACTTGTCTTTCAATTATTTCCAACGCATAACAAACTCTGAACCACGTTCCCTCTATATGGAAGTTCTCCAAGATCAGATACCCAAGCAATGCCCCCCCCCCCCTTCCAACAAGAATCTTCTTCTTCCAGACCTCCATATCTTCCTGTGAAGCCGCTAAGGCACAGACAGAGAAAACATTGTATACTGGAGACGGCAAAAAGGGACCTATCACCGTCATAATCAAAAATCGTCAAAGTGTAATAATAATTATAATAAGATTACAGTTTGCTTGGCGCTGGATACTTTCAACAATCATTAATTACCATAGGCCACCAAATATTAAATATCAATTACAATTGGCGAAGAGGGCTCATATCCGTATATCGGCTCCGGAATTTATCTAGGACATAATACTTCTAGAATAGGAAAGTCGATAACGTGGGGTTCTTCGCATCTAAGTACCTTCCAGAGACATGAACAAAAACAGAAAGCGGTATTAATTTAATATAGAAAAAACGAGACTGAGTAGTGAGTACCCAGGAGACTTCCCATTTCCGTTACGGTTGTAGTAAAACAGAATCTAAAAAGTGGCTCCCGCGTGGAGAGAAAAAAAAACTCCAAATGACGAACCACTTGCAGAAGGCGGGGAACGAATCAAACGCTCCAGCTGAACCCACCTGATCTGTATTGGGGCCACTTAAAACCAGTTCTTAACTATTTAAACAACGTTAGCACCGTAAGATGACCCCCACCGGGTTTCTGTTAACGTGGCGTCTGTAAACGAAACCCACACATCCTCTCTAAGCCCAAGTAAGGAAAAATTTTCATAGGTGTGTTTATACACCGAAATAACAAAGGAAGTTAATAAAGCTATTTGACACACGAATGAGAGCCTTAAGAAGATCCAACACTGGCCGACGAGATGGAGGTCAAGAACAACACTTCGAATAGCCAGTTTCTCTTGATAACAAATAAGAGACCGGGAGAACGGAAGCCTGTTTTACGCGTCGTGTCTGCCTGGTTCTCATTCTGCATCAGGAGAAGGTTGATCTGACTGCAACTGAAGTTTGATGGTGATCTCGGGCAGGAACACCACAGTAATTTAAGGATGCGTGATGTAAGGAGCTCTCTTGGAAACACTGGTGAGGATTTATAAAAAATAGACAGCTCAACCTTGACAAGAATAGAACTGATATCAACTACGTAGAAATCTACAAAGAATAACAGTCTTGAAAAGAGTGAACAGGAACTGCCCGATGTCTGCGTGCAGCTAAGTTTTGTAACACCATCCCTCCAGAACCACTGCTTCTGTGAGTGATTGGCGTGTGAGTGATTGGCGGGAATGAGGCAACTAATCTTGTAGCCCCAATCGAATGAGAATTCTCCTTAGTAACCTGGTGGAGGTGCCACGCGCGGCCTCCTCTGTCGATCACCTTGCTCAGTATAGTAATTCGAACCGGCTAATGAATTGCTGAGACCACAATTCACCTCGGGACTTGCTGACGATCACGCCTCTGAACTTTGGAGTTTAGTTCCACTTATATTGTTCAATATAATCTCTTTAGAATGTCACAAACAAAATTACATATATCGAAAGAAAAAAATGTATAACATTATTTTATAGTGTAGTGTCTACTACACTACACATTTCACTGTCGCCAAATTAAAATTATCGGATTGTAATGTTAAATTATCTGGTTATAGGAGTCAAAATATTGGTTAAGATTAAAAATAAAGAATATCCCCGTTGCGTTGCGTAAAGGGACCTTCGTCCCCACAAGCGTAACCATATCAAAACACACAAATAACATTAAATACTAAGGCCGTAATTGAGGCGGTTAATGCCAGAATAGGCTATTCCCTTTCAGAACCTATTTGAGATAAAGGGGATTTTAGTTTTGCTTCACATTTATGTCAACGTCTATCCAATAATTCCCATCGGAACTTCCGCCATAAGGCGAGGCGTCACCTTGGTGGAAAATAATTTAAGGAAGTGGGCTGCCACCATTTCGCCCGCCTCTCTATCCTCATCCGATTAGTAACTGCCAAGACTCGACCACTGCGTCTGCCCGAAATCCGGCGCGCCAGTCCCACTTCCGCCTGGAAAAATTATGAAACGGGCCCCATCAACTACCTGTTTGGAAGTGGGGTTTGGCTACCCAAAGGTACCAAGGGAAAACTTTGCAGAGGTACCCACCAGTCTTCCGCTGGGAAGACTACCTGCGCCAGTGGACGTGTAGAGGACCCCCACTGACTCGCACGATCTACCGAAAGCACTTATAAAATATTGTAGTGTCTTGTGGCGAGACAGAAACTAGAATATGTAAATTGTACTCAGATTTAAATCTCCTCTTGCTCCGCAATACATACCCACCATAAAGTAAATTAGCCCCAGTCAATAAGTAAAAAATGCAATAAATCTATTAAATTAGGTAGGAACGCGCTGCTGGCTTGCAGGAGTCATCGGGCTCGGGTTAATACGGCTGTCAGGTATAATCCAGGATCCCGTGGTATATCTCTATCGCGAACCTCAGTGCTATTAAAGATATACTCTTCATGTCACCTGCCCCAGCCGTCCCAGTGACCCCTCTCGTCCCAACAAAGATGGGCAGGACCTCCCCACTCCTGCTGTAAAACTTCTTTTGCAGTTGGGATATCTGACCGTTGTATTTAGTGACCTTTTCCTCCCTGGCTAAAATAAAGTTCGCCCATCCTCATGTTCCTATGGACGCAGAACGCGACGTGATCAGGCGCGTGGTAGCGCGTGTGCCAGGATGGCTCAGTCCGTGGACCGCGTCGAATACCTGTCTGCGACTTGGAGCTGGGACGACTAGGCGTTGGCGACCCGTCGATACATCACATAACACCCGGAGGTCGAGTCCTGGGACATCGACGTGGCGAAGCTGGAGTGCTGTGCTGCCGGCTAGCAGCTCGCGTAGCTCGTCGTCCTCGGCTTGCTGCTGGGCGATGCGGCTGAGATCCACTGGGCTGTTGGCTGCTGTCAAGGCCTCGACGCGGGATAACGCGTCGGCGACTATGTTTTGGGCCCCATTGACGTGCCGAATGTCCGTGGTGAACTGCGAGATGTACGTCAGGTGGTTCCTCTGAACGGGCGGGAGTCTCTCGTTCTGCTGCTGATAGGCAAAACATATTGGCTTATGATCAGTAAATATTATTGTGTGTTGAGCCTCCAACGCGTGACGAAAATGCCGGACCGCCAAAAAGATGGCGAGTAGCTCCCGATAATATGCCGGCCACTGTGTTTGCTGCGGCGTCAGCTTCCGGGAGAAGAAACCCAACGGTTGCCACGCTCCTCCAACTTGCTGCTGCAAGCTGGCGCCGATTGCATTCTGCGACGCGTCGGTGAAAAGCCCGAGCTGTGCCGTCGGGTCCGGGTGAGCCAGCATCGTTGCGTTGGCGAGCGAGGTCTTGCATTTCTCGAAGGCTGCTGTACTGAGTGGGTTCCAGGGCACAGGGTGGGTGCCGCGGAGACCTGAGAGAGCCTCCTGGAGCTCTGCTTGATGCGCCGCTGCCTTGGGAAGGAAACGTCGATAGAAATTTATCATTCCCAAGAAGCGACGGAGCCCTCTGGCGTTGGATGGGCGCTGGAAATCGCGCAGTGCGGCGACACGTTCTGGTACGGCGCTTACGCCTTCCGAGGAACCGTGGTAGCCGAGGAAGGTTACGGCCTGCTGGCCCAGCACGCTCTTTTCCACGTTGACGATTATGCCGTGCTGCGACAATCGGCGGAAAACGGTTCGCAGGTGTTCCCGGTGTTGCTCTGGAGACGCGCTGTAGATTAGAATGTCGTCGATGTACGGGAAGCAGAAGTCCAGCCCCTGTAACACTTCGTCCATATACCTCTGGAACGTTTGTCCAGCATTTCTTAGTCCAAAGGTCATGAACGGGAATTCGGCGTGGTTATGGCCGTTTTCGGGATGTCCGTCGTGTGCACCGGAATCTGTGTGTATGCCTTAACGAGGTCGAGGACAGAATATATTTTGCTTCCTCGAAGGCTCATAGCAAAGTCCTGTACGTGCCGAACGGGATACCTGTCTGGGACGGTTCGCGCGTTCAGCGCGCGATAATCACCGCATGGGCGCCATTCTCCGTCCTTCTTCTTAGGCACGAGATGCAGCGGCGATGCCCACGGGCTCTTCGATCGTCGTGCGGTCCCGTCGGCGAGCATAGCCTCGAATTCTGCCCGTGCGATGTGGAGCCGCTCCGGTGCCAGGCGTCGTGGTCTACAGGAAACTGGGGGCCCTGGCGTCGTCCGGATGTGGTGAACCGTGGTGTGACGAACAACGCGGGGCGCGCCGGCCGGGCGCGTGAGCTCCGGGAATCGGCTCAGGAGGTCCTGGTATGGCGAGCACGTCGTCAGCACCCTGACACTGGGTTGCGGCGATCGGTCCTTATTCGCGCTTACGACGCGGCCCGTCGTCCCGTCGAGCAGGCGCCCGCTTCGACAGTCCGGTAGAAGACCAAAGTGTGCCAGGAAATCAGCGCCGATTATTGGCAACGCGACGTCCGCGATGACGAAACGCCATACGATCACCCGGTGCAGCCCCAGGTCGATTCGCATGGGTAGGCAGCCGTACGTGTTGATAGTACTGCTGTTCGCGGCGCTGAGCTTGTAGTTGGTGGCCGCGCGCTGGCCCTTGAGTAGGTTGCGCGGGAAGTAACATAAGTCGGAACCGGTGTCGACTAGGAACCCATGTCCGCTGGTGTGGTCCCTAACGACGAGACGGCGTCCACTGGATGGGCAGCCGGCAGCTGCAATAGCCGGCCGCCTTACTCGTTTCCCTGGGTGTAGCTGCACGGGGGTTCGCAGCGTTGAGCCCGGCTACCGAACCGTCTGTGGTACCAGCATTTCCCGGTGCTGGCGTTGTCGCGGCGGCCACGCTGTTGTTCGGGCGGCTGGCGGCGTGCTGGCGGCCTTCGGTCGCCTCGTAGGGCTGCGACTTCCGCGGTGAGCGCCTCCAGGCGCTGCTCGAGGCTAGGGGCTGATGGGCTGTGGAGTTCATCTGCCTGACTGGTGGACTGTGAGCTCGTGCTGGCAGCGTGGACGTGCGGTGGAAGACCGGGTGGTGGAATCTCCATAAGCCTGTCAGCGATTTGGGCGGCCGTGGCGAGCGGTGCGTCTGTATGACTTTGGACCGCGACCTGTACGTAGGCCGGCAGGCGCTGCAGCCACAACGTCCGCAGGAAATCGTCCGACACTTGAGTAGGCCCTACTAGGCTGCGGAGGTACCGCAGGAACTGCGACGGCGATCTGTCGCCAAGTTCGGCTTCGCTGAGCAGCAGCCGAGTTCTTCGGTCTTGTGAGGGCGCTTTCTTTAAACACTCGTACTTGCCTGTTGCTGGCGGGTTGACGAGGATGTCCTGGACTTCCGCAGCCCATCTTTGTTCGAGGTGAGCTGCGATGTGGTTGAACTTGGTGGCGTCCTGCGTGATGCCGGCGATGGCGAATTGGCTTTCCGCCTGGGCGAACCAGACGTTCGTATTGTCCGCCCAGAAAGCCGGCAGCTTCGGTGTGATCCTGCAGACCTGTGCTGCGTCATGGTGTTGGCCACGTGGATCCTCCTTCAACCTTGCGATCTCCTGCTGTAGCACGGCGATTTTGTTGTTCAAAATGTCCATCGTAGGGGTCACCAATATAGGAGAGACTCGTGCAGGGTTAGGATTCCCGGAGCCGGGAGCAATAAGCCTGGTTTCCTAAACTAAGACTTTATTCCACCACGTGGTGCGACTCTGGTCGTTGTCCGGAAGCACAGGTAAGTGTCGCGCGAGAGCCGGGAACCGAATGGGCTCTCTCCGCGTGCACGCTGTAGGTGCTCGGTAGGGTCCCGTTACTTGGTGGGGAGCATTGTTTGCATCCCCTAACGGGACGCGTAACGGGACCCTCTTGCTCGCATGGGGACACGGAATATTCGTCCCCACAGGACGGCACCGTCGACGACCACGAAGACCCCGGTAAAACATGCAACTCGATGAGATCAGCGATCCCATCGTGTCTGCTGATGCGTTGGGACTTGGTGAAAAAACAATTCCCTGATATGTGGTTCAGGATCTCCAACCAGAAGCCACAACCCCGGCATCGCGTATCCGCTTGTGGGTAGGCTCGTTTCAGGGTTGTTCCATTACCGTGCCGTATTAGTTCGGAGCTGCAGGTCAGTTGTAAATCTCGAATGCTTAAAGAAAGTGGGATCCTGGAGCAAACAGTTCCTTACCTTATCACCCTTGAAGGTCGATACAGCCTTCCCCTGAGTTATCAAGCTTTCCCACTGCTCCAGCTCTGACCGGATGACATCGTTCTGGTGGCATCCGACTCCCCGAAAGCACAAGCCCTTCTATAAACGACAGCTGACTACCCTTGACTGTCGTGGTATGTCACTATCAATGACGAAATGTATGACTTATCAGATAGTGCATGCCAGAAACTCTTGGTTTCTAGAAGACCCGTGCATGACGAGGCAAGGGGAGAAGATCCATGTTGCCACAGTGGAGGATACCCTCACTTTCTTGGGTGTGAGGTACTCCCTATGGAATGGTATTGACATAAAGAGGACAAGGGAAGGATTGACGGCGGTCCTTCACAGGGTCCTTGCCCTTAAGCCATTTCAGAAACTTGAACTACTGAAAACCTACATAGTCCCCGGTTACCTTCATGAGCTGGTTTTGCCTCACCAGCCAAGTCTGTTTTAGAAAAGATAGATCAGCTATGGGGTCTTTTACTGCGGGAGGGGAGATGGGGACTTGGTTTTCCTAGGCGTCAACATCTAGTAGTGCCTAGAGTGGCTTTAACACTGGTCTTTAACACTGGGTCTAAGGTCTCACTAGACCCGACAGTTATAACTCTGCAAAACTGTGAGGATGCTACTGCGCGTGTCCGTAGTCTAGCTCACAGTGTAAGGGTCCCCCTTCCCTGGCTGTATTCGACCACTACGGACTAGCGCAACAGGGAGAGAGTTTGGATGAGGCTGCCGAGGCGACAGAACACGGGCCTCACCCCCTCCTCCTGGTCGAGACTAAAAATTCGTCTCTCGCCCTGATGTACGCGGACTCCTTCCACTTGTCGCACAACTGTCTGTTAGTTTTCGTGGTTATCAGCGCTGCCCTTCGCGGCAATTATTGAGTCACCGCGAAGATCCTGCTCGATCGAATACATCATAGCAAGTTCCTCCACGGTGAACCTGCAGACCCTCTTCCCTCAACGGGAGGAGGGGTGCTCGGCTTTTGAGCGAGACGCCTAGGTTTCTGGTCATAGGGTGGCAGTGACGCTGGTAAATAGAAAGACCAAGATGTGTCGCAAAACTCAAACTGCATTCCGGGCACCCAACGTCCAGAGTCTCGACTGGTCATGGGCACTTCGGAAGTGGCATTTTGCCACATACTTATTCTTGTATTTCTTTTGCCATATGCTACAGCTATATGTAATACCAAGAAAAGCATGATTTTCACTGAGATGGCGAAGCCAATCCCGCAGGCATAATCCCATTACTTCCCTCGATTATCCTGGAGACAAAACGGGACATTGATGTGAGCTTACGAAGAAAAGCACAATCTCAAGGACCGTAAGACTGGCAGTATCGTCTTCAGTGGTTCCCTGAAAGTTTACACGGGGGGCGGAACTATTCCTTCCCGTGCCCGAGGCATCGTTTGTGCCTGACGCAGCATAACAACGGCATAGACCAGGCGGCTAGCTAGACCGCTAGGCCCGACCGCCTCCCGATTAACCTAGCCCCTCCGACCAGCGGCGGGAGGCGATATTAAAGGGAAAGCTGGGCTGCCAAGTTCCCAGAATAGGCATGGAGTTGCTTTCGCAAGCCAGCATTTTCCCGAAGGCTTTACGAGAGGTGACTGTCCTTGCTGAGCGGACTTCGCGATTGCGCTTTTGGCATACCTCCTAAGCCTCAGCGGGGCCACAAGAAGGCAAGCGCTCGGACTTCACGAGTGAGAGGCTATATATTTGCTTCAGCTCGTCCAAGTATCCTGACCCTTGGGACACTCATCAGATACTAGTAACCCAAAAAACTCACGGCGGTCCGATACGTCATTCGGAGGCCCGAAGGGATTTTCCAGTTACCACGTGTCAAACGAGGCATTTGAAAACCAAGAGTCATAGTTAAGAGAGTTAATTATACTCTTAGTGCCCTAAGCAGTTCAAAATTTCGTCATGTACCTTGAGAGTGTCAATAATACTCCTGTTATAATTGAGAAAAAGTACTCCCGGTAACTTAAAAGAATGGAAATTATTTGCCATAACTTAAGAAAAGCCCAAGACAGTCAAAATGACGTTCAGTTCCTTAAAGGTACCTCTAAACGAGCAACTTTTCATGTTATGTGGTCGGGCAATATTGTTCTAAATCCAGCAACATTGTTAATAGATACATATAGAAAATAGATATATATGTCTCGGCAATATTTCAGTACTGCTGGGAAATGTTGACAGCAATTTAATTACTGGCCGCCGTGTTGCCGGTGACATCGGCCCTGTGTCGAAATTACGAAAACATTGCCAGGCTACATAGTTCCCCCCTTTCAGTACCTTTCCTATGCTATAAGAGGGGAGTGGTCGCTTTGTGGATTACCCATATATAGCCTGCCTACACCTTCTTCTTCTTCTTCTACCGTCTCATTTCCTAAAACTATATTACAGTTTTCTATTTTATTCCCTATATACATACATTTGGTTTTCTTAGTATTCAAACATAACTTTTTGGCACACAACTAATTCATAATATTTACAAGCTCACAATTAATTTTATTTACAATTTTTCCCAGATATGTATACAAGGGTCTCATCAGCAAAAAGATGAATTTTAACTTCCTCAACTACCTTTGGTAAATCATTAATGAACAAAATGAATAAAAGTGGCCATTAATTTAAACATACTGAATAGTCATTCATTAAGTTATCTTTTATCCTACTCAAAGCTCTTCTTCTAACTCCATACCTGAGAAATTTATCACTTAACTTATCTATACATACAGTCTCAAAAGCCCTCTTGAGGTCCAAGAATAAAACCACTGTATCATTTCCCTTATCCATTTTTCCATGACTCTATTACAAGTTACATAGCCGTTTCTGACAAATGATTATGTCTAAACCCTGACTGATAAACATCCAGAATTTTATTTTTATTTACATATTCTATCAATTTATAATCAAATATAGACTCAAGAATTTTCTAAATAATAGGCAATATATTCACTGAATGAAAGTCAGCCATAACTATAATATTTAGAACTTTAAGAATTGGTGTAATACATGAGGCTTTCATTGAATCTGGTACAATACAGTTAACAAGAAATTTCTTTACAATAGATAACACCTCACAGTCTACCACATCCCATTTAACAGTTTGACATTTAGCATCCCTTCACTTCAAACATTTTTAATTTTACTTCAATCCCATATATATATAACAGGCAAGTCAACTAACATTTCACTATTATAGTTTATATCTTATATTTCCAAATAATTACTAGGTTCAGGTATGGTCTTTATCATTTCCTTTAAACTTTCAATAAAATGATTATTTTATATATTTGCCACTTCTAAATTGTCATATACCATCATACCTTCAAAATCCATAACTCTATTTCCATAAGAATTTTTTACTTTCAATAATAATTTCAATGTTTTCCACATTCTAACTGGGTCACCTGAACAGTTATCTGTACTGTTTACATAATATTTTTGTTTTTAATTTCTAATTATAATGAAAAAATTATTTCTATGCTTCTTGTATTCTTCCCACATTCTATGAACCTCGTCACTTTCTCTTCCTTGTAATGCTTCAATTATTCTTAATATTGATATATTGTATCTCTTTTATTCTAGCAACTTTTTCATTAAACCATGGACATGTTCTATTAACACAAATATGTCTGTCTGGTCTTTTACTCCTATTAAACCACAACATAAAATGATCATAATTATTTTTTCATGCCTTAGTAAATACTAATTCTCTTATTAGTATCTATTTTCCCCCAAGGTAGATAATGATTAGGTTTTTCTCATCTATGTATCCATTATCTCAAAGTGTAGCAAATCTTGTAAAACTTTTTAAATAATATTATATATCTTTACATAAATGTGCAACCACAGGTTATATATCACTTGAACATGACTCTAATTATCCAAACTACGAAATTAATCAATACAAAATTAAATTTAAATAAAATACTGCCAGAAAAATATTCAGAACTTCATCATAAACTTATATTTACCGAGAAACAAATAAGATACAAAATTGCAGCTTATTTAAAATAAGTTTATAAAAAATTTATATATGGGATCCTTATTAGATTTTAAATGGTTCTGTAAAATTGTTTGTCTTTGTACTGATGAAAATGACAATTTGAAATGAGAATAGGCTTTGAGTTATCAACTATATTGTGTGGTTATTTCACTCTTGTGTTTTTCTGGCAAATGAAGAAAGGAACGAGGTTTTCAGAAACATTGTGTGGTATTTATATCATTACTTCTTTTGTCTGTATTTGGCTATTTTATCTTATTTATATTAAATTAACATATTGTTTCAGTGTTCAATCTCCAAATTTACCCACAAGAGCCAATGTGTTTGATACTTTTTCATTTTAATTAATTGGAATGATAAGTCTCCTTAACATTTCCATCAACGCTGAAGCCATACTACACAATATTCTTTAATATGATCAAATAAAATATTATCAATTAAAACCACACTGATCAGCAGTGGCGTCTCATGATCCTGTGGCCGCTCTGTCATATCCCCACATCCATTATCCTGGCAATTCCCAATCATCCTCCAACTGTGGCTTCCACCGAGAAATTTTTGCCAAAAACTCCACTACTCCTCACTTCAACCAAGTGTCTTTCTGAAGTTCACCACCAACACCCTAAATTCTCTCTATATTTTCACATCAACCAAGTCTTTCAAACTCTTCGACCCACTCCTGCTTACTCCCGATTTTCATTCCCTGGGGTTTACCTCCCTTCTCCCATGGCTCCGTCACTACACATGCTCTACCTAGACCAACCCTTTGTCCGTAAAGACCACCAAGTCATTGGCCTCAACTTGGCTTTCCCAGGTTGTTCGGAAACAAACCAGGACTGTTGGCCCGTCAGAGGCATGTGCAAAAATGTACGTGTTACACTACAGATCACAATATAAACTATAGTGAACCATACTAATTTATTTAAATAATCTAGTGTAAATAAAAATCATACAAGTATTGCTTTTATTATCAAACGTAAAAGAATTATACAATATGAATGCTCTTTGGGAAGAACTTGACACTTTTAAAAATTAAGAGATTATATGTATACACACTCATTTGTATAATCTATCCAAATGAGATTAATGTCACATTATATATGTGTATATAAAGCATGTAAGGAAAATGTGACAAGGTCAAAATAATTAACTCATTTTGACAGGAAAGAGAGACAGGGTATCAGACTTATCTTAAATTAACAGTTGGTCCAGTCAGGCTATGCAGAAATAAATAAACCAAATTTTTAAGGGCCTCCTTCAACGAGGTAGTAAGTCTGAACTGCATGCCGACCAATTACGAATTGTCAAATTCAAATTCAAATGGCACACATGCCATTATACAGCTACAATCAACACCCAACAAAGCCAAAATCTCTCTCTCCCTCAACAACAGGTCACAACAATGGAAAAGGGAAAAATAACAATAAAACATACACACTTACTTACTATACACACAGACTATTGGTGGAAGGCAAAAAGTCATTGAGATTGGGGAAAGGATTAAATATTTTTATTATTATAATATAATATTATAACTCCTTTAATAATTGTAATTATATTATATTAGAGCCCTGGCCTTAACCAAAACTGTAGGATGTGTTGGAAAGAAAGTTCTGAAAGATGGAGTCTAGAGGTAAGGCTTTAAGGAGGGTCAGTATTATGCATTGGTTGAAATTGTTGGTGTTGTGGCTTTGGGAATGAGCAGATATTGGGCTTTGGACCATTTCACAGTTCTATGGTAGTTGGCAAAGCATTCAGGAAGAGGTTGTTTCGTTTGGCTGAAATAGGAAGCAGGACAGACTCTACAATTAATTTAGTAAATGATGTGGAATGGGAGGCAGGTAATGTTTTATTTTATTTAGTAGGTGGCTATTTGTGGCAGATTTTTGTAGTTGAAGGATAGGGCAGACATAGTACCTGTTCTTACCACAAGGTTGGCAATCTGGCTTAATTAGGGAAGTTTTAGGGTAGGTTACACAAGGCTGGATAAGGCTATTGCAGAAGTTAGGAGGGAGACTGAAGCCTTGGCCAAGTGGAGAGTGTGGTGGGAAGGATGGTTATTATTGAATTGAAAGCCAGTGTAGACCAGGTGGAGAAATACATTAACTTTTTGTAGCCCAGGAAAGTAGGTAGTGGTTAGGGATGTACTGCATTTTTTTATGATCGCAGGTAGGTTTTGGTAGTTGAACAGTGGATAGGGCAGGAGGTATTTCTTACTGGAATAGGTGTCTAGGGTAATTTCTATTTATGAAAGCATTGAGGAACTAGTTGTATTGATCCATTAGAGCAAATGTTAATCTATATGGGAATGAACGTTTGGTATTTTCAGAATGGCAAATGGGTGTTAGTGAAGGTGTAATATGTAATGAGATCAAATTAAATAACACATTTAGATAGGAACGAGAGACAGTGAAGCTGACTTACCTGAAATCAACAGTTGGTCCAGTAGGGCTGAGGAGTAAAAACATTTCAAATTGTTACTATTATTATTAATATATATATATATATATATATATATATATATATATATATATATATATATATATATATGTACACACACACACACAAATGATAAGGATTTTAATTATTAAGTGATGAAGTCACATTAGATAATTGGATAGTGAGGAAATATAGAGATGTAGGACAAAGGTTGGAAATACACTCAGAATAAAGCATATGCTTTAGGCATAGAAATATGCTCAAAGGAAGCATATGTTCAAGGCGTAAAGAGGAAAGTAAAACAAAGTCTGAATATATTCAGCAGGGCAGGGAATCGAATTTGGGGACATTTGTTGTGTACGCAAACCACTCAATCAACTAATCTACTGTGGCAATCCACAGCCCTAGCAAATATACTCATACTTGTTACAGGTGTACAGAGTGGAATGGATATAGTAGAGGGAGTGAAGTGTTTGGTGCATACATTATGATGTGAAGGATTATATTTATATATATATATATATATATATATATATATATATATATATATATATATAGTGGTAAATTCTCTATCTATGAGGAATATCACCCCATTGGGCACCAAATTATAGTACTCTCTTATACCTACTATTTTCTAAATTACATGCACTTAAATTTAATCAAAATCAATTACTATTTGAGTTGTTACGATCAGGGTTGCCTATGGACCTCTAATAAAATATAGGAATTTACAATTCAAAACAGAAAACTATAGTGTGTTTTACAGTGTTTATTATAGAAATCTAACGCTCAAGTTTTATGCTCAATTAAAACTAAACAAATACCTCGGAACGGCAAAAGCGGTTCTCAAGTGACCCAGCACACCTCAACATATGCTTGTAACTTCGTAGTTTGTTAATGCTCAGAACAAACTTCAGAGATCTGGAAATTGATTAAATCAATCCGAATGAATCAGCTAGATAGCAAACAAAATGTAGCTCAACTCACTTATTTTTAAAGAACCAATCTCACAACCTTAAATTAAACACCCTTCTCCACTTTGCTACAGCAAGCTGTATTGCCCAGAGTCACCATCGGAGGTGTGGAGATAGGATTTGTTGGCAGAGCTATCATGGATAGATGGTATATATTACTTAGGATTACCATCTCCTGTAGCCCTTTGCCAACCTTTGGCAAGTTTATGTAAACCTCAAATGAGATTCATTATACTAAATCTGCATGCAAAAAATACAAGTTGGATCCACTATAATGCAGAAAATTGCTTAGGATCAGAATGATTTCACACTCAGATTAAAAAAAGTGATAAAAACCAATGACACACCTGTACAGAATGTCTGACTCTAGTCCCCTCAGCCCAAGACCCGTCACTTGACTGAGCTTTTCCAGACAAAATGTAAACAACACCTACAGCCACTCGAATGAGACCGCCCTACTGCCCACGAGCTAGTCTTCTCCACTACTGCCACTGGCGCTCAACTGATTTTTGTGTTTACTTCTCAAGGCTTTAATAACTTTATCTCGGTACACATTTTGACCAAGGGTTAAATGTTCTTAAACATTTGGTATAACAGAAATACATCATATATATATATATATATATATATATATATATATATATATATATATATATATATGTATGCATTGTATATATGAGTAAGGATGACACTGTAAACAATAATAGTGATCTTGATGTGGTGACAGTCCGCATCAAGCTGGTGTACAAAATGGTGTAATGCTCCATCCTGAAGGAGGAGGCTGCGAGCCTCTGAAAATTTGAAGAACTTCCCTTCCTTCAGTTCCCTGTGGCTACACCGTTTTTCAATTTCAGGGTAAGCGACACAAACCATCTCTTTCCTTTTCACCCCAGATTGCAATGATATATATACTGGTTGGGTAGCTGCATAGCCAATCAACATGTTTGAAACTTCCAACTCCATTCAGCCCCATCCATGGGGTTAAACTACAAAGTGAATCTCATAATTAATCTCAGCGTACTCCATAACCCCAGATTCGACTCCAATCTCAGTTTTTTGCGTTATTTTTATGTAAAGCCACTCCATCAGGGTGCTGCCCTCACAAACCCAAAATGGTTTGAAATTAAACACAAAGAATATGTAGCAAAATTTTATGAATATCATTGTTCCCGAAATTGATTTTTTTCAACGCAGAAATCAGCAGGTTAACTTTTTTGAAAATTTCTACCCCAGCCCACGCCCACCCAACCCAGCATGATTGTCATAAATAAAGTCAGCAACATCCATAAATGCGATTTGACTCGAAACTCGGTTGTATTCGCATTACTTTCTTGTAACACCCCCCCCCCCCCCTCTATTGGTGCACCTTTCCCGTGTCGTAAGAAGTTGAATTTTACACAGATCACATCGGTAGAAACACTATAAATCTCTTTAACCCCTAAAAATATTTATCCAACTCAAATATCGGCTGCTTCAGCATGTTAGCATAAGATTTACAGCCCTGTCCAACTCCACACCTAAGTGTGCATGCCGAAAGAGGTTGAAATTTTACACACAACATCGGTAGAAATACTACAAATCTAATTAGCCCTGCAAAATATTTATCAACACTAATATCCACAGACGTGATTGCAAAATTTGCACCTATAAATATATATTTATAATTGTGATATTGGTCTTGGTCTGGAAAGGAAAGAGAGATAGTTTGTGGCTTACCTGAAATTGAAATACAGTGTAGCTACAGGGAACCGAAGGAAGTCTTTCAAATTTTCTTCAGAGCAAATTCCCAACCTTTCTCCTATATTCTAATCTTTCCTCACTATCCACCTGCACAGGGTATTATTAAAATGCCATATATTTACTTGCTTAATGTATGTATGCTTAAGTGTGAATGAGGATTAAAAAAAAGTGTGTTATAGACTGTAATGTGCATTATATTTTTATTTAAAATGTCTATTCTGTATATGGTTGTAATATGCTTGTAAGGTAGCATTTTGGTTTGTCCTACAGAACAAGGACATACTTTGTAGGTATGCACTTTAGAATTACACAATATTTACTCTAATTCAGTATGGAGAAAGTTTCAATAAGTGCTTCCAGATAATTAAGGTAACTAAAGAACATTGCAAACATAACATGCACAATAGTGTTGTATGAGGAAGAAGTTTGAACAGGAATACTGATAAATCTCCCTCTTTGGTAAGGAAGTTTTTATTATAATGGTAGTATTTTTTGAATAAGAAAGTCTGGGTTAAATTATGGTTAATTGTAAGCTGTTCATATCTTGAAATTTTGATAAAGTTTCCTGTCATGCCAACACCAACCCTAATCTCAGTAAGCCATTGGCTCTCTCTCTCCCCCCCTATCCATATAAATTATTTTAATGTCACATTATCCTCTGTATCTGTATGATATAATATACTTTTTTTCTGAGCAGTTTGGTAACATTGCAGTATTTTCTTCATAGAATCATTTAAAACAGTTTACATTGATAATGAAGCAAAAAATATAACTCCTAAAAGTTTAAACCCTATTTTATTAGTTTCAGATAGCAATTTTAATATTTTTATTTAGTAAGTAACATGATGTTTCTTATACATCATTAGCGATAACAACCATCAATTATGATTGCTTGTTTTCAGCAAATGTTTTTCTTTCTTTAATTTTTCCCACTGTAGATATCAGAGATTATTGAAACTGCAACAACCAAACATAATGCCAAATTCTGTCATTTTAAATACTTTTGTGATTATCTTGAAAATATTCAAAGTTAAGTAATTGCAAAGGAATGAAAATTTAATAGTCAGTCACATTGCCACTGATATATCATAAATAAATAAAATGCTAACACATTTGCATTATAACCAACAAAGCAAGGAAATCCATTACACTACAATCCTTTTCATATTTTTAGTTAATAGATACATCAGTACTGACAATCTTCAGAGAAAGAAAATCCATTTCACAACATTAATTTTGAAACTATATACACTATAAAATTGAATATGTTATAATTCTATACACATATACTTTGAAATAAAATTATGTTATTTTAACTATCACTACAATTTCTTGGAATTTATTTGTATATCACACAATGCTTCTTTCCATGGTGTGAAAGTGCAATAAGAACAGTAGTGACCAAACTGAACAAGAACTGTATCAGAATTGCTTTTATAAAATTAATCATAATGAATATACACAATGCTTTTGTTCCTTTCTTTATACACTCAAATTTGTTGTCACTTTTTTTTGTCAATACTCATATAGCCTTAGGCTAAATAACAGTTTAGTAAATATTAATATATGTCATGTCATAATCATTATTTACATTTACTCATTTCCGTTCATTTGTTTGACACAATACATAATTTTCACATCACTTCATCTGTATACTTCATTTTTCTCCACATAACAGGCAATATATATATTGATGGTATAATATCACTGAATTGTTTTAATACCACATATATTCTTATAAAACACACAATTTTTTCTTTCATCAATGATTAAAGAAATGAATGATAAGAAAGAATTTGGTCTTTTATATCTGCACAGCTTGACTGTACAAACTGTTGATTCAAGGTAAGTCAGTTACCCAGTCTCTCTTTCCTATACTGATGTGTTATGTATATATTAGTAAGGATTATCAAAAATAATTGTGATATTGGTATGGAAAGGAAAGAAAGATAGCTTTCCATACCAATATCGCCATTATATATATATATGGGAGAGATGATTATTGTCAAAATAATTGAGATCATTGGTACCAAAAGGACAGAGAAACCGTTAGAGGACTACCTGAAATTGAAGCTCGGTGCAGCCACCTGGGACAGAACAAATTCTCTCCCCCTCTCAATGAATGTATGTATAAAAACTCATTTGCATTTCAGATCCTTGGGGTAAGTAAGGGCAAATTTTTAAGTTTTGTCAACCCCTAGTATGGTGAAGTGCATCAGTCATGTACTTCCATAACAGTGGTGGATTCTGTATCAGTTGGGAGAATAACAATTTCAATATCATTTTATGGATAGGTGTTGCCTATGGGTAATGGTTGGTTGCTTAGAAAGGAAGTTAATAAAGGATGGTAAACTTATTTAAATAAGAGACAAAAATGGCAGTGGTAGATGATATTTTTTGAGGTGTCAATTTGTAAGGTTTTTTAAATTAAAAAGGCAAGGAATTGCGGTGTTAAGTGGTTCTGGGTTAACTGAGGGATTATTAGTAACATTAAACTTCCACTGACCATTTTACAGAATTTCAAGATGTCTCGGGTAAGTGTAAAATGGCCCAGGTTGGAAACTGGGAAGATAGTAAAGCCATTATCCAATACAGAACTCCCAACATCAGATAACAATTAGTATGGTCTGTGTTATATAACACATTTAGTGTAACATAACACATTTGGTTTTATATAACTCATTTCGATAGGAAAGAAAAGCTGTGTAACCGACTTTCCTGAAATCAACAGTTTAAGCCCCCTTTCTTGAGCCAGCACACAGTTCAGACCTTCTCTCTTGAAAAGGGGGCTCTTGACCTAAAAAATTTGAAATATTGATACTTTTCTGTCTGACTGGACCAATTATTGATTTCAGATAAGTAGACCCTACTTTCACTCCTTCCTATTCAAATATGTTATGTAGCACAATTTGATAGTGAGGAAGGAAGGAGGCTGAGAGCTTCGAAAATTTGAAGAACAACCTTTGGTTCCCTATGGCTGCACTGTGCCATGTATTTGATGGTAGATGTTGTCTTGGAAGGAAAAGTAATTTCTGGTGAGGACAAACTGTGTGAGGGAGATCAGAAAATTGGTGCTGGGGAAAGAATTTTGTGGCCTGCGGGACAAGAAGTGTTCAAGTGCTGCTAGTCCATTGGCGTGGGGGATATTGGTGTAGAGTGAGACAACATCTATAATAACCAAAAGGGTATCAGGTGGAAGAGGTTTTGGGAGTTCATGGAGACGGCGGAGGAAAAGGTTATGATTGCTTGTTTTCAGCAAATGTTTTTCTTTCTTTAATTTTTCCCACTGTAGATATCAGAGATTATCATCCACCAATGCAGAAATCCTCTCATTGGGGAGTTGTATCCAGCATCTATTGGGTGGCTTAGTACACCAGGTTTGTGGATTTTGGGAATCGGGTAGAAGTTGAGTGTTCTGGGGTATTTTGGTGAAAAGTTCAATGGAGGCTTATGACAATTTTTGGAGTTCTCCGTGTAAACAGACAAATATGTCTATTTCTGAAGTGATGGCTGGATTGGGTTTGGTGGGTATAAGCTTGTACGTTCTGTCATCTCCCAGCTTGCAAAGTGCCTCAGCTGTGTACTTCTCAAAGTCCATGACAACAACGGTGGAGCCCTTGTCACCTGGGAGAGTGACAATTTCCTTATTATATTTTAGGTTTCAGAAGGCTAGGTGCTGGTTACCGGTCAGGTTGGGTTGTTTGGGGAGCAATTTAAGGAAAGATGGTGGGGTAACATGGGAGACTAGGGTGTGGGTGTAGGTTTGAAGTGGGTGGTTGGGTGGGAGTTTTGGAGGTGGCAGTTTGGATGCTTATTTAAATTTGGAAAGACTGGAGGGTGGGGTTGAGGAGAAAATGTTCATAATTTTCATTGTATATCCCAGTCCAATTAACAATAATTATAAGGAAGTACAATCTATACGAAAAATTGCATATATAATCTTTTTGAAAAGTTATGAAAATTTGGAAATTTCTGATTGAAAAAAAAATAGTATTAATGCTAATGCATCAAAACAAACAAGCTGATATTGATAAATAGAATCTTGCACCAATGCACTCACAATCACCTAAATAGAAGTGAATTAACACTAATGTTATGCTAACTTTAGGGACAATTTAAGGTAAAAATAAAAACTTAATTTTTTTTAAAACTGAAAAAAATATTCTAGTGATTAACTGGTATAAAATAATTTATAATTGAAATATTACACATTATTGATAACTTAATGAACATATGAATATGTTATTTGTACTACATTTGGTGAGATGTTTACTATTTAAAAGTAAACAATTTAAGTACATATACTCATTTGGTATGTCTTCCAAAATAACAATCACTTCTAGTTCAATGGAATAAATTTAGTTCATTTAGAACATCCATCCATGTTTCAGCTATCTATACTTTTCTTAAATAATACATAAAAAATACAAACTTTATTTTCTGCGCACTTTGTGATTACATAAATGCAAATTTATCTGAAACATAAAATTTAAGTTTCACAACAGTCTGACAATAAATCATTATAATTTATTATATTTTTTTTACAAAAAAAGAGAATATGACAAAGACGTTTCAATTAAATTAACTAGTGCACATATGACACAGACTTTTCAATTAAATCAACTAGTGCACACATTAACTATTTATTTTAAATAAATATTAGTTTAGTCTGAATAAAAATGGTTTGCATCTAAGAACAAATGACACTTAAAACATATTAACAATTTGTTAGATGGTATTGCATTAGGAAATAAATATTTTAAAGACAGTTCATGAAAAATTTAACTAATATGATACTAATGCTTACAATTGGTATTCTCAATTATAGGATGATTAAATATGAGAACCAATTTAATCACAAATTCAAAATAAAAGGTTCCAATATATGTCAGAATTGAGGTTCAAGACGATATAAAAATTGTACATAAATATATTTAAGAAAATTCAATTTACAGAAAAGTAAAGTACAAGGTTTAATTGGATGAAAACATAATAAAATACATATTTACATTCTCTCATTTACACTGTCACTTCCTTATGCACCAATGTCTACAACTCATAAAACACTTCTGGAGTTTACTGTAGTATATTTGTCCATATGCACAACTGGTATAACTTTCACTCATCTTCATCATCCTGAAAATCATAAAATCAAATGTAACATATACAATCAGTTGAATATGTGAAGAAAGATTGCATAGTCGACTTACCTGAAATCAAAAGTTGGCCAAGTTGGGCTGAGCAACTCTCTTTCTGGACCAACTGTTGATTCAGGTAAGTTGACTCTCTTTCCTATCCAAATATGTTTTTCAGCCTTACCGGACCAATTTTTCATTTCAGGTAAGTCGAGTACACTGTCTATCTTTCATATCCAAATATGTTATTTAATTCTGCCATATCATATTTTCCTTATTATTAATATACACATAGGTAGGGTATTCTATGGTCATGGGACATGACAAATATGTGTGGTACAGCTTACTACAGCATAATTTTTTTGAAAAGGAATGTACAGTCAGAAGTGACACAAAAAAATTAAGACATAGAAAAGAAAAATATTGTTTATTTACATCATGGCAGTCCAATGGCCAACCTGATCATCAGATTCATCAACATAAATTATTTCTCTTGGGGACATCTGAAGGCAATTATTTATGGGACTCCAGTTCACTCAATTGAGGACCTTGTAGCATCATGAAAACTGGGATTAAGACTGAGGGAGAATTGACACACTGACCACATGTTACTCCTGAAAGGCATGTAAGATGACAGTATAGCAGTCATCCCAGTAAGCCAAGGTTCTCAATGGACTGTAGTCACCAAATAATAATAAAGGAAAAATTGTTAATATGAGTGATAAGTTTAGTAAGTCAATTTGGTTGATAATGTGTCTATTAAGTTAAATGAACAAGAAATAGAGCTGAATAGGAATTTTAAGGTTTTAATTGAAAATGGGTATGCACTAAATAATAAGTTTGTAGTTTTAATTTCTAAATTAGATAATAAAGTAGATGCTATCGAAAAAGAAATAGATATACAGAGTAATAATGGAGTACAGATAAAAAATTAAATGGAGGAAGAAAACAAAAGTAATTGAGTTAATTTAAGTGCTGATTCAAATCTTTTTGAGCAAAGGAACAAAGTTATTGAATAGGAAAAAATTGTGACTTTGTAATAAAGAAAGTGTTAAAACTTGTAACTACAAAAAAAATGCTTACAAGTAAAGTTAAATGTGCAATGTCAATAAAAATTGTTATGGTTTAAGCAAAAAAAAAAAGTTTTTTTGTGGGGAAAATATAATATATACTACTAAATACAGTAAATGAGTGTGTAATTTCTATCCACTCACTGTAGGATAGGGTAAAAATTGTTTGTATAGCTGTAATGTGATGGATAAAGTAATCACTAATTTTCTTGGGTTTATGGTCAATAGGAGATCAAACCATGTAAATCAAACAGCTGTCAATTTATGTCAAACAAATAGTAAGCCAAATGTACAGGATATGTATTCAAGAAAAAATTTTAATGATAAAAGGTTAGATCAAGTTTGTG
The DNA here is from genome assembly GCA_037074705.1 of Zhengitettix transpicula. Lineage (NCBI taxonomy): Eukaryota > Metazoa > Arthropoda > Insecta > Orthoptera > Tetrigidae > Zhengitettix > Zhengitettix transpicula. The sequence continues at coordinate 187,027,323 of CM073591.1, read as the reverse complement.
AAGTGTGGCTGGAACACATTATGTGCATACAGTCATTGAAGTGTTTTCATGTTGGTATTCCTTGGAATCCAGGGTGGGGTAAGCTTGATGATTTGTTCCAGCCAGCACAGGGAATGTGATGCTCTACGATATATAACACTTAAAGAAAATGTGACATGGTCAAATTAAATAACACATTTGGAAAGGAAAGAGAGAAAGTGTTGTGTGCTTCAATTTCAGGTAAGCCACAAACTATCTCTCTTTATTTTCCATACAAATGATCTCAAAAAATATTTATATATGTATGTATATAAAGTGAGGAAGGATATAAATAAATAGGAGGAATACACTTTATGTGAATAAATATGCTCGGGAATATAATATAATAATGTTCGAAGCATGGAGAAGGAAGGAAGAAGAAGGAAAGACTGAAAATATCTGACCTAGGCAGAACTTGAACCTGCTCAGTACATAGATGCCTTAACCATCTCGGCCTCCAGGTCAAGTTCCTGACCAGACAAATATAGACAGTCTTACTATAGATAAATGGTTATTTAGAGGAGGAATGGATAGAGTAGAGGCAGTGAAGAGTTAGGAGCATCCATTAAGGAATAATTACAATGTTAGGATCTTTAATTTTGTGAAGTCACATTGAATGTTGGATAGAGGGAAAGATGAGAAATAAATTGGAAAAAGATGGGAATACAGTGTTCCCACAGGTAAGGTTCCACCTCTGACGAATCAGGTGGTAAGGCTTCAAGAAGGGTTAGTTGTCAAAATTTTTGTAATATGAACAGGAGAAATAGTGTGAAAGAGAGAGCAGCTACCTTACCTTAAACTAAGAGCTGGTGTTTCCACATCATATAGTAAGAATGCTATATCCATTTAAAATATTAAATTGAAACTTTTAGAAGATCAGTTTCATTTGTATTTATTACTAACTATTACTATCCAAACTTTTCTTAGGGGTAATAATAAAAATATATGAATACATCATATAGCTGGTTAGTTTTATACCATAAATAGACATTTCTTTTTAATAAATATTATCAAATATTTTTATACTAAACTAAATAAAAAATTCTTAAATACAATTGAACCTTCTAATTCAGAACAACTTAGCAGTTTTATTATTTAATTCCTGATGGAATACACCATTGATAACATTGAGTATACTCATAGTGAATATGCAAAAATAAAATATCAGTTAAAATTAATAAGAAACATTAAAAATAACCAACACACAGTAGGATAGCAAACAAGAATTTTTTTACTAACATCATCGTCATCATCATCCTCATCATCACCATCAGGATCATCGTCTACAGAGGCTTCACCATCTTCATCTGAGTCATCATCATCATCGTCATCATCATCTTCATCGTCGTCATCATCGTCGTCGTCATCATCATCATCGTCATCATCATCATCATCTTCATCATCGTCATCATCTTCTTCATCATCATCATCATTCTCATCATCATTAGTTGGTTTTACATCATCTTTCTCTTCCTATAAAGAATTTTAAAGGACCATGATGCACAAGAAACTAGGATGAATTCTAGTAGACTTTACAACAAATGGTTTAATTAATTATAAATATCATTATTTAATTGATGGAATGAACAGTCAATTTACCTTTACTGGTTTCTCCTTGTTGACCTTTGGCTTTTGTTTTTCTATGGTCTGAAAATTTTTAGTTAACAATAATTAAAATATATTTTATAAGAATACTAATTATTTGCTATGAAAAACTTAGCTGTAAGATTAAACAATCATCTTGATGAGTAGATATACTTTATTACCTTAGCTGGTTTTTGAGGCCTGCTTTCCCCAGGTAGACCAACAGGACCCCTCTGCCTTCGAAAGCGAACAATTATGCTTCTAGAGTCAAGAACAAGATTTCTTGTTGCATTATATGCTTCTATAGCATCATCTACTGAACTGTAGCGAATGAAGGCATATCTGTAGAACAATAGTGAGTTACATTATTGAAATAAATCAACTAACAGCATAGCATACAATGTTAATCATATATCATACATAATTTAACATGAAGTAATAACCATTACCAGAAATATGTTTTAGTATAGAACTGAAGTTATATAAGAAATATGAATATAAAATAAAGTTTATGGGTATTATTATTATATTGGGAAGTTCAATTAAACTTCCTATTGTACAATTCATGTGGCACCTATTTTCTGTTCCTTTGAACATTTCCTATGGCACTTGAAAATGGCTGGTTGAGAACAAATTGTTCAAGAAGCATATTTTGCAATTGGGTATCATTCTTGTCCAAAGAGCCTGCAGTTGATGGTCCTCAACCTTCCTGGCCCAATTTTCATGCTTCTTGTCGCTCAGGTCAAAATTGCTGTCTCTGAACTGACGAAACGAAACTCTGCACATTGTTTGAAATAAAGCACTGTCACCATAGACCTCCACAAGCATTTATGATATTTGGCAGCAAATTTCTTCAAATTGAAGAATAAAAGCAGAGCTACCCATATATGCTCTTTTTCTGGAAAAAAACGATTACCAAATTTATACTGTTGAATAAAATTGCTGATGATGTGTGCTGACTATTGTTGGCAGATGACAAACTTATAAAAAAGAAAGCAGTGTCCATAGTAGCTCAATATGATCACTAATGCTATCTATGAGCACACAGCAGACTTAACCTTATACATCTGGTATAAATTATATAAACTTACAGTTTTGATACACATATATATGATAAATTATAAGAAATATGAATTTAGAGCCATGGACTACGTTCTAAGATGGTTGGCAGAAAAGTATTTTTAAGTATGGAACAATGATAAGCAGCATTACATTTATATTGTACACCGTTAAATTTGGAATAAAACAAAACAATAAATAGATACATCTAAATAAAATCCTTTATAACAATAAGGAATCATAAATTTTATTCAAATATTTAGTGTCGTTTTTAACATTTAATGCACTAATATTAAAGCGAATGTGTCATGTAATTATCTAATCATCTAAGATTTTTACTTTTTGCCAATCAAAATGATAATGTAAGAGATAAATGAGCTTGGACTCAACTGAATATTTTTTAGCATCACATTTTTTTTTTTTTTTTGTGTTCTTTGATCAGCATTTTTAGGGCTTGATTGGTTTCACAGATATATGTTTTCAAACTTTAAATTGTTTATCGATTTAAAAACAACACCAACACTGTAATTGTCAAATAAGTCAATTAATTTATAATGGATGTCTGCAATGTAAGGTAAAACTATGAAACACATTTTTATTATTGGCATTTAAAACAAGTAAATTATTATTTAAGTAGTTACTTTTATTCAATCTAATTTTGACATATTTGTGAATAAAGTTTATCAGGTAAGAATTTAGTAAAATAATATTAGTGACATTATTGAGGTTTTCTTTATGACTTGATAACCTTATCGACCAAACTGTAAACCATAGCTTTCTCTTTGGATGAAAGGTGATTGTATATATAATTAAGAATTCTTCCTTAAAATGTGGATTTTTTATAGCAATTTGTAATTATTTTATTGTTTGAAACCATTGTCATAAAAAAACAAAAGTAATGGTCTGATTCTGTTCAATTTCATAAGTAAAATTTAGATTTTGATGATAATTATTAAAAGAAAGCTAAACAAGGAAAGGGGGGGGGGGGGTAAAGGCTACAATAATTCTGAATGATCAACTGGGTTCTTGAATTTTGGTGAGAGCATATGCCCTTGCTATGTTATGAATAAGAGATGGAAGTCTTATTTTGCTATTTACTATTTACATATATTACTTAATTACATGAAGAAGTCCCAGAATTGTGAACAGAATGTTTGAATGTATTTTGGGTTTAATTAATTAATGACCTGTTGGCTGAGTTGCTAATTTATTTATTAATGATAATTGTCAGATATTTAATATCCTTTATTGTATGCAATGAAACTCCCCATATTTTTATCAATATTCAAAATGAAAGTACAGATTCCAAAAATTTAATCAATTGAATGAAAATCCTTCAACATATAATCATGAAGACAAAAAAATTCTTAGTTTGGTGTTATGTTAAAGGTTGGAATTCATTTTAAGTTTATCTAATGAATGATACATTCATTACTCCATGAAACACATTTAATATTAAAATTGTTTAATAATTTTATTATTGAATACATTATTGAATAAATATCGTCTATGGCATGTTGCAAATCAAATTGATGACAGTCCAAGGTTTGGTCTAGCACAGGCCAAAATACAGCCCGTAAGCCAGATTCAGTATTGAGTTTATGCGAACTCTGATTAAATTTTTAATATTCACATATGAGAAATAGAAAGAAGAAAAAGAAAATTTATGCAGTTTTAAGAAATTGCATCATGAAAAATATGGAAATTTTAAAAAAATTACCAAAAAATATTTAGTAATTTTTAGCTTAACTTATGTTTCTGAACAAACTTTTTCTTTTTGAACCTAAATAAAAGCACAAGATCAAGTTGAATTATTTACACTGGAGACTGTGTTAAGAATATCTCCTATAAGTGTAGAGCCATTCATTTAAAAAAATAATAGCCTCAACACGTCACATTAGTTGTTCCGTTTTGGTTAATTTGTTCAACTAAATAACTAACTTTTATGCATAAACGAGTAACATATTAAATTTTTGTTTACTTAAAACAAATCAGTTTTTATAATTTTAATATTTTGCCTGGCATGTGAAAAAAATTTTCTTTTTAAACTAGCCTGGGGGTCATTCCATGCCAAGTGACCAAATCACGTTTTGGGTACCACCTTGGATTTTGATGAAATTTGGTGATAGTGTGAAAGTTTAGACACATTATTGAAATTTGTGATAAAGAAGACCTATATTCAAAGTAAGGTAAAAAACAATCTTCCAAATTTAAAAACAAGTTAGTAATTGTACAATAATTTTCTCAATATTTAATGTAACATTTTGAAATAACAAATTGATTTATAATATGCACTTCAACAAAGGCAAGCCTAATCAACAATGAGTCATTTGCAGCTACCACATCAAAACAAAGTTATGCTTCGGTTACATAATTTTTTAATAGTATCCGACTAAACACCTGAACGTGTGTGCCTTTTATCATGGAAACCGAAGAGAACCCACCTAAATGCACCATAGGGAACAGTGAAAAGTCGGTGTGTCACTATACAAGATTCTATTCTCACACAGCTAAAATTAATAAGTGAGCTTAGTAGCGAAGACAATGAACTTCTAAGTCGACGATCTGGATTTAAATTTGATGAAGGATCTACAATTTGCCTACATCACAAATCAAGTCTGCTAACGAATTTCAAGTTGATGCAGTCAAAGTGTTGTTACCCTTTTGGAAAGAAAAACCATGCACCAAAAAAGGTTTGCAACCCATTGACTTGTCAGCAGCAGTTTACCTAACGGAGCTAACGAAGAAATATGTGAAGCCTGGCCAAAAATTATGCCCAACATGTAGAAAGGAAATGAAAAACCATAAAGAAGCATCAGCAGTTCCATCTCCATCTTCAGAATATGATCCCGATGATGAAGTGGTACTTTATGAAAAGATGAACTCAAGTCTGACAGCCATCGGCATGTGTGCAATTTTCGAAGTATTTTTTCTGGCCTTAAATGATGAGTCTCTGAAATGAAATTAGATGACTCTAAAAGGAAAAAGTCTGCTCTTGGAAGCTTATAATAAGTAATGGGTTTAGTTAACTTACCAAAGCATAAGTTTGTAGAACGTCTTGATCCAAAGTTATAAGCACGAAAAATCTGCCTCAAATTGACGTGACGGTTTTTTTTAGCAACTTTGTGATACAACAGCAATAAAACTAAAACTTTTTAAACCTTGAAACTGCAACCATCGTGTAGAGCATAAAAAGTTGTCTGTAGTTACCATTTTCAGGAAGCTGGCTGCTACAGTTCCACAACAATAGTACTTACAACTTGCCAATTTGTTAGAACGTGCAAGAGTGGCGCATGAGTTACCTTTATGCTGGAGACCTTAAATGATGAGTCTCTAAAATGAAATTAGATGACTCTAAAAGAAAAAAGTCTTCTCTTTTCAATGGTAAAAAAAGAACTTGATTGTAGCAAATGCTTTTTTGCTATTTCGGTTTGAAAATACACAAAATTTGGCACATAAAATTTGAACCTCATATTAACTAACACATTTCTTGACAACAAAGTGAGCTTGAAAGCTGATACTTTGGCAGTTTAAAATCAGTAATGGGTTTAGTTATCTTACCAAAGCTTAAGTTCGTAGAACGTCTTGTTTCAAAGTTATAAGCCCGAAAAGTCGGCCTCAAGTTGACCTGACAGTTTTTTTGAGCAACTTTGTGATATAACAGCAATAAAACTAAAACTTTTTAAACTTTGAAAATACAACCATCGTGTAGAGCATAAAAAGTTGTCTGTAGTTACCATTTTCCAGGAAGCTAGCTGCTACAGTCCCACAACAGTAGTACTTCAAACTTCACAATCTATTCACGCGCAGGGTTGAATTGCACAGGTGACTTTTTTTCAGGAGGCCCTGGCGCCCCCTATATACTACTTATGATGGTGAAATTTTACACAGAATTGTCTCTGACACATATCTGTCCCTACACAAAATTTCAGCAAGATTGGAGATGGTGACTTAAAATTTTATTTGCAAATTTGGTCACTTGGCATGGAATGACCCCTGGGGCAAAAACTGTTGGCCACACCTGGTCTAATGAATAACCATATTAGCTTCTAGAATCATTTCTGTAATCATTTCACCAAAACTTTTACATTTCAAGAAATGGTGGAAATTATTTCAATGTGTAAAATAAACACAGTCATAGACATAGTATAATTGGGATAAGCAATTGTAAGTAAAATGTTTAATTAAAATTAATTTGAATGAAAATGGGCTTCTTGAATGAAAAATGTATCAATCATTTCTAAATTAATTTATTAATACGTAATTAAAATTTATAGTGCAATATAAGTTGAAAAGTACATATTTATTAATAAAATAATTAATATAAAGCATATTGGTGTATATTGATAAAGGATAAAAATAAAATATTTTCATTTATTAATGTGAAATATCGTCACCTGTTGATACAGATTGATGGGGAATGTTACAAGAAACTACTCGTTCAATTTGGCACTTTTGATCAATTTGCATTGAATGGTGATTTGGTATGTGGAAGGAGAGGAGATCTAGGAGTGACCACAATGTTCGGTGTATCCACACATTCATGCATGTCCCATGTGAAAGAAAAATGTTAACCTTGCACTTACCACACAGTACAGGAAATGTTACCTGAACCTGCAATCGCTCAAGAATGTATGTAAAGATGCAGGCTCACAACATATTCAATAAAAAGAGGAGAAAGATACCATCACAAATGTTTGTCTAATGTATGGCTTTTTTTTAAGTATTATACAGACATTATAGAAATATTAAAAGACACACATACCTCGTGTATTTCATTCGTTGTGCAAACCCTATGTCAATCCTAGATGCCGTGGGAAATTTTTCTTTGACACAACCAACATTTACTTTATTTGGAAGGTTCCCAATATATAACCTGATAAAAAAAAATCACATATGACAACAACTTATAACAAAGAACACACAAAAACCTAGAATACATACGTGTAGGGGTCTATTGCTTCAGCTGACAGATCTTCTTCATCCTTTGAGAACTTCTTCTCTACCTTAAGCTTTCCAGAGCCAAATTTTATCTGTTCCAAATCTTTCATTGCTTTTTCTGCATTTGTTTTAGCTGTTAGCTGAACAAAACAATACCTGCAATGGAAAATATATGGTAGTAACCAATATATTTTTAAAATAAAGTCCCACATGAGGAAATATCAAATTATACAATTGGGTGCAAATCTAAATTAAGTAGCGGAATAACGAAAAATTTTGATTGGAAATTAATCCATTGTCAAATTAAAAATATATTATAGTAACAAATTCTGTGCTAGTTTGAAATTTCACAATAAGAAATGTCTCAATTTATACTACTTTAAGATACAGAGTCAATAAGTTACTATATTAGGATGAGGAATATTAATGTATAACTTAAAAATATACATTTTCAAATACATCCACTTATTAAGACAATTTTTTTTAATTAACATCATAATAAGGTACTTCTAAGGTGCTAAAATGTTTGGAAGTTTCACAGAAGCCTAACATTTATTCCCTGTTTTTATTTTAAGCAACCAGATCATAACACATTCCCAAATTTGAATTTTAATACTTATTAATTTTTAGATTCGTAGATTTGTAAAACAAAATCATATGTACATTTCTATCAATCCACATTTGAAATGTATGAGCACACCAATTCTACCTATATACTTTTATACCATGTGTTATGCATGTGGAATTATTGTGATTCTCAAAATATTAATAAATATTAGGAAACACCAAATTTATAATTCATTCTATGAACATGAATAATAGCTTTAAAAATAATTTATTTAACATGTCCAGATATTAAATAATTACAACTTACAACCATGCAACATTGGAAAAATTATTGCTGAAAAGATTCAAAACATCAGTAAAAATTGTAATGAAAACAGGTCTTTTCAGCTACATTAATTAGTGTATTCAAATACTTAAGTACAGTCTCTTGAGCTATTTAAAAATTGTCCTATTTGTTTGTTCAAATTTCAGGCTCAGTGTTAATATGATACAAATCCCTGAAAAATAAGCTAATGCAGACCATTTAACATATTTTTTCTTAATACAAGAATTAATGTCACTCAGTGAATATACTCAAAATGAATCATATTATATCCATTGCATTTTTAAAGATCCACAGATGAAACAACATTACTTTATTTAAAAAAATATTTAACAAGAAATATTACTCAGTTTGCAGAAAGAAACAATAAGTACAAACCGTAATAAACTGTATGAAACAATTTAATTGCAAAAATTAATTAAAAATCTATAATATGTATATTCAACCAGGTTGAGTCAATAAATAATGCCTTCTATTTTTTCTTTTTTTGTGAAGACAAATACAATTTACAAAGCATAAACCCACAACATTAGTGATTAAAATTCCACTTTTCAATATAGTCTCTGTCCTTTCCACAGTTTTTGCCCACCTATAGAATGTATTCAACTGAGGTAAAAAGTGTGGTCTTGCTTCCTAAGCCATCAACGCATCATCAACCAACAGTGTTTGCGCTTCAGCTTCATTACAGTGATGCATCCATCACCGAACAGTGCTGACATCAACTACTGCACCACTGTACACATTTTTCAGCCTTTCATGAATGCGAATGGGTGTGTCACCTTCCTAAATTAATAAATCAATCACAGAACTCTGTCTAATATGAATGTCAATGTCCACCATTTTGCAAGAGGGTGTAGTGCTGCCACCAGTTGACTTAGAAAGTTGTTACTGCAGTAGATTGGAGAAGAATGTTTGACAAATGTGCAAAATTCATATATATTTAACATAACTAACTTCTTTAAGGAGAAAAAAATAGAAGGCATTACTTATTGAACCACCTTCATATATATATATATATATATATATATATATATATATATATATATACACACACATTCAAACTTGGATAGTGAGGAAGGATAGAAATAAATAGGAGAAATAGGAGGATTGCGCTTTATGTGAATTTATATGCTCGGGCGAAGAATTACGCACATAGAAAAGCATATGTTCAAAGCAGAGAGAAGGATGGAAGAAGAAGGAAAGACTGAAAATATTTGACCCAGGCGGGACTTGAACCCACGTATTCTGCTTAGTACACAGACGCCTTAACCATCTCGGCCACCGGGTCAAGTTCCTGACCAGGCAAATATAGACAGTCTTATTGTGGACAATTAATAGTTTTTAGTGAAGGAATGGATAGAGTAGAGGGAATGAAGTATTAGGAGCTTCCATTAAGGAATAAATACAATATTAGGAGAATCCATTAAGGAACTAATTCACATTCAAACTTGGATAGTGAGGAAGGATAGAAATAAATAGGAGAAATAGGAGGATTGCGCTTTATGTGAATTCATATGCTCGGGCGAAGAATTACGCACATAGAAAAGCATATGTTCAAAGCAGAGAGAAGGATGGAAGAAGAAGGAAAGACTGAAAATATATATATATATATATATATATATATATATATATGAATTTGTGCCTGGCCAGCACGCAGTTCAGAAAATTTGAAATATCCTTTTCTGTTCCACCTGACTGGACAAACTGTTGATTTCAGGTAAGTCGACTATGCTGTCCCTCTTTCCTATCCAAATGTGTTATTTAATTTGACCTTGTCAAATTTTACTTAAGTGTCACATATAAATCATTTGGATAGAAAAGAGAACCAAGGTATTTGACTTACGTTAAATCAACAGTTGGTCTAGTCAGGCCGGGAAACAATAAGATATCAATTTTTTCAGTACCTGTGCACCCTTCTTCAGGATAGTAGGTCTGAACTGCGTGCTTGCCAGGCACGAATTGTTGAATTCAAACTCTGTTGTGTCAGATGTTAAACAGCAACAATTCTCATACAATAAAACCAAAAATTCTCTCTCATTGAAAGATCGTCACAATGGAAAAAGAACAGAATTAAATATACACACATACATTTATGCACACACAGACTATGAGTGGAAGGTAAAAAACAAGTGAGATTAGGGGAAGGATTAAAATAATAATCATTATTTTTATAATAAAATTATATCAATAAATTATAACTACTTCAACAATAATATTAGAGGATGTTGAGTCCAGGACTTTGCCTAGACTGTAGGATGTGTTGGAAGCCGAGTTACCAAAGATGAAGTTCAGCATCTGATGAGGAAGGGGGGTAATGCTTTGAAGGAGGGTCAGTGTGAGGCAATGTTTAAAATTGTTGGTGTTGTCACTTTGGGCATTGAGCAGCTATTGGGACTTGGACAGTGGCACCATAGTTAGCAATGTGTTCATGAATAAGTCATTTAGTTTGACCGTTATAGAAATCCGGAGAGAATTAGCAATTAATGTGGTAGACAATGTGGGAAAAGAGCAGGTAATGTTTTCTAATTAGAAATAAACCTTCCATCTTCTAGTATTTATCAAAATAAAAAACTCAGGAGCTTTTGATTAATATTTTTTGGTTGTGAGAACATTAATCATATTCTCCCACAAAAAGTTACATATAAATAGCAGTATTACCTGAAAACTGTTAATTAGAAAGTAGAGAAAATTGATAAAATTAATTTTGGAATGAAAATATAATCATGTGTAATTTTGTTGTAAAATCCTTATTTCAAATGCTGCATTAAAACTTGTGATGATATTATTAAGGACAATTGGTTAAAAATATGTTTAACAACATCTGTAAGAAGTAAACATATTCATGGAAGGTTTTTCAGTTGTAATAATAAAATGAAAAAATTTACGTCTGATTGAAAATAATGAATAAGAAAGATAGCCAATTCGGACAAAAAAGGGTAATATAAATACCACAGAACATTTCTAGAGAAACACAACTGCACTTAGGCTCTTCTTAGCGCCTGAAGAAAGAGACAAGGATCCCAAAAATGTTGTGTGGTATTTATATTCCTTTTTATCTGAATTGGCCATCTTTCTTATCTTAGTTGTGTTGAATATGTTTTTTTCAACATGATGCTAAATTCTACAAACAATTGTTTGGTGTTTCAATGGGTGGATATCACTAAATTTATATGGAATATTGATGAATCATGTGTTAAATTTAACAAAAATTAAATTGATATTAATGGTGAAGTATGTGGATGAATCTTGGCCATAATTTGATTTGATCATTTTAATAAGGATGAAGTAGATGTCTTATTAATACAATTTAATAATATACTCTTTAGATAGAAATTTACTTTTGAATTAGTAGAAGACAATATTAAAAATTTATAATATATATATAATTATATATATTATAACCTTGATTAAAAATTGTAGTAAAATTGACACAATGTGGTACAAAAAAGTATAAATTTCAAACGTTAATGTTAAATTACATATCAAATCATCCATAAATTTATAAAAGGGATGTTGAGAATAATATTTGTAGTAAAGCCATCAAACTTAATAGTAAAAAATATATAAATATGTCAAAAATATAGTGTTCAAATTTTGTTTTGAAATTTGGTACCCATATTATTAAATCATTGAAGAAATGGGCTGTAAAACATTAAACAATTTTAAAAACTCTATGAAACTATTTAAATAATCCTCCTTTGTAAATAATTATAATAATATAAAGATAAACACTGGGTAGTTAAAATACTTTAATGTTTAAATCTAATATAACAACCATATGTAATAATGACAAATATTATTAACAATGTAATGCATAAGATTGATTATAAAGTTTGACTAATGTAAAACATTTAATTGATCAAATCAAAAGATTTCTTTTGACATATGGTTTAAATTAGATCAAAATTGTATAAAAAGCTGATAAGTTTGGTAAATACGTAAAAAGTATGAAAAATAAAATACATGTATATACTATAAAAACATTATTTTTAAAACTGAATGTAGAAATTCTGATGCTCTTTATATTTAATATAAAATTTATAATATATTGAATTGAAAAATCATCATAAAAATAACTTAAAATTACACTCAAAAACCAATACAGCTGTGTCCATTCATTTAAAATAAAATTTACATTGTGCAAATTGGGATATTGTGATTATTTTACATAAAGAGCTACACATATTCAAAATAATCTTTTTGGAGCGTATGTATATTTATAATTGGTTAAATTTTGCTGTAAACAAAAGAAGTGAAATTGGTGTAGTTGTAAACCATAATGTTAATATGAACTACAAAAACATATCATTTTTGTAACATACTTCTTTTGTTTTTAAATCACTTGTAAGCTTTGTAATCTTGTAATCTTTGAAATTGAAATGTCTTGTACACATATACTTTAGTTGTAATGTACTTTGAGTACAATGTGGTTGAGTGTGAACAGAAATGAGATTTTCAGGTAATACTTCCATTTACATGCAAGCACGACAATTGTTTTCACATAACATTCTTTTGTCAATGGTTCCCAGCCTGGCGACTCCAACTTTCGATTTAAGGTAAGTCCGACTCCCTGTACATCTTTCCTCTCAAATTTAATTATATATATACAATATAAGGAACTTTAATTTGGTGATGAAATCACATTCAATCTTTGGATAGTGAGGAAATATAGAAATAAATGGGAGAAAGATATAAATATGCATCATGTGAATAGTTTCCTTATTCGTTGGTGGCTTATCTGAAATTGAAGCTCAATGTGGCCAGTTGGGAGAAAAGGAAATTCTTCAAATTTTCAGATTACTAACAATGTACATGTGCGGTTCTTAGTCCGCTTATTCATGCTAATAGGCAGCTGTACAGAATGTAATTTTCTTTCTGAAGAAGAGGGCTAAGAGTCTCTGAAAATTTGAAAAACTTCCTTTTTTTCCATATGGCCACGCCATGCTTCAATTTCAGGTAAGCCACCAAATATCTCATTTTGCTTTCCATATATATATAATATAATATAATTATATGTGAACTAGGCGATTCAGAAATGACAATGGCATACAGGCATTGGTGTATTATTGGAATAAATGTTGATAGTAAATTAATGCACACCAGTATCAAAGTTTTACATATATTATATAATTATATAATGTCTTACCATTTTAAGAAGAAAAGATTGAGGTATAATCTCTAAATATTGGTATGAAACCAGATTATGTATGTATGTATGTGTGAAGAAAAATTGATAAGAAATTACATATACACAAACACAAATAATGCAACAATTCTAACCCTTTTAAAAATAGTAATTGGGAGAGTGATTAATAAAACACACAAGGTATATGAATAATGAGAGAAATTTTCTAAGTCATTTTCCTTACATGCCCTATAGGTGGAAGGATCTAATCATTTACAATTCTGGTATATATTTATTGCATTATTTTAAAAATATATTTGTAATTTTTTTACCATATATTTCAAGCAATATACCTCTATTCATTAAGATCCATAAGGTTTAGGCACACTGTGTATCATTTTTGAAGAAGATTAGTAGTTGAGTAAAACACTTAAATTGAATTCACATGTTGTTATTTAAACTTTCAATTCAATCACTTTCACATTTCAACTGTTTTCAGTTTTAAACGGCGATTTGCAGTGTGTACTTATTTATATGAAGAGTTTATGTTATTCATACTTTGGGGAAATAAAAAAATATTTGTATACATTGTATATCAATGCTTCATTGGCACCAGTCCAGACTGAATATATAATTCTTTCATTTTATTGTTCACTAAAATTATTTATTCCCTCATCCTTGGTTTTTAATTGGTATTTTTTCCTACAGAGGATGTTAAATTTTGTAAATATACAGCTCATATTGCATTAATTAAACTCAATTATATTTAATTCTGTGATACCTCCATTTCTATATATCACAATTTAAAAAGTGAATTCAATTGTTTGGTTGTATATTTTTAACATTTTCACTAATATAGAACTGAATAAGTCTTCACAATATATACTCCCTGCAACAATTGTTTAATATATATGATAAAAATGCATAATTATAACACTTTCTAAAAAGAGTTCAAATGAACCAGAATAAGTTTTAATGCAAACTTAATTGAGCTAAAAGATAGCAATTCTTCAAATAAAACTGATGCAAGTGAATTTTATAAATATTTTTTTTATTCTTAAAGGTTTACTATGCTGCCATCTGACCTATGTTCCACTGAAAGTTTTAATTCCACACTAAATCCATGACTTTTATAATTTAAATTATTGTTGTATGGCTGTATTTGCATCAAATATTTTGTTGAATTCAATAAGAGATTGTTCATAACAATTGTCCAATAAATTAAAATAAAGCCACAGTAATGTTTATACCTATGGCCAATAGGAACTTGAAAATGAACATTTTCTATTCCAGGGTGGAATGCTTTAACCATGTCTTTGCTCAATTCTGGATCAGGAAATCTAATTATGAGACTCTGGTTTCGTAAGCCTTTCATGTGTGAAGATTCTGCAGCTAGAGCTCGTTCTGCATCCTCTTTGTTCCAGGGTCGTGAAGGATAGCTCTGAGACATTGGTCGGCGTTTGTTTGGCTTAGTTTTAGTGATTGTCTCCTCCTGTAAATTTTTTACATATATGATTAATTACAAAATGTATTATAAATACAATTTTATGTAATCAACTCTCATGATTGATTATTTGCACTCAATCCCAATCATGTTACTCACATAATATTCCATATCCTTCTTACTTTAGCGATTAAAAAAATAAAAGCAAAAAAGAGGATATAAAGAATAAATTAAAAAGATAATTATTCTCTCATCTCAAGTTTGGTCTATATTATTTTATTAACTGTGTGAAAGTAACTGCACCTGAGATGAAATAAGTCACATTGTATGTTATGCAACAGAACTTAATAAATCAGCCAATTTATATTATATTTTTCATGTTAATTCTGTAGGTTATGGATATCATGTTTCTCCTACTAAAAGCTATTGTAATCAATTTAATATGATTATGGCCAACTCAAACTTGGTGCAGTTATAAAAATTATTACAATTACATGTCAAGGAGAACACAATGAAAAATAGTTTGATGTTTTCATTCAATGTGTTGAACTATGATTTCCATTAATAAAAAATCCCATTGTTCCAATGAAAACAAGGAAGCAATATTTATACATAAACCAGACAACAGTTGTAATCACAAAATTACATGTACATTCAGAATGATTTGAAAACGTTGAATAAATGTCAGTGACAGTTCATTATTAATTAAAATTTAAAATGATTATAAGAGAAATTAACAACTTTGACTGTCCATTTAAATTTAATGAAAGTACTTGTATTGTCATATTTGGAGTTACATAAATTCCCTAGGTAAAACTATAAACTCTGCAGAAGAGTAGAAATAGACACAAATATAACACAAAGTGCCTTTATTAAATATGGTTTTAAGAAGTTAAAAACTAACAACAACTCTTTGTGTGCACTTCTTCATAATTAACCTATAATTGAGTAGAAACATGAAGGTACTTTGATGCTTATTGAGAATTGTGTCAAACTTATTCACCTTTACACCACTTTTTACACTTATTCATAAATCTGATGATGCTGATTTTCAGAAATAACCAACTTATTGAATACTTAGCCAGTTAAAGGCAATTACAGTTCCTTTATCTTATTCACTTTCCTGTATTAATTCCACTTTAATCCTAACAACTTTAATCCTCATATCCATTGTTTCCTTGTTCTATAAGCCAAATAACACAAGATATATAATTCTATTTACATTGATAATACTTCACATTTATTTCAATATTTAAATCTCTTTACTAACATTCATAATAAAATAATGTTGTTTGAATCAATATTTGAAATTGTCATCACATTGTCTACACACTGAAAACATTCATAATTAATTTTCCTATAAACTCAATTTCTGTTTATTCATATAGCTGATAATTCATATTCACAGGGCTGAACTATGGAAAATTGATATTTATTAACAATATTATTTGTTGAGAACCACACGAATGTTCATATATTATTTTAGTATTAATTAAGTACTGAGCACTAAATTTATTGATATAATCAAGAAAAGATCATTAAGCTGTAACACCTGATTTTCAATAATATTTTCATTAATTTCAGATTTTTTGTTTAACTTTTACTTGAAAAACGTTGTTCACTGCAGGCAGAATATACGTGTATGAACTTTCTGCCATGTGGCTCAGTTATATTATACCATTGTACAAAATATCACAGTATACATTCTGTGGATCGTTGTAGTGGAATTATCTTTTGGCTCCATGATGCATAAATTTTATTTGCCAGAAAAGTAATTTTATACAGAACAGGTGTTATGCAACTACTGTTCCATTGTATTGATTAGTTCAATTCTGATCACATAAGTTAAACTGTTGAAGTTAACATATTTAATTTAGGAAACAGCCAATGATGTTTTCAATTAGAGCTATAAATCAACATTATGAAAACATTGTTATCAGATGCACTTTAAAATTATTTAGATATTAAGAAGAGTTTAGTGCCTAAGTAATTCATACCAAAATTATTAATTTGGTTTAAGTTTACTTTGTTATATCTTCATGAAGGCAGAAAGAAAAATATTAATACAAGGAGGAAAACAATTTTATCAGACTTCTTAATGACTGATACAATATTTGGAACTCCCAGATATATATTTCCAGGCTGAAAAAATGTACAACTCTAACCAAACAACTTACAACTGATTGAATAATTCCATCTCTATAACTTAAATTTACACCAATGTGTATTATCTTCATAAGCTACATCAACCAATATTTCAGGTTATGCATCTCGCTTCCAGTTTTACTGTAATTATATACCACTGACTTTTTCTTTAAAGTAATTAGTATTTTCTGTCTTTATGTCTCTGCCCCACCTTTCAAAACCGTCCAATTCAAACACTAATTATTCAGTTCTGAACAACTTGTCAATCAGTTTTCTACTTTCCTTGCATCGTGACCAGTATTTCATAATTCTCATTTCTCTCTTCAATTATTTCCCAATAGGCATACTCCTTTGTGCTACTTGCATCTTCTGTACAACTGTACAATGTTTCTGAGCCATTATTGACACTATCTTCATTCTCTTGTAAGCCATGCCACAGTCAATACACACCTCTCTTCCCTATCCATATCAACAATTTTAATTATGTCACATTATCCTTATAAGAAAATCAAAATTGCTATAACAAATGTGAATAGGAAAGAGAGATGGATAAATGGCCCATCTAAAACTGGTGAAGGGTCATAGATACAATAAATAATGTGAAGTCAGATAACATGCATCTGTCTCATAACAAAAGAGGATAAAACCTAAAGAAAAAAATTAATAATTACAACTTGGAATGCAAAAAAAATCAGAATTGTGCTTACTGCAAACTTAGTAGAAAGTTCACTTATACAATATGCTTCAATTTAATGCACACAACATTCAATTATCTCAATAAAGCTATATTTCATAAAATTAAATTTTGTCCTCATTAAATTAGTTAACAATTAGATCCGTGTTGGTAAAAGTTTATTTCTTCTTTTTTTTTCAGCTTTGATAAAAGGAAGAATGATGTGAATAAAAAGCCACAGACTGATGTAACGTGAGAGCTAATTCTGGTCAAACTTTGACAAATTAGCGCGAGATTTACATCAGTTGCACAAACATTCTTCAGGTTGCTCTACTTAGAGTAAACTACTCCTTATTCCACATGCAAACTAAAACAAATGCATGGTGCACTATACCAATAAGGAAGAATTGAAACAACAATGTACAGTCCCGTTGACTTCCAAAAATTTGAAGAACAACCTTCAGTTCCTTATGGCGACACTGCACTTCACTTTCAGGTAAGCTACAACCTATCTCTCTTTCCTTTCCATACCAATATTGCAATTATTTTTGACAATGTCATATCCTTACTAATATCATTATATATATATGTTCCCAGCTAGTATGCAGTTGTAGACTTACTATCCTGATGAATTGCATTTAAAAGATAAGAAATTAATTATGTTGATTATGTATTCTTACAGTTCCGGTCTTCATATGGCCAACTTCAATAAATAGTCTTTGTCATCTCATTTTCATCATCACTATTATAGCCTTAGCCTAAATAACAGTTTAGTAAGCGTTAATGTAAGTGATGTCATAATATTCATTTACAATTACTCATTTCTTCTGTTAGACACCATTTTTAAATCACTACATCTTTGCCTACTTCAGTCTTCTCCACATAACAAGCAATAGAAAACATCTCTACACATTGATGGCATATCACTACAATGCTTTGCTATCATATATATTCTTCTAAAACACACATTTATTCTTAGTTCCATGATTAAAAATATGAATAACAAGAAAAACTGTCAAGTAGCCTATCCATATTCAAAATCCACATTGTTAATTAATTTTGTACACAGTTCAGACCTACTATCCAGGACTCAAGTCCTAAAAAAAATTAATATTTTTATTTCTGCACAGTCCAACGTGAGGAACTTTTCATTTCAGGTAGGTCAGTTACACTGTCTCCATTTCCTATCTATATATGTTAATTAATATCACATTTTCCTTGTATATATTGTAATGCCTTGAAGGAAAGGCATTGTTTCAGATTAATGGTCTTGGCCGTCAGAGGAAGTTGTAATGTTGTGTACTTAGGATTGGTATTGAGGAGTCAGGGCAAGGCACATGCGGGTGGCCTGTCGCAAGATAAATCTGTTAAGGCAGGTATCGTTTCTGATTAATGGCCTGGACAGTTCACTTGTTTACTTAGGATTGAGGATGCAGTTTGGGTGGTCTGGAGAATTTAGAACAGTGCACGTGCGTGCGGGGGTGAGAAAACAAGTCCAAAGTAATTGAGGGGGCAAAGACAAATTAGACATGTCTCGATTGTTGGCTTTGGGACAAGAGAGAGTGGCTAGATATTTGCTAACTAAGGAACTGCAGCTGCAGAATGTAAATCTCGGGATAATGGAGGAAACTGTCATCAGGCAGTTGCGACGTAGTTTTGGAACAAAGGAAAAATGAAGGGACTGGGATATATAAGCAAGAGCGGCTTTTGAAAAAGTTAGTTGAGTGTTGGAGTTAGAGTTGTGGAGGCGTACGGCGAGCAACGAGAATGGAGAAATTTTGCAGCCTGTGAGAGAAATAGCAAAATATTCAACGATAAACATTTTTGTATGCTGAAGGCTAATCTGTTGTAATATCAAAATTAGACCATTGTCTTCGATGGTAGGAGACCAGGACACTGCATCCAGCGTTGAGTAGTTTCACCACGAGCAAGTGATATGTCCTTCACGAACAGAGAACCAGCTTTCGTCAAACCAACCGTTTGTGTTAGAGTCAGTGTTTAAACGTCCAGTACATAAAGTGTGTGTGTGTGTATGAGGGAGCCAAATTTTCCTGAGTAATCGTAAGTTGAAATTTTATGGTATTAATATGTGTAAACCGAATTAAAAGATACAGTCAGATATCATTCTTTTCTTTTGTGTTAATAAAATAAACTCTTTTAAATTTAAAATCAATCTGGTAGAATAAGTTTGTCAATAATTTTCATCTATGTCTAGACAAATAAATATTTCTTTTTAATTTAAAGATAAATGTTTGGTTCTTTGATTAAGTTAAATGTTCTGTCCGTTATCAAACCCAGTAAAGACCCATGAGAGATTGAGATATATGTTTTTAAACTTGTATCATTGTTTCAAGTTTTGTTAAATAAATTTTGTTTGTTATAAAGTTTATAATTGCTCATTTAAAAGCCTATCATATTAAATATATAACATTTTGGCACCACAACGTGGGGCAAATTAATATGTAAACGTTTCTTTATTACAATATATATATATATATATACATATATATATAATGTATACAATATATACAACAATTTTAGATAGAAAAGAGAGACAGCGAAGTCTACTTACCTGAAAACAACAGTTGGTCAAGTCGGGCTTAGGAGTCTAAAAACTCTCAAATTTACGAGGTCACTTCGTAAGTGAGAAGCTCTCAGGCCCTCGTAAATTAGAGCAATTTTAGACTCCTCAGCCCAACTTGACCACCTGTTGATTTCAGGGTAAGTTGACTTTGCTGTCTCTTATTCCTATCGAAATGTGTTAATTAAATGGACCTTGTCACATTTCCCTTAAGTATATATATATATATATATTGGATAGGGAAGAGAGACAGAGTAGCTGACTGAAATTAAAAGTTGGCCCAGTCAGTCGGCTGTGCAGAAAATATAATTACAAATTTTTGAGGACCTGAGGCATCTTTCTGCATGCCGGGCAGGCACACTTCTGTAACTGAATGGATAGTGTTTGCCTCTTTCAGCAATGCGCTTAAAATTTCATGTATGCTTGTAAAATGACAATTTTTTACAGAATTTTGGTAACAGAAAGAATTCACACAGGGCCTTGTCTGGCGAATTGGAGGAAGGAATTGGCGAAGTAAGGAACAAGCAGGTACATTATCGTGGTGTGAAAGCCATAAATTGTTTTGCCACATAACCAGACAGTTTTTTTTTCAGATTACTTCACACAAACTGGTAGTAGTCCTTGTGATGCACTATGCTATTTAAATCGAAGAATCCAGAGATCACATTCAGCCGCACTTTTTCGGTCTTTGACAATCCAGAATTCCTCCACTATGATGACCAAGCCTTAGTTTCGACATCATATTCGTAACACACGTTTCATTATCTATTTTTAAGCAGTTCTGCAATGTTGCTGACTTAATTTACAACTGAGCAACTTCCATTCGCCGCTTTTTTGTATGATATTCAACAATTGGAACAAAATTTGCTCTCACACATTTCATACTCAAAACAAATGGAAAAAATTAGTATGAGCCAACTGATATGCCAATATTATCCACGATTTCGGGTCAACGTCTACTTGGCCTTCTTGAAAACACTTATGCCCTTCCTACACCCCTTTTTTATTCAAAGCAGACTCACCATAAGTACTATTTCTAAAACAGTGCTACACTTTATACAATTCTTGTAGCACAATTTAATGCAAATTCTCTGATCTATATTTTAAACAAATAAATAATTGCACATGGTACCTAAACACTTGTAACCATTTTAACAGCTGGTAACAGACTAAATATCCAAAATGGCTAACAATGTATGAATACTTTTCATAAATTCCTACAAGCACACAAACGAAAAAATTGCGCAAATCAGACTAACACAACCTGCAAATTTACGAAATCAGTTTGCAATTGTTGTGAAAGGTACAGACCAAAATTTCAGCCATTTTAGATGCGCAGTTGTTGTTTAACAATCATTTCAGTGAGGTGATGTAAGTATTTTTGAAGAATGGAAAAATCAAGTTGTTATTAAATATTTGTTTTTGAAAGGCAATATGCCTATGCAAATCAAAGACGAGTTGGACGCTGTGTATTGGATTCTGGCCATCATTTACCACAGTAAAATCTTGGACTTATGAATCTAAATGTCGCCATACCAACTTGGGAGATGTCCAAAAGCTGCAACCAATGACCATACATTTCTCAAGTTCAACAAATTGTGCAAGACAACTGTCAAATTAAAGTGAGAGAGATAGCAGAAGTTTTAATAAGTCCAAAGAACATGTTTTGTCAGATATTGAATCAAGATTAATGCATGAGGAAGCTGTCTGCACATTAAGTGCCACATGATGAGAATGAACATTTGCAAGTTTCTGTTGGCGCAGTTGAGGCGCAATAAATCAGTGTGCTGGCACCAATTAATTACTGTAGATGAAACTTGGATACACTATTATACCCCAGAAGCAAAAATACAGGCAAAACTGTGGACTGCAAAGTGGGAATTTTCTCCAAAAAAATCAAAAACTGTTTTTTCAGCTTGGAATGTTATGGTGATATTTTTTAGGTGGTCATTCATAGAAAAAAGGAAAAACTATTACAGGAACATATTTGAAAGAAGGAAATAGAGATAGCTTAGCTGACTACCTGAAATCAACAGTTGGTTTAATTGGTCTGTGCAGAAAATATAATGTCAAATTTTCAAGGACCTAAGCCCCCTTCCTCAGGAAAGAAGATCTGAATCGTGTGTCAGCCAGGCTAGTTTCTTTAAAAATTTTCTGCACTGCCTGACTGAAAGAACTGCTCCTAACATCGTACTTATTCCTTATGGATGCTCCTAATACTTCATTCCCTCTACTCTATCCATTCCTCCTCTAAAATAACTATTTATCCATATACTGTCTATATATGCCTGGTCAGGAACTTGACCCGGTGGCCGAGATGGTTAAGGCGTCTGTGTACTGAGCAGATCATCCAGCTAAAGTCCTGCCTGGGTAAAATATTTTCAGTATTTCCTTCTTCCTCCTTCCTTCTCCCTGCTTTGAACATATGCTTTTCTATGTGTGTGATTCTACGCCTCAGCATATGAATTCACATAAACTGTAAGGCTCCTATTTATTTCTATCCTTCCTCACTATCCCAGTTCGAATGTGACTTTGTCACCAAATTAGTTCCTATTCCTTAATATTTATTTTGAGTGTGTGTGTGTGTATATATATATATTATATATATATATATATAGTAACATGACAATCTGTCATCACGTGGCACCTTGTTATGCTAAGTTTGCTTTGTCAATATCCCCTTATCCCCTTTGTTTGGTGCAGTGCCATGATGGTATTGTTTTGTGGTTGCATCATGGTTTTGGCGAAACTGTAGAGTATTCGGTCTCTGATGGAGCATCACAAAACGTGGACTCAAGTCAGTCTCCGAGATTAACTCATAGGAAAACATTCAATGTGTTGTCTCTGGAATAAATTATCTAAACTAGTCTTGCATGTGCAAGAGAATCATGGAGCTACCAGTTATAATTGTGTCACATTTATTTAAAGCCATGTCCTGAGATTACTGTAATGTCTCATGTCTTGTGGACAATAAAGTTATGCTGAATTCATGTTTTGATAATTTCTTCATTCAAGTTATTTGGCGCCCTAAAAAGAATTATTCTACGAGAGGAACGAGCTACTGAATAAAATAGTGTCAAAGTCCTGTTATATTGAAAGTCAGGTAAAATAGAGAAAAACCAACGTCATAGAAATTGGGCAAACTAAGCTTTCCTAAAAGTTAAGGAGACAATAACAGAAAAAAAAAATGACTGATACAACTAGAAGTGGGGTAAATAGCACAATAAATATGGTTGTTGATAAAAGATTAATAACCAAGTGCAACAGTTACATAAACATTATGATTTTTTTTACAAAAATCAAGGCCAATAGGAAAACTAAATGTAAATATAAAGAAAATCTGAGTTCAGATTATTGAAGTAAATATGAGTTCAGATTATTTTTAACTAATTTCCCAGCTTATTTTTTAAAATAACATTACAATAAATAATCCTAACCACATAAGTCTTCTACTTAACAATTTATTAAATATTGTAGGCACTACAGCAAAATCTGCTAGAAACTTTTGACCCTCCTGGTAATTTTCATCTTAAAATTTCGTTAAAAACAGAATAATAATTATAAATTATAAACCCTTTTTTAACAGTCACATATAAATTTTCCTATGCACTATAACTTAGTAATCAGTTTGCCAATGTAAATTTATCAGATATGTAAAATAGATTTGAATCTCTGTGACATAGCTATTAATGTACTTAAATTTTACAGATTAATATGGTTTAATAGAATGAAAATCTCTTGGATTTTATTGTTGACAATTTTAATGTAATTAACATTATAATAAAAATTTGATTGTAGCTGTAAAAAAAGAGTTGTAGAATTTATAATATTTATATTAAAATAACAGTCATTTAACATATATTTAGGCAGAATAATAATGGTTGGTATTACATAAAATACATTAAGTCTATACTATAAGCTAATTTGAGATGGAGTTATTTACTTTACCAAAACTTAAAATCAATGCCAGGCATATACCATCCAATGTTAACAGATGTTTACAATTCTATTTAAAAAAGTATGCCAAATTTCTGTGTCCAATTCTATTGGGTACAAATTTTCTATTAATTATCCAAATACATAAAAATGAGACAGGTGAAGAGGCCTATGGGCAAATGAATAAGGGTAAGGTAGGAACTGTGTTAAATAAAATTCAAAAGAAAAAAGAAGGGATTTGTAAATATTTTGATATGGATAGAAAATGCAATAAGAAAAATGTGGAAACTGGTGTAATGGAAACAGTGGGGAATAATGTTAGAAATCTGACTTTGATAAGAACCATAGGCAGACCGATTGTTTGATTGATTGATAAACAAGGGTTTAAGGAAATTAAATTTGTATATAGATCCCTAAATAATATTGATTTATTAATAACATGATAGACGATATTGATATTATGCAAGAAATTTATGTGATATAAAGAATTAGTTCCAAGGAATATTAAAAAAAATTATAGGACATACTGGGATGGGGACAGAAATTAGGATGTATTATCATTTAAAAAAATTAAAATTCCATTCTAAATCAGATATGGCCTCATCCTTACATATCAAAAAGGACAGTCGTAAAGTAGACTGGGATAAGTTAGAAGTTATACATAAAGTGAGAAATCTATTTAGGAGGAGGTTAATAAAGGAATACATATTTAAAATGAAAAATTTACACCTGTTTCGAAAATAAATATGAAGAAAAATAGCCAAATATAGACAATTGAAGTGATGATATAAATACCACACCTAGAACAACACAAATGTGCAAGTCAGTTGTGAAAACTCAAAAGTAATAATACAATATATATTGAATTTTGTCAACTGACTTGTGCAGTTGTCGCTCTAGGCTCTTGTGTTTTTAGTGTTCTTAGCACCTAAAGAAAGGAACAAGGCTTCGAGAAATGTTGTGTGGTCTGTATTTGGAATATATATTTACCAGAACATAAATGTTATGAATAAAAGGATTGACATTGATGTGATGATATGTTTATTCAAATGTATTAAACTTGATATAAGTTATGAGATAGTTACTATGGAATAATTATAATATGCATACGTTGTTGAAAATTGGCAAATTAATGTAAAAAATTAGAAAAATTATTAGTTTCTGTAATATATTACTGTAATTGTGCTATCTATGCTTTGTAGGATGATCATTGAAAATGATGTCTGTGTTATAATCAAATACTCAGTGCAAATGGAGTAATGTTTGTTACCTTATAATAAAAAACATTACAGTTTGTAAATATAATTTCGTTATTATAATTACCGGTGATTGACGGGTGCGAGTATAATTGGGGACCACAATACATAGTGGAAGTTAGAATATTGATAACTCAAGGTATTTGACATGTAAACATCTCTTGACATTGGATGGTATATGTCCAGCACTGATTTTTTAAGATTGTGGAATAATTATACATGTGAATGAACTCCCACCTCAGATTTTCTTATAGTATATAGACTTAATATATTTTGCTCACCATTGTTATTCTGTTTTTAACTAAATTTTCATATTTTATTGTAGCACCTTCAATTTATAATTGATTGTTAAATAGAGGACTTGTGTTTTTGATTATTTATTGAATATTGCCAAAAGTCTATGAAATATTCATCATCATTGGTGCTACAACCCACTGTGAGTTCTGTGCTCTGAAATATTGATTTACATAATATTCCAGTAAATTCTCCCACCACCAATCAGAAATATATATATATATATATATATATATATATATATATATATATATTAGTATCAACTAAACTAAATTATGGTTTCAAATAAAAATGTTCATACTACAACACCGAGTGCCTTCCGCAAAACGATGACATTGCTACCAATAGCGGTCTCCATTTCTTGTTGTTGGTAATCACTTCCACTAGTTCCTGCTTGTTGTTGCTGCTGCTGTTGTATTTGTTGCTCTTGTTGATAGGGAGGCATTAAATGCCAAGCAGGTTTCTGGTAGTAGTCATGTTGCTGTGCAAACAATAATTCATTATTCACCTTTGGGATACGAGTTGAGATGTAAGAAACAAGTATAAATGAAACTTAAAGAAATAAAAAATATTATATTACATAACAGACTGATGTTTTATAAGTTAATGGGTTAATAGATGAATAACAGTTTACAAATTAGGCAATCAAATATAATTTTGTTGTTTGCTAGTCATATTGTAAAATAGAAGCTTTCAAAGTTACAGTCATCTGTAAAACATTCATGTAACTACTTACATTGAATCACACAACAATGGATACTTTCTTACAATTATGTACATCAAGTTTAACCTACTGCAAGTACAGTGGAGAAGGCAACACTGATCACCAATCACTATTTACATTCATTACCACATACTGCCCTATCTTGTATAAATCAGAATCTCATCACTAGCCCCTACCATCGTTGTGGTCCGAATAGTAGACATTATTTTAACCATGCACCGAATTTACATTTCAAAGTTGTATGGTTTTATCTCCTCAACACACAACCTCAGGTTCTCCAACTACATCTGATTACTGTTGATACTATTAAATTCTTCAATTGTACCCAAGTTTGATTGATAAAAACTAACATTAACTTAATTGGTGTACATGTAAATAGCAACTTCACACTGAAACTGCAAATTATACAGTAATTTTCTAGTGCACCAAGCTTATCGATGCTGTGCTTGAATTAGAAGCTATATTTCACATCTAATTCATTATAATGGTTTAGATTATTAAGTGTCTCATTGAAAAAAATTGAAAGACATAAGTAAAACTATGTCAATTATTAACATGCTATGTGTCAATTATTGTAAATGAAATGTAACTTCTGTCCACGGTTATGATAATGTAGACTACTATTGTGGTAATGACGAGTGGTGATCAGTGTTGACTTCACATCTGTACAGGCAATCGGTAAAACTTGATTTACAGAATTCAAAGAACCTTACTGTTGACCAAGTGTTCTCAAGATTCTCTTCGCCAGAAGACGAATTACTGCATTCTTACCCGGCTTGGAATCCAAAAAACACTTTGTCAACTACAAACACCAGGAAAGTCTGTGTTCAAAGGAACTTACTGTTATTGTGTGATTCAATGCAATTAGTTCTATTAATGTTTTTCATTTCATTGGCTGTAATAGTTGAAAGCTTAATTTTACAATATAACTACCAACAATAAAATTATATTCATTTCCCCAATTTGGTTGAATGTTAATCGGTTTAAATCCGATTAAATATCAATATTAGTAAAATTAAATCTTGCAAATAAAACAGCTGATATTTACTAGGGATAAATATTTTTTTGGGTCAATGAGATAGACAGCATTTCTACAGGTATTTTTGCATATAATTTCCTCCCCCTTTTGGCATGGTAGCACCTATAGGGATGGGGGAGGAGGGGCATTAAATAAAAATAACACGAATAAAAACAGAGATTGTGTCAAATCCAGGGTTATAGATGTTGCTGAGTTTTATTATGACAATCTGAACAAGGCCAGGCACCCCAACTGTTGAACAAATAAATAAAAATATATGGACTTGCATCTCTTGAAACTGTGGCAATACACATCTAGTACACAATTAAAATTGAAGATGAGATTTTTTCTGTGTTGAAAGTGCACATAAGAACTCATCAAATCATAGGCTTAGTTACAGAAAAATATATGCATATTCTGAAAACAATGTAATTATGATTTTATACCTTTTCTGTTATAAATACAATAATAACCTTAATCCCACTAAAATGTATCATTATAATTTTCTGAAAATAGCTATGGAACTAGCATAGGTAGCACATTAAACGAATAAATCAGATTATCCCCAAAATTACATAAAAAGTAGTAATTCATGATAGATGAACTTTAAAACTCCTATAAGTATATTAAGGTAGTTGAAAGCTAATATTATAACTACACAACATTTAAAGAAAATAAAACTGTATTGGATACATCCTACTATTACATGGAGAACAAAAGCAGTGCAGAAATAAAAAATAATGAAGAACTGCTTTCTAGATTAAATTCTCGGGTGTCAAATCTGGGCCAATTGTTTGTTGAATAACGACGTTTTGACAGCAATCTCGTCCATCATCATCAGGTTAACTGACGATGGCAGAGATTGCCGTCGAAATGTCGTTATTCAATGATGGACAATTGGCCTGGGTTGAGACCTGAGATATTATCTAGAACAGATTCACCGGGAAAGCCATCACTCTCTAATGAACTGCTTTGTTTCCTCAAAATGCGAGTCTCCACACAGAAATAATAGGTATATTATCAAACTGTTCAATCAATTTTCTTATGAAGAGCTGATACCTGCACAATGAATTGGATTAATTCTAGGTGATACCGTAAGGAAATACTGTTTAAATACAACTGTTATCAAATTTCATGACATAGCCGCATGCCAATCTTGTATACTATGTATTCATGACACAGCACAAAGGAAAGACACAAATATTATTTTAGGGGGAACAGAGGACGAGGACCTCACCCTAGATATAATGGAAGTCTCCAATTTTAACATGATGTAATACAATTAGTGAACCAAAATGAAATTAATGAGAATGGTTTAGTAGAAATCCTTACAAAACTAAAAGTAATTATATAAAGTAAATTAAAACCACAGCAAAATATCATTACATTTTGATTGCTTTCAATCATTCAATTAAATATTTCAGAATTTAAATATAATAAAGGAAATGTGGCATTAATAGATTTTATATCAACTGATAAGATACATATGTTAAATAACATTGCAGTATAGCATTTTTCAAAATCAGGCCTATTGAGTTATGATACAAAATATTTAGATTTCTAAGGCAGATATTAACAACGTACCTGCAGAACCTTAAAACTTTAAATTATGGGGAAATAAACAAAAAATGTTTTATTTCAGAACAGTAATGTCAACAGTGAAATGAACTAGGACATGTCATTAAACTTCCATTAATATCACGTAGAATACTATAAGTATGATTAAGTCACATTCCGTACTCTAACAAGAAGCCGTTTCAAGAGTGTTGAATGAGTCATAATTTAAACATTAGTTATACAGAGAGAGAGTGTGTGTGTGTATATATATATATATATATATATATATATATATATATATATATATATATAATCTATTCACTCAAGTCTAATCAACCATTTAGGCATATTCTTCCATATTAAAGCATAATTCAGCTATTAATAAAAAACTACTTCCACAACCTACAACACGTTCAGGTATATTATGCACATAGCAATAACCATTCATTAAGCATCCATTAGTGTGATAGTTACTAATATATGTAATTTAAAATCCAGAATGCATATTATACACTCAGATTAAAACCACACAAAACTATTACCAAACATGTAAAAATTACCTGGTATGCTTGCTGAGGGTCATAATTATTATATCTAGGGTGAGGTCCTCGTCCTCTGTTCCCCCTAAAATATCCTCTATGATTATAGTTGGACATTCCTCTGGGCGAACCTCTCCATGGGCCAACACCATTGCCTCGAAATCCACGTCCTCTAATATTTTGGCCCCCAACTCCTACAGGTACAGGGACAGGGACACTACCTCTTTGCATCCATATACCATAAGGCGGAGGCACATTGTATGTTAAAGGAATTTTTGTTGGGGGGCCTTCACTTTCCCCATTCTCCTCAATCTGAAATTTAACAGGAAACGACATTAAAGTACTTACAAAAAAATAATTCGTGTCCTAACCTAAAAGAGATGACATCGTCCGACAACTAATTTCATGTTTAATGACAGCTAAAATCTTTTTTAGTTGAATCATTACCTTCTTTTTCATTACAGTGTAATTAATTTTGACAGCTTGTTGTGGAAACAAACCAGAATAATTATCTGTCGTTTGAGAAACTGCCATGAATCTATAGGCGAACAACAACACAACATCAACAAACAAAGACCTCCATTACTGCGGATGAATCAAACCAGAAATATTCTTACGGGGAGTTCGAAGATGTATTTCATTATAAACATGGAATTATTATTTGGCCTCAAGACAACCAAAAATAATATATATTTGTTTGTGGGTGAGAAAACATATTATATTACAAAAATATACAGTAATGAATCAGAAAATTATTTATAACAAAATTTAATTTTACGTCGTTTTGTCCTCTTTTAGGGTCAATACAACCAGAAATAATATATTTTTGTGTATGTGAAAACATATTACATTAAAAAATATACGGTAATGAATCAGAAAATTATGTTTAACAACAATTATTTAATTTTTCGACCTTTTGTCCTCTTTTAAGATTTTTCTCATTGGACAAGTTTAATAATTTTGTACAAATCATGCATAAGACAAAATATATCAGGCCAAGCATCAAAACAAAATAATAATGATGAAAAAATTTCTGTCATTTATAATATATTTATAGGATATACCTCATAGTCGTTCCCTTATTATATACTTCCTAGACTCTAACGGTCCGTTGGATCGTTATTCGGGAATACAGATTTAATAAATCTGTATATGCAAACCTAAATGCATACAATAACATTACTGGTAATAATTGTGTGTTTTGTCAGCCACTTTTATATTCATCACAACAAGTGAGGAGTTTTCGGTGTGTTATTAATGTTTCTTTGGTGACCTGAACCAACATTAGACATCCTTGATCAATTTTATTGATACTTTTTTTCCGGTAAGAAATGTATAATCTCATTCTTAATCTGGTAAAATGATTTAACAAACGAAATTATTTCCAGGAATTTTTTAATGTATGTTCTTGGTCTGGCGTATATAAAAAAAATTGCGTTACATGTAAACCAGGAACGTTTCCATAGATGTCGCGTCTGCGGGAAAGTGAAATTTGCTTAAATGTATAACGTTTCTCTTTAGCCACTGGCTGGAATCATATTTATATTCAAGCTCAGTTGTCTAAGTCCAATATCAATTAATTATGTTAGTATATTATATCATTTATTTTCTAAATGAAGTTCATGTAAATTTCAAAACAGAACTAACAATATTGTTTCAATGATGGATTTAGTATTTTTTTGTTATATTTGGACCTTTTTATTTTCATCAACTACAATATCATTAGTAGATTTTTGTCTTTTCCGCATATGTATGGAATAGATAAACCTTTTTTTTGTAATTAATAATTATTGACGAACCTAATAAATGAACTGTCCAATACTGAGAATCAACTTAATAGTTTACAAAATAAACCAAATCCCAATTTTATAAAATAACACTACGTTTCGTTCCTGTTTTAAAACACCAATTGTGCAAGTATATATTAAGATACCAAATTTCGTATTGATGAATTGTAATAAATATCTTAAAATAAAATAAAAATTATGTAAACTTGATATCAAAAACATATAATACACTTATGTGAATTTAAAATATTTATTTACTTTTTTTATGAATATACATTATTTATATTCATTTAATTGCAGTGGCAAGTGGAAATGACAACTGAAATTGTTTTAGAAATATAATAAAAGACAACCACGGAATTTTCTTACATAAAGTTCATTCCGTGTCACCGGGAAATGGCTAGCAGCTTTTGTCTCCTACAGAAAACCCCTGAATTGTCCATTCAGTTTTAAGACACATGGCTCCCTCTACAGTCTCGTTCCAATTCGTCACTTTCCGAGATTATTTGATCTGAAGCTCTGCAACCATCTTAATGAACATAAAAGCATATTTTGTCTGCATCCAGACTCGATCCTCTCTCTCCGAACGTCCAGTCCGTTTTTCGATAACAACCTTATTACTCCACCTTCCACATCTGCGCTGTCCCTCCAAAGACTCCACTTTCCCGGTGTCCTGTTTTGTTTACGATACATGTTTTTCAATATAGTATTCTAACTTCGCTAATTTTAAATTTATTAGATAGCATACACATTTAGAAAGAGGACTAAAGCTGCTGATGTATTTCTTCTTCTAAGATTTCAGGATCAAAGGGTGTGAAGACCTGTGACAAGTGTGTCGCAAAAGCCGTTACTTCCTCATAGTTACGTTCCAAGTATTATTGCATTCAATACGTTTGGGTGAAACGTTCTGATGGAGTTGTTATCGTTTTCCTATTACTGTGTTACTATATAAAATGTGCTTAATCGAAAGATGGTGACAGGTTTTTGAGATAATTTTGGACTGATTGGTTCATTATCTCAAATAGATTTTTTAGTTCGTCTGAAGCTTGGTTAAATTGCTTTTTTATGTCGGGCGATCTCGTTGTTTGCCATAATTTTTGTAACCTTCTCTCTTGGACTATTTTCATTTCAATAAAATTACTAGCCTTTTTTAGTCAGAAAAACAATAATATTCAACCGAGATTAGAGTCGAATCCGGGGCTATGGATGTCGCTGAGTTTAATTATGACATTGAACTTGCCGTTTAACTCTCGGGTGGAGACGGGGATGAAAATTTTCAAATATGCAAAAACGACCGATATTTGTGTTGAATAAATATTTTAGCGGTCCATGAGATTCACAGTATTTCTCCCGATGTAGTTTGTGCATAATTTTAACCCATTTTGGCATATAATAGAACACCTATAGGGGTTGGGTGGTGGGGTATTACATAAAAATAAAGTAAAAACATAATTAATTATAACTTCTAGCTTGCAGGTTAATTTGAACTTCTAAGTCTATGAGTTGGAGTGGACGGGAAAAACTCCTAGAAGGGAAGCAAGCCTGCGAGAGGATTTCTCGCAGGTGAACCTTCCCAGAGAGCTCTGGCGGGGGCTACCTTTGGGGATGCTCTCACATCTCTCTGGTTTTTTTGAACTAAGGTTCCCACATGCCGAGGCACCTCGGTCTGTTTTGAGAGGTGTATGTTCCGGGGTCGCAGACCTTGGGCATACGGCAAGAGTTGTCCGCTATTCCTATTGGAATAGTCGGCCAGCTGCCTCCTAAACAGGCCAAGGCATGGCGAGGGGTAAGCTGCGTCCCCACAGCAAACTCCTCTCCCGCTATCGGAAGGGCGTGGGACAAGTACCCAATGCCCGACCTACCCGATGCAGGTTTTTCTAAGGTTTTCCCTGCATTCCTTTAGGCGAATGCTGGGTAGGATCCTTAAAATATAGCCCGGGGGCCCTAGTTAACCCTTGGCTACCTTCCTCTACCCTTCCGCATCCCCCCTTTCAAATCCCTTCCTATGCTATTAAAGGGGAGTTGCCATAAGTGGATTACCCTCATGTAGCCTATTGCCCTAAAAAAAAAAAAAAACTCCTCTCCCGCTATCGGAAGGGCGTGGGACAAGTACCCAATGCCCGACCTACCCGATGCAGGTTTTTCTAAGGTTTTCCCTGCATTTCTTTAGGCGAATGCCGGGGGCCCTAGTAACCCTTGGCTACCTTCCTCTACCCTTCCGCATCCTCCCTTTCAAATCCCTTCCTATGCTATTAAAGGGGAGTTGCCCAATGTGGATCACCCTCATGTAGCCTGTTGCCCTAAAAAAAACAATTCGAGGGATAATCTCTCGCAGGCAGAACCTTTTACGAGAGATACGAAGGGGCTACCTTTGGGTATGCCTTTTCCTCTCCGTTTTTGAACTAAGGTTCCCACAAGCCGAGGCACCTCGGCCTGTTTTGAGAGGTGTATGTTCCGGGGTCGCAGACCTTGGGCATACGGTAAGAGTTGTTCGCTATTCCCATTGGAATAGTCGGCCGGCTGCCTCCTAAACTGGTCGAGGTACGGAAAAGAGAATGCTGCGTCCCCACAGCAATCTCTTCTCCCGCTATCGGAAGGGTGTGGGACAAGTACCCAATGCCCGACCTACCTGATGCAGGTTTTTCTAGGGTTTTCCCTGCATTACTTTTAGGCGAATGCCGGGTAGGATCCTTAAACTATAGCCGGGGCCCTAGTTAACCCTTGGCTACCTTCCTCTGCCCTTCCGCATCCCCCCTTTCAAATCTCTTCCTATGCTATTAAAGGGGAGTTGCCACCATGTGGATTACCCTCATGTATCCTGTTACCCTAAAAAACAGTGTTTCGCGTAAATTTATAAAACGTGGACTTCGTTTCGACAGTACTTTTGACATTCTCAAGGTAACAGAATTAATTTTGTCCTTCTTAGGCTAAAGGAAATATGTCTGATTCTCTTCACCACGTTCTCAAGGTAACAGAATTAATTTTGTCCTTCTTAGGCTAAAGGAAATATGTCTGATTCTCTTCACCAATAACAATTTTTTGACTCGCATTTGATACCGGCTGTATTTTGGTCTCGGTAAAGGTACCGCGAGTATTTTTCACACTTTCAGAGCAGCGAGAGTATTATTGTGTCTCTTACGGTATCGGTATTATTCTACACTCTCACGAGTAGCCTACTTAATGCAAGTATTTTTGTCCTTCTTAAAGCGCCGTGAATATTTTTTTTCTATAAATGTACCGGGAGCGTTTCTAACTCTATTAAACTGAAGTAAACAATTAAATTGAAGTAAACTGAAAGTTATTTTCTCTCTCTTAAGCTACTGGTATTAAGAGTATTTTGAATCTCCTCAAGGGTGGCAAATCATTTTAATTTTTTTAACCGTCGGGAGTATTTTTACTCTCAATTATACTGGAAGTATTTTTGTCACTTATAAGGTACATGAAGAAATTTTGCTTTCTTAGGGTACCGGGAGTAGATAGTGAGTGTATTTTTGATCGAGGATATTTTTATCTCTTAATATTTTTGACTCATAACAGCGGGAGTATTTTTGATGCTCTTAAGGTGCTAAGAGTATTTTTCATATGTGGTATCTAAAGGCACTGATGGGATATGATGATAATAGCATTCCCTCTCCTTAGATAGGTTAAATCACTTCTTGACTAAAAGATTATTGTGGAATTAAATACTTTTTCGGGCTTGTATATATAAATACCCGGTCAACGTAGAGCACCCGGCTAGTTGATATAATAAAAATATAACTAAATTTAATTGCAATTTTACACCTGAAGAGGTACCGATTAGGAATGAAACTTTATGTTGCCCAGCTATATTGTTTTAAATCAATAATAGTATTTCTGACTATTAGGCTTGTGATTTTCACAATTATGTGCTTTAAATGTTTATTCTTATAATTATGATGTAGCACTGAAGCATTCTTTCTTCCGCGAATGTGATATTCTATTATTGCAGCATTTGTTATCTCATAGTATTCATACTGGTAGTATGTTTCAAGGGAGAATAGCATATAAAAAGAAGAATTGCCGCACAACGTCAGGGATTCTACTGGCGTGGGTGACCTACTGAATTGAGAATCATCTGGAAACGAAGTGCGTTTGCTAACATTTTTCGCTGCACCTTTAGTGTAGATTAATTATGGGTTCAACGAACTACTCTTAAATCAAACTTTAGTGCGGAGAAGATTGTTTACTTCATTTATCGCTCATCTTTGAAGTACATTACGAATAAAACAAAAATGAAAGAATTCTATACTTTGAATGACTGCCAAATTGATCGTCAAAGGTGACAAGTTTAAATGAGACATGAGGCTGATTGTATGACTGGACGGAATATCTACGATACGGTGCTGGTTTGCGTTTTGGAAGGCAGTTAAGTGCGAAGAAATTCGTCTAAGGACGATTTACATATTGAAAATGCAAAACAGAGATTTAGCAAACAAAATTAATGTTACAGAGTTGAGCTTGAATTAGTGGAAGTCAAGAAAACTAAAAGTGGAAAAACAAAAAAAATGGGAGGATGAAAAATATATTCAAAACAGTTCGTAAACAAAGTGAAAAAATATAGTGGTTGGAGTTGAGATGTAGAGTAGTACAGAGAGAACGAGTGTGAAGATGACAAAGAGTTTTATGAACAGCAGATGCCAAAGAAGGAACGAAAGTGAGAATGGAAACGTCGAGAAATATTCGTCTGAAGGAGTTACATTACTACAGTAATGTTGCTTACACTCTTATCCGGTTAGGAGTTACATAAACAAACCTACCTTAAAGGGTTCATCCAGAAGAATAAGCAGCCATCACGAATTGTAAACAGAGAAACTCCTTTGTTTGAAGTCGTTATTTCATTCTGTAGAACTTTATTGTTTTAGTAATAGCGTGTAATGTTTATCCTGAAGAAAATCGAATGTATTTACTTGTTCTTAGTCATTTACTCTTTGATGCGACAGTTTTATGTTTTTTAACGCAGGGGGCTCAGTTATGTTTTGTTTTCTGTTCCGTCCGGATAGAAGGCGCTTGTTT
The DNA here is from genome assembly GCA_037074705.1 of Zhengitettix transpicula. Classification (NCBI taxonomy): domain Eukaryota; kingdom Metazoa; phylum Arthropoda; class Insecta; order Orthoptera; family Tetrigidae; genus Zhengitettix; species Zhengitettix transpicula. The sequence goes on along the minus strand of CM073591.1, from coordinate 186,990,719 downwards.
TTTCTTAATTGGTTATGGGCCCAGCACGCTTCCACTGCGCCCATTAAGCTACCTGCACCACGAATACTCCCAACTCCTGCAAAACCCACAGATAAACCAGCTGAGTTTCCAAGACCAAGATTTGCAGGATTGACCACATTAGTCAAAGCTGATGCTGCCCCTATACTAACTGCAAGGCCACTATCTCCTACGGCAACTGCTCCAACCAATTAAATTTGTTGATCGCTGGGCAAATTTATTTCAACATTTTGAATCACCAGCACCAAGACCCATTCCAATGCCACGAAGTCCTTTTGAAAATTTGGTAGACAGAACTGATTAAGGCTCTGCCCGATCCATCCTTACTGCAATTTGTCTATAATACAGCACTTGGTTATTTAACATAGAAATTGATTAAACAGCTTCAACTCGATTCTCATATTCAACAACAACAAATCCTATACTTTTTCCTTTTTTATCCACACTTATTTCAGCATTTGCAACTGTTCCAGCTAATTTTAAGACTTCTCTCAGATTCTTTTCATAATCCAAATTAGCAACAAATACTTTATTTATTAACTAATGGGCTTGTAATCCACAACTACTCGAGAAATTCTGGACGTAAGTCACAAGTGTTTCCCCACTTGCTGGTCTGCCAACAAGTATCTGCACCTCCTCAAGTTGCTCCTCCTCCTTGAAGCAGAGAAGGAAATTGCGAAACATTGTGGGAACGATCTTCCCACAAAGCACGTGGCTCATCTCTCATTGTGTTTATGTTATTGTTGACACTCCACCGCCTTGAACTGGACGACCAAATCTATTGCGTTCGACCCCCCTAATTCTCTTTCACAACTAACTTTCTGCCATCCAAATCATATCTTTTTGACAGCAATTTTAACAGACTCAGGATATTCAAGTTCTACAACACCACATCTCATTGGCTTATCATTTTCATCCAGAAGCTTCACGTATGTTAAAATCGCCCAATTAAAGGTGGTGGAAGAGGTGGTCATAATCGTAAATATTTTCCTCAATTTTAAGAAACTTCATAATAATTCTGTTTTAACACGGTGAATCTATGTTTCGATATCGAAGAATTTAAACTCCACGTCTTGCGGCGCATCGCTCCTAAGGCATAGTACACACTTGTATACAAAGTCGAGCGATTTTGTATCTAGATCATGCCTATAGACAATCGAGCGACAAATTCTTGTATATAAACACGATTTTAGAACAAAATCCAGAGCCGTGTAGTGCAATGACAGGCAGACAGCCGCACCAGGTAGCATAAATCAAAATAAATTTGAATTATTCACTAATTATAAATCTTATTTTATATTTTCAAAACAAAAGTAATACTTGTATCTTTTTGGTAAAATAAAAAAAATCAGTCTAAGGTTATTTTAAGGAAAACAGCATTTAAGAGGTATCAGTGTGAAAATTACCGCTCGACCCTGCATACAAGTGCTCAGTTGTTCATTCCAAAATTAACTTTATTTAAAATATTTACCATGAAAAAATACTTTCGGGTTAGAAATGCTAAATTATTCCGCTTTAAAAATAAGAGACTATTGGAAATTATGTAGCATATTACGTGTGCGGTCAGAGTATTGGTAGACCACTGATGCAGTTTTATTATTTTACATTCTTACCCTCGAAAAAAGTGGTTGCTTGAGGTTATGTAGCACAAAACTTAAAAAAACTCACGAGCCGCATAAGTATTTAGATATTTTCACTATGACGCTCTGTGTTTGAGAAAAACCTGAAATGAAATATTGTTGTATTTAAGTATAATTCTTAATACAAGAATTCTGTAAATATTAAAACAAAATCTAAATCCTCCTGTATGAATTTTATTTCTGTATTTTATAAATATATGTTACTAAGTTAATTTATAATGTTATATTTTTTATTACAATACCTTCATTTTATGTACGTATGGTAAAACGTTTTGTTCACTTTCAGCTATATGAAACTTTCATTAGAGTTTTCCAGTTCCAAGTTAAATCTGTTTAAAAGTTTGAAACTCAGTGATGAGAATCAGTGCCACGCAAAATTAAATTTGGTTAAAATAGTCATAGATTATTTTAGTTTTGTCTAACAGGAAGAAGAAAATTATAGTAGTCTTAAAATCAGTAGAACATCAAGAAGATGCATACTCCCTCTTAGTAAAGCATCGTTTAAGTAACAGGTAGTCACCTTATAGGTAAACTAATAATTATATTTAACATTATGCGTACGTCGAGTGGTACCATATAAAGCAATATGTTTAAAAGTTAATTGACTCAGGAAGAGGGAAAAGAAAACAACAGAATGTCATTCTTTTATTTTCATGGGCATGACCAGTAGATGGCTCTGAGATATTAAAAGTTGGTCAAATAGTCGCGTGTTGCGTGTGACATGGCTGGAAACAAATTAGAAGAAATTGAGGTAATGTAATCAATTTACGAGGAAAGATTTGTCAATTATCTTATATACTCATATAAAATTGTACTTATTGCTATCAAAGATCACGCATAATGGCAAAGTATCCGTATTGTAGACTACAGCATGGACCGGCTGATTATAACTGTTTTTCGGATAGAAATTTGTAATCAATATTTACATTTTCGTGTTTTGTGTAGTGTTTTTACACTTGAATTAATTTATATGTATTGTTCTCAGGACGTCGAGAAAAAAGAAGATGGGGTAACTGATGACTTGCCTCCTGAAATGTACATAAAACATCCATTACAGAACACATGGACTTTATGGTACTACGAAAACGATAAAAACAAAAATTGGGGAGAAAATCAAAAAGTTATTGCAAGTTTTCAAACCGCAGAAGATTTTTGGAGGTACTCATTACTTATGATGGATAATATATTGTATAATGGATTAATATTTTTAAATTTCATTGTGAAGTTCTCCATTTTTTGTAATGGGATATATACAATTAAGTTCAAATGATGTATAAAAAATAGATTTAAGTGAAATTTAGCACATTATTATGGCATGTTAATGATATTCAATGGGGTGTGCTTGTGAAAAATAATTGTGCTTTCAAGCATTATAAAATTTGTTTTTTTTTTGTCTTTTTCCAGTCAAATTGAGTCATTTATTAAATTAGGCACATTTTTAATCTATGAGACACTTCATTTTTTACTAGTCACGTATATAATTACTTGGAGCAATTGTAAACCTTGTCAAGAAGTACCATATTGTAAAATTTTTCTTGTTTATTATTTTGTACATTAATATATATATAACACATTTGGATAGTAAAGAGAGAGCGTAGTTGACTTACCTGGAATCAAACCTTTCTGAATAGCTTGACTGGACCAGCTGTTAAGTTCAGGTAAGTCTGCTACACTGTGTCTTTTTCATATTCAAATGTGTTACTTAATTTGACATTGTCACATTTTCCTTAAGTGCTTTTATTTATATAGGTATGTGTGTGTGTATATATATATATACACACATACGCACACATGTATACACGAGTAAGGATATGGCACTGTAAAAATAATTGAGTTAATTAGTATGGATAGGAAAGGTAGATAGTTGGTGGCTTACCTGAATTTCAGGAAGGAGGCTGAGAGCCACCGGAAATATGAATCCTTCTGTTCTGAGTGGCTACACCAAGCTTCAATTTCAGGTAAAACATCAACTACCTCACTTGCTGTTCCAATTATATATGTACACACACACACATTCATATATATATATATAATTCATGGCAGAATTTTCAGAGGATCTCGTGATCTTCGTGAAAGAAAATTACTTTTCTTATTATTTCTATCTCTATTCAAAGATTGAATGTGACTTAGTCAACAAATTTATGTTCCTCACATTGTAATTATTCTTTAATGGATGCTCCTAATTCTTCACTCCCTCTACTCTATCAATTCCTCCTCTACACCTAAGTAGACTGTCTATATTCACCCAGTTTAGAAGTTGCTCTGGTATCTTAAATGGCTAAAGCATTTGTGTATCAAACATTCCTCCTCCCTACATTGAACATATGCATTGACATATTGTGTATCCCCACCTTTTTCCTATTATTTCTGTTTCCTCACTATCTGAAGATTGAATGTTGCTTCGTCCCCAATTAATGTACCGTACATTGTGTGTGTGTGTGTGTATATATATATATATATATATATATATAATCACAATATTGGTATGGAAAGGAAAGAGAGATAGGTTGTGGCTTACCTGAAAGTGAAGTGCAGTGTTGCATAAGGAACTGAAGGTTGTTGTTCAAATTTTCAGAGGCTTTCAGCCTCCTCCTTCAGGAAGGAGTTAAAATATTTCAAATTTTCGAGGGCCCAAGTCCCCTTCATCATCAGAAAATGTCTGCAGTTCATACTTTCTCTCTTGGCGAAGGTTGGGTCAGGCACTTAAAAATTTGTAATATCTTCACTCCTTAGTTGACTTTGCTGTCTCTATTTTCTGTCTATATATATATATATATATATGTGTGTGTGTGTGTGTGTGTATATAACATATTTGGATAGGAAAGAGAGACAGCCGGCTTACCTGAAATCAATAGGTGGTCCAGTCTGGCAGTGGTGAGGGAATACCACAAATTTTTTAGAAGGCAACACTAGACCTCAGTAAGCCACACACTTTCTCTCTTTCCTTTCCATACCAAATTAATGAACTTATCTGGACAGTAATGTTAGAGAGTATAGTAGCCTAGGAAGTAATAAACATGTCAAATTTTCAAGGATATTAGCACCCTTTCTCAGGTCAAGGGGACTGTAATTCTTTGTTTCAATTCTACTTGATAATCTGTAATGCAGTTATTGGCTTTATGTTAATGGCAATAGTTTCACATCACATTAATTTGGCCAAAGAACGATCATTTAGGTTTATATTAATTTTTGTTTTATTTGTTAAATATTCCAATCACATAGAATTGATTTTTGTTGCAGTTTATACAACCATATTAAATCTGCCAGTGAATTACGCCAGGGGTGTGATTATTCTTTATTTAAGAAAGGAATTAGTCCTATGTGGGAGGATGAAGCAAATATTAGAGGTGGAAGATGGTTAGTTCCTTTAGAAAAGAAACAGCGAGGAAATGAACTTGATAAGTTTTGGTTAGAAATTGTAAGTATTTTTTTAAAAAATATTTAATAGACACCTGAATTGGAAGGTATAGAGAGATTTTGTATGCCTCTTGAAAATCACTCATGACTTTAGCATAACCTTTTAAAAAGTTATGAAAATAAAAAGATATAGGTGAAGCTATGTTGAGAATGGGATATTTTTAGGTGAAGAATTTTTCTGAATTTAAAGTATTATGTCATTATTGAAATAAGAAAACTAAAAAAAAACTAACACTATAGGGTCATTCCATGCCAAATGGACTAGCACTGGTTGTCACACCATCACTAATGAAATTAATATTTTGTTTGTGCATTCCCTTTTGTTTTGGTAGTTTAAAACTAATTTTGGTTTTGTCCAATTCAAACATGGTGGCCATATTTTTGTACACCTCATGTTATTTTTTGCCTTTGCAGATATCTACAAATTTCTAAATTGTTTAGCACTGGGTTGTTCTATCCTTTCAAATAAACTGCATCATTTTCATTAAATTCTGGCTTATAAATCAAACCTTTATTTATTTATCTAATAATATATTTAATGTATTAATACAAAGTTATTGATTGCAAATGAAGAGAATCAATATTTGTAGGCTAATTTCTCCAAGAAGAAACAGTTTGTGAGCCTCAATACTGGTTTTGCATATATTAGTATAGTTAATTTATATATACTATCAATGGTAGCCAACTTCCACTTTACAAATTACACCCTTTTAAAAAAATTTCAATTTTTTGCACAGTTTGAGTTGCAGTATCTCTGTTGGGGGACCATATAATAAATCTAGAAATTGCATACATAAAAGGTCTCTATAGTATCAAATGACAGTATAAATTTCAACTTTGAGATTTAAAACAAAGTTGGTATAAAAATTGTTAAACAGAGCAAAAATGCCTGATTTCCACATGTGGGATAAGCGGGTATATCAGTATAATACTTCAATTATTTAAACGTTAAACTAAGGAAACTATTTTGATAACATAATAATGTGTGATAAATATTCTTCTACTATTATATAATTTTAATTAAAAAACTATTGAAATACAAAAATCTTATTAAGAAGCAAAATAATAAACAACATACAGATAAAATTAAATTTTCCCTGTACTACTTTAGCACTGAATTAACAATTAATTTACAACGATAAAATGTCTTACCTTTAATTAGTTTCCAATGTGATTTAATAGTCTTAACATTTTTTCACAAAGTTTGGGTGCGATACAGAAAGTGTACCAGGCAGTGAATTCCAGGGGAGGAAGCTTCTTCAATATATTTTTGATTGACAACAAACTTGGTCTGTTTATTTTTTTAGACTGAATTTCTCAGTCTTTGTCGTTGATAAAAAAATAATATGTACGTATTTGTTTCAATCCTCTCTATGCTGTTCACTTCTGCAATCCACTGCTGGCCATCATAAATACACACAACTGTGTCTGTATTTATTTTTGAATTAGAAACAATAAAATTAAACAAAGTTAGTTTTGAACTACCAAAACATAAGGGAATGCACCAACATAACATTAAAGGAAAGATTATGTGGCAACCAATTTTTTTTTTCAGGTACTGTGTGGATTGTGCCACTTTCATTTTATGATTATGTGATTAGACTTAATAACATTATTTACATAGTTATGATAGACTTAGAACCTTCATCAGAGATATTTACAAGATTCATGCATTCAACCAAGAGTATCTATTTGACACAGAAAATTGATACTGGTCAACTTAATTGTAAAGAAAGAAAACTTTCCTTTTGTTGCATTATATAATAATCTAATATCCAAATACAATTTATGTACTTCTTTTTTATTTTTCTCCAATCATTTCTGGATTATGTTACTTTCACCAGTTATCGCTAGTAATTTTATTAATATCTGTGCCATCTATAAAATTTCTGCTCATTTTGTTTGACTTTAGGATTTCAATACAGAACTTTTGTTCTATTTCTCACTGTCCACTTTCAAATTTGTCCTTCCAACTTCTCTATAACTGTTGTCCTATTTTTCAGTCATTCTTCAATAAATCTTTTTTTAAAAGTACAGATTCATCAAATATTTAATTCTTAATAACATTTGATTTGAATATAATCATCATTAGTGTTCTGCCCATAGGCAGGTTTTCGGATGGTAGCTCTCAATTTATCTTGTCTTCTGCCATCATCTTCATGTTCATATATTTTCCATGTCCTTTGACATCATCTATTACCTTGTGTCTTCTCCTTCCTCTCAATCTCTTCCCTTGAACTTCCGTTAGGGGTAAGCAGTTCTGTTCCAGTGCCCTACCCAGTTATTCTTCCTTTCACTTATCTTCTCCTCTCGCCAACCCTTTTCACTACATTTGTCACCCTTTCCATCTTCCTCCATATCCACATCTCAATGTCCATGTCTGCTCTGTATAGTGCCACACTCCAGACGAAGCACTTGCCTAATTTTTCGCAGTCCCTTTTCTAGATTGCCACATAATTTCCTTTTTCTATTAAATGGTTCCTCCACTGTGGCAATGCGTATTTGTATCTCCTGATGATATCTCAAGTCTTCAGTGACTATACTTCTAAGATATTTAAAGGAACTTACGTGGCTGATTTTTACATGCCCTATCTTAATCTTTGTCTGTTTTCTTCCTTTACTAATCACGATACTCTTTGTTTTTTAAATGTTTATTCTCATGCTATATTCCTCAAAAGCTTCATTTAAATCTTTTAGCATTTTGTCCATTGGTTGACTTCATGCTAACAGTTCTATGTCATCAGCAAATCTTGTACATTCTATTCTCTTTCTACCAACACACATTCCTCATTTTGCATCTAAGAATTTTGTTGTGATCTCTTTTATACGTTGAACAGCAAGAGGAAAGGCAATATCCTTGTCTTACTCCCTTTCCAATGTTGCTTTCTTCTGGCATTTCATTTCCAATTCTAATCCTTACTTTCTGTTTTAAGGACAAATTGTGTATTAGTCTTCTCTCTTTCCAATCTATCCATTTCCTCTTCAATATGTCCATCAGTTTTTTCCATTTCACTCTGTTAAATGTTTTTTTTCTAAATCAATAAAAACAGCATATATTTCTCTACTGTTCTCAATATATCTCTCCCCTGTGGTTCTTAACAAGCCAACAGCATTTTGTGTGCCCTTTCCTTTCCTGAATCCTAACTGTTCTTCAATCTCTCTATCCAGTTTTCCATTTAGCCTCCTATTCAGCACTCTTTGGCTGCATGAGAGATTAGACTAATAGTTCTATACTCTTTACATTTCCGTGTATTTCTCTTTTTATCGAAAAGTATCATTACTACTTCAAGAAAGTCTTCCGGCCATTCTCCTTTGTCATATATCTCATTACAGAGTTGCACTATATCTCTCCATCCACTGTTTTCTAAACTTTTTAGCACTTCTGCTGGCAGATTATCGTCAATTCTGCATGATTTCTCATTTCCGTCATTTGCAGACTCAAAATCTTTACAATCGGCTTTGCTTCTGTAAATCATATTGATTTTTCACTATCAAACTATTCTCTGGAATAATTTGTACACATTGTCATGCAAGGAAGATTGTTAAAAACTGAAAGGATTGGTGAAATTTTCCCATTTAATTAACCACATTGACTTTAAAAAAAAAACATTAAAATTGGAAGAAATAAATGTGTTTCAGATTTTGTATGTATCCATGGGAATGAAGTGGAAAATATATAATTGTACATTTTTGTAATTCTTTCTTATTTTAATTTTTCTACTGTTGCAATAAATATTAATTATTTTTGTCAGTTGGTAGTTTGTTGTAGCTCTCCCTATGTATGGCCTGTTTCACATATTTTCCACATTAAACTTGAATGATTTACTTGTTACATAATTTGTACAATTAATAGCATTTTATTCAAAATAAAATTATTTCAATTGTTGACAGTTGATATAAATTTTGTATGATTTTTAAAGTTGCTGCATTAGGCTGTGAAAAAGTACAGGATCCAGCAAGGGAGTATGGTGTTTTTGAAAGGACTGTCACTCTATTTTTTAATTCAATTCAAAATTTGTTGTATACATTAATGTTACATTACCATTTCAGTTTATATCGAAACATAAGAAAAAATATGTCATTTGCCAAAATCACATCAGTTAAGTGGTGTCCGTTTTTCCAAAGGCATTCTTGTAGACTACTGGTGAGATTGACCATACTCCTTTTTAAGCATGGCAGCAGAACTGTTTGAATTTCCCACATGGTAATGGAGAAAGCTTATGAAAGAATATGTGGTTTGTCTATGTAAACTTTAGATTTTATGTAACCCCATAAAAAATAGTCACAAGGTGACTGACAAATCTGGTGACCAGAGAGGCCACTCAACATCCCAGAAGAAGATGACGCGTTAACCTCAGCAGAGTGTGGTTTCAGTGAGATGCCATACATCAACAGCAAGTATGGCTTTTTTGAGAAACTTTCGTGGACTACTGATTTTATTGCATTGGGATGTCAATCACCAGGTCTGTCACTTTGTGACTATTTTTTATGGGGTTACCTAAAATCTAAATTTACGTAGACAAACTGTGTACTCTTGAAGCCCTTTCTGTTACCATAACATGATAAATTCAAACTGTTCCTTGTACCATAATAAAAATATGTTTGGTCAATCTCACCAATTGTCTACAAGAATGCCTTTAAAAAAGTGGACATCACTTAACTGATGAGATTTTTTGCAAATAACTATTATTATTTTCTTAAGTTTTGATATAAATTGAAATGTCAATGTATAATAAAAATAAATTTTGAAATTCATAAAAAAGAAGTATGTGACAATCATTTCAAAAACACCATATCCTCCTTGCCAGACCCTGTACTCCATATACTGTGCTTTGTGTTGGTTATCAAGCAAAGTCTTAGAATGTTTGCTGCTTATTAGGCTTTAGAAATAATTACATATGTTTATAATTTGCCCATAGCTTTTGTGTATGATTGGAGAAGCCTTTGATGAACACAGTAACGAGATCTGTGGAGCAGTAGTTAATGTGAGATCGAAAGGAGACAAAATTGGTTTTTGGACTGCAGATGCTTTGAATTCAAATAGTGTCATGTCTATTGGGTAAGTAAAATTATTAACACAAGTTGAACACTTATATCAATATTACAACAATGATAGAAATGTTTTATATTCATCATTCATGAATTTTCACCATTACTCCATTAAAAATGACATTTTATATTGTTTGTGAATGTATTAATTGAAAAACAATAATTAGTTAACTGTTTAAATATTTATAAGCTGTGAAAATACTGTTTATTTTCAGGCATAGGCTAAAGGAAAGACTGAAGATTGGCCCAAGTATAAAAATTATTTATGAAATTCACAAAGATACAATGACAAAGGCTAGTTCTGCTACAAAGATAACTTACACTATATAACATCAAAATATTTAGCAAATAGTTTTGTGTTGAAAAACTGTGAGAAATTGTGGAAGATGATTTTTTTGTTGTGCTCATAATGCTCAAATGGTGATTCTTCTATGTGTACCACTGAAACCAAGTAATTTATTTATTTACTGAAAAGAATTTTACTCTCGCTTCAAATGCCATTTATTTTTACTAAAAAAGGAATTTAAAGTGGGCAAATAAACATTTTACTGAAGAAGATCCATTTTAATGATAAATTATTTTTTTTACAATTAACTCACATTCACCATTCATTCAGAATATGTGATTACACATATTATCTTCTTTAAAGTTTGTGTAAATATGCAAAATGAAAGTTATTTGTATAGCAAGGGAGTTTACAATAATGTTTGTAAGTATTGTTAAGTATAAAATTAAATATATATATAAATTATATGTATATTATCAATTATTTTGGTAATGTTGTCTAATAATTTCAAAAATCATTTAAGTTTTATTTGTAATCTAAACCTCCATGTAACAGACTTACTAAAAGTGTATTCTTTTTCTGTATTTCTTGTGTGTTTCTTTTTTTTTTTTAAAAAAAAAATATAACTCTGTTACAGGCTTGTGGAACTATTGTTTTCTTTCCCCTATAACTTACCTGTATATCCATAATTCATAATTATGATAATTTTATTACTTGATATAACAAAATAAATTCAATTTTGTTTTTGGTTATCAACACACATGGAATTTTCATCATTCCAATATCTGCTGGAGAGAATTTTAGTCAAAATAATTTTTTGCATGGGAAAGTATAAATATGTTGACAGGTTGTTTCTGAATTAAATTGACCTATATGTTAAGTATCAGGTTGTGTTCACAGTATAGTATACACCTTTTAAATTCATGGTATAACTTGTCCAAACTGGATTCAGATTTTTTAAATTTTTAGGCTTGGTAAACTCATTCTTTAGAAGATAGTCTGCTCCATTAGATTGGTGATGGCCCTAACGTATGTCAAGCTAAACTTTAGGAGTCTTGTATATGAATGTTGAAAACTAGAACAGTGAAGATACTGTAAGCGGTTAGTGGGTCTGATGTGGATAGAAATTTTAATTATGTACAAACCCAGAACGGTGATTTTAATTGGGAGATTATTCTGTCCAGGGTACATTATGCTGTTTCTTTAACCTATTGTAAATCTAAGAAGATTTTGTCTATTTCTCCACAAATTAGAGTAAATTAACTTGGAGTTTTTTCCTAAAAAGCAAAACCTTGATTGTAAGCTAATATTGAGAAATAATATTCTTCATAGCCTTCCACATATACCTAAATTTAAAATTGAATTAATTTTACAATTCAAGTTGAAGCTAATGGTGTATCTCTAGTGCTTCATGCATACACCTGTTCTTTCTAGTAAATAAGTTATAAAACACTTAAGTTTGGAATATAGCTGGAGAGAAATAACTAGTTGTGTCAAAATATAATGTGCAGTGGTCCACAGCCCTTTCATTTAGTGGGAATTTAACATGAACTCTGTGTAAAACCTATTCTGAAAATATTGATGCAAGGAAATACGGTGTGTTCAGTTCAGAATGTACATAAATAAATTTATCTGTATAAGTACAAGGTATGAAAAAAGAATAGCTTAGCACTGTCTGTATATCCCATTTGTAATGTTTTTAAGAATGATGGTGCAATTTATCTAAGGTCCTACCTGACCTGCTATTTCTCACAACCTATACATCATTTCAATAAATAGTTCTCGGTATCCACACGGGTTTTGCATATTTATATTTAAACATAATGTTTCGAAGACTAAAAGCTCTGGCGTCATCTTCTAGGCTAGACCTTTTTTTTTCTTTTCACATTAAAAAAAAACGTTAAATTTATACTTTTTCACTCGTCAATTATTGTTGGGTCTTCACAAGGTTTTATTAAAGAACAGGAGCCAAAACTTCATACTTAACATCTTTACTTTTCAACAATACAAAAAAACAATTAAAATCCGAAGAATACAAGATATAACAAATTTCAAAGACTACAACACCTCTTCAAATGTACCTTATGTGCTTTTTATATCTGTAATATACTGAAGAGCTATTGAGAAACAAGTGAAATGGCTCTCCATATTAAAAGAGATATTTGATATCAACACACTTGTAAGCAAAAGTATTTCACTTTGATTAAAATTGACTTGTCTCAACACTGTTTGGCTAGCCAGCAGAGAAACTTTCTCACACAGGGTTCTTGACTAAGTAAAATAGTGAGCAGTGTGTTGATTCTGACAACCAAATGAAATAGTATGTATGCCTTGTATTTATAAAATAGAGTGAAAATGCTTTACACACATGTACATTAATTAAAATGTGGTTATTTAGCTAACGGTTTGCAAGTTGATGCAGATAAGAAACCTTGGTTGTTTTCCAAGCACATGAATCTCAGGCTATAGATTGAGACATTTTGCCCATATTCTCCAGATGGCTGCTGGTTCCAGCCATGGTGCCTGAATTGCCGATGCAGTCACACTTGGCAGCAAAACCATTTGGTCGTTACTAAGGAAAAGCTGTGAATTTGAGCTGGATAGTCTGAAGAAGCAGATACAATGGTGTTGAATTCTGGAGTCATCCCAGCAATACAGATGAGCGTCAGTCAAGGATTCAGTACCACAATGATGTCAAAGATGACCCCTCTAGAACAAGTCCACCTAAATTCCTCCCTATTGAAAGTCTTAGCCTGGTTCAGGTTCATAGATGACATCTTCATGCTGTAGACCTACAGATCAGATTCCCTATCTGAATTCCTCCACACCGTGAAATTCACTTGGAACTACTCCCAACCAAAATCACTTTCCTAGATGTTGATGTACACCCAAGTGATCAACATATTAGTCCACATAAAATTCACAAACATGCTCCAATACTGGAACTTCACAAAATGCCACCCAAGTGCTCTGTCCCATAGTCTAGCCCTCAGGGAAGCACACATTTGCTCCACGTGGAATAGTCTGGCTTTCTACACCAATCCTCAATGCATTCATCAATAGAGACTTCTCCAAACAGATAATGTTTTCAGGGTCATCGAGTTTGATAGTTCATTTCTTGAAGCTGTCAATGCCTAATGATTATGAAGGGGAGCTCCCTTAGTGGCAGAGGCTGAAGGGATTTACAAAAAATAATGCAATGTTGATCAATAATGGTGTCTATTCAACGCCACATACAGTCCAGGCAAAGCCCTTGACACGACATCCTCTAATACTGCCTTTCCTTAATCTCATTCACTTAATTTGCTTTTTACCTTTCACCTCTGATTTGTTGCATTGTAGTGATGTTTCCTTGTGTGTGTCGTTGGTGTTAATTATTGCTGTCTAATGGCTGCTGAATCATGGTTTGAATACGACACTGAGCATTCAATCTTAAGACCTACTGTTCTGAAGAAGGCCATCAAAAGTATTGGTTTTCTTCCTGCCTGACTATGCCAATTCTCAATTTAAAGTAAGTCAGCTGCTCTTGGTCCCTCTTTACCATGCAAATGAGTTAATTTGATAATGTCACATAATCCTTACTTGCTTAATAAGGGAGTAAAGGATGTGAAATTGTCAAAATAATTGGTATGGAAAGGAAAGAAAGGTAGTGGCTTACCTGACACTGATGTCAATATTCAGGACAGGAGGTAGTTCTTCAAATTTTTATTGGAATATACAACCATGCAGTGTGTAAGCCACAGTATTTCTTTCTTTTTGTACAAATTATTTATACAAACTGGAAAAAATATCTGGTTTTTGTTACATAATGTTATTAACAATTTTGATTATATTGCAAAGGAATTTCAAGTATATGTTTTCCCGATTACAAACATCAGTGCGTACTATTTACACATGCTAATTTTTAAGATGGATATTATTTTGTGATAGAAAAATAAAATATTTACTCAACAATTTCTGCTCTCCCACTACTGATTCTTTTATATATCTAAGCATCTTCATGTCAGTATGAGATCAATTATTACGCTATTAGTATAAATCACCACACAGGCAACATTTAACTATACATATTTAGAATTTATACAAATCATAACACAAAAACAATAGTTTAGAACTACGAATGAGGCAAGAGTAGTTTTTCTACATCTCTTCTTATATCATTCCTTCTCACTTTCTTTAATGCATCAAGTAGTTTTATGCTTACATCTCGCTTGTCACAATCTTGAAATTTTATAAGACACTAGAACAAAGAATTATAATAATTGTCTGTTGCAGTTATTATAAGATATGAAAAACTAAATAGAACTTACTTCATAAGCTCTTCCTTTAAGATCATTTGGGAACCTTGCTTCAATCTGATTTAAGTGACTTTCTTTTAAGCCCAAATTTCGACCAAGTTCTCTCCATTTGTTTCCTATTTCTTCACTAACCAACTCTATAACTGTAAAAATTGTTTTAGTCACATATCTTAATTTTTATAACTTGAATATCAATAATAATATTTTGAGAATTTAATCTAAAATTTATTTAAATATGTCCGAAAACTGTCAATATAAATGTGATTATCAAATATCAATTAAATGGTTCTTTGACACATTTAGAAATTACATATTAACAGAAAATGTAATTCCCGAACAATTAACTTTAAAAATGAACATTACTTTATAGTTATGTATATGTGAAAACACTGCACATCACCAAAACTTTATTATGGCAAAAATGGTCACTCAAAATACAAATTTATAAAAAAGGAGTAAACCTTCACAAACTCTGGTAATGAATGTTTGAGATTTCATTATGATAATGATGTTAACTAGTAACATAATATTATATTATGTATACAGAAACATTACTGTAATTTGATTATCTTGAATTTCTAAATATACCAACATTAAAAATTTATTTAAAATCCACACCTGCATATGGAATTGTGACTTCGCTTCCTTCATTTTTACTTGAAACACGAGTTTCTTGGAAACCTAAAAGAAATTATAATGATTTGATGATAAATGGCCAACATCAGCCAATTTTTCTAAAAATTTTAATAGGCTAATGTTATTTCATTAATTAAAAGTCAGATAAATATAATTATTAATAACATTAAATATTCAATCACTTACTACATAACATACCATAATGGTTAGATGTGGAAGATGTGACTTTAGGTGAAACAGCAGATGTGATCTTGGATGCAAGTGTCAATAATTTATGATCTCCTATACGATTTATTATTGGTTGCAGTAGACTAATGTTTTGAGAACTAATGCACCCTCTTTTCTCTAATACTGATATAAGATCAGCAAATGTGTTAATTAGACTACATCTTCGCCTTGAGTTGATATATGTGGCATATTCGTGAATAAAATATTTTAAATCAGATGCGTTCAGTGCATCCGACTTCAGAAGTACTTCATCTTTAAGATAACAATATTCGGTAATATCAAATGTCATAATTGCTCCAAACAATCAAATTTCATAATAATAAAAGAAATTCATCTTGTTCTAGATAAAAAAAAATGACAAGAGTTCAAAATCCCAAAAACACTCAAAGGATACTTTTAACTAGTTCTCATTAATACATTTTAAAAACTAAATTTATCAAGGAGTTTATGTACAGTTAAAGTTACACCTATACACACAAAACTGGTAATGTATCTAAAAATTCAGTTTTATTATATAAAAAAGCAAGCTGCTATATTCGATTAAAATGTTTCCTTTGGGATCAGAGGAAATCCAAATATTTGTACAAACATGTAACAAAACAAGTCAATATTATTGTCACGTTAAACTTTAAACTGTAAATTAAAAATATAAAAGCAATAAAGTTCAATCATTTGTAAGGTCGTGGAATACTTTATTGACTCCAATACTTATACAACTAAAGTAACTATAGCCATTAAAAAAACTTGCAACATGAAATTTCGAAACCTATCAGACATTCTTACGAAAGATAAATACTGAGCCCTCATTGGATGTTGATTAAAAGTGGGAGGCGAGTATTCTACTCTGCGGAAAGTTTCAATCCGATGAACAGACATGTATAATGGAAATTTAAAAATAGTAATGAAAGCGTATTTAAATGTTTATTATCACATTATAATCAAAATAGGCTAGTGTTCAAACATCATGATGGGTAAAATAATAAATAACTGATGTTAATGCATAATATAGATAAAATATCATATAATCCTCTAGTTAAAGTTAATTGACGATAAGACAAAAGAGTGCGTCAAATAGTGTTTGATTTTAATCCCTTTTTACCTTGTCTATTTTATAGTATTTGTAGGTTTAGGAGAAACATTTTTATACTTCCTAGCTTTAAATAAAATGTGGAATTCACCACATTGAAGAGAGTTTTTATTAGGAATTAAGTCTATCATATTTTCGCACATATTCATCCAACTTACTCTGGACAGATCACAGACAAAATGTCAGACTGTCATTGATGGGTTTGGCTGTATGAATATGTTTTCTAAGATCTCGAAATGTAATGTAAATTATGTTGTACTGCTGAATGATTCGATTAATATAATACAAAAATTTAAGCATAAAGGGGCTTTTCTTTAAGGAAATTTGAGAATAGAAATACAAGTGTATCGAGTTACTTAGGTTTTTATTTTTATATTCTCAAACCTGATAACTTTTTTATTATTAGTAGCCTTGATACGTAGAAGCATATATTTATTACCCAAGGCTATACTTTCTAAACAAGCATTTATGTTGCAGGCACAGATGCTACGTCTCCCACTTTTTACTATGGAGCACAGGCGACTCGTGGGGGTAGAGCCTTTATGCCATGGCACCAGTAATAAATATGATTTTTATTAATTAAACATTTCATTAATGCGTACATATAATAACGATTTTACAAATTGTATTCTAATAACTTTGAAGAAGTGCGCAGGTCTACTTGTTCCATTTGAAGCGGCGTGCCCTCTATTATCGCTTTTGTGTACTACTGAGCCACTTCAAAACTGCACCGGTTACTTCCATACAGACACATTCTGAGTGTCTGCTCCGTATGTCAGTATGCTCAGTAGTTCCTAGTTTGCCGCTAGAATGCAGTAGTTCATGGAAATGTTCGTTCCGCACATCTGGTCATGATGACGTCACACCCAGGGTGCATCTGCCTACTCGGTGTTGAATCTGCGCTGGTTATTTATTCCGATATTAATTATTCCAATACTGACTTTCGACCGAAATACTAATGAAATTTAATTACTTGTGCACGGTATAGGATAGTGTCACCTTGATGTTAGGGCCCTAGACGCGCAAGGGATTCTTTGTTAATTAAATCAGATTATTTCGAGTGTGCAATTTGCCCAAAAATTTAATATATTTCCAGTAAAATTTGTATCTGTTGGCACCTCTAATGCTTTCCTTCAGCGGCCGTCACTGCTATGCAGCCTATCAGGGTACAGTATTTTCTCTCGTAAGAAAGTATGTTAGGTTTCGCAACTGACAACCTAACTCATATGTTGCCAACCATACGATCCTCCCTTTTACGATCATAAAATAATAAAAGAAAACTTTATTTAATTACGTCAATAAATAATTTGTAATATTTTATACATTCTCATCCCTTTTTAAGATTGAATCTGTTAACAGGTTTGATGATCAGCTTTGGCCTTGAATTTACAATACAATCTTCTTTCTTTTTTGGGACACAGATTTTCTTTGATTTAATATTGGTCTCTTCAGCCTCCTCGAATACTTCGCTCTTCGGTACTTTGAACGAACACCACAGTATGTATCTCGGATGGCCTTCACGGATTCTGATACTAAAGGCGGTTAAACACTTTTTGTTGCGTGAGCCATTATCTTGTGTAGTTTTCAGAGTCTCAACTTATTTATTGTAGAAATTATCTTCTTTTAACAATTGTTCAATGTGTCTTTTTACTAATAATCCATTCTGATTTTTGGGTTCACAAACAAATGTTCTGCAACCTAATTTCTTATGGTCGCCTTTGTCCACGTTGGTTTCCAGCAGTGTGCTGTTTTCTGCCGGAGTTCTTTAATAGTGGAATGGTGGTGGTTGTTCAGATTCCAAGACATCTCCAAGTTCGTCTTCTTGACTGTTTGCAACATGCTCAGGAGTACATATTTTCTCACTAGAGTCCTCATCAATTCTTATGGGAGTTTCCCTTCGAGGAGCAAGATGAGATAGTGGTCTCTCGCATTTCTGCAGTCGGACATGTGCATATTCTGGGTAAGGTTCTATCAGTTCTACCGCTTCAATGAGAGTGTCATATTTGGTACAACGTACATGTGTCTTCATATGGTCCAGATTCCATTAACCAGAATGGTAGAGAACTTCATTGAACGATCTCGTGGGGTGATTAAACATTAGGTCGTGAGCTGTGACGTTTGTAGTAGTACACAGAAGAGAACGAATTGAATATAATGCATAGTGTAGTACTTCTTCCCAAAATTTCATTCTTAAGATTGTTAGATCGAAGTGCAAGCATAATAATCTTCCATATAATTTTCATTTTATGACTCAACGTGTCCATTTCCTTGTGGATTGAAAGTGGTAGCAATACATATGTATGTATTTAATCTACAAATGGTCAGTTTGCCCGACTGTAGATGTATGAAAATACAAATTAAATAAAAGACATAACAATAAAATAAATTAGAGTAAATTAATATAATTATTTTAAAAATATAAGCTAGATTTAGGGACATTATTCCATATATAAATACATGTATATGGAATTATATTAATTAATTTGGTAAAAGTTAATGAAAGAATTAATATTGTACTGGCATTAAAACAAGAACAGTGGAAAGATATCTGAAAATTAACTATTTTACTATCTCAGGAGGCAAGATATGTTACCATTTAACTTCAGTTTATAATGAAGCACTTATCACCTCACTTAACTTTACTGCAATACACTTCACTACAATACCCTATATTCACTAGAGAATTCAGATTAAGTATAAATTTCCTTTCCGTTAGAGGACTTTCTCGGAAAACTGTCATGTATTTATATTCTTTCAACATTTCAATAGTCACTTTATTTGACTCTTATATGACATTTCCTTGTTTTTCTTTCTCGTGTGTTGTAGCGTCGAAAGTATAGCCACATTGATGTTGCTGCCTTTTTGTCTGTATACAGCTAAAAATAATAACTAATATGGGAGACGAAGTAGCTTTTTAAGCTCAACTGTCATTTTTGACATAAGTGTCCATGGGTATCCATCCGGTTTCTTCTTGTACACGTGAAATATAACTTGGCACGTGCTTCTTAAGCGATATGTATGTGTATGTATTTATTTAATCTACAAATTGGCAGTTTGTCAGGTAGTAGATGCATGAAATTATAATTTAATTACAAATTAAATAAGGGAAGTTACAGTAAGGGAAAACAGAGTAAATCAACATAATTATTATAAAATATAAGCTAGGTATAGTGAAATTACCACAACTATAAATACATGTACATAACATTATATGAATTAAAGGTTAATTTTGAAAAAGTTAAAGAAGGAATTAATATTGTGCCGGCCTGAAAAGAAGAAAAGTGGAAAGATACCTGAAAATAGAGGTTATGTAACTATTTAACTACCTAAGGAGACAATTAATGTTTTTCTTTTTAGTTTATAACGGATCACAATCACTTCACTACCCTACCCTATATACACTAGAGTTCAGATTAAGTTTAAATTTTCTTTCCGTTAGAGGACTTTCTCCGAAAACTGTTGCAGGTAAATTGTTCCAGTTATTTATCATCCTATTTAGAAATAAGTATTTTCCAACATCTGTGTTTTTCTGTCTGGTATTTAACTTGAACATGCGGTCAGTCCTCCCGCATGTTCTCTCAATCTATTTCGAATTCCTTAAAATTGGTTTTTGACCTGCAAAGGCTCTAAAGAAAACGTATATCCTGTAGTGTAGCTTTAACTTTCGCTCCCATGCCCAGGTCTTATCTGTACGAATTTCGCGGTCCTGTTCTGAACCCTTTCTAATGATTTTATCTGATTTTTCCTATACGGATCCCGGCACGCTGCACCATATTGCATTAGTGGACGTACTAATAATAGATATACCATTTCCTTGTATTTTGCATTTCCCTTTTTGAGATCTCATTACAAAGTGCAAATTATTCCATGCTTACCTTATAGCATAGTTTACCTGCTCCTCCCAACCCAGCTTACTGTTAAAATAAATACCTAGGTATTTACAGTTTGTCTCCTGGGCCACTCTTTCCCCTTAGTTACCATGAATCTCAATCGGATTGTCACAAAAATTATTATTAACAAAAATTAATTTTACGACGTTTCGTCCTCTTTTGGGACCTCTTCAGGTTGGGCAGTATTTAATAATTTTGTGTGCAAACATAGGACGCAACGTCGTAAAATTAATTTTTAATAATAAATAATATACTTTTCTGACTCATGGCCGTGTATTTTTCTTATATTATTATAATTATTCAGATATTTATTCATCATTATTATAATAATTAATAAACCTGTTAAAATTTTTACCCATATGAAGTCTTATATATTTGACTTTTTTAATCCGTAGGCATATTCGGTTAAGTTTATGGATTTTTAAACTATTATTTTTTGCATTTTTCTACAAACACCAGGCTAATATATTAAACTCTCTTAAGATAGTATTCTTGACTCCCATAAGTTAGCGGGTATTATTACTTAAGGTACGGGGATTATATTTTATTCCC
The DNA here is from genome assembly GCA_037074705.1 of Zhengitettix transpicula. NCBI lineage: Eukaryota > Metazoa > Arthropoda > Insecta > Orthoptera > Tetrigidae > Zhengitettix > Zhengitettix transpicula. The sequence continues at coordinate 186,969,618 of CM073591.1, read as the reverse complement.
ACAATTTACGAGGACTATTTTTGACTTTTAAAACGTAGCCGAAGTATTTGACTTGTTAAAATTACTAGAACTATGTTTGCTTTTAATGTACCGGGTGTATTTTTAACTTCAGTAAGGTACAGAGAGTATTTTCATTTCTTCTAATACTCTGAGCACCGGGAAGATTAAACTCCATTAAAGTACCAGGGATATTTTTCATAATATTAATACATTTTATTTTTTAGGCTTTCTTAAGTTAGCGTGGTGATTTAATGTACCAGGAAAATTGTTGACTCGGTTAAGTTACCGTCAATCATCATACCCGTTAATTTGAAGTTATCGGTATAGGTAGGGGCGTGCCCATAAAGAATTTATGCTGTTTATGACGGTCTCTATGGCAGTTAAACCACGTGTTGACCAATAGATTACTGTCGAGTTAATTCAGTTTCTAGACTATTATAAATAAATATCCGGGAACCGAGCTAGTCCTGTTATAAAAAAATATGAATTTGTTCCGGGAAAAACGATCAGAATATAATCTTTAATAATATTTAATGTCATACTGAATATTTACTTAAAATTTAAAATAACGTTTTTTCATAGTGCAGAAATTTCAATAATTATTCTATCGGAATAATTTAATCTATCTTTAACGTATAATTAATTTGATAAAAATGACACTATTGAAAAGTAAGTAAAGCACGACGATAGATCCCAGTAATTAAGCGTTTTAGGTATATCCGGTTTCTTACAAGCCTGCTCTTCTTTGCAAATTAAACCGTTCTGATGGAAGCACCGTTAATTTAAAATATAAAAAAACGTAAATAGTAAATTTAATTAATATGATGTAATGATTCTTCTGCTTTGTTTAATCTAATTTTTCATTAAAGAAGTGCTCTCTATACAACCTTGTTATTTGTCTTGACTTTGCGCAGAATGACTATGATGCAGTCTTTGTATTGATTTTCAACACTCTTTGATTTGGTCACTACCTGTACTATGCGACTCTAGCGGCAGACGCAGGCGTTAAGCTTCCTGGTGGGGTTATCAATGAGTTTTCGGCGGGTGTAGTAGTATAAGTGACAAGCTGTAGGGAAAGGTAGTGGCAGTCTCTCGTAAGTCCAACGATTTAGTGCACGAATGTCGCTGGCTCGAGTGTGTAATTAGTAGTGATCATGCTTCATGATCAACTATTGCGCTAATGGTAGTGATAGTAAAGGAAAACACTGTTGAATCCGGCCTGATTTGATATCTAGTTGCAGTGAACCAGGGAGTCAATTTGTGATATTGAATAGCGGTTGAATTTTCAAGTATACGGGCCACATATTGAAAGACTGAAGAAATGAACTACCTAGAAATTACACTGCCCAATTACTCGTATGTATTTAATTTTGAAGAAGAATTTGAACACCATGACACGAGGATATGGATGACCAAAAATTGGACTAATGGATTTTATTTCTGTGGAATATATATGATACTAATTTTCGGAGGACAACATTACATGCAAAGCCGACCACGATTTGAGCTTCGGGGTGTTTTGTCGTTGTGGAATACTGCACTGGCTGCATTCAGTATTATTGGCGCATGTAGAACAGCTCCAGAATTTTTCCACGTTTTGAAAAACTACGGCCTTTATCATTCAGTTTGCATACCCAGGTATTTAGTAGTTAGATTATATTAATTCTTCAGTGATCTTTTAAACCTCTAGGGAATTGTAAAATTAACAATTTGAGCTTACAAAATTATCATTCAAGTTTTAAGGATAGAACATGTTTGAACAGATTTTGAAATTTGTCTCAATATAATTACATGTATATTGGACGGCCTTGTCAATTCATGTAGTTCTGTTTTAAGCACAATAGTTTGCAACTTTGATTGGTAGTACTTGACGGTGACAATTTTATTCATTTAATTAATGAAGCAATTATATTTCACTACTTTGAACTTGAATGATCGTCTTGTAGTTACAGTTGGAGCAAAATGAATTTTAGGAAGAAGAGTGAATGAATAAATAAATTAAAAAGTTTTGTTCAGTTGTTTCCATTCCGAACATATTTTTCTAAATTGCTCTATTTTGCTACGTGTTTCTGAAGGAATAAATACTAGTAAAACATTTTAAAATGTTTTAAATGTTTTATTTCACTTTTTTTATTTTGTATTATTCTGCACATGTGGTAATGGTTACATTATGATTATCAAAGGGTGCAATCTTTAAAATCACATACATACCAAATTCCTAGCTGCCTGTTTAAAAGAATAGAGAATATGGCTTACTACTCTTCATAATCAGGCAATCTACACTCTCCGATTCCTATTTTTAAAGTTATGATTGGATACATGTATACATGGATACATGTAGTTAGGGATCAGTTGCGAACTTTCTATTAGCATTCCCTGTTACTGTGAAATAACTTAGTGAGGAATAAGACTTTTAGTTTATTTTTTAGCAAATATTTTAAAATCTATAGCTAGACTGAATTTCAATTGATTTACATAAACTGAAAATCAGTTAGAAATATTCCAAAAATATGTTTCCAGTTATTTTTTAGACTATCAGTGAGTTTTAGTTATCTTTCTACATAACATTATATTTTAAGTCTAAATACAGTTTCTTCTATTTTGCCCAATATATTTCTAATGTCATTTTATTAATTATTCACCTGCTTTTCAATTCTTTTAATGCCTCATTTCAAGTATAATTTCTATACTTTATAGTTTCATCGAGCAAGACCGTGTTTCTGGGTTTTGGACGTGGATGTTTGTGCTGTCCAAGTTACCTGAGCTTGGAGATACCGTATTTATAGTGCTAAGGAAGCAACCCCTAATTTTCTTACATTGGTACCATCATATAACTGTACTTCTGTATTCATGGTACAGCTACACAGAATATACAGCTTCAGCTCGCTGGTTTATAGTGATGAATTATTGTGTGCACTCAATAATGTATTCATATTATGCCCTACGTTCTATGGGTTATCGTGTACCGAGGCAATTTGCTATGGTTATAACAACTTGTCAGCTGGCACAAATGGTGATAGGTTGTGCAGTAAATATTTGGGCTCACCAGATTCTTGAAACTGGCCAACAAGAATGTCACATTTCTCGCACCAACATAAAACTTTCTATAGCTATGTACTTCAGTTACTTTGTACTTTTTGCAAGGTTCTTTTACAAGACATACTTTGCTAGTGATGGGCGAAAGTCCAAAGGTGCTTCTACTAATGGCATAACATCAACGAAGTACAGCGGAAGCAAATCAAAGATTCAGTAATATCGCTGCCTTCATTAATAATGCTGAAAGTTTGCTTTAGGCTCTCAACTACTGTAGATGCAAGTGTCTTATGTTCAGTCATATATTTACATAGCTTAATGGTATAGTGTTTCATATTAAAATTTGCATTGTTTCTGAATTTTTAAGTGTTAAAGAAAAGGTAAGAATTCTGGGTCTGAATTTTGTTTTATGAAAAACAATAAAAATGTTTACAGAGTGATTTGGATTTCACTCATTATTAAGCAATCATTTGTAAAAAAGCTATTTGTACTGTATTAGATAGCGTATTGTATTTTTCTGCAAATTTTATAAAGTTTATAATTTTGAATTGAGTTTTCATAAATTTTAAATTTATATAATGTTTTTGGCCAGAAACTTTAATTGCAGCACACATTGAAAATTGCTCAAACTGTCGGTGTAACTGCCTTACCTTTTCTATAACAGCTATTATGGTTCATTTATTTATTGGTTCAATGTGTGTTTGTACAAAAATAATTTTTTTTATGAAAGAAATTGTAATATATTTTTATCTTTACCTCAATGGACCAGTAATTTGTTATTGAACTTTCCAGCTGAGTAACTATTCAGTTATTTATCTATGAGTACATACATTCCTTTTATTGTGTATCTGCAGTAATTGGGCTGCACAATTTTCCAAATTGTTAAAACTCTTTTCTATTAATTGTCGGTTTTATTTTGTTATTTGGTACTTGTGTTTACACAAGTCAAATTTTAATTAGTGTTTATAAATAAAAACTTCTGTTTTTAAAATGTTATGCCTTTTTTTAATTGTATATCTAAGAGTATAAACTCTGCTTGTGATATTTGTTACAGCTGCCAAAAACTTGTGTAAAGAAGTAATTGTACAAAAATTAGTTTTATGATGCTTTTACAGCAACCAATTTTCAGCACATTGTAAATGTTTCAATATTGATTTTCATTTGCAGAACTTTAAGAATGAAATTAAAATTTTACTAAACTTTTCATGTATTAAGCTTTAGCATGATGGTAAACTCAAATATTTTAAAACAAAAGTGAACATGTTAGATATTGATTTATTTGTACAACATCCTGCATACATTTTTTTGGAGAAATTTATAATTATATTCCACTGATAAAAAAAGGTATCAAGTGACCTTTATTTAGACATTTTTTGTATTGGAGGTGTGTTTCCTGAAAATATATAATGGGGAGCTCGCACAATTACATTGTTATAAGTGAATTTATTGCACATATTGTTAGTCGAGTGTCAATTTAAAGAACTGTTATCTGCACAGTTTGTGCGTCAGTGTTCATATTATTGTTAAGGCTCATAACTACTTCAGCAACATACTAGTATGATTTGCAAATACTGATGTCAAGTTTTGTAAAACTACTTTTTGGAATCTTTCGAGATTGATTATGTTATGACCCTTTTCAAAACAAGTATAGTAAACTTATTCCATTAGGGCTTTAATATTATTGGGAGGATGTTGCTCAGATTGGGATTGCAGAATTCATTTTTATACATTTGAATTGTTTTTTATACATTTGTAAAGGAATAGGTGGGTAAAATATTTTTTTTGTAACCTGTCCATAATTTAAGTAAAATCATTTTTGTTTTAATGGTAACATGTTTTCATGTATTTTTAAACAAGTATTTCTGATCTCTTCATAAATCACAGAAGTATATTTTCCAAAATATTTTGGGAGAAAGCAGGGTGTTCAAAATTAGAGAGATTTTCAGTTGTCTACTTAATATATTACTTTGTTCACATCTTAATAATTGTCCTGACCAATGGATTATAGTTATAGTAATTATATATAAGGTTATACAAAAGTGATAATTTAATGATATCCATATTTTATAATTCATTTTTTGTTTTCTGGTCAGACATTGAGTGTGTGGGAGCAGAGAGTTTTCTTGCTCCATGCTATAAGTGTTATAGGATACTATTTTTGAAGTACCTCTATTGTCATTTTTAACTGAATGAATTTGGAATATAATTAAATAATGCTGTATGCAGAGGTGTTTGGTAATGTTATATTTTTAAATATATAGGCTTTATTGAAGAACAACGTTAATCAAAGCTGTAGAATAATTGAGTTATCTACCAAGGCTATTCAACGAAGACTTTTATAAAAGTCGTTTATTAAATTTTACATTTCTTCATGCAATTTACATTTTAATAACTAGAGTTTAAAGTTGAATGGCATATGAAATGTGATAGTAGAGTGGACTAATTTTAATTTATAGTATTAAAAGTTAACTGCCAAAGTTTATTCTATGAAAGTTGACATTTTGTGTTGCAAGTGCTGTAGTTCATAAAAGCTGCGAATATTTTATTTTTTTATTACATATGATTTGTAATTATGATTGTGCATTTAAATGGACAGTATTGAAGTTTCTTAATTATTCGGAATTATGTTCGTTGTGAGAAATATATGCTGATCTAACACAGCATAAATGTAATATGTACTTGTTTTAAAGTGTTTTATTTTTATACATTCCACAACTTTCCTTCTGTTTCCATCAATTACTCCTTTGACTTGTCGCCGGTGGTTTACTTAGTACTTTTTCAGTTTGAAATGTTAACAGGAGAATGGGATGTACCCTTATTAATTAATTGTTGATTCGATTTCTTCATTTAAATGCAGAAAATTGTGTTAAATAGATCAGCATTTCATATTCTAAACAGGTTAAGAAAAAGTCCTGTGTTCCGATCTGCGAAGAAATGTACAGATACGTTGAAATTGAACCGAAGCGTTTAATTTGATTGTATATGTGGTGCCACACAACATTAATAAATTTATTACCAACAATTGTGGTTTTTCAATTTGCGTAATCGGTCTTATTAGACTACTTTTTTAATGGTTTTTGCAGGTAAATATTTGATAATACAGAGAGGAATTGTTATATTGGGGAGCAATAGTTAATCAGTTCATAATGAATCCACTAATATTTAGACTTGTGTGTAATAGTAATGGTTTACTTGGTAGTTTATGAATTTTCTTAGGTTTTTTAGAGATTTGCAACCAATCGTCGTTTCCAGGACCATAATTTTATCGAATATATTTCCATTTGAATTGGATAAGTAACGGACAAAATTAAGAGAGAAAAACGCAAGAATGACAAACCAGGTGAAGAACTCTACATATGTAATAAGATAACATAGACACATACAGACAAAAGAAGTGATATGATATATATTCTGACTATCGAGACAACTTATAAATAAACAACAGCCGATTTCAAGTCAGAAAAAATATATTTATTTACGGAAAATTGAACGTACTTTGCGACCTCTTCAGGTTGAAATTTAACAAAATTTTGATGGGTCATTCTCCTTCGACTGTCGTGGCCGAAATACTTTTTATATATATTTCGGTCGCAAAGTTAGCGACGAAACGTAGTTTAATTTTCCACAAATATCTTTTTTCCGACTTCAAATTGACTATTGTTTATTTATAAGAAGTGATATAAGTACCACTCCACTCTACATTCTGGAAATCTTTTTCCTTTCTTCAGGTGATAAGAAAATGTCAACTGTATTGTATGGTTGTCTCTCTTGTGTTTTCTTAACATCTGAAGAAAGGAACAAGGTTTCCGGAAATGTATGGCATTTATATCATTTCTTTCATCTGTATTTGGCTATTTTATCGTATTATTAATTTTAGAAACAAGTGTTTTTTTAACTCTAAAGCCATTGAGTGGTTCTTGCGTTCTTATCACTTATTTTAGTATGTAATTTATTTATCTAATAAGTATACTTTTAACACTGACGTTTTATATTTTATAATACATGATTTTTGTTAACGGATTGCTTAAAAAGTATATGGTACTAATATCTAACAGTTGACATCAACTCAGTTCAATTAATAAAATGGAGCATTATTTTAATAACATAATTGACCGTTCGAACTTAGACGTATTTACAAAATTTTAATTTGGGGAAAGACTGTTATTTGAGGCGGACTTTCCATGGAAAAATATTCCTTTCTTGACTGTCCTCACGAAGGTTTCATACATAAGTTTGTAAGTTCCTGATCTTTTTACGACGTACGGGAGTTCTATTTCAAATTCGGAAATCTAACGTTTGCTACATTAGATGCATTTCAAATACACAAAAGTGAGAATGTGACGTGCACTTCAAACTTTCAACACATTTAAAATATTTGTATGAAATTGATACTACTATCCCATTTTCGAAGTTCATTTTAGATAGTATAGTTCTCTCTCATCACGGAATGCGCTTAAGTACGCCTTCGTAGAAATGTCAGATTATGAAAAAAAAATACAAAAATCTTTGTATGGAACTGTGGGCTTCACGAGGTGAAGCGCACATACGAAGCTCCACGTGAGGTAGATAGGGAGAAAGAGCACTGTCGTTCCCGCAGTTCCGACCCTGCTGTCATCCACAGATTAAGGAGAAAATTATTGAAATGCCCAAATTAAAACAAGAAGAATGGAATTCATTTTTAAATGAATAGATTCAGCTTGAACTGTAACAATTTAGGTTAAAGTGTAAAAAAGGTTTGATTTTCTTCCTTTAGGATTTCATCTAGTTTTTTAATCAATTTTCTTTTTATACATGTTTATTTCCTTTTACACAATTTTGAAACAAAGTCAAAAATTTTCTGGATCGACACATCCACTCACAGCTTTGTAGTCACTTGAAGTAAGAAAGGGAAAATAATTCAGAATTTATTAACATTAATTACACAGAATTATAAAATGCCAATTTGAGTCCATGCAAACTTGTTGGTATAATCCAACAAAAAAAAACCTGATTTGCCGAGAGTCCGATATAGAAGTAAAAATAATCATCAGATTGTTGACTCGCGCATTTGGAATGGTTCCCCAACGTGGGCTCAATTTTAATTTTCAGGGGTAAAATTTGATAATAGATAAAATTTTATTCATTTTCTTGAACAATTGAATCGTAGATCGAAATTTGTCATTACTGCAAATATATTGTTTTTAAATTCTTGAAACTTTCCTCTTCAAATACTTGAAGATACGGTCTCTAACGTTGGAAAATGAACAAATTTACATTCAATCAGATTTCTAGAAAAAAGAAAAAGAAGATTCGAGCCTTTGTATTAAATCATGAGCATATAAATATTTTCTTTGTAAACATACGTTCGATTCGTTGATACGTGTCAGACTATCCAAAGAAAACGCAAAATCACAAATCTCATTTGGTTCTGTTAATTCAGGAAAATCCTAATTTTCTTTAAGAGTTATAAACCCTTTTTTCCCTCTTGAAGACCTCATGCATGTCTTAAAACTTTTCCCGTGCTTAACGAACGGATTTTATTGAGATAGAGTACATCTACATAACTAGTATTTTGATCTTCAAGTAGTCCAATAAATTGCCTGTGTTTTAATCCTTTTGATCAAAGGAAATTAACTAATTTTACAACTACATTGTAACATGATCGATTTCTAAAATATTTTTGCATAATGCGTGCTGATGAATAATGCAGTGTATGGGAATAATTTTATGATTTGGATCAATTTAAAAATTTTTGTCTTCAATTCGTCTTATGAGACCAATATTTTTTCCAATCATATTTGGTGATCCATCTGTTACATTCAACAATTTTTTTCAGTCATTATTGCATTTAAAACAACAATTTTTCAACCTCGGAAAATGTTTTCTCCCTTTGTTGTCTTTCGTAGGAACAATATAGAAAAGTTCTTCCAAAATTTGAAAATCTTCAGTGATAGCTCTGATAAAAATTAATAACTGAGCAGTATCCTTTACATCGCAACATTCGTCACGAGATAATGGATGAAACTGGGCCGATTCTAAATTATTCAGTAACTCTTGATTTAAATTAACATTCATATATTCTATTCTTCGGGCAATAGTTTGCCTAGACAGGCTTATATTTTCAATTTCATGTTGAGCTTCTGGACACATTACATCACAAACATCCAACATGAACTTTTTTTTACAAATTCTCCTTCAGCAAAAGGTTTTCCACATTGTATAATAAACTGCCAGGTTTATTTTACTACGAGATCTGCGGCTGTTTTTTTTAGGCTTTCATCATTTAAATTTTGTGCGTATCTTGCATGTTTCGTTTCAAAATATCTTCTCAAGACAACCCGCCTTATTACTGTCCACTTCCATTGCTCATTAAATAAACGGCATTCAAGATCAATTTTTCGTTTTCCAGAAGTTATCCTTAAAGTTAAAAAATTTACAATATTTTTTATTACGCAATATCATTTAAATAAAAATATAATTACATACCGTACAAATATGAAACCATCGCGATCAATCTAAACAATATTTAATTAATAGAATGAGATTGAAAGGGTTATATTAGAAAACAGTTATTTCGTTTGACAAACAGCCTGGACTCGTTTCAGTTATCAACTGCAGCTACAGTATTGTCTATGCTACAATGCTTAAATACCTCGATGTCCAACAAACGCTTCCGCTACTGAGTAGCTGAGATTTTAACTTTCATTGTTGTACAATGGTTAGGTATCGTAGTTCATGTATAACGATTTATAAATTGCATTTATTTAATTTCCATAGTGCGTCGTGCAGAGAATATTAAAAATTTAATGGCTGGCCGCATAAACTCATTACGCGGGCCGGATCTGTCCCAGACCTCAACAGGGTTGTGTGACGTCACAACAGGAAGACTTTGCTTTACTCTTTCTCAGACGGGGCATTTTACCTTACTTCAAATTAAGTTCAGGTAGCGTTGTCTTACCTCGTCTCGCCAACGCTCAGGTAGGAGGCGGTTTTTGGGCACGAGGCGATAGGCCTTGCTACTTGCTTTGTGTAACCTAGTGTTAAGATAATTACTATTGTGAAATTATAGTTTTCGTAATTTACAGCTTAGTTGTATAAAATTTTCATAATGGAGTGGAACAATGAATTTACTATTGAATGAATCCTTCCTACCAAATTGGCGCATTCGGGGAAAGATTAATTACAAAATAAAGAATTGTTCTAGAGCGACTAACTAATGTCGTCCACCATTTATACACGAACGTTCCAATGAAATCAGTAATAGACGAAATAAATAAAAATTGGAAAATAACAGAGAACCAAACGACAATAAAAAGTAAAATGATTTTTATCGAGGGAATAAAACTGTGTATTGAGAATGAATATTGCACATATAAGAAGGAGGTATACTAACAGGTAGCCTATATGGAGTGGCTATGGGTGGATTTTAGGGGGAATCTAGAAGATATATACATGAATTACCTATTAAACAAGCTACAACAAGAATGTGAAGTGAAACAGGCAATGATTGTAAAATACGTGGACGACCTCTTATTCATCATAAACGGGGGAGAAGAAGAGAAGATATTAAAGTTTCTCAACATGAGAAAATAGAATTTACAAAGAAACGGAATAAAATGGAAGCATAAATTTCCCGGATATTACTATTAAAATGTCGGAAGGAAAACTAAAAACAAAATGGTATAAAAAACTGCTAGTAAAGATACCATTCTAAATTATAAATCAAATCATCCGTTCAGATACAAAGAAAATGTTGTAAGGAACCTAGTAAAGAAAGCAGTCGTTAGTGAAGATGAATACAGAAATGAAATAAAAATGAAGTGCTTTAAAATCTTAAAAGAAAACTGATATCCGGAAGAATACATACATTACATATGGAAAGATTGCGAAAAGAAATTGGACGAAAATGAAGGAACTAAAAATAACGAAAAGGAAAATAAAGTCGGGAATGAAAAAGAATATGGAAAAAGGGGTTATGAGAAACGTGAGGTGAATGTAGACGAAAAGAGGAGGAAAAATGACTAAATTAATACTTCACACCCTAGTAATAAAAATATAGAAAAATAAACAGATGTAAAAGAAGATGAATCACTGAAGAATCAGAAAGATGATGAACAGAAAAAAGGAAGAGTACTAACTATCGTGGAATGACTTATATAAAGGGATTATCGGAGAAGTTTGGGAAATAGAATGAAAGACAACGGATTATGGGAAGAAAAGATTGCGTGGAAACCGATGACTAAAATAAAGAATGTGATGCACAGTATGAAGGATGAGATTTACTAGAACAAAAGAACGAATTTCATATATAAAATGAAATGTGATGGGTGCGAGAAAAAATAAATCGGTATGTCGAGTTTGTATATGAATAGTGGGATCCATTACCACAAGGGAAATATGAAAGAGCAATCGAAGACAAGCACGGCATTATCACAACATTTAAAGGACACTGAACATAAATGTGGGTGGACTAACTATGAGTTGTTAGATTTTGAAAACTCAAGATATCAAATAGGGTTGCTGGAAGGGCTATATATTCAAGAGCATTAAAGAAGAACTTGTAAAAGAAAGAACGGTTGCGGGGAATAAGGGTTTTTTCTATGCCCGTATAATAGAAAAAATAAAAAGAATGGGAAAAGGGTAACGAAACTTGTGAAAATTAAAATTAGTGGCGAGAAATAAAAAATAAAAATGTTATGTGCATTATATAATAGAATAAGTAACTATAATTTTTTTTAGGAAATAATAATTGTAAAATAATGTAATAAAAATGTATGTACTAGAAAATATTAAGTCAATTATCATATATGAAAGAGAGTGATCAAATTGAAGTATGAGAAATTGGCTAACCAGATACAGGAATAGACGTAAACGAACGAGGGAAAAAAATTGACGTAATGCATTTGATAAAAGGCATTGAAGACATTTTGTAGTAAATGACAAGTATGAAAAATACTAATGAAAATGTATTGTAATGTAAAAAATAATAATTATAAGTTGTATGTAAAATTATGTATATATATATTATTGATAGTTTTTTAAAAAGCAGATGATTATGGTAAAGGCGCCGAAAGCTCCTGTGGTTTCAATATCTAAGAAAATATAGATATGAAGAGAACTTATATGTGGTTTGATACATAACAAGTATATATACCCAAAAAAGTTTTTGTTACTTCACAGTGATTTTAAAATAATGATTTTTAATGTTAAGAAATTTTTTCACTGCGAATATTTGATTCGATATCAAAGACTTTAAACTGTCAGCTTTGCGGAGCACTCGCTCCCGCTAATGCAGCCAGCTGTGCTACAAGCGGCTGAGCACAAAACCTGTCTCTGCAATGACAAATGCGCAATATTTTGTTTCATACCCCTGCGCCACCCGAACATCTCGACAAACTGCAGCTTGCTACCGAGCAAACAGCACGCAGAAACAATGACGTGCCGTGCGATAACACAGAGATGTGGCTGCATCAGACATAAGCTACGAAATCACGTAAATTTAACCGATCAGTAATTGAAAATCTAATTTTAAAGAATCACAATCAAAGAACTTGAAGAAAATAGGTGAAGGGGGCATCATAGTACACAGGTCTATCGCACGACCCTGTCTACACTACAGAACCATGCGTGACTTGTTCCAATGTTAACTTTATTTAAAAGATGTACGAAGGAAAAATACTTTCGTGTTATAAATGCGGGTCAATCTAAATTATCCCGCTTTTAAAAATTAGACACTATTGGAAACTTCGTAGACTGAATTAGACATGTATCATATTACAGGTCGGGTCTGAGTATTAGTAACATTATCGCTGTTGTAGTATTCTTATTTTACATAGTTATTCTCCTATAAAATGGTTTCTTGTTGTGTTGTAGCACATAACTCCAACCATTCACGAGTCACCACTGCGTGACTTCATAATCCTTTTTATCGTAAATGCACACATATTTATAATGCACAAAAGGCCGCAATGGCGGCAGCATTGATTTCATCCATTCTCGTTACGGAAGTACAAGTGGCCAATTGCACTAGACTTGCTGAGCATGTACAAACCTACCTTTTGAACCTCGGAGAAAGTCTTGACGTGAGTGCACAGCGGGCATTAGAGTTGGCGAGAGTACCCGTACAATAATAACATATAGTGCCAATAAGTATGAAATAAAAAAAACTCGATACTGTAACAGTGAGTTGTTAGTATCGCGTCAAAGGAAAGAGATAAACCCAAACCCTATCGTATCACTAGTAAACATAGTAGACAAATCTTTGTGTTTAAAGTTGAAGGACCGACAGCCAGCTACTTCTTCTAAACTATTTTTCAATCCGTGATGTATGCAGTCCATGGAGTATTTGCAGATACGACTGCCAGATTGTCATCTCACAAGACAATCTGGATTTGTAGAGGCACGTCGCTAGTGTGTCGATCCTCCTCAATCTTATCCTCGGTTTTTGAGGTTATTACTACTCAATTGAAAATTGGTAACTTTGAGTTGTATGCCTATTTGATAACATATCTCTATATATGTGACACATATGCCTTCATCAAATGTTGCTGATTTGTTCTGTATGTACTCTACTTGATTTTACTAGAGAAGATCTAGGTGCAATATTACACTGATCATCAGAGGCAGGTAACCAGTGACATTTCGAATTTAGCTTGAAGTATACTCTTTCACCCTGATTTAATTCTGGCAATGCCGTAGTTGTTCTATCGTAATTTCCTTTGTATTCTATTTGTTTTTCAAGTATAAACAGTACATATTTCTTGAGATTATGTAAAGTAGGTTTAAGTAACTGAATATTAATATTAGTTGAGACATTTATATATATTTTGAGTAGTAGTTTACATAATCAAATAATTTTTGTTATCTAAGTCCAAGAAATCACATCCAAGTTTTTCTCAAGGTAAAGACAGAACTTCAGATTTAATTAAGTGTTCATCTGGATTCAAGGGACAATATTTAATACGTGTGTCACAACTTTCAATAAAATGCTTTTAATAAAGACATTTTGGGCTAAAGACGAATGTAAGTCCACGGATGTGACGTAGTAGTCTCGCCAATATACTAACAGTGATGTCGAAGTAATGTACTGACTTCTGTCAAGAATAAATCCTAAATATTAATATCGTTTACCCGTAATATTCCGTTAATTATGACCCAATTTTAAAAGAAACTAGCTGGGTGCCCGGCTCCAATCTCGGATGTATTCGCGTTATTTTATTGCAGCGTTCCTCCACCCAACACCTAAAAGTGCTCTACTGATAAGCCCAAAAGGGATTGAAGTTATAATCTGTGAAAATGTAGAGAAATCTCATTTATCCAGAAAAATATTTAGTTGCAAAAATCAGTTGATTAACATGTTTGACAATTTCCACCCCCGACCACGCCCGTCTCTGGGAGGTTAATTGCTAGTTTATAGCATAATTAAACTCTGCGTTATCCATAACTTTGCTTTTGACTCCAGTCGTTTGTATTCGAGTTATTTTTTTGTAATATTCCTCCACCCCCACCCCTAGAGTTCTCCTTTCCCATGCCGTAAAATGTTGACATTTTACTCACATACATTGGTACAAACATTATTAATCACTTTTACCCGGAAATTATTTATCAGACTCAAATATCGGCTGTGTTAGCATGTATCAAGATTTCAACCCCCAACCATCCCCGCTTGGGGACAACCATAACCCTGGATTTGAGTACAATCTCGTTGTGTTTGCGTTATTATTAAATAAATCTACTCCACCCCCTCCCTTAAGAGTGCTCCACTCCAAATCCCGAAAGAGGTTGTATTAAACATATGGAACATGTAGAGAAATATAATAAATTTCAGCGAACCAGAAAAATATTTATTCCACACAAATATCGACTGCTTAACATGTTTCAAAAATTCAACCCCCGTCCATCCCCGCTTGGGGAAGTTAAACTGAAACTTAAATGTCATAATTAAACACAGTAACAAATATAACCCCGGATTCGACTTGAAACTCGAATGTGTTTGCGTAATTTCATGTAATGCCACTCCATCCCCAACTCTTAAGGGTGCACCACTCCCATGCCTAAAAGAAGTTGAAATTATACACAGATGAAGTGAAATTTGATATATTCTATTGATGCAGAATTATATTGATTCGACGCAAAAATCGGCCGGTTAGAATGTTTGAAAATTTATTTCCCCGCCCACCCCCTTTCATCACCGCCAATTCCCACTCACCCCCGTGAGTTTCTCAGTTTGTTATAAATAGTCTCAGCGACATCCATAGCCCCCAATTTGACACGAATCTAGGTTGATTTGGCGTTAATTATATGAAACGTCCCTCAACCCCTACACATAAGGGTGCTTCCCTCGCATGCCGAAAGGGGATAAAATTATATACAAACAACATCAGTAGAAATACAACCAATATAATTAACCCAGAAAAATATCTATTCAACGCAAATATCTGCCTGTTTGCATGTTCCAAAATTTCCATCCCGCTACCCTTGCATCTGAGGGATAAATGCCAAGTTGAATGTCATAACTAATCTCAGAACACGTGTACGAAATTTGGTGAAATTTGCTCCACCGGTGTAGATTTGTATAACGAACATACAAATATACATACAAACATACATACATACACTCATTTTTATTTGTAAGATAAGAAAAACGATTTATTACATATTATTTTCTATACTGTATATATCCCTTCATTTTTTAGATTTAATTATTCAAAAATTTCAAATTTAACAAAGGATTTTTTTCATTTCAGCATCAAAATACAAAAGGAAGATTTGATGACTTTTTTTCTATATTGAATATTACCCTTCATTTTTCACATTTAAATAATTCAAATATTTGTCATTAACGAAGGATTTCCTTCATATCAGCCTCAAAGAAAGAACGATATAATGCAAAATGATTTTGTAAATTGAATATGTCCCTTATTTTTTCATATTTGTAATTCAACAAAGGATTTTTCTTCATTTGAGTCTCAAAATAAGGAAAGAGTGATTTCATCAAAATTAATTTATAAATAGAACACATCCCTTCATTTTTCATATTTAGATATTCAAATATTTGTAATTTAGCCAAATATTTTCGTTCATTTAAACTTCACGTTTTAAAATGATGAAAACCCATGAAATAAACAATAATTTCTATATAGAATATATCTCTAAATTTTTAATATTAAATGTTTTAAATATTTGTAATATTTTATCCGCACTTTTAAAAATAAATTTAAAAAAGTTTAATTACGCAAATTAGGTATAATCTTTTATTTTTGATCAATTGAATCTAATATTGTAATTAATTCTCTGAGAACAACTGGAATCAATAATACTGAAACTTTAACTTTTTACAATACAGTTACATTGTTCGTCTAATTGTCTTGATTTCCTGAAAGTTTTCAACGGTATCATGGCCAAGAACATAATTTCCGTGTGGTATTCGTGTTGACGGAACAACTTTAATATGATAATATTGACGTGTTAAACATATTATAACGGCTAAGGGTAGAACGAAAATGTGCTTGACGTTGACGTTAAATGCGATTATATATTAAATTTGTCCCGTACAGTTCCTCCGGACATTTAAGTAAATTTCATGTTTACAATTATATTGGAGTTGTCGATTTTGAATTTTACGTGTCGCTAGGATTAGGGTCTGACGTCACCAGTTCCGGCCAATGGCGTATAAGGGGCGGGAGCTTGGTGGGTATGACGTCATATCCGTGACCTTACCGTTCAACATTTTGTTTTTTCGACTCCCATATGACCTACATCAATTTTGTATAATATTAATTAACGAATTTCCTTGGTTTACTCAAATGGTATGGCAGTGTGTGCATTAAATATAGTTAAAAATATACGTACATGTAAGGACTCTGGTACAGATCCATATTTGGCATTGTTGAAACAAATTAATACTCATAAAGATGGAATGGCAACTCCTGCTCAGCTACTGACTACATTTATTTTATGGTTTCACTTTGTCACTAACTACTTGTTTACTATTAATATTTTGGTATACAATATTAGGAAAGATAAATAAAATAAACTTCCTTTTACAGAAAAGGAAACCCACAGGCGAAAATTCTGAAAAAATGATAAATGGTCTAAACATGAAATCCAACAGTACCGATATGATTTTTTTGATTCGCTTCACAATTCATCAAAAAGTTAAGCCATAAAAATAAATATTACATTCCAGAGACGGCGCAAAATAAAAAATATCCCTTTTGAGAAAGCTACTGATGATTAGTTATCCATCAATAAAAGTGCAATAGGGCCTACTGCAAAAACGGTATTAAGTTTTGGATATAATACTGATATAATTCAACGATAGATTTACTGCTTTGCAGGAGATCACAGTTTTCTAAATGGTCACGCTTTCAAAATCATACCGCTGGACGATCTTAAACCGACCTAACGTTCAAATATAAGAGCAACTTAGATGCTGCAGAATTTCTATGTGAAATTGAGAGTATCAAATATCAAGCCAAGTATTTGAAAATTTAGGGTATATGGCGCTAAACAAATCTGGTAACAAAATTAGGAACTCTCCCGACAAAAAACGTATCCAATTAAAGACATAGCATTAAGAATTTTCATAACAATACCTGTAACAACAGCAGCTTCCTGCGAACGTTCCTTTAGCAAATTAAAAATTGTAAAGTCGTACTTTCGTTCTTCTATTGGACAATAATGATTACCAAAAATCTCTAAAATATAAATTGAAAAAGATGTTGCCAAAACATTTATTTTATTTTTATTATTTTGTTTTTAGAGTAACAGGCCACATGAGGGTAATCCACGTGTTGGCAACTCCCCTTTAATAGCGTATTAAGGGATTTGAAAGGGGGAATGCGGAAGATAAAGGAAGGTAGCCACCCTGTGCTGTAGTTTAAGGATCCTACATGGCATTCGCCTAAAAATGATGCAGGACAAAACCTGCATCAGATAGACAAATACAGGCAAGTCATTTTTATTATGTTAATAGTATTTAATATATTGTATTTAGTAAAATTTAAGTTGTTAGATTTTTTTTTTAAATATTTTAGTCATTATTGGCGCAAGATGTATTCTGCCTCAGGCCCTTCAAACCCTTACTATTCAGTGTTGATTGACTGAAAATATACTGACGGAATCGTGTACACCAAAGAACTACGGCATAGTTATTTTTCAATTTGAGCACAAAGTTTTGGATGAATTAGGTACAGGCTTGTTATTCTGCGTCATGGCTGATCTCACGGCATATTAGGCTGAATATATTCCAAGAACTAAATTTGAATTTACATCAAAATGTGCTGTAACAGGCGCCTTCATGATAAGTGATTTTAATTTGACAATAACATGTTTATACTCTCAATGCCACCAGTTGTGTCCCAAATGCGGTCATTCCCATTTGCGGTAGCCTCAAAATCTGTACCATTTGCGGTCGAAATAGCATGTAACGACGATCCGCCTGGGATTAGTAAAGAACGTATTCACGACCTAGTGCACTTTTGTCAATAGATTTATTTTATTTGATGTTTTATTTTAAAATATTTAGTATATATCAATTCTACGCAGCATTACAATAAAAATTATACAAATAATCTATAATTTACTGTTTTGGGGTCTGAACTGATCACTTGAACGCCAAAGTTCATGGGTCGCAGAAATGTGTGGTTATCTGCGAGGAAATAATGAAAATACCTGACGGGAACTGGTTTTTTTTTTGTTGATGATGGCGTGCCAGATAGAATATTGATTTCGCTAGCACCATAGGAAAAGAGTATTTAAAGATACAAAAGTCTTTTTTTATGGACGGGCAACTAATAATTTGCACAAAGATATGCAGATTTAGGTAGCTCACAATTCGAAACCAACCTGTTGAACCGGTTGTGTTTGCCTTTCTTCCAGATAAGAAGAAAGGTGCGTGGATGTTATTTTCATATTACGCAATGCGTTCGGACAAAAGTTAAGGACGACTGAATGACGAAATTATACAAAAACAACGAAGAAGTTAGACTGAACGTCCGAATGTGTATAGCACTAGGTTTTATAGAGAAAGGTTGGGTATACAAGCCCCAGAAGAAGAAAAACTAGGTGCATTTTTTTATTACTTCATAAATCAGGGGTTCGACAATCCATTAGTGGAACTGCTATGGTAGACGCAACAGAACTAAAAACTCCGGTGAAGGATGGAATCGTAAATTGAATTGCCAAGTTGGAAGACCAAGCCCGGGGATAGTCGACCTCACTAATGTTTTGAAATGTGAAGCGGAAAAATCTACTCAAAAAAGGTTAAGACTGGAATTGAATTTAGAAGGAGTGAGAAGAAAGAAGAAATACATTGAGTTAGACAGGAAAATTTATAGAATTTCTGCACCGTATGACGAAAATTGTGACGTTGAAAAGTTTTTAAGGACAATACCTTATATACTGTAATTGTATATATATTTATATATATATATATATATATATATATATATATAAACATGTTTTATATACTGCAATTAGCAAATTATTTTATAATAAAAATGTGATTTTAAGACGCGCTTTAACACATTTAGTTCGCAATTCTGTTTTTATCAATTACGTATTTTATTATATATCAATTTCACACATATTTACTTATTTATTGTCCGAAGAAAACAAATCTCGTTTATTGGTATTTACATAGAGCGGTTAGTATCATATATTTCATTTTATTTACAGAACATTTGCGTCTATATTTCTCTTTTCTCTAAAATTCTTGATGTTAGTAAAGTTGGTAATTACAACCTAAGAAAGTTTATGATGATATGATCTGCTGATGTATTACACACTATGGAGAAATTGTAATTAAAAGAAAAATTAAAATATTTAGAGTTGATATTTACTAAATATTTTGTAGCAAAATGTCTAAATAAATCGTGGTTTGATAGAAGTCCGCTAGGTAAGTAATGAGGCGTGATACGGCCTTTACTAATCCTGTGGTTCCAGGAGTACATTCTACCTGGGTTTACCGCATATGAAACTGCCAGCAAATGGGACAAGAATGGCACCGGACATTATTCTTAATAGGCCTATGCAGACATTGCGTTTCTGAAACTAGATTTGGAATATAAATAGAAAGATATATAACCATGTCTAAAAAGCGTTGTAATGGTTTTTTTATCATTAAAATGTGGCATACCACAAAAAGCTTTCACCCTACCTCTGTCTGGACACATGTCATTTTTTGTCAAATTTACATTTTGCCCTATTGAATTTTACGAGTAATTCCTGGTCTCCATTTAAGAAAACATTCAATATTTTGTCGTGGCTTTTTTAGATTGTGTATGAACGAGTTTATCGTCTGGGTAAATATTAACACCGGTACGACCATTGTTCTATGGAAGATTTCTGGTGCTACAATTATACCAACAGTTGTTCTTTAGAAAACGACTGCATTATTCAATTCTTTTGAATTTGAAAAGGGCGTGTTAAATGTCAATAATTTAGTGCTTCCTTCATCTACTGGAATTAGCCAAAACAGTGTATTAGCATATAACGAGGAAAAAATGACTTCTATTTGTATGCAATGTCTTCTAGTGTCGGCAATTGATAATGTAACCTTAATAAAGACTTGTTTAATTCGTATTCACTTGCGCCAAGATTGGAATCACTTGTTTGCAAGTTGATCATTTTGATAGCCTTAGATTAACAAAATTTTGCAAAATTATTTAACGTACCATAGTTGTTGCCAGATACTTAAATCTGTGTATTTGACCACACCTGAAACACTGCCTATTCTGCTTTCCCTAAGACGCTTGGTGTTGCTGTTTGTCTTGCTTCGTTTGAAGGTACTGAACGTAATCCTGAGTTAGTTCGTTCCAGCGTTGCGTCATTTTCTTTCAACAATAAATAAATTTCTCTGATTCAGCCCACATATTAATGTGTTTAACTATATTTTCTCGTAACGTTGAGAGTTCACAGGTGAGACTGGGGTTGGGGTTTTTTCAATCTGCCACGAAATCATCTTAATAATTTCTCATTCACGAATTTTTAAAAAACTTGTGTCGCTCAACAGTCACTTACTTTCTAGGCGTGAATTGGTAGCTGAAATTCTTAACGAAATCATCACATATTACGTGATCGGGTTCCAGATTGAATGAATCTAAAAATGTCAGAAACTGTTGTTCTATTAACCATAATAAAATTGCCACTTTTATCTTCTTCGGCGTAGAGAACCGTTGATACCACATATAAATGGAATTGTTTACTCCACTGGTTTCATTTTAACAAATATCCTTTGTATTTTTCCACTATTCTAAAACGCCGAAATTCGATTAAACGTTTATTGAAGTTTTCGGTGTCAATTTACTTGCTGCACTAATGAACACGTAATTCGACGAATATTTTGTAATACATTTAAACTTCATACACCATTATTAGACAGCGGTAGAGAATGACCGCAGAAACGTCAACATGAACCTGGTGCTCAACCGCGAACAATTTATTAATAATTTACACTGGGATAGCTTACATTCATTTCTTACACCATACTTTAATTAGTACAGACTAGTCTATTACTGATTTATTTAGTAGAACAAATAAGTACATAATGGAAGTTGCTATACACAAAGAACCAAAGAAATTTGAATGTCACAGGGGCACTATTTTGGATTATGACAACATTATAACTGCTTCCATCTTAATATAGTTTTTATTAGCACACAAAAGTAAAACATGTGCCGCACAAAATACTGTGAAGAAGAGAGTAGCATTTTGTGTCGTTTCGAATTAATAAGATAGACTTGTTACAGTTGCATTTATTAAGCGTTTATTACATTGGGGAACATGAATGGTGTTTTCGATTCGCAGTACCTGAGGCTAACGGTAACGAAATAATTTTATTACGTGTAAAGAAATCGTCGAAGAAAACGCTACCAACTAGTTACGGTAAGAACACACACATAGACAGATAACTATATCTCTTACGGAACCACTTTTACAAATCCGAACTACGTAAACCAGCAGCTCGTATTTGCTAGAACCGAAACGCACAGTAAACTCCGAGACGTATGTATGAATCTTCAAAACAATTCCCCTACACCTCACCGTCAATAAGACGTTTAAAACTACATTACTCTTACTTTGAATATTTTATTATTAACCCTTTCTTACCTTATATACTCTCGAATCCGACAGGAGTTGAAACTGATCTTAAAGGGCATCATACTCTCACCAATAAGTTTGGTGACTCAAAAACTACACAAATGTGGGACAATTAGGATATTTTACCATCGTTTTACACTCCACCCCCCAAGACCAAGAATACATACGAGACAAGAACGTGGGGTTGTGAGACTGAAATTTCTAGAACGTGACGAGCGAGGAGAATAGTTCGACTCAATAATATCAACGACTACTTCAAGAAAATTTATGCTAGAATCCAAGGTCTGATTTGCTGCAGGAAAGTTTATATCGGACTTAACGAAGAGTTCGTTGGAGCCTATAAAATATTCTCAAGAACATTAACAAATTTTATACGCAGATCCTTAAAATAATAAAATTTATTGTACTTTAGGAAAGGAAACGATGATATTTAAATGTTGTTGATTTTGACGAACACTCTATTGCTGTTATAAAATAATTATGAAAAATACTTTGCACTACTAGGATTTTAATACGGGATCTCTGGTCTTGTAGCCTGTTAGTTGAAAAATCTTTCAACGTATTTAATTTGAGATGTCACTCAATTTTTATAACAGGTCGTTATTGGAATCCGTTATAAAAATAAACAGTAATTAAATAGCTGTTCGTTTAATAGCTGTCAATTGCAGTACTGAAATTAGAACTATGCTGATAACAGAATTCGTGCCATTTAAAATAAACCAAAGATGGTTTGAAATATTATTTCAATGTTCTGATTATAAATTTTAAGAATTTAAAAAACAAATAATATTTAATCGTTTATTCATTTGAAAGAATGGATGACGCAAGTAATTATACAAAATAATATGTAAGAAAATTGAATTAATGAACTATTAAAATTACTCAGGGAATTATTCAATTGATAATTATAATGACATACTGTGTTAATTTTGTGGCAACTTCGAATGGAACTCATATATATATTGTAGCAATAGTTAATTAGGGCATTCATTGTTTGGTTATAATTTGAATTGTTTTGATAAATGAATTGTAGCTGTATTTGAGCGACCAAAGCGACAATAGCGCTGAGCTCTGTTGCTTTGTTGAAGAGTCGAAATGGTGATTGTGCGTGCAAAAGTAAAGTTAGTCTACGTCTACAGTCAGCCACGAGAGGAGAGACATTAAAACAAATCTTCACCGAGATACATAGCAGTTCGATCCAAATCGATAAATAAAACAGTAAAAGTCTAAAATCTGCAAATCGTGAGTTCCTGCAAGCAAGCAGATAGTTGGACAGAGAGATTTTCTAACAACTAGCCAACGGTGAAGCAAAGGTTGCTTCATTATCAAAATTGAACAATTTTGCATTGAGGGAAACAGACATCCGATAGCTGACCAATTAGGAGAGGATCATCCGAGGTTCCTGAGAACTGAGTACGTGCATTTCGGCAGCGTATGTGTAAAATCTGTGAGGGAATTTGAATCAGTGTAAAATTTTGCATTTATAGTGTAGTGTTCAAGCTACAAAAGAATGCTGGTACCAGTCGGACATTATGTGAGTAACCAAAACTTTGATAATAATAATTTGTAAACGATAACTAAAAGGGTAGTCAGATTTCGTTCATCTTTCATTTCGTTCAAGTTTAATTTCTTTACATTTAACTTTATTTCATTTATCGACATGTTTTTAGGTAAATTTTAAACTGAATTGTTGGAGAAGAGATCTTATTTTGATTGTAATTGTTTTAATTTTTGGAAGCCACAAGTGAATAAAATAATAAATTATTTTATTTGTTAATTGTTCATAATCTTGTAATATAATTAACCTTTTCATTTTGATTATTACATAAATGGCACCACAACATGGGGCAAATTAATCGTCTAACTTGTTGATTATTACAATATATATATATTGTAATAATCAATGATAGATGTCAATTAAAATGGCCCCACGTTTATGTGCCATAAATGTAATATACAATGAAAGTATTTATCTGAATTGCCCCACGTTAAGGCGCCATAAATGTAATATACAATGAAAGTAATAAAATATTTATCTTAATTTCCCCACGTTAAGGCCGTCATAAAAGTAATATACAATGAAAGTCATCAATTATTAAAATGATTTGATTGCCCACACGTTAAAACATCAAATTGTGGTTAAAAATTAAGATAATTAATTAAATTGAACTAATTGAAAATTATCTAATGAAAGGAGCATGAAATAATAACATTTATTATTTACTTAAACAATTAGTTTATTATGCACAACTATTTACCTTACAAAAACAAATAAATTGCTGAACTTTACAACAATTTTATACAAAAAATGTCCTTTTTTCTTACCTCAAGGTCTTTATTGGGCCTTTTAAATAAATAACATTTAATTTTTACAATTCACTACTGACAAATAATTTTAATAAACTCTCGAAATGTAATAAAATAAAACGAATTAAAAACGAAATGAAATCGAAATCTGACGATATTATACTTTTATTAACGTTTTCAATATGAATTTTAAATGTTTCCTTTTACTCACTGTTTGTACCGGTACCAGGGCAATTGTAGAGATTGTGCAACACACTTTCACCTCGAACACTTAAACAGGCCATGTATCACTGAATTCACTTATGGTTCACTTTGCTAAATTCCGGCCGATTGACCACCGGACACAATTGTTCAAAACTTTCGTCCTATTTATATCTGTCGACTTTACTTTAAAATTCTTCAATATCGTAGGCTAAATGTGGATTGATATTCTCGTCTCTAATTTCCAAATGAAATAAATTTTGTTCCGTCCTCGACTGAGATCCTTCACCAACTGCTAAACTTAATTATGCTGTACTCCACAATATCTTGTGGCTGACCGACCAACTTTTAATTCCTTCCGTATTCAGCAATGTTTCGTGGCTGACTGCTGCTCCATCGACTTACGCGCATTAAAACCAACAGTGTATTGGCCTGGTTTCTCGTCCATTATTGTATCTCTGTGTGTTCGCCGGTAACAATTCAGTTCAATAATCTCAAATTATTAATTCTTTAATTGTCCTTTTATCATTACTATATATATATATATATATATTGTAATAACCAAATAAAGGCAATTTAATTTGATGGGCTTTTAAATGAAAAATTATAGACTTTAAAACAAACAACATTTATTTACCAATTCTTGAACATTATACAATTTAATAATTTAATATTATAAAAAAATCTCTCTCTCTCATGGGTCTCTACTGGGTTTGATAACGGACAGAATTTAAATATTAAAAGAACCCAACATTTACCTTTAACTTAAATAGAAGTATCGGCGAAACTTATTACCGAACTTATTCTACAGATTGCTTCTAAATCTACAAGAGTTTAGTTTACTATCAAAAGAAGAGAACGATATCTGACTGTTATCCTTTAATTACGTTTACACATGTTAAAATTTCAACTCACGGTTTCTCAGGAACCTTCGGCTCGTTAATTAAACACGCACTTTATAGCTTGGACGTTTACACACACTGGCTCTAACACTTATTCCTGGTTCGACGATAGCTGGTTCTCCATACCCAGCGAAGATATCCCAGTTGCTCGTCGTGACACTACTCGACGCCGGTTGCTGTATCTTGATCTCCTACCATCGAAGACAGGTCAAATTCTCATACTCATACAGATAGAACTTCTGTATGTAAAAATGTTTATAGCTGAATAATTTTGCTGACTGATGCTGACTAACGCTGACCAACTCTGACTCAAACTCAACTCACGATGCACACGGCACGCTGGCTCCACTCTGACTGTTCTGACTCCTCTCCCACGCTGACTCTCGCTGACTGTCACTGACTGACCTCACAATAGGTTGTTTCACCCTTATATATCCTACTAGCATCCTTGTTTTCCGCTCTGTCCCATGGCCACGTCGGATTTTACTGACAGCTTCTCCATTACTCAGATTTACTTTCTGCCGCTGCAGTTTCCTTAGCCAGCTGCTAGCCCCTTCGTCATGTCACATCGAGACAGGACCCGCAATTACTTTTCACCCTCAATATCCCAAGTAAATACGCCACTTGACATCTCTCCATTACTCAGAGATTTTACTTCCTTGCAGCTGTAGTCCTTTCGCCAGCTGCTCTGTCTTGTCCGAAAACCAACAATCGAGACAGGTCTAATTTGTCTTTGCACCCTCCTCTCACATGTGCGCGATTCTAGCTTCTCCAGATCCTAAATCAACAAGTGACCGGACCCGCAATTACTTTGGACCTGTCATCTCATTCGTCCTTTTGACCAGCACTCTCTAGAACAAATTGCAGCTTCCTGTTCTGCTACCACACCCGTCATCCCAAACAAATGTCTCGTCCCTCTGTCACACCGTCCTTACAAATTACGACTTCCTCTGCCGGCCAAAAGCACTAATCAGAGATAAATGTCTTGCCGCTCCGTCTTGTCACATCGTGACAGGACCCGCAATCACTTTTCACTCGCATTCTCTTTACGAAATGTGCGCTGTTTAGAACCAATGCATTCCCTCAATGCATTACATTACAATGCATTCCCTCAATGTTTTACAATATATATATATATATATATATATATATATATATATATTACGGACGGTATTTTCCTTCTGCTTAATCAGTGCCGAAGGGTAATTCCAGGGGATACTTTTCTGTGCGTCGATGATACATAGCTGGATTTCCCCACATCGAGGACATAGAGACAGAAGAAAGCGACCCATTCACAGTAGACGGGCTACAAAAAGTCGGTAAAACACTTAGAAGAAAGAAGGCACCGGACGCTGATGGTATACCAATGAGGTTCTGAAGGTCACCATTGAAACATACCCACAGCTGCTTCTGACGACATTTAACATCTGCCTGAAACAGAATTTTTTTCACAAGGTTGGAAAAAAACAACAAATTATCCTCCTTAGAAAAGGGAACAAGCCGCTTGGATGCCCCTCCTTTTACAGGCCAATTTGCCTCATGGACACTATGGGAAAAGCCGTCCAGGGATTGATCCTGGAGAGAATCCAACCGTTCCTCGAAAGAACTAAAAGAATTTCAGACCGGCAATACGGTTTCAGGAAGGGACGATCTACTACGACGCAATCCAGCTCGTAGTAGAGACAGCCAGAAATACCAACTTGTTACAATTGATGAAAAAGAACGCGTTTAATTCAGCACAGTGAGCGCACATGATAAAGGCATTGAGAGAAAAGGAAGTCCCTGAATACCTCACAAAGTTAATCATAAATTATTTATACTTCAAAACGGACAGACATCCTGGAGCACCAAATGATTTTCGGGGCACCACAGGGATCGATGATAGGACCAATGCATGATGGGCTCCTAAACATGAAGCTTCCACAGTCAGTGATCATAGTGGGGTTCGCCGACGACGCGATAATCGCTGCCTCGGCAGACTCTATGGAAGTACTAGAAATAAAAGTAAACGACACTCTGGGAAGAATTAAAAGTGGCTGACATAAAAATGGAAGTGAAGAAGACGGAAGCAATGATAGTAACAGACAGAAGATCGTACAGAATTCCATCCTTCCACATTGCTACCTTGGGGTGGAACTGAATCACAAGTTGACCTTTTCGGCAGACATTACAAGCACAGCTGACAAAGCACAGAGAACAGCAGCAACAATGGCACGCATCATGCCTAATGTAAATTGGCCAAAGGAAGCAAAAAGAAGATTGCTGATGGAGTATCATCCACTCACAAACCCTGTACGGATCACCAGTGTGGGCGGACGCGGTGAAAAAGACACTCAAAATATAAACTGGAGTCAGTACAAAGGAAAGGGGCACTAAGAATAACGGTCTTGGCTAGTGTACCACCTATGGAAATGTTAGCAATGGAAAGAAAATAAATAATATACAATGAGACAAAGGAGCTTGAAATGGATCCGAAGACCACTTGTGGGTCAATAAAAGCTAGGGCCAGGACGAGGCTCATAGAAAGGTGGCAAAGAGCCTGGGACGGGGGAAAAACCGGAAGATGGAGCCACAGATTAATTCCCAATATTTCACCATCGGTCAATAGGAAACACGGGGAAGTATCCTTCTTCCTCACCCGGGTGCTAACTGGACAAGGATGTAGATCCAAAAAGACCGAAGACGATTTCTGTGAGAATCCGAAGGACGACCCTTGGAGTAGACAACGAACCAAATTAACGTCCCATCTCTATGAGAAAAAAAGTCCAGAATACCTGGGCAAAGTCCTTCTAAAATCAGAGGACTGCTGGAGACGTAAAGAAAATTACGCATAGGAAGTAATGGAAACTAAGGCAGAACTTAGTAGGGCCTAATATTATATTAAAAAGCGGCGCAAAACACACCACCTAGAATTAATACGCAAGTAGTTACAGGAGGAAAAGGGTTTGTGGTTTTAGCCGGTAAAATTCCGGCACCGTTGAGGAGTGCACACCCTCATCCTCGTCTTTTCGATGATTTCCACAGTTTCCCTCGCGGAACTCTGTCCGGGCTCTCGAAAGCGACGTTAATAAATGTTTAAATAGCTTCTACATTCCCAGGATCTTCTAGCCAACTGTGACTTATTAACTGTACCTCCTTCCTCCTCTGTCGTAGCCATATCACCTTCATATTTGTAACTTCACTTTTTACTATCCTCTCTATTCTATGCTGTAAATTTTACTGAACTGTCTTCTGTCTTTATATCATTGGTATAACTCCATCTGTTCAAGTCTACTACTCTCTGTCGATGCAAGCTTTTATGAAAATCCATTTTCTCGCTCCCAACAATCGATGCATAATTTGACCGAACAAGTACAGTTTCGTAACTTGAACTTTTCTCACACCTCCAACATTTGTGAGTCTCTCTCGCCAACAATACTGACGTCACTTTCTTTCACCCAAGACGTTTTGTGATATCTACTGAAACAAAATACCTTCAGGTGTTTACGCCAGATATACGTGCTAAAAGCCGTAATTGTTTACTGATCTTCAAATACAGTTACTCGTATGCCCTTCCAAAACTTTATTAATTCGATCAATACAAACTGAATTAAAATCATTTTAATTCAATTTGGCGAATTTAAACCATTCCCTTCGGAGTCTACAGATGAAGAAGAAATAGAAATAAAACAATACCTTATCAGATGGACTTCCCAATAAAAGCAGCCACGTTTACCAAAGTCAAGCATGCAATAACAGTCGAAAAAAACCTCAAGAAGGCTCCAGGTCTAGACTTGATCACCGGAAAAATATTTCAGGCAATGACTACGAAGGAATAAAAGCTATTGTGCAGACATTTAATGCAGAGATAAGATTAAGCTACTATCCACTCTATTGGAAAATCTCAGAAATAATTATGTTTTCCAAACAAGGTAAAAAACCACAGGAATTAACTTCAGCCAGGCCAATAACCCGTTTGCCTGTACTCGAAAAGATTTTCGAAAAAATTCTGCTAAAAGTGATCAAACTATACTTAGAGAAAAGAAAATAATTCCTGACCACCAGTTTGATTTTAGAAACAACCATGCAAGAATAGAACAAATCTACAGCAATAGTTAAGAAAATCAATAATGTTCTAGAAGCGAAATGATACCACTTTTCTTGGCATATGAAAGCTTTTGATAATGTCTGGTATGATGTATAAACTCAAGAAAACAATATCTCACCCCTTTTCGAATTTTTAAAGTTCTATCTAACTAATCGACACTTCTACGTAAATTAACAAGTTGCGTAAACAGAATTTGCTGGAGCCCCCAGGGAAGTGTATTAGGGCCGGTTCTGTATATAAGATACACAGCAGACCTTCCAACAACTAAATTACCCATTGTAACGACGATTGCAGACGATATCACTCATATTAAACCAGACATCGCCTCAAGGAATCTACAAAATACCCTGAAGAAAATACAGACGTGGCTAAGAAAAATGGAGAATTCGGGCGAACGAATACTAATCTATGCACGTAACGTTTACTATGAGGAGTGATGGTTGATGGCCAGTCCATCTAAACATCGAAAACCAGTTGGACTGAAACTAAGACAATTATATTGGATGATCGGCAGTTAATCCCAATTATAACTAACAAACAAACTGTTAATATATAAAGTGATGTTAAAACCTTCAACATGGCTCTGGAGGAGGCTACCTTTGGGGATACCTTCTCTTCTTTCTTGTTTTTTGAACTAAGGTTCCCACAAGCTGAGGCACCTCGGTCTGTTTTGAGAGGTGTACATTCCGGGCTCACATACCTTGGGCATACGATAAGAGATGTTCTCTGTTCCCATTGGAACAGTCGGCCAGCTGCCTCCTAAACTGATCACTGCATCACTTTTAGGGGAATGCCGGGTAGAATCCTTAAACCACAGCCCGGGCGCCCTAGTTAACTCTTGGCTATCTTCCTCTACCCTTCCGCATTCTCCCTTTCAAATCCCTTTCTATCTTATTAAAGAGGAGTTACCAGTTGCTCTAAAAAAATGGTCACATATTGGCCAACGGAATCCAGGTTTGGGGAACTGCAATTGTCAGCAATATTGAAATAATACAAAGTGTTGCGATTAATAGTGAATGCATCGTTTAACGTCCCCAATACAAATATCAAAAAGACTTATCTGTACCAACAGTTAGAGAAGAACTATCCAAATTCAGACTGAAATACATTGCCAGAGTTGAAGCACACCCAAACAAATTAGTGAACAATTTAACGAACCCAACAGAACAATTAAGACGTTTAAAAAGATTTAATCCAACAGACTTGCCGGAAAGGTTCAATTAAGTTTTATATAGATAAAAATTGTGTGTAATATACTGTAATAATTAACTAAGTTGAGAATAATAGGAGGATATCATAGGAATGTTCCTTGCAGGCAATGTAAATTTCATTCAGCGAACTTCTTGTCTGATTTCAGACATAATTCAATAAATGGTGTAATAACTTCAATTTAGTTAGTCTTGGTGCAGGTGTAACAATTTCTATTGACAATGCTCCTAAATACTTATAACTGTTTTTTTGTCAGAAAATCATTATCGGGAATGTTAAAGATTCCTTCTGAAATTCTGACAAAAACATATATGTTTTTGAGAGTACACGTGTTTCAAGATTTATCCTGTTTTCGTTACGTAAGTTTATGGTTTGTTCTATAGAACGTGAAATATCATCAGAGCAGCATTTTGGGAATTATGAATAGTAAGTGTAGACATGGTTTGTGAGAATCGCAGGGAAGAGCCATGAGGAAACCGCGATGTTGACTGTTTACTTTCGCCTCCTCAGCCGCGACGGACGAGGCTCAAGTATGAAAGCGCGCCTGCCTATAGCGACTATTTAGCACACGCATTATGTGAACACTCCTTACGACATGACTCTCAAGCTTTTCCAAAAACAACCTAGAAAGTGCGACCTTGGGTGCAGTCGCGATTTGCAAATTCACTTCTCAATGGTGGCGAACGAAATTTGAACACTCAACAGTTTGCTCCATATCAAGCTTATTTTGTTGATAGACTCTGATATATTTCCACCGGAATAATTAATTTTAAAACACAGATAAAATTAAAGGAATTTTGAATATCGTAAAATTAAGTAGACATTGCAATATGAAGATACATGCCATCTGCCATCGAATTCAACTTCATGATCTCCCTATCGAGTGGACCCTTTTCTGCCAACAATTGATAAGTCTTAATCACGAAAAATTAATCGTATTAGTGTATTAGAATATTTATTACACCTGTCGAAGGTCACAACTAGTGTTGTGTGATTTTTAAGTTGTAAATATTTTATTATGACACGAGTATTTTAATAAATCATAAACACGAGACTGAAGAAGCAGTCAATTGTTCATTAAATCATCAACTGCATTGGTTTTCAGCTAATGGATTATCACTTAGTTGTAAAAAAACACATTTTGTGCAATTTCAAACGAAAAATGTTCCACTTAACTCAATGCAGAGAGATCACAGAATGTTGAAATTTTCAAAGTTGATAGTTCAGAATTATAGTAAAATAATTTCTCATTAATTAACTTGCAACCAAATTAAGCTCAGTCAAGTATTCAAAACATAGTAATCGGAACGTCAGAAACTTATATTACTTTTCATATTTTCACTCGTTATTGTCATCTGAAATAATTCTTCAGGGAAAGGCAAAATCTTTATTATTTCAGGTGTTTCTCACACCTTAATGTTGTTTGTGGTATTCATTACCAGTTCAAACGTTCACAATTTCAATACAATATACAAGAACAACTTTTACAAACACGGTAGATCACTATCAATTACAGAGAAAGATGTCTATTATTAATATATTTGCCAAGCTTCCACACAACATTTAACAGTTAATAAAATAAAATTCAAGAAATAACTAACAAAGTTAATTAGCCAATTCTGTTCAAATAATGAACTGACAGAATTAGTTTAATATTAAAATATATTGAATGTAAAATACATTATGTATATTCCTATTTATAATATACTATTGTAATTATGTACAATTAATGACTAAATCCACCTTCTTGAAGCCCAGCCTTTTTACAGCATCTCCGGAATTTGATATAATACTATATTATTCTTAATTGTCTGCTTATTTGGGTAACATTTCATATAATTAAACATGATACATAACTATCTTTCAAAATTCATGATGATCATAACTTAACGTTTTTCTGCGAATTATATATTAATCGAAATATTATTGAAGTACAAGATTTTATAATGATTTTAAATTATAATAATAAGAAGAAGAAAGATAGCCAAATACGTACAAAATAAGTAATAATATAAATACAACACAACGTTTCTGAAAGCCTTGTTCCATTATTCAGGTGCAGAAAAAACGCACAGGTCAGTTGACAAAACTCAAAAACCTTCGGTTTTAATTATTTTGACGTCAAAATACCGAAATGAACGCTTAACTTAAATACACCACACTAAATTTGACAACTATAAATAAGAGGCAAATACTTCATAAACATTATCAAGATGCTCAGTATCCAACAGAAAGTTTGCAATTGCCAGTATATGCTTTAATTTTGTTTTAAAGCTCGTTTGGTTTCTCCAATTTAAATTCATTTTTATAAACTACTGGCTGGGTGTCGGCGTTGCCCGGGTTGTCATAATTCAACTCAGCGTCATCCAAACCACGGATTTGACTCCAATCTCAGATGTGATTCCCGTCCCGTGCCGATCGTATATCGCAATATTGTGTGTGTTATTTTGAGTTTTTGTACCAAAAATATCTGGAAAAACGCTATCTATCTCATTGTCCCCGAAAATTTTTCTTTCGACTAAAATAACGGCCGTTTTAACTTGTTTTAAAATTTCCATCTCCGCCTCACTATGATTCTAAATTATAGATGAAAGTAAATAAATTTTTAAGAATGTTACTAGATGCTTACAAGTATTGACATGGGCTTGAAAACTTTCATGAATATGTTTTAATTGAAACTTGTGTGTGCGTTTACGCTGTCTGCATTACAGAAGGATTGCCTCCGATTGACTTCTGTTTTGGCGCGTTATAGAATGTAATGACCGTTGCCAAGTAGATCAGGAACTGTTCTCTGACAAAACAGGTGAATTATTCATAAGATCTTGGTGGTTCACGGCCGCGGGCTCCAAACTTGACCCAGACAGTGACAATCACCTTCGGATTTCTCTCGTGAGGTATCAGGAACCGGATCGCTTTCGTAACTCTTGCCTGACGCAGGCATTCACTTTCACTTCTTCTCTCTTATGCGGAAGGAAAGAGTGGAAACGGGGAAGCAGCTTCCTCTAGGGAAGGAAGGGAAAAAGGGAAAGGGCGAACGAAACATTACATTCAGTCCTGCTTGACAAAAGTCGTGAACTGACCTTTAAAGCGTCACACTTGTAACGGACACTCCCTAGCATAACTCGCTATTTTCTTATGTAGAAAATAGCAATTTCTTTCAGGGAAAGTACTTTGCTTAATACAGTATTTATGCTATGTAAAATATTATCAAAAAAAGCATCAAGTGTGCCGACAGAGGCAATTAGTCAAAAAAAATTCTAATTATGTAATGCATGTATAACTC
Organism: Zhengitettix transpicula; assembly: GCA_037074705.1. NCBI lineage: Eukaryota > Metazoa > Arthropoda > Insecta > Orthoptera > Tetrigidae > Zhengitettix > Zhengitettix transpicula. Next base: position 186,935,513 of record CM073591.1, on the reverse strand, counting down.
CTTCAATTAGGATGCTTTAATAAAATCTGAATATAAATTCATACTGTTCCTATGTAATAATATGCAAAAAAAAACTTTGCAAATGAACGAGAAAATTTAATTTAGAGGCAACCAAAGTTTTTATTAGTTACTGTACTGATTGTCGAGTTTATTATATTGCACGGTATTTTACATAATCAATAATAATAAGTTAACTGATTTATTATTACATATTTCTGGAAAAATCACACAAAATAGTTACAGAAACCTCCGTTTCAGACATAAAAACTGGATTAAGACTAGGAAAATTGTCATTACTGGCTGAAATGTACACGGATAAAGGCTTATGCGTGTATAAGTAGTCTAACAAATAAATTTAAAGAAACATACTTAATATGACACAGACAAATATTGCAATTGTATATAAGTACGCAATTCCGAATGCAATTTCACCTTCTATTTACCTCTATTAAAGAAACCTACTGTATCGTACAGATATCAAAATTTTAGCATATAGTTAAAAAACTTATTCCTAGGGTATCGCAATATTTGTGTGTGTTATGTTAAGTTTGTGTGTCAAATTTATTTTTCTACACACAACCTCAATTACAGGACGTGCATACAACGGTAGCGAATGGTATTTTTTGTATGTAAACATAACAGGAATTTTTTTAAAAGTAAAAATTGTTTCTTTTTTAAAGTCCTATCCAATGAGACCTTCCATGACATAAAAATTTCTAAGTACACTTCGGATACCCTTACTTTTGGATTTTTCCGGAAAATGAAAGTAGTACCAATCAATTCTTAACATAGCGTTTAGTTACAATTTTTTCGTTTTTGAGAAAAAAACCCACCAACGTGCTCTTGCTTGGACTCGTCGGTTGAACAAATTTATAAGGGATGGTATAGGGGTATCGCGATATAGGAGATCAAATAGCCAGTCAAATTTCAATAGTAACACACTTCAATATATCTGTTATTGTCAAAAAAGATAATATATAGCCTAATATAATCTGACAATTATCATTTAATATATAAATAAACAATACGGCCAATATGTCATACGTCCGACATTATTTATTCATTTAAGTCAATATTTATTTATAACTCGAATAAAAGTGACAGAAAACTTGAAATGCACACAATTGAAACCAAATGTAGATTTAAAAATATTCAAAATTTATAAATATATATGAGTGAAATCTATTAAATAAATGTAATTTACTTGCTTCTTAATAAAAACAGCAGTTCAAATAAAATTTAAAAAAAGGTTAAACCAGCCAAAAATATAAAAATTTAATTTTATTGAAGTTAATTGACTACTGAATTACAATAAATTAAAATTAAATTAGCTCCATTTTCAAAGAGAGTTAATTTAAAAAGTTGCTGTAGAATTGAACATCAGTCATGGCTGTACGCCTGCCATTCACGACGAGCTGCAGTACCACAAAATCACCGACAAAACAATTCACACCCGATCTGAAAGAACGATGTTTGGATGTCTGTGAAAAACTCATGCGATGTTATGAAACCGAAGGAGATTGATTTTTAAAGCGTATAGTCACTGGTCATGAATGGTGGGTTCATTACTTCCAGCGTACCAACAAGAAGTGGCGGCATTCATCATCGCCGACAGTCAAGACAACTGTGTCTGCGGGTAAAGTGATGTTCACGATCGTCTGGGTCAGCGAAGGCCAAATCCTGGAACATCACAAGCCAATGTGAGCACCATAACATACCGTGATCTGCTCGAGAATCATTTGAAGCGTGGAATCCGGTCAAAACGTCGTGTTTTTCTCAGCACCGATGTACTTTTGTAGCATGATAACGAGAGGCACACTGCTCATGCAATAGTACATAAAAAATTTGGATCTTCATTTCAAATGCTTTCTACATCCTGCATATTCACCCGATTTAGCGTCGAGTGACTATCATGCGTTTGGATCCCTCAAGGAGGCACTAGGTGGAAAGAAATTCCACACAGACGAAGAGGTGAAGTCCGAAAAAATTTTTCTCGTGGAATCCAGGCATTAGTGAATCTCTGCCACAGCTGCGTTGCACGCAATGGGATGTAATATTTAACTTTACTGGGTGTATTATTATGTGGGTTTTCATAAAAAGTATTTAATTAATTTAATGACCAAAACAAATATTGGGGTCATAAGGCCTAATTGTTGTGTGTGGGTCCTTTGTCTCATTTCTTCCTTTGTCCCGAAAGAAACGCTGGCCACCTTCCGAGTCCACCCAAATGACCTAACAACAGCATCCGCCTCCAAATCTCAGTAACGCGAGTTATATATATATATATATATATATATAGTAACATCCCATGTTTATGCAGACATAATATAAATTTATTTTATAATTTTTCTTATCACTTTTGACATTACATTTTTCATTACTGTAACTGTACTTGCAGCACATCTTATTAGTCAATAATCGCAAAGTTGTGTAGCTTGCGCGATTCGAAATTTTTATTATTTAAAAATGCTTTTTTGAATAAAGGATAGATTGTAATATTTATTTTTAATTTTTCATTTGACTTAACATTCTTTATTTATATTTTCAAAATTAATTAATAAATTTTTCCTAAATTAATTTATCCCGATAAAAATTTATGTTTTAACTCGCAACAATCATGTCTACTGAAACGTCTGAATCTGATTATTAGTTCTTTATTCCGTTATTGGATTCCATAGACGACAGTTTCATAATCTCGAGCGGCCATTAATACTAATAAGACAGAATCGCATTAAATTATTTGGAGCATATTTATATAATGTTAATGCTGGACATTAAGTTTTTTCTAAATTTGGGGAACGTTTTTTTAACGAGAGAGTGACACTGTAAAGACGCCGCCTCCTTCCTGGACGATTTGTTTTTCTTGCCAATTGTCTACGCCAAGTGCGATCCCGGGTCTGTACTGTGCGTCGAGGGAGCAAACAGACTCCCGAAATTTAGAAGTTATTGTGGACGTGTCCAAATTCTTTACCTGCGCGGCATTTTTAGCGTTGAAATTTTAATTCATTGTTTCGATCCACGATCGACAATGGCCAAATACCTTTTTGTGCCTGTGGAGCGATGTTTTAGCTCAATTAAATGTGTTTTTTATTCTAAACATCAAGGCGTATATAGAGAAATTTGTTTTTTGTTTATTTCTCTTTTTAAAAAAAACATTCAAAGACTTAGACAAATTTGTTTTTTGTGTTTCTTTTTCCGTTTCAATTTTTGAAACATTCAGAGACTTTAAACAGTCTAAGTGAACATTTATATGATTATTTTTATATCATAAGATCAATTTCTTTACTCAATTATATTGTTGTATATATAATGAATATGTGCAATTATATTTACGTTTTGTGTGAATCTTTTGTCATAATTTTTTTTTAAAAAAACAATCCTTTTTCCCAGCATTCTCCACAATAAATATAGACTAGTATGAGTTCAATGTCAAAATTCGGTTTTCCAAACCCAAGCAAGGTAAGTTTCTCTGGGCGTGTGTGTTCACACAAGCCTTATAATCCTGAGGACCTTAAACCTACCTGAGACGTTAATCGGAAAGGGAGCTTTCTTTTTTTGGGGGGGGAGGGGGGGTAACAGGCTACATGAGGGTAATCCACATAGCGGTAACTGCCCTTTAATAGCATAGAAAGGGATTTGAAAGGTGAGATGCGGAAGCGTAGAGGAAGGTAGCCAAGGGTTAACTAGGTTCCCCGGGCTATAGTTTAAGGATCCTACCCGGCATTCGCCTAAAAGTAATGCAGCGAAAACCCCAGAAAAACCTGCATCAGGTAGGTCGGGCATTGGGTACTTGTCCCACGCCCTTCCGATAGCGGGAGAAGAATTTTTTTTGGGAACGCAGCATTCCCTTCTCCGTACCTCGACCAGTTTAGGAGGCAGCTGGCCGACTGCTCCAATGGGAACAGAGAACAACTCTTACCGTATGCCAAGGTCTGTGACCCCGGAACATACACCTTTCAAAACAGGCCGAGGTGCCTCGGCTTGTGGGAACCTTAGTTCAAAAACGGACGGGAAAAGGCATCCTCATAGGTAGCCCCTTCGTGTCTCTCCTACAAGGTTCTGCCTGCGAGAGAATATCCCTCGCAGACCCTGTCCCAGGTTATTATATATATATATATATATATACATAGACAGAGAGAGAGAGAGAGAGAGTAGAGAATGGAGGACTATGCCTACAATCACGTCAAAAAATTCCTAGTTCTTCTGTACCGTTCATAACATTGGCTGAGTGTTTTGTTAATAATGAATTTTTAAATACAATTTTCAAGAATAGAGAGAAATCTTTCACAAGCTGAAGCCGTAAAGCCCATGTTTATATTGGATTAAAGTATCAGGATGGAAAAGTGTCGACCGGACCAGGAATCGAACCCGGAACCTCCCGCTTACGTGCGGAAGGTTTACCGTCTAAGGTGTCCCTGTCGACTCAGCGATCAATGCCGAAAGTTTGCTTTAAAGATTTTTTTTGTGTTTAGAGTTTGGTTGATGTTCACCTTGAATAGGGTATTTTGTATCATCCTTTGGTTATTTGAAATAGAACCGGAAGTAACCTTCCTGTAGGCAGTTTCTCCTTTGCGGTTACTAATTTATGCTGGGCGAACTGTAATCATTATAGTAATCATGTCGTCGTATAGAATTGCGAGGAAGCGAACTCTGAACCTTGGCTTTGGAGGAACGATGGAGGTCAACAAGTTAACGGAGTAGAAATAGAAGCGGAGAAGTGCTATTACGGGAGCTGCTATCTGTGTCGGTCGCTGCTTGATTTTTATAGATGCCACAAGGTATTTCTCCTCAGCCTACGCCCGGATAAACCGTGTCTAACTTCGTGTACAGGCACGGATAATTGAAGATTTATATTCTATACAAAATCTGTAAGATATTATTTTATCCATTATGATTATGCAATCAATCAATAGTTACTATATGCATTCAAAATGAATATATAAATATACAATTGGGCGTAAAAGATATGGAGCAATGTAGCGAGGAACCAAGTAGAGAAAACCCGCCAATTCAAGAAAGAGATATTAAAGACCGATAAAGAAAATTAAATTAAATTCTAATTAATAAAATCAACGCTGAATAAAAAATAAATTTTAAAATAGTTCGTTTCTATTTCGCTTTTATGTTGATAAATATAATAATCTCGAGAATACTACCATTACATAATAAAAAAAAGTAATACTGTCTTTGTCGCAAATAATATAATGTTTAATTACAGCCATTTTACAGTATTTTTGTGGTGGTGGGAGGGGAAGGGTTTGGAGTCATGAAACCTTGTTTTAAGAAGCGAACATTATTTTAACTATGTAAAAACCTGTCATATACGACTGAGCAGCGGAGTTGATAACAGCAAACGAGGATGAGGTGATTTGCAATGAGGTCATTTACGAAACAACATACGTTACTGTGGAAGACGTCGATATATTAACTAAGTCACTTGTACGTTAGAAATATTTATTAAAAAACGTTAATTTAGACATTCTGAACCCATAAGCGGTTTCTATTACGATTCCTTACAGAACATATGATTATTTTATGTGGCAACAATGACGGTTTCCAACTAATTGAATAAAAATAAAATAACATAAAAAATTACAAAAGAAGACAATAACATGAGCAGAGAATATTTTAAATAAATTTCAATGTTGGGAGTACAGAAACTAGTGCGGCACTTCAGATTTCCCAAGAGCTTTCATATGTTTACTTGTAAAATAAGTTCTTCGTGCAGTTATGAGGATTACAGGCGTAACCTCCTTTTCATATCGATGCAGCCGCGTATCTTTTTCCAAGAAATTTCCTCAATGGCAAGTAACTTTTGTTTCTAAATCATAAACTTGTTTCGTGTATAATGTTGTGTAACGCTATAGTTTTATAATTGGTATATATATATACATATATATCTATATATTATTTTAATGTAATTAGATATTAGCAAGGGTTGAGAGCTTGGCAAGTTGGAATTTGACCAGGCGCCGCCGTGGCGGACAGATAATCCCTTCGGTGAGGACTTAGGTAAGTAGGCTGTTGACCCTCGGAAGTTACCTGGACTGTCGCACCGTGGGAAACGTCTCTCCAAAAATCCCAAAAATTGAATCAACACGTGACTGCCTGAACCAATCACATTTCTTGGTTCAGGAAAGATCGATCCAAAGATGATGGAGACCATCGATATTTTACATCCAGCGAAGGGCTCTAAAGAAAGTGTAGAGAATCTCCTCGACGAACCGTCGTCAGGGAAGGACATACAGCCCCAAACTTGCAGTTTTCCAGAGGACTCGGAGAGATCGAGGGTGCCACATGATCACGGCCAGAGATCAACGCGAGATAACTGCTAAGTGTCTGAATCCTTGAAGCGTCTGGGGGAATTACCGTAAACCATGGTTTAACTTCGGATTAAGGGATCCGATTGTTTTCCCCGGCTAGCTGAACACACATAATTTCTATTTATTTTATTTTATTTTTCTCATGTCCAGTTAAATGATTAATAAATTCTGGAAAATATTCCTTTACTTTATCATTTAATAAACCCACCACTACAGTTGCTTTATACGTTTTACGTTCACCACTTTATGAACTCTGCTGTCACGGCCGACATCTTGTACTTCTGTCGATATCACTTATTTGACACTCGTATCATATTCGTCGCTCATTAGTTGTACATACCCACCAATGTTTTTCAGTGTATATCAAGAGAAGGTTATAAAGGTAAATACCACCGAAGTTTTTAGTCTATTGTATTGTTCTTATTATTACTACAGGGGGGAATTACATTTAATGAAAAAAATTAAAAATAATTTCAAAATATTAAAATATCCTTCTTTATACAAATGAGCACTTAACTTTTTAATGTTTCTAACTTCTTATTAAAAACCTTTGTATTCTTAGGGAAAGTCTCTAGTACCCTTGCAGGTATTCCAGACCCTTATTGCCCTGTTTACGAAGGAATAGTTGCCTACATCCGTTCTTGGGCCCCTTTCCTTTATTTTATAACTAATAATGTAAATTATGAGATGAGGGTATATTAATTACCATACGATAAAATTGAAAAAGATAAATACAACTTCAAATCGATTGTTGTCAATCAACTTTAAGACCATATCTCGATTGTATTTTGGAATCCAGGGGCAATGGTTAGAAACTCAGGGGTTAAGTTGCTCCTATCTATATATTTAAAGAATGTGTCATTCAACTCGAAGCGTAAGACTTAATTGCGTTTATTATCAAATAAGAATCTAAAAACTGAATAAAAGATTAAGGTACTTCAACATTGGAGCATACTGCGTCGTATTGTTATTAGATATCTGAATTAGTGTGTTAAACACTTAAATTTCTGAGAATCGAGTCTCCCTTTGTCAATAATCTGCTCCTGAAACGTCACCTGTGAGACAGAATCGTTTCTTTATTGATAAAAAGTGACGTTTTTCCGTATTTATGATTATGTCAAATTAGTAAAAAGGAAATTTTGTTATGGTATAATTCGTTTCGTCCTCAAAACAAAGTATTTGCCCCTGTGTTCATCTGAATAACCTGACGAATTGGAAGATTTTAATAATAAAAAAAAACGTTAGCACGATAGTGAACCATGAGATGGTATAACCAAAATAGTGAAGTGAACCTCGTGGTATAATATCAAACCGTGGGAAACCAAACTGTAGGTGAACAATTTTATACATTTAGAAAAATATTTTTAAAAAGTCCTAAAACATCGGAGTACGATTATGTTTTCGAGATTCAGTTTCGTCCATCGTGTTTCAACCTACACAACGTTCGAAGAAGCTTAAACCATTTGTATTCAGACGTACTCAATACAGATCCCATTATGTGATTATATTTACATCAATTACATCGAAACGTTGTGTTTACTAAACTACGCTACCCGGTTGGAATCCCGAGAAAACTTCATCCAGCAACTACACCGGGAGAACCTACGTTCCTTATATATATGTCGTTGGTAAATACTGTATACTATCGTGACGCATGGCCGTGCACGGTCGTCATAAATTCTTTACGGCCCAATGAAACATACTCACTTTTAAGAGATAGTGTTATTTTGAATTGTTCAACAGAAGACACAGACTTCAACGTATACAAACGCGTGTATCTCCTATCAATTAGACCAATTTATAGGTGACTTAATAAGTTTTGTACAGATATTTTAGACCATGTCTTGCACAGGTATGTTTGTTTTTCAATTATACAAATTTCTTTAAGTTGTGTGTTAGTTTACCATATATGAAAGCCTGCGAGAGGATTCTCTCGCAGGTAACCTGCGAGGGATTTTCTCTCGCAGGCAGAACCTTTTAGGAGAGATACGAAGGGGCAACCTTTGGGTATGTCTTTTCCTCTCCGTTTTTGAACTAAGGTTCCCACAAGCCGAGGCACCTCGGCCTGTTTTGAGAGGTGTATGTTCCGGGGTCACAGACCTTGGGCATATGGTAAGAGTTGTTCGCTATTCCCATTGGAATAGTCGGCCAGCTGCCTCCTAAACTGGTCGAGGCACGGAGAAGGGAATGCTGCGTCCCCACAGCAAACTCCTCTCCCGCTATCGGAAGGACTTGGGACAAGTACCCAATGCCCGACCTACCCGATGCAGGTTTTTCTAAGGTTTTCCCTGCATTTCTTTAGGCGAATGCCGGGTAGGATCCTTAAAATATAGCCCGGGGACCCTAGTAACCCTTGGTTACCTTCCTCTACCCTTCCGCATCGTCCCTTTCAAATCCCTTCCTATGCTATTAAAAGGGAGTTGCCCAATGTGGATCACCCTCATGTAGCCTGTTGCCCTAAAAAAAAGTGTTAGTTTACCAGCATTAAACCAATCACGATGTATCTAGTATACTTTGAGCTCTTGTAAATGTATTTTAAACTTATTAATCTCTAATGAAGTCGTTAGCGTACATAATTTTCACGAAAACATATATATATATATATATATATATATATATATATATATATATATATATATTGTAGTGATTACAAAGATGTCATGAATTAATAAATTGTTTCGTTAATTATTGGAAGCGTAACTTTGAGGCCAAAGAATGTGAACATTAAAAAATTAGCGTGATGAGTTACGCAGATAGCCAGTTACCGGGACAATCAGATGATGAGAGAGCAGAGCAAGTCTCCGAAATAGTAAGAAAATATTAAAATGTAAAATCAATGTGAGCAGTTGCTCGGACAGTCGTGTGTGTGTGTGTGTGTGTGAAAGAAGTGACATTGCCCAGTAGCTACCGCGCAAAAGGTCGGGTATTTTTTTTCCAACTTTTATATGCTGTTACCATTAATGAAAAACAAAGTTTTCCAATCGAAACACTTCAGAAAAAATTTCTCTGGCCTAAAAATCACAAAATTTTGCACCTGTTTAGAGTTTTTCGTTAATAGTAAAAGCGTCAAGCATTCTATTACAAATAATGCACAATTAGAAATTAATTAGCATAAGATTCTGCATAGAATGGTGTATTCAAGTACGACGTTCGGTTCAACTCAATGGTAAAAATCGTTCGTCAATTTATGACATTTTATGTCATTTTCTAAAAGAATGCAGTTTCTAGAGCTGATATCTCCCGAATGGTCGGAAGTACACTTATTTGTCATAGAATAAATGATTTAATTGTCTTTCCAACGCTTTATCTGGTTTTAAAAAACCTTTGGGCATGGCCGAAATTAACACATTTTTCTGGTTGTACCCAAGAGGACCTGTTGCGCTAATGTAATGACTCAGAGGATGGGAGTGACGATTACCGACTTAGGGTAAAACTTTCCTTTTGCAGAGGATATTAAAACGTTGAAGAGTATTGTTTTTCTAAGAGTAAGAAAGAGGTTAGCAGGGAAGAAACAGTTAAGTCCACAGTTATGATTGCCATAATTATTAGTGCAACCTTATACAGCCAGCAAAATGGATATATTTTCGGCCATTCTCAATGGACAAATATTTGTTAAAACTAGATCGTGCGATGGAAAGGGAATTTATTTCTGTAAATCCTTTATTATATGACAACCATTTTGGATATATCAACACTAGAAACACAACAAACTGAATTCTTTTAAAAAAATACGTAAAAGGTAAACGAATGATTTTTACCACTTCGTTTGCCCGAATTTCGTAATAAGACGTATCATTCGATGCATAATTTTATGCTCTGCAATTTTTTTACCGAACATTATTTTCAACAGACTGCTTCATGCTTTTGCTAGCAGCGAAAAACCGAAGACGTGTAAAATTTCGTGGTTTTTAGGCCTTTTACCGAAACCTTTAGAATTTGAAAAAATGTTTTTTTCTATAATGACCGCAACATATACAAGTTGGAAAAAAATACCCGACCGCTTGCGGTTTTTATGCCCATAGCTACTGGGCTACTTCCAGACCAACCACGATTGAGTTTATTCTCCTCTGTGAACAAACGCATGCACATATTGATTTGAGGCACAGTCACGATAAATTGAAACTACTGTGCCATGGAGTCGGGGATCTCGACAAGTTAGAGAAATTTAACTTGCCGATAACAACACAACATCGTGGATTTTGTCTATAATTTCTGGCGTAATCACATCCAGTGGATGTCCGAAATAATGTTAATCATTTGTGGATTTCCGAAGTGTCACCTCGTTTAAACTCATTCACCCAATTAAAAAACGTTTTAATAAATCCCGAATATATTTTTTTTCATTGTACGATAATGACGCAAATTTATTTGCTTTGACCGACATAAAAATTTGCAATTGATATACGGCTGTAAGTATGACAACAGAGGATTAAAAGATTATATTTCTCATATGGTATTTCAAACGTTTTTGTTCCTACTAGCATCTTCTCTTGTAAGTACTCATTTAGTTCTCGAGTAATTCTAGAAATTACTATGAAAACTTCGGGGTAAAATCCAAGAGTGGTGATTGCCTTCTCTCCGGGAAGGACTTCATTTTATAAATGTCCATTAATTAGCTTATATTTTATGACAATTTTTTGATTGTGTAGAGGAAAGTTTCAGAACGGAATATAATTGCCAGAAGACTACTTTAAATTGTGCGCAGAAAACGGAAAATGTGATACCACTGAGTGTTTGTGTGTGTGTGTGAGTTATTACAAACCTTTGCCATGTAATTGTAACTTTACGTTGAAGTATGACGACGCATTGCACAAATGTAACAGCTATGGTCAACAACATTGGTTAGTTCACACTTTTGTTGCCATATTTCAAAAGAGTTGAAGACATAGTGTTGACAGCCAAAGTAAATAGAGAAGTGACACTTCACTTTATGTGCGATGAGCAAATTTACTGCCTGGTTCAAGAGTCTGAGATCATCTCCAATATATTTCCTCAAAATGACTACGCGTTTTCAAAAGAAAAAAAAATCCTTGAAGGTTATTCTAAATTAATTTTCGTCATTTGGCGTAAGATAATCCTGTTTACATTTAATTGTTCATAATTTATTAAATTTGTCGTCTTATGTGGCACTTCATATAGGCATACTCATTTAGTGAAGGTATCGTAGTAAATGAAGCCTATAGCCAGTAACTACCAGCCTCTCATCATGATTGAAGTTTTCCAGTAAGTTAATTTTTTGATATATATTGTTTATTTAGAGGTAAAGTACAGGTTTAAGCATAACATACATAATTGTAGTTCACCGGACTTACAATCAATTTAATTCAATTCATGCGAAGGTATAAAAAATTGAAAATAATAAACAGTATACAAATACCTGTAAAACTATTTTTCTAAAGGCGTTTGTTTATTCCTGAATTAATTAGAGGCTATGTTCTGCAATGATGGCGAATCTGTGTTCAATATTTTAATTTTTAATATAGAGTAACTATATGTATACATGCAAGCCCTAAACTAAATTTGCGTACTTTTCCTTTTTGATGTATTGATCTTGTTGACGCTTGGAAACACTTCAAGTGTCACTTTCATAGAATATATTTTGTAGTGCATCGCTTCCTAAACCATTAAGACAACGGAACACTCAACAAATTCCTCTTACTTTACGGAACCCTACATTCTATGAATAAGAAATGATTAATTTAAATAACGTATCTAATGTCTTCAATAGAAGAATAACGGAACCAATAAATCAAAGAAAATCAAATGATAGTATAATTACATTGAGTCCACAAGTTTCCGACGCCTTTCCAAATGAGGAAGTCGGACTACACTTTACCTTCCTGGATCTAGCTACAGTTTGTAGCATTTGCACGATTGTTTTATTTATTGGACCGTAATTTGCGACAGAATTACACGATGCCGTTGGCGCTGAGCTGTCCGGCAGTCCGGCAGTCGTCCCTGTAGGCCGAGACCGAGGTCAACAAGCTTGGGCCGGACCACGGACAACAACAAACGAGTATTATTATACAAAGAATTACGCTTACCGTTCGCTTTCAGGTACATCAGTTTTTCATTTCTAGTATTGATTAGCAAAGGGATGTAACGCTTCGTTATAAAATATAGATGCTAAATATGCTATGAAGATGCTCAAGATAGAATACAAAACGAAACCAATCTAAATTATCGACGCCGCAAGCTAATAGCCTTCTGTAGATAGCTAATGCGAGAACCTAATGCGTCGTTTCAATATCGTTCAAAGGTCCTCAACTGAACTTTCACCTTATATTGTTATCTTAATTGCCAGTTGGAAATAAGTAAAAATAAGTAACGCAGATTTTGTAACTCGACAAACATGTCACCTATCATCATCTCTGAAGTGTCGTCAGATGCATTCTACAGGTAAATCGGGTATTTTCCTGATGCTGAATCTGGGAAAACCGTTGCTCCAGTGTTTTATGAGTAACTCACATAGTGGGACCATCTCTCTCTCTCTCTCTGTATATATATATATATAGATTGTAGAAATTACAAATACATAATATTTTTATCATTAATTATTGGCGGCGTAACTCTGAGGCCATAGCATAGTGAATGACTGTTGTTGGCGTAGCCGATAATGCTTGCTACAAAGGGCATTCTCGAAAAGGCATATACAGACGCTTAGGACTTAGCGGACTTCAGAATTTGTGATTTGGGAAGCTGATGAGTGTGTCTTAGTAGTCGCCAGTTCTCAGTTTCTAGTTGCAAGTTGCCCGTTACCAGTTCCCAGTGATTGGCAGAACTTTAAAAAGCACAATTTTTCAGTTCTACTTGATAATCGCCAGTTCTGAACTACTAATTGCGAATTGCCAGTTGCCAAGTCCCAGTGGTTTTCAGATATTGAGAGCACATAATGTAAGGCGTACTAATCAGATATTCAGAGAGACAGAGAGAGATTGTGTCCCTTGTTTATAATTTTTGGAGGATAAAATTTTCTATATTGGCCTTAATACCAGATACAAAGTGCGAACAAAATGGAAACGAGAATTTACTTTCGTAAACAAAACAGGACGCCGGGAAAGCGGGTTTTGGAGAGGGACGGTTCTTTGTCTCGACCACGCAGCGGGTTGTCAGAGAGGAGTTGAAAGGGTCAGCGTAGATGTGGGCAGTTTGCATGGAGACAATAAAGAAACTGTTGGTAACAAAACGGACTGGACTGTCGGAGGGAGAAGATCGAGCTTAGCGAGGTGCGTCTGGATGAAGTCAAAGTTCTTTTGTTATGTTTGAGGATTGAAGAACTTCAGATCAAATAAGCTCTGAAGGCGACGAATTGCGACGAGACTGCAAAGAAAACCGTGTGGCTAAAACTGACTGGACCATTAAATATTTTCTGAAGGAGACAAAAGAAGAAGGGACTCTGCACCCCATTTTCGGAATGAACTTTGCATAAGCAAATCCCGCGATTGTCTCTTATTACATTTCTAAAACAATTTCAATTGTCGTTTTCATGCTACATTGTTTCGAATTCAAACCTGAGATATTTTTCATTTCACAGTGCGCAGTTTCAACATGTGGATGAATTGTGTAATATTTTGGCACCATTAATTTTTGAATCAAATAAATATTGTGTTATTAAATTCAAGTTTATCATATCAAACAAAATTAATAATAAATTAAAGTAATTATTTATAAAATGAAGAATCTCAATAAACAATCTTACCACAATATTGATAACAATTGAATATTGCCATTCTGACTAGTTATATCAACTATATTATTAACATTGAATCTTGTCAAGGGTCACATCGATTAAATATATTAGAAATATGTTAAGAAATGCAGTAAACTGTGTGATGCTACGTAAGATGTACTCAGAACAGATGGAGATGTTTCATCTTTTGATATTATTTCTTATGCGTGCTTTTTTTTGTAAATATATAACACTGGTGTATGAGAATTATTAATCTTTTTTCTCTTATTGAGTTTTATATGAGTAATCTGTCTTTGGTGTGTTAACATATTTGGTTGGAGCGTTCCAAAGGCATCGTTACATTGAAAGAAAGAAAGTAAAACGTTAGTTTATGCAGGGATATGTTGTTTTAAATTGACCACTGTTACAGATTTTAATTAACGGGTTTGCACTGAGATTCACAATGAACTATAAATTGTACCTTTTCAAGTAGAGTCAATTTTTGATACGTACAGCTAGCCTAGAAATATTTGTAATACGTTTTAGCGTACTATAAGAAAAAAGAATAATTATTAATTGATAGGCGTAGGGAAATACTGATATTTAATTCAGTAATTTAGGAGCGCCACAAAAATGGGAATGGGCGGTCCAGTTTTTCGCGGGGAATTCCAAACCTGGTGAAAAGAACTTGTGCGCTTTTCTGGTTCTGTTATCTCGTCCCGTATTGGAATTTCCACCGAGCAGCCGATGGCCTGCCTGCGCTCGAGGCCAGTGCGATGGAAACGTCAGAAATTTATATTACGAATTGACGACGTCATATTACCGGGGTTTCTTATTAGACATTCCACGTAAAAGAAAAGCCAATGGACATAAGAGGGAGGCTAACTGCGAGGGCTGTCCGCGACTGAAGATCATTTGCTCGTGAGTCAACATCATTCGGACGGTGATAGTAAAATTATCAGACGAGTAGGATTGGTTATTCCAGTATATTCGAACTTTTGACCGTCCAGATGAGAAACTGAATTGGAAGCAGTATGACTAGGGTAAGAAGTAATTTAACACCTCCAGATCAAGTTTTGATAATCCATTCTCATCACTTCTTATGATTGAGAAAACAAATTTTCAGTTTTCCTGGGGCTTGTTTTGTCCCTACGGTTAATTGTTTCTTATGCCTGTCTAGCCGCTCGAAGAATGCAGTGAGTTATGGGTTTAGTTCTTTATTAATAAAATAAAGTGAATTAGAAATTCTTTTGTGTTATTCATTAGTAACGTAAACAAGTCCTTAGGTTTAGATTTCCACCTTCCAGCAGTATCAAGATACGAATTTCGGTGCCGTTAAAAATTTAAAGGGACCTTGGAACGAAGACATTGCTCTGGTCATAGGAGGAACATATCACCATATGTTTAACAAGTCCCCACACTTGAATCTAAACAATAGACGAAAAAATGAGGAACAAGGAATGATTATCTTGTCGTGGCTTTAAATGCGTAAAATTGGAGAACAAGAAAAATGAAATTATACCTTCACAAACATAACACTACAGGGGAAAGTATACCTGAGTTATCCATCGTAGTTTAACATGAAGTAAACTATTGTTCGCTATTATATAGTAACATACCATGCAATTAAACTAAAGTTTTTTCATAAGTGTTGTGCTATCCACTTGCAGAATACTTTAATTTTAGACGCACACTTTGACAAGAAGACCACAAAGTCATATTTATTTTTGTTTGAAGTACTATGGTCCACTCCCTCACTGTAAAGTGGTATCTCTTTCTCCTTATAATCTTCGAGCATGACAAATTACTAAGTCAGGGTGACTTGTGGAATAAATATATTAACAAACACATCCACACAAGTATTACAATATTTATTAACATTAATATACAACAAAGTAAAGTACGTAAATTAAAAAGCACTTCTAACTTTATATAAATAAACAATAAACGATTGTTTCTGGACGCCAGAATCAACAATAATGTTAATTAAGAATAACACTATTATAATAATATTCAGAAACACATTCAATTTTAGAATTAATTCCATTAAATATAAAAAGATTAAAATTAATAAAGAGAAAATCAGGACCTTCATTGCCTTACCGGAAAATTATACAACAAATTGATACACCTATTTGAAAATTATGGCGTTATGATTGTTTTTAGTTCATGTAATAATCTAATTTTTGTAAGAAATGTTAAGTATCCTGTCCAAAATTTTGACGGACACAATATTATTTAAAAGATATATTGCTCGGATTTGCGAAGCATACTACATAGGACAGACAAAAATGTCTTTAAAAGCTAGGATCAAGGAACATTTTTCCAATTTGAAACATCCTGTCCAGAAACAGTGAGTTTTGACGGAGCATGTTTCATAATCTGAATATCGATTGGTTTAATGCCAAGATTTTGGATAAGGAGAGTAATTATTTTTCGAGATTGATAAACGTAACGTTTAACAGAGACCGCATAACAATGCTATTAATGTAAAAAAAGACACTGAGAATCTCAATAAGATTTATGATTCATTATTATTATGACTGTAAGACCTTTTAATTTGTGTTTAATTTATATACATTTTTATTTACTCTACCTTGTTAAATTTGTCAAGTTCCTAACTTTATTTTATTGTTCACGTTCATTTAAGTCGCCAACGCACCTGGCCTATATTTCATCTCGTCTGGTGAACTCAAAAAAAGTAACCGCTCGTCCAACTTCTCTAAACTTGGGAGAAAATGATAATTAGCTGAACTCCCACTGTGTCAGTGATTAAAGAGTGAATATTGAATTGATGTCTCAGATCGCCGCAGACAATCTCCCCCTTCAATGCCCCAGGCTCTTCTGCTCGTCACGTCAACAGTATGATAAAAAGAAAAATACCAAATACAGACATAAGTGATGATATAAATACCACACAACGGTACTGGGAACTTCGTTCTTTTCTTCAGGTGCTAAGAAAATTACAAAACGCCAGAGACTAGAGCGACACAACTGCACAATTCAGTTGACAAAACTGAAAATATTCAGGCCCAGGAATGATGTTCGCGTTATCCTAACAATGTCCAAGCCTCAGTTTCATTAGCATTTACTGTACATGCTTTTGCTACTAATAATAAACTATAAATAAAGAAAATAATAATAATTGTGCTGAGGCACAACAGATTACTTTCAGTTTTGCACCTCTAATTAGCAATGTGCCTCATGTTCTCCCCAGTTGAGATGTCACAATTCAATCGGCGAAGCCTAAACACCACCGATAAACAAAAAATAAAATAATCATATACACTTTCAGGGTTTACTCCGTAGCTCAGATTGTCAATGATAGTAGGCCGCGCTGTCACACGTCATCCAACACTTTCAGTTCGATGCGTCACAGGGCACCAGTGTTCTGTGAATTGTGACGTCAGCTACAGCTGTTGGCTACACACTCGCTCTTACTTTACATTCATTTAAGAATACCTGCTTATCCCATTATGCACAGGATGTATTTCCTTACATAAATCGTCCCTAAATCCAGACACTTTCGTTACAACTCATAAATTTGACCATTTCTTGCCTCAAAATAAAATAAACTACTACACTGGAAGCCGCTTATTGTAATCACGGTTAATTCAATAATTTTTATTATGTCCAGCCCGAACCAATATTTATTATTATTATTTAAAGGTTTATAATTGTCGCGTTAACAACTTGGTCATTGGCGACCCATTAATAAATTACAAATAGTGCTTATAAAATAATTATACATTTCAAATGTGGGTTTCTTACATTTACATTTTAAGATTTCGCATTTGTCATAATATTTGGATAATTCATTATATTAACCTGTTTGAAACTGCGACCATTGCAAATTCCTCTGTACTGTGAGCATAGTCTGTTTATTAGGAGGAGGCGTCTGCTTCTGAATATGAATCACTCTTTTGTTTCTTAACTAAATTTATGAGCCTTTTTATTCTACTTTTTGCCGTTTTATCATCTACGTGTGGGTAAAAAGATTCCAATACATTTATGAATGATGTAGAGGATATTTGGTAATCTCTAATAATGGTCCTTGTGTTATTTGAGTCCGTAGCATTTAGTATAAGAGTCTTTAACTGTTCCAAAGGGATAGGTGGAGCTTTGGTTTCTTCTTCATATAATATTTTTACCGGACCTAATGATTGACTAAGCACCTTATATTTGTGATCCTGAATGATTTGTTTGGTTTTCTTGAGAGTATTAGTGCTTGTCTTCTGTTCAGAATTACTGACGTCTTTCTTCTCAGCTTGGCTTGTGGAGCTCGTATATGCAGTTCTTCTTTTGTTTGTTAGCTGTGAATTATCCATGTCCGTTTTTTTAGGGTTAGTTATTTGCATTGCGGGCGCCGGGTTTTTACACTTAATTTGGTCATAATTGTCATTTTCAGTCAGATTATTCTTCAGTATTGCATCTCTATTAGGACAATTTATCGCGATATGGCCAGGACTCTTACAATGTTAGCAGTTCTCGTTCTCCGCTGCTAGATGCACCCTACAGCTAGTGTCTTCATATTGCACAATTATCGAATCCGCAAGGGAATTTAGCTTATCCGGGTTAATGAAGAATTGTCTTCTGAAACTTTTAATGTGAGAAAATGTTCGGTCGCCAGTATTTATTGTAATATATTTTAGAGTCTGGAATTATGTTTAGCTTTTCTAGTTCTAGAACAATAATCTCGTTTGGGACAACTGGGCATACGTTTGACAAGATTACACGGCAGTATTTTTGCATTAAAGATCTTATATTGACTCAACCTTTATTGTTATTGATTTATGAACTTTTATTAGTTTTTCGACATCCTCCTTAGATGCATTTTATCCGGTTTATGCCCCGTGGCCATCAACTTCGAATACAATCTCGTCTCCATATTCTGTGTGGACGTCATCTTCATATATTCCTCTTCTTTACACTAATTGGGAGTAGTGGATTTTCCTTTATGTAGCTTAGAAGAACCAATATTATAATATTCAGCAAACGTCGTTTATTGTGATCAGAATTCTTTTTTTTTATATAATTCTTTTAAAAGTCCTGCACACAGTCCAGCGATTATGGAAAACATTGCTGAAGAATCTGTGTACCTGCTCTTAAAAGAAAACCAACGTTAAACTTCAATTGTTAAGGGCCTAATTGATGTTTTTAGTTTGGTCCGTGAAGCCGCGAGTTCCCATTCGTTCGGACAGTTAAACAGCAGTGGTGGATAGAGTAAGAAGTTCGCCTAAACGTAAAGACTTACCAATAGATTTTTGTTATTGAACGTTATAACAGTTTTCCTTAAATGAGTCAACGCAATGCAGCAGTGAAGTTATAAATTTCTCAACCTTTCCTGTGCAAGCTTTAAAGAATTATTCTTCAGGAGGGCGAAGAAGAACAAGAACTTACAGTGGAAGGGAAATCGTGTTGGGAAAGACCATGAGGTTGAATCTGCTCTGCAAATGTGGTTCACGAATGTTCGTGAAAAAGACGTTCTGATGTGTCAAAAAGCAGAGGAGCTAGCTGAGAAAATGGGAAAGGAAGAATTTGTTGCAACAGAAGGATGGTTTCATCGTTGGAAAAAAAGGAAAACATTACTTACAAACGAACGCACGGTGAACGGAATAATGCTGATCCCGCTGCTGCTGAGAGATGGTTGGAAGACGAGTAGCCAAAAATTATCTCTGATTTTTCTCCCGATTGTGTGTACAAAACCGATAAAACTGGACTGTATTTACGTACACAAACTTGTTTAAGAATGAAAATGCTAAAGGGTGTATACCAAGTAAGGAACGTTTAACTGTTTTGTGTTGCGAAAATATGTTTGGCGATAAAGAAAGACTTTTGCTCATTGGCAAAAGTAACAACCAGCGATGCTTTAAATGCAATAAATATTTTCCTGTTGATTCTCATGCAATTTCCAACGAATGGATGACAGCTTCCATATTTCAATAATGGTTATTGAAATGGGATAATAAGCTGACTCGAAAAGTAGTTTTATTGATTGACAACTGCTGGACACAGAATGAATTGTGAATTAAATAACATCAGTGATAATTATTGTTTTCCTACCGGGCAATACGACTTCAATATTACAGTCATGTGAACAGGAAATCATTTGAACTTTATTTGTGAGAGGCGCGCAATTGTCCTTGAGAACATGGAAGATACACAAGGGATGAGTGCTAATGATCTTGCTAAGAAAACGAATGTTCTAGATGCCTTACATGTATTAGCTGTGTCATAGTATAAATACTATTCAGAACTGTTTTCGGCATGGGGGATTTTCCAGAGAAGCATCACAAGGTGAAGTAATTCTATGCACACTACCAAACATGGCAGAAAACGATTTTCGGGAATGGATGGCTGTCGATGAAAACATCACTACATCTGCAGGACAACAGAAGACGACATATGTAAAATAATTACTTCAACAGTGACTTCACAACTGACAGAAGGAGTGTGTGAAGAAGAAAATTACGTCAATGCTGTGGAAACATCTCAACCTCCAACAACATTACATTACAAATATTGCGCAGGTCTGTTGATTTTCAAAACATTTTGAGATTTACATTAATGGAATCCTCAGAGAAATCCAGAAACAAACCTTAATTGAGGACTTTTTAAAATTATAGATAATGTGTCCGACACTGTAATGTGTTACAATATACAGTCTATGTAGTATTATTGATTAAATAAATGTTAATTTCTTGGTAAATGCATAAATGAATAATACGATATTATGAATAGTAGTAAGCTACACAAGCACCGTTAGGTCTCTTTTTCATTTGATTATATTATTATAATTTTTCGTCTGTTGTTATAAATCAGTTAATAATATGTACAGCAATCATGATATTTAAACAACATTCTGTCATTCATTCATCTCTTCGTATGATCTTTCAAATACTAACAACACTTTTTTATTATTATTACTAGCTGAGAATTAACCCGAAGTAGGAATTGATTCGACACTAACCTCTTGGGAAACATTTCATTTAACCAGCATCAATAGCGCCAGTGTTATAAAACTTCCCTATTTACGGTCCGCTCCCAGACCTAACCCCAGGGCATCTAACTTCAAATAAACAGTATTCCGGAAACCGCCTTTTACATAAAATAAAAGTGTCTAAAAACATGACGAATTAAGACAGTAAAAAATACTCGATAACTTAATAATCTAAAACAGATGCCTTAAGGAAGTAATGAAATACAACCGTTAACTAAAGAGAGACCAAAACATAGAGACTACCCTAAAAAAAGAAAATTATTTACCGAGTAACTTAAGAGGGTCAAAACTATCCTTTTGTCAACCACGTCCACCTCCACGTGGAAGAACATAAAATTTCATTAACCACGAAGGTTAATACGAGAATTAAATTCAGCGACTTATATAACCCCGGAATCAACACTAATATCGGTCTTTTTTGCATTACTGTTTATGTAACCCCCTTCCACCACCAATAGTACGGTAAGGGTGCTTCCATCCCTTGCTGTCTGGAGTTGAAATTAGACACTTAAAAATTCTTGAATGAGACTATCACATTAAGCGATACAAAAATCGTTTTATTCGACGCTAGTAATGGCCGTTTAGGAATTATTTTAAATTTCAACCCCACACCTAGAGGTGTTAAGTGTGTCTTAATCTCTCAGTGTTTGTTCCTGGATCGTAAGTAATATGTGTACAAAGTTTGTAGAAATTGGTAAACGGAAATTTGTTTCACCTCCTTCCACCCCCACTCCTATGGATTGAACTACAACTTAACTAACAGTGAATGTCAGAATTAAACTTATTGGTGCTTTAAGGGGTTGAAAACACTAAAACAATTGGATAGTAAGTATTAATCATATAGACCACGAAAAGTAATTAATCGACGCTAATATCGGCCGCTTTAGTATTTTTTGAATTCCACCTCCGTTAAGCGCTTGGGACTTTCCTAACGCTTCGAAAACCCGACAGAAACCTTCGCGGGGGTGCGCACAATAACTCACCAAAGTTTCATCGCAATCGGATGAATGGTTTAGGAGTGCATAGGTGACACACGCACACACACAGGTATTCATTGTTTTGTAGAGACAGATGAGCTAATTGTTCCCTGAAATGGAAGACGTTAAGCAAAGAACTCAATCAACTTTCCTCTGGGTTCTTTTTGTTGTACCAATAGGCTTTAATTCTTTCTGAGAATGCTCGTTTACGTTTTTCTGACTGCTATGGTCTGTACTGTTTTTGTTTTGGTTGCTCTCACATTATTTAAGTCCTTTCGAATTTCGTCACGCCTAGGTGTGGATTTATGAATTGATGTTACATAATCTATCATTCTTTTTGTCAATCGTTTTTCTGGCAGTCTATTTAAATGAAAAAAAATTTAATTCGCCTTTCCCTAATATCAATTTTGAAGTTAGAAAATTTTTCTGTTATTTTGATTCATTGTAGCCTGTAACCGTCTTTTTAGGTCTTCTTCCTAGAATTTTTCTAACGATCTTTCTCTCTTCTTTTTTAATTTCTTTAAGTTCGTGTTTTCTACTAAGTGTTAGAGTTTCGCTTTCGTAGAGGATTATTGGTTTTATGGCTGTGTTGTAGTGCCGAAGTTTTGTCCCTCTTGGCGTGGATTTTTTGTTGTAGAGGTTTCGCACTAACCCTAATCATTTTTTGACTTTTTTACCTGTCGGTTCGATGAATTCTCCGGGATATTTATAGTATTGAACACTGCTGTTGAGTATTTAATGTCGCATTTAACATATTGTGTTATTAGCGATCAAGTCCGTGAGTTCCACAGAATTGACATGAAAATACATTTATCGCATAGATATTAAGTTACATAGATTAGCTTCTTTGAAGAACTCCAGCACATTGAAGATGGTCGGGGCAGATGTCGCTGGGTCCCTTATCTCGAAGTTACCCAAGACGTTAGCTATCATTACGGAGTAGGAACAGCGTCCGGGCCACCCTTTTGCCTCTAAACGTGAGAAAATATTGATGTGTTAAATACCCAATTAATAGAAAATTGGCCGCCTACTATATTTATTTACAGTACGTATAAATATTACGGATGAAAATGACGTACATCATGCAACAGTTCTATTCTAAGGTATGAATACACAGGAATACCATAAACCGTCTGTACACTGCCAACAATAAAATAAAGGACATAAAAGCGTAATTTAATACCGAGTGGTCTAAAATTCAGAGATGTTCCCGCAGCTATGTCTTATTTTCAAAAATTTTGCACATAACTACCAAGGTATGAAAGGAAATTTCGTTGATTTCTAGATCGTAATTTTCCATAGTCATGCAAATGGAGAGCGACGAAAATGCCATTTTCAAGACTATAGAATTGTGATTAAGTCACTATAAGAAATAATTTTGATCTTTTTCAAAGCTGCAAAATATGTTTTAAAAATCTTCGTTAGGATACGACCTTCAAAGGAACTATAATTCATGCAAAAGAACTTTCTACCGAAATTTATGGAGAGACTAATTTTGAATAACAAATAGCACACTGCTTTAGAAGAAGAAAAATGAATTTTTTATAGTAATTTCTAGGTGAGCCTATCACAGATACAAAAAAAATATAAATAGATTTTTTTACAATCGATAATGCACTAAATGCACTGGACGCTAGATTTGAACAACTTAGTTATCATAGTAATTATTTTCAAATCGTATAATAATATATACGATTTAAATACCATATCACAAGAAATGCTACTAAAAAACTATAAGAGTGAATCATCTATTTTAACTGATTGTGATATTGACGACATAAATGGGCTGGGATTACCAGAGGAAATTTCAGCAGTATCTGCGCTTTTGGGGGCAATGTACTGAGCTTAATTACAAAGTTAAATTTTGCCCCAAACCTTAACTATTGTTTTAAGAATATAGCTAGCAACAACAATAACTATAGCAAGTGGCGAAAGGAGTTTCTCTAAGTTGAAATTAATTAAGAACTTTTTACGTCCGACTACCACACAAAATCGCCATAATGGTTTGGCCATTTCTGCAGTCGAACATGAAATTACTGATCAAGTAAATTTAAAAAATGAAATAAAAAAGTAAGCAGAACTAAAAGTAAGATAAAAATATTTTTGTAATTTTAGCGTAGTAAGGTTGCTTTGTTTTTTATTTTCAAAACTGGCATTTTGATTGTTTGTGTAATAATATACATTTTAATAGCATTTAAAAATGTAAAAAATTGTATGCTTAACACGTTGACATTTATTAATTATTTTTTATTTTGTTCTGCTTGGTTATCAATGTTATATGTTTCTTTCTAAATATATGCTTTCAATAAAATTTAAATAAAATGAATTGATTTTTATTAAAAATAAAAAATATGTTTTGCATAGTTGACTCAATTGGCTACTATTTACATACGCTTTGATATGCCGCTCCATTTTTCTCCAATATACAAGCTGTCTCATCAATGTCAATTGGTTTTATGGTCCCAGGTGTCCGTCTTGATCGTGGAATAATTCAGAAGAAACAGTAGAAGTTTACATTCGAAGTTCCGCCGTATGGGCTATGAAATATTTTAATTAAAGGCTCCGGGTATAGAATAATGGATGGAGAAGTCTCGTGCCGGGCCTGGAGTCGACTCGGTTGGCTCAGTGGTTATTGGGTCCGTGTACCAATCGGGAAATCCGGGTTATATTTCCGGTCTCGTCGAGATATTTCCATCCTTATCCTTTTATTTGATCGTAGGTAATTATTTAAGTCGCGAACACTGATCTTTGTTTGGAAAAATTCTTCTGTTCATGTTTTAAAGTTTTCTAATCAAGTTTCTTACATGTATTTTCTCATCAATGATTGTTAACTCAATGATTTATTTATGTATTCATCTTCTTTCAACGTTTCAATAGTCACCTTGTTTGACTCTTATATGACATTTCCTTGTTTTTCTTTCTCGAGTGTTGTAGCGTCGCAAGTATAGCCACATTGATGTAGCTGCCTTTTTGTCTGTACACAGCTAAAAAATAATAACTATTATGGGAGACGAAGTAGCTTTTTAAGCACAGCTGTCGTTTTTGACATAAGTGTCCAAGGGTATCCATCCGGTTTCTTCTTGTACACGTGAAATATAACTTGGCACGTGCTTCTTAAGCGATATGTATGTGTATGTATTTATTTAATCTACAAATGGGCAGTTAGTCAGGTGGTAGATGCCTGAAATTACAATTTAATTACAAATTAATAAGGGAAGTTACAATAAGGGAAAACAGAGTAAATCAACATAATTATTATAAAATATAAGCTAGGTGTAGGGAAATTATCACAACTATAAATACATGTATATAACATTATATGAATTGAAGGATAATTTTGAAAAAGTTAAAGAAGGAATTAATATTGTTCTGATCTGAAAAGAGGAAAGATATCTGAAAATAGAGGTTATGTAACTATTTAACTACCTAAGGAGACAATTAATGTTTTTCTTTTTAGTTTCTAACGGATCACAATCACTTCACTACCCTACCCTATATACACTAGAGTTCAGATTATGTTTAAATTTTCTTTCCGTTAGAGGACTTTCTCCGAAAACTGTTGCAGGTAAATTGTTCCAGTTATTTATTATCCTATTTAGAAATGAGTATTTTCAAACGTCTGTGTTTTGCTGTCTAGTATTTAACAGTGGTATTTATTCAATCCTCCCGCATGTTCTCTCAATCTATTTCGAATTCCTTTCCAAGGTTTTTGTCCTACAAAGGCTTTAAAGAAAACGTGTAGCCTGGCTCTTTACCTTCTCGCCTGTAGAGTTTCCCACCCTAGTAGTTTTATTTTTTCGCTCCCATGTCCAGGTCCTATCTGTACGAATTTCGCGGCCCTTTTCTGAACCATTTCTAAGGATTATCATATTTTTCCTATACGGATCCCAGAATGCTGCACCATATTCCATTAGTGGGTGCACTAATGACAGATATGCATTTCCGTTTTTGAGAGACCTCTTTACAAAGTGAAAATTATTCCATGCTTACCTGTTCCTCTCAGGTAACTGTTACTGTTAAAATAAATTCCTAGGTATTTACACTTTGTCTCCTGGGACGCTATTTCCCTTTCTATTTTGTATTCCAAGGCATATTGTACGCGCATTTTGGTGAAACTGATCACCTTAGTTTTGCCACTGTTAATTTCCATTTTATTTCGCTTAGACCATGTGCTTAGTATAGCTAAATCGTTTTGGAGGACATCTACGACATGCTTACGACGTATTTTTCTGTATATTACACAGCCACCTGCAAAAAGTCGAACCTTTTAATTCATACCAATTGGTAAATCGTTGATGAATATTAATAACAATAATGGGGAAATGACCGATCCCTGTGAGACTCCCGATGATACAGATTCGAGTTCCGAGGTTTCTTTCCCGACTTTAACTTTTTGTAGCCTGTTTTTTAAAGAAATTCTTGCACCCAAAGAATTACTCTTTTGTCAATACCCATCGCATCTAACTTTTGGATCAAGATGTCGTGATGAACTGCATCGAAAGCCTTTGCAAAGTCAATAACAATACCCTCTATTCTACCTCCATTATCAATTTAGTCTGAGTGATCTTGAAATAGATTGATTAATTGACTTTCACAATCGAACCCCGATCGAAATCCACGTTCGTTTTGAAAGAATCAACCTTCAGATTCAAGGGTATCCCGAATGCAGTTATTAGGTGCTCCATGATTTTGTATACTACTGAAGGTAGACTAATAGGTCTATAATTTCGTATGTCCGTTTTATTTCCCAATTTGAATATAGGCTCAATAATCCCCGTCTTCCAATCTGTTGTTAGTGTTGAGTTATTAAGAGATGTGTTAAATAGCCTAATTAATTATGGAATAATTGCCTGCTCACCAAGTTTAATGATTTCCGTGGAGATGTCATCTGGACCACGCGATTTCTTGTTTTTTTTTTAATTTGCTAATTCTCCTTCGTATTGCCTTAGCCGTTATTTGGAAGTTTTCCAATTCGTGAACACTGTTTTTACCATATACGTACCTTTAGTTTTGTTAAACACAGAAACGAAATACTCGTTTAATATATTTGCCTTTTCCTTATCTGAAGTTACGTCGATGTCGTCAGTCTTTAAGACATCTACTTGCTCACAGTTCCCTCTACGCCTGCGGATATAGTTGTAAAATCTCCCCCAGTCTTTATTTACATTCAGAATGTTACGTAAGATATATTTTTATTTTGGTGGCACCTCGAATAGTTCTGACCCGATTACGGATCTATGATAGAGATAGTCACGCGCAATTAAGGGAGTAGTAAAGGAGAAGTTCTTGCTGTTGGACTGTGGACTGCTGGCGTCGTTTTTTAGCCGAGAGTTACATCGCGGGACAACGCGAGACATCGTGGGTCGACACCTCGCAACGCAGAACCTGAAACGATATTAATCGGTTGTGTCCACAAAATATCAGTTTTTTCTGATATATTTGTGAATAAAGATACTTAAAATGGAACAAATTATAAAATTATTACAGAATAAAATAAGACACAATAAAATTGTGCTATTGTTTACATTTCTTTATGTAACGATCTGTTTGGTTACTTCATTTAAGGTAAGTCAATAATTCTAAATCTCAATAACACAAAATAATGGTAAGATGAATTAGGACGACAGGACAAATGATACAGAGGTTGCAGAGTAAATGTATTTGCAAAGCTGTAAAATGAATGAAAAAAGAAGAGGCAAAACAAAGGAGACATAACTTGAAGAATTAATTATTGAGTAGAATCATCTGTAAAAATACATTAGCTGTAATTTGATCATCTTCAAAGCCTTCTGCGCTTAACTCTGGACAAATTCTTTTCGAGTTCTAAAGATACGAGTTTCTTATATCTCGTGAAATACTGAATGTTCTCGATTAAATCAACTGATCCCGGAAAAATTACGATTTTATGATTAATAATTTATTCCACGTGACTACAGATATATTCGTTGTAAGGGCAGTTGTTGGAACATGTTCTAAGAAGAAAGTATGACAGGTGAAGCAACAGAAGGAATTCAGACATAATGACTGTTTTTTCGATGAGAACTATAAATTATGAGGGGTAAATTAAATATGCAGTGCATTTGCGGGAATGCTGGAATTGGTACATGTACATATACGACTGAACACTAAACGCGTTCTGAAAGATTGAGTTCGTATTAAAAAGCATAGGTATGTATTGCTATTTTTTTTTTACAAAATTAAGCATGTACTTATACAAAACAATAAGAGTTAAAGTAGAATCAGACATGAATTCATTGTCGAGGTGATGTTAGCAGTGAAGCGTTGTTGCAAGCACCGGACATTTGCAAACACTGCGCGACACCGACGCTGCCGATTCTCAGATGCAGCAATGCCTATAAAACTTTGAGCAACAGATGGCTTTCTTCCTAATAGACTGGCATCACACGCATTGAAAGTGGCCCTCTTTTCTTGGGTTACGTACGATAAACAAATGTGAAACGTAGAAACTTTCTCTTCGGCTCAAGCCGCCATGATGCGATACACCTCAATTAGCCCAGAAATTCCGACCACGGAATATTCCAAAAAAAAAACAAAAAAACTTTCCGAATTATCGATAGAGCAAAACCTTATTTTTTTATTAGATAAGAAGTACTACGTTTTTGCTGTGGTATATTGAAATCTTTAACTTTACAACTAGCTGATCGTAAATTTCGGAATTGCAAAACTCTTTATAATGAACACAATTAATTAAAAGTTATTTATTTTACCCGAAAAAATTATTGTAACAAAAGTAATATAAAGAAACTCAGGTTAGCGGCAATAATTCAAAATAGTTTTACAAATGATTACACAGACCTGCAAATTGACACTTGTTTATTTTTTGGTACCTTTTTGGGTGTTTCCTATAGTTTTTATGCGCTGAATTAAAAAATGTTATGATTTTCCCTCCATCACGTAAGGTTTTTTCCCTAAGTAGAAATGTAAATATACGAAAAACCAGCAATACATATAGGAAAATAGTGTTTCTATAAACAGAAATATATATTACGTCATATTTTCTTATTTATTTTAGTGTTATAAAGAATTAAATATATAAATAGTGTTAGAAATATTGATATCATCTATATTTTTCCCTCATAGCTTCGTTTCGTGTGGTTCGTCTCTGTGTATCATCCAGCAGAAGTCAGCCATCATATTTACATTCCACCGTCCTGGGTATTCCTGGGAAAACTCTCCCCTTGCTCTTCACTCACTGCATTAAGATTTTTATGAAAATAGTCCAGATGTCAGTACAAGAAGCGCAGTTTTAATGTAATTGAGCATTCCAGGTTTTTGAAACATCTCAGCATGTTGTCTACGGTTATTTAAAAGTTAGGATCTTTCTTTGTGTCCCAAAAACTTTGTTGCAACTTCTTCGACGGAATTCCAAACTCTTTTCTCAGCGTCCTCCTTTAAGTTCTGGAAACTTGCTAGAAAGATTCCTAAACGTATAACCATCTTTTGGCGAAGTACTGACAAACTGTTTCATCATTCCAAGTTTGATGTATGTGGAGTGGGGGTAAAATAACTTTTTTAGGATCCACCATGGACTCAAAGTGGACGTTTTTCACTCCTGCCTTTAGTGTTCTGAGTAATTTTGTTCCTAATAGTTTGTTATATTCAAAATCTTACATAAAACTTGATTAACTATTCAATTAATTTAAACACGCGGTACTTATTCGATATAATATTATATATATATATATATATATATATATATGTATTTATAACTGGGTGAATGGCGTTGCCCGAGTAATTATTTATATTAGCCCAGAAAAGTTTTGAATTAGACACTAATTTCTTCTGAAACAAGTCAAAAATGGTCTCAGTATCATAAAAGTGATACTTGTCTCCCCCCCACCCTTATATATGATTGGGGTGTTTAACCCATCCCATGTTTGTTACTCGATGGTAATAACATGTGGGTAACGTTTAAGATTGTACGCGGAACTTTGTATCACTTCTTTCACAACTAAGGGTTGATCGACAACTTAACCTGAATATTGAATGCCAGAATTAAACTTTCCGACTTGCAAAGCCCCGTATTCTACACAATTCTCGGTTCTTTCGCATTACTTTTCTGACAGTATCAGTCTCGGAAATGTTCTACAATAGACTGAATAATAATTTTACCTTTAATGTTGAAAGTGACAAACACGGTAAAAATAATTTTATTTGAAACTATGATGACGACAACCACAGAATTAAGAGATTGACATTCTTAATATCAAAAGTGAAATTTAATTCAATATGGTAATTATTGAAAATATTGAGTAAATTTCCCATAATTAACTACGTGCCTGTTGTTATCTAATTTATTAAAGGTGTCAGATAAATTTAATTTTTAAATTAAATTATTATTATTGAGTTTAGTTATTTTTAGAATGTAAATTATGAGATGAGGGTGTAATAATTACAATCCGATAAAATTAAAAAAGATAAATACAACTTCAAATCGATTGTTGTCAATCAACTTCAACACCATATCTCGATTGTATTTTGGAATCCAGGGGCAATGTTTAGAACCTCAGGGGTTAAGTTGCTCCTATCTATATATTTTAAGATTGTGTCATTCAACTCGAAACTTAAGACTTTATTGCGTTTACTATCAAATAAGAATCTAAAAACTGAATAAAAGATTAAGGTACTTCAACATTGGAGGATACTGCGTCGTATTGTTATTAGATATCTGAATTGGCGTGTTAAACACTTAAATTTCTGAGAATCGAGTGTCTCTTTGCCAATAATCTGCTCCTGAAACATCATCTCTGAGACAGAATCGTTACTTTGTCACTAAAAAGTGACGTTTTTCCGTACTTATGATTATGTTAAAGTAATAAATAGTAAATTTTGTTATTGTATAATTCGTTTCGTCCTCAAAACAAAGTATTTGCTCCTGTGCTCATCTGAATAACCTGACGAATTGGAAGATTTTACTAAGAAAAAACCTGTTAGCACGATAGTGGTATAACCAAAATAGTAAACCTCATGGTATAATATCAAACCGTGAGAAACCAAACTGTAGATGAGCAATTTTGTAAATTTAGAAAAATTAGTTGAAAAAGTCCTAAAACATCGGAGTCCGAATATGTATTTGAGATTCAGTTTCGTCCATCGTGTTTCAACCTACACAGCGTTCGAAGAAGCTTAAACCATTTGTATTCAGACGTACTCAATACAGATCCCATTATGTGATTATATTTACATCAATTACATCGAAACGTTGTGTTTACTAAACTACGCTACCCGGTTGGAATCCCGAGAAAACTTCATCCAGCAACTACACCGGGAGAACCTACGTTCCTTATATATATGTCGTTGGTAAATACTGTATACTATCGTGACGCATGGCCGTTCACGGTCGTCATAAATTCTTTACCGCGCAATAAAACATACTCATTTTAAGAGAAATTTCCTAGTGTTGTTTTGAATTGTTCAACATAAGACACACTTCGACGTATACAATCGCGTGTATCTCCTATCAATTAGACCAATTTATAGGCGACTTAATAAGTTTTGTACAGATATTTTAGACCATATCTTGCACTGGTAACATGTATGTGTGTTTTTCAATTATACAAATTTCTGTAAGTTGTGTGTTAGTTTACCAGCATTAAACCAAGCACAATGTTTCTAGTATATTTTGACCTCCTGTAAATATATTTTAAACTTATTAATCTCTAATGAAGTCGTTAGCGTACATTATTTTCACGTAGACAATATATATATATATATATATATATATATATATGAAAGAAGTGACCTTGGCCAGTAACTATATAAATCTTACCGTGCATAAAGTCCGCTATTTTTTTCCAACTTGTATATACTGTGGCTATTAGCGAAAAACCAAGTTTTCCAATTCGAAACGCGTCATAAAAATTATATCTGATGTTTGGTATTATTGTGATGTCTCGAAATTGTCATTGTTTGTTTTGGAGAGAAGATTAAATTACTAAAATAGTTGTTTACTCTTTTCTTAAGTTGACGATATTTCTTCAGTTCTTGCCTCAAGCCGTCCAATATAGACATAATAATCTACGTTTATCGTTCGTTCTTTTTCTCAATTGTGTAAGTAGAAATTTAGCGTGCAGCATCCTATTGTTTTGTCTCTGCGATGTACTGGTGGATCCATGTTTCATCAAAATTGTGTCGCTGAAGTTTTAGACCAGTAGTTATATAAATATTACCGCGTAAAGAAAACGTCGGGTATTTTTTTCTCAAACTTTCATATGTTGCGGACGTTAATGAAAAACCAAGTTTTCCAATTCAAAAAACCTCAGGAAAAGTGTCTGTGGCCTAAAAACCATAACATTTTGCATATGTTAACAGTTTT
Organism: Zhengitettix transpicula; assembly: GCA_037074705.1. NCBI lineage: Eukaryota > Metazoa > Arthropoda > Insecta > Orthoptera > Tetrigidae > Zhengitettix > Zhengitettix transpicula. Next base: position 186,903,208 of record CM073591.1, on the reverse strand, counting down.
TCATTAATAGGAAAATCATGAAGCATTCTACTGAAAATAGTGTACAGTTATAAACTATAGAGAATAATATTCTGCATGGAATAATGTTCTCGAGCACGACATTCGTTAGAACGAAATGGTAGAAATCGAACGTCAAATTTACGACATTTTATTTCATTTTTTAAAATAAAGCAATTTTTCATTTTTCTAGTGCTGATAAGAAAATTTAATTATTTTTCCAATGCATGATCTGGTTGGCAAAATCCATTGAGAATGGCCGAAATTAACACATTTTTTCTGGCTGTACCTAAGTGGACCGGTTTCGCTAATATGGGGCTGAGGATGGGAGTGGCGATTATCGACGTCAGGGTGAAACTTTGTCTTTTGCAAAGGATATTAAAATGTTGAAGAGTATTGTATTTCTAAGAGGAAGAAAGAGCCCAGCGTTTGTAAGGATGAAAAAATAGCAAAAAATGCTCGGACTCAAGTTAACAAGTTCTGATTTCATACTTGATTACGAATATAGATACTCTTTGAAACGCTGGGCTCTTTCTTCCTCATAGAAAAACAATACTCTTAAAAATTTCAATATTCTCTACAAAAGACAAGTTTCACCCTTACGTAGCTACGTCACTCCCATCCTCATCCCCTTAATATCAGCGGTTTACAGCCAGTAATATAGGTTATTTTCAGCCATTCCCAATGTGATTTTAAAACCAGATAATGAGTTGGAAAGAGAATTAAATTCTCTAAAACGTTTTTTCTATGACAGATTAGTTTACTGCCGACCGTTTTAGAGATATCAGCACTAGGAATATTACAAACTGCATTCTTTTCTAAAATGACGTAAAATGTAAATTTGACGAACGATTTCTACCATTTCGTTCGACGTACTTGTCCTCGAGTATACATTCGATTTCCATTTTATGCTCTACAATTTTTTTTTAGGGTAACAGGCTACATGAGGGTAATCCACATGGTGGCAACTCCCCTTTAATAGCATAGGAAGAGATCTGAAAGGGGGGATGCGGAAGGGTAGAGGAAGGTAGCCAAGGGTTAACTAGGGCCCCCGGGCTATAGTTTAAGGATCCTACCCGGCATTCGCCTAAAAGTAATGCAGGGAAAACCCTAGAAAAACCTGCATCAGGTATGTCGGGCATTGGGTACTTGTCCCACGCCCTTCCGATAGCGGGAGAGGAGTTTGCTGTGGGGACGCAGCATTCCCTTCTCCGTGCCTCGACCAGTTTAGGAGGCAGCTGGCCGACTATTCCAATAGGAATAGCGGACAACTCTTGCCGTATGCCCAAGGTCTGCGACCCCAGAACATACACCTCTCAAAACAGGCCGAGGTGCCTCGGCATGTGGGAACCTTAGTTCAAAAAAACCAGAGAGATGTGAGAGCATCCCCAAAGGTAGCCCCCCCGCTCTACAAGTTATTACCAGACATTATTTTCAATAGCATGCTTCATGCTATAACTGTTAGCGAAAATCTGAAAAGAGGTGCAAAATTTCGTGTTTTTGTAGATTAGAATTTGAAAACTTAGGTTTTCACTTATGACCACAATATATAAAAGTTGTAAACAAATAAAATACCCGACCTTTTGTTCACGGAGGCCGTATTTTTTGGACATTGCTACTGGGCTACAAGTAATAGGTGAAGAATTGAGGTCTGTCTCACTGTTCAAATAATTTTCTCCTAGTTTGATAGATGTGTTATAGTATATTACTTGTATTTTCAATATTTCATTTGTTTGCAGTTTTTTACATATGAAATAATAGAAATTACTGCAATATCCTTTGCTCTGATATTACGCAACGAATGATTCATTAATATTTACGGGTTGTTATGAATTACATTGCTTAGAATTTTCACTGAAACTAGCAGTTTGTATATCATAAGTAGTGACAATCATTTGATCGAACCGTGACATTTCTTTATTCGAGAACCAGTGTTTTAAGCTGTTGACTGGAAATACAATTACTTGTAATTTAAATAAACAATCAAAACAATACGTACCCATTAATACAGATTTCCATGAATTTCCCCACTACCCAAAGTGTTTATGGGCACGTGGGACTTTTCCAGTCATAAAGGAAAGAAATACGACTTGGCAAGTCAATTTAGTAGATATTGTCATTGGCTTGCATCATCGGAAAAGTTATTCCCGCTTATAGCAGCAGCACAAACCTTTTAGCCGACGCTCAGTATAGTCTAACGAACAAAACTTGATTGCTTTGCAAATCTTTTTATGTCATAATGCCTGGAACGACGGAAAAAGTGAGATTACAGAATCATAGTAACAATTACAAAATTAAATATACATTACAAATAATTTAAAGAGAGATTCTCAATATTAGATCTGTTCTATATAGTTGAATTAGTTAACTTCTGGCATTTAGCCAAAACGGCAATATCTTTATGGCGTTACGTATTCTTAAGGTTATTTTTTAGTGTAACAGGCTACATGAGAGTACATACACGTGGTGGCAACTTTAATAGCATACGAAGGGATTTGAAAAGGGGGATGCGGAAGGGTAGAGGAAGGTAGCCAAGGGTTAACTAGGGTACCCGGGCGGTATGAAGGAGAAGGTGTAGACAGGCTATGTATAGGGTAATCCACATAGTGGCAATTCCCCTCTTATAGCATAGGAAAGGGATTGATAGGGACTGAAAGGGTATTCGGTACCTTCAAATAAGATAAATAATAAAAAAAACTTACTGCAAGTAAATACGGATAATTGTTAGCATCGTTAAAGGAAATTACAGAATTTCAAATTGAGAACATATGTAAGAAATACGACTCCGAAATGGTATTTTAAAAAGTGCCCGTCGTTACCCTGGTATTTATTTAAATTAACCCAGATTAGGAATTGATTCGACACTAACCTCTTAGTAAACATATCATTTAACCATTTATGTTCCCCTCCCCCGACCTAACCCCTCCGCATCTAAACTCAAATAATGATGGCTGACTGAATTCCGGTATTCTCCTATTCCATAATGAGTCTAAAAATCACGACGAACTAAAACAGAAAAAAATACTCACAAACTTAATGAAGGTTTAAAATACTCCCGGTATCTTAAAGTAGTAAAGAAATACGACCTTTAACTAAATAGAGACCATAATATAGCTGATAAACTAAGAAAATAAAATAGAAATTACCCGGTAACTTAAGAGCCTCAAAACTACTCCGTGTCAACCACGTCCACCTCCACGTGGCGGAACATAACATAAAAGGCGTGCCTTAGCCCCTCAGTGTTTGTTCCTGGATCGTAAGCAACATGTGTATAAAGTAATAAAAAATAGTTTTTCCGGATTTAAGATTTAGCGAAAATTTGTATTGCCCCCTTCGTACCCAACTCCTAGGAGCTGAACTACATTTTAAACAGTATGGTAAATGTAAGAATTAAACTCATTGACGTCTATAACCCACCATTTGACACCTATTCGGTTGTTGATTTTTTTTTATGTAACGCCCCTGTAAGCCCTCCCTTATTGGTGTTGACTTTCCCTGCTGTACGCGGATTAAATTATACACTAAAACAGCTGAAGAAGAATCTATTAATATCATTCGACGCTAAAAACGGCCGTTTTAGAATGTTTTAAAATTCCTCCCCGCGTAGGCGCTGAACTATAATTTATCTGACATAGTGAATGTCAGAATTAAAATAAAACTTAAATGAAAAGAAAACTTTTATAACCCTGGATTTGACACCAATCTTGGTTGTTTAGCATTATTTTTATGTAACACCCCTCCACACCCTCTCTTATTGGTGTTTTAAGGGGTTGAAATTATACAATAAATACATCTATTAATTACATATCCACCGACAAGGAATTATTCAACGATAATATCAGCCGTTTTAACACGTTTTTAAATTTATCTCCCGTTCACCCTTCGGTAATTGCCTAACGCTTTGAAAGACCGACAGAAATCTTCGTGATGGTTCGCACAACTCACCAAAGTTTCATCGCAATCGGATGAAAGGTTTAGGAGCTTATATGGGATACACACACAGACTTTCATATATATAAATATATATAATATATATATATATATATATATATATATTTAGGGCAACAGGCTACATGAGGGTAATTCACGTTGGGCAACTCCCCTTTAATAGCATAGGAAGGGATTTGAAAGGGGGGATGCGGAAGGGCAGAGGAAGGTAGCCAAGGGTTAACTAGGGCCCCCGGGCTATAGTATAAGGATCCTACCCGGCATTCGCCTAAAAGTAATGCAGGGAAAACCCTAGAAGAACCTGCATCAGGTAGGTCGGGCATTGGGTACTTGTCCCACGCCCTTCCGATAGCGGGAGAGGAGTTTGCTGTGGGGACGCAGCATTCCCTTCTCCGTGCCTCGACCAGTTTAGGAGGCAGCTGGCCGACTATTCCAATGGGAATAGATAGATTATCCTGTAATGCTTGAGTTACTGCATTAAGTGAATTATTTTGAACTTGTAACGGATCAATGCTTTAGCGTTAATTACACGATCAACTGTTATAAATAACGGTGACTAAAATTTTGTATATTTTAGGAAAAATGTGTGTAGCACATTGGTGCGAAACATTATCATTTTACAATTAATTTCTAACCCTGTTCGGCCAGTTCCCAGAAACTGACCTCCTTACATAAGAAGAAGCTTACGTTAGAATTGATTTATCTAACCGTACCATCCACGTGATCAACATACAAGAGCAGAGGGTTAGTATACAATACTTGTTTATCATAATTTCTCGCACGACTTCCTGTAGGTCACTAGTTGCCTTCAACTGATTCACATTATGAATTAGATTCAAGGCAATTTCAATAGTTTTCCTGTTGTTTTTCCCACGTGTAAGACTGTTTATATAAATAGAATAATGATTTTGTCGCTACTTTGAGTGGAATCGATTTACGCATTTGGGTATCCGAACCGGTTTCATCTTAATTCATGTCTCTCACGTTGATTTTGCTCGATTTTATGAGAAAAATGTCGGTCCAATTTGTATGATACTATATTTAATTACGAACATTCTCAGAGATAAAAATGCCATCCATCTTCCCGAGACACATTATAGAAAAATGACTGAACGGTGAATTTTTATGTTGTTAATAGCTTTGAGGCTGTTTCCAGTATTTGAAAAAGTAAAAACTTAATTTTCAGGCTGTCCAATTACTTTTATTTTTACATATTGGTCGGTGAAAAAAACGTTATTCTCAAAAGTAGATACAGCAAATAAGTGACACACAGTATTAAATAAATAAAATGTCATATTGAAACAATAAGTTATATATAACACGTTAAAAATAGAACCAAACCCTATCCTATGAATAGTATATGTACTCGTTAGTATTAGTAACTGGATGATATGCAACATGAGCCCAAGGAGCTTAAATGTCTATAATGTACAAGAGGGACAAATTAGTCTTATTAATTCCGCAGTTTAAAGACTGTTTCAGAATCCGTAAGATAATTTAAAAATTGATTTTCCAAGCACTTTGTGCTCAATTCCACTGTAATACATACATATTGCAGATGGCGAACACTTTAACTGTTCTTAATTTTGAGTATTATTATTTATTTTAAGTATTGAATTGACAAAATGTCTATTCTTGGTATACAAGCCAGACTTGAGATGTTAAAAGGAGGGATATGAAAGACTTATTTAATGATAATTGCATGCATGCTGATGTATTTATGTGAAGAACAAATACCGCAAATAGGCAGAAAAGTGAACAGTTAACATAGAAATGACGCAATAAATAAATAAAACGAAATAAATAATTCAAATTATTGACAACACTTTAATTCATATTATTGTAATAATTGTAATATTATAAATTAATATTTCCGCTAATGTTGACCTACTATATTACACTTATTCTTAATATAGCGAAATGTCTACACTCCTAAACAAAAACTTGTATTCGCTTGATGACGTTTCCTTATTCAACTCCATTCCCACTTAACAGTTTGAAAACCAGATGGCCCATTTTCAGTCAATATACTAAAATTTCACTTCATGAAGTTTTATGCATTTTAAATCTAATCCTCAATTCCACCTATTTCATGTTTAATCAGTTTCACTAACATCAATTCAAAGGTTCTCCCATGGGAAGGCCCCTTAGTCCTTTTGTTGCTGAGACAGCCATGAGAGATTTAGAGAATTATCGTCTTTCTCTACTTCCTGTCCAACCTCCTTGCTACATCAGATATGTAGATGACATTTTCTGCATTGTTAAGTCCTCTCAAATCAAAGTTATAGTCAATACTTTAAAAAATTATCATCCCAACTTACAATTCACTCATGAACTTGAATTGAACCATTCTCTTAATTGCCTTGTTACTGTATCCATTCACAATACTTACATTCTTACCAATTGGTTCAGAAAACCTACATACTCTGGACGTGTAATCAATTATCTTTCTGATCATCCTCAAAACCCAAAGAGAGCTATTGTATACAATCTTGTAGACAGAGCTATATTACTTTATAACTCCAAGTTTCATCAATACAACATAAATATTGTCCGGAAAATTTTAATGTCTAATGAATACCCTTTAAAGTTTATTAATAAATACATAAATATTAGAATTAAAAAAATTACGTCTGATTGAAAATAATTAATAAGAAAGTCAATTCAGACAAATTTATTTAGTATTTATATGATCACTTTTTTGTCTGAATTGGCAACGTTTCTTATTAACATAAATATTAGATTGAACAAAGTCCAACATCCTTCTGATACTCGTCCCCTAACAACTCAATCCAAATTTTTTCTCGTAATCTCGTAGTCTGTTACCTTAATATATATATATATATATATATATTGTCACTACTTTCGTCTAAATTTGGCTTTCTTAATAGTAAAACTTGTTTAATGAGCAGAAGTGAAGACCTAATTGAAACTGAATACAAGCAAAGAAAAAAACCAATATTACTATTTACGGTTACAAAATAGCAACCGATTAGCATCATATTAACATACTCCAAAGTTTTTCTAGATTATTTATGTCCCATAAAATTACATTATTGAATTATGAAATAATCGTCGAGGAATAATCTCAAATTTACTCCTTTTATTCAAATTTAAATGTTATGGCAAGGAACATCGTTCTAATGATTTACTCATACAACCCCAAGTCCGAATATTATCACTACTCTGATTAAATTCACTAATTAGAATGGAAATAATCGTAACAACGTTTATCAATATACAATTCAGGGGCAATATAATAAAGAATTCTTACAATAATATCGTATTCAAATGAAGTAAAAATGACATCTAACCCGTGAAGGAATAAAAGTGGGCCTTGCTCAGAGAGCGGACTCCAATTCTGTTGCAATTCTGAATATTTTAAGATTAGTACATAAATTAACTTAAAAGTACACTACAGAGTATTAAAAAATTGCATAATAAATCAAAATATTCAAAGCCTTAGGAATAAAAATTTCGACTTAGCAACATTTATATCGATGCAAAATATTCCAGTCGACGTATTAACGCTAAATAATCATTGGCAATCTAATACTAAAACTGAATTTTTTTTCCAATTATCGTTTGTAAAAGACTCCTGAACTTAAGTACACTTAAAAATGAAGTTTCTTGCATTTATGTAAGAAAAGAATGTTCCTCCAATTGTAATGTGAGATTAAATCTTCAGTCCTATAGTACAGAGCAGTTACAGAACAGGTTTTCGGATGCAGCTCAATTCAAATAGCAACTGGTAAAGGGATAATAAATTTAGTGGGCTTGTGTATTTACAGTAATAAAAATAGTAATGCAGGTATTTACATTGAAAATCTGGAATCTATCATTTCAAAAATTAATCTGTTGTGATTTCAATATTAACTTTCTAACGGGCACAAGGAAAATGCTTCATCTTGAAGAACTTCTTTCCTGCAAATGACTTCCTGTTACTAATAGTAGCCCAAATAGGACAGTAGGTAGTTCTTCAACATATATTGATTTCCTAATAAGTAGCTTAGACCTCACAAAATACTAATTATCTACCATTAATTCCGTGCTATCAGACCATGAAGGGCAAGTTATGCACATATATTGCGATCTGTTCCATAGTAAAACTCCTGTTACAACTACACGCGGGAGACGTCTTTGCCAATTAAATTTGGACAAAATCAAGGCGAAACTAGGGGCAACTTCATGGAATACGCTTCTACACACAGATGTGTCAAAACTTTATTAATTATTTCTTATCGGTCGTTGACGATTTTGCACCAATAAAACTAAGTTCACGAAAACGAACGAAACGAAATACGTGGATTACTAAAGTTTTTAGGATATCACGTGAATATCTATTTCGCCTTCATACATTAAAAGAAATAAATACAAGCACTGAATTGAAAAACTTTTATATTCAGTGTAAACACATTTATAAGAAAGTTATCACTGTTGCTAAAAAAACTAGGTAATGCAAAATATAACGCTAATTCTGAAAGTAAAATAAAAGCGAATGGAACGTAATCATCGAGACCCCGGGTAAATCTAAAAACCGTAAATATATACAACTTATAAACAACGAATACCCAATAGCAAATAAAGAAGCAGCATGTGAATTTAACTCGTATTTTATTGATGTTTCTTGTGATATCTTGGAAAAACCAGATATACAGAAACGTAACACGTGCAACTTTTGTGAACTGCTACGCGAATCGAGAACACCTCGGCCTCTTCTGAGAGGTGTATGTTCCGGGGTCACAGACCTTGGGCATACGGTAAGAGTTGTCCTCTATTCCCATTGGAATAGTCGGCCAGCTGCCTCCTAAACTGGTCGAGGCACGGAGAAGGGAATGCTGCGTCCCCACAGCAAACTCCTCTCCCGCTATCCGAAGTGCGTGGAACAAGTACCCAATGCCCGACCTACCTGATGCAGGTTTTTCTAGGGTTTTCCCTGCATTTCTTCAGGCGAATGCCGGGTAGGATCCTTAAAATATAGCCCGGGGGCCCTAGTTAACCCTTGGCTACCTTCCTCTACCCTTCCGCATCTCCCCTTTCAAATCCCTTCCTATGCTATTAAAGGGGAGTTGCCCAACGTGGATCACCCTCATGTAACCTGTTGCCCCTCCCCCCCAAAAAAACCGGTCAGCAAAAATTAGATTATTAACATCATAAAGAATTTTAAATGTTCAAATGCATGTGACACAAGCAGTAAGCTTATTAAACACTGCTGTAAAGAAATTTCAATTCCAATGCAGTTCATATTAAACTTGTATATTTCCGGATGTTCTAAAAGACACGAGAGTTGTACCACTGTAAAAACAGGGTTCTGCAACAGACGGCCTCAATTATTACCTATATCTCTATAGCAAATATTCCCAAAGTTCTCGAGAAAGCAGTAGACACAAGAATTGCAACTTTTCTCAAAAAATTTAAACTTTTTTCCACATCACTTCATTACAGGTAAATTCAGCAACACGGCTTCATACGACTTCATTAAAAGTATTCATGACGCACTCGACGAAAGACTTATACGTGGCTGGAATTTTTGCTGACCTTTCCAAAGCATTTGATTTAGTAAATCATAATATTATACTCAGAAAATTAGATTTCTATGGATTCAGAGGAGTTCCCCTATATTTATTAGATCTTACTTACAAAATAGGCTCCAGAAAATTGCGATTGTAAACTCGGATGTAAATGAGCATCTGTCAGAATGAGAAACGAGTACCTGCGGTGTCCCTCAGGGCTAAATTCTGGGACTCTTACTTTTCATCATTTGCATTAAAGATTTACCGAATTAAGGAACGTAGGTTTTCCCGGTGTAGTTGCTGGATGAAGTTCACTTCACCTGAAGAAGAGGGCGGTGCAAACCATCGAAACGTTTGTATATTAAACAACGCTACCCGGTTGGAATTCCGAGAAAACTTCATCCATTACGGAATTATTTAGATCTCTTAAAATCAGTCCTTTACGCTGACGACACAAATTTAGTAGTCACGGACAGCGACGCGGAAACGTTGCGTGAGAAAGTAGAGATTGCCATGAGACGTTTCAATCTATGCTTCACTACAAACAAATTTTCTCTTAAACTAAAATCGTTAATTTCACTTCAAACTGAAACAGTTTAACTCATAATTCGGAAAATATTTCGGAGCATGTAACTTTTCTTGGTCAGTTGGTTGACAATAAATTGAAATGGAATCACCACATAAATAACTCTCGGGAAAATTTGGCAAAATTTGCTTCCCATTAAGAGTGTTAGCTCGGGAAAGCTACATCTAAAATATATAGGCTAGCATGCGTATTTTCATTGTTATGTCTCACGGCGGCATCCATACGTTTGCCCGACAGACACGTGCCCGATGCACGTTTTCCCCACAACAATATCCCGATTGACATTTTCCCGACAGGACAAAAACCCGGTTGCTATTTGCCCAACATTTTCCTGAAAGGTGAGTTTTTACGATATAAAGCATAATATTAATATTTTAGAACACTTAATATATTAGTTATCTTATTAGACATTATTATTGTAAATTAAGTTATTCATTAATGCGTGGAACTATTACAACCAAACTTGGTACAGTTGTGACTTAAGATTCAGCAACCAACCCCTTGGATTTAAAATAACTGTAACACATATATGGTGAAGGTGTAAAGGGGTGATTCTGGTACTGATGTTACCGAGATGTGACTCACAGTTCCGTGAATATTCTTTTTCTTGACACCCAGAGTATTTTTGATATTATTAAGAAAGCGAAAGGAATTTTGACATCCTTAAAGGTCATAAGTAATAATTATTTAAAACTAGTAGGGTTCCCGGTGTTTCCCGGCTTGTCATAATTAAACTCAGCGACATCCATAACACCGGCTTTGACACCAAATTCAGCTTATATCAAATTATTATAATCACCTCTACACATAGGGGTGTAACTTTATCTCAACCCTGCTGGGATGCCATAGCTAAGCTCCGTAATTTCCAAAACACCAGATTCAACACCAATCTTGGTAGATGTCGCAATTTAGCTGTCATTATGCCCTTAGGGGATGAAATTCGACACTAAAAGTATCGAGAGTGACCTTATGAATCTGAGTGACCCTGTATTTATTCAGCGCCAATATAGGCCGTTATAGCATATTTTGTATCTTGAAAATTACACCCCCTTACAACCCGCCATAGGGATGCTACAGTTATTTTAAATTGGGTCCTGAATCTTAAGTGGCACATATACCAAGTTTCGTTCAAATTGTTCAACGCATTATTGAATATCTTTATTTACAATAATTATCATGTATAATAAGATAACAAGATGACCTGTCGGTCAAACGTCAATCGGGATATCATTATCCGTTAAACGTGCATCGGGCAAGTCATTGTCGGGCAAACGTACGGGTTCCGCCGTGAGACCTGACAATGAAAATACCCATGGTATATCATCACGACAACCGTTTCTTCAATGTCATCGTATGAATAGCTAATCCACTGTTGTATTTCCATAGCAAAATATCCCAAATATAATTTCAAAGTATGCGTGAAGAATATTTAAATGTTGAACGTAGGTTCAAACATCAATTTGTCTGTGACAAGTTGTGAAACACGGATAGTTCGAGGGCAATATTTTGCTTCAGTAGTATAATTATGACAAGAAAAACTTAAATGATGGACTTTGTTTTATTTTGATGTGCAGAAATATCCATTAACAGACTCCAAGTTTTTAATTTTATTAAAAATTGGAAGCTTTCAACTATTTTGTTAAAATCATACTGAATGAACAATCAAACGCTACTACTTATATAAAAACATCAAGTTAAGAATACATTGCAAAACCATCAGCATAACATACCTTCCTGTTCTATAATTAAAATCACAATAACTTTAAAAATATTAGTATCTATAGGTACTTAGTCGCTAGTCTAAAACTATGTTCATTATTCAACAAGGTCTGTTCTTAAACTGTTCCATTAGATGGTTCAGTGTGTATTATTACATTCGTAAATCGATACAATAGTATCGATTTATCATGTTGTTAGTAATTATTTACACACATATCTATACATCATATATATGATTATACATGCATGAAAACATATACACATCAACATAGATACATAAAATACTTATAATTGGTTACATTATATATATATATTTTTTTAATATTGAAATATTGAAAATTTTTAGTATCTCTGCATACTGTTTTTCTATTTCTAAACCTTCGTTTCTATAATTTACAATATTGTTTCTGTTTAAGCTAATATAAATTGCTTCTGCTATTCTAAGTTTTATTTTATGAATATTATTATGTAATATTTTAATATTATTAAAATCGAATTCATGGTTAGTCAATTTCGTGTGTTACTTATGGCTGCGGGTTTTAATGTCTGTTCATGATGATGCATTCTAGTTTTAATGTTTGTTGTGGTATAACCTCTATATGTTTTTGGGCAATTGATGTAGTATACGAGATTTGTCTTACACTGTTCTTCTGTCTTGTCCTTAACCTTAGTTAGTATGTTTTGTATATGGCTAACCGGTTTAACGATTAATCTAACATCATTGATATTGTTTTTCATAAAGGTATCTATGATTTTAAAGGTTAATTTTTCTATATAGAATTTTTGTCAAAGAGTACTGGAGGAGTAGTAGTTATTTCCGGTAATTTGTAATTATCGGTGGTGTTTACAACGTCCGTATTATTTATCGATACTGGTTTTAAAAAATTTTTGATATTAGTTTGAGCAGGATATTTAAAATTCCCAGTGTCTACATGTATGCCCTTGTTTTGGAACATCGTTGTCTCTTCTTCTATAGTACGCTCCTTGATAGTTTGGTTATTCACGTTGAATTTAGTACTATGTCATTTTTTGAAATTACTAATCCATAATTGAGCTGTAATTTTCTTGGGGAAAAACTATTTTGGAGCATAATAAACATGTTAGTTTTCAATGTGGCGTAAAAATTCGTATCAGTAATACATACAGCTTTACGTATTAGGTTGTTTGCAACATTATCATATGTCTAGGGTGGTTGGAGTCATAATTTAGAACGGTATTGAGGGCAATAGGCTTTTTATACCAGTTAGTCGGTATAAGTCAATCGGTATTAATAATGGTCATGTGCAGAAAATCAATTGCGTTATAATTTTGGGATTCATAGTGTTCAAGTGGTTAAGGAACGGTAACCGTTCATCTGTATGTAAATCACCAACAAATCATCTACATATTTAATTAATTGGGGTTATAGAAGAGGACCTCAATGCGTGACTTTACCAACAACGTTGACACTTAGGCAACCTCCCATTGGAAGTCCATAAACCGGTTTGTACCATCTATTTTGGAAAGTAAAATAACTGTTTACAAGGATTAACTTGAACTCTTCTAAAATAAATAGCTCTGCTCTTAATCGGCGTGTAAGGCTCAACAGAAAGCCAGTTATCACTAATTAGTTTAACTGCAAGGGCGACGGGAGTGTTGGTATGTAGTGAGATTACGTCATAACTATCAAACGTCAAATATGGTTCTAGGCGTAAATCGTTAAGTTTGTGTTTAACTTCTAGTGAATTTTTAACGTCAAAAGCGTTTGATATATTCAATAAATTCAGCGAAGGATTGAAAAATTTACTCAGATTATATAAGAAACTGTTAATCGCGTCGACTATCGGTCGAAAAGGATAATTGGTATTATGTGTTTTAATATTTCCGTAAATTCTTCGATTTTTTGGGTAATTATTATTCAAATATTTAGCTTTTGTCTCATCAATGAATTTAAAATTAAGCAATTTCTTAATATACTTGTTCGTATTTCAATGGCATGCATTGGGTTATTTCTAATCATTCTATAGGTGTTTTTATCATTGAGGAGCGATTCCATTTTATCAGAATATATAATCCTCGGCGTACATAATAACGATTTTTTTTAGATTTATCTGCCTTAGATACGATTAAGTTATTATTAGATTTAATAAATTATTTTCAATCATTATGGTCGCTCGTAATGATTTTTATAAATCTGTCTTTCTCCTCATTATTCATGTGAAATTTAACGGTTTTCATATGATTAATTATAAGTTCGGAAATATTGTTTCTCATAATATTTTTATGAGTACCAGTAGCGACAATAATAGTTCTATATAACTTAAAATATTAATAATACGGTTATAATCATTGTATCTATAGTAGTTAAGTCTAGTACCTAGGCTGAGGAAGTTAATGATGTTAGGGAGTATATTTAAATTCGTTAAATTATCAACTCTACGTTATGTGTAAAGGTTTTTGTTTTTGTATTTGTTTTTATCAAATGTATACTGTTATAATGTAACTGCAATTTAGTGGACAAATATGTTAAGAAAGCAACGTCTAATTTTCACTTAATTAAATTTTGTTTTAAAATTGGATCTTTATCATCCAAAACACTAAAACTGTTTTAAAAAGTGAAAAAATCTTGTCAAACATACCCTTTGACGGCTTACTTCATTGTGCAGGAGTAATGGATAAAAATGCTTGTCATTTTATTCACCGCGCAAATAACCAAGTATGCAACGCGTTACTTCCAACTTTGTTTAGTGCATTTAATGGTAAATTGAAGAGATTTTTAGCTGCTAAATGTTGTCGATGGATGACACAGTTGTATCGTATTTTATTGCCAAAAATTCTTTTGAATTTATAAAAATTGAGTGTTCGTATTATAGACCCTGATATATCCGTCAAACGAAGCGGAAGCTTCGAACCAGAATTAAAGAACATTTTACAAATTTAAAACAACCTTTGGATAAACAATCTTTTTTAACAAAACATGTATACACAATAAACACAGGATTAATTAGAATAATTTAAAAAGGCTGTACATAGGAATTATCTCTGTTATGTATATTATTCCATCTCATGAAAGCCAAAATTTTCTTCACGACCGGCATAGATGGGATCCATTTACGAGGACCCACAATTTTTTGTTTTAGCTCAGTTCGTAATCGACCCCTAGAGGTCGATATAGTACACATTGGGAATAAGTGCTTTAGATGACCTGAATGCTTCATGTATCTGTACTATAGTTTTTCAACCAATATTTTATTTTTTTAAATTAAACTTTATAACGGTCGCGTCTACATCGCGGTTATTGGCGACCCGTATGTTTTTTTAGCGTTATTATTTACATATTATCTTAACATTATTAGCAATTGGGTTTCTATATCTCTTCACTTAAGTTTGCTTCCTCGATAAATTTGATGATATCCAAGGCATCTGTCGTTGAAGTACAGAGGTCTGAGATGTGGTGTTTTGCGATTGTATTTCTTCTGATGCAGTAGTATATGGAGAATAGTTAGTGGTTGACTGCATTCTTCACAGGCAACCATTATTGTACTTTGAAGAAATGATGGGTCTTTAATGGATAATGTTTTTTAAACTTTTAAAAGTGTATTCAAAATTATCATTAGGAAATAAACGCGAATGCTTGCTTTTCGAAAGTATTGTTGGCAATTTTAGAAAATGTTTTGGCATAATGATCTGTGCGAATGTATAAACGGGTACGTTACTTTTCGCGGACCAATGTATGAGCACGCCGTTTTAGTCCCGCCATACAGAGGCAAAGGAAAATTTTCCAGTAACCAAGTGCTGCATTGTGTCTCTGACACGAAGGTACATCTCAGGAGAAACATTAAAGTAGGAGAAAATTACTATTTTATGATATATAATACCGACGACTTGACGCGATTTTAAATCACGAAGGTGTCTAGCACAATAACTTCACATACATTTTCTGTAACCGTCGTCAGAGTTTCTTTGGAAAGGATGACATTGGATGTTCAATGTTGACGGAGCGCAAGCAGCTTCTCGCTAATATGCTTGGACTGCATCAGTAATTTTTCCTGGCCTTTACTAACCAAAGTTTCCCTTAAATCATTTTCAATTTCGAAAGCAAACCCTCTTTATTTATTATCCTGGTAAGAGTTTCGGAGTTCCGTAATGGAAATTACTATTTCGTGGATATAGTTTACAGTTTTTTCTCCGAGTTCGAACAATATATGAGTTTACAGGCAAAGAATCAATATTACCTTGACAGCTAAGAGTTTCTTGTAAATATTTGGCACAAACACACTTAGCAAGTGCAAATGCGGTCTAAGCGGAAATGTCACAACTATGCTTACAGGCTCGTGGATACTATATATAGGGCACTGTCGAAAATTCCTTGCCGTGTATCTCAGAAACAATTTAGAGAAAAAATTACATCTAGGCGTCGACGCGGTATTACGTAATAAAATCTCTGAAACGCAATATAGATCTGTTTGTTATCAACGGACAAAATAACGAATAGAATATCAGAAATACTTCAGTCTTGAGATATAAAAATACTCATAGTTAATAATTCTGTAATTCTTTTATATTACATCTTTCATGAAAATTTACAGATTAGAGTTTATTCGGCTTTTCTTCCAAAAAATCCAGACCATCTACAGCAAAATTGTCCCGATTTTACTTGGCTGCAACGCAGGTCTTTTTAAACACATTTCCAAAGCTTTTAAAATCCAAAAAATTATTTTTCTTACAATTAAATATAAATTTCACCCATTTCTCTTCAAAAATTGCACAGTTAACTCCCTCGAATAATTTAAATGTTTAATAGCACATTCATTAACACCATAAAATTATTCGATTAAGTTATAATTAACTAATTGCAACTATATATTTTGTTGATTGAATAAATTAATAACCCTCTATCAACCAACTACTTTTAATCTATTTATACATCATTAAAACATAAATTAACATCGTTTTATTCATTTTACACTGTTGTAATTAAATTAATCGCGTCGTTGTCTCATATCTAAATTAACATACATTTACGCATGCTAACTAATTATTTATTTATGGTGAAATTTACTTATGTCACTATATATACATACAAATATTTTTGCCAGACGTGAAAATACTGATGGGGCCAGTTGATTTCATCATATCATGGGAAAGCTGTTTATCGTGAGAAACATTTCCGTAAAATAACGGTAAAAACAAAATAACCTCATTGTTAAGTGGCTTTAAACATTGAAAATATTTCACTGAAGAAACATTACCGGATTATTGCTTATTTTAATTTTGCGTCCTATACTAGGCGCGATCTTCTAAAAGGATATTTTAAAAACCGACTTATTTTTCCGGCTTCGAAACCATGTAAAATAAAGAATATGTGGAAAAAAAGATGACTTAAATTTAGTAAATTAATTTCTTCCTAAAGAAAGTCACGGTGAAGTTAATTAAATGTAACATTAAAGCAAGTTTCCAGTGTCACAAATGTTGAAAATTTAATTATAACTAACGACGACTGTTGTATTAAAAGGATACATAAACAAGAAACAGGAAACAATTAATGCACTTACGAAAGATGTAACCTTCTAGCTCATTAGAACAGGAATCCACTTAAAAACGTACAAGAAAACTTATTCAGAAAAAACTTAAAGTATTCTACAATAGAAAATTTGTTGCTTTCAGTTTGTGTCCCTGAAAATCAATGAATGCAATGTAGGTTTTTCTTTTACGTAATACTGAATAATATTGAATAAACCTTTTTATACATTCCCCGATAATTTATGACTTATAAATTAATAATTACAACATTTCCTGTCACACTTTGAACGTGTTTTTTATGTCTCCAGTATAATATATATTTTGTGTCTGCCGATAATACGAGAATAGTGTATTATGTCTTGCCTTTTATTTATTTACTTTAATTTTACTTTAAAAAACCTATTGACTGCCTGATCGACGTTTGAAAGCCGTAGTAACATACGTTTGACATTAAATAGCTCGATAAATGCGTGAAGTATATAAAATATCTGCGCAATATTCAGAATAAATTCAAAGAACATCTTCATTGTTAACGAGATATTAAAAACAAGGTGAATTACAAAGATAAAAAAACTAAGCGTTGAAAAAGTATGTTATTATTTTCTTGATGAATTGGCTTGATATTTTACTTTAATAACGAAAATAAATTGTGATTTTCGTTGAATTTCCTTTTCTCATTTGTTTCATATGCTTCTGGTTTGAATTTTAGACCAGAGTAATTAATTAATAATTATTTATCGTCCAAGTTTCGATATATTATGAATTTGTATCTATCAAATTTACACACTATTTCTTTTTTTAAAAAAATAAAAAAAAGTCTTATGCAATGACTGAAGTATAAAAAATTTTACGCTTATACTTGGAATTGGTAATTGCTTGAGCGAAACCGAGCACACGTTAATCTATAATGAGAAAGCGTGCCCTTAGTGTCGGTATGCTATAAAACACATAAATTGGCATCGTAGGTACTCTGCAATTATTCATGCAGTCGTTATAAATCTAAGAAACTAATAATGCCATGGTAAATACAAGTTTCTATTAATATTCAAAGCCAAAAAAAAAATTAAATGGGCCTCATACTATCAATAATAAAGTCAGTATTCAAAATTATTGACAGTAAAATTGACGATCTAATAAAAATGATGATGGAATGAAGTGACGTTATCTGAATTTCTTGAAATACAGCCTTTTGTATCGGATGTAGTGGGGGAAACTGTCTGTTTGACTGATAAGAATGCTCAATGTATCAATGATATTGCCAATAATAACCTTTGGTCCAGTGTCAACTTAGCATCGTAATGGATTCAGATGATAATATAGAATCCTTAAGCTGTCAGTAGCCGTCCCCCAGTTTATGAAAAATATACAAAATTATTTGTGTGGAACTGTGGGTTTGACAGTGCTAGCAGTATGATTTGTCTTTTAGGATTTTATCAAGTTTCTGAATAAATTTGCTTTTTATACATGTTTGTTTCCTTTTACTCAAATTTAAAACAAATGCTAAAATTTTCTAGAGGGGCACCACCACTGATCGAAACCTGACTCAGTGCCAGATGTGTGGGATACACGAATAAATTATGAAGAGTAAATGACTTTTAAAATTATTAGAATTGGAAAAAGACGACCTTAGAAAAAAATTAAATCCTGTGCCTTCAAATTATAAGAATATGGGCTAGAAAATTTTACCCAACAGAAGTCTTTAAGTTGAGAAAATCTGTCAGAAATTATATTTGAAGCCCACCTCGGAAATATGCAAAACGATTCGGAATAAATAATTAATTATTCGAATCCTGTTACGCCTCATTCTTCTTCATACCATCTAATAGTGTAGGAAACGCATATTCCTATACAATTCAGTTCCGTCACCAAATCCCTAATGAAGAATCAATAGAGGGGGCGAAATAAGGAATAATTTTGACGATACTGAAGGCAATTATGTAAATTTGTAATTATAATAAGTCTGCCATTGTTATTTTTATGCGTTAAGTAATTAAACGATGCCATTATTAAAACTTAAGTTTTTTTAAAAAATATTTATTTTCTCCGTATATTTCTGTAACACTTTGATGATTACCTCCCATGTTTCCAATACGTAGTTTATTGAGAAAGGTGACAATGTTGCTGTAAATTTTAAAGCCTTCCAAATTTTAAATACCTTCCACTTTCTTGATATCTACGAATAAATCTTACTTGAACTGAAATATAATTTCGAATAATTGTGCAACATCTGGGGCTGATGAAGGGCTGCTAGATTCTCAGCATAGTTGTAGGTGTTCGCATCCATCCGAAAGTAATTGTTGTGAGTAGAATTTATTTTTATATGAGTGTATTCTATACGTAAATATATAAATATACGGCCTTAAGTCAAACAAATGTGTTAATTAACAAAAAAATAAATAATAGACGTTTCGTCTTCTTTGAGGACTTTGCCTCTAATTTTTTCGAATAAACTATCTTCAATCCTTGTACCTTGTACCAAAGAACAACCCTAAAAAGAAAAGCAGGCTGTTTGCTTGTTACTCTTCATAATAATATTAATATTCACTTGTTTGATGCTCTCCGGATAACTTTCACTTTTTACTGACCTAAACTATTGTTAATAATAATGATCGCGTAAGGTAATCTTTCCCAAATAGCAACTTCTGGTAATGTGATTATTAGTAACTCAGTATTATTGATAGTGCGAGGTCCGCCTAACAGAATAATGTGGACCTATGACGATCAAAACTGTTTAAATGTCCACACTCAGTAACACGATTTTCGTAACAATTAATAACGATTTATCAAGTTATTTCTTTGTATTATTTGGAGGTGTAACGAGGCATAATTTTAAATTTCTGGTTTAACAGAAAACTGCGCAGTAGGCATCAAAGGTCAAAATGCAATCAACCATTGACATCCACGTCCAACGAGGATATTCATGCCACGACGTTTTACGCTTCGATTTTAAAACTGATTTTTCTTATTTTAGTTTCTTTATTGCGAAGGTAGCTCAACATGAAACCACTACAAACGTATTACAATGTTCACAAAAAAACGTACGGAAATGGTCAACGTCAGTAGCGGCTGGTGCGCATATGCTTGTGTACTACAGCACATAAATTAATTTAGGAAGGATTCATTTTTCTTAATTTTAGGAACCTTAATAATAATTGTGTTCTAACACTGCGTATTTCTGCTTTGATTAGAAGACTTTAAATTTCTTACCTTGCAGCACACTCGCTCACGCTAAATCAGCCAGTTGACCATGACAGTGCACTGACGACTGTAGCACATGATTTTTGTTTGGAATGACAAATGCGTACATTTCCGTTCCACTTTCCTGTACAAACCGTAATGCTCAACAAAATGTCTCTTCAAAAAGGACGTAGAAACAATGCCGTGCCGTGCAATGACACAGAGGCGGCCGCATCAGGCGGGCATAAGCAACTAAATCCAAATAAATTTGAACCATTCAGTAAATAAAAATGTTATTTTAAAGTAGTTTACATTTTCAAAACAAAACTAATATTCATACATTCTGTGTACCGGAATCAAAGGTTAATTTTTTAAAAAAAAACATTTAATGTTGTGCTTTACAGAGTGTCCTACGAGTTTGTCTCTTACTGTCTGGATGTGCCTCGACAGAGCTCTGGTTTCCTGAACCCTTGTGAGTACTTCTTCATTGGTAACTCTATCCAGCTTATCTTCATCATTCTTCTGCAGCATCAAATCTCTAGAGCTTCTAGCGGACTTCTCTGTTGTTTTCCGATTGTCCAAGTTTAACATCAATAGAGGGCCATTATCCAAACAAATGCTTTCATGATCCATTTTCTTATCAACAAATTGATGTTCTTGCTAGTGAGTAAGTTCTTTCTAAAATGAAATGCAATTTTGACCAGTTGTATTCTGCTCACAATTTATTACGGCTCCTACCATCCCTTGTGATGACTTCACAAATAGTTATATTCCTCTATCATTTCTAGCTCTTCTCTTCCAATTCTTATTCTTAAAGGTTCACATTCTTCCTCAGTACTTTAATCGTTCGCTTGTTTATTCTCATACCGAGATGATTACAGAAGTTCCTTTCCATTGTGTTGATGAACTTCACTAGATCTTCCGTCTCCGCGACCACAGCAATATTTTTGGTAACGCAGCATGTTCATCTTGAGCCCATTTATATTAATCTCCACATCAGCAGTTTCACGAATTTGATCTGTAGGTTCATGAATATAAGCATTAAATATAAGAGGAAATGAAGCACATCATTGTATAACGCCTTTTCTTTTTTGCTTCCTTTTCTGGA
Source organism: Zhengitettix transpicula (assembly GCA_037074705.1). Lineage (NCBI taxonomy): Eukaryota > Metazoa > Arthropoda > Insecta > Orthoptera > Tetrigidae > Zhengitettix > Zhengitettix transpicula. The sequence continues at coordinate 186,881,658 of CM073591.1, read as the reverse complement.
TGAAAATTTCTAATCACAGACTCTTCGTTGATAGAGAAGCTGTGTCTTTGTGTTTTAGACCTGATTTCTTCAGCACTCTGAACATCTCTTGCCAGATAACATTATCAAATGCCTTTTCAGGTCTACAAAGTCAATGTAAGTTGATTTATTTTTCTGTATTTGTTTTTCGATAAAAAAACCTTAGTGACAGAACGGCTTCTCTTGTTCCAAATCCTCTTCTAAATGCAAACTGATCTTCCCTCAGCATATGCTCTAACTTCTCCTCAGAATTATCTTTATTAGGATTTTTGATACGTGCGATATTAGGCTTAAGGTTCGGTACCGTTCACATTTTGTCTTGCCGCTTTCTTCGTCAAAGGATCAATGATGCATTTCTGGAGGTTGGTATCTCTCCTGTGTTATAGATGGATCTTTCTGTTTTAGCAGCATCACCTTCACGTTGTCTCCAGCATTCTTGGTTAATTCTGCAGGAATGCCATCAATACCTGTTGCTTTGTTCTCCCGTAGGTCTTTAAGAGATTTCTCAAATTCTTCTTGCAGAATGTCATCTCATTTGTCATCTTCGTCTATTTCCTATTATTTTTCTATACTTCCTCCGATAAAGATATTCTTCAGTGTATTCTTTCCATCTCTTCACCACGTCTTCACTAAACAGAATTTTTTCACTCTTTGTCTTCTATTGTACCAGCGATTGTAAAAAAAATGTATTTGCTGTTCTGTAAGTTAAATTATTCTTCCATTTCGCATATTTTCTTCCACTTCTCTGAATTTATCGCAAAGAAAACTTTCTTTTGCTTTCCTATCTTCTCTATTGACTAAATTTCTTAGTCTTCTGAATTCAGCATTTCCTTTTCGTCAGTTGCATTTTTGCATAATCTTTTGTTTTAATACACTGCAGTGATACAACTACTCATGTTTTAGGTTTAGTTTCCCCAACTATCTTTTCTGTTGCTTTATATATACCGACTTGAATTTGTTCCCAGTCTCCTTTTACTACGCCATGTCAGAAGTTTTTAGTTAGATTTCCTGTTCCCTGTATATAATGTCTTGTCAGTCCTCCAGTTTTTAGATTTTATTTTTCCCATTTCTGTTTTGTTGTCTTTTTCTTCAAACATTTGAATCTGAATGTTTTTATCATGACCAGGATGTGGTCACTGTCTATGCGGAAGGATAGCTCCTGCAGTCTTTTACTGGGGTTTTAAAACGTGATTTCACTAAAATGTGGCTCTCGTGTTTCTCCAATCACCCGTCGAAGGGAACAGGGATCCCAAACGTTGTGTGGTATTTGTATCATCACTTAATTTTCTCTGTATTTGGTTACTTAATCTAATTATTTATTTTATACAGACGTATTATATTCTCATTTCAATTATTTTACATAATTATCCTTGTAAAAATTGTTGCTTGTAGTGACGTATCACATCAAGTTCAAAAAAATCACAAGACGTCTCTGGTCAACGCATTTATATTCAGTGTCAAAAATATCATATTATATAGATCAGAGAATTAAAATGGAAAATATACGGCTGCTTTGAAAATTAATAATAAGAAAAATTCACAAATACAGGCAAGAAGTGATGATATAAATACCACACATTTTCCTTTCTTCAAAAAAACAGAAATTAATTTAAAAAAATATAATCTGAAAATTTGTAGACGTTTCGATCAACTGTTGTGATCCTTCTCAATACTCTTTCCAGATTTCGTATACGTTAATTTATTGTGTTATTGACTTACAGACGATACTTTTGTTTCATTTCTTAGTTTTTTTATTTTTGTATTATTATTTATTAAAATTTTCTTACTTTTTTATTTTTTATTTTAAGTTTGTCTTTACTGTGGTTTGTAGTTTATTATATTTAACCGACGTTAATTTCTATGTTATATTAAATATGACAGCTTCAAGGTCAAATCGACTCCCATTTGAAAAGAACTTCATGAAAACATACGTACAAAAATATTTATCATTCCTTTTAGTATTACAGTATCGTATTGTTAAATTTTGAAATTTCTGAAACAAAACATGATGAGGTTTGAATGTCGTTTTCTATATATTTTTTTAGAGTAACAGGCTAAGTGAGGGTAATCCACATGGTGGCAAAACACGGAGTGGGGATATATACTACTTTTATTTCAACGCGATTGTAGATTGTTTCCCTTGTTCTGTGTAAGAAAGAGTCAATGTATAATATATGCAATTACTTCTTTATTTTGCAGCTCCTGTGAATCAAACTAGCAGCTGTAATTTTGGTGACTGACTTAATGACCAGAACATCTTTGAGATGAGCGCATGAATCGCTTCGAAACTGCCGAACAACTTTTCCTCTGGTAATCATTCGGGAATTCCAGGCTTCAAATGCGCCTTGCCAGCCAGCTTCTTCGATTACAGTTTTTATGTGGGATAAAAGTCATTGTTACTTGACCTGGCAGAGCTGATAATCCGGTTTCTTTTAAAAGCCGGTGGTGGTTCTGCCCGCGGAGGTGACGGAACCAGAAGATGCTGGGCATTTCCCGGCCAGTTCGCGGGAAATTTTCAACGAGATCAAGGTTTTTGTGTCTTCCCGTACATAGCACAAGCGGAAAAGATATTTTAATCAAGTTTTCTGCTCACGGTTTTACCTTCTAAACTTATCCTCCGTTTTTGTCGCCCACTATTAACTTACACACCTTTCAAATACATTTTCCCACCAATTAAATTAATTAATCCAGCTATTAAATACAAGAATACTAAAATATTTTTTCTAGGATATACATAAATCAATGTCGTTATTTATTATATATTTATTTATTTTATTACTGTAAATTATATTACGGTATTAAATTGGACTATCTTTTTCTTGTCACTTTCTTTTCTTTGCCACTATTAGTTTGCAACGATATGAGTTTTGATAGTTTAACTGCGGCAAGCTGAAGAAATATGTAGAAATCATAAAAAGTAATAAAAATGTGATAATGGAGTAATGAGTTATAAGTAACGTGTTAAAGAAAAAAATAGACTCAACCTCATTCATAGACATGGGAAATGTGTAACTTTTCTTCTGAACCAGCTAATATCAGCAAATCTGATAATAGCAGAAAAATGGACCGAAACCACAGAAACGTTTGTAGAAATTCGTCTGCCACAAGATGTTAATAATCTAAGTGAAAATTATGTAAAATTTTTTATATCTCATTGCAAGGTTTGGAGAATATGCGCTATCAGAGCACAACCGTTGTTGGTTATAATCGCGGTAAAGATAAGAAAAGGCACTTAACTTTCAATTCAGTAATTATGAATGCCTCAAGGTCGTTTTGCGAGTTCTGAAGCAAATATTTTTCGTAAAGGACCAAATATAAAATACATTACACTCTGAGGGCCAAAAGGCATACTCGAGGCATTTAAAGGTCGGTACAATTAAAATAACAGATTAAAAATTAAGGGTTATTTTACTGGAGAAACTGTAACGTAAGAAAAGTACAAAAGGGTCTACAATCACTGTTTCAATCACAGCTTTATTCTACTAATGGGACGAATGAAATGGTTTTTTCTTCAGATAAAATTTCTTCAAATTGAGGGTCAAAGTTAGAACTGCCTATCTTCATAATTAATTGCAAATGTTCGTCTGTTAATTTTGACGTATATTAAGATTTTACATATTTCATAATTGAAAATGTGTTTTCACACAGATCAAACTTCGAGCATATGATCTTAATTCACCATATTCATCACTTGGAAGACATTGTTAGATTATTAACTTGTAAATTTGCATTTGAGCATGATATCACACTGCAGATTAATCACATCCAATTGAAGGTTAGGTCGTAGTTCCTCAATTCTACAGTTAAATGGATTTTCAAATCTGGAAATGTCTTTAAAACATGAGTCAAGAACAGAGAAACGTTGCTGGAACGGGTTTTTGAGCGCAGAAAATATTTCTCCTGTTAATTCGTGTGGAAATGGTGAATCAACTTCTTCTTTTAATAAAACATTACCACTGCTGAACCATCGATCTGCTATGTCAGGATATTCGGCTTCTACTTCTGACAGAAAATCACGGAACTGACGATGGTTCAGCCCACGACAACGTACGAAGCTCTTCGTTGGCACGACTGCTGGTGAATGATACAATGAATAACAATAAGCCTTGCACACCTTGCATTTTCACAAGCTTCATAAATATTTCCAATTAGGCCTTTCTGGTTCCAGACATATGTTTACCACTATCAGTTGTTACACATTTGAGTTGATTCCACTTCAGATCGTAATTCATTAACATTTTCTCAAGTTCATTGAAAATGTCTTCGACAATAGTTGTTCCACGCAGACTAATAATAGAAGCTAATTTTTTAGTCACTTTCACGTCCAAATGTTTCCTTTCCCATTTAGTTTGTTGTCCGGTTTTGATCCAAATATTTAACAGTGGTCGATTGAGGAATCGCTGTATGAACTTTTTTGAAATAGTTACCACTGCTTCTCGACCCAAATCTCCAAAGAGGAAAGTTATCCTGAGATTAATATTGATAATTAATTGAAAATAAAATAACAGTTTTACTCCTTTTCATTACAAAAGATTCAGCTGTAGTTTAATTGATAAGAAAGTTTTTATTCTTTTTATCAATAATATTCAAACATGTTCAGAAAGTAAGTGTTCTGTGACCATAACGGGCTGTGATTATTTGCTTTTTGACGGTCGGCAAATCTGAGTGATAGAGGGGGAGGTCCTGACAGAGCGAACATCGCAGTAACACGGTAGTACGTAAACTCACGTGTAGTGTCCAGTTACGTGAAAGATGTCGGTAAGTAATCCCGCCAAGTGCGAGCCACGTACTGTGATGCGTGAAAATGTTTTCATCTCTATTGGGCCTGAAACGTGGGTGGCACATTACAAGCCTGAGTCAAAAAGAAAGTTGCCAATGTGACGTCACGCCAATTCCCCATCTTTCAAACATTTAAAAACCACAATTTCGGGCAAAAATAAAATCATGGCCTCAGTGTTTTGTGACCGAAAAGGCATCATTCTGGTCGAATTTCAGCTTCAGGGGAATCCATCAATGAAAAACGATATTGTGAGACCCTAAATAAACTCAAAAAAAGCATTCGGAACAAAAGGAGGGGGATGCTGACGCGAGGAGTGTGCTTGTTGCACGACAACGCCCGTCCTTAGCCACCAAAACGTTCTTGGAGTCATAAGGTTAGGATGTTTTTAACCACCCTCCGTATTCCCCTGACTTGGCGCTTTTCACATCAACATATTTTCATCTCCCTGAAGCAACACATGGGTGGAATTAAATTTTAAACTGACGAGCAGGTGCAGGAAGGTGTTCTGAAGTGAGGGAAGGAGCTGGCGGGAGAGTTGTTCGAGGTACTATCTAGTACTATTACTTTCTGAACAGGCCTCGTAAATTCAAATAAATTAAATATTTTGTTTATAATTAAGTTCCACCTTCTTAAATAAAGTTTCACAAGGTCGAAGCTACAATATTGACCAGGATCACTGAATTTTTGGTAATACTGAGATTTGACGCTTCATAGAGCGTTCATGAAGTCTAATTAAACGTTTAGAACAAGAAAGAAAACAGGGAAGAGCTTGTCTATGAGTCTGAAAACTCATGTAATCAGGCCTGGGCCAAGTACCGTATTCGGTATTTCGACAGAACCATATGACAGATTAACATTTAAAAAAATAAACTTTACAAAAAATTGTTAAATTAGCCATGTCCCACGATATTATTAGAGAAGAAGAAACGTTCGTTATTATAGTTTATTTTGTAATAAATTTGTTAATTCAATTGCTTCGTATGCAAAATGTAAATAAATCATTTAAAATGTAATGTTCCAAAACGTTGTATATAGCCTTGCATTCCTCAGGCAAAAACTTTGACAGTACTTCTTGGAACTTTGTAAGTGCCATATATGCACACTTTATCTCTATACCTACAGTTTTAGTTTAGGGCTGCAATATTTTCAGAATGAGTACCTTTTTTTAGGAGAAAATTCTCGTTCAGTTCGTGAATCATTCGTCTAGAATTGAAGCCAATGACACGACGTGAATTCTTGCATTCTTAGTCTAACGTAACGTTATGTAAATTCACAGTTCAATGAAACGAACCACAGAAGTGCATGAAACAATTTAAAAAACGATGATTCTCTTTCAATGTATACAAAAAGTGATGAGTATCGTATTATACTTTACGACTGTTTTTATTAATAATATCAAATAAATAAATTGACGACCTTTATTATAGCCATTTTAAATTAATTTATTCAACTCAACGACGTTTCAGTACCGTTTTGTACCTTCAATGGTTTTATTTGTTTAGAAAAAAGAACAAACAATATTTCAAGTTACAATTTACGTAACATTTATTTCAATAGAACATAACTGATTAAAAATTAATTTATTAGAAATGCTACATATTAAAACAACTGTAAACCCACTAAATTCACATAATGAAACCTTAAAATTAAGTAATATTTATAATACATTGTTTCTTTAATGATTTTATGATCTGATTTTAAATATTAGATAGTTTTGCATATTAAGATAGAAGAATAAAAATATTAAAGCTGATGAAATTTTGTAATTTGAAATATTGTTTATTCTTTTCACCACGTATACCAAAAATTTGTTCGTGTAGAAGTATAACAGACTGCTGAAAGTAAAAAACGGTACTGAAACGTCGTTGTAATAATATAAAAATATTAAAGCTGATGAAATTTTGTAATTTGAAATATTGTTTATTCTTTTCACCACGTATACCAAAAATTTGTTCGTGTAGAAGTATAACAGACTGCTGATAGTAAAAAACGGTACTGAAACGTCGTTGTGTTGAATAAAATATTTTAAAATTCTAGTAAAAAAATTGTTTAAGTGTTACACTGTAAATATGTCTGTATTAAGAAGGAAATAGCTAATTATTTCTTGCGAACTTTAGAATATCCAGATATTTTTTCTGTAGACCTACCCCCTCGAATTCCCCTTAATAAATGAGGCTTAACTAACCTAAGTAGTTATTTATTTAAAAATGAAAATACATATACAGGGTGAGGCAATTATAATGTCGTGGCCATTTTTCTCCGAAAATAAGGGGAAAATCGATTTTTTTTCATAAAAAATTTGCAGTATGCATAAGGAAACATAAGATAGCGACCTCAACTCGTTCTTTCTCAATGTTATTTAAAGGTCAAATTACTTTTTTTAAAAAATGGGATTATGTATTTTCTTCCACGGAAATTGAAAGATCATTCAATTTTGAGTATAAAAGGTTCAGTACATTTATCCACTTTGCATTTACTGGCATCCATTTACACACAATACAGTACTTGTACGTAACCATAATTCATGTTCACATTACAAATAATTTCAATTTAGTAAATGCTCAAAGTTTACGAGCATTAACGTCGATGCATTTCCGAAAATGACAAAAGACAATTGAACACGCCTCAACCTTGCTTTGCTGATTCCTGCACAGGCATACTTAATTTTTTGACATGGATTTTCGGGTGTGGTTGTAATTTCTTGATAAATTTTATCCTCAATGTATTCCCATGAGAAAAAGTCTGGAGAAGTGACATCCAGTGAGGGAACAGGCCAATAGACAGGCCCTCTAAGTCCTATCCATCCATCAGGATAATATCTGTTTAGTATTTCCCTTCCGATGGGGATGGGAACGCAGCATTCCGTTTTCCGTGCCTCGGCCAGTCTAGGACTGTTACAGTGGACTCCCGGCAGGTTAACGGATTCAAAAATACTGACAGTACTTTAAAAAAGACATAGAGACTTTCATTACGTTGAGAATGTCTAAAAGTATCCCCGTACCCTAATAGAATAAACAGTTCCTTATAGGAATGAGAAATAAATTAAGAAAGTAAAGAATAATCCTGGTACCTCACTGGCCCTGAAAAATAATAATTTGACACAAATATTGGCCTTTTTTCAATGTTTTAAAATTTCATCCCCCTCCCCATAGGGGCGATAGCCGTGTCTTACTCTCACAGTGTTTGTTTCCCGTTTAAACGGAACATATGTAAAAAATTTGATCGAAATTGCTCCAAGTGTATAAGATTGTACGTGGATTTGTTTTCCCCTTCCACCCCCATTGTTAGTAGTTGAAGTACAACTTCAAGTTGTATGTCATAATTGAACCCAGCGACATCCATAACCCCAGATTCGCAATCTTGGTTGTATTGGTATAAATATTATGCAAAGCTTTTAATCCGAAAATTATAAAAAATGTCTTTAAAACGCCACCCCCTCTACCCTGCTAGTGGTGTTGTACCTAACAGTTTATATTCGTAAGTAACATGTGTTTGAAATTGGGCAGAATTTTCTCCACATGTTTAAGATTGACCGCTTACCATTTGCATAGCTGCATTGACCTTGAATTTTTATACATAGCCACTTTTTTCACATTAAAAATACATCAACGTAAAGTGCAAATGGCACAAATATCACTTTATAAGGAATACACGAAAAGTAGTATTAAAGTAAGGATAGTATATACAAAATAAAGAATAATAAAATAGAATAGCAAGAAAACAACGGACCGTTTTTAACCATCGGTCTGAGAGCTTCAGATAGGGGTAAATGTTGGAAAATTATTAAAGGGTCAGACACGCACAAACGCAGGATTAAATATATATTTCTATACTTTATAATGAATCGAATTTTGTACCCAAGCGCTGTCGTAAATGCGCGAGTCACTGAGTTTCATTCGCATCTTGATCATATCGTTTGCATAACCTCGCTTTTGACACACACACACACACACACACATACACACACACAGACATATATATATATATATTTATTTATTTATTTCTCTTCTGATAAATATGATTGTACATAGCCACATAGGATTTGACTTCAAATAATTCAGTTACAAAATCTCTTTATATACGACATTTCATGCAAAGAAGATTTATTTCTCGACAATAAAATGCCGCTTTTACAGAAAACGGTGTACGTCTTAATACGAACTGTATAAAAATCACGGAATGCGATAATTAAATTTCTGAAAATTAGATAACCTTTCGCAGGTCCAGTAAGTGTATGAGCCTGTATCACGTGGTTTCTTGAGTTACCAGCTATTAATATTCCCCCCTAGCACAGGCATGGATATAGTGTAAAACACATTGAAGACTGATGTTAACGTTTTGTAGTAATCCAAGCTTAATCGAATATATTCGAATGCGTAACCACGCGAAATATAAATTGTATAATACATCTTTGATATAGTGTTCATTATCTCATTTCTAAGCTACATGTTACTTTAAACTTCATGAGAAACGTTTTGAGTGCGGTTGCCTATTTTATGATTGCGTTCAAAAACCGTGATAAATTATAAAAATCAAAAACGTTGCTGATTCATTGATACAATTAAATATTTAAATGTTAGAAGAAATAAATAAGAAAATTTAATAAATAAATTAGAGCAATCAAATGAAAAATTTACATCCGTTTTGAAAATTAATAATAAGTAAAATAGCCAATTGCAGACAAAACAATTGATTATATAAATACCACACAACATTTCTGGAAGTCTTCTAACTTTCTTCAGGTGTTACGAAAACTGAAAAACACAACTGCCCAATACTCTCGTTCTAGGCTCTTGTGTTTTTTAGTATTCGTAACACCTGAAGAAAGGTAGAAGACTTCCAGAAACGTTGTGTGGTATTTATATAATCAATTGTTTTGTCTGTAAGTAGCTGTCTTTTATTTTAATCTAGAAATCAAATAACTAACACAGGAAGAAAATAAGTATAACAAATACATTAATTAAAAAACTAAGTACCTAAAATAAAAGTCATTCAGACATAAAATATCAATTTTAATGCAATTTGGTTGGACTGTCGGTTACGGTAATAAAATATAAATTAAATATGGCTTACCTGATAAATATTGATATTGGTTTTAACCGATTATTTCAATATATATATATATATATATATATATATATATTGTAGTAATTGGTAATTAAGACATTGTTCTAATTGGAAAGTTGGATTGTAGAGGACTCATTATTAGTGGATATAGAGCGGACGCCGCAACAATCCGGCGAGGCAAAGAAAACATTGTTGATCAGTTAAGAGAGCTTACGCGCTCAAAATCTACGAGACGAAGAGTACAGTCGGGCCGTAGGCAGCGAGGAGAAAAGACTAAAATTCCAAGTCATGAAAATTTGAACAGTACAGTTCGGCAGCAGACAGCGAATAGACCAGACGAAAAGTTTTACAGTCGGCAGTCAGAACGAAAGAATGTGGTCCAGTCACAAACATACTTTCAAACATTAAAAAGTAAAGCAATATTCAGTCGGGAAGGAGACAGAGCAACTAGTTGCAGTAAAGCATCGAGAACCAACCAATTTGTGTTAAACCAACTAACAAACTACACCAATTAGAGCCTGTGAACATTTAGAGTCTGTGAGTACTTAGAATCAGTGATGTCCCCAAAATTGTGCACGAAAAACTAAAAATGAGACCTGGGCAGCCGTAAGTAGAGAAAAACTTTAAAATCATTTGTAAACCGTCCAACCAACTAAACTCGTCTCTCCTCGTTGACTCAAACTGTACTCTTTCGCTCCTTGCCGTAGACTGTCTGTTCGTCTCGTAGAATTTTGACTGCGTATATCTCAACAATGGTTCTTTTGTCTCGCCGCCCGCTTTGTCGCGGTGTATGCTTTATATAGTCTAATAATGAGTTCTTTACTTTGCAATTATAACAATGGATTAATTACTAATTACTACAATATATAGAAATTAAAAACCAAAATAAATTGAAAGAATGATTTTTATATTAGATTTAGATCAGATAACGTACACAATTTAGAATTCAATAATTTTTGATAATCAGAAAAAATACACTAATTAAGTGCATAAAATATGAAAATTTAATATAAAGGTATGATTTAATAAAAACGACATTAATTATTTTTCACCACACTTTAAAACACTTTTATTTTAGGTAACAGGCTACATGAAGGTAATCCACATAGTGGCAACTCTCCTCTTATAGCATAAGAAAGGGATTTGAAAGGAGGGATGCGGAAGCATAGAGGAAGGTAGCCAAGGGTTAACTAGGGCCCCAGGGCTATGGTTTAAGGATCCTACCCGAAAATTCGCCTAAAAGTGATGCAGGGAAAACACTAGAAAAACCTGCATCAGGTAGTTCGGGCATTTGGTACTAGTCCCACTCCCTTCAGTTGGCGGGAGAGGGGTTAGCTGTGGGGTCGCAGCTTTCCTCTCTCCGGGCCATGACTGGTTTAGGAGGCAGCTGGCCGACTATTCCAATAGGAATAGTGGACAACTCTTACCGTATGCCCAAGGTCTTCGACCCCGAAACATACACCTCTCAAATTAGGCCGAGGTGCCTCGGCATGTGGGAACCTTGTTAAAAAAGCCTGAGAGATGTGAAGGCATCCCCAAAGGTAGCCTCCGCCAGAGCTCTCTGGGAAGGTTCTCTTTAAAACACTTTCCTTCTTCTTGAACATAAACAAGCGTTTCCATATCTCAACAAAGAACGGTACCGCTATTGTCACGAACCAATAAGAACAGAATTTCTATATATAGGTTAAAATGAACGAATGTGAGGAGTATCTTTTCAAGAATGTATAGGTAATTCGACTCAGATTCCATCTCATTTATATCAGAAATTGAGTATAATGAACCACATAACAAAAAGCTTTTATATACTTTCATGAATTCGTTATATTTTTATTTTTTAATAACATCTAAAGTCAGTTTGTTCAAGTTTTATTCACTAAAAGTTCACTTATAGGCTTACAAAGTAAGACTGATTTAGAAAGTTGATAGTACTTCGTTTAAAGAATTTTTGTTTCTCTAAGTTTAATATGCTAGTTACCGTTATCATTTAATCTACTATAGAACTGGTAACAGAATAATGTTGGTGCGGATTGGCAAGCCTTTGATTCGTAAACTTGGCATTTCAACTTTGCCTTGTATGTATATTCTAGGCTTTTTAAAGTTTGACTCGAGAAACATAAATTTATATGCCCTAAACGGAGAAAATTATTCATACAACACTAGAAATCGCTCTCAACTTCGCATGAGAAACAACGTCTTTTTGAATCAAGCATTCCCTTTTCCGGGATAAATTTATACAATAGTCTTTGGTATGAAATAAATATTTTGATTACACAAAAATTATTTATAAAGAGTTGTAAATCTTTGTTAATTAATGGAGGATATTACTCGCTCAAAGAGTTTGTGGATTAGATCCTTTTAATAAAGTACTTTTCTTGTATCCTATCAAGTTATGCTATTATTTTATGATTATAATCCTATAGAATTTAACTGCCGACTTATTTTCTTTTTCATGTTAGACGGGATTCGGAATAAGTTTTGCTGTTGGAAACTCCACCTAATGAAAATTGAAGATTAATATAGTTATCATTTGTTTAATTACTGTTATATCCTTTACGTTGCTTTAAATTATAATTTCTTTGGAAAGTACAATATTTGTTCTTTAAACTTTGTTATTGTAATATTTTATTATTTTATTGTAATCTTATATTATGACTTATCCTATTTAATCGACCGAGGACTAATGGAATGAATAATAAGTCTAAATCTAAATGTATTAAATATTAATAGTGTTATATTTTTTTCTCCAATAAGAATATTAATTTGGGTGTGTGATAACTAGAATTAGGTTCTGAATGCGCTTGGGCTGTTGTTACAGGCATCGACAGCGGAAAATCCCATTTAGCTGCCGTCCTTCGCATGCACAGTTTACGTTGAAAAACTTCCATGAGGCAGCGACAGTTCTCAGTCGTATAAGTGTAGGAGTACGGAAACAACGTCAATTACACAGTAATTGCCTCGAATGAGGTTCACAACTTTATTGCAATCAAAAGGAACTCCTCGGTATGACGTCATCGGAAATACCTCCAATACAGGCGATTGAGTCTATATACAAGAGCGTTCATCCTGGCAATCATAATCATTTCAAATTAGCAGCTATGGTTTTTAAGTATTATTCAGAAGAAAACCACTTAATTTGACCGTTCTATTGTTCAATATAATTTTTTTGGTCCTCATGTGAGACAGTGATAAATCACTCAAAGACTTTTTATTTATTCTCAGGAGCTTTCGGCCTATACCACCATAATGATCTGATCTATAGAGGTATAATCTTTAAAAACTTGACAACGTTATAAATAGTGCAAACCATCTCGCTCTACTATAACTACGTCCAAACATTTAAAGGGAACAATGTGACACCAGAATCAGTTCTGACTTGTCTGTTGGTGGAGTCACATTGTTCCTTTTAATGTTTTGAGGCAGCTTAAGTAGAGCCAGAAGAATTGCACTATCCGTAACGTTGTCATGCTAGATGATTATGGTGGGATAGGCCGGAACCTCCTCATGATTATGGTAGTATATGCCGAAAGATACAGAGTTTAAATAAAACATTTTTGACTGGCAATAGTGCAAAAAAAGCATATAATTAGTATTTCTTGGTTTTCAAAGACACGGACTAGTTATAATTACCGTTTTATCGAACGAGAAGTCTTCTTCGTAATCATATTCATCGTTTTTTTTGCTGGAATACAGCTTGAACATATCGAAGTCTATGGACTCAGTGTAAAGTAGTAACCAATATAAAATCGTTATTACATTCGGGACCTTTCGATAGATTCCGTCATATTCATGCTATTAAAAAACTAAAACATCTATTTCACTGTTTCAGACGCAGAATATACTAGGAATGTTCAGAATGTAAGAGTAAAGTGACCATAACGGGCTGTGGTTTCCTATTAGGTTGAAAACACTGAGTAATAGAGGGGGATCACCTGACAGAGCGAGCATCACAGAAACACGGCAGTACGTAAAATCACATTATGGTGTCCAGTTACGTGAAAGATTACGGTAATAAATCATGTCAAGTGAGCCACGTGCTGTGATCCGCTTCCTACTCGCTAATTTTTTTCGCGAATCCAAACGGTTTACGGTGAAGGTGTTATGATCATAATATAACGAGTGTGTTTAAATGGTGCAACAATTCAAAACTTCAATTTATGGGGGAGGGGGGAAATCGTGACCTCAGTGTCTTGGGACCAAGAAGGCATCATTTTGGAAGATTTATGCCTCAGGGTGACCATCAATGCACAACAATATTGTGAACCCCCTAAAAAAACTCAAAAGGAGGGAAAATCTGACGAGAGGAGTGTGCTTGTTGCACGACAACGCATGTCCTCACTCAGCCTTTGCCACCAAGGCTCTCTTGGACTCATAGGTTGGGATGTTTTTGACCACCCCCCGTATTCCCCTGATTTGGCGCCTTCAGATTATCATCTTTACACATCACTGAAGGCACACACATTGGTGGAAATAAATTTCCAACTGACGATCAGGTACAGAAAGAGGTTCTGAAGTGGGCGAGATATTTATTCGAAGGAGCGTAAAGAAGCTCGTGCCAGGGCGCATCACATGCACTGAACGGGATGGCGATTATGTTGGGCAATAGACAACAAGCGTATCAACATTATCCTATAATTTTTGTTCAAATAAACTTTTTTTAAAAAAATTAAAATATCTAGTACACCTATTTTCTAAATATGCCTCGTATCTTACCAGATATATCTGATTAAGTAAGCATAACGTATGTTATGTGCAATATAAAAATGTAAAGAAGATTTGTGAGTGCATAAATATATTATATCCTGATGTAAACGTTTCAGTTTTTAAATAGGCTGAATATGACAGAATCTCTAGAATGTAATACATTTTATACGGAGACTGCATTGATACTACTTTATACTGATAATTATCTTACAGTTCAATTGAAAAACATGGCTACTGGACTCTCAGATCCGAAGTTAGAACACTGCTGATTTGTTTCTTCCAGTCTTCATTCTGAGATTGAAGATTGGACCATCTTTTTAAGCTCATCCTAAAACGATATATCAAAAATTGCATTTAACTTAATAAAATTAGTAACTTCATATATTCGTTAATCTGGCTTTCGTAGGAAGGGGTAGATAGTGATTTTCAGACACAATAGTTGGAACGTCTTTTCCAATACATTTTCCACTAGGATAGATTTTTTTTGTTACAGATCTGACTGAGCGATATCAGTTTAAATGTTTGTGTTATTTCCCCTTCACCAACCGCTATGCCAGTAACTGATAATTATCATCACGATCGGGAGATCTGTATAATCGTTCGTGCGTGCACGTTACTCTGAATCTGATAGATTTTGATCACTCAACGATATATACCTGGAAGATTTCACCCAGTTTCGAGACGACCTTCTTGGTTCAGCGACAAACGAACAAAAAATCTACAGGTGTGATTTTTAAATTCAAAAAGAATCAATCATCTGGGTCCCTAATTGGGTGATCTGGTAGGCCATTCAGGTCTGCTGAAACATCGCGCGTGTAGATCGTTGAAAAACCCAACATTTCCTCAGAAGAAGCCTAACTGAGGGACAAAGAAGAGATATTTTAAAGACATTTAACGTCTCAGCTTCACGTGAATTAATTTATTGCCACCACCACTGACGATGCTAATCAGTGTCATCAATTTATTTGCTAGTTTTCGTATTTTGTAACTTTCCCGCGGGTGTACATCTATTGTTTTGCGCAAAGACCAACGTCTTCGCAATCTTAAAAATCTTATTATTCCAAATTACGCCCATTAGTCGTCACTCCTGGGAAACTCACCACAGGCATGTTTCCTTCTGTTGTCGGGACATGTTTAATAACGATTCTTCAGCGCATGTGTTTCGCTAAACTATAGTCACACACACAAATATGTATATATATATATATATAGTAATAATTAACTATTTTAAACAATTTATATGAATTAGCCTCACGTTGGTGACGCCAAAAATGTAGTAATCAAATATGAAACAATTTCAAATTAAACAATAATGGCCACGTTAATGCATCAATTTAAATAATGGAAATATTAAATAAAATGATCATAAATAAGAAATTTATTTAAACTGACGAAACAATTAATTTATTCTATGCACACAGATTTCAAATTACAAATAAATATTCGATGACCTTTTACAACATTTATTACGTACAAACAAAAATTATACTCTTAAACTCAGGGTCTTTATCTGGGCCTTTAAATAAAGAAAATTATTATTTTGTTTAAACAATCAAATCACTGTGAAGTTATTTCAATACACAAATATTTACAAAATTATAAAAAATTCGAAATCTGACGATTTTATTTTTAATCAAAGGTTCACAATAATAATTTAATTTAGGTACGACTTACAGTTTTTCTGGTACCAGGGCAACTTTAACTCTTTCAGCAATACTTACACACACTCAATTTTCTAAAAAATTAATAAAAGCGGACCATTCTTTTCGCTGACTTCACACTTCACGGTTGGATTAGCAAGTGTTGGCTATGTCTCGAAGACGACTTATTCCACAATTATGCCAATTTGCGGTAATTCAGATAATTCTTCCACGTGGACTTTTCAAAATTATTTGGCATAAACTGGAACACTCCGACATCTTTTCGCAGAACTATCCGGCTGAATGCTGTACTCTGCCTCTACTTAACAACTTTACTTTTCAATACTTTGAAAACGTCTCGTCTATTTCTAATACGGCCGCTTTCTGCCGTTCTTGATCGCCAAGTGCTCCTCTATACGTTCTCTTAGCGCACCAACAATCCTACAATGCTTTAGATCTGTTATTATTGTCCATTCTTGTGTGTGATTTGTGTTTATTTGCCGATAACAATTCAAGTCTACAATGTTTTTAATTATTAATTGCCATTTAATTACTATATATATATACATATATATATATGTGTGTGTGTTTGTGTGTGTGTGTATGTGTAGAATTTTTTTGAATTATTTAATTCATTACACAACTCTTAATTTTTATTTCAATATACTAATTAACTTTGAAATTAAAGAAATTTAAATTTAACCTTAGTTTACAATTTATGATTATATAATGAAAGATATACTTTGAACAATTTAAATCAAATTACTGAAATTTAGAAGTTATTAAAATTTGATATCTATTCTTAATATTAAATGAATGTTTTGAAATAATGAAACTACAATTTTTTTAATGTAATATTTAGAGAATTTATTTACAACAGACAAATGAATTTTACATATAAATTTACATAACAATGCCTCAATTATTAATTTAAATTTTATCCCAGGGCATTTAATCGGACCTCAAATAAGTATAGAATTGATAAGAAATATAAAATTTACAGAACAGTTGTCCAGTTGGACTTATAGAATATTACACATTAAAACATTTCCCAAAATACAATCACAAAATGAAATGAAATTTAACGGTACAACAATTATGAAATGTTTACAAGATATAACACCAAATTTTAAATAATACATTTACATACCAATTTCAATCTTACCGGATTTCAATCTTCATGCCACAGAATTTACACCAAACCACAAGTTTAGAGGAAATGACGTATTTAACCTTGAAAAAAGACGATTATGTGCATATAATCACACCTTTACTTTCACCACACACACAAACCAATTTTTGTGATCACCAGACCAAAAATATTCCACCTACGGACACCGATGTTTCGAACGCAGATACCAGGTATACAAGCAATATGCAAGTCAACATCCATGCTGTCAGCGTAAACTGGTCAGTTTTTCTGTGATCACAATCATACTGATCACAAGATAGTTTGTCTCTGTTAACCAGACAATTACAATGTTCCGAATATTTCAACTAACATCAATAAAAGAATTGAACTTTATCTGCTGCCGAAATCTCTCAACTCAGAATTTCTGTATTATAAGTCGTTTATAGTTTATTGATACAATTTAACTCTTTTTAAATGTTTACAATTTAACTTCATCGCCAACTGCCGTACTCCACGCCCGACTCCGGGCGACCTCACTCACTTATGGCGACTTTCTATTTCGACGTCCCCAAGCAGACTCCTACACTTTAAATCAAACTTCAATTGACCTCGGCCTGTTTTGAGAGGTGTATGTTCCGGGGTCACAGTCCTTGGGCATACGGTAAGTTATTCGCTGTTCCCATTGGAACAGTCGGCCACCTGCCTCCTAAACTGGTCGAGGTACGGAGAATCCCCTCTCCCGCCATCGGAAGGGCGTGGGACAAGTACCTACTGCCCGAACTACCAGATGCAGGTTTTCTAGCGTTTGTCCTGCATTACTTTTAGGCTAATGCCGGGTAGGATCCTTAAAATATAGCCCGGAGTCCTTAGTTAACCCTTGGCTATCTTCCTCTACCCTTCCACACCCCCCATTTCAAATCCCTTCATATGCTATTAAACAGGAGTTGACACCATTTGAATTACCCTGATGTAGTTTGTTACCATAAAAAAAAGTGCTTGATCTACTTAGGCCTACGTCGCTCTTTTTTCCTCGAACACCGCCACCAGCCTGTTAATTTTTAATGCCCAAATTTACCCCTTTCATTGAAAAATTACGTATGTAGGCTATATATGGGTGTTAGTTCTGCTCGTTACTTAAGGATAAAACTTGGAACATTTAGCATAACAGCTCACCACAAGCTCGAGTGCTTGTGTTCTGTTTTGTACTAACGTTATCTCAATAAGTATCTTTGGAAACATGCTCTGATGAATGATATTTTATTTCGATGAAACGTTGTACAATTATGACCACTTTTCGTTATCTGTTTTGGTAAGCAAATCAACAGGAAGTAGGAGTCAGTCCTTCCTCGAGAATGTATTGGGAACTTATGAATCGGTCTTTTGGAAAAATTCTGTATAAAAAGTAAGTTATTTATGCAACGAAACAAGCAGCACAGGCTTTACTTAAAGCTTTGAACAGAAAATGAAAAACTAATTATCTGGACATTATGGATACAGCAACGAACGAATTACCAAATTTATCAGATACTAACATCCATGGCTCCAAAATTACGTCATTTTAAGATTCAAGAACAGATGGTTGCCGTAAGTAATACGGATGAAAAAGATAATAAGAACACGAAGCAATTAACCAAAAAGTTATATTTATCTTCTTTTAATAAATAAAATAGATTGTTTGTGTGTGTATGTTCCGCATTCAAATCTACACCCGCGGCAAAAGTTCACCAAATTCAGTAAGCGTCTTCCTTTCGAACCGGAAACAAAAAGTGTGGGGGTAAGACACGTCCAAAATGTTCAAACTGCCGATATTTGCGTCAGATAAATATTTTTCGGCGTCAATGAGATTGATAGTGTTTCTCCCAGTGGTTTTCTTTATAATTTCATCCTCTTTCGGTTTGGGAGGGGAGCACCCTTAGGGTGGAGGGGCGTTACTCAAAAAATGGAGATTGGAGTCGAATCCGGGGACATGGATGTCGTTGAGTTTAATTATGACAACCCGTCAACGCCGGACACCCAAATATAAACGAGATTAGATAAAAAAAGAAAATAGGCAGCAATTGCTCGTCTTCTACCACAAAAATAGATTTATTGTCATATCTATTAGTTGGAAGTTCTGAGGCGTCTGAAGGCAGGTTTCGTCATTAAGTGGCGTTGTTTCTGATGAGTAGAGTCGTTTAAACAAACAACATATGGCTTAAAAGGTTTCCGTAAACCTCTATTGGATTAAATGACATTTTTATTGTTCAATTATGCTTGTGTTGCTACATAAAATGTGGAATGTAAATGTTTTCTTTAAAAGTCACACTTTTTCTGCTAGCGTCAAGCCATGAATAACCAAAAAATTCTCACTTTTAGTGGTTGCAACCGCCAGGTTAAAGCGACAGTAAAACGAAACCGGTTACTTTTGCTACAAGCGTCAGACTTTTGGGGAAGTAATGAAGAAGTTGGGTTTTGGAGAGGAAGTTAGCTTTTAGTTGACGGTTAGTGAGCTTTGGAGTGGAAGACAGTTATTTTTTGGGAACTTATAAAGAGGCGGATCTTTGGTCACAACGTTGCTTCAGGTAGTATTAATCGTCTGGCGAAGTTTTCAAAATTAGTTACATGACGAATTAATATTAAAATCAATTTACATGTTTAATTATGTAATCAAGTCACATTACTCTCGTGTACAGTTGGGTTTCGAAATGACCGACAACACACCGCTCAGATATAATCTGAATGCGAATAACAATGGATTTTCACATGACACAGGGTGGCATTGAAAACAATGATATAAGGTAAGATATTTCATACAGTTCCCTGACGCACGCGTGAACATGTTACATATGGACATGACGTGGATTGCACGGCTTCTGATTTAAGAGAAGTTGTCGACCTTAATAGCTGGAAGCGGACACAGTGATTGTATGAAGTACCCCTGAATAGTGAAGCGGCGATCACGTGGCGGCAGTTTTGCATGTGAATGGCTCTTCCAGCAAGCGTTCAACAGTTTCCCCTCTGTCATTAACAATCAGCAATTTATCTCCTTGATGGCTTTAGATTTTCCTCAACAACAACAACGATTTATAAGTCGCTTTTCTTTACGAAGTGGAAGGATAATCTCGCAACACTTCTCTACACCTCTGTTAGCTGAGCGTAATCGTCGTTGACTAAATCAAACGACTGATGATACTCCTAAACAAAGTGTTGATAATCTAAAGGAAATACAATTATCCGTATTCAAATAGCGATATAAACCAGTGCAATATTATAAGAAATAAGAGATAAACTCAAATGAAAGGCTAACGACTTATGACATAGCAGGAGTCAATAGGTATTTGAGTAAATTGGAGGAAATGTTTTCAAGTAGTGTTAATAATCAACTAATTAATAATTTAATTGTTCACGTTGTGATAGCTATTTAATTTAATAATTAAATATGATGGGTTAATATAAATGAAAAGCTTATGAACAATTAACAAACAAAAATATTTATTTAGTTTTGTGGCTTTCAAAGAATAAAATATAATTACAAACAAAATTTGAGATCGGTTCTCTCAGGGCCTTTACTGGGTTTGATAATGAACACACAAAAAAAAGATTTAAAACCTTATTAACAAAACAGTCTACAATTTACCTAAACAATATGTCGATAGAATGAAAGAAATTAAAAGTAAATAAATTAACTTTTATTGACAATTAAAAGGGAACGAAATCTGAATTTATCCTTTAATTAATGTTCACAGTTATTATAATTAAAATTTGGTTACTCACACATTGTTCGTCTGGTACCAGCATTCTTTGTTTCCCCTACTCAACACGATAAATGCAAATCGTTACTTACACAGATTCTAGTTCTCACAGAATTTACACGCTCACCGGCGAATAGAACGCAGACAAATTTCCGGAGCCTTGGATGAACCTCTTCTTGGTCAGCTATCGAATGTCGTCTTCCCCTCAGTGTAAAATTGTTCGAATTTTACTTATTACTCATGATTTGCAGATTCTTTGTAGACTTATACTGTTATTTTTATTGATTTGAAACAAACTGCAAGGTATCTCAGTGAAAAATGTGTTATAATGTGCCTCCTTTCCTGGCTGGCTGTAGACGTAAACTGATTAGACTTTCGTGCGCGCAAACGCCATTTCGACTTTTCGACAAAGCAGCCGAACTCGCTTCTCCATTGTTGCCTTGTTCGATCAGACCGCTATAATGGATTTATCAAACAATTCAAATTTTATGTCCAAACAATTCATGGCCTAATTAATTGGCATTACAATATGTAATCATGTGTTAATAGTTAACAACTTGTCTACAGCAGCAAATTGAACATAAGCGGCCATTTTTTCCTCTATTCACGGAGGAAATATTTATAAATCAACACCGTTTGCGGGGCATCTTATTTTTCACCGCAGTGAATGCTGTTTTGTTGGCGTCGTCCATCTTCCTTCGTAATTCATACGTGTCACGTGATATGACTTCCCTCTAAACTCCCACTTTTAAAATGTTGAAAAACAAATATGAAAAATCATTGAAAGTTTTTCGGCTGTTTTTTGTGTTTATTTCGTCATGGAATTTTTATTGATATACTTGTGCACGAAATTGTTAAGTCGACACATTTTATGAGTGCATAACATTGATGGTCTGGTAAACACATCCAGATTGTTATGATGCTATGTCCGTCCGTGTTTCATTACACAGGATGCGCGTAGTGAATGTCGCGAACAATCTTTTATCCTGTAGGTAGGTACCAGATATAATAATATTTGTTCACTTGCATGCATACTTCTTAATTCACAACAAAAATATTCATATTGTAGTGTACCCAAGCTTGATAAGTTAATTTATTTATTTTAATATTTATGTAATTTAATTTATGTTACGAAAGAAAATATCATGAGCAATTAGTATTCTCGGCTTGAGGCTGGCGAGGGTCAATGATCGCTTCTGAAGTAATCGCTGAAACGAAAACTACCCAGCGCGCTATCTTTTTGTGCAGATTAAAATATCGTGAATGTCAACCCAGAGTAGCGGCGTCGGGATGCCTACAAAGAAAAAGCCGCCTCACTGTCGTCGATCGGACCAGTCAGCAGCGTTTTCTGGTGGACACGGGCTCCGACCTTTCCTGCTACCCACGGAGACTCCTACCAGGCCGACACACCGCCACAGGGTACAGCCTCGAGGCCGCCAACCAATCGCCGATCGACACCTACGGATATATTCCGCTGACGTTGAAACTCTGGCTAGGCTAAATCTTTCGTCACAAGATTCTAGCAACTTCGGGCTAAACGCTCCACCAACTGGCCACTTTGGCGGATGTCTTCTCACCCCGCTGAATTCGGCCATTGTGAACCTCTGACGGGGTGTGGCTGATTAAATATTGAGATTTGTGGGGGCACATATATAATTCCCATTGCATAAAAACAGCAGCCACTGTGGGGGGAAATTTCGCAAAACCGAGGTGTGAATAAAGCTTTCAGAGTATGAAGTTTGTTACTTATTAGATGTTAAGTTCGGGGATGTTAAGAGTTAGTTTTGGAACTGGAGTTAGTGAAATTTGGGGAGTCTATAAATAAGTTATAGTTTTTTTTACTTTTGGACTGCGGAGGAAAGTACGTTGTGTGATGTTATATGTTACTTTTGGGGAAGTTGGGTTTTTATTTGGCGGTTAGTGAGCTTTAGAGTGGAAGACAGCTATTTTTTGGGAACTAATGAAGAAGCGGAGTTTTGGTGAGGAAGTTAGTTGTCGCTGCGAGAGTTTTGGAGAGGAGAACATTTCCACTGTCCTGCTGACGAGTAACTGTAGGCCGCCTAACAGACTATTTCCAGGAAATACGAGGGATTTCGGCGGCCGCCATGTGCCTCACCTGTCAGACCTGCAAGTGGTAATACACCGAAAATAATCCCATCAAAGTGGGTTCTTTAAAGCCATATGACCATCGTGTTAAGGGCCACCAACGCCTCTCAGAAATTGTCTCTGTTTTTGTTTTGTTTTGTTCTGTTTTTCGTTTTTACTAACAAGTTTATATTTTTATGTGTGTTTATAAAATATAAATGATAAATTATTGTAATTAATTTCATCCTGCTATGTAATTAAACATTTTCAGAGTTGACAGCTATTAAAAAATTTAAATATCTTAAAAATAACAAAGTAAAAATCGCGTTATGGATATAAAACTTTACAATATAGTATTTGAATTGGATAATTATATTAAAACTGATTTAAATTAATTTAATTGATTAGTAACCCCTAAGTTTTCATAAATCGCATAAGTGTAAAAATTTACGTTCTTCAAAACGTTTACGACAATGTGCATTTGAAGGAAATTTTTGGTCATATGCGATATATTTATTCAAAAAGAATAAATATAAAATATATATAAAAAAGTCGAGTCTGTGGACAAGAAAATGCCTTACGAAATCTTGGTGTGCTTGGAGACTAAGACCTGGTTTAGGGATTGAAATTAAATGAGAGCCATATGTTTAGAGGTTTTAAACTAGGATGTTATATTGCATTATTCATTTTAATGAAATAACTTCATTAAATTTGGACCTGGTTTCGGCCAAATTTAACATTTTTCAAAAAAAAAATTATTTTCTATTTTCTTAGCTGACAGTCTACATGAGGGTAATCCACATGGTGCCAACTCCCCTTTAATAGCATAGGAAAGGATTTGGAAGGGGGATGTGGAAGGGTAGAGGAATGTAGCCAAGGGTTAACTAGGGCCCCCTGGCTATAGTTTAAGGATCCTACACGGCATTCGCCTAAAAGTAATGCAGGACAAACCCCAGAAAGCCTGCATCAGCTAGGTCATGCATTGGGTACTTGTCCCACGAGAGAAGTTTGCTGTGCGGAAGCAGCATTCCCTTCTCCGTGCCTCGACCAGTTTAGGAGGCAGCTGGCCGACTGTTCCAATGGGAACAGCGAACAATTCTCATCGTATGCCCAAGGTCTGTGACCCCGGAAAATCCACCTCTCAAAACAGGCCTCGGTGCCTCGGTATGTGGGAACCTTAGTTCAAAAACGAAGAGAGGAAAAAGCATCCCCAAATGTAGCCCCTTCAAGGTTCTACCTACGAGAAAATATCCCTAGCAGGTTCTGCCTGCGAGAGAATAGCCCTCGAAGACCTATTTCAATTTTTTTTAAATATTTTTTTTACGGTAACAGACTACATGAAGGTAATCTACCTGGTGGCAACTCCCCTTTAATAGCATAGGAAGGGATCTGAAAGGTTGGATACGGAAAGGTAGAGGAAAGTAACCAAGGGTTAACTAGGGCCCCCGGGCTATGGTTTAAGGATCCTACGCGGCAATTCACCTAAAAGTGATGCAGGGAAAACTCTAGAAAAACCTGCATCAGGTAGTCGGGCATTTGGTACTTGTCCCACGCCCTTCCGATAGCGGGAGAGGGGTTATCTGTAGGATCGCAGCTTTCCCCTCTCCGTGCCTTGACCAGTTTAGGAGGCTGCTGGCCGACTGCTCCAATGGGAATAGCGGACAACTCTTACCGTATGCTTTTTTTGTGTGTATAGACAGGCTATGTATAGGGTAATCCACATAGTGGCAACTCCCCTCTTATAGCATAGGAAATGGATTTGAAAGGGGGGATTCTGTAGGGTGGAGGAAGGTGGTCAAGGGTTATTAGGGCCCCCTGCCCAAGGTCTCATTTTTTATGATTCTTGTGATATAACATTTGTCATTCTGACTGCAGGAGTACTCAACAGATTTTCACAGAAATATTGATATTTTGAACAATAGATATGAAAATATCGAGATGTTATGAGACAGATTTTGATGTAAACTGTTATTACAATTACGAAAATTGTACGATCGCCTATCTTCAGTGTTTTGTCGACTACAAATTCATAAATTTTAAATATTATTTATTTAATCCTGGAATATTTTCGCTAATTATTTCTTTAATTAACAAATTTTTGGTGCTGTGGAATTATGTATGATATATCAAGTTCAGAAATGATAAAGTAGGCGCCTGAAAAATATAGTAATTATTCCTAATTAAGATAAGTGCCACTTTATGTACTCTTGAATCCATGGATTACGTTGAGTTGTCAAGACTAAATAATAATCATAACCCATGGAACAACTCTGATAAATTCCTAATAAACACAGGTTCAATAAATAATTTTTATTTATCGTTAATGATGTTTAACAAACCTACAAGTTCTTGAAAAGCAAAGCAGAACCTTCGTGAGTACAAACAAATTAACTGTAAAATCGGAACGCGTCAAGTATTTATCGAAGCAATGTAGGAATTGTGCTACAATTCACTTGTACGAAAACTTTAGTATGTAATATTTCACAAGGATTAGTCTCAGTATCGTGGAGTGAAACTCAAATGTTCAACATGTAACAAATAATCTCAAGCAGAAAAATAGTACATAACGTAATAGGAACCAAAGCAGAAGCCAAAGCAAGAATGTCAAAGTGTCCTATGGAATCTCCCATTCAATTCTCTCAAAAAACATCTTACACAAAGAAAACTCGCTTTATAAAAATGTTAACAATTATTATAAATGAAATATAAATTAATTTTTTTGTAAACAAAATTAAATGTGTCAACAATAGCTACATAATTCATCGTTCTTCGTAACGCCTAAGAAGTCTTTGGAATATAATATTGACTTTATACACCCGTTATTTATAAATATATTTCCATGACTTCAATATATAATTAAAAATGAATGCATACAGACAAATTTGTCGCATGTAAATTATTAATAAAAAAACTTAAAATGTTTTGTCCTCAATCTAGGATTCAATCAGATGTACATTTGCGTAATTAATTTCGATGAATTGCCACATTATTCCACAAATAGTTGCCAAAATTGACGATAATAAATGAATTTTTCATATAATTTCAAAAGCATGCACTTCTTCCAAGTGCGAAACGCGTCAGACTCGGCTCACATTCCAATATTTTCACGGACTAACTGCCTAGAGACACCTCCTATCCGAATCGCTCTCCAGCTTCTATACAAACTTAAAAAACAACAGAAGCACGTCCGCCTCTGCTTCTTTTCCAACTCTAAAACAAACTGCATGAGTTTTTCCAGAAAGTATGTATTAAATAAGACCGCTACAGTCAGAGGTGTGAAACGGTCGCTATTGTTAACTTATTAGTGTCTGCCCTTCAGCTCACATAAGGGGACTGACCATGAGGGTCACCAAATTACGTAGGCAGCTAGATACTAGGTCGAGTCGTCTCCCACAATTATACTACAACTTCCCGCCTCATTTTGGATCATTTGAAGTAATGACCGGCGTGCTAACATTTCACACAATAATATTTAATTCTATATAATAAAAAAGGATGTATATTTGTATGTATGTATGTATGTATGTATGTATGTATGTATTTACGTTGTTCTTTATACAAATTTTATCGCGTGGACAGAATGCAACAAAAATTGGTACACATATTCTTCAAAATACGAGAAACGGTACTGTGAGGGTGAGAAACGCCTAGCATACATGTGGAAAGAATTATAATTAAAAACCGTGATAATTAAATATTAAATTACTGCGCGCTAAGAGACAATGACGTCACGCGAGAGAGAGACGTTACTACGCATCGAACAAAGGAAATATTTTCTTTATTAGGAATGAAATAAAGCAGAAATATGTTCTTTAAATAAAAAGTATAATTTTATACTGCAATACTCCATCGAATGGTAATAAAGAAGAATACGAATTACTTTACCATCCTTGCGGAAAATGTAAGTTAATTTTCGCGCTATATTAGTTGTGAGTCTAGCTAACAATTTCATCAATATAAATGAAGGCTGAGTGACAATTATATCCTGAAATACTCAAGGAATATATTTAAGTATTCAATTAAATACTTTTTCGAGTTTATATAAATAAGTACACGAGCAACGCCGGGCAACCAGCTAGTAATGAATAAGAAAGATAGCCAACTGAGACAAAAAAGTGCAGTTGTGTCGCTCTCGGCTGTTCTTCGCTCCTGACGAAAGGGACAAGGATCCCAGAAACGTTGTGTGGTATTTATATTATCACTTTTTTGTCTGAATTTGCTATCTTTATTATTCATTATTTTCAATCAGACGTAAATTTTTTCATTTTAATATTTAAATAATGCACAAATAAAACCTTAATTGCATTTTCATCTATTACACTATATCGGGCGAATTTGGCTGTATTCATACATTTTTACTTTCTTTATACTTGATAGTAAATGTTACTACTTCATTGATACTAATTTAATTTGACTGTTGTTTTGGGATAATTCGCAGTTTTTCACATTATATACGTAACGAAACAAGTATAAACGTTTTTCGCTGATTTTGATAAAATGTAAACCATGATTTTTTACTAATAGTTTTTAAAGTTTGTATATAACATTTAATTTACAGTCGAATAAAATAAATATATCCATTTGATTACATGAGTAATTCGTGTAATATCTTATACAGCTACTAATTCAGGCAATTTTTGTTTACAACAAATGTTATCTTGTGTAATTCTTCTATTTAGTGTTCGTTTGTGTTTCAAATGAAATACGTCGAAGAAACAAAAACGCATACAGAACTATAAATCTCCATCATATATAAAATATGTTGACGTCAGTGCATGTTTAAATAGAGTCGTGATATCGGGTGGGAATATTTCGAGAAGTTTCATTGTGTCCCGTGTGAATAATGACATTACGACGAAGCTGATCCTCATGCCTCTTGCGTTGAGTCCATCTAAAACTTCTAGAAAATCATAGGAGTTCTTTACATGATGTTCGTCCTTGTCCACGTGCGTAGATAACTTTTCGGCCAGAAACATAACTAGATTATAACTTGGTGATCCAATGGAAGTTACTATTAGACGAAGACGGTCATCGGCCTTATTAATCTTTGAAAGATCGTCCATACGAGGCGGAACCGGCGAATTTGCCTGCTTAATTCTTTTCGAATACCAAATTATTTTCATACATCTTCGGCCTTCCTTACATCCGTGACAATCATTTTGTGTAATTTGGATGTATTTTTCACACAAGAACATGAATCATCAGTTCGTCTTTGTCAATTACCTATACGTTTTCGATTCCTTAGTCTATATTGTTGCATTATGATATTTTCATTTAATTTCATGTTTGAAGCGTAATTTCAAAAAATTGTAAAAGTTATTACGAAAAAGCGTGAAAGTGCCACAAATTCACCTTTAAGGACTGTTTTGGTGTCTATTTCTTCTTCTTTAAATTTCAGTATATGAATTGGGCATTCCTTACACATTCATTATTGAGTTATTTTATATTTAAAAAATAATTTTTATTTATATTAAATTAATTTTATTATATATTGTTTAACTTGTTACCATCAAATTCAATATGTTTTGTGAACTAATTTCGGTTTGCGAATAAACGGAACAAAATTATAACGTTTTATTTTCTGTCCATGCAATGTAATAGTTTTTATACTTCGAACACTGATGCTAATTTACTTAAGTTTGTCTAAAAATGGTTGAATAAGAGACGGCTTCCAGGTTTGTCAAAACATTATGAAATGATATAGAATCTTGTAGACAGAGCTATATTACTTTCTAAACTCCAAGCTCCATCAACACAACTTAAATATTGTCCGAAACATTTTATTCTCCAATGAGTACCATTTAAATGTTATTATTAAACACATAAACAGCAGACTGAAATAAAATCCAATATCCTACTGTCAATTCTCCCCAAAAAACCTCAAGCCAAATATTTTCTCGTACTCCCTTATGACAAATTTCTACATCATAAATTTGTCCAAATATTCAAAGAACATCAAATATCCATCATTTACAGATCCACATACCCTTTCCTACTCGATTAAAAACCGCAAGGACCCACTTGACACCTACAGCAAACATTGTGTTGTTTACAAAATCTCTTGCTCTAATTGTAATTCCTGCTACATAGGGCAAACAGAACGTTCCCTTAATACACGTATCAAGGAACAATATCAAACTTCCCATTGATAAACAATCTGTAGTATCCAAACATATCATCAAGTCTAAACATACATTTTATTATTAAAATGCTAAGATTTTAGACATTGACACCAGGTACAATTAATTTCAGAGATGCTTCACGTTAAATCGAACGTCACAGCTATTAATGTAAAAACAGACTCTATGCTACTCAATAATTGCTATGATCTCTTATTATTACGCTAAACCTTCTGCTTTCCATTGTCGTTGCTCCCTTATTGTTACGCTAACCCTTCGGCTCTTCCATTGTCGTGCGTTTTCGTCGCTTGTTAGTTTTGTCAACCGACAAGTGCAGTTGTGTCGCTCTCGGCTGTTCTTCGCTCCTGACGAAAGGGACAAGGATCCCAGAAACGTTGTGTGGTATTTATATTATCCATTTTTTGTCGGAATTGGCTATCTTTTTTATTCTTTATTAATTATGAAATCGCCAGAAACAATTAAACATAATTTTCTCGTCGAAAGAGGCTTAATGCATTAGCGATATTTACCGGAAATACCTCGTATTTCGTCAGTAATAAATATGACGCAAATGAGAATATGAAGTTTCTTCAGTCAAGGTTAAGTTTATGTAAAGTCACACAAACAATAATTGCAATTTAAGTTATTAATTAATCACGACTGTGAAATTGACAGATTTCAATGTCACATTCCATACGTCACGATCTGCTTTAATTATGGTTTTGTCTTCAAGATTGTATTCACATTCATTCTGAAATAAAAGTTCCCTATCTTCCATCCAAAAACCACGACACGTATTCTGTGATCGATCGTTTAAATGATATCACATGTTCCGATCACCTTTGTCCTCCCATCATCTTCAACTTCAGAGTACTGATATAATACTTATCTCGTTAAGTAATTAAAAAACGTGGGCATTGTATGCATACAATCAATGTGTAATTACAGAATAATTCGATTTTACTTTTTATGCTCGTTACAGTAATTTTTAAAACCACAAACAGTCCCATTCAAAAGTATTTCTTCGTGTTTGTTCTACTACAAGTTAATCATAAAGCCTAGTGAATATAATTTTCTCTACTAATATTAAACTCGACACATTCTTTCCCTTTTGTCGATTATAAGGAAAACTATAAATATTAAATATCAATTTTTATACAAATTTTGAATTATACTATTAAATTGCTGGATTAATTTCAAATACATTTTAGATAACAACATACTCAGTTTGAATAGATCTGTGATATTTTTTTTCGCATTGCCAGTGTGTTTCTATCAATATACTGTCAGTGCTTCATGTCTTCTTGGATTAAATGGTTAGTAAATTCTCTTTTTTTAAAAAAAATGACTTGTAATAGTCCCTTCTTTCTGTGGGAAATGTAATCATTTGTTTTTATAGTATTTATAATATCCTAATTATTATAACAGGTTCCAATATACAGCGTGTTTCAAAAATATATAATGTATTCCTCATATGTAGTAAATAAAAAAAAGTTCAGTACATCATGTTTCCAGTAATACATAGTTTCCGAGTTATGGCTTTCGAAACTGATATTCAGCTTAATGTCGTACGGCTCACCGATATCGGATCGAACGTTTACTGATCGATGTGGCCCAATTGCTTGGCCTCCACGCTCACTGATTTCAACCCTATCGATTTCTAATTTTGATGATTTAAAATCATTGGTATATACGTCTCCAGTGCCTGACATGGAATCATTTCGGAATCGAATTGCGGCAGGTCGTGAGAAAATACGGAAGATTCCTGGAATTTGGGATCGTGTTCGCCATCACAAATCTAAGTGAGGCCTGTATCAAAGCAGAAGGTGGAAATTTTGAACATCTTCTGTAAAGCCAAATACCTGCTGGAAGAAAAACGTTACGGGCAATATCACAGTTTTGAAGGCGATAACTCGGCAACCAAGCACTTCCGGTCACATGTTGATGTCAACATACCTAAAATTATGCCGTCTACTTTTGAAACATCCCGTCTAAAGTACAACAAATCTTTTTAACAATAATATGTATACTCTTTTAAATTGTATTTTTCTAATGCTCATTACCAATTATTTGAAACCAACATGTCAAACAAATATTTTATAAATATGTAATTGTGACCAACTGAACGTATCTTCGTAAATATTAAGATTCTGTTTGGTACTCATTTTAAGACAAGCGTTATCTATCGTAGATGGCTTTTTTTTTTAACAAAAAGGGATTTATATTTTATTATGATGTTTAGTGTCATACAGGGTGATTCGACGGACAAACTTTGACAAAACATAATCGCAAAACGCTTCTTTGGAGCTATGTTTACAATAAATGCTGAAAATTGCGACGACATGCTTCGTAGCGTGGAAGGAGAAATTGGCGAACAGTTGAAATGACGTTTTCCTGCAGATGCATCAGATGACGGTTTGTCGTGCACACTGCTGCCCTCTGCTCACAGTGAATCACAGCTGCCTAGTTGGTATTACTCTAGGTGGTCGCAATTTTGAGCATTTATTGTAAACATTGCCGGAACCATCCACTTTGAGATTACGTAAATAAACAGTATTTTTCTCATTTCTTGTGTTGCTCCCTCAACGCGTCACTTCCGACCACACGTTCTCATACCAAAATTGTTTTAGTAAATCTTAAACCCCGTCAAAAATTGTCATATGACCGTAGAATCACCCAGTATATAATGCTAACTGAAGAACACCCTGAACATTGTTCCTCATGACATCCACACTGAACTAACATTTACGTGTGTGTTAATTTTTTTTCAATTAGCAGGAATTTAAATTCCTCCATAATAGTAGTCGTTGGTCATTGGTTTATATTGGAAATAGTTTCAATAGGCACGTTAATATTCGTTGTTATCGTATGTTGTGCGTAGTATGTGGAGAAGTGGGATTAAAAAAACCGGCTAGGAATATTTCAAGTCTCGAAGTGATTCATCGCAATTAGTGTTCAGTAACTCAACACTCATAAGTTCTTGGAATCCTACTTCCGTTTTAACAGCGTTGTTCAGGAATTCTGTTTCTACAGTTCCCAGACAATATTAACACTCAAATTACAAAACTCGATCCGGAGGTTGTCATTCTAAACTTCAGCATTCGGATAATGGAAGGATGAAATAATACGTATTTAAGAAACTTTAAATATAAAAGTTCAGAGAAACGTAAAATTTCAGAACTTCTGTTATACAAGGAATAATTAATAAAAGTTAAACATTGCTTCAATGAATTAATTTTGTGGAAAAGTCAGACAGTTTACCTTACTACGGAACTAGAGTCACATAAAAGATTTATTGGCAAAGAATGGAATGTTTCATATGGATAGGGGGATTTATATTTCACATTTTAAAGAAATTTTAAATTTTTACTTATTTAACTCTGAAGATATTCTATTATATTGCAGGGTGAAATCCCTTATTATAAATAATCATTTATATTTTATTTACAATATAAAAGATATTAACTTCCCGCCTGTATAATCATCTCGAAATATCGACGGCTACTTTACAAACATAAAGAAAACAAAAACAGAGATAATTTCTGCCAGGGGTTGGTTGTCATAAGGCTTTAATGAATCGACCTTTTTGTGACCCCTTAATTAACATAAATTAAATTTAAAACCAATCAATTATATATTTCATTATAAACTAACTCGGTGCCCGGCATTGCCAGAGATGTCAGTTATTTGATTCCAATCTAGGTATCTTTTTCGTTATTCTAATGTAACGCAACTCGACCCCTATAATTAACCCCAGAATTGGCTCGAATCTAGGTCTATTCGCGTTATTTTATGTAACGCTCCACAAAATAGGGGTTGAAATTATATACAGAGAATATCTACCCAAATATTATGAATTAAAATAACACCGAAAATAATTACTTCCTTTCAGCCCCACCCTTGGGGGTTAAACTGAAAGTTGAATGTAATAATTAATCTCAGCTACCTCCGTATTCCCGGATTCGACTCCAATCTCGGATTTTTTCGTTATTTTTATGTAATGCAACTCTACCCTACCCGTCATGGTTCTCTCATCCGAAGCCGATAGGGTTTGTAACTGTAAACCGAATATATTTCAAAATATTATGAGTCTCATTGACTCATTATAATATTTATTGGACGAAAATATCGACAGGTTAACATTTTTGAACATTTCTACTCCCACCCACCTCAGCGCGCTATCCAGGTTGTCATAAATAAATTCAGTGACATCCATAACCCCGATTTGTCTCGAATCTCTGTTGTTTTCGCGTTATTTTCTTGTAACTCCGCTCCACCCTCACCCCTATCCGTGCTTCCTTCACATACGAAAAGGGTTAAAATTATACACAAACAAAGAAGGTCAAATACTATCAATCTAATTAATTCTAAATATAATTATTGAAAGCAAATATTGTCCTCAATTCCATGTTTCAATATTTCCACCCCCGTCCACCCCCACCCCAGGGGGCTAAATGGCCAATTGAATGTCATAATTAAACTCAGCGACATCCATAACCCTGAACTTGTTTTAATATCGGTTGTATTCTCGTTATTTAAGTGTAACTGCCCCCCCCCACCTCTAAGGGTGCTTCTTTCCCATGCTGTAAGGGGTTGTAATTATACTCAGATAACATTGGTAGAAACACTATAAATCTCTTTGATCCCTAAAAATATTTATCCGACTCAAATATAGGCTGTTTTAGCATGTTTGTATATTTCCACCCTCGTTCACCCCTGCTTTTGAGGGTGGTAGGCGTGTCTCACTCCCACAGTGTTTGTTTCCTGGTCGCAAAGAACACATGTACGAAATTTGGTTAAATTTGCTCCACTGCTGTAGATTTATATAAACAAATAAACGCTCTGCTTTATTTATTAGATTTTGAAACCCTCTCCAAGTATACAGTATCTATTTTAATGAAAATGTTAGACTGCTCAACTTAGGTTTCTTTCTACTGAATTTGTTATCAGTAGGTAAACAAAAACATGGTTGCCGAAATATTCGAGAATATAGCTGCAAAATAATATTAGGTATAGAACCTAGAGTTAATAAAACCATAACAGTTGATTTGTAAGTAACGCGTTAAAGAAAAGAATACAGTCAATTGTAACCTATGAATAGCATACACTCGTATCGTATACAAATCTGCACTAAACTAATCATGGCCATAAGAACGTTGGAAAATGGTTTAGCTCCTTATGAAGGCCGAGTAACCAGCTAGTAACTAATATATTTTGAAGTTATGTTGCCTTGTGGCATAGATACTGATCTATTTCAATTCAATATTTCCATTGCAGGACTACAGATTCTCTTTGCTGTACTCATCCTCGTGACAAGACTCACTTCGTAAGAGCGTTGAGGCAGCGAGCGGTTCTATATCGACTCACTCGCTCTGTTGATGACACAAAAAGGTAGAAGAGAAAACAACCGCAGCGTGTACATTGGAATTGGAAAGCTAGCGCGCTACATAGGCAAGTGCGAAAGATTCCCAAACAGGCGGGGAAGACTCGACCTTTTAAAACGGGACTTCTATTCATTGGCAATGATTGAAATAAGACTGTTCGAATTACGTACTGCCTAAGCTTTCTTGAAACAGAAATGTGGGAAAGAGTTTGATGTACAACATTTTTAATTTTGAATCACGTTGACAAATGTAATACGATTGTCTCTTGGATGAACTTTAATGATAAACTAGCTTCTTTTTTTCTATTTGTTTGAAAATATATTGAAGAAAATGTAATCTCTATTTCGAGCTTTTTTATTACATTTAACGACGGTCTAGTTCTTTTTTTCGAAATTATCACTGACTGATTATAATTCGAAACATCTACTACGGGAGCGTTGATAAAACATGAGATTATGTTGAGGCCATCACTCAGGAAAACATCGGAAAAGTTCACAATATCGTAACGGAAGATCGCAGTCTAAAAAATTACGTGAGGTAGCTGATGCCGTAGGCTTCTCAAGTGAACGAGTGCATGAAAAATCTTTGAGCGCGATGGGTGCCACGACTGTTGGCATTGGACCAAAAAAAGGGATTTCAACGCAAAATCTACCAATGTTTATACGTAACCTACAAGATTATTTGCGCAGATTGGTAACCGTCGATGAAATTTGGATCCATCACTACACTCCCGAGACAAAAAAACAATCAAAACAACGGATAAAAGCTGGTGAAAGTGCACCGTAAAACGCGAAGACTGTTTTGTCAGCTGGAAAGGTGATGGCCACTGTCTTTTGGGATTCTCAGGTTATAAAATTACTAGAATTCTTGTGAAAAGAAACAACCGGAACTGAGCTCTATTATGCTGCTCTGTTGGATCGTTTGAAACGGGTGCTGATTGAGAAACGACCAAGATTGGCGCGCAAGAAAGTTCCGTTTCGCCAGGAAAATGCGCTAACGCTTACAGCAGCAGTCTCAATGCCGCAAGTGTACAAGTTGGGATTCCAATTTGTTTCACATTCACCTATGTACCAGATCCAGCACCAAGTGACTTCTTCTTGAAAATTTGGCTTGGTGCGAAGAAATTTTCATCAAATAAAGAAGTGATGGCATATTTTGCAGAGTTTGACAAAAAATTTTATTTAAATGAAAAAATTATCGTCTAATAGAAAATAATGATAGCCAATACCACAAAAAAAATAATATAAATACCACACAACGTTTCTGGGATTCTCAGAAACGTTGTGTGGTATTTATATTACCTTTTTTTGTCTGTATTGGCTATCTTTCTAATTCATTAAAAATATTTTTTTTATAGTCGAAAAAATTGGAAACTCTCTGGGCCAAGTTTATAGCCAAGGAAGGATACTATGTTGAGAAAAAAATTATGTTTACAATAAAAATTATTTTTGTTACATTTTTACTTATCAAACAACCCTTGTAGCTCAGACCGGGATATTAGCACTTACGTCACTCCGGGACGTCAAACTGTTCGTTCAACAATACATGACATTGCCATAATATACAAAATAAAACAAGTTACATTTGTACTAGACGTATCTAACAACCTTCGTATGCGAAAATTATTTAAAGATCTGATTAACAATGTGCAAACAATCTGCAAACTTGTGCATGTGCAGTCACATATTTGATTTTTTTTGTTTGTCGCATACGTGATGTTCGAGGCACCTCGGTCTGTTTTGAAAGGTTATGTTCCGGGGTCGCAGACCTTGGGCATGCGGTAAGAGTTGTCCGCTATTCCTACTGGAATAGTCGGCCAGCTGCCTCCTAAACTGGCCAAGGCATGGCGATGGGTAAGCTGCGTCCCCACAGCAAGCTCCTCTCCCGCCATCGGAAGGGCGTGGGACAAGTACCTAATGCCAGACCTACATGATGCAGGTTTTTATAGGGTTTGTCCTGCATTACTTTTAGGCGAATGCCGGGTAGGATCCTTAAACTATAGCCCGGGGGCCCTAGTTAACCCTTGGCTACCTTCCTCTACCCTTCCGCATCCCCCCTTTCAAATCCCTTTTCTATGCTATAAGAGGGGAGTTGCCACTATGTGGATTACCCTATACATAGCCTGTCTACGCACACACACACACAAAAAAAAGTTAAAACCTTTCAAATTTTATGTATTAAGTTATTCACCGTAAGAAACAGGCGCTAATCCACGTCGAAACGTCGGCCGCCATAAATTCAAATTATGTTAGTTTTTGTTTCCCTTTTCTTAGTTTGTCTGTATAAAGGCCTTGTTTAATATTATTAGTTTTAACAGACGTTAATTTGTTATTTTTCTTCGTGTTCATTAGACACTGGAACTGCGATAATACGGCATTTAATTATGAATAAAAAATGAAGTAACACAGTTTAATAATTTTTTATACTATATCACATTTTATATTTTTCGAAAAGAAAAATAGGTTCCTTCCTTATCAGCAGATTAAAATTAATACTGTACATTAGTTCAAGATTATTAAAATTTATTACAACTGATTTTTATTTTATTACGGTTATATGTTTACTGCAACGGCTTTAATAGTCGTAATATATATAAAACGTTTTCTAATAATTTTCCAAACCTATTTAATTTTAAATTCGGCGTGGAGCTTTCGGCATTTTGCTATAGTAATCCTCAATTTTTCCGAAAATATTTGATCATTTAAAGAGAAGTGTCGATCTGTATAATGGAGTTGTCAATTTTTTACAATTTAATTTGTTTTTTTAAAAAACTGACAATGTTCAGACGCAAAATTACATGAAGATCTGGTACGAGTCATATTTTCCTCTGGAATTACCGTACGACAGACATGTATCTTACTAGAAACCGATGAAATCAATATTAAAACTATAATACGAAGGAACAATTTTCCGGAAAAATTCGAGATGACTATGGAAAATTACAGAAAAAATTAAAAATTTAATAATTTTGTACAATATTATAATCAGGGATTGATAAAAAAAAACATTGTGGAAACACATTATTAATATTGTATTTTTTTTCAGATATTGTGTGCTTAAAATTTTATTAAGATTAATTTGTTGTACTTACATTTATGCATTTAATGTAAAGAGCCAATAATTGAAAGCTGGAAATATATTTTAGGTGCATATAATTGTATATTAGTAGCACCTGGGCAAATAATAATAACGGATAGTCACATGATTGTTTCAAAATTAGTAATTCTCATTTTATATTTTCGAAATTTTTATTTAAGATATCAGTGTAGAAGACGTTATACGAAAAAGAAACTAGTGTTTTGTCAATATTTTGTTGACTTTAAACAGTGCAGTATTAAATCGGGATTACCTTGAAGATAATGACGAACGTGATATAAGTGGTAAATATAGTTTTGAACACAAAGCCTGATCTGATGTTTCGCATAAACAGTGGTCTGCTCGTTGCTCTGCTTGTTTCAGCAAACTTTGACTTTGCGATGAATACTTCCACGGCCTTCAACCCAGCAAAACATTCTTTAGATTTTCAACGTTCATAAACTTTAAAATCAGACAATCAGAAGCTTGCAGAAACAGAAACGTAAACAATATGTGAAAATTATAGTTACGAATATTTTTTCTAATTAGAAAGTGATTTTCTTTTTATTAAAGGTTGCGTCGCGGCGACCCATACACAATTTACAAACATTGCTTATTTACATAATAATAATTAATATACTATATTCTTATACCGTTTACGACCATTTTTATAGTATTTAAAATCAAGTTAGAACGACGGAAGGGGTTGAAATTATACATTATATATATAATATATTGTAATATTTAATTATAAATAAACAATTTAATTCAAACAAAGCCAATTTGTAGTGATTATAGTTTTATAATTACAATGCAAAATCGGGCGTCCAATAAAATAATTACCAAGAGTAACCACACGTTGACGACGCCAATTTTGTAGTAAAACAATTAAAATGATCGGAATTGAAAAAAAAATCAAGATTTAAAATATACAAACAAATTAATTTATTAAAGCAGATTATTTAAATCACATTACATAATAATACTTTACAATAATACCACGGCTATTTCTCAGGGCCGATCACCGGGCCTTCAATAAAGAATACTTATTAAATAATCAAATTCACAAAGCTATGAAGGCATTAATTCAAACAATCAATAGAACATTACAATACAAAATTTGAGATATGAAATTTAAAATCTGAACTCGGAAATCTGACGATAATATCATTTACTTGCGGGTTTACAGATATTAAGTTGTGCAGTTTTACCTTAAAGTTTTCTTGTACCAAGGACATGGACATGGGCTCGTTCACACACGAAAATATTAACTCTTTATAGACAGACACTGAATTTAATGGGCAACACATACTGCTTGCCAAATTGACTCACTACACTTGCTTCGCTGTGCCTTCCATCAAAATCCTACTACCACACTGCTGGAGGCAATAACCTGGGGCTCCCAATAATTGAAGAAAATGTCTAACTCATGAATGTAAGCTAGACTCCGAACTATTCCGCCTCAGGGAAAATAATAGTCGGCGTTGTATCGTTGCAGTTATTCGCTCATAGACTCGAAAACCGTAGATAGTTCTGGATATTATAACTGTTAGACTACATACAGCCACACAGTTTCTGAATTTATGTCCTTTCTCTACCGTCTGCTGCAATACACTTGGAGCACTGCTCCCCACAAACTCAAGCTCTGCGTCTCGTAAAATGAACTTCGACAATCCCAGCAAGCATGCATTATTGCCACATATTCTTGTATACAACAATGTTTTTACGCCGCCAACAATACAAGTACAAATTTTGTTCATTAATCAATTATTTCATTTTAATTACCACAAGATATACATATATATATATATACATTATAATATATGCATATATAGATTATAATATATGCATTTGTGTTTCAGTATTCACACCAATAATAAACTTAGAAATAAATAGTTTAAAAAGTTCAACATGTTATGGAAAAAGAACATAAGCAAATATTGTAAATATTTTTCACTTTCAGATATTGTTACACAATTTTAGGTTCATAGGAATATTGTTCTCTTTCACCAATAGAGATTAATATTAAATTTCAAATGTGGGTTCGTTTCATTTCGGACAGCAAGAGTTCGCGTTTGTAAAACATATTTGGATAATATTAAGTACGAATAAATTTTTTACGCAAATTTAATTTATTTGAAACGGAGA
The DNA here is from genome assembly GCA_037074705.1 of Zhengitettix transpicula. Taxonomy (NCBI): domain Eukaryota; kingdom Metazoa; phylum Arthropoda; class Insecta; order Orthoptera; family Tetrigidae; genus Zhengitettix; species Zhengitettix transpicula. The sequence continues at coordinate 186,841,778 of CM073591.1, read as the reverse complement.
CTGTTGCGATTCCACTGTACTGTTCTCATAGTCTGTTTTTATTAGGAGGAAGCATCTGCTACTCAATATGAATCACTCGCTTGTTTTTTAACTAATTTTATGAGCCTTTTATTTATTTAAGTAATTCCAAAATATTTATTTATGAATGGTGTAGAGCATACATGATCCTTGGGTTCTTTGAGTCCATAGCATTTAGTATCAGGGTCTTTAACTATACCAAATGGATAGGTGGGTCACTGTTTCCTTCTTCATATATTATTTTTACTGGATCTAATGATTGACTAAGCGCCTTATATTAATGATAATGAATAATTTGTTTGGTTTTATTGGGTGGATTAATACTTGTATTCGGGTCAGGATTACTGGAGTCTTTAGAAAATGATTTGTTTGATTTAGTTTAATATTTAAATGAATATATGAATAATGTATTAATGAAAGTAAACGAAATTGTATTTCACAATTTATCTGAAGCAATCCATTCACGAGTACCTCATTTAATGAACAAATATAGAAATTGTGGGCGTTTATGATAGAATCTTCATATCTTGAAATAATTTATTCTCTCTTCAATACACAGAAATTACTTATTTTCAGAATCATTGTAAAATTAATTACATGTATGTAGATTTGTTACGGCCCACATAATTTTGTCTGATACGCTTTCCATTATTCAAAGAATTAATATTTTAAGTTCAGTATAAGTGTCATTTAGCTTAAAATGACTCGCATACGACGTTAAAAAATAAAGAGGCTGATACTATAACTTTGTTTATTCACATGATGGTCGCATTCATAGTAGGACCACTTTTGCATTCGTTCCTCTAACTGATAAAAACTTTGTCTATCGGTGAGGCTTGTAATAGCTTTCGCCGTTTTAGCTTTACTCTCTTTCTCTGTTTAAAAATGAATTATTATTATCAATGATAAAACGCTTCAATCACAGTCACATAAAGTTTATTTTAATGTTATTTACATTAAACTGCCAAGGATTTAAAATTGTACGTCACGAGCTTTCGATTACTTTAACCATATTTATCTGAAAATTTATTAAGTACAACATTAGAGTAAATGATGTGTATACCTATGTTAATACATTATGTGATACAGATTTAATAATATTTTGCATACCTGATAATTCAAAAAACATTTACTTGGGCCAACTTATTTCCAGACATGGCTGAATATAACAATACTGTTATTTACAATACGATTTACATGTTCAATGGCCTAGCTCTGACTGACTGGCGAACCTTCCACAACAACTTCCATCTCGACATTTCAAGTATATCGATTGAAGACAAATAATTGAAAATTCTTCAACTTACATTCAATTTTATACAATATCCAAAATCTTAGCGGTCCTTACCAATATCACCTATTTCATTTTTAGTGTTCACAGAGATTTGATTAATTTTGTAAATATATTTTCTGATTCCAAATATTTTCTTTTTTGTAAATTATTACTTCTATGTAATTTTTTGTTATCAAATTTAACATTATGGTTCGTTATTTCGTAATTCATAGAAAGGGCAGTATTTGTTTTCTTGTTTGGTTGAGTATGATATTTATGGTTATATATTCTTGTTAGTTGATGTATGTCCTGTGTAAATTGATTTTCACCCATTACAATCTATCTGGTATTGATCATTAATCTGTATTTTATTTTTTGTTTTTGTTAATATGGATTCTATTTTATTAGCATGTTTAATTATATATTTAAATTCGTTAATCCCATTGTATTTAAATAGTTTTATTATTTTTGGTGAAAATCTATCTATTTAACTATTTGGTAATTTATTTTTAGTTTTGATTCAATGTTAGAATTAGTAACGTTTTTATTTTCTATTTCTTCCGTCTTTTTCTTTTTCCTTAATATTTTCGTTAATTTGTTTAAAGTATCTTATTAGACAATTCCTTAAATTTTTGGAATTAAAATCTCTATGAACACTAGAAATGATTTTTTTTGGATATTAAATGAATATGAATTTAAGTTGAAGAAATTTTTAATTATTTGTCTCCAATCGATATACTTGAAATGACTATATGGAAGTTGCTGTGGAAGATACAACACTATCAGTCAGTCAGAGCTAGGCCATTCAACATATAAATCCTATTGTGAACACTAGGATTGCATATTGAACGATGTTTAGAAATAAGTTGGCAAGTAAATGTTTTATTTAAATTATCAGCTATTCAAAAAATAATTAAATCTCTATTAACATAGGTATACAAATAATTTAATCTAATGTTGTACTTATAATTTTACAAATGAATATACAAATAATTTAATCTAATGTTGAACTTATAATTTTACAAATGAATATGGTTAAAGTATCCGAAAATTCCTGACGTACATTTTTAAATAACATTATGTAATTTATGTACATTATTTGTAAATAACATTAAAATAAATTTTATATCTGACTGTGGTTGAAGGCTTTTATCATTTAAAATATGAATAGTAAAATACAAGTCTTTTATTGGTTTATTATACAAAAATGGTTAATTTTTTTCGTCGATTTGAATTTGGGGATCAGGTCACACATTTATAAGTCTCTTTCGCCGACTTTTTAAGTTTCACGAGAAAAGAGATATTAATGCATTGGCCACTTTTATAATTCATTTTCTACCGTAGCGTATAAACGCGACTATTTTCAACTGTCACCCAATGTGACTGGTCAATGAAACTGTCATCGTGTACGAATACAGCACAACACTAAACGAAATGACTCCGTATTGATGTTATTTTACTTCAGCTATGTCATAGGACTTGAACATACGGATGGAAATGAGATATATTCATTTTCCGTCTTAAATATAGCTGTTTCATAGTTTATTTTAGGAATATAGGGCACCTGCTGGAGGGTTCGCCAATGTAGCTTAAAGTTTCTTTAACAACTTCCCTAAACATAATTAGAGCCTTTTTATTGCCGAATTTGATAACGTATTCCCATACCAGTTTTCCTTGAAACCTCAGAGTTTGACGAATTTCTTATGGTGGCAACGCTAAGCATTTACTATCCTGTTGGCCCCGGTAATGCGTGTTGCAAAAAAACCACGCAAGATTACTCAATCGTTTGACCTTTCTCTCACTCTACAAAAACACGAGGCCAGCAGAAAATCTTTGTGTAAACGAACTTATAAGAACATTTTTATTTAATAAGAATATTACTGCAGTTTAAATGTATTCACTCATATGGGGTTAAAGAAAATTTGTAAAACAGACTAGTTTCCAGAACGTATTTTCTAGCGATGAAACGGTTTTACTATGGACCAGTCAAAAAACTTCAGTGAAAGCTTAAAATATATCATGCAATAGCATATGATTTCAGTTTTTTCTAATACTAGCTGGGTTGCCGGCGTTGCCCGGGTTGTCCAAATTAAAATCAACGACATCTATAACCCCGGATTTAACTCTAATATCGATTGTTTTGGCGTTATTTTTTTGTAATGCCCCTCCGCCCCCACTCCTACGGGTGCTCCTCTCCCATGTAAAAAGGGGCTGAAATACACAAAAACATCGAGAGAAACGCTCTCAATTTCATTGAACGACGCAAATATCGGCCGTTTGCGCATGTTTGTAAATTAAATAAAGGGATAAATTTCTTCTCTCCAATTCCAAATAACTTCAGATTTGACTCTTCCATTTTAGGTGACCCGATTCTTTCATAAAAATCATATTTAATCGTTGTGACTTCACTTCCAGTATGAAAGAGTGTATTTGCAGTCACACCACAAACCTTTACATTCACATACAATTTATCGTCACTACCATGTTTATTGCCATTTTTGGAATCGCAAATTAAAGTTTTATTTTTTTCGTGGCACAATTATTCCACCTGCGCCCAAACTGTTTATATTTAAAACATCTTACAGCTTCATTTTTGAATTTGCAATTAACAGGCTTATGACCAATTTCATTGCAATTGAAACATTTTAAAAACGGGCTAACATTATTCTGGTGAGTCTGACTGCGGGAAATCGGCTGAAATCCATTGACTCATAAAACGTAGGGGAGTGCGAGAAATGAAAGGAAGGAGACGGGTTTCGGTCGAAATCCGAAAGGTGAGTCGCTTTGGAGCCTAGAGACAATTCAGAAACATTGGAACATTGAAAGAAGTCAGTCGTGTTTGGGGGTAATCAGTCATCTTTTGAGCCTACACAAAGTGTACGAAGAGGCAGCTGCAACCTCAAAGAACGGAACGAGGCGGACTTAACAAGTTCTGCAAAAGCTGAAGGCCCCCTTTCATCCCCCCTCATCGATTCCCGTTTGCGGAAAATACTACGAAGTGAGAATAATAGTAAGTACCAAGCATGACAGTAAATATAAAATATATCAATTGCCTATTTGCCAGATATGCTCATTTCACTGTCGAGCACACTAATCCTGCAGAATAGGAAATTCATCAAATAGACGGATCGTTTTTAATATAAATTTAAATTGGCTATTATTTTATTCATTTTACTCGCTGTGTTTAAATAAATAGCTAATAGTTTTTAATGGAAATGTCAATTTTTCGTCTTATGTTTTATTGGTTCTCAATCCTTTACTTAAAACCAACCTTCCTCTTGAGCTCAAATTTCGGAGAAATAATTCATTTTAAAATGAAAAAATTTACGTCTGATTGAAAATAATTAATACGGAAGATAGCCAATTCAGACAAAAAAGTGTTAATATAAATACCACACAACGTTTCTGGGATTATTGTGCCTTTCCTCAGGTGTGAAAAAGGGCCTAGAGCGACATAAGTGCACTCGTCAGTTGACAACTAAAAAGTGAGTTTTGCCAACTGACGAGTGCAGTTGTGTCGCTCTAGGCTCTTCTTTCCACTTAAGGATCCCAGAAACGTTGTGAGGTATTTATATTATCACTTTTTGTCTGAATTGGCTGTCTTTCATTTAAATAGTTTAATTTTAAGCAGAAGTGGAAGTGGCCGTTACATAACTTTAAATTTTTTAATTATTTTGAAATTTTAAAAACAGCCATGTCTGAATAGCAATGTTAATTTTATTAACACATAACTTTATTATTCCTCTTTAGTTTGCTACAGATAATTATTAGAACTGTCTTGAGTTATAGAATCATTTTAGTTGTTCAAATTCTCTTCCCGCAGTTTATTATTTCCGCTGCATTCTAAGAAATATATTGCTGTCTGTAAAGAAAGTTTTGTTATTAATATTTTTATTTGATTAGGAAAGGATTCTCGGGTTTCCACACGGATCATCTCCATAGCAGTCGAAATTTCGCTGTTTCGGATGTGCCCCGAGTCGAAACCCGAGAAGCGTTTCTTAATTCTTAAAGTATCCGTTGCTTAATTTATTTGTTTACGAACTTTATTGAAATATTTAATTATTTTTAGTACTCTTAATTACAAAATTTAAAATATGAGCATTTTTTAAAATAACCGTAATGAAACACAAATTTCTATTACACCTTCGTTGCAAACCTGCAACGTCACTACGCGTGTCCATGTTAATTAACGTGAAGATGCATCATTCTCGGTTACTGAGTAAATGTGCAGTTTATCTTCTAATTGCATGTGATTCGGAAATCCATGACATAGTTGCATGTGTGAATAAGGCCGAGGACAGATGTGCAGTTTTGATTATAAACCATAATATATCAATAGTACTATAATATTTATTAAGTTATGTTTAGAAGCAGAAGCAGAAGGTTTAGACAGGCTATGTACAGGGTAATCCACATAGTGGCAACTCCCCTCTTATATCTTAGGAAAGGGACTGAAAGGGTGGATGTGGAAAGGCAGCCCCCGGGCTGTAGTTTAAGGATCCTACCCGGCAATTCGCCTATATTGCGAGACTCGTTAATTGCCGTGCGGCCGACTCGTATATTAATAAGGAGTAATCAACTTGTAATGCTATATATTCTTCTCTGCTATCTTCATACGCCCATTTTTTTTTCATTTCGATCTCAACTATTGCGATGAATAAATCTCCATTGATCAAGGAGCAATCATAACGACTTTCGTATGAAGGAGGTACACGCCACTCCATGATAAGGAACTTGACATGTGTGAAGTGGATTTAGCTATTTAATTGTGATGCGAACTCTCGTCACACGGATGTTGCAAATTACAACACGCTTATCTTATCAGAGAGTTATGTAAAAGCTGTGAGTAACACTAAATCAGCTCTTCAGGACGCAAGGCCAAAGATCACGCGAGTTGCACTTTGTAATCAATTAAATTCCAATGTTCAGCAACAATGTTTCTTGACTTTAGTGTGATTTGAACTTTCCGATAAAAATTGCACAATCAGGAATTAAAATAAAAAAGGTTTTCTATTACGTTATTATCATTGAAATCTGTATTATTTTTGGTTTTACATACTGATGCAAGGTACCAACTTGAGAGAAAACGTATAAATATATCAAATATTTCCCGTGGCATACATTTAAGCTGAAACCGTGTTTTTTACTGGCTGAAGAACGGTATGCGACCATTTCCTCATTGTATGATATAGATAAAATAATAACCAATTTAAATTTATATTAAAAAGCGATCCGACTATTTGATGAATTTCCTACTCTGCAGGATTAGTGGGCTCGACAGTGAAATGAGCATATCTGACAAATAGGCAATTGATATATTTTATATTTACTATCAAGCTAGGTACTTACTAATATTCTCACTTCGTAGTATTTTCTGCAGACGGGAATCGATGATGGGGGATGAAAGGGGGATTTCACCTTTTGCAGAACTAAAGTCCTCCTCGTTCGGTTTTTGGATACTACCATCTACCTATCTATATCAATGGAATGATAAGACTTAATACAACTATGCTTGAACCGATGTATTAAGTAGATTAATGAGCGAAAAATCTTAAACTATTTATTAAAATTGATATATATATATATATAATCATATATATATATATATATATATTGTGACTATTGAGAAAACTAATAAATAAATAAACATCGGCCAATTTTAAGTCAGAAAAAAGAATTTATTAATGTTGAATTAAACAACGTATCGTCGCTTAATTTCTTAAAAAATATTTTTCATTTATCATTCATATATTTAAAGTAACCTGACTGATATTTGAGTACATACATTCATATTTTAAACATGAAAGGTTTTCAATCAACCTCAATATCCAGGTAATAGCGATAAAACACACGAAATTAAAATAAATTTAAACATCAAAATATTTTGGGGAAATAAACCCAACACGAGCTCATATAGTGATAAGACGCAAATATGCAGGATATCGGACACATCGAATTGATTTACGAGTTATGTGGAATATCTTTGTATTGAGTCAGAACTTAGTAAAGTGTCATTTCTGTGAGTCAGGAACATATATATATATATATATATATATATATATGACTCTTTGATCTTATATATATATAAGATCAAAGAGTCGTAATCATGTTTTTTATCTATGCTTTCTACCTATCTAGCTATCTTTTTTTAAACGAGGGAAAACTGTGGAAATCTTCAGAAGCAGAGGAGGGTCCGCACTCCTCAACGGTGTGGGATTTCTATCCACTAAAACCACAAAACCCTTTTGTTGTTGCTTGACAAACTCCACCCCGGGACTATGAACATATTATTTCAGGGTGGTGCAAATCTAGGTTAATCGTCTTCTTATACGTGTGTATGTTTATATCTATCTATTTACACCTTACTAAATATATACAATTTTCTATATATATGTCTATTTACTTCTATCTATATACATCTATTTAACTATATCCCTTTGTCTGTCAATGATCTCGATTTTTCTCGTGATAATAATTGGTATGTAATTGCCTATTTGCGTCCAATTCTCTTCTGTTTCGAGGAGAAGTTTGACCAAGTTATCCATTGTTATCTTCTTCTCGAGGCTTTCCTCTCGTCGTTCCACGTGTCGCAGTGAAGCAGTGTGTGTTCGGCGTCGCCTTGTGTACTGTTGCAGAGGTCGCACTTGCTGGTATCCACGTTCTGGAACCGATACAGGTACGACTTAAAACAGCCGTGCTTGCGTCAGATAGAATGAAAAGGCCCCATGTTTTCTGGTATCCCAATCTTCTAAATTTGTTATCATCGTGAAAAGTAAATAGACAAAAGAGAAAATAAGTAATCTCAGAATTGTTCCGTTGTCATAGTTATTAATTTGGTTTTTCGTCTCTATAAAAGCGTTTATTATAACACTTGGCGACAATAAGACACCACTAAGAAAATTAAAAGGGGACAAAAAGAAGTTATTCTACATGATATCAGGCATACAATCATTTTCCGGAGCTTATGGGACACAAACTTAAGAAGTGGAGACCTGAAACTTTTTTTCTGTATTGAAGAAGCATCATGAAAAACACAAATGTTCACAACCCTTTTCGACCAGATTGTTGTAAGAAGTTATAACCGATCTCCGCTTTAAAGACAAAAACAATTGCACTCCTCCCACAATTTACTGCGTAAGTAATACGAGTCACTACTTAAACTTGAATTAATAGATCTACGAAATGATTAGACTGTAAAATCCATTCCAATAGACTAAATATGGCTACTTCTATCCAAAAGAAAAATATTCACCGTTGCTCCGTGTGGCACTGACACTGAAGGCTTGGATCAGCTCAACCTACCTGTGTGAATCTGCTTTTTTGAACGTGATTTTCTTAAAAAGAAACAAAAATAGACACACAATGACTGATAATCACCTCCATAATTGTTTCCGAAGGGCAGTGACCAACTACTCACCAGACATAGACAAAGTCCTTACAGAGAAGGGAAATCATGCTTACAATTAAATTGAATAATTTCTCATACTATTGTGAATTTAATTATCAATTTCTAGAATTTAAAGTATTAAGTAGGGTGCAACGGTAGAAAGTTTAAAAATAAATTTAATTGCTGAATTGTTTGTAACATATATATTACAAAATAAAAAGTTATAATTTTTTTTTAAAAAAATTCAAATTTGAATCGCTTAAACCAATTTTGAGTTGTACTAAGAGGCATCACTTCTTTGCCATACACTTCACACATCTCTCGAACAGCTTATTTGACTTTGGAACCTCGATTAAACTCAAAAAGCAGGAGGTGTCGAAAATGCTATTTTTTGTCGACTTGGCACACCATTTCAGTTACCTTAAAAGGACAAAAATAACAAAAGCTTAAAAATTAACGCTCTATTTTGTATAACACACAATTCTTTATCGAATAAAATAAAACGCATTGCCAAAATATTTTATGTTTCACGCAATATTTACAATTTATAAAAAAAAGCGAACGTAATATATTCCGAAGAGTAAAAAATGTTTTTATTACAAATTATGTTTAGCAGACAAGGAAAATGGTAAAAATTAACTATAGGACACCGAGTTGATAAGTTCTACAATTTTTATATAATCAAATTCAGAGCAAAGAACCATAAACGTATAGTTTGTGCAGATTTATATCTACGAGCGTGTGGGTGGATGTGACTGCTGACCTCTACAATGGACGGGGTTTGCCCTCTACTGAAAAGGTTGTTTTTATTTAAATGTTTCATTTAGTTATGACAAATAAAAACATTCATTTGTTTTATGATTTTGATAATTTTACCTATGCAAGTACATTTTAAGTAATCTTTTTATAACTACAATTTAACTTCCCTCGGCTTTAAATTTATTTATATATTATTTTTCGCAGGGGATTCGGGGGCTGGTTTTGGTGAAGATTGGCATAACTGGCAAAATGGCAATTTAACTCGCGTCTGTCCCAGTGAGTTACAGACCTTAATTGCTTTGCTGATAGTAGCGGCGGTTCGTGTTGGCCGGTAGCGTTATCTCTTCACAGCGACGGAAGTGCGTCGTTCTGATGTGGCTTGTGAGTGATGATAGCGATCAGATTTCCCAGCAAGACAGTCTTCGCCTAGAAGATGACGGCAATGCCTTCGTCCGTCGAAACGTCGCGCCACAATCGCAGGTTGACCCGGGTTGAAACCCGAGAACGTTTTCTTCAAAAGACAGTCTGTTTATTTAATAATAGAACCTATAACTTTGCTCATCAGACTTGGCTTGCCGTGCTTCGTTCCTTACTTCATTACTTAAGCTTGGATGATCATTTCTCTGCGAGTTCTGCCCTACCATCCACTATACCCTTTTCCACGGTGGATTTTCCCCTCTCGACAAAATATTGTTCGGGATGTTTTATTGAATTGGGAAACTCTGTTGTGCCAGGATTAACTAGTTTCAATAGATACAAACATAAGACTCGACAGCGGCTGAGAAAGGAGTGAGTCTCACAAACAAACTCGCCGGCGACAATCTCATCAATTGGACTCAACAAATAATGTTTATTCATAAGAACCTCATTTTATTAAACACTACCTGAATGGCCAGTGTTTGCCGGGTATTTATTTAAATTAACCAGGAGTAGGAATTGATTCGACACTAACCTCTTAGTAAACATTTCGTTTAACCAGCATCAATAGCGCAAGTGTTATAAATATTACCCATTTACGGTTCCCTCCCCGAAGTAACAGCACGGCATCTAACTTTAAATAAACCCCAACTATGAATGATAATATTCGGGAAGTCTCCTCCTGCATGTTTCTCAAAAACCACGATGAATTTAAACAGTAAAATATACTCGATAACTTAATAAAGTCTAAAATTATTTCAGGTACCTTAATGGAGTATAGAAATACAACCGGTAACTACGTACAGATCAAAATATAGAGGGTACTCTAAGAAAATAAAAAATTTAGACCGTATCTGTAGAGGGTCAAACCAACTCCAGGTAACCGCGTCCACCTCCACGAAGAAGAACAAAATTTCATCAACCACCATGATTAATGCGAGAATTAAACTCAGCGACTCCTATAACCCCAGAATTGACAATAACATAGGTATTTTTTGCATTATTATTTATGTAAACCCCTTCCACCAGATAAGGGTGCTTCCCTCCCGTGACATTTGTAGTTGAAATTAGACACATAAAAATGCTAGAATGACACAAATTAAGGAATGCCAGAAACATTTTATTGTTTTTAAATTCCACCCCATTCCTAGAGGCGATTGGCCTGTCTTAACCCCCTCGGTGTTTGTTCCTGGATCGCAAGTAACATGTGTATGAAGTTTGATAGAAATTGGTCTTTGAATTTAAGATTGTAAACGGAAATTCGTTTAACACTCTTACACCCCTACTCTTAGGGGCTGAACTACATCTTAACCAATATGGTAAATTCCCGAATTAAACTCAGTGACTCCCAAAACCCCAGATTCAATACAAGTCTTCGTTGTTTACTCATTACATTATGTAACGGCCTTTCATTCACATCGTCCCCCACCCGCTCACTTAGGGGCTGATCTGCAACTTAACTCACTTAGTGAATGTTTGAATTATACCTATTGACATCTATAACCCTGGATTTGACACCTACCTTTCTTTCGCGTTTATTTTATGTAACGCCCCTCCACACCCTCCCTTATTGGTTATTTAAAGGGGTTGAAATTATACACTAAAAACATATGGATAGAAAGTATTAATCACATATACCGCTAAAAATAATTAATCGACGCTAATATCGGCCGTTTTTGCACGTTTTTAAATTCCACCCCATTCACCTATTGGGAGTTTCCAAAACAACTCGCCAAAGTTTCATCGCAATCGGTTAAATGTTTTAGGAGTCCATATGGAACACATACATTCAGCATTCTAGCATTCAGACATTCATTTTTATATATATACAGAGATTATATGAACATATTGACCATTATAAGGACATTTGTGTGAATATTGAAGAATAACGTAATTTTTGTAAATTCAGTTGCCAATCTACACTCTACTCCTAGTACATATAGATTAATAAGAAAACGTTTTGACACGTTTTCTCAATAGCTCGAGTTGAGTATCGTCTATTGGCGGGTTTCCAGGATTTATTGTCTTCTCACTGCAGGCTGCTGCTGCTGGGAGTAGAGGTCGGCGATGAGCTCGGTGGCGTGATTTAGCGATCTTTTTTTTTTTTTTTTTGCTTTGAGAGCATAATTATCTATGACTTCTGTGATGAATGCGATTCTAAGGTCCAGATGAAGACTTTGGTTACTAATTAACCAAGGTGCGTTGGCTAGATTGCGCAATGTTTTGGATTGGAAAGATTGCCGTCATCTTCTAGGCGAAGACTGTCTTGCTGGGAAATCTGAACGCTATCATCACTCACAAGCCACATCAGAACGACGCACTTTCGTGCGTTTTACTTCTTGATGTTTGATGGCTTACTGCATCCCCAAAATTCGATTCCGTAGGACCATACAGGTATTAAGATGATTTTGTATAAAAGAAGTTTGATTTAGAGTGTGAGATGTGATTTTCGTTCAAGAAGCCAGTGCATAGTTTTTGTCTTTAGGTTAAGCAGTTGCTTATTGGCCTTTATAATGGCTTTCCAAGTCAATCTTTGATCGAGGTTATTGCACCTTAGTTTTTACAAGGGGTAAGTTGATTGAAAGTTCTCAGTTGAGGGCACGCCGAGCGTTTATTGGTAAACGTAATTTCAGTAGATTAGCTGCTGAAAGTAAAACTTATTCACAATTGTTACTAACTACTAAATTCTGTGAGTCGCACTCAAACTTAACAAGTACAAAATAACATCTAACAATATGCTTCCGCTTCAGTGATTGTAACAGGCCATTTTCCATACCATCTAATAAAAATACAGTGTGAATATATATCGCTTAAATTAATCTCATTTCGTTGGTTTTATTTAATTTTTCGAATCAATGGAAACCGCCAAGCTTAATTATTTAATAATTACCGAGCTTATAAACAAAATGTACTTATATTCTGAAAAAAAATCTTTCATTATAAAAAAAGAAGTCTTCAGAAGCCTTCAAAACAGCAATTAGTTTTACAAGTACGATGCATGACAGTAAAATTATACTGTCCAATAAAAATGTTCCAAGTAACAGCCCTGCAACCTGAATTATTCTATGGTCTGCAGAGGTTGCACGAAACAAAGATCTGTTGAAGAGAAAATAACCGCCAGAAATACAGTCATTTGAAACCGCTTACTTTTTAATTTCAATCCAATGTCCGTTTAATGTAAACAAATAACTGATTCACTGTCTTAAGATACACTTAAATAAAGGTATTATTTGCACTTTGAATAGTGTTTTCTGGCCGATTTATTCATCGTAATGCCTTATAAATTGTCTGATTGACTTTACAATATGGTCTACGTCATCATATCAAATGAGATTTGCTCAACGGTTACCACATCCCTTATTTAATGTCATCAGAAAAAATTGTCCATGGCATTATATTTCTTCGTCATATGTTATGTTTAACCTTGTAGTATTAAAAGTCTCTTTTCTAACTCTCCATGATTCAGAAACGACGTATATTTCATTTTATAATATATAAAATACACTTTGTGTGTGTATATTCCGCAAACAAATCTACACCCGTGGAGCAATTTTGACCAAATTTTGTATACGTGTTTGTTTCGAACCGGAAAGAAACACCCTTAGGGGGGGGGGGGTGGAGGTGGAAGTACTTTACAAAAATAAAGCATTTTGGAGTCGAATCCGGGCTCACGGATGTCGCTGAGTTCAATAATAACATTCAATTTTTCCCCCACTGATGGGGGTGGAAATTTCCAAACATGTTAAAACGGCCGATATATACGTCGAAATAAATTTTTTCGGGGTCAATGAGATATATAGCGTTTTTCCAGTAATTTTTGTGTATAATTTCAACCCCTTTCGGCATGGGAGGGGACAACCTTTAGAGATGGGGGTGGAGGGGCGCTATATAAAAATAATGTAACAATAACCGAGATCCCTTGCAATCCGGGGTTAAGGATGTCGGTGAGTTTCATTATGACAACCCGGGCTAGTATACAGATAAATTTAAACGTAGAGCCTCCAGCTTTTAAAAAATTAGGGTATCTTACTCTTACAACGTATATATAACCTTATGCAAACAAACTGTTCTTTACACGAAAGTAATCCATTAAAATGGTATTAATAAATTTCAGAAACACTGTGCCAACGTCAAACAATTAAAAAGAAGACCAAAACACATTTCTGCTCAGCCACTGCTTCTATCTCGCTAAGATATATTCAGACTCAGAAGTATATTAATGTAAATTTTCTCTAAATAATCTCATGGCACATATAAATTGTATTATTACAATTTCAGTTTAATTAATAACATGCTTGAAGTCCAACATCTCGAGAGATTTTCTATAAAAAAAAACGAGATTTTTTCCGTCGCCACCATTTTACGAAGATTTCTCACCAATGTTTTTAATTTCTTATGAGGTGCCATATTTGAGAATTTATAAAATAAAATTTACATTTCTTACAATACACAAAACGTTTCTTACCTATGATCATGTTGTACTTAAAACTTAAAAATAAAGATGATTGAAGAGACAATAGTTAACTTCCAAATAAATAAATTTAGTATAACATTGTTACTTACATAAATAACAAAAAATGAATTTAATAAATACTGACACTGAAACGTTAAATATATTTACATTCATAAAAATCAGATTAATTTTTCAATTTTATTTATAAAAACTATTTTAATACTAAGTGGGGGTACGAGCTTCTGTATGGTTTACTGTTTCCCATCATGTGAATTTATCGTTAAATGAGGCGAAGAGAATACTTCCGTGTGGACATGTTACGTGGCCTTTGAGCATTTACGAGTAGGAGTGAAGTACAAGACGGACGTTCAGGCCTTTCACCGAGTGGGAGAAAGGAAGCGGTGAGCTAAATGTGTAATAGTTTCTTTAAAAAACAATTTACAAATGCAGAAAAAAATATGATTCCGCTTAAAGTGATAAAATTCTATTAGAGTTGTATAAATATGATATAAATTCACAAATGATGTGAACAAAGAAATTAGACAATTACTTAGCAACGTTAGGTTACCATTTACATTAATTAACTCTGGTGGTTGAGACATTAATTAAATTAGGGATGAATTAGACTGAACTTCAGTTTAAAGAAGCTATTAATATTTCTCAATTAAATTATTCGATTTTCACTTTCTATTTAATCCGTTATAATGGGTAATATTCCCACTTGTTTACTTGAGAGTTATTCTTTATACGACAGCACTTAATAGGAACTGCTCCTTATTATATTTTTATTTTGTGTCGTAAAAGCTGATTTGTATGCTGGTTTCCTGTGGTGGTTTTAAAATTGGTTAATACTTAATTTCAGGACTACTAACGGTCTATGGATGGAAATTGAACTACGTCAGATACAAATGAACTTTATAAACAAGAAAGTGGATTTTTTTAAAAAAAAAATTTTTTATAAGCTTGTGTGTTATTTTTTTTATTTTTATTATTCTTAAAAACTTTTATTTTTCGATTCTACAGTTTGGTTCATAAAATTTACAAGTATTTACAAAAATTATGTGTAAATAATTCATATGTTAGCGAGAAAGTGTATACGGAAAGTAATCCTTAACATCTGTATAATATCAATTCTTTCCACCTCAATACATATAAAAACAGGCCTGCACAATGTTCCAAATATTTATGATCATGTAAGAGAGAAATACACTGTTTAGATGTATATGCTTTGGTGGATTCTTAAGGCGTTTCAACATTTATCAAAATCAGAACGTTTAATAATAAGAAAAATAGGCAAATACAGACATAAGAAGTTATGATATAAATTCCACGTAAGAGCTTTGAGTCTACCCATAATTAGCAAGAATTGCATTTGGTTTATTTTACTAAGAGATACTTAAATTTCTCATCGCTCGTTTGAACCGTGCTGAAATCTCCGAGAATGTGACAGAGTTCATTCTGCATTGTATTTAAAGCTAATAAAAACTTTTCGTATGGCATATTCAGCCAGTCACAATTTTGTTAAAAGGCAAATCGGAGCGATCAAGGACGATCACGTCTGAAAGTGCAGTATCTCGGATCGGGAAATTATCTTTGCTTGCGACGCGGAATTTGAATAACTTCGATTTTTGTATATAAATAATTAAATATAATTAACATCGCGTACGTTTTGAAATTGATTTGGAAAAATAGTTTTAGTTTGTTGCGGTAATACTGAGGGGTGCGATAATTGAATATATGCGACTAAAAGATAGTATTGTGCAATGTATGAAAGATTACCTATGACGGGTGTGTTTCTAGTGTTGTATGAATAATTTTCTCCGTATAGGGCATATAAATTTATGTTTCTCGAGACAAACATTAAAATGCCAAGAATACATACAAGGCAAAGTTAAAATCCCAAGTTTACGAATCAAAGGCTTGCCAATCCGCACCAACATTATTCTTTTACCAGTTCTATAGTAGATTAAATGATAGCATATTAAACTTAGAGAAACTAAAATTCTTTAAACGAAGTCCTATTAACTTTCTAAATCAGTCTGATTTTGTAAGCCTATAAGTGAACTTTTAATGATTAAAACTTGAACAGACTGACTCTAGATGTATTAAAAATCAAAAATATAACGATTTTCATGAAAGTATATGAAATCTTTTTGTTATGTTGTTCATTATACTCAACTTCTGATATTATAAATGAGATGGAATCTGAGTCGAATTACGTATACATTCTTGAAAAGATACTCCTCACATTCGTGAAATTTTAACCTATACATAGAAAATTTGTTCTTATTGGTTCGTGAGAATAACGGTACCGTTCGACGTTGAGATATGGAAACGCTTGTTTATGTTCAAGAAGAAGGAAAGCAAAGGCATCTCGGCCTGTTTTGAGAGGTTTATGTTCCGCGGTCACAGACCTCGGGCATACGGTAAGAGTTGTTCGCTGTTCCAATTGGAAAAGTCGGCCAGCTGCCTCCTAAACTGGTCGAGGTCCGGAGAAGAGAATGCTGCGTCCCCACAGCAAACTCTTCTCCCACTATCGGAAGGGGGTGGGAGAAGTACCAATGCCCGACCTACCAGATGCAGGTTTTTCTAGGGTTGTCCCTCCATTACTTTTAAGGGAATGCCAGGTAGGATCCTTAAACTATAGCTCGGGGGCCCTAGTTAACCCTTGGCTACCTTCCTCTACCCTTCCGCATCGCCCCTTTCAAATCCCTTTCCTATGCTATATGAGGGGAGTTGCCACCATGTGGTTGGATTACCCTATTTATAACCTAAAAAAAACTATGTTCACCCTCAGGTAGCCAGTTACTCTACAAAAAAGGTATTGCCGCATCCCCGAACGACGAAGCATGTAAGAGCTGTTCTCTCGCTAGCAGACATTTCTGGAGAGACTGGGAGGCCAATTTTTGTGGATGACTTTTCCTCTCTCCCTTTTTGAACTAAGGTTCCCATAAGCCGAGGCACTTCGGTCCGTTTTGAGAGGTGTATATTCCGGGATCGCTGACCTCGGACATACGGTAAGAGTTGCTTTCTATTCCCTTTGGAACAGTCAGCCAGCTGTGTCCCAAACTTGTGGAGGCACGGAGAGGGATACTGCGTCCCCACAGCAAAACCCTCTATCGGAAGTGCGTGAGACAAGTTTCAAGCCCCTGACCTACCTGATGCAGGTTTTTTGGGGTTTGTCCTGCATCACTTTTAGCTGAATGCCGGGTAGGATCCTTAAACTACAGCCCGGGGTCCCTTGGCTATCTTCCTGTACAATTATACATTCAATCCATTCCTATGCTGTTAAAGGAGAGTTGCCACCACCGTGCATTACCATAATGTAGATTGTTACCCTAAAAAAAGTATTGTTTTCGTATTTTATTATAAAGACCAAAGACGCTATTAAAGATAATATTTAATTAAATAGTTGAAAAGGTTAAATACATGTCAAATATTAATATACATACTATATATCCATTGGATAATTTTATTAAAATTTGTGGTTTTATTATAATTTATAATGATGTATATTCTGCGAACGTGTTTTGGGGAGAATGTTCACACGCTGGATGACGTCAGAGTGACGAAGTTCGCCAATGCAGATCTACTGGACTCAACCAACGGGGTGGGGTCATCATTACGATAAAATTGGGTATCGTATAAATAAGTGAAAGTGTGGAATTCTGTTTATAAGCTGATATGGACGGAGGTAAATGGCGAATGGTCCACACCCACGTGAAGAATCTTAAATATCTGTACAATAGTGTAATGTTCCATGAACTAGCCGGGTTAATTATTTCAGCTGAAGATGGGGCCAGATAAAATATTTGTGTTGATTTTTTGTTATAAATAATTAAGATTGTATTATTCACGAGTCAGATATTTATTTATCATAGAATCAGTGTAAGACGCGTTAACATCTACTCGAGGCGACTTTTAGAATCATTTAAAACAGACGTTTCGTTTAAAGCACATATTCAAATATATTGAAAGTATGTAATATAATCGACCACGTATACAGATCGTATATTTCTTTTAATTTATTGATAACTTTCCAAAATTTGAGCCACTATCCTATTAGTTCGTTAGCTTGTGATTCCCAGAAGAGATCGCACTTCCGGGTAGTGAAGGACTCTCACTCGCTAAGAACACAAACCCTTTCTCCTAGTCGTATAGTCCACGCTCTAACCCAGTAGCTATGACCAAAAAACAGACCTCAGCGAGAAAAAGGTCGGGATTTTTAATTTTTTCCTCAACTTGTATATATTATGACCATTAGTGAAAAACTAAGGTTACAATTCGAAAATCAGGGGGGAAAAGTTTCTGTGGCCTAAAAACCACGAAATTTTGCAGAACTTTTCAGTTTTTCACTAATAGCAAAAGCATGAAGCATTCTATCGAAAATAATGCTCAGTAATAAATTGTAGAGCATAAAATTATGCATTGAATAATGCATCTCGATTACGAAATTATATCGAACGAAGTGCAAGTAATCTTTCGTCAAATTTTCGAGAATTTACGTCATTTTTGAAAACAATGCATGATACTAATTTGTCATACGAAAAAGGTTTCAGAGTATTTAATTCTCTTTGGAAGCCCAAGAATTACTTATACAACATATTCTCCGGGAAAATCTTCGATCTGTAAAATGTTCCCGATTTTTAGTTATGTGCATGTAAAGTAGTAATTGTTATTGAAGCTTCTAATAATTATATTGTAATTTTATCTCGTGACTTATCCTATTTTCTTATTCGAGGCCTAATGGAATAAATAAATCAAATCAAATTAAAAATAATCTTCTCAATCGTCTCTGTTTTGTCTATATTCACATCTTTTCTTATATATTTTTGCTGCAATTAATATTCCAATTTCTAATATAAAAAAATTGATTAAAAAATACTAAGCTTATTATTTTTTAAACCAAAGTTAAAAAAAATAGAAAACCAGACTTTGTATGAAATTTTCTCGGGTAAGTCACCACACTGTTCATAAAAAAAATTGAGTCAAGTTTGGAGTGATTATTTTTGACAGGATAGTTTATTACAGGTTGTGAGGACGTGCATTGAAAAAAGGATCAACACCGAAGTGGGTCACATACTAAAGTCTGAAGCAGAATTACCACCAATAAATTCACTTCGGCCACGAAGAAAACCGACACCATTTCTGTATGAGCAACGCGATGAAGTTATATTAGACCCTAACGTCAATTACAAAGTAGAGGCTTTTTTGTAAAAAAAAAATTGATCCGATATTACCTTCTTTAAAAAATATATTTTAATAATGGCTTTTTCAATAGTACATTATTTAGTTACTGCATAACGAATTGATGAAACACTGTAAATATTTAATTTGAATCTTGAACAAAATTCGAGTGTTAAAGCTGACATGGACGGTGTTGAAATCAACAGTGAAAATGATGCTTTAAAGTTGAATTTTCTAGAAAATCAGTCTAATGATTCACCTACACTTTTGCAATATATTTTCACAAATAATTTATTGACAACTTTTCCAAACAAACACATCAATATCATTAAGAATAATTGTTATTCTAATTTTTTTAAATTTATTTTATTTATAACAATCTGTCTTAAAAAGAGACATTTAGTTATTCTTTTGACAAACTTTCTATTGAAAATTTTTCCAAACTAAAACTAGAAGTTTGTAGAGTATTTGTTCACGTGAATCTTTTTTTAAAATCAAGAGACTTAAATCTTTTGAGCGTAGGCTCTTCGTCATCCGAGTTTAACAGATATCTTACAAGTTTGTTTGGATGAACACTTAGTCTGTCTTGGTATAAATAAAAATATAAAAATAAGAAAGAATTATTTAAGGGCAATTATGCATCAACAAAGACTAGTAATTTATCCATTACTTCGATAGAATCTGAAATATGAGGTAGTTTGGTTACTAGACAAGTAATAGCAGATTTCACAAATATAAAAGCAATAAAAGTTATATTTTTCAATACATCTAAAGGAGACTGTAAACGAGCAACTTTTTCCCTCATTGTGTGGCCGGCAATATTGGCTGGGCAATACTGCTCTAAATCCAGCAACATTTTCGACAATACATACGTATGACCCAGCAATATTTCAGTATTGCAGGGCAATGTTGCCAGCATTTTAAGTACTGGCCGGCGTAATGCCTGTGACATCGTCGGCCCTGTGTCGAAAATACGAAAACATTGCCGGGTCAAATAGTTCCCAGACTTCACCTGCAGGTCAATCAACTGTGTTATTAATTAATATTACACTTTGTTCTCTGTGTAAAATTATTCAGTATTCCACTTATGAATTGGTCAAACGAGAAAACTATTCAATTTATCGATGAAGTTCGCACAAATCCATCATCATGGGGCGTGAAGGCGATGGACTATAGATGGAGATCGTCAAGTGAAGAAAGATGGTTGGCAAGCAATAGCCAAAAAAAATTGGTATCAGTTATGACGTACGCGAAAAATGAAAATGAGAAGAAAAATTAATTTCTAATTTTTCAAATTAATATTTAACTAATAAAGAGGCCTAGCCTGTACGTACTTTAATAAATTCATTTAATCCTCCCATCAAACCTACACGTACAACTCGAACGGTGTGCGAAATTGAACAATCGGATACTCTGATTAATACATCAAAGATTTCTAGGAGTCTCCTGTCGCCAAGAATCGAACGGTGATTGTCAATCTTGTAGTGAGGTATTGCTTTCCTTATCACCGTGTCCTTTTTCTCAATCAAATATTCAAAGTCGCCTATCGACTTTCTGGTGAAGTTTTAAATAAGTAATTTAACAAGAATTAATTCGTTGCTTATATTGTGAAGTGTTTCTCGTTTGTTTTAAAATAAGGTCGAAACCGGGTTCTTCTTTTCTTTAATTACTTGAAATTTTTTGTTTACGAGCATCTAGTTTTATTTTAAACCAGTTATTTTTCTGTCAGTTTTACATTGTTGAGAAGGTTTGTTTGGGAGACTCACTCAGCCGTCGCTGTCTAGTGTAGATGTTTCCCAAAGTGGTCTAAATCGACCCCAAGGGGTCGATTCAGAACTGCAAGGAGCCAATGAGAGAGGAAACAAAAATTGGGGGTCCTCGAGAATGGATCCCAGCCAAGCAGGTCGTGACCAAAAATTAGGCTTTTCTTGAAGGGAATAATTCACATACCAGAGGTAGTACATTTGTACTGTCATTTTATAATATCCCAATGAATCCTGTGGTTATTTATGTATACATGTTTTGTTAAAAGTGATTGTTTATCCAAAGGTTGTTTTAATTTTGTAATATGTTATTTAATTCATGTTCGAGGCCTACTCTTCGTTCGACCGATACAGTTTCTACAATAGAAACACTCAATTTTTATAAGTTCAATAGATTTTTTGTCATTAAAATTGGATATAACTGAATCATTTACTTGCTAAAAATCTCAGTTTTAGATTACATCAATCACTTCAATTTATTATTAACGCTGTAATCAAAATTTGAAGTAACGCGATGACTGCTGGGTTATTTGCGCAGCTTTGTGAAGAAAATGACGAAAACTTACTCCTTCACACTAAAGAAGGCCGTAGAAAGGTACGTTTTACAAGATTTTTTTCAGTTTTTTAAATAGTTTAGAGTTTTTGGATGATAAACATCCAATTTTTTTTAAAAAAAAAATACTTAAACGTTGCTTATTTAGCAGATTTCTTCACTAAATTTAATGAGGTTAACTTGCAGCTCCAGGGTAACAGTCTAAATTTGATGAAATTTTTTTTACATAATTTCAACATTTCTTGTCAGAATTAAGGTAATGAAGCAAAATATTGGACGGCGCGAATTATCCTAGTTTCCAACTTTGCCACAGACAAACTGATGATGATGAGGATGATGATGTTTCAACCTACGTTCAACATTTAAATATGCTTCACGCATACTTCGAAATTAGATTTCAGAATATTTTGACTATGGAAATACCACTGTGTATTATCGATTTATGCGGTGACATTGCAGGGACGGTTGCCGTATTACAAGAAGAACTGATCGGAATAAAGAAGAAAAGGATATAAACAATTTTGGCTTCAGAGAAACACACATACTACTTATAATGCATTATGGACTATCGCGAGAAAGTTTTTTTTTATAGTTATTCCATCTTCATACTTTGTACGTAGAAAGAGGTTTCATCGCAGTTGGCAATCTTAGTATAAAATAAAGAAACAGATTAGAAATCACCGATCGAGGAGATTTAAGGCTAAACCCAACCAAGATTGAACTCAAATATAGAAAATTTGCTATTAAAAATCAGGATTATTCCTCCAATGAAACTCATTTATTTTTTGTCCAGTTATTTTATATTATAATTTTTACGAGATTTGCAATTTCTCTGGTTTGAATTAATGTTTTTTTTTAACTTTTTCACTCTACAGTCAAACCTGTAAGTTGTCAAAAACACAATTGAAGTTGATGAATTTGTAACAATTCAATATTAGAATGGCGGGGGGCTACCCGAAACTTAATAAACATGCAAGTGGTCTACGAGGCAAAGAGCTTTAGGAACCACTCATATATTTTATTAAAATTTCTTAAGGTTTTCGCAGTTTTAGTCATTTGAAGAGTTGAATAAAACATCCCCAAACAAAAAGTTTTTAGGACAAAAACAATTAAAACCGTCATATAAATATATATCCGATTGTCCTTTGTTTTTTATAGAAGCATTGTGTGGTTATTCATGTGCGGCTCCAGCGCATTTTAGGCACATTGTTCGAGATGCACTGGCTGTCATCCATTGTTTCGGTTTGGTCCAACCACAATCCTTGGGATATTTATCTAAGGGATCAAATACAATTGGTTTGTACAGCAGTATTTTCTATTGCAGATATAATTCAGCAGTCGTCTGTGAAATGATTCGCCACCGTTTGCGAGTCTTTTAAAGGGTGCAACAGTCCATTAGATCTATTCTAAACATTAAAATTAAGTATCCTGGTGAGATAGAAGATATCTAATTTAAAGCTTTGCCATCAAATTATTCATTTAGAAACTGGTACGGTTTAAATGGAATGATTTTGAGTTCTCGTCCGCGATATTCCAAATCGATTTCCAACATATTAAAACAGGAAACATTCTTCGTTCGTTTGACCCAAACGGAACTATATATAAATCATCATCACGAGCAATTCGGTTCCACATTCTGTCAGAATCTCAATCTCTGACGCATTGCTCGAACCACTCATCCGAGACCATCCTGATATATTGAATACATTAATGACTGTCGCCGAAGTCTGGACTATTTCCTCGCAGAGTTGCTTATGTAAGAGTAGGAAATGAACTTTGAGAGTGATGTACATACATTATTTCGTTCGCAGAGTTGCCGACCCAGCACAACGACCAGGTGCTAGCCTTGGCGTGCCTACCAGAGATTTACGACACTTGTTTAGTGTCCTTGGTTGGAATGGCACAAATGTCGATTCGTTCGACGTCATTCCCGGTGAGACACATCTAATAATTTACGAAAGAGACGTATGTGCGTCAGTAGTCTCAAAACGACATACCTGAAGTAGTTGTTGATTCCGACAGCACGCATTTTGTTTTTCCAAAACTATCAAAAACACTTCTACAACGATGGCAAGCCAAAACAGTTTACAGGACCAGATTCTTGACTCGGGGATTCGCCGTAGGCAGGAACACCAGCATTGTCATAAATAATGTTGATAAGTAAAGGTCGTTGTTAAGGTTAAGTTTGATATAGAATTATACTGTTTCATTTTCCTGTATTAAACGTCTCACAATGCTTATTTATTTACAAATTCACTCTTTAATAAATTAAGAGATAACATTGAGTTCGTATATGATACAATTACACACGTCAAAAAATATCCAGGCGCATTTTAAAACAGGGACATTTTAGCTGAATTATATATTTCAAAGGTAGCACATTCTAAAAATGACCTCCATAAAATCCCATTGCGTACAGTTTTTTTTGCAAAATAAAAACAAATTTTTGATAAAAACACTTATTCATATAATAAATTATATACTAAATATATTTTCTTACAACTAATCAAAACATTTTTTCTGATATTTATACACAATTATTGGTCTACTCTTTTTTCTATGAAACCTTTTCTTCTTCTCTCTGATGCTTCTCCGAACTCGTTTCCTATTTCCTTCTCTGGTTTCTCGATTGAGAATCCAATAGTAGTCAGCTAACATATTCCTAACATTTTCCTCGGTAACGTCTGTCGCTGTCACGGACATCCTCGTGAAATCTTTCAGCCTGTTCTTCACGGTAGGATACGAAGTTTTCAATGTAGGAGTGTAAGAAATGAAGTTCTAAGCTGATATTGCATGCGTTGTACAATGGTTTTGTAGTGAGGATCCTTAGTACTTCCCAAAAACTTAACAATACATTCTTGAAACAGTCTCACGCTTCTTTCTTTCCATTTCTTCCATTGTTATAAACCGAGGGGATCATATAAAAGTTTCCTTATGTCGGGGCCAGTGAAAACTCCTTCTTTTAACTTGGCTGTAGACAGTTTCGGGAACTTGGAACACAAAAATCTGAAACAATTCCCATCTCTTGACACTGGTTTGGCAAACTGATATTTATGAACACCAATTTAACACATTTTCTGGAGTATTGATGGCGTTTTCTAGCTGAGGGTTAAACTGTCCAGTCAGTTTTGTCTACTGCAGCTGTCTGGCTCTACTACCCCATTAATAAATAAAGCAAGGATATTTTTATAACCTTCCTGCTGACCCAACTACATGGTTAGTATTTTGAAATCTCCACAAACGATCCATTCATGCTCTTGAGATTTGATTTTCTCAAGAACTTTAGCTAGTTGAAACATGATCTAACCAACAGCAAGTTGTTTATATTTATTCCTAGTACCCCAGATAAAATGCTCAACCTCACCAGTAATATTATGCACTATCAGCTGGTATGTAACTTGTTTCGGCACGACCATGCGGCCTTCCTTCTACCGCTAAAATACCTTTATCCACTCATCCGTACCACTACTCTCTTCAGCCATTAACTTTTTTATTTATTTATTGCCAAGTCCAGATGTAAATGATAGAATTAAAGTCAGTTTTAAAATAAAAAATACTAACAAAAATGCAAACAAAAACTTGAGCGTAACAAAAGAAAAATTGACGCCGTGGAATTTGTTTAAATGTATAAAAATCCTATGTAGTTTTTTACTTCCAGACCTGTGTAATTAATACAAACGTATCAGATACGTGTGCACTGTATAGGGATTTATGACTATCACCATATATATCATAATAATGAAAGTATCTTCGAAATAAGTTTCTCAAAACGGAATGATCATTAATCTATGTGAAAAGCATTAAGGAAAGAATTCCCAAGCATTGATGTTACAGACTGGAACAGAGAATATGTAACACGAAAAGTGGAGGTTAGCGGAGTAACAAGTTGAACCTGAAACAATGAACACGACAATTCCTCCGCATTCTACTGGTTCACATTTAAGCGATCAAGGCTTTGCACAAACAGGCTCCACCTGGCCTACAGGATTTCTTCCTACAATTGAGAAGCTGAAAACAGATAATTTCAAAATAATATTTCATTTTTGCAATAGAGAAGTATACAATATAAATTCTATTTTAAATGTACTCGACTTCTTGGCAATCAGCAGAAAACAAAAACCAGTGTCTTCATAAAAATAATTTAACATTAGATACATCTCCGGATAAGATAAATAAGCAATCAAATTTATCCGATAGATTTCAATTTTCACCAAAATTAATGACATTGATGGAAAAAATTAAAGATGTCGCGTGCTTGTAATGCTGAAATGTTGCCCTAGCTTTAAAATCTCTGATATTTGGTTAACGGTCTGGTTCATTCTTAGTTTAGTTCATTACACTTCATCATGAAGTTCTCACCATCCAGCATTAACAAGTGGAATTTCCTCTGTAATATTTGACACCTAATTCGTCTCCGTCCTCTGTTCATAGCGTCACAGAACTCTATTGTTCGAAACGTCGGTCTTCAACTACTCCTTCTCTTTGAATTTTCTTTCCTTCCTACCTAAATCTAGCACAATCTCTTTAAACAATACAATCTTGACACTTCTACGTCTTTTCCAAACAACTCATTCCATTTTCTTGTTTTAACGTTATTACCATGAGTCTCATTTACACTGGTTCCACTCTTTTATTTACTTATTTTATACATAAAGTAGCATAAATACTGCCCTACGTTGAGATAGGATGACACCACGATTAATTACTCACAGGTTTGTAATAACCAAAAAATAGTCTGGTGTGAAACCAGGAAACTAAACAAATTAGGATTGCCGCGAGAAATAGAAGTCGTTTAAAGATCTTGAATCTACCCGAGTATGTTTTACCCTAGTTATAACAAACCTTTGTGGCAAATCATTCATTTGGAAATCGATAAATAACGGTATGAACGTTTTCCTGAAATAAAATTTAACATATTACACTATTTCTGTTTATAACAAACCTTTTATAGTGGTCCAATGACTATTATCATCGTCAGTGAGAGATTTACAGCGATGAAACGAACAAAATGACCGTTAAGTGACTGCCAACTAACAACGATCATTATACCACTATCGACAAATAAAATGAATCTTCACAAATTTATTTGGCAAATGTGCAGTGTGTGTTTACTATGCTGGAGACTAGTGACGGAACGATCAGTAATAGGGTAATAGGATTTAATGGAATATATGCAACAGTCGCCAGTCTGCCACTTCACATTTTAAAATGATATAAAGTGCAAATTATTCATTTATATTCATGAAGACTTTACACAGTCGAATTATATTCATAATTGAGTCAACAGCAGGAGAAAAAAATTGTTTCAAAAATAATCAGTAGGGACTTGAACTAAAAATAAAATGAATGAGCAGTTGCGGTAGAACGGCTAAAGGCTTACCTCAAGAATTATAAAAAAAATTGAGACATATTGTCTACACTCTATGAACGGCAACATACAGAGACAGTTATTAAAGCTATCGTAGACAGACCCTTGTAATCTACAAAAGTAATTACCACGACAATGAAAAAGGAGAAATTAATATAGAAACAAAAACACTACGAAACTCTTGAAACATAAATTTAATATGACTAATTCTGAATTTTAGTATTTCTGTCCTACAGGTTTGTATTTAGTCTCAATGAAAATATTTAAAACTCAATTACTAATTCTGTTTTATTAATTTTGAACCAAAAATCTCTCGGTCGATAATTTAGCCATATACATCAACAAAATCTAATTTAATTTTATTAAAAATAAGAATATTTTCAGTTTTTACAAAAAACCTTTTTATATAGATTGTTAACATTATTTTTTTTGAAATATACTCCATTTACAATAACTTAAAATTGTTAAAAACTTTTATAGTGTTATTAAACGTGGAAATCATAGATTTTCTCTTCTTGTATAGGTTCCGACTGGATGCATGTTTATCGTACGGATAATCCTGTAGGAATAATTGACTACGTTCCTATGGTCCAGATAAATAATGATTATATCTCATCTCCCGTTATTACATTGTCCAAAATAGCATAAAATTTTATCCCGTTTTTTTCTAATAACGTTTAAGTACCATATTTCGATATAAGTTGTACTAAAAAAGTACGTCAATATTGCAATTATCGGCTATTAAACTCAATGAAAGTAATGTAATCCAAAAGTTTTTAACCTGTTAATGTTCTAAAATTCCCGCATAATGTTTGGAGATTTCAACACGTTCTTTGCTTGAATTAATACCATATTTATTATTAAATATTGACTATATATAATGTTTCCTTTTGAGGTTATTAGGTTGTTTATGGAGAATCTTCTATTTTATGGATTAAATTAAAATGACGCAGTATTAGTTTTGGTATTATGTTTGGCGTTATATTTATGTTTCTAAATCCTAGTACTAATGTTTCTACTAGTATGTCCGATATAATTTTTGTTAGAATATTTGCAATATATTTTGTAAATACCATTAATATGGTGATGTACTGGAATTATGTTTTTATATTTTGTTAAGTATTTAGTTCAAATCCAAATTTAATTTCTTGTAACCCATTGTGTTTAAAGATTTTAACTAATTTAGGTGTCAGTTTATTTATATATGTTTAGCATATATAGATTAACAAATTATTAACCGATATCTTATTAACAAATACGAAAGAGTCGTAAGATCGACACACCTGACGAAAGGCACAAGTATTGTAAAAACTTGGTGTGGTATTTATTTAGTGCTTATTTTTGCCTGTTGTTTGCCTATTTATTTCCCTATATAAATGGTGCCGTGTGACCACTTCTGGTGTTGTGAGACATTTTGTATTCCAATGGCAGGCAGTCCTCCTCAAGGACGTACGAAAGTTAAGGCTAATTTAAGCCAAATATTTTATATTAGACCCGAAACTTTAAATTTAGTTTCCTTAGATTTAGTTTTATGTAGTGTAAATGAAACTGTGCATCTAAGAGCAACACTCAACGATTGAGGACTCTTACGGCTGACCGGCTAGTTCACTGTCATATAGATTTATTAATTTGCTTTATTATTTCTATCAACATCTCAAACCATGAGAAATTTCTAATCACTCGGGCCCGAACAGGATGAGTGCACCTCAAATGGAAACACTAAGTTAACAGATTTTCAGTCGGTTCGAATTACAATGCAAACTGTGTAGAAACCATGTGGTGACTGTTTTAGAGAGACTACAGGTCACGTGGGCTGATCTGGAGGTATTTATTGGTTACCCGCATTGTAGTAAGAGGTTAGTCACTTGGGAGGGGGGTTCTCTCTCGGTCTCTGGATCCAATTTTTGAATTAGTCTTGTTACAGCCGTCTTTGGAGTTGTAAGGGCTCCTGGGTGCACTCTGCTCAGTCTTGCTTTTCTATATTAAACTATATCTTTAACTTCATAGCGCTTTCTGATTTTGTGCACGTCACTGGACGGTACTATAGTTAGAAAAACCCGACGTTATCGACTTTCCCATTTGCCTTTCCTATAAATCTTCCTCTTAACGCTGCGGAAGAGACGGCACTGGATTTTCCTCCGACCTGATCCTATTCAGTCTGATCATTTCCGTACCTTAGCTCTAATTATTAAAATTATTTACATCGACCTTATTTCGATCTCCGAGTTTTAGCAGGTACGATATATTATAACACGATCGTCGTATAATAGATACATTTATTAATTATGCGTACGCAGTGGCGCCCAGACCGACATACGTCAACTAATGATCCGAGGAAGCGGGTAAGCGGTTGAAGTGAAATTATTATTCTAAAAATCCCAATACAGGCATTGTTGATAATTATAGTTAAATATTCGCAGTCGTTAAAATATACATGTTCAAAATCTGGAAAACAATTTCACGAAATGATGCCATATGTCTGCTACAAAACAACGAAAAACGCAAATCATCTGAACATGATGGACTAATAACCGATATTCTGAAGTTAACAGATTAAAGACGAAGTATAAATACAGTTAAAGTAGAAGTGAAGCCTCCATATGTTCTACCAGTAACTTTCTCTTCATCAGTTGTTACATATGTTTTGTAGTTTTACATCTGTGTTGATGAATCATAATGCAATTAATTAAAAAATTGGAGGTGTGCCTTCATCAGGTCTAATGGATTCGGATCTGGAGTCGACAGGGATAGGCCAGTGTTTCGAGCGTCCGTCCAGTGTACGGGTGGTCCCGGGTCTGATTCCTGGTCCAGTCGATATTTTTCCATTCTGATACTTTAATTCAATTTAACCATGGCCTTTACGGCTCAAGGGTTATGAAAGCTTTCTATATAAATATTCTTGAAAGGCAATTATTGCCAATAGAGAACAAAGATATTCCAAAACCATCGTTAGTCTTGTATAAATATTTAATGCTTTAAACGATTCAGACGAACAAATGTATGTAATTCCATGATACAAATATTTATTAACAATAGGGATTAATTTAATTACGAGAAACGTGATCGTGATGGCGTTGCAATAATAGTTTATTCGTAAGAGGTACGCTAAAGCCTTAGTCGCGTGACTTTCTTGATATGAGGGCACATGCTCTATCTGCAGCTGATATTGCACAGATTGGAAGAATGACAAATAGAATAGTCAGTAAACTGAATGATTAGTTACGCTTCGTGGACATATTACTGCATTAGCACTTACTATACGTAAATACATATATATTCTATTCAGTACTCCCTTGGAAAATATTAAAGGGGCCAGGAATTGCCACAGAAGTCGGTCGTATAAAAACGGTACGCCATTTCAATATTATAATAGGGAAACAAGATGTTTACCACGTCGGTAGAAGTGATTGTTTCTGAATATATGTTGAAATCACACCATTTATCATGCATTCAGCGTGGAATGATTGCTGGCGTTCCGAGCCAATGACCAAGTATCAGCAAATCAACTACATTCTTTAATTGATCAATATACGTCAACTTAGCTTTTTTTGTTTAATCACTATATATTCAATACCCAAGACCAATCCTGTTTTATTATGTTTTATTAAAACCAAAAAGTCATACGCAGAAGCGCTAATCCGTCATAGTCATCTGAAAAACAGAACCATTCACACATTGCATAATGAATGATGAAGCTTTACTAATAATAATTCAATTCTAAGAGATGGTCGGAGCCGCTCCATGACGGTGCTCCTTGAGAAGAGTCGTTCAAAGGAATTTCCTGCTACTCCGAGTCGAAATACACTCGTTCGTGAGATGGCGGTGAGTTGGAGGGTGATCGTTCAGTGCGGCCGCACTATCCTGGACGACTCTTCGGAGTCATTCCGGAGCGATCGATAGCCGGACTCGCTCCGGAGTTACAAATCTCTAATATACATTGTAATATACAATATGTAGGTTTTTAAATTATTTAATTTACATATAAGAGCTATTTAATATAATACTGAATACTGAAATATTTAAAGAAATATAAATTTTACTTTACAGTTTATGATTATTTAAAGAATTATTTACTACGAACAATTTAAATTATATTACCTAAATTGTCAAGTTATCAAATTTTAATAGCAATTCTTAAAATTTACTGAAAGGTTTGAAATGACTTTTAGAGAATTTATTAATATAATAATTAAAGAAAATAGAAAAAGGGTATTTACATATAAATTTACATAAAATTTGCCACGGCTATTAATTTAAATGAGACTCTTTAAATTTTATCTCAGGGCGTTTTATTGGGCCTAGGAAAACTATAGAATTGAAATGAAATATAAAATTTACAGAATAATTGTTTAGTTGAAATTACAGAAATGTTACACTTACAAATATTTCCCGAAAATACAAACACGAAACGAAGAAATTTCACCCTACAACAATTATGCAAGGTTTACACTGTGTTTTAATTTTACCTAATTAAAAATAAGCTCTACATATAATTTAAGAACGATATTCAATCTCATATCCACACAATTTTCAACAAATATTTACGAAAACGTTTTAAACTTTTGTCAATATATCATATGGTATTCATTCATACCTTCACTTTCACAACATACACAACTCAATCCTTTTAGAGCTCCTGAGAAATAGAATCCTCCGTACGGATGCACAATGTTTCACCCATCGGTTAGTCAAACTTATCACCAATACCCAATATGTTTTTACCATGGAAACCGGTGAGTTTTACTGTGATCCCAATTGTAGGCTGATCACAAGGTAGTTTGCTTGTGAGAACAAACCAGTTAAATGTTCCTAATACAACACCCACAAATTTATGGTTCAATAATTATCTGCCGCTGAATTTTCTAAATCTGTACGTCGAATTATATTGGCTTCCAGTCCAATAATGCAGTTAAACAATTTAAAATATATTATAACTTTTACTTTCCAAAACTTTCATACTCTTTATCCGAATCCAGAAGACCTCACCGAATGGCGACCTTCTCTCTCGACCACCACATAGACACTGTCGTTCAATGGCGACCACTGACATGACGAATACCACAAGCAAACTGTTAATTTTTAATACATCAAATTCACCCCCCCCCACACACACACACACACTCATTACGCTATCTAGTGGTGAGAAATTCATATAGTCCGGTTTCTCACACGACATCGGTGACCGGGCAATTTGGCATACTGTGCCACTGACCGTCAAAACTTTACATAAGCACAACAAAAAACGTCTGGGAATACTCTCCATTCTCACGGTTTACTGACTTATACTCACAATTGGAGATGGGCAATAATGACTTTTGAACGTCAGTATATTACATCTATCTGAATATATAGATATATAGAGGTATATATATATATGTATATATATATATATATATATATACATCTTTTACACTTGAGTCAGATAGATCATGTAATATACTGACGTTCAAAAGTCAGTATTACCAAAACAATTCTGACGTGCTCAACAGTTTTAACCCCCGGGTCAGGTTAGAAACAAACCTTTTTTCACTCGCCGGTCGAAATATTAAAAAATGTTAAATACAAAAGTGGTTCGTTTAAGTATACAAAATTTTATTATATAAATTCTTTATGAATAAATGTAAGTGATTTAGAACAACAAATTAAGAAAATCTAATGTGACGTGTTGAGGCGCTATGCATCGCCTAATATGTTTAAATATCTGTAGTAGTTATTATTGACACAAACACCAAATGTGAATAATTTATTTGTATCCATTAAATAAAAAGTTTTTTCACAAATATAAGTTGAGCTGAAGATTACCAAATATTACTTGGCAAGTTTTTTAAAATTTCCATATTTTTTATTATGCAATTCCTTATAAAAATATCACAAATTTTCTTGCTCTCCTGGATATTTCTCACATAATAATTCATCACATTGTAAATTAATTATTTCTAATTGTATGTCAACAGGAACGTCATCTACATGTACAGATTTCCTATAATAGATCAAATTTTATCAATTTTCTTGAAGCAATGGAATCTCTGTTCGAAATTAGTCATTACTGCAGGGTATTTTATTAAATTCTTGGACCTTTTCTCTTTAAATATTTAAAGATACGGTCTCTAACGATGGAAAATAGATAAAATCAGCATCAGCCAGATTTAGAGATTTTACAGCAGTATCAATGCTACCAAGAAAATTTACCAGCCCTAAGAACACACTAGGATTATGTTATGCAGTTAATTCTTCTAGATATGTATATATTTTTCTACTTTTTGATTGTACTTAATAATAGTCTTCGTAATCTTGCAATGATCAGATATCGCCAATTTAAATCACTGAAAACGTTATTATTGTTAATTGCAATGGTGTATCATATTTTAAGAACGAATAGTCAAGTATTGTTGAGCGTCAACTAAACATCGGTTAATTACAACATTTTTAGTCATTTTTGACTAAATCCTTGCGTTCCTAGAAAGAGACATTTAATGAGAGAAATAGTCAATGCATCAAAAAGATAGAAATTATGTATTGGTGAAATTTTAGGAGCCAAGAGCCTGCAAGGGAGAAAGACATATAGAAGCAGTCGACGACCAGAGTTTGATAAAGTCAGGTCACGCTCATTCGTAACCGGCGGCATCGCAGTGAAGCAGCAAGAAACAGTTTCTTTGTTAATTGATATTTATTCCACGCAAACGTCGACCGTTTAACATGTTTGATTTTTTCCACCCCCGACCATCCCCGCTTGGGGGAGTTAAACGGCAAGTTGAATGTCATTAAACTCAGTGACAACCATAACTCCAGATTATACTGTGAAATCTCGATTGATTTTACATTTTGATGTTATGCCACTCCACCCCCACCATTAAGGGAGCTCACTCCGAAGGCGAAAGGGGTTGAAATTATACACTGACAACTTGTAGAGAAATATTATGAATCTCATTCACCCCGAAAATATTTATTCGACGGAAATATCGGCCGGTTAATATGTTTGAATATTTCCAACGCCGTTTACCCCCGCCCGTGAGAGTTAAACTGCAAGTTGAATGTCATAATTAATCTCAGCGACATGCATAACCCCGGTTTCGAGTTCAATTTCTGTGTTTCTGCGATATTTTTAAGTAACGAAACTCCACCCCCCATCCTTGAAGGTTCTCTCCTCCCAAACCGATTGTAGTTGTAATTATACACAGAGAATATCTAAATAAATATTATCTCATTGACACCGAAAAATATTTATTCGACGAAAATATCGACCATTTGACATATTTGAAAATTTCCATCGCCGACCACCCCGCTGGGTCAATTAAACGGCAAGTTGAATGTCATAATTAAAATCAGTGACATCCATAACCCTGGATTCGACCAAAGTTCTGCGAGCTTCTTCTAAAAGCGTGTCTATATACAAGAATTTGTGGCTCGTATTGTCTACAGACATTGTCTAGATTCAAAATCGCTCTACTTAGTATACAAGTGTTTACTAGACCTAAGGTTGCCTGATCCGGGGATCATATTTGGTGCAGATTTCATATTTTTATCTTCTTCTGTTGTTTTCCTGCTGCCTGTTAAAAATGCACCATGACTCTACGGACACACTGTATTTTGTCTCATCCCAACTATATAATCTTCACATAAAAAGTTATATAAAGTAAAATTAAAGCAGTGACGTTCCCCGTAGCACTGCGCAGTGAAGGTTCTTGTATTTTCTTATCGAGTAGTGTAGTGGTGTTAGAGTTGCGCGTAATTCTTTTTTTTTATGTTTCTTGTGCACGCTTCTTTTGATTTGGAAAGAAATCTTTAGTCGGTGTTGTGTGTATTTTTCTACTTTCACCTAAATCCAGTTAACCCAAGCGCGTTATTGACAAAGTTTACTATCAAAGTTAAGTCGTTGATCAGTACAAACGGAATATTCCACGCAACTTAATGACTCACAAAGCGCTTAATTGTGTTGCATCCTAAAAAGAAAATAAGGAATTTACCAGCGTAGTATTTTTCTGAGATAGGGATATAAACTGTGCAGTGTTTTTTTTTTAAAAAAATAGTTCTAGTGAAATGAGATCTTAGTGTTGTAAATAGGGGTGCGAATAAAATTGTTTGATTAAATATTTACTCGCGAATATGTTTCTTTACGAAGACTCACATACGAGTTGATTGTAATATTGATCTTTTCCGAACCATGTACTTGTAGACTGTAACATTTGCAGTGAATATTAATTATTATTATTTTTTATTATTATTTAGGGCAACAGGCTACATGAGGGTAATCCACTTTGGGCAACTCCCCATTAATAGCACAGGAAGGGATTTGAAAGGAGGATGCGGAAGGGTAGAGGAAGGTAGCCAAGGGTTTACTAGGACCCCCGGGCTATATTTTAAGGATCCTACCTGGCATTCGCCTAAAGAAATGCAGGGAAAACCCTACGAAAACCTGCATTAGGTAGGTCGGGCATTGGGTACTTGTCCCACGCCCTTCCGATAGCGGGAGAGGAGTTTGCTGTGGGGACGCAGCATGCCCTTCTCCGTGCCTCGACCAGTTTAGCTATTCCAATGGGAATAGCGAACAACTCTTACCGTATGCCCAAGGTCTGCGACCCCGGAACATACACCTCTCAAAACAGGCCGAGGTGCCTCGGCTTGTGGGAACCTTAGTTCAAAAACGGAGAGGAAAAGGCATCCCCAAAGGTAGCCCCTTCGTATCTCTCCTAAAAGGTTCTGCCTGCGAGAGAACATCCCTCACAGGTATTGCCTGCGAGAGAATAGCCCTCGCAGACCTTCCCTGAATATTAATTAATTTTTTTTTAGGGCAACAGGCTACATGAGGGTGATCCACATTGGGCAACTCCCCTTTAATAGCATAGGAAGGGATTTGAAAGGGGGGATGCGGAAGGGTAGAGGAAGGTTGCCAAGGGTTACTTAGATAAATTAATTTATATAAGCAATAAAGAATACAAAGTAAATTTTTGTCCATATATTAATTTATTAGTTCGTTTATTTTCCTTTTAAAAAATATTTTCAGCAATGATGCATCTATATTTTTGTATTAGCCGATTTTAACTAAAATGGTCAGGTAAAATAAGGAAATACTGGAATTATGGAATACCCGTGAAGGATATGAGTCAATTTCCCGATTAATCATATGGGAAGATCTAAAACGGAAGGCCTTCAACAGAAGACTTCAAATAGAAGTCGAAGTTCAACTGTAGATCGCGGGAAAACTCACATAAAAAATGTACATCTCATGCTTGCCGTGAGGTTAATGAACCTGAATATTCTATTCTATTTGCGTGATGATGACTATTTGCAGTGATGATGACATTTGTGATTCATATTTGATTTTTGTACTACCGCCTATTATTTCACTATATATACTATTACAAACCAGATTGAATTTGTTATTATTATACGTTAATAGAGCCTACTTTAGGCGTTACTGAAATGTGTCTGGTGTAAATTAATAAATTTTAATGCTAGTCAAGCCCAAGCGTTGAAGAACAACTGGTACAGAATATTATATATATACACCACACTGTTTTGATAAATTTAAATTAGGGCCAGTTTGAGAACGGGTTTCATAGAGAAATTTATCACTAGAATGAATGGCTCACAAATGCTTTATTTTAGGAAATTGACAATATATTAAAAATAATAAAATTCGTTCATTCTTGAAATATAATAAAACATTTCTTAATTACTTATCGGAATTATTGATTTACTAATTTTTATGTAAATATTTGAATATGGAAGAAAATTTATACATATATCACAACAAAATTAAAATTTTTCATAAATATAGCATTGTCAATTGATTGTTCAGATTCCAACAATTGGTGTCAGTGAATACATTTAATATGTTTGTTTATTATCGCATGGAGATGCCAGAGTAAATGGATTCTTTAGATTTTTCGATCTGGCACGAAATCCCGAGACTAACTGCTACAATATCCGATGTCCCCCCCCCCTCCCACCGAATTATGTGTGTTTTCCTGTTAGGCACCGGCCACACTATTTTACGCACGAGAAAAATCGTAGGGTCCAGGTAAACGATATTATGACCTTTCGGCCTAGTTCGATTGTTCGCTGCAAAAATTCGCATGCGTTTTCCAACCTACTCTTGAATATGCACAAGACGAGATCGTAGGGAACAATCGCACTAGGCCGAAGGGTCATAAAATCGTATAACTCGATCCTGCTACTTTACGCATACGAAAAATCGCATAGTGTGGACGGGGTCTAATTAGACTCAAAATGTCAGTGAATTGGGCTTCGAACTATTTGTTTACTTTCGAACTCGTGTTCCCTTAACGTTACTAGCTTGGTGCCCTGCGTTGCCCGAAATGTCATTTATCCAAAACCCCCGACTTGACCCGAATCTAGGTAGCTTTTGCGTTATTTTTATGTAACACAACTCGTCACCTATCCCTATGTGTGTTCACCTCCCACTCCGAAGGGCGTGGAACTCATTGTTTCATTCGACGAATATATCGCCGTCTGAAAATGTTCAAAAATTTCAACCACCGCTACTGTGGGTTAAAAAAAGTATTTATCCCACGATAAAATAGCCCAGTTTGTCACAATGAAACTCAGCGACATGCATAACCCCAGAATTGACTCGAATATCGGTTGATTCGCGTTATTTTCACGTAACGCTCCACCCCTAAGCATGCTACCCTCCCATGCCGATAGGGGTTGATATTATACACAGATAATATCTACCAAAATTTATGAATTTAAATGACACCGAAAAATATTTATTAGACGCAAATATCGGTCAACATTTTTGAAAATTTCCAACCCCGTTCAGCTCCGCCCTTGGGGGTAAACTGTTTGTTTAATGTCATAATTAATCTCAGAAACATCCATTACCCTAGATTCACTCCAACCTCGGTTTTTTGCGTTATTTGTATGTAATTAATCTCCAGCCTGCCCTTCATGGTTCTCTCCTCCCAGGCCGATAGGAGTTGGAATTATACACAGAATGCATTAAAAAATATTATAAGTATCATTGACCCCAAAAAAATTTATTCGACGCTAATATTGACTGGTTAACATTTTTGAACATTTCTACCCGCGACGACGTCCACCCAGCCCCTCCCACCCACACCCACACCCGCGTGTTACCCAGGTTGTGTTAAACAAATTCCGCGATACCCATAACCCCGATTTCACTCGAATCTCGGTTTTTCTGGTATTTTTCTGTAAATCCCCTCCACCCACACCCCTAACCGTGCTTCCCTCCCATACCAAAAGGGCTAGAAATACTATCAATCTAATTAACCCAGAAAAATATTTATTAAAAGCAAATATCCTCCTTGTCTGTATGTTTCAAAATTTTCACTACCTTCCACCCCCGCCCCTGGGGGTAAATGGCCAATTGAATGTCCTAATTAAACTCAGCGACATTCATAACCCTGGATTTGACTCTAATCACGATTGTTTTGCGTTATTTTTATGTAATGAAACTCCACCCCAACCCTTAAGGGTGATCCCTCCAAAGCCCGAAAGGATGTGAAATTTTACACGGAGATCATGTTGAGAAATTTTAATAAACTCATTGTTCCCGAATTATATTTATTCAACGCAAAAGTCGGCCGGTTAAAATGTTTGTAAATTTCTACCATCGCCCACCACTGCCCAGCCACTCCCCCCACCGCCCTACTTCGGGCGTTGATCACGTTGTCATAAATAAACTCAGCGACATCCCTTACCTTAGATTTGACTTCATTCTCTGTTGTTTTTGCGTTATTTTCATGTAACTCCCCTCCACTCCCAGCGCTAAGCGTGCTTCCCTCTCATGCCGAAAGGGGTTGAAATTAAAAACAAAATCGGTATAAATACTATAAATGTCATTGATCCCGACAAATATTAATTCCACAAAAGTATCGCGACGTTTAACGTGTTTGAAAATGAACACCCCCACCAATCCCTTCTTGGGAAAGTGAAACGGTTAGTCCAATGTCATAATTAAACTCATTGACATCCATAACTCCGGATTCGACTCAAATGTCGATTGTAGTACTAGTTATCCTCGTAAGAATGGTTGCTTGTGGTGATGTAGCACTTCGCGGATATGGTGAGTTAAATCCGCTAATCTGGATAGAAAAACCGGAGATTTGGTAGAAGCTCAATGCACTATTAGTATCATTGTTCGCGAGTAGACGAAATTTAGTTACTTAGTTACACAGCTAGAAACAAAATTTAGAGAGAACATATGGGATAATATGTATAATTAATCTGCCGCCAAAGATCAATTATTGATTATTTTCCAGATGAGCGAAGATACGCGTAATAAATTATTGCTATTATAACGTTTGAAGTAGGAGATTGAGGAGCCTAGCCAATCCCTACGTAGGATGGGGTTCTTTTCCAGAACAGAAGTTAAAAACCTTCTGGTTACAATATTTGCATGATTATGTCATCAAAAATATTTGTTAAATAATGACAAAAACCTGGACGAATTGGTAATTGTGGCCTATAAATCGGGATGTAATGAATTGCAGAACTAGAGAAACGCATAGATCGCAGTAGGAGTTAGAATAGAGATCGGCTAACAGATGAGAGATAAAAACCCGAGTTTCAATTTCTGTGACACGAGAATAGCCGGTTTATTCAAAAACACAACCAATAATTTTCAGATGCGTAGTTACGGTTTTCAACTTCCGGCGACAACCGAAGAATTCGAGCGAAATTAAATGTTAAAAACAACAGTAATTTCAGAAAAATATTCATATTATTTTAAATACTTTTAAATGTTAAGGTTAAGTTAAATTTTTAAAGATGGAATGAAGTAATGTTATAAATAAAAAAGAGTGTATGTATGTTTGTTTGTTTGTTTGTATGTTTGTATGTTTGTTTGAATGTTTGTATGTTTGTATATTTGTATGTTCGTTATACAAATCTACACCGCTGGAGAAAATTTCACCAAATTTCGTACACGTGTTCTATACGACCAGGAAACAAACACTGTCGGCGCGAGACGCGTCTACCACCCCCCAGAAGCGGGGGTGAACGGGGGTTGAAACATTTAAACATGCTAAAACAGCCGATATTTTAGTCGGATAATAATTTTTAGGGGTCCAAGATATTGATGGTGTTCCTACCGATGTTTTCTGAATATAATTTTCATCCCCTACACCCTCGGAAAAGGGCACCCTTAGGGTTTGGTGTGGAGAATACTAATCTATACCGGTGGATCAAATTTCACCAAATTTCGTACACGTGTTCTTTGCGACCAGGAAAACAACACTGTCGGGGTGAGACGCGCCTACCACCCCCAGAAGCGGGGGTGGACGGGGGTGGAAATATTTCAACATGCTAAAACAGTCGATATTTCAGTCGGATAAATATTTTTAGGGGTCAAAGATATTTATAGTCTTTCCACTGATGATATCTGAATATAATTTTCAACCTCTACACCCTGGGGAAAGACCACCCCTAGCGTTTGGGGTGGAGAATAAAAATCTACACCGCTGAAGCAAATTTCACCAAACTTCGTACACGGGTTCTTTGCGACCAGGAAAACGACACTGTCGGGGTGAGACGCGTCTACCAACCCCAGAAGCGGGGGTGGACGGGGGTTGAAATACTTAAACATGCTAAAACAGCAGGTATTAGATTTGGATAAATATTTTCGGGGTCAAAGATATTGATTGTGTTTCTACCGATGTTATCTGAATATAATATTCATCTCCTACGCCCTGGGAAAAGGGCACCCTTTATTCAGAACCCTTAGGGTTTGGGGTGGGGTTGCTTTACAGAAAAATAACGCGAATACAACCGAGTTTGGAGTCAAATCGGAGGTTATGGATGTCAGTGCGTTTATTTCGGATAAATATTTTTAATTGCCCATTTAACCCGAAAGCGTGGGGGTTGGAAGGGAAGATAAATAGTCAGTTCTTGCGCGTTCTTGGAGGAGAATTACGTGAATACTATTTCAACGGATGTTGTTGAAAATATAAATCCCTTTAGACATTAGTGGTGAGCTTGCTAAGGGCTGGGGGTGAGAATTGTCTATTATTCTAAAACTGCCAACATGTTATGTGTTTATTGGTAAAATAGATTGATAGTGTTTCTACCGATGTGATATGAGTAAAAATTCAACCCTTTCCACCACGGGAAAGTAGCAGATTTAGGGGTGGTGTTGTTCATACTATTTTAACCGATGTTGTTTCCATTAATAACGACGTTTAATTTTATAAATAAAAATGAGTGTATGTATGTATGTATGTTCGTTATACAAATCTACACCGGTAGAGCAAATTTCACCAAATTTCGTACACGTGTACTTTACGACCAGGAAACAAACACTGTCGGGGTGAGACGCGCCTACCACCCCCAGAAGCGGGGGTGGACGGGGGTTGAAATACTTAAACATGCTAAAACAGCCGATATTTTAGTCGGATAATAATTTTTAGGGGTCCAAGATATTTATGGTGTTTCTACCGATGTTTTCTGAATATAATTTTCATCCCCTACACCCTGGGAAAAGGGCACCCTTAGGGTTTGGGGTGGGGAATACAAATCTATACCGGTGGATCAAATTTCACCAAATTTCGGACACGTGTTCTTTGCGACCAGGAAAACAACACTGTCGGGGTGAGACGCGCCTACCACCCCTTGAAGCGGGGGTGGACGGGGTGGAAATATTTGAACATGCTAAAACAGTCGATATTTCAGTCGGATAAATATTTTTAGGGGTCAAAGATATTTATAGTCTTTCCACTGATGACATCTAAATATAATTTTCAACCTCTACTACCTGGGGAAAGAGCACCCCTAGCGTTTGGGGTGGAGAGTACAAATCTACACCGCTGGAGCAAATTTCACCAAATTTCGTACACGGGTTCTTTGCGACCAGGTAAACAACACTGTCGGGGTGAGACGCGTCTACCAACCCCAGAAGCGGGGGTGGACGGGGGTGGAAATATTTAAACATGCTAAAACAGTCTATATTTCAGTCGGATAAATATTTTTAGGGGTCACAGATATTAATAGTGTTTCTACCGACTGTTGGGGTAAGACGCGTCTACCACCCCCAGAAGCGGGTCGGGATTACGAGTAGAGCACATTTAGGTGTTGGGTGGAGGAACGCTGCAATTAAATAACGCGAATACAACCGAGATTGGAGTCAAATCCAAGGTTATGGATGTCATCCAGTTCAATTATAGCATCAAATTGGCCATTTAGCCCCTTAGGGGCGGGAGTGGATGGGATGGAAATTTTCTAACATGTTAAATCATCGATATTAGCGTGGAATAAATAAATGCCGGGACCATTGACGTTGATAGTATTTCTACCTATGTTGTTTGTAGGCATGATAGGGGTGGGCTGGAGGGGATTTCCTTGAAAATAACGGGAAAACAACCGAGATTCGAGTCAAATCAAAGGTCATGGATGTCCCTGAATTTATTTATGACAATCTGGACAACGCGCGGGTATCGGCTGGGTTGGGATGAGTTACCGACTGATTTTTGCGTCGATTAAATATATTTCGGGATGAATTAGATTAATAAAATTTCCCTACATGTTCTCAATGAATAATTTCAACCCCTTTCGGACTCATAAGGGTGCACCCTTAAGGGTGGGCGTGAAGTAGCATTACATAAAAAGAAGCCAGAAACTATCGGGATTGTCACTGAGTTTAATTAATTTCCTTGAAAATAACGGGAAAACAACCAAGATTCGAGTCAAATCGAAGGAAATGGATATTGCTGAATTTATTTATGGCAATCTGGACAACGCGCGGGTATCGGCTGGGTTGGGATGAGGTACCGGCTGTTTTTTGCGTCAATTAAATATATTTCGGGATGAATTAGATTAATAAAATTTCCCTACATATTCGCTGTGTATAATTTCAACCCCTTTCGGACTCATAAGGGTGCACCCTTAAGGGTGGGCGTGAAGTAGCATTACATAAAAAGAAACCAGAAACTATCGGGATTGTCACTGAGTTTAATTAATTTCCTTGAAAATAACGGGAAAACAAACGAGATTCGAGTCAAATCGAAGGTAATGGATGTTGCTGAATTTATTTATGACAATCTGGACAACGCGCGGGTATCGGCTGGGTTGGGA
Source organism: Zhengitettix transpicula (assembly GCA_037074705.1). NCBI lineage: Eukaryota > Metazoa > Arthropoda > Insecta > Orthoptera > Tetrigidae > Zhengitettix > Zhengitettix transpicula. Next base: position 186,798,544 of record CM073591.1, on the reverse strand, counting down.
TGAGTTGGCCGGCTGTTTTTTCGTCAATTAAATATATTTCGGGATGAGTTAGATTAATAAAATTTCCCTACATGTTCTCTGTGTATAATTTCAACCCCTTTCGGACTCGGAAGGGTGCACCCTTAAGGGTTGGCGTGGAAGTAGCATTAGATAAAAATAAACCAGAAACTATCAGGATTGTCACTGAGTTTAATTATGACATTAAACTTGACCGTTTAAGTCCCCGAAGCGGGAGTGGTCGGGGGTGAAAAATTTCAAACATGTTAAACGGTCGATATTTGCGATAATTATTTCCTGGGGTTAATTACTTTGAAAGTATTTATACCGATGTTGTTTGTGTATAATTTAACCCCTGTGAGGGGAGCAAGCTTAGGGGTGGCGTTGAGGTACGTTAAATAAAATCCCACAAAAACAACCGAGATTCGAATCAATTCCGAGACTATGAATGTCGCTGAATCTAATTGTGACAACCTGGGTAACGCGAGGGGTTTGGGAAGTGTTGGGCGGGGTAATAAATTTTCAGACAATGTAATCGGCCGATTTTTGCGTGGAATACATTCTTTTTCATTATCGCATATTTGTGGGGGTGGTCATCTTCTAACATGTAAAAATGGCCGATATATTTAGTCAATGACTTCATCCCCCTTCGGCATGGGAGGTTAGCACATTTAGGGATAGGGTTCGAGGAGCTTTACATAAAAATAGCGCAAAAGTAACCAAAATTGGAGTCTTATGGATGGTTATGGATAAATGACATCTCGGGCAACGCCGGGCACCCAGCTAGTATGATTAATAAAACAAAGGTAGAAATATTCTAAAATATTATTCTTCGCAAAAACTTTAAAATTACATTGGATAAAATATTATAATAACCTGACAATAAAGTTAATGTAAACTAAAGAATAGACATGTATAAGTGATGAATAATGAACTCCAAAAACAACCTATCCTCCAAATTTTTGGAAGAGTTCAACATGTATGTTCCCGCTCCACACACAATAAATGCAAGGCTGCCAATATACCCTGTAGTATGAATTATCTCAGGTAGAAAAAGATGAGTTTTAATTTACTGAAAGATCTTTCACAACTGGTGATGGAAATTTCAAGTCAGTAAAATCTGGAGACCAACTCACAGATTTAGAAATACCTCTTCCCCATACTGTACAAAAAGGTCGTTTAGTGTCGAACTCTCATCAATAGTAGTATTGAGTATCATTCTGCATTCCATTATTTCAGTATAGCTTAGTCATCCAAGTCAGTATCGTAAACGTTTCCCAAGAAAATGCAACTAAGTATTTTCGTAGCTCTAAAAGACAGCCAACACAAGAGTCCAGTCTCTTTCAGCTCATGAATATCTCCCATTTTCATGAATATTTTGTTTATCATACTTTTCATTAACTATTCGTTATCTGCTGCGAGAACTACATCATCTGCAATTTCTCCAGGCATTTTCTTCTTTTTTTTCTGTCGTCTCTCAACTTAGAAATATGAAGTATTACACAGTTCCATTGTTTCTTCAATAGATTTAATGCATCTTTATAGAAAATACATTTTTAAAGTCCGAATAGCATTAAAGTATCACGATGAAAAAATGTCGAAAACCAGGAATCGTACCCGGGGACCTCCGCTTACCGGGCAGAAGCTCTACAACTGATGAATCCATGTTGACTCCGGATCCGGTGGACAATTCTGCAAACCATTATAGCTATTAAAGACTCACCTACAATGTTTACTAAATCACAATTCTTACGTGACCTGAATTTAAGATTTCAATCATACTTTAATTCAATTTAATTTCTTGGCCTGAGCTTTTTTAAGTTTTCACTATATTCTAAAACCCTTTATCATTTTTCATATAAAAATTCGTTCTGCATTGAGGTCCTAAATTTGCGACGTTATGAAGCCGATGGAAATGGATTTTTAAAGCATATAGCAACTGGTGATGAATGTTGGGTTCACCACTTCCAGCGCAGACCAAGCGAACCAGTAAGGAGTTGCGGCATTCATCATCGCCGAGACCAAGACACAACTGTGTAAAGTGACGTTCACGCTCATATGCGACTGTAAAAGTCTAATCCTGGAACATTACATGCCAAAGGGGCCGCTATGTGAAGAGCATATCTGCTTGAGAATCATTTGACGCGTGGAATCCGGTCAAAATGTAGTGGTTTTCTCAGTACTGTCGGACTCTTGCAGCATGATAAGTGCGTTGAGCGACTGAAGACAGGTATTCCTAGGTTCACTTTTGTGTTCCATTCGAATGTGATGGGCTTGGGGGTCCTCTGGCTACAAGCGAAGGCGGTGGGGCGACTTCTCTTGCTTCTCATCGCCCAGCGCCAGAGCTCTCGTACAATGCTTAAGAGTTTCAAAGAGTCGATTCCCGTCAATAATTAATTTAATGTTTAAATGCTTTATAACTAAAAATAGAAAAGTAATCCGACTTTTCATGAATATAATAAATATTTTCAGCCCTATAAGTTGGAAGAAATAAAAATAATTATGTTAAATTGTTTACTTATATTCACATCACATTTAGTTAATTAAATACAACCGAAGAGGTCCCTGAACATAGGGAAGAAAGTTTTGTAAGTATGTAAATTTTAATTTTTAAAAAATTCTAACTTTTGGCCAATATACAGTAATTATGTTTAAAGGTTTTATTTTTACATCTGTTTTATACAAAAAAAGTATAATGTAGGTAATGACCAGTTTCAGACAGTTTATTTAATTAATTCAAAAACAATGGTTTGGTACATTTTACACATTCTCAAGTCTTTTCTGCAGAGAAATGATGAAGTATTGTAATAAGAGAGACAATTTTACAGTAACATAGTGTGGTATTACGGTGCTTCGGGTTCTAATAAACTGTTTTTATTAATGTGTTTTCTGTGGTTTGATTGATATATTCTTTTATTGAATAACATTTATTATAGATCTAAATTACGCTTTGTTTTGGTGCAATGGAGTCAATGGACGATTTGATGGGCACAATTTTTTTAAGAAGACTGTTGATTGAGAGGTTCGCAAGTAACACCAATATCCACCATGCCAATGGCCTCGTAGCATCCAAATACTTCTTGTGCCAAAGGCCACAAAATTCCTTCCCCACGACTAATTTTTTCCTTCGTCAGAAAATACTTTTCTTTCAAAGAAACATCTACCACCACATAAATGGCACAGTTATGGGTACCCAGACAGCCCCCTCCTATGCCAACCTGTTTCAAGGTACTCCTAGAACAGGACCACCTAAATTCCTCCCCATTGAAACCCCTAGCCTGATTCAGGTTCATAGATGACATCTGGGTCATTCCATGCCAAGTGACCAAATCGGCTTTTGGGTACCACCTTCGATTTTGGTGAAATTTGGTGATAGTGTTGAATAAAGCTTCAAGTGGTGATGCGCAAAGTCTAAGATTCACTAGTAGTATAGAGGGGGCACCAAGGCCTCCTGAAAAAAGGTACCTGTGCAATTCAACCGTGTGCGTGAATAGATTGTATAGTTTGAAGTACTACGGTTGTGGAACTGTAGCAGCTACCTAGCTTCCTGAAAAATTGTAACCAGAGATAACTATTTATGCTGTACACGATGGTTGCAGTTCCAAGGTTTAAAAAGTTTTAGTTTTATTGCGGTTATCTCACAAATTCGCTCAAATAATCTTTCACGTCAATTAGGAGCATATTTTTCATTGCTTACAACTTTGCAACAAAACCTTCCAGAAACTTATGCTTTGGTGAACTAACCAAACCCATTACTTCTTTTAAGCAGCCGAAGTATCAGTTAATAAGATCACTTTGTTGTCATGATATATGCTATTAAATAAGAGTTTCAAATTTTACACGTAAAATTTTGTGCATTTTCACTCACAAATAGCAAAAAACGTTTTGCTACAATCAATTTCTTTTTGTTACCATTGGAAAGAGCAGACTTTTTTCTGTAAGAGTTATCTTATTTCACTTTTGAGACTCTTCATTTACGGCCAAAAAAATTACTTTGAAAATTGCACTCATTTAAATAACATGATATACTGCACAAAGGTGATTCAAGCAAATAATTTGTACTGGTTCATTCAACCTATTGGTGTTGCTTATGCTTAATGTCAACCAAGTGGTTTTTATTTGTGAGCTTGAAAGCTGATAAAATCAGTATGGGTTTAGTTAGCTTACCAAAGCATAAGTTTGTAGAATGTCTTGTTTCAAAGTTATAAGGACGAAAAATCTTTCTCAAATTTACATGACAGATTATTGGATCAACTTAGTGAGATAACAGCAATAAAACTAAACCTTTGAACTTTGAACAGAGCACAAAAAGTTGTCCCTAGTTGTCATTTTTCAGGAGGTTAACTGCTACAGTTCCACAACAATAGTACTTGAAACTTGCCAATTTTTTAGAACATGCATCAGTGTGCACGAGTGACCTTTATGCCGGAGACTCCGGGTCCCTAACTATACTACTTATCAAGGTGAATTTTTCCACAGCATTGTCTCAAATACATATGTCCGTACACAAAATTTCAGCAAGATTGGAGATGGTGACTAAAAATTTTATTTGTTAATTTGGTCACTTGACATAATTTTTTTCATTTCAAAACAAAAAAGACGTAGTCCACCTTCACAACAACCTATGTCCTTGAACTACAAAAAACCAATTCTCTGCCTAGTCTACAATGGACTGCCGTACAAACCATCCTCCCCTCCTGCCCAAGGGTTGTTTTCAGATGCCCACCCAACCTCCACAAGTTACTCATACAACCCTGCAAACCTCATGACCGGTTGTAAACCTAGTGGTAGGAACAGATGTCACATCTGCCCTATCCTAGTCACCCACAATCCTGAAGAATCACACAAAGACAAAATCAAAGAAAACATCACCTGCCTCTCTTGAAAAATGAGCTGCTGACTCCCTGCATTCTACATAGGCCTCTCCCTGAATCAATAGCCAACCACCACACCACTGTCAAACTTTCAAAACTGCAATTCCAAGTAACTGCTCATGCTCAAAACCATAACACAAACAATTTTAGCCAATGCTTTACACTTACCATCCCTAAGGGCTGCCTCTATTCATTCATCGTCTGAACTCCATCTGTGGGAACACTCCTTCCAACATGTTTTACAGTCCAGGCAAAGTCCTGGGCTCAACATACTCTAATTAGTGTCTCCTACTTGCACCAGTGCATGTGAGTATGATTATCTATGTGTGTGTATATATATATACACACACACATCTGTATCTGTATATTAATATATCAACAGGAGTCTCTGTTGATAGAGGTATATTTTTGAGTTCACAACAATTGGAGTAAGCGTGTGAGCATTATTGTTGTTGCCTTGAAAGGTCAGTTCCAAGTCGGGAGCGAGCAGATGCTCTACAAAATTGTACTTAAAGCTAGTGTTGTGTAAGTCAAAACCACACCCGAGTATTATTCTTCATAACAGAAATAAAAAATTGGCATAGTACCGTTGCAGTTGTTTGCCCAAAAACTGGTTGTCAAGCAAACCGATTACTACAATATATAAAATGATACGTACAAATGATTACCAACAGAACCTTTCCTCTGCTGCGGCCTTCCCTTGAGAGTGAAAGTTGAAGGCCTGGTGGGTTGTCTATTGCTAACTGGATAACAGCTAACTGTGCAATGGTCAAAACTCCAGTCTGTAGCCAGTCGGTGCATGGAATGTGAGTCTTTGCTGAAGAAAGAGGCCGAGAACCTCCAAAAATTTGAAGAACATCCTTCTGTCCGGAGTGACTATGCCAAGTTTAAATTTCAGGAAAGCCTCCAACTATCTCTCTTTCTTTTCCATACCAATTATATTAATAATGTCACATCCTCACTCCCATATATATATATATATATATATATATATATATATATATATATATATATATATATATTACATAGCTGGGTTGTCATAATTAAACTCGGCAACATGCAAATTTGACTTCTATCTCAAGGGAATGAAATTAAACACAAAATTATCTGCCAAATGGCAGTGTGTGTACGTATGTGTGTTTATATATATATATATATTTCCCCAGTCTGAGACAACTTATTCTCTCTATTTAATGATATATAAAATATGTATTCTGACTATTGCAAAAACTAATAAATAAATAAACATCAACCAATTTTAAGTCAGTATGAGTCTGAAGTTAATGAAAAGGTATCTTTAATTTTGGTAATTTTTGTTATATATTACTGGATTCCATTTAACCATGAATCTGGTGAAGATTCATATGCAGAATTACAAGGACTAAGCTAAGCTGGTAAAGAAGTACTATATATATTGTAATGATAAAAGGACAATTAAAAGAATTAATAATTACAGATTATTGAAGAAAATTGTTACCAGCAAACACACAGAGATACAATAATGGTCGAAAATACTGAACAGGCAGGAAATTCTTGCTGTATGCGGAAGAAGTTGAAATTTTGTTGGTCACCCACAGGACACTGTGGAATACAGAGTAATTAAGTTTGGCAGTTGGTGAACATCAACATGGGGCCATTTCAATTATCTTCATATATTGTTTATTACTTTATATATATATAGTGCCTGGAGATGCCAACCATTAATTTTATGTAAGTCAAATGCTCTCTATCCCTCTTCCCGAACTACATGTATTCATGCCCAGCTGACATGCAGTTCAGATCTTCCCTCCTGACGAAGGGGACTCAGGTCCTCGAAAATTTGAACTTCCACCCAGCCAGACTGGACCAACTACTGATCTCAGGTAAGTCGGCATTTCTGTCTCTATTCTATCCTAATGTGTTATACATCACTTAAGGAAAATGTGAAGAGGTCAAATTAAATAACACATTTCAATAGGAAAGAGAGACAGCAAAGTTGACATACCCTGAAATCAACAGTTGGTTCAGTCAGGCTGAGGAGTAAAAATATATCAAATTTTTGAGGGCCTGAGCTCTGTAAGTCAGGGAAGGTCCTAACTGCATGCTGACCGGGTATATAGGGATGATGTGACATTACCAATTTAATTAATTTATTTAATGTAGTTTGGGAAGAGGGACTTGCATTAAATTAATGGTTGGCATCCCTAGACTAGCATGTCAATTTCTCAAAGGCTCTGGGCAGAACAGTTCTGTATGTCGATCTGGTTGGTTGTAGTATTTGCAGTTTTGACCTGTCCCAAGGAATTGAGCTGTTGAAAATTTGACGTGTTCATTACTACTAAACCAGGAGACTCCAGCTATAAATATTAACTGTAGTAAAAGTGAATTTGCCAATAGTACCACGTACCTAGAAATAATGTTAAATAGGGTGACCTTTAAACATACTTAAACCTCATTTCTATCTAGGCCAACAACTGCCTCACAGTCATCAATCCTACCAAATCCGTAACTGTTCCCTTCTCCCTAAAAATAAAAGGCCTATCAGTCACTAATAACAACTCCACTATCCCTACTAAATCTTCCCACAAATACCTTGGCCTAATCCTTGACTTCAAACTAACATGGTCCCTTCAATCTTCCCACCTTAAAAAATAATACTACACTGATTCCACACATTAAAACCACTAGTGGTTACAAACCTGAAATCTCCTTTGTCCTTCTCAACAAAACATAACACTTTTACACATCCCCTCTTGCTTTATGGCTGTTATATATGGAGTTCAGCTGTTACCACCCACATAAATAAAATCATAATATCCAAAAACAAAATACTCCGCTTTATAACGAACTGTCCTTAGAACGTTACTAACACTATAATTATCAACAAACTATATATTCCCTCTACTCTAAAAACCATAATTAAAACCACCCTAATCCAATAGAAATCTCCACCACTTCAATCCCATTATCTCTACTATAGAATCATGGCTTCCTCCACTTAAACCCCTCAAAAGACTAAAATGAAAGCGGAAAATCAACCTCTCAACCACAGAAAAATAAAAATTCTTAAATTCCTAATTTACTTCCTACTGACTTGAATAACTATATTATTTTCTATTGTTTCAGTAATATCAATAGAATTCATACAATATGGATTCCAAACAAAGTAGCTTATTCTAATATTGGACAGACAATGGCACAATACAATAATATGAGCGTATGTATTTACATCCTTAAGGTCTTTGTTATTTCTAAAAATAAAATCTAGTAGTTGACAAGCCTTTGTTACTACTTTATTTACACGAGTATCAAAATTAGAATTACTATTAAAATTCACTCATAAATCAGAGACTGTATCTACTTGGTCAAAAGGGTGTAACTGTAATCACAGTTATATTTTTTTCCTAATATGAAAACATTTAGATATAATTCCATACAATTATTGTATGCAGCCTTAAATCCTCTTGTAAAATTTATAATCATTTGCATTTCTAATAACCAAATAAATTTGAGTTTGTCACCTGGTTTGTGTGGTGTCATTCTTAAGGCTCTTGCATTTTTTTGAATCACCTGACAAAAGTGACGACAATGTTTGCAAAAACATTGTGTGGTATTTCTTTAGCACTTATTGGCTATTTATTTATATAATTAGTATATTTTTAACACAGTCACTTTATATTTTAATTTCAAGATTTGTGTGAGATGATCGACCTCTGATGAAACAATATTGTTCTGACGTTGGATGTTTTCCAACAAATGTGAAAGGCGGCCCAGATAGACATTTCAAGGACTTTTGGAGTGGCAGACAAAATGGTGATATTCTTCATGTTGTTTCGATTCCCAGATTTGAAGATGGTCTCAATACAACCTTTCAAGTATTCGGGAACTTCCCTCAAGAAAGAGATAAGTGGAAAATTACATTTAGAGGATGACAGGGACATATAACAACTTTGTAACACAATTGTAGGAATTTTTTCTGGCCCATTAGGATTTTTACAGTTTAGTCACAACAATACAGTGTATACCTCAAATTGAGAAAACTGTAGATTAGAAAGGTTGACCTGTATTTACTGGGAGGGGTTTCAGACACCACTATATCTTTCTGGAATGCAGATGAAAAAAACTTTGCACAATAACTTGCCAGCGATTGATTTTTTCACTGTATTTCATCTGCCTTGGTACACTTGGAATTGACCTTTTAGAAGCCATGTAGTTCCAAAAAGAGGATGGGTTTTTCTGAAGGGCCTTTTCAGTATTCTGGATAAACTGGGAGAATAGGATTACCTTATTTGTGACTTGCACAATCTCCTCATAGTGTTCATCAGAGCACAGGGATTTATATTGCTAATGTGCCACTTTTTATCTGGACAACCAAGCATTGAAGTTTGGGAGTAAATCATTCTGGAAAATGTCAAGTTTTCTTCACTACATATGGAGCAAATAACTCAAAAGTTGCAAGGACTTTAAGAAAAATTCCAACCAGTATATATTGCAGGAGTATCTAGCTTATTCAAATAAGCAATTTTATCTGCCTCATTGAAATTAAAATATGCTTGCCGCTCTACTTCTGGAGGATTTCTCGAGTTCATCCAACAGGTAACAAGAGAGGCAGGTGGCCTCTGACAATGCCAGCAGGATTGACCAGTTTTTTTTATAAACTCCTTGCACTGCAAGATGACATCTGAGCACAAAGACAGATGAAGCAAGGTCCATGATTATTCTAGACAACATTTAACTGTCATACTATAAGTCCTATCACAATGTGTTCACCAAAAGACAAACTGAATTAATATTGCGAATGCATTCACTTCCCCAGAGAATGTACAGTAAATTATAAATATAAGAAGACAGCCAAATCACTTAGAAATTATTTATTAACATAAAAATCAGTATGTTTTGTCCTCAACCTAGGATATATAATGGAGTAAATCTAAAAATCTAATGAAATTCATCATTAAACAATACAGGGATGACAAATTTGGATATTTTGTTTTACTTCTCATTACAATATTATCTTACCCATTAATTCAATGAACCATGGGAAGGAATTAAAATCTTTTGAATTATAAATTATTACATCATTTTCCTACTTGCATAAATGAAACAGCATATTTTTGGGATCCAGCTATTATAAAAATAATGAATTTTATAGATAACACTTTATTCACATGACAGTTCACCTCAATATTTGAATGTTAGTTCAGCACAAACATAGCAGGACTCGTTTGTATAGTATAAATGGCTTACATGGAGATAATGTAAAACTAAAAAAAAAAAAAAGATATTTCTGAAGCCAATCTAAGCTTTAACTGGGACAAAATGTTGATTTGTTTTTTATATGGCGAAGTACAACACAAATACAAATTTAATAATTAATATTGAAATTATGCTTTCCTAATAATTACACTAGACTGTTTAACAATTAAAGAACATAGAATTATTCTTCTATATGGCTGTGTGAAATATTATTACAACAGATAGATATCCCAAATAAGTTTATTTTCTATTATGACTATTAGGTAATATTTCATCATTAATTTGATGCACCAAGGATAAGGTACAATTAATTTTCATAATATAAAAAGGTAAAAGAACCTGTATAAAACAAACAAAAATAAAACCTGTATAACCCAGTATTAAAGAAATAAAAGAGAAAAGGGGATTTGAAATCGATATGTTTGTGTGTATGTATGCGTGACTCATGGAAGAAGAAAAGAAATACTGTTAGTTTATGGTTAAAAAATGTATTTTTAGAGAAAATAAATAAAACCAACTACACATAAAAATATAATATATTTAAGAGTTAACTTTAAATGACAATGCCTGGTATGTGAAATTATTTACATGACCTGTATCGTAACCTTGAAAGATGTGCTCATTTGAATATAGTATTATCATTTTGGTTTCAAATGCATGTATTAATAAGAAAAATGCTAGGTACCATTACATGAATTTTATGTACATGTATGTATGTATAATTTTCACTTTTTTCTTGTTAATTTAACTACAGGAATACTGCAGAATTTTTTAGTATCTTTAACAAATTGGCTTAGAAATAGATCACATTCAAACTATTACAACTGGTATATTCTTAAAAAACCATTAAAACAATGTACAATAAGCACTAAAATAAGGAGTATATTTATAATATTTTTAAGCATTTTGGAGCAGCAAACTGAACAAAATACAAACATTAAAGGAATGAAAATAAAAATTGCTGAAAAGTACAGACAAATTCCTATCCTGTCCTCCGAAATATATTTTAATTGGCAATTTATTACCTCGAAACCAGGATAATTTTTTTCTTTTTTTAACAAAAATTCCTTATCAAGCTTATGAAATTCCACATTAACTATCTAAAACCTGTACCAGGATGAGCTTTAGATAGGTGAGACTATGTTCTTTTTACCTCTAATACAAGAAAGGGATTTTTCTACTTTTCCTTAATTCTAGAAACAGATGTATATTTGCATAATTGTCAAAGTGTTCAACCACGATAGTAAACCATCCCATTGTAGCATGTTATTCCGCCAGTTACTCTTTATATATGACGAATATACGTCGATTTCATTTTTAATACTTAAAAGGTCGGCAGAGAATAATTTCTTAAGACGCGACAATCAAAATTTCTTTCTTCCGTATTAAAATTCAATGTTTACTAGATTACAAGATAACGTCGTTCACTTTTCTCATGCAATGTACCCAACGTGACAGTTCAAAGTTGGGGCACATTCATTGGTAGACCATACATTGCATTTTAATACGTAATTAATATTTGTTAATTATTACGTGTGAGTTTCATTGTATTGCGTCAAGTGTGAGGTGTGGTAAAGAGAGGAAGTGAAAAATTGTGTTTTAGATTTGCAATAAAACAGTCGTTTTTCACTTGTTCGTGCTCACAAAAAATTCCCATAATCTGAATTTTTTTAACGTTAATTGGAAACGTAAATTAAATAAGAAAAACGGATTTATTTATTTATCATACAATGCAAAAACGACATTTCAAAACACAAAATAAATAAAAATTACTTTCAAATACGAAGGCAATTGTTTGCTCGGGTAATCCCCCTTCTCTATTTCAGTTGCGGTGAAGTGGCCAAGCTTAGTTAAAATTTCCCTGAATATTCTGTCGGGATATAAGTAAGTAAACGATTTATTAGTATATTTAAATTATAGCGTTAAGTGATATAAGGTTACGTCTTAGATTTTCATGAATTTGCTCTAACTTAATTCATAAGGCCGTTCAACTTTGCCATCGTCTATGCCTGTTAGTACTTCGGGGATGGTAGGCAAATTTTTCATCGTGCAAGACATGACCCGAAAATGACAGTGATTATTAATAGTGGGTACTAAATTAAAGTTAATTTTGGGGGAGGCATGCTCGTCTGCAACCTTTAAAAACATGGGCCTGTTCAATTGTGCCTACATCTAGGAGACTGAAGGCCGGTGATGGGTTTTTATGTCTGAGGGGAGTTGTTTACTGTTTGAAATACCAGTCGATCACTCCTTCCTCTCTTAGAATTACCTTTCTTCCTTTGTCTGGTTTCGTACTATACCTCGCTATTTACTTTTCCAAATCAGTCAATGGAATACCCAAACATTATTGTTTAAGTTTTAAATCCACCATTAGCATCAAACTTCAGATCCAATATTTGGTCTTGTATTTGAATAAATATTTTTGTAATCAAACATTTTTATGAATTGGAGAGCCAATTTGCTGATTGTATGTAAATAAAAATATAATAATGTATTCATACATAAATTTCATGTAATATGTTTGTCTAAATATGAAATACACTCATTAAAAAGGTAATAGAATATGAAGAAAATAAATAAATAGGAAACTTTAATTTTGTATTCTGTGGAAATTTCAAGTATATATCATTACCAAAGAAGAATTTTGATGCAACACTTAACTTAAAATTGGACGAGGGAAAAAAATGTACCAATGGGAGACTTCAGTATCCAAATTTGTGAAAGAAAAAAAGCTAAACATAATGAGAGAGGATGGAGATTGATAGATTGAATTTTCAACAATCATTATATAAAAACTTAAAAAAGAAGATAATCATGGACCAGATAAGGAAATACAGAAAGGCACCAGGGGCAAACACATCTATGTGAAAGAAAATAAACTTTAACTGAAATATTAGAGCTAATATAATGTTTAGGTTCCTTAGTAAAATATAAATAAGAGAAAAATTTCCTATAAAAAAATCAGGAAGACAAATCCTAAGTGCACTATGTAAAGTGAGACATAGCAAATCTCCATAATTTGATTGAGTAAATTCAGATATGCTGAAAAGAGGAGAAACAATATTTAAAAATTTCACAATTGAATAGAAATTACACTGGATGCATGCCAGCTATGAGAATGAGCAGGATTCAGTAGTGGATACGGCCCAAAAAATAATTCCTAAATAAATTACTGCACAAAGATTACAGATATGCCGGTATTAATCACATTGAGAAAGGTTTTGAACACATGTAATCCAGCCACTTAGAGACCACAAGCTCATACTATAATTATAGAACATATACAAAAGTAACAATAACAACAAAAGTAGAAAAATCACAAGAAGAGAAAGTAGAACAAAAAGTAAAAATGATGGAAAATATCTACATAATCTTCAATTCATAGATAACAATTCTCTATTTCTTTTATGTGCTGAGAAGTTAGAAAAATCAATGCAGATCTGAATACAGCAAAATTACAAGGCTTAATTAATCCGAAAAAGACAAATGTGATGTTCTACAAATTCTTAAAACACTCAAAAATATTAGTGGATGGCATAAGATAGAAAAGATAAATCAACGTAAGATCAGCCATGTGTGGAAGGGCAGGTTATATAATATTAAATTGACTTATTTTACCAAATTCAGAAAAATACACAGCTGGAAGAAACAAAGTTATACATTTTTGAAAGGCTTCCCAGGTTTCCACCTGGGTTATCTCGGTAGTCAGCAACATTTCAATAGGGTGCCTGTATTTATAGCCCTGGGGATCCAGCTTGCAGGTGTGGAGGGAGAATGCCTGTCACCCCCTGTTGCGTCTCACAGTAACTACTGGTCTGCAGTAAACACCTGGTCATCTTCTGGCCGTGGGTCAGTGTTTGGTGGACAAGCCCGGGGCTCTCTCCCATGTAGTAGATTAATGATAGGCGTCCAGGCTGCACAAAGTTGGAAGCCTGTGTCCCTGTTCATTAACTGACCTGAGGTCCTAATCATGATGAAATCTAGGATCACACTATCCCAGTAAACCCCAGTGTGTTCCATAATTTTGGTTTCATCATTTCATCAAACTGAATTTGTGGCCTGTATTCAGTTAGTGCTTGGCCACTGCAAACTTTGTCTTTGTTGTAAACGCAATGCTCCACTGAAACCCAGATGTTTCTATAGATATTTGGACAATACTTTTGTTATTTGGCCCCACAGGAGAACTGAATTGAACAATTTTCTATCACACTATGGATTCCACAGTAACATTCAGTTCACAATGAAATTGGAAGTAGGCGGTACACCCCCTTTCCTTGATATACTTATTGAAAGGAAAGTAGACTAGAGATTAAGGTCATGGAGTGTATAGGAAGCTGACACACATGGACCTTTACCTGAATGTGAGAAGTTGTCTTCACCCAGTGAATAAACAGGCTGTGGTGACCGCTTTAATGCATAAAGCTCATATGATAGCAGTCAAAGACAATCTACCGGGTGAACTATCACATCTAAAAAGTGCACTTCTCACCAAGGGGTATACTGAGGCACAATTCAACTATGCACTCCTCCCAAAGAAAAACAACAGACAGAAAGTATATGATAAAACTGCCTTTCTACCTTATGCTGGGGTCACTACCACAAAAATTGGTCACATCTTGGCCAAACACCAAATCAAGACCATTTTCAGACCACTGGCAAAAATTGGAGACAATCTGAGGTCGACCAAACACAAGAGGGGAGTCTGAACACCAGGAGTCTACGAGATTCCGTGCGAATACAGCCTCTGATATGTTGGCAGATGTTCAGGATGGTTACTGCCAGGATCATGGAGCAGCAGAGGTCCCTAAGACTACAACAAATGACACTATTTTCATGAATTTTCTCAAACTTAGATTAATATGGCCAAGCACTACCTGTATATGAACCACAAGATTCAATTTGATGAAACCAAGATTCTGGAACACATGGGGGCATACTGCGATAGTGTGATCATAGAGATCATGATTAGAACCTCGGGTCAGGTAATGAACAAGGACACAGGCTTCCACCTGAGTGTGGCTTGGACGCCTATCATTAATCTACTGTATGTGAAAGATCCCCGGGCTCATCCGCCAAACACTGACTCACAGCCAGGTGATAACCAGGCATCTGCTGTGGACCAGTAGCTAATGCAGGATGCAACAGGGGGGTGGGACACCTTTCCCACTCCACGCCTACTCGCTGCCAGACGACCAGCAATCAAGACACTCCGGCTCTGGAAGTTGGACACCCAGGGGTTATACATACAGGTTCCCTGCCAGAGCCAAAACATTTCAGCCTGGAAGATGATGGAAAAGCCATCCATCGAAACGTCTCTGTCTACTGAGACAACCCGGGTGGAAACCTGAGAAGCCTTTCTAAATTCTATTCACTGGGAAAGCATTTGATCTTGAAAGTTATACAAGTAGCTGAATATGTATATTTACTATTTCTTCAGAATGGATTTCTTTTCAAACTTCAAATAAAAAAAAGTATGGTTGCTATTGACATAAAATTCTACTAGTACATCTTTAATTAAGCATAAGATTTTAAATTAGTATTTTTGATGCTTATGGTTTAAGAGAGATTAAAACAGGAATTTACATTAAAGAATTTACCACAGAATTTGTTCAAATACAGAAAATATTTTTTTTACAAACATATGTGTTCCATTAGTATAGGGGTACCAACCTGTTTCAACCCACGTCCCCCTTTTTGTGTATCATTAACTATGTGCACCCCCAATGAAAACAATTTAGTTTTTATTAAAATGTGATATATTAGGTAAAGCTTAACTGTTTAAGTTTAATTATGAGTATGTAATTTAAATTGAAAACAAGAAATATTAATGGACATTTTATTACATAGGTTTTATTATTCAGACATAAAATTAAGAAAGTCTCAGAAATTAACTAATGGGAATTCTGGGCTTGTTTTTGCATACAAAGTTCATCAATGTTTGGCTCCAGATTGGTCAAATACCTCAATATTAAGCTTGTTTCTATACCCGTTCTTCAGTTTAACTTGAAAACAACTTTTTCAACCAAGATAGTTGTAAACCCCCCTGAAGATACTTCATAGCAATGTCTGCTAGTTCTTTGTGTTCTTTTTCTATACCAGTCCAAAAGTTAATTAAAAAAGTATTGCAATAATTTTGTTTTATCTATCTGGTAGTTAACTGTGTACCCTAACAGATTTTCATGTTCCCCCAAGGGGTACATGTTTCATTAGTTGAGAACTATTGCATTAGTATATATATCAAGCCCAATACAGACAAAAGTGAAAGATTTTTATTATCATATATTGCAAGAAATATATATTACAAGAACACAAAATAAAGGAGGCTTATTCATTTACATGTGTTGTGTTTAATCGTTTTAAAGAACTTTATTTGACGCAGATCTATTAGTTATTACACACTCGATTACACTGCCATTGTTTATTGAACTCTGTCGTCATAACAACTGTTATTTGACATCTTAGAAATATATATATCTTCTTTGTGAATACTTAAATTAAACTTCACTTTAACAACATGAAGATACAACTCAACAATAGAAGAACACAGACAGCATTGTAGCCAACATTACACAATAAATGGTTGCATTACTAATTACTAACATCCCCTACAGAATGCAAACCCATTTTTCTGATAGAATATGATTTCTCATATGTTGTACCCTTAGTAAGATTATCTTCAACCATACTGTAACTCTTAACAAACTTAAACTTTATTTTAGATTTAATGATGATGTCTCTAAGAAAATGTAAATGAATATCTATGTGCTTAGTTTTAGATTTATAGCAGTCTGTATATGCCAACTATATGCAACTGTATGTAATAGATGAGAACTGGACCATCTACACCTTGTCCAAGTTCATCTTGTAGTTGTTGTAGCCACAGAGCCTCCTGAGTAGCAGCTGTCATTGCCATATACTCCGCCTCAGCTGTGGAGAGTGGCACAGTTTGCTGATTAGATGAGTTCCATGCAATACAACCATTTTGGTATACAAAAATGTATGCTGTGCATGATCTTCTGTCAATAGGATCACTAGCCCAATCTGCATCACAGTATCCAGTTATTTCCTTTGAGCCGTATGAAGAAAAACATAGTTTCAGTTCTTTGGTTCCTTGTAAGTATCTCATGACTCTCTTAACACCAAGCCAGTGTTGATTGCCTGGACTATTGCAATACTGACTTAGCTTATTAACAGCATAAGCAATATCGGGTTTTGTCCTGTGTGCCAGATAGAGGAGACATCCAACAGCCTCTCTGTAAGGGACATCATTTATTTTATCATCAGGATGGTCATCAAATTTTGCATGAACTTCAATCGGTGTCCTAACTGGTCTGCAGTCAGACATATTAAAGTGATCCAATACTTGCTTAATGTATCTTCCTTGATCTAGCTTGATCACCCCTGTCCCTTGATTTCTCTCTTTATTTATACCAATGTATTGCTTGGCTTCTCCCAAATCTTTCATGCAAAATTTGTCTTTTAATTTATTCTTTATTTCTAACTTTTTGTTATTTTTATTAGTGAAACGAAAGATATCATCCACCCACACAGCTATGTAAAGCATTTCAGAATCAATCACTAAATAATAATTACAAGGATCAATCTTTGATCTATTCAATCCAATTTCAAGAAAAAATTTTTTGAGCTTGAGATTCCATTGCCGGCTAGCTTGCTTCAGTCCATATATGGATTTATGTAATAGACATACTCTTTCACCTTCTGAATAATTTTCAGGTTGTAACATGTCAATTTCTTAGACTTTGTATTTTTTTTATTATTTGATAGATTAGGCTAAACATTACACACACTTATGAACATGAGTCTGATACATTCTTATAATCTCACTGTATTTGATAACTATTTACATTCACATCTTTATACAACTGTTTACATGAACACTCTGTAGCCAACTGTTTAACAACATACATGTCTGATCGATTGTCTTTAGTCGATAGTATATTGTTAATTTGAGAAATATATAACAGTCTATATCTCCCTGAAGAAATGTATTCACAGCATCCTTCTGATCTATATCCATGTTGTACTTGAAAGCTAGTGCAATTAAATAATGAATTGAAGTGTATCTTACCACTGGAGCATATACTTCATTATAATCATGACCTTTTCTTTGTGCACAACCCTTGATAACTAATCTTGCTTTTAAACATACTATCTCTTTCTCATTAGTTTTAGTTTTAAATATCCACTTGCACGGTAAACAATTTTTATTTTGTGGTACTTCTACTAATGACCATGTCTCATATTCAATTAATGAATTATATTCTTCATCCATGGCTGACTTCCACTGGTCTGCATAGCTAGATGACAAAGCTTCATCCACAATACACCCCACCTGCCCAAGAGTTGCTTTATGGCATGCTTCCAACCTCCACCCTTGCAGGCCCCACCCTAAAACTCCCCTGCTTAAGCCGGATTGCCAACCTTGTGGTAGGAACAAGTGCCATGTTTGTCCTATCTTCCAGCCCACTACAATTCTCCATAAGCTTCCACAAATAGCCACCAACAAAATCAAATAAAACATTATCAAAGATTGAAGTCTTTCCCGGTGAAGTTGTTCAATAAATAGTTCTCAGAATTCACACGGGTTTTGCATATTTATATTTAGATGCAACGTTTCGACGACTGAAAGCTCTGTCGTCATCTTCTAGGTGAAGTGCCAGAACCATTCCATTTCATGTTATATATATCCTCAACCGGATGACCACACTGTGAGAGCCAATCAGCGCTCAGTCAACAGTCCGTCTCAGCCATTTCAGCATCAGTCAAAAGACCAGCCACTCACTGAGGTACATTACCCGCAGCAACCCTGCCCACAATAGAGCTCCGGACCCATCGTCTTAACAATGTTATACTGGGTCTCAAGTCTTGCTCAAAAAATGAACGCTGAGGTAATGGTGACATTGGTGGCACCAGAGGAACAGGCACAGATGAATCAGGACAATTGAGGTTGAATACATAATCTTCAAATGCCCCTTGTATTTTAGGTTATATTGCATCAGGTCATGGATGAATTCTACTGTGATGCAATTCATGGTGTCTTTAATTTATAACCACATATGTGTGATGTGGTAAAATGTCAGAGACAATAGTACCATTCCACTCTCTGCCAGTCCATGTTTTTTCCATGTTGCAGTTGTGTAAGAGATTTAGCATGAGTGTTTACATATATTGTCACATTCTTTCCCACTTTTCAAGGAAACAATATTCTTTATTCATTTTTAGATTATGATTGTTCAGACAATCGTGGTAATTGTGTACAAGTTTACGACCAACGAATAATTCAGCTGGACTTGTCACAGCAACTGGTGTATCTCTTGTGTCCATCAGAATTGTTTTGATATATCCACCTGATTGCAGTGTCTTTACCAACAATGTTTTGATTGTATGAATAGTTTTCTCAACCTGTTTGTTGGATCTCGTGTTCAGTGGTTGTGCCGTAAGTCCTTCTGAGGAATGAAGTTTTGCAATGTGTAAGAATCTAATGGTTGACCATTTTCAGTGACAAGTTCTTTAGGGATACGCAAACATCACAAATAGTTGATCAAAAACAGCATTTTCTATTAGATTGGTGATCTAATTTGTGAAAATGGTGGTGTACAAATATACTCTTGAAACTTTCAAGTCTTTGCTCGAAACTCTTATAGCTATAATATTTTCTCGTACTAAGATATGCGGAAATTATTTTACATCTGACACCATGACTACAATGTAGTCTTGATTTATCTTTCTATTAGCTTTCATTCATATATAAAAATACAGATTGAGAGACAAAAAAATACAAATTTTGTATGTTCGAACAATAAACATCTAGAGCTGCCTTCATTTATTTTTGTAATGCTATAAACATACACATTAAATGTCTTTGTTCCTTCAATTAGGCCATCACTGAAATATCTAAGTGTATGATAAACCTTAATATGTGCAGTAAAATAAATACAATTGTCATTAACTTTACTTATTTGTGTGTTCAAAGCTAAAGAAGATCATAAACTAGAATTAGCTGAAACTTACTTATAGCATCATCAGTATGGGCAAAAATAAGCATAAGAAAAATCGCAAAGATAAAAAATGTGATGGAGCAAAGCAGTCTCAGTGTGGACCCTCAACAGATGTAATGAATGCTGACCAGCATGGTATGATTTTTCTTACTGCTCTTTCAATTTTAATTTCTTAGTTTTGTTTGCTTTCTAAATTATAGATTTATATCCTACAAAATTATCATAATTGTTATATATACTTGTGTGTATGCATGTGTGCATTGACTTCCTTGAAACTTTTGGGCACACATATACATATAAACATGTACTTGACAGTATTAAAATCTGACAACTGAAATGAAACTTAGTTTAGAACATAAAATTTCTTCTCCCATCAAATTTAATATTTATAATACAGGTGGTCGGCTAATATTGAGACATTTTTTTCACTGAGGAGTAGTTGTAACCAGTGGTAGGTTGGGTATCATGAGTACTGTGCTTGCTAATATGGCTGGAGCTGGTACTGTTGGAGTGACACGTGGGTCCATTGAGACATTTTTTTCACTGAGGAGTAGTTGTAACCAGTGGTAGGTTGGGTATCATGAGTACTGTGCTTGCTAATATGGCTGGAGCTGGTACTGTTGGAGTGACATGTGGGTCCATTGATTTAGTAGGAATTTGAGGTCAATGTTGGTACAATGGCTCATAAAATCATGCTTTCCATGGTTGGTCAGTTACTGTGTCGTTACTACATTTTTGTTTAGATTCAAAGTCTGCTTTTTCTAGTTTTCTATCCTTATGGATAGAAACACTTCTAAAGTGGTGATTCTGGTAAATGTTATTTATATATCATTTTCCACAGTAATAAATCTAAATGAATATCTCCTAAATATGTAACAATTTTCTGTAAGGGCACTTGTCCGTGCAGCCATTAACTGATAAAAAGTAGACTTCATCATATGAATTAAAAGCAGTGGTCACTCATGCATGTGTGTTCATCTGTTACAGCACATAAATTAATATAGGAAGAAATAATTTTTCTTAATATTAAGAACCTTCATAATAATTGTGTTTTAATACTGCAAATCTATGCTTCGAAATCAAAGACTTTAAACTCTGCGCCTTGTAGCACATCACTTATAAAGCCACCAGTGCTATTCCAGTTACAGTAGGTACAGTACTGGATTCAATTATTTCTTTTCACCCCCCTGTGCCACCCATAAAGCTAAAAAAACTAGTAGCCTTGCGTACTATAATGCCAAGAGCTATGACAGAGCACGGCCATGTCAGGCAACATAAACAACAAAATCAAAATAAATTCGATTTATTTACTAATTATAAATCATATTTTATAATAGTTTACTTATTCAAAGCAAAAATAACTATAATTCATTTTTGGTAAAAAAAAAATTTACAATATAAGGTTATTTTAAAGAAAAGAAAATTTAAGAAAATATACCACATGACCCTGAATACAAAACTGCTCAGTGGCTAGATCCAAAAATTAACTTTATTTAAAATATTTACTGAGAGAAATACTTTCAGGTTAGAAATGGTAAATTATTCCATTTAAAGAGTGCACGCTGTACATCTGGGCAGAGTGTTGGTAACACTATCATTGATGTTGTTTTATTATTTTCTATAGTTATCATCATAAAAATAGTTGTTTTAAAAAACTCATGAGCTGCCAATGTTTAAAAGTATGATAATTGGGACTGAAAATTACCTTCTGTTTAGTAATCCTGGCATACACATTAAATGATGTAACTAAATTGAGCCTATTATGGAGTTACTGCCTGTGGAAAAATTGTGATTGAGAAATTATTTTGGTATCATATGGAGTTATGTGGTATTAACACAGATTAGTTTGAATGCTTCTTTTGGTTGTTGACATTGCCCAGAGAGCATGTTTAATAGTTTGCAAACAGCTCTTAGTTCACCCTTTGGCTTACACTTATACTGTCAAAAAGTTAACCCCTTTACTGAATCACAGCAATGAGACTATTCCACAGATCAACAAGCATTCTCATTTGACTGATAGATATATATGTCAACATATAGTCTTAAGACCCTTTCAAAAATAGCAAACTATGTCTGAGAACTTTTAAATCCAACTTTTCCACAACACACGCCAGCTGTTGAAACATTCCAACTTCCAACCAACTAAACTTATCTTATGAAACAAATTTTATGAGGGTGGTCTGAGAAGTTTCCGACCTAACAAAGTTACAAGATTTTCTCTTCAAATTTATTTTATCAGTGATGCTCCCATCTCTTTAACCTATTAACCTATCAAAACAGTACTTTAACACTGGAGTAGGAAACATGCACTGATATATAATAATGTTATTTAGTTTTAATCATATATGATATATATATATATATATATATATATATATATATATATATATTGTAATAGTGAGAATGTGACATTGTCAAAAATATTGGTATGGAAAGGATAGAGAGATAGGTTGTGGCTTACCTGAAAGTGAAGTACGGTGTCGCCATGAGGAACTGAAGGTTGTTCTTCAAATTTTCTGAGGCTCTCAGCCTCCTTCTTCAGGAAGGAGTGTTACACCATTCCGTGCACCGGAGTCCGCAGCCGGCCGGTGCACGGAATGGTGTAACACTCCTTCCTGAAGAAGGAGGCTGAGAGCCTCCGAAAATTTGAAGAACAACCTTCAGTTCCTCATGGCGACACCGTACTTCACTTTCAGGTAAGCCACAACCTATCTCTCTATCCTTTCCATACCAATATATATATATATATATATATATATATATTATATGTGTGTGTGTGTGTGTTAAAGATGAAGAACTTAAGCTGGACCATCCTGAAGCTGTTAGTAATGATGCCAGTATTGCCAATAGTGGTGCTTTACATAGAGAAAAGGAAAATTCAATGAATGAAAACCTAAGAAAAAATCACAATCATAAAAAAGATGATGGGGATAAAGGACCTCAGCAAGGATTTTCGACTAGTCTATTGAATGACGATGTACTTGGTATGATTTATCCTGTTACTTTCACAATTTCAATTCTTACTTTTGTTTTATTCATTAATTAAAATTAGAAATTTATATTTTTCAAAATAATCATAATTATTATTATATATTATTTTTTAAGCATGTGTGCATGGATTTTATTGAATTTTTGTGTATTTTATAGCTACATGGGTATAGTTTAGTAAAATATAATTATCATTCCATTGGTAATTGTGAACTTGGGGGTTACAGCAACTTCAACCCTTCTGTGTAAGTGCCTGACAAAGGGAATCTTCAACAAATACACCGGGAAAGCCTTCGTTCTTTGATAAAGGAAATCAACTTTACGAAATTAAAAGAATGCCATACTCTTAGGCAAACATGCACACAATACCTTCCATTTTTGACATGATTATGTGGTTTTGACTACACAACACGTGGCTTTAAGTACAATTTTGTAGAGACAGTTGAGGACCTTTCAAGGTTTTATAAAATTTATTTAAAACTTCAAACATTAACAACGATACACAACAGACAAGATACAAAGATTAATTAACAAAATAAAGTCCCTCATATCTTTGTGTCTTACGCAAGTACCAACATTACACTCGTGATTCAAAAGCAATTAATATTTAACACTCCTCCTTAATTATTTTTGAACGCAAATCTTCAAAACTTTTACGCGTAAGTGCTTTAGTGAAAATATCAGCCAACTGATCGGAACTTCTAACATGTCGTAGTTCAATTGTCTTTCCTATGTTCTCTTGGATGAATTTTCTTGGGATGTCAATATGTTTCTTGCCTTTACTGATTTTTCCTTCATGAGTGTTTTTGAGCATATGAATGGCAGACTGGTTGTCAACATATAGAATCGTTGGCTTTGTTGATGTCAAGATATTTAATTCTGTTCGAAGGCGACGGATACAACAAATGTCATCAATTGCGGAGACAACCGCTCTGTATTCCGCTTCTGCAGTCGAGGTTGCCACTAGTGTCTGCTTTTGGGCGTACCAAACAATCGGTCCACCATGCTTTATAAGAATACCACTTGTGGAGTGACCAGTAGACATGTCACCACCATAGTCTGTATATGCTATCAAATTAGTATCTCCATCAAAGAAAATTCCGAAGTTGACTGTACCTTGCAGATAGGCGAAGACTCGTTTTATCATTTTCCAGTGGCTTTCCATTGGTTTACTGGTGAACCTGCTCAAATAGTTCACAAC
This sequence comes from Zhengitettix transpicula, assembly GCA_037074705.1. Taxonomy (NCBI): domain Eukaryota; kingdom Metazoa; phylum Arthropoda; class Insecta; order Orthoptera; family Tetrigidae; genus Zhengitettix; species Zhengitettix transpicula. The sequence goes on along the minus strand of CM073591.1, from coordinate 186,774,230 downwards.
AAAACTGATATCTGGTCGGGATATCGTTGACAAATATAGTAGGCTTCTGATAATTTCTCTATAGGGAATTGTTCCCATTAGAGATTTGTCGTTTACGAAATTTACTTTTTCTGTTATCATTCCACATGCCATTGGCGTCGAAACTGGATTTAAGGAATAAAATCCAAATTGATGCAACATTTTCCGAGTATACTTCGGCTGATTGACAAAAATTCCTTTCGTGTCAATTGTAATTTGCATATCAAGGTATGACAGTTTATTTTGAAACTTTCTGTCGAAAGTGATTTCAAATTTGTTGTGTATTTGATCCAGGACTTTTAACATTTCCTTTTCATCGTTACCAGCAACAAGCCCATCGTCAACAAACAAGACAATGATAACACTTTTACGTCGATTGTAATAAATACAGGGATCGTCATCAGTGTTATCAAATCCTAAAGTCATCAAAAATGTTGAGAATTTCTCATTCCAGTTTTTCGGTGCTTGTTTCAATTCGTAAAGACTTTTGTTGAGTTTGCAAATTCTTTTACTGTTGTCGTCAAATCCTTCAGGCTGTTACATATATATTTCTTCCTTCAAATCTCCGTACAAAAAGGCTGTCTTAATTAAAAGTAATTAAATTCGTTTTATTTGAAGCTGAAAAACTCAAAATCAAACAAATAGAAACACAACGTGTGACTGGACTAAAAGTCTCTGAATAATCAATACCTTCTTGTTGTTCGAAACCTCTGACAACTAACCTTGCTTTCAGTTTTCCATCTTGCTTCTCCCGTAAAACCCAACGGCGAGTTAAAGGTTTCACATGATCTGGCTTTTCAACAATGTCCCACATTTTCATTTTTATGAGTGAATCAAATTCTTCAGACATAGCTTTGAACCACTTTTTGTCCGGTAGAGCTAAAGACACAGGAATGTTTAGCACTTCTCCAATCATGGTAGTATTCACATCTTTTTCATGTAAGGTGAAATCTTTATATTTTGACGGCATTTTCAAGTTTCAACGATAGCGCAAATTTCGACGTTCACATAAATTTTCTTCTGGGTCTTCCGACTAATCATCTGATGAGATCTTGGAATCATCTTCGAGTGAAACAGTCTCATCTTCTAATTGCTTTTCCTGTCTTCTACTCATAGAAGTCTCAACTTCGGTGTATCCGATTTCAACTACAGAGCTTTCGTCGAAAATAACATTTCCCAAACTGACTACTTCATTTTCATATGAAAAAAATTCTGTAGCTTGGTGAATTCAAATCATACCCGACAAAAATTCCTTTACGAGACTTCTTTTCTGTTTTACCTCGCTTATGATCCTGAATATATATATAACATTCATAGCCAAAGCTTTTCAAACTATTAACATTCACGTGACGTCCGAACCATAATTCTGCAGGACTCATATCTTTCACTGAGCTCATACCTGTTTGATTAATTGTAAACACGGCATAATTTACAGCTTCAGTCCATAATTTTTCTGGCAGTTCTTTTGCATGAATAGCTGATCGCGCTGCTTCAGTGATTGTACGCATTTCTCTTTCAATTCTTCCATTTTGTTGAGGTGTGTAGGCATTTGACTTGCTGTGAAAAACTCCAAGTTCTTCCAGAAGTTCTCTGACATTTCAGTTTATCATCTCTTTACCATTATCCGACCGAATACTTTTGACTTTCCTTCCGAATTGATTTTCTGCCATCTTCATGAATACTTTAATTTTATCTGGTGCTTCATCTTTGCTCTTCAAAAAATACACGGTTCTAAAATGTGAGTAATAGCAAAATATATTTGGCTCCTTCCAAAGACCGGATGTTCATTGCACAAAGATCAACATGTATCAGATCAAGAGGATGATCGGATACCTTCACATTTCTGGGGTGAACTTCACGATGACGCTTTCCATACACACAGCCAGGACAAACGTAGTCATTCCAGTCATCGATGTAGTTAATACCATTTTTCTTTAATATATTGTGAACATATTGAATATTTTGGTGTGCCAATTTTTCGTGCCAAAGTTTGATTGAGTTTGCTATCAGACATCTGTCAAAGTTTTCCTGATGCAAAACCATTGTATAAAGATCTCCTTCTCGCTTAGCAATCGCTATTGTCTCGTCTTCATTCGGAGTTTTGAATTCTGACCCATTTGAAACTGCTCTCTGTACATAGCCTTTATCTAATATCTGTGTGACTGAAATAAATTAAAGTTTAATTCTGGAATATAAAGGACGATTTGAAGAATTATCTTATTCCACTTTTGTCCATTGAATGCTTCCAATTCAATATCACCTTTCGCAACCCCTTTTATTACAGCAGAATTTCCAACAATAACTTTCATTGGCTCTTCAAATCAGGTTAATTAGCCATTCCTTTCTAAATGTCATATGCTGTGTGGCGCCGCTGTCCAGATACCAGACAATGTCATTTTTAAATTTTAAATTTATATTATCAATTGCTGACGTTGTGAGTCTGACTGTTATAAGTGCATGATGGTCAGTTGTTAGATTTTTCATTTTTGGTATTTTCAGTGCTTCACTTCAGACAGTCTTTTGCAAAATGTCCCTTTTGATGACAAGAATTACATGCATAATTATTCTTGCAGTATACCACATATTTATCACAGGGTTTGTTTTTGCAGTTCTTTTTCATATGCCCCGTCTTGCCACGTTTGAAACATGTTTAAGTCTTTTCTTGAAAGTTTGACTTACTGGACCTCTTTCCTAAATGCTTTGCGACAAGTGCATTTTGACCCTTCATTTTCTCTGTCTTGTTCAGCCTATCTTCTTCCAGACGTAAACGTTCAATCAGCGTGTTCAAATTTTTGTCTGACAAACTGACACTATCCCACACGGTACGCAAATGATACAATTGTTGCAGTAACATTCCAAGAATTCTCGTCATTATCCAACTTTCTTTAACAACCTCACCTTCAGCTTCCAAATCTTCGGCATACTGCATCACTGACAGACAGTTCTCAACTGCTGATTTACTTCCATTGTATTTATAGCTAAAAAAACGTCTTTGCAGCCCTTCAACAGTTAGTTCAGATTTTGTACCATACAATGTATCTAATTTGTTTAACATTTTATACGCAGTACGGCAAGTAGAAATTTTTCTCGCAATTTCACTGTTCACATTCAAACCTATCATAACTTGAGCATCAAGATCTTTTTGAATCCAAGTCTTAACTGCATCAGAATTTTTATCACCGTCAGGTTTCAAGTTCATTCCATTTGCAATTTCAGACAAGCCTTTGGATTCCAAAGTCAGATCCAATTTAAATTTCCAGGAAACATAATTTACTTTTCCTTGAGAATTTTCAGACAAGTTTCCATTTGTGATCTAACAGAATCCATGTTTAATGAACTTACTTATAAAAATATTTCACAGTTTATGATAACTTGATCTTTCAAGGCAAAAATATTAATTTCAAACTTTGTAGCTTGCAAATTTCTATTAATAACAATCACAGACAAAGATCTGTAACTGGATACGATCCTTACTTTGACCGACAGTGACTCCTGTAACTGACTACTTACTTGAGTTCCCACTAGTAAATCAAATTCGCCGACGTCGTTGATTTGCAACTGCAGGTAGACTCTAATGTTCATTAGACAGAATTTCTGATCACTTCTTTTTAAATTAAACACGCTCAGGTTTAACAAAACTTGAAATTCTAATTACATAAAAGATTCAGATGATAAAGTGTCCTGGGCAGCATAACCTTTTATAGAATTTATTTAAAACTTCAAACTTTAACAACAATACACAACAGACAAGATACAAAGATTAATTAACAAAATAAAGTCTCTCATATCTTTGCGTCTTACGCAAGTACCAACATTACACTCGTGATTCAAAAACAATTAATATTTATGCTCCAATTGTTGAGAACTCATTATCCTCCCCCTCCCCTCAAATAAGTAAAAATTTGGATTTGTTTTTCACGTAACATCATTTCAAAATAAACAATTTTTTTTACCTTACCCACACCTTGGAAAAAATTTCAATTGCATTTATAATACAAAAAATTACATAAATTCAGTGTACACAATACAGATTAATTCTTTACAAATGTTGAAATATAATCCTTTTATACTGAACAATAACATGGTAATGCTGTATTTGACAATATATTTCCAAATCCAGTATTAGGAAATTATATCAGGTACACTTATTTCCTTTTCCAGTCATAGTATGGTACCAGTTGAGTAATATTAAAGGACTTTCCTGTTCTATCTGTTTTATTAATTACATAATTATTTAGACCCCTTTGGTCCATCACCCGAAATGGGCCTTCATACACGCTCTGCAACTTATAGCATATTTTTTTGAGTGCATTGGACATACTCAACTTTTTAACGAACACCAGATCACCTCTTTGAAATTCAATATTCTTGACTTTATGTCCCTATAATTAGCATTTAGAGTCATACATTTTAATGCATCATCATTCATCTTCACTACTTGTCTGGAATAATTAATTTTGAGATTAGGATAGGTTATTATTTTCTCAACAAACAAAGAATGTACCTTTGCAAGATTTTTATTAATAAATAATAAATAAGATTTTATTAATAAAATTTTCAACCCTTGAAAGCAAGTGCATCCACTTGATATAATATTCCCAAATTAATTGTCTCAACATTGTGCTAATTCGTCTGATATATCATTTGGTTGGATTTGATTGAGGTAGCCTTATTGAAGTAAAATTTGGTTTTATTTCTTGCAAAGTATTTATCTTTACAATTAAATTGTTTCCCATAGTGTGACAGTATCTTTTGTGGCTTACCACATTCATGATATACTCCCTCAATATCTTGTTCAGACATGATTTGGCATTAGCTGTTTCCAACCCATAAAGTTTAACAAATTTGGAAAACAAATCCACAACCACCACTACTTTTCAAATTACCCAAAACATAGTGACCTCAATATTCCATATATCCACCAAACAGTAACCAAATACATACTTATTCAATATATAAAAGACTTAATTCAACCCAATCTGTTTATATCCAATACAGCTGCCTTTCCTCCACCTCCAATCCAACATCGTAGATTGAAAAGAAAGACCGAGAGATCAAATGAATAATCAATAAAATACATAAGTGCAGGAGGTGAAACAAAATTCTCCACAGGATATATATTGTGTAATATAACATGTACATATATCACAACTGTAAAATCTTTAGATTGTAAAGTTTCCTGAATAAAAACAAAAAAATACTCCAGTACATGAACACATGAAAACATACTTTATGGTAAAGAGTACTGCAATAATTTAATTTGTCACCCCTGGTATTATGGATTGATACAGGACATCAAATTCTATATTCCTAAATTTATTCACCTGCCAACTTTGACATGAACTTATATATTTCTTTATATTGCCATACATTCCCTTCCATGTTACCAGCTCAGACATTAGCTTTATAGTCTTATTTATTCCCATATGTCAATTCTCATCATGAAAAAAGTTCAAGCATTTTTCCTGTGATTTCTTTGGTATCAAAAGTACCCATCCTCTCCTAGACAATTTGCTGTTTTCAAACAACAATCCCTTATTATTATGTATCTGGGATCATCCCATCATAATTCATTTTCCTCTCCTGGATACAATTTATGTATAATCTTTTTTCAAAAAAGGATCATTTCCCTGTTCCTGTTTAACTTCATTCTGTTGATTGTCTCCCTGTTCACGTTTAACTTCTTTCTGTTCTATTAATGCTCTTTCCCTTATATATCCCTCTCTACATTTTACCCCTGAAATTCGTTCCATTCCTTTACACTTGGGTTCACCCATTATCTCCAAGTCCCAATCTTGTCTGCTTTTAAAATCTGTGATTACATTGTTCTTCCCCTTGACATACTTGACTTTTAAATTGTACTCGGTTAGCATTACTGATCAGCCTACCACTTTTAGGTTTACTGTCCTTCAAAAATATTAGAGCCCTATGATCCATATAGAAAGTTACTTCCCTATCTAAAATACAATTTCTAAATTTAGACGCAGCATATACTACAGACAATAACTAAGTCATTAACTATGTAAGCTCTTTCATATTTTTGCAAGCATCTACTCTTTGTGGAAGTTACTCTTTCTCTTCCATTGTCACCAATTTGGCTCAATACAGCTGTGATGGATACTTTGCTCATATCTGTTCTAATAATGAAAGGTCTATCCCCCATTGGTTCACTTAATACAACAGTATTCTTGAATGCTCCCTTTATCTTTTGAATTCCTCTTCTTGCTTACTTCCCCATTCCCATTTCAAATTTTTCTTTAAAAATTTATACAAGGGAGCAAATTTTATAGCATAATCAAAAATAAAATTTTGGTAAAATGCTCCACATCCTATGAAGTTTTTGCAATGTTTTCCTATTTAAAAGGACATATAAATTTTTATTAGCCTCAATCTTATGTGGCTTGATACCCTAAAATTGAATTTCTCTCAGACACATGCCAGTCTTTTGTAGAATAATCATCAGCATGATTTTCTTTAATTTACCTAAAACCTCCTTCAAATTTTGACAAAATGCTTCCCCAAACTTTCATCGGCTAATATTATATCATAAATATAAAAATTTTCATGTTCACCTCCCAAAATTTAATTCAGCTGTTCATTAAAAATTTGGGAACTTGTTTTTAGTCCAAACTGTAACCTCTTGAATACATATTGCTGTGTGTCTACTGTAAAAAATGACAATTTCTTTGATTCCTTGTCTAGAGATATCTGATAATATAATTTTGTTAAGTCCATAGAGCTTAACCACCCTTTCCCATGAAACTTCTTCACTAAATTCTCAATTTTTATTGGGTAATCATGAGTAGTTAGTATGACCTGGTTAAACATTCATGCATTCAAACATGACTGCAACTGTCTATCTTTCTTTGGGACTATCACAATATTATTATCATATGGACTGTTGCAATGCTCTATAATATCCATTTCCAACAATTTTTTTGATTACTCAATTTACCTCCACTTTATGGCATTCAGCTTTTTAAACTACAAATGGTTTGTGCTCTATTGTTTCAATGTGGTATTCATACCCTTGGATTACCGCCAGCTGATCAATAAATACTTCTTTATATTCTGTCGAAATATTCATCAACTCCTCCTCCTCTCCTCCATTCAATTCAATCACCCCATCCACAATTCCCTTAAACTGATAATTCCATTTCAAATTCTCCTTTATCTTCCCATTAAGGGGCTGGTAAAAGAGCAACAAAAATTGCACATTACTGGCAATATTTTAGGAAGCTATGGCTCAGCAACATTTCTGGTAATGTGTTGTCAGCAAGTATGGTTGAGCAATATGTTGCCAGTAACATCCCGGCAATACTCCAGCATCATTTTTCGTGTACACGTAGTACAATAGTAATGGCTGAAAAAAGAAGGGCTTTTAGCACAACATTAATTGTGATAAAAATTTTCAATTAATTAAGAAGGAAAGAACCTGGACTTGAACTTATTTAAGCAAACAAGAAACACTTCACAATTTAAGCAATGAATTAATTCTTGGCTTATTTAAAAACTTTACCAGAATTTTGAAGGGTGACTTTGAATATTTGCTTAAAAATTGGGCCCATGATTGATAAAAATAACAGGTTGATGGGGAAAGTAATACTGGTACCCTACAATTCTTGGCGACAGGAGACTCCTAGAAATCTTTGATGTATTTAATCAGAGTATCTCATTGTTGAATTTTGCACATTGTTCGAGATGTATGCGTAGCTTTAATGGAAGGATTTAATTAATTTTATTAAAGTATATAAAGACTAGGCCTCTTTATTTGTTAAATATTAATTTTAAAAGTTAGATATTAACTTTTCTTCTTCTTTTCTTTTTCGTGTACATCATAATTGATGCCAAATTTGTTGGTTATTGCTTGTGAACCATCTTTCTTCACTTGGTGATCTCCATCTATAGTCCATCGACTTCAAATCCCATAATGATGGTTTTGAGTGAACTCGATCTATAAAGTCAATAGTTTTCTCATTTGACCAATTCATAAGTGGAATACTGAATAATTTTACCCAGACAACAAAGTGTAATATTAATTGATAAAACAGCTGAATGACTACAGAGACCTGTAGGTGAGGTCTGGGAACTATTGAGACACCAGTGACAATTTTATATTTTTCCTTTGGTTTCAAGCTAATATCCCTACTCTCTTCCCTACCATTTCTAGACTTATAATTTCCACTTTTCTCTCCATACCTGATATTGTACTTCCTATTATCATGATTATGATTCCACCTACCCTTATTAACCCCTTCATAAATAGTCATAATAAAATAGTCCTCCCTAGTGCTATCTTTGTTACCCTTATATGTCCCATTATGTAAAGTTTCTATGATAGCCCTTTCTTTATCCTGATCCCAAAATCGATCAAGAATTTTTTCCTTTAATAATTCAAACTTTCTGTCTTCCCCTACAGACACATCTAACCAACTCAATTTTTTCCCCCTTAACTCTGTCTCATCAACTGTGCTAGACTGTGTTCAGAAATACTAGCAACCACAAAATCTTCTTGTAAGACATTAATAAACTTTTTTGGATTTTGATTGTCCATGTTCACATGGAAACCTGGGTGGATAAGGAGGCACCGGCCGCAGCCACCAATCAGGACGGGGAAGACGCACGAGCAATGAAACTCTCGGAGGCGAATTGCTTGCATGTATTCCCAACACACTGGTCCGTATTATTGACGGAATTGCGCCCAGCCATGATGCAGACTGTGGTAGAAGGGGACGGACCAATCACTATTACTTACGGACCAGACCTGAAAACTCCTGATTGGCTTGAGGGGACGGACCAATCGCTATTACTTACGGACCAGACCTGAAAACTCCTGATTGGCTTGACAGAGTATATAACACATTCTTCCCGAATCTCAACAACAGTTCACCTGTCGAAGATGGCGGTGTCAGCAATGGAAACGTTGTGCTCAAATCACATTATCCGACCAGAAACCTGAGAACTCTTTATACAGAATATACATCGGGAAAACTTACGCTCTTTATCATGTTCACATACTTCAACAATCTCAATTTCAGCCAACTTTTGGAGGTCCATTCAAACCACCACCCGAATTTGCTTTCAATTGATCATACATATTTTTGAGATATTTTTCTAATAAAAGTATCCTATCTTTCTCTATTTTATTCTCATCATCTTTAATAAATTTACTCTCCTCTTTTCTTTTAATTTCAATTTTGCATATCCTTTTGAACAACAATTCTACCTATTCTCTACATTATCTATTTTTATATTTGCACAATTTACTTTTTCCTATACATCTACATGCAAACTCACAGTTTCTATATTTTTAGTAAATTGATCTGTGATCTGTTTTACCTGTCCCTACATTCTACACTTAATCTATTATCAATTTCATCATATTTCCTACTCTGCAATTCTATCTTATCATGTAATAGCTTAACTTTATTGACTGAATCTGACTTTAAGCCCTGAATCATTTCAATCAACTTGAATCTACTGATTTTCAAACTTATCATTCAAATTGTGGTAAGGTCTGGTACTAAGAATCCTGATTTCCATTTATGTGAATTTTAATTTATTATTAATTTTACTTTGGTACATTTACTTTTACTTTATTCCAAATATTGTGCCTTTCAACCAGACATATGTAAAGTGCGCACATTTAATTTTAACATCTCAGGGAGAAAATCGAACAAACTGAAAATTGAAATAGCAAGTGTAAACTTTTTAAAGAAATGTAAATAAAGCTAATTGCAGGATTTGCTCACACATATATGCCGATGGCCTCCAAAATATAGTGGGCAGCATCCCTTCTTCTTCTGCAGGACTCTAGAAACCTCTGTCCTGCTTAGTTGTTGTCGTCCTCAAGTGTCCATGACGCCAACTTGCCTCTCCATCCATCCCGTTCCTGTTTTTAGATACACAGGCCTTGCCGTCCCCTGAGTGAATGTTTTCTTAACATTTACGGTGCCCAAATCCCACTCGCTGTGGAAAGACAAAAAATACGGTCCCTTTCACTAACTGTTTATGCAATCAAATTCTTTTCCATTGGTGCGCATATGCACACTACAACGCAAACTACAGAAAACTCCTCAACTACCTCTCCAACAGAACCTTCTCCATCAAAATAAAAAATCACCTTTCCCAACCCCACCCTATCAATGCCCCAAGGAAGCTTCTACCATGATATCTCACAACACTCTGCCACTCACATAATATTTTTTGCAGACGATATTAATATCTCCTATCCCACCTCCTCTCACTTCCAACCTTGCCAGTCTTGAGCATTGGTTCAAACCATGGCAAATCAGCATCAATCCCAGCAAGTCAGTAACCATCCCATTCACACTAACCAAAATCCCTCCTCTCCAAATCCTCCTCTACCAAATCAACTCACAAGTACATACAAAAACAGAAACCACTTTTCTAGCACTCCTCTTTGATTCAAAACTCTCATGTCAAGCCCTCATTAATCTCCTCCTCTCCAAATCAACCTTAGATTCAGATCTATATCACCTCCTAAACAGAAATGTCCTGCTCACTATCAGCACTAAACACCTCTTATACCTCAGCATAATACAACTCACCTTGTCCTATGTCTCATCCATATTGGAAGTAAAGGCCAAAACCCATTCAGCCAAAATCCAAACAAAAGAAAATATAATCTTTCACACCATTACTAACTTTCCCGGGTACCTAAGAAATTACATCATCCACCATGACATTAAACTTCCCAAAGTCAACTCTTTAATCCCCAAATCTGTAACCTCACTAATTGAAAGCTGTATTGTGACAATTTCTCACAATTAATTCTTGTGGAGACGGTAAATTTGATCAGAAAAAATATGAGTCTGTCTGTGTTCATTGGGGGAAGAAAGTCACTATTGGGTGAGATGAGAAAAAGTAGGTATGGTGAATATGATATTGTAAAAATTATAAGTTTCTTTGTGGTGGAACAGTGAAAAAGTCACTATAAGCCAGATCTTGTGGAGTCAGACCAATGGAATGGAAATTTACAAGTAAAAGTTATAATTTGTTTCGAGTGTGAATTCAATTGTTTGAAACTGAAAAAAACATTATTCAGGAGAGTTTGTGTGAGGTGAGAAATGCAGATAAAGTTGAATTCTGCTATTTTTGTTGGTTGTAGATTTTAAAACATTCTAATTGGCTGGTGACCAGAGAGACAAACTATCTTGTGATCTGTGCACTATGTTGATCTCTATAATACTGACCGATTTCGCTGGTAAAATTATTTTGGCGATCATAAGTACGAAATAATTTCATGTGCTGAGTGGCATTTATTGCCTGGTGTTATAAAACAATTCAAAGTATGTGCTGTAAAAGTGAAGATGCAAATGAATCCACTATACGGCTTATTGTCAAAAGATTAAAAGGATTTTGTAAATATTAGTTGAAAATAGTCTGGAGTTGAAAGTGATATGCATATCAAAATTGGTGTATAAAGTATTATTTTTAAATTTGATAAAAAACCTTGTTAGTGTAGTCAGGTTTAAAGTGACAAAAAATATTATGCTAAAATATTTAATACTGCAGTATAGAGCAAGCACAGATATATAATAATGTTATTTATTTTTAAATATTTAACCAATATGTTAAAGATAAAGAAGAACTTAAGATGGACTGTGCTGGTGCTGTTAGCTGTGATGTCAGTATGGGCACTACTGGTACTTCACAGAGAAAAAAGGAAAATTCAGCTCCTAAAAAGCTAAGCAAAAGTCACCATCATAGAGAAAATGATGATTGGGAAAAGGACCCTCGGCATTACTCTTCGTCGAGTTTACCACCTGGTATGATTTTTCTTACTGCTGTAACAATATTATTCTTTGCTTTTTATGTATAAATTATGCATTTATATTGTCCAATATGGAAAATATGACAAAGGGGGCAGATCCTGAAATACTTTTGGTCCTTAGACCCACTGGACCAGCTGTTAATTTCAGGTAAGTCGGCTTCACTGTCTCGGTAAATCTTCAAAAATTTTCAAGGCTTGAATCCCCTCGTATTTAATGGGACCAGATTTGGGTGGAGAATGCTTGTTAAGAAAAAAACGAGTCTTATTTAAGCATAAAATATAAGTCAATGCTTTGAGCTAAATTGAAGAATCTCCAAACCTTCAAATTTCAACTAAATACAGCGTAATGAGCTCAAATGTAGCATGAAAAATTAAATATACTTTGAGAAAAATTAGAGTTATAAATACGTTAATAAGCGTATGGCAAACTTGTGTAAACAGACTGATACCAACGCTATGTCACTGCCAAAGCTTCAACACCAACAAATTTGACCAATCCTTCACACTGAATCCCTTTAAGACCTTCCCATCCAATTTGTCTGATGTTGAACTTTTATGTTTGGGAGCTCTCTTTCCAATACATCCTTCAGTTCAGGTAAAGTCCTGGGACTCAACATTCTGTAACATAATAACATTTATTATTGAAATTATTTCATTATACTAATATAATATTATAATGGTTAATCAATTGGATCGGAAAGAGGAAAGGAAAAATCGAATGTTAATGTAGTCAGGTTATTGAATATATAATGTGAGAAATATATGATGCTTAAACATTTAACATTGTAGTAGGGAGCATGCGCTTTTATATAAAAATGAAATTTATTTTTAAATATTTAACCAATATTTTAAAGATAAAGAAGAACTTAAGATGGACTGTGCTGGTGCTGTTAGCCGTGATGTCAGTATGGGCACTACTGGTACTTCACAGAGAAAAAAGGAAAATTCAGCTCCTAAAAAGCTAAGCAAAAGTCACCATCATAGAGAAAATGATGATTGGGAAAAGGACCCTCGGCATTACTCTTCGTCGAGTTTACCACCTGGTATGATTTTTCTTACTGCTGTAACAATATTATTCTTTGGTTTTTATGTATAAATTATGCATTTCCAATATGGAAAATATGACAAAGGGGGCAGATCCTCGAAATATTTTTGGTCCTTAGGCCCAACTGGACCAGCTGTTAATTTCAGGTAAGTCGGCTTCACTGTCTTGGTAAATCTTCAAAAATTTTCAATGCTTGAATCCCCTCGTATTTAATGGGACCAGATTTGGGTGTAAAATGCTTGTTAAGAAAAAAAAGAGTCTTATTTAAGCATAAAATATAAGTCAATGCTTTGAGCTAAATTGAAGAATCTCCAAACCTTCAAATTTCAACTAAATACAGCGTAATGAGCTCAAATGTCGCATGAAAAATTAAATATACTTTGAGAAAAATTAGAGTTATAAATACGTTAATAAGCGTATGGCAAACTTGTGTAAACAGACTGATACCAACGCTATGTCACTGCCAAAGCTTCAACACCAACAAATTTGACCAATCCTTCACACTGAATCCCTTTAAGACCTTCCCATCCAATTTGTCTGATGTTGAACTTTTATGTTTGGGAGCTCTCTTTCCAATACATCCTTCAGTTCAGGTAAAGTCCTGGGACTCAACATTCTGTAACATAATAACATTTATTATTGAAATTATTTCATTATACTAATATAATATTATAATGGTTAATCAATTGGATCGGAAAGAGGAAAGGAAAAATCGAATGTTAATGTAGTCAGGTTATTGAATATATAATGTGAGAAATATATGATGCTTAAACATTTAACATTGTAGTAGGGAGCATGCGCTTTTATATAAAAATGAAATTTATTTTTAAATATTTAACCAATATTTTAAAGATAAAGAAGAACTTAAGATGGACTGTGCTGGTGCTGTTAGCCGTGATGTCAGTATGGGCACTACTGGTACTTCACAGAGAAAAAAGGAAAATTCAGCTCCTAAAAAGCTAAGCAAAAGTCACCATCATAGAGAAAATGATGATTGGGAAAAGGACCCTCGGCATTACTCTTCGTCGAGTTTACCACCTGGTATGATTTTTCTTACTGCTGTAACAATATTATTCTTTGGTTTTTATGTATAAATTATGCATTTATATTGTCCAATATGGAAAATATGACAAAGGGGGCAGATCCTCGAAATATTTTTGGTCCTTAGGCCCACTGGACCAGCTGTTAATTTCAGGTAAGTCGGCTTCACTGTCTCGGTAAATCTTCAAAAATTTTCAATGCTTGAATCCCCTCGTATTTAATGGGACCAGATTTGTGTGGAAAATGCTTGTTAAGAAAAAAAAGAGTCTTATTTAAGCATAAAATATAAGTCAATGCTTTGAGCTAAATTGAAGAATCTCCAAACCTTCAAATTTCAACTAAATACAGCGTAATGAGCTCAAATGTCGCATGAAAAATTAAATATACTTTGAGAAAAATTAGAGTTATAAATACGTTAATAAGCGTATGGCAAACTTGTGTAAACAGACTGATACCAACGCTATGTCACTGCCAAAGCTTCAACACCAACAAATTTGACCAATCCTTCACACTGAATCCCTTTAAGACCTTCCCATCCAATTTGTCTGATGTTGAACTTTTATGTTTGGGAGCTCTCTTTCCAATACATCCTTCAGTTCAGGTAAAGTCCTGGGACTCAACATTCTGTAACATAATAACATTTATTATTGAAATTATTTCATTATACTAATATAATATTATAATGGTTAATCAATTTAATCGGAAAGAGGAAAGGAAAAATCGAATGTTAATGTAGTCAGGTTATTGAATATATAATGTGAGAAATATATGATGCTTAAACATTTAACATTGTAGTAGGGAGCATGCGCTTTTATATAAAAATGAAATTTATTTTTAAATATTTAACCAATATTTTAAAGATAAAGAAGAACTTAAGATGGACTGTGCTGGTGCTGTTAGCCGTGATGTCAGTATGGGCACTACTGGTACTTCACAGAGAAAAAAGGAAAATTCAGCTCCTAAAAAGCTAAGCAAAAGTCACCATCATAGAGAAAATGATGATTGGGAAAAGGACCCTCGGCATTACTCTTCGTCGAGTTTACCACCTGGTATGATTTTTCTTACTGCTGTAACAATATTATTCTTTGGTTTTTATGTATAAATTATGCATTTCCAATATGGAAAATATGACAAAGGGGGCAGATCCTCGAAATATTTTTGGTCCTTAGGCCCAACTGGACCAGCTGTTAATTTCAGGTAAGTCGGCTTCACTGTCTTGGTAAATCTTCAAAAATTTTCAATGCTTGAATCCCCTCGTATTTAATGGGACCAGATTTGTGTGGAAAATGCTTGTTAAGAAAAAAAAGAGTCTTATTTAAGCATAAAATATAAGTCAATGCTTTGAGCTAAATTGAAGAATCTCCAAACCTTCAAATTTCAACTAAATACAGCGTAATGAGCTCAAATGTCGCATGAAAAATTAAATATACTTTGAGAAAAATTAGAGTTATAAATACGTTAATAAGCGTATGGCAAACTTGTGTAAACAGACTGATACCAACGCTATGTCACTGCCAAAGCTTCAACACCAACAAATTTGACCAATCCTTCACACTGAATCCCTTTAAGACCTTCCCATCCAATTTGTCTGATGTTGAACTTTTATGTTTGGGAGCTCTCTTTCCAATACATCCTTCAGTTCAGGTAAAGTCCTAGGACTCAACATTCTGTAACATAATAACATTTATTATTGAAATTATTTCATTATACTAATATAATATTATAATGGTTAATCAATTGGATCGGAAAGAGAAAAGGAAAAATCGAATGTTAATGTAGTCAGGTTATTGAATATATAATGTGAGAAATATATGGTGCTTAAACATTTAACATTGTAGTAGGGAGCATGCGCTTTTATATAAAAATGAAATTTATTTTTAAATATTTAACCAATATTTTAATGATAAAGAAGAACTTAAGATGGACTGTGCTGGTGCTGTTAGCCGTGATGTCAGTATGGGCACTACTGGTACTTCACAGAGAAAAAAGGAAAATTCAGCTCCTAAAATGCTAAGCAAAAGTCACCATCATAGAGAAAATGATGATTGGGAAAAGGACCCTCGGCATTACTCTTCGTCGAGTTTACCACCTGGTATGATTTTTCTTACTTCTGTAACAATATTATTCTTTGGTTTTTATGTATAAATTATGCATTTATATTGTCCAATATGGAAAATATGACAAAGGGGGCAGATCCTCGAAATATTTTTGGTCCTTAGGCCCAACTGGACCAGCTGTTAATTTCAGGTAAGTCGGCTTCACTGTCTCGGTAAATCTTCAAAAATTTTCAAGGCTTGAATCCCCTCGTATTTAATGGGACCAGATTTGGGTGGAAAATGCTTGTTAAGAAAAAAAAGAGTCTTATTTAAGCATAAAATATAAGTCAATGCTTTGAGCTAAATTGAAGAATCTCCAAACCTTCAAATTTCAACTAAATACAGCGTAATGAGCTCAAATGTCGCATGAAAAATTAAATATACTTTGAGAAAAATTAGAGTTATAAATACGTTAATAAGCGTATGGCAAACTTGTGTAAACAGACTGATACCAACGCTATGTCACTGCCAAAGCTTCAACACCAACAAATTTGACCAATCCTTCACACTGAATCCCTTTAAGACCTTCCCATCCAATTTGTCTGATGTTGAACTTTTATGTTTGGGAGCTCTCTTTCCAATACATCCTTCAGTTCAGGTAAAGTCCTAGGACTCAACATTCTGTAACATAATAACATTTATTATTGAAATTATTTCATTATACTAATATAATATTATAATGGTTAATCAATTGGATCAGAAAGAGAAAAGGAAAAATCGAATGTTAATGTAGTCAGGTTATTGAATATATAATGTGAGAAATATATGGTGCTTAAACATTTAACATTGTAGTAGGGAGCATGCGCTTTTATATAAAAATGAAATTTATTTTTAAATATTTAACCAATATTTTAAAGATAAAGAAGAACTTAAGATGGACTGTGCTGGTGCTGTTAGCCGTGATGTCAGTATGGGCACTACTGGTACTTCACAGAGAAAAAAGGAAAATTCAGCTCCTAAAAAGCTAAGCAAAAGTCACCATCATAGAGAAAATGATGATTGGGAAAAGGACCCTCGGCATTACTCTTCGTCGAGTTTACCACCTGGTATGATTTTTCTTACTGCTGTAACAATATTATTCTTTGGTTTTTATGTATAAATTATGCATTTATATTGTCCAATATGGAAAATATGACAAAGGGGGCAGATCCTCGAAATATTTTTGGTCCTTAGGCCCACTGGACCAGCTGTTAATTTCAGGTAAGTCGGCTTCACTGTCTCTGTAAATCTTCAAAAATTTTCAAGGCTTGAATCCCCTAGTATTTAATGGGACCAGATTTGTGTGGAGAATGCTTGTTAAGAAAAATATATTCTTATTTAAGCAAAAAATTTGGATAATTCTTTGAGTTAATTTGAAGTACTGTATAATGAGGCAAAATTTCAAATGCCTCAAATATTGTACGAAAAATTAAATATACTTTGTCAAGAATTTTGAGCATCTTAGATGGGACTAACTCAGCAGGGGTTGCTGGTGTGTGAGTGACAGTGTCCAGCATTTTGTTTAAATAATTTATGTCTGTCTCTCACCCATCTGTTTGACAGAGCAGAGGAGTAGAAAGTCATTAGCTGCTATGTGTCTATGCTGTAAAGTGGGTGAATAGTAAAGTATAAATGTAAAAAATATTGGAAGGGCATGATGATTAGTTAAATGAATTAAGAAAAGTTGGAATCATCGTCACTAGGAGTAAAGTTAAAACAGTGAATACATCTAGATAAATTAAAGTGGTTCATGAAAGATGAGCATAATGTTTGTTTTTGAAGAAAGCATAGAGTGATTGTGAGAAGTCTACCAGACATGAATAAGGTTTACAAGTATCGAAGTGGAATTTTTAGAGCAACATTTGGCCAAATATATGACATTTAAATTAATAATTAAATTTTTGTTATGTTTTCACAGAAGCTTTACCACTATCTTCCCACGCAAAATTAACCTTGCAGAAAAAGTTCAATGTTACATGTATTATATAGTTAAAAGAAATTTGTAAAATTGATATATTTTAATTTGATTGCACTGTTTTTCATTAAAATATATTAATCAAACTAATTAATCATTTACATAGAATAAATTAAAGCCTCATTATAAAAAACATTCATTATAATTGATTTACAATGAAATATTGAAACCAATGTGGCTCTATGATAGTCAGCTTTGGTGCTGTGCCTGTGACACAAACATTAAGGGCATACAAACATTTCAAAATAAAGTGTTAAGAAAAATTGTGAATGGCCTCAGGTATATCTGAAATGCAAATCTCCAAAGGGCTGCCCAGATTCCAACCATAAAAGAAGAAATAAAAATGTATGCATGTAAACATGAAGCTAGGCTTCACCTCCACATCAGCCAAGTTCTCCGACAACTTCTTGAAAATCAACACCGTACCAGAAGAAATGAGCTGATCTTGTGTAAAGTGCAGTGTATAAAAGAGCATAGTGCATGAGTGAATTGTACAAAGACCAGAAAATCTAGAAGACGCTGGATAGATGCTAGTTGTTAAGTATAAAGTTTAATATTAATATTAATCTTAAAAGAGTAGTTTTAATGGCTGGCACACAGTTGCTGATAAAAAATAATTAGATTTATTTTGACATTAAGGTTCTGAGAATATCTACGTTTACTTTGGCTGTAATATTACGAGTCTTCGTCATATTGAACAGATTTTCAATTTAGCTCCGGCAAAGTTCACATTTCAGTCCTTAAAGTGCTTGACTTGTTTGAGTCTCTGAGACTTTTGTATCATTTTATGTATTTATCTGAAAGCATATTCTTACAGTGCTTCAACCTTTTCATTTGTCATCCTTCCTCTAACTTACGGGTAGCATTAGGAAAGTTGAGACCATGTCTACTTAGTCTTGGAATTTATGGCCTCCAATTTCTTTAGGTTCATTTGGACTCTCTTAAACTAACAATGTGACACAGTACCTATTTTTTCTTTGCTTATGTTTAGCATTCTGTGACTATTTGATGGGATCTTTGGAGTAATTCTAATGATCCTCTGTTACATGTTCCATCACACCTTTCTGACAGGTATCTTATTTCTTATATAACTTCATTCCATCTAGTGTCCTCATAATTCCCACATGACCTCAGTATGGAGGTGTTTAATTACTAACTCATATTTTCAACTAGATTTTTCTATACATCTATAGGGTACCTACTTAATACATTATCAGTAACTTGTTGCTTTCCCTGTCTGTACACAATTTTAAAATCAAATTTTATTGGCTTTCTCCACCATATTTGTAAAAGTGCATTACTATTATTACACTTGCACAACCATTTCAGAGTTTGGTCATCTGTGATTAATTTCAACTGCCTCCCAAGGAGGTAAGGACGTAAATGAAAACAGTACTGTAAATGCTCGAGATTCTTTTTCTGTTACTGAATAATTCATTAGATGTGAGTTTCCAACTAGTGTATTCTCAGGCATATCTTACTCAAGATTTCTCTCCATTAAATTCAGATCCCATTGCATTAATTTTATGCATCCCATGCTACTGTCAACATTTTCTCAAAGTTTGATCTCTGTAATAAACTGTGCTTGTGTTAACATATTTTATTTTAGAAGATCAAGACTTTATTGCTGTTCTCTAGTTCAAGTTTATTGTGCCCCTTTTATTAATAAATTAGGAAATGGTTTTGCCACATTACTATAATTGGTAAAATATTTTTTGAAGTATCCAGATAAACCAAGAAACCTTTGTATATCTTTAGGCCATCAGGGAGGGAAATCTTTTGACAGTAATGATTTTTGTATCATCAGACAAGGTGCCATCATCTCTGACCTTGTATCAACAAAATTTAAATTCTGATTTAAGGAATTCATATTTAAGGGGCTCTTAACTTTACTTCAAATGTTCTGAACTGATCAAATACTCCTTTTAGCGGTGATTATAGACCCAACATTGGTTGTTAAAAAGAGTGACACAAAATATTATTTCTAGCATATTTTGGATAGTGCTAGAGGCAGAATGTAATTTAAAATCCATTTTTATGTAGTGGTAATGATTTTGGGGGTCAAAAATACGGTTTTGCATTGATTTTTTTATTGTAACCTCATTTAATTTCCTACATTCAATGCATATTCTCGATCTACATTTATCATCATTTACTAGTGGTAACTTGGAACAACTAATGGGAAATTCGACTCGCTACTACTTTCCTTAATAATCTCCTGGTCTCACAATTTAATTAATTTCTCTTTCTACCTCATGTTTATGAATTTATGCAAAGCTGTAATTTTTTTAATGTAATCACAGGAGGTGTCTGGATATCATGAACTGCTGCTATAGCAGTTGTCAGTTGATTTCCCAGTAGAAGGAAGATATCTGCATATTGTAGGCATAAAAATCGTGAATTTTTAGTGCCCCTGTCATTCAGATTTAATGAGTCTAGTAGTTATTTGATTACATTCATTTTTAATTAATTGATTTCTTTGGTATCTCTTATTATCTTCTGTGATATTTGCATCAAGACAAAAGGAACCTTCTGAACTTTGGGCTAAAGCATCAGAACCATCTGTTTCATTTGTTTCACATTTGATCACCTTCACATAGTATGCGGTTGTACATTTTTTTCATACTAAACCTCTCAATCCCTTTCATGTCATAACATTCTGAACTTATATCATGCCAAATTACAATCACAAAAATATATTTTCATTGAAATTCTTCAATATTTTAATGGTACTGTACACTTTGGAAACATTATTTACATGTGTTTTTATTATACAAGTATGTATTTTCCCTTCTAGGTTAACTTCTGAACCTAAAACAATTTTTTACTTTTAAACATTTGGGGGAGGCAACTGTTAATATAAATTTTCGGACATTTCTTATAAGTTCGACTGTATACTGTACTTTTTGAGTCTTATCTTCTTGT
The DNA here is from genome assembly GCA_037074705.1 of Zhengitettix transpicula. Classification (NCBI taxonomy): domain Eukaryota; kingdom Metazoa; phylum Arthropoda; class Insecta; order Orthoptera; family Tetrigidae; genus Zhengitettix; species Zhengitettix transpicula. Next base: position 186,753,354 of record CM073591.1, on the reverse strand, counting down.
ATTATTTGTTATTGTTGACACTTATACCATTTCTTGTGGCCTCACTACATTTTATTTATTTTAGTGGCATTACTTTGCAAGCATTTAACTTTAGCAATACTTTTAACTCCACCTTATTTTTGGTTTCACTGTAGCTGGTATACTTTTATTTCTGACAATGATCCACAATTAGCCTTAGACAACAGCTTTTCTTTGGTGTCTCCTACAATTCTCAGTCTCAGCTCTACAAATTTCACAATAAATTTGTGTTTACTAGGTCTTATGACCTCGAAACCAGTTTCTACACAATCAACAAGCCTTCAAAACTCTGTAGAATCACTTGAAAATGTACCAGGTATTAATTTTACTGTTTGAACTATAGAAATAACATGTTGTATGACTTAATCACCCATATTTTCGCTATTACTTGACATGTTGGAAAAGTGAATGTATTCTGGTTTTGACTCGCCTTAGATGATAAAACAATATGAATATGCTTGATGCCAGGTTGCTGCAATGTGTAAGGCAAGTGCCTGTTCTGCAGATGTAAGCCAGGTTCTGCCACATGGGGTGGGGGTAGGGGGGGTGTTGACACACTGTTTCGCACTATCCAAATCTGCTCATTACAACCTCATGCTTGAAGTCTTACACCAACAACGGCCATGATGCTGGGAAGGGACCCTGTTGGAGACTTATGGCTCCAATATTGGTGGCAGGTATTGTCTGTTTAAGGCTAGTAAGCCTGTTGCATTTAAAAGGCGTGCATGCCCCAGTTCAGCAAGTAGTGCATTTGCAGATTGCACTAGCTGGCGTAAAAGCCTTATTGTGGTCGAATTGAATATGCTTCAGTTACGCTCATGGACTGTGTAGTCAAAACACAATAAAGGAAGACATCATTACAATCGGGTGGAAAAGGTTTTGGGACTTCATGGAGATGGCAAAGGAAATGGGGGGTGTTTTGGATAAATGAGGGTAATTTTTCAACTATTGGTTGAGGGACTCGTCCACCAAAGTAGAAAACCTCTCAGTGGGGTAGTAGTAATCAGCATAATTGGTACTCCAGGTTTCTGGATTTTTGAGTGCAGGAAGAGAAGGTGTTCAGGGTTCTTTTTTTTTGGGGGGGGGGGGGTTATGAGTTCAATGGAAGTGGGTCCTAATTTTTCTAGCTTATTATGAGATTGGATAAACTTGTCAATTTCTGAAGTGATTGGATAAACTTGTCAATTTCTGAAGTGATGGCTAGATTTGAGTTGGTAGGTATAGGCTTATAGGTTTTGTCATCTCCTAGTCCATGATGAGACAATGGTGAACCTGTTGTCAGCTGGGAGAATGGCAATTTTCCTATTCTGTTTGAGATTATGGAGGACTAAGTGCTGGTTATGGGTCAGGGTGGGTTGTGTGGCTAGGGTGATCAGAAAGGATGGTGAAGAAATATGGGAGACTAGGCTGCCGGTGAAGGTTTGAATTTGGTGGTTGGGTGGGAGTTTTGGAAGAGACTGTTTGGATGGTTCGTTATATTTAGAAAGGCAGCTAGCTGTGGTGTTATGTGGATCTGTGTAAATTTTAAGGGTATCACGGACAAATCTGGAGGGGTCTAGGGTTGGGAGAAAATGAGACCCTTATCGAGGACAGAAATTTGTCTTCACTTAAATTTTTTGATGATAGGTTGAGGGTGCTGTTGTTTGGTGGTTTGTTTTAGGTGGGTTGAGGCACCAAAGTTGTAGGTTTAGGTAGATGGAAGAGGTCTGTAAAGCTGGGTTTTGAAGTGATGAGAGGGGGTGACGGTGTTTGGGGAAGCCAAGTTCGGGTGGGAATTTGTACACTATCACTTCTGGCATGTTAATCCAAGTTATTAAACTTCCATAAGTGCACTTGGGTGGAGAGATGGTGGAAATGTATTGCGTGTATGAGAATGGTATATCGGGAAAGGTATATGATTTTGTTGTAGATTCGGGATCTTGTTTTGGTGTGTCGGAATTAGTGACAGGTATTTATTTATTTTAACTAAATGGACTTATATCCGATTACAATTTTCAGAAATAATATATAATATACAGTTCACTTATATAAATGTATATACAATTAATAAATAATGAAGAATAAACTTTCACGAACATTATTCATAAATATAAATATTTGTATATAAAAAAATTCATTAATTGAAATAATTCAAGTTTTACAAATCTCTATCATATTCATTAATCATTTTACAAATTCTGGTTACTGTATTATACTGTGTATAATTAGATTTATAATATTTTATCACAAACATGATTCTCTATCCTGAATTGATACCAGGAACTTTAAAATTTAATGATTTTAATAAGTCTGGACAATCTAATCACATTCTTACATATTTTAATAATAAATTTAAAATCAGATGCCATTCTAGAAGACTTATGTGTAGGGATTTTTGGAATGGAAGAGATGTGTTCATAGCTATGAAGTAAATAAGGATCTTCCAGTTTTAACTTAAAATACATTATTCTGAAAAATTTATGTTGTATGGTTTACAGTTTATCAATATTCACTTGAGTATATGCAGACCACACTATGCTACCATACATCAATATAGGTTTAATTAAAGTTGAATATAGAATTAAAATGTTTACATGTTCTTCTAATAAAACCCAATAGTTGATTAGATCAATACAAGTATCTACATGTGAATTGAAATTCATTTTAGAATCAAATATAACCCCCAAATCTTGATCAACTCTTTTTCTAAAATTACATTATTTAAATTCTATACCTGATAATGTATAATTATTGATCAAGAAAATGCTATACACTTACATTTATCAATATCAATCTAAACAATTTTGTAAGATTATTCCATTGTTTTTATTTTTTATACTTTTAAACATTTTCAGATCATCAGCAAAAATAAACATTTCACACCATTTAATTCTTTATCTATATTATCGATAAAAATATTAAAGAAGAGTGGTCCTAATTTATTTGAAGCTATTATTGTTAACAAAAAATTAAACCTATTATACAACCATTAATAATATCTTGATCAGTGATAAATGTTTCAGAATTTATATACATTAAATTTGGAAGTCCACTTTGATCTATATGCATTTATGTATTTCCAAAAAAAATTAATATCTGTGAATACAATTTTCAGCATCACAAATTGAATTTATAAAAATCTCTTCTAGATAAATATCTATATAATTGTCTCAAATTAGAAAATTTATCATAATATTCCATTATTTTATTTATTTTAAATTCTATATGAAAATGTTTTTTTTTTTAAAAAAAATTATTTTTAAGTTCTCAACTATACAATGATGGCAATTAAGCTTTATATAATCTTTTTTAGGAACAAAAATTTATTTATAATCATATAAAGACTTAATAAAATATTTAAATACTCATATCGAACAAGGAAGTTAAGAAATTTGTCATTTAATAAATTATTCAAAGGTGATGAGATGATTACATAATTTGCGAAGTAAAATCATAAACATAATTATCATAGATTTTATAATCAAATTACTATGTTCTACAAATAATGCAGGATGATACATATCACAGTTTAAGAAAGCTTCAACATGTTCACTATATTCCACATTTTCAAAGTTTGTGAATATCAAATCTAACATAGAGTTATAATTATTTGTTATACTATTTATCTCTCTCTCTTTATATAAAAAATGAATGTCTATGTGTCCCATGTGTGCTGCTAAACCATTCATCCCATTCTGTTGAAACTTAGGTGAGTTGTTGGACGCACTCTCGCAAAGGTTTCTGTTGGGTTTTCGAAGCGTTAGGTAACTCCCAAGGGATGAACAGGGGCAAAATTTTGCTAAAATGGCTGATATCAGCATCAATTAATTACTTTTCAGGGTCTATGTGGTTAATGCTTTCTATCCAGATGTATTTAGTGTATTATTTCAATGCCTAAAAGCACCATTAAGGGAGGAGGTGGAGGGAAGTTACATAAAAATTATGCAAAACAACCAAGGTTGGTGTCAAATCGAGGGTTATAGATGTCGCAGAGTTTAATTCTGTCATTTAATTTACTGGTTAATTTGTAGCTCAGTCGCTAGGAGTGGGGATGGATGGGGTGAAACAAATTTACGTTTACAATCTTAAATGTAGACCAATTTCTACCAAATTTTATACACGTTACTTGCGATCCAGGAACAAACACTGAGGGCTTAAGACACACCTACTGTCAGCAGAGGTGGGGTTGGAGGGGCTGGAATTGAAAAATATTCCTGAACGATTATTATTGGCATCGAATGAAACATTGTCGTCATTGCTTTATTTGATAGAATATTTTCTAGAATTTTTAAGTGTCTAATTTCAACTCCAAAAAGGCAAGGGGGGAAGAACCCTTATCATATGGGTGGTGGTGGAAGATATGAAAAAAAGACCAATATTTGTGTCGATTCCGGTTAATGTTTTAGCAGTTGCTGAATTTAATTCTCACATTAACTATGGTGGTTAATGAAATTTTATGTTTCACTTCATTAAAAAAATTAACGCAGATTATTTTTGACTTCTCTTAACTTACCAGGTAAACTTTTTATTTTCTTAGAGTAGAGTTATATTCTTGTCTCCATTTAGTTAAAGCTTGTCTTTCTTTACTCCTTTAAGGTACTGGGAGTAGTTTTAGTTAGCGTGTAATTTTTACCGTTTTAATTCATTATTTTGAGACACTTATTTTATGTGGAAGGAGAATTCATGAATACTGCCAGTCAGCATCCTAGTTTATTTGAAGTTAGATGTCAAAGGGTTAGGTTGGGGAGGGAAATGTGAATGGGTAAATGTTCCAAACACTGACATCATTAATGCTGGTTGATGAAATTTTTACCAAGAGGTTAGGGTTGAATTAGTTCCTTCTCTGGTCTAATTTAAATAAATACTCTGGCAACACTGGGTTCTCAGCTAGTTTGATACAAATTTAAAATTAAGTCACACAACATTTATGATAAAAATCGCTCACGAAGAGTTATATTTCTGGAAAATTCAATATAACTAGAATGTTGTCCACTTACCATATAATGTTAGGATTAATTATTACAATATGTACTTATTAATTTAATTATTACAATTAGTAACCATTTTGTATCTTGATATTAAAGATCCAGATTTTGTAATGTTTCACAAGGAGACAATACTTTTTCAATATATGTTTAAGGACGAAAATATATAGGTCCAATTATAATATTAACATTTGTAATTCTCACAAATAAATGTTCGACATTCTCCATAGCTTCCTACAAAATACTAACATCTATATCATTTATTGCTATTAAAAAATCCTCCTTTACCATTAATACTATTCCTATGATTTCTATCATATCTATAAATATCAAAGTCGGGTAATTTCCACTCACACTTATTTATATCCTCATTAAAAATAATTATATCATAATCATATAACAAATAGTTAAACCTTTCAATTATTTTTAACTTTGTTTTTATTCTTCCAACATTTTGATAATATACAGCTGATTGATTTTGTGGCCATATTGATGTCAGTATTTTGTTCCAATTTTGGTTTGTTAGGCCATGTTTGGTTCTGGCATTCTTGCCGATGATTCATTCAATAACTCCAAAATTTTCAAGGTTAGGCAAAGACTGTCACCCTCTCTGTCCACATGGCTTATATATATTGCTTGGACATCCAGAGTCACTCCCACTCTGGTCCTTGTTGTGGCTGTCCTTAGAATTTTCTTTTTTACTGAGGTATGTAGCTCAGCTGTGCAATAATCCATATCCGTTATCCTAGTCGAAGTTGTTGGGACACTTAATTATTTCTATGCCTTTATTTATTTACCAGGTCTAATAATACTTTTCCTTTGGTCTGTTTCTGTGGCATGTTCTTTGACAGCAGACAAGTGGAATTGGTGTAATTGCATAAATATTTCATGTTCATTCAATCTAGTGCAGACAGAAGTGCCAGTCAAACAAATATAAACCTTCCCATTGATTATTAATGCAAGATATTGATCAAAGTGTCAGTTGTCAAAGAACTTTGAATTTAAAATTGATGATGTAGATTTAGTTAAAAAGCTTAGTGTGTCTAACCCTGCTGAGAAAATAAGTTACAAACTGCAAAGTGTATATGAAGGGCCATATGCAATTATTGCCTGGAGAGGGTGTAATAATTGTTATTGTTAAGCTAGATGGAAGTAAGAGAAGAAATCCTTTAATGTAACCCACCTGATGCCATACTATGATAGAAAACCTCCTTTACAGGACTATCCCCTTGGAGACTTATGCTAACTTTAAATTTTGTAAGTAGCCTGGCTCAGCCTAGTTTTAATCTCTCATTATATTATAGAAAGAATTTTTTTATGAAGTATCTAGAGCATTTTAGTATAAGTGTAATATTGTGTGTAACCATATTTTCATTGTGTTAGGTTTAAAATTCAGTTACATGTTGTAATACAGTAATATTGAGTTGAAAAAGATAATTTTTTCTAAAAAAAGGTTTTGTAAAATAAAGCTGTGAGCAGTTAATGTTACATATATTTTATCTGTCAGATAGTTTAATATTAATACTCCTAAATGCCTGATGATATATCCTGTCAGGTGTGTGTATAAAACAGTTGAGTGGTACAAATTCAGTGTACCTAAAGAATGTATGTCTTTATGATTGAACTGGATCATGAATTTTTTAAAATATGTATTGTTTATTTTTGTGGAGGTAGCTATAATTATTTGATGTCAATAAATGATGAAAATCATTTTTGTAAATAAGAGCATATGGGGAATTTATCGTAAAACAATGGCTGAACATTTGTTTGTAATATCAGCATTCAATTTTATTCTTAAAGGTAATGTAACAAGAAATCGGCTGAGGCTAACACGTGTTCTATTGTGATATTTGTTTTGCAGCTGTAACTTTTAGCATGTGCTTATCTTGTTCCCAAATCGGGAATAGCAGTGAGCAGACATTCACGTAAAATTGTATTGAAAATTACATGCATGTTGCAAACCACGCCCTGCAGAAAATTGTGTAATCTCCTACTTGCAGGGTTAAAATGAAGTAAACTGGGATTTATTAATAACTAGCTGGTTTCCCGAGATTTCATTTATCCAAAAACCCCGTTATGACTCCAATTTCTGTTGTGTTTGTGCTATTTTTATGTAACGCTCCTCGAACCCTATCCCTAAATGTGCTCACCTCCCATGCCGAAGGGGGGTTGAAGTCGTTGACCAAAAATATCGGTCATTTTTACATGGTATAAGACGACACCCCTACAAATGTACGATAATCAAAAAGTATTTATTCCATGCAATATTTCGGCCAATTACATTGTCTGGAAATTTCTAACCCCACCCAACACCTCCTAAACCTGTCACGTTACCCAGGGTGTCACAATTACACTCAGCGACATTCATAGTCTCTGAATTGATTCGAATGTTGGTTGTTTTAGCGTTATTTTTATTTAACGCACCTCCACCCCAATAACATTAACAGCTTCAAATATTTATTTCAGACAAATATCGTCCATTTGACATGTTTCAAAATTTATACCCCCGCCCAGCCACTCCCACCCCCAACCATTCCCTTGTGCCACGGGTTATCATAATTAAACTCAGTGACATCAATAACTTGAATTTGACTCCAATCTGAGATTTATTCATGTTATTTTCTTGTAACGCCCCTCCACCCCCACCCCTAACTATGCTCTTTTATCCCTTAAGGGGTTGAAATTAAAAACAAAATTGGTAGAAATATTTATTCTCTACAAAAATCGATCATTTTACATGTTTCCTTGGGGGATTGAAACGGTTAGTTGAATGTAATAATTAAACTCACTGACATCCATGACCGTGGATTTGACTCCAATGTCGATTGTTTTTGCATCATTATAATATAATTCCACTCCACCCCCAACTTTAAGGGGAGCTCCAATCCCAATCCCGAAAGGGGTTGAAATTATACAGGGAGAAAATGTACAGAAATTTTATTAATTTAATTGATCCAGAAATTTATTTAATCTATGAAAAAAAAAGGCCTGTCAACATGTTAGAAAATTTCTATCCCCCATCCATCTCTGCCCAACCCAGTGCACCCCCACGCGTTGCCCAGATTCTCAAATAAATTCAGCGAAATCCATTACCTTCGATTTGACTCAAATCTCTGATTTTTTCATGTTATTTTCTTGTAAATCCACTCCACCCCCAACCCTATCATGTTCCCCCATCATGCGGGGCAAGGGGTTGAATTTTTACACACATAACATGGGTGGAAATGCTATAAATAAAACGAACCCTACAAAATATTTATTTAACTCTAATATCGGCCATGATTTGATGTTTCAAAATTTCCAACCCCTTCTACTTCCACCCCTAGGAGTTATTGTCAATTAAATGTCATAATTAAACTCAGTGATATTCATAACCCTGTATTTGTCACTAATCTCGGTTTTATTAGGGTTATTTATTTGTAACGCCAGTCACCCTTATTCCTAAGGTCAGCTCCCTCCCAATCCCGAAAGGGGTTGAAATTAAACACGGAAAACATGTAGTGTTATTTTAATAATATCATTGTTCCCTAAATAGCTGTAATTGTCAAAAAATTCGGAGCTTTACTTATTTTACCCCCCACTCACCTCCACCCAACCCCTCCCACCCCAGCTGAACCCCATGCGTTGCCCAGATTGTCATTAATGAACTTGGGACATTAATTACCTTTGACTTACTCAAATGTCGTATGTTTTCACGTTATTTTCTTGTAACACCGCCACCCCAAGCGTTCTCCACCCTCATGTCGCAAAAGGTTTAAATTGTGAGAACATTTAATGGGTATAAATACTATAAATATAATTAACCCTGAAAAATATTTACTCCTCGCAAATATCGGCAATTTAACATTTAGAAATTTTCCATGTCCGGTCCACCCTTGCCATTGGGGGTTAGATGGCCAATTGAATATCATAATTAAATTCTGTGACACCCAGAACCCCAGGTTTGACTGTAATGTTAGTTTTATTTGTGATATTTATTTGTAATGCTATGCCACCCTCACCCATAAGAGTGTTCCTTTCCAATGCTGTAAGGGGTTGAAACTATATTCAGATAACTTCAGTTAAAACACTATGTATCTCTTTGATCCATAAAAATATTCATCTTTCTAAATATCGGCTGTTTTAGCTGTTTGAATATTTCCACCTCCTCCTCTTAAGTGTGCTTTCCTCTCATGCCAAAAGGGGTTAAATTTTACAAACAAAATTGGTAGATATATTATCAATGTCATTGACCTTGACAACTGATTATTTAATGCAAATATCGATCGTTTATTATGTTAGAAAAATTCCACCCCATCCATCCCTGCCCCTGGGGGTTAAATGGCCAATTGAATGTCATACTTGAACACGGCTACATCTATAACCTTGGATTTGACTCCAATCGTGGTTGTATTCACTTTATTTTAATGTAGCGCACCTCCACCCCTAAGGATGCTCTACTGCTAAGCTCGAAAGGGGTTGACATTATACTCGGAGAACATGCATAGAAATTTTGTAAATCTTGAAAAATATTTAGTTGTCATTAAAATCGGTAGATTAGCATGTTTGACAATTTCCAACCCCCAACCTCAGTCCCTGGGAGGTTAATTGCTAGTTGAATGTCATAATTAAACACAGTGACAAATATAACTCCTGATTCAACACCAAACTCGAATGTGTTTGCATAATTTCATGTGATGCCACTCCACCTTCAACCCTTAAGGGTGCACCACTCCCATGCATAAAAGAGGTTGAAATTATATGCAGATAACAAGTGGTAAAAACTTTATGAATGCTATTGATCCCAAATTATATTGATTTGACGCAAAATCCGACTGGTTAGCATGTTTGAAAATTTATTTCCCCACCCACCCCCTCTTATCACCATAAATTCCCACCCACCCTCGTGTGTTTCTCAGTTTGTTATAAATAGTCTCAGAAACATCCATAACTCCGATTTGACTTGAATCTCCGTTGTTTTCGCGTTCATTATATGAAACGCCCCTTCCCCCTAAGGTTGCTCCCCTCCCATGCTGAAAGGGGTCAAAATTACACACAAACAGCATCAGAAGAAATACAATCAATATAATTAACCCTGAAAAATATTTATTCAACAAATATTTGCCATGTTTTCATGTTCCCAAATTTCCACCCCGCTACCCCTACATCTGGGGGTTAAATGCCAAGTTGAATATCATAACTGAACTCATTGAAGGTATGAATTATATATATATATATATATATATATATATATATATATATATATATAGGTTGTGAGAGAAAAATATATTAGCTTCATTCTCCAAGTGCTTTATTGAACAACTCAAAAACAATTAAAACAATTGATTGCCTACTCCAAACCTTTTACATTTATCCAAGGAAACTCGTCACAACATCTCCCCCTTAAAGGAGAGATCACCAATAAAAAACTGGGAAGGAATCGTTTCATAGTTTTCATTGTATTTTATTGAGTCCATTCTCTGAAATGATCTGGGCATGTCTGTCTCTTGTAGTGTTTCTTTGCGGAGGATCTGGTACGTGTGCTGGAGCACGAGTATCTGTGTCCATGATATCTGCAGCTTCACCAGTTTTACTTGCAGAACCCTGGTAGTTGTAATTAGAGTATGGAATTTAATTTAAGTTTAGTATCCCTTGACAAAATTTGGTTGGTATGGCGTTTCCATATAACACCCGGAGCTACCTCAACTGAATATGTAACTGGAGATAGGATTTTACTTATTTTGCCAGCAATCCATCTTTCCTCCCCCTATAATGAATGCTTAGGTCTAGATTCATCAGAGGAGTCTTTGCTGGGATTGAGTAAATGCAGGCGAGTTCAACATTCCTTACCATACATGGCAACAAAGGGAGACACTCATGTAGTAGTATGGGGAGTTAAGAGAAAGTTAGGAATACCGACAGTGATCTTTCTCGGTCACAATGCTCTTTAAGAAGTTTGGAAAATGCTGTCTTGGACGTTGAAATGAAACCTTCAACAGATTCATTAGTTGCTGAATGGTATGGTGGGGAAATGGTTTGTTGAATACCTTTGTTCACCAGGAAGTCACGAAATTGAAAGGAAGCAAACTGTGGTCCATTATCAGAGTGAATCTGTATAGGAAGACCATGTTTTTCAAACCAACCTGAAAGCACCTTAATAGTAGTTGAAGCTGTAGTGGAGTCTAACATAGCAATTTCAGGGAATTTTGTTTTTGCATCAACATCTAGAAGAAAGTATTTACCACAAAATGGACCAGCGAAGTCAATATCAATTGACCCCACGGTTCTGAGGGAACAGGCCACTTGAAGGAGTAATGGGGGGCTTTTTCTTTGTAATTGGCACAGACTGCACTCTTTTATCAATGATTCAATATCACTGTCCAAGTCTGGCCAATATACAAGTGATTGTGCAAGCATTTTAGTTTTCACAATCCCTATGTGTGCCGAGTGCAGTTAATATAGAACACTATTACGTAGCTCAGTAGGAATGAAAACTCTATTACCCAAGAGGATAGTATTCCCTACGAAAGAAATTTGTTCCTTAAATCGTTTGAATGGAGTCGGTATCTCTTCGGAACACTTGGGCCAATCAGAAAGAATGGCTTTCCACAAGGCAGTAGCTTCCGGATCCTTTTGAAGATTCGATTCAAGGACAGATGTAGACAGAGGAAGGGCATCTACCTGATTCACTACTCCTTTCTCTACCACCTCCTCACCTAAGTCAGCATCTGAGAAGTAAGAATTTGATGGGACATTTCTGGACAGTGCATCTGCCAGAACATTAATCTTTCCTGGAATGTACTTAATTTCAAAATCATAGCCAGATAGAAACGTTGACCATTGAGAAAGTTGAGCTGCCATAACCTCATTTTTTGCTGATTTGCTGAAAATAAATTCCAAAGGCTTATGGTCAGTTTCTATTGTAAATTTCTGCCCAAACAAGAATTGGTGAAATCGTCTCACACCAAAGAGTATTGCAAAAGCCTCCTTATATAATTGAGAATAATTTCTTTGGGAAGCATTGAGCAAAGTGGAAGCAAAATAAACAGGAACGAGCATCACCATTATCATCTAATTGTCTATTGACTGCACCAGCACCGTAGGAAGATGCATCAACTGACAATACTAATTCCTTTTGTGGATTGTAAAATGCAATATGCTTAGCATTGGCAATAAAGTTCTTGACCTTATGGAAGGCTTTAGTGTGAATTGGACCCCACGTTTCTTCATTCTTTAAACGTAAGCCATGATAAAGTGGTTCCAATTCACACTGCAAATTTGGTATAAAACGAGTATAGAAATTAGCCATTCAAATAAAAGACTTGTTTCTATGTGCAGTGTTGTCTTTTGGAATAGGCATGTCCATAATAGGAGAATGTTTATCCCATCCTCATCGCCAATATATATATATATATATAGGTTGTGAGAGAAAAATAGGAACAACTGAAAAACAATTAAAACAATTGATTGCCTACTACAAACATTTTACATTTATCCAAGGAAACTCAACACAACAAGTAACATCCATAACCTTCGATTTGTCTCCAATCTCGGTTGTATTCGTGTTATTTATTTTTCTGTAAAGCATCTCCACCCCCTAATCCTAAGGGTGCCCTTTTCCCAGGGTGTAGGGGATGAAAATTATATTCAGATAACTGGTCGAAATGCTATCAATATCTTTGACCCCTAAAAATATTTATCCGACTCAAATAAATATTTCCACCCCAGTCCACCCCTGCTCCTGTGGGTGGTAGACGTGTCTCATCCTGACAGTGGTTGTTTCCTGGTCATAAAGAACACTTGTACGAAATTTGGTGAATTTTGCTCCACCAGAGTACATTTTTATAAGTAACATACAAATATACATTCATACAAACAAACACTCTGCTTGATTTATTAAATATAATTGCTTAAAATAGGATTTGGTACATACAAAAGCTATTATTCGTCTTCCCCAGCATAAATGAAAATCTTCCTCAAAGAAAATAAAAGGAAAAGCAAATGAAAATCTCTCAAGGGGGACAGGTAATCTGGTGGATCAATATTTGACCCTCATAGTCACCCAAGACACATCTGAATAGGTACTTTACCCCTGTGTGGTCTGCACAGGAAAATAACGGCATCAGGCTCCTTACACAGCAAGGGTCGTGGTGGCGGTTCCTGGGCTTCATGCTCGTACTTTTCTTCCAACTGTGGCAAGACTAATCTCCTCTCTAACGAAGTTCAACCGTCAACTCACTCCTTCAACATCTGTCCACCAACTGATCCAAAATCTTCTCCACAATCCCCCTCTACATATTTGGTTTATGTGGATTTTTGACAGAGCTGGACCAAACTCCAACCTTTGTTCCCTCATGTGACCATCAACCAGAAAGACTCATTCCTTTCGCAAAAGCCACCACCGTTGTTGGTCCAGATTTCTTAGAAGACACCAGCATGCAAGTTCCACCTGGAGGAAATTTCTGCATATTTTCCACAGGAAGCAGCCTCCTTAGTTTTTAAGTCTTGAGCAGGAAAATTCAAGGTGTCCTTTGTCCTGGGGACTTTCCATGTGCACATGCCATGTCAGGGTGTAGAAATAAAATAAAAAATGAATGTTTTAATAAAAATATGTTGGCACACAGTGCAATTGTTATCTCATTGCTCATTTAATAAAGTTTCTAAAATATTAATTTTTGTTTTGGTAATTTTCTGCCAAAATTACCTGGCGCCCAGATTGAACCAAATTCGTGGCAGGTAAAGAGAAATAAATTGTCTCCAAGCTGAGCTGAAACGAGTAAAGAAAGAGTCTGTGGATCTGAAATATCTTAAGTTATATACTTTGTTTCCGCAGTCAGGTTTGTCTTGGCCTAAATCTATTGCAATATTTAGGGTTTTTATAGCGTCTGTTCCTAGAAGCAAATGGAAAGTGCATTGAAATTTAGGGTGGTAACATTTTATGTTCTTGCCATTCAGAGTTAGGTTTACAAATTTGTTTCCTATACCTTTACCTGAGGCGGTTATGACTGTGAAGTTTTCTTTATACTTTATACTTGGTTTTATGATTTTCTTTCAGTATATTTCTATCCTTCCTTGCCTACATAATTTTGTATCTTATGTATAGTTAATTTTTTTATTACTTATTTTACAAAATAAATACTTGATGTTCCCAGATAAAAATATGAAAGGAAGCAAACCGAAACATGATCCACAACCAAATAGAAAAGAATTTAAAAAATCTGTTGTAAGAGAAATTAAAGGTGACCTATTTAGTGCACCCACAGAGTACAGCTTAGCACATTGTGTCGCTGCTGACATGAAAATGGGCAGTGGAATAGCTACAACTTTCAGGTAACAATTATAAGTATCAATAATTATGAATAATAATTTTAGAGATAAGTTGTTTATCATAATGTTATAATCTGAATATATCCTGTTTGGAAACCTTTGGAGGATTGTTTTATTTAATACCGAACTATAGCAATTGCTTGGCAATATTACATAAAGTATATTTTGAGGTGATTTGTTTTACAATACATATGGAGGATATACAGATAAATTCATGCTTGGCCAGCACACAGTTCAGTCCTATTGTGATAAAAGGGGCTCAGATCCTTGAAAATTTGAATTTTTATTTCTGCACAGCTCGACTGGATAACTGTTGATTTCAGCTAAGTCAGGTATGTCTGTCTCCCTCTCTGAGGCTCTGTACACGTGAGCAGCACAACAGCCAGCGGAAACAGTGTTTTGAGTCATTGTTGACGGCTGAAACAAAGACAGACTGCTGAATTTCCATAATTTGAAGTATTAAGATCTCACTTTATTTCAGCCGTGGAACTTGAAGAATTTGGAGGTGTGTGGTGTAGTGTGATAGTTTTATAATTGGTATATATATATATATATATATATATATATATATATATATATATATATATATAATTTTAATGTAATTAGATATTAGCAAGGGTTGAGAGCTTGGCAATTTGGAATTTGACCAGGTAATCTGTTCGATCTGGACGTAGGGTGTGACCCTTGCAGGCTACCTGGACTGTCACACCATGGGAAACATGTCTACAAAAACCCCAGAAATTGAATTAACACATGACTGCCTGAACCCATCACATTTCTTGGTTCAGGAAAGATCGATCCAAAATTGGTCGAGAACATCGATATTTCACATCCAGTGAAGGGGCTGTAAAGAAAGTGTAGAGCAGACTCCTCAACTAACTGTCGCCAGGGATGGACGTACAGCCCCAAACTTGCATCATTCTGAGAACTCTGAGAGAACGAGGGTGCCACATGATCACAGCCAGAGATGCACGCAAGGTAACTGCCAAATGTCTCAATCCTCAATGTGCCTGAGGAAACAAAGAGACAGTACTGGGTGAATCATATTTTAAGGGACCTGTTACTTCATATGTTCATAACACTACTCGTAATTGTGACAAAAAATATAGAATCTCTGTTACCAATTTCAATGAATTATTGTTATTAATTGCACCAAGTTCTCACCTGAAGAAAAACTAGTCGTAACTTTTACGCAAGTTTTTTTTATAAAACTAGGCATTATTATTTAACAAAATTAGTTTAAATTAAGAGCATTTATATTAGAAAATTTACATGGAGGATACAAATTTTGTAAACAACTGCCGAGTGCCTGTTTAGAAAAGTTTTAATGATACTTCTTGGATACAGCTGAATTCGAACAAAAATATATTTTTAATCCAAAGGGCGTTCTTACAAATTCAAAAAGTCCTAGGTGTGTTTAAAATGTGTTTTTTATGTCATTTTTGTTCATTTCTGTTTGGTGAAATCCTGAAGTCAGGTCTAGTGTTGTAAAATATATCAATTTTCTTAGCTTGTGTAGAATTTCTGTAATATTGGGAATGGGGAATTTATCATTGATGGTTTTACTATTTAGTTTTCTGTAGTCTGTTACTAATCTGGTCTTTCGTTTACCAAAGGCATCGAGTTTTTTGGGGACGATCCATATGGGGGATTAGTAGGGAGAGTATGATTCTCTAATTATTTTGTTGTCTATAGTTCTTTAATGTGGTTGTTTATGTCGTCATTGTAGCACTGAGATAATCTGTAGCTTTTTCTATAGATGGGATATTGTCTCTTAGTTTTTTGGAATGTTTGATAGTTGACTTAAAGGTTGGCCTGTAAGGAAAAATGTCTTTATATTCTTTCAAATTTTTTTGTAAGGCTTTTCTTTCGGGTTCATTTAGGTGTTCTGTCCTAACTGAGTCAAAAATATTGTCAGTTAAATTACATTAATTGGATCTGAAATATCTGAAGTTATATACTTTGTTTCTGCAGTCTTGGCCTAAATCTATTGCAATATTTAGTGTTTTTATAGCATCTGTTCCTAGAAGCAAATGGAAAGTGCATTGAAATTTATGACGGTAACATTTTATGTTCTTGCCATTCAGAGTTAGGTTTACAAATTTGTTTCCTATGCCTTTTCCTGAGGCAGTTATGACTGTGGAGTTTTCTTAATACTTATACTTTATACTAGGTTTTATGATTTAGGAATGTTTTTACAAGATCCTGTGTCTAAAATAATTATGTATTTCTGTAGTTTTATATAGGTCAGTTTTGAATTGCAATTGATGTTTAGGTTTTCCATTGTTAGTTCATTCCAATATCTAAAAAAAAAATTATTCCTGTCATGAGAATTTATCTCCACAAATTGTGGTTTATAAAAAATTGATTTTGGGGTTGGCAGATCAGTTTTGACCCAGTTGGTCTTTGGTCTACCATTTGTGTTTTTAAGTATTGGAAGTCATTCTTTGCTAATATTTCAATATCAGCAACTATATGTGGTTTTCTTGTTGCTAGGTTGTTTCTTAATGGGTCTTTAAGATAAGTGATAATATTGTTTACAACAATGAATTCATTGAAATCTATTATAACCTTAGTGTTGTGGTTTTCTAAATTTAGTCTTTGTCTAAATTTTGAAAATAGGTCAGTAACTTCATTTAGGAATTTCAAGGGACATCACACATTTTTTTGTATAAGATTTCTAACAATATACTAGTTGCATTTTGTTTTGATGCATATCAGGAATTCTTTTGAACTATTTCAGTTTTCAAAGGAATATTCATTCAAAACTTCAGCAGTTTTCATTTATGAAAGTTAGTGACATTAAAGTGCTAGAGATCGGGGGATTAGCTGCATTCAGAATTTGATATGTTTCATCTACTCTATTGATGAAATGATTTAAGTTGCCTTGGATTACCATTACAGGTATAGAATCAGTTTCCCTCTCCGTTTTTGAACTAAGGTTCCCACAAGCCGAGGCACCTCGGCCTGTTCTGAGAGGTTCCGGGGTCACAGACCTTGAGCATATGGTAAGAGTTGTCCGCTATTCCCATTGGAATAGTCGGCCAGCAGGCCTCCTAAACTGGTCGAGGCATGGAGAAGGGAATGCTGTGTCCCCACAGCAAACTCCTCTCCCGATGCAGGTTTTTCTATGGTTTTCCCTGCATTTCTTTAGGCGAATGCCGGGTAGGATCCTTAAAATATAGCCCGGGGGCCCTCATTAACCCTTGGCTACCTTCCTCTACCCTTCCTATTCTATTAAAGGGGAGTTGCCCAACGTAAATTACCCTCATGTAGCCTGTTGCCATAAAAAAAAATTAAAAAAATGAACGATTAAAATTGAACCAGAGTGAAATGTTACTGAGTTATCACTTAGTTCTACCAACTGCACCAAAAATATAAATACAAAAACTAGTACAAGTTTTAAAATAACTTTGAGTGTTATTAACATATATACATATGCAAGTACATGAATTAATAGTAGACTGCTTGTTTGGGCCGGGGTATAGTTTACATACAGTTTTTTGAGATATTCGTCATCTAGTGACCTCAAGCAAGGTCACTAGAGGGACATGTAATGTAACAATTGTTTACAATGTGTAGACCCTTTGTGGTGGAAGTGTATATTATTGTACAGAGTGACCTGATTACACAAAGATAGGTTGGTCACATAAGGATTGGCTTGAGAAACTCATTGTGTTGTTGAGATGAAGATTGTAAAACATTATTCCTTTTTCTCTCTAAATTGTACAGTAGACTCGATTATCCGTGCGTGGTTTATCCACATTGCTGCTCAACTGTGGAAATATTTTAAAATATTAACAATCATCTCGGCCCCAATTAAATATTTGGTGGAAACAATGACACCCTATGTTTCCAGGGTTCCCCGTATTATCCTAGCAGAATTCACAAACAATGGCAGAATTAATTAATAAGAATTGTTTGTTTATATATATGTAACTTTTCCCACAAAATCATTGTCGCAGATGGTTGTAGAAACGTCATATATATTGAATTAAACTTTACATAATTTATGTATTTATTTTATATATTATAATTTAAGTCAGAACAATGCAGATATTATAAATTATAAGTCCACACCATATAGCTGGTCTTTACCGTTTCATCATTAAACACAAGCTCTCTTTCCTTTTCATACCAATATCACAATTTTATATATATATTGTGGTAATCACAAATATATGGTGTTAAGTAATAAATAAAATTTTATCATTTAGTATTGGCGTTGTAAATATAAGGCCACTGCACTGTGACGTATAGTATTGTCGAAGAGAATAAGACAAGATGCATGCCACGAAGGGCATTGTTGGCTAAGGCAGGATATATAAACGTTCGGAACCTTGGTGAAGATCAGAGTTGCTAGGAGCAGGACAGAGAGAGTGTGCCTTGTGAAGCGGATAAATGGTGTGCTTAAAGTCACCAGTTTACAGTTGCAACTTGGCCGTTGTCAATTTCTAACTGTTTTTGGATATTGAGAAAATGCAATTTTTCAGTTTGAGTTGCAAGTCACCAGTTCTGAGTCATAATTTGTCCGTCGCCAGGTACCAGTGATTTTTCAGATATTTAGAGAGCAGAGAGCCAACTATCAATAGTGATTGTTTCAGCATGTAATGATAAATCTACCAACAGATATATAGTCAGAAACAGTGTTTTGTGTTTGCAAAATTAAAATACAATAAAATAAGGGCAATATGGCCTGTTAGAGAAGTGTTAAAATCAAGCTAATTGAGAATGAGCCCTTTATTCATAGACAATGGTAATGTAACTCAAACGAATTTCTCAACTGTAAACCTTCTATTGTAAATATCATTAATGTCAGATTTCTTATAATTTCATTAAAATTGTAATAATTTTCAAGTTACGGATAATTATGTTTTGAAAATTTAGATTTCATTTGTTGTACTATTTTATTGGAGGCTCGATGGGCGGCCCTGAAATTAAGTTTTCTTACCAAAGCAGTGGAACAATAATATTAAATTGTAAAAATATCAAAAAAGAGAAAATTTTGTTAATTAAATTAGTTTTGTTATGTATTACAAGTTGTTTAATTTCAATTTCCTTTCATTTTGTTTATTACATAATTGACGCATGACGTGTTGGCTTATTTAAAGGTAATTTCATTTTGTTTATTACAATATATATGTATATATATATATACACACACACACACACACACTTGCATTATATCTTTTTATTCATATTATGTATCATTTTACAGGCAAATGTTTAAACAGGTTGATTATCTTCTTGCTCAAAAGAAAAATGTTGGAGATGTTGCTGTTTTAAATATTGAAAAAGACAATAGATTTATATATTATTTAGTAACAAAGCATGTTAGTAATGGCAAGCCTCTTATAAAAAATTTATACAGAAGTCTTCAGAAAATGAAAGAGCATATTTTGGAAAATAATGTTTGCAAGTTGGCTATGCCTCGTATTGGGTGTGGACTTGATCGTTTGGAATGGTCAGATGTCCTTCCCATGATTGAATGGATGTTCCAAGATATTGATATTGATATTGTTGTGTATGACTTTAGTCAGGTGAGATAAATTTTGACTTATAATATTTTGATTGTTTTTAATGTTATTGTTTAATGTTATGTTATTGTTATTTTATCTACCACTGTGAATATAAATTAAATTCATAAAGCAGTAATCTTCACTGAGAGCAAAAACAAAAGCATAATGTAGGTTTAATCATTAATCCTGCAATACTCACACAAAGGATCTTTATTCCCATGTCTGAATCATCTATACCATATTAATATGCCACTGCTTGGGCTTTCCTTTGAATATACCTCCTCACTCTTTCTAATGCCAGGGACAGTCTTTCTTAAAAACTGAATGATGCACATTAATTTTTAAATTATACTTACTGTTTGCTTCAACACAATTGGCATATAGTATCTGTTCTGATTTACAATTGCCTCCGAAATGTCATTTTTTACCACACTTATTGCACTTTGAGTATGAAACACCTTGCTGCAGAATCTCTTAAACTCTGCCAGCTCATTTTACTTTACAATCATGCCTGCTAACTCTTTGTCAGATACTATTTATATATCTTTCAACTCTTATAACTTTACTTTCTGGTTTCTAGGATTGGTGCTACCAAGTTGGTGAATAACCAAATATTTCATTACTTACATTTTGAATGTTTATATTTTCCTTCAGCAGTTTCAATGTCCCTCCCATTGACATATGTTTACCATAACCCTGAAATTAAAAAGTACTTTAACTAGTGTTTTCCTTAATTAATTTAAATTATTATTTTCTTATCTGTGAGCTCAATCAAAATAGGGTAATTTTTGTTGAATTGGTAAATTTGGAAAACCAACGTGGAGACATATTCTCTAAACTTTTTACAACTATTTGTACAAAAATATTGTTATGTAAACCATTTGTATCATTGATATATTTTGGTTTAGGTACAATTGTAATAAAAGTATGTAATGAAAGTTTAAGTTTGAATATGCTACATTGTTTAGTGTTTGACAAAAATGGCTTGGTTGTAAAAGAATTGCCAACAACGAAGAAGTGGAGTCTGTGGTTGTGGCTACATTGAGAAGCTTGATGGTTCTCACTTTAAACAGGGTATCAAAGTTGTTGAACATCTTTGGGAAAATGTATTGAGATAAACGGAGACTACTTTGAGAAATAAATCTATTTTTTCCCCAATTTTGTTTTCTTTGTTAGATTGTGTACTTCTGGCCTACTCTTATATATACACAATAACATTGAAACAGTTGAGTTTATGGGGAAGTGTAAAAGTAAATTAATAAGCTGACCTATCTGTGACTGTATGTCCTCTCTGTTCTGTGAGTAAGTCTTTTGTTTTTTGAGTTTATTTGTTGTTAAGTCTGAATAGCATACATTGTGCAAGGTAATAAATTTTAAATTCATTATCTTATTGTCAGTTCTATGTTCTAGCCTATTAACCACAACTGATACTTATCTGAAAATCTGTTGATCTAGTGAATGGTTTCCATTTTCATTCTGCTAAGTTTTTTTCATTATTTAAATCATTTTCAATTATGTGATATATGACAATTCATTGGGCTTCTCATTACACATACTTGCTCATAGGCTGACTTCAAGCAAGTTATGCTTTCTGGGTCAGAGAAAGGTTCCTGTTTCTGTACAAATCGTGACCAAAATTAGACTTTTGAATTTAACTTAATGAAAAGAATTTATTTAAATTTTTATTTCTAGTTGAGGGATGGTTAAAATGTAAACACATAAATAGTGTTAATTAAGATTTAAATAAATTAAGGAAAACACAAGTTAAAGTACTTTTTAATTTCAGGGTCATGGTAAACATATGCCAAAATCCCACAGTGGGAGTGACATTGAAACTGTTGAAGGAAAATCTAAACATTCAAAAAATAAATATCAAACTAAAACAAAGAATAATAAAAGTCAGAAAAAGAAACAAAAAAATAAATAAAAAGTGCAGGAAAGTGGAATTGTTAATTAAAATGTCCATCTTATTTTCAGTCTAAAATAATTCCCTAATTTTATGCACTTCTTATATTAACAGTAAATTTTGTATTGTATATGATCAATTTAATGGTTTATAAAAAATTAATTCTGATTTTATTATTTTTGCTATTAAATATTTTTACAAAATAAAGCATGTTTAAGTTAAGAAATTCTTCTTGATGAATAATATATAACCTATACCCACTTACCTTATGAGGCGAAGGAGCCTATGTATGGGGTAAAACTGCCACCGTATATATTAATTGATGCCTGCCTTAATTTATAAACCAAATCAAATATATCAGTAAATGTATGAATGAAATAATTTGGCCAGCAATTTTCCAATTTCTTCTCTAGTATTTCTTGGTTTATTTTCTATTGTATTGAAAAGTTTCTGACCTCAAAGTGAAGATGACAGCACTCATAATGAAAAGTTAAAAGCTAGGGAATGTTTTTTTGCATGTCGTGAAAGGTACTTACCAAAATTTCTGCCATTTTGGATACACAGTTGTTTTTTGACAATTGTTTGAGTTTTTGTAAACATTGAAAAAAACTAGTATAGAGCTGTCACTAAATATTTGTTTTTAAAAGGCAATATATCTACGCAAATCAAAACCAAGTTCGAGACTCTGCACCATCATTTAGCACCACAAAATTTTGGACAGCTGAATTTAAATGTGGCTGTACCAGCTTGGGTGATTACGAACATTCAGGATGTCCTAAAACTACAATAACTGATGATAACATCACTCAAGTTCACCAAATGATGCTAGACAACTGTTGATTTAAAGTGAGAAAGATAGCAGTGGCTATGAATGTGTTCAAAGAACATGTTGTCACATATTGAATCAAGATTTAAACATGAGTTGTCTGTATTGGGTGTTGTGTTTGCTTACATTAGATCAAAAACGTGTTCAAATGAACATTTCAGATACTCTTTTGGTGTAGTTTAGATGCAATAAATCAGTTTGGGCATTGATTAAATACTTTAGAGAAAACTTGGATACAGCATTATACTCCAGAAATAAAAATTCAGTCAAAACAGTAGACTTAGATGTGGGAATCAGCTCCAGAAAATGCAGAAAATTGGCTACTAGAATAAAAGATTATTTAACCAAGACTAGCTGTCTAACACCTCAGCAGTTACCATGGCGAAAATCCATGAATTACAGTTTGAACTGCTTGACCACCATCCATACTCACCATATCTAGCCCCAAGTGACTTTTTGTCTCTAAGCTAAAAGTTTTGCTTGGAGGTCAGATTTTTGGTAATGAGGAGTGGTTCACCTTAATAAATAATTATTTTGCAATGAAAGACATCAAGTACTATTTGGATGGGACCATCACTGGGAGAACACGTAGAAAACAAATTGAAGAAAAAATTTCTTGTATCTGTTAGGTCAAAAACTTTCCAGACTACTAACAAATTCTACATGTGTAAAATTCATAACATTGTTAACAATTGACAACAGTTAAACAATATTTGCCAACAAATTATGGATTGATGTATAATATAATGGCAAATATAACTCTTCAAAGAAATTGCAAAGAATTAGTGCCTACAAATTTCCTCAGAAGAATCAAAATTCACAAACTGTGTTAATAATTTAGAAATAACTTCCCAATTAAGAAGTGTTAGGTAGATTTTATACTAAGAAACTGAATTTATATTATCTACTAAATGAATTGAGAATATATTAATTGGAAGTTACTTAGAAAACTCATAAAATATAATAATTGAAACCACTTAGCAAAATATAAAAATGTTATTCTATTAAACTTGTTTTTGTTTCAAATATTGACCAATATATGTTTATATCTCAATTATGTATTTGAAAACTAGGATTGAAGAAAATAGAGAAACCACTAATGGATTTCTTTTTGTTTAAAATTATAACTATGCTAAAGTTCTAGTTGGCAGTCATAGCCACACAATAACTCCCAAATTTAATTTCAGGATTGTTAATCTAAAGCATTTAATTAATATAAGTAAATTTGCTGAAAACATTAGCTTCATTTTGGCTGTATTCTATCAGTTTGCAGTTATACATTCCAAGGTAGAGAGGAGAGAAAATTCAGAGTTGTCATTCGAGGCCCTCACCCCAATTTAGATGTATCAATAATATTAACAGAAATTAAAGAATTAGGATTTTCACCCACACAAATATTACCCATTAGACATCTGGTTACAAAAGCAATGCTTCCCCTATTCTTCCTGGATCTATCCCCAGACCTGAAAAACCATCTGATCTTTGAAATATCTACCCTATACCACTGTCATGTAAAAATAGAACCTCCAAAACCAAAATGATCCATTGTCCAATGTGAAGTGCCAAGCCTTTAGTCACTCAAAAAACTACTGTCACAATTCCCCCCATTGTGTCTCACGCGAATCCTATCCTCTTCAAAGTGCCCTAACTCAAAATCCTCAACTCCAATTTGCACGAATGCCAAAGGTCCATACACTGTGAACTATAGGGGCTGTCTACATTATAAATCACTTCAAAACTCTGACAATAAACCCAACCCATATAAACCCTCTACCTCATCAACATTAAACAATCTCCAGACAAACTCCACTCCCAATCACACAGCTCCCCAACCTACATTCATTAAAAGTAGCAATGCCTCCTCCTACAACAGTATCCTCAAAAATCCCCTCTATTCCCAAATCTAACACCCAACACTATAAACCCAAGCTAACACTTCAAACCCAGACCAAGTACTTCTATCTCTTTGCATCAAACTTGATAGCCTCATCTCCCTTATCACTCCACTTATTAATCTTCTATCAAACCTATTACCTAAGCTTATTGAAGTACAAAAAATGTACCCTTATCGTCACATAATCTTATTTATCTGTTTTAAATCCTATCACTACTTTACAAAATTTTCAGTACTGCACGAACTTTCATCAGATCCCTTCCCTTATCCCGTTCATCTGAATCTTACTCTGACTCCACTCTCTTCTCCAAGTACAAATACTCGCTTCATAAATTGGTAACATTACACTTACCTCATAGACCCACTAATCAATCTACAAATTCCTCTCAAATCTCCTTCTGACATTGATGTGTACCTGTTTTACTTATAATATGAACAAGAAAATTGGTTGCCCCTAATTCACGAATTATAGTCGCTCATCAAAACATCACATGATTTGGCAATTTAACCCAGCCGGAATCCAGAGAGAATTTCATAAACTATTTTCACCAAGAAAACCATTGGTCTATAAGCTCAAAAACGTTATTCTCATGCATATGTGGAAAGTGATTCTTTTGAATGTAGCCATAATGGCATTGCTTTTCCTTGTTTGTTGTTGCTTGGGGGCGATTTTAACCTAGTCATTGCTAGTGGCTCATTAGACCAGTATGAAGAATGCCAATTTTTAGTTTTTAACCAATGACAGTATTTACAATACCAAAATTGTCCTTGTTTATTTATAAATTCATATACCTTTTGGCTACTGCCATTTACAACTAAAAATATACAATAATTTATATAACAACAGCAACAACATAAAACTTTGTGTTATGTATAAAAACTTATATTTAAATTAAATCAAAATTAATGTCAATGTCAGACAGTTATATATCTAATTTAAAAGTGTCCTCTTGTATATTATTGGTATTATATATATATATATAGTAATGCCTGTTAAGTGAGGCATTGTTTGTGATTGATAGTCTGGATTGTTGGAGGGGCTTTATGTAACGCGTTTATTCAGGTCTAAGTTTTTCTTTGTCTTGTAAGTGCTGGTTGTGTGGTCTTGAGAATTCGAAACTGTGCACGTGTGTGTGGGGGTGGAGAAGACAAATAGTCCCACCCAAGTAATTGCAGGTCCTGAGTCGATTGTTGGCTTTGACATGACAGAGAAGTTGGCCATTTATTGACTACAGAACTGCAGCTGCGTAATATAAATCTTGTGATAATGGAAGAATCTGTTAACTGGCATTTGCGACGAAGTTTTCGAACAATGGAAAAAGTAAAAGACTGGGAGGAGATAAGCTTTTGGGAGTTAGTTGTTCAGCGATCACCGAAGCTGGTGGATGTGATTAAGAGAGACATTGTTTAAGCAGAGTCGTTTTACGTTGGCTGAGATGACGGTGGCATTAAGGGCGGCGATCAGAAAGGACAGAAAGTTGTTGAAAATTTGCTGTGTAAAGTTGTAAGGTAGAGATACAGCAGAATAAATTCATCGAGATACAGCAGAGTAAAGTCGTCAAGATATAACAAACTTTCTTTTTCAAACCAACAGTACTTAGTAGAATCTGTGAATTTAATAGAAGCTGTGAAAACCCCACCACTGTGTTCGAAAGGTAAAAGTATCGTGGGCAGCCATAAGTAGCAAGAGAACAGTAAATTTTATATCATTCTTTAGTGTTGATAAAATAAACTGTTTAAATTTAAAATCCATCTTGTAGTATAAGTTCGTCGATAATTAATTTCGTCTATGTCTAAATGAATAAATATTTATTATTACATAAATGGCTACCACAACGTGGGGCAAATTAATAAGTAATTAATTGATCATTACAATTTATATATATATATATATATATATATATGAGGGTAGTCTGAAAAGTTTCTGACAATTATTTTGCAGAGAAAACTGTGAAGTACTTTTTGGACGGGTTACAGAGATGGGAGCATCACTGGGAGAAGTTTGTAGAGTTACAAGGAAGGCTACATTGAAAAATAAAATGATAAAAAAAAAAAATATCGTCTATCATGAGACTTTGTCGGAAACTTTTCAGACTATCCTCGTATGTGTGTGTATATATATATATATATGTCCTTTCTACTGAAAAAAAAGTGACCTTTGACAGTAAATGTTTTTACTGTAATATTACATCAATTCATCAGAAAAAATATTATACCTCAGTTTATTTCCTATTGCAGCAACATTTTCAAATGTCCGTCAATGGTTTGCTTTTACAGTGTATCAGTGACATGCTTAGAATGCGCAGGTTTAATAATTGAATCAACCAAAAATGAATTCGCAGACTGCATACTTATTGCATTATGAATAATAATTTATATATTTGTACATATTGTTTCTATGTTACAATCGTATATATTTGTTTCAGAATGAAGTTGAAGATCAACCAGAGACGAGGCGCAATGCATATATACGTAACAAGAAAATGAATTTAGTAGATATACAACCTGGAACTGCATATATTTTTATTGGAGCTGAAGATGGGTGTGTGGATTCAACCATTGAGTCTCTTGACAGTGAATTTTATATCATGCAAGATTATAAAAAGGCACATAGAAAGCTTGGCGAAGTTATAAAGATAGAACGGAAAGATTTTTTCTATGGATTGATTGCAAAAGAAAAAAAAGGTGATTCTATTTCTTATAAAGATTTGAGCAATTGTTTTCATAAATTAAGAAAAATGCTACAAATTGATAAGTATTATTATGTTGGTTTTGAAGCATTTTTTGATGAAACTGATATATTAGCAACCAATAAAGTTGCAAGTCTTATTGGAAATTATTTTAATAAAAATTTTGAAGTGTGGTTGTGTTGGCCAGACTCGGTGATTTTAAAAATTCCAAGCAGCTTTTTGCCAACCTTTCCACAGAGAAGGGATTAGTCCCATAAGTGATGTAAACCATGTTCCATACTATTAAGGACAAAACTACAAGCTGACTTGGAACATTTTTTGCATAGGGAGTAATGGGACATATATATCAATAAAATAATTTTTGTTTGTAATATACTTTAAAGTATTTTTATTTAAAATATGTGAAAACTTCATTACTTTAAAGTTCTTTTTTCTTGTTTGTACTCTATACTTTTTATTGGATTAGTTTTTAAATGATTGAAACCTTAATCAGAAAGTAAGCAAACTATGTGAGCTACATTTGGCATCTAGTGTTTTAATAATGATCTTTGGAAATCTAATAAGATGTAATTCATTTAATTTAAAAAATTATATAAACATAATAATATGGCTTGCTTGATGAATGTCTGTTAGCATAAAAAGAGAAGAGTTTTTGGCTTATCAGCGCATTACAAAATAGAACTCTGAATAAAATTCAGAAATGCAATTTGTATTCACAATTATAATAAAGTGACTTCATTTTATATAAATGTGATTAACACAATATTTCATCCCTAATTGTGACCTCTTCAGGTGTAAAATTTTAATTAAATTCAGTTAACTGATGATCTTTGCCAAAAATAATGTTTTAAATTTGATAATAAAATATTTCTGACTATTAGGCTGGGGTTTCTAAAATGGAATTTGTATTCTTCAGATGTTAGCAGGGTTTGTTTATTTGTCTACAACATGGACAGTCTATTGAGAGCCAAGACATGTATATTAATTATGTAGCACCAATACACAGTGTGTAGTCATTTAGCATAAGGTGCAAGACACCTAACTCCAGTTAAAGTAAGATAACATCTCAAAAATGTTGAGACTGTCCAACATGACACCAGCCCTTTCTCTTTCTTATCCATATAAATTATTTTTACCTGTCATACTATCCTTACTTTATATTTTTAATACATACCAAAAATAAAGAAATTATCTTTAAAATACTAGTACTACTCAAATGACATCTACATATAAACAGGTCTGCAATTTTATTGCCATCCGTGAGGCAAGAATAGATTGTATGGTTTCTCCTCTAGATATGCATATCCTGTGTTGGAAATCACACTAAATTAAAAGGAAACCTCATACAAGTCTTTCCTCACAACTAAAATGCAGTATTGCAGTTGTGGCAAATCATTGGATTCTCCATGAAGACACCTGAATAAGTTGCTTTGAAATTACAAACTTTATCTTAGCTATCCGAGTGTTAATGCTTGTTTATTTGTATGGTGCACATTATTTCCGCCATTTGAATTTTATCACAGAAAGTGAAGTAGACAGTAAAATTAAATAGTTGAGTGAAAAAAGTGTTACCCAATGTAGGAAGTAGATTAAATTTTCACAAGATTCAAGACAAGTAATCACTTTGGGTAAAAAAGGCTGCATGTCATCAGTGACCAGGACATGATTTAATGGTCAGTCAATCAGCGAAACTTGCTGAAATCGAAGAGTTAACCCAACTCGAATCTCTAGAAAATTTCATCCATTGCCTATGAAGAAAACATTGCTATCCCATATTATCCTTATTTCACCAACTATGATGATGTATAGCACCTTTAGAAAAATTCGTGATAACCTTCTGGGAGAGGGGAGAGAAAAAATACTTGAATGAGAACCCAATGTTTTTGCAGATTTGAATTCCACATAAACTGTTTCGTTGATTTGACCGAAGTTTGGTTCACAGATGACACTATTCAACAAGAGTAAAGACTTAGAAAATGGGAATATCAGATCATGAATATAGTACTGTATTATAAAATATTAAATGTAAAATTATACTAATTTGATAAATAAGTGCTAAATTAAATACCACACAACGTTTCTCCAATCATTGTTACTATAGTCAGTAGATTCAAGAAACTCGGAAGTCAGAATGACACCGCACAAACCAAATGATGAACTCAATATGAATACAGTAGGGGGAGCACGGGAAAAATGGCCATTGTAGATTTCAGTCATATAATAGTGCAGAAACTTGATGGGAAGTGGACAAACTAGTTCATACAATGCCATCAGTATTGTCTGTGAGTTTGGTGTTGATACCTCGACCCGATTTAATTCAGGAGAGAAGTTTTTGTGTTTTTCTGCCCTCTGATGTAAGGAAAGTCAGTTATAGGCCTATCATCCCTGTTACCTTGCATTTATGTACAGTAGTAGTTATTTGCAATGTCTCAGCTTGTTTTTACCTACAAATCTATGTGTACTACAATTTCTAATATGGCGTCCAAGCAGGTAGAGTGGCCATGCCCTCTACATGTGCGAGTCTCTCTCAGCATCTTAACTGCAAGCAAGCCTTTTGATTAAAAATGGAAACTTTTTGAAAAGTAATCCAAAACTACCTCTAAGCGATTAAAAGAAACTCATACGAAAAATATTCAATGAATAATTAAGATTTATCCAAGCAAAAAAGAAACAGAAAAAGATGATGATGAAGCAGAATTCTTTGACTACAATCAAGCATTTCCAAAATCAAAAGATAATGAAGGATGGATACAGGGTTGTAAGTGCAAGCAGTGGACGCATGAGTAGTGTGCTGGTTGCAAAGAAGATAACGAGTTTGAATGTGAATTTGGCAAATAACTATCATAAATGCACTTGGTTTATGATTACATTAAAATTCAAGTTTTTTTTTTATTAAAACTAATCTTAAATTAGCTATTAAGTTGTTCTTTGTAAAATAAACATGTTTATGTAACGGATTTCATGTGTTTCATATAAAAAAAACTTAGTGCCTCGCCACTTTACCTGGCTAGGTAGGGAAAAGTAGTAAAATTGCAAGGGTTTAGTAAAACACATGTACAACCCAAAAAATAAGTTTAAATGGAAAAACGACAATATGTTGTGGTTCCTTAGAGTCTATAGAATGTATGCATATATTTGGACTTTTCCCCCCCGTTCTTCCCCTACTGTATTCAATTAAAACAAACACCCCATTTTGTGAGAGCCAACGGGACTCTCTTTAAACAGGGATCTGGACGTTTGCCCGACAGGACAAAATCCCTATTGATATTTACAAAATAAAGCATAATAGTAATATTGTAGAACAATTTGTAAATTAAGTTATTCATTAATTCGTGGAACAATTTCAACCAAACTTGGTAATCTTGGCTTGGAATAGTGTGTATTATTTCAATATTTTTCGTTACATATAAAATATTCTACACATCCAGGTCCCGTCCACTTTGAAGATTACATCGAGAAGAACAGTATTAAGCTCAGCGAAGTCCAAAACCATTTATTCGAATTTGAATAAGGTGATGTTCATTTTTTTAGGTGAATCCCCCCCCCCCTCCTCCAATGGGGCATGCAATGGATGACTCAACTCAAATGTGTTTGATTCCGGAACATAAGTTACATGTGTACTGTTTGTAATTAGGACTGCACTCTAGTTTTATGTAATGTTGGTACTATGTGTAAGTTCACTTGTTGGCAACAATGCACTCTGCGTTCATTTATTGTATTGTAACTGGTCGTAAAACAATAAGTCTTCTTTATTTTGTTCCGATATTAACTGTTTCTTGTTATACATTATAATAAAAATGATTCGTGTACAAAGTTTCGTTAAAATTGATTAACGTGTTTAAGATCTGAAGCGAAATTCTTTGACAAATATATCACTAATTTCGGTATTATTGATAATATATATTTAATTTATTAAGTTAATAAAGATACAACCGTTGCACATATCTGGCGACACACGCCGGGAACACATCCATGTACTATGGGGACTACACTCGTACAACAATGTTGCCAAAACGAATACATACATCCATAGAACGTACATAGAACATACAAAGTTATGACAACAGAATTTAACATTCAACACTCCCTCCAATTATGTTGTCACTTGAATTTGCAAAACAAATATAAAATAACTTGCTTAGTTATGCACTTAATACAATCATCAGTGACATAAACTAAACTGATTAATAAAAACATAGTATATTAAATTAAGACAAGTTCTGGATTAAGTAATATCACATTAGTCAATCACACTGTCACTTGACACATGAATCAGCAGTACTTTGTTTGAAACCAAAACTGGTTAGAAATTCAGAAAATGTTTTGTTCCAGCATCTGGATGCCTGTTTTAGTCCATAAAGAGACTTTTTGAGCTGACATACCAGATTTTTAACATGGTTTAATCCTGAAGGAGGTTCCATAAATATTGTTTCATCAACTTCTCCATAGAGAAAAACAGTTTTTATATCAATTTGTACAGCTATAGCTAACACGATCCTTATGGTGTCAAATCTCGAGGTTGGTGAAAAGGTCTCACTGAAGTCGACTCCCTCCACTTGGGAAAATCCCTTTGCACAGAGTCTAGCTTTATATTTATCAATTTTCTCATTGGGAAGATATTTTATTTTAAATACCCACTTGGATCCAATTATATTGCCTGTTTCTGGTGGGGGTACAAGATCCCATGTTTCATTCTTCTGAAGAGAATTCAATTCTTCATTTATAGCCTCTTTCCAATTATCTGCTTGAGGGGAATTCAAAGCTTCTTCATAAGTGTTTGGTGTTTCAATGTCTGCCACATTTAGCTCGTAACGTGCAGGAACTCTTAGAGTGTTTCTAGGACGAAGGCCATAATGATCAATATATTTTTCGGGGTCAGGAGAATTGTTAGGTAAATTACCTTGAATTTTATCTGTAGACTCCATGTCACTAGCATCATTTTCATTAATGGCAAACAAGAATGTTGACTGTGGTATTTTCAATTTGGTGCTTTCTTCATTAAATATAACATTTCTAGAAACCTTGATTGCCTTAGTAATTGGATCAAAGAGACGATAGTTTTTGGACTCTTTCTCATATCCAACAAAAATCATTTTCTTACTTTTGGGTTCTAATTTCTTTCACAGGATATCAGGCACATGCATGTAAGCCTCCGAACCAAAGATTTTTAAATGATTAAGTGAGACAGATTTCCCAGTCCACAGTTCATGAGGAGTAGTATCTGGAGCTTGAGTTGTAGGGGTTCTATTCAAAATGTAAACTGCTGTATTCACAGCTTCTGCCCACAGATACAAAGGAAGTTCTTTGGAATATATCATGGATCGAGCACTTTCAACAATTGTGCGCATGTCTCTTTCAGACCTCCCATTCTGCTGTGGAGTATAGGGGGCTGTAGTTTCTAACTGAATACCTTTCTTATTTAGGAAATCACTGAAATGCAAATTGATGTATTCTGTTCCATTATCCACTCTCACTGCTTTCACTTGACAATCAAATTTATTTTCACACAGTTGTACAAAGTTCTGGAAGACTTCTAGAGCATCACTTTTATGCTTCAGAAAAGAAACAGTTCTGAAACCACTAAAGTCATCTTTCATTAGAATAAAATAGTTTGCTCCACCTACAGATTGCACAGACATAGGACCACATATGTCACTGTGTATCAGCTCTGCTGGTTTAGTAGCCCTATATTCCTTGGCTGTAAATGAAAATCTTTGTTGTTTCCCATATTGGCATCCCTCGCAGAAAAATTTGTCTTTATTTGAGACGTCTAATTTTTCAATAATTCCTTTGTCACTTAGTTCACACAGAGCTTTTAAATTTATGTGACCTGTCCTTTCATGCCACACTCTTAAATTATTCTTGTGAGATACATTCACTTCTGGGGAAATTACAACTTTAAATAGCATGTTATACAAGTTATTTTCAGAACGCACTGCTGTGCCAACTAACTCATCTTCACAGTTGTAGATATCAGCATGATCATGCATTTTTATTATCTTCATGCCCTTGCTTGCAATTACACCTTCAGAGAGAAGATTCTTCTTTAGATCTGGAACATAAAGAACACCGTGTATTTCTCCCTCTTGCCACTCTCCATGAATGAGCTTTTGTATTTTTACTTTCCCCTTTCCTTTAATGGGTAACTCTAGATTGTTGCCAAGACGAATGACTTCATTTTCATTTGATGTACTGAAATCATTAAAATAGCTCATATTGTAGGTCATGTGAGCAGATGCACCACTGTCTAGAATCCACTGTTCCTCACTTCTTGATACTGTCTTGTCTACTTCACTACTGAATGCACTGTAACTTCTATTTCTTTCTGGAAAGTCATTATACTTTTTGTGAAGCTTAGAACGACACTCTCGTGCAAAATGGCCTTTCTTACGACAGGAGTAACAAATGATCTTGGTCTTATCCACACTTTTACCTTGATTTCTAAATTTATTTTCACTTCCTGGATGATTTGAATATTTCTTCTTTTCTGATTTGGGATGACCAGAAACACAAAATGCAGATTCACTTTGTTCAGATTGCGATAATGAAGCCTCTTCATCAATTAGTCTCGCAGTTAAATTTGACAAATTTTGCTTGCTATCATCAACAGATAACCAAGCTTGTCTTAAGTTTCTGTACTTTGAAGGAAGTGTCCCTAAAATTTTTGTAATCACAGTTGCATCGCTAATGCTCTCACCTGATTCCTTAATTTGGTGAGCAAGATTTTCAACTTTTGCAATGTACTGCACCACTGTTTCATTGCAGTCCATTTTTAACTGATGAAATTTATCGAGAAGGAACATTTTGTTAAAATCTGATTTCAATTTAAAGATGGAGTCCAATTTTCCAATCATTTCTTTAGATGTGGAACAACTTTCAATGAGCGTAACTTGCGATAGTTCCATGGCTGACGAAATCGTGAACATCGCCACCGCGTCATCTTTTTCCCATCTCTCAATATTTGCTTCATCACTGACAGGCATCATTTTGTTGCCGTTTGCAACTGAGAATACACCCTTTGCCTTCAGGGCACAATTAATCTGAAACTTCCATTGAGAATAGTTCCGACCGTTGAACTTGTTTATTGCGGAAACATCGCAACCGGCCATGTTGACGCGTTAGACCTAGCTCGCCGCGTAACTTTCAGATTAAGAAAAACTTTTGGAAGGTAGAACAAATCTATTCACTTTAAAAGGTGCTGTTGGGCGCGTAGTCTGGGCCCGTAACCTATTTAATTTATTAAGTTAATAAAGATACAACCGTTGCACATATCTGGCGACACACGCCGGGAACACATCCATGTACTACGGGGACTACACTCGTACAACAATGTTGCCAAAACGAATACATACATCCATAGAACGTACATAGAACATACAAAGTTATGACAACAGAATTTAACATTCAACAATATATTTTCCCTAATTATTTTCGTAGGCTGCCAGGGTTTATTAAACTTAACCCTACTGGAATGCTATGACTAAACTAAGCGAGTCCATAACACCACTTTCGACAGCAATATTGGGTGATATCAAATTATTATCACCCTTTTCCACCCCCAAACATAGGGATTAAACTTTAACTTAAACCTGCTGGAATGCCATAACTAAATCCAGCGACTTCCAAAACGTAGTATTCGACACAAATCTTGGAAGTTATCGCAATTTTTTTGTCATCTCCTTTCACAACACCTCATACCTATCCTCTTGCTTTTAGGGGATGAAATTCGATACTAAAATCATCGAGTGGCATTATGAATATGAGCAACCCCGTAAACTATTTATTTGATGCCAATATAGGCAGTTGTCGCATATTTTATATTTTGAAAATGCAAGCCCCTTCTTCTCCCAGCCATAGGGGTGTTACAGTTATCTAAATCCCGCAGGGTTATTGCTACATCTTAAGTGACATGCGCATTAATGAATAACCCATAATATCCAATTTTTTCTACAATATTAATATTATGCTTTATTTCGTAAAAACTCACCTTTCGGGAAAACGTCAATGGGGATAATGTGCTGTCGGGCAAATGGCAATCGGGATTTTGTCCCGTCAGGCAAACGTAAATCGGGGATATTGTCGGGAAAACGTACATCGGGCAAGTGTGTGTCGGGATTTTTTTACACAAGCTCCTCGGTGGGAACAAAATACAACGATGTTTGTAAAACTTAGTTTCTTAAATGGTAACACCTCGAATTAATCTTAGCCTAATATGTAACACTTCAATTCCAGAGAAATACAACAAAAAGTATCTCTTGCAAATAACAACAAAAAATTCTAGTTACTTCCAAAATTCTCAAAAAGCTTTAAACGAAAGGCTTGGTTATGCTAACATACATGTTAAATGCAGTAATCAGACTGGCCGCAAGGGAAATAACTTTAATGCCTTAGCCTGGAATAGGCTTTAAAAACATAACCTCGTGTTGACCAAAAATAGCCAGAAGTCGCACGGAGCCAAATCAGGCGAATACGGTGGTTGTGGAACGATATGAGTCGAGTTTTTGGCAAAAAAGTCGCGAAGAACCCATGCAGTGTGACATGGTGCATTATCGTGATGAAGGAACCAAGAGTTGTTCGCCCATAATTCCGGCCGTTTCAGACGAATAGCTTCACGCAAACGACGCATAACGCTCAAATAATATTCTTTGTTGACAGTTTGGCCCGGCGGAAGGAATTCATAGTGCACCACACCACGATAATCAAAGAAAACTGTCAACATGACCTTGATTTTCGGTCTTGCTTCATCTTTTGCACGATATTCGCTGGATTGGTCGGTGGTTTCAGGGTCGTATGCGTAAATCCAAGTCTTGTCTCCAGTAATGATGCATTTCAAGTGATCCTGATAGTCAGACAGCAAAGTTTCACACACATCAAAGCGACGCTTTTTTTCCAAAAAATTGAGCGATTTTGGCACCAATCGAGACTTGACGCGTTTGAGTCACAAAATATTCTTCAAAATGGTTTGGGCTGAGCCAAATGAAATTCCAACACTATCAGCGAGATCTCTAATTGTCCATCGACGATTTTCAAGCACCAAATCTTTGATTTTTCGGACGTGGCCCTCGTCGGTAGACGTTGATGGTCGTCCAGAGCGCGGTTCGTCTTCAACGCGTTCTCTGCCCTCTTTGAACTCGGTGTATCACTTATAAACGTTTTTTTTGTGCCATAGTTTGATTACCGAAGGCCTTCCGCAACATTTTCAACGTGTCCGCCCAAGAATATTCGTTCCGCAAACAAAATTTGATGCAAGTTCTTTGCTCAACAAAATCACCCATTACAAAAATCGAAAAATTCACTTTTGGTTGTTTACAAAAACACGTGTAAGTCTGAGATAATTAAACCTTTCAACAAACAGACGCTTGGCAAATATAGACAGACCTACCAACCTAGGGAAAAAAATTACCTGCCTTCCTAATACCCGGGAGTTTTAAATGACAATTTCACCTTACTTTTTGATCACAGTGGTACTTCATCGTATCTTCATGATTTAATCCTAGATCATCAAAGTGGATGACGACTTGATTATTTTACTACATAACAGTGTCGGATAGCTACTGCTGTACAAGCACCTCTTTATGTCAAAAAGCACCTAGATCTGAGGTACAAAATTAAACACATACTACGGGATCCTTATACTAACTACTAAAATCATGCCTCGATAATCTTAAATTCAAAACTAGAGTCACCCAATTAAATCAGGCATTCACCAATGCATTGTCCTTGGGCCTAACTTATATTTAATACTAGTTGTATGTCCGGCGTTGCCGGGGTATTTATTAATTTTATCCCGGTGTCCCCTAGCCACTTTATTATGCCGATGGAATTTGAATTTGATCGTAACTGATATGATGACTCGCTGTACGTTGATGCAGCCAAGAAATCTACGGGTACCTTAAATAAGTGAAACGGTGTTTAAACAACTACGTGGTCTGCCAGAATATTTAAGGTGTTTGCAAATAGTCCTCGATCAGGATTTTAGACCAGCGCGTGCGTTTCTGCTAAGTCAGACACAGACTTTCAGAACTGCTAATGTACGGAACGTCTCCGACTAGACTCTTTCCCTAGTTGTCTTCCTTTTCCATTTTCTCCTATACTTTACGCTTACAGCTAGTATATGTAACTGTAATATACTACTGCTAAACTTTACATCTGTGTCTTGACTGATAAAACCACCAAACCTCCGATTCCTCCCTGATAAGTCTCGGGCGAACCTACCCCCCACATTACCCTCTTTCCTCAACTTGTCTACATCTTTGAGCCTTCGAGATCGTTCCTAGATCTCATTTCCTTTCTAAGTCCCAAGTCAGCATTCAACTCAAAGAAACCAAGGCCAGGTTTCACGGCATTAATCTACTGACAAGGAACCCTTTATTTCTTGCAATGACTCCATGCCAATCTATATCGATTGGCGAACACGTTACATAAGTACAGAAACTTAAAAATTGTAAAAACCGGTACATGTAATACCTTACGAGAGGCAAAAATAGTTCCGATACCCTGAGAGAATCAAAAATACGTAAGAAAGACGAAAATACACCTGGTACATAAAGAACATAAAAAACCGTTCCCCTAGAGAGCCAGATATATTCTTTGTATTTTGAAAGAGTCTGAAACACTCAAATACTTCAGGTACCTAAAGAGAGTCTAAAATAATTTCGGTAGCCTAATAGAGAAAATATGTTCTCAGTAATCTACTTCAGGAACCTTAAAATATTAAAAAATACTTCTGGTACTCTAATAGAAACAAAAATACTTCCAGTATCTTAAGGGAGACAAAACATTCCCGGTACCCTGTGGAGACTCAAAAGTACTGTCGGTACCTGAATGAGCAAAAAATACTTCCCGTACCTAAGAATGTAAAAATATTACTGCTGGTACCTTAAGAGAGTCAAAATGCTCCTGGAACGTTAAGATAATCAAAATTACTACCGGTATCTTAGGAGCGTTCAAAATAATCACAATACTCTGAGAGAATGCGGCTTCACCATTTTATATGCATTAACCCATCCAGTCTTTCTTCCTGGATCGTAAGTAACGAGTACAAATTTGGTAGAAATTTCTCCAAGCGTTTAAGATTGTACGCGGAACTTTGTTTCACTCCCACTCCTGCGATTGAACTACAACTTGATCAGCATGTTGAGTGTCAGAATTAAACCCAGTGACTTCCATAATCACGGATTCGACAGCAATTTGCGGATGTTTACGCGTTATCTTTATGAAACTCCCTACCAACCCGACCCCCAAGGGTGGTCCTCCCTAACCGAAAGGGATTTAAATTATACTCAAACAATATCTGGAGAAACACTATCAATCACATTGATCACAAAAATTAATTTTTCGACGCAAATTTTGGCCATGTTTGCATGTTTAAAATTTCGACCCCCAGACGTGTGGTAGACGTGGCTTACCCGCTCAGTGTTTGGTTTGGAGCCGTAACGAGCATAACTACAAATTATGATCGAAATTTCTCGACACGTTTAAATCTGAATACGAAACATACAAAGTCGAGTTGTGAGTTAACCAATCTCAATCAAATTTATCGGAGACAAGGAATGCTAGAGTTAAATCAAACGCCATAAATTTTGTAGTTGCATTATTATTTCTGTTGGTTAGATAAATCACGTCGAATCTTTCCAGTGAGCCATTAGGCTTAAAATAGATTGCACATTCCTGAACATATTGTGCTCGCGGATCCCGATTTTCACAGACCTAAAAACATTGATCTGTTGATAGGCGTTGATTTGTTCTGGGATATTTTGTGTCCAAAGTGTTATCAGCTTCCTTATCTGTATAAAACAAAATTGGACTACGTTGTATGAGGTAGAATTCCGATACAACAGAACAAAAGGCCTACATCATGCAATCTGATGACGGTAAATAATGATCTGTCACAACAATTAAAACATTTTTGGGAGCCAGAAGAGTCTCATAGCAGAAAATATTATCAGCAGAAGAAAAATCCTGTGAATTAAATTTCACATAAACTGCCAAACGGAATTCTGACGGTCGTTTTGGTGTTACTATCCCCTAGAAATGATCACTGAAGTCATTGGGAGAATGTAAGGAGCAGGCTGAGCACAGATTTTGTGCTTTAGAACGTAAACTACAGCAACTGGAACTCATGACAAGAGTTGAAGAGGAAAGTGAATCACCGCGCACTTTTTATTTGCCTCATTATGGTGTTCTAAAAGAAGAAAGTTTTACCACCAAATTGAGGGTCGTGTTTGACGACAGGAGTTTCTGGTAATGATTTGCACATGGTAGGACTTACAATACAAAGGGATCTTGTAACAATAATCTTACGTTTTCGCGTACATCCTTTTGTGGTGGGTGCAGACATATCTATGATGTATCGTCAAGTTTTGATTGTTTTTGAACAAACGGCATTACAGCTTTTTTTATGGAGATCAATTCCAACGGATCCTCTTCAAATATACGAGCTGAACAGTCACATACGGTTTTTTTATGGTAACAGGCTACATGAGGGTAGTCCACATGGTGGCAACTCCCCTTTAATAGCATAGGAAGGGATCTGAAAGGGGGGATGCGGAAGGGTAGAGGAAGGTAGCCAAGGGTTAACTAAGGCCCCCGGGCTATATTTTAAGGATCCTACCCGGCATTCGCCTAAAGAAATGCAGGGAAAACCCTAGAAAAACCTGCATCAGGTAAGTCGGGCATTGGGTACTTGTCCCACGCCCTTCCGATAGCGGGATAGGAGTTTGCTGTGGGGACGCGGCATTCTCTTCTCCGTGCCTCGACCAGTTTAGGAGGCAGCTGGCCGACTATTCCAATGGAAATAGCAGACAACTCTTACCGTACGCCCAAGGTCTGAGACCCCGGAACATACACCTCTCAAAACAGGCCGAGGTGCCTCGGCTTGTGGGAACCTTAGTTCAAAAACGGAGAGGAAAAGGCATCCCCAAAGGTAGCCCCTTCGTATCTCTCCTACAAGGTTCTTCCTGCGAGAGAACATCCAGAGAAAGAATTTTTTTCTTTTTTTAGGGCAACAGGCTACATGAGGGTGATCCACATTGGGCAACTCCCCTTTAATAGCATAGGAAGGGATTTGAAAGGGGGGATGCGGAAGGGTAGAGGAAGGTAGCCAAGGGTTACTAGGGCCCCCGGGCTATGATTTAAGGATCCTACCCGGCATTCGCCTAAAGAAATGCAGGGAAAACCCTAGGAAAACCTGCATCGGGTAGGTCGGGCATGTAGCCAAGGGCCCCTGAGCTTAAAATCACTCTCAGAACTGACTGCGAGCGTGCGTATAACGGTGTGTGCGGAATCTGGACAGTTGGCACTGTAAGTTACTCTCGGAGAGTGAACTCGGCCGAATGTCACTCTCCCGTGTAAAGGGCTCTGAGAGTAACTCTCGAAAGCTCCGGCTTCGAGTTGCTCTCACGTGTAAATAAGAAGTGTGTTATATCCTCGTGCTGCAGAAATTATTCGCAACTGCATGTATGTCGATGATCTGTTGTATGGGGCAAATACAATAGAAGAAACAATTTAAATTCGCAAAGCCGTTTCCTACATTTTAGCCTCCGGGGGATTTCAACTTCAGAAGTGGATATCTGATGAACCTGAAATATTAAAAAATTCGAAACTATAAGGTAACTTTACCACACAATGTCATAAAAGTTAGAGAAAACGAGTGTGTTCAAACATTAGGATTATCTTGGTCCAGCACAAACGATAATTTAATTTATGATGATAGCATAAAATTAGATTTGCAAGCTTATTCAAAGTGTTTTCTGTTTTATCAACAATTGCTCCGTTAGGATTATTAAGTCCATTTATTATAATTTCAAAAATAATTTTACAGCAGTTATGCCTCCAGAAATCGTCATCGGATGATCCTTTATCGCCTGAAACATCACGTGACTGGACTAAATTCGCAAATGATCTTGCATCTACGAAAAAAAACTGGAAATTTATCTCCATATTTGTAGCACATCGACCAATATTGTCGAAATTCACGCATTTTCAGATGCAAGTGAAGCAGCTTATGGTGCTGCTATTTATGTACGTTCAATTGATACATTAGGAGCAGTTTCCGTAAGATTATTAAGCTCGAAGTTGCACCACTTAGGCCAGTTACCATACCACGTCTCGAATTCACTTGATATAAAAATTGATAACATATATTACTGGTGTGACTCAACTATAGTACTGAGCTGGCTACATTTGGAGCCACATGAGCTTAAAACTTTTGTTTCAATCGTGTATTAGAGAATCAATCACTTTCAAATTCAGAAGATTGTCACCACGTAGCATCTCAGGATAATCCTGTAGATTCAGTTTCAAGAGGAGTCTACCCAACAGTTCTATGGTGGGAAGGTTCAGCATGGCTTTCACGCTCTCAATTGCTCATTTCTGATTCAAGTGAAATGATAACAAATGTTCCGGAAATGAAAACTGTCGTTGAAACAACTGCCTTGTCTCATTTAGACCATTCCATTATTGAATTTGAAGATCACTCAGATTTGAATAGATTAGAGACGATAATCTCTTATTGTTTGCGATTCATTAATAATTGCAAGAAGTCGAAAACAGAGCGAATATATGGGAGTATTACCCTTAGAGAAATTAATGACGCCATGATTTCCTTGATTAAATTTGCTCAACAGCAGTTGTTTCATGAAGAAATCAATTGACTCACGAAAGGAAATGAACTTTCTACAAAAAGCAAATTTTGTAATTAAAAACATTTATTCACAGTGACTATGTTTTAAGAAATGGTGGCCGATTACAACATTCACATTATAATTTTAATAATCGTCATCCAATGATAATAGCTTCAAATCATCATTTGACAAAATTAATTTTTTCACGAGAGCATCAAACATTGCTACATGCAGGACCGAAGACATTACTATCTTGTTTGCGAGACGTTTATTGGCCGATAGCAGGAAGAAACGTGGCAAGGAAGACCGTACACAACTGTCTACAATGCTTCAATTTCACTATGAATGGGTAGTCTGCCTCATGACCGCGTCACACCGACTACTCCATTCCACGTCACAGGTGTTGACTATGCAGGCCCATTCTTGATCAAAGACAGGAAAGGTCGAGGGAGCAGAACTCTAAACTGTTACGTTGCTGTTTTTGTATGTTTTGCGACGAGAGCCATCCATCTCGAACTTGTCACTGATCTGACCACAGATTGATTCATTTTGGCTTTACGAAAATATGTTTCGCGATGGGGAATGCCTGTAAAAATACTTTCCGACAATGGTACCAATTTTATTGGATCTCGGTCTCAATTGAAAGATTTGGGAATGCTTCTTCGACAGAGCGAGAAAAAATTGAATGACGCCTTTGTCAAAGAACGCTTTAACTTGCAATTTAATCCAGCATATTCACCTCACTTTGGTGGTATTTGAGAGGCGCGTGTTAAGTCTACTAAATACCATTTGAAGCGTGTTATGGGTGACATGTCATTAACGTTTGAGGAGTTCTACAGTTTGTTAGCGCAAGTTCACGTCCTCTCACTTCAATGTCGTCCAATCCATCAGACCTGCAACCTTTGACGCCGTCCCATTTTCTCATCGGAAGATCGATGACGTCTGTTCCTGATCCAGATCGTATATTGCGCACTTCCAAAGGTATAGTTCGTAGAATAGTAAGACGTGTGACCTCTTCCAATACAGA
Organism: Zhengitettix transpicula; assembly: GCA_037074705.1. NCBI lineage: Eukaryota > Metazoa > Arthropoda > Insecta > Orthoptera > Tetrigidae > Zhengitettix > Zhengitettix transpicula. Next base: position 186,710,580 of record CM073591.1, on the reverse strand, counting down.
CTTCCAATGATGTTTAAAACGTTCATATTTTATTGACTTAAGTTATTATTCGTTGTATTATAATTAATTGTATTATATTAAAAAACAAAGAGATATATAAGCATAATAGAGTGGCTATATCAGCGTTACAGCGCTCTGGGTGGCAGAAATAAACAACACTGACCGCCATTTTTAGTAGGTCTACTTCACAGAAGTTCTTAGTTGTATTTAAGCTGTTGTTGAAGTTTTTGTGTTAAAATATATCGTTTTGTTAATATTAATCATGCCAAGCGTGTGTTCAGCCTACAATTGTAATAATCGTAGTTCGAAAACACATTTTAGGTATCAGCATAATAATAATAATAAGAAAGATAGCCAAATGCAGACAAAATAAGTGATAATATAAATACCACACAACGTTTCTCGGATCCTTGTCCTTTCTTCAGGTGCTAAGAAGAGCCTAGAGCGACACAACTGCACTCGTCATTTGAACCAAAAAAAAAGCTTTGGATGTGCTATTGTGTCGCTCTGGACTATTTCGTCTGTATTTGACTACCTTCCTTATTATTTTTCTGACGTATCAGCATTTTTCATTTCTAACTTAACTTATTCTTAGGTCCTATTTATCAAATTTATGTATTCTTCATGATCATCTATAATGAGAGTCAGATTTATTTTTAGTAAAGTATTTCTCTGTACTACAAGTAATTCCTTTGAAAAACATAGAGCTAACAAAACGATGGGTAATGAATATGAGGCGGGATAAGTGCTTCTAGTTGTATGTGCTCTTCTCATTCTCAAGACAGATACATGTGTGTTTAGGTTGTTTAGAAAAATCTCCTTGCTCCTCGCTCTCAAAGAAAAACTGGATTGATTAAAATAAAAGACTTTAAAGATAAGTTAATCAACCCATCTAAAGACGTGAAATTATTTACACTTGCTGAAAAACTATTGAGGGATAATGAAACACACATAGGAAAGAAGAATTGTGTGTGGAGGTATTCCGGATGTTGGGACATAGACAAATTGTATGTTGTGAATTCAACCATTTAATAGATTCGGCCGAATTTGGTGAGGAAACGCGCTACTCAATTTTAATAAAGATTTTATTAAAACATTACTTTCATTGCAGAATTCGTCATATGTGTAAAGAAAAAGGAATGGATGAAAGAGGACGCAATATTAGGCAATTGTATGCAAAACTAATATTATTTAACGGTCAATAAATTTTTAAATGCCCTGAATGTGTTATATTTACTTAAACCTTAAAAAATATGTTGTTTGTAGAGATTTACCTTTAGGTTTAGGTCATTTGTGCGGCATAGTAAAGGCTAGCAGACGATAAAACATAGCGGCTGAATTTTCAATTTGCTTCAAATATGGCGGCGACTTGTCCAGTCTATGTTGTTGATATATGTCTTTGTTAAAAAATGTATATTTTCAAGGCGGGGAGTTTATGTTAATTACTTACTTGTGAGTTTTTTCTTCACGCCTTGATATCTTTGAGTGGAGTACCGCCTCTGTGGCATTGTCTTTGTCGCTGTCTGTGCTTGTTTTTGTTATTGTTGGCAAGTTGCATTTATAACAGTCAATAAACCTCATCATAATATCACATACGCAAGTTTAATTTTTGTAAACCCCAATTTGAAATACAATTGAAAAAGTTTTGAGTTGAATTTATTTATAGAAATATTAACACATATGCCCCAAAATAAAACAGAAATTTAATTAAATTTGACGGTACAACACCTATGAAGAGTTTACACTGTATTATATCAATTTTTAATAACATCAAACATACCATTTTGCTTGATTAATCCTCAATTTCCAATCCACGCAAACCACAACTTTAAACAGGATCTCAGGGTCTTGAACTGGGTTTGATAATGGCAGAATTTATATAATCAAAATCACAAAAAATTACATTTACTTTATATGGGAATCAATGCGTCTGAACATAGACGAAATTTGTTGCTGAAGAAATAATACTAAAGATTGAATTTAAACAATTTCAATTTTTATCAAGAAATAAAGAATGATCTGAATAATTAAAGACCTCATTTTATCGATAATTAAAGAACGATCTGAAGTTTATCTTTCAAACGTGGTTTACAATAATTTTAAAGTTTTCTTTCTACTTACGGCAGCCCAGGTCTCATTTTAACTTTTCGTGCACAATTTTGGGGATATCACTGATTCTAAGTACTCACAGACTCTAAATGTTCACAGAATCTAATTAGCGTAGTTTGTTAGTTGGTTTAAAATAACTTTGTCGATTCTCGTTGATTTACTGCAACCTAGATTTGTAGATCTCGTGGATTTTGTTGAAAATGCACCTCATTGGTTTTGTCTGTTGACTGAAGACTAGTTCAATTTCTGCATTTTTGATATAACAGCGTACTGATTACTGGAACACTTTCTCGTTCTTTAAATTAGACCTTTTTCATTCTGGCTGCTGACTGACTAAATTGTTCAACTTTTCGTGTATTAGAATTTTGTGGTCTTTACACCTCACCGTTCATTGCCTGACTGTTCGTTCGTCTCGTAAATTTTGAGCGCGTAAAACCTTCTCGACCGATCAACAATACTTTCTTTGCCTTGCCGGTTTGTTGCGGCGTCCGCTATATCCACCAATAATGAGTCCTCTACAATTCAACTTTTCAATTAGAACAATGCCTTAATTACCAATTACTACAATATATATATATATATATATATATATATATATATTTCATTTTAATATAATTAGGTATTAGCAAGGGGTTGAGAGCTTGGCAAGTTGGAATTTGACCGGCGCCGCCGTGACGGATAGATAATCCCTAAGGTCTGGGCTTAGGCACGTAGATTATTGACCCTCGGACTGTCGCACCATGGGAAACGTCTCACCAAAAACCCCAGAATTTAAATTAGCACGTGAGTGCCTGAACCAATCACATTTCTTGGTTCAGGAAAGATCGATTCAAAGATGATCGAGACCATCGATATTTCACATCCTGCGAGGAGTCTGTAAAGAAACTATAGAAAGACTCCTCGACGAACCGTCGCCAGGAACGGCCGTACAGCCCCCAACTTGCTGTTTTCCAGAGGACTCTGAGTGATTGACGGTGCCACATGATAACTGCCAAGTGTCTCAATCCTTGACGCGCCTGGGGGAATTACCGTAAACGATGGTTTAATTTGGGATTTAGGGATCCGATTGTTATGCCCGGCTAACTGAACACGCATAATTTACATTTATTATATTTTATTTTCTCATGTTCAGTTAAATGATTATTAAATTCTGTAAAATATCCCTTTACTTTATCATTTAATAAACCTACCACTACAGATGAGACGTGGCAAATGTAATGTACCCTGTCAGGGTGGTATTACGTGTTTTTTGCGCGCAGAAGATAAAGAGAGAGATTACATACTTCATAGGAATGTTCTGCTTACATAGTCAACTTGGTCGACGACTAAGTTGAAGTTGTTTGTCATAGTCGTTCAACGTGGTTGACAACATTGTCTCCGACCTCACTTTTGTCTACAGACTCGACGGGTAGTTGTTGTTTGTTGTATTTATGTGTACGCATGTGTTTTGGATACACTTGTCGAAGGTTTTTAATTTTAAAATGAGTGAAAAATTGTTACACCTTATTATTGATGAATTATATGAAGAAGTAAACCGAAGTTACCGAAAGTAAAAACAATAAAAATGTGGACAAAGGATTGATATAAAAATAGACAATTTTCACATACGACAATAATGAAAGAATTACGTATTAGTTCATCCTCATATTTTAATTTTCTTTGAAGAATGTATAGGGAAACATATGATGAACTATTCGAAAGGTACGGCCGTCAATAGAAAAGCAGGACACCATCATGCGAAATGCAATTTCTGGTAATAAACGGCTGTGTGTGGGTGGTACTAAGGTTTTTAGGGAGTGGACAGAGCTTTGAGATATACATTAATACATTGCACAGTTTAATATGAGGGTTGTCCGATAAGTCTGGAAAAGTTGTATGAAAGACCGGGTAATTTTTCACTTTCGCGCCATTGTTAGTAAACATGATCCTTTTATATTTCTCAACGTTTTAAACATATGCCAGTCGTAGTTTATTGATGGCAGCCTTCTGTAGTGTCAGATGTGAAGTCAGGCGGAGACAATGGGGAAAAAAACACAATTTCGCGCTGTCATTAAACTCTTTCATTTGACAGGGTTGAACAGCTGCACAAATCTAAACCGTGGGGAGACAGGAAGGGGCTACCTTTGGGGATGCCTTTTCCTCTCTCCGTTTTTGAACTAAGGTTCCCACAAGCCGAGGCACCTCGTGGTCACAGACCTTGGGCATACGGTAAGAGTTGTTCGCTGTTCCCATTGGAATAGTCGGCCAGCTGCCTCCTAAACTGGTCAAGGTGCGGAGAAGGGAATGCGGCGACCCCACAGCAAACTCTTCTCCCGCTATCGGAAGGGCGTGGGACAAGTACCCAATGCCCGACCTACCTGATGCAGGTTTTCCTAGGATTTTCCCTGCATTACTTTTAGGCGAATGCCGGGTAGGATTCTTAAACTATAGCCCGGGGGCCCTAGTTAACCCTTGCTACCTTCCTCTAACCTTCCGCATCCCCCATTTCAAATCCCTTCGTATGCTATTAAAGGGGAGTTGCCACCATGTGGATTACCCTCATGTAGTCTGTTACCCTAAAAAAATCTAAACCGAATTGGATAAAGTTCTTGCGGACTTTCCACGAGCATTGAAGAACATTTACTTGTGGAGTAATGAGTTTCAACGAGGTCGCAGAAGTACAGAAATTGAAACTCGCTCTGGCCGCACAATTGAGGTCACCACTCAGGAAAACATCGAAAACATTCATTATATCGTAATGAAAGATGGCAGATTAAAAGTGGGTGAGGTAGCTGATGCCGTAGGCTTCTCAACTGAACGAGTGAATTTAATCCGACATGGAAAACTGACCACGAAAAAGTTTTGGGGCGATGGTTGTCGCGACTGTTGAAATTGAATTCGGAAAAACTTTTCAACGCAAAATATAAGCAATGTTTAGGCGTAACGCACAAGACTTTTTGCGCACCTTCGTAATCGTCAATGAAACTTGGATCCATCACTACACTCCAGAGATCAATAAATTTTCAAAAAAATGGACAAATCTGGTGAATGTGCACCAAAAAAGGCGAAGACCGTTTTGGCGGTTGGACAGGTGATGGCCTCTGTGTTTTAGGAATCTGACGATATAATATTAATAGATTTCTTGAAAAAGGGCACAACCATAACAGGGCTCTATTACGCTGCTCTGTTGGATCCTTTGAATCGAGTGCTGATTGAGAAACGCCCAAGAAGTGCTGTTTCACCAGGACAATGTGCCAGCGCTCACAGCAGCAGTCTCAATGGCGAAAGTGAACGAGTTGGGATTCGAATTGGTTTCTCATCCACCCTAGTCACCAGGCCAAGCATCAAATTACTTCTTCTTGCTCCCGAACTTGGAAATTTGGTGGGAAGAAATTTTCATCGCATGAAGAAGTGAACGAGAACGTGACGGAGTATTTTGCAGAGTTTGGAAAAATTTATTTATGTGATGGGTCTGGAAAAAAATTGGAAACTCGCTGGGCCAAGTGTATAGTCAAAGAAAATGCCCCTGAGGACTATGTTGAGACATAAAGTGACTTTTCTAAAAGAAATTATATTGTTACATTTTTACAAGAGTTATTAAACAACATTTTTTATTATTTTTTTTACCAAGATATTCTCTAACTGTTGTACATATTGAGTACACTACACAAGGGGATGGATGCCTGTGAGAGCTGCTCTCTCGCAGGCAGAACCTTTCTGGAAATACGGAGAGGACTACCTTTGGGATGCCATTTCCTCTGTCTGTTTTTGAACTAAGGTTCTCACAACCGATACACCTTGGGTTGTTTCGATAGGTGTATGTTTCGGATTCGCAGACCTTGGGCATACGGTAGGAGTTGTTCGCTGTTCCCATTGGAATAGTCAGCCGACTGTCTCCTAAACTTGCCAAGGCAGGAAGAAGGGAATTCTGTGTCTCCACAGGAAACTCTTCTCCCGCCATCGGAAGTGCGTGGGACAAGGTCGAAATGCCCGACCTACCTGATGCAGGTTTTCTAGACTTTGTCCTGCAAACTTTTAGGCGAATGCCGGTTATAATCCTTAAAAATAGCGGGAGGTCCTAATTAACCGTTCGCTACCTTCCTCTACCCTTCTGCATCCTCTCTTTCAAATCCATTCCTATGCTATGAAAGGGGAGTTGCCTTCACGTGGATTACCCTCATGTAGGCTCTTACTCTAAAAAAAAAGTACACTACACAATTTGTGGATTAATAAATAGAACAAAATATATACAGATTTCTCAATAAAACTTGGTTCGTGAAATTATTACATAAAACCCAGAATAAAAATTAGGAAGTACAATACTTTTTTTATAATATAGTCGATATTTAAACCTGCACGACCTTTAAGCCTGTGTACACAAAGCACAGAACTAATATCGACCTGTCCAATGAACGTATATTTCCCCAACAGTTCACAAAAGGCAGCCGATGATAAATTGTGAGATCGCGGCGACATCGACTGTCACAATAGAGAGCGTCTTCAAAAGACCGTGAAATGTAATGTATTGTGCCACGGCGCTTTCATTGACTCGTGTTCGCCATGTTTGGTCTGTACGTCTTTGAATTTCACACAATATTCAATACCTACAAAGCAGAGTACAAATACGCAGAAACAGCATTTCCTTGGCGCATTACCCAATATTTCAAAGGCAAATTACTTTTTGTACGTTTTCATTGGTGCTCGTTTCGATAGAAACTCCCATCGTTGGCATTCGCAGTTATTGTCAGGTGTATCAACGTCCTTTCGGAAAGGTTGTCATTAATTGACACAATATAGAAAATGCCGTTGAAGCTCGAAAAACGTAAATTTAAAATAATAAGGCATTACTGTTTTTAATATTCAAATTTCTACCTGTTTTTGTGATACACTACTCACCTTCACTATTGAATTTGACCATCCGCATTTTATTAACCGTTTCCGGCTCTTTATTCTTATGGTTACAATACCCATTTATTTGAATTTTTTTTATTCTTTGTAAGATAATTTCCCAGTCAATATTTTCGTAATAAAAATGAGCCTGCTTTGTTCCTCCGGCATTCTAATAATTCATCTTTCTCATTTATGAACTTCTTGTAATGATTAAGATACATATTTTCCGCATATCTATATGTGTGTGTGTGTGTGTGTGTGTCCTATTCGCTCCTAAACACGATTGTTACTTACGAACCAGGATCAAACATCCACGGATTAAGACACAACCTCTAGAGGTGGATGTGGAATTTGAAAACACTCCTAAACTGCCATTATTAGCATCGAATAAAACGTTTTGTAGGTCGCTTAATTTGATAGTGTCATTCTACAATTATTAAGTGTCTCATTTCAACTCCAAAAGGCAAGGGAGAAAAGCACCCTTAACGTACGCGTGATAGTTTGAAAGGGTTTTATATAAAAATAAATGCACAAAAGGCCATGATCAGTGCCGAGTTTTATTCTCGCATTAATCAATGTGGTTAATGAAATTTTATGTTCCTCTTCGTTGAGGTGGACGTAGTTGACAAAAGGTTCCCGGAGTAGTTTTGACCCTCTTCACTTACCGTGTAAATTTTTTATTCTGTTAAGGTACCAGATGTATTTTTGCCTATATTTAGTTAAATGTGGTGGTTCTTAACTCCTTTAAGGTACCGGGAATAGTTATAGACTTTATTAAGTTAGTGAGTATTTTTACTGTTTTAATTCGTTTATTTTATGTAGTAAGAGAATTTCCGAAATTCATCAGTCATCATCCTGGTTTATTTGAAGTCAGATGCCGAGGGGTTAGGTCGGGAAGGGGAATGTAAATAGGTAAATGTTCATAACACTGGCGCTATTGCTGCTGGTAAAATAAAATGTTTACCAATAATCTAATCAATTTCGGCTCCGGACGAATTTAAATAATACCCCAGCAACGCCGGGCACTCATATATATACCATACATCTCTATTTTCAATGTAAGAATGAATAACTTGGGTACCAAATAAAAGATTGGAATTTAATTTGAAAAACAAAATGACCACTCAGGATATCTGCATAACATTGGTATGAGGAAATATATTCAGAAATGATACTGTTAGGCCGATCCATTGTCTAAAATATGAGGGGAAAAGGTATGTAGATTAAATTAATTTGAGGGTAAGGGAGGAAAGTTATGTAGGCGTATCTACAATAAAATAAAATATGGTAAGAAGACAAAAAAAGCAATCGAATGTAAACTTGAAAGCATCCCAATTAAATTCAAGATAGGAAGGGGGGCCTCCGAGAGAATCCTCTTGCAGGTGAACCTTCCCAGAGAGCTCTGGCGGAGGCTACCTTTGGAGATGCCTTCAAATTTCTCTCTGGTTTTTTGAACTAAGGTTCCCACATACCGAGGTACCTCGGCCTGTTTTGAGAGGTGTATGTTCCGGAGTCACAGACCTTGGGCATACGGTAAGAGTTGTTCGCTGTTCGCATTGGAACAGTCGGCCAGCTGCCTCCTAAACTGGTCGAGGCACGGCGAGGGGAAATCTGCGACCTCACAGCAAACCCCTCTCCCGCCATCGGAAGGGTGTGGGACAAGTACCAAATGCCCGACCTACCTGATGCAGGTTTTTCTAGGGTTTTCCCAGCATCAGTTTCAGGCGAATTGCCGGGTAGGATCCTTAAACCATAGCCCGGGGGCCCTAGGTAACCCTTGGCTACCTTCCTCTGCCCTCCCACATCCCCTCTTTCAAATCCCTTCCTATGCTATTAAAGGGGAGTTACCACCATGTGCATTACCCTCATGTAGCCTGTTACTAAAAAAAATCAAGATCGATCAATGCTGAAGGCTCAGAATCTATTATTTTCAGTTGAAACTTTGAACATATACCATGGAATAAGGAAGTGTCAGAAAGTGAAATGTCACCGAGTAACTACGTCTAAAACACCTGTTTATTTTGATTGTTAAGTTAGAATTTACTTCTGCTTTGAGTATTAAGCAATTTTTCTGTAAGGCAGTGCAAGGGTTTGTGTCTCACATACGGTCGCCATGGGATCTTCCAAAGTTCTGGAGTCTCAGTTGCAGAGGCTACGACCCGGGGATGAAGGACGAGGTCACTGGGGTTTCCTTTATACCTCCACATAATTTTATTTCTGATTTGAAACTGATATCTGTATGTATTGATTTTTCATTGCGTGCAGCCTGCGTGTGTTAGTGATTTTAGCCGGTGAATTTAGTCTCTATTGTATGTGGAAGTTATTCAGACAACAAAATTAAAACCCTGTGAGCTAGAGATAGTCAGTTGTTTAATTTAATGATAAACAGCCAAAAACAGACAATTGAAAAAAGTAATTCAGTTATTAATTATTTAATTGGGACATGTTTCGGTCCTCATTTAAACACTCTGCAGGCAAAGATAACACGGTAAAACTAAATACACAGAAATGCACATTGTAAAGATATTATTGTAGGAAAACAGAATTTATAATTCTAAATAAGCGATGCAGAATAAATCGGAAGTAGACGAACATAACTTGAAAGCTTACGATTAATAAAATATTGTAAATAACAACAGCAATAGATTCGGTATCTATTTTTACATTAATGGTGTTAGGATCATTTTTAATTAATAACATTTCGAAATTAGTCTACATTATTAATTGTTGAGGTATGTGGATGTAAAAATGTCGACCGGGCCGTAGGAGAACCACATGAGGTTTAAAGGATGGAGGAATATCGGACCGGGTCGTGCTCAGTGCTCAGAGCATTCCCTCGGTAAGCGGGAGATCCTGTGTTAGATTCGCGAGTCCGGTCGATATTTTTCCATCCACCTCCCGCAATCGTATTCAAAAAAGAACGCGTGAAACAGCAATGCTTATGTGGAATAGATGGTGAACCAATTCATTGTAATAATAACTTAAATCACTGATTCCCTGCGTGGACTATATCGACCGCTAGGGGTCGATTCCGAACTCTTCTGTTTGCTTGTGCTCTCGACATCGCAGCACACATGGCTAGCAGTTTGTTCAGCTTGAAGGGGCCGCAGGGGGGTGAAAAGGCAAAGTGCGCATGCGTCATATCCGGAGCTGTAACTGGAATAGCACTGGCTGTCGTTGAGTTTACTTGACGGTAATCACCCTCCATGTGTCGTCCGGCTTTTTCAATAATTGTAAGGGTCTGGCCCATGCACTCTTAGAAGGGCGGAAAATTCCTCTTTCTATCATACGTTGAAACGTATTTTAACCTGTCGGGCTTCAAACGTCATGGAGGTCGATGTGCTGGGCGTCCCACGGTTGTTATCTAATGGCTTATTTATAATATATAATATAAAATGACAGTACATACGTACTATATCTGTTATGTAAATTATTCCATTTAAGGAAAACCAAAAATCTGCTTACCTGGGATCCATTCTCGTGAATACCCAATTTTTGTTTTCGGTCACATGCTACGACGCAGCGCGCGGCCGCATCAGACGACAATCAACGAAATCGAAATAATTCAAACTATTCACTAAATATGTATCTTATTTTATAATAGTTTATATTTTAAAAACAAAAACAATAATCGTTCATTTTTTGTAAAATATAATAAATTCACAATCTAAGGTTATTTTAACGAAAATAAATTTTAAGAGATATCATTACGCGAAAATCTACCGCACGACCCTGAATACAAAACAGCTTCGTGGCTTGTTTCGATAAATAATATTATTTAAAATATTGTAGTATACTCAAATGATAGGCTTTTTTAATGAAAGATTAATAAACTATACAAACAAAAGATTTATTTTGGCAATAACTCAAACAATTACAAATTTAAAAGATTGAATTTCTCAGGGTCTTCACTGGTTTTGATAATGGACAAATCAATAATATTTATAATCTTATCAACAACAAATCACAATTAAAAGAAAAGAAATTTACTCGTCAATTAAACTAGAAATTTAAAATGAGATGGGAATTAAAAGTAAAAAGATTGACTCTGATTAAGAATTTTAATCAAAAAGAGAACGAAATATGACGGCTATCTTTCAATTACGTTTACATAATTAATTGTTTCGTAAATTGTTACTCACGTCTGCCCAGCATTCCAGCATACCTTCCAATTTAGAAAACACTGTTGTGGGGTTTTACACTGCTTCTAAACTCACAGATTCTACACTGATTCTAAATCAAAATTTTTAGGATGTCAGGAACTTGGATGATCCTCCTTTTCTCATCTATCGGTTGACCGCTTGCCCTAGGTGACTTCTGCTTGCATTAGATGAGTCGTGGCTTGCAGATTTGCCAGTCTTTACTGCATTGAACTAAAAACGAAAATTTTACTGTTTCTGGCCGGCTATGGACACAAAAACTGCTTTTACTTAGCAGGTTTCGACGTTATGCTATGGTGAATGTTTTATTTTGTCCTGAGAAAATGTTCAGGCACCACCCAACTCTGTTGAATACTAATTCTCAATATTTCCCTGCGAACTGTATCTCACCAAATCTTCCTGCGAACTGTACTCTCGTCTCGCAATTTAGTGCGCATACGCCATTTTGACGGACCTTCCGACAAAGGAACAGAGCAGGATTTTCTATTGTTGTTCCAAAGGCTCTTACCGCTATAATGGGTTTCTCAAACAATTTAGATTTTTATGTTGAAACAATTAATGTCCTAATTAATTGGCATTACAATATATACTGAAAATGCTTTCGGATTAGAAATGGTAAATTATTCCGCGTTTAAAAATTAGGCACTATTGGAAATTATGTAGACAGAATTATAAATGTAGCATATTACGCGTGGGGTCAGATTATTGGTAACACTATCACTCGTGTAGTTTTATTATTTTACATAGTTATCATAATGAAAATGGTTGCTTGGGGGTGATGCAGCGCATAACTTCAAAAACTCACGAACCGCCACTACATTTAAATATGCTTCACGCATACTTAGGTGTGAGGATATTTTGACTATGGAAATACCACAGCGAATTATGAATCCATACGGTGACATTGAAAAAACGGTCGTCGTATTACAAGAAGAATTGATCGTGATAAGCACCAACGAACAGTTCAGAAAGGGATATCAGCAATTTTGGCTTGAGAGAGACATACCTGTTACTTACTACTAGCTTTTCCATATTCATACCTTGTGGAAAGAGCTTTCAGCACGGTTGCCAATCTTATTACATAAGAAAGAAACCGATTAGAACTCAACGATCGAGGAGATTTAAGTCTAAAACTCACTAAACTGCAGACAATTAAAGACATTAATTTTTTCTGCAGTTATTTTATATTATAATTTTAGTTGATTTGCATTTTTCTCGTTGGAATTAATAACTGTCTCAAATTTCACGTGAATTTTTTAACTCTTTCACTCTACGGTTAAGCCTATAAAGTGAGTAGCTGGGTAAGCTGTCAAAAACATAATTGCAGTTGATGAACTCATACAGTTCAATATTGCAATATCTAAAACAGATAAAAAATGGCAAGTGTTCTACGAGACAAAAATGTTTGGGAATACTGACATAAACGCAGCGATGTGGACCAAAACAAACGTATCATTAATATTAACCCGATACTATTTGGTTCTTCACAAGTAATTATATTTCTGAGAAGTACGGCACTGTATTAATTTTCATTTCAAATGCACATTACCTGTGATGACGGTCAATTAGAAATTGGGGCACCGCCAGTGCGACTTTCACCGAGTAAGTGTATTCAGAACAATGTAATCTACATTAAGCTGTGAACCTTATAACTTCTAGAAGTGGCAGTTAATGAAGACAGCCATAGTTAAGCCGTGCCTTTGTAGGAAATCCCATTTACATTCCGCAGATGTGTCTTTGTGATCGTTCCCCGGTCTAAATTATACCTTCCGGAGAATGGAGAGCATCACAATATCGTGTGGGAAGCAAAATAGAGCAATGACAGGTGCAGTTTTCGGCAAAACACCTTATGAGAAAAAACGCCATCAGTAGCCTTTTGCTATGTAAATACTCCCCACCCCCTCCCCAATACAGCAAGCAAATAAAGCAACCACATTTCTCTGGCAATGAATGGTAAAAAAAGACGAGGCGAGCGAGCCGGCTCATTGTTGTACCCGCCATTAGCGCACAACAATAAGCTACGAGACACCTAGCGGTCGCAGCAGGAACCCGCTCATCAATCATGGCGACGCAGCCAGAGGTCCCCCATCCACCACGGCCTCAATAACAACCGTGCCTCGTGGATTTAGACGAACTTCCAGCGAAATGGGCATTTCAATTAAATTTACTTGCCTCTCGAACGCTACTGTTGTGTAATAGATTTATAAATATATAACTCATATTTCAATTCGCTCAAATTACAATCTACAATTCTGCGGGTGAGCCCCCTTTATAGAGTGGTCTCTCATTTACGAGCCTACGCCTATATCGATCGTTAATCCAAAGCACTGGTATATTTTACAAAATATTACTTTTTGAAGTCTTTGAAATATACTACACCATAGAATAGGACCCGAAGGAGGACTTTCAGTAACACTAAATCCCTGTCTATTTTGATTCCTTCTCTCATATGTGCGATTACAGATTGATCTCTGCGATCTTCAAGCCTTAATCAAGTATCACACTATTTCCTTCATCCATTGTGGGTTTCCTCGATCTCCGACCCACCGCTGGCTGCATTAGCGCACGCGTGCAAAACAGACAATGCTGCCTCCTCACTCATACTGTTTTTTCCTAACTAGGCTCGTAGAAAGGTATTTTATCTAGATTACTTATGAGAATGTATAAGAAATAGAAAACTTTTAGAGTCGAACTATTTATTGCCATTACAATGTTTATAACATAGAATTTTCGATAATCAATTATTTAAAACTTATCTATTTACTAAAACAATAAATGGGTACTATTTAATTTGCCTAATTCATAAGGTATACCTATGAATAGTTCGAATTATTTTGCTAAAAGAAACAAAATTTAAATTCGGGTATGTTTACTTAGGTTATGAATGAGTTATTTTATATTCTATATTTTTTAATAAATAAAGAAGTGTTAGTTTGTATGTTTCTTATACAACCTACACCCGTTGAGCAAACTAAACCAAATGTCGTACACGTGTTCTTTGCGACTAGGAAACAAACACTGTCGGGGAGAGACACGTCCACTACCCCTAGGAGCGGAGGTGAAAATATTCAAATATGCAAAAACGGCCGATATTTGAGTCGGACAAATAATTTTAGGAATCAAAGAGAATGATAGTGTTTCTGCCGATGTTATATTTGTTTAATTTCAACCCCTTACAGCGTGGGAAAGGAACACCTTAAGGGTGAAAGTGGAGGAGCGGTACAAGAAAGCCATCGCATCTACACTTAAATTCATATTTAACAAATATATTGAAACTGGAATATTACCCGATGCTCTTAAACTTGCAAAAGTAAGCCCTTTATTCAAGAAAGTTGTAAACCGTTTGTCAAAACTCTGCGAATATTAACTCTTCCCAGAGTGTTTATTCACGAAATTATAAAGTTTGTTACGCAGAACATGAATCTTTTTCAAAGGAATGGTGAGTCTCACGATTACGAGACTAGAAATCGCTCAGGTCCAAGATCTTTGCTCTCTACCAGAGAAGTATTCACCATTCAGGGATAGTTTTATACAATAGTCTTCAATCCAGATGTTAAGAACAATGATATCGATAAGACCTTTGGGATTCAATGTCAAAATATTCTACAGCAAGGCGCCAGTGTTTTACTCAGTACAGGAGTTTCTTGATCGTTCCCCTAATAAATATTTTTTTAAAAAAAAACTGTTAAAGTTTTCAATCTGTTGCTAATAAAACCACTTATTTCATAACTTGCTTGCTCTCTTTTCTGCTCTTTTGTTTGTTTGTTTCATGTACGGCCTGGAGTTTGCAGATTCCTCGTCGCTCTGTTTCGTGAAGTGACATGTCCGTCGTTTGTGTTTCCTCCTTGTGTGCGTGTGTCAAGTTTTGTGTTTATTCTTGTGTGATGTGTAATTCTATATTTTATGATAGTTCGTTCTCAAATCATTAATTATTTACTAGTACGTATTGAACTTTTTTTATTAGAACTGTAAGTATTATATTATACCCTTGGTATAGTAAAATAATAATTATTTTTGTTATTATTAATATATTTTACTTATGTTGCACAGGGAAATTTTGGTTCCCAAATTTTATTATCTTTATGTTAACTTCTAATTATTTATAACTGTACCATCCAATTATTATATTGTCATTTTATGTATTGACGTGTCCTATTTCCTCATCGAAGACTAATGGATTAAAATAAATCATAATCATTACGTGAAATGAAAATATCATTAATGCACCCTGACCAAAGTAAGTACCTCATTTAATGAAGATGCTGAAGTGAATTATAAAAGCAGAGCAAAGTGTGTATTTAATTAACGCCCACACATTGTCTGAGTGCTCTTCCTAACAGCTAAAGGAGAAACGACTTCGCGGGAGAACATTAAACAGGTGAGACTTTATACAATTTATATATTAAATCAATGACAAAAACAATATATCATATGTAATCAAAGTAAATAATTCATAATTGAAGTCAATTGTAAGAAATTAACATTAATAATCTCGCCATCATATATTTCACTATAATAATAATTTACGGTTTGCCTAGTGTAATAATCTTTCTGCGAGATCCCTTGAGAGAACGATTTCATACTGATTGGTTGTGTACATATATAAATTTTTCAATTCGTATTCATTGTTATGTAATTTAGAATGTAATTAAATCTTGTAAATTTCTTAATATAGATTCTTTTATTTATCAAAACCTGCCATTTGATGGCGCCCAAGTTGCAACCAATGACTTTACATTCATAAATACGAGATAAATAAAAGTGAGGGAGGGAAGTGGCACATTACCTTTCTGCATTTCCCCTTTCAGTTCTTTTGCTTTGGTATAAGACGGGGTAGAGAGAGAAAGATCGTTGGAGTGTTGCATGTGTGCCGTCACCGACACCAGCTTCCCCGTCAGCTTCATGTTTTCAAGGATGATTCATCATTCCTATGCTACTTCTTTCATAAGAAAGAAAAAATTGATTCCCCCACCCTGAGTTTTATCTCTTTTTTCCAGGAAAGACGCGTTCTGCGGAATGCATAGCTCTCCTAGGGCAAAGTGCCTTACCAAAGGTCTTGAGGCTTCAATACATCCCCCCACAGTTTGATTTCAGTTACCCAGGCCGAATTGCCAGCACCAACTCGAGGCGCAACCCACTGCCACGACGAGTCCAACCCAAAGCTACCACCCAGAAAGTTGATGAAGAGCTGAGCTTAAGCTCACGCCGACTAACAGATGTTTCGCTGGAGGTTCTGATCGACCACGCGCATTGCTGTTGAAACAGGGGTCACCTTGCGGTATAGTAACACTTTCAGGCCAGCGGGGCACCCCGTGCCTTCGAGCCGTTCCACATCAGGACCCTGTTCTGCGAACTTCTAGGAGATGAAGCATCCTCCTGGTACTTGACTTTGAAACGTACATATGCGAACCTATCGGTGGCTATCTCGTTCATCTGGGTTCGTTGCTCTCCTACCCAGCAGAGAACTACAGTCAGGTGGTTTCGTCATCAGGTAACTTGGGTCGGCCACCCTCAACACCTTAGGCGGAGACCTAAACGACCGCCTTGAACAGACTCAGTTACTAATGATAGCCTTGGCAATTCCCGACACGTCATAGAGATTACTGGCCAAGCCGGCCCGATACGAAGCCACATGAGAATTGCACGTCACTCCTCTTGTCCTCTCTCCCTTCATGCCGTACCATTCATGAGTCCGCTGTTTCCAGAGTAGCCCTACTATTGTTCAAGGGACTCCTCCCTCAACTGAGAATAGTTCGATGCAGATTATCGCACCGCATCACACACACATAAATACTGGAAGCAATGAGACTGTTGCCCACATCTGTGGGATTAGAAGAACTAAAACCAGTTTCACGGGTAGACGACCCTGGACCCGGCGATTCGGGTACTGGCCGAGGAGCAGAATCCCGGTTGACCATCGACAGTTGCAGCTGAACCATAGAATCAATTTTAAATAATTTTAGTGTTTAAAGGATTGAAGTGATAGATGCGATTTGGCCAAATATTAGACCGAAAAATCAGAAAAAATGACTGATGAATTTTAATGAAATCGTCGCAAAAAGAAAGGGTTGTTTCTGTAAATCTTGTAAAATACATCAACAGTCAGATTACTTCCTATTTAATTATTTTTGCATTTCAATATGACTGATTAAAAACACTGGAGGTAATTATTAAATATAACGCAGATATTAACGTCTGTTTAATAATAAATACGACCTTCACCCAGACAATCCATAAATCCGCGTCGAAACGTCCGGAACTATTAAATTTAAATTTTCTTAGTTATTGTTTCTATATTTAAAGTTTGTATGAAGGTTGTTAGAATTTTATTGTTAAATGCCATAATTAGCAAGAATTGTTTACAATTTATTATAACAGCACAATACTCAACCACCAACTGAGAGCCTCAGCTGTTGCCTTCTGGGATTTCCTTGACAGAATATTAACGTGTTTCCCGCCAGGATTTTCGTCATCCGTTTATTTTTCCCGCATGGGGAATCCGGAAAGAAGCGTAAGAGAGTCGGGGGGGGGGGGGAGATCGTCTGAGTGTAATATGAGTTCCGTGAATTATCCTATATCTACATACACTTCTGCTTTTGCGTTCCCACAACAAACCCCTCTCCCGACATCTGAGGGACTGAGACAAGTAGCAAGAGCTTGTTGGCATTCTCTTCTAATTAACATTCAATACTAATTACTGATTCAGGAGGATAATTCCCTACCTCAATGATTACTGTTAATGTCGCTGGAAATGCTGCAGCTTCTTTTGTATCTCTACTTCTCCAGTAATCTGCATCTTATAAAGATTTTTTCTACTTTTTAAATCAATGAAACCACCCTCGAATAGGTACAAAATTTTTACTCGTGTCACCTTTTTTCATTCCGAACATGGTTAAAAATTTTCTCGGCCGTCCTGTTATGGTGTAGGGGCCAGCGTTAGTGCCTCGCGTTAGTGTCCCGGGTTCGAATCCCGGCATGGGCATGGATGTTTGTGGTCATCCTGGTCACAAAAACTCAGGTTACGGCTGAAGGAGAATCGACATTCCGACCACATGTCACTCCTAAATCCAGAACGTAACATATCAGTCTGGCAGTTGTCTCGGTAAGCCAAGGTCCTTAAAAAAGTCAAGAAGAATCAAATATAAATTGATGTCTCCCTTTCCATTACTTAATGGCATATTACGTTTAACTTCATCATCAATCCATATGGAAAGTTGATTTTCCATTTCCTCAATCACATTGTTTCTGCAAAGGGCAATTCTTGTTACAGAAGTTTTTGTGGTCGTAGTTGTTAGTGACACTATTTTTTTTTAAAATTGTCCATATTGTTTAAGTACATTTGCGTAATACACTACCGATATCAGATCGCCGTTCACCTGCATATAATCGTCTGATCACTGCATTTTAGTTTCTAGTTAAATGATTTTTCTTGTTGCCTTACTTTCTCTTACTTGACTATCACCCAACGGAATATTAAATTTTGTTGTTTATATATACTCACAATAAAGTTGATAACCGATCATAAATCAAGTGTAACGGAGCAAACACGAGTTCGTACTATGCCACTAACTGTGAGCCTGCAGACGTGTATCAAAGCAACAACATGGCGTGAAAGATCAGAGAATCCCAATATCGTCTTGCAATTGCACTAGAGTGTAATACTGGAACTACGTTAAGTATATATATATATATATATATATATATAAATATAGGAATTAAAACAATTTAAAATAAACAGTTCCCCACGTTGGTGAAGCCAAAATATATTATATACATGAAATTAAAAAAATAAATTTTATAGTTAGGCGCACGTTGGTAAAGACAAAAATGTGGTATATAAATGAAACTACAATTAAATAAGACAGTTATCCCGCGTTGAATGCATTAATTTAACTACTTTAAGTTTAAATGAAAGGATGTTAATAAATAAAATTTTATTTAATTAAACAGACACATTAATTTATTATATGCAAAAAGAATTTAATTTACAGAATAGTTATTTATTGAATTTAACAATATTTATTACGTACAATCCAAAATTCTTACTCTTTCTCTCAGGGTCTTTATGTGGGCCTTTAAATAAAGAAAGGTATTACTCTGTTTAAACAATCAAATCACTGTAAAGTTATTCCCATACACAAATATTTACAATATTAAAAAAAACGAAATCTGACGATTTTATCCTTAACTAAGGATTTACAATTAATATTTGTATTATTCTCTCTCTCTCCCTCCTCCCCCTCTCCCCCTCCCTCTCCCCCTCCCTCTCCCCCTCCCTCTCCCCCTCCCTCCCTCTCTCTCACACTCTCCCTCCCTCTCCCTCCCTCTCCCTCCCTCTCCCTCCCTCTCCCTCCCTCTCCCTCCCTCTCCCTCCCCCTCCCTCCCCCTCCCTCCCCCTCCCTCCCCCTCCCTCCCCCCCTCCCTCTCCCTCTCCCTCCCTCTCCCTCTCCCTCTCCCTCCCTCTCCCTCTCTCTCTCATTCTCCCTCCCTCTCTCTCCCTCTCTCTCCCTCTCTCTCCCTCTCTCTCTCTGTGTGTCTCTCTGTCTCTCTCTCCCTCCCTCTCCCTCCTTCTCCCTCTCTCACCCTCCCTCCCCCTCCCTCCCCCTCCCTCCCCCTCCCTCCCCTCCCTCCTTCTCCCTCCCTCTCCCTCTCTCACCCTCCCTCCCCCTCCCTCCCCCTCCCTCCCCCTCCCTCCCCCTCCCTCCCCCTCCCTCCCTCTCCCTCTCTCTCTCTCTCTCTCTCTGGTACCAGGACAATCAATTTTACCTCGTTCAGACACTTTCACACACTTTACTTTTATATCAGGCATTGGTTTTCACTGATTCTACACTTCACTTTAAGATTTGCTTTGGTTTGTGCACATGTGATTTATTTTATACGACACTAATTTCACTAACAGTCCATCGAACAGAGCTTAACCATTTTATCCTCTACTCACTTTCCAACACTTTGTTCGTATTTTCACGCTCAGTTTGCGCTCGCTGACGATCTATACTTTGACTGTTTCGTCAATACCTCCAGAAACACACTTCGTTCTATGAATATCAGAGTAACTCTGCTGACTTTTTATTTTAATGTTTTCCTAACTATCTCCTCAGGACCTCCAAACACACACACTCTGACTGTCCGAGTAACTGGTGACAGCTGAGCGTCTTACATGCTTTCTCGGCAATACACCTCGCAACCATTATCGTCTATGAATTCTCATCAAACAATACTGTTCTTACACACTGTAGTCTGTTACGACTGCACTTGTGTGTAGTTTGTGAATAAGTGCCTCGGAATAACTTCGAAAGTTTGTGTTTTTTCATAGGATGTGAAAATAGTTTTTACATTTAGCATATTTAGGTGAGTGTTTCTTAGTTTCTTTGTGTTAATAGTATAATATTTATTGCTCAACCACTTTTATATATCATTGGCTTCTTGATAATACAAATTTATTTTATACAATTTGTCCGCATGAAAGACCTGATGAAGGTACAAACACGTACCGAAACGTTGTCGTAAATAAATAAAAATATTGTCTGGCATTGGTTAAAAAACTGCATTATTTATTTCAAACATCGTTTAACTTCCTTTACTACGATAATAATCCAATAAGTAGTTACAGAATAATTAATAGTATTCGAGGTTTTATTTAACTCCTATTATTGCTTCCGTTTCAGTTCTAGCTCTCACTTTCAAAATGATTTCTTCCCGAATAGTTCTTTACAGTAGACGCGGCTGTTTAATTTATAAATACTTTACTGCATTACTTTTTATTTTGACTCCAGATAGATAAGTAAATAATTGTCTGTAATTAAATGGTAATCATTCCTTACAAGTGTAATGACTGTAAGCAGTACAAGGGAGCGATGCTTGATATATATATATATATATATGAAATAAATAATAAAAAGTGATTAATACATTAATTGGCACCATATTTCAATAATAATTCATTTTAATTACTACATAATTTGGCGCCACAACGTGCTGGCATTCTATTTTGTTGTTTTATTTAATTTTAATATATTTATTAGAGGATTAATTTTAATTACTACAATTGATATATATATATATATATATATATATATATATATTGTAATATACAATGAAATAATTGAAAATTATCTAATGAAAGGAACATGAAATAATAACATTTATTTAATTTAATCAAACAATTAGTTTATTATACACAACTATTTTACCTTACAAAACAAATTACTTGGTGAACTTTACAACAATTTTATACAAAAATGTCCTTTTCTCTTAGCACAGGGTCCTTATTGAGCCTTTTAAATAAAGAACAATTAATTTTACAATTTACTACTGACGAATATTTTTAATAAACTCTCGAAATGTAATCGAATAAAAACGAAATAAAACGAAATTAAATCGAAATCTGACGATATTCTACCTTTTAGTAACGTTTACAATTTTAATTTAAATGTTTCTTCTTTTACTCACTGTTTGTACCGGTACCAGGGCAATTGTAAAGATTCTGCAACGCACTTTCACCTCAGACATGCCATATATCCACTGTATTTACACTATAACGGCCCGCACGTCCAATTGCCGGTCGAACACACACCGCACGCCAACATATCGCTGTCAACCGTTCAAGCTCCGAATATCTGTATTAATACTCCCTAGATTCTGTGTTCTCTGCCAATCATTGAAAACTCGCAAAGGAAAACTGGAGACTTCTACCACAAAATTATCAGCCTCTGATTTCAAACTCAATTAATTTTAGTTCCGTCCTTGACTGAAATCCTTCGCCAACTGCTAAATTCAATTACACTGTACTCAACAATGTCTCGTATCTGACTGACAAATTTTAATTCCTCCTGTACTCAGCAAGGTCTCATGGCTGACTGCTGCTCCATAATCTTATGCGCGCTATTGTCTAACAATGTCTCGGCCTGTTCAATATTCTCGACCATTATTGTATCTCTGTGTGTTCGCCGGCAACAAATCACTTCAATAGTTTCTAATTATTAATTCTCAATTGCCCTTTTATCATTACAATATATATTATACATATATTGTATAATTAATAAGGGAGTAAATTAATTAAATTAGCCCCACGTTGTGGAAGCCAATTTATGTAATAATTAATAAGGTGGTCTTACAAATTGTAATCCCTACTTTATACGACGGATTTCATCAACTTAACAAACAAATATTTTATTTCATTTTTGCAATTCGCGGCGTTCTAGGAAAATACAACTTTATATTTTACAATCAAATACGTCAAAATTCTCTTTATCTCAGGGTCATTACTGGGTTTGATAGTAAGAACAATCCAATTTAATAAACTAACATTAACAATTCAAACTCATTGAAGCTAACTTAATACAATATGAAAATAAACGAAATGAAAGAAACTAAATGAAAAGAAAAACGAACGAAATCTGACTTCTACCTTTAATCCTCGTTTACAGATTTTAAATAATTGTTTTGTACTCACGGATGTCTTTCTGGTACCAGATCTGATTCTTGGAGCTTGAGGACAACACCCACTAAAAAGGCCATTACTCACTGATTATACACATTAAATTTTCAATACACACGGTCGATGTTCTCGTTCTCTGCCACCTGGAACATTGGATCAGCCGCCTCTCAGTCAGCCCTCGGACATAGGTCTCCTTGATGCCTCTATGCGAAATTTAGTTCAGTCTGTGTGAAGCAAAACCTTTTGCTTCCAACTTTGGTTTATTATTTGAGTCTCTCCGTCAAACTGTTTACTCGCGTTTTATGTAAACTAATAGATCTCGCAGTTGGACTTCTTAGACCTCGCTATTCATACTTATAGATCCTCATCCTCGCTCTCCCGTAACCTTTGCCGGACTGGCCTTCTGTACGAGCGCGCGGTTTTTCAACTATCGCCGACAAAGAGCTGTGATTGTTTCTTCCAAGACTCGTGCCGCTAACAATCCAATTATATTCAAACAATTAATGACCTCTTTAATTGGTATTACAATATATATATATATATATATATATATATATATATATATATATATATCAACCGCTTTTATCCGCAACCTTCGATCTTTTGCTTGACTAATGCCGGCCTAGGCGCCTCTGCGCTATTTATCTATGAATACTACAATCGTTTTCGTTAAATTTAAATAACACGAATTGCGCCATCTAAACAGGAAGCTGATAAACGATTTGCAAAGAAGCTCAAATGTGGATATTTTTTATTCATTTATGGGAGTTAGGTAATAATACCATCACTTTAATATTTAAATTAAATTAAGCTACAAATAACTCCCATCAGCTCAGCCACAAGACTTCTTAATCGTTGAATATGCTACCCGGTTTACATTCTCATTCATTCGTACCTGTCCTAAGACTCCATAATTTCCGCAATTTGGATATTAATATTCAGACAAATATTTGACTAAGAAATATTAAGGTGAGCACGTTCTTGAAAAGGACTTCAATCAGACATTGGTCAGGTTGTACTGTTTTATTTTAGTTTAATATATCTATAGTTTTATATAAGTGCTACATAATCATTCATTTATTTTATTAATAGTCCATACCAGAGTACAAGAGCTCACCTTCCCTGTTCGGCGTGTTTGTGAGATATTTGCACCCATGAGAAGAAGAAACTGCCCGTTAGCTTCCCCTATGTTATTGCGATATATTTATAGGCTCATACACAATATTGATATGTACATAGTAATTACTACATTTAATATTATACCTATTTGTAGCTCACATCTCAGTGTTTAAGAAATCTGTTGGTCGCTTGCGCTTTAGGGTGTGTCTATGTTGGAGCTGCTGCAAACGACTAGAGTTGCGATACTAACGGAGATTTTCAAAACAGCCGTTTATGTTGGAGCAGCGACTAGAGCTGCCATAAAGGTTGGGATCATTATCTCTGCTCGCATCCATGTTGGATTTTCGTGTATTCATAAACAAAGTTTTTAAAAAGCCCTCATTGTGGGGTCAAATAGACTCAAATCATCAGAAACAATGGAATATAATAGCACATCAATTACAAAAAAACATAAGTACTTCTCAAAAATTTAGCAGTATTAATTTTCCAATGCATTTCTGCTACTTCGTCGATAAAACTACTAAGATAATCAAAAAGGTATATAGAAATAGAAAAACAAAAACTATAATATTTACAGAGCAAGAAAGTTAAATAAGAGGAGGACGATGAAGAGCGATATTTCTTTAAAAGCTTGCTGCCACATTTTAGAACGCTTTCGGATTTATAAAAGTCGGAATACCGAATGAAAGTCATACGAAGGGGCTAACTTTGGGGATGCCTTTTCCTCTCCGTTTTTGAACTAAGGTTCCCACAAGCCGAGGCACCTCGGCCTGTTCGGAGAGGTGTATGTTCCGGGGTCACAGACCTTGGGCATACGGTAAGTGTTGTCGGCTATTCCCATTGGAATAGTCGGACAGCTAACTCCTAAACAGGTCGAGACACGGAGAAGGGAATGCTGCGTCCCCACAACAAACTCCTCTCCCACTATCGGAAGGGCGTTGGACAAGTACCCAATGCCCGACCTACCTGATGCAGGTTTTTCTAGGGTTTGTCCTGCATTTCTTTAGGCGAATGCCGGGTACGATCCTTAAAATATAGCACGGGGGCCCTAGTTAACTCTTGGCTACCTTCCTCTACCCTTCCACATCCCCCCTTTCAAATCGCTTTCCTATGCTATAAGAGGGGAGTTGCCACTATGTGGATTACCCTATACATAGCCTGTCTACACCCAAAAAAATGAAATTCATGAAAATAACTCAAGAATTCATTAAGGTCAAGGAAAGTAGTTTTTGTACCCAAAAGTTTTTATTGACAACAGTTCAGCATCCGTTAGCCGTCAATAATCTGCTATTATATTGATATAATGTTGTTACAAATTTAGATTTCTCAGAACAGAAGGAATTAGGAAATTGAGAGTATACGAACCTGTAATAAATACGGTTAAGTAGACATTCATAAATTATTTTATATTGTATATATTATATTTATAAAAAAACAATTGTAATATCTAAATACTGAAGTCAACATGAATCGTTCCTCGTGTAAAACTAATCTTCCGTGGCAAATATGCCAGTTATTCTGGAGTTTTTCAGCAATTCTCATTAATATTTAATCAAATGTTTCTATTCTAATTCTCACATATCATGCAAACTTTGTGGAATGCTGCCTTCAATCTTTATAATTCATCGGAATTACTAATTTTTCAATATTCGGCTTGAGCTTCTACTAGATAGTGGAACAACGACTTTGCTTGTCGCAGCTCAACATAAACATAAACGCACACTTAGCCTTCTTTGCCTTTTATGTTTTGGGAGATTAACTGTTGTGACTCTCATCAATGGCCTTTCTTGAGTTGGAAGCGCGACCATAATAGCACAATGACTCCGTGACGTCATAATCGCTAGTCATTATGAATCCGCTTCGCAAATGAACTGAATCCAGTAGTGGATCTGACAGTCAGTGAACGTCACGGAGACGGAATTGTGAATAAGGAGAAAAGCATGGAAACGAGTTTATAAGGCGTAACCAGGAAGACACGCCCTCGCACGCCTCAACGCTTCCATTTCCTGTGCACATTATCCTCCATTAGTAAAGTCAAGTACCTCAGTGGCGCTTTAAAATAAAAATCAGAGGTGACAATTATAAACTACGGCTGGTGTCAGTTTGATGTTTTCCAATTCTGTTCCCAATGTTGACTAACGGATCCATGTTAATGCTAGTTAAATTATCACTTCTTGATTATTAAGTCAGTAAACGCTTAATTCAGGCCGTGTTACAATAACCAATGTTCGGCAACAGACAAAAACGACGTGTTCCACAATCACCCATAGACCAAAATCTTGAGACAATAGTGTTTTATCAAATATTTCGAAGTCTGGACGCGTCACAGACAAATCCGTCCGTTGGTCTATATAACTGCATAAATCGTGTACGTCTCTACCTATTGTGTTCTTTATAGGATCATCCATGTAGTGGCAACTCCCCTATAAGAACATAGGAAGGGATTTGAAAGGGGGGATGTGGAAGGATAGTTGAAGGTATCCAAGGATTAACTAGGGACCCCGGGCTGTAGTGTAAGGATCCTACCCGGCATTAACCTAAAGTGATGCAGGACAAACCCTAGGTTTCAGATAGGTCGGGCACTTGTCCTACGCCTTTCCGGTGGCGGGAAAGGGGTAAACTGTGAGGACGCAGCATTCCCTTCTCCGTGCCTCGACCAGTTCAGGAGGCAGTTGACTGACTGTTCCGATGGGAACAGCGAACACAACACTGGCTTTCGCGGAGCATAGCCTGATTCCTTCCCACAACTACCTGTGGGCCGTAATGATCACTCGATTCCTTCCCAGCCGTTCAGAGGCATACAACTGGAAAATACTCGATTCCTTCACGACCAGATACTGGAGTAATATGAAGTGAAATGTATTTTCATCGTGAATTTTTGTTTTCAAGCCGTTTTATTTATTATAAATACAATAATTGTTTTTTAGGATTATGGATGCATGCTACGATATTTTTTATTGATTTATTTACAGTCGCATCGACATATCAGGTCACTAGCGACCCATTAAGGATATTCGTTTTGCCTTTTCGGGGGACAAATTAACGAGTTTCTCTCAGGCACACAAACATCGATGCCCTCGCCGGGATTCTAACCCGGGATCTCTGTGATGTGAGGCAGTCACGCTGACGCCTACACCACAGGAGGTCGGCTCTGTATCTTTGAAAAAGAACACTTTAAATAATGACAGTCCAGAAAAAATTATTTTCATGTATGATATCTTAATGTGATGATTATCATTATCAGGTTATCCAACAAAGAAAAATAGTCCAGAATTTCTCCAAAAAATTTTCAAAAAACCATAAACAAATCACGCAAACAAAAATAATAAAATGATGTTGAGAAACGAATAAAACATGTCAAGAAATTGTATCTTATATCTCCAAGCTTTCGGATTTATTTCATCTGAATTGTAGGCCAATAATTCAATAACATTTCAATAAAGCACCATTTAATAATGCAGTTTATGACCAGATTCAAAAATTTTATTTAATTTAGAACCTCATTAACGTACAAATACGTACCAAAAAGTTGTTTTTAAGTAATTAAAAACTCTTTCTGAAACTGGTCATAAACTCTATTATAAATAAGATTTGAATAATTCGGATAGTTTAAATTGTATGCTCTTTAAAAATGAAAGAATGAAAAGGAATTTTAAAGTTAAATAAGGAACGTTGGTTTACCCGGTGTAGTTGCTGGATGAAGTTTTTCTCGGGATTCCAACCGGATAGCGTAGTTTAGTAAACACAACGTTTCTTCAGGTGAAGTGCCGTTCGAAGTAGGTAGGGCTGTTTATATAGTCCCGTCCGTGGTACCATCGAAACGTTGTGTTTACTAAACTACGCTACCCGCTTGGAATCCCAAGAAAACTTCATCCAATTTTAAAGTTCTTCTGGTAGCTAATTCACAAGATGATTTAATTTTGTTAAGTCCAATTTAATTCATTTGTTGATAAAAGCAAGATTTCGCCAGTGAAAAATTTTAAGTTAAATTTATATTATTTTTTTGCGGTATTTTAGGTGAGATAAACAAATTTATTTATCAACTAAATTATAAACCATTGCCCATTTTTGGCATGAGGATTCCTTCAGTAAAAATTGAGAAGCAGTCGGGAAAACGCTGATTTCAGACTAGCAATCGTTGATCACTTTGATTGATTAGATAGGGCTTTGGGAATATTAATAACCATAAGGTTATGGAAACTTGCAGGTCTTACCAATGTGACAGGAAGGAATCGGGACTGGCTCAGGTTTAAGGCGGGAATGATTTGGCTGTGTCATTTATATACCTGAAAGTGACAGGGAATTATGTAGTTAGGATAGATATCAAATTGTGTGATATTTGAAATACAGGACATTGTTAATTGAAAATTTTCGTATTCCCTGCTACGGGACGCTTCTAACTATAATTCTTTTATATGACGAGTGTCATTACAAATTGATAGTCTAGGTTCCAATTAAGGATCCGCCTACGGTTTCGATTTTAATTTCTTGGAGTTAAGTTATCGTAATTACCGTAACAAGAGCGATATAGTTGTCAGAAACGTCATTATTAATCGTATTGTAGATACTTACCGTGCTGACGATGATGTCACTGTTATATAAGGACCTGAACCCTTTGCTGTTATAGGGACAAAACCCTCTTCATAAGAACACCATGCAATAATTTCACGATTTATTTAGGCAAAGACTGTGACATTGAAAAATTTACAAACATATTGGTGATATATATTAAGTAAAAATATATTTAATTTTATGCTTGGAAATATAAGTTATTCATTGTCAAATCATGTACCTACAGAAAATATTATTTCCGGAAATATATTTTACTAGGAGATTTTTTTTGATTTTATCATAAAACTACGTTATTTTTCTTCGTCTTTTTATCGAGATGTTTGTTATTAATTTGATGGTTCATGTTTTGCGACGGTGAACATTGATTCAGACAAATTACAGTCAACGATCCACGACATAAAGACGCAGTCCAAAACAAATCAGTTTCACAAGGTCTAATAGAAACTACGGAAATTGTTCTTTTCTTTTGACAGAAAACAAAAGCACAGATCGATCCGATTCTTTCTTGCTGAGTTGGCTCTATACAAAACACCCTTTGCCCCCGCATTCGAAGTCCTGCTGCGAACGCATTGGCTGGTAAAGCACCAGAGGCGCGGCACGGAGCGCTGCTATTGGTCGGCGCGACCCCCGGGCAATAGCGACAGGGCTGCCACCATTCCGCCCGCGTCACCACATGTTATGTCCCAAATGAGTGTTCGATGATTAAGCACCCAAATAAACACAAACAAAACTTATTCCCTTTCACGTTGAAAATGTGAATTCATGCCACAATAAATACAAAAAAAATTTAGAGGGATATTGTGTTACTAATGATCAGTGATGTGGACACAATTTTAGTAATTGTTAAATATTGATTTTAGAAAGGTTAAAATATTCTGAATTTTGAAGAAGCTTGGAATAAAATGAATGTTGATCATTCTCTCTGAACAGCACTTAACGTGAAGGGCGGAAATGAGGTTTTAAGTAAGAGGTTAAATCAGAAATATAAATTAGGGTATCTCACCGTAAGATAACTCAAGACCGAGCTTTAGATGTATTTTTGTCAAAGCAGAATTTTCGACAATTGTTAAAAGAAATGGACGGTTGTTGGTGAATGAAGGAATGTTTAAGAATTAAGGAAATTTTCATACCATCTCAAATATTGAGGTAGAGCGAGTGAAGAATATTGAGATAAATGTACTATTTATTGTAAGAATAGTAATTTCTGGGCGTACATCACCTGACGCATTCGACACTAAATCCCGGATACTATCGCTCGCTTTTCCCTCGCACAATGCTATAATGCGCAACATGCACATTTTATTTGCCGTCATATTTGAAATAAAAACATTGGTCTGGTTTGTCAAAACATGTGTCCGGACAACATGGTTTATTGTTAAAAAAATTAGAAAATAGGTTTTCGGAAAGTGCCATTCACATCTCTTGGACAAAAAATTATTATTGGGTCTACATATTTAAAAAAATCCATCATGGCTATAAACAGCCACAATGTAAAATTAATCTAATTAACACCTCCTTGTAAGCCTATTATTATTTAAAAAATTAAAACTCTCATTCAAAGCTGAAAACGAACATCGTTACAAGTGTCAGCGGAGAAATGGAAGCTCTGTCTCCCTCATTAATTATATGAAAAAAGATTTATACTTAGAAAAGTTTATTAATACCATTTGAATGTCACATATATGCATAAAAGAGTAATACCGGTAATATTGGTTTTAAGATTATCTGCATTAAATCGTAGCATGTAAAAATTGTATCATTTATCATAATCAAATATAAAATAATGTAAGTAGAAAGTACAGTTAAATGAAAACACATATACAGTATAAAATTTATATAAAACTAATCACTCAAAATTTTCGCGACGTGTTTCCTCAAATAAATAATACAATTTAAAATATAAATCGTCTGTGCTAAAAGTATAATCAATCTAATAAGTAAAATTGCCCGTTTGAGTACATATGTCCCGCATACAAACACTGTTGTGGTAAGACACGACTAACACCCCCAGGGGTGGTAATTACATAAAAAAAAACGGAAAAAGCAGCCGAGATTGAAGTCGAATCCGGGGTTATGGATGGCAGTGAGTTTAGCTAGTAATTAGATACATAAGTTTCTAAATAACAAACAAACTAAATAAATACCACACAAGGTCTCTGCAATGATTGTTGAGTATAGAAACGAGGCGTGAAGTAACGTTGTGCGGTATTTATTTAAACTTACTTTTGTTTGTTATTATCTAATTATTTTCTCAAATAACTTTCAGTTGCTAGTGTGAAAACAGTAAATTATTTTACAGAAAATTTATTTAATTATTCAGTATAAATTTCATTGCAACTGCGCTTGGAAAATATTCTATCAATTGTATTCAATAATACCTTATATTATGAGTGACTTTCGAAGTGAAACAAAGAATGTAACGTTTCGAATAGGAATAAACTCTTCGTATTCAGGGAATAAAAGGTTTAGAATTAGAGCTTGGCACACGAATCTGCACACTCTTTATAGAAATAATCCAAATAAACTGAGATTATTCCAGGGAGTCGACTAATGCGATTATCGAGTATGACGGAACTTGTCGGTAAATTTCTAGAGTTCGGGATCTGAATGGTAGGATCTATTTATTGGAGACACTTTTGGCTTTTTGTAGGAGCGAATTAAAGTCCTCCACTTTTCCGTCACGTAGAGAGGAAATTCCCAAACAGCCAATTTGGAATTTGAAATATTTTGGAGCTCCATATTTCTTTTATGTTTATTGATCCTGATACTGTCGTGTTTCTTTATCATTTCCCCTTAAAAGAATCAGAGTTTTTACCGATCTGAATATTGCATTCTGTCTTCCTTATTACGCTGTCTCATATTTTCTTTTGTTATGGACGATTGAACACACGATAATATCTTTACTAATGTCTCAACAAACTTCAAAACTAAAATTATACCTTCGATTTTGTAAAATGTGATAATCTATTGTTTTTAATTTTATAGAAATATAAAATTTCCTGCTCTCGATTCGTATTAGTGTCTACCTATCGTGGTGTAGCGGTCAGCATCACTACTTCGCATCACAGAGGTGAGCACTGATGTTTGGGCAAAGACTTTAGGAGAATCGCTGCGCCGACCATGTGCCACTACGAAGAACGCGTGATGTGTCTTGGCAGGCCAAGATCCTAAATGGACTGTAATGCCAAGGCGAAAGAAGATAGGTGTGTTAGTTCTCCGATATCGATGACCAACTACATTGTTGGCAGATTGATGTTTACAGAAGACAGTGGTAGAGAATGGCCGCAGAAATTTCAACATCGAGAAATCTGGACCTGATGCTGAACCGCGAAAAATTTATTAATAAAATTTCTCTTTTTCATCCGTGCCCACAATAAAAGAGCTTGATAAATTATTTTGCTGAAAGGTTCTGACAGGTAGCTGATTTTTTCATGTAGACAGGATATAGTAAGTCTTTACCTGAAGGAATGTTCGGTCCCTCATGTCGGTTTTCAGTCATTGTTATAACCCCTAGGACTTGGGGTGTCACCTATCGGTGATTCCCCCCTCGGGGGTAATAAGATTGATAATAGATAATAAATTTTATAATAATGACTTAAATCAAATGACAGGTCAGAGCCACGTGGCCTGCGCTCTCTCGCACTCCATGTACATTTCATGGTCTTTTGTATAACATAGAGGTACGCTCGTTGTCAAAGGGAAAAGTTTTAAACAGGGTTTATGACCTACGTTAAGAAATAGGATTTTTTTTTAAAAACCAGAAAAAACAAAAAGGAACTGAGTTTTACTCAAAAATATAAGATTGAACATTTATCGATATTCTGGCGCATCTTTCTGTATTTTTAAATGATATTGGCACTCTGAATATTTCATTACATGGAAATATGACGAATGTCTGGACAGAGCAGGATAAAGTTGCAAGTGGTATCAGTAAATTGAAACTTTACCAACACAGAGGTTCAGTTGGAGATGTATTGATGTTTACTCAACAATTGGTAAATATCGAACCTACAAAAATCACGTTTGCAAATTTCGTGCTTCAGCATTTTACTGCAGTAATATACTCACTGAAGCAATCGATAGCCGTCCGTATTACTCTTGGTTTCTACTAATGGTGAAATTTTCGAACACGGAGATGTGCCAGCCAAAGTAGAATTTCTCGGACTGCGCGAGGAAAGTACGTTCAAAGTGGAAATTCAAAATTATGACCTCGTTGCTTTTTGGCGAAAAGTAGGTACCGAATATCCTATTACAGCTGACAGAGCTCTACCACTGATAGATGTGAGACTGGTTTTTCAACTTTATTAACAGTAAAACAAAGACCAGACTCCGTCTCAATGCGGAACACGACTTGAGATGCACTTTAAGTGAATCTAAACCTATCATTAAAAACCTTGCGAATGCAAAACAATACCAATCTTCACACTGAATATCATTATTTATTTGAAATTGTAAGAATATATTTTTTCTGCAATTTATTATGTTTAATAAACGCTATTTGTATTATCACGTGTTGTTATCTTTGATAACTTTTTAATGGGGCTAGGGGTAAAATGATTTTCCTTAACAGGTCATAGGGGTAACACGATTGAAAAGTCAAAGATCGAAGGCTTTCCCCGTGTATTTGTTGAAGAAAAAGTTATCGGGTTTCCACCCGGATAACACAGCGATTGTAACGTG
The DNA here is from genome assembly GCA_037074705.1 of Zhengitettix transpicula. Lineage (NCBI taxonomy): Eukaryota > Metazoa > Arthropoda > Insecta > Orthoptera > Tetrigidae > Zhengitettix > Zhengitettix transpicula. The sequence goes on along the minus strand of CM073591.1, from coordinate 186,677,634 downwards.
ACGTTTGGACGACCAAATGCACTGCCGTCATGATGAGTGCGTTTGGTCGTCGAAACGTCGCGTTACAATCGCTGTGTTATCCGGGTGGAAACCCGAGAACTTTTTCTTCAAGATATGAACCGTGGTCATATAGTTTATTACGAGGGTGGTTCAATAAGTAACGCCTCCTATTTTGTTTCTCCTTAATGGAGATATTCTCCAATCCACTGCAGTAACAACTTCCAAAGTCATTTGGTGGTAACACTGCAGCCTCTTGCAAAATTATGACAATGACTTACGTATTAGAAATCTTCCGGGAATTTTCAAATGTGGAAGGTGAAACGCCCATATGCATTCAAGAAAGGTTCAAGAACGTGTGTGGTGATGCAACAGTGGATGTCAGCACTGTTCAGCGATGGATTCGTCGCTGTAACGAAGCTGAAGGGCAAACACCTTTACGTCGATGGCTTACGAAGCAAGACCACGTTTTTTGCCGCAGTGGAATACATACCATTGTTAAAGGGTGGACAAAAACTGTGGAAAAGACGGAGACTATATTTAAAAAAGGAAATTTAATCATTAATGTTGTGGGTTTATGCTGTGTAAATTGCATTTAATTGTCTTGACAAATAAAAGAGAAAAATATAGGAGGCATTACTAATTGACTCACCCTCACACTTGCAATTGATCTTTAATGACAGAGCTAATATTGGGCACGTTCTATGGGAATTTTTGAAGAATAAATGTATGAAATAGGAGTGAGAAAGAAATTAGAATTAGAAGTGGAAAAAATGTTTCGAACTCTATCCTTAGGGAATTTGTTCAGATCATGGCCAGCATCTGAGTGATGTTTGAAGCGTTGACTAGAACAAATTCCATCCTTCTAAGTTTTGTTCTTACAAAGAATTTAAATCTGAGTTTTGCAGTGTTTGTGACGCTGCGGACCGATTGGATTGGGGGATTGCAGGGGCGGAGTGTTGGTCACACTGGCAGGACCCGCCCCTCCGCCTAGACGTGGGCCGCCTCGGTAGAGTGCTCCTGCATTCGCCCATGGAGGACCTGCTCAGCGCGGTGAGTACAACGTATCTTATAACAAACATTACGTTGTCAGCGATATTATTATATATTTGCAGAAATAATAACAGGTTCAGTCATACAAAAATACAGTTTCTTCTTTTATGACCGCAATACAAACAGGATTATAAAATTTGAATGGATAGTGAAGAGTTATCGGACGTTTCGTGAAAGCCTGACCAGGGCAATTTAGTTTATTCGTGTCAAAAATTGGGTTCATGTTGTTGAAACCTGTATATTATATTTTTATATGCGTTTGAACACATTCCCATAGGTTGGCCGTTAAATCAGGTTGAACTGTATGCAAAACTCCAAGCACGACCAGACATACGTTTCAATTATGTGAACTTCCAAATAATTATTTTACAGCGTACGCTTTAATCAAACACCAAACACAATTCTTGAGTGGATCTATAATGTTTATAGACACGCAATATAGATAAGGCTCATAATGTTCCGTTAGGTGAAATGTTTACAGTTACGTACATAATCACAAGGTCGATGGTCTTTTTCTTGGTATAGAAGGCATAAAACCTCATTCATATAGATAAACAAAACGCTAAATAGCATTCGGTCTTGTCAAAGAAAGTAAGAATATGTAAGAAAATATAAACCAGTTTTTATAAATTAATAAAAGGAAAATACCCAAGTACAGACAAAAGATGTGATGATATAAATACCTCACAACGTTTCTGGAAACCTTGTTCCTTTCTTTTGAGTTTTCTCAACTGAATTGTGCAGATGTGTCGCTCTAGGCTCTTGTCTGAAGAAAGGAACAAAGTTTCCAGAAACGTTGCGTTGAATTTATATAATCATTTCTTTCTTAACAGACGTATTTTTTTTTCATTTTAAATCTCAAAATCCAATCAAATGAATCAATTTCATTTCAACCAGTTTTACATCTTATTAACTCAAATTTGAAAAAGACAGTACAATATAAACTCCTGGTTTATTTGTATTGTACTAGTGGGGTTTCGAATAAAGGAAACTACATTGATTATCATTGATAACAACTCCATACATAAATTATATTATGGCATTTTTCCTCGTGATATCGGTTAATAAAACTATTTGTAAAACTTCAGACCAAAGAAAAATTAGAAACGTATCCTTTTGCGAAAACCTATATCGTTTCTCGTCTAGAAACGTAATTGTAAACGCATTTTAAACTTCGCAGTGCAAATATCCTTGTTTTTATTATAGTTGAGAATTTTTTTTACCATAAAGTTGTACTACTTGACAGGACAATTAAATTTACTTTCAAATAAATACATCAAAAAACATTCTAGACCCTGAAATTAGAGACATATGCTTAAATTAAAATTTGGTTGACAGGTTAGAGCAGTAATAAATATTCTCAGTGGAAAGTTTAACTATCAGTTTATCTATATTTATTAAACAGAAGTGAAATTTGTAATTAGAAATATTCTATCAATATACTGTCGACTCTTAAGTGCCTATAAGATATTTCAAAATTCAAATTTCAATAATAAGGAAAGTTGGAATTTTTTCATATAAAAACATTGAAAAGATTATAAAAAATTATTTTCACGTTCCTGTTTTAGCAGCTCATAATCATGACTTCGTTAGCAAGGGAGATATTCCTCTGTTCTCACAAATTTTTATTATTAAGTTCTTAATATATGAAAGTACTTTATTCTGAGGTTACTAAGAAATAGCTGATATTCCCTGCATTTTCATGGCAACACTAAACAAATAATTCTAGTAGCGAGGTAATTACAAAATTTGACATCTTGATTGTAATAACTCAACGAAATTAATTCTGTAGAGATGTAAGCTTTGACTTGTGGAAGGCAAACAGGCCTACCATTTTATGTGTGACCATTACTTTTCGCCTAAACAATATGAAAATCTATAATTTAATATTACATTGTATCTTAATTTTAATAAAGATTTCTTTTACTTTTTGTGTAGTGTTTGGTTAGTTTATTCAGTTAAATGACTAGTTATTATTAAACATTAACGTTTAACAGAAAGTAACCACATTTTACGAATTACAATTTTTCCGATCGAAGGTTCGATGGTTGCAACATATACCGTGTGAATGTAAAACAGTGTGTCAGAAGCTCAAAATAAAATATTTATGAATGTTTTAAACTGTATGTTTGCATTAAAGATTAATATATATATGTCGTGGCAATTTGATAGTGACATTAAGCAGCATGTGAAAGGTTTTCACTGGTGGAAAATAAAATACACTGGAAAGTTCCTAAATTTTACTTGACACCGACAAATATTCTCGTGTTCTAAAACGATCGTGAGTCTTCTTAAAGTTGTCAAGTAGCTTCACTTCAGCGTCTCTCTTTACAGTAAAATTGCTAGTGATTGAGTTGTGTTTTTTTTAAAAAAAATTTATTATATTTTAACTTAAACAAAAGACTAATGCAGAAGGACAAGAGTTATTAAACTGAAAAATTTACGTCTGTTTTGAAAATTAAGAAAATGAAAACTAGCCAAATTCGGACAAAAAAGTGATTATATAAATACCACACAACGTTTCTGGAAATCTTGTACCTTTATTCAGCTGCTAGGGAAACTAAAAAACACAGGAGCATAGAACAACACAACTGCACAATTCAGATGACAAAACTCAAAAGCGAAGAAAACTGACTTGTGCAGGTGTGTCGCTCTAGGCTCTTGTGTTATTTAGTTTTCCTAGCATCTGAACAAAAGAAGGTTTCCAGAAACGTTATGTGGTTCATATTATCACTTCTTTTCTCTGAATTTGACTCTCTTTCTCTTTATTAATTTTCAATCAGACCTAAATTTTTCATTTTAATATTTAACGCCTAGCCGTACCATTATCGTCTTTTAATTCTTTTTTAACGCAAATGAAATCTTTTCTACATTATATTTTGGTCACTTTCTACGTTAATATTTATTCTGGTTTTAAACCTTGGTTGACACTTTCGAACAAATTCGTTATAGCAAGAAACCAGAGTGACTTTTTACTTAATTGTAGAAAATAAATTTAATAGTATTTATATTTTTAATTCGAAACTTCCATATAAAAACAGTAAAAAAATTAAATTTTTACAGTCATGTAATCTAAATTTAGAAATTAAAGACATACTTTGACACATTAATTCCCTAACTAAACAACTTATTTTTCTTATTATTGACTATAGCTATTGTCAGTGGTGAGTCGAATCAGAATATTTATATAGTTTTTTCTTTAATTAATAATGTTTGGAGACCGAAAACGTGCAATGTGACAAAGTATCATAGCAGCACTTGAATTTATGTAAGGAAATGTTTCATTCGTCAGGAAGAACTGCAGACAAACTTTATTTTCACTAATAAGCTATGGACTTGAGAGCCAGGTGTTACATCAAGTTACACAATACATCAAGAATGACTCAGTCATTTGGAAGTAAGTGAGAGGAAGTGACAGCGAGACTTTGGCTGAAACGACAACACTTACTAATGGACTTCCGTACCGAATATAGATTTTCTAAAACCTTTTATTTTTTAAAATATAAATAGAAGGCAATAATTTGTCGAGTCTTTTGTTTACTCCGATTTTTACTGGTTTGTGCGGACTGATAGAAAATCAAGCATCGAATATACTAATGGAATATAAGCGAATATTGTAAATCAGGTATTTTTTATGACTGCTGAAATTTCGTGAGAGAAACCAAATTTTGTGGTATATCATGAGTTCACCAGAATTAAATAAAGAGAATCCACGGTCTGACAGCAGTGAATTTTTATAAAGAACATGATGATATAACACACTTATTAAAGGACGGGAAAGAAGTAATACACTGTGTAATTTAAACACACATTTACAATAAATCAAGATATTAAAACAATACTCACCTACACATTCATAAAAAATAAACTATGACTCCTTTATGAAATTAACTGAATGATATACCATAGACTAATAGTTTCCTCAGCGATTTTATTATTCACAGAACGTATTTGTTGAAGTCAGCTCCCAATGAATGGAATAACTAATTTAATTAAATGAATAAATTTTATAAAAGATTCCATAAATTACTTTTTTAAATTTCACCATAAAATTCATTTTAATATCGAATTCTTCAATATATAGTCAGTATTATAATTGTTACTTTAGTTATAAATTAATTAATGAATGAGTTTCAAACTGAAAGCGTACACTTTGTTGCAATCTAAATAACTAATATATTCTAATGAAAATGTAGCAACTAAATAATTGTAATTCCTGAAATAAATAAGAAAATTGAGTTTATGTTCTCTATAGAATGTTTTTAAAGAATTATAGGCAGTGTGCGGAGAAGACATTATAATTTGATGATGATCGTAGTAATATGAAATAGAAATGTTGGTAGGCCGAATCGTGATGATAATAGAAATTTTGCTGGACGTGCCTTTACTAATCATAGTTATTATTATCGTTATAGTGGTACTAGATGTGTTTTGGGGAAATTGTTCTTTGGGAAATAAAAACATTTTTGTTTGTTATTTATTGTATTTTATTTTATGTCACAAGGTACAACACAATACTAGACTTTTATTTATTTTTGAGATTTGCAGATTACCATAAAACCATTGTATTTAATGATTAAAAATAATGTTGAATCGTTAATATTAATTTTAAAATGAAAAACCGACGTAATAATTGTTTACCGAATTACGAGGCATGCTCAGAAAGTAAGTGTACAAGATTTTCAATTTTTTTTAGAAAAAGTGTTTTTGAAAACAATATGCAGAATATTGTTGATACACTTTCTGACTATTTTTCCACATAATCGCCATCACGTTCAACGCCTGTTGTGAGCCGTGGCTCAAGCTTCTTTATGCCCTCCTCGAAGAACTCTCCCGTCAGCTCCTTTCTCCACTTCAGAACCCCTTTATGAACCTGCTCGACAGTTGATAATTTAATTCCACCCATATGTACCTTCAGGGAGGTGAAAATACGATAATTAGAAGGCTGCAAGTCAGGGGAATGCGGTGCGTGGTTCAAAAAATCCCAACCAAATTATTCGAAAGGCGCCTTGGTGGCTAAGACTGTGCGAGGACGGTCGTTGTCTTGCAACAAGCACACTTCTCTCGTCAGCATTCCTTACTTTTGTTTTAAATGTTCCTTTTCAGTTTTTTTAGGGTCTCACAACATAGTTGCGCATTGATGGTCTCCCCCTGAGGCAGAAATTCGACCAAAATTATGCCTTTTCCGTCCCAAAACGCTGAGGCCACTTTTGCCCGAAATTGTGAGTTTGAATTATTTGGCAGATGAGGAATTTGTGTGCCGCAACTGTGACAACTGTCTTTTTGACGTTTTATCTCCAGTCACAATATAGCTCAGAAAATCCTCATGTTCATAGAGAAGGAAGCAGATCACAGCACGTGACTCGCACTTGGCGGGATTTCTTAATTCACGAATCTGAACACTACAACGTGTATTTACGTACTACCTAGTTGCTGCGATGTTCGCTCTGTCAGGAGATCCGACCCTACCACTCAGTATTACCAAACACCCCCACCAAAAAAAACATCAGAACCCGTTATGGTCACAGTACACTTACTTTCTAAACATGCCCCGTACTTGGATGCTTCGCCTATTATCTAGATCGGTTAAGGAAGCTTGGCTTATATAGTCGCCTTTATGAAATAATATATCTCCATTAGATCTTTCAAACTTTTTCACGATGTCTATTACACATTAAGTACCTCAAGCCATATTTCTAATCTCTGTTCCAATTTCCAACAAAATCTGGTTATACAAAATCCGTACACCATTTATCTCAAATTCATCTATCTCTCAAATATGGTACAATCTCCTAAAATCCGTTACATTCTCTTAATATATGTCTCTTACTCATAGCTACTATTCATTTGTCTATTGGCCGATTCATTGTCTGTAAATTTATATAAAACTCCTAACCCGCAGTGGTCGAAATTCATCTTGACTTAACTGGTTCAATCGTCTTACGAAATGAACTTCGAATTTTTTTTAAACGATTAGCCTATTAGTAGAGGGATTTCACATTTGATTTCATTCTTAGAAGTTTAACCAAATAAGAGGAATTAAATGTAGCATTACGGACTTTAAAAATTAGGTGGACCGGAAAGAAATGTTTATTACATTAAATTCAAACAGATAAATTTTTAACAAGTTCTTATATTTAATCAATGATATAATCAGCTCCGTTATAAACAATCTTGTGACACATAGAGTGCAAAAATTGCAACGCCGGATCGATAAAAATCTATTGGTCATCATCCAAATTATCAATTTTTTTGCCACTTAGAATTTGATTAGATTTATTTTATTCCATTAGTTCACGTATGAGGAAAGAGGACACGTCAATACATAAAATTAGAATATAAGAATTAAATGCTACAATAGTAAATAATTAGAAGTTAACATAAAAATACTAAAATTCGGGAACACAAATTTCCCTGTCCAACTTAAGGAAAATAATATGAATATAATAAAAATAATAATTCAACAACTATACTAAGGTTTTACAGTTATGATAAAAATATTCAATATGTACTAGTAAATAATTAATGATTCGAGAAAGAACTATCATAAAATAAAGAAATTTTACACATCACACAAAACTTGACACACGCACACTAGGAGGAAACACAAATGACGGACAAGTCACTTAACGAAACAGAGCGACCACGAATCTGCAAACTCCAGGTCGTACATGAAACAAACAAAGAAGCAGAAAAGGCCAAAAGAGAATAAGAAAAGATTGTAGGGATCGGAATAAATGGAATAACCAATGGCACAATGTGGGGCGTGTATGGTGGTTGAGGTATTGACCTCCCAGACTAATCCTTTAATTTTTTCCAGGGTTCGTCTTTGGCGGGGTGATAATGTGTTGCAGAGTGTCTTTGACAATCGCCGAGCACTTTTCAATTACAGATTGATTTACTCGATCCACTTGCTCACAGTAAAGGTCTGCATTCACAGTTTCTCCGGGTTTCAGCACTTCAAAATGAACGACTCGACGAATTCTCCACTAAACACACAAAAGCGCCATTTTAGGGTGTAAACGTGGCTTATCTCTACTTCGTGGTGATTCATTCGGAGAGAGCCACTGTGTTTTACTGTTGGATTATCAAAGAGGACCTAAATTTCATTTCCAATGATCATGCGATCAAAAAACGTTTCTGTATTGTATTGTATTGTGCAACAATAAGTTACATGTTAGCTTTGTTTTCTACCGCTCTGCTTACTTTACAAATCTGCTGCAAATGTTCTTGGATGGTCGACCAAGGTTGGTTAAGAGTGTTTGACAGTTCGTCGATTGTCTAACACGGAATTTCTTTCACTTTCACCCTTAGCATGTCTTTGTCTAAAGTTGTTGGTCTTCCACGAGTCGAAAAGATCAAAATTACCTGATCTTCTTCTTCTTCTTTTATTGGCACTATAACCCAATGTGAATTTTGGCCTTATTAACAATTTTCTTCCATTCCGCCCTCTCCTGTGTCAGTCTCCGCCATCCTCTTACTTTCATGGTTTGTATATCCTTCTCGATGTCATCTACCCATCTTGTCCGGTGTCTCCCCCTTTTCCTCCTCCCAATTGGCTTCCAGTCAATCCTTATTTCTATGCAGTGTTCGTCTTCGGGTGGGCAGTCCTCAATTGTTAATTTCTTCGCATCAATTGCTTGTCAGCCCCACGCACAAGCCCCAACCTGGAGGGCCAAGATGTTCCTCTTCGTCTGGTGTCTCCCCTCCGACCTGTCCAGCTTGGGTGACCCTGCCAGTAGCTAAGCTACCGCCAAATTACCTGATCTGAACATCTATAACCACCTTTGGAATTCACGAACGTCTAATGCACTTGGTTAAACATCGCAAATGTTTTCGGTAGCAACTGTTGCGTTATTAGCCTTCTGAAACTCAAAGAACATACACAATGCTGGATATGGACCTCCTCTGCTATGTGGTTAGCCACTTCACAGTAAATTGCAACAAATTATTTACGATTGGCAAGTCTCCCTAACATTAAATGTCTTTGGCACTACTTTGAGGATACACAATGAGCTGATAAATGCCAAACGAATATAGGCATTCGCAGAATCGGCATTACTTTCCAGTAGACATAAAATATTCGATGGGGATATTAATTAAATACGGTATCCTCCGGCAAAGCATAGTTAATGGGATTACAAGTATGTTTTGGATGTGGCACTTAACGTAACAAGATTATGAAGATATTTCAGGTAAACTGCATAAAAGCGATATAAAAATACACAGAAAGTAAGGCTGTGTTGTATTAAAGTGTAGGTGGGCCTCTGTTCAGAGTCGATAAGGGTAGTTCATTGGTAAGAGCACCTCGTGATAACTGAGTTCTCGGCTTTAGAACTCAATGATTTTCGGAAAAGGCTTTCCTACTGTATGTGATTAACAAGCAGTTCTCGGGAGTCCAACCGGGTGAATAAATTGAAATAAAACGACGTTTCGACGGCGGTCACATCCATCATCTTCACTTCTGCCTTCCAAAACGTCGTGTTATTTCAATTTATTCACCCGGTTACACTCCCGAAAACTGCTTGTTAAAGAATTCTGTTGTTCAACAGAGGAAAATGAAGAAAACACAATAAACATAGCTCCTGGTAAAATTTAAAACCACTTATTAATTAATTTTATATTTAAATGATTACTTAACGGTTTAATACTGATTAAATTCCGTAAGTGCACTCCTCGTCAGAATATCTTTCAGAAATACAATCATCTTATCTTTCCCCGGAGAAGGATCGTGTTGGATGTCAAGGGGGAAATAGGCACATAAATTTTTAACAAATAAAGCTCGTTATCACAGAAAATTGTGTATGGAAAAGCTTATAACTTTATTCTCAAAGCTCGCTTTCACGCTCTTCCCACCACACATTATTATTCATAAATATGTACGACTATTTGCAGTTCTACACCCTTGGAGTTTCATCTCCAATTAAACTATCGATGGTTTTACCAGTGAGCATAATTAAGAAAAGCTTCTCGGTTTTCCACCATGAGTTAGTAGCGACGTTTCGAAGCCAGGCACTGCCATCTACTTCAGGCTGGGAGAAGGTGGCAGTGCTAGCCTTCGAAACGTCGCTATTAACTCATATTCCCAGGATAGAAATCCGAGACGCTTGTCTTAATTCTATATTCTGCTTTATTCACGCTTATGTTCCGGTAAGAAGTGTGATTATAAAACTTTTTTTTTTCAAGGAGAAAATATTAGCTTCCTTTTCCTCCTTACGCGTGAATTTTCTGCCTGGAGACGACAATCAAATTTTGTTTTAATTCCATAAACTACTAAATTGTACGTAAAGGTTATTATCATTTTCCGGAGCTGATAGTCATAAAATTTATTTACTGACGTCTTTATTAATTTCACAAAGTTTGTAATAACCCTCTTATAGTAATGTATTCTGCTTATATATATATATAAACAAGATTCAAATTTTAAACGGTTAACCACATTTTAGGGGATGGGCGCTTTTTACGTAAAGGTAATGAAATTATTTAAAAGCATATAAAAATTTAAATATAATGTCCAGAAAACTAATTACAAAATATATACATTCATTGTTAAATTAATAATATTTCTCATGCTAATGGGCATAAACCGATCTCAGGTCCGTGGGTGATAGAAATATTACACGATAAATTTCGATGTAAAGAAAATGTAGCGCCGTTAAATTTAAACTCATTAAAGACCCTTAAACGGGTCTGATTATTGTCCCCTAAATTTACAATTACTACAAACTCCGAATACCGCTTTAAGTGAGAACAATTGATTAGGAGTTGCTGGTCTTAATGTGCGATGGTTCTGCCTGATGAGCTGTGTGTCTGCTCCTCCAGGGATGTGAAGATAAGGACGATGATGACCGCTGGCTGTGTCACATCCTGGTTACACGCGTTGGCTCAGCCCTCCCAACATGTTTTTTTTTTTTAGTTAACAGGCTACATTAGGGTAATCCACTTGTGGCAACTCCCCTCTAAGGCGTTTAGTCAACCATTAGATCTAGTAAAAATGCTGTATGAGGAAGAAAACAGTGGCCCACCTTTCCCTTTGTTTACATATCAGTTAAAGACCCTTATACAAGACGCTGTAGAGTCCAATGAACAGTTATCCTCTACATCATTCATGTAGAAAGAAGAAGAAGGTGTAGACAGACTATGTATAGAGTAATCCACATAGTGGTAACTCCCCTCTTACAGCATAAGCAAAGGAGGGACATGGGGGATGCGGAAAGGTATAGCAAAATAGCCAAGGGTTAACTAGGGACCCCGGGCTATGGTTTAAGGATCCTACCCGTCAATTCGCCTAAAAAATACAGCCAAATCGAGCGCATCGTCGCCGCCCGAGCTCATCATAGTTCAAGCTTGAACTGGTGCTTACGCACGCACGGTTGTATCATGTGGTGTCGAAAGAAAATTTGTCGTGCTTGTGCAAAAAATTTGATTAATGAGGCTTGTCAATTTTGCTTGAACATGTGTAACCGGCCACAGCGAAATTTCAGACAAAACTGAGATGTTTCGTTGACCTGACTGTGGGTGCGGCTGCATAGTTAAATCATCCTTTCAAGTGACCATCGAAGGGCAAAAAAGGGCCGAGGTGTCTCGGCATGTGGGAACGTTAGTTCAAAAAAACCGAGAGATGTGAAGGCATCCCCAAAGGTAGCCTCCGACCGAGCTCTCTGGGAAGGTTCACCTGCGAGAGAATGCTCTCACAGGCTTTGTTGTTTTTATTTGATACAACCACCAAGTTTTCGAAAGTTCAAAGACAGTCGATGAAGACCAAGTACTGCGAGAGACACGAAAGGAGAAACATCTCTCAGAGCCAGAGGGAAAAGCATTTCTTTCGCCACAGTTAAAAGAAGTTTGCAAATACTAGCAGACTCATAGGCACCTCGGCCAGTTTAGAGAGGTGGTCGCAGACCTTGGGCGTACGGTAGGAGTTGTCCGCTATTCCTATTGGAATAGTCGGCCAGCTGCCTCCTAAACCGGTCAAGGCACGGCGAGGGGAAAGCTGCAACCCCACAGCAAACCCCTCTCCCGCCATCGGAAGAGCGTGAGACAAGTACCAAATGCCCGACCTACCTGATGCAGATTTTTCTAGGGTCTTCCCCGCATCACTTTTAGGCGAATTGCCTGGTAGGATCCTTAAACCATAGCCCGGGGGCCCTAGTTAACCCTTGGCTACCTTCCTCTACCCTTCCGCATCCCCCGTTTCAAATCCCTTCCTATGCTATTAAAGGGGAGTTGCCACCATGTGGATTACCCTCATGTAGCCTGTTACCCTAAAAAAAAGTGGAAAAATCCGTACTACTCAAGCCTATCGCATCACCGGTTGTTAAAATGAGAAAGGGCTGCTCGTTACTCCAAAATGGTAGATAATCTTTCTTAATTATCCACATGTATCTCTGCGAACTAATTAAATCAAAACTCTCCAAGATTCAGGCATGTTTACAAATTATTTATTCATATATATCCACAACAACACCAAACTATACATTCTTCAATCCAACGCAAAGATTCAATCTCAAAGAGATAACTCGCTCTCAGCCACCATTGACATGTTCAAAGATATGCACCTTTGATTTAGCCTATATTATTATTATACATTATATTATGAATAAATAATTAATATAAAAACACGTAGACACGCGTTACAGTTACTTGAATTGTGGGCACCGAGTTGTTACACTGAATTTGTTCATAGTTTTGTCATTTGCGGTGAGATTATTCTCGCATTCGCTATTTTTTAGATGTTTTTAATTCTTATGGGATCAATAATATTATCTAAACCTATTAGGCACAGCGTACATAATTATTGCATGCATTTTATTCGGTTTATGTTCCGTCGTCATCAGCTTCGAATACAATCTCGTCTCCATATTGTGTGGACATCATCTTCCTTTTCACTTTCAGAGAATAGTTGATTTCCTTTTTTGTTTCGGCTTTGATTTCAAACACTTATTCACTCATTTGAACTAAAATAGTCAGGCAAATGCCATAGGGGCAGCCCCGCTTCAACTACCTACTCCTGATGTAAACACACTCGGACACTTGTAGAGTTTTTTTTAAAAAAGATTTACAATTTATAGTCGCATTAACCTATTAGTCATTGGTGACTTACATCTGTTATGTACTGGAAGAGTTCTCGATACTGTATTTAATGTTAGTGGTAATAAATTTTCCCTCGTTAATTCAGTCCCCCGACAAGGAAAACTTCCCATACTGCGTCGGTAGTAACCAGAGCCGTTAATGAGGCTGTAAATAACTTATAAAAAAGTAAAATAGAAATTTCAAATTAAGGACATGGAGAAAAGTGTGAATATTTTCAAATATAGGTCAAAAAATTCAGACTTAAATTATGAAAATTTAACAGCAATAAGTCAAGTGACGTTGTATATCAACTTGACATATCAATTAAAATATTGAAACTTCGCGGGGTAGAGAAATAATTCTTAATATCATAAGCATTATTAAAATAGCAATTAATAATTCGGCTGATTGTAAAACTGAGTTTGATGAAAGAATTTACGAAAGAACAGACATTGAAAACCTGTAAGTCGTATAAGATTAGAATAAACCTAGTAATAAGATGTCCAATGTGAGCTGTATCAAAACCATTTTGAGACTTTGGTAATGAAGATTGCGTTAAAACCTTGAAGCACGATACTGGAAACAGAAAAATATTACATATGCCTTTGGAACTACTACTTAGTTTTACCTTGGGCGCCTTCTGCTGATAATGACTATCTTACTCAGGAAAGTTATTCAAATTAAAAATAAACTTAATGTAAATAAAATTATATATATGTATATATTGTAATAAACAACAGGTTAACGATTAATTTGCCCCATGAAGCCATAAATGTAATAAACACCTTGATGTTTAATTTAATGAATTAATTAACACCAAAAAAATTGAAATTTGAATGATAGTTAGCCACACGTTGAAGACGTCAATAATGATAAAAAGGTGGTCTTAAATCATTGAAATAATTAACCAAATTAATTTAAGATTTAAATTTAAAAAATTTATTCTTGCTGATAAATTTACATTGCATAAGATCTATTTTACACGCCGAATTTCATCCAGTTAACAACAAATACATTATTTTTTCATTTATTAATTCGTGGCATTTTATGAAAATACAGTTCTTATATCATTACAATCAAATACGTCGAATCTCTATATCTCAGGGTCATAACTGGGTTTAATAATATGAACACTCCAATTAAAACATTAACAATTCAATTCATTGAAGTTAACGGAATACAAAATTAAAATACTAGAAACAAAAGAAAACGAATGAAAAGAAAAACCCAAACGAAATCTGACTATACCCTTTAATTACCGTTTACAATTATTAATAATTGTCTTGTACTCACGACAGTACCTCTGGTACCAGTTTGGATTCTTCTTGCTTAAATTTAACACTCACTAAAACAGGCCATTCATTACTCACTGATTCTACACTTTGGAATTTGAATACACGTGGTCGTTGCCCTCTCGTGTCTCTGCTATCCGGGAATCTGGATTAGTTCACCCTCAGCCGGTTGCCGGATGTAGATTTCCTCAGTCTCTCGATGCGACAATTAGTTCAATTAGGGCAGCAAAAACTTCTGCTTCCAAATTGCGGTTTTATGTGTCTCTCCGCCAAACTGCTTACTCGCGTTTTATATAAACTATCATATCTCGCCGTTGTACCTCCTGGATAACACTATTCATGCTTTTATGTTAGCAAATTTTACTCTGTTATTACTTTATGTGGACCGTTCTGTCTCGTATCTCAGTGCAGACTGACTTCTCCAAGCGCGCGGTTTTTCAGTTTCCATTGTTAAACAAAGGAAAAAACCCACCTTGATTGTCGCCTTTACGCATTCGTACCGCTAACAATTTAATTATTAAAAACAATTCATAGTCTGTTTAATTGGTATTACAATATATACATATATATATATATATATTGTGGTAAATATCTTTTAAACAATTTAATTAAAAACGTTGAGGCGTCAATTTGTAATAATTAACTATTATAATGATCGGATGTTTTAATAAAAATCAGGATTTAAAATATACAAACAAATTAATTTATTAAAGCAAATTATTTAAATCACATTACATCTTAATATTTTACAATAATACCACGGCTATTTCTCATGGCCGATCACTGGGTCTTCAATAAAGAACACTTATTAAACAATCATAATTCACAAAGCTATCAAGGCATTAATTCAAATAATCAATAGAAAATTATAATTCAAAATATGAAATTTAAAATTTGAACTCGTAAATTGGAAATCTTACGATAATATCATTTTCTTGCGGGTTGACAAATAGTAAATTGTGCATTTTTATCTCAATGTTTCTGGTAGCAAGGAAATTCGCTCGTTCACACACACACAATTATTAAAACATTATAGACAAGCCATTTATACACTGAATTTAATACTCAACACTTTCTGCTTGCTAAAATGACTCACAATGCTTGCTTGGTTGTTCCTTCTAACAAAATCTTAATAACACACTCCAAAGTTTGTTATCTGCTGGATGCAATAACCATGGTCTCCCAATAATTGAAAAAAATGTCTATCTCATTAATGTAAGCTAGACTCCGAACTATAATAGTCGGCGTTGGATCGTCGTAATTATTTGCTCACCGACTGGAACCTGTAGGCCGTTTTTTAATATTTTTATCTGTTAAATTACATACAGCCAGACACTTTCTGAATTTTTGTCCTTTCTTGTCCGTCTACTACTATATACTCTCGAACACCCTGGAGCGCTCTGGAGCACCGGTCCCCAAAAACTGAGCTCTGCGCGTCTCGTAAAATGAATTTCGACAATCCTAGCAAGTATGCATTATTGCCGCATATTCTTGTATATAACTTGTGTGTTTTTACGCCGCCAACAATACAAGTCCAAATTTTGTTAATTAATATATATATATATATATATATATATATATTGTAATGATAAGGAAAGGCAATTCAAGAATTAATAATTAAACATTTGAGATAAATTGTTATCGGCGAACACACAAATACAATAATAGGTGAGAATATATGAACAGGCAAGACATTGTCGTTGGAGCGCGTATAAGCTACGGGGCACGGCAGTCAAATACAAAACTTCATCGAGTGCAGTTCAGTAATGAAACATTGATATATGGAGAAAGAGTGAAATTTTGTAAGATAGCCACAGAACACTGAGAATCTAAAGTAAATTGAGTCTGGCAGTGGCGTAGTACATTGGTAAAGGAGAGAACGAAGTTTTGATTTGGTCATAATTCAAAACTAGAGCGACAATCTGTATTTGGCTGGAGAGAGAGGCTCAAAGTAAAAGTCGGCAGATATCGGCGGGACGGCAGTTTTCGGAACAATTGTGTCTGGGTCAATACCAGAGCTTTGCAAAGTGAAATAAAATTAAATTCAGACAATCAATGGCCTGTTATGTGTTCATAGTGAAAGGAATATTATAAAATCCCAACAATTGCCTGGTACCGGTACAACTGTAAGTAGAGAGAAATGTTTTAAATTCATGCTATGTAAACGTTAAATAAGGATTGTAGATCGTCAGATTTCAATTTCATTTTCATTTATGTTGTTTCATTCTGATTAAATTTTGAAGGTTATAAAAAATTGTTTGTTAATTTTGGATGGTAAAATTTTTTATTGTTCTTTGTTTTAAAGGTCTGAGATGAGAGTAAAGGACATTGTATAATAAGAACATTAATGTAAAGTTTCAACAAGAAAATTTTGTTATTATATAGTTATGCAGAATAAACCAATTGTTTCAGAGATTTAAACCATTGCGATTATTTCGACATCCTTTCGTTAAATAATGTCAATAAATAAATTCATTCATTTCAATTAAATAAATTTGTATATTATATTTTGGAACCTCAACGTGGGCTAATTAATTAAAATATTTTGTTCATTAAAATATATATTGTAATGCCAATTAATTAGGCCATTAATTGTTTGGACATAAAATTTGAATTGTTTGAGAAATCCATTATACTGGTGTGATCGAACAAAGCAACAATGAGAAAAGCGAGCTCACTTTGCTTTGTCGAAAAGTCAAAAATGGTGTATGCGCGCTAAAACTCGGGAGAACTAGGAGTCAGTTTGCGGAAAAACATCGTGGGGAGCAGAATAAGTAATATAACTTTTAGTTAGCGGAGAAAGATTGTTAGGAGCTGATGGCGGAAAGACATTATGAGGAGCAGAACAAGAAATATAATTTGAGCAGAGACTAGACATCGTCAATGTATAACTAGTTAAAGTTGTAAATTAATACGAAGAAAACATTCACGCCGCAAGTATTGCAGCGTAAATAATTGAAGAGTTAGAGCAGTTTAAGTCTACATCCAGGAGCTAAAGAAAAGTTAGTTCGCTCCGAAAGAATAAACAGTTAAAATAAATCGTCAATTAGATACGTTGCCAATTCAGTAAAAGACTAATAAATCTACGAATCATAGAGTTCCGGTAAGGCGAGCAGACATCAGATTGCTGACGTTGAAGAGGATCATCCGAGTTCCTGTGAACCTATCAATTTTGGCTTTAATAGTGTAAAATCTGTCAGTCGACATTTTAGAATCAGTGTAAAAGTTTGCAATAGTGTACTTCCGAAACCAAAAATAATGCTGGTACCAGCTGGACAGATGTAAGTAACAAACCCAAAACTAATGATTAATTGTAAACGCTAATTAGAGGATAAGGTCAGATTTCGTTCTCTTTTAATTGTCAATCAGAGTTAATTTCTTTACTTTTAATTTCTTTCTATCGACATATTGTTTAGGTAAATTGTGAACTGTTTGTTAATAAGATTTTTAAATCAATTTGTTGTGTCCATTATCAGACCCAGTAGAGGCCCTGGTAGAGAGAAAGATCTCAAATTTTGTTGTAATTATCTTTATTGACACAAAATAAATATATATTTATGTTTTAAATTGTTAATAAATTTTTCATTTAATTAACGCCTTCCATTTAATTATTACCTAAATGGTTTCAACGTGAGGCAAACTAATTAAAATAATTAAAAGGTTAATTTTTAATTATTACAATATATATATATATATATATTACGGAATTACAACTTTCAGGCATATTCGGAAGTTCGCTCCCCTATGCTATTGCTTCTAATTATTTGTCGGCTACTCATAAGCAAAAGGAACTCCTCTCATCAGGATAAACCGTAGTGGTTTTGGTTGAAAAATTAGGGCTGCTACACACAGAAATGACCACTTGGCTTACCAGATACTGTAACAGCAAAGACTGGACGGCGTGTGACCACCGGCACAAGAACCGGTCATTCCCAAAAGTTGGACATTAAGTCTTCCTTCCAAGAACCATACATCAAGTGCCTCATCCTAAAGCTACACATAAAGTGTTCATCGAGAAGTCTTTGGACGCCTGGTTCTGATATATTACGATTGGCCCTTTGAATCATGTGACAGAGCACCCTTATTGTCCCTTACACGCTTCGATTGGGCAGTCACCCCTGAAGATGTGTGACGAAACTAATTTACTCCAATCACGTCGCCTCAGTGCACATTATTGTCCATCTTTGATACGTTTGGCCTTGGCCCGTACAGCGGTCTTTCACCGAGAACCCAAAATTTCCCTGCAGCTTCGGGATTTGCCCCTAAACCGGAGAGTTCCATAGGGAATCGTCCATTATCTCCCTCCGCTGGCAAGCACATGGCTTCAACTTTTAGTTAATTTAAAAACATGTACATAATTAATAAATAATGATTTTGGAAAAAGGTTGCTGTACAACCTTTCACCTCCGGAATCACGAAGTACTATTTTTTTGTGTATAAATAAAATAAAACAGCTATAGTTGAAATTGTTTTTATACATCAGATTGAAACAAAAGTGAAAATTACGAATCATAGCAAATCCGGCATTTTCTCAAAGGTCCGTAATTTCACCATTACTTTTCTAAAAATTATAAGTGGCTGTCTGGGTTATCGCAATTAAACTCAGTGACATCCATAAGCCCGAATTTGACTCCAATCTCGGTTGTTTACGCGTTACCTTTGTGTTCCGCCCATCGACGTGCCTTACCTCCACAGTGTTTGTTTCCGGTTTGAAAAAAACACATATATGAAATTCACAACAGAATTAGAAAAAAACATTTCACAAACAAGGATGACTTTCCTTCTCTGCAACGAGTTTGCTTGTGTCTGGTGAGTAGTTGGTCACTGCCATTCGGATGCATTTGTCGAGGTGATTCATTGTCAGTCATTCTGCTTCTGTATTGGTTTTTCAAGAATTTCATGTTCGAAAAAGCAGTCTCGCAGAGATGAAAAAAGCCTTCACCTTCAGTGCCACACGGAGCCACGCTGGATAATTTTCTTTTGGTTGCAGTGGCCATATTTGGTCCGTCGGAATTAATTTTGAATAAGTGTTAATTCAAGTTAAAGTACTGACTCGTCTTCGTTAAAATACCGAATCAAACGGACACTTTTAACAAAGGTGATTCAGAAATTTTTGTGTGTCGAGAGAATTTTTTTAAAGTCCTGAACAGCGGAGATGAAAATGCTCTCTTAAACCAGATGTAATTCCTAGCAGCTTTCCGGTCGACCAATGTTGTGAACAGCTGTGGTATTCCAGGTACTTCTAAAAAGACTCAAAAATTTTTAACTCAAGCCCTCGGCTATGATTGCTAGCGAAAAACTGAAAAGAGGTTCACAATTTCGTGGTTTGTAGCTCACAGAAAGTTTTTACGAGGCCTTTCGAATTGGGAAACTTGGTATTTCACTAATGGCCACAAAATATAAAAGTTGGGAAAAAAAATTCCCGACGTTTTGCTCGCTAGACCTTTTTTTGGACATAGCTATGGGCTACATTGTGTTACACGATTTTGAGCAAAACATATTAACAGATGAGGATCGATAACTATCTCAAATAATTCGAAAGTAGTAAAAAAATAGATGTCTGTCATTGCCACCAAGCGTTATAATAAACACCTTGATACAGACAAAAAGCAAAATGAATAAATGTGACAAGTGTCTAATAATCATTCGAGAGCTACCGTCTGTCGATCCCTGATTTAGTACTTAACCATTTCTCTGTGTTGTCAGCTACACCTTATCCACGACTTTCCCAGGTAGGGTTTACTTGTAATACGAACTTTTTAAGTAACGTTCTTCAATTTATTTTTCTACGTGTTTTTTCTGCTTTTCCTTTCATTTGACGCTTGCTGCTTGCAATCACAAAGACTTCAATGCAGTTATAAAATTACTACGACACGAAATCATGAATTACAACCTCTTACGATATTCTAATATGAGCAAATCATTTCAAATATATATTCCCTACATTTATTCCGTTAGACCCCTATGTTTTTATTTATTAAAATTAACTTTTAGTCCGGAGACTTTACAGTTGTGATAATAATATAATAAAAGTATTAACAATTGTAAAAATTAAGCAAATAAAACATAAGGTATTTACAATTTGTAAATATTTCACATGTAAACTTGTGGTCTTGGATGTGACCCTTGACATTCCAAGTTAGAGACGAGAGAAGCCGATTAACTTGTTTACCACATGTTAACATATTAGCCGGCATGATGTTAGCGATCGATCTGGTCATTGGGGAAACTTCACGTTTGAAAAGCGTTAAGGAGGTTATAGGGAAGATGGGAAGAACGTATATTTATGTAGTGCCAGTTGGTAGGAGGGGCTAGATTTAAGTAATTCCGGAGTGATTTAGGGGGAGGATGATGTCAATTGGGAGTTTACGTTTTAGTCTACGATTTTGTGACGGAGGGGGTGGGTTACTGAGGAATAGCTCAATGGTGGGATTTGGATGGTTGATGGTTATTAGGGACTTGGTAGATTTATGAATTATGGCAGGAATTAGGGGAATTTCAAGGTCTTTGTGGATAATTGAGTTGGGACGGTACCAGGGGGAATTTGATATTAAACGGAGAATTTTGTTTTGTTTGGTTTGTATTTTGTTGGAGTGGGAATAGGCAGTGGATCCCCATATGGCACATGAGTACGACCATATGGGGCGGATTAAGGATAGATAGAGGAGTCTTTTGGTGCGAAGGGATATGGGAGATTTTCTGTTGGTAAGAGTTGTTTTATTTTGTGCTTGATTCTGGAGGTGATGTGGACCATGTGAGGTTTGTAGATTGAGGGATTTGTATCTTGATTTGTGGGTCAATGAGGGAAGAGGAACGTTGCCAATTTATGAAGTGGCTATTTTTATTCGGAGAAGAGAGTGGAGATAGGGAAAGATTAAGATGGGCGAGATAAGGGAGGTCATCTGAGGAAAGTTGGTGCAGTACTGAAGATTTCGTAAAGAAGTGGGAGGTTTTAAAACAGATAAAGAAGTCAGGGATATCTGGAGATCTTGCATTGTCTGGATAAAAGGTGGATACAAGAGGGAAGATAATTTGGTGTGGTTTATGGAGGATAAAGTTGTATAGGTTGTTTCCTGTAGGATAGGGAATTAGGATCCAAAATGGGGATGCTTAGCATTGAAATCTCCTCCTAAAATGAATGGAGAATGGCATGCATTTAGAAGTTTAGACCAAAAGTCATGTGGAAGAGTTATAGAAGGGGAAGAGTAGAATCTGGCTATGTTAATTGATTGGTTGTTAGTGAGGTTTAGTGTTAATTGTGTTAATTGGAATTCGTTGGACTTTATGGGAGGAAGCTCATTATGATTAATGGAGTTTACGTGCTTATTATGCTTCTGCCGTTCCTATCATGTTACAACATCCTTGATCATTTAAAAGTCCTTACGCCTCAGTTTAGATGTGAGTTTGTTCGATCGTAATGCATTCTTCCCAGTATATTCACCTCATTACTCGTGTGGTTGTTTGCTGCTTTAATTAAATACACATTTATTTACTATCAAGCAATTATTTATCGTCAGTACACATTTGCACCTGGTACACGTCTGGTTATATCAGATTCTCGCGATGCACACTCTAACTCTGATGACTCGAACACATTCAGCTCAGCAAATTAAACATGACTGATGCCAACTTAACTTTTCTCTATTATTTTAATCTTTGAATATCGTTCATACGTACATTCACATATATACACGCATGCACCTTCACTTGTTTCAGATTTCTGATATGTACCGTTAGTCAGTACCTCTTGACATTTATAACCATTATAATTAGTTAAATATTTAATACTTATATTTATTTGACCCCATTGACTTATAAATGAATAAACCAGCGAAATTTGCCAGAAATATATTTTAATAAATTAAAAAATTAGAACATACGAATAAAATGAAAATTTGCACGACGTATCGTTCCTTTCCTCTTCAGGTGCAAATAGGTTATAAAAAATTTTACAAGTAAGAAAATCAAATAGTTTAAAAAATTATAAACGTTATATTTATAATACAATTATTCTCATAAATAAAATAGACTGTACGTGTGTTTGTGTGTATATACCGCATAAAAAGTTACACCCGAGGAGCAAATATGTCCAAATTTTGTACACGTGTTCCTTTAGAACCGGAAACCAACACACAGTGGTGGTAAGACACGTCTACCACTCCCAGAGAGGGGGTGTACGGTAGTGTAAATGTTCAAAAATGCTAAAACGGCCGATATTTGTATCGAATAAATAACGGGGTCAATGAGAATGATAGTGTTTCCCCCGACGTTTAATAGTCCTTGCGTTTTAATTTTTTCCTGCATTGGAGGTTACGCCCTTAGTGGTAGGGGTGGATGGACGTTACATAAAATAAAGCGAAAAGCAACCGAGATTGGAGTCGAATCCGAGGTTATGGATGTCGCTGAGTTTGCTTATGATTTGGGCAACGCCGGGCACCTAGCTAGTGTTTTATAAATATTATGTTACTCAGAGCTTTTTCTCCCTAAATTTTTAGACATTCACACTTACGGCATCTGCAAAGTTGAGCAAAATCAAACCGGAATAAACACCCGTCTTCTGGTGTTTGTACAAGAAGCTAAAATCCAAAGTTACGCATTTCCAGAAACAATTTTCTCCTCATTTAACGTTCGCTTTTTTTACTCCGAATTCAGAAGGTTAACATTAAACTGTATTAATTTTTTTAAAAAAATAAAAGTTTCTTGATTAGAGTTACTGTTGCTTATAGCAACGTCTTTCCTGACAAATATTAATGTTTTTGTAGGTTTTCCGGAGGAAATGTTCTCGGGAGGTCACCAAGCTGATGCCGAAGGTGCAATACGTCGAAACGTCGCGTTTTACCAACGCCAGCCGGATGGAATCCCGTGAACATTTCCAACAATATGAATAGGTCTACTTAATCTGAATCGAAATGATGTAGGTACTGAAATTAAATAAATCATCTTATTACATAGTCGTTCATAAGACGAGACAAGGCCATGTTAGAAAAGAGAATAAGAAGCCTGAACTGAACCGGGCACAACACAGAGAGAGAATGTGCAGAACAAGTTTTGATCCGGAAGGCATCCAGTAGAGTTCTAGGACTTACTGTATGAAAGGAGGAATTGGAAGTGAAATGTATTTATCAGGCGTCCGTAACATTTCGTCACTGTACCATAATTTACAGCTTTCCTGTTCACCGACCAGTGTCACTAAAGCGGCAAGTCCAGCCAGCACAGTGAAGGACGTGGATGGCAAGCATCGCCTTCATATTAATTAGCCGCGACGCTGGGAATAAACTTGCATGGTCATGAATTCAATTTATCGAAATTTAGTGTGGTCCGAGGCGTGCATTGTTTACGTTGCAGGTGGAGGAAGCCGCGTAGTTCCACCTGCCCGGCACCAGGTTCGCAGACGTAAAGTACTCACAGTCATCAAGTTCCAACATGGATATTTACAAACAAAACGGAGATGAATTAGACACTGTTTTCTTATAACAACATATCAGTATGTAATAAAGACGGATTGTTAAGTTAAAAGTTATACTGAAACACGATGATTAAAGCTACAAAATGTTAAATGTTACACAACTGATGTGGAAGAAAACTTCAGCATTGATGTTTCTAAACCACCGAATACTAAATATATATAAGAAATTAAATATTTCATATTGTAACGTAAAGTTAAGCATATTTTATTATTCAGCATATGCCGTACAGTAACATTATTACTGTCTCTCCGACCCAATATATAAAATTGGCATATCATATACCGGAAATAGCAGCACCACGTTTAAAACATACGTTATACGGAGATACTTAAATCGCAAAAAGAGTAGCAGTTCACAACAAAATTATGTTTCATGATCAATGTTTACCATTTTCTCGTTAAGTGTGATTTCTAATAGCTCGAATACGATTTATCCTACCGTATCAAATTCAATAGGAAAATCGGTTGGACCTCGCTGAGGCTAAACTGGTTTCTTTTTGTAGGTGTAGACAGGCTATGTATAGGATAATCCACATAGTGCCAACTCCCCTCTTATAGCATAGGAAAGAGAGTGAAAGGGGGGATGCGGAAAGGTAGAGCAAGGTACCCCGAACTCAACTGTTTTTTTTAGGGTAACAGGCTACATTAGGGTAACCCACATGGTGGCAACTCCCCTTTAATAGCATAGGAAGGGATATGAAAGGTGGGATGCGGAAGGGTAGAGGAAGGGTTAACTAGGGCCCCCGGGCTATATTTTAGGATCCTATCCGGCATTCGCCTAAAGAAATGCAGGGAAAACCCTAGAAAAACCTGCATCAGGTAGGTCGGGCATTGGGTACTTGTCCCACGCCCTTCCGATAGCGGGAGAGACCAGAGAGTATTTCCCTACAAAATTTTTGACTTCCAATTAGGAGAGAGATCTGAAAAGTTTCCGACCTAACAAAGATACAAGATATTTTTCCTTGAAATTTATTTTTATTTTTCTACGTTGTCTACTCGTAAATCTCCTCACTTTTCCGACGATTCTCCCATATCTTTAACCCGTCCAAATAGTACTCGGCGTCTTTCTCTGCAAAGTAATTGTTTACGAAAGTGATTGCCTCCTCATTTCACGAAAATATCTGTCCTCCAAGCGCAATTTTCAGCCTAGGGAACAGAAAAAGTCACTTGGGACTTGCTTGATCTGGTGAGTCAGGAGCGTGGTCAAGCAGTTCAAGTCATGGGAACTGCCGAGGTGTCACACATGTTCAAATGTGGCCATTTTTCCGAAATTTTAGCCTTCAACTAGTCAAATAATGCTGTATAGTGTGCTCCTGGAATGGTTTTCCTTTTTGAAGATAATCGATTAAGATAATTCCATGAGTATCACAAAAAACAGTCGTCATCACTTTACCAACCAAAAAAAAGATTTTTCTTATTTTAGGATCTAAATCCTACTTCGCAGTCCACTGTTTTGACAGTATTTTTGTTTCTGGGGTATGGTGTATCAAAGTTTTTATATACAGTAATTAAGCTCTGATTTATTGCGCCTAAATTGCGGCAACAGAGCGTTGGTAATGTTAATTAAAAAACGTTCTTGGTCTAACGTGAGCGAACGCGGCACCCAACTCGCAGACAGCTTTCTCATGCCTAAATCTTGATTCAATATGTGACAAACACGTTTTTTTTGGACATATTCATAGCTTTTGCTATATCTCACAATTAAATTCGGCAGATACCTAGCATCATTTGGTGAACGTGAGCGATGTTACCGTTAGTGGTTGCAGTTTTTGGACGTCCCGAACGTTCATCGTCTCCCAAGCTGGTACGGCCACGTTAATATTCAGCTGCCTAAAATTTCAGGGCGGCGAATCATGGCGCAGATTCCCTGTACATAGCGTCTAATTCGTAATTTATTTGCGTAGGCGTATGGCCTTTTAAAACAAATATTTAATGACAGCTCGATACTCGCATGTTTCTATTTTCACAAAAACACAGACATCGACGCACTTAAACAATTTTAAAACAACTAATACGGCTGAAGTTTTGTTGAGTATCTTTCAAAACATGATCAAACACATTCACTAGCTTTTGTTGACGAGTACTGCCATCTTTTTGTTGAGGTCGGTTACTTTCACGATCAACCTTGTAACAAATATATCCATTCTTAACTTAAACAATTATTGTAATATTAAATCTGACGATAAATATTTTTTACATTAGGGTTACGGATAATACATGTTTTTTTTAGTTTACACTACCATTTTTCTGTTCGAAGGGGGCTCGACCTCACTCGATTATTGTTAAACACATCACAGACAGGCCATGTTTCATTGAATTTAATGTGGTTGTAATTTTCAGACACAACATTTCCTGCTCTTTTCAATTGATAACGTTGTTTTAAATATTTGATACTTTCATAAATATGCCAATTGACAGATACTTCAGATTGTCGCCTCGTAATCCATAATCCCGGGACTTTACTATATTACGTCTATACACTTGCTTGAATATAGTCACTGGAGCTTTTAATCAGGTTCGCTTTCCTGGTCTAAGTAATTCTCAATTACAAGTTCTGACAAAAACACACTGCAGAATTCCAGAAAATACTCTCTGCTTTCTGTCTACGAGGGTGGTCTAAAAAGTTTCCGACCCAACAATGATAGAAGATATTTTTTTGAATTTTTATTTTTTATTTTATTATTTTTCAACATAATCTCCTTGCAACTCTATACACTTCTCCCAGCGATGCTCCCATCTCTGTAAATTCACCAGCTTTTATTTACAACTGCTGCCATCTTCACGTTGAGGTCGGAAACTTTTCAGACCACCCTCGTATCCTGTACGTCTTCCAAAAACACATTAAAGTTTTTCAGAACATATTCTGCTACATTCTTCGCCGACTCCCAACACACACTAAAGTTCCGCGCGTCCAGCCATGCCTTCGCGACAGTGCCCACAGCAAGCAAGCAATATAGACCCTATATTGTTGTACACAATTCTTATATTTACGCCGCCGACAATGAAAATCATAAAATTTTGTTCATTAAATAATTACACGTTTTTTAATTACCACTATATATATATATATATATATATATATATATATATATATATATGTGTGTGTGTGTGTGTGTGTTTATATATATATGTAAAGGTAAGTATATGTATATATAGTTATTAGTAAGTTTATTATTAAGGGTATTGTGTAGATTAGCGTTTGGCTATTTGAATTAAATAAATAAACAAATTTATAATAATATGGTTATGAGAAAGTGATTTCAGAATTCGTTCTCAATACGGAAACATTTTGATAAAACGCGAAATATAAAATAAATAAAATTTAGATTA
The DNA here is from genome assembly GCA_037074705.1 of Zhengitettix transpicula. Lineage (NCBI taxonomy): Eukaryota > Metazoa > Arthropoda > Insecta > Orthoptera > Tetrigidae > Zhengitettix > Zhengitettix transpicula. Next base: position 186,650,424 of record CM073591.1, on the reverse strand, counting down.
CCTTAATGTTAGATATTAATTAACTATTAACGTTTTCGTCACTTTGTGATACAAGATTACGAACAGGAGAAGGGGAAATGAAATCTGCGAGACTTTAACATCTCTCCCACTTGATATCGTTCTCGTTATGACCCTATTAAATACTGAATAGCCTTCTACTTCTATTATTTAAACAAAGAGTCAATTATTCAGGACTTCTAAAAGTATCTCCATGGAAACGACAAATAATAATTATTTATTTACAATATAGAGAATGAAAATCTACACTTGTGTTTTGATATCATCAAAACTAAAATTATTTAATTTCAAATAATGTTGCCGATGTGACCGTTGAAATATATTTATCAATTTATGTAGCCTCAACTTCTCTATATTGAAAGTTTTATTCATGTTTGTATGGATAAAAGAGTACTAAAATAACGTTCCCTGCACAATACTATTTGAAAAGGCTTTGTAGGTTTGGTCGATGGCTTTGCCAGATTAAGGATTGATGGACGCTATTGATTATGAAGAGCTCTCTGCGGGCTGATGACATGACCGTGTCTATATCTAGAGCATCTAGAGTGGGAGCCTACACTACCGTTGTGGAAAACACAAATAAAGCCCGTCGCCCCGCAGGAGGGAAACTCTAATAAACGCAATGTCATTCGGAACAAATCTTTTAAAAATTAAGTTTCCCGCATTTCTGCAGCGTCATTAAAGATGCTTTTATAACGTGGGGAATCAGGCCCGGCAATTAATCCGGGGGCGCCTTTGTGAAGCCGCCCCGCCAACGCCCCCGCAGTATTGTGGCCACGGGGTGGAACCGTTGTCCTCTGCGACAATAATATGAATCAGTATAAGCAATTGCAGCAATCGTAATTTCATATTTGCCGAAGAATCGTGGGCCAGTGTTCATGTAATACTAACTGGGGTACGCAATAAGTCGGAGAAGGTAACTGCGAGTTTATAACATGACTGTTTATTGTCCTTTGAATGGTAGGATATGAGCTTTGTTTCTAATGGAAGCGCAAAACATCGACACAAGCTTCTTTGTTAAACTTAAAAAAAAGTATTACTACTTCGGTATTGTTACACTTGTAACGACGACAAGGAAAACAACATCCGTAACTTGAATAAATTACTTTCCTAAAAACCATTACGTGAGGCGGATATAAGATGCAAGAAGATGTATTGGAGAAGACACATTCGTTGCAAATGTTGGGGGCACTCATAACGAACATTATAGTTTACAGTTAGTTTAAAACATATCACAGAAATGAAAGTCAGATAGATTTTTCAAGTTAGAAAGGAAAGAAATTCCCAATCAAGTCATATTTTTTTTTTAGGGAAACAAGCAACATGAGGGTAATCCACGTTGGGCAACTCCCCTTTAATAACATAGGAAGGGATTTGAAAGGGGGCATGCGGAAGGGTAGAAGAAGGTAGCCAAGGATTAACTAGAGCCCCCGGGCTATATTTTAAGGATCCTACCCGGCATTCGCCTAAAAGTAATGCAGGGAAAACCCTAGAAAGGCAGGTAGGTCGGGCATTGGCTACTTGCCCCACGCCCTTCCGATAGCGGGAGAGGAGTTTGTTGTGGGGACGCAGCATTCCCTTCTCCGTGCCTCGACCAGTTAAAGAGACAGCTGGCCGACTATTCCAATGGAAATAGCGGACAACTCTTACCGTATGCCCAAGGTCTGTGACCCCGTAACATACACCTCTCAGAACAGGCCGAGGTGCCTCGGCTTGTGGGAACCTTAGTTCAAAAACGGAGAGGAAAAGGCATCCCCAAAGGTAGCCCCCTCGTATCTCTCCTATAAGGTTCTGTCTGCGATAGAACATCCTTCGCAGGTATTGTCTGCGAGAGAATAGCCCTCGCAGACCTCGCGTAACCAAGGTAAGTCAGATTTTGAGTATCGCAGAGAGAGATAAGGTGAAGCGAGAATAGTAGCAAGTAGGAGAGGAAGTGCGCAAGAAGTTACAAAATCAACGTGGGGAGGAGAAATGGGTCGAGAATTGAAGGAATTTAGATAAAGGCTGAGTGGTGCCAGAAGAAGTCTCCGAGGATAGATTCATCCGGTCTGGAGGAAAATTCTGAGCAACTTTCGGGCTCAAGTCGTGAATGGGAACTCCGACGTTTCGTGCACGTTTAGTACATATGAATACTGAAATCAAAACGTTACTATATGCCGTGAAACTATAGAAAAACGTGACAAATGGCACCGTAAGGTAGTAAAAAAATGTGACATCTAAAAATTTCAAGATTTTACTGCTTTCCCGCTCGATTCCAATAATATCATAGAAATCAGCAGCCAAAGTTCGATGTTAACGGGTCTCGATGGTTCAATAACTCCTTAACCGAAATAGTTAGACCTACATTAGAGAAGAAAAAGAACTGAAGGCGGTTCGACTGTGAGTTAGTTCGCAAGATAAAAATGGGTTTGCCTTGGTTGAATGATAAAAATTTATTTTTCTGGTCCAAATTATTTATTAGTTACGAACTTTGGTTACATTTTACAATAATAAAATAATTCTTAAAACTAAATTACATTTCTAATATATAATCAAATATTTTTGCATTATTAGTCATTACTGTACCTCATTTGTAATTTTGGAGGATGAAATTTTCCATATTGGCTCTAACACCAGATACAAACGAAACAAGAATTTGCTTTCGTAAACAAAGCGGCACCGGGAAGCGAAATTCTGGGGAGGGTTAGTTTTTTGTCTCGCCCACGCAGCGGGTGGTCACTGGTCAGAGGAAATGAAAGGATCCGCAGATGGGCAGTTTGCATGTAGACAGCAAGGAAGCCTTTGGTACAACGGACAGGACGGTCTGAGAGAGAGGGTCGATTTTGGCAAGGTGTGTTTCGATGAAGGTAAAATATGCAGTTATGCTCATCCGGATGGTTGAGAATTGCAGAGCTTCCAATCAAATAAGCTCTGAACGCGACGTATTGCAACGATTCTGCATAGGAATTCGGTGGCTGAAATTTACTGGTCGATTGAGGAAGAGGACATCAAATATGATGACTGAGGATTTTTTGTAGGAAACAAAAGAAGAATAAACGCCTCTCGCCATTTCCGCATGACAGCTGCTAATCTTTACGTAAGCAAACCCCGCGGTTATCTTTTATTACATTTCTTAAAAATATTTTAATTGTCTTTTTCATTTTAGTTAGTTTCGCATTCCATTCTGAAATATTTCTTTTTTTTTACAGTGCGCACTTTGTATATGCAGGTGAATTGTTAATAGTTTGGCATAATTAATTTATGAATAAAATTAATAGCGTGTTATTAAATTCGAATAAATTATATGAATCAAAAGTTAATAATAAATTAAAGTGATTATTTAGGTAATTATGAGTCTCAATAATCAACCTTACCACAGTCATAAATCAGGATCGTATCTTTAAGCAACATTAATAATTCAGAAAATTTTAAATTAATGTCCAAATATTAACGAAATTTAAATTCTCATTATCGATTTTCTTATAATGCTTTACCGCAAATATATTGTAATACTAATTACAGGCCATTAATTGTTTTAATATAATTGGATTGTTAGCGGTACATTTCTGAAAGCAACAATCACGGCTCTTTGTCGGAAATAGTTGGAAACCGCACGCTTGTACGGAAGTCAGTCCGGCAAACGTTTCGAGAGAGAGGAGCTGTCCTAAAAAGTACGAATAGCGTGGTCCAGGAAGTTCAACTGCGAGATCTATTAAACTCTGTAAAACACAAGTAAATAGTTCTTGACGGAGAGACTCATGATATAATATCGCAAAGTGGAAGCAAAAGGTTTGCACCACACAATGCGAAATAACATAAAGGCATCGAGGAGACATACATCGGAGGGCTGACCGAGGGAGCGGCTGATCCCAAAATTACAGGTGGAATAACAACGAGAACTACGACCGTGTGTATTAAAAAATTATGTGTAGAATCAGTGAATAAAGGCCTTTTTAGTGAGTTGTGCTCTCAAGCTCCAAGAATCAGATCTGGTACCAGAAAGACATTCGTGAGTACAAAAGCAATTATTTAAAGTCTGTAAACGAGGATTAAAGATTTCGTTATCTTGTTTAGTTTTCGTTTTCTTTATTGTGTTTAGAATTTATATTCCGTTCATTTCAATTTTGATTTGTTAATAAGTTTATTGAATTTGTTTGTTCTTACTATCAAGCGCAGTAAAGATCCTGATAGAAAGTAATTAGATGAAATTGTTGTAAAATTATAAAGTTGTATTTTCCTAGAACGCCACAAATAAAATAAAAAATAATATAAAATTTGGTTTGTGAATTTGAGGAAATTAAATGTGCAAAGTGAAGCTGATAATTTGTATCTTTGAGGAATAAAATTGGTTTTTTTAATTAATTAATTAATTTAATCAATTTCAGTTAATCATTACAATATATTTCAATCTAGAGTTTCTATAAGCAACTCTAAATTTTAATTTATCAAGTAATCAACGTAATCAATATCATTATTAACTATCTTAAAAATAAATTTTAAGTCTGAAGAACAACGTTCAGTTTCCAGAGATTGGATTTACAATTTAAAGGAATATTTTTTTATAATTATGGTTTTTTAAATGGGTCTGGTAGTTTCATTCAGTAGGACATGATTAAAAAAAATGCTGTACAGACTCAATTTTCTTGATAAATTTATTTCTGAAGGGTGACTCCAATTCAAACATTAATGTTTGTTTCATCAACGATACATATAACATTTTAATAGTTAAAGGGGAATGGAATAATTTACATTTTATTGCAATAAAACCTAAAGTTTGCATAGATTTATTTATAGACGCATTAATATGTGCTTCAAATGCCATTTTTTAATCAAACATCATTCCTAAGTCTTTGTGCGCTCTACAATTGAATAATACAATATATACAGTTCAAATAATGTATCATTAAGTATAATTTAAATTATATATAAATTAGAATCTTCTATTAACTTAAGAGAGGGCAGGATGAGAATGTCGTTCTGGTATAAAAAAAATACATCTAGAATATATGTTATGATGTCTTTACCACTACAATCATTCGGAGATAAACCATTTATTTTGTAACTATATAAGAACACCTTCAGTTGTTTCGGATTTTTTAAGTGTATATATATATATATATATGTGTGTGTGTGTGTGTGTGTGTGTGTGTGTTATTAATTAACCCACAAATCGTTCGCGGATAGAGTAAGGAGCGGTCCATTGTGTACAAAACAGCATTAGCCAAAAACTCAGCCGTAATGGAGCCAAATGAGTTGTGACTGTTCCATTTCCTGAGCCACAACATCCATGTCTACCTCATTTCCGTCGGGAAATAAAGTCCATGCCTAACATTACCGACTGCTCCTGCAAGTCATAAGCTCCCAATCACAACTAGCAACATTTACTCTGTCGTATTATTCACGAAACACTCCATATTGACCTCAATGCAACCTCATATTAAGAAAGATGGAAATAATGAAAATATTTCAGTTAGAAATCAAAGAGGAGATCGAACATCGAGCGAATTATATCTTTCTAAGGAAGGGCAGGATGAGTGACATTGAGCTCAAAACTATATAATATTTTTATAAAATCTTTAGAATAATGTATATATAAATGTCTTTAGAAATGTAAACACATTACAGATAAGGTATTTCATATGCTGTATATATTGTACCGAATTATAATTACCCAAGGATACAAAATAGATCATATTTCCATCCGGCTAAATTTGAAATGATAAATACGCTTATGCACTGCCGACTCATTTCTTTCCACATTGTGCTGCTTTCGTCCAGGTGTTTTTTCCGGTCTTTCCTCTAGTCCCGATGCTCCTTAATGATGTCTTGAATTATAGTTTAGAAGTAACACTCCTATAATAAATGTATTTTTATGGATTTGATTTCATTAATAACATTATCTCTGTCTTTAAAACAAAAACTATTGTTAATATCAAACAGTATTTGACTCAATAACTGTTATTTTTAAATGTGAGGTTACAGAACACTCAAAACGCTTTCAGGGACAGTTCTTTTTACACTCATAAAATATTCTAAATATGACAAAAAATGAATTATTCACGAGGACGAGAAAGTAAAGTTACGTTAAAACTTATCCCACAGGATCGGATTCATATGAATTCTCACCTCGCTGAGTTGATTTGAAACAAAGATTTTTATTTCTTACAGATTCGAGTTCAAAGTTTCTGTAGAGCAGATGAAACCTCTTGGAAGAAGGCGTCCGCCATTCCAGAAATGCTGCAAGGTAACTTTTACATCGTTACTTTAAGTAACTTCTCTTGATTTCAATTAACCTAGTGTATTTCCTACCTGAAATTAATAGTTATTATGACATTTAATATAGTTCTTTCTTAAGATGGTTATATATACAAGCCTGAAACATTCATAATGAGTGATGAGAGTAACAATATTGTAATTTTAATAAACGATTAGTCAGGCCTTCCTTACATGCAGCCACGAAGGTTGTTCGATAAGTCTGGAAAAATTTATAAAAGAGCGGGAAATTTTTCTCTTTCGCGCCATCGAAAACATGATTCTTTCAAAGATATTCATAAAAGTTTCAAACATATGCCAGTAGTAGTTTATTGTTGGCAGCCATTTGTAGTGTTAGATGTGTAGTCAGGCGGAGACAATGACAAAAAACTAATTTCGTGCTGTCATTAAACACTTTCATTTGAAGGGTTGAACAGATGCACAAATCTAAACCGAATTGGATAAAGTTCATGCGGACTCTGCACCAGCATTAACTTGTGGATTAATGAGTAGAAACGAGGTCGCAGAAACACAGAAGATGAAGCTCCTGCCGCCAAATAGAGGTCACCACTCAGAAAAACATGGTAAAAGCTCACAATATCGTAATGGAAGATGGCAGACTAAAAGTGCGCGTGGTAGTTGATGCTGTAGACTTCTCATTTAACCGAATGTATTTCAGTCTCCATGGAAAACTGACCATGAAAAAGCTTTGCTCGCGATGAGTGCCGCGACCGTTGACATTGGACCAAAAACGGTTTCGGAAAAACATTTCAACGCAGAATCTAGCAATGTTTAGGCGTAACCCACAAGACCTTTGTCCATTTGTCAGCTGGAAATGTGATGACCACTGTACTTCGGGATTCTGAGGGTATCATATTCATATATTTCTTGGAAAAGAGCACAACCATAACTGGACTCTACAATGCTGCTCTGTTGGATGGTTTTAAACGGGTGCTGAAATGAGAAACGACCAAGATTGGCGCGCAAGAAAGTTCTGTTTCAGCAGGACAATGCGCCAAAGCACACAGCAGCAGTCTCAATGGCGAAAGTGTACGAGTTGGGATTATAATTGGTTTCTCATCCACAATATTCTCCAAGTATTCACTAGCAGCAAGTTACTTCTTCTTGTTCCCGAACTTGGAAATTTGGCTTCGTAAGAAGAAATTTCTCAGAAATGATCGAGGCCGTGACGGAGTATTTTTCAGAGTTTGACAAAACCTATTTATTATGGGTTGAAAAAATTGGACACTCGCTGGCCGAAGTGTATAGCTAAGGAAGGAAACTATGTTGAGAATTAAAGTAAGTGTTTTAAAATTTTACTAGACTTACGAAACAACCCTCGTACATATGAGAAACTTGACTCGGATTGTCACGAGGAACTAGTAAACACGGACTTATTTTTCTGTGCATTGATCACTACATCGCTTCTCACCGTTGTTAGAATGTAAACGACTGACTCGGGAGACGACGATACAATGTACTAAAGAAGTGACGAAGTTTTCCCAAATATAGAAAAGAACATGTAATTTATTAAAATTAGATTTGGATTGAATTAAGGTTTAATACGTTCACAGTATATTATATGATTATATGAAATTAATTAAAATATGATAACGCCAATACATACATATATATATGTATATATATTGTGGTAATTAAGAATATGTAATTATTTAATAAACAAAATTTTACAGTTTTCATTATCGGCAGCGTAAATATGAGGCCATTTCATTACAGCTTAAGGATTGTCTACAAGAATATGGAGCCTATAATGCTTGCTTGCTACAGTTGCATTGTTGCCTCAGGCAGCATTGAGACGTACGGAACTTGAGAATTCAGAGTTGCTTGGGCCAGGATGGCGAAAGATGTGTTTTGAGGAGTCAGTATTCAGAGTTTCTGGTACCATGATTAGTAAGCAGTGAAATGTTAAATTAAAAGTCCCTGGGTTTTGGAATTACAAGTCGACAGTTTGTAATATTTCGTCTATTGCTATATTCATGCAATTATCAAAGTTTTTTAAAAAAAACATTATCAACAGTTAAGAGCAGAAAGTGATTTGTGTTTGAAAACTAAAACATCTTTAAATTCATTGAAATATGGCCTTTCTGTGATGTGTTTAAAAAATCAAGTGAGATCGAGCCCAGGTGAACAGCTAAGGGTAATGTAAACAACAAGGAATTTTATTAATTGTAAACATTATGTGTGAATATAATTATCGTCATATTTCGAATTTCAATCATTTCGTATTTCAATAATTAAGTAAGGAATATTTTGCATTGTTAGTTTTTAATTGTCATTTTGTAACTATCTTTATTGGAGGGCTAAATAAATTTGTCTATTAATTTTAATAAATAATTTTGATTATATATATATATATATATACACACACAAAGAACAGAGTAATTTAAACTTAATATTTAATATGCTCATTGGAAAATATTTAGGAGAAATATTATGATTAAAACTATATCTGACTTTTGTTACATTTACATTAGTACAATTGCCAACAGTCAGAATATTTTAAATTAATCTTAAATTGAAGACGTCTTAAGACGTTATCTAAAATTGTTTGAGAAATAGGCGTATAATGAAATAACAATAAACAAATTTAATCGCAAATAAATTATTTACAATGTAGTAAATTCCTTTTTTAAATAAATATTTTAAGTATGTTTTCCTACAACAATATAATAATATTATTAAAAAGTCCTATAACTGATAATTTGTTAATTTCAGTATTAACCCCAATCTTTACTGAGTCATCTATTTTAAATAAAAGCTATTCATTCTTTACAAAATCTTTAATTTTTAATTTGGAGGAACTTTTGCCAAATTGTCGTATTTATCTGTGCGAAGAAACAAAATTATAGAACCATTTACAATTTAACAGTAATCCCATATATAATATTGACGTGTGCGTCAATTGTGTAATTATCGACTTTAAATTTCTATAAATATCGAGAGAATAAGTGATGTCAGTTGAAAGGTTTCTTCACCTTCATATTGATGTGAAATTTGCAGACATTAGTGTGTCAACTAATAGTGTCTCTGGTTGATTGGGGTCATGACACTTCCTTTCCAATTTTAATCCCCGTCACTCAAAATATCCCAAATGAACGTGAGCCAATTGTGTTAGGGGTCTCTGAAAAGAACACTAACGCTCCCCTTAGTGTTAAGTCGCAGTTCAAGCCCTATCGGCAAAGGAATGAAGGGTCTTAAAAGATGGTTGAAAAATCAAATGTCTAAAACTACTCGATTAATGTTGAATACGTAGTTTTCTGAGTCATTGATATTCCAAGTGCCAGTTAAGAACAAATTCAACCCCTTCAAACTAGGGTTGAGAGTGAGAATCGAGTTTTCGGATCCGCTCAAAGATTATTTGTTACAGTCCGCGGAGAGAGTGAGAAAATATAATGACGAAAAATACCGCGATTTATGTCGAATACGGTTGTAGTTTATGTCTAACATAAATATATGTACCCATTTATGAATCTTCTTTTTAAATGAGTAGGAAGAGTGATTTTCAGAGGGTCCCCTGGACCTGAGCAAATCTCCGTCGTGCAGCAGCCAGAGACTTAGGCGGATACAGCAGCAGAACAGGTCGTTGTTGCCTTGCTCAGTCTGCGGAAAGTGCTTCGACAGGCCGTCGCTCCTCAAGAGGCACATGAGGACGCACACAGGTGAGCAACAGCAAGAGGTTCGCCGCTTGGTTTACCGAGGGGGAAGATACTAGACTAAGTACAAAATATTCTTTCGTACTAACGGCAGAATAATTTATTGCTATTAGGGTAAGTGTTTCTTTAATATTTGCACCAGAAGGTAGAATCTTGAAATGAATTATATATTAAGTACTAATTATATATTTAATGGTAAGACAGCTCGAAATTAAATAGTACTGCTGTTAAAAGTTGAGATATTTAATAAAAAATATTATGCTGTCGATCATAATCTTCCAGCTGTAAATACAAAATATAAAATATTTGCCATATATATATATATATATACATATATTGTAATAATTACAGAAAAGCTTTAATTAATTTAATTTGCCCCACGTTGTGGACGCCAATATGTAATAAACAAATAAATAGGTCGTTTACTTTATTTTGAATCAAATTAATTTACCTCACGTGAAGCGCCAAAATGTAATAATTACAGAAAAGGCTTTTATTAAATGAAGAGATCGAAATTAACAAACAAAATATTTATTTATTTTGTGGCAATAACTCAAAAACAATTACAATTTAAAATATTAATTTCTCAGGGTCTCTACTGGGTTTGATAATGGACACAACACGTTGTTTCAAAAATCTTATTAACACACAGACAATATGTCGATAGGAAGAAATTAAAAGGAAAGAAATTAACTCTGATTGACAATTAAAATAGAACTAAATCTGACTTCTATCCTTTAATTACGTTTACATAAATCATTATTTTTGTATTTTGTTACTTACATCTGTCCAGCTGGTTCCAGCATTCCTTTTGTTTTCGGGAGTACACTATTGCAAAAATTTTTACACTGATTCTAATATCGGCTCACAGATTTTACACTCTTGAAGTCAACCTTGATAGGCCCCCAGGAACTCGGATGATCCTCCTTTTTGTCAGCTATCTGGTGACCGCTTGGCTTATATGAATCCTGTGATTCATAGATTTGCTAGTCTTTTTACCGCTTGGGACTTTAACTGCAACTTTACTATTCCTGGCTGGCTACAGACGTAAAAACTGCTAACTTAGCGGTGTTTACGATTTAAATGCTTCCGTGAATGTTTTTACATTGTCTTAAACTCACAACTTTGTTAAATAATACATTAAATAATGGCTAGTCTCTGCTCTAGACTCATTTGTTCCGTCCTCCGAAATGTCCCGTCACCAACTGAACTATCGTAGTCTCGAGGGTTAGCGCGCATACGCCATTTTTGACTTTCCGACAAAGTAACAGAGCCCGGCTCCATTGTCGCTTTGGAAACTCCTGCCACTACAATTAAATTTTATTAAAACCAATTAATGGCCATAATAATTAATTGGCATTACGATATATATATATATATATATATATATATATATGTATATATATACATATATATATTGTAATTTAATATTTGTATTTGTTAAATTATTTAACTTTCCCCACGAAGACGTTATACACCAATTATTAATATTTAAATTATTAAATTAACTGACGTTTAGGAACCAATTTAAGTAATATTTAACTTTTAAATATTTAAATATTTTTAAAATTTCACTCTATGGTTGATAAACATTTAATGGATTATTTAATAATAAAATTTAAATCCTGTTAATGAAATTTTGAATTATAAAAATTTAAAATATTGATAGAAAATCTGAATATTTAGTGACAGGTTTGAAATGATAAAACATAAATTTAATTAATACAAGATTTAAAGAATTTATTTAAATTGCCTATTATGAATATTACATATAAACTGTACATATATTTGGCACGGCTGTTAATATAAATTTGACTCTTATCTGATGGCGCTTTATCGGGCCTCGTCACAAGTATTAAGTCTAACAAATTTTCTTTTAATATAAAACAAGACACTTCTCATTTAAACACTATTTATGATAGTTTATTAAATAATCTTTGTTAGTTTATGTATTGTATTCATATTCTTTGTAACGTTTTGTAACTTTGGCCATAACATTTATCCAGTTCCTCCACTATAGTATTGACAAAGATCACAACAGTTGAGTGAAGCGTCTACTCTCTTTTAAAATTTCTGTTCTTCAAAATTATTTTCTTTTATTGCCTGTTTTATGGCTCGTTAATTATGTATGTTATAAAATCAGAGTACCGTCAAACAAATCCACTGCCAATACAGTAGTCAATAAACTTCATAAGCAAATGACTCATTTCATCCAATAATTCTATTTCCTTTCAAGACCAATAAGCAATAAAAAAAATTACGTCCGATAGAAAATAATGAATAAGAAAGACAGCCAATTCAGACTAAATAAGTGATAAAATACCACACAACGTTTCTGTGATCGTTGTCCCATTCCTCTGGTGCGAAGAAGATTCTAGAGCGACACAACTGCACTCGTCAGTTGGCAAAACTCAAAGCAACGAAAACGCAACGACAATTAGACAGCCGAAAGGTTAGCGTATCACTAAGGGAGCAACGACAAAGGGAAAACAGAAGGTTTAGCGTATTAATAAGGGATCATAGCTATTATTGAGTTTCATAGTGTCTGTTTGTACATTAATAGCTGTGATGTTTGATTTAATGTGAAGCATCTCTGAAATGAGTGTGGAATTGTACCTGCTGTCAATGCCTAAAGTCTTAGCATTTTGCCAATCAAATGTACGTTTAGAATTGATGATATGTTTGGATACTGCAGATTTTTATCAATGGGAAGTTTGATAGTAAATATATGTTTCTTGATACGCGTATTAAGGGAACGTTTTGTTTGGCCTATGTAACAGGAATTACAATTAGAGCAAGACTGTAAACTACACAGTGTTTGCTGTAGATGTCAAGTGGGTCGTTGTGGTTTTTAATTTTGTCTGAATTGACTACCTTGCTTATTAGCAATTAGCAATGTTTTCATACAACTTTTATAAACTATAGGTGTAATGATTGGGAATTAAATTAATAAATCAATTTGAGGTGAACTGATGTGAAGGTTTCTGTAGGTGAGAAGCCGCACGTCTGCGAAGTGTGCGGAAAGGGTTTCTCGACTTCAAGTTCTCTGAACACTCACAGACGGATCCACAGTGGAGAGAAGCCGCACCAGTGCCTCGTCTGCGGGAAGCGCTTCACGGCCAGCTCCAACCTCTACTACCATCGCATGACACACACCAAGGTGAGCACGTCTTACCTTCGTCCCTAAGGTTAGCGGCATGATCACCACATGACACTTCTTACCTTCGTCCCTGAGGCTAGAGACACATCGCTTGTGCGGGTGAAAATATAGAGAACGCCACATACTCTTAGGAGTGGGTGGAAATTAAATTATAAACGAGGATAAAGGATTCCCCATAAAGATACAAATATACAAAAAAAATATACCACGTACGTATTGTTCCGGTCATCTATCTCCATTTCTTCATCTTTCTTGATTTTATTTTTACGTCTGTTTATTTAATATTAAGGATAAACTTTAACCTTTAACTGACTTCCTTTTATAATTTTATTTTATTTATTAAAACGACAAACTGTCGGTACTGATTAGTGCCTTCATCATATTGTATGTCGTGATAGTAATTGACAATTGATTTATGAACAATATTCCCATTTTAATTTTTAAATAAAACATGTTTAAATGTATAAATCAACATTAAAAAATTGTAAACTTTTGAAATTTACTTGTTTAATATAACCTTGAACACGTTTTACTACAAAATTAAGATTATAAAAGTAATAACGTACCCCTTCCCCACCAACTTTCCGCCCTAGCAAGCTGCGGGACCCATTCCGGTCCAACCCGCAACCACAGTATGTGTCAGGTCTCCATGAATTATGTGTGTTGTCTGACCCGCATCCACGACGTGTCTCTAGCCTAAAGCGTTCAACAATATTTAAAAGTCGCGAGAAATAGATGCGCTGTTGAATGAGGAAGAAGATGGAGGGGAGTACTGTCGTCAGGGAAAACCCCTCCTGGGGAACCAACCTCGAATAACTCTACTATTATTCTTAAAAATATTAATTAAATATTTACGAACGGGATACCACCTCCTCTACTTAACATCTCTTAACTTTTACGGACGGGATAAGATTTTTGATTTGAACACAATATATATTCTTTGTGTCCATGATTTCGTAATAGTTTTTACACTACCAAGTTGCTTTAACACAGGTTCGTGCCAAAATGAGCTTCGGTCTATTCCCTCTACATTACCAGGTAGGTGTATCGTATTTTGAAACAACAAGCTATTTCCCTGCATCTTTGCAAATAATTGAAAGTCGATAATGTACTACTTTCAAAAAAAAATTTCAAATGAAAAGACAAAAAAAACAGAGTTGTTATAGTTTTTATATTCCTTAAAATGCAGTAAAATAAATAGAGAAAACAATTAAGCATGTAATTCAGTTCAGCCACAGATACGACCATCTGTATAGTCTATTTCAAATGGGAATCGTTTTTGCTGTTACCGAATGAAAGTAAAAAATTAGACTAACGTTGTCACATCGAGAATAATAAATAAGATTCCTTTACTGCAGCTGCGTGGACAATAAGTAACCATGTTGCACGAATTTGATGCGTCGGCGCAATGAAGACCTTCAAGGTCAATCTACTCCCATTTGAAAGCACCATAGTTATTCATACAGTTGCAGTTGTCTCCCTGGATGCGGGCTGAAGTTGCAAAAGCCAATGAATCTTTTCCAAAATGTTCCCTGGCGAAATCTCCATAATATCTCAAACGGTATTAAACTTGCCAAACTATTACATCACTTTCGTCTCATCTCTTTATACTCAAATTTTATAAGTGCATAATTTTAGCCTATTTTCTATCTTACTATAGTATCTGTTTCACGTCAAGTTTCAATCTGTCTATTACTGTTTTTATTTCAAATTCTGTCTTTAATCTCTCTACCTTACTAACTCCCGTTGTGAGGTTCTTACTAGAGAATTTTTGAGTCCTATAACTGCACACTCTTGTGTTCGGTCATCTCACTGACATTGTTCTCTCCTTCACTGTTTACTAGCTGACTCTTGGACACACGAGGACCTTAAACTTCCACTGCCAAATCCAAGGTTTAATTTCTGTGTTCGTCGCCTGTACCTGTAACTTCTATTTCTAAAATATTTAATCATTGTAAAGAACACTAAATTAATATTTAAAAATTATTACGATTTTATGTCATAGTCCCACGTTATGGTGAACCAAATTATAACCAACAATTATTTAAACTTATTTAATACTATTTGATTATGAGAGAAGTCTTTGAAGAATAAACATTTATTATGGAAATTACAACATGTTCATATGCGCGAAATGATAGCTGATTTAATGCGAACAATGCGACTTAGCATATGACATGAGACCTTTTCAGGGCATCTTCTGATCCGCCAATAAACAGAAATAGAACATTTATGTAAGAAAACTTACAATTTAAAATTTTCTAAGGCAATACGAGACCTGGCAGTAACAGTGAAATTAATGCAATCTTTTTACAGTGATTAAAACTTGACGAAGTCTCTACTTTGGTGGCTAGGCTGCTACAATGACCAAGTACACAGCAGAAGCAAGTTATCACAAAACACCAAATATTTTCTTCTCCTATGATACGAGGGTTGGGAAAATCGGTAAATTGACCACGTGCCTCTCCTAATCCAGGATATGTCTTGTTGGTTGACAATTTCAGACATTCATGAACCTCACAGATGGTAAATAGCAAATGTATGTCATTATATTGAATTGTCACTCTGAGGTTGTGGACATTATTAATCACTTATACTTATAACTATGGAAAAATGCAGAAAAAATGTAATATAAGTCCGACCTCCTGTGGTGTAGTGGTCGACGTCACTTACTTCGCATCACACAGGTCCCAGGTCCCAGGTTCTAATACCGGCGAGGCCAAGGTTGTTGTGTGTGTGTGTGTGTTGGCATACCGAGAACCCGCAAATTAGTTTTGCGGCCAAGTAAAATACAGAAGTGTAAAAAAATCGCTATATAATGTTAGCAGTTGTTGAGGCTAAATACAAAAAAAAAATTATTTTAGAAAGAAATTTAATTGTTTTGTAACTTGACAATCTATAAAATTATCAATTTGATAACAATGGTGAGATATTATTATACGTATTTAAGGGTAATTGTTTGAGTAAAACTGAAGAAGAACCAAGAAACGAGAGGAAAACAAAGCAAATATGAAAAACAGAAGAAACAACAAGAAAGCTACCAGAGAAGCTAAAAAGGGTAAATATACAAGAAAAATAAACCAGACGGACTAAGTTAATTGAGCGAAGATGACAGTGACTAAGAAATAAATCGTCCAGAAAAACTGAGTAAGAAAATTAAAATATCGTTTACAGCATCAAAGAAACTCTTCTTAATTATGAAAAAAATAACATTTATGTATTTATTAGTTTCTTCTGTTTCTATACTATTTTTCCTTCGATTTTCCTGTATTTCCTTATTTCTTCTTCCTTTTTACACAGAATGTAATAACCGATAAATACTTATTATAATACACATACTTTAATAGATGCTTCAACCTCACGTACAAATCTGCTAATAGGTAAACGAAGTAGGCCCTAAAATCTAAATGTATTATCTTCTGTCTCACGTACAGACACAAAGATATATAGAAAAAAAATCTTGTTCAAAGAAGAATGTAGGTCAAGTAGCAACACAAGCGGAAGTTAAAGTAAAAGGATTTCTACAATAAATTACGTCTGATTAGTTTTTGGGCACTAGTAGGGAGGGAACAAACTCTTAAATAGATTCTGGATTTATCGGATAGGTGAATGGCCATCTTCAATCGTCCTTTGTTTGTCATATATGTGTGTGTATATATATATATATAATAACAAATTTCAAGCGCCTAAATTTAATTCAATACCCAACTTATTTTAATTAACGTGGATGAGCAACTCAATGTAATATTGAATTTTGCAATAATTAAAAAAAATTATATTATATTTTACTTTAAATTTCATGATTAATTAAATATATGTTTACGTTCAACAATTTAAATGAAATCCATGAAATTTCCAAGTTATCAAATTTTAATAGCAATTTCAAATGATGAAACCAAGATTTTATTAATATAACATTTAAAACATAATAATGAATTTTACATCTGAATTTTAAATAAGAATGACACAGCTATTTATTTAAATGAGACTCTTATTTTTATCCCACGGTGTTTTATCGAGCCTCATAAAACTATAGAATTGAAATGCAATATCAAATTTACAGAAAAATTGCTCAGTTGAAATTACAGGAATGTTACACTTTTAAATATTCTCCCAAAATACAAACACGAAATTTAAAAACAATGAAATTTGAAGGTAATACAATTAAGCAAGGTTTACATTTAATTTTACTAAATGTAAAATAAACTTTACATACCAATTTTCATCGAACTTTAATTTCACTTCCACAGAATTTACGAAAATCACAAATTTAAAACAAACAAAAACTTTTAATTCTTTAAATTGGCCATATTATTGCAAATACAGTTTCACAACGCACGCAACTGAATTCTTTTAGTGGACCAGACTATAGGATTTTGTTCGTCGGTTCAAATTAGTGCGCAAGTATGGTCGTCAATTCCAAAGATATTACAGTGGACACCGGTCAGTTTTACTATTATCAAAATAATTTTCGGATCACGAGATATTTCGCCAGAATTCAATTTAATCTACTGCCGAAATCTCTAATCCAAACAAACTTCGCCGAATAATAATACTTTTTAAGTCCAACAATGCAGACCAATACTTTATACCTTTACTTTTCAACACTTCAGTACTCCTTGTCCGACTCCGTACTACCTCGCCTAATGGCGACCTCTCTCTTCGATAAGCACCACAAGCAGACATGGTTTGTACTACATCAAATTCACCCCCTCCCAATTGCAATCTAGTGGTGGAAACTTTTTTTCAAAGTCCAGACAGACGCATCGATTTGACAAACACACAATGACAACAAAACACCGTTCTCACAGTACATAGTGCCTGATCGAATATTCTTACACAACAAATTTTCAATTGAAAAATTTTAAAATTTGTATTAATACCAACATTGGTGTATACTTCAATATACAGGCCTGCATTGTAATAATTCAGTTATATCTATTAAAGTAATTTCTAAATTTACTTCATCCTCAGTTGGGAAGCAATTTAATGTTATATTAAGTTTGAAGTTTTTCAATGAATTTTAAATTTTACCTTTATTTACAGTTGAGAATCATTTAATGTAATATTCAATTTTAATTCAATTAATGCAATTTTAAAGTAAATAAGTTTTTAATAAAATACGGGTTCTGAATATTTAATGACAGGTTTAAATGATAAAATATAAATTTCATTAATACAGAATTTAATAAATTAATTTAATAGAAGATTAAAAAATTTCACGTAATGTTGCCACGGCTATACTTACAAACGATAGTCTCACCTCAGGGCGCTCTACCGGGCCTCGAAACATGTATAGAATGTAATTTAATTTTTTTTAATTAAATGTTTTGATTTTGCGCAATGAATCATAAAATTAAAGAAAATATTCTTTAATTACCAAAATATTCAAACTTATCAAATATACCCAAATTAAAGATTTCACAAAATGAAATTTACAAATCTAAGTAAATTTTTATAATCTTCATAAAAATTAGGATCCTGCTTAAGGACCCCTAGGTGTTCTTCTCGTGAACACCAGTCAGTGTTACGCCAACAAGACACCAGTCAGCATTACAATGGTCACGAGGATTGACAGCTCACAAGATTTTTTCACCCTTCTATTAAATTGTTCCAAATACAACTACAAACATTAATGCCAGACTCTATTGATTGTATTTAACTAATCGAACATCCAACTCGATCTCTGCTGATCAACTCTTTAGAACATAATCCACCTTAGCCATACTTCGGGCCAGATCGCCGCCGCTCAATTCTAAAATATTTTTCCTCTCCGAAATCTGTCAGACAACTCTATTGGTCAGATTGTGTTATAGTTTATGTTCTCACAGCTCAAACTGGCTTATTCAATTTGATTGGAGCGTGTACTTATTTTCTTAAAGCTTTTCTACTATAACAAACTACCACTGTGAACAGAAAGTAAGGAGAATTTATTTATAAAATATAAATTCTTTATTTATTCTTCCCAATCAATTTCATCCCCTTCAAAGTAATCCCCGTCCGATAAAACGCACTTTTTCCAACGCTTTTCCAGTCCTCGAAACAGTCGGAATAGACTGTTTCCGGTATAGCCTTTAACCCTCTTCGATTAGGTTTTTATCTCCTCAATCGTGTCAAAACGGCGTCCCCGCATTGGCCTTTTGAGTTTGCTGAATAGCCAGAAGTCGCACGGAGCCAAATCAGGCGAATACGGTGGTTGCGGAACGGTATAAGTCGAGTTTTTGGTGAAAATGTCGCGAAGAACCAATGCAGTATGACATGGTGCATTATCGTTATGAAGGAACCAAGAGGTATTCGCCCATAATTCCGGCCGTTTCAGACAAACAGCTTCACGAAAACGGCGCATAACGCTCAAATAATATTCTTTTACACGATATTCGCTGGATTGGTCGGTGGTTTCAGGGTCGTATGCGTAAATCCAAGTCTCGTCTCCAGTAATGATGCATTTCAAGTGGTCCTGATAGTCAGATAGCAAAGTTTCACACACATCAACGCGACGCTTTTTTTTCCAAATCGAGACTTGACGCGTTTGAGACACAAAACATTCTTCAAAATGGCTTGGGCTGGACCAAATGATATCTACACACTATCAGCGAGATCTCTAATTGTCCATCGACGATTTTCAAACACCAAATCTTCGATTTTTTGGACGTGGCCCTCGTCGGTAGACGTTGATGGTCGTCCAGAGCGCGGTTCGTCTTCAACGCGTTCTCGGCCCTCTTTGAACTCGTTGTACCACTTATAAACTTTGTTTGTGCCATATTTTGATCACCAAAGGCCTTCCGCAACATTTTCAACGTGTCCGCACAAGAATATTCGTTCCGCAAACAAAATTTGATTCAAGTTCCTTGCTCAACAAAATCACCCATTTCAAAAATAGAAAAATTCACTTTTGGTCGTTTACAAAAACACGTGTAACTCGGAGATAATTAAACCTTTTAACAAACAGACGCTTGGCAAATATTATAGACAGTCCTACCAACCTAGGAAAAAAAATTACCTGCCTTCCTAATACCCGGGAGTTTTAAATGACAATTTCATCTTACTTTTTGATCTCAGTGGTATATCTGAGGGCTCTATATATCCAACGCTCTCACGCGTCACACCAACTGTTCAAGAATTCTTCTAGTCACATGACCTTTTTTACTTACGAAATAAATTTTAAAAACAACATTATTATTACCGTTAGTTTATATTACAATAATATAATGGAGAATTTATCCATTTTTAACATCCAACAGATAAATTGAATCAAAAATGTTATACATGTGTATGGATCATTTCTCAGTTTCGTTGCCTCGGCTATTTTATTTCCCTATATTCTCCCCCCACAAATAATAAAGTTGGATTAAAAGTAAAAAATCAAGAGACTTCTCTCACATTAGATTAATTTCGGCCAACTTTGCCAAACAGAGCAGATTATATTCTCTAAAAATAAATAAGTTCCGCATAAGAGACATACTTGAATTATCAACACAATTACTGACTTTCCTAATTCCCAACTGGCCGTGACTGTAACTTCTATTTCACGTTTTTCCGATAAATTCCGTACACTCTTTTACAACCTCTCGACGCTGTCAACATTAACCAAAATATTTTTTATATAGGTTCGTTCTAAACATGCCCAAAAGAGAAACATTCATCGCACAAACGGAAAGAAAAAAAAGAAAATCGTCTCGTAAGGTAAGTTTGTCAAAACAAATATTTAAGGTATATAATTTCAAAGAGAAGTTATCTAGGAAATTGTTATGCGTACTATCAAAAAGTCTGCAATAAATCGAATAGCGGCTTAGTGAATGTTCCAACCAACGTGAGAAACAACAACAGGAACACAAAAAAAAACCTTGTAATTATGTTATAGGCGTTAGTGTAACTCATGCTCATTTTAATTATTTTATGTCTTTAAATGTTAATATAGAGCAACAAAATGCGTTCAAGCATATTAATTCCCAACATTTTTCTGTCGAATATCGATATTCAATTCTTTCAAGAAAAACGTTTGAATTTCGAATTGGCACTCGTTGGCAACTACATTTGAGGTAAAAGTACTAAAAGGAGCTTCTCTTGCAGTGTTCCCCTCCTCAGAAATCAGTTCACTTCTATTTATTTACTCCTGTAACAAAACAACAGTGGATTGCCGGAAATGAATTGATACGATAATTTGACGCCTTCATAATAACCCGTTTTCTATAATGACTAATGTAAGCTCGATGCTGTAGAATGCAAACTGTATGGTTACAGGAGAAACCGCACAAGTGCAACCAGTGCTCGAAGTCGTTCCCGACGCCTGGGGACCTGAAGGCTCACACCTACACCCACAGTGGTACTTGGCCTTACCGTTGCTCCGTCTGCGGCAGAGGCTTCAGCAAGCAGACCAACCTGCGCAACCACCTCTTCCTGCACACGGGTAACGACATCTCACTTACTTACACAACATCTTGCAGCAGGAGTGTCATTCTCAGTCTTTCCTCTTGTAACAGGAATAATTAAAATTGCAGACCCGAAGAAACTTTCGGCGACGACAACCAGTTTCTTCACGATTTTGGAAAAATATTAAACTTAAGTGTCATCTGTAACATGTAAGAATGTCTACTCATTATTTACGGCATTTATTGGTGGTAATTACCTACAGTCTGGTCTCACATTGAACGAAATAGCCGTTCAATTTGACTATTGTGTCTCCGACTGACCGTAAAAAAATCCGTAATAACAAAATGCCTTCTGGGAATGTTCTAAATCCAACGTTCTCAAGCCAAAAACTGACTTCAACAATATGACCTAACCTAAAAAAATATCTTTTATATATATATATATATATATATATATTGTAATAATCAAATAAGTAGCTCGTTTAATTTAAATGAAACAATCAACAAGAATTTAAAACATATAATTATTTATTTCCACTTTGTTGCTTTAACTCACAAACAATTACAATTTAAAATTTTAGATCTCAGGGTCTCTACAGGGTTTGATAATCGACACAACAAGTTGTTTTTAAAAACTAATTAGCACACAGTTTATAATTCACCAAGACAATATGTCGATAGGAAGAAATTAAAAGAAAATAAATTAATTCTGATTGACAATTAAAATAGAACGAAATCTGACTTCTATCCTTTAATTACGTTTACATAAATCATTATTTTTGTATTTTGTTACTCACATCTGTCCAGCTGGATCCAGCATTCCTTTTGTTTTCGGGAGTAAACTTTTGCAAAAAAAATTTACACTGATTCTAATATTGGCTCACAGATTTTACTATTGAAGTCCACCATGATAGGCTCCCAGGAACTGGGATGATTCTCCTTTTTGTCAGCTATCTGGTGACCGCTTGCCTTATATGAATCCTGTGATTCATAGCTTTGCTAGTCTTTTCCCGCTTGAGACTTAAACTGCAACTTTACTATTCCTGGCTGGCTACAAACTGCACTCCTTTCCTGGCTGCTGGTAGACGTAAAAATTGCTAACTTCGCGATATTTTCGATGTAATGCTTCCGTGAATGTTTTTACTTTGTCTTAAACTCACAACTTTGTTTACTAATAAATTAAACAACGGCTAGTCTCTGCTTTAGACTCATATGTTCCGTCCTCCGAAATGTCCCGTCACCAACTAACTATCGTCGTGCTCTCGAGTTTTAGCGCACATACGCCATTTTGACTTTCCGGCAAAGTAACAAAGCTCGGCTCCATTGTTGTTTTTGAAGCTTCTGCCGCTATAATGGATTTCTCAAACAATTTAAATTTTATGTCCAAACAATTAATGTCCTAATTAATTGGCATTACAATATATATATATATATATATATATATATATATATATATATATATTGTAATAAATAGAAGACAATTATTTAATTAAATGAATTGCCTCACGTTGGTGAAGCCAAAATGTAATAAACAAATAATAATTAATGACAATTATGAATGACTTTATTTTTTATTAAAATTTAAAGTGATAGGTTGTTAAATAATTTACAAAATTTTAAACTTTACAAAACAACTAATTTATTCAAAGAAAAATAACAAAATTTCTTGATCTGATTTATTTACATTCGTGTTCTTCTATTTTACAGATTTTATCTACTCTCATCTCCTTTGGGCCTTTTAAATAAAGAACCAACTTTTTACATTCAAATTAACAATCAAATTTTTACAATATTAGAGTTAAACAACAAAATGAACGTGAAACCGAAATCTTACGATTTGATCCTTTATTAACGTTTACAAAACTTTTATAAAATTTCTATCTACTTACAGTCTCTTTACTGGTACCAGGCATTCATTTTGGGCTCTGATGCACTATACATTATTCACATATAACAGGCCATAATTTCACAGAATTTAATTTTGTTTCAAAATCACTGTCCAAAACGTTTGTATCTATCAACTGGAACGATTACTCCGTACAACACCTGTGGTCCTATGCATTAAGTCTCTCTCTCTCCAGCAAATATGGTATTTCTAGTTCTAATTAATGGTCAGTCAGAATGTTAGCAACTCTTTCTCGATGAAATTTGCGACAGTCTTTTTACTTGTTGAATTCTTACTGTCCGCAACTTTACTTCATGAATTCCTGCCCGTCGCTGACTCCTGTAAACCACGCAGTTCGGCACGACAAAGCCCGCGACTGTACATTGTTGTGTTTATATTTTCGCCGATAACAATCTACTACAAATTTCCAACTATTAAATCTTTAATTGCCTCTTATTAGTATTACAATTTATATATATACAGTGGTTTTTATGAATATGTAATTATTTAATAAATAAAATTGTACTATTTTCATTATCGGCGGCGTACATATGAGGCCATTTCATTATAGCTTAAGGATTGTCTACAAGAATTTGGAACCTATAATGTATAAATAATAGAGTTGCATTGTTGCCTCAGGCAGCATTGAGACATACGTAACTTGAGATTTCAGAGTTGCTCAGAGCAGAATGGAGGAAGGTGTGATTTGAGACGAGTACGAATTCAGAGTTGCTCGGAGGAGGATTGAGGCAGGTGTGTTTTGAGGAGTCCGTATTCAGAGTTCCTGGGACCACGAGTTAGCAAGTGTGATTTGGAAGCTGAGAAATGTTGTATTAAAAGTCCCCGGTTTTGGAATTGCAAGTCGCCAGTTTGACATTATATTTCGTCTATTGCCATGTTCGAGTAATTATCAAAGTTTAGAGAACAAAGCTATCAACCGTGATTGTTCGAACAAAGTTATCAACAGTTAGGATCAGAAAGTGATTTGTGTTTGCAAACTAAAATATCTTTAAATTCAATGAAATATGCTCTTTTTGTGATGTGTTTAAAAAAACAAGTGAGATCGAGCCCAGATGACCAGACAAGGGTAAAGAAAATAAAAAGAATTTTGTAAACCTTGTAGTGTAAATATAATTATCGTCAGATTTCAAATTTCGATCATTTCATTTAAAATAATAATAATTTAAGACAGGAATATTTTTGCATCGTAAGATTTAATTGTCATTTATGTAACTATCTTTATTGGAGGCCCGATAGACGGCCCTGAAAATTAAGTCGTGGCAACAATATCAATTTGTAAAATTTCAACTAAGATAAAAAATTTGTTTTATTAAATTTGTTTTGTTATATTTTAAATTGTTGCTTTCATTTCAATACTTTCATTTTTAACTTTTAATTTGTTTATTACAAAATTGGTCCTTCAACGTGGGGCAAAATATATAAAATAAACTTTTATTTGATTGCTATGCAATCGTTTCAATTTATGATTTTAATAGTTTTATCATTTTGAAAATTTGCAAGCTACGAAAATAATGGTTCATTTCAAGAATGCATCCACTAAACAATTAATGCAAGGTTTTTTGGCGTGTTGTTCTCGATCACAACAGTTAACGCAAATTTATAATAATCGTTATAAATACTATTATTATTAGCTGGGTCAACTTTACACAAAGACAAATGTGACTATTCCGTTTGAAAAATTACCAAGTATTCGCATGCATCATCTCAAGATTAAAACCATGCACTGAATATCGCAAGCTCTTCATTTCACGAACTCGGGCGGTTGGTATCCTTCTCTAAACGTTTTCTATTTCGTATCTTTCCACCCCATCGCAACTAATTTTAGGTGGATCGATATTTTATATTTTGTTATTATGCATACATTCACTAAGTAGTTATTCGTTAATTGAATTTATTTTGGTACAGGTGATCGACCGCATCCGTGCCAGTTGTGTGGCAAGAAGTTCGCGCTGGCGTGCAACCTCCGTGCGCATGCGCGTACGCACCACCCAATGCCCGGCCCCGGCCCCGGAACAAGCATTGGCGTTGGCAGAGACGCCGTGTGGGCGCCGAACCTGCTTGCGACGCCCCTGTCCTTGGCAGAACTGCAGGCGCTGCTCTTCATGCAGGCTGCGAACCTCAGCGCCCTGCAGCAGGCTTGTCACAAGCAGACACAACCCTCAGGCCAGGACGGAGGCGTCGTCTTCGTTTGAACACGCACCAACGACTCGCTTTAATGTATATACTAATTTTATTAGGTTAAATGAGTTTACAGCATAAGCTCTGATTTAGTAAGTTTATTCTTCTTTACGTGTAACTGTTGTGCCACAAATAAATGTACCACAAAATTCTTGAGCCGTAATTTCTCTTCCGCCATAGAAAAAAATATTACTCAAACGAAATTTTGTATCTATGAAAAAGATTTTAATTCAAGTCAATAGAAGATATTTGCATTTCGAAAAGCGGCCATTTGTTTGCCTACAGTAAAGGAGCAATTGTAGGGCAATATTATAAGATAGTAATTATATAATTATTTTCCTATACGGTCCAAGAGGTCTCCTATTTTATTAGAATTATAAATAAACATTTATTTTCCATCACGATTATATATTTGAAACTTGAATATTTAACTATTTTCTACGCATTCGTCTTTTCGGTTGACCCTGTTTTATGTAGGTGATTTGGTAGTATCCATTTGAGTTATTAACTCATTAGAATACATATCTGAGGTATATAAAAAACATACAGCCAGCTGAATTTAATTGGCTTAGTTGCGATAGATTTCGGCACTAGTTCATGTTAACCCTATGATCTTGAACTCCTACGCAGACGAAAAGGATAACTTTTTGGATTCTATTGTCACGTGACCATCGTGGGAGGTCAACATGGAGACAAACTGGTGCGCTAAATGGTAACCAACATATGACGTGAATTCTGTTTTTTTAATAAAATAAATCTACTAGCTCAGTGTCCGGCGTTGTCCGGGTATTTATTTAAATTATCCCTAGAAGGAATTCATTCGACACTAACCTCTAGGTAAACATTTCATTTAACCAGCACCAATAGCGCCAGTGTTTGAAACATTTCCTCATTTACGATCCTATCCCCGAACTAACCCCTCGACATCTAACTTCAAATAAATCATGATGATGATTGACGGTATACGTGAATTCTCCTACTACTTAAAATAAAAGTGTATAAAAAACGACGAATTAAAACAGTAAAAAATACTCGATAACTTCATAAAGTCTAAAACTACTCCTGGTACGTTAACGGAGGAATAAAAACAACTTTTAACTAGAGACCATAACATAGCTGGTACCACAAGAAAATCTCAAATTTGCCGGGTAACGTAACATAGTCAAAAATACTGCGGGTAAAGTTTTGTTAACCACGTCCACCTCAAAGAAGTGGAACATAAAATTTCATTAACCAGCATGGTTAATGCGAGAATTAAACTCAGCGACTCCTATATCAGCGGAATCGAAATAATATCCCCAGGGGGTTAAACGTCAAGTTGAATGTCATAATTAACCTCAGTGACATCCGTAAACTCGGATTCGACTCCAATCTCGGTTGTTTTTGTTTTCTTTTTTATGTGACCATTTCCCAAGGGTGCTCCCCTCCTACGCTGAAAGACGTTGAAATTATACCCAAACAACATCGGTAGAAATACTATCAATCTCATTGACCCCGGAAAATAGTTATTCGATGCAAATATCGGCATGTTTGAAAATTTCCAATCCCGCGCCGGGGGTTGGTAGACGTGTCTCACCCCCACAGTCTGTTCCCGGTTCGAAAGGAACTCGTGTACGAAATTTGAACAAATTTTCTCCATGGGAGTAGATTTGTATGCGAAACATACACTAACGCACACACATGCATATAGACACAAAAGCCCACAAACAAACACTACTTTATTGATTAGATTTTTCGAATGATCACTATTATATCATCAGGCCCCAAACCCGTGTCGAACTGATGACGTACTGCTTATATGTTCTTCAGAAGTACCTTCACTTGTACCACTTTTATTAATATCACTATCGGAAGGACCAGAACTGCAACATATTTTTTATCCTAATAGGTTGGGGACCCGCGCATCAACGTTGTGGTAGTATCAATAATTTCTTAATATTTATTATTTTCAAAATGAAAAAATGAACGTGAGATTGAAAATAATGAATAAGAAAGTTAGACAATTCAGACAAGGATCCCAGAAACGTTGTGTGGTATTTATATAATCATTTTTTTGTCTGAATTGGCTAACTTTCTTATTCATTTATTATTTTCCTATTTGTTTAAACATTTCATCCTAGAACCCTCCAGTTTGTCTTTCTGTATCTGCTTTTACCGTTTTTCGAGTCGAAAATGAGCCCCAGAAAGTTTATTTTCCTCATTTGTGATTCCTGTAACTATTTTTGTATGCAAGTATTGGAATTAAATAATTGGCAGATGCTCGTGAAGCATTATCAAAGTAACTACGTCGCATAGGGACATATAAATGTATATGATTGTCAATAACAATTGCATACATTGTTCTTTAAGCTTCAGCATCACTTTTACCTTGGTGAAAATCATCAAGAAGTCAATGTCGGATATGCTCGCAATTTACAATTCGACAAAAAGCATTTATATGCACGAATAATATCTTACATGCGTATTTTATTTACAGAATACAAACAAATGTGCACGTTAGTACAATAAATAGTAGCTTACACATTATCGTCATAAGATAACGCTGTGTATGGTAAACGGAGTATAACTTTTTAGTAGTCCTAATAATTACAATACCTACTCGACCCATACTATTATGAGTAGCAAAACTCTTAGAATGTCAAAATGGATAATTTATTGTATACATAGGGGTAGGTATGGCTGACAACAGGCAAAGTGTTAAAAATAAAAATGTTATCTGCAGAGATCAGTGCTTAATAAATAAAAACCGTATTTACCATGATTGCGATTTTTCCCACTTATCACTGCAAGATCTAAAGAGCTTCTTACGCACTTATATGCTTGGCGAGCTACCTCCTCCACCCCCATCTCTCGCCGTCTCAAAAGTTAATTTTTTTTTTTCAAAATCTTAATTTTATAATATGCTACAAGCCGTCATCAACTAAATTTATTTTTAAAGTTTTTATAATGGTCACTGCCATTCGGACGCAATTATCGAGGTGATTGGCATTCGTTTGTTTTTATTTGGCTCAACTACAATGTACTTATATATCAATCCTTTATGTCCCCTTCATTATCTAATGAAAGGACGTACTACTAACGTACATTGATCGCAAAACACCTACGTTTTCCTCCGTCCTTTCATTAGATCCTGAATGGGACATGAAGGATTGATATATAAGTACATTGAAGGCGAGCCAAACTGTGGCTGAAGGAATGTCACACCGTCGACTAGGATTCGCTTAGGTATTGAAGGGCGCTGGGTTCGATTCCCGGTCCGGTCGACATTTCTCCATCCATATTTTTAATTAAAATATGATTTGACACTTTAATAAAGCTTTGTGGATTTCTTACAGTGTACTTCATCTATAAATTCACAATAGAATAGTTTCAACTACAAGATTCGTACGTTAGAAGCTTTATAATGAACACCACAAAAGGAAACTTTACGTATAGATTAATGGCGTAAATACTTAACGATGTTAATTTTATAGCAGTATATCTGCAGTTTTTGATTATCCGCGCCAATTCTCCCCACCATTACTGCGAATAATCGAGTCTCTTCTGTGCTTATAATTTCAGATACTCTTGCCTAATTTGTTAACCTTTGTTCAATTTTTATAATCAAAATTTCGGTATCATTCACACTGTTTATGACGCCATACTCACATGACTCGTCGCTTGTATTGACTTATATTTTTCTAAAAGTATAATAAAGGAAGACAACACAAAAGTGTACAGACAAAATCGATCGAAAACGCGACTAAAAAGTTGCTATTGGGCGATCCTAAGAGCATATTCCAAGATAAAAATAATAAATTTGGTTGTGAATACCTCCACATTTAAAAATAAAAGCTCGACGCCTGGTTTTCGAGTAATTAGTAATTTCGGGTAAAAGTGAAGTTTAACATAAGACATATATATGGCACATAAAAATTGAAAATTCTCCGAAACTAGACGTCAAAGTGCTTTAAAATGTTGTGAATAATCAAATTAGAATGTCAATTTATATTAACAAAAAAAATTCATTTTTATCATGGGAATTTAATTTTATATCGTCATTATACAATATTACTTACTATTCTTTGTAAATTTCAGGTTCTTTAAGCACGTAACCAGGAAAAATATTTGAACCTTCCTCTATAAGAATCATTGCTTATATTTGTAAGAAAAATAAAAGTTATACCAAAGTAGTGCAAGGCCAACGTGTACAAGGAACAATCGTGGTCCGTTTGACTCGTACCCATACCCGAGCGTTGGCGATGTATTGTTTTGTTTATTTCTCATTACATGGAAACTATAAATTTTACACATTAATATATTTTTACACCTATGCAAATATCCCCATCTTCTCATAACTCATTTTCTGAAGACTGATTTTAAAAACTAAAGACAATAGAAAATCATTGTTAATATCATTGTCTGAAGTGGCATGAAAGATAAACATATTTTTGGAAACATGTCAGTAATAGTATTATGAGTTGCACATGGTTAAAATGTCCATTATAATAACATATAATCAAATAAGTCATTTTATACTGCACAAAAAATTACATCAATTTCAATCCACTTAAATTGGCAATATT
This sequence comes from Zhengitettix transpicula, assembly GCA_037074705.1. Classification (NCBI taxonomy): domain Eukaryota; kingdom Metazoa; phylum Arthropoda; class Insecta; order Orthoptera; family Tetrigidae; genus Zhengitettix; species Zhengitettix transpicula. The sequence continues at coordinate 186,620,323 of CM073591.1, read as the reverse complement.
ATGGCATAATGTAGAAAAGGAGAAGCATGAAATGTTGAGAACAACCAATTTCCAGAAACTTTTAATATAAAACCAGAATGATATTAGAAGTACAAATTTTTGTTTATGATTGCACCGCTAATTCTATAAAATACATGCACTACAGTCACACAATGTTGTTCAATATTATGACCATTGCAAAACTGATCATTTTACAAAACCTTTTTTACAACAAAGTACAATAGTATTTAACAAATTTAGAAAATAAGTTAAATGATCATAAAAATATTTTCATTCTTAAGCTGGTTATGTTTGTTTCAAATTAAACTTAATACATGCGTAATAGATAAAAGGAAGAGCAGTAATACAAGCATCTAACTTTTTGTATCGTGTACAATATATATATATATATATATATATATATATATATATATACATTTCTTGAAAAAAAAATTATATTTATGAAATCAAATTTAACAAAAGTAGAAAAATAAAACATTTTCTAGTCACAACAATACTGAACAGAAATTAAATATGATCATAAAAGAAAGTAACAAACAAATATATACTTTTATTATTATGTATTCTTCCTAGTAAATTTATCATAGATCATGATAATGTAAAGGGAAAAATTGGTTAATTTCTATTAAAAAAATACAAAACTTTCAGTATTGCATATATCACAAATGTAATATATATTAATTAAATAAATACATTTATATATTTCAGTATGGTTTGAAAAATGAACACTTCCTTTCAAGGATAGTATATGAAAAAATATCAGTCTATTTTCAATACTTTTGACTAGCCAAGAACTTTATTTAAAACTTTATTAGAACAAGTGGAAGACATTTTCCAAACCACTTAGGAATTTCACGGAACTAAAAACCTATAACCGTGGAAGACAGGAAACCATATCACAAATCACAACATATATGTAAATTTCCAGTCTTTGTGAATACCTTTTGAGCACAGTATTATAAAGAGTATAATAACTTCCATAACCTTATCCAGTTATTTATAAAGAAAATATTTTAATGTTGTTAGTATTTTGACAGAACAAACATTTACCCTAAATTCTAGTTACCATATTTAAACAAAATTGAGATGTACATACTCATAAAATTAATTATACTCAATTATTTTCCCTCTTCATTTCTCTTATTTTAATCGTCACTTAAATTTCTACACTGCACATCATGGATAAATTGCTTCACTGCAACACACATGTACTGCCTGGCAGAAAATACCAGAAATTCGAAGATGACTATGTTTAAATATTTTACAGGAACAATTCTAATCTCAAATGTATATAACAGCTGTGAAACAATGTGTGTATTTAAAAATACTTAACATTATAAACATTAAATTGTTCTACTAAATATTTTGTCATTTCAATTTAAAATATATCTCATATAAAAACATGAGTTTTAGGAATGTTAAGTCACTTCCTCTTTATTGTTTGAATTATTCAGAAGATTCTTTCAGTATCTTCATTTCAACACCTTTATCCTCTATAGAGTCATGCAAATCGCTTCTCTCGGTTTGTACTGAAGTTTTGAGAGGATCAGAATCAACAGATACTTCAGTTACCTTCACTTTTTTAACATCACTTTCACTATCTTCTTCATTTTGTCTTTTACCAGCAAAGTTCGAGTGTTCTGGAGAATTTGCTAACTTCTGTTTAGATCCAATCACACTATTCTGTAGCCTTTCTATTTCTTCGAGATTATTTTTTTCTACACTAGTTACCAATTCAGAATTACTGTCATTGGACACTCTTACAGATGGTATCTGTTCTAAACTGATTAATGATCTTGCACTCTCTAATTCTTTTGCTTTTAATTCTTCTGCTGATTTGTCAGAATCTGTATATATCACCACAGACTCATTTTGAAGGTTTGAAGGAGTTTTCAGCCCAGCCTCTGGCTCAGTCACAATTTCTGATATTATACTTTCTTTTGTAATCTCTACACGATTACTATTTTCTTCACTTAATGTAACATAATTATTTTTTTCATTAGGACTTTTATTTATTTCATCCAGCATAGATGAAATTATTTTTTCATGTTTTGAAAATGACTTGTTCTCCAAATTTGATGTCTCAGACAAAATTTCATCCTTACAACTATCAACATCAATTAAGTTCTCAGCTTGACCTGAACATGGGATATTAGTTTCTGAACGTTCTAGGCCTGATTTGGTATTCAAATCATCAGTAATATCTGTACTTGAACAAGTAAGTGAAGGCAATCTATCACTACAGGACTTTGAATCCTTTTTGACACTGCGCTCTTCATTTAGAGTACATGAATGCAATTTTTCAACCTTAATACCTTTAGTTAAACTAGGCATTTTAATCTCAGTAAGATTTCTGCTACACAAATTTGCTTCACTAACTGAAGAAATATTTTCTTTCTTAACTGTAGCATTGTTTTCACCAGAACTACATTCCAATGAATTCCTGTGCAAAAATTCAGTTGACCGACTATTAGGATCATTTAATATAGTTCCACTATCTGGATTGAATAGTTTCACTGACTCATTGTTTACAGAAGTACTGATATCTCTTTCAATTTCATTATCATTCTTCATTGAACTACTTGGTTCTCCCTCTTCAATCTTTGTGGCATTATTTGGATTACATAAATCAGTCAATTTAGTGCCAGACATTATCTCAAAGTTTCCAGTTGAACTGTTATTTCTTTCAACAGATGTTGAAATATTTTCCATTAAGAAAGCAGAATCACAGCCAAAGTCATGTTTATTGCCCTGCTGAACTGGAGCATTATTTTCCTCACTTTTCAAGGTTTCTGCAGCATTATATTTTGCCATGTTTATAGTGTTCTCCTGTTTACAAACTTTCTCCTGAGAATTTTGTTTCACACTCAATTTAGATGAACTTATTAACTCTGACACTGCTGGGTTAGCTTCTAGTGTTCTAGACATTTTGGGCACATTAGAATTTAACACACTTTTCATAACATTATCTACAGAGTTTATAACTAGGTCTGGTTTTGAATCATCATATTTTATTTTATTTCCAGTAGATTCTGATAAATCTTTAACTTCATCACTTCCTACAGTTCCTATTCTACTTTGAGTACTTTCCTCAACAAGGTCAGAACTGCGCAGTTTGAAGTCTGTATTACTTTTAAATGGTTCATCTGTTAGATCGTCCTTGGATTCTGTGTTAGTTTCTTTAATATCTATACACAAATCTCCATTACTTTCACTTTTCAACTCTGGTAAACCTGATTCTACACTACTTCCATACTTTTCTTCCCGAGACTCCATCTTGGCCTCTGCTAAAGTGCTATGCTGTTTGGTCTCTGTTAAATGTGATGTATTTTCATTTTCACCAATAGAAGGGCATAATCTTTCAAAAATATACGAATCAGAGTCATCTCTTTTATCAGCAATAATAGCACGAGATGTAGTTCTGTTATCTTTGCCATTATCTAATTCTTCAATGCTCATTTCATCTGACTTATCAATCAGCTTTTGCTCACTCACATTCAATTTTGATAGATAACCTTTTTCATTTGACAAAGGGCTAATTTTTGTACTGTAACTATCTTTAGATTTGACTTCAGCAATTTCAGCTTCTTGTTTTAAACTTTCCACAATAGAAGCTTCTCCAGATTTACCTATAGAGGTTATTGAGCTTTCTTCATGTAACAATACACACCTATCAGGGATATCAAACAATTCACTTTCTTTCCTACCCATTTCACCAAGTACTGATTTTTTACACACTTTAGTAATTTCTGGAACACATTCACCTGACATATCCATAACATCTTTTATTTCTTGATCGTGCTTTATTTTTTCTGAACAATCTTCCTGAACAACTGAAATATTTTCTTTAAAATCAGTGGAAAAGATTGTAACCTCTCTTCCATGTTGGACATTTATATTCATTGAAGTCTCACATCTAAACTCTGATAAATTTTCATTTTCTGCCACTGCAGGTGATACTAAATTATTACTTTTAAAATGATCACATTCTAACTTTGATTCAGATGCTGCTGTTCCAATTTTGGTATTTGCTTCTAAATGAGGTTTATAGCTTTCAGCCTTGGCATCACTTTCAACAGTTTCACTATCTGTCACCAATTTTGAGCTTGCTATAAGCTCTCCATTCTTTCCATCTTTACAGAACACATCACACGGAGGAGGCCTTTTGTTGGAGTCAGATCCCATGATTTCACTAGCAGTACAGTTTATATCACACAATTCTGCTACTGCAGTATTACATACATTTGAAACACGGTTTTCAAATATCTCCTTAATATTGTGAGGAAGTAAATTTATATTTGAATTTTCTAGAACTTGTTCACTTGACAAAGATTCAATACTCTTTTCCAAATCAGAGGAATTTTTAGATTTTAATAAATCAGAATCCATCACTGAAGACATAGCACTAGTCTTGTTTGGGATAGATGATTTCATTCCATTTCCTACATTTTTATTCTTCTCAACATCTGCTGAATTTGTTTTTGTTACTTCCTTAAAATCAGTTTTTGATTGGTGGTATAAATCAGATCTTACTTCATTAATTGGTTCTGAAAAATTCTCTTTTAACTTGAAATCCATATTTTCAGTCACTCCATTGCCTGTTGTGTCATCCTTCAAATCACAAATTTCTTCAGTTTCTCCTGCAATATCACATTTAGCTAAGCTATCTGTACCTTCTATTTGATTTTTCCTGTCAACAGCTTCTGCAGCAAAAATCTGGGGACAGATTACCAATTTTTTATTATTCCTGTCATGGGTTTCTATATCATCTGACACTTCATTTGTCAATTCTAAACTTGTTTCCTCAAGATGAATGTTTGCACATTCATTTTTCAAATATTGCTCCTTAGGATTCAATTCACACCCATCTTCAAGAGGAGGCTCAATTTTCATCAGATGAGTTTGAGAACTCAAGTCATATTTCAACAATTCTTTGTCTTCAAGGCAACCTTGCTCTAAAATAGTAGAATTGGTCGTGTGTACCGAATCAGAAACATGTAATTTTTTTTTATGTGACTCCACATTAACATCTGATTCCGTAATAACACCAGCCACTCTCCCTATATCACTCTCTTTCATTATCAGTAATGAATGTGAACAACTTTTTTTAATCTGTTCATTTTTATTTAAACACTTTTCTTTGAGCATAGCCAATTTTTCCACATCTCCGCTTCTTTCAGTAATTTCCTCATTCAGCTGTCCCACAGATTTTATGGATGTAGCAAGTTCTTGAACACCAGTGTCAACAGTTTCTGCATGATAATTATAAAGTGTAGAATTTTTTGATGATTCAATATTAGTTGTTTTTACATTTTCTTCCAAATATGATGAGATAGGTTTGACTGATTCCACAGCTTCAAAGTCTTCTTTCATCCTTATATGACAAACATCTAAACCTGATGTTTCAGGAATTATATTTTCCAATTTATTCAAGTTTGTGTTATTTATATTGCATTGGTCTTTCTTGTTTTCTAAATTACAAGTAAAATTGTCTTTTGATTTCAAATTGTTACTGTCAAGTTCAAACTCTCCTGCTTTACCATTATTACTGTTATCAGAATTCTTGCTAGTTTCAACATTTAATTTCTCAAATAATTTTATTTCGTCTTTAGTTTTGTTTAGCTCCAACTGTATTTGTGTTTTTGGTGAAATTGGAGTTTCAGTGGGTAAAATGTTGGTGGGATTCAAGATGTTAACGGCATGGTTACACTGATTATTATCAGGATTTAGTTTGGCAATTTCTGGTACTGGTTTCTTACATAGGACTGCTGTTACAGTTTGGTCAACACTAATATTGCTACCATCACAACAAGAATCTATTACACTAACATTAGAGTTTTTATGTTGGTTTTCAAAAGGTTCCAAATGTTTATCAGGATCTTTTGTACTTTCCAATGCAGGACTACTTTCAAGATTGATTTCTATACTTTCCTGACCTACTTTGCCTGTAATTTTTTCTGCATCAATGTCATTGCCCTTACAAATATCAATTGAAATCAAATTTGAAACTGTCTGCCTCTTCAAATCCATATTCAGATCTGTGCTGCTTTGCTTAATGTTAGTATTGTCATTTTCATTCACAGCTGGAACACTATTAGAATCTGAATCACTTGGTTCAGCCTGTGTGTTTTCAACAATTTTTCCTGCTGCTCTTTCCTTTATGGTTGAGTCTGGGCTTCCTTTAGACTCACTACTTAATTTGATTTCTATATCCAGAGATTTTTCAACAGTTATATTCTTGGAAATGTCAGTGGTTGAGTTTTGAATCTGCTTCTTTTCAATTCGGCCACAGCCAGGCTTTTCAGCTGAAAAATGACCCTGCTTGTTAACTGAATTTGTAATGTTGTTTGACACATCGCATACAGTGTCAACAGTACTGTACTTCATTGAGTTGCAATCAGATGAAATATTAGTTGTTTCAGTTAAGGAAGAATCTGACATGTTGTTGGACATTTTAACTTCTGGAGGTAAGTTGTCATATGTTTTTTTCTCAATATTACATTCCTTAGAAATATCAGAAATAATATATTTTTTGCCATCACCATCTGTTTTTCCTGAAGCTGTAAGAGTAGTATGGGATTCATCAATATCCAACTCACAGCCAATTTTTTTACACAAATCTGTATCTGGAATAATCACATTAATATTTTCAACAGTAGATATCACACTGGATTTATTTCCAGACAAAGATGAATCAATATCTACATTTTCATTGTTTTTAATTCTTTCCATTTTGCGTGTTTCTGATATACCAACAGGTTTACTATAGTCTGATAAAATTTCAATTTTCAAACATCCACCTTGTACATCTTCTTTATCACATTCACCAATTCTTGTTGTGTTGCAAACTGTATTTTCTGTACATTCCTCATTTTCTGTATCAACTACATACTCAATTTCAGAGGTTATTGAGCTGTAAACTGTATTTCCTGTCTCACCCTCCTTCCCAAAATTAACTGCATCAATTCCAGGCTCAAGTTTACATGATACTTTTGAGGAAACTATATTTACCTTACCATCTTTTCTATCTAGTTTTTCTGTTTCAATACTACTCTTAATACTGTCAACTTCTAGCTCTACTGCATCAACCATGTGCTCAAGTTCTTCAGAGGTAATTGAGTTGCAAACAATATTTCCCACAGCATCCTCTTTTTCTAGTGTTTGTGTACTAACTACACCATCCAGTTCAGATTTTAGTATTGAGCTGTGAATTGTATTTGCCTTATTCTCTTTATCTAGTTTATTTGTTTCATTACTACTCTTACTATTGCCAATTTCTAGCTCCACTGCATTAATGACATGCTCAAGTTCAGGGGTTATTGAGCTGCAAACTATATTTTCAATCTCACCCTCCTTTACTAAATTCACTGTATCAATTTCAGGTTTAAGTTTAGATGATGTTTTTGAGCTGTCAACAATATTAACTTGAGTTTGTGTACCAACTACACTCTCCAGTTCAGACTTGCTTGTAGAGCTGCAAACTATATTATCCTTAGTATCCTTTTCTAGTTTTTCTGTTTTATTATCACTGTTAATATTGTCAGCTTCTATTGATAACTTTTCACCTTGATTTGCTTTCACATTTGAGTTTTTTGTCAAGTTGCTAATTTTTATTTTTGCCCTTCTATTAATCCTTTTTTTACTTTCTGGATTACAACTTTGGCCTTCTCTGGCTGGAGTAATTTTTTCATGTTTCCTTGTTTCACTTTTTATTCTTTTAATGTCTGGTTCACTAACAGGCACTGATCTATTTCTCAATCCCATTTTAAGCCCACTCTTCACTTCCACTTGTTCAACTTTATCCATCTTCCTCTTTGTACTTGCACTATCGTTTTTCAAAGAAACATTTCTTATAGGTCTTCTTTCATTAGATTTTACTTCAGCTATTTTTGCTTCATCAGAAACATTTAACTTCTTATTTTTTGCTGTAATCTTCTCCTTTATAGTTTGGCCACTGACATTAGCACCCTTAATTCTTTTCCCAACAACTACTGATTGATATGGTGCTTCTACTTTTGAGCGTCTAGAAGTGCTCCTCAGTGAACCTAATTTACTCTCCACAACTTGATTTGTATCTGTTAATACATTAGATTCTTTCTTTTTACTTTCTGCAGAAGCCCTCCTGGTCTTCATGGCCTCTTGCTGAGAACCTTTTACATTATTCCTGTTTGACTGAAACCTTTCACTTTTTTCTGGCAAAATTTTTAGTTTCTTCTTGTCAGGTTCACCTTCATTTTCAATTGTGGAATTAGGCTCTTGTCTAGTCTTGGTACCAGACATCATACCAAGCCTCGATCTCATACTCCTGGTATCAGATACATCCATTTGACAACTTTTATCTTCTTGGACAGTTTCACAATTCTTCATAGGACTTGAAGATTGTGCAGATGAAGTTGAATTTCCAGATAAGTGGTAATCATTTAACAGAGATTGGTTGTAACAAGAAGTATCTATCTTCAATATTTCTCGAATTGCCATTGTAGCATATGTTGAGGAAGGCAAGCAGAAATCCAATAGAAGTGCTTTATAGATGCCACCTAAAAATAATAGTTTTACATTAATTTATAAATATTTTATATGATCTTTATAATATTGTGAGCTAAATATTTCCTATCTAAATTCTGCATCAAAAAGTTAACAAAGGTACATAACATTTTTCATATGTATTAGACATAAAAGCATAATTAAATCTAACACAAAAATAACACAGACCCAGTACAACACTAAGCATATACAAAATGTAAAGGTATCAAAATTATTCACATTATAGATGGTTCGAATAGTTTTCAACTGTTTGTATTTGTCTGTAAACAAGAGTTTATTAAATTTCTAGGAAATGATAGGATCATTCCAAACAGCTTTATTACCCATTAATTTAGACTTTCTTGGAGTTAAGATTTCATAAAGTATTTTTGGGATCTGACTTGAATAAATTTAATATTTTCCCAAAACATTCTGGTGACCATATCTGTGATTACTGTTTTCTAGTGAAGTCTCATTCAATGGAATATTTGAATAATGCCTACCAGTTTCATAACACCATTGTCAATAAATTTAAAATACTTTTAAATCTTATTCCCAATAAAGTCATTGAAATTCACTCAATGAAATATTGATGCAATACAAATTCATAAGGCAAATTAGTGTAGTAAAAATTAAAAACAATATTAAAAGCATTACTACTATTTCTGACTTTCATATTATTTAATGAAAGCACTCACAATCTATGTGGTCTATGTAGTTATAACTAAATTAGACTGAATATTTTCTTACCCTTGACGTCTTTTGGTGGATCAACCTTCTGCATTTGTTCTAAATCTGATAGAACCAATGTTGTTTGTGGATCAGAATAATGCATTATTTTCCAATTCATATTTGTTGGACACACCGCCAACTTTCTATAAGTTCCTCCCAATGAATATGTTCTGATAAAAATCAAACAAATAATAATTAAGACTTAGAGAGATATAGTACTAACTATTCTCTTGTGTTAACCAAAAGTACTAAGGTATAAACTACTAAAAGAAGGAAGACACAACATACACACATACATAGACACTATTTTATTATTACTAGACGAGTGACCGGCTTTGCCCAAGTATATATTTATGTAAGCCTGGAAAAGTGTTTAATTCAACATTAATCTCGTGGTCAAGAACTCTAGACACAGTCAGTATCCGAAGAGAGTGAAATATACCACTGGTATAATCACAGAGCCTATAACACTCCTTGAATCTAATGGGGGTTAAAATATATACTTAAGAGAGTCAGAAATACTCCCATACCTAAAAAAATTATCCTGGTACCCTTAAGAGTGAAAAAATACACTCCGGTATCTAAGAAGGGTTAAGTTACTTATGGTTCTTTAAGAGAGACATTAAGAGAGTCAAAATTACTCCAGTTACCTTAATAGAATCAAAAATACTCACATTCCCTTAATGGGATCGAAACTACTGCTGATGCCATAAGAGAGTCAAAATAGTTCCCAGTACCGCAAAGGAGCAAAAAAAATCCCAGTAACCTAAAAAATTCTAAATTGCTTTCCATACCTTAAGTATGTCTAAACTACACTCAGTACCTTTATAGAGAGAGATAAATACTCCCAGTACTATAAGTGAGTGAAACATATTCATGGGGCTTTGACAGTGTCACTCCCTGTACCCTAAAACAATAAAAAATATTGTCAGTTTCCTAATAGATTAAAAAAATTTGCCTAACATCTTGAGAGAGTGAAAACTAGCCTGCTACCTGAAGAAAGTGAAAAATACTCTCATGAAGTTGAGAGAGTTAAAAATACTTTAGTTGTCCTAAGAGATTCCAAAATATTCCCAGTACACTAATAATAGTCAGTAATAAAAAATACTTATGGTTCCTCAAGGAGCGAATAATAATCCTGGTACGGTAAGAGTCAAAATTATTTCCAGTACCTTGAGTGTAAAAATGCTCTCAGTAGCATTAGAGAGTAAAAAATACTTCCCAATATTGTAATAGAGCGTAAAATAATACCGGCAGAGTAAAGCTTAAAAATACCTTAATAAATTGTGAATTAAAATTGTTAGCCTAAGAGAGTTAAATTTGCTTTTGGTACCTTAATAGAGTGAAGATCACTTCTGGCACATGAAGAAAATGAAATATACTTATGGTATATTAAGAGAGTCAGAAATAGTTGCCACCCTCATCCTTACATGTATCGCTGTAGTTGTTAGAATTAAACTAAGAACTTCTGTAACCCAGGATTCAACACCAACCTCCATTGTTTTTTAGTTATTTTTATGTAATACCCTTCCACTCCCACCACTAAGGGTGCTCCCTCCCAAGACGATGTGGTTGCAATTATACACCAAATATCATTGAGAGAAACACTATATATCTCATTGATCTTGAAAAATATTCTTTTGAAGCAAATATCAGCTGTTTTAGCACCACCCCCAAGGGTGGTAGTCATGTCTTACAAGTATAGCAAGTCTGAACAAATCTAAGAGAAAATACAATTCAATTATGGCTAAAAATAAATGGAACTTTAAATATAAAAGCTCATGAAGGACATCAGGTATTTATCTATATATATTATGAACCACATATTCTTTTGTATGCTGAAAGCCGTTTTTAACTTAAATTGGAACAAAAAATAGATGTTATACATTTTTTAAGTGTATATTTGAAAAGTTATTATCCAAGAATCACTACAATTGCTTGTTTTGTTGTTGTTGTTTTTTGTGCTAGAGTTGATGTAATCTCAGTCAGAGATTGTTTCTGCCTCATTATTAGGCCTGAACATCAGTGGCTTTGTCATGGACAGTTACTTGCATCATTAGCGTCACACAAGCAAAATATGAGAATCAAGAAATATTATATCTCTTTTTACCAACAAACTATAATTTATTTTCAAAAAAGAAATTCTATAAGCAAGATGAAAAAATATGGGTGTGTGTGTTACACAACAGTGCAGCATACACGAGAATATATTATATATTTGCACATTGTCCCATACAAAATAAGGTTCTTTTTTAAATCAACCTTCCAATAATAAAACTAAAGTACTTTAAAATTGACATATTAAAAGTATATATGTAAAAGTTAAATTATTACTGATATAAACCACAATTCAATGCTTACTTAACGGTCTGTTTTAACTTGGCAGATGACAAACCATCCTTATGTAACAGTTCTTCAAACCACACACCTATCTCATTTTTTGGATACTCAATGTCATGTCCAGGTAACGGCAGCACAACATCAAATATACTTGCAGAACTTAATTTAGCTTCTGTTAGAACACTAACTTTTGGTTTATGTCTATTACTTCCATCCACTGTTTGCTCTCCTAGGAAAATAATGGAATAACACAAGTTTTCATATAATCATAAGAGATAATACACAAAAAAACACACATATAATTAAACTGCTCTCAGTCAGCTACCATCAGAGACTGAACATTTCATCAAAGCTTTCAATATCACACGCGCCGCCAACAAGAACAATACAAACGGAAAACACTCCAATTTCTGCATTCTTACGCTTTGCTGACAGGTACTTAAATAGCCTGGCCACAATATTGCACAACAAATGGAATAATTTAACAATGTAGAAATTTATATAATTATAGACATTGATGTCTACCACAATACATTGGAAAATTTGTGCCAGGCCAGCACTTTTTTCATCTATCAAATAAATGCATGTATTTTGGATTTCTCAGAAAGTTTTACTTGTGCAAAAATAAGATAAGCAAAGAAGTAACTTAACATTTAGCTTTAAGAAGAGGAATAAACAGAATTTAAGTTTGATATTTCTTTAAGGTGTACTTGGTCTATTATGGCGAGCTCAAAATCTTAACATTTTCATCCAGGAAGAGAAAGAAGTTGCAGATTAGTAGCAAACAACTCATAACAATTTCAGCACAATAATATAATTGCTCACAATTCACTGCTTATTTGGAAATGTTTAGTAAAAACAAACACTATTGCATTGACTAAGCCTCTGTATTTGCCAGGCATAACTCTCTGTGACCTCCTCCTATTATTGTAACTCAAAAATCCGTAAATGAAAGACATTTTGACAACTGAAGAAATTAAGATGCAATCACCAAAAGATAATTTCATTACAGAAATGTTTCTCAAGGATCAGAAAAAAAGTCAGCACACATGTATTACATTTGACAAGGATTAGTTTGAACTATACAATATTAGTATTGCTGAAAATATTACAATTACTGTATTAGATAAAGAGTAGTCTATTCACAGATAAGATTAGGTGATAAAATAAATAACATACAACATTTCTGCAAATGTTATTTGTCTTGGATATTTAGCGTCAGTTTAGTTTGCCCTATGTAGCAGGAATTTCAATCACACAATATTCACTAATGAGTGTAGTTTTTGATCAAAAGGAAAGTATATATTAAAATTTGTACATTTGATTTTCTTTAAACATACAAACTGAAAATATGAAACTAACAATAGTTATTAACCCTTTTGTTAGCATAACTTCTTCACTTTTAGATTCATATATTTGCTCAATTCCTTAATGGATTCTCCTAATATTGTGTGTGTGTATATATATATATAATTGCAATATTGGTATGGAAAGGAAAAAGAGATGGGTTGTGGCTTACCTAAAAGTGAAGTGCGGTGTCGCCATAAGGAACTGAAGGATGTTCTTCAAATTTTCGGAGGCTCTCAGCCTTCTTCTTCAGGAAGGAGTGTTACACCATTCCATGCACCAACCGGCTATGGACTAATATAGTTTTGAAGGCCTGAACTCCTGTTTTAAGTGTGAGGTTGGGATATATAAGGCAATGCAATGGCAGGTGGGGAATATTGTGGGAAGGATGTTTTTTATATTCGAGTTTGGTTCCAGTCCAGTGTAGGACAGATGGAGAATTGAGTTGAGTTTTTGTAGCCCAGGAAGGTATATTGTGGTTAGTGGTGGATATTTTTCATATTGGTCAATGGGGGGATTTGGTATTTGGACAGTGGATAAGGGATAGGTCACGGAATATTTGACTTATCTTAAATAGATAGTTAGTGCCATTAGGCTATGTAGTAATGAACTTATCAAATTTTCAGGACCTTAGGCTCCTTGAAAACTTGACATGCTCATTATTATCTGGCAAGGCAAACCCCACTCTCAATTTTACTCTAGGGATGAAAATCAAATACCCACAAAACAATCTTACGTGATAATATATATGAGTGGGTATGAGTGGGTATACACTTTATGTATTAAGTAATAATAGTCTCAATGTGATCAAATGTTTTAGAATCTACTGACACACTTTTAATAAATTTAAACTTTAATACTAAGACAAAATAGCCAAATACTGGCAAAAGAAGTGATGACAAAAATACCACACAAACGTTTCTGAAAACCTTGTTCCTTTCTTCAGGTGCTAAGAAAACTAAAAACACAAGAGCCTAGAGCAACACAACCACACAATACAGTTGGCAAACTCATAATTGACATATCTTTTTTCATTTTAAATTTAAACTTTACTTGTGCACTTAAATACATTCCAGAAAAAAATAACTTTACCTGAAACCTTTGTTAATGAATCTTGTTCTACAGTTTCAGCAAAATCGTCTGGTTCAGATGGAATAATTTCATTCCCTTGGAGCACAAGATCACCAACCAATGGCAGTAGTCCAAATTCTTTTATTCGGCGAGATACAACTTTATTCCATAACAAACTTTGATAGGAATGAAGATACATAAGTCTTGTATTACGTGGTACCTGAAAAAATATTATGATATACCTATATCATAATCATAACTGAAAATAAACAATATTTCATAAGCAAATACCAATTACTCCAACTACAGAATTTCTTTATTTTGGAAGAACAGACACATTGCAACAACAAGACAAGAAAATGTTGAACAATGAGCACATAAAGAAACTTACTAGTGTACAAGCTGGTTGAGAAATACAAGGAATATGTGAAAATAAAAACCAAAACAATAGATACATTCACTATTTATGAACTGGTAGGTTAAGCCCAATACTTTTATGAGATAATACAAAATAATAATAATAATGCATAATAATCATAAGAGATCTTTAGAAGATTCAGTCTGCAGCATTGCTTTAAGCTTTTGGAACCATTTAATTTTTTGTGTATCGTCTTGGTCAGTGGCAGCTGTGCCACAGCACATAAATTAATTTACTATGAATTAATTTAATTTAATTTTAAGAATCTTCATAATAATTGTTTTTTAACAGTGAGTGAGAATTTCTGCTTCAATATCAAAGACCTTAAAGTGCCCGCCTTGCGTCACAGGCGCCCCTGTTACTACAGCAAGCTGGTCATGCGAGTGCTATAAGCTTCTGAGCAAATAATTTCTGTCCAGGATGTCAAATGCACATGTGCAGTACAGCTTTTCACTCCCTTGTAAAGCTCTACAAACTGCCTCATTTTTGTGCTACAAATTGGAACACTTGGCCTCCAATCAGAGCAATGAAACAGAGAGATGACTGCATCAAGCGGGACAAGCGATGAAATGAAAAGAAATCTGAATCATTCAGTAATTATAAATCTTATTTTAAAGTAGTTTACGTTTTCAAAACAAAACTAATATTCATATATTTTCAGAAATATTTAATTATACCTCAATAAAAGGTTATTTTAAAGAAAATGACATTTAAGGGGCAACATAGTGCAAAAAACTATTGCATGAATCTATATACAACACCGTTCAATGGCTTGTTCAAAAAATTAATTTGATTTTTAAAATTTCCAAGAAATATTTACTTACATGTTAGAAATGCATGTCAATTTGGTGCTAATTATTCCACTTTTAAAAATTAGACACTATTAGAAATTATGTATACAGAATTAAAATGTAGTATATTAAGGGTCAAATCAGAGTATTGGTAACACTATCGCTCATGTAGTTTTATTATTTTACATAGTTATCCTCATAAAAATGATTTCTTGGGGTGATTAAGCGAATAACTTAAAAAACTCACAAGCTGCCACTGGTTTTGGTAATCTAAAGATGTATTGAGACATGCAACAGCATAATATAAAACAAAAAACAATGCCAAAACATG
The DNA here is from genome assembly GCA_037074705.1 of Zhengitettix transpicula. Taxonomy (NCBI): domain Eukaryota; kingdom Metazoa; phylum Arthropoda; class Insecta; order Orthoptera; family Tetrigidae; genus Zhengitettix; species Zhengitettix transpicula. The sequence goes on along the minus strand of CM073591.1, from coordinate 186,604,770 downwards.
ACAGAACATCACCAAATGACATGTATGTAAGACATCATAACAGAACATCAGGGTGTAACTGATGTATGTAGCTTTATGCTGTTCCATCAATTTATGTTGAAAACGTGTACAAGTGTAGTGTATGAAAACTATAGTGTTCAGAACATGACTATGGATACTGCAACAGCAGCTCACAGAGTCATGGTCTATGAAGTAAATATAAAAGACACTGGTAAAATACGCAGTTATATCAAAGGACACAGCTGTGTAATACCAATCAATTATTTCTAGATTTAAAATTTGAACTGTGGAATGTGGGAGAAAATGAGTCAAACAAACCAATCAAAGTTTTTTTTACACACATTCATATGGAAATAAAATAGAAGATAGAGCAATTCATTGAATTACAATAAGTTGAAGGTCTGTGTCACCAAGCCTGAATAACAAAGACTGAGTGATGACATTGAAATAAAAAATTTCTCTCGTTTTTGGGTTCTTATGTATTTTCTTATGGTCGGAGGATAGAATTGGAGGAGTGGAAATGGAAAGTATTATCAGGGAGATAAGACACACAGATAGAAATATATATATATATATATCATTTTATTCTCTTTGTGACAATGAAAATATACACAGAATTTAATATTTGAATTTGATATATATATGTAAATAAAAATATATTTTGCTATTATAGTGTGATTAAAATTAGATGGCACTTTGTTATTATTTCTCATTAGGGGTCAGAATGCTCGACAAGCAGAGTCACTGAACAACAACATTGTATGCTACTGTTTTCAGTGAGATGAATAGAAAGTAATTTACAAACATGTATATGTGTCATCAGCACCTCCTTCCACACAGAACCCCAAGTGCTAGTTAATATTAATTGCACTATAGAATTTGATTTCAAAATTGACCAAAGATCTAATTAATTGGAGAAAAACATCAAAAGACTAAATTTAAAAGTACGTTAAACAAAAACTTTATAAAATTTAAGTTAAATTAATTATGTGTTTCACTTACATTGTCCAAGGCTGATAAGTAATTTGTAGCTCCAGAACGGCTCAACCCAAAAAGCAGCTTCCCTTCCAACGATTTATTTTTATTTCGCAAAACCTTGAATGCTAAAGATGCATCTCTTGTCTCCCACCAAAGTTTTCGAGCTTCTGATAAGAAACGGCATGATTCGTCTTCTCCACGTGGCTTCAGTATAAGTTCAACAGCCTTAAAAAATATACATTAAAACACATTTCAAATTCACACACAGATAAAACAGTAAAAATATTTCTCATCATAGCACACTCATATATAATTGTAATATATATCGAAAGTTGGAGTCACCAGAGTGGGAACCAGTAACATGTCAAATTTACGAGGACAAGCGCTCCCTTCTTCGAAACAGAAGGTCTGAACATCGAGCATGGACTGTTTGGCAGACCAGGACAATGTTCAGGCCTACTGTCCTGAAGAAGGCGGCTTATGTCCTTTAAAGTTGACATTTTACCCAGTCTGACTCAAACATTTGTTTTAAGGTAAGTCAGCAACTCACTATCCTTTCGTATCCTATCCAGAAATGCACAATTACACAGTTATCAAAACTCCTGTATCAATTCAGGGTTTGTATGAAGTTCAACTAACTAGTTGGAGCACTCTGTCCATATATCAGATGAAATGTTCAAACTTTTGACTGAATACACATAGCTGCATTGAGTTTCAAACACGATCAAAAATGCCTGATGTAGTGAATACTGTCTGACAGACTCCCACAACGTGTGCACAGTGTGTTAGTACATCATCCACAGCAGTTGAATACATCAAAGACTTAAGGTGTCGCCAAAGATAAAAATGTCCAAGGGGTTTAAGTAATGAAAGCATGGTGATGAAGTAATTGGTCCACCTCTACTAATCCAGCAGCAAGGATTATGTACATTAAGACTGGAATGTGCATGAGCACAACTTGCAAGAACAACATCTTCGAAGTAACTATGTAATCAATTGCGCAAGACTTTATGTTCGGAAGAATGGAGGGTCCCAAAAAACAATCACCGACAATGCCTGCCCAGGTGTTAAAGGAAAATCTTTATTGGTGAGATGTTTTGATAGTTGGATTGACATTTTATTCGCAACTTGTATACTCGTGTAACAATTGTAAGCAGTGTGTTGCAATTTAGTCCAGATAACAAAGTATGTTAACATGTCATTCATGAAAGTTCAGATAACTCTGTAATTATGCCTTCAAGTTGGCTCAGTGCCTCCATTCAGGGCAGGAGAAAGTACTTAAAATTTATATATACTAGCTGGGTGTCCAGAGTTACCTGGGTTGCCATATATCCGTAACCTACGATTTGACGCCAATCTCGGTTACTTTTGTGTTATTTTTACATAACACACCTCGACCCCTATCCCTAAATGTGCTCATCTGCCATGCCGAAAGGGGTTGAACTCATTGACCGCGAAAAAGTTTCTTTCAACGAATAACTCGACCGTTTTAATATGTTCGAAAATTTCGAATTTATTCGACGCTAAAATTGTTACATTGTTTGAAAATTTCTACCTCCTCCCAGCCATCCAATCCCCGTGGCGTAGGCCAGGTTGTCATAATAAAACTCAGCGACAACCATAGCCCGGTATTTGACTCCAATCTCGATGGTTTTGAGTTATTTTTATGTATTGTCACACCTCGCCCACTTCTCCTAAACCCGCTATTATACAGAGAGAACATGTAGAGATATTTTATGAATCTAATTGATCCCGAAATATATTTTTTCGACGCATAAATCGGCCGGTTAACGTGTTTGAAAAATTCTACCCGCGCCCACCTACGCCCGGCCCCTCCCACAACAGGGATCCGACAAATAGTTGCCCGATGCACGTTTTAACGACAACAATATCCCGATTGATATTTGCCCGAAAGGGCAAATTCCTGATTGCCATTTGCCCGACAGCACATTACGCCGTTTCGCGTTTTCCCGACAGGTCATTTTTCCGGTGCTCAGAATTATGTAACACTCCTTCCTGAAGGAGGCTGAGATCCTCCAAATATTTGATTAACTTACTTCGGTTCCCTATGGCTACATCGTATTTCATTTTTTGGTAAGCCACAAGCTATCTCTCTTTCCTTTATATACCAATATCGCAATTATTTTTGACAATGTCATATCCTTACCAATATATACTTAGATGAAAACGTGATGAGGTCAAATAAAAACACAGTTTGATAGGAATGAGAGACAGTGAAGTCAACTTACCATAAATCAATAGTTGGTCCAGTCAGGCTGAGAAATCTAAAAATTCACAAATGTTTGATGTCTTGAGACCCCTTTTTCAGAAGAGAAGGTCTGAACTGCATACCAGCCAGGCACAAATTATATATATAACATTTCACTGCAGATATAAAGTACATTGATATCAATTTTGAATTATGACTGTATGATAGAATTCACAGAAACTAAAAGAACAAGATAAAAAAGTTGCAGATTATATATACATAAACATTAATTCCTTTAAAATTCCAGAAATAATGCTGAATGTTTTCTGCTGGAAACTACTAAAGTTAGGAAGGCAGTGCCTGACATAAATTCCTCACAAGATAATAATGGGACAATAGTCTGATGCCAGTGTACTTAGTTTACTCGAGCTGACTCACCTCAGTATGTGTCAACTTAATTGTACAGTCAGGTGAAATATATACACTATAGACCCCACAGTCAGGTGAAATATATACACTATAGACCCCACAGTCAGATGAAACATATACACTATAGACCCCAATAGCAACCACACTGATGTCATCCATTTTCATGGTGGTACTATGTAAAATCAACAGTTATTCTCAGACTACAGAAGGCCCACCTCTCCTCCAGAAAAGTCTTGTATTGCCTCGTCTGAGTGTGTACAGCCATCATGAGGATTTCCTCTTGGGGAACAGCAGTCAATACGTGTATAATTAAGTCCATGTGTTTCAAAGTTTAGTCAGTTTTCTTAAAAATTCTTTGAAATGGATTATTTTACTGTGAAATAAATTTGCATTCAATCTTGATTCAAACTAATAAAACCAGCAACAGGTGGCCATTTAATCTTACATAAGGTTTTTGGTAAGCAAATCAAACAGCATTTCAAAGTTGGCAATGAATATGTGAATTATGCCAATGACCAACTAACAATCTTCACAAACAGTCGAAAAAATCCCATAATTTAATAAAACAGCTCCCAAACTATTAATGTAAAGTACAAGTTCAATTAACACTCAGCCATGTGACCAGAGCGTTGAGAGATACTGTATTTAATCATGTATGCTATGCAATTTTTTTTGCCCCACACTTGAATGAAAAATTGGGTTACTTGTTATACATGAATTATAGACAGTAGACTACGAAAACCAAAAAATTCTCCCTTGATTCCAGCCCAGCAAATTCCTCCAAAACAAGCATGTTTGACTTGGAGCGAGAAACTGAGAATGAGGAGTTCGTACAATTTCAACTGGGAATAGAGTCATTTCCAATATATTAGTTTCCTACATGAAGGAGACCTAGACAGAAGAAAGGGGCCAAGAGTGATACAGAGACAGTACCAAGGGTCAAACAACGGAGCCAGAATAAAGTAGTCGTGAGTTAAAGTGAAAAAAGCAGAATATAAGTGAAAAAATATGCAAGCTTTACAAGAAACAGGTTAGTGAGTGAAAAATCATTGTAGAGTACGAAATTAGCAGGAGGGGAGACATTATATGGAAAGGTCAGTAAAAATCAATTTTAAAATTGATATTTTCAGACTTTATGAGATAAATTTTAATATGAATAGTGTGGTGATCATAGGGTTTATGTTGGAGTTTTGTAATTGAACAATAACATGAATCATTGTAAAGAAATTTATCATTTATGTATTTGTGGATAGTTATAGTTAGATGATGTCAAAAATTAATGTAAATATTTTTTTGTACTTATGTGGTTAATTATTTTAAGGAGGATGAATTGTAAAAAATTGGCTTGCTATTTGTATGTTCAATTGTAACCAGGCTTTAGGAGTGGGGTATGCAAGGGAAGACAAGGATATTGTGGATTGGGAGAGTGCCTGAAGGCAACCCTTGGGCAAGTGGCGAGTATTGTGGGAGTGTTTGTTTTTAAATCTGGATTGGATTGCAGTCCAGTCCAGTATAGACCAGGTGGAGAATGGAGTAGAGTTTTCGTAGACCAGGAAAGTGGTTAGGAGTGGACTATGTTTTTTATGTTGATCAAGGATGGGTTTGGGTTGTTGAACAGTGAATAGTGCATGGGATATTTGTTTCTTGAGGAGGTGTCTAGGGAATTTTCTGTTTATGAAAGAATTGAGGATACAGTTAGTGTAGGTGGCAAGACTGTCCAAGTCTCAAATTCGAGATCCCCTAAGGGTTAAACTGTATGGTGTTTTGTATGTTCAGGGTGACAACTGGTGAAGTGAAGATACAAGGCATTTTTAGAAAGTAAGTGTATTGTGACCATAACAAGCTTTGGTTATTGTTTCTGAGTGTTGGCAACACTGAGTCATAAGAGGGAATCTCCTGACAGAGTGAGCATCACAGAAACACAGTAGTATGTAAACTCAAGTTGTACTGTCCAGTTACATGAAAGATGTTGGTAAGACATTCACGTGATATGATCCACTTCTTCCTACTAGCAGAAGGAATAACACCTACCAAAATTTTTTTGCAAATCAAAATGGTTAATGGTGAAGGTGCTGTGAACAGTAACAGTGGTGTCACACCAATTCCCCATCTGCCAAAAAACCTCAAAACCACAATTTCAAGCAAAAAAAATAGGTCTCCCTGCCCTCCCCTATCGACGACCCTGGAAAGGAGTGTGCTTGTTACACAACATCCATCCTCACACAGCCTTAGTCATCAAGGCACTATTGGTTGGGATGTTTTGAACCACCCCCCATATTCCCCTGACTCACCTTCAGATTATCATCTTTTCACCTTCCTGAAGGGTTTATTTTCAACTGATAAGCAGGTGCAGAAAGAGGTTCTGAAGTGGGGGAAGGAGCTAGATGGAGAGTTCTTAGAGGAGGACATAAAGAAGCTTTTGCCACAGCTCACCACAGGCATTGAACAGGATTGCGATTATGTGGAAAAGTAGACAAAAAATGCATCAACAATTTCCTGTAATTTTTTTTCAAATACACTTTTTCTAAAAAAATATAAAAATCTAGTACACTCTCTTTCTGATAATGCCTCATATTGTAAGGATTTTGGGTGTTTCACATGATGTGGTGATTGATGTATATCAACATCAAGGAAGATGGTGGTGGTGGGGGGAGTAGATACAAGTGAACTTAACAGACAATTTACTGTTTACGTTTTCAAGAAAATCAAAAAAGGCACTGGTCTATGGGTCCACAGTACCATCTATAAACCAGAACTAGGTTAATGGTTTCATTGCAGAGGAATATAGGTGTTGTTGTTCCAGTTGTCCCATGAAGAGGTTGGCATAGGATGGGTCCATCTGGCTGTTCATAGTTGTACCACTGATTCAGTGGTAGATGTTTTGAAAAGAGAAGTAATTCTTTGGTGAGGCCAAACTGGGAGTGAAATCAGAAAATTAGTGGTTGGGAAAAAATTTGATGGTATTGGGGACAAAAAAATTTTTAGTATTGCCAGGCCACTAGCACAGGGGATAATAGTGTGTGAGAGAAAATACCTATAGTAACCAGGAAGGTAACAAGTAAAGTGGTTTTGGGGATTCACAGAAGCGGTGAAGGAAACTGTTGGTGTCTTGAACAAAAGAATATTGTTTTCCACTAAAGATTGGAAGGATTTGTCCACCAAAGTAGAAGTCCTGACGGTACAGTTAGTTGTAGCCATCAACATGGAACCCCAAGTTTGTGTTTTTTTTGGAGCTGGTAAAAGGAGGGTGTTCTAGAATTTTTGGACTGAGGATATGCATATCATGTTGAAGGGACTCAAGTCCTCGAAAATTGATTTATATATCTGCACAGCCCCACTATTGATTTCAGGTACTTCATCTATCCTGTCTCTCTTTCCTATCCAAATGTGTTAATTAAATTGACATTGTCACATTTTCCTTAAGTGCTATACGCATATATATGATTTGGTGTGGGGGGGGGGGAAGTTGTTGGCCAGCATGACATTCAGTCTTACTATTTCTTCCCAATTTGCTGATTTAAGTTGACAGCTGCTCTCTGTCGCTCTCCTATCCTCCACAGAGTTCAGCCCTTCTTGGAAGTGTTTAAACTAGAAATGAAACGGATAGTTGTTATGCCAGATTCAAAATATCTGGCTACCTATAAGCCAGATATTCAGCTGAACATTGGTACATAGAACTGAGTGAGCTCAAGGAGGTGAAAAACAAACGATCAGGCCCACGTTGTTGGGCCTACTCGGCCTTTAGGCATCCCCGGGACAAGTTCATCTTCAACACCAAAACTATTTCAGAATATATTAAAATGAAATTGCTTTGGGATATAAATGATGAAAAATCCAATAAATATCATTATTTAACAGCGGAAATTATTTCTCTAGACAACAAGCCGTTATTTAGCGTTGAATGAACCAAATTTACAAAACTCCGAGAACAAGCTTCACCCTACTTTAAAATGCAAGCCCAAATATATATTTGCCTCAAATATTTGACTCAAATCTTGGCTGTTTTGTGTTAATTTTATGAAATGCCCACCCCACCTCCCGCACCCCTAAGTGTGCTCCCCTCTCATGCCAAAATTGAAATTATACACAAACTTTGGTACAAATACAATCAATATAATTATCCCTGAAAAATATTTATTCATCACAAATATCGACATGGTTTGCATTTTCCAAAACTTCCACCCCCACACTACTGAGTGAACACAAGTTGTTAGTGTCACTGTATGTTCAGTTGGAAATCAACTAACTTTGTCCGAGTTATCAGTTGGTAAAACAGTTTTATAAGATATGGTTTAGGGTTATATGTCTAATACACTTGTTAAAAACAAAATTAAGATCCCCATTGCATTTTGGGAAACAGTAGGGTATGTGAAAAATTCAGTTGTCCCTGGGCACTGAATACCCTAGCTATGCTTCTGCCTGAAGGAGGAGGACAAGAGCCTCTGAAAATTTGAAGAACATCCTTCTGATCAGAGTGGCTACACTGAGCTTCAATTTCAGGTAAGCCACAACTATCTCTCTTTCCTTTCCATAACAATGATGCCCAGCCCGCATGCAATTCAGATTTTCTTTCCTGATAAAGGGGGCTCAGGCCCTCAAAAATGTGGAACTTTCACCTAAGCTGGACTGGACCAACTATTGATTTCAGGTAAGTCTCTCTTTCCTATCCAAATGTGTTTTGTTGTGTGTATATATATATAATTGCGATATTGGTATGGAAACAAAAGAGGTATAGCTTGTGGCTTACCTGAAAGTGAAGTACAGTGTAGACATATGGAACCGAATGTTCTTCTTCAAATTTTCAACACAAGAAAGAATTCATTGAAAGCATGACCTGGATCATTCCTATGAAAGTTATTTGTGTGATTCACATAAACATTTGACAGTGTATTATTGCCTCTATCTACATAAGTTACCTTTTGCCACTTTCCCTGCAATAAGGCTTTGCCAATCTCGTAGGTAGGCACAGTTAGTGATGTCCCAAATCTTTGAAGACCATAATAATTTATAAATCCTTTAGTCTTCAGTGATGTTATTGCCTGTTCTATTTGGTGATCAGACCCTTTGACATTCCTAGAAAATAATTTACAGAATTATATTTACACAACCAAATTTATAAAAAAAACCTAATATGTACACTAGGTACTAAATACTGAGTAGATTAATAAACTACAAAGAGAATTTATACCATTTCTAGCCGAATACAGAAAATATTATTTATTTGGATTTGGTATGAAAATTTTACATAAAAATGTAAGAAATAGTAATTGAGCACTATTCAACATTAATCTAGGAGGATTTAAATGTAATTTTGTTAAGAAATTGTATGTCTGCAGTTTGTGTGCTAAGTCACAATTGATAATTGGATAGTGAGGAAAGATAGAAATATATGACAAAGGTTGGGAATACACTCTGAAAAAAGCATGTGCTTCAGGCATAGTAATACACTCAAAGGCAGAATATGTTCAAGGCATAGAGGGAAAAGGAAAAAGGAAAGCCTGAAAATATTCGGCATGCCGGAAATAATAAGGAACTTAAATATGATGTCAAAATCACATGGGATCATGGATATGGAGGAAAGATAAAAATAAATAGGAGAAAGGTTGGAAAATGCTTTATGTGAAAGCATATGCTCAGTAATAGAATTATGAACTTATAAAAGCATATGTTCTATGTATCATTTACAGAATGTCAAATTAAATAACACATATAGATACGAAAGAGAGACAGCGAAGTTGACCTGAACAGTAAAACTATTTCATATTTTGAGGACCTGGGCTTCCTTTGTCAGGCAAGAAGGTCTGATCTGTGTGCCCACCGGGCACAAATATATATATATATAATGTAACATGATTGTTGCGAGGTACGGTCGAGGGACCTTGGCAGGGGAGACTGCAGTGTGTATGCACGTGCAGGAAAGGCGATGTTGTTTTAGGCGCCAGCCAAGGGGACAAATGTAGGGTCAGTTCCAAGCTGGACTCTACCAAGGATGGACATGCTACCACTAAATACAAAGTTTGATAAACCACGCCTTGAAGTTAACTTATGTCTCATGTTCGATTAAAATAAAATTAATGAAGTATTAAAAAGTTGTTTTGGTGATTTTCTCCAAAAAATTACCTGGCGCCCAAACAGTATGAATAATCAACGGAAAAACGCAAGGAGGGTAGCGGAGCGGCTACATTATGGCGCCCAACGTGGGGCTGAACGGTAATTAGATGGAGCATGCGAGAGCACGGAGCAGAATTGGAGAACAAGTTTGTTGAGTACACGCGGGATCGAAGTTCTGGAGTACACGAGGACGAGATCTGATACGTGAGGGAAAAAAGAAAAGAAAAAAAACTTGGTTCTTTGTCGTCGGAAGAAAAGTGAGTGAAAGTGTTTGGGAAGTGCTGCAATAAGCGAACAGAAAAAAAAAACAGGTTGGTGACAATCTAATTAATTTTTTGGTGTTGTGGGGTCATTTATAGTTCTAATAGCAATGGCAGAACGAAATAATGAGGCAGAATCGGATATGTGGGATAAATGTTTAAAATTATTAAATGTAAATCTTGAGTTATTAAACGGATGTGTTGATGTAGTAAGTGGAATAAGTAGAAAGTTTGATGTAATAAATGAAAGAATGGATGTATTAATTGATGGAAAGGTTGACAAGGTAGAGGAAGATTTAAATGTAAAATGTGATGACTTCAGAGATAAGGTTGATGTTGAGAGTGCGAAGCCGGAAGTTAAAGAAAATATTTTGCAGCATCAAATAGTGATGAAAAATGGAAAATCGGAGGAAGGGAATAATAAATTAAATGTAGGAGGTAAAGAGAATTTGGTTCAGAAACAGCTGATTAACGATAGTGAATTGCATAAACTCGCTAATAATTTAAAAGAGAAAACGGTAGAAAATAGGGAAATTGTGAAACCCATTAATGAGGAAAAAAGTAGTGGATGTAGATCAAAGAACATCTCACAAAATGTAACGAAAGGAAAAATTACAAAAAATAAATCCAAGTGTGTAAACTTTAAGGAGGGGTATTATAGATTAAGCTCGAAAAAGAAAATTTTTGTGTGTAAAGAAGATTTGATTTTTATCACTCCACACAGAAAAAAGATGTGTATGCTTGAGGAATGTATGAATAAAGGAAGTAATAATTGGTATGGTGTGGCTGACAGAAGAATGAAAAATGTAATTCAAACATCTGTCAATTTGGGTTATACAAATAACCGAAAACTAAATGTATATGATGAGTATTTGATGAATGTATGGAAGGAGATAAAAATAGATAAAGACTTAAAAAGGTTGCAAAGAAAGTGTAAGTATTTGGTGAAATATTTTTGTGTGGGAATTCCCTGGAAGCCAGGAGGAGGCAACAGTTATTATAATTTGATTCCCTTCCTTCAGAGAGAAAATTTGTAAATTTTATTGTTAATTTATAAGTAAACAAATATTGTGTATGATCCATGTGTCTAACTCTTGTAAATATTGTATTGGAGGAAGATGCTAATTAGGTTGTAGGTTAAGATTATGGTAAATGTGTGTTGGTTTTAAAAAAGTATTGATCAAACAGATGATTAATAGAAACTTTGTAATTTTGTCATTTAAACATGAAAAGAAGGTATTGTACAAGTGAAAAGTATTTGTAAAATTTGTGTATTTGTATTAATTGGTTATCAGGGCGTGGTCGAGTGGTTGTTGATGTTAGTATTAAGTGAAAAAAAAAATGAAAATGTGGCTGTATTTTATGGATATCTAAGGTCAGCCAATTTTTTGTTCTTTGGAGGGGGGGATAATGTAACATGATTGTTGCGAGGTACGGTCGAGGGCCCTTGGCGTGGGAGACTTCAGTGTGTATGCACGTGCAGGAAAGGCGATGTTGTTTTAGGCGCCAGCCAAGGGGACAAATATAGAGTCAGTTCCAAACTGGACTTGACCAAGGATGGACGTGCTACCCCTAAATACAAAGTTTGATAAACCATACCTTGAAGTAAACTTATGTCTCATTAAAAGTTGTTTTGGTGATTTTCTCCCAAAACTTACCTGGTGTCCAAACAGTATGAATAATCAACGGAAAAACGCAAGGAGGGTAGTGGAGCGGCTACAATATATATAATGACAAACTCACATTCAAACTTGGATAGTGAGGAAGGATATAAATAAATAGGAGAAATAGGAGGATTACACTTTAGGTGAATTCATATGCTCAGGCATAGAATCACACACATAGAAAAGCATATGTTCAAAGCAGGGAGAAGAATGGAAGGAGATTGAAAGACTGAAAATATGTATTATATATATATATATATATATATATATATATATATATATATATATATATATATATATATATATATATATATTGGTATGGAAAGGATAGAGAGATAGGTTGTGGCTTACCTGAAAGTGAAGTACGGTGTCGCCATGAGGAACTGAAGGTTGTTCTTCAAATTTTCGGAGGCTCTCAGCCTCCTTCTTCAGGAAGGAGTGTTACACCATTCCGTGCACCGGCCGGCAGTCCGCAGCCGGCCGGCGCACGGAATGGCGCAACACTCCCTCCCGAAGAAGGAGGCTGAGAGCCTCCGAAAATTTGAAGAACAACCCTCAGCTCCTCATGGCGACACCGCACCCCACCCTCAGGCAAGCCACGGCTCTCAGCCTCCTTCTTCAGGAAGGAGTGTTACACCATTCCGTGCACCGGCCGGCTGCGGACTGCGGAGATTTGACCGCCGCACGGCCAGTAGCCCATAAACAATCAACACCCCCACCAAGCCACTAACTTTCTCTCTCAGGGGGAGGTTGTGGCATAGGAAAGGTTAGGATACAGATCATTCATACAAAGCATCCCATGTATACATGTATGCTTGAACATACATACAAACACACATGAAGATGCACACACACACACACACACACACACACACATGTATGCATACTTACACATACATGAGCATGCTCATATATACTCACATGGTCTCGTGAAAGAGGAGATGGTATGTAGGAAGGGCACTAATTACAGGATGTTGAGTCCAGGGCTTTGCCTGGACTGCAAGACATGTTGGAAAGATAGATGGAGTTCTGCTTCTGATGAATCGGGGGGTAGAGCTTTAAGGATGGTGAGTGTGAAGCATTGGTCGAAATTGTTTATGTTGTGGTTTTGGGCGTGAGCAGCTACTGGGAATTGGATTTTAGATAGTTTGACAGTGCTGCGGTGGTTGGCTATACGTTCAGGGAGGGGTCTTTTGGTTTGGCCTATATAGAAGGCAGGGCAGAGTCTGCAGTTAATTTGGTAGATGGTGTGGGAGGAGAGGCAGGTGATATTTTCTCTGATTTTGAAGGTTTTTGTCTGATTATGAAAGGTTGTGGTGGGCTGTAAGATAGGGCAAACATGGCATCTGCTCCTACCACAAGGTTTGCAACCCGGCAGGGGTGGGCGGGTGGTGGTGTGGGTTTTGCAAGGGTGTACAAGTAAATTTCGGAGGTTGGGTGGGCGTCTGAAGGCAACCCTTGGGCAGGTGGGGAGTATAGTGGGGAGGATGGTTTTTAATTCAGGGTTGGATTGCAGTCCAGTGTAAGCTAGGTGGAGAATGGAATTGATTTTTTGTAGTCCTGGGAAGTAGGTTGTCGTGAGGGGTGGACTACTTTTTTTGTTTTGGACAAGAGTGGGTGTGGTTGTTTGGAGGTTTGATAGGGCCCGGGTTATCTGTTTTTGGAGGAGGTTGCTGGGATAGTTTCTGTTGATATATATATATATATATATATATATATATATATATATATATATATATATATATATATATATATATATATTGTAATAGTGAGAATGTGACATTGTCAAAAATATTGGTATGGAAAGGATAGAGAGATAGGTTGTGGATTACCTGAAAGTTTCCATACCAATATATATATATAAAACATTGGGATAGGAATGAGAGACATTAAACTCGTCTTACCTAAAAATCAACAATTGGTTCTGTCAAGCTTATGAGGAAAAATATTTCAAAATTTTTGAGGGCCTAAGTCCTCTTTGTTAGGAATGAAGGACTGATCTATGTGATGGTCAGCACGCCATTGGGAATTTTCTAACACTTCAAAAGTCTGACAGCAAACTTCACAGCCATGAGCATTCAACTCACCAATTTTTCATGCTCCAAATTTAGGCTACTATATAAAAGATCAAATTTGAAGTGATGGACAAAATACCTTAGAACAATACGAAAACGATTCCCCTTCAGATCTCCCAGTTCAAGGGGGTATTTCTGAAACCTATAATTTCCCAATTCAATGCCTTTGAGACCACGGCTGATGGCTGCTAAACGAGATGGTTCAATTTTCCGTACACTCATAAGTTGAGTTGTTTTTGCTCTTCGATCCTTAGTTCCAGCGTAAGTAATCATACTTGGCCGTATCCTATAACATGAAACCAATGAAGAGTTAATAAAATAGTTATATCCAATTTTTATACAAGAAGGTTAACGGTAAACAAATAAAGGACAAGAGATTTTATTGGAGGCATCATCTTGTTGGCAATCAACTATTCAACTGTTTATTTATATCCATGCATAATTGCAGAGATGTCTATTTGTAATGATTTTGGTATCATATTCTGTACAAGGTTTAATTTAATCATTTCCCATCAAGTTATGGAATAAAATGACTAACTAGAACAAGATCTATAATTAAATAAAAAAACATGATAGGGAGTTGATATTAGTGAATACAATCTTGTACACCCAAGTTTGTATATGTAATTTTAGACAGCAATTTCTTTTATAAAAATGGCAGCCATGCTTCTATGTCAATTTCAAAGATTCTACAGGGCGGTCATAAAATATTGTAAGTGTGTTGTACTGACATATAATTGTTAAGAAAAATTCGATACATTGACCCGTTTCCATGCAAATTCAAGCAGTCAGCCAGAGACAATTTTGCTAAATGTGCTCTTTGTTTGGTTAGCTAAATTCAAAGACATATATAAACAACACAAACAGATATTGCCGGTTTAAGGTACCTTGAAACCAAACCCCAACAACTGCTTAACAGGACGAACTAATGCAAGTTAACATTAAAATGCACTCGTTTTTCAATTCACCCCAACCTCTTCAATCAGCACTCACCAAATTAAAACATTGGTCCAAACAATCCCACCAAATCAGTAACTGACCCATTCACACTAACCAAAAACCCTTCTCCCCAAATCCCACTCTATCTAAACAACTCACAAATACCCCCAAAAACAGAAACCACCTACCTAGGACTCATATCTGATTCAAAGCTCTCACGGAAACCACACCTTAAACACCTCCTTTCCGAAATCAACCTTTATTCATAAATTTATATCCCCTCCTAAACAGAAAAGCCTCACTTACCAATAGCTCAACATGCATTATATACCTCTCCATAATACAACACACCTGGTCATACACCTTTTCCATTAGGGGAGTAACAGCTAAAATCCAAATAAAACATAATCCTTCGCCTTTTACTAACTACCTGGTACCTCAGAAATTCCATCATCCACCACAACATTAAACTTCCCAAAGTCAACTCCTTAATCACCAAGTCTGTAACCTCACTAATCAAAAGCATCTTTAACCACATTACCACCACAATTGAGCAATTCCACAGCAACCCTCCCCCACCACTACACTCACGTCACCTAAAAAAAAATGCCCTATCAATCTCATCCTACCCCAGAACACTAAGCCTCCCCATCATCACACCCACAGACCCCACCTACCCATTCCATCCAACCTATCAAACTCAAAAATCACCAGTAAACCCTCTTACTCCCACAATGTCCTCAGACAAACTAAGGAAACAAAAAAAATTGCCAAATTAGGTTAATAACTGAACTAACCTAATTACCAAGTCCCCATGATAATTATGTAAATAATTTAAATTGTATATACTGTAAACCATATATAACCAACCAATAATCGTATGATAAAAGTTTTGTAATAAATAAATAAATAACTTCTTCTGATACACTTAACAGGAGTTCTCATTGTGTAGATGGTAGTGCACGAGACTGTGGAATGCTAACCCATTGACTCAGGTTTGATTCTTGCTCTGTCCCATGGATTCCAGACTTTTTTCCCTGCTCTCTTGTTAAGTTTTAGCTAATCAAATGAATAACACATTTTGTAACATTGCCTCTGGCAGACTGCTTGAATTTGTGTGGGCAACCTTATTGGTTAGCTTCAAGGCTAATTAAATTGTAAACGGTGCAACATACTGAATTTTTTCTTAAAAATTATTTTTGAGTACAACCTTGCCTTCAACACCCTTACAATATTTTCAGATCTTTCTGACCACCCTGTATATTGCATCCTTTGTTACTTAGCAATTTCATAAGAATAGAAATCCTTCTCAGTTAATCTACCAAAACTGGCTCGACAGATAGAACCGACACCTTAATATAAAACATTCTAAAGGGTAGAATCTGAGAGAGATTCTGAACATTGTTACATTTTTTTTCTGATTATATGACGGCTCTGAAAATTATTTTTTCCTAAAATAATATTGTTAAATAAAAAAAATAATTAAGGTATACAGAATTTACATCCTGTGGAATATCACATCTATTTCAGTCACTAATCCTTCGATTCAAATGATTCCATGACAAAGAAAAGAACATGTTGGATTCCATAATAATATGACTTGAAATAATAACAATAAGAAAAAAATGTGCCAGAGTCTGAAAATTGCAGGATAACTACAGTGAAATATTATCTAAAGTCTAATTACAGAGAAGAGTAGCTGCCTCTACTCCAGATGATGTCAAAATATAGTAAACAATATTTCCCTGTAATTTTGTAAGGTTGTTAAATGCATGAAAACAATAAATAGCAATGTTCTCATAGTCAAGGATATAGTGCTTCTATATGTATTCTAACATCAAGCAGTAATAAATCTGAGAGTTCATCTTCAATGAATAATGTGAGAAAGGAAATCATTTTATAGGTATTATGCAAAAAATTTTAAATCAAATGATAGTAGCAAACAAATAAAGTACACTTTCAACATTCTATTTCATGTTTTATGAAACATCATATAAAGAAGTAGGTTTAAACACTCATTACAGTTAATACTAAATAGCTAACCCAAAAATTATTAATTATATACAATTAATTCCTACCTCAATCTGCCAGCCATAATATTAACTGTTTCCATTGTGTCCATATTTTCTTTATGTAAAGCAAAGTGCACATAATCACCACCCCTCTCTGATGGCCAGTTTGGTGAACGTCTGTCTGGTTTACCTGAAAGAGAAAAAATAAATAAATATATATATATATATATATATACTAAAATAATGAAGGAAAGGATAATGTAACAAGATCAAAGTATGGATTATAAAGAGAGAATGACCAGTAAAGTTTACCTGAGAATAAATAATAGTTATAAAGTTTGACCAGATACATACTTCAAATTTATGGAAGGATTAGTGTGAAGCATTGATTGAAATTGTTGGTGTTGTGGTCCTATGAATGTGTAGCTATTGTAAATTGTGTTTCTGAAGTATTGTGGGATTGGTAACATACCAGCTGAAACCAATAGAAGATTTGGAAATGTGCGAAACCCGTATGTGGTCAAGAGATTGGAAACAGTCAGTAATAATCCTGCTGCTAAATAATGGAGAATGCAAAGACATCATCCTTATACAGCATATCAGCATAGTTCTATTTAAGAACATGTAACACAATCAACAAAACGGTGTTACCTGTTGTTCAAGCTGGTTTATGAAGTTTTTATAGTACCTGACAAAATGTTATAGTACATATGACAAATCAGCGATGGGTGATGGAAAAAATCTTACAAGTATCATAAGCACATCGCCATGAACAGTACAACCTTTGAGTTGAGCATGACAATCTGTGAAAAACCATGCAAGAAGTTGGGGTGCCAGATCACCTTATCATTTTGAGAAGACACTCTACAATGACCAAAAAGCCACAATACAACCATGACATGGTGACACTGTTTTAAAATCAGCATAGGCATGTGGAACGGTTGCATATTGTCCACTTTTCTGTTCAAGCTGTATGATGAAGTGGTCATCAGGAAGTTGGACATTAAATAATTTATTATTGAAGTAAAAATCCCTCCAGTTTGCTGACGACACAACACTTTATCATAAACAGAAAATGGACTATGAAATCTAATAAAATAGATCAAGTAGAAAGTTCAAAGCTCTGTCTCATCCTGAATATCAAATAAGCAAAGATTGTGAAAACAGAAGGGGATGGAGCAGTCACTATAACAGTTGACAATGAAGAGATGGAGTGCATACACTTTAACAATGATTCGACCCTTAACGTAAATGTTTAATAACCTTGGATAGAAGTGATATGATCGTCAAGAACAAAGTAATGAAAAGTGCAATAAATGCAAATTGGTTAGTGCCACCCTGTATCCCATACCAATACATGATTTTTAGAGTTGAACACTAAGAAAAGCATAGAGAAGGAAACTAACTCTTTTTAAGCTCCAGTGCAGGTATGGGCTACACTGTATCCCATTACCAGCAAGGTAATGTACTACTGTCCTGAGCAAGTTGGCTGAGGCCTTCAAAAATTTTAACTTCAACATTTGAAATACGGTTTCTTCCCAATAACCGATAATTACAATAACTGATGATTAAAGGTAAGCAGCACTGTGGCCTATCTAAATGAGTTAACTAATTTGATTATGTCACATTATCCTTGCTTGCAATATAATGTTTACTTCTGGCTCAAGTGGAAACACTAAGCTGCAATTTCAGGTTAGCCACCATCTTTCTACCTTCCCTTTCCATAATAAATGGACCCAAAAAAAACACAAAAAATGTTGTCCACTCCTTACCACAACCTACTTTCCTGGACTACAAAATCTCAACACCATTGTCCGTCTCGCCTACACTGGACTGCAATCCAACCCAGATCTTAAAAACATATTTCCCGCAATACTGCCCTAGGGTTCCTTTCAGGTGCCCTCATAATCTCCACAATAACTCTGTCCACCCTTGCAGGCCCCACCCCAAATTTTCCCTACTTAAACCAGGTTACAATGTTCAGGACTTGAATCTGGTGAAAAAGTTGCATTGGATACTGAAGAAATATAGAAGGTGGGAATATGCTTTTTAAGGAAAGCATATGCTTTGGCGTAGAATTACGCACATCTAGGAAGTGCCACATCGGTTTTGTTACATTTTGTCACAATACCATGGGATTATTTATTACAATATACACACACACATATTTACATTACACTTAAGAAAATGTGATGATACAATACAAGCACAAATACCAATATACAAAAAGTAAATGCATGCGTATAAAAATATCAATATTTAAATAAAACGTTCTTGGCTTTCTAACATGAGGGCTGTTTTTAAATAAAGTATGGTTTTAATAATGAGCATGCAGGATCACATAACCCATTCATTAGGAAACCAGACACAGCCGTGAAGTGTTATCATTTTGTGCTTTCCTTTTGTTAGTGTGTTATAAAATGTTCAAAACAATTGAACAATCCATCAACTGTAAAGGCAGATCAGTGATTCGTTTACACCAGCAAACATTCATCTGCAATTGTGTGCAGTGTATAGGGAAGTAATAATGAGTGATGGAATGGTGAGGTAGTAGATTAGACAGTTTAGTGAAAATCATGAAAATGTGTACGATGAGCCATGGTGCGGTCAACTATCTGAAATCGTTGATGATTTGGTGCAAGCTGTGAGAGAAAAAATTCGCATGGACAGATGATTCTCCATATCAGTTGTCTTTACATTTTCCACAAATTTCAAGGTCAATCTTCTACAATATTGTAATGGAATGCTTAGAATATTGAAAATTGTGCTCAAGAAAGGTACCCAAAAATCTTACTGAGAAGACAAGAGCATGCGATCTGGTACTGCACCTATTTGTCCCATGTGATATGGTGAGGAAGGTATAATTTGCTAACACAGGTGAATCAAAGCATCCACCATGAAGAAGAAATTCAAACATATCCATTCACAAGTACATGTGCATAGTTTTCTGTGACAGACAAGATGTTTTGTTGAATTCCTACTGAAAGTGACAATCAACAAAGACATTGAAAGACACTACAAAAGCTCCGTCATGTAATTCAAAACAAAAGGTGGGGAATGCTTTTATGTGGAATCATTTTGATTCACGACAATAACCGGCCACATACTGCCAGACAAATTAAAGATCTGATTGCATCATTTAGTTGGGAACAATGTGACAGTCTGGATATGGCACCAAGAGATTTAATCTATTTTTCACTATAATAATATCTTGGTAAGAAACAGTTAACGGCAATGACATGAAATACAAAGTGCAATTAGGCTTGGCTTTCACCAGAGGTCTCACCTTTTTTTGTTTAAGGCATACTGGCAACTGGTTTCCATTACAAGTTCCTGAATAATGGCAGTGACTATGTGGAGAAGCAGTGTGAGATGTAACATATAGAATGATGATAAAATCTGTGGAAAATAATTATCTCTTATTTTATTAATAAATATAGACAGTTACTTCAAAAGCAGCCCTCCTATATATTGACACGCTGTGCTGAATTGATTTTAAGTGTGTATTATTGTCAGAGCAAAGAAGAAGATGCGGAGAGTAATCTCTGTGGTGGATGAGCAGCATGTTTGGTTTTCGTTTTTGTCAAAAAGAAAGTTGTATTGGTGTTTAAGATTAAACATTTTTGAATGTGAATAAAGTTAAAACAAAGCAAGTAAATCATTTTAAAATTTACTTCAATATTAAGCACATTAATTTCAATTCTGTTTAGTAAAAACATTATTTTACAGTACAAGCATAAATATCTATAATATATCCATACATGTTCCTTCAAGGTTAAGGCAAAACTCTGCAAAGCTATCAAAGATTTCAAAGTCTTCCTCATCTAGAACACTTTATCTAAAGTCTAAAGTTGGCCAGAATGAATTACCTCTAAATCAGACAAAAGAATATACTAAACTATTAGTTCCTGATAACAGACTGAAATAAAATACAAAACAAAACTTCAGCTGTTTGGTTAAAGTTAATAAACAAAAAAAATATTTTGATAAACGAGAGCTATATTTCTAATAAAACAAAAAACTTATTTTAAATGACAATATGTTTGAAAATTTATAATTTTTAAAATTGTATACCTAGATTCTTCTTTTTAACAGTGATGTATTTTTTGTTTCCTTTCTCCACTGTATTACTCATTAATGAAGATTTTCCACAGTTCAACACAGCCACGTGCAGCTTACGTCTAGCATCTTTACTCAAGTCTGTAGCCTAAAACAAAATTCTAATTCTAAACAAAAATTCTTAACACACACACAGATATATATATATATATGGACCTGACATATTAAAATTAAATACTGTGTTCTTGGTATGGAAAGGAAAGAGAGATAGTTTGTGGCTTACCTGAAATTGAAGTACGGTATAGCCACAGGGAACCAAAGGAAGTTCTTCAAATTTTTAGGGGCTCTCAGCCTCCTTAAGAAAGGATTTTTAAGAGTTTGGAAGCACAATTCATCTTAGGGTACATTGGGGTTAATATATATAATACTTAAGGAAAAGTGACAGGTTCAAATTAAATAACAAATTTAGACAGGAAAGAGAGACAGGGAAGTCAACTTACCTGAAACCAACAGTTGGTCCAGTCTGACTGAGAAGTGATAAAGATATTACAAATTTTCAAGGGCCTGAACCCCTTTAATCAGGAGACAATAGGACATTTTAGGATCCAATGGTCTGGGAGCTTTGAAAGGATTGAATTGTGTGTGTTTGTGAAAGTGTACGTGCAATTTTATGTGCATAAGCACCAATAATTTCAAAGATTAAAAGGTTTGTCATGGTGCTGAAATGGTGGCCTCCATTATTGTTTAGACTACGTGTTCCACCATCATATCTAGTACAATTGCAAATCGTCCTCGATTATGATTTTAGGCCAGCGCTTGCATTTCTGCTAACATGCACACGCACACACACACACACACATTCAGACAGACACACACAGCACTCTTAGAATGGGATCACATGCTACATTTAAGTACGACTGGTTTCCAAGCAGTATCTGCCTTCGCTACTGATGGGTTCTTTCCCTAGTTGTCTTCCTATTCCATTTTCTCCTATACTCTACACTTACAGATAGTATATGTAACTGTAAATACACTACTGCTAAATTTTACATTGGTGTATTGACTGATAAAACCACCAAACCTCCGATCCCTCCCTGATAAGCCTCAGGCAAACCTACCCCTTACACTACCTTCTCTCTTTCCTCAACTTGTCTACACTTTTAAGCCTTCAAAATTATTCCTAGATCTCCTTTCCTTTCTAAGCCCAAAATCAGCATTCAACTCAAAGAAACCAAGGCCAGGTTTCACAGCGTGAATCTGCTGACAAGGAACCCTTCATTTCTTGCAACGACTCCCCATCAACCTGTATCGATGGGCGAATACATAACAGGTTTTCTTAAATAATTTGGGACACTGTGTCGAGCCAAATTTTTGAATGATTTAAAATGGTATGTTGATATGCTTGGCTCCTAGGAGAGGCATTTGCTCTGTTTGAAGATACTAGAGCTTTATCTAATTGTCCTTTAATATTGTGAAGTGATGCCTCAGTTTAAATGGGTTTGGATCAGCTGTGGTGTGCTAGATTTTCAGACAATAATTTGGCTCCATAATTGTCATTTAAGACCATGTCGACGAGACCCTTGCATCCCAACTCCGAAAGGAAATTTGACAAGTATACTGTCTCCTTGGCAGTGTACGATCACCTATTCAGTGTAGTTTCCCCAATTCGCATCTGTGTACCCTTGTATTGGGAAGTCATTCATAATGAATGTCAACTTGTGGTCGACAGTCCCTCTGAGGTAGCGGAGTACATGCTTTGTGGCGACTCAGTGTTTATTCTGGTAAGAAGAGTTGAATGTTTCAACTAACTCACAATAAGAGTATATATTGGCACCGCTTTCCCAAACCTATAATTTTTTAATCCATTTGGTACCAAAGGCTAGTGGTGTGCCAACTGGCTTGCACTTGTCCATTTTAAAGCATTGGAACACTTATTCCATGTATACATTGTGTGAGAGGGAAATTCCAGTTTCATCTTGATGTATTTGAATACCCAGAGAGTATTTGGCCTGTCCAAAGTCCTCGATTCTGAATGAATGAGCAAGTTATTATTTGATCTAGACTTCTCTGTTGTGATTAGCAGAAAATATCAATATGTCATCCACGTATATCAGGATGTAATCTTTTTCTGTCGGAGTAGACACATGGATCAGAGATTGTTGGGGAGAGGCTGATGCTGCAGAGATTCTCGTCTAGCTTCGCATACCACAGACAACCTGATTGACATAGTCCATACAGGGCTTTCCTGAGATGGCATAATGGATTCCAATTTTCCACATTTTTCAGCAGAAAAGAGGCACTTTTTGAAACTTCAGAGTCCCCCCTTGCTCTGTCATTCTCTCCAACATCTTCAGTAGCATGCCTGGTATCTCAATATAGATAAGGGAGTTGATGTCCCCATGGAGGTAGGCTGTTTCGATATCTAACTGTGAGATCTTCATGTCATACCTTGCTGCCAGTGTGAGCGACTGGAACTTATGTGTCAAAGAAATCAATTCCAGGATGTGAGTATCCCTTGGCGACATCATGTCCTTTCCTTCAACTTAGGTCGCCACTGGCATCATATTTCTTAACACAGTGCAACATTTTATGATGTGTTTGTCTGAGGATCCAGAAACAATATTAAAAGCGCCATTTAGAACCAAGCTTTTCATCCCTGCGTACACTGTGTTCTGACATTCATCCTAATCTGAACCTGTAGTTGCTTCAAGATAGGGGATCTCGCCTGCAGTCATGAGATTCCTCCTCTTCCTCACAGGAGTCTTTACTGATTTGTGATTCAGCATCTTCACAGATGATGTTATAGTGTTTTGCAGGTCAACCAGGCTTGCCTGTCAGTACTTTTCTGGGTCATATCAATATGTAGACACGGCTTGGAGATGAGTTCTACCACATATGTAGAAGAACTGATGTCCGAATTTTGTTTGTCATCAACCTTTGCTGAGGGTTTGGCAATCGGATATGAGTTGGCTGATACAGAAATGCATTCTTGGACATCTTCACACTAAAAGTCTCGATACTTGCACTCATTTTGGGGATCAGTAAAGAATTTGACATTGCGTGTAATGTGAATTCTCCTGTCTGTATCATCTGTATTCTCCAAACTCAATAGGTCTTCATGCTGTCTGTATAACCAACGAGTAGACTTTCTATTTGCTTTGGTAAAAATTTTCTCTCCGAGGGGTCTTGTCGAGAATGTAGGGCTTGGTTCCGAATCTTTGCATATAGGCAAGATATGGACGTTGTCAGTCCACAATTCATATGGAGTCCACAAAGTATTACACAGACAAAGCATTTTACAGTGACATACATTTTGACAGAGTTAAACAAAGACTGACTTTAAATAAAGGAAACAACAATGCAACACAGTAGTGGCATGTTGAGCCAAAGATGGCACGAGTTACACATTTATATTTCTAACAGTTTTGTTTGGTTTTATAGTGTTAAACTTCATACCTGAAAAGGTCACAAATTTAGTGATGAAAGATAATATAATTTTCTATAAATAAATATCTTTTTTCTGACTTCAAATTTGCTTTTGTTTACTTATAAAATGTTCCCATAAGAGTCCAAATAAAAATGACATATCATATAGGGCAATTGCAAAGTATGTCAAGCAGAGAACATAATTGATATTCTGTAAAGCGGAAAAAATACCTGCCAAGAGTTATATTCAAAATATAATATTATTAGCCATACAAGTAAGAAAAATAAAGTATAATGAAAAATTACCATTTCTTCATCTACAGATGTATTAAAAGACTACAATTAAAGTCTGTTAAGTAATTAATTATCTGTATAACAGACAGAACTAGAAAAAAAATTTGAACAATTGTCTACAACTACTCACTTTTAAATTTCAATTGTTCAAAATTATTTTCCATTACTGTTTGTTATATAATTACTTGTGTTAAAGATGTATTATACAAATGACATTTTTTCCAACAATTAGGACATGTACCAAGTAATGAAAATTAAATAATTAGGAGATCTTTGAAGCAAATGTTATATTGTATACATTATGACGTAAAAGTTGTAGTGGAACATCCATGCTGCTTTATGAGATCCACAAAAGAAAATGTAAAATATGTTTATAAAGCATTATTTCAGGAAAGTGTATTGTTCCTCAGTTTTACTACCTTACTATATCAACTACAATTACTAAAAATCATAAAAGTTATAAGTACATACCTCTATCTCAACTTCATCCACCTTTGAATCAAAAAGGAGTACTAACTTCTTGAATAATTCTCCTGGTAATGAACTTTTCAGATATTCAAAGGAATCTTCAACACTCTGAGATTTATCCACTTTGTAACATAAAATCATTGAAAAACTTTTAGAAAATTATATATATATATATACACACACACACACACACACAATATTAGTAGCATCGATTAAGGCATAAATACAATGTTAGGAACTAATTTGGTGACAAAGTCATGTTCGATCTAGGATAGTGAGGAAAGATAGAAATAAAAAGGAGAAATAGGAGGATTACGCTTTATGTGAATTCATATGCTCAGGCATAAAATCACAAAGAAAGAAAAGCATATGTTCAAAGCAGGGAGAAGTATGTATAACACATTTGAATAGGAAAGAGAGACAGATGCTGACTAACCTGAAATAAATAGTTGGTCCAGTCTGGCATAGGTGCAAAGTCAATGAACCCCCTTCGTCAGACCTCGAACTTTCACCTAAGCCAGACTGGACAAACTATTGATTTCAGGTAAGTCTGTATCGCTGACTCTTTTTCCTTTCTAAAAATATAAATATAATATTAAAGAATAAACAATTCTGTGTAATAAAAGACTATATGTTGCAGAATCAAAAATTTTCTTTTAAAATACATTTTAATTATATGTGCTTGTCTACCAATATGTTTTTTTAATTCTTGACAGTAACAGTCAATACTTAATTTACTATGGTTATGAACATCAAAAAGTTTAGCTTATTATTACTTAATAATATGACATTTGATTGTAATTTCTTTTATTCGTTTTTTGTAAACTTTTTTATTAAATAATTACAAAAGTGTTCAGTAAAAATTCAAACAATTAGAATAAAATTAAGTACCATTAATAAATTAAGATGTAACAATTCTTATTTTGTTAAAGACAAATGCAGCCTTTGTTAAATGCAATTCATTTATGAAATCTATAATAATAATCAAAACTGACCTGGAACATCTGTGGTAGTAAGAGTCACAACATTTCCATCACTATCAATTTCATTAACATGAAAATCAGAGTATCTTTGTTTAATAATTCCATTGAAACCACTGTGATTACTAATATATTCTGTAATTCCAGCATCATTTTCTGTTAGTCTCACACTGATAAGAGTTTGATGTGCTACTTCTCCCTTATCTTTCCTGGTACCTTTACAGTTGTCGATTTCTAAAACACTTAAGGCTTTATTTTCACAGTCTTTCCTAATATCCCTTGTCTTAGGTTCTGCATTCTCTGGTTCTTCTAGTTTCGCAGAACTTATATTTGGTTCCGCCTCTTTAATGTCTTTCAATTTTTGGCTTGGTAATTTCACTTCAGCTTTTGCAGCTTTAACCAACTTCTTTTTGGCAGTTTTTGCTACTTTCGCTTTCTTTTGAATAAATGAATTAGACGCAGTTTTAAAAGATTTCTTTCCCCTTTGTAGTTGAGAACTGGCTCTAGTTCTACGGTTCATTGTAATTTATAGTCTTTCACTATTTTTCATTTATTTTCTGAAATAAATTATTATTATTATTCATCGAAAATAATTGATTTAAATATAATAAATGCAAGGTAATCTATCAAATAAAGAAACTGAAATTTGGAGGTGAATTTATTTTAAGAGAAATTGACAGTTCAATTAAAAATGTTGGTAATTTTCGTATTTATAAAAATGATGGAAACATAATAAATATAAGATAACGAATTTTTAAAATAAAAATATACAATTACCATTTGCCGTAAAATCCACAAATCTTTATAGGAGATTCTTTTGACAATCAACAGACATGGCTACAATACAAGCCACAGTTGTTCGACAGGTTAGACATTTATCTTTTCACCTGTTATAAAAAAATGAATTCATATCAATATTTGACTTATACTATGACTTTAAGTAGTATTATTTCCTATGCTCTTCAATTATAAAATACGATCGCTACCAAAACTACAAACATTCATAAAACAGTATAATGGAGAAAATATTCTTTTATTACCAAACAAATTTCACTGTTCACAATCTCAGTTTATTTTTATTTCAGTTGAAACCACGTATGAACTCTACACAACTTGCTCGAATAATCCAATAATATGCCGGCACTCTACACCAAACTACATAAACAATTATCTCTTCGCTCTGGCAAACTCTTCTCCAAAGGTTCTAAAGCCAAACATCTTCGTGACTTTAAAATTGTTTTTATGAATTTTCAAGCAATACTTACATTTGCATATAAATGTATACTGATTTGTATTGGTTTAGTTGAAAATACTTTATTTAAGCCTACAAAGATTCAAAACAATTGAATTTTTCTTTAATAACCCGATTACTATTCAAGTCTTGTGGTTCTCAGAACGTAAAGAAAACTTTTGAATCAGACAAACCAATCACATTAATCCGATTTTAAAACAAAATATTATCCTTCTCTCTGAATAATTTATTTGTTGACAGTTTGTTCTTCTTTATGATTTTTGTAATCTGCCTCAGGCCCTCCACTGGATGCTTCAGCGCCCGCGTGTAAAACAGACAATGCATCATCCCCCTCCCTTATAATGTTTTTCCTGACTAGGTTTGTACAAAGATAAATAAGTTTGATTATTGATGGGACTGTATACAAAAAATAAAACGTTTTTAATCAAAACAAATTATTGACATTGCTATGTTTATGACGTAGAATTTTCAAAATAAATGATTTATAACTTATCCATTTACTTAAAAATCAATGGGTACTATTTAATTGACGTAATTAATAAAGTATACCTAAAAATAGTAATTCCACTGTAGCTGGAAAGGTTTTCTAAAGTCCTGTCATATGCGCAGTGAAAGAAGGGAGAAGGTGGAGCCGAGAATTGTAATCCAGAAAGAGCCCTCTCTTGGTAATCTATTAACTTTTATGGATGAGTTGTTAGTGTACAACGTACCCCTAAATGAACACAATATATTTCCTTTTCGTCCATGTTTTCAGAATAGTTTTACCATGTTGCCGAAACAGAGGCTCGTGATGAACTGAGCTCCGGCCTACCCTATTACACATTCACCATTGCGCATCTTACGTTAAAACGCCTTGCTACACCTCTCGAGTTATACCTACTATTTTACTAATAGCAAGAAAAATAAAATTTGTGTACGTTTTCTTAGTTTTTGAATGAGACTTATTTTTTATGTATCAAGTTCACCAAATGCTAGAAAACTGTCGAATTAAGGTGATAGAAATAACAGAGGCTATGAATATGCCCAAAGCACGTGTTTTTCACGTATTGAAAAAAAAGTAGTATTTTATAAAACTAATGTATAAACAAAACGTGAACTTCTACTGCTTTTTTTATTTGCTAAATCTGATATTATTTATCAAGTATCCAATTATCTAATTTATAAGATTCTATGGAAATAGTGGATAGTTGGCCTTACATAATTCTTTTAATTTTTAAATTAGAAAAAATATTCTCCAGATGCAATTGTAACTGACAGAGTAATAAATATTCTTAATCCTATTTATGTGTTAGAAAAAAGTGACATTAAATTATTTGTGAAAAGATATTGCAAAAAGTGTTGTCAAATTTAAATATTGGTCATTACTGGGTGGGGATTCTATTTATTGGGATTAATTTTTTTATAAAACTAAGATGATCCAATTAATTAAAATATATATTGTAATAAAGTAATCTCCTTTACGATTGTTTCTTGGTCATTAAAAAGTTTGAATCATTTTTTTTCGGGGTATTACATGAATTATAGTTATAGAGACTTTTATTTGGAATATTTTCTAATTTATTTAATTGATTTTCTTAGTTTTATGACATTTGTAAAGTTTGTTGAAAGGGTGCATTTAAATTGTTAATTTTATTTTATTAATCAATTGGATTGCTGGGCAAGCATCCTCTCTGTAAATTTTCTAAGGACATCGGCGCACTAGGCAGCCAGGTTGAGCTATTCGTGACAGTTGAGTTGAGATGGACGTGAAAAATGTTATATTTACCTTTTGACTCTCAAGAAACGCAAAGATTTTGAATTCAGCCACAATTCTGGAGCGGCACTCAAAAGGGTTTGTTCAAAAATTATTTTAGAATTCGAGAACTGTAGAATTCTCTTTACACATCATATTTAGGATTTCCTGTCATCTTCTTCTCTTCACACCACGATCACTATACACTTGTGCAGATATATCCCATGTCGACATTTGAATCACGAATTTTGGTTTGGGAAAACGTTTGGCTGCTGCAACAAGTGAGCGGAGACTGAAGGCAGCCCCATAAGCTAACAAACATTGTCTTCTTCTGGCTGACATGTAGATATGCCATAACTGCGCAGACGCCTTTAACGATTAGATTGTATCATTTTGAAGTCTATAGCGGGTAGGGAGACCACATCTCTTACAGAATGAAGCTGTAGAATATCTTTGCAACCTTCAATCTTTGGATGACTAGTATATAGCCATATTTATTGTTGTTCACATAAAGCACGAGGTATAGTGAAGTGTTTGCAGTTATTACACGAAACAGATAATCTTCTATTGGCTGTGTTTTTATCATGGACTATGATACAACTTGATTGGAGAAACGGTTAATGCGACGAGCCCTCGACAGGGAAAACACGAGGAGTTACTCTTCGCCCAGGAGTCGAAGCTTACGGTTTGTTCTTTGAACCCGTACGCCGTTTTTGCCTAATAAATATTTCAGCGAGCACGCAGCTTTGATTTTCACCAAGGCCCGAGGATTGCCTTTTGCGTGAGATCTTTACTCAAAGGGTACAACATACCCGGCAAATTGAATTGCCATAATTAAACGCAGCGACACCACAAGTCCAGTTTCAACTCCAATCACAGTTGTTTTTTCGTTATTTTCATAGAATGCTGCTCCACTCCCATGCCGTTCTAAGAGAATACGTGCACGAAATTTGCTCCACGTATGTAATTTGAATGCGGAACTTACACGCATTGTTTTATCCTCCCAACCAGTGATAGGAGTAGAACAACGGGTAAGTTGAATGTTATAATTAAACTCAGCCACAGCCATAACCCCGGATACGACTCCAATCTAGGTTGCATTTTAATGTAACTCTTTCTCCACCCCCCTATGGTGCCGAAAGGGGTTGCAATTATTGACACTCTACATCCGGAGAAATATTATCAATCTCGTTGATCCCGAAAAATATTTCATCGACGCAAATATCGGCAATTTAACATGTTTGAAAATTTCCACCCCGCTCCTCGGGGTTAAACGTTAAGTTGAATGTCATGAAAAACTGAGCGACATCCATAACCCCGGATTTGACTCCAATCTGAGCCGTTTATGCGTTATCTGTAACCCTCCCCCCGGTGCTGAAACTGCTTCAAATTACACACACAAACTACATCGGGAGAAACACTATCAATCTCATTGACCTAGAAAAGTATTTATCCGTCGCTAATATTGGCAGTTTTTATATGTTAAAATCTTTCCACCCCAGTTCCTGGAGTGGCAGTCGTGTCTTAACCCCACAGTTAGTTTCCGGTTCGCAAAGAACAAGAGTACGAAAGTTGCTCCACGGATGCTGATTTGTATGTGAAACAAACAAAAACAAACGTAGTCTAATTTATTTAGTGCATTAACTGGGTGCTCGGCTTTGCCATACTTAATCTCCAAGGCTTCCATAATCCCACATTTGACTCCAATTACGTTTTTTTCCCGTTATTTTATGTAACCCCTTCCATCCCACCCTTAAAGATGCTCCCCTCCTGTGCCGAAAGGGGGTGAAATTATACACAGAAATATCGTAAGGACCGCTGTCTATTAATCGACTACGAAAAAGTTTCTTTCGGCGAATATATCGACCGCTTTAACATGTTTGAAAATGTCACCCCCACCCCTGTGGGTTACTCACCAGACCTAGAACCAAGTGACTACTTCTTGTTTCCGAACTTGAAAATTTGGCTTGGTGGGAAGAACCTGTCTTCAAATGAGAAAGTTTTATTGACTGTGACAGTATTTATCAGATTTTGACAAAAACTTATTTCTGTTGGGTTGAAAAAAATTGGAAACTCATGGGCCAAGTGTATAGCCAAGGTAGGAAACTATATTGAGAAATAAAGAAAGATTACTAAAAAAAATTGTGTTAAATTTTTCCAGACTGTAAGAAACTGCAACTAATTAAGGGCACACAGAATGCTGAAAGACTGGTAATACATGAAACAAAAACAATAAATTTAATGCTTTTTCTAATCACTTTTTCCATCACACAATTGTAAATGAAGAAATTGATTACAAACATGATGAATAAAACCAATCAATAATGAAATAATATAATATATAATAATAGTTGAAAAGTTTCCATGGTATATGAGAATGATTTGCACCTGATAAAAATATTGACCTAAGAAATATAATTTAACTCACATAATTATCAATACTTAATATTTTTCATAGTACATATATACTATGATATTTGTGTGTGGTTAAATTTACTATGTTTAACTTTAAAATAGCTAAGAAGTACCTATATATTTTTCTGGCTATAAAGATAAAACAAAAAACTAGCAAATTTAATAAAATAATTTTACATTGTAAAAAAAATTAAAATGACATTGTACATTTTAATTGATATTCTTACACACAAACTTTATATGAGAAATTTTGAAGTTTGTTCTTCAGTAGATGCAATAGTCTCCTAATCGTAAGAATTCTTAAAATTGATACATTACATTTATTTGTGAGTACACAAAATAAAATCACGTATACATCTGACTGCAATTATTCTCTCCAATGATGACCACACTGATGATTACAGCATTTATAAAATGTTGTCATTGGTTCATCTGCTGATCTTGTTTGCACTTGCATAAAATATGCTCTCGGGTGTGAGCATTTTGGACATCTTTCTTCTGTAGAATCAACATTAGCCCAGGCTGCAGCACCTCCTAACACATCATCAACTTCCTTCAGCCTAGGATAAGTACGAGTTGATGTACACTTGGTAATATTATACACATATGGGCAACTACTACAAGCCAGTCGCATATAACTTGCTGGGCCTTCTTCAACACCAAGAATATTGCCACAAGTTGGACAAAACACAAGCATTATTAATGTACTTTCAATAAGAATCTTAAAATGAATTTACTTTATATTCCACTTCAGGACATCTATACAGGAAATATGCAACTATTCTTTGTTGTAATATATTTTCAATTATACTTATCATTAGTATAATATTTTTGACAGTACTGGCCGCCTCAATTCAGAAAATTCACGAGGAAATTGGCTGTGATATCTTCTTTCAATTACTTTGTCAAAAAAGCGGCTCAGCTTTACTGCAGAGCTACATCCAGCTGCCAATGATCGGGTCTGTAGACTATCCTAGCAAAATAAATAACATTCACAATTATAAGGTGTGAATTGCACACACAAAGTGGTTGATATGACTGTTGTAAAAGTCAAGAGTACTGTTGTACAATTGAGCAAATAAAAAATAGTATACAATAAATGGATTACAATAACAAGGAATCATATTTTCTATTTAACTTATTGGTATCATATAATTTGATTAAAATCCTAATATGGAACATTTTTCTCATCAATATGGTGTAATATTAACATTTGTCAACTAAAATTTTTAGATTATGCCAATCAAAATAATGTTTTTTAAATAAATATGATTGGACACAACTAAACACCTTTGGATGCTAAATTTTAAATTGTTTTTATGTTCATTGATTCAGGTTTTTTAAGTGTGTTTCATTTCAGCAATATAACAATAATTACAATATAAGCAATTAATTTAGAAAATAATGTTATGTTTATCTACAATGATAATTCTGTCTTTAATATTTTTTACATTTAAATTATTAAAGGTTTTAAAAATGACCTGAAAGCCATAATTATTAAACTAGTCCAATTGTATATTTACAAACGAGCAGTATGATAAAAAAAAATTGTTCTTGGGCTTTTTAATTGGTAAATTGTGTGTTATTATTATCCTTAATTTTAATCAATCTAATTTGGATATATTTGTAAATAAATTGAAATGGGTAAAAATTTAGAAGTAGAATATTAACCATTTTGGCAAGATTATGTTTATGATACCAAGGATGAGATAGTTCGATTGCCTTATCTACCTGATTTTACACCATAGATTTTTGTGGCAAAAGGGGAGATTAGACATGCAATTAAGGACTTTTCCTAAACATTTTAGCAGGTATTTTGATTATGAGGGTCGTATGAGGGAGTATTCAGACATTAGCCAAAAGTTAAATAACTTTTTTGTTTATTAAGATGTCAACTTGAAATGAAAACTTATTCTGAATGAAACCATCTATAAATCAAGTCCAGACCATAAATGTGTTAAGTTGAAAGGAAATAACCTAAAACTTAACTAGAAAAATGTGTTTCATTTAAAAAAAATGAAGAATGGAGGAATTTTTTTCAAAGAACAGATTAAAACACAACTTTGTTTCTTCCCCTTAAAATATAATAGAGGACCAAGACTTAAAAGAAATTGACACCTTTTAAATGTCTCGTTTAGGTCTTATAGGCCTTCAAATATTATAATTTGTCTAAAATTTTCAATTTACAGACAGGTATATCTCATAAAGAACTGAATCAAAAAATCTGAAAATTTCACAAAATACCCTTCTAGTACCCGGTAATCAACACATAAAATTTCATCATTGTGTTTTATTCAGAAGTATTTTTTAATGAAGGGGAAACCAAATATACATACACTATACAATGTTTATTGCTGACAACTTGGTGCTAAAACAAACAGCAAAAGCTGGGATAAGAAGATTAGTAAACAACTGAATAGATCTTCTACTTAAATTTATTGCCTATAATTAATAAAATTTAAAAAATAGAAACATTTTGGGGTGTGTAAACAAGAAAAATTATTTGAAAATTTTTGTTACAATAATGTAGTCTGTTTTTGAAATAATAATCCAAGTGTTTTATGAAAGAAAAGGTCACTTGGCTGAATCAATCAGGTAACAAACAAATTATTTTGACTTTTTCTTCTTTAATACTTGTGGCAAATTTTTCTTTAAGTTTCTCTACTAAGTTGTTATTGTCACACCCAGTACACTCACTGCTAAAGGGAAGAGAAATCTCCAAGAAAACAATGTTTAATTTGAAGATACACCAAATTGCCACAACTATCTTTTATGAAATAAATATAAAATATAAGTAATATAAAATTAAAAAAGAAGATAATTGTATAATTCATTAATGAATGAATCACAAAATATAAAAGTAGTGATGTTTGTAGTTTAAAAATTTTGGGTAGTATTCAATACTAAAAGCATTGAGAGCGACATTACAAATCTATTTATATGGCACCAATATAGGCAGTTATTGCATATTTTGTATTTTGACAATGCCACCCCTTCCACCCCAACCCATATGGTGTTAGAATTATCTTAATTCTGTATTCTTTGTTCCTGGATCTTAGGAATATGTGTACCAAGTTTGATCAAAATTGTTCCACTCATTAATGAATAACTTAATTTTCAAAGTGTTCTACAATATTAATATTATACTTTATTTCATAAAAGCTCACCATTTGGGAAAATGACCTGCTGGGAAAACATAAATTGGGATAATGTATTGTCGGGCAAATGTCAATTGGAATTATGTCCTGTTGGGAAAACGTCAATTGGGATTTGGTCCTGTCGGGCAAACTTCAATTGGGATATTGTTATTAGAAAAAGGGGAAAAAGGCAAGTGTGTGTCGGAAAACATCAGGATTCCACAATAATGGGAGGGGTGAAGGGGTTAAAAACTAACAAAATGATATATTACTTAAACGTACCAAAAAAATTTCATCAGCTCCACATTCTTCAGCAATTGTTGATATTCTGCGTTGAGAATGAGATCTTACTTCTTCCACTAAATCTAGCTTGGTGCCAATAACTAAAATTGGGATCTATAAAACCACAAAAAATTTCAATCAATTAAATTTACAAAATAACTACAAATTTTTAACACCCAAATTCTTGTGGATCAATTAATCAAATTTGTCTTATAATTTTAAAGTGAATGTAACTGCACATTTTGTAACAGAGTAAATTTTAAATCATTTTCTGGGTGTCAAAAAACTTTCTCTGCGTATTACATTTATTACATTCCATTAGAGCAATCAATGAATGATGCAATTAATAATAAGATAAAATTGCAAAATACAGGAAAAAGTAGTGATGATATAAATACCACACAATGTTTCTAGAAACTTTGTTTCTTTCTTCAGGTACCAAAAAGAAAAAAAATCAAAGAGTAACACAACAGTTGACAAATTCAAAAACTTTCTAGTGTCTGTATTCGCTAAACAACCGAGGTAGGTGTCAAATCCATGGTTATAGATTTCAATGAGTTTAATTTTGACATTCATTGTTAGTTAAGTGCGGGTGGAAGGAGTTGAAACAGATTTCTGTATACAATCTTAAATGCGTAGACCAAATTCTACCAAACTTTATACACATTACTTATTATCCAGGTACATTCATTGAGGGTTTAAGACACACCTACCACCTCTAGTGCTGGGGTAGATGAAGTGGAATTTAAAAACATTCCTAAACGTTCATCATTAGCATCAAATAAAAAAATTTTGGGGTCGCTTAATTTGATAGTGCCATTGTATAATTTTTAAGTGCTAATTTTAACTCCAAAAGCAAAGGGAGGGAAGCACCTGTATGGGTGGTGGGAAGTGTTTACATAAGAAGTAATGCAATAATGCCTTAAATTAGTGTTGATTCCAGAATTATAGGACTTACCAAAATTAATTCTCACATTAGCCATGGTGGTAAATAAATACCCAGGCAATCCCTGGCGCTCATCCAGTTATTTATATTTTGAATATGTTTTTATACAAGTTGAGAAAAGCTGTTGTTAATTTAAAAAGTGTTTTGCCACACTATTTTTTTGTGACAATGTTTCTGGTTCCCAAGTACTACTAATTAAAATAAAAAAGTGCATAAAATTATTCCTTTATATGAAAATTCAACAAAACTCTGCTTTGTTGTCAAAGTGAGTCATATCATCTGTTCATGTTTAACTTCTTTTGCATAATGCTTCTGAAGTTTGCAACAATTTGGTGAGGGTACATGCACAGTTTGATAGCATCAGAGCAGGTACAAATTAATTCATGTCACACATTTTAATTACCTATACCTGTTTACTATTAATTTGATTGACAAAATGCCAAGATTTTATACATTGACACCAGCAGGTACCATTCCAGAATTATATCAGAAATGCTACAAATAATAACCAACACCACAGCAATTAACGTACATAAGGATACTATGAAACTCAACAATAGCTATAATCCTTTATTGTTACACTAACCCTTCTGTTGTCCATTGTAGTCACATTTTAATTTTGTCAACTGTATTATTGTTGTTTTTTGCACCTGACGAAACAAAACAAATTTCCAGAAAAGTTGTGTGGTATTTATATCATCACTTCATTTTGTCTGTCATATGACTATTTGATCTTATTGTTGGGAAATTATATCAAAACTTATGTATTATACTTCTTTTTTCAAATCGACAGATTGTTCCATAAATTGATATTAAAAAATGTTTGCCTAAGCTTATCAACTACAATCTATTTAGTACATTTTGTAACATACCTGTGTGGAGCCAACAAACTGTTCTGGATCAAAGTCGTCAAAACTCATTTGTCGAGATTTACAGTTTCCATCACGGTTTATGATTTCAGCCAACCATTTCTGCAGATTTTGTTGTGACTTTCTGTTGGTTAAATCATGTACTAAAATGATTCCTAAAAAAAACAAATAATTATTTATAATTTACATTAATTTTATTTTACTAATTATAACACAACACACCCTAGTGTTATGTACACACTATATATCTCTAAAAAATTCCTCACCTAAATTTTGATCAGATTCAGCAAATGATATATATATTTATTCAAATGTATTAAATTAAATAAATCTAAAATGATTTTAAAAATGGTTTAATAAATATTAATTTCGGGATGTGCATTACCATGAGAAGGATTATAAAATACAGATCTTGTATTTCTATGGCTGCTACTGCCACCAACGTCCCAAAATTCTATGAAATAAGTCTTTTGATGTTGAGTTCCTTCTTTATATTCATGCAATTTTACCTCAACAGAACAACCTACTGTCCACGATGGATTACTAATTGGCTGATTGTGACATATTAAATGGACTAATGACGATTTACCAACTCCTAAGGCAGAAAGAAATTGAATGGAAATTTATAAGCATTACAAATTTACAAGTTCTTCGGGGTGAACTAAAAAAAAACACACCGGAATCTCCAACTACTATTATTCTCACTTTGTCTATAGATGCCATTGTATTATTTATTAAACTGTAAATGCAATTCTAAAGATGTCATAAATATTTACAATATTATACCTACAATGAAATATATAAAGTCATAACAATTATGAGAGTAAAAAACAAAACAATATATATTAATACTTTGGTTCTTGAAGATATAACACTACAATACGGATTTGAAAGTCGAAATTTCCAAACCTAATTGACTTACGAGATATAAATACTGAACTCTCAGAGATATATTGTCACGTTTTTCGAGGATCGGTTGATATACTAACACACACTGACAGCGGTAATAGGGGTTTATTTAACGCTGATATAATATATAGCAGCTCGCACTACCATATCGCTCTCCTCTGTTTCGAGGTACATTACTATTTATACAGTCATGGAATATTCTAGTACGGAACATTCTAGTAACAGAAAATTCTAGAACTGAAATATAAACGATGTAAACAAATATAAAATGGTTGCGACGAGTGGGACTTGAACACGAGCCTACCCCTGGACTGAATGCACAGAAAAAATTCCAATTTTCTTGTATGGACAACAAATTTACCACTGAAGAGTTAAAACGCGCATTGCTATTGAGTGTATGTGGACCACAGACGTATACACTTATTTCGTTATCAGAACACTGCTAATTTCGTGCAACACTCAACGACATACTGAGAGATCGCCTATGTATGTGGTATGTGGAGTGTTGGATGAAAATATTCCCCGTGGACTCTTGGCTAAAACCAACTTGGATTTGAAGACGGATGAAGCGGAAGCTATCGCCGGCGAAACAGCGCAGAGGCTATCCAACGTCATTAAGCCAACTGTGACTGCAGAAACTCGTGCGGTACAGTCAAAGAAATCCAGGCAACAGCATCGTCGACCGAATCAGCATAAGAAGGCGAAAATAAAGGCACAGCCACGCTACAGCTGCGGACGATTTAATCATTCGCACGACTATTTTTTTTATAAGACGCCGAGTGTTCAGATTGAAAAAAGAAGGGTCCGTAAAATTAAGCATAGTCTCCAAGCCGTGCTTCTACTTCAAAACGTGATTAAAAAAAACGCGATGCACGAGGTAAGCCGGGGGGAAGGAGACATGTTCAACATCAATCCTGGAAAACCAAAATACTGGACCAACGTAGAGCTCAACGGAATTCCACATCAGGTGGAAGTAGATTCTGAAACTGCTGTAACCATTATGTCAGAGTCAACTTACCGGACATTGTGGCCCGTCTCCCCGCCACCACTAGAGTAGGACTCCCAGACCCCGATGACTTGGACCCAGACGCGCTTAAACTGTGCGGCAACGCATTGGTAGACGTAAGGTTCAACGTGAACCGAGCAAAACTGCCATTAGCCATGCCAGGTTTGTGAGCAGAACGCTTTTGGGAAGAAATTGATTAGAAGCGTTAGGAATCAGTATGACTGGTATCAACCATGCCTGCGTGGAAACGATTCAAGAAATTTTAATAATTTTAATGAAGTCTTCGAGGGGGCCCTAGGATAACATAATGTACTTCCAGTAACAGTGGAATTATAGAGTAGTAAGCCGCTACTTTCTTAATACCAGTACCATATGCCATCAGAACAAAGGTTGAGGCGGAACTGGACCAATTAGTCGCAAAAGTAGTTATGGAGCCGGAGGCGGTACGTCATTCCACTAGGGCTACACCGATTGTTCCCGTTATAAAGAAAAATGGATCGATTAGACTTTGCGGCGACTATACCAGTACGGTCAATAATTCAGCGAAAACGGAATATATACACTTTACCACGAATCGTTGATCTTCTTACATCACTGTCCGGAGATACGATCTTTTCCAAGCTGGATCTCGCGAAAGCGTATCAACAACTGAAAGTAGATGATACTACGGCCGAAATAAAAACCATCATACTACTAAGGGACTGTTCCGAGGGAAATTATTTCAATTTGGAATTTCGGCAGTCTTCCAAAGATTCATGGACACCCTCTTAGCTGGATTATATGGCGTGATTGCGACTCGCTGCAAGAAATTACAAGGAGCTAGTTTGCGAGCACGCAAGGATAAGTATATTTTTGCAGCCAGCGAAGTAGAGTATATGATATTCTGCGTTAACATTAATGGATTACATCCCACAATCAAGAAGGTACCCGCTATACATGAAGCGACAGATCCATCAAACAAGACCGAGTTGCAAGCCTACTCAATTTTTATAACAGATTTTTCAAGACCCGTGTCAATCAACTGGAGGCGCTCTATTAACTACTAGACAAAAAAACTAAGTGGGTTTGGATGCAATCCCATAGCGAGCCTTTCGCCGTGCAAAAAATCTTATTTGGTCCACGCGGTATTAGTACACTATGATCCAACTAAATCATTGGTGCTAGTTTAATATGCATCTGCACACGACGTTGGGACGGTCCTCAGCCATGAAATGAGCAACGGACAGGAGGCTCCAATGGCATTTCCACCTATAACTCTGGATGTCGCTGAGTTTATTTATCACAACCAGGGCAACACGCGGTGGTAATCGGGGATGGGTCGGGCTCGGCAGTGGTGGGCTAGTGTATTAATTTTCAAACATGTTAACCGTACGATATTTTTGTCGAATAAATATTTTTCGGTGTCAATAAGATTAATAATATTTCTCTACATGTTGTCTATGTATAATTTCAACCCCTTTCGGCTTGGGAGGGGAGTACCCTTAATGGTGGGTGTGGAGTGGTATTCCATAAAAATAACGCAAAAACAACCGAGATTGGAGACGAATTTTTGTTAAACCCGCAGTAGAGGGGTCCACGGGGGTCGAAATTTTTGAACATGTTAAAACCGCTTCTATATTCGGCGAAAGAAACTTTTCCGGGTCATTGTGTTCAACCACTTTCGTCATAATAATTAATCACATTTAGGGATAGGGGTCGAGGTGCGTTATACAAAAATAACGCAAAAGCAACCGAGATTTGAATCAAAACGGAGATTACTGGTATATGACAACCAGGGCAACACCGACCACCCAACTTGAGTATTCGGCGTTGCCTGATTATTTATTTAAATTATCCCAGAGAAGGAAGTAATCTTGGTAATCATTTCATTTAACCAGCATCAATAGCGGCGGTGTTTGGAACATTTACTCATTTCCGGTCTCCTCCCCGACCTAACCCTTCGGCATCTAAAATCAAATATACCATAATGATGACTGACGGTATTCGGGAATGCTCCAATTGCTTAAAATAGAAGTGTCTAAAAATATCGACGAATAAAAACTAAAAAATACTCGCTAAATTAATAAAGTCTAAAGCTTCTCCTGGTACCTTAAGATACATTAAGGGTACTAATTAGAGTCTAAAATATAGCTAGTACCCTAAGAAAATAAAAAATTTCCTTAGCACTTAAAAGGGTCAAAACTACTCCGGGTAACTTTCTATCAACCAGACCACCTAAACGTAGTGGCACATAAAATTTCATTAACCAGCAAGGTCAATACGAGAATAAGACTGCGACTCCGATAACCCCGGAATCGACACTTGTAACAGTTTTTCTTGCTTTACTTTTTACGTATAACTCTTCAACCACAAATATGGTACTTCCCTCCTTGGCTTTTGGAGTTTAAATTAGACATTTAAAATTTCTAGAACAACACTATCAAAGTCAGCGACCCAGAAAACGTTTTATTTTTTAGTATTCCACCCAAACCCCCATCCCTAGACCTAGTAGGTGTCTTAATCCCTTGATGTTTGTTCCTGGATCGTA
Organism: Zhengitettix transpicula; assembly: GCA_037074705.1. Classification (NCBI taxonomy): domain Eukaryota; kingdom Metazoa; phylum Arthropoda; class Insecta; order Orthoptera; family Tetrigidae; genus Zhengitettix; species Zhengitettix transpicula. The sequence goes on along the minus strand of CM073591.1, from coordinate 186,563,791 downwards.
AATAAAATGTGAGAAAAGTTTGATATAAATTCCTCTAAACGTTCAAGCAAACGGAAATTTGTTCGCCAAACTCTCCCTCTCATAGGAGTTGAACTACATCTTAGCCAATATGGTAAATATCAGAATTTAAGTTAGTAAATTCCATAATACCAGAATCGACACCAATCTTGGTTGTGTACGCAGAAATATATTTCACTACTCCTGGGGACTGAGGTACGTCTTAACCAGTATGGTAAATGTCAAAATTAAACTCAGCGACTTCAACACCAGTCTCAGTTCTTAACTCATCATCTTTATATAAAGGAATTTCACCCACTTATTCCCCTGTCCCCACACATAGGGACTGAACTACAACTTAACCGACACAGTGAATGTCAGAATTAAACTCATTGACATCTACAATCCTGGATTTGACTCCAATCTTGGTTGTTTCGCTGTTTTTTATTGTATCCCCCCTTCACTACCTCCCTTAGTGGTTCTGCCTTCTCATGCTTTACGGGGTTGAAATTATACACTGAAATATCTGAATAGGAGACTATTAATCTCATAGACCCGGAAAATAAAATATACGACGCAAAAAACGGCCGCTTTAGCAAGCTTTAAAATTCCTTCCGCACCTCTAGATGTAGGGTTTTAACTACAAATTAACTAACGAACTTAATCTATCTTCTGATTCTAATAAATAAAGCAGGGAGTTTGTTTGTATGTTTATTTATTTGTATGTATCTTCCTTATGAAAATCTACACCCGTGGAGAAAATTTCACCAAAATTCGTACACGTGTTCTTCGCGACCAGAAAAAGCACTGACGGAGAAAGACACGTCTACCACCCCCAGGAGCGGGGGTTGAAATATTCAAGCATGCTAAAACAGCCGATATTTGCGTCGTATAAATTTTTGTCCGGGTCAAAGTGATTTATAGTGTTTATAACGACGCTATCTGAGTATAATTTCAACCCCTTACAGCACTGGAAAGGAGCACCCTTAGGGGTAGGGGTGGACGGGCGTTACAAAAAAATAACGCGAATACAACTGAGATTGGAATCAAAAGCATGGTTATGGGTATCGCTGAGTTTAATTATGACATTGAATTGGCCACTTAACTCCCAAGTGGCGGGGGTGAATAGGGAAGCAAATTCTGAAACATGCAACGATTTTAGCGTAGAATATATAATTTTCAGAGTTTCTACCTATATTATCTGCGTATCATTTCAACTCCTTACAGAAGGGGGAAGGAGCACCCTTAGGGGTGGGGGCGAAGACGCTTTACACGAAAAAAACAGAATACAACCTAGATTAGAGAAAAATCCTGTGTTATGGATGTCGCTGAGTTTATTTATGACATTTAACTTGCCGTTTAATTCTCCCAATCGGAATTGTTCGGAGGTGGACATTTTCAAACGTTTTAAACAGTCATTAATATCGTGGTAAAAATTTTTAACGGGTCAATTACATTGATAGTATTTATTTCGATTTTAACTGTGTACAATTTCAACACCTTACATTATGGGAAGCTTTCGGCCAGGGGAGTGAGAACGCTTGGGGGTAGGGGAGGAGAGGCGTTACATAAAAATAATGCCAATACGATTGGAATAAAATCCGCGGATATGGATGTCTCTGAGTTTAATTTTGACATTCAACTTTTTGTTTAACCCTCATTTTTGGGGGAGGGACGTTGGTGATAATTTTCTAACATGTTAAAACGGACGATATATTTACTGAAAGAAACTTTTTCAGAGTAAATGATTTCAACCCCTTTCGGCATGGGAGTTGAGGACATTTAGAGAAATGGGGCGAAGTGTGTTACATAAAAATAACGAAAAAGCAACCGAGTTTGGTGTCCAATCGCGGGTTATGGATATATGACAACCCGGGCACCCAGCTAGTGTCAGAATAAAACTCACTGAGTTCTACAACCCTGGATTTGACTCCAATCTCGGTTGTTTCTCATTATTTTTATGTAACCCGACATCCTCTGTTAGATTTAACTTGATTGAAAAATACAACAATAATGAAACGAACTTTCAATAAGTTTTAATTAACTTTTCCTAAAATACTAACAATACCAAAATGGAATCTGAAGGTATGAAAATTATACAAATATATACTAAATATTTTATCAATATCATGATTTTATATACCAAATTTTGGAACAGTCCTCGTATCACTCCAGTTCTTTCAATACACAAAATTGAAATATTTTCTTCTTAAATAAACCACAAAATTTATTAAATTACTTTTGCTTTTAAAATGGCCATAATGTGCAGCTAGTTGCACACACAAATTATACACCACACTTCTATCAGCATATACAATCCACACTTTCGAGCAGCACAGACGATCAGTTTTGTGTTGTTTATCCACAGCTACCTCAGATTTGTTTTCCGTAAAACTCGAAGCAAACTTTTCGATCAGACTAGATGAGAGCCTTAACTACCAACCTCTACACGCTGACGTCCACCGACAAATTCAACAAGCAGAACCTGATCTTTACTTGCAGATCTCCGCCAACAGATTCTACACGCTGAGTAGTCAATCGATCTTTACTTGAAGATCTCCACTGAAAGAGTGTTGTCGCCGAAGGGAAAATCTCTCTCTGACTACCTGCAGACTGTCTATTTCGACACACCAGCGCACTTAGAGTCCGATTTTCAATCAAACCGCCGACAACAATACAGACTGGAAACAATCCAATCTCCTCATTCTTACGCTATGTTGACGGTTACTTACAATAGCCTGGCCATAATGCTATTAATACAATAATTTAGAAATTGATATAATTAGAGTCATTGGTGATTATTACAATACATACATACATACATACATATATATATATATATATATATATATATATATTGTAATGCGTTGAAAGGCAGGCATTGTTTCTGATTAATGGTCTGGGATAATGGAGGAAGTTTTAATGTGTTTACTTAGGATTGGTATTGAGAATTCAGAGCAATGCACATGCGGGTGGCCTGTCGCAAAATAAATCTGTTAAGGCAGGCATTGTTGCTGATTAATGGGCTGGACCGTCGGGAGGAAGTTGTAATGTTGTTTACTTAGGTCTTGAGGGTGCAGTTTGGGCGGTCTGGAGAATTTTGAACAGCGCACGTGTGAGTGGGGGTGAGAAGACAAGTCTAAAGTAATTGAGGGTGCAAAGACAAATTAGACCTGTCTCGATTGTCGGCTTTGGGACAAGACAGAGTGGCTAGATATTTGCTAACTAAGGAACTGCAGCTGCATAATGAAAATCTCGGGATAATGGAGGAAACTGTCAACGGGCAGTTGCGACGTAGTTTTGGAACAAAGGAAAAAGGAAGGGACTGGGATATATAAGCGAAAGAGAAGTTACTTGGAGTTAGTTAGAGTTAGAGAGCCGTACTGTAATCATCGAGAAGTGAGTTAGAGTGGAAGAGGCGTACGGCGAGCACCGAGAATGGAGAATTGTGAGTGAGTTAGTTATTCTGCGACCACCAAAGAATGACTAAGACACACATCGTTTAAGGGAGGAGAATGTTTTATAAGTTACAGTCTGCGAGAGAAATAGCAAAATATTCGACGATAAACATTTTTGTATGCTGAAGTCTAATCTGTTGTAATATCAAAATTAGACCACTGTCTTCAATGGTAGGAGACCAGGACACTGCATCCAGCGTCGAGTAGTTTTCACCACGAGCAAGTGAGATGTCCTTCACGAACGGAGAACCAGCATTCGTCAAACCAACAGTGTGTGTTAGAGTCAGTGTTTAAAACGTCCAGTATATAAAGTGTGTGTGTACGAACGAGCCAAATTTTCCTGAGTAATCGTAAGTTGAAATTTCATGGTATTAATATCTGTAAACGGAATTAAAAGATACAGTCAGATATCGTTCTCTTCTTTAGTTAATAAAATAAGCTCTTTTAAATTTAGAATCAATCTGGTAATTCTAAGGTCGTTAATAAGTTTCGTTGATGTCTAGACGTTTAAATATTTCTTTTAAATTTAAAGATAAATGCTGGGTTCTTTGATTAAGTTAAATGTTCTGTCCGTTATCAAACCCAGTAAAGACTCATGAGAGATTGAGATCCTTTTTATAATTTTAAATTGTGTATATTGCTAATTTTTGATAAATAAAATTTGTTTGTTTGTTAAAATATAATTTTTTTATTTTGACACCCGTATGATTATTACAAGCAAACGTACATATTATTAGAAATATTATGAATATATAACATAACATAAACAAACAATAATTAATGTATTTATACAAAGACTCGGAAATGAAGAAAAATAACAAATGCATTTAAGAGTTAGTATTCATAGGTCATAAACGTCTAAGCCCCACAAAAAAGTATCATTTGACCATGTATAACATGTCAATGTTACGGTCACTCCAGATCATACCATAATACGACCATTCTGATGTATTAAATGTGGGGTAGCCATAATTGAGCCTCATGAAAAAAGAACTTGAGATACTGATAAATGTGTCCTTTTTTGAAAATTACTATCCATCCAACTAAATCGGCTGCGATGTTTACAGAGATCAATAGGAATTACGAGAGTTGTTCGATGAGCATGGTAAATTATTATTAAAGAGTGGGAAATTTTTCGCTTTCATGCCATTTTAGGTAAACATGATCCTTTTAAAGATATTAAAAGTTTTAAACATATGCCTGTTGAAATTTATTGTTGGCAGTCTTCTTTATTGTTAGGTGTGTAGTCTGACAGTAGAAAAAAACGAATTTCGCGCTGTCATTCATCACTTTCATTTGAAGGGCTTGACAGCTGCACAAAAATAAAACCGAATTGGATTAAGTTCATATGGACTCTGCACCAGCATTGAAGATCACTTACTTCTGGATTAATGAGTTTTAACGATATCACAGAAGCACTGAAGATGAAACTCGCTCCGCCGCACAATTGATGTCTAGTTCACAATATCGTAATGGAAGATCGCAAACTAAAAGAGCGTCTCAAATGAACGAGTGAAATTCATCCTCCATGACCAACTGACCATGAAAAAATTTACTGTGCGCGGGGTACCGCGACTGTTGACATTGGACCTAAAACGGATTCGGAAAAACATTTCAACGTCGAATCTAGCATTGTGTAGGCGTAACATACAAGAATTTTTCGCTTATTCGTAACCCTCCATAAAACTTGGATGCATTGGTTTCTCATCCACCCTATTCACCAGACGTTACCACCAAGTGACTTCTTGTTCCCGAGCTGATAATTTGGCTTGGTACGAAGAAATTTGCATCAAATAAAGGAGTGATGGAGGCCGTGACGGAGTATTTTGCAGAGTTTGACAAAACCTATTTTATGTGATTGTTTGAAAAAATTGGAAACTCGCTGCTTCAAGTGTATAGCCAAGAAAGGCGACTATTCTGAGAAATAAATAATGTTTTCTAAAAAAAATCGTTTTGTTACATTTTTATCAGACTTATCAAAGGGCCCTTGTACTCACGAGAATCGAGTTCACAATCAACCTTCAGCATTTCATACCACCAAACCAATCAATGGAACAACAAAGACGAAAAATTTTTCCTATATACGCCAACGTTACAGCACGACATAACACAGTTAATCGAAATAGTAATTATAGCGATCAACTAAATCCAATTCTTCCTGAATTTAAAACAATATTTTCCTAGGAGAAAAAGCGGTATAAAAGAAAAAGACAATTCGGAATCGGTACTTCACATGAAGCTGATGGCAGTGACCACCATCGAAGCGTGTTATTTCAATTTATTCACCCGATTGGGATCCTAGAACTGCTTGTTAGATTCATATTTTCAGTACTTCATTTTGCTATTCATATAAGTTTTCTTGTCATATTGATATGGATAGTTGACAGGAATGTTCGCTAATGTTAGTTTCTTGATCTTGTGACTATATATGCAGTCAGAAGTCACATTGGTGTGGTTTTTTTCGGGTATGAGAAGGTTGTTCTATTATTCCTAGTTGTTATTTTGGTACATGTAACGAAAGTGAGGATTTTGTTGTGTTTTACTTAGCTGATTTAAGTCTTTGACAGTGCTTGGCTCTGCATCATTAACAATTATTCCAGATGTTCGAAAATTTGATAAATCTGGAATTGCTCCGGTTGGAAACGTTTCACTGACACAGAATACAGAGATCCGCACGTATTCGGAACCGAAAAGAACACAGCTCACACACTAGCACTCTAAAGGTACCCACGTACACTTAACCTGCAGTTCCAGGACTGTCAGATCTAGACTGGTGATCCCAACTGTTGCAGCACCACACAGGATTCAGTATTAATTAGTAACCCGACGTCAATCACCCGACTGACTGGACTGCAGGTGATCGCTATTTCTGTCAAACTCATGCAGTTGCGTCTGGTCTTCCCAGACGTGAAAACATGATGAAAAAAAAAATTGCAGCGTTTCTTATAATTCTTTTCTTATAGGAACCTGAAGCGACGTCTAAAAAACGGTATTGGGTGAAGAAGTGGCTGTTAAGGGAAACCTTGTCTCAAATAGGCGAAAATTAAGAGAATGTTCGAAAAATGTTTTAGAAAATTACATACCAATGGTCGATACACGTTTTTACTACCTTTTATATTTAGTAAACCCTTACATTTCTAAAAAAAAATACGGTAACAAGTAAATATATTTCAACTGAAGAACGATTGGTAGTAACATAGAAATATTTAGCAACCGGATGAAGTTCGGTAGATTTGCTCAGGCCCGTGGGAAAATAATATCGGAAGCTTGTAATTGCATTTATAAAGGCTTAAATAAAACGTATTTAAAAGTAAGTAAAAACCTATTAAGTAAAACTAAATTTAAAGGAGCTTTGGCTGTTGAATTTCTTTTTATGTTCGGGATGGTAGTTCGGCTGATGACATGACTGGCGTTTCTAGAATGAAGAACATATGTTGTCACCTTCCACATTAGTTTTACAATCAGTATTTTATGCTCATCATTTCCACCCAGTAATGAAAAAGTGTTGGTACTTTTAAATATAAAATGAAAATTAGTTTTTAAACTTGAAAAGATTAATCCATAGTTTTTAATTTCAGTTCCCGGCTAAATTCGAAGAATGACAGAAAAATATCACAAGATTAGATAAGTAAATGGAATTTTCCTAATTCTAAAGGTGCAATCGATAGAAAGCATATTAAAATAGTGAAACCTGATAATAGCGGATAATACATCAACTACAAACAATAGTTTCCTCTAAGGTGTATTTACCCGAATTATACTTAAGAAGCTCTATAGCCTTAAAAACATTACTCATGATTTGTAGAGTTTTTTACGACTACGGTGATGTTTTAGAGAATTTTTAATAAAAAAATTTAAAGATTAACATATTTTTTAATAAATTCCGTAGAAAGAATCGTTTTGCCCTGGAGGGATAGGGCAATATGATCCCCCACTTTCCAAGTTTTTAAGTATGTCATTTTTACATAATTTTGAGATATTATAACACTTTATTTTAGTCACAAATAGTATTTTATAGCACGTAAATTTTATAAATTTAAATTTATACTTGCCATGGATTTGCAAATGTACTGATCATCATCCACTCCTGCACATTGCACATGTGCTCAGCGTTTACAAATCTAGCGCATAATCCAGCCTTCACCACTCACAGAACGCAAAACATATCGTTACAATAAATACTTTCTGGATTGTCATCACTACTGGATTCTTCCTTTCCAAGAGACTGCTTCGTCTTCTTACTCTTCTTGTTTGTATTTGAACCACCAAATATATTTCCTCTTCCTCGTTCCCTATATAGCTGCTTTTTTCCCATCTCATTCTTCTTCAGTTTTCCTTCAAGTAACGAATTCCTGCTTGTCAGAACAGCAGCCGCGCCTCTTTTCCTAAGCCATCAATCTGTCCCATTTTTTCCCAACAGGAAAATTGTTACAGCCACACAATCCCATATTTTTTCACCGGAAGAAAGCATGGACAAGCCACTTTAGTTAACCCTTCAAACGTCTGATTAGGTTTAAATAAATTCATCGCTACTGTTTATTACATAAAACAACAAAAATCACTAAGTCACCTTAGATCAATCGAGCTTGAAATGTTTTTTTTCTCATAAATTTTTATAGCAAAGGTGCAGGAATCACAGACGCACACGTAACAATAAAGTATCAACTGGGAACTTAATAAATAATTTCTCCAGGCGATAACAGAACCAATCAGGAGGAAATTTTAGGTGATCGTTTTGCCCTGGGTTCCACTACTTTATACTATTGGTAGATGAAAATTATGAATCATTTTGGGTGAATGATGCTTGCAAAGGAAAATTTTAGTTATGCAATTCATTTATTTGTGAGTGAACCTTTACAAAACAATTTTGCGATTTCTATTCTGCAATTGATCCCAATTCGCTTGTACTAACTGTATAGTTTACTTGTTAATTATTCAAGTAATAGAAAAAGAAGATTTGTATTATTTCTAAATTGTCTTAAGAACAATATTGAATCTTGAATATATATTACTAATCTCCTAAATAAGGCTATGTTGTTCATATCCGTCTTGTGATTCATAAATATATTACGTTGGTATCATCTGATCGCTGAGTAATAGGCATAACTAGGTATAGCTGTTATACATAATTAAATGCATATTTCTTGAATAACAACTGATATTGTTTGTCCGGTAATTAATAAAGACATTTTACTAATACTAAAGCTTCAATAATTATGTATTTACGTATTAGATTTCATATTTGAATACCGACGTCAATCTTTGAAAGGCTGAGAAATCACTTTGGCACTCCGTCGAGAAACAGTTTAACAAGTGAACTGTCCTGGGAGCAATTGGGACTATTTATAAGAGGAGCATACTACAATGGTTGTTAAAGTGTATATTTCTGGAATATCCGGAAACAAAGAAGTGAGTATATACATGAATGGTTTGAAAACGGGCTCACAATATTTCAAAGTAGGCGTGCCGACAGGCCTATAGCAGAAATCAAATATTCATTTACACTGACGTCTAGTCTTTATAACAAATATTCATATTTTCAAATGTGTGAAATTATCATGACAGCCGTTGTCAAAAATTACAGTCGATTTGAAGTTACGGTGTGATCCGTAATTGTCATCCGCTTTCTATTCATACATTCATATTTTACAGGTTAAGAAACGACAACAGCGGGTTCAAATGATTTTGGAAAGCAAGAACATTGAGTATGTTACTGTAGACATAACAGAACCGGGAAACGAACAAGAAAAAGAGTTCATGCAACAAAATAGTAAAACTAAAGATTCAAAATGTCCATTGCCACCTCAGTTATTTAATGAAGAAAATTACTGTGGCGTGAGTAACAAGAACCCGTAATCGAATATTTTGTGTATTTTTAACTTTTACTAAGTAAGATCTTCTGTGATTAATAGGATTATGATGCTTTTGACTTGGCAAACGAAGTTGACGAGCTAGATAAATTTCTCAAATTATCAGCAAGTGTTTCAACAGCAGAAATAGTTTTAGAAAATTCCGAAACTCCAAAAGCTCAAATTGTTGTCGAAAATGGAGAATTAAATGGAAATCCATCTAGTCGAGAGGTAAGTTACAATTTATATCTTAAACACTTGTGTAAATTTTTAGAATTAAACTTATATTGAGAGTGCACTGTGAATTTTGTATTAGATTTTAAAAATCAAGTGCGAGGATAATGCATAGAAAATATTATTTGTATTATGCTAAGCAGCATATACTGGAATTTTTTAAAATCTCTATGGAGTTAATTAACTAAAAGCCCATTTAAATTATGTTTTAGTCCTGATTTTAAAATGTCATACACAATTCACAAATATGTTTTTGTACAATTAATATTTATAGTTGTCCATTGTTAAGAAAAATTGAAACCAGAATAATTAAACTAAGGACTATTATGAAATTTTGGAACAAGTGGAGTTTAGTATCTCCACTTAAATCAGACCCTACACAATCCAATGATTGTTTTCTTGTTTATTTTTAATATGCAGTTTAAAGGAAGGAAACTCCAAGACTGAATTATAAATATTTTGAATTACTAAATATGAAAATTGATGGGATATATTATTGTTGTCAATTTACATTTGATTGTCACTACTGTTACTAAACTCATCTTAGCCATTTTCAATATATAATTTTTAGCTTCCTAATTTTATCCTTAAACTACACTGAGTTAGCATTACTTCCCCCAAAATCTTCCAAATTTATTTGCATTACTCATTTTTTTAGTTATCAGTCTTGTTTGCAATAATGAAACTGTAAATCTTTTACAAAGTGTATATTGTTTATTATTTGTCAAATAATGAAATAAATACATGAATTATGAATTATAATTGTGCTTTCATTGCACAATTTATTTCATAGCCAACTAATGATGCATAAAAGGGTTGTTCGTATCAAATTTGTCTATAATCAATTAATCCATCTTTTTGGTGGTTAGCTGCTTATGTAAACACCTGACTCTGGTTTATATATTGTAATTGAATGTAAGATACTTAGTTTCTTTTAGTTTTGGAATGTTTAAAGCTAAAAACTCATTGTGGAATGTTGAGTTGAAACTAGTTTGTTAATTGTTTTAGTAGTTTAACTAGTAAATAAACAATAGTTTGAATGGAAAGACTATTTGTGTACATTAGGATCAGTATTGTCTTGTGAAACTGAATGATTAGTTATAATTGAGAAATTATCTGTTCGACTATTTGTTGTAAGTTGGTTAGTACTTAAATAATTGCAAATAGATATATGAGATATATTTTAGATGGATATAATAGATATGCTGGATTAGTGTTATGTCAATATGAAGCTACTTTAAGGAAATAATAAGTAAGAAAAGTAGTTTTAATTGTTACCATACTTGAAATAGGTTTTATATATTTTTATAAAATCAGTTTTATATATCAATTTAATATGTTATGTTACTTTAAGGAACTTGTACATAAAAAATGTAATGTTTATTTTTACCATACTAGAAGTAGGATTAAGATTTTTATAGAAATAAAAATATATCTAGTGATAAGAACTGTGGATGTGATCAATTAGTTAACAGTGAAGCAGATAGTGTATTTGCAGTATATAGAGTGATAACTGCATTAGCTGCAATTTACAGTCTTCAAAATCTTAAAATTAAAAATATTTATTCTTCATAAACTTATTTATTTCCTGTAGCACATATGCACTGTCCTCCACTTATTTTTGAGAGAAATTCTTTGGTCCTGATTCAGAAATAATATTTTGTGAACTATGTGAAGTTAAACTTGGTGCACAAGCACCTTCTCTCTCCCTTCTCCCCTCAGCCTGTTCTTACATATTGGGGTTCTTTGAATAATGCTACCGAGTATTACTGCAACAACCACCAAAATAAGGAAAATCTTATGTGAGCTTGATTTTGATGTATCAAGTGCTATCGAAACTGTGCAAGAGGTCTATACAGATACCTGTTCTACGCCAACTTTTCATAAGCATCAAAAACCTTCACATGACTGGATGCTACCTGTACTGAACTGTGTGATGTACAGGATATTGTGAAACATGTGCAGAGTGAGTTGGGTTGAGCTTTTAGTCATGTGATTGACTAGATGAACTACAAATTGCAAAGTGTTCTCCAGAAAAATCCTGGATATTCTGTAATGTGAAAATAAGTGAAATAATTTCTGGGAATGTAGGAACATTTTAAGACAATTATGCTCCTGTGATATCATGTGGGGTGGAGAGGAGCTTTTCCAGGTACAATAACTATCCTAACAAACTGTAAATTTAATTCTTTTAGATGTAAACATTGTATTTGATAACTTAAAAGCAGTCATTAAGCTACTGAACTGTTGAAAAACTCAAATATTTTTCAAGCTCATATAATTTGGTTTCAATTTTATTTCCCATGTAGAATTCTGCTGAAAAAGATGAGCCTAAAGCCCTAGAAGAAACCAATGTAAGGAACGAGGAAAAGACTGAAGAATCAGAAAAGGGCGATGGTGGAAATGAAAATGATGAAGAAGAAGAGGAGGAGGAGGAGGAATGATAAAGGTAAAATTACTATTCATTTTTATTGAAAGATTTTCCCTTTAATAAAACTAAAATATTGAATTAGACATTCTCGGTCTGCGATTTGCAATTGAAGTATTAACAGGTGTTTTACTTACTATAAAGTTTCAACCATGTTTTTCCATTGTTTGGTTGTTGTAATCAATAGCATTTTGAGTGAAAAATTGATAAAACATAAAATTGAGAAATTTTATAATGCTTCATTATAAAATTATGAAAGGTTTAAGCATGACAGCTTTATAGGAAACATTTGCAAAATAATAGACAATTTTTGAGAATGTTGCAACATTTGAAGACAATGAACCAAAGATGCCTTGAAGTGACCTCATTGCCTTCTATTTAGTGGAGTTAGTTAAGGGATTAAACTTTTTTCTTTTGTGAGCAGTTTCTCTGTTGTTGAGGGTACAATTGTCTTAGTTAATCATTCTCTCGTAAACATTCCACAAGAATTGGGAAATATTTGTGGCCACCAACTATTTCCTCTCTGATTATACCTAACAACATAAAAATCTTCAAACTACTACAGACACCTAAGACATCAACTACAAATCAGTCTATCCTTTGAAAGCCAGGATGCCACTAACTTTTATTCCAATCTTAATTGTGTGTGTGTTTATATAGATATATATCTGTGTGTGTGTGTGTGTGCGTGAGTGTGTGAGTCAAAATAATCACACACAACAATGCGGGAACAGTTCACAAAAGAATTCAGTTGGATTGGTATGGAAGCTCATAGATAAGATATTTATTGGTCCTGATGAATGTGTGGTACATACATATATGTTCCTAGATATAGGACAAGTCATCTTAAACTAAGACTTTAAGTGCAATTACATACATCGAGTCAGACATGTACATGATCATAGAGAAAGTATAATTTTTTGTTACAAAATGCTGTAGCATATCAATATTACAGTTCAGTCTCTAAAAAATAAGTTATTGGATAGAAACAGTTTTCCATGAGGAATATTTTTAAAGTTATTTTTGAAGATATTAAAATCAGATTATTTTAGATATTGTGCATGCTTATTATATAGTCTTGTACCAAAATTTAATACTCTTTTTATATATATTGTAGTTTGTGCATAATTTGTATTCATATCCCGATATTGTTGTATATTGTAAGTATGTATGTAATTATTAAATTTTGTGTGTTCTTCCTTTTTTAAGTAGCTGACAGTTAATAATATTGTTGTATATATATACCGAGGTAGGACTTGAACCTGCTGAGCAGAACATGGAGGTTCTAGTCCTGCCTTGGTCAAATATATTCAGTCTTTCCTTCTTTTTCCTTCCTAGTCCCTGCTTTGAACATATGCTTTTCTTTGTGTGCCTGAGCACATGAATTCACATAAAGCGTAATCCTCATATGTGTGTGTGCATATATATATATATATATATATATATATATATATATATATATATTCGAACTTGGATAGTGAGGAAGGATAGAAATAAATAGGAGAAATAGGAGGATTGCGCTTTATTTGAATTCATATGCTCGGGCGAAGAATTACGCACATAGAAAAGCATATGTTCAAAGCAGAGAGAAGGATGGAAGAAGAAGGAAAGACTGAAAATATTTGACCCAGGCGGGACTTGAACCCACGTATTCTGCTTAGTACACAGACGCCTTAACCATCTCGGCCACCGGGTCAAGTTCCCGACCAGGCAAATATAGACAGTCTTATTGTGGACAATTAATAGTTTTAGTGGAGGAATGGACAGAGTAGAGGGAATGAAGTATTAGGAGCTTCCATTAAGGAATAAATACAATATTAGGAGAATCCATTTAAGGAATTAATTCACATTCGAACTTGGATAGTGAGGAAGGATAGAAATAAATAGGAGAAATAGGAGGATTGCGCTTTATTTGAATTCATATGCTCGGGCGAAGAATTACGCACATAGAAAAGCATATGTTCAAAGCAGAGAGAAGGATGGAAGAAGAAGGAAAGACTGAAAATATTTGACCCAGGCGGGACTTGAACCCACGTATTCTGCTTAGTACACAGACGCCTTAACCATCTCGGCCACCGGGTCAAGTTCCCGACCAGGCAAATATAGACAGTCTTATTGTGGACAATTAATAGTTTTAGTGGAGGAATGGATAGAGTAGAGGGAATGAAGTATTAGGAGCTTCCATTAAGGAATAAATACAATATTAGGAGAATCCATTTAAGGAATTAATTCACATTCGAACTTGGATAGTGAGGAAGGATAGAAATAAATAGGAGAAATAGGAGGATTGCGCTTTATTTGAATTCATATGCTCGGGCGAAGAATTACGCACATAGAAAAGCATATGTTCAAAGCAGAGAGAAGGATGGAAGAAGAAGGAAAGACTGAAAATATTTGACCCAGGCGGGACTTGAACCCACGTATTCTGCTTAGTACACAGACGCCTTAACCATCTCGGCCACCGGGTCAAGTTCCCGACCAGGCAAATATAGACAGTCTTATTGTGGACAATTAATAGTTTTAGTGGAGGAATGGATAGAGTAGAGGGAATGAAGTATTAGGAGCTTCCATTAAGGAATAAATACAATATTAGGAGAATCCATTTAAGGAATTAATTCACATTCGAACTTGGATAGTGAGGAAGGATAGAAATAAATAGGAGAAATAGGAGGATTGCGCTTTATTTGAATTCATATGCTCGGGCGAAGAATTACGCACATAGAAAAGCATATGTTCAAAGCAGAGAGAAGGATGGAAGAAGAAGGAAAGACTGAAAATATTTGACCCAGGCGGGACTTGAACCCACGTATTCTGCTTAGTACACAGACGCCTTAACCATCTCGGCCACCGGGTCAAGTTCCCGACCAGGCAAATATAGACAGTCTTATTGTGGACAATTAATAGTTTTAGTGGAGGAATGGACAGAGTAGAGGGAATGAAGTATTAGGAGCTTCCATTAAGGAATAAATACAATATTAGGAGAATCCATTTAAGGAATTAATTCACATTCGAACTTGGATAGTGAGGAAGGATAGAAATAAATAGGAGAAATAGGAGGATTGCGCTTTATTTGAATTCATATGCTCGGGCGAAGAATTACGCACATAGAAAAGCATATGTTCAAAGCAGAGAGAAGGATGGAAGAAGAAGGAAAGACTGAAAATATTTGACCCAGGCGGGACTTGAACCCACGTATTCTGCTTAGTACACAGACGCCTTAACCATCTCGGCCACCGGGTCAAGTTCCCGACCAGGCAAATATAGACAGTCTTATTGTGGACAATTAATAGTTTTAGTGGAGGAATGGATAGAGTAGAGGGAATGAAGTATTAGGAGCTTCCATTAAGGAATAAATACAATATTAGGAGAATCCATTTAAGGAATTAATTCACATTCGAACTTGGATAGTGAGGAAGGATAGAAATAAATAGGAGAAATAGGAGGATTGCGCTTTATTTGAATTCATATGCTCGGGCGAAGAATTACGCACATAGAAAAGCATATGTTCAAAGCAGAGAGAAGGATGGAAGAAGAAGGAAAGACTGAAAATATTTGACCCAGGCGGGACTTGAACCCACGTATTCTGCTTAGTACACAGACGCCTTAACCATCTCGGCCACCGGGTCAAGTTCCCGACCAGGCAAATATAGACAGTCTTATTGTGGACAATTAATAGTTTTAGTGCAGGAATGGATAGAGTAGAGGGAATGAAGTATTAGGAGCTTCCATTAAGGAATAAATACAATATTAGGAGAATCCATTTAAGGAATTAATTCACATTCGAACTTGGATAGTGAGGAAGGATAGAAATAAATAGGAGAAATAGGAGGATTGCGCTTTATTTGAATTCATATGCTCGGGCGAAGAATTACGCACATAGAAAAGCATATGTTCAAAGCAGAGAGAAGGATGGAAGAAGAAGGAAAGACTGAAAATATTTGACCCAGGCGGGACTTGAACCCACGTATTCTGCTTAGTACACAGACGCCTTAACCATCTCGGCCACCGGGTCAAGTTCCCGACCTTAATGGAAGCTCCTAATACTTCATTCCCTCTACTCTATCCATTCCTCCACTAAAACTATTAATTGTCCACAATAAGACTGTCTATATTTGCCTGGGAACTTGACCCGGTGGCCGAGATGGTTAAGGCGTCTGTGTACTAAGCAGAATACGTGGGTTCAAGTCCCGCCTGGGTCAAATATTTTCAGTCTTTCCTTCTTCTTCCATCCTTCTCTCTGCTTTGAACATATGCTTTTCTATGTGCGTAATTCTTCGCCCGAGCATATGAATTCAAATAAAGCGCAATCCTCCTATTTCTCCTATTTATTTCTATCCTTCCTCACTATCCAAGTTCGAATGTGAATTAATTCCTTAAATGGATTCTCCTAATATTGTATATATATATATATATATATATATACATATATATATATATATATATATATATATATATAAAGTGGTGTATTTAACTTAAATGTTATGTCATACATTAAAACAGAGTGAAAACAAGCATAGTATGCTGTCACCATTGTTTGTTTGCTAGTTTTCATTTGAAGATTCCTTAACAGGAACCACGCTGAGGATAGTTTACTGCATACCAATTTAATGTGAATGTCTCATTTTAGACTACATTGAAAATTGAGGCCCAGAAATTTTGTGTACTCAAACTGGTTTACTTTTTTGTTGTCAATTTCTATTTCATTTGAACTATTATGTAAAAGTTTGAAATGTTTGCATACTCTTTTATCAGTGTTAACAAGGTTGTTTGCATGAAACCAATTAGTAATTGTGGTGAGACATTGATATTGAGCAACTTGTTGCTAGTCACAAACCACTAACTAAGTTGAAAAATTTCGTGATACAGACGAAAGAATATTAACAATAGTAAGGAATTTTGATGACCGTGACATTTTAGATTATAGTTAATGGTAAAAATTAATAAAAAAATTGTTTGAAACAAGTGTCCAGGAAATTGCAGTTTTTTACGCCTAACTAGCCTTGTTTGTCCTAGACCGTTATTATTATTTAGCGAAGCGCCCTTTCTGGGTTTGGCATCCGTGAATATGGGGTTTACCTGACGTGCAACTTAACGAAAAGAGAGGTTCTACCTGCTCTCACCCCAGAACTATCAGTAAACGTTACGCTTCGACGTTTCGCGGAAGCCTGTATTTCAGAGCGCATCAAAGCAGTCCCATTGTAATCCTCGCGAAGACGCCGAATTATTGTGCCCCTGAAAAATTAATCAGGAAATAGCCCATCATAACACAATGAAGAAAAGATTTCTCAAGACACATTTTCTTTATAACATATATCAAAAGGGTAACTAAAGATGTTGCTGTTCTCTGAGACTGATAATATTTGTCACGTTTGGGAATTGTTCCGTCCACATTAATTACAATTTTGGCAAAATCAAGCGAGATCAGTAAAAGTGCGAGAAATTTTTATCGAATTAGGTTCGAAAAATTTCGATTGGACCAGGAATAGAAACCAGAACCTCCGCTTGGCAGAGTCCGCTTGAAATATTTATTTACTAATCTGTTAAATCAGTTCCATAGCCTTCAGAGATGTGTTTTGATTGAAATTTTCAATAATTCTATACAGGATCGTTATGGATGATTACTGCTGCAGCAATTTCAGGAACGTAGGTTTCAGAATATTCCTTTCGCAAGCCCTCTGGCACGAGGAAAAATAACGGATTTGTAAAATACACAAATTCTGTGGGTTTTGCATTAATTTAAAACCACTGCAAAAAGCTTTGTGGCAATAGAAGTTTGATAATAAAATTCAGTGAGTCGACAAAAGGAAGTATTAAGAATTCCTTAAGATACTCTCCAAAAAATATTTTTAACACAACAAAGTTGTTATCAGCATAATTTAATGTCACATCGAAGAAATATAACATTAAAAGAAGGTAAATATAATAGTAAGAAGCGGAAAAGTTGCCGTTAACAGTTGACAAGTTGTCCAAATCATTAATGGACAAGTTTTCATATTCACAGTTTCAAAAATGTGAAGGAAGTTAGTTAAAGTTAACGAAAATATTGTTTTTAGAGATCTCGAAAAAAATGAGTTAATTAGCTCGTTGAAGAACTTACGATATTATGCTACTGGCAGTCAAGTGCATTTTTATTGTGACGATAATGTGTTTTAAACAAATATGTCGTTAGTCCTACTAAATGATATATTCCCGATGAGATTTGTTGAAATTGTCCAAGTTTATTGTGTAATCCGTCATTTTTCCGTTTATTGTACAGGAAATATAATAATTGTAGTTTACTGTTTTTCATGTACATACCTCTCCTTAGTCCACTTTAAAGTGCATAAGTGAAGATTAAATGTATATACAAAGGGTACTGTAATGGTTTTCAAATGAGATTGTGTTCTGGCTGTCAGAGAATGGGAGTAGACACGTTGCCACATCGCCAATAATGGACAACAAACCCTTACTGCTCCTGCGTTTACAATAATATTTGACAACGTCGCACGAATTTGATTAGACGGCGCAAGGAACAGATTCAAGGTCAAATGTGCTCCCATTTGAAAAATACTATAGGAAAGTTTTGTAATGTGACGAAAAAAAAAGTTGCGGGAGACTGTTTTTTGCAAAATCTTCAAACTTGCACAACTACAAAAAGCAAAGTCTGTAGGCTCAGTTATTTAGTTCCAGTGGTAGTTTAAAAATTTTCCAATTGTTGTTTTGCGACACAACTTTGCGGATGATTTAAACGTAGGCCAGTGCTTAGAAGTGATGGCTGATGCACTTGCTGATGATTGTCCGCATCATAATGTGTTCAGGGGGAATTTCTCCCTGGAGGACGCTGAAAGGGCGGGAAGGCCGCTGAAGTATGTTACGGAGGAAAACATTACTACTGTTATGAAAACGCTTGACGAAATGACGTACCAGCAGATAGAGTATATCTTAGGGCTAAATGAATCTCCATTTCATTCGATCCTGCATGATAATTTGCACATAAAGAAACTGTTTTTGTCTCTGGGTGCCGCATAGGCTGACTGAAGAGCAGACGGCCCGATGTGTAATTGATGCCGAGAGATGCTAAAAATTAACCAGAAGTTCTTGGGATTCCAACCGGGTGAATACGTGTAGATACAAGACATTTCGACGACGGTCACTGCCATCTTCAAGTGAAGTTCCGATGCCGATTTTATGGGCCAAAGGCCCTTAAAGGCCGTGCCCCTTGAAAGCATCCACGGCAAAGCATGAGGGTCTACCACATTCTACATCCCCTCTGCACGTGCTGTTAGTAAACTAACTTGGAACACATTGAATGGGAAGTTGTGTTTGATCATGAGGGTATAATACCCTTTAATACGGTCATTCACGGAGATAGCTTATGATAGATACAGAATGAAGAGCCTAGGGCTGAGGGGTAATAAGTGCCGATAATTTATCCTGAAGGGTTTCCTTTCCGGGAAAAAAAACCTCAGCGATAGTTAGATGGGTTGAAGGGCACAAGGAGTTAGGATACTGCTCTTGTGCGACACTAACATGCAAATGGTTTGGTTGGAAGGATTGGTTGTGTATCATGCACGTCGATCATCTTCTCGTCGTAGATTCCGGATCTGAAAAAACGCAATCAAGCGTGGTCAGTTATTGTATTTTAAGACAATTCGTGGGGGGTCGGAATGGAGGAGATGTTTGGGGCGTTTGTGTTTGGTGTCGCGGGTGTGATCATAATTGCCCAGTCGTCTTATGTGTTGTGTGAGAATTGTGTCTTGCTATACAAGCGTACAGCATGTTCTCAGATAACGTCCTTTAATAGCAAACTGTTCAATTCGCGGTGGACGTCTTTGGTTAGTGCTCTCCAAGGTGCCGTGCCGATAAATTTTAGGACCTTGTTTCGTACAAACTGGAGCTCACTGGAATGTGACTTGGCTGCATAACCACACACTGGTCCTGCATACGTCAGAATTCGCCGTATGAGTGTTTATTATAGGGCGCGGGCTGTGGATGTGTTGAGGGTGCTTGTTCTGTTAAGCAAAGGGTATAGCTGTTTTAGTCTAATGTTTGCTTTTCGAATGGTGTTCGTGGTATGGAATCTCCATGACAGTGCCGGGTCAAATGAGACTCCTAGGTATTTAACCGTGTCTGGGAATTGAATCGGGCGCTTGTGCAGTTTGAGTGGACGACAGTCTTTATGAAGGCGTGCGTGTCGTGCCCTACGTGTAAGTAGGAGTGCCTCGCATTTACCAACGTTAATCTTGATTCGCCATCGTGTTAACCATGGTTCGAGTGTGTTGAGTGCGCGTTGTAATTCATTAAGTGCCGATGGTCGCCTCGACTGAGCAAAGATGGCGGTGTCGTCTGCGAATATGGCGACTTGGGTTTCTGGTGTTGTGGAGACATCTTTAATGTAGATGTATAGGACTGGCCCTATGATACTTCCTTGAGGCAGTCCTGCATGTATTCCCCTTACAGTGGATTGTGTGGTGTTGACATCAACGAAAAATGTCCTACGTGATAGGTAAGAATGGAGCAGCCGTATGAGTGCAAGCGGGAACGTATTGTCATTGAGCCGTCTTATCAGGCCGTTATGCCATATCTTGTCAAAAACATTTTACACGTCAAGGAAAACGGCTGCCGTGGATCTTGCCAGATTATACCTTCATGTTGTGTGTTCAACTACTCGTAGTAGCTGGAGTGTTTATTCCTAAAACTTAATTGCTCTGGTCTTAGATATTTTTCTGTACAGTGTTGTGTGATCCTGCGCAAAATGGCCTTCTCTACCACTTTACCTAGCAAGCAAAGTAAAGTTATGGGCCTGTAGTTGGTCGGAAGCGAGTGGTCTTTCCCGGGTTTTCGGAAGGTCATTCCCCTATTTCCAGGTGCCTGGGAAGAGTTGTGTTTGGAAGATGGCATTCGTAAAGTTAGTGATCTGCTCGAGTGCTCGCAGAGGGAGCTGTTTGAACACTGGATTCTGAATGCCATCCGGGCCAGGAGTCTTGCTGAGATGTGTTTGCTGTATAGCCCACCGTATTCGTATTTCACTTATGTTCGTGTGTCTGTGATGTTAAGTAGCCGATCTATGTCTATTTGGGACCTACCATGCTGATTGTCGGTGACTGAAAGTGTATTTTATGCTCCGTTTAACTGGATTCTAATAGCTATGGCTTCAAGTTCGTTTAATCGTGAAAGTGGGACAAGCGAATGGGCGATGTCTTGTTTTACTATGATTGCAGTTCTTCCGGCTCTACGACCGCATTTTCGATCGGAGCGGTAATCTGCGTGTTGTGTAAAGTGTATCTTGTACGCTGGTACACGGTTCCTTATGGCGACACCGCCCTTCACTTTCAGGTAAGCTACAACCTATCTCTCTTTCCTTTCGATACCAATATTACAATTATTTTTGACAATGTCACATCCTTACTAAAATCTCTCTATCTTTCTCACACACATACACACATGAATGTATACACTTACATAATTGCTTGCATAACCATGCTCATACATACTCACACGGTCTCGTGAAAGTGGGGATGGATGGTAGGAAAGGCACTATTTAACGGATGTTGAGTCCAGGGCTTTGCCGGGACTGTAAAACCTGTTGGAAGGAGAATTCCAAATGATTCTGCCTCTGATGAATCGAGGGGGGGGGGGGGTAGAACACATGGCAGAGTCTACAGTTAATTGATGTTTTCATTGATTTTGTATGTTTTTGTGTGGTTCTGAAAGGTTGTAGTGGGTTGTAAGATAGGGCAGACATGGCATCTGATTCTACCACAAGGTTTGCAACCTGTCATGGCTGAGGATGTCAGTTTTGCAGGGGTGGACAAGTAAATTGCAACCCTTGGACAGGTGAGTAGTATATAGGGGAAGATGGTTTTTAGGTCAGGGTTGGATTGCAGTCAAGTGTATGTTAGTTCGGGAATGGAATTGATTTTTTATAGTTCAGGGAAGTAGGTTGTTAGGGGTGGACTACTTTTCTTTTTGTCCAGAATGGTTGTGGGTGTTTGGAGATTTGTAATGGCATGGGTTATCTGTTTTTGGAGGAGGTCTCTGGGATAGTTTAGATTGATGAAGGCATTCAGGATCCGGTTGGTGTAAGAGGCCATACTTTTCCAAGTGGATCAAATACCTGCTCCCCTGAGGGCTAGACTGTATGGGAGTGAACGTTTAGTGTGGTGTGGGTGGCAACTTGTGAAGTGCAGGTATTGGAGTGTGTGTGTGGGTTTTATGTGGACAGAACTGTTGATAGTGCCAGAACTCAGGTGTATGTCAATGTGTAGGAAAGTGACTTTGCTTGGGGAGTCGTTCCAAGTGAATTTTACAGGGTGTGGAGAAATTTGGATAGGGAGTTTGGTCCGTGGATCCATAGCATGAAGATGTCATCTGTGAACCTGAACCAGGCCAGGGGTTTTATTATAGAGGAATTTAGGTTGGCCTGATCTAGGCGTCCCATGAACAGGTTGGCATAGGAGGGGCCCATAGCTGTACCACTTATTTCATGGTGAATGTTGTGTTGGAAGAAAAGTACTTTCTGGTGAGGACAAACTGTGAGGGAAATCAGCAAATTGGTGGTGGGGAAAGAATTTTGTAGTTGCGCTAGTCCATTGGCGTGGGGAATATTAGTGTAGATTAAGACAATATCTGTAGTAACCGAAAGGAAGAGGTTTTGAGAGTTTGTGGAGGAAGTGGTTGGTGTCTTGGATGAATGTGGGTAGTTTTTCTACTATTGGTTGGAGGGACTTGTCCACCAATGTAGAAATCCTCTCAGTAGGGGAGTTGTAGCCAGCAACTATTAGGCGGTCTGGTATACAAGGTTTATGAATGTTGAGGAACAGGTAGAAGGTGGGTGTTCTGGGTTTTTTGGGGCGAGGAGTTCATCAATTATCCTTTTTGATGTTTCGGAGGGCTAGCTGTGGGTTACGGGTCAGGTTGGGTTGTTTGGGGAGCAAGTTAAGGAAGGATGGTGAGGTAGCATGGGAGACTAGAGTGCGGGTGAAGGTTTGAAGTGGGTGGTTGGGTGGGAGTTTCGGAGGTGGCTGTTTGGATGCTTCTTGAATTTGGATAGGCATGGAGATGTGGAGTTATGGGGATCTATGCTGATAGGGGGATTTCTTAGTGAAATGTAGTTTTCACTGGACTGTTTGGCAGAATTTAAGGGTGGCACTGGAAAGTCTGAAGGGGTTTAGTGTGGGGGCGAAAGTGAGGCCCTTGTCAAGGACAAAAATTTCATCTTAACTTAAAATGTTTGATAGTTTGAGGATGTTGTTGTTGGCGGTTTGTATTGGCTGGGTTTAGACGCCAAAGTCGTAAGTTTTGGTAGGTGGAGGAGAGGTCTGCCAAGCAGGGTTTAGATGAAATGAGAGGGGGTGATGACACTTGAATGGGTTGGAATTTGTATGCTGGTGCCAGTGGCCTGTTTAACTAAATTCGTAAACTTCCTAATTGGCTTTGGGCAGAGACATGGCGGAAATTGGTAGTGTGTTTGAGGATGGTCCCGGTGTTTTTATCAAAATCGGGAAATTATTACTTGGTGGCTGAGAGCCTCCGAAAATTTGAAGAACTACCTTTGGTTCCTTATGGCTACACTGCACTTCACTTTCCTTTCCATACCAATATCACAATTATTTTTCACGTCATATCCTTACTAATATCATATATATATATATATATATATATATATATATATATATATATATATATATATATATATTACGAGTTTACTTGAACTGTAAAACATGATAGATGAGAATTTCTTTCAAATGAAGTTTAGTATCAGGGGATAGGAATTTTAGAAGAATTTATGTGTAGCAAAGGTGTTGGACCATCGCCTAAGAAGGTAAGCAGCTGCACTTGTTAGTTTAATTGCATTACAATGTTGGTAATATGTTCATATTTGATGCTAGGTATAAATTGTCTGGTAGAAAATCACTTCTTCATACAGCACTCTTTTTGGTCAAGAATATTTTACATTATATCAAGAAACCAGCTACTTTTTAGCTTAGAATGTCTCAAGCTACCAACCTTTTCTATTTTTCACTTATTAAATAAATAAAAAGGTGAACATGTCAGAAACAATTTAATACTAAATAATTTTACACTTGGTTCATGTTTTAGAACTTCTTCAGGTCTTTAAGTATGAGAACTTATTTTCTATAACCACAGATTTCTCAGTGTAAAATGCAGAACTTAACTAATTCTACAAATCATTCACTACACATTGTATATTATAAACATGTCTCATATTAATTTCTGCTGTTTTAAGTATGAAATGTCAATGTTTTCAAGTATTACTCCCTAAGAAGAATTAAGATTTTTTATTGAAATTGAAAAGTTAATTAATTTTTTGATCTTTCAGAATATATATATATAAATTTATTATTATTTTTTAGCAAATCAAGTGTGGGATATTCATCCTTTACTGGTGTTTTTCTGCTCCAGCACTCAAGAGGCCTAATTTAATTATTTTTACTGTATTATTGGCAATTCACATTTTATTATACTACAATGAATTAATGTAAATGCCACATTCATGATACTATTTTAACAATATTAAGCGAATACACCAATGATTTCCCTACAAATTTTTTTTAAAAAAATGTATAAATATTGGAGTAAAAATTTCCAAAATTTGGTATTCTATCATATTATACGGTGTAGAGGAATTGATAACTGTGAAAATTAATTTCAATTTTCAGCTTTGCATATTAGTAATTCAGTGATTTCAAGATAAATACTCAATAAATCATTGCAGTATTCTTTTTGATATGTAATAAACTTGTATTTTCAATGTGTATTTACATTTTGTTATGTTATAGTTATTGTATCCCCGTTTTTGTAAAATTTTAATAAAGTTTGAGGTGTTTAGTACTTCAAATAAAATGTTTATAATTAATTTTAAACTGAACTTACAATTTCAAGAGTCATTTTCCAGTATTATAATAATGTATGATAACTTTTTTAGGTAAATTAATTCTGTGACCAAACTGTTTGTTCAGAAATATTTAGGTATTTAAACCTATACACATAATGAGAAAAATGTAAAAAAAAATGTATTGGATACGGTTTTTTAATAGTTAATTACTTTTGACTGTAATTCCTATGTTGGTGGGAAGTGCAAAATATTTTTATAACTTGTGTGATTAAAAACTTTTTTTTTAATAATGTACAAGGCCTGGAACTAATTAGTTGTGTGCTCAAGATGCGGAAAGTTTAATGCCTCTACAGTATGTTCTGCATGAAGTATTCAGGCTTGGCCTTGTTACCAAAGCATAAGTCAATGTCTTCCTTTGGTATTATATTAAAGTTTAAACTTTTATTTTCTCTACAAGTTGGGATTATTCCATGACATGAGAAACTGCTATTATTAATAAACATTAAACAATACAGGAATTTTACAAGTGTGAATTGCATTTTATTATTTGTTGTATATCTCTTTGATTATGAGGTGTTGGAGATTTGTAAGAGGTACAGTTACAATTCAGTCAACACCAAGCAAGTTTATGCAAACTTTTATACTGTAATAGTTTTAGACTCTCTAAAGCCATACCTCTGTAAAGTTAAAAGTCTTCAATGTTTGTGGCATGTGAAAAATGGCAGTTTAATAATGATAATCTGCTAAAAAAAATGACAAGTTAATATATAGTGAGACACGATTATGAAAAAAGTCCAGAAACTGTACAACCATTGTTGGTGGTGCATTACTATATTGTTGGAATTTTTATATTTCTATGTTATGCTACTTGTCTCCTGCTTTTGCACATTTATTATGGGAGTGAATTTATATGACAGTTTTCCAAATGTTTGCTTTTCAAATAAAAAGTGTTAAATTGGTGAAAACTTAATGTAAATTTTATGCTGTTGTCCATTTAATTTATTATATTTAAATTTATTTCAATGTATCTATTTTTCAATAAAATTGTTCACTAATGAAAGTTTCATTCCTTTATTTTCTGAAATGATTGTTACAAAACTATAATGATAAACACACAAACAAAAGTATCTAATAGTATGAGAATTTGTTAATAACTTAATGCATTTCTACATGACATTAAGTCACTTTTACACATCTGTGAAGAAATAATGTCTAATTGTCAAGGGCCTGGGCCCCCTTATTTAGGACAGTAGATCTGAATATTGTGCTGGCCAGTTGCTCTGTGTGTGTATGAATATATATAATTCTTAACACTTTGGCCTATTATTCAACAATGTGGTTCCAAAATGCAAATAGAACTTTGAGCCATTTAACAGGTGGGTAAATCAGTTATCATCAAATATGACTAAACGCTTCCAACTTTTTTGTACAAAACGTACAATGTCAGTACTTTCATTATCACTAACTGAAGTATCTAAAAAATCTGTGAATGAAATGTCGGCACAACTGTCACTATTCAGGCACAACCAATGTACCATGGGCAAAGTCTGTGTTAGTCAGTTTCGGCTTGAAAACCTTCCCATGAGCATTACACATAGTTGAAGGCCAAAGTGTTAATGAACGTGTTACAAAGTGAAATTAAATAACACATTTAGATGGGAAGGAGAAAGAGCAAAGTCAACTTACCTGAAATCAATAGTTGGTCCAGTCAGGCTGAGTAGTGCAGATATAAGAAATTTACGAGGGGCTGAGCGCCCTTCGTCAGGAGAGGTTTGAATTCTGTGTTGGCTGGACATGCCTTGTCTCCTGAGGAAAGGGGCTCATGCTCTTGAAAATTTGTAAGCCTGGCTGGACCAACTGTTGATTTCAGGTAAGTCAAATTTGCTGTGTCTCTTTCCTATTTAAAAGTTTTTATTATATACACTATCCATTTCTCCTCTACACTACACTACCAGTTCAGTAGCTTAAATTGTAAAGTGCCTGTACTGAACAGATTACTATGCCTAATGCTTTAGAGCGTATTCCCAATCTTTGTTCTATATATATTTCCTTGGAGATTCAATAATATTCCCAGTTTTCTAACACAGGAAAAAACACTCATTGTATTTCAAGATCATTAAAGATTCTGCCAGCACCCTAAGAAAGTACTCCCTGTAAGTTAAGAGTGTTAAAAATAGTTCTGGTCTCCTAAGAGTGAACAATACTCCCCCTTATGAAAGTGTAAAATAATATCAATAGTCTAAGTGAGTCAAAATTACTTCTGGTACATTAAGAGAATTAAAAATAATCCTGTACCGTAAAAGAAAAAAAAAATCTTCAGGTATCTTAAAAAGAATTCCAATATTCTAATATTGTCATAAATACTCCTGGTAGCCTCATTGGCAGTAATACTTCCTTAAGATAGTGAAAAGATGTTTCCACTGCCTTTAGAGACATAAATACTCTGGTACAAAATATTATAAAACAGATCTTTATACCTTAAGAGTGTCAAAAATACTCCAAGTGTGTAGTATTTTAAAAATATTCTTGGTACCCTAAAAGACTTCAAACTATACACTGTACCCTAATACAGTCAAAAATTCATGCACTACCTTAAAAGAATTGATTATACTCCTGGTGCCCTATAAGGCAAAATTTCTTCATGTACCTTAAGAGAATCAAAATTCTTTCCATACCTTAAGAGAAGCGAGTCCAAGTTTCTTCATGTACCTTGAGATACTCCTGGTATTTGAAGAGTAATATATAATCCCGTTGGTATAAATCAGTAATTGGTATAAATTTCTGAAAGTAATCTCAAAGTCATAGGTTGAGAACTGAAGGAACTACCATTGTGCAGGACGAGCACACTGGAGCTGTCTAATTCAACAATTTTCACAGGGTGAATTTAATCCATTCTGCACACCGTGACAAGGAGTCTAAACCGGAGACCAATGTGGAGACTTACCCGGGAGTTGAATGGCAAGTTAGCTCTACGTTGCTGTTCTTGGGGACAGCTATCTTAAGGAAGCCTGGAGCAGAATAGAGCAATTCCTGATATGCATACAAGCCAATTTCTCGTGTGGAAGCCAAGGTGAAACATCCACAGATATGGGGACAATCTAGTTATTAGTAAGCTCTAAAAATATAATATCTTAAAATTTTTCTCATATTTCATTCAGTAATATTTCACATACTCTGTTTTAGGATTAGCAAATGTTGAAAATATTGTCAATTAATAATAAATTTAAAGCTGCAACAATATTTTGTGTGAATTCTTGTTATAACTTTTGTGGTAATATATATAATTTGGAATCAATATATTGGCACACAATACTAATGAAAATTGTGTTATAAACTAAAGTTTGATGTTAAAAAACTTGATTTTGCTGTCCTATAATCCACATTAACAAAGCAGCTATCCATTCCAGCTGACATGCAGTTCAGACATTTCTTCCTGATGAAGGGGGCCCTGGCCCTTGAAAATTTGAAATATTTTCACTCCTCAGCCCAACTGGACCACCTTTTGATTTCAAGTAAGTCAACTTTGTTGTCCCTCTTTCCTCTCTAAATGTGTTATTTAATTTGACATTGTCACATTATATATATAATTGCAATATTGGTATGGAAAGGAAAGAGACATAGGTTGTGGCTTACCTGCAAGTGAAGTGCGGTGTAGCCATAAGGAACCAAAGGTTGTTCTTCAAATTTTCAGAGGCTCTCATCCTCCTTCAGGAAGTAATGTTACACCATTCCATGCACCTGCCCGCTGCGGATTTTTGACCACCATATATATATTGTAATAATAAAAAATGAGGGCTTTTAAATTTAGTTTGCCCCACGTTGTGGTAGCCATAATGTAATAATCAATAATCATTAAATATGATAGGCTTTTAAATGAAAAATTATAAACTTTAAAACAAACAAAATTTTATTTAACAAAACTTGAAACAATTATACAATTTTAAAAACATATCTCAATCTCTCAAAGGTCTTAACTGGGTTTGATAATGGCAGAACATTTGAACATAATCAAAGAACACAAAATTTAGATTTAATTTAAAAAGAAATATTTATTCGTCTAGACATAGACGAAATTAATTATTGACGAACTTATACTACAAGATGGATTTTAAATTTAAACAGTTTATTTTATCAGCACTAAAGAACTATATCTGACATTATCTTTTAAGTCGGTTTACGAAAATCATTTTACTTTTCTCTTGCTACTTACGGCTGTCCAGTATACTTTCACCTTTCGAACACAGTGGTGGGCTTTTCACAGATTCTACTATATACTGTTGGTTTGAAAAAGAAAGTTTGTGGTATCTCGACAACTTTACTCTGCTCTGCTTCGACGACGACTAGTTTACTGTAAATTTAACAAGTCCTCTCTCCTATGCTTTGGCTGCGACTTTAAACTGCAATCTTTCGACGACGACTCTTCTTAAACACTGTCTCTCTTACATCCACCAGCTTCCGTGAGCGCTGAACAACTACTCCGCTTAAAAAATGTCTCTCTTAAACACATCCTCCAGCCTCGGTGATCGCAGCACCACTGACTCCTCAAAAACTTATCTCCTCCCTTTCTCTTACTTTTTCCATTGTTCGAAAACTTCGTCGCAAATGCCAGTTGACAGATTCTTCCATTATCACACGATTTATATCATGCAGCTGCATTTCCGTAGTCAACAAATGGCTAACTACTCTGTCATGTCAAGCCGACTATCAAGACAGGACCCGCAATCACTGGTTGTCTTTTCCACCCCCACACGCACGTGCACGATTTCTCAAGACTACACACCCCGCACTCCCAAGACGAAGAAGACTTAAACCTAAATAAACACGTTACATAATGCCCCTCCAACAGTCCAGACTATCAATCAGAAACAATGCCTCACTTAACAGGCATTACTTTATGCTCAAAATTTAGTTTGAGAAAGGCCCTACGCATGTGCATGGTTTCGAATTCTCAAGACCACACAACAAGCGCTTCCAAGAACGAAGAAAACTTAACCTAAATAAACACGTTACAAAATGCCCCTCCAACAGTCCAGACAATTAATCAGAAACAATGCCTCACTTAACAGGCATTACAATGTGTGTGTATATATAAATATATATAAATATATATATATATATATATATATATATATATATATATATATATATATATATATATATAAACATACATACATACATACTTGAAGAAAATGTTGAGATGGGAAAGAGAGAGAGCAAAGTCAACCTACCTGAAGTTCGCAGTTGGTCCAGTCAGGCTGCAGTGAGAGAATATTCCAAATTTTCAATGGCCAGAAGCATCTTCTTCAGAGAGAGGGTATGAACTACATGCTGTCCGGGCACAAAATGATGAATAAACTCAGGTGTACCAGTCATTAGACAGTTACAATCAACACCCAACAACTCTGTCGCTTGCCATATATGTAATCGACTTTATTGGGACTTAGTGTGTTCCTTCTTTCTCGAGTCATCTGGAGAAGGTGCTGTGGCAGGATATCAGGTTACTTGAAACCTGTGCTCTTTCTCCATGGCATGACTTGAAGGGGAACAGCAGCCATCTTTGGCTCTCTGGAACTTTCTGTGCTTGGCATATAGCAGTTGGAAAAGGTGAGTGAACCCTGTTCAACTCTTCTTCCACCGCTCTGCTAGTTGAGTCAGGATATAACAGTACCAGCGAAGACATAATATTTCCTGGACTCCTAGAACAGCTGTATGTTCTAGTCCTTCTTTCTTTCCTGTCATCTAGTTTATTGTAGACTGCTTCAAATTCAATAAATGTAATCTTCTAGACATAGTTGGCAATCCTAAGAAGATGACGGCAGTGCATTTGGTTGTCAAAACGTCACGTTACAATCACTGTGTTACCCGGGTGGAAACCTGAGAACTTTTTATTCCACTATAACAATATTAGAGTATGTAGAGTCCAGGACTTTGCTAATACTGTAAGATGTGCTGGAATGAGAGTTCCCAAAGATTGAGTCAGCAGCATCCAAAATATATATATATAGAGAGAGAGAGAGAGGGAGGGGGGGGGGTAATCACAACTATGTGGTTAATTAATAAATAAAATTTTATCATTTAGTATTGGCGGTGTAAATATAAGGACATTGCATTGTGACATATGATATTGTCAACAAGAATATGGAGCCCATGATGCATTTCAAGAAGGGCATTGTTGGCTAAGGCAGGATATATAGACGTTCGGAACCTTGGTGAAGGTCAGAGAGTTACTGGGAGGAGGACAGAGAGAGAGTGTGCTTTCTGAAATGGATAAATAGTGAGTTAAAAGTCGCCAGTTCACATCTGCAAGTAGGTTGTTGCC
This sequence comes from Zhengitettix transpicula, assembly GCA_037074705.1. Lineage (NCBI taxonomy): Eukaryota > Metazoa > Arthropoda > Insecta > Orthoptera > Tetrigidae > Zhengitettix > Zhengitettix transpicula. Next base: position 186,532,668 of record CM073591.1, on the reverse strand, counting down.
AATTTCTAATGGTTTTTGGACATTGAAAAAACACGATTTCTCAGTTCACATTGCAAGTCACCAGTTCTGAGTCATATTTGTCTGTCGCCAGGACTGATTTTCCAGATATTTAGAGAGCGAACTATCAAGAGTGATTGTTTTAGCTCATAATGATAAATCTACCAACAGATATATAGTCAGAAACAGTGTTTTGTTTGCAAAATGAAAATACAATAATATAAGGGCAATATGGCCTGTTAAAATCAAACTAAGTGAGAATGAGTTCCATATTCATAGTCAATGGTAATATAACTGAAACAAATTTCTATTTTAAATATCATTTCTGTCAGATTTCTTATAATTTCATTAAAATGTAATAATTTTCAATTTAGGGATAATTGTGTTTTGAAAATTTAGATGCCATTTGTTGTACTATTTTATTGGAGGCCCAATAGACTGCCCAGAAATTAATTTTTCTTACCAAAGCCATGGGACAATAATATTAAACTGTAAAAATATCAACAAAGAGAAAATTTTGTTTATTAAATTAGTTTTGTTTTATATTAAAAGTTGTTTAGTTCCAATTTCCTTTTATTTGGTTTATTACAAAAATTAACTAATGATGTGTTGGCTTATTTAAAGGAAAATTCATTTTCTTTATTACAATTATATATATATTTGCAATATTGGTATGGAAAGGATAGAGAGATAGGTTGTGGCTTACCTGAAAGTGAAGTGCGGTGTCGCCATGAGGAACTGAAGGTTGTTCTTCAAATTTTCGATCTCTCTATACTTTCGATACCAATATTGCAAATATTTTTGACAATGTCACATTCTTACTATTACAATATATATATATATATATATATATATATATATATATATATATATATATATATATATATATATATATATATATATATATATATATATATAGGTATGGAAAGGTTAGAGAGATAGGTTGTGGCTTACCTGAAAGTGAAGTACGGTGTCGCTATGAGGAACTGAAGGTTGTTCTTCAATTTTTCGAAGAATATTAGGAGAATCCATTAAGGAATTGGAACTCATTTGGTGACAAAGTCACCATCGAACTTGGATAGTGAGGAAGGATAGAAATAGATAGGAGAAATAGGATTACACTTTATGTGAATTCATATGCTCAGGTGTAGAATCATGCACATAGAAAAGCATATGTTCAAAGCAGGGAGAAGGATGGAAGAAGGGAAGACTTTAAGCTGCGTGATCTGCTCAGTACACAGACACCTTAACCATCACGGCCACGGGGTCAAGTTCCTGACCAGGCTAATATAGACAGTCTTATTATGGATAAATAGTTGTTTAGTGGAGGAATGGATACTGTGGGTGTTGTGTGTGTATATATATATACACATATACATACATACACACACACACACACATACACATACTAATTCATTTGGACAGAAAAGAGGGAGAAAGTGGCTGAATTACATCAAGATTAAAAATTTTACGACCGTTGTGAAAATTAATGAGAAAAATGGCGAAATACAGACAAAAGAAAGTGATGATATAAATACCACACAATGTTTCTGGACACCTTGTTCCTTGTTTTGTCAACTGAATTGTGCAGTCATGTCACTCTGGTGTTTTTTTGGTTTCCTTAGCACTTGAAGAAAGGAAACAGGTATATAACATCACTTCTTTTGTTTGTATTTGGCTATTTTTCTCATTATGAATTACTTTAAATTTTCAAGGGATTAAAACCCCCTTCCTCAGGACAGAACAGGACTGCACCTTGTGGCAGCCCAAATATAGAAAAAGACAAGATTTTATTGTGAGAAAACTTTTATTACAATTCTCTTAGCACAAAAATTGTGGATTAAGCTTTCATTTTTTTAAAGTTTTTATTAAATACTTCTTGGAAAACTGACCAATTCACAAACTAAGCTTTTGAAGCTTTTTGTATGTTACAATTAAATCTGTATTTCATTTCTTGTTTTCTTTGTACAAAAAAAATTGTATTTGGAATTAAATTTGTTCAGAATTACAGCTAATTTAATTAAGAAATAACCTAATCTGTACCAAAATATTTTTGTCCAAAATGGTTTGGTGCCACGTGATGCAATTCTGAAGTTAATATTTTCATCTGAAATCAAAAATATGTGCACTCCTTTATTATTATCTTTAATTTCAAATCATAAAATAGATCAAATAGGTGAAATTACTTTGGGTTTTGTTCATAAAGAAAAATAAAATTAAGCAAATTTTGTAAACATATAACTTTTTAAAATACCTTGTTGGTAAATATATGTGTATATTCTATCGTTAGAGATTTCATAAAATATAAAATGTCTCTTAAAAGATATACTAATTAGATACATACCACACACCATACACAAGTGATAAATAAAATAAAAGGTGTCATTTATTTTGTCTGTTACTCAGATACTGAGTAAAAAATTACAGATTTCATATTGCAGTTAAAAAAATTAGAGTATTTTAGTAATGTTTATTTAGAAAAAAGGTGTCCTTTGTTTTAACTGGCCCAACATTTAAATGATTCATGAATTTTATTGTATTTTTTGGGTACTCTTGTACAAGTAAAAAGGTAGAAAAAAGTGAATATGGAGGCAGAACAAAGGAAAACAGTAGAGAAAAAATCACCAAGGAAAATGAGAAAAGGCAGAGAGATACAAGAAACAAGACCCCAGACAGATAGGTTTATTGACAACAGTCAATACTAAGAAAATAATAAATCATACTGAAGAAGTGTGTAACAAGGTAAATATAGAGTGTAAGTAGAAATTATTTCAACATTTTGAACAGCTTTATTTGCTGTTTAAAATGTTGGAGTAATTTCTACTTTCAATATATATTGATATATATATATATCAAAACTGCAAATCAAATGGTCAACTAATAAATGTGAATGTAATTTTTTCTAGCTCATTGTTTTAAATAGTGAATGGAGGTAACTAAATTTCAGTGTCACAATATTAATTTATTTTTTTAAAAAAAACTTGTCAACACACTTACCTGAGGGTATGCCACAACTACTTTCTTTGCAGCAAATGGAGTACAAAACAAATTAGATAATATTATATTTTCTTCAGTTACATTATGCTCCTTCAAAACTGCCACAGCTTTAATAACAGTATTTCCAGTACCTAAGAAAGTCTTTAAAAATTAGAAAAGAATAAATATATATTATAATTTATAGTTAAAAATAAAATATAAATTCAATAAACGGGAAAACTAAAACATTGATAAATGCTTGTTCTTACATAATATAACTCAAAATTAGACTATCCAAGGGAAATACTATGAATTTAACTTTCCCGCCTTATAATACACTGTTTTCTCATCACACACATTACCATATTCTTATTTACTATTGTCATGCAGAGGGTGATATATAAAAACCAAATACAGCTACCAAATAAATACATAGCCAGATGACATTTAATTCAAGGGAAGCACTGTACACAGGCTCGACTGAACTGCTATTTTGAGGTGATACATTATAATACAATGTTGAAATATTTTATAAAGTACACTAAAAAAACAAAATAAATTGCAATTTTAGTAGTTATTAGAACTGTAGTCTAGAAGATAAGGCAAAATCTATACAAGAATGGCCTTATAAAATTATCTTCATTGCCAAAAAACTTTGTTTACAAATTTATATCAACTAACTTCTAGTGATCTGGATTAATTTCTAAGAAAGTAAAAGCATTTGCATAATTGCTTCTGTCATAACCAGATGCAGCTCAATTGGCAAGATTTTCAGAAAAAAGCCCCTCCCTTCCTTGTTAGTACCTTCCAATGTAGTCATTCAAGTTGAAAATGTTGACTGAGGCAAACTGATGTTTTGCAGATTTTCTGCATTGTGTAGAGCAATTCCACAAGTTCATATATTAGTACAACCCACAGAAGAAGGCAAATATTGCAAAATCAAACCAGATAAATGGTGCTTAAAGTGTTTGTATACTTGTAAGAATAACAACCAGCTGCCAAGTACATGAAGTGTTAGTTGTCATGCCCTCAGAAAAACCTTTACAATGTGTGGTGTTGAATTGTACAGAGAATTGCAAGTAAAGCATTTTAATTTGTTCTGACAATTGCTTTCCCAATTACCATATAAACTAAACTTTGGTTTGTAATAGAAGCCATGCAATAAAATTGCATCTAATTATTAAGTGTCCATATGTGACTACTTGAAATTGCTTTCGATACTTCCATTCTTCTTTTCACACTATTACTTCAACAAAGAATTTCTAATTAGCAATAAATGAATATGAAAGCAGTTATTTATGTAAGATTTTTTAACTGACTTATGCACACAAGAAATAACAAAATAAGACAGTCTATTATTGCTTTTTAAAATAAAGACTATATGAAAAATAGTAAATTAATTAATTTCTGAGTGCTACCGTCAATAACATAAATAAATATTTACTTAAAATAAAATATATGGCCTTTTCAAAACATATTTTTTAAAAAAATTGTGCAATATTCCAAAGGATGCAAATCACCATAAAGACAAATAATATTAAACCATGACTTGAAATTAATACACAAAATATGTACCAAATTTATATAACCTTTGACACTGAACTATTAAGCAGAAATAAATAAGACTGTAAACTTACTCATAATTGGATACATTAATAATACTTTTCTATCAGAAATATCCTCAGGAAATCGTGCATATACAACACGAGCCTCATGTGTGTCAGCATCTGATTCTACCAAAATTTTACCAATACGTATTGAACGGCAACAGTCACGAAGACCCTGGAAGAAAACTCTTACATAAAATCAGAGCAGAAATTTGTGAAAGAGAAATTCAATATTTGAATGATCACATACTTCACATTTATTAGTATTACCAATAATTAATCACAAATATGTTTGATTCTTCAGTATTATGATTTTATATAAGTGAGGGAGGTCAGAGAGAGGAAATTGGCAGGAAAAGTGCCAGTAGGGAGAAAGAAAGGGAATAATATAAAATATATAATAGAACCAACTGTCCATTACATTTATGTAACCTTACTATTTCCATGAAAGTAATATTAACCCTTTGCACTAGAGGGCTCTGGAGCGGAGCCATTTAAAATGTGTCTTCAAGCTCGATGGCTCCGCTATGGAGCTCTCGAGTGCAAAGAGTTAAATGAATATTTTAATACAAGAAAGTTGAATTAGGATTGAAAAGAAATAAATTTACAATCTATTTACCTGCTCCATTGCTTCACCACTTCTAACAATGCTGACACCACAGTTTCCTTTCTCATACTTTAACCCTTCATAGTTAGCGCCAGTTGGAGTTGTAACAACACACTGTGTAAATGGTAGCTGATTAAGACTTTCCTCAATCACAAGCCGTATCTGTATCACAGAGAAATCAAATCATTTTAAAAAAAGAATTAACGGTTCTTTAATATTAACCATGTTCTACATAATATTTATTAGAATTATTGGAAGATGTAAATAAAAACAAATATATTTGTAATAATTAGTACCACCTTCAAATGAAATCGAACAAACATCAAATTTAAAATTTAATATTATTTTTCACATTTATGTAAGGATTTAAATAGGGGGAAATTACAAATGTCCCCGCCTCATTTTTATAATAATTGGATACAATAGCCAAATGACAGACCAAATGAAATTCAGTATGATTGAATAAACACTAATATTTTACATTCACTTCTTATATGATAATGGCGTACAGTCTGATTAAATGAGCATAATTATTTACTCATTTCATCCCACCATCCAACACACACTCAATTATTTTGTAGAAGAATGACAGGATGCATGTCAGATCATTATTTACTACCTCTATGGTGCTGCCACATGTACTAACATCAAGAAGCCTTTACCAATTTTGGAATTTAAATGTACACATACAAACAAGCTCTGTTCTATGATGAATATTTACTGTTATAGGTTTGTGCATGGTTATAATTTGTATAGAGTATAATAAATCATCAAAGTAAAAAAAAAAAAAATTAATTTAAATATGATATCTTCAAAGATTTTACCATACCAAACGGTCTGCATAAAACTTGAAGTCACTCCTTGTAGTATTCCTGAAATAAAAGCATCCATTATTAATACATATCAAATATATCAAGAGTACAACAATGTCATATTTTATGCATAGGAAGTATAGCGAAACACATGGCATACCTGAATAATATATATATATATTTGTGGTATTGGTATGGAAAGGAAAGAGAGATAGCTTGTGGCTCACCTAAAAGTGAAGTACAGCGTAGTCATAGGGAACTGAAGGTAGTTCCTCAAATTTCCAGAGGCTCTCAGCACATGATCATACAATCAACAATGCAGGAGGAGAAAAATGGAGAATTGCCCTTCCTTGACATCCTAGTAAAGAGAAAAAAGGATGAGAGCCCAAGAAAAACCTTCAAGGAACCTTCCTAGACAGACTAATTCGGAATGTCATAAAAGGAAGAAAGACATGACACCAGATTTATCAGAAAAAACAGTCTACCTTTGTTACGCAGGAGCGACAACATCCTGAATCGTTAGGATCCTGTCCAAGCAAAAGATTAAAACCAACTTCCTCCCACTAGCTAAAATTAGGAATATACTAGGGGCAGTCAAGGACAACCTATACCTGAGGAAACCTTGAATTCATCAAATACCGTGCAATTTGTCTACAATACATAGGACAAGTGATCCTCATGGTGAAGGAAAGGACAGAAGAACGCAATTGAAATATCAGGCTAAAACAACCACAAAAAATCGGCGGTTGCTGAACATGCACTAATGACAGTACACAAAATTAACTTCCAGGACACCAAGATCTTGCATCCGGCAACATTCTACTGGGACAGTGTCACTTTAGAAGCCATAGAAATCAGAACTATCGACGAAAGCCTACTGAACTGTGACACTGGTCTCAAACTCAGTAAAGTGTGGAAGCCAGCACTGAGAAACAAAAAGAATATCATCGACTGCAACGAGGGAGGTATGCTGGGTAGGAGGGCTGGCAATACCCAGGACTGGACACGACGCCCCTGCTGGCGGAAGAACGCAGCGCTACAGCCCCAGGTAATAGTGAGCCTCCACACAGTGACCTAAACCAATACGGATTGATTGGAGACATAAAAAATACAGGGATATAAGGGAGGATATGTATCAGCACAGGCACTTCATCAGAAGATGGTAGAAATGTCCACTATTAAAATGTCATGGAATTTCTGCATTCTCACCTGGTTGGAATTCTGAGAGCACTTTGTCAACTTCGTTCAATTACAGCTAAGTCGACAAAAATGCAGTGTCGAAATATTTACATTTTGGCACCATCTCTGAGGCCAATTATTATAATTTACATTGTGGCGCCAAATGTGAGGGCTGCAAACAAAGGGTCTTAGAAAAATCAAGCGTACAGTTTTCTAGAATGGAAGAAAAAAAATTAAATTGTAAATAGTAGAATAAGTAATATAGATGATAAAGTAGAATTGCTGTATGAGAGATTATGTCAAGTAGGAATTAACAATAGAGTTATAAATAATGTTAGTGTAGGAGACACCACAAATACAGGGAAGGATAGAATTTGGTTTCTGGAAAAATTATTAGAAAATATGTATGATTAGTTGAGAACTAATTCTGGGGTTGATGTAAGCCTAACTCTAAATGTGGGTATAGATGTTAAGTTGCTAAAATTTGTATCCAAGGGAAATCAAAATCCTAAAAAAATTATTAAAGATCTGGAATAATATATTGAAATTTCTATGACTCCTGGACATATAAAAGCTCAGGTAATGAAAAAATGTCTAGAGGGGGAAAAAATTAAGTGGTTGGAAATGGTTGAAAAGGGGGAAGGTTTCAAAGGGTTGAGAGTAACATGCCTTATAATATTATTATATTACCAATATTGGTCGACAGCCATGATTTATTGTGGGAGAAGGATATTGAGAATAACTGTAAACCAGGTGACATGGGTTTGAAGTAAGTTGAAGTGGAAGTAAAGGGAGTAGGTATGAAAAGGGCAATCATTGATACTGGGGTGACATTCACTATAATCAGTGAAAATTTGTATGAGGAGCTACAGAAACCAATAGAAGAAATTTTGGCTGTTATAGGAATGAAAGTCTATGTGACAATTGGGAACAAAAATGAAGCAATTTTTTAATGTAAATTAATGGGCAAGAAATGTCAATAAACTATCCATTGTTTTAGGCTTATATAGGGTTGTAAAACACAAAAGCAGTGTGGATTTTGGAAAGGGGGTTATGTCATGTAGTTATAAAAGGGACACCCATTTCTTAAAAAAGGTGAACAAGGACAGAAGGTAAAAAGAGCCACTTTATATCAATACTGTCTAATGTGACAGATTTAACAATTGAAAAGCCTAGTGGTCACAGTAACAATCTTGCAAAACAGCTGACTAGGAAGGGTTACAAGGAATGTAGGTCACCTGGAGAAAATGACCATAATAAACAAAATTTTAGCTTTTTGCCCTATCGGCTGATGCACAATTTTCTGAGTGGCATCATGTACCAAACATTTCCATTCCTGAAAGAAAAAGTTATTACTAATAATTGTCCAAAAAGCAGTGAATGATTTAGAAAAAATTCAAAGTGATAAAGTTGAAATTAACAAATTGAAAAGACAAAGTGTAAACAAAATTGTATATGTTGATTTAAGTGGTAATTCAAAATCTTGTAAACAAGGTGATCACTTCGACACAAATGGCTATACAGAAAAAAGTAGGTAATTTTCACTAAAGAGAATTACAAAATCTGTAACCAAATATTGTAATTCCTAAATGTAGAGTTGAACTGGCAAAACCCAACAGTTTTTTAAGTAAAGTGTAAAAAAAGAAAGCTTTTGTATATGGGGCAGATGTAGTATATGCCACAAAGTACAGAAATAATCGTTATATGTGTATGCAACAAGTGACAGTCCACATGCTCTAAGATATTATAAAGATAATTCCAAAGTGTGTAGTATTTGACAAAGTAAACAGTATAAGGCGAACAGCCGTTGATTTGTGTCAAACTGGCTACAGAAACAAAGTGATACATGAATATTGTAGAAATAAGTTTGTTTGTAAAAGGTAAGAACCAAATACTGATATGTGTATTGAACAATTTAAAGATCAACATATAGTGAAGTGTGGTCATGTAAATATTCCTTGAAATCCATGAGGGAGATTTTGTTAGTATATGTGTGACACATTGACATTTTATTCTTGGAAGAACTTTTTTGTAAAATTATTTAGATCATTTAAATATAAATTCAATTATTGTGTGTAACTATGAGTTGATTATGTTAAATCTGACAATCAATGACAGATTTAGCTCATGCTATGTATGATAGACTGTTAAGTTGTTAGTTGAAAAAAGAATTAGAAAAAGTTTTGGAATAATTTTACAGAAAGAACACCTGTGTTATCACATAAAATTGTGTATACAAATCAGCCGAGTGTCAAGTATTTCCAATAAATTGTAAGTTTAATAACAGCTTAATGTCAATCATATGGTGATCAATTGGCATGTGTGGATGTTTTATCAATTCAGGTTGTGTCTAACCATGAATCAGTGTAATGTTTATGTATTTTATTAGCTAAAATTTGTTGGTGTCCAAAAATGATTGTAAATAATATTTTGGACTTAGGAAAATGTTTTTAATTAATTTTAAGGTATAATAAAAAAATAGGCTTGCCAATTGTATATGTAATTGTAATATTGGCATCCAAGGGGATAACATAACATGATCGATTGGGAACACAGGTTCCATTGTTGAAATATTTGTTTGGTGGCAGGAGGGTAACAATGGACCAAGCCAGTAACTATGTTGATGGCGTGTGCTTGCTTTTAGTTCCAAAGAGAGCTCTGTACTAAAAACCATGTGACTCAGGAAGGACCACACCCTGAGAAAATTTATAATCTCATAGCTTCTATATTAGAATTTATTAAACAACTTGATGTTTTGTATATTTCTATAAAATTAACCTGGGCTCAATTAGAAACTTTAAAGGATATTTGCACACTCAATGGTGAAAACTGAGCTAAGTTGACAAAAAGGCAGCGTCTAAATATAAAGTTATATATTTTTCACACCAACTCTGGTGCCAATAATTATTTGCAATATATATTGTGGCATCACCCTCGATCCTTTCTAGTCATTTCACTTAGCCACAGCTCAACTGCGGAAGTGAATTACTTTAAAATTTCTATTTTTTTGATAGATAAAATTTACTAAAAACAATATAGCATTACACTTTATTAAATGAGCTATGAGGATTGTTTACTCAGAGCATTGTTGGTTTTACAATGTCCTCCCTCAGTAACACAATATCCTTCTCCAGTTCCTGTCTCATTTGCACTACTTCTTCTAGCATGTTCCACTGCTTATGATGTCACAGCAACAATACAACACTTACTCAAATGTTCCCATGCCACTTGATCAACAATGTGCTTACACAAATCACACATATATAACATTTAAGAAAAAAGTGCAGAGGACAAACTAAACAACACATTTAGATAGGAGACAGAGACAGCGATGCCGATCTACCTGAAATCAATAGTTGGTCCAGCCTGGCAGTGGTGAGTGAATACTAAAATTTTTTCGAGGGGCTTGAGCCCCCTTTGTCAGGAGGAAAGGTCTGAGGTGTGTGCTCAGCCAGCACACAGATAGGTCAGCATCACACTCTCTCTCTTTCCTATCAGTATATATTAAAATTTGAACATTTACATGAATAACGATTTTTAAAATGAGATAGACTTTCTTACTCTGCTTATATTCTACCAAAATGAAAATGCATGACCTTTAACTTCACATAATAAAATCCTCTTTCTCTTACCTATTTCCCTGTTGTCACCTTAATTCAAATTTTTAGTTTAAAGCATATAATTTTTTATTGCAAGTACAAGCTTTTTTTTTTGACTAAATTATAAATTAGGATTCCGTTAATGAAATGGTCATTAATTAGTGGGAGTTAGAGGACAAAAGGCAGAAACAAAACAGACCTTATTCTAAAACAATCAAAACTTATTAACTTATGTTCAGTTTTTTTAATGACAAAATATGAATAACAGAGGTATGGAAGTGGTAAATGTTTATATACAGTAATCAATTTTAAGTGCTAAAGTTAAACATTGTTTTTGTGTACTGCAGTAAATAACATAATATAAATACAGATTGAATCAACCAGTATTTATTAATACATGAAAATAATTTTTATGAGAACTTAAAAAAACTTTTTCCCCCTTCTTGAGAAGTAATTGTCAATAACTTAGAACAGTGGATATGTACAAAATTTTACAGCCTTAGATCTGTTGATGTAACAAACAACTATCTTTATTGTACCAGTGAGTTCACACGAAAAGAGAACTTATAAAACTAGAGCCTTATTAAACCACTAGCACCTCCCATGTAGCGAATTGAGATTTAACACAGAAATTAAACATATACTGTTTTTTTTTATAAAAATCAATGTTTACAATAGAATTTAGTTCTTTTTTTCTGACAATTATAAGATTTATTTGTGTTCTAGTAGTATTATTTTTTATTTAATCTGTGCATACAAAAATACGTAAAATATTTTAATGTAGATTAAATTAAAATTCTTCCCTCTAAATGAAAAAAATTTCTGTGATACGCAAAAGATTTCATTATTCATTATTCAATTGCTCCTCTACTGTGTAAAATGGCAAAGAGTGAAACTTTCTTACATGAAAACAATTAAATGATTCTAACCTATCTCTTAATATGGTTTGCAATTCCTTCACTTGATCATTTGTAGATAGAATTTTCAAGTTACAGCCATAATCTTCGTGCAGCTCATATTTTGAATCCGATCGTTTGATGACATCGTTCAATTCACCCGTAGTTCCCATTATCTATAAGACAGTCTTCAATATGAGAATATTTGACAATCGAATGAAACTCCACAACTCAGAACGACGTTATTTTTAATTTGATAGCTCGGTTTTGATCACATTAATTAATACTCAAATGCATATATACTATATAGGTATAAAAAATTAAAACTATCGATATATTTTAAATCAAAGTCCCCCATTAAAACAAAATTGTAATGAAGTGAATTCGATTAATTATTGGTTTTTTTGTATTTTAAATATTGTTTAATCTACAATAATGAATGAAGTTATTTTTAGACACTAGTATCGTAATTATAAACTTATGTACTTATTAACTCGTTCAGAATATTTAAATTGAGTAATTAACCACTGATTTATTACGTTTATAATTGAAAACTCTTTATCTTGTATCAGATCTATTTGGGGTCAAGGCTCAAATGCCCGACTTACCTGATGCAGATTTTTCTAGAGTTTTCCCTGCATCGTTTTTAGTCGAATCGCAATGATATTTTAGATAATTAGTAAATTCATATTGTAAATTTGTATTTGTTCGTCGAGGATGTGTTTAAATCGACACCGGATGAAGCCTAGCTAGCTGTCTAGCGGACACCGTCTACGTTACCTCATGTAAAATCGTACGCAGTGCCACTGCCGTGTGAATGAAAGGAGCGTAAGAAAATGGTTCTTGGGGATCATAATGATTTGGAACATTTTCATATCGATGGGACGTTGTCAAAGGTTAGACAGGCGGTGAAAATAATTGACAGCCAGGTAAAAATGAGGTGGGGGACAATGCCAAATTATTTTATGATTTATGCCGTTATCTCCCGGGGCCGAGTTAGGCTCTACTGGGAAGCATTTATTACTTCTACAGGAGTGATGGGTTCAATCGATGGTGAGGGCTCATTATTGTATATCGAGAAAACGTACAGATGTTCATTTGTCATTTTTTGTTTTATATTTAGAATTTTTCGGAAAAGAAAATGTGGTGTTTTTTAGGTCAGTGGCGACGACATCTACTGATTCTGGATCACTGAATTTGTTATTTAGGTGGACTTAATTCCCTATAGAGCAATATAGCGGGACGTAATCGGAGGTTATTGAGTCTAAGATTTTAAAATTGCTGACATAAAAATGTTTGAAGGTAGCAGAATGCGGTCGGAGTCTGAAATACCCTAAAAGTCCATAAACGAAGATTGATAGGTAGCCGTTAGAGGTTAATAGTATTTGGAGTTTGAGAGAGAACGGTGACGCTTGTATTAGCGGTGGTTTCTCCAAATCAGAGCTTCTAACTTTAAAGTCACCGGTAACAATCATATTAGGGTAGGATGCTAAATATGCTAGTCCATTTGGGCCGATAGTAGACAGTATAAACTGTGATGGTGAAATGAATAATGCTCCAAAAGGCAACTTCGAGGTTTTAGAATTGAGGTACTGGCAGTTGTTTGGCTTGTAATTGTGGATATGGATCCCCACAACACCGCGCGAGGTCTCCGGATAGCGGTCTCGACAGAAAGACATCTGGGGGGGTTTGGCTTTGATTGGAGGAATGTTTCTACTAGGCACAAAACTGAAATATTGTGGTCTTGGCATAGGTTTTCAATTAAGGCTTTCTTCCGCGTAAAACCTTGGGAGTTTCGAAAACAGATATTTAGAATGTCCATAGTCTTCAATGACGAGTTGGTTTGTGTGAAGTTTATGGTTTGACGAAGGTTATTTCGGCGTCTGAAACAGTTATGCGAGTTTTATTTTTGGAAAAATAGACTGTAAAGGTTCTTCCACAACGTTCTTTTGCTCACGTTTTCTTAGTGGACAATAACCGACCACATTCTGCTATCTCCCAACATTCTTATGTCAGCTTCCAATTTTAAATTTTCAGACTCAATAGCCTCCGATCATCTCCCGCTATTTTGCTCTATAAAACTGCCACACTCGCTACCTCTTCCATCTCTGAACAAACTCCTCCCTTTTATTGTGTAACAAGAGCATTAGAAAGGCTAGGGTAGTGGATCTAAGATAGCTCGTGGGGACGCATATACAAGAGGTACGTTTAATATGTTTATAAAAGTTCTCCACACCGTTGACTGCTTTAAGTTTGGCAGTCAATTTTTCATATACTGGCGCAGAGGGAAAGGATAGGGCAACGTTGGAGGAAAGATTTCTGTTGCAGTTCGCGCATTTTTTAATTTCCGGCTGGTCGCATTTATCAATGAGTTGGGGGTCTGCATAGCGCACACATTGTGTCGGTTGAGGTGATGAAGGGTTCAACGCGGTGAAGTTTGAAAAACAATTACCCTCCATTGAACAGCTTGGAGTCATTGCGGCCTTATCCTTAATGAATGCCCTAACTAATTTGGTTTCTTTGTCTAGCGCATGCGACTTAATAGGCCACAGCTTGAAGTGGATAATATTATGAATTTTTACTTCTTCGGAAATTCCCTCTTACGCCTTCGATAACTACAGAGAAGGTTGATATGGCTTGAGTGCTTACGGGGCATGGAGGCCGGTCTGAAAATGGGGGGTGGGGGAGGAAGCAATCTTGAAACTGTTCATTACATGAGCTTTAATTTGAATGTGAAAACATTTTATCACTAGACGCCCCTGTCGAGTGACTAACATATCTTTGATCTGCACCGTTCAGAATATTCTAAATAGGACAGTAATGACTTTTGGGTCTCAGGTTGAGGCAAGTACCGATTTCCAGTGATTGTCTTCATCTAGCGTGGAAACGTTGGGGCATTTAGGATTTTAATTAGTCGATAGGGAATCTACGCGCTTATTGGCCACTGATGGGGTGGTTTCCATTTCCTTCGACGGAGAGATTTGTCGGGGCGGAAGGATGCGGGTTCCTTTTTACTACAAGCGAATTTAGATAGAAGCAAAGCCTTGCTGTACTCACACGAGATTCCCGGCAACGAATAAACATCATGTGGTCCTAGAGTCGTAGCGGTGAGGTGGGCAATGCGGCGGCTGGTGGAGTAGCGGCATCTGGCGCACTCAACACTTAACTGAATTTAATACTGAGTACAAACACATAGATTCTCTTTCGTACGATTGAAATTCACAAGATGTTGAATGCTCGTCTGATTTAAAAGATTTGGTGCTGGGTCGTGGGTTTATATAGTCGCGTCATGGTTGATTGCTAAATGACGCTGATTGGCTGATACCGCCCGTGCGGCTACCTCGGTCGTGTGTCCAATCTCGACGCTAATTGGTCGTTACGCTTTTGGACGTGCGTGCTTCAGGAGATAGGAGAGCTATGGGCTCGCGACAGGCCCGCCGGTGACTGCGGCCACCATCCTCATCCCGTGCGCGTAAATTAGTCACAATGGGGTCCCACGCTTTACTTAATTGGAATCCAGTGTCCCTGTTCAGCGGAGAGTTATGGATCCAAGGAAACTATTGAACCAGCCTCTTATGTCGAGAATTTTGGATTTATTAAAATTTATCTTATGGCCAGTCATTGGGGCGTGCTCCGCTACTGCTGATTTCGTAAGTTGTGTGGGGACGAATATTCCGTGCCCCCACGCGAGCAGGAGGGTCTCGTTCCGCGCCCCGCTACGGGGTGCAAACAACGCTCCCCACCAAGTAACGGAACCCTACCGAGCACCTACAGCGTGCACGGAGAGAGAGCCCATTCTGTTCCCAGCTATCGCGCGACACTTACCTCTGCTTCCGAACAACGGCCAGAGTCGCACCAAGTGGTGGAATAAAGTATTAGTTTAGGAGACTAGACTTATTGTTCCCGGCTCCGGGTATCCTAACCCTTCGCGAGTCTCTCCTATATTGGTGACCCCGACGATGAACATTTTAAACAAAATCGCCGAGCTACAGCGGGAGATCGCAAGGCTGAAGGAGGATCCACGTGGGCAACACCAGGACGCAGCACAGGTCTGCAGGATCAGACCGAAGCTGCCGGCTTTCTGGGCGGACAATACGGACGTCTGGTTCGCCCAGGCGGAAAGCCAGTTCGCCATCGCCGGCATCACGCAGGACGCCACTTGATCAACTACATCGCAGCTCACCTCGAACAAAGATGGGCTGTGGAAGTCCAGGACATCCTTTTCAACCCGCCAGCAACAGGCAAGTAAGAGTGTTTAAAGAAAGCGCTGATACAGAGACTTTCGTCTTCACAAGAACGAAGAACTCGGCTGCTGCTCAGTGAAGCCGAACCTGACGACAGATCGCCCTCGCAGTTCCTGCGGTACCTCCGCAGCCTAGTAGGCGCTACTCAAGTGTCGGACGATTTCCTGCGGCTGCAGCGCCTGCCGGCCTACGTACAGGTCGTGGTCCAAAGTCATTTAGACGTACCGCTAGCCACGGCCGCCCCATAGGCTTATGGAGATTCCACCACCCGGTCTTCCACCGCATGTCCACGCTGCCAGCACGACCTCACAATCCACCATTCAGGCAGATGAACTCCACAGCCCATCAGCCCCTAGCCTCGAGCAGCGCCTGGAGGCGCTCACCGCGGAAGTCGCAGCCCTGCGAGGCTACCGAAGGCCGCCCGAACAGAAGCGTGGCCGCCGCGACAACGCCAGCACCGGGAAATGCTGGTACCACAGACGGTTCGGTAGTCGGGCTCAACGCTGCGAACCCCCGTGCAGCTACACCCAGGGAAACGTGTAAGGCGGCCGGCTGCCCATACAGTGGATGCCGTCTCGTCGTTAGGGACCAGACCAGTGGACATTGGTTCCTAGTCGACACCGGTTCCGACTTATGCTGCTTTCCGCGCAACCTACTCAAGGGCCAGCGCGCGGCGACTAACTACAAGCTCAGCGCCGCGAACAGCAGTACTATCAACACGTACGGCTGCCTACCCATGCGAATCGACCTGGGTGTTCGTATGGCGTTTCGTCATCGCGGTCGTCGCGTTGCCAATAATCGGCGCTGATTTCCTGGCACACTTTGGCCTTCTACCAGACTGTCGAAGCGGGCGCCTGCTCGACGGGCCGCGCCGTAAGCGCGAACAAGGGACGATCGCCGTAACCCAGCGTCAGGGTGCTGACTACGTGCTCGCCCTACCAGGAACTCCTGAGCTGATTCCCGGAGTTCACGCGCCCCGCGTTGTTCGTCATACCACGGTTCACCACATCCGGACGACGCCAGGGCCCCCAGTTTCCTGTAGACCACGACGCCTAGCACCGGAGCGGCTCCGCATCGCACGGGCAGAATTCGAGGTCATGCTCGCCGACGGGACCGCGCGACGATTGAAGAGCCCGTGGGCGTCGCGACTTCATCTCGAGCCTAAGAAGAAAGACGGAGAATGGCGCCCATGCGGTGTTTATCGCGCACTGAACGAGCGAACCGTCCCAGACAGGTATCCCGTTCGGCACGTACAGGACTTTGCTATGAGCCTTTGAAGAAGAAAAATATAAGGCATAAACACAGATTCCTGTGCACACGATGGACATCCCGAAAACGGCCATAACCACGCCGTTCGGGATGTTCGAATTCCCTTTCATGACCTTTGGACTAAGAAATGCTGGGCAAACGTTCCAGAGGTTCATGGACGAAGTGTTACAGGGGCTGGACTTCTGCTTCCCGTACATCGACGACATTCTAATCTACAGCGCGTCTCCAGAGCAACACCGGGAACACCTACGGACCGTTTTCCGCCGGTTCTCGCAGCACGGCATAATCGTCAACGTGGAAAAGAGCGTGCTGGGCGAGCAGGCCATAACCATCCTCTGCTACCACGTTTCCTCGGAAGGCGTAAGCGCCGTACCAGAACGTGTCGCCGCACTGCGCGATTTGCAGCGCCCATCCAACGCCAGAGGGCTCAGTCGCTTCTTGGGAATGATAAATTTCTATCGTCGTTTCCTTCACAAGGCAGCGGCGCATCAAGCAGAGCTCCAGGAGGCTTTCTCAGGTCTCCGCGGCACCTAGCCTGAGCCCTGGAACCCATTAAGTACAGCAGCCTTCAAGAAATACAAGGCCTCGCTCGCCAACGCAACGATGCTGGCTCACCCGGACCCGACGGCACAGCTCGGGCTTTTACCGACGTGTCGCAGAATGCAGTCGGCGCCAGTTTGCAGCAGCAAGTGGGAGGAGCGTGGCAACCGTTGGGTTTCTTCTCCCGGAAGCTGACGCTGCAGCAAACACAGTGGCCGGCATATTATCGGGAGCTACTCGCCATCTTTTTGGCGGTCCGGAATTTCGTCACGCGTTGGAGGCTCAACACACAATAATATTTACGTTATCCCGCGTCGAGGCCTTGACAGCAGCCCATAGCCCGGGGGATCTCAGCCGTCTCGCCCAGCAGCAAGCCGAGGACGACGAGCTACGCGAGCTTCTAGCCGGCGGCACAGCCCTCCACGTCGATGTCCCAGGACTTGACCTCCAGGTGTTATGTGATTTATCGACGGGTCGCCTAGTCCTCCCAGCTCCCAGTCGTAGACAGGTCTTCGACGCGGTCTACGGCCTGAGCCATCCCGGCACACGCGCTTGATCACGTCGCGTTTAGTTTGGCCCGGGGTTTAACGAGACATACGCGTATGGACTCGGGCGTGTCTGCAATGTCAGCGCGCGAAGATTACACGGCACGTCCACAAACCACTGGGAGACTTCACAACGCCGTCAGCTCGGTTCCATCAAATACACATTGACATCGTGGGTCCACTGCCGTCAGCAGGCTCTTACCGGTACCTCCTAACGGCGATCGACCGTGCATCGCGTTGACCAGCTTATCCACTGGAGCGAATCACCGCAGAAGACGTGGCCAACGCCCTGTTCCACGGCTGGATCTCGCGCTATGGCTGCCCAGAGCGTGTTAATACGGACCAAGGACGGCAGTTCGAGTCCGATCTGTTCCAGTCACTGGGAAAGTACACAGGCTGGCAGAGGTCCCGCACGACGCCGTACCACCTACAAGCTAACGGGCTAGTAGAACGGCTCCACAGGCAGCGATAATGTGCCATGAAAGCGCCTCCTGGCTCGGCGCCCTCCCGTTCGTCATGCTCGGGATTCGTACCGCCTTCAAGGAGGATCTGCAGACATCAGCAGCCGAACTGGTGTTCGGAGAACCGCTACGTCTGCCCGGTGAATTCTGCACCGCGGTACCCGAGCTTGGCGACCCGGCGTCACTCATCGAGCGGGTCCGCAAGGTGACAACAAAACAAACATACGGCCCACACCGGCGTCGCGACACTCCCGACCAGGAAGCTTCGTGTTCAAGGAGCTGGCGACTTGCACTCAGGCCTTTCTCCGTGACGACGGTATAAAGGTCCCACTTTGTACGCCTTACACGGGACCCTACCGCATCGTCAGCAGGGACGAGAAAACCTGTGTCCTGCATACAAGTCGCGGAGAAACACGAGTTTCACTGGACAGGGTAAAACCGGCCTTCATGTTGCGCCCAGAGGAAGCAGTTGGGCCCTCCAGCGTAGCGCCGGCAGCCCGGTGGCACCACAGGCAACGCTCTCCACGCCAGCGCGAAGACTGGCCTCGCCCGCACCGCCGCCAACTATCTCGGGGCGCCGGGCCCGTGCCGCTACTCGCCCACGCCGTAGAACATTTCGCACAATGTTTTGTAATTTTTCTGTATATTGTTTTGTATAAATTATGTAAATATCTATGTATTATTGTACTGTAATGCGACTCTGGCACAAAACGTATACCCTGACTCCGTCTCTAACGGGTGGCTGGTGTGGGGACGAATTTTTCGTGCCCCCACGCGAGCAAGAGGGTCTCGTTCCGCGCCCCGCTAGGTGGTGCAAACAACGCTCCCCACCAAGTAACGGAACCCTACCGAGCACCTACAGCGTGCACGGAGAGAGAGCCCATTCTGTTCCCGGCTATCGCGCGACACTTACCTCTGCTTCCGAACAACGGCCAGAGTCGCACCACGTGGTAGAATAAAGTATTAGTTTAGGAGACTAGACTTATTGTTCCCGGCTCCGGGTGTCCTAACCATGCGCGAGTCTCTCCTATAGTTGTTTTAATCTTTCATGTTCGGTGTAATGTTCTTCGATGCATCGGATCGTTTGTCCAATATAGGGCAGTCCACAGTGGGACGGAATTTGACACTTATAATCCGATAGCGGCCTTTACGGAACGTAATACTGCGCCGGTTTTAGCTTGTGGGCGGAACACCGTTTTTATGTGATGTTTTGCCAGTACATTGTAGACACGCTCTATATAGTGAAGAGTTGCTGTTGCAACTGCGTCATGTTTCCTCATAGCCCAGTAAACCTATATATCGTTTGGGTAATACAAATTTAGCCGAAAGACTTGTTTTAGTTCCATCTGAGGGTGTTCGGCATTCGACACGGCTCTTGCTGTAGGGATTGAAGTCTTGAGAACTGCCATCTTTTGGGTTGGATGGTGGTGGCTCTATAGCCACTAAATGAAACATTAAAAAATTTGATAGATTCTGAGGCATTCTGTCTAATAATCAATATAGCACCTACATTATTTTCAGAAAATGGTGATGCTTCTCTTTTTTGAGTATAGTTTTATTACTGACCACAAAAACAGTAGTTCAAATACAATATTCAAAGTTTTATGTTTCAGATGCATATAAAAACTGGACAACATCCTTATTTATAGTATACAATACATTATTTCAGTAAGGTTAGTGATATCAATTAGTCTGATAAATATTCATATCTAAAAATATTTACAAATTACTATACAATTGGAAAAATACCACCATAAGATACAACAAAATATAATACATAAAAGTAAAATTTATAAAAAGTAATTATTATTGCTGTATATAAATATATGCATTTAAAACTGTTTCCATGCTTTTTTAAAAAAGTGTTAATGATAAGGCTTAAAATTAGAATCGAGGCCTTTTTGCATGACCTTCTATAGAAACTGAACAAACTGTTTCAATGTCTGGATGTTCAGGGTTGACGCTTCGTTTCCTCGTAGGTGACGACATTGGAGATTGCTGTTTTAGAGTTTCTACGTCATTGAAAATGACTTGGGCCCCACCACCAACTGTAGGTACAACGTCACCCTTGAACAAAAATGTTAAAATAATAATTTGTCATTAATCTTTGAAGTAGTTTTTGTGAGACTGAATACATGATTTTTTTAATATTTGATTTAGAGGAACACCAACACACAGTTCACGATAAGACAAGAATGATAACATGCAAGACACAATCCACATTTTCGATTTTTAAGGGCACAGCTATAGAATATTGTTCAATATTTATATTTATCTGACATTAATTGAATCAATAAATAAACATACCAACAATTTAATAAAATAAAAATTAACAAATTTATGAATATTAAAAGTTTTAAAAAGCAATTTTTATATAAGCATGACATAAAAAAAATTAATACAAGTGTGCCAGCCGCCACACAGTTCAGATCTACTATCCTGAAAAATGGGGCTCCGGCCCTTGAAAATTACATTCTATAAATTTTTTAGATATTCATAAGTGCAAAATTTCTATATATCAAATTTGTCATTTTAATTTGTGAATGGCTGGCACAGTGGACCTACTTTCTTGAAAAATAAAATTATTACATCCCTGCTGACTTCACCATCTGTCAATTTAAGGTAAGTCAACTCCCCTCTGACTTTCTTTCATATTCAAATGAGTTAATCAATTTGACATTGTCACATTTCCTTATTGTGTGTGTATGTCCTTAAATAGGAATTTTAATATTTTCCCCCTGATTTCTGTGACAATAAGGAAATTGATAATCTGTTGTTGTTATGAGGCAGTTAAGACTGTAGCCATGCAGAGACAACAATTTAAAGCCATAGTTTGCATTTTCTGCATAATATTTCAAATTATGCTGTTTTGAGCTATTATCTTTTCACTCACTTTGTTCTCCAAATGTTAGTGATATCCTATAATGAACATATGCTTTTGAGTTTATTATCAATGAATGGATATGGAGATCATCATGCAAAACTGATAAATTCTGATAATAGAAAAAATAATAATAATAATCAGTTTGCTGCCGGTCATGGTAGGGTAAACAGTATCTAGAACTCCAGTGCCCGAGTGTGTTTACACCAGTAGCCGGTGGTTCAAGCAGGGCTGCCCCGACGGATTCCAGTTTGCCGTTTTTCGTGTAAAGTAGTGTCGGAGTGTCTGAGTGATCTAAGCTGTATAAAAGAAAATCCACTACTCTCAGAAAGTGTAAAGAAGAGGAATACCTGAAGATGACGTCCACACAGAATATGGAGACTAGATTGTATTCGAAGGTGACGGTCACAGAACATAAACCGAACAAAATGCATACCATAATTCTGGATGCTGTTGAAAGTTTAAATACAGATGAGTACCTAATAGGTTTAGCTAATATTGACCCCATCAGAATTAAGTACATCTCTAAAATAGCCAATGTGAGAATATGCACATTTCTAACATCAAAGGAGAATGTTGAAAACCTAATAAAAGTGCATAAATCAATAACAATAAAGAGTGAGATGGTCAATATAAGATCTTTAATGCAAAAACACTGCTGTGTAATCTTGTCAAATGTATGCCCAGTTATCCCAAATGAGATTATTGTGCTAGAACTAGAAAACCTTCGAGACTCTAAAATATCGGATATTAGAATAAGTACTGGTGACCGAAGATTTTCTCACATTAAAAGTTTCAGAAGACAATTCTTCATTAAACCAGATAAGCTAAATTCCCTTCTGGATTCGATAACGGTACAATATGAAGACACTAGCTATAGTGTGTATCTAGCAGCGGAGAACGATAATTGCTATCATTGTAAAAGTCCTGGCCATATCACGATAAATTGTCCTAATAGAGATGCAATACGGAAGAATAATCTGACTGCAAATGAAAATTATGACCAAATTTACTGTCAGAATCCAGCAACCGCAATTCAAATAATTAACCCTCAAAAAACGAACTTTGATAATTCACAACTAACAAACAAAAAAAGAACTGCATCTACGAGATCCAAAAGCCAAGCTGACCAGAAAGATGTCAGTAATCCTGAACAGAATACAAGCACTAATCCACCCAAGAAAACAAAACAAAACATTCAGGATCATAAATATAAGGCGCTTAGTCAATCATTAGGTCCGCTAAAAATATTATATGAAGAAGAAAACAGTACTCCACCAATCCCTTTGGAACAGTTAAAGACTCTTATACTAAATTCTATGGACTCAAATAACCCAAGGACCACTATTAGAGATTACAAAATGTCCTCTACATCATTCATACATATATTGGAATCTTTTTACCCACACTTACATGATTAAACAGCAAAAAGTAGAATAAAAAGGCTGATAAATTTAGTCAAGAAACAAGAGAGTGATACATATTCAGAAGCAGACTCATCCTCCTAATAAAAACAGACTATGACTACAGTACAGTAAAATCTGTGACAGTCGCAGCTTCAAACAAGTTAATATAATGAATTATCCAATTATGATAAATGATTAATAAATGCGAATTGTAAAATGTAAATGTAAGAAACCCACATTTGAAATGTATAATTAATCTTTCAAACTGTTCAATTGTATGTATATTATTGGAATCAATGTGAATCGCTGCATTCTTATGTAAATAATCACTATTTGTAATTTATTTATGGATCGCCAATGACCAAGTTGTTAACACGACCATTATAAACCTTTAATTTTTTAAAAAAGATAATAAATTATATATGTTGAAATAATAAATAGATTTAACACAGCATGATTGCACACTTTAGCATCCAGAGTCAATAAGGATAAAAAAAACTTGATACCAAAAGAAATACAAAATATGAAAGGTTCTAAGAATTAAAAAGTAAAACTTAATGAAGATCTAATTGAAGCAGATAACTACAAATGTAAAAATGAAAATCAATTAAAAACTGGAAAGAAATACAACATATAGATGTACAGATTGATTTTTTTTTAAAAAAAAGAAACTGGTAAGATTCCAACTCAGTAGGTGAAAATGATAGTACCATTTAACAAAACCTGCAGTGTGTATCACTCCATGGGAAAAGAGACTAATGCCTACAAAAATTTGAAATGTTTCTTCTAGTTTGCATGATGATACATCAAGTCTCTCTTTTCTGTACTTGTCAATTTTAATATAAAAAAGCTTATGGCCAGCTTATGGTGAAATAATATAAAAAATTAAGGCATATATTGGAGGTTATTAAATACATACACAACACTCAGATATTACATAACAAATATATTAATCAATCTGAATAAGTTAAATAATATTCCGTATCTTAAGAAATGATTTGTAGAAAAGGTTTCACAGCTCATACAAACCTTGTACAATCGAGTTTCTATTTCTCCAGCTGAATCTTGTTCCTGTGTCATCAAACAATATTTTGATGCCTTTGGATCTGTGACATCTTTAATATCAGTCAATTTAGTAATGGACTTTCGTTTTTTCATTTGTGGTTGCATAACTGTTCCTAATTCAGCAGGGATAGCTGGCCTATGATCTATCCACACATCTCCTCCAGCTGAGCATGAACGTCTATGCCTAGTATTCTTCACTGATGACACTGACTAGAAACAAACAGCTCACTTTCAAAGATTGGAATAGTAATTTTAATTACTTATTTTACCATAATAATATGAATAGTAAATTAATTAGATGTAAAAAAGAAAATAACAGCATTCATTATTTAATGAATTGGCAGTTCTGCGACTTGCTGAAATTTTGGCTTAATCAGATACAACAAGGTCTACAACATAAAACTTTTTTATTTCTCACACTGTTCAAATATATGAAAAGAATAAAGTGTTTTTGGGTTTCTATCTGGGTTAAATATTTATTAATCAACCGTATTTAAATGGTGTGCTTTGCTATTTTTGTCAGGTTGATTCTGGTTAAAGATTTTAATTAATGTAACTGCAATTAAATGTAAAACAGGTAATGGCAATCCACCTCATGATGATGGTATAGCATACATTTGCAATGTTATGTATTAATAAATATTTAACCTGGCTGGAAACCCAATATGTTTTATTCAAAATTTACACCAGAAAAGTCCTCACTGTTATATGAAAAGATACCATCACAACTTATAATTAACAAGTGTATTGTTATAATTTAAACAAATAGAAGATTATATATATATATATATATATAATATAAATAAATCAATGGTCTTTAGTCAGTATTAATTTCAGATGAAGAATTAAGATATTTTCCTAGATTGCTAAGTGAGAAGTTACACATCCATTCCACTCCAACAGCTTTAAATGTAAAATAATATAGAAATAAAATTTGAAAACTTATACTATTATTAAGATATACATGCAACAATACATTCTTTTCAGCCACAGTTCATTGTTACTTAAAGTTTTGTTTCAGTTATAACAGGCAAAGCAGGAAAACTTTCCCTCTAAATTTTACTCTTGGATTATATGCAAAATTGTCAGTAAAATTACATTAATTAAAATAATTTGTAATTGTTTTTAAAAAAACTTGATAAATACTTTTGTTATTATTTTTCAAATTGTAGATTGAAAATTGTCATATCTGATGAATGTTAGAAGAGAATGAAATGTTGTGTATTTTTTAGTTACTTTTTGCAATAAACTTTATAATTACTTTTCTAACTAAAGGTAATTTACTTATTTCTAAATAGCAGGTTAAAAAACAATTGTCACAGAAAGATATCCATGACAATTTATATCTTTGAAACATGCCCTTGAAATATGCAACAACCAACCACCAGCATTACTATATTATTGTCATAATTTCAAACTAAGGATCTGGTTGAAAAGCAATGGGTTCACGATGTATTTTCCCCACTCTTGTTAATTTTATGGAAGATTTCACAAGAAAAATCTCTAAATTCCCTTAACTTGTACACAAGTTTTTAACAGATACATTAATGACATTCCAACACTTCTTTCATATTATAACCTAATGAACAATAGGTATTTAAGGATAACTCCAGATCAGTTCAGTATAAATTATTGTAACAACTATCAACAGAAAACCTATCCAAACAGGAAAATTACTAAATTTCTTTCAATTTAAGAATATAGGAAAAATCTTTCACAAGCTATGAGCTTGATTAATTTACATATAAAAATCTGTTAATTTGAGGTTCTAAAATTTAGGCCATATAAGAATTTTGATTTGTAAAAAATGGAAGGTGAGCCAGCATCAGGTATAAGGGATGGAGGAATTTTGCACCAGATCTGGATTCGACAGGGATTGCCTGCTTGTTGAGTGGATCAATTCCAGGTTCGATCGACATTTTTCTATCCTGATACTTTAAATAAATTTCTTTTTTAATCCCATCTAATACAGAAGCCAAATATAGCTAAAAATTTGTTGAACAGATGCTCGTAGTTACAGCAACCACACTTATTTACACCACTGGATTTTAACTAGTTTTTTTCCCATATAGCTTCAAGGAAAGGTTACCCTGGACTAAACTCTTAAAAATGATAAACCCACAAAACCAAAAAAGAAGTCCATTAAGACATAATATTCCACCATACATTGCACAGAATAACAGAAGAAAAATTGCACATAAAACATCTTCCACTATCAAACTTAGTTGTTTACAGTCAGGTGCTTAAAAACATCTACCGATGGGTATAGGAAACATTGCACAGAATCGTTGTTAGTGTCTGTTTGTGGGCTATTAATACTAATAATTGTTATCAAACATAAAATAAAATGTAATAGTATGTTACCCGCAACTTTGAACTGCATGGTGTTACAGCTGAAACTCCATTAGACTCCAACTTACTTTGAGCGCTACTTAGATCACTATCTGATTTTGTAGTCAACAAATTACCAACAGGTGTAAAGTTTTCATCAATAATCATTTTCACCTTACGTAACTTTTCCTCTTTATCTTTCATTCGACTCTGTAAATAAGAATTCCAATTAATTCAATGATTCTAAAATAAAAGATTTAGTAAGTATTTTACAAATCAATATTATTCATTTCACAACTTAATATTAGAAATATGCTTTGAATTACATACTTGTTCTGCAATTTTTTTATTTGTCGGGTGATTCAAATGAATACCTTAATTATTTATTACCCACGGAGAAAATAAATACAAATTTAAACACGTGTCCGTAATTGGAGAAGGCTTATACAATTGATGTTTCTGCCCCTTTGCAAACACAGATACATAGCTTGAAAGATTTATTTTCATGGTTAATGTAGTAGCTTGCACATTGCACTTTACACATTATCAGTCTGAAAATGTTCACATCCCTTCTTTGAGTCAACCAAACATAATAGTTCAGTGAATCAGCATCAAGATTTTAAGACATGTTTTGACCAAGATGTTTAAATTGCATCTTGAGTATGGCTACATTCAGTGTGGGGCCAGTCAACTCAAAAACCTTGTGTTTTTAAATCCTGGTTACAGGCTAACGACTCTTTCCAGAAGGTATTTATTAAAAGTATTGGATGTTACAATATTGGTATGGAAAAGAAAGACAGATAGGTTGTTGTTTCCCTGAAAGTGAAGTGCTCTCAGCCTCCTTCTTGGAAGGAGTGTTACACCATTCCATGCACCAGCAGTCTGCATCTGGCAGGTGGGAAGGGTACTATTTTTAACTGTAAGTCATATTGGAAGGAAAGTTCCCACTGATGGACTTCAGACTCTGATATAATGTATAATGGAGTACAGCTCTAAGGATGGCGAGTGTAAAGCATTGGTCGAAATTGTTTGTATAGAGGCTTTGGGCGTGAGCAGCTACTGGGAATTGAATTTTGGAAAGTTTCACAGTGCTGTGGTGGTTCGCTATTAATTCAGGGAGGGGGTCTTTTTATTAGATCTATATAGAATGCAGGGCAGAGTCTACAGTTAATTTGGTTGATGGTGTGGTAGGAACAGATGCCATGTCTGCCCTATCTTACAACCCACCACAATCTTCCAAAACCACACAAAAACATAGAGATTCAAAGAAAACACACTTATTGTGTTAATTACTAGATGCTTTGTATGATGAAGTTTTTATTTTTTAAAATTGATTGTTCACATTAAAGATGATTATGTCGAAGAAAATTGACGAAAGCTTCTGTAAATATTTTTAACGGACGGATATCTTTTATCTAAGAAATTTTATTGACAAGATTAAAGGTTCATTTTAACATAGAATTTTTCACCTGTTTTAAATTGGATATAAAAAATATTGGTCTTTGTTACCCACATTTTCAAGAAACATGAACAAATAAAATTTATTTGCATCCCATCCAAATTAGAGCATTAATTATCCTGATGATAATTGGGGGTCAGTTTTTGTTATTCTGGTGATAAACTAAGTCTCTTTTTAGGTTGGTAACTGTTCACAAAGACAATTCTTTAGATAAATTCATAAACATAAGGGTGTCTATCCAACAGTCACCAGAAGTGCTTCACTTACAACAGATATTTTCTTGATTTACAGGACATTATCACTGATGATTGTGCTGACTAACAAAAATATTCAAAATATTATCTTTACTATAACATGTGTTTTCCTACATTTTCTCTTACAGCACTAACAATTCAGCAATCACAGACTTTAAAATGAAAAATATAATGTGTCTGTTATGAAAAATAAGAAGACAAAATAGCCAAATACAGGATAAAAGAAATCATATAAATACCACATGTTTCTGGAAACTTTGTTCCTTTCTTCAGTTGCTAAGATAACAAGAACACAAGAGTCAGTGTAAATTATCTTTGTACTGATTCTGCATTCATTTCTGTTATGTAACCAGTTACTTGTTGGTCATTTATTGAACTATGAATGTTACTAATCATAACATTATTTCTTTCATTCTTAAGGTTTTCATTTTAATGACCCTTAAAAGTTGCCCAACATAATTAAAAACTGTACAAACTTCAAGTAAATATGTGACAATAGAGGCCAACTTGATAGTCAACAGTTAATTAAATTCATAACCATAGCAAATTAAAATATCTCATGCAACTTATATAGCTAAACTCCAGAAGTTGGCAATTTAATGTGCCTAATAATTCTCAAATAGTTTATAAGTTGTTTAGTAATCTGTTATCAGTATTACCTTTAACTCCGCTTTTTGCATTCTCAGCTTATGTTGCATCTCCTTACTCATCTTCTCAGTTTCTACCACTATTTTATTACTGTATTTCTGTTTCACTTGTTCTTTTTCAATTACTCGTTGTTTCAGCATCATATCCTTTGTACCAATCTGAAAACAAATATAAATGTTATTTAAAAATCTCCAGCATATTAATTTAAGGTTTCGTTTTAATCTTTAATGGTGAAGCAGTGCATTGAGATGTCACCTCTCATTATTTGCATATAGAATTTGTCACTGAAAATAGAGACATATACCAACATAATGCTTTTACCATGTTTTAATTATGTCTACAAGGGTTTTTCAATTTGATGTCTATAAAGGTCTCACTTTCTCCTCCCCCCTAGACCACCTTAAACTTCCCCGTGACAACCTTAAATTCTGCCAAACAGTCCAGTGGAAACTGCATTTCACTAAGAAACCCCTTATTAACACAGATCCACTTAACACCACAGCTCCCTGCATTTCCAAATTTAAAGAACCGTCCAAATTGCCAACACCAAAACTCTCACCCAACCACTTCAAACCTTCACCCACACCCTATTCTCCCGTATTACTTCATCATGCATCTTATCTCCCTCCCCACACAACCCAACCAGACCCATAACCAGCACGTAGCCCGACATAATAAAAAAAAACAGGGAAATTATCATTCTTCCTGCACTTCGTCAGATAGGAGATGACAAACCCTATAAGCCTATGTACACCATCCCTAATCTAGCCATAACTTCAGATTTTTGACAAGTTTGTCCGATCACATGGAAAACTTAAAAAATTATCAGCCACTTCCATTGAACCCTCCCCCCCCCAAAAAAAACAACCAGAACACACACCATCTACCTGTTTCCAAAATCCACAAACCTTGTGTACCGGGCCACCCAATTGTTGCACAACTCCTGTACTGAGAGGATTTCTGCTTTGGCGGATGAGTCCCTCCAACAAATACTAGAAAAATTGTCCTCTTTTATGCAAGACATCAATCATTTCCTCCACCACCTCCATGAATTCCCAAAACCTCTTTCAACCTTTATCCTTTTGGTTACTAGAGATGATGTCTCACTTTACACCCATGCCAATGGACTAGCGGCACTTGAATATTTCTTGTCCCACAGGCCACATAAATCTTTTCCCGCCGCCAATTTTCTGATTTCCCGCAAGCAGTTTGTTCTCACCAGAAATTCCTTTTTCTTCCACGACAATATTTATCATCAAATAAGTGGCACAGCTATGGGCACGTGGATGGCCTTCTCCTATGCCAACCTGTTCATGGGGCTTTTAGAACAGGTCCACCTAAATTCCTCAACATTGAAACCCCAGCCAGATTCATAGAAGACATCGATCGTTGTGCTATTAACCCACAGACAAGATTCTCTATCTGAATTTCTCCAGAACTTTAAATTCAAACTGCCGATAAAGTTCACTTGAAACTATTCCCCAACAAAAATCACTTTCCTGTATTTTGATCTACAACTGATTTCTGGCACAATTAACAAATCTGTCCACATAAACTCACAAACACACTCCAGACTGCGGAGTTTTGACCGCCGCACGGCTGGTAGCCCATAAACAATTAACACCCCACTAGGCCACTAACTTTTTCTGTCAAGGGAAGGTTGTAAAAACTCTGCAGTCCACAGCTGGCTGGTGCACGGAATGGTTTAACACTCCTTCCTGAAGAAGGAGGCTGAGAGCCTCTGAAAATTTAAAGAAATACCTTCAGTTCCTTATGGCGACACCGCACTTCACTTTCAGGTAAGCCACAACCTATCTCTCTGTCCTCTCCATGCCAATATTGCAATTATTTTTGACAATGTCATTAATATAATTTATATATATATATAAAATGTAGTAAGGTAATACCTCCTGTTGTAATGCACTTATAGCTGTATTTTTCTCATTCAAATTTCTTTGTAAACTGACTAGTTGTGTTTCTAAATTCATAACTTTAGATTCGAGAGCATTAGTCTGAAACAAAAAATATATATAAATAATAAAAAACTTATTAAAAGGTACAAAGGATTTATTCCTTCTAATGAGACAGTGCTTAAAATTTCAACACTTCTACTATTGAGCACACAAATAAATGCAACACAAGTTAAAATTTAGGTAAAGAAGTGTGTTTAAGATATATATATATATTATGTAACTGTCTTCCACAACGTTTGAGGTACCTTTATGCTATCTAAACCTGGCTGAAATGGAGTTTTAATTAGAAGTGGATACTATAAGTAGTATTTTGCCAGGAAAGGAAAAATTTTAATTTTGTATAATTACTATATTAATTAAAGGTTTTCTGCTTTGAATTTTTTTACTTCACATGGAAATTGTTACACAACATATACTCATATGTACATCAACTAAATTTAATTTCAACAAATTAGTTAAATACAAAATAGAAACTGACAAAATTAAGTGACAAAATAAATACCACACCTTCTGCAATACTTGTTCTCATTAAGTTATTCAAAAAGCCAGAGCCACAAAAATGGCACCATGCGCAAACAAGGAGACAAACTCCATTTTTTTATGTGCTCCATTATTCTAAAACACTGTTAAATACTGAATATGTACGTGAGTAAAATCAAAATGTTTTTTACCTAATATTTTATAGTTCAACACACCTGGAATAAGTAATGATCATTTTGTTTTCTTTGTGATTTGCAATTTAACATAACGAAAACTATTGCTGCCACAAGGCAGCTAGCTTTCTTAGTTTTCAGAATGCCATGTGAGAGAAGATAATAAGCAAAAAGTTATATAACAATTCAAAACACTTTCAGAACAGATGATAGTTATTTACAACTTGGTAACCAATTTGTATAGATTAATATAAATAATATACTATGATACATTACGAATTCAGGTAAAATGTATGAATTCATAAACCAACTCATATTCTAAATTGAAGAAAAATTAAATTATTCTATGTTTGAGCTGCACATTAAACCTTAAAATGTTTACCTTCTTTCTTTCTTGATCCAGTGTAGCTTTCACAGTATTGCATTCTTGTTTAAGAAATATATTTTCTTTTTCCATCTCAGTAAGTTGATTCCGGAAATGTTCCTCTGAAAGTTTAATAACGTTTTTAATACTGCACCATTATAAAGACATTTCTTACAATAAAATTTAAATGAAAAGGATACTAACTCATTCATAATATAATTATGTGGAATCCATTAAAAAATGCTTATAACTTCATGTAGTATCATTAATTTGAATTATACTTACGACGTTTAGGAAGGTCTGCGAGCAGTTCCAGTTTCTTCTTCATTCTAATCTCAAGAAAATCAACCAAATTTTTTATCAAAAGTTCTGTTTCAGCATCTTCTAATTCCAAATTTGGAAATTGAGATCCTAAGCTGAAAGTAAATATATATTTTTTGAACTCAAATAATCATACATTAGGTGAGTAACAAATGCACATGAAAGAAAACATTTACGGAACTAAATTTTGAAAGAGAAATTATACAAAAAAATGAAAAACACATGCATGATGTAAACATTTAAACACAACAATAAATTAATTATATTTTATATTACAATCTAATTGGTGCATTTAAATATATATAAATTACCAAGTTAAACTTTTATTTAAATTATTGATTTCTAATGTATTAAAATAATGGGAAAATGTTAATGCTTAAAAACTCTCTATATTGTCATAATTAAAAATGCAGTTAAATGTTAATTGATATAAACCTATTATGATTATAACTCTAATCTCAAGAAAATCCATTTTGTGAAAGACTATGCAATACCTATTGAGTATGTAATTCAGAAAATAAGAAATTACTACAACCTCCCTCTCCTCTACTAACACTTTAATATGCTCATTCTGTTCAAATATTCACATTCCCTAATTCTATAGTTTCGCTCTCTATTTGCAGGTGTTAACTGCATTCTTTAGATGGCCCCTTTCCTTGTCCAAGAAATTGCCAACTAATAATACCTACATCCCTTGCCACAGCCTACAACTTTCACAGTCCAGCTTAATGAAATGAAACTACTAACATGCTGAAGAAAAGAACACAATGGAACTAATACTTTTAAAATTTAACATATTGTTAGTAAACAAATTAATAATCAAAAAACGTGCCAATTTAATTAAATATATATCGATACAATTTCAATGCAACGAAGAAAAAATAAAGAAAATTATTGTGATGCAAGATGGGCATAATAAAATGAAATATGGGAAAAACCTCTAAGAACTCCTAGATCTTAACAGATTAACAAATGAAAAATTTGGGGAAGAAATAATGAAGCAGATATACAATACTAATATAGCTTTTGAGTTTGTCACTTAGTTTGTGTTATGGCTCTTGTGCTTTTTAATCACCTGACGAAAGCAACAAGGAGTACAGAAACATTGAGAGGTATCTAATTTAGTACTTATTTTTATCGGTTAGTTGGCTATAAATTTAACTAACTAACATGAAATATTGTAAGAATGGTCTAATAGAAACACTAAATATGTCATTCATGTAGCGTAAATGCTCCTTGAAACTATTCAAAACAAATAGTCAACAGAGGGATAGAAAAATGATAGGACAGAAATTAAGTAGTGATGTATAAAACTGTAAGGAAAAATATGCTAGTAATTATAATGAAACTGCGGGCACAGATAAATTAGTATCTTACAACTGATATAAAAAGGAAACCTACTGTTAAAAACTGATATAAAAAAATAAAAAGTATAAAAAAATTGGAGTTGAATGACAGTCAAAGAATGTGCACACAAATATATTTAATTGTGTGTTGCACTTCAGACAGAAATGATTGAATATTCATTAGTAACATACAGAATCCAAAACACTGAAAACTAGCAAGAGCTTCAAATAAGCAATAGACCTTGACACTTGATATTGATTATATAGAGGAAACTTGTTGGATAACTGTTACAACAAGAATTCAATGTGGGTTAGGTATTTGACAAATATGAAAGCATTCCCTGCACCAAATAGTGCTCAGTTACACATTCCTGTAATTTTTCCCTGAACTCATTATTTGTGTTGAAATGAGCAGATATATATTACATACTTGTGTTTTTACATTATCTGTTCAATTCAAACTCAAATGTGGCCAAAAGCCCTACAATGATATAATCAGTTATTCTATTTATACTGTCCGATTAATGGGTTAAATATTAGATGTTTCATGTACATTAAATGTACCTGTGAAATTGCTTTTTTATGTAAGACAATTTTCTCAATTAGGAACATTTCGTGTGGGATGAAAAAGTTGATTACAATAAGCACTTAGAATGACAAAATCCAATGTTAGCCTCAACAATTTGTTCATACACATATATTCTTCCCATACACACGGACAACATAAAAAAAACAAATTAGTAAAATTGTATTATTTAATTATATTTTAAGAGTACTGTGGATTATTTCTTCCCTTTTTTCTTTGTATTAGAAAGTTAGGGGGAAACCATTTTCGGTTTAAAAATTGTACGGATTAATATTACAAATCATAACAAATTTTAAGTTCTTAAAAGTCATACCATTATAAAAAAATTTACTCTTATATATTGTGTACATCTCTCATAAAATACTGTCAGGAAAGATGGAGCAATATATTGTAAGCAACTTTACTGTGCTTTCTTAACAAATGGTAACCTCATCACATTTCATAAATTTTGTAACAATAATTTGAACAATGCATATTGTAAAATACTTTTTACTGTCACACAACCTTAGAAGTTTCCATATGAAAAACAAATATTGATCTGCATATTTCATAAGCTCTCCATAAATTCAAATAAAATTTAAAAAATAGGTATGAACTAACCTGTACACTATACCGATGTCTAAATCAATAGGAACAGCTACCCTTTTGCCATCCTGTTCAAGACACTGAATAGCTTGCCTGAATATCTGCATGATACAAACATGTTCATTTTACAAACAAAGTGAATAATAATGGTATAGACATTATTTACTATAAAATATATTTTTCATGTAGAAATTGAGCCTATTTTAACACTTTATCCTCACTTATGTAAAATTAATTGATACTCCTATTACAACATGTTGTTTTTAATTTCTGGAAGAATGAAATATTTTTATTATTCGCTCAAGGCATACATACAACTAGCCTGGAAAAGTAAAACAACAATGTACCAATACAGTAGAAAAGCTTTCGAACTAAGCTCATCCATATAGGCCACTAAACTGAATAAAAGGATTAGAATGTAAAAAAATCTTCACCAGACCAGGAATATAACATGGTACAATGGGTGCTCTTCCATCAGAGCTATTCAAGTCAACTCCAGGCCAGGTAAAAGACTTCTCCAGCCAGGCAATCCATTAGATTACATTCTTCACGGCCTAATTTTAGGGCTTCTATGAAGAATGGATATTACACGTAATTGGTGCAATGAATTCAAGAACAGAAGAAAAGCTTTTTGAGGCTGTGAAGAATGTTAATTGTAGAAGTCTCGTTCATGGCCTGGAGTTGACTCGGACAGCTCAGATGGGAGATCATCCCTATACAGAGTGGGGGGTTTCTGGTTCGAATCTGGATCGAGCCCAGATTTTTCTATTCTCATCCTTTAATATAAACATATACTTGCACATACAAGAAATCACATCTCCCTAGCACACTTGTACATCTAATAAACTTACTATTATACATAAAATCCTATTACATTAAAATTGAGTGCCTTATTTATTGTCATATTAGTAAACATCGTCATTATTTGGTACCTGGTCATATACACATATATACTGCTGAGTGCTTTAACATAGCCCACAGAATAAATTGATTAGACAGTAACCTCTTAGTAAAAATTTCATTTAACCAGCATCAATACCATTATTGTATGGAACATTTACTTGCTCCGCCCACCAGAATGAAGACTGACGGTACTTTAACAACTTCAGAATTCTCCTTCTACATAAAATAAGTGTTTATAAAAATCACACCTAATTAAAGAAGTGAAAAATGCATGCTAACTTAATAAAGTCTCAAATACTCCTGGTACTTTAAAGGAGTAAAGAAATACAACCTTTAACTAAATACAGAGATCAAAAATATATCTGGTACCCTAAGAAAATAAAAAATACACCACATAACTTAAAAGAGTAAAAACTACTCCAGACAAACTGTTGTCAACCACGTCCACCTCCACATCGAGGAACATCAAATTTCCATAACCAACATGGTTAATGCGAGAATTAGACTCAGCGACTTATACAACTTTGCAATCAACCTCAAACTTGGTCTATTTTTCATTATTTTTTATGTAATACCCTTCCACCACCACTTGTACAGGTGCTTCCCTCCCTTGCCTTTTGTAGTTGAAAATAAGACACATTAAACTTCTAAAATGACACTATCAAATTGTGAAGTCAAAAACGTTTTATTTGATGCATATAATGGTAGTTCACACCTTCCACCCCCATTCGTAAGGGTTGAACTATACCTTAACAAGTATGATAAATGAAAAATATACATCTGATTGAAAATAATGAATAATAAAGATAGCCAATTCAGAAAAAAAGTGATAATATAAAACCTGGCTGGATAAACTATAGACAGGTAAGTTGACTTCGCTTTCTCTTTTTCCTATCTAAATGTGTTTTATATATATAAAACACTTAAGGAAAATGTAACTAGGTCAAATTAAATAACACATTTGGAAGACAGTGATGAAATCAGTAATTGGTCCAGTCTGGCATAGGTGGAAGTACAAATTTTCAATGACATGAGAAGATCTGAACTGTGAGCCCAGTCGGCAGAGAAAATGAGGAAATTACTGGAGGACCCGGCTTAGAGGTAGTTGAACCGGGACCCAGCACAGGCTTTTGTTCGTAAGACAAACACATTACTAAACTCCTCAGTATTACAAAAAGATACTATTTCCTGACTTCGACAACAAGCACCAGTGCTTCCAAAAATCTATGGTCTACCCAAGATTCATAAGGTCAATACTCCACTCCGATCAATTGCTAGTGCCATAACGTCTGCCACTTATAGCCTGGCAAAGTTTTTCAAAAAGAAACCATGTTCCTTTGGAGATAATAAAGTACATCATCTGAAGAATTCAACAAAATTTGTCCACACAATTAAATCTCTTGATCTGGCGCCACATGATCTCATGGTCTTCTTTGATGTGGTTTCCTAGTTTACACAGGTACCTGTTGGAGATGTCTTTCCACCCAAGATAACGGCACTTTTCCAACACGTTCTTACAACTACATATATTTTAAGTTTGAAGGGGCATTCTATGAACAAGTAGCCATGGGATTACCCTTATCATCGGATATTATCAATTTTTACATGGAGGCCTTCAGAGAGAAAGTTCTGGATACCGCACCACTGAAACCTAAATGCTTCTTCCACTATGTTGATGATACATTTATCATATGGTCACATGAACTAGAAAGATTCTTGGTACCCATAAATTTTATAAACCAGTATGTTAAGTTCACTATGGAGATGGAGAAAGATGGAAATCTACACTTCCTGGACACAACATAAAAGCAGTCTTCAGATCACAAACGAAGCTTAAGAATTTACTGATGGACATAAAAGCAGTCTTCAGATCACAAACGAAGCTTAAGAATTTACTGATGAACATAAAAGACAACGATGGCCTAAAAACCAGCGGTGTACATCAAGTACCCACCATCCCTGATGATGATAGTGATCAGTGATAGTGAAGAATTAGGAGCTTCCTATAAGGAATAATAATTCACTTCACAGTTTTTATTAAGTTATAAATAAACCACAGCCATTAAATGTCAAAAATTGGTTTTTAATAGAAATTATATGTTTTGTCACTAATTGCAACCTCTTTGGGTAAGAAGTTCCACAAAATTTTGATAGTTGGGGACTTACTCCGCGGACTGCACAATTTAAACAAGCATAACTGTTTCTCTAAAATTGTGCATATTGGCCACAGCAGTCAGCTGAGTACATCCCTGATTGTCAAATTTTTTACACTTTTTACCTAAAAAGGTAACAATTAGCGTCAAACAGTTGTATAATTTCTATTAAAAATCAGTTTTGTGACGTTAAAAGGCTGTGCATTATTTATAATTTAATCTTAAATAGTCAGATTATATCATTATTGTTTCTATTAATATCTATTTGAATTGGCTCCACAATTGTAAGATTAATTATTATATTTATTTGTGTAAAATTCAGATCTAAATAAATTTGAGAAAATGATTTGTCATCTTGGCACGAGATGATAGGCCTGTATTTGTTTTTGGTTTTAGTGTTAGATGACAGTTTGTACATGGAGTTTTGAGGACTGTCAATCTTATATTTTACTTTAATTAATAAACTGTTAATATGATTCACTGATTTCATATTAAAACAAAATCATAAATTTCATTTTTATGAGAAACCTTATAATTTTATAAACAAGGTCTTTAAGATAGTTTTAACTAATATATTTAAGTTTACAATTACAGATGATAAACTTGGTGATTATATTATCATTCATTTTTACTTCAGTACTAGATGGGTGCCTGGCATTGCCTGAGATGTCCTATCCATAACCCCAGATTTGACTCCAATCTATGAAGCTCCTCGAAGCCTATCCCTAAATGTGTTCACCTCCCATTCTGAAGGGGGTTGAATTCATTGACCCTGAAATAGTTTTATTTGACGAAAATGTCGCCGTTTGAACATGTTTGAAAATTGCTCTATTCTGTCCCACCCATAGGGGTTAAACTAAACTGCAAGTTGAATGTCATAATTAATCTCAGCAACACCCATAACCCCGGATTAGACTCCAAAATCACCCCCACCTGTTATTTTCATGGAACAAATCCACCCAACCCTTTATGGTTCTCTCTCGAGCCGATAGGGGCTGTAATTATATACAGAATATATTAAAAAATATGAGTCTCGTTGAACCTGAAAAATATTGATTCAATGCTAATATTAACTGGTTAACTTTTTTACATTTCTACCCCCACCTACGTCCTTCCAGCCCCAACACCTCTGCGTATTTCACAGGTTGTGTTAAACAAATTCCGCGACACCCATAACTCCGATTTCAACCAAATCTTGTTGTTTTCGAGTTATTTTTTGTAAGTCCTCTCCACTCCCACTGTGCTTCTATCAATACTATCAATCTAATTAACCAAGAAACATATTTATTAAAAGCAAATATGTACCTTGATTGCATGTTTCAAATTTTTCACCACCGTCCTTCTCTGCCACTGGGTGTAAATGGCCAATTAAATGTCCTAATTAAACTCAGCGACATTCATAATCCTGGATTTTACTCCAATATCAATTAGTTTCCATCATTTTTATGTAATGAAACTCCACCTGCAACCCTTAAGGTTGCTCCCCTCCATAGCTTGAAATGGTTTGGAATTATACACAGAGAACATGTAGAGAAATTTTAATAATCTCATTGTACCCAAATTATATTAATTGGACACAAAAGTTGACCGGTTAACATGTTTGAAAATTTCTACCCTGCCCACATCTTCCCAGCCCCTCTCACCACAATCAACCCTTCCCGTGGCTCATGTTGTAATACATAAACTCCGTGACATCCATTACCTTCTATTTGACTTGAATATCAGTTGCTTTTGTGTTATTTTCTTGTAACTCCCCTCCACCCCAGCACAAAGCGTACTCCTCTCTTATGCTGAAAGGGTGAAATTAAAAACAAAATCTGTAGAAATAGTTTCAATGTCATTGATCCAGACAAATATTTATTCCACACAAATATCGACTGTTTAACTTGTTTGAAAATGTACACCCCCACCAACCCTTACTTAAGGGAGTTAAATGGTTATTCGAATGTCATAATTAAACTCATTGATATCCACAACACCAGATTTGACTCTAATCTCATTTGTTTTTGCGTCATTATTAAGTAATTCCACTCCACCACCACCCTTAAGGGTAGCTCACCTACCAATCATAAAAGGGGTTCAAATTATACACGGAGAACATGTAGAAAAATTTTATTACTAACATTGAACCCGAAATAAATTTATTCAGTGCTAAAAACCGCCAGTTGAAATGTTTTAAAATTTCTACCCCCGCCCACTCCAACGTGTTGTCCAGATTGTCATAAATAAACTCAGCGACATCCAATACCTTCCATTTGACTCGAATCTCAGTCATTTTAATGTTATTTTCTTGTAAGACCCCACCACCCCAACCCCTAAGCGTGCTACCCCTCATGCCACAAAGGGTTGAAATTTTACACAGATAACATGGTAGAAATACTATCAATCTAATTAACCATAAAAATTATTTATTCAACACTAATATTGCCATGATTTAAAATTTCCACTCCTGTCCACCTCCACTCCTCGGGGTTAAATATCCAATTGAATGTCAAAATTAAACTCATCAACATCCATTACCCTGAATTTGACACCAACCTCGATTGTATTCACATTATTTTCTTGTAATGCGGATCCACCTCCACCCCTAAGGGTGCTTCTATGCTGTGCTGCAAGGGGTTCAAATTATAATCCAATAATATCGTTAGAAATACTATCTATCTCTAAAAATATTTATGGGACTCAAATATTGGATGTTTTAGTATATTTGAATATTTCCATCCCCATCCACCCTCACTCCTGGGGGTGGTAGATGTCTCTCACCCCAACAGTGTTTGTTTCCTAATCACAAAATTTGGTGAAATTTGCTCCACCAGTGTAGATTTGTATAAGGAACATACACACAAACAAACAAATATATATGCATACAAACAAACACTCAGCTTTATTTATAAGAAGAAGATTGACTCTTGTCTTACTATTGTAATTGATCATTGAAGTACTTTCTGTATAATAAAATATTGTATATGGAGACTATTTGTTACAACTTTATATAGAATTATCTAACAAGCCTAATTCAACAATATGAAGTAATATAGTTTAACCAATGTAGTATACAAGGTACAGTCTGAAATTTATTTAGTAAAAGACCTAGGAGGAGATGCAGCTAAAGTAATAATTTATTTTGTAGTTTTCTTTGTCAGATTCTAGAGGAATGTATTAGATTCAAGGATAGGACGGAGATGGCAGCTGTTCCTACTTAAAGGCTGGTATTGGTAGGGGAGTGGACCTCTGAAAGTAACCCTTGGCGAGATGGAGTATTATGGGGAGAATTCAACATCTTCTAAAAATTGTCTTACAAACATACACTCCCTTACTCTATGACACATTTATTTACTTTATTTCCCTTACCTGGCACCTCCATATGCAAGAGTGAGTGTATGTATATACAGATGAATGAACACATTTATATTTCAATTATTTAAAAATATTCTCACTTTGTTCTGACATTTCAAAAAAAGAGAGAGCAAGAAAGAGGAGGGGAGCATTAGTGGCTCTGTTCAGTGTTGATTATTGCCATGATGCTGTAGTTATTCCACACATTATAGTCAGGTTGCACACATGCTATGTTTCCTAATGAAGGAATCCCTCACATAATTTGAAGAAGTTTAGTCAGAGTATATATAACTAATTATGTCAATACAGCCTTGTATCTCTGAATTGAATTTATATTCACTCCCCTGCATGTGGCATTGTCTAGCTATGGTTGAACTTCATAGAATCAAATAAACAAGAGAAACAATTTCTTCTTTCACTCAAAAGTTTCAGAGCTGTTGGCAATTAACACAGGTATAGATTTAGTAGGCAAATGGTGTGTAAGTAAAGGCAAGTACTATTATCGATCGTTATGCATGAATTAACAAAGACAACAGATGAGTGCTAAATTACACCTATAAAGAAAGTGTTGAAAATAACTGCAATACACTTAATATTTCTGCAAAAATTATATAAAAAACCAATTTGTCACTATGTCCAATCCTACTAATAGATAAAAGTATGACTGTATAAATAAAATGATAAAAGTTCACCTGATTTGCTCGTCGCCTTCCAGGAGTCAATCCTAATTCCAATTTGGATTGCACTGGCCTTGTTACTTGAACTTCTTGAGTGAGTTCAGCAAACTTCATTACTTGCTGCACAAAAATTGAGGATAAATATCAAGAGTGTTCATATATAAATATAACAAACATTTTAAACCAGTCTCACTCCAATTTTTAAACAAAACCAATAAATCAATGACTATGTATGATATAGATTCTTAAGACAAATTTTAGATAAAAAATAATAATAATTAGCAATCCAGTTAAATACATTGAGCTGTTAAGACATAAATTTCCATTATGGCTCAGGTACACATAGCTAAATGCTATATTGAAAAAATCATAACATGGGATCTCCATAGAAATATGACATGTCCCAAAAGGTCAGTCAGTTTTTTTTAAAAAAAGAATTAAATATGAATTACCAGTGTTTCATCATAGTCTTCAGATCTTGGGTTTACACAAACTATTACAGTCACCTGTCCTTCTCCATCGAAGTAATTTTTGAATAAGTGAGTTATTCTTGAATCACGATAAGGAACCATTTTATTAGTTCCTTGCAACTGATTCTCTCTTAATATTTCAAGGCATGATCTCAAAGTCATTAGGGAATTATTTATATTTCCTGCAACAATTTATAAGGTTAAACATATTTAATAAAAAATTTGGATTTTAATCAAACAATTGATCCAATACCTGCTTCACGAAGTCTTTGACCAGTATTCTTTGTACGATTTGTGCGTTCACTGCCAGCTAAATCTACTAAAGATAACTGACTAACACAAATGGCACCTTTATCTTGAAGAACTGCTTCTCCACGTCCATCTAATGGAGCCTAAAATCCAAATCATAGTTATTATCAGTGTGGTGTGATCATACCCTCTGTCATGATTTGGCTTAACACCAGCATATAGAAAGTGTGCACCAACAGAAAAGAATTTGCTCGTGGAAACAATGCTATACGCCAGTTAGCATAAAGCACCGTTATTTTTGTTTTGATGTGGTGGGGAGAAACTGAAGGAGTGGTTAGCCTAGATGTCATGAGGACAGTTGCTGAGAGGACGGCAAAGATGGAGTATCTCAAAAAGTACCGGGACAGACGAAGAGGCAAATTGGCGGCTGATGACCATTGAGAACAACAATGAAGTGGGACCTGACAACCGGTTGGCAACGCTGCCTGCTATTTACTGGCAGCACATGTGCGTGAGCAAATCCCGCGGTCAGTTTCCATTACAATTTTTTTTTTTAAAAAATTTCAATTGCCAT
Organism: Zhengitettix transpicula; assembly: GCA_037074705.1. Lineage (NCBI taxonomy): Eukaryota > Metazoa > Arthropoda > Insecta > Orthoptera > Tetrigidae > Zhengitettix > Zhengitettix transpicula. The sequence continues at coordinate 186,489,702 of CM073591.1, read as the reverse complement.
TTAAATTTTAGTTTGATCGAACTCCACCACCAGATGATAAAATAAATATGTGCACTTTGCATATGGCTGAAAGGCATAATATTTGATAAAAAATTAAATAAATGTACAAAGGTAAAATTTTTAATAAATTAAAAATTCACATCAAAGGAGTCTCAGTAAACGACCTTACCACATCAGGGCTGTAATGAAAGTTATCTAAAATCCTATATTATTAATTAAATATACTGAAAAATTAAAAAGGCCTAACTCTTGTTTCTTTTTTCCTAACTGTGGAGTCTTGGGCTCAATTCAGGCTATTAATTATCTCTAAGTATTTTCTTAACTTATTTAATCTCTTAATGCTGGAACATTCCCAAATTTGATATATACACACCACTGTCACAATTTGACTGCAATCACCTCTAAAGATGCAAAACTATTTAAATGGATTTTCATTTTAGAAAAGAGGAAAACATAACATAGGATCAGATGTAGCCTTCCCCACACCTCACCTAGAAAAACTGTTACAGAAGAATGTACAGGCACCTTTTGGTCACCATTTATCCACATCAGTCCAAACTTGATGTATAGGTAGTGAAACGTAACAAGTTGTGTTAAAAGGACAATAGACGAGAGAAGGTGGAAGAGAGCATTGTTCCCAGTTGGAAACTATTCCTTATAGAGAAGACAGCAGCAAGGTCTTTTAATCATACACTGCATTTACCAACTCTTACAGATGAGTTTTTTGGTCTACAACATATCCTGAACTGAACACTATCTATCTATCTATATATATATATATATATTCGTAAGGATATGACATTGTCAAAAAATAATGAATAAGAAAGATAGCCAATTCAGACAAAAAGGGTAATATAAATACCACACATTTCTGGGATCCTTGTCAAAAGGTTTTCAAGTGTTGTCAACTGTCAAGAGCAGTTGTGTTTCTCTAAGCTCTTCTTAGCACCTGAAGAAAGGGACAAGGATCCCAGAAACGTTGTTTGGTATTTATATTAACCTTTTTGTCTGAATTGGCTATCTTTCTTATTCATTATTTTCAATCATATGTAACTTTTTTCATTGTCACAAAATAATTGTGATATTGGTATGGACAGGAAAGAGAGATAGCTTATGGCTTACCTGAAAATGAAGTACGGTGTAGCCTAACTGACATAGGTAATATGATTCTACTATATTACAATAAGCTAAAACATATGAACGCACCTGAACCAGTCTTATGGTGAACACAGAATGACTGCGACTTGATTCAGCATTCAGATTTGTATGAGCCATTCGTTTGCGTTTCTGTCCTTTATAAAATACATCAAATGCTTCCTCAGTGGATTTAACTTCTATTTCAGTTACACCGTGCACATACATATTACGATTACCATCTTCTCTAATAATCCTGTTCTGAAGACTTCTGGATAAAAAAGTATAAAATATTTTAATACATACAGCAAATATTGCAATAAAAAGGAACTAACTTAAATAACAAAAAATAAATATTAGCTCAATTTGATAAACATTGGAAACGGTATTTTAAAAATTATACATTTCAAAAAATTCATAACAAAATTAATTTATTTCACAATAAACAATAATATCTCATGAACCCAATTTCAATCACACTATCTTAACAAAAGTAAGTAAAGAGGAGAAATTAAAATATCAAACTGTATTTTAAATTAACTACTTGCTGATGGCTGCATTAATGTTGCCATTAAACAACTTAAACAGATAAATTTAAAGAAGAAAACACTATCATTCCAATTTCAACATTTATTTTTCAGGAAACCAACTAATCACAATCTTCTTCCTTCCTCCACTTCTATCACTATGTATAACCTTAACGCATACATACTGGGTGTTCTTCATTAATATTGGTAAAACTTTCAAGAGAGATAGGGCAGATTGAACAGACCTGCAATTACATAACAACCCTTTACCAGAAATGCTATAGAAAAGTTGTATCAGAGAACAAGAAATGGGTGAAGGGATGCAAGACTGAGATAACCAGAAATATTTTGGATTACATTTGTGGAGGAGTAATTCCTAGTGAACTTAATGGGAATTTGGTGTATCGATTTTGTAGAAAATAGGAAAGGTCAACTCATTGTTGGGTCCATAGTATGAAGATATCACCTATGAACTGGATCTAGGTTAACGGAGAGGAATTTAGGTGTTGCTGTTGCCGTTGTCCCATTAAAAGGTTGGTATAAGAGGGTGCCACCGGGGTGCCCATAGCTGTACCAATTATTTGGTGTTAGATATTGTTTTGAAAAGAAAATTTTTTCTTGGTGTGGAAAACTGGGTCACAGAAATAATCAACAGGTGCTCAGGAAAGAATTTCATGGCCAGTAAAACAAATATTCAAGTGCCACCAGGCCCCTAGCATGGGGGATGTTAGTGTGGACATCTATGGTAATTAGGAGTGTATCAAGGTAGAAGTCATTTTGGGAGTTTACTGAGGCTACAAAGGAATGGTTTCTCTGTTGAATGAATGAAGATAGTTTTTCCACTATTGTTTGGAGGAATTCATCCACCAAAGCAGAATATTTTCAGTAGGGAAATGACAATTGACTGTTACAACTTAAAAATCAAATATAAGAACACAATTCAGTTTGATATGAAAGAGCAGCTAACTTATCTTATATCGAAAGTTGGAGAAGCCAGGCAGGAAACCAGTAATATGACAACTTTTGGAGGGCCTTCTGGAGAGTATGTCTGAATATCTTGCAGCTTAACTGATCTGTTGGCGGCTGGTAAGACGTTCAGACCTAATCTCCTGAAGAAGAGGGCACAGGCCCTTGGTAATATGTCATGTTACTGCTTCCCTGCATAGTGACTGCAACTTTCCATTGAAGTCAGAAACTCTTATGACCATATTTCCTATACAACTGAATTATTTTGACCTTTGTGTGTGTGTGTGTGTGACACTGTCAAAAATATTGGTATGGAAAGGATAGAGAGATACGTTGTGGCTTACCTGAAAGTGAAGTGTGGTGTCACCATGAGGAACTGAAGGTTGTTCTTCAAATTTTCAGAGGCTCTCAGCCTCCTTCAGGAAGGAGTGTTACACCATTCCGTGCACCGGCCGGCTGCAGAGTTTTGACCGCCGCATGGCCAGTAGCCCATAATCAATCAACACCCCCACCGAGCCACTAACTTTCTCTCTCAGGGGAAGGTTGTGGCATAGGAAAGGTTAGGATACAGATCATTCATACAAAGCATCCCATGTATACATGTATGCTTGAACATACAAATACTCATGAACATGCACACACACACATGTATGCATACTTATACATACATACTCACATGGTCTTGTGAAAGAGGGGATGGTACGTAGGAAGGGCAGTAATTACAGGATGTTGAGTCCAGGGCTTTGCCATAGATGGAGTTCTGCTTCTGATGAATCGGGGGGTAGAGCTTCAAAAGCAGTCCACAGTCGGCCAGTGCACGGAATGGTGTAACATTCCTTCCTGAAGAAGGAGGCTGAGAGCCTCCGAAAGTTTGAAGAACAACCTTCAGTTCCTCATGGCGACACCGCACTTCACTTTCAGGTAAGCCACAACCTATCTCTCTATCATTTCCATACCAATAAATATATATATATATATATATATATATATATATATATATATATATATAGTAACATGATTGTTGCGAGGTGCGGTCGAGTGCCCTTGGCGGGGGTGGCTGCAGTGGTGGTGTTTATGCAGGTGCCGGAAGTGCGATGTTGTTTTGGGCCGGCCCAGTGCAGAAGCGTGGTGGTCAGTTCCAAGTTGGACTCGACCTAGGATGGAAGTGCTCCAAATAATTGATAAACCACACCATGAAAGTGACCTATGTCTGATGCTCGATTAAATAAAATTATGAAAGATTAAAAAACGGTTTTGGTGATTATATCCAAAAAAATTACCTGGCGCCCAAACATGAATAATCAACGAAAAAACGAAAGGAGGGTAGCGGAGCGGCTACATTATGGCGAGCCAACGCTGGGCATGAACGGTAATTAGATGGAGCACGCGGGAGCAGAGAGCAGAATTGGAGAACAAGGTTGCTGAGTACACGCGGGATCGAAGTTCTGGAGCACACGAGGACAAGATCTCATACGTGAGGAAAAAAGAAAAAAAAACTGGGTTCTTCATCGTCGGAAGAAAAGTGAGTTTAGTGTTAGTGAAGTGCTGCAATAAGCGAACAGAAAAAAAAACAGGTTGGTGACAATCTAATTAATTTTTTGGTGTTGTGGGGTCATTTACAGTTCTAATAGCAATGGCAGAACGAAATAATGAGGCAGAATCGGATATGTGGGATAAATGCTTAAAATTATTAAATGTAAATCTTGAGCTATTAAACGGATGTGTTGGTGTAGTAAGTGGAATAAGTAGAAAGTTTAATGTAATAAACGAAAGAATGGATGTATTAATTGATGGAAAGGTCGACAAGGTAGAGGAAGATTTAAATGAAAAATGTGGTGACTTCAGAGATAAGGTTAATGTTGAGAGTGCGAAGCCGGAAGTTAAAGAAAATATTTTGCAGGATCAAATAGTGATTCAAAATGGAAAATCGGAGGAAGGGAATAATAAATTAAATGTAGGAGGTAAAGAGAATTTGGTTCAGAAACAGCTGATTAACGATAGTGAATTGCATAAACTTGCTAATAATTTAAAAGAGAAAACGGTAGAAAATAGGGAAATGGTGAAACCCATTAATGAGGAAAAAAGTAGTGGATGTAGATCAAAGAACATCTCACAAAATGTAACGAAAGGTAAAATTACAATAAATAAATCCAAGTGTGTAAACTTTAAGGAGGGGTATTATAGATTAAGTCCGAAAAAGAAAATTTTTGTGTGTAAAGAAGGTTTGATTTTTATCACTCCACACAGAAAAAAGAGGTGTATGCTTGAGGAATGTATGAATAAAGGAAGTAATAATTGGTATGGTGTGGCTGACAGGAGAGTGAAAAATGTAATTCAAACACCTGTCAATTTGGGTTATACAAATAACCGAAAACTAAATGTATATGAGGAGTATTTGATGATATAAAAATAGATAAAGACTGCGAAATGTGGTTGTTGCAAAGGAAGTGGAAGTATTTGGTGAAATATTTTTGTGTGGGAATTCCCTGGAAGCCAGGAGGAGGCAACAGTTATCATAATTTGGCGAACATTCTCAGTGTAAATATTGTATCTGAGGATGATGCTAATTAGGGTTTATTAAAAAAAAAACAGAGTAAATTTTTGTTGGTTTTGGATGGTATTGGTCAATCAGCTGATTAATAAAAACATTGTAAATTTGACATATAAACAGCTGATTAAAAAAGGATTATTGTATACGGAATAGTTTGGAAAAATTATTGTCAAAAAGAATGTATGAGTATTATGTTCCAAACAGATATAAATTTTGTATTTTTAAACATGAAAAGAAGGTATTGTACTAGTGAAAAGTATTTGTAACAATTGTGTAATTGTATTAATTGGTTATCAGGGCGTGGTCAAGTGGTTGTTTATGTTAGTATTATGTGAAAAAAAAATCAAAATGTGGCTGTATTTTATGGATATCTATGGTCAGCCAATTTTTGTTCTTTGGAGGGGGGATAATGTAACATGATTGTTGTGAGGTGCGGTCGAGTGCCCTTGGCAGGGGTGGCTGCAGTGGTGGTGTTTATGCAGGTGCCGGAAGTGCGATGTTGTTTTGGGCCGGCCCAGTGCAGAAGCGTGGTGGTCAGTTCCAAGCTGGACTCGACCTAGGATGGAAGTACTCCAAATAATTGATAAACCACACCTTGAAAGTGACCTACGTCTGATGTTCGATTAAATAAAATTATGAAAGATTAAAAAAGGGTTTTGGTGATTATATCCAAAAAATTACCTGGCGCCCAAACATGAATAATCAACGAAAAAACGAAAGGAGGGTAGCGGAGCGGCTACAATAAATATATATATATATATATATTGGTGACAAAGTCACTTGGATAGTGAGGAAGGATAGAAATAAATAGGAGGATTACACTTTATGTGAATTCATATGCTCGGGCGAAGAATTACGCACATAGAAAAGCATATGTTCCAAGCAGAGAGAAGGATGGAAGAAGAAGGAAAGACTGAAAATATTTGACCCAGGCGGGACTTGAACCCACGTATTCTGCTCATTTGAGACCACCACAGCTGTGACTAACCAAGTTTTGTACAAAATTGCAAAATCCTTCCAAGCTGGGAGAGTTTTCCATGACCACAAACTGTGAAAAAGTGCTTGATGTTACAGACAGTCTGTTTTGGAAAAGAAGAGGCAGTTGAGAGCAATGCAAGCCAGAGCAATCTCAAGGGTACAGGACTGGAGAAGATGAAAGTGTCAGGTAAAGTACCTGTAGTCAATTCAGTCAGAAAATTACTGAGGGAACACCACCACTAGATCTCCAATTCGTAAGTCCTCTCCTTCCCTATGTGACAGTTTCTGATGTGTCTGTGAGAGACTTTGACTTTGTGTTCCAATGACTTGCAGTCCTCAAGGACGTGTAAAAATTGAATTAATTTCTGCCCAAAGGTTTGAACTAAAATTTCGGGAACTCTGATAATTAGTTTATTAGACTGAAATTTAAGTAGTATGAATGTGAGAGTGTGTATAATAATATCATAAACGATTGAGGATTCTTTGGGCTGAGCTTTGCCCGGTCAACTTAGACACATATTTCGAGAGAAAAAATCCCAGAGTTTTTAAAATTGCCACAGTTGATCCTTTGGTACATCAGATTAAAGAAAAGAAAAGATTCCTCATGGGAGGGGGAGAGTGAGCTAGGGGTAGGAGGGCCTTTAAAGGTGACGTTTTTTAGTTGTTTGCTCATAACTACGAAACTATCACTCATAGTAAAGAATTGCTCAATATAAAAGTTGAAGCTGATAAAATTTCCTACTAAAGTGTCCTTAAAAAATTTTTTACTTAAGACAAACAGTTTCGGAGTAAGTAACAAAAATTTTAAAAATCGTTCTTTATTTACATTTTATTGTTAAATAATATATTATTGTATGCAAATCTCGTAGTCTATCTCTTTTTCTTCCAGTGATTGGTCATCTCCAAAGAGGTGGTAAGTGGCCCAGTGGGTGCCCCTCCTGCTGATGGAAGAGCACTAACAAAAAAAAAAGGAAATGCCGATGCATGCATGTACACGTCATGGCCCCTGGGCAACGTTTAGGCGGCTAAGTATTGAGGGAGATTCGAGGATCAATCTATAATACACAGAGCACACGAGCTGTTGATCTTGGAACCCGTGAAACTTTACTGCATCTAACACTGACATGAACAACAATACACAACAAGAAACAAAGCTCGTACACAGTCAAAGATATAACATTTTTTATTGTGTGTGGGCAGTTTGCAAAGAATTTTATCTCAACACTAAGCCATGCAAGGGCGAAAGAGCGAGATCCGGCACTTTAAAATTGGGATCTATCAGCTAAGGGAGATAACCCCGAAAGGAAAGCATAAGTCCCCCAGATTTGCTTGGGGTTGGCGTAGTGCTGACAACCCGATCCGTAAAAAACACCATTACGAAATGTGAAACAGGAAAAGCTTGACTGACCTATATTCAATGACGAAATGGCAAACACACAATGGACCTGAGAATCGAATCATGGAACGTGTTAACCCTATACCAGGCAGGAGCCCTGAAAAAGCTATTAGATCAAGTGAACGAGTACCGACTTGATTTAACCGCGATTCAAGAAATGAGATGGGTAGGGGACGGGATAATTGAAAAGAAAAACCACATAGTATTCTACAGTTGTCAAAAGAAGAACCACATGTTTGGCACTGGATTCATTATAAATAGACAGATAAAACACCTTATTATGGATTTCCAAGTCAAATCACATAGATTATGCAGAATTAGAATCAGAGGGACTATTTTTAATTACAGCTTCATTAGTGCGCGTGCCCCACCTGAGGAGAAGAGTGATGAAGAAAAGTACAGCTTTTATGATAAGCTGGACGAAATATATAATGAATGTCCAAGAGGAGACTGTAAGATAATTTTGGGGGACATGAATGCCAAGATTGGAAAGGAGGTTGAATAGAAACCCAGTATCAGAAAGTACAGCCTACATGAGGAATCTAATGATAAAGGGATAAGACTAATACACTTAGCGGCCTCAAGAAATATGGTAGTAGAAAGTACCCTTTTTAATCACAAGAATATACACAAAATGACATGGTGATCACCAGATGGCAATACTTATAATCAAACTGACCATGTTTTAATAGACTCAACTTGATGGATGTCAGAAGTTACAGGGGGGATAATATTGACTCTGACCACTACCTGGTAGGGGCAACTATCAGAAGTCAAATATCCAATGCAAGAAAGACACACGGGTCACAGTCGAGGAAATTTAACTGTGAACGGCTGAAAGAATCTGATACTGCTATGAAATACGTCAATCACATTAATGAGGCCCTGAAGGGTCTGGTGGAGACTGAGAACATTAACGAAATTTGGAAGAACCTTAAAGACACTCTCATTAAAGCTGCTTATGATATTCTGGGAAGAGTGATAAAGTAACATATAAATGGTGGTTTGACGAAGATTGTCCTAAAAAAATAAAGCATACAAGCAAATGCAACAGAGGAACCACACCAGAAAAGTCATAGAAGAGTATAGAACTAGAAGAGAAGGAAAAAAGGATACACAAGAGGAAAAAGAGAGAACACGAGAGGAAAGAATTGGAAGAGATGGACCGTTTGAAAGGGGAGAACGAAATAAGAGCTTTTTATCAAAAGATAAACAAAAGCTGCAAAGATTTCCAACCTAGAGTGAATATGTGTAGGAAGACGGATTGTTTAATAATTAAAAGCGAAGAAACGATACTCCAAAGATAGAATGAACATTTTGATGAATTACTGAATGAAGATCTAGTAGATAACCAATGTAATTACCCCTCAGTAAACACTGGTAGATGGAAAACGGAAAGGGAAGTGCTGGTACCACATATCAATGAAGTTGAATTGGCTATTAAAAGGTTGAAGGATAACAAGGCCCCTGGAACAGACCTTAAACAATCAGAATTAGTTAAAAATACAGGTAAAGAATATGCCAAGCAATTCCACAAACTCGTAACTAAGATATGGGCTGCCGAAACAATACCTGACGAATGAAATGTTGGCATTATCTGTCCAATACACAAGAAAGGAGATGTTATGGAGTGCTCAAACTATAGAGGAATCTGTTTGGTATCCAGTGCATATAAAATATTCTCCAACATCCTCTTTAGTAGACTTGCATCTTACATCGAAAATGGTATTGACGAATACCAGTGTGGATTTTGCCATGGAAGATCAACTATTGACCAGATCTTCACGATATGGCAAGTTCTTGAAAAGTGTAAAGAGTATGGAATTGATACATATCACCTTTTCAGTGACTTCAAATCAGAAGTAACCTTTATGTTGCCATGGAGGAGTTGGAGATCCCTAAGAAACTGATTACACTGGTAAGGATGACTATGGAGAATACTCAGAGCCAAACTAAGGTGCAGAATAAGCTATCAAGTGCCATAACTATCAAGAATGGAGTTAGACAAGGGGACTCGCTATCCATAATTTAACATAGTTCTGGAGAAAGTGATGAGATGCGGTGATTAACACAAGGGGACAATTTTATATAAATCAGTGCAAATCTTGGCTTACGCCGATGACATAGATATCATTGCAAGAACACCAGGAGCAATGTGAGAAGCTTTCACAAGTGTGGTAAAAGAAGCAAAAAAAATAAACTTATAGATTAATGAGGAGAAAACCAAGTACATGCCTGTAACCAAGAAAGACATCCCGAGGGAACACACATCCATAGAAATTGAACCATGCAAGCTAGAAGCTGTACGTAGCTTCACCTATCAGAAGTTAATAATAAGAACAGTGTCAGCTTGGAGATTCAAAAGCGGATACTCTCTGCCAACAAGTGCTACTATGGCCTCAGAAAACATATGAAGTCTAAGCTGCTGTTCAGGAAAACTAAAGTCCTAATGTATAAAGTCTTAATATGACCAGTATTAACATGGACACTTTCTAAATCCGATGAGAGGCAACTCACTACATTTGAAAGAAATATTCCAAGGGAAATTTTTGGCCCAGCAGAAGTGAAAGGTGAATGGCGACGAAGATATAATAATGAACTATACGATCTGTATAATGAACCAGATATCATGAATTTTATCAAGATTAGAAGGCTAGAATAGGCAGGATATTGAAGACATCCCCAGAAGGAATAAGGAAAGCCAGAAGACCAAGACTCAGATGGGAAGACAGAGTGAGAGAGGATGTAAGGATAATCAGAATCAAGAATTGGAGTGCTAAATAAAGGGGAATGGCGAAAACATCTTCAGAAGGCCAAGGTGCACAAAGGGCTGTCGTACTATTGATGATGATGATTGGTCATCTAGTACAGGGCCATTGGTGCAGGATCCCTCTCAGTTCCCACACACTATTATGCAGTGAATCCCCACTTTGCAACACCTAAAACGTGCCCCACAACCTGTTGTACAATTACAAAAAAATTGTGCTGTGGGTGGAGGTAGGGGTCAAAGGTTTCCATTGATACTCTTCTCCCAACCTCAAACCAAAGGTGGTAGATGGTTCCCCAACCAGCTGTGGACTGAAAATAAACTCACTGGAGTGCTATTGGTCAGAGCCTCTTGTATTGAGGGTAGCAATGATTTGAGCATATTGGGCACTGAACTCCAAATTTGTTAGCATGTTCACCAAGCTTTTAGAACCAAATTTCCAATATATGAAGAATGTAATACCACACATGACAGGGGAAACAAAAGAACAAGAGCAAACAGTGCTTATTATGGCATATGAAAGTAAAACTTTTCTTTTACCTTTAACTTGACCTCTGGTCCTTGGGCTTAAAAGTGATTCTAAAAAACAGGAATAATATTCTAATCTAATCTAAATTGAATTTAAAAATGTTAATTGTTTGATTAATTAAAGAATTCTCCCACAATTTATCAAAGCCAGATATGAAACTTGTAATATACTCATACTTGGCTCAACTACTCGAAAGTGGCACGTCGCTTATCAGCTCCCTGGTTTGGATTGTAAAACTTAATTTTATAAGACAGCTGTCATAATAAAAGATAAATAAATTCATTCTGTTTATAGAATACTGAGCCAACACTTGTTCAACTAAATGATGCAAGGGAGCAAGGAGACTATATATACATATATTGACATATCTTACACATGACTCTGCATGACTGCAGACTCAGATTCAAGTTCTATTCACTGTAACAATTTTTATTTATTTACTTTGTTTACTTTTCAGATATAGACAATATGTTACTTGAATTTTGGATTACCAGAATATTTCACAACTGTATAAATAGTATGGGACCTTGAAACAGAGGCACTGCTTTCACAGTGTGTACTTCTGTACATTGCTCTAACAGTAAATAAACTCCAACGTTCACTAACACCATGTGTTTCTGATTCATCTAAACCTCATGATAGAAATTAGTTCCCAACATTGTAATTATTTCTTAATGGATGCCCCTAATTCTTCACTCCCTCTAATCTATCCATTCTTCCTCTTAAAACCAAATAAGACCATCTATATTCACCCAGTCCGGTACTTGGCCCAGTGCCAATATGGTTAAGGCATCTGTGTACTGAGCAGTCCCCACCCTGGCTGAATACTTTCAGCCTTTCCTTTTTCTTCCTTCCTTCTCCATGCATTGAACATATACTTTTCTATGTGCACAATTCTACACCTGAGAATGTGAATTCACATATTTATTTCTACCTTTCCTCACTATCCACAATCCCTTACATATATATATATATATATGCAGTCCGCAGCCGGCCGGTGCACGGAATGGTGTATATATATATATGCTTACATATACACGTTATTAAACAAATAATTTTTCTCTATAAAACTATATAAAATGAAGACAAAAATTTACCTTGTACGAAGAGAATCTTCTTGACCCTCTTCCAGAAGGTCATAGGTGTTGTTGTTATAAATTTCTATGTATGTAACAAAAACTGAATACACTGTATCTTCATCAATACAACTAAGCTTTGTTGAATCAGCCATCCTCAAATCAAGATCACTATTGAAGTCTTTTCTAAAATTTAATATAAATTTAGTATTTAAGAATCTTATATACAACATTATTTAAGACATTTATTCATATGCAACATTACAGAAAATCTTAAGGTACAGTAATTCCAAAATCCCAATATAAAACAACCAATACTTGCTGTTGGTAAAATACCATTACATTAATTTGCACATCACGTTTATATCCGACTTAAATAGTTTCTAAATTTGTTTATTCTTTGACCATGTTAAGATGTAAATCTAAACATGGCTTAATAAAAAAATGGAATAAGGATTATACATCTATAAACTCTCCCACATTATTTACTCATCTATACCTTAAATCTATAGTCACATGGCTAGGTAGCAATTAGCATGTCAAGCTCCCATTCTAAAGATAAAATACGACTACGCCTTGTCTTTACCAACCACAATGCTCAATTCAAATTCTGGAGGACCAGTCATTAGACAGCAACTATTCGACACCCAGCAAAGCCAACAACTCTCTCTCTTTTTCAATTAAAGGTCTCAATAATGGAAAATTTTTGATCAGTAACAATAGAATAAAGCATACATAAAAACATGTATAGTAGTCCAGGAAATTAGGATGCGGTTAGACTACATTTTTTATATTGTTCAAGGGTGGGTCTTGGTAGTTGTACAGTGGACAGGGCACAGGATTTCTTTCTGGAGGGTATTTTATACTTATGAAAGCAGTGCGGACACAGTTGGTGTAGATGTACAGACTTCCAAGTGGAACAAATGTCATATGAGGTTGAATAAAATGTAAACATGAATATGGACATTAATGTGTGGGAGGAGGGGGTGCACTGTATTAAGTTCTGTTCTTTCCATTCTTCAGTTCGTGTCATATGAGTGAACTAGAGTTTATTATAAGATTACTCATTTGAGAAATTGTTCAAAGACTTGAAGCACAATTTGGGTAAAGTTACCTGAAGAAAACCCAAGTGTATGAATGAACCAAATATTTTTTGGAACTAACATAATTCGAAAATGAACATCAAGCATCTAAAAAAACAGCACAAAGGAGCCACTGTTTTCTATCTAAATGTTATTTATATATGTATATATATATTATTGCAATATTGGTATGGAAAGGAAAGAAAGCTTGTGGCTTACCGGAAAGTGAAGTACGGTGTAGCCATAGGGAACCAAATGTATTCTTAAAATTTAAGGAGTCTCTCAGCCACCTTCTTCAGGAAGGACTGTTTCACCATTGTGTGCACAGGCCAGTTGTGGACTTGACAATGCCATATCATGAATAATATTATATATATATATATATCCGCAGCCGGCCGGTGGACGGAATGGTGTAACACTCCTTCCTGAAGGAGGCTGAGAGCCTCCGAAAATTTGAAGAACAACCTTCAGTTCAGTAAGCCACAGCCTATCTCTCTATCCTTTCCATACCAATATTTTTGACAATGTCACATTCTTACTATTACAATATATATATATATATATATATATATATATATATATATGGAGAAGTACATAGCAGAAGCACTTTGCCAGCGAAGAGATGGCAAAATGTACAAGCCTATACCCATCGACCCCAATCAAGCCATCACTTAAGAAATAGACAAGTTTGTCCGTTCACATGGAAAACTCCAAAAATTTTCATCAGCTTACATTGAACTCCTGCTCCCCAAAATCCACAAACCTGCTTTACCGGGCCACACAATAGTTGCTGGCTATAATTCCCTCACTGAGAGGATTCCTGCATTGGTAGATGAGTCACTCCAACCAATAGTAGAAAAATTAAACTCTTTCATCCAAGACACCAACCACTTCCTCTGCCATTCCCATTAACTCCCAAAATCTATTCCACCAGATACCCTTTTGGTTACTATAGATGTTGTCTCACTCTACACAAAGACCCAACATGTCAATGAACTAGCGGTACTTGAATACTTCTTCTCCCACAGACCACAAAATTCTTTCCCCACCACCAATTTTCTTATCTCCCTCACACAGTTTGTCCTCACTAGAAACTACTTTTCTTTCCAAGACAACATCCACCGTCAAATAAGTGACACAGCTATGGGCACCTGGATGGCCCCCTCCTATGCCAACCTGTTCATGGGACTCCTAAAACAGGCCCACCTAAGTTCCTCCCCATTGAAACTCCTAACCTGGTTCAGGTTCATAGATGGCATCTTCATGCTATGGACCCACAGACCAGATTCCCTATCTTAATTCCTGAACTCCTTAAACTACAAACACCTCATAAATTTAATTTGGAACTACTGCCCAACCAATGTCACTTTTCTAAACATTAACATACACCTGAGTCCTGGCATGATCAACACATCTGTCCACATAAAACCCACGAACACTGTCCAATACCTACACTTCACAAGTTGCCATCCAAACCACACAAAATGCTCCCTCCCATAAATCTAGGCCTCAGGAAGCACATATTTGCTCCGCCTGGAATAGTCTGACTTCATAAATCAACCAAATTATCAATGCCTTTATCAATAGAAACTATTTCAAAGACCTCCTCCAAAAACAGATAGCCTGTGGGCCTATCATATCTCCAAACACCCACACCCATTCTGGACCAAAACAATAAAAGCAGTCCACCCCTCACAACAACCTACTTCCCTGGACTACAAAAAATCAATTCTCCACGTAGCATACACTAGACTGCAAACTAACCCTGACCTAAAAATCATCCTCCCCACCTGCACAAGGGTTGCTTTAAGAAACACACCCAACCTCCACAATTTACTTGTTCACCCCTGCAAAACCACACCCCCACCTTTGCCAGGTTGCAAACCTTGCAGTAGGAACAAATGTCATGTCTGCCCTATATTACAGCCCACCACAATCTTCCAGAACCATACAGTGTACGCTAGGCAGAAAATATAATTCATTTTTTGTAGTCAAGGGTAGTAGGCTGTTGTGAGAAAGAACTGCCTTCAGTTCCCTGTACTTCAATTTCAAGTAAGCCACAACCTATCTATCTTTCCTTTCTATACCAATATCACAATTAAATAACACTTAAGGAAGCCGACTTACCTGAAATCAATAGTTGGTCCAGGTGGAAGTTCAAATTTTCAAGGCCTTAAGCCCCCTTCATCAGGAAAGAAGATCTGAACTGCATGCCAGCTAGGCACGAATATATGTGTGTGTGTATATATATTTGCAATATTGGTAGGGAAAGGAAAGAGAGATACGTTGTGGCTTACCTGAAAGTGAACTGAAGGTTGTTCTTCAAATTTTCAGAGGTTTTCAGCCTCCTTCTTCAGGAAGGGAGTGTTACACCATTCAGTGCACTGGCCGGCCAAGAGAGAGAGAGAGATATGACATGGTTAAAATAGCAGTTTAATTTGAGTACTCAAAGTTTATGAAAGTCTTAGTTGATTCAATATGTTTGAATTGTAAATTAAACAAGTCACCATAATTGAATCTTTGAAATATTATTAATCAGAAACGAATTAATTTAACATTAAAAATGATAATACACTTGGAGTCTGGAGGGTCTGCGTCTCATATCTATGAACAATAAGGCATAAGATAGAATTTTAAATGAACAAAGAAAAACTGAACAAAGTTATGTTAATGTGTTATGTAAGTGCGAATCTAAATTCCAGAAAACAAATTAAATTGGAGCATTAAACTTCACTTGAAGAAGCTTTAATGAAGTTGTGCATATAACATTCTTGTTGAACTAAAATATATCGACTAAGTGAATATAAATTAATTTCAAGCAAGGAATGGATGACTGGCGTTTTTTCTTAAGGCATGAGAATAGTTAATAAACAAATAAACGTTAGTTTTCTGATGGTATTTTTCAGCTGAAAACACAATCATTCCAAAATGAAAAATTTAATGGAAGAAAAACCAGCTAGGAGAGAACCTCAGCTTTGTGCCAACACCAATGGATGACATCGATTCACCCATTATTGTTGTCAAACCTCGCAAACCAACTTTAAAAAGACATAATGACTCCTTATTTCACTCAATAATTTATAAAAAGAAAATGGTTGCACTCAAACATTTTCAAAGAACAGTTTTTAAAGAATTTGTTCTGCAGTCACAAAATTTCAGGAGGAAGAGCTTACAAGATATAAAATATTTTTTGTTGTTCTATTATACGTTCTGAAGATGGAAAGTCTAGCTGTATGTTCTTACCAAAAGATATCACACTGATTATTTAACTGTTGGACCAGGAAATAATTGTAGCCACAAAAGTAATGTACAGGAAAAGGTTTTTAAATGAAAAAATGGAGGTATTGAAGGACGAAGAGGTCAAAAAAGTGCAATGTATATTGTAAAATTTAAAAAGTTATCATTTAAAATCAACAATTTTTAATTTCGAAGCTGCTTGGAAATAAGTAATTGACCAAATATTAGATAATAAGTGGACAATTTTATTTGATGACCCAGATGCTTGATTAACATAATGCAACTTTAATAAGAAAACAAATGTTTGATTATATGTTTCCATTTGATAGTAAATAATATTCCTTTTTAAGAAAACTTACTTTTATATAATGGACTTTTGGCTACATCGGACACCTTCTCCCCTATATTAATCCACAAAATACAGGTTACATGAAATTGAGGCTCAGTGTTGCCACTCAGGACAGAAGGAAGTTCTTCAAATTTTCGGACACTTTAGGAGAAAGAAGTTACATTATGTGCAACAACTGTGGAAAGCCTCCCAAAATCTGAAGAACTTTAAAATGCTTTTGAGTTTTGTCACCTGGATCATTCTAACAACCCTTGTGTTATTACCTGACGAAAGCAACAAGGGTTGAAGAAACATTGGTGGTATTTACATTATGGCTACTTTTTTCTGTTGGTTCGCTATTTTTTTTATCTAATTTTAAAGAGTCAGAGACACTACAGAAAATATTAATTTGTCCTCATATAAATATATAAAAGAAAGATGACCCATACGTGGTTGAAAAATTGCATGAAAATAGGATAAATGCTCCAGAAAAATAAATTTCTTATGTTGATCTCAGAAATCTAAAAATATTACAAGTAAAACTGTTGAACATTAACATTTATCTATGCAGATAACTGACAAAATTAACTGGAACTATGCATATTTACACATGATATTAATTACATTAAACTTATGACATTAATGAAGATTTACAAACCTTTTGCACAATTTTGGAGTTTTTGGGGTAACCATATGACTATACAATTCATTTTGTCTGTCCAAATATGCATCAGATTCATTCTGAACATCAAATCCATTCATTTTATCAGGTTTGAAAGTGTACTTTTTTGCTAAAAAATCTGATATGCTATTGAACAAAACATCTAGACAACGTGGCATAATTCCACCATTAGCAGATTCTCCAGTCATTGTAAAGGTCTTTCCACTTCCAGTAACACCATATGTGAAGAGAAGACCATTTTTACCTTGGATTAAATTTTCTACCAAAGGTAAAGCCACAACATCAAAAACATTCTTTTGAGTGCTTCTTTCGTCAAATACTTGTTTAAATGTACACTGTGTTTCTTTATAAACACCACATTTAAAGTTTACTGCTGACTCAGGAGGAATAAGTCGAACAGTTGATTGTGACAAAATTGTAATACAAGACACGTCATTATCATGTTGCATAGGACGGACTCTACAATATACTTTAACTGAATCCTTTCCCAGCTGGCAATTTCTTGGGGTTTTTTTGAATGGTGTTTTGTTCCTTCTGAAAACAAAATAAGCAAAAGCTCAGATGACAACAACAATAGTATGTTTTCCAATATTTCAGATTAATAAATAGTTATGTTTTCAACATTCCCATTAATTGAAAATCACATTTGCATTAAAGATCCTGCAATAATATTTTCACAGACCTCAAATATTCTCACGGATGCAGAATTTTTTTTAAATGTAACAAAAGTGAGAAATCTAAACCACTATATTTATGACCTAAATAATCTTTAAGATCTGCAGTTATGGAAAACTGGCATAATTGTTTGCTTTACAAAAATATAAATAAAAAAGAATGAATAGATTGAATTAAGATATTTAGAGTCGCATACGTGGCAAATAAGTTTCTCTCTTGCAACTGTAAAAAAATTCTTGTTTAGTAATTTCTTGTAAATTCTTGAACTTTATACATATCAACTCCAATTCTAAGTATAATTAATGGCTCTTTCTATAACGAATATTCCATTAAATTTAGCATATTTAGGTTGTTGGGTGTATAATTAAATCAGATCCATAAGACGATTACATTCTATTCGAAAATAAATAAAAAATGGATATATTAAACTAGCGAATCCTTCAAATTAATATTTAATTATTTTACAATAAAATTGCATACAAAATGCTATAATTAATGTAAATAAAAAACGTATGTTCGTTTCTTACTTAACATTAAATAGTAATATTTAACAATATATCATCAGTTTACCTTCCAAACAGCAAATATGAACATAACATCGATTTTACATAACAGATTAAAATAACATTATGTAACATCAAAAACGCGATTGTCAATTTGGGAAATTAAATAATTAAGAAATAAATAGTAGCAAACATAAAATACTATAGATAACAAAAATTTCAATTATTGGTCTTGAATTTTCAAATTCAATTAAGACTTACGTGGGCCTCATTTCATTAAATTCTTCTCCAATGCTTGAATATAGGACGGAAGATTCCTTATAGAAGCAAATAAAATCGTAGACCAAATAACTGCAAAAATTCAAAATGAAACGATTCTATATTTCAAATTTCGTTACATTGGCAAAGATTACAACATTCTGCTGAGCAAAGATATATCCAATCGCAATTCTTTAATATCAAAAACGTTAACAGTCTCCTAATAAGGTACTATTACAATTAATATCATGCTTCCATCTAATATAAATATTCTCGAACAACATTTTTAAATTAGCATTCCTACATTAAATCTGTTTCTCAGCTGCACCAATTGCACTACAGTCACAAGTTCATTATAATGTTGTAGTTATTATTATAAATTCCCGGATCTAATTAAACATTGAAAAAATAATTTCGTTAAGAATTGTGTGAAAGAAAATTCTTATTAATGTAGGCTATCATATGTCATACAACTTTGGAAAATGTGTCTATAAAGTGGGAATCGCTAGCAGACTGGATGAAGATGAACAGAATTTGTGCTCTGTTTAAAATTTACTCTAACAAAGCAGCCTGGAGAGAAATGCGGAACCTTACAAGTTACAAGTTAGTAAAAGAGCCCACTCCTTTAAAATAAAACGAAGAGAGCAACGCACGGATGCGGGAAAGTACTCGTTTATGAACATAACGATTATGGATTGGAACGATTTACCTGAAAGAGCACTGGCGACTCTCCCAAACAATAGTAAACGTCTGAAAACCAGACTACATAAGTTGCTTTAAGAAAGCCGAGTATTGGTAAATGTAATTGTGAAATGCTGTGAGTTTAAATGTTTTCCAGTCATTTTAAAGCAAATCTATTATCAAGGATTATGTGGTGTTTTTAGAGAGATTTGAAGGTGTTTTTTTTGTTGTTCTTACCTTTGTAATAGCTTAATTTAATTTTAAATGTAGATATAAAATTGTATATTTTTCTAGCTGCCAACAAGTGAATACTTATTTGCAGTCAGTAAAATTCATTAAATCATAAACTTGTCCAAAGAACGTGTTTGTCACATAATGAATCAAGATTTAGACGTGCGAAAGCTATCCGAGCGTTGCCTGCCGCGTTTGCTCACATTAGTCCAACAATGTTCGAATGAACATTTCCAACGCTCCAAAACCGAATTTGGCTCTGCGCCAGCATTGAAGTTTATTTACTTCTGTATGTGGCGTTTAAACGAGGTCGAAAAAGCAAAGAAGGTGAAATTCGTTCCGACCGCCTAATTGAGGAAAGCTTCGAAAAAGTTCACGATATCTTAATGGAAGATCGCAGACTAAAACTGCGTGCGGTAGCGGATACCGTAGGCTTGTCAACTTATCGGGTGCATCATTCTCCATTAAAAACAGATAAGGAAAAACATTTCAACGCAGAATCTTGAAATGTTTCGGCGTAACCCACAAGACTTTTGCACAGATTTGTAACCGTTGATGAATCTTGGATCCATCACTACGCTCCAGAGACCAAAAAACAATTAAAACAATGAATAAAAGCTGGTGAAAGTGCACCGAAAAAGGCGAAGACCGTTTAGTCAGCTGGAAAGGTGATGGCTACTGACTTTTGGGATTGTCTGGGTATAATATTTATAAATTTATTGGAAAATGACACAACAATAACTGGGCTCTCTTATGCGATTCTGTTGAATAGTTTGAAACAGGTGCTAATTGATAAACGACCAAGATTGGCGATTCACCAGGACAATGCACCAGCGCACACACCAGCAGTCTCAATGGCGAAAGTATACGTGTTAGGATTCGAATTGGTTTCTCATCCATCTTATTCACTGGACCTAGCACCAAGTGGCTTCTTGTTCCTGAACTTGGAAATTTAGTTTGGTGGGGAAAAAATTCATCAAATGAGGTAGTGATCGAGTCCGTGACGGAGTATTTTGCACAGCTTGTCAAAATCTATTTTTGTGATCGGTTGAAAAAATTGGAAACTCGCTGGGCCAAGTATATAGCGAAGGAAGGAGACTATGTTTGG
The DNA here is from genome assembly GCA_037074705.1 of Zhengitettix transpicula. Lineage (NCBI taxonomy): Eukaryota > Metazoa > Arthropoda > Insecta > Orthoptera > Tetrigidae > Zhengitettix > Zhengitettix transpicula. The sequence continues at coordinate 186,468,993 of CM073591.1, read as the reverse complement.
GAAATGAAGTAAGTTTTCTAAAAAAAAATATGTTTGTTACATTTTCACCAAACTTATCTAAATACCCTCATTGGACTGTATACTCGAAGTTTGTTGTGAAGAAATTGTGACAGAAATAAGTAAATCTAATTATGTGGCTGATATGTGAGACGAGGCAACGGATGTGAACATACTTAGTTTTAGTGTTAATGTATGCAATAAATGGAACTCCGCAAGGGTAAAATGCGGATATCCTTTCAGAATGCATGTTGAATTAGTTGGTTATTATTTCAAAAGATTAGAATAAATTGATTGTTCAGATATAAAATGGAGCGGTGTTGTCCAGGCTAAAATAAAACACCTTCATCCATATGCTCATTATGTACAGTGGTACTTTCACCTCCTTAATTTAGTTATGGAACATGCATGATCTCAAGTCAAGATATCCGCAGAGTCGCTGCTCTAGAAGCAAATGTTCACATAAGGAATTCCGAGTGGTTTATCGACCCGATAGAATGTTAAATCAAGCACAGTCAATATAATTTATGATAACAGAAATGCCATCGTTAACATTTTTCTAGGACTGGAAGAAACACTTTCAAGAAAACAAAGATATTAACACGAAAAATTGTAGGACTGGGTCCGTAACTTGTTGTTGATAAGATAAATTGTAAATTTTGTTGCAGTGAAAACATGTTTAATTTCTAAGGCAATCAAATAAGCTTTATTTCACAATATTTAAAGTTTTGCAGTGTGTAACACAGTCACAAAAACAACAGAAACACTAAACAACGCTACCAAGTTAAATGTGGCGGAGTTGTGTTTTGCCCATTATGAAATACAATTCCAACGTCCACGTGCTGAACTCTTCCTTTTGATAGGAAGGCATTAGATGCGGATGGTTGAGCTAGGTAGAGGGTTTACTAAAGCTTCCGGTCCATAGTGTAAGGATCCTACCCGGCAATGACCTTAAAGTGATGCAGTCCAAACCCTGGAAAGCCTTCATCAGGTAGGTTGGGCTCCTGGTACCTGTCCTATATAATAAGAAGGTAACTTACGTTTGTTTCAATTGCTAATGCGATAGGTACCTGAATGGAGTCTGTGACTGTAAACTGTGATTTTGAGGTATTACCTTTGGCAAGGGTGCGTGGATAATATTTTTGTTTTACGCAATGCATTTGGAGAGAAGTTCAGGACGTCTGAATGACAAAATTATATAAAGACAATGATAAGTTAAACTGAATGTTCGAATGTGTATCGACCTTGCTTTTCTTAAGCCTGAAGATGTAGAAGGCTGGGTATAATAAATTCACGGTCAAACCGCTGAAGAATAAACGGTGAATTGTTTGATTACTTCGTTAAATACTAGTTATATAACCCATTAGAGCCACACATATTATGGAACTGTTACTGTATACACAAAGAACGAATAATTTCCTTAAAGGATAGAGTCATAAATTGAATTGACAAGTTGGAACGCCACACCAAAGAATAGTCGACCTCATTATCATTTTGGAATCTGAAGCTGACAAATTAAGTAAAAAAGTGTACTGAGAATAAAGATGAAATCTATTTAGTTAAATGAGAAAATTTCCAGAACCATTAAATAAAAATTAATGAGTTGCTTAATTATAAAGGTGTGATATTAAGATATTAGCACTATTTGTTATTTATTCAGTAGCAACTAAATTTCTTCTCTTTCTGCTTCTTCTTCTTATAATTCTTAAAACTGGACGTTTGTGTGTACGGTTGTATATACGCATACAAATTTTCATTATGGCCCGGAAACAAACACTGTGGGGGTAAGACACAACTACCACCCTTATGTCCGGAAGTGGACATTTTAAAACATTCAAATTGGTCAATGAGATTGATAGTGTTTCTCCCAATGTTGTTTGTGTATAATTCAACCACTTTCGGCACTGTAGGAAGGCACACTTATGGGTGGATGTGTAGGAGCGTTACATGACATTAACACGAAAACAACAGAAATTGGCGGCGAATCCAGGGTTATGGAAGTCTGTAAGGTTAATTATGACATTCAACATACCGGAGTGGAGGTGGAAGTGGGTTAAAAAAAATTGCGTACAAGCTCTCTTCAGGTACCGAAAGTAATTTTGACTCTCTTACGGTATTGGGAGTATTTTAACCTTGTTAAGATTACCGGGAGTATTTTTAACTCAGCGTACCAGAATTAGTTTAGATTCTCTCCAAGTATCAGGAGCTTTTCCGACTCTCTGAAGGTACCAGAAATATTTTGGACTCTATTGGAGTACAGGGACTATATTTGACTCTCTAAAGGTACTGGAAGCTTATTTTATTCTCTTAAGGTACAAATATTATTTTTGACTCTCTTAAGGTAATGGAAGTATTTTTGCGTCTCTTAATGTACCAGTTTTTTAGACTTTTTAAATTTGCTTTCCCTATTGTAGGAATCAGTACAGTTCTTGACTCTATTAAGGTACTATGAGAAACCATAGCGGTTATGATGAAAATAACATTCCGTAAGTAGGGTAGAGAGCGTAAAAAGGTAATTGTCCATTAAAGTGAAGCTATGGATGCTAGACCAAAAGATTTATGGTCAATTTAAATCATTTTCCGGGCTAATATATAAAAGTAAACAGGCAATGCCGGGCACCCAGCAATTATCTAATCTAGTCTTCTAACAAATAAAATAGACTGTTTCTGTCTCTCTCTGTGTGTGTGTGTTCCTCATACAAATCTACACCTCTGGAGCAATTATTACCAAATTTCGTATACGTGTTCCTTTAGAACCGGAACAAACACTGTGTGGGTAAGACAGGTCTACCACCAACAGGGGCGTTGGGTGAACGGGGTGGAAATTTTTAAACATGCTGGAACGGCCTATATTTGCGTCAGATACATTCTTTTCTGGATCAATGAGTTTGATAGTGTTTTACCCTACGCTTTTTTAGTGCATTATGTCAACTCTTTTCGGCACTGGAGGGGAGCAACCTTAGGGATTTGGGTTGAGGGGCGTTACATAAAAATTACGCGGAAACAGCCGAGATTGAAGTTGAATCCGGAGTTAAGGATGTCGCTGAGTTTAATTATGAAAACCGAGCGACCCAACTAGTATTCAATAAAATTGTCACTTTAAAATCTGGCGTAGCAGCCGCAAATGAAGCAAAATACTGAGTGACTTGCCGCTGCTACCTGCTATCCTCAAGGATGGTCGAAGTCCCATGCCTATGCACTGATTTCAATCTATCCTAAAAAAGAAGAGAGCTTGTTCACTATTCGAATCGTTGATTTTCTAATTCTTCTTTCTATATCTTTGTCTTGCTTACTATTAGTAACGTTGATTTCATATTACCTTAAACCAAAGACATATATAAATAACATAGACTGGACACGACGCCGCCATGTTTGAAGCAAATTGAAGACTCAGCCGCCATTTTTTAAACTGTCAGGTGGGCGTTCCCCATCGTCTGCTTGCCTTGAACTCTGTCGCACAAATGACCTAAAACTAAATCTCTACGGACAATATATTTTAAGGTTTAAGAAAATATAACACATTTAACTCATAGGAAAATTTATTGGCCTTTAAATAATATCAGTTTTGTATACAATTGCCTTATGTTGCGTCCTCTTTCATCCATTGCTTTTTCTTTACACAAATAATGAATTCTGCAATTGAAGTACTGTTTTAATAAAACCTTTATCAAAATTGAGTAATGATTTTCCTCACCAAATTCGGCCGAATCTATTAAATGGTCGAATTCACAAAATATTATTTGTTTGTGTCCCAACATCCGGAATACCTCCACACACAATTTTAATAGTAAATTCTTCTTTCCTATTTGTGATTCGTTATTTCTCAATACCTTTTCAGCAAGTGTAAATAATTTCACTACGTCTTTAGACGGGTTGATTGACTTGTCTTTAAAGTCCTTTATCTTAATCAATCCAGTTTTTCTTTGAGAGCGAGGAGCAAGCAGAACCTCTAAACAACCTAAACACTTTAGTTTTTTTACCACCATCCGTACAACACTTCCTGAAATATATTCTACCACTTTTTCTGAATATAATGTTAATCTCTCATATTCAGGGATGTAATCATGATCAAAATTGTGATCTGTAAATGATTTAAAATTATTGTTTTCAATTGGTACAACAAGTGTCCAAAATTCCTCACGTACTATTAGCACTTTTTGATGGTTCTATCTGCCAAATTAAAGATTTCCTGTATGCTGCTCTGAACTGTAATGAATTTGGAATATTTCGATTTCCGCCACATCTTCGTAAGCATGAAAAGAAGAGTTCTAAATGGTCCTGGCTCATTCTCCTACTTAATATAAATTTGAGAACTGGAGAATCGTTCCACACATACTTCTCTGCCAGTTGCCTCAAACTGAGAAGATCTAAAACATTCCCTGATAAATATACTAAACTCCCATCGTACAGCTTTAAATTCATAAAATACTGTACAGATCTTTCTATTGTGTTGCATATTGTCACTCTATTACCTCTAAACACAGGAGTTTTTGTGCCCTTGTTCATAACATTGCACGAATTCAACAAATCAAATGCTTTATCTACAATTTTTATTAACTTTACCGTGCCCTCACAATTTACAAATTCAGGCAAACCAAAGTCTCTACAAAAAATCATGGCATCTGCTACAGAATTGCTTAGTGTCTGGCCAGCCAATGCTACCTTCATTTTCTGTGCCTCATACTGAATGTGTAGCCTCGTCATTTTATTAGCAACATGTAACCGTTCCTTTTCCTGTAACTTTACTAAACTCGTAAAGTACTCCCACTTAATTAGCTGACCCTCACCATCTACTAATATTCTCTTTTCACATAATGTATTTCTCAACAGTTTTAACACATGAGCCATGTCAAAGAAACCAAATACTCTTTCTTCCTTATTTGATGGATGCGGAAACCAACATTGTGAATGCAATGCACCAATCTTAATACCCAATTTGTCCATGACCGGCCTATTAGTCGCAGCACCATCACACACTACCGCAACTATCTGTATTCCAGTCTCCTCCAGTTTATGCAAATATTGCTGCAGGATATTGAGTTTGGCATTTGCAGATATGCCATTCAGCAAACAATATCCAACCAGAATTTTCCAACTCCTGTTGAGAGCTGTTACCATGAACACCAGCGCCTCTCTTGCCACCTGACTGTCATCGCTGTCCTCACATCCTTGTCCCAAATCAACATACCCCCAAACCTTTTCCCCATCCCACACCAAATCTTTTTTTATGGCTATCTCATCAAACATAAGAGTAGCAAGGATCGGACCTGAACTATTCAGCACTTCACTTCTTAGTTTGCTAAAACTTTCTTCAGTAAAGCCAGGGCTGCCATTTACTGAAGTTGCCCATCTACGAAGTGTTCGTGGATGTGGTAATTTAACAAACTTCCTTAAATAACTGTATGCTTGCGCAGAATAAAAATTTAGTGTAAGGGCAAATTGTTTAACTTCTGTGGGATATTCACGAACAGAGCATTTATAATTTAATGAAACAAGTTTTTTCAAAATGTTACTATGATTCTCACACCCTAGCACTTCTGATGCAGAGTCTTGAAGTTTTCTATTCAATCCTGCAACCAACTTTTCATACGTAACAAATTGTTTCTTCTTTCTTGAGATACCTTGTTTTATTTGCTTCACTTGCTCCTCAATTTCTCATTTCTTTCTTGTAATGCATCACAATTCCGTTTAATTTTCTTAGGGCTAGGCAAACAATAAGAGTGGTCCGTATGTTGACTGTGGTTCTCTGTCTCAGCTATAAAAGAAATAATTATTATTGAGCTACAATTTGTGTTAAAAATATAATCATTAACAGAAAAATTGATAAATCAATCTTTAGTACAAATAATATAATCTGAATTTTACTTGGTTGATTTGACGACAGGTTAGGCTCCAATGAAGCTGATTCTTCAAGAATGGGATGTTTTCTTGGAACTTTAGTAACTGTGGTTTTTGGTTTCTGTAAGTGGTCAGGAAATGAAAATATTGTTAGAACTGCATTAGCCAGAAGTCGCCTTCTCTCATTTGATACATACATGTATGTCTTCAAAATGAGAAGAGCATACATAACTATAAGCAGTAGGATGCCACTTATCCCGCCTCATACTTATTATCCATCGTTTTGTTAGCTCCTTGTTTTTCAAAGGAAATCTATATAAAAAAAGGGGACTAGATTACTTGCAGTACAGAGAAATACTTTAATAAAAATACATTTCAGTCTCATTATATGATCACGAAGAATACATAAATTTGATAAATACGACCTAAGAATAAGTTAAGTTAGAAATGAAAAATGCTGATACGTAGGAAAAATAATAAGGAAGGTCGTCAAATACAGACGAAATAGTCAAATGACGAGTGCAGTTAGTTGCTCTAGGCTCTTCTTAGCACCTGAAGAGAGGACAAGGATCCCAGAAACGCTGTGCAGTATTTATATTATCAGTTATTATGTCTGTATTTGGCTATCTTTATTATTATTATTATTATGCTGATACTTACTTAAAATACGATACTTCATTTGTTTTCGAACTACGACCACTACAATTGTAAGCTGAACACACGTTTGGCATGATTTATAATAACAAACCATTTATTTTAACACAAAAACTTCAAAACTTTCACCATCAGTAGCACAACACAAATCGGGTTTTAGGTGAAGTGGACCAACTAAAAAATGGCGGTCAGTGTTGTTTGTTGCTGCCACCCAGGGCGCTGTAACGCTGATATAGCCACTCACATCCGTTTCTCTGTCTGACTACATATTCTCCTTCGCTAAGAATTCCTTTTCAACTTCTGTTAGTGTTAAATCTCCTTAACTTAAGCCGATTGTAATGTAGAATGGAAGTTTAGTAGTTTATGAAGCAAATTTGTGGGTATCATATATTTGTATTTGCTATGTAGGGAATTTAGTCCTGTTAATTTAATATTGTATTTCTAAACTTCGTTAAACACAATTTATCTGAGTCTAGCCAAGGCTACCAGGGAACGGATGTCATATGAGACGCATCCTGGCCGGCCGTGCCAGAATTTTCTCAAGGTGGAATACCCGATCCAAACTCTTGTCGAAGTTAAGAAGTTCGATGGCCAAACTTTACTTGGTAAAACATGGCGCACTAACTTCAATGTCTGCCTGGACCTAATAGTCTATTGCTCATCACATGCTTCCTTCACATAAACTGAGGACCATGGTTCGTAGTTGGGGATTGAGCAAAACCTCCTGTCCAGAGCCTCAGGAAGACAGAACTGAACATCTTAAGTAATTGTAACAGCCCCGGGCTAGACTCTATCTGCAAATAATATAACTGTTCTTTTTCATCAAACTATTGGTTTCAAGATTCGCAAAACTCTTATTCTCAGTTTTGAATAGGACTCGGAATTGGTGAACCGCGTAATACGTTCTAGGCATTGGGTCACCCGACAATAATATCTACTATTGACCAATATTAGATAGTATGACAAAAATGTGAAATAATTCCAAAATTTGTATTGAATTTTCCAGTGTATCGACATCATGAGAGATTAGAAGAAGGGAAATAAAAATTCCGTGTTTGAAATAATAGAATATTATGTCCTTTTACTAAGAAGAAATGGTTAAGAATTAGAGCAGTGACAGTTGAATGAATTATAATAATTCTTGCATTATACATACATCTATATATATAGTTCCATTTAATTGTGATTTTTAGGTTGACAAATATTAATTTCCGAATAAAAGCGATGATCCTGCAGAAATGCCTTCAGAACCCTTTTGAATTTCAACCGTTGATTAATTGATTTTATTTCCTTCAGAAGTTTATTACATAACAACTTTCCATAATAGAGGCAACTATTTTTATAATAGATGTTGTTTAAAGAGTCTACGAAATATGAAGGGACAAACTACTGCACATAACGTTCTGATGGCTCTGTTTTGAAATCTGAAGTGTTATCAAAAGATAATTCCGTATTTTATTTGGGAGTGGAAATAAACAAAATATATCATGTGTAACCTGTTCTTCCTTATTTCACACGAATAACATGCGATAATATAGGAGATAACAGAAGATAATATAATTTACTCAATTTTCATTCAAATTTTTAATATGTATATACCAATTAAAACACTCGTCTAGATGGATATCCAGGAATTTACAACTATTTTATTATGAAATACCTTTTGTACCAATTTTTATATGTGGCTTGTGTGGATTATTTTTAATATTATAGAAGTTTATTCTAATAGTCATATAGTTGTTCAAAATAATTTTATTTACTATGAGCCATGTATTTCAATTTGACATTGTTATATCAATATTCAGCTGGAGAGTTTGACAATTTCTTCCACGCATTAGTATATTAGTATCATCGGCAAAAAGGACAGTGTGTTCATTACTTAGTCGAGGAGGGAGATCTTTTATGCATAACATAAGTAACAAGAAGCAAGGACAGATTCTAGCGGGGTACCTTATCACCTTATTTTTAAGACCTTGGAGTTGATCGGTGATCTATTGGTGGGGAAGAGGAAATTTCAGGTGTTATTTACGTTACTTGTATCCTATTGTCAATATAAGATTTTATCCAATCCAATGCTAAACCTCTGTTGCCATAATTGTCGAGTTTTAAAAATAACCTTTTGTGATTATAGACAATACCCGATAACATTCTTACTAAACGTTTCAACACCAAATTTCATTACCAGAATAACGAGTGGTTATAATAAAATTAAGAAATTAGGATTAACAATTGTGGTTTTAATTTAACTACTACTTTTTTATTAATATAATTTTTAAAAAGGGAGCCGATTGTGTAGATCAGAAATTAAAAAAACATTAATAATAAGAAAAATTAATATTATATATATAATATATTATTATTAAACAATATTGTTCATATGAGCTCGTTACAGAAGAATAACAGGTGAGGTGACAGTTGTGTTTCTTGTCCATTCGTTTTATGGGCGCATAACGTATACTTATTAACAAAGTCAAAATAACTCCTCAACAAAAAGTAGCCAGCGTGTGCCCGCCGTGCTAAAACCACGCCCATAAACAAAACGTCAATCCAATCAAACCTTTAGCTTTCTAAGCTGTCTTTCGATTTCAGCTGTTATAAACTGCGACAGTTTTGAGGTTAACAATCCAGGATACTAAAAATACTTGAGATACAAAAATATTTATCGGCAATTAGTCAAAATTACATATCGTGAAACATGTCTAGGCAGGGTACTAGGCTAGATGCAAAAAAAGTGGTAAGTTTGTAAAACTTTAAAGACTTTGTTTCTAAATTGTAATTATTGCATAAAATATTGCAGAATTCCGAACTTTTTACGCTGACATATGGGGCTTTGGTATCTCAGCTCATGAAAGATTATGAGAATATAGACGATGTCAACAAACAACTAGAAAGAATGGGATATAATATTGGGATCCGCCTAATAGAAGATTTTTTAGCACGCACCAGCTCTGGTAGATGTTACGATTTACGCGATACATCAGAAAAGATACAAGTAAATGAGTAAGTTGTTATGTTTTAGAATAATATTAATCGCATTTGTAATCAATCGATTTTAATTTTTGTTAGCTTGGTTTTAAACTATTCCTTGGAGTGACGCCGATAATTACAAATTGGAGTCCTGCTGGAGATGAATTTTCGTTACAGTTTGAAAGTAACCCATTGACAGAATTTGTTGAATTACCTGATAACTGTTTAACTCTCAAGTATGCCAATATTTTAACAGGAGTGATTAGAGGTGCCTGTGAAATGGTGAGTTTCCCCAATCTAAATCACTGTACAATTAACTACATTTGTCTAATATAACACATTATTGTTTCATATACATGCTGTGATCACTGCCTTCCACTATACCTTCAATCACAGGGTTAATCAAACTTAATATCTTAGTATGTGACTTATCAGCTTGGCTTGTCTACTTGTTTGTTTGCTCCCATTTTTTACCTCGCCAATATTTTCTAAAATTATTGATCTGTTTTACTATGATAAATAAAGCATTTTAGAATACTATATTATATTGTTATGAAACACATTTCTGTTGCATCAAGATTTAACTTATGTTCTACTCAACAAATCTGAGTATATGAGTACAAGTTATAAATTGTTTAGGTTTGTTCATATTTGTTATAGACAATCATCAAATTGAATATAATTGACTGTTCAAATTCAAGTAGAAATATGAGTTGGAGTTAAAGTTCAACAACGTTAATATTGAAATTTCCATTATTCACACATATATTTTTTAAATATTTCTAATGAAACAGACAATTGATATGCTTTTAGGTTTAATTTTTGTTCTGCATGAGTTTGGAACTTCAAAAAGTAATGCTAACATTTTATTTTGATTGTTGTACTATTTCAGCTTATTTTATCTTCTTGAAAAACAATCTTATATCTGAATTACTTTCATTACATTTTATTTTTAATTCAAAATGTGTATTTTCTCCAAATTTAGGTGCAAATGGAAGTTACATCCTGGTTTGTTCAAGATCAGTTGAAAGGTGATAATGTAACAGAGCTTCGAATAAAGTTTATAAAAAGGCTGGAGGATTCAATACCAGCTGGAGAAGATTAGATTCTGTGAAGCAGATTTCAGTTTACTCAGAAATAATGTTGATTCTGTGTTTTAATGTATTTCAAAACATTTCAATGCAATTTTTTTATTCTAAAGTAAGCATTTAAGCATCCAGGATTTTTATATCATGTGCTACTTAGATGATGTCTGTATTATACTTTGTATATTAAGTTGAGGAAAATGTAATGTGTTATTGCTTGTGCAAAACATTCAACTAAAAATGTGAGCATTTGCAAGTATTGTAAATAAATATTCTGTTGAATAATCATATTAAATGTCATTCTTACTGTCTTGCTGAGAATTGCAAAGGGGACTTACAGAATAATTGCTGCTATTGTCACATGGATAACCAGCTCCAAATCCCAAGTTTGTTCCTTCAAAACTGAAAATAGTAGTAACATTGGAATATGTGACCACAAATATTTATTTTTAGAGGATGTGTGATAGTAAGTAAGTTCTCTAAGGAAACTTCTAGTGAGGGTGGAATTGCTGACCAGGAGTTTTCAGGCTATGTCCAAGAAAAAAATCAAATTGAAGTTAGAATGAAGAACAAGATGAAGCAGTTACGAATTTACAGAAAGACGAACTAGATAGTCTAGCCCGAGGCTGTTTTGATTGCTCCGAATGTACACCTCTCTCATTCTGAGAGTCTGGCAGGAGGTTTTGCTCAACATGAACCATTGCCCATGGCTACAGAAATGTAACTATAGGGGTTTTGATCGAGCTAACGTTAAACCGGTATACTTCCTGGAGGGTAGGGGGGAATGCTGGTTAATGTGGGATGCATGTAAATTGACAACTGCTCCCTGGTAGCTTGACAAGACTCATAAAATCTTGTTTAATCAAGTTTTACAAATACAGTATTCAATTAACATTATTAGTTTTCCTACATAATAAATGACTAACAATTATACAATTCCCAATATGTTCCATCTTAAACTACTACAGTCACATTATACGGTCAATATTTAAATTTTAAGATTAATTTCCTGATTTCACATGCTGATGCTTCATTAGCAAGATTAGATAGAACCAAATAGATGCTTAAGTTGGGAGTTTTAGGGTGTAATCTCTGCTTGCCATCTACATTTTAGAGAAACAGAGTTTTATTTATGGAAAATGAAAATCTTTTAAACAGAAAACTAACGAAGTACAAAAAACAACCAACCATATGAAATTCATGCAGAAATATGGGATACAATGACAAAATGTGGACAAACCTTATGGCCACTCAAGAAAATCTAGTAGAATCAAATGCTCATCCATGATTGCACATTTGTTTTGGTGGTGAAGGGGTTTAAGTAGGTGAACAAATTGGTTGTGGGAGTATTGTGAAAAATATTTTTAAAGGTGATAACTTTTATTACTGTAAAATAGTCAGTGATTATAAGTGCCCTCTATTTCTTTTGTTCTTCAAGAATTAGTTTGGACTAATAGTTGGTTAATTATTTTCAAAGCGTGTATTTTGCCCTCACCCAGAATAATGGTATAAATTAAGGATTCTCATATACAGCCAATGCTAGTTTAGATACTATCTACTTACTGCTTTGTACATAGAAAATAAGCATTTGGTCTACTAACTAATTATGTTTTGTTCATGTTTCAAAGAGAAGGATTATAAACTATGATACTTGCAAAATAACTAGTAGTTGTCAATTGAATGATGCAGTTTCTCCTTTTGCTGCAATGTACTGTATTGTGGGGGGTTAAGTGAGTTATCAAATTTATTGTCCTTAGGGAATTTTGTACTAAAGCAATAGTCATAAATGATGGTGGGTGACACAAATTGAGCAGAGGAGGTTGGAATCGTGGAATAAACACATACACTACAAAGATCTAACACAGTCAAGCTTTAGGCACACTGTAACTGATTGGCAGCACATAGGGAAGGGGTTGAACCTGTGCAGAAATACACTAAACTGTGCCACCATCCTATCTGCCACCCAGTAAGCCTTCAGTAAAATTACTGGTTTTTTTGTAGTCATACAATTCTAATTGGTCATTAATGAAACTTTTTTTTGTCTATGATACAATATGAAGAAAGCAAGTTTGTTATTAATGTTAATAAAATAGTTGTGGTTTATATGCTATCCATTAGGCTCTTCATCAATACACAATACACTGTGTTTACTAAAATGTTTCAAAAGTTCACTTCTGTTAAAGTTTTGCAATATTATTCAGGCAGCACAACTTGTGTGTGTGTTAGCTGACCACTCATGATTTTCCTATGTCAAATGATATGATAACTATATACAACTTCCATGAAGGGGGAAACCCAAGAGAGGTATGGAGAAAATGTGGATGTGGAAAATAATTTTTTGTCTCAAACAATTATGTGGTACAAGCATTTCAGTTTTGATCTTGAATTTGTGTCATTGTACCCTAATATTTTTCCTTTATTTTTTTTATAATTATTTTGTTATATTATTCACACTTCTACTGCATTGAAAATGTACAGCACTATAGTGCATTTCAAATGTGTGCTGATGGTAGCTTGAAGTTCGTCCTTGTTCTGACAAATCAAATTTGTGTGACATAGTTTCATATTATTGTCCACACAGCTGCAGTAAGGGTACATTGTCATTCATTATTGACGATACAGCAACATTCATCTAATCCTCTGCTCTCATTTACTGACAGCCAAAATGGCACCCATTTGAAACACACTATGAACACTGATTAATTGGTAAAGTAGTTTTTACTTTAATCCTGAAATTTCAGATCAACAATACCTTATCCATAAAGCATTGTTTGTGTGATAGATGGTGACATATTGTGGCGGCACATCGCATTTATTGTTACTAGTAGTAACTGATTTGTTAGGATCATATAACAACTTGAGCAGCCTATTAACAAAGTTTTTTTGGCTGTTACATTAACTGTAAACGCCAGTTTGCCATAATAAAAGTACTTGGATCCTGTCTAACGATATACTATATTTTGAAACTGTTAATATGTATTAGATATATAGTGTACATTTTGCTAAAACTATAAATTATTCTTAAATATTACAAAATTTCAAATATTATATTTTCACAACTAAAAATGCATGTATATATTGAACAATGATATATATATATATATATATATATATATTAATTGTAATAGTGAGAATGTGACATTGTCAAAAATATTGGTATGGAAAGGATAGAGAGATAGGTTGTGGCTTACCTGAAAGTGAAGTACGGTGTCGCCATGAGGAACTGAAGGTTGTTCTTCAAATTTTCGGAGGCTCTCAGCCTCCTTCTTCAGGAAGGAGTGTTACACCATTCCGTGCACCGGCCGGCTGCGGACTGCGGAGATTTGACCGCCGCACGGCCAGTAGCCCATAAACAATCAACACCCCCACCAAGCCACTAACTTTCTCTCTCAGGGGGAGGTTGTGGCATAGGAAAGGTTAGGATACAGATCATTCATACAAAGCATCCCATGTATACATGTATGCTTGAACATACATACAAATACACATGAACATGCACACACACACACACACACACATGTATGCATACTTACACATACATGAGCATGCTCATACATACTCACATGGTCTCGTGAAAGAGGAGATGGTATGTAGGAAGGGCACTAATTACAGGATGTTGAGTCCAGGGCTTTGTCTGGACTGCAAGACATGTTGGAAAGATAGTTCCCATAGATGGAGTTCTGCTTCTGATGAATCGGGGGGTAGAGCTTTAAGGATGGTGAGTGTGAAGCATTGGTCGAAATTGTTTATGTTGTGGTTTTGGGCGTGAGCAGCTACTGGGAATTGGATTTTAGATAGTTTGACTGTGCTGCGGTGGTTGGCTATACGTTCAGGGAGGGGTCTTTTGGTTTGGCCTATATAGAAGGCAGGGCAGAGTCTGCAGTTAATTTGGTAGATGGTGTGGGAGGAGAGGCAGGTGATATTTTCTCTGATTTTGAAGGTTTTTGTCTGATTATGAAAGGTTGTGGTGGGCTGTAAGATAGGGAAAACATGGCATCTGCTCCTACCACAACGTTTGCAACCCGGCAGGGGTGGGCGGGTGGTGGTGTGGTTTGCAAGGGTGTACAAGTAAATTTCGGAGGTTGGGTGGGCGTCTGAAGGCAACCCTTGGGCAGGTGGGGAGTATAGTGGGGAGGATGGTTTTTAATTCAGGGTTGGATTGCAGTCCAGTGTAAGCTAGGCGGAGAATGGAATTGATTTTTTGTAGTCCTGGGAAGTAGGTTGTCGTGAGGGGTGGACTACTTTTTTTGTTTTGGACAAGAGTGGGTGTGGTTGTTTGGAGGTTTGATAGGGCCCGGGTTATCTGTTTTTGGAGGAGGTTGCTGGGATAGTTTCTGTTGATGAAGGCATTAAGGATCCGGTTGGTGTAAGAGGCGAGGCTGTTCCAGATGGAGCAAATACGTGCTCCCCTGAGGGCTAGACTGTATGGGAGGGAGCATTTTGTGTGGTGTGGGTGGCAACTGGTGAAGTGCAAATATTGAAGTGTGTTTGTAGGTTTGATGTGGACAGATGTGTTGATCGTGCCCGAGCTCAGGTGTACGTCAACGTCTAGGAAGGTGACTTTGGTTGGGGAGTGGTTCCAGGTGAATTTAACGGGGTGTTTGGTGTTCAGGGTGTGGAGAAATTCGGATAGGGAGTCTGGTCCGTGAGTCCATAGCATGAAGATGTCATCTATGAACCTGAACCAGGCCAGGGGTTTTAATGGGGAGGAATTTAGGTGGGCCTGTTCCAGGCGTCCCATGAACAGGTTGGCGTAGGAGGGGGCCATCCGGGTGCCCATAGCTGTGCCACTGGTTTGATGGTAAATGTTGTCCTGGAAGGAGAAGTAATTTCTGGTGAGGACAAACTGGGTGAGAGAAACCAGAAAATTGGTGGTGGGGAGAGAATTTTGTGGCCTGCGGGACAAGAAGTGTTCAAGTGCCGCTAGTCCATTGGTATGGGGAATATTGGTGTAAAGTGACACTACATCTATAGTGACCAAAAGGGTGTCAGGTGGAAGAGGTTTTGGTAGTTCGTGGAGACGGCGTAGGAAGTGGTTGGTGTCTTGGATGAATGAGGGTAGGTTTTCTACTATTGGTTGGAGGGACTCATCCACCAATGCAGAAATCCTCTCAGTAGGGGAATTGTAGCCGGCAACTATTGGGCGGCCCGGTATATTAGGTTTGTGGATTTTGGGGAGCAAGTAGAAGGTGGGTGTTCTGGGTTTTTTGGAGGTGAGGAGTTCAATGGAGGCTGATGATAATTTTTGAAGTTTTCCATGTGAACGGACAAATTGGTCTATTTCTGAGTTGATGGCCGGATTGGGGTCAGTAAGTACAGGTTTGTAGGTTCTGTCGTCTCTCAGCTGGCGAAGTGCCTCAGCCGTGTACCTCTCCAAGTCCATGACGACAACGTTGGAGCCCTTGTCAGCTGGGAGAATGACAATTTCTTTGTCATTTTTAAGGTTTTGGAGGGCTAAATGCTGGTTACGGGTCAGGTTAGGTTTATTGGGGAGCGAGTTAAGAAAGGATGGTGAGGTAACGTGGGAGACTAGGGTGCGGGTGAAGGTTTGAAGTGGGTGGTTGGGTGCGAGTTTTGGGGGTGACAGTTTGGATGCTTCCTTAAATTTGGATAGGCAGGGAGCTGTGGAGTTATGGGGATCTATGGTGATCGGGGGTTTCTTGGTGAAATGTAGTTTCCACTGGACTGTTTGGCAGAATTTAAGCGTGTCTCGGGCAAGTTTGAAGGGGTCTAGGGTGGGGGTGGGGGAAAAGGTGAGACCTTTGTCCAGAACAGAAATTTCATCATTGGTTAGAATTTTTGAAGATAGGTTGAGGATGTTGCTGTTGGGTGGTTTGGTGGTCTGTGGAGTCTCCACGAACTACCAAAACCTCTTCCACCTGACACCCTTTTGGTCACTATAGATGTAGTGTCACTTTACACCAATATTCCCCATACCAATGGACTAGCGGCACTTGAACACTTCTTGTCCCGCAGGCCACAAAATTCTCTCCCCACCACCAGTTTTCTGGTTTCTCTCACCCAGTTTGTCCTCACCAGAAATTACTTCTCCTTCCAGGACAACATTTACCATCAAACCAGTGGCACAGCTATGGGCACCCGGATGGCCCCCTCCTACGCCAACCTGTTCATGGGACGCCTGGAACAGGCCCACCTAAATTCCTCCCCATTAAAACCCCTGGCCTGGTTCAGGTTCATAGATGACATCTTCATGCTATGGACTCACGGACCAGACTCCCTATCCGAATTTCTCCACACCCTGAACACCAAACACCCCGTTAAATTCACCTGGAACCACTCCCCAACCAAAGTCACCTTCCTAGACGTTGACGTACACCTGAGCTCGGGCACGATCAACACATCTGTCCACATCAAACCTACAAACACACTTCAATATTTGCACTTCACCAGTTGCCACCCACACCACACAAAATGCTCCCTCCCATACAGTCTAGCCCTCAGGGGAGCACGTATTTGCTCCACCTGGAACAGCCTCGCCTCTTACACCAACCGGATCCTTAATGCCTTCATCAACAGAAACTATCCCAGCAACCTCCTCCAAAAACAGATAACCCGGGCCCTATCAAACCTCCAAACAACCACACCCACTCTTGTCCAAAACAAAAAAAGTAGTCCACCCCTCACGACAACCTACTTCCCAGGACTACAAAAAATCAATTCCATTCTCCGCCTAGCTTACACTGGACTGCAATCCAACCCTGAATTAAAAACCATCCTCCCCACTATACTCCCCACCTGCCCAAGGGTTGCCTTCAGACGCCCACCTAACCTCCGAAATTTACTTGTACACCCTTGCAAAACCCACACCACCACCCGCCCACCCCTGCCGGGTTGCAAACCTTGTGGTAGGAGCAGATGCCATGTTTTCCCTATCTTACAGCCCACCACAACCTTTCATAATCAGACAAAAACCTTCAAAATCAGAGAAAATATCACCTGCCTCTCCTCCCACACCATCTACCAAATTAACTGCAGACTCTGCCCTGCCTTCTATATAGGCCAAACCAAAAGACCCCTCCCTGAACGAATAGCCAACCACCGCAGCACTGTCAAACTATCTAAAATCCAATTCCCAGTAGCTGCTCACGCCCAAAACCACAACATAAACAATTTCGACCAATGCTTCACACTCACCATCCTTAAAGCTCTACCCCCCGATTCATCAGAAGCAGAACTCCATCTATGGGAACTATCTTTCCAACATGTCTTGCAGTCCAGACAAAGCCCTGGACTCAACATCCTGTAATTAGTGCCCTTCCTACATACCATCTCCTCTTTCACGAGACCATGTGAGTATGTATGAGCATGCTCATGTATGTGTAAGTATGCATACATGTGTGTGTGTGTGTGCATGTTCATGTGTATTTGTATGTATGTTCAAGCATACATGTATACATGGGATGCTTTGTATGAATGATCTGTATCCTAACCTTTCCTATGCCACAACCTCCCCCTGAGAGAGAAAGTTAGTGGCTTGGTGGGGGTGTTGATTGTTTATGGGCTACTGGCCGTGCGGCGGTCAAATCTCCGCAGTCCGCAGCCGGCCGGTGCACGGAATGGTGTAACACTCCTTCCTGAAGAAGGAGGCTGAGAGCCTCCGAAAATTTGAAGAACAACCTTCAGTTCCTCATGGCGACACCGTACTTCACTTTCAGGTAAGCCACAACCTATCTCTCTATCCTTTCCATACCAATATATATATATATATATATATATATATATATATATATATATATATATATATATATATATTCCATTAATTGTGTATAAAATACTGGAAAATGTCAAATTTCTTAAGAGCTAATTATATAATAGTAGGCCTACATACATTAGTAGATACAATGAGACTGGCTACATTTAGTCATGATATTATATAATAGTTTTAATTTGTTGCTTATTTCAGACTAACATGTAAGTATAAAACAAGTAACAAAAACCACTGTTTCAGTTATTTAGATTTTCAATTCCCTTAAGAGCTCATTTTACAATAGTAACATAATATTATACAATAAAACTGGCAGTTTCTGATATTAACATCTTCATCTACTTATAGTGTATTGTTAAAGTTTAAGATTTCTCTAAAAGATGTTTTTTAAATTCATTTTCCAATGTATTACCATCCATATTTTCAATTGAATTTGATAACTTGTTGAACAATATTGTGCCCCTTATATATGGGTCTCTGTCTGTACTGATTTTATTTGTCCTCATCCTGAAATAATTATGTTGCCTCCTGGTACAAAATGTATAATTCATTTATTTTTGTGAAGTTACTTTGTTGGGGTTTCTTCTAACCAGCAGTGCCACTTTGTATGTATACATACAAGGAGTGCACTGTTAAGATTGAGTTCTCTATGAATACTTTATTGCATGATTCAGTTTTCTATAGTATGGGGAAGTATCTTAAGACCTTTTTCAGAATTATCAACAGTCTATTAATGTATTTTTTGAAGCAGAACCCCATATTTCTATACAGTAATTTAAGTGAGAAAATATTAGACCATAGTATATATTCATCAGATATCATCTACTAAAAAAGAGTCTATCATCTTTTTAAAATATAGGAATTGTTTATTTTTTTACACAGGTAGTCAATTCATTAGTTTTTTACGTGATTTTTGAATCTCAGATATATTGTATGCATCACCTTCTATGTTTTTCCCAAGTCAGATTTTTATATAAGTTTACCCCCAAGAATTTTGTTGAATGAATGGTGCTGATCATTTCATTATTGCATTTTATTTCTGCATCTATTGTGTCGGTGGTTCACTGTTTAAATATCATTAAATTAGTTTTTTGAGAATTAACTGTCAGTTTATTTTTATAAAAGTATTAAATAAGGTGGTTTAGTTGTAGCTGTGTTTGAGTTGCATGTTGAGGTTCCATGGTGTCATTAGCATATATTACCATACCACTTCCCACATCTATTTTTGGGATGTCGTTAATATATATAAAGAATAACAAAGGCCCAAAATCAATCCCTGTTGTACACTTTTTTATTGCTTCTACATCTGACAATAGTTTTGCACTTTCCATCTTCTATGTTGTATATTTCTGTTCGTTGGACTCAGTCAGCTAGGTATGAGATTAGAAGATTAAGTGCATTGCTTTGAATGGTATAATTTTTCTACAATATATTATGGTCTACCATGACAAAAGCTTTGCTTATATAGGTCCAAGAATGTCCCTACAACTTGAAATTTATTATCTAATTTACATAATATTGTTGCACAAAGCTCTGCAATAGCAGTCATAGGTGATAGACCCTTTCTAAAACCAATCTGATTAGCTTTCAGAATTTTATATTCAGATAGAAAATCTGTTATTCTATGGTATATCACTTTTTCAAAGATGGTAGCAGGGAAATGGGTCTATAGTTTACTTCATCTTCATAAAATCTGGAAATACACTTTGTTCTATACTATGTTTGATTAATTCTATCAGGGAAGGTAGGAAGGATCTATAACACTTCTTAAGTATACTTGGTGATAATTCATCCCAATCCTGAATATTATTTCTAATTATTTGGCATTGCATTGTGGCAGGAATATACTTCTATTGTTTATGTATATGTGGCAGGTGTCAGGAAAATCATTTACTTGCATGTGGTTATTATCATTTTTATTTTAAAAAGCATAATTGAGTCAGCTGCCTCCTAAACACCTTCCCATTAAAGGTAAAAACCATCAAAAATGAAAAATAAAAACCAAACTTTCTATTCCAGTATTCCCATTTTTTTTAAAAGTTCTGATTTTCTCTCTGAATTAGTCTCTTTACAGTTTATATGGAGTTCCTGTCCAAGATGGTCTGAAATGTTATGGTCTATGACTGTGATTGAGTAAATGTGTTCAGGGAAATTAGTAATAGCATAATCTACGGGTGTGTGAGACGCATTTGTTATTTGTGTTTAATCATGAATAGTGTTTTTTAGATTATATTCCTGTTGAATATCTTTGAAATCTGTTTTTGATATAAATGTATACAAGCTCCTCAGTATTCACAAATAAACTATGTAATTTCATTTTCCTTACAAATATCAATACTTGTACAGACATTTTTCTCTCTTTTCCCTGTGTCATATATTGTCTTATATTTTTGCTCAGTTCCTATCTGACACATGTAAATAATAGTTGAACAAATAATGGAATAAGTGGCAGCACAGAAAGCCAATAAATCTTTAAATGCTCCAATGAATATTCTATTATCAATTAACAAGTGCTTTAACTTAAGTAATAATATGGTTACATACATAGCAAACAGTAAAATTAAATTGCTGTAATACATGTTGGATAGACACATCAAAGCATGTTAATAATTTGATTGCTTTATTCCATTGTGTGCCTAGTTGTACTTTTTCTAGAAAAAATAATAAATCAATCAGTGTATTAACTCAAAATATTAACAAAGTAATGAAGTTAAACACACTCAAACTTATAAAATTGATAGTAAATAGTGATTTTATAATGCTTGATAACAATTTTAACTTCTAATTCTATTGAGTATCATGAAACCAAAAGGCATGTAAAGTATTTGTACAGACATATTGCTCTAGGGTCATTCCATGCCAAGTGACCAAATCGCGTTTTGGGTACCATCTTGGATTTTGATGAAATTTGGTGATAGTGTTGAATAAAGCTTCAAGTGATGTTGTGCAAAATCTTAGATTCACTAGTAGTATATAGGGGGCGCCAGGGCCTCCTGAAAAAAAGTCACCTGTGCAATTCAACCGTGCGCGTGAATAGATTGTGAAGTTTCAAGTACTACTGTTGTGGAACTGTAGCAGCTAGCTTCCTCAAAAATGGTAACTACAGACAACTTTTTATGCTCTAGACGATGGTTGCATTTTCAAAGTTTAAAACGTTTTAGTTTTATTGATGTTATATCACAAAGTTGCTCAAAAAAACCGTCACGTCAATTTGAGGCAGATTTTTCGTGCTTAAAACTTTGAAACAAGACGTTCTACAAACTTATTCTTTTGTAAGTTAACTAAACCCATTTTTTATTATAAGCTCCAAAGTTTAAGCTTTCAAGCTCATTTTGTTGTCAAGATATATGTTAGTTAATATGAGGTTCAAATTTTACGCGTCAAATTTTGTGCATTTTCACACACAAATAGCAAAAAAACATTTGCTACAATCAAGTTATTTTTGTTACCATTGGAAAGAACAGACGTTTTTCTTTTAGAGTCATCTAATTTTATTTTAGAGGCTTGAGTTCATCTTTTCATAAAGTACCACTTCATTTAAGGCCAGAAAAATTACTTTCAAAATTGCACACATGCCGATGGCTGTCAGACTTGAGTTCATCTTTTCATAAAGTACCACTTCATCATATGGATCATATTGTGATGATGGAGATGGAATTGCTGATGCTTCTTTACGGTTTTTCATTTCCTTTCTACATTTTGGGCATAATTTTTGACCAGGCTTCACATATTTCTTCGTTAGGTAATCTGCTGTTGACAAGTCAATGGGTTGCAAACCTTTCTTTGGTGCATGGTTTTTCTTTCCAAAATGGTTACAACACTTTGACTGCATCAACTTGAAATTCGTTAGCAGACTTGATTCGTGAAGTAGGCAAATTGTAGATCCTTCATCAAATTTAAATCCAGATAGTAGACTTCGAAGTTCATTGTCTTCGCTACTAAGCTCACTTATTAATTTTAAGCTAGTTGTATAGTGACACACCGAATTTTCACTGTTCCCTATGGCGCATTTATGTGGGTTCTCTTCGGTTTCCATGATAAAAGGCACACACGTTCAGGTGTTTAGTCAAATACTATTAAAAAATTATGTAAACGAAGCATAACTTTGTTTTGATGTGGTAGCTGCAAATGCCTCATTGTTGATTAGACTTGCCTTTGTTGAAGTGCATATTATAAATCAATTTATTATTTCAAAATGTTACATTAAATATTGGGAAAATTATTGTACAATTACTAACTTGGTTTTTACCTTACTTTGAATATAGGTCTTCTTTATCACAAATTTCAATAATGTGTCTAAATATGTATCACAAATTTCAATAATGTGTCGGGAAGATATTTCACAAATTTCAATAATCGTATTATAAATAGGCAAATTGCAGTAAATAAAAGAAATTTTTCAATTAGCATACAAACTGAATACTAGCAAGTAATAATTGTCTAAATAAAATAATAGTATATAATAAACTTTATTGAGCAAATCAAGTGTACGTTAAACTTATAAATAGACCCTAAAATCAAAAGTATGATAATTCCAGTCAGGCTGACTATAAACTTCCTGCAGATTGTTTGTAGAATCATATATGTATATCACGAGAAGTAGTTAAATAAAGGCAATTTTCAAAGTAATTTTTATGGCCTTAAATGATGAGTCTCTAAAATGAAATTAGATGACTCTAAAAGAAAAACGTCTGTTCTTTCCAATGGTAACAAAAATAACTTGATTGTAGCAAATGTTTTTTTTGCTATTTGTGTGTGAAAATGCACAAAATTTGACGCGTAAAATTTGAACCTCATATTAACTAACATATATCTTGACAACAAAATGAGCTTGAAAGCTTAAACTTTGGAAGCTTATAATAAGTAATGGGTTTAGTTAACTTACAAAAGAATAAGTTTGTAGAACGTCTTGTTTCAAAGTTTTAAGCACGAAAAATCTGCCTCAAATTGACAGGACGGTTGTTTTGAGCAACTTTGTGATACAACAGCAATAAAACTAAAACGTTTTAAAGCTTGAAACTGCAACCATCGTGTAGAGCATAAAAAGTTGTCTGTAGTTACCATTTTTCAGGAAGCTGGCTGCTACAGTTCCCAACAATAGTACTTGGAACTTGCCAATTTGTTAGAACGTGCAAAAGTGGCACATGAGTTACCTTTATGCTGGAGACCTTAAATGATGAGTCTCTAAAATGAAATTAGATGACTCTAAAAGAAAAAAGTCTGCTCTTTCCAATGGTAAAAAAATAACTTGATTGTAGCAAATGCTTTTTAGCTATTTCGGTTTGAAAATACACAAAATTTGACACATAAAATGTTATCCTCATATTAACTAACACATATCTCGACAACAAAGTGAGCTTGAAAGCTGATACTTTGGCAGCTTAAAATCAGTAATGGGTTTAGTTATCTTACCAAAGCTTAAGTTTGTAGAACGTCTTTTTTCAAAGTTATAAGCCCGAAAAGTCGGCCACAAATTGACGTGACGGTTTTTTTGAGCAACTTTGTGATATAACATCAATAAAACTAAAACGTTTTAAACTTTGAAAATGCAACCATCGTCTAGAGCATAAAAGGTTGTCTGTAGTTACCATTTTTCAGGAAGCTAGCTGCTACAGTTCCACAACAGTAGTACTTCAAACTTCACAATCTATTCACGCGCACGGTTGAATTGCACAGGTGACTTTTTTCAGGAGGCCCTGGCGCCCCCTATATACTACTTATGAAGGTGAAATTTTACACAGAATTGTCTCAGACACATATTTGTCCCTACACAAAATTTCAGCAAGATTGGAGATGGTGACTTAAAATTTTATTAGAAAATTTGGTCACTTGGCATGGAATGACCCTCTAGTAAAATGTGCTACCTGACAAACACAATTTATATGACAAGAAAGTTATTATTAAGTGTTCTTCTTACTGCCAGTTCCTTGAACTTGTCTAAATTTCCTTTTCCAATTTTCCTTCATCACCCTAATTTCTTCCTTCAAATCGTCTAGCAGCTGCACTTTTCTTTCATGTGACCTTTGATGATGATGATGATGTGCAGTAAACAGTTAGGATGTGTCTGATATATTTGCCTTTCTCTTAAAAACTGAAATCAAGTTGTATCTCTTCTCACTTACAGTTCTATAAGCTCTTAATATTTGACCATTCCTGACCACTTTATTTTTTCTATTCTTCAACATCACATTTCAAAACTTTCCTGGTATTTCTTCTCCCTCTTGCTTAATGTCCATATTTCTCATCCACACAAAGACCTGCTCCAGATGTAGCACTTTACCAGGCTCTTCTGCAATTATAGATACAATTTGCATCTCAGAAGGGCTCTTTTAGTGAAGGCGGCATTGGCCATTGTGACATAAGCCCTTATTTCCTTCATGCTGTAGCTGAAGTTAATATCACATACACAATTTGTAATTGTAACTTTAGAGCACATCAATTGAATAAACTTAAAAATAAATTAATAAAAACTTGGTTAACTCTTGTTTTGTGTTACAATTACACACAACTGATAATTATACCTAAATTTGTATAAGCCTCAGCAAACTTATCTCTCTTTATGAGAACTAATCTATCTATATAATAAAAAAGGATGTATATTTGTAGGAATATATTTAAGTATTCAATTAAATACTTTTTGGAGTTTATATAAATAAGTACACGAGCAACGCCGGGCACCCAGCTAGTATAGAATAACCATGCCTGCAGATTCCTTGAATATTAAAATTTATAGAAAAACATTATTAATTATGTAATTTTTGTTTAAAGTTACCTGGCTCTCAATTAGCTGAATATCTGGAGAAGATTCACAGCGTAAAGAAAAGTACTAAGGTACACTGGCAAAAAACTCAGGGAAAATTAACCATTCTGGCACTCCAAAGAAACCTAACATATAAACTCATGTTTCTAAAAATTTCAACACCATGATGGACTCCTTCAAATTGAATAAAATTTATTATTCAAATGACCTGTGTAGATACAAATGAATGATTAAAATTACAAAGCAGAAAAAAAATTACATGGCAAAAATTGGTGAAGCAACCACATTCTGCAATAAATTCTGTTATTGTATGTGGCATGGAATTAAAGAGATTTTTAATGTAATTTTAATGGTTTTTTATTATTTGCACAGGTCATTTGTACGTTAAATAACATTTAATTAGGAGAAGTCCACAGTGTTGCAATTTTTACAGACATGAGTCTAGATACTTCTGAAATTCCTGTCAACAGCATTTTCTTTGAAATTTGAAGTAAATATGAGTTTTCTGTACTTTATCCTCCACTCCAACATTAGACCCCTTTAGACTTGACAGACTGAAATTCTGTCAAACAGTCCAGACAGGCTACATTTTGCTAACCCAGAACCAATCAAAATCACACATCCTTCCCTCTCCAAATCCTCTAAAATTTCCTTCTAACCACACACTTCCAACTTTTACCAGTCTCCCATATAACCTCATAATCCATTCTTAGCTTCCTCCTTGCCCTCAAATTAACAGTGATAATATTTTCCCAGCTGACAAGGGCTTCACCACCAGTTATAAATGTTGCTGAGCACTTTGCTAGTTGGAGTGTGACAAAACACATGAGAGTCCTTACTGACCCTAATTTTTCAATTGCTTCAGAAATAGACCAACTAATTTGGACATATGGTGAACTTAGAAACTTATTGCCTGCTTCTATTCAGCTCCTTATAACAAACAGCTTCAGAACACCCACCTTATATTAGCTTCCACAAATCTGGGGTTGCCCAATTGATACAGGCTACAACTCTCCCACTGAAAGGATTTCTGTTTTGGTGGACACCTTCAATCTAAAGCAGAAAAACTACCTTCCCTCATCCAGGATACAAATCATGACCTCTGCTACCTCCAGGAACTCCCAAAACCCTTCCAACACAATACCTTTCTGATTATAACAGATGTGGTCTCCCATTACATTAACATCCCACATGCACATGACCTGGCTGCTGTTTAATATTTCCTGTCTCAAACCCATAAAATTCCCTCTCCACCACAAACTTTCAGATTGCCCGAACTATCCATGAATTACTTTTCCTTTAATGACTATCATCAAATAAGTGGCACAATAATAGACACACAGATGGCTCCCTCGTACACTAACCTGATCATGGAACTGTGTTGAAACCTTCAAAATGGTTCTCGTTTGTAAATATCATCATGAAACTTTTCTCCAACCATTACCATCTTTCATCATTGACAGCCTTTAAACACTCTGAGGTAGAAAATAATCTCTCTGAATACATCAGTGTCAAACATAAGAAAACCCACAATTTCTGATAGCTGTTCACATTGAGACCTGCAATACCAATTACAACGAATGCTTCAAATTAACACTCCTTAAAAAACTCTACTGTCTGATTCATCATTCATGAACTCTATATTTGGAAATACTCCTTCAAACACATTCTACAGTCCAAAGTCATGGGCATAACTTAATCTAAAAATACCTTTTCCCAACCACACAAAACCCAACTGCTTGACACTTACTTTCCTTCTTACCTACCACCTCTATTGCATATATATATATTCCCAGTTGATTTGCAAATTGGTTACATGTCTTTTTGATTTTTATTACGCTGTTTTGTCCTCTTTTCAATATCTATTGTTTTAAATGGGAAACTTTATTCCGCAATAAATTCCCTAATTGTATTTCTTTTTTTTTGCGTAAAAAATCCAGGAAATTATACTCTTTCAGTTTTTGTATTAATTATTTCTATTGTTTTTTATTAATTTACTGTCTTCCCATTGTCGACAATAAACGAATATCTCGAATGGTAATCTAAAAAGCACCTGCTTTGTCCTCCGAGTATTCGATTTTATCCACATTTTCGATCTTTTGGTATTATTTTCGCTATCGGTTGGCAGCGAAAATTCTTCCCTTTTCTCCAGTGTTGACTGCATGTTTTTATCACTCTCCTGAGCGATTTAGTAACGTTTTGAAATTCATCTACCACCGTTTTCGATTCAATAACCCATTTGTCAACACTTTATTAAATTTTTCGCCCGCATTGAGCTCACTTTTTAATAATTTAAAGTCAAGGAAGGCGGAGCTGTGTCCAGTTCCCCACAGAATTTTATATTTTCAGGACTTAGAAATTTAACTGCTGAAGTCAAGAGTTGGGACTTACAATCCGGAGTTTTGAATCAGCTGTTCCTGTGCGACTCGTGCACCTATCGAAGCGGTTCTCCTGTCCACCCCCTGTGGTCACCAGTGTTTCCTACCACGGTCTCATATTCGACTCTGTACAGACGTAGACGCTACGACACCGAATGCAGCTTCGTTGGATTGAAACATCGCCCGCCGGCTTACGACTGAACTGCCCTGCCTGGATTTTAAATTCCTCGCATCCGACTTGGCACACTCAAGATCAAAGTATTTAACCCAGTGTTGTTTGTTCATAGCGGCTACATTTTATGTATTAAACGTCCTTGAAACTCGGCCGCAAGTGCATAAGTCAATATAAAAACGCTTGTGAACATTTGAGTGTATTTTACCGCGCGCGTAAAAGACGAATAATTAGTACGGTATAAACTTTTGTATTATTTTGTGGTACTTACGATTTGTGTAATTTTGTATCTGATGTGAATTGCTTAAAACTTTTCTTACATTTGAGAAAGAGTACTTTACACAATTTTCGTGTAACTGTAAATTATTTTGCATCCCTCCTGAAGGTTGAATAAATTCATGTTAATTTCATTGAGTAAAGTTTGCGTAAATGAATATTTGTCGTATTAATCACCCCACAGCAAACTCCTCTCCCGTCATCGGAAGGGCGTGGGACAAGTACCAAATGCCCGACCTACCCGATGCAGGTTTTTCTAGGGTTTTCCCTGCATTTCGTTAGGCGAATGCCGGGTAGGATCCTTAAACCATAGCCCGGGGGCCCTAGTAACCCTTGGCTACCTTCCTCTACCCTTCCGCATCCCCCCTTTCAAATCCCTTCCTATGCTATTAAAGGGGAGTTGCCCAATGTGGATCACCCTCATGTAGCCTGTTGCCCTAAAAAAAAATAATAGCCCGGGGGCCCTAGTAACCCTTGGCTACCTTCCTCCACCCTACCGCATCCCCCCTTTCCTATGCTATAAGAGGGGAGTTGCCACTATGTGGATTACCCTATTCATAGCCTGTCTACACCCAAAACAAAACAAAAAATTTCCCATTGGACAAGGAAGCCTGCGAGAGGATTCTCTCGTAGGTCAACCTTCTCAGAGCGCTCTGGCGGAGGCTACCCTTAGGGATGCCTTCACATCTCTTTGGTTTTTTTTTTTGAACTAAGGTTCCCACATGCCGAGGCACCTCGGCCTGTTTTGAGAGGTGTATATTCCGGGGTCGCAGACCTTGGGCATCCGGTAAGAGTTGTCCGCTATTCCTATTGGAATAGTCGGCCAGCTGCCTCCTAAACTGGTCGAGGCACGGAGAAGGGAATGCTGCGTCCCCACAGCAAACTCCTCTCCCGCTAACGGAAGGGCGTGGGACAAGTACCCAATGCCCGACCTACCTGATGCAGGTTTTTCTAGTGTTTGTCCTGCATTACTTTTAGGCAAATGCCGGGTAGGATCCTTAAAATATAGCCCTGGGGCCCTAGTTAACCCTTGGCTATCTTCCTTGTCCCCCCTTTCCTATGCTATAAGAGGGGAGTTGCCACTATGTGGATTACCCTATACGTAGCCTGTCTACACCTAAAAAAATTGCAAATATGATTAATAAACATATGGAAAATCAGTGATGTTTACCGCACATCCGATTAAAGGTTTTCTTTTAATTCAAAGGTAAATCAATATGTACTCCACTTGAACGTGCTATGTTATATCAATTCTATGATTAAAAGTGTTTTAATATGAAATAGTATCATGTGTTTCCACGATTGTGTGTACTCACAGAAGTCTGTCATTCTGTATTGTGCGTAAAATCTCCTTATTCGGTAATGCAATTTTAAAATCGTAACTGGCCTGTGATATTGTCACTTGTTTTGGTATTTTGCAGTCCATTCAAAATTTGTTATTCTTTTGCGAAGCTTCACTTCGTTGAAAGGGTTACTGGCGCCCAAAGTCCACCAATTAAACGTGAATCGTATTTAAAAAGTACGAAAGCCATACTGATAGGTCACAATATTGGCTAGTCGATTTCATCAAACCCGAACCCATGTCCTTAATACCGGTGTGTAGTCTCGGCAATCCTGTAAACAAACTTCGCAGAGCATGGTGAGTGAACAGGGTATTGTGTTAATCAGCTGTTCTGACGTGAGGGATATATATATAAAAATATTAAGAATTTTAATTAACTGAAGGAACAGGTGCCATGTCTGCCCCACAAATAGTAAACAGTCCTGCTTTCTACATCAGCCAAACCAAACAACCCCTCCAAGAACACAATGCTAACCGCAGCAGTTGAACTATCCAAATATAAATAAGCAAAACCTGGGTGAATACTGAGAACTATTTACTGAACAACTACACCGGGAAAGACTTCAATCTTTGATTATCCAAAACCCAATAGTTCACACTGACCCTCCTTAAAGCCTTACTTATCAGAAGCTGAACTTTGGGAATTTTCCTTCCCGTCTAGGTAAAGTCCTGGAATCAATATCCTCTAATATTATTATAGTAGTAATTACAGAAGTAGTAATATTGTTGAAATCTTGTATCAACAAAATTTTACGATTATTTAAATTTTAACCTTCTTTCCTTTTCAGCTTCCAATCCATTGTTGTTGCCTAACGACTGGGGCACCCTAGCTTGAAATTGTACATCAGACCTTCTCAACTGACGAAGGGGGCTCTGGTCCTTGAAAAACATGACCAACTATTGATTTCAGGGTAAATTGACTTCCCTGGCTCTCTTTCCTATCTTAATTTGTGTGTATATACATACACAATGTTAGGAACTAATTTGATGTTTAGGAGTCACATTCGATCTTGGATAGTGAGGAAGGATAAAAATAAATAGGAGAATTACACTTTTTATGTGAATTCATATGCTCAGGTGTAGGATCATTCACAAAGAAAATCATATGTTCAAAGGAGAGAAAAGGGAGAAGGAAGGTAGAAGAAGGAAAGACTATTTATTTCTATCCTTCCTCACCCTATTGGGTATATATATAAAACTTCACAAGTTACCACTGATGCCAAACAAAATACTCTCCGCCATACAGTCTAGTCCTCAGGGAAGCACATATTTGTTAAACCTTAAATAGTCTGGCTCTTACACCAACCAGATCCTTAATGCCTTCATCAATAGAAACTATCCCAGAGAGCTCCTCCAAAAACAGATAACCTGTGCCCTATCAAATCTCCAAACACCCACACTGGACCAACACAGGAAAAATTGTCCACCCCTCACAACCTACATCCCTGGAGTTCAAAAAATCAATTCCATTCTCCGCCTAGTGTACACTGGACACAAAACCCTGACCTAAAAACCATTCTCCCCACCTGCCCAAGGGTTGCCTTCAGACACACACCTAACCTCCACAATTTACTTGTCCACCGCTGCTAACCTACACCCCCCCCCCCATGCCAGGAACCACACAAAAGCAAAGAAAACATAGACTTCCTCTCCTTTCACACAATCTACCAAATTAACTGTAGACTATGCCCAGCATTCTATATAGGCCAAACAATGAGAACCCTCCCCCTTGAACGAATGACCAAACACTTCAGCACTATCAAACATTCCAAAATTCAATTCCCAGTAGCTGCTTGCTCACAAAGCCACAATACAAATTTCAACCCCCCCCCCCCCAATTCGAGGCAGAACTCCATCTGTGGGAACTCTCCTTCCAAATTGTCTTACAGTCCAGGCAAAACCCTGGATTCAACATCCTTTAAATAATGCCCTTCCTACCTGCCACCCCCACCTGTACGATTCCATGTGAGTATGTATACAAATGTGTGGTTGTATGTGCATGTTTAGACATATATTTATTTATAAAATGCCAAGTTTGAATGATCACTATCAGAACCTTTCCTATGCCACGACATACCCTTGAGTGAGAAAGTCTGTGGCCTGGTGGGGTGTTAACTGTTTATGGGCTAGCCGTGCAGTCAAAACTCCGTAGTCCAAAGCTGGCCAGTGCACAGAATGGTGTAACACTCCTTCCTGAAGGAGGAGGCTGAGAGCCTCTGAAAATTTGAAGAACTACCTTCGGTTCCCTTTGGCTACACCGTATTTCACTTTCAGGTAAGCCACTAGCTATCACTCTTTCCTTTCCATACCAATATCGCAATTATATATATATATATATATATATATAAAACACTTAAGGAAAATGTGACATCTTAAGACAAATTAAATAACAAATTCAGTTAGGAAAGAGAGACAGTGAATTTGAATTATACATAAATCAACAGTTGGTCTAGTCGGGCTGAATAGTAAAAACATTTCAAACTTTTGAGGGCCTGAAACACCCATTATGAAAGGTTTGAACTGTATGCTGGTCAGGCACAAATTGATGAATTCAAACTAAGGCGTATCAACTGTTAGACAGCAACAATCAATACCCAACAACTCGCTGCCTCCCTTCAAGGACAAGTCACAACAATGAAAAAATATCAGAAAAATACATACATATATTTGTGGCAAAGTAATATTTTTTGGGGGGGTCAGTGAGATTGAGTGTTTCTCTTGGATGTTGTTTGTGTATAATTACAACCCCTTTTGGCATGGGTGAGAAGCACCCTCAGGGATAGGGGTGTTACTTAAAAATATATATGTGAAAACAACTGAGATTGGAGTCGAATCTGTAGTTGTGTTCGTTTAATTACGATATTCAACTTTGGTTAAGTATCTGCAGGAGTGGAAAACAAAGTTCTGTGTTCAAATTTTATTCATGGAGCAATTTTAGACCAAATTTTGTACACATTCCTTTCAAAACTGAGACAAACCCTATGGGGTAATGTGTAAGAAACACCCCTAGGAGCGGGAGCAGAAAATTTTATAGTTGCATAAACAGCAATAGTTGCAATTCAGGCCAAATCAGCACGTAGTTCGGACCATCTTTCCTGACAAAGGGGGCTGAGGACCTCAAAAATGAGGAACATGGACACCTCAGCCTACATGGACCAATTATTGATTTCGGGTAAGTCTACTTCTCTGTCTCTTTCCTTTCTAAATGTGTTAAATATATATAATATTTAAATTATTTTGCATACTTTTTACAGACAGAATTCCGTGGTACACAATTAAAGCATATAAAAATTTATTTTAAATTTATCTATTCTTTTATATAAAGATACAACATATTAAGTCAAGGCTTTAAAAGTAAACAAGTAACAATTAAAACTTTGATCACTACGAATGGTGACATAATGAGTATCACTGCATTAGAATTTGTCACATTTTTTTAAAAAAATTCTTACTGTTAACTTCATTCATACATAAATAATATGCAACTGTAATATATTTAAGATTTGTGACTAAAGCTTAACGTGGAAACAATCAATGCATAAAAGAATTCCCAACAACATAAATGCATATAAAGCTTGAGAACTATACGTAGAATAAAATCCACCAAACAAATATCTCTGTGAGTTGCTTATATTTAGCTTATGAATAGCATAAAATTTCTTGAGCTCAGATTAGTAATGGCATTTTCTTTGTTATTGGGAATAATTACTACAAGAAACTATTAAGTTTTAACATATACCAATGGGACTTTAGCTAAATTAAGATTTCTGTTATACAAGAGCAGTTTTGGTATAATATAATTTCTATCTCTGACCCTAAATTAACACAAATAGAGCATAATGATTTATTATTAGCTGGATGATATCACTTTATTCACTGGAGTAAAAAGTTTAATAATTGCACAGTTAATACACTTCTTGTCTTTTGGGGAATTAAGGTGGAAGAGAATACATCTGAAGAAGTCACTTGCTTCAGTCATGTAAAAATTATCACTGCATATGTAGAAGAAGAGTAATTGGGCAATGATCACTTCCATATACTTCTCTTCGAATAATGCTGTCACACAGGCCATGTTTGAGGCGCTCCGACAGAAGGAAGTAGTCAAGGCGCCTTAAAATAAAAAGTACTGCTGTAGGTTTTAAAACTATCAGACCCCAAATATACATTTATTATATTTAAATGGAAAAAACTTCACAACATATGTTACAAAAAAAACAGGCAAAAATCTTTATAGAATACCCCCAAAACCATCTTAAATTTTCCATAACATTAATTTTGTAAAATAAGATTCACTTCAACAAGCTATGTAAATATTAAACATATATTACCATCCAACGTTTCGGGATCGTGCATTCCCCATGTAAGTCCAGAAGGTGTAAGCTCCTGTGGTATCAGAATATAACTGTCTGAATGTATCTATAAAGCCGTCCTTCAGCAAAGCTGTCATCCCATCACGTTCTTCTTGAGTGAAACCGGCACTTTTTGTATTTGTTTTTGGATTAGCAAGATCTGAAATTAATAACAAATGTAGAGTTAATTTAGAAATACAGTTCTGAAATTTGTTGACAAGTGCATAGTAATATTATTAAAAGTATCAATTAGGGTATTCATATTTGAGACAAGAGAAAACTAATCTTGAAAGGAAAGGAAGAGCAAAGATTAGCAAGGTAAATGATACAGCAGAGAGAAAATAACCTCTGGCAAGAATTACTAGACAATACTTTCATTTTATACTATCCTTTTGCTCACTTTTCTTTTTGACAATTTACATTTTCTAAATAATAAATCAATTTGGTATTCTTCTTATAACTTATGCCAAATACAATATATAAAGAAAGTGGATCATCATATACTTAAAAGATTTGGTCATAAAAACAGAAGTGGGTAAAATTTGGTAGCTCATACATTTTCTACATTTTGCTTTTCACTGTTTTTTTTTCTGCTTTGAACCTACTGTTTACCTAGTTATAATTCTTGGTTCATTTAATTGGTATTCAACTATTTACTCACACAATGGAATTCCAATCAATACTTCAACAACATACACGTAGACAAAATATTTGTTGTAAATGACATCAAAATTGACAAAACTTATGTCTAACTTAGTTATAATTCCTAACAAACCATTTACCTATTGCTTCATGAGAAACATTCATATCTCCACACAAAATCACAGGTTTCTTTGCATCAAGTTCTTTCACATAGTTACGTAGATCAGGATCCCACTTCATCCGCTTTGGGAGAGTAACTAGCCCACGTCCAGCATTAGGTACATCTGTTGATGACAAATACAATATATAAAGAAAGTGGATCATCATATACTTAAAAGATTTTGTCATAAAACAGAAGAGGGTAAAATTTGGTAGCTCATACATTTTCTGTTAACATTTGTTTCTTAGCCTTCTGAGGCAAAAAATAAAAACTAAACAATATCTTTTATATGTAAAGAAAGAAAAAGTAGCAATAATTGCGGGATATGGATCAAATGCAACTGCTAACTTAATAACATCACATAACTACTGGCCAACTTACCTTAGATTGAAAGTTGGAGTTTCCAGGCATGGAACTAGTAACCTAACAAATTTTTGAGGACCTAAGCCTCATTCTTCAGAAGAGTAGGTCTGAAAGTCTTACTGCCAAAACACTCAGTGTCAAATTCATCCCTGGATTTTTGGACAACACTGCAGCGGAGGAGAGGAAAAAGTTTTCTCCGATTTTGCAGATAGCTATTTGTGGAGATAATTAATGTGACCTTGTCAGATTAAACTAGAGTTTTATTTGTAAGTTGACTTCGCTTTCTCTCTTTCCTAACTAATTATTTTATTTAATTTGAACTCCTCACATTTTCCTTACATGTTTGAAATATATATATATATATATATATGTATGTAAAAGTTAAGCAAAATGTGAAAAGGTCAAATTAAATAACACATTAGGATAGGAAAGAGAGACAGCAATGCCGACTTACCTGAAATCAGTAACGGGTCCAGTCTGGCATAGGTGGAACTATAAATTTTCGAGGCCCTCGGCCCCCTTCTTCAGGTAATCTGAACTGTGTGCCGGCTTGGCACAAATTCTGTATGTGTACATGTATAAACACAATTGCATATGATTGCTTATATATGTGTCCCTGGAAAATTCAGTTTGCTCTAACCTTTCCTAGAGAAAAGTTAGTGGCCTGGTGGGGTGTCCATTATTTACAAGTGACAGCTAGTGCAAGATAGTAAAAAAATCCACACTTCACGGCTGGCCAATACATAGAACACACCTCTCTTCTCCTGAGAAAGGAGACTAACACCTATGAAAATATGTCCCGAGTGGCAACGCTGACCTTCAATTTCAGGTAAGCCACAACCTATATATATTTCCTTTCCATACCAATATTGCAATTATATACACACACACAACTTGTGCCCGGCCGGCACATTTTTCATATCTTCATTCCTGACTAGGGGCTCAGGATCCCGAAAATTTGGAACATTCACCCAAGTCAGACTGGACGAACTATTGATTTCTGGTAAGTTGGCATCACTGAGTCTCTTTCCTACCTAAATGTGTTATATAATTTGATCTCATCACATTTTCCTTATATATATATTTATTTATTCATTCCAGCAAGCACATGGGATGCATCATATTTTCCTAATGGAAAACTTTAATTTCAATCAAGCCAAATAATTATTTTAAATATTTACTATATATAATTCTTTTAAAAACAAGTAAATTAAAATAGGAATTTTTCCTTAAGAGTAAATAAAGTAAACTACCCTAAATATAAAACAATAAAACTTTAAAATTTTCCAGATTAGCTCTGTAATAATTTCTCTTTTAAACCTTAAAATTATAATATAAATAGTTTCTCGTCAAAGTTTAATTATTGACATCACTTACAAGCTGCCACCAGATAGAATTTTTCATATTCTGCAGTAATCAAACGGCCTTCAGAATCATGATCTTCAATTCCTATCCCATATTTTACATCAATTGGTTTTTCTTTAGATAGAAGGGCAACTCCAGCATAACCATCTTTATCACCTAGAAAGAAAATTGTTAATAAATGTACAATTTAATACTATATTAAAATACACACACAATTTAAGTGAACAAACATGCATACAAGTGTATGTATATAAATGTATGTCATGATATGATAATTGGATAGTGAGAAAAGATAGAAAATATAGGACAAACTTTGGGAATAATCACTGAAGAAAGCGTATGATTTAAGTATAGTAAAACACTCAAAGGAAGCATATGTTTAAGACTGAAAATATTCAGCAGGACCAGGAATCGAACCCAGATACTTTTGCTTTTTACAAAAATGCTCTACCACTGATCTATACATACACAAAATTTATGTCCGGCCAGAAGCAGTTCAGGCCTACTATTCCGAGGCGGCCCATGAAAATTTGACTTTATTTTTGCCAACCCTGACTGGATGAATGGCTGATTTAAGGTAAGTCAACAATCCTGCCTCTCTTTCATATCCAAATGAGTTAAAACAGAAAATTGACCTTAATATGTTGCGTTCAAAATGACCACGAGTTTCATTACAAGTTTCCAGTCTGCCATGTAAAGATTGCTGCACACATTCTAGCATTTAAGTTGAAATTTCAGTGCAGGCAGCAATATTACATTCATGTTATTGTTTTAGAAGTAGGATAAGCAAAAGACAGTGTATGCAAAATAATTA
Organism: Zhengitettix transpicula; assembly: GCA_037074705.1. Lineage (NCBI taxonomy): Eukaryota > Metazoa > Arthropoda > Insecta > Orthoptera > Tetrigidae > Zhengitettix > Zhengitettix transpicula. The sequence continues at coordinate 186,432,105 of CM073591.1, read as the reverse complement.
TAATACATAATTATAAATGCTTACAAAAAGAAACCATCATATTCATTAACTGTTACAACATGCTCAAAAGATTGATGATATATATATACATATATTATTAAATTTCTTTGAGTTTTTAAAGTATTCAACTGTTGAATTTTTATAAAATAAAACTCATAATTAATTTTGTGTACTTATATATAATACAGAAAATAATTAATTCTCAAATAAATTATTCAGAGAAACTCTAAAATTTTGTTGAAGCATTCTTCACAAATTACTTTCCGGTTTACGCATCCACAAAAATTATTACACTTTCCTCAGAATTGTGTTTGATATATTTATTTAGTTTCTTTATGACTTGGTCAACACTATTTTCTTTTACGTCTTGTTGTTTCACTATTTGTTGCCTCTACTTTGCTGGTCTAAACATTTCCAAATAATTGTAAGTCACTTGATAAACCTTCTTGAAAAGATCTTGATTGTAGCTAACTTTTCAAAAAGTTTTACCACGTAATATATTCCTACCATTAACAAAATGTATTATTTTTAAATATATATAAACAAACTTTGATAGTGAGGAAGGATTGCGCTTTATGTGAATTCATATGCTCGGGCTAAGAATTACGCACATAGAAAAGCATATGTTCAAAGCAGAGAGAATGATGTAAGAAGAAGGAAAGACTGAAAATATTTGACCCAGGCGAGACAGTCTTACTGTGTACTGAGCAGAATACGAGGGTTCAAGTCCCGCCTGGGTCAAATATTTTCAGTCTTTCCTTCTTCTTCCATCCTTCTTTCTGCTTTGAACATATGCTTTTCTATGTGCGTAATTCTTCGCCCGAGCATATGAATTCACATAAAGCGCAATCCTCCTATTTATTTCTATCCTTCCTCACTATCCAAGTTTGAATGTGACTTTGTCACCAAATTAGTTCCAATTCCTTAATGGATTCTTCTAATATTGTGTGTGTATATATATACACACACATTAACCACATTCAATATATGACAAAAATTACCATTGGCTACTAAAATTAATAACCTTCAGTGACTTATACAACAAAGAACTCAATAAAGATACCAAAATACTCTGGTAAGGACAAAAAAAAATTGTATGTGGGTGGGCGCAATTTGTGCCTGGGATCAATCATCTTTTTCGAAGAAACTAAGGCTACTTTTGGAATGTGACCGTGACAAAACATTGTAAACACATTCTTTTGAGATGTCATAAATATTCATCCCAGTAAATGAACTGGCTCTGCAAAAATAAGAAATTCAACAGCATAGGCCCCCTGCAACTAGCATACCTAACAGAGGGTTAAACATGTGGCATGGAATAGTGAACAATTAGCTCAAAGGGCTCTTTTTTCTCTAACAGACCATCTACCACAGATGTCAGAAGACCCCTGCAAACCAGGAGGAACCTGTGGTATGGGTATGATGGAAATCCTGTCCAAAGTGTGCAACTTAACAGACTGTTTCCAAATTATTGGACTAGATGAAAATGACCTGTACCTTAGGCATCTGGGGAAAGCTGAAATACACAGTCTAAGAGAATATTATGACTAGACAAGATGACATGAATTGGCCTATTATTGCTGCCTGCACTGAAATTCTAGAACATGTGCAATCTTTACATAGCAGTTTGTACTGAAACTGGAAGGTCAATTTGAACACAAACTTTTAAGGTCAATATTCTCATTACTTCTCACAATTATTCACTTTTGTTTTTCTTCAGCTTTCAAAATAAGATATCTTGAAAAAATACTGGCACCTGTAAAAACCACCAGACATTCTAATTTAGCCTACTTTACATATATATCAACAGGTATTGTAACTTATTTATAAAATGTTATTTAAAAAAAATTACTTTCTCATACGTAATAAGGATCTGTGTATGTGATGCAAATATAACAGCCATTGCCTACAATTAAAATTCAGCGACAATCACATCAATAGCACTTTCAATTTCAGAAATATTTGTGTAAAAGTTTCATGTGATTCACCCTGTGTGTATGTACATACACATATAGATAGTAAAGAGAGACGGCAAAGTTGACTTACCTGAAATCAATAGTTGGCTCAGTCAGGCTGATTTTTGAGGGCATCTGACATTGTCAACAGGAAGGAAGGTAGGTCTGAACTGCGTGCGCCAGCAACAATCGACACCCAACAATTCTCTCTCACAAGGAAGGGTAACAGCAATGGAAAAATACACACATGCAAACATACTTACACACACAAACAAATCCATTAGAATGGAAGATAAAAAGTAAAGAAAAGGAAGTTAAAAGAATGAAAATAGGGAAAAGGATTGAACAGATCATTATAATAACTTTTATCATAATATTATGACAAGATTTGAACACAATATCACATCTACTGCCACAATGACCACTATAGTAATATTAGAGGATGTTGAGTCCAGGACTTTGCCTAGACTGTAAGAAGTGCTGGAAGGCGAATTCCCAAAGATGGAATTCAGCATCTGATGAGTAGGTAAGGTTTTAAGGAGGGTCAGTGTGTAGCATTGGTCGAAATTGTTGGAGTTGAGACTTTGGGCATGAGCAGTTATTGGAAATTGGATATTTTGACTGTTCTGCAGTGGTTAGCAATGCATTCAGGAAAGGGTCGTTCAGTTTGCCCAATATAGAGAGCCAGACTGTTTTCAATTAATTTGATAGATGATGCGGGAGGAGAGTTTGCTTTCCTTCGATTTTTAAGTTGGATATTTGAGAATGATTTTGGAAGATTGTAGTGGGCTGGAGACGGCACTGGTAAGGAGTGGACGTTTCTTGTGTTACCACAACCTACTTTCCTCTATTCTCCGCCTCACATACACTGGAGTGAAATTCAACCCAGACATTAAAAACATATTTTCCACAATACCTGCACTAGGGTTGCTTTCAGGCGCCCTAATAATCTCCACAAAAGCTTTGTCCACCCTAGCAGGCCCCACCCTAAAACTACTTAAGCCATATTAAGTATATATTCAGCTGGTTCAATACTTGGCTCCATAGCCAAGTCAAAGTGTCTGTACTGAGCAAAATATGGGAGGTCAAATATTTGCAGTCTTTCCTTCTCCACACATTGAACATATGCTTTTGTTTGCGTGTAATTCTATGCACAAGCACATTCCCACCTTTCTCCTATGAATTCTATCATTCCTCACTAAGCAAAATCCAATTGCACGTATGTGTGCAAGTATATATATACACACACATTCCCATTAACAAAATGTTGAATTGGAATTCATCACACTTACGCTTAAATATTTATTATATTCTACATATTTCAAGTGTCAATTGGTAATTAAATGTACAGTGGAACTTTGATAATTTCAAGCTGAGGGGGCAGGGTAAAAATTCAAAATTACTAAAGTTACATCTAAATTGAGTATTTCGTAATTATTCATTCAATAATTAAGACTAAAGAGAGTGTATTTATTTTTACAATAAGGAGAATAGTACTAGCGAGAATAGTGAGATCACATATTTAACCTATAGAATCAATGAATTGAAATTTTTCAATGAAGCATCAAATATTTGTTTTGGAGAGTTCACTTTGCAAGCGCTTCAAGCTTGATCAGTGGCTGACAAACATCTCTACTCACGCTGGCTTTTTCCTCAACCTACCAACAATGTTCAGACAGATGCCAAAACACCAGCCATCTTCTTCAGCTTCAAGTTGTTCCTCCTCCTCTTCAGATACCATTCTCCACCTTCTAAATGGTCTTTAACTGAAATTTCTCTGCCACGTTTTTGTCTATGGTAATGTATTAATGAAATGTAACACCCATACTGTCATCCCATGAGTCCCAGGTATGTACATCACCGCCATCTAACAAGCCAACATGCTAATTTTTTATGATAAACCCTGCCTTCCAGAAACAGTTTGCTATAGTTTTGTCTGTTACTTGAGAACATGCAGTGCAATACATTTGTGCTTCAAGGACACTTCCATTTGAATTGTAGTTTTTGGTCAAGAGTCTGACAAAGGGTTCTGTACAATACATTTATAAACATGTTATAATTTTTTTGTTATACTGGCCCATTGGCTGCACGATGAACATATAGGTGGGGGGGGGGATCTTTATATTGCAAATAAGATGATAGTGTTATGAACTGTGCAGTCTGTCAATAAAATAATAAGAATTTTGAAAATACATTCCCTCTAGTTTTAACAAATAATTTTTAACAATATTTGCGATGATCCAAGTTTCTTTTTTTGTGTTTTACTCTAATATTATAGGGAATCCAGTAGAGATAAATAACAATAAGACTAATGTTCGGTTGATATTTCTGAAAAACATGGGAACTAATGAATTACGTTTGATTTTTTGTGCATTGTTCTATTGCAAAATATCAGTGACTGAGAAAAATCTTTAAATTATTCACAAATTTGAATTTTAAATGTTTGTATTATCAAAGCTCCACTGCTTATTCCGTTTTCTCAAACTGTACTCAAGCAAAGTAAAAATTAGGAAATTAAGACTACCAATAATAAGAGAAATGATACCTGAAAGCCAATATGTATGGTAGCCTTCCACTTTAGCTTCTGGTGGTACTTTATTCTCAGAACATTTAGTTTCTTGAAGACATAGAATATCAGGCTTTTCATAATTTATGTAATCAAGGCAATTTTTCTACAAAAGAAATAGGAGAGAATAATTCAGTCATTCAACCATGAAAATACTCAAGAGCAAATTTCAGCAACTAAATTACCTTTATCCAGGCTTTCAATCCTCCGACATTCCATGATGAAATTTTAAGGTTCCACAGCTTACCATCACTGGTTGTCTTATCACTAGAAAAGTCTATGGATTCAAAATCATTATCAACACGATTCAGTTTTCCCTTCTTAGCTGGGGTTTTGCTTTCACCATCTTCAGCATCATCATCATCATCTTCTTCTTTACTTACTTTCTTTCTAATTCCACCTCCCTTTCGTGCTCTAGCTTTTCTTTTACCACCTTCACTCTCCTCAAAATCTTCATCTATCGAAGCCTTTGATTTACGTTTGCGAGGTCGTGCCTTAGCACGAAGTTCTTCGTCAGAACTTATGTAATCATCTTCATGATATTTAACAGTTTTATTTACATTTCGCATGCTTTGGCGACCACCAGTTCTCTGTGGTTTCTCTTTCTTTTCCTCAGGTTCTTCCATATCTTCATCATCATCCTCCGGATCATTCATTTCTTCCTCCTCCTCCTCCTCCGTTTTATCAGCTACATCACCTTCATCCTATCACAGGTAATATTAAAATTTTTCAGTGTTAAATTATACAAATACTTCAATCACACACAGTAAAACTATACACTTATTTTTCATAAAGGTTTAAAGGAAATGAAAATAAAACTTTATAACATATTTCAAAAGTTGATGGATTATTCTTAATCTGAATTATACTGACTGTTAACTGTAAACCAATACAAAAATTAAGGGAAGGTATAGGACATGTATGCAATGTTCAATTTGGCACAACAGCTAAAACATAATAAATTAACAGTAGTCTTGAAATAAAGGTATGTTTGATTAAAATACAATATTTCTTCAACCAAATGTGTAAAACTATCAATAATTGGACTTATTTTACTCATATTAAAATTAAACGATCATTTATCATTCAATTGTGGTTTGCCGCCAATAACGCATAACGGCCATGTTTCTCCTTCACAAAGGCATAATGGAGCCATTCTATAACCACCGAAAGAACGGTTCACGAACGTTAACATGTTCAAATTTAAATGTTATTAGCATTAATTAAATTCATCTTATCTACACGGCATAAAAAATAAAATGTGTCAGTACCATTTAATATTAAATCTATATACCTGTGGGTCTTCTGATCTTTTTATTTTTGGTGGCATTATTTCTCAGTGGTTGAACGTACGACGTTAAAACTTTCCTACTGTATATAAAGAAAATACTCGCGGAAATCCACAATAAATTTCCAATTAAGAATAAAATAAATTCAAATCAGTAAATTTTCAGTGAAACGTTAGAACCGGTACATCTCATGCGAAACAAACAAGTGCTCGTCAACTTCGTCAATAAACCGCGTACAGCCGCCATTAAACAACTGCCAACATTGGAAAATTAATTTTCTCTCTTCGAACATCCATAATAAAACATGGACATTAATTAAATAAAACCTTATTTAAAATGCATCAAATCATTTTATATATATAAATATATGTAAAATAAATGTATTTGGAGCACCTTAAATTGTGTTAAATTTATCATGCATGTTTTAAAAATAAAATAGAGTTGTTATGACAAATGACAGTTGTTGCATGTCCATATATTTCAAATCGTAAGTTAATGTTCAATATGTTTTAATTTCTCAATTAAGTATATTCTAGATGAAAGACAATGTATACTGCTTTAAGGCATTATTATTTTAATCTATAACCCCTAATAGTTACATTTATCGGCCGTCAATTGTATCAATAATAATATACCGTCCAATATGTGAGAAACTTTATATAAAATAAAAAAATAACGTTTAATTTATATTTTATTAAATGTTTTTGATATATCTGCCGATTAAGTTAGTGATATATCTGCCGATTTATTTATTGATATAACACCTTAATTATTCCCGTTCGATATTTGTAAAACAATTTTATTAAGTGTGAAAATGAAACATTCTAAAGATAAATTTTAAATGAGCAATTAATTGTCTATACACTTTTAATAATAAATTATATATAAATGTAACCACACAATATTTTGCATATCATTTTTAACGACAAAGAACTACAATCAATTAAATGAAATAGATTTCCTGGTATTATTAAAATTCAATGCATATGCTAATTAACTTGCTCCCGTTACGCTCATTCCCTAGTGTTCTCTAAATCAGCCTTGTGTACATTTTCTTACTGTGGTACTAAACTCCCCCATCCATTTAACCCTGGAATAAATTGTGTTCTCATTATGAACAGAATTGGCACACGAAATGATGAACGGTCACGAGAAGCATACTATGTCGCGACCACAGCTCAATTGTAAAGCCACGATATATTCCTTTCAAACCATGCTGGCTTTTGAAATGGAGTCACAGGGAGTCTACGTGCACTTAGCCTACATTTATCACCACCTGAATATTATTAATAATAGGTACAAATTAGCACAATGTGCATGTGTTTTAGTATTACTTTTCTGAGAAAAAAATTGTCAGAGAGACACGTCTTTTCGCACAGATCGGTCCATGGTATCTATCCCAGATCTGTGGTGAAATTATTCCACTCATCCTGTGTAAACCTATTTACCCCTCAAAACCACTTATCTCTTCTGCCGAATTCTTTATCGATTCTCATAAACTTTTTTAAATATGATTGTGGGATATCTATAATAATTTTTTTTATTATCTTTGAGACTGCATATTTTAGAACTCTTAAAAGGTCTCTGGCTAACCTACTCTTAAGCAATTCCTCAAGATGAAAGTAAAGAGAAAGCTAGGAAAACAGTTATGTGTGACGAGGATCCTCTCGAAACTTTCTCCTGACATTTGGGTTATGGTATTACTCTGAAGGTAGGAGCTTGTCATTCGGACTCAAGAGATGTAGATATTTATTTCGATTTTTTTGGTGTATATACAATCGTCAGTCTAATCCAGGCGTTGAAAATGGGGCCGAGAATAAAAGCAATTTCGACTTTACGTTCATTTTATATTTTTCAGTATCGCGGAGTATTTGAATGCTCGTTTGTTCACAGCACAGACCAAAAAATACCGATTTCGAGTTCATATCAGTTCAGTAGAATATTAGGAAACTTATGTACTCATAGTATTCACACCGAAAACAAACAACTGAAAGCAGTTGGTAGATTAGCACAAAATCAAAAGCCAGATTGGAACAAAGCTGTTTCGGAAGCGGAGAAAATTGTGGGATATCCAACCTCTTTTCTGAGTCTAAGATGGCTTTTAAGTGATGAAATTGCCAATGTTGCCTTACACTTGAGAAAATTAGTGGGATCAAATCATCCTCTTCTCAAAACAGCAAAGTAAGTATTTTTGTACTTTGTAAAAGAAAAATTTACAAATTATATTGTTTTTGTTTTTTTATTACAGGAGTCTCTTGTATAATGGCCGGAACAATATGCAAGCGTGGGGTCTGATTGTGTTATTAATTTCTAAAGCAGCTGGACATTTGAATGTTGAAGATATGGAAGAAGATAAGGCTGCTGGTGTTCTTCACAGGTTAGTAATAATTTCAATGTATTTTGACATTAAATGTAGTTCAATTTATGGGATTTCTATTTATACTGACAAATGCATTCATAAATGTTATGATTGTATTATATTAAATAAAGGTTATTTTTATTAATTGTTTATTATAAATCATACGAAGTTGAATACTATTAATCACTTATATTTCTGACAGTTATTTAATAGTTGACTATTATGCTATTGCAATGCACAAGACTGGTATAAAAGTATGAATATTTATTTATTAGACTTTTACCAGTTTTCCACATAATCTATTTTTAGACTAAGGAAATGAAATTGTATACTCTAATAATTTCAGTATAATAGATGTAAGTCAGAAAATTATTAAATAAATTTACATATAATACACTAAATGTTTCCCCTCTATGTTGCATATAATTAACAAAATATGAATAGAAAGTATTTTCGCCCCTGATTGTATTTGGAAGCAGTCAAAATTTTCTGTTTAATGATTTATATCCATTCTATTCATATTTTAATTAGAAAGATAGCCAAATACAGACAAAAGAAGTGATACTATAAATACCACAGTGTTTCTGGATGCCTAGTTTCTGCACCTGAAGAAAGAAACAAGGCTTCCCAAAATATAGTGTGGTATTTATATTATCATGTATTTGGCTTTCTTTCTTCTTATTAATTTTCAATCAGAAATAAGTTTTTCATTTCTATTAATATTTCGTTAATTATATGCAACTGAAGAGGTTCAGGATATTAGGGAGGAAACATTTTGTATATAATATGTAAATTGTTCAATAAGGAACATAGGTTTTCCCGGTGTAACTGCCGTATAAAGTTTTCTTGGGATTCCAACCGGGTAGCGTCGTTTAATTTCCACAACGTTTCAATGGCTTGCACTGCCATCTTCACCTGATGGAGATGGTGGTGCAAGCCATCGAAATGTGGAAATTAAATGACGTTACCAGGTTGGAATCCCAAGAAAACTTTATCCATGTAAATTGTTAATTAAATTTCTCACTTATGGCCATGTTACATTTATTATATTAAATAAGTGAAATTAATTTTACAATTTTAATTGTAACACTGTTAATTTCATTTAATTTTTATTGTTCTTGCATTAATTGAATACAATCCTGATAATAAGAGGTGGCATTACTATTCTTGTTTGAAATAGGCATCTTTCTGAGAAATCTGACAATAACATATTTTCATGATCATGGTGTTGTATTTATAAGATTTTGGCTTATTAATTCTGTTTCAGTCAAAGGGCATTAGCTGAAGTGACTGAAATGATTCGTACTAGTCATTTAGTGCACAAAGGCTTAGTCAATATCTATCCTGGCCTTTACCCTGAAGCTCCCGAACTTAATGATATGACTTTTGGAAATAAAATTGCTCTTCTGAGTGGTGATTATTTGTTGGCAAATTCTTGTATGGAATTGGCTTCATTACGTAATCAAGAGGTAAGTTACCTGAAAAGGATTAAAGTTTTTGTGCTAATATAATTTTTGCTATAAATGCATGTTAGGAATATTTAAATTTTTGTGTGCTCAATTTCTTATAAGGAAAGACTAATAATTTAATACTCTGCCGCACAATTGGTTGTCAAATAATCGTAATGATTAATTTCTGCTAATTGTTTATTCAACCAAATTAAAATATTTATCATAAATCATTTTAATGTACAACAGGGATTAGGCAATATTTAGAAAATAATTTAATTGTTATTAATATATTTACAGCTTTACTGACTATTTTAAAACACGGAAAAGTGTATGTCTCTCTCTCTCTCTCTCTCTCTCTCTCTCTATAGGGATCAAAATGGGTGTTGTTGCCATTTAAAAACTAGAGTTGTTCTACATAATGCTTGAATTATATTCAAATTATAGAATATTTTATATTACAGCTCATGATCATTACAATTATTAAAACTGTGTTCACTACATCATGACTATAATCAAGTTTGTGTTTATTTCAATAATTAAATTGTTCATTACAATATACAAGGAAGAAATTTCTACATGAATGTTTGTTATAAATTACAAGAATTGGGGGATAGTCAAACCACTCAGCCATCATTGATAGCAAGTAAAACACACTATTAATTTTAATTATGTTGACTAAATGACATTGTAAATATAATTTATATTTAATATGGACAATTAAGCAAGAAATAATTATTGGCACTCGACTCTGAAAATGTCACACCTGCCCACAATTTTAGTGAAGCTGATAATTCTTTCCATCCTTGGTTTGACCTGCACACTGGTATTATGTTTTGGTAAAAAAAGTTATCTGGCAGTTGTACTTCTTAAGTGAAGTCTGTGTCAGGGCTTGGTGGAAGAGGGGATATGATGTCGTTTGTGGAGCCCCTCGAAGCAACTGTAGCCAAAATTGCATGTAAAATTACAGGAAATGGAGAGGGAAAGATAAATGCCTAACCTGAAAGTGAAAATTTTATCATCATACTTCAGGAGACATTGCATGTTTATATATTGGTTAACTGCACTCTTGAGTATCATAAAATTTTGAATTAATATAATTATTGTTAATTTTAGCTTGTTGAATTAATGAGCAGTGCTGTAAGAGACCTCACAGAAGGAGAATTTGTGGGTCGAAGAGACAAGCAAAATAACCCACTTCCTTGGCCTCCTGGACCAGGGTGTCCTCCAGTTGAAGAAGATTGGACCATTCGCAATGTGCTCTCTGCTGGCAGCCTATTAGGAAAATCTTGTCAGGGAACACTTATACTTGCTGGACATGGCAATAAGCTCCAACAACAGGGATACCGCTTTGGTCAGCATTTGGCGTTGGCCTGGCAGGTCTGTATATACAAGAGTTCCTGCCCCCTCTCCACTATTTCTCCCCATTTACAATTAATCACAATGCATTACAATTTCATAATAAAATAATGCATTGATTAAATATTTATAATTTATAGTTATTTTGTCTCTTAAATTGATATATGTTGATTTTAATTATATTGAATATTTAAGTGCAAATGTTTTATGTATTGAATGTAGATTGTGAAAAACAACGTTTTGACAGATAGCTCTGCCAGCGTCGTCAGGTGTCAAGACCGTGTCTGCCCCGTCCACATATGCTTCCTTGCTCCATCCACTGGGCTTCGCCCTGCCAACTCATCTTTCTTCGTCATGTAGTTCACATGTAGCTTTCTTCTGATTATTAAATTTATTTGTGGCTGTAATAGGGCCATGCCTTGCCTAGTTGGAATCCATTGTCATGTTTCATTAAGTTCTAATTCTTACAACTTCTGTAATAATGCTGTTCCACCAGCCTTAGATGTGGTCCATAATCCTTGTCCTGGTGAAATGACTTTTTTTGTGTCCAGTACTGAGTGTGTTCTTCCAGGGATAACTTGTATGGTGGGTTAAGTGGATGCATCTCTGATGCTCAGGGCATATCATCTCAACTGTGTGGATTGTTTCACAGATATATTTCAGTGCATAGTTGCATAGAATTTTGTAGAGTCTGCTGGTTTTCAGGCTGACATTATCTTTTACAGATATAATAAATTCCTGTTTTTTGCATGTGGCCTGAAAACTGTCTTAATCTTGTGTTTCCATAGGAGCCTGCTGATTTTTAGGGCCGCACTCCCAGCATTAGGGAAGCAATGCTGTTGCAGTGTATGTTGTCTCTTTCATGTTTGCTTGTTTCTTTTTGAAGAATTTCTTAATTTCCCACCTCATGCAGCCATTTTTACTAATGTTTCCTGCAGGTGTGCTATTTCTGTTGGAAGATTTTCTGTGACAGATATAGCCAGAGACCTGTGTGGAGAGCACATCGAGCTTTTGCACTGATGACTGAAACTACCAGCATTGAGATCGATTCCTGTATCGGTTTCTTTTATTTATTGCTTTAGTTTATATAGCCAGAGACCTGTGTGGAGAGCACATCGAGCTTTTGCACTGATGACTGAAACTACCAGCATTGAGATCGATTCCTGTATCGGTTTCTTTTATTTATTGCTTTAGTTTATATAGTTCTTCCCTACTAGTCAATTCTCTGGAAACTTTTGCATCTATATACTTTAATATAAACTTTACTGTCTACATTTCACTTTTTAAAAGTTTAAACCAATGTTATCCTTCACTGACATCAGCTTATTCTTAGGCTTTATTTGTGGCTTGAAGATTGTCTTTACACTGTTTATTCTTAGTATCCTGCTGATTTTTAGTGTTGTTTGGCTTGCATATGGCAAATGCCTTTTTTCCTTCTTTCTGATAACACCTGGCTACTTAGCTTTCCATTATTGCCCAATTGTGTTGCAATTCTGAAAGAATGTTTCCTTTAGGTAGGCCAGCTGCCAAGAGGCTTTCCATTTTGGAGATTTCTTGTTCTTCTTCTTTTATTGGCACTATAACCCAATGTGAGTTTTGACCTTATTAACAATTTTCTTCCATTCCGCCCTCTCCTGTGTCAGTCTCTGCCATCCTCTTACTTTCATGGTTTTTATATCCTTCTCGATGTCGTCTACCCATCTTGTCCAGGGTCTCCCCCTTTTCCTCCTCCCAATTGGCTTCCAGTCTATAATCCGTCTAGGTGTTCTGCTTTCATCCATCCTAAGTACGTGTCCCATCCAGGCCAACCTTCTGCTCTTGATAAACCCAACAATGTCCTCATTATTTATGAGCTGCTCTAGTTCTCTGTTTGTTATAATTCTCCATTTATACATAAAGTTTCGTATATCCTTCTCAGTATCTTGCATTCAAATATTCTGAGTAAGTGCTTATCATTATTATTAAGGGTCCATTATTCACAACCGTATATCACACAGGTCTTATAAGTGTTTTGTAAATTTTTGACTTCAATTCCCTATTTAACATCTTGGATTTCATTAATTTTCCATACATGTAGTAAGTTCTGTTACCATTGATGATACGTTGTTTTATTTCACTTCCCACATTATTTTCACTGTTAAGTTTTGAGCCGAAATATGTGAAATCCTGTACTCGTTCAAAGGTATAATCATTTAATTTAATATTATTTGTACTAGATTCTTTCTTTGTAACCATCATATATTTAGTTTTCTTTTCATTAATTATAAGCACTCTTTCCTTAAGACAGTGATCTATTGTGGCCACCGTTTGTCTTAATTCATCTATATTTCTAGAGATGATATCAATATCATCTGCATATGCAGATATCTGGACCATATTTGTTCCTATGTGTCTGGAGATGTTAAGCCTTTGTAGAGCCATTTCAAGAGACAGATTAAAAAGCAAGGTGAACAAGGCATCTCCTTGCCTTACTCTGTTAACTACTTCAAACGGTTTGCTTAGTTCACTGTCCACTCTCACCATTGCTCTGGATCCTTCCAGGGTAGCTCTGACCGTTCTAACTAATTTGGATGGTATCCCCAGGAGCAACATATCTTTAAACATTTGTTCTCTGTTTAGACTATCAAAGGCTTGTTGTAGATCAGTAAATAAATTATGTATATCAATATTATATTCACAAGCCTTTTCATTAATTTGTCGTAGAGTATAAATGTGGTCAGTTGTAGACTGATTGGTCTAAAAGCACTTTGATAGTCACCTATAATTTCTTCAGTATATTCCACCACCCTGACAGATTTTTATAAGTGACATTTAGCAGGGTTATTGGTCTATAGTTAGAGCATAATAGTTTGTCCCCCTTTTTAAATTTAGGCTGTATAATACCAACAGTCCATCCTTCCGGGATCCTTTCTTCATTCCATATTAATTAAATTAATGTATAAATTTTCTCCCATAGTATGTTTCCCCCACTCTTTAACATTTCTGCTGTAATTCGGTCAGAACCTGGGGCCTTGTTTTTAAGGCCGTTATCACATACATTATTTCTTCCATCTTGGGTTTTTCAATTTCAGGTTCGGCTGTATGATAGTAATAAAAGTCCATCCTATTTGCATCATCATTATTTAAAACATTTTTAAAATATTCCATCTATCTATTAATTATTTCTTGATGTTCAGTTAGTAGTCTCCCCTGATCATTCTTGCATGCACTTAATTTTGGTCTATATTCTTGGGAGTTTTCTTTTATTTTCCTATATAGTTTCCTAGTGTCATTTTTACTTTGACTTTTTATAATTTCCTCCGCCTTCCTTTTTATCATTGTTCTTTTCTTATGTCTGATTATTGTAGCAGCTTGATTCCTTCTACAGTTATATTCTTCCTCTTTAGCTCTAGTATTCCTTTGTAAATATTTCAGTCTAGCTTTCTTTTTCAATTCAACAGTCATCGTCAAACCAATCCTCATTTCTTTGTTTTTCAGATTGGCCTAAAATACTATCTGCTGTTTCCATAACTGCATTTTTAATGTTAAGCCAATTGGTCTCAATATCCTCAGTGGATTCTTGCTCATGTAATTTCATACTGAGTACTCTTTGGTACTCCAGTTTTATATTTTCTTCGTCTAATTTTCCAACATCCCATCTTGTGGTGGGTATATTCCTCTTTTTTGTCACCAGGGAGATTTTTTGTTTCAGTTGTCGTCCTACCAAATAATGGTCTGAATCGGAGCATGCACCTCAGAAAGTTCTCACATTCTCGATATCAGTAGCCCATCTCTTAGATGTTGTTACAAGATCATATTTAGCGATATTATCACATAACATTTGGAGTTCTACATAAAATGCATCAACATTTTCATCTTCTGCATCTTCTATTGGAGCATAGATGTTAATGAAAGTTATATTGTGGAATTTACCTTTCACTTTAAGCATATCAGATACAGGTGTAAAGCCTATTACTGATTTAGTAAATTGTTTAGATATAATAAATCCCACTCCTTTGTGTCCTTGTTTATCCTCGTTCCCTGAGAAATACAGAGTAAAATTTGGTTTTTTAATTTCACCCTTGCCTTTCCATCTGATTTCTTGTAGGGCTACTACATCCATCACATAATACATAATTTCATTAGCTAAGCAATTCATTACACCAGCCAGTAGCATGTTCTGAATTTAACTATATTCATGTCCTTATTTCTATGCAGTGTTTGTCTTTGAGTGGGCAGTCTGGCTTCAATTGTTAATTTTTTTGCAACAATTGCTTTTTTTCTGTGGTGGGGTTTCAGCCCCACACACAACCCCCAACCTGGAGGGCCAGGATGTTCCTCTTCGTCTGGTGTCTCCCCTCTGACTTGGGTGATCCTGACAGTAACTAAGTTACCGCTGGCATAGCTCACGGGATCGACAACACACGCAAACCCCTGCACCTCGATAAGGTGGGAACACCATTGCAGGGGGAGATTGCTTGTTATGTGTGTAATAAAGTAGTCAACACTGTTAGTTTTTTGATTGGGTGGTGAAAGCTGTGGGCATATGAGTTGATATGAGTCCTCTTCCTGTGTACCAAATGACCAATTTTTCCTTCTGGCTTTCTGTGTATCATTAAGTCAAGGAGAGGTTGGGTTCCAACTTTCTCCACTTCCATTGTGAACTTAATGTTCTGAATAAAGTTAACATGTACTAAGAATCCCTCCAACTCTTTGATGCCATGTGGCCAGATAATAAATGTATCACCTATATAACAGAAGAAACGTTTAGGTTTTAGTGACACAGTGTCCAAAGCTTTTTTCAAAGACCTCCATATAGAAATTGGCAATGGTCAATGGTAAGAGTGATCCCATAGCTACCTGCTTATAGAATACACCTTAAAACTGTAAACATGTTGGAAGAGTGCCGTTAACTCAGGCGTAATAAATTATCTACCAATTCCATGGTTACCCAATGGGTATCTGTGTAAACAAGGAAACCACATTGAAGCTGACCATGGAGCTATAATTTCTGTCCTGGTGACGAAGACACCCCAGACGAAATAAGGAAACTGTCCAATCAAAACCAAGCACAGCTCTGGGGGGAGGAAGACTGTGGCCAAATATTAGTATGAGTGATACGGTCCTTGCATCACCATCAGCATTATGACAAAACATTGGCCTTGGTTGTAACCCGAGATTTGTATTTGAGAGTAAAATGTAGTTCACTTTTTAAAAATAACCATTCATAAATGTTTTAGCATTTATATGACACTTAATTTTTTTACTTTATATTTTTAGTCTCAAAATTACATTTGATTAATCATACATTATAAAATGAATTTTTAATTCATAATATTAAGAAATAACTTTTGTAAAATATTACCTAATTTAATGTGATCTCTTGTTTCTTTTTGTTTTATTTTACTAACTAAGAATTTTATATATTGAATTATAATTTGTGCAATTGCCCACTTTGTCCTATTGTTTTGATTCTGTTTGCATTATTGCATTATTGAGAGTACTCAATTAAATTGCCATAAGTATTTCTCTATCTGTGATCCTAGCTCTATTCCTTATTAACCCCTTCAGCGATTATTCTTGAGTGCCTACCACTTGCACAGTGCCGCAGGCAAAGTATGACATTCAGAAATAAATGGAAAATTTCATCCTTTTCCGTTACGTCTGAACCAAAAAGTGTATCAGTATCACTAACTCCAAATCCTCACTTTCTAAAAGTGCATCTTACATATACAAGTTGATATATGAATGGGGTTTTTGCGTCAATAATCACGGTAAACTTATAGTTGCAGAAGTTAACATGGGAACACTACAGGGATACATAGAGGATGCATAGGAATAAATGAATACCTTGGACATAAGGAAAATTCTCAAAATAGAAGAATCCGCTTATCTGACAATTCCAAGATGACCTCTTCCTACAGATAAACCCCTTTACTTGCTTATTGTGAAATCGGAACATTCTTGCATTAAAATGTACCCAAATTTTAGCCATAGAAGTACGCTGATGCATATAAGTGTTTTGCCCATTAAAGTGGTTTAATTTTCATATTTAGCATATTTTCTCACAATAGCATGTGTAACACACTGTTAATTTTCTCTCTTATAGGCATTAAATAAATACTTCTTCTACTTGTAGTTTGACTTCCACATCTAAATTTTAACCTTTCTGGAGAGACGGAGAGGGCTACCTTTGGGGTTGCCTTTTCCTCTCTCCATTTTTGAACTAAGGTTCTGACAAGCTGAGGCACCTTGGCATATTTTGAGAGGTGTATGTTCTGGGATCGCAGAACTTTGGCATATGGTAAGAATTGTTCACTGTTCTATTGGAACAGTTGGAAAGGTACCTCCTAAACTGGTCAAGGCACAGTGAAGGGAATGCTGTGTCCCCACAGAAAACCCCTCTCACGCCATAGGAAGGATGTGGGACAATCCTACAAATTTTAATTATCAGTTCTTGTAAGATCAATTTTTCCAATATTATCAGTGATTGGTTGATAAGAGACATTTTAATCAAAACTGTTTACATCCTCAATATCAATGCTAATAAAGGATTAAAAAAACAAGACTAGCAAAATATAATCATAATCTGCTTAAATGTTTTGTCATAGTTTCATATTTATGAAAGTAGAATTTATTTGTAAATTTTCAGACATATTTATAACATATTATTTATAATTTTTAGACATGTATTTGTGTTGTGAGTAATATAAATTAAATGAATGGACATAAAATTGGATAACTGTCATCTGGAAATTTGTTTGTGGAATTGGCTGTCATCATGCTCAGGTTGAGCCTGAAGAACTTTTTAGTCAATATACTCGCTGACAAAGCCATCATCATACATATATATAATTATTTATAATCAAATAATATACATATTATGACAAGAATATCATAGATATTTTGTTACAGGCATGTTTGGATTTGGAACCATTTGGCTCAAATTATACTCCAGATACTACATTTAATCTCACTTCAGCGCCAGTATTATTTCACTTAGAACATGATAGCACTTTATATAAGGAAATAGAGAAGGGATTGGAATCTGTGCATAATGTTGATTATAACAAGGTAATAATTACATGAACTTTTCAGTAGTTTGAGTAGTAATAATTTTTAAAGCTTTTTTTTTAATATGCAGGTGCATTCTATTGTCTCAAAAGGCCCTGGGATGACATTATCGAAACAATTACAGAAGAAACATTCACAGAAGGCCATGGAAGTTTTGCAAGTTTTTGATGAGAGTGATGCAAGAACCGCTTTATCAAATATAATTGTTGCTATGGGTGAACTTTAAAGTTTATCTTGATATCTGATGAAGTTTGACATGTTGAATGAAAATAAATACCAAATATTGGTAGATAATTTTATAATTATTTTGTATTAAAATACATAATTTAACTGCACTTCTGGTGTATGTGTAATATATATGATATAGCAGTATTGACATGGCATACATTAAAA
Organism: Zhengitettix transpicula; assembly: GCA_037074705.1. Lineage (NCBI taxonomy): Eukaryota > Metazoa > Arthropoda > Insecta > Orthoptera > Tetrigidae > Zhengitettix > Zhengitettix transpicula. The sequence goes on along the minus strand of CM073591.1, from coordinate 186,413,683 downwards.
TGAATATTAGTGTTGGACAAAAAACATAGTTTGTATCTTTTGAGGCATAACTTCCTTCAGTACACAGTTTAACTGTTCAGTGTGCAGTTGTTTGACACAAGCAGTCTTCAATGTCTCATGTGGAAGGAAGAGTCTCTCTGAAAATTTTTGTTTGATATGCTGCCTGACCAATATTCATTCATATGTTAGTCTTTCTTCCCTAATCATATCAATTATTTTAAAATGTGTGTATATGAAATAGCAGTGAAATGAAATTTACTTTTCTTTTTAGCATACTTTGAATTCAACACAATGAAACATGCAAATTTAAAGAATATTTCATATATATAACATAAAATTGATATTTATAAAATAACCCCCCTTATTTAATATAACAATAAATGAAAGTAGCTGGTCAAAAGTATGCAATAATTTACAATGAATTTATAATCAATTCTCTATAGAAACTTTATATTACATTCCATGATTAATCCTTTCCACCGTTTTGCTTTCCTTTCAATTGTAAAAGTCATTTGAATTATTTTTAATGGCAGAAGTTTCACAATCTCCATCATTGTTTCACTCTAACTATCCTAAAATATTTGGTCACCATTATCAACCTGATAATAATCTGACGCAAAACATTTGTTCCATCATTAAAGATTTCTACTATCAGTTTACAAATTCTATTCATTTCAGATTCATAATTTCACATGTTAACGATTTTCTACCACAAAAATCTTATAGAAAATGCATCTGGAATTGTGCACCACAAGAAGAAACTAATATGAGGTCTTGTGAGGATCTTGGAAGTCTCAAAACTTTAATAATGTTTGCTATTTCTGTAATGCCTAGTGTTTTATTTAGATTTTCTTTTTCTAGAAAATGGGAGAATATACAAGTGAAAGGTATACAGGGTCCCAGGCTTATGAGAGTAGTATATTTTATTTTACATAAAATACGTGACTTGGAAATATGCTTGGGATGCTGTACACACTATGTGGCTACTTAATGGTTAAAGAACCTTTGAAACTATCACTTCCGAAATGCCCACCTAACAAACCACTTCAAACCTTCACTGGCAATCTTGTCTTCCATGTAACATCACCATCTTTTCTTAACTCTTTCCCCAAACCCATGGCAAACCCTAGCCTTCCACAACCTCCAAAACAATAGGGAAATTGTCATTCTCCTGGTTCCACCACTGTCATTATGAAGAGGTACATAGCTGAGGAACTTGACCAGCAGGGGGGTGACAAAATTTATAACCCTGCTGACCCAAAACCTTCTGTTATCACTCTTGAAATAGTCAAGTTTATTCGAACACTGATTCTATTGTGCTCCTCACTTCAAAACATCTTAAACATCCACCTTCTATCTACTCCCACACAATCCTGGGACCCCAGGTCACCCAATTGTCACTTGCTACAACTACCCCACTGAAAGGATTTTGACTTTGGTGAATGAATGCATCCAACCAATAGTGGAACTTAATACCTTCCTTCATTCAAATCACAAATAATTTCCTTCACCTCGTGTTTCACAGGCCACCAATTTATTTCCTGACCACAAACTTTCTGATTTCTGTCACCAAGAATTATTTCTCTTCTCAAAACAACATCTACAACCAAATAAGTTGCACAGTTATGAGCACTCGGGAGACCCCCTCCTATGCAAACCTGTTTCGGGGACAACTGGATTAACTAAAACTGAATTCCTGTCCCATGAAACCTTTTGCCTGGTTACGGTTCATAGATGATTTTTTCATACTATGGACCAGTGGCCTTTCTGATTTTCTTGAAACCCTAAACATTAAATTTCCCATTAAGTACACCTGGAACTACTTCCAACCATCACCTTCCTTGATGTTGATCATACCTCAGTTCTGGCCCAATCAGCACATCAGACCACAGTAAAGCCACCAACATTGTCCAATACCTTCACTTCACTAGTTGCCATCCTGAAAATACAGCTTAGCCCTAGGGGGAGCTCACATTTGATCCACTTGGAATAATCTGGCCACCTACACAATCCAGATCCTCAATGCTTTCATAAATAGAAAATACCCTAGACACCTCCTCAAGAAACAAATACCCTGTGCTCTACCCACTATCTAAACCAACCCTTGACTAATGTAACAAACATAGTCCACCCCTAACCACAACCCTATGGTAGGATGTCTAAACTATCCTTCAACCTACTACAATCCTCCATAAATAACCACCTACAAAATCAAAGAAAAATTATCTGCCTCCCCTCCCACATCATTTAGCAAATTAATTGCAAACTCTGTTCTCCTATATTGACCAAATTAAACAACCTTTTCCTGAATGCATTGATGACTACTGCAGCACTGACAAACGTAACTAATATTCATTTTACATTAACCATTTTGATGCGAGGAAATGAGTCACCAGACTAATTTATTAAAAAAGTGTTGTACCCAATTTTTTGGTTTTCACTTTACATATTTAAAATTCCATTACAAATTTGATAGTTTTGCTTATAAATAAGCTGTGCATAATAAATAAATATAAATTTCCAAACTGAACAACATTGTGTAGGGGCTTCTATCAGCATTATATGATTAACCACTATTACTTTATATATGAATTCCATTTAAAGATGCACTATTAAAAATTATTTTTAAAAGAACTTGTTAAATAGATAGTGATGTTATATGTTTATATATAATTGTTTAACATTTTTTATCTTAATAGCTGCAGCTGTAAGAATATGGTGGCAAAGATTTTTGTTTATGTTGTTGAATAATAATGCTGTTACTTTTAGACATTATTGTTAATGTAAATTAACTTAAATGTATTTTCAATTGAATGGGAAAGTTAGTAAAAAATTCATAAGTTATTTATGCAAGACAGCTCAGCAGAACTTTCCAACATTGAAAAGTTTGTTGTATACACATCTTAAAAAGATGAAAAACTGTGATAATATGTTTGACCAAGTGATTGATAGCCTGTTTTTTCAAAGATACATGTATCACAGAAGATTCCACCCATGCCTTGATTGCACTGGTGAACAATGGTCTTACACTACTTTTTGATTGATGAAATATGGTAAACAATAAATATTTGTGCTTCCATGACCAAAATTTTTTTAAAAGTAAATTCAAAGGATAATGTAAAACTCAAAGCTACTGATTAATATCAATTTTTATATCAATAAATTTAAAGGATAACTATAATTGTTATTCAGGTTTCCAGAAAATTTGTATTTTATTATGAAAGTTACCCATGATTATAAATATAATATTTCAAACTAGTCTGTAATCAAGGTCAGTTTTATTTCAATTACATCAGATGTTAAATATATAATTTTTTTTAAAATGATACATGTTTTTTAGTTGTTACATTTAGTTTTTAATGATGTAGAAACCGACTTTATTTTGAAATCTATATAAACCCACCTTATGCCAGCAGGCATCAGGTGCAATACATCTATCTCCTAATGGTGAGACGTACATTTCGTACCTAACATGGCCTCACCAGTACTCGACTTCTGGTAATATATTGTAATAAACAGGCGTCTAAATAATTAAAAAGATATACAGGAAACAATTTAATCAAATTTATTAATGAAGTTATATACAATATAAAAAATTACACAATAATATTTTGAATCTCAGGGTCTTTACTGGGTTTGATAAATGGGTGAATTGAAATTTAAATTAACTAACAAAACAATTAAAGAAATGAATAATTAAAGAAAAGAAATAATTGAAGAACGATCTGACGTATCTTAAAGAAATGGTTTACAAATAAATTTTAGAGTTTTTTTACTTACGGCCGACCAGGTCTCAATTTTGGGGTTTTCTGTGCACACGTTTTTGGGGATATCACTGAATTTAAACTGTTTACAAAACACTTGTCGAAACTTGATGTTCTCTCAGCTGGAAGCTGGAAACTGCAACTCCTTCCGGATTAATGGGTGGACAGATTGTTACAAATTATCTCTCTGTGGAATTGATGACGGTCACGGTACTTATAGATTTTTATCGTGGCGTGATTTATTAGGTTACTCCTTGTAACTGTTCGACGAATTTTGCTGTCTAAAACTTTTTACTCAAAATTAACTTGTAACCTTTCCGGCTAGATCTATCTGCCTGCCATGCTGTTCGCCGCCCGACTTCCAACTACACTCGTCTCTCCTCGTTGACTGCGGTTCGTCTCGTAGATTTTTGACTGCGTATATCTCAACAATGGTTCTATTGACTCGCCGCCCGCTTTGTCGCGGTGTCTGCTTTATATTCTCTAATAATGAGTCCTTTACTTTGCAATTATAACAATGGATTAATTACTAATTACTACAATATATCAACTATCTCTTTTTTTCTTTCCTGTCCAAATGAGTTAATTAATTTGGCAATGTCACATTGAACTTAGTTGCTTTTATATATATAAAGTCACTAACCTCCTTGCATTTTGTTCGTTTTTAAACTTCATTAAAATTTAAAGTGAGTGAAATTACCAAAACAATTTTTTTGATAGCATTTTTCTTGAGCATTGAGAATTTACTATCTGCAGGGCATGGTTATTTATTACCTTTTTTATGTTAAACCAATAGGGTCTCCGTCCCTAATCGAGTCCTAAGCAAAACTGAAACATTGCCTGGCTACGTCTTGGCATGCGCTTTAGATCAACAATACTGTGGCGCGGCAAAGAGATGCTGACAAGGGCTATAAACTGGCAATGTAACAATTATGTTACATTAACCTCACTCCCAGGAATAAAAATTGGCTGTCCGTAGATATACATTAAATATAGCCAAATTTTCCTTTTTTCACATAATGGTAATTACATCGACAAACACACTATCACGCCCTGATAAACAAACCATAAGAAATTACAAAAGTTTTTTCCTTTATACTACCTCCACTTTTTACAAAATTTATATCTGTTTGGAGCACAATTTTCATACATGCTTTTTGATGATAATTTTTCCAATCTAAATATTTCTCATATTGCTTATAACCTTCACATCATCAGCTAACCTCTCCATAAAGGGGGTAATGGTCTCAATGGGAAGGGTGTGAAGTTTTGAAAATTGCAGGTCAACTGGGAGACAACCTGTGGCCAAGCTAAAATTTAGATTTACAACCCTCTCCAATCCATTTTCCATTATCTTCCTCTACTAATTGCCTCAAAGTGGTACTTATTTGCCAATGTACCTTTCAGTGGGGTTTGACTGTGGATGTCTTATAGCTGTAAATTTAGGCTGTATTCCTTCTCCTTTTAAGACGTCCACCCACTCCTTACAATTGAATTGTTTACCATTATCAGTCAATATTTGTCTGGGTTTTCCACACTCCTTCATATACTCCTTTATCTTGTTGAAACAAGTTTTTGCTGTAGCACTTTTAAGACCATATAATTTGACAAATTATGAGTACATGTCTACAATAATCAATAGGTGAATACAGCCACCCTTACTTCTAGGTAATGGTCCAAGTAGATCAATCACTACCAATTCATTCACTTGAGTTGGTATGTTTGGTAAGGTCCTTCAAATTGCCAATTCCTCAATTTATTTTGTTCACAATTTTCACATGTTCTGATATAATTTTTAACATCTGACATTATTCCTCTCCATGTGACCCAACTTGTTATCATTTTAATCATTCTATTGATTCCAATATATCCATTCTTGTCATGGAAATATTGCAGAAATTTTTCCCTCAATGTTGATGGTATAATTACTACCCAACCTCTCCTAGAGTTCTTACTTTTCATAAACATTATACCCTTTCGTAACTGATATCTACCTCATAATCCCTTAACGGAACCCATCTGTCTCAATTTCTTTATCTCTGGATCCTTTCTTGTTCTTCACGAATTTCCCCCAGACTAATTTCCTCTTCTGTCTTTTTTATCTTCTTCTCCACTCTCTTAGCTGCAATTACTTCTCTTATTTCTTCTTCTGACACTTTCACCTTCCTTTATTCCACGATAAACGACTAAGAAAATCTGCGACCACATTATCTTTGATATCTAGATTGTATTCAGATAGCATGATTGCCCATCTAGTCAACGAGCATTCAAATTTTTACTACCTACTACTACGAGTGCTTTATACTCTTTCTAGAATATAATTCCGAAATTTATTAACCGCATACACCACTGAAAGCAATTCTAGTTCAGTTACAGTATGATTTTTCATCCCCAGTCACACACTTGCTCTTCATTGCTACTACCTTTTCCTTTCCCTCATCGCCAACTGACTCAAAACAACAGCAATTGAAACTTTACTGGCATCAGTTCTTATAATATACTGTATATCCTCTCAAGGTGTCCTATCATAACAGTGTTCATAAATGCTTTCTTTATTTCTTCAAAACCTTTCTTCTGATCCTCTCCCCACTCCCATTTCACATTTTTACATAACTGGTGGTACAGTGAGCATAGTCTAGCATAGTAAAATACAAAACTTTGATAGAATGCGCAGAATCCCATGAAACATTGTAATTCCTTCTTATTTCGAGGAACTGGTAGATTTTGAATCACTTTTAATTTATCTTATAATGGCCTCACTCCTTGACTGAACACTGAATGGCCCACGAATTTTATTTCTTGCTTGCAAAAGTTTGTTTTTTCCAAATTGACTGTCAATCCTATTTTTTTTTCCATTTGTCTCAGCAGCGCTTGCAACTCCAGCAAACGTTCCATTTTCTTCTCATCTATATACAGTATAAGATTTTTATTAAACTGCCTACCAAGAACTCGGTTAATCTGCTTATTGAAAACTAGTGAGCTTGTTTTCAATCCAAATGGTAGCCTCATGAATGCATATTGCTGAGTACCTACAGTGAAGGCAGTCAGCTTTCTGGATTCCTTGTCTAAAACAATCTGGTAGTATCCTTTGGTCAGATACATACGATCTTACCACGAAATCTCATCACTGAATCTTCTATTTTCTCCGGATACCCATGAGTGTTCTCTATGATCTGATTTAATTTTCTGGTATGTAAACATATCCTCATTTGCCCATTTTTCTGTGGAATAATGACAATATTATTATTATTATTATATGGACTGTTACATCTTTCTATAATCCCCATTCACAACATTTTATCAATATCTTTTTCTACTTCCCTTTTCTGACAATCAGGAATAGTGAATTTTTTAACTGTAAATGGTACTCATAGTCCTTTATCAAACCAGGACTATCACTAAACACCTCATGATTTTCCATTAATATTTTCTTCAATTCCTTTTTCTACTCCTGGCTTAGATGTTTTAGTTCTTGTATCACCTTATCAAATCTTTCTTCTTTCTCCTCCATCTGTGATTTCACATCCACTTTGACATCTCTTTCTTGTAGTTGAATCCTTTCTTGAGTTTCCTTTCTATTTATTCTCAGTGGTATCTCAAACCTTTCAACTACCTCTCTTTTCATTTTCCACTTCCATCTGTAACTTATTTTCCTAGAAATTAAGGATTACTTTGTTTTATGACCCAGTCTACTCCTAATACTATGGGAATATACCGGGATTTTATTACCAAACACTTAATCAACATTTCCTGTCCTTGTAATGAAGCTTTCATCAGAATCTGTTTATTAATTTTTTTACTCTTTCTACCTAGTGATCCGTACACTTTCATTCCAGATACAGGTAATATTTCCATAATTAAGTTATTGCTTATTAACTCTTCATATAATTCTTCTGTTATGAACTTTGACATAGCTCCAGTGTCAATTACTCCCTTCTGATGACCCAATCCTTCTATATCCACATTTACACACAATAATCCCACATCATCATCTACACTTATTTCTTCTTCAGGGTCTTCACTATATAAATCCCTTCCTCCTACTAGTATAGGCAGCATCGACCTCCTTTTACAGTCCCTTCCTTCCATTTCTCCACTGACGGGACCTAATTGTGAATAAACCATCAGTTTTCCATTTCCGATTTTCATGCCTTGGTCCAGCTTGGATTCTGTATCCTTGACCTCAACCATCTCCTGTTCTGTAATTTCTTACTTCTCCATTATCACATTGTATATTTTGTTTAGACATATGCATTCTTTGTCTTTCCTTTCTGTCTACATTGCTACTGTCTTTTTGTTTTCTCCAATAAATTTGGCTTCAAAATGGAATTTTACTTTATTGCCTCTGCCTCACTGTCCAGATACTTATTTTGGGTTACCATATCTAAAAAATAATCTTCTCTATTTCCTTTTACAGCTTTAATATAAATCACATTATGAAGTGATTCTATGATAGTCATTTGTCAATCTTGATCCCAAAATCTTAAAAATTTCTCTTCAACTTTACAAAACTCTTCCTCTTTGCTTACAACTGCATCTATCCAATTAACTATTCTTTCCTCTACACATCTTCTCAATATCAAGGTTTTTTGGTGGTTAGGCACTCTAGCATTTTTGAAAAATTCTTCTAGTTCCTTGAAAAATATATTTGGATTTCCCTCATTATCATATCTGGGCAATTTGAATTCAATTCCCACCCTCTGATGCACACCTGATACATTAAACAAATTCCCTCTCAGTTGATCCTGCAATTGTTCAATGGATTTCTCAATGACATGGATTTTATCACCCTCCTGTTTTGTATATGCTCCTTCAAACAACTGATATTTACTTTCTTGCTTTATCTCTAATTTATGTAATCTATCAGTTAACCTTTCTACCTTATGATCTAAGTTTACCATATGTTCACACAACATTTGTACCATCTGATTAGTTTGGTACATTACATTAAACATCTGATCTAATTTTTCTGGTTGGGTGTTTTCTCTCCGACTATTATCTATGGCTACCTTACATTAATAATCCAGTAATTACTTCCTTTGTTTGTTTTGCCATTTTAAATTAATATGATCCCACACAAAATAAAAAAACACCAAAAAAAATTAATTAAATTGTCACCAACCTGTTTTTTTATCTTTTCGCATCTTACTTGCAGCACTTCACTAACACTTTCACTCACTTTTCTTCCAACGACGACGAACCAAATTTTTTTTCCGTCCGTATCAAATCTCGTTCTCCAACTCCGGCCTCGTGCGCTCCAGAACCTCGATCCCCCCCCCCCCCCCCCTCCACGTGTACTCCAATATCTCGTTCTTCAATTCTGCTCCCGCGTGCTCCAAACCTTCGATCCGACGTGTACTCCAGTATCTAGTTCACCAATTTCGCTTCTGCTCCCACGTGCTCCAGAATCTCGATGACCGTGTGCCCTCTGACCACGATTTTTTATTTGTTCGAAGCCCCACGTCGTTGGGTGCCACAATGTAGCAAATGTCGCTAACCTCCTTGCGTTTTATTCGTTTTTAAACTTCATTTAAGGGCGCCAAGTAATTTTTGAGTGAAACAATTTTTTTGATAAAATTCATTTATTTCTCGAGCATCGAGAATTTACTATTTGCAGGGTATGGTTGTTTATTACATTTTTTTTTGTTGAACCACTGGGACCTCCGTCCCTTGTCGAGTCCTAAGCGAAACTGAAGCATTGCCTGGATACGTCTCAGCGTGCGCTTTAGATCAACAATACTGCGGCGCGGAAAAGAGACGCCGACAAAGGCTATAAACTGACAATGTAACATAATTATATATATATATATATATATATTGTAATAATTAAAATATATAACTACACAAATGGCTGTGGTTAAATAAAAAAAACTATTACGTGAAAAACTACGTACAATTTTATTAACAATTTTAAATACACAATAATATTTTGGATGTCAGGATCTTTATGTGGGTTTGATTAATGGGTGAATTTTATACAATCAAATTACATTTAGCTTTTATGGAAGTTAATGCGTCTGAAACATAGACGAACTTTGTTGTGGATAAAATAACACTACAGATTGAATTTAAATGTAATAATTAAATAATTATTATTAAAGAACTATCTGACCTATCTTTTAAAAGTGGTTTACAATATGATTTTAAAGTTTTTCTACTTATGGCCGCCCAGGTCTCGTTTTAGGTTTTTAGTGCACAACATTTGGGGATATCACTGATTCTAGTATTCACAGGCTTTAAATTTCAACAATTCTAATTGCTGTAGTTTCTCGATGCTTTGCTGCAACCTGGATTTGCAGATCTCGTGTAGTTTTAGTTGGATATGGTCTATGGTCAGCAAGTTGAATTTCCACTCTGCCACCGATTACGATGTTAATTTTAATCTCTCCTTCCCTACTGAAGATTGTTTTACTTTTTCAATATTTTAGAGCATGTTTGTAATTGCTATCAAACTGTTCTATTTGCGGCTGCACATTCCTGACTATTACTTTTGTACAAAACTTTGCTGGTCCTTATGCCTCGCCGTTCATTGCCTGACCCAAGATTGCTTTCGAACTGTTTGCTGTCCGCTGCCCAACTGAACTTCCTCGTCTCGTAGATTTTGAGCGCGTAGAATCTCAACAATGTTTTTCTTTGTGTTGCCGCCTTGTTGCGGCGTCCGCTTTATATTCACTAAATAATGAGTCCTCTATTTTATTTCCAATTATAACAATGTCTTATTTTCTAATTACTACAATATATATATATATATATATATATATATATATATATATATATATATATATATATACGTCACGACATCCTCAAACACGCAACCAATTTTACTAAGTTAATTAAATAGGCAACAGGCATCGACATACAAATTCCAACCCAAACCTGGCTTCCTTAAACATCGTAAGCTTCCCCCCTCGCCCCTCATAGCATCTAAATCCTGCTTGGCAGACCTCCACCTACCAAAACATACAATTTAGGTGCCTCAACCCACAAAAAACAAGCCGCCTAACAACAACATCCTCAACATATCATCAAAAATTTTAAGTAAAGGTGAATTTCTCCCCCACCCCTACCCTAGACCCCTTCAGACTTGCCCGTGACACCCTTAAATTCTGTCAAACAGGCTAGTGAAAACTACATTTCACTAAGAAACCTCGTATCAATATAGATTCCCATAACTCCACCGCTCCCTGCCTATCCAAATTTAAAGAAGCATCCAAACTCTAATCTCCAAACTCCCACGCAACCACCCACTTCAAACCTTCACCCACAACCTAGTCTCCAACATTACCTCACCATTCTTCCATACCTCGCTCCCCAAACAACCCAACCTAACCCGTAACCAGCACCTACCCCTCTGAAACATAAAAAAAAAAGGAAATTGTCATTGTCCCAGCTGACAAGGACTCCACCATTGCTGTCATGTACTTGGAGAAGTACTCGGCTGAAGCACTTCACCAGCAGGGTGATGACAGAACGTACAAGCCTATACCTACTGCCCCACTCCAGCCATCCCTTCAGAAATAGACAAATTTGTCCGTTCACATGGAAAACTCCAAAAATTGTCATCAGCTTACATTGAAGTCCTGCTCCCCAAAATCCACAAACTTGCAGTACCGGGTCGCCCAATAGCTGCTGGCTACAACTCCCAACTGAGAGGATTTCTGCACTGGTGGATGAGTCCCTCCAACCAATAGTAGAAAAACTACCCTCATTCATACAAGACACCAATAACATCCTCCGCTGTATCCATTAACTCCTAAAATCTCTTCCACCTGATACCCTTTTGGTTACTATAGATGTTGTCTCACTCTGCACCAATATCCCCTATGCCAATGGACTAGCGGCACTTGAATACTTATTGTCCCGCAGGCCTCAAAATTCTTTTCCCACCTGTCCAAGGATTCCCTTAGGATGCCCACCCAACCTCCGAAATTTACTTGTCCACCCCTGCAAAACCCTAACCTAACCTTGTGGTAGGAACAGATGCCATGTCTGCTCTATCTTACAGCCCACCACAATATTCCAGAAGCCTACAACAACATTCAATATCAAAGAAAATGTCACCTGTCTCTCCTCCCACACCATCTACCAAAGTAACTGTAGACTCTGCCATGTGTTCTATATAGACCAAACAAAAAGACCTATTCCTGAACGAATAGTCAACCATCGCATCATTGTCAAACTTTTCAAAATTCAATTCCCAGTAGCTTCTAACTCCCAAATTCATAATGCAAACAATATCGACCAATGCTTCAGACTCACCGTCCTTAAAGCTCTACCCCCCGATTCATCAGAGGCAGAACTCCATCTGTGGGAACTCTCCTTCCAACATGTCTTACAGTCCAGGCAAATCCCTGGACTCAGCATCCTTTAAATAGTGCCCTTTCTACCTGCCACCCCTACTTGTATGAGCTCATGTGAGTATGTATGAGCATGCTTGTGCATGTATGTATGTGTATAAAATGCTATGTATGAATGATCAATATCAGAATCTTTCCTATGCCTCAACCTCTCCTTGAGAGAGAAAGTTAGTGGCCTGGTTGGATGTTAATTGTTTATGGGCTTCTAGTCAAAACTCTGCAGCCCAATATTGGAGTGTTAAAAGTATCATAAATGAAATGAAGACCACCCTGCAGAAATTTAATAATCACATTGCTCGAGATATAAATTACATACAGAAAAATTGTTTTGGTAATTTCATTCTAAAAAAATACTTGATGTCATAAACAAAATTGAAGAAAGATACGGAAGGATGACAGGTTGGATGGTTCATTGTAACCATATATATATGTATACACACACTCAAAAGGCTGTATTTTTCCTGGTATTTTATATTTATTGATTACCATACAGATCATAGTTTTTGAATGCCTTCGTCAAAGAAAGATGCCGCCTGTAATGAAAGCCAAGTCTGCTCTTTGTGGTTCACATCTTCATAGTCATTTAAATGTTTTCCATATTTAGATGAAGAAACGGATGAAAATCGCTTGGTGCAAAATTGGACCAGATCACTTGGTCCTGTGTTCTTAAAGTAAATTTTTTGGGTACGCATCTTGAGCACAAATTTCGATATCGTAAAGCTTAGTCCATGCTGGATTTTGTGAGTAATAACTCCTATGATGTTAGGTTTTATTATTAGAATACATTCAGCGAATTGGAATACAACAATGAACAGGGCTACATAAGAAAACTAATCCCCCTTTCAATGGTACTAATATATTGTAATGCCAATTAATTAGGCCATTAATTGGTTTTAATAAAAAATTATTGTGTCCATTATCAAACCCAGTGAAGGTTCTGAGATCTAAAATTTTAAATTGTAATTGTTTTTGAGTTATTGCCACAAAATAAATAAATATTTTGTTTGTTAATTTCGATCTTTTCATTTAATAAAAAGCCTTCCATTTAATTATTACATTTTGGCGCTTCACGTGAGGTAAATTCATTTAATTAAAGCTCATTGTTAATTATTACAATATATATATATAGTGGCAATTAAAAGGAAATAATTAATTAATAGACAAATATTTGGACTCGTATTGTCAGCAGCAGAAGGCACCCAAGCTGTACCTAGGGATGATGCAATGTGGGGATAATTGGGGGCAGATTAGACGAGGGTGTGGGGAGGTGTGCAAAAGTCTAGGAAATATAGCAGAGGAATCGTCGTGAGAGAGGCAGTCTGGAAGTAGAGTTCGTCTGTGGTTGTACTTGTGGACATCGGGCCGAGTTAGGGTGCCGAAAAAAGTGGGAGTCTTCGTGAGAGAGTTACGTGTGTAGTCAATATTAAGCATTTAGAGTGAGAGTCTGTAGGGAGCGGAGCTATAGTAAAGTCGTCGTTGAAAATATAGTTGTGAAAAGACGCAAAACCATTGTCTTCGATTTGGGACCTCAGACAGCTGAATCCAGCAGCTAATAATCAGCGGAACGAGAGCACAATACTTATTAAACGAACAGTGAACCAACTATTTCAAACTAAAATTGTTATTAGAGTCAGTGTACAGAAGGAGCCTGTGTATAAAGGTGCAATAAGTGTGTGAATGTACGAACGAGTCAAATTTCCTTGCATACCAGAGACCGTAAGTTAATGTATTGGAAATAAAGGGGAACAGACTGAGATGGTTGGCCCATGTGGAGCAAATGTCAGAAGGCAGGGTTGTCAAAAAGATCTACAAAGGAAATCGAGGTAGCGAAGGGGGCAAAGGGAGACTACGAAAACGATTGTTAGACAATGTGGACGACGACCTACGAAAGATGGGTGTTAGAAGGTGGAGGAAACGAGCAGAGGACCGGCAAGATTGGGCTATGATCGTTAGAGGCCAAGGCCTTACATGGACTGTAACGCCGAAGAGTAGAATAGATTAGCTGATTTTAAACGAGGCAGTAAGAGCTGTCAAGACGTTCATCGTAGTTGTATGAAATAACCGCGCCAGAAAATCTGCAAAATTCTATTGGATGACTAGTAGACAAAGTAGTGCTGCAAACGAATATTGACTGAAAATTTTGACATCCTAAGCTATGAGCAAGAAGAGCGCCGCGTTTGCTTAAAATGAAGAAAACTAGCGTGAGGATGCTTTAATCAAGTGTTTGGAGATTTGTCACAACAATAAAGCAGTTTTTGCGTCGATTCATAACGATGGAAGAAACATAGGTCCGTCACTTCACACCTGAGACGAAGCAACATTATAAACAATGGACTGAAAGGGGAGAATTTGCAGCAAAGAAGACAGCCAGTTTCATCTGCTGGCAAGGTCATAGCGTCAGTTTTTGGGGTTGCGCGATGAATGCTTTTCATGTTTAGGGCCTATCTTCAAAATGAAAAAAACAATCGAAGAGCATTGAATCGTGATTTAAAATATTTAGATCGGTAATCACCATTCTTAGCAGAGTAAACTACGATAAACCGGAAAATGAGAAGGGCCAGAAGGAAACCCCAACAGCTTCAGAGCAGACTCCGAAAACTGAAAAATAATCCTCAAAGTAATCCTGACTGGAAATGCGTTCACAAATCAAGGAATCTGCCTGAAGATTACTGAACAGCGAGATGCTGTTATTCTTGGAGAGGACATAATATTGGTTTCCAGACAGAATTACGACTTCTAGTCCTAGAATACTCTTTGCCGACCTCCTGTGGTATAGGGTCAGCGTGAATGTCTCGCATCGGGTTCCAATCCCGGCGAGGGCACGGATGTTTGTGTGCGTCAGAGAAAAACTCGTCAAGTCTTCGGAAAAGTCAAAATTAGTTCCAATAATGAATCGCTAATAACCTGAGCTGTTGATACGACTGTAAATAAATCAATATAGAAGTACATACTCTTTCTTTATTTTATGCAATTTTCTGTTGTAGAACTTTCAATGTTTTTCTATATAAACTGTAACTATTGCACGCCAGGGCAGTTTACTTGCACTCTTGTCTAAATACACCACGGATTACTACGTGGCAATATCTCCCCCCCCCCCTCTCTCTGTGTGTGTGAAGTCAAGCAATATGAGGAGCAGCACATATCTTGGAGGATGAGGACACCTTCAAAAACTTAAACTTGGTATCCTGTACCAACTTGGGGTACAAACCTTTGGTCGTTATGCACAAGTTCTGAAGTCTTACTTTGATTACATAACTTTGCATAAATATTTACGTATCAATGAAATAACACTTCTCATTGGAGGATTACATTTTTATTGACTTGGATAATTGTAAATCCAATTTAACAGAATTTTTTAAATTTTAATTTCCCAGCTAAAATTTGTAGTGTAAATAAAGGAATCATATAATTTGAATCCGTTTATTCAGAGCCTAAAAAAATTAGATTTAATTCATGCAGTTTCAATCAATTTAGTATAACTCATTTTTTACTTAAAAATTTATCTAATGATTTTGAGATATAATCTAAAAAAAATCGTTTCCTGCTATTAGCAAAAAATTTTACGACAAAATTTGAACTGTCTCTGAAAAAATTACATAACTAGTTTGATGTGATGTTTGTTACATATAAAGTCTAGTTGTGTTAATATTTTGTAATTGTGCTACCACATTTTTTCTACATTCACTATTGAATCTCTTCATTTTTCCGGTAAACATCAGGCCTCTAATATTGAAAGTTGCTTAATGTAATGTAAGGATAATAGCTGGGCATCATTACGTAAATATTACCAATCTATACTAAATTACTATAGTCAGAATGCATAAGGTAATCTTTATTTTGTATATAAAATAAAGTGAATAGGAAAAAGTATTTTACACACAATTTACATTGTTTACAGAAGCAGTACATTTCATTTCAGCTATTATTGTCAAATCTACAACTGAACATATACAATTTTTTATATATCCAACACCTGTAATTAATTACTACTGACAAGTCACACACTTGCTAGGCTAGTGTGATATTTTGTCTTCTGACAAAGGTGCACCAAACAGTTCTCTCATCAAATCTGTTTTGTTTTTATGTGTTTCTGATGATCTGCTTCTAACATTTGCTCCAGAACTTACATCATCTCCTTTATCTATAGCCTGAAGAGCGGCCAAAAGTTCATCTTTCCTGAATGTAAAATTTTCATCTTTCTCTTGTTGGTTACTTTTGGAATCTTGTCTACCAGATTCTATGACTTTTGAGAATGTATGTTGACTGTCTGCAACCTCATAACGATTGAATTTCTTTTCTGAACCACTTTCGGAAGAATGCGGCCTTGGACTACGCATTCCTTCGCTGCTTCCAGATCCTCTGCGACTCTTGGAGGATCTTGTAGTTCGAATAGAATTATTCTCTTCAATATTGTTGGACCTACACGATTTTTCAGTTATTTCCTGTAGTGTTCCTAATGAAATTTCATTAACTTCTACAAGAGACGTTTTTCTGGTATACATATTCGGTTTCTTATTGATTGTATGAAACTTCACAGAATTTTCATCAGATAAATCTTCAGATGAATTTCTTACTTCACTTTTAAAAGGGGTTCGAATTTGTGACCTTTTTTTATCAAATATCAAAGTTGGATTATGATGTACACTGATACTAGTCACCGAGTCTTCTTCATCACCTCTAGATGAGGATGTAGTTGGTTGCATATCTGAGTCAGTATCATCTAGAGGTAAAGATTTTGCCCTCGAATCATCTAGACGAGATTTTGTATGATATGAAAAAGATACATTTTCGGGAGTTCTGTTTTTGCCTCTTTCAAAGGACGCTGATCTTTTGGGCTCCTAGAAAACAGACAAAATTTACATATGTAAAAATATTTATAATAGCATGAAAAATTGAAAACTGCCTAAATTATGAAGTTTTCTTTTTTATATATAAATTAACTTAAACTGGATTTTTTGGCTATAATATTTTTTGAACAAATATGTTACATACTATTATATTATTTAATCATACGTTTAAGTCCCGATGTGGGACGTCATTAGGCGTATGACGTGAGTATCAATTCAACAATACAGCAATCCAAGAGGAATAAAAAGTATATAGTTACAAAATTTATGATACGTCAACTTAATATTTCTCTTTTGTCATGTTGTTTAGAGATAGACAATCAGCCAGAGCGTGAAGAAATAAGGATGCTGCATAGAAGTAAATAAAACAAGGCATAATTAATATTTTCTACTCAAAAGAGTAGTCGATGAAAATTGTGCTGTGCAGAAATGTTAGATAATGCTGTAACAAATATCCGGGAGATTGGTCTTGTTTCCTTTTTCTATTCCTATAAAGTTAATTAATGTAATTTCTCCGAGTGTATGTATCTGTGACAATAAGTGTTAACTTATTGTTATGTTGTCTACTGTCTCATACTCGAAGATGATAAATCTGATTTGTTCAATGAAATTCAATATCCTTCAAAGCAAATCAGTCACAGGCTTACAGAAACGTTGTGTGGTATTTATATCGTCACTTCTTTCGTCTTTATTTGGCTATCTTTCTTATTATAAATTCATTTTCAACTGAAAATACTTGATGTCCGGATTTTTTCTTCTTCACTTGAAATAGAATTTTATTTTTTTTAAGTAATAATAGGACTACTAGAATCATCTTACACAGAATTGGAAGAATGTCTCTAGACAATAATTTGTAATGTTAACATTACTTTCCAGTTTTTCGCTAATAGCAAAAGCATGGATCACTCTATGGAAAATAATGTTCGGTAATAAATTGCAGAGCATAAAATTTTGCATCGAATGGTGTATTCGAGTACGAAATTCTGTCGAATGAAGTTCGTCAAATTTACGACATTTTCGAAAAGAATAAAGTTTGTCATTTTTTTAGTCCTGATATATCCAAAATTGTTGGCAGTAAGCCAATTTGTCACGGGATAAAGCTTTTAGAGAATTTAATTCTCTTTCCAAATCACGACCTTGTATAATAATTTTCAATGTTATTATGTAATGTGACGGTACAAACGTTTCGTCACAGGCCTCCTCTCATTCTCGCATGGCCTCGAGGTCATTATAATTCCCGTGGACGCCCAGAACCATCCTGGCTCAGTTGGGGAGGTCCGCTTCAGAGCTATCCCGAGAGGATCTATTGAGTCTTATAAACTTAAACAAGAAATCTATTGTGTGTCTTGTAAAGCGTGTATTTTAGTTTTAATTTGCTTTGTCTTCGGAAGTGTTGTCTGCTGTAGTTTGGAGAATTCGAAATCGTACATTGGCGGACGGGTGCCAGGAGTTGTTTTCTGTGAAATGTTGGACGAGGTGTGCGTGGGTGTGGAGGAGATAAATATTTCCATCCAAATAATTTTCGTGTCCTGTCTCGATTGTTGACCTCAACATGACTGAATTGTTGGCCATTGTTGACTACAGAACTCCAGCTTCGTGTTATAACTCTTGTAACAATGGAAGAATCAGTGAAACAATGACATTTTCGACCAAGTTTTCTAATAATGAAAAAAGTAAAAAGAATGGGAGGCTATAATAGAGGGAACTTAAATATGAAAACTAAATGAGTTGAAATGTATTCACGATGTTTATGAACAAGATATGGGAAGCTTCTTAAAGTACGACGAGAGAGATTGGCAATATGGCGCACGTTTGAATTTAACGGACCTGCACCGCTCGTAATAAAATGAAGCAGTCTGGTCGATGCGCTACTGAGGGGCAGCTCCGCTCATGGTGCAGTTGCATAATGCAAAAAGGTCACGAAGCACAAACACTGTGAGGAGCGAGAACTACGTGCCACGTCTGCCAGTACACAAGTAGACAGCACGAGTACGTCGCAATATAATCCCGGATGCCGACGTCTTAGCCAGTGGTCAACCCCTGAGTAAACGCCATGCAGTGATCCTGACTAGGTCGTCGCTGCAGTTAACCCGTTCTGCCAGCTGCAAGATTCGGAGGCGTCAGTACGTTGGTTACAAGAGCTACAGCAGACGAACAGAACACAGAAATAGCAGTATGTATTTGATAACGGGCAGCTAATCACTTCTACGTAATCCACAGGTGCCTGAGATAAGAGTTTTTCATGCCTAACTGTAATAACTTATAAAAATTTCTTAAATGGTCAATAATATTTTTTGATTTAACGTAAAAACCCAGCCCAATAAATAATTCTTTGCAGTCTTGTAAACTTAAACAAGAAATCTATTGTGTGTCTTATAAAAAAGGAAAAATATTTTGGATGCAGTAATAATTTGTTGTAGACATAATTTTATGCATATTGTAATAAACAAAATGAAAGTTAATTTTATATATTTTGCCCCACGTTCAAGCACCAATTTTGTAATAAACAAAAATAAATTATAATTAAATTTATCTGTAGATAAGCGTTGAGGTGCCAATTTTTGTAATACACAAATAAAAGTTAAAAATGAAAACAACCATTTAAATATATAACAAAACAAATTTAATAAATCAAATTTTTATCTTAGTTGAAATTTTACAAATTGATATTGTTGTGCCACGGCTTAATTTTCAGGGCCGCCTTTCGGGACTCCAATAAAGATAGTTACATAAATGACAATTAAATCGTACAAGGCAAAAATATTCCTGATTTAAATTATTATTATTTTAAATTAAATGATTGAAATTTGATATCTGACGATTTTTACAACGTTTACAAAATTCTTTTTATTTACTTTACCCTTGTCTGAGCTCGATCTCACTTGTTTTTTTAAACACATCACATAAAAGCCATATTTCACTTAATTGAACGATATTTGCAAACACAAATCACTTTCTGATCCTAACTGTTGATAACTTTGTTCGAACAATCACAGTTGAAAGCGTTGTTCTCTAAAACTTCGATAATTACTCGAACATGGCAATAGACGATATATAATTCCAAACTGGCGACTTACAATTCCTAAACCGAGGACTTTTAATACAACATTTCTCAGCTTCCAAATCACACTTGCTCAGTCGTGGTCCCAGGAACTCTGAATACGGACTCCTCAAAACACACCTTCCTCAAACCCTCCTCCGAGCAACTCTGAATCTCAAGTTCCATAACAATGCAACTCTAGCAAGCAAGCACTATAGGCTCAATATTCTTGTAGACAATCCTTAAGCTATAATGCAAAGACCCCATATTTATGCCACCGATAATGAAAATAGTAAAATTTTATTTACTGGATAATTAAATATTCGTAACTACCACAATATGTACAACAAATACTTATAAATTTTGTTAGTTTCTCAATTACTGTCTTCTACATCCATTTCGATAGGTATCTTCTGCCATACTTTGTCCACTATGTTGCGGTTTGCGTACCCTTCAACAGTTTGTCTTATACAACAAATTTTTAAAAGGCACAAGGAACCCACAAACGTTGTGTGGTATTTTTTTTATCACTTATTTTGTCTGTATTTGGCTATCTTTTTTATTATTAATTTTCAATCAGACATAAATTTTTTCATTTCAATTTTTAAAAACACTTTAGAATTTATGATATCTTTATTCACTTCCATCCCGCCTTTTAAATTAATATTTATTTAAAGAAAAAAAAAGAAGAACATCTGCGACAGAAATTCTACGGTAAACTGACCGAGCGGGCTAAGAGGGAAGTGAGAAAAGAAACAATTAATGAATTCCGGTAAACCCGGGTAAAACGGCTTAAGCAGGCGGGCAGGCGCACTATGGTCACGAGCGTACAATTCTCCCTGCATTTGTTCTCAGCTGTCTGACATGATGAAGCGTGTGGCGGTGCACTGTGGAAGTACTTTTAGGCCGGCAGCACACTGGATGCATTTTCGTGCGAATTTGACTCGTGCGAACACGCACGAACGATCCCAACCTTCCAAATAATATGCGAAGGCACAGACTGGGTGCGAGTTGTTCGTACGTATACGTACGCGTAGCTCCGACGTCCGTAAACAATCCGAACTTGTTGGGATTTTATACGCTTTCGTGCGTATAAAAATTGATGTAGAGAAATTTATAATTTTGTTTTACAGACACAAATGTTTGTGGGATCAGAGCGATTCAAGTTATCACTTACGTGACATTCATCGCAGGGCATGGCGAGAAATATCCCAAGAATTGGAAATATCCGGTAAATAAAATTGTTACAATATTATTATAAATTATCGTTTATTTATGACAAACAATAGATCATATTATAATTAATTGTTATTTTGAAAAAAATACTTTTTAAGTGCATCCCTGATATTGTGAGCTCTGGTTGCGCTTCTATTCTCTTCTGCAGTCATGAATCTCTCTGTCTGCTTTCATTTTGAGGTCGTGGTATCTTTGGTGATGCCTTCGCCTCCTAAACTGGTCAAGGCACGGCGAGAGGAAAGCTGCGACCCCACAGGAAACCCCTCTCCAGCCGTCGGAAGGACGTGGGACAAGTACCAATGCCCGACCTACCTGATGCAGGTTTTTCTAGGGTTTTCCCAGGGTTTTCCCTGCATCACTTTTAGGCGAATTGTCGGGTAGAATCCTTAAACCATAACCCGGGGGCCCTAGTTAACCCTTGGCCACCTTGCTCTACCTTTCCGCAATCCCTCATTCACTCCCTTTCCTATGCTATAAGAGGGGAGTTACTACTATGTGGATTACCCTATACATAGCCTGTCTACACGTTCTTCTTCTTCTTTCCGTAGGCAAATATACCTTCCTTATCAATAATTACGTTATGAAGTTAACTTTATTATGACATCGGCACGGCCGGGATTTAATTCAATTGCTTTTAATAACAATCGCCATTTGCTACTTAGAATACCAAAGGCACCTATTTTTAAATTTATTTCACGCACCCATTGGGTTCTACGACAGCGACGACTCCGTCTCCGGGTTAGAAGAATCGTGAAGATGCAGATTATTAAATTCACTCCAATGAGGACTTCACGAATGCGATAGCAGCGGAGAAAAACGTATTCAGTACTCGCACTCAATTCGTTCGATACAGATACGTATCCAATGTGCGGCCGGCCTAAGGCCACGAGATTTTATGTTTTGCTTAAATGTTATTTTCATTCGAAACTCCGATTAATAAAGTGTTTTCTTTATTTTATTATTTTAAACGTTTTTTGGTTTTGTTTATAAAATGCCGTCCACGACCCTTCTCAGAACCCTTCGGTACGCACACCAACAGCCCCGAGGTCCGTTACAGTGTATATCTTGTAACTGTTTGTATTTCTACTGTAGGGGTCGTAGAGTCTAAATAGACAAATATTTCGTTGGATTGTACCTGTCAAATTCTTGAACAATGTCAAGTTACATGAAATTGTGAAATAAGGCTAACTAGAGTGGCATTCAGACGATCGAGGAGAGTCCTTTAGAATGTAGACCAGAACCCAAGAGATAAATTAGAGAAACAATGTCAATATTAAATTGAGGATGTCATATAGGTATATTATTTTTCTATTGTATTCTTTTTAATTTATATTATTTTATTTTTGGAGAATTAGACCGTGTAGTATGTTGGAAGCCATCTAAACAGTAACGGATGTGGCTTGAACAATCAAAAAGATCGGGTTTCAGGATAGATCTAAAGTTTTCAACCCGTTTCCAGTTTCAATGTGGACTTAGTAATAATCTAGATTCTGTGTACTCGACTCTCACACCCTCTCATTGTATATCCTCGTGCTTGTTGTTCAATCTTGTTCTATTGTTTTCTTTTTCATTTTTTATAAAACAATTTTAAATATATGTATAAAAAATTAATTATTTCCGATAATGTCAGTGTGTTAATAATTAGATGAAATGCCTCTTCCCAAATTAATAATAATAAACTCTTAATACTAGCCTTATGGCTTGATGCTTGGTTACCTTCCTTATTCCTGAATTGAAACATTGCAAAACTGTATTCCATTCGTATAATAAAAGTTAATGCAAATTCTCTGATCCATTTTATTTACAAATAATTAATTGACAATGATACCAAAACAAATGTAACTTTTTTAACATCTGACAACAGACTAAACATCCAATAGGACTGATAATGTACAGATACTTTTCGTGATAATTTCTGTCAACATATAATTGCTTGACCCGTTTGTTTATCTTTCCTCTCTCTATTGAAGCTGCTAATTTCCCCCGATGCGCTACGAGGTATACCATTTCTTCAAGGAACGACCTAGTCCAACTACAGAAGTGATGCTGCGGTTCCGTGTAGGATAGTGTGTGGTGCGAGATGAAGCAAAAATTTAACAGTGTAGTCCTACTCAGGTTGGACAGTGAATGGCTGGTTTGGGCATACGGTAAGAGCTGTCCGCTATTCCTATTGTAATAGTCGGTCAAGGCACGGCGAGGGGAAAGCTGCGACCCCACAGCAAACCCCTCTCCCGCCATGGGAAGGGCGTGGGACAAGTACCAAATGCCCGAACTACCTGATGCAGGTTTTTCTAGGGTTTTCCCTGCATCACTTTTAGGCGAATTGCCGGGTAGGACCCTCAAACCATAGCCCGGGGGCCTTAGTTAACCCTTGGCTATCTTGCTCTACCATTCCGCATCCCCTATTTCAGTCCCTTTCCTATGCTATAAGAGGGGAGTTGCCAGTATGTGGATTACCCTATACATAGCCTGACTACACTTACAAAAAAAGGATATCAAAATAATTAAAATTAATGGCATGGAAAGTGTGATGTATGTAGCACCGCTATTATTGTTGCAACAATAAGGCAAATTTAAATTTTTTGTGCAATATTGTGAGCAATCGAGAATAAACTTTTCTCAATGTAACAACACGTCCAGCAATTGTTCCTTCATCCCAGTATGATCCTCAAAATATCACAGAATGGTGAAAGAGAAAACTGGTGGCTTCCGCGAAATTGAATTTCGGCGTCGCCATTCAATACAGGAGGAAGTTCTTCAAATTTTCGGAGGGATTACCTGTGTTTCAAGAACTGCCTTTCTCCTATCCCGAATAGCGTCGCTAAAATACAGTTTCAGGTAAACCACGCAAATTCTCTCTTTCCTTCACATACCAATTATATATATGTATATATGAGACACATAAGGATAATGTGATAATGTCAAATTAATGAACTTATTTGGATACGAAAAAGGGACAGAGAAGAGCAACTGACTTACCTTAAATTGACATTTGGTGTAGCCAGGCTGTGAATAAATAGTTTATCACATTTTCGAGGGCCTGAGCCCCCTTCTTCAATGCAGTAGGTTATTTATTTCCAGCTAGACTACACCAACTGTTGATTTAACGTAAGTCAGCTCCTCCCTGTCCTATTGCCCAACATTGACTGTGCATTTATTTATCCCGGAAAATGAATTAATTCAACATTAATTTGTGGTCATATTGAAGTTGCATTGTTGCCAAAATTAATTATTAATATATTTTGAAGTCAGTTGAAAAACAGACCTTGAGAGTACGGTCATTTGTACTTTGCTGGATAGATTCTCCCTCTATGAATAAGTTTGACTTGGAGTCCACATCAGATTTTGTATAATTTGAGCTTAAGACTTCTGGAAGCCTGAAATAATAAGTTCATGTTTATTAGAACAGCATAACCAAGTCTGAAAAATTGATTTTATATATAGAAGTTTTATTACTAATATGTATAACGACCCAGAAATTAAAGTTATAGTTGAAAAAATATGGACAACTGATACTTTAATTTAAAGAATATAATACAGGAAAAACTGTTTTATTAGTGAATAAAACCTCGAGTTTCTTTGCTAGAAGACGGTAACAGTGAGCGTCAGCGAAACGTCGCGCATACATATTTTCAGCCCGAGAAGATTTTATTCGTTCTTTACACAGAGAAGGACTGCGTTATTTATTGAACCTATTAGTGCCAACATTGAAACTCATTTGCAGAAATTTCTTTCTCAACTATATATGTCGATAATAGGTTCATATGGATTACACAATGAGATTATTAGGAAGCTTTTGAAAGGTTCTATAGAAGTAATTAAACAAAAAGAAAATTTAGGAGGAATTGATAATGAAATCAGTCTTTAGAGCACGATAACAAGATGAGCAAGTCCAAAATAAATTAATTTTAAAGATTGTATTTTTACGTCTGTTTATATTTAATAAATAATCCAGTTTTTTGACCAATACCAGACAATATTTTATTTATTTATTTACAACAACGTTTCGGTACGTGTTTGTACCTTCATCAGGACTTTCCTGCGGAGAAATTGTACAAAATAAATTTGTATTATCAAGAAGCCAATGAATTTATAAATGTGGTTGAACAAAAATATTATACTATTAACACAATGAAACTAAGAACCACTCACCTAAATATGCTACACGTTAAAAACTATTTTCACGCCTATTGAAAAAATAACTTTAGAAGTTTTTCCGAGGCACTTATTCAGAAACTACACACGAGTGCGATGGCAGCAGAACTGAAGAGGATTACCAACCCTCAATAGAATTGTCAAATCCCTTAGGTATTTTCAATCTGTCCCTGTGACCTGGGGACGTGTCCCGCAAACCAATGTGCGACCCTCTCATCCTCACCAATTACTAAACTAACATTTTCACCACACAATTATAGAAAAATAGTATTAAAAAATTAAAATCAAGAATCAGCAAATTATAGCATTGTAAATTTTGCTTACATTAATTGTATCATTATGTGAGTTGAAGGTGTTCTCGGTCATTTTTGTGTTTCTCATTTCAGATAAATTGCGTTTATACAGGTTTTTCTCTATATCTAAAATCTCAATATCTTTCCAATCGAAATCATGGTTCTCCCCCAGTCTATGAGTACTGACCACATTATGGTTCCAAGTTTTAAAGTTGTTTTTGTGTTCCTTAAGTCTAATATCCAAAGCGCTTTTTGTTTCCCCTTTATAACATTTATTACAATTTTGTTCACTACAATTAATGTTGTATACAACATTATGTTGCTTTTCTTTATCAATTTTATCTTTTCTTTTTTTATATAAATTTAGTAAGATTATTGTTAATTTTGAAAATAATTTTAAAATCTAACTTAGTCAAAAACCATTTCAAGTGTTCGTTGACATGGCCATAATATGGCAATATGGCAAAACTGTTTTTTTCACCTCTTTCTTATAATTAATGTCTATTGTACAAATTTTGCAATTATATTTATGTTTATTGATTATTTTAGATGTATGTTGTTTAATAAAACTTATAGGGCATGTATTATTGATTAAAATATTTGTGAGTGGTATAAGGGATTAGATAACAGTAAGGCTTTGTGTATGAGATTATACACCTTAGCTTTTTTTGGTGAACAGGGTGGCTGGATAGAAAATTTAGGAATGGTCCTGAATAAGTTGCTTTATGGATCCAATTCGTTTCAATGGAGTCATTGTTATTAATGGCATACAGCAAAGTAACTAATTTTTTTATTATTTTCCATTTCATATGTGAATAGGAGTTTATCATGACAATTATTAAAAATTTTGATGATGTCGTTAATTTAATTATTTCTTACTATACAAAAAATGTGACAATATTTCACGTCATATTATGACATATACCACAACAATTAGGCCTAATTCACACTATACTGCCAGTCACGCTCCGTTCTCGGTCAGGTTAAATATTCTTCAATGGAAAACAATTGGCGTGTTCACATTATTGCTGCCAGTCTCGCGTCAGCAGTGCTCCATCCAATAAAATATTTTACAGAACCGACAGCAGAGTATACCGATAGTGTGAATTGGTTTCAGCGCGGGATCGTTTAGGCATTGGTACAATACCACTTTTGAGACTCATTCAAATTGTTTATTTTTTTAAAGTAAGTTTTTACTTTGCTGTGTATTATGTCGACACAAAAAGTATTGAGAATGGTTTTTACTTATTAAAACTGTATATTATTTATAATAAATTTTAGAAATTTTATTTATAAGTTTAATAACATATATTGCATCGAATGAAAATACAGTATTGTTTATATTTTAGATGAAATGCTCATTGAGCTAGTTAAAAGTAAACCAGGACTATATAATTGCAGGTACCTCAATATAGTGATAAATATAAAAGGATAATGTTGATTGAAATAGAACGAACAGTGCAGCTTTACCAAATTTTTCTGACCCAAACGAGGACATATCGGATGAAATAGTTACCGGATGAATACTTGAAAAAACAAAGAAAAGTAAAATAAATATTAAGAAGTATGATTTTATTCCATCGAACATTTCGTACTCACTCGAGAACTGGCTGCATGCTCATAAATCGTGTTTTGCTGTGTTGTCATGTGATCGTGTACCTCATTTGTAATTTTTTGGAATTTCCACATTGGCCTTAACATCAAATACAACGTACGTACCAATGCAACAAGAATTTGCTTTCGTAAACAAAGTACGACGGCGGGAAAAGGATTCTTGGGAGTTCTGATTTTTAGTCTCGATCACGCATGGGGTGGTCAGACACACAGTTGAAAAGGATCAGCGCAGATGTGGGCAGCTGAATGGAGACAACAGAGTAAACTCTTTGTAGAAAACTGATGAGAGAGAGGAGATTGAGTTTGGCAAGGTGAGTCTGGATATAGTTTGGCCAATGTTGTGGTGGAGCTCTCAGGATACCAGGAGTATAAACTTAATTCTGCTGTTTCTACATAGATGACGTTAGTGATCATATTAAGCTACTATTGATATGTCATCAGCCAACAATAGTCAGTGCACATCATCAGCAATTTCATTAATTTTTCCTCTGTTAATCATTTGCAGATTTTTGCAAAAAAAAACATATGCGGAAAGCTCTTTGTTTCCTGGTTAAATTTGAAGAAATCGCTGCCGTATCGCATCATATGCTTGTAGAGGCCTATGGCAACAGTGATTTATCGGAAATTACGTGCAGAGATTGGTTTTGTCTGTTCAAAGACTGTCATATTGACCGGAGCGACAAGCAGCGAGGCAATCGGAAGGTTGGGAACCATTAATTGCAGGTTCTTTTGAATGAGGACGATACCCAATATCAAAAATGCTTGCCGAGCTTGGGTGTTACTCAAACATCCATTTCCATACGCCTACGTTCCATGGGAAACGTTAAAAGATCAAAAAATGGGAGACGCGTGAATTGAAGGAGTGACGCCGAAACACATGCGAAATCTTGCTCGCCGGACAAAAAATAAGGTCGTCTCTGAATCATATTGTGTCGATGTAAAGTGGATATATTAAGAGAATCCTAAACACAATAAATCGAGTGTTGATCTCGGCCAACCATCAACATCTGCGAAACCAAATCGCTTCGGATGGAAAACGATGCTGATCATTTTGTGGGATCAGCGGGGTATCGTCTACCATGACCTGGTGAAACTGTCAATGCCCACCGCAACCACCAACAGCTGATCAAATTGCACCGTTTTCTGCGTGAGACAAAGGCCGGATTATCAGCAAAAACATGACAAGCTGATTTTCCTCCACGACAACGCACCATCGCACACGTCAACAATGGTCCGAAACTACTTGGAGCACTCATCTGGGAAGTGCTATTCAACAGACTTGGTCTCTTCCGACTACCACCGGTTTTCGATAGGCCACGCGTTGTCTGGGTATCACTGCTATTCTTACGAAGAGGACTAAAAATGGCTTAATGAGTGGTTTACTTCGTAATTGAAAGTTTTTTTTGGCGTGGTATCCACAATTTGCCCGAGAGATGGGATAAATGTGTAGCCTGGTGAGGGCCGATACTTTGAATTTTTTTATTTCTATGAAAAAAAAGTGTTTCTCTGAATAATAAAACAGCGGATTTAAGCTTATACACCTCGTATGATGTAGACAAAATATGTTGTTGTGCTCATCCAGATGGTTATTATTGAGGATATTGCAGAGCTTCAGATAAACTAAGCCCTGAATGAGGGCAGTTGGCAAGGAGAATGCACAGGAAACGGACTAAACGCTTGCGGAAGAGGAGTTCGTGTTTGGCATTAGATGGAGATAAAAATGCTCTGAATGCGGACTTGCTATAGGAGACAAGAGAAGAAAAAATGCCGGTCGACATTTCCCGATGACACCAGCTGAAGTTAACGTAAAGAAATCTTATTACGTTTATAAAAAATTTCCATTGTAATTTTCATGCTAGTTTTATTCGTATTGAATCCTTATTTTTCTTATTTTATAGTGCGCACTTTGTATATGTGGGGGAATTGTTTAATATTTTGTTAATATTAGATTGTAAATCAAATAAATTTTGTGTTAATAAATTCAAGCAAATTATTTAAAAAAATAAAAATTGATTTTCATGTAAAATTCAGACTCTCCTTTAACAACCTTACCGCAGTGTGAAAGAATTTTTTATACTCAACTTCAGTGAAGCATCATAATTCTTTCAATTGGGTCACTTAATAGTGTATGAGTGGAAATGTTTAAACAACTAAATTTAATGCAAAGTCTATGGGCAACTCTGAAGCAGATTGGAGGCAGTTTTCACATTATGTGCCCCACAACCTATCCTTAGAAGTTCCCTCTGAAATTGGCATTTACATTGTTTTCTAACCTTTGATGAACAGTACCAAAATTCGTATTTGTCATGTCAGAAGACAAACACATAACTTTTTGGGAAATCTTGTTTCTTGAAATAACATTTGCCAGATGATCACTTAGCAGATCCGACGTTTCACCACTCACCTCAACAAATTCTATTAGATTCTGTTTTATACATATTTCCGATTTAAAATATTTAATGATCACAAGCGGGATAAATTAATTCAGGGGTATTTTATTTTATTATTTATATATTTATTTTATTTTACGAAATAAATATCGTAAGTCTGGCGAGTCTAAATGCTCCCTTATCAGTTACTCTCGGAAATGAAAACAACCCCAGCGCGTCATTCCTTTATGCGGATTAAAATATGAGCGTCTGGCAGGGATAATCTTTGGTCACAATATTTTAGCACGTTCAGACAAGACGCTCTACCAGATTGGCACCATCTCGGCCGTGTCTTCCTGACATTTATTATGTGGAGTTTGGCTAATTAAAATAATATGAATCTGAATCCTATTGGATAAAAATAATAGAATCCTAGATTCTGTGGTGGAAATTGAGGACAGCGAATTTTGGGATGTTAGTTGGTTTTTGGTTAGTAAGTGAATTTTGGAGTGTGGAGTACAGTAAGTTTTGGGATGTTATACGTTACTTTTGGGGAAATTATGAAGTTGGGTTTTGGGGAGGAAGTTAGTTTTCTAGTTTTCGGTGAGAGAGTTTTGGAGTGGAGGACATTTGCACTGTCCATCTGACGAGAACCTGTAGGCTAGCTGGGTGACCATCCTCCAGGAAATATGAGGGATTGTAGAGTCCGCCCCAGCCACCTGCAAATTCCGCTGACCTGTCAGATCTCCAAGCGGTAATGTGCTGGAAGATAATACGAGTACCATCAAAGTCGGTCCATGAAAGCCATATGAACACTGTAATTTGGCCAACCAACTTCTGTCAGAAATTATCCGTTTTCTTTTTTTTGTAAAATAGGTGTGTGTTTCAATTGATAATAAGAGCAGGAAGTTAAAGTCATTTTTGTGTTAATAAATTATAATTGATTAATTATTGTAATTCTTTTCCCCTGCTAAACAATTAAGTAGTATCAGAGATACATAACTAAGTAAAAATTTAAATATATTACAAGTAAACAGTAAATAATCCCCTTATCCATATTAACATTACAAATATGTTACTAGAATAGAGAGCTAATACATTTATTTTCTATTGGAACAGTCTATTGCCATGAACCAAAAAATGTGACCATTTATTTCCTCCATTTTTTGACATCTAATGACACTCTTTTGTCTTATTTTTAAAAAACTACCGCTACTAACCACTTCAACAAATTCCTAAAATTTTAATGGGAGCCAGACATGGTTCAACGAAGAGCCACATTAGCCCATTGTTGCTATATAAAAATTAAGAACACTTTTGGAAAAAACGTACAACTATATATAAGTTTTAAATCATAAGTATCTTGCTGATATTTAGATAATTAAAATTTGGGCCCTATTAATGACTGAATTTACAATTTTCCTTTACTTTGTCATTACATTGTTTTAAATGGTATATATTAGCATAAATTTTTATTTAGTTCCTTTTCCATATTTTCAGCCATTTGTCTACATTCTTTATAACAAATGTATTTTTTTTCTAAACTTATTCAAATGATAGCTGAAATACAGTCATAAGTACAAAATTATACTCTTGTAACAAACTTATGCTGTTTAAATGACACCTGTGACCAGGGATTCACAAATTTAACACAAGATACAATTTATACCAAATTTCTTTGCTTTGAAATTACATCTATGAAAGAAAACAAAAATATTATATAACAGGGGGAATGCTTTTAAAATGAATATGCATACCTTAGTTGACCGGGACCAGAAGATATTCCTGTGTTTGCTAACCGATTACTCATGTACATATTAGTTGAAATAAATTTTTCCTTTGATTCAAGTAATGCTTGTAGTTTTGCTTCCTTCTCAACAGCCTGTGCGAGTTCTCGTTGTGTGTTTCGGTGATGTGATGTTTCTACATTTAGTTGATGTCTGTAATTCTTGCTTTCTAACATTAATTTACGCTTTAAAACCTAGAATAATGACATTAATTCAGATTTTGAGGAAAGTATAACAGTATTTATTTATAATAAATAGTTCAAATATTTAATTCTCATGAAATGTAATAAATTTATATTGTCAATATGTATTTTAAAAGTTAATATAAAATATTTAATGACATTTAAATGTAGTCAGTGCATATCAAAAGATGAAATTTGTGGTCTAGTATAATAAAATGAAGTAAAAAATATTCTCCTTATCTTAAGTAAATATATGATGCTACAAAAGATAAGCAAGAATTGGTTGATTGATTATTAAAAAATAAGAAAGTGTCTCAAATGGCTGTTGAAATTCTAAGGAAGTCAGAAATACAGTATGTATAAATTATTTCATAATTATAAATGGTTTTCATTCGTGATTCTATTTGTGTGCTTTGAAGTGAAACAATCAATTTTGTGTTATTTATGTATTTAACAGTATTATTTATAGTTTTAAATGAAAGCTTTAACAAAGCAACCTTTATACAGTCTAAATTTTTTATTACATTTTAAATACTTTATTTTAATTCATGAGTCATTTTCCTGTTGCATATAACCTAATATTTGGCCATATTTATCTGTTAATGTTGCAGCTGAACCATAGAATTAATTAGACATTAAAATAATTTTATTGTTGAAAGGAGTGAAGTTATAGGTGAACATGGCCAAATATTATGCCAATAGCTACTGGGAAAGATATCAACAGTCAGTCAACTTTCTATATGAGTATATTATTAGCTTTTATTCTTACTTCAATGGGTAAATAAGCTGTGAATGAACATATTATAGTAAGCTAGCCCAAATTTTGTGAGAACAGTTAAAATTATATTATAGAAAAAGCTGAAATGTAATATTGATGAAAGTAGGACTGAGTAAATACCAACTTTAACAATACTGCAATACCTGTATTCTTTCTTCTTGTTCCTTATTTGTATTTTGAAGAAATTCAACTCGCTTCTGTAAAGTATCTCTTTCTCCCAGCCTTCGCTCTTTACATAATTTCATTAAATCTGAATAAGAGTCTCTTAAAGCAGAAAGTTCTGTGTCTCTGTCTTTCAACTTGACTTCTAGCTCACGAACCAGTGATTTCAACTGAAGAATACAAGCATTGTTACATTGAAAGTTAACTTTTATACCCCAAATTTTCTTAGCAATGTATTAATAATTAGGAAAATAAACCAATTAAATAATGACCATATACATGACAAATGAATAAAATAATTTGTTCTAGAATATACTTAAAATTCTAAACTATGAAACAATAATTGCTAATATATAATTTTCCTCGTGGTGCAAATATGTTACTACTTTATTGTAAAAGATGACTGTAGAGATTTCAAAAATATTGGTGAATGCTAATATAATGTGGGTTTCATGACCTTAAAACATGGTAAAATTAA
The DNA here is from genome assembly GCA_037074705.1 of Zhengitettix transpicula. Lineage (NCBI taxonomy): Eukaryota > Metazoa > Arthropoda > Insecta > Orthoptera > Tetrigidae > Zhengitettix > Zhengitettix transpicula. The sequence goes on along the minus strand of CM073591.1, from coordinate 186,380,621 downwards.
TTTGAGGAAATTAACTTACCACACAAAAACCACATAGCTAGAAAAATAATTTGAAATGTTAATTTAATACCACTAATTGAAATTTATTGTTCCTGATTTTTCACATCTGAAGCAAGTTGTAAAATGTAGTGATTAAACTGAACCAAGTGCATTGTAAGTGAGATAACCAGAGTTGTAATCAGAGGTGTATGGGACTATTTCCATTAATTAAATCAGCATGTTTGACTGGCTAATATTAAAATTTTCTCTGTATTACAAATTTTCTTAAAATAGTGTTTGTATTATATCCACAATGTTGGTCATCGTTTTCAAAAAGGAAACTCTTTCATAATAATAATGAGTTGCAGTCAGAGTGAGAGTGGCAACCATTTCCTGCAATATAGATGGCAGTATATTTGTACATGGACAGAAAAAAATTCTCTGTTTTCACAAATGCAAGTCCTACGTGAGTAGTGGCAGGTATAAATATTGGAGTCAGATGAAGAGTGAAAATAATCGAAGATTGAAAATTTCTTCCAAACTTTATGGAACTTCATTCATGTCCTCAATTCTCTGTGTTGTCTGGAAGTTTGAAAATTTATACCTTGCATAACCATTGTCAAAGTTTTGATTTTAATTTACAACAGAGAGTATGCTGTATCATTATTTTCTTGTTGCTTTGACAACCTCTAATTAATCATTTTCGAGATTGACCATGCCCTGCTATATATTGGTTATGATACAGATTCACCTGTCCCTTTGTTACTTCATTGACAAATTGCTTATTTTGTTCAAAACCCAGTTTAGATTTTAAACTGCCGTGGTTTTACATGATAATGAATCCTTGGGGGATGTGTAATAAACATTACTTTAAAAGTGTTCTATTTCAAACTAAAGCCATTGTTTGTTCAGATGGCGGACTCTGATGGTTTCCAATGAAAAGAAGACACTCTTCTCGACACAGGACCTAAATAGGACTGACAGCTCCATGGGACGCCAAATTTATTAAGCATGGATAAGAGAACTCCTGAAGCTTAATATAAATTGAGCTGACAGCCATAGAGAATTGAAAATATATGCCAGAGCAGTTTTGTTGAATTCGAGAAAGCAATTAGTAGCTTGAGCGGTTGGTGACCAGGCTCAACTCAGAAATTTGACAAATCCTGGAAATTTGTGGGGTTTACATGATCCGTCACCGACACCAAGATGCACTTGGAGGTCACAACAAGAGCATTAGATGTTTCCACTGCCACCACTCTACACCAGTTATAACACCATGCCATGTTATTGTTTAAATAGTTTAAATACATTGTCGTAATGCCAGGTTTCTCCTTTTTTTACTTTTAATTAATAAATTCAAATTCATTATATAATTAATTTTGCCATGTTGAGGTTCACTCTACAGAATCCTTGTCAGAGAGAGTCCATGTATCATTCCTTTTAATTAGACTAAATTTTCTTGTACAAATTCGTTTTTTTGTCTATTTCTTTTATTAACCAATTATAATAAGTAAAGTAATCTTTTTTTTTTTAAAAAAAATCCTGAAGTAATAAGTATTACAGATGAGACAATTTTGAAAGAATATAGTGACATAGCTTAAAAACAACAATTAATTACCCCTTACCAAATGTGAGAATAGTTATGGGAATTATTTTTGATACTATGAAACCAAATGGAAGACTTGCCATGCAAGACCTAACTACATACATTAAAACATCTTATGGTTGAGGGGGCAAATCTACTTGGAATGGCAAGGCCTTTTTACTCAAAAATGTAAAGTTAAATCACAAGCAATAATGTACAGGAATATTTAAAAACTGTATTCTCATCCTCACTCAATTTATATATTCATTGTGGCTCTTTGTTATCAATAACTGTATTTTTAATACCAACACTGATAAGCATTCATAAAATACAAGAAATAAAATAAATTTACACAAATATTTTAAGTCTGTATCAGTAACACAAAAAAGAGTGGAGTATGCAGACATCCAAACTTTTAATAACATTCCATACAAAATTAAAGAATTAAGAAATAATCCAGTTAAATGCAAAGGTGAATTTCTAGTAAGCCCTCCGATTCTATAGAGGAATTTTGGATTAATAAAATGCAAACTTAATATTTTATTGAACATATTCAGAAAGAACTATGAGCTATTTCAATGGTAATATTATGATATCAAGATAGTGTAAGCATAACTATTATGTAAATTGCATTAGACTGTAATTAAAATATGTACATATACTCATTTCACTTTCTTAATGCAAAATTAAGTTAAGAATCATGTATCATTTGACACTTTACACATCCTTAAAAATGTTGCATCTCCTAAGGGAAAAAAGCCAATTTAATCTATTTCTGACAAAATTGTGGTGTGTGGCTTTGAAGAATATTGTAAGGAATGAATTAACATTTTTAACAGTGATGTGCTAATCAGCAAGAAAAGTTTGTGAAAGGTATTTGCAAATTAAATTCCATTGTAATTATCATGTATTTCAGTGTCCATATTTCACTCACAGTCATATTATTACGTATTTTATAAATTATATTTGATTCAATTTCAGCTTTCATATTTATTCTAGTTTAAAAACATGGTTGAATCTTTCCGATGCTAACCACTCTTTCTTTCTTTTGCTTTTCCATTGTCATTGTCATTGCATTTAACTTCATTTGAGCTTTTCCTTTGAGTTTATCACCTTGTTTGTGTCTTTCTTATAGCTCTTTCATATTTAATCATCGGACTAAAGCAATAAGTATTGCAGAAACATTTTGCAGTATTTTTAATATCACATAATTTTGTTTGTTTTCTGGCTATTTATTTATCTTATTGCTCCAAATGTTGTAGTCATTCTCCATTCAATAAATTATATGAAAAAGTTCTAAGTGCTCTGGAATATCAATTGTAGGAGATCTGTTGAACATGAGTACAACATTAGTAAAAGCACATACAGTTGGTCTTTTGGCTTCAAATTGCACTTGGTGATTAATGATATTGGAGAAATTCAAGCACTTACTCTTTTGACACAGTCCAACTCAATATCTTTGAGGAAATAATTGTATGTTGTGGGCTTTCAAAATGCTGTAGTCAGACTGTCCTTCTGCGTTTAGTCTTTTGACCATTACTATTCATAATATATACTATGTGTTCTGAAATATGTAGATATCACTTCAAATGAAATTTTTAAGTTGTTGCAGACCTCCTTTTAAGTCTTGCTGATGCATGAAGATACCCTTAAAAAATTCTACCAATAGAATTTGTGATGTAACATTATAGTTGTAATACTGTCACTTGCTTGATTTTTGTAATATTGGAATTATTGTGAGACAGTTGAGAATAAACATTTGTCAATGGAACAACATGCCTAGTATTTCTTCCTTCATCACCAATACAATACTGAAGAGGTTGGATATTGGAGGTGAGAGAGGAGGTTTGGTAGGAAATGGCAATGTTGTCTGCAAAGAAGATTGTACTTGTGGTATAATTCAAACCGCCCTAATCCAACGTCATAGAAATCTCCACCACTTCAACCCCATTATCTCAAATACAGAATCCCATCCTCCTCCACCTAAACCTCTCAGAAGGCTAAAAAGAAAACGACAAATTGACCTGGCAACCAGAGCAAATTAACACACGCATGTATGTGTGTGTGTGTGTATAATATGTATATGTGTATATATGTATACGTGTGTTTGTATATATATTTATAGATAAATAAATAATTCATAACTTCCTCAACTACTCACTCAAGAAGCAAGGACATTTCTTCAAGATAATTGTAACATGTCAATGTCTTCAAAATTATATCACAATTGTAAAATCTTCGGATTAAAAATTTTTCTGTATATTTAATAAAATAAAAAAAAACTTGTGGTGGGATGTTGTGGAATATCGTGGGAAAAGATGTTTTATAGGAAGGGAGCAATAACACTTCCTTGGGGGACACCTACAGCAATGGGGTGTGGTTGGGAGATGTAATTATTTATTTTGATGGAGTAGGTTCTGTTGGAGAGGTAGTTGAGGAGTATTCTATAGTGGGTGTCATTTAGGTAATCTTTGATTTTTGAAGGAAGGGAAGGGTGCTGGTTTTTGTCTAAAGGCTTTTTCGATGTCTATAAAAGTGGTGATGCAGGATTTATGTTGTTCGAAGGAGTTGCTAATGAACTTCGAGAGGGAGTAATTGATGGCAGCAGGAATGTTTTCGGCAAAAACCATATTGTGTGTCAGGAACTAGGAAGGAGAGTTGGTTGATTAAATGAGGGAGAAGTAATTTTTCAAATAGTTTGGAAATTGTAGGAAGGAGATTTATTGGTCAGTAATTTTCAGGATGGAATTTTGGTTTGTTTGGTTTCGTTAACATGATTATGGTGGCATATTTCCATTTAGGTGGATAGTAGGTGGTTTTGAGGATGGCATTACTATAGGTGATTATGATTATTGTTTTTTTGGGAGATATTTTAGATTGCGGTTGGTGATGTGGTCATGTCCTGGGGAGGCTTTGTTTTTTAATTTTTTTATTGCTTCGCGCACATGAAATCGGTGTTCGGGATGCATACTGACGCAGTGTTTCTCATGAATACGCCTGATCCGGCGTTCAGACTAAATATATATTTTTTTTATTTAGACAAAATACTTTGTTATGAAAGGTTAATAAATGCAATTTACTAAGTTTGGAGCTGTATCATTTACAAACAGATGTCTAGAGACATGCTTAATAGTGGCGGCTAGTGACTTTTTGAAGTTATGTGCTATATCACCACAAGAAACAATTGTTTACGAGGATAACTATGTATAATAATAATAATACCGTCTACATAGTAAACAATAGCGGCCTGATGCGGACGCCTCTCTGTTGTCACGGCATGGCATGGCATTGTTTCTGGGTACTGTTTGCTCGGTAGCACCGGGAAAGAGTCAATTGTAAAGCTATGCGGGCTGGTGCCGGGGAAGAGGGGCAGTTTAATGTCTTTGATACCGAAGCAAAATTTCACATCGTTAAAACACAATTATTATGAAGGTTCTTAAAATTAAGAAAAATGAAGTCCAGTTTGCGAGATGTATGCGAGAGCAGCAACGGTTACTATTCTTAGTTGATGGAGGAGTAATAGTACTCTAGGGTGCGGCATGAAGGGAGACGTGGGTAAACAGTGGGATAACAGTCGTTTGAAGTGGCGTCTCCATGACCTGCTAATGGGAGGTAGTATCCGAGACACGACACACGACGTTAACTCCTAAAATTGACTTCCAATCCTACGTATGTGGTTATCAGCCTCACTGCTTTCAGAATTTCATGAGTGGGAGTGGTTTCGAAAGCATCATTCCACGTTAAGGATGGAATCCCAATAAAAATAGCACTCAAGGGGGGGGGGGGCGACGTCAGAGGCCTCCTCGCCGTTGCAGCGCGTGGGGAAGATGTAGGTGGAAGGGAGGGCCTGTTGCTATCAGAGGGAGATACCCCTAACATGAATCATTTTTGGTTAATAGAATTGCCTACAAGTTTCAATGACCTTCTGTTAAGTGCAGCGCGCCCCTGGGTACGTAGTACCAACGGAGAAATTCGTGCAGCCGACCAAGGCCGACCCTTGGGGAATTTGGTACCTCGGAGTCCGTCGGGGCCCTCGTTTATCCTCCACGGTCCCAAAAGCCCAGCTTGGTTGTGGCTTGACCACTTGGCAAGTTGGAGTCGTACTCGTGGGGGTAATGGTTTCGCAGGTAACAAATTCTCTTTTGTTCTCCCCTGGGTGCAGGACCAAGCCTGCCGGAATTTAGGCAATCAGGTATCCCCGTTCACTCCTTGGAGGGTTCGAAAAAAGGTCGCAAGGAAGCAAACCATATATATGCACATAAATTCACTGCAGATCCATATTCTGAACTCTTATAAAAAGTCTGCTTTCTAAAACTTCGTCCCCGTTTGCATGTATGAGTTCCAAATGCAATAATTTCGGCGTCTTTGATTATAAAACTTTACATGCACATACCACGATCTCAGGAATGGAATATATTCTGAAAGTAAATAATACTTTATTGCCATTTATAAAACTCTCTTGAAGCAAAATGTCTCGATCAAGCGCGATACATGAGGAGTTCTTTATGTTATATCTAACAAGAGAGGTTTTTCTTGTAATTATTTAAGTTAAGTATGATTCACTTGGTAATGTATGCATAATTGGTTTTCTTTCTAGACAAGGCATGGAAGAACGTCCGAAGATGAATAGAATAAGGAATAAAAAAATAATTGAATCATGGATATCAGATAAACATTTGTGATACTTGGTCTATACTTCGTAGTTTTGAAGAGATTTGAGAAGAATAAAATGTGCAAAATGACTGAGATTAGTGTTGATTAGTTAATGTGATTGTGACAATCCCTGAGACAGTCCCAGGGCAATGTGTTAAAGGTATTAACCAAAAATAAATTGTCTTTATATCCTTTGTTAATTTCTTACTTTACAATTAAGCTAATACACGATACAACTGTGGGACACCGCAAGCAACTCGAATTTAGAAATATTACAACGCTTTCTGTACAAAATTCCAGGTCGAATTCTCATGAAACTGGAAAAATTACTATCAGCCATGATGTGATAAAATTCTCAATCTAAAAGTAAAGACGTCTCTCGCTGTTCTTATATCCTCTGGAAATTTAATGTGGATCAAAATGCAGAGAATCTCAAAGTGACTCCGAAGACAAAAGTTGATGGGATGAAGAATGCAGACAAAGGAGAAACATTATCAGGTGAATCCTAGAGAAAACGCAATCTTCAAACTGTCGCATATGAGCAACGATTGCCGATCGACAAGAACATTGATACCAGTCAAGATGGACGACTATATCGCACATGCCAACAGATCGAGAAACAGTTGAAAATACTCTACAATCAACAGTTTGAGACACGTCGGAATAGCCTATGAGAGAAGAGTTCAGTTCTCTCGTCCCCATGAAACCTGGATTCCGGCAAAATTACCCATTACAAAGAGGGTACTTGACACAAAAAACTAAGGCCGTATTAATTTTAATTAATTGAATCAGACGTTTAATCTATATGAAAAATATCGTTTACAATCATATTTGAGAAATTTTACACAGACATAATTGAATATTTTTCCAGTCTGATATAAAATTGGTGTAAATAAGTATGCAAGGAATAAATTAGTTGTTAACAAATAATTCAAACGTGTGTGTGTGACTGCTTATTTTAACCAGTCATAGTGGATGTAAGGTATCTTACAATAAGGATCATATTGGTTTCTGAACTTTATCTTAACCGTCACAAAATAAACAAAATACATGCTTGGAATAAATTTCTAAAATTAATATTCCTTATAACTCACTTGTTTTGCTGTGGTTCGTAGCACACGTACTTCCTCTGAGTGAGCGTTAATCAGCTCTGGTAGTTCTGCTTGTTTACCTTCAAATCTACTTAAAGCCAAATCTTGCCGCTTTTGGAGAGTACGCAGCAATCGATTTTCATTCACTAGTTCCTGTCCGGAAATAATAGTTTCACAAATAAATAAATAATTTCACATTCAAAACATACTCATATTACAAAGAATTGTGAACAAATACATTTCATAAAAATAAATCCATTTTGTGATTTTTCATTGTGGCACTAGGATTTTTTACGAAAAATTCTCAAGCTGTTTTCTAACTTTCTATGCTTTCTATGAGCACATTTTCTAGCTTGGCACACATCTAAGTGATATTTTTATTCAATTAATGTTAGGCGAATCATATCACACTTGATCAAAATTATCTTATTCACCCTCTTGCGATTTTCTGACTAAAACCTGATTTTGTTAAAATCATTCGTGTGGTCGGTCTTTTGTTACGCGAAAGCAAAGAGACGGCAACAACGCTACCGAGTTCATCCACTTTCAATCAAAAGCGTAATGAAGGTAGGCCCTTCAGTTCTACAAATTGCATGAAGAACGCGTGATTTTTCATTTCTGATAACAATGGAATCAATTTCTACCCAAATGCTTTCTTTTAAATTGCGGTCCCTATACAAGTTCCGTTCTTAGTTTTAATTTGCTGCTTTTTCTCAATATAGCATAATCAGTCTGGCGGTGTCATTCACACTGCTTATGGCACCGTAGTCACATGATATTCGCTTGGTTTGACTGAGATTTATTTTTTTTAAAAAAACAAGATGTAAAGATCGCTCGGAAGTGAGACTGAATTTACCGCTATAGGTTCTTATTCCAGAACGGCGACATTCCCGTTGTCACTGAAAGTCTAGGCGCCAACTTGCGATTATAAATCGCGCGATTGGCTAGTCGCAAAAATGGAAAGCTGTCTGCGAGGGTTATTCTCTCGCACGCAGTACGCGAGGGATGTTCTCTAGTAGGCAGAACCTTGTAGGAGAGACGGAAGGGGCTACCTTTGGGGATGCCTTTTCCTCTCTCCGGTTTTGGACTAAGGTTTCTACAAGCCCTGTTTTGAGAGGTGTATGTTCCGGGGTCACAGACCTTGGGCATACGGTAACAGTTGTTCGCTGTTCCCATTGGAACAGTCGGCCAGCTGCCTCCTAAACTAGTCGAGGTACGGAGAAGAGAATGCTGCGTCCCCACAGCAAACTCTTCTCCCGCTATCGCAAGGGCGTGGGACAAGTACCCAATGCCCGATCTACCTGATGCAGGTTTTTCTACGGTTTTCCCTGCATTACTTTTAGGCGAATGCCGGGTAGCATCCTTAAACTATAGCCCGGGGGCCCTAGTTAACCCTTGGCTACCTTCCTCAACCGTTCCGCATCCCGCCTTTCAAATCCCTTCCTATGCTATTAAAGGGGAGTTGCAACCATGTGGATTACGCTCATGTAGCCTGTTACCCTAAAAAAAGAAGTCGAAAATATGAACGATTTTTAATTGCAATGTACCCATATTCTCCTAAAAAATCATAGTAATTACGAGTTGCAGTCCGGTTCTGTCCTGACGAAGAAGGATTAAACGTTCGAGAATTTGAAATTCTCTCTTTCCTGTCCATATTAATTTGACATTGTCACATCATCCTTAGTTACTTTAATTATATACATTAATATAATTAACATTACAACTTACTAATATTGAATTATATATTTTGTCAAACTCACATTTATTTGATAATGTGCGTCACTCAGTTCATTTTGCAGTTGCTTTAAACGGAGCATTTTAGCTGAAAGAATCTTTTGTGAAATGGAGGTCATACTTTGTTTTTGAGGGGTGTTTACAATAATACACCGTCCTCCAAAATTGCTTGCAGATGAACGGTATGGGTTGCCCACTGAAAATAGTCATATGGCAAACTATAAAGGACATTAATGATTATTGGTTAATAAAATATTAAAATGTTTACAAACTAAGTGTATAAGCACTCAAATTATGTGATTAATAATATATTTTTCACCCACTGAATTAAAGTATACAGAACATTATAAAATAGTTGTGATGTAGAAAATATTATTAGTAAATGCATTGGTGGTGACTGTTATAACAACATTATACTAAATTTCTTCCTGAATTTTACCTTCAATAGATTGCAAATTTAATAAATTCTTCAGGTTATACTCAGTGGAATAATTGGTGGCAAATTAACTTCGTCTCCCTGACAGTTGTTTAAAGTGTCACCAACTCGGCATCGCACCGTTTCAAATGCTCATACATGTTGTCGAACATTTAGGAATCCCTGAAAACCCGCGTTCTTGTAGTGCTCAGCGTCATTGACTCGCATAACAGTGATCCCTGGTTTGAATCCCGGGCATGAATGTTCACGATTACCATGGCCAAGTAAACCGGGGTTAAGACAGACGGAGAATCGGCTCGCTGACACGTGCCAAAAGAATCCAGAATGTGTCACGTAAGTTGATAGTTTAGCAGTTGTCCGAGTAGGCCAAGGCTCTCAGAGAGGGCTGTCGAGCCAAGGAGAAAGAAAGAAAAACATTGGGAACGTTTGCTACATAAACCAATTGTTTAAGGCGGATACATGAATTAGACTCCTTTCCGGATTAAAAATATGAAATAATTGCCTAAACCTCCATCGACAGATTTGAGATAGCTATAATAAAAGTTATGAAACCAGTTTTTCCAATTTATCGTTGCCAGTTTTCAATTTAAACAATCAAAGAAAAAACAACAATTAGGATTAATGAAGAAATGCGGGTATAAAGAAGAAATAATTTCCCCACGCATTATTATTATTATGCTGCAATGGCACAAATTCCACGGCGCATCATTGAGAAAACGTGAATGTTGATAATGGGGGAAATGCTGCTAGAAGAAAGCGTCACGCAATTCGCAGACTATAAGCCTCACAATGGGTGGAAAATTTTAATTTACCAATTAAAAAATGGAATGTGTTAACCACCGACATAGAAATACGAACAATGTAGAAGGTTGTCACAGAAAATTGAAGCACGGTACACAGTAAGTTCATCGCACCTATACATTAAACTTTGACGGTAGTTCGAAGAGTCTGGTAAAAATGAACTTACTTTATTTATCAACTTAGAGTCCTTCCTTGCCTATACACTGGGCCCAGCGAGTTTCCAATTTTTTCAACCCATCGCAATAATAGGTTTTGTCAAACTCTGCAAAATACTCCGTCACGGTCTCGATCACTTCATTTGTTGAAAATTTCTTCCCATCAAGCCAAATTTTCAAGTTCGGGATCAAGAAGAAGTCGTTTGTTGCTAGGTCTGGTGAATAGGGTGGATGAGAAACCAATTCGAATCGCAGCTGGTACACTTTCGCTATTGAGACTGCTGCTGTGTGCGCTGGCACATTGTCCTGATGAAACAGCACTTTCTTGCGCGCCAATCGTGGCTGTTTCTCAATAAGCACCCGTTTCAAACGATCAAACAGAGCAACATAATAGAACCCAACTACGGTTGTGCCCTTTTCCAAAAAATCTATGCATATTACAACTTGAGAATCCCAAAAGACATTGGCCTCACCTTCCAGGTGACGAAACGGTCTTCGCCTTTTTCGGTGCACTTTCACCAGACTTTTTTCCATTGTTTTGATTGTTTCTTGGTATCTGGAGCGTAGTGATGAATCCAAGTACCATGGATGGTTACGAATCTGTGCAAAAAGTCTGTGCCTAAACATTGTTGGATTCTGCGTTGAAATGTTTCTCCTTATCCGTTTTTGGTTTCATGGCAACAGTCCCTCACCCATCGCGCACAAAGCCCTTTCATTACCACTTTTTCATGGAAGATGAAATGCGCTCGTTCAGTTGAAAAGCCTACTGTATCCGCTACGAGACGCACTTCTAGTCTGCTATCTTACATTACGATGTTGTGAACTGTTTCGATGTGGTGACCTCAATTGGGCGGCCGGAGCGAGTTTCATCTTTTGTGCTTCTGCGACCTCATTTAAACTCATTAATCGGAAGTAAATAATCTTCAATGCTGGTTCAGAGTCCGCATGAACTTAAACTAATTTGGTTTTGTTTTTGCAGCTGTCCAACCCTTTTTAATAACAACGCGAAATTAGTTTTTTTTTCAGTATCCGCCTGAAGGCTGCCAACAATAAAGTACGACTGACATATGTTTAAAACTTTTAGGAATATTTTTGAAAGGATCATGTTTACCGACAATGGCACTAAAGTGAAAAAAGTGAAAAAAATTCCGATTTTAATAAAATTTTCATCAATAAATTTCTAAAATAAATTTCATATTTCAACATCCCGCTAAATTTGGAATTGTTCTGAATAAAGTCCTTGTAGACAGCCCTACGAGACATTCTGGGATAACCTAGAAGTCAGTTTCCTAAATAGGGAGCAGATAAGAAAAAATTTGAAAGCAGAATAATAAAAAATTTACACAAATGTTAAATGTAAACCATGAGTGGGCTAGAGAAGTAGGCGACTGACTGATAGGCCCAGTTAATGAGTATACTTTCTCAATACTTAAAACCGTCCGACACATTAAAGTATTGAAATGAATAAATGAATAAAAAAGACAAAAAAGTGGTTATATAAATAACACACAACGCTTCTGGGATCCTTGTCCCTTTCCTCAGGTGCGAAGAAGAGCCGTTAAAGTATACTGAATAAAACCATATGTGGCGGCTGGTGCATCTGTCCATGTGCTTTGGCACATATATATATATTTACGGATTATTTTTTAATTTTAAGAACCTTGATAACAATTGTGTCCAAAGAGTATGAATTCCTGTTTCAATTTCGAAGCCTTTAAACTGTACGCCTACCGGCAATCGCCCCTCAATCTTATAAATAAAAAAGAGTGTATGTATGTTTGTTTGTATGTTTGTATGTTTGTTTGTATGTTTGTATGTTTGTATGTTTGTATATTTGTAATTATGACATTAAACTTGACCGTTTAAGTCCCCGAAGCGGGAGTCGTCGGGGGTGAAAAATTTCAAACATGTTAAATGGTCGATATTTGCGAAAATTATTTCCTGGGGTTAATTACTTTGAAAGTATTTATACCGATGTTGTTCGTGTATAATTTAACCCCTGTGAGGGGAGCAAGCTTAGGGGTGGCGTGGAGTTACGTTAAATAAAATCCCGCAAAAACAACCAAGATTCGAATCAATTCCGAGACTATTAATGTCGCTGAGTCTAATTGTGACAACCCTGGGTAACGCGACGGGTTTGGGAGGTGTTGGGCGGGGGAATAAATTTTCAGACAATGTAATCGGCCGATTTTTGCGTGGAATACATTCTTTTTCATTATCGCATATTTGTGGGGGTGGTCATCTTCTAACATGTAAAAACGGCCGATATATTTCGTCAATGACTTCATCCCCCTTCGGCATGTGAGGTGAGCACATTTAGGGATAGGGTTCTAGGAGCTTTACATTAAAACAGCTCAAAAGTATCCAAAATTGGAGTCTTATCTATGGTTATAGATAATTGACATCTCGGGCAACGCCGGGCACCCAGCTAGTCGTAAATAAACCCATCTGTTTCACCAGCTCTGCAATACCTGTAAAGCCCCACCAACTCCCACCTTTCCGTGCTCATTGTTCATGAGTATATACAGTAATGCCAAATGAGTTGATTGTTCTAAAAATTAACTTTATTTGAAATATGTACGACGTAAAAATTAATTTGTGTTACAAAAGTTAAAAAACTCTGAATTAAATAATTCCGCTCTTAAAATGTAGACACAATTACATAATAGTGATACGAATAAGAATTAGTAAATACTTTACACTCTAAAAACGAAATTGGTACTTCGTTTCGTAAGAATAAAAATGAAGAAGTAGATACTCCGGTGAGCATCTACTTAAATTCAAAATCAGTGAATTAGGAACTCAAGTTTCGTATGAATAAAAAAGTCTCTACTACCTTGGTGAAGCATTTCCTTGAAATAATTGGAGTCTGATAGTGACCAGACTCAGTCTGTTTGCAGAGGCCGTTTAAACACATGCAATTATACAAAATGGCGGTATTTATGGTGAATGTTCCTGCGCGAAAACGTTATACTCATAGGAGAAGTGCTATTTCTTGCGATTTCAAAACGTTATACCGATTTTCTAAGAAAACGTTGTAGCGCTATAATTTTATTATTGGTATATATATATATATATATATATATATATATATATATATATATATATATTATATATATTGTAATAATAATTAGAGGCAATTATAGAATTATTAATTGCAGTAAATTGTTATCGGCGAGAATATAAACACAACAATGGGTAAAACATGTACAGGCGAGCCTTTGTCGGCGGCGAGCGTTTAAGCTACGGGGCTCACAACTTCAGTTTCAGGAAAGATTTCATTAACAGCAGTTGCACACAGTATTTCATCGAGTGAGTTGCAGGCAGGTTTCATTAAGAGCGGTTGGACACAGAATTCGATCAAGTAAAGGTCGCAGGCAAATTTTTTAATAAGTAAAGCCGCAGGTAGAACTTCACCTAGTAAAGACAGTCACAAAATTTCTTCGAGAAGGAGTGGATAACATTCTGATTTACCCTTAATCAGAACGAGAATTACAGTATTTGCTGGAGAGAGAGAGAGGGAGGGACTTAATGCAGAGGTCCACAGTGTTGTACGGAGTAATTGTGTCAGATGAAAGATACAAAAGTTTTGGACAGTGATTATAAACAAATTTAATTATGTGAAACGATGGCCTGTTACATGTGAATAGTGTATAGTGTATCAAACAGCCCAAACGAATGCCTGGTACCAGTAAAGAAAACTGTAAGTAGAGAGAGATAGTTTATAAAATTTATTGTAAACGTTAAACAAGGATAAATCGTCAGATTTCGGATTCAAGTTCATTTATTGTTTTAATTCTAATCAAGTTGAATGTTGCAAATTTTGTTTGTCAATTTTGAGAGTAGAAAAACGTTTGTCCTTTGTTTAAAAGGCCCAGTTAACGACCCTGAGACAAGAGTAAATAAGTTTGTAAAATAGTAAGAACACTGATGTAAATAAATCACAGCAAGAAAATTTATTATTATTATTTTAAATAAATCAATTGTTTTCTGAGGTTTAAATTCTGTAATTATTTCACATCCTTTTATTTAAATTTAATAAATAAATTCATCCGTTAATTAACCATTTAAATTAAATTTGCATATTACATAATTTGGTCATCAACGTGAGGCTAATTCATTTAATTATTTGCTTATTACATTACATTACATTAAAAGAATATCAAAAATTAACAAATAAACTAATTTGTTATTTTATTCACTTGAGGCTTCCAAAATTAAAACAAATACAATCAAATTAAGATCTCTTCTCCCAGGGTCACAACTGGGTTTGATAATTAACAGAAAAGTGATTTATAAACTGATTAACAATTCAAACAGAAAAATTCACCTAAAATAATATGACGCAATCTGACTATTACCGTTCTAATTATCGTTTACAAGTTTATGTAGGTTTTGTTACTCACGTATTGCCCGTCTGGTACCAGCTCTTTCTTTTGTAGTTTGAACACTACACTAAAAATGCAAATTTTTACACTGATTCTAACTTCCTTGCAGATTTTACACACACGCGGTCGAAGTGCACGTCCTCAGCTATCAGGAACCTCGGTTGTCGTCTCCCCTATCTGGTCAGATAGCCGTTACCGGATCCCTCAACGCGAAGATTGTTCAATTTGTGAAGCAAACTCCTGGTTCCATACAGGAACTCATGATTTGTTGTATATGTTTGCAGACTTTACTTATCATATGCAGAGTCCAGACTTTAACTACTTTATTCTCGTCGCGGAATTTAGGCTTTTTGTTTCTCCTTGCTCGACCCAGGCTTAGTGCAGAACCTTACTGTTTTTATTTCTCTATGTGGACCGAACTGCCACGTATCTCGGCGAAGACTTTTTACTGTTTCACCTCTCGTCGCCGACCGCAGACTGACTTTCTTTTGCGCGCGCCATTTCGGCTTTTCGACAAAGAAAAGGAACTCGACGCCATTGTTGTCTTTGATAGCTCATACCGCTACAATTCAACTTATTCGCTACAATTCAAATTATACCTAATCAATTTAATGGTCTAATTAATTATTGCTACAATATATATATATATATTGTAATAATTAAAAAATATGGACTTTTAAATGAAAAATTATTCAAATTTACAAACAAAACACTTTATTTTTAATTTTTAAGCACAATTACACAATTTAAAAATATCTCAGGGTCTTTACTGGGTTTGATAATGGCTAATCATTTATTTAGAAATCTTATCAACACAAATTTCAATAAAATATTTACTCGTCAATTAACAAAGACGAAATTTACTTGTCAACGAAATTAAACTAAAAAGATGGATTCTAATTAACAAATTTTTAATTAAAAGAAGAGAACGAAATCTGACGTCTATCTTTTAATCAGGTTTAAATAATTATTTGTTTTATATTGTTACTCACGGCTGCCCAGCATTCCAGAATACTTTTGGCTTACGAAGCACTATGACGGGTTTTTGCACAGCTTCTACTAAAACTCACTGATTCTAAAATTAATATTTTTAGATCAAAATCAGGAACCAGGAACCTCCTCTTCGTCTCTCCCTCACTCGGTTCACTCCTGCCAATCTTTTCCCGGCTATGTTCACCAAAACTGTTTGTGCTTAGCAGGTTTCGTAGTTCGGCTTGTGTGAATGTTTTGTCTATGCTTTCCTGCAAGTTTATTTCGATTCTCGTTCTCGCCTTTCGTTTTCGTCCTCGTCTCTCGGCACGTGTTTAATCTCCAAGTTCCAAAAGTTCTTTTACGACCACCCGATCGCTGAGGATTCGAAATACGGACTGAACTCTACCGTATCTTAATGTGAACTCCACTCTACCGTAACGTGATCTGCACTCTCTCATACCATAACGTGAACTGCTTAATGCGACCTGTACTTGACCAAACCTTCCAGCCAACTGAACTACCGTCTCACAAATTTTGAGCGCGCATACCTCTTCCGACAAAAGAAACAATACCTGGCTACATTGTTGCTGTGTTCTGTACCGCCGTAAGAATATATTTCTCAAACAATTTATATTTTCAAATGTACAATTAATGTGTTAATTAATTGGCATTACAATATATATTATTTTAGTGTAATTAGATATTCGCAAGGGTTGAGAGCTTGGCAAGTTGGAATTTGACCAGGCGCCGCCGTGGCGGATATATAATCCGTTCGGTCTGAACGTAGGCACGTAGGATGTTGACCCCCGGAGGCTACCTGGAATGTCACACCGTGGGAAACGTCTCTCCCAAAATCCCAGAAATGAAATTAATACGTGAGTGTCTGAACCAATCACATATCTTGGTTTAGAAAAGATTGATCCAAAATTGATCGAAACCATCGATATTTTACATTCAGCAAAGGGGCTATGAAGAAAGTGTAAATAGACTTCTCGACGAACTGTCGCCAGGGACAGACGTTCAGCCCCAAACTTGCATCATTCAGAGGACTCGGAGAGAACGAGGGTGCCACATGATCACGGCCAGAGAAGCACGCAAGGTAAATGCCAAGTGTCTCAAGCCTTGACGCGCCTGGGGGAAACCATGGTAAAATATGGTTTAACTTGGGATTAAGAGATCCGATTGTTTTTCCCGGCTAACTGAACACGCATAATTTGTATTTTTAATTTTATTTGTCCATGTCCATGTCAATAATTAATCAATTCTGGAAACTATCTCTTTATTTCATTATTTAATAAACCTACCACCACCATTGAATGATTATGAAAATATGCAAATAGGCGCAATTGTGGAAGAAATACGAAATGAATTGATATGTGCACATAATAATAATTAGTCGGGGAAACATTCAACCTACATCCAGTTTGTGACTGAAGTATTCATCCGTTCTTTCTTTACATTTTGCCGTCACGAGTATGTAGGCCTACTCAGTTTACCAGGATAATTTACTTTTCTGTTAAGGTGTGTTTACACGTGAGAGAAACACGCAGTCGGAGCTCTCGAGAGGTATTCTCAGAGCCCTTTCCACCGGTGAGTGAAATTCGCCCGAGTTCACTCTCCGAGAGCAACTCTCAATGGGAACTCAATGCTCACAGAAACACTGGATTTTGGTGACCAAGAAAATATTTTTCGGTTCAATCAATACCTACATACATTACCAATCCTGAACAATAATCATGTTTTCATTTCAATTAAAGGGTTTTCACGAGCTTGAAAAATTGAAAATAAAAAGTGCGGAAGTGGAAGTGAAGTTAAAAAAATCTAAAAAAGCTGCTGCATTTTTTTTAGAATACCAGTCTATATGAGGGTAATCCAAATGGTGGCAACTCCCTTTAATAGCATTAATAGCATAGGAAGGGATTTAAAAGGTGGGGATGCGGAAAGGTAGAGAAATAATGTGGCCAACGATTAACTACCGGCCCCCGGGCTTAAAATCACTGGCAGAACTGATTGCGTGCTTGTAAACTGTCTGACCTCTCGAGAGTTACCATTGAGAGTTGCTCTCGGAGAGTGAACTCGGGCGAATTTCACTCTCCCGTGGAAAGGGTTCTGAGAGTAACTCTCGAGAGCTCCGACTGCGAGTATCTCATACGTGTAAACGCACCTTTATAGTTGCTTTTAGTGATGTAGCGCATACAAAACCATTGATTCCTTGTTTATTGTTAGTGTTTTAAGTGACAATGAGATATTGCGGTGCGCGGAGAACGGGCTTTGTTGTTCGCAATCTGTGTGGAGTGGTCAGTGGTTTGGGTCCCCGCAGCGAGAGATGTTTTATTTTTAGATTATATATATGGTTTGTTTTCCCTAGTACAGGGATGCCTTGTTTCCTAAATCCAGGCGGGCTGGGTTCTGCACCCAGGGGAAGACAGAAGAGTTGTGCCCGCGAAACCATTACCTCCTCCAGTGCGACTCCAACGTCTCTTGCTGCTCGTAGTTACGAGAACAAGGAGACGAAAAGAATCATTGCACGTGTGTCTTGGGACTTGGCCGTATTAATATTTTGTCTTGAATCACTTGCTGCTCGTAGTGACAACATGAAAAAGTCTCTAGTTGATTATCACGCCCAGTAAAAGTGTACATATCTCATAGCTCGATAAATAAATTGTTAAAAATAATTATTTGAAATAGGTAAATCGAGAGAAGTTACGAAAGCCGAAATGGAGCAATCGAGCTACTAAGACATCTGGATACAACAATGTGTTGCAGAATATATATGAATTAAGATTATAATTAAAAATTATTATTTCCGTAATTATTTATACCTATAAACATTGAAAGAGGATGCTGTAAAAATAAAACTTGTAGGTATTAGTCTGCAGATGACAATGTCAATGTAACTCACCAGCCTGTAATTTTCTTCTTTTTTGAAGTAAGGTAGTGGCACTTTTGCATTTGCTTAGTGTGTCACCATTGCTTGATTCAGAGCAAAATGATTCTTCACTGTAATTCCTAAAATTAAATTTTAAATTTCACATTATGAGTAAAAGTTCATTACATTGCCTCTAATGGCATCTACCTCTGGTTTGTAATTCGGATAAAGGCAGTAAATAATTAATGGTTTTAAGTCATAAATTTAGTTCATATTTTAAGGCGAATTTATTATATAAATACCGTTCTTGTTTGTCTAAATCTGTACCAGGCACCAACATAGGTGAGACTACAATATCACCATCCATTTTTAAGCAACGTCACAGGAACTGAAACCAATATTTTACCTTATAATAATTAGAAGTGTTATATAATTAATAACATTATTGCAAACGTTAACTTTATTAATACAACTGATTTACCACTCATTTATACTGTTTACAGTAATCATAATACTTGAAACTCTGTTTTTATTTCTTAAAATTTTTTCCACAAATTTTTCTAATATAAGAAATTACATATAATTTTTGAGATAGATTGTGCTTCAATGAGGATAAGCAGGAAGAATGAGCAATTACTGATAATCGGTATAGTCTACAGCGTAGCAGAAAAAGCTTCAAATGCAACTAGTATAATCTGTTAAATTAATTTTTTTAAAAGAATTTATGATCATAAAAATCAACTATAATTATATATAATATAGATATTAGTTGCAGAAACGAATGTCACATTTTCACAATACATTGAAAACCATCAAAATAATAACATAAATATACTACATACCGTATTATATAAATAAATCTGTATTATTTTGATACGAAGATGTAACCAATTTCCAGTGCTCATAAGGATTTAATGATTTACAGTTTAATCATTCTGAGTTTGTTTTACAGACTCTAGATTTGATTACATGACCTAACAAAAAAAATTGATGTAATCGCTTGAAACTATTTTTGGATTTCCCTTATTAGTTCAATTTACACCTGGAATATATGGTCAAATAAATCATTTAGAAAAAGGTGTTCAGTACCGTTTGAGGTAGTCAGGAGTAACTAGTATGTTTGGATTCTTGTCATATTTATTTCATACTAGCTGAGTAACTTCCCAGAGTGAACTCCATAATCACCAAATCGTAAATAAAAGCACATTCAACCATCCTAATACCACGATTCAGCAACTCCACAGGAAACCTCTGCCACCACTACACATACGTTGCCTCAAAAGAAAACGACCTCATTCTTCCCCCAGAAGACTCAGGCGCTTAACCCACTCCATCATCACCCTCGCAGACCCCACTCACCCATTCCATTCAATCTATCAATCTCGATAATCAGCTGTCAACCATCGTATTTCCCAACGTAAACCCCTCAGATAGACAAATTAAGGAAACCAAAACATTGCGAAATTAGGTTAATTACTGGACTAACCTAATTACAAAGTGCAATTTTAACTTATGAACATAATTTGAATTTTGTTTATGCTGTAAATAATATGTAAACACGCGAAAATTTTAGGATAAAGGTTTTGTAATAAATAAATAGAAAAAAAACTGAGTTATTTACATTATCCGGGGTAGGAATAAATTCGCCTCCAATCTCTTGGTAAACATGTCCTTTAAACAGCTTTGGGAGTTTGGTCAATTTACTACTTAACGTCCCCTGTCCGTTCGGTACATAAGACTAGGCGCCCACTTGGGATTATTTGTCGTTGTGATGTTATGTAGTGAACCCCCACTGTCTAAAAAACCACTGGCTTTATTATGGAATAATTGGGTTCTCGGCGTTGTCCGCGTAATTATTTATATAAGCCCGACAAAGTATTTAATTCCACTTTAATCTATTAGTCAAGAAGTGATTTAATCTACCTATGCAGAGGGAATGCTAATTTCATTATAACCGATCAGCGCCTTTAGAGAAGCATAAATACTCCCGATACCAAATAATATCAAAAATACTATTGGTAACTAAGAGCGTCAATAATACTCCCGGTTAGTTAAGAGAGTCAACAATATTCTTGGTACACTAAGAGGCTTAAAAATATACTCGGTACCCTAATACATTAAAAACTAGACACAATACCTTGAGAGATGTCATTATACTGCGGGAACCCTAAGTGAGTCAAAATTTCTTCATGTAACTCAAGAGTGTCAAAATTACTCATGTTGTAGAGAATAAAAAACACTCCCGTTACCTTAAAAAAATGAAGATTATTTGCCATACCTTAAGAGAGTGAAACGTGAGAGTGTAAATTACTTTCGGTTCCTTAAGAGAGTTAAAAACACTACCGGTAAGCTAAAAGAATCAAAAATGCGTAAGAAACTAAAAAATAGTAACATTATATTCAGACAGTCAAAAAGAGTCTCCATACCTTAATAGATTAAAAATTCCTCCCGGAATCTTCAGATGGTCAAAAATATCCCAGTACTTTAAGAGTAAAAAATACTCTCAGTAATTTATAATGTCTTTACAATGCCACCGTTTCCACACCACATCTTTAGGTGATAGGGGCGTTTTTCCGTACCAGTGTTTGTTTAGTATTGTAAGAATTATCTGTACAAAATTTCATAGAACTCGCAGCACCTGTTTAAGATTGTACGCGAAACACTGTTTTTCCCTTCCACACTCACTCCTGAGGGCAGAACAACAACTTAACTGGCATGCAGAATGACATAATTAATCTCAGCGACACCATATCCCCGGATTCGACACTAAACTCGGTTGTTTTCGTGTTATTTTTAGTGTACGCCCTCCGCACCTACCCTTCCCAAGCCGAAAAATGTTAAAATTTTACAAAAACAATATCTGGAGAACACTGCACATCTTACTAATACCGAAAAATATTTATTCGACACAAATATCGGCCTTTTATGCATGTTTTAAAATTTCAATTCTTGGGATGGTAGTCGTTTCTTATCCCCATAGTTTGCATCCGGTTTAAAATGAACACGTGTACAAAATTTGTTCAAACATAATATTTTTTCGACGCAAATAGCGGCTGGTTTAGCATTTTCTAAAATCAAAGATTGAAGTCTTTCCCGGTGTAGTTGTTCAATATATAATTAATTAGGCCATTAATTGTTTGTATTAGAAATTAAATTGTTAGCGGTATTTTGAGCGACAATAGCGCTGAGCTCTCTTGCTTTGAGAAAAAGCCGAAATGGAAATGCGTGCTCAAACTCAAGAGGCACTAGGATAGTGAGTTGGTGCCAAAAGATTGATGTGGACGGATGAAGTTTTGAGTCAGCATCCAGAAAGGACAGCAAGTGGTCGTGTCAGAAACATAGTCGAGACGATCTAAAGTATTTAAAAGTAAAGTTAGTTTCGGTCAGCAGCAAGGAGCGGAATAGCAGAGTCTACATTTAGGAACAGCCACGAGAGAATAAACATTTAAAACAAATCTTCACTGAGCTACGTTGCAGTTTAAATCCAAATCAGTAAAAGACTAATAAATCAGCAACTCGTAAGATTCCTGTAAGGCAAGCAGACATCAGACAACTGATAATTAGGAGGATCATCCGAGTTCCTGAGAGCCAAGATAGTCCATTTCGATTCAAATAGTGTAGAATCTGTGAGTCGACATTTAGAATAAGTGTAAAATTTTGCAATAGTGTACTTCTGAAGCTACAGAGAATGCTGGTACCAGCCGAATAGTATGTAAGTAACAAAAACCAAAACTATGATAATATTGTAAACGCTAATTAAAGGATAGTGTCAGATTTCGTTCGTTCGCTTTCTTCTAGTTTTCTTTCATTGATCGACTTATTGTTTTAATTTTAGGCAAATAATATTTTGAATTGTTAATTAGTCAAATTCTACTTTTATCATGTCCTAATCATCAAACCCAGTAAAGACCCTGAGATATTAAAATTTTAATTGTAATTGTTTTGATTCTTGAAGCCACAATTTGATAATAAATTATATTTTATTTGAAAATTCTTGTTTAAACATTCATTTAATTAACGCCTATCCTTTTGATTAATATTTCATTTAATTAAGGTTATTAGTTAATTATTACAGTATATATATATATATATATATATATATATATATATATATATATATTGTAATACCCAGTTAAGATGGACATGAATTTTGTTCTGATTTCATCAGATTTGTTTACCAACTCAGACTGGGGATTCTTGAGTGGTTTGTATAAAAAAAGGATAATAATAAAATGATGGATAAGTGGCTTTTAGAGAAGAGGAGGACTATAATTGGTCGTTTAGCGGCTTAGAGCTAATGGTATTGACAGACATCTGGTCGGAACCCTAAATGCATGATGACAGAAGTTTTATGGACATACAATTATATTAAAAGCAAATATTTATTTTTAATTGTATTGAGTGTCTCTCGGAGCGTGAGAAAGACAACAGCTGGTGTTGTTTGGCGAACGTGGAAACTCAAAAACTGTGAAAACAAGGGAATATTCTGTAGAGGGGAGAGCAGAAAAAAGTTGTTGGACTGGAGACCACACAGATTAGTTAGACAGGAGCGGTCAGACAGAGGGGAGAGAGCGTTGGTGGAGGTCCGCAGGGCCAAGTTAAAGTGGCCGAAACAATTTTATAAGTCAGTGAGTTTGCATTCAGGAGAGAGCATTGGTGGAGGCCAATTTAGGTGGCCGAGTGGAATCATCAGTCAGCAGTCATCGGTAGGAGTTTCGTCGTGGAAATCTGTCTGTCAGCAGGGTTGGTTGTTTGGAGGAAGTCGCTGTGAGAGTAATATCATCGAGAAGAGGTGGTTCTAAAAGCAAAATGTGAGCGCAACCTAGTGCCTTTTAAGCCTGTATGAAGTGAGTGTGTGCTAGTGTGCGAGAGATTCAAATTGCATGGACGAGAGATTGTAAGTTCATTTTTTCTGTATTCATAGTTGTAAATTATTAAATAAGGGTAAAGAGCCAGATTTCGTTTCATTTCGTTTGTCATTTATTTTCACTGCATTGTTTAATTGTAAATTTTGTGTTCCGTTTCCTTATCAACCCAGTAAAGACCCTGGGGTACTGAGTCTGATTTATTAAAATGTATTCTAGATTAATAAAATTGTTTTGTTAATAAAATTTAATAACGTATTTAATATAATTTCCTATAATTCATAATTATCGTAAAGAGAGGTATTACAATATATATATATTTATTTATTATTGAGAAACCGGGAGTATTTTTAAGTCTGTTAGGATATCGATAGTATCTTTTATCCTCTTAACTTACCAGGGGTATTTTTGACTTCCTAATGATACCGGGTGTATTTTTCGACACTCCGATGGTATTGGAAGAAATTTTTGCTATGACTCTACAAACGTACCGGGAGTACGCTTTCGTCATTCCTCAGGTACCCGAGGATATTCTTGCTCTCTTTTGGTACTGACTAAAGTACTGGATGTACTCGTGAATCTCTTTTATTTTATGCCTCTTAAGATATGGGGAATATTTTTTACTTTTTTCGGGTACCAACCGTATTTTTCAATCTCTTAAAGTGCCGGGATTATTTTTTACTCCCTTAGGGTACCGGTAATGTTTCACTCTTTTCGGGTACTGGAAGTATTTCTCAGTCACTTAGCATGCCGGTAGTATTTTTGATTCCCTTAACGTACAGGGAGTACTATTTAAACTATCAAGGTACTCTATTATCGTACCACAGTATGTATGACTCTCTTAAGGACTCGAAAATATTTGTGATTCAGGTAGGGTACCGGTATTAATATACTGTAGTGTACACAAATGAGATAAATTTATTGGGGTTATTTTATTATTTATGTATTTTAAATTATTTTCTGAAAGAAAATATCTTGAGCAATTGATATTCTGGTTTAGACTCTGGCGAAAGAAATTCTCGCTTTGCTGATACTAAAACAACCCCGGCCGGGCAACCCTTGGTACGGTGAGTGTCTGGCTAGGCTAATCTTTGGTCACAAGATTTTAGTACGTTCACACAAAACGCTCGTGGCGTGTCTTCCCGCCGCCCTAAATTTGGCTGTTTGCACCCCGTATGAGACGTGGCTAATTAAGATGTTGAGATTTATGGGGACACAAATATAATTCCTATTGGATAAAACAGCAGAATCCAAGTCCCTGTAGGGGGAAATTCTAAACGCCGATGTGTGAAGGTTGCTGACAGAGCAAGGCGAAGTTAGTTTTTAGTTTATGGAGAGTGAATTTTGGAGTGGGGGAAGTTAGTTTTTAGAAGATTGATTTGAGTTTTGGAGAGGAAGTGTTATATATTTATCAAATTAATAATATACTATCGACTAAAGAAATCGACCAGATATGTATGTAGATAAACAGCTCGCTACAGTGTGTTCATGGTACTAGTTGTATTGTAAATGTGATTGTAAATATTTATGAAATACAGTGCAATTCAATTAATGTATCGAGCTCATTTCCATCAGTGTGCGTAATGTTTGGTCTAATCTAACAAATAATAAAAAAAACACCATTACAATGGCGACGAGGACGGAACTAAAATATTTCGGCCACAATCAAGACAAGCAAATCAAGTAGTCAAGATTTCATCAGACGGCAAAACAATTAACAATCTACAAGTATCCTTAAAATTCAACAGAATCGAAATCGACAGCTACAAATCAGTTCAGTTCTTCATTAATTATTAGTGAGAATCCGTATTCATGGAAAAAGAAGATTTAAAATTGTATATGGAGGCGTTCGGGAATACAATGGGAGAAGCAACAAAATTAGCCGAATACTTAAATTCTGTTTGGACAATTCGATGAGTCTATAGAGACTTTTATCCAGTACATTGAGCGTCTAGAAAATTAGTAGCTTAGTAAACCAAACGAGAAAAAGGCAAAAATTTTTATAAATTGTGTGGGTGCAAAGCAGTATTCGCTTCTCTCGCAGCTCGTCTCGCCAAAAGCAGTCAGTGATATCACGTATTGCGAAATGATTAAATTGTTTAAGGAACATTTATTCCCGAAGCCAAATGCTACAGTTGAACGACATAAATTACTGTCCACGATGTAAAAAGGACGAAACAATTTTCGAGCTATTTAGCTGAACTCAAACAATACGTAGCGACCTGTGAATTAAGCAGTGTCAAACGGAGAATCCCGAACTATTGCTTCAACCTCAATTTACAAGAGGTATATACAACTAGCATATTAGGGATCGTTTGCTTCAAAGTGGAGAAAAGAATTTTCAGGAACTAGTGCAACTTGCAATGGCACTAGAAGCGTCCCTGCTTGATAGCAAAATATTATCGAAACCTGTCACCAGCAATAATGCTTTCAACGACGTCGCAGTAGACGTAAATACCATAAACGTGCATTAAAAAAATAACACCTTGATAATTCGAAAAACGCACAATATCGTTCAACATCTCGTAAACGAGTTGATTTCCGTTCTCTAGGAATTGCAGGACTGTATAAGAGATGTGGCAGGGACAATCACACGACAAAAGTTTGCAAAACAGACCAGAAAAAGCTTAATGTAAATCATGTAATAAGGAAGGACACGTCGATAAAGTGTCACCACACTCCTTAAAAACAATACAGATTGGAACTATGTGGACTCCTATCAAATCGAAGAGATTCACACCATTACAGGAAAGGACCAGAAATCTGTCGCACATATGATTCGAAAATACTCCAGTTAACATCGAAGTGGAGGATACAGGTTCGAGTAGTACCTTAATTCCCTGGGATATGTGGAAGAAGATAAAATCGTCAGCAACACTTGTTACGTCAAATAGGATTTTCAAATTTTACACTAAGGATATTTTTAAGCCTAAGGGTGAAGCATTAATCACGGCTAGTTTCTAGAACCGTACTTTCACAGCAAAAGTATGCGCGGTCGATAATCAGTTACCTGCCATCCTGGGTTGCGACTTCATCAGATTACATGAACACAACTCAACAGAAGTTAACAGGATCACCGCAGATTCGATAAATAAAGAAGTTAATGACTTAAAATAAAAGTATACAGCAGAATTTCAACAGAAAATACCAGGAATTACATGCGATCTTCAACTCAAAGATGGAGGAAAGCCAAGAAAAGAAGTGTTCCTTCTGCCTTACGGGAACGAGCAGAACGTGAACTTAAACAATTAGAGGAGGAAGGCATCATCACGCCCGTCAGCATATCAGAGTAGGGAAGTGCTGCGTTATTCTTTGACGATGTACGCATGTAAATATTAAAAGGAACACATTATCCCATTCCGGAGATATAAGACGTATTACACCAACTCCGAGATGCAGATTATTTTTGTACAATTGACTTATTCAAAGCTTATCATCACGTAGAAGTCTCGCCAGAAAGTGCAGTTATACAAACAGTAACTTCAAAGTTAATCGACTCGCTTTCGGAATAAAAAATGCACCGGCGGAGTTTCATCGCATTTTGGATAAAATATTACAGAATTTACCAGGCGTTATATCATACTTCGACGATATCGTAATGCTACTTTTGAAGAATGCCGGGATCGCCTTAACCAATTATTTGCCAGATTACAAAAATTTGATTTACATATAAACGAATCAAAATGCACCAGAAATTGATTATTAGCATATCATATCACCAAGAATAAAATCCGCAAATCATCATCAAAAGTGGAAGCAATTAAAAATGCTCCAGCGCCCAAGAATATAAAAGAAATAGAAAGGTTTTTAGGGTTAGTAGCTCATTATGCTATATTTATCAAAAACGCTTCTTCGATAACACATCCAATACGCCTGCTGAAGAAGAAAAATACAAGATTCCACTGGGGTAAACAACAGGAAGAATCTTGTATCAAATGAGAAGAAGCGATCACCAGTGACGTAGTTCTTATACCTTTTAATCCGCAACTGCCAATCACTCTTACATGCGACGCCAGCCCAGTCGGCATTGTCGCTATTCTATCACACACAGATAATGGAGAAGAAAAACCAGTAATTCTAAAAAGAAAATCTTTAAGAGATACGGAAAAATCACACAGCCAATTAGATCGAGAAGCACTTGCCATATATTGGACTTTCAAGAAGTTCTACAAATACTTGTACGGACAGAAGTTCACATTAGTGACGGATAATAAACCTCTGTTTCAGAAGCAGCTTCCGTCAATTACTTCTGCTAAATTGTTGCGTTATGCATCATTCCATTATGAGATCAAGCACAAAGCGTTTGGGGAGGTAGCAAATGTTGACCATTTGTCGAGATCTTCTGTTCGAAAGGACGAACATATCATAGATGACATACATCAGATTTGCGCAGAAACGTCCATTAGTTCAGACGTCCTAGACAGAAGAAACGAATGCAGGCAAGAACCTAGCACAGTTCAAAGTAGAACTCCTCAATTGAAAAAAATTTCGAAGGAAATTTTCATCTGCTAAGTGGATTGATTTTTAGAGACCAGCGTGTGGTAATTCCGACTGCTCTTCAACAGACAGCTCTCGCGAATACGTTTACTGGCACATTCTCGATAAGGATATTGAAGCATACGTTAAAAAAAGCATTGGTTGCGCTAGCACTACTTCCAATTGAACATAAGTTTATCACACATGGGATAAGCCAACAGAGAACGTTCAGCGTGTACACTTTGATTTCGCCGGACCAATGGAAAATAACAACCATATTTTAGTAATTGTTATTGCCTTGTCAAAGTTTACATTTGGAGAAGCTTTCAGGTAACCTCCAACTTAAGCATCAATCATTGATGTACTTACCAGAATATTTTCCGTTCATGGCCTACCGCAAGTAATTGTTTCGGACAATGCCTCTATTTTTAAAAGTGACAATTTCCAACATTTTTGAAAGAAAAACAGTATAAGTCAGAGGTTTAGTGCACAGAATAATCCAGCTACAAACGGACTTGCGAAGAGGCAAATTCAAACAATCAAGCAGAAATTAAAAGTCATGAAAGAATCAACATATTCATTAATCCACAAATTACGCAAAATTATATACAAAATTCTATAAACACCTCTCAAAAATGGTAATAGTCTAGATGACAGCTATTTTCATCGCAGCTTACGTAATAAAACTGGACTTACTACTTCCAATTTCAGAACATGACAAGTATTAAATACCGAACAACTTGCGTGAGAAAGGATTAGTCAATAAATTATGTAGGAAAAAAGAAATGGCTTCCAGGAACAATAGTCAAATGCCCCGGGAAGTCATATTATGTCGTTAAATTGGACAATGGCCAAATTCTCAAAAGGAACATTAATCAGCTTTTACAAACGGATGTTCCATACCAAGCTCCAAAAAAGAGGATAACCTTTGCACTTCAACCAGCAAGCGTAAATGTTCCTGCTATAACTTCGCAGAATATCATTCAAGAACCTAGTCAAAATACCAGACCAAGGCCTAGCCAGAGTTCACCACTACGGGAAAAGCAGCCAAATACTTCAGTGACTAGAGGTTCTCCATTAAGTTCGTTTCCATTCAGTTCATGAGGACCAAATTCCTTGGACCAGATAGGAAATCCAGCATATAATCACGAGAACCGGCATGGATGAAAGACTACCAAGTAGGACATTCCAAGAAGCGAAAAATTCATTAAATATTCAGTAATAAATTATGTAGTAGGACTTGTACATAAACTTTGATGAAGATTCTAAATTTTTACAGCTCCCTAAATTATTTCAAAATAACTCAATGTAAAATTCTGATAACGTGCGAGAGACTGTCATATATTTATCAAATTAACAATATACTAACGACAAAAGACATGTATGTTGTTAAACAGTTGGATACAGTGTTTTCATTGCACTAGTTGTATTGTAAATGTGATTGTAAATATTTATAAAATACAATGAGATTTAATTAATGTATCGAGCTCATTTCCATCAGTGTGCAGGAAGTTAGTTTTTAGTTGCATAGATTTGAGTTTTAGAGCGGAAATGTTAGAAGTTACTTTTAGAGAAGTTAAGTTTTGGAAAGTTAGGTTTTTTTTAGTTGGTTAGAGTGGAAGACGGTTAGTTTTGGGAAACTTATGAAGAAGTTAGTTTTCAAGTTTCGGATGGTGATTGCGGTTTGGAGAGTTTTGAGGAAATTATGGAGCTGTCCTGCAGACGAGAACCTGTGGGCCAGCTGGATGACCGTTTTCCAGTTAATACGAGGGATTGCACCGTACAGCCCAGCCATCTGCGAAGTCTTGATGTGCCAGATCTGTGATATTGTACGAGAAAAAAATCCCGTCAGAGTCGGTTCTTAAATTCTTATGACCACCGTATTTTGGCCATCAACCATTGTCAGGAACTGTCTCTGTATTTGTTTTATTTATGTCTGTAAAATAGCCGTGGGTATTTCAATTGATAACAACAGGAAGTTGTCATTTGTATGTTAATAAAATATAATTTATCAATTATTTTACATAATTTCAATCAATTATAGAATAACTATTTAAATAAAATTAAATATATAGAAATTAACCAACTAAAAACACCATTATCCATAAAGAAAACATAGCACTCTCTTTAAGTATCGGGGGTATTTTTGACACACACAAGGTTCCGGAATAAATTTTTACTGCCTTAGTGTGCCGAGTAAAATACATTAGGCTATTCTTTTCTTAAGATATTCTCAAGGAGTATATTTGCTGTTAATATAACGGAAATAATTATGATTCGGTTAAGGAACCCGGAGTATTATTTCCACCCTCGCCTCGGTCACAGACGTAATTTTGACCGTCCTAGAGGTAAGTTTGACTTACGGGTGATGATATTACCCGGAATATTTTTGTTTCTCCTAATGTACTCAGAAAATGAAGGTACAAAAACAATTGCTACACACTCAAGGTAACGGAAGAAATTTTGCACCTCTTATTGCACCGGAAATACAATTTACTCTTATAAGATACTATGAGCATTTTTAACTTTATTATAATTTTTTTAATCTCTTGGGGTAACGAGAGTATTTTTAATTAGCTTAACATACTGGGAGTATTTTCGATAAGGTACCAGAAGTAATTTTCTCTCTATTAGCCCACCGACATTACACACACGTACTTTTAAGTTAGCAAGAGTATTTTTGATTGAAAAGCTAGAGTCCCGTAGGCCGAGCACTCCTTAGCGAAATAAATCTTTTTAAGAAAGTCTGGTTTTGAGACACAGAGAAAATGTGCAAAGTAAAACTTACAGTGTGATTTTTTTTTAAGGTGCGGCATGAATTGGTAATATTAAAGATGTCCAAGACCCGTCAACACTAGCTCTGAAGCTGCTTAAGCAAAATATTAAAAATATATATAAACTGTTAGTGGATCAGTGTGTCAGATATCCGATATGTTGGCACTGCGTTGGTCCACTTTACACTAAGGAATCTTGAAATTATATTTGACAATATGGGGCTCGGAACGGGTAATGGAGACATTTAAATTTATGTTCTTACCATCGTCGTTTCGCCTACGTATGGGTACAGGCGTTCTCTTCAATATGTAACCGATGATTCATTTATTGAATTCAGTAAGTAGTACACAAAAACAAGAGGCATGGCGAGAACAGACTGACGACTTCGGTTTTCCCACATTATTTCTTGTACAAGTTCCTAAATTAGCAGGAAAGGTCCGCAGAGATGATATAAAGTATGAAAACTAAAAAAATTATCAATCACTTCGCCGTAAAATTATGTATACCAGACCTCAGATAAAGAATGAAACATTTGGGACGGAACTGGATTCATGGAATTGTTGACTGCTTGTAAACACGAGCTTCTTTTTGTTGCTTTTTAATATACGTTGCGTATAAAAATGTATCGAAGGTACGTTGGTGAATGAGTGATTATTAGAATAAATCAACTGCGAATCATTCGAATATGCCCATTATTAACTAACTGTAACAAAGACAGACACACACGGATCAGGTACGGACAAGTGTGATTTCTCGTCCTCGTCACAGACAGTAGTTCGTCAGTCAACACAGAAGAACAGAAAATATCAAGAGCATGGACTCACAGACAACCACACATAGTGAATTTCTAAATTAAACTATCATCGCACAACTTTCTTTGTACCAATTACTATTATTTATATTGTAAACAAAAATTTTGAAAAGCACAATTTTCCAAACGACAAAGTGAAATTGACACTCATTTTAGAACCTTCTTAAACATTGAAATGTGAAAAAATAGGACTATATAAAAAGCAAATTGCATGTAGGTTGCTGGTGAGCGATCGTGTGCATAAGGACTCTAGTGAAATAAAAAACCATATAGGAAGTTGTGCACATTTTCAACAATATAATAAGTTTATGGAACAATTTCTTAATAAGCCAATAATGATCGTATATATTCAATATACAAAGCAAACTTGCCAGAAACCTCTCAAACGACAGCCACTTATGCCAAAATATTTCTATCATCACATGACAATCCAACTATTGCCTCCAGGTGCCTACAAATATATCTAGATCAGTATGATGAAGAATAGTTACAGCTCTGGTAAATAAAAGTTAACAAAACAAAATCTGTACACTCTCAAGCATGGAAATTACCTCACAGTATTACTAAATTCTACTATTCCACAAAAAGATGAAATAAAATATCTAGGATATCACAGTGACAAGAATGATGTGACACACTCATACATTTACCAAAATAAAGCAACTGGGAATAAAATTTAGTCAAATGTACTGGCGACTACAAATGAACTCCATATTATCAATTGAAAAACTTTTGAAATATAATTCAATATTAAAACTTATTTGGACTTGCAGAAGTGCAAACAATTCAAATTTAGAAATGATAGATTTCCCAAAATAAATGCCTTAACAATTGCTGATGAGCTATGGTACATATCCTGTACATTGACTTCTGTAATGCAACAGTGGAACAAGATTTCGATACACCCAAATGAAATCTCAACCACACTGTTTAATGAAGTGGACAAGCCAAGACGATTAAAAATGTTCAAATCTGTGGATCTCCCAAACAGCTTCCTCAAAATGTGCTTATCTAAGAATTTGTCACATTTTAAGCCAGAGGATGCTCACTGGAACATTGCCCTTACTGACGTGTATATAGTATTAATTATTACATTAATATTCTCATAAAAGTACTCATATTCTGTCAAGATTGTACCTAGATATGGAGTAAATGAAAAAAATATATAAATGGCAATCTTCAGTATGTTTGAGATACATTCCTTTCAGTGTTTGGTGCAACACTCAAAATATTGTAAATCAGTTAAAGTAATAACAGTACCAGTTGTATTTATCCTTTATTCAGGTCATCATTGTTAATTGAAATTGATTTGTAGTCTCACCACAAACTAGGTGAAAAATATGACAATATTGATTTTTAAAAATAAAATATAATTATACTGAGTATTTATTAAGATTGCAGATGCAGCAACTATTAACACTGTAGATATTTTTATGAAATTTTCTAAAAATAAAGTATGCATACATATACAACCATTTTCTTTCTTTTTTACTTAGAATGGGAATGACCCCTAAAACTCAACTTGCATTGGCTAGTGAAACTAGTTAAACAATATTTTTTAAAATATGTAGTTAGATCTGTGAGCTATAAGATGATCAAATCTCTCTATCAGTTATTTTCCAGTTTTTCAAATACAAATTAAATATCTATTCATAAATCAGCTAACAATTGAATTTATATCTTTATTAGGGCACATATTAAGAAAATTGCACTAGCTTGATCTCTATTTCCTTATTCTTCCAGTATCAATATATGACCAAGTCATACTTTCCCCTCTATCTGTACAGCTGGCCTGCCCAAAATGCATGCCTATTCTGTCCTGAATACCTGGGTTTAGTCTTAAGTCCTTCATAATTTGTTGTATTCATTTATACCTATTTGGCAATGTCAACTATCAATTTAAGGTAAGTCCTTATCTCTTTCCTAAGCAGTTGAGTTAATATGACAATGTCACATCATTGATAGTTGCTTATACATGTACACAGGGTATGCTTGCCTTGAAGGAGGACGATACCACTGAAATTTTGAAGAACTTACTCCTGCCTTTAGTGACGATGACAAACTTCAATTTCAGGTAAACCACCCACTTTTTCTCTTACCTCTCCATACCAATTACAAAAGGGTTTTAAAAAAGTGCAAAATATTTTGAGAGATGGTAGTAATCATGCATCCAGAAACACACTCTTTCCAAGATCTGCACTTGTTCATAGTGGCTGAAAACAAGTGTCAAATATTGTGAGAGGTGGTAGTACAGATCACAAAATGATTATAATGAACCCATTTAATCTGTGTGGTAGGATGTATGGCCCTAGGAATTTACCAACAAGAATGCCTGCTCATATGTTAATGCACTCTTCCTGCAACCGGGGATTATCATCAGCCCACGTATGCTGGTTATGAAAGTTCTCAATGCCATATATTGTAAACCGTGCCTCACCAATAAATAAACACTTTGATGTAAACAGTGGATCTGCAGCACACTTCTACAAGAGTCACTGACAGAACTGCAATCTGCTGCAGTGGTCTTAATGCCAGGACACACAGAAGATGGTATAAATACAGCAAATGTTTATGTAGTACCACCCAGATAAGCTGACACACACCTTCTGCTACTGCCAATGACCGTACATTGGTTCCAGGTCTTTCATCCATCTGAGATTAAATGAGGCTCATTATCATCATGTTGTGATTTGCACTACCAACTCTCACAGTATTGGACACTTTTGTTTTGAGCTATTATAAACAAGTGTACAGATCTAAGAAAGAATGTTTCCAGACCAATGTTTATTGGACTTTTTTCTTGTTTTGGTATTTGCTACGATCTCTCAAAATATTCATCCCTTTTTTTCACACTCTGTATATATACTTAGTTTGATGTGAACAGGAAAGAGAGAGATATGAGATGGTTCAAGTGAAATTGAGGAAACCAGTCATCGTGTAGCACTGAAAAATATTCAAATTTTTGTAGATAGTGAACTCCTTGCCAGGCAAAGTGCATCTATCTAAATAACACAACTTAAACTTTGAGAATTAAGTTTCCTGTCTGACAGTAAAGATGCTATGATATGGTCACATAATTAATACGGAAATGAAAGAGAGGTAGTGAGATAAAGGAACTTGAAACTGAGAGCTGGTGTCAGACAAAAAACATATTCCATTCACAGACGATATATAGAATGCACTTCTTGTTAGCCATTGTATTTGGCTATAAGCAACTGATTTGTCAGTAGATTGAAGGTTAGGGCAGATATGGCACCTGTTCCTACATGTCTGGAAACTCAGTTTTGGTGTTGTTGTGTGCTATGGTAGATGAGTATATTGCAGAGGTTGAAAAGACATCTGAACAGTACCATTGGACAGGTGAGGATGTTTGTAGTCTTAGTTATATTTCATACCAGTGTAGGCAAAGCAAAGAATGGAAAATAACCCAAAATTTTATTCTCCTGACCTAATGATACATGGCTCATAACCACAAACTAATTCAGAACTTTCACTTTAAATGACTTCCGATCTACATATGGGTAAGACCGAATTTGGCAGCTGTCATTACTACGGTTTTCCCTAAAACGATGAATAATTTAATCAAAGGAGAGAAGGAAAACAGTAGTGAAAAAAAGGGCAACATTTAAAGCTATAATATAAATAAATATATATTACATATATATATATATATATATATATATATATATATATATATATAAATATATGCATGTTAATTAAAAAATAGAAATTTAATATCTACACTCATTTATGGTATTAAAATAATGGATGAGTATATTACATAAAAATACATTTAATGTTTTCAAATTCTAACAAAGTTTATCATTGCCAACTGACAATCACAATCTTAAGATAATTAGCAATATATCAAAATTATTTTAATAGTTATCAATTTGGGTACCTTGCTTTTGCAGTTAATCGTTTGTCCAAAAAGTTCCGATTATAATTAGTATACCAATTGAATTAAGGCTAATGTGTGATATGTAATTTAAACCTCGTCATGAAAACGATTGGGTATGTCATATTCTATATCACTATGCCATTATTGACTCCACGAACCAATTAAGACACATCATATTTTGTGATTTTGTCAGTTCAAATGTACAATTTGATAAACAATGAAATGATCTTAAAATGGTTTACAATTAATATGATTACATTGGATAAGTTTTAAAAATAATAAATACTAATTAATTTTACATTACTAATGCACTTGAAAGAGATGTAAATTGGAATATATATTGAAAAATAAAAGCATTGCATCACGTAACAGTGATATTGTGGTGAATAGCATATAGATACGACGCGATAATGTGATGAGCATTAAATTATTTAGTGGTCTTAATGTGTTAAGCAGAAGAGTAGCGGTGCTGTGTGATAAAACCATCAGTTTTGCTTTCATACAATCGTCTGTCAACTAAAAGCGGTTAACGAAAATCTCTAAATAGCAACGTTAAATACTTTTCAGCATTATTGGAACTTACGCAAAACGATACTATATTTCCAGAATTTTTCAAGGATCAAAACTGATCCAACACATAGTTCGGAAACACAATAGTCATAATAATAAACGCTTTGTAAGTTGTATTTATAAATTCACGTTATAAATTGTGTATCAAAATATCAGCAACGAAATTAAAGATATTACGTAGTAGAAACAATCACAGATTACTTTCAATCGGCACCTTTGGTAAACATAGATATTACAACAGTTCCGAAATGGTAAACAACTTGTAAAAATAACTTTTTATGGCCACTTAGTCAGAAAAAACAATGAGAAAATTAATAATAATACATTAATTTTTTAAAGAAATAATTTATTATTTCGTACTTGGATTAAATGTTTAAACTTAAAGTTCGGACCAAGGTTGGCAGACAACAAATTAAAATTAACACAACAGTATTATTATAATCTGTAATGAAAATGTTTAAATAGTAATGAATGGATTTGAATCATTTTAATAAAGCTTGATGGAAATTATTATAAAGTATTATAAAATTAAGGTGTCCTAATCCAAGGAAAAACGAATTTAATAAATTATTTCTTAAAAAATTGTCTTCTTTTAAATTTTATCAACTTTCTAATTGTTTTATTCTCTGACTCAATGGACATTAAATATTATTTTCATTAAAGATCAGGTAATTTTTATAAGTATACACGTATTTTATTCACAGATTACGGTCAAAATTATCGACCAAATGATTTTGTTATGACGTTATTGAAATGACATTGTGGTCTCACACAAATGAAATATATAATTTTTATAATATATTTTGCTCGGAAATGTTTGATGAAATGATTAACTTACGACAGATATATTTTTAGTGTGTCACATTAATTATTTTCCTAAAGAAATGGTTGTCTTTAGAAAATCTACTGTTAGCGAGTTGCGTAGTTAATACTGTATAGTTTCGTGTTAATAGTACACAAATTAGATAAATAATTAGCCAAATGACATACCAACGTTTTTGTTGTCGTCAGGTAATTCAAAAAACACAAGAGCCGTAAGAAGATCACACACCACACCGTACAAAACACGTAGTCAGAACATCTGCATTCAACACCTATTCCCATATCGTTAGCTACAAACAGACCAAATGCTTTTGTTCAAAGAGTTCCATTAAGTTGCGAGATTCCATATTGTAACGTAACAATTTACAAGTCTTCTTTACTCAAAGGTTTGATCGTGGATCAACGAGATCTGTGAACTTAAAGTGTAAGTGACATTTTAATATGATCATGTCTTTAGCTGGCGTCAAACGCATCACACAAAAGCATTACGCTCTTGAAGTGACCTCTTTGGAGACGCTGACATGGCCTTCATAGGGGAGCATTTATTGTGGTTCTAGTTTTTCATTCGCCTTATTTTAACTTGAATATTTTTTTTCACAACATACAAATTCATTACTTAAATAATGCTTAAAGTCTAAACCAGTGTTGCTCAATTTAATTCAAGTGACAACATTAAGTTGCGTCTGTAACACTTCAGAAATAAGAGTTCGTAGGTGTTTATGTTGCTAAGAACTTCTTTTAATGTTTCACTGGTCAGCCGTATTCCATTTATCAACTCATTGATGATGTCCAACTTGATTTGAATATGGAAAGGTTCAGACATGCGTTTCTGCCTTCTGAAGTAATGTCAGATGGAACTAAGCTCAGTATATTCGGATGGCTTTCTATCGCACGCAATAATATCCTACGATAATTTATCGCATCAGCGTTGCTTGCACACTCTTCCTCCTTATTATCGTGTAAAGTGTAGTCATCTTAACTCGTGACAATGCATGGTTGAAAGTCAAATAAACCCGTAAACGTTTGTTTCTATTAGGTTTAACCTTGTCTCTAGCTTCCTAGAATTAAAAGAACGTAGTGGATCCATCCAATTAACCAGAAAAGGGAACAAGCAGGACGATTTAGAACAGCGGTCGCTCGCCAAACTTGCCAACCTCAGGAACTACTTTTGCATGTGTTTGTGTCCCCCCCCCCCCCCCGCCATCGTCTACAAATTTAAGTTGAAAGAAGATTCTTTTTAAAATTTACCTGTTTTTATTTTATAATATATATTACATATATACTTTAAATTCTATAAATTCCAAATTAACCATATTTAACTTGAAATAACCTCTTTTTTAGTTGTACAGTAATTATTTATTGACAAAACCAATATTTTGTCAGTTAATTTTAGAATAATTAGGTTTATTCAGTCATATTCATCTATAAAAACCTTACAATGTTGTTAGAGATAAAGTAAGCTTATATGGCATGTCTTAGTAACTATTTATGTACTCTTCTTTATCTTACACTAGCTGGGTGCCCGGCGTTGCCCGAGATGACATTTATCTATAACCATCCATAAGACTCCAATTTTGGTTACTTTTGCGCTATTTTTATGTAAAGCTCCTCGAACCCTATCCCTAAATGTGCTCACCTCCTATGCCGAATTGGGATGAAGTCATTGACTAAATATATCGGCCGTTTTTACATGTTAGAAGATGACCACCCCCACAAATATGCGATAATGAAAAATAATGTATTCCACGAAAAAATCGGCCGATTACATTGTCTGAAAATTTATTCCCCCGCCCAACACCTCCCAAACCCGTCGCGTTACCCAGGTTGTCACAATTAGATTCAGCGACATTCATAGTCTCGGAATTGATTCGATTCTCGGTTGTTTTTGCGGGATTTTATTTAACGTACCTCCACCCCAACCCTAAGCTTGCTCCCCTCACAGGGGTTAAA
This sequence comes from Zhengitettix transpicula, assembly GCA_037074705.1. Classification (NCBI taxonomy): domain Eukaryota; kingdom Metazoa; phylum Arthropoda; class Insecta; order Orthoptera; family Tetrigidae; genus Zhengitettix; species Zhengitettix transpicula. Next base: position 186,341,788 of record CM073591.1, on the reverse strand, counting down.
TTATACACAAACAACATCGGTATAAATACTATCAAAGTAATTAACCCCAGGAAATAATTATCGCAAATATCGACCGTTTAACATGTTTGAAATTTTTCACCCCCGACGACTCCCGCTTCGGGGACTTAAACGGTCAAGTTTAATGTCATAATTAAACGCAGTGACAATCCTGATAGTTTCTGGTTTCTTTTTATCCAATGCTACTTCCACGCCAACCCTTAAGGGTGCACGCTTCCGAGTTCGAAAGGGGTTGAAATTACACACAGAGAACAAGTAGAGAAATTTTATTAATCTAATTCATCCCGAAATATGTTTAATTGACGAAAAAAAGCCGGTCAACTCATCCCAACCCAGCCGATACCCGCGCGTTGTCCAGATTGTCATAAATAAATTCAGGTACATCCATTACCTTCGATTTGACTCGAATCTCGGTTGTTTTCCCGTTATTTTCAAGGAAATTAATTAAACTCAGTGACATTCCCGATAGCTTCTGGTTTCTTTTTATGTAATGCTACTTCACGCCCACCCTTATGAGTCCGAAAGGGGTTGAAATTATACATAGAGAACTGTAGGACAATTTTATTAATGTAATTCATCCCAAAATATATTTAATCGACGCAAAAAACAGCCGGTCAACTCATCCCAACCCAGCCGATACCCGCGCGTTGTCCAGATTGTCATAAATAAATTCAGGGACATCCATTACCTTCGATTTGACTCGAATCTCGGTTGTATTCGCGTTATTTTATTGCAGCGTTCCTCCACCCAACACCTAAAAGTGCTCTACTGATAATCCAGACCCGCTTATGGGGGTTAGTAGACGCGTCTCACCCCAACAGTCGGTAGAAACACTATCAATATCTGTGACCCCTAAAAATATTTATCCGACTGAAATATCGACTGTTTTAGCATGTTTAAATATTTCAACCCCGGTCCGCCCCCGCTTCTGGAGGTGGTAGACGCATCTCACCCCGACAGTGTTTGTTTCCTGGTCGCAAAGAACACGTGTACGAAATTTGGTGAAATTTTCTCCAGCGGTGTAGATTTGTATAACGAACATACAAATATACAAATATACAAACATACAAACATACATACATACATACACTCATTTTTTTTTATAAAATTAAATGTCGTTATTAATGGAAACAACATCGGTTAAAATAGTATGAACAACACCACCCCTCAATCTGCTACTTTCCCGTGGTGGAAAGGGTTGAATTTTTACTCATAACACATCGGTAGAAACACTATAAATCTAGTTTACCCATGAACACATAACATTTTGGCAGTTTTAGAATAATAGACAATTCTCACCCCCAGCCCTAAGCAAGTTCACCACTAATGTCGAAAGGGATTTATATTTTCAACTACATCCCTTGAAATAGTATTCACGTAATTCTCCTCCACGAACGCGCAAGAACTGACTATTTATCTCCCCTTCCAACCCACACTCTTTCGGGTTAAATGGGCAATTAAAAATATTTATCCGAAGTAAACTCACTGACATCCATAACCTTCGATTTGCCTCCAAACTCGGTTGTATTCGCGTTATTTTTCTGTAAAGCAACTCCACCCCAAACCCTAAGGGTGCCCTTTTCCCAAGGCGTAGGAGATGAATATTATATTCAGATAACATCGGTAGAAACACAATCAATATCTTTGACCCCGAAAATATTTATCCAAATCTAATACCTGCTGTTCCAGCCTGTTTAAGTAATTCAAACCCCGTCCACCCCCGCTTCTGGGGTTGGTAGACGCGTCTTACCCCGACAGTGTTGTTTTCCTGGTCGCAAAGAACCCGTGTACGAAATTTGGTGAAATTTGCTCCAGCGGTAAAAATTTGTATTCTCCACCCCAAACGCTAGGGGTGCTCTTTCCCCAGGCTGTAGAGGTTAAAAATTATATTCAGATATCATCAGTGGAAAGACTATAAATATCTTTGACCCCTAAAAATATTTATCCGACTGAAATATCGACTGTTTTAGCATGTTCTAATATTTCCACCCCCGTTCACCCCCGCTTCAGGGGGTGGTAGGCGCGTCTCACCCCGACAGTGTTGTTTTCCTGGTCGCAAAGAACACGTGAACGAAGTTTGGTGAAATTTGATCCACCAGTATAGATTTGTATTCTCCACCCCAAACGCTAGGGGTGCTCTTTTCCCAGGGTGTAGGGGATGAAAATTATATTCAGAAAACATCAGTAGAAACACCATCAATATCTTGGACCCCTAAAAATTGTTATCCGACTAAAATATCGGCTTTTTAAGCATGTTTAAATATTTCAACCCCCGTGCACCCCCGCTTCTGAGGTTGGTAGACATGTCTCACCCCGACAGTGTTTGTTTCCTGGTCGTAAAGAACACGTGTACGAAATTTGGTGAAATTTGCTCTACCGGTGTAGATTTGTATAACGAACATACAAATATACAAATATACAAACATACAAACATACAAACATACAAACATACAAACAAACATACAAACAAACATACATACACTCTTTTTTATTTATAAGATTACAGGTTTTAACTATTTATCCACTCTTCTCTATCATACCTTAAAGGTTTTAACTATTTATGTACTCTTCTCTATATTACTTTAAAGGTGAACTCGAAGTATACAGACCCAAGACAGCAGAACAGAAAATTGTGTGCCTGCACAGCAATGTTCGTATATCCCAACTAGACCAAGCTCAAATCCGCGACACTGAAGTCCGTTGCCTTGCTATCAGTACAAGACAGTCTCGTCTCCGTAGAAACTTCTCCTACGTACAACTTACGACTTAAAGGCTCCTTTTAGAATTCTTATTCCCATGAGAATAATCTATACAAACTAAAAAAAAAAATTCTGATGCTTAACTGCGGTTTGACCGTAATGTCGTCGGCTGCGAACGAGCGTGACCCAACTTCATCTAAATCAGGCCACCGACTGCTTCTTGATTTCTTTCTCTCGTACAGGCTCTTGGCCAATAAAAATTCATCAAATTACAGAACCCTCATGGTCTGCTGCGTCGTGCCGTGGCCTTTCCTGAAACCAAACTGAAAGGAAGGGATTAATTTTAAATCACCTAACTCAACCTGGAGTCTTACCAAGAATTGCTTCTCGAAGATTTTCGATAGCGTTGGCAGCAAGGAGATCGGTCGGTAGTTGTTCGGGTCTCTTCCCGGCTTCGGTACGGCGCAGACGATGGCGTGCCTCCAGGCGCGGGGAAATTGCCTCTGGCGTAGCAGCGCGTTGAAGATACTCCTGACATACTCGATGGCCTCCGGCGATAGATTTCTAAGCAGGACGTTGGAAAGCCCGAAGTATCCGTTTGCTTTGTCGGTCGGCAGCTTACGGAGGATGCTGCGTAGGTCCTCGGGTGAAATCTCTGGGATTTCGTCGTCTTCATCCTGTTTCCTGGAAAAATACTTGTGTATCTATTGATATACTCAACCTGGGCTAAATCTATTCGGCGCTTCGATGAGGTCGAAATCTGCTTTCGTTCTGAAAAAGACAGGATTATAGTCAGGCTTGCAGCGTAAAGCAATGCCAGATACCTGTAACTCCATTTTTATGTTACGGCAATGTCGAGGACTTTTGGAGCTCGTCCGCTGGGCGAGTAGTGAATTGGTTCCTCTGGGGAGCAAACGTGCTCACCTCTTCCGACAACACGCCGTAACATGATACCGCTTCTGTTACACACGCTGTGTGTAAATGATACAATGTAATTTCTAAATTGCAGAACCTAAGGTCTAGTTATCTAAAGGAAATGGAAAAGGTGGAGGCTTCTGAAATAAGTGGTACAGGAGTTGACCTACAGTGTTAAAAAAATATATTTTACCTACCGACACACATTTGAAATTTTATATATTATAATAACACATTTTACAGATACTTTCAATTATTATAATTTATAAGAGCGAAACAATTTTTATAATATATCTAAATTAAATTATTGAAACAATATTAAACTTGATCTGATCAGCATAATAGAAGTTCTCTTTATACGAGAAGACAACACTGAATACCGCGGCCTGTATCCGTCGCATGCACAAAAGGTTAGACCCGTGGATAAATGACGTAAAATCCGTTGCTTTGGCCCGCTGACGTAAATGTACAAAAAATTTTGACGGGCGAGGCATGTTAGTGAGCGGACGACAGACAGGCCCGGACTGGCGGTTCCCGTCCGCCAGAGGCGCTCGTAGCGGATATCCGCGACATCGGCCCGTCAGAAAAATCCGCTCGTGTATGGCAAGCTATAAGGTGGAAAACATCGCCTTTAGCACAAGCGGTATGATTTTATTTGATTTATTTGATTCCGTTAGTCCTCGTATGAGGAATTAGGATACATCAAATAGATAAAATTACAATTTAAGAATTGAATGCTACAATTATAAATAATTAGAAGTTAACATAAAAATACTAAAATTCGGGAACACAAATTTCCCTGTCCATCATAGGTAAAATTATATAAATAATAAAAAATATAATAATTCTTGAACTATACTAAGGGTATAATATAATATTTACAGTTCTAATAGTGTCAAATAAACACAAAACTTTAGACACGCACACTAGGAGAAAGACAAACGACAGACAAGTCACTTCACGAAACAGTGCGACGAGGAATCTGCAAACTCCAGGCCGTACATGAAACAAACAAACAAAAGAGCAGAAAATATAAAGCTATAAAATAAGTGGCTTTATTAGCAACACATTTTAACAGTTTTTTTTAAAAAAAATTATTAAGGAAACGATCAAGAAAATCCTGTACTGAGTAAAACACCGGCGCCTTTCAGTAGAATATTTTTATATTGAATCCCAAAACTCTTGTAGTTATTATTGTTCTTTACATCTGGAGGAAGACTATTGTATAAAACTATACCTGAATGGTGAATACTTCTCTGGTAGAGAGCAAAGATCTTAGACCTGAGCGATTTCTAGTCTCGTAATCGTATGAAACAGATTCATGTTCCGCTTTACGAACGTTAAAATTTAGTGAATAAACACACTGGGTAGAGTTAATATACGCAAACTTTCGAAAAACGGTTTACAACTACATTTATTATCCTTATTAGAAAGTATTCTGATGCAACTTGAATATTTCAATGCTTCTGGAGCAATTGCCCCAATTTGCAATGTCATAACACATAAGGGAATGAAAATACGCAAAGTACACCATGTTCGTAGTGTTGATGTCAACATGTTGCGGATGTTCCTCGTCCTATAATAGGCGCCGATTTATTACATTATTATAATTTGCTCGTCGATTTTCGAGAACGAAAAATATTTGATAAATTGTAATTAATATCTGTCCCTGCTAGTTTGTCATTGTTTTCTGGCAATTCCATAAGTACCTTGTCTGCAGATGGTAACCCGTATATACAATTACTGCGTCAATTTCCAGAACTGCCAGCAGCGTAAGGTAATGCAACAGTTAGTGTGTCACCACATTCGCTAAAGCTGAATTTCATCACATGATAAATCAGGAAATATGTGGACCGTCGTCCAGTCCTTGGGTTAGTCCCTTGCACATAGTGTTAAAGAAAGACGGTACGTGGCGTGTATGTGGTGATTATCGCAGACTCAATGCTATATCAACCCCTGATAGATACCCAATCCCGCACATCAATGATTGTGTTCATAGATTTAATGGTTGTACTATTTTCTCCACAATAGACTTAGGACGAGCCTATCATCAAATTCCTATGGCCGAAGAGGATATAGAGAAAACAGCAGTTATAAAACCTTTCGGATTATATGAGTTTACAGTCATGACTTTTGGATTGCGAAATTCAGCACAGACTTTTCAACGATACATTGATTCTGCACTGAGAGATTTGCCATTTACCTTTGCGTACATTGATGATATATTAATTGCTTCTAAGGATAATGCGGAATACACTGAGTATCTGCGTTTAGTCTTTCAACGTTTGCGTAAATACCATTTACGGGTTTCTTCCGTACAGTTTTTGGGATACGAAGTGCATCCTGCTAGAATTAACCTTTATCTTCTAAGGTTTCATTTATTACCGATTTCTCAAAACCTTCAACTATAAAGGAATTACGTAGATATTTGGGGATGATTAATTTTTATAGGCGCAAACTGCGTCATGCCGCTCACGTTTTAAGCCCTCTCACTAACTGCTTTATCGGAGCTAAAAAACAAAAACAAGATAATACCCTTATTAAGCGGACAAAAGAACTTGATTTAGCCTTTGAAGCCTCTAAACAACTACTTTGCGTGGCAACTTTGTTACACTATTCGATTTCTAATGCACCGTTATCGTTGCATACCGACGCCTCCAATTATGCTATGGGCGCGGTTTTGCTACTACTATACGAGGGATACTGTTAATTACTCGAAATTTTCAGCAAGAAATTCACGACAACTCAACGCAAATGCTCGACATATGATCGGGAACTTCCAGCTGTCTTCTCAGAAATCAAACATTTTCGTGATTTAATTGAGGGACAGGAGGTAATTATAAGGACTTATGTGTATGGGATTGTTTTAGATCTTCTCAGTTCGATGCAACTGACAGAGATGTATGTGTGGAACGATTCTCTAGTTCTCAAATTTATATTAAGTAGGAGAAAGAGCCAGGACTATTTAGAACTCTTCTTTTCTTGCATACGAAGATGTGGGAGAAATCGAAATAATCCAAATGCATTACGCAGATAGAACCATCCAAAAGTGCCAATAGTACGGGAGGAATTTTGGAGACATTGGTTGTACCATTTGAAAAAAATAATTTTAAATCTTGTACAGATCACAATTTTGATCATGATTACGTCCCTGAATATGAGAGATTAACATTATATTCAGAAAAAGTGGTAGAATATATTTCAAGAAGTGTTGTAAGGATAGTGGTAAAAAAACTAAAGTGTTTAGGTTGTTAAAAGTTCTCCTTGCTCCTCGCTCTGAAAGAAAAACTGGATTGATTAAGATAAAGGACTTTAAAGACAAGTTAATCAACCCGTCCAAAGGCGTTGTGAAATTATTTACACTTGCTGAAAAAGTATTGAGGAATAACGAAACACAAATATGAAAGAAGAATTTGCTATTAAAATTGTGTGTGGGGGTATTCCGGATGTTGGGACATAAACAAATTTTATTTTGGGAATTCGACTATTTAATACTTTCGGCCGAATTTAGTGAGGAAACTCGTTACTCAATTTTAATAAAGGTTATATTAAAACATTACTTCAATTGCAGAATTCGTTATATGTGTAAAGAAAAAGCAATTGATGAAAGAGGACGCAACATAAGGCAATTGTATACAAAACTGATATTATTTAAAGGCCAATAAATTTTTCTATGCCTTAAATGTATTATATTTTCTTAAACCTTAAAATATATTGTCCTCAGAGATTTAGTTTTAGGTCATTTGTGCGACAGAGTTTAAGGCAAGCAGACGATGGGGAACACCCACCTGACAGTATAAAACATGGCGGCTGAGTTTTCAATTTTCTTCAAACATGGCGGCGACTTGTCCAGTCTATGTTCTTTATATATGTCTTTGATATTTATATATGTCTTTGGTATTGTTGTTGTTAACCAAAGAGAAATATAAACATAATAGAGTGCGTGCAAACAGATATATAAACATATGTTGATGAATATCTTTGATATCAGCGTTACAGCGCTCTGGGTGGCAGCAACAAACAACACTGACCGCCATTTTTCAGTAGGTCTACTTCACCGAAATTCTTAGTTGTGTTTACGCTGTTGGTGAAAGTTTTGAAGTTTTTGTGTTAAAATATATTGTTTTGTTAACATTAATCTTGCCAAGCGTGTGTTCAGCCTACAATTGTAATAATCGTAGTTCGAAAACACATGAAGTATCTATTTTAGGTATCAGCATATTAGTAATAAGAAAGATAGCCAAATGTAGACAAAATAAGTGATAATATAAATTCCACACAACGTTTTTGGGATCCTTGTCCTTTCTTAAGGTGCTAAGAAGAGTCTTGAGCGACTAACTGCACTCGTCATTTGACAAAAAAAACACCTTGGAGGTGCTGTTGTGTCACTCTAGACTATTTCGTCTGTATTTCAAATACTTATTATTTTTCCGGAGTATCAGCATTATTCATTTTAACTTAACTTATTCTTAGGTCGCATTTATCCAATTTATGTATTCTTCATGATCATCTATAATGAAGTTCAAATTTATTTTTAATTTCTCTGTCCTGCAAGTAATCTAGTCCCCCTATTACAACGCTAGAAAAAAATGGGAGGACAAAGTAGTATTGACAAACAATCGCAGCGTTATTCTACTGTGTTCAGTAAACTGTATAGTTTAGTTCCCGCAAGGGATCTGCCCTTGGGACAAAGTGGCAATACTGCCCCTCCCCCCCAAGTGGACACGTCAAGAAATTTATAATTTTAAACGCAGTATAGCTCGACTGCCTTCATGCAGCGTTGAATCTGAGACTCCACGAAGGCGACAATGAACTTATGTTTATCCGGGATTAAGATTTCGTGTCAGGATAGTCGGCACGTCAAAAGCGATTATCGATTAAATAAACTAGATACAAAATGGGCGACATCATTTAACAATGTAAAGAACACCTCTTAAGTTAACTTATTCCTTTCGGTAGTTGAAGCTGGGGGCAGGTAGATTTTCCAGGATTCATTTTCCAGAGAACACAAGAACAGTTTTAAATATAACACGCCGCATAAATTCCGCATGACTGTAAGTCACCTTCATATCATTAAATTCGCGCTACTAACTTAGGTTAAGGAAAAGTTTATTCCCACGTTAGTTACAGTAAGATCAAATACTTTAGAGAAGACAAAGTTCAGGGATTTCAATGTGAACGAGATAATTTTTGACGAGTATTGCCGACAGGCGAAGAAAGCTGGTTTTATAATTACGACAAAACACCAAAGTATGGAATTGCACGACTTGAATTCGCCATCAAAGAAGAAAGCGAACAGCGTGCAATTGTTTGTGGTAATAATGGAAAATGTCTCCTGAGATGCAGATGGTTACCTACATTCTGGTTGACTATCTAGAACCTGGACAGACCATAAATATTATCTACTATATCCAAACACTTAAAAGACCCTTCGTGCCGTACTTGACATGAATAAAATCCTATGAAGGTCAATCTACAACACGAGAACACACGACCTACCCGGTATAGTGTGCTTCGTAGGTGCTACCTTCTTTTTCTTGCCAAGCCAATCAGCTTCAGTACGCGTCAAGAGCTTGATGGTGTTGTCTCTCATTTCCTGTGTCTTCGGGCAGCTGGAAGGCATTTGTATCACACGGGAATTTTAAAACTTGTAGAACGAAAGTAAAATGTGAATAAAGAATCGCAGCCTATTTTAAAAAGTGACAGGAAAGTTTGTCAAATATGGTGATGTACTTGGTTTATCTACAAAATAAACCTTATTACAATGGGCTGGTCTTGATCATCGCAGTAGGAAATGTATATATTTTCCGGATTGCCAGTATATTGACTGGTTTAATGTGTCACTCTAGATTGACCCTTAGTTAAAATTCATGCGGTATATGATATTATGGAAATCATAATTACGAGATGTAATAGAATGGGAAAGGCGATTCTTTAACGACTATCGAATGTTTCGAGATCGATTTACATGTTTCAAATTTAGCAGACGATTTAGATAACGGAGCTATACTAGACGCTATTGATAATGATTATGTAAAAGCTTTTGATGTATTACTTCACGATATCTTACTTGCAATTTTGATGGAACATGAATTGATAAAATGTCAGTTTCAGGGTACAATTTTATGACAGTGGCGCGTGAATAGTTGTCGATTATTACCCCATTAATATTAATATTCGTTCATGTTTTATTAACAGGTATAAATTATTAAGTCCTTCTTGATGCAAATAGTTGTATCATATGCCAGGGAAATCAATCGTGAAAAGGATACATATATCTTCTAAACTTACTTTGAAATACAAAGTATAAAGATAATGGTAGTAAAAGTATAACAATCAGTTTTATTAAAATGCGCCCGTATTCACACTTGATAAAGTAGATAAATGACGGGGAGCTCATGACAGAAACTATAAATACCTAAGAATTTATTTTAGAAACAAATCTTTTTGGGAAGGAAAGATTAATTATGCAACAAGACAAGCATGGAGTACTTTATATTTCTATAAAACTAAAATTCTGAGTCCAATAAAATAGCATGTCTAACATTAGTACGACCATTTGTGGAATATAGTGCTACACATTGGAATGTTTATGGGGATAATCACATACGATCCAAAGAAATGGCGAAGAAAACGATAGCAAAAGACTTACAGATAGGACGTTTGATATTGGCAGCAAAAAAAACTGCACGGGTTGGATACACTACAGTGAAGAAGGAAAATAACTTTAAAGGATTTACAATCAAAAAACCTGAGCGGGCAATTCTGGACAGAATGAAAGAATCGACTCAAAGGGGATGGCTGATCACATTTACAAAAAAAAATATTCCCAAATATTCTTTCGTTAAACGGACAATAATGATTAGAAGGATATACCTACAACGGAGTTTGGAGAAGTGCTCCGTCGACTCGTAAATAACAGTGAAGAGAATTTATATCAGTTTCTTATTATAATTTCATTTCTATTACTACTTTTACTTTATATTATTTGCGAAATTTTATTATCAATTTGGTTTTAATTAAACTGAATTTTGATGTATCTCCCACCGGACAAATTGCCCATTTTTAGATTAAATACATAGATAAAAACCAAATAATTATTTACCGCAAACTTAATAATAATAATACTAATTATAAATGGGATGACATTGTAGAAGAAGACGAAGAAGCAATTAATTTATGGTTGCAACACACTATATATATATATATATATATATATAAATAATAACGTTGCATGATTTTGTCATGTGTAAGACATCCTTAATAATCTGTATTTTATAGTAACATCTTTATGTTTACATCACAATCTTTGTCTAATTTAAAAACAATCCATGGAAAGACTATTCGTCTTCGAATTCGAAATCATGCATTAGTAGACGGATACCAGGAATTATTTGCTGTAAAATGTTGGACGAAATGTGCGTGAGTGTGGAAGAAATCAATATTTCCATCAAAATAATTTTTATATCCTATCTCAATTGTTAGCATCAACATGGTAAGTACCTACAAACTAATAAGATTTTATATACACACACTCTCAAGCTATATTTTTACATTACAAAATTTTAAGTGGTCATATGATATTATTTACAAAGCTTCGGTAAGTACTGTCAACCATTTGATAATTATATTAAATCAAAAAGTTTAACAACAATAGTAAAGAATATGTTTAAATGTAATTTTTATTAATTAGCTAATGGTCATTACATAAATTGTGATGTAGACAAACTTAATTTCAAGTCTGTCTTCACACATTAGCATTTGTTTGTATAGAGTTAAAAGTTTTTATATATGATACCTGTAGTAATATTTATTGACATTTTATGATTAAGTGACATGTATGTATCATATCCAAGTAGATATTAACATTTCTAAGTCTTACAAAGTCTGTAATCATAATATCGACTGAGGTAATTCTTTTTTCATTTATTCAATTGTATAAGTTATATAATTCTTTAATATTTTCCAGAATATGTCAATATTATAAATTTACATTCTCTTCTTTTCATGATTAGAAAACTATTGGTTGAATAAGTACAGTTTTAATAACAACATCCATACTCGATCTAAATCCTGAAAAACTATGATACGTCATACAAAGCAGTGGATAATAATACCTCACAATTCACCATAAAAGCCTAGTTCTAAATTTCAAGCATATTATGTGCCACTTGAATGTAATGGTATTTTATATGACAACAATGTTTTTGATCTCATTGGAATCTGTTACAATTTCTGTACATAAATATTTGAGTAAGGATGCAAGTATCATTATAATATTTTTAAAATTGCTGAACTCAATTACTTTTCTGGAATACACTCTTCAATGCTTGTTGTTTATATTTGACTTTATAAATTGACCTTTTCCGTGTGTATTGAATCTTAATTAAATTACAATATGTTTTAAGTGCCTAGAAACTTTATATATATATATTACTTTTATCTATTCACATAATAATAGTTCTTCTGTTCCATATAAGTTTATGTGTTAGTTATAAATCTATGCTGAATTATGTATATGGGATGGTTAACAAAATAATATATTCTCTTGACTGTGAAACTTTTTAATGTGACTTAATACATCATTATAGTATAGTATACATAAAAGGAATAATTTAATCTATTTTAAATGCCACCATCTATTGACAGCAATTTCATAAAGTCTTGAATATTTAAAATAAAGATCCTGTCTGCTTGTATGCTGAACTCCATCTGTGTGAACTATCATTCCAATATATTTTAAAGAATAGTCAAAGACCAGGACTAAGCAACCTCTAACATTTAATAATTTTTTCTTGGTTTCATAGTATCTCAATATTTCTTTCATACTTTTTCTTTGTTGAAACCTTCTGCTACAAGAGAGAGAGAGAGAGAGTGAAAAGGGGACCCTCACTCCATTTCCTGGATGGTTATAAAAACTTCATCCCAGTCATGCCTTGAAAATGACAGTCCAACTACATGCTGGAGTAATGGAATATTAATGAAGTTTTCAAGTTCTCTGTGGAAACCATCTCCCGAGGGCTATCATTTCAAATTGTTGGGGTAATAGTGAGCCTCCTTATTCAGGAGAGTGATACACTGTGTGCTTGCCAATTGCACAATTATCACAAGTTTCCTACTGATGTGAGCTTGCCTTGAAAGAGACTAATTGGTTTTGTTGGTTGTTGATTGTTGCTGTTTAATAGTTGACCTGCTCGAGTATGAATTCAACAGTGTGCTTGATTGGTACGGTGTATATATTATATTATATTAAGGAAAATGTGACGAGGTCAAATTAAATAACACATTTGGATAGGAATGAGAGAGAGTGATGCCGACTTACCTGAAATCAATAGTTGGTCCATTCTGGTTTAGGTGAAAGTTCCAAATTTTTGATGGCCTGAGCCCTCTTAGGCAGGAAGAAAAATCTGAACTGCAGGCCGGCTGGACATGAATTCTAATATATATATATATATACACACACATATAATAATTGCAAACTCTGTCCTGCTTTTTATATCCGGCAAACTAAACGATACCTCCCTGAATGCATTGCCAATCACTGCAGCACTTTCACTATTCACTATTCAAAACCAAATTTTCTATAGCTGCCCACGCCCAACTCCAACAGTTTCAACTAATGCTACACACTGACCCTCCTTAAAGCCTTACCCCCCCCCCCCCCAACGCATCAGATGTTGAATTCCATCTTTGAGAACTCTCCTTCCAGCATATCTTACAATCTAGGTAAAGTCCTGGACTCAACAACATCCTCTAATTTTATTATAGTGGTCATTATGGCAGTGGTTGTTGTTTGTTGAAATCGTGTTTCAGCATAAAAATATTATAATTGTTATAATGATTACTATTGCTCGTTCTGGTCTATCCTTTCCCTATTATATTTCTTTTACTTTTTAACTTCTTTCCTTAAATTTAATGTGTGTGTTTGCATGTATTTTCCACCTGTTATTTCCTTTTTCATTGTTGTGACATTTCCTTGAGAGAGAGAGACTTTGTTGGGGTCGATTGTTGCTGTCTAACGGTTGGTGCACTTTAATGTGTACTGGTTGGCATGCAGTTAAGACCTTCCTTCCTGAAGAAGGGGCTCACGCCCTCGAAAATTTGAAGTTCGGCCTATGCCATACAGGATCAACAATTGATTTAAGGTAAGTCGCATCGCTATCTCTCTTTCGTAACCTAATGCGTTACTTAATTTGACCCTGTCACATTTTTCATATATATAGCACACTGTCCTCTCGTCCTTATGTAGGGCGCCAGATAATTTTTTGTTTAATAAGGAAAATTATCATACTTGACAAGTTTTATTGTATCGAGAAATGAGATATATATATATCTGCAGGGCGTGGCTTAATTCTGGATTACACTCTTTAAAAATTCTTTCGAACATTTCAATATTTCTACGGTCCAATGTTTTGAACTATTTCCTGTAGACTCAGCTCCATACCCCAACGAGACCTACATGGCAAACTGCCTTATCAAATATTCGCGCGCGCCATCATGCATCTCCACATAACAATAAATAATATACGGCGCGGCAAGCGGTTGTCAACAAAGGCAACACTATTGCCATCTGTTTTCGTGTCACCTTTACAAATTGTATTTTTTCAATCAGAATACACATTTTTCTCAATCAGCTATTTAACTGTCACATTTTTTCAATTCAACAATTTAAGCATCTATTTAACTCACCGTTACAATTTTTTCTTAATCAGCTGTTTAGCTGTCACCTTTACAATTTTTACTCAATCAGCTGTTGTAGCATAACTGCACCATAACTTTACCATAACTGCAATAAAAATTATAGATAGACCTTTAAATAATTATATAAAAATTAAAACTTTAAAATAAATAATAAAACTTAACCAAATTAATATCGTTTTCAGATACAATATTTACACTTAGAATGATGACAAAATTACAATAAATGTAATCCTCCTGGATTCCTTGGAATGCTAACATTCAATAACTGTCTACACATACTTTTTCTAACTTTTTCACATTCCAAACATTTTTTAAAGACTCGTTATGCACATTTGGTTCTCTGTTGTTTGTATAACCCAAATTGACAAGTGTTTGAGATACATTTTTCTATCTCCTGTCAGCCACAACACGCAAATTATTAATTACTTCATCCATCACATTGCCTCCATATTTACAATTTTTTTCATATTGTGCCTTATGTCTTTAAAGATAGTTACAAACTTTATGCCTCATTTCTCAATCACACACATCTTTTTTTCCTATCTACAATTTTTTCTAAATGAATAGGTTTCACCATTTCTTGGCAACTCACTGCAATATTTGTCTTTTCTACCAGATCATTTATATGTAGCTCGTCTTTATGTTTACAATGTTTTGAATACAGAATTAGTTTAACAGAATTACTTTTGCATTTTTCTAGATTTAATCCATTTTAAATTTATTCTGCTAGGTTGTCCCCTACTTCAAGCTCTTTTTGAGTAGAACTTTAATCTATCTTGCATACTTGCTATTTTTTTTTTACAAATTTTAGATTTTATCATCCATTCTAGAAAATGACACCTCCCCTTACTGTCCACAATGTCTTCAATCTTTACTCTACTCACTCTATCTAGCAATTCAAGGTCAGATTCTACTATTTACAATTTCATGATTCTCTACCATTTCCTCCTTTAAATCATTAGCAAGTTTCTGCAATCCACTATTGTTACTCAGCTGTTGTTGTATCAATTTCTCTTTACATACTGCATTTAATTTATTAATACTTTTCTCCCATTTTCCATCTTGCATCATTAT
The DNA here is from genome assembly GCA_037074705.1 of Zhengitettix transpicula. NCBI lineage: Eukaryota > Metazoa > Arthropoda > Insecta > Orthoptera > Tetrigidae > Zhengitettix > Zhengitettix transpicula. The sequence continues at coordinate 186,326,381 of CM073591.1, read as the reverse complement.
TTGATCCTGCACAAGTTTTACTTCAGATTTTTGGTTCATACTCTTAACATAATCTTTCAATCTTTGTCTCACTTTAGTCCCAGCTCTTAAAGATTACGGTAGAATGAGATTTTATAAAAATGGAAGGTTAGTGTCCTATAGAAGTTTTGACTCATGACACTTGCCAAAAAGTGTGTATGAAGTTTTTTTGTAAATACGTAAACAAAAACCGAAACTTGTGAGTATCGTGAAATTAAATACTCACATTTTTTAATAATTTCTGTGTATGGCCAGTCTTGTTCAGGTCCTTTCCAAAGTATAAAAAAGCTATAAAAAAAGATTTAAGAGAGGTAAGTTTGGATAATTATTCTAAGCATGTCTCAAACTTTTACCTGGAAAATCATTGTGCCCCTCACACTACTCTAAAATATTTGTTATGGGCAAAGAAAGTGGAAAGCTTTGGTGAATGTTTAGGTAAAGAGTTTAATTGGAAACTATAGAAAAAAATAGATACAGTTTGTGCTATTATGTGCATATAAACTGCTTGCAAAATAATAAAATTAAGTGAAGAAAAAAAGACATTGTGTCGTGGAAGCAGCAATTGACAAAATTTCTACTTCTAATTATGATGCTAATCCAAGTTTACAAATTGAAAATAATGCTCAGATAGGAAAATTAACAATAAGGAGACTAATTATTTGGGCTTAAAAAAAGTAAGCAATGAATTTTAAGGGGTAGATTGAGGAAGTGAACAACATAGATGATCACAACAAAGATGTGCATGTGATATTTTATTATCTGCAAGGACTAAGAACTGCATTCCAAAAAATTATAAGCATCAAGTTTGGGTGACAATCAAGAATATTGAAGAAGCTTATTAGTAAAAACAGCTATTGAACACTGACACTCCATTTTGATAAAATCTCTACTGTAAACTTTAAGAGCACAGACTGAAGTGAGAAAAATATTGAAAGAGGTGGAAGGCAACATAGCATGTTATTCCAACATATCCCATATGTGAAGTTCAAGCATTTTTTGCTCTATTTTACAATTTATTACACCAAATTTAAGTTAAACCTCAATATTGAAATATATACTGTAGTTTGGATACTATAGTAACCTTTCATGTATTCAATTTTTAGATTTTTATCTTGTTCTTCAACAAATATATTCCAACTCAATCTTTGCAAAAAAATAGAAAAACTCCATTTTTAAAAGGGTATAGTTTATAAAAGGTAAAGTATACATTGATTGTTTATATATAGTAATTTCCCTATTGTATGTAATTGCAAAAAAAATTATTGAGGCTCACAAACTGTTTTTTCTTGGAGAAATTAGCTTATGAAAATTGAATTTTCTTCATTTGCTATTGATAACTTTGTGTGACACAGACTACATGAAAAAATAATATTATTAAATAAATAGAGATTTGATCTGTAGGCCAGAATGTACTGAACTCAATACAGTTTATTTGAAAAGCATAGAACAGCCCAGTGCTATGTAATTTAGAAATTCATAGATACATCTAAATGCAAAAACAGCAAAAAATACAGTCATTTTTTAACCTGACACAATAAAAATTAAAATAAATTAGTTTTGAACTATCCAAACAGAAGAAAATGCACTAAGAAATATCAATTTCTTCTGAGATGGTGCAGCAGCCATTATTTTTTTTCTTGACTACTTGTAATGGATTGATTTGGCAAAGTTAATGTTTTAACATTGGTAGTATTGTGGTCTTTTGTGTTCATTAGACCAGATGTAAGGTTGTCAATATCAATGAAGGTGGTGATGATCCATTTAAAGTTAACTGCATAAATGGTGTTGATGTTTTTTTTAAGAATTTTAGACAAGGTGTCTGGCACATGATTACATAGGTAAACGATCTCAACTGTGAACCAGAACCAGGTTAAAGGACTATACAGATATCACATACATAGTACCTCTCATTGATGATACATATAGTATAATTTTCTTTAATAATATTGCACATAAATATGGCATTTTAAAATTATAATAACAGTTTTTTAGATTAATGTTTTTAGTTTAATGTAGAATATCAAACTGGTATGTTTGCAGTTTGGTATTCCATCCTTTCACATGCCAGGATATCCAAATATCAATTATTTATTATATATATATTTAGCACATAATTAACAACTATTTATGATATGCATAATTTTAACATAAAAAGTAAATCATATTCTTTTCTATACACCGAAACTTGCCTATTATAGTGTTATTATTATAAGAACCTCTAATCATTCATACCAGAGTTAATAAATAATGAAAACCATTTCAAAGATAAACTACATTTTTCTTCATATGCTAAACTTACACAAACACAACACAACTGTACCTTAATAGCGTAAGGCATCTAGACAGTCACAAATACCTAAGAGATGCTGAAAGATACATTGAAATCACCCAAAACAACTAATAGAGTAATACCTAAAAGACTCGAATAAAAACAACCTGTTCCATAATAAAATACTATTGATACCATAAGAAGTCTGAAATACTCCCAGTACCTTAAAAAAGTAAAAAATAATCCATGTACTTTGAAAAAGCAAAAATACTTCTGTGACACTGAGAGTCAAAAATACTCCCAGTTCCTCAGTACTCTGGAACCTGTAAAAAGTAAAAAAAAAGCCTCCACCATAAGAGATAACAAAATATTCACAGTTTTGTAAGAGTAAAAAATACTGACTTGCACGTCTCACTTGGTGCACGTGATTAAAATTTTGTTAGTTTGCCTTGTGGGCAAGGCAAAATTGCCAAGTATGTAAAATAAGTGAATTAATTATACTCCTGGTGCCCACAGCTACTCAAAATTTCTTCACGTTCCCCAAGAGTGTCAAAAATACATCTGTTTCACTGAATAAAAATGCTCTTGGCACCTTAAAAGAAATGACAACTTTTTCCATACCGTAAGAGAGTCAAGAATACTCTAATTGCCGGTAGCTCAAGAGTGAAAATTACTTTCGGTTTAAGAGAGTTAAAAACACTCAGTAGTATAACAATAAAAACTATGGTACTTCAAGAAGGACAAAAATTCTTCCATTATGTTAAAAGTATCAAAAAGAGATACCATACCCTAATAGAGTAAAATACTCCCAGAACCTTAAGGGAGCCAGGAATACTCCTGATGTCTAAGAGAAAGAAAAATAATCCTGGTACCTTAAGAGACACAAAAATACTCTTGCTGCTGTAAAAGAGTTAAAAATACTCTCAGTGGTGGTTGCCGTCTCCTACCCGCTACAGTGCTTGTTTCTGGTCTGAAAGGAAGATGTGTACAAAATTTGGTAACATTTGCTTCACAGGTGTAAAACTGTATGCCAAACATACACACAAACTGTCAATTTTATTTATTAGACTAGCTGGCTGCTGGCGTTACCCACCTATTCACTTATATAAGCCTGGAAAAGTATGTAATTTGTCATTATTATCTTGGTCAACACGGATTTAACCGGCATCGAGAGCGTTTCAGTTTTGAATTTTTATATTTCACTCCCCCATCCTACATTTGACAACGGAATTTTAATTTAATAATAATATGACTCACTATCGTAATGTAGTTTAAAATATTCAGATTCCAATAAATTAAGCTTCACTAAGAGACTAAATTACTAACCGTACCCTAATAGATTTAAAACAAAAGGCTCCCGCTATAATAACAGACTCAGAAATACTCCAGGTAGAATAAAAATATCCGGGTACCCTAATAGAGGAACATACCTACACTGGGTATTCCAGGTAATGAAATATTACTTTTGGTACCTTAAGAGATTCAAATATACTTCTGGTACCCTAATAAAGTGAAATATACTGCTGGTACCTTGAGAAAGTCTAAGTACTCCAAGTGAGGAAATAATACTTCTGGTACATTGAAAGAGTGAAAAATACTATATGTGAAGAGAGTCAAACATACTTATGGAACCATCAAAATCAAAAATTCTCCCGGTACCTCCCGATATATAAATATCAAAATTATTCCTGGTACCTTATAAGTCAAAAGTATTCCTGGTATGTTAGGAAACTTAAAAGTATTCTTGGAATTCTAATTGAGTCAAAAATATTTGCAGTACCTTAAGAGAATCAATTATACTCCCATTACCTTAATGTCACCAACATGTGTTCCAGTACTTTGAGTGTCAAAAATACTTGTGGTATGGAGCAGAGTAAATAAAACAATGCAGTAACTCAAGACAGTAAAATTATTCCTTGTTGTGGAAGGGAAGAAAAGTATACACAGTACCATAAGCGTGTCACAAATACCCCAGGTACAATACTTAATTCAGGAATACTTCCAATACCTTAATTGTGTAAAAAATACTTCTGGGTGAATACTCTAGGTAACTGATGACTTGATAAACTCTGGTGCATTTTGTTAACTGTATTTAAATCTTTCATCAACTCAATTTGGTGCGATGTACATGTAACATGATTGTACACAATAAACAAAACTTGAAACCTAAGTCTACTTACAACATGATTATACACAATATTTATGACTATGAATTATTAACAAACTCCTTGCATATCCACCATGTTATATGGTCCTTCCTAAATATTTAACAATTTGTAACTTCTTTTCTTAATAGGATTTTATACACGAAATTTTTTTTACAAGTACCAAGTCTCCTATTTTAAATTTGCAGGTTTTACCTTTTGCCACTTCCTTCTCAATTTGGCCCTATTCCTAATTTCACTAACAGCAATATTTCTCATATTGCTTATAACCTTCTCAACAACAGCTAACCTCTCCATAAAGGGGGTAATGGTCTGAATGGGAAGGGTGTGAAGTTTTGAAAATTGCAGATCAACTGGGAGACAATCTGTGGATAACTAAAATTTAGATTTACAACCCTCTCCAATCCATCCATTTTCCATGATCTACTAATTGCACCAGGATGGTACTTATTTGCCGTATGTACCTTTCAGTTGGGTTTGACTGTGTATGCCTTATAACTGTAAATATAGGTTGTACTCCTTTTAAGACGTCCACCCACTCCTTACAATTTAATTGTTTACCATTATCAGTCATTATTTTCCTGGGTTTTCCACACACTTTCATATACTCCTTTACCTTGTTAAAACAAGTTTTCGCTGTCACACTTTTAAGACTATATTATTTGATAAATTTTGAGTACTCATCTACAATAACCAATAGGGGAATACATCCACCCTTACTTCTGGGTAATTGTCCAAATGGACCCATCACTACCAATTCATTAACTGGAGTTGGTATGATTGGTTGGTAAGGTCCTTCAAATTGCCAATTCCTGAATTTATTTCGTTGACAGTTTTCATACGTTCTGATATAATTTTTAACATTTGATATTATTCCTTTCAATGTGACCCAACTCGTTATAATTTTTATCATTCTATTGATTCCAATATGCCCATTCTTGTCATGGAAATATTGCAGAAATTTTTCCCTCAATGCTGATGGTATAATTACTACCCAACCTCTCCTAGAGTTCTCTTTTCATAAACATTATACCCTCTTGTAACTGATATCTACCTCTTTCTACATTGACCTCATTATCCCTTAACGGAACCCATCTGTCACTCAATTTATTTATTTATGGATTCTTTTCTCGTTCTTCATAAATTTTCTCCAGACTAATGTACTCTTCTGTCTTTTTTATCTTTTTCTCCACTCTTTTAGCTGTAATCACTTACCTTCTTTCTTCTATCTTTCACCTTCCTTATTCCGTGATAAGTGATTAAGAAAATCTGTGACCACGTTATCTTTTCCTTTCACATATTTGATATCTAGATTGTATTCAGATAACATGGATGCCCATCTAGTTAAATTAGCATTCAAATTTATACTACCTCTTAAGAATGTAAGAGCTTTATGATACGAGTTTTTTTATTTAATTTATTTATTAAAGTTAACTTTTAGTCCGGAGACTTTACAGTTGTGATAATAATAATAATAACAGTATTTACAATTGAAAAAAAAACAAATAACAAGTATTTACAATTTGTAAATATTTCACATGTATACTTGGATGTGACCCTTGTCATTCCAAGTTAGAGACGAGAGAAGCAGATTAACTGGTTTACACATATTAACATATAAGCCGGCATGATGTTAGCGATCAATCTGGTCATTGGGGAAACTACACGTTTGAAGCGTTAAGGATGTTATGGGGGAAGATGGGAGTATGTAGTGCCAGTTGGTTGGTGAGGCTAGAGTTAGGTAATTCTGGAGTGATTTAAGGGGAGGATGATGTCAATTGGAAGTTTACGTTTTAGTCTGCGATTTTGTGAAAGAGGGGGTGGGTTACTGTAGAATAGCTTAATGGTGGGATTTGAATGGTCGATGGAGCTATTTATTAGGGACTTGGTAGATTTATGAATTATGGCAGGGATTAGGGGAATTTCAAGGTCTTTGTGGATAACTGAGTTGCGAAGGTACCAGGGGGAATTTGATATTAAACGGAGAATTTTGTTTTGTTTGGTTTGGATTTTGTTGGAGGAGGAATAGGCAGTGGATATGGCACATGAGTACGACCATATGGGGCGGATTAAGGATAGATAGAGGAGTCTGGTGCTAAGGGATATGGGAGATTTTCTGTTGATAAGAGGGAAGAGTTGTTTTATTTTGTTGTTGATTCTGGAGGTAATGTGAGGTTTCCATGATAATTTGGAATCAAGGATTAGGCCTAGGTATGGTGTAGTTTGTTGGATAGGTATTTTGGTGCCATTGAGAAAGAAGAAGTGGTTGAGGGAATGTTTGGTTTTAAGGGTGAAGGGAATGATTGCGGATTTGGTAGGGTTTATGCTGATTCTCCATTTTTAGCCCAGCTTTCAATAGCATTGAGGGCGATTTGTAGTTTTGTGGAGCCTGAGTCTAGAGAGGATGTTTGGAGGAGTATGGCAAGGTCATCTGCAAAAAGTACTGTTTTAGTAGATAGGTTTTGAGGTATGTCATGAAAATAGAGAATGAAGAGGAAAGGGCCTAGGATGCTGTCTTGGGGGACGCCAGAGGAAATAGGGAAGGAATTTGAAAGGGTATTGTTAAATTTGACAGAGAAGGAGTGGTTAGTAAGATAGTTAGTAAGGATTTTGAAGAGGGAATCATTAAGTGGATCTTTGATTTTGGAGACTAGTGATTGGTGGTGTATTTTATCAAAAGCTTTTTCTGCATCTAGAAGGGCAGCAATGCACAAGTTATTGGTGTCGAAAGATTTGTTGATGTAGGATGTCACTGAGTAGAGTTGATGGGTGCAAGAGTGTTTGGGCCTAAAGCCATATTGAGGAGAAGGAATAAGGTGGGTTAATTCTTTGCTAAGGAGGGGAAGAAGGAGTTTTTCGAACAGTTTGGATAAAGAGGGGAGGAGACTGATAGGTCTGTAACTATTGGGACAGGATTTGGGTTTGTTTGGCTTTGGGATCATTGTTACATGTGTGTGCTTCCAGGCTGTTGGGTAATATGTTGTACGGATGATTGCATTGAAAATGATTGTTATTAAGGTTGATGCTTTTTTAGGGAGGTTTTTCAGGTGGAGGGGAGTGATATGGTCGTGACCGGCGGAGTGTTTATTTTTTAATTTGTTTATTGTAGAGCGGATTAGGGGAGGAGTTAATAGTTTAGGTAGAGGTGACAGTTGAAGAGTTTGGAGGAGAGTGTTATTTATCTTGTTATTGTGGTAAAAGTTGATTGTTGGGTTTGGAGAGAATTGGGATGTGAGAATGTTTGCGAATAGATTAGCTTTATGGGCTGGTGAGGTATACCATTGGTTTTGATGTTTGAGAGGAGGGATTATTAAATTTCTGCAGGGAGTGGTCACTATTTCATTTATGATACTTTTAACACTCCAATATTTGGAGCTCCATACCCTGACAAGTATATATATGTGTATATATATATATATATATATATATATATATATATATATATATATATATTTTCTACTATTTTTACTGATATATATTGTAATAAGCAATAATAATATTTATTTATTTTAATTAAACGATTAGTTTATTATACACAACTATTTTATATTACAAAACAAATTACTTGCTGAAATTAACAACAATTTTATACAAAATGTCCTTTTCAAGTACCTCAGGATCTTTATTGGGCCTTTTAAATAAAGAACAATTAATTTTACAATTTACTACTGACAAATATTTTTAATAAATTCTCGAGATGTAATCGAATAAAAACGAAATGAAATCAAAATCTGACTATATTCTACCTTTTATTAACGTTTACAATTTTAATTTTAAATGTTTCTTTTTTTACTCACTGTTTGTACCCGTACCAGCGCAATTGTAAAGATTCTGCAACGCAATTTCACCTCGAACACTTATGAACAGGCCATGTAACACTGAATTTATTTATTATTGTTTGCAAACACTTAAAACTGTTGATCTCTGCCAATTATTTGGAACTTGCGACGGAAACTGGAGACTTCTACCACAAAATCATCAGCCTCTGCTTGCAGACTGCTAACACAACGCAATGCTCTCGCTTCTGATTTCCAACTCAATTTATTTTAGTTCCGTCGTCGACTGAAATCCTTCGCCAATTGTTAAATTTAATTATACTGTACTCCACAGTGTCTCGTAGCTGACTGACAAATTTGAATTCCTTCCGTACTCAGCAAGGTCTCATGGCTGACTGCTCAATCCATTAACTTACGCGCGCTAAGTCTAACAATGTCTTGGCCTGTTTTCTCGTCCATTAGTGTATCTCTGTGTTCGCCGGCAACAATTCAGTTCAATAGTTTATAATTATTCTTTTAATTGCCCTTTTATCATTACAATATATATATATATATATATATACACATACACATACACATACACACACACTCATTGAGATAGGAATGAGATACTGCACCACAATCCTTGATTGGGCGTATCAATTATATATATATATATATATATATATATATATATATATATATATATATATATATATGCTGTTTTTTTATTTTGCACTTCAATTTTTTCAGAGTTCTCATTAAAAAGTGTAAACTAATTTACCTACTGGTTCCACCTTCAGCGTACTCTTAAAATGAATTCATAGTTATTTATATTTTGTCTCCTAGACTAATATTTTATCAAATATTGTCACAAATTTTAATTATCTGTGTATTAGTTGTGCTCCTTATATTATTAAATTTTCAGATAATTTAATCAAATGACCGAGATTGATGTCGATTCAATAGTTTTGGCTGTCGCTAAGCTGATTTGTGACAGTCCCGACATCATTGAAAGCCGATTTCAGTCACGCATTGTATACTAATAGTGGAGAGAACGAACAATAATAAAATTATGCTCAAATCGACCTATATTGGAGCCTGTGACAGAGTTTGGGAATTGGTTAAATGAGCATTTACACCCGCCCTACCTGTTAAGTCGATGTTGAGTACCAATCGGCATGGGAAGGGACGGGTATGAGAATGGGGATGGATGGAAAATAAATTGACAAACTCCTATAATTTTGGGGGATAGAGGAAAGTTGTAACGTTGCTTCACGAAAACCCTGACCCTACGTCTCTATAAACACAGCTGAAACAGTTTGGTTGGATTGTACCGACTAGAACGTTCTCTTGTATCAACATTGAAGGAATAGTTTTCAGGACCGACGACGATGTAAAAGTAGAGGTGAATTTCTATCAGAACAGGTTGTCTGCGGAATTTTATGATATGGGCATACGAATGCTGGAACAGATTCTACAAAATTGCTTAGACCTAAATAGCGATTACGTTAAAAAATGTAATGGTGTTTAAGTTATCAAATCTACTCTTCTCTCTTAAGGTATTCTTGAGTATTTTTGAGTATCTTAAGTTACAGAAATAATTTAGACACTCAAGGTAGTAAGATTTGAACACAAACCGGGAGTATAATTTTTAACTTTATTATTATACTTTTTACTCTATTGGGGTACTGACAGTATTTTTTTCTTTTAGGGTACTGGGAAAATTTTTGACGATTTTAATGTACGGAAAGAATGTTGATTCCCTTAAGGTATCGCGAGTAATTTTGAATATATAAAGGTACCGGGAGTATTTTACACACACACACAAGAAACCGGAAGAAATTTTGACTCGCGATGTACCGGGAGTATAATTTACTCTCACGGCACTGTGAGAAGTTTTGACTATTACTGTAGTGAGAATAAATCTGTCAGAGTACCCTGATTTTTTTTTGATTTTGTAAAGTATATTTAACACATAAGGTTCTAGGGGTATTTTTGAAAATTGGTTTCCGGGAATTTTTTTGCTGTCTTGGGGGTACCGAGAGAGTATTCATTGTGTCTTATGGTACCGAGAATATTGTATAACTCGTAGGGTGCGGGGAGTGTTTTAGGTGCTTTTATATAAATTGTGTGGTTAATGGTATTGGAGGCAAGATCTATAAAAATAATGTCAAGAGTTGTTTTGTTATTGGATGCCTATCTGGCAGGATTTGGACAGGTTGATATCCTAGATTTTCCAGCTCCGAAATTATTATTTGTTGATTAGCTGAGGCATTTATGCCTCTGATAACTATTCGAAACTTTTTTCTCTTGCTATGTGTGAAATTGATCATTTAGGTTCTGAAAAAATCTAATTTTTATTTTATTGTCAACTAGCTGGGTGCCGGCGTTCCCCGGGTCGTCATATTTCCATAACCCCCGAATTGACTCCATATCAGTTGATTTTATGATATTTTTATGTAGTGCACATCAGCCCCTATCCCTAAATGTGCTCACCTCCCATGATGAAATGGTTCGACCTCTTGACCCCGAGAAAGGTTCTTTCGACGTATATATCGGCCGTTTTAACATTATCCAAAATTTCCACCCCCGTCCAACCCTATTGTGGGCTAAACAAAAAGTTGAATGTCATAATTATTCTTAGCGACAGCCAAAACACCGGATTCGAGTCCAAACTCAGTTGTTTTTGCGTTTTTTTATGTAATGCAAGTCCACCCCACCTTTAAGGGTGCTTTCCTCCAAAGCCGATAGGGATTTTAATTATACATTAAGGAGCATCTAGAGAAATATTAAGAATTTAATTGAGCCCGAAAAATATTATTTGACGCAAATATCGGCCGATAACATGTTTGAATATTTCCATTCCCGTTCACTACCTTGCCCGTGGGGTTAAAATGCAAGTTGAATGCTATAATTAATATTAGGGACATCCATAACCCCGAATTCGAGTTAAATCTCGGTTGTTTTTGCGTTATTTTTGTGAAATGCAACTCCATATCCATCCTTAAGGATGCTCCACTCTCAAGCCCGAAAGGGGTTGAAATTATACACGGAGAAGATACACAAAATTTTATGAATATAATTGACCCCGAAAAATATTTATTTGAAGAAAAAATCAGCTGGTTAACATATTTGAAAATTACTTACCCGCCCACCTCCGCCCAAGGCCCTCCCACAGCCGAACACCCCCGCCTACAAACGCGCGTTGCCCAGGTTGTCATAAGTAAATTCATCGACATCCAAAACCCAGACTTTATTCGAATTGCTTTACTTTCATGTAATGGCACTCCACCTCGAACCCCTAAGGGTGCTCCCCTTGCTGAAAGGGGTTTAAATTATACACAAACAACATCAGTAGAAATACATTAAATATCATTTACCCTGAAAAATATTTATTCAACGCAAATATCTGCCGTGTTTTCTTGTTCCAAAATTTTCACCCCACCCACCCCTGCCCCTGGGGGTTAAATGCCAAATTAAATGTCATAATCAAACTCAGTAACATCCATAACCTTGGATTTGACTACAATCGCGGTTGTATTCGCGTTATTTTTCTCTTACGTACCTCCACCCCCATCCATAAGGTTGCTCCTTTCCCATACTGTTAGGGGTTGAAATTATACATACATTACATCGGTAGAAACACTATGAATCTCTTTGACACCGAAAAATATTTATCCGGCTCTAATATCGGCCGTTTTAGCATGTTTGATATTTTCAACCCCAGTCCAGCCCCACCCACTCCTAGCGGTTGTAGACGTGTCTGACCCCGACAGTGTTTGTCTCGTGGTCGCAAGGAACATGTATACGAAATTTGGTGTAATTTGCTCCACGGGTGTAGATTTGTATACGGAACATACACATACATACATACATACATACATTTTTATTTATAAGATCCGTTGAAAATGTGATTTTAAATTTTGACTTGTGTTTGTTATTGGTTAGAGGGAGCACTTACCATTTTTTTGTTTTTTGGTTGTGTAACACTGGTGATGTAATAGTAAAAGAACTGGTTGATTCACACAATTGAGCACTTAGTGATTGATTTTCACTCCTCCCATTTGTTTCTAGTTGACTAGATGCACATGGGGTGTGAAAAATCTCGAAGTTGTCGTTGTTGTGTGGAGGTGGTTCTGGGTCCTCTTCCATCATATTGAGCTGGAGGGATAATGACTTGACTTCTGATTGATTTATTGATGAATTGATTGTAGTTTTTAGAATTATCTACGATTTGAGTGTTATAATCACTTTAGCGAGGCGTAGTCGAGCGGAGCGTAGCAGTTGTTTAGGTGCGTTCCGTTCGCCACTGCTGCTCACGACCGAGGGTGGAGGGGTGTTACAAAAAATTAAGCGAAAACAACTAGGATTGGAGGCTAAACCAGTATTGTGATGTCACTGAGTTTAATTATGACAATCAACTTGCTGTGGAGTGGAGTGAATATTTTCAAACATGTTAAACAGACGATATTTGCGTCGTATAAACAATTTTCGTTGTCAATTCTCCCGATGTTGTTTATGTATATTTCAAGCCCTTTCGGAATAGGAGGGGAGCACCCTTAGGGTTGGGTATGGAGAGGCGTTACATAAAATTAAAGCCAAAAACGTGATCGGAATCAAATCGAGAGTTATGGGTGTCACTGAGGTAATTATAGCATTCAGCTTTCTACCCCTAGGAGTGGATGTGGAAGGGGAATATAATGTGTGTATGTTTCGCATACAAATCTACACCCGTGGAGCAAATTTGAGCAAATTATGTACGCGTGTTATATATTGCACACGATGCAAAAAAATATGCATCTTAGGACAGACCAGTAATATCTCCGTTTGATCCTGTCAGCAGTCTTAGCAAAGCCAAAATGTCCAGACGATGGTGCGTCGTGAAAATACTGTAGAACCACTGCTTTTAGACATGCCAGAATGATGCCTATGTGGATGTAATTCCTCTTGTAGGCGTACTATGTATCATCGCTTAAGTGGAATCCTTCCTTAGTGGGTTCTCTATTTTCCAAGGCATCGATAATCTTGCGTACTTCCTCGTCGGCCCGTTGTTCATCATGTTTGTCAACGCAGTGAGAACGGTACCGTTGCTATCCAAGGCTGTTTGATCATTCACTGGGTTTCTCGAGAGGCAGTCGGCATCTTTATGTATCTGTTCATTTTTGCATACGATTGAGACTTCTTATTCTTGGAGTCTTGGTGCCCATTTTGCAAGACGCCCTGATGGGTCCTTCAGGTTTGTCAACCAACATAAAGAGCGAATTGTGGTTCGAAAACAATGCAGAACGACTTAACTCCTGGGACTTATTCGAAGAAGGGATAAAAACCACTTTCGGAGCCAGCCAGAAGTTACAAAGCTGTGCAGAGGAACAATTGAAGACGCGTGCTCAATGCCTAACAGAAAGCACCATATCACTATATACAGGACGTCTTTGCCCTGCGCCATCGAGTAAATAAATCAATCGACGAAGAAAAAAAACCGATAACTTGATTACGGTCGTCGCAGAAAACATTTACCAGGCAATTCGTATTCTTAACATGACAACATCAGAGTCCATAAAATTGTGCCAACACACAGAATTGTCGCAAGAGAGTAGTATAACTTCATAACGTTGTGAACGTCTGCCGAACGATTATGATGAATGTGAGACAAGATATGGTGAATCAAATAAGACAGATAGAGAGGAAATACACGATGTTTATGCGGAAAAATGTCGATCTGTGGATGGTAGGTTTGGAAGACATAATAAAGGAAGCGATCAAAGAAGTTTAGCTTCCCTGTTCGTACGCCGTAGAAAGGTCACACCTAAGCTATGCTGCTGCAGTTTGCAACCAAATCAGACACTCGCATATCTTGCAACCACGTCGACAATCTCCGACTCAAGAAACGGAAACTCCACGTCGACTAACGGATGTCTGGAGGACTACAGAAAATACACCCATCTGCTTCCATTGTGGACGTCTTGGCCACTTGGTACGGTACTGCCGCGGACGAAGGCTACTACGCGGCCAGAAGCCAACAACCAAGAAGACTCGGTCGACGAGTGCTACCGGACTACCGATTGCAGCCCGTCACCTCAAAAAAAGCCCATCTCACGCTAGGCGTGGACGTTCACCACCACCATATAGACATTCAGGTGGTCTAGCCAGGAAGACTGAGAGGACCGGCCACTAACCGGGGTGCGGCCGCTGCTGATAAAAGTCCTCCTTGGACGACAGTCGCCAAAAAACGGGAAATTACGTGAACGTCACCATTGACGATCAGCCGACTAGAGTCCTCATAGATTTTGTTACCGTTGGACTTCCTTGAGTCCTCTTAGGCTGTCATAGACTGTGGGACGTGTGTATTCCACCTAGACTAAGCCGGACCAAAAACATCGGACGGAATCCAAGGTAACGTATTCATACTTGAGGACGTGTATGTCCCACCTGCATCAGCGAAGCGAATTAGATTCCACTCCAAGGACGCCACCACTTGTGACCTACTCATAAGCTACAATAAATTAGTGATGTTCGGAGAAGGATTGTACGTACCCGGTGCCTCCAGAATACCTGGCGCCCATCTTGAGGCGAAATCAAATACTTCACTTCGTCGCAGAACTGAGTTGGAGGAAGTAAAGGACGAGTTATTTACATAACGACACTAACCCAAGTACGTGTTATTATAATATATATGTATGAATAGAAAAGAGAGATTGTTGGTGGCTTATCTCAAATTGAAGCATTGCGTAGCCACTCGGAACAGATGCTGTTCCAATTTTCGGAGGTTCTCAGCCCCCTTCTTCAGGAACGAGATTCACAGTTCTCAAGAAGGTGGCCGAGAATCTCATAAAATTTGAAAAACATCCTTCTGCCGCTAGTGTCTACGCCTAACTTCAATTTGAGGTAAGCCACCAACTATCTCTTTAATTTTCATACAAATTATATGTATACTTTGTGGTAATTAAAAACATGTAATTATTTAATTAACAAAATTTTACGATTTTCATTGTCGGTGGCGTAAATATAAGAATTGTGTACAATAATATGGGGCCTATAATGCTCGCTTGCTATGCGCATGGTCGCGAAGGTATGGTTGGACGTGCGGAATTTTAGTGTGTTTTTGGGAGACGTACAGGATAGTCAGAGACCAGAAAGAGTGTGTGTTGGGAGTCGTCGGAGAATATAGCAGAATATGTTCTGAAAAGCTTTAGTGTGTGTTGGGAGTCGGTGGAGAGAGAACATGAAATGCAGAGTTTGTTCTGGAAGGCAGCAGAGACAATATTTTAAAGTCCGAGTTTTAAAATTAAGATTCGACAATTAAAGGAATTTGGGGGGCAAATTTATGCAAGCATCAAAGATTTGAAAATATGGTATCAACTGTAAAGAGCAGGGAGTGTTGTGTCTAAATATTACAACCACATTAACACGTTAAATTCAGTGAAATATGGCCCGTCTTATTGTTTTAACAATAATCGAACAGTAAAATAGTAATGTAAATTAAAAGAAAATGTATTATCTGTAAACCTAATGTGAATAATATTTATCGTCAGATTTCATATTTCACTAATTGTTTAAGTTCCGAATTTTTCACTTTGTAAGTTTTAATTGTCTTGGCGTAACATTCTTTATTGGAGGCCTGATAGTCGTCCCTGAAATTAGGCCGTGGCGTTTTACCAACTTGTAACATAATTTTCAATGGTGATAAGAATTTGTTTTAATAAATTAACTGAACTTAGTTTTAGATTTGAAATACTCTTTTTCATTTAAAATCCAATAATTTTAATTTTTAATTTGCTTATATAAAATCTCATTCAATTTTGAATATTACATTTTGTGCTTCAACGTCGTCTTCATTTAAATTTATAATTAACTATCATTATTGGAGGCCCGTTTTTGAAAATTGTGTTAATTACTTTTGTGCCTCAACGTGGGATTTAATTTAAATTAATATTGTGTTTACTACAATTTTGGCGCCTCAACGTGGGCTTATTTAATTTAAAATCAATCATTTAATTGTGTTTATTACTATATATATATATATATATATATATATATATATATATATATATATATATAAATATATATTGTGTATATATATTGTAGTGAATTCATTTATATGATTGAAGTAATTCTAAGTTAAAACGTGCCCCAAGTTGAGGTGTCAAAATGTAGTATTTATTATTAAATGATAATTAAATTGCCTCGTTGGAGCGTCAAAATGTAGTAAATGCAATTAAATGAGATTCTATATAAGGAAATTAAAATGATTGGTTTTTAAATAAAAAGATCATAGTTTAAAATATACAACAAAGTTAATTTATTCAAATCAAATTATTATAATCGTTGCAATTATATTACATGTTGGTAGAAACTCGATAATATGCCACGGTTTGATCTCAGGCCGATTATCGGGCCTCCAATAAAGAATATTTACGACAAACAATTCAAATTTACAAAGTGCAAAAATTCTTAATTTAAACAATCGGTGAAATATTGAAATCTGACGATAAATATCATTTACTGTTGGGTTTACATTTAATAAATTCTTTAATTTTCCTTATTGTTTTGCTGTGCGAAAAAGAAGGGGGCTCGTACACACTCGATTATTGGTTAACACTTTCATATACAGGCCATGTTTCACAGAATTTACTTGTGGTTATTATTTCCACATACAACACTTCCTGCTCACTTTTTTTACTAGTTTACTAGTTTTGCTGTTTTCTCGTTACGTACTCAGCATTTTCTGCACAATAGTTTGATATACCTGAGTATCTAATTAACTGTTGCCTCTCGCAACATCAGACCATCATTGCGAAATGTAGACTGGAGACTGGAAATCGGCGACTCATAACATATTCTCCTGTGTTCTCCCAAAAACTCACTCGTTCAGAATATCTTGAGTTTTCTGACTACCTCCTGCTTTGCCTCCCAGAAACACACTAAAGCTCCGCGCGTCCCGCAATGTTGCACGACAATACACACAGCAAGCAAGCATTATAGCCCGTTATTCTTGTACACAAATCTTATGTTTACGCCGCCAACAATGCAAGTCCCAAAATCTTGTTCATTAATTAATTAATTACATGTTTCCTTTTAATTAACACTATATAAATATATATAATAATGGTACCCACTTTTAGTTGTTGCTGCAACCGGATATTGAAGCATTGCGTAGCCACTCGGAACGGAAGCTGTTCCAATTTTCGGATATATATATATATATATATATATATAATAACGGTACCCACCTTTATAGTTATTGCGGTTGCAACCGGATACGGCTTCAATTATTGTCGGTTGAAAACGTCGATAGAGAAAATTTATTAGGGAATCTATACGGGTTTCGCAATTTAAACGGAATCAAATAGCCAGCCGATTTCAGATATAATTCAACTTTATAATATTTATTCACCATTCGAAATTATTATTGTTGAAAATTCAATATTATTATTGCGTTCAAAACAAAATTTCAGAACAATTCTTAAAATTACAACGCACAAAAGTATTACATTTGAAATTAATGCCTTGGGTTTGAATTGAAGTTAATGTTACTTGAAATTTTAATTTCATTTTTAAAAATGAATTTAAAATTCAAAAGCAAAATTAAATTAAATTAATTGCAAGTTTCAAAAGTTAGAAATTAATGAAATTGAAATTATTATTAAAAACACAAGTTAATCAAAATCAGTTCTTTTAAATTAAGTCATTTATTGTTTTGCAAGGCAACCAAACAATCTAATCTTAAAATTAATCAAAATCTATTTGATTGTTCATTGGAATTAGGAAGTCTAAACATTATTGAAATTCAAAATCTGGATAAAGTTAAAATTAAATATATGTCATATATATATATCAGTTAAAAAATATTAAATCACTTTTAAATCAATATAATGTTCTTGAAGTTCACTCGTAATCGTTAATTAAAAATTCACTGCTTGTAATTATTTGGCTGTTTGAGATGTCTTTGATGTTCTGTGCATCCGTCCATTACCGTGCGAATAGTTTGGCCGATGTACTTCTTGCCACATTCACACGATATGCTGTAGCCCTGCCCTCCTCCACCCAGCCCCTCAAACCCCCACCAACTCCCACATACCCCCACACATTGACCAGATAGTCATAATTAAACCAAGCGACATCCATAACCCTTCTTTGACAGAAGAAAATAAGTCAGCGGTGGCAGAACATGCCATAGAATCCGGCCATGACATAAAGTTTAATGAAACCAAAATCTTGGATCGTGTCAATGGTTTCTGGAGCAGCATCATCAAAGAGGTCATACATATTAGGACACAAGAAAACCTGCTAAACCGGGACACCGGGTTTCAATTAAGCCAGACTTGGGACCCAGATATAACATTGTTAAGACGAGGGAGGGGTCCGGAGCTCTATTGTGGACAGGGCTGCTGGGGGTAATGTACCTTGGTGAGTGGCTGACCTTTTGACTGATGCTGACATGGCTGAGGCAGACTGTTGACTGAGCGCTGGTTGGCTCTCACAGCGTGATGGTTCAGTGGAGGATATATAATATGCAATGGAATGGTTCTGGCACTTCACCTAGAAGATAACGACAGAGCTTTTAGTCGTCGAAACGTTGCGTTCTAATATAATTATGCAAAACCCGGTTGAACTCCGAGAACAATATATTGAACGACTATACTGGGAAAGGCTTCAATCTTTGAATATAAAATCTAATTAACCCTTGAAAAATATTTATTCTATGTAAATATCGGCCGTTTAACATGTTTGAAAATTTCCAACCTCGGTCCACCCCTGCCCTTGGGGGTTAGATGGCCAATTGAACATTATAATTAAACTCTGCAACATTCAAAACCCAGGATTTGACTGTAACCTTGGTTTTATTTGCATTATTTATTTGTAAAGCCTGTTCACCCTCACCTTTAACATTGCTTTTTTCCCATGCTGTGACGGGTTGAAATTATACTCAGATAACGTCTATTGAAACACTTACTCTTCGAACCCTAAAAATATTTATCTGCCTAAATATCGGCTGTTGTAGCATCTTTGAATGTATCCAGCCCTACCCTATGTGCACTTCCCTCTCATACCGAATGGGGTTAAATTTACAAACAACATCGGTAGATATATTATCAATGTCATTGACCTTGACAATTAATTATTTAGCTTTAATATCGACCACTAAACATTAGAAAAATTCAACCACAATCCACCCTGTCCACTCCCGCCCCTGGGGGTTAAATGGCCAATTGAATGTTATAATTAAACTCAGAAATATCCATACTCTTTGATTTTACTCCAATATCGGTTGTATTTGAGTTATTTTCTTGTAACAGACCTCCACCCCCACCCCTAGGGTGCTCCTTTCCCATGTCATAAAATGTTGAAATTTTCACATAAGTTGGTACAAACACTATTAATCACTTTTACCCCGAAAATATTTATCCGATTTAAATAATGGACGTGTTAGCCTGTTTGAATAATTCCACTCCTGACCACCCCTGCTTGGGGAAGTTAAACTGTAAGTTAAACGTCATAATTAAACACGGTGATAAATATAACCCTTATTCGACTTCAAACTCAAATATGTTGGCGTTATTTTCATGTGCAACCTGCAACCCTTAAGGGTGCACCACTCCCATGCCTGAAAGAGGTTGAAATTATACATAGAGAACATGTAGTGAAATTTTATGATTGCCATTGATTCATAATTATACTGATTCGACGCAATAATTGGCTATGATGGCTCTGTTCACTTCTTCATAGGAAGGTGGTTCCTCGTGCATTGCGTTCTGTATAATTCTGGTTCTAGGCTCATCTACGGGTTTATATTCTTCCTGTTCTAATTCTGTTTCTCTTTTATTCAATAGTTCGTCGAAATGCTCTATCCATCGTGAAAGTATACTTTGTTGGTCACTAATAATTGATCCATCTTTTGCTTTGCACGTGGTAATACTAGGTTTAAAACCTTTCCTTGACTCATTCACTTCCTTGTAAAATTTCCTTCTTTCGCTGTATAGAAACCTTCTAGCTCCTTAAGTCGTTTCTTTTCCCATTCTCTCTTCTTTCTGCGGTGCACTTTCTTTTCAATTCGTTTTTTGTCTCAATATAAAAACAGTGCATTACATACTCCGTAATTCTGCATTGTTAGATAGGCTTCGTTCTTGTCTGCTGTTACTTTCTCGCACACCTGATCAAACCAATCATTCCTTTTCTGGGGTAACTTTCTCAATCAGTTCATCAGCTACCTTTTATACCACTTCTTTACATTTCTCCTATTCTGAATATATGCAGCCGTTTTTCACAAACGATCTTTCACCTAGGCCGCCCTCTATTCTACGGACATAGATATTTCTCATTTTTTCGT
The DNA here is from genome assembly GCA_037074705.1 of Zhengitettix transpicula. Classification (NCBI taxonomy): domain Eukaryota; kingdom Metazoa; phylum Arthropoda; class Insecta; order Orthoptera; family Tetrigidae; genus Zhengitettix; species Zhengitettix transpicula. The sequence goes on along the minus strand of CM073591.1, from coordinate 186,305,843 downwards.
TTTGTAACTGGGAGGTTTCGTATTTAACCATCCTTTCTCCTCTCTGGGTTTTAGCATTAGAGATGCGAGATCTTATTTTTGCCGTCACCAGGTAGTGGTCAGAGTCTACCATTACACCTTTGTAGGTTCTTACATCGAGTAGGTTTGATGAATGCCTTCCATCAATTAAGACAGGATCAATTTGATTTTCTACTGTCCTATCTGGGGATACCCATGTAAGTTTATGCACATTCTTATGCTGAAAGAAGGTACTACCAATGATCATATTATGTGATGTAGCCATCTGGATCAAACGATGGCCACTGTCATTGGTGTATTCATGCAGACTGTAGTTCCCCATTGTGGGGTGGAATACCTTTTCTCTTCCTATTTAAAGTCTCCCAGTACAATTTTCACATCATTTACCGGACTTTGTTCATACAGTCTTTTCAATTGATCATAGAAATTATCTTTTTCGGATTCCTCGGTTACCTACGTAGGTGCATGGGTATTAATAATTCTGTAGTCGAAAAATTTACCCTTAATTCTCAAACTAAAAATTCTTGGGCTATCTGGTTGGAAACCTATTATCGTATGTCTCACCCTGTGCTATAAAGAATAACGTAGTTTTCTTTTTCTAACGATCCTTCGCCAATCCACCGAATTTATTGCAAAGCAATAATTTCGGCCTTGCATTTATCCAGCTGATCTAATAGGAGTTTTAAGGCTCCAGGCTGATGCAATGACAGCATATTCCAAGTACCAAGGTAAAATTCATTTTTTCGTCATCCGATTCTTTTCCTTGCCGCTCCGTGTCTATAATTGATTAGTCCGGTTTTATTCCTTGGAGTATTCTTAACAAGCTGTTTTTTTACGAGGTTGGAGTGTTAGCCCAACACTCAACCTCAAACCTGGAGGATCAGTGGACTGTTCTTTGTCTGGCTCCTACCCTCTGACCTGTCTGGCTTTGGTGGCCTACCAGGAGCTTTAGCTCCCGCCAGCTTAGCTCTCCGGGTCATTGGAGCACGCAAACCTCCCCGACATCTTAAGGCGACAGTCCTTGGGGAGCAGATTTTTTTGCTTGCTCGGAATAATTGTATGTCTAGTCATGTAGTGATGTTAAGTTAGCAAATACAATAGAACGTATCTCTCACAATTATTGCTAGAGGATAATAATTGTTTTCCCCTTCAACACCCCACTTATAGTAGTTGAATTACAACTTAACCGGAATATTGAATGCTATAATTAAATTAAGCGATATTCATAACCCCAGAATCGACTCTAATATCGTTTTTCTAAGGGAAGAACTAATACTCTCGATACAAAAAAATACTCCTAATACCTCAAAAGTACACATAGGAACGTTGAGAGAGTCAAAAATTTTCTTGGTAGCTTAATAAACATAAAAGAATCATCGGTACCCTAATACAGTTAAAAATAAACTCACTTCCTTAACAAAGTTAATTATACTCCTGGGGTCATAAAAGGGCCACAATTTTTCTTGTACCTTAAGAGTGTTTCAATCACTCCCGTTATATTGAGCAAAAAAATACTCCCGGTACTGTAAAAGAAAAAAGTATTTGCCTTACCTTAAAACAGTAAAAAATACTCATTATACCGGTTGGCTAAGAATGTGAAAATTATATTCATAACCCCAGAATCGACTCTAATATCGTTTTTCTAAGGGAAGAACTAATACTCTCGATACAAAAAAATACTCCTAATACCTCAAAAGTACACATAGGAACGTTGAGAGAGTCAAAAATTTTCTTGGTAGCTTAATAAACATAAAAGAATCATCGGTACCCTAATACAGTTAAAAATAAACTCACTTCCTTAACAAAGTTAATTATACTCCTGGGGTCATAAAAGGGCCACAATTTTTCTTGTACCTTAAGAGTGTTTCAATCACTCCCGTTATATTGAGCAAAAAAATACTCCCGGTACTGTAAAAGAAAAAAGTATTTGCCTTACCTTAAAACAGTAAAAAATACTCATTATACCGGTTGGCTAAGAATGTGAAAATTATTTTAAATTCCTTAACAGAGTTAAAGACACTTTATTTAACAATAAAAAATACGCTACTTTAAGAAGGACAAAATTCTTCCATTATGTTAAGGGAGTAAGAAATACTCCCATACCTTAAAAGAGGGAAGAATAATCCCGGTACCTTAAGAGATACTCTTGCTATTATTAAAATGTCATAATACTCCTGGTACCTTTAGTGATACAAAAACACCCACTATTTTATGTGAGTCAAAATTATTTTTATTAGGTGAAGACAATCAGAAATATTCCCTTTAGCCTAAGAAGGACAAAATTACTTGTTATCTTGAGTATGTTTCAAGTACTTTCGGTACCATAACGTGTTGAATATTCCCGGTACCCTGAATGTAAAATACTCTTGGTACTTTAAAAGCTTCCAAAATATTCTGGTACTTAATGAGTAAAAATCCTGTAAAATACCAACCTCACCTCTATAGGTGATAGTGCTGGGTGTTTTACCGATCCAGTGTTGTTTCGTAACGTAAGTAACATTTCTAGAAAATTTAGTACAATTTGCTTGTGTTTAAGATTGTATACAGAACATTGTTTTCCCTGTCTCCCTCACTCTTACTGATTGAAGTACAACTTAATCGGCAATTTGAATGTCATATTTAAACTCGGCGACATCCAATATCAGTTTTTTTTAAAACTTTATTTTAACTGGGTCTGCAAGTAATATGCAATTCACGGCTAGGATATAATAAGAAATCATATGGCTTAGAGTATATCAATTTGGAGAGAGAGTTTTGTGAAAATATTTCTCACCTCTGGCTTATTACATTAGGTTCAGGTTGACATTTATGTAAGACTTCTGGTAGCTTGTGTTTAAGGCTTTTATGTCCTAGGTAGGTGGTTTCTGTTTTTGTGGGTATTTCGGCTCTGGTTAGATAGAGGGGGATGTGCGGAGGAGGATTTTTGGATAGTGCGAATGAGATGGTTGCTGATTTGGTGGGATTTATGCTGATTCGCCATTGTTTGGACCAGTGTTCTAGGTGGCTGAGCGCTGACTGAAGAGGTTGGATATTGGAGGTGAAAGAGGAGGTTTGGTAGGAGATGGTATTGTCGTCTGCGAAAAAGATTGTGCTTGTGGCGGGATGTTGTGGGATATCGTGGGAGAAGATGTTGTATAGGAATGGGGCAATAACGCTTCCTTGGGGGGACACCTGCAGCGATGGGTTGGGTTAGGCAGATGTGGTTATTTATTTTGATGGAGAAGGTTCTGTTGGAGAGGTAGTTGAGGAGTATTCCATAATGGGTGTCATTTAAGTAATCTTTGATTTTTGAGAGAAGGGAAGGACTTTGAATTTTGTCGAACGCTTTTTCTATGTCAATAAAAGTGATGATACAGGATTTGCATTGTTCGTAGGAGTTGTTTATGAGGTTGGAGAGGGAGTATAATTGATGGCAGCAGGAATGTTTTGGGCGAAAACTGTTTTGTATGTCAGGAACTAGGAAGGAGAGTTGGTTGATTAATTGAGGAATAAGTAATTTTTCAAATAGTTTGGAGATTGTAGGAAGGAGACTTATTGGTCGGTAATTTTCAGTGTGGGATTTTGGTTTGTTGGTTTCGGTAACATGATTATAGTGGCATGTTTCCATTTGGTTGGATAGTAGGTGGTTCTGAGGATGGCATTGAAGATATAGGTGATTAGGATTATTGTTTTTTTGGGGGGAGATGTTTTAGATGGCGGTTGGTGATGCCATGTCTCGGGGAGGCTTTGTTTTTTAGTTTTTTTTATTTCAGTTTTGATTTGGAAAGGGGTGAAAAGTTTAGGGAGGGGGATAGTTGTAGGGGCTGATGGAGTTTTGTTGCTATGGTGTGATTGTGATTGGTGTAAAAGGAGGAGTTTGGGGAAAATTGGTTAGTCAATATTGTGGCGAATATGTTCGTTTTTTGTGAGGGGGTGGAGTGCAATTGGTTGTCTTTTTTAAGTGGGGGGATGCCAATTTTCTTTTTGGTCAGATATTTAGTTTTTTGCCATAGTGATTTGTCAGCTGCGTTAAGTTGTTGAAGGTAGTTGTAATGTTTGGAGTCGCTGGTGTCTTAGTAGTTTTTGTAGTTGTCTGGTGGCGTCATTGTATTGGCGTTTGACTATGAGATTTTTGGTATTGTACCATTGTTTTTGCAAACATTGTTTTCTCTTGGAGTAGGTTTTCAATTTGGTTTTGGAGTGGGTTTTTTGGGTGGGATTTTGGTACTTTTTGGTGGGAGGCTATAGCGGCAGAAGTGGGGATGATAGATTGTAAATGATTTAGGGCTAAGTCTATGTCTGAGGGCGTCTTCAGTTGGATATTGAGTATTGTTAGATTTTCTATTATTTGAGAGAAGTGGATCTAGTTAGTGAATGTGTTGTTGGGTCTGTGATTGGTGGTATTGGGAGGAAGGGATAGATTTAGCTGTGCTATGACTGGTAGGTGATCGGAACTGAGTTCATGGAGTATTTGTGGGTTGGAAAGGTATTGAGTGGTTTTGTGGCAGATGAAGAAGTCTAGTATGTCAGGTGATTTGAGGCTGTCTGGGTAGTAAGTTGGTTCGGTAGGATGTATTATTTGGATATGGAGTTTTGAGAGGATGTAGTTGAGGTCTTTACCTCTGGTATTGGATGTTCTGGATCCGAAGTTCGGGTGTTTGGCGTTGTAATCTCCTCCTATTATGTGGGGAGAAACGCAGGAGGAGAGTAGGTGTCAGATGTGATTTGGTTGGCTGGAGCAGAGTAGAATGAGGAGATGTTAATGCAGATGTTAGTGGTTGTGTTGAGTGTTATTTGAGTTAGTTGCAGATCTGGAAGGCAGTTGGTTGTGGTTTATAGAGCTTTTGATGAGGGTAGCAGAACCGCCTTTTCTGGAGGAGCTGGGATGGTCGGCTCTGTAGGTTTTATAATTTGGGATGTTTTAAGGCTGTGTGGGGATGAGTTTGGTTTCGGTTAATAGCAGGAGATCAATGTTGTTGTTTTTTTGTAGGAAAAGGTTAATATCGTGGTATTTGTTGGTAACTCCACGGGCGTTCCAAGTGCATATGGTAAGGTATTTCGGGGGAGGATGCGTCATTTTTGGGTGTCCATTAGCTTGGGGATTATTGTGGTTAGGAATTAGATTAAAGGTGTGATGATGGAGATGAGGTTGTCTATTTTAGAATAGAGTAGGTTATTTTGTTTAGGCGAGTCAACATTTGTTTGTTGTGGAATTTTTGGGGTGTAAGTGGGGTAAGTTTGTTAGACGATATTGGTGTAGGATGTAGCGCCAGTGTTGCTTTGTGGAGTTTGGGATGTAGAGAGAAGAGTTTGTGGACTGAGGAGATTGGTTGCTGTGGTTTTTGAAGTGCAGGTGAATTGGTTGGGATAGGTTTTGTGGAGGATGATTGGAGAGATTTGAATATTTGGCAGCCTTTGTAGTTTGCCGTATGGTTACCACGGCAGTTTGTGCATACGGGTGGAGTGGTTTTTGGGATTGGGCATTTGGTGGGTGGGTGGATGGTATCACAGCGCATGCAGCGGGGGGGATTAAAGCAGTAGTTTTTTGTATGGCCATAGTTCTGGCACCGGAGAGACTGTGGGATGTATTTTTTTTGGCTTTTATTTGGCAATGGTATAGATGGATGGGTGAGGTTGTAAATGGTGTGTTCTTGGGGTCGGGGAGAAGGTCGAGAAAGAATTAGGGAAGTTCAATTTTAGTGATGGGTTGTCTTACTGGAAGGAGTTGTGCAGGGGAGTATCCCAGTTCTTTTAGTTCTGAGATGATTATGTTTTGGTTGGATTTTGGATGTATGCCCCTCAGAACAACGCGGAGGTTTCTCTCTGATTTTATTTGAAAAGTATAAAATTGGAGATAAGTTATAGCGTTTCTAAAATCGGGGAAGGTGATGGTTTTTAGTTTAAGTTTTTGATCCTGCAGGATGTAGATAAAGGGCGAAGTACAGATGGATTTCATTTGTTGGAGCATTATGTTTACATTGTGTGTATTATTGATGAAGATTGCAGGTGGTTTTTTGGGATTATCTATGTGGATTTGGCTGATTGTAGGTTCGTCATCAAGGGTTTGTAATAGTTCAAACCTGTTAGTGGTGGTGAATGGTGTGCTGGATATGGTTTTGGAAGATGAGTTTGCACTAGTGGAAGGGAGGCTGGATAGATTGTTAGCGGTTTTGCGCTTTTTTGTTTGGATTTGGGGGGGGGGACAGGGGTGGAAGGATAGTCCGTTGATTCGGCACTTAACGCACTCACTGACTCGTCGTCGGAGAAGTCCATGATGGCGGCTGGTTGCTCGATGTGGTGGTGTGTAGACGTGTCCTGTAGTTTGTTGATTTGAGGCTGTTGCTGTGCGGAATCTGGACGGGCAGATGATTTCCTGTTTGCAGATTGGAGTTTGAAGATGTTGTGAGACGAGGCGGCGTGTTGATCTTCTGTGACGTCGTCTACGACGTCCATTTGGATGGTGTAGACTCGATGCTTTGTCGTGTGGGGTGACCCCTTGGATGCAGGAGTTGTGGTTTTCGATGATTTGTAAAGATTTTTTGATTTATTTCTTCTGCGATGAATAGCGGGTCCGATAGCGTGCGGTTTAAGCGGCCTGGGTCGCTGTCTATAACCGGTAGCAGTTTGTAAACAAGAGCGTGCTCGGCTAGTTGCAAGGTTAGATGTTTAACGTTGCACGGCAGGGTTGGAAATGTTGGAGTTGATGAGAAGAATGTGGAAGGTTTACATTGTTTTCCTGCCGGGTTTTTGTTGCATGTACGTATGTTCTGTTCTGTTCGGTCTTCTGAGTTTTCTGATGGTTGACTGTTTTAGCTTAAGGAAGTAACTGCATCCTCTGTAGTTTTCTGGGTGTTCACGTAATGTGGGTCTTTTTTTTTTTTTGGACAGTTAGTGTATAAGTGGTTACCTGTGCATTTCACACATCTAGGTTGTGATTGCCAGTAGTTTCGCTTGTGGCCATGTAATTATGCATTTCTTACACTGCGGGATTTCTGTTGGTTTCCTTCTCGGTTCGACCTCAATTACGATGTGACTAAGTCTTGTTAATGAATAAGAAAGATAGCCAATTCCGACAAAAAAGTGATAATATAAATACCACACAACGTTTCTGGTATCCTTGTAACTTTCGTCGGGTGTGAAGAAGAGCCTAGAGCGACACAACTGCACTTGTCAGCTGTCAAAACTTAAAAACGACGAAAACGCAACGACAATAGGAAAGCCGAAGGGTTAGCGTAACAATACGGGAACAACGACAATGGAAAAACAGAAGGTTTAAGCATAATAATAAGGGATCATAGCAATTAATGAGTTTAATAGTGTCTGTTTGTACATTAATAGCTGTGATGTTTGATTTAATGTGAAGCATCTCTGAAATGAGTCTGGAATTGTACCTGGTTAATGAATTTAATAGTGTCTGTTTGTACATTAATAGCTGTGATGTTTGATTTAATGTGCAGCATCTCTGAAATGAGTCTGGAATTGTACCTGGTGTCAATGTCTACAATCTTAACATTTTGCCAATCAAATGTATGTTTAGAATTGATTACATGTTGGATACTACAGATTGTTTATTAATGGGAAGTTTTATATTAGATGTATATTGATAGTGTTTGCATTTTTAGATAAATTTGTGATGTAAAAATTTGTAATAAGAGAGTACGAGAAAAAAATTGGCTTGAGGTGTTTGGGGACAATTGACAGTAGGCTATTGCAGTTTGCTGTTAATGTGAAATTATGTGAAATTAAGTTTGAAATATCAAGTTGTGGACCTTTTTGAAAATTTAGTGGATATGGAAGCTTTTCAAATCTTGCAATTGAATTTGGAACTCCTATTACAAAACTCGTATTCAGTTCTAGATGTAGCATTAAGGATTTTCATAACAATACATGCAACAACAATTTCTTGTAAATGTTCCTTTAGCAAATTAAAAATATAAAATCGTACACTCATTCCTATATTGGACAAGAGCGATTAACATGTTTATAATATAAATTAAATTATAACATATAATAGATATGTTAGCATTGGAAAAAATGAGAAAAATTACTTTATAAAATATGTAGAACTGTTTTTTTTATTACTAGCTGGGTGCCCGGCGTTGCCCGAGATGTCGTTATCCATAACCCCCGATTTGACTCCAATCTAAGTAGCTTTTGCGTTATTTTATGACACAATTTGATCCCTATCCCCAAATATGTTCACCTCCCATTCAGAAAGAAGTTGAACTCATTGACCCTGAAATAGATTCATTGACCGAATATATCGTCGTTTTAACATGTTTGAAAATTTCCAGCCCCGCTACAGTAGGTTAAACAAAGAAAAATTTCCACGCAAAAATCGGTCGGTAACATCGTTTGAAAATTTCTACCCCCGTTCAGACCCCCTCCCACCCACACCGCGCGTTATTCAGTTTGTCATAATGAAACTCATCGACATCCATAACTACAAAATTTTGGTCTATTCGCGTTATTTTCATGTAACGAAACACCAAACGCCACCCCAAAGCGTGCTCCCCTTCCATGGCGATAGAGATTGAAGTTATTCACAGAGAATATCGACCTTAATATAATGAATTTAAATTATACCGAAAAATATTTATTGGACGCAAATGTGGGCCGATTAACATGTTCGAAAATTTTTATCTCTGTTCAGTCCCACTGGTGGGGGTTAAACTGCAAGTTGAATGTCATAATTAATCTCAGCGGCATCAATAACCTCATATTCGATTCCTATATCGGTTTTGTGTGTTATTTTTATGTAATGAAACCTACCCTTCATGGTTCTTTCCTCTCAAGTCGATAGGGGTTGTAATTATACACAGAATATATTAAAATATATTATTATTGTCATTAAAACCGCTAAATATTTATTTGACGTAACTATCGATAGGTTAACATTTTTTATATTATACCCCCACCCACGTCCGCCCAGCCCCACTCACCCTCGCTCGCCTCTACGCGTTAACCAGGTTGTCATAAATAAATTCAGCAACATCCATAACCCCGATTTTTCTCGAATCTCGGTTGTTTTCGCGTTATTTTCTTGTAACACCCCTCCACACCTACCCGTGCTCGCCTTACAAACTGAAAGTTGTTAAAATTATACAAAAATAAAGTTGTAGAAATACTATCACTCAAATTAATGCTAAAAATAATTATTAAAAGCAAGTACGGAACTCGATTACATGTTTCAAAATTTCCACCCTGACCACCCCGTCCCTTGGCGTTAAATGGCGAATTTAATGTCATAATTAAACCCAGCGGCAACCATAACCCTGGATTCGACTCCAATCTCGAATGTTTTTGCGTTATTTTTTTGTAATGCCACTCCACCACCAGGGCAGCTCCCCTCCAAATCCTGAAAGGGGTTGAAATTATACACGGATACCATATAGAGAAATTTTATTAATCTCATTGATCCCGAAATATATCTATTCGACGGCCTAAAAACATTATTTACAATTTATACCCCCGCCCAACTCCTCTCACCACAGTCAACCCTCGAGCGTTGCCGAAATTGTCGTAAATAAACTAAACGTCAGGCATTACCTTTGATTTGATTTGAATCTCGGTTGTTTTAGCGTTATTTTCTGTGAAACTCCCCTCCACCACCAACCGTAAGCGTTCAGCCCCTCCTGCTGCAAGTGGTTGAAATTTTACACACATAACATCAGTACACTATCAAACTAATTAACCCTGAATATATTTATTCAACGCTAACATCGGCCGTAATTTCATGTTTTTAAATTTCAACCCCCGTCCCCCTCCACCCCTCGAGGTTAAATGGTCAATTGAATGTCAAAATTAAACTCACCGACATCCATTACCCTGGATTTGACACCTATCTCGGTTGTATACGCATTATTTTCTACTAACACTCGTAAGGGTGCTCCTTTCCTATAGTAAAAAGGGTTAAACAATATGAATATCTTTGACCCCAAAAATTTTTTATCCGCCTATAATATCTGCAATATTAGCAAGTTTGAATATTTCCACCCCCACCCGTAAGGGTGCTCCTTTCTCATGCCGAAGGGGGTGAAGTTTTACACAAACAGCATCCAGAAAAACACTAACAAATCCAATGACACCGACAAATAATTACTCAACGCAAATATTGACTGTTTTAACCTGTTGTTTTTATTAATTTACAACCCCGCTACCCTCGCCAAGTCTTAACCCCACAGTTTTTCCAGATTTTTAAGAATATGTCTACCCAGGATTATTGCAATTTATCCACAAGTTTAATTGTTTATAAATAATGTACAAACATCCATTATTTTTTCTTACATAGGCAACTGAGTGCAGGGTTTTTATTTATATTTGCCCTGGTAGAGAAATTAATTCGATATGGTTAATTGTTAACACGTGATGTAACTGGCATAAGACCATCAGATATTAACCCCTTTATGGATAAAACCCAACATATGCCAGTAGCACATAACTGTCATTTTAAATCCTATTAAACAGAATAAGGGGGTTTATCTAAAAAAATGTGAAAATTAATGAATCTGTCTCTATTTCCTATCCAAATGACTTAATATTTTTGACTATGACATATCTCAGAAAACAAAATTATCACCATTTGGTTCTATATGTATAGTTAATTATGTTTTTACTCTTCAGTATGGATTTATCAGCTTTAATAATTAGAACTGACTTACCTAACATCACAGATATTAATCTCAATCAGATGAACTTTTGACGTAGTGCACATTAATTTAGATTCCATATTTGGGAAGAGCTAGTTAAATTTACATATGTAATATTTTTCCATTTATGAGCTATTATGTAATATATATATATATATATATATATATATATATTTGTGTGTGTGTGTCAAATAATGTGTATGAATATGTTATATGAGAAACATCAAGGCAAAATCAGCTGTAAGCCCTATTACTTAAAAATGATAATGACCCTACCTAAGATATATATATATATATATATATATATATATATATATATATATATATATATATATTTTGTAATAGTGAGAATGTGACATTGTCAAAAATATTGGTATGGAAAGGATAGAGAGATAGGTTGTGGCTTACCTGAAAGTGAAGTGCGGTGTCGCCATGAGGAACTGAAGGTTGTTCTTCAAATTTTCGGAGGCTCTCAGCCTCCTTCTTCAGGAAGGAGTGTTACACCATTCCATGCACCGGCCGGCTGCGGACTGCCGTGATAAAATTTGTATAAAGAACAACGTAAATACATACATACATACAAATATACATCCTTTTTTATTATATAGATTATTTTAATATACACCTATGTTTTTTATTTTTTTTTATTTTGTTGTCATTGAATATGAATAAAAATTTGATCTTATGTAAGTTATAGATTCTTTATCCATAGAAATACATTGACTAATGTATTATTGTGTATACAGGCAACTTAATTGGATGAGGTTAATGGTATTTTATACATTGAATTTAGTAAAATTTAACTGCTTAAATTTTTTTTTTTTTTCATTATTGGATTACTGGGAGACACAAGTTGCCACAGGTACTTCATACCCTTGTTACAGCACTGCTGAATGACAACTCGGCCAATATCAGAACTGAGGATTCAATACTAACCTTTGTTGTTTTCATGTTATTTTGTCTTTTTTTTATTTACTTTACCAGTGGTGATCCCCTTCCACATCCTTAGTGCTATAAATAATATTTTAACCACATTGAGAGTGATACTGTTAATCTAATAAATCCTTAAATCTTTTTTTTACTATTTTTTAATACTATTTATCAGTTTCACATTATATTTAAATGTCACTCCATTTTTACCCACACTACTTTGGGTATCATAAGGTACATGCATTTTAGATTGTGTGCAGAATGTCCCCTTACATGGATGTTAATTTATTAGGAATGCAATTTCAAAGGGTACTAATAAATGTTTCCACTAAATAAAATTCTAAATTAAAATTGGTAATTATTTAGCAGCTCAGCATTAATTTCATTTATTTTATTTTGTGTGTTAGTATTTGAGGTTTTATTAATTCTTATGTTATTTGTTTCTTGTCCTATTTACACAGAGCCTATTTAAGTGTATCTTTTTTATTACTGAAAAATTTCAGAGCCTTGTTGGCCCTTGCTAGTGATGGTACTCTCCATAGGTGTGAGTTGTTTGCCGCAGCCTCTTTAGTACAAAATGATTGTGGTCGTGTTTGAATCTCCCTCATAGCATTGTTCTGGAAGATTCAATTTCATAATGATAACTGTCTTTTCACAGGTTTGTGGAAGTGTTGAAGAGTAACATGATAATTTGGAGTTACAATGGAAGAAAATCATACAGATAATATCAATCTTAAGAGAACAAATTCTTACTTTTCTGACTCAGTGCCAAAAAGAAAGAAAGTTGAACAGATTGAAGAAAAACAGATTCCATTATATACATTAACAGATGATACACCATGTGAAGCAGTGACTGCTTTAAATAACCATAAGAAGAATCATTCATTGATTTGCTGTAATTCAGAATGTAATTACCACTATAATAAATTAGAATATGCACCCCCATGTGTTTTGTCCTATTATGGAATTGTCTTCAAAAAGAAGAAAAAACAGAAAGTTTGTAAAATCTGTTATGATAATGCTTTGGATCATATAGAGGTAGGTTGAATGAATTACTAATGCAACTGAAAGGTCAGACTTTATTGTTATTATTATTTATATTCACACCATTTTCACTTTGCATGTTTATTCTACTGAAAAATACACTAATGAAACAAATTAAAAAGTTTAAGTTTCAATAGAAAATTTGTGTCACAAACTTGCAAAAATACTTAAAGTAACTATTAATAATTTAAGTTACAGTTCACATAAACTTTTATACCCATTTGCAGTTACATGTGAATTTTAATTCTATTAATTTTATTATTGTTTTCACTTCTACAGAGACTTTCATATAATCTATTAAATAAGAAGTCCGTTATAGGTGTTTCATTTCCTTCAAGGCCTAAGACTGTTATAATTGGAGATGACTCTGATGAGTCATCCGAAGAAGGTAAATTAAACATAAATAATATTTAACTGAATATATTATTAAGTAGAGTTGAATAATTCTTCAATAGGACTTATATTTTTGCATTTCAGTTATTAATTTTTGTATCAATTTTCTATGTTATATTTATACACCCTTTCTTTAAATTTCAGAAGTTTTAAATGATAGAGTATTATCATATGTTGAGAATAATTTATCTGAAGTTATGACTTCTGTCTTCAAGCATTGTGATGTAGAGAATCAGTTACTTGAAGCTGAAAGGCTTTTAACTGCACGTGTTGTGAAGATTAATGGTAAGACTGTATTCATCTGTGAACTAACTAAAATTTTATGTACTATATATATATATATATATATATATATATATATATATATTGTAATAGTGAGAATGTGACATTGTCGAAAATATTGGTATGGAAAGGATAGAGAGATAGGTTGTGGCTTACCTGAAAGTGAAGTACGGTGTCGCCATGAGGAACTGAAGGTTGTTCTTCAAATTTTCGGAGGCTCTCAGCCTCCTTCTTCAGGAAGGAGTGTTACACCATTCCGTGCACCAGCCGCAGCCGGCCGGTGCACGGAATGGTGTAACACTCCTTCCTGAAGAAGGAGGCTGAGAGCCTCTGAAAATTTGAAGAACAACCTTCAGTTCCTCATGGCGACACCGTACTTCACTTTCAGGTAAGCCACAACCTATCTCTCTATCCTTTCCATACCAATATATATATATATATATATATATTATATTATATTATATTAGTAAGGATGTGACATTGAAAAAAATAATTGCATTATTGGTATGGAGAGGCCAGAGAGATAGGTTGTGGCTTACCTGAAAGTGAAGTGCGGTGTCTCCATAAGGAACTGAAGGTATTTCTTCAAATTTCTGGAGGCTCTCAGCCTCCTTCAGAAAGGAGTGTTACACCATTCTGTGCACCGCCCGGCTGCGGAGTTTTGACTGCCGCACGGCTGGTAACCCATAAACAATTAACACCCCACCAGGCCAATAACTTTCTCTCTCAAGGGAAGGTTGTGGCATAGGAAAGGTTCGGATAGTGATCATTCATACAAAGCACCCTATGTATACATATATGCTTGAACATACAAATATGCATAAACATGCACAGACTCACACACACATGTACACATACACATACATACATGAGCATGCTCATACATACTCACACGGTCTCGTGAAAGTGGGGATGGCATGAAGGAAGGGCACTATTTACAGGATGTTGGACTGCAAGACATGTTGGAAAGAGAGTTCCCACAGATGGAGTTCTGCCTCTGATGAATCGGGAGGGTAGAGCTTTAAGGATGGTGAGTGTGAAGTATTGGTCGAAATTGTTTATGTTGTGCTTTTGGGCGTGAGCAGCTACTGAGAATTGAATTTTAGATAGTTTGACTATACGTTCAGGGAGGGGTCGTTTGGTTTGGCCTATATAGAAGGCAGGGCAGAGTCTGCAGTTAATTTGGTAAATGGTGTGGGAGGAGAGGCAGGTGATAATTTCTTTGATTTTGAATGTTTTTGTGTGATTATGAAAGGTTGTGGTGGGCTGTAAGATATGGCAGACATGGCATCTGTTCCTACCACAAGGTTTGCAACCTGGCAGGGGTAGGGGTGGGGGTTTTGCACGGGTGGACAAGTAAATATCGGAGCTTGGGTGGGTGTCTGAAGGCAACCCTTGGGCAGGTGGGGAGTTTAGTGGGGAGGATGGTTTTCAATTCAGGGTTGGATTGTCCAGTGTATGCTAGGCGGAGAATGGAATTGATTTTTTGTAGTCCAGGGAAGTAGGTTGTCGTGAGGGGTGGTCTACTTTTTTGTTTTGGTCAAGAGTGGGTGTGGGTGTTTGGAGGTTTGATAGGACCTGGGTTATCTGTTTTTGGAGGAGGTCGCTGGGATAGTTTCTATTGATGAAGGTGCTAAGGATCTGGTTGGTGTAAGAGGACAAGCTATTCCAGGTGGAGTAAATACGTGCTCCCCTGAGGGGTAGACTGTATGGGAGGGAGCATTTTGTGTGGTGTGGATGGCAACTAGTGAAGTGCAAATATTGGAGTGTGTTTGTAGGTTTTATGTGGACAGATGTGTTGATCATGCCCGAGCTCAGGTGTAAGTCAACGTTTAGGAAGGTGACTTTGGTTGGGGAGTGAATTGAGGAGAAAATTGGTGGTGGGGAAAGAATTTTGTGGTCTGCGGGACAAGAAGTGTTCAAGTGCCGCTAGTCCATTGGCATGTGGGGAATATTGGTGTAGAGTGAGACATCTATAGTGATCAAAAGGGTGGCAGGTGGAAGAGGTTTTGGTAGTTCATGGAGACGGCATAGGAAGTGGTTGGTGTCTTGGATGAATGAGGGTAGTTTTTCTACTATTGGTTGGAGGGACTCATCCACCAATGCAGAAATGCTCTCAGTAAGGGAATTGTAGCTGACAACTATTGGGCAGCTCGGTATACCAGGTTTGTGGATTTTAGGGAGCAAGTAGAAGGTGGGTGTTCTGGGTTTTTTGGGCGTGAGGAGTTTAATGGATGCTGATGACAATTTTTGAAGTTTTACATGTGAATGGACAAATTGGTCTGTTTCTGAGTTGATGGCTGGATTGGGGTCAGTGGGTACAGGTTTGTATGTTCTGTCATCTCCCAGCTGGCGAAGTGCCTCAGCCGTGTACTTCTCCAAGTCCATGACGACAACGGTTGAGCCCTTGTCAGCCAGGAGAATGTAAATTTCTTTGTCATTTTTAAGGTTTTGGAGGACTAAATTCTGGTTACGGGTCAGGTTGGGTTGATTGGGGAGCGAGTTAAGGAAGGATGGTGAGGTAATGTGGGAGACTAGGGTGTGGGTGAAGGTTTGAAGTGGGTGGCTGTGTGCGAGTTTTGAAGGTGACAGTTTGGATGCTTCTTTAAATTTGGATAGGCAGGGAGCTGTGGAGTTATGGGGATCTATGGTGATCGGAGGCTTCTTGGTGAAATGTAGTTTCCAGCGGACTGTTTGGCTGAATTTAAGGGTGTCTCGGGCAAGTTTGAAGGGGTGTAGGGTGGGGGTGGGGAGAAGGTGAGACCCTTGTCCAGGTTTGGTTAGAATTTTTGATGATAGGTTGAGGATGTTGCTGTTAGGCGGTTCGGTGGTCTGTTGAGTTTTGTATTGGATGGATTGAGGCGCTAAAGTCGTGGGTTTTGGAAGTAGTGTTACACCATTCCGTGCACCGGCTGGCTGCGGACTGTAGAGTTTGACCGCCGCACGGCTGGTAACCAATAAAAAATTAATACCCCACCAGGCCACTAACTTTCTCTCTCAAGGGAAGGTTGTGGCATAGGAAAGGTTCGGATATTGATCATTCATACAAAGCACCCTTTGTATACATATATGCTTGAACATACAAATACACATATACATGCACAGACACGCACACACACACTCGTGTACGCATACAAATACATACATGAGCATGCTCGTACATACTCACATGGTCTCGTGAAAGTGGGGATGGCACGTAGGAAGAGCACTATTTACAGAATGTTGAGTCCAGGGCTTTGCCTGGACTGCAAGACATGTTGGAAAGAGAGTTCCCACAGATGGAGTTCTGCCTCTTATGAATTGGGGGGGGGGGGTAGAGCTTTAAGGATGGTGAGTGGGAAGCATCTATATAGGCCAAACCAAAAGACCCCTCCCTGAACGTATAGCCAACCACCGCAGCACTGTCAAACTATCTAAAATTCAATTCCCAGTAACTGCTCACGTCCAAAACCACAACATAAACAATTTTGACCAATGCTTTTATTTGACTGAATCACAAGGAGTTTCCTTATATCTACAGATACTGAAATATAGTGAAGTGAAATTATTTTAATGAAAACTATGTATACTTACTGTACACAATGATGAATACGATAGATATGTATAAGTTGAAAATCAAGCAAGTGATCCTGTCCTGTAGATGAAATAAGGTGCCTTCAGCAGAATTTTTGTTGGCACTGAAACTCTTCTGCAATTGTGCCTGCCTGCAGTAAAAGTGCCAGAATTGAAATTTTTTTATGACTTAACCATATATTTGTCTGACAAAGAATTCTTTGCTTCGAATATCAC
Organism: Zhengitettix transpicula; assembly: GCA_037074705.1. Lineage (NCBI taxonomy): Eukaryota > Metazoa > Arthropoda > Insecta > Orthoptera > Tetrigidae > Zhengitettix > Zhengitettix transpicula. Next base: position 186,288,759 of record CM073591.1, on the reverse strand, counting down.
TTGTTTCAATTGGAACAAATCTGTTTCACATTAACTGTGCAAATCTTTGGCAGTGGCCCTACAACCATCTCTCAATTGAGTCATAATCTGGCTCTTATTAAAGAGATTTTATTAATTTGTCAAAACTATCGAATCTCCTAATAATCTCCAATAGTTACTTCAAAGAAGTAAAATTTTGAATCCTTATTTACATCATTACCTTGAAATAACAACGGCTTTGCCACAGTTTTATTTCTTAATCTATACACTGATAGAATTCTGAAAACAGCATTAAACTGACAAAAATTTAAAGGTTACAATGTTAAGGCTTCAGTCCCCACATGCAAAACAGGCAAAGCCTAATCCTGTTTTTCCTGAGTATAGTAAGCAGCATGTTTGATGACAGCCCAGTTTAGTCTCTTTGTGTAAGCCTACCCCTTTCTGCTTGCCCAGTCAATCAATTTCAGTAAGTGCCGATTAGGAAGTTGACCTTGTTAGATCGTGTTTTTTGGTTGTGAGTGTTTGTATTTATTCCACATGAATATTGGCAATGCTGGACTCTCAATCTACGTCTCCTGTCTTCCTTCCTTGCACCTGCTATAGGCTTCTAGAAATGTATTTTAGTTTGATTACTTATTGGCACGTATAAAAAATGAAGTAACTTCTATTGTCAAACAATTAATTGTCATTATTATGTTTATAATATACACCCCCTTCAGTATTTTCTTGTTCGCAGTAGTACAGAGTGAAAATATAGTTTTGTTTTGTAAAAATATTAAGTTTTAGTATACAATATTTTTCGTTTAATATATCATAAATTGATATTATATATTTGTGGTCCTTTATCTAATTATTATATCATTTCAATGAGTTGCTTATATAATGTGTTAAAATAGATTGAAGCATCATTGTGTTCAAAGGACAAATATTCAGATAGTTTTATTTACTACAACCATTGTAAACAACTAACACACTAACATTAATGGACATATAGAAATTCAGGATAAAGACTTTTGATAAAATCAATTATAAATTAAAAAGCCTTTATCAGTCCTCATAAAAAATGTCAAACAGGAGCTTTCAGTATTTTCTTAAGCCGTACTCGTCTGTTATTTATATAAAAAAATACACACTGAGGAAAGGGTGGCGTGATATGTCTTAAATACTTTGTAATTTTCTATATAAATAACAGATGAATATGGTTGAGGAAAAAGCCGAAAGCTCCTGTTTGACATTTTATTTAAGTGCTAATAACAGATTTTTAATTTATCGTGGAAACATATATTTTTCATACATATTTATAAAATTATTTTATAAATAATAAAACATTAGAACAAGAATGAACAAGCACATGGAAACACAATGAAAATGTAAAGCAGGAGCGAGTGCAAATTTCGTACATAGCAATCATCGGTGCTACTCTCATAAAACACTACTTATTCACTTTACCAATAATATAAAAATATTTTATTTAACAGGCATTTGTATTTCAATGTTCACAACCTACATCAGAACAATAGACCAAATTTCCTCATTACCACAGACAATTAAGTCCTACAGAATGTTTTAACGGATAAACCGATCAGTTTTAAATTGCCACTGAGTTATATATCTCTTGTCAACTTATAACCACTTTTCAAAACCTTATCCATAACTTTAGTTTTACTTTACTTAATTTCCGGCCAACTGACCACCGGACACGTCTCCAACATTCCTCCTAGAACTTTATCATCCAACATCTACCAGCAGACTGTACTTTACTGTACTAGTTCTTATTGCAGACTGTACTTAACTCTCGTCAATGTTTTTTCCTCTCAAAATGACACCTACAACAATACGTCTGAAAACTCCATATTCTTATGCTACACTGACTTGCTAATAATACCTGGTCCATAATATTATGCTGACAATACAAATATTAAAGAAATTACCAAAATCCTTTCAATAAACACATTGGTGGACACCACATTATATGTATTCGATATGGAATGGAAATAGAGGCTAACCTGAAATGTGTGGTCAGTGTCATTTTGTCAGCCAGGCAGAACATTTCAAAGCTTTGGAGACACATTTGTTCTTCAGCAAATAGTACTGCATTGTATGTTGGGTTGTTACCCAGTTAGTGCAAATCTTACTCAAGAATTGGACTAATGACCTTGAAAATGAAAATATTTTTCCTGTTGGATATGATGACACTGGCACTAAGTTTCATGTAACCATTTCACCCTTCTCTTTTCTTTTTCTTACCAGTTGTTTTAATTGGGTATAATATATTTGTATATAATTACAGATATTGGTGCTGGACTGGACACAACTCTTAGTATGTTGCAGAAAGATGTTGATGCAATGAGGTTTAAACTGTATGAGCCGTTCCCATCTGGTGTAAAGGTTTGTCTCTGATTTTAAATGTATTATTTTTTCTTATTTTATTTGATCACACATCATTTGTGTAATTATACATTAGTTACATAGTACTGAAATAAGAATCCTTTGACCTTATGTATGTTTTCTTCATAAAGAATATATTTTCAAGGATTATGTGACTACTAAATTTATATATATATATAAAATTAAACTCAGTAACATCCATAACTTTGGTTGTTTTGGCGTTATTTTCTGCCACCACGACTTCTAAGTGTGCTCCCCTTATATGGCAAAAGGGGTTGAAATTATACACAAACATTAGGAGAAATACTATCAATGTCATTGACTCCGAAAAATATTTAGTAGACTCAAATATTGGCTGTTTAACATGTTTGAAAAATCTCACACCATCCACTCCCGCTCGTGAGAGTGGTAGTCGTTTCTTACACCCACTATGTTGGTTTCTGGTTCAAAAGGAACAGGTGTTCAAAATTTGGGTAATATACAGGATTGTAGATGAGTATGCTGAACATACGCACATTATTTTCCCCTTCCACCCTCTGTCATAGGGATAAAAGTAAAACTGAACCAGCAAGTTGAAACATAGTTAAACTCAGTGACTTCCATATCCCCGGATTTTACACTAATCCCAGTAGTATTTGTGTTTTCTTCTTGTAACGTCCCTCCACCCCTACCCTTAAAGGTGCTCCTTTTCCATGTTGTAAACGGGTTAAAATTATACAAAAATAACATCGCTAGACACAGTTTTGACTCCTAAAAATAGTTATCCGACTCAAATTTTGGCAGATTTAGCAGTTTGAAATTTTTTACTCCCACTCCTGGGGCTGGTAGTCATGTCTCACCCCCACAGAGTTTGTCTCCTGGTCTCAAATAATTTGTGTATGAAATTTGGTGAAATTTGCTCCATGGGTGTGGATTTGTATGTGCAACATACAAACATAAATATATACATACATACACAGATACAGGCAATTTTATTTATTAGAAGATTCTATATACAGGGTGTGGTATAAAGAACTCCCCGATTTGGGAAGCTAATAAAAACCAATTCAAGTAAGGTACAAACATTTTTGTTTCATTCATGAATAGCACATAAATGCAGTTTTAAATTGCTGTGTTTTAAAAGTAACATCACGCAATTGGCCTTTACTGTTGGTACATTGATTGAGTCTCTCCCGGCCTTTTACCTTGCGGGTCATCTCGGGCGGAATCTTGGCAACATCCTGGATTTTTGCCACTTTAAGAGCATCCTAAGTTTTGGGGTGATGTTCGTATACCCTGGCTTTGAGATAGCTTCAGAGAAAGAAATCGCAAGGTGTGTAATCTGGCGAACAGATTACTGCTACCGTCATTATTAAAGGAGCGTGTCTCCAAATGGGTCTTTTCTTAGTTGAATCCTTAATTTTCCTTTAGCCTATCCTCACTCTTACAGCAAGTATATATCACTGTAAATATACTTCAGTGTTTTTTACTGGAAAAACTTCCAACAACCCTGGTTCCTCCCTGATAAGCCTCAGGCGAATCCATCTCCCGCACTACCCTCTTTCCTCTGCTTTGCTATACCTTTAACCCTTCTAGATCACTTTTAGATCTCCTTTCATTTCCAAGCCCTAAGTAAAATATCATCTGCACTAGTTCTTGGCCAGAACTGGCGGGTTGAGAAACTGACTTAGACCCTACGATTTTCTGTAACGGACCTCCGTCCAACTGATTCGACGGGCGAACACGTCACATGGAAACATTTTCCTCAGAATGCCAAGTGAACGACAAGATGTGCGGGCTGCTGCACCATCTTGTTGAAGCCATACATGTTTATGTCCATGATCATCAAAGAGATCATCCCATTTAGGCTGGAAATTTTTTTGTAGTTTTGCACTAATTTACCAATTAGAGGTCGCTATTACAGTAACAAGCCCCTCTTAAAAAAATTACAGTCCCCACACACCACACTGTATCCTTAGGACTGTGGAGTGGTCGTTGATTAAGTTTGCGAAGACTTATGTTTCTGCTCAGAACGGCATGGGGATTGCACTGTCGGAGGATTAATGGCTTCCACATTGTCCGGTTCTCTTTCTGTCCAAGCTTGACCATCAGATTTCCTTTTTAACATTGAATCAGTTTGTCTGAAGTGTGACACCCAATTGTGAATTGTATTTTTATTGGGAACGGGATGACGACGACCGAGCGCGAACCGGCATTTACAATAAATTCCTCAACAACAAAAGTGTGATGCTCTAGCGTCTAAACTATGTCGTCAACAAGAAAGACATGAACTCAGCTATCTATTGGCACATTCCCCACAACTATACCCCCACCCCACCCTTATCTATGGGCTTCCTACAGGGAGATCTTTATGTCACACCCTGCATATAAACAGGGACGGTGAAAAGGAGTGGGAGCAGAGGGGGTAATTACCGAGGGGCCCAATCCCAAAAAGATTATATTACTTTAAAATGTAAATACCAACTACTTCCGCAGAAAAATATGATAGTCAATACATACATTAATGATTAGCCTTTATTACACAATATTAAAAATAAACTTTATTACATGAAAATACAAAAATACATTAAAAAAATATTATTGGGCGCCAGCAGATATACATTAGTCTGCAAAAAAAATTAACATTAGCTCCGGCTTGGTTATAAAGTCCTCCTTCTCAACAGGGTAATGTGGGCGGTTCGGTAGCTATTCAAGAACAGAGTCTATTTCTGCACTGTGTAAAAAATTCTACTTTTGAAGGCACTTTAGAGAAATTGTGATGCTTACTTTACTTGTGGCGTCAGCCGACTTGCAGTGGGTCACTGGTCTTGTAGTCTCAGCACATCTTCTTCGGCCTCCCCTCTCTCCAAAACCTTTGTTGCATCCCGCTCGCCTGAATTTTCCACCCTCTATCTCTCGGTCTGCCTGCGTCTGTCTGCATTCACCCGGGTTCGGAGTATTTATTCGTACTCCGCCCCCTCAAATGATGCAAAAAAAAGGGACCTATACCAGCTATTTCTTTTGGCCTCTCGGGCAAGCACACATGCACGTTTAATGTAGTCCTCCTCAGGAAAGCGTACACAAGGGCGGCCACTTAAGGTTGTTATTCACTACAATATATTGTAATAAATACATTAATGAAGTGATATAATTAAATTGGCCCACGTTGCGTCACCAAATTTGTAATGAATACTAATGAAGTATTAATTAACAATTTGATTGCTCCACATTGTGGAAGCCAAAATGTAATGCTTTATACGGATATTAATTAAACTAATTTTTATTAATACGCAAACAATTAATTTGCAGTTTTAATAAATTGATAGTTCGTTCTGAAACAATTTATTTTTATTTTAACAGGAAGGATCGAGAAATAGTTACTACTTTAAACTTAACGATACCATATATTATTTTATAGAAATTTATAGCATTTTCTCTGAGGTTAAACACATTTAAAGTTTAAATGTTTAGAAATTTGATAACTCTTCTTTCAGGGTCAAACACTGGGCTTGATAAGTAAAGAACAACTTTTGTATTTATGTTACACAATCGTAGAATTTATAAATAAAGAAATTAACAATCAAAACCAAAATGAGAGGAACGAAATTTGACGAATACCTTTAACTATTGTTTACAAACTTAATTAACTTGGTTTCTACTTACAAAATGTTCAGCTGGTTAGATTCCTGGTCTCGGGCTCACAATTTATGCTAATAGGCCATAAAACACTGACTCTACACTTGATGGTCAAACACATGGTCGTAGTTATTGAATTTTCCTCCGGGAACTGGATCTGCTGCATCTCCGGATCATTAGTCAGACATATTGTTACACATTAGCTTTATGTGGAAAATGATGACGATCTCAGTATGCGTAGAAATCTTAATGTGGCGCTAAATATTTGATTACTCTTTGCAGTTTTTTTTACAAAGTATCTCGCTGTCCAAATCTTATACTTGGATTGAAAAAAAACTTGTAACTTTCTTGGTTGAATTTATACTCTGGCCACGCTGTTCGTTCGCTGCTCCCAGATTCTGATTTCCTCACGCGACCACAACAACCGACCAACTGCCTTCCGACAGTCCTAGCGGCTCATGACAAAGCTATCCTACCCATTGTCGTCTTTGAAGAATTGGTACCGCTAATAATCCAATTATTAAAATCATTACTGGCCTCTAATTAGTATTACAATATACATTGTGGTGATCACAAATGTAAAGACAAATAAAACAAAGTTAAAATGTGCCACCCGTTGATGACACTAATTTGTAGTAATCGCCAATTAATGAAAGTTAAATTGCCATGTTAATGCATCAAATTTTAGTAATTTAAATATTAAAATGATAGGATTTTATAATATTAATCAAGATTTTTTAAAAACAAATAAATTAATTTATTAACACACAAACAATTAAATTTACATAAGTTATCAAATGAATTTACAATAGTTATTAAGAAATTAACTTCAATTTACATGATTTATTAATATTTGATAATTAAAAATTTACTCTTTCTCAGGGTCGTTTACTGGGTCTTTAATAAAAAATAATTGTTAACAATTTCATTTTATCAAGTTATCATGGACTTACTTCTTCAATAGATTATATACAATGCAAAAAAAACCATAAAATATGAACTTTAAATTCTGACCGAAATTCAAAATCTGACGATAATTACCTTAACTTATGGGTTTACAAATATGAATTCAGAGAAATTTTAACTTACGGTCTCTGGTACTCAAGACCATTTGGATCGATTGTACACACACACACTTAATATACAGGCCATTTTTAACACTGATTCAAATTAACTCTTTTAGTTTGACGAAATGGTTCAATGTTCGTTTAGGAAATTTTATTCTCTCGTTCCGAATTTTATTTACTGCTGGATACAGTTGCCTGGCTCCCAAAATCAAAGACAATGGTCTAAATTACGAATGAATAATTTAGACTCTGCACTCAAAATGTCTAGCGTTGAATATTTACGTATTGCGCTCCAACGTGACGATTTAATTGTGATGTATCTCTAAATCACTACTATATATATATATATATATATATATATATATATATATATATATATATATATATTTGACGCGGTTTCCAGTTAGCAATTGTGGCTCAGGGGTCAAGAAGACTGAGTCTGATTGTCTCTGAGTGAAATGAAATCCACAGATGAACATTCTGCGACATTACGCTGCATGTGTGATGAAATTAAGAATAGGTGGACGTAATGTTTTTTCTTTCCTTCGGCGCTCTTAGTTTTAAATATTTTTTTTGCTAATCTATGTGAGTCTGTAGTGTACGTTTTGAGTTGTATTTAGTTTCAATAAATTTGTTTATAGTACTCCTTATAAATTACTACGTGACATTGTTTGTGCTCAACGTGGCTGCAATTAGAAGTCGTCGTCTTCGAGGACTACAGCCTGAATATGGAACGTCTAATTCCCAACAACAGAAAATGGGGTGACGTCATTTCCTATTGTCCAGCGCAATATTAGAAATCCTTCAGTTTTTTGTGGAGACATGGATCAAGAACCAAATAAGTGTCTAAAAACATTTGACAAAGTGGCTAAATTCAATCGATGAGACGACATGATGTGCCTTGTAAAGTGTATTTTTATTTGGACGGCACAGCTCAGCATTGGCACAAGAACAGTGAAGACACCTTGAACAGCTGGGAAGACTTCCGAAATGAGTTGAAGATTTTCGGCGGTACCTTGAGACATAAAACGTCTAGCTGAAGGACATCTCACCGGCAGAGCTCAAACGAGAGGTGGAACTACATAGTCCTATTTTCGGAGCGGATTGGGACTATGCCTTACTTTAGATCTACATATGACAGAATAAGAATGATGAAAGGCGTTGCCGAATATGTGTGCCAAGCTCTGCTATAAAAGGGGGTCTGGACAACAGCCGATTTTATTAACTGGTGTCAATACATCGAAGCAATAAACGAATTGAACAAAATAAGTTTAATCGGCATCAAACTGTCACACCAATGGCAACATTAGAACAGACCGTCAGTGAATAAATTCAGAAGGTTTTCGGGTACCCAGCTGAGAAGAAGTTAAGAAGGTATTAGCCCCAATCACAAGAATAACACAAAGAAGGCATTTTCAACCAAAGTTCCACTTATATACCCCCCGGAAATTTTATAACAGAGGAGTGTATATAACCTACTAAGAAAACAGATGAGTGGAGGACAGAAGATAACCAATCAGTTTGTTTCCACTGCGGCCGTCCTGAGCATGTCGAGAGAGAAGACAGATGTTTAAAAACATCAGAGAAAACCAAGGCTCTTTGGCACAATTGGCCTCAACTGACCACTGAACCGTAAGAGTCGAAAACTCAACGCCCTTTTATATCTCCATTGCCATACCCATCGCTTTATTTGACTTACGAGCATCTTACTCCGTCATGTCAGAGACGTACCGCCGAAAGTTACGAAAAGTCGTGTGTGTCAACGTTTGGCCAACCTGGAGATGTGTAGTACGACTCCATATTGTCCACGGCGTTCGTCCCCTTGAATTCGTTGTTCTGCGACATTGCAGTCATGACGTCATACTTGGGTGGGATTTTTTGAAGGCATCACAAGCCATCATTGATTGTAGACGTTCTGAACTTGTGTAGGATGTTATGCAAGCTACAAATGAGGATATTAAACCAGCAGTGTCCTGGTCATTGGTGATCCTAAATGAGGATAAAATCCCTGCAGCCTCTACGATCAAAGTTTCTATATAAAGCACCAAAACACCACAAGCAGTAGACCTTGTTGCGGAAGGTAGTAAGAACCTTCTTATACAGAAATATCTAGTTGTTCCTGCGTCAATTATTTCGCTTGAGGACAGATTTTGGGACATATGTTTAGTCAATAGCAGTAAAGAAGCTCGCATCGTTCCCAAAGGAATGTCTTTGGACTTAGCCAAACCTTTAGTGGAAAAGCAGCTGAATGTCACAAATGAAGTGGATCCACTGAGAAATCATGAAATAACGAATGTAAGCTTGAACTAAACCTGCCTCCGAACTTAACACAGAATGAGAAAGGTTACTCGATTTTTTTTTAAATTTTCAGGTGCTTTTGTACTGTAACCAATGACCGAGACTAACTCCGCAAAAATAAAACGTCAAATTAATACAGGGTATCACCTACCATTAACCCAAAGGGCATATCGTGTCTCACTGTCAGATGAATAATTCAGAGAGAAATTGTTGGAGAAAGGAGTCATTCAACTATCCGAAAGTCCTTTCTCATCGCCTGTGGTGTTAGTACGATGAAAAGATGGAAGGTGGCTATTCTGCGATGATTACACACGTTTAAATACAATTAAAAAGGACATCTACCTTTTGTCGTGGATTGATGACACTCTGGATTGTCGGAAATGTTCTAAGTTCTCCTCCTCCATGGATCGTATTCTGGATACAGACAGGTTGAAATAGTTGAAGCCGACCGTGAGAAAACTGTCTTTATCACGTTGGAATGGTTATGCAAATTTTAGGTTATGCCGTTTGGCCTGTGCAACGCTACCACTACCTTTGACAGAATGATGGATAATCTACTAAGTCACCTAAAGTTGACAATGTGTCTCTGCTACCCGGATGATGTTATCGTATTCTCGGAAACTTTCGATGATCATTTACACAGGTTGCAAGTGAGACTTAACTTTATGCATAAAGCAGGAATCAGGTTGAATCCGAATAAATGTTTTTTTAGAGCAAGATTCTCGGTTATATTGTCTCTATGTCCGCCCTGATCTTGAGACATCTTCGTTGCACTTTGTTCGTACTACCAACGATTCATAAAACATTTCCAAGTCATGGCAAAACATCTGTAACAGTTGCTGCGAGGGAATTTTCTGTCCATTTGGGGAAACGAAGAAGAAAAAGCTTTCGACGTTCTACGGCAGGCTGTTACTACCGATCCTGTACTTGGACTCTTCGACGAAATTGATCACCATTCTGTTTGTTGGCTAACAGGACTGAAGAACCGTTCTGGACGACTTGACCGCTGAGCCTTGTGCTTCAGGAGTACGATGCGATCGTGATTTATAAAAGTGGAATAAAACATAGAGATGGTGACTGTCTCGATATATCCCATAATTAACAAAAAAGCGTGGCTTTGCTTATTGAAAACTTTACTGCAACTTTACTGGATGAATTATTGTCCAAAACTTTTACTCAATGAATTTACTGTCCGCAACCTTTACTTGATCAAATTTCTGCCCGCGACTTTTCTTGATGAATATCTGCCCGCAAATGCCGCTGTTAGATTGGAGTTTTTAGAAACACTCGCTGCCGACAAAGGCTCGCACACGTGTTTACCCATTGTTGTTTTATATTTTCGCTGATAACAATCCACCACAAATTTCCAATTATCAAATCACTAATGGCCTCTAATTAGTATTACTATATATATATATATATATATATATATATATATATCTGGAAGTTACTCAATAATAGGGCGCCAGATATTTATTATAAAGAAACTACCAAATTTTAAAAAAAATTATCCAATAATTTTATTCTTCGAGACCTGATATCTCAGAATGTTGTTTAGACCTATACGACACCTGGCTTCAAAGTACCAGTTCTGTAGTACACACTTTGTACGCTCTTCCGTTCCTCGCGAGCACTTCTTTCGAGATTTACGCGTCTTACCAGCACTCGATCGCTGAGGGACCGAAATGCGGTCGAGTTTACGGCCCTGTACGCATGGGTCGCGCGGCAGGAAGTACATTGTAGAAAATGGGAGCGTTCACATGCTGTCGCGTGGCTTTACTGGTTGCGCGACTCTAGATTTTAGGAGTGTCGCGCGACTCGAAGTACATTGTTTCTTATGTCTCTCTCCGTGTATATCACATTCACATCGATTTGTTTAACGACGAAATGGGGAAAAGACCAGCAATATGGTGTTGACTTTTAATTTATGTCATCTGTATTGTTCTGACTTAAATTATAACATATGAAATTGATATAAAATAATATAAAAAACCGAAATAAATAAATTACATAAAGTTTAATTCAATATATACGAGCAAAGTTACATATATGAACAACCAATTTTATTAATAAATTGTCATTTCTTGTGAATTCCGCTAGTATAATACAGGGAACCCTGCAAACACTGTATATTTGTTTCTTACGAATATTTAACAAGACCAGAGATTGTCGTTAATATTTTAAAATATTTCCGCGATGTAGCTAGCAGCAATGCGGATAAAGCACGCACGGATAATTAAGTCTACTGTACAATTAAGAGAAAATGGAATCGGAAGTAAACTGTCAGGGTGTAGATAAATTGTTGTTTAACATTATATAAAGAAATTTACTGAAGAGGCATGCACACACAAAAAATTTTTAATTTCATCAGGTTATCCAAAAAACACAGAAAATCAACTTCCCTGTAAGAAGTCAAAATTCTTTGTAACCATATATACGCCAATCAACATCATTTTGTCCCAAGTCATGGTTTATTGCCAGTACCCCATACCTTATTCTTATTACCCAAGTACTTCCAGTGAACACAATTATCCATTCAACTCCTCAAAGATTCATTACAATGCTAAAAATAAGCCCAACGAATCACATAGAACTGAATTGCAAAATCACCAACAGTTCTCTAACCGTCGTCAAACTACAGCTGTATCCAAGAAATATAATTAAATCTGTTCTAAATATACACATTTTTATCCTCCATGTACTTTTCCTAATATAAATACTCTTAATTTAAATTGTTTTTGTTGGATAGTAATGCCTAGTTTTCTATATAAAAAAAAGTAAACTTGTGTTAAAGTTATGACTAGTTTTTCTTCAGGTGAGATGATATCCCTTACTGCCTGAGAACTTGATACAATTCTTCTTCTTTTATTGGCAGTATAACCCAATGTGAGTTTTGGCCTTATTAACAATTTTCTTCCATTCTGCCCTCTCCTGTGTCAGTCTCCACCATCCTCTTACTTTCATGGTTTGTATATCCTTCTCGATGTCATCTACCCATCTTGTCTGGGGACTCCCTCTTTTCCTCCTCCCAATCGGCTTCCAGTCCATAATCTGTCTAGGTGTTCTGCTTTCGTCCATCCTAAGTATGTGTCCCATCCAGGCCAACCTTCTGCTCTTGATAAACCTAACAATGTCCTTGTTATTTATGAGCTGCTCTAGTTCTCTGTTTGTTCTAATTCTCCATTTGTGCATACAGGTCTGTATATCCTTCTCAGTATCTTGCATTCAAATATTCTGAGTAATTATCATTATTATGAAGGGTCCACATTTCACAACCGTATATCACTACAGGTCTTATAAGTGTTTTGTAAATTTTTAACTTCAATTCTCTATTTATTATCTTGAATTTCATTAATTTTCCATACAGTTAGTAAGTTCTGTTACCATTGATGATACGTTGTTTTATTTCACTTCCCACATTATTTTCACTGTTAATTTTTGAGCCTAAATATGTGAAATCCTGTACTCGTTCAAAGGTATAATCATTTAATTTAATATTATTTGTACTAGATTCTTTCTTTGTAACCGTCATATATTTAGTTTTCTTTTCATTAATTATAAGCCCTCTTTCCTTAAGACAGTGATCTATTGTGGCCACCGTTTGTCTTAATTCATCTATATTTCTAGAGATGATATCAATATCATCTGCATATGCAGATATCTGGACCATATTTGTTCCTATGTGTCTGGAGATGTTAAGCCTTTGTAGAGCCATTTCAAGAGACAGATTAAAAAGCAAGGCGGACAAGGCATCTCCTTGCCTTACTCCGTTTATGAGATAACATGTCCTGTTGAATAGGATGAAACCAAAACTGTCTCTTTGTTACCTCCGTTTACAACGACTTTAGAGAACCTAAAGACGCTGTTGCCGCCAGCTGTCGCGCGACTCGTGTGTACGGTACAGTTCATACAATACTACTCGTGTGCCAGCCCCAATTGTTGACTTGTCCATATTAATTGTTTTGACAGTGTCACGTTATTCTTGGTTGCTTATATCTTTAAAATGCTATCAACACTTTGGTATTGCCGATTGTTTGTCAGTTTGGAATAATAAATATGCTCATGTTTCACTTTCAAATTGTGGTGTGTTGGAAATGTATATAGTCGTAATTTTCCAACGATGTTTTAATATACTGTTGTAGGTAAAGAGCAATCTTTAATAACAATTTGACTTCATATATAAATTAAATAATAAAAATATCACTAACTAACTAGTTAGTAAAAATGCAATATTCAATTTAAAACAATAAATATTAAACATTACGTTTCATCCCTGATTTGCACATCTTCAGGTGTATAGATGTTATATTCAATTATCTAATCAAATAAATTGAGAAACAAAGTCTTACAAAATAATTTTTAAAATACAATTATGTATTAATATAATTTATAGTGTATCTTACCATTTATTATAAAAAATTGAAGTTGACAAAATTTCTAACGTTCTAATTGGCTGTTTTCTCTTCTGGGGCTTTTCCCACGCGATGCGGCTGAAGCTGCCCAACGTAGTGACCTGTTGTTTTGGATTTGAATTAAATTAGACGAATAGCAAAGTTATGCTACTAGTGTTCCTTTTTGTTGGAATAAATAATTAATTAATTGTTTTGATATGTGAATATTATCATATTTACCTCCTTCATTTTAAATCTTTATACTGTACCAATCGAAATGATGTTTTTTTAAATAAATGTTTGAACATAACTGAATAATTATGAACGTTAAATTTCAAATTATTTTTATGTTATATTACATTGTTACAGTGTATTACAGAAATTAAGTTGACAATATTTCTAACTTGCGACTTGCCTACACGTTTCGGTCGGAATGATTGTTATTAGCACAAAATTAAACTTCCAAAATTATTCAGTTCTGTCCAAACATATTAATTAAATAACATAATTTCTATTGGGACAATTTAAAGATTTGAAATGAATGTAAAGTAGTCCAGATTGACTAGTGAAATGTTATAAGAAAAAATTTACGTCTGATTGGAAATAATGAATAAGAAAGATAGTCAATACAGACGAAAAAGGGTAATGTAAATACCACATAACGTTTCTGGGATCCTTGTACCTTTAGCCAGGTGCTCTGAAATCTTTTGTGCAGTTGTGTTTCTCTAGGCTCTTCATAGCACCTGACGAAATGTTATATTTTATATGTTATATTGTTTCGGTCATTAATGTTAAAACAATGACACAAATAAATTAAATAACATTTATGATTCTTTATTATTATGATCTATCTGTTGAATTATATAAAAATTGTATTTCCATTGTTATCTTAAATTCCAATAATCGAAACAACTGTGCCAATAAGTCATTTGGGCGGCAACCTGTGATCAATCCGTATGATAGAATTCTTTTTGTAAGTATCACTATATATTATATTCACACATAATTGTATTTTAAATATTATCTTTTCGTAAGTCCTTTTTTTCCTAATTTATTTGTTTAGTAATTGAATTTAACATCGATAGGCCCTACACCTGTTCCAATCAGGGACGTAACGTCGTGTTAAATATTTATTATGTTTAAAATTAAATATTACAATTTTTTCAGACTAAAATACTCCTATTTTATTAATTAATATTTATATCTAATTTTCATTGTACCTTATCTTTAGAACATGATTGTAGTCAGTTTGATCATGTTTCATTTTCAAATTGTGTAGTGTTGGAAGTGTATATAGTCTTTAGAACATGATTGTAGTCAGTTTGATCATGTTTCATTTTCAAATTGTGTAGTGTTGGAAGTGTATATAGTCTTACTTTCGTAAGTGTTTTACTATACCATTGTAGGTAAAAGATCAATATTTTATTTTCCTAAATAGTAATGAACCAGTCTACTGTTTGAAATTTTTGTTAAACAACAGTTAAGTGCAAGTTTCTATATGTTTAATTTGTAAGTATCAATATGTTAATTTGCCATTTGAACCTTTAAATAACTAAGTAGTAATAAATAATTTTTTTACAGGAGCTGAATCCTATAGACATATTGGATATAGGTCAAATAAATAATTATCACACCTACCTCAATGCAGATAGTGGAATAAATTTGAAAACTTGTCCACTTCCAGCACCAAACAATGGTTTCAATGCAATTGAGCAGTTATCAATTGTTATTAGTGATGATGATGATTGTGTAGTTGATGATGATGTTGTATTTGTGGAAGAGAATGTAAATAAAACTGAATGTGTTTCTAGTGCCACTTCCGATTCAGATGGTATGTTAAGTACTTCCATATTGTGTTCAGATAAAAGTGTAGTTGAAGTTACGAAACGTGTTACATTTGGCCATGTTGAAGAAATAGTGTTGATTAACCATAACGAATGCAATTCAAATGAGACATCAAAGCAAAGTAATGTTGTTTCAAGAAGAATACAAAAAATTCCCGATGAATCCAATTCATCTAAAATTTTAAACTCATTAGAACAATTTATGCATAGTGGGGACAATGTGGACAATTCTGTTGTGCATCAATCAAGTGATCTTGTAGAAAATACACGGAAAAATATAGGGTGTGCAAATAAATCTGGCAATGAATATGTAACAGATATAAATGTGTCAAAAGTGTTTGAATCGCAAACAGGTACGTATGTTTGAGAACATGTGTAGTATTATCATTTATAATTTTATTATTATTACAGGATAAATCAATGCACATATCAATTAATAACAAAATTTTGTTGTATTCCTGTTATCTTCTGCCAAGCCTCTTTATCCAGTGCATCTTCCTTGCGTATGTTGTGACGCTCAATTATATCGTTTACGTGATGTGGTCTGTCCAAGAACGTCGTGGTCACCCGCGTTTACGTCTGCCAGGTGGTTTCCATTCATAGATCTTCCTTGACCACTGATGATCTGGCATTCTCCACATATGTCTGTACCACTTTAACGATTTTCTTTCAATTCTATCTATTACTGTCTCATTTGTCTTTATTCTAGCTCTTACTTCATCGTTAGTTTTTCTTTCAATTCTTTCAATTCTGGTACCTCTACGCAAATAATCCATTTCCACAGCTTCTTTTGAGATCAGTGTTTAAGATCCATAGTTCTGATCCATAGCACAGCACTGATTCAATCATTATCTTACCCACTCTTTTCTTATTGCTGTTGGAAATGTTCTTGTCCCACCAAATTGAATTCATACACCCTAATACTTTCCTGATTTGCTGTATTCTGTATTCGATTTCTGTATGGCCCAATCCATCTTTATCAATATATGCCCGTAGATATTTAAATTTTTCTACCTGTCTCATCACTGCTTTGTCATTGATGTGACTTTCAAATTTAGGATCACTATTCACCACCAAATGCTCTGTTTTTGTTAGACTTATCTGTAGACCTCACCTGTCATATTCCTGATATAACCATTGTATAATGAATTCAAGATCAAAATCATATTGTGCTAAAATGGCTTGATCATCAGCAAAACTTAATGAAAACATCTGTACATCATTGAAATTCCTCTGCAGCTGTCCTTCCAATTTCGGAGAGCCACTTCTACATATAAATTGAACAAGATAGGTGACAAACTGAATCCTTGCCTCAATCCTTTTGTGACACTAATAGGTTCTGTGTTAATCTGTACCGTATTTTCTTTGTACATTTCGATAACAATATGTAAAAGATGATCATCCATACCTAAATCTTTCATAGCTTCTGACAGTTTAGTTCTAGGGACTGTGTCATAGGCTTTTGCTAAATCTACAAAGGCAATGTGTACCTCCTTCCCTACTGCTATAAATTTCTCCATTAGCTCTTGTAAAATAAATAGGTTATCTGTACGTGATCTGTTCTGCCTAAATCCACTCTGGTCTTCCCCAATATGGCCAACATTACTTGCTAAATAAGCAGCTCATTGTACAGTTCACACTAATGCCTCTGTAGCAGTTGGTGTATTTTCTATTCCCTTTCATGAAAATAGAAACCATATATGACCCCTTCCATTCTGATGGAAATTCAATCCTTTGACAACTGCTGTTCATAAGGTAGGTTATTTGTTTCTTCAGATGATATCCACCAGCAAAATTTCAATAATTTGACAGAAATATTTCCAGCACCAGGTGATCAGCCATTCTTCATTTTAGTCAAAGCACAATTCACTTCCTCTATAGTAATGGCTTCATTTCGATCAGTTACTTCTGTCATTACTTCTTTTCCTTGGTTGTAATGGGGCCTGTCTTCTGTTAGAAGGTCTGCATAATGTTTATTCCATTCCTTTACAGGAATTCAGTTGTCTATTGCTTTGTTTACTGGTGTTTTCTTCATTTTAGTAAATTGATAAACAGTTCTCGGTTTTCACACAGGTGTAGCATATCTAAACGCAATGTTTCGATGACTAAAATCTCTGTCATCATCTTCTAGGCGAAGTGCCAGAACCATTTTTTTTTGGGTAACAGGCTACATGAGGGTAATCCACATGGTGGCAACTCCCCTTTAATAGCATAGGAAGGGATTTGAAAGGGGGAATGCAGAAGTGTTGAAGAAGGTAGCTAAGGGTTAACTAGGTCCCCCGGGCTATGGTTTAAGGATCCTACCCAGCAATGCGCCTAAAAGTGATGCAGGGAAAACCCTAGAAAAACCTGCATCAGTCCTTGACCAGTTTAGGAGGCAGCTGCCTGACTATTCCAATTGGAATAGCTGATGACTCTTACTGTATGCCCAAGGTCTGCGTTCCATTTCATGTTATAAATACTCTACACTGGATCATCATGCTGCGAGAGCCAATAAGTGCTCAGTCAAAAGCCTGCCTCAGCCATGTCGGCATCAGTCAAAAGACCGGCCATTTGCTCAGGTACATTACCCGCAGCAGCCCCGGCCACAATAGAGCTCTGGAGCTCTTATCAATGTTATAGCTGGGTCCCAAGTCTTGCTCAATTGAAACCCGGTCACCTGGTTTAGCAGGTTGTCTTGTGTCCTTATATGTATGGCCTCTTTGATGATGCTGCTCCAGGAACCATTGACATGATCCAAGATTTTGGTTTCATGGCTGGTTTCTATGGCATGTTTTGCCACCGGTGACTTATTTGGCTGCCTGAGTTTGAGATGCTTTTGATGTTCTGTGCATCTATCCATTACCGTGTGAATAGTTTGGCCGATGTACTTTTTGCCACATTCACACGGTATGCTGTTGACCCCTGGAGTACAAAGTCCTACACTATCTTTAACCTAGCCAAGCATGTCTTTTCTTTTGTAGATAGAACACCGTGTCAATGTTATGCTTGGCCAGTAGGCATCATATTCGGTTGTTGATGTTGCCAGCGAAAAGAATGTAAGCATGGTTGACTGGATTTTCCTTTGCCTCTACTTTTTTCTCCCTTCGGAGCGCAAGTGCCTTCTTTATCTGGCTGGGATTGTATCCGTTCAGGCGGAAAATGGTTTTAAGATGTTCTAGTTCACCAGTTAGATTGCCTTGGTCTGATTCCACCCTGGCTTTATGGACCAAAGTTGAGAGAACACCACTCTTCTGTGCCTGATGGTAGAAGCTGCTGGAATGCAAGTACCGATCTATATATCCAACAATAACACTGGGAAAGACTTCAATCTTTGATATTAGTAATTGTCTTCCATACTTCAGTTGTTTGTGATCCACCTATTAGAATCAATTTCAATACATTTCTCTTCCCCACATCTAGTTTTTTTCTGATTTAATTCCGTTCCTTACCTTGTGATTTGCTGTCTGAAAGTTTTGCCTATCCTGCAGTGATTAAGTCGATAACCATTTATTGTACAGATTTTTCTTTTCCCTAATCAGCATCTTCAGATCATCGGACATCCATGGACGTACTTGTGTAATAGTGTTATATTCTACTACAACATCTTCATCTTCTGGAATCTCTTTTAGTTCATTTTAAATCTTCTTTGAAATAAATCCTTAATACTGCTACTTTCAGGAGCAAGAGCTTATATTTTGCCTGTTCCAATTTCTTGTGATTGCCCTGATCAGCCAGTTGTCCGGTTGTTGAAGGTTTTCTCCTTAATGGGTATGTCATCTTGTGGTCAGACCCACAGTTGGCCCCCCACATGACTACAGTCTTGAACTTCCATTTTTCGGCCTTCTCTTAGTTATGATATAATCAATTATTGATTTCTGCTGTACTGAGGGTCTCTCCCATGTATATTTGTGAATATCCTTATGTGAGTAGTGTGTATTCAGAATTTTCAAGTCATACTGGTTACATAAATCCACCAGATTTTCTCCAGAACATTTTCTCCATATCTGCCTACTATTGCATCATTTACTTGTGAGCCCACTCTCGCATTAAAATGCCCCACTATTATTGCTTCTTTTTTGGCTTTTAACTTGGTCTAATTTCTGGTAGAACTGATCTTTGGTTTTCTGTCCAATATCGTCGTTTGGTGCATACACCCCTATCATAACTATTTCAATGCCATATAACTTGATGGTAACAGTGACAATTCTTTCACATACAAAAACATAGTACTTGATGTCAGTGCTCAGAGCTTTTTTAATTAGAATGGAAACATCTGATTTTGCTCATTTATGTTTATCAACTCCAGATCAAAACTGGATAAAATTTCCAAATTTCTCATTTCCTTGTCCCTTATTTTTTGTTTCTGACAGAATAATTATGTCCACTTTCAGTTGATTAATTTCGCTCTCTATTTCGGTGTATTTATTTGTCACACTTTGAACATACCAAATCTCAGTGTCCTTTTCCTTGCCAAAAATGGTGAAGTTTTTCCATCTGCTTTCCAAGGCTTTGCTTTAGATTCTCGAGCTTGCGGAAGTTTTTTTGTGGATAATGGGGTGCTGCCCCATTGATCCAACCCCAACCTGGAGGACCAGGAGCCTTGATTTTGGGGTGCTCTACCCCCTAGGAGAGTTGCCTCCTATAGCAGAGCCTCTCCTGCTCGTGCTAGTTTTGGTCCGCCCCGGGTATTTTATTTCCCCAGTACCCTCCATATCTGAAGAGCTTTCTCCTATCTGCCACCTGTGGAGGCGCCTGATGGGGGACTAGTAAACCCCCACATGGGATTATCATTTAATGAGAACATTTTTAATTTAATTTAAGCATTGAACATTGGAAAAACTTGTTATTGTAACTAAAATGTGAATATCAAACAATCTGCATAATGCACACATTTAAAAGACAGAAATCCATATTTAGCATTGTATATGTTAATATAAACAGTTTAAGTGTTTAATACATTTTCAAAAGTGAACTGCATCATTATGGGTTGCTTTACATTTCGTCTTCTATTTACAATTATTTTTTTAGAAATAAATGTAGTTTCATTTACTGAATATGAGAAAATACTATTGTTAATCAATTTTATAAGTAAACTTAGTTTAACATAATGAATAATAAAATATTGAGATATTAGTATACTATTTTGATGTAAATTTAATTTAAAATAAATTATTACTTTTAATTTTTAACTTATACTATTTACTACTTTTGTCAATATATTAACTTTATTGAATGCTGTTGTGCCCAACATCTACTTAACATTCAGTGTCAAATTGTCTTGGCAAGACCAAATTTAGTGATTTTCTTTTATTTTCAGAACCAAATGGAACAAAAAATGTGGTGGATCTAACTGGATTTGAAAAAAATATTTCAGTGAGTACTATTAATATTATGATGTTGTATTGACAATATAATTATATATATATATTGCTCTTCATATATCTTTCTACCCTCCTTGTCCCCCATCCAATCACTGCACATTGTGTTATGCCGCCCCCGCCCTCTAACATTTCATACTTTCAATATTATTTAGAAGAATATAAAACTAACTTTAACAGATTTTACATATATTACAGTACAATTAAGGATCTTCTGTCAGACTTTAAATTGCAAGTTATTGATTGCAAAATGATGATATGCCAAAAAAAGAACTTCCAAATGGATCTAATACAATTCCAGAAATAAATTTCAGATGTTAACTATGATCATTAGTGATAAGTATGGGAATTTATCAAAGAGGAAGGTGTGAAGGAAAGTCACTCCCTCTAACCCTCTCCACGTCACACTTATTGCACAACCACATTGCCATGTTTTCTTTCCTACTAGCTACTGTAGCATGAGGCTGTTTGTTATTTTGCAAAATCCAATTGTATGCCAAAATGAGAAATGGCCACTAAGTAAGCTGGTAAAAAAAGGATATTAGAAACTGCAAAATAAAGGAAACATTTCTGTTCTGCACATTGTTATATGAACATGCAAACAAATCCTGAATTTGTTATGGGCCAGAAAACAATGTTTCCTTTCTTTTTGCAGTTTTTAATATTAATACTACTTGAGAATTCCTGAGATTGCCTTTTTCCAAAGCTGGGCTAACATGTGGTAACCATTTGTTCCCAATGTCACAGTAGACTTTTTAATTTTTTTTCTTTTAATGTGAGGTCTCCTGTTCTAAGTATCAATTGTTCTTAAAGTATCATCAATGTTCCACGGTTAAGACTAAAACACTGTTTTTTGACAATGATCTTACTTTATACCTCTCTCTTTCTCTACATCCTTTCAGAATTATGTTTCACTGAAATACTAAGGGTGTAACAGAAGCTACATTTCCCCAACATCCTTTGCTGAGGCTGTGCCTTGCTACATTATTTGCTTTCATTCTTTATAAACTTTCAACTGCATTTCTTTTATAATGTCAATACCCCAATCTTTCTAAATTATTTACCCAATCATAAAAAACTAAGTTCTTCCTAACATAAAGCTCTCTGTAGCATGAAAATCAAAGTTGTTAGTGATCTGATACCTCTAGACAATTGCATTATTTAATTTAATCTACTTTTGGAGGTGTAATTGTGAATTTGTTGTGGGTGGAATAAATTAGGTGGTGAGGTTTCTTTGACAAGGACTGTGATTGGTGAATTCATATTTTAAATAATCCCTTTAATTACTGTTTATTTATACTTATACATAACACAGCCCTTGTAGTAATTATTGTATGTTGGGCATGGTCCTGCATGATTTATATATTTTAACAGCAAAGCTGCATATCCTTACAATTATAATTAATCAACCATATTAACTATTTGGGTTTCTATTCAGAATTGTTATTTTGAATATTATGGTCTAGGTCTTACATTTTCAACTTTGCAGCTCAACTTTGAAGTCATTAATGTGAGGCAATTTTAGTTGTGTCAAAGAAATGCATATTATGGAGGTAGTGATCAATTAGTTTTTATGATTATGTAACAAATATGTAAAAATGTAAACTTGTATTAATTAGTATAATTGTTTTTCAAAACAATTATTCCATTGAAACTATTAATTAATATAATTGTATTCCAGGATAATTCTAGTGATACCATAATTTCTGTTAATGATACCAAAGCAGTTCAGACTACATCTGAAATTAATTGTGAAGAGAATTTAAAGGAAAATAATTGTATTGACATAAGTAATGCAGAACAACTTCAAAAAGAGATAATTCAGCTGGAGCTTCGACAAAATCATCTGAAAAACCTTTTAAAGTTGAAATTAGAAACAGAGCAGAAAACAATAAAATCAGATAGTTTACTTTCTGAAGGGATCTCTATCAATGAAAATAAAAGTCAGTTTGAAACTGATACCAGGAAATCTAAAATTTCACAGCAGTTGTGTCATATAGCTAATTACCAAGAAAATTGTAAACAAGTTAGTGATTTAGAAAAAGTAGAAGGAAATACTTCTGAAAATAATGTAAATGAACAATGTACAAATAATTCAAAACCTGTTAATTTTAACTCTGAAACGAAATCAGTTACTTTTAATAATGTTATTTCTGCTAAAGCCAACAAAACAACAGAGTGCCCGGTGAATCAGAGTGAAAGCCAGTTAACTTTAAATAAATTTTCAAATAACTGCAATAAAACCATGAACACAGAATTAATGATCCAAGAATGTCCATCTAAACTTTATGGCTCTAATTGCAATGATAATGTAACTGATAATAAGGAAATAAATAAAATAAGTCAAGATGTTGTAGCAGTAGGTGAAGTAAAAATTGCTGGAAAAAAATTACCCCCAGTTGGTGTTATTGAGCGAACAAAACCAAAAATTGGTGACACTGTTTACGTTAAGAAAAGTGGATTTAATGGAATGTGGAGCCGTGCTGTTGTTACAGAAATTTGTCAAGATAACACAGAGGTTTGTAAATATTATATTCACACACAATTAATTCTAGCAATATAGTTATCCTTACATATATAATTTTTTTTATTAATAACTAAACAGTTAATTGTTATCCTGTGAAGTAATTTAGCTCAATATAATAATTAAGCATTAATTTATATCAACTGCTAAATCTTTTATTGATGAACTCATTTACAATCTTAATTCTACCAATTCTAGCCACAAATTGATAAAAAATGGGCCTAGATATATGGATATGACAAGTTTGTTTCAATTTTAAGATTGATATACAACAGCTTTTGATTTGGCAGTTATTATAAGAAATCAATAATGTTGTGTGCCAATTTAGATATTTTACATATTTATATATTTACTTAGTGAAGTAATTAGTGAACATATTGATCAAATAATGTTTATGCATACTTTATGGACTGCATCATTTTACTTAATTTTGTTAAAAATGTCAAACATTTTTTCAATTTTGAACCTTTAAAGCGATCGAATACGTAATGTGAGACTTATTTTCAGATATTTCAAACAGACCATGAAATATTTTTTCTATGTGACACCGTAACAGTTTGATTGCATCAGTTCTGTTGGACCATCGTATAGCCGCCCCGGGTGGTAAAATTGAGTAAATTTTGGATCCTTTTTTGGATTTAAATATCCAAATAATGGGGCGGCTCCTACGGGCGGTAGAAACCCGTGTAACGCCTCTGCTGTTAGACACAATAGCGAAATAACACACAAAGTGAAGTTTCTGGAATCTTCGTTCCTCTTGTCAAGTGATTAAAAACACAAGTGCCTCATTTTGTCTGTTATTTGGCTATTTTATCTAATGAGTATATTTCTAACAGACGTATTATATTTTAATTTCACTTTATATAAATGTTAAAAAGGATAATTTATTGCATAGTTAGGGGTAGGTATGGTTGACAAGAGGCAAAGTGTTAAAAGTAAAAAATTGCCGTCTGTAGATGCAATGGCTAAAATTCGGAACAAGCACAGAGTCTCAAAAAATTTTCTTATTATTTTCATCTTGTACACTGTATGTGGAACTATCACTATATAGGACAACGGGGAATTCACTTTTAAGAGTGCCATAAGTAAAAATTGTATTCCAAGGTAAAAATTTGAATGCCATTTACGCAAATCTCATATATTTAATAATTTTTTAGTCTGGTTTCCGAATAAATTAATATACAAAATGTGAGTAAAGCTGAGGTTAAAGAAGGGAATTTAAAAATGTGTAATTCTCCAGAACTAGACGTCAAAATTATTTAAACCTTTGTGAATAATAAATCAGATTATAAATTTTTATTTACAAAATAAAGTTCACTTCCATCTTGGGAATTTAATTTTACATTATTTGCCCTTATACTATTGGCAATGAGTTATCAGTGGCGTCTCGTGACTTTTTGATGTCCTGTTCTACATTACCCCAAGCAAACGAGGATAACTATGTAAAATAACAATACAGTGACAGTGTTACCAACACTCTGACTGACCCATAATATGCAACTTTTCTAATTGTCTACATAATTTCCAATAGTGTTGATGAGCAGAAAAAACCAAAAACTGTCTCCAAGTTTTTATTTTATTAAATAATTAGTTGGAAGCTTTCAACTCTTTTGTTTTAATCATCCTTCCTGTCCTATAATTAAAATCACAATAACTTTAAAAAATATTAGTACCTATAGGTACTTAGTCACTAATATAAAACTATGTTGTTTATTCAACAAGGTCCGTTCTTAAACTTATTAGAGTCACTATTACTGACTAAGTACCTATAGGTACTAATATTTTTTTAGTTATTGTGATTTTAATTATAGGACAGGAAGGATGATTATAACAAAAGAGTTGAAAGCTTCCAACTAATTATTTAATAAAATTAAAAACTTGGAGACTGTTTTTGGTTTTTTCTCCTCATCAATGTCAACAGCCCTTTTTACCACCATAATGTTTCCAATTGTGTGTAATATTTAAAAGCAGAATAATTTAGCACCAAATTGACACACATTTCTAACACAAAAATATTTTTCCTTTGTACACATAGGCGCCGACAGGGGGGGGGGGGGGGCATGACATGACATGACATGACATGAAAGAAAATTCACAAAAAGAGATTAAGAAATAAATTTTTATTTAAGTCGCTGAATAAAAACTTAAAGGTATCTAGGTCGGTGTCTTTATCAATTAATTCAGTGTGCTCTACTCTTTTCCTGTGAAAACTGAGCATGCACAGGCCACTTAGTCTCGCGTCTCCCTTCGTTGACTGATTCCACGTCTTGACACGTCGTTATGTACAAATTGTAGGTTAAATGCTATGTGTGATAGCTTCGCATATAGCTGGGTAAAACAGAATGGCTTGAGCAATCAAATCTACGTATTGAACAAGGGATTCGTTCACTCGCTTCATCTGTCTTCAACATCTCGTACCAAGCAATAAAATTGTGTAGAAAACCTTCGTAAATTTTCTGTAGATCAGTAGATGGTGGTGTTATGGCAGTAGGTGCTAATGATAATGAGTTCGATTACAAGTTTGTTGTGTTTGCGGCCTTTCTGAAAGTACGCCCGTTCCCAGCGGCACTACAATGGGTTGTGAAAATGTTTTCAGATTACTATTTACTAGAATGTTGCAGTAATCATGAGAGTATTAGAAACTATCTATAAAAATGAATTCAACATTTAAACTGAAAAGGATGCCTGTATGTTGTATTATATCTTTAATATTGGGCAAAGAGTACTCGGAATTCCAACCACATTTCGAGGCTAAGTAGCCCTAACTTCTTGATTAGAAGAATATGATAGTGTATTTACATCAGGGTAGCCTATGATTACTATTGGCTTCAATACTGCTAATAAGTTTGAAAGAGATTTAACACCATAATAAGTGGGGAGGGAGGGTTATAAGTATGAAGTTCAAATTTTGATGGTGAACAGTAGTGAAAATCAGCCAGCTTTATGTAGAATAGTTGTCTTTAATCATAATGGATCATTTTATAATATGAATGAGAAACATTCCTAATGCCCCAAAAAACAATTTTAATATTTTTTCCATATGAAAGTTTTCCTTCCTGGTTAGATTTGAGGATGGAGACAAGTTTTTGCAACTTAGTTGTCAGCAAATGTGGCATAAATATTTGATATGGACATTTAAAATATAAGTTCTCTTTTTTATAAATATATCAATGGATATAATAATTATGATGAATAACACTAAAACACTTGTATTTCCTATCACGTTACTCTTCCTTAGTTGACCAACAGAACTTATTTTCTGGGCTGTCTCATAGAATGATAAAAAGATATGAAAATGAATTATACATGCAACTTCCAGTATAAATGTTATGAACATTTTCCTTTTTCAGTTTATTGGCTGTTAGCAAGTTTGATTAAATGTTATCAAAATTTAAAATGTGAATAAATTTTAATATTGCTGCACCAAGTACTCCAAAATAGTTATTGGTTGGAATTAATAAATTCATTTTGAAACAAATATTGCACGAAATCTATACAGTCACTGTCTACATTATTTATAGTTCAAAAATGATATATTTTTATTATAAGCACAATGCATGGGTACCATAATTTAATGGTATTACAACATAAGAAATGTAATTAATTATTTACATGAAATTGGATTATCTGTATTTATTTCCAGGGAACCCTCTACAAAGTTCATTATGAAAGGATTCGGTTGTGTGGCCTTTCTAAGCTTGTTACGGGAAAAGATCTTGCCTACAGTTCACCATCATCTGTTAGGTTACCTGTTGGTTCTAGAGTTGTCGCACTTTTTATGGATGAGTCTGGGAGAGAGTTCTATTATGCAGGCTTAGTAGCTGAGCCTCCTAAGTATCTTAATAAATTCAGGTAATTTTCACATATCCTGTTTTATAAACTATTTTTAAGTGATTCCTTTCGCCTCCTTTACTTTACTTTCAGTTGTGCATCTGTGTCAGAAGTTTTAGTTACAGTCTTACTTTGTTTTCCACTTGTGCATTGCATACTGCTAATTCAAAAACAATCCTTTTAGCAGTAATTTCACCTCAGAGAATACTAAACCATTGCATGGTGCCTTGTTTTGGAACAACAGGCATGATGTGTCTGACCAAGAAGTACGATAAAAAATGCTCTTGGCATATCCCATGAAAGCCTGCTCAATATTATGTATTGCCAAATGGAAAAAATTGAATTGAATGGTCAGTCTGTACACTTTGTCATAAACATATAGCAACACTTGATACAAACAGCATGAAAGAAGGAATTCAAGTTTCTGTAAGATCTTCACTAAATAAAATTATTAACAGATATAATTTAATTCCCTTTATTCCAAATGACAGGTGAAATAATCAGAAAGTCACTGCAGAGCCCCCAGTGTGTATGAATGTATGTGTAGTTTTATCAATTGAAAGCTGTCTTCACAAAAGTGACAGAGTTGTAGTTTATCAAAGTGAAAAAGTGGCGCTTTATATTAATGACTAACTTCTGTCATTTTTAGCTTAGTTTTTTGTTATTGGTTTTTAAATTTTAAATTATTTTTTTAGTATTTTAAAGTATTTTTAAATTGAAAACAATTGTAGTACTATTAAGTTACAGTTGTAAATTGTGCCACTATGATGTTTTATGAAAATTTGTTCGAACTGCGGACTGTGGAGTTTTGACTGTAGCCCATAAACAAACAACACCCCACCAGGCCACTAACTTTCCCTCTCAATGGAAGGTGGTGGAATAGGAAAGGTTCTGATAGTGATCATACGTAGCACTTTATACATACATATATGTTTAAACATACATATACGTATACACACACACACAGACACACATACATGCATAAGCATAAGCATGCTCATACATACTCCCATAGAACATCTTCATGCTACGGACCCCAGACTCCCTATCTGAATTTCTCCACACCTTGAACTCCAAACACTCCATAAAGTTCACTTGGCTGCACTCCCCAATATCACACTCATGGCCATAGTGTGCCTGCCCGCCTGCTTAAGCTGCTTTTACCCGTGTTTACCAGAATTCATTATTGTTTCTTTTCTCGTGTCCCACTTCACCCGCTCGGACAGTTTACCATAGAATTTCCGACACAGATGTTCTTTTGTTTTCTTTATATAAATATTAATTTAAAAGGCAGGATGGAAGTAAAGAAAGATATCTTAATTTATAAAGTGTATTTAAAAATTAAAATGAAATAATTTACGTCTGTTGAAATTTAATAATAAAAAAGATAGCCAAATACAGACAAAATAAGTAATAACATAAATACCACACAACCTTGTCCGTTTTAAAAAATTGTTATATAAGACACTGTTAAAGGGTCACACAAACTGCAACATAGTGGACAAAGTATGGGAGAAGATACCTATCGAAATGTATGTAGAAGGCAGTAATTGAGAAATTAACAAAATTTATGTTTATTTGTTGTACATATTGTGGTAATTATGAATATGTAATTATTTAATAAACAAAATTTTACAATTTTCATTGTTGGCTGTGTAAATATGAGGCCATTGCATTATAGCTTGTCTACAAGAATATGGAGCCTATAATGTTTGCTTGCTAGAGTTGCATTGTTGCCTCAGGCAGCACTGAGATGTACGGAACTTGAGAACAGAGAGTTGCGTGGACCAGGATTGGGGAAGGTGTGTTTTGAGGAGTCCGTATTCAGAGTTCCTGGTACTATGATTGAGCAAGTGTGATTAGGAAGCAGATACATATTGTATTAAAAGTCCCCGGGTTTTGGAATTACAAGTCGACAGTTTGGAATATTTCGTCGATTGCCATATTCATGCAATTATCCATGTTTTTTCAGAGGCTCTCAGCTTCCTTCCTAAAGAAGGTGGCTGAGAGCCTTCAAAAATTTGAAGAACAACCTTCAGTTCCTTATGGCGACACTCCACTTCACTTTGAGGTAAGCCACAACCTATCTCTCTTTCCTATCCATACCAATATTGCAATTATTTATGAAAAGGTCATATCCTTACCAATATATATATATATATATATATATATATATATATAATTGTGATATTGGTATGGAAAGTAAATAGAGATAGGTTGTGGCTTACCTGAAAGTGAAGTGCGGTGTAGCCAAAGGGAACTGAAGGCAGTTCTTCCTTCAGATTTTTGGAGGCTCGCAGCCTCCTGCAGGAAGGAGTGCTACACCATTTCGTGCACTTGCGGGCTGCAGAGTTTTTACCACCGCACAGCTAGTAGCCCATAAACAATTAACACCCCACCGGGCCACTAACTTTCTCTCAAGGGGAGGTCATGGCATAGTAAAGGTTCGGAAAGTGATCATTCATACAAAGCACCCTATACATACATATACATATAAACATGCACAGACATACACATGCACACAAACATATGTATGCATACACATACATACATAAGCATGCTCATAAATACTCACATGGACTCGTGAAAGTGGGAATGGCAGGTAGGAAGGGCACATTTGAAGGATATTGAGTCCAGGGCTCTGCCTGGATTGTAAGACATGTTGGAAGGAGAGTTCCCACAGCCTTTGATGAATCGGAAGGTAGATCTTTAAGGATGGTGAGTGTGAAGCATTGGTTGAAATGGTTTATATTGTGACTTTGGGCATGAGCAGCTACTAGGAATTGAATTTTGGAAAGTTTGACAGTGCTGTGGTGGTTGGCTATTCATTCAGGGAGGGGTCTTTTTGTATGGCCTATATAGAATGCAGGGCAGAGTCTATATATATATATATATACACACAAATTCATGCTTGCTGGCATGCAGTTCAGACATTTCCTGATGAAGGGGGCTCAGACCCTTGAAAATTTGAAATATTTTACTCCTCAGCCGGACTGTACCTACTGTTTCTTTCAGGTAAGATATATATATATACTGGTGCATAAAGACAACAATCACAGTGGGTCTTTCTTTGTTAACAATGGAGACTGTAGACCGCGCGCCTAGAGGAACTCAGTCTGCATGAAGTCTGCGTCGAGAACTGGGACATAGCAGTGTGGTACATGTACAGAAATAAAAACAGTAAAAGTCTGTGGATCTAGAATTATGAATAGGGCTATCTAGTAAATCCAACAGCGAGATATAATAGTTTACATAAAACACAAGTAAACAGTTTTGATGGAGAGACTTATAAAATTGCAATTTAGAAGCAGAAATTTTGCTTCACAAACTGAACTAATTTTCACATAGAGAGACTTTGAGGAGACCTATGTCCGGCAACTGGCTGAGGGTGGGATAATCCTGGTTCCAGGATAGCAGAGATCCAGAGCAACTACCGTGTGTTCAAAATCTAATCAGTAGAATCAGTGTATAATGGCCTGTTTAGTGTGTGTTGACTTCAAGCTGCAAGAGTCCGAACTGATACTAGTAGCACTGTCGTGAGTACAAAACAATTATTAATGACTGTAAATGATAATTAAAGGGTATAGTCAGATTTTGTTCACGTTTTTCTTTTCATTCGTTTTCTTTTACTTTTGTATTTAATATTGTATTCTGTTAACTTCAGTGAGTTTGGATTGTTAATGTTTTAGTTCATTGTATTTGTTCTTCCTATCAAACCCAGTGGTGACCCTGAGATAATGAGAAATTCAACGTAATTGATTGTGAAATTATAAAGCTATATTTTCATAGAACGCCACGAATTAATAAAATAAAAATTGAAATATTTGTTTGATAAGTTGATAGAATTCGGCTTGCAAAGCAGGGTTTATAATGTGTAATTATCAACAACAAATTTTTAAATACATAATAATTTTGTTAATTATTCCTATTAATTAAGACGACCTTTTAATCATTACATAATTTGGCTTCATCAACGTGGGACAAATTAATTGTTAACCTTATTAATCATTACATAAATGTCTTCAATGTGTGGCTAACTATTATTCAAATTTTAATTAATTTTTTTGTTTAATTTCTTTTAATTAAGAATTTTATTTTATATTATATATTTGTTTTATTTTCAGACAATAGCTATTTTGTGATTAGTTACTTCTACTAACTACCTAATCTAATACATTGCTATTATTAGTGAAGGTAGTGATGGCTAAAAATATAATGTTGTTATTTCTAACTAAGGTTGTGTTTGTTTCAGGTATTTGGTTTTTTTTGATGATGGTTACTCTCAGTACCTTGAGCATGAAAAAATCCTCTTGGTTTGTGAATCTTCAGATAATGTATGGGAAGATGTTCATCCAAATTCCAGAGAATTTTTTAAGAATTACTTGTTACAGTACCCAGAGAGACCAATGGTGAAGTTGTCTGTAGGGGATGCCATTAAAACAGAGTTCAATGGTACTTGCTTATGTTTTTATTTTGTTTATTCAAAATTGTATGTATACTTTTAAATAAAAAAAATGATATAGGAAACTCAATATCCTTTGTGATTGAAGAACATAACAAAAAAATGTTTTTGTTATATAAATAATAAATATTTATGACATAGAAGTAAAATATGTAGAAATATATTATCAAATTAAATAGTTTTTTTGCTCATAATTTTCAAATATCATTTTTAGGTGAATTTTTTTTTAATAATGTAATATTTATTTAAATAAAAATGTAGGCCATATCATTTATTCCCTACTTTCCAGAGTATATGGTTCTTTTTTTTTATGTTATTCACTTTTTTATAATTAATAAATTTTGCCTCTCAGTTGTGTATGTGAATATTAGATACTGTTATTTGAATCAATTTTCCTTGAAAGCCTCTTACCACTTTCAGTTTACTCATGTTTCCTCAATGTGAGGTTACTTTATTCCAATTAGTCAGTCCCCTTACAATCTTTGTCCATGTTCGCCCTCTAACATGAAGTATCATGTGAGTTCTATTGGAATTCTCTGTCTATTTATTGTCTGTATTCTTTCCTCCTAATGTATCCTAATTAATGATATTTATTATATGTTCTCCTACTTACTTCTCATTCAGTAATCCTTTAAGGAGTCTTTTTCTGTCTTTCAACCCATGTGAATGTTTGGAGAGACAAAAAAGGCAACGTTAAAACTTTTAGCAAGAATGACTCAAACCAGGTGACAAACTCAATATTAAAGCTAAAATTTTAGCTTTGCTATTTTTTGCATTCATCACCAAGTTTGTCATTAGTGTGGCTCTTGTGTTTTTGAATCACCTAAGAAAAGCAAAATTGATTGCTGAAACATCCTGGAAAATTAATTTTATCACTTTATTTTTTCTGTTATTTGGCTATTTGTTCTGTAATTTAGTTAATGGAGAATGTGGTTCAGCTCTTTATATCTTAATAGAGTCTGATGCTCATAGCCAAGAGTGCTATCTATTGTTTCTGTTAGAAATGTCATCCTCTCTTGCGTTATATCATTTCACTCTCTTATTGACTCAATACCACATTGTCTAAATTATAAACTTCTTTAAATAACTCAGAATTCATATTCTTCATCTCTGTATATGGCAATGCTAACCATAAAAATATATTCTCTGAATTGAATCTTCAATGTCATAATATTTCTGATCGAACTTAAACACTTTCCAAGAGTCATTTTTATATTAAATAGATTGATAGCATGTGACTGGTTATTGAAGACCATGATCCGGTAAATTATGATCTCCATACAAAAAAATTAGGTTGTATATTTGCTCTCTAAATCAAAATATGTTAACTTGTCTCAGTTTCTTCTAAGGAAGCATTTTTATTGACATTTATTTTTAAAACAAATTATTTTTCCATTTTAGGTAAATGGTGGCTTGCCCGAGTTCTGGAGGTTGATGGTTCTCTTGCTAGAATGATTTTTGATGCAGATACTCATACAGAATGGATTTATAGAGGTTCAACTCGATTAATGCCATTGTTCAAGGAATTGACACTTTCAAATGCTCGTAAAATATTAGGTCCTTATAATCGTTTTCGCTGCAGCACACCAAAAAAGGTTATTGGTTCACTTATAATACATATATGTGAGATTTTTTTTAATTTAATAGCATTTTAGTATGGAAAATATTTTTGTAATGTCTAAGCATGAAACAACAAATGTTGCCAATAACAGTGGAGATATAAAACTGTTCCTACAGAGAATCAGAGTGCATAAACATTCTTTTCCCAGTAACTTAGAATATTGTTGCCATTCTAATAGCTTTTTTCTTGTTATCTCAATGTGTTGCTTTGACATTGTATACTGATTGTCAGTTATTCATTGTGAAAAATGTTGTTAATATGAATTAGATATTACTACTTTGAAGGAAGTTTACTTGTGCAGTTGTGTCTCTCTAGGCTCTTGTGTTTTTTCTGCACCTGTCTAAAGGAACAAGGGTTTCAGAAACGTGTGGTATTTATCTTATCACTTTTGTCTTTATTTGGCTAACTTTCTTATTATTACTAAATAAAATAGTGAAATACAAACATTTCTTACATATTCTTTGACATCAGAGATATTCCACTTCAGATCAATTTAACAAAATCATTTTGACCTCATCAGTTTAGGTTTCCATGAAATTTTGTATGAATAACAAGGTAAGTAATTCTGCCAATATTCAGATTTTTATTTGGAAAATTTTCAAGATACAGCTGTAGCTCGGTATTAAGCCTTCAAACTATCATTTGTTTGTATATTTAGAGAAACTAGAGAAGTCTCAAATTATGATGACTGGAAAGGAATTTGAATCCCAATTTTCATGATTATGAGTTATGATGCAGCTACATTTGATATCAAAAAATATCTAGAGAATAAATAGTTTGTATTAAGACACATAGATACATTTTATTTTCTCTTGCAGCTGTTGGACAATCCAAAGGGCCCATGAAATTTGTTGAATTATGCTATTATATTATGTTACATTTTCATAACTTTATTCATGCTAAGTTATTTCTTCCTACAGAATAATGTTCCTTATGTTGAATATACACATAGTGAAGCAGATGATGTTGAAATTATCAAACCTAAAGGTAAAAAGAATTGCTATATTATGCAACATCTATTTGTTTAGTAGTAGTATTGTATTACAACTAAATAAATTAATATTTGTTTTTAGTTCCAAAAGTATTCAGTGAATGCAGCATGTTAATATAATACATTTTAAAGTATTTTGCTTTAAATATTTTATTATAACTTCTTAATTTTGATTTAAAGTAATTTTGTTCATATTATGCGCTACTCCTTTGGGTCATAATCCAAAAAACACACTGAATTGTTTAAAGTTAGTATATCTTCATATAGCCTCAAATTCCTTTCCTACAAGGTATGAAATTCAATAGGTTGACAGTCTTTTATAATATTTCCATATCTGGGTTCCTGGGTATTTATGTAGAGGGAATGCTTAATTTATCAGAACACCCCCCCCCCACCTCTTTCCTCCCAATAAATAGTCCCAATACCAAATATTGTATCTTCTGAGCGTCAAAAGTACTCCTGGAACAACCATTGAGAATAAAAATTTTTTTTTGGTACCTTAAGAGCCGTAAAAATATATTCTGTACCCTAATGGAGTCAAAAAATACATGTTACCTTAAGAGAGTTAATCATACTCATGGTGTCCTAAGCGAGTCAAAATTTCTTCATGTACCTTCAGAGTGTCAAAAATATTCAAGACACCGTTGAGATAAAAAATATTCCTGGTACTTTAAAAGAATCAAAATTATTTGTCATACCTTAAGCGAGTCAAAAATACTCACAATACCGGTAGCCTAAGAGAGTGAAAATTACTTTTGGTTTCTTATGAATTAAGGACATTCCTGGTAGGGTAACAGAATCAAAAATACTTAGGAGGTTTGAAAATATCCCAGTACTTAAAGAGCATAACATACTGCTTGTAATTTAGTACATCTATAAAATGCCTCCCCCCACCTCTATTGGTGATGAGGTGTTTTACCAAAATGGTGTTTGTTTCATATTGTAACTAACATTGGTACAATTTGGCAGAATTTGCTGCATGTGTTTAAGATTGTATGCAGAACATTGTTTTCCCCTTCCTCCCCCACACCTATGAGTTAAGTACAATATCTGGCAAGTTGAATGTCATAATTCAACTCGGTGACATCCATAATCCTAGATTTGTCTCCAATCTGGGTTTCTTTCACATTATTTTTATGTAATGTCTCTCCACCCCTCCCGTGATAAAGGGGTTGAAATTTTACACAAATAACATTGGGAGAAACATTATCAATCTCATTGACCCCAACAAATATTAATTCAACACAAATATCAACCATTTTAGCATGATTGAAAATTTTCACTCCCGGCCCCCATGGTGGTAGTCACGTTTTACTCAAGCAGTGTTTGTTTCTGGTTTGAAAGTAACATGTGTACAAAATTTGGTCAGATTTGCTTATTGTGTAGATTTGATGTAGAACATACACACAAAGAAACAAACACACACAAACAGTCAATTTTATTTATTAGATACTAACTGAGTACCTGGTGTTGCCTGCGTATTTATTTAAATTTTCCTGGAGAACTAATTTATTCAATAGTAATTTCTTGGTAAACATTTCATTTCATCAGCATCAATAATGTGGATATTTGTAACATTTACCCATTTACTTTCCCTTCCCTGTCCTAACACCTCAGCATCCAACTTCATATAAATCAGGATGATGACTGACAGTACTTTAAAAACTCGAGAATTATCCAACTACTTAAAATAAGAGTGCCTAAAAAAACAAGTCGAATTAAAAGTGAAAAATACTTGCTAACTTAATAAAGTCTAAAAATACTCACGGTACCTAAAAGGAATAAAAAAAATAAACCTTTAAGTACATGGAGACCAAAACATGGCTGGCACCCTACGAAAATCCAAAATAAACCTGGTACCTTAAGAGGGTCAAAACTGCTCTTGGTAACTTTACATCAACATTCACCTCAATGACGCGGAGCACAAAATTTCATTACCATCATGGTTATTGTGAGAATTAATCTTAGTAAACACTATAATCCAGTAATTGACGTGAATCTGTCTTTTTTCCATTTTGTATGTAAACCCCTTCGTCCACCACCTGTAAGTAAGGGTGCTTCCCTACATTGCATTTTGAAGTTGAAATTAGACACTTACAAATTCTAGAATAATGCTATGAAATATAGTGACCCAAAAAACGCTTTATTTGTTGCGAATTATGGCAGTTTATGAATGTTTTTAAATACCACACCCATTCCTAGAGATGTTTATCCATAACCCCTGATTTGACTCCAATCTAGGGAGCTATTTCATTATTTTTATATAACACAACTCGACCCCTATCCCTAAATATGTTTACCTCCCATTCCGAAGGGCGTTAAACACATTGATCCTGAAATATTTTCATTCAACAAACAAATTGTAGTTTGAACATGTTTAAGAATTTCTACCCCCGCTACAATGTGTTAAACAAAAATTATTCCACACAAAAATTGGCTGCTTACATCATTTGAAAATTTCTACCCCATTCAGCAAAAACCCCCTCCCAATATCGTGCATTATCCAGTTAGTCACAATGAAACACCTTGACATCCATATCCCCAGAATTGATTTGAAATTTGGTCTATTTACATTATTTTCATGTAATGCAACACCAAACCCCACCCCTAAGTGTGCTCCCATTCCATGGTGATAGAGATTGAAATTATTCGCAGATAATATCTACCAAAACATTATGAATTTGAATGACACTATAAAATATTTATTCGACACAAATGTTGGCTGATTAACATGTTTGAAAAGTTCTACTTCTGTTCAGCTTCACCCATGGTGGTTAAACTGCAAGTTGAATGTCACAATTAATCTGAGCAGCATCCATAACTGCAGATTTGATTCCTATATCGGTTTTTTGCGTTATTTTTATGTAATGCGGTCCACCCTACCCTTCATGGTTCTCTGCTATCAAGTTGTTAGGGGTTTTAATTATACACAGAATATATTTAAAAATATAGAAATACTATAACCCTGAAAAATATTTATTCCTCACAAATATTGACCATTTTATGTTTGAAAATTTTCACCCCCATCCATCCAGGGGTTATATGGCCAGTTGAATATCATAATTTAACTCAGCAACATCGAGGACTCTGGATTTTACTGTAATCGTGGTTTTATTCATGTTATTTATTTGTAATGCCCATCCACCCCCACCCCTAAGGGTGCTTCTTTCCCATGTTGTATGGGGTTGAAATTGAAAACATCGATTGAAACACTATCAATCTCTTTGATCCATAAAGATATTAATCTACCTAAAATATAGGCTGTTTCACCATGTTTGAATATTTCCACCCCCACCCCTATGTGTCCTTAGTTCTCATGGCAAAAGGGGTTAAATTTTACAAACAAAATTGGTAGATATATTATAAACATCATTGACCTCAACAATTATTTATTCCATGCAAATATCAACCATTTAACATGTTAGAAAAATTCTACCCCCTTGTAGCCCACCCGTGGGGGTTAAATGGCCAATTGAATGTCATTAAACTCAGCTACATCCATAAAACTGGATTTGACTCCAATCTCAATTGTATTGGCGTTATTTTCTTGTAACTCACGTCCACCCTGAACCCCAGGGTGCTCTGTTTCTATGATGTAATGGGTTGAAATTACAGTCAGATAACATTGGTAGAGTTACTATAAATCTCTTTAAAGCCCAAAAATATTTATCAGACTCACATATAGGCTGTTTTAACATGTTTTATAATATCCATCCCCGCCCCTGGGGTTGGTAGACGTGTCTCACCCTGATAGTGTTTCCTGGTCACATAGAACACGTGTACGAAATTTGCTCCACTGGTGTAGATTTGTATAAGGAACATGCACACAAACAAACATATACACATACAAACACTCTGTTTTGTTTATTAGATAGATTATACAATTTTATGGGAAAAATTGATAGAGAGCTGCTGACTTACCTTAAATCGTTAGTTGTAGTTGTCAGGATGGGAAACAGTAACACCAAATTTGGGGGGCTCGGCAGGACAGTAGGTCTGAAAGTTGTGCCAGCTGGACACACAGAGTTGAATTCAAACCCTGGCAGGGCAGCCATTACACAGCAACAATCGATACCCAACAACTCTCTCTCTCTCTCTCTCTAAAGAACATGTAATTAGAATTGCAATATAATGGAATATAACATACATACAGTTGAAAATTGTAACTATGTAATCTATTTAATAAATTCTTCATTTTTGATAATTATTTTGATTTATTTTTATAAAAATATTTAAATAATTGAATATATTACTATAAAGTAATTTATTTTTCCAGTGGTTCGTGCTGTAGCAAGGAAGAGCACTAGCAAGCCAACGTTTTCAGAGCCATCTGTTGTCTGTGTATCAACTGGTGTTAGTAAGGTATAGTTTTATAACAACTAATATACTTTTTTTTATAAATTGTCAATCAAATTATTCGGCTTTGATTGCATAACAATGAAAGAAAGTATTCATAGTGATTTGTAACTGATCAACAATTCATTTTTATAGTTAATAAAACGTTATTGTTTCTATGAAGACTTTAAATAGTAGTGTAACTTGATCGCAATGATTCTAGGGGTGACCTATCTGCATGAACATGTGACTTTGTGATACAAACAGTTGTTAAATTGACACATTTTTCTTTGAGAAGTTCAGGAATGCAAAATATTTTGATACCCCCAAAACTTTGGTATAAATTAATAAATACATAGTTAAGTATGGGGTTCATTGCAAGAATAAAGATGTCTAGGTAATTTTAGGAGAACCAATCCACTCCCCTATTTATCCACTTAGACAAGGCAAATGTGTGTTAAAAAGTTTCAAGTTATTATTTTGAAATAAATAGTACAACTAATACCTAATAGGACTGGCTATATTTACTAGGGTTGGCGAAAGCCACTGTAGCTCAGTTGGTAGAGCATTTGTATACAAAGCAAAAGTATCTGGGTACCTGGACAGTGATAGGAATTGAGTTTGTGTAGCCCAGAAAGTAGGTGGTGGTAAGGGATTGGCTATGCATTTAATTGTGGTCAAGAATGAACTTGGATTGTTTTGAGAATAAATACGGCACAGGACATCTCGTTTGGAGGAGGTGTGGAAATTTTTTTCTATCTATGAAGGCATTGAGTATATAGTTGGTGCTTATAGCAATATAATTTCAGGTGGAGCTCCCGTAAAGCGTAGGTTGTGTATATTGTGGATCAATGTTGCCATGTCATACCAATGTCATGAATGTTGCTGTATTTACAGAAATCGTGCTTTGAAATATATTACGAAGTATTGTGAAAGTATAGAATAAGTCAATTGAATAACAATTATGTGCTTGACAGTTTGTTATTAGTAGTGAAATGGGATCACACAAAAAATGTGCTAGACATTTGGAGAGTGGCAATTGTGTGGGCCATGTCGTGGTGGGTAATTAATAAGTTTTACTTTGGAGGAGTTCAGAATTGTAAAATATCTTATGTAACTTTGTAAATATTCAGTTTGACTATTGTATTTAAAGAATTGCAAGGTATCTTAAATTAATTGAAAATATTTTGCTTTTCCAAGAGTACAAATTTGTAATCCCATTTTCTGATGAATGTTAATTTTATGACAACTATTTTCCATGTTACAGCTGTTTTCAAAAATTATAAATGTGTCATCAAAAAAGTATCATCCACATATATGTGATGATGATTGCTCCAAGGAGGTACATTCCAATTATGAGCTGAAAGGATGCAACCCACTCTTAATACCAATGATATTTGGTTGGTTGAGGTCTGTAAAATAGTTTTTTATTGTTTATTGTGTTAATTGCATCATTTAATGTTATCATCAGGAGATTAAACAAGGTAGAATAATTTTAAAAGATTTACTTTGCAGTTATAAAGAAAATAGCTTTAGGTAAAAGTGACTAAGCTAAGAATTATAAATGTAAATGCCTCTGATCATAGCATTTTATTTTATTCTTGGTTTATTCACTCTAAGCAATAATTGATCACCTAAATGCTTATTGCAAGTCTAGTGGAAGATCCTTTCATATAGTTTCCTGAGAGTGATAAATGACCAATTGATTTTAAGAATCTGTAA
Source organism: Zhengitettix transpicula (assembly GCA_037074705.1). Lineage (NCBI taxonomy): Eukaryota > Metazoa > Arthropoda > Insecta > Orthoptera > Tetrigidae > Zhengitettix > Zhengitettix transpicula. Next base: position 186,248,331 of record CM073591.1, on the reverse strand, counting down.
TTTTCAACCTCCTTAGTTTCTGGAAACTAATAGTTTTGATTTATTGCGCAAGTACTTATCTTGTATTAAATTATACTATGCGCACTGTTCCTCTATTTTATTTATACACTTGGCTTGCAATGCAAAGATACATAATTATAGCCTTTATGTCTTATATCAACCAATTAGAGAAGATTTCTGTAATTTGAGATAATTGCTTTTAACTTGCTCCTAATATGTCTTTACAAGGGTTGCATCTCGTGATGCATTACACACATATTCTAAACTCAAAAATAAAATATACAATATCTGCTTTATTTTATATATATTTTTCTTGTAATTTTTTTTGTTTTCAATCTTTTATAGAAACTTTTCAACCTCTGGAAGCTTTAAATGTGTAACTTATAAAGCACCATGTGGACGGGATATTCGAAACATCCAGGAACTTTATCATTACTTGAAAATAACAAGATCAAATATTGGAATAGATATGTTTGACTTTGATTCTTGGGTAAACTGTGTCCATGAAGCACCAATAGATTCATATAAAATTTCTATTCTGGTACATGTTTTACTGTAAACTTATTTACTTATTTCCTAATTAATAATTGTTAATGTTTATTATGTATTTAATTTGTCTCATTTTCTGTCTTTATGACATAAATTACAATGATGGAAGAGATATGCTTTTTCTTCTTTTTTTAAGTGTATTTAAAATTTTTACATACATTTAAAATAATTTTGTAGATACATTGATTGAAGCGAATACTAAAATTTTGATGTGGCTCAGGTTTTGAGCCAGGTCCATGAATTTACACAATGTTTCAATGTCTCTGGTTGGAAACTTTGAATGAATTTTATATGGTAGATTCACTAGGCAAACATACTTTCTGGGATGCTGTTATTTTTATGTTGAACAAATGTATTATATTGTTAATATTCAGTTCCTAATTTTTGTATTACTTGATCATGAAATTGTTTGCCAATACAAAATGTTTAATAAATCTGTAGAATTGGATTGGTGGATAATTTATGAAGTTGTTTTAAGTCAATAACCAGGTTTTGTGAGACATGTCTCTTTGTTTAATACAAGTAATGCCACCAAATTGAATAGCAATATGATTTTAAGAGTAACAATCTTTTTCTCAACGTTTTAATATGCAGTTATTATTGCGGATTATGTCTTCTTTCTCTGCAACTGCTGTTTTGTCTGTTCACTAAAAGTATTTGCATAGTTTTAACTTATATCTTTTCTCTGTCATAGCTATGTGACTGAGTCACTCATTGCCATAATATCAATTTATCTTTCATAATTCTTCTTAACAACTGGTAATAAAAATTACTGTTAAGCAATAATTTATAAATTTGTGTTTATATCAATTTTATTTATGTTATTTGTAGTAATAGTCACATATTAGAATTACTCAATTCTGTTTCAGTTATTGTAAAAATTAATTACTTTTGTGGACACTTTTGCCAACAGGATATATCGTATGGTGAGGAACAGGTACCCGTATCGCTAGTAAACTCGATTGATCATGATCTTCCCAAGACTATAACTTACACAACTCAAAGAAGGCCAATTGAAGGTGTCAATTTAAACCTTGATCCAGAATTTCTTTGTGGTTGTGACTGTACTAATAATTGTGAGGTATTAATGTATTAAATTTTCATGCACATCAATTTAGAGCAGTTTAGGAAATTTAGCATTAATTTTGTAGATTTTTATCAGCATTTTATAACATGCTACTGTGTTGCCTTATGATATTTTAAGATTATTGTAGTCAATTGTAAACTATGATATTTTTTATTAATTACATATCTTTATTGTCATCATGCTGTTGACCAGTAGGTAGATAGAACCTCATAACAGCCAACTGACTGCAATTATGCTTGGAGGGATTTTATCCTTAATATAGATTTAATTAATTTTATTGTATAATATAAGATTATCTAATCTTATCTTATAAATAAAGCAGAGTGTTTGTCTGTACGTATATATATATATATATATATATATATATATATATATATATATATATTTGTTTGTTTGTGTGTATGTTCTTTGTGACCAGGAAACACTATCGGGTTTATACCCGTCTACGACCCCCAAGAGTGGGGGTGAAAATATTCAAAAATACTATAACTGACGATATTTGAGTTTAAATATTTTTATGGGTCAAAGAGATTGATAGTGTATCTACCAATGTTATCTCAGTATAATTTCAGCCCCTTACAGCACGGAAAAGGATCACCCTTATAGGTGGGAGTGGACGGGAGTTACAAGAAAATACAACTGAGATTGGAGTCAAATCGGGGGTTATGGATGTTGCTGAGTTTAATTCAATTGGCCATTTAACCACCTGGGGTGGGGGTGGTTTTTCTAACATGTTAAAAGATCAATATTTGTATGGAATAATTAATTGTTGAGATGAATGACATTGATAATATATCTACCGATGTTGTTTCTAAAATTTCAACCCTTTTCGGCATGAGAGGGGAGCACGCTTAGGGGTGGGGAGGAAACATTCAAACATCTTAAAACAGCCAATATTGTAGGCGGCTAAATATTTTTAGGGGTCAAATAGATTGACAGTGTTTTTACTGATGTTGTCTGAGTATAATTCGAACCCCCTTACAGAACGGGAAAGGAGCACCCTTAGGTGTGGGTGTGGATGGGCGTTATAAATAAATAACGTGAATAAAACAGATTAGAGACAAATACTGGGTTAAGAATGTTGCTGTGTTTAATTATGACATTCAATTGGACATTTAACCCTGAGGGGTGGTAGGGGACGGTGTGGAAATTTTGAAAATGATAGTTTTTGCGTTGAATTTTTTTTGATTAACCCACAAATTTTCAAACATGTTTAAATGGCGATGTAGTCTAATGAAGCTATTTAGGGTCAATGAGTTCAACCTCAATCGAAATGGGAGGTGATTACATTTAAGGAAAGGGGCCGGGTTGTGTTACATAAAAATAATGCAAAAGATACATAGATTGGAGTCTAATTGAAGGTTATGGATAAATGACATCTATGGCAATGCCAAGTAATCAGCTATTTGGAAGTAAATTTGAATTTTGAGGTAGAACTTAGGTCCTTTGTGAACTCTGGTTTGACATATTGCACAAGAGAGGATGATATTGAGAAGATTCTTTCACATTCCTAGTGAATTAAAGAAGGATGCTGGAGCTATGATAGATATAGATGGATAGAATGAAGTAAAAGTAATTATTTTTGTAGTTGATGAGCAGTCAGGTTTTGAGCATATGATCAAAGAGAAATGTTCAGGGAAATGGTATGTGAGCACTAGGACTTTGTATGGAAAGTGTATTTTATGCATTTAGCATAGAAGTAATGCAGAGCTGGAAGCAGTGGACAAGTTGTAAAAACAGTAACTTGTTTACAGACTAGTTCATTATTGTGTCAAGCATGTGTATCATATCTTGCCAATGCTAAAAATAGCCACCAATCCCATTTGTAACATAAGGTTAAGAGCTTGTTTTCTTTGTCTTTTTATTGTTGTACTTTATGAAAGTTGTATAGAATGAATATCCTTTGTTTTTGTGATTTTAATCAATTATTTCCCTGCAACAAATTAATTTGTGAGCTGGGTGAAAACGTAGTGCATGTAAAGATACTCTGGTATTTGTTCCTGCTTCAATGATGACCACCAAGTTTGGGCAGAGGAATATGACAGACTATCTACAGTAGACTAAATAAAATACCTACATTGTGAGAATATTTGAGTGAGAATGTTTTACACGGTTTAAATGTGTGTGAGGAAAGTATGTTTGGCATTCCAACCATCACTTATAGATTACAAATTTTTTTCTTAGTAGAACAATGGTGGAAATTTATATTTCATTATAATTACTGTATCAAAGATATTTTATACTAAGATATTCTACACACAAAAAAATGTAGACGGTAACACAATAAGGTGTGATTAGCTCAGAAATAATAAATGCCAACTCTATGGCAAATATAGTAGACATGAAACTTTCAAGTATATTACAATATCAAAATTGTGATCTGATGACTTTGAATTTTTACTTAACATTAAAAAACTCATTTTTAAATTAACATTGTTATTTCAACTAAAGAGGATAGCGCTAGGACTTGTCAAGGTGGGTACATAGCACTAATGCATTAAATTCTTGAATATGGATCATTCACGTGGGATCAATACTGAAAATCACACATAGACTGCCTTGAAAACATTCAGGAGAAATCAGAAAAAATTGTTAAATACTATCCTGGACATGTTTATGAAAACAAACTATATGACATAAATCACAATTGCATTCTCTTTTTAAGGCATTTTCGGCCAGAATTGTTGGGGGGGGGGGGGAATGACATAAACCATCAATTAGAAAGTCCTGCGTACTGTGACAGAAGTGATCATGACTTCAATATAAAAGCTAAGGCTCAGAAAAGTAACATAGGGAAATTCTCATTTGTTAATAACTGGAACTCACTGTCCGCAGCAGTTTTTGAGCTCTAACTGCAATTTTTTTTAAAAAAATAAAACAGCTGTACAGAATATAAATTCAAGGGAAGTGTTTCTCTGTTTATTTCAGGAAGAACAACTAATTAGTTGACATATTAATTTAGAAACTATTAATAGTTCATAGTAGCACCTAATAAATTCAATGTTTAAATTTTACTGAAGAGCATTTAGTTAGTGTTCTTATATTATCAATTACAGGATAGAACTGCTTGTTCCTGTTGGCAATTGACTTTACGGGGTACAGCATTTGGGTCTGAAGGAGAAATAGATCTTAATGCTGGATATAACTACAAAAGGCTTTCAGATGCTATTATAACTGGAATATATGAGTGTAATTCAAGGTAAATTTAAGCTAAATCAATCTCTTTTCACAACTTAGTTTTTCACTTTCATGTTTTTTACTATTATTATATACCATACTGCCATATTACTTCAATCCTACAGTATTAGGCCAATACATCTGCTGAAAGTGTTTACCACCTTTCTTATTTCTCAATCTCATATGAAATCATGATTTTTGCCATCTGTTGTCCACTATTCAACACTTATGGGTTCCTCTATATCTTTCACTGACAACTGTTCTACTATGTTGGCTGCACCATTTTATGTTTTAGTGGGGATTTTGTTTAAAATTTTTAATTTTGAAAAGTACTAATTGCAATTAATTAAATAATGTTACTTCATTTTAAAATGGTTACAATAGAACTTGTGAACTTAAAATTACAATTATAATAAATCAGCATTACCTGCACATGATATAATGGCACAAAATTACTCAGCAGGGTTAGTTTTACGTACATCACAATTTTTAATAGCCAAGGATGAGCTTCATGATGCAATATTATGTATTTATGTGTGTGTGTATATATATATATAATATAATACTTCATTCCCTCTACTCTATCCATTCCTCCACTAAAAACTATTAATTGTCCACAATAAGACTGTCTATATTTGCCTGGTCAGGAACTTGACCCGGTGGCCGAGATGGTTAAGGCGTCTGTGTACTAAGCAGAATACGTGGGTTCAAGTCCCGCCTGGGTCAAATATTTTCAGTCTTTCCTTCTGCTTCCATCCTTCTCTCTGCTTTGAACATATGCTTTTCTATGTGCGTAATTCTTCGCCCGAGCATATGAATTCGCATAAAGCGCAATCCTCCTATTTTCTCCTATTTATTTCTATCCTTCCTCACTATCCAAGTTTGAATATATATATATATATATATATATATATATATATATATATATATATATATATATATTACTGCTAATACTAATTCAAAAGTTAAGGAATAATATCACTTTTCAAATCTTATATTCTAAGTTTTTTGATTAATATTATTAATATTTGAATTTGTGACATTTATGTGGTGTATTTCTGGAAGAAACACAAGGTTACTTGTTGAGATTCAAATCCAACCGTGTTCTGACATATGTAATTGATTTTAGTTATCTAATATTTTAGAGACCTCATTTGTGTATGAAACTTAATTTTGCATACCAACATACTCAAGCACATGTTATATATATTGTTTAATTTTTTCCATGTGGCAGATGCAAATGCTCTAGGGCATGCCTCAATAGGGTTGTACAGTTTCCTATGCAGTGCAAACTACAAATATTTAAGACACAACAACGAGGTTGGGGCATAAGGTGTATTAATGACATTCCAAAAGGAGCATTCATATGTATTTATGCTGGTAACTTACTTACAGAACAACAGGCAAATGAGGTAAGACCAAAATAAGTTCGTTGTTTATATTTATATAGGGTGTAAGAACATAGGAATACTTATTAATTTTTCAATACACTGTTGCAGATAGCCCTCGGGTTGGCTTTTTTGCTCACGATTTTGGACTATTATATGTAGTAATACTGCTTTGAATTTGTCGGCTTTTTGAGCTGTCTTGAAATTCCTCAATTTATAGGTCGCCAGATAATTTGTTATTGTAAGAAACTATCATAAGTTAAAAAAAACTCCAATAATTCTTCTAGACAGAAGTTTACATATATTTCATAGCGTGGTTTAGACCTATACATCATGAGGCATTAAAGTACCATTTCTGTACTACACACTTTTTATGCTCACTCTGCCTTGCACAAAGCGAGCAATTGTTTCTAGAATTTACGTGTTTCAGCAGCTATCTGCTTGCTGAGGAGCCATAATGTGGACTCAATTTACAAACACAAACAATACTATTCGTGTGCTAGCCCTGATTGTTGAGTCTAGCTGCCAAAGAGAACTTAACAATATACAACTAACTTAAAAAACATATCCAAATTACTCATCTATCAATGTACAAATTATATATACTTTAAACTAAATAAAAAAAAATTCCATTTCTAACTAAAAATGCAATTTTTTTTACTGTCCTCTATGTACTTTATAAAACAGTTTAACTTGCCCTTAAAATGTCATTAATGAAAATTGGATTGAGATTAGTTAATGTACATATTTAAAAAGTAAAGCCATATTTATGGAAGGGTTAAGTCCCTGTATCAACAATGGATATTTTAAATATGATTGATCATTTTTTAAGCAACATTTCGTGATTTCTATGCGTGGATGCCTGTTGGTCAGCTTTTTGTGATTTCTATGGACGGATGCCTGTTGGTCAGCTTTTCGTGATTTCTATGGACGGATGCCTGTTGGTCAGCTTTTTAGGAAAATACTTAAATCGTGTGTTAAATAAGATTATTGAAGAAGCTGGTGAAAAGTATTTATGGCTGCTTTCAGGAGAATTTGACTATAATCAGAATAAATAGTAGCTTAACTTTCCAATGGTATAGGAAATGTGTCAAAATTTTATATAGCTCAACTATAAATTATGGCCATATGTAAATGTGTGATGTACAATTTGGTACTAAAAGTTATGAAATTGATAGATTAGATATATTGGAAAGAAAGTAGGTTTTGAGTATTCATATTGTTGGTTGATAACTAGTATCAGTTGGAATAGTCATGGAATGGTTCAAAACGAGGTTACTCCACGGGAAGATACAGGGATGTAACAGGAGGTGAATAGAGACAGAAATACAACCATGGAAGATGATGAAAATTCTGGGTTGGTAGAGAATATGTAATAGCATACAGACCAGTAAATAAACTTTCGAACTATATCCACCATATGAAGGATCAATGAAAACAGTAAACACAGAAAGATGTGGTGTATAACATTCTGTGTTTCAACTGTTCTAAAAATTATGTAGGACTCACATTTATGTAGTTGGAAAATAGATTCTACCACCATAGAGATAATTTAAGAGAGGGGTTAAAGACCATTGCAGCAATGTAAAAGTATATGCAGATAGAGAAGCACAAGGTAGATTGTGGTAATTGGAGCACAATTTATTTAAGAATAAAGTTCATGAAGGTATATATATATATATATATATATATATATATATACATATATAATAATCTTGATTGTGTAGCAAATTGGGGATTGAGGGTACTGTTTAGGTGAATCTGCTTAACAATATTTAAGAGACTAATATATAATGGTTGTTAAAAATTATTTTAAATTGATAAAAAAAATAGTGTATAATAATGGTGGATTATGCCAATAAGAAAGCATTTTAAAATAAAATGTAGGTAAAATGATACTAAATAGGTAAATAAATAACCAACTAAGTACTAAATTACTTACCACAAAATTTAATTCTATGGAATAATAGTATTTAATTTAGCATTTATTTTTGTCTTTTATTTGACAATAAGAAAGAAATATGTATTTTGAAAATATTTATGTATATATTATGAATATGTATATTTATGTATATGTATTGTAAAGATATATATGATCACTTAAATTGAAAATTGTGGTGTAATGAGGGAAAAAAACTTGCTAGAAGACTAGGAATTTTTTTTTTATTGATTCTGTATTTGCCCACTGGGTGGCACTAGTTACTTCCAGGCCTTAAGTTAGTTTACAAAATGTTAGTTCTGCTCATCTGCTCATGAATAGAACTTCAATGCACTCTGGTTGAATTGTATGATGGAGCTAAAATAGAGCCAAAAAGGGTGTTCCATTTTTTAATGACGGAAATTTTTTTAAATTGGTAAATGAGAGAAAAGCTTGTTGACTATATGTTAATTGGATCTATATAACCCTTTTCAATCCTGTAATTATAGATGAGTATGGCTGTACAGGCCATTATATATTACTCTCTTAAATATGGTTAAGCAGATTCACTTAAACAGTACCCTCAATTCCCACTTCCTTACACAATCCAGATTCTTAAATATGATTGACAATATTGCTTTATTTATTTTCTTGTTTGATGACAATAAAAAAAAGGGCTCCAGAAAAAGTAATTGGCATTTATTTCTCTACAAGCCAGTTCCTTGAAAAATACACATTTTCTCACATTTCTATCGATACTTTAAAGGGTTACATTTTAGCAAATTTCTTTCAGGACGTCTTCTTTGTCAAACATTTTACTGCTACCTGCTGCACTCCATAAAATAAATTTACTTGGACAACACAATACAGTTATGAACATCATCAGTTAACAACCCGTAGGTGTGTTAGTAGCGTTAGCCATTCCTTAATCGTCATCTCTTGATATGAAGTACAACCCACACATTATTTCTCATCCCGAAGATCAAAGGAAGATTTAATGAAAATAGAATTATCATTATATAAACGTAAGATGATTATCATATCCATTAAATAATTATACGTTACAGTATTATAAATTTACAGATGGCTATAATTCTATCAATATTATGTCATAATCTGATTTTTTAAATTGTATGTGCTATCAACCATATTTCATTTTGAAGCAAGGTAAAAAGTATGGTGATGAGTATTTGGCTGAGCTAGATTATATTGAGGTTGCTGAAGCATACAAATATGGATATGAAAGTGATGTTGAAGAGGAATCTGAAGATGATGATGAAGATTTTAATGAAGCTAATGAAAGAGGTGAGAACCCTGTTTGCATTCTTTGTCTTGTTACATATTTAAATCAACTTCTCATAATATATTTATGATCTTTAAAGGGAAACTATCACACATTGATGACAGTGATAAGAAGAAGGATTCCAAAACAACCTTTCTGTCTAAAGCAACTGAAGATAAAAATAGGTATAGTTCATTTTATCATTGATACAATAGCTTCAATATTTATAAGCTAAACAATCATGTTTCCTTAACATCATTATCAGCTAACTCAACCCATAATGCTTTCTCTACTTTACTTACACTTATTCTCTACCTATAATTTGCAAACTCATATTCCTCCAATTTGCACTATATTGGGCTGCTTTCATCAAATTAATCACTTTTATTTTCTTGACGTCCTATTAAAAAAGGATGATCTAGTGCAAGAAGTACTTTTCCTTTTCTTCTGTTGAACTATTTTAGTTTGGCCATTTATCCTTTGCAATTTGTTTAATTATTCTGCTGATAATTCTATACTAAATAATCGACATGATAATATCTATTGAATTGTAACATATTTTACCAGCTCATTTTTGTCTGCTGAAATAAATTTTCTATGGTTGACTTATATCTCCGTTTCCTTTTCTTTATTTCAATGAACTATTCCTCATTATCACTGAAATCTCCTTGTTGCTTTAGTTATTCTCATTTCTAACTTTATTGTTGATATCACTTAAGATAATGTTGATGGCCTGCCTTTTTTTTTCACTTCTGAATCTCAGATATAAAATCTGAATTTAGCAGCAGTGTTACATACTAAAGCTTTACTTTATTCTCTTTAGTTTCTCATAGTTTCAAATGTTGGATTCAATCATCCTCCTTTCACTCCCTGACACTTTAATATTTCATATGTAATGGAATGCCTAATAAATTCAAAATAAAGATTCCAAGCCGTTTCAACAAAAAAAGAATTATCATTCTTATCTTTGATTGGTGTATGTGTTGAAGCCATTAATCTGATTTTACAGAGGACTAAATCACATCAATAAAATTGAATGAAACAAATATTTGTTTGCACTATTTGTACACAATAACATTTGAAATAATTCCTTAACAATGACTGAATTCAAGACACCATTGTGAGGTGAAAATCTCTGTGCCATTTTGTCCTTGAGACACATTCTAATCTTGGAAAAGTGTCAATAACTTTTAATCAATTTTGTCATTATTGGAAACCCTTTTAAACATCCTTTATCATTATAATTTTTTCTTATATGTTGGACCCTTGGTTATGAACCCTTCAGGTTATGGCATCTTTTGGATACAAAATTTTCGTTGGGTTACTAATATATCTTCAACTTATGAATGCATACTGCTAACTCTGTTCTTAAATTAAAACCTACTTGTAGCCCTGTTTCTTGCTTCTCCTCTCATAACCAAAGCATTTTTATGAATTATTAGTTTCAAATCTAAGATCTTCCCCTTCCTTGATGTGTTCACGACTGATGAACTTTTTGATTTCCAGAGTGAGGAAATAAAAAATAAAAGTGGAATGTTCATCAGAGGATGAACAGGTTTGCAAGGGGGTACTAAAACACCACCCTAACAAAGTTTAGCTAACACTTTGAATGACGTCAAACCACACTTCTAGAAAATTTCGCAAAAATGATAAGGAGAATTATTGTTAGGTTGTTTTTCTGATCCAGGAAGGACTGGCTAAAAAGTATGTTCCATGTTTCTGAGTCTGGAACTGATTTATTGTGTATGTTAATTAGCTAAAGTGGTAACCAATTAACAGACCAAATTAAGTGATAATATAAATACTGAACATTTCTGTATTCCTTGTTGCTTTCGCCAGGTGATTTGAAATAATAAGATTTGGTTTATTAAGAATGCCAGAGTCCAGGAACAAATTAAGTTAGTAACCTGAGGGTCCAATGTATAGATAAGATTAAGAAATAATTTTTCACCAATATATTGCATATTATTTAGAAAACAGTTGTAGGTTTTTGTAGTACTTTGATCACATCCCTTTAAGAAATTAAAATCTTGCAACTCATTAACAAACTGTTTAAATCTTGTATAATTTCCATCATATATAGAGTTAAATAATTCTGGCACTCATACTATAGTTAGCACTACTAAAATGTAATATCAAGATCACAGACTCTTTGTTACCAAATATTGTGTCTAATAACAAACACATACAGTGTCTACACATAATTCATTTCTGCATATCAATTTCAAGTAATGACTTATTAGATCTAACTGTCAGTTTTGCTTCTTTTACAATGAATTTGACTTTACTTACTTGGAGAATTATTAACCTTTCCCTTTTACTCTCAGTACCTTTGCTATCATAATCAGTTTTGGGTAACATGAGTCTCATCTAAATAGAATATAGGACACTTAAATTACCCTTTTCCTTTGTTAATTTGGGGAAGAAAAGTAGAATGGGTACAGGTAACGTGTTTTCCTGGTCACCTTTTGTACTTAAGTTCCATACTTTAAATAATGTGTAGAACTACATTTTTCATCACTTGAAGTATTATCATTACTGACATATATCTGTCATGTTTGGTATTCTCCCTGTTCATAACATTAAAAATGATTCATTTCACAACTTCATTAAGGCCTGGTTTTTTTAAAAGAAATTCCTGACAGTAAAATGTTTAGGAGTACTATATTTTTGGTCGTTCTCTTCATTCTCGTCACTTTCTTTTCATAACTTGTCAACTGAACTTTGACTTATGCCCAAGCATCAGTTGTAGGATTTTGTATCTGATTAAAATAAAAGTTTTTTTTTTACTTGATCAGGCTCATTCTCTAGTTTATTGAAACTGATTAACTTTTAAACATGAGAGATAATCAGTTTGCTTTGCTTACTGATGCCTTTCTTGGTTTGCCATCTCTGTTTCGTTGTGGTGTGTGTAGTTCGAGCTCACCTATATCATTATTACAGAACATGAATAATGTTTAGTTTAGTACAGGATGTGGCTAACTGTAAGTTAACAGTTAGTGAGGGATTTGCACAATCTGATAACACTGCAGGGTGAGGGCATATGAAAGTTAGCTATTTGACCTTCATATTACATTTTTGAGGTTCTAACTATAGCTTACATAGATTTTCACTTGACATTGTGTATTGGATATATCTATAGGTGTTTCCCAAGCATACAACTTTTTATATCCTGATTTGATTGGTTATAATGTATTTTATATGATGATAAAATATTTCCAATTTACCACATTTTTTTTTTTTTTTTTGCTTTCAGCTCAAACCATAATTTGAGAAGATGTAAGGAAGACAGTAATAAGAAGTATAGAGGTAGGGATCAAAGGAAAAATGGGACTGATAAAAGTTAGTTTACTAGTATTTGTTCTTGAATACACAGTTATATACTATCAAGTATATGAAGTTTTTTAAAAATGTCTGTCATGGTACCTATTCACAAATTATTCGAGAATAATTGGGTGTTGGGGGAGCAGAGAACGTTTGTGAATGTTATCCACATTCTCTTAAATGCATGAAGAAATTTCAACCATATCACTTAATAAATAGTTTTCAGAATCATTGAGCTTAAACATGTCACTTCTGATGAGTTTAAGTCTAATTTTGATCCTAATGGGAAGGAAGGGGTTCATCCCTCGGAATGGGAGTGGAATAGGGTGACATGAAGGTAATATAAAAATGGCTGAAATTGATGTTAAAAAATCCAACAATGCCCAAATCTGTGTATGTGGGGTGTAAAATAAATTTTTCATAATGGCTTACATTTGTGTTAAACCCATTATTTTCTACCTTGCAGAGATGAACACTAACACTTTCAGCACCAGTTAGGTTAAAGTTCAGTCCCTTTAACATGGGGTGAAGGTGGGAAGGTGGTAATTATAACATATTTGAAATTACCAAGAGATTAGTGTTGAATTAATTCCTTTTGGGTTAAATAAATACCCAAGTAATGTTGAGCAATCAGCTAGTAGGTGATAAAATTTAAATGTTCAGTTATTGCATTGAAATTATCCGACATTTTTTAAGTATAAAATATAAATGTTAATGGCCAAATAAATAAGAATAAAAAGTATCATAAACAAATTACAAATTTTTCAAGGAAATTCGTTAGTAATAAAACGAAAGGTTTATGTAAATAAGTACCCAAGTAACAGACAAAAGAAGTGCTAAATAAATACGACAATACACTTAGCAGTATTATGTTATTATATTTTACTCTTAATTTAATTTGTGTGTGGTATTTATTTAGCACTTCTTTTTGTCTATTTGGCTCTTATTTATCTAATAGTAAAATTTTTAGACATACGTGAAGTTTCATACTTACATTAGGACCTCTTTTATTATTAATTAGTAAATCTTTAAAATATAAAACCAATGTTAAATTATTTGCAATTACATGTTCAAGATTCATGGATAAAAGCCAATAAATGAAACTGAAATATAAATTTAAAAAAATTAATTTAAAAATAATAAATGCTCTGGGCTGCATGCTAACTAATAGTCTTCAAATGGAAGTAAACAAATTAATAACATACAGCTAGAAAACTTTTAAATTTAAACGGACTTATTTTCTAATTCACACAGTATAATTTATTTAACAATGTAATATTGTATAAGATTAGAACAAAAGCCAATGGTGTGACCATCCTAGCTTTCAAATGCTTCTGCTGTAATTTGAAGATTTTTACATAGGATTAATCAGAGAGGGAGTGGTCAGCGGTCACCAATCTATGGAACGTTTTCGAGAGAATGTTTAAACAAAACAATTGCACCAACAACAATGCAGAAGCATCACATAGAAGAATACAGTTGGAATAGAAGTTCATAGATGAAGTTTGTTAAGTGCAGAAGGGGCGAGATGTTTATTCTAAGCAACTTGTTGCTGGTCACAAACCATTATTATGCAAGTTGAAAAAATTTATTGACGCAGAAAATTCGATCAAAAGTGAAGAATTTTGGTGGCCGTGACATTTAAGATTATTTACATATATCTCTTAATTATATGGTAAACCATTAATCTACTTTACTCCCCATTTATAATTATTTATTTTTAAGAATATTAATAAAACTTTTTCTCTGTTAAAGTTGAGTATTTGTTCAATTTATTATATTTATATCAGGGGTGAATTAATAAAAAGAAATTGTTTGCACAATGTGTCCTTAGAATTGCTGTTTTTCACGCCAAAACGTCCTAGACCGAATGATTAGCGCTTTTTTTTTAAGGACGGTAACCTTTGGAAGTAAGATTAATGATACCGCCTTCATCCCAGATCGACAGTTTGACAATAACTACAGCGCAGGGTCGTTACTAGTTCCTGTAGTCGTCTGCCTATTGCTCGTTAATGTGCAACCTTATTTTAATGAAATAGTTCTGTTTAGCGATGGACACGAATAAAGGTAATATACGGAAGCAGTGGTGGTTCGTGAGTCCAAGTTATGTGCTACATCATTCAAAGCAACAATAACATTTTTTACGAGGATAACCGTAAAATACTAATCATAATATATCGGCGATAGTGTTACAATATTCTGCGGCAATGTAATAGATAACATTTCGAATTCCACGATTATACAAAGTTATGAATGTTAAAAAGCGGAGAAATTTTAGCACCTAGTTGACACACGTGTAACACGAAAGTATTTTTCCTTCATACAGATTTTAAGTAACATTAATTTTAGGAACAATCCATGCACGTTAGCAGTAATGTGCTAAGCTGCAAAGAGTTTTGAAAAAAAAGGAGTTTGTAGAACTTTGCGGGGAGCGCAGAGGGTTGAAACGGAATACTGCAGAATCCAGACAGAAATTATGTGCTCAGCACAGGCTGAATTGCAGGAGCGAGTGCGCCACATGGCAAAGCAGTCAAGTCTTTGAAATCAATGCAGGAATTGACTCGGTAAATACATAACTATTATCAAGGTTCTTAAAAATTAAGAAAATAATTCTCCCTTAATTTATGTGCTATTCTACATGAAAACATATGCACCAGCAACTGCTTCTACTAAGCTTGACATTATTAAAGGATTTGATAATGGTGATACAAAACAAACAGCGGGGCATTAGGATATAGTGATTCAACATTATATATATTGAATAATAGTAGTGAGTACTGGGAAAAACATAAAGATGTCATCTACACTAGAAATGTCCCTTGATGATTAAAATTGAAGATTAGCTTGTTATTTTGTTGGAAAATTGTAATCAGAAACGCATTCAGGACTCATCATATTCTTTTATTAAATTTGATTAGTGTAGTTTTGAATAATACGGTATATCAAGGATAAATTAACCTCACAAAACAAGGGATTCCTGTACTTACAAAATCTCTGATAGCGCCGAAAAAAGTTTGTTTCTTTCAATATTCTCCTGTAAAATTTTCAGTCATAAACATTGTCATGTTAAATTCGTTAGTGGAAAGAATATATATATATATATATATATATATATATATGTATATATATTTATTTATTTATTTGTAGTTTATGTTTGCAGACTTTACTTATCATATGCAGAGTCCAGACTCTAACTACTTTCTTCTCGTCGCCGATTTTAGGCTTTTTGGTTCTCCTTTCTCGACCCAGGCTCAGTGCAGAACCTTACTGTTTTTATGTCTCTATGTGAAGCGAACTGCCACGTATCTCGGCGAAGACTTTTCACTGTTCCACCTCTCGTCGCCGAACACGAACAGACTTTCTTTTGCGTGCGCGCGCAGTCACCATTTCGGCTTTCAACAGAGCTCGGCGCCATTGTCGCTTTGGAAGCTCCTGCAGCTACAATTAAATTTTTTCGCTACAATTCAAATGATACCTAATCAATTTAATGGCCTAATTAATTATTGCTACAATATGTATGTATGCATTTACGTTAATCTCTATATAGATCTAAACGCGTGAACAGATTGCAACAAAACTTGGTTCAGATATTCTTAAAAGACGTGAAACAGTACTGTGGAAGTCATAAAGGTGGAAATAATTTACGAATTTGTGATTATGAGTTATCAAATTGATATCAAGTTGTTATAATTATTAAAAACACCCCCTTCAATCCCACCCTTAGGTGTTAAACTTTAACTTAACCCTGCTGAGATGCCAGAATTAAACTCGGCAACTAGGTTCGACACCAGTCTTGATAGTTGTGGCAATTTTTTGTCACTCAACCTTATAACTGTCCTTATGCTGCTAAGGGATGAAGTTCGAAACTAAAACAATCGAGAATGGCATTATGAATCAGGGATACTATTTATTCGGAGCCAATCTAGGCCGTTAATACATATTTTGTATTTTGAAAATATCATCCGCTACCACCACCCCATACGGTTGCTGCAATTATTTTAAATCCACGGGGTTGGTTCCTGAAGCATAAGTAATACGTGTTTAAATTGGTTTAAATTCTGCCAGGCATTAATATTAACATAATTTACAATGATAATGTATAATAAGATAACTAACGTTAAGTATTATACAATTTTAATATTATGCTTTATTTCGTAAAAACTCATTCTTCGGGAAAATGACCTGTCGGGAAAAGATCAATCGGGATATTGTTGTCGGGAAACGTGCATCAGGGCGAGTGTTTGCCGGGCAAGCGGCCAAATCCCCGCGCGCAGGGCTCATACATGCACGAGAGCGCCGTTACTGCTCAATAAAAACAAAGTTCGGGATAATAATGAAATAAACCAGGAATCATTTGATTGATTAAAAAGTATAATCATATCCGGGTTACATCTATTAATAATAATAAAATAAAATACCAAAGGTTATACGATCCGTGGGACTAATTTTCGTTTTCGTGACTTACGCTTTTTAAACAATCTACCTTTTAAATAACTGACATAGCTTATTTAACGGAAGTACCGACCAAGATTGTAAACACAATTATAACAGCAGATAAAAAATCCACCAAAAAGACCCTTAAGTTATCTGGAGTATTCGACCGAATAAAGATACCGAGAGTATTTTTTCTACACTTAAGGTATCAGGAGTATTGACAAAAAAATCAGTCCATCCCTGGGAGCGGGCTGGAAATTTCAAAACCTGTTAAAACGGCCTATAGTTGCATCGGATAAATATTTTACGGGGTCAGTATGATTGATAGCATTTTAACCGATAATGAATAACAAAGGTAGTATATATATATATATATATAATATATAAGGATATGACGTCAAAAATAATTGCAATATTGGTATGGAAAGGAAAGAGAGATAGATTGTGGCTTACATGAAAGTGAAGTGCAGTGTAGCCATAGGGAACCGAAGGTTGTTATCCAAATTTTCGGAGGCTGTCAGCCTCCTTCAGGAAGGACTGTTACACCATTCCATGCACTGGCCGGTGTAACACTCCTTCCTGTATATAGAGATAGATAGATAGATAGATAGATAGATATAAGAAAGAGAGACATTGAAGTCGACTTATCCTGAAAGTTGGTGCACTCGGGCTGAATAGTGAATATAACAATAACCAATAGTTGATTTCAGTGTAAATCAGCTTTGCTGTGTCTCTTTCCTATCTAAATATGTTATTTAATTAGACCTCACATTTTCCATAAGTGTTATTTATTTATGTTTACTCACTTATGTATATATATTTAGGCTTCAGGAAAAAAGGACATATTTTGAACTCTAATGATGGCAGTGATGAAGAAGATCAAGAAAATGGTAAATATTCTTCATAACACTAATTTTAGAAAAATAGTGAAGTGCATATAATATCATTTTAAATAAATTAATTTTAAACAGTGCACTTAGACATGAGCCTTTTTAAATGATAATAAAATAAATTTAAAACTTACATTTACATATTACAGCACTGTGAATTTGTTATTTTTGAAGAATGAAATGAAGTTTTCTTAAAATTATAATATATCTACTCACATTAAGCACACTTGATATACATTAAATTTTGAACTAAATTTTTGCCCATCTTTTTTAAAATTATGCTGCTACATTACTGTTTATTCATAGTGGGGAGAAAGCCTTCAACATTTTCATCTATCCATGATGTCCAATCAGATAATGTTAATTCTAATAATTTGCCATATATATCAACAAGAACATACTTTGGCGAGGATGAAGCAGTTTATGTTATGGATGCTAAAAGTGTTGGAAATATTGGTAGATTTATTAATGTAAGTACTTAATTATTTTGAAGTTTACAATGTAATCAATTTTCAGACATAACCCATTTCTCATAGAGTTTATAATTGTACCATAGGTACATGAACTGTACCCGATATTAAAATATTTATTATTCTCACACAAAAGATATTACTTAGATATTTAGAATAATATAAATGTTATGTAAGTAGAGTGATAATGAAATAAACCTTCTAAATATAATTTTTCATAGAGTTTATAATTGTACCATAGGTACATGAACTGTACCCGATATTAAAATATTTATTATTCTCACACAAAAGATATTACTTAGATATTTAGAATAATATAAATGTTATGTAAGTAGAGTGATAATGAAATAAACCTTCTAAATATAATTTTTCATAGAGTTTATAATTGTACCATAGGTACATGAACTGTACCCGATATTAAAATATTTATTATTCTCACACAAAAGATATTACTTAGATATTTAGAATAATATAAATGTTATGTAAGTAGAGTGATAATGAAATAAACCTTCTAAATATAATTTTGTTTGTCTATATATTAAAATCTTTGCATTTTCAGCATTCATGCCAACCAAATGTATTTGTACAAAATGTATTTGTTGATACACATGATTTACGGTTCCCTTGGGTGGCTTTCTTTGCCTTGTCTCACATTACTGCTGGTTCTGAACTTACTTGGGACTACAATTACAATGTTGGTGGAGTGGAGGGGAAAGTGCTTTATTGTTACTGTGGAGAGGACAATTGTCGTGGACGTCTATTGTAACAAGAAGTTATCATAAACAGTCATTACAAACTTTTAGCATTGTATCAAGTGTATTTAAAAAAATATTATTACAATGTCATTGTTGCAAATATACTGCCACATTTGTATTAATTTATTTTGTTATGATGATAATTTTTTTATATTTTAACTAGATAAATATAACTTTCAGATTGTTTAAAATATTTGACAGTGCAATTATTTTCAGGAGCAAATGTAAAATATTTCCTTGTTTTGAAACAGTTCTTTTACATGTTTGTGAAACTTTCTTAAAATAAATTATTTTTGTTAAAGGCTTTAATAAGCATTAGATGCTTGATGATTTATTTTAGAAACCCTGATATTGCTGAGTATATTTAGTTTCAGGATTATGATGTTATAAATACTTGTAAAGCCCAATATGTCCAATATTGCTCTGTCACGTTCTTTTTGTACTTACCATTTTAAACATTTTGTAAAATAAATATTTATTTTTGGACTTTATTGTTGTTTTCCTGTACATCTTAAATAGGCTATTGCTAAAAAAGGTATTTTGGGTGTTTATAGAAAATGTTCAAGTACTGGCTGATATAACAACTCACACTGATAAAATTATAGCTAGTAGTAATTCTTTTTAAATTATACAATATCAGTTCTTTGAAATTTAAATATGAGACCCCTTTTAATTCATGATTAATTTAAAATTGAATTATTTCAAATATAAAATTAAGGAAGGTGTATTACCGTTTGTGCAAAATAAAGTGATTATCATTACTTTAATTGTCTGTTTTGAAAATATTGGATTAACTTGTTTTACTGTTAGTGTGATATATTTATTGTGGGAAAGTTGTTACAATTGATTTACCAAAGAAACTTAAAAAGATGTTGTATTTAATTTAAACTATTTGTTGTGTTTTTATGACCGTTATATTAGGCTACGTTACTTGTAGGTTAGTAACGGGAATCAATTACGTACGTTCATATCATTCAGCCGTCTTAATTATCCTTGTTTTTATCCGTGGAATATACATGCTCCTTTTCTTTCTTCAATTAATACAAAAAAACGTGAAAACTTTAGTCCTTATAACGCGCCGGAAATCTGACTCTAAACCACATTTGTTGGTATATGGCGAAAGTGAACTCGGTGCACGGCGCTGGTGTTGTCGAAAGTGTAGAACAGGTAATGTAATTTAAAGTGTATCTAAACCACTTCGAGTAAAATAATCTTAAGCGATCTTCTCAGCTTCAACTGGAGTTGAGGTTGCCTTTATTGCGGATTTACGCGGACGTAACATATAGCGATTTCGTCGTTTCTCTTGTCTTCGTTTCTTTGCTTATTCTTTTACGAGTTCCAAAATTTTATCGTTTTTCATCGCTTTTCCAAACTTCTTTCGTCATATACACAAGGCGTGCGTGACAAAGGTGCCAAGCAGTGCACTTTCTTTATCCAGGACAACATCCACTAAGGAGAAAGTATCAGCATGTCAATGTCTGATAACAAGTCTTGAGGAGCAGGCATTGGCTTCATTCAGGTATTTTTGATCAAGGCAAATTCGTACGTCTCCATGTGGCTTAATTGGATACACAAAATTACTCACCCAATAAGTTTCTTCATCAGGTTCCACTTTTCGAATATTTCCTGCTTTGATCATATCTTCTAATTTGCGTTTAACATCTATTTCTTTTGCTTTTGATATGCGTCGTGGAACATAGCGAACTGGTTTTACATCTGTCTTCAAGCGTATTTTATAAGTGCCGGGAAATCGTCCCACACCTTCAAAAACATCATGGTACTCTTTGATAATGTCTTCAGGTTACTCAGTTGTGGATTGCACAGAATAAGGGCGTTTGATTAAACCAAAATTCTCGGATCCGTCTCCAATTACTGGTACGGCAATTGCAACAAGCCTTGACGGGACTTTCTCGTCACAAACTCTACATAATATATTAGCTTCACCCAATATCTTTAAATATTTTCTAATCACGCAAGGCTCTACCTGTATTTCGTTTTAACTCATGAGGATGCGGTAGACGCTTGTAATAAGGATACGGCATGACGTTATCGTCAGCTCCAGTGTCAGTTTTGACAGTACATTCACAAAGTTCTTGAAAAATAAAGTTTGCGTACCACTTGTCTTTATTCTGCGGTGCCGAGACAGTGTAAATGGAGGACAAGAGTCCATTTTCGTCAGGGTGTACTCTTGTTCGTTGGCATCTACCATGCCCACTTGACGATTCTGTCGACATACGTGAGTGAAGTGACCCGGTTTTTGGCAGTTATAGCATTGTTTGCCGTACACAGGGCATTGACGAGGTGGATGTTGTCTCCCACAGTTGCCACAAGTGTTATCTGCTTTGTTTTGTCGGTTCTGACTTTGACTTAGGCAACGAAAACGCGAATTCGCATTTCCGCGGGATCTGAAGTTCCCGCCTTCTTGACGCGAAGACGATTTACCGAAGCGTCATTTTTTTCTGGCTTTATTTCGGTATTTTGCTTCTTTGATGATTCGTCACTTCTGCACATCTTTATTGTAATGTCGTCTCACGTAACAAATATAGGGTATTAAATTAATTCTTACTGTAATGAGTAACTATTAATTCAATATAAAAGACCAGTTGCTTTTGGTTTCCTCTTCAAATTTGCTGTCTGCAGGTTGTGTGGCTAAGGAATTCGAGGAATAGAAGATGCCAATGTTTGGTCATAAATTATGTGTGGCCAGATGGAGGTGGTCATTAGTTTCGGGGATCAGACATGACCAGTAAACAAAAGAAACCGAGGAAGTTTGGCAAGGAGAGATTTTGAATGTGTTAGTACAGAATAAAAAAACAATTAACGAATTTGTCAAAGAGAAAAGATATATTACAATTTTTTAAAAAAAATTGTATCCAAGCAAGCATGTGTATGCCCTTTTCAGTAAAATAGTAAAACTGTACTTTTGTTTTCAGATGAATACAATTACTACCCCTCCACTTTATTAAAATATGTCATGTGACTGATGTGATGGTATTCAAATCTCTTCATATCACAAGATCTATTATATTCTTTCCATGAAAGATTTCCTTCCAATATTTTTTCTAAGCTCTTTTATCTCAATTTTGTTTGTCTATGACGCTTAAATAGTTATCATTTTGTATGTTGTCATTGTTCTCACATTCCAATAAATATTTTCATGATATAGATTTGTCTCGTCTGGAGTAGAGTCAAAGGAAGAAAATTTAAAATGATATTGTAAGAAATGTTTATAATGTATTAGTAAGTATTAAATATTTCATATTCACCTCACAGAAACAAGTTATCATATATCCATTTCTGAGTTCAAATGGTCTACTAACCACAGTAAATAGTAATTAAAGTAAAAACCATGTAAAACAGTCCCCAAATTGATTAGTTCTTAATTAAAACAATATGAGTTTCAACTTCCATATCAAATTCATTCTGAACATCAAAAAATAATATACAGATGGTTACAGAAATGGCTACGGTCCATGCTGTCCTATATATTGACCTAACACCACTATTCCCTTGCAACTAAACCATTCAACATCAGTCTTCACTGCAGAACTGCACCCTAAAATACATTGCATCTTCCATGCCTTAAACGAAATTCAAATGCAAACCCAGGAGATATTCCACTCAATAACATGAAAAAACTGTAATAATTGTGTGGATTCCTACACACCAAAAAACATCAACGGAAATGTCATCGCAGACTTAGAAGCCTATAATGCCACCATAAACCCATCCAACACAACTGCAAAACAAAGAAATACTCACCGGGACATGCACAATCCAAACTTAACCAACACTGGGAATCAAAATGAAAGGAAATGAAACCAATAAACTGCGATCCACAGTCAGCTAACTTCTTCACCATAAAAATCAATCCTCTAAATAGAAGAGACCAAATTGTTATATCCCAGATAACCCACCTTCACATAATCACCAAGTATTCCCCCGCCACCAATTATTACAATCATTAATGAATGTAGCAAATTTCATCAAGAATGAAACCTCATTGAGATTAACTACACCCCCCAATACCAAGATGATATACCTTTTTTTTAAAAAAAAAAAGACATACCTCTATTAGCTCAGTCAAATTCAATATTTAACAGCCTATTTGGGGGAAAATTCTCAGAGTGGCACCGTTGATCCTTGGTATGTTAGTTTAAAGAAAATAAAGTGTCCGTTGGTGTTGGTGGGGAGAGGGAGTGAGTTAGAGGGAGAGGACTTTAAAACAGACGTTTTATTAGTTTTTTGCTAATAGCTGCAAAATTATCACCCATAGCAAAAAATTTCTTTATATAAAAATTGAAGCTGATAAAGTATTCTTATACATTTTTTATGTAAGTCCAACGGTTTCAGAGTTATAGGGTCGAGTAAGTAACAAAATCTAAAAATCCTGCTTTATTTACATTTTATTGTCAAATATATTATTGTAAGCAGATCTTATCTGTCTCTTCTTTGTCCAGTGATTTGTCATTTAGTACAGGGCCATTTCTGCAGGCTCCCTCTCATTTCCCACACACTTTTCTGCAGTGAATCCCCGCTTTGCAACACCCATGTGCCTTACAACCTGTTGTGCAATTAAAAAAATGGTTCTGAGAACTGTCACCCCTGCAGGTTCGATGGTTATAATGGGTTGAAGGCTTCCATAGATCCCAACCCCAATACAAAGGTGGTAGCCAGTTTTGAACTTGCAGATAGACTTCTAGGAGTGCTGTTGGGCAGAGCCTCTAGTGGGTGCCAAGGATTTGATAATATGAGGCACTGAACCCCAAATTGTCTAGAAAGTTCACTAAGCTCTTACAACCAAAATTTTGATATTTGAAAAATGAAATACTACGAATGATAAAAGGAAACAAAACAATGTGAGCGAACGGCGCTTATGATGGCATGTGAAAAAGACACTTCTTTTCTATTATCTTTCACTAGACCTCTGGTCCCAGATATTAAAAGTGGTTGCAAGAAAACAGAAAGGGTAGAAGGGCCCACCTGCTCTGCATTATGAAGGAAAACATCACTTGCAGGGTGATTGGTGATGTAATCTTGACTGTGTATGTAATTTTTTATTATATCAGCTGCAGTTCGTAACAGTCTCAAGCATTCTTCTGCAGTGCTTTCATACCACATAGTACATTCAAAATTTTATGATCCACTTCCTGAAAGCAAAGCACAGTTTTGTGCTGGGAGTGCTGTTGGGTGAATATTAAACAATCACCATATGTCCCTTTCAGTCTTTCTTTAACCGTTTCCCTGGTAATTATGTCCTTTACCTCATCCAGGGAATACTGATAGCTATCTTTATCATTGATAAAACTGTAATTTCTTCCATAGCAGTTGCCAAATAATCATTGGCAGGAAGTCCTCTTTTTTTCACTGGTTGAAAGTTTCATTCAAAGGAAGTTTTTGCAGCAGATGTCATGGTAAATCACCTCAGCTGCCACCAAATCACCAATAATACTCATCCGCCTTGATACTTATGGCCCTTTGATGAGTGGCAGCATCCAAAATGTTTTTCTTCATTTATGTTCTGACATGGGTCAAAAGGTTTTTCTTCATTTATGTTCTGACTTGTTTCTCAAAGCAGCAGCAATGGTGTCTGGTCTCGGGTATTTTTTTGACAAGAATATGTATGAACAACCCTATCGGTTTTGATTTTGAATCAGTCATTGTTCCATCTTGTCTTGTCATAACAGTATCCTCCCAAATCAAAGCACCTCTCTGTTATGAGGTGAGGGTGGAATTACAGTGTACTGTTATATAGTATTTAAATTTATGTATATATAATAGTTTCACATGTTAACTAACTATGACATCAACATTAATAAATACTCGAGAATTAAACAGAGCAAGAGAAGTCTACTGAGATTGTGTATGTATTCAGGATGGAAACGGAATGTAAAGTAAGAAGGGATGTGCTTGGCAAAGGTGGGGCAGGAGATCTATTAAAACCCAACTCAAACCAGCCAGACCAACACAAACCTCTTTACAACTGACGCAGCTAGCCTTTCGTAAGCATAAATCCTTGTAAAGCTAATGGTTCAAAAACTAAAAGTCTGCTTTCACAACATCATTTCTTAATAATGCATATCTTTCATTACTAATTAATATAAAAAAATTCATAAGCATGTTATTTAACAATAAAATATAAATAAAGCATGATTTTTTTAAATTTGTTACTTACTCAACCCTGATTCCAAAACTGCTAGTCTTGCATAAAAATGTATCAGAACACTTGTAGTAAGTTTCATCAGCTTCAACTTTTATACAAGCAATTTTTCACTACAGGTGATGGCTTCAGAGCTGTGAGCAAGAAACTAAAAATGCCCTTCCCCCCAGGACTCGTTTATTTTCATTAAACTAACATACCAAGGATCAACTGAACCAATTTTCAAAACTCTTCTCTCGATTTATCTAATTTTGCTGGGCTATATTGTGAAATCTACTGTAAATCTGTCTAGTTGCTAATGGCCATTTGTAGTTTATGTGATTTTAATTTAATATTAAGACGCTAATTAGATAAATAAATAACCAAATAAGACAAAATTAATATTTTAAGTAAAGGCTTTTGAGTTAGTCACCTGGGTTGTGTCATTCTCAATCACCTGACAAAAGCAACAAGGATTGTCAAAATGTGTGGTATTTTTATTATCACTTAATTTTGTATTTACAAACCACAGTCTTTGATCAATTACAGTTACTCTGAGTGCTTATTACATTAAAAACAATGTGAGCAATGAATACCAGAAATGTTGATCAAGTTTGAACTTATCTAATAACCTATTTAATTTTGTGGTCGAAACATATTTTTCTTGTTTATTTTGTCAATACATTGGATGGAACTCCAGATATCCAGATATGCCTCAAAATATTTTGATGGTAATACACAATAATTCTAATAATTTCAAATATAATCAAAAAATTATTTATTGGTTATATTTAATGGGCTAGTAAAATTACTCTATGTTTAACAGTTTATTTAAATGAAAAAACAAGACAATTTCTTTAACTTCTTTAATCAATTTAATCTCAACAACAATATACACGAAATGTTTTGACAAAATCATTTAAATGCAGAGAATCCTTCATTTATATTGTGTGGTATTCTTTTACTTGCATATTTATACACACAATATTATATTTTTGGCATATTGTAGCACCGGTGAAAAAAAGTTAAAGATCTTTAACTGTAGCAGATATAACTTTACAATGGCTGCTACAAAGATAATTTACCAATTTGGTAGAAGCTTATGCTTTCTGAAATTCTTATTTTAATGATGTTACATTTGAAAAGGACAGCAAGCAATAAAATAAAGTCTTTCCAATATTTTGAAGTTTTATGTACAATCAACAATAGAAAACTTGACATACCTATGTTTTAAAAATGGAATCAGTTATAATTAATATAATGTTGGATATGTTTATGTGACACTTTGCAATTCTAAATAATAGAATTCACAAACAAATTTTCAGTTTATAAATCAGCTTTGTACCTAAAAGAATAAATGTTTTCCACAATTTTTATAAGCTTCTCCAACAGGTACAAATAATTTATTTGGATAAGACAGAAATAACATGTCCTTCCTGATATAAACAATGGATTCCACAAGGTCCAGCATAGTACTGGCATTTAAATATTTTGAATTATCTTTGTGGAATCAATCTTCAACATTCAGCCACATTTTCTCTCTTTTTCTTATCCTAATTAATTTAATTGCAGTAACCAATACCAAAACAGGAATATGATTAAAATTTAATGCAACAAATTGTTATTTAAAACAATTTTTTTGTGATAAAACTATACAAGCGTCAAAATTTTCACAGACCTAATTTATTTTTATTGTCCAAATTTATCTTGTTTTAATCAACTACAGTTGAATCAGAAATATCCTGTGATAATTTTACTCACAACAGGCAATCATTTAAGATTAACACCTAAAAGTTAATTTTTTACAAGTTTTATTACTAGTTGCAAAAAATATTTAGAAAATTACATATATATATATTAAGCAATTGATAAATTCTATCTATATATAGTATATAAATATAAAAACTACAGGAGTATAAGTATTCATCCAAATATTACTGGGGTGTATAAATTATGTTAACATCAAAAATTTATTAAATCCTTTGACTAAATAAAAGTTGAGAGGACATGAAACTTGTTTTTGAGATTCAGTAATGATTTCCTAGTTTGGAAAGTTTATGATCTAACTATAAAAATTGTCAACTATAAAGTAGTTTCTAATATAAATTAATTCAATGAATCAGAATTTGAAGCAGTTTTAATTAAGAAATGTCATGGGCATATTAGTCAGCACTTGCATCAGAAGAAAGTATTCAAGTATTTGGACAGACAAATAATGTTTTTCTTTTCTTAAAACCCTTTATAATTTATAAATGTAAAACTAAGCTTACGGTTAATTACTTTACATGTGGGATGGATTCAATTTTTGCAGCTAAGCAGAAGGCACTTCTAACATCCTTACATAATGAGAACAGCACATAGCACTTATATTTTAATTTAAAATTTAAATAAAAGTTTTCTACTTGAGACTAATTACAAGCAGAAACAAAACTTCCCATTGTATGAATTATTTGCTATAGTAATAACAATGAACTTTTTGTGAACTAAAATGGATATACCCACATTAAAAAATGCTAAGGTCAATATAGAACAGCACCGCAAAACTTTTTATTCACTTAGAAATAAATATATACTCTCTTTTTTATTAAATTTGAAATAATAAAAATACTGTACAGTTATAAAAATATTTTAACAATTAAAAATACACATGTTTAACCAACAAACCTCTCAGCATATAATTTCTTTAGGCTCAGAGATGCAAGTTTCATATGCAACCAAGACACATCTTACTATATATACATATAAGAAAAATACTGTTTTATTTGGATAGAACATTACAGAAGAACAAAATCAATGGTATGAGACAAAGCAGTCTTTAATTTTTGAGCAGTTGTTTGATTTCCTCCTTTTCTGCTGCTTCCAAGTAACTGGTTCCATCAGGTGCTGTGCCTTCTTTTGAAGCGCCCTGTAACATTGAACATTGCAATGTCCAATATATACCTATATATAGTAAGAAATAAACAGTTTTTCTTTACAGACTCTGAATTACATTAATATAAGCCCAATGAATTAGTCAATTGTCAATGACTGTTCTTAAATGAGTCAAGAAAACTGGAACATTAAGAACTAATTGGTAAGCGCTATTGTATTTAATGTACAAAATGCCACTTTTAACATTTTATCTAAATTTACAGTTCCTGGTTATATCAATACTGATTTCTTACCTTATTTATGAGTAGTTTCACACAATCTGTATGCCCTTCCCAAATTGCTGCCAACAAAGCACTTATTCCATGTTTATCTTTGGCCTATAAAAATAGATTTTCTATTAAAATGGAATATGTGTTAAAATATTACAGTAATTTGTAAAATATGGATAGCCACTTCCATAATTGCTCTTAAAAACATACAGTATATATAAGCATATTAAAGCAATTAAGTCTTCTGTAGAGCTCATAAATAAATATCCCAACTGTTTATTACCAAATTATATATTCTTGAAAATCTTGGGCTATTTTAATCTTAAATATAAAAGTGACTGACTGAAAAATAAGTGTGTGAAATACTATTAATGTCTTGATGACATAAGTTCAGTAAAAAATTAATAAAATCAAGTAATGTACTATAACACTAGAACCTGTTGTTTTTTTTATTTAAAAAAATTAACTTTATATGGAAACAATGAATTGATTAGGAATGGTATCAGAATTTACTATTTCACTTACAAGGAAAGAGAGCATATTTGTGATCAGTACTAAATCACATCATTGACTGACGATACATACATATATTTGTCAATTTTAAGATTTGACAATATTTTGATTGACTTTTCTATGGCAACAATGAAGAAAGAATCAAACTTTTTTAAATGCAAAAACTCTTCTTTTTCACATTAAAAAGATTAAGAATAAATAAGAGTTTGACATGAATTAAACAAACCTACTAAATTCAGTCTATTCTAGAAAATCAGCTTCACTTCTGACTGAAGAGTTTTTATGTTCAAAATGTTGGATTAGTTATTATTTATACACATTGTAAAACCCAATAAACAATCGAAATAAGTTAATGTGAACCTATTTTACTCTGGATCAGTTTACAAACTCATATAGAAAACAATCTGGAAATGCTTTCTAAATGATACTTGCAGATATAGTCTCTGTGAATACATTTCATAGTACTCAAAAAATACTGCAATGAAATTAGCTTAGGTCCAAAAATTTGTGGAACATAATGGGCAAGATTTTAAATAAGAGAAAAATCACATCTGTATGTTGTAGGCTGCCATTTGTTTTTACTAATTCTACTGAACTACTTAATAATATATTACACTCAAAATATATAGATATCTTAATAATTTGAATAATTTAAATTGTAACATCTCTAACAGTTAACTAATCTGAAAGGAAAGGACATTCTGAAGCTATTCTGTATATAAATACAAGACATATATTAATTCCGTAATTAAATTTTTTTAAAAAATTCTAGAATGTAATAATGCCTCACATGGATAATATACTGTTTTGAAGTTTAATGACAAAGTTGAGATATGTTGTGAGGAAATTCTGAACAGTGTAAAACTTTGTATATCACTTGTGAAAAAAGGTCAACAGAGTATGAGCATTCCTCTATAAATAAATTTAATGAAGTCAAGACTATTCCAGATTCAAAAAGACCTCAATAGCAAACTCTAGAAAGCACTGGATTTAGTATGTTATTTCTGTCAGAGTAAAGCACGTCAGATGACAGATTGGCAGTCACCTCGGTAGCTAATAATCCTCCATGGATTGCATATAGTGTGGATTTTTGTCAGTGGTGGGTTGATTTGTCCAGTTCTTTTCCCCGATAATGAACAGTTTTTTTACCATTCAAAACTTATTATTTCTTTCTTCTTTCACAATTTTCTGTTTAATAAAAAATGAAATGCCCAATAATATTCTTGAAAAACCTGTTTTACATTATGAATATAGACAGCAAAATTAATTAGATCTGAATTTAAGAAAAAGAACTTTACAAGTTTATTTTTAAAAATGTATGCAAATACATTTCATTTAATAATGCAAAATTATACATTACTGGAAAATGTGTAGAATTAAAGTTATGAGAATATAATTTATTTTAACTCATTTAAAATGTTGCAGCATACCTTATTTTCAATTGTACATATTTTTTATGAGGGGTTTCATCTGGGTAGTAAGATAAATGCACAACAGTTTAAAACTCAATCTGTATAAAAAAATATATATATATGACCAAAGTGAACCAATATAAATAAATAAAGTAAAAGATTCCTGGGAAAATAATAGTTCCACTAATTGCCCTTCTTGTCATTCTGTAAAATAGCTTATCAGCAATTCCATTTTGTATGAGCTTTGAAAATATAACATATAGTAAACCACGATAATACACTACATAATAGGTACTTACATTTACATCTGCTCCTTTCGAAACTAGGTACTGAATTACTTCAATTTGCCCATAATCTGCTGCATAATGAATTAGTGGTCTTCCATCTACTTCTTTATTTACATCTATTTCCTATGGTCAACAGTTTATTAGGAATAGCTAAATTGGAGTGTTAAATACATTGTAAAATATTTAGTGTGTACTACATTGTTCAAACCTTCTTTTCGACAATATCCTTCACTTGCTCCAGATCTCCATTCTTAATCACCCACACTAGCTCACTCATGATTATTTATTGATGTTGGTAATTACAGAATGTTGCAAAAATCATCCACGTCAACTTCAACAGCGCGGCTATATTTATCGAACCTTAAGAGTTTCGTTGATATGTTCATTCATTAACAGTAAAGCGAAAACGTGACCGTAGCCACTAATTGGTTACCTATAATTGCAACCTGTAGCTACAGACCGGTTAGTCTGTCATCTTAACCGCTGAGCCGATAACCAACTTAAAACACTTGACAGCTTCCACGAAGCTGATTTTCAATCACACTCACTTTAAACAAACAGACAGGGCGATTCGTATTACGAAATATCATACTTTTTTGTGATTCATGTGACGATACATGCCTTGCAATATAAATTATTTAAAAATAATATTCTAGAATTATAAATTAGAGTTTGGTAGCAGTGGAACATGAGTAAAATTGGAAATATCGATATAAAACCACGAGGTATATGAAAGTATTCAAGGTAAATGACTAGTTTTCTTTTTTGATATACGTCCTTCACTTACAAACTTCCATCTATAAATGCGTTTAATATAAGCTAGTGTCGGAAATAGGAGGCAAAATATGGAATGTAACGAAATAACTTTATATAATTAAGAAATATATTAACAACAGGACGTACTGACAATGAGTTCGATAACTTTTAATAGTTTAAGTGAGCACTCGTTGCTGAACTTATGTTTGTAGCATCGATGTTGATGATGTTTCTGTTGTGTTACAGTTTGGAAAGTATGAGCTCACAATTATTTAAAACACTGAACGACTTTCATCCCGAACTAAAGAAGTAGAGAAAACAATAGCATTAGCTTTCTGGACATCCTTGTGGAAAAACGCACGAACAATTTATTTACCACAGTTTACAGAAAAACCAACACATTAAGGCAGGTACCGCAATTTCCTTTCAAACCACACTTATAGTTCCAAACTTGGCATTGCCTCCAGCCTTTTATTACAACTACATTTGTTCTGAAGAACACATCTTTAACAAGAATTTAGGGATGAATCATTTAATTTCAAATTAAATAATTATCCAATTCACACTGCAGTCATGGAAAGGAAAAAAAGCACAAAGTTACAAAATTCTAACAAATTTTCTGAGGACTTCTAACCATATTCATATCAAATGTTACTGAAAAACTACGCAGTCTATCCAATCGATACATCAGAAAAATTTTCACCGGGTACAATTCCCTCCGAAGCAAAATCTGCCAAACCAAATCACCCTCTGAGAAAACATGCAATACCTCTTCAGTCTACTCAATCCCAAGGGACGTCCGTACATAGATGAAACAAAAAGGGTCAGTGAACACCGGAAAAATGTACTACGGGGTGAGGTCACCAAGTTAAAACTTACGAATCACTCAGGGGAGTTCAACCACGCGTTTAAATTTGTTTGTTTTTCTATTATTTGTTCTGAGCCCCAACCCCTCTATACACAACATCTTCTCTCTGAGGCTGCCGGAAATATAATGAAAGTCAGGAATATACACAGGTACAATTCCTGCGGCCGACCACTCTACCCGCAGCCTGGTATCGGCACAATCGTAGGTATACGACCCGTCAACTGGTAGGTGGTAAAAATAAAATAAAACGAGTTCCCCTAAAGGAAGTCCTGAAGTATCACTCCATATCGTCATCGAGCGAAATCCAATGATACCCCGGCAGGACAGAACTCGTATTAAAGTATTGCCTTGGTGTTTCTGAGTATTACTGCTCCAAATACACGAAAATGAAGAAAATCTTCTGTGAGGATGATAGTGACGAATCAAGTGCTATCAAAACTGTGCAAGGGTCTTTACAGATACCTCGTCTGGAAACTTTTCAGTGGTATAAACATTCATCACACAACTGGAAACTTATGGTACTGTATCGTGTGACGGCCTGGATTCGTCGAGAAACATGTGAATAATAAATTGAGCCGAGCTCGTAGTCATGTGGCTGAGAACAACAAATTTCGAAGTGTTCTCCAGCTGAATTATGAATATTCAACCATTTTAATAATAAGTGACATAATTCCTGGGAATTTAGCAACATTTGAACCAAAGCTGTGCTGCAGTACTGGGCTAATATCCAAAACAGCACATCTAAATAGGACGCTCCCGACCAGGCAAACACGGCAACAATACTGCTAGCTGATGTTCTCCCGCCCATAATGGCTTTTAAACACGGCGATCTGGGCAAGCTGAATCAAAAGTTCATGGCACGCTGCAATGTGTTAAAAGTTTTACACTGCAGAGGAAAATGCACGGCGATATACACATCCACTAAACGCGACTACGAAAACTTATAACACTTTGTGAAAGTTGAAAAATATGGAGTTCTCTTTCTATCTTCTCCGTGACATCAATTCGTCCGGGACATACACGAGTCTACTAATAAATACTAGGTTGTGGAAGGTCTGAGACTGCAAGACTTTCCCGCCTCGAATACTTAACAGATGCTATCCAATACGAACTAGCGCCCCCTCAAAATTTTGCATTGAAATGGAAGCAGGTCGCGGTATAGTGCGTCTATAGTGATTTCCTCGATCGTATGCCTGTAGAAAAACCCATATTTTGCCTGGAATTCCGAGAAATGTGTGATGAAATAATTTAAAAAGAGAAAATGAAAAAATTACGTCTGATTAAAAATTAATAATAAGAAATATAGCTAAATACAGACAAATGAAGTGATAATGTAAATACCACACAACGTTTCTGGAAGCCTTGCTCCTTTCTTCAGGTGCAGAAAGGAATAAGGCTTCCAGAAACGTAGCGTGGTATTTATATTATCACTTTTTTTTGTCTGTATTTGACTATATTTCTTATTTTTAATTTCAAAAGAACCAAATAAATTTTCTGATGTCTACAAAATCGCTCGTAATACCCCCGATGAGGTTTAAAGGCCAAATAATTACTTACAGCCTGAACAGATAGACATGATAGGGTACTAGAAGCCACAATCTTAGAAATAAGGACGCCAACACCTACGGGTACCAAAAACAATGTTCTTCACAACAACGTAGATGTACAGGGTATGGCAGATCTCATGCACGTTTCGGGTGCAGATTCCGGGACATTGTGGCAGGATAGGCCACATCAGCAAAGCGTGCAGATCCAATGGGCACACAATCCAGGGTTTCTAAAGTGAGGATACAGCCGAATAAATCGACGTACTATTATGACTAAGAAAACTCGAAACCGAAGGCGCAGTACCAGCACTTGGACGTCGGACGCTAGAAGTGCAAATAGAGGCCTCAACAGTTGGGATGGATTTGGACACAGGGTCTCCGACTTCAGTTATGAACGTAAAAAACTACAATAGTCAAATCGACGCAAATCGGGCCACCACATCAATTGCATCGGCTGCATGCTATTTCACTTTATGATTGGGGCGAGAGCAAAGGAACTAGACCTTTCCGTAGTAGACGAAGAATTCGACACGCTTCTGTGTCGGGTAGGAATTACGGAATTCATGTACGAGGTCGATTTTAAGAGGCTTTTCGCGAAACCAACCTCGGTGCACCAAATACTGTATCCATTTCCAAAGCACTGACCTTGGACCATGAGAAACAGCTGGGTAATCTGCTTCCTCGCAAGGTTGCTTCAGAATTCTATTAACGAATCGATTATTCGTAATGGGCATATACGACTTACGTTATTACAAAGAAGAAGTGCAAGATCAGGATTACCGGCAACTACAAACCGACACTAAACCTGAGATTCATAATCGACGAGTACCCGAGTCCGAATGTCGAACATCTGTTCAACAGCGCCATAACGTTTCAGTCTGATATCGTAGAAGGGGGGTCGATAAATCAGGAAGGAGGAAGAGATGAGTAAAGGTGGATATGAAAACGGTAACGTGGGAGTTCTCCGTCGCCAGGACGACGTAAGATGATCTGTTATCGGACCATTTACTAATAGGAATGTCGATAAAGTATAAAAGACTACGTTTATTGAATTTGAAGCAGTCTACAATAAACTAGATGTTAGGAAAGAGAAAAGAAGGACTAGAACTTAGGGTTGTTCTAGGAGTCCAGTAGGGAAGAAGGTACTTTTATATCTGAACTGAACTAACTACCCATGCGGTGAACAGAGGGAAGGGTTCTTCCACCTTCGCCAACCGCTATATGGCCAAGCATAGAAAGTTCCAGAGAGCCAAAGATGACTGCTCTTCCCCTTCAAGTTACGCCATCGAGAAAGACTGCTGAGACCAGCATCCCACGGACTGTCCTGGGAACAGAGCCCGCACACGGGTTTCAAGTAACCTGAGATCCTACCACAGCACCTTCTCTGGATGACTTAAGGAAGAAGGAACACATCAAGTCCCAATAATGTCAATTACCTATTTGACACACGGCCTTTGACCCAATCGTGCGAAATTCAGTTTAGCCGAACCCGTACTGGAAGTTTTGATCATAAGGTGGATGAAACCGGTATACATAATCGGATATGCACATTCGAACTATACGAGATGATCCCTGGTCATCAGCGCTTGAGTAAATATTTCTGGGAAAGACAACGTACTAAAGATCCCTCTGAGATATGCTTCGGAAGAATTATCACCATAAGGCACAGAGGCATATGTGGACATCAAGGATACACTTATTTTACGCCACGAAGCACACATAGGGATTGTAAAAATGAAACGGATAGCTCGTTCTTTAATTCTTTTGTCTGAGATCGACTGTGATATTGATCGTGTTGCCTAATTTTATATAAAGTGCACAGATTATGCACACTTTTATCCCAAATTTCGAGAATAACAATGGAAATACCCGAAGGCACGATGCTGTTAGTCATCGGGGACGCCTACATCAAGTAGTTAGAAGTGAAAACAACACACTCGGCACCAGCAGCTTTGACGACCGCCATCTAGAACAAGCTATTCACGAGTTATGCTTCTGCTATCGTTGTTTATGATAATGGTACATAATTTACTTCCGACGAATTCAAAATTTTCTTACGAGATAGTGGTGAAAATATCACAAATAAAATGCTTCATAACACATATCTATAAATGAACAAGAAGAACGAAATTCAAGCGATGAACAACCAAAGGATCATTACAACGTATCCTGAACATATTTTTCCGACAATATCGCTGGACTCCACAAACGAAAATGGCACATATCCGGCGTGACATTTTTTGAAACGTGATTTATTTACAAGAAAGATCCTGGTTCGATAAGATAATGTGCATTCGAAGATCAGCAAGCCAAATGGACTCCACATTTAGAACATTAAATCAAGGACAATGAGTCTATTTTCTATCTGGCAATCCAAGATTGGGTAAGTGCATTCCAGGTACTGTCATTACCGGCTTGGGAGCTCTGCAACACCAGGGCAAAACTTTTATAAGACACATCGACCATATTAGGAATTTTTCAATTAAAAATCAATCAATAGGGTCTTAAGTAGATGCATGATCCAATCACACAGGCACCGCAACTAATTTTCTCTCGAAGCGCAGCAACAAGGATTGGGCAATTCTAGCCACACCAGAAACTCATTTTTTTTTATATTTGGTAGTACTGTTTCACAAACAGCAGTCAGGTTTTCCATTATTGAGTTTCGTCGTAAGCAAGCATTGGCAAAGTTAGTTATGCCGTGTTAACGTTACACTAATA
This sequence comes from Zhengitettix transpicula, assembly GCA_037074705.1. NCBI lineage: Eukaryota > Metazoa > Arthropoda > Insecta > Orthoptera > Tetrigidae > Zhengitettix > Zhengitettix transpicula. The sequence goes on along the minus strand of CM073591.1, from coordinate 186,211,674 downwards.
AATTTACTAACATCTCACTAATACAAAAGTTTTACTTCCTCAGAATTGAGTGTTGGGCTTTCCAATTTGTAAATGCTTGTTTTGAGGACAATAATTATATATTATTATGCTGATATGATATAATGTACTATTATCGATGCAGATCCGCGTGTTTCACTAGACTGCGTACCCATCCACATCCGTGGTTTCATATCTAGACAGCCAGACCTGATCCTTTTTATTTCATTTTCTACTTGCTCCGTGCCGTCCTGAGTTCCACAACTCGTCGACAGAGAAGGGGGTTGTTTCCTTATCGGTGCGTGCTCGCCGAGGATCAAGCCGGGTATTGAGTTGCGGACCAGGTACGGTACCTCTGTAGCGTTTTTATGTATGATTAATTTACGCTCTAAATAATTGGTACGCACAAATAAAATTGTAACACATTTATTAAACGATGATAATACTTCTTTAGACGTAAGTACAATAAGTAATCGGCGACTTATTAACGAGACTAGCTGTTGTCGGCTATTTTATCAAGGACCGGTGAGCCACAGATATACTGCACAATATATACTTTTTGTATAAAAAGCCAACAAATTTACTTCCTTTTCCAAAATATTTATATGCGTCGAATAAATTTTTCGGGGTCAATAAGATTGAAAATGTTTCTTCAGGTGTTGTTTATATTTAATTTCTATCCCTTTCGGAATGGAATGGGAGAACCCTTAGCGTTAGGATGTAGTGGCGGTACACAAAAATAACGCGAAAACAGCCGAGATTCGAGTCGTATCCGGGGTTATAGTTGTCGCTGAGTTTAATTATGACATTAAATTCGTCGGTTAACTCCAGGGGCGGCGGTGAAAAGTTTCAAACATGCTAAAAAACGCCTAGTATAAATATTTTTCAGTCAATGAGATTGATAGCGTTTCTCCCGATGTTGTTTGTGTATTATTTTAACCCCTTTCGGCATGGGGGAGAGTACCCTTAGGGGTTGGGGTGTTACATAAAAAAAGCGAAAACAACCGAGATTGGCGTCAAATTCGTGGTTATGAAATGCAAGAGTTTAATTATGACATTGAACTTGCCAGGGGCTGGACTGGACGGTGGTGGAAATTTTCGTTATTTGCGTTGAATACATTTTTTCGGGTTCGATGAGATTGATAGAATTTATACGGTTGTTGTTTATAAATAATTTCAAACCCCGTTTGGGAGGTAGAACCATTATGGTTGGCTGTGGAGGGGCATTAGATAAAATTACAGAAAAAACAACCGAGATTGGAGTCGAATACGGGGTTATAGATGTCTTTTAAGGTACTGGGAGTGGTTTTTTTTTGCTTTCAATGGTAATGGGAATATTTTTACATCCTTGAGTTACATGTAGAAAATATCTCTCTCTTGGAGCACCGGAAGATTAGTTGACTCTCTTAAGTGCGTGCATTTTTGACTCATTTAGGGTATCGAATATATATTTTCAAGATTATTATTAATAATAATTGGAATAGAGAGTATTTATGCTTCTCTAAAGCCACTAATGTGTTTTGATGAAATGAACTTTAGTTATTACAAACTTTGCGTTGTAGAAGAATATATTTAGTCTTTTCAAATTTTTGTGTTATCTCGCAAAAGTTAAAATGTAATAATATTTCCGTCTCGTTGATTTAATATTTGTAGAAACGTGAGTGGTTTGCAACAATTAAAAAAGCAGAACGTTATAAAATTTTATTTGTATTCAGAAAAGTATTTTATTTCTGATGCGAGGTATTATGATATTTGTTTAATTGTCGTTTGCAGAACATCGATGAAACATGATTTGACTAAGGGAGTCGTGTACTTTAATTAATGCATTTTGCGTTCGGAAAACATGCCAGAAAACAAAATTTATATTGACTGAGGGTGTCGTAATATACTGTAAAGAATTATTTTTTGTAGGCTGGGTTTTTACGTTAAATCAAAAATATATTTGAAAATTAAAGAAATTTTATATAAGTTTATTACAGTTAAGTATGAAAAACTCTTATCTCAGGCACCTGTGGTTTTTACATAGAAGAGATCTGCTGCACGTACCAAATACTTACTGCTATTCTGTGTTGTGTTGCTTGCTGTAGCTCTCGTACCGGCGTCTCCGTATCTCACAGCTGGCAGAACGGGTTAAGTGCAGTGATGACTTTAGCCAGGGCTATTACAAGGCGTCGACTCAGGGGTTGATCACTGGCTAAGGCGTCGGACTCCGGGATTGATTGCTGGCAAGCCGTCGTACTAAATTGTGTGGCTTTGATGAACTCTTCACTAACAAATTGTGGCCCCTTTCTCACGACGATTCTGCCTCGGACTATATCAGAGACAACAACTTTACGGAGCCTCTCATAATCACATCCACCAGCTGCGGTGAGCGCAGAACAACTGTCCAGTTTCAAAAACTTACCTCCGTTCCCTCCATTATAGCCTCCCATTCTTTTACTTTTTTCATTATTAGAAAACTTCGTCGAAATGCCAGTTGACTGATTTTTCCATTGTTACAAGAGTTATAGCACGCAGCTGCAGTTCCGTAGTCAACAATGGCCAACTATTCTGTCATTTTGAGGTCAACAATCGAGACAGGACACGAAAATTACTTGGATGGAAATATTTATCTCCTCCACCCCCACGCACGTGCACGGTTTCGAATTCTCAAAACCACAGCAAACAACACTACCGAGACAAAGAAAAACTAAACCAAAACACACTCGCTGCAATACTTTAATGAAGTGAATTGTCGTGCAGAAAGCAATGGAGAAACACTGGTTTAAAAATAAGAGCTATCTGTTCTGCTTTCTGTCTGAACGATTTCAGGGTTCGGCAGCCTTATTCGCAGACGCTCAGACTGGACTCTTGATCATCGTGAGTTTTGAGGTTGCTACCTACCATTTCTGCACCGATTACCGAAGTCCACAGTTTGATCCCACCTGGATAGGAGATTTTACGTTTCTGTGGAGTAGTGCTGATATAAATAACTGTCATTAATTGACAATTATTGTTTTTGTTTGTAGCGAAGGCCCACAGTAGGACCTTAAAAATCTATTTTTGTTTATTTCAAGCTTTATAAAAATAAATTGTTTTCTTTATTATTTGTCCCTTTGTATAGTTTTATTCAATTAATTTTTTATATTTAATTAATTTAGAGTGTTTTCATTACAGGATATTGCGAATCGTGTAATCATTATTCTCCATTACCAATTCTGGAGAAGTCCCAATTTTCGATGTGCTGTCGTTTTCTTTGAGCTTAACTTAGTCCTTTTATCCTATTGAATTAATCCTCAATTTAAGTTAATGATACAATACATATGGTTATACATTTAACCCTTTTATTTCATGATACCCTAAACTCGTCTTTACAGAGAGAGGGCGTTATAATTGTTACTTGCTCAATTTAAAGGGGAGGGTGTCATATACTTCAATGTGTCCGAATTCAGTTGGTTCTCTGAGGTGAGATTTGTTCATGTTCTTGGCGTCGCCCTAACAAGTGTAAAAACTCAATCGTGAAATTAATGAATTCAGGATGAAGAGAATACGCGTCTGGAAACTTGTTGTCTACAAACGTTGTTTTCAATTTAATACAAAATGTACTAGTCGTGTATACTTAAATTATGTTGTATGAATTATCTTGGAGAATTAATCGTTTACAATAGTAATGACCAATTCAAAAAGGGACCAAGAGACAAACAAATTATTCAAATCCATAGTATTTTACCCTACTTATCTTGAACTTTCATAGTAATTGCATGATTCTATGATAGTTTAAAGCTTGAAAATAATATAATTTTTGAGCCAGAATCCAACAAAACAGTTTAAAGTTTTTCTAAGATTTTATTATTGTTTTGACAAGTAACTTCAACATAATGGAAAACTGTAAATCATTAACGACAAATCGTTCGAATTGAATTTTACAGATATGCAATTACAAAATATTTTTAAAAATTTTATTACATTTCTTTGTTACTCTAACAAGTTTTATGGAGAACTTCTAAAAAAACGTGTGAGATCATTGTTAGCAATTCAGTTCTGAAAAACAACAGAATGATCTTAAACTTTAATTTACCACCATTCTTAGAGAAAGGAGTGTCATCTACAGTTCAATAATTTTGCACGTTTTATGAAGTATTCTTTAGGATTGTCTGAGTAACGAAGTGAAAATTCCGAAGGATCTGCGTGATACATCAATCGTTAAGTTTCCGTATAAGAACTTAGAAGTTGTTTCCATAATAAGTAACAATGTGGAACTTAATATTTTACATATGTTTCGTTAATCTTAGGATTGTGACACAATAATACACATTTCAGGTAAAATTTAAATAGTTTAATAAATCACGTGTTTCCGTTACATATTTTTTGGTTGATTTTATCAGATGATACAAGAGTAACCCATGGTCAATTTTTTCCGCGAGTTTTCGACGTGAAATATTTTTCCCCGTTCTTGAAAAGCTTAGACCGCAGTGGGGGTTCAGAAAAAAATATGAAGTTTCATGAATAGTGGGAAAACTTTATTTTTCGTATATTCAAGGATCACTTTGAGTTGTCAAGTTTGAAACGTAAATAATTGACGGTATAGTGTATTTGAGAAGGAAGGAGGAGGTTGTCCTGTCCCTTAAGCCTTGGCCTTGGCGTCCTTGGCTGCGGGGGGCGCGGCCGTGGGCAGTTCAGGGTACTCCAGCTTGACGCCGGGCTCGCACTCGATGACGGGGCAGCAGCCGGGGAACGGAGCGGTCTTGTTGGTCTTGTCGCTCAGCTTGCACTTGGGGTTGGCCTTGGGCAGGGGGCCACAGTCCTCCACCAGCTCGAAGAGACGGCCGGCAGTCTCTCCTTCCCCGGGGGAGCACGTGGAGCGACCACAGAACGGAGTCAGCTCCCACGACTGGCCGGGCTCGATGAAGCCGCAGCGGGTCGACGCGAAGCACATGCCCGGGAAGTCTGAAAAATAGTTTCACATTCAGTACAATTGCTCGGAATTAAGACCTGTCTTATTGACCTTAAGTTCTGATTTCGGTAGTCTACTTTGGTAACAAAATTAGTGAGAGAAATAAATCTTTTACAGGATGTTCGAATATTCCTTCCCCGTACACACGTTTCGAACTTGTAGAGTGGACTGAGTTGATCATGTCCGAAAACGTACAGTTTCCATGCTACCACAATTTCAAAACAGATGTTGTGGACGGATACTGTGATTGGGCAGTACATTCTTCTCACAAGCTACATAAATGTTGGACGCGAGATGGATTCCTTGCCAATGAATGTCCACGTAGTTTCAGCACGACGGATTACCAAATCACTTTTTATTTTATGTTCGGGAACATCTGGACCGATGATTCGGACAACAATGGATTGGCTCCTTTTGACATTACTGTGGGTCGTATGAAAAGATTGATTTATGAGACTCCTATAGAAAATGAGGAGAGGAAGATCTGCTGGTACGAGTTATGGTCGCTGCACAAAACATAGCACATCAATCGTAGGTACAATGTGTGCAATGACATTGTAGTGGAACCGAATGTTAACGATCCTTTGAAGAAGACGTTTAACTGTAAACAGTCGTGTTTGTAAACAATATTAAGTGTCCATTTGGTTTCTTAGGTATTATTACCTAATGAGTTGACATGAACTAAATTAAGCAACACTGTTCACGTTGAGTACCTGTTTTGAAATGGACATTGGTTCCTGTTCAAAATATTACATTCTCAGTCTTGTCTTGAAGTCCTGAAAGTTTGTGAAGCAAACTTTCGAGTACCCTGTATTTTAGACAAACAAATGAAATATGAGTCATCCACTTGGTTAGTAGTATAGACTGAAATTAATAGTCACAATCTCTCTTATTGCAATGAGTCAAAATTACAAGAAACAGTAGGCTAGTTTTCTATTATCAAAACTGGCTTACAAATTATTTCGTTTGTGACTGAAGTTATGCAATTATTCCCCTTGGAATTATATGAATGTATAAATGATAACATTATCGATTGCTTGAAATATAATTTACAAAACAACAAAAACTTAACACACGCAAATGATATTTTAGACTGAGTCTATAAGGCTCCCAATGATGCGTTTAACAACGATGCCTCAATTGTCGCCATTTAGTGCAACGATATAGTTTTTTTTTCTGAATCTTCTGTAGTATTAGTAATCATCATCTTGGGAACTGTAGAAATACGTTACGAGTAGGAACTCTTGAAACATTCTACGCGGTCAAGCCCTAATTGATGCAATATTTCTTTTTCTAATCAGGTGTGGATCCTATGTCAATTAACATCACTGCTCGTAAAATCGCTTTTCCTTAGTTTACTTACTCATTGTCTCTACGGCCCTCTGAGAGTCTTAGTCTATCAAATAACAACAGCTCTGTCAGATCCTTACCTTTTCCACCCTTTCACTTTCGGTCCTTTTCCACATTCTCCAACAATCTCATTTTTGGCTTTCCAACCAATCTTTCCACCTCCTCGTTAAATGAATCTACTTCATTTCTCTCTAAAAATGTTTCAGCCATTGCAATCTTCTTATTTTAATATGTGCTACTATGTCTAAGCCTTAGTGTAAGTCTTGCACTTCAAAATTCATTCCTATTTCCCGAACCTAATTTATCCTTAACGTCTTTATTTCTTTCCATAACGTTTAACGTGATCATATTCTTCTCTGTCAAATGTCAGGCTTCTGTCCTACACATAACTACTGATTTTATCATTGTCTTGAGCACAAGACCTAATTCGGCAGCATAGCTTGGATTAACAACTTGAGCCTCGTCGTAGGCAACAATTTTCTTTTTAAACTGTACACGACATCGTGATAGAAATGCAAATAAACTGCTGTGGTATATTAACATTTAATAGAAGTTGGGCGTCGTTTCATCTGAGATGTGTCCTTGACTCGATTCAATGTGACATTAGAGGACCGCCGGTAACTGTAAATTGAGGCTCAGCAATGCACCTGGATATAAAATTTTCTCGACTAATTGAACAGGTAACGTAATTGAAGGAGGAGATTATTTAATTTCACGTCTGTTATAATAATAATTCTATACACGATGACCCTCTTATTAAAATGCAAAGAAAACCCGTTCTAGTGAACTTGCAATACAGGTGCAGAGGGTCAATCTAGTCGAATAAAACATTAAAACGACAGTAATATTCTATGTTGTTCTAACTTCAGCAGCTTGGCTAATTAGTATCTACAAAGCAGTGGGATAAATATATTTATAATACGTATGGAGAAATTATTAATATTTGACGAAATAGGGATATTGGATTTAAATGAAAATATAACGTCAGTTTTGAAAATTACTAATAATATGAAATAGATAAGTACACACGAAAGATGTAGTGTGATATTTATATTATCACTTCTTTTGTCTGTATTTGACTATTTCATATTGGATTTTGGTTTGACAGTGAAAATGTCCAAGTCAATTACATATTACAGATGTGTAGTTCGCAAACGAACTAGTTCAAAGGAACTAATTTGCAAATGAGTTCACTTGTTTTATGAACTATAGTTCGTTTCCATTTAGTTTGCAAATGGGTTCGGCAATCTCCGTAGTGGTGCCCCACTCCTCTCGCAGTTCAGTTCACTTGCAGTTCGCAGTTCCACGTGCACGACTGCTCCAATCCCAGATTTTCAAGTTTGGTGACAATACTATTGCAATATTTAGTGTTTCATTGTCTATAGCATAAAAGTTCTGAGAGGGTGGGCGAAGGGAGAGAAGTATAAACTCTGAAAGAACGAAGTTTCTTCGCTGTTTATACGGGATAAGTAGTTCTTGGGTTTTTACCCGGTTCAAAGAAAGACTCTGCCATCTTTCTCACTATTGTCTTTTTGTCCAAATGGAAACCCAAGAACTATTTTTCCCGTATAGACACTTCGTCTTCAGGGAAATGGGATAATTATCAGATTTCGGCGCAAGAGTCCGAACAGTCCTTAACGAAATAAACCTACAAGATTCAGCTTATTTTAATAGTGTACAAATGTAAAAGGGGGCGACTGTTATTATATCATAATATATATATATATATATATATATATATATACATTTGTTGAAAATGAAACACAATTGAATAAAATCAGCAAACATTTTGAAGCGTCTTGATAAAGACGAAATCTTAGAGTTGCAGGGGCGTGAGTGACAGCGAACGGGCAATTGCTGTTAAAAATTTTTTGACAGTCACTTTCACACATCTGCTTGGCAGGCCACGACACAATGGCATTAGGTGCTAAGTGCCAGTGGAAAACGGGAGTAAATTAAAATATATAATGTAAAGTTTTCAGAGGAGCTTCTTGGAGATCAAAAGTAGCGTCTGATGTGAGATGTGTGAAGAAAATAAGTAACAGAAATATTTACTAAGAAAGTCGAAAGTTATCGAGTTTTTGTGCAGAAGCAGCTAATACGGCAGAATGAAGGTAATAGTGCGACGAGTGAAGCGAATAAATGTTAAAAGCAGAGTAAGGTTATTTTTTTATGAAAAAAGTGTAAAGTGATCTGAAGAAGTTAAGACGAAAAATGGAATTTAAATGGCTAGATTTAGACAAATAGTGGAGACATTTAAATTAATTAATAAATAAATATTATATTGTCCCAAAAGTTTTGCTAAACATTATTTTCCCAAGTAAAAGAGGTCCAAGTTAATTTACCTGTAAAATTTTGTAATTTGTTTTTGTATTTCAATTTCATTCCTAGATATTAATTAAAATATTCTATATTCATCAAAAACTTTAATTATTAATGATAAATAGAACCTCATCAAAAAATATTCATTAGAATGCATATAAATAATTTTTTACGAGTCTATTACTCAGATTTCCAGAGGCAGCAAGTATCATCCTAGTGCGGAATAATTTAGCTGAAAATGTCCTACCAGTCGAGTTAGGCGAGGAGGGAGGAAGGCGAAAAGCCAAAGTCCATTTGGTGAAAATCGAGAATTCTGAGATATAGGCACCAAGCTCACATTTACCCTATCGTTAAGATTCTCATGGTCTGCATGGGTTAGCCAAATTTGAGACATGGTCATAAAAATCAAATGAACTATTGAGTTGAGTTGAACTAGTTCAGTACACTAAACGAACTATAATAGAAGTATCTTGACCTTCATTAAGATATATTATATTGGCATTTTCTTGTTTTGAAACGGATCCGTGTTGAGACTCTGAAATATCGCTAAACAAAATTCGACGCTGTCTAAGTGCGCCTTAACGTGAAAAAGTAGAGTTTGTGAATCACATTTGAATCTCTGCGCCTGCGTCTGTACCGAGACTAATTAGTCAAGCTTCACGCTGAGTGCCCTAATGTCCTTACTAAAAGAAGCAATTAACGCATGTGCCCTTGTAAGAACAAAGGACATCAACCCAATCTGTTGGATGATATGATAATACAAACTGATATATTTATTAAAGATCAATGTCATTTTTTGTGAGAAAAGAAAATCTCAAGATTCCTTGCACGAATTCTAATTTTAGAATTAATCTTCACAAAAAGGTCAAATTAATATTTTCGTAAAGCAGCGCTTATCATGACTTTCAGCGTTCGCTGCCCAACCAACAGGAGGAATTTACAGGTCAGATTTGACTAAGTTTGGAAATATTTTCAAATTGATCTCCGTCTTTTGTAAGTTTATTTTAGCATATCCCATCCTATAATGTGTTGATAATTATGAGAATAAGACCCGTTGCGTAATGTGAAATGAAAGTTGTACCGAGAGAGATTTGACTTACGACCCTGAGGCGGCCGTTCCACTTTCACTGACTGGTCTGCGTCCAGTAAAAGGAAAAGAAATTTCTGGGCCGTAATCTATATACCACGCGCTGCACTTTCCCCTCATGAAGTCGCATCCTGGTCCCACAGCAAGGTCTCCTACAATATTTCTTTGTCTTCATTCTCTTACTTTATTACTGTATTGTATCTAATTTCAGCGCTTTTTTTCTTCAATCGCGTTATTTCGCCAGAGTGAAGGGTGTATGCGATATTATGCAGTTTCGAAGGCTACGGTCTGGCATTTGTGTAGGATATATTTCTAACCAATCCTTATTTTTTAATAAATATTTCTGCTTGTAAGACCATAGAATGAAACATTCACATAGATGTGAACAAAATTCTGCAAACACAACTGCAAAATATCTTCCCGATATTGTCAGTTGGATCATGAGACCGAAAATGGTGGCAAATACCGATCAACTAAATATTTTTGTGGTCCATTAAGAAACATGAGTGGTTTGAGTTGTATCGCCCGTTTCCATAGTTTGATAGTAACGCTGATATGAGAGCCGTGTGGAAACTTCTGGATCACTGTTACTTTTCACCTAGATTGGAATGGCCGCTCGTATGCGGGTGCAAACCCGTTATCCAGACGGCCTTGGGCGCGACGTAGCCAGCAACTTGTCTTTTTTGCATTGCAAAACGGCGACAGTCCATTTCTCCGCCTTGCCTCCCATTCTGGTTCCAGAATAACTGGTTGCGTTGGAAGATCTGGTGGGCCTCAATGTATTTTCCTGTCTGTGAGAGCAGACGGAAGTAGGGAACACAGCTTTTACATCGTGCATGGTGTTAAGAAAGCTGAGGAAGCACGCACAATAATTGTCTCGGGATCTGTAGAAGTACGAATGATATGGAAGACAGAACTTCCTCAGCAAACGCAGTGTCTTAGGACGACAAATTTCCCTGACAAAATCCTTAACTGAAATAAATGTGGCTGCCGACGATACTGTTCACACGTTCACGGCTTTAGGACCGGAAATTCGTTCGACCTTTGATTGTTACGCCTATTGTCTCCGTCACTGATGGAACAACAGCCAAACGCCTTGAACTAATTGCTTACAGTGCTGAATCACTGACGTCATCAGACCTCATAAATATTGGAGATCATTTTAATTTATTTTCCAAACAGCTCACAATTGATTAAGAATTTAAAAGTACGTGTTATAATAAAAAATTACAATTATTTGCATTTACTTATCTTTCCCCCGCGTAAACTAAAATGGAATCTATTGTTTCCGATACTACAACTCACAAGCTCTTGATAATTTTATCGAGTAAATATGTGACAGTTCTCAACGTATTCTCAAAGCATTTTCGTCTTACTCACAATATCACGAATCAAGGATTCAGCCGAACAATGTAACTTGTCTACAGTCGGCAACTATTCACATAGAGACTTTCCTAAACCTAAAAAACATTCAAAAATAGCACGTGATTTTTTAGACAGCTCTTCACACATCTAATTTGGATTCGAAATGTAATAAGAATTGTGAATTTAGAATTTATTTAGTTGCAAGATGGAAGGTGTTTGAGAGATAGCAAGGAATGAAGCAACGACGTTTCGAACAGTAGTTTTTTCACGCCCACATTGTGCAGCAGTCATAAACTGTTGTCTGTATGGGAATGTCATAATCGTGTCCCGCAGGACTGCAAATAAGGATACTATTGGAACACATTCTATGGTCATTCACAGAAAAATTATAAATTGTGAGTAAACACCTTTTAAAATTCCTAATATTCCACATTAATTTCTAAGTGATGAATTATCAAAATATATTGGGGCTACATAAAAATGTCTCCACGGTGACGTAACAGTCATCCTGACACATTAATTTTACGGGTATTTCAAAGTTGCCCTTCCAAAAATTATCACGGCTGAGCACATGTAAGAGGAAATGCTTCAATAAAATATGAAAATATGACTGAAATTATCTGAGTTGAGATTATGAGAATTAATGCTTTATTAAATCTAAGAATTTAAGTATAAATATAGTGAATAATTAGGAAATACCTGCAAAAGAAGCGATGACACACACAGACACACACACACACACACACACACACACACACACATATATATATATATATATATATATATATATATATATATATTCACGTCTGCTTGAGTCATGTATGCAATTAGCCCCAAAGAAGCAAACGAATTAATGAATTCAGTTGCAGCAAGGCCATCTAAGCGATATTTTAAAAGATTCTAATGGCAGATTTAATAAAAAAAAATATTTTATCCCTTGCAAGTATTTCTGATATATATACTTATATGCATATAATTTATATATAAATTTTATATAATTCTTATTAAATTCTTTGATTCAATCAAGCATTAATTCTCACAATTACATCTCAGTCAACTTTGTTGTCTGTATTTGGCTATTTTTCTCCTTATTAATTTTCAAAACACACGTAAATTTTTCATTTTGGTAAACATAGTTAATAAAAAAATATTAGAAAATTTTTCGTTAGTGTTTTCTTTTCTTATTCTCAACAAGAAGTCATTATATAAATTTTAACACAGACTGATATTTGCTCCACTTCTCTAGCGATGTTGCTACCAGATTTCTAAATGTTAATACTTAGAGAAATCTCCTTTACGTATAAAGCGTGAAAGTCACCTGTCAGAAATTTCCTAATTAGACGTGAAAAAAGAAAACTAGAAAAAAAATTCCATCCAATTTTGGGGAATATATTATTCTGAACAAGATGTCATTATATAAATTTGTAACTTTATAAACAAACAGTTAACAGAAATTGTATGACTCTTTCTTTAAATCCTTTAATATAACAATTTTAACCAGCGTCAGAATCTTTCACACCAATCTCTTATGCAGGATCTATCCGACTATTTGCCATGTCTGCAAAAAAATCCCTTACAATACTGAACATTCATATTTGAATGTACCGGTTATAACAAGCAAAGAGAGCAAACCCTCGGAGAAACTACCACCATGAAAGAACTCATATCATCCAAGGAAGCCATACTTAAAACCTTAAAAATTTCTAACCCAAATTAATGTATTTGACAAAATATAAAACGTATTGTATGTATATGACCAACATGTAACAATGTATGACAATTTAATGGTGAAGCGACCTTAAGTAAAGTAAATAATAAACATACATATATCAATTATTCACCGAATACTTAAATTTCAGGTAGTAAGTGTAGATTTATAACATGGATATCTTGCGCATCAATAACTTGTAACATTCTTGGAAGGAGTCTGAATTCTGCTCCAGATGGAGTTATTCACAGTAAATGTTTATATCTCTTCTGGGTGCGTGTTTTCAAATATTCGTACTTTCTCTTCTAAGTAGGTTATTTCGAGGATGGAATGTGTGCTATATTTTAAGTATTTGCACGTAATAATTTCTCTGACTCGCCAGTGTCATCATCTGTTACATCCGACAAACGAAATTGTGAGATTGTTAGATTTTTCGCCCAAGGCTTCCAAATAGAAAAAATGCAATATTTCGTTGAGATTAATAGCTACGGACGGGACACACAGGTCTCTTTATCCTGCTAAGGTGGTTACAGAAGGCCACAAGAATTTCTGAAAAAGTACAGCGAACATCTGGTTGAGCTAGAAGCTGAGGAAGCGATGTGGAAAACTGATCCACGGAGGCTGTGAAAGCGTCTCTGTACATGGAGGTTGTAGTTTCTTCATTGGGAGAAACCGTGTTTCCTTTGTGCGTCTGTCACGCTCCTGTCACGGCGCGGCGGGAAGCGCGAATTCGACAACCTAACCTGTTTCTCTGTTAATACATCTGCAACATTACAGTACATATACACGAAGCGCTATTCTCATAACACATACAGAAATTTTTAAGGAATCTCAAGCCAATACAAAAGTGCATCTAACTACTGTAACTTTTGGTGTGTAATGTAACGATCATATGTAACACTTTCTTTCTATGTCAAATATTCGTTACCCGCGGCTTTTCTAGCGTAAATTTTCTAATATTCCACAGAACTGTTTTCGTCTCTACATTATCCATAAAGTTCATTTATACGCCAAATTTCTAAAAAAAAATATTTCCAGCTCGTGTCAACTACAGGTAAATCGGTTACAAAACAATGGAAATAAGTCATGATATCAAAAAGACTTCGAAATACAGTAAAATGTCTGGGATTTTTTCGTGTTGCGCTTCATTTTCGGTAATACTTGACAGATTATATTTTGAAACCTCAGTTAGGACTATTTTTCAACAGCGACTGTTGGTCCGTACCAGTTCGCATTACGGCTTCCACTTCGGAACCTAGGACGGAAACACTGAGACTCCGACGACATTATGAATAAGAATAGAATAGTAATGGACAAATATGTAATGAATTTTCGAAATAAATTATTGTTAGAGGCTAAAGTTAATAATAAGGCGATTGCGATTACCTCTGAGGACGTCTGCAGGGATGAGGCGCTTGTAGATCTTGGGTTTGTCATCTTCCTTCTTCTCGTCCGCGGCCAGGACGGCCACAGTCAGACAGATGAGCAGCAAAGAGAGCAGCTTCATTGTCTGCCAAAGACAAAACCAATTAGACATATCATTCAACAAGTTTACATGAACTACGCCGTTGTAGATACATAGAATTATTTTGATATTTTGCAGGCGAGATAAAGGATGAGTCGGTTTTATTTGAATCTATTATCCTCAAGTGGACTCGTACGTTTAAATTTTGGTTTCGTTAAGGAAGTGTTTTCCGGATTAATTTCTAAGAGTTACAGGGATGTTCCTGATTCTGTACACACGTCGACGGAATGCTATAATAATGAAGCTACGCTATCAGATCGTCGAAATGTTAAAGAGTTGCTTTGACCGATATTCATGTAATCTTTGCTTAATTTTGATCTGGAGGAGGAATGCAACGATATTTCAGTTCCAAGGGCTAGACGGCAGGTGGTGACGTCATATAGAATAATTAAGTATTCACATACTTACACTTTTTGCATGAGATCATCAACCATGATCATAGTTAAAAAAAATTCTCACACACTATTTGCACGTGAATGAAATTAAAAATGGTTACTTGAATATGTTACGGCTCAAGGAAACCTGTGGGATCAGTTCTCGGCCCTCGTAGGTGTAACCATACTGGAGAGAAAGAGGGAACTACAGTCGGGAGGGACTTTTCTCTCTTTCTGGTTTTTCTAAACTAAGGTTCGCACAAGCCGAGCCACCTCGGCCTGCTTTGAGAGGTGTATGTTTTGGGGGACGTAGACCTTGGGCATACCCTGAGAGTTATCCGCTATTCATATTGGAATAGTCGGCCAGGAGCCTCCTAAACTGGTCGAGACGAAAAAGGAATGCTGCGTCCTCACAACAAACCCCGATCCTATCATCGAAAGGGCGTGGGATAAGTGCCAAATGACCTTCAGGTTATTCTATGGTTTACCCTGCATCAATTTTTTTTGCTAATTGTCACAGGAATCCTTAAAAAGAACCCTGAGGCCTTTGTTGACTTTCTGCTACCTTGCTCTACCTTTCCGTATCCCCCCCCCCTTTCAGTCCCGTTCCTATGCTATAGGAGGGGAGTGGCCACTATGTAGTGTGTCTACACACACACACACACACACACACACAATGTTACGACTTTAATGGACTGAAAATAAGTAAAATAACCAGGATAAAACTTACATGAGAATCTAGATAGACGGGAGCTGTATACATTCTCAGTTTCTGACTCGTAGAATATAAATAAGTGTGAATTTTTATATAAAAGGGTATTTGTAATTACATGGATAAGGCATAAACTGAGTATATGTAGAGATACGTTCAGTCAGGTCGTTTCGATATCAAACCTGCCGCATTAGGCTGTACTTTGTATACTGTTATTAGACGTATTTTCAGACCAAAAAATCCTTAAAATATTCAAGAAACTATTAGTATTATGCTGAAAGTAAACAAACATTGAACTGAATTATGTTTTAGTTATAATATCATTAAAGTTACAATTAGTTTATTACACTTCAGCAATAGTTTGGATTTTGTCGTGTTTTAATCGAGATGAAAAGTGCTGATTACGAGCGACGGGAGAACAAAAATGAGCGGTCAGACAAGGAGCTTTCTCTTCAAGTTCGTTGAACACTCCTTTTCCTTGGACGCCACTTCTGTCCTTGACAAGTTAGTGGGCCGCGGGGGAGGAGGAGGAGGAGGGGGACACTACTAAAGAAAGCGATTGATTATCAAACGTGCTCAATCTCTGTTCCATTTACTGCTATGGTGAACAGCAACGTCAGGAGACGGTGACTTCAACGCCTGTGTAGCGCACGAGCACTTAACGGGCGCAACCCCAACTCAGAAACTCCAAATACACAACGCGTAAGCCTAATAAAGGTGGGACGAGTACGTGCTGTGCACTACACCCCCAGAAGCGTTACTGAAACGAGACTCTGTGGAGACATTTCTCTTCTTTTGTGATTCATTACGAAATTAACATAAAATACTGACGCGTAATCCAGACAGAGTATTAATTATCAATGTATATTGTCTTTTACTGTACAATACACGCTTCTTTTTTAAGCAGAATACGTCGTGTTTTACTTAGGAAGATAATTAGCAGCTAATTGTTCCATATAACGACGGACCCACTGTCCGAAATAGAACTATACATATTCACGTACGCTGATCACCCGAAGCGGTTTATGAAGATTAAAATTTAAGAAGCAAAGAGAGTTCTGAACATCCAAGTGACACGTCCCCAGAAAGCGAATGCGATATTTTAGTATAATTAAAAACTGGGATCGAATCGGGTCATACGTCTGTCACAAAAAGAGTTTGTCCTCTGCGTTTTGCAAGTGACGTCATTAATGCCCATACAAACTGAAACAGAGGTCGAAAGCCACAATGGAAAAATTCTCATTTTCACAAATAGTAATGAAACTAGTGTTTCGATTTCTGGTATTGCGATAATTATTATTTTTCCATTTCGCAGTTCGTAATTTCTTCAATATCTCATCCACCACGTCGACACAATCATCGCGGTGTTATTATGGGAGACTGAGAAATATCATCCCGCATCAGATGTGATTTACGTTCACTTCCAGGGGCTCATGAAGTCACACTTTTGGAAGTGAATATAGGCAACTGACTGAGAAAGATTCTGGAAAGAATGGGATAAAGTTCTCAACAGATTTCTAAGCGTGAAGTACGTCCGTGTCACTGTAGCAATCGAATCGCTGACACGAGGTCTTAATTTTATGTATAATTTCCACTTGAAACTGATGAGTTGAAGTTGTTGCGAAGGTTTAAGAGCGCAAGTGAATGCAGGCTTACCGTGGCAGCGGTCGGCGGCTACTGGAGTGGTGAGTGGTGAGTGGCGAGTGCCAGAGCGGGCCTGCGATGGCTTTTATATACTCGCACAAGCACAAGCGCCGCAGACCTTCAGCGCCCCACTCACGCCACTCTTCCCATTCCCGCCTCCCTGACTGCCTGACTGCCTCAATGCCCCAGTTTCCTCACTTCCGAATTTACCTCACCAGTGTCTCAACGGGGATGTTCGCTGAGCCAGGCTTCCTCAGGAGTCACGCTCCTTGCCTGCAGCCTTCTGCGAACACTCCTCGCATTTTTTCAAACATTCTTGAACCTACATAACCCAATAGCTACCTCCAAAGAAAAAAAAAGGCATCCGCGAGCAAAAGGTCGGGTTTCTCTCTCTAACTTTTATGTGCTGTGGCCATTAGTGAGAAAAAAGTTTTCGAATTCGAAAGACCTCGGGAAAAAGTTTCTGTGGCCTAAAAGCAATGAAATTTTGCACATCATCTCAATTTTTCGCAAATAGCAAAGGCAAGAAGAATTCTATAGAAAATAATTGTCAATAATTAATTGGAGAGCATAAATTCAGTATAAAATGGCGTATTTGAGTACGAAATTTGGTCGAACTAATTATTATAATTATTATATTTCACGTCATTTTTTTAAAAAATAATGTAGTTTGTCATATTTGTAGTGCTGAATACTCCATAACAGTGGGCAGTAAAGTAATTAGTCTTGAAATAAATGTTTTAGAGAAAAGGTGATCGGACTCTAGTTTGATTGCTATCCGTTCTTCCTCGCAAAATAACATAGATACTCTTTGAAACGCCAGAGTCTTTCTTTCCCTTAGAGAAACAATACTCTTAAACATTTTAATATTCTCTGCAAAAGGCAAGTTTCACCCTCACGTAGGCAATCGTCACTCCCATCCTCAGCGCCATATTAGCGCAACCGGTGCACAGCTATCAAAGTGGCTGTATTTTCGGACATTTTCAATGGATTGTTCTGACAATATCATGCGTTGGAAAGAGAATTAAATTTTATAAATCTTTTCATGTATGACAAATAAGTGTACTGTCGACCATTTTGGAGATATGAGCACTAGAAATATGACAAACTGCATTCTTTTCGAAAATGACATAAAATTCCGTAAATTTGACGAACGATTTCTACATCCTTGCTCGACCAAATTTCGTACTTGAGTACACTATTCGATGCAGAATTATATGCTCTACCATTTATTATTGAACATGATTTTCAATAGATTGCTTCTTGATTTTGCTATTAGCGAAAAACTGAAGAGGTGCAAAATTTCGTGGTTTTTAGGCCTTTTCCCCGAGGCCTTTCGAATTGAAAAACTTTTTTTTTTCAGTAATGGCCAAACCATATACTACTTGGGACTTAACAATACCTGATGTTTTGCGTGGTAAGATGTATATAGCTACTGGGATAACACTGCTCACTTACGACACGTTTCAATTAATTTTTAACTCATTAAGGGATCGGAAACCGATGACATGTAATCCTGTTTGTTCGTCACGCTATGTTCGTCCTTCGTCAGAAAACGGTCGGTAATTTTCTGGTTGTCTATATCTACGTGTGGCAGCCAGAAATATTGTCTTAGATATAATAAATACATGTTTAAAAATTATTTATGTTTTTCTTGTTATATCATTTTCTGGAGAAATGAGACTGCTGAAATGTCCACCTATGAGAGTTTGCAGAAGTTCTTTCTGGCAAAGCTTTCCTCATTTACGTGTGATTTTTCTTCTAAAGGATCAATTGTTCTTATCGATGTTTAAAATATTTATTTGGTTCGTTGACGTATATCATAAAATAAACTAACGTCTAGATATTACTTGAGTGAATAAGTTGAAAGAGTAAAACGTTTTTCTGCTATTTCTTATGAAATTCACGACAGTTAATATTGTTTTATGAGCGCCGTCCTTCTTCACTTGCAACTCATACGCATAATATCCTTCTTGAATAGTTCTCAATCCTAAGACAACGGAGTTATCTCGTTTATGAAGTACTCAAACAAAGTTTTATTCGTCCAAAGACGAACATTCGCGATCACAACGACAGCTTGAGCTTATAGTTCAAGGTAAAGCAGGGAAGAAGACGAAGCTCGATAATGGGCTAAAAGCAGGATCCACAGATTATGTAAAGGACCCAGACAGTTTCACATCACTTCAAGTGGGACGCTTTTAATTCTGCCGCTGCTTGTCATCTGAGAGTCCATTGTCTTCAATAATCTGATACAAATGAGTGGCGTTCGTGGTCCTCTGTAAAAGGAAAACACCAGTCAGTATAATTCACTATTTCACTATTTCTGTTCTCTGCCAAATTAATAATTCTGATGCGATATTTTTAAGTTTAATTTACACACAATTGGCACGAAATGTGTTCGTGTGTTAAGGACTCTAAATGTTTCTTATCTATGGCTGAAATATTCAGCTTATTTTCCTCTCCCTCTCCCTCTCTCCCCCCTCTCTCCCCCCTCTCTCTAATATATGTTTGTGTGTGTTTTCTTGGTAATTAGCTGGAAATGACTGTTTTTCTCCTAATTTAGAATGCGCCAAGTTAACTAGCGGTCTGAATGTAAGACGTTTTCACTGCTCATGAAACTACATAAAAACACAGATTTATCATCACTTTCATCAGCAGTGGGCTCGTTAACGGAAACTAGCGGAAACACAAATATGATAGTGGGAACGAAAAAGTAGGATTTTACTTCAGGACACGGTGCGACCTTTTTTCACGAAGAGCACGATGAAATTTGACCAGTTGTTGGTGGTAGCGGCGAGAATTGAGAGCTTCACCAGGTTTCAACAGTTCATAGTAGACAATATCCTGCTGATTCCACAAAACACACAGCATCGTGTGGCCGGGATTTTTTTTTTTCGTTTAGGATTCTCGAAATATATCCACATTTCATCGCCAGTCACAATCCGATGCAGGAACGACTTTCTTTTTTGTCTAACGAGCAAGTTTTTGCTTGTGTTTCGGCGTCGTTCCATCTGCCTATCGTTCAATTCATGCGGCACCCATTTTCCGAACCTTTGAACCTTTCCCATGGTACGTAGGCGGCTGGAAATGTCTGATTGAGTAACAACCAATTGATCGTCAAGCATGTTTTGCGATTGGGCATCGTCCTCGTAGAAAATAGCCAGTCAATGATGGTCCTCGACCTTCCTGAGTCAATTTACACGCTTCTTGTCGCTCAGGCCAAAATTGCCGTCTTTGAACCGGCGAAACCAATCTCAGCACGTTATTTCCGATAAAGCACTGCCGCGATTGGCCTCCACAAGCATTTGTCGCGATTCGGCAGCCGATTTCTTTAAATTGAAGCAGAAAAGCAGAGCTTCCCGCATATGCTTTTTTTATTGGCAAAAAATTGTTGAAAATGTGGACTAATTATTGTGGCCGGATGGCAAACTCATAAAAAATAATGCAGTGTCCATATTTGCTTAATACGATCACTAACTTCACATATATGCAAAAAGCGGATTTAAGGTTATATACCTGATTAATTATGGATTAACATTTTAAAATTGTTAGATTTCTATTTATTTAATAATTTCAATCGCTGGAAATTTAAATGTGTAATTCACAACATTTTGGTTTCGGTTGGCCTGGAATCGCGAATGTACCGTTTATTGATTAAAGTTAATGAACAAACTGTCGTATATGTTTGGAATATCTTTGGGCTATTTGGTGGACATAGTGGAGATACTTTTCCTGAGTTATGTTAAACGTGTGTTTTACTGTAAAATACGTGAAAGCCAAATTGATAAAAATCATTCTGCTGTAATTAGAGTCAAAGATAGCGACAGAGAAGATTCAATCATGAATAAAAAGATCTGAAAAGAGAAAATAATAGGATATGTATTCACAGACAAGAATAAATTAGCGACAGCGATAGAACGACTCAAACAGAAACCAACAAAGTAGACGAGATAAAACTGAGCATCATTTCACAATCCAACAACATATCATGTTGCTTAAAAGTAAACAATTGTTGTCCATTATAGTTGGAACCAATGATTTTTTAATGTACGTCTAATTACAGATGTCGAATCCTCAAATTTAACTTATCAAAAATGAATAGTAAATTGGCATCTGAAACGTTGAAAACGGACTTAACAAACTTCTGAAGCTAAAACGTCAGGAAACAATTAGAATAGACAGGAACGTAAACTGATTAAACGATCACACGAGACTGACATCAAGCTCCTTGAAAACGTTGATGAACTAACACGATTTTTTTTAAAAAAATAGTCATTATCCTTACAAAATTGCTTTGACATCCCAGTTTGATCTGGTTCAAACCCAAATATTTCAGAGTATTAATTTCTTAAATTCACGAGGATTATTAGACTAATGCATTTATGTTTTCTTGATATCATGGCAAGAGGTTTTACACACACACACACACACAGCTTTCACAAAGATTCAATCCTTATGTACTTATGCAATGTCATTGTGGTAGGCGATAAAGCTTCCTGGTGGTGACTCCATTGTTCTCCAATCTGACTCAAGCCAAACTGATGGAATAAACTTATCACTGTTTTTTGTTGTCGTGACAGAACTCAAGATAATTGTCAGCACACAATGTTTTGAAATGGCTTAAAATAATTATAACAATTTATAAAAAGCCCAACAGGTGCTGACAATAGTAATGAAATTAGGCTCCTAATTTATTATAAATATTACAGTAATTAATGCATATCCCCATTTTCATGTGACAAACTGTAAAATTAAATTTATAATTAATGATGGTATCGTAGATCAGATAGTACTTATTCCTCAGAATTTTAAAAATTACTGACTTCTATGATTCACAGCAAAGATTTATTGTTTCAATCTACAAGCGATCTTTCCAAATCGAATTTCGTAATTTTCCCTTTACGGTTGATGATATTTTAGTTCCAGATTCGTACTAGGCCCAACTTAATAACTTTGCATCTATTCTGGCCACGTTTCTCTCAGCTGAACTTCGTACGTCGTCCAGATGTTTTTGATTTTAAGTCACCGTTTAAATGCCGAAATTTCAGGACTTAGTGGGCAGGCTTTCTTATAAGCCTTCTTTACCATTTGAAATTGTAATTAAAGACATAAAAATCTTTTTCCAGTATTAATTGAATTGTTTCAGCTGCAGTAAATGATAGTTTTGGTTTACACACGTCTGTATCTCCACAAAAAAAATTTAATGTGGAACGTCAAAAGAATCAAATGGTTAATTCCGCTTTACATTCCCGCCCAGGCGCTTGTCGAGGTCCTCGGCGAGACTTTCAAATAAATTTGGTCTTGTACATGCTCAGCAAATCTCGTACAATGGCCCACTTGTACTTCCGTCAACTAGAATAGATTAAAACAATGCTACCACTACACCGACCTTCTGTGCATATGCGTACATTTGTGTACATTTACGTTAAAATGGTTAGGAATCCTTGGACGCTAAGGAGATGGTGGATGACAACAGTCAATCGATCTATAACACGGTTTGTATTAATGATATGTTTAATAATGTACGTAAATAAATATTTGTCCTTGAGTCAGAAAATTATCTTTATTAACAATAGATTAAATATAGGATGACGTTCCGTCCCCTTTTTAAGACTTCTTCAGGTTTAATATCGATTTTTAATTTTATTTATAGTTGCATCAAGGGTGAATTTTTTGCACTTCGTTGCTTTTCACTTTCGGGTTCCTAATTTTGTGGCAGTTAATCGAAATGGAAACATCCATGCCCTCGCCGGTATTCGACCCCGAGACCTAGTGATGCGAGGCAGTGTCACTGACCACTGAATCACGCAAAAAATTTAGAGGCAGGGAGAAAAACCTTGCCTATAATTTTTTTTCGTGATTTATGTATAACAGGCAACACAGCAAAACGTTGCCTCTAAATTTTTTGTGTGGTTTATATTCCAAATAATTAATCCCGAAGACGCCCTAAAAAGAAGAAACGTCGTCGTATATTTAATATTTTGTTCATAAAAATAATTTTATGACTCAAGTCATATATTTATTTATTGATACAAGATTTGTATTATGCTTTCACCCGAATGCCTCATATTGGTAGGCAGGATTTATTTTGTTATGATTCCAGCAATTCAATTGTAAGTTCATTAGGATACTTTTATTCAGCCACACTCTTGATTTGTTACTCGAATTTCACAAAAATAATTACGTTTATAAACACAAAGCAATCGAGCAAGGCGAATGTGTATAAGAAACACTCGTGGGGCCTCGCATCTCGCGTCGTGTCCCTTTGACTCGTGCCCAAAAAGCCGCCGACGACACAAGCGTTGGCGATGTGAGGTGAGACAACGCCACCTGTACAGTTTGAAATAAAGTAAAAAGCCACGTCAATCGGCTAAACGACATCAGACTCACTACAGAAAGGTTTAAAAACTTATGAGACGTTTCAAAATTGGCCGTCACGGAGTCGTCGTGGACAGTCGTCCAGGTTCTCCTACTGCAGAGTCCAAGTGCGTCAAGCCTAGAGGATTAAGTTATGGAGCGTTTCACATCTACCCGGCCCGATTCGTCTAGCCTACATTCTTCCTGGTTCATCATATGCGTGCTTTAAGTAAAATATTTCTGTACTTATATTTTCCTATTACGATCACGCAGGATGTACAACTACTTATAAATTTAATTCATGATCGACCCGTTTTGTGGGACAAAACTAGAAAAATACATAAATACAGATTACAGAATAGAAGTTCTTGGGAATACGTTTGCAGAGAATTAAGAAATGGATATGAAAATATGGAAGATAAAGAAAGAATAGAAATGCTATTTTATTAAGTCCGTGTGAGTTAAAAAGTAATCATCTTCGCGTTTCTTACGCTATTTTCTGAAATTCCTCCACATACTCATCCACTTCTCGTTGAACTTCTAAACCCAGTTATAGACAAAGTATCCGTCCCTTCCAAGAACAAAATCATGTAAAAATTTACAAGTTTTTAAAATACCAATTAAGGATGTAAGTTTATAATTCTGTAAAATCCTCCATTTTTTTACACATTGTTCAAACTTTGGAGTTCTAGAGACGCGATAATTAAAACTCTGTTTGTAATTGAAATTGAGTGTCCACTAAACAGTCGGATCTTGATATTTATTTTTCTTAAAATCTTAAAAATCTGAAAGTAGGGATGAAATGAATAGTAGTGGTTGAATTTTTATTGTATGTTTCATTTTACGTCTGACGTTTTGCAAATATATTTTATTATAATTAATAAATATCAGATAAATATAACATAGGTTTTTTGCGATTGTGATTTGCAACATTTGGACAGGGGGAATACATTCCCTGAATCATGTGTTGTGGCTATCCGTGTAAGAATATTGTCGAAATTTTCAATACCCATACGAAATTAATTTAAAAAATTACGTTCAAATTATATCAACTGATTTTCTGAACATGGAATGCCCCTAACATGTCTCTTTTCTTAATCATTGGACAAACCCATTGCATCATTAAGTTTTTTCGTTTTTAAAAACATCTATACCAGACATATTTTTTTAATATTTTTTTTAGGGCAACAGGCTACATGAGGGTAATCCAATTGGACAACTCCCCTTTAATAGCATAGGAAGGGATTTGAAAGGGGGGATGCGGAATGGTAGAGGAAGGTAGCCAAGGGTTAACTAGGGCCCCCGGGCTATATTTTAAGGATCCTACCCGGCATTCGCCTAAAAGTAATGCAGGGAAAACCCTAGAAAAACCTGCATCAGGTAGGTCGGGCATTGGGTACTTGTCCCACGCACTTCCGATACCGAGAGAGGAGTTTGCTGTGGGGACGCAGCATTCTCTTCTCCGTGCCTCCAGTTTAGGAGGCAGCTGGCCGACTATTCCAATGGGAATAGCGGACAACTCTTACCGTATGCCCAAGGTCTGTGACCCCGGAACATACACCTCTCAGAACAGGCCGAGGTACTATACCAGACTATGCAAGGGAATAACTTATCAAGCTCCATATTCGTAGAATGACTGATTGTTGTATGTGAAGAGAACAAGGAGGAGTGGCCGGCTAAAATGTAGTTTAAAGTAGCCTGAGGGAGTGATGCAGTCTTCCTGTTGTGACGTCACACAACCCTGTTGAGTTCTAGGATAATGGCTGAGGTAGACAGTGGAAACCATGTACACATCTGCTTGCCTCGCCATGCCAAGCCACGCCGAGTACAGCAGGCATTAAATTTATTCTCATTGCAAGGCTCGAAAGTAATGACAATTCTCTCTTGAGCCGTATCTAATTACAAAAAAAAGTTAATGCAATGTAGAATTTCTAAATCTGAGAAATTAGCCTACCAGTCAACGTTACGAGATCATATTTCAGAAACAACAATTCTATGATTTTGTTTAATTATTATCGTTTACTATGTTTGTAATAAAACACTAGGTCGATAATTAACTAAAATGGTCTCAAGGTTGTTAATACATTCTCGTACAGGTGAAGGATCTCGTCGTCCTCAGGATGACATGTTGCAGATTTCAAAGAGGTAGAAAACTGGCGACATTTTACATTAATCAATCCTTCGTCATCTTCACCGTATCTTTACAGGGACAAAAGAAAGGGGGTATATTTCTTCTCGGTCAGTCGGCCCTTTCAACTCAATCCAAAAAATTAACTCCTCGCAATTCTCTTTACATTCCACAGAAACATGGATCTCAGCTTCCTTCTTACCCGTACTTTATTCCATTCATTTTGTACAATAATAATTTTAAAGGTTTAATTAGGATAGTTTAATCATCATTTACTACCAAATATACCAAAAATACAACAAATTAAACAATTACAGAATTTTTAAAACCTGATATGTATGCAGGATGTTTCAACAATAGTTTTACAAACTTTGTGTGCGTACCCAAGAGCAAAGCAAGAAAAAGATGTCATATAACGTGCCCACGTTAATAATGAAAGAGCATATTTTCGTATTATCAGCTTACAAGGAGAGGCCACGGTCTGTGCGTCACCGATTTCAATGAAACTCTCTCTATATATATATTCTGATTACATTTCAATTAAAAAGTTATATTTTTAGAAAACTATTATAAATTAATGCGAAATAATATTTTTTATTGGTCTTCCATAGGTGTTCAGATGTACTGTTCTTTTTGTGGTGATAATGATCATAAAAACATATAAAAGTTTAATTTAGCTGACATCGACAGCTAGAGATCAAGGTAATCTCGTTGCAAGCACAAGGGGTTTCTAATTTTCCAATGGAAACCTTTAATTTTGGTTTCCAGAGGTATATGTTCCATTTTTTCCTCACTGGGGGGCTTGTACTCTTCATCGTCAGTCAGGCTCCTCGTATTTACTGGGTGGATTAGACAGCTGGTCCACGTCATCTTCATAGGGAAGAATCAGTTCATCGTCCTTCACCAGAATGTTCGAGCGTTCGAGCCCATTTTCATTGTACGTTCGTATATATTCTTTTTGATCAGTTCCCCCTGCGATGAAATGGATGTCGGTATCTCCTCCACAATATCATTCTCCAAGAGATTTCCTTAATGAACGAAGAATTTTGGTTTCTCATTAGTAATCGAATCAAGAGAGTCAATGCAGATTCTTGTTCCATTTTTCTAAACTTGTCCAGTAGTTTTGAAAATATCTCTCACGAACGTCCTCAATATTTAGAAGTTAGAAAATAGCTAGCGGTTTCTTACTTTGCAATCCTTCTCCATTCCCTTCCACTTGCTGAGTCACCCTTATTCCCTGTTCATTGGCTAGAACGTAGTTGTAACCGCTTGAACATTTCCGAATGCCATTCAAAAATCAATTGGTATGCATTAATTCACTACTAAATTCTGATGAAATTAACATTTTGTGTTTGAAAAAAATATGGGAAAGAGACTGTCTATGGCAGTAACCAATATGAAGAATTATCGTCGTTCACCCCTATATTTCATGTCAAATATCAGTATGTGGATGTCAAATTCCGTTGCTAAAATATACTGGTACCGCATCATGCAAACGCTAGTCGTAAGGAAGTGTCCTGTACGACGCGATAAAAGAATTTCATATCCTATTATTAAGCAAAGTCTGTCGGACATGCTTTTCTTGATTTGGTGTCGGCATAACGTCTCCAAAGTTTTTAAAAGTATTAATGAAACACACTACACATCATTACGACTCGTTTCAGACCTTCACATTAAATGTGACACGTTTATCTGAATCTCTGAGAGGTAGACAACAAAGACGTTTCCTTAATTGCCTGTAAGGAGTTCAGCTTTCCCTAGAACACCAGAGCGGTAAAACTACAAAGATATTTACCACAAAACAAAGAAAATACTAATTTTGTCATAGATAGTATTCTTATATGAACATAATTGAAATGGAATTTTTCACTTCAATTATTTTCAATGAAGAGGATGCGTATGAAAAGAAATCTTTATACAAGAATCATGTTGGCAATCTGAGCCCTTAAGCTTTGAAATTATAAGAACGTAATGCATGTGAAAATGAAATATTTACGTCTGACTGAAAATTAATACTAAGAAAGTTAGCCAAATGCAGACAACAGAATAGGTAATATAAATACCACCAAATGTTTCTGGAAGCCTTGTTTCTTTCTTCAGATGCAGAAAGAACGTAAGAGCCTAGAGAGACACAACTGCTTTTGACTGCAATTTTGCTTTAGAGTTTTGTCAACGGACTAGTGCAGTTGTCTCTCTCTCTCTAGGCTATTACGTTTTTTTCTGCACGTGAAGAAAGGAACAAGGCTTCCAGACACGTTGTATGGTATTTATATTATCACTTCTTCTGTCTATATTTGGCTATCTTTCTTATTAATAATGTATACGAATTTTATGTTTCAAATTTTCTGTAACGTTTCCATTTTTATATTGTCTGTATATTTTGTGGAATAATATTATTGAATTTGTTTGTGAAAGAACTTCATTGTGTAATACAATGAACACTTTGTCAAAAAAAAATCTCAACTCCTTGCAAAATTGATAACAATTATTTTGCACGTTTGAGTTTCGGATATCACTGTGCAGACTGATTAACAAACCTTTTTGGGGTTATATTACAAAAAAAATCAGTTTTATTTAGGATGTCGTCCGTGCTTACGGATTCATTGATAAATGAACCAGGTTAATTACTGAAGGAAAAATCAAGTAATATTCCTTTGCAAACCTCAGCACTTTCTACTAGTTTGTTGAGGAAGAGGAGATACGGCGACGGGGGTTTCGTCACGTTAACCTGGGACTACGAATGGAAAGCTGCTAGCGCATTCGTATTGAGAATATAAATATACAGGGTGACCCAGGACTACACCGTCAAACTTTGAGAGGTTGTTCGGGAATACCATCTGAGTATTTTTGTCTGCGGCGGCTGGTTACAGAGTTATTGCATGTTCACTTGTAGAAACTCACTGGTGTGTCGATCCTATCAACAGACGTTTGCTGTATACGTGATGTGTGTGATTGGACCTTATGTACTTCCTGATACAATGAACGGAGTTGTGTACGAAACGTTCCTTCAACATGTATTCCCACAGTTCCTAGAATATGTGTCGCTGATAATTCGTCAGCTTAGGTTCGTTTCACATTTACCTGACAATCTGCTGAACATCAGATTCACAACAGGTTTAAAAACTTATGAGACGTTTGACACTAGGTCGGCACGGTGTCGTCGACGACAGTCGCAGTCAACCAGGGGTCCAGGTTCTCCTACTGCAGAGTCCAAGTGCGTCAGCCTAGAGGGTGATTAAGTTATGGAGCGTTTCTTCCTGGTTCATCATACGCGTGCTTTAAGTAAAATATTTCTGTACTTATATTTTCCTATTACGATCACGCAGGATGTACAACTACTTATAAATTTAATTTATGATCGACGCGTTTTGTGGAGCAAAACTAGAGAAATACATAAATACAGATTACAGAATAGAAATTCTTGGGAAGAAGTCTGCAGGGAATTAAGAAATGGATGATAAAGAAAGAACGGAATATGGAGAGTACAATACAATACCTATATTGGTTTTGTTAAAACTAATTTTAACAACTTGTAAATTCTGGTACTTCAAAAAAAATTAAGCACATATTTTACCTGTTTAGTTTTTTCATATATTAAATGTGAGACAAATGCCATTTTACTGAGTCCATATGAGCTAAAAAGTATATCATCGCGTTTCTTACGTTATTTTCTGAAATTCATCCACACTTCTCGCTGTACTTCTAAGCCCAGTTATAGACAAGTATCCATCAATTTGTAGCCGTCCATTTCAAATACAAAATTATAAGTCTTTACAATATTAATTAAGGATGTAATTTACACATTGTACAAAATTTAGACCTGTTGAGACGCGATAATTAAAACTCTGTTTGGAAATGACATTGAGTGTCCACTAAACAGTCGAAACTTGAGATTTATTTTTCTTAAAATATTGGAATACATCTGAAAAGTTCTAAAGTAGGGATTAAATGAATAGTGGTGGTTAAATTTTTATTGTATGTTTTATTTCTGACGTTTTGCAAATATATTTTATTATAATTAATAAATATGAGATAAATATAACTTACTTTTTTGCGATTGTGATTTGCAACATTTGTATAAGGGAAATACATTCCCTGAAAGACGTGCTGTGGCTTTGCATGGATTTTTCTATCCGAGTAAGAAGATTGTAGAAATTTTCAATACCCATACGAAAATAATTAATAAAATTACGTTCACATTTTCTCCACTGATTTTCTGAACATAGAATGCCCCTAACATGTCTCTTTTCATAATCATTGGACAAACTATTCCATCATTAATTTTTTTCGTTTTTAAAAACATCTATACCAGACTATGCAAGGGAATATAACTTATCACGCTCCATATTCGTAGGATGACTGAAGGCTGTTTGTGAAGAGAGCAAGGAGCAGTCGCCGGCTAAAATGTAGTTTATAAACTGTAGTCGCATATGTGTGTGGCTTCAACATGTCGGGAAGGTACACTTTGCACTCGCTGTTAAGAAACCACATTGAAGGTCAGTTTGGACCAGCTCTTTGGAGCGGCCAGTTTTTGAGTTGCTCCGCTCCATGCTTAGTTAAAATATTCTTATAGGAATTAAATTAATATTTTCTTTCATATATACGTACGCATAAAAATGTTTATTTATCAATAATTTATTTATTAAAAACATACTATCTAATATTTAACAATCAAATAATTTAAAATGAAAATAATTTACGTCTAATAGAAAATAATGAATAAGAGAGATAGATAATACTGAAAAAATGCGATATTTATATTACCCATTTTTTTCTGTATCTTTCTTATTCAAATAATTTTAAAATGGAATATTATTTACATTTAAAATAATTTAAAAAATACTATATATTATTCGTTGATGTAAATAAATAAAATGGAAGACAACAAATCGACCACTATTGACTGCATATTATCACTTAAAATTCATCTTAATCCTGAAAATAAACGCTCAACACTTGCTTGAGAAGTTGGTATGCTTAAAGGGGCTCTGCATAATTTTCGGGATACTAATACGATATAGAAGTAAGGAATGAGACAAATTCCTGTTCGGGATTTTCCTCATTCCTGTCTTGGGCCAGGAATCTCAAAAACAAGGTTTCCGTAAACCGTGACACCTTGTCCAGTTTTGAGGGGTGTATGTTCCGGGGTCGCAGACGTTGGGCATATGGTAAGAGGGTAAGAGTTCTTCGCTGATCCTATTGGACCAATCGGCCAGCTGCCCTTCAAATTCGGCCGAGGCATGGAGTTTGGTATGCTGAGATCCCACAGCAGGCCAAATTCTTGTTATCGGAAGTGCGTGGAACAAGGACAAAATGCCCGACCTTCCTGATGCAGGTTTCTCTAGAGTTTTCCCTGCATCATCTTTAGGCGAATGCCGGGTAGAATTCTTAAATAATAGCCCGGGGGCCCTAGTTAACTTTTGGCTACTTTTCTCTACTTTCATCAAAGCGGATAACCCTCATGTATCCTGTGACTAATTAGGGATAATGATCAATGGCTTCGAATTCATTGCCTTTAAACGTCCAACACTCACTATTTCATTGCAGTCTTCCTCAATATGTTTGTCTATTACGTTGTAATCTTTATTATGAATAGTGGAAATTCGAAGTCTATTTCCTATTCTGTAGAATAATTTTTTAAAATCATCTTAGAAATCTATATTTATTATATTACGCGTTGGCTTTGAGAGTTAAACATTTCTGGCTCTTAAGCCGAATCAAGTAGTTGCCCGTTGATTCGCCAAGTTTATTTACCACCTGTCATGTTCGCTGCATTATCTACACAAACATTGAGTACCTTGTTTTCATCAATTTCAGATTTATTTAAAGTTTCTTTAATTTATTTTTCACACATATAGAGAGAGTTATGTCCAATTTTTTTATTTCAGTTTTTTGGTTTTTCTCCTTCCCAAATTGTACATTGATGGTAAGAAAATTTCTATTTCTGCGGGTTGCAGAATGTCATTTTAAAGTTTGTCTTAGGTTAAAGCGAGCAGACTCTTCTGCACTTCTTACTAAATGACGAACACCTCCCTGCCTAGGCGATACACCAATCTTCTGAGCTATTTCTCTAGCGGTCCTTTGTTATTCAATGTTATCTTCCAATCAATCCAATCAAATCTGGTTTTGTTCGCTCACAAATTAACTGTTGTTTTTGCCAGTAGTAAGACGAGGTCATCTTAAATTGTAATCCACAATTTAAAAAGTTTAAACTTCCAATTCGGTTTGTCCAATTTACGTTTATTTTTGTATGTTAGTAAGTAAATAAAATCTTTCTTATATATATATTCTTGAGGATCAAAAGAGAATGTGTCAAAGAAATTTCCGAAGTACAACATTATACTTGAATTGGACGACCAGTTGAGGAATTGAAAATGGAGTATCTACTTTATAGGTAGAATAAAATAAACATATTAAATTAGAGATAAAGTAATGATGGCTTAATAACTAAGTTTATATAAATTCAAAATCCAATTTGCCTTTTCATATGTGATATCTCTTAATGAATTTTATTTTCTGATGTGTTTACTCTGCGTTACAGTGAAAGTGTCAGATAATACCGATATTTTAACATTTTCATAATGTCACTCTGTCAGGTGAGGAACACGTACTGCTTTGTGAGAAGCAGTTCTTAGAGCTCCAGGTTGCGTTTTTCTCTGTGGTAACTGAAAGTAGCCAAGCCAAAAAAAAAAAAAGCAAACCACAAAGACTAGCACGGAGGTCATATGACAACTTGTTCACTGACTAGGTCACGCATGAAGTTTCAATTTGCCTTCTGGGCCTCTTTACACTGAAGCGAAATCTTTAAGTACATTAAGACTCGAATTTATTAACTGAAGTAAACTTACTGTGAAATTTTTCGAAGCATAACTTCTGTTTTGAATGTAAATTCAATTTTAATCTCTCTTAACAGCTTGTTTATCTGATAAACTGTTATTTAGCGTGTTTCATTCCTCAATTACTAGAAATCTCATAATTTTGTATTTGAATGTTTAATAAAGGTGCTAGTATGATATTCTATAGGTAATTATTTAGTTCAAGAAATCATATGAAGTAATGAGTAAATACCAACACGCGCTTAGTATATGGGAATATATGAGATAGAAGTGTAGGTCTTTCTAATGAAAAAGAATAATATATTTCATATATACGGATAACCTATGAATTGGTTATCAAAGTTAGTATCCTTGAAGCCACAGCAGTGTTATAATTACCACGGTAGAAAAAGGGGCTTTACTTAAAATGCATTGTCTTTGAAAGTGCAAGATAAGAAATATATACGGGTCTCACCAAAAATAATGCACATTATTTTTATTTAAATTTATTTGTCACCAGCTGGGGGGCCCGACGTTGCCCGGATTTGCATAATTAAACTAAGCGACATACATCACCCCTAAAGGTGCTCCTAACCCATGCCATAAGGGATTGGAATTATACAGAAGAAAATCTGAATAAAATCTATCTACCACAATGACTCATTGAAATTTATCGGCCGTTTTAACATGTTTGAAAATTTCCGACCCAGTTCCCCTGGGGTGGTAGTCGTGTCTTATCGCCACAGTGTTTGTTTCCGGTTCTAAAGTAACACGAAACAAAATTTGGTCAAATTTGCGTCACGAGTGTAGATTTGTATGCGAAACATAAGCATATATTTTCCCCTTACACCCCTCACTCGTAGAACTTAACCGGCAAGTTGAATTTTATAATTAAACTCAGCGACATCCATAACCCTGGATTATAATCCAATGTCGGTTGTTTTAGCTTAATTGTTTCGTAATGCTCCTCCCCCTCACCCCTAAGGGTGTTCCCCTCCTATACCGAAAGGGGTTGAAATTATACACAATCAACGTCGGGAGAAACAATATTTATTCGAGGCAAATATCGGCCGTTTGAAAACTTCCACCCTTGCTCCTCGGTGTGGTAGAAATGTTTTATCCCCACAGATATTTGAAGCATCTACAAGAGTTTGAGAAAGGTGTATGGAGATAATGCTGTCGATCGCAGTATAGTTAATCAGTGGTGAAAGGGAACTCGCCTATGTTCTGGATACTCCGCGCAGCGGTAAATACAACACTGTAGTTACTCCTGACAATTGATAGAGAGTTAACGACATGGTTTCGGCTGACAAACGCATCACTTAAAGAATTGACACTCCAAGTTGGAATAGGGGACGAAAGTGTTTGCAGGATACTGAAAGAGTTGGAGTTGATAAAGGTTTGTGCCAGGTTGGTTCCAAGGATGTCGACAGACGCTTACAATGAAACACGAAAAAGGTTGTGCTGCAAACTTTTAGAACAGAACGAGAATGGTGGAGTTGTATTTAATTGTGACGCATATGTGACAACTCTGAATAAACTTCAAGCTCGCCAGAGTCGTGTTCGACCACAACGGGAGAAGCAGGATGTTTTGCTGTTGCAGGACAATGCGCGTGCTCATGTCAGTCAGAAAACCACGGACGGGACCAGAAAACTTGCAATACCTGCCTTACACTCCTGACCTGGCTCCATATCTTTGGTAATCTGAAGGAATCTCTTCGTGGAAAGAGGTTTAAAGTTGACGACTCATTAATGAACGCTGCCAAACAGTGGCTCAAACGTGCTGGTCCAGACTTACCATGCATGTATGCAGGCGCTAGTTCCAATATGGCGTAAGGCAGTTGCGGTAAATGGTGATTATGTGGAAAATTGAAATTTTGCACCTAAGGGATGTATCTATACACGGTAAATATAGGAAATCATTATGGTGTAAATGTAATTTTCAAATAAAGGTTGTGCAATACCTTTGAAGTGACAGTATATTATTCGAGCGAAATCGTTTTTTAAACAGTGCCAGTATTTACTCACTTTCGTTTTGTGTAATTATATGAGCAACGTTGTGATAAATTATGGACATTAAAAATTTTTATTTCATGTTTTTTACGGTTAGTAAGTTTACTTTATAATGATGCCAGTTTTGAGCGTCAGGATTACTTAATATTCAACAAAGACAAGAAAATTTCCCAGAAAAAGTAATTGACTTTCTAATAGTTTAGTCAATTTAATAACTGTATGTCAAGAGTACATTTGTTTTATAAAATCAGATATCAAATCTTTTTACATAACGTGATTGAGGAGTACTCGAAACTGAAAAATTGCATATATTTGAAAGGATAAAATTAGGCCTAATTCCCTAAATTAGTCAGATAATTTTTAAATTGACTACAATACGGTGTTTTATTACGTAGAAAACAAAGGATAAGTAAATGTGTACTTAACTAATCCAGAAGCATACATGTAAATTGTTTAAATGTGTTTCCCGGTTGTGTGATTGGAATAACTGTAGTTGATAAACGTCACATTATCTAAGGCTGTCTGAGCACCCAGCGCTGCTCGGGTATTCATTTAAATTAGTCCAGGGAGGGATTTTTTCAACAGAAACCTCTTGCTTAGCATTTAATTTAACCAGCTTCAATAGCGCCATTGGTTGGAAGATTTACATATGTACGGAACGAAATACTCGGAATTATTCCACTACAGAAAATAGGTGTGCCCAAAAAATAACCCCGAGTTAAAACTGAAAATTACTCGATAACTTAAACGATCCAAACATAAGCATGGTACCCTCAAGGAGTAAATAAATACACATTTAACTAAATAGATACCAAAAATGTATCTGGTACCCTCAGAAAATCAAAACTAAGAGTTTGATTAGTAGATCATAATATATTAATGAATAAAACTATGGTATCATATGAAGTGCATTTTCTCTCACCCGTTCGAACTTAAGTAGTATAGTGCAAGTAGTGAATATTCTATGTGATGCAGCTTTCTCTGCGGATTTTCCCTGCATCACACATTAAGGCTAATGCCGGGTACACTAGTCACCCCTTGACAGCTCGCCATCCCTTTCTATACTATTAAAGGCGATCAGCCTCAAAACTGGAAAAAACATTATGTACATATTTTTACTTTTTTATTTACAGTCGCATCAACAGCTCAGGTTATTAGCGAATAATTAACGGAACTCATTATGCTTTGTCGTGGACCTGATTTGACGAGAGTAAGTCTCACGCACATGCCCTCGTCGGGATTCGAATCTGGGACCTCTGTGATGCGAGACAGTCACGCTGACCACTACACCACAGAAAGTCGGCATCACGTACATTGTCACAAAAAAAAGGTGAATATTGTAGATACGATAAAATTTCTCTTTCGGACTGACATTTAATATCTTGTGGGGAACCAAGGAGATCAATTCTCGGGCACAGGACAATCCGAGTTGTTTGCGGACCATACGAATGAAATCCGATGCGGATATAAAACGATCTACGAGTGAAAGTTGAAAAAGATATTAAAAACTTGGATCGGTGGTTCAGTGGGAATAAGTTAACATTGATATCGAAAAAACTAAATTAGTTCCTTTCCTAGAAACGATTTGTCATGCTGACAACTGACACTGAATCACACGTCATTTCTTAGCCAATATTTTTCCTCGTCGACATACTTAGTTCCGCTTGCTACTGTAAAATTATTAATGCAGCAAGCTGAACTTATCACCCCGTAAATGTATTATGGATTACTGTCCGTATTTTCACTTCAATATAAACTCATGTTTGTAAAAATTGCAACACCTTGCAGGACTCCTCCGAATTGAATACAATTTAATGTACAAACGAGCCTTGTTGATAAAAATAAACGATTATAATTACAAACCAGAAAAACAATATTACAAATCTAAAATACGTATTTGGTGAAGCCACCACGTGCTGCAAAAAATTATCTTTTTTGACCTGGAATGAAATAAAAAATATTTTGAATTTGAAGAGCATTTCAGATTTTTTGTATGCGAACCCACAGTTTATCAATAGTAGCTGTCGTATTCATTAATATCAGAATTAATTACATTTATAATAATAAAAAATATTTTCCATCAAAACACGAATACAAGTTTATTGTTTTACCATATTACAAAATTTAAAATGTTATTCAAAAAACTAAATATCTCTGTAATTTTTTAATTTATTACAAGTTCATAATACCTATTTGAAAAATCAAGTATTGTATCCAATTTCATCAACTGAGGTCTAATGGAATTAATACAAATTTAAATTCATCCCATTGTAAACTGCGTTATAAAGAATGATTTCTTCTATTATTATCAAACATGCTTACAAACTAATAGCATTTCACTAGAAAACTCATTAGGTAACTGACTTTTTCATTTATAAAGAATAGATGACGTAAGTGGTCAATGCTGAACTGAAGATGGAGTTATGATTGACGTAGATCGACGTTTCTTCCGTTGACTGCAATTGCAGACCTGTTTGCATAATGACTAAATACAAATCTCGTGCAGAATTGAAAATTCGTCATCTACGAAGTGAGTTCACAAGCCAGAAGCTGTAATGCAACATAGGAGGAAGTTCGTAAGCTGGAACAAACAACGCCATTGTTCTCTTATGCTCGAGTCTATTTTAATATAATAATGTCGAGGAACGAAAGTGTTGCATGCCCAACACTTGTTCCGCAACAGTTTGGTTTGTTTGCTGTGGGAAACGAGAGTGTGGTTCTGGACACAGACCTTAACCCACTACACTCGTAGAAAGTGAACTCAAGTTCGCATCACGCACATGCGTACTCAGCGTGACGCAAGTCTCCAGGAACAAAGACTTCTCCAAACAGCTCAGCGACGTAGCGTATCTAACAAACTACGGGAAATTTGTCACTCATAAATAATGAAAATCTCTTAAGCAGGTCTTGGTAAATAATGTAATTTATATGCATTAAATCGTATCCAATTTGTACTTTCGCAATTTTTCCATTTTTGGTACGATTTAATGGTGCATCACTCTTTTGATTTCGTTTCAATGAAAGCTTAATATTTAAAATCATATTACTAGATTTACCGTGGTAATTAATATGTGGTATTTTATGAATTACAATGATTTAGTAGCAACGTTAGTTAGTTTACGTAATGAAATTATAATTTATTTAATTGTTGCAAGTCAATTTATTCCAAACACTTAGGGTCGTTCGTGAGTACTTCGCAGGTGAAAATATAATACGTCGGTTTTTAAATATAATATTTAGATAGAACAGCCAAATGACCGACAACATAAGGTG
The DNA here is from genome assembly GCA_037074705.1 of Zhengitettix transpicula. Lineage (NCBI taxonomy): Eukaryota > Metazoa > Arthropoda > Insecta > Orthoptera > Tetrigidae > Zhengitettix > Zhengitettix transpicula. The sequence goes on along the minus strand of CM073591.1, from coordinate 186,174,071 downwards.
ATGATATAATATCTCACAACGTTTCTGGAACCCTTCTTACTTTCGTCAGGTTGTCAAAAATAGAAGAGCCGAAAGAACGTCACAATCCAGTTGACGAAGTCAAAAACCACCTGACGAAAGGGCCAATCCATTCCAAGTGATCTAGCGTTTGTTTCCGCACCGTCTAAGAATGAAATCATATTTTGTTGATTCATTCCCTTATGTTTTGGTAGTTCAAAAATAATTTTGTTAAATTTTTATTGTGTCCGGATAAAAATGGCGACCATATTTTTTGTGGACGACATACGTTTGTATGTATCAACGAATTTCTCAATGACCCTGCATTGGGTTGTTCTATTCTCTTCAAATAAACTGCATTGTGCTTAACACTGTAGCAGCAGCAGCGGTGACATCTAACTGGAGGTCCAGCCTCCTCTTCTAGTTGTCGGAGTTCCTTCCTCGTGGAATCTGCTCCGCGATGACGAGATATATTATGCCTGTAACATACTAATATTCTGTCATTACTAAAATGTCATTATTTGGATAAAACATTCATATATACCAATTGTAATTGCCTTTACGGCTACCTAACTGTTCGATTCACACTCTCATTCATACTCTCATTCATTCACACTTATACCGCTGCTGCTGTTGTAAGTTCTTCGCCTTCCGCTACGTTTCTCGGCCGACGCTCCCCGTTCTTTCTAATTTTTGGAGGGGAAAGGGGGGATGAGAAATAAATAAGAGAAAATAAATATAAAAATAGATAAATATTTAAATTAATATTAGCATATATGTATGAATATATGTTTATATATAAAAAGAAAGATTCAAAATAATCTGAGAATGGTTAATATATCACATTGACGTACGAGCTGTAAAGGGGCTCGTAGTTACCTAATAAGTTAATATTTTAAAATAACAGGGCGATACTTACAGGAAGATCGACAAGGGTCGGTTCCTGTTTACCTTTCTTTCGGGGTCGTAGCAGCCTAGCGATGAGACCAGCTCATTGCTAGACGCATGGGCCGTCTCGTAAAACCTTACGGAATTTTCAAGGATCCGTTCCCATAGGTTGCTCATCCCTGCCAGGTCACAGACTACGGCGGGAGGTGCAGCGCTCGCCGGAGGCACTTCCTCTCCAAGGCGAAGATCGTCTCTATGTGGGACTCCGCAGCGCAGGCCCATACTGGTGAGGCGTACTCCATGATCGGTCGGATGAGCGATATGTAGATGGAGAGCCCCACTATCGATGTCAGCTTCGAACTAGAATTAAAAATCGGATATAAGACCTTTTTTTAATATCATTAACGTGGTGTTTCCACGTCAGCCTGTTACCCCCAGATACTTAGCTTTCGTGGTCCACGGGATAACTTCTCCAAAGAGCCGCAGAACAGGCTTGTCCGGTCGACGTCGGATGATCAGCAGCGCCTGGCTCTTCGACGCGTTGATCTTCACCCTCCAGTTGGTGGCCCACCGTTGAATCTTCTTTAGTCCTGCGTTGAGTCGCTTTCCCACGACGTGCTCGTCCCACGATGCCGTGATGATTGCAGTGTCGTCCGCGTACTGCGCGATGTCTGCTCCAGTTCCTGGCTTCGGGATGTCCGCGGTGAACACGTTGTACAGGACAGGTCCAAGGACGCTGCCCTGCGGAACGCCTGCCAGGATGCTCCTTCTTGATGAAAGAACCTCGCCCACCCTTACTGAGAAGGTTCGCATCTGAAGGTAGTGACCTATGATGCGCACGTAGCAACTTGGAACTGCGGACCGCGCCAACTTGAACATAAGCCCCGACTGCCAGACGGTGTCGAAGGCTTTCGCGACATCTAGGAGCACCACACCACAGTGCTGGCCCCTGTTCAAGGCAAGAGAAACTTTTTCGACGACCCTCATGATCTGCTGCGTCGTGCCGTGGCCTTTCCTGAAACCAAACTGAAAGGAAGGGATTAGTTTCAGATCATCGAGCTCAACCTGGAGTCTTACCAGAAACAGCTTCTAGAAGACTTTCGAGAGCGTCGGCAGCAGGGAGATCGGCCGATAGTTGTTCGGCTCCCTTCGGCCCTTTCCCGGCTTCGGAACGGCGCAGATGATGGCGTGCCTCCAGGCGCGGGTGAATCTCCGCTGGCGTAGCAGGGCGTTGAATATCCTCCGGACGAACTCGATGTCCTCCGGCGGGAAGTTCCTCAGCAGGACGTTGGGGAGCCCGTCGTATCCCGGCGCTTTGTCGGCTGGCAGCTTGCGGAGGATGCTGCGTAGATCCTCGGTTGAAATCTCGGGGATTTCATCATCTTCTTCCTGTTTCCTGGAAAAATAATTTCTGAAGTAATTGTTCACATACCCGACCTGCGCTAAGTCTATTGGGTTGTCGACAGGGCGAAAGTTCCCTTCAAAGGCGTCTGCGAGCGCTTCTGCCTTTTCGGAGTGACTATACGCCGTGCCGTTTACTCTTGTGAAGTAGGGGATCCGATTCCTCTTCTTTACGTAGGATCTCGTGGCCTTCCAGAGAGTGCCGTCAGACACGCTAAGGTTCATCAGCCGTGCTTCCCAGAGCGCATCTCTGTGCTGCTGGGTCGCAGCTCTGATGTCTCGGACCAGCCGATTCATCAAAGCTTTGGCCGACTTATCCCGCGTGTTCTGCCAGCACTTTCTGGCTCGGTTCTTCTCCCGGATCAGGTCCATGATGCTCGCGGGGAGGTCGGTCGTCCTCTGCCCGACGGGTCGCCGGGGCGCGGAGGTCTCGTTGGCGCAGTGGACGGTCATCTCCGTGATGAACTCCACTGCAGACTCGCTGTCCTCTGGATACGGGGCCTCTGCGATGGAGTCGGCGAGTCCCTTCTTGAATTTCGCCGAGTCGACGTTCTTGTAGTTTCTCGGCGCTTCGATGAGGTCGAGATCTGCTTTCATTCTGAAAAATACAGGATTATGATCAGACGACAGGGCTTGCAACGTATAGCAATCCCAGATACCTGTAACTCCCTTTGTTACGGCAATGTCTAGGACGTCTGGGGCTCGTCCGCCGGGCGGGTAGTGCGTTGGTTCCTCTGGGGACCAAACGTGCACTCCTCTCCCGGCAACACGCCGTAACGCGATACCACTTCTGTTGCACACTCGGGAGTTCCATTGCGTGTGTTTGGCGTTGAGGTCGCCCATCAGGATGACCTTCCTTCGAAGGGCGAGCAGCTTCTTGACGTCGTCCGCGTCGATCCGATGCGACGGCGGATGGTAGGCGCTGACTACGAGGACCTCCCCGTCGCGCAGCTGCAGTACGGCTCCCGTCGCTTCGATGCTCGGTGTCGGTGGCAGCGGAAGGAAGTAGTGCGGGATGCACCTCTTGACGTAGATGGCCGTTCCTCCTCCAGCGGTGGGCCTATCCGTGCGGTAGCAGTGGTAGTTCGCGACTCCTACTGCTACTGCCGGCTTGAAGTGCGTTTCTGAAACAGAACAAACGTCGATATTGTGGTTAGTCAAGAACTGTCTGAATTCGTCAGCCTGTTTCAAAATGCCATTGGCATTCCACATACAGAAGCACAACTTACGGATAATAAAACCCATAAGTTGGCCTTGCAGTTGGTCCTCCGTTGGCTGTGGGTTTCCCCATCATAGCTTGAAACATCTGGCTAAACATCTGCGTAACCATCATTGTTACTTGCGTGATCATGGCCTGCATTTCCTTGCGGAAATCGGCCATGATTTCGTGAACTATCGTCACTTGGGGCTCCTGCCTCGGTGCGGGGGTCTGCGCCGGCTCCTCGTCCCGGAAGGGTGCTGGTGGAGGCGGAAGTGGCCGGGCCTCCGCAGGCTTCTGCTTTCCTCCTCGGAGGACGTCAGCGAAGGAGATGCTCTCGCTGACTTTCTTGGCTGGTACTGTCGCAGGTTTCTTCTTTTCCTGAAACATTTTTAAGTACGATTTATAATTGGGGCATCCCTTCCAGTTGGCGGTATGCCCAGACTGGCCGCAGTTCCCACACTTCAGCTCAGCGCGGTCCTCGGTCTTTGGGACTGTGCAGTCTCTCGTCGGGTGGTCTCCGGCGCAACGGACGCAGACCGGCCGACGAGTGCAGTGCCCAGACACGTGCCCAAATCGCTGGCAGTTGAAGCATTGTGGAGGTCCGCGGCTAGCCCGGAGCTTCTCCACCGTAATACGCAGGTTAAACAGTGCGTCGAGCTGATACAAAGCCACATTCTGTGGCTTGCTCTGGACGACCAGAAGAAATAGGGGCATCGGCTCCTTAGTCCGCGGGTGGGACAGCCGATGTACCGACTCCACGTCGAAGGCCAGCTCGTGGAGTTCCTCCTTTATGTCGTCGGTCGGGGTGTCCAGTGGGAGTCCTCGGACGACCATCTTCATCTTCTTCAGTGCGGAGTGCGTGTGGTACTCCATCTTGCGGGCAGACACCTCGTTGAAGACAGCGACGTAATCCTCCGATGACCGCGTCTTAATCCGGACGCCACCTGAAACAAGCTTTATTTCAGGCTTGTACCGACACAATTTCCCAATATCTCTAGTAAAAGTGTGGAACTGCCCATTGACTTTGACGACAATGGGCGGGATACTAATACTCTTGGCGGTCGTCCTTCTCTCTCCTTCTTCGGGCAAAGCAGCCGTCTCCAGGACAGAGAAGTTGTTGCTGGTAGCAACTTCCTCCCTGACCAAGGATTTCGGCTGCTTGGCCCCCTTCTTCACGGGGACAAAGGACTCGTCGCTCGTGGACGAGGTCGGCGGCTGAGGGGTTAGCTGCTTCGGGGTCGGCTGCTGAGGAGTCCTCTCCTTGGCCAGCAGCGGGCGGCGAGGCCTATCAGCGACATGCCTGGTCGCTCCGCTGCTGCTGGGTTTGCCGGCAGTACCCGTGCGGGTAGCCGACGCCATGTCTCTGCCTGTAAAAACTTCAGAAGAAACCTAGAACAATTAACACATGATATTAAAATAAAACAAGAAAAGATAGCCTTAGAAAAGGCTTTTTAGTCAGAGACTTCTCGGACAGAGCCCGAAAAATAATCCAACTGCGGACGCCGGCTGCTTGCTGGAGGAAAACTCGAACCACTTAAGGAAGTCCTACACCAGGAAGCTCCGATGTTGCTCCGACCAAGGCCAGGTAGCAACTACAAATGTATGAATGAGATATACATAAATACTCTAGATATTTAAGACTATACTTAAATAGTGATATGAAGAATTTAAAGTGTACATATTTGAAATAGGTTCAGGGAGACTATAAGGAATACTACATAAGTAAATAAGGGAGAATAAGTAAGGATTACAGAACATTACACAAGTAAGAAATCTTAAATATATAGTAAGGGATAAAAAAAATTGTAAGCTGAACTTCACTTCACTAATAGCACTAAAACGTTTTCCAAAAATAACACTGCACTGCACAAGTAACACTCCCATTTGTATATCATCTTCATGTACTGATGAGCCTTCAAAGTGTTGGCGCCTCCGGAAGAATTTATCTGGCAGCTCTTCTCAGTGGCTGGAAATGTCCTGCGGACGACATCAAATAAACATTTGTGAAGTATCAGTCTGACATACAGACAATAAACATTTATATTAGTACTCTATAAATTAAACAGTATCTTGTAGGGAACTGATGTGAGTTTGGCTCAGACCGATTTACAAATTCGTTAACAGATTAATACGCGCCCTTATTCAGCAGAGTTGTGCATTTCTTAATAAATACGCTGTAACTGCTTACGCTTTTTATGCTAAGAGGAAGACAATTAAATAGCTTTATTCCTGAATAATGTACACTTTTTCAAAAAGTGAGAGATTATGTTTGTCTGTCCGTAATGTCGCGCGGTTTCTGGTATTATATTCATGGCATTACCCGTTGGTAACAAACAGATTTTGATTACGTTTTACGAATTTTATAGTTTCCAAAATGTATGCACTGGGTAACGTTAAAATACCAAAAGCTTTGAAGAGAGGTCTACAACTTTCCCTGTAATTTTTGCCACATTCAGATCGCACGTTTCTGCAATTAAAATATTTCTCCAGGTCGTAATTCCATAGCACATGATTGAATTGAAATATGCATAATATACTGTTTTTTTCAGTTAAAGTATCTACTTGTTGCATTAATAATCGAAGAGAATAACAGACGGAACTAAGTTTACTTGAAAGTACTTTAATATTTTCATTCCATCGTAACTTTCCGTCCACTCTAACATTTCTCTACACATAATAATATTTTGAACAACTCGCTCATCGTAATATTCTTTTGATCTATGAACTCCGACACTTCTAACTATAACCCTTCCTCCACTTCTTCAGACTCTTGGAGTATTTGATTATCCATAATTAAATTGTACATATATAAAAAAGAATGGAAGGATTCGCGGTTGTTTGCGAAAGACCTCTGGACTAACAAACTCGGGAACGGGGATGGTTTCGCGGTGAATTTGTTCTAAATATTATTCTCGAGTTACCACCCGATTAATGTCGTCTTCACAATCTACAAGACAGTTCTTTGTCGATTTTCCATTTATTAATCTTTACCAAATATATTTTTATTTAATATCTAGCTGGGTGTCGACGTTGCCTGGGTATTTACTTACATTAGTCAGGAAAATAAATTAATTCTACAATAACCTTTCGGCAACAAGTGATTTAACTGGCATCGAGTCCATAACCCCTTAATGGACAAACCCCGATCTATGCCGATAGGGGGTTAATTTGAAATTAACCGAGATTATTGACAGTAACTTAACCGAATCAAAAATTACCCTGCTACATTAAATAAGCACGGCACGTAAAGGTAATCTAAAAAATTACGGTTCATTAAGATAGTAAAAAATGTCACCGGTACTTAAATGGAGTTGAAAATTCTCCCGGTTCTCGGAATGAGTCAAGAATACACCCGGTACCTCAAGGGAGTCGAAAATACTGCCGGGGGTCAAAAAGAGTCCGGTTCCTTTTTGTTTCGGGGATTTCTCAAGCAAGAACATTGACTGAAGTCACCCATGACTTAGGGAAATTCTATGGGCAGTTAATCTTTGCTTCTCGGGGAAACCCGCTACAAATTTTAATTACAACAAATCTGTCTCCAGTCACCCTTATTTAGCAGGGATTTTTTCCCCAAGCAACAGCGGTCGGTGACTGGAGACGTTCTGCTATTTCAAGGAGCAATAAAGGGAATTTTTAGGTTTCGTGCAAACTACGAGGTTGGTCTTAAAAGTTTCTGACCTAAGCTTGGAGATAGCAACACACGTCAACAAAAACTAGGGAATGTATCTGAATGTGTCTTGAAAGGCAGTCACCAAAATTTCAGCCATTTTGAACGATCAGTTGTTGTTTGACAATCGTTTGAGTGAGTCGATGTGAATATTTCTGTGAAAATGGAAAACTCGAGCTGTCATTAAGTATTTGTTTTTGAAAGGCAATACGACTACGCAAATCAAAGACGAGTTGGACTGCGCTATCATTTACCAACGTGAAATTTTGGGCAGCTTGGGAGACGATAAAAGTTTGGGACTGCAACCTCTAATGATAACATCGTTCAAGTCATTCAAGGCAACCACCGAATTAAAGTATGAGATATAGCAGAGGCTATAAATATCTCATAAGAACGTGATTGTAACATATTCAATCAAGACACAGGCATGAGAAAACTGTCAGAAAACATGTGGAATGAACATTTCCAACGCTCTCTTGGCGCATTTTAGGTACAATAAATCTGCGTTTAATTACTGGATACACCATTATAACAAAGAAACAAAAATATAGTCAAAACAATGGACTTCTCTAATAAAAACGGTTTTTTCGTTTCGGAAACTGATGGCGCCTGTTTTTTTGGGATAGTCATGGAGTTATCTTAATCAATTATCTTCAAAAAAGAAAATAAATTACAGGAACATACTATGTATCTTTACTTGATAAGCTGAAGAAAGAAATTTCGGATAAAAGGACACATATGTAGAAAAAAATTGTTTGGCCAAGACTGCGCCGTCACACACTTCAGAAGTCCTTTTTTCTCTCTGAGCTAATATATATATATTGTAATAAACAACTGGATGACAATTAATTTGCTCCACTTTGGTGAAGCCATAAATCTAATAAACACCTTTATAGGGTTAATTAAATAATTCAATTAACAAAAATATTAATTAAAATTTGAATAATTAGCCACACGTTGAAGACGTTGAATATATAATCATTAAAAAGGTGGTCTTAAATCATAGGAATAATTAACAACATTTATTTTAATATTTAAATTCAAAATTTATTGTTATTGATAAATTTACATTGTATAAGACCTATTTTTCATGCCGAATTTCATCCATTTAAAAACAAATGCTTGAATTTTCATTTATTAATTCATGGCATTTATGAACATACAGTTCTTATATCATTACAATAAAATACATCGAATCTCTTATCTCAGGGTCATAACTGGGTTTGATAATTAGAACAAAATCAATGTATAAACTGACAATTAACTATTCAAATATAAAAAGTTAATCTAAAACAATATTAAAATAAGTGAAAAGAAAACTCAACGAAATGAAAACTGAACGAAATCTGACTATACCTTTTTAATTATCGTTTACAAATTTGTATCAAAGTTTCGTTACTCACGGAATGTCTGTCTGGTACCTGATCTCTCTTGTATCATGAAAACTACCACACTAAAAGGCAATTTTTACACTGATTCTACACTTCATTGAAGTTTTTTTTAATACACACGATTGAAATACTCGTCCTCTGCTATCTGGAACCTCGGGTGAGCCGACCCCTTTGATCAGCTAGTGGATTCCGGTCTCCTCTATGCGATAATTGTTCAATCAGCGTGAAGTAACCATTTGTTTCACCGTGTGCTAATTATGATATAAATCTCTCCGTTAAAATATTTGCTTACTTTCATGTAAAAATACAGGATCTCGCCATTCGTACTTCATAACTGAAAACTTTACTGTTTGTTGCTCTAGGTGAACTGAACTATATTATATCTCCCCGTTGACTTTTAACAGTTTCATCTCTCGTACGCAGATTTTTGACTCCTTCACCTTTCAATCGCCGATTCCAGACTGGCGTTCTCCAAGTGCATACTGAGTTTTTTCCACGTGCGGTCTCCATTGTTGAACAAAGGAAAAACCCGCCTTCATTGTCGCCTTTACGCATTCGTACCGCTAACAATTTAATTATATTAAAAACAATTAATGGCCAGTTTAATTGGCATTACAATATATTTGACTGGATACGCAAATTATTAATATGATCTGTTATTAATTTTGTTGCGTTTAAGAAGTCGGCGTTTTTCCAATTGAACGTTCAGTTGTATTTATACTTACAGTGAGAATATAAAATTGTTAGGAGATAACTTAAATAACCTTCAAAAGGGTTCAAAAATAAAAACGAAACTAACTCTGAATACGAGAGGCATGCAGTTATATACATCTGACTGCTGATCAATTTTATTATCACACGAAGTGACGTAGTTGCTGACCTCCCGTGTTGAACAATCCTGTCAACGGGGACTGTAGAGGTAACGACCTACCGAATGGAGCAACCAGCCAGTATCTTTCTTGTGTAGAAAGAAAGAAGAAACAAAGGATTGTGGCAAAAGATTATAAAAGAAAAAGCGATGTTATTAAACACCCAAAATTCCTGAGATCAAGAATAATTATGTATCCGGGATCACAAATTGTATCAAATAAGTTAGAGTAATAGTGTTAAAAATCAAAATTATATATTTTATTTTAAGTGTATTTACACTAATAGAAAAGATCCCTTGATGAAAGTATCCAGTGTTTCAAAGAAATATTAGATAATTCTTCAAGATCTATACGAAAACTAATTATCGAAAGTAATTTGGAGGACCGTTAAATACGATTATTATCGCGGAGATAATTTATCCCTGACGGCGAATCCGCAGTAGTCCATTGAAGTGAATGAGAGCTTGTACACTGTACACTTGTACACTGGGCAGTTAATAACTGCTGCGAGAATATTGTCGCGGACAGCAGCTTGAGCAGTCGCTCGGTGCTTCTAGCATTCAGCGATAAATTTATCGCCACATGCAACTAGTGGCCTACGTATCTCAATGCATGTTTGCACATAGGGCGTTTTTTCTACCGCTGGAGTTATTTTCATTCTTGATTTGAATTTTCGTATGGAAAGGTTTTTTGCCATCCAATCTTTTGTGTCCGTTTCTTTGAATATTTCGAATATGATTAATTTGGATAACATAGATAATGAGATATTTATTTAATTAATTCAAGAAAGACCTGTGTTATGGGATAAAACCCAGGACATATTTCGCGTCATCCTGCCTCAACTCTTCAAACACCGTGCAGAAAGTTCCTACTTCCTCCCTCCCTTCTTTAATTGTATGAATCCAAATCAGTCGATTTTTTCTTCTCAATTTTATTCGACGACGAAATAACAGTAATGCTAGAATCTACTCTCTGTTCATTTCGAACTACAATGTTCACAACACTCTCAATTGAGAATCGTAAGACGGAAAATTTACGTCCGCGATAATAATCGCTACGTGTATATAAGTTCCGATTTCTTTGAGCTTCGACGATAATTTTACAGTAGCGATAAAAATCGCCGTATGTGTAACGAGTCCAAGATAAAACGACACAAACATACACGAACGACGGACAAGTCACTCCTAGGAGCTGAAAGACGAGAAATCTGACCTTTTGCAGCCCGTATATAAAACAAACAAACAAACAAATTAGAAAACCCATTAACAGAAAGCATACAAGCTATGAAATAGAATATTTATTACAGAGAAATATATTAAACACGTTTGTATGAAAAACAATTTTAACACTATCAAATAACTACTGTTCTGAGTACTACGCATTTTTAATAAAATATTATTACACTGATGTAGTTATTGGTTTTTGTTACCTCTGGAGGAAACTGTGATATAAAGTTTTGTCGAACCTCGCAGGCATATGTGAGGATAGTTGTTTACTTAGGGTCGGTGCCTGGCCTTGGTACTGTGTTTAAGGAACGAAATTTTGTTTGGGTCTTCCAAATGTTGGAATTGGTGTTGGAGTGAGCTGGCTCCTTGCTACCATACACAAAATTCGATTAAAGAAATCATCAACAGTCAGTTTTATGAAATACCAGACAAGGGAGTCTAGTTCCAGCCCATGAAAACGAAGCTATTACGACGATCAGCACGTAAAAGAAACGAAATACGGAAAAATGTACAAGTTCCGGAGAGCCATCAAGAAACGAGAGAATCTCCAACAAAAGACACGGTAAAGGCATTTCTACAACTAATGGCTCACGAAAATCTCGTCCAAGCGCGACACTTGTTTTTCGAATTTTGTTTCTTCAGAGTCCGCTCACGTTTTGCTTAAGAGTAGCCACTAGATGTTACTAAGAACATTCTTTTTGTTTTCCTGAATAAGACCAACCAATGTTAAATAATTCTTTATTTCATTTCAATTGTCATATAAAAATTTAGTTTGACTTGTTATATTGTAAATAAATGAAATTAAAATCAAAATAGTGTTATTAGTTCATGAAAAAATCCCATCATAATTATAAGCGGTCGAGTGAGATACCACAGTAAGAAACGTAACAAAATAGTACCTTCGGGCACATGACAACGTTGAAGAAACTTGGAAATTTTTTTAAGACACGCTTAATGCCATTGAAAAAGTAAATAAAAAAACGAGATTAGTAAATGTAACTAGTTGTAGTTGAGTGGAAAACAGATACTAAACGTACGTGTCTGGAGTAACGATGTAGTTCCTCGGACATTTTTTTTTGTCAACGGGTATTGCCGTCATCAAAACCGAGAATACATTGATCACAGGATGTTCCACATTTACGGCCCTTTGTTACATGCAGCCGATTGTACCTAGTGACACTACAAACTTTAAATTGAAATAAAAAATATATATATAAAGCGAATGTAAATATGGAAACATAAGTACCGTAGTCTCCTTACTATCGCACACTTCAACCATTGCAATGTGATTTGCTTCCGAAAATTATCAACGAAGATTAAATTTGGATACATAATTTTTATCTTGAGAGTAAACAACTTAACTGGTAAGTCGATTTTGAAGAAACTAAAAAGTATGCTTCCTGCTTAAGTTCAAAGTCAGTGGAAAACGGCGGAACGAGTATATTCAATGCAATGGAAGCTGCGATCAGAAAGACAATAAAAATTTTGAGGCTGAGTAAAAATGTAATATTAAAAAAAGGTTCGAGATCAATTCTTAATTTAACAACTATTTTTTGTGTTTAAAAGTGATATATAATTTATGGATTTGATTTATGATGTGCTTCAATAAAATGGTTCCTTTCAATTATTCATTCCGTGTTTTTTTCAAACTGAAGCTCTTTGTTACGAAATTGTTATCACTAAGCTGAGGTCACTTCTATTTATCGTAAAAAGAATAGGGTAATAATACATTCATCAATGTAATTTCACATCAACAACGGTGCCAAATTGTCATGAGAAAATCGTGAAAACGAGTAATTTACGCTAAACTATATTATACTTATTTATGTAATTGCATTTTATGATTTTTATAGTTGATAATGGCAACAAGCCGAAAGCTTTTGTTTCACTATATTGGACATTAAAATGTGACGTGATAACGGTATTGGTATTCTACATTTTTAAGAAATAATAATCCTTTCATTAATTTTAAAGAATAAACTAATTTATGAGTTCATAATTTGCCGTAAAATATTATTTGGTGGAAGAACTGTTGGAGGACTCGTATAATAACAATTTTGATGTATTGGTCTGTTCTGGACCCGGCAGATTTTGCGACATTATAAACACATTGCATCATGTAAGTCATAGAAAATATCTATGGAAGTTGGTTTTCTAATCTTATACTCAGACAAGTCCCATGACCCGGAATTCCCGGTGTTTCGCCAATTTCCTACCGTTTGTGTTACAGTTTGTAGGTTCAAAACTCATCCAGGCAGAATTTCCTGGTTAGCAACAAATATTTATCACCAATACTTGCTTCTTTAGATTGACATTTACTATGATTTAAATACCTTTGAACTAATCCTTAAATAATAATAGGATAAAATATTTAATCACCTATGTATTTCTACTAATTATTGTTGAACCTTTTTTGAAATATATTTAAAGTCGGATCGACTTTAAGTCTTTTCATAAATAATCATTATATTAAAACGCTTGAGTTTCAGATTGACTTGATAGGATCTGAAGAAATTGATTCATCTTCGTAATACTGGAAATATCAAAGACCGAGTTTTAGCACGCATAGCGCCTTGAGATGTTGAAGCTGACTCTCCCCACAGAAGTGGACGGTAGTCGTTGACATTCACCGCGGTAAAGCAGGGCTTTACTGGGACACCAGACCTAGAAAGGAGAACGGCGTTAGAAAGTTCCCCTGGAGAACAGCAGCCTGTCCCTTGTCAACGAAAATAAATAACAGGATGTGTATACAAACAAAAGCCAGCAGATGGTAACTTTTTCTCTGGAACTTGTCCGTGAGAGTCGCGACTTCTCCGATCCTGTTTCTTCCCCGCTGCAAGAAGCGATACTTCCATAGCAACCAAGTTAATTCACCTTCTCGCTAGAGATCCATAAATCGCGAAGATAATGACATTTTCAGTGATGTTGCTTGACCCTTCTGAAGATGAAAGAGAAAAAATTGAAACAGAGATGGAGAGAGTCGAGGAATGACGGAGAAGAATCTTTTGGACAGATTCGTGGTTGTGCAAAAACTGAGGAGTATGGAGAATATGTGGACGGAGTTTTAGGAAACTTTTCGAATTGGGCCGAGAGAATTTCATGATCCTGAGACCGACCACTCGCGCAGCAGCGTAGAACAACACCGCAAAAATACCATTTGGGGTTGCCGAGCTGAGGGGTTAAGATTACACCAACTAATGACAAACCATTGCATACTTTTAACGGCCCCAAATGAATACACCTACTACCCGTTCAAGGCTGACCATCAACCTGACATTTTAGGCGTTGTCTTGCACAAGAATTTGAAAACAATACAACAAACGGTAAGAAACGTACTATATTCTGACCATCTACCTGTAATAATGCCATTTTATAATGTGCCTCAAGCGAATTCCAGATTGGTTGATGGCATAACTGACTGGAAAATCTTCCAAAAAAAGCTTGACGAAAAACTGAATTGGACGGGTCCACTCCAGAATTCAAAAAACATTGATGATCAATAATGAAATATACGACTGCAATACCAGAAAGCGCGCAGGAAACAACAATGCCTAGGAAACAAAGATAGAACAAATTGTATAACCTACACCTGACCATTTAATTAAACTAATAAACACTAAAAATAGATATAGAAGAAAATGGCAAAGGACTAGGTTACCTTACTATAAAATAATATATAATAGATTAAACCATATAGTTTAACAAGAGCTGGATGATATCTGAATAACAAGATATAACAGACACCTAGATGAAATGCATCCCGGCGACTCAACCATGTGGAAGGCAACCAAGAGGCTCCTGAGACAACCTAGCATCATCTACCCACTAATAGTCAAAAACACGATATATTCTTCAGAAGAAAAAAAAAAATATTGGCCACGCACCTGGAAAACGTGTTTTCAAAATTTGCAGACGAAGACGAACCTGTACTTTCTACCGAAATAGAAACCACCCTAACTGAATTTCACATGCGGGAAGCCATGGAAATAATTCCTGCGTCTACTCAAGAAATCCAGCTATATATACAGCGACTGACTAAACGAAAAACCCTTGGCCAGACCTGATTACCAACAAAATATTGAAAAACTTATTAAAGAAAGCTGTAGCCTATTTAACCTCAACTTTTAAGGGTTGTAAAAGACTTGGATACTTTCCTCTGGCATGGAGAACAGCAAACGTCTTAGCAATCTACAAAACTGGCAAGAACAAACCATGACCCTGATAGCTACAGACCCATCAGCCTACTGTTAACTTCAGCCAAGCTACTAGAGAAGGTGATCCTCACTAGACTGTAAGAATACATACACGAACATGAAGTTATACCATCTCATCAGTTTGGATTAAGTCACACTTGACTACTCCCAAACTCATCAGACTAACAGAGACAATTGAAAATGGATTTAAAGAGATGAAATACACTGCAGCAGTCTTTCTAGATCTGGAAAGAGCCTTCGACACGGTTCGGTTGGAAGGAGTCTTGTATAAAATGATTAAATTAAACATTCCGGATTACATCACTATCTAGCTTCAAAATAACAAAAGCAGGAGTTCCCCAAGGGAGCCTATTGTGACCAACCTTGTTCAACCTCTACGTACACGATGTGCCCACAGTGAACTACTCAACGACACCGCGATACTAACACAGAGCGTCAAAATAGAAACTACAGGTTAACACCTTCAAAATGCAATTAATGTAACGTGTGATTGGTATAAAAAATGGAAAATAAAAATTAGCTCTACTAAATGCCAAGCAAAGATGTTCACACTCAAGCGCTACACTCAGCTAGCGACACTCCGACTGCACAATAACGAAATATCATGGAATCCACAGGACTCGGCGATAAAAGTATCTAGGGGTCCACCTAGATGCAAAACTCAACTGGAAATACCACATTCATAAAAAACTAAATGAGTGCTACGCAAGACTCTCTCTGCTCTACCCCCTGATCTCATCTTAGAGTTGAATCCTCGCTCCTAATTTAAAAATATATTCTCCGACCCATTCTTACATACGCCTGCCCAGCTTGGAGCAACGCACCTACAACTTCACTCAAGAAACTTCAAACCATGCAAATAAAGTGCTACGTATTCGCCTTAAAGTGATGCAGGGAAAACCCTAGAAAAACCTCTATCAGGTAGGCCGGGCATTGGGTGCTTGTCCCACGCCCTTCTGATGGTTCAGATCACTCTTTTTTACGGTTACAGGCTACATTGTAACTTTCCTGGACCAAAATGTTGGGAAATTGTATCGCACCCAATAAAAACCATCACCCATATACTTTGCTGGTAGCGACAGTAAATAGTGGGTTAACCGGTTCACTCCAGCAACAGTACGGGGAAGATGAAGAAGATGGCACCTTTTCTTATTTGAATTGAATTCCCTATTTCCGTCGAAAACATATTTCAAGAAACGGTGTTGCGGTACTCATTGCAATTAAGTTAATTAGTATCTTCCGTCATGTCTATTATTATGCAAATTTGGTTCATTGTCAGTGTGTGAGGATTTTGTGACAATTATGCGTGATTTTAAAAACAGAACTACATGAGAAACTTTTTAAAAATCATAGTATTGTTTCTTTGTTTACTTTTATTACATAACGTATTTGGCGTATAAGGATTGCATAATTCCGAAATTTTAAATCAGTTTCAATCAAAGGCAATACAAGTTATTTGCGACTACGTAAAGAATTCACCTCTGCACATTAATCTTATTTTGATCTTTAATATTCTAATAAGCTACTAGCAGAGTGTCCGTCATTGCTACTGACAGGAAAACATTAGCGTTAAAGTAAAGACTGTTCATGCGATACGGCTTGAGTCGATTTTTATTAAGACAAGTAATTAACTACCCATGTAACAGACAATAACAGAAAATCATTTTCAACAATTCATAGTTTAAATGTGAGTAGACGTTTCGATCAAAGTTTTGAAATAATATGATCATTACGACAAATATAAACCCAAGATAGAAACTAACAAATTTTATTTAATAAACCACCATAAATAGAATTTAAATGTAACGTGTCTTTTTTAAAATTTAAAGAAAATTTGTTGGAGCATTTCTGAGATACACCTTATTTAAAAAAAATTAATTTCCATATGTAGGATTACAGTTCCGTCAAAATTGAAAGAGTGATTAAGATCCAAACAATGTTTAGTAATAGGAGAGTGTTTATAAGTTGGAAATTTTATATAAGCTTTATGTTCTTTACAAGAACCTTTGGCTATATTATTTCAGTCTGGCCTTAGTATAACCAAATAACACATCTATTGATCGAAACGTCTATTCTTTTTAAAATTGTATACTGTTCAAAATTATTTTCTTGTCTGTTATACGGGTCGTTTATTACTTGTGTTAGATGGTTTTTTACAGAAGTTATTTGTGTTTTTATGCTTGATTTGATTGTTTTTGACTTAATAATTCTTGTTACTTTTTGGCTCTTCTTACCTTCTTTGACAACATTTGACAAGATTGACGTGGGGGGATAGGGGTCAGTTCAAAATTTCTTACTATATATGTATATATATATATATATATATATATATATATATATTGTAATATCTCAAATAAAATAAAACTACCAATTTAAACAAGCAATTATTATTTATTAATACACAAATTTACAATTACACAAATAATATAATGAAATTTTATAAAATCAAAAACAAACAATTTTATTTATCTTGAATACATTTGATAAATTAGACTCGGTACCGCAGGGTTGATAAGGAAACGGAACACAATTTTTACAATTAAACAAAACAGTTAAAATAAATTAAATACAAAATGAATCGAAATGAAATGATTAAAATGATTGAAACGAATGAAACCAAATCTGACTTTTTACCCTTATTTAACAATTTACAATTATGAATTCAGAAAAATATACTTACAAGCTCTCTGGTCCACACACTCACTTCATACAGGCTTAAAAGGCACCAGGTTGCGCTCATACTCTGCTTTCACCGCCACCTCTTCTTGATGATGTTACCCTCACGCCGAATTCAACCAACTCTGCTGGCAGACAGATTTCCACGACTAACTCCTACCGACTTTTGATGACTGATGTCCAACTGATTACTCTCGGCCACCTAGCTTGTCCTACAATCCGATGATCTCTCCTTACGTCTGCCGACTCCCAACTGTTCATAACATTGTTTCGGCCACTTTACCTCGGCCCTGCGCCCGTCCCTGCGGACCTGCACCAACACTCTCTCCCTACTGACACGTCCGTCTCCTCTTCAACTCCTGTCTAACTGTGCTCCTCCCTTACTCACTCCTCATAATGCTCCTCCCTGACTGACTCGTCCGTCTCCTCTCCAACTCCTGTATAACTGTGCTCCTCCGTTACTAACTCCTCATAATGCTCCTCCCTGACTGACCCTGCCTTTATCTGCTCTCTTATTTATATCCCGGCTCCACAATATTCCCTTGTTTTCACAGTTGTTTTGAAATTCCATGTTCGCCAATAACAACACCATCTGTTGGCTTTCTCCCGCTCCAAGAGCCACTCAAACAATTAAAATAAGCATCTCTTCTAATATAATTGCCTCGTCCATCTGTTGCCATGCCTTTCAGGGTTCCGTTGGTCAAAACCATTTAGCCCTAAGAGCCGCAAAATGCCCCAATTATTAGATCTCCCTTCTCTAAGAGCCACTTATCCATCATTTTATCATTATCTTTTATATGTACCAACCACTCAAGGATCCCCAGTCTGAGTTGGTAAACAAATCTGATAAAAATAAGAACAGAATTCCTGTCCTTCTTAGCCAGTTATTACAATATATATTGTAATGCCAATTAATTAAGCCATTAATTGTTTTTAAATAATTTAAATTGTTAGCGAATAAATGAATGGTAGCGGTATTTGAGCGACCAAAAGCGACAATAGCGCTAAGTTCCGGTGCTTTGATGAAAAGCCAAAATGGAAATGCGTGCTAAAACTCGGGAGGCACTATGATAGGCAGTTGGCGGAGAAACATTGCGAGGAGAAGAACAAGTAATAAAACTTGAGCAGAGACTAGACGTCGTTAATGTATTACCAGTTAAAATTGTGAATTAATACAAAGTAAACATTCACGGAAGTATTGCATCGTAAATATTAGAAAGTAATAGCAGTTTTTGTCAGAAAAGAACTTTCCAAAATCTTCGTGGAGAAATTGTTCCAGGAGAACATTGGTAAATTATTGTGGAGCGGAGCAGTCAACGAAATACAGCAAAACTTGCCAAATTTTAAAGTGAAGTGTAGAATCAGTGAAAACCAAGGCCTGATACTAAAAATTTAAGTGTTTAAAAGAGTCCGAACGAAATAAAATCGATTGTTCTGGTACCAGACCGACGGTCCGTAAGTAGCATAACTTAGATAAATTTGTAAACTATAATTGAAGGGTAGTCAGATTTTGTTCAGAGTTCAATTAGTTCAGCTTTCATTCCACTTATATTTCATATTGTTTTTAGGCTATTTTTTTTATATTTTGAATTGTTAATAGTCAAATTATACATTTATCGTGTCCTTATTGTCAAACCCAGTGATGACCCTGAGATTAAGAGATTTTCAACATATTGGATTGTAAATATTGATGTGTATTCACTAGAACAAAATAAATTGTAAATAATTAAAGTAAAGTTTTGTAAATTGTGATCAAAGACCAGCGGACAAAGATAAGGCTAATAATGTGCATTTTTAAGAAATAAAAATAAATAAGTAAAAACTATAAATATTAATAATTTTATTAATTATTTCCTTTAATTTAATTAACGCCTACTTGTTGATTATAACATTAAATGGCGCCCAACGTAGGGCAAAATTAATTAAAGCCTACTTGTTGACCATTACAATATATATATATATATATATATATATATATATATATATATATATATATATATATTGTAATAACAAGCTCAGAAGGACAGGAATTCTATTTCTTATTTTTGTCAGATTTGTTTACGAACTCAGACTGGGGATCCTTGAGTGGTTTGAACATATAAAAAAATAATTATAAAATGACAGATAAGTGACCTTTTAGTGAGGGGAAGGACAAACAAATAATTGGGGCATTTTGCAGCTCGTAGCGCTAATTGGTTGTGGACGACGGAACCCTGAAATGCATCATAACAGATGGACGAGGTAATTATATTATAAGGAAACGTTTAATTTAATTGTTTGAGTCGCTCTCAGAGCGGGAGAACGGCAACAGATGGTGTTTGTTTGGCGAAACTGGAAATGAAAAAAAACTGTGAAAACAAGGAAAGATTCTGGAGCCCGGATATAAATAAGAGGGCAGTTGGACAGTTCGAGAATCATTATTATTTTCGGTTGGAGAGGAGACGGACGTATCAGCGGGGAGAGCGATGGTGCAGGTCCGCAGAGACGGACGTAGGACCAAGGTAAAGTGGCCGAAACAATGTTATTTATAGCGAGGAGATTTTTAGCATTCAGTAGGGAGAGGAGACGGACGTGTCAGCGGGGAGAGATCGCAGGTGCAGGTCCGCAGGGCCGAGAGTAATCAGCTGGACATCAGTCGTCAACAGTTGGGAGTTTCATCGTGGAGTTCTGTCTGAAAGCAGAGTTGTTTAAATTCGTTGTGAGGGTGACGTCGTCAAGAGAAGGTGGCTGTGATAGCAGAGTGTGAGCGCAGCCTGGTGCCTTTTAAGCATGTATGAAGTGAGTGTGTGGACCGAAGAGCGTGTAAGTTTATTTTTCTGAATTAATAATTGTAAATTGCTAATAAAGGGTAAAAGGTGTCAGATTTCGTTACTTTCGTTTCATTAGTTACTTTCGTTTCAATCATTTCGTTTTTCATTCATTGTAACTGTATTTGTTATATTGTAACAATTTGTTCCGTTTCCTTATCAACCCAGTAAAGACCTTGAGGGTACCGAGTCCACTTATTTAAAATGTATTCTAGGTAAATAAAATTGTTTTGATTTATAAAATTTCATCAGATTTGTGTAATTGTAAATTGTGTTTTAATAAATGATAATTGTTTGTTTAAATTGATAGTAGTTTTATTTTATTTGAGATACTACATAAAATGGCTACCACAAGTGGGGGAAATTTCATTGATCAAAAATTTATTAGTGATTATTATAATATATATCTTAATTTTATCTGTGTAATTTCAGTTCACGCGCTCATAAATTTAAATTTAAGATAATTCACTTTAAGTACCTAGATTCAAGACTCAGGGGTAATCAAACTTTTATTTACATGAGAAATAATAAAAAAGAAGACTGAAATTACTATTTCGTTAAATGGGCAAAACTCAGGGAAATTTCATGAAACTCAGAACGTTATTAAAACATAAGCAAAAAAGGGTTGTATGCGTGCGGCAGAAATATCAATTGTTTTGTCGGAAGCAAACAGTCGTCTAGAAGCTTCCCCAGGCAAGTAGACTTGTCGAGCCACCGGAAAATCTATGCAAGAAATCTCCTTTTCTCGTCGTCCTTATCTGCTCGTCATGAACTCATCATCTTTGCAGGTCACCTGTTTACTCTGGTTTGCAAATGAGTAAACCCACAGTTCTCGGCATCGGCGAAGTTTAGCTGCCTTCCTTCTCCTCTTCCGTCGGTCGGTCGTTTTTTCAAGGCATTTGTCGAAACTTTTCCTTTCTCTCTTTTATTCCTTTACTCTCTTCGCTTCCTCTCCGAGTGGTGTAACAGAACTGACTTTTTCTTCGCTTGTCCACCTTCCACCTAGACGTTTTCCGTTCCCCACCACAGGCTGGAAACAACTTCACCTGGTTTTGCTCAGCCAACCTGCGTCGGTGTTACAATTTTGCGGGCCTACTCTCGTCTCTTGGAGGGAAAGGGTTGACATTTCGGGAATTTTGGTAAGGTCGTTCGTTGGCTTCTCACCCAGGGGTTCTTGTTTGCCTCCCATAATCGGGTGCCTTTTTGTCTCTAGGCACGATTTCTTCTGGACGCTTCCGTCATCCAGCGCCAACTTGTATTACCGTATTTTCCTAGCATCTACAGCTCGGCTCTATCCATATAGGAGTTTTACTCAAATTTTCACATAATAATCTTCAATTAATTGGGGGGTGGGGGTTCTTCTAGGCTACAACCTAAATATATTCTACATTATTGTTTGGCTTACAATTACTTTTACATGTAATTTGCATTTTGTTCTTAATTTTTAAATAACGTCTGCCTATAGCTCTTCCTTCCGTTATACTTCTGACAATACTGTCTGCGCATTTGTTACGATATAATGCTTCGTAGAATATAAGTTAACATTTATTGTTTTCATTGTATTGATGCTCAATTTTTTTACTGAAAAATAGTTAAACGGCTATTAATAATAATAAATACGACCTTCATCAATACAAACTTTAAATTACGGTACAATTACTGAAAAAAATTTAAAAGTGCCGGATGTTTCCACGCGGATTGGTAAAGACTACAAATTAAACGTCAGAACTAAAATTAATATAAATACATAAGGATCAATGAACTTGATATATATATATTAAGATTTTCCGTGCAGCATTATATTAAATTTTAATATTCGTTTCACAACAATGTGGTTCTTTGTCTAAAATAGAGGTGTTAGAATCGAAACCGAGTTTTAATTTGATATCATGTTCACTGATGTTCCCAAGATTAAAATTATAATTATGCACTTTAATTCTTGAATTTAATTTTTTGTTAAATTAGCCAATATAACAAAAGTCACAATTTGAGCAATTACTTACATAAATAACATTGGCAGTGGAAAACGTATTAATAGGATCTTTGAGTCATTTCGTGAAAGCAGAAAAAGAAGATTTAGACTTAAAAATAACATTAAATTGTATTAGATGAAATGATACCATACCAAAGAAAAGTAAAACAATAAACTCATAGTATGCATTTTCCTTATAACATTGTTACAGTTGACACAAAAATTAATCTTAACTAATCTAATGTTTATGTACTTAGAATAAATTCAATATGGAATGGTTAGACAGTAAAATATTTTTGACATAGCTACGTTTTCAATTTGATGGACAGTACTGGATAATAATACAGATTTGTCAATCTCTCCCGCTATCGGAAGGGCGTGGGTCAAGTACCCAATGCCCGACCTACCCGATGCAGGTTTTTCTAAGGTTTTCCCTGCATTCCTTTAGGCGAATGCCGGGTAGGATCCTTAAAATATAGCCCGGGGGCCCTAGTTAACCCTTGGCTACCTTCCTCTACCCTTCCGCATCCCCCCTTTCAAATCCCTTCCTATGCTATTAAAGGGGAGTTGCCCAATGTGGATCACCCTCATGTAGCCTGTTGCCCTAAAAAAAAATTGGTTCACACTCTAAAGAAAATTGTAAATTTTCAGATATACAACTATGTTGACCCAGAGTTCATTTCAGTCCAATCAATAAGGGTGTCCATCTGGACTTTAGACTGTTAATAGCAAAATCGAGAGGAATACTTGTAAATAAGGAAACAACATCAAAAGATAGAATATGTATATTTTTAATCTTGTAAATAAAATATAAGTAATTCTTGACGTAAAATGATCTTCTTTATGTAAGGTTACAGAAATAATTTTATGTAGGAAGGTCGTCAGACTGCATATAGAAGTGACAATTAAACTAAAAGTGGCATTTTCTTATGGATTTTATGGAGTACGTGAACTCGAGCACAATTTTAATTAATAATGAGAATCTTCTGTTTCCATCTTTTGAGTAGGGCTTTAGTAATTAAAGGATTTGGAAACATAAAAATAACAGGAAATTAGAACTGTAACTGCTCCTTTATCAGAAGTATAAAAGGATGCTTATAAAATGTCTAGTAATGTCAACTTGTGTTTATAAGATCCGCCTTGAGTGGATTTTGAAAGAAAAGTGACTAATTTTTGTCGGAGAGTGAGTAACTCGTGTGCTACAGAACGCAACTTTTCAGGAATAATTTATTTTTAATTTTTTAGAGTCTTTATAAGAATCGTGCTTTAATAGTAAGAATTTCTGCTTCCATTTCGAAAACTTTAAACCACCTGAATTGCGGTGCACTCGCTTTCTATAATTGAGGCAGCTGGCTATTTCGGTGCTAACCACGTCACAGCACAGGATCTCTCTCTGTAATGGATTCTTTTGAATCTGATTTATAATATTTAAACATATATTCATACATATATGTTAATATTAATTTTTAATATTTATCTATTTTTATATTTATTTACTCTTATTTATTTTTCATCCTCCCTTTCCCCTCCAAAAAATTAGAAAGAAAGGAGAGCGTCGGCCGAGAAACATAGCGGAAGGCGAAGAACTTACAACAGCAGCAGCGGTATAAGTGTGAATGAATGAGTGTATGAATGAGAGTGTGAATCGAACAGTTAGGTAGCCGTAAAGACAATTACTATTGTTATGTATGAATGTTTTAACCAAATAATTACATTTTAGTAATGACAGAATATTAGTATGTTACAGGCATAATATATCTCGTCATCGCGGAGCAGATTCCACGAGAAAGGAACTCCGACAACTAGAAGAGGAGGCTGGACCTCCGCTCAGATGTCACCGCTGCTGCTCTCTGTAATGAGAAATGCGCATGCGCAGTATTATTTAAAGCCGCCTCTACCTGTAAACCTCTTTAAACTGCCTTTGTTCTATGACCTGGATTTGTGAGCACATTCAACAGTACCTCATGCGTGACTTGTTCCTGCAATCAGCTTTATTTAAAAATACTTTTGTGTTAGAAATGTGTGTCAATTTGGTGCAAAATTATTCCTCTTTTTAAATACGGGTCGGGTCATTTGCGGCAGAGCATTGGTAAAACTATCGCTGCTGTAGTCTTAATATTGCAAATAGTTATCCTTGATAAAATTGTGGTGATGTAGGACATAACTTAAAAATCTTCTGAGCTGCCGCTTCTCAAAGTTATTCAGATCTTAACAATGTACAGACAAGACTTCTGAGTTGATAGTCTGCTTGCCGCACCACGCTCTCAACTATGTAGTCTTTGGCACTAAAACGATTTTGCAGAAAAGAAGTGGTTAAGCGAGTATTATAATCAGACTTGATACGATCAATATCTATTTGTAAATCGTTCTTTTTTCTCCACATGTAATACAAATCTATATTTCAGCAATAATTTACCTAGGTAATAGGAACTGTGTTCTGTAGTGTGTATCATTTACAATAGACTATAATTTAATGTACATAAGGGAACAGATGCGTTAGCTTTCTTCGTTAATAATTCATCAATTGGATTAATGTAGTACTTTATTTGCTCCTAAGCTTTCAGTATAAATTTTACGTTATTCTTGACTGAAAAATATCCACGAAGAAATCAGACAGAATAACTTAAAGAGTCATACAGGACTACATCGTTTTAAATAAAATTCTGGACTAGCTATTTCCTTCCTTAGCTCGGTCCTTGGTTGGGCCTTTCAAGCCAGGGAAGTCTGATTCACTAAGGTCAATTTGCTTAGACAATGAACCTTCAGCAGATAGTGAGCGACACACGACCTCGGTAATTTCGAAGGTCACTCTAAGGGATTGAACCTTGATATGCATAATGGACACAGAAAACTACGTCTCCGAATATCTATTCTTAGTCACCTTTCGACTTTTGACAAATTAATGTAAATTATTTTCCATTGGAAAATATGCATCGATAGTATTTTAGAAATTTAAAAAAGAAAAGTTATAGATTGAATATTATATGGGCGTCTAGAACACTGGTCGGCAACCTTAATTAAGGAGTCAGATAGATCATAAATATAATTTTGAGTCATGAAGAAACCATAATTATTTCACTATTAACACTAAATACGAAAGTACTGGGAAACATTTGACTAATAGCTAAACTAAGACAACAATATGTATAAAATAAAAATATATATTATTGTCTGTTGTTATATTTCTGTTAATATTTAGTAAATAATTTCAATTTTTAAACTTACATAATTTAATTAACGTTTCAATTGTCATTTTTTCAGGTTCATATAGGAGAACGATTGTTCACAACAACAATTAGTGAAACAAATTACTCATAATTTTAATTTCATATATATTTATCTTATGTAATTATTCTAGAAGAGAATTTCGAGTAGAAACTATATTTAATACATTGTATTAGACCATTTATCTTGAGAAATTAAATCTCTCTCATAGTTTATTAAATCCCAGGCAATAATTTTGTAAATTATATTACACTTATCTATTATTTACGATACACATAAAATCATCCCAGAACTATCCGTTACAAAAGAAAATTTAGTCCATTTTCACTGATATTATTTGGCCATTTGTTAACGAAAAACATATTAACCAATTTAAAATTTCATTAATTAATTAGGATGCAAAAATCTATCCTCTATTCTATACCAGATTTCCCTATATTTCGTACAGAGCTGAAGACAGACTCGCCTACGATGTACTTAATGACATTTATCATGGCCTAATTTTAGGTTAGTAATGTAGATGACGGAAAGACGAAAAGTAGATGAATAGAGATTTATATTAAGAAAAATCTTCTGAGGAAAACGAACGGGATCTGGCATTTTATAGATAAATGCTTTCTACATGACGTTATCGAAGGACAAATATAAATGAAGCGATATGTAGGACGTGGAAGAATATGGTCTCATCATAAAGACCATTTGAAGTAAAGGAGAAAGTATTGGAATGAATGAGATCGTCATTTAAAAAGTTACTCAACTAGATTGCGTGAAAACATGTCCAACGTCGAAAATTAATGTTTGTAGGTAGAAACAGTGAAATAGTGTGACAAATGGATGTGAATGTGGACAGTTTTCTTGAAATCCAACAGTAATTGTTTAGACACGTAATCAGCCAGAGTTCACTGTGCATAATGAAGGTGGGACTCATGTCTCCTACAGAAATGAATATTGAATGAATAAGAAAGATAGTTAATTTTTTAAAAAAATTGATAATATAAATACCACACAACGTTTCTGTGATCATTGTTCCTATCGTCAGGTGCGAAGAAGAGCCTGGAGCGACACAACTACACTTGTCAGTTGACAAAATTCAAGAGCGACGAAAACGCAACAACAATAGGAGAGCCGAAGGGTTATCGTAACAATAAGGGAGCAACGACAATGGGAAATTATAAGGTTTAGAGTAATAAAAAGGGATCATAGTAATTATTGAGTTTCATAGTATCTGTATGTACATTAATAGCTGTGATGTTTGATTTAATGTGAAGCATCTCTGAAATGAGTCTGGAATTGTAGCCTGGTGTCAATGTCTAAAATCTTAGCATTTTGCCAATCAAATGTATGTTTAGAATTGATGATATGTCACTAAAGTGTCATAATAGTGAAAGATGAAGTGTAAGACTCTTTTGGAGTTTGCATATTTCAGAGGTCCGAGTGTATTGCCCTAATTATTATTCCGTAGAGCATCTGAAACTGAGAGCGGCGTTGAGGTCAACTTGCTACATTCATTATTTTATAATGCCGACCTTCTGTGGTGTAGGCGTCAGCGTGACTGTGTCGCATCACACAAGTCCCGGGTTTGACTCCCGGCGAGGGCATGGATGATTGTGTCTTGTCAATTAGTACCCGAAAGACAAAAAATAAAGAGACGCTAATTAGCTGAGATGCCGTTGTGACTGTAAATAAATCAATATAAAAAACTATAGAGTAGCAAGCAAGGAACTAAGGCCAATTTCAAGAATCCAGTCAACATTAAGGCCGAGAAGTAACGCGTTATTTGCGAATTTCCTGTTATCAGCATACACACATAAACATAAGTGTTTTTCAATATTTTCTGTCAATTTATTCGCACTAAACCATCGCTCCAAATTGACATGGCCGTCTCTTGCTATATAAAGTATATATTTTTAAAGTACAATTTGCGTATTTTAAAAAAATCACAATCTAAGATTATTGATAAAAATTACAGTGCAGTAGTTGACCGTTATAGATATTTTGAACTGAACTATATTTTTTCAACACTCATAATATCATGAAGAAACATCAGCACTGTACAGCGACGTGCGTTAGAACAGAAAACTAAACAATTACTGTCAAAAGAAAGAAAGTGCAGCGCAGCGATAGAAGATGATCTTCGATCCAAAGATGGCACAAGTTGAATATAAAATTATTAATATATATTGTAACGTGCCAAAGTTACCCCTAAGAAGTCTGAAGTGCGACGGATGGCAGCTATTGAAAGGGAGACAGTGCGGCGGACAGTTGTATTCAGAAGGGTGAACCGTTGGAAGTTGGACTCCAACGAGAACATAGTAAAAGTATAAAATACCACAGTGAGACAGAAATGAATCGATCAAAGGTGACGTCAAGAAGTCCGACAGTCCCTGGTTTCAGTCGCCGAGGAAACTTCTAATGTCGAGATGACAAGATAAGTTATAGACTGTAGTTAATATTTTTATAATCTACCATATCCTGTTGTTATTTAACAAATCCTACGCCTGCAACGTAAGTTATATAAAGCTCAATGCCAATAAAATTAGGTTATATATATATATATATATATATATATATATTGTAATACCCAGTTAAGAAGGACATGAATTTTGTTCTTATTTCATCCGATTTGTTTACCAACTCAGACTGGGGATTCTTGAGTGGTTTGTAGAAAAAAAAGATAATAATAAAATGATGGATAAGTGGCTTTTAGAGAAGGGGAGGACTATAATTGGGCGTTTAGCGGCTCTTAGGGCTAATGGTTGTGTCCGATATCTGGAATACGGAACCCTAAATGCATGATGACAGAAGTTTTATGGACATACAATTATATTAATAGGAAATAGTTATTTTAATTGTATTGAGTGGCTCTCGGAGCGTGAGAAAGGAAACAGCTGGTGTTGTTTGGTGAACGTGGAAACTCAAAAACTGTGAAAACAAGGGAATATTCTGGAGAGGGGGAAAGCAGATAAAAGCAGTTGGGCAGGAGACCTCAAGAGACCAGTTGGACAGGAGACGGCAGACAGTTGGGAGAGAGCGTTGGGGGAGGTCCGCAGGGCGGACGCAGGGCCAAGTTAAAGTGGCCGAAATAAATAGGAGTTTTATTCATTCAAGAGGCAGTTTTAGAGTCGTCAGGAAAGATCATCGGATGGTAGGCCAAGCTAGGTGGCTGAGTGTAATCAGTTGGACAGCAGTCATCAGCAGTCGGTGGAAGTTTCGTCGTGGAAATCTGTCTGCCAGCAGAGTTTGTTGTATGGAGGAATTCGTCGTGAGGGTAACGTCATCAAGAAGAGGTGGCTGTGAAAGCAAAGTGTGAGCGCAACCTAGTGCTCTTTAAGCCTGTATGAAGTGAGTGTCTGCTGGTATGCGAGAGATCCAAATTGCATGGACCAGAGAGATTGAAAGTTATTTTTTCTGTATTCATTATGTAAATTGTAAAATAAGGGTAAAGAGTCAGATTTCGTTTCGTTTGTCATTTATTTTAACTGCTTTGTTTAATTGTATCAACCCAGTAAAGACCCTGGGGTACAGAGTCCGATTTATTAAAATGTATTCTAGATTAATAAAATTGTTTTGTTAATAAAATTTAATAACGTGTTTAATATAATTTCCTATAATCATAATTACCAAAAAGAGGGTTATTACAATATATATATATATATATATATATATATATATATATACTGTAATACTAATTAGAGGCCAGTAATGATTTTAATAATTGGATTGTTAGCGGTACCAATTCTTCAAAGACAACAATATGTCTGCGGGCTTTGTTAGGCCGCGAAGGTTTCTTCTGAAACTGTCTGATATTGTAGTAGGGAGAGGAAGCAAATTTTGAGAAGGAACAGCGTAGCCTAAGTACAAAATTCAACCAAGAAAGTTTCAAGTTTTTAAATCCAAGTATAAAGTTTGGACAGCGAGGTACTTTGTAAAAACGGCAAAGATTTAACAAATATTTGCGCGTATTGAGATCAACATTTTCCACATAAAGACAATGTGTAACAAAATGATGGCTGATGATCCGGAGGAACAGCAGATCCAGTTCCCAGAGGAAAATTCAATAACTACGACCGTGTGTTTGACATTCAAGTTTAGAGTCAGTGATTCATGGCCTTTTTAGCGTAAATTGCGTGCCCGAGCCAAGGAAACTAAGTTTGGTACCAGCCGAACATTTTTGTAAGTAGAAACCAAGTTAACTAAGTTTGTAAACAAAAGTTAAAGGTATTCGTCAGATTTCGTTCGTCTCATTATGGTTTTGATTATTAATTTATAAATTCTATTATTGTTCTTTACTTATCAAGTCCAGGTAATCTTTTATTTATTCATTATAATATATATATTGTAATAATTTAATAATATTACAATGGCTGAATTTAACAAATGAAAATTTTATTTAGCTTTTATGGAAGTTATTGCGTCTGAAACATAGACGAAATTTGTTGTGGAAGAAATAATACTACAGATTGAATTTAAACAGTTTTAAATTTCATCAGGAATTAACGATCTCATTTTATCGATAATTAAATAATTAAAATTAAAGAACGATCTGACTTTTATCTTTTAAAAGTGGTTTACAGTATGATTTTAAAGTTTTTCTACTTACGGCCGCCCAGGTCTCATTTTTGGTGTTTCGTGCACAAAATTTGGGGATATCACTGATTCTAGTTCTCACAGACTCTAAATGTCAACAAATTCTAATTGGCGTAGTTTTGTTAGTTGGTCTAACACAAATTGGTAGATTCTCGATGCTTTGCTGCAACCTGGATTTGCAGATCTCGTGACTTTAGTTGGAAATGTACTTCATTGGTTTGCCTATGGCCAGCAGGTTGAATTTATGCTCGGCCACCGATTACAACATTAGTTTCACTCTCTCCTTCCCGACTGAAGATTGCTTTACTTTTCAATATTTTAGAGCATGTTTGTAACTGCTTTCAAACTGTTCTATTTGAGGTCCGCTGCCCGACTGCAAAACTTTTTATAATATGAATTTTCTGGTCTTTACACCTCGCTGTTCTATGCCCGACTGCAAAACTTTTTATAATATGAATTTTCTGGTCTTTACACCTCGCTGTTCTATGCCCGACTGCAAAACTTTTTATAATATGAATTTTCTGGTCTTTACACCTCGCTGTTCTATGCCCGACTGAACTCCTCGTCTCGTAAATTTTTGAGCGCGTAAAATTCTCAGCCGATCGACAACAATACTTCCTTTGCCTTGCCGTCTTGTTGCGGCGTCCGCTCTATATCCACTAATAATGAGTCCTCTACAATCCAACTTTCCAATTAGCATAATGTTTTAATTACCAATTACTACAATATATATATATATATATATATATATATTGTGGTATAGACTTTTAATTAAATGGAAACAAAAGAATGAACTTTACGGGATTTTACGTTGAAATAAAACCAAGATTTTTAAAGAGACAATTTTGATTTACTTTAACTTTACATTTTATGTTTTTAAGTAAATGCCTCAGCTTTCATGAGAATCTAAATTCCAGGGCCGCTTATAGGGGATCTGATAAATACTCTGATTTACAGTTTTCACCATATTACTAAATATAAAAATTTAATTTACAATAACAAAGTTCACAAAAAGACTCTAACAACAACAAAACCTGTCAATTAATTTATATTTGTATAAAAGTTTACAAAAGAAAGTTTTTATGTACCCTCGTATGTCTTGTTTGTGCACACGTGATTATTATAATTTTTAATGGAACAATATTTTTATGGACAGGCCACAGCACTTATTTTATTATCGTCTCACTTTTCAACACTTTCGGTGCCTTTCTACTTTACTGTCGTACGTATTGTCACAGTCAGTTTGCTGTGGAAAATCCTTTTAATACATAATTCGGTCTCCATTGGTCGATTCACCATAACTCATTGCTCCATCTCCCAGAACACACATGACTAACTGACTGACTATTTGTCACAACATACTGCTCAGTATCCCAAACACACACTGCTCTCCGACTGTCTCTCTGCTAAAAGTTCTGAGCGTCTTATATACGATTTTTCGACAACAATTCTTAGCAACCATTATAGTCTCTGCATTCTCGCGCCAAACAATGTTGTTGTTTCCAATACACAGCCTCAAAGTTACGCCACCAATAATTAAAGAAACAATTTAAATAAAACATTTCATTACACATTGGTTATCTCTACAATATATGTGTATATATATATATATATATATATATATATAAAGTTATTTTGAAGGAAAAAAATAAAGCGGCGCATTTAGAAGATTTGCATAATTGTTTACAAAATGTACTGTACTAACCTGAATTTTTTTTATTTAAAGCATTTTCAACATTCACAGAGTACGTTTATATGCGTATTGGTCATCCGTACACTACACAGTTTTTGGAAGGGATATTAACAGGAAGGTTATTTATATACAAAATTATTTATTTATGTAGATATTACCTGTCAGTATGAAAAGCAACTTTTCTCGTTTTAAGTTTGAGTAGCCACTATTTTTTATATTTAAATACAAATTGAGGAGTGAAAATGCGTTTCCTCAGACATATTATGACTACTAAGTCAAAATATTTTGAAAAATCTGCGAATATCCCCATTACTTTTAATTTTTATAGAGTGAGTTCTGTTCCAAATCTTTCAAGGAACTACGTTGAGACGTGCCTATTATTGAATTTATTTCAATAAAATTTATTGGTTGTGTTTGTAATTATTTGAGCTAATTTAAGAGAACCGGGAATACGCACGTGGGCAATCACATATTAATTATGTTTTGCATTGCTGTGTAATTGTGTTGTCGAAGCTTACATGTTACTTAGTATATTCTTCATTTTTACGTAAGGTAACTTAATCTAAGAAAATTGTTTTGGGTGTTTCAGTAGACACGTTAAGCAAGAGATCGTAGAAATATTGTTCTTAAATCGTTTCTGAACGTTTGTTGTGTGTTGAATTTGGATGCAGCTTTACTGTCGGGGGAAAAAAAGTGAGCTAGTGGGATTGTTATGTTAAAATTTCTTTCTAATGATCACACATCTACATGATCAGAGAATTTTTAATGACCTACTGATTTATTGTTATTTACGTTGTACGTACTGATTTTATAAATTATTCTGTAGTTAATTTTCGAGGAGGACAATATTTGAAATCCTGTAGAGTTCATGTGAAACGTTGATGTTTCCAAACACCAGTGTGCTGAAATCGAGCGGATTTGTTAACTAGAAATCTCTTACTGGAGTTTCGGTTCACGTGATAAGTTGAAAGTCTTGCCCAGTCCTGTCTGGAAACAGGAAGTAGAAAACATTAAGATTCTTATTAGTTGACTCAACCACCTTCCAGTAAGTTCATAATACATGGGAGTGGCTTTTGAATAAATTATATATGGAGAGGAAGTAATATATACAAATCTGTATTTAATTCAAACAGAAATTAATGATGAATTAATTGGTAAATTCAAACGCATATATTGACATACCAGGTGTATAAACTTAAATCTCTTGATTGCTCATACGTAGAACGCTATGGACAATGGACACATTCTTTTTTATATAAGTTTGTCATCTGCCAATAATAGTAATTGGACATCAGGAATTTCATACAACATACATTTTTCCTTGGGTAATCATTTCTAGTTTTTTGCCAAAAGTAGAGCAAATGCGGGAAGCTCTGCTTGTATGCTTCAACTTGAAGAAATCGGCCGCCAATTTGCATCAAACCCTTGTGGAGGTCTGTGGCGACAGTGATTTATCGTACAGAGATTGGTTTCTCCGCTTCAAAGACGGCAATTTTGACCTGAGCGACAAAAAGCTCGAAAATGTCCCAGGAAAGTTCAGGACCATCAATTTCAGGTTATTTTGTAATCGTAAAAAATGTTTGTCGAGCAACTGGGTGTTACTGAAACACCCATTTCCATGCGTAAGAATCGAACGACTGGCAGACGGAGCGCCGCCGAAACAGATGGGAAATCTTGCTCGTTCCTGCTTTTGATTGTGACTGCTGATGAAAAGTGGATATATTTCGAGAATCCTAAACGCAAGAAATCGTGGGTTGATCCCGGTCAACAATCAACATCGTCCACTTCGGACGGGGTCAGCAAGGTATCGTCTACTATGAACTGTTGAAACCTAGTGAAATTGTCAATGCCCACCTAT
Source organism: Zhengitettix transpicula (assembly GCA_037074705.1). Classification (NCBI taxonomy): domain Eukaryota; kingdom Metazoa; phylum Arthropoda; class Insecta; order Orthoptera; family Tetrigidae; genus Zhengitettix; species Zhengitettix transpicula. Next base: position 186,140,399 of record CM073591.1, on the reverse strand, counting down.
ACCACCAACAACTGATCAAATTGTACCGTATACTTCGTGAAAACGACCGGATTATCAGAATGACAAGATGATTCTCCACCATGACAAAACCATCGCAATGGTCCTACACTACTTGTAGAAATGCAACTGGGAGATGCGACACCATGTCGCTCATTCACCAAACCTGACCCCTTCCGAATACCACCTGGTTTCGTTGATGGGTCACGCGCTTGCTGAGCAGCAATTCGATTTTTACGAAGACGTCCGAAAATGGCTTAATGTGTGGTTCGCCTCGAAAGATAAGGAAATTTTTCGGCGTGGTATCCACAAATAGTCCGAGTGATGTGAATTTTTTGTGCTTTCTATTAAAATATAATGTGTTCATCAGAATAATAAAAAACCAGCGGATTTAAGCTTATAGTAGCTCTCTCCACAATGTTCTGTTTATAATTCAGTCATGCATCACGAGTTTGTCGCGTATAATTACCAGACATTTTTTAATTGTGAAGTACAGTGCCGCTAATGCAACCTTGAACAGTGTCCAGTGTGATTTCTGCAAAAGCAAAATCAGACCTTTCTCCTTTGATTATTATTTTTTAGGGCAACAGCCTACATGAGGGTAAACCTCGTTGGGCAACTTCCATTTAGTAGCATAGGAAGGGATTTGAAAGGGGGGGATGTGGAATATAGCCCGGGGCCCTAGTTAACCCTTGGCTACCTTCCTCTATCCTTCCGCATCCCCCCTTTCAAATCCCTTCCTATGCTATTAAAGGGGAGTTGCCACCATGTGGATTACCCTCATGTAGTCTGTTACCCTAAAAAAAGTATAATATTTAAGTGTGTTCCTTTTGTTAGTAAGCGAAGATATTTAAATATTGCCTGTGTTTACTGGATCTAGACAGCCAAGTTCCCAACAACTCATTATCGATGACGGAATGATATGAGCAAATTACGCGACACGTCCATCGGTTGGTGGAATATTAAATTAAAGATGGAGCCCGAACTTCGAAGCACCATTGCTCCTCTGTTCTCATAATGGAAAATTACTCAAGTCCTTTGGCTGTGCCCTCTTATAGGAATGAAAGCATTAGAGGTAGCTTTTGGGACAAAATTGTAAAGTATAGTGCAATCAGAATATTTTCTTTGTTGCAGTAGGCACTATCAAGTTTTTTCTTATTTTATACATTTTGTAACTTCTTCTATAAGGCTATTTGCAACTATTTTCCCCTTGAAAGTAAATAAAATTGAGCAAACTAAATCCTAAGTTTGAACTTTTTTTCGATTGGTGGTTAAAAATTTAGGATAAATAGTAAGATCCCTTTCACTGCCGAAAGCGTAAACAGCTATTAGACAAACGTTACTGATTTCACTTTGTTATATTATTTTCATTAAGAAAGCACATTAAATTGGTAGGAATAAATTAAGTATTATTATAAAATTGTTATGTATATGCGGTATATCTACCATTTTATATAGATGTTAAGGTGTAACTGAAAACGGTTGCTTTTTAATAAAATAAATTACAGTCATGAAATTACATTAGTCACAAAGTTATTTGCCACTTGAGAGATAAACCTTCAGCTGTTTATCTGTTAAGCGATCAAAATCAATGCCCATGCAGTTAAAATCAGGTTTCGTAAGTGTTGCCATTTAGTCTCAAGAAGGCTGATGGCAGTTTCATATTGCTAAAAATCTTCTTGCGATTCTAAATAACAATAAAAAAAGTTAAATCGGATTAGGTTGGACTATTGGTGGGATTAAATTTTCAACTGACGAGCAGGTGCAGAAATAGGTTCTGAAGTGGGGGAAGGAGCTGGTGGGAGAGTTCTTCAAGGAGGGCATAAAGAAGCTTGTTGCACGGTTCACCACATGCATTTACGAGATGGCGATTTCGTGAAAAATAGTCAATAAGTGTTTTCACAATATCCTGTATTTTTTTTTCTAATACACGTTTCCTAAAAAAAAATTAAAAATCTAGTACACTTAAATTCTGAACATGCCTCGTTAAATCACTCGAACATTGAACAGATTTTATTTATATATATATACATAGGAGAAAATGACGGATTGCTTGAAACGAGCAGCATAATTCTTTACTGTATTTTGGCCGATTAATATATGTGCTTCCATCATATTAATAATTCCGTTCATGAAACGCTTTGAGCGTGAGCTGTAAGGAGTTGACTATATCCTATATTTATAACTATACTTATCAAATGATATAATTACGAATCTTTTTTATGTTTTACGTATTATATTCCTAAAATTAAATAGAAATCAAATGTTCTCTTACTGCTCTCAAGTATTGCACTTTATGAAACCAGAATTGAATCATGGTATATTATTATAATTGTCTTCTTACAGTAAAATGCATATCTCTAAAGACCAAAGCTGTAAAGTATAGTGCAAACAGAAAAATGTTCTTCAGTGTTAGCAAAAGAAGAAATATAATTACGACGTAATATTTAATATTATTTCTGAAGCTCCTATATCTTCCAGTTAAGTTACTATTGCAATGACAAGATTTGAGTTAATAATCATAGGCAATGTTGGATTGTGCACGACTCCAATCATAACATCTGGCAGTCCAGGTGTGCAACATCGTGCATTTTTTTTAACAAGTACCGTCGGTAGAACCTTCATTCGTTACACATATCCGCCTGTCTAATCGGTTTCAAGCTGAAAATATGATTTCAAAGTTAAGCAGAATCCTGCAAAGTAATTTACGTCAACCTGCGCTCTTGTTTCCAGTTTATTCGTGATCTACTCACGGAAATGGAAGTAATAAAATATGTAAAAATTGAATGCTTGATGATGGATCGGGATTATACTTTTAAAAATTACAATTTTTCACTACACTTTGCTCTATCGGCCGTTTTATTGGACAAACACGTGTTTCTTGCGATAACGATAAGATTTAATAACTGTTTTATCAGCACGCAAATTTATTGTCGCTAGTTCCGATAAGATAAATTGCTACATGTCATCGCTGATCCAGTAGTGTGCTAAAAAAATTGCAACACATTTGAAATTGGAGTCAGTAGTAAGAATGGATACCAGAAACACGAGAGATATAGCGGTCGACGTGATGCAGAGAACCATCATACGATTTTGGAATTCAGTCGTTGCCTTACTGAGTGCTTCAATAGTTTTTAAGGAAGCAAGATTTGGTTGGATAAAGATGTCCATCCCAGTATTTGCTTTGGCCATATCAGGAAGATCAAATGAAGACCAGAACCAAGACACTGCGTTACAAATCCAGCGGCTTACCACGGCGCCACTTGGTTAAACCACAGGTGTTAAATGTCAAGTATTACGTCTGCGAAAGGAAAACTCGTGTATTAGAGTTTTACAATAAAATATGAAAATGACAGTTTACAAATAATGAGAGACTCGATGTAAAACGATATAGCACATCAATGACTCCACGCCTCACAAAGTAATTGCATTACTATGGAGACAATTGAAATAAAAAAATCTGACTATATTTTTTGTTCCTTTTCTTTTACTGAAAGCTTGCATACATTTCAGGACAATATGACTATTTTTTTACTTCTAAATTGTATTATTTTTTGTTTTCAGAAATTTCATGATTCTCAATCTGCCACCGATAATTATCCCATTCGCAGATAATTATATACATACGTACATACAAAACAAACAACAATATCTATAATGATAGTATAAATGTTGTCAATGAAATAAAACGTTCCTTCAATTGATGATATCCATACTTAGAATAGGCGTCCCAAAATTACGTACTTACAAAATGTCTCGCTGGCATATTGCAAATAAGATGTCTTAATAGAGTAAATTAAAAAAGATGCCCGACCTAATCGAAGGAAGCCTGCGAGAGGATTTCTCGCAGGTGAACCTTCCCAGAGAGCTCTGGCGGGGGCTACCTTTGGGGATGCTCTCACATCTCTCTGGTTTTTTTGAACTAAGGTTCCCACATGCCGAGGCACCTCGGTCTGTTTTGAGAGGTGTATGTTCCGGGGTCGCAGACCTTGGGCATACGGCAAGAGTTGTCCGCTATTCCTATTGGAATAGTCGGCCAGCTGCCTCCTAAACAGACCAAGGCATGGCGAGGGGTAAGCTGCGTCCCCACAGCAAACTCCTCTCCCGCTATCGGAAGGGCGTGGGACAAGTACCCAATGCCCGACCTACCCGATGCAGGTTTTTCTAAGGTTTTCCCTGCATTCCTTTAGGCGAATGCCGGGTAGGATCCTTAAAATATAGCCCGGGGACCCTAGTTAACCCTTGGCTACCTTCCTCTACCCTTCCGCATCCCCCCTTTCTAATCCCTTCCTATGCTATTAAAGGGGAGTTGCCCAATGTGGATCACCCTCATGTAGCCTGTTACCCTAAATAAATAAATAGATGCCCGACCTACCCGATGCAGGTTTTCCTAAGGTTTTCCCTGCATTTCTTTAGGCGAATGCCCGGTAGGATCCTTAAAATATAGCCCGGGGGCCCTAGTAACCCTTGGCTACCTTCCTCTACCCTTCCGCATCCTCCCTTTCAAATCCCTTCCTATGCTATTGAAGGGGAGTTGCCCAATGTGGATCACCCTCATGTAGCCTGTTGCCCTAAAAAAAAAAAGAATACTTTTAGGGAGTTGCCCAATGTGGATCACCCTCATGTAGCCTGTTGCCCCCCCCCCCCAAAAAAAAAAGAATACTTTCAAAAGAAAATATGGTACCGTTCATTAAGCGAAACACGATCATGCCATTAATATTCCTCAATTAGGATTACTGTAATTAAATTCAATCGTGATCAACGGAAAGGAAGTCACAGCATTCATATCAGTTAACAACTTAGTTTGGACCACTTTGACGAGATTTGTTTGACTAGTTTCAACTGTTCAGCGCCCCTGAACCATATGCTGTTTCAAGTGTTTAGAAAGTCACATGCAGGAGATTCGAACCCCTAAACCGCTGACTCACGCCAATGCCCCACATTCCACTTCACTCGACGCGAAAGCTGCTTTCCATAAAGGTTCTCATATCTTCAATTAACTGTTGCTGAAACAAGCTTTGGGATTTTGCCACACGTTCTCAGTTCTTCGAGGAAACGATTCATGGTTCTGTCGGTTGGAATTTTGTGTTTTAGAGTCACAGGCTACATGAGGGTAATACCCGTAGTGGCAGCTTTCCCATAATAGTCTAGGAAGGGACTTAAAAAGGCTTAAATATGGTCCCGTTCTATAGTTTGTATTCACATAAAAGTGATGCAAGGAAAACCTTAGAAAATCTACAGCAGGTGGGTCTGTCTCTCGGTACTTGTCTCACGCCTTTACGATTACTGGAGTGGAGTTTGCTGTGGGTACGCAGCATTCTTTTCCGCATGCCTCGACCAGGTTGAAAGTAGCTGGTTGATAGGATTACGGACAAGTCTTACCGTATGAACAAAATCTGCGACCCAGGAATATTCACCTCTCAAAAATGACCTAAGTACCTCGGCTTAATTCAAAAGCAGAAACATAACATCATCGCAGGTAACCTCTCCTACTCTGTTGGATCGTTCCACCTACCAGACAATCTGATTATTATAATAAAGATGACAATTGGCGGCTGGTGTATATGTCCTCATGTGATAGCCCACAGGATTAATGTGTTTCCACAATGTCAACTTTTGCTTCGATTTTGAAGACTTTAAACCCCTGTCCCACAATCGGAAGGGCGTGGGACAAGTACCAAGCGCCCAACCCATCTGATGCCTTACCTGCATTACTTTTATGCGAATGCCGGGTAGGATCCTAAACTACAGCTCGGGGATTCTAGTTAACCCTTGGCTCTACCCTTCTACATCCCCCCTTTCAAATCCCTTCCTATTCCACCACGTGGATTACCCTCATGTAGACTCTTACTCTAAAAGGAGAAGAAAAAGAATTGCGTCGATTCCTCTATTTCGGGGGTCACAGAGTTGAATACTGTCATTCACTATGATGTTTAAGTTTATAGTTGCAGTCCTCGTCTTATAAAAATTGGGATAAATAAGTACCCTGGGAACGCCTGTCAATCAACCTGTAGTAAGTAATTATAATAGCTTGATACTAATGATAAATGCTGAGAGACGTACGCAGAGGAATTTGTTATTTTAATCGTATACACTGAGGTCCTATAAATTTCAATATTTATTATCGGATGGAATTTGCTACTTCAATAAAAGGAATGTTATTTTTAAATCAATAACAAATGGTTATTCTATCACAAAATTAATACTTCAACATTATGCTATTTGTAAATTAAAAGTTATACCTCAGAGTCATTGTTGGGTTTTCTTAGATAAATGAATAGAGTCTTCAATGGCAATACAAATTCAATCCCAGTTTGGCAATTACGACCTTGGATGGGACAGAGAGTATTGTATGTTAACATTTTGCACTCACAAAACCGCAATTTGAAGTAAGTCGTGTCTGGAAAGTTGGGATGTTTACTTTTAGTCTGCGACGTTCAATGAATGTTGGTGAAATTATATGGAATCACCTGTGGTTACGGATATCCTACTTGTTTTTGGGTGGGAGCTCTGTCGACAAGTTGATTGCACAAATTCAATTGCCAACCTCTTATGGTGTAGTTGTGAGTGTTCCATAATGAGAACTTTCAATAAATTAGTTCCCCACCTTAACAGTTCATGAGATTGTAAATAAAAAATAAACTTTGCTCCAGACATATGCGTGATATGCTGTGATCCGCTTCCTACTCACAGAAGGAATAACACCGAATTATTGTCGCAAATCAAAACAGTTGACGGCGAAGATGTTACGGACAGAACGAGTGTGTTTAAGTGGGAGTTTAATGAAGGCCGAACAAAATTTAATGACGAACGGAGGAATAGAAGACCTTCTATTTTTACTGTTGAGTTGGCGTTAAAATCTACTAAATTGTTCGTGAAGACCGCTGATTGACAGTGGACGCGGTGTTTACAGAACTCTCCAAATTCTCTTATACGAGACACTAAAAGAAACGCCGGAATACCGGAAACTGTCCCAATGTGTCCCAAAACAGCTGACAGAGTTGCACAAGAAAAATCGGGTCATAGCGCCCGCGAGTTAGTTGAGTGACTGTAATTGGAACGTGAGGATTTTCTGAGCTATATTGTAACGGGAGATGAAATGTGGGTTGTTCATTACACGCCTGAGTCAAAGAGACAAGTCGTCACAGTGTCGTCACACCAATTCCCCATCCCCAAAAAAGTACAGAACCACAATTTGGCGTTAATAATCTTGGCCTCGGTGTTTTGGGACCGAAAAGACATCGACTTAGCCATCAAGGCGCTCTTGGACTCATTTCGTTGGGACGTTTGAACCACCCACCGTATTCCCCTGCTTCAGCGCCTTCAGATTATCATCTTTTAACCTCCCTGAAGGCACACATGGGTGGAGTTAAATTTTTAACTGACGAGCAGGTGCAGCAGAAGGTAGTGAAGGAGCTGGCGGGAGAGTTCTTCGAGGAGGGCATAAAGAAGCTTGTGCCACGGCTCACCACATGTATTCAACGAGATGGCGATGATGTGAAAGAATGGTCAAAAAGAGTATCAACAATATCCTGTAGTTTTTTTCTATTACACTTTTTCTACAAAATTATTAAATCTAGTCAAATTAATTTCTGAACATGCCTTGTATTATACGTTTATGTTCTCTGAGCATACTGATTATACCATTACTATGTACGCACTCTCAGAATTAAATCTGCAGTCTTTACCATTTATGTTTTTTTTCGTCTCTGGAAAGGTTCACACTCGCAAAATTCAGTGCTTCCTGTCTATAACTTCTTGCTTCAAGTCAAGTCAGACTTAATGTAATAAGTTAAAGTATCCAAAGGAGTGATGATATAAATACCACACAACGTTTTGGAAACCTTGTTCGTTTCTTTATGCGCAAACACTCGCTAAGGGCGTCATAACCGTCCCCACAGCAAACTCCTCTCCCTCTATCGGAAGGGCGTGGGAGAAGTACCCAATGCCCGAGCCACCTGATGCAGGTTTTTAGGGTTTGTCCTGCATTTCTTTAGGCGAATGCCGGGTAGGATCCTTAAAATATAGCCCGGGGGCCCTAGTTAACCCTTGGCTACCTACCTCTACCCTTCCACATCCCCCTTTCAAATCCCTTCCTATGTTATTTAAGGGGAGTTGCTACCATGTGGATTACCCTCATGTAGCCTGTTACCTATAAAAAAAATTATCTTAATTTTACATATATGAATTATAGTTCCTCGAAAGATTCATATGTTGTTTCATGTTATTCCTGTTTTTGTAATCAGATTTAACTAACTTTTTTGTTGATTGAGGCGTAACAACTGTCATATTATTTTCCTCGAATATTTCAAAATATTCAACTGAACAAAAACTATCATAATTTGTTCAACTTCCACTGAATGTATATTTTTGCATGTAATACTGGTTTAAATTTTTAATTGTCTCCTTGGCTTGTGATCGTAGGAGTAGAAACGTGAATACTCCCAAGGTCTCTTCAGCCGACCATTGTTCGTACACATTAGTCATGGAAGGATTCTCACTCCTAGTCCTCTTACCTTCAGAGACTTTGACCTGACGTTACAGTTGTCTCTAGATTTAGATTTTTTTCTCCACTAGTTCTAGATAAAGGATAAGTCTATAAATACATACAAAATTATAGAGATAGATTAACTTAAGATTACAGGCTATGTCTAATGAATTAAACACTTACTGTATTAGCACAAGACAACATTGTTCTACCAAGCAGCAGAGGATCTTCAACCGCATTTCTTGCATCGTAAGAGTAATGAGTAAACAGAACGACAGTATAATTCAATTAATAGACATGATTATACATATTTTCCCAACTATTATAGAATTCCAGCAAGCTAATAGTATATTTAACCTTTAACTAGGCTCAATTAATTAACTAGAGTTTACAGTGTTTCATAAATAAATTCAGAGTTTTTAATATCATTTGGAAGACTATGATAAACATATAACGAATGCTGGATCCAAAAACGATGCTTTTATATTCGTACTTGCGACCGATTTATCGTGACGTGCAGATGATTTGTGCCGTTTTTTGCAAATGCACTGATGTCACCCCAAACAAACTTCAATTATTCGAATATTCCCTCTAGTCTACCTAAACAGTAGATTTAGTTTTCCTTTTCCCACCGTTATTATGAAAATATTAGGAAAACTAATTAGAATTAATTAGAATTCATTAATTTATTTTCTACTAGCTGGGTGCCCGGCGTTGCCCGAGATGTCATTTATCTATAACCATCCATAAGACTACAATTTTCGTTACTTTTGCGCTATTTTTATGTAAAGCCCTCGAACCCTATCCCTAAATGTGCTCACCTCCCATGCCGAAGGGGGATGAAGTCATTGACTAAATATATCGGCCGTTTTTACATGTTAGAAGATGACCACCCCCACAAATATGCGATAATGAAAAAGAATGTATTCCACGCAAAAATCGGCCGATTACATTGTCTGAAAATTTATTCCCCCGCCCAACACCTCCCAAACCCGTCGCGTTACCCAGGTTGTCACAATTAGATTCAGCGACATTCATAGTCTCGGAATTGATTCGATTCTCGGTTGTTTTTTCGGGATTTTATTTAACGTACCTCCACCCCACCCCTAAGCTTGCTCCCCTCACAGGGGTTAAATTATACACAAACAACATCGGTATAAATACTATCAAAGTAATTAATCCCAGGAAATAATTATCGCAAATATCGACCGTTTAACATGTTTGAAATTTTTCACCCCCGACCACTCCCGCTTCGGGGACTTAAACGGTCAAGTTTAATGTCATAATTAAACTCAGTGACAATCCTGATAGTTTCTGGTTTCTTTTTATGTAATGCTACTTCCACGCCAACCCTTAAGGGTGCACCCTTCCGAGTCCGAAAGGGGTTGAAATTACACACAGAGAACATGTAGGGAAATTTTATTAATCTAATTCATCCCTAAATATATTTAATTGACGAAAAAAAAGCCGGTCAACTCATCCCAACCCAGCCGATACCCGCGCGTTGTCCAGATTGTCATAAATAAATTCAGCGACATCCATTACCTTCGATTTGACTCGAATCTAGGTTGTTTTACCGTTATTTTCAAGGAAATTAATTAAACTCAGTGACAATCCCGATAGATTCTGGTCTCTTTTTATGTAATGCTACTTCACGCCCACCCTTAAGAGTCCGAAAGGGGTTGTAATTATACACAGAGAACATGTAGGGAAATTTTATTAATGTAATTCATCCCGTAATATATTTAATCAACGCAAAAAACAGCCGGTCAACTCATCCCAACCCAGCCGATACCCGCGCGTTGTCCAGATTGTCAAATAAATTCAGGGACATCCATTACCTTCGATTTGACTCGAATCTCGGTTGTTTTCCCGTTATTTTCAAGGAAATCCCACCAGCCCCACCCCTATCATGCCTACAAACATCATCGGTAGAAATACTATCAACGTCAATGGTCCCGGCACTCATTTATTCCACGCTAATATCAATTATTTAACATGTTAGAAAATTTCCATCCCATCCACTCCAGCCCCTCGGGGCTAAATGGCCAATTTGATGCTATAATTGAACTGGACGACATCCATAACCTTGGATTTGACTCCAATCTCAGTTGTATTCGCGTTATTTTATTGCAGCGTGCCTCCACCCAACACCTAAAAGTGCTCTACTGATAATCCCGACCCGCTTCTGGGAGTGGTAGACGCGTCTCACCCCAACAGTCGGTAGAAACACTATCAATATCTGTGACCCCTAAAAATATTTATCCGACTGAAATATCGACTGTTTTAGCATGTTTAAATATTTCAACCCCCGTCCACCCCCGCTTCTGGGGGTGGTAGACGCGTCTCACCCCGACAGTGTTTGTTTCCTGGTCGCAAAGAACACGTGATTTTGAGAAAAATTGTTTTAATAATGTAGATTACGTGGATAATATTTTCATTGAAGTTGTAGTAAACTAAATTATAAACTATGTTAGCATGTAGAGTTTTTGTTACATGTATTTGTGCGTGATTATTTGTTGCTTTGTTTCTTCTCAATAATACAACTTCAATTACGGAATAAATGTAAAATTATGTTTATAACAATTTATAATATAAAAACTTTTTAAAAGAGTATAAAAAGCAATGGTTCTGAAACACTTTTATTTTTGATTAAACGTCGTTATTAATGGAAACAACATCGGTTAAAATAGTATGAACAACACCACCCCTAAATCTGCTACCTTCCCGTTGTGGAAAGGGTTGAATTTTTACTCATATCACATCGGTAGAAACACTATACCCATAAACACATAACATTTTGGCAGTTTTAGAATAATAGACAATTCTCACCCCCAGCCCTAAGCAAGCTCACCCCTAATGTCTAAAGGGATTTATATTTTCAAAAACATCCGTTGAAATAGTATTCACGTAATTCTCCTCCAAGAACGCGCAAGAACTGACTATTTATCTCCCCTTCCAACCCCCACCCTTTCGGGTTAAATGGGCAATTAAAAATATTTATCCGAAGTATACTCACTGACATACATAACCTTCGATTTGACTCCAAACTCGGTTGTATTCGCGTTATTTTTCTGTAAAGCAACTCCACCCCAAACCCTAAGGGTGCCCTTTTCCCAGGGCGTAGGAGATGAATATTATATTCAGATAACATCGGTAGAAACACTATCAATATCTTTGACCCCAAAAATATTTATCCAAATCTAATACCTGCTGTTTCAGTATGTTTAAGTATTTCAACCCCCGTCCACCCCTGCTTCTGGGGTTGGTAGACGCGTCTCACCCCGACAGTGTTGTTTTCCTGGTCGCAAAGAACCTGTGTACGAAATTTCGTGAAATTTGCTCCAGCGGAGTAGATTTGTACTCTCCACCCCAAACGCTAGGGGTGCTCTTTCCCCAGGGTGTAGAGGTTGAAAATTATATTCAGATATCATCAGTGAAAAGACTATAAATATCTTTGACCCCTAAAAATATTTCTCCGACTGAAATATCGACTGTTTTAGCATGTTCAAATATTTCCACCCCCGTCCACCCCCGCTTCAGGGGGTGGTAGGCGCGTCTCACCCCGACAGTGTTTTTTCCTGGTCGCAAAAAACACGTGTACGAGATTTGGTGAAATTTGATCCACCGGTATAGATTTGTATTCTCCACCCCAAACCCTAAGGGTGCCCTTTTCCCAGGGTGTAGGGGATGAAAATTATATTCAGAAAACATCGGTAGAAACACCATAAATATCTTGGACCCCTAAAAATTATTATCCGACTAAAATATCGGCTGTTTTAGCTTGTTTAAATATTTCAACCCCCGTGCACCCCCGCTTTTGGGGGTGGTAGACATGTCTCACCCCGACAGTGTTTGTTTCCTGGTCGTAAAGAACACGTGTACGAAATTTGGTGAAATTTACTCTACCGGTGTAGATTTGTATAACGAACATACAAATATACAAACAAACAAACAAACATACAAACATACAAACATACAAACATACAAACAAACATACATACACTCTTTTTTATTTATAAGATACGCCAGTCCTCAATACTATGACGACTACACGCAAGTTTCTGTCACCAAAGTAGGTATTGTAAAGTTAGTGAAAACATTGAATATGTGGACAAAAGTTATTTTTTTACGATGTTTACAAAATGCTTTCCATCTCAAATGTTTATGTAAAATATAATAAATCTGACGATGTATTTTTATGCAACGCCCCAACACCCCTCCTCTAAGGATGCTTCACTCCAATGTCAAAAGGGGTTGAAATTATACACATAAATATGTGGAGAAACTCTATCTATCTCAATCACTCCGAAAAATTTTATTACGGAGAAAATATCGGTATTTTTAACATGTTTGAAAATTTCCACTCCCGCCCCACGAGAATTACCGGCAAGTTTAATGTCATAATTGAACTCAGTGACATCCATATCGGCGGATTTGACTCTTATCTCGGTTGTTTTAGCTTTATAGTTGTGTAACACCCCTCCACCCCTACTCCTAAGTGTGCTCCCCTCCCATTCCGAAAGTTCAAACAAACAAACAAAAATTGTTGGAGAAACACTATCAATCTCATTGACCTTGAAAAATATTTATCCGACGCAAATATCGACTGTTTGAAAATATATACTCCCGTCCACCCCCGCCCATTTGGGAGGTAGACGTGTCTTACCTCCACAGTGTTTGTTTCCGGTTCACAAGGACCACGTTTACGAAATCTGGTCAAATTTTCTACACGGTTGTAGATTTTCATGCACAATCACAAAACAGTCTATTTTATTTATTAGAATATTTCAGTTGTGGATATTTCAATTCTGTAATTTATTCATGTTTATGCAATGTGCTTTGACTTGTCCCATTTCCTCCGTAGATGACTAATGCGATCAATAAATCAAATCTATATTAGCATCTCTGGGTTTACGTCTCTACCTTTTACGGTCAATATTATCCTGCTAACGAACATCTTCCGTTCTTTAAGTTATTCTTTGAAACACATTTAGTGCTAGTCCTTACATCCCAAATTTTTACCGTAGATGTCGATAGACAATACGTACTACGATATTTTTTACAAAATAAGGCACAATTCGTTCCAAAATGCTGTACTGTAATTTTGTAAGATTACGAAAAAACTTTAGAATTCACCAGATGAAATGAATCATCAAATTAAGGTCCATAGGTTGATTTAGACGTGCGATCCTCTATTCTCGGATTTCCACTATTCTAGGATCACGCTTCTGTCATCATGTCTTTCTTGCACAAGATTACTTACTGTTGTAAAATATATTATTTCTAAATTTAATTAATCAAGCAAGAGAAAAGAAAAATATAAATATTTATTACTTTTCCAGGCCCTAGAATAATATTTCCGTTCCGTTATTAGATCAAAATATCAAGCCCCTCGTTGGGCGCCAATTGTTACATTTAATATTGTCCATTACAAGGTGGGGAATCTAGTTTTGAGTTTTAACTGATATAAAATTAAAAATTTACATTGATTTTAAAACATTTATTTATTGTCAAAACAACTTTAGAAATGATTTTAATATAAAATTACAATAAAAAAATTAAATTTGAATTATACATATAAAATGTTCAAGTAATAAATTTATATTACTGTACTCTTACTCTCAGGGTTCTTATGGGGAAAACATAAAACGAGGCTAAAACAATTTAACTTATCCATATAAACAATTTATTAATCTGGCAAGACAAAACTAAGAAGGCCAGCGAATGTCGTCTAGAGGGGTAATGTGTCACGCTGATCTGCGGTGGCATCGACGGCGTCGTGTACTTGGGAAGGAAGCAACGATGATGGATTATTCTCTGGGTCATGACTTGGATCAGACTGATCTCTCTCTCTATCTCTCTCTCTCTCGTCACTTGTAACAAAAGAATGCTTGGAGAAGAGTTGTTCCCTGTTCCCATTGGAACAGTCGGCCAGATGCCTCCTAACTGGTCGAGGCACGCAGAGTGGAATGCTGCGTCCCCACAGCAAACACCCTCTCCGCCATCGGAAGGGCGACCTACCTGATGCAGGTTTTCTAGAGTTTGTCTTACATCACTTTTAGGCAAAGCCCGGGAGCTCTAGTTAATCCTTGACTACCTTCCTCTACCCTTCCACATCCCCCCTTTCAAATCCTTTCTTATGCTATTAAAGGAGAGTTGCCACTATGTGGATTACCTCTTCGTGTAGTCTGTTACCCTAACAAAAAAATTTTCTGCTCTCACAATGAAGCCTACGAGAGAATTCTCTTGCAGGTGAAACTTCCCAGAGAGCTCTGGAGGAGGCTAGCTTTGGGGATGACTTCTCCTCTCTCTGATTTTTAGAACTAACGTTCTCACAAGGCGAGGCACCTCGGCCTGTTTTAGGAGGTGTATGTTCCGGAGTCGTAGACCTTGGGCATACGGTAAGAGTTGTCCGCTAATCTTGTTGTAACAGTCAACCAGCTGCCTCCTAAAGTGGTCGAGGCACGGAGAAGGTAATGCTGTATCCCCACAGCAAACACCTCTCCTGCCATCGGAAGGGCGTGAGACAAGTATCCAATGCCCGACCTACCTGATGCAGGTTATTCTAAGGTTTTCCCTGCATTACATTTAGGCGAATTGCTGAGTAGGATCCTTAATCTACAGTCCGGGGGCCCCAGTTAACCCTTGGCTACCTTCCTATACCTTTCATATGCTATTCAAGGGGAGTTGCCACTATGTGAATTACCCTCATGTAGACTGTTATTCTAAAAAAATCTTTGACTATTCTATATAAGTACTTTCTCCATCTCCTCCTATTTTTTCGACTCTCAAAATTTCGAATTACTCCTCATCCAGATGTTTAATAAAATTTAGCACGCTTCCGGAACTCAAGTAGTTCGGCCTAATAAGTTAAGGCGCCACCTGTATGTATCAGGTACAATCTTCACCCGTTTTTTAAGGTTTTTCATTTCCCGCTCTTCCTTTGTACCAAAAGGGATGAAAGACCTCCTTGGAGAAGCCACGCCATGGCAACTAAAAAAACTCCCAGCTCCAAAACAATCCCCGTAGAAAATCATTCATTACATTCTGTTATGTTTTTTCTCCACTGACACTTTTCACGTCATTGAAAGGCAAAGTCTCTAAAGAAACTTACATTTCTTTCTATTATGTTCACTGCCATTCATTCATTAATTGTAAACGACTGTTCAGCCTGGTAATCAGAGAGTACATTTCCTAAGTCTGTGGACGTATTTTAAAAATAAAAAATGTTTCACAACATAGCTTAAAATAGGATCGGATGGAGTAAGCTGGTTGCAAAATAATTTTATAATGGAAAAATCATATGAAAAACGTTCATAAGCTGTTGTTTTTTTTAAAAAAAATTCTCTCTTTTAAATAAATTGACTTTTGCTATCGTAACACAAGGTTTAACACAATAGTATTAGGCGGAGTTGGTAATAATTGGTGTAAACTACCTGAAAATACTCTTTTATAACCGTTTCATATCTTTCAAAACTTTTCAGATCACATTCTACATCGTGCCAGCGTTGATAATTATTTTCTATAGTTTTGAATTCGGTTCAATCAAGTCTATAGTCTTATTAATGCATTACTTTTGTGAGGTGACATATGGAGTAATTATTTGTATACAATTTAAATCGTAAAAAAAATTGTACGTTAAAAGAATAATGTGTTAGTCTGCAAGCGTATAATATATTGTTTAAACGTTTAAAGCGAATATTCGTTACTCAGGTTAAATTAATGCCATATGATGAAAGGGCAGATTAAAGATCAAATTATAACTGTGAAATGTTAATGGTTTCGTTGATTTGGAGAACTTGTGGAGCTCAGCAGAAATATATTTCTGTGCACTAAGCGATATTTTGTTATTCATATACTGTTACTATCCAAAACGTGTCACGTAAGATGGCAGTCTGGCTGAAGTCCTAGTACACCAAAGCCCTCAATGGGAAGTGGATCCAACGACTAACAAACAAATACATTATGTCGAGACACGCGAGTATGGCTTCGAGAAGAAAATATCTTTGAAGGTGTATCTCAAAAGAGAGTTGGAGTATAAGAACAGTTAAACATATCTAAACAACCTGTAAAGTCTACATAATTTTAATATTTTGTGGATAATCAAATATTGTAACGCGTGTATTTTGGTTTAGTTTTGCTTTGTCTAAGAAGTGTTGTTTGCTGTGGTTTGGAGAATTCGAAATCGTGCACGTGCGTGGGTGTGGAGGAGATAAATATTTCCATCCAAGTAATTTTCGTGTCCTGTCTCGATTGTTGGCCTCAAAAAGACAGAATAGTTGGCCATTGTTGACTACGGAACTGCAGCTGCGTGCTATAACTCTTGTAACAATGGAAGAATCAGTGAAACTGACATTTCGACCAAGTTTTCTAATAATGAAAAAAGTAAAAGAATGGGAGGCTATAATGGAGGGAACGGAGATAAGCTTCTGAAACAGGACAGTTGTTCTGCGCTCATCGCAGCTGATGGATGTGATTATGAGATGCTCCGTATTGCGTTACGTGTATACGTTTTAAGTGTCACCGATCTACAAATCTCATGAGGTCTGCTGTAAACTTTTCTAAGTTTTTGTCTCTGATATATTCCGAGGCAGAATCGTCGTTAGAAAGAGGCTACAATTTCTTAGTGTAGAGTTCATCTAAGACACACATGTGATTAAATTCCGATAAATGTGTGTTGGCCAGGCATTATAAGTGAATCTTTATGAGTTATTAATTAATTAATTAACCAATCACTTTAATTTTTTTAAGAACCTAAGAAATAGCGGCGAACTCTTTTGTGAGGGTGATTGAATTTCGCCAATAATCGTGCCACTGGGTGTACGGCGTGACGTCGTCTGATGACGTCATTGCCTTGTACCCATTCTGCCAGTTCACGTCCAGGCCATCGCTGACTGCAAGACAGCGGTGAACAAATGCAAGTCTGTACATTTATATACATATTAATGTATATTTATATACATATAGGTCTGGCGACGAAACTAGATAAAGAAAACCAAAGCAACAACTTTTAAAACATTGTTAACCCACTGAAAAGCATGAGATGTGACCGTGAATAACAGTTGTATTTGAATAAATGTCTTGGTACTAGAAATCGGGATGAAAAGTTTAAGAATTGTTGGAAATATATTAATTTTGTCTGTGTGTATTTATTTATGATTGGCAAGTTGATGACATCTATTTAAAAACACATCAAGTTTATTTCGCACTTGGTCTCCGCCTCCTTTCTGAAATGCGACTAATTTTACAGAATGATCCCTAGCTAGCACGAAATTGTTCGAATGTTAGTGTGATTTGGCAGCAGTGAGATGCATTTTGTTGGTGCAGCTGCGGAAAATGATACGACAGCTCGTCAATTGTTTGCAGTGCGGAACAATTAGAGGGAAATGCTGCTTTCTCCGTGGTCGTTGCTCCGCCCTGCCCAGCGTGACTCACCCAGCCTTGGACGGTCCAGACAACGACGACGAGCAAAAAGGAATACAAGCCACGTCTGCATCAACGTTTCATTACCTCTTAATCTAACGCAACTTCTTTCAAAGCATTCCACAGAGTTAAATGAGATGCGAATAGAAGGTTGAGAATCTCGTGCTAAAAAGGCCAAACGTGTCATGTATGTAATACACGGTTTAAAAGAGCAGCTACATTTCAGTGTGATATCGTCCTAGATCCTCGAAAACCTAGTTATGAGGGTTAGTTATAAAAGTACCATCGAAGAAAACGATGACAGTCGGAAGAGATCAGGTCTGGAGAATAACGGGCATGGGGGAAGCACCTTCCAGTTCAGAGCCTCCAAGTAGTTTCGGACCATTGTTGACGTGTGAGGAAAACATGGAGGAAAATGAGATTGTCATGTCTTTGCTGATAAACCGGCCTTTTTTTCACGCAGAGCACGGTGCAATTTTACCAGTTGGTGGTAGCGATGAGAATTGACAGTTTCATGCGGTTTCAACTGTTCATAGTAGACGATAACCTGCTGATCCCACCAAACGCTAAGCACCTGGACTTGCTGACGATGTTGAAGGTTGGCCGGGATCAACCCACGATTTATTGCGTTAAGGATTCTTGAAATATACCCACTTCTAATCGCCAGTCACAATCCGATGCAGGAACGACTTTCTATTTTGTCTGACGAGCAAGATTTCGCATGTATTTCGGCGTCGCTCCATCTGCCAATCGTTCGATTCATGCGGCTCTCATTTTCCTATTCTTTGTAAATTTCCCATTGCACGTAGGCGCGTGGTAATGGCTGGTGTAGTAACCCCCAATTGTTCGGCAAGCATTTTTTTGCGATTGGGCATCGTCCTCGTCCAAAAGAGCCTGCAACCTTCTTGGGCCGATTTTCACGCTTCTTGTAGCTCAGGTCAAAGTTGCTATCTTTGAACCGAGGAAACCAATCTCAGCACGTTCTATCCGATAAAGAACTGCTACCATACGCAATTGGTAATAAACTAGACATGATTACCAAAGGGAAAAGTATGTTGTATTAAATTGCTGATGATGTGCACTAACAATTGTTGACAGATGACAAACTCACAAGAAAGAATGTTGTGTCCATAGTAGCTTAATATGATCATCCATGAGCAATCAGCTGATTTTAATTTATACATCTAGTATATACATGCATATGTATGTATGTATTTATAATTATCATTTCGCACATTCAATGGTATTATTGTATACTAGCTGGGTGCCCGGCGTTGCCCGAGATGTCATTTATCTATAACCATCGATAAGACTCCAGTTTTGGTTACTTTTGCGCTATTTTTATGTAAAGCTCCTCGAACCCTATGTCTAAATGTGCTCACATCCCATGCCGAAGGGGGATGAAGTCATTGACTAAATATATCGGCCGTTTTTACATGTTAGAAGGTGACCACCCCCACAAATATGCGATAATGAAAAATAATGTATTCCACGCAAAAATCGGTCGATTACATTGTCTGAAAATTTATTCCCCCGCCCAACACCTCCCAAACCCGTCGCGTTACCCAGGTTGTCACAATTAGGTTCAGCGACATTCATAGTCTCTGAATTGATTCGAATCTCGGTTGTTTATGCGGGGTTTTATTTAACGTACCTCAACCCCACCCCTAAGCTTGCTCCCCTCACAGGGGTTAAATTATACACAAACAACATCGGTATAAATACTATCAAAGTAATTAACCCCAGGAAATAATTATCGCAAATATCGACCGTTTAACATGTTTGAAAATTTTCACCCCCGACCACTCCCGCTTCGGGGACTTAAACGGTCAAACTTAATGTCATAATTAAACTCAGTGACAATCCCGATAGTTTCTGGTTTCTTTTTATGTAATGCTACTTCACGCCCACCCTTAAGGGCGCACCCTTCCGAGTCCGAAAGGGGTGAAATTATACACAGAGAACATGTAGGGAAATTTTATTAATGTAATTCATCCCGAAATATATTTAATTGACGCAAAAAACAGCCGGTCAACTCATCCCAACCCAGCCGATACCCGCGCGTTGTCCAGATTGTCATAAATAAATTCAGTGACATCCATTACCTTCGATTTTACTCGGATCTCTGTTGTTTTTCCGTTATTTTCAAGGAAATCCCCTCCACCCTCACCCCTATCATGCCTACAAACAACATCGGTAGAAATACTATCAACGTCAATGGTCCCGGCATTTATTTATTCCACGCTAATATCGATGATTTAACATGTTAGAAAATTTCCATCCCATCCACTCCCGCCTCTCGGGGCTAAATGGCCAATTTGATGCTGTAATTGAACTGGGCGACATCCATAACCTTGGATTTGACTCCAATCTCGGCTGTATTCGCGTTATTTTATTGCAGCTTTCGATGTTGCTCTCACATACATCTACCACACCTGACTACTGGAAACAGAGAGACCGTTACTCACTTACATTGAATTAGAAGCGCTGAAACCAGTTTTAAGGGTAGAAACCGTGAGGTCTGCTCCTCATCGGATACTATCCGGAGAGCAGCGTCCCGGACGACAACTCAAACGTCTGTTATCCAGCCGTCTATCCGTACGCGCGGACACTTCACCATCGTTTCCCATCGTGAAATTTTGGGCAGCTGAATTTAAACGTGGCTGTACCAGCTTGGGTGACGATGAACGTTTGGTGCGTCCAAAAGCTGCAACCACTAACGATAACATCACTCAAGTTCACCAAATGCTGTGAATTAATGTGAGAGATTACAGAGGCTATGAATATGTCCAAAGGATGTGTTTGTAACATATTAAATCATGATTTAGGCATTCGTTTTGATGAACATTTCCAACTCTCTGTCAACGCAGTTTAGGCGCAATAAATCAGATTAATTACTGCGGATGAAACTTGGATACATAATTATGCCACAGAAGCAAAATAAATCAAAACGGAGGACTGCAAAGTGGGAATCGTCTAATAAACCAAAAACTGTTTTTTATTCAGCCGGAAAGTGATGGCGCCTGTTTTTTGAGGAAATCATGGAGTTATCTTAATTGATTATCTTCAGAAAGGGAAATCCATTACAGGAGCATACAATGCATCATTACTTGACAAAATAACGGTTGAAAATGCAGAAAAACGACGACATTCGCATAAAAAATTGTTTGGTCTAGTCAATGCGCAGTCTCACACCTCAGTGGTCGCCATGACTTTAACTGCTTGACCACGCTCCTTACTCACCAGATCTATCCACAAGCTACTTTTTTTTAGTTTTACGTAAGCTAAAATTTGCGCTCGGAGTACAGACATTTTTGTGTGAAATGAGGAGTCAATCACCTTCGTAAACAATTATTTTGCAGAGAAAGACACCGAGTACTATTTTGACGGATTAAATAGATGGGAGAAGTGTGGAGACTTACAAGGCGACGGTAGAAAAATAAAAAGAAATTTGAAGAAAAATGTATTGTATCTTGGTTAGGTTGGACACTTTTCTGACCCCACTCGTATATTGCCCTAGCTTAATTTCTTTCCTGAAGCATCTGATGCAAAAACCAACAAATTATTTGAGCAACGTCAGTTTCTCCTTTATTAGCAATAATTTTCTAGTAATGTTTGTTCAATTTCCTGATGAGCTTATAGAACGTAACATGTAACGAGACTTGTATGGTGTCCGAATTGGAAATAGAACAAGCTTAAAAATACTGAAAGCCATTTCTTTTCGGATGTATATTTAGCAATATATAATCCAGGTTTGGTACTGGAGCAGTTTGGAGTTTTGAATCGAATGTGTCAATACTTTGTTGGTGCTAGCCTTGACTGTACAAAGAACTAAGGTATTGGGATACAGTGTATGTACTTCTAGCACTTAACGTCAACTAGCAGAGATATAACTTTATCATTATACTCGTGCTTCGAAGATTTCATGATATCGATAAAAATTTTCTTAAGTGGTTCCAGCTATAGTGAAGTAATACAATATAACCCATGTGATTTTGCAGTTAACTTAAGCAAATGTTCCATTATTTTTTATTGCATGTGAATTTATTTTCTCAATTTCATTTTAGGCAGTACAGTCGGTAATCTAGGTTAAGCAAAACCGAAAATGAAAATGTTGCCTCTCCTAGTTATGATTATTTGCGTCAGTGATTTAAGTACCTGATTCCCGCCCGACCTACCCGATGCAGGTTTTTCTAGGGTTTTCCCTGCATTTCTTTAGGCGAATGCCGGGTAGGATCCTTAAAATATAGCCCGGGGGCCATAGTTAACCCTTGGCTACCTTCCTCTACCCTTCCGCATCCCCCCTTTCAAATCCCTTCCTATGCTATTAAAGGGGAGTTGCCCAATGTGGATCACCCTCATGTAGCCTGTTACCCTAAAAAAAAAATATAGCAATTCCTCAAGTAAGCATGCGAGAGGATTTCTCGCAGGTGAACCTTCCCAGAGAGCTCTGGCGGGGGCTACCTTTGGGGATGCTCTCACATCTCTCTGGTTTTTTTGAACTAAGGTTCCCACATGCCGAGGCACCTCGGTCTGTTTTGAGAGGTGTATGTTCCGGGGTCGCAGACCTTGGGCATACGGCAAGAGTTGTCCGCAATTCCTATTGGAATAGTCGGCCAGCTGCCTCCTAAACAGGCCAAGGCATGACGAGGGGTAAGCTGCGTCCCCACAGCAAACTCCTCTCCCGTCATCGGAAGGGCGTGGGACAAGTACCAAATGCCCGACCTACCCGATGCAGGTTTTTTATAGGGTTTCCTATGCTATAAGAGGGGAGTTGCCACTATGTGGATTACCCTATACATAGCCTATCTACACCCCCAAAAAAAAAAAATAGCAATTCCTTCAATTAACAGACATTCCACTTCATCCTTTTCTTCGATTTCAGTTCAAATCAGCTCCAACGAAATTTATAACATTTTTATTGAAGACATTATATATCAAGTTTAACATTTATTTGTCTGACGTTCAAGTTAGTGTTATAACGTGCAGTTGCAAACTTTTATTGCCCTGATTTTCCTAGTCCAGGTGCATTATTCTGGGAATTGTGCCTGGACAAATTTATATTTGAATTAGTAAGGACGGTTGTGGGGAAAAATAGTAGGCTACGTGAGATTGCAAGGACTTGAAATTATTCCGTGTGAACCTCACGGAGGAGAAATTCGCATTTATATGGCGAATTGTCAAACTCTGATTGAACAGAATCCCAAAGACGTTTATGTGGTACTGAAAACACCGAGCTTTTAAAAGGGAAGACAGAGAAAGTCTGGGCACAGTTAAAAAGTTAAAGTTTATGCAGAGGAAAATAAAAAAATCAAATTAAATTAACAGGCATAATGGTTATATTGAAAAACAGCCTTTATTTAACCCGTCAAAACTAAAATGAAAAACTCACAGATCCATTCATCCGCATGTACACAATATTAGTCAGTTGACATTCTGCTCGTTACATGTTTTTAATCGCTTTGTATACAACATACTTCTTCACAGGGTATTATTTAATTTTTTAATTATAGTAAGGTTCATAATATTTAGAAATATCCATTGATTTTCACTTTTCTTATTATGTCAATATTTGCTGTTCGATAAGTCTTGTGGCCATGTTTTTTTGCGTCTTCGAGTAGTAGGGGGAATACTATTTTTATAAAGTGTATTTTAATTGTTTACGCAAATCAAAGAAAAGTAATAATGGTAGTTGAAGAAGAAGATGACCGGTGAAAAATAATAGAAGCAATTGAATGTAAGGCGAAGAACGAGTCTGGATCCAGTTGGAAACGACGGACATGGAAGAATACGAGGCATGTTCAGAAAGTAAGTGTACTAGATTTTTATACTCTTTTGTTTAGCAAAGTTTAAGTAAAAAAATACAGGTAATTGTTGATACACTTGTCGAATATTTTCCACATAATCGCCATCCCTTTCAATGCATGTGGTGAGTTTGTTTATGCCTTCCTCGAAGAACTCTCACTACAGTTACTTCCCCCACTTCAAAACCACTTTTTGCAATTGCTCGTCAGTTGAAAATTTAATTTCACCCATGTCTGCCTTCAGTGAGATGAAAAGATGACAATCTCAAGTCAAGATAATACGGGGGGTGGTTCAAAACATCAGAACCAAATGAGTCTACGACCGCCTTGGTGGCTAAGACTGGACGAGCGTAGTCGTGCAACAAGCACACTCCTCTCGCCAGCATTCCCCTCCTTGTGTCTTAATGCTCCTTTTGAGTTGTTTAGGGTCTCATAATATTTTTTTGCATTTTATGTCTCCTCCTGAACGATGCCTTTTCGGTTCCAAAACATTAAGGCCACTTTATTTGCCAGAAATTGTTGTTTTGAATTTTAACACTTGAACACACTGGTTCTGTTCATAACACCTGCGCCGTAAATTGTTTTGATTCGTGAAAATTTTTCGGTAGGTGTTATTCCTTCCGGGAGTAGGAAGCGGATCACAACGCGTGGCGGGATTTCTTACCGACATCTTTCACGCAACTGGACACTGCAACGTGAGTTTATGTTCTACCGAGTTCCTGACATGCTCGCTCCGTCAGGAGATTCTCCTCGACCACTCAGTTTTGCCAATCCTCAAAAAAAAATTACAGCCCGTTATGGTTGGTCGCATTAAGTTACTTTATGAACATGCCTTGTACTTCTCCATTGTTACCACTAAATCACCACACAGTGTCCGAAGCAGGGAATTCCAACGTTGGAACTTCTAAGACTTCTAAATTCACAACGGAACAGATTTTATACTTGACTTACAGAATAGATAGCTATGGATTATTGCAATTTTGCCATAAATTGTATTAACTATTTATGCAGTGGATAAAGTGGGATAAAGATATTATTGCTCTAATGCTATTTAGGTTCCAAAAATATCATTGACGTTCTGGAGAGCTAAGTGTAAAATATATAAAATAAATAGTTATATTCAATACAATAATTCGTTAAAATCTGAAGCCCAACAGTTTCTTTTATTATTAGTTTTATTAAAATTAAACATTGGAAAATTTTCCTGAATACATACGGATTATTATTTTATTTTATAAGTATTTCATCATTTGTTAGCCCATATTGGAGCTTCGAGAAATTGGAATTAAAAACTGTTACAGTTAATAGCTTGTGATCCTTAAGTTTCGACAGCTGATTGACGTACCTCAATACACCAAATTCCCGTGATTTCAACTATTTGATGTTACTTGACGTCTAAGAAATTGCTGGAACAAAACCCAACGACATACAGCTTTGAAGTTGTGGAGGCACTCAAAATTTCATTTCAACTTATAACAGAATCCCCCATATTGCGTATTGACAAAATGTTCTTAAAATTCTCATTGACTTTGCGCAGTGAATATTAATTAAATGCGCCATTTAGGAAATAAATTATACGAGAAAAGTCTAATATTAGGCAGAAAATGATAAAAAGTATTTAATGTTACCAATATCTTCCGTAAGTTTAGCCTGTACACCATTAAACTTTCCCTTGCTGAAGAAACGTTTCCATCACATTTCTTGCATATTATACATACATACAAACACCCATATATATATATATATATTGTATTACTAATTAGAGGCAATTAGAGAATTGATAATTGGAAATTTGTGGTGGATTGTTATCGGCGAGAATATAAACGCAACAATGTACAGGCGGGATTTGTCGTGCCGAACTGCGGGGGTTTTACAGGGGGCAGTCGCGGACAGAAATTCATCGAGTAAGGTTTGCGTAAGATTTTCATTGAGTAAAGAGCCGCAGGCAAGATTTTATTAAGAGTTGCCGGCAGATTTTCATCGAATAAAGTTTGGACACATAATTCATTAAGTGAAGCCACAGTAAAAAATTCAACAAGTAAAGACTGTTGCAAATTTCATAGAGAAGGAGTCGATAACAATCTGATTGACCATTAATCAGAACGAGAAATACAATATTTCCTGGAGAGAGAGAGAGACTAATTCAGAGGACCACAGGCGTTGTACGGCGTAATCGTTCCAGTTGATAGATCTATGTATGTATACATAGATCTATATGTATACAAACGTTTTGGACAGTGTTTTTGAAACAAAAATTAAATTCTGTGAAATTACGGCCTGTTGTATGTGAATAGTGCATCAGAGTCCAAACGAATGCCTGGTACCAGCAAAGACACTGTAAGTAGAGAGAGAAATTTTGTAAAAGTTTTGTAAACGTTAAATAAGGATCAAATCGTCAGATTTCGGATTCACGTTCATTTTGTTGTCTAACTCTAATGTTTTAAAATTTGATTGTTCATTGTTCAAAAAAGGTTGGTTCTTTTTTTAAAGCCCAAATAAACGACTCTGAGATGAGAATAGATAAAATCTGTAAAATAGTAAGAACACGAATGTAAATATATCACATCAAGGAATTTTGTTATTTTTACTTTGAATAAATTAATTGTTTTGTGAAGTTTAAATTTTGTAAATTATTTACTATCTTTTCATTTTTAACTTTTAATAAAATAATTTATCTATTAATTAACCATTGATTTTACTTAATTTTCCTTTTAAATGTTACATTTTGGCGTGCCAACGAGGGGCAAATTAGCCATTTAATTAATTAATAACTGTTGTATACTACATAAATGGGCGTCCTCAACGTGGGCAGAAGTTTTTTAATTATTTGATGTTTACTACAATATATATATATGGTACGTAGGAATTGCTATATTTATGAGTGAAAGAGAAGGTGAAGGTCAGTTGAAGTAATCACGAACATCGTAGACATGCAATATTGTAAGTAACAAATTTCAAAATGAAATTAGTGGAGAAGATTTGAGAGAGGAGATAGCCCTGTAACAAGTTCTGTGTGGCCTTTCTGAAACCTGCACCAACAATGCATTTCACGCCAGTTGACCTTTCTGCAGCTACAAAGCATATCGAGGAAAGCGAAAGCTGGTCGGGACGAGTTTCACGTCCTCACTTATTGGAAGGGATGCGAACTGTAAGCTCCAGACAAGGAGGTTGTTGAGCAAAGAAAATATTTACGTGGCCCCTACGCACTACAGTTGCTTGGAAACAAAGCTATCTCCATTATCATAGGGAATTGGACCATATTATTTCTTATAAATCCCTACAAACATTTACATAATGAAACACGAAAGATAATTTTTCTTTGTGAAAGAATAATTAATCCTATGGAAGAGGATAACAGATGAAACGATGTAGTTAATGACTACTTTGACCACATTTAACAGGTTGTTTCTGTTTATTACTTCATATTATTTTAGTACTAATATTAATCTATAACCGTTGCTTTTGTCTTCGATTGATGATGGCGCGGAATTTTGGCATGGCATTCAAGTTCATTTATTGCTCAAACTTCTTCAGCGTTAGTTGGGTTACACCTGTATTCCTGTATACATTCATTCTCACCTCACGCATCCCTCCCCTTCTAATATCATTAGAAGCTAGGTTGTTGTGTTATGCGACTACTGTGATAGACCTGGAACTTTTTCCTTATCCAGCACCAGCTGCATATCGACTGATCGACTCAGTCACTGTTGCATATATACGTGTTTCTAAGGTACTGCGGCAAAAGTCTGAAACTTAAAGTCATCAAGCGTGTTAAAATCAGTGTTCTCAGTGCTTATGAATGTTATAACATCTGACGAGACGGTAATTATATACACGATTAAAAAACGAAACGTCAGCCTTGGAAATCATCATATCCAAAAGAAAAAAACAGAGGTCGTTATAAGTTCAAGGTGATGTTTACCGATTTCATCGATATCCAGGGTACTGTTATGTCAGAATGGGTACCCAGTGGTCAAACAGTTAACCAACAGTTTTGTGCAAAAGTTTTACAAGTTTGCGTTTACGTGTTATAAAGAAGCGCCCTCAATTGCAGAAGAATGTATCTTACATCGAGATAATACGATTGCGTTAACAATAAAGCAATTTAGTTCCAGTAAGAATATTATAGTTATTTTGAATCTAATAAATAACCTGAATGTGTATATGTATGTATATGTGGGTGTATACACTGGGGGTGGTGGGGATGAGACACACCTACAACCTCCAGGAACAGGGGTGGAAATTTCCAAAAATTCTAAAACGGCCGATATTTGAATGAGATACTTTGCAGGGTCAAAGAGATTAATAGTATTTTTACCGATGTTTCCTCTGCATAATTTCCTAAAGGCTTAGGTGTGGGGATGGAAAGGAGTTACAAAAAAATAACACGAACACAACCGAGATTGGAGTCGAATCCGGATTGTGGATGTCGCTGAGTTTAATTATGACATTCAACTTGCCGTTTAATCCCCAGTGGCGGAGGTGGACAGGGGAGGGGGAAGTTTCAAACATGTTAAACAAGCTAATATATTCGTAGAAAGAAACTATTTCGGGGTCAATAAGATAGATAGCCTTTCTCCAGATATTTTTATCTTTTACCTATCGGCTCGGGAGAAGAGTATCTTTAAGGGTGGGGGTTGGAGGTTTTACAAAAAATAAAACAAAAACAGCCAAACCCGGAATCAAATCCGGGGTTACGGATGTCGCTGCGGTTAATTATGACAACCGGGACAACGCCGGCACCCAGCAAGAATTTTATTAAAACTATTGTATTGTTTTATTATTTAAGAATAACCAAATTACAATCACAACATGTAATTCTTCGTATTACTTTCTATATTAAAGTAGGTATAGTCTCTTATATACAACTATGTACAACTATAAAATATATATCGTAATCATTAAAAAATGTATTATAATATTATTTGTCCAGAAAAATTAATTTAAACATTTTTACAGGCCTTCTTCACCATATTTAATTTATGTAATGCAACTAGTCACAATAATTATAGATTGTTATTTTACTATATTAATATTTTATTTTTATAGTAACCATGTTATTATATTCTCTGTGATATTAATTGATAACTGCCAAAGCTGCTGTTACTGTTAATATAAGAATTTATAAGAACAAATTTATATTTTGACTGTAATTTAGATAGTATGTAGGATATGAAAGTCCTTGATCATCATCCCTATTCCACTGATTTAGCACAGTGCGATTGGTTCCATCGCCTCGAATCAAGGCGACTCTCAAATGGACACATTTTTATATAGTGGCATTGCGATATTCATGTGCAGTTCTGGAAAACAAAGGGAAATGCAGAAATGTTTTGAACAGTGGAAGGAATGTATGAAAAAGCGTGTTAACTCAATTTGGGAGACAGATCACGGTCTCAGCGTCGAAATCTGCCGTTCCCTCTGCATATAAAAATCTTATCTGTCGAATGTTGATCCTTCGTCGGTTAACAGAACGGATCGTCTCGTTAGCGAGCCGAATCTTCCAAATAGCGATGAAAATCTGCCAGATCAGATTTATGTGCATGCACGAAATATTTTCGAGCCAGAGTGTTGTCTCTTAACACCTAACCCTACTTTTGAATTTGGATTGTTTGAATAGCAGATTTATACTGTCGAGTGTTGTTATAGTGATGTAAAATAAGCCTGGATACGTTAATATTATTATTACAAAATATACAATGTTTTGATGTTAACAAGTAAATATAAAATTTTATAATTTAAACTATTGCTCAGACTGGTTAATATACTTTTTTATATTGTTCTTAATACTAATAATACGATGGTGTTTCAATAAAAAATGCCTTCTATTTTGTTTGTTAAATAAGTTAGTTATGTGAAAATGTTGAATTTGGCGCGATTCCTCCAACATTATACTCCAATCCTCTGCAGTAACAACTTCCTTAGAGAACAGGTGGCAGAAAAATGTCTGACAGTGACGCACGTATTAGACAGCGTTCTGTGAAATGTTCTGTGAAGTTGAAATTCCATTCGCATTCATGAAAGGCTGAAAAATGTGTATGGTGATGTGGATGTCAGCACCGTTCGGCGATGGATTCGTCGCTGTAACGAAACTGAAGGGAAAACACAGTTGGTTGATGATGCTTCGATGGCTTAAGAAGAAAGACCACGCTTTTCACCTCGGTGGAATACATTCCCTTGTTATAAGGTGGACAAAAGCTGTGGAATAGGACAGAGGCTCTATTAAAAAGTGAAAATGTAATCATTAATGTTGTAGGTTTCTTCTTCCTTGGCTCGACAGCCCATGAAGGGCCTTGTCCTACCGAGACGGCTGCCAGACTGTCATCTTACATGACACATGATTAGGAGTGACACCTGGTCAGAGTGTCGATTCTCCCACAGCTTGTAGGTTTATGATGTGTAAATTTAATTTAGTTATCTTGATTGAGAAAGAAATAGGTGGTATCACCCTCGTACTTTTGCGGTAGCCAAGAGTTAAATGCAAAAGCATTAGTAGTACTGAGTTCAAGACAAAAGAGCATATTAAAGAGACTGTGTAATAGTAAAAATTATTAAATATTATATTTAATTGCTGTCATTAAGTACTATTATATTCTCAACAGGACACCAGTCTACACTGTCTAATATTAAAAAATTGCTTGTGTAACATATCTTTTACTAAAATACATGTCGTCGCTCTATTAATTACAGTCTGCATATTTTAATACTTGACTTATTTCCACAAAAAGAAGGAACTACAATATTCAGATACTAAAGTTTTTAATTTTCCTTGTAGAATCTTTTGTAAACACAACTGTGTATCCATCTTATTTATTTCCAGATAGTAGCCATGATATAATACATTTCTTTCTCTTTATATTTCAGGTAAGCTTTTTATTTTCTTGTTTGTGTAAATATAATAATTCTCAATGTATTAAAAATCTTTTGAGAATATCTCCGGTGTTTATCTTGGCAACACGCGTTAAAAAACTGAGAATATTTGTTTATAAATTGGTTTCAAATATTAATATTTCAACACAAAAAGTTTTCAGTTCTACACTGAACAGATATTTAAATAATTTTATTGTGTCAGAAAACGTATTTTCCTCAAAGCTACTTAAATGAGACATTTTATACGTTGACGCTTTTGTGATTGAGACTGTGGAGACTCGTTTGGGAATTTTCGTATAGTCTTCATCGCCAGAAAAGGAGTTAATAGACCTTTGGCTACTTCTGAGCTTACAGGAGAGAAGAAATGAACCCTGAGACTCCCCCAAGATCTCGAATGCAGGAGCCACAGCTGCGGAATACATCCCAGACAGGTCTCAAGCCATCCTGATCGATGAAGTTGAAGGAGCAACAACTGATGAGTATCCTTCATCTAAAATTATATGTTCCTCAAAGATTCGTTATTTCTCTAAAATAGCGAATAACAGAGTCTGTGCTTTTCTAAGTAATAAAAAAGAAGTGGAGGGGCTAACAAGTACACATAAGGAAATTGAGATAAACAACCACATTGTCAATATACGACCACTGTTAATAAAAATGGCTATATTAATAATGAAAAATGTATGTCCTATTTTGCGTAGCGAACTAATACTAAAAGAATTAAACAAACTTGGGACTACCTGCTTAAAAACTACTGCCTCTGATCAAAGATTCTCCCAGACATTTCTTCCTGGATCCAAAGTTGGTTCACGCCCTACCCTGAGTCGATCCTTCTGTACTATGAAAATACCTTCTTCTGAATATTCCTTACTCCTGGAAATGATAATTATTATCTCTGCAACAGAAAGGGGCGCTATGCAAAAGATTGCACTCTAAACATCAACCCTACATCTCATGCTACAGAAACAACCTCAATGATAGTAGAAGGGGACCAGTCAGAAAATACTCCAACTGAAGAACAACTAACACCACCTATTATAGTTTCTTTGTGAGATAACAGCAATAAAACTCAAACTTTTTAAACCTTGGAACTGCAACCATCGTGAATATTAAATAGTTGTCTCTGGTTGCCATTTTTCAGGAAGCAAGCTGCTACAGTTCCACAACAATAGTACTTGAAACTTGCCAATTTGTTAGAACGTGCATCAGTGGCGCATGAGTGACCTTTATGCTGGAGACCTTAAATGATGAGTCACTAAAATGAAATTAGATGACTCTAAGAGAAAAAGTCTCCTCTTTCCAACGGTAAAAAATGAACGTGATTTTAGCAAATGGTTTTTTGCAATTTGGGTTTGAAAATTCACAAAATTTGACAGATAAAATTTTAACCTCATATTAACTAACATATATATTGAGAACAAAGTGAGCTTGAAAGCTGATACTTTGGTCGTTAAAAGTACGTAATGGGATTACTTAGCTTACCATAGCATAAGTTTGTAGAACGTCTTGTTTCAAAGTTATAAGCCCGAAAAATCGGCCTCAAATTGACGTGACGGTTGTTTTGAGCAACTTTGTGAGATAAGAGCAATAAAACTAAAAATTTTTAAACCTTGAAAATGTAACCATCATGTAGAGAATAAATAGTTGCCTCTGGTTGCCATTTTTCAGGAAGCTAGCTGCTACAGTTCCACAACAGTAGTACTTCAAACTTCACAATCTAATCACGCGCACGGTTGAATTGTTTTTTTTTCAGGAGGCCCTGGCGCCACAGCAAACTCCTCTTCCGCTATCGGAAGGACGAGGGACAAGTACCCAATGCCCGACCTACCTGATGCAGGGTTTTCTAGGGTTTTCCCTGCATTACTTTTAGGCGAATGCCGGGTAGGATCCTTAACTTATAGCCCGAAGTCCCTAGTTAACCCTTGGCTACCTTCCTCTGCCCTTCCGCAACCCCCCTTTCAAATCTCTTCCTATGCTATTAAAGGGGAGTTGCCCAACGTGGATTACCCTCATGTAGCCTGTTGCCCTAAGAAAAACCCTCTATACTTCTAGTGAATCTTAGATTTTTCACAACATCACTTGAACCTTTATTCAATACTATCACCAAATTTCATCTAAATACAAGATGGTACCCCAAAGGTGATTTGGTCACTTGGCATGGAATAACCCTCTAGTCACATCACCGACATATCGGACAGCACTGATTTTCAAAAACTCGAACAACCTGCTATAATTAACCCGACAAAGAAAACTAAACAGGTGTTATCTACGCAGAGATCCCTGAACATGGCGGAAGGTCTAGAAGTGGAGTACCCCACGGGATTATAATTCTCTACCGGAAACATTTCTCAAGATTATATCAATTATTGAAAGACAGAAGAACAAAGACAAGCTTAACAAGGCTAAAAACAACACTTGTATTATAGTCATTAAAAAAACTCCTCGGACCAAGACTATTCCTCATAGCAATGTTTTAATTTCAAGCATGTACAGTCGCCAAGAGCAATTTTTGTTGACGCAACTATAAACCTTCCAATAAAAAAATATTTCCTATTTGGAAAAATCCCTCTCATACTGCAGTTGAGCAACCACACTCTTGCAATAAAAAGTGTTAATCATCTGTATTAAGAAAAAAAGGACCTGCGAGGGACGTTCTCTCGCAGGCAGAACCTTGTAGGAAAGATACGAAGAGGCTACCTTTGGGGATGCCTTTTCCGATGGAGGCTGAAGGCCTGCGAGGGCTATTCTCTCGCAGGCAATACCTGCGAGGGATGTTCCTCGCAGGCAGAACCTTTTAGGAGAGATACGAAGGGGCTACCCTTGGGTATGCCTTTTCCTCTCCGTTTTTGAATTAAGGTTCCCACAAGCCGAGGCACCTCCGCCTGTTTTGAGAGGTGTATGTTTCGGGGTCACAGACATTGGGCATACGGTAAGAGTTGTCCTCCATTCCCATTGGAA
The DNA here is from genome assembly GCA_037074705.1 of Zhengitettix transpicula. Taxonomy (NCBI): domain Eukaryota; kingdom Metazoa; phylum Arthropoda; class Insecta; order Orthoptera; family Tetrigidae; genus Zhengitettix; species Zhengitettix transpicula. The sequence goes on along the minus strand of CM073591.1, from coordinate 186,106,859 downwards.
TAGTCTGCCAGCTGCCTCCTAAACTGGTGGAGGCACGGAGAAGGGAATGCTGCGTCCCCACAGCAACCTCCTCTCCCTCTATCGGAAGGGCGTGGAACAAGTACCCAATGCCCGACCTACCTGATGCAGGGTTTTCTAGGGTTTGTCCTGCATTTCTTTAGGCGAATACCGGGTAGGATCCTTAAAATATAGCCCGGGGACCCTAGTTAACCCTTGGCCACCTTCCTCTACCCTTCCACATCCCCCCTTTCAAATCCCTTCCTTTGCTATTAAAGGGGAGTTGCCACCATGTGGATTACCCTCATGTAGCCTGTTACCTAAAAAAAAAGTATTAAGAAATAGTATAAAAATTAAATTCATAAATGTGTTCAAATAAAAAATGAAGCACCCTCGACAATAAACTACTCTGAAACAAGATCCCACGAGCACATATCGGTGGTAAGAGACAGGTGTAAGTTACGTCTGCACAGACCACATCTGTAATATACACGTTGGCTGCCCTACACTAACGAATAAACATCCTTAAATATTTCTAAAATCTGCCTGATATCTTACAAAAAATCTGCTCGTGTGTTGGCAGCTATTGTCTCCTAGATCACGGGCCCGGATTCATTGCCAAAAAGAAGGTTACAGCCGAGTGAGTAGTAGTACAGGCATTGTTGGAAACACTTCTCTAACTCATATTATATCATTGTCTTTAGCTGGCCTTTCGCCATTTTCTTTCCATCTTGTCAAAATTTTCAAATAGAGTCACTGGGTTTCCCACATCAACCACTGCCGGCAACGTAATAGTATTTTGTAACATTAAGGAAGTTGATTTTACAATATCTGAAAAGTAGGAAGTGTTTGTGGTCTTGTTCGACAAAATTATTTATAATACACATCTCTTGAGCTACTGGCTTGACTGGAATTATGTCACTAATATTTCATAAAAACTTTTTTTTGTCGTTCTACTTAAACTTTACAGGATTACTATCGAAAATATAGTCGTGAGGTTTGGACATTGCGTGTCACAAGTTAGCTGCCTACTTCCTTATTTTTCCTCTACGTATGTATTTAATCTCCAATGAGCAGTTGGTCCAGTTGTAAATACATTAAATTACAATAAATTCAAATTCAATATATAAATGAATTTATTTTAAATAAACAAACTTGTGGTATATAAATGTCCGATCCCAGAATAATACCTACTCGATTATTTATAGCAATAAAATGAACGTAAAATATTTCTTTCATTTTAGTCACGTCTTCAGTCAAATAATTAGCCCGACAAATTCATCGGATTCTACATATCGAACTATACATATTTAAGTTTTTTATATATAGTAGAACACCATAATCTTTCAGTCTCAGAATATACATTGCTGTGAACCTTTCGCAATTTATCTGTGTTCACAAAACTTAAAAAACATTATTCAACACTTTTAATTGATTTTTTTAACGATACCCAAATCTTAAAGTAATCTAGGTTCTGTGATTGAGTCTAGTAGATCTGGCTTGGCTGTTAGTCAAGCTTCCGAATAGATTTAACATACGTCAATCTGAGGTCATCCAGATTGCGAAAATTCTTCCCCAACACGTACTCAGAATATACATAACAGTAGAATAAAAGAAAAACACATTTTAATAAAACGAACAATTAATTAATAACAATATTACAAATGTAATATTTCATATTTCTTTACTTCAATGACAAATTCAACAAATTACTTAAATATTCTCTAACATAGTTTCTTTGGACGCTTCAACTAAATTTGATAACTTTTTTTTTAGAGTAACAGACTACTTGAGCGTAATCCACGTAGTGGAAACTACCCTTTAATAGCATAGGAAGGGATATGAAAGGAGGGATACGGACGGGTAGAGGATTATCTATGGCCCCCGGGCTACAGTTCAAGGATCCTACCCGGTATTCGACTAAAAGTCATGCAGGACAAAACCTAGTAAACCTGCATCAGGTAGGCTGGTCATTTGGTACTTGTCCAACGTCGTTCCGATTTTTAGAGGGGGGTTTGATTTGTGGTCGCAGCATTCCCTACTCCGTGCCTTGACCGGTTTATGAGGCAGCTGGTCGACTGTTCTGTCTTCAAAGTTTGATCCTTACCTCTAGTGAATATTCGTAAAACTTGTTAAAATTTATTTCCAACTAATAGTTATTGAAAATATATTAACCATAATTAAAACAACAAAATAATTATAAACTATTACGGAGAAAGCCCGTCTGGTGCAAATTATTAAGATGAAAACTCTACTTATAATGTAACTATGGAGAACGATCAATAAAACTGATAATTGTAATTTGGATGATATAAAGTTAAATTAATTATGAATATTTGCATAAACCTTACTTTAAAATTTTGGTTTTTGTCAATTATTTAGTGTGATGTAAATATTTTTGAATAAATCCTTAAAAATGTTTCTTTCAATTTCATGTTCATCATATGTTGAAAGGACATTAATTATTAGTTTTATCATAAGGTTTCAAGTTATATTATGGTCGTCTTAAGATAAGTGGACGTGTGATCTATGCAAAAATTTTTTTTGCCTTTTAAGAATAAACGTGTAATACTGTAATTAGTTTTTTTCTATATGCATGATTTTTCTGCCCTTTTAATTTAATTTAACTACCATTATTGGAATATTACGTTCATTGAATTTGCTGAATAATGGTGTGACTTCAAAAAATAAATTATTTATACTCCTACTGTGGTAAGGTTGTTTAATGAGACTCAAGATTTCATAAATAATTATTTTAATGTATTTTTAATTTTGATTGATATAATTTACTTGACTTTAATAACAATAAATTTACTTGATAGACAAAATAATACACAATTCGTCAATATGTACAAAGTTCACACTTTAAAATAAGAAATGTCTGAGGGCGGAAAGAGAAACAATCTAGCATGAAAATGACAATTGAAATTGTATTAGCAGTGAAATAAGACATAATCGCGGGATTTGCTTACGTAAAGTTCTGACGAGTGACGTTTCTTGTGCTCTTGTCAGCTACAGAAAATCCTCAATCGACCAGTCAGTTTTAACCACACAGCTTCCTCTGCAGTCTCGTTGCAGTTCGTTACCTACAGAGACTATTTGATCGGAAGCTCTGACATCCTCAACCATCTGGATGAACATAATAGCATATTTCACCTGCATAATTCATTCGTAATTATTTCATGGCGACTCAGTTTCATACTTTCAGAGAAGTGCGTTTCGTGTATTTCTTATTTTTGTCGTTTCAATGTATTAGCGTATTCTGGTGGATTGTGAAATTTCTGTTTCTCATATAAAGTTATTATATACTAAGGTGAATTATAACTGACCTTCGTCAGAGACTGTGCAGGTGAAAGGAAAGGTGCTGATCTCTCGCTCACGAAGATCATTATAGTACGCTTTCTGGTTTCTCAAACTATTCTCAGATCACAGTGTTCATTCTATTGGGCTCGGGCATCCACTGCTTGCAATAAAATATACTTGTACTTTCCCTGAACCGTATAAATTATTTTGAGAAAGACATCGAAAAACGTAACTAAGCGGAACAGTCATCAAGGAGAAAGTTTGTGTGTTGTACCATTGAATAATTTATTCTGTATTATAATTCCCCTTACCTTATATTGTCAGACCCTGTCCTGAAAAACACGTTTCGAAAACCGTTTTGACATAATAATTCAGCTTTCTACATAAACTCCGACCATCCCATCTTATTTGTGTTGTTCCTCTTAATACGTTTCTTCTTTTCCAGAGTGTATCGTGTCTATGGCAACTTTTTCTCGGATGTGTAGGTAGTGAGTGTGTGGCACTGAGGAGAAAGTTATTATCGTACCAGGTGTACATTAATCCTCGTACTTGCATTTCACAGAGGAAACACCGAGAAGTAAAAGTGCTGCAACGCTGCACGGAAATTAGAATCAAGACTCACATATTCAGTAAAATATATAGCGGACATTATTTTACGAACGAACTTTACGAACGAATACATTTTATTCCGCGATTGTCATTTATATGCACTTGCATAATTATACCACTGTGATCAAAAAGTATGGTGAAATTGTTATTTAAAACTCCCTGGTATTAGGAAGGCAGGTAATTTTTTTCCATAGGTTGGTAGAACTGTCTATAATATTTGTCAAGCGTCTGTTTGTTAAAAGGTTTAATTATCTCCGAGTTACACGTGTTTTTGTAAACAACCAAAAGTGAATTTTTCGATTTTTGCAATGGGTGATTTTGTTGAGCAATAAACTAGCATCAAATTTTGTTTGCGGAACGAATATTTTTGTGCGGACACGTTGAAAATGTTGCGGAAGGCCTTTTGTGATCAAACTATGGCATAAAAAAACGTTTATAAGTTGTACAACGAGTTCAAAGAGCGCCGAGAACGCGTTGAAGACGAACCGCGCTCTGGACGACCATCAACGTCTTCCGACGAGGGCCACGTCCAAAAAATCAAAGATTTGGTGCTTGAAAATCGTCGATGGACAATTAGAGATCTCACTGATAGTGTTTGCATTTTGGCTCAGCCCAAACCATTTTGAAGACTGTTTTGTATCAAACGCATCAAGTCTCGATTGGTGCCAAAATCGATCAATTTTTTGGAAAAAAAGCGTCGCGTTGATGTGTGTGAAACTTTGCTGTCTATCAGGACCACTTGAAATGCATCATTACTGGAGACGAGACTTGGATTTACGCATACGACCCTGAAACCACCGACCAATCCAGCGAATATCGTGCAAAAGGTGAAGCAAGACCGAAAAGACCACGGCAAAGTCGATCGAAAATCAAGGTCATGTTGACAGTTTTCTTTGATTATCGTGTTGTGGTGCAATATGAATTCCTTCCGCCGGACCAAACTGTCAACAAAGAATATTATTTGAGCGTTATGCGTCGTTTGCGTGAAGCTATTCGTCTGAAATGGCCGGAATTATGGGCGAACAACTCTTGGTTCCTTCATCACGATAATGCACCATGTCATACTGTATTGGTTCTTCGCGACTTTTTTGCCAAAAACTCGACTCATATCGTTCCGCAACCACCGTATTCGCCTGATTTGGCTCCGTGCGACTTCTGGCTATTCAGCAAACTCAAAAGGCCAATGCGGGGACGCCTTTTTGACACGAATAAGGAGATAAAAACCGAATCGAAGAAGGTCTTGAAGGCTACACCGGAAAAACACTATTCCGACTGTTTCGAGGACTGGAAAAAGCGTTGGAAAAAGTGCGTTTTATCGGACGAGGATTACTTTGAAGGGGATGAAATTGATTTGGAAGAATAAATAAAGAATTTATATTTTATAAATAAATTCACCTTAGTTTTTGTTCACAGTGGTATATTTCAACTAGTAATCAATATGTTTTTGTTGATCCAGCATTGCGCTGAAAAATTTTTTCTGCCAGAATTAAAAAGGTTAAGGAATCTAAGGGTATTTTTTAGTAAAATATGATTTCAAATATTTTATATTAGACAGAGAACTTTTTTAAAAATTCACAAATGTTGTTAAGGGTTTATTTCAGAGAAACTATTCCTTTAATGTTATATATTTTATCTGTATAGTGTTTTGGTATAAAGATAGTGAAAACGTATTCGCTCTGCGCTGTGTCACTATCCTACTCTCCCCACAACATTTAGGTGCCGAAACTCGAGAAGAAACTATGAACCGAAGGCTAATTAGAGATTAATTCAAAAATTCCCATATTATTCGTATGAGAGGGAGGCTACAGTTTGGAGAACTATCAAGGACCGAGAAACATCAAATTACATTAGATGACTGTCGTCTGCTCATCATGCATGGTACCGCGAAACGTTGTCTATGGAAAGTTCTTTCTTTAGTAACGGAAAAATACTTACCACGACTGGAGCAGCCTTGAATTCAAAGTCTATATACCAAATGATGGGACAGATACCGTGCCATTAACACCTGCACATTTTCTCTGTGGAAAGATCTTCTTCGGCTTTTCCCCCTTTTATAGGTTTGCCGTCTTCAATTTCCATTTCTGTCTGTCGTTCCAATCTCCCTCTTCCAAATTCCTATCCACCATTGTGGTTTTCACATGGGTTTTCCACTTTAATCTGGGTCCGCTCCGTTTATTTTTTCCAAGAGGTGACCGTTGGTATATTTCTTTTGGCCATTTCCATTCTTTGTACGTGACCATACCATTTAAGGGTTTTATTTTCAATTCTTTGAACGACAGACGTAGTTACGTTCGTTTCTTTCCAAAAGAGCTCATTTCTAATTTTATCCTATCTTGTTTTTTGAAGACTTCTCCTCAGATAATCGAATTCTACTGTTATCATTTTGTTCTTCTGTCAGGGGTCAAGTTTCACTTCCATAACATAGAATGTTCTGTGTTATCCTCTCATAAATTTTGATTTTTGTTTCCTTTGTTAAATTTTAATTCTAAATTATTCCGTATAAAATCTTGGTAGCATTCTTTGCCATTGCAATTTTAGTTTGTATATCTCTTTCACATGTTCCTAGATTTGTAATTATTGACCCCAAGTATTTAAAAAATTCACATTTTTTTATTTTTCCTGTTTCGAGTGTTATGTCTTCTACATCTTTTCCTAAACACATGTATTCTGTCTTCTATAAATGTATGTTCAGTCCCCATTTTTTATATTCTTCAATGAGCTTATTTTTCATATACGTCATGTCCTCTTCATCTCCTGTAAATATTACCTGATCGTCGGCGAACAACAATGAATGTAGATACTTACCGTTATTACGACAGGATCTGAACGAACGTCGAACATCAACATCTCCAAGGAATTCAGACGAGCCCAGAAATTCGCAGATGATCTACGAAACTTTGGACTAACACAAATAAGGAGTTTCCACGAAGTACGTTAGATCCAGAGAATCTCTACACAACGAATAATTATGATATACTCTGATTCAAGAAGATGTACGTCCTCGACACATGGTACAGAAGTGGAGCTGCGGGAAGGATGCGACGGAAGAGTGAGAACGATTGTACCCCTAACCCGTGGTGGAAGAAATATCGTCCACTCTGTGCAACAGGTCATCCCACTGGAGGTTACCCAGGATAGGGAGGATGTTATGGTAAAAATATCATTTAATTTACTAAAAAGTGTAGTTTATCTGTATGGAACAAAGTGCTTAGGAATAAATAAGGTGAAAATGTTGTAATATCTTAACTTACAGGGTTAATGATTCAGCGGGGTTTCATAAATAAAACGATTTAATTAATTTCAAATAATAATTTACGGACAAAATAAACCACATTAAAATTGAATTTATGCAAAAATGACAATAATCAAAACAACGAATCATGGACTCTCTCTCATGAATAATGTGGGATGAACCATAACATGGTAAATTGAAATGATTGATACAAGTAACTGAGTAAATTTACTTAACTGATTGAATTGTATTAATTGAGGGACTATGGCATTACCAAACTTGTATTTTAAACGATACAGACGATAGCGTGCCGTTGTGGTTAGAGCTGGTGCAGTCTGGTTGCAGTGGAGGCGCCGCTGTCTCGTGCAGGGATGCCCGAGTGCATCTGGATGGTGGCGGATGGGTCGTGAGCCCCCCATAATGTGCTCAGGATTGGCTGCACTTTTCTGAGGCTGGTCACCGACCGCTCAATCTCATGGCTGCCAGATTTCGACCTCTCGAAATCTCCTTCTGCAGATGTTTTTATTTTTATGCCCGGCCGCTAACTAGATGCTATGGGAGCTCAATTATTCAGGCCTAATGATTTTGGTGTTCCTTGGAGCTGTCAGAAACCTTAAGGTCTTTTCCGGTTCGTTCTCCGGTTCTTTTGTCCCAAAAGGGTCTGAGACCATCGCCCGAGTCCACCAGCAAACTTCCGCCTCGAAATAGCGCGCTTTTCAAGAAATATTCATTACAACGTTTTCGCTCTCTGCTGTGTCACTATTCTAATCTTGTAAGACCCTTCTTTCTACAGCAAATATACGACTGAAAATGATATGTTCTTTGTTACAACAACCTACAGGATACGTTGCCTGAATTCACTTCTTGGTCCACTATAAATTCATTATCATTGTTTAACTCTGCCAAGAAAGCAATCATGCATGATAATGAGAGTCCAAGAGGTTAATTTTAAAGACATCTTGCATCGCCTAGCAATACCAATCACTTTACCACGGCAGTTTACTGTTTTTGATTTCCAAGAAAAAGAAAATTTTGAATGATTGCCTGGCTCGTTTTGGCTCTTCAAAATGTTCATCAGCCATTATTTATTAGTTTCGTCCTTAAATAAAAATCGCTAAACTAAAATACGAATCTCTCCACGATTCCTTATTTATAATATATGTTGGCGACCATCATATCTTTAATTGATTACCCAATCATATCGTTGATATTTCATGAACGTCAGTGACGTCATTCCGTGAATAGATTACAAATCCCACAAAAATAAAAATAGCTCAAGAACAGAAGAAATGCTTTCAATAAAGCTCAAAATTAATGGTTGATAAAGAGAATTCCTAGATTATACTAGAACAGTCTCGACAGGACCTCGAATCTAACCCAGTCGCTCTCCAACTCTGAATCGACGAGGAGGGATGATTGGTTGGAACAACCACAGGTAAAGTGCTGATGCTGAGTTTGAATCCTGGTTCTGTCGCACATTTTCCATATACTAATCTGTTGAATCAACTTAAGGATCAAAACTTAAAGAACGATTACTTACTTAAAGACGCAATCAATACTTGCCAAGCTTATACATTTCCATGCAATCCTTTTACTCTGTCCCTTGCATCAATGCACAAGAATGAAGTCGGCTGAATGACGTTGTCTCTGAAATCACGTACTAACTACAAAATTACAATATTTAATAATATTGTGATAGGAACAAAACAAACATTGGCATATTGAATCATGTATACATTACCAGATTATTTACACCACTTGACGTAGGAAAATTATCTGAAGTCGCTAGAGGACCAGACCGATATAAAACGGGAAGCAGGTTGTGTATCCCAACAGCGCTTTGTATGTGAAGATGTGGATAATTGACGTAATTTAAAAGCCTTTGAACTTAGGTTGATTATTGGCGCTCTTAGCCAAGAAGCGCGTATGAGAGGAACAGCTACATTTGATAAATGTTCAAGAGCAGCAATTGTTAAAGTGTTTAAAGACTGGTCTGTTAGCAGGAAAACTGTATCTCAACGTGCGTGTAACAGCCGTCAATACTCGGGAGAGTGGAAGAGACTGGTTCAAGATAATAAATGGGTAACAATGTATCAAATTGCTGCAGATCTTCATCAGGATTTCTATCAAATAATCTCTGAACGTACTGTACACTGTACGTCGTATGGAATTGGAAGGTGTGTTCGAACACCTTTGCGAAATTCTCTAATTCGTACAGAAACAAAAGGATTGGACATTCGAGCATTGGCAAAAATTATGTGATACGACGAATCAATCGCATCCAATCGCATCCTGAAGAGGGCTAACTGAGAATTAGATGGAACCAACACGAAATCATGGACCGCACGAGTATAACCATTCAAAATGGTGTGTAGAGTTACGTTTTGAGCCCTTATAATCGTGTGTAACGAAGTCTGAAGAACACCCCATTTCTAAGAATTGTTGCTGATCAAGTTTATCATATGTTGATGGCATGTCACAATGGAAAAGGCTACTTCAATCAAGACAATACTAAATGCCACGGTGCTCGTATTGTGCAGGAGATGTTTCAGGAATTTGTGGGTGATTTCACTTGGCTTAGGTGACCCCCACTGTCACCATATATCAATCCAATTGATCATTTGTGGGACGAAGTTGAAAGAGCCATCCGGTATCTGGATAAAATCTCACACAGATTGACAGTGATATTCCTTAGGCTTAGTTATAGATTATTTGCCTTTCATTTCATGGAGTCAACGTCAAGAAGAATCATCGCACTATTGTTTTTGTATATACCAACGGTGGGAAATGTGGCACCGAGAGTCGCATGCGACTCCCAATAAATTTATCAACGTGAAATTAAATAGCTGTAAGTGGCTGTAACAGCTACAATTTCTACACTGCAGGCTTTAATTCTTCATTATTTCATTTCTCTGCTCTTCTATTGGGATTCGATTCCGCATACTCGTCCCACCCACAATAGTATAACTCTCCAATAGTATTTCCTCTCTCGGGAAACTGTCCATTAACTTCCTCCACTCACTGCTGGAGTCAATGTCCTGCTATCCAGACTGCACTTTATTCCTTCCTGTCTGGAACCCTTCTCCGGATGGTCCGCCCACTTTCGCTCTCACTTCCGTCCTTCAATAAATTCTAGAACTCAGTCAAACCAAAAACGCCACTTGTTTTGCAACCAAAATTATTTCTTAATTTCATGATTTTCTACCAGTGCGCGACTGCCAATAGCTTATTGCCCGAAGGCCATTGAAACTTGTAGTAACAGGCTATTGGTACGAGGAGAATTAGAGGTGCTGACGAGTCCCCTTCACTCGACACCTTAGTCTCCAGGAGTGCGGTTGGTGGTGGGGTCATCAACACCTTCCACAACCCAGAAGACCTTGAGTCAAACTCCACTACCTCTGGCATGACCGGATGGTAGCTTCTCAGAAAGGCCCCCAGAAGAACCACGCGTCCTCCATTCCTCCTTTCCTTCTTCCCACGTGCCGCAACCGCGGAAAGGCCTCTCTACCAGAGTTCTATTGTCAACAGGATTTCTCCAACTACCACGAATAGTCACGGTTCTAGGGTGCTTTCGCAACCTCTCCCATACATGAAATCTGAAAGCAATGAGACCGTTACCCACGTACATGGGATTGGATGTCCTGCAAAACTGTTCGGCTCTCCATATCCCACACGATGCTGCGTACGGTGAACATATAATTTGAGTTGGATTTATTTCACTGATACATGTTCCATGGCCAACGACCGCCAATTATCATCTCACGTTCAAAGACTGTTAAATGGCGTCGTTTACCAATATCTTCAAAAGCATATGAAAATAACTGATATCACCAAACAACTGGATAATAACATAGTTAACTGGCTTAAATCTTATTCAATTAATAGTTGAATATCAGGACTATATGCTCTATAGCTTGGCTTCATGTAGCAGGATTTTAGATCTTCTTGGTTTATTTACAAATGAATTGCGGGAGGTCCTTTTGGTAAACGCAGATAATTTTTATAGAAAAACATAATTCTATGAATAAAAAAATAATAGCAACTAAAATATTAGTGGTCCTTTTAAAGGTACTTGATCGTGTAAATTCCAACATGGAATACTATGATATACACTGACTAACCAGATTATTATGACCACCTGTCTTTTTTAGGCAAATTAGGCATGCTAGAACGCTGAATTCATCAGACCAATATAGAAAGGGAAGCATATTGTATACACAGTTTTCAATCGTATAGATCTACTGAAAGGCGAATATCTCATTTTTGTGATCGTTCCACTCAACAAGCGATAACGGCATTGGGAAGAAATTGTAATATGGATTATAATTACCCAGAGAATTGTAACATCAGCGTTTCTTGAAGTCATCTTTATTATTTCAGGTCCAGTAATCGAATTATCGAATCTTTCTTCAAAGTCTATTATTATACACAGAAGATATGGGTTTCTGAGCAACTTGTGAAGTATTTATTTGTCTCTGTTATGGACCCGCCTTCTAGAGTATCCGCGTAATATAATGAGAAATTGATTGCACAAGAATATGTTCAGGAGCGACTTCTACGTATCCATTATACCTTATTGAACACCCATACTTACTTGCATGAACAGCAAGCATTCATTGAACAGAAATTCGCCGTATCAGCAATCTGTTACATGTCACGATACCACCTAAGTGTGTACCAAACTGGGAAAAGAAACCTCACGAGTAAATTATCTGTTATTTCTATACTTTAATGGAAAATATGGACGGAATAGACAAAAGATAAAGATTGTTAGATAATTAACAATATATATATATATATATATATATATATATATATATATTGTATTGATTAATTTATAATTAAATGAATGAATTAACAAACAAAATTTATTTAATTAATGATACAATTAATTTACCTTACGTTGGCACGTTAACAAACAAATATTTTATTTATAATTTATTGGGCCTTCTAAATAAATCAAAAACCTTTACAAGACAATTTACGACATTTGCTCGGTGGCTAACTACATTTAATCTCAAAGTTTAGTAATTTGATAACAATTCTCTCAGGGTCGTTTACTTGGGCTTGATAGGTATAGAACAATCAAAGAATTTATAAAATAAGTAATTAACAATCCAAAACCAAAATGAGGTGTTTTAGACTCTTACGTGTACGGTATCGTGCTTATTAAATGAACCAGGAGAATTCTTGAGTCGATTACATTACTGTCAGTCATCATCTCTGTTAATTAGAAACTAGCCACCTATCAGCATAAACCATTAAGGGGTTAATGTTCAACGAAAGATAAGGTTTTGTTGACGCATGTTGACCAAGAGATCACTGTGAATTAATTACATTACCGGGCTAACATAAATAAATAGTCGGGCAACGCCAGTAACCAATGGAGGTTCCTTATGTTTTTATATGTGTAACCTGACTTAAATTGGTCCAAGCGTTACAAGAGAGTATGCGGAACAAATTGGTATATTTTTTATTAGGAAAATATGCATAAATCATATAAATTTATATTCAGAAGATAATATATGACGAAAAACTGATAAATTCGAAAAAACTCAATTTATTCTTGTTTATCAAAATTGTGATCTTACTGTGATCTTTGACTTGAAAGATATATTTTAAAAATTACAAGTTGCTTGCGATAAATAAATTTATGTATCCGGTTACTGCACAGAGTTACTGTCGGACAAAAACTTTATTTTACACCATACTTGGCGTAAATGTCATGTGGTGCAGTTAATATTATTCCGGATACCATAAATATACAATACCTTTTTTTGTAAATATTATCTGTGAAGCTGCTGTCGTCTGCTCGTGACGTGCTGATGGAAACCGTGGAGACGAGCTAAGTATTGTTTTAGTGGGTATATAAAGTGGCCGCTCCAGAGCTCGGAGCCCATTCCACCGGAGGGGTTGAGACCGAGGTCTTGGGCGAAGGTCCCCTGGGGACGGTAATCCAACCTTGGTCTCGCCCCACCTGTGGAATGGAACCCCGTGTGCGGAACGGGAGCAAGACGTCGGGGCTAGCCCGGCGGTCTGTGCCGACGGAAGCAGAGGCGGCGGTAGATCTGGTTGGCCGTCATGCAGGGACCAGCGGGCGCGGGGCTGGTCCCCATTTTTAAAGAAACCAAAGTCTGAAAGACGAGCCATGTCTTTCAAACGCGTCATCCTGAACTGGCATCAACTCAAGGACGACTTTACCATATATTCCCTCCAAGTCGGGAGCTGTGCATACCCTACATCTCCACGGAAAATAGAAATAATACAGCAAAATGGCGACCATGAGTTTTTTGGTAGGCAAAACTAAATGTAATTCATATACATAATGTACGTCATGGTACGAGTATAAATTCAATCAATAAATAGCCATGTTTCATCTAAATCATAAATACTTTAGTAATACAAATCAAATCTTCTAACAAATAATATTTGATGTTTCACATACAAATTTAATCTCGTGGAGCAATTGCGACCAAATTTTGTACACACTGAGACAATTTAATGCTGTATAGTGGGCAGACTATTTCTTCTGACAACCAAATGCTATAGTTAATACACGAGCCTTGTGTGTGCAATGGTATAGAGAAAAATTCTTTACACACGTGTACGTGAATTATATTGAGTTTATTTAGCTTATGGTATGACCGATGAATGTTGTATTATTTTATCACACAAGTGTTTAATTTTGAATTATTTATTTATTATAAAGGGGCATTTACTTTTCTCAGGACATTTATATGAGACACAAGTTATTAAATTATATCAAAGTGATCATGACCTGCGAGTGTCGTGTAGCAGAAGATGGTCATACTCATCTCAGTTCAAAAACACGAACACACCTGTTTTTATAGTTGTCTGCTTCCGAGACCATCCTCTGGCGGCAGGTGAGTTTCCGGGTATTCGGAGATCTGGCTGGATCTCAGAGTAACTTTTCCTGTTGGCGGTGTCAAATTCCCGGATTTTAGTGTAAAAAAATATATATTTACTCGCATTTTATTGTAAATCTGTATGCGTTTACTTACTTTTCCCTTTTTATTATAGGATCATCGACACACATATAAGATCATTTTACATTTGATTTTTTTTTAAAAAAAACTTTATTCTCGACATTCAAAAGAACAACAACAAAGATAGATAATACTTCAAAGACAATAATTACTTCCTAAGATTCCAATGTCAAAGATGTCACCTTAGAGATGATAGTATTCGTAATGCAAACATGGTGACTTAATACTCACTCGCAGATAGATTCATTCATTTTCATTCAAACGCTTCTTCACACCAGAATTAGCTGCATGAATTCGTCAAACCTTATCGAATCCATCTCCCGCTGAGCACTGTTACGAGTTTAATGTAATGTGATGCATTACATATATCCACCCACCAAATTTGGTTGATTCAAAGTTGACATAAACTAAATTTAGTCCCAGAGTCGTTCAGTCAAATATTTCAAATTCTCTTTTCTCAGTTGATCTTGCATCATCCTCTCGTGTTGACATACGGCTTGCTCTGTCTCCCAACTCCTCTTCTTACTTGCAGATTCACTTTAACTTTCAGTCCTTCACCAAATGTTTATTAATTTCGCATCGTTTTTTACAAACGTAAATCCCATCTTCTATTTCACTGGCTGTAATACTTTGTTTATCATGAACATGCTGTAATGTTTTATTCCAAGGTCAAATTCGATAATATCATTTAAAAGTTTTCTTACTTGCATCATCAACAATATCTTCAAAGTAATTGGACACTTTTGCTGCAACTATTTCATTTAAGTTTTCTATAACCAATTCACCAATATCACATTTGTACTGGTCATTAAGCAGTATATCATAGCTTACGTCGAAGTCACTGTTATCATAATAATGATCTAATACATTATTTAAAATTTTCCTTACAGGTATCTGAACAAATATTGCATAATTTCAAATTTCTCAACAGAATTTATTTCACGTGTTAAATTAACCATTATTATGTTACATTTAAAGTTATCCTTATGATAATCTTCATCATTGTTAATGGTATTGATGTAAACACTTTTATCTCAATTTGTTACTAATACTGGACACCGGTATTAAATATTCAGACATATTTTTTATATAAACCATTATCTATCCTACAGAATTAATGTATTTTCTGAAATCCTAACAGCATTTTCATTGTTATTGCTATCATTATTAAAACCATTATTTTCACATGCACCAGCGATTCTATAAATATTTTAATTACATTGTCAAATAAATTTGTATTTTCTGACACTCTTGTAATCTTAGTAAATTCTTGTGGCTGTTTATAAATTTATTTTATAAGATTTGTCATCATTATACTATCAGGATATCTTTGTTATCATATCTTGCCTTTATCGGAAAACGGCAAGCGGCGTTTCTTTTTCTCTTGTCTTCTACTGATAATCATCATTCCGAGAATATTTTATCTCCTTTTCCTGAATCATCCAGGCAATTTTAGCGACACCTTCCTCAGCAGTCTCGTGGCAATTCGTCGCCTTCAGAACTTATTTGATCTGAAGCTCTGCAATCCTCAACCATCTGGATGAGCATAACAGCGTATTTTTTGTGCATCCAGATGCACCTTGCCAAACTCGATCGTCTCTCTCCGACAGTCCAGTTCGTTTTGCTGTCCCCATGCAAAACTGCCCATCTGCGTTGGCCCTTTTCAGCTCCTCTCTGACCAACAGTTGCTGGTTTACGGAAGCAAGTTCTTTTTCTCTTGATGCAAACTTTGTATTTGGTCTTAAGGATAATTGTATCCTTATAAATTATAAATGAGATACACAATCACACCTCATTGTCACATAAAATTGTGGTCTGGTTTATTAAAGAACTAAATATATGGAAAAGAGACTTTTTAGTCCAACACAGTTATTTAAAAACTATCAACCTTAGAACGAGAAGTTTTAAGAATTTATATCTTCACTATAATTTTGCGGTGTCTTTATTACCCCACACAGAGTGATTTTCTAGATTATCTCCGTATCAAATCAACCCATATCTGTGCTGGGCTGTAAAAGGACAATTGTCTATGAGTTTATCGACATCGGATTTTTGCAGCGAGACGTTTCGGTGTGGAGCCCATCCTCAAGTACGAGACGGTAGTATCCGACGAAATTTATTTGTCGTATGACAAAAATTTCGTGCGTAATGGTTTTTTCCTGCCAATATAATGCTTGTAGTTAGGCCCATTATCGTCTCATAGTGAAGTTCACGTGACTGAGCTTTACATAATTAACATAAAGTGTAAAGAGCCGGAGCCACACTAAATAATCTAATTTTGTTTCTTTATTTAATTACATTTCTGTGCATATATTATTGTAAAATAACTAAATGTATGTTAATATTTTAATTTTCAAAAGTTTATTTCCTGCAACTGCACCCATAAATAAATAAGTAAAAACTTTACAGTAGTTTAAATGTAATTTCAATCCCGGAAAGGGACGGAACACTGTATGGGGCTGGGGTGGAAAAAGAAACAAATAATGCAAAAACAACTCTTCCTATGTCTATTGAGAAGTTCAGTTGGTGATGACAAGGGTTAATTATAAATTTATCAGAAGGACCGAGATTGGTGAAGGTTCTACGGTTTTAGGGGTTGATGTTCACATAAAATATTCTAAATGACCGAGCTACTGCTGTAATAAAAATGGATGAATATTGTTGGACTAAGTAATTGCATTTTCATTTCTGTCATTTTATTTAAGATTCATTATATGAGGCCATACTTCCTTTGCAAAATAATTATTTGACGACAAAACTTAACAAATAATTTATTGGATGGTATAGTTTCAATAAATGATTCGACGTTAACATTTTGATTTAGCACCTGTAATTCGTATAATACGGAAGTGTTCCTATGCAAATGAAAATCCGGCCGCAAGTGGTTCCAGGTAGTTTCCTCGTGGAACAGTGAAAGTAGACTCACTCCTGTTCAGGTTTCGCGTATTCTTTCTTCCGACACGGCTGTCAGTTTAGGAACGGACTAAAGAAAACCCAAGGCTAGCCTCCGAAACCTGCGGATCTTAAGGGAAAATTACTCGATTAAAGTAAAGCATCAGTTTCCTCGGCTTTTTCATGAGAACGTTGTAATTGCAGAGGGACCGCACGAATGAGTCTTGGTTTTTCCTCTTACACAATTATAATAACCACATACATCCGGTCATTTTTGGTTTATTTTCATAAATTCAAATGACTTTTTTCCCCAAATTATTGAGCTAAGATTTACTTAGAAAAGACCCTACGTTAACAACGCGATTTATATTAAACCTCCGCTTCAATTAATATTTCATCAGCGGAAGTCGTCAATACGATTCGGAACTTTGGAAAACGTAAATCCTCTAGACAATATTTTCACATTAACGCTTGATACCTAAAATTGGTTAATTTAACAACTACCGTTGAGCGATTCGTTTAGAACTCTCGGAGATATATTGAAGAATTTCTTCCATTTAAGATTTTCCAAACGATTCTGATGTGTCGAGTATCAACCCCTATTACTCAACGGTGTTGAATGGTGGAGTCTCATCACCGATATCAAGCCTGATGATGAGACTATTTCACAACATCCTGACTTCTGTAGTCAACGCAAACGTCAAAATACGTTGTCACGTATTAAGTTGAAACACCATTTTCGTGTCAAACGTTTCATTTTACTCCAACATATTAATTGAATGATATTTGGTTTGTCACGACATCTATTTTCGGCCGAGCAAAATAAAATGTGTAACTTCTCTCGCGCTGCCAGTGAGACTTAAGGATAATGCGTATTCTCAATTCTCGATAGAAAACTATTTTCTGAATGGAGAAATTTGCCTCCATGATAGGCAACAATTCTAGAAGTGTTATAATTATACAGGTTATAGAGTTTCGCATTAATTTAACAAGGCGCTACGGTCACAAATTAAAAACGAAATATATGTTTCCTGATGACCTTCTAGACCTGTAACAACATCTGTGCTTTATCTAGAAACCATCTTTAGTTACGCAACTGTTCCTATTAACGAAACAGCAGCAGTTGGAGGCAATCCTCTCGCAGCCTTGGGAAGACGGCAGCCATCTGCGACTGTTCTGGGCACGAACCCGGATCCCCTCCACCGCCCCCGCACATCGCCCACACGCAGCTCATGAGCCGTCTCTCTTGTTAAGTTTGCCACACCTACGAAAACGGATAAGATAATGGGAAGAACAACGATAAAAAAAAGTATAGTTAACATGCAACCGGTGTTTCACTCATCAATGCCAAATTGAAATAAATTTATCATGACCAAATGCATCAAAATTATTTTAATAATTTACTAATATTTAACAACTTTCTAGTGCCAAAAATTTAAATAAAACCAATTTAGTCTTCAACAATCCTTTATTCTTGTTCATCAAGGAACAGAATAAACAAGCCTTTCTGTTAATCTAGTTAAATATTCGTAAATTGTGATTTTTGCAAGTGTGAGCCTGTAAACCCTGTTAATTAATTTAAATAACGGTAGTCATCAATGAAGAATATGTGCTTTAGAAGGATGATGAGATATGGATATGTATATAAATGGTTTTTAAGTTGTTTGCAGATGGGCATGTCATAAGTTTGCCGAAAACTTCTGTTTTTTGATGAACTAGAATAAAGGATTTTTGAAGACTGAATTGGTTTTATTGAAAGTTTAGGTACAAGTTATTTTTACCACAAGTTCTGACTATTTAAAAAAATAATACCACATCAAATAAAATATAGTAAATTCATATTTTAGGTTCGCCTTGAGTAATTCAAATAAAATTAATAACTCTGACTATGTGTTTCGTACTTGTAATTTTTAGTTAATCAACCAATAAACTAAAAGTACTGTCGAGAAAATGCAAAAATATTACTTTTATCAGTTCATATAAAACGAGAGAATTTATTTATTTTCATTTTAAAACTCTTTGAAATCACTTGGAAAGGTTTTATTAAATTAATAGTTCAGTGCCACCAAAATAATTATTACACCTTGAGTATGTATATTTCTTGAAAGTAAGAAAAGAATATTTTTTGTATACTAATGTTCCATACATCTGGTACAAATTTTATAGTGGAATTGCAATGGGATGATAGTGATATACTGTAATAACGAACTTATGCTTACAGACCACTTAGCTTGCAATTTGTATTACTTTCAAAGATATATTCAGAAGAATTCCACTTCTTTTTGTCATTTTCTTGTTCTAGCTTTGAGATGTTGTAAACTCTCACTTTTGGATATACCCTGGTATTTAGTCTTGAAGTAACATAAATCAGAGGCCAATTCGAACATCTTCAAGGTATTGTTAGTGGAAGGAAGGTGAAGGTCCATGTGGGAGTAATAACGTCATCTTCACTGTATGGTACTCACGCCATATCATATCCGCAGATCAAGATCTCGACCATTCCTGTTAATTCATGATCAACCCTCAAATTTTGTTGCCTTTGAATCGTTAAAAATGAGAATGCATTCCATTACACCTGATTCAGGTTCAGTAGTGCAAGAGTGGAGTCTCTGAGTACCTGAGTTTCATAGCTATTCTTACCACTTCCACTGTACTGGAAACGTTGAGACTCAGTTTGTCCATTTGACCATTAGTACAACTGTCGTGATGTCATGATCTGGTCACTTGAAGACTGACTGACTCTCGTTTTAAGTCTTTTAACAGCCATATTAACAACATCAACTCATGCTCTTTTTTCACGTGACGTGACAAAACATTCTGTGTTGGGATGTCTTATTCACAGGAATAGAGATTGAGGAAATTGAATCATGATTGATGAATTCATATAATCACTGTAGTAAGAGATAGGCCTTGGTTTTGTGGTTTAAATCAGAGTTACCAATTATTGAAATTCTGGAGAATGTGAACTGGAATTGCTTGGAATAATGAAGTGCTATTATTGTGATTTAATTGATTGAACCTCAAATAACAATGACCACAGAAAGTAAACAATTGCAACATTCCACTGTAACTAATTTTATAAGATTATTTTGAAAATGATTCAATTTTTACCTGTAATCAAAAAAATACTATTTTCCAACATAACACTCCTTCAGATATTTTAAATGTCAAACATACTTTGGTGACCTTGAACTATAAATGACAAAAAACCTTGCCAAGTGACCATGAAACCTCATTCCAAGAGCTTTAAAATAAAAACAAAATTGTGCGTGAAATTTGACGTGAAAAAATAAATTTTTGTACATACCCGCAACCGACATCATGCTGTTTTTCGATTTTTTACAGAAGTAGAATAAATAAATAATCTAAAAAAATGATACCATGTTATAGACATAATGAATCTTGAAAATTTTATTGATGTTCAAACTGCAAGACTTGTTGCCTTGACAAGGCCCATAAGAGTAAGAGCATCGGAATTTATATGAAGAAGTACCCGTACACGTACACAGATGTCGTTCGGGATAATATTTCCACATAAAAACGCAGGAAAATAAAATCTTGGTGAATATTTACATGAAAGAAACTTCACTTGTAGTGTTTGTGTTTATTCACATCTGTTCTATGACAATATTTAGAAATCAATATATATTATTTCGCAGACTGACGATTGCTAAGTAACGAAAATGATAACAGTGAAGTGTAGAGTACTAGAACTTGGGAAATGTTGCGTGTTCCAAATATTCAACACTGTAAGTTGTAACGCGTGTATTTTGGTTTAGTTTTGCTTTGTCTGGAAAGTGTTGTTTGCTGTGGTTTGGAGAATTCGAAATCGCGCACGTGCGTGGGGGTGGGGGTGGAGGAGATAAATATTTCCATCCAAGTCATTTTCGTGTCCTGTCTCGATTTTTGGCCTCAACATGACAGAATAGTTGGCCACTATTGACTACGGAACTGCAGTTGCGTGCTATAACTCTTGTGACAATGGAAGAATCAGTCAACTGGCATTTCGGTGAAGTTTTATAATAATGAAAAAAAGAATGGGAGGCTATAATGGAGGGAACGGAGATAAGCTTTTGAAACTGGACAGTTGTTCTGCGATCACCGCAGCTGGTGGATGTGATTATGAGAGGCTCCGTATTGCGTTACGTGTATACGTTTTAAGAGTCACCGATCTACAAATCTCATGAGTTCTGCTGTAAGCTTTTCCAAGTTGTTGTCTCTGATATAGTCCGAGGCAGAATCGTCGTGAGAAAGGGGCCAAAATTTGTTAGTGAAGAGTTCATCGAAGCAGCAATCAATCGCGGAGGCCGACGCGTAAAAACCCGCCCACGAAATAATTCTTTACAAAGCACAGGAAAATATTGCAAATGAATGGAGCGAGTAACGCAAGGCAACCATCGTAAACGTTTCTAGCCTTACTGTCCAGGATGATTTCAAAAATCCTTGTAAAACGGAATACACTATGTTTGGGGCGTCAATCCTTGCTTTCCGTATAACCGTTCCAATTTATTAATTTCATAGAAGTGATCTATGGTTGACGTCACGGTGTGGATTCACTATGCTTCCTAGATTAAGATTTATGTTGGTTTCAATATGTAATGGGATTGAATAATCATGAACGTGTAAAATTACATTAACAAGACCTAGGCGGCAAAATAAAAATGTGGAAAGGATGCGAGGAATTTCAAACATTGGTATTAACCGCTTATTGTACGAAATGTAGTGATATGTTTTGACACTGTATTTAAGACGTCCCTAAACTATTTAATTCAATAATACAAAATTCAATAATATAAAATTTATTTTTCATTTTAGATAAGTTGAAGGTTTGTGAACTGATGATTTTGAAAATGAATGGTTTCATTTTAAAAATATTAAATTAATGGTTTGCTTAATTTTAAATTTGTATAAAAATATGTGTGGAATCGTTGTTTTAATGTAAAGGGTTTGTTAAATTTATTTGTGGATTTTGTATGCAATATTCTATTTTCGAAAAATAAAGTTGTAAAATTATAAGTTACAATTTATAGCCTGATCTCTTTTACTAATGGAGCTTTTCTTTGAAATAATTATGATGAAATGGCATATATTTACAAATTCATGTGAATTCTTCTGTTTTCGCGATCGTCGATTATCTCTGTCTGTTGTTTGTGGTTTCTTTGTTTCCTGCATCAGCATAATAATCTCGTAGTTAGCTCTCGAACACCTTATCTATGCGTTACTTTGTTTTAGGGTAACAGTCTACATGAGGGTAATCCACGTTGTGGCAACTCTCCTTTAATAGCATAGGAAGGGATTTGAAAGGGGGGATGAGGAAGGGTAGAGAAAAGTAGCCAAGGATTAACTAGGGCCATCGGGCTATAGTTTAAGGATTCTACCCGGCATTCGCCTAAAAGTAATGCAGGACAAACCCTAGAAAATCTGCATCAAGTAGGTCGGGCATTGGGTACTTGTCCCACGCCCTTCCGATAGCGGGAGAGGAGTTTGCTGTGGTGACGCAGCATTTCCTTCTCTGTGCCTCAACCATTTAGGAGGCAGCTGGCCGACTGTTCCAATGGGAACAAAGAATAACGTGTGCCCAAGACCTGTGACCCCGGAACATACATACACCTCTCAAAACAGGCCGAGGTGCATCGGCTTGTGGGAACCTTAGTTCAAAAACGGAGAGAGGAAAAGGCATCCCCAAAGGTAGCCCCTTCCATCTTTCCTACAAGGTTGTGCCTACAAGAGAATAGCCCTCGCAGACTGCTTCTCCTCTATGTATTACTGCGTGGATGTGCCCTTTATAACACAAAACGAACGGCTTTATTGAAAGAAAAGAAACTAAAGACAGATTTTCGTCGTACTCCATATATATATATATATATATTCTCAAACCGCGCACTCGATCACCTGCAAATTCCTAACCAAGCGCACAGCAACAAGCTTCATTTTGCGTTTATACGTTTATGATTCTTAAATCCCATTACATATTGAAACCAACAGACATCCTAATTTCTGTCAGAAATCAATATATATTAATGGCCAATCATCTGATAACAAACCTGCGGTTTGCGAGTTTGTGTTTAGAAAATTTGCTAACAATTTAAATTGAACCATACAGATTTTTCCTTAGATGCATCAGCTAAAGCAGCAGAGTCAAAGACACTTGTATGCAGGTGCAAGTTTTATTTTTGCAAAGTGAGATATATAAATGAAAATCATTATTATCTTTAAAATGTATGTTTGGTCATGAATGGACACGAGTTCAACATATTGTTTACTATTTTGGCGTATAAACGCATCAGGTTTCGCTTGAGTCACATTAATGTCTTGTTTTGGCTTGTCAGATCCAAATGAATGTTCAAAATCAGGAATCCAAGTACCTAATGTCCTTCTCATTATTTCATTGCTGTTAGTTCGTATCAAAACTATTCAGTATTTAGTTGACAACGAAAAATAATGTTTAAACGATTTAATTGAAATAAAATTCTCGCGTAAAAATCACAGGATTCAGTAAATCGCTCGTAGCCTACAGAGTAATCAGCTGCTGACATACACTGGGATGTTTTACTTGTAAAATTGATTACGGTAATAATTTCACTATAAGTTTTGGTAAACGAAATCATTAAATTTCTTACAAGGGAACCATGAAATAAATGAAACTCTTAATATGATAAACAGTCTTTCTTGTCCAAAATGAATAATTATGATAACTAACTTTCACTTCAATACAAAAATATGTGAATGAATAAATCATAAATTACAAGACCAAATAACCCTTGGCGCTTTAGGACTTAAAATGTAACAACTTTCATTCCGCTAACAACTTCCTACACATCGCAATTTTGTTTTCTCCTCATACTTGCTGGGTGTACGATTATGTTCTGTATCTAAGAACTATTGATATTCTACAAGACTTAACAGGAGTCCATAATCAGTGAGCCGTTTCAGACTGTTTATAAGCCATAAAATCTGAGCAGTAATGAGGGAGAGTAGTCTTCAAATTGTAGTGAGGAAAGGAGTCAGCAAGGTTACCGGGAGTGTGAACAGACTATGCGTCGGGTTGCAAGCACTGTGACGTTTTATATGGATAATGGGATTTTACTTTTAAGATACTTAAATTTTTAAATAGTTGTTATACTCTGAAAATATTTAATTATATATCAGTGGAGAAATTAATCACAATAATTAATATTTATTAACGCAAACAACATGAACTTCTGCTATCATTATTAATTTAAATACCCGTCGGCTATTTTACAAAAACGTAAAAGAAACCGAGTAAATTTTTGACAGGAGTTATGGGTGATATGGCTTTAATGAGCCGACTTTGATGGGATTATTACCACTTGCAGACCTGGGAGATCCAGACTTCGCAGATGGACGCTGGCCTACAGGTTCTTGTCAACACGACAGCTCCAAAATTTTCTCAAAAACCCACTCTCTAAACCCCAATCACCATCAAAATTGAAAACTAACTTCCTCTCCAAAATTCAACTTCTTCATAACTTCTCCTAAAGTAACTTATAACGTCAAAAACAGATCACACACTAACTTATAACATCTCAGAAGTAACTTATAACAACATAGAACTAACTTATTCATAATTTACTCAAAAACTCACTTTCCCAAAGCTAAAAACCAACTGATTGTCGCTTGCTCTCCCAGCTCCCATCACAACTCAGTTTTTCGAAATTTTCCTCCAAAGGGTCGTGTATTCTACTGTTTTCATACAATAGTAATTAGAAACTGGATCACTGCGTTGAGGGTCAAGCGTTGTTGTTCATAACTGTCTGTGGGTTCAGCTCCAGTTAGAATCTACGTGGTGTGACTACCAGAAAAATAATGAAAGGCCTACGCTTTGGCGTCACAAATAGACACCGTTCTTAAAATTTCAATCCTAATTTAATCACTAGCTTGCATGACCTCCACTTTTCAATTTCTTGTGCTGAGCAAGAATTAGCTTATTTTCTCCTCCCAATATAGCAAAATTTGGCCGTTCTGGCATATTCTACACATTCCTCTCACGGCTTAGGATGGACTCAATGACCTCTAGTTTTGTGATAGGTGACGTACCAGAATGGATTTGTTTCTATATCACGAACGTGCTACAATCAGTGCTAGTTCAATTCTTCGTCTTGTCCCGCAAGCTTTTCCCAGCAATTCGCGCGTCCCTGCCGCTGATACGAAACCGATCCTCAAGATAAAGTAATATTTAAAAATAATTTAATTTAATTTGTTCGATTGATCGTGTATCCGCGAGCACGTTAATTAAAGGAAGGTGCCTTACGTCATGTGCTTTTGATTATCAATCTGCTACAAATTTTCAAAATCTCTTATTCTCACACGATTTATTGTTTATTTTCTATTTGTGTAATAATCTATTAAATAAAATAGAGTGTATGTATGATTTTTTTGCGAGGGAAGGCGAAAATCTTATGAAGACACCGATAGCAGTTCGCACTAACGGTAGTGTGGGATTTCTACCCACTAAAAACACCTCACTTTTCTATGGCAGCTCCTCGTGGAACCACCGTCAGGCATTACTACTCAGCCGTTTGGCCCTCCTTATGACTCATTAACTAATTTAGTACGCGTTATGGTTCTGTTCGAACCCATGTTACCCTATTCCGGACTTAAGGTTACTCTTATTATCTATACATTATTTATTATATATTATCTATATATTGTAGTAATTGGTAATCAAGACATTGTTATAATTGGAAAGTTGGATTGTAGAGGACTCATTATTAGTGGATATAGAGCGGACGCCGTAACAATCCGGCGAGGCAAAGAAAACATTGTCGATCAGTTGAGAGAGTTTACGCGCTCAAAATCTACGAGACGAAGATATCAGTCGGGCAGTAGGAAGCGAGGAGAAAAGATCAAAATTCCAAGTCATGAAAATTTGAACAATACAGTTGGGCAGCAGACAGCGAATAGACCAGACGAAAAGTTTTACAGTCGGCAGTCAGAACGAAAGAATGTGGTCCAGTCACAAACATGCTTTCAAATATTAAAAATAAAGCAATATTCAGTCGGGAAGGAGACAGAGCAACTAGTTGCAGTAAAACATCGAGAACCAACCAATTTGTGTTAAACCAACTAACAAACTACACCAATTAGAGCCTGTGAACATTTAGAGTCTGTGAGAATTTAGAATCAGTGACGTCCCCAAAATTGTGCACGAAAAACTAAAAATGAGACCTGGGCAGCCGTAAGTAGAGAAAAACTTTAAAATCATTTGTAAACCGTGTTTAAAAGATAAAAGTCAGATCGTTCTTTAATTATTTAATTATCGATAGAATGAGATTGTTAATTCTTGATAAAATTGAAATTGTTAAATTCAATCTTTAGTATTATTTCTTCCGCAACAAATTTCGTCTATGTTCAGACGCTTTATTTCCATAAAAAGTAAATGTAAGTTTGATTATTTAAATTCTGCCATTTATCAAACCCAGATCAAGATCCTGAGATCCCAAATATTTTGTGTATTTTATACTTGTTATAAAATTGATAATAAATCTTGTTTAATAACTTTCACTTAAGTTCTTTCATTTGGAAACGCCACAATCACATATTATATTTAATTATTACAAGACGCATTGATTTCAATATAAATTAAATTTGTGTTTTTTTCATTTGTTAAATTCAGCCAATATTATATTTAATTATTACAATATATTTACAGTAGAATTCACTATACATCAATTTCACTTTATTGATCAAGTAAACCCTTCTTCTTGTCGTGGCTTAACTTCCTTCGGCAAGTCCAGATGGATGCTCTGCTCGTTTCGTACCGTGTCCACTTCTCGTAGCGAAGGATTAGGTGTGGTTCGCTAATGATTGTGACGTCATTGTCACCGTCCCTCACAGATTGCATCAGGATATCATGTGCGTCTCCACAGTGATTCAGGTTTAGCTGGTATACTATCATGTACATCATGCTGTCCCTTAGAAAGGCTTACCTGTGGTAGTAGGAAGTACCGTAAGGAAAACAACAACCCATTCTATACAAATTTATTGAAACTAATAAAAACGTACAATTATGAAATTTTTCCCCGACTAGCCAGTCATGAAAATCCAGGTATTGTTGTGGCAAACTAGGCCCGAGAAAACGGATTTTAGACAAAGTACCCTTCGCAACCATGATTAGTGACTATATTGGTTACCAGATTGGGGGTCTCAGCCACACAGCGACGTCCCTCGCAGCTGGTCCTGGACTTGGTGCCTCTGGTGGAGTGTCGTGAGCTGATCAATTCTTGCACAGTCCAAAGACAAGAGCAACTGCTCACTACCACATCTCCAGTCAGAATCATAACCAGGCATCCACTTCTAGCGATCTGTGTCTCCAACTGTCTTACTATTGATCTTCTCTCATCGGTTTTGGACCAATCACAGGTCCTAGACAATCTGAAGTCGTAAATTTCATCAGCCACCTGCTGTTTTTCGTCCCGGAAAATCCCCGGCTTTTAAGCACCGGGGTTACAGTTATAACCTCCAGCTGGATTGGCACCAAACGGTTTTTTCCGCTGATGGTGGAAGAATCAGAAAAAACATGGTTGCTCACGCGATTAAACAAAACTGACTAAAATATCAGCATAAATCAATAAATGTGACGAATATCTTCCATAACTCGCTATAATATATAATAATTTATTTCTTTACATTCGCATCAACATCTGAGGTTATTAGCGACTCATTATGTACTCAGTTGCATTTTATCTTTGTCGGGGAACTGATTAACGTGTAGTTTTTAAGTATAAAAACACGCACACAACATCCATGCCCTCGCCGGGATTCGAATCCGGGACCTTTGTGATGAGAGGTAACGCTGACCCCTCCACCACTTCATATTTTATAGTGTGTTTTATATTGTCTCACAGATACACGAGTAGTTGCGTGACAGAAAAGAAATGCGAATATTTAGTAAGGTTCAAGAAAAAGTACTCGTTAGATTCCCCAACACTTTGTACACTTTAATGGGTGGCTACAATTATTTTCTGTCATTACTTAATCAACATTATAATAGTAAGTAATTGCTGTAACGTATCACTATACTTTTTAATTTGTAATTTTACATTTGGTTAATTATTCATCATTAAGTTTTTGTAATATAACAAATTGTTTTGGAATGAAAATAATTTTTATAAGAACACTTCCATATAAAAAAGTAAACAGTTTATAACAATTATATGACAAATAGCAGGCAAAATTAAGTGACAAAATAATTATTTTTATCTCTTAATTTATCTCATAATTTTGTCTGTTAATTAGTTACTTAATATCATTAGGATACACCTAAACATACAGTTTACTTCAAGAGCTTTCACCTGTCGGATATATTGTCAATTTATTTACCTTAGTATTTATATTTAAGTTGGTCCATATTCACAGTTTACGCATACAGCGTTAAATAAAAATTTAATATTGTTATTAAATAATAATGGTGAGCTCCGATTGGCAGCGTTAATGCAGATAGAGACTCGGAAAGATTTCTGAGTGTTACGCCAAATTTTGGAATTTATATTTAAGACATCATTAATTATTATGATACATATCTTTATAATATGAAGAAGGCTGGAAATTTCAGGCACGAATTCACTAAAAGTGCAGAAAGCATAAAATTTGGAACACGGTTAGGGGTGGTGGTGGAGGCGAGGTACAAGAAAATAACGCGAAATCAACCGAGATTCGAGAGAAACAGAGGTTATGGATGTTGCTGAAATTATTTATAACCTGGGTAACGCGTGGAGTTGGGCGACCGTGGGAGGGGCTGGGCGGACGTGGGAGGAGGTAGAAATGTTCAAAAATGTTAACCTGTCGATGTTTGCGACGAATACATATTTCGTATAGTGAATGACATTAATAATATTTTTGAATATATTCTGTATAATAATTATAACCCATATCGGCTTGGGAGGAGAGAACCATGAAGGGTAGGATGGAGTTGCATTACATAAAAATAACGCAAATAACCAAGATTGAAGTTGAATCCGGGGTTATGGATGTAGCTAATATTAATTATGACGTTCAACTTGCAGCTAATCCCCACCGGGTGCGGCTGAACTGGAGTGATAATTTTTAAACGTGTTAATCGGCCGATAGTTGCGTCTAATAAATATTTTTCGGTGTCATTTAAATTAATACAATTTCGGTATATATTCTCTATGTATAATTTAAGCCCATATTGGCATGGGAGGGGAGCACGCTTAGGGGTTGGGTTTGGTGTAGGGATAACTGAAAATTACGCGAATAGGCAGAGATTCGAGTCAATTCTGGGGTTATGAAAGACGCTGAATATCATAGTGACAAACTTGGTAACGTGAGGGGGTGGTTGGGTCTTGGCGGGGGTAGAAATTTTCAAACAATGTAACCGACTGATTTTTGCGTGGAATAAATACTTTTTGGTTAACCCACAGAAGCGGGGATGGAAATTTTCGAACATGTACAAACGGCGATATTTTCGTTGAATGAAACTATTTCAGGGGCAATGAGTTCAAACTCTTTCTGAATTGGAGGTGAACACATTTATGGATTGGGGTCGAGTTGCGTTACATAAAAATAACGCTAAAGCTTTCTAGATTGGAGTCTAATCGGGGATTATGGATAAATGACATCTCGGGCACCGAGCTAGTATAAATATAAAAATGTATTAATCGGCCAAAATCGGCCGATTATATTGTTCGAAACTTTCTACCCCCGCCCACCTCCGTCTAGCACTTCCCACCCCACGCGTTACCCATTTTGTCATAAATAAACTCAGCGACATCCATAATCCTGATTTTAATCGAATCTCGGTTGCTTTCGCGCTATGTAACCCCCCATCCACTCCCACCCCTAAGGCTGGTTCTTCCCCATTCTGTAAGGGCTTCAAATTATACACAAATAACATCGGTAGAAGCACTATCAATCTCTTTGACTTCTAAAATTATTTATCTGACTTTAATATCGACCGTTTTAGCATGTTAGAATATTTCCACCCGCCTACCCCCGCTCCAAGGAGTGGAAAACGTGTACCGCCCCGTCAGTGTTTTTTTCCTAGTCGCAAAGAACACGTGTACGAATTTTGGTGAAATTTTCTTCACAGGTGTAGATTTGTATGCGGAACATGCATACGTACACATATACACACATACGCACATACATACATACATTTGTAACGTGTGCGTTTTGTTTTAAGTTTTGCTTTGTCTCGGAAGTGTTGTTTGCTCTGGTTTGGAGAATTCGAAATCGTGCATGTGCGTGGGGGTGGAGGAGATAAATATTTCCATCCAAGTAATTTTCGTGTCCTGTCTCGATTGTTGGCCTAAACATGACAGAATAGTTGGCCATTGTTGACTACGGAACTGCAGCTGCGTGCTATAACTCTTGTGACAATGGAAGATTCAGTCAACTGGCATTTCGACCAAGTTTTCTAATAATGAAAAAAAGAATGGGAGGCTATAATGGAGGGAACGGAGATAAGCTTTTGAAACTGGACAGTTGTTCTGCGCTCACCGCACCTGGTGGATGTGATTATGAGAGGCTCCGTATTGCGTTACGTGTATACGTTTTAAGAGTCACCGATCTACAAATCTCATGAGTTCTGCTGTAAACTTTTCCAAGTTGTTGTCTCTGATATAGACCGAGGCAGAATCGTGGTGAGAAAGGGGCCACAATTTGTTAGTGAAGAGTTCATCGAAGCCACACAATATAATAGTACGACGGCTTGCCAACAATCAATTCCGGAGGCCGACGCCTTAGCCGGTGATCAACCCCTGAGTCGACGCCAGTACGTCGGTACGAGAGCTACAGCAAGCAACACAACACAGAATAGCAGTACGTATTAGGTACAGGCAGCAGATCTCTCCTATGTAAAAACCACAGGTGCCTAGATGCTTAACTGTAATAAACTTTTATAAAATTTCTTTAATGGTCAATACTTTTTTTGATTTAACGTAAAACCCCAGCCCACAAAAATTATTCTTTACACATTCAAACAAACATACATGCATTCCAACACTGTGTTTCCTTTATTAGAAGATTATGAATCATTAATGATACAGAATTGTAAACAAAATAATAATTGTTAATTAATATTGGCAATTAATAAAATTATTTATGTGGTCGAAGTTTATTAAGCTAAATTCCAGAAGGCGTCGTAATATGTGTTATTTAGAGATGGCTTTTTAAGTTATAAAATAACACTAAAATATTTTTAGCAAAATAAACTATTTAAGTAAAAACATGATTTTAATATGGATCGTAGTCTTTCACGGTTAACTGTTGAATGAAGGGTTCTTAGGATTTCAACCGTTTCCTGAAGAAGATGGCGTGCCAGCCATCGAAACGTATGGTTCATCAACCTTGATTATTATTAACGAAAACGTAATGTGTTTTAAGTTTTTCATAAATGAAATGTACTTAAAATCATTTAGAGTGCCGTGACAACTATTTTTTCGGCAGAGAGCACATATTAAGATATGTTTTTTCCTAATGCTATGCTATTACATGCAAAATCGTCTGTGCCAGTTGTTATTTTTTAAGTCGTCTTCAGCCATTTCTTTTGGAGATACATCTCGCATGTTGGTTTGACTCTTCCGGAGCATGTAGTAGCTTATGGTTTTGATTGAAATATATTTTCTTCTGCTGCATACATTCTACCACAGAACTCATTTTCGTATTATATAAGTCCTGAGTTCTTGGTTATTTTATTTATTTACTTTTACTTTCATCTGCCATTAAGTTTTTCTTATTTCGCTTATGAGCTCTTTTCCAGTCTCCTCGTTGACTTTTCTATCTTATGGGCTGCCTCGTTATCGGAGGTAATTTAGAATAATATCTTCCATCTAGCTCAATAGCTTTCCGTAGTTAGAACTTCGAGATCATTAATTTCCTTAAAAACCCATTCATGAGTTTTAATAATTAATTTATATCAGGAGAAAACTTTATAATTTTCTTTCCTTTCTGCTCATTTTAGACATAAATTCGCTCAATACTTGTGTCTTCGTTTAAGTGACTAAAATCGTAGCACAAATAGGAATAAATTGCACTTCATACCTGTCCGTTACTCCTCGCACATTCAGTTCTTTTTTGTGAATCAAGATACATTATTCTACACTATTTAATTTATTTTATAAAGAATACGGAATGATTTTACATGTAAATCACACTTTTCTCAGATTTATTCATATGGTTTTGTTTTATTTACTGTTTAAGTTCCCGTTGATATACACCATTACTTAATGTTCGGTAATTATTGGTCAAGGAAACCGGGGCTAAGTGTGAAGGAGAATCGACACGCTGACTAGATGCCACGTAACAGAAATTCCGAATGTGCCATGCAAGATGACAGTCTGGCAGTTGTCTGCCATGCTTTCAGAGAGGACTGACGGTAACGACATTTAAGTATCTTTTAACCTTTCGGACATTCATTGGTTCTACTTTGGAGCAAAACTGAGAAGATTAAAACCTGTGGTTTGTGACAAACAAAGCACGCTGAGCTGCTGTAAGTTGCCAAGTGTATGTTCACAGACATTCCTCTGACGCCTTCTCCCCGCTATTTCCTCCCTGAAAGAGTTCGAGATGATCTGAGATGTTGTGACGCCACATATCCAATGACATCAAATACTTTAAAAAATTACAATATAAATTGTAGATATAAATATAAAAGTAAAAATTATCTGCATTTAAGAAATATAATATGATAATTAATGGTCCGATAAGTCTAAGTTATATAATGAGGATTAATAAAATAATAATTTTTACTGTATGAATTACGAAGTTTCACCCGTAAGATTCAGACTTCTTTAGGTAAAAATAATTATGAGACCTTGTTACTTATATTTTGTTGAGTACATGTTGAAATACAGTCCTAAAATGAACATCAAATATAAAATGTATTTATTTTGTACAATTATGACTACTGAATTCGTTTTCACATTTTTCTTTGTAATATTTAGCTGCATTTTTGGCAGCGTAAGTAAAATAATGCAGTTAATTTAATATTTACCATCAAGGTATCCTGAGCAGGGCTTTGGAGCGGAGCAGGAGCAGGAGCATGGAGCAGGTTGAGCAACGGATTTTTACATGGAACAGGAGAGGAGCCGCAGCACGGAATTTTGTACTGATCCACTGCTCCGATATATATTGTAATGATTATATTGAAATCAAATTAAAATGAAATAATATTAAATTTCGCCACATGTTGGCACGCCAAAAATGGAATAAACAACTTGACATCAATTAATAAACAGTGCCTCACGTTGAGGTCGCCAAAATGTAATAATCAGAATGAAAACAATTTAAAATGAAATTATATAAAAGTTAGCCCGCGTTGAAATACTTTAATTTTACATGAAAGGATAACAATAAAATTTTATTGAATTACAGAAACTCATTAATTTATTATATTAAAATAATTCAAATTACAAAATAATTACTCGCCGACCTTTTAAATTTATTTCATACAACCAAATAAATTTTCTCTTCATCTCAGGATACTTTCTGGGCCTTTAAATAAAGAATATTTTACTCCCTTTTCAAACAATCAAAATACAAATTAATATTTTACAAATTTTACAAAAAAAAATCGAAATTTGACGATGTTATCTTTAATCTAACGTTTACAAAATAATTTAAATGATTTATATTTCACAGTTTTCCTTGGTACCTGGGCAATTTAATCCTTTCGTCGACACACACTCTCAATTTAAAATAATAAAACAGGCCATTCTTACACTGAATTTACACTTCACTTTTGATTTACAATATTGGCGGCACGTCGTAGAAGAACTTTACCACCATTTACTCCAATTTCGCTCTGATACAGAAATTCCTCGTCGTAGAGCTTTAGGATTGTTTGTCGTAACCTCTAACACTCAGAAATCTTTCTGAGTCACCAAATGAGTGAATCCCGTCCTACTTTACTTTTTCAAAATGTCTCGTTTATTTCGGTTACGTTCGTTTGCTGTAGTTTCTTATTTCTGACTGATATTTAACTTTACTTTTAAATATTTAAAATTGTCTTTCTAACACGACCACGTTCTGTCGTCTCTGTTCGTCGTCTGTAAAAATCACCAACTCACGTGCCATATCTAAACAATACCCTGCCTGCCTCATTATAGTCCATTCTTATGTCTTTGTGTCTCTTTGCCGATAAAAATTCCAGTTCAACAGTATATAATTATTAAATATTAATTGCCCTTTAATTATTACAATATATATATATATATATATATTGTAATAACGACAAAAATAAAATAAATCATCAATTTAAACCAACAATTATCATTTATTAAAACACAATTTTCAATTACACAAATCTGATGAAATTTTTATAAACCAAACAATTTTATTTACCTAGAATACATTTTAAATAATTGGACTCGGTACCCTCAAGGTCTTTACTGAGTTGATAAGGAAACGGAACAAAATGTTACAATTAAACAAATACAGTTACAATAAATGAAAAACGAAATGATTGAAACGAAAAGAAACGATTGAAACGAATGAAACGAACGTAACGAATGAAACGAAATTAACGAAATCAGACACCTTTTTACCCTTTATTAGCAATTTACAATTATTAATTCAGAAAAATAAACTTACACGCTCTTTGGTCCACACACTCACTTCATACAGGCTTAAAAGGCACCAGGATGCGCTCACACTCTGCTATCACAGCCACCTCCTCTTGACGACGTCACCCTCTCGACGAATTCAAACACCTCTGCTGGCAGACAGACCTCCACGATGAAATTCCCACCAACTGTTGACGACTGATGTCCAGCTGATTACTCTCGGCCGCCTAGCTATGTCTTGCATCCGATGATCTCTCCTTTTTGCAAACTACAAACTGTCCATAACAATTGTTTCGGCCACTTTAACTTGGCCCTACGTCCGTCCCTGCGGACCTGCACCATCGCTCTCCCCGCCGACACGTCCGTCTCCTCTCCAACCGAAAATAATAATGATCCTCTCCACTGTCCAACTGCCCTCTTATTTATATCCTGGCTCCAGAATATTCCCTTGTTTTTCACAGTTTTTGCATTTCCACTTTCGCCAAATAAACACCATCTGTTGCCGTTCTCCCGCTCCGAGAGCCAATCAATCAATTAAATTAAACGTTTCCTTTTAAAATAATTACATCGTCCAACAACCTTCTGTAATTATGCCATTAGGATTCTGTCTCCACAACCAATTAGCCCTAAGAGCTGCAAAAACGCCCTAATTATTAGTCCTTCCTCTCTCTAAAAGGTCACTTATCCGTCATTTTATCATTATTTTTTTATATGTTCAAACCATTCAAGGATACCCAGTCTGAGTTCGTAAACAAATCTGACAAAAATAAGAAACAGAATTCCTGTCCTTCTGAGCTGGTTAATGCAATATATATATATATATATATATATTGTAATAATTAAAATATAAACGACTGATGGCTGTGGCTGAATAAAAATAACTATGTGAAGAATTAAACAAAATTTATTAACAAATAATATAATATAAAATAATTACACAATAATATTTAAAATCTCAGGGTCTTTACTGGGTTTGATAAATGGGTGAATTGAATTTAAATTATCTAACAAAACAATTAAAGAAAAGAAATAATTAAAGAAAAGAAAATAATTGAAGAACGATCTGACGTATCTTAATGAAATGGTTTACAAATAAATTTAGAGTTCTTTTACTTACGGCCGACCAGGTCTCAATTTTGGGGTTTTCTGTGCACACGTTTTTGGGGAAATCACTGAATTTAAATTGGTTACAAAACACTTGTCGAAACTTTTGGGTCTCTCTTCTGGAAACTGGAAACTGCAACTCCTTCCGGATTAATGGTTAGATGGATCATTAACAACTTCCTCTCGATGACATCGGTGACGGTCTCTTTACTTATTGAGTTTTTTACTGCGGCAGGAAATTATTAGGTTACTGCTTGTGGCTTTACTTATTGAGAAACTTTCCTGTAACCTTTACTTGATCGAATTATATGTCCAAACTTTACTCGATGAACCACTTGCCCGCGTCTGACTTCCAACTACACTCGTCTCTCCTCGTTGACTGACTCTTCGTCTCGTAGAATTTGTACTGCGTACGTCTCAACAATGGTTCTATTGACTCGCCGCCCGCTTTGTCGCGGTGTATGCTTTATATAGTATAATAATGAGTTCTTTACTTTGCAATTATAACAATGGATTAATTACTAATTACTACAATATATATATAAATTATGTTTTACATCATCTACGATTACAATCACTATTGAGGGACTTGTTGAGATGGATTGTATATGACATCACGTTCACACACGTTCACAGTAAATAAGTTATTGCTGGCGAAATGGCTCAGAAGCTTGGTGTGTCGATACGACGTCCTTTAGTTGTAAGCACAATAGAGTCTGCTCGCATCAATCTAAGACAATTACGCTATTTAAAAATTAATGCTGCAAACCACAGAAATAGAATGGGTTTGTTATAAATTAACAATTATTGGATGAAAAAACGAGAAAACTGAAAATATTGGATACAGAAGCAAGACATAACTATTTAAGTGTGAAAAATTACATTAAAGAAACTTTAAATTTGAAATTGATGAAATCAAGTGCTAAGTATTTGTGTAGATAATTTAGCGAACATGACAGGTGATTTAAACAAACTTGGCGATCATAAAAATATTCCCCAGGATAAAGAAAATGAAGATATCGAAGAAAATAATGGAAACATGTTGCATCAGTGAGTTAAAGATCCTACCCCAATATTGCTAGCGTGATCTAATGATAATACAAAAATTCGACTATTGAGATGTGCGATTAACGCTCTTCAATTGGTCATTTGAGATGGATTAAAGAATGAACGAACCATAAAAATATTAGGGAAAATTACGAAGTAATTAGATGGGGTTCTACATGCTTGATCGTCTTCTTTAGTAGTAGCTGCTGCAACTTTTACAAAGCAGAAAGGGATGAAGTAAAAGACGTCAAAACTATTTTTTGTTTTAAAAAAAAAAAATATTTTAACAATTACTCTTCAAGCTGCCGATCTTACTCAGGAGTTGAGTATGAAAGAATAGTGTAAACTAGAATCATGTATGGAAGAATTTGGAGGATATGTTGTGTTAGGAATTCTGTCCTCCATGAAAAAATCGGAAAGGAAAGGTTTTTCATAACACACATTTTGTAGGTATGTAATCTTATTAAGTGTTGCAGAAAATTTAAAAGCGAGGGAATGTATTTCAGAGATCCAACGACGAATCAAAAGGGCAAATAATAATTGTTTGTCAGAAGAGCCAGAAATTGTTGAACGCTCACAACCAACTTGTAATATAATAAATATATATTCGTAAGACAATGATTTTAAAAAAGAATTGGATAAGACAAAACAATTGTCGAATTTCCTCTATACCTAATAAATGTAAGAACTAGATAGACAAACATATTGAGGAAGACTGCAATGCAATAGAGGATGGCGGGAGATTAAACGTGAATGTATGCGAAAGCATTGAAAATCGTGAAGAGGCTCTTCAAACATGCCAACTTCTCAAACAAATGTTGAGCGTCAATATTCCGGATTAATTTTAAATGATAAATGTCAGTCATTGAAGGGCGATTCGCTGTCTACCATTTTATATATACTGTATTTTTTTAAATTTTTTTGAATTGAATTTTTTTAAATTATTTGTTTGTAAAATTTTATATTTAGTGTTAATTTTATTAATAACAAATAAATGAGTAGTAAATAAATAAGGCTTTTATATGTACTTATATATCAAAGAAAAAATTAATGGAATTCCTGTAAGGAGCATGGAGAGGAGCTGAAGCAATTATTTTGTTGCCGGAGCGGAGAAACTAAAAAAATAGCTGCTCAGAGCCATGTTCCTAATTTTTACTATTATCCAAATATTAATATTATTCATCTTATGGAGAAAAAGAAATTTTTTATGACTAATTGTATTTTAATAGTATATTGTATTATATTTATTGTTACTTGTATAAGTCCTGTGTTAAAACATTATAACTGTTTTTAGTAACAATACATTACACTAAAAGGTTATCTCAATTTTTAACTATTGCCACCATATTTGTATCATCCGCGTACAGAATCAATTTTTACGGTTCTACATATCCTGGAAGATTATTACTATAAATACCTAGCTGTGTGCCCAAGTATTTATTTAAATTATCGCGGAGAAGGTATTGATTCGACACTAACTTCGTGGTAAAAATTTGATTTAACCAGCATAAATAACGTCAGTTTTTGGAACATTTGCTCATTTACTTTCCCAACCCCGACCTACTCATTGGCACCTAACTTCACGAAACCGAGATAATGACTGATGGTACTTTAAAAACTCAGGAATTCTCCTACTACATAAAATAAGAGTGTCTAAAAAATCACGCCGAATTCTTAATGAAAAAATTAGAGCAAACTAAACAAATACTAAAAATACTCTCGGTAACTTAAGTATGTAAAAAAATATAACCTTTAACTGCGCTGAGACAGCTGGTACCTTAAAACGAAAACGGAAATCTACTCCGGGTAATGTTTTGCCAACCAGGTGTAGAGCACGACGAGGAACATAAAATTTCATTAGTCACCATGGGTAATGCGAGAATTAAAGTCTTACACTCCATGAGCTACTCATGGTTGGTAGTATCCGAGACGAGATCAGGGCTAAACTGATTGCATAACTCCTAATCCCATGTATATGGGTAACGGTCTCAGGTTGCGGATGCACCCTCTAACCGTGACTACTCTCGGTAGTGGTAGGAATCCTGCTGAAAATAGAACTCTGGTTGCGACGCCTTCCCGTGGTTGCGGCGCGTGGGAAGAAGAGGAGGAAGGGAGGGCTCGTGGTTCTCTTAGGGTCTTTCTGACAAACTACCATCCTGTAATGCCAGGAGGTGGTGGAGATTGACTCAAGGTGGTCGTCCAGTCTTCTGGGCTGGGGAAGGTGTTGGTGACACCAGCAGCAACCGCACTCCGGGAAGCTTAGGTGTCGATGACGAAACCGCCTGGTTATAATTCTCCTGGTAGTAATAGCCCTAACTTGAGAGCCATTCTGGGAAACTATAGTTTGCCGAAAAGTTTCAATGGCCTTCGGGCAAGTGCATCTCCACCCTGCGGGGCGACCCTGATCACTCGTCATGATGGAGCCATGTGCGCGGCCGACCAAAGCCGTCCTTCGGGCAATTTGGTACCTCAGCGGGCGTCGAGTCCCTGCTCTATCCTCCAGGGTCCCTGTAGCCCTGTTGGGTTTTGGTTTTCCGTGTTCCAGCCCAACGCACGTTGGAGTCGGACTCGAAGGGTATGTGGTTTCGTAGGCTAATATTTCTTCTATATTCCTCTCGGTGCAAAACCAAACCCGATGAGATTTTTGGTATCAAGGTATTCCCGTTCCCTCTTTGGAGGGTCAGAAAAAATGTGGCTGGAAGCACTAACATACACAAAGTTGTATATTATAGTAATAATTTATTTACTGAAGCAAATAGAAAACGTAATAGCAACAACCTGTACAAAAAATGGTTTTACAATTTCAAAACTGTAAAATTATTACTATTATATAAGGATATCACGTTTAAAATATATTTATTGTTACTTAGTCTTTACTTGCGTTTTTATTGTTGCTAAATACGAAAATTAAAAATGTATACGCAGTGTTCTTTAAAATTTTAATAATTTTGTGGGAAGTAGTCGTCGAAATTCCTGTAAATGTGCAGACACAGTTAGAGAAAATCATTGTTGGAGATGATTAGTTTTCTTTTTAGTACAGATGTTGAAGTGGTTTTTTATTTGTATTGTACACCATGTTCCTCTCCAAGCTCGCAATTTAAGGTGACGAGGCGATATTTCATTGTATCTTACGTTGCGAATAAACTTTCCGTTTACGTTGTACCTGGAAGAGCGTGGTTTGTTAGTCTTATTAACGAGAAACATGGGTTCCCAACTATTCGTCTATTTTGTACGTTAGGCTGGACACGTGAAATCAAATCTAATTTAATCTAAAATGTTATTCATATACTTTTAACATTAGTTGCCCGTCAACATTTCAATGTCCCGTGGCTTTAGATTCAGATATTAGTAATTGAACTAATTAGTTCCGGCCAACCGTGGTAATATATGAGAGTAATGATTCTGAATTGCAGAGAAATGTTATCTTTCTCTACTTTTTATTCACTTTGCAGACGTCTATTCTCGTTATTATATCTAATACATCTGAATCATGAATCTTTCAACGTTTAACTTTAAGGTAAATGTAACTTTTTATTGAAAATGTGACACTTGTTTACTTGGCTTGCAATCTAATAAATAAATCAGAGTGTTTGTTTGTATGTTTGTATATATATATATATATATATATATATATATATATATATATATATATATTTGTATGTTCCTCATACAAATCTACACCGGTGGAGCAAATTTTACCAAATTACGTACACGTGTTCTTTGCGACCAGGAAACAAACACTGTCGTGGTGAGACACGTCTACAATCCCCAGAAGGGGGGTGTACGGGGTGAAAATATTTAAACATGTTAAAACAGCCGATATTTGAGTCGGATAAAAATTTTTAGGGGTCAAAGATATTGATAGTGTTTCTACTGAGGTTATCTGAATATAATTTTCATCCCCTACACCCTGGGAAAAGGGCACCCTTAGGGTTTGGGGTGGAGTTGCTTTACAGGAAAATAACGCGAATACAACCGAGATTGGAGTCAAATCGAAGGTTATGGATGCCACTGAGTTTAGTTACGACATTCAACTTGCCGTTAAGTCCCCGAAGCGGGAGTGGTCGGTGGTGGAAATTTTCAAACATGTTAAACGGTTGATATTTGCGATAATTATTTCCTGGGGTTAATTACTTTGATAGTATTTATACCGATGCTGTTTCTGGATAATTTCAACTCCCGTGAGAGGAGCAAGCTTAGGGGTGGGGTGGAGGTTAAATAAAAAAACGCAAAAACAACCGAGATTAGAATCAATTCAGAGACTATGAATGTCGCTGAGTCTAATTGTGACAACCTGGGTAACGCGACGGGTTTGGGAGGTGGTGGGCTGGGGAAGATATTTTCAGACAATGTAATCGGCGGATTTTTTCGTGGAATAAATACCTTTTGACGATCGCACATTTGTGGGGGTGGTCATTTTCTAACATGTAAAAACGGCCGACATATTTGGTCACTCACTTCAAGCCCCCTTCGGCTTGGGAGGTGAGAACATTTAGGGATATGGTTCGAGGAGCGTTCCATAAAAATAGCGCAAAAGCAAACGAAATTGGAGTCATATCGGGGGTTATAGATAAATGACATCTCGGGCAACGCCGGGCACCCAGCTAGTATAAAATTCAAAGAGATTAACTTTCATGCACACAACTCAGCTAGTCGCAGATTTTTTAACATACACCAGACTCTATCAGCTGATTTGAATATCACGATTAGTATGGCATCACGATTAAGGTTTCTAACACAAATATATTTAAACACCAATATTTGATTTAAATACTGACTTAGTTTGCTTACAACAGAATTTTTTCAAATTATCCGGCGCCAGTAAATATATTGCAAACTTTAGTCGGCCTTTATTACCACAGAAGTTATAACAAGAATTTTCACATAATTTATATTTACTACGAAACAAATTAAAATTGTGAATTTTAGAGCTCATAGGTCATTGGATTGTTCCCGAAACAGTGAATGATTCATCTCAGCTTCCGCACGGCAAAAGTGTGCTTAAATTGATGAGGAATGGCCCTGTTCTGCTAGAGTCCTCGGGATAACGTGGTGATTGCTTCCCCCCCCCCCCCCATCGCAGCAACGTGGAGCTGTTTTCACCGCACAGCTCCAAGGTGCTGCGTTGGTTCCCCGTACTGCTTCCTCGTCACATCATACAGGATAGAATAATTCGTTCAGTGTGATTTTACGTAGATAGATCTAGTTTCAGTGTAAGACTCTGAGAGTTTTTTTAGAATTTTGCATTATACCTTCCGAATTTATATTGATTCATAAGCTAATAAAAATGGTTGTTTCTGCAATATCTGCTCTTTTAACGGTACCGGCTTCAGCCACAAACGATCGTGACCTTGCTCGCTCACACGTCCATCTCTAAATGAATTTCCGTCGTCCTGCGCACAAGAGGGTTAAGATTCTGAGGAATTCCTCAATCGGATCATCATATTGCAGGTTCGAAAAATTGTCCAATAGTCGTAAAATTTTAGGCTTGACGTCAAGCAACAGTGTTAAACTGTTATTATTAACCTCTGCATTTAACTGTCGCCCAAACACTGTTATAAAAGTTACAATAAAATAACATAATATGTAATTAATTTTATTTAAATTGGTAATCAATTATATCGGCAACATCTTTCCATTACAGGCTGCTAGATTTAACTTCAGTGAATATTAAATTATAAAGAAAATTAATTAGAAAATAATAAGTTTTGGTTGAAGTAATGATTTTTTAACAAGAAATAAATTTTGCTGTGTGGTTATATAAAACTCGTTTACAGTGTTGTTTTTCCATGTCAAAGCTTTTAACGTAAAGTAGCAAATTAAACAAATTTTCTTTCTTATTATATCCGTACATATATGAACTAATGATTGCATCTTTTAATAAATGATGGAATATCAATCGTGCGGTCAAGCACGTGTACAAGTAGCTGACAACGTTTTCACTTCGAGTGACGAGTAGACGCCAGCGAAATCCAGATTCATCATCGGGAATTCAGTTCGGAACGAGTTTCCGGAGAACCTTACAACAGAAGTGTCTACGGAAGTCACCAGGCAAGACACCAGTAAATGTGAAAATCCTCTGCCATCACGTCAGGTACAGTCAAGTGATCTAACGTGAAGTCCCAAAAGAGTCTCTTACGGACTAGAGACACGGTACGTCACGTCACTGCCCTGCCACGGGTCGTCACGCGCTGTCACGTATATGTGACCTACGCTCGCACACGTTTTGATGTCACGCCACGTCACAGTTTTCAATCTGTATTCTGTTTCAAACGTTATCAAAGACGCTTAAGGAGCCCTTCTCACTTTTTTATAATACAAAAAAGAATTATTTTACTTAATTACCTTAAGCATTATTATTTTTTCTTTATCAGCTATCAGCTGTCTTTTAAGACTTACCATTAATTTACTTCTAAAAATCTTAAACTATATACTTAGCGACTAGAGTCCATCCAATGTTGTGTTATAGATTTTTCTGGTTTTTGCACACTTCACTCACGCACTGTGCTGTGCTTTTATACACTGAACTTTAGACAAAATCAGCTGGTTTTCTTAGTTTCAATCTTCTGGGACGGTGTTGATCTTCCAGAACTTGTTTGGCTACTGGGTTGACGTGGAGTTGAAGCCTAGCTTCATGTTTCAAAGCATACCTTTTTATTTCTTTTTTATGGTTGGAATCTGGAGATCCCTATGGAGATATGCACTTCTGACGTTCACAATGTTTCCTAACACTTTATTTTGAAATGTTTGTATGCACTTAATGTTGTGTCACAGGCTCAGCCCCAAACCTGAATACCGTAGAGCAACGTTGGTTTAAATATTAGATTGTAAAACAGAAGTTTGTTGGAAATTGAAAGTTTGGAGTTTCTTCCAATAAGCCAATATTTTTGTCTATATTTTATGCTTAATTCAGATTCTTTTTTCTTAACATGCTCCTTCCACCTAAGTTTGGTGTCTATAGTAATGCCAAGTTACTTGGCGTTGTTCTCATATGGCACTATAGTTCTATTTATATTTAGTGACGTTGTGTCTTTTGATTGTTTGTTTGTGAATACTATATGGGTGTATTTCTGCTCGTTCAACTTTTTCCTCCATTGTTTAGCCCAGTCAGCTTCTTGCAGTCTTCTGGTTGAAAGGGTTGGTCTTTCTCTACTGCAAGTAACACGGTGTCATCTGCATATGTAGCTACCTCAGTTCCTTCCAATTTTTGGATATCCCTAGTGTATAGTACGTAGAGGATAGGACCCAGGGCTCTGAATATCTTAAATTACCTCTTTCAGTACAGAACATCATCTTGTTTAATTCTGAATAGTCTGTGATATACGATGTTAATATCTCTTCATACTGACAGCATTTTGTTTAGTTTATATATCTAGCCTTTATACTACGTCGAAGACTTGCAAAGCATCTAAGAAGGCTGCTGAGCAGACTTTATTACTTCCAGAGCACATTCAATAAAATCGGTTATTCTATGCACTTGATCTATTGTTGAGTGCTTCTGTCTAAATCCAAATTGGACAACTGGTATTAGTTTATTATTTTCTATTATTGGTCGCATCCTCTTGAGCAGTTTTGAAATTATTGGTAGTAGAGAAATCGGTCTATAATATTTAACTTCAATGGTTTTTTTCCCCTGCAATCTGCAGTATGATAACTTCCGCTACTTTCCAGCACGCAGGGACATTTTTGATCTAAATGCTGCATTAAATAGGTACGTGAGCAT
Source organism: Zhengitettix transpicula (assembly GCA_037074705.1). Taxonomy (NCBI): domain Eukaryota; kingdom Metazoa; phylum Arthropoda; class Insecta; order Orthoptera; family Tetrigidae; genus Zhengitettix; species Zhengitettix transpicula. The sequence goes on along the minus strand of CM073591.1, from coordinate 186,062,399 downwards.
CTAGGCAGATGCTTTAAAATCTCTCCTGTAATAATATCAAAAGCTGGCGCTTTCTTATGGTTCGGAATTATTTAATTTTATTAGTTTAAGCATTATTATTTATTGTTAATAAATAACCATTATGAATGCATAACTCCTGATGTCTCCAAAATGGTCGCTCGTACACTAATTTCTCACAGAAGGAAACTTGGAGAATTAAATTCCCAATTTAACGCACTATCGAGTTTCAAAAAATCGTCTACAATGTACGAAAATACTTCAAATGAAAGAAAGAGAAATACACGAGTTATCATAATCATTGATTGAATTTAAAATATATGATCCCTCCGTTTTCACATTTAATTTAGTTATTGAATTGAATAAAAAATTTATCAAACTGGCTTACTCAGGTCCATTTATTGTTATTTAATAACGCCAAATAAGTGGCGCGTATCTAAGTACATTGACTTAAATTTTTATATCAAATTTAGAATCACACACACATGTAAATAAATATGGCTGTAACATAAAACCATCTTCAATAGTATAATACAGTATTATTCTTATAAACAAAACAGAATCTATATAAGCTTTTATATTATATGTTACTGTCTCTGATTTTAGGCTTGCAGGCTGCTTCAAACGAAAACAATACTTGGTATTTCCGTAAAGGTGATAGATTTACTTTTCCTGGAAGAGAGGGGTAATGTACGGCTGATAAGGTACACAGATGTAGGTTGGTATACTGAAGAAAATATGCTCTGATCTACGCACTGCTGTCACTTGTCAAAGCAGACTATTTGCTGGCCGTGAATAACATGACGTGACAGCAGTGTGCCATTCAGGCTGCAGTCACGCTTCAACTTTATGTCCGGCACGTCACGTGACAGTACGTAATGTCCTAGCACTTTAGAGTACGTCCAACGTTACTTCAGAGTAGTCATTTAGAAGCTAAGAAAATTCTTTATGTGCTCCAGACTTACGCCCAGTTAAAAATTTCGTTTTTATATACAAATTTAATCATTTAATTTGAGTTATTTTTAAAATAAATTATTTAAAATAATTTTTTTATGAAATTATTTAAATACTCATAAGAATCAAAAGTGGCCATTAAGACACCACAATACCTATATAAACAGATGTATTAAAAATAATAAATATAATGACCGATAAGTCAGAACAAGTTTAACATTAAAATATTAATATTAAAAATTTACGTCAATGGTTACGCAGATATGAAAATTAATACAATCAGAAAAAACACTATGAAGCGTTCCCTACGTGGTGAACATAATACTTTTATATTCGTATTAATTCTAATGTCAATATAACAAATGAAGTCAAATTTTTTCTGAAATATTGGTCATAATATTTACTTATTATATTATATTTAAGATAAAATAACTATTTTAAACAGAGATATTGAATATTAGCTGAAGAAATCACCTGATATTATTTGCCTTCGTCTATATGGCAAGATTGTTACAAAATGAATAAGAAGATAGGAAAAATAAATTTAATCAATTGTTAAGTTAAATCATTACATTTACGTTGAAATATTCACTCAAAAATGGAGCAGATTAAAGTTTGTTCCTGATTTTTGTCAGGTTATAATATTCATTAGAAAGATGAGTCGTGATATGATAAATATGTTGCATATAAAAATTTATTCGTCTGATTGAAAATAATGAATATGAAAGATAGTCAATTCAGACAAAAAAGTGATAATATAAATACCACACAACGTTTCTGGGATCCTCTTCGGCTCTTCCGTTGTTGCGTTTTCGGCGCTTTTCAGTTTGGTCAACTGGCAAGCGCAGTTAGGTCGCTCTAGGCTCTTCTGAGGAAAGGAACAAGGATTCCAGAAACGTTGTGTGGTATTTATATTATCACTTTTTTGTCTGAATTGGCTATCTTTCCGATTCATTAAAAATTTATTCATTGATGTTAAATTTGTATTATTTGGACTCTTAGAAGTACCAGTTATAAATTCCATGGACCAACTTCCATACCAGTAAAAAGCCGAAATAAAGTTTCAGATTAGGAGGCGAAACATTTTCTGTTTTTATTTCTGGGAATATATTCAATGTAATGACTGATTATTAATTATTAAATTTAAATTTTCTGAATTATCGGCTAATATATTGATATATATAATAATTATCAGATAAACTATTTATATGTTGTAATTTTAGTTTCAATACATCTGTCTAGTTGAGATTATAATAATTGTTAACTGGGAACGTTTACATTCGTAATTGATTTAATTAGCTAGTCATTCGAGTCATACTTATTGGTTATATATAAGAAATATACATATAACTACAAGTACGAGTATCATTACTTGTATACAAGACCCTTAAATATAAAAATGAATTATTTAATTGTGTGTTGTTGTTATATGTTGTAGGGAAAAATAATAATATTTCTACTGCATTATTCTCGAAGGAAGGAGTTATAATCCTGTTGACACGTAGTCACTGTAGATAAAAAGTTTTATGAGTGCAGACGCCGGGAGCAATGATCTTGCTCGTATCCAGTGCGTGGAGTCGCAATTCGAAATTTGGCACGCGGAGTTGCGCTTTCGTTTTGCAACAGTGCTTCCGAGCAGGTCGTTAGCGGGAGAAAGCTGCAGGGAAGGCCACGGCGAAAACGGAATCTCAGGGGGAAGTGTCATTAATGTCACTCTCGCTTCTCATCACACACAAGACCTCTAGATTCTGGTTATTGTGGTCACATTCACTGCGGAAAACGGACCCTTTCATCTTCAAAAGCTACTATGGTGTAGTTCCTGATATGTGTTAAAATGGCAAAAATTTGTACCCATTATATGAGAAACAAATATAAAAATGTAACTTCGAAGAAACAACAGTAAATTGAGATTGTTGCATAGAAACGTGGAGAGGATAGCAGCTAACTAAAATCCTTGTAGCACGCATTTCTTTTAATGGCAAATGTCGGGAAATACTCATCTGATAAGGGAATTACCTGCGAAAATATTTTGTTTATTCGCTTACAATAAGACTAACGGATGCTGCCATGTTCTAAAATGTAATATCCAAAAGGCGAGGAAGGGAAGTACCCTTACCGCACGGGTAGTGGTTTAAGGGTTTTACGTAAATAATCATGCAAAAAAGATCGACAATAGCGCTGAGTTAATTTTCGCATTAAGCATGGTTGTTAAGGGAAATTTATGTTCCTCGTCGTGAAAGTGGACATGGCTGACAAAAAGATGCTCAGAGTATTTAACCCTCTTAAGTTACCGTGAGTATTTTTGGAGTCGTATACTAAGCTGCCGTGCTCTGAGCGGACAACAGTCCGTCCCTCAGTCGTCCCTTCCTCAATCCTGACCGCTAAGCAAGCAGGTATAAAGTTTTCCTCAGAGCAACTGTATCAGTCTTGGTTTTAACATTAAGTGAATGTAACATAAGTTAAATGTATAACATTTCTGAAACGTATCTGGAGTTACAATTTCTATTTCTACCACTTGTCTCTTTTCATTAGCATTAAATGAACCCATTCTATGCTGTATTTTTTTTTCGTTTCTTAAAAACAACTGTACAAGGACTATGCAAGGCGATAACTTGTATCACGCTCCATGTTCGTAGAATGACTGACCGTAGGCATACAACCGGATATATGTGAAGAGAGCTAGCTTTGTGCACTGGAATGCTAAAATGTAGCTTACACGGTTGTCGGATAAGTGTGAAACGAGCCTTTAACTCTTCTAAAGGCCGACAGAAACCTTTGGGAGCGTATGCGGAACTCACCAAAATTTCATCGCAATCGAATGACTGGTATAGGAAGATATATATATATATATATATATATATTGTAATGCCAATTAATTAATCACTTAATTGTTTTGAAATAAATTTGAATTGTTTAGCAAAAAGTTTGTATTATAGCGAGAGCGATCCGAGCGACAATGAGTGGTGAGCTCTGTTCATATTATTGAGAGCGCGGAATGGCGTTTACGCGCGCTAAAGCATGGTCAGTTGTTCGTTGTGGTCTGGATTGTACCGAGGTCAGACATCGTCGAGCATAGTATAATAAAGTTGGTGAATCATTGGAGAATAGAAGCGGCCGACGGTGAAAACGTTACAGAGAACGGTCTTTATAAAATTGAGCAGAGTAAAACATTCACCGAGATATTGCAACGTGAATATTGAAAAGTAATACCAGTTTCGTCAAAATAGAACTTCGTACAATCTTCGCGGAGGAATTGTTGCGGAATAACATTGGTAAATTATTGTGGAGCGGAGCAATCAACGGAATACAACCAATCTTGCCAAATATTAAAGTGAAGTGTAAAATCAGTGAAAACCAAGACCTGATATTAAATAATTAAAGAGTGTAAAGTGTCCGAACGAGGTAAAATTGATTGTTCTGGTACCAGACCGACGGTCCGTAAGTAACATAATTTTGAATAATATTGTAAACGCAAATTTAAGGATAAAGTCAGATTTCGTTCTCTTTTAATTGTCAATCAAAGTTAATTTCTTTACTTTTTAATTTCTTTCGTTCTATCGACATAATGTTTAGGTAAATTGTGAACTGTTTTGTTAGTAATATTTTAAATCATTTTTTTGTGTCCATTATCAAACCCGTAGAGGCCCTGAGGGAACAGATCTCAAATTTTGTTTGTAATTATCTTTTATTGCCACAAAATAAAATAAATATTTTGTGTTTGTAATTGTTTTTGAGTTTGAAGTGCAAGTTGATAACAGATTTTATTTTATGTTTTAAATTTTGTTTATTATTTCATTTAATAAAAGACCCTCCATTTGATTATTACATAAATGGCTACCACAACGTGGGGCTCGAATTCTTCGAAAATTAAATAATTTAATTAACGCTTTTTATTTGATTATTACAATATATATATATATATATATATATATATATATATATGTGTGTGTGTGTGTGTGTGTGTGTGGGGTGTGTGTGTGTGTGTGGTGTGTGTGTGTGTGTGTGTGTGTGAGTGTGTGAGTGTGTGTGTGTGTGTGTGCGTGTGCGTGTGCGTGTGCGTGTGCGTGCGCGCGCGCGCGTGTGTGTGTGTGTGTGTGTGTGTGTGTGTGTGTGTATCCACCACGTGGATAACCCACACTAAAAAATCGTCATAGTATCGTAGAAAGGGCCACCAACGGCAATGTATTCTTATCAATCATAGAATAAGAGTTGCTCCCTGCCAGCCGCCTCCAAATCTGGTTGTAGTATAGAGTCAAATCCCCAATTGGAGTCATCGGAAATTTATTACTTTAGTTTTTGATGCGTATGAATTGATACTCACTAATGAATGAATAAATAATAATATATGCTATATTAATAAAAACATTACATCTCTGAACACTGGTCAATAGAATAATTATTATTCAACTCTTCTCTCATATATAATACAATTTTTTAGAGCTCGGAAACTCTGTTAATGTCTTTGCTTTAAAGAAATGATTAACTTTCACATAAATTTCGGTGCTGGAATAATTGGAATAATTCTATGACTTCGAAAGAAAAGTATTCATAGAAATATGTATTTATTTAATGCGACCATCAGGTTGAAACACATACATACCAGCTGGAATGTAGCTGAAGTCATCGTGCTACCAAAACCTGCATGAGGTTACATCATACAGGCCTATATCCTTATTGCCAGCAATTTCAAAGCTATTTGAGAAACTGCTTCTCAAAAGACTGTCACCGATAATCCAGGAACGTAAATTGATCCAAAATTATCAATTTGGATTCAGACCCAAACATTCGACAATTGACCAAGTGCATCGAATTACTTACTTGATAGAAAAAGCCCTAGAGAAGAAATTAATATGTTCAGCTGTATTCCTTGATGTCGCACAGGCATTTGATAAAGTGTGACACGAAGGCCTAATTTACAAATTAAATTAAATATTACCAAGACAATATGTAGTAATAAGTAAGTCCTACATATATAACAGGCTCTTTCGACAGAAGTAGGAAGAATCATAATGTGACCTAAAGAACATTCAAGCAGGAGTTCCACAGGGAAGTGTTCTTGGACCTGTTCTATATCTACTGTTCTCCAGTGAAATACTCAAATTAGAAAATGTGAAACTTGCCACGTTTGCAGACGACGCTGCAATATTGGCACGGGTCAGAACCAAAGACATCCACGAAAAAACTACAAACCTCTGCTAATAAAATATACGACTGGACCAGAAAATAGAAAATCAAGCTGAATGAAATGAAATCTATCCATGTATACTTTACAAATAGAAAATGGACTACTACTCCTTTTCTAGAAATAAATGGAACGACAGTACCTTATGAAAACAATGCAAAATACCTTTGTATGACACTAGATACAAAATAAAGGTGAAAAGAACCTGTAAAAAAGAAAAAAAGAAGAGCACAACCCAAAATGTCGACACGATAGATGGTTCATTGGAAGATAATCCAGCTCGTCTTTAAGTAACAAAACATTGGTTCGTAATCAAATTATAAAACCAACATGGGTGTATGGGATACAGCTTGGGAGGGGGGGTGCAAAAACTAGTCATATCAAGCCTTTCAAAACAAAGTCTTACGTACCATGGTGAATTCACCATAGTTTGTTAGAAATGCTGACACACATCAAGACCTTAGTATGCAAAGACGAAATCAAAAGATTTACGTATAAACATGCAGCCCGAATACTCCAACATGAAAACGAGGAAGTTCTTCATCTGGCAGACAACCGATACATCTACCGATGACTGAAGAGGACTAAATCCTTTGAACTCGTCTAAGCTTAGTGTTCAAGCAGACTAGTGTGGCAAGTGCATTTATCGAAAACTAAATGACGTCATTTGACTAATTTATATGATAATTAAATAAGTTTATGATGTAACAAAGAAAAATTAATAGTTGGTCTACTACACCAGTTTTAATATGAATAACACATTTGGTGTTTATTAAATGTTTTTAAAAAATAGAAATATTATCAGTTGTTGATTCTTGAAAAATCACTTTTAACGACGTTTACGCCTATAGGCCTGCAAATACTATTAGTCACAAAGTAAAATAAATAAAGTGAATGTACGACCCTAATTTTAATTTATAATACTGTGTTATTTGTTATAAGGTGCCTCGTCACGGAACACTGTTCTACGCTTGCTGAACTCAAGGGGAATTCCCCTTCCAATTCCGCGGCTAGCAACTCAGCTGTAACCTTGTACGAAGGTAGGAAATATTGTTATTAGCATCGTTAGTTGGCATTGTGAGTCGAAGGATAAAACCACAGTGCCTTATTCACGATGCGTGATTCACGGTTGCGAACTGTGCCACGCTGACCTAGCGTTCTGGTGGTTGGCAGCCCTGCGCTACGCGTTACGCCATTGTCTGGGAACCTCCAGCAGGGTTCCTACCTTGATGTTCAAAAATACGCAAAAAGTGATCATTTATAACGCGATCTGTTCTGAAAATATATATATGTGTGTATACGATGAAATTTGACGAACGAAGGAAATGAAAACTCACCAGACTTTTTAAACATAAAACGTTGTCGCTTAAGCCTTTTTGGATCAAGCATTAGTTATACCGCGATAAATCTATAAAATTGTCTTCCGGACGAAATTAAACTTTAACTACACAAAATTTATTTATAATGAGTTGTAAATATTTGTTAATTAATGGAGCATATTACTAGCTTAAAGAGTTCGTAGAAAGGAAGGACAGATTAGATCCTCTTTAGTTTGCTGGTATCCTATCAAGTTATGCTATTATTTTACGATTATAACCTTATAGAATTTAACTGCCGACTTATTTTCTTTTTCATATGTAATGGAAGTAAGATTTGCTGCTCGAAACTCTTTGGAATGAAAATTGAAGATTAATATAGTTATCATTCCTTAAAATACTATTAGTATCTTTAACATTGCTTTAAATTACTTTCTTTTTTAAAGTACAGTGTTTTTTAAAAAAAAATTGTAATTGTAATATTTTATTCTTTTCTTGTAATTTTATATTATGACGTATCCTATTTTCTCGACCCCGGACTAATGGAATGCATAATAAATCTACTTCTAAAACATCTTGTATCGTACTTCAATCAAGTATTTCACTGCGAAAGTCGCGACCTGCAAAAGGAATATAAGGGGACGAAAAGACGATCGTTTGGGAATTTACATCTGAACATTGGGTTTCCTGTACAATTCTTGGAAACCAGAGAAAACTCAAATTTCAAAAAGAAGGGTCGCAAATAGTTTCTTGAGAGGTGTAACAAAGTAGTGGCTGTTCGTAGAAATTTCGTGAAGTTCTACGTAGAAACTGATCAACAACCACCCTGAAATCTACGACTCAAACTTCCTCAGTGACATGTAAAGGCGTCGATGAAGGAAAATGAACGGTGTTTTTAATGTGGGAAAATGTTATCTTTTTGGTAAATAGGTAAAGAAGTAACCAATCAGCATATGATAAAAGAAATACCATACAACGTTTTTGCAATCATTGTTGCTTTAGCCAAGTGCTGAACTACATGCGCCACAACATAGGCGGCGACCAAAAATAAGACATTAAATTAAAAGCAATGAAGTTAGCTCTTGTTGTTTTTTTTACAAACGATTGGTACGCTAATTGATATATATATAGTATATAAAACATTTCGGATAATTCTAGTTTATTGGATAGTATCAATTTTTTTTTAGCTTTTTAAGACAGCAAAGATCATCTTTACTGTCTTAAAATTGGTTTCTGCTATTGCAGTATCTATGATTTTCGTATGAGTATCAAAAACATTTCAAATGTTGATACTATCCAATATACTAGAATTATATCCGAAATGTTTTACATATTTTATATTGCAATAAACGTCTCATATATATATATATATATATATATATATATATATATTGTAATACCCAGTTAAGAAGGACATGAATTTTGTTCTTATTTCATCAGATTTGTTTACCAACTCAGACTGGGGATTCTTGAGTGTTTGTAGAAAAAAAGGATAATAATAAAATGATGGATAAGTGGCTCTTAGAGAAGGGGAGGACTATAATTGGACGTTTATCGCCTCTTAGAGCTAATGGTTTTGACAGACATCTGGACGGAACCCTAAAGGCATAATGACAGAAGTTTTATGGACATACAATTATATTAAAAGGAAATCTTTATTTTAATTGTATTGAGTGACTCTCGGAGCGTGAGAAAGCCAACAGTTGGAGTTTGTTTGGCGAACGTGGAAACTCAAAAACTGTAAAAACAAGGGAATATTCTGGAGAGGGGGAAGGCAGATAAAAGGAGTTGGACTGGAGTGTGGTGGTAGAGTTGGACTGGAGACCTAAGGGAAGTTGGACAGGAGACTTCAGAGGAGATGGACGTCGAGTCGAGTGGCGAGAATCTGAACGAGGAAGACATAGGAGTTGAAATGTAGACCGCAAAGGAGGACGTGGAGGCGGTGATAAATATTCGGTCAAATTGAATGGTGGCCGTGCCTAAAAATAAAATAAACATTTTAGGCCATGCAAGCTGTCAGCAGTCGGGATATCAAAAAAGGATAAAGTGAACGTGTCTGTGGAGCGTGTGTAAAAGTCTGCACAGAAGGGCATTGTAGAGTAAAGAGCATTCTTGAAAACCCCAAATAAAATTGTAAGTAGACATTCAGTAAAAAATTCTGTAAATTGTTAAATAAGAGTAATGAGTCAGATTTCGTTTCATTTCGTTTTTCATTTAATTTAACTGCATTGTTTAATTGTAAATTTTGTGTTCTGTTTCCTTATCAACCCAGTAAAGACCCCGGGGTACAGAGTCTGATTTATTAAAATGTATTCTAGATTAATAAAATTGTTTTGTTTATAAAATTTAATAACGTGTTTAATTTAATTTCCTATAATCATATTTATCAAAAAGTGGCGTATTACAATATATACAGTGTAATTTTTTAGTGACCGCCAATTTTGCTCAGAAAAATATACTAATACAATTAATATTCAATAATATCATAAATTTATATAGAAAGATACTCCATAAACGTGAATGGACGCAATATTTTTTTACGTTTCACTGCCAATAAGAAACTTTAGTTAACAGTAAGACTACAGAACAAAATATAACCACCTTCGATCAATACAGCACGTCTCAAGTCCCCAAAATTAATCCCCTATAAAAAAAAATAAAGTCTCGTTAAAATTAAGTTGATATCATCCCGGAATACCTTATCAGATAATCCTCATAAAATATTTAGAAGCCCAAATTTCATTCAAGGTTCGGTCAACGATACGTGATTAATTGTTCAAGAATTGCATGAACACAACATCGTTACGAGAAAATAATAATAATTCTAAGAAATAATTTATTCTGGCTCAGGAATGACATTCAGAAAGCATTTGTGTATTAAAGACAGACATTAAACAGAGCTGGCGTATCCTTACCACAACCAGTGTTTTCACATGCTCAATTATGTGTTTCTTTTTCAAGAGGTTAGAATTCTGGCAGAACAGAAAAGACTACTTGTAGTACAAGAATAAGGGAGAAATTCATTAATAGCGTACTGTGTGGTGAATCAAGTCAGAAACAATTGTATTATTTGAATGGATTCAATATTGCATTAAATAAAATCATATTCATACAGAACTGTTTAGTTAATAATAAAGTGTAAAACGTTTCATACCTAATTTTTTGGGACTTCCTCAGTTGATGTAAACATCAATCACATTTGAATGACACAATTTCAGAATTTCCTCTATTTTTTAATTCTTATATTATCAATTTAAGTGTGCTGTGAATAATTAAGTTCCTGTTACAATCACTTCATAAAAGGTGCATTTTGTTATTTACTAGTTGAGTGCCCGGAGTTGCCCGGTTATTTATTTAAATTATCCCGGAGAATGAATTGATTCGACACTAACCTCTCGGTAAACTTTTAATTTAACCAGTATAAATAGTGCCAGTGTTTGAAACATTTACCTATTTATGTTCCCCTTCCCGACCTATTACCTCGGCACCTAACAAAAAGAAAGCGGGATGATGACTGGCGGTATTTTAACAACTCGGGAATTCTCCAACTACATAAAATAAGAGTGCATATTAAAAACGAAAAATACTGGCTAACTTAATAAGGTCTAAAAATACTCCCAGTACCTTAAAGGATCAAAAAAAAACTTTAACTACACAAATACCAAAATATAACTGGTACCGTAAGAAAATAAAAATCCATCCTGTACCTTAAGAAGATCGAAACTATTCCGGGTAACATTTTGACAACCATGCCAAGCTCCACGACGAGGAACATAAAATTACATTAACCACCATTGCGAGAATTAAACTAAGCGACTCCTATTATGCAGGAATAGACACCAATCTCGGTCTTTTTTCACGTGATTTTTATTTAAACCCCTTCCACAACCATCCGTACGGTAAGGATGTATTCCGACCTTGCCTTTTGTAGATGAAATTAAACACTTAAAATTTGTATAATGACACTATCAAATTAATATTCCGTTTAGAAATGTTTTTAAGTGCCACCCCCTCCACAAACACCTATAGAGGTCTTAACCACTCGGTGATTGCTCCTGAATCGTAAGTAACGTGTAAACAAAGTTTGGTAGAAATTTTTCTACGCGATTAAGATTGTACAGGGAAATTTGTTTCACCCCCTTCCACCCATCTTCCTAGGGGTTGAACTACATCATAACCGGTATGTCTCAATTAATGTCAGTGACTTACATAACCGCAGATTCGACACTAATCTTGGTTGTGTACGGGGAAAAGGGTTTCATCCCCTTCCACCCCCACTCCTAGAAGCTGAACTACATCTTAACCAGTAGGGTAAATGTCAGAATAATTCTAGTGACTTCCACACCAGTCTTAGCTGTTTACTCAATACTTTTATGTAACGGCCTTACATCCACGTCCTTCCCCACCCTCTCACCTAGGGGCTGAACTACCACTCAACTGACATAGTTAATGTTATAATTAAACGCGTAGACCAATCTCGGTTGTTTCGCATTATTTTTATGTAGCTACTCTCCACTCTTTCCGTTATTAGTGCATTAAGTGGTTATCGACGCAAATATCGGCCGTTTTTGCATGTTTTTAAATTTCACCCTTGGTAGTTTCTTAACGCTTCGAAAGTCCGACAGAAATCTTTTCTGGCGTGTCTGTAGTTTTTTTATGACCGTTCTATTAGTCTACGTGACTGGTAGGTTAGTTACGGGAATTAATTACGTACGTCCGCATCATTCAGCCATCTATTTTTATTCTCTATGTTTTCATCCATGGAATATACAACATACAACGCGCCGGAAGTCTGATCTCTGGACCAGATTTGCTGGTATATGGCCGCAAAGTGAACTCTAGGTGCACGGCGCTGGTGTTGTCGAAAGTGTAGAACAGGTAATGTGTGTTGAGGTGCATCTGAACCACTTCGAGTAAGATAATCTTCAGCAGTCGTCTCAGCTTCAACTGGAGTTGAAGTTGCCTTATTGCGGATTTACGCGGACGAAACATATTGCGATTTCGTCGGTAGACAGCACCATCCAACGTTTCAACAACAAATGAATGTGGTTCGGGTCCATAATTTCTTATCTTCGCAGGAACCCAAATCTTTTCACATTGTAGGTAGAACAAATCACCGGATATAAGGAAAGGCAGGATTTTCTTGCCTTGGTTTGCCTGATCACAGCGAGTGTTAAGGCGTTGTTTAAGAGCAGCAGTAAAGCTTATATTCAGTAACCGGAAGTAAAGTTCTGATCTTTCTTCCCATTAGTGATTCAGCTGGTGAAGATAAATCACCCATTACGTTGCTCGGTGTAGCTCAAGAGCCAAAGATAAGTTTTGACCAGTTTCTGAGGTTTTTTTAATTATGTTCTTGATCGTTTGTATAGTGCGTTCAACTTGACCATTACTCTGTGGATATAACGTACTGGGAGTAATATGATTGACATATAATCTGCAGAAATCTTGTATGTCGCTTGAGTTAAAAGGAGGTCTGTTATCGCTCACTACAGTATTTGGAATTTCAAAAAATGTAAAAAGTTGTATAAATGATCTTTGTACCGATTGCGCGTTGATGCTCATCATCTTCATTACTACTGGATACTTTGAAAAATAATCCACGGACACGAGGAATATTTGTCCGTTTACCTCACAGAAATCCACAGCCACCCGTTCCCAGTGTCTTCCAGGTGCAAGCCAATCTAGAATTGGTTCTTTCTGATTGCTGTTTTGATATGTAACACATGTTTCACATCGGGAAACCATATCTTCAATTTGATGATTCAGCGCAGGCCAAAACACACCTTGTCGTGCTAGCAGTTTAGTAGCCACCATGCCTTTGTGACCATGGTGCAGACGTTTCAAAATTGTAGGACGCTCTATTTCTGGAACTATTAAGTCGTGTGCACTTGCACAGCAAATCATCATCCAGTACAATGATGTAGTTTCGGTACTGCCAAAAAGGTTTGGCCAAATCAGCCATCTGATCTCGTTTTTCTGGCCATCCTTTCTTTGCATATTATTTTACAAGTTGCAAAGTTTTATCATTTTTCATCGCTTTTACAAACTTCTTTCGTCGTTCCTTAGAAATTGTCAAATTCAAATTCGTATTCACGGACATTATCATTCCATCCACATCAAGAGGAACCAAAACAGTAATTGGACTTCATGATAATATGTCGGGGCATAGCAGTTCTTTGCCAGTTGAATGTTGTATCGCAATAACTTCATGCGCATATTTCGCAAATGTGCAGGCAGCTTGTCTAAAGGTTTCTCCATTATTCCCAATAATGGTCAGTCTGAAGTATAGTCTTCCTTCCAAATGGAAATGGTTGCAAACATTAAGTACGGCCAAAATTCTTTTTCAATCTGCGCGTAGTCTTTCAGAGTATCATTCGGCGTTAAAGACACACATTCAATCCGTTGTCCACTTTGTAACATCACGCCTCCAACTCCGTACGGGCTATAGCATCGACTGTTAGTGTGACAGGTTTATTTTTCTGTAGGTATGGAGCGGCATTGCTTCCAGAACAGCATGTTTTAGACATCTTGCGCAGTCTTATCCCATAACCAACTTGTATCTTCCTTGTTTAATTTTCTGAGGTATGCAGTATGATCAGCCACACGTGGAATAAATTTTTGTAAATAATTTACTAGTCCAAGAAGACGTCTCATTGCAGATTTATCTTTAGGATCTGGAATACATCGAATTGCATCAGTCTTATTAGGATCTTGCATAATCTTCCCATTTGTAATTATGTGGCCCAAATACTTGACAGTTTTCTTTTCCAACTGAAGTTTTTGTTTATTTAACTTGAGACCATTATCTTGAGCAATTTGGAAAGGCTGTCCTTAAATTAATATTGTGATTCTCCATTCCTTTTCTTTTAATGAGGAGATCGTCTACGTATGGATGCAGAGATGGGTACGGCGCATAAATTTCGTCAATCTTACGTTGAAAAACTTGAGTTGAAATCTTCAGTCCATAAGGTAGTACCAACCAACAAAACCGTCCCCAAGGCGTGACAAAGGTGCAAACCAGTGCACTTTCTTTATCCAGGACAACATGCGTGAAGGCATCGTCTCCATCCTCTAAGGATATCAGCATCGTCAATGTCTACTACAAATCTTGAGGAGCAGGCATCTGGTAGTCTTCATCTTCAATGACTTCATTCATTGGATCCCGGCAAATTCGTACGTCTCCATTTGGCTTAATTGGACACGCCATATTACTCACCCAATAAGTTTCTTCATCAGGTTCCACTTTTCGAATTTTTCTTGCTTTGATCATGTCTTCTAATTTTCGTTTAACATATATTTCTTTTGCTTTTGGTATGCGTCGTGGATCACAGCGAACTGGTTTTACATCTGTCTTCAAGCGTATTTTATAAGTGCCCGGAAATCGTCCCAAACCTTCAAAAACTGCATGGCACTCTTTGATAATGTCTTCAAGTGACCCATTTGTTGGTTTCACAGAATAAAGGCGTTAGATTAAACCAAAACTCTCGGATCCGTCTCCTCCAATTACTGGTACGGCGTTTGCGACATCCGCTACCACAAAGGTAACAAGCTTGGACGGGGCTTTCTTGTCAACTTCATCCAATATCTTTAAAAAATTTCGATAATAACCACGCAAGGCTCTACCTGTATATCGTTTCAACTCATGAGGATGCGGTAGACGCTTGTAATAAGAGTACGGCATGACGTTATCGTCAGCTCCAGTGTCAATTCTGACAGTAAATTGACAAAGTTCTTGAAAAATAAAGTTTGCGTACCACTTATCTTTATTCTGCGGCGCCGAGACAGTGAAAATGGAGAACAAGAATCCAGTTTCATCTGGAGAGTGCTCTTGTTCGTTGGCATCTACCATGCCCACTTGACGACGTTTCTGTCGACATACGTGAGTGAAGTGACCCGGTTTTTGGCAGTTATAGCATTGTTTGCCGTACGCTAAGCATTGACGAGGTGGATGTTGTCTCCCACAGTTGCCACAAGTTTTGTCGGTTCTGACATTGCCTTCGGGAACGAAAACGCGAATTCGCTTTTCCGCGGGATCTGAAGTTTCCGCCATCTTGACGCGAAATACGATTTACCGAAGCGTCATTTTTTTCTGGCTTTATTTCGGTCATTTGCTTCTTTGATGATTCGGTACTTCTGCACATCTTTATTGCATCGCTTAGTTGTAATGTCGTCTCACCTAATTTTTCTGAATCGTAGACATGAATACATAAGAGCAGTGAATCTCGTTCACGTGAGGCTTACAGTAATCAGTTATTTTATCCATGAGCATCTTCACAGTTACAGAATCAGCAATTTCAGTCGCTTGAAATGTCAGATTTGAGCAGATCGCAATGATTTTCTCACCTCCTGTGTGTTTAAATACTGCACGTTGACGTGAGACACTTTTACTGGCCAAATCTGCAGCCTCCATAAAAATTTCGAATTTATTTGTCCATTTCTTCCATTCTTCTTCTGGATTCACACCAGGTTTAAATTCTGGAGGAGATTTCAACCCTTTGAACGTGTTTTCTTTCGTGGTTACGATATCGGCAGGATTACTCGCCATCTTTATTGATGCACTTCAAACAATTTTACGTTATTTCTTCACAAAAACGTGCACTAAAAATTCGATATTTCGGTAATTCCTCATCTGGAAATACACTTTTGACACCATGTTGTGTTTTTATGACCGTTCTATTATGCTACGTTACTTGTAGATTAGTTACGGGAATCAATTACGTACGTCCATATACATTCAGCCATCTTTTTTTATTCTCTCTGTTTTCATCCATGGAATATACAATGGAATGTACAACAGTTTCATCGCAATCGGATGAATGGTATAGGAGCGCTTAGTAGACACACACAGAGACATTCATGTTTACATTCATTAGTCCTAATATAGTATTTTAATAATTTTTTTCACTTACTCTCTCAGTACTATTTAAAATATTTTAGAAAATTGGCTCTAAAGACTGTTTTTAGTTTATTTATTTTTTATAATTACATTTCATCAGTGTCCTTCAGATGTTTTGCCTGGATTTTCAACTACACTGTGTAAGATTTTTCCTATCCTTTCAAAGTATAATTCTCTTGAACCCGCGTTGTTTCACATCATTGACTTATTTTCGTCTCCCATCCCGTAAGTCCAGCATTCCCGAGATAGGACACTCTTCAGCTATCTTTGAAAATACCATCCACCCTGCCAGCTAATGCATACCTGTGTCTCTATTATACGACGGCTCCCTCCATATCTCATGATAAGAAGCGCTTTTAGTGTGAGTGCGCAGAAGATACTTGTATCTCGCAACTGCTAAGTGCCGACAAATCAGCTGCATGAAGACTAGTACTAAACGTTTCAGTGCTAACCATAGGCACAGAATAAAATGAATCCATAATTTTATATCAAATAAATTGTAATAATATTTTGCTGACGAATCAAATACTTAGTTCTAAAAATTCCCACAGATCCTCCCGTTCCAGGTAAGTGGGATACATGGATTCCAAGTAAAACTGGCACATACAAGACGCAAAGTATGTGCTAGATAGAAAGTCAGTTATTCAGTATTTTCATTGGCTTCAAGAACTACATAATACAAGGATTATTTATGGCCGATGATTAATTGAGTGTATTCTGAAGTTAGGTTAGGAAATAAAAACAATTGTAAAGAAAGACGACTCGCTTAAACCAGAAAAATAAACATACTGAGATATATTAAATTCTTTGCTTATGAATACGTATATACACGGATTTGCCAGATTATTAAGAATGGACCGTCAGTCAGAAAACTGAGTCTGTACTTGCGAGTTTCTAACCATAAACAAACATTTTGGGGATACGACATGACGTAGGTTACCGGTATTATTTTAAACATCTTTAAGGTACCGGGAATTTTTCTCACTGTATTAATGTTCCAGAAGTAGTTTTTAACTATATTAGGATACGCTGTGAGTTTTTTTCCCCTGCATCACTTTTAGGCGAATTGCCGGGTAGGATCCTTAAACCATAGCCCGGAGGCCCTCGTTAACCCTTGGCTACCTTCCTCTACCTCTCCGCATCCCCCCTTTCAAATCCCTTCCTATGCTATTAAAGGGGAGTTGTCACCATGTGGATTACCCTCATGTAGCCCGTTACCCTTTTTAAAAAAAATGTGTGCGTTTTAGGTTTTCTCAATGTACCGAGATTAAATAACACAGTACTAAAGTATTTTTGATTCTTTCAAAATTTCTTGACTCTATTAAGGTACAGTTATGATTAAATTAACATCCCGTTGTCTTGAATTTCAAAAAATGTACTGCGAATTAAATACATTTCCGGGCTATAAATAAATACCCCGTGAACGCCCTGCACCAACCTAGTAAAACATAGAAATAACGTAATCCACTATGGATATCCACAGAGAATTAATACATGATTTGAAAGTTAAATAATGAGTGAAATGTTGTAAAAGATTCGAAAATCGATACAGTCACCTGCCTCACTAGGGCTCTGCAGAATACTCTAGCTCTGAATTTCTTGATTTCTCTGCAGATGTACATACTTTTTGTTACTGTTCGAAACGTTCAGTTCTCTTCCTCTGCCTTCTGTATGACTCATTTACTTTTTAGTGTTTATCAGTAATCATATTCTTATCTGATAATTAAATCACCCTCTGGCACTCAGTTTTCTGCGATAATTCTATTGACACAACTCTTATTCTCATCTTTACTTTATCATTGTTTACCTTACATACCGCTAAATGTCTACACGTCATCTAATAAATAAAATAGTGTTTATGTATGAGTATGTTCAGCATACAAATCTACACACGTGGAGCAAATTTGACCAGTATACACGTGTTCTTTTTGAACTGGAAACTAACACTATTGGGGGGGGGGGTAAGACACGACTTCAAACCCTAGGGGCAAGAATAACCTGGAGTGGAAATTTTCATACATGCTAAATCGGCCGATATTAGCGTCGAAAGCAAGATTTTAGGCGGTTCATAATGTTTATCCGGATGTCTTTGTGTATAACTTCAACATCTTTGGGCATGGGACGTGAGCACCTTTAGGGATTGGGGTGGAGGGTTGTTACATAAAATAACGTGAAAATAACCGATATTGGAGTCGAAACCGGGATTATGGAAGTCGCTGAGTTTAATAATGATATGTACTTATAATACTTACTTTACGAAACAAACACTGTATTAATAAAGCACCCATATCACCTATAGAGGTGGGGGTCGAAGACATTATAAATCACAGAGAGTAATTTTAACACATTTAGAGTACCGAGAGTATTTTCTGTCTCTTAAGGTATCGGGACTATTTTTAACTCCCTTATTCTTTACTCTATCAAGGTACGGAGACACTTTTTGACTCTCTTAATGTAAATGAACCATTTTTGTCTATCTTAAATGAGTATTTTTGATTCTTTTACCATACCGAGATTGTTTTTAAGTCTCGTAAGGAACATAAAGTAATTTTGACTTTTCATGATACTGGGTATATTTTTTTAAGAGTATTTTTCATATTTGGTGTCGAGGGTATTTATGCTTATCTAAATGCATTGATGGGTTGTGATGAAATTAGCATTCCCTCTTCATAGGCACTAATAAATTAATGTGGAGTTAAATACATTTTCTGGCTTATGTAAATAAATACCCGGGTAACGAAGTGTACCCAGCTAGTTGTCTATAAATTTCAAATCCACACGAGTCAAGATATTTTACCAAACGCTTAGCTTTCTTCTAAAGGTGAAAAGGAGCATGAGAATATATACAATGATAAAATGAAAAATTTTGAGTTTTGTTAACTGACAAGCGCAGTTGTGTCGCTCTAGGCTCTTCTTCGCACCTGACGAAAGGAACAAAGATCCCAGAAACGTTGTGTGAAATTTATATTATCACTTTTTTGTCTGTATTGCCTATCTTTCTTATTCATTATTCAGGAGAATATATATTAGGAACCATTGTGTGTTAGATAATTAAATCAATCTCTTCTCTACGTTTCCTTCAAACCAATCGTTCGGACGTTTTTAATTTAGTAACCTGTGTATACGGGAGCATGAAATTAAATTAAAGATTGTTCCATAATTTAATTGGGAAAATAACGAAATGTTTGCTTTTCTGTGTACAATAGTCAACCATAATCAATCATTGTTAATTCTACATAGTAAATATGCCAGAAAACGTTCTGCTATATTCTAACCTGAAATTTACACTTGATTGCGATGTCGTTAATTATATGTATATAAGTAAACCATTTATAATGCCTGACTACCTACTAGCCCCTGCCAAAACTGGAACGTCATTTGCAGACCTGTTTATAAAACACGATCTTTTAAAGGTCAAGGCGAAACTATTCTTTACTCAATGATCAAATCCTCGTGCTTTCTGCGACATTAAAACTTGTCCCCCGAACTCTGGTCAATTCAGAGACTATTTAAATTAATGGAAACGTTAACGTTGTATAAAAAGTGTGCACCAACTCCTATAACTCACAAGAATGGAACAAGAGTGTTTTGCGTTCTTTCTTCCATCATTGGGCATGATTCAATTTTAAAAGAACACTACAGTACATTCAAACACTTGCATGAAGTTACCGGTTAGTAAACCCTTTGGTGACAAATTTTGATTGAGAATCGTTTTCAGTTTTCCCCTGTTTCATCAAATAATTCTTGGCAAGCTGTTATGAAATCTTCCCAATTTACGAAAAATTGCCAAGAAAAACTAAGATAAAACCGAGGAGAACCGCCACATTCCCCCCAAGACCTTCTAAATCCAGAATGTTTCATGGAGGATGAAAGTTTTCCAATCGTTTCAGTTGCTAATAACCCTTTAGCCATTCTAAACGAAAAAATAGTGTATGGCATATTCAAACGGTAAAAATTATGGATTGAAAATACGATATAAATTTCTCAAAAATTTTCTCTCTAGAATATGCTTTATAGGATAATTGGGATTATTAGTAAATATCGTCAACGCTAGAGGTTAATGATTTTTTTATTATGAATTATCCCCTTTACGAGCAGTGAGTTTTCACATAATAAACCACCTTTATGTTCTTTTCACAGACTAAGAATGACGCAAAGTGTGACGTCAGTTTGGTATATTCACTCAAAAAATAATTCCTTCCAGCCTAGAAAAAAATTACCTATTTTTTTTTGGATAAATAAAGATATGAAAAGAAATGGTTAAACAGCTCTCCTCTTATTGCCATATTGAAAACAGAAATGTGACGTCACAAGTCACATGTTACTCCAGTGTAAATGGTATATGCAATTATTTGCACGGAAAAAAATGTATGGACTCACGTCCAAGTTCTTTCAATATCTTGCACTTACCAGTGTAAATGGCCTGCAAGTATTTGCAGCAACCACTGACTGCAACTTCTTGCCAGTATAAATCAAGCCTTAGAGTTCCTAAGTTTGTAAACTTGTTTGTGATATGAAATATAGGAGATATTTTGAGCGTTTTACCGTTGCAAGCAGTTATTACTATTTATAAGATAATAATTATGGCATTAATTGGAATATTTGGCCATCACTCTACCCGCCACTAGCTAAATGAAAGAAGAAAGGCTTTCTTCCTATCGGAGATTGGAGACAGAATATTACTCCCAGCTATGAAGTTTCGCGTATCAACGAACGTATTTCTTTAATTACTAATTACTGTCATATTAATTTTTTAACGTAGTTTTAAATCATATATTTTGTGTAAAGTACAATGTTTAACGTAATTTTAAATAATCTATTTTTTGATAAAGTACACTGTTTGTTTTTTAACATATGTAATAATTATTCTTTTCTTGTAATATTATATTATGACGTATCCTATTTCCTCCACCGAGGACTAATGGAATGAATAATAAATCTTATCCTAAATACACCAACATTATACTAAATAATGACCACTAACCCTGTAAAACACACTTCCTGAAATACAAACTGAGTTTTCATTTGAATAAAAAGTGTATCATTAAGGAAAAATAAATGATCAAAAATGATTAAAAAGTTAAATTCTTAAAAACTTAAATTCAATATTCATTTATATATATCAGTAACAAATTATTGTTCACTACACACATGTGCGTAAATAATACATCAATTTTGAAGTATACATTTTATATTAAGGGTTTTTGTCGTGGTACACAGCATTTTGTGTAACGAAAGATATGTCATAGTCGCTATACCTGAGCAACAATCCGAAGCAGATACGTCAACATATAGATTTAAAAATACATTAATTATTAATATCTTTCGCAGGACAGTTATCACCAAACAGATTTCTTTCTGAGTAACAAAGATAAACTTGGTTACATTTCTAAACCTTCCGCATAGTCCCCTTCAAATCCCTTCCTATGCTATTAAAAGGGAAAGGCCTCCACGTGGATTACGCTCATGTAGAAAAAGAAGGATATTCTCCAAAGGGGGCAGAAAAGAGAAGAAAGCTACCAACGAGAAATTCTTTCTTCTTTTTCTGGCCCTAAATTAAGGTTGCCATAAGCCGAGACACCAAGGTTAGTTCTGAGGAGTAAACGTTGCGTATGTTCGTTCATATAGGAATGCAGGTTTCTCTAGGCTTTCTCGTACAACATTAAGGATCCTTAAACGATAGCCAATGACTCCTAACTTTTGGCAACTTTGCTCTCCCTTCCGCACGCCTCTTCTATTCCTTCTATCTCCTTAAAGCATAAATACTTCATCATATGCCATCATATTTAGATTATATAATTGATACTGAAGAATAAACGAACAAATTCTTGGTTAAAATTATAATTTACTTTCCTGATGCATTCACTACACCTGAATCTTGAAAGTAAATGTAATAAACCAACAATTACCCTTAATTATCTCTTTTCCGACATCTCTCTGTCGCTTATAAAACCAAACAAGGGCAAAACATAATTAAATGATTTACTGCATAATAGCTTGTACACTTGTTTGGTTTGCTTACAGGTGATAAAGGGCAATTAGAACAAAAGCTCCTTTATTTATCTGTTACGAACAATTTATTGAAGAAATTTTGAATTATGAGGAGGGTTTTGATTATTTAAATCTTGTCTATATTACGAAACTCTTATAAAAGTGTTATTTTAATAAGTTTAATTGTAAAATTAATAAATGGTAACGTGCCTACAATTACAATTATAACAAAGTATAAATTTATATATATATATATACAAGTCATTGTGTCAGAAGAACCCATTAAGAAGATCTTTATTATAGAAATCAGTTGTCTTTGATCATGACCAAACCAAATGAGTACATTATAATTAAAACATAAATTATGAATAATGAATAAAAAAGTTAGCCACAAAAAAGTGATAATACCCTACAACGTTTCTGGGATCCTTGTACCTTTCGTCAGATGCGAAGAAGTTGTGTCGCTCTAGGCTATTATTCGCACCTGACGAAAGGTACAAGGATCCAAGAAACATTGTGTGATATTTATATTATCACTTTTTTTTGTCTGAATTGGCAAATTTCCTTATTCATTATTTTCAATCAGGTGTAATTTTCTTTTTTATTTTAAAACATAAATTAAGTGAGGAAAATTTAATTGCTCTCATGAATTTCGGAATTGCCAAAAACAATTATGCATGGATAAATGTATAAAGTAAACACGAAGAAAAGCTGAACCTTGAATACTCATAAATTAAGGCTACTTGTTTATTTTTCCGCCTTTTACAACACGTGAAATAATTACCATAAAAATTACCATAAATGTTAATAGCTACTTGATTGAATTGTATTACGTAAATCTTAACCAAATTTTCTTGACGGATGTAGATTTGTATGCGGGACATACATAACTGAAATGAAAGTATTTTTATTATGGTTTTATTTATCATAAATCATTAAAGTTTTTGATTACTATACAATATTTTAATTAAATCAGAGGAATTAAATGCAAATACATAAATTTAACAAATTTCTAATAACTATTTAAGACGTGTGTCCCGACCCTTTTCTTCAGGGTTAATATTGCGTGTGGAGATAATGGCAAAACTTTTGTGGCAATATGAACGTAATTTCATTTACAATTTTTTTACAATAAAAACCTTATCTTAAGTGCTGGTATCTGCTCCGTTTATCGTCCGACTTTCTGCAAGCCGTCTGTTTTGAATTATTTTCTGTACAACACTCCAATAGATTCTTCCGTTTACACTTTTCTTTCGTTTGTTAAATCACACCAATTAACTCTTAAACACTTTGACAAATTTTAACATTTAAAACACTTAAACTTGTTGCGTGGAGCTCTGCAAACAACTTTATATATTAGTAAGTCCGCTTTATACGGACACTCAGCAGCTTCTCCTCCACTCCTCTGGTCTGTGTGACCGTCATAAATTTTCTCACTCACGCTTCAGCAATCCCCCAATTTCGTTTTTTCCGAGGCGCTCCAAGTCCTTGAAAATTTTATTTAATTTTTCATACAATGTTTTAGGCATTCAAAATTTTGCCTCATTACAATACAAATACACAAACAGTCAATTTTATTTATGAGGCAAGCGTCGTAGAGAGACTTTTAACGAAAATCCAGGATTAATTTAATAAAATCAAAACGGCACGAAGTTTCTGCTGCATTGTGCGTGATAATCACCCACTTATAGAAATTTCTCTCCTACATTTAATCATGTATTTAAATTACAGGAAATAAGCTAATTCATCCATGCAAATTTTGTTATTCTCCAAGAAAAGGAACGAAGCGTTCTGTCAATTTTATTTTAAGGTTGTTAAATTATGTCTGATATGTTTGCCGGTTTATTGAAATCGATATTAATCCAAAGACAATGTAGCCTATAATTCCAATGACAATGAAAGTCAATACAAGAGTGTACGAGGTGAGATACCGTAATTAGTAAGAATAAGTTGCCAGGGATGAATTTGCTTTCTATGAATGTGGCTAATTCCTCCGTAAGATTTTTCTTGTACTAACGGAGAATACATCATACATTCAAGTCGCGACGCCATTTCATCGTTCATGCGTATCAAGGATGGAATATTCGTTAAGCGTACGCGGTAACATATGTATCACTGTATATATTATGAATTTTAACGCTGTTCACAGTGCATTCTTCCTTCATACGTGCCACGCGCATTGTATTTGTCGTATGTCATTAATCCAAATCGCTACTCTTAACCTGAAATTCGCGGAACTTTGATGTACACTGATAAAACAGTAAATTTATTGAAGTGTTTTCAGACGTTTTTGAGTTTCTCCAGTTCAAACGAGCTAATATATTCCTCAAAGAATTAAGAATTAACAGGTTCCGCATTGAAGTAAACTAGTTGATAAGGTCCAAGAAAATTTTTTTTCTGGGTGTGATTAGTTACCACACATAAAAAACACAAATATGTGAAAGTTGATATGCGTACATCAGTGAACACTTAAATGAGCATTGTTGGACACCCCTAGTGAACCACGCCCGTGTCTTCAGACTAGCCAAGACCAAGGACAGCTTCTCACTAGCTGCTTCAGAAGTGGTCCTGCTTTGTCACCTCTGTACAGTAACAATCGTGTGACGTCACACCTAAGTACCAGATCTCATTCCTAACACTAATTGTCCAGCGACAATCTTGCCGTTCTCCTTGTCTAGGCCGACGTTGGACTGCGGTCTGTGCGATTACCCAAATATTTAATACTAATTATCGTATTAAAAGAAAACCGGCTTTTATTTTCGACAATTGACCTAGAACTCTGTACTGCGGCACAAAAAGTTCCAGCAATGTTTATATGATGCCAAAATCTTTAATTTTTGAGCGTAGAACAATTTCTCACGATTATTTGCAACAGTAATTTGCTCCTTCAGTTCATTTAACGGTCTGGATACGATATAATATTACGAATAGAAACGCAGCTGCATTAACTGAGTTAGTTGATTGGGTACATGGCTTTTTTCTCATATATTTTTAACGGCGTAAATGAAGTTCTTTACCGACAACGTTATCCAGTCCACAGCCGATCGGAACATCCTCGCCACCCTGATCAATCTTCAGTGGAGAAATTGCGTTTAGGGACAAAATGTGTTTCGTGAGCTTTGAAAGAAATCTCGATAATGTGAGGTGATTTGGTTTAATTTCAGCAGAAACACTTCAGTCCATCAAGACCCACCGCAATCATATTTCTCCTAAAGCTGAACTTAAGTAGTATTTTCTAAGGATCGTCCATTTGTAGCGCAGGGTGTTCCTCAGCTCAATAAGCTGCGTGGCCTAATAGATGCAGATTTTCAGAATTTTATGTAATACTAGCTGAGTGCCCGGCCTTACCCAGGTATTTATTTCAATTTAGCATGTAGAAGGAATTGATTCGACACTAATATCTTGGTACACATTTCATTTAACCAGCATCAATAGCGCCATTATTTGGAACATTTCCCCTTCCCAACCTAAACCCTGGGCATCTAACTTCAAATAAACCAGGATGATGACTGATCGGAATTTTTATAACTCGCGAATTTTCCTACTGCATACTATAAAACTGTCTAAAAATCACTACGAATTAAAAAATACTAGCTTACCTAATAAAGTCTAAAGCTAATCCTGGTACTTTAAATGAGTAAAGAAATACAACAATCAACTAAATAGAGACCAAAATATAGCTGATATTCCAAGAAAATAAAACATTTACCGAGCAACTTAAGAGGGTCAAAACTACTGCGGGTAACTTTTTCTCAACCACGTCCACCTCCTTAAAGAGGAACATAAAATTTCGTTAAACTCTGTGGTTAATGAGAGTAGTAAACACAGCGACTCCTATAACCCCGGTACGACACTAATCTCGGTCTTTTTTACATTACTTTTTATTTAAACCCCTTCCACCACCACCCGAACGGTAAGGCTACTTCCCTCTCTTGCCTTTTGGAGTTGAAATTAGACACTTAAAAATTCTAGAATGACACTATCAAATTAAGCGACCAAGACGCTAATAATGGCCATTTATGAATGATTTTTAAATTCCACCACCTTCACCCTCTCCCGTAGAGGTGCTATGTGTGTCTTAATCCCTCGGTGTTAGTAACATATGTATAAAGTTTGGTAGAAACTGCTCTACGCATTTAAGATTGTACGTAGACATTTGTTTCCTCCATTCCACTCTCACACCTAAGGGTTGATCTACTCTTAACCAGTATGCTAAAGAATTAAACTCAGTGACTTCCGTAACACCAGATACAACACAAGTCTCAGAAGTTTACTGATTACTTTTATATAACAACATTTCACCCACTTCTTCCCCCACACACACATCTGAACAGTTGGACTACAGCTTATCTGACATAGTGAATGTCAGAATTAAACTCTGGTTTTGACACCAATCTCGGTCGACGCTGGGTAACGGCTGATAATGGTTCAATTCAGCCTAGGATATTAAATAACCTGTAAAGTAAAGTCGGCAGATAGATGCAGGACGAAAAAAGTTCTAGAACAAATGTTGGAGACGTGTCCGGTGGTCAGTTGGCCGGAAATTTTAGCAAAGTGAACTCAACTTGGGTACAGATTTAGGTTGTGAACAATAAATGGCTGGTTGAATAAAATTTCTTTAAAAAAACTAGTGAAGTGTTTAGGCAGTGTAGTACGAGAGCAGATCTGATTATATGGTATGTAAAAACCTTATATAAAAATTGCGTACCGTTAATTTCTTTACATTTCTGTAGATTTCTCTTGATTTCAGATTTTTTAATATATTTTTTTATTAATAGTTATTGTAAATTTAAATATTATTTTTTTGTAACTTTTTGTATTTTCATTTGATTTTGTGATAATTCCAAATTACTGTAACTATTAGAGGCCCAATAAGCGACCCTGAAGAATTAAGAATTTTATTAAAAACTGTGGCAATAATTTGAAAAGTTATGTAAAGAGCTCAAACTAAATATAAATTTGTATTAAATATTTTATCTTTAAAAGGTGTAATAATTCATTTATAAACCCTATTAATTATCATTTTTCTTTAAATTGTTTTTTCACATTAATTGCACTCCAACGTGAGTTTTATTTTATTTAATATGTTAATTTAATTAAAGAATACTACATTAATTGGCTCCAACGTGATGGCGCTTTGCATGATATTTTAAAGTGAATATTAATATATATATTGAACATCAAGTTGAAAGTGAACCATGCCTCACCCGTTCATACTAATGTGTTCTTAAGTAATATGAACATAATGCAATAATTAAGAGAACCAGTAACAACTTCGAACTGATTCCATTAATATTGGCGTTTAGAAAATAAGGTATTGGTGTCGACGGAAAAAAAATCATTAACCGCCTGACAGAACCTAACTGAGGTAGAAAACAATATTATCAACTGAATTATTTGTTATCATATTTGCAACGGACAGATAATTGGTCTTTGAACTAGGATCAAACTTCTACAAACACGATCGATATGACGTCCCATATTGCACTTACAAAATAAAACTACGAAATTTACAGTCAGATTATTTCCACGATACGAAAAACAAGTTCCCAACCGTTTCTGAGAAAACGAATTGGAATTAGAACTAGGAATTTAAGTGGTTTTCTCATGTGGGTTGCCTTTGGATTTGAATTTTAAATTCTTAGAAATTGCAGCATTAGAATTATCAGGATTTGATCCCTTAGAGATAAAATTTACACTTAAATTATCAGCTTGAGCAGATTTTAGCCGCTTCTTTAGAAGCAGACTCAAGCATTTGAGC
Organism: Zhengitettix transpicula; assembly: GCA_037074705.1. Classification (NCBI taxonomy): domain Eukaryota; kingdom Metazoa; phylum Arthropoda; class Insecta; order Orthoptera; family Tetrigidae; genus Zhengitettix; species Zhengitettix transpicula. The sequence continues at coordinate 186,034,302 of CM073591.1, read as the reverse complement.
TTCCTCAAAGACATCTTTAAAAGTTGAAGCGCTCTGCTGGAATGAACGGAGTTGGTTGAAAACACTTGGAAAGAATTTTAATTAAATCTTACAATTACTTATTTGAAGGAAAATCTGCGCCAAGAAGATCCAGGGACGTGTCGTGTGCTTCACGTGAAAGTCGCATGACGAACCTGTCCCGTTTGTCTGCATCTTCTTCAATCTTAGCCAGGCGAAAGTCTGTCCCCACACTATCGCAGAAACTTTTGTTATTATGGCCAGGCGCAAATTTTTCAGGATTATCTCTGTCCATCGTAAATTAATAGAATTGTATGAAATTAAAAACTTGTTAAATTCTTTCATCCTCGGACCCAATTAATATGTTCTTAAGTAGTATGAACATAATGCAATAATTAAGAATTAAAATGACATCTTTTATTCAGTATGGAATACTGGCACTAAAATAATAATTGACAATGTATAAAGAAAAATAGTTTCAAGCAAATTTGCAAAATACTGTTGAATTGTAAACAATAATAAACAAAAATGAACAAATTAAATCAGTAACAACAACGAATTCCGCTGAGATGAGGGTACAACATTTCACCACTAATCCTCTGCAACATCACCAGTCACTGAGATACAAAAAGTTGTTGACAGCCGTAATTGAATAGGTCCAGGTCTTAGAAGGTTGTGGACTCGCGTCTCTAAGCTCTGAACTGATGCTGCTTATTCACTGGCAACATTTACTATTCGAAACGTTTCTTTCACCCCTTCCTCTTTGATTCCACTCTATTATTCTCTATGTATAAATATTTAGGTGGAGGTTATTCAGATTAATTATGTAACGTGGATTTAAAGAAAAATGTTTACTCAATTTAATTTCAGTTAAATTTCTGAGATTTGTTGCCAGTTTCCGGTAAACAATCGGATCCCTTATTCTCAGGTTCAACATAATACGTAGATACCTCCTTAGGTATGTCAAGGATTGAGAAATTCGTCCATCTGTCGCCACCATCGCCCTTCATCTGTGGATTATCCGACTACACCGTCGTCTCTCTAGTCCTGTCTCGTCGACAAATACAGGACGAGTAATGTCTACCTCCAGGATGTGCCAAAACTGTGGTGAGGTTGTTAAAGGAGACTCTTAATTTTATCTATTTATTTAAATTTATTATTAAATTTTATTCGATATAATTATTAATTTATTTGAACTTAATAATACAAAATTTGATTGACTATCTAATGATACCAAAATATCACACAATTCATCTACATATACTAAATGCGCACTGTAAAATAAGAAATATCTCAGGGTGGAATGTGATACAAACTAGAATGAAAACTACAATTGATTTTTTAAAAGAAATTAAATAAAAGACAACCGCGGGATTTGCTAACGAAAATTTCATCCGGTGTCATCGAGAAATGGCGAGAAGCGTCCCTTCTTCTTTTGCCTCCAACAGAAAATCCTCAATCGTCTAGTATGTTTTAGCCACACTAGTTCCTTTGCAGTCTAGTTGCAATTCGTCGCCTTAACAGATTATTTATTCGGAAGCTCTGCAATCTTGACGCACCTTGCCAAACTCTATCCACTCTCTCCGACCGTCCAGGCCGTTCTTACCAACAGCTTCCTTGCTGTCCCCGAAGCAAACTGCTGACCCTTTTCAGCTCCCCTTGTTACGCGATCGAGACAAAAAACTGTCCCTGCCAATTCCCGACGTCCTGTTTTGTTTACAAAAGCAAATTCTCGTTCCATTTTGTGTGTACTTCATATCTGGTGTTACTTCCAATATGGAAAATTTTATCCACCAAAAATTATAAACGAGGGACACGATCACACCGCAAAACTATCCATGTTATCTACCCTTTTAATCGTTCCTCCTGAACCACGAAATTTCATTGGTTCAAACAATTATATTGTATTACGTAACTTTCAATTCACATCACACCCCAGATTTCGCCAGATGCCAATTCTTACATCCAGGCAAATCAGGGACCCGTCACGGAACTTTTATGGCTGTCTTCCCAGGTCTGGTCGTGGTCTATCGAAAAATCCTAGCATTAGAGTGACGCCGACGAGATACACGCTTTGTCATGTTTTCAAGCCTTCCTAAATTCTTTAATAAAGTTAAATGAAATAAAATAAGCGCTAAGGAAATTATAAACTATAATTTATTAACTATATTGTATATATAATATATTGTAATGATTAAATAGAGAAGATTAATTAATTAACTAACAAAATTTTATTGAATTATTTAACCAATTAATTTTTAGTTTTATTGAATTGATAGTTCGTTCTTAAACAATTTATTTCAGTTTAACAGGAAGGATTGAGAAATAATTTTACTACCTTAAACTTTACGATACCATTTACTTTATTTAACAGAAACTTATAAAATTCTCTCTGTGGTTAAATACATTTAAAGTTTTAATGTTTAGAAATTTGATAACTCTTCTCTCAGGGTCGTTTACCTGGGCTTGATAAGTAAAGAACAATCATAGAATTTATAAATTAAGAAATTAACAATCAAAACCAAAACGAGACGAAGAAATCTGACGAATACCTTTAACTATTGTTTACAAACTTAATTAACTTGGTTTCTACTTACTAAAATGTTCGGCTAGTACCAGACTTAGATTCCTGAGCTCGGGCACATAATTTACACTAAAAAGGCCATGAATCCCTGACTCTACACTTGATTGTCAAACACACGGTCGTAGTTATTCAATTTTCCTCCGGGAACTGGATCTGCTGCACCTCCGGATCATCAACAAAACATATTGTTACACATTGTCTTTATGTGGAAAATGTTGATCTCAGTACGCGTAGGAATCTTAATGTGGCACTAAATATTTGTTTACTCTTTGCAGTTTTTGTAAAAAATATTTCGCTGTCCAAACTTTATACTTGGATTTAAAACTTGTAACTGTCTCGGTTGAATTTTATACTTAGGCCACGCTGTTCGTTCTCTCAAAATTTTACTTCCTCTCCCGCCTACGATATCAGACTGACTGCCGTTCCAGAAAGCGCTCGCAGCCCACGACAAAGCCCGCCGACACATTGTTGTCTTTGAAGAATTGGTACCGATAACAATCCAATTATTAAAATCATTAGTGGCCTCTAATTAGTATTACAATATATATTATATATAATATAATTTTATATATAATTATATATACTCTTAAAACCAGGCAATGGAACATAGCCCAACTCTATCCAAATATGAAATGCGCCAATGAAATCAAAATTCATTTCCAATATATCATCCAGGTCCTATGTGAACGGTATACACGTATAAATTCTCCCCTCTCGAAGAAAGCATAAGGTGCGATGTATAATTATTGTAAAACCATTTGATGCCGTTCTAAAAATCTGGACTCTATTAAGCTGACGATTTTTTCTGCTGGACTGCAACGTGAACAGCAGAACGGAATGGTTTGAATTTTATTCTCATTATACAAATAAATTCTGTTACATACTAATAGTCATTGTAACGGACCGTGAAACAGTAACTGTTTCTGAATATCTTATTTCTGATCTATTTGGATTGACCTTCCACGTGAGCGATAACGTTTCCCAGAAATATGGAAGGGAGCCTTGAAATAAGAATGGCGTAACTATTGCTACCGTTAACGGTATTCATTATGAACAACAGACCATCAGACATTAAAAACAAACCAGAAAATAACCCGATTTGTGTTGAAATTGTAGTAAATAAGGAACAAACGGGGTTAAACATATCTCTCTCAAATTAATACAGTTGACACAAAAAACGGTACGTTGCGATGAGAAAGTGTATTTATAATGTGTACAATATGGATTCGTGTACGTTTTGCGAGGTTTTTACGAACAGCACTTACTTTAAATCATCCAAAGAGTATTTATTAAATGAATCGGTTAGAAATTATAATGGAGCATCAGACCAACTTTAATGAATAGAACTCAGCACAACTATATTGTAAATGTTTACAAACAAGGTTAAACAAAATTTTAAAAAACTTGCATTAAGTGAAGAAATTCGAGTTTGGTTTGCTCTGGAGCATGATCTTACACTAAGTCAAAAAAATTAAACAAATTGAAATTCCAGGACTTCGAAAATTTATTTACAAAAATGGTCCACCATTTTAATTGGCGTAGATTTCAATTGTAAACACACTGCAACAACTCGTGAAGGTACGAGTAGCATGTAATTGTACACAGACGTTCCCTTGAACTTTTATACCATTCAGAACCGACTTCTCGGACTCGGACCACACTCATTTTGGACAACTTCATAGGCAAAATCATTCCTTATTTTAAGTCCCCGAAGTAGTTTCCAGTGATTCTCAGAATAAATACTACACCCACTCTCCTACAAATCTAGTTCCTAAATCCAGTTCCCGTTTGATTTCGATCTGTGCACCAGTAGTATTAAGGGACTCACTGTGTTCCTCTGAAGATGCATTACAAGAAATATACAAACTACTATCAAAACCGCAAGTAAGAAAATTAGAAACAACAGACCATTAAGATTTAATAACACAAATAATTCTGCTATGATCGAAAAACTTTATGAAATCAAAAAGCAATGTCGTAAACTCGATACCCAGGCCACATATTGGCGTACAACTAAACAACCCGTGACTTGTCGAATGGTCTGCGAGAAGAAAGAAGAGCGGCCACAGAGCAATTGTTACTAACTCTGGACGCTAACGACGAATCATTCTGAAAAAATTGTTGACTTCAACAAAATCCCACTAAATTCATCAATCAACTCAACCGTCAGACAGATTATTAAAGACAAACTTAGTGAACCTCATAACCCAAAAGATAGTGGCCATCATCTTTCCAGTTGACAAAATGGTCTTCGCCTTTTCCGGTGCACTTTCACCAGCCTTTGTCCATTGTTTTGATTATTTTTAGGTTTCTGGAATGTAGTGATGGTCTGTTTCCTCGACCGTTACGAATCTGCGCAAAAAGTCTTCTAGGCTATGCCTAAACATTGCTATATTCTGCGATGAAATGTTTTTCCGAATCTGTTTTTGATCCAATGTCAACATTCGCGGTACCCATCGCACGCAAAGCTTTATTTGGGGCAGTTTTCATGGAGGATGAAATGCAATCGTGCAGTTTTTAAGCCTACGGCTTCAGCTACCTAACGCAATTTTTAATCTGCGATCTTCCTCTACAATATTGTGAACTTTTTCGATGTTTTACTGAGAAGTGATCTCAATTGGACTGTCGGGTCGAGTTTCATCTTCTCTGTTTCTGCGACCCTGTATAAACTCAATATTCCATAAGTAAATGGTCTTCAATCCTGGTGCAGAGTACGCATGAACTCCATCCAATTCTGTTTTGAATTGTTGCTGCTGACCAACCCTTCAAATGACAGTGTTTAATGACAGCGCGAAATCCGTTTTTATATTGCCTCCGCCAGGCTACACATCTAACACTACAGAAGGCTGCCAACAATAAACTACAACTGGCATATGTTTAAAACATTTAGGAATGTCTTTGAAAAGATCATGTTCACCAACAATGGCGCCAAAGTGAAAAATTTCCCGCTGTATGATAGAAATTTAGCAGACATGGAACAACCCACATATTTTACTCAAACATGGAAGTACGCATTGAAAATCATGATCCTTAAGCCTAATAAACCGAGGGATGATCCAAACAACTACAGACCAATAAGCTTCCTTTTCATACTGCCTCACCTTCAAGTACGATATACTTCTGCCACATACACAACATGGCGTCAGTAAAAAACACTCATGCAGAACATTTATACAGGGTAGTGAGTGAACTCCTGGAAAATATACGACTGTGATCGAAAAGTAAGGTGAAATTGTCATTTAAAACTCCCGGGAATTAGGAATGCAGGTAATTTTTTCCTCTAGGTTTGTAGGACTGTCTATAATATTTGCCAAGCGTCTGTTTGTTAAAGGTTGAATTATCTCCGAGTTACACGTGTTTTTGTAAACAACCAAAAGTGAATTTTTCGATTTTTGCAATGGGTGATTTTGTTGAGCAAAGAACTTGCATCAAATTTTGTTTGCGGAACGAATATTCTTGTGCGGACACGTTGAAAATGTTGCGGAAGGCCTTTGGTGATCAAACTATGGCACAAAAAAACGTTTATAAGTGGTACAAGGACTTCAAAGAGGGCCGAGAACGCGTTGACCGCGCTCTGGACGACCATCAACGTCTACCGACGAGGGCAACGTCCAAAAAATTAAAGATTTGGTGCTTGAAAATCGTCGATGGCCAATTTGAGATCTCGCTGATAGTGTTGGAATATCATTTGGTTCAGCCCAAACCATTTTGAAGAATGTTTTGTGTCTCAAACGCGTCAAGTCTCGATTGGTGCCAAAATCGCTCAATTTTTTTTTAAAAAAAAGCGTCGCGTTGATGTGTGTGAAACTTTGTTGTCTGACTATCAGGACCACTTGAAATGCATCATTACTGGAGACGAGACTTGGATTTACGCATACGACCCTGACCCCACCGACCAATCCAGCGAATATCGTGCAAAAGGTGAAGCAAGACCGAAAATCAAGGTCATATTGACAGTTTTCTTTGATTATCGTGGTGTGGTGCACTATGAATTCCTTCCGCCCAGCCAAACTTTCAACAAAGAATATTATTTGAGCGTTATGCGTCGTTTGCGCGAAGCTATTCGTCTGAAACGGTCGGAATTATGGCCGAACAACTCTTGGTTCCTTCATCACGATAATGCACCATGTCATACTGCATTGGTTCTTCGCGACGTTTTTGGTAAAAACTCGACTCATATCGTTTCGCAACCACCGTATTCGCCTGATTTGGCTCCGTGCGACTTCTGGCTATTCAGCAATCTCAAAAGGCCAATGCGGGGACGCCGTTTTGACACGATTGAGGAGATAAAAACCGAATCGAAGAAGGTCTTGAAGGCTATACCGGAAAAAGACTATTCCGACTGTTTCGAGGACTGGAAAAAGCGTTGGAAAAAGTGCGTTTTATCGGACGGGGATTACTTTGAAGGGGATGAAATTGATTTGGAAGAATAAATAAAGAATTTATATTTTATAAATAAATTCACCTTACTTTTTGTTCACAGTGGTACATGCTCAGGTTTTTTCCTAGACAAATTTGGTCGTGTCTGGCATGAAGGCCTGCTAGTTAAAATAATGGACCACCTTTCGAAAACGTATTTTAAATTTCCAATTTTAATTAGATAAAATAACATACGCAGTTAAATGTGCCAATTGAACCTCCATCATTTTTCAGAGTCACTCCTGTGTCTCCCAGGGAACATCATAGGTGCACTTAATATACTCGTCGGACTTCCTGGTGACAGCTTACGTAAAGATGGAACAGTTTGCAGATGACGTGGCAGAATAGTTAAGGGTCATGCCGCGAGGCATGCAAGAGTACGTGCATCTGGTTGAGGATTGGTGTGAAGTTCCTTGCAGAGGTCTAAATTAATAAAATTTACATACACAAGAAACGTCATACACTACCCCATTACTCTATATGGCGAAACTATACCTCAATTAACAGAAGTTGAATACTTGGGCCTAGTATTAGACACCAAATTAAGTTGTCCTCCACACACCACATCGGTGGTTCAGAAAGTAACACACCGGTTAAAAAAATAAAATTTATTTTAGCAGGAACTTTTAAGTATCTGATAAAATTAAAATGACTTGTTTATATGTCAAAAATTCTGCCAATATGGTTGTGGTATATGGGAATTTGTGGCTCCATCACAATCAAATATAATTAAAACAGTTCAAAATAGAATCCTAAGAATAATTGCTAATGTACCGTGGTATGTAAGAAACAACATCATACACAATGATCTCAATCTTATAATATACCATAAAAGACAACTATCGGTGGCTTCACACATACAGTAACCAGCTGGTGAGACCTACGGCAGACAATATCCCGAAATATAAAGCCCAAAGAAGACCAAAGCGCGCAAGCGTCCATCAAACTGCAACTTCACATCTGTACGAGTAATTTGAGACCTGCAAATGAGCAGTTCTCATGTGTCGGGTGAAATAGTGGTCACAGTATCAATGTAACTTAGCACAACTACAATGCTGAACAAATTAAAATAATCTAAAACGTTTATCTTCTTATTGTTACATGCCAGTACATACTATTCTTAATGTTGTTTGCGATCAACAGACACCTATTCATCAGCAACTAATTTGTTTATAATCTCAATACAAGACACAAGAACAATTTTTACTAACACATTGAATCCCTATGTTACACAGAGAGGAGTCTATTATAATGATATAATTATATTTAAAATTAATGAAATAAATAAATTAGTTTAATATTAAAATATATTCAATATAAAGTGTATTATGTATATTTATAATTAAAAGATGCTGTAGTACTATGTAGCCGACCTGCTGTGGTGTAGTGGCCAGCGTCATTGCCTCGTCCCGGGTTCGAATCCCGGCATGGGCATGGATGTTTGTGTTCGTCCTGGTCAAGAAAACTGGAGTTAAGGCTGTGGGAGAATAAACACTCTGACCAGGCGTCACTCCTAAATCCAGAATGTGTCATGTCTGGCAGCCGTCTCGGAAGGCCAAGGCCCTTCATTGGCTGTCGAGCCAAGGAGTTAGTATTGTACTATGTACAATTCATGACTCATTCCAGCATCTTTTACGGAATAAGTTCTAATACTAAACAATCCTTCCGCCCACTAGAGTGCCCTCAGTTACGCTTGATTAAAAAAAATATTTTTTAATCCATTAATAACCAACCAAATTCTCGATGATTTGATAAATTTTACGTACACAATCGTTAGATAAATAAATATTTGAAATTAATTGGAACTGACTTGCAAAAGTCCACCGTGTGGATGCTTAGAATTAATGGGATATATGACAAAGAATAAAAAAGACTTCATCGGACAAAAGTCGATTCATACTGAAATTTTGGGAAACCGTAACATTTTCGATTAAGTGTGGTCATGCGCAGTAAATTCTCTTATATTTCAGCTACCGAATTTGACTGAGTTTACTCCATTATTTAGGCAACTGTCCATAATATAAAAAAGTGGCAGATGGTTTTATTATTAGAACGCTGAATGGAAAATTCGGATGTATAAATGTAAGAACCATACATTGAAAATATTTTAAATGGATTTTATATTGCACTGGCAATCTTAAATAAAATGTTTCTGTTCTACCTACCATTTTGTTGAGCAATTTAGTTCAAACATGTTCACCGCTCTCAGTTTTAATACACACAAAATAATACGTTATTACAGACCGTTAGCGTTCATTAAAGTTTAAACGGTTTGGTGCATTTAATCGAGTAGATAAAACAAAGTGTTTGTATATTTGTTTGATGTATGTATATGCGTGTATGTTCTGCATACAAATCTACACCCGTGGAGCAAATTTAACAAAATTTCTTACGTGTTCTTATCAACAACGAAACAAACACCGTGGGGGTAAGACACGTCAACCACCCCCTGGGATGGGGTGGAAATTTTCAAACATGCTCAAACGGCCGACATTTGCATCGGATAAATATTTTTGGGGGTCAAAGAGATTCATAGTATTTCTACCTATTTTTTCTGTGTATATGGGGGCATGGGAAGGGCATTAAAAGAAACTGACAAGAATACAACCGAAATTGGATTCGAATCTGGGTTATGGATGTCACTGAGTTAAATTATTACTCAAATTCAACTTACAGTTTAGCCCCCAGGGACAGGGCTAGAATACTTCAAACATGTTAAACGAGCGATATTTGCGTCAAATAAATATTTTTTGTGTCAATGAAATTCATTATATTGCTGTACACATAGTCTGTGTATAATTTAAAACCCTTTCCGGCATTGTAGGGGAGCATTCTTAGGTGTTGGGGTGGAAGAGCGTTACAAGAAAACGCTATGGATGTAGCTGAGTTTAATTATGACATTCAGCTTTCTGATTAATCCACAGGATCGGGTGTGCACGGGGTGGGAAATTTTCAAACATGTTAAAATGGCCGATATATTTGTCGGAAGAACCTTTTTTCCGGATCAATGAGTTCAAACCCTTTCAGAATGGGAAGTGAGCACATTTAGAAATGGGTGTGAGGTGCGCTAGATAAAAATAACGAAAAAGCACCCGAAATTGGAGTCAAATCGGGGGTGATGAATATATGACAACCCCGGAATCCAGGTAATAAAAATGTTGCGTATGTGTGTTCCACGTATAATCGTAAACGCGTGGCGTAATTGTTATGTGAATTACGGTGCAGGAACAAACACTGTGTGTGTATTACACCTCCAGCACCGGTAAACTGGGAAGATTCATTTAAAAATAATGTAAAAACGACCGAGATGGGAGTCGAGTCAACGGTTTTTGGGGTCGATGAGTTGAATTTTGGATTTTTTGCAGTTAAGTTGACTTTTAGTCCCGTCGGCATAGCGGTGGGAGATGGAAGCTGAAGGGAGAAAACGTTTATAATGGACCATCAAAATCTAAGAACCCGAAAACTTTTAATTCGACAGTAATAAATATCGATAATGCCGCCACTACGCTCCTTTTTGTGTCTTACCCCACAGTGTTCGATTCCAAGCCGAAACATGTGTACAATATTTGGTAGAAATTGCTCCACGCGTAAGATTCTGCTCGGAATGTTTTTCAAATATTTCCACTCCAACTCCTGGGATCTGAACAACAACCTAACCTTCATGTTGAATGTCATAATTAAACTCGGCGGCTTCCAAACCCCGGATTCGACCAAATCGATTATATTTTCGCGATACTTTTACGTAACGACCTTCCGCTCCCCCCCCCACCCCTGTAAGGGTTCTCCCCTTTCATGCCGCAGGGTATCCAAATTGTACACAAACATCGTCGAAAGAAACATTATTAATTTCACTGACTCCGAAAAGTTATTATTCGATTCAAATATCTGCCATTTTCGCATATTGTACAGATAACATCTCTGAGGACGACCTGTCGATAGAATCCTTTGTGGACGTGCGCACAACAATCTGTACTTTTTTTTCCTGGTCCTTTGAAATGTGGGAGATTTGAAAGTGACGATGTGCTTCGTAGTTGTGATTTTAATTGTATTCATAATTTTACTAATGAACGCCGCCTTCGACGGCCAGCTTTCCCTCCTCTTGAGTTGCAGAACAATAAGGAGAGGTTATCAGTGTTCGATATCTCGTCTGGACGCCCACGACGATGCGGGCGTGTCCATGACCAGTGTCTGGGTTTGCAACATCTACCACCTTATGCGAACGACAAAACAAATAGCAAATCAACTAATTCCACCATGACAGTAACGCCGATGAAAACAAGTAGTCGCGGAAAACAAAGGCGTAGATGGACATTTTCATTCTTCATTGGCTTTCTTGATCTATAACAATTATTTTGTAAGTTTTTCATACAAAATTCTCATTTGCAAAAGCTCGGTGAGGAGAAAATACATGATTTTTGAAATGGAACCTCTGAAAGTGGCAGCTATAACGAGATCAATTCAACTGTAACTCATGAACATGCCATAAAAATCTAATACATTTCTTATCACATGATCAATATCACAAACCATAAAATTATTGGTTACAATACCAAAATAATTTAGTTATTGATAATGCAGTTTCTTTCTCTGTGGTTTAAAAATAGATGTCTGAATGAAATAGTAAAGGCGAAAATTGGCTTATACAGCTGAGATGGGGCTGTAAAAAATACAGATGAGAGAGCACTTGGTATTTTTGAAAGGGTATTGAGAAGCGTATTTTCAGCAGTCAGTGAGGGAGATCACTAGAGTAATTATATAAATTATTTTATGAGCCAGCTATTGTTAAATATATTAAGATTGGCAGGTCATATAATTGGGATGGAGAACAACAGGACAATTAAGAAAATATGGAATACAAAACTAGAAGGGACGTGACAAGTTGGATAACCTAAGCTGAGGTGGGACGATGGAGTGAACCAGAATATTAGAAGATTGGGAGTGCAGAATTGGCAGATTGTCACCTTGTATAGAAAGGAATGGCTTCTGAAGGAGCCAAGGCCCATGCCGGGCTGTAAAGCCAATGCTGATCAAATAAACTTTGTGGCATACATTTTAAATATTCAACATTTAAGATTGAATTCTATACAGTAAATGGCTTTCTAAAGTTTTATGTACAGGTTGCACACTACTGCAACCGACACCTAACCCAAAATAAAAATTGGTAACAGAAATTTACAGTAACAATTTTTAACTAACCATTCAATAGTACATTCAGCTTGGCTAAGGTAAATGAGATTCTAAAACAATGTAGAAACATCCATTCAATAGAAATACCTGAAACATTATAGGCACAATTGTTAACGTTAATTGAAGACATGTTCTCAGATATTAATATAAAGCACTATATGGAGTATCATTCCATAATATATGATATCTGGAAAAAAGTGTCAACATGGGATGATTTACACTAATATAATGTCAAAACCACATATGGACAATATTTTTCATTTCAAACAGGACACAAATATCATTTCAATTTCAAACTAAGAAGGATATCATTTGAAATTATAAAAGACCTATATTTAAAGTATACAAAGCAAATAACAGGGAAGCCAAATAACAGACAAAATTAAGTCATAAAATAATTACAACACAATGTTTCAGAAATCATTGTTTCTTTCATCATGTGTTTAAAAAATGTAAGAGCAGCAACAACACACTGCACTAAACAGATGAAAAATTTTCTGCACAATCATTTTGTGGTTCCAACGAACTTTTTGGCGAAGTATCTGCAAAGCCAAGTTGAATGATTGTTCAATAAGTTCAAAAATGGCGACACAAAGCTCACAGAAGGAAGAGTGAGCGATAAAATTTCGACGAACAGGCACTTTTGTCTGCCGTGGAAGAGGACAGAAGTTTGACAACTAGAATGTTGACCTAAGCCTTCAATGTGAACCATTCGACCATCGTTCCTCGTCCAATAAGTTCGGAAAAGTATGGAAATTGGTTGGATGTGTCGCTTACGAACATTCCAACAACAAAGCCAAATGTGTACGAATTTTCACCGATCAAACGATCAAATCCGTTCATGAAGAATCTCGTCACTGGGAATTAATCGTATTATCTTTTCAAAAACGTGAAAATTAAGGTGGTTTGAGTTTGTCCGGATGTTTTACAGAAAGGAATGCCGAAACTGTAAGACGGTAATAAGACGAGTTTGATGGGATAGAAGCGTAATCACTCACTGGGAAATCCTCTCAAACAGCATTTGTTTTTGGTGGAATGACGACGACGAGCGTCAACAGTGGTGGATTTCGAACAACAGCAAGAAGCAATTAAAAATCAACAGCGACGTCTATCTGGCTCATCTTGACCGCATTCAAGCTGCAATCGAGACGAAAAGACCGCGCAAAAAGAACCATATTGACTTCCACCAAGATAATGCGCGCCCACATTGAGCGACGTGTCGTTGAATCTATCTCCAATATGGGATGGAAATTTGTTCATTCTCCGACATATTCTCCCACAGAAGCGCCTACGGACTATCGCTGAAAATTTGCTCAATAACAAGGTTTACGACTTGTGGAAATTGTGAATATTCTCCGGAATAATTATTTACATATGTTTTTGTTGAATAAAATTTATTGAAAAAACCGCAATAATTATGCACCAACCCAATAGTTCCAATGGCAATTCTGTTAATGGCAGGAATTAGGTTATTTTCAATTTATCATTTCAAAGATTGCGTATTATTTGACTTGTACATTAAATTCTCAATAGAAAATTCCGAGGCATCTTCAACAAGAATATAAAAAATAAAAGTTCAATTTCAATTTTGTTAAACACCTTGTATACCTTAAAAGTTAACAAATTAGTTCATTTATTATAAGGATCCCAACAACAGTATGTTTCACCCACACCATTGTTTTTAAATGCTCTGTACATTAATGCACAGAATAAAAATTTAACAGGAGCAGCAAACCAAAAAATTGAGAAATAACACATATACCTTGACATATGTACATAATAAAACTGAAATGTAAATAACAGAGAAAGGAAAAAAATATCAAAGTAGAGTGACTTCCCAGGAAGTTATACATCAATAGAAATTTTATTAACAACCAAATTATTACACTGACTAAGGCAACCAATGTTCAGAGTACTTTATATCTATATACAAATAATATTTACCTTTACATACCCTTTCAGAAGTAACAGTTTCCTTCATTTTGGAAATGTTTCTTGATACTTAAATATTGATATTGACAAATCAGTAAAATAATATCACCTTAAATGACTAGTTATTAAAATATTTAACAAGTAAATATTAAAGTTAACAGAAAACAATCAAACACAATAAAGTAGCACAAACAGTTTCGAACTCACCTTGTTTAAAATTAAACTATCACACATTAAAACTTCCCTCAAAATTAAATCAGGCAGTGGAAACTTAATACAACAAAAAAAAGTTGATATAGAAAATTTTGTATAACATATTAAACTTGTAAAAATTATATACTCAGTATTATAGCATTTTCAAACTAACAATAAGAGACTTCTAATCAAATTTTATTGAGACAGGGCAGTGCAATGCAATCTGAAATACATTTGAAAAATCGAGGTAATAGCATATAAGCATTATGCAATGAGAAATAGATTATGTTTCTTGTTAACTTTAAAATATACATAAAACCATTTCGGATTACAAATAAATTACAATTTGAATCCACATATATCAAGGTCTGTCCAAATTTAATTAGTTTATCTCACTTATAATTTTAAAACATTTAATGTACACATTAAAGTGATGGAAAATAATTTCTAATATTAAATAAAAACATTTAATGTACACATTAAAGTGATGGAAAATAATTTCTAATATTAAATAAAAACATTTAATTTAAAGGTAATTAACTTAATGTCCTCAAGTATACCATAATGAGATTATAAATCATTGTTGTCCAAGTTACGTCTTACTTAAACATGAATTGGTCAAAGTTTATTTCAACACAGCTAGATGTTAAAAAAAATTACTTTTAACATCAGTATTGTACAATGCTAAAAGCAGAGGATATTGTTCTGCTGTCTCACGCGTTCTCTATGCTCTGGATTAAACACAGCAGACAAAATTGGTTCAGTTTGCAGTATTCGGCATCGGAATCTCTCTCTATCTCTGGCAATTGCTTCCCAAGGACCTACACGAGCAGCACGATATGCAAAATTCCAAGCTATTATAGGATATACAGTCTTCAGGTGAGTAGGTGATGCAAACCGCACCTAAAACATGAACAATTTCAAACATGAAATTAATTCAAAACATTGCACATTAATTATTTCTAAACTTATACGGGATTTAAGATTAGAACAAATAATTTGACTGATACATATACATATACAGCATATTTAAGAGTCTAAAAAATTTAACATCAACATAATCTTCAGGAAGACTATAAAGTTGTCTAATGAGTGAATCTCTGCCACCTAATGGCACTTCTGAAAATTTTAATTAGATATTCTGCATGATGTAGCCATTTGCATACCTAGGTACACCACATGCTAGCCCCCCCCCCCCCCCTCTATTTCTCTCTTTCATCTTTCCTATCCATATCAATTATTTTACTGTTCCATTATTATTGTGTATACACACACCTTGATGTCTTCAAAATCAAATCTACCCCCTTCTGTACAGCACACTACAAAAAAAATAACACTTATAAATGCTTAATACTCAAAAAAAAAAATATGTGGGATCATAAAGTGAATTAAACGACACTTGCAAAATGCTCCTCCTTATCAACATCTTCAAGAGAACAGCAAAAGTGTAATCTCATGAAAAGAATATAAAGTGCAATATGTGCACAAAAGGGTGTTAATATACAAGTGTAGAATCAAAAATCAGTCCTATTTAAAATGTGATAAAAAGTGGTACAAAAGAGAGAAGGGGGCTCAGGCGTTTGAAAATTTGTAACATTCCCTCACCACTGCCAGACTGGGTCAACAATTGATTTCAAGTCTCTCTTTCCTGTCTTATGTATTATTTAGTTTGACTATGCCACATTTTTCCGTCATATTAATTCAACTGTATAGGAAAGATGTATAAAGAGTGGCTGACTTACCAAAAATAGAAAGTTGAAGTAGCCAGGTAAGGGAACAAGTAACTTACCAAATTTTCCAAGGGTCTGAGCCCACTTATTCAGGACAGTCTTTGGGAGGCAGAACAGAAAGTGGTCAAGATATGCAAGATGTTCCTCTTGTCCTGAATGGTGACAACTTCTTTCAGATAAACTACCACCTCTTCCCATAACAATTGTGTTTATTATTCTGGCAATTTCAAAATAATTTAGATAATTTGTATGGAAGATAGATGGTTACATTTGAAGAACATACTTCTGTCTAAAGTCACTACACTGAGCTTCAATTTCAGGTCAGCCACCAGCATCTCTCTTTCCTTTCCAGACCTATATTACAATTATATATATATATATTGTAGTAATTAGTAATTAATCCATTGTTATAATTGCAAAGTAAAGAACTCATTATTAGACTATATAAAGCATACACCGCGACAAAGCGGGCGGCGAGTCAATAGAACCATTGTTGAGATATACGCAGTCAAAATTCTACGAGACGAACAGACACACAGTCAACGAGGAGAGACGAGAGTAGTTGGACATAAGTAAAGTCGCGGGACATTTCCATCAAAAAGTTTGGACATATAATTCGATCAAATAAGGTTACAGGAAAGTTTCTCAATAAGTAAAGCCACAAGCAGTAACCTAATAATTTCCTGCCGCAGTAAAAAACTCAATAAGTAAAGAGACCGTCACCGATGTCATCGAGAGGAAGTTGTTAATGATCCATCTAACCATTAATCCGGAAGGAGTTGCAGTTTCCAGTTTCCAGAAGAGAGACCCAAAAGTTTCGACAAGTGTTTTGTAACGAATTTAAATTCAGTGATATCCCCAAAAACGTGTGCACAGAAAACCCCAAAATTGAGACCTGGTCGGCCGTAAGTAAAAGAACTCTAAATTTATTTGTAAACCATTTCATTAAGATACGTCAGATCGTTCTTCAATTATTTTCTTTTCTTTAATTATTTCTTTTCTTTAATTGTTTTGTTAGATAATTTAAATTCAATTCACCCATTTATCAAACCCAGTAAAGACCCTGAGATTTTAAATATTATTGTGTAATTTTAAATTGTATATAACTTCATTAATAAATTTGATTAATTTGTTCACTTAACATTTCTTTTTAATTATTTAGACGCCTTTTTAATCTGTTTATTACAAATTGGCGCATCAACGTGTGGCACGATTTTTTGATAAATAGGGTCGAAGAATAATTAAAGAACGAAATCTGACAAACCTCGGTATTGGTGCAAGAAAGTATTTTAATTTGGATAGGATGTGCATTAAATTTTTGGAAATGAATTTTACGCGTGTGAAAGTTAGAGGGTTATTGAAAAGAAAGAAAAATGATTAAATGTGCATTTAAAGTTAAAGATAGTAGCTTAAGTTTAGTTGTTTTTTTTTAAGTTAGATTAAATGTAGAGAAAATGGGTTCTAGAGTTAATAATTCACAGAGAAAAATGGAAGGAGATAGTGGATATATGATGATATTAGAATTATTGAAGGATTTGAATGCAAAAGGGGATAAAAATGATAAAAATTTAGCGGAGTTTAGAGCAGAAATAAAGAAAGATATAGCAGATTTAAGTGCAAAATGGGATGAGAATTTGGAAAAATTGGATAAAAATATTGCAGGTTTGGGTAAGAACATGGATAAGAATATGGCAGGGTTAAAGGCAGATGTAAGAGAATGGAGAAAGGAAAATAATGAGAGTTTTGATAAAGTTATTGAGAGTATTAGAGAGGACAGGAAAGGGATAAAATCTGATTGTGTAGAAAAAGTAAACAAAGATGTAAACATTGAAATTGAAACATGTGAAGTAGCAAATAAAGTGGGGTTATTGGAGCTTAAGGATGATGAAAATGTTAATGAAATGGAAGTTATAGTTAGTGGAAAGGAAGTAGAAAATAAAGTGGGGTTATGGGGTTATAATGAAAATGTAGATGAAATGAAAGTGGTAGCTAATGAAAATGTTGAAAAGAATTTAATTTTGTTGGAGCATAAGGATGATGATGTTGAAGGAGAGATTAATGGGTTAAGTATTGAAGGTGTCGATGAACAGAAAGATGAAATAGTGGGAGAAATAGGTGAGATAGTGGAAAATGTAAATGAAATAGAAAGTTATGAAAGAATAGAAGAATTACAGGGAGGAATATTGAATCAAAATAGGATAGAAATGTTTGTTTACAAAGATGAAGTGGGAACAGCTGATGGGAGCATGGCAATGAAAACATTGAGAAATATGGAAATAAAACTTATGATGATAAAGCAGATGGGATTTAAGAATTTAAAACAAGTGGTGGGATATATTGAATGTTATTTAAACATAGAATTTGGAAACAAGATTTTAACATTGGTGAAAGGAAAGGAGAAAGACGAAAATAAAGTACAGCTGATCAAATGTAAACATGAAACAGCTGGGGAATTCTGGCAGAATGCAGGTCAAGGCATATTTGAGTTCAGAGATACTGGATAGATGTAAAGTTTAGAAGGGATTTAAATAATTAGAAGGATTAACATTCTTTGTTAATTACACGTGTGGCTAACGTGGTTACTTCAGCTAACAGAACTATTTTTCCTATATTTTCAAGTTTCTGTTTTTCTTCCATCTTATACCTGAGGGGATAGTCATGTTTAACTATCATAGGTCTAGCACACCTAGGGAACCTTCTTGCTACAAATTGTAGTTTCCTTTCAACAATTTGGTCTTCATCACCTTTAGGTGCTTATTCTGTTTAAACTAAAGCTATTCCTTGTTTTCTTCAAATTGAATATTGATGCTATGCTAACCAAAGTTGGTGAAGGAAAAAGCAGATGTTAGGAAGTTGGAAAGAAAGACCATTAGGATATGGGTTTCTTATGATTTTCATTGAAATACTGGGGGGGTCAAAATTCTCGCTTAATTCATTTTGTGATAGGGGACCACTAGGATGTGTTTTGCGGATAGGCGAGCGGCATTCGTGACCGAGAAGGTTTCTTTATTTTCTTGTTAATTTCGTGGCTGTTGCTACAATGTTTTTGTTTACTAAAGATAGTGATGTTAGAGAAAAGGGGGCGTGACATGTTTAAGCTGTCACATGAGAGAATTTAAGTTTTGAATGATTGCGCACTCACAATTGAAATGTTTTGAAGATGACTTTGAGAGGTTTAATGTGTAAATAGAGGAGAAGGTGTAGAATTAAGATGAAATACTTAAAGATAAATTTTAAGAGATAAATTAAATGTTGAAAAGGAGAAAAAGGGGCGTGGCATGTTTATGCTGTCACATGAGTGAATTTAATTTAAGTATTGAAGCAGATGTTGTGATGATGATTGAACATAAGCTAATATGCAGAGAAAAAGGGGGCGTGGCATGTTAAAGCTGTCACGTGGTTGATTTTAAATTTTGTTGATGTAGAATGTGTGATGTCTTAAGTAATATTTGTTGTGTAAAGAAAAGGGGGCGTGGCACCGTGCTGTTGTCACGTGAGACAGTTGAAAATTGGAGGGGGTAGATGTAAACAAAAGAACAGCTGACATCTGGAGAAAGTAGGTCAAAGCTTACTTCAGATTAAGTGACAGCATTGATGTTTAAGATGAATAATTATAAATTAAATGAATTTAAATTAAGTTAATTAAAGATTATTAAAAAAAAAAAATTTAATTTAAAAAAAAAAAATTATTTTATTTTATGGCATTAGTTTTAAGGAATGCACAATTAATTTCAAACCGTAATAAATTGTAGGATCTAGAACATTTGGATAGTCAAACAAATAATAAGTTGCACCAATATTTGATGGGAATATGTAAATCTTTTAAATGAATGGTAATTAGGTATAAGTTTCCGAGCGATCTGACAAATTAGGGCAAAATTGTAGAAGAGAGAAAAGAATAAAATTCAGTTTTCGAAGAGTAAAGTCCAGACATTTCCTTTCTCAAACGGAATTTGGGGCGTAATGTAGTAATTAGTAATTAATCCATTGTTATAATTGCAAAGTAAAGAACTCATTATTAGACTATATAAAGCATACACCGCGACAAAGCGGGCGGCGAGTCAATAGAACCATTGTTGAGATATACGCAGTCAAAATTCTACGAGACGAACAGACACACAGTCAACGAGGAGAGACGAGAGTAGTTGGACATAAGTAAAGTCGCGGGACATTTCCATCAAAAAGTTTGGACATATAATTCGATCAAATAAGGTTACAGGAAAGTTTCTCAATAAGTAAAGCCACAAGCAGTAACCTAATAATTTCCTGCCGCAGTAAAAAACTCAATAAGTAAAGAGACCGTCACCGATGTCATCGAGAGGAAGTTGTTAATGATCCATCTAACCATTAATCCGGAAGGAGTTGCAGTTTCCAGTTTCCAGAAGAGAGACCCAAAAGTTTCGACAAGTGTTTTGTAACGAATTTAAATTCAGTGATATCCCCAAAAACGTGTGCACAGAAAACCCCAAAATTGAGACCTGGTCGGCCGTAAGTAAAAGAACTCTAAATTTATTTGTAAACCATTTCATTAAGATACGTCAGATCGTTCTTCAATTATTTTCTTTTCTTTAATTATTTCTTTTCTTTAATTGTTTTGTTAGATAATTTAAATTCAATTCACCCATTTATCAAACCCAGTAAAGACCCTGAGATTTTAAATATTATTGTGTAATTTTAAATTGTATATAACTTCATTAATAAATTTGATTAATTTGTTCACTTAACATTTCTTTTTAATTATTTAGACGCCTTTTTAATCTGTTTATTACAATATATATATATATATATATATATATATATATATATATATATATATATATATATATTTATATTTATATATTTATTAGTAAGAATGTGACATTGTCAAAAATAATTGCAATATTGGTATGGAGAGGACAGAGAGATAGATTGTGGCTTACCTGAAAGTGAAGTGCGGTGTCGCCATAAGGAACTGAAGGTATTTCTTCAAATTTTCGGAGGCTCTCATCCTCCTTCTTCAGGAAGGAGTGTTATACCATTCTGTGCACCGGCCGGCTACAGACTGTGGAGTTTTAACCGCAACACGGCTGGTAGCCCATAAACAATTAACACCCCACCAGGCCACTAACTTTCTCTCTCAAGGGAAGGTTGTGCCATAGGAAAGGTTTGGATAGTGATCATTAATACAAAGCACCCTATGTATACATTGATGAGTAGAAAAAACCAAAAACAGTCTCCAAGATTTTAGTTTTATTAAATAAATAGTCGGAAGCTTTCAACTCTTTGTAATAATCATCCTCTTAATCTCTGAAACAAAAATGACTTCTTGACTCAACTTCTTCCTTCCTAATTACATTACCTCCAGATCTGACCCTCTAATACCCAAAAAGGAAGATCTGTTATCCTAATCACAAAGTTTATTCCCCATTATCACATCCCAACTGACTCTTCCATTAAACAACAACTAACTGCAATAACTGTCCAACTTCCAAACAACAACAAAATTACCCTAGTAGCCTACTATTCCTCCCCTAATTATAAAATACATTACAGTCACTGTTTCAGTCCACTTCCGTCTCCTTTCATACAAACACGTGATGTTTGGTTATAGAATTTCCTCACAAAGAGGTAATACACTTAACAACTACATCACTAACAAACAATTAACTTCCTTCTTTACTAATGAACCCACCTATTATCCCTCTAATAACACTTCCCCAGATGTACTGGACTTATTCATCTGTAAGAAGTGCGAATATTCATGTCATAAATGAGCTATCCCCTGATCACCTTCCTGTCATAGCATCCTTACCCATAAAATATAATTCACTATTCTTTCCCCATACCATAAACAATAGAATTAATTGGAACCTATATAAAGACTTAATCCACAACAGACTTCAAATCCCTAATTCACTAAATAACGAAAAAGAAATCAACGCAGCTGTTTCTATTTTAACCTCCATAACAGCTATAAAGGAATCAACCTTAACTATTTCCCCAAAGCCAATAACATTGAACTGGATTCCCTCATAACCTTCAAAAAATTCATCAGAAAGAGATGGATAGAAACAAAATGCCCTTGGTATAAAACAACCCTCAACCTAATTTCCAAAAAAAATAAACTCAAAGAAATCAATAACTATATATATAAACCCAAAAAATCTCCCAATTGAACACCTGACTGCTCCCTCTGGGGAAAGAAAGCCAAATACATTCTCTAAAAAAAACCTGTATTCCGTCATTACTCCACAACTCCATTTGGTTTTCCTTGCTCAGTAAAAAGCTCCCCTTTTTGGTAAACTACTTTCTAATCAGTTTAAACCTTTTCCATCTTCCAATCCTACACTAGACAGACTTATCCACAACTCACTATCAAACACCAAAAAAGGGCTAAACCCTCCACCTCTATTCACCTTAAACAATGTAGTCAAAACAATTTCGAAGTTAAAAAACAAAACAACTCCCGGAAACAAACCTAATCAACTCAAACCACCTCAAACATCTTCCCACAAAAGCCCTTGTCCTACTAGCAAACATATATAGTGCAATACTAATTACCTCAAACATTCCCAATAACTGGAAATTAGCTACAATAATAATTATTAACAAACCCGACAAACTAAAGTCCAATCCAACCAACAATAGACCATACTTTCCAAAGTCTTCGATAAACTCCTCCTGCCTAGACTTGGAAACCAACTTTCCCACCTTATACCCATCCAACAATTTGGATTTCGGAACAATCACTCCTGTCCCTAACTGATCAACATTCTGACAGAAATTATCAACAACTCCTACAAAGAAAATAATGTTGAACAGTTGGGGACAGGAGTGATTGTTCCGAAAGCCAAATTTTTGGTTGGGTATAAGGTGGAAAAGTTGGTTTTCAAGTCTAGACAGGAGGAGTTTTTCGAAGAAAAAAATATATGTATAGTGACATTCCTAGATTCAGAAAAAGTCTTCAGTAAAGTTTACTACCCTTCCCTCCTGTTTAAAATCAAACCCCACCTCTCCCAACACAACTTAAACCTTCTATCCAATTATGTCACCAATTTAACTACAACGTTAAAAAAGAGAATCACTTCTCTCCA
The DNA here is from genome assembly GCA_037074705.1 of Zhengitettix transpicula. NCBI lineage: Eukaryota > Metazoa > Arthropoda > Insecta > Orthoptera > Tetrigidae > Zhengitettix > Zhengitettix transpicula. The sequence continues at coordinate 186,011,185 of CM073591.1, read as the reverse complement.
CTACATCCTATTCTCTCAGGTGTCCCACAAGGAAGTGTAATTGGACCATTCCTCTACTCCATCACCCACAATATTCCTATTATCCCCTCTACTACCACCTCAATATATTTGCAGACGATATCACTATCACTTCTCACGCACACAACTACCAAACCTCAACAAACCACCGTCAAACATCCTTAAACCTCATCTCAATCTGGGCCAACGACTGGTGCATAGTCATCAATCTTTCCAAATTCGTAACCGTTCCCTTCCCCCTAAAAAAAGCCTACGACCTATCAGTCGCTATCAACAACTCCACCATCCCTGCTAAATCTTCCTGTACATACCTCGGCCTGACCCTTGACTCCAAACTAAAGTGGTCCCTTCACACTTCCCACCTTAAAAAAATTATACTCCACAGATTCCACAAATTAAAACCATTACTGAACCTGAAATATTCTTTATCCTTCACAAAAAAAAACTCCTTTACACATCCCTCATATATTCCTTCTGGTTTTATGTCTGTTACATCTGGGGTTCGGTTGCTACCACTCACATAAATAAAATTCAAATATCTCAAAATAAAATACTTTACTTTATAACTAACTGCCCTTGGTACATTAGAATCCGCAACCCAAATAACCATTATTCATACCACCCTAATTCAACATAATAGAAATCTCCACCACTTCAATCCCATTATCTCTAATGCAACCACAGTATATATATATATATATATATATATATATATATATATATATATATATATGTCTATATTTGCCGGGTCAGGAACTTGACCCGGTGGCCGAGATGGTTAAAGCATCTGTGTACTGTACCCTAATTCAACATAATAGAAATCTCCACCACTTCAATCCCATTATCTCTAATGCAACCACAGTATATATATATATATATATATATATATATATATATATATATATGTCTATATTTGCCGGGTCAGGAACTTGACCCGGTGGCCGAGATGGTTAAAGCATCTGTGTACTGAGCAGAATACGTGGGTTCAAGTCCCGCCTGGGTCAAATATTTTCAGTCTTTCCTTCTTCTTCCATCCTTCTCTCTGCTTTGAACATATGCCTTTCTATGTGCCTGAGCATATGAATTCACCTAAAGTGTAATCCTCCTATTTCTCCTATTTATTTCTATCCTTCCTCACAAGCCAAGTTTGAATGTGACTTTGACACCAAATTAGTTCCAATTCCTTAATGGATTCTCCTAATGTATGTATATGTATGTATGTATATATATATATATATATATATATATTGTAATAGTAAGAATGTAACATTGTCAAAAATATTGGTATGGAAAGGATAGAGAGATAGGTTGTGGCTTACCTGAAAGTGAAGTGTGGTGTCGCCATGAGGAACTGAAGGTTGTTCTTCAAATTTTCGGAGGCTCTCAGCCTCCTTTCTGAAGAAGGCTGAGAGCCTCCGAAAATTTGAAGAACAACCTTCAGTTCCTCATGGCGACACCACACTTCACTTTCAGGTAAGCCACAACCTATCTCTCTATCCTTTCCATACCAATATATATATATATATATATATATATATATATATATATATATATATATATATATATAAAATCATAACTTCCTCTTCAACTACATTCAAGAAGCAACTATTTTTCTTCAAGTTAATTTTAACATGTTAACATCATCAATATATAACAATTGTAAAATCTTTGGATTAAAATATTTTCTGTATATTAAAAAAATAAAATAGAGAATAACATTGAAAATAGAAATGGACAAGTATAGTCACTATCGTGTCTGTAGATGGAGTATAATGGGACTAAGTTAAGTGTGATATGGAAAGGTGAAATATGTTCAGACTACTACTATACAATGTATGACTCAGGTGGAAATCTTGCAGAAGAGGTATGGCCATCGAAATAAAAGCTAAATTTGTGAACGTTGCTCACAATACCATGCATAAATAATTATGGTTATTGTGAAAAGTGCACACGCAGGATATGTTATTACAACTGTATATGCCAACATTGAATCACAACAATGGAAAGATTTAGAAACTGCAAAGAGTGAAATATTAAAACACAAATGCAGATATACGGTAAATACGATGGGAGACTTAATTAGTGCTGAGGAAGAAAAATGTGAACAGATTGTTAGAGTAGTCATTTAGGAAAACGAAATGACAGAGAAGATGCTTACTGACTTATGCCAGTAACAAAACGTGGTAGTAAGCAAACCTTGATATAAGAGAAAAACCCGGAAAAGTTCAGGAGATTTCAAATGTTACTAGATTCATTGTACCCTCATAAAACAACAATTCTGTGGCAGTGAAGTGTAGAAAGTCACTACCCATGCTGACAGAATCAGACTACTTTTTCTTAATAGCAGATTTTAAAATAAAGAAAATACAGAATACGAATATATGGAAACTAAGGTGGAATTTAGAAAAACTGAGAAATGATAGTGGTGTAATTGCTGGGGCCTTAGAACACAACTTTGAATAAATAACTGACACAAATGAAAGCATTGAAACAGAGTAGAAGAATAACCTGTTTGACAGAAGCCTATAGGCAAGTCAAAACATAACTTTAATTTTTTTTAAAAAGATTCAATATTTCTAGTCTGTAATTAAAGTCAAAGTTTTCAAATACAAAGAATAATTTTACAGATACACTGAACAAAAGTGTATGTATATGTACACTATCGTTGATAAAATGTATTTATACTTCGAAAACACCCCATGTGTGTTCCATGTTTCACCTAAACAAATTTTCTTTTAGGCATATTAAATTAACTTCTGATCAACCTAAAATTAAGAATACTTCTAAAATGCCTCAATTTTTCAGCTCTATGGAAGGTTCATTCTATTTTCTGTGTAGAGTAAAATACAATACTAAAAACAAAGTCTGTCTCCAGAAAATACCACAACTACCAAGGAGTATTAAAATGCCCATTTAACTTTCACAAGACATTTGCATCAGCTCCTAGTGTTGCACCTTCAATGTGAAAAAGGGCATATACTACGTCTTCCCTGTCTACATCTCTACTGTCTTCCAGATACCCTTCACAAGAATTTAATCAGAATTTTTTAAGCTTACACATTTAATCTTAGTATCCAAATTATTGTATAAAAGGCATGCATGTTACATATTACACTAGTTTAGTTAAATTTGCCCAACCACTCTTGTTAAATATATCTGCTAATATGTATCAAATTTGCAAAGAGAAACCAATTGTTTTACATAATTTGTGCAATGCCAAACATAAATGCAAATCCCAACCTAATCTGCAATCTGTGAGTGAAGACCCTTCATCTGATGTAGACTAAATATATTACTTTAAGAAAGCATAGTAACAGTTAAGTAGAAGTCAAAAGTCCACTTTTTCATTTGTCCCAGAGAAATGCAGGAAATGATTTTTACATTAAATAGTAGTGGAATGAGTAATAAATCATTTATAAATATAAAATTTTATTCAAAATTAACTTTTGAAGTGATAGTGTCAGAAAAAAAATATTTAAAGGGATTTGAATAATACTGAACACACGCAGGAACTATTGAGTTACGAGATTTACTTCTTATTGTGATTGATTGTAGTGACAATATACAGAGTGGCCCAAAAAAATGTATCCACTGGTTAACAGTCCATAACATGCAAAATAATTGACAGAAGTTGTCTCATTTTTGGAAGTGTAATAGTTTGTAGTTCCGGCAATCGCCACACAAGCATTGTTTTGTTTTGTCAGATGACAGTCGCCAGTGTTTTATTGTTGGTTGTACCCTGTTACTCGAGGAAACATGGCTGGCGTAAGGAAGGCTTACATTTGATGAGAGGAAGTCTGTAAATACGAAAACATTAATGAGGTTCAACGGCAATGGCAAAATGTGTATCAAACAGAGACACCGACACGTTTAATGATTCGTCGCATTCGAGACAAATTTGAAACCGAAGGCTGTGTTAAAGATGTACACAAACAACGATCTGAAGGACGTGTAACAGTAACAACTCCCATCTTGTGTTACAACAATTCACCCGCTCACCACAGAAGTCTGTGTGTCCGTGAAACTGGAGTCACTCAAGTGAAGTGCTACATCCCAAGATTGCTACACGTAATGAACGAGGACGATAAAGATGGAGTACAGCGAGTTGTTTTAATAACATGGTGCGCAACGATGAAGAGTTTGCAGAGACGATTGTGCAGTCTGATGAGGCACAGTTCAAACTCAATCGCCACAATTGCATCTACTGGGCCGCCAAAAATCCAAACGTCCATTTAGACAAAGCAGTGAATTTGCCAGGAGTAAATGTGTGGTGTGGGTTGTCTTACCGGGGTCATTCTTCTCTGACGGTACAGTTACTGGTGAGGTGTACCTTCAGAAGCTTCAAACATCCATTTTACCTGCCATCCAAGACTTGTATGGAGACGAAAGATTTTACTTTCAACAAGATGGTGCCCCAGCCAGGCTTATCTCGACAAAAATCTACCAGGAAGATGGATAGGCCGTAGAGGTGCTGTAGGGTAGCCACCACGTTCCCCGGACTTAACTCCTCTGGACTTTTACCTGTGGGGAACACTAAAGGACGTCAAGCCACGCACATTGGATGAAATTTGAGATCCATCGTATGTGCAAATATCCAACTGAACATGTTGCAGTCAGTAGTTCGTGCTTCAGTTCGGCGACATCTTTTGTTTGTGTGGATTTTAATGGTAACCATTTCAAACACATACAGTGATATCTTTAAGTAGGACTTTAAGAGCTACACTTTCACCAAAAATGAGACAACTCCGTCAATTAGTTTGCAAGTTATGGACTGTTAACCAGTGGATACATTTTTATTGGGCCACTCTGTACGTATTCAATAAAGCTATCTCCAACTAAGTACCCAACTATTAATCTCAAGTAATTCCAAACCCCCTAAATGTTTGCAATTATTACACTATGCCATTATACATGTACAAGAAAGTAAATGTAATGTGACAGTGTAAAAATAATTCAATTGAATCATGTGTGTGTGTGTATGTATATGTATATATAATATTAGTAAGGATACGACATTGTCAAAAATAATTGCAATATTCATGTGGAAACGAAAGAGAGAGAGCTTGTGGGCTTACCTGAAAATGAAGTATGGTGTAACCATAAGGAACCGAAGAAAGTTCTTCAAAATTTCGGACGCTCTCTCTCTCTCCTTCTTCAGGAAGGAGTTTAGCACCATTTCAGGCACAGGCTTCCTTCGGTTCCCTATGTCTACATCATACTTCATGTTTAGATAAGCCACAAGCTATCTCTCTTTCATATATATATATATATATATATATATATATATATATATATATATATTCAAACTTGGATAGTGAGGAAGGATAGAAATAAATAGGAGAAATAGGAGGATTGCGCTTTATGTGAATTCATATGCTCAGGCACATAGAAAAGCATATGTTCAAAGCAGAGAGAAGGATGGAAGAAGAAGGAAAGACTGAAAATATTTGACCCAGGCAGGACTTAAACCCACGTATTCTGCTTGGGTCAAATATTTTCAGTCTTTCCTTCTTCTTCCATCCTTCTCTCTGCTTTGAACATATGCTTTTCTATGTGCGTAATTCTTCGCCCGAGCATATGAATTCACATAAAGCGCAATCCTCCTATTTCTCCTATTTATTTCTATCCTTCCTCACTATCCAAGTTTGAATGTGACTTTGTCACCAAATTAGTTCCAATTCCTTAATGGATTCTCCTATATATATATATATATATATATATATATATATATATATATATATATATAAATAAATAAAGAGAGTTTGTCTGAAATTGAAGTATGGTGTAGCACACAGAGCTTTCAGGTGAGCCACCAACTATCTCTCTTTCCTTTCCATGCTAATGATCCCAATTATGCACGTATGTGTATGTAGACACACACTAAGGAAGATGTGATATTGACAAAATAATTTATACATAGAGGAAAGACGAAAAAAAGTAACTGTGAGATGGAGCATTCCACTTCTACTTACCTTAACAGGTTCCTTCATACCAGGTAAATTTGAATATTGATTTTGCCATTGAGCATTAATTTCTTTCAATTTTTTCTGATTATATTCAGAACCAACTTCAGACTGAGGGAAACCACAGTCAACCTAAAAGACGATAAAGTATTTAATAAATTTTATCGAACATGAGGTACAATGCCATATTGTGAACAAAAACTTAACAAATAATGTAACACTTGTTCTACATGGAGTATACATTAATAAATTTATAAGAAATAGCAATATTGCTGAAAGTTTATTCAATGATTATACGTTTATATTTTTCAGTAAGAGTGATAAATTTAAAAAAAACCTGGAAGGATATAAAGTATCAATTCTATATAAATAAATTAGGCTGTAGGAATTTAAGAAGCTAAGCCTAAAACATATCAACAGTAAAAGCACATAAAACATGATTATTATTCATTGGTAGCAACAATTAATAACAGTTAAAATATAAGTTTCTTTGTAATAATGAAAACTCAACTGAATAAAAGCATTGTTGCGCTGGCATTTCATTATTTAAAAAAGTCAGAGAAACCTTTGCAAAACAAGAAATACAAAGACTTACTGTTTTTTATTGTATTTTCACAATAATTACATTTATATCCAAAACTCTGTCGAAACTGATGGCAAGTTATTAAAAGTGTGTAAAAACTCCTATTCTGTCAAAAGCATATTTCTAAATTTTGCATTTGCATATCAATTATTTTAACAGAAATTCTAAGGTAAAATAAAACACTTACCTCATCTTCACAATCGGTATCCTCACCGTCGAAGTCACTGCTTTGAACACTTTCATCACACCATTCATCAGAATCTTCCGAGTCTGATTCAGACGATTCAGGCATTCCTCCAGATCCATCGAATACAATCACAAAGCTGTCTTCACTATCAACAGAACACTCTGATGATAATCGTCTGCGACGACAATTAAGTGCTGATACTAAAATTCCACTCTCAATGCTTGATGATAATGTACCACTACTTGTTTCACTTGATGATCTTTCCCTTTTAGGTGGACTGCAATATTTCACACATTGTGAAGTGTTATCTTCGGTTTTGTTAATTTCGACATTTAAGTGTTGAGTTTTTTTAGATTGATCACAATTAACGGGTATTGAAGAAGGAATCTGACTACGATTTACTTCACATATATCACAAACAGACGTGCTGGATGGACGACAACGCCAATTCTTGCAATGTACTTTACCTCCTAAGTCATCATCATTATTATTTAAACGATTTCTCCACTTAAAGGTATTTCCATTCTTTATGTCATTCACATGCCCATTATTATAGCCATAGTGTGTCCATCTACCATCCCTAATTTCAGTCATAATTTCATTTTTTCCTTTCCTACTACACACAGCTTTGGAACTATTCAATGAATGCTTTGTTTGTTTCTTTGTAAGTGCCTTCTTATTGAAATTCTCACTACTAACCTTTGTTTGGGGTGAAAAAGTTTTTGAATGCTTGCCGAGACTTACAGCTTGACTTCGATGATACTTCTTTGGATACCTTTCGTTGCAGTATTTTTCCTCTGATGGACTTCCTGTCTTGCTCAAGTAATCAGCAGTTTCCTCACGTTCCCTCAAACATATATTATCATTCACATGAGGTGGAATAATAGATTTAGTTGGATGGCTTGGTTTACATCCAAATTTTACATTCGTTGCCGATGTTTCCACTACACTATCTTCTGGGCTTTTCTGTGTAATCAGAGATTTAGTCACATCAGCATATGATTGCTTATTAGAATTAGATGTCATCTTTGGAAAATTATTAGGTTCTACTGTTTTTCCCATTTTAGAAATAGAATCTAAACATGATTCATCAACTCTTGCTTCTAAATTTGGTTGGCAGTTGATGACAGCACTGCCATTTAATAAGTCATAGCCTTGAGAAAGGAGAATAGCAGTATTGAAATGAGAACCGAGATCCAAACAATTTGCTGCACTGTTTGTTACTGTATAGTTCTTTTGAGAAGTTTCTATGATATCACACAGTTGAGAAAATACTTTATCCCAAAAAGTTCCATACTCACGGTTAGTCGAACTGCCAATCAAGCACTTGCTACCGACAAATCCCCCAACCAAATGGGAGAATCCAGGAAGAAAACCACTTTGACCAAACATATGTTTTGAAGTAAAATTGTTTTTCAACCCTTTCCTCACACCAGAAAAGGGTGTAAGAAAATTTTTTGTTGAGCTAAGATTAAGTGAAGACATGAAGCAATCTTCCATTATGTGTGGATCCAAATTGTTGTACTGATTTCTCGTTTGCTGAATACAAGAAACATTTTGAAACGAAGGAAATTTAAACCGTTTTTCATTATCAATACAAATATTTCCGGGTAACTCCATGTTAGCTTCGATATTTACAAAAAAAAATCAATTATATTTATTTACAAGTTCACAGAATCAAAGTTGAGTAAGTCCATGACAAATAAAATTTATTTCTCTCGAGGCACAACAGGCCAAATACATCTCTGATCTCCTTCAATAAGGGAAAAATGCATATTATGCAACTTATGCTCAGTAGAAATACCACAAACAAAATTTCTTCCGACACCTTTCTTGCGGAATCGTCCAGGATTTTTGTCAATTCCAAAATTCTTCGAAACCTTGGACAACTTGGGAACACGATTGAAATTGTCACTTGTAACTTTCAGTATATTGCAAATACTTGCATTTACTACTGTTTGACGCACATTAGATATCTCCATTTTGGCAAATACTCGAATGTTAATCTGATCACACAACATTACTCCGCCATTTTAGTAGAGAAACTGACGTATGGGAAAGGAAGTCAACTAAGACCCTTATTTATGGAGATATGATAGTATCACTACCAGTTCCATAAAAAGAGTAACAATTTTTATAGTATTTAATATTTTTAAAAATTTATTCCTCCGTAAAATAGCGAGACTTGGAGGAAACTAATGTGTTGCAATTATAGGAGGGTTTGTTTTGACTAGTTTTATTCTTTAGTCATTTCTGTTAATTGTCAGAAGTATTGCACTAAACGGAATTATTTTGCATGTTTGTAAATAATATCGTAAACGCAAGATTTTGGTTTTATGAGAGATTCTAAGAATTGTTACACTTAAAAATATATTTTTAAGCAATTAAAACTTGACAACGTAGAGAGCAAGATGAAATTGCAGTATTAAAAATCTGGGAATGTGATTCTTGATTTCGTTCGATATTAATTCATTCAAAGAAGATGGGTCATCTTCCGAATGAAGCTATAAGCAAAACCTTCAATTCATTCGGTTGTTGGAGAGATATGGATTAATATGTAAGTCTCATGCTTACATTTGTTATTAAAAATTATTCCGAAATAATTTCAGATATTAAATTTAAAAAGATTTTTTATCGACAACAAATAGATAATGGTTACTGTCACTGAGGTTAAATTTAAGTTGAGAAAATTCATATTATATATTAAAATTCATAATATAAACAATATATTGGGTCAAATGGAACAAATACTTGTACTAATTGAATTACATATGCATGATTTTTTATTAGCAATAAATAGGGACAGAGTGAACTAAGTGCTACAAACATTAGAGCAGAAACAATATTAATACGGCACCAAGCGCCATTGTTTAGTATATATGTCCAATTCTTAGTTATCTGATGATAAGGAAAAGGAGAAAATGATGAGAGAGTAAAGGAAACCAATGAGTAAAAAGGGAATGTAAAATTTTAGCAATGATATTTATTAGTGTTCATTTTTTGTATCTCAAGATAAAATAAATTAATTGAATTTTGTATATCATAACTTAGTCATCACAATTCCCTGGAGTAAAATACTAAATAATTACGTGTTTAACTAAGCGTTGGGGCGTATTAAATAACTAGGCATTTATTTACAGAAAAAAAAAGGGCGTGATAAAATAAGTAGAATATTAGTGTTATTTTTCGTATTCTGTTTCGTTTCACCAGCGTTATGATTAGATCTGTGAACAGTGACAATCAAGTATATCCATCATATTATTAAGATGGTATGCATTCAGGCCTCTGCCAAGATTAACAAACTGCTACTACGCAGCAACACAACACAAGGGTAATAGTCAAAATTATATAATATAAAAACGATTTCGAGGTGAGCCTTCTTGCGACAAATCAAAAGATAGCTGGGGTTTATCCAATGTTGAAGGCAGATTTCTGAAGAGTTAGGCCCCTTTCACACGGCGATTCCGTGTTTGCAAATCACGTATGAAGCAATCAAACCGGACACGGGCGAACCACGTCGCCAATACGTCTGCGATTCACGAAATGAGTCCCTCTTAAAGAATCGAGGCGGCTTACGAACCACTAACGAGAATGGGCACATTCACACGGCTAATCTGTGTGTCCGATTCTCGCTCCCGCTTTACGCGTTCATTGTGTATCCTCGCTCTTGTTCATTATTATTTTAATTTTTTATAAAAAAATCATAAATATGTATAAAAAATTTAAATAAATATTTCCGATAATGTCAGTGTGTTAAAATAAATTAAACTAGCTGTATATTCTATTTTTTAACACGTTATATAAGCATCTCATTGAAATGAAAATTAATGCGTCTATTTTAAAAGATGATAATTAGATTAAATTAAAATTTACATCCCGCTGTATGGGATTATAGTGATACTGATTATTCAGATAAAATAAAGAGAGAAAACGCATGAAGATTGGTGATGTCTTTGATGTATTGTTATCAAGTGCAAAACTGGGTAGTTCGCAAGAAAATGTGACAGATAAGTTGATATATTTATAATTACGTACAACGTTAAGTAATTTAATATTGCGTAAAATGATGTAAAAGAATACAAAATTTTACTGATGATTCAAATAACATAAATATTAAATATTTAAACAATATAAATGAACAAAATAATTGAAATCATATTTACATTTGTTATTAAAAATTATATTATATTATATATATATTATACATTAATAATATGGGCCTCGTTTAGATATGCTTTCAAATGTCTACGGCCATATTAATGTTGACATTTAGTGGTCCGTAAAAAATTATCCATTTGTTTGTCATAATACCAAATGAACATTTAATAAACCTGCGTGCTCTTGACAGTCGATAATCACTGATAAATTTTCCCACCGTAGGGTCGAAGCATAAAGTTTGTCAAAGTAATGCTTCATCCCCAATTGAAAAATTTCGTAGGACGTTCAACAAAAAAGTGAATGCTTCTTTTTTCTCCCGTCCTTGTTTTACAGGATGTACCCACAGTTACCTTCTTCTTTTCTCAACTCAATACCATACAGCTAATGCTTCTAAATCATCCATTTTTTGATTAAATTTAAAATAAAAAGGAAAATGTTGACTGGGCGGCTAACGAAATGACAATAGCAACAACCTCGTGAGAGTGCGGGGGAGTGGGAAGGGGATAGGATACGCAGAATCGCCGTGTGAAAGAGGCCTAACATTTACCATTGTCGATTTTATTTTCAAGTCTGTTATTTAAATACATAAAGAACTTCGACCATTAACATACATTGTTATTATTTTATTTTATTTTATTTAAAACCAACTTTTCGGTCACTATTAGTGTCTTCGGCAGGTCGTAAGTCTTTGGAGTAATTAACAAATTATTTATGAACATTATCACCCAATTTTATCATAAAACATGTTTAAATTTATCAAATTAACATGCGGTGCGAGCACGTTTTTGGTCCACATTAGACAAGTAGCTTCTGCGGGGAAACGCAACTGGGTTGGGGAAGGGAAACATTATTACTTTTATAATCTTAATTGTGTATTAAACGGTGAAGGTTCGTAGCTAAAATTAGTGGGGTTGCTGTTCCAGAAAATTTTTGGCATTTTCAAAATTTGAGTAAAAGATAGTATACATAAATGAAAATTCGATAAAATTCTAAAAGAACAAAATAAAACATATGTGAAGACATACACGTACATTTATAAAGCAATTTTATTTTTATTATTAGCATTATTTTAAATGGATGTGTTAACATAACGTGGAATTCATGCACTCGTGTATAGATTAAAAGCAAAGCTTTTGTAAAAAAATTTTCACTTTGCTCCTAAAGCTTAGGGTTTATTGTAGAGTATCCAGTTAGATATATTTTTTATTCTTTGGTTATTAATATGTATATTGTAGGAAGAACGTGTGCTATATGAGTATCTCTCTGTTTAGGTTGAATAAGTGAATATTTTTGCTGATTTACTTTAACCTAAATTATTGTTTTTCAATATACTTCTTCAAGACAGGAAGCTGTTTGACGTCTCCATTCCTAAAGTTTGTCTCCCAAAGCTGCAATTTAGCTGAAATGATTGTGTGTCTGATATCATTTCAACTAACTCCTTTACTCTCCCCTGCAATTTGTACGTTAAGCTTTCGGGTTATGTCCACTAAAAATAAAAATAAAAAAATCCTGGAGCCAATCAAGATTTTCAAGTTGAGGGTAAGGGTCCGCTAATGAATAACACAATGGTAATGTAAAAACATGGAAAGATGTTGTCTTTATTGCAGAGAGCTACAAGCCCATTTTCACCACCAACCAAAGCCGGTAGCCAAATTTTATAAGCTTGTCCGCAGAGATCCCTTCCGAGGAAACGAAAGATTTCAACGCAAAAATAAAATTTTCTCCTGAGGCGGTATTTGTTTCGCGAATTCTTCTCTTGTTGAAAAATTAATTAAAAACCATTTCGGCAAATATTGCATTCTGTGCGGTATCTGCTATATCTGTTGATTTATCAATCTGTAGTTATGAATAGCAGATTCTTGCTAAAATCAGCATTCAGTTTACGTAGCATTATTGCTTATTACATCATCATAGTGTTTACACAAAGCTACATGGATTGCCGTCATAATTTCATTTGACAATTAACATGTTTCACATTAAAGTTGCTTTACAAGTCGTACGAATTCGGAACTCCTGCGACGAAGAGGAGAAGGTAATTTAACCTGCTGCTCAACGTATGACCAACATAATGCTTGCTGAGGAGCTGTCCACAACTTCGCAAAATACTCTTTCTTAATAATCAGTAGAACAGTAGACCATCACTTTCTTAATATAAAAATGGAAGTTTTGACCGCGAGACAACAGTAACAACAAAAGAAACGGAGTTATTGGCCTGTACTAAGAAATCCATATTTAGTTGGCTCAGTGATAGAAGGAACAGTAGAGGAAAAGATTATTAGTGGTCACAGTATAGGCGTATAGGTATGTACTGTAACGCGTGTATTTTGGTTTAGTTTTGCTTTGTCTCGGAAGTGTTGTTCACTGTAGTTTGGAGAATTCGAAATCGTGCATTGGCGGACGGATGCCGGGAGTTGTTTTCTGTGAAATGTTGGACGAGGTGTGCGTGGGGATGGAGGAGATAAATATTTCCATCCAAATAATTTTCGTGTCCTTTCTCGATTGTTGGCTTCAACCTGACAGAATTGTTGACTACGGAACTGCGTGTTATAACTCTTGTAACAATGGAAGATCAGTGAAATTGACATTTCGACCAAGTTTTCTAATAATGAAAAAGTAAAAGAATGGGAGGCTATAATGGAGGGAACGGAGATAAGCTTCTGAAACTCGAGCAGTTGTCCTGCGCTCACCGCAGCTGGTGGATGTGATTATGAGAGGCTCCGTATTGAGTTACGTGTATACGTTTTAAGTGTCACCGATCTACAAATCTCTTGAGTTCTGCTGTAAACTTTTCCAAGTTGTTGCCTCTGATATAGTCCGAGGCAGAATCGTCGTGAGAAAGGGGTCACAATTTGTTAGTGAAGAGTTCATCGAAGCCACACAATTTAGTATGACGGCTTGCCAGCAATCAATCCCGGAGGCCGACGCCTTAGCTAGTGGTCAACACCAGAGTCGACGCCTTGCAATGGTCCTGACTAAAGTCATCACTGCACTTAACCCGTTCTGCCGGCTGTGAGATACGGAGACGTCGGTACGAGAGCTACAGCAAGCAACACAACACAGAATAGCAGCACGTATTTGGTACGGGCAGCATATCTCTTCTACGTAAAAACCACAGGTGCCTGAGATAAGAGTTTTTCATGCTTAACTGGAATAAACTTATTACAAATTCTTTAATGGTCAATAATTTTTTGATTTTACGTAAAAACCCAGCCCACAAAAAAATAATTCTTTACAGTACGAGGGTCGTCCGACGACAACATGAAGTTGGCAGCACTCAACAAAAGAGGGGAATGTGTTTGTGCATGTCTTGAAAGGTGCTTACCAAATTTTCACCATTTGGAAACCCAGTTGTTGTTTGACAATAGACTGAGTGAGTCAAAGTGAGTGTTTTTGTGAAAATGGAAAAAATCCATTATCGAGCTGTCATTAAATATTTGTTTTTCAATATAAATACGCCTACGTAAAAAAAACGAGTTGAACGCCGTGTGCGGGGACTCTGCACCATCATTCATCTCCGTGAAATTTTCGGAAGCTGAATTAAAGCGTGGCTGTACCAGCTTGAGAAACGATTAACGTTTCGGACGTCCAAAATGCAATACTAACGATAACTTCGCTCAAGTTCATAAATGGTACTAGGCAACCGTCGAATGAAAGTGAGAGAGATAGCAGAGTCTATGAATATGTCCAAAGAACGTGTTTATCAAGATTCACATGAAAAAGCTGTCAGCGCGTTGGGTGCCGCGTTTCCTCGCAGTCAATGAAATACATTTGAAAAATCGAGCTAAATAGCATATAAGCATAATGCAATGAGAAATAGATTATGTTTCTTGTTAACTTTAAAATATACATAAAACCATTTCGGATTGCAAATAACTTATAATTTGAATCCACATACATCAAGGTCTGTCCAAATTTAATTAGTTTATCGCACTTATGATTTTAAAACTTTTAATGTACACATTAAAGTGATGGAAAATAATTTCTAATATTAAATAAAAACATTCAATTTAAAGGTAATTAACTTAATGTCCTCAAGTATATCATAATAATGAGATTATAAATCATTGTTGTCCAAGTTACGCCTTACTTAAACATGAATTGGTCAAAGTTTATTTCAATCATGCACAATAACAATGGATATTTCCACAGCTAGATGTTAAAAAACTTACTTTTAACATCAGTATTGTACCATGCTAAAAGCAGGGGATATTGTTCTACTGTCTCACGCTGTCACCGAAAACGTGATTGAGTAAACATTTGGCGCAGTAGAGCGAAATAAATCAGACTTTAATTACTGTAGATGAAACGTTGATACATAATTATACCTCAGAAACAAAAACACAGTGGATTGCGAAGTGGAAATCAGCCCCCCCCCCACACACACACACACACACATGCACAAAAAAAAACGGTTTTTCGGCTGGGAAAGTGATGGTTACTGGTTTTTGGTATATTCATGGAGTTATCTTCAACGATTATCTTGAAACAAACTATGCATCACTAAGCCATAAGTTGAAGACAAAAATTACGGAAAAATGCCACATTTGCAGAAAAAAATTATTTCATCAAGAAACTGCGCCGTCGCAAACCTCAGCGGTTGCCATGGCTTGAACTGCTTCACCACCCTCCTCACTCACCGCATCTAGCCACAAGCGACTTTTATTGTTCCCTAAGATAAACGTTCCACTCGTGAAATGAGGGGGTCAGCAGCTTCGTAAACAATTATTCTGCAGAGAAAGACTACGAGTACAATCTAGACGGGTAAAAGAGATGGGAGTGTCGTCGGAGACTTACATGGCGACTAAGTAGAAAAATAAAAAATAAATTTTATGAAAATATGTCTCGTATCTTTGTTAGGTCGGAAACTGTTCAGACCAACCTCATACTGTGTCAATTCTTACTCAGGACAGAAAGAGGCGAAGAACCGAATCAAAGCAACCAAAAATATTCTGGGCGTGTTTAATGCTAGCAGAAATTAATTAAAGTTTCAATATTTGTCCCAATTCTTACTAGGTAATTACTATACATGCTTTTACGTACTGGTTTAAGTAGAAGTATAGTAAAATTAGTATATAATTAGGACATTATTAGATTGATTCTAGAGAATATAAATCATCTGTCGCAGCTGCTAGTTTACAAGACACTTGCAGCTAAGCTGACCCTGAGGCGTGCCACTTCCGTCTGACCCTGTACTTCTGCTTCGTTGATTGAACTTCCCGGATCCTATTTCTTCTCTCCTGGGAAACTTACACAACTATTTGCTCGAGTTATAAAGCAATTTTATATAAATTTAAGTAATGTCACCACAACGGCGGATCTACTTTTACCGTTACTGTGGTTTCGAGGTTATCTTCGGCAGTAGAGCAAGGAGTTCCAACAAAAGGTCAGTCGACATAAACTGGAAAACTTTTACACGCTGTCGTGAATATGTTCACCCATTCAGGAATTCTCAATACTTTCAATATTCTACTGGTGAGATAATATTATTGCCTGCAAATTTTTTTAGTATTTATTATTATTTATTTATCAGTAGTTACTACACAGACGTTAGAATTTCTATGTAGATATCATGCAGTTGTTACAATGTTTGATACAATGAAAAAATCTATAAGCATAAGTTTACATTTATATACAGTGTATATGTAATATATCATGTACTGATTAAAATATAATGTAATAGAAGACGCTGATACATGTAACAGAATATAATAGAGCAATACACTAGTGGTATAATTTGGTAATATAATTTGATTACCTAAAAATATTAGTCAACTAAGGGAATAGGAACAGAAGAAAACTAATTAAACTAATAATCGATTGTTTATGAAGCCTTAGAGGCGGTCACGGATTTAATGATTTTGCTTATGTGTTTGTAAACGATGGTACACGATAAATTACGTATAATTGTCATCGATTTTGCAATCTGAGCTTGTAGAGAAAAATTTATGTTCGTTCACGTGTAGTTGAAAGTTTTCCTATATTGTATCTTTCCAATAGTTCGTCGAATAGCGTGCCTAATCGCAGTTTCTATTTAGTACAGAAATCATAGGATTTTTCTGAATTTTGATGGCACTGATCCTTTTATGCAGAATGTTATCTCCATAATACAGTACCAGTACAAAATCGAAGGCTTCAACTCATTTTACAAACTTCCTATGATAAATATTGTAAGATTATAAACAAATTACATTTTCATACGTAGGTTAAAACGCTGTGATTTTCGGGGTTGTTAACTAAACTATTGAATTTAAATTTTCATATAAGTAGCATTGAGAAATATTCAGATGAATTCGCAAAATACTTAGTATATTTATCTAAAGTAACTAACTAGAAAACTATCAATCCCATCCTCAGCTGGTCCGTCCAGAAAAAATTGGTTTATTTTCGGCAATTCTCAATGGATTTTTAAAATAAGGTGATACGTTGGAAAGAGAACTGAATTATCAAAAAAAAAACATCTTTTATGACAAATAATTGTACTGCCGACCATTTTGGAGATATCAGAACTAGAAATACGGCAAACTGCATTCTTATCGAAAATGTCGTAAATTTGACGTACGATTTCTTTCGGTGCAGAATTTTATGCTCTAAAATTTATTACCGAACATTATTTTCAATAGAATGCTTTTGCTATTAACGACACACTGAAAAAAAGGTGCAAAATTTCGTAAAAACTTTTACCAAGGCCTTTCGATTTGTAAAACTTGGTTTTTCACTAATGGCCACAACATATACAAGTTGGGAAAAAAATTATACATGGCCTTTTGCGCGGTAACATGTATATAACTACTGGGCTATTCCTACTTATAGGCTACATAGATAGATAGATAGATTTATTCACCATTAGCCCTCTTAAGAGGAAATAGGATTCGTCACAAATGTACAGTAGATAAATTACTTATAAACAGAATTAATATTAATAGGTTACACACACACACACAAAAAAATTCATATCTGTTCACATTTGTTTAGTTACTACAATCATACACACTATCAGTAGGAAACACGCACACGACACTAATCACTTCCTGGTATTCATCTCCTGTCGCTAGGTACGGAGGGATGTCGTCATGGATATTTACTAAAACAGAAAGCAGAGACAGGAAAAACAGAACCTAAAGGGGAAAACTGGACAAACTATTTACATATTTATAGCATATTCGGCAATTTTGTAGGCAAGGCAGTTCAACGAATGTGAGACCGATTCAAAAATTCGTGAACGGAGTAATAAGTTCCATTTACAAGAAAAGTTTTACAATCCTTGACGAATGCGTTGTAGTTGTTGATGTTCTTTATATGTTCAGGAAAGCTGTTAAATAGTGCGATACCGGAATAATGAACGCTAGATTCCTAGAGACTGAGGCTGTGCTTGTCAGACCTGAGAACTGAACGGTTTCTTGTGTCGTAGCGATGACATTTTAAATGGTAGAATAATAGTAAATATTCTTCTAACTTAAAACACTGAACACTTATTTTGAACTTAATTACAGTAAAGACAGATTTGATAACGGGAATAATTCCTGCTACGTATAATTTATAATGCATCATACAGAAAATTCGTAAGGAATTCATGGATAATAATAAAAAGCTATGTAAACATGAAATTGATTAACAATTATTTAATTTTTGCGATCAATTAGAACCATACTTTTACTGAAGTGTAATAAATTATGGTTGATAAATCAACGAGGTGGTGAGAAGTTTGACTGGCACTGGGAAGTGCTTTCCACGGCAAACAGACGTCTTCTAGGACTTTACTAGTTACGAATTTGTTAAAATCCAACACATCCTAATTCTACATGAGATTTGTAGTTCTCAATTTGAAAAGATCACGATCAGAGGGAACAAAAAAACCACAGTTTGTCCTCGCTTTACCTTGAAAGAACACCACGGACAACCATTTCAAAGACAAATCGTCACTGTGATACAGTAGTAAAAAAATTTTCGATCCACTATTTTTGTATGTTCGCAACACCTACAGCTAAAATATACAATCACGCACTTCAAAGCGGTGAACAGAACAAGCATTGCTGCGTATGGGGATTACACAATTCATCAAAGAAATGTATTGAATTGTTAACTATCGGCTTCGAGTTATTCCAACCTTAATGAACTTAAATTACATTATAAGACAAAATTTCGATTTGAAAACAAGTCTTTGAGTATTTTATATTTTAAGAAAGTGAATACCTGTAGAGTCAAGTTCTGTAGAATTTTAAATTAATTTAAATAAATTTAAATTAATTTAAATAAATTTAAAACGATCTACTAGCGAAATAGAAAAATTGTATAAAAATTTTCTTGAAATATGTTTGCTTGTGTAGAACATGCAGTTGATGTACATTGGCTTTTAGAATATTTTGGAACACATTTGTATATTGTAAATTGAATATATTTTAATTTTCTAATAAAACCCATGAATTTTATTAGTTACGTGAGGGAAATACTTCTTAGTTTCGTCAAAACATTTATTTAAAATTTCTGAAACGAAATAGCTTTTGGCACATAATTATACCACAGTGATCTTACGATAACTTTTCACACCTAACAACATAATGTAAATGGAAGAAAAAACCTTTTAAATTTTAGTTCTGAATTAAAATAACTTCTATATATTGAAATTTAGTGTAAATTAAATTTGTAGAATAATTGAATTGACTTCCACGTAGATTCAAAAAGCGTTCAATTTATTATTCGATCATTTAACTAACACTTGGAAGTACTGTATTTGTTTAAAATTGATGAACTTCTAAGCATGTTACGTATAATTTTGGCTGTTTTCATAATTCAATCTCTAAAACCGATTTATTGTTTTCTAATACGAAAGTCGATGTACTCTACTGCTGTAATACATAAACTAATATAAATCTATGGGATACAAAAAATTATTCATGATGTTGTCCACAAGTAAGGACGAAACTTTGTATTTCTTTATCTATTTTTAACTGTATTGGAGACGGAATTATCATAATTCTGTATTAAGGTCCCACTTGTCTGACTTTATTGGCAAATTTACGTATTTCTATAAATTGAAATGTTCAAATTTAGATTAAAAATAGATATATAAATGGATCGTACGTTCTTTAAGTCTTTTACTTACATTTATTTAATGTTATTTATAAAAAAAAATAATTGAATCTGGAAAACCGATTGATTAATTGTATTTTCTTTCAGGAACACCGATGAACTATACTGATGAATTATGATTATGAAGGAACATGAAAATTGGAATCATGAAGGTGTCCGTACTTGCTAGACATGTTACCTTTGGTTTTAAATAATACAATTAATAAATTTAACTATTTCAATTAAAAATAGGTTTTTACTTTTTTTTATAATTTGACACGATGAAGACGTTTTATGGCACATGTGCTGAAAGCGACTTCGGTTCAATAATTTAAATAACTAAAAGTTTAATTACGTCTGTTTTTGAGTTAATAAATCAATTATTGACCTTATACAGACACTTTATTTTTATTTATAGCGTAACGACGTTTTGACACATGTTCGTTTATTCTTCAGGTTTCTATTGATAGTGTGTTATAATAATTTGGTTAGTTGCTTGTTTTTTTGTTTATTTTAATTTTTCTTTATTTAATTTGTACGATTAATCTATAAATGTAACTATTAGATTTATATAGAAAGTAATATAGCTCTGTCTACAAGATTGTACACCATAGCTCTCTTTTGGTTTGGAAGATGATCAGAAAGTTAATTGAGAACAAGTCCAGAACCAATTGGTTAGAATGGAAGTGTTGTGAATGGATACGGTGGCATCAAGGAAATTAAGAGAATGGTGAAATTCAAGTGCATGGATGAATTGTAAGTTGGGATGATAATTAATGCAAGTATTGACTACAAGGTTGATTTGAGAGGTATTAACAATACAAAAAATGTCATCTGCATATCTGATGTAGCAAAGAGGTTGGACAGGAAGTAGAGAAAGACAAGAATTTATTAAATCTCTCATGACTATCTCAGCAAATAAAAAGATTAAGGGGACTTCCTGTGGAAGAACCTGTGATTTGATGATAATGAACCTGATTAAACTTGAAATAAGTGCAGCTGAGGATTAGATTTATAATGCAGAAAATTTCATGAAGTGGAATTTTAGTAAATTGACTGAAAATGAGCCATCTATTTATGAAACTGTTAATGACTAAATCATTGGGAATAGAGTTGAATAAGGAAACGACATAAAGAGAAATTAAAGAGTGGTCATATCGATAAATTGGTAAGAATTTTTAACAGAATTATGCTTTTCTTCATTGAGGGCTTTAGAAAACATGTTATGAATGTAGGAGGAAATGTTGTGACGTAATGATTAGAAATTGACCACAGAACATGTATGAAATTATTAGCTGCCTAGTCTCTGGATCCTGAATGTGATGTTCCGCCAGTGCCCCGATTATATTTTCTAATACGGTATCTCTTAAAACAATTAGTAAATGACGTGTAATTCTGCGGGAAGTTGAGAAACCATGAGAAGGGTGATCCTGCATGAAGGTGAAGTCATCTTCGTGACGTTTTCTGACGCAACAGGAAGCGAGGCTGACGCCCCTACAACTACGCAGCAGGGACGTGGAAGTGGCAGTGATTCACGCTCTCACTAATTCTTAGTTGCAAGGAGAACTGCAAGCTGCAGCATTTCCGCTTTTTCCGTTCTCTCTTAAAAATAGAAATAAATTAGATTATTCTTCGGTTGCATTGAACGTAGTAATACGTTTATTACCCACAGCTCTAAATAAATACTTTACGATTTGCGCACTTAATTACTTATACATCGCTTTACTCTTGATTTATTTTACTTTATACCTGCAACACTTCACCATACCCGAACATTTCCTATGCAAAATATCCTAAAACATTCTCCCGGGACAAATCAGATGTGTCGGACTTACGGAGAGATGACGTTTTTTTTAGGTTAACAGGCTATATGAGGGTAATCCACATGGTGGCAACTTCCCTTTAATAACATAGGAAGGGATTTGAAAGGGGGGGATGTGGAAGCGTAGAGGAAGGTAGCCAAGGGTTAACTAGGGCCCCTGGGCTATGGCTTAAGGATCCTACACGGCAAGCGCCTAAAAGTAATGCCGGGAAAACCCTAGAAAAACCTGCATCAGGTAGGTCGGGCATTGGGTACTTGTCCCACGCCCTTCCGATAGCGGGAGAGGAGTTTGCTGTGGGGACGCAGCATTCCCTTAACCGTACCTTGACCAGTTTAGGAGGCAGCTGGCCGACTGTTCCAATGGGAACAGCGAACAATTCTTACCGTATGCCCAAGGCCTGTGACCCCGGAACATACACCTCTCAGAACAGGCCGAGGTGCCTCGGCTTGTGGGAACCTTAGTTCAAAAATGGAGAGGAAAAGGCATCCCCAAAGGGACAATTATAATAGTTTTATTGTCATTGAAGTTGTGTGAGAGGGAGTGTAAAAACCATTAAAAGAGGCAACTACACGTCGGCAAGCGTATATTTTGTGAAATACGCATAAGAAACACAAAATTATTGGATTACATCTGCAGGGGTCCAATGAAAATTTTAGCTCTCAAGGAACATCGAAATGGAGGCATTGTTCTATTATTCCACTTTATATGAGGAAATGTAAACAGTTAAAGCTTAGAATTCAGTCTGCTCTTTTTACTTTTTTTAAGAGGGTATTTTATTGGAAAGTAAATAAAACTTAGGTAATCACTTAGAAAGAGACAAAAAGTAACAAAAACTGTTAAATAAATAAAAATTTATACTGGAGAAATGATTTATAAGTGACGTTATAAGAAACAATCAACTCAATGCTAAAAAACCGTATACAAATGTTTGTGAGCTTTCTCTCTATTCTTGAATTGGAAATACTACTATTCAATTTGTGTAATATTCTCTGTGTTATTATAGGTGTCGATGTGTCTACGAGGTCTCGCAGGCAGAACCTTGTAGGAGAGACAGGAAGGGGCTACCTTTGGGTAAACAATTCCTCTCCGTTTTTGAACTAAGGTTCCCACAAGCCGAGGCACCTCGGCCTGTTTTGAGAGGTGACTGTTCCGGGGTCACAGATCTTGGGCATACGGTAAGAGTTGTCCGCTATTCCCATTGGAATAGTCGGCCAGCTGCCTCCTAAACTGGTCGAGGCACGGAGAAGGGAATGCTGCGTCCCCACAGAAAACTCCTCCCTCGCTATCGGAAGGGCGTGGGATAAGTACCCAATGCCCGACCTACCTGATGCAGGTTTTTCTAGGGTTTGCCCTGCATTACTTTCAGCCGAATGCCGGGTAGGATCCTTAAACCATAGCCCAGGGGCCCTAGTTAACCCTTGGCTACCTTCCTCTACCCTTCCACATCCCCCCTTTCAAATCCCTTCCTATGTTTTTTAAAGGGGAGTTGCCCAACGTGGATTACCCTCATGTAGCCTGTTGCCCTAAAAAAAAGTATAGGTGTCATTAAAATATCACTTATAAGTGAAATTAGGTATAGTGAAGTTGATAAACATGGAATTGCGTCGCAACTGTGTGGAACTTCAGGTAAACAATTTGTCGGGACCTCCCCATAATAATGGCTTGGGAACTCTCCGTGAATTAAAAACAATTTCGTCGACCCTCTATGTTGTAGGGGTCGAATCACAGAGGTCCTGGGTTCGAATCCCGGCAAGGGCATGGATGTTCCTATGCGTGAGAGAAACTCGACAATTATTCCCCGACAAGGCAAAATGAGAAGCCATAAAGAGTCGCCAATGACCTGTCATGACAATGCTACTGTAAAGAAATCAATAAAAATAAATGTTTGTACCATAATGTTAGAACCGTGCACAATATTTTCATTCACTTATCAAGGTTATGTATAGAGTAAACATTGACTTGTATTTGACTCCATTTAATTGAATGTTTTAAAACTATTTAACGGTCAATATCTGTTAATAGTAAAGGTCTGCAAAACAATATTTTTCCCAGCTGTATGGGATATTTTTGCTGAATTGTTTTAAAAATAGCAGATTCTAAAATTGACTTCCATGAAATCACATCACCTATAGATTTTTTTCAAAATAAAAACAAATTTTTGATAAAAAATCAAATAATCGTTTCTGATATTTATACACAATTTTAGGTCTAGCCTCTCTGCATGTGACACCTTTTCTTCTCTTTGATGCTTCTCCAGACTCGTTTCCGATTTCCTTCTCTGGTTTCTCGATTGAGCGTCCAACGATAGTCAGCTAACATATTCACATCCCATTTTCCTTGGTAACGTCTCGCGATATCGCGGACATACTGGTGATATATTTCACCCTGTTCTTCACTGTAGGTTCCCAAGTTTTCAATATGGGAGTGTGAGAAATGAACTTTTAAGCTGATCTTGCATCCTTGAGCTTGATACGCTGCGTTGTACAATGGTTTTGTAACCAGGGTCCTTAGTATTCCCCAAAAACGTATGCACTACATTCTTGAAAGAGTCCCACGCAACTTTTTTTCTTATCTCTCTTTGTTTCCAAAAAGAGGGCTGCAGATAAAAGTTCTCTTATGTCTGGGACAGTTAAAACTCTCTCTTTTAACTTGGCTTCAGACAGTTTCGGGAACTTGGAACACAGATATATGAAACAATTCCCATTTCTTGACAGTGATTTAAGAAACTGCTTTACGGGTTCCAATTTAATGTGAAGAGGTGGTAATAATACTTTTTCTGGCGGAACCAAGGCTGTATTAGTGACGTTTTTCTCGCCGGAGATTAAACTGTCCAGTCATTTTTTGTCCAGTGGCTCGACTAACCCAAAACAAAGAAAACAAGGATATTTTGTACAGCTGCTGACCCAACAACAAGGTTAATATTTTGAAATCTCCACAACCATCCATAGATGCTCTTGTAATTGATTTTCTCAACAATTTTAGCTTGGTGAAACATGATCTAATACAACAGCAGGTTGTTTATATTTATTACATCCTCCCCCTCCCCCTCCCCTACTATCTTCAACTATTAACTATTTTTCATTTATTGCCAAGTCCAGAAATAATTAATAGAATGAATACAAGTTTATTTTACGTCTGATTTGATTTATTTCAATTGATTTATTCTATTCCATTAGTCCTCGTATGAGTAAATAGGGCACGTCATTACATAAAATTACAAAATAAGAATTGAATGTTACAATTATAAATAATTAGAAGTTAACATAAAAATTTTAAAATTCGGGAACACAAATGTCCCTGTCCAACGTAAAATAATATGAATATAACAAAAATAATAATTCTTTAACTATACTGAGGGTATAATATAATATTTACAGTTCTAATAAAAATATTCAATATGTAATAGTAAATAATCAATGATTCGTGAATGAACTATCATAAAATATAGAATTTTCACATCATACAAAAATAAACACAAAGTTTGACACACGCACACTAGGAGGAAACGCAAACGACGGACAAGTCACTTCACGATACAGAGCGACGAGGAATCTGCAAACTCCAGGCTGTACATGAAACAAACAAATAAAACAGCAGAAAAGACCAAAATAGAATAAGCAAGTTATGAAATAAGTGGTTTTATTAGCAACACATTCAACACTTTTGCAGGTTTTTTTAAAAAAAATTAATTATTAGGGGAACGATCAAGAACTGCGTCAAACACTGGCGCCTTTCTGTAGAATATTTTTATATTGAATCCCAAAACTCTTGTAGTTATTATAGTTCTTTACATCTGGAGGAAGACTATTGTATAAAACTATTGCTGAATGGTGAATACTTCTCTGGTAGAGAGCAAAGATCTTAGACCTGAGCGATTTCTAGTCTCGTAATCGTGAGCCTCGCCTTTCCTTTGAAACAGATTCATGTTCCGCTTAACAAACTTTAAAAATTTCGTGAATAATCACGCTGGGAAGAGTTAATATTCGCAGACTTTTCAAAAACGGTTTACAACTGTATTTATTATCTGTATTAGAAAGTATTCTGATGGCACGCTTTTGCAACTTGAATATTTCAATGCTCCCAATTGCCCCAATTTTCAATGCCGTCACACACGAGGTAATGAAAATACACAAAGTACACCATTTTCGTAGTGTGGATGTCAACTTGTTTCATTAAGGTTCTGAGACAATAACAAACCGAACTGAGTTTCCCAGCAAGCAGATCTGTTTTTTAAATAGAATTTACGTAACAAGTCTTAATTTAAAGGCCATTTTTTAAATAAAAACTTAATCAATTTGAAGTTTAATTGAGAACTTTACGCAAAATACAAACAAAAACTTGAGTGTAACAGAAAATTGACGAGATGGAACTTATAATGTATTTTTTTTCGTTTTTACCAAGTTGAAATCTATATGAAAATGTATAAAAATCTGATGCAGTTTTTTCTCTGTAGACATGTGTAATTGTTTATATTGTAGGTAAAGTATCTAATTTTGTTATAAAATTAAACACGTCGTTATATTCTATCAAACGTTCCTCCCACATTTAAATATTATGCTAGGAAGGGGTTGATATAGCTTCCGTAGTGTGAGCGGTAGTGAAAATTATACGTACACTACATTCAATATAAATATTCCTGAGAACTATATATAGCGAGAAATCAATCAAAAGTATCGTTCATAAAAACTGAGACCTAGACTGGACTAAATAGCTCTACAGGACTTTTCAATAAGTGGATCTTTGAACCCTGTTTTTTTAAATATATACCGATTAGTGGCCTCGCCTGCCACTTATTGTCTCGTAAGTTTGTGCCACAGATAGAAAATTTTAAAAATAATTCCTGTTATTTTTTTTATTTAGATTTCGCTTAGGGTCGCATTGGCACAGTAGTACTTCAATAGTGTGAATGTATTTTTTCCTATATCATACGTGTGATAAGTAACTTGGCTAAATTGTCCCAGATCAAGTGACAATAACACCAGATTTATCTGTTAAAAGTTCAATAAGATTGTGAGTGAAGATCATGCCAAATGGCTATAAGTGTCGACCGACAGTAACATTCTTATTATATATATATATATATATATTATAAACACATTGTGAAATTATTTTTGGATTTTATAACACACTTTCACACCATGTTACCAAAGATGTGATTTTTTCATTGTACCAGAACTTAGTTGAACTACTGAATTTATTAAGGGAATTTTGAGCCATTTTGAACGTTGGCATCCTAGGGGTTTAAAAAAAGAGCTTCACTCTACAAAGACACGGCTTACAATATGTCTCGTCGCATCCAATTGTGACGAAACTTGTTTCAAATGTAGGTCGTTAAGATGAATAACGCGGCCGTGGTCTTTCGTTCTACGAAACATTCTCGTAATAAAGAGGTCTACAGTAGCTGTTGTATCCGTACATATTATAATCAATTACAAATTCAGTTAATCAAAAGGCAGACAAATAGAATCTGGGACAGAGACGGATACACAAATGGAGGCTGAAATAGAGAAGGGCTTAAAAGAGAGTTGAATTGGACGTTGCAACAAGCCTTGAAATAAAAATTACGAAGTACCCAATTGATATCTCGCATGCTATAATTGGCAAACGTTTGGACAGATAAACGAACTTGCGTTTTCTATTCACTGAAAATTCGAATCAATCACTCCACCATGTCACCGTGTATATTTTATCCTATTTCATGACACGTGGAATGTTGTTATAAATGCTTAACTTTAAATTGTGATGATATTTCTAAACAAGAAACTTTGATTTAGTCAGTTAAATTTAGAGAAGTGCTCCATATTAAAAGGGTTTCCGATGAACGTGAATTGCAAAACGAGTTAGTTGCACTAAATAGTTCGGTTGGAGTAAATAAAATTTAGATAAATAGAGAAAAAAGCAAATCAATAACGTTCAATGAATTTCGTATATATAGAAAAACCACATAGTTGGCCTAGAAAAATTTCAGAAGAAACCAGCAAAATTTGTAATACGGACAAGATAAGGTAAAGGCATTAGGGTAGGAAACGTTGGCAACCAGAAATATTTTAAACCGTACACGGGAAACAAAGTGTGGACAGACGTACGGAATAAACTTGAAAAACCTACTTAAATTGGGAGAGGTAATCACGAATGTATGTATACAAAAATGAATGTGTCTGCCTCTGTGTGCTCCTAAACCATTCATCATGCGTTGTTGTCCCCACACTCGCGAAGATTTCTATCAGGCTCTTGAAGATTTAGGAAACTCCCAGGTGTTGAACGCGAGTGAAATTTAAAAACATGCTAAACGGCTGTTTTAAGTGTCGAATGTTTTCGGGGTCGATGAGATTTATAGTTTCTCTCCAGATGTTTCCCAACCAGAGGAAGTCATTACAACTAAGGAAGGATTTGGAGGGGCGTTACATAACAACAAATAACACTCTTAAACGCAAAAAACAATTTCTACCAATCGAGGAACAAACACCGAGGGATTAAGACACCTACTACCACTAGGGGGTGGGGTGGAGTGGTGGCTTTTGAAAGCATTCCGAACGGTCATTATTAGCGTGGAATGAAACGCTGGAGGACTCGCTGCATTTGATAACCTTATTATAGATTTTTTTAAGTGTGTAATTTCAACTTCAAACGGAGGGAATCATCCCTTACTTTACGGGAGGTGGTGGTTTTACATAAAAACAAAATATATCGATATTGGTGTCGATTTCTCGGTTATAGGATTCGCCGAGTTTAACAATGGTAGTTAAGGAAATCTTATTTTCCTCGTCGTGGAGTTGGACGTGGTTGACACAAAGTTACCGGGAGCTGTTTTTACCCTCTTAAGTTACCGGCTATATTCCTGATTTTCGTAGGGTACCGGCTATATTTTGATCTCTGTAATTAATTTTTTTTCCTCCTTTCAGGTACAGTGAGTATTTTTAACTTTATTAATTTAGCGACTATTTTTCACTTTTAATTCGGCATGATTTTTATACACTCTAATTTTATATAGTAGGATAATTTCCGAGTTGTTAAAGTACCGTCAATAATCATCCTGATTTATATGAAGTCAGATGCTGAGGGGTTAGGTCGGAGAGGAGAACGTAAATGTTCCAAACACTGACGCTATTGATGCTGGTTAAATTAAATGTTTACCACGAAGCTAGTGTCGAATAAATTCCTTCTCCGTGCTAATTCAATTAAATATTCGGGAAACGGCGGGCCATCAGCTAGTTTAAAATAAATACGAAACCAAAAAAACAGACGTAGGGAAATATTTAGATTTAAGCAGATCGATAAGCAATTGGAACAAATTACCTGCGGCACTGTTAAAGGACAATATTTAAGGAACAATAAGGTTTAAAAATAAAAAATGACACATAACATTTTTAAGAGAAGTTGGAAAGTTAAGTATTTACATTTGACGTCAATGATCAGGAAAATTTATAAAAAAAATTCTTATTTCAATATTGAATTATTTATTTGTTATTTGTTATATACATATATATATATATATATATATATATATATACGTATTCAGATGAAGTTGCTTCAGAACATATTTATAATTATTTCTGAGTCATGTTCCAAATATATAGCTTTAATCGCTGAGTATTTAAGAGCTGAGCTCGTAAAAGAAATTTATTTCAAGCATCTGCCTTTCCCGTGTATAATCAACGAGGATCTTGTACTGTGAAGATATTATTAACTTAACTCTCTCCTTCATTAGTGTACAAGATATTTTCGCCAGCAAGAATTTTGCAAGCACAATAACTTTCTTAAGGAAGTATTCACTTCATAGCTGCAAAATTGTATTCACTATTATTCCCTATGATGTAACACACTGAGGTATTTTGTCAATATAACATGACTTTCATTCAGACAGCTGTACAATATTTCTGTCGCGTAGTATAATAAATATATTTTTTAAAAAAAATAAATGAAATATTTTAAGCTACACTCCATATGTAATCTTCTTCCTCGGTTTAAAAATTGATGCAATGTTATTGTAATATTTGTGAATCTCAAGTTACCCGATTTTCTCGTCTCTCTAAATTTCTGTCTGTCTCTGTGTCCTCTATGAGTTCCTATATCATTCTTCCGATTGCCATGAAACTTTGGTGAGGTGTAGTTCGCACCCCGGCGTAGGTTTCAATCGGCCTCTCAAAGCGTTAGGAAACTTTCAAGGGGTGAACGGGATTGAATTGCTGAAACGGCCGTTTTCAGCGTATAATAATTAGTTTCCGGGGTCGATGATATTGTTAGTTTCTTTCAAAATGTTTTAGTGTATAATTTCAAACCCTTTACAGCATGATAAGGCAGCACCACAAAGGAAGGGGGTGGAGGGGCGTTACGTAAAAATAACGCGAAACAACCGATATTTGTGTCAACTCCAGGATTATTGAAGTCAATGAGTTTAATTCAGTCATACATTATGTCAGTTAATGTGTAGTTCAGCCCTTAGATGTAGGGGTGGGGATCGGGGAGGAAATGGGTGAAAAGCCGTTATATAAAAGTAATGAGTAAACAAATGAGACTAAAGCTGAATCTGGAGTTGTGGTAATAACTGAGTTTAGTTCTGCCTGATGCATATCTAGTTCAGCCACTAGGATGGAGGTGTAAGGAGGTGAAACAAATTTCCGTGTACAATCTTAAGCACGTAGAGCAATTTCTTTGTTCACATGTTACTTATGGATCGAGGGACAAACACTGAGGGTTAAGACGTACCTACCGCATCTAGGGACCTGTTCGGTCATTATTGGATTCGAACAAAACGTTTTCGGGGCCGCTGAATTTGATAGTGTCATTCTAGAATTTTTAAGTGTGTAATTTCAACTCCAAAAGGCAAGGGACGGAACCAGCCTCTTATCGTACGGGTGGTGGTGGAAGGGGTTTACATTAAAAGAAATGCGAAAAAGATATATTATTGTCAATTCCGGTGTTAGAGGAGTCGCTGAGTTAAATTCTGGCATTAAACATTATGGCTAATGAAATTTTATGTTCCTCGTCGTGGAGGTGGACATGGTTGACAAAAGGTTACCCGAAGTAGTTATGACCCTCTTTAGTGCTGGCTGTATTTTTTATTTTCTTAGATAACCAGCTATATTTTGGTCTCTTTGTAATTAAAGGTTGTATTTTTTTTACTCGTTTAAGCTATTGTGAGTGTTATTAGACTTTATTAAGTTACAGAGTATTTTTTGCTTTTAATTACGCGTTACATTGATGCTATTGATGCTGGTTAAATGAAATGTTTACCAAGAGGTGCCGGCTCAATTTAATCTCCGGACTAATTTAAATAAATACCCGGGGAACAACTATTACTCAGCTAGTATAAATAAATTGGTTTTAAGCTAGTTCTAAAACATCCTAGCATGTTTTATTGGGTTACGGCTTTTATATATATATATATATATATATATATATATATATATTGTAATGCCAATTAATTAAGCCATGAATTGTTTTTAAATAATTTGAATTATTAACGAACAGTTTGAATTATAGCGATGAGCGAGCAAAGCAACAATGAGCGGCGAGCTCTGTTCTATTATTCAGGGTTCGGAATGGCGATTACGCGCGCAAAAATATGTTGAGTCTTCAGTCTACCACCAGAGGAGAGACATTGTAAAAGTTAGTCTAAGTCTACGGCGAGGAGCGAAAGAGCACAGTTTGAGTCTACAGCGAGGAGCAAAAGAGAAAAGTCGAAGTCTACGGTCAGCCACGAAAGGGGGGACATTTTAAAAGTAAATCTTCACCAAGCTACTTAGAAGTTTTCAATCCTAACCGATAAATAATGTGGTAAAAGGCAAAAATCTGCAACTCATAAGATTCCTGTAAGCAAGCAGTTTGCCAACGGAAGCAAGGGTTTGCTTCATTATAAAGAACTTGAACATTTTCGTGCTGAGGAAAACGACATCAGATAGCTGACCAATTAAGAGGATTATCCGAGTTCCTGGGAGCCTAGTAATCGCATTTCAACTTCATAAGTGTAGAATCTGAATCTGTGTAAAAATTTGTCAATATAGTGTACTTTTGAAGCGCTAAAATAATGCTGGTACCAGCCAAACAATACGTAAGTAACCAAAACTTTATAAAATCTGTAAAAAAAGGGTAAAGTCAGATTTCGTTCGCTTTTCTTGTAGCTTTTCTTTCATTTATCAGCACATTATTTTGAAGCAAATTTTAAACTGTATTATTAATAAGATCATTCAATAATTTTCACTGTAAATCATCAAACCCAGTAAAGACCCTGAGAGATTAAGAGATTTTCATTTTATTGTAATTGTTTGTAAATTTTAGAAGCCACAAATTAATAAATAAATTTTGTTTGTTAAAATTGATTATCTTTTTCATTTAAATAAAGCCTATCATTTTGATGATTACATTTAATAGTACAATAAAGAGGGCAAAAATTAAATAACCCTAATTGTTGATTATTACAATATATATATATATATATATATATATATATATAGATAGATAGATAGATATAGATATAGATAGATAGATAGATATAGATATAGATAGATATGGATATAGATATATTGAATTATAACGTAAATCAATTAAATTATACATGTGAGGCTACACCCTCAGCAGTTGAAATTTCCGTCTATTGATACACACCGTCAATTTTAAATCTTGTGTGTTTAGAATCAACTTCTTCTGAGTCATTTATTTCTATATAACATATACGGAAAGTGAAAAGTGTAATTTCCACAATGCTAACTATTCAAAATGCTAAAAACAAGGGCACACCAATGTCTAAGTGAGCATATTATCCTTATCTTGAAACCTGATGGTCTTTGTTTGAAGAAAAAGGATAGACTAAAAGTCCGGGGTCCGAGTTCCTCATGCTCGAGGACGTGGCGTCAGCTCTCTTGGTGTAGGTCAGGTTGAGATTTATTCTCAGAACGTTACGTCAGCCGCCTGCTGCTTTGTTTTTGAAACAATTTAAGAAGAAATAACATCATAAAAGAGGAAATTAGAAAGAATGTGGGTGTACGTATGGACCATAAAATTGCTACCACAATGATAACTGTAGCTTATATTATGTATTCTTGCGAAAATTGTCCTTTAATAATTCTTTGCGGTCACTATCACCAGTAAAACGTGCTAGGCGGAGACAGGAGAAAAAGATAATAGTTACGGTACGATTCGGAAGATAGAACAGGGAAAAATAAATCCTCATAGGAAACTAAATTCAACGACAGAAAATACAACTATTGCCATTTGCAATCGATAATTTAATTCTATGAGAAGAAGAAATTTATAAAATTACACAAAAAGGATATGACTAATTAAATATATTTTATTAAATTTGATTTGAATCGGTTGATTGTATTAATTTTTCAAGATTGGCAAAGATATGTACAGAAAAGGAGAGAGAACAGGAGAGAAAACCGTAAGGACTGAGGAACGGTTTTTTTAAGTGAATTATATATAATTATACATACATGTATGTAAGAACATCACGAGAACTTCACATTTCGGAAAAGAATAGATTGGGAATTTGGTACTATATAAGAATGATGATGGGTTATGACAATCACAATTAGGAATGATAAAGTTTAAGAAACGTCTGCAAGGAAAGGCGCTGAGACAGGGAAATATAGTATGACTTTTTATGAAATTAAACAACGTAGAGAGGTTAGTGAAAAAAAGTGGATAAGGGAACTGGGGAAAAAATTATCATAATAACAAATTACTTAACGTGATTTTGGGTTATTTGGACCCAAAAAAGCAATCATCGAAATCGACTTGATAATAATTGTATAAAACATTTTTCAAAGAACCAGCCCTCACTAGCTACACATTTTCCCCATCTCTCGGGCAATTTGTGAATAACACGCCAAAAAAATCCTTCTCTTTCGAGGCAAACCACTCATCAAACTAATTGGACGTCTGTGTAAGAATCGAAGTACTGTTCACCGAGCGTGTGGCCCATCGATGAGGTCAGGTGTGGTGAATAAGCGGTATGGGATAGCACCTCCCAGTTGAATGCCTTCAAGTATTTTCGGACCATTGTTGACGTGGAGGAAAATCAGCTTGTCATGTCATGTCATGTCATGTCTTTGCTGAGCCGGGTGTAATTTGATGAGTTCCTGGTGGTAGCGGTGGGCATCGGCAGTTTCACCAGGTTTCAAGAGTTCATAGTAGATACCCTGCTGACCCCACCAAACGCACAGCTTCGTCTTCCGTCCGAAGCGCTTTGGTCTTGCGGACGATATCGACGGTTGGCCGGGATCAACCCACAATTATTGCGTTTAGGATTCTTAAAATATACTCCCTTTTCATGGCCTTCAAAATCCAGTGCTGAAACAACTTTCCTGACGAGCAAGATTTCGCTTATGTTTCTGTGCCTATCGTTCAATTCATGAGCATGGAAATGGCTGATTCAGTAAGATCCAATTGCTCGGAAAGTATTTTTTGCGATTTGGTATCGTTCTACTCTAAAAATACATGCAATTGATGGTGCTCAACCTACCTAGGCCGATTTTCACGCTTCTTGTCGCTCAGGTAAAGATTGCTGTCTTTGAACCGAACACCAATCACTGCACGTTGTTCGCGATAACAAAACTGACGCCATAGGCATCTACAAGCATTTGAGGTGAATCGGCAGCGGATTTCTTCACGTTGATGCAGGAAAGCAGAGCTTTCCGAATTTGCTCTATTTTTGGCCAAAAACTAGAAATTATTACCAAAGGAAAAATATGTTGTAGTATGAAATTGCTGATGATGTGCACCGACTATTGTTGACAGATCAGAAGGCAAACTCATCAAAATAAAATAATAGCGTGTCCGTAGTTGCTTAATATGATCAACTACGCCATCTGAGACCAAACAGAGGATTTAGGATTATACGTTGGGTATGTTTTCAGTAACAATGCTTTATGCCGAATTGTTGCATTATAATCAGATTTTATAAGACAATATTGTTTTTATAATTAAATGATATTCAACATAAGTTGAATAAATATTTTAACGTGTATATGTTTATATATGTTAGTAAAACAAACGGGAATCAAATCTGTGAAGCAACGAATCTAGTTTGTCAGATAGTAATTAATTATCATTATAATACTTTTCAGTAGGCATTGCTCGAGTAATATAATTCAGACATATTATTTACTTCAAAGTCAGACAAGATAACTGGCGGGAAAGCGCCGGTGATGAAAGATAAAAGGGAAAGTGGAGAGGTGCTTCAAGGACAATTGTTTTGGTGAAAGTAAAAATTTAGTGTGTGAGAGCTGACAGAAGCAAATGTATGAAGAGAGAGCAATTGTTTTCACGAAGAAAAAAGTAATGGCATACAGCAGACTACAGCATAGACGAAACATTTCCTATATGAACGGTTACGATCTGCAAGAAAAAACTAGAAGTGTGTGTATAGAGAAATCCATGGCGTGGCCAGTCCCCTGTGATAGCATAGGAAAATGAACTGAAAGGGGGGATGCGGAAAGGTAGAGCTAGGTAGCCAAGGGTTAACTATAACTCCCGGGCTGTAGTTTTAAGGATTATACCCGGAAACTCGCCTAAAATTGATACAGGGAAAACTCTACAAAACCTGCATCAGGTAGGTCGGGTTGGTACTTGACTTACGTACCTTCGAAAGCGGGAATATGGATTTTCTTACGAATAGCATGAACCAGGGAGCATGTACTTATATAAATTTTTAACGCGCAATTGCAGTCCATGAATTGACATTTATGGCACATTAACCACACGCTGAACACTTTACTTAAATAACCTGCAGAGCTGGGCACGACTTCCCTAACTCGGTTTACAAATAAGAATATTAGAGCTTGTAAGTTCTTCGAAAAACTTAAGAAGTATAATATTCTACTGTGCTTAATTATAAGTTATTCGCCATGTCGCGAGGAATTTTAATAGAATATAATTTATTCAATGTTGATTTTTTTAGGTATATTTAGGTGAGCAATGGTCGCGGCATCGATAATACTAAACTGATATTTCGATGGATGGTATTAATATTAGGGGTCGACCTTTTGTGGTGCAGTAGTCAGCGTCACTGTCTCGCACCACACCGACCCCCGGTTAGAACCCCGGCAAGGGCATGGATGTCGTGCATCTGTTTTCATACCCAGAGTCCCAACACTGAAATGCAGCAAAGTCGTTAATGATCTTAGTCGTCGATGCGAGTACAAATAATAATAACAAATGAAGTGGTAGAT
This sequence comes from Zhengitettix transpicula, assembly GCA_037074705.1. Classification (NCBI taxonomy): domain Eukaryota; kingdom Metazoa; phylum Arthropoda; class Insecta; order Orthoptera; family Tetrigidae; genus Zhengitettix; species Zhengitettix transpicula. Next base: position 185,975,213 of record CM073591.1, on the reverse strand, counting down.
TATCTACCAACAGAGATTTGAACAGAAATACACTTTTAGACCAGTTTTAAAAGTGGTTTGGAGGTGTTCCACGGCCTTGAAATGAAGGCTTGCCGTGCAAGGCTTGTTTCTTAGGTTTGATTTGTAATATAACGTTTTAAAAGAAGAAGTAATGTCATGTGGCATAATATTTTTGGGAGACTTCAGCGAAAGAAAGTGTGTTTATTAACAAACATCAAAATTTAAAATAAACTTCCTATACAATCTGTGAAACTGTCAATTACAAAGATGGAAGTACATTTTTACTTAGCCACTCTAATTCTGTAAAGAAATTTGTAAGAATTTAACTATTGATTACATTCCAATAACAAAATATAAATAGACAGCATGTGCTAAATAACGTAACGTCATCCTATTAATAATGTAATAAGACTTATTCCATATCCTGGATGTATGGATTCATTGAAATATCTACGGAATATCATTATATTATAAAATGTAGAGTAACAATAATTTATTTCTGATAAACAGTGCAAGGCATAAAAACATTCCGCTGATTACTGGAAAGTCCGAATTTTGGTTGATGATGAATCCCCCATTGTAGTACGGCAAACAAATACGTCAGTTCATTTCTTGCCACACGCGAGTGAAGTGTTACCTCGTTTAAGAATTCCCCAACAGATAATAACATATCTATTTCGCAGTTGTTGAAGATAAGGTTGCTCATCTTGAGTTTTCTTTTCTTGAGAGATGTTTCTGCCTTACGGTTTGCTGATCGATAGCCTTGTTGTAGTAACATTTGTAAGCTGTTTGCTCTTCTTTTCAAACGGTATAACAACAGTTCATTCGAGGGTCGTCGTTAAGTAAGGTAAAATATCCATTAGATACACCACAGTAAACTTATCAGCATTCTACCTGTGCAATATTTCACAAAAACAAGTTGGAATAGGACGTGACGATTAGTTAAACGTCTGACATGAAATGTCAACAAAATAAACATACGAGAAAGACGAATTCCGCAAAGCTAAAAACATTTTTATCAACAGAAGTAGAGAAATTTGAGCCGTACCAACTTCATGAATTTTACGAAGTCTGCTCATTTTAGGATTAATGATAGCTAACGAGGCTGAACGTAAACGATGTACCACTGTGATCAAAAAGTAAGGTGAAATTGTCATTTAAAACTCCAAGGTATTAGAAGGCAGGTAAATTTTTTTCCATAGGTTGGTAGGACTGTCTATAATATTTGCCAAGCGTCTGTTTGTTAAAAGGTTTAATTATCTCCGCGTTACGCGTGTTTTTGTGAAAGTGAATTTTTCGATTTTTGCAATGGGTGATTTTGTTGAGCAAAGAACTTGCATCAAATTTTGTTTCTTGTGCGGACACGTTGACAATGTTGCGGAAGGCCTTTCGTGATCAAACTATGGCACAAAAAAAACGTTTATAAGTGGTACAACGAGTTCAAAGACGAACCGTGCTCTGGACGACCATCAACGTCTGCCGACGAGGGCTACGTCCAAAACATGAAAGATTAGGTGCTTGAAAATCGTCGTTGGACAATTTGAGATCTCGCTGACAGTGTTGGAATATCATTTGGCTCAGCCCAAACCATTTTGAAAAATATTTTGTGTTTCAAACGCGTCAAGTCTCGATCGGTGCCAAAATTGCTCAATTTTTTGGAAAAAAGGCGTCGCGTTGATGTGTGTGAAACTTTGCTGTCTGACTATCAGGACCACTTGAAATGCATCATAACTGGAGACGAGGCTTGGATTTACGTATACGACCCTGAGACCACGGACCAATCCAGCGAATATCGTGCAAAAGGTAAAGCAAGACCGATAATCAAGGTCATGTTGACAGTTTTCTTTGATTATCGTGGTGTGGTGCACTATGAATTTCTTCCGCCGGGCCAAACAATCAACAAAGAATATTATTTGAGCGTTATGCGTCGTTTGTGTGAAGCTATTCGTCTGAAACGGTCGGAATTATGGGCGAACAACTCTTGGTTCCTTCATCACGATAATGCACCATGTCATACTGCGTTGGTTCTTCGCGACTTTTTTTGCCAAAAACTCGACTCATATCGTTCCGCAACCACCGTATTCGCCTGATTTGGCTCCGTGCGACTTCTGGCTATTCAGCAAACTCAAAAGGCCAATGCGGGGACGCCGTTTTGACACGATTGAGGAGATAAAAACCGAATCGAAGAAGGTCTTGAAGGCTATACCGGAAAAAGACTATTCCGACTGTTTCAAGGACTGGAAAAAGCGTTGGATGTAGATTACTTTGAAGGGGATGAAATTGATCTGGAAGAATAAATAAAGAATTCATATTTTATAAATAAATTCACCTTACTTTTTGTTCATAGTGGTATGTAGTCGTCGTCCCAGAAGTGATTGTATCGATATGGAATATCGCCAAGGGTGCGCCAAATATTTGAGATCGTAGCCACGGTGCTTAATGGGCACGAAAACTTATAAATGACTGTACACACATTGGACGGTGCATCGTTGACCATCGACCAAAAACCCACGAGGAAAGGTAATTCAGTTACGAATTACATGTGTCAATTCTCAAGAGCTATCAATGTAACATTATGCATCTATTCGTTACTGTTAATCAGATTTTTAATTACCTCAACACATCCCAGACTAAACACAGAATAATATGTGCAACCGTTAACAATTATTTATTATTGAGTTTTTACATTGACTATCATCACAGGCGAATACTATGCAACACTTCTGAATCATTTGAACAGACAAGATAATCTCGCAAAAATCCCTCTTTCCGAAGACAACGAACATTTGGAATGAGTGAAAACGGCAAATATAAGTGAATAATTCCCTCAAGACATGTCTCGTGCACAAACGACAAAGGATACTGTGTCGAAAAAATAATATTGTAAAAACGTTGTTACATACTCTTTTAGACAGACACCTAATAGATAGCATTTCGTTTTCTACATCTGATAAGTAGGTACAGAACACCTACACAAATATTTCAGGTTTGGTTGAAATGAAGTGTTGAATGCGGAGACTGTGAGCTGGCACGTAAGCAACGATCAAGGTCAAGCAAGGTCCGACCTTCCACCAAAGACGCAGTGCTGCTGTACTGTTTACTGTTCCTATCAGAAATTCAGAAACCGGGCAGTTACATCAGCCACTCAACTTATGTGACTGCACTGTTCACAGGAATAATCCTCAGACGGCTGAATACTTATCGTTATCAGTAGTTACAAATTAATAAGGTTTATTTATTTGCTCTATTAAGAATATAAAATTACCAACATTAGCTCCCGTTGATGAATTTAATTATTGAATTAACAAAACAATGTGAAGTAAGTTCAAATAAACCGTAAATGCTTGTTTCCATATTTACAACTCAGAAATAATCCTACATGAAAACTCTCCAATGAGGAAATTAAGCTTGTTCTGTATTCATTATTTTACTCAACATCCTAGCTCATAGTTTCCCAAATCTACAATTATTTCGTCGATTAATGCTTAATGTCTAAAACCAAAAATAGCATTTTGTCTATCCATTTAATACTTTAATAATTCCACAACTGAAATACGAATTCTGGTTTAAATTTACCAGTGAGACTGATACATTTACTGCACTTCACTTAATTTTCATCTAGTTAGATCAATTTTAATTTGATCAGATTTATTATTTCTGTACACGCCATACAGTCGTCAACAAATTTAAGGATCTGATAGTTCAGACTTATTCAACTAGATTACGAGTAAGTGATATAGAATTGTCACAGACTTTTGAGAAGTTTATCAGCATTTATTCCTTCATCAATTCTATGGCATATATCTGATTCTAAATAATCCCATATCCTGATATCTTCATAAGAATGATTTAATTAATTCTGTGTTATGTTGCAACTTACTCATCCTCCCCTATAAAAGCCCACATCCTCATCTCCACACCTATGCCAGTTGCTAGCCTTGCTAGAGTAACTGATGTCATGTGTGCCCTACCTATCCTTCAACATACTACCAGCAAAATTCAATTAAACAGTATGTGCTTTTCTTCCCACATGTACCAGATTAATTACAAGCTCAGTACTGCTTTCTATACCAGCCAAACAAACTGACACTTTCCAATAGCTGCTCAGACCCAAAGTCACAACACCGTCAATTTCGATGAATGCTTCACACTTACCTTTCTTCAAGCCCTACTCCCTGATTCGTCAGAGACTGAACTTCATCTGTGGGAACACTTCTTGCAACGTGTCCTCCAGTCCAGGCAAAGCCCTGGTAAATGTGGATGTGTGTGCACGAGCGAGTATGCTTGCATGAAAGTGTGTATGTATGGTTACTCCAAAGTCTGCAGCCAGCCGGAAATGGAATGGTGTAACACCTTCCTGAAGAAGGAGGCTGAGAGCCTCCAAAAATTTGAAGAACAACCTTTAGTTCCTTATGGCCACTCCACACACAACTTTCAGGTAAGCCACAACCTATCTCTCTTTCCTTTCCATACCAATATTGGAATTATTTTTGACAATGTCACATCCTATCCAATATCACATATACATATAAATGTGTGTGTGTATATATATATAAACAGATTTTGTACTTACTAAATAATTTTTTATTTTTACTTTTCCCTCAGTTCGGAACCAATTTGAACTAATTAAATAATACTAATTAAGGTAATAGTCACTTTCATCAAAATGTTGAAATTTTTAAGATGCTATTTAATGAAAGGATTAAAAATAAACAATACAAAAATTTAAATTAATACAAGATTTAATAAATTTATTCAATAAGATGATTTAACAGTTATCGTATAAATTTCCAAGACTATTTTTATAAGTTTGTATCTCAGAGTGCTTTAATACGCCTGGAAATAAGTGAAGAATGAAAGTTGGTTTTCTTTTTAATATGCATTGAATTCAACACAATAAAACATGATAATTAAGACAAATATTTAAATTTAGAAAATATTGCCATATGACACAATATGAAAGTTGATGGTATAAAACTATGCACTCATATACAATTTTGTACCATCAACTATACATATATATATATACCAATATTTAATCCAATCACACAATTAACACCAACCAAGATATTGACATTTTAATGTTTTTAAAAGGTCATAATGTGCACACTTTTAGTACATTTCATTAAGCACAGCCATCCAAATCTTTCACAATCTACTACAGTTACTAATATTAGGCAGTGCTAAACTCGTCTGCCAGCCTCTATCAAGACACACACCCTACTATGATGTCACATGTGCAGGATTATAATGCTGGGCAGTAGACTCTCAGCCGAACTTGAATTCTGGTTCCAAAATCTGCCACTAAACTCTGATGCATCCTTTTTCAACTGAAATCAGCCACCGAACTGTGAGATGTCCTTTGTCTGCCTTCCAACTAAACTTTTACTGACAAATATTCATCCCCTCCAGTTGGACAAAGAAATATGACTCCACAATTTTTACTTTCCCACAGGACTACTTGCTCCTTATTTGACTGACATGTGTATCCACATTATTTTAAGAACCTTCAAACTACCTAGTTATGCCCTATGAATTTGTAAGGAAATTGAAAGAGGGAAAGGTGGATTACCTTAATTTGAAGCTCTTCATCACCATTCAGCAAAGGAGGAAGTTCCTCAAATTTTCAGGTGTTAACCTCCTCCATCACCTGTCCTGCATCATCATAGCAAGATTCAAGATCAGTTAAACACCAACTATTCATTTCTTTCCATTCCATATATATATATATATATATATATATATATATATATATATATATATTGTAATAGTGAGAATGTGACATTGTCAAAAATATTGGTATGGAAAGGATAGAGAGATAGGTTGTGGCTTACCTGAAAGTGAAGTGCGGTGTCGCCATGAGGAACTGAAGGTTGTTCTTCAAATTTTCGGAGGCTCTCAGCCTCCTTCTTCAGGAAGGAGTGTTACACCATTCCGTGCACCGGCCGGCTGCGGAAATTTGACCGCCGCACGGCCAGTAGCCCATAAACAATCAACACCCCCACCAAGCCACTAACTTTCTCTCTCAGGGGGAGGTTGTGGCATAGGAAAGGTCCTCACCAGAAATTACTTCTCCTTCCGGGACAACATTTACCATCAAACCAGTGGCACAGCTATGGGCACTCGGATGGCCCCCTCCTACGCCAACCTGTTCATGGGACGCCTGGAACAGGCCCACCTAAATTCCTCCCCATTAAAACCCCTGGCCGGTTCAGGTTCATAGATGACATCTTCATGCTATGGACTCACGGACCAGACTCCCTATCCGAATTTCTCCACACCCTGAACACCAAACACCCCGTTTAATTCACCTGGAACCACTCCCCAACCAAAGTCATCTTCCTAGACGTTGACGTACACCTGAGCTCGGGCACGATCAACACATCTGTCCACATCAAACCTACAAACACACTTCAATATTTGCACTTCACCAGTTGCCACCCACACCACACAAAATGCTCCCTCCCATACAGTCTAGCCCTCAGGGGAGCACGTATTTGCTCCACCTGGAACAGCCTCGCCTCTTACACCAACCGGATCCTTAATGCCTTCATCAACAGAAACTATCCCAGCGACCTCCTCCAAAAACAGATAACCCGGGCCCTATCAAACCTCCAAACAACCACACCCACTCTTGTCCAAAACAAAAAAAGTAGTCCACCCCTCACGACAACCTACTTCCCTGGACTACAAAAAATCAATTCCATTCTCCGCCGAGCTTACAATGGACTGCAATCCAACCCTGAATTGAAAACCATCCTCCCCACCTGCCCAAGGGTTGCCTTCAGACACCCACCCAACCTCCGAAATTTACTTGTACACCCTTCCAAAACCCACACCACCACCCGCCCACCCCTGCCGGGTTGCAAACCTTGTGGTAGGAGCAGATGCCATGTTTGCCCTATCTTACAGCCCACCACAACCTTTCATAATCACACAAAAACCTTCAAAATCAGAGAAAATATCACCTGCCTCTCCTCCCACACCATCTACCAAATTAACTGCCCTGCCCTGCCTTCTATATAGGCCAAACCAAAAGACCCCTCCCTGAACATATAGCCAACCACCGCAGCACTGTGAAACTATCTAAAATCCAATTTCCAGTAGCTGCTCACGCCAAAAACCACAACATAAACAATTTCGACCAATGCTTCACACTCACCATCCTTAAAGCTCTACCCCCCGATTCATCAGAAGCAGAACTCTATCTATGGGAACTATCTTTCCAACATGTCTTGCAGTCCAGGCAAAGCCCTGGACTCAACATCCTGTAATTAGTGCCCTTCCTACATAGCATCCCCTCTTTCACGAGACCATGTGAGTATGTATGAGCATGCTCATGTATGTGTAAGTATGCATACATGTGTGTGTGTGTGTGTGTGCATGTTCAAGCATACATGTATACATGGGATGCTTTGTATGAATGATCTGTATCCTAACCTTTCCTATGCCACAACCTCCCCTTGAGAGAGAAAGTTAGTGGCTTGGTGGGGGTGTTGATTGTTTATGGGCTACTGGCCGTGCGGCGGTCAAATTTCCGCAGCCGGCCGGTGCACGGAATGGTGTAACACTCCTTCCTGAAGAAGGAGGCCGAGAGCCTCCGAAAATTTGAAGAACAGCCTTCAGTTCCTCATGGCGACACCGCACTTCACTTTCAGGTAAGCCACAACCTATCTCTCTATCCTTTCCATACCAATATATATATATACTTACCTTACCTTAAATCAGCAGGGATGAAATTATTATCATTATTTAAGAGCCTGAGCACCCATCTTCTGGAAAGTAGGTCTGAACTGCATGCTGGCTGTTATTAATAGTGTGAAGCTGCATATAATGGTTTGTTAGAATAAAGGTAATGAAAACATCACAGCAGAATTGGTCTTATTATTTATTTTCTCATTTGAATAACAATCACAATGATTGAAGTTGTACTGCTGAATGCATCAGGTGACTGGTCATATGAAGTCTTCTATTAAAGTAAAATACTTTAAATATAGGAGAGATAGTCATTTTTCTTATTTATACAAAAATTTTGTAAAAATATTTTTAGTACAAAAATTGGTTTCTGAAAATATTTTTCTGCTCTCCCAACTCAAAATATAATTATATATAACATCTCTACATAAACAATCTCTATAGTTAGATCCTTCCTTCCCTTCAGGATTTAAAAAACATTTATTTTATAACATCACAAAATATTTAAATAATAAGCATAATGAATAAACAAAATATACAATGTTTCTACAGAAGTATTAAATTATTTACAAGATATAGTATAAATAATCGGCAGAAATGAAACCTGTTTAATTGAAAATATATAATCAGTATAGATTTGTAAATAACTCTACTATGATAACATTTTCAATTACTATTTTTGTAACTTAAAGAATAATCTTTGGTTAAAAAAAGGACAGGAAAATGAAAAAATTAAGTAATATGGTATAGGAATCTCAAATTTGAATTAAATTTTTATAGAATCTGAAGTATTTGAAATATTAAACACACAGGCCTCAAAATGGAAATACATACATTTATATTAATCAAGGAACTTAAAGTGAATTAAATTTTTATAGAATCTGAAGTATTTGAAATATTAAACACACAGGCCTCAAAATGGAAATACATACATTTATATTAATCAAGGAACTTAAAGTGAATTAAATACTATTCTCGGAAAGTGAAAATAATTTATGTAAACAAATAGTTAATATAAGACTAATTTTTTTTGTAGTGAACCCACACATGAAAACATCTTTAGAATATATCAATTACATACACACAATAGACATTTAATAATTAAATATCTCTACTTTAAATTATTTGTGCAGTATAATGGTTATATAATGGTACACATGCCCTGTGCTTACCATTTTCCATAAAGATATTATTTTTTGTTAGATAAATTAGAGAAACGGTTTCACATAATATTCTCACCCTCAAATTATAAAACTTATAACATGCAGTACACTTAAGTATGATTTGATAAGGCTGAATAGTGCAAAATTCACAAATATAATTTATGTAAGTACAACCAAAAATAATTTTAAAAAAGTAAATTTCAGTTTCAAACATCCTCCATTGCAAAATCAAATTTTTCATCTTGATTAACCACTGCTTCTATGTTGTATAACCCAGCATGTAGCATAATTATTATAAATGATGCACCTGTAAAAATTAATTTTAATATAAGGCCTTTTAATGAACAAATGACAATTTAAAATAAAGATTTTTAAAAAAGAATTACTTCATTTAAAATCAATGCATTTAATTCTTTAACTACATTTACCACAATTTATTTTATTTGATGAAAGACTATGTATATGTGTCTATGATTGCTGGATAATTTTTCTTTGAATTCTATAAATATTGATGAATATAAAGTGCTCAAAATTTCCTCATTTCAGTCAGTACTTTACTTTTGCCAACCCTACAATTCTACAATATATATCCTATTTCTATGATGTTTGTGTTTTCCAGAGGATTATTGAAGTTTCTTGTTACTTGTTTGAGAGTAAAAGTATCTTAATAGTTATTAATGAAATAACTTAACCTGAAATTTAGCAAAACTATTAACTACAATTTTGATATTGACAATCCTTGAAAATTTCCAGAATGATTATATTATTTTATTAAGTAAAATATTATTTCCTGTTGTCCTTAAGAGATATAGTTTATTCTGGTAAAAACAATTTACCTAACACCCAGAAGAGAGCAGCTCCAGCACCAGCTAAGTAAAACACTGGCATTGAACAAATACCAACTAGGCCATACTGTTGTGCTAATGTCAGTTCTTTTCCAAGTAATGTCAATTTACGTTCATTCTGCTTCAAAGATAATATGTAGCAGGCCCCAAGACTTGCAGCTACTGCTATAAGCAATAGTGGAGATGTTATCCTATGGAATTTATGAACAGCAAATTGAATCTCACAGGATTATAATTGAGTCTACTAAATAATACAGGTATATCAATCTCATCAAATATCTCTCATAACTTTTGGCAAAAACAATAACTTTTTTGAACAACACACAAAGATACACATTTAGGTTTTTACATGGTAAAGAAATTTTCATAGAATCATATACTTTTGTCTAGTAAATACAGTAGCGTAAGTTGATATTTATAAGTTGTTTGTTTCCTGCTACATTATTTTGCTTAACATTTTAAATCAAGCATACAAAAATATTGATATCTATCAAAATATATACACACTCATACATCACCACAAATATGAAGATCAAGTAAAATAAATGGTCATTTTTGTGACGAAATATAATTACTTGAAAACTGCCTTAATTCCTGATTGATCATACGTAAATATATCTACTTTATCTATACAAAAATTATATTTCATTTCGCAATAAAAGTCTAAATTATTAATTTCTGTGGTACTCACAAGCAGTACACAACGACTCCGACGAATACAAATAAGTAATTGCTCTGAAAATATTCGATGTTTTTGACAACTCTTTTTGTGAAGCGTGGCACACTAGTTGGAGCACGAAAATTAGAAGTTTGTAAAAATATCTGCCATGATCTAACGTTTTCTTTCCTTTGACCAATCCATTCTCTTGCAGCCGGAGAAGCCAACGAAATCTGCATTGGTAGTTGAAACATACTGAAAAGACAATTAAAATATATCAGCAGGCATAAGGCATTAACTCTATAAACACATGACGACGTCAAAGTTCTTGCAATATTCTAAAATATTAAGCACATATTTGCAGAGCAGGTTATTGGCACGTATGTGCAAAATACCTAATTAGTCGAAATAAAGTGATTTAATTTAACAACAAAATAAGTGTTGCATAGATTTTTATACTCCTGACTACAGAACCTTTTCGGAGATTCGAACGGATCCTGTGGTGTAATTGTACCGTTGACCTCAATTTCCATTGCAGCCATGAGAATGGTGTTTAACGAGAGAAAATGACAATATACACTACACGCATCTGCAGTTCACATCCCTAAAAAAATTAAAACAATGTTTCCTGATAACGCACTTGGAGCTGCCCGGATGTCATACGTCACTCCTACAGAGTCCAATCTACGATACGAGTCACTAGACGATTTCGCGCATCAAAATGAAAAACTGTATAATATACATTTGCTAGGTAACAGATGGCAAAAATTTTAATTACGTACACCATTTCTATATCTTGAATCAGATAAGTCAAATATTATAACTTATGCTGAATTATAGATGTTCATGTCAGATACAATAAAAAATGGGAAAGGTAAATAGTTTATAAAATCTACATGGGATGAAGTTCGCGTGTTAAAATATTTATATATAATAAGTACTATATTCAATTACAACAAAATATTAGTTTTCTAAATATAGATTAACATCATCTGTTGGGAAATTAAACTTTCATCATATTATTGTTTAGAAAAATAAATGTATAACAGTTTTTATGTACTCGCTGATAAAATTAAAATAAGTGAAATTGCAATACGATTCTCACATTTGCAAAGAATTTTCAAATGTTCCCACATTTGCCATATAGTTCATCAATTTAAATATTGCTCAATAAAACAACTCTTGCAAGTTCTGATGGATATATCACTCTTCTCGTAGATTTTGTATTTGTAACGAGACTTACGGACCTTAGCGATAATATTTTTCGAAAATTCAATTGTCTTATTTACAGATGAAAGCGAAATATATTTGGACAATGTGCAGGGTGAAGGAGATTCTACAAACTAGTCCCGTATTCCTAAGCCAGGATGAAAGAAATATGTTATTGTCGGTGGCGGCTTGTGAGTTTTTAAGGTTATATGCTACATCAGTTCAAGCAACCATTTTTACGTGGATAACTATGTAAAATAAAACTGCATCAGTGATACTATGACCCCACGCGTAATCTGTCCAATTCTGTCTACATATTTTCCAATAGTGTCTAATTTTTAAATGCGGAATAATTTAGCATTTCTAACCCGAAAGTATTTTTCCTCGGTACATATTTTAAATAAAGTAAATTTTCTTAAAAAAAAAACCTACTGAGCAGTGTTGTATGCCGGGTCGTGCGATAGGTTGCAGCACTATGATACCTCTTAAATGTTGTTTTCATTAGATATTTGGAGGTAGAGCTATGATCTTCAGGTGTTTGTAGATTAAGTTTAATTTTTTTCCCCTCTACATGGTAGGAGAATGAGGAGGAGCATATTGATTTGAGGGTTTTTATGAGTAGGTTTAGATTGCTGCTGATGTATACAGGAGGAGGTTTAACGTTTGGAATTTGTTGAGTTGGAATGGGATGTTCTTGATCTTCTTTTTCCATGTCCTGTAACCTTTGATTGGAATTTTTTTTATATTATCAAACATGTACGGATATTATTTTTGTTTTGAAAATATAAAATCTAAATTATTTTAAAATAAGTTTTATAATTGATGAATACATCAAATTTATTTCGATTTTGTTGCTTATGCCCATTGATGTGGCCACCTCAGTTTCATTGCACTGCACGACTGTATTGGGAATGCTCCTTCCGCTACAAACTATTGTTATACATCTGGGAACGTGTATAGTCCAGTGTTTTACAACCTTTTTGTTACCATGGCCCACCGTAGTATTTCTAATGACCCCATGTAACATTTACATATTTATTATATTTAAAAATTGAATTATTTCGTAAAAATGCCTAATTTCAACTTTTGTATCATTTTTCTATAGTAATAATTCTGTACACAAACAAAGTAATAATTAATATTAATCTGAGATCGCTAAACCTAACGCCCATCCGAACTATTGTAAGAAATTAAGTATTATTTCATTTAACACACTAGACTACAGTAGACAAGCACTTATCGCATGCCATAGCAACACAGTACGTACTATTCCTTCGCTAGGCATAGTAAACAATGGGTACGTCGTAGTTTATATTACTCCAATCTTTCAAGCGTGACTATATGGAAAACACCAAATTTATCAAATGCTTATTTCACCTTGAGATACCAAAAATTTTTCTATTTGTATAAGTTAAATCATAACTATCGGTTTTTAAATTCTATACGAGCTCCCCCCTGGACATTCAAATTACTCCCCCCCCCCCCCCCGCTCCCTTGGGCCCCACATTAGGAAACACCGGTGTATACCTTTCACACGTACATTTTTAATAGAGATCAATATATGGCGTTGTTATGGCAAGATAAGAAGCAGGTAGATGCAAATGATGAAAATGACTTCTATGACGCGTAGCTATGCTTTGCCGCCTGCTAGAATTTCCCAGCAGCCCTGAATATTGCAGACGTGTTGTCTATCTGCTTTTGTGGCATGAAATATGTGTAGCTACATGTCTGACGTGAATCGAATTGCTGGAAGAATATATCTGTAATAACGGAATTAGTTTCTATGTCGTTGATAATTGTGACAAAATATTTTGCGATAGATGTAGTGAAACAGATGATGGAGATCGTAAAACTTCTGACAGTGCCTATCATGCAATTGCCTTGTTCACCGGAAGGGGTATCAAACACCGTGGAAAAAATATACTCCTCAATATGTTCTGACCAGAAAAGTGAATTTTGCCAGTTAAATGCCTACTCCTGGAAAGAATGCGCAATCACATATTGATGGTTTTTTCTTGTTTATAGATTATGATATAAAAAGTCATATTCATATTCTATATATCAAAGAATTTTTAGATTACGTATTTGTTATAGCGCGATAGTTTTAGAATATATATATATATTGTAGTGAATACTAAGGAATTTGCAAGATTTTTTTTGTCTTCAGTTCGGCAGAACGGGCGATGTTTTCGCGTTGCGACCGTTGTTTACCAGCGTTGGACGATGGGTCAAACAGTGTCTCGGGAGAAGGGTATAAAAACCCTAGGAAATAAACACAAGCAGTCAGTAGTCGAGGAGGCTTGCCCGCGGACAATCGCGTGGTTTTTGGTATTCGTGTGTCTGGATAGCTTAGTCGAGTTGGACGTTTTGTCCAGGTGCGGCGGCGTTTGTGGTCGTTGTGTTTTTTTTTGTCTGAAGTCATTCCGACCCTAAGCAGTTTTGTGCTATAGTGGATCCAATTTGTATTTTTTGGTATAGTGAATCTCACTCGAAATTCAGGCCAGTCCAAGGTTGGTAAAAGGCCCCGGGAGATGGTAATCTCGGGTAAAGCAGTCTATCTATGACAGCTCTGCCAACAAATCCTATCTACACACCTCCTATGATGACACTAGGCAATGCAGCTTTGCTGTAGCAAAGTGGAGAAGTGAGCTTAATGTAGAATTGTGAGTTTTTTGTGATCGTTGACGAACCACGAACTAACGTGCATCCGTTGAAGGGTGTTGGACCGTTTGGGAACCAATTTTGATTGTCCAAGGTGATTGTTTGGTTTTGGTTAAGGATAGTAAATAAGGGTTTTATTTCTGTTATAAAAAGTTTTATAGTTTTGTGTTCATTTTATAAACTCCTGTTATTTTTTTTATTGGAGGCCCGTAGGCGATCCCTGAGATATATTTCCCTTTGGTATTTTGGTGTACAACAATTTGGCACCATTATAGGGGTAAATATTAATTAATTTAATTTTGTTGATTACATTTTGGCACCCAACGAGGGGCTTGTAATATTATACTCGTGCATTTAGACGTATATTTGATTTTGTTTATTACAATATATTATTTAATGTAATTATATATTAGCAAAGGTTGAGACATTGGCAAGTTGGAATTTGACCAGGCGCTACCGTGGCGGAGAGATAATCCGTTTAGCTTGGATGTGTGCACGGAGGGAGTAGGCCATCAGATGTTCCCTGGAGTGTCGCACCGTGGGAAACGATGTCTCTGAAAATACTAAGATATTGTAATGCCAATTAATTGACACATTAATTGTAAATTTGAAAATATACATTGTTTGAGAAATATATTCTTACGGTGGTACATAACAGAGCAACAATGAAGCAGAGCATTGTTTTCTTTGTCGGAAGCCCTAAAAAATGGCGTATGCAGCGCTCGGATTTGCAAGACGAGAGAATGCAGTTCACGTTATGGTATGAGAGAGTGCAGATCACTTTACGGTAAAGTGGAGTTCACATTAAGATACGGTAGAGTTCAGTCCGTATTTCGAATCCTCAGCGATCGGGTGGTTGTGAAAGAACTTTTGGAACTTGGAGATTGAAACGCGTACCGAGAGACGAGGACGAAAGCGAAAGACGAGAGCGTGAATTGAAACGAGCTTGCAGGAAAGCATAGATAAAACATTCACACACGCAGAACTATAAAACCTGCTAAGCACAGACAGTTTTGGTGAACATAGCCAGGCAGAGAAGTAGTAGGAGTCAACCGAGTGAGGGAGAGACGAAGAGGAGGTTCCTGGTTCCTGATTTTAATCTAAAAAAATACTAATTTTAGAGTCGGTGAGTTTTAGTATAAGCTGTGCAAAAACCCGTCATAGTGCTTCGTAAGTCAAAAGTATCCTGGAATGCTGCCGTGAGTACCAATATAAAATAAATAATTATGTAAACCGGATTAAAGGATAGTCGTCAGATTTCGTTCTCTTTGATAAAATTTATTAAGTAGATTCCATCTTTTTAGTATAATTTCGTCGACAAGTAAATTTCGTCTTTGTTAATTGACGAGTAAATCTTTTATTGAAATTTGTGTTGATAAGATTTCTAAATAAATGATTAGCCATTATCAAACCCAGTAATGACCCTGAGATAAATTCTATTTGAAATTATTTGTGTAATTGTTTCAAACATTGATAATAAAATATTTTGTTTGTTAAAATTTGAATAATTTTTCATTTAAAAGTCGATCTTTTTTGTATATTACAATATATATAATTGTTTGTATTAGTGAAATAAAAAGTAAGTAAACCGCGCCAAAGTTAACCTTTATTCTCTGTGCTAGTGAGAATATCATTACAATTCATTAAAAACCATCATCTGCCTTCGGTACTAACCCAGTTGTACGCAAATAGACGTTAGACGTTTTTTTATTATATAACTTAAATTATATATCTATACAATTCAATAAATCGATACAACTATAATTTCATAAAAATTGCATTATATAGGTATATCAACTCTGCGGACTCCTATATTACCGCCTAATTTAAATGTGGCCTCTAATCGTAAAACGGTTCCCCTCTGATCCCTGCATCGCACCATACAATATTTGCACTGTTCACAGCAGTGCTGGAAGTCCGCATCTGTCGGCTTATTGGAAACCTCAATCGCTTTTGCTTTTCCGCATCCACACTGCCAACTCTTGTCCTCTTAAGCTCCGATTTAACATTAGGAACAACAAAAAGTTACGGAGGACCATGTCGGGCGAGTACAGTAGATGGTCCAATGCAATGATGATGTATTTCGCAAAAAACGCCTTCACAAACGAGGCGGAATGGGTAGGCACTTTGTCTTGGTGAAGCATCCAGTAACTTCTCTTCCACAAATCGGGTCTTTGTCTTCGTTCACGAAGGAATGTCAGAACCTCGACGTAATAACTTTTATTGATCGTCTGACATTTGGTTTGAATTTTCTGGATGTTTTACGTTTTTTATGTTGAGTGTCGGCCACGGCATGGATAGTCTTCGGTCGATTCAAGTCCCTCCTTAATCCTTTTAAACCACTATAAAACTCGTGAGCGTGATAAAAATTCACTTCCGTACTCTTCCTTTAATATAGAAAGAGCTTCTGTAGCAGTTTTTCCCAGTTTTACAAGAAACTTGAGGGTAACTCGGTGGTCCATCTGAACTCAGCATTTTTCCGATGTGACGCTATCGGAATGACTTGAACGGATGATTCCTACAGTGAGAATACACGACGTATAGATCAGGGTGGGAAAAACATCAACTAGCACTCGCATGTTAAAACCTGCTGGGCGAGCTCAATTTTTGTCAGATTGTTTCCGGTTTCCTTAAGAGTATTTTGGTATAAGGGACCCTACTGTATGCGGCGGACCGTTACAGATATATATTGCATTTCACTTGTTTTCTTACTGCAATTATCTTTATACCTGCATTACTCTGAAAATAATGCACAACAATGCAAATGTCGACGTTGTCTTGTTTCCATTCACTCACGGTATTTGCTGTTGACACGTTGAAGTACATTTCGGTCGCGGTGGTTGTGTTCCATGGCCAGTTCGGCCACCAGACATGCCACCAATAGACTTCTTCTTGTGGGGAAATTTGAAGGTATTTTCACAGAAACAAGGGTGATTAGGGTGACAAATAAAATAAATCGTAATTACATTATTACTCTAAAACGAGCCGCCGGAGACAGTGGGTCCCTTATGTTGAGAAGGTATCCTTAAACAACCTCGGTGGAGTTCTGGTTCACTCTACATAAGACGAAACCACCTGGACATAATTCTCCTGACAGCAATAGCCTGTTGTTGTAAAATAGAGCTGATTAAACAATCAATCTGTCAGATTCCCTTATACAAGATTAAATTCAACTCATTCGTGTTACCCATTTTTGTTAATTATGTTTAGTTTATATCTTGCAAAGACTCAGATGGTGTTTGATAGTAGTGAAACATGATGTACGTGGATGTTATGTTTTTGTATGGTGGTTTTGATGCATAAAGATTCAAAATTGGTAGTTCAACAGAAAGTCAATGCTTTTATCGAAGAAAAGGGTCAGATTTTGCCACGAGAGACGTAGTCCAAACTCGACAATATTATACATTAGACAAAGCAGGCGGTGTCGTAAGAGAAAAGGCAATCGTTTGATAATCACACCGGAGGGATTAATTGAAGTTATTCTAGTGATCCAGCAGGACATTTCTATAATTGGAAAAACGATAAATTGGTGAAAAATCAATATTGGTGGACTATGCTGAAAGAAATTTGTAATTACGCAATTGGTTGCAATATTTTCTGTGCAAATGTCAAGAAGTTGTTATAATTGACGATGCAGGCAATTCCTGAAGAGCCATTTGCTCGTAATAATTGATTATGCCACTCGATATGTAATTGAAAACCCAGTATCTAAAACTAGTGCTAATCGTTTTCACAGGGTACTGAAGAACGAGGTGATTTGGAAATACTGTCCACCTCTTTATTTTATTTCCGGTAGAGACAGCCTTAATGTGTAAAAAAAAAAAAATTCAGTCATATTTTTCTAGAAATATGGCGTAGCGTACTGGCTGCAAGGAAATGTATTTGTGGAGTAGGTAAATAGTAATATCGTACGCCAAATTAGTCAGCAAGGGGAATCCGATGATTGGGTCTCGAAGATTCTAAAAGCAGCCTTTAATATTTCGACCAATGAAGATAGCATTTCTTTTTCTGCTCCTGTGTGAGCCGCGCCTTGAAGAAAATGTGGGGTTAGGGCAATTAATCAGAGTAATTCTATTTGAGGAGAAACAAGAGAACACGTTCGCAGAAGAGTTTCGATCAAAATCTGGTATTGCTTATTCATTACAATAAACAGCGCACGGACGAGCAGAGTACAGCTGAGTCGGAGGCAATTTCGGATTTGGAAATTCAACATTCGGCCCAGCCTAGACGAATTCTGAAGCCGAGGCGTACGAACAGTTTCGTTGAGTTATTTGAAGGAGATAGAGGACGAACTTTTGAAGAAGAAGAATCATGTTATCCATTTTTGTTAATATCTTTCTTTCGTTTATATATTCGTCCGTGCGCTGTTTATTGTAATGAATAAGCAAAACCCGATTTTGATCGAAACTCTTCTGCGAACGTGGCTTCATAGCCCCACGACGATCGCAGTGACATCTGCCCCCCCCCTCCTTGGCGATAGGGGAGACATCTGGTGGCAGAACTATTATGCCAGAACTCTCCTTGCTATTCTACTCTCAGATGATGTCATTTCCTGATATGTCAGAGACTGTGCAAACTATGGAAGTGATTGTTGATGGTCATGATGTTCGTTGGTTGCGAGAGCGTCCACCGCCTCTTTTCTCGCTATATGAGCATGAACAGGGATGCAGATGAGGCGGATTGATTTTGACTTGCAGATATGTTCTTTAGATGTAGTCTGATGTTATTAATGTTTCCAGTATTGATGTTTTTTTCCGTTATGGCAGTTAATGCTTCCAGGGAGTCGGAACAAGTTATTAAGTTGTTTAGAGGGAATTCAGTTCAGTATTCGAGAGCCACGAGCATTGCGTAGGTCTCTGCTGTCGAGTTGGATACTAATGAGTCGATCTGGACCACTTTCCTATGATTCACGTGTATGTTCGCGTTTGTGGTTTTTGTTTCCGATTTTTAGACACCAGTATACAGCTGGTTAAGATTTCAATATTTATCGATCGGATCTTTCTCAGAGGATTCTTGTAGGGATTTGGCTGAGTGAGATGTCGGTGGGAAGTTCCACTAATTTCAACGGGGGAGAATTGGAGTGAGGTTACATTATTGTGATAAGAGATTTAATTTTTGAGATGTAAGATTTTAGTTTGGAGAAGCTGCTTAAGAGTTTACGTAGTTAGATTTTAGTTTTGAGGTTGGGAGTGGAAGTATATTCGAAATTTATGGTTTTCCTGGAAATAAGCGGGTTTGCAGCGTACTCCTGAGCCATCTACGACGTCTTGACCTTGACAGATCTGTCACCGGTAATGTACTGGACATAATAGGAAAAATAGAAGATGAGAGTAGCAGTAACCACTCTGTTTCCGAGATTTGAGAAATTGTGTAGTCAGCAACAATTATTTTCATTATATCTCTTGAAAAAATTGTTTGTGAATTTAAAATAAGAGTGTCATTTATTATATTTTTAAACTAACCTGACCGCATTACCAGCGGACTTCTAATGCGTTCAATAGACCACTGTTTTAACTTGAGCGTCGCGGAAAAGTTGTGTTACATTACGGGCGTTGGGAACCAAAAACGTTTGTGTACCATTGTTCTAATGTTAATGTCAAAATAATGGAATGTGTCTATTGGCAAGTGACTGCGATAATGTTCATTATCGAGGAAAAATACACCAACTTATCTGCGTTAAAAATCACAATTTGGGAGTTCCATTTTTGGTGAATACGACCAGAAATTAGTCGTTTAAATTGTTCTGACATTCTTATATAACGGTTCATAATTGAAACTTATATTTCTGAACTTATTCGGAGATTTCTGCCTTTTATATGAATTACAGACCGAATTTGTGTCATAAAGAACTGCTTTAAACTTTTGTTACTACACGTAGTGTACACACAAAAATAATAAATTTGTACTACAGTGTAACATCAAAGTACATTTTTTTACATTTAACTAAATGAAATTTTTAATGAAAGTATATTTTTTTAATACCACTAATGTGGAAATTTAATTAATTTAAAATGTTGTCATTGCAAAGCTATTTAACAATTTATATATCTGAAGTTGTTGCGACATTTAATTTTCGTTAACTTAACGCTTTATTAGGTTACCTATTATTTAGACTGGTTTATTATGTCGATAAATGTGTACTAATTACACATTGACCTTGCTAGTCTCACAAGTTTCTCAAAAAATTAACAAAACTCGAGTGGCGTCATTTACACATAGCCTCTTTGACATTGGGTGGGAAAGTACCCATCGAGAATAGAAGCGTCATAAACTAATTGAGTATACTGAATCGTTGTTGGATTTACTGCAAATAATTTAATGTAAGCCATTAAATTATCGCTACAATGAAATTTTATTCAGCGCTTGCTATCATAGGATTTCTCACTACAGGTAATTTGGTCTTATTATTCGAATAACAAATCTTTTATCAAATACTACTAAATTTACTGCCGAAGTTATCCTCACATTACCGCTAAAATATCTGTCTATTTCAAGAATTTTTAATTTTGCTATCATTTGCCTAATTGCATAATTTTTTATTTTATTTTTAACTTTGCAAGTGTAAAATTTTTTATTTTATCTTTGATATTTTTTAGCCGTGAACCATTTTCGTCGATTGGTTATTATTTTTATTCTTATTAGTTTTTATTGCCTCAAGTGAAATAAGTAATTTTTCATTGCTACAAACTAAATCCAATTTGTTTTCTTTTTATTATCTAAGAAAATGATGAAATTTTTTACAAAGCAAATTTCAGAATTATGTATCAATTTACCTAAAATATTTTTTTTTTCAGTGCTAGCTCAAAGAACTCCATCAATATCATATATATCCCAAGAACAAATAAAAGATATTGGGGGCACTGTTGAATTGTCTTGTTCTGTGCAATACGCACAGGATTATCCTGTATTATGGATCAAGATAGGGAGGGATAGGAGAATGGATCCACTTCCTATTTCTACTGGCAGTTCATTAATTATTCGAGATAGCCGTTTTGCTTTACGAACTAATGATGCTGATTCTACTTATACTCTGCAGGTGACTTTAGATTCTAATGAATTTTTAATTTTCATCCTGTGTTTATATATTTATGTTAACATTGCAGCCAAATGAAAGTACTGTCTTGGAAAGGAAAGTCAGAACTGTAATTTTTAATCCAAGTAAAAATTATGGCTTGTGCATTGTTAACAGCTATTACTATTTTTAAAGTTTGTTAACCATGAAATTTTAATTGGGATATATATAATAGATATATAACTGTATGGTCTCATATGTTTCCATTTCCCTGTGGAACAACAGTTTGTTGTTTACAACCTACCTAATTAATACATTTTTCTTGTTTAGATATATTGATTTATTTGATTGGAGTGGCAATGATTAGCTTACATTGAAAAATATCACAAATTAAATATAAAAAATACAAAATATATTGTGGAAAAATGGTTCCATTACATCTTTAAAACTTGTTACTACAATTAAAAGATAAACCACTTCAACTATAAATGACATCCTGTGGTTGATGTCACTGCAATACATTAAAAATTACTATGTTCCCTAACAACACATACTTTTAAAATATGATTATATTTTCCATTTCTTCGCTTGCATTAATACAATTTTTTTTACAATACATTCCTATCATTTGTTGTTCATCTTCTTTCCGAATTATTTAATACTCAATGGGAACACTGTTAGCACCTTTTAAGGCAGGCTATTCCAATCCCTATTGTTTTTGGAACTGGTCTAGTTTTGTGGAGCGGTGTTTCTGTGTTATAATAGCTCCCTCCCTGCTCCTCCAAGCTATGCCCATAACAAGTAGAAATTTATTACATCAGTCATACACAGAACAAGCATTATTCTGGAGGATGTTACTTTCATTTAATATTTAAAAACTTCATCTCAACTGAAATAATATTTTGTCCAAGATTATATTTCAAAGTTTGTAAGTGGTGATCCAAAAGCCAACAAAATGGATGATTATTATTAGCCATTTAATGTACTTACATGTCCAACAAAAATTTCATGGCCGAAAAACCTTAGTCGCAGCAGCTGCAACGTCACAATGACGTCACAAGTCTGTCGAACAAAATCACAAGCATTTTGGAAAAAGTTCAATGGATCCAGTAAACCAGGACCAGTGGCCAATAAATTTGCTCCGGCCACACCATAGCACCCGTTAATCACTCTCCTGAAAATCTAGATCCTTGTCGAGGAAGGTGGTATACTTGTAAAGGAATTCCTCGTTAGTCTCTGTTAAATCTAGTTTCACAACTGATTCAAAAAGGGCACATTTTCAGTACAAAGTTAGAGACGCCAACTTCAGACGGGAAGGTAAAGTGAAAACTAATTTATGTTTTACAAAAAATAGAGGGATGGTGTCACAACTCCTAAGCAACATATGTAGTTTGATTGTAAGAAATTATTACTCAATTTTTAGTTTAGTTTAGTGATATAATTATATGCAATTCATGTTATTTTTTGGAGATAGTTGGCAGCACATGACAACAGGTGGAACTGACTGACGACTCATTCACAATATTTCTCAAACAATGTTAATAAAGAAATGTCTAAAGGTGGGGCTGTTTCAATTTTAGCACCAAATGCTCCAAAAAATATACAATACTTATTTTGCAAGAAAATTATTTTGAAAGTAAGATTGACAATATGTGTTGGTAATTACGAAGATGGAAAATAATGGTACCAGGATTCGAACCCAGGTTTGCTGTAGAAAGTGGTTAGTTTAACCAATCAGCCACACTGTCAATACGAAATGCAACACAATGCTGTACAACTTGTGTTTATGTTGACAAGAATTATCGGCTTCCCTGAAGTTGAGGGCCAGTGTAAAATTTCACAATTTCAGGGAAGCTGATAATTCTTAACACTTCACTGTCCATATCGCTTTTGTATACAATGTCGCATCATCCTTGGTTTGAGCTGCACATTGGTGCTCTGTTTCTGTAAAATAAAAAATGTTATTTGGCAATTGTACTTTCTAATTGAAAGGTGTGATGTCACATGGTAGAGAGACAAAGAATGCAATGGGGTGGGGCTTGGCTGAAAAGAGGGTAATCTGTCCCAACGGGTTTGGCGGAAGAGGGGGTATGTTGTCACACTGCTCCATCGAACTATCCTTTAGATGTGGTTTCATTTAGGAATGAATATTTCCCTATATCTCTTTGCTGTATCCTCTGTCTAATCTCACATAAATGATCGCTTTTCCATATGTAAGTTGGAGGTAAAAGATAACTACATTTCACCAGGCCGGCTCATTATTGTGTGCCCCAAATAATGGAATAAGTCGGGTTTTTTTCCTTCTATTTTCCAAAGTTACTAACTCTTTTTGCCTGTATTTTGTCCATTGTCTGAATGTACTCATTCCTGTAAAGATCCCAACGATCTGCATCATACTTTAGAAGAGGTCACACTATTGTTCTATTTATTACTTTAGTCTTTCTGGAGCTTTTCTTTAAATATGAAGTCGGAGCTTCCTATCCTATATTATTGGCCCTTGAATATACCTGTCCTCCCCCCCCTTTCTCCCAATGATAAAACTTTATTTGTGACTGATGTTAAATTTACCGGCCTGTAGTTAGTTTCCAATCTTGATAATAGGAATAAGTATGGAATTATTTATTGAAATTTGAAAGTGTTGCTTAGCATTCACTCCTATTCTTCAAAACCTCTTCTGAACTACCATTAGGCCTTGCGGATTTATTAATTTTCTAACATCTTTACAAATTTTGCATGTTTTTAACTCAAATTGTACCAAAATTATTGCAGCAGTAGAAATTTGTGTGCAAGATTTACATAAAACACACTTGTGAAGTATTTATCAAATGTATTAGCTTCATAATTATCATCTAGTATTACGTTTATTATTGTGTAGAGGAAATTCCCATTTATTTTTATTTATTTTTGTAACATTTATTTCCTACAATAAGCCTGTTTTCCAATATACATGTTGTGCAGTTATTTTCTTCAACATTAATTCTTTGTTAAGCTGATTAAACTTGTATTTTTGCTTTCGTGCCTGCAGTATGCCTTCCTTTCCATTTAACTTTTGTGATGTGATAGTTTTAATATTCCAGATTTGCATATTCTGAACTTATTTAATTACTGCTTCTAACTCGATAGTTTTGAAGCTTTCCCAGTTCTAGTCAATGAAGAAACTCTTGCTTTCACAATCTGGGTATTTCTATATATGTCATAGACACAAGTAAATTTCACTCTTAATATTTATTTGCATTGTATTCTTACAATTCATTCTTGTGTTATTATATTAAATTTATTAATTTAAGAAAGATACAAACATTGCACATATCTGGCGATACACGCCGGGAACACATCCACATGCTACGGGGACTACACTTGTACAGCAGTGTTGCCAAAACGTACAGAGAAAGAATGTGTTGCCAGATTGATTACAAAGTTGTCTCAACAGAATTTAACATTCAACATATTACCTTATTTTGATTTATTTGATCAAAGTGGAGATACAAATTTATTATCACTTTTAATTGACTAGACATTTATTGTAATAAGTTTTCTAATCCAGTTGGTTTATTTTTATTCAGATTAAGGATATCCAAGAAACAGATGCTGGTTTCTATCAGTGCCAACTTATTATTGGCTTAAATAACAAAATTTCTGCTGAAGTAGATCTTCAAGTTCGTCGGCCTCCTATTATTTCTGACAATTCAACTCGTTCTTTGGTTGTAAGTGAAGGGCAACCTGTGAAGTTGGAGTGCTATGCAGGAGGTTATCCACCACCTCGTATATCTTGGCGTCGTGAGAACAATGCTATTTTACCCACTGGTGGTTCTATTTATCGGTGAGCCATTTTTTT
This sequence comes from Zhengitettix transpicula, assembly GCA_037074705.1. Classification (NCBI taxonomy): domain Eukaryota; kingdom Metazoa; phylum Arthropoda; class Insecta; order Orthoptera; family Tetrigidae; genus Zhengitettix; species Zhengitettix transpicula. The sequence continues at coordinate 185,950,135 of CM073591.1, read as the reverse complement.
ATTCAATTTATTTTAGTGTTATACTGTTCACTAAATAAAAATACAGTTGGTAACTGTACTTAACAACAACCAACTTCTTTATTTACTGGAAGTACAACTAAATAAAACAGTGTCATATAATGATGTAATAACACGTTTGCATCAGATGCAAAATATTAAACACTTTATCCACAATTTTTTTTGTTTGTTTTTGAAATAAAAAAAAACGAATCAATTTCTTAGACATTAATACAATTAATAATTTCATACATTACTGAAAATTAACTGTACATACATATAAACCCTTCTGTTTTGAAGGAAACAGTGTGAACATTGTTTCATTGGACCATACCATATTCTTCCAATAATCATGTGTCTAGGTTTTATGATAATGGCACTACTTCTTTCATAGCTTAGTATGGGCTTTTTTATATAAAGGGTTTCACAGTTGCAGCCTTTCCATGGATGTTAGCTTTGTGGAGCTCCCGCCATACTGGTTTTGTCGAAATAGTATTACTCGAGTGTAATTCTGTCATGTTCTGCTGTCACTTTTGCCTCGGCAGTTTTATGTTGTCAGACCACTTTTTAATGTTTGTTTAATGTTTTTTAATGTTTGTTAGTCCCTCAGTTGAATTTGGTTTCGCCCACTAATCCTCTTCATCGATGATGTGGTTGGGATAGTTCATTCAACTGTGTAACTCTCCAAATTAATAACACTTAGTAAGGTTTAAGTACGATAAACAATTCTCGGTATTCACTCGGGTGTAGCATATTTAAATGCAACGTTTTGACGACTAAAATCTCTGTCGTCATCTTCTAGACGAAGTGCCAGAACCATTCTATTTAATGTTATAAATACCCTCCGCTGGATCATCACGCTTCGAGAGCCAATCAGCGCTCAGTCAACAGTCCGCCTCAGTCATGCACTCGCCAAGGTACATTACCCGCAGCAGCCCCAGCCACAATACAGCTCCAGACACCTCATCTCATCAATGTTATAGCTATAACACTTCACCTAGAAGATGACGACATAGATTTTAGTCGTTGAAAAGTTATGTTTAAATATGCTACACCCAAGTGAATACCAAGAATTGTTTATCGAACAATTACACCGGGAAATACTTCAATCTTTAATAAAGGTTTAAGTAATTTTAATGGACTGTATAATTACACAAACATAATACAACTTGACAGTGGCTGAGCGCAGAGTCTCTCTCCGAAAACAAACCAGCCGGTGACAATGAGACCCTCTCAAAATCAACAATAGGACTTAATAGATGTTTTGCCATGTTTTGTGTAATCTGTTATTACTGTGGATACTGTTGTTCGTGAAACATTAAACAGTTCAGCTATTTTCATCACAGATGCTCCCGCTAACCGACCACCAGCAATATGCGTCCTGTCGAATTCTGGGAGATCACACACTTCACCTATCACTAGTATATAACGTACAAGACTTGGCACATAACCCGTGCAATACATACTCGTCACATTATTTACATGGAAGCAGTGTTGCCAACATGCAACAAGATGTACTGTGTTATTGCATTGTGTACTTATTATTTTGTCCATCCTCTGCACATAATGAATCATATTTGAATACAGATAAAAAATATAGCCCTTCTTTGTAATCTGCCTGCTGCCAATATAGGCATAGCTTTCTGGAGTCCAAAAATTGCAGCCAATGGTTCACAATAGGATCCTATGTAAAACTATGTCAGAACAAATATTTTTGATACTTGTACGTAGCAAATACAATAGCCAATGCCTAGCGGTCAATGTGAGAATAATTGTGCTGAACCTTCATTAATGACCTCAATGCAAAACTAATGAGCTTGTTAGATCCATCAGGCATAACATGTGATAAATACGGCATTAACACCTAATTGAACTGAACACTGTATTTGGTTTATTTACATCACAATGAACCAATAAAGAATCATATGCCAATCAATTTTTTTTCATTGTTGAAATCCTTCATGTGCTTTCTGGAATTTCCATTTAATTCTTTGTGATAGCTATTCATTTAAGGGAACCACAATCAAAGACGTGTCCTGCAAAAATTATTATTAATCTCAGAAAAGCTCTTGATTTAGTGTTATTAGATGTAGTCTGCACTTTTTTATTGCAGACAAATTACTATTAGTTGGTCTTAAAATCTTGGCTGTCAATAATATATCCCAAAAATTCTAATCTGTCCTTCAAAATTCACATTTTTCACAATTTAAATGTACTCGATATTTACGAAACCATAAAAAACTTTCCTCAATACCAACAAATGATGATGATGATGCTTGATTTTACTGTGGTATCATCCTGAAATGCTGCTGCATTTTTCATGCCATGTAAAATCTGATCCATAAAATTCTGAAATATTGTAGATGCGACATTAACATAAAAAAAAGTCTTCTTGGACGCAAATGTCCTATAGATGTATTAAAAGTAAGATACACTTGAGATTGCTCATCTAGTTCATTCAATTGATAGGCAGGAGGTGTATTATATATATATAGGGAACACTGTACCTCTGCTGAGTAGGTAACGAATAAATGATATCTTCAACCACTTAATTAACACATCAACCACATCAACTTATTTATTGGAAGGAATGTTATTATTAGGTATACAAAGTAAATGCTTGTTTTGTGTCATCAAAAAAATTAATCCAGAAGTTGCCACCATGATACTTAAACTATTAAATAATACTTGATCATTAATTTGATTTTGAAAATTTCACCTTTACACTCATCGCCAATGTTTTATACTGAGTGCTTAATATAACTGTGCAATTGGTAACCATACTTAACAACAAACTTCTTTATTTATTTATAACAGAACTTAATAAAACCGTGTTACATAGAGATGCAGTAGAACTTTAAGATCACATTAACAAAATATACAAAAATTGCAGATTTATTCTCAGGTAAAACATTTGTAATAAATCAATTACTAAGCACATACCTAAATTTTTATTATTAAATTATTTTTGTGGATTTAATTTGCTTTTATTTTTGTACATAATTAGGGGTAATATACTGAAGATTGCTAGAATTGGGAAGGAAGATCGAGGCACATACTACTGTGTTGCTGAAAATGGAGTGGGAAAGGGTGCTCGACGCAACATTGCTGTTGAAGTAGAATTTCCACCTGTAATAACTGTGCCTCGTCCAAGACTTCTTCAGGCCTTACAATATGATATGGATTTGGTTTGCCATGTGGAAGCTTACCCACCTCCAGCCATTACATGGTTAAAAGATGATGTTGTTTTGTCTAACAACCAACATTATAGGTATTTGAATTAAACTTATTGTGTATTATAGAATTAATTTCAGATGTCCATAATATAATTCAGAGTGAATTAAATTAATTTATTACTTTGATGCCCTTTTAAGTGATCAAGTGTATCTCTTATTTCAATTCATTTAAACTTTTTTCTTTAACTTGTACCCTGTTTTGTGGTATGAGTTTATGGAAATGTATGTTTCACGTGTCTTGTATGTATTATAAAATTTATAATTCTAAGTTTACTGAAGTGATCAAAGTGAGTAATTATGGGAGGATCAAATATGGGTTTGCTTCCCCGTTAATGATTAGTTTTTTTTAATACATCTAATTTATTGTTTAACTTTTGTTACATTTCAGCATTTCTCATTTTGCAACTGCTGATGAATTTACGGATACCACTGTGCGTGTCATTACAATTGAAAAACGTCAATATGGAAAATATGTTTGTAAGGCAGCTAATAAACTTGGAGAAGCTCGAGAAGAGATGGAGTTGCAAGGTCTGTAAATCTCTTTAGTATGAATTATTGTAGTATTACAAATACAATGAAAGTTATATGTAAACTTTAGGTAAGTATAAATTGTAATATGACTATATATACATTGCTGTAGTTGTTTAGTATTATAGATGGATTATTTATCTGTTTATTGTATGTGTGTTCTCAACAATTTGGAGTAGTTTAGTGGTATCAATGTAATTATAATTCTAAGCTACTTACCAAATATCTATGCTAATTTCTATATTGCTTTCTTATGTATACAACTGATTGTCATGCATAAAATTAAAAAGCTTCTATTATTATGACAATGTTAAGTTGAAAAACATTAATGAGTTGAAAGATCATAGTAACATCTATCACACTTTTATTTATTTGGCAACAACAATTTGTATTTATTTAACTCTCTCTTCTTCAGTTTTCGTCAATCCCATAAAGTGTTGCAAAAGTTTACAATACTTAAGACTTTATTATAGTATTATTATAAATGTTAATATTATTGAAGTTTGAGAATGTTATTAGAGTACCAAACAATACATCATTATTTTACCCTATCATCTTCAGTTTTTAACAATATCATAAAGCCTTCTAAAGGATTTCAGTACTTAAAATTTCATAAAATTATTAGTGTGTAAGAATGTTGTTAAAAAGGCCATTGTAGCATGACTTTCAATTTTTTTTCTAGAAATGCTCATTTGAATGCAATTTTTGCATGTTTTTCTTTAAAAAAATTATATTTCTGTTGCTTGTTTTAATTATATTCTTAATGCATACATTCTGGAGTGTATAGAGAAAATATTATAAGACTTCATGAATGGTTGTTTGTAACTATTATAATGTTCTTTATTTAGTGGGGTTTGTTAATGCTTCAAAGACCCACAATTTGAAGCCAGTTTAATGTTTTTATTTAGGATGAAATTATAAAAGTTTTATAATTTAAAGTTATGATTTTTAAGGTAAATTATAAATATATATATATATATATATATATATATATATATATATATATATATATATATATTGTAATAGTGAGAATGTGACATTGTCAAAAATATTGGTATGGAAAGGATAGAGAGATAGGTTGTGGCCTACCTGAAAGTGAAGTACGGTGTCGCCATGAGGAACTGAAGGTTGTTCTTCAAATTTTCGGAGGCTCTCAGCCTCCTTCTTCAGGAAGGAGTGTTACACCATTCCGTGCACCGGCCGGCTGCTATATATATATATATATATAATAATGCTGAGAACCAATTTAGAGATGAAATTACGCATAATGTATTTATAAAATATAATGAGAAATATCTGATTATTATAATATAATAAATATAATATAAATAAATAGTTTGCCTTGAGTCAGAAAAGTAATTTTAATGTTTCGTACCAAAAATTAATTTCATGACAATTTGTCTTCTTTTGGGAACTAATCAGGTTTGACAGTTTTTAATCTCCAATTTAGAAATTATAAAATAACTATTTATAAAGTTTTTTATTTACATAAAATTTATTTAAAATAGTTTTTAATTGTTCCTTATAAACTTCATAAGTACTTGTTATTCATTTCTAAATTGTAGATTAAAAGTTGTCAAACCATATTAGGTCCCAAAAATGGACAAAATGTCATGAAATTACTTTTGGTAATAAACATTATAATTACTTTTCTGACATAAGGCAGCCTATTTATTTATATGTAAATATAGCCATGACTTTTTAAACACAGGGTATCCATGAGCTTTAAGCTGTGAAAACAAAGTCATAACAGTTTCAACACCATAACCAGCTGCTTTGCAAATGTAAGCAGTAGGCTACAGAAAAAAAACCTACATTGTGGAAAACTTTTGGTATTATGGGTGGCAGCTTCTGGTTCCAGTATTTACTCTCTGCCTTCAGTGTCCCTTTCCAATCATTTCTAACAAAACTTTACAATGCCAAACAAATGGTAATCATCTAATGTAATAATTACAGAAACTGACCAAATTAATCTCTGCGAAGTGTCCAAACCCCAGTCTGAATATGTTACTAAATTTATACACACATAAATATAAACATCAGTCCCATGTAAATTTTATGCCCATTACACTATACAATAAAACTAGTGATTTGCTGTTAGATTTCTAGTCAAGTTTTATTTATTTTAATACTTACAAAAACTTGATGAATCTAAAAATTTTATTTTAGGATATCTAAGAGTATGTAGAGTATGATATAATTTATTTGAAAATTATCTGACATTCTTGAAAGGTGTAATATAAATGCTGGTGGCCACATGAGTCAGCATAGAAAGTTAATATAACAAATTCTTCAATTCAAATTTGTTAGAAATGCACTGTTTTGCCTATGCACCAGGGCATTTTCTGTTATTAATCAATTGTGAGGCCTTTAAAATATAAGACTTGCTACAATTGTGTGTAATTACCTCTTCAACATTCACGTATAAAAACTAATAAATAGAATTTATATTTCGAAATACATTTATGGGCTTGTGTGACAACCAAAAGTAAATAAATAAAGAAATAAATAGCATAAAGGTAAAATAATTAATTGATTAATACCTGAAGAGGTCATATGTAAGGAAGAAACATCATGTATGTCTTATAAAATTATATGAAGAATTTATAATTACTTTTTAAACTTTTTGTTATGACTTACTTGTCCATCAACATTCATTATATATAATGTAATCTCTAGTACTATAACTTTATATCGCTGTATAACTTGAAGTATTTAGATTTATCATACTTTATAGAAGCAATAAGTTTAGTTTGACAGTGTTGTAATTTCCCTGTGTATACCTTAACTTATCCCAAATCGGTATGTTACATTATTTATTTGCAGAGACTATTGTCCCCGTATGCCCTCCTGCCTGTGGAGTATCATATTACAGTGATGCTGCTCAAGTTTCATCTAGCATGGGCATAATAATCATCTTCGGTCTTGTTGCATTTTTGCATCGGTATGTTTCCTATTATGCTTGATATATATTTTATATTAATTTGTTATTGTTTATGTAGAAAGTTATTTAAGCATGTCCTGGAAGCTTATTTTGCATTTAAATGTTCCTTTAGAGTTACGTTATTGAAATACAAAACTTTTTCTTCAACTTTATAGAATACATGTAGTTAAATAAAAAAAATATGAAAATGTCGGGGGAATATCTATAAATCTAATGTAACTTCCAAAGATTGATATTTTTCTGGTGTATGTGCTATGTAACTCTTGTGTCTCAACCAGGTGAAAGTAGGCTAGGTCAAGACATTTTAATTGCTGACACTGCCATCATTATCAAATGATATCAGATATAACTTGATACTGATGGCAGTGACTGTCATTGCAATGTCATGGCCTAAACCTCTCTCCTGGTGGAGACCCAAGAGTTACTCTCACAACATAACTTTGTTGATATTCTGAGATATTAAAGGTTTCTTGTTTATGATTCTAAAGGTTGTAATTCTCATCAATAAAGACTATTCATTTCACTGAAGACTTTACTAATGTATTTTGGCTGGTTTATTATTATTCAACATAATTTTGATTCGTATTTAGTGTAAGATAATTAAATCTTTTTAAAATTAACAGTATTTTTACTTATTTTCAGAAACATTAATACCAGATATTAACTACAGACAAGTGATAATTGTCAACAAAGGTGATATAAAATCAGCAAAAATCACTATAATCTCATATATATTAGTGTATTTATACTTTTAATATACATAATAATGTTTGGGGTCAATTTTTACAAATTTATGAATTTTGATACATTTATTACAAGGCAGTTTTAAGTAGTGTTGGAAAATATTTTCCTTACTTATTCACATGTTTTGTGAAGTAGTCTTTCATCATATGTACATAATATTTTCATGTCATAGACATATTCATTGTAAAATTTTATCTAGTATATTCAAATTTTTTGTGTTAAATGTCTGTTTAAACCAAAGTAACATTTTTGTACAGACTTTTATTTCCAAGTTGGTGTACATTAGTTTTTTACATATTTACAAATGAAATTTAGTACCTTTTTTACAGAAACAATGTTTATGATTGGTTATATTTATAACATATTTCAGTGATATAATTATTAATTCAATGAAATTTTTTTTCTAATCCTAAATTCTGGATTAATCTCCTATATTTGCAGCTTATAAAACTTTGAGATGTTTCATTATGTATTTGTTTTGTTACAAATTCCTCAAAGGTAGCTGGACACATTTATTTGTTTTTAACAGTGCCTCAAAATACTGTATTTACCTGATGTTCTGAGATCTGTAAAATCAAATTATTTTATACTTGTGAATGACTGTCAGACATACTGACAAATTTTATATTCATATAATCTTTTTTATTTATGTAATTGTGATTATGCAAGTTCTTTTCTGTGGTTTGTTAAGAAGAGTAAATATTTTGATGACATCAAGTTTCCCAGTAAAATCTAACTTGTTAGTTTCAAGCATTTTTAAAGTTTTCCATTCTTATCCGAAAGTCTTTTGCTATAAGTATTTTAGTGAAAAATAAGTTTTTCACTCCTAATTTGTTGTGCTACATCATTAAATTGTCTAATATTTGGCTTCAAAAAAGGTGAATTACTTTGTTGTATAGCACCTGTAAATGCATACCTGAATCCAGTGCCTCTGAATCAAGACATGTTTACACATTTTTATATACTTTGAATGTATGTTTTATATTGACTAAATGTAGTTAACCTCGTCTTTCGTTTGTGTACATGAAGAAGAAAAGTGATAACATAAATGTTTTGGAGTGTTTTATATTAAAATGAACTGTATCAGGTTCATAGAGTAAATTTCCACATTAATAAGTTAATTCTTGATGCATTGTTCTGTTTATTAGTCTCGGGGAAATCATTACATTCCATTATGTTATATTGTTAGTATGGTTGTCCAATAATATTGTTAGAATTGTTTGGATATAATATTGATCATATTTGTGTTTTCAAAGTTGTATATGAAATGACAATTTAATTATTTACATTCCATATGTTCTGTTTCAAAATAGTGATTTATAAAATTATTTTTTGTAACTATTTAAGCCACACAATAAGATTACAATAATACTCAAAGCAGATAAAATAATCTGTATTTTTATAATGTGTGATTAATTTTAAATATTAGTCACTTCATTTGTAGCTGTCAATGCAGTTTTCATCATGTTCAAAATTAGCTCATTTAATGTTGTGATTATGACTAATATGCAATATCATAAGGCCTCTTGAGGTAGATTATACTTCTTTATAATAAACTTTTTCATTGTTTTTATCAAGAATGCACATACAGATATATTTTTATATTCATTTTATAAGATTATTTTTAATTAAATCCAAACTTGAGCGTAATTTAGAATGAGATTTGGCCTGTATCAGTATTATATCGTGTATGATTTTGACAATAATGCATTGTGTTCCCTTGTGGATCTGAAAGAATATTCACATCATAAATTTGTACACTCTTGTATCATATGAAAAATAAATGGTATGTTTTAAGTGATGCTTTGATAATTACTGTTCAATAATACCTTTGCGTTACAAAATTGAATATAATTGAATTACTTTTTGTGACATTTTTCTTCTGAGAAATAGTGTTGCTTGCTTTATAGCAGTACAAGTATTATTAATGTCAAGTGATATAATTATCATTTTCATTACTATCAAAAAAGGTGGATTCCAATTTAACTTTCTTTAAAAAAAATTAATCTATTTTCTTTTTAGTAAGGGTCTGCCTTTTTTTTACTACAGACTAAGTAATAGCGTTTGTGGACCAACATACCAAATTAAAATTATGCTGATGCAACCTTGCCAAAAAAGTAATCTACCACTTGAAATGGTTACAGGTAAAGAAAATTCATACAGTAATGATATACTTACAAAATGGACTTATTTGTGTTATGGGCAGAATTAGAAAATATAAAACTCACACATATTCTTGTGTATGACACTTCATCATGTAAGGCATACATCCTTATTTTCTTATCTTGCTTACAAGGGAAAGAATTTGAAAATAAATTATCATTTTTTCATATAAAAAAGTTTTATCTTGCTCATATCTCACAATTGGCTAAAAAAACAATGCTAATGATACAAGTAACTGTCCAATACTAACAATCGGTGGCAGTTCAAGACTTTTTGAAGTTATATGCTATGTCACATCAGGCAACCTTTTTTACAAGGATAACTATGTAAAAACTGCATCAGTGATAGTGTTACCAATACTCTGACCCCCCCACACATAATGTTACATTTCTAATTCTGTCTACAGAATTTCCAACAGTGTCTGATTTTTAAATATGGAATAATTGAGCATTTCTAACCCGAAAGTATTTTTTCTAGATACATATTTTAAATAAAGTTAATTTTCTGTAAAAACTCCTGAGCAGTGTTGTATGCTGGGTTGTGTTGAATATTGTCACATCTCTTAAATGTTTATATATTACCAATAATGTATAAATATTATTTGTTTTTAAAATATAAGCTATTTTAAAATAAGACTATAATTACTGAATACTTCAAATTTATTTCACTTTCATTGCGTATTCCCCCTGATGTGGCCACCTCTGTTTCATTGCATGGCACAGGTCTGTGATCTTAAGATTTGTAGCACAAGAATGTGGCACAGAGTTGTGAAAAGGTATAATGCACCGTTGTCAATTAAGTGCCATAGCCCATGCTCGGTAACTAAGAGCACTCACATGGTCAGCTAACTGCTTAGATGTAACACATATAATGTAATGGCAGCAGTTTAAAGTCTTCAATATTGAGGCAGAATATCTCACTATTCAAACACAGTTAATATGAAGGTTCTTAAAATTAAGAAAAAAATAATTCTTACTAAATTAATTTATGTGCTGCCACTGCAAACAAGTAAGAGTAATGTGCACAATAATGACCACAATTATCTTTCACTGAGTGACAAAAGACAAGGAAAATAGTCATTGTGGTGCATCTTGGCAGAATCACTTTCTGAATATACACATGTATTATTTGCACCCAATTTCTGGTTCTTCAACTGTAGGAACATGCAACTCACTTGTTAGAATTAGATACAATAGGGGTATGTAATGTAACACTAAAGAAAGCCAACCTCCTCCTGTGGTGTAGGAGGCAGTGTGAATGCCTTGCATCACACAGGTACTGGATTTGAATCCCAGTTGTTGTGTGCGTTTTTCCATATTGACAGACCCTCACTGTAGAATGACCCCAATAGTTTATGTGCATCTGCCAAATTAATTATTAAAGTAATAATAAATTACACTAATTTAACCTAACAATAAAAAAAACTTTCAGTGATTTTGTGGCAAAATTTGTGAATCAAACACTAGTTTGGAAAAAAAATGAATAGTTATGATGAGAAGAAACCATATATATAAATTGGAAAAACACTTTTATGTAATATAATATAATCATTACAATAAAAACAGTAGTTTAAAGAATATGCTGCTTTAGGTGTCCTTCAAATAAAAGATTCATGCCTTATTTAATCGAAGTACAAATTATGCTTCTAATTAATTTTAAACACTGCTTTAGCTATGGTTCCAGACTTAAGCTCTTTGATAGCTTCTTCATATTGCTCCAATGCAAATATCTTTATCCCAAGTTTCTTGTAATCAAAATACCTGCAAGGTATAAAACATAAATTAAAAATTTAAAGTTCAGAATAAGTAAAAGGTATAAAATTTTATTTTTACCTGTTTCCTAGAGCACTGAGAAGTGCCAGAGCATTGGCAAAGCCTCTTTGATTGAGGAAAACTGATGTGATAGAAAGTTCCCTCTTGAAAAATTCAAATGGTGAAATGCTGAAAGCATGTGATAATGTAACATCACACAAAATTAATACATATTGAAGTAAAAGTTGAATATCAAACTGCTTAACTTAAGCACTTATAGTTTTGGAGGGAATTATATAACTAGCGCAAACCAAATGGTATATCTAAAAAATACTTCTACAAGGAATATTTAACTGTATGAAATTATTATGAGTTAGGTTTTCTGCTGACCATATAAGAATTATTTGGTAAATTTGTAATTGTGTATTCTGTTGTCTATAATAGTGGAATTTATGAAAGAGGTATAAAAGGAAGAAGACATCCAAATTCAAAAAGGAAAATATGCTGACTGAAATAAACCTAAATTCAGTCTATTGCACTTCAGACTGGCACTAAATTTAAAGTTGGAGATGAAAGGAACAATGTTTTTTCCGTCTCAGGATCATTTTGTTTCTGTTCATACAAATTATGGACTTCAGTCCAGGAAGGGATTTAATCATGAACTCTGATCACAAAAGTAATCAGTTCCTCCAGTGCCAAATACATAAAGAAACCTGGGAACCATCTTAATCCTCCAGCCTACAATCCTCAAATTACAAGATGGCAGGAACAACATATATAGGTTGTAATAAACAAATTCTCTTGACTTGCTTTACTGCTTAGCCAATCAACCTTAACACTACTTCAAAGCAACTTCACATGACTCTTAAACTATATGATGTAATTAAACTTAATTATTAAACATGACATGGTGACTTGGCAACAGCCAATTCCCAAGGCAAGTCAGACTATTGTCACATTAATTTCTCAATATTCTAACAAGAACAGATTAAAAATGCAAGGGGTAAAATGTAAACAAAATGATAGAAAATTAAAGTTAAATTCCTCTGCATGTTTTGCCAGTTTGTAGTTTTTTTGAGATTTGGTTGATCCTGTTCTTGATGTGTCTTTTTGAAGATTCATACAAGATGTCGGTTCTTGGGGAATATCCTTTGAGTGAATTTTCATGAATAGGAGGCAGTTGTGGGAGTTCCAGGATTAGTTATTCATTGTTGTAAGAGAACTGTGGCTCATCTGTCTTTGTTTCTTTTTAAGTCGAAGTGCTATTGTAAATGTACATGATTTGTTGAGCAACTGTACCTGACTTTGGCTTCGGGAGAAGCTACCCCGAATAAACAGAGCTTGCCTCCACAGTTGAGAAGATCCACTGCCACTTGGATGGCCGGTCCATAGCCACTGCAGTCCACGATCAGGTCGAAGCCGTAAGTGGGATCTGACGTCTTTCGCCTCTTCAATTCATCAGGAGTGATGATGTCAAAACCGGTTTCTAAAAGAATATCCTGTATATGTATTCTGATTGTTAGATCACTATCATACAATTTATGGAATACGGCTATCATCATGCCATGAAGACCAAATTAGTCGTATAAGTAAGCAGAGAAAGAGACAAGGTGACAAGAAAGATTCAGTGATGTAGAAAGATATGAGAAAAGGGAAAATAATTCCATTATGTGTTCAGAGAACGATGCAGGAAGAAGTGAGCGAAAGGTTATAAGTTCAGTCAACTAAGTAGGCCAACCACAAGTCGAGTTGCACGAAATTAAATTCATTGTCGCACATGACGCTTTGGAGACTTCTACGAGAACAACAACTGTGTAATGGGGTAAGTAATTTTCGTGACAAGTTTGAGTGTGGTTGAACAAAGAGCGCTAGACGCTTGGATGGCAGAACCTGACCTTGCCGTCCATGGGAAACGCTTGGTGAACAGTTCCCTCTCTTAACGCGCGTTGGAGCTGCACTCACGGCGGCTAGTTAGTCTACCTTTCCATCCTTCCAATACACTCATTCTCCATCAGACTGTACTTTAGAATAAATTCTTTGCTAACTAGACGTGGAGTAATTCATTGTACGACAGTCTCGTGCGATTAGAACGAAAATGGACGTAGCCAGTACCCACAGTTGTGGGATCGAACAATCAAGCTGTACCACAACAGGGACGAAGACGGCTGCAGCAGAATGTAACACAAATGGTAAGTCTTAAATAATTTTTATGGTGTTATCTATCAATATGTATTTATAAGAATGAATGTCTGTCTGCGTGTCCCTATGCACTCCTAAACTGTTGGTGAGTTGTAATTTAGGTTTCTCTCGGTCTTTCGAAGCGTTAAGCAACTCTCTAGTAAACTCTCTAGTAAACGGAGGTGAAATTTTAAAACGGCCGATAATACTTACTTTTTTGGGTCGATGAGACTAATAGTTTCTCTCCAGATGTTTTTGGTGTATAATTTCAACCCCTTACTGTCTAGGAAAGCAGCAGCACTAATGGAAGGGTTGGGATGGAGAGGCGTTACATAAAAATAACGCGGAACAACCAAACTTGGTGTCAAATCCAGTATGAGTAAAATTCTGAGATTCACAGTTAGTTAAGCTGTAGTTCAGTCCGTGAGGGTGAGGCAGGAAGTTGGTGAAAGGCCATTACACAAAAGTAATGAGTAAACACCGAGAGTGGTGTTGAATCGGGGGGTATGGAAGCCACTGAGTATAATTCTGACATTTACCCTACTGTTTAAGATGTAGTTCAACCCTCTGGAATGGAGGTGGAAGGAGGGTAAACATATTTCCGTGCCCAATCTTAAACCTGTAGATAAAATTCTACCAAACTTTGTATACTTGTTACTTACGATTCAGGAACAAACACTGAGGAGTTAAGACACGCCTACCACCTCTAGAATTGGGGGGGCAAGGGGTATCATTTAAAACTTTCCTAAACTGCCAGTATTATCGTCGAATAAAACGTTTTCAGAGTCGCTGAACTTGATGGTAATGTTATCGAATTTTTAAGTGTCTAATTTCAACTCCAAAAGGTAAGGTACGGAAGCACTCTTACTGTACGGGGGGTGGTGGAAGGGGTTTACAAAAAAATTAATGTAAAAAAGACAACGGTTGGGGTTGATTCCGGGGTTACAGGAGTCGCTGAGTTTAATTCTTAATTCTCGTGACGGTTAATGTAATTTTATGTTCCTCGACGTGGAGGTGGTCGTGGTTCCCGATTTGAGCCTCTTAAAGTACCGGGTGTATTTTTTATTTTCTGGGGTGCCCGCTATATTTGATCTCTGTGTAGTTAAAGGATGTATTTATTTTACTCCTTTAAGGTACCGGGAGTATTTTTAGACTTAATTAAAATAGCAAGTATGTTTCACTTATAATTCGACGTGATTTTTTAGACAGTTTTATTTTATGTAGTAGGAGAGTTTGCAAATAACGTTAGTCATCGTCGTGGTTTATTTGAAGTTAGCTGCCGAGGGGTTAGGTCGGGGAGGGGAACGTAAATGGGTAAATGTTCCAAACAGTGACGCTATTGATGCTTGTTAAATGAAATGTATACAAAGAGTTTAGTGTCGAATCTATTCCTTCTCCGGGGTATTTAAATCAATACCTGGGGAACGCCGGCACTCGTCTGCTGTCATATAAAAACATTGAAATTGAGTCGAAGAGAAAAATTGTCGATGCTATAAATGTCTCTACAATTATTCTTCTCGTCTGCAGTGTGAAATCGCATCGAGAAGCTTCACATAGTTTCTCATCGCAGGCATCGTGAACTCAGCCTAAATTTATAGCGGTTGAGGAGAAAGTGACTTGTTCGTGTTTGTAGGGGGATTTCAACTTTTTCACTGGGAGGAATTTGGGTTTTGATTGGCGTACTGGCGTTTGAAATACGGAGTTAACGGGAGGGGGATTTGTGAATGTTAAAATAATTAAGAATTACAAATGTCTAGGAGATTTGTGTATATATTGTAGTAACCAATTTAGGAATTTTAGATTTATAAAATGCAAGAATCTTTAAATTAATTTACAATTATTTCTATTAGTGTTACTGCGTCAATTCATGTGGTTACAAATACTTAATATTTGAAATTTGTTTAAAACAATTTCTTAAAATAGAATGATGATCTATAGACAAATTTAATAAACGAATAGATTACTTACTAATTAAATTTTAAATACATTTAAATTTAATTAATTTTTATACATGAATGCCAGGGCTCAAATAGTTTTTGTTACCTTCAAGGTTTTTTATCGGACCTCAAAAAGTAATAGGAACCAGCAATGAAATATTAAATTTTATAGAATACTAGCTGGGTGCCCGGCGTTGCCCGAGATGTCATTTATCTATAACCCCCGATATAGCTCCAATTTTGGTTGCTTTTGCGATATTTTAATGTAACGCTCCTCGAACCTCCCATGCCGAAGGGGGTTGAAGTCATTGACCAAATATATCGGGCGTTTTTACATGTTAGAAGATGACCAATCCCACAAATGTGCGATAATCAAAAAGTATTTATTCCGCGCAAAAATCGGCCGATTACATTGTCTGAAAATTTCTACCCCCGCCCTCCACCTACAAAACCCGTTGCGTTACTAAGGTTGTTACAATTAACTCAGCGACATTCATAGTCTCTGAATTGATTAGAATCTCGGTTGTTTTTGCGCTTTTTTAATTTAACGTACCTCCACCCCACCCCTAAGCTTGCTCCCCTCACAGGGGTTGAAATTATCCACAAACAACATCGGTATAAATACTATCACATTAATTAACCCCAGTAAATAATTATCGCAAATATCGACCGTTTAACATGTTTGAAAATTTTCACCCCCGACTACTCCTGGTTCGGGGATTAAAACGGCATATCTAATGTTGTAATTAAACTCAATGACAACTACAGTTCCGGATTCGACTCCAATCTCCATGGTTTCTGCTTTTTTTTATGTAATGCCAACATCAGTAGAAATACAACCAATATAATTAACCCAGAAAAATATTTATTCAACGCAAATATCTGCCGTGTTTGCATGTTCCAAAATTTCCACCCCGCTACCCTTGCATCTGAGGGGTAAATGCCAAGTTGAATGTCATAACTAAACTGAGTGACATCCATAACCTTCGATTTGACTCCAATCTCGGTTGGATTCGCGTTATTTTTCTGTAAATCAACCCCACCCCAAATTTTAAGGGTGCCCTTTTCCCAGGGCGTAGGAGATGAAAATTATATTCCGATAACATCAGTGGAAACACTATCAATATCTGTGACCCCTAAAAATATATATCTGAATGAAATAACGACTATTTAACATGTTTAAATATTTCCACCCCGTCCACCCCCCTTCTGGGGTGGTAGACGCGTCTCACCCCGACAGTGTTTGTTTCCTGGTCGCAAAGAACACGTGTACGAAATTTGGTGAAATTTGCTCCACCGGTGTAGATTTGTATAACGAACATACAAATACACATACAAACATACAAACAGACATACATACATACATACATACATACACTCATTTTTATTTATAAGAAGATTACAAAATATTGAAAGTAATTAACTAGTTTTACTCCCTGAAACTGACATAAGAAATCTGACGACAAGGAATATTATTAAATGTTTACAATGTATTTTGTTACATACCAGACATGGGAGCAGTTCTCGTATCACGCCTAATCTTTCACTTTACAAATTATCCAAACTTTTGAGTTTAGATCAGAAATTATTTAAATGACCTTTTAATTAAACATGCCATCGTATTACACTTTCTACACCATTCATTCAGCATTCCCTACCACACCACACCACACTACAGACGATCATCAGTTGATTTTCAATATTTCGGCGAATAGTGATAATATCTACAGCAACGAAAATCGAATTGTACCATTGAAGTCAGTTCAACGACAGCCAGTACATCTTTTCCTATTATACTTATGTCTCCTTCAATCTCTAACACCAGCAACCTTGAAAACCTATCTTTTACACGTCGACTTTTACATGCAGACTCATTAGCAGGGTTTTCAAGCAATCATAATGATCAGTCCTCACTGTCTGACTGTCACACGCACAGATGGAAGTTTACCGCTCCCGGTCAGCTCGCAACGGAGACTGCACATTTCTTCAAAAATTTTAATATTACACACCTCCGACAATAATACTCTCGTAACACTTCACATTCTTACGCAATGCTGACTGTTGCCTACAATACCCTGGCCACATTATTACGCTGACAATACCAATATTGAATAATTTATAAAATCCTTTCATTACATATATTGGTAGTCATTACAATATATATATATATATATATATATTATAATAATAATGGCAGAATTTAAACAATCAAAGAACATAAAATTTACATTTACTTTATAAGGAAATCGATGCGTCTAAACATAGACGAAATTTATTAATGAAGAAATTTATACTAAAAGATTGAGTTTAAACAATTTCATTTTGTCAATAATTAAAGAACGATCTTACGTTTATCTTTTAAAACGGTTTACAATAATTTTAAGGTTTTCTTTCTACTTACGGCAGCCCAGGATTCACATTAAATTTTTGTAGCACAATGGTGGGATTTACACAGATTCTAATTACTCACAGACTCTAATTAACATAGTTTGTCGGTTGGTTTAAAATGAATTGGTTGATTCTCGATGATTTACTGCAACCTGGATTTGTAGATCTCGTGAGTCGTGTTGAAAATGCAACTCACTGGTTTTGTCTGTTGACTGAAGATTGCTTTCCTTTTAGCAATTCGATGTAATAGCGTACTTATTACTGGAACACATTCTCTCATTCCTTAAATTAGACCTTTTAGTCCTCGCTGCTGACTGACAAAATTGTTCTAACTTTCGAGAATTAGACCTTTAATTCACGCCTCTTGCTTCTAACTCCCAACTGTAAAACTTTTGTAAATTAGACTTTGCTGATCTTTACACCTCGCCGTTTACTGCCCAACTGTTCAAACTTTTTGATCTGTTCTCCTCTCCGCTCATTGCCCTACTGTAACTTCGTCTCGTAATTTTGAGCGCGTAGCTCATCTCCCCACCATTCAACAATACTCTCCTTTCATTGTCGATCTGTTCTGGCGCCGGTTACCGCTATCAATAATGTGTCCTCTACAATTTAACTTTTCAATTAAAACAATGCCTTAATTACCAATTATTACAATATATATATATATATATATATATATATTGTAGCAATAGTTAATTAGTCCATTAATTGTTTGGTTATAATTTGAATTGTAGTGAATAATTTGAATTATAGCGGTATGAGCTACCAAAGCGACAATGACGCTGAGCTCTGTTGCTTTGTTGAAGAGCCGAAATGGCGATCGTGCGCGCAAAAGTAAAGTTAGTCTTCAGTTTACGGTCAGCCACGAGAGGAGAGACATTAAAACAAATCTTCACCGAGATACATAGCAGTTCGATCCAAATCGATAAATAAAACAGTAAAAGTCTAAAATCTGCAAATCGTGAGTTCCTGTAAGCAAGCAGATAGTTGGGCAGAGATTTTCTAACAACTAGCCAACCGTGAAGCAAAGGTTGCTTCATTATCAAAATTGAACAAGTTTGCATTGAGGGAAACCGACATCCGATAGCTGACCAATTAGGAGAGGATCATCCGAGGTTCCTGAGAGCTGAGTACGTGCATTTCGACAGCGTATGTGTAAAATCTGTGAGGAAATTAGAATCAGTGTAAAATTTTGCATTTAAAGTGTGGTGTTCAAGCTACAAAATAATGCTGGTACCAGTCGGACATTATGTGAGTAACCAAACTTTGATAATAATATTTGTAGACGATAACTAAAAGGGTAGAGTCATATTTCGTTCACTTTTCATTTCGTTCAAGTTTAATCTCTTTACAGTTAGCTTTCTTTCATTTTATCGACATATTGTTTTTAGGTAAATTTTATGCTTGATTTGTTAATCAGTTTATTAAATCACTTTTCTGTTAGTTATCAAACCCAGTGAAGACCCTGAGAGAAGAGATCTTAATTTGATTGTAATTGTTTTAATCATAATCTTTTAATTTAATTAACCTTTTCCTTTTGACTATTACATAAATGGCTACCACAACGTGGGGCAAACTAATCGCTTAAATATTTTGAGTATTACATTAAATGGTACCTCAACGTAGGGTAAAATTAATTGTAACCCTTAATAAGTACACAACATTACAACTTCCTCTGACGAGAAGCAGCTTTCATCAAACCAACAGTGTGTGTTAGAGTCAGTGTTTAAAACGTCCAGTATATAAAGTGTGTGTGTACGAACGAGCCAAATTTTCCTGAGTAATCGTAAGTTGAAATTTCATGGTATTAATAAGTGTAAACGGAATTAAAAGATACAGTCAGATATCGTTCTTTTCTTTTGTGGTAATAAAATAAACTCTTTAAATTTAAAATCAATCTGGTAGAATAAGTTTGTCAATAATTAATTTCGTCTATACGAATAAATATTTCTTTTTAATTTAAAGATAATGGGTTCTTTGATTAAGTTAAATGTTCTGTCCGTTATCAAACCCATGAGAGATTGAGATCCTTTTTATAATTTTAAATTGTATAATTGTCAAGAATTGTTAAATAAATTTGGTTTGTTTTAAAGTCTATAATTTTTCATTTAAAAGCCTATCACGTTTGATTATAACATTTTGGCTACCACAACGTGGGGCAAATGAAAAAGTAACCCGTATGGTTATTACAATATTGTAACAAATACGACGATCCTCGTACTACGATGTGGATACAAAATGTAACGATAACGATGAGACACTTCCTAGATCAGCTCCGTCAATTGCACAATAAAGATTTCTCCGGATGTGGTTTCCTAAACGGATAGTTCATTAATCTAGCTTGCACCTTGCAAGTTGGTACAAGATTCTAATGGCGCCGCAGGCTGATTTATCCGCGAGCTACCCTATATCCGCTCGTCACGATCCCCTATCTCGGGACTATGATTCTTACACCTTGAGATCCCCATCGGAGACTATGTTCCGTTCACATTGAGCCCCCCCTGGTGTCTGAAAATTTGAGACGCGTTCGCCAAATTTCAGACGCAGCACAACAACGTCGGCGCGGCGTTGTAAAACACAAAGAAAACCGACCAAAGCAAATGCAGCATGACGAAAGGCCCAACACAGACCGATTGTCATGTTACAATATATACACATACATATCATAAGATTCTTTAAGGCAAATAAGTCAATAAAAATAAAAATAGAATATACTACTCGACTCGAGACCATCGAGACGCCTGCAAGACTGTCATCTTACATGACACATTCTGGATTAGGACTGACACGTGGTCAGTGTGTCGATTTTCTCACAGCCTTAACCCCAGTCTTCGTGACCAGGACTACCACAGACATCCATGCCCATGCCGGGAATCGAACCCGGGACCTCTGTGATTGTGGAAAAAGGAGAATATGATGGGGAATAATTCAGAAAATATTAATTTGATTCAGATTTCAATATGCCAAACATCAGATACGGGGATGAGGGTCATAAGAAAAGTATTAATCAGATATATGCTAGTAATTATATCATGGACAGGAAAAGGAGCAAACAATTGGAATTGGAGTATATGATTCTCTTTTCTTGTTTTATAAAAATAATATTCTTTTTTGAAACCAAACGCTACTTACGTAGGTTTTATAATAAACATAATTATTGTTTTAAAGTTGGTTTGTTGCTACGATCTTCTATGGTGCGCTTTTAGTATTCTACTTGTACATCAAGTATTTTTTTTAAGATTTGTCTAAATTTCTGCGTGGAAGCATGGAAACGAGGCTTGCCGGTGCCGAGCAGCCGATAGAAGACAATGGAGGGACGGATTAAGGAAATCCGCAGGTCCCGTAAACAAGACCATGATCGGCCAAGAAAAGGGTAGATGACCTGGATGGTATGGTCGTAAAATAGAATGAAGTATGGGTCACGTGTAGATGAGGTCCATTGAGGAGAAAGAGATTTTTTGGGTACCGAGAGGGACATCTCTCGAGAAGAAGAGCGGTCTGTGACCATCAAGGAGATCAGTCTGTGCCCATCGGCAGAGACAGTCTAAGACAATCATCGGGGAGTGTCGGTAATGTCCAATTTGGGTGTGCACGTTGGGTCCCGGTCGTCTGCTGCTGAAGCTACATTCGCCAACGAGAGTCGATCCTGTCCGAGATACAGATCTGGTAAGCCGCATTCTATATTTCCAGGTAGCGCACCGGTTTGTTACAAATAATAACCACGGTTTATCTTGAGAAAGGTGGTTTATGCATGCCTGGCTAGGCTGGAAATCTTCCTTTGTTGATAATGTGTGGGCGAGTATGTAAGTTTTGTTTAGAATAAATTCTTGTTTTTTTTATGAAGTAAATATTTTATTTCATCCGTTCCTGCGAGAGAATAATTTTTTTTGCAGGTGGCGCCCAAAAAATGTTATAATATTAAAATTTACCCTTTAAATCTAAAATTTAGCGAAAGCCCACCACACTTCCTAACTTCAGTTTTTATATTTTTCCGACATGCATATCAAATTTATTAGATGCACAGCCATTGAACAGATAATTTTTGTGTTGCGATTAATAAATTTCGTCAGTAACATTGTAAAATAAAAAACGCAACTGAACTTTTACAAGTTGACGTACCCAGTTTTTGGACGAGGTCTCTGCGACCCTGCTGGGGTTCACTCACAACCACGGAACGATGTCCCTGAGAATGGAGCAGCGTCGCCCACAGGTTCCCTATGATCCCAGCTCCCTGGATCAGAATCTGCGACCCCACAGGAATTGGGGCGACGCGATCCCAACCGTGAAAGACACACGATAAGGGTTCTGCAAGGACGCCTGCAACAAATCCGCACAGTACCCTTGTAATAAAAAAAAATGGACGTATAATTACGTTAATTAATTTACTTGACTCATTTATTGTTAATTTTAAGAATGTGTTAAACAGAATTAATATTTAGTCTTTGAAAATTTAGTTTAATAAAAAATTAAATTAACACAGAAATAAATACAAGATATAAAATAATTACAATTTTAATCATTTCAGTTAATTAACAGTCTAACATATTTCACGGCTCTATGAGAAATTGATGACTCTTTTTTGTCAAGGTAATGAGGACTTGTAATGAGGAACAATTAATTTTTAGACACCTGCAGTTTAAAACTCACACACATTCTATACGGCGTCAATTCTTACGAACTGCAGCTCGCGGTCTGTTGAGGCAATGAATCCTGGTTGAGGCGCTTTCGTTGTCCCATAGGGCTGTTTGCTCGTCGGGGTCTATTTTTCATAGATATCCTTTCGACTACATTGTCGTTGTGTCGTAGCCCACAGCCCTAGGCCAAAGGATAGGTTTTAAGCGTTTGTCACGTAAATGAGTATTTTATGTGGTTCCTTACTTCTTAGGAGCTTCATATCAAATGACGTTAGATTTGTCTGTTCCTCCATTAACTTGCAACACTCGTAGTCATCTTCCTTCAATCTCCATAACTTTACCGCTCTATCTGTTCTTAAAAACTCTGGTACGTTCCGCGTACTAAACTTCTGCTACTTATAGAAACGCTGCCAATTTTCTCTAATTTTGTTTATTATTGTCCTCCTCTGTCTTCACTGCCGACGCAGTAATAAAACTTCTGTTTTTCCTTTCAAATCTTAACGCGTCTTTTCCGAGACCCCAACCAACAAAGCCACTCGCCTTGTCATAAGATACGCCAATACAAGATCTCAAACCCCTGAAACACCTGTTTACTTAATCGCTCACAGGCTTGCCAGCAATTTGGAAATCGTCCATCATGATTCCAATTCATAAACACGGTAAAGATAGCCAAGTCCTACAGAAATAATAATACAGCTAATCAATTACAGAACATCTGTCGTCCACAATCCAACATGACTTTCGACCACGCCACTCCACAGTCTCGAGAATTCTTCAATTACCATCACAAGTAGCTACTAGTTTTAACAACAAAAAAGACTCCTCACAGAACGGTTGCTGTAACATTAGATCTAACAAAAGCCTTTGACACCGTGTATCAAACTGCGTTAGTAAAATAGATGACTCGAAGCGCCACCTTTCTTAGTGGACGACAGACCAAAACCTCCTAACATCTAAATGTTGGGCCATCAACACTGGATTAGTAATTCACAAGGTATTCATCTCACCAACACTTTTCAATACATACTTAAACGACCTGCTGCCCACACCATAGTAAAAACATACAAATCCATCGGATAGTCGATCATAAACTTTTGACTATGTCAAACCTCATCAAGTACAGCGTACACAAAGCTCTGAACTCTGAGTTTGAACTTTATGCACCTGACCACCTATATGCTGCAACAGAAGTTCTATCAGTCAAATTCTGCCTCCAGCATCCGTTCCAATTACTAGTCGATCTACTACGACCTCCATGTCGTATGAAGAAAACACATGCCACGTACAGAAAAATGTCAAATCAGGATCAATCTTTCTGTTGAAAATATATGTACAAGATGCAGACAACTTGTAAACGTAGCACATGACCCATGCATGCAAACCAATTCGTTCCCCAGGCCAATCCGGTTTCCTCGGCACTGAGAATTCCTTCTAGCTTACAAGAAGCAACGTCATTCAATCAAGTCAATAACTTAAGACTCTTAAATCAAGACATTTTCAGGAATACTAACAAAGGCACACTGAGCAAGAACGGGTGAATATAGCGGATGAGGCACAACTGTCAGATTGTTTATTTCGTCAAGTCATTGATGATTAACCTATTCCCAGTATATACTTCGTAGCTAACCGTCCCTTGTTCAGTGTGTTAGTCTAAATCTAGAACTTTCACAATAATGGGAAAATGATCACAAAGACGAAACGCGGTTACCTATCACAAATCTTCTTTACAGACTAGTTCACAAATGATTATGGGCGTTTCGTCTGGAAAACCTACACGAGTTTCCCAGAAACGCCGGAAATTTTTGGGTAGAACCTCGCGTGATTATTCGATATTAATATGAGTAGAAAAGATAAACAGAAATTTGGATGAGATAATATAAGTAAAGAGGCGTTACCTTGTTCCAGAGTGACGTTAGTTGGTAGTTTGAAGACTTCTGTTCCAGGGTAAACTGCGTACTCAGCCCAGCCTCCATCGCGGTGTATCCCTGCGTAGCTGTTCAAACCTTTCGTCTCACAGTAATGGTAGTTACCCTTGGTGCAATGGTGACAGGCAGAACATCCACTGAAACAAGACGCTTTTAGTCCGCCCTGACAGCATAATGTCACACCTAACTATGTAAATTCCTGTTTAGAATCACTCTCATGCATAATATATGTTTACCGTACACATAATATAAAATTCCATTCTTACTACCTGTAAATCATTGTCAAATAAATAAAACAGTGAGTTTGTTTGTATTAAGTATGTACGTATGTATGTGCCGCGTATAAATCTGCACCCGTGGAGCAAATTTCACCAAATTTCGTACACGTGTTCTTTGTAACAAGGAAACACCCCAGCGGCGGGGGTGGAAATAATCTAACTAACTAACTACCTAACTCCTTGGATCGACAGCCCATGAAGGGCCTTGGCCTACCGAAACGGCTGCCAGACTGTCATTTTACATGACACATTCTGGATTTAGGAGTGACACCTGGTCAGAGTGTCGATTATCCCACAGCCTTAACCTCAGTTTTCGTGACCAGGACGACCACAAACATCCATGCCCATGCCGGGATTCGAACCCGGGACCTCTGTGATGCGAGGCAATGACGCTGGCCACTACACCACAGCAGGCCGGCGGGAATAATTAAACATGCTAAAAAGGCCGATATTTGAGTCGGATAATTTTATGGGTAAAAGAGATTGATAGTGTTTCTACCGATGTTATCTGTGTATAACCCTTAGGTGTGGTGGTCGAGGGACTTTATATAAAAATATCGCGAAGCAACCGAAATTGTAGTCAAATCACGGGTTATGGATGTCGCTGAGTTTTATTATGACATTCAACTTGTCATGGACGGGAGTGGAAATTTTGAAACATTCAAGCACGGGTGATATTTGCGTTTAATAAATACTTTTCAGAGGGTTAATTACATTGATAGTATTCCTATCGATGTTTCTTAGGGGTTGGGGTGGAATGGCGTTACAAAAAGTAACGTATACTTTTTAAGTTTGAGGATGTAAAAGTGTCTACCAGACCAGGAATCAAACACGGGATCTTCTACTTACTGGACGGACTGAGCCATCCCTGTCGAATCAAGATCAAGGTCGAATTTCCTTCATCCATTAAATCTAATGCATCTTGCCTACAATTTACGAACCACAGTTCGTCCATGGCCTAACTATGATTTGTAAATTGTAGGTGAGCAACATTAGATTTAAAGGGTGAAGGAATTTCGTATCAGATCTTGAGTTGGCAGGTATGGGTCAGTGGTAGATTGTCCGCCGGTAAACGAGAAGGTCGCCGGTTTGATTTCTGAACCGGTCGAAATTTTTCCATATCCATACTTTTATTCAACTTGGCCATGGCCTTTGCGGTCTGATGCTTGTAAAAGTTTCTCTACATTCCTGAATTTGGAAAGTAGTTTGTTTCGGGGTGGGCTTTCACTGCCGACAGTAGCAGCAGCTGTCCAAAATAAGCGGAAAAACTTAACCAGCTGCAAGAGCCGGATGAATCCATTATCCGAAGAAATTAGTACGGCCTAGTTTGAATTCCAATATCTACAGATTTTATTTTGAAATCTGCACATGAAGTTTTGGAATATCCAACAATTTGAGGCCTCTTCGAGATCCTCCCATAACGTAACGATAGACAAATTGGTCAATTGATCAATTTCGCATGACTAATTAAATTACAATGTCTGTCCACATTAGAGGACGACAGAGGGTTGGAAGAACAGTATTTAACCAGCAGTCGAAGAATATAGGACGAGCATCGGAAGAAGAAGTCGTGATCCATTATCAACGTCGACGGGTTGAGGAGAAACAGTCTTGGTACTTTGAAATAGATAGATGTCCACGCTGACAGTCTTGGCACTTTGATATAGAAGGCCAGGCTTGACTTAGGTCTAAAGCAGAGCAAGTGTTTCTAGGAACAGGTCATCGGTCCGGATTCAAGAAAACCCCCCCTTCTTTCTTGAATTTCAAGGCCATGTAACTGCTACCAATTAACTCAAGTACGTGGGCCTCAAGCACACCTATCACAGCGTAAACCTACGAGCCCTGCAAAAGCAAAGAATAACGGAGGACCAAGGCTAATCATATGCAGGCCAGCGCAGCTCTGCACCAGAATCGACCTGGTAGGCAGCCGTAATATGAAGAAAGTAGGACCCGCACCTGTTCACCGAAGTGAGCGTAAAAGCGCACAAAAATTTGTAAACTCTGTCATCGTCTTTCTCCGCTAGAAGGCGCCCTCAGAATGAAGGAATTACATTCGCTCAGTTTTCATGCTTTTATTTTGATGAATATTAACAGTAAAGTTTAGCTAAGGTAAATTGTTTACAGAGCATCAATAGCTGTAAATTGTATTATATATGTATTTCAGTTTTTTTTGTGAATAAACTACAGTTAAAATTGAAACTGTAAATCATTCACTAGCGCCCAAATCAATTAAATTATTATAAATCAATTGAAATAAATCCCAAATAAAAGAAGATGTTACATCAACGAGTCATCGGTAAACTTAATATCAGGACACAAAGTCGATATAAATTATGTCGTTATATTGTTTCTCTGCCGAACACGATGACTGCTTTCCAACGAGGTGAGGAGAGAATAAAATTATCTGCATCGTAACTGTGCTATTCCTCTCAATACGTGTTTAGATGCTTCTAGCCCTTCATGTTCGAAGGAAATTATTTTTCCGAAATTAAGTAATTCATACAGCACTTTATGTTATTATTTACAATTGATAATTATAATTTCACATGAAAAATTTCTAGAACAACACTGAATTACGATAATATTTGGCAAAATAGACAGAAAAGTTTCATTTAATTAATTAAAAAACAGAGCAACATTGGAAACACAGATGAAATAGTACTGTGAACATAAAGTTAGGTGAATTTATTTATAAAATATAAATTCTTTATTTATTCTTCCAAATTAATTTCATCCCCTTCAAAGTAATCCCCGTCCGATAAAACGCACTTTTTCCAACACTTTTTCCAGTCCTCGAAACAGTCGGAATAGTCTTTTTCCGGTATAGACTTCAAGACCTTCTTCGATTCCGTTTTTATCTCCTCAATCGTGTCAACACGGCGTCCCCGCATTGGCCTTTTGAGTTTGCTGAATAGCCAGAAGTTGCACGGAGCCAAATCAGGCGAATACGGTGGTTGCGGAACGATATGAGTAGAGTTTTTGGCAAAAAAGTCGCGAAGAACCAATGCAGTATGACATGGTGCATTATCGTGATGAAGGAACCAAGAGTTGTTCGACCATAATTCCGGCGATTTCAGACGAATAGCTTCACGTAAACGACGCATAACGCTCAAATAATATTCTTTGTTGACAGTTTGGCCCGGCGGAAGGAATTCATAGTGCACCACAACACGATAATCAAAGAAGACTATTAAAATTTCCTTGATTTTCGATGGACTTTGCCGTGGTCTTTTCGGTCTTGCTTCACCTTTTGCACGATATTCGCTGGATTGGTCGGTGGTTTCAGGGTCGTATGCGTAAATCCAAGTCTCGTCTCCAGTAATGATGCATTTCAAGTGGTCCTGATAGTCAGACAGTAAAGTTTCACACACATCAACGCGACGCTTTTTTTTCAAAACATTGAGCGATTTTGGCACCAATCGAGACTTGACGCGTTTGAGACACAAAACATTTTTCAAAATGGTTTGGGCTGAGCCAAATGATATTCCAACACTATCAGCGAGATCTTTAATTGTCCATCGACGATTTTCAAGCAGCAAATCTTTCATTTTTTGGACGTGGCCCTCGTCGGTAGACGTTGATGGTCGTCCAGAGCGCGGTTCGTCTTCAACGCCTCCTCGGCCCTCTTTGAACTCGTTGTACCACTTATAAACGTTTTTTTTGTTCCATAGTTTGATCACCAAAGGCCTTCCGCAACATTTTCAACGTGTCCGCACAAGAATATTCGTTCCGCAAACAAAATTTGATGCAAGTTCTTTGCTCAACAAAATCACCCATTGCAAAAATCGAAAAATTCACTTTTGGTTGTTTACAAAAACACGTGTAACTCTGTTTAACAAACAGACGCTTGGCAAATATTATAGACAGTCCTACCAACCTAGGAAAAAAAAATTATCTGCCTTCCTAATATCCGGGAGTTTTAAATGACAATTTTACCTTACTTTTGGATCACAGTGGTAATACAAACGTGACATCTGTTTGTAAAACGACAGCAGATGCTGTTCTGTGTAATAACAAGTTATGTTACTTTTGCGGCAGATGGTATCATAACGTACTTTTTCCAGCTGGCAAAATTGGCTTGAGGGACGCAAATCGACAGCTGTTGTGTGGAAGGTGGGGGACGCGAAGGGGAGGGAGGTTACGTTTTTATTAATTACCAGCTAGCTTATTATCTAAAAGATTTTCTCCTTATGACAAAAAATATATGATGGTTTTTTACATTGATATTTACATGCACGGTATTATCGTTATGATAAACCTTGAGTATGATTTGAATTTGTTCTTAGTTGGTTAAATCCGAAGGCCTTTTTCTTTTAAGTCTTCTTAATATTTTAGGTGGGCGGAGGTTGTGGGTGGTTTGAGTAATTAATGGATTAGGATGTAGGATGGATCTGCGTAGTTGACTATCGAATGCTTTTTTTGCTACTTAGACTATTGTAGGAATATTCAGGTCTGAGTGGATTCCGTGGTTGAGGAAATACTATGGACAGTTGATGATGTATCTTAGTGCTTTATTTTGGCAATTATCTGCTACGGTCCAGATGTTACATGCGTATTGTCAGATAGGGAAAATTAGTGATTGATAGATCAGCTTCTTCGTTTTTAGTGACAGTGGAGGTTACGTCGCTTACATTTTAAATGTTTCTCGTAAATTTCATTATTTATTGAAATTCCATAATATTACAGGATATTCACCAATAACCAATTATTTGTTTTACACTAGTACACCCGAAGAAGTTTCAAAATAAAGGAACGAAACTTTGTGTTGTGTTTCATCATGGGTATCCCAGGTTAATGTTTTAGGGCCATTGCTGTACTTGGCATATGTAAGTGACATCTGAGTCACACCTAAATCTAATGTTCGTCTATTTGCAAACATATGTATAATTTATTACAAAATAAAGTGTGAAGATGATGTGAGGGCAATCTTAAACCCGTGGAATATTTTCTACCGAACGTTGTCCACATGTTACTAACGATTGAGGAACAAGCGTGGGATGTATTAAACGCTCCTAGTTGTGTGAGGGGGGGTCGCAAGTGTATTTCAGTCTTTGAGTACTGGGAATATTTTGAGGAGTCTGCGAGGGCTATTCTCTCGCACGCAGTACTTGCGAGGGATGTTCTCTCGCAGGTAGAACCTTGTAGGAGAGATACGAAGGGGCTACCTTTGGGGATGCCTTTTCCTCTCCGAGGAGCCTCTGCCTGTTTTGAGAGGTGTATGTTCCGGGGTCACAGACCTTGGGATACGGTAAGAGTTGTTCACTATTCCCATTGTAATAGTAGGCCAGCTGCCTCCTAAACTGGTCGAGGCACGGAGAAGGGAATGCTGCGTCCCCACAGCAAACTCCTCTCCCGCTATCGGAAGGTCGTGGGACAAGTGCCCAATGCCCGACCTACCCGATGCAGGTTTTTCTAAGGTTTTACCTGCATTTCTTTAGGCGAATACCGGGTAGGATCCTTAAAATATAGCCCGGGGGCACTAGTAACCCTTGGCTACCTTCATCTACCCTTCCACATCCCCCCTTTCAAATCCCTTCCTATGCTATTAAGCGGGAGTTGCCACCATGTGAATTATCCTCATGTAGCCTGTTGCCCTTAAAAAATAAAAATAAAAATGGGAACATTTTAGACTCTCTTAAGATGATATTAGTGTCGATTTAAATACTTTTCCAGACTAATGTAAATAAATGCCCGGGCAACGCCAGACACCCAGCTAGTTACATTAAAAAATCATTTTCGTAGTATAAATTTTCTAACATAACTGCTGAGTTTGCATAATTATTTTGTAAGTATATTCCATAACTTTCTCTGTTTCTTTGACAAATCCACTCGTGTATAATTTTCTTTTCGTCAAGGATGATCCACAGTGTCTAATCATGTACCTATGGACCGTTGTTTACTGAAGGTAACACGTACTTAATTTGGATTTTAGTTAAAAATATTTCTGTAATACATTGTTGGTCAAATATATTTATACAGTGGAGTATTAAATTCGAATACCATCCAATAACTTTACGTGACAGTTACTCTCGTAAAACGGATTCCGTAGTAGATATCTGTTTAATTACTTGAAAATTACATTAAAGTATTTTCGGCTCATTCTTATCCCTATGGAATTGTTGACTATTTTATTACTGAACATTTATCTTAATTTCCTGTGCATTCAAAGCTAATTGTTTAATATCTGAATAATTTAAAACAGAATAGACGTGGGAAAAAATGTAAAATATCCCAACTTTCGAATTACTAAAGTTACATCTAAAATGGGTATTTTATCACTATTGATAATAACGTCAGATCATTTGAAATGAAATTAAAAATGTTCATGTCTCAGTTTACCTTAATTTCCGTGCTTGAAAAAACAGATTGAATGAGCTGAGAATAATTCTGATTCATTTCAAAGTCGTTATCATGATTTTACTAAAGAAGAAAACTGAATTCTCGCCTTTATAAACCCATTTTCACTTGGTAAACAAAACATAAGGCCAAGATGCCTAGTAGCATAAAATGGAAGTCATTAATTTTTTTAAAAAATGAAATTTGATGAGCTTTTCTATATCAAATTGCTTCAGGCGTTGATTAGCATGTGAAAATTTCTCAGAGGTAGGAAAATTTGCAAAAAATTATAAAAATTGTACGACATACAGATGTGAACAAACATTTTAATTAATGAAATTGATTAAATAAAAAATAAGGTAGGGAATAACTGATTCAAATTTTTAAAATTCTCTGCGGTTCTCAATAAAAAAGTAACCTTAAACATTAAAAGACTAGCGAAATCCAAGAAGGCTGAAAAGTTTATTCAGAAGTTATGTTCATGTTCCGTAATAGATATTGTTTTACATAAAATTAAATGAAATAATTTAATAAAGTTAATTATGTCTATGAACGTACTTCTATTAAAAAGGTTATTAAACATACGCCAGGGCCTGAACTCTTTCTATCATGCAGGGAGATCAGACAAATCCAAGTTCCAAGATTCTATCCTTATCTCTATTTACCAACCCCTAGCCATGAACGTTAATCGGTATAAAATGTACTGGAGTTATATTGCATGGTATGTGAAGGTTGGTAACCCCTGTGCTAGGGGATACGCCTAATAGAGGGTGATTAAGCTATGGAGCGTTTCACATCAACCCGGCCAGATTCGTTTAGTCTACATTCTTCCTGCTTCATCACATGCGTTCTTTAAGTAAAATATTTTTGTACTTATATTCTTTCCATTATCATCACGGAGGATGTACAACTACTTACAGATTTATTTCATGATCGACTCGTTTTGTGGGACTAAAGTAGAGAAATACATAAATACAGATTACAGAATAGAAATAATTTGGAATAAGTTTGCAGGGAATTAAGAAATGGATAAGAAAATATGGATGATAAAGAAAGAACGGAATAAAAAGAGTACAATACAATACCTATATTGATTTTGTTAAAACTAATTTTAACAGCTTGGAAATTCTGGTAGTTCCAAAAAATATATTTATTATGCACACATTTTGCCAGTTTTGTATTCCTATATATTAAATGTAAGACAACTGCCATTTTACTGAGTCCGTGTGAGTTAAAAAGTAATCATCATCGCGTTTCTTACGATATTTTATGAAATTCCTCCACATACTCATCCACTTCTCGTTGTACTTCTAAACCCAGTTATAGACAAATTATCCGTCCCTTTCAACAACATTATGTAAAACTTAACAATATCAATTGAGGATGTAAGTTTATAATTCTGTGCAAAATCCTCCATTTTTTACACATTATACAAACTTTAAGCTCTCGAGACGCGATAATTAAAACTCTGTTTGTAATTGACATTGAGTCTCCACTAAACAGTCGGATCTTGATATTTATTTTTCTTAAAATTTTAGAATCCATCTGAAAAGCCCAAAAGTAGGGTTGAAACGTTATTGTAAGTTTTCTTTTACGTCTGTCGTTTTGCAAATATATTATATAATAATAAATAAATATCAGATAAATATAACATGTTTTTGTTTTGCGATTGCGATTTGCAACATTTGCATAGGGGTTGTCATACATTCCCTGAATAATTGTCTGTCTGTCCGTGAAATTAATGTTCTATATAAATTAAATAATCACTTGTGCCCTACCAGAACAGCTATAAATAAATGGTATGAAAAAAAAACTTTCTTCTGTAAACCTTTAAGCAAATATAGTTTATTTCTATATTTTTTCCAGATTTATATAACTTTTCAGATTTATAATAGTTTTTTTATTGGTAAAAATTTTGTTATTGTAAATTTTAATTAATTTTTTTTGCTTTAGTAAGTTGGCCAAAGTGGCAAATCACTGTCTTTATTAGAGGCCGTATAAGCGGCCCTGAAAGTTATATTTCATAAAAGGTTAGGCATTTACTTAACAAGGAAAACCAAATTGGTTAAATTAATTATTTTATTTTATCTTTTTTATATAAAAATGGTTAAATTTCAATTCCCTCGTTGTTTAGTTAATTAAAAGTGTTCACTACATAATTTGTCTCCAACGTGGTCGCTTTATTTTAAAATTGTGATTACCACATAATATGGCTCTCCAACGTGTTGGCATTTGTTTATATTATCTTTTTGAATATTAAGTAATTTGGCTACAACGTGGTGGCATTATTGTTTGTAGTCTCTTTTTAAAATCACAATATATTTATATATTGTAATAAACAACGGAATACTTTTTAATCGGGCAACGTTGTGGTAGCCAAAATGTAATAATTAATATGATGGGCTTATAAATGAAAAATTATAGACTTTAAAACAAACAAATTTTATTTAACAATTCGTGAAACATTATACAATTTAATATTATAAAAAGCATCTCTTTCTCTCATGGGTCTTTACTGGGTTTGATAACGGACAGAACACTAAAATAATCAAAGAACCCAACATTTATCTTTAAATTAACAAGAAATATTTAATCGTCTAGACATCGACGAAACTTATTAACGAACTTATTCTACCAGATTGATTCTAAATTTAAAAGAGTTTATTTTATTAACACAAAAGAAAAGAACGATATCTGACTGTATCTTTTAATTCCGTTTACACATATTAATACCATGAAATTTCAACTTACGATTACTCAGGAACATTTGGCTCGTTCATTACACACACACTTTATAGACTGGACGTTTAAACACTGACTCTAACACATATTATTGGTTTGAAAATACCTGATTCTCCGTTCGTGAAGGACATCTCACTTGCTCCTGGTGAAACTAATCGACGCTGGATGCAATGTCCTGGTCTCCTACCATCGAAGACAGTGGTCAAATTTTGATATTACAACAGATTGAACTTCTGCATACAAAAATGTTTATCGTTGGATAATTTTGCTATTTCGCTCGCAGGCTGCAAAATTTCTCCATACTCGGTGCTCGCCGTACTCCTCCACAACTCTCACTCCCCTCTTGACTCCAAGACTCAACTCCACCTCCTAGCTCCAAAACTCAACTAACTCCCAAAAATCTTATATACCACAGTATATGTTCCTAAACTACGTCGCAACTGCTCGTTGACAGTTTCTCCATTATCCCGAGATTTACATTCTGCAGCTGCTGTTCCTTAGCTAGCAAATATCTAGCCACTCTGTCTTGTCCCGACGCCGCCAATCGAGATAGGTCTAATTTGTCTTTGCACTTGTCTTCTTACCCTCACTCACACGTGCGCGGTTCTAAATTCTCCAGACCGCCAAAACTGCACCCTCAATTGCTCTGGACTTGCCTTCTCACCCTCACACGACCAGCGCTCCCAAGAACCTAAATAAACACATTACAGAATGTCTTTTCCACTGTCCAGGCCATTATCAGAAACAATGCCTGCCTTAACAGATTTATTTTGTGACAGGCCCCCGCACATGTGCCTTGCTCTGACTCCTCGACACCGATCCTAAGTCAACAAGTGACCTGTCCAGGCCATTAATCCGAAACAATGCCTGCCTTAACAGATTTATCTAGCGACAGGCCACCCGCACACGTCTTGCGCTGACCCCTCCTTACCAATCCTAAGTACACATTGCAACTTCCTCTGACGGCCAAGACCATTAATCCGAAACAATGCATTTCTTTCAAGGCATTACAATATTTATATGTATATATTGTAGTAATTTAAAGGAAATAATTAATTAAGGAACAAAAATTTGGACTCGCATTGTCGGCGGCAAATAAACAAACAAGTCGTATACAAGAAACTGGCAAGAATGCAATGCTTGCTGGTATTGTAGATGTTGGTTCGCTAGACGCTGAGTGTAAGCCAGTGTTCTCGGGAGCATAGCAGTAGTCAGGCGAGAAAGGATAAAATCCAGAAAGTGTCTGGATATTTGTAACACAACAGCTAAAACATTTAGAACATTTTACATGTTTCAGTCTGTGAGCAGATAACTAGGTAATTCCAACGCTAAATATTTAGAGTTCTGGGTCTAACTTATATTATCAAGTTAGACCACTTTCTTCCATATTTTTGGAGCCCAAGTAACTGCATTCAGCAATTAATAAACTTTTGAACGAGTTAATAACACTCGTTAAAATTAACAGTGAACCAAGCTTAACAAATCACTTTGGCAAACTGAAAGTGTTGATTAGATTCAGTGTATAAAATTGCCTGTCTATAAAGTGTAATAAGTGTGTGTGTATGTATGTACGAGCCATTTTCCTTCAATACCAGAAATATTAAGGTAAAATTTCACAAAATTACTATCTGTAAACTCGTAAGATTTCCAATTTCGTTTAGAATGTAAAGTTCATATTTTATGTTTTGCATTTTAATGTTCTATTGATGAATTAATCCCACGATAGCTTGATAAAATTTGTTTGTTTAACAAGTATTTCTTTATTAAAAGCCCAGTAATCGACCCTGAGAAATAGTCATTTTTTTATTGTAAAAAATTAATTGATAATGTAAATTGAAATTTATTTTTCTTAACAATTTTTGTTAAATTCAAATTGTTTGTTCGTAATAAATTTTAATTAATTGTATAAACTGTTGTTTTACATTTCAGATTATTGAACGCCCAATTACTACATAATTATTTGCTCCAACGTACCGTTTCTTTAAATTTCCTTAAAGAAATTACAATAAATTTCGTCGTCAACTTGTGGCTTTCTTTGTAAATTGAATAATTGTAGTGTAAAATGTGAAATAATATATATATATATATATATATATATATATATATATATTGTAATACCTCAAATAAAACTACCAATTTAAACAAACAATAATTATTTATTAAGACCCAATATACAATTACACACATAATCTAATGAAATTTTATAAAATCAAAACAATTTTATTTATCTTGAATACATTTGATAAATTAGACTCGGTACCCCAGGGTCCTTACTGGGTTGATAAGGAAACGGAACACAAATGTTACAATTAAACAAATACAGTTAGATAAATGAAAAACGAAATGAAATGATTGAAGTGATTGAAACGATTGAAACGAAATCTGACTTTTTACCCTTATTTAACAATTTACAATTATGAATACAAAAAGATAAACTTACAATCTCTCTGGTCCATGCAATTTAGATCTCTCGCATACCGGCACACACTCTCTTTATATAGGCATAAAAAGCACCAGGTTGCGCTCACACACTGCTTCCACCGCCACCTCTTCTTGATGGTGTTACCCTCACGACGAATTCAACCAACTCTGCTGGCTGACACATTTCCACGGCGAACTCCTACCGACTTTTGATGACTGATGTTCAACTGATTACCCTCGGCCACCTAGCTTGGCCTACCATCCGATGATCTCTCCTGAATGCAAACTCCCAACTGTTCATAACATTGTTTCGGCCACTTTCTTGACCCTGCGTCCGCCCTGCGAACTGCACCAACGCTCTCTCCCCGCTGACACGTCCGTCTCCTCTCCAACTGAAATACTCCTCCTTGACTAACTATTTCTTTTATCTGCTCTCTTATTTATATCCCGGCTCCAGAATATTCTCTTGTTTTCACAGTTGTTTTGAATTTCCATGTTCGCCAAACAAATACCAGCTGTTGCCTTTCTCCCGCTCCGAGAGCCACTCAATCAATTAAAATAAACATCTCCTTTTAATATAATTGCATCGTCCACCAAGTTTCTGTCATACCCATTAGCCCTAAGAGCCGCAAAATGCCCAATTATAGTCCTCCCCTTCTCTAATAGCCACTTATCCATCATTTTATCATTATCTTTTATATGTACAAACCACTCAAGGATCCCCAGTCTGAGTTGGTAAACAAATCTGATAAAATAAGAACCGAATTCATGTCCTTCTTTACTGGTTAACAATATAGGTATATATATATTGTAATGCCTTAAAAGTGAGGCATTTTTTGTGTCTGATTAATGGTCTGAACCGTCGACGGGAATTTTGTAATGTGTTTACTTAGGATTGGTCTTGAGAATTCAGAGCAATGTACGTGCGGGTGGCCTGTCGCAAACTAAATCTGTTAAGCGAGGCATTGTTTCTGATTAATGGCCTGGACGGTTGAAAGGACAGTTTATAATGTTGTTTACTTAGGATAGGTCTTGAGAATTCGGAGCAATGCACGGGCGGGTGGCCTGTCGCAAAATAAATCTGTTAAGGCAGGCATTGTTTCTGATAGATGGCCTGGACTGTCGGACGGCATTTTCGTAATGTATTTATTTATGTTTGAGTATTTCTTCGTTTTGAAAAGCTGGGTGTGTGGGGGTGCAAAGACAGATAGTCTTACCCAAAGTAATTACGGGTCCTGTCTCGATGGTCGGCTTTGTGACATGACAGAGTAGCTAGCTATTTTCTAACTAAGGAACTGCAGCTGCATAATATAAATCTCGGGATAATGGAGGAAACTGTCAACGGGCAGTTGCGACGTAGTTTTGGAACAAAGGAAAAAGGAAGAGACTGGGGGTATATAAGCGGAAGATAAGCTTTTGAGAAGTTAGTTGGAGTTAGAGTTGGGGAGGCGTACGGCGTGCACCGAGACTGGAGGATTTGATAGTTAGTTATTCTGCGACCACCGAAGAATGACTAAGACAGACATCGTTTGAGGGAGGAGAAGGTGTTATAAGTTGCAGTCTGCGAGAGAAATAGCCAAATATTCATCGATAGACATTTTTGTATGCTGAAGTCTAATCTATTGTAATCTCAAAATTAGACCACTGTCTTCGATTTTAGGAGACCAGGACACTGCATCCAGCGTCGAGTAGTTTTCAAAACGAGCAAGTGATATGTCCTTCACGAACGGAGAACCAGCTTTCGCAAACCAACAGTGTGTGTTAGAGTCAGTGTTTAAAACGTCCAGTATATAAAGTGTGTGTGTACGAACGAGCCAAATTTTCCAGAGTAATCGTAAGGTGAAATTTTCATGGTATTCATATGTGTAAACCGAATTAAAAGATACAGTCAGATATCGTTCTTTTCTTTTGTGTTAATAAAATAAATTTTTTAAATTTAAAATCAACCTTGTAGAATAAGTTCGTCAATAATTAATTTCGTCTATGTCTATACGAATAAATAGTTCTTTTTAATTTAAAATAAATTGTATGTTCTTTGATTATTTAAATGTTCTATCCGTTATCAAACCCAGTAAAGACCTTTAAGAGAATGAGATCCTTTTTATAATTTTAAATTGTATGAATTGCTAAATTTTGCTAAATAAAATTAGTTTGTTTGTAAATTTAATCTTTTATTTATTGAGGACCTTATTTGATTATTACAATATATAAATATATATATATGATTAGTATTAATATGATTTTTAAAAATTTCAATTGTAAGGTTTTGTTGGGTAAGATTATGACAATGATATTGAAGGAGCGTTTGAACAGTTAGTAAACCGCGAGAAAATCAAAATTAGAACTTTCTCAGACGTTTTCTGTTTGTGTTTTGTCTTGACAACATCGTAATAAATCAAATATTGCCGACCGAAAGTAATATGCGGAAACGGGCTGTGTTGTGCCCTCTGTGGAGGGGGTGAATTTGTTGTAGAAACATTATAAGTTTGTCGTCAGACTTTCTTGTGAGAGTTCGTCTGTGAAGATCGGCGAGTTACGGGGTCGAACCAGTATTATTAAATTTTTTAAGAGGTAAAGTTGTATTGAAGTTGTTGAAATAGGACAATATTAAAAATTATTATTCTGTCAATCGTCGTTAAATAAGAATATCGCTCTTAGCCAAGATTGTCCGGAGTCTTACTAGGAGTAGGAAATATAAAATTTGGAATTTGTAATTGGCTGGTAACCGATGACGAACTATCTTGTCATCTATGTACAGTTTTATCACGTAGTTTGACCGTTTCCCATTTCGCGTTGGAGTTTATATTCACCATCTGACTTGAAACTACGAGCGTAATTCCATAACCTGGTGACCTTAAAGGATATAACTGTGTGTGCTGTGAAAGTGTGATTTGCAATTTAATGTAATGTTTGTGTTAAGTAAATTCTGTGAAAGTGAACCTGTACATTAAGCAAAATTGGTATGTAAATGCATCAGTTTAAATTTGGTAAATAACTTGTAATCGTTCAATAATTATTTTTACGGTCAAATTTAAGATTTACTTGTATTTCGGGGGAATATTTTAAGGTATAACATTTTGTAATTTAATCCGCAAGACTTTTCTTGTAAATTTGATGTTTTATTTTGATTCTACAGCTGTTCTGGGGCCCGATGAAATCCCCTGAGAGAAAAATAAGAGTCTCATATAAATTAATAGCCGTGAAAATTATGTAAAATTTGTTAAATAAATTTTCTGTTTAAATAAAATTTATATTATTTCTTTAAATAAATTTTATATTATATAAATTTGAGTTTAATTATTTTTAAACCTGTCACTAGATATTAAGATTTTCTATTAAAATTAGATAAATTTAAAATGTTATTTACTTGGTTTAAATAATAAAATTAAGTTAACTGGAAATTTCTTTAAATAATTCAAAATTAATATTACATTAAATTTCAGTAAATAATTAAATAATTCAAATTGAATATTACATTCTGAATATTACGTTCTGAAACGTAATAAATTAAATTAAGGAAAACCTAGCCTTGTGAATATTACAATACATTCATAGATATATAAACGGCACTCACTTAGGATCTTTCATTATTACTTAGCTTTTGAAAATTAAAACTAAGTCGTTGAATAGAACCATATGTTCAGTCCTCCTATGCCTCCAATGCTATTTGTTTCTTTTGATCATTCTGTTCACCAAATTTCTCGTGCAAATTAAATATTGTTGGAGAACTGAACTTGTGTTAATTTTTCAGCAATCCTTCTATCTTCATTTAATTTCACTATTCTTATATAATGTAAATGTCTGTCGATATCATTGACAAAATAGTCAAAATTAAAAAAAACA
Source organism: Zhengitettix transpicula (assembly GCA_037074705.1). Lineage (NCBI taxonomy): Eukaryota > Metazoa > Arthropoda > Insecta > Orthoptera > Tetrigidae > Zhengitettix > Zhengitettix transpicula. Next base: position 185,910,090 of record CM073591.1, on the reverse strand, counting down.
GCACTACGTTTGTCATCGGATGCGAACCTTCTATGAATCTAAACAAACATTAGTATATTATTTTTACGTTCATCGAAGAAGTAGAAGAAACGTGCTGTTATACTTTTTAATAACGTCTTTTGTGATGATAAAAATGATGTATCAACGTGTGTTCAGAATAATGACTTATGACCAAAAATTATTCACTGAAATAATTAAACGTTAATAAATTGCTTTTAAAGTGAAAATTAATATAAAACCTGTTTTTTTCCTATAAGTTGGACCTCTTAGGATTGCGCATATATTGTAAAGGAACACGTTCAAATTTATTTCAAATAGCTTAAATAACAAATTTTGATGAATTTGTGTATAATGTATAATTTAGACTTTCGTGTTTCAAAATATAGGGAAGAAACGTTTTTTACTTCAGTAATTTATTTTAATTTTAATAAACTATTTATTTAATTTATTAGATTTGTCTTTTTTAATTAATTCGATCAATAAATTTATTAATTTTTTTTTACTATATAAAGAGTCAGGTCTTGTTCAATGTGTGTTTAGATTTATGGAATATTCGCACCTGATGAGATCTTCGGATTTTTAATTTTGCCTTTTTCTAACAATTTATAAATATTGATAAAATTTTATGTATCACACCCAGGTTAACATCTAACGTAAAGTAGAAAGGAGGTAATAAAACATTAGTTCCGTCGAAATGTGGCTTCTTGGCAACAACCTCTTCAGAGGCGGAAAGATAATAACCGGAAAAAGCGGCTTTTAGCAGTTGGGTCCAGAAATTAAAATAAGGATTATCATTTCTTTTAAAGACTTTTTTGTCAGAGAAATAAAACTAACAGACAAAATCAAGTGATACATTAAATACCACACAAATTCTATTTTCTTTAGACTGCATAAGTTTACAGAAAAAATGTTCAGTTTAAAAATATTTATTTTAATTTCTTCTGGTAGTTTTTGAGCTAAAATTTTAGATATGATTGTGATCAGCGAGATATTCATTCAACCTATAAGACCGACATCTCGAGAGTAAATTAATAAAAAAATTATATTTTTTGAGAGTGAAATCTTTTTTATTCTGTAAAACGATTTTTCATCACAGAAACATTGTATGGTATTTATTGCATCACTTAAATTTGTCTTCGTATTGGCTACTTATTTATCTATGTTAATTTTTTTTCACCTAATACAAAAGTTTTTATATTTTCAAATATGTCAAAAATTTGAGAACTATATATCCAACATTTCTTTCATTTTTGAATACTGAAATAATTAAATTTTTAACTCACCCCAAAATTATGTTACAGAATGCAATAATATATTTTACTAGCTGGGTGCCCGGCGTTGCCCGGGGATTTATTTAACATAGCCCGGAGTAGGAATTGATTAGACACTAACCTTTTGTCAAACAATTCATTTAACCAGCATCCATAGCGCCAGTGTTTGGAACATTTACCCATCCACGTTTCCCTTCCCGACCTAACCCCTCGACATCTAACTTCAAATAAACCAGGACGATTATTGATGGTATTCAGATACTCTCCTACTACATAAAATAAAAGTGTCAAAAAATCACAACGAATCAGAACAGTAAAAAATACTCGCTAACTTCATAAACTCTAAGACTAAATCCGGAATCTTAAAGGAGTAAAGAAAAATAACCTTCAACTATACAGAGGCCGAAATATATCTGGTATCCTAAGAAAATAATAAAAAAGGTAACTTAAAGAGGGTCAAAACTACTCTGTGCAACTTTTTGTCAACCGCGTCCACCTCCACGATGAGGAACATAAAATTTCATTAACCTGCTTGGTTAATGCGAGAATTAAACTCAGTAACTCCTATAACCTCGGAATCGACAACAAAATCATTCTTTTTTTTGCACTAGTTTTTATGTAGAACCCTTCCACGACCACCCGTATGGGTGCTAACTTTCGTTGCCTTTTGTAGTTGAAATTTGTGTCATGAAAATTCTAGAATCACACTATCAAATTTAGCGACCCAAAAACGTTTCATTCGAGGTTAATAATGGCCCTTTGGGAATGTTTATAAATTCCACCCCTTTCATCCCCAGCAAGAGGCGGTAGGTGTGTCTTAACCCCCCCTCCGAGTGTTTACTCTTCCACCCCCACTCCCAAGGGCTGAACTACATCTTAACCAGTATGGTAAATGTCAGAATTAAAGTCAGTGACTTCCAGATCCCCGGATTCAATGCCAGTCTCAGTTGTTTACTCATTACTTTTATGTAACGGTCTTTCACACACCAAGGAAGTGAACTACAACTTAACTGACATAGTGAATGTAGGAATTAAACTCATTGACATCTACAACCACAGATTTGACACTAATCTCGGTTGTTCCGCGTTATCTTTATGTAACACCTCTCCCTTAGAGGTGCTTAAAAGGGTTGGAATTATACACTAAAACATCTGGATAGAAACTATTAATCACATACACCCCCGCTAATATCGGCCGTTTCAGTATGTTTGAATATTTCACTCCCTTACACCACTTGGGAGTTTCTTAACGTTTCGAAAACCAGACAGAAACCTTCGCGGGCGTGCGCACAACAACTCACCAAAGTTTCATCGCAATTGGATGAATCGTTTAGGAGCCCATAGAGGCACACAGATAGACATTCATTTTTATATAGAGAGAGGGATTAACAATTCTTGACCTTTTACAGAAACTTTATTTTACAAAATCATTGCGACAACCATATCCAAATTAAAAAATAAAACGTCTCCAGGCATTGACCTAATCCTTCTAAGACAAATTTATAACGCAATACTAAAAACCTCCAAAATTCCCAATAACTGGAAAATTACACATTAACACGTACTTTGAAAACAAAAAGATATGCCTAGCCACATCCTTGGATTCTGAAAAAGCAATCGGCAAGTTTCACCATCCCTCACTCCTCTTCAAATTAAAACCTCACCTATCCACCACCTACTTTAACTTCCTATCCAATCTTCTTACAAACCGCTCTTACCTTGTGAAATATCAAAACCATTTCTCCCCAATATTCACTCAGGGGTCCCTCAAGGCATGGTCCTTGGCCCACTCCTACATTCCATCTATACCCATGATATCCTCCAAACAACCGCAACTAAAACTGCCATATTTGCCGACGTCATAGCCATACTTTTCCAGTCCCATGTCTACGAATCGGCTACAATACAACTGCAAACTGCCATTAACCATGTAGCCATTTCGCAAATAATTGGAGAGTAAACGTAAACCAAAACAAATTCATCACAGTTCCCTTTTCCCTAAAAAAATACCATTCGCTAACAATATCTATATTAACTACACACACATTCCAAACAAACAAAATCATAAATACCTTGGACTAATACTCGATTCAAAACTAACATGATACCAACAAACCAGTCAAATTAAAAAGTAATCAATCACCGCATTAAAATACTAAAACCATTAATTAATCCTAATTCTCCTTTATCCCTTCAACGAAAAAAAAATTATATTCCTTATTTTTCAATTATGGAAGTACGACTGTAACATTTGGGGTTCAGCAGACAAAACACACATCAATAAGATCCACACATTCCAAAATAAAATACTTCGTTATATCACAAACTGTCCCTGGTTCTTCTCCAATTCCCGCATCCATAGTGACCTCAATATTCCATATATCCACCAAACAATAACCAAATGCATACTTCTTCCATATAAAAAATACATAATTCAACCCAACCCGTTAATATCAGATACAGCTGCCTCTCCTCCACCTCACATCCAACATCAAGGAATAAAAGAAAGAGACCGAGAGACCTAATTAAAATCCAATAAAAGTACAGGAGGTGAAGCCCAGTGTGCTCCACAAGATATATATAGTATAGTATAAAATGTACAAATATCACTACAGTAAAATCATTAGATTGTAAAGTTTCCGGAATTAAAAAAGAAAAAAAGAGAGTAGCAACGTTTTGATACATGGTCGTATTTTCTTCAGGTTTTCTTCCAACAACCATGCTGGTGTTTGAGCCTCGGACCCCTTTTTCAAACGTAGTGAACTTAATAATGTGTTATTTGTTTTTGGTATTGATTCGTTATAATAATTTGGAAGAAAACCCGAAGAAGATGTACGGAAACGTAGTTACTATATAAATAAAGTAAAGTGTCTGTAAAAGGTCACGAATTGGTTTATTAATTAAAAAAATGCTAAAATAAAAACTTTTAAATATATTGTAATAACCAGCTCAGAAGGACAAGAATTCTGGTCTTATTTTTGTCAGATTTGTTTACGAACTCAGACTTGGGATCCTTGAGTGGTTTGAACATTTAAAAAAATAATGATAAAATGACGGATAAGTGACCTTTAGAGAGGGGAAGAACTAATAATTGGGGCAGCTCTTAGGACTAATTGGTTGTGACCAACATCTGGACGACGGGATCCTAATGGCATAATTACAGAAGGTTGTTGGACGATGTAATTATATTAGAAGGTAACGTTTAATTTAATTAATAGAGTGGCTCTCGGAGCGGGAGAACGGCAACAGATGGTGTTTGTTTGGCGAATTAGGGAATGCAAAAAACTGTGAAAACATGGGAAGATTCTGGAGCCCGGATATAAATAAGAGGGCAGTTGGACAGTAAAGGCTTCATTATCATTTCGTGTTGTAGAGGAGACGGAGGTGTCAGCGGGGAGAGATCGGTGGTGCAGGTCCGCAGGGACGGACGCGGGTTCAAGTTAAAGTGGCCGAAAACAATTGTTATGAACAGTTGGGAGTTCGCAAAAAGGAGAGATCACCGGATGCTAGGCCAAGCTAGGTGGCCGAGAGGAATCATCAGTCTGCAGTCGTCAACAGTCGGTGGAGTTTCATCGTGGAGGTCTGTCTGCCAGCAGAGTGTGAGCGCAGCCTGGTGCCTTTTAAGGCTGTATGAAGTGAGTGTGAGGACCAGAGAGCGTGTAAGTTTATTTTTCTGAATTAATAATTGTAAATTTCTAATAAAGGGTAAAAAGTGTCAGATTTCGTTTCAATCATTTAGTTTCATTTGTTTCACTTGTTTCAATCATTTCATTTCGTTTTTCATTTATGGTAACTGTATTTGTTTAATTGCAACATTTTGTTCCGTTTCCTTATCAACCCAGTAAAGACCTTGAGGCTACCGAGTCCAATTATTTAAAATGTATTCTAGGTAAATAAAATTGTTTTGATTTATAAAATTTCATCAGATTTGTGTAATTGAAAATTGTGTTTTAATAAATGATAATTGTTTGTTTAAATTGGTATTTTATATTATATTTGAGGTATTACAATATATATATATATATAACAGCAGCTTAACATTTAAACAGAAAGCTTGATGAATGTTAATTATGAATTAAGATGGAAAATACTCGACATAACCAGTAATCGAAGCTGGGATCACTGCTCAAGCCGCAGGTGTTCTGCCACCGAGTCATCGCTTTCTCTATTTCACCTGTATCTCAGGAGGCTGGCCTAATTCTTTCATTACCTTATTCTTAGGGCTCGTCAGGTAGGAAGTGACATGTATATTGATTGCAGGTAATATAATTAATATTTAAAATAAATGCCTTTATTAAAAGAGATAGAAGAAGCAGAGCAATTGCGTACCATGGTTCGATTCCCGGTACTGTCAAATATTTTCCTCCTTACTTCAAAATTAATATTTCGTGATTAAAGAAACATTACCCTACCTGTTGGAGTCGACGGCGACTGTGTCCCCGACGTTGAGGTGCTTGACTCCGGAGCCCAGAGCTTCCACGACGCCGCTGAACTCGTGGCCGAGGGTGAGGGGCGCCTCCTTGCATGGGAACACACCCTACGAACACACAGCTCAGTCTCAGTGTGTGTGGGAGCCAGCGAGGGTGTCTGCAGGAAGCAAAGTTACCTCGACGATGTGTAGATCCGTCCCGCAGACGCCGGCGTACTTCACCTTGATCAGGACCTCGTCTTTCTCTAACGTGGCCGGCTTCGGCACGTTCAGCAGCGACAACTTCACGTCCTTGCTGTTAAACTGCAGGGCCTTCATGGTCTGTTCCTTCTGTCTCCAACACAGCAACTGTGGAGGGTCGTTCGCGCGGTTTTATTTCGTTCTTGTGGTTGATAATATTGTTACAACTGAGCAAAGGTTACGTACTTTATCGTCGACTGATACGACGGAATCGATAACGCCCCCGTAGTCCGAAAATAATCATTAAAAGCAAAGCAATTGCAACGATGGAAGAATGAATGAATATCAATTCGTATAATTACACAAGTCTTCCACTAAAGACTTTTATATATTTTCTTATAAATTTCAACTTGGTAAAAGCGAAAAAAATACCTAAAAAAATACATCTCGTAATTTTTTGTTACACTCAAGTGTAACTTAAAATTATGTCTTTTTATTTAATAAATGGCATTAAAACTATAGTTTCTCCCATTAATTATATCTCGAATTTAATAATTAGACTTGTGTGTATGTATGTTTCGCATACAAATCTCCACCCGCGGGGAAACTTTCACTAAATTCCGTACAAGTGTTCCTTTCGACCAGAAAAGAAACATTGTGGAGTCAGACACGTATACCACCACCAGGGGCGGGGGTGGTTGGGGTTGGAAATTTACCAAACATGCTCAAACGCCCGATATTGGAGTCGGATAAATAATTTTCGGAGTCATTGAGATTGGTAGTGTTTCAATCAATGTCGTTTGTATATAATTTACACCTTTAGGGGTTCTCCTTCTTTCTCACACCCCACCACCCCAATATTACTCAGATGTACTAAGAGATAGTTACCATACTCCCGCCTCAACAAACCAAGAAAGCACCCCTTCCCTTCACCCGCGAACGAAGTTAATATTCTCAGTGCCATTTGCACAAAAATCGACAACCTAATCTCCACTTCTCAATATTCTGGCTACTATCCTCCCCAAACTTCTCAACTCCAAAACACTCTCCAAACACTACCTCTCATTCTCCACCCGTAACGCCTGCAGCCTGAACAATAAATTCCACGTACTCTGTTATTTCGTAACCAAATATAATATTCACATCCTCTTAATCTTTGAAACAAATGACTCCTTGACTCAACTTCTTACTTACTAATTACATTACCTCCAGATCTCACCATCCCTCTAATACCCGAAAAGGAGGATCTGCTATCCTTGTCAAAAAGACTATTCCCCATTATCCCATCCCAAGTAACTCTTCCAACAAACAACAACTTACTGCAATAACTGTTCAACTTCCAAACAACAAAAAATTACCCCAGTAGCCTACTATTCTTCCCCTAATTATAAAATAGATTACAACCTCTATAACCACTGTTTCAATCCACTTTCCTCTCCTTTCATAATTAGAGGTGACTTCAACTGCAAACACGTGAAGTTTTCTTTTAGACTTTCCTCACCAAGAGGTATTATCCTTAACAACTACATCACTAACAAACAATTAACTCCCTTCTTTACTAATGAACCCACCTACTATCCGACTAATAACGCCTCGCCAGATGTAGTGAACTACTTCATCTGTAAGAAGTCTAGACATCTCCTCTCGAATATTCACGTCATAAATGAGCTATCCTCTGTTCACCTTCCTGTCATAGCATCCTTATCCTTAAATTATACTTCACTATTATTTACCCATGCCATAAACAATAGAATTAATTGGAACCTATATAAAGACATAATAACAGACTTCAAATACCTATTTTGTACGTTCAAAAAACGAAAACGAAATAAACTCAGCTGTTTTCATTTTAACTTTCATAATATGATCCGCTATAAATGAATCATCCATAACCTTTCCCCCAAAGCCATCCTATTCCCAAGTCAATAACATGGAGCTGAATTCCCTCCTAACCTTCAAAAAATTCATCAGAATGAGATGAATAGAAACAAAATGCCCTTGTTACAAAAAAACCTCAGCCTAATTTCAAAAAAAAAAATCAAAGAAATCTATAACCATATATATACAAAAAGACTCTCCCAAATGAATACCCCAGACTACACCTTCTGGCAGAAATCAAATACATACTCAAAGAAAAATCATTTATTCCATCAATACTCCACAACTCAATTTTGGTAAACTTCTTTCAAAACAGTTTAAATCTTTTCCATCTTCCAATCTTACTCTAGACAATCTATAAAGGCCATGAACCGTGCACTACACTCACGGAGCGAAGTATTTACCACGTAGAGGAGGCAGACGAAAGCTCAATAATCAGTAGAAGAATATGCACAAGCATCTTGAAATAAGTGAAAATAGAATATGTTATGAAACGTGACGAATAGCTCAACTTACAGTAATAATATTAGTAATGAAAATATAAAAATGTCTGTACTAATTAAAAGATAGAGGAGTAGCAAAATAAAGAGACAAAATAAGGTGATAAAATAAATACAACAGAACGTTTCTTCAAGCGTCGTTGTTTTCTTCAGGTGCAGGTGATAAGTTAAAATTCTTGTGAATTTCAATAACTTTAAATGGATCTAAATATGCTATTGTTTGTTGATTGAAAACTTAATTTGAGATAGTCGACAGAAGTTTTATGATAAACGTTATTCTCAACGTTTTCCTCACCAGTAAGCACGGTCTCTTCACAGTGCTCTGACAGACATGTTCCGTCACTCGAAGGCGAACACCGACTATATAATCTTTCAAGGAAATTAGGTTGAAAATTAAGACGTGGCTAACGCGCAGTTTTACACGAAATTTTCTAACCATATCCTCGCAAGTACTGTCATTTACCTTAACCAAATATTCATTTGCAAGATCAGAACATTTGCCACTAAATGCTTTTTAATGTATATTTTTGAAGAAATATATTTTCAAAACGTGAAATTTCAAGTAAGAAATAAGGCCGAAATGTTGATATTTTTTAGTAAGTGCAATGAAGTGAAATAAAAAATCATAAGGTTTTCATATCACGAATATTTAAATTTTGTTTATTTTTGTATAACGAATGGTAAGAACTTTAGTAAGAGCGATAATAGTTTTTGCTTAGATCACTAAGCAGCCTCGAAACGTGTTTTTTATCATCGTTTTGAAGGTCTAGATAAATTAAGTGAACGCTTGTCCCGGTGTCCTCGGGATACTCCTCGAGACAGCCAAATGTCTCCGTTTTTAATTTGAATCTGTATTAAATTCATATTTTACAGCTATTTCTATAAATTTGTTGACATCCAAAATACCGCATTTATTCTAGGTCATTAGTAACAAAAGACAAGCAAAATTATTCCATCAGCTTTTTATTATTATCATTTCAGTCTATATAATGCGACATTTTAGGACTTTTTTTTGGGTGTAGACAGGCTATGTATAGGGTAATCCACATAGTAACTCCCCTCTTGTAGCATAGGAAAAGGATTTGAAAGGGGGGATGCGGAAGGGTGGAGGAAGGTAGCCAAGGGTTATCTAGGGCCCCCGGGCTATAGTTTAAGGATCCTACCCTGCATTCGCCTAAAAGTAATGCAGGACAAACCCTATAAAAACCTGCATCAGGTAGGTCGGGCCAGTTTAGGAGGCAGCTGGCCAACTATTCCAATAGGAATAGCGGACAACTCTTACCGTATGCCCAAGGTCTGCGACCCCGGAACATACACCTCTCAAAACAGACCGAGGTGCCTCGGCATGTGGGAACCTTAGTTAAAAAAAAACAGAGAGATGTGAAGGCATCCCCAGAGCTCTCTGGGAAGGTTCACCTGCGAGAAAATCGTCTCGCAGGCTTCCTTGCGGACTATTTTTCATTTTAATTAAGATATATCAATACTTTCAAATTTTCGCAGTAAGAGTGGAACAATCAAAGAGTTCTGGAACTTTGTTGAGATATAGCAACACCATATGGCTTGCACTGATGCCAGCAGTAGAAAGACTACTGCAAACGTTTGCAGCACTGAAAACGTACTTTCTGTCACAAGATAAATGCCCAACATTGATAATGAGCTCTTTTAAAATCCCTGTTCTGAACTGTGGCTATATTACTTTCATAGTCAAGCATAATTATTCCATTCGACAGTAATCAGAATTGAGGGTCAGTCTGTAACATACGTACAAGTTGTACAACTCCTTGAAGGCCTTAAATCTAAGTGTCGAGAAAGCCAGAAGTTGATACCACTCTCTGCGCGAACTTGTCTTATACAACTGCATGCAGAAGTTGACAGAATAAATGCAGAGAAAGAGCACTCTATGAGACCTGCCGGAAGTAGTTTGAGTACTGGGGTAAACATTTTAAAAACTTTCAAATTCCCAACCAGTGAGGTTTGATGTTCAAGAAGGCATCAGCTTTGTTAACAAGATTTCTAAAATGAAGATAATGAACTGTATGATGAAATAACTAACCTCAGAAAGTATGTTACTCCATAAATGAAAGCAAAAATGGAATGAATAGAATCCAAGTGTGTCTTAAAATTTGATGTAAGTTTTTGACAACATTTACAATAATCATGTACCATGTGACAAATTGAACCTAATAGTTAAATTTGCCTTCTGCCTTCCTACGAAAAATGCTGCAACTAAGAGAGTGTTTTCATTGGTTAATGACTTCTGGATAGCCAGAAAATTTCATTTAAAAGTAGAAACATTTGGTAGCCAAATGCAACTTGGAAATGCAATGTGAAAAGTTGTATGTCATGAATCTCCTGAAACAAGGTTTGTTAACAGCAATTCACTCATCAGAAAAATACAAATGGTTTAACAGTTTTATGTTGAACTCTTCTCTACAGTATTAAAAGAAAAAATAAGTATCGGAATAATATACACAGAATTTTTAAAAAAGACAATAAATATGTGACTAATGGTGCTAGTGATCTCGTCGGTATTACTGTCTATATCTTAACACTGACACGGAAGAACACGGAGGTGGAAAAATCTGGTACCCGACGTTCATTTTTATAATTTCTAGTTAACCGTAAACGGAAAAACAAAAAAGTGAATATTTAAATGTCCATTTAAATCGCCTGATCATTGTTTAAAATGTAAATACCTTACCCCAAAAATTGTCCTCTTTCTCTCTTTCAAGATATGGTCACTTTAGATAAATCAGAATTCATTCACTCCTAGGTATGATACGAAATAGACATCCGGTGATAATGCAAGTATTTAAGCTGATAAAATACTGTCCATTCATTTATGCGATGAGACTGCAAACAAACAAGAATGAGATAATAAACGTCACTTATCCGAAAGCACAAACAATAACGAATATTTCGATTTTACACCAAAATGTTGTTAATTTGGTATTCAGTTTCAGAACTATGACTCTAAACAAATCTATTTAATCTAATTTTGAAGTTTTTGACACTGTTGAGGATACATTAAGTATGGCATTGTCAGAGTAACAAGGAAGGAGAAAAAGTAAAGAGACAGCAGAAGAAAAGTCAACAAGTAAAGAAGCGTAGCTAAAAATGAGGGAGATAAACCAGGAAGATTATTATTATATATCGAGGGTAACGGTGACTTGCTGGCAGCTGTAATTAAAGATAAAATTGTATATAATGTTGAATTAAAACAACACAAAAATGAAAAAATTATGTCTGATTGAAAATAAGGAATAAAAAAGATAGCCAATTCCGACAAAAAGGGTAATATAAATACCACACAACGTTTCTGGGATTCTTGTACCTTTCGTCAGTTAAGAAGAGCCTAGAGCGACACAACTGCACTTGTCAGTTGGCAACACTCAAAAGCGACGAGAACTCAACGACTACAGGAGAGCCGAAGGGTTAGCGTAACAATAAGGGAGCAACGGCAATGGGAAAACAGAAGATTTAGCTTAATAATAAGGGATCACAGCAATAATTGAGTTTAATAGTTTCAGTTGGTACATGTAGCTGTGATGTTTGATTCAATGTGAAGCATTAATTGCTTTCTAGTAGCTTTTGAAAAATTTATACTAATCAACTGGCCTGGAGTGAAGTACACAATCTTACAGGCACACCTAATTTGTTGGGAAAAGTGGCCACTCTTTTAATATATGTCTTTGATTAATATCGTACTAAAAATTATGAAATAAAAATCTCTCTCTAAATTTATTTATGTGCTGTAGCAACAGAGCACATACGCAAATGAACAGAAGCCAAAGCTGAACTGTTGTTTATATGGAGGTATCAGGAATACAATGAACAAACAATAATTTATATAATATATTATGAGTCCTTAAAATCCATTATAATGTTGAGACTTAAAAAGACAATTCTCAAGACATTCTACAAACTTTTTGACACTTATATTCTATTGCATGTATAATAACACAAATGTGTACTGCATATTGTACTGAAATGAAATTTTACAAATAAATATATAAGAATGAATGCATTACTTTAAAAAAACTGTAAATAATTAATTGCCTTTTTTCGTCCAAGTTGTAAACTGGCAACTTGATGTGCAGTTTTTGGTTTAAAATAACAAAGGGATTGTATGAAAATTAAATGAATTATTTCTGATGCATTATCAAGATTTATATAATGTTTTTATCAATCCAACATACTGTTTATCCAATTGTTAATGGTGTCATTGCTCTTTCAACATTTCTCACCTTTTAACACCATTGTTCATTCAATTATTAATAAGTATGTTTACTTGACATTAAAATGTGTTTACAGGAGCATCAGATAACAACTCTTTTAATCTAGCCTTTTGCTGAATTTATTTCAACATTTGTTTTTTTTTCAGTAAATAATGATTGTTGGACATTACACCTACCTTCAACAACTCAATGTAACCAACAAATCACTATGGCTCAAAACTAAATACCTCACCAAAAATAAAACTGACATCCCCCCACTTAAAAAAGACAACCAAGTTTTCACCAGCCTCTCACAAAAAGCGAACATATTTGTCCAACTATTGACCAAACGATTCTCCCCCAACTCCTCCTCATAAACCAATCACAACCACACAATAGCAACAAAACTCCATCGGCCCCTACAACTATGCGCCCTCCATAAACTTTTCACCCCTCCATAAATCAAAACTGCAATAAAAAAAACCTAAAAAACAAAGACTCCCCAGGACATGCCCACAGCACCAACCACTATCTAAAACATCTTCCCCCAAAAAACAATAATACAAAACCAAAATCCCACCCTGAAAATTACTGACCAATAAGTCTCCTTCCTACAATTTCCAAACTATCAAAAAATTACTTCTCTCTCATTTAATCAACCAACTCTCCTTTTTAGTTCACAACACACTAAATGATTTTTGTCCAAAACATTCCTGCTGCCATCAATTATACTCCAACCTCATAAAGAACTCCTTCGAACAACAAAAATCCTTTGTGACCACTTTTATAGACATTGAAAAAGTTTTCGACAAAATCCATCACACTTCTTTCAAAAATCAAAGATTATCTAAATGATACCCACTATAGAATATTCCTCAAATACCTCTCCAACAGAACCTTCTCAATCAAAATAAATAATTACATCTTCCAACCCCATCCCATCGCTGCAGGTGTCCCCCAAGGAAGCGTTATCGCCCCCTTCCTATACAACATCTTCTCCCACGATATCTCACAACATACTTACTGCCACTAGCACAATCTTCTTTGCAGATGACATATCCATCTCCTACCAAACCTTCTCTTTCACCTCTCATATCCAACCTCTTCACCTAGCACCTAGAGAATTGGTTCGAACAATGGCAAATCAGCATAAATCCCACCAAATCAGTAACTGTCACATTCAGACTAACCAAAAACCCTCTTCCACACATCCCCCTCTATCTAAAAAATGCAGAAATACCCACAAAAACAGAAACCACCTATCTAGGATTCCTCTTTGATTCAAGGCTCTCATGGAAACCGCAAATTAAACACCTCCTCTTCAAAATCAACCTTAAATTCAGAACTCTATATTCCCTCCTGAACAGAAAAGTCCCACTCACTCTCAAGTCAAAACGCCTTTTACACCTCTTCAACCTACCTGGTTCTATGCCTCATCCATATGGGGAGCAACAGCCAAAATCCAAACAAAACAAAACATAATCCTTTTCACCATGACTAACTCTCCCTGTTACCTCAGAAATTCCATCATCTACCATGACATTAAACTTTCCAAAGTCAACTTCTTAATCACCAAATCTGTAATGTCACTAATCAAAAGCACCTTCAACCATCCTAACACTACAATTAAGCAATTCCACAGCAACCCTCCCTCATCTGAACATTGCCTCAAAAGAAAACACCCTATTGACCTCATCTTTCCTCCAGAACACTCGGGTACCTCCTAACCCACCCCATCATCACACATGCAGACCCCACCCATTCCATCGAACCCATCAAACTTCACCAGTGAATCCTCAACAATGTATGCCCCTCAGACAGACAAATTAAGATACAATAAAAAATTGTGAAATTTAGGTTAATTGCTGGATTAACTAATTACCATATTCCCATATTAATTATGTACAAAATTTAAATTGTGTATACTGTAACAATATGTAAGCAACTAATTTCTTAGGATAAAAGTTTTGTCTAATTAATTTTTTTAAATAATTGATATACTTTGTATGGCATTGAAATTGAGTTTTTATTATTATTATTATTATTAGTCATTCATGTCTTTCCATAACTACTGCTTGATTATATTATAAATCATACTATTGTATAATATAAATTATGTTAATTTGATGGAATTCATTATTCCAAGTGTTTGACTTGGTTGAATAGTGATGTGGTGGCTGGAATTTTTGCATTCTAAACAAATATTTCATAGAAATCAACATTTTTGCTCTGTACAAAAATTTTGAAATTATAAATGAGAAAACATATAAAGGAAAAATGTATACAGAATCATATAATTGAAAGTTAACTGTATCTGTTTAAACAAGTAACTTATAAATTAAAAATATTTTTAATTTCATACTTCTCCAAGCACATTCAGCAATATTATTTCTTAGAAATTATTGTGTAAGGAGCCACTAATTAAATTATGTCAAATAAGCTGAAAAATAATTTAGTAAGCTTTTATTTCTCATATGAAATGCATATCCCAAAATATAACATTTTCGGACTCACTCCATCTACATGTTGTTGTTGTAATTACTTAATGTTACCAGAAATTGTGTCATTATATGCACTATTAGTAGTTAGTACACATGAAAAATTCAAGTTACATTATTTTGAGTGTTCTATTTTGAAAATTGCTTTGGCAATGCTGCCCTTCTTCAACGCCTGTATTGCTTCATTGTACTGTTGTAATGAATAAGTTTTGACTCCAAGTTTAATGTAATCCAGGTACCTGTAATATGAATTTTATAATGAGATCTTATAATAAAAACAATTTAATATAATTATGAAACATAAGAGATGTTCAGCTGATTATAACAAATAGTTATTTTTCCAACTTTGATCTCACATCAGTTTTGGAAAAACTACATTAGAAAATTAAAAATATATTAATAAACAATTTAACCTTTAATAAAGATAATTGCATGTTATATTTTTCTGAGATCCTTTCTGTGCTTTTGAGAACATCATTACTTAATGTATCTTTTGCAAATGTTTCCAATTTGTATTTTAATGATTTCATGTTCCACTTTTATTATTAATTAGTCTATGTTCTTATACACAAAACAGTCAGAATTAAACATAAATACAATATGTCAGCATTAAACATCAAACTTGCTCAGAATGTAGCATTTTAATAACATTTCACATAATGTTGGTACAGTTATAAAATTAAGAAAACTTAAAAATCAAGTGTTATTCAATAGATAATATAACAGATCAACTTTTCTAATTGTAAATGATAGAGACATTTGGAGATATCAACAAAATTGTTTCCAAATTAAATCAATTCTTGTCATTAAATTTCAAAATCTTATTAAATTTCATAAATAAAATTATTTTGAATACAGGTAATAAATAATATGTTGGATAATAGTTTCATAAAAACTTTACACAAAATTAAGAACTTTAAGCAAAAATATATTAAATGTTTGAAGTAGAATTTTTAATATGAGTATTTCACTATTCAATATGGGCTTCTTCATCAGAGAAGAAAATTTGTGCCAAATATTTAATATGGAAGAGTATAGAAGTTATAACACCTTTACTTTCAATAATTAAATACTTACAAAACTTGAGTAAATTTCTACCACTTAAA
This sequence comes from Zhengitettix transpicula, assembly GCA_037074705.1. Lineage (NCBI taxonomy): Eukaryota > Metazoa > Arthropoda > Insecta > Orthoptera > Tetrigidae > Zhengitettix > Zhengitettix transpicula. The sequence goes on along the minus strand of CM073591.1, from coordinate 185,894,011 downwards.
TTTGTGAATGTTTGCTAATGTTAAAGTTTAAATGAAAAAATATATGTCTGAATGAAAATAATTAATAAGAAAGATAGCCATGCCAGACAAAAAAAGTGATAATTAATCAAATTATATTAACTTCCACTGGTTTTCCCGTTCAATCAACAATAAAACTATACTTACAAAGAAACTAATATTATCTCTGTAAAACTACTCACCTAGACCCAAGAGATTCAATTAATCCAAGAGCTTTAGGGAAGCTAAATGGATTTATGTTGACAGCTATTATACTTATTTCCTGCTTGTAAAGATGATATGGTGAAACACTGAAACAAATTAGATTAAACCCTTTTTACATGACCTTTTAACATAAGTTGTTTTGTTGTTCGAAAGTTGAAACAATGTATTATTATATTTTCACAATTTTCCGTAACAAATTAATAAAAATTACAAGCAAACTCCTAAAGTTCATATTTTATTTCTAAAATTAAAATAATTCGTCAGCATATTAAATTCAAGTTATAATATTTTAATTTAATACTTGGGCCTAATTTTGTTTATAATGTTCATGAAACTGAGCTGAACTGAACTGTTGTTTTACAGAATATCTAATACTCCATTTATTTTAAATTATATATTCTGTTCTAGTTACATATATTCTGTTCTAGTTACATTTACTTTCAATTAACATTGATGTTAATGGTATTAAAATACAACATCAACATTTCCAAACATCATTCAATACCTAATTCTAGTTTCTGGGGGTGCAACACCAAAGATGCACAGCTTCCCACCACAGTTAAGCAACTCCATACAATATTCTATGGCAGGTCCAAATCCACTGCAATCAATGATAAGATCAAAACCATATGAAGGATCAGTTTCTTTTCTTTTTTTCAGTTCTACTGGATCAATGATGTCATAACCTGTGTCTGTAAAACAAAATAGAATTTCAACTTCAAGTTAAGCTTCACATTGTGAACAAACAGTTCATTAGAATAATAACTGCCAAAATAATATAGATATTTAAAATCCTGATATGGGAAGTTAAAAGCAGTAGAAGAATAACATCATGATACAAATAGAACCTTATAAAATTATATAATAAAATAAAAACAATTGTCTTTCTTATTCAATAATTTCTTTTAATTTTTAAAAAAACATGTTTTAGACTCACCAAGTTTTACTAACAGATTTCTACGTGATTCTTGTGGTTCACTTATGACAACTTTACGATGACCTTGCAAATGTAGGACACAAGCCCACAGGTTACCAATAATGCCAGCACCTTGAATTAATATTTTGTTACCAACAGGAATAGGGACAATTCGGTCCCATCCATGTGAAACACAAGATAAAGGCTCAGTTAGTGCACCTGCAATAAATGGAGACATTTACATAAATGTGTTTTGTATGTTGCTAAGTAAACTTATTGGCAGGAACAATAAATTAATAAAATATGTCTATATATATTAATTAGTTTTGACACCAAACAATTGAAGTTGAATATGGTACAGCAACAAATAATTGTACCTTCAGAAGTGAACAAGGAAACATAATAAAGTTTCCAGTTTCAAATTTAGTTAGAATACTTATATTAAAAATACTTTTAACTAATATATTTGAGTAAATTATTTTGTAAATTATTTTAACATGAAAGTTAATTTCATCACTCTGGTACACATTACTAGTTTTAGATGCCACTTATGCATTTTGTACAAATCTCCTCAACAAGCTAATTTCTGCATGTTACGAATCAGATGGTTCAGCTTTAAGGAAGTTCACTATGAATCGTAGGTGTTGTGACTCTGGGCTTAAGCAGCTATTGGGAACTGTCTTTATGAATAATAAGGGAGCAATGCCACTATTGTTATTAAAAACATTCATTATATTCTTAAAATTTTGTGATATACAGACAGCAGGAAAGTATTTTTATTTCACCCTGTACTTATCATCTCTTAACTTTCATGAATGAAGTTTTTGGTGTACAACATATCCTGAACTGAACAGAATATATATTTCTTTGAGACAATGTCTTCATAACAGTGTTGAACTGAGCTCCAGACTACCCCCATTATGCATGGGCCACTGCGCATCTTACGTTGACATATCTTGCTACACCTCGTGAGCCATACATATTCATTTTAATGCTCTGAATTCTATGATTTAAACAGAGTATTTTTATCGAATGAAACAATTTATTTATTTCTGTGTCTCAACTGAAATATGTATTGGATGTAATGCCTCATTAAGCTATAAATCTCACCATCTTATTTTTTACACAAATTCACATATTCCGTATCAATAAATGAAATTGATCATATGTAAAACATGGTTGTAAGGTATGAAATATCTATGAAATGCCTTTATAGCAATATCATTAACACACATGAATAAGTAGTTATTTCTCAGGGCATTTTCCCTTTAGATAATAAAATTATTTAGTGCAGAAGGTTGTACAGATTCAAAATATTCAGGTTAATATACCTTGTTCCACAGTAATGCCATCAGGCAATTTGTACACTTGAGAGGAAGGGGCTGTGCAATATTGTGCCCATCCACCATTACGGTATATTCCAACAGTAGAGTTGATTCCTCCAGTTTCACAATAATGGTAGTTTCCACCTGAGCAGTGGTCACAGACATCACACCCACTGGAGAGTACAAATGCTTGTAGTTAGCAATCTGATTCATGCCATTGTTTTAGAAACAGTTTTATACCACTAATTTATAATTAAAATCGTAAAGATTAAGCAGCAAATGTACAAAGCAACAAGTTCAGAATGAAATACTTGCATTTCAGGAATTTATCATAAAAGTATCTGCCCAAGAACCTTTAAAATCTCTTTCATTCAAGTCAATTTAGTTGCATTTCTTTAATTCATTTGATCACACTAAAAGTGCTTAAAAGTAATTGACCAGCTGAGCACAAAATGGATAATAGATTAAACCAGGCAGAGAAAATCCTGATGTTGCATTAAAATCACACATAAAATGAGATCTATATTAACATAGTAAAAAATTAATTAAGGGATAAAATTTAATTGAGCTTCTTTGGATATGTTGTTTTCTATGTTTCCTTTTAATAATGGTTATATTATAAGAAATATAATTATAAATGTCACATATGTGTATATTAAATATATTATTGTGACAGTACTAATTACAATATTTTACAGAATTAACATGTTAAATCATAAAATCATGTTATCAATAAATTCAATTAATATTGCCATCAATATATTGTAGCGTGATTTATCCTTTTCTAAAATGAGCAATATTTTCCTTCAATACTTATTTACTACTGGGCTGAATTCATTTCTAACTATTATTACATATATTAGTTCATAACATGAGCAGGATACTAAGACTACAAAAAGAATATGCATGTCTGAAATAAAAATAAAGGGATGCAAATGAAATGGGAATCACCATCATGATGATTCCCAATCAAAACCCTCCAATTTAATAATGAGTTGAACACACTTATGCTAAGAGTTTTACTGTATCAGCTTTAATACATACAGAATAACATGTAGAGAAATTAAGATATATTTACCTATTTGGATCAACAGCAACTTTATCCCCGACCTTAACATGTTTGACCGCAGATCCAACAGCAATTACGACACCACTGAATTCATGACCGAGGACGACAGGTGAGTCTGTGCAAGGAAATTCTCCCTGAAATAGACAACTCATATTCAATATTATTCTATAAAACACCTACCAAGTATATAATAGTGAATAATTATGCCAACAGGTCACACAAAATATTATTCGACAAGTTATACCTGAATGACGTGTAAATCGGTGCCACAGACCCCGGCATAAGCAACTTTTACCAATACATCATTTTTATTCAGTTCAGATGGTATAGGAATTTTCTGCAAAGATAAAGTCTTGCTCTTGGGATTGAACTGTATGGCTTCCATCGTTTCAGTCTCAAATGTGAATGTGAGAGATACTACTGGCTGGTTCTGCAACCTTGATAATGATAAAAACAAAAGTTAATATAATTTGATATATCTATTTTGAGACAGAACTTTGTTGACCTCGTTTATCAAAAGTGATAAGCTAAAACAGTGAGATGTTTACATAAACTGTGTGTTTACCATTTTCCGAGGCCACTTTTTTTTTAAAAAAATATTTTTGTTAGTTTAAATATTAGTTAGAAATTAAAGTAATTTAGTATTTAAAAATTGTTCTCTTTAATTATTAATTTTGCTAATTATATGGATGAATAAAACTCGGAGCAAAAATATTAAAATTCTTAAGATTCACGAAGAACTTTAAATATTGAAATAGTTTGTTATTTATTTATATTCACTTACGTTACGTTACTTTGTGACGATATGATATCCTCTTCCTTTAAACTTCAACTGCAGTCGCCAACTATATAGGCATCTCCTTTAGGCACGAAATTTTTATGGAAGCTGATTGGTGTTAATAGAAGTCCTACTTTCTAGATGTAACAGTCCGGGATTAATCTTCAAGATTTCATCATTCTCTAGCCGTACAGACCGGCGCAAAGAAAAATGTCACGCGACTCCTAAAACCATATTCCCTGAATATAACGCACTGTTGGAAAGGATTCCGACCGTCATAGTACAGTCAATTGCTTTTTTTTGTGACAAAGCGGAAAGAGCTGCAGGGGTAGTAAAAGCTGCGGCTAAGGCGGGAATGCACTACGGTAGCGTCGTATACCTACCACAAAAGAGAGAGACCGAAACAAGCTTGAGCCCCCTTTGTATCGACCGCCGCTTACAAAGATAGACGTGGGGGAAACTTGCCACTGCAATTTACTTCTGCCAAATTGCAAACCATTTCTATGCTAAATAATATTTTAGACAAACATATCAATCTCTTTGAAAATACATAGTATTTATGGAATCTAACTTTCAACAGCCAAAATAGGAATGGCATTCGTTTCCTCTTAAATAACGTGGCGCAGTAAAAAGATAAATTTAAATGCGTAGTATTGCAGATGAAAAAAAAACGGGTTGTCTACACGAAGGGCGAAAGTTGATGGATAACATTTATCCACGAAGCGGAAGTGGAAGAGGTCAACTAGTCATTATTCAATCATGATTAAGATTCTGATAGCAATGTTACTGCAAATGCATTACAAAGGTCTTGTCAGTTCATAATATCTGAACGGACAGTCACTGTAGAAACAAATCCTAGGACTGCAATGAAATGGAAAACATTAAATGAACACGGCAGAAATATAATGAGATTACAATTTAATTTAACTGAAGTACAGAAATTACTTCGGCCAGCAATGAAATGAATCATTGACCAGAGGGAGTGTTCCGAAAGGTTCCTTTATAATGAACAAGAAATGTACAAGGAGAAAATTATATCTTAAATAAATTGATAAATTTTTGTATGATGTATAATTTAACAACTTGAATAAAATACGTATTTATAGATAATGCAGTTTACGCACAACAGCAGCTTGTCAGCGGTCTTGCGAATTCGTGGCCCACAAAAGTCTGCGACTTCAAGACGTGACCGAAATTAATTAAAGTCGTGGATGTGTGGGGGTTGTCAAATTTATCTTGCAATGAGCGTTATGTCATAGTGGCAGAAGTTTAGTATCTGAAAAACTTGCTCTGTTGGTTCGGTTGTGAGAGGAGAAAGGGAGAATATGATAGACGATGTGGAGAATTTGAACCAACAGAATGTGTATGAATTTTGTTGCCTTTCATCCGACACTTATTGTTTGAATAAATATGTCCCGAATCACCAGACTGGCCCTTTTTTTGAGTGTGAAACAGGCTATATTAGGGTTATCCAAGTCAGGGTATCTCCCCCTTTAATCAGTGGCGTAGCGTGGGTTTATGGCGCCCGGGGCGGAGACCAAATTAGCCGCCCCCCTTATTTAGGTATTTAAATCCAAAATGCTAAAAAAATTACAGAAATTATTAAATTTTGCCGGCCTCAAAAAGTGCCATCCGGGACGTGTCGCTCCCGACATGATTTCATATCGTAAAAAAATTTCAAAATAACTACAATGAAATCCCGGAATTCGTATATAATGGACAAATACTGTGGCGCTTCGTGACTTTTTGAAGTTATGTGCTACATCACCCCAAGCAACCATGTTTACGAGGATAACTATGTAAAATAATAAAAACACATGTGTGATAGTGTTACCAGTACTCTGACCCCACACGTAATATGCTACATTTATAATTATGTCTACATAATTTCCAATAGTGTATAATTTTTAAACGCGGAATAGTTTACCATATCTAAACGGAAAGTATTTTTCTCAGTAAATATTTTGAATAAAGTTAATTTTCGGATCAAACACTGAGCAGTTTTGTATTCAGGGTAGTGCGGTAGATTTTCGCGTAATGATATCTCTTAATTTTGTTTTCTATAAAATAACTTTAAATTGTGAATTTTTTTATTTTACCAAAAAAGAACGATTATTATTTATTGTTTTGAAAATATAAACTATTATAAAATAAGATTTATAATTAGTGAATAGTTCAAATTAATTCGATTTCGTTGGTTATGTCGTCTGATGCGGTCGCCTCGTTCTGTGAGCATCGTAGCACATAAGGCTAGTAGATTGTTGAGCTTTACGGGTGGCTCAGGGAGGTGAAGAGGTAAAGTGCGTATGCGCAGTTGTGTTTAAATCGCCCGATCCGGTGCTGTCTGGAATAGCATTGGCTATCCAGCTGGCTGCTTTAGGAGGAATGCGCCGCAAGGCGGGGTGTTTGAAGTCTTCGATAACGTAGCATAGATTCGCAGTGTTAAAACACAATTGTTATGAAGGTTCGTAAAATTAAGAAAAATTATTTCTTCCTAAATTAATTTATGTGCTGTAGCACATGAGCACATACGCACGAACCGCCACTTATCAGACGTGGCCGAAATTAATTAAAGTCGTGGATGTGTGGGGGTGTGTCAAATTTATCTTGAAATCAGTGTTACGCCATATTGACAGAAGTTTAGTATCTGAAAAACATGCTCTATTGGTTCGGTTGTGACAGGAGAAAGGGAGAATATGATAGAAAGACGACGTGCAGAGTTTTAACAGACAGTGTATGTATGAATTTTGTTTCCTACCATCCTACACTTATTGTTTGAATAAATATGTCCCGAAACGCCAGACTGGCCCTTTTTTGTGAAACAAGCTATATTAGGGTCATCCAAGTCATGGCATCTCCTCCTTTAATCAGTGGCGTAGCGTGGGTTTATGCCGCCCGGGGCAGAGACCAAATCAGCCTTACTTAGGTATTTAAATCCAAAATCATAAAAAAATACAGAAATTTTATCGGCCCCCAAAAGTGCCGCACCCCCCACTGGCCCCGCCACGCTACGACACTGATTATTACCAAAGGTTTCGTAACGTAAAAAAAATTTCAAAATAACTACAGTAAAATCCAGATATATATTCGGATATAATGGACAACTAGTTCTGGTGATTGCGGTATTTTCCCCCACATTATAGAACATTCGCAACAATGGTGCGCAGTAGCGAGGTCGCGCCCATGAACAATGGTCATAGTGTAGATGTGTGATGGCAACAGAAAAAAAATTATATGCAAAACTTGGCATTTTTCTCCTCGTAATTTAATGCCGTTACAATTTTTCTTAAAAAAGATAGAAACATACTCTCCTGTATAAAGAATCTTATTATGAGCAGAAGCATACAAGTAAAAAAATAATAATGGTACTTAGATACTATCGGAATTGCCTCCCTCAAGGTTCAAGCCTGGCCGTCACGCTATTCCTCATTTCGGTAAACTGTATAAAATCAGCGATAAACCCCATTTTACGATATAATTTTTCGCGGATGATGATGTCATCCTCACGAGAGGAGCCAACCTACAGCATTCTACAACACTCATTCAGCAGACCTTGTGTAACCTAGAATCCTGGGCGAATGACATAGGATATCACTTCAATCCCGAAAATGTGAAAGTCGTCCTTTTTACTAGTAGTAGGAAGCTAAACCCTCTTCTCCTGAAGATCAGAAATGAAAGCCCAGAATATCAAAAGCACGCCAGGATATTTGGTATAACCTGGGATTCTAGATTAAGCTTCACCGAACATATGAGGGACCTTCCAATTGAGGGAGAAAAGCGCCTACTCCTCCTGAAAGCACTTGACGCTCATAACTGGGGTGCTAAGTGCTTTCAGTCACTTATAAAGCAATCATTTTATCAAAACTGGACTACGGGGCCCATATTTATTGCTCCGCTCCCAAATCGGTTCTCAAGAAAGTAGATACGATTCAGAAAAAAGCCTTGAGAGTAATAACAGTATGCATGAGATTCACCCCGATGGTCAGGCTCCTAAACGAAGGAAACGACATCCCACTTACATTTAGGAGAAGAATAAGCACCTTAAAGTACACACAAAAGTCCCTGCAGGTGAACTCCATGAACGTGAGGACACAATCGAGTCGACCAAACCTGTACAACCTCAAACGTCCTCTACTGCATCAGCTAAACTCCTTCGGAGTCTCCGATTCACCATGCCTAGCGTAGACCACAATTCTACCTCTACTCTCCCTCCATGGAAGTTTCTCGACCTCCAAATAGACATCTCGTTAAATCTTATTCCAAAAACTTAGTCCACACTGGGATATAAATTTTTGGATACATCAACACGATGCCAACATATTGTTGAGATACAACATGTCCTCTACTGCATCAGCTAAACTCCTTCGGAGTCTCCGATTCACCGTGCCTAGCATAAACCACAATTCTACCTCTACTCTCCCTCCATTGAAGTTTCTCGACCTCCAAATACACATCTCGTTAAATCTTATTCCAAAAACTTAATCCACACTGGGATATAAATTTTTGGATACAACAACACGTTGCCAACAAATTGTTGAGATACAACATGTATCTGGATACATGGTGCCAGTAATGTTCGCGTCCACACCAAAAACTCTCAAGTTGTGAACTTGGACATTGCTGCTGCTGTAAGTGGTGCTGTCATTATAATAGCATTGCAATAAACGAAAAACAAGATGGTGGCAGACAGAATTGTTAAAGATGGGAGAATCTATGGCGACAGTTTCATGTTAGAATTAAAGTTAAATGATGGAAGCTCTTCCAAAACCGATAGCTTTACCACAGGAAAATCTAGCACATATTCCTTATGCTCTCGTAGGAGATGACGCATTTGCATATCTCTTGAAGCCTTTCGCAGGTACATATCCAAAAGGTTCTCTCGATAAAGTATTTAATTACCGATTTATCAGAGCCCGGTGTATTATTGATAATGTATTTGGTTTGCTACCAGCTGTTTTCCGAATATTTATGAAACATAGTCCATTACATCCTAAAAAAGTAGAATGTGTAGTACTTGCTAGTATTTACCTACACAACTACCTTCGAGGAAATGCACAATCAAGATGCACTTGCAAGAACATTTGACAGTGAAGATTTTCAAACTGGTATGATAACACCAGGTTCCTGGAGGTAAGAAACTGAAGGAGGTTCACTAGATTTAAAATGAAAGCCCAAAAAACCTTCTAAAGATGAAAAAAAAATCAGGGAACAATTAGAATTTTTTTTTTCAGAGTTTGGAAAGTACCGAGGCAAAATGAATTTTCATAGAATAATATTAATACTATTTTTAAATGTTTAAATATTATTATAATAAAAAAGTTAAATTTTTGGTAAAGAAATACTTTCTTTCAAAATCTATTTAATTTCTTTAAAATAAATTACTCTACTCAACGGTACTGTGACTACCCAAGGATGTATTTCTTTCCGTGATAAACTTCATCATGCTATATTCGACCCATATATTACCTTCTGAAAGAGTTCCAGCCCAATTTTACTTTTTCCCTCAATTTTCTTCCTTTCACAACAAAAATGAGTTTGTAAGGACTTAATGTTTCTTGATATTTCATCTACATTTGTTGTACAGTGCATAGCCAACATGAACATTTCATAAAATTTTGAATTTCTGACTCTGTATTATTTTATTCCACTGCTTGCAACATTTCAACGTGTTCTGGAAGATTAATTTTTGTCGATGTATATTTACTTTCTACAGTTTTCTCCATCACTTTTCTAAATGTAAATATAAAAATAAATTCAACATATTAATCACTAAAATAACCTAATAACAGAAACCTCCCTTCCCTGTGAATGTACAAAATGTTGCCAACACGGAGCAATGTTTTTCGTCTGACATGGAAAACACGGATACAAGCAAAAAAATTCTTTAAATAGTCAAACGTCAATACAATGTCATTACCAGGAAACTACAAAAACTACTAAAAGACATCAGCGACTCTAAATATTACTCCTACCTTCAACAACTCAACCCAACCAACAAATCACTATGGCTCAAAACTAAATACCTCACCAAAAAGAAAACTGACTTAAAAAAGACAACTAATGGTACACCACTCCCTCAAAAAAAGCGAACTTATTTGCCCAATTATTGACCAAACAATTCTCCCCAAGTCCTCCTTATGAACCAATCACAGCCACCTAATAGCAACAAAACTGCATAAGTCCCTACAACTATGCCTCTTTCATAAACTTTTCACTCCTCCCCAAATCAAAACTGTAATAAAAAAAACTAAAGAACAAAGCCTCCCCAGGACATGACCACATCACCAACCGCCATCTAAAACATCTCCCCCCAAAAAAACAATAATACTAATCACCTATATCTTCAGTGCCATCCTCAGAACCACCTACTAGCCAACCAAATGAAAATAGGCCAGAATAATCATGTTTCCGAAACCAAACAAGCCAAAATCCCACCCTGAAAATTACCGACCAATAAGTTTCCTTCCAACAGTTTCCAAACTATCAAAAAATTACTTCTCCCTCATTTAATCAGCCAACTCTCCTTCCTACTTTCCGACACACATTATGGTTTTCGCCCAAAACATTCCTGCTGCGATCAATTATACTCCATCTCCAACCTCATAAACAACTCATTCGAGAAACGCATATCCACTTTTATAGACATTGAAAAAGCTTTCGACAAAATTCACCACCATTTCCTTCTTTCAAAAATCAAAGACACCCACTCTAAAATACTCCTCAACTACCCCTCCAACACAACCTTCTCCATCAAAATAAACCATCTCCCAACCCCACCCCATCGCTGCAGGTGTCCCCCAAGGAAGCGTTATCGCCCCCTACCTATACAACATCTTCTACCACGATATCCCACTACATACCGCCGCTAACACAATCATCTTCGCAGACGACATTGCCATCTCCTATCAAACCTCCAATATCCAACCTCTTCAGTCAGCAGTCACGCACCTCCAGCATTGGTCCAAACAATGGCGAATCAGCATAAATCCCACCAAATCAGAAACCGTCCCATTCACACTAACCAAAAACCCTTCTTCCCACATTCCCCTCTATCTAAACAACGCAGAAATACCCACAAAAACAGAAAGCACCTACCTAGGACTCCTCTTTGATTCAAAGATCTCATGGAAACCGCACATTAAACACCTCCTCTCCAAAATCAACCTTAAATTCAGAACTCTATATCCTCTCCTAAACAGGAAAGCCCTTCTCACCCTCAGCACAAAATGCATTGTACAACTCTCCACCTGGTCCTACGCCTCATCCATATGGGGAGCAAGAGCCAAAACCCATTCAGCAAAAATCGAAACAAAACATAATCCTTCGCACCATTACTAACTCTCCCTGGTACCTCAGAAATTCCATCATCCACCACGTCATTAAACTTTCCAAAGTCAAATCCTTAATCATCAAATCCATAACGTCACTAATCAAAAGCATCTTCAACCATCCTAACACTACGATTCAGCAATTCTGTGGCAACCCTCACGTCGCCTCAAAATAAAACGCTCTATCGACCTCATCTTTCCTCCAGAACACTCGGGTACCTCCTATCACACCCCATCATCACACCCGCAGACCCCACCCATCCATCCCATCAAACTCAAAATCACCAGTGAACCCTCAACAAAGTATGCCCCTCAGACAGAGAAATTAAGAAACAAGAAAAAATTGCAAAATTAGGTTAATTACTGGATTAACCTAATTACCAAGTTCCTAGGTTAATTATGTACATAATTTAAATTGTATATAGCGTAAACTATATGTAACCAACTAATAATCTTAGGATAAAAGTTTTGTCCAATAAATTTTTAAAAACAGTTTACTGCCGAATGTTGACGGGTATACACCACTTTTTGTTTGTTAATGGGATACAAGACGGCAACAATGATTCTAACATGTTGCCAACAATTTTTATCCGAGTGTGCACTGAACTATCTCGATGCCCTTATAACGAAAAGTGGAAACTCTACCCTGATATTCACTGATGACTCAAAGTCAGAAGTAGTCACTGAGAATGTATCATAATCTACACCAACTTCACTAGGACAGTAGGCATCAACAACTCAACTGCAAGGACCACTGTGGAGACCTTCGCCATAGCAATTATATGTTGAATACTACCCGGAATCTCCACTCGACAATGTGATGATTCTGACATGTTCAAAGGAACATGCGAGACCCAACAATCGGAGTCGGCATCATCAACTCTATCAGACCTAACTTACACGACTGCAGTTCACAAGAACAACACATCCTAAAGCTGGATGCTCTGGGACATCCTAAAAGGAAATGTGGAGGACACGAGGAGAGGATGCAATAACGGATTCTTCCATCAGAATTTGCAATCATCATATGAGCTGTGCCACCTTAATAACACTTCAAGAAGACAACAAAGAATAGTCTCTAGGATTAGAGCATTACACACCCACCTCACTCATGATTATCGGTTTTACAGAACAGATCAACCCACCTGTGAGGCGTGTGATCGGCTCCTCACCACTGAATATATCTTATTCGAATGTACGAATTATATGGATGTACGCAGGAGAACCACTGCCAAATTTTCAGGAAAAGACTTCTGCTGCCACGGCTATCAAGAGTCCCTCGAGTTCGTCTCCAACGCTCAGTTGACAACTGAAATTTTAACTCGAATCCCGTGCCCTCGGATAAGATCACAGACACTTCACATAGTCTGCAACCCAATAATGTAATCCCCATTTGTTAGCTGACGCGACCATAAACTAATGAAACAAATGATTTGTTTTCATTGCTTTGCATCGATACATAATCGTTAAATGTACTGAAGGCTGAGGCACTTCACTTCTTCAGATTGGTTGCAAATGAGCATTTTGGACAGCCATTTAAGAAGTACTAATACGTCGTCATTGTCAAAAAGTAAAGAAACAATATTCATGTCCTTGCACTCCTGTGATTATTTTTTGACCTTGTTGAGGCGATAACATCCTCAGATAAGCTGTGTACGCCAACACACTTTTAAAAATCAATTTTGACTTTGTAACTGTTTACGTCGCCTGCAGAACCTTGTTTACAATAAATAAGTTTATGCTTTTTCCCCTCATTTATTTCTATGAGCGATTTCTTCAGCTATAAGACGAAAACTATAGGCCTATACCAAGAAGGACTCACGTCAATCATTTCGTTTGGAACTGTATTTAAAATTTTTCTTCGTTGAATAATAAATATTATATTCTATACATAAATCTGTTTTCACTTTTTAATGTTTCAATGAGACACGTTGCATTCGTTGAGCACTCAATAATTTAAGTTATTACGGTTTCTATCCATTTTTCACGTCGGATTGAAAATTAAAAGTATAACGACGAAAAAATATCAGGAACATGTTTCGACGTCTAAACAATGTAAGTAATTAATGTAAGTATTATTTTAATACAAGTACAAGCAGGTACATGATTTCAAAGTGGAGCACTTATAAAATGAATCACCGATTATTTGGAATTGAGATCCAATGTCTAGATTCGTTATCAGGAGGATGAAATAAGATCTTATAACGAGATGAATAGATTTAGATTCAGAATTTCAAAAGGAGAGCTTACAGCGAAATATAAAGTTTTTTAGTCACATTTTGGAAAATTATTTTTTTGACTGCAGTAAAAAAGCAAATAGTTACAACCACGACCACGTCACTTCGTACATTCGTACAGGCTAATAAAGAGGCCACGGGGAATTCTCTATCCCTGTTTTCTATGGACGTGAAATTTGTATTTCCAAGCAAAAAGAGTAAACGTGCAACAGCAGTAACTACAATAATTTCAAACAAAATGTGACATGAGACTGAGTTGTGAGGGTGTTGTTACCTGCGTCGTTGAAGTACTGCTAATGTACGAGTATGTTACTCATGGAAGTAACGCCATGTCCCCCTTGATTAGATAACGAAAAATTTCAGATTCCCTAAGTACTAAAACAAAGTGCACTTCAATAAATACCCGCGTAAATGCAGCGAAATTCATTTCCCCCGTCTTTAGCGTATTTCCAAAAATTTATTATATTTCTAAAACACGTATTAAAGCTAATTAGTGAGAGAATATTTTGCAATAAACATATTTTTTATTAGTTGGATTGAACTATTCACTACGAGAACTTGTTCTGTTGTGGTTCTAATTATACATTCCAGAAGTCTTACAACGATATATGTGGTGACTCGCATCACAGAGGTCCCGGGTTCGAATCTCGGCTAGGGCATGGACGTTATGTGTGTTTCCATACAGAGAAACTGCAGCCAATTAGTTCCCCGACAAAGATAAAATGCAACTGAGTACCTAATGAGTCGCTAATGATCTCGAATGTAGATGAGACTGTAAATTAATTAATTATTTAAAGAATATATAATATATATTGGATTATTTACCTTATAAATATTTCTAGTTTCTCAAGTACTATTTAAATTTCTATTTTTCCCCTGATACCCATTGGAATCTATTTTGCATTGCCGCCAATATAAACCCAAAACTTCTTGCGACTCCTTACACTATATATTATAAGTAGACTTCGGATGCTTAGGCAAATGCCTATTTTATTAAAATGAACGAGGCAAGTTGATAAAGTAAGTGTACTGTGACCATAATAGGCTGTTTTTTGAGGGTTGGAAACACTGAGTGGAAGAGGAGATATACTGACAGAGCGAGCATCGCAGAAAGACGGTAGTACGTAAACTCACGTTGTAGTGTCCAGTTTCGTGAAAGATGTCGGAAGTAAATTCCGCCAAGTGCGAGTCACGAGCTCTGATCCGCTTCGCACTCGTGGATATTCGGAGCTCTATTGTTGCTTGAGATGAAACATGGGTGGTTCATTAGACGCCTGAGTCAAAAAGACAGTCGTCACAGTGGCGTCACACCTATTCCCCATCTACCAAAAAAATTCAAAACCATATTTTAGGGGGAAAAAATAGTTCTGTCCTCAGAATTTTTGGACAGAAAGGGTAACATTTTGGTCGAATTTCTGTCTCAGGGGGAGGCCATCAATACAAAACGACTTTAAGAGACCTCAAACGTAGCATTAAAAACAAAAGGAGGTTAATACTGACGAGTGGAGTGTGCTTGTTGCACGACAACGCTCGTCCTCACACAGTCTTAGCCACGAAGGCGCTCTTGGACTCATTTTGATTAGATGTTTTGAACCACTCCCCGTATTCTCCTGACTTGGCGCTTTAAGATTGTCATATTCACCTCCATTAAGGAACACATTGGGGAAGTAAATTTTGAACTGACGAGCAGGTGCAGCAAGAGGTTCTGAAGGAGATGGCGGGAGAGTTCTTCGAGGAGGGCATAAAGAAACTTGTGCACTGAACGGGATGGCGATTATGTGGAAAAATAGTCGACAAATGTATCAATAATATATGTAATCTTTTCAAATAACCTTGCCCTATAATATTTAAAAATCCACTACACTTACTTTCAAACATGCCTCGTATTTATAAGATTTTAATATATGTGCACGAATTGTGGAAAAGGAAACATTCCGTCATTCCGTATTTTGCATAGTTTTGCCTATTTTGACGTAAATTCATTTTTGGAAATATTTATATTTTAAATTCTCTTTTCTCTGAAATTTAAAATATATCTTTCTAGCCTTTTTAAAGAATAAATTTTAAATTACTTTCAATTTTCTTGTCTGGACTGAAGATGTGATTTTGGTTTACTTGTTTCATTCTTAGAGCGTAAAAGTTATCTTTGTTGCTTCAGATTTCGATTCTTCTCACAAATAAAAAATAGAAAAACTTCGTACTGTGGAGTGCTAATCTGATTTCCGACGCAACCAAAATTATCACGACTCCGAGGACAAGTCGATAACCCCAATTTTCGTAGATAGACAACATACCGTGATATATGCTCTTGCAGGAAGGTAAATGCTGCGTCCATCGGAAGAGCGTGGGACAAGTACCAAGAGCCCGACCTACCTGATGCAGGTTTCTAGGGTTTGTCCTGCAACACTACAATGCCGGGTAGAATCATTAAACTATAACCCGGGGGGCCTAGTTCACCCTTGGCTACCTTGCGCTACCATTCCAAATCCCTTTCTTTACTATTAGAGAAGTGGTAAACCACGACACTATGTTGATAATTTTAACAGACACATTCGTTGGAATCGTTTAATGCATGAGGTTATCAACGAACAACAGAAGCCTTCCTCTGTTCTCTCTGAACAACATAATTGTTTCATAACCGCGCTGTTGCAGATACGACAACGTCAGCCTCAGAACTCCGTGTGACATGGAATGTATAGGTGGAGAGGTATAGCATGGCATGCGATCTGCGGGAAGTAGGGGAAGGGAAAATATGGGGGCGGGGGGTTGTCAGCAGAGAACTTCTCCTTGGGAAGTTTTTGGGGAGATGTTAGTACCAATTTTGAAAGCATTCATTGAGTCCTTACGAACATGACAAAGGTCCTCTCACACCAGTGCGGGTCTGCGAGAACGGGAGTCCCGTTACAGGTACGGGACAGCGTACCGCACGGTCTTTCACACTATTGCGGGACCAGGAATTCATTTTCTAGACGCCTTCCAGCAAACACAGCAGTTTCACTTAAAGTAATTAAGTATTTTTAATAATTTTTAATCAAAATATTTAAATTAAGTTAAGACAGCGTGTTCAATAATGTCTTCAGAAGAAGAAGAGGCTTTAATTTTACTAGCTCTGGCCAAAGACGAACAACGTGCTAAGTAAGTTATTAGATGTTTCATTTTCCACAATTCGTGCACATATATTAAAAGCTATTAAATACGAGGCATGTTTGAAATTAAATATAGTAGATTTTTAAATATTATAGGAAAGGTGTATTTGAAATAAATTACTGGATATTGTTGATACACTTGTTGACTATTTTTCCACATAATCGCCATCCCGTTCAATGCATGTGGTGAGTCTTGGCACAAGCTTCTTAATGACCTCCTCGAAGAAGTCTCCCGCCAGGTGCTTCAGAACCTTCATAATAAGAAACAAGGCAAGTATTTACCCCACTGTACCCTGTTTTCTAATTATTTACATATCTTAAGGAAAAGAAATTCACGAAATTAATTATAACGAAAAACGTTTGGTTTAATGCCAGAGCTGCGTAGAGATGTTGCAAAATTTTATATTTATTTCAGAATGACACCTGATTGTTTAGATGACATTTGCAATTCAATTAAGAATGACATTAAAAAGCAATACACGAACTACCATGAACCAACATCTACAGAAGAACGAGTTGCAATTGCTTTGAGATATATATTGTAATGCCAATTAAACAGGCCATTAATTGTTTTTAATATAATTAAATTGTTACCGGTACGAATGTGTAAAGGTGGCAATGAAGGCGGCTTTTTTCCTTTGTTTAACAATGGAGACCTTTTTTTTTTTTTTTTAGGGCAACAGGCTACTTGAGGGTAATCCACTTTGGGCAACTCCCCTTTAATAGCATAGGAAGGGATTAGAAAGGGGGGATGTGGAAGGGTAGAGGAAGGTAGCCAAGGGTTAACTAGGGCCCCCGGGCTATGGTTTAAGGATCCTACCCGGCATTCGCCTAAAGAAATGCAGGGAAAACCCTAGAAAAACCTGCATCGGGTAGGTCGGGCATTGGGTACTTGTCCCACGCCCTTCCGATAGCGGGTGAGGAGTTTGCTGTGGGGACGCAGCTTACCCCTCGCCATGCCTTGGCCTGTTTAGGAGGCAGCTGGCCGACTATTCCAATAGGAATAGCAGACAACTCTTGCCGTATGCCCAAGGTCTGCGACCCCGGAACATACACCTCTCAAAACAGACCGAGGTGCCTCGGCATGTGGGAACCTTAGTTCAAAAAAACCAGAGAGATGTGAGAGCATTCCAAAGGTAGCCCCCGCCAGAGCTCTCTGGGAAGTTTCACCTACGAGAAATCCTCTCGCAGGCTTACTTCCTGTTTTTTTTTTTTTTTTTTTTTTTTTTTTTTTACAATGGAGACCGCGCTTAGCGAACTAAATATGCCCTTGGAGAACAGAGTTGGCTGCGAGAAACGGAACTTTTCAGTTCACGTGGGGAGCTGAAAAACGTAAAAGTTTGCAGATGTAAAGTACGAATGGCGAGATATTGTATTTCTACATGAAAACAAGCAAATATTTTACGGAGAGATTTATTTAATAATTTGCACACGGTGAAGCAAATGGTTGCTTCACGCTGATTCAACAATTATCGCATAGAGGGGACCTACAACCACTAGCGGACCAAAGGGGGCGCCTCATCCGAGGTTCCAGATAGCAGAGGACGAGTATTTTAATCTTGTGTATTAAAACTTTCAATGAAGTGTAGAATCAGTGTAAAAATGGCCTTTTAGTGTGGTATTTTTCAAGATACAAGAGAGAGATCTGGTACCAGACAGACGGTCCGTGAGTAACAATACTTTTATACAAATTTGTAAACGATAATTAAAAAGGTATAGTCAGATTTCGTTCAGCTTTCTTTTCACTTATTTTCATATTGTTTTAGGTTAACTTTTATATTTGAATGGTTAATTGTCAGTTTATACATCGATTTTGTTCTAATTATCAAACCCAGTTATGGCCCTGAGATAAGAGATTCGATGAATTTGATTGTAATGATATAAGAACTGTATGTTCATAAATGCCACGAATTAATAAATGAAAATTTAAGTATTTGTTTTAACTGGATGAAATTCGGCATGAAAAATAGGTTTTGTACATTGTAAAATTTATCAACAATAATAATTTTTTTAAAGCTTAGTAAATGTTGTTAATTATTCCTATGATTTAAGACCACTTTTTTTAAATCATTGTTTTCGACGTCTTCAACGTGTGGCTAATTATTCAAATTTGAATTTTTTTGTTAATTGATTCATTTAATTAAAGCTGTCCAGTTTATTACAATATGTTAAAACATTAAACGAGTGTAAATGTTTTCGAATACTTAATGTAACGTATTATTAAGATTTTATTTGCCCGAAACAATGGGCAAGTCGCAGCAGGCACGCGGGAAATCCCGTGCAAGCTGCGAACATTCAATCGGACACAGCAAGCGTCGAGAAAGTTTGTGCAGGTCTGAATATGCCCATATCCCGCAATGAAAACACGTCCCGCACCTTTCCCACTCCCGCAGTCCCGCACTGGTGTGAGAGGGCCTTAAATAGGCACCATGTTTTTGTTATACTTATCAGCTAGTAAATTTAACGTACAACTTATCCTGAAACTTGAAGAATTAAAGTTATTTGACAGTGATGGAATGAAATATGCAAAGATATTATTCGAGTATATCATTTTTTATAAAGCGGAAATGAATAAGGAAAAGGAATAAGGTGCATAGCAGGTGAATAAGTGATTATAAATACAAAATGGAAGGTGTGGGTTGCAAATTTGTAAGAATAAAAAATCTGCGTTTGAATTAAGCAGGCCACGTCTTTACCGTTCGTTTAATGACTGATAAAACATCCCTTCATACCTGTCGAGGCTAAATCTTTGATAAGAAATATCTATTTCTATTTTTCCATGCAAAAGATCCACGCGATTGCTGCTCTTGATTTCAACAACCAAACAATTGAAATTTTTATAACGTTTTGGAACATTTAATTTATTTCTTAGCTTTCTATACCCAGAGCATAAAAATTCACTTTCTAGGGGCTGAAGTACAACTTAACCGACATTTTGAGGCAGGTGCGGAAAGGGAAAAGAATGTTCAGTGTACAATCTTAAACACGTGAAAAAAATACTACCAATTTGTACAGATATTACGATCAGAAACAAACAGTATTCGGGTTAAACACCTAGGGAGGGGGGAAGGGAGATTTTAAAGACACTTTAAATCGTTAAGTGAGGAATGAAAAGATTTCATAGTCGCAGACTTTGACAGTCGCGAAGTTTTAATAATCAAAGATTTCGAGGAGTCGTAGGGTTGCAGGCAGAAAAACTTACCATTAAAAAATGTAAACACGAACGAGAATTATTCCAGGGGTATCAGAGTCACTGAGTGTAATAGTAACATTCGTCATGACAGTAAAGTGTAGGTGTACGGTCAGAGGAGGCAGGGGATGAAAGGCCGTTCCATAATTATTATGCGAAAACAACCGAGATTGGTGACGAATCCAGGATTATGGAAGTCACCATATTTACCATACGGTTAAGTTGTAGTTGAGCCCGTAACAGTGAGAGTAACGAGGGTAAAACAAAGTTCCTAGAACAATCTTAAAGGAGTGGAGCAGTTTCTACCTATCTTTAAGCACATGTTACTTACGATGCAGAAACAAACACGCCGATATTGTTTTTCACAGTCTCAATATACCGGACAATTTTATTTACTCTTTTCGGATACCGAGAGTATTTTAAAGTCTTTTAAGGAACCGGTAGTATTCTTGTCTCTCTAAAGGTGCTGGGTTTACTTTTGACTGAAGGTGCCGGAAGTAATTTTTACTATTATGGTACCGGGAGTGTAACAGACTCTATTACGCCACCTTAGTGTTTCTTGAACCGGTAAAGGTGCATAACGCCGAGCACTCAGCTAGTTTACAATAATCTGAAATACATAACGTTTCACGACTTAGTTTAGGAACCTCTTCAGATGTATATTAATAAACCATTAAAATATTTTTTAAATTTGGATAAAACGATTAAACAGGAAAAAAATTAAACATACTCCAACAACTTCCATGGTCATGGATGGAATGTGATTAAATCCACACGCATACTGCAATATACCAAAAGCACGTAGGACTAGTTTCACACTTACCCGACAAGTTTAAACTACATTTTAGCCGGCCACTGCTCCTTGCTCTCTTCACATACAGTCTTCAGTCATTCTACGAATATGGAGCGTGATAAGTTATTCCCTTCCATAGTCTGGTATAGATGTATTGAAAAACGGAAAAAAAATGATGCAATGGGTTTGTCAAATAATTTTGAAAAAAGACATGTTGAAGACATTCTATGTTCACTTTGAGGAGTTGAAAAAATTTGAATAATTTTTAAATTATTTTCGTATTGAAAATTTTGACGATTTTCTTACACGGATAGAAAAATCAATTCAAAGGCACAACACATGATTCAGGGAATACAAATGCTGTAAATAACAATCGCAAAAAAAAACGTAAGTTACATTTATCTGATATTTATTTATCATAATAAAATATATTTGCAAAATCTCAGACGTAAAGAAAACAAACAATAAAAATTCAACCACCACTATTCATTTAATCCCTACTTTCGGACTTTTCAGATGGATTCAAAAATTTTAAGATAAATAAATATCAAGATCCGACTGTTTAGTGAACACTCAATGTCAATTACAGAGTTTTAATTATCGCGTCTCGAGAGCTCTTAAATTTGTACAATGTGTAAAAAAATGGAGAATTTTTCAAAGAATTATAAACGTACATCCTTAAATGATATTGTAAAGTTTTACATAATTTTGTTGTTGAAATGGGCGGATACTGTGTCTATAACTCGGTTTAGAAGTACAACGCGAAGTGGATGAATATGTGGTGGAATTTCATAAAATAACGTAAGAAACGGTATGATGACTACTTTTTAACTCACACGGACTCAGTAAACTGTCATTTGTCTTATATTTAATATACGGGAATACAAAACTGGCAAAATGTGTGGTTAATAAATATATTTTTTGGAACTACCAGAATTTCCAAGCTGTTAAAATTAGTTTTAACAAAATCAATATAGGTATTGTATTGTACTCTCCATATTCCGTTCTTTCTTTATCATCCATATTTTCATATCCATTTCTTAATTCCCTGCAAACTTCTTCCCAAGAATTTCTATTCTGTATTTATGTATTTTTCTACTTTTGTCCCACAAAACGAGTCGATAATGAATTAAATTTATAAGTAGTTGTACATCCTCCGTGATGATAATGGAAAAAATTTAAGTACATAAATATTTTACTCAAAGAACGCATATGATGAACCAGGAAGAATGTAGACTACACGAATCTGGCAGGGTTGATGTGAAACGCTCCTAAGAGACGTTTATCAAGAGACAGAAATTAGCAGCTGTCTATAACAGGCTTTATAAACTGTTTAATAATCTATTGTAATTATAAACGTATTGTGATTATATATTCATGTCCGGCCACAGAATGGCTTACTGTATTCAGATAATTCGACATTATAGCGTGGATGATTCTCCTTACCTGTATAGTATAGTCTCTCTGTCCCCTCCCTAATCCCTCCTCTTCCCCCTCTCACCCCTCATTCTCCCACCCAATCACTGGTACGCAAGTGGAAAAAAAAGTATTCCAAATTTAGAATACTACCGAGATTTATTAAAAATGTTTATAATAGAAAATTAAATGGCACAGGAGAATTTAATTTTGAAAAATACTAATTGGGTATAACTTTGCAATTTCTAAATTCATACTTCATAGTAACAGTTTTCACGTACATGACAACCCAAGTTCGGAAGCTTTTGAGAATAAAACTAAAATAATTAGAAATATATTAAGTAAATTCACAAGTAGTTCCTGGGTCCAGATAATATATTCACAGAAATATTAAAACTGAGAGGTGAGACAATAATTCCGTATTGAATAACAATTTTTACATATCAATTAATAATACGGCTGATTGGAAAACTTGAAAACTGTACTGCCAATTTACAAATAGTTAAAGAACATACATTAAAAACTACAGTGACGTCAGTCTCACTTCGCAATGCTTGAAATCAATACCTCAACGAATTAGAATTCATCCACACGGTTATAAATCCTGAACCTCATTCCGGAGTATGTAAAATTATGAAGCGCCTAATATCTGATCTGAACTAGACTGACAAAGGAAGTATTAAGTGACAACGTGTAAAGCGTAAAGCGGAGATCGGGGAATCGGTTTCAGGATCTAGGCCGGAGTTACCTCACAGCTCAGTAATCGGATCTTTACTCTTTCTAATATTTATTAATGATTTGTCAAACAACTTAAAATCTGGAGTCAGGCTTTTTATGGGTAACTGCACCATCTATAGAAAAACAGTCTAGATATATTATATAGGTTATGACCAGTAGTGAAAAGACAATTCATTACGAAATTTGGTCGAATGAAACCGTTCTTAGAATGTATGCTGTTTTTCGTCCTTTACGAAAAGAATGCGATTTCTACTGCTGATATCTCCAAAATGGTCGGCCGTACATTCATTATCAATAATAAAGTTTACAGAATTTAATTCTTTATTTATTTATTTTGACAATTTAGCTTAAAGCTAACTACATATGCTTCAATACAACTGTTTACCTAACATTATTTTTTCACCTCTAATAATAATTTTTAAAAAATATAATTAAACTATTCGTATTCTTTACAGTTGGTACAGGCAACTCATATCCTATTAACCCCTCTATCAAACATCGAATTTTTAGTACTCCATAGATTCAGATGTACAAAAAAAATTTCCCTCCCCCTGGTGTTATGATTATGGGCATCTAATTTTATTTTAATAAAAATATTTAAATACTCGGCAACACCCCTTATCTATTCTATAAATAAAAATTAACACATCATACAAAATTTGGTACCTAACATTTAACATAAATTTATGTAACTTATCCTGAATCTTACAACATTTATTTTCATTCAAGATAGCTCTTAATCCTCTATTACATATTATATCTAGTTTATTAATAACATTACTACGTATACCAAACAATAATGAATTACAATAATGTATATGAGCAACTACTATTGACATAAATACAGTTTTATTTTAGCTTTAAGGGATAAAATATTTCTTAACCTACAGACTACTCCTACTTTTTTGCCAATTTCTTTTCAACATTCACTGCATCCCCCCTTTCAGTCCCTTTCCTATGCTATAAGAGGGGAGTGGCCACTATGTGGATTACCCTATACATAGCCTAATACACCTTCTTATTTTTCTTCTATATTACAGACTCTCAATTTCTTACCTATAAACATACACTTGGTTTTCTTAGTATTCAAACTTGACTTATTGATTTATAATATTTACAAGCTCAACATTAATTTTATTTACAAGGACTTTACAATTTTTACCAGATAAGAAAATCAGGGCGTCATCAGAAAACAGATGAATTTTTACTTCCTTCAATAGTTTTGGTAATTCATTAATGTACAAAATGAATAACAGTGCCTTGAGGCACCCCAAAATCAACTTATTTAAGTCAAGAACATGCTCCATTTTTCTAGCGGGGTTTAAAAATGCGTTGATAATTGCATTTTTCTGGCTGCTTGTTTAGATCTACTATAGTAAGTCTTCATCTGAATATTACTCAATGTTATTTAAATTAAAATTTAAGTTGAAATGTTTAATTCACAGCCCCGAAAATCAGGTCTATGTATTACCTATCTACAGAAAAATTTCGGTTGTTTTGGTCATCCTTGATAATCCCAGGTATTGTTTGTTGCCACCACCCAGAGACCTGTAACGGTGTGATGTTATATATTCCTCTTTGTAACCAGTTGCCTAGAGGCTGAATTCAATATTTTTAATTTTGTGAAAGCGCTACAATCCAAACGAAGAGTCATTTCATTCTTGAACATCCTGGATCATGAGTTGCTAAATAGGAAAATAGCAGTTTCATAGAACGTGTTAAAAGTACCAAAATTCCGTGGTGAGACATTTTGTGTAAATTATCAATTATTAAATATAAAACTGTATTAGTTGTGCCTCATTACATTATCCGATAACCTGAGTATAGTCGGCGAAAATTTTAATTCATCGAAATATAACATGAGCAGTTTTATTATTTACGGAAATTTTTTCAAAATCCGAATATCCACTTCATTAACGCCGAGTCAATTACGATGACTTGATATTACTTTTTGTGTATTGGATACCATGTGGCAGGTGGCGTCACCCTATTTTCTTTCACCTTGACTTTATTTTTCGAAGGGAACAAAGCGATTTTCACGTAAGACTTCTCACTAATATTCAAAAATTCGCTGATAATTTAATTTAATTAACACATCATTTTTATGAAAATTACTGGTATCCTCCCACCAAAGGACATTATACACTCTCCGTCTATCCACAAAAGCGAAAATAAAAAGAAAGAAAGAAATGATACAGTATAGTTTAAATCAAAAACTCGGAAATTGAGAGAGAACAGTCTGTTCCTGAATATATTTAAATGCAAAAGTAAAACATGTAAATTAATGCATAATTCAGGAAAAAAAATTTAATGAATTGAGCCAGGTCTGTTGAAAAACAAGAGTTGTTTACTACATCTCAAGGTTTTGGAACCACGCCTATATTATGTGAGCAAGCTGAGAGAAACCAGATAAGGCCAGAATATTCGTTCAATCTTGGCAACATAAGTCTATTCGATTTGCATGTACGTCCAAACCTCAAAACAAGCATTTTTTTTAAAACCAATCTTTTGGATTTCTGCAATTCCTCGGGAATTGTGTCCGACGATAGCCGTCACCAATTATAAAATTCATTTATCATGAATAAAACATGTTGAGCTTTCCAACCGGGTTAAATATGTACTAATCCACAACGTTTAGATACAGTGCTCTATGTTTCTCCCATATATAAAAACATTTTGTATAATATATTGTAATGAAGTGAATTAATTACTGGTTTTGTGTATTTTTAATATTGTTAAACCTAAAAGACGAAAGAAGTTATTTTCAAACATTTGTGCTGTAATTATAAATTTTTAACTACGTATTAACTCCTTCGGAATATTTAAATTGAATATTTAACCACTGATTTACTGTGTTTATAATTGAAAACGCTTTATTTTGCATAAGTTCTATTTGTTACTGTTAAATTCTGCGTTTTAATGAAAATTACTAGTTAAAAATCGGAAGCGACAATCAAAGGAATTGGAGCCTAAATTCTAATTCTAGAGTACGAAGTGAAGCTCCAGAACAGCGCTATTCAGCCAGAGTTCCTGATCAGCTACGGAGATCTTGCCTTATTCCCGTACGCTGGCTCCAGAACAGAGAACAGTAAAATTAAGAGAATTCCAATTTACTTTATATGCAGTGTGAGGTCAAATTACGAGGTTTTTATTGCGGTAGAGTTCAGCCTGCAATTTCTGGAGAGATTTACAGCACCCACACTTAACTCCCAGATGAAAAAGTGTCTTCATGACAACTGAATTTTACTGAGGTACAACATTCTACAATTTTGTTTGTAACTGATTCACAATTTTGAGCAATTATAACATCTGCATTTTTAAATTTGGTGTTAATAAATGTGTTGTTTTGAACTTATGGATTTAAAGAACCCAAGCCAATTAATTTTAAATAATAAAAGTAATACGAAAATAAATGTATAATTTTACCATTTATACAGTTCATACCATGAGTAAAAGCTGGCTGTTTGTGGGTACCATGCCAAATAATCTTTTTCCAGGCAAACCACTTTCGGACGTCTTCGTAAGAATCGAAGTGATGTTCAGCGAGCGCGTAGCCCATCGAAGAAAACAGGTGGTAGTTGGAAGGGGCCAGGTTTGGTGAATAAGCGGCATGGGGCAGCTGAGTGTGTCCAAGTAGTTTCGGACCATTGTTGTCGTGCGCGATGCTGCGTTGCCGTGAAGGGAAATATGCTTGTCATGGCTTTGCTGATAATCCGGCCAGTTTTCACGCAGAATATGGTAAAATTTGATCAATGGTTCGTGGTAGCGGTGCGAATGACAGTTTCACCAGGTTTCAACAGTTCATAGTAGACGATACCCTGCTGATCCCACCAAACGCTCAGCAGCGTCTTTCTTCCGAAGCGATTTGGTCTAATGAACGACGTTGATGGTTGGCCGGGATCAACCCATGATTTATTGCGTTTAGGATTCTCGAAATATATCCACTTTTCATCGCCAGTCACAATCCGATGCCAGTGTAACAATAAGCTCGGTAGATGTTCTTATTACAATGAAAGTAGGAGGTGAAGTTCGCCGGAACTGCGGTGATGCGATGAACTCGATGATCCAGTAGAGCGGTGTTCACCTCCAAGAAGGATAGTTTGTCAAGGATTGACGATAGGAAAGAAGGTTCTCCGGGATGTGGAGTCGTGTTGGAGCTAAGTCCAACTTTCAGGACTGCGAGGAAGTACTGGCTGCAGGGAGACAGACTTTAACTCCAGTATAGTAGAAATAAGGATTTATTATTGATTGTACAGTCAATATCAATAATAAATTGAAGATACAAAGATTGAGAACATGAATCAGCCAGGTGCTAAGCATACACCTGGCTGAATCCAAATCATGAACTAACTATATGAGTCGCGCCGCAGGTTTTAATACATCTGGGCATGACCCATATTTCACAGCTAAGGAATGTGGAGTTCGCGAATCAGTAAAAAGCAAGCGTCAGCGCTCTGAATTGAGACACCTCGCTTGCAGTTGCGACTTCGTACTCCAAATTCCTCGCATACTTAATACTACTTCCTTAATACTACATTACACCAGAATGACTTTCTTTTTTGTCTCCGGAACTAGATTTCGTATGTGTTTCGGCGTCGCTCCATCTGCCTATCGTTCAATTCATGCGGCCCCCATTTCCCGATCCTTTGAATCTTTCCCATGGCACATGGAAATGGCTGGTTGAATAACACCCCATTGCTCGGCAAGCAATTTTTGCGATTGGGTATCGTCCTCGACGAAAGAGCCTCAACCTTCCTGACCCGATTTTCAACGTTTCTTGTCACTCAAGTCAGAATTTCCGTCTTTGAACATACGAAACCAATGTCTGCACATTTTTTCCGATGAAGCACTGTCGCCATTGGCTTCCATAAGAATTTGATGCGAATCGGCAGCCGATTTTTTCAAATTGGAGCAGAAAAGCATATGCTCTTTTTTTAAATATAAAACTAGACGTGATTACCACAGGAAAAATGTATGAAATTTCTTATGATGTGCACTTACAGATGACACTCATAAGAAAAAAATACCTTGTCCATAGTAACTTAATATGATCACTAACGTCATCTATTATCAAACAACGAATTTAAGCTTATACACCAAATATTTATACTCGAATTACGAAACAAATAGTAGTTCCTTTCATTTCGATGCTAATTCGTATCCATTTGGAAAAAGAAATAATAGTAAGTCCATTCTAAAAAAGGTTATTTGCTATTTATTGGCATGTTTCATTCCAATAAATGATTTTATGTTCTATTCGAGGATATGATGCCAAAATAGCTTAGAGATTTATGAAGCCATTGTTTTCATCATATTCAGACGGGTAAAATTACTAAATTTGTTGACGATTACGTAATTAGAAATTAAATTTTACGTTTAAAAATGTCAGAAAAAGAAACATTTAACGAATTATTTGCGAACATATTTTTCTTCTTCAGAAAGGAAGTTCTCTTACAGTTATTTAAAATAACTCTTTTAAAGTATATTTTTTTATAAATAATTCAAGCATTCCGGCTAACTACATAATCAACAAGAACATACAATCTATATAATAAAAAAGAACGTATGTTTGTATGTATGGATTCCCGTTATTTTCTATACAAATTTTAACGCGTGGACAAAATGCAACAATAATTTATATAACAACAGCAACAATAAACTTTTTCATATACATAAAAATTCTTTACATAAATTAAATCAATTATAAAAATAACACCAATATCTGGAATTATTTATCTAATTTACAGGCATACTTTTGTTAATCTCAATACGGGCCTTTTTTATATACCCGTCGTCACATTAAAATAATTTTTTTTAAAAGTAGTAAATTTCAGCTGTAGGAAACCGTACTGCAACACTGTAATCTATTATCATTCACGATTTGTAATTTGGGGATTGTTGAGTAGAAATCATCGGGCAGTGGGGCTGCTGGGTTCTTTTTTTTCATATTGAAGGGAATAATTTATTAAAGCTATCTAAATGGAATAATTTAATACCTCCACATTCACATAGATTATTCTCAATTTTCTCATCTTATATAGTGGAATTATGTCGTTATTCGGACACCTTTCATAATGCCAAGTTTTAAGCTTGTTGCGATATTAAATTTATTAATACGCCGAGTGAATGCTTTCCAAAATAAATTTCTTCGCTTTAATCCCGTGAAGCCATCGGCAGTAATTTTGCTGGCAGTACTGTTTCCAAAAGAATAATCTGTTTTCACTTTGTAAGAGTGTTTGAAAAATTAGCAATCGACTGTTTCACGCTTAAATGAATACCCCCGAGAACTGATTACGGCGGAAGGATAAAATCAATTTAATAAATGACTAACAAGATACATTTGGTATCAATATTATGAACCGATTTTTTAGTTATTCGGTCAAGTATAATTGCGACGTAATATGCCGACGTTTCGCTAGACAAATACCGTCGCCCTGTTTGTTTGCGCGCGACAGGCTACCTGAAGCTTAACCGCTTTGACGGTTTTTCTATAATAGCATAGGAATAGATGGAAAGATGGAATGCGGAAAGGTAGAGCAAGGAATCCAGGGGTTAACTAAGGCTCGGGGCCAGAGGTTTAAGAATCCTGCCAAGCATTTCATTTAAATGTGATACAGGGAAAATCCTAGAAAACCTGTACCCTTCCGAAACAGGAGTTGGATTTGCTTTGGGGACGCAGCATTCCCTTCTCCATGCCTCGATCGGATTTGGAGGGCAGTTGGCCGACTCGTCCAATACGGACAGTTAACTCCTCTTGCCACTATACACCCTCCAAGTCCGGACTAGGTGTCATTACTTATGTGGACCCTTGGTTGGAGGGAAGGTAAAACACCAAGCAGGAAGTTATCTCATTCAGGTCTAGTTCTCTGCGAGCGTGGTGCTGACGCACTGTTCACCAGTGCGGCTTTTATAGGCCGTGGATGTCAAAGGTCACTCAAAGGCAATGCTATGATTTTCATCATGGCATGTCCCGTGACAGTAGATAAGGTCAATTGACATAACCTTATATCTCTCGTGTTCGTTTAATCTGCTTCGAATGGACTGGCCAGTCAACATTCGCATGGAATTTTGTATACCCCTTTCGTGATGAACTTGTCTTTCCTTTTCTGAGTAGATGAATTCTTTTATTTTGATCCTACTCTTTAATGTCGGGAGTGTACCATTTTTGGATACCACTAATAAGCTCAGTTACGCCTTCCATAAATGGCAGGAAAGCTCTGTTTTAGGGCTCTATGTATCATTCTATAATTGTGACCATTCTGGTTAAGTGCCAGCGTCAGTCCTGCTTCTTCCACCTCTTAATTTGCTTGTACACAAATTATTCCGACTCCGTGAAATAGCATTTTTATGAGTCCCCGCTTCCGTGCCTGGTGATGATGGAAGTTGACATTCATATATCTGTTTGTGTTGGCTCTTTTGTATGTTCCGTGTGCCCTACACAGCACATCCAAGTATGCTAGCTTTAATTTCTTCCAACTCCATCTTGTTGATGATGGTGTGTTCTAAAATCTCTTGCGTCTCTCAGCGGCCAAATTATATATGTCATCCATATATCTGAGCCATAACGTTGGCTGTTACGACGGCTTCTGCTTGGAAAGTCTTCATATAAAGGTAGGTGGTGGACTACTCATAACTACACCGTCATTTCGTTCGTATTTTGCGTCTTACTTGAAATAGGTTGTAGAGAGAATGTCTGAACAGGTCCACAACCTCGCCGCACGCTAGTGCGGTCGTAACAGTCGTAGTAAGTTCGATGGTAAACTGGCAATCTTAATTAACGGAATTGTCTTCCGTTCATATTTGAAACTCGGAACATTGTTTATAACTTTGTATGAGACGTCCGGAAGTACAGCGTTCATTTTTTCCTTATGTTCTCTGTTCCAAACAACCGTGGAATTCCATTTGTCGTCCGGCAAATCACAATTTTCTCCTCGCAATCCCTTAGGTATTTCCGAGCTTTCTTCTGAAAAATCAGTTCTTAACATTCACATTAATATGGCCACGAAAACATCAGTAGATATGTTACAGTTGGTATTTGTTGTGGTACGCTTGAGTACATATTTTATAGTTTCATGGATGAAGGTGGACAAATGAAATTAGAAACAGATGAAAAATGCCCACCATCGTAAATCCCCGAGACATTCAAAAAATCAAGTGATTTTACGTAAAGTTCCAAAAGGGTGTGATAGTACGTAGCAATGTTGTCGTATGGATCAGAGACACGCTTCTTTAACGGTACATCACGTCACTGCGCTTGTAATGTCACGTTTTCCAATCCGTATTCTGTTTTCAGCGTTGCTTATTTAAAATAGTCACTTTTTTACAATATAACAAAGAATTATTATCATTAATTACCATAAGTATTTTTATTTATTGTTAATAATCCACTAAAACCTAAACATTATGGAGGTATAACTCCTGATATCTCAAAAATGGTTGCTAGTGCACTAATTTCTCATAGAAGGAAAGTTGCACACAATTTAATTATGTTTTTAACGCTCTGCGGGGTTGGGGTCTTACGACTATATATGTCGTCCCTAAGACCTGGGGCACGACACCAGCGGCGAGCGGTGAGCGTCTGGGAGCAGTTATACTGAGCGGCTCCGCTCAGCTTTTCGTCGCAATAGAATGTAGTGGGTTTGAGGGTCCGCTGGCTACAACAAGCAGCTGCGGTAGAGCGACACGGACATTAAATTTTCTCTCACCGCCCAGCATCAGAGCTCTCGTAATGGCTTATACGTTTAAAAACGGAACATCATCATCATGTCCGTCAATAATTAATTATTTAATGTATTTATTATATTTTGTGAAAAGGGGAGGAAGTAAAATTTGTTAAATTTTTGTATTAAAAAAATTATATCTGGATACTGAGCCATCTCTGCCACTACGATTTTCGAGTCGTTATGAGTCTTGATATAGTTATGTAAAATAACATTTTAACAGACTAAAATCCAATAAAGACGGCCAATTTCGCTTACATGATTTATTGAACCTACGTCAATGCCAACGGCTTGTTACCTACATAATTTATGTATTTCCTCAGTTCTCTATATATATAACTATGTATCTAGTTTAATTTATTTATATAGGTGTTTCTCTACTTATGAATATTGATTTGTATTTCAGAAGATGACAATGGCTCTTACAGAGACGTAGGTATACTAATCATTTCACTTAAATTTGGAAGACTTATTTGCTTTTTTCTGTTAATCTACATTAAAATAGTCATTGGTTTGTAACTGTTTATTTGGAAGACAGACATATTTGATTTTAGAGGTAAGTAACACGTGGTTTTGCAGAACTCTGCAAGAATCTTCGAAGACCGAGGTAATATTTCCGTTACGCAATTACGGCTTTCAGCTTATAGCAGATTGCAGTAAAATAAAATTCGCTTTTATACATAATTAATAACCGCCAATAATTATTTATTATATAAAGTTATGCCAGTGTAGTTACATTTGTTGATAAACAGCCTAATAACAGCCAATATGAAAAATTATTCAGTAAATATTAAATTGCGACATGTTTTGGCCGTAATGCTAATATAACATACTAAAAACCTGAAGAGGATCCACATGAGGACTGAAACACGTCGAAATTTAATAATTAATTAATAAATTACTTTTTTGAATTGTCTGTTATTATTTTTGTCGTCAAATATTTATTATGTTGAAAAATGTAACGGAAACCAATTTTCTTTTAGTTTCTATATAAAAAATATATTTTAAATGAGGTATCCTTGTCACAACTATCATTGGCTTGGAGTGATCAAATTAATACGCGAATGGAGTGTTGAAATAGTTAAAGAAAGTAACAACGTGCGGTTTAGGAATTGCCTCACAGATGCTAAAAGACCCAGGAAATGTTTTTCTGGATTAATTATTAACGGCTTTTAGAATACCTCAAACGGCACAGAAATAGCACGATGGGAGAAAGAAACTTTATTAGTGCAGCATAATTGTCCATGGAGCTATTTTGGCACTACCATCGGAAATGAAAGGGGGTTTGACCTGCTTGGGGACAGAAAACTGTATTGAATTCCTTAAAAAGATAATTTATGTATTCAACGAAACATGTTTAATCTTTCCTTAAATTCTTAAACAGATGGTGGTACTCTCCGTAATGCCTTCTACTCCTATTTATGGGGAGAACGCCATAGTTCGTCTTGCCTTTCTGTAAAACGCGTTTCCATAAAGGGTGGCACTGGATAAGCGTTATATAAAAATAAGGAAACATATTTCCGCGTATAATGTTAAGCGCTTAGATCAATTTCTACCAAACTATAAACACATGTTACTTACAATCTAGAAATAAACACTGAGGGGTTAAGACAAACCTATTACCTCTAGGGGTGCGGGTGGATGGGATGGCTTGTAAAACACATTCGTAAACGGTCAGTCTTAGTGCCAATATACCGTTTTCGGTGTCGCTCAAGCGTTTCTAGAAGTTTTTAATGTAATTTCTACTCTGAAAAGCAAGGGAGGGAAGCACCCTTAACGTACGGGTGGTGGTGGAAGGGGTTTACATAAAAAAACGCAATTCTGGGGTTAGACCGAAGCGATGTTTTGTTCCTTTTTAAGCAAGAATCAAAACTAGCCATCTATGGATAAATAATTATTTAGAGGGGTGCCTCGGCTATTCTTTTCTGCTTCCATTTCCCTACATATAATAAAGTTGGATTAACGTAATAAATTAGCAAGACTACAGAACAAAACTTCAATTACCTATGCAAATATGACATGCGCATTATAGTCCGTACAAAAAATAAAGATCACTGAAAAAAAATGTCGGTTGTCCAACACAACAAACACTGACATTCGTACACTTTTAAAGTTTTCGGCGCTGGCAACGTAAACCAAAATATTTTTTTATTCGTTTTTAATTCCAAAATTGAATTCGTAAGCGTTAAGAAGGAATATCATTCGTGTAGTTTTAAAAAAAATTCAAACAATTAACTAAGAAACATATTATACAGAATACAATACAATATAATCTGTTAATATTACATCACTTTTCATGCAGATGATCGGGAGTTTTGCTCCACCCCAATATCAGCAGCTTACGACGGTCCTACAGTTTTATATAATGTCATTATATTTGTATAAGTCATAGTGATCTTAATTCGTGTTATTATAATGTCAACGTAGAGAAACGTGATATAATGCCCTCAATCTCAGCGTTTAGCAGCCGAATGTCAGTTTTCAATTCACCCAAGAATGGTTTAAATGCTGTACAGTTTAACTTATAATTTAAGTATAATACTGTTGAGAATTTTTATTTTATGGACAAGGCAACTCAGTGGGTATTCGGCTAGCAAGAGTACAGCAATACGTTAAATCTAATGCTCGTACAATAATAAAGTAATATAAATGTGATCAGAACACTTACTTGCAGAGAGAGTTTGGAGAAGTCTGTTCTACAAGGCTGCTGTTGATCGTGTGATTTGCGTTGTAGTCTCTCTGCGAAGGTCGTCAGCTCAATGCAACTTGATCTATCATTTGCGGTGTTGCTGACATTTCTCATAATACTCATGCTCATTAATTTGTTGCAAGTTGGTATTATTTAATGTCTAATTGGAAGATATTGGTATTTCCTAAACAAAAGCACACAAGGACAACTTGTGTCGTATTAATGGAGGCGGATTTAGCGATGTCATATTACGCAAACGTAAAATAAGAAAACGTATACGCTGGAGTCAGAAACAACTGCGTATTAGAATAATCCGAAAGACGAATCCTCGTAAATGATTACTCGTTGTTAGTGTTGTATTGTGTAAGAGTATGACGAAAATCAATTTCGAAGAGTGCTTACGTTCCATTTAGAATGTACCAAATTTTAAGCTAATTTGTATCACTGCAGACATTACTTTCTCTCTTTACTTTCTCTAATAGAGAGAAGGGAAAATGCCCCATTGTATATTCCGTGCTCTAGCTAATTCCAAACAATCTGATTCAAAAATTCATATCCACGATTATCTTGATTCATACATTCATTTTCGTCTATACAAAAATTTACACAATATATTTTGGAGTTTTGAAATATTTGTTTAGTGAACTTTATAGAGTGATGAATTCATAGTAAAATGAGAGTATTCCTTTTGCGCTTTATATGTTGTTTAATAATCTACGAGGACTGTTCGAAGAGTCTGGTAAATTTTTGGAGTGGGAATTTTTTCACTTTTTTGGTAAACGTGAACCCTTCAAAGAGATTTCTAAAAGTTTTAAACATATGCCAGTCGTAGTTTATTGTAGGCAGCCTTCTGTAATGTTAGGCGGAGACAATAAAAAAAACGAAGTTCTGCGCTGACACTAAACACTTTCATTTGAAGGGTTGGACAGGTGCACAAATCAAAACCGAATTGGATGAAGTTCATGTGGACTCTGCACCAGCATTGAAGACCATTTACTTCTGGATTAATGAGTTTAAACGAGGTCGCAGAAGAACAGAAGATGAAACTCGCTCCGGCCGAGGTCACCACTCAGGAAAACATACAAAAAGTTCACAGTATCGTAATGGAAGATAGCAGACTAAAAGTGCGTGAGGCTGATTCTCAATTGAACGAGCGCATTTCATCCTCCATGAAATAAGCTTTGCGCGCGATGGGTGCCGCGACTGTTCACATTGGAACGGATTCGGAAAAACATTTCAACGCAGAATATAGCGATGTTTAGGCGTAACCCAGAAGACTTTTTGCGCAGATTCGTAAGACTCGACGTTGGATTTAGAGTATCCCTGACTGTTTTTGTTATTTTGGTCCTAAGAAAAGATGGATGTTTTTTGACGGTCAGTTAGACACGCTCCAATCAAATAGAACGACTATTTCATTCTGTGTGAAACCAGACTATTGATAATTCGCTAATGCTAGTGTAATGGGTAGATTTTGGTCGGCAGAGTCTTTCTGTGGTTAATAAGGAATGTAGTCTTTTTCCCAGTGTAAAGAATGGATAAAATATTCTCGGGGGTTAGAAGCCCGAGAAGATGTCGAGGGAGAATGTCGCCACTGGGCCAAGTAGAATTGAAGAGTAATCTGGAACATGATAATTGACTGGTGCTCACGGGCGAACTATTTCGTGATATGTCAAATATTGTAACTGTAACACTGACCGGTGTCCACTGTCAAAATATCTTGGGCGTTGGTGATACTAATAGCTGATTGACTGGTGGCCACGGGCTAAACATCGTGGGCTCGTAGGCGGGATCCTATTGCTGTAGCTTCAAAAAGGATTAATCGAATGCGTCTGTTCAAGTATATTTAAGTTTGTGAAAGTGGATGTGCAATTGAATGCACAATTTGGCCTATATTAAAAAATTTAAGAGATATTCGTAAATATTTGGAGTAAACGGTGTGGTATTGAAATTGAAATTTGGATCAAACAAAACTGTATGCTTTGAATTATTTTTAATATTACTAAGATTAATATATAGTAAATTTTACATAATTGTTGTGCCGTCAAATTTCATTTTATTTCGTGCATTTGTATTTTGGTGGAATATTTTTAAATTTAACATGTTGATAAATTCAACTATGAATATTTTATTTGTGTAAAGGGCATTTCATACTTGTGACGAGGACCGAAAAAGTGCCCTGAGATAAGAGTAAAATTTAATCCGTGGCAAATTTATTTGAAATTTTATATGTAAAAATTATAAATTCATTCAATCTTTTATTAAATAAATTTCTGTCTTGACTGACTCAATCTTGATAATTTCAATAACTTCCAAATTTCATTAATTGGATTTAATTGTACAAATTAAATATTCCATTAAGTGATTATGAACTGTAAAGTAAAAAAATATTTCATTTTATATAAATATTCAAAACTTAATATAACATTAAATTGGTTCACAAACTGTGGTGCAAATTAAATAATTTTAACTACTATAAATCGTGTAAATATATATATATATATATATATATATATATATATATATATGTGTGTGTGTGTGTGTGTGTGTGTGCTTTTTAATTTTTCCTATTTTCTCATTAAATCCCTTATGTAACAGACAATATTCGTCTGAACTCGTAACTTTCTGCGAGCAACATAATGTACATAAAATGAATGGGAATTTCTAATATTCTAGATTAGATACCCGGGTAGACTATTTATATGTTATCCCAAAAAAATAAATATTTAACCATTAATCTCTTGGTCAAAAGTTATTTAACCAGCAACATAAGTATCACTTTCTTGGACCTTTACGTCAACTCCCCGACCTAAGCCGAAAGGGTGGGGGCTAACTTCAACCCTAACATGGATGATACACGGTACCTTAAGATAATACTACTAGTACCTTAAAGCAGTCAAAACTCCACACATCTTAAGGGAGTAAATAATTTCCATAACAGGGTTAAAAAATATTACCGGTAAAAATACTACCAGTATATTAATAGTGAAGTCGAAAATACTCCCAATACAAAACTACTCTAAGAGAGTCAAGAATACACCTGGTACCTTAAAGTTCCAATACCATAAAAATGTTAAGCACCATAATGGAATGAAAATTTTGGGTTGCAGAACCATGGGTAAATGCATTGTGAATGCCAGAATTAAACTCAGAGACTTCTATAACCCTGGATTCAACAACAATATCAGTTGTTTACGAATTATTAATTTAATGTAATCGTCTCTACATCCGCGCTAGGAATGGCGCCTACCCATGCCGTTAGGGATTGAATTTAGAACTCGACTTCATCAAATGTGTCAGGGACTTTAAAAATTATTATTTTGAATATAATATTTGTAGTTTTCGAAATATTTTAAAATAAAATACTTACTCGCCTTTTAAAGGAGTCATAATTTTAACTTAATCATCCTCGTTTGATTATAATTAGCACCAATCTCGCAATAATTTGTTTCACCCCTTTTCAACCCCAATGATATGGGAAAAGTCAACTTAATAGACATGTAAATGTGGGATTTAC
Organism: Zhengitettix transpicula; assembly: GCA_037074705.1. Taxonomy (NCBI): domain Eukaryota; kingdom Metazoa; phylum Arthropoda; class Insecta; order Orthoptera; family Tetrigidae; genus Zhengitettix; species Zhengitettix transpicula. The sequence goes on along the minus strand of CM073591.1, from coordinate 185,855,930 downwards.
ACTCCGACACTCTCATAAGCTCGGATTCGTAACTAATCTCAGTTGTTGAAGAAAAAGTTCTCGGGTTTCCACCTGGGTAACAATGCGATTGAAACGCGACGTTTCGACGGACAAATGCACTGCCGTCATCTTCTAGGTGGAAACCCCGAGAACGTTTTCTTCAACAAATACACCGGGAAAGCCTTCGTTCTTTGATAATCTCAGTTTTCGTTTTATGCATACATCTACTTTATTTATATATCGAAATAGATCAGATAGATGTGTATAATTTAAACAACTTTACACACTTTAATCATATTAAATTCCTTCATAAAATAATTTTTCTACGTGTACGTAATCAGTCATTTCTTTGTTATAGTAACTTAATCGTAACGACACCTGAGGTGAACACAAGGTTGTAACTATTAGCTTGGTACTACCATAAAATAAAATTAGCACCTTCTCTGTTCTCGAAAACAAACACAAGGTTACGAATGAAAAGTATCTTCGAAATTTCAGTATTCTCTTAAGAGAAAACTTAACTGAAAATATCGTCGAGTATATGAAAGATTTACAATTTTAATTCTATTTGAAATTTACAAATAAACAATAAAGCAGCCAATAAACAGACAAAATTAATTTATTTCATCAGGTGCTGAACCGTTTTCAACGAAAGCATCAAAGTTTGGAGAAACGTTGAGTGGTCTTTATTTTATCACATAATTTGGATGTTTATTGATGAATTCATTATCTATTTGTTAATTTAGGCGATTAGTATACTGAATCATAGTTGAATGGTATGTTAAGTATGCACTTTATATTTAAATAGTATCAAGTTAATAAATTTTATAAATGCAGTAAAATGCGCGAAATATCGCCGAATATATTATTCCACTTTTTGGACACATGGGATTCAAGTAGGCTATATAGCTCCATCAAGTCTTCAAATTTAAATCTTATGCACGACTTCAAACTAAAATTCTCCGTACTATACTAAATATTGTGAGAACAAACCAATTTATGATGATTTGAAGAAATCCACCGATTCAACACTACTTATCTTCAAGGAGTTCAGCCATCTAGCGAATGGAATGGCAGTACATCACAGACTCAAGAAGAAATGTTCTAAGATCTAATTGCTTAATTATAATGAGAAATTTTAATTTAATTCGTCAATTACTGACACTGAATTCGCGTATTAATTTGATCAATCCAAACCAAAGGCGGCTCTGGCAGAGATAACTCATTTAAAAAGTTTTTTTATACAGAAAAAATAAATAAATTGTTTCCCTTGCTCAATATAATAAAAAAAAATTATTAACGGCTACAAATTTTGCATCAAATAGAATTTAGTTTTACTGCAATCTGTTATAAACTAAACAGTCATAACTGTCCCACAAAAACATTGCCTCTTTTAGAGTTTTTCAGTGTTTTGGAACACCGTATGTTATTATTTCCCTCCAAAGTCAAACTATTGACCTACCAAATAAAATATTTTAAGCAGTTCTAAACCGAGAACTATTATAATGCTGATTAACTATAGAAAACCAAATTTCAGTCAAATGATTTATTTAACCTACGTCAATATACACAGAAGCTTTCGGCCTCTGTAAGAGCCATAGTCATCTTCTGAAATACAAAATAATATACATAAGTAGAGAAACACCTGTATAAATAAATTGAACCAGATACATAGTTAGCTATATAGAGAACTGTGGAAATACATACACCATGTAGGTAACAAGCCGTTGATATTAATGTAGTTAAAAATCTTTTAACATAAATTTGGAGGATTTTTCTTTTTTTTTATTCTGTTAAAATGTTATTTTACATAACTATATCAAGACCCACTACGACTGGAGATTTGCTCAGTGTCAAGATAATATTCCTTTTACTTTTTACAAAAAATTATAAATACATTAAATAAGTAATTATTGACGGAATGATGATGATGTCCCGTGTTTAAACGTATAAGCCATTACGAGCGCTTTGATGCTGGGCGGTGAGAGAAAATTTAATGCCGGTGTCAGCGATGAGCGTCGACCATTGAGAGGCAGGCGGTGTCGCTCTACCGCAGCTGCTTATCGTAGCCAGCAGATCCCCAAACCCACTACATTCTACTGGGACATAAAAGTGAGCGGAGTCGTTCAGTCCAACTGCCCCCCAATCGCTCTTCGCACGCCACTTCTATCGTGCCCGAGTCCTCAGAGAGGCAAAGCGATGAGCCTTACTAACTGACGCGTGCAGTAGCTAAGCTGTTTTTGTTGAATGAAAGTTAGAAGTATTTATGGAATCGCGTTTTACGGAAAGTCAAGAGGAAGTATGGCGTTTATCCTATGAATAATGGTAAAGGGTTTACGGAGAGTACCACCATCTGTTCAGAAATTTAAGAAACGATGAAACTAGTTTTTTCGAATATACAAGAATGTCCGTTAGAACATTCGATTACGTGATCCAGAAATTATTCCTAGCTTGACGAAGAAGAGGTTGCTTCTTCAACAAGAAGACAGACCCCCTTAATAACGGCTACCAAAATAAATCCTATGCCAATTGTGCTACACCAAGAATTAATATTTCTGCAATTTCTGTGGCGCCTGCTATAAACTAAGTAAATACCCCAAAAAAATATCAACTCGGCCTTTAAAGATCTTGCAGTGTCTTGCAAAAAAAAACATGTTATTTCCCTGTAAAAACTAATCATCCTGACGACCAAATATGCATTAATTTGATCACTACGACTTGAAAATAGTTGTGACAGAAATGGCTCATTATCAAGATATTTTTTCCATAAAAAGACAAACAAATTTTGCTTCATTTCCTTGTTAAAAAGTATAATAAATACATTAAATAATTATAATGCAGTTAATGACCAGTTTCAGATAGATTATTTATTTAATTAAAAATGTTTCGGAATGTATTGGTACCTTCTCAGAGGCCTTTACTGTGGCAAAATTATAATAAACAATGTGTTATAATCATAATAGGCATGATTTTTCAACTGCATTACTGTAAAAATCTTGTAAAAATAATTACATTAATAATACATATAATATAAATACTTCTTTGTACAACAGATATATATTTATTATAAATATTACACAATAGTTTGAGTGTTTCATAGTATTTTATGGAAACTTGTATCTGGGAAGTATAAATTTTTTTCTGAGATAACAAATACTTTTTTTTCAAAATACACACTCACAATATCAAACACTCCTAAAACAATCCTTATTGACCTGGACCAGACAATGATTTATCCATAAACTTCTTTTTTGCAAAGCAGAGCCACCATTTTGAAGGCTTTCCATCTTCACCACTAAAAACTTTTTCACATACTCTAACACCAGTTTCCTGTCTCATTTGTTGAATATATTGTCGCATGAGATCTGAAGAAAATATGGTAATTATATTAAAGGGATTCTAAAACCAGAACTAGTACAGACTATATACATACGTTAAAAATTACCTGCTTCTGTGGGATTGCTGGGTTTGGCATAAACAGAATTCAAGGGAAATCCAGGTTCTCCAGGTATATCAAATTTTGATATAGCAAGTGTGTACATTTCTTGCATACCTTGGCTTTTTGTGCTGCATTTTTGTAATTTCTTTAGACATTCAGTAACATATAGTGTAATGTAAATAAGCACTCTGTCTGCTTCACTCTAAAACAATATAAATTAATGACATTTGTTTAAAGTTTAATAATGTAAAAATACATCAATATCTTTCTAATTCCTCCTTGTGTATTATATACATATTTTTTATATTCATAAATTGAATTATTATAAGCATAATTCCAACTTGTGTGATGCAGTTCATCAATAATATTTCAAAACTTGACAAATGCTTATTTAAAATTGAGATACCTTTTGAACAAGTTAAATCATAGATGTCAATTATAAACTCTTGTCAAGCTCATTTTTGAATTGCCCCCCTGAATAATCAAATTGCCCCCATGAAGAGTGTGGGACCCATGTTGGAAAACACTGCTGTAGAGCAAGTAAAAGTAATTATAAATTGAAATTAAAATAAAAACGAGTATAGTGAAAATAAAATAATTATATATATAATTAATCAATTAATAAATAATCTAATTATTTTAGGAGTGTGTAAGAGTAAAATAGCTTTTGATATGTCTGTTCGAGGAGCCAGAGAGTCTGAACAAGTTGAGTATTTTAATGAATTCATCTGCCCTCTTTATATGTATAAAGCCTTGAACCATTTTATCTAGTCATCATTCAGATACATGCAGGTATTGGGTTTAACAAGGTAACTGCATATCTGTTAGAGTGGTACTTTCTCATTTTCAATATACCACCACTCTGAAGGTGAACACAGTGTGCTACTTTTTGAAATGCCACTCTGTCAAAGTTGCCTTAATGTCCAATATATGTTTTGTTTTCATTGTTATATCTCAACAGTCCCCAAATTTAATTTAGCAAGTCTGAAAAACACCAAAAATTACTATTTCTCAATGAAACTAAGAATTTTTAAATTCTGAACCTCTATAAGCAATCAGTATATAACTATATCAATGAGCTGAACTAAGGCTACGAGGTACACTTACTTATGGTCAGAATATTTAGAAGTTTCGTGCATCTTTGAATTTTTTTTTTCCTAAAATGTTTCAAATTTTTTGAATATAAATCAAGGCCTTCATACATCAATGATTTATGTTCTATAAAGCAAAGCACTTGAGACAATAAACAACTGTTGCACATGTAAGCTCTTGGTACATATAAAATCTGAGTGTATACAGAATAACAGGCATTCCCATTTTGTTTTGTTCTTGGTTGTTCATTCTTATAATAATTAATGTGGATACATTAAAGTTTTATGTTGAATCATATCACAATGTTATTTTACAATGGCGATGAGGATTTAAGCAGTTAAGGAAATTAGTTTTACAAATGTGTGCAATGCAGAATATTCTGCAACAAAATGTACTTTTTAAAGTATACAAGCTAGTTTTTGAAAAAAAATAATTATAAAGTCAAAGAGGAGTTATTGTCCTAGTCTTAAATATTATTTGTGGATTTTGATATGGTTATGCTAAGTATTTCATTTATTAATTCTATGTTAATTATTCTTTGTAATTAATAATTATATAAACTTCCTTGAAAGTATTGCTATTTTTTACTCTGATTGTCAATTGTTAATTGTAATACTGACGCCATGCTGAAGAAACAATGTTATTCTAATTATTAATTACATTATGTACATATTATTTAAGAACATATTAGGTTCCTCTGACATAACTGTTTTCCAGCAAAGCCAGAAGACCAGACATACCAAAAACTTATTAAACTTTTTGAAAATTGCTGCGAAATTTATTATTTAATTTCAAAGTGAATCATTGGTGACTATGTAACAGCCTTAAAGAATTCTCAGTTTTTTTAGTTTGGGTTCATTTAGAAATGGCACTAAAAGACAAGTTTGTTTGTGGCCTTAGATATGAGAACATCATTAAAATATTGTTTAGTGAAGAGAAATTAGCTTTTATGACACCAGTGGACATTACTATGTGTAGAATTGCCTGAAAAAGGGGCCAAATTAATCAAATGTAAAGATGAATGCTAGGAAGTTAATAAAGTTTAGGAAAAAAACTAATGTCATTGCTGCAGTAAGAATGGGGCAAGTAATTTTTGGGCCAGTTTTAGTGTGCTTGAACAAAGAGTGCTAGATGGTTGGATGGCAGAACCTGAGATTATGCCATACAAGAAATTTCCTACTGTCCACAGGAACTGTTTGGTCAATAGTCCCCTATCTTGAGGTGCATAGGAGATGCACTCACAACAGATAGTTAGTCTGCCTTCTTCTTCCATCTAAAACACTTCATTCTCAATAAGACTTTCCTTTTTAGACTTGGAGTAATTAATTGAGTAACCACTGAATCAATCTATCCACATAATTAATGAAAATTAGCCTAATCCATGGAATATCAGATTAAAAATTAATAGGGTATTTTTTTAATTATACCTAGGTTCTGATGTAACATTAATGCCTGAATCTATTTTCAATTCACTGTTTCCAAATTTTAAAATTATCAGATTGCTATGCTAAATTATGTGGTTACAGAGGTCAAAATATTATGATATTATGTAAAACAAATGTAGTGGTTTTATATTAAAGATACAGTATACTGGACTCCATTCATTAATGTAAAGGTAAGAAACCTTTATCAGATAAAGACTGGGTCAGTTGTATGAAAATTGATTGGCAAAGTTATATTAAACAGTGTAATTTAATACATAGTCCAGATTATGAAATTAAACTGATAAATTTAGTTGCCAAGTATGAGGATATTTTCTCAGCAACTCCATATGAAATTAAAATATAAAGCTGTTAAACCTGTAGTATTTAAAACCAGGCAAATTTGTAGTGTGTTAGAGTCAACTTGATAAATTGAGTATAGATGGTAAAAAGTATAAAGCAGAAAATAAAGAAAATGTCACATGGGTGACACCTACTCTAAATATGATAAAACGGCTAAGCAATATTTGAATTTGTGGGGATTACAAAAGTGTCAATGAATTCTCATTTATAAGTGCCACATTATCCAATTCCAGTATTTGATGATATTTTTGCAAAATTAAATAAAGATGATAATATTAAAACAGTATTTACTTAACTTAAGAGCTTAAGATTGCATTTTATTAATACCTAAGTGCCCTAAATGCAACTCACTTACACTCTCTCTAAAAAAAACTATTCTGTATACCAATTCTAGTTCTCCATAAATTACTATCTTTAATTAAATATAACTCAGTTTCACCCCTTTAAAATTTAACAACGCTTTAACATAAATTTTCCACCAATTAAACTGACTCGTAATTGGGAATGGCCAGATGAGCCATGGAAATGTGTTTATGCAGATTTTGTAGACCTGTCCATTTTTAGGCCACACGTGTGTCTGTTATAGATGCACACTCTTTAAAATGGCCATAAATAGATAGAATGAATAGAACAAGAATTATCAGTAAATGTTTACTTAGATTAGGTTTGCCAGAACAGTTTGTACCTGATAATGCCCCACAATGGACAGCTGAAGAATTTAAATGGTTTTAATTTACTGGGTGATTAAGCTAAAATCTTATTGTTTGTTCATAAATATGAGTTAGTTTTCATCTGTCAATAATAGCCAGTGCACATCATCAGCAATTTCATACAACATATATTTTTCCTTTCATAATCATGCCTAATTTGTTTGCCAAATAAAGATCATATGCGGGAAGCTCTGCTTTTCTGCTTCAATTTGAAGAAACAGGATGCCAAATCGCAGCAAATCGCAAAAAAAGATTTATGGTGACAGAAACAATGCACATAGATTGGTTTCATCAGTTCAAAGATGGCAATTTTGACCATAGCGACAAGAACTGTGAAAATCGGCCCAGGAAGATTGAGGACCATCATTGTAGGCTCTTTTGCATAAGGTCAATACCAAATCACAAAAAAAAGCTTTCAGAGAAATTGAGTGTTACTCAACCAGCCATTTCCATGCACATAAATGCCAGGATTGGAAAATGGCTGTCGCATGATTAGAACAATTGAAATTTAACAATGGAGCAATGCCAAAACACAAGCGAAATCTTGCTCACCAGACAAAAAAGAAAGTCATTCCTGCATCAGATTGTGACTGGTGAAGAAAAGTGGATATATGTCAAGAATCCTAAATGCAAGTAATCAACATCATCCGCAAGACCAAATTGCTTAGGATGGAAGACGATGCTGTGTGTTTGGTGCGATCATCAGGGTATCGTCAATTATGAACTGTTAAAACATGATGAAAATGTCAAAGTCACCAATAACTGATCAAATTGCACCATGCTCTGCGTAAAAAAAGACCGGATTATCAACAAAGAAATGACAGCTGGTTTTCCTCCTCGGCAATGCTCCATCGCACACATCCACAGTGGTTCAAAACTACTTGGAGCCACTCACCTGCAAGGTGCTTTCTCATACCCTCCATTCACCAGACCTGGTCCCTTATGCCTACCACCTATTTTAAACAATGGCCCATGCACTCCCTGAGTAGTACCTAGATTTTTACGAAGACATCTGAAAATGGTTTGATGAATGGTTTGCCTCGAAAGAGAGAGAATGGTATCCACAAATTTCCCAAGAGATGGGAAAATTGTGTAGCTAGGGAGGGCTGGTACTTTGATTAATTTTTTTGATTTCTATGAAAAAAAAAACATATTTTTCTTTTTAAAAAACAGTGTTTTTAAACTGGTAGATAATAATATACCACAATGGTTGTTGGCTTATTGTACACATGCTACAACAGTAAAGGCACCTTTTCTATCAAGCCCACACACACAAAAAACCTTTTTACTAATAAGTTTAGATTTATATCCAATTTGATTTTCTTAAAGGGGTTGATACAAGATGTTAAAACAAAGAAAAGTATTACATTAAAAACAATAGTAAATTATGATACTATTATTGGGTTTCTAATGAATTAATAGTCCCAAACCTCCTTTGAACATATTAATGATTTTGGTGAAAGGGGAGGGTGTGATCTGTTGACATAGAGTTAACACTTCCTCAGATCAGGGGGGCTGCAAGAATGCCTCAAGTTCCATGAAACTTCACATATTTGAGTGAAGCTCAATTTAGGAGTGATTCACATTATGGGAGGGCAAACCAAAGAGTATTTATTCTTCATATCCCCCCCACAAAATACAAAATAAGCAGTAAATGCTGAACTTGGACACAAAAAAATGTTTAATGGAGTCATAGCAGTGACATGGCATTGTAAATTGAGAGTGTGAGAAATTAGATGGAGGAGAGATGCAGAAGAGCTGAGAAATTTGTAGAGATTGTTGTTCAAGTAATAACAGCAAACCTACTCGATACCAGTCACCAACCAACACTGCAACTGAATGAGCAATTCTTGACACGACATTTTTATGGAAATCTCACCCATCTTTATCAAGTGATATCGTTCACTTGATACAGATGGGTGAGATTTCCATTGAATATCGTGGTTCAATTCTACTATGACCTGGGTTGAAGCCCAATAATGTTCATTCAACATATTAACCAGGAATACCCATGATCTTCAATAACATTGTAATTATCGCCTACTTTGATAGGATGGCAGCAACAAATTGACACGGGACATCAACTGTCACTGACATGATCTGACACCAGCACTATATACTTGTGAGTTAACTTTGTGTATCCATTCACACACAGATTTGCCATTTGTTTCCAGTCAAGTCAAATACAATCTTTAATTAATTTTATAACTATAATCACTGCCCTTAGACACACAACACAACTTTAAGAAAAACATTTCTCAGTATCAATTTCTAAATTAGTATTAATTATATTAAGGTTTTAAGTTAAATGTATTGATCAATCAATAACCCCAACCCTTAAGATGTATTTATTTATTACAGGTTTGTATTATTCATAGTTTGTAGGCATCTAGTGTGGTTAAGAGAAAGATCATTTTAGCCATCCACGTCTTTTTTTTTAGGTACTTTAATCGAAAATGCTCCAAAAATTTGTTGAAATCCTACTGCCCAGAGTGGGTTGCCCCAACCATACTATGCCACTAGTTTGAAGTGCCTATGATAAAATACCTAATTATTATTTTAAAATGGTTTATATAAATTCTCATCATACTTTTTAATTATATACAACTGCCATAGGGAGGAAATGTTTTGTAGCTAAATGCAAATTTAATTTCAATAAATTGTGACTTTTGCCCATTATACACTAATTATATTTATATTAAGTACAAGTGAGATTAAGTTTCTAATTTTATTTATAATTTTTCTAATTTATTGAATGTGATTGATAAAAGTATGAAAACAAGACAAAATTTTTAGTCAGCACTTATCCAAATATAATTTTTATTTGGATTTTTCGGTTTTTACCATTTTTCACCTGATAAAAGTCCTAGTTTGAAGATGAAACATGTTAATTTTTTGTTACTTCATTATTTCAGATTGATTTGGCTCTGCCCATACATTTATAATTATATTGAAGATAAATAAATATGTGATTTGCTTCTTGAATATACTTCAAGACAAATTCTACACTACTTAGATGCCAATAAAAAAGATTGCACCAATGAGAGTATCATAGAGATTAGTTGACTAAAATTATAATAATAAATTGACTTTAAAATGTCAATATGTATACGTAATGAGCTTAATATCTTATAGTAAGCATGAAGTTTGATGAATAACTAGTAGTAAGCATGAAGTTTGATGAATAACTAGGGAAAAGTCCAAAAACAATTGATGGGAATAATAAATTTGTTCTTTTTAATAAAGTCTTCATAAGCAGAAACAAATTCAATAGCATAACTGTAACTGAACAGAAGAATATTTATCATTCATCGTATAAGTAGGGGCATCTTCCACGTGCTTGAAGCATGGCATCTATACAGAATCTATAGAATATGACATTATTATTGTAACTAAAACCAATACATAAGTACATTACCTATGAAAGCATTTTTAAACATGCATAATAAGAGTATATAATGTATGACAACTTAGAGAAGCACATGCTAATTGTTAGTTTTTCTTACACAGAAAATTATGATTTAAGCTATCACGAATATTCTAACGAACAGATGTATATGAGACATTATTCAGTAATGAGCAGTGATTATTTACATTGATTACTGAAAAACGCCACAATAGGAAAATGAAAATAACAAGCATTGTAGGTAACTGTGAATTATTAACTATTTGCAATTGTACAGTTTCAGGTTTGCAATATATATATATAACTGCACGAAAAATACATTACCAGTCATACAGAACAAAATGATTCAAAGTTTCTAAGGAGTTATCTATCTTTATTGAGAGATAAGTATGTGTGTTTAAATAAATATCTGAAAATAGTTGTTAAAAATATTTTACCTTTATTTCGTAAGTCCTGAAAAACACGTTTGCCTTAAAATAATACAAGGCTTCATCTATAATGTCTGTATCCTTCGTAAATGTGGGAGCAGGTCCTCTAAATTGTGTTTTAAATGGCAATATAGCCATATTTCCGACAAGTTGATTATATTCCAAAAATCCTGAGTGGTATGCCTGTCAGAATAAATAAGTACTATATAAAATATATCTAACCTAGCAAATGTCACGCCCATATTTCGATAAATACCACACAATGTCAGTTTGCTATATTACATAATTATAATAATCATAAAAAAACATACTGGCATTATGCTTGTTCTTATTGTATCTTTTCTAATTCCTTTAACAAACAAGTTAAAGAATATATGTCTTCAGAATGTAACAATTCAATCCGGTAATTGATAAGTATACACAATCAATGGTACCAACAATTCAGTGCCATTGCAACAGCAATGTTGGGTTTAACTCAACGAAAATCAAACGATAACGATAATTAGTTCTGCATATTAAAAACGGTAAAATTTTCTTTTAGAAAACTAACTACCCTGAAATAATAAATTGAAGTGCTCTGAAAATATAAGGAATAGATTTTATAGCCAATGTCAGAAATTAAAAGGGAAACCATTTGTGCTTCTTGTTCTTTCCCTTTGTTGAAGAAAGCGATATATATTCCTCAACTTTTTACGTTTTTATAAAACGTAGATGTTTCGTATTGATCTATACGTATACAGGAAAAATAATTGATGGAAAACAACACTGACTTAGGAAAAGCCAGTTCATTTCGCATTATGATTTATTTTTGGATTTAATCTTTTTTACATTAATGGGTACTTTGTAACTCAATTCATTGAACGTAAATGTTTTATTTTCCTTAAGTAATAACATAATAACAGACAAAACAGTTTTTATGTTTATTTATTAAATGCCCATTTGGCTGTTTTTATGTTTATTTATTAAATTATCATCGTATAAACCATCAATTATCTTTTTTATTATTATTGAAAGACAGTCAAAGAGCAGAAGCTGTCTTCAATTTGATATTTGAAGTTTTTCTGGTACTAAAGGTAAATAATGTTTTATTATGTTAATTCAAATCATCATTTTTATTGGCTGCGTATGAGCCAATCGTCGCTCAAGAGTAACTTCACGGGAAACCATAATTATTTTCGTCTGCTACAACAATATGTGTGAAATGTATAAATAAAAAACAAATGTTTGCAATGCTTAACAATTTTACAAATGGTTGGAAAAAAGTATTATTGGATTTGTACAATATTTTTCATTCAAATTATTTTGTCTTAAAATCTATAAAAGGATAATGGTGACAGAAGTGGTTATGTGTCAAATCTTTAGATGAACCGATGGAACTTATTTAAAACCACAGGTATTATTTTTGTATTATTAATAATGCGATCTGTTTTTGTTCGGTTAATGACTACGTAATTTTAACTGCGGACCAGTACTCCTTCATTCGTCGGTATTTTTCTGCACTTTTTTCAATCCGTGCATTCCCTGTCTACAACTTGAAATCTCAGGTGATCTTTGAGACTCAAATATATTCCACTACTGGATATATCTACAGATAATTTCAATCACCTGTAGGTTTCTCCTTAGTCGCCTCGGTTATATTGCCTTTTAAATAGTTTGACAAGTGTCATGTGCTCGTTTGTGTCACCTGTCTATCAAATAATGTATAGAAGAGTAAGACTTGATTTCACAGCATGATTATTAGATACGAATTATCAAATAATTCAATTTTGTATTAGCTAATTGGTTAAAATATTACACTATATGTGCTGTATTTTCGTTTAGATGGATGCATTTAGTTAAAAATATTTATCATATCATATAATATAGCAGTTATAGACAAAAAAAAATTATTTCTTGTGTAATTTTGTTAGTTATATCTTGTTAACATAATCCTCTGTATTTCTATTCTGAGCGATAAATGTTTAGGGCATGGCAGTAGCACAACCACTGAATATGGAATTTGATCATTCCTGGCCTGAATCTTCAGAAGGATTAACTCTAGACTTTGGTCCATTTGAAACAGTTCACCGATGGGCTCGCATGCCAGAATGTGATGAATTTGTTGGAGCAAGGTTTGCATTATATGGATGTATAAAAAATTATACATAAAAGCCTATGTTTGTATTGCTAACAATCTACATTTTCAGACGTAGTAAACACACTGTGGTTGCTTATTCTGATGCCATATATGTATTTGGAGGTGACAACGGGAAAAGCATGTTAAATGACCTCTTAAGATTTGATGTTAAAGAAAAGTCATGGGGAAGAGCTTTCTCAACGGGAACTCCGCCAGCTCCCAGATATCATCATTCAGCTGTTGTGAGTTTTAACCACTATCTTTTAATGAATAGTAAGTAGTATATTGTAGTTCACCCATAAATCAAATTGTTTCCTTGTCACATTTTCCTTATATATATATATATATAATTGTAATATTGGTATGGAAAGGAAAGAGAGATAGGTTGTGGCTTACCTGAAAGTGAAGTGCGGTGTCGCCATGAGGAACTGAAGGTTGTTCTTCAAATTTTCGGAGACTCTTAGCCTCCCTCTTCAGGAAGGAGTGTTACACCATTCAGTGCAGTCCACAGCCGCCTGGTGCATATATATATATATATATATATATATATATATATATATATATATATTAATTGTAATAGTAAGGATGTGACATTGTCAAAAATAATTCTTTCTTCAGGAAGGAGGCTGAGAGCCTCCAAAAATTTGAAGAACAACCTTCAGTTCCTCATGGCGACACCGCACTTCACTTTCAGGTAAGCCACAACCTATCTCTCTGTCCCTTCCGTACCAATATTGCAATTTTATATATATATATATATATTGTAATATACAAAAAAGTGGCTTTAATTAAATGAAAATTATTCAACTTTACAAACAAACAAATTTATTTTCAATGTTTAAACACAATTTAAAAATTATCTCAGGGTCTCTACTGGGTTTGAAAATGGCGAATCATTTTATTTCTCAACTTAAACACAAATTCCAATTTAAAAGAGAAAAGATTTACTCATCAATTAACAATGACTAAATTTGCTTGTCAGCAAAATTAAACTCAAAAGAATGATTCTAATTAACAAATTTTATTAAAAGGAGGGAACGAAATCTGACGTCTATCTTTTAATAAGGTTTACATACTTGGTTGATTGTAAATTGTACTCACGGCTGCCCAGCATTCCGGGATACCTTTGATTTACGAAGCACTGTGACAGGTTTTTGCACTTCTTTTAAACTCACGGATTCTAAATTTAATATTTTTAGATAAAAAATCAGGAACCAGGATAAACTTCCTTTCGTCTCTCTCTCTATTGACTTCTGCTACTTCTGCTCGGCTATGTGCACCAAAAACTGTTTGTGGTTAGCAGGTTTTGTAGTTCTGCTCAGGTGAATATTTCGTCTTGAGCAAACTGTTCAGGGACCAATCAAAGCTGTTGATTGGTAATTCTCGATGTTTCTCTGAAAATTTCCTTTGAATATTTGAAATTGTCTTGTCTATTTCAACTCGACCAATTTCTGTCGTGTCTGACTGCTCACTGCTTCTCCTTAACTTTACTTTTTAAAAGAATATCTCGTCTATTTTAATATGACCTGTACTTGACCAAACCTTCCAGCCAACTGAACAACCGTCTCGCAATTTTGAGCGCGCATATCTCTTTACCTATTCTGACAAAGGAAACCATGCTTGGCTGCATTGTTGCAGTGTTCTGTACTGCCGTCAAGAATAGATTTCTCAAACAATTTATTTTTTAATTTCTCAATTAATGTCTTAATTAATTGGCATTACAATATACAAACATATATATGTCAACTTACCTGAAATCAATAGTTGGTCTGGTCGGGCAGAGGTGACAGAATACATTTTTCAAGGGCCCTTCGTCGGGTGGGACGGTCTGAACTGCATGCTGGCCGGGCAGGAATTTATGAATTCAAACTAAGGTGCACCAACCGTTATACAACAATCGACACCCAACAAAGACAACCACACTCTGTTTCTCTCTGAAGGAAAGGTCACAACAATGAAAAAATCACAGAAAAACAGAAAAATGCACACATGTATGCATATACAAATACCCACATACAAACAAACACAGAATGGAAGGTAAAAAGTAAAGAAAAATATAGGAAGTTAAAATGTAAAATAATGAGAATAAGGAAAGGATTGAACAGAACATGATAATAATAATCATTATAACAATTATCATAATATTATATTGATACAAGATTTTAACACATCATCGTAACTACTGCCACAATGACCACTATATCGAAATTGGAGGACTTTGTTTCCAGAACTTTGCTGAGACTGTAAGATGTGGTGGAGGAAGAATTTCTAAAGATGGAATTCAGGATCCGATGAGTTGGGGGTAAGGCTTTAAGGAGGGTCAGTGGTCAAAATTCTTGGAGGTGTAACTTTGGGCACGAGTAGCTATTGGAAATTGGGTTTTGGATAGTTTTAGCATGCTGCGGTGGTTAGCAATGAGTTTAGAGAGGGATTGTTAAGTTTGTCCAATATAGAAAGCAGGACAGAGTTTGCAATTACTTTTATAGATGATGTGGGAGGAGAGTCATGTAATGTTTTCTTTAATTTTGTATGTGGCTATTTGTGGATGATTTTGGAGGATTGTAGTGGGCTGCAGGATGGGACAGAGGTGGCACCGGATTTTACCACAAGGCAATTCGTAACCCGCATATTCGTCAAAGCTACACATATACACAGGTTGCCAACTTTGAGGCTTTCAGCTCCTTCTTCATGCTTGGTCTCCAGACGGGACACTAATAAAATTCTTTTTTTTGGAATGTAAAGAGCTTAGTTTACGAGATTTCAGTCGATACTTGCATGGGCCTAATTGCTAGGATTATCACAGTTGCGGAAGTAGTACATCGAACTACTAGATTTCCTGAGCATATAAGACAGTTGATGGTGCATTCCTGTGCACTGTGACCATGATGATCAACATTTTGAACTATACCTGTGAGGGAACAGTTCTGTATTTGTTTTGCTGTACTGTACACTGTGATAAAAGTGTACATGTTTTGTCTGCGGGTTATTGGATTATTCTGTGTTGTGTGTTGCATGTTGAATATTGCATATGCACATTACAAGCTTCTTCACTGTTGTGAAGGTATTTTCTCAGATACAAGGGTGAATACAGTAACCAACTGAATAAAACACATTTACATTATGAGTCTGTAACAAGCCACCAGAGACTGTGTCCCTTATCTCTCAACAAACTCTAAGTTGAAATGAAAATACAACATGTCTGTTTTTAAAATTAATAATAAGTTAAAATAGCCAAATACAAGCAAAAGAAGTGATTATATAAATACCACACAACATTTCTGGAAAATTTGTTCCTTTTGTTAGTTCCAAGCTTGTGAGTTTGTCAACTGTATTGTGCGATTCTGTCCCTATTTGGCTCTTGGTTTTCCTTGACACCGGAAGAAAGGAACAAAGTTTTTGGAAATGTTGTGTAGTGTTTATATCACCATTTCTTTTGTATGTGTTTGGCTATTGTATCTTATTATTATTATTATTAACCTCTGAATGTTTGTCAGTGAAGTTCTGATTTACCCTGTATAAAAAACATTTCTTCAAAAGATTTATTAATTTGGAATTTGGAGGTAGCTTTTGGCAATTGCCATAGTCATATATATATGTAACATATAAAAATTAAATACATTTTCAATTTATACATTTATATAATCTAATATTTTAAAAATAACAGTCTTTGGAGTACAGCTTACAACTGTCCATCCTTCCGAACCAGCTATCCTCTGCACTATCATAAAATAGCACATCTCCTCCCTTTCACAACTAGCAGCCCTCGCATTTCACATGTTTTTGGGGAAGTCACTTTGTCACATTACAATATGACCCTTGAAAATGTCAATTACTATTTTTAATTTATTCATATTATTAAAGTTTGAGGTCATCTGTTATATCCAGTTTCATACATTTCTGTAGTACAAAAATCATGTAAATTAAAATTTTGAGTCAATAAATTTTACATACTTGACAATTTACACCTTATATTGACTTAAGGGAATTTTTCATATGTAATTAAAATTTTACTATTATAATTTTGTTTCAAAATTTGATAACATCCTGGTCATATTTGGGAAAAATAAACTGATGTCCAGCTGGACCGTAGATATATGTCAAATTTTAATGGATTTCCACAAAACTGATACATATCTAAAGGGATAAAACAGATGTGTACAATGAATAAATTAAGCATGAGCACCCTGTATTGAATCTTTAAATGTTTCTTTTGAGTGGTTTTGTTGCTAGTGGTTAGTTGCATGTCTGTATAGATGTGTACATTACTATCCATTTATCATCTAATCCTATATACAGTTTCAGTTGGAACTTCTAGAGTTTTATTAGGTTTTGGTATAAAATTGATTTATAAACTCAATAATATTTGTTATGAGAATTATTTAAACAGAAGACCAATATTAAAATCTTCAACCATTTTAAAAACAGAAGTTAAGATTTATTTCAATCTTAATTTTCAACATACAAATTCACAAGAGTTTTCAACTCTTCACAGCTATAATCATACAATTAACAAGGATTTAAACAACTTTTATACAGAGTAACACATCCTTGATACTATGAGCTGCAGAAGAATATATCTGTTTGTTTTATGTTCTGAAATGTACAAGATTTACACACTATTGCTGCACTCAGTGCCACTCATTTGAATAAACTATCAAGGTTTATTCAACATTTATATATTTGTAAGATATACTTACTCTTAGTGCAAACATACAGCACCACTTATCACTCGTTTCCACATTTCTAAAAAATATCCAAATATTTGATTAAATTAAGAAATATTTTGAGATTAATTATTTAAGACTTATTCCTATTATTAATTATAAATCCCATTAGTTAAGTCAAAAAGTATGCCCCCTCTGTAATACAAATGTTCAATACCACCATAAGCAACCATTATAATAAGAAACTAATCCCAACACACATACAAATATAAGTAAAGTGTATTCTTAATAATGATGAAAAATATCATACTATAATAATATAAATAACTAAATGCCTTGAGTTAGAAATTGTTTATTACAAAAATTAATGTTACAACATTTTGTCCTATTTTAGGACCTCATAAGGTTGGGCAGTTTTGAATAATTTTATGCGTGAATTATACACAAAATGATTCAAAGTTGTCTAACTGGAAGATGACCTAAAATTGAACATAACTTAACATTAATTTTTGTTTAAAAATTTATTCTTCCTTAGAATTAAAATTTTATTCAATATAGCCCTACTTCATTTATTTTATTTTCAATCTCCACCAAATTCTGATTGATTTACATATCTTCAGTCAACCATCTTTTAAATTTCAGACTCTACCTATGCAAAAAGTTTACATTATCTCACTCCCATTATGCCCATTTATTCTATTGTGCTTGATCAATGCAGTATGTGTTTTGCTATATATTTTTAAAATGTCCTTATGATGGGATATCCTATTTTTGATAGTATTCCCTATATAGTATTTATTCAATGTTATACACTACATTTGGTCTAAAATGCCAAAACTATCTTTCATACTATTAATGAAATAATTAAGCAGCCAAAAGTACATCATTAAAATGACATTACCTATCCCTTTTATATATATATATATATATATATATATATATATATATATATATATATATTCAAACTTGGATAGTGAGGAAAGATAGAAATAAATAGGAGAAATAGGAGGATTGCGCTTTATTTGAATTCATATGCTCGGGCGAAGAATTACGCACATAGAAAAGCATATGTTCAAAGCAGAGAGAAGGATGGAAGAAGAAGGAAAGACTGAAAATATTTGACCCAGGCGGGACTTGAACCCACGTATTCTGCTTAGTACACAGACGCCTTAACCATCTCGGCCACCGGGTCAAGTTCCCGACCAGGCAAAATATAGACAGTCTTATTGTGGACAATTAATAGTTTTTAGTGGAGGAATGGATAGAGTAGAGGGAATGAAGTATTAGGAGCTTCCATTAAGGAATAAATACAATATTAGGAGAATCCATTTAAGGAATTAATTCACATTCAAACTTGGATAGTGAGGAAAGATAGAAATAAATAGGAGAAATAGGAGGATTGCGCTTTATTTGAATTCATATGCTCGGGCGAAGAATTACGCACATAGAAAAGCATATGTTCAAAGCAGAGAGAAGGATGGAAGAAGAAGGAAAGACTGAAAATATTTGACCCAGGCGGGACTTGAACCCACGTATTCTGCTTAGTACACAGACGCCTTAACCATCTCGGCCACCGGGTCAAGTTCCCGACCAGGCAAAATATAGACAGTCTTATTGTGGACAATTAATAGTTTTTAGTGGAGGAATGGATAGAGTAGAGGGAATGAAGTATTAGGAGCTTCCATTAAGGAATAAATACAATATTAGGAGAATCCATTTAAGGAATTAATTCACATTCAAACTTGGATAGTGAGGAAAGATAGAAATAAATAGGAGAAATAGGAGGATTGCGCTTTATTTGAATTCATATGCTCGGGCGAAGAATTACGCACATAGAAAAGCATATGTTCAAAGCAGAGAGAAGGATGGAAGAAGAAGGAAAGACTGAAAATATTTGACCCAGGCGGGACTTGAACCCACGTATTCTGCTTAGTACACAGACGCCTTAACCATCTCGGCCACCGGGTCAAGTTCCCGACCAGGCAAAATATAGACAGTCTTATTGTGGACAATTAATAGTTTTTAGTGGAGGAATGGATAGAGTAGAGGGAATGAAGTATTAGGAGCTTCCATTAAGGAATAAATACAATATTAGGAGAATCCATTTAAGGAATTAATTCACATTCAAACTTGGATAGTGAGGAAAGATAGAAATAAATAGGAGAAATACTTCATTCCCTCTACTCTATCCATTCCTCCACTAAAAACTATTAATTGTCCACAATAAGACTGTCTATATTTTGCCTGGTCGGGAACTTGACCCGGTGGCCGAGATGGTTAAGGCGTCTGTGTACTAAGCAGAATACGTGGGTTCAAGTCCCGCCTGGGTCAAATATTTTCAGTCTTTCCTTCTTCTTCCATCCTTCTCTCTGCTTTGAACATATGCTTTTCTATGTGCGTAATTCTTCGCCCGAGCATATGAATTCAAATAAAGCGCAATCCTCCTATTTCTCCTATTTATTTCTATCTTTCCTCACTATCCAAGTTTGAATGTGAATTAATTCCTTAAATGGATTCTCCTAATATTGTATTTATTCCTTAATGGAAGCTCCTAATACTTCATTCCCTCTACTCTATCCATTCCTCCACTAAAAACTATTAATTGTCCACAATAAGACTGTCTATATTTTGCCTGGTCGGGAACTTGACCCGGTGGCCGAGATGGTTAAGGCGTCTGTGTACTAAGCAGAATACGTGGGTTCAAGTCCCGCCTGGGTCAAATATTTTCAGTCTTTCCTTCTTCTTCCATCCTTCTCTCTGCTTTGAACATATGCTTTTCTATGTGCGTAATTCTTCGCCCGAGCATATGAATTCAAATAAAGCGCAATCCTCCTATTTCTCCTATTTATTTCTATCTTTCCTCACTATCCAAGTTTGAATATATATATATATATATATATATATATTTAATTCATCATATTTTATTCCTAATCCTATTTCTATGTCTGAGTTGTGTTGACAAAGGTTGCAACATTCTCTACTTCAGTGATTACATTTTTGTAATAACTATTCATTACATTAGAAAATAAGTTAAAAACCTGTCCTAAGGAATTTAGGAACATGCCCTGTTACATCAACTCCACTAAAGTTATTACTCTCTCTACAGTCCCCAAACAGTCATACTTCTGTATAAATTCGTTTTTCACAAACAAGTTGTTCCTACTTATTATATGAGTAGATTTTAATGTAGTAATTACAATACATTATTTATTTTTAAAACTATATGGATTCACAATTTTACTTCAGTATTTTCTGTCCAATTTCCTTCCTCAATTTAGTCATTATTTTATTTCATCATCATGAAATAAAATTTCACTTATTTTAAAAATAATTTAAGACTTTATTAACATGTTAATAGTTTTTGGTATTGATTACTTTTATACGATGATTCTCTACCATTGATGACATCTATATTTTAAAAATGTATATTTTTTAGGTCCATGAATGTTCCATGTTTGTGTTCGGTGGTTATACTGGTGATATACATTCCAATTCTAATCTTACCAATAAGAATGACTTATTTGAATATAGATTTGGCAGCGGACAATGGATCGAATGGAAGTTTTTTGGCAAGTAAGAGACTTGATTTTATACTAGCTGGGTTCCTGGCATTGCACAGGTATTTATTTATATAAGCCAAAAATAATATTTAATCCTATATTAATCTATCAGTCAAGAAGTAATTTAACATAGCCATGCAGAGCCAATGTTAATTTAATCATAACTGGTATGTTGCCACAATGTACCTTAATCGAGTCAAGACATCTTGAGACAGTCTCAATTACCTAAGAGAGTCCAATGTACTCTGAAATCACATAAATACTCCATGTTCCCTAATAGAAATGTCAAAAATAATACACGTACATTTAAAATTTAAAAATACATCCTGTATCTTAATGCTAGGACTAAGAGAGTCAAAAATACTTTCAGTACCCTGATAGAGTAAGAAATGATTCCAGCACCATGAAAATGTAAAAGTATACCCTTGGTTCTGTAAGAGATTCTAAAATATTTCCAGTTTCCTAATAGAGCCAATACCATACCTCAAGAGAGTTAAAGATTGCCCCACTACCATAAGAAAATCAAAATTGCTTCCGGCATCTTAAAAGAGTAAAAAATTACTCCCAGTACATTATGAGAATCAGAAATGCTGTGGCAGTATCTTAGGAGAGACATAAATACTTCTAACAAATTAAGAGAGTCAAAAATACTTCCAGGACCTTTGAACAACCAAAAATACTCTCGGCACCTTAGGAGAGTCGGAATTACTTCTGGTACCTTAAGAGAATCTAAAATAATCCTGTACCTTAATAGAGAAAAAATATTCTCCAGGTATCTTAAAAAGAGAGATTTGTATATACCTACAAACACAATATATGTCTGCCACTTTTGGACCTCATACATAATAAATATTTTACAAAATTAGTTTTGAACATCCAAAACATAAATGCACCAAGAAAGTATGATTTTTTTTCTGGTGAAATGCTAACAGTTCTTAGTACATAACTGTATAGAATGAGTTACTTCTAAAATTGATCAGCATTATTGCTTTTTTGTACTGGTATTATATCGCTAATTAAATGCAATACAATATCACTGCCTTGTATGTATATAACTTGTGAAAAAAATTAAATTACTGAATTATTATGCATTATGATAAATGGCCAAATCTTTATATAGTTCACTTGATTTTTTTATACAATCTGAATCAAATTGTTTTTTACTGTACAATAAATGGAGATGCGGATGCTTCTTCTGCAAATTAACAAGTAATGTTTCAATGCTGATAATGAACTTAATGTATTAAGTTTTACAGATTTTCATTTATTATATGTTACTTCTAATTCATGTTGCATGTTAAAAAAACTTATACTATAAAAACCCTGTTTTGAAATGAAACTATAGTGGATTAAAGCTACTAATTGTGTTAGAAACACTATGCCAGCATTTCACTTTACAATTATTAAATACAAGTTTTACGTTTGAAGTTCAGCAGCGAATTTAAAAATGAGACTCTTTAAGACGTAAATGCCGGAGTCTTAAGATTGTGTTAGTAATTTGCTAATAGATTACCTGAATTTCAGAACTCCTGTTCCCCGATCAGCCCATGGGGCTGCAGTTTATGATGGCAAGTTGTGGATATTTGCTGGATATGATGGAAATGCTAGGTTAAATGATATGTGGACCATATCACTTGTGGTAAGGTGTTTAGTTATTTTCATTCATTTATTACATTTAAACATTTTACAAAATAATATTCAAAGAAAATGTGTTTACAGGGTGAAACAAAGTCTTGGGAAGAAGTGGCACAGACTGGAGATTGTCCACCAACATGCTGCAATTTTCCTGTCGCAGTGGCTCGAGAATCTATGTTTGTCTTTAGTGGTCAGAGTGGTGCCAAAATCACCAATAGCTTATTTCAGTTTCATTTTAAAGAAAGATGGTATGTACAATAATATTCCATTACTTATTTTGTTTACAAAAATTATATTTACATAATGTTTTTTAAATTGAAGAAATAACATCAGCCCATAAGTCAGAAGTTTATTAAGTTCAATTAAAAACTTTATAAAATTCAACTGTAATGTTTGTACAAAGTGCTCCTTTGAAAATCAATTCCCCATTACTCATGTAATTGATTATTACAAATATATATTTTATTTAAAATCTACACCTGAAGAGGTCCCCAAAAAAGAGGAATGAAATCTTGTTTTTACCGTGTACATCTTTGCTAGAATATGATAGAAGAAATTCTATCTTCTTGAATAATTTTATATTAGTTTTGTTGGAGGTACAATGAAGTATACTGTATAACAGAAGTTTGTTGTGCTATACTGTTACTGGGTTAGTATAGTCAATGTTTTCTTCTGTAATTGTGATAGAAAATAAATTAATGGTACCCTGGCTACTGATCTACCATGTGTAAAACAAGGACAGCCAATTAAAAAAAATTATGGCATCAAATTTTACTTCAGAGAGAATATTTATGAATTAGACGTAAAATAATGATTTTTGTAGTTGAAGGATTATTGTTTGAATATTGTTAAATGATTACTATAAACTAATGAAATACCTTTTTTCAGTGTTTTCATGATATGTTTCCTTTATGAAGTTATATTCTTTGTTTTCATATTTCGATTTTTTATGTATTATTGTTTTTATTTGGATTTGGTATTTCATTGGAGCATATTACTATTGTTGTTTACAGTTGGACTCGTATTTCAACAGAGCATATCTTGAGAGGTGCTCCACCTCCGCCAGCCCGCCGATATGGTCACACTATGGTTGCATTTGATCGTCATCTTTATGTGTTTGGAGGTGCAGCTGATAGCACATTGCCTAGTGACTTACACTGTTATGATCTTGATACTCAAACCTGGTCTGTAGTTACTCCTGCTGCAGATTCACAAGTGCCGTCAGGACGGCTGTTTCATGCAGCTGCTGTTATTGGGGATGCTATGTATATATTTGGAGGCACAGTTGATAACAATGTACGCAGCGGAGAAATGTATAGGTTTCAGGTATTGTTTCTAATATTTATAGAGTGTGTTCCTGTTCTTAATATGGACACAAATTAAGTTTTAGTTAAAATATTTTTATATTTATGATTTTAAAATTATCTTTTAAAATAGATTTAGGTTTAAAATTACAACAATTAAGTTTTCACAACTATTAAAATACGTCAATCAGATAAACAAGAACAATATGTAAACTACATATAAAAGAAAATACAAGCATTATAAAACACTTAAATGAGTAAATATATAAAATACACAATAATTATTGATAATAATAATAACTGTGAGTTATTTATAATTATTCCAGTAGCTTTTAACAATTCATGTCATATATATCCTAAAAATTTTTACAATCATTACAAGATGGAAATAAGTATTGAAATGTGTCCAGTTAAAGTCTTGTAGTTGTAACAAGTATATAAAGAGTAAAAACACAATACAAAATTCTGTACAGTTTGGTTTTGTACTTTGCCAGAGCTATGCAGTGTGTTCTTGCCTGCACAACAGCCTTAATACTTTTTATAACAAGTTAGTACATTCTGGTTTGTCATAGATATCTTATGTTGATCATCATCTACAATTATTTATAAAATAATCCTATTTAACATCACAAAAATATTTTTGTGAATGAGAAAAGTGAAATACAGTTGAAAAACACTTAAGTGAAAAATAATACATTAATGGGTAAAAAATGTTACATAAATTTTCAAAACCTCAAAAATAATCACATTGATGAAATTATAGCTTTTATGAATGATGAACCACTCCATTTTTTCTTCCTTTGGGAACGTTCAAAAAAGCATACACAAATTGCACATAATGAGAAATTTTAGTGTTCAATTTAACATGTTACTATTATTACTAATTATTGAATTATTATAAACAGTTGTACCTCAGGTAGGCACATAAATATATGTTAAAGTAATTAATACACAAATTAACTCATTTTACCTCAGGACAATCTCATTACAGTAGTGGTGACAGTAGTCAGGTGAGGTATTATATAAGATTATTTTAATTACAATTAGTATGTTCTTTATAATACCAGGACTTTTTGTGGGGAATGGCTGTCTAAGTCTACTATTTATAGATCAATTAACACATCTGTTTATTGAGAACTACTCACCTGATGGAATATTTTTACATTTTTAAATAAATATTCTAAGTTCATTAGCATTTTTGTATCTGCTAATAGACCGTTAAATAGTTTTATTCCGGAAACTTAGAAACACAATGTTTCTTTTGAATTTCCAGAACATTTCAAGTGGAATAATGAATACAGGATTGGTAACATTTAAGCTGAGATTTGTATGTTCTATGACCAAGAAATTTGTGGTATCATATTCACATAGGAGTTCTCAAAACAATTTTGACAATTTTTTATTTTCCTTTGATATTTAATGTATTGTTTAACATTAAATTACTATAATACAGAATATATGTACTTGGAAGTATGTGTTTTTACAGTTACATATAGAAATGAAATTACAGTATTTGGTATAGCATGGTCTGGTCTATTATATGTCAAAAGCTGAACTATTATTGAGAAATTGGTTTTAATGAACTTTTTTTTTTAACTTTGACCATATTTTTTGCATTCAGTGTTCTGTGCTATTTGGTTTTAGTATTGGATAATTATTTTATTTTTACACCAACTATTTTCATAGCTAATCTACATTGTTAAAATTAATATTTGTTTCATATTCTTTTAACTGTTTAAATTATATGTAACATTTTGTATGTTTACTAGAAACTAACAACATGAACCAAAATGATTTATTTTCAGTTTTCGTGTTATCCAAAATGTACTCTACATGAAGACTTTGGAAAACTATTAGAAAGTCATCAATTTTGTGATGTAGAGTTTGTTGTGGGTGTTGAGGAAGTTAAAATTCCTGCCCACCTTGCAATGGTAGCAGCTCGTTCTCAGTGGCTACGAGCACGCATTCGGCAGGCTAGAGAAGCAAGAGATAAACATCTGGAGAAGGTATTTCTTCTTTGAAAGGAATTTGGTTGAATCTAATAAGTTTGTTGTGACATATTTATTACATGTTTTTTTCAGAATTTTGATGAAGCTTTTATTCTTATGTAACTTTTTCAATGGACTATAATTATTATTTCAGCTATGTATATGATTTCATATACATGCTTCTCCATCTCTTATTATGTATTTTGCTATAAATAATTACCCAATATATATATATTTAATTTATTCTTAAAAACTTTTATCGTTAGATTTTACAGTTTTGTTAAATAATTTAAAAGTATTTACAATAATTGGTTAATAATTCACATGCTGCCTTGAGAATGTGGAGAGTCCTGTGACTTTCCAGCACTTGTGTTCATGCTTTGTTGTTCTGACCCCGGGGTGGAAGATGAGATGGATGTTTGGTGGTTACTGTTATGATTTGGAGAGTTGGGTAGAGAATTAAATAGGTATGTTATTGGTCAGGGAGTTTAAATTGTGGTTGGTGGGATGAGGATATGTCAGGGGAAGTATGAGTGTTGCTGGGGAAGTATGAGGTCTATTGGTAGCTTGTGTTTCAGAGGACAGTTTGAGGGCAGAGGGGAGCGGTGACTATGTATGTGTTCTATGGTTGGATTTGGGTGGTTTAGGGTGCTTTTGATTAGAGAGGATATGTATTTGTTTATTATTGTGTTAATGGTAGGGATTTGGATGTCTTTGTGGACTGTGGAGCTTTCTAGGAATCCTTGGAGCATTGGTAATGGAATGGAGGATTTTGATTAGGGTAATTTGGAGCTTTTGTGAGTGGGATTTGGTAGTGCAGCCCCATATAGGGCAGGCATAGGACCAGGTGGGTTGGATTATGGAGAGATAGATTAGCCATTTAGTATTGATTGAGATTGGGGAATTTTGTTTAGTAGTGAGTAAAGGGTTTTGAATTTATTATTAATTTTGGAGATATGGGCTTGGTGATATGATCTTGCCAGACTAATTTTTGGTCAAGGGAAGACCTAGGTAAGGGACTTTTCTTTTTATGGGGATAAGAGTTCCATTGAGGCTGAGATGGATTCGGCAGGCTAGTTTCTTTTTAGGGTGAAGTGTAGGAAGGAGGATTTGGAGGGGTTGCTGTTGACTCTCAATTGTTCAGACCATGAGTCTAGGGGGTTTAGGGCACTTTGGAGAGGTTGGAATCCTATTGTCAGGGATGAGGGAAGAGGTTTCACATATGATGGTGATGTCATCTGCAAATAATACCATTTTGGTTGAGGGATTTTGAGGTCTGTCATGGATATATAAGTTGAACTAGGAGAAGACATAGGATGCTTCCATGGGGGACGCCCGTGGTGATGGGGTGGGGGATGGTCGGCTCGGTAGGTTTTGTAGTTATGGAAGTAGAAGAGCTGTGTGGGAAGAAATTTTGTTTCAGTTAGGAGGAGGTTGATATTGAAATTATTTAGGAAGTGAGAGATTTCATGGTATTTATTTGAGCAAGCATGGCCGTTCCATGTGCAGATGATAAAGGGGGCGGGAATTGTGGGGTTCATTTTTTTGTGTCAATTAGCTTGGGGACAAGAGAGGTGAGGAGTTCAATTAAGGGAGTGATTATTGAGATGAGGAATTTTTGGAACAAACTGAGTTTAGAAGTTGGTCAGAGGACTGTGTGTGAGTGTTGTGGGTTGGTGACATTGGAGAGAGATTTGGTTTGAGGTGTGTTGTTTGACTATGCTGGCATAGGAGGGCTAGCACATGGTATTTGTATATTTGGGGGGGGGGGGGGGGTACCTGCTGGAGGGAATGTGGATATTGTATGTATGCAGTTAGATTTTTGTTTATGTTGTAGTAGGTAGATTGGAATGATTTGTAATGCGGACAACTTTTGTAGTTGGCTGTGTGGTTGCTGTTACAAGTGGGTGGGCTTGGGCATTTGAGTGTGGGGTGTGAGGAGTCACATTTAACACAGCAAGGAGGATTATGGCAGTTATTTTTGGTGTGACTATAGATTTGGCACTGAGGTACGTGTTTTTTAGGTTTGGGAATTTCTATTTGACAGTCATAGATGGTGCTTAAATCGTATATGGTATTGTTTTTTGGGTCTGGAAGGAGATCAAGGAAGAAGAGAGGCAGGCATTTTTGGTGATTGGATGGCGGACAGGTAGGATTTGTGTGGGGGAATAGCCAAGGTCTTTTAATTGTGCTGTGATTATGATCTGGTCAGCTTCTGAGTGCATACCCCTCAGAATTACTCTTAGGTTGCATTCACTTTTGAGCTGGAAAGTGTTGGTTTTCAAGTATTGTATGAATTCTCTGAATTCATCTATGTTGTTAATTTTTAATTTGAGTTTTTTTTCAATCATATTGTAGGAGAAACCATTTGTTCATAAGGATTTTAGGTGCATAAGGAGTAGTAGATTGATATCATTGGTGTTTTTTATGTAGATTGGGGAAGGTGAAATGGGCTTGTTTGGTGGTGTTGCTTCCTCAATTGGTTGTAAGACTTCAAATCTGTTTGTGGATATGAATGGGGTCGATTTTATCATAGTATTTGCAGGGTGCCTGATGTGATTTTAAGATTTTAATTTTTTTATAGGATTGTGGTAATGGTGGGGAGTTTGGGGTTTAGGGTTCGTTATCACCAATCACTGAGTTTTTACTTAATGCACTCACTGTGCCATCATCTTTGGAGATGTCCATGGTGGTATTGATTTGTTGTGATGAGTTCATGTCACTGGATGCTGGATCTGGTTCAGGTGTAGCAGTTGAAGCTGACAAAGTTGGTTGTACTACAGGTATGCACTCATGGAGTTTGGTGTACTGCGTGTGGATCTCATGGTTTTTTGGTGAAGGTGATGTGGATGTAGTTTTTTGCCTAACTAGTCTGCACCCACAGTTTGAGTGTTCGATATTAGGCGAGACATGAGGGTTTGGATGATGTAGTTGTAGATGACGAAGTAGTTAGCTGAGAAGTGGGTTAACACACATGAAGTTTAATGTACGGTGATAGAATCTTGTGGTTGCCAGCAAGGATAACATAATAGAGCTACTTGACTGGTATGCATTCAATGTTTACACGATCGCTGCTAGTGAGGAATCCTTTATCCAATACGACATATTTCCCCGTATTTACAAGATGAATGATATTTAGTTTTAATCTTTCTGTGTTCCAAAGACAATCTCAAATGTTAATGAATATGGGTCTTGATAATTTATTCACTATTATTTTACTTATAAATATTAATGGAGAGAATCATTTTGAGAATTTGTGTAATGAAATAATGTTTTATTCCTACCTCTAGCTTCTGTATTATTGATAGTTTTAATTCTTGTTAGATTTGAGAAGAAAGAAATATAATTTAAATGTGTTACTCTCTTCTTATCCTTTGCCTCAGTTGCTTTGTTCACTGACTAATTATTCTATTAATTTTCCATTGACACAATCACAATATACATCTTTGTTTACTTTAGAATTGCATTTCTATTGTGTATTTTCACTCCATTATGTAAAAAATAATAAAATTGTGGAATGCAATTTTTGAACATATCACATTTATTTTCAGGTATTTGGAACTACCAATGTATCTTTTAAGGATTTGCCATTACTTGAAGTCCGTTTACGAGATGCTGTACCAGAAGCTTTTGAAATGGTACTAAACTACATATATACAGACCGTATTGATCCAACAAAAAAGAGTAAGTTACGTTTGAACACATTTAACTTTCCTTGTAACCTTATAATAGTATCATTTAACTTTTTTGTAGCTATTTAGTAATGCATTTTACTTTATTACTTGTACAAATGAACTGAGCCATTTAAGCTTATAACTACCATAATATGATAAAACATTTTAATCAGTCCAATTTATTACATACTACCAATTTGGCTACTTAATGGATTAGGCTAAAATATTTAATTAATTTACTTCATTTCTTTCAAATTATAATTATATTTTTTTTTATTGTATTTATGAGTAAAATTAGAAACTTTATCATAATGTCCTCCCAGTCAAAAAGCAATAAACTCTTAAGTATAAATATTTAGTTAACAGTTTCAATGTGTGAAATATAACATTTTTTTTTCAAAATGTATGACATTTTCATGTATGTTAATAACAGATGAGAAGTATCAAAATATTTGATTGAAATTTATTTTTATGTTTTACTTCTAGTTGAAGATCCTGTATGTAATCGAATAGTGTTGCTCATGATGGATGTGTATAGATTAGCAGTACAGGTATGATTAAATTTAGTAATAATGAATACATACTGTTGTAATGGTATATAACAAACTTTTTTTAAGTATTTCATTTTCCAGTTTATGTATTTAATTACAACTTCTAATTAATTTATCTGATTTTTCACCGAATTAATGCAGCACTGAATAGAAAACTAGCAGAGATGTTTCCAATTTTTTTTTATTTGATTTAAGTAAATGGTGCTAATTTTGTATAATAGCATTCTCAGTTCCACACTTCATAATATTATTTAAATTTTTAAGTGTGTTATCTCTCAAGTGCATCATTATTGTAAACTACATGAAAATACTTATATTTTGATGTGTTATGTACAACAAATTTACTCATAGCAATACTCGACTTATATATATATACAACAATAATATGGAGGTTCTTATATTTTTATAAGTAGAATAAAATTTTTATTTAATTTTAATGTATTTACAAATCAAATAATACAAAATGAATCAATGGATCAGACTCTAATTTACATCTAAATATATTTGCCAATCTTTGTATATTACAGAATACGTAGATACTTAATTTGTCAAGTATGGGACAAAAAAAATTCTAGAAATTTTCTCAAGATGTTTATGAGCCATGTAGCCGAGTATTTAGAATACATACTATCATCAATATTGTATATTTCTTGTGTTTCATGTTGAGCATTTTGTTTGGGTAACATTATGTTGATGTTTCTGTAATCCTGCAACATCCAAATTATGTAACATTTCACTGTAGAGTATTCTTGAAAATTGTTATAAATTATATCTTCATTGATAGTAGTTTGTATACATGATTTCAATGCCATATCTCCAGTTCCTTGAGAGAAAAGTCTTGGTGTTTAAATCTTGTACTACTTACCTGAAGAAAATTTTCTACGATCATCCAAAGGTTGCATCAGCCATTTCATTTGAAAATTGTCACACAAATTTACATTTATTATTGATATTAAAATTATATTTAAAATAAGGAGAAGTGACCATACAATTCCCATTGTCAAATTACTCCTCTTGACAATTTGTAGAAGACTTAGTTTGATGGTTTATGTTCTTCACTTATTTTAAATATTGAATAATAACAAAAAAAGGGTCTGTATTGGCTATCTTTCTTATTCATTATTTTCTATCAGACGTAAATTTTTTCATTTTTATTTTAGTTATTCTTAGTGTGAATATATTCTTTACAACGTAGATTTTATTTCCTTAAATAAAATTAATATCATGTTTTTAACAAAATTTCATGTATATAGTTTCATATGAGAAGACTGGAACAACTGTGCATTCAGTATTTGGAAGCAACTATCAATTATCGAAATGTTTTGGAAGCTCTACATAATGCATCTATCTTGAAATTATATTTCATTAAAGAATTCTGCCTTAAATTTATAGTAAAAGAATCCAACTACACTCAAATTGTAATGAGCAAAGAATTTGAAAACTTGGACAAAGCTCTGATGGTAGAAATTATTCGCCGAAGACAAATGCCTCAAGCAAGATTATTACTTGAAGCACCATTTGATAATTCAGGTTGGTAACTGCATTAACCACTTAAGCTTCAAAACTTTGTTACTACTAATACAAATTGTGTGTTCACATTCATCGGCATGGCAGGGGAGAGATGTGAATTAAATGTTAAAAAAAATTGAGATTAGTGAAAAGTCATTGTTTTTCAGGTCACTGAAATTAATAGTGGCACTAAAATGCAATCTAAGCACAATTTCAACCACTATCAGCATTGGAAGGGTTGAGAAAAGGTTAGTAATAAAATACATAGGTTTTGGGTTGCTGAGATGATCGGTAACATGCCAGAAACCAGCTAAGTTGAAGTTCAGCCTCCCGTATACAGAGGGGAGTACAGATAAAAAGAAATGAAAAATATTATAATTTTATAATTAAATTACACATAAATTTTGGATCTTGGTGTTATTGATTGTCTGTGTCTCCTGGTATGGAAAGGAAAGAGAGAAAGGTTGTGGCTTGCCTGAAAGTAAAGTGTGGTGTAGCCATAAGAAACTTAAGGTTGTTCTTCAAATTTTCGGAGGTTCTCAGCCTCCTCCTTCAGGAAGGAGTGTTACACCATTTCATGCACCATCCGGCTGCAGACTGCAGAGTTTAGACCGCCGCACAGCTAGCAGCTCATAAACAATGAACACCCCATCAGGCAACTAACTTTCTCTCTCAAGGGAATGTCATGGAATAGGAAAAGTTCTGATTGTGATCATTCATACGTGTTGAATCCATGGCTTTGCCTGGACTGTAAGACATTTTGGAAGGAGAGTTACCACAGATGGAGTTCTGCCTCTGATTAATCTTGATGAGCTTCATGTAAAGCATTGGTCAAAATTGTTTGTATTATGGCTTTGGGTGTGAGCAGATACTGGGAAAGTTTGACAGTGCTGTGGTGGTTGGCTATTCGTTCAGGGAGGGATATTTTTGTTTGGCCTAAATAAAATGCAGGGCAGAGTCTACAGTTAATTTTGTGTGGGGAGAGGCAGGTGATGTTTTCTTTAATTTTGTATGTCTTTGTGTGATTCTGGAAGATCCAGATAGTTAGACATGGCATCTATTCTTACCACAAGGTTTGCAACCTGGCATAGGTGGGCGGGTGGGGGTGTGGGTTTTGCAGGGACACACAAGTAAAATTGTGGAGGTTGGGTGGGCGTCTGAAGGCAACCCTTGGGCAGGTGGGGCGTATATTGGGGAGGATTGTTTTTAGGTCAGGGTTGGATTGCAGTACAGTGTATGCTAGGTGGAGAATGGAATTGATTTTTTGTAGTCCAGGGAAGTAGGTTGTGAGGGGTGGACTACTTTTCTTGTTTCGGTTCAGAATGGTTGTGGGTGTTTGGAGATTTTATATGGCACTGGTTATCTGTTTTTGGAGGAGGTCACTAGGATAGTTTCTATTGTTGAAGACATTGAGGATCCGGTTGGTGTAAGAGACCTGACTTTTCCAGGTGTAGCAAATACCTGCTTCCCTGAGGGATAGCCTCGATGGGAGAATGCATTTTGTGTGGTTTAGTTGGAAACTTGTGAAGTGCAGTTGTTGGAGCGTGTTTGTGGGTTTTATGTGTTTGATCGTACCAGAAGTCAGGTGTACGTCAATGTCTTGGAAAGTGACTTTGGTTGGATGTTTGGAGTTCAAGGTGTGGAATTTGAATAGGGAATCTGGTCTGTGGGTTCATAGCATGAGGGTGTCGTCTTATGAACCTGAACCAGCTTAGGGGTTTCAATGGGGAGGAATTTAGGTGGGTCTGTTCTAGGAGTCCCATAAACAAGTTGGTGTAGAAGGGTACCATCCAGGTGCCCATAGCTGTGCCACTTATTTGATGGTAGATTTTGTCTTGGAACGAAAAGTAACTTTTTGGTGAAGACAAACTGTGTGAGTGTGATCACAAAATCAAAAGATGTTTTTGGAGTTCCTGGAGATGGCAGAGGAAGTGGTTGGTGTCTTGGATGAATGAGGATAATTTTTCTACAATTGGTTGGAGGGACTTGCACCAATGCAGAAATCCTCTCAGTTGGGGAGTTGTAGCCAGCAACTATTGGGCAGCCTGGTACAAGAGGTTGGTGGTTTCTGGAGAGCAGGTTCTGGTTTTTTGGGGGGGTGAGGATTTCAATGGAAGCTGATGACAATAATGCCCTTCCTCCCTGCCACCCTTATTTGCACGAGTTCATGTGAGTATGTATGAGCATGCTTATGCATGCATGCATGTATGTATGTGTATGCATACATATGTGCTTTTATATGTGTATGTTTGTATGTATACTTATGTTTTGACATATATGTCTGTATAAGATGCTATGTATGAATGATCACAATCAGAACCGATCCTATGCCACGACCTTCCCTTGAGGATAGAAAGATAGTGGCCTGGTGGGGTGTTCATTGTTAATGGGCTACTAGCCCTGTGGTGGGAAAAACTCTGCAGCCTGCCAGATTTGTGTAACACTCCTTCCTGAAGAAGGAGGCTGAGAGCCTCTGAAAATTTGAAGAACTTCCTTTGGTTCCCTGTGGCTACAACGTACTTCATTTTCAGGTAAGCCACAAGCTATCTCTCTTTCTTTTCCATACGAATATCACAATTATTTTGACTATGTCATATCCTTACTAATATTATATATATTAGAATGGAAAGAAAATAGAGGTAGCTTCTGGGTTACCTGAAATTTAAGTATTGTGTAGCAACAGGTATTTCTTCAAATTTCTTGAGGCTCTCTTCAACTGGCTGGTTGCAGACTGGTGAGTTTTGATGGCCACGTGACTAGTAGTATATATATACACACACACACACACACACACACACACATATAAGGATGAGTTGAATTCGTTCATGGCCAGCACACATTTCAGACCTTCCTTCCTGACGAGGGAAGCTCAGGTCCTTGAAATTGAATTATTTTCACTTCTTGGCCCAGAAGGACTAACTATTGATTTCAGGTAAGTTGACTTTGCTGTCCTGTCTAAATGTGTTATTTAATTTGACCTTGTCACATTTTCCTTAAGTGTATATATTGTAATATTTGACTCTAGGTACACAAGCATTTTATTCAAATATTAAAACTTATCTTGAATTAATTTTGGGAGTGTTCTAATGTGCTACAATATATACATGCACATTTGTATGGTTTCATTTCTGTTTGTTGTTTCTGTGAGTAAGTGAAAATCTTCCAAAGACATTGGGTAGCAGTCTGCTCTACCCCATAATGTGGCATTCTTACCCACGAAAAACACCTCCCTTTCTTCACTGTACTTTATATGCTTCTTATGGAACTGCAATTAAGTATTACTTTGTAGGAAGAGGTCTTAGCAGTGGCATTTCATCCTATCATGCATAACTCGTTTATTATGATAGTGGCATGTTTGTTGATGGTCTTCCACTTATCTGCTGACTCCAGCATCACAGACACCAGATTTGGATTAGGGAATTTGAAAAAAGTGTGTTCCATGACTTCCTCCACCCTCCCACAGTTCAGCCAAATGGGACTATCTTCAAACCTTTATAGATATTTTTGAAAATTTCTATGTCCTGTCATGAGTTGAGTTAGCTAATGGTTTTTCCTTGTCCAATTTGGGATGTCAGAGATGATGCGGTGCATCCATTGTTCCTTTGTGGATGTTGCCACTCTATTATTGATTCCATTTTTTGTGTTTTCTCTTCTGATTTTTGTGTCATTCCTCAGCCAAGGTGTCCAGTGGTGGAATTCCAGCTAGAATGAATGCTGCATTGTCAGAAATGGTACAAAAGGATAATATAACTCTACATGCTCAGTCTATACATAGCTTCAGCCCTGCGTAAATGTGCCCTGACCCTAGTGGCATCTGCGCATATGGGAGTTCCGTAGAGCAACATTGACTCCACCGTTTGAGCCAGTAATAGCCTTCTATTTTGCTTGGGTCCACCAGTCTTTAGCATTTTCCTCATGAGGGCAGTGCAGACTTTTGCCGCTTTCTCGTTCAACTTTTTGTGGTGGTGCTTATATGTTAGTTTATCATCCAATTTGATTCCCAGATAACGTATCAATTGTTGTGATGTGATGGTACATCTGTCAATTGCTAGAATGATGGTCTCCCTGATGTTTCTGCTTGAAATGAGCACTACTTTAGTCTTATGCCCCTAAAGCTGGAGGCCTATGGACTGCATTCATTCTGATATTCTCCTCACTGTACTGTTGCAAGTTGTTTGGCAACCACAACCACCACAATGTCATCTGAAAACTGCATAATCTTAACTCCCTGTGGCAAGTGGAGTCGGAGAACCCCATTGTACATCACATTCCACAGGATGGGACTGAGGAGAGCGCTCTGGTACTCCTCCTGTGATGTTGTGATATCTACGAGTCTCCAATAATTCTCGTGTTATCGATGGAACTGCTTTTCTGTCGAATGCATCCAGACTGCATTTCTACCTCACAGAGTTAAATGGATTCTTTACATGTAGGGTCACTACTGCACAGTATTTCTTCGTATGTATGTATAAAATGGTATGTATTATGAATGATTTCCATCCAAAGATTTACTATGCCATGACTTTCCCTTAAGAGAGAAAGTTAGTGGCCAGGTGGGGTGTCTTGTTTATGGACAACAGCTAGCCGCACAGTGAACAAAACTCCACAATCCACAGCCAGCTGGTGTTCAGAATGTGTTGAAACTGGGAGCTGAGAGTCTCTGAAAATTTGAAGAACTTCTAAGTGGCTATGCTGAGCTTCAATTTCTGGAAAGCGACTAACTATCTCTTTCCTTTCCATACCAATATTCTCAATTATTTTGACAACTTAACATCCTTACTTTTATATATAACACTTAAAGAAAAAGTGACGAGGTCAAATTAAATGACAAATTAAGATAGGAAAGAGAGAGAAAAGTCAACACCTGAAATCAATAGTTGGTCCAGTCTGGCTGAGGTGAAGAAATATTATGAATTTTCAAGGACCTGAGCCCCCTTCATCAGAACCTTACCCCTATAAGTCATCAGATGCTGAACTCCATCTTTGGGAACTCTCCTTCCAGTACATTTTACAGTCTATGCAAAGTCCTGGACTCAACATCCTCTAATATTGTTATAGTGGTTTATTGTTGCAGTAGTTATGATATTGTGTTGAAATCTTTAATCAACATAATATTATGATAGTAGTTATAATGATTTCTATTATAAAGATGTGTTCAATCCTTATCCTCTTCTCATTCTTTTCCTTTTTAACTTACTATCCTTTAATTTACTTTTTAGCTGCCAACAATTCTAATTGGTTTGTTTGTATGTGTGTAAGTATTTTTTCTTTAATTTTCCACATTCCTTCACCTCAGCCAGACTGGACCAGCTATTGATTTCAGTAAAGTTGACTTCGCTGTCTTTCGGTCGTCTATTATTTTGTTATATATATATATATATATATATATATATATATATATATTGTAATAATCAATTAATATGGGCTTTTAAATTAACAATTATAAACTTTAAAACAAACAAAATTTATTTAACAAAACTTGAAACAATGATACAATTTAATAAAAAACATATCTCAATCTCTCAAAGGTCTTAACTGGGTTTGATAACGGCAGAACATTTAACATAATCAAAGAACAATTTACATTTAAATTAAAAGGAAATATTTATTCGTCTAGACATAGACGAAATTAATTATCGACGAACTTATTCTACAAAATTGATTTTAAATTTAAAGAGTTTATTTTATTAACACACAAGAAAAGAACGATATCTGACTTTATCTTTTAATTCGGTTTACATCGATGAATAGAATGAAATTTCAACTTACGATTACTCAGGAAAATTTGGCTCGTTCGTACACACACTTTAAATACTGGACATTTTAAACACTGATTCTAACACACACTGTTGGTTTGACAAAAGTTGGTTCTCCGTTCGTGAAGGACATATCATTTGCTCGTTACTAGACGCTGGATGCAGTGTCCTGGTCTCCTACAATCGAAGACAGTGGTCTAATTTTGAGATTAAAATAGATTAGACTTCAGCATACAAAATGTTTATCGAAGAATATTTTGCTATTTCTCTCGCAGACTGCAACTTATAACACATTCTCCTCCCTTAAACGATGTCTGTCTTAGTCATATTTTCCCGCTTCGGTGATCGCCTCATGACTAACTTCTCTAACTCACCTCTCTCAAAAGCTTATCTCCCGCTTATATACTCCCAGTCTTTTCCTTTTTCCATTGTTCCAAAACTTCGTCGCAAATGCCCGTTGACAGTTTCCTCCATTATCCCGAGATTTATATTATGCAGCTGCAGTTCCTTAGTTATCAAATGGCTAACTACTCTGTCTTGTCAAAAGCCGACAATCGAGACAGGACTTTTATCTTTTTGCACCCTCACACACCCAGCTTTTCAAAACGACAAAATACTCAGTCCTAAATAAACACATTACAAAACTTGCCCCTCTCAACAGTCCAAACCATTAATCAGAAACAATGCCTGTTCCGAATTCTCAAGACCAGTCCTAAATAAACACATTACAAAACTTGCCCCTCCCACAGTCCAGATTATCCATCCGAAACAAGGCCTCACTTACCAGGCATTACAATATATATACATATATATATGATATGATATGATATTAGTGAGGATATGGCATTGTCCAAAATAATTTCAATATTGGTATGGAAAGGAAAAAGTGAGAGGTAGAGGCTTACCTGAAAGTGAAGTGCGGTGTCACCATAAGGAACTAAAGGTTGTTCTTCAAATTTTTGGAGGCTCTCAGCCTCCTTCAGGGAGGAGTGTTACACTGGCCGGTGCACAGAATGTTCTTCAAATTTTCGGAGGCTGAGAGCCTCTGAAAATT
The DNA here is from genome assembly GCA_037074705.1 of Zhengitettix transpicula. NCBI lineage: Eukaryota > Metazoa > Arthropoda > Insecta > Orthoptera > Tetrigidae > Zhengitettix > Zhengitettix transpicula. The sequence goes on along the minus strand of CM073591.1, from coordinate 185,817,260 downwards.
TGAAGAACAACCTTCAGTTCCTTATGGCGACACCGCACTTTACGTTCAGTTAAGCCACAACCTATCTCTCTTTCTTTTCCATACCAATATTGCAATTATATATATATATATATATATATATATATATATATATATATATATAATTATCTTTCCTTTGCTTTGAATTCCCTAGAGAGAGAAGTTAGTTGTATTTTGTGGGGTGTCGATTGTTCACAGATAACAGCTAGCCACGTGAAGTTTTCTTCCATAGCCAATACACAGACATGAAAACTGATTTTTTACAAAAAAAAACTATAAAATTTTATGTCAGTCTATTGACAGTTAATATTTTCCTGTAATTCTTGAATTATAATAAGTAAAATTATGTGTATTTCCAAAAGAATAAACCAAGGTACTCAACATTGAAAGGTGATTAATAGGTGTGCATGTGTCTTTATATTTAATAATTTTAATATCACACTGAAGAACTTATTAAAATGAAATTATTCTAATTAAAATTGGCTGTAAAAATGGTTATGAACAGTGAGAAAGTGTATAGGAATAAAAATACTTTTCCAACAACAAATCAAAGTGGACTTCTTTAAATAAATTAAACAATGCTTCCAAAAGAAAAGTTATTTAAACAGTTTTAATGGTTTGGCTTCAATATTGATACAAAAATCTCTGAAATAGTCATAAAGACGTAAAAAACTATTTTGGAGTTTTAGTTAAATTGTTGACAATATTTTAATCTTGATATTATTTTCAATTGTTTTATAATTCACTTATTTTAAATTAATTGATTATAATGAATAGGTTTTTGTAATTTGTTTAAATTTACAAGCTTACGCACCTGTATTAAGGTTCGGACCATCTCTGCATGTTTAAATAACTACATTGTGTTATAAACTCTTAAAACATTGTATTAGTAAGTAAAATATTAAAATTATAGTTTCAATTTTATATTTTTTTGAAAGGTACAACTTTGGAGCAAGATATGGAAATGTTTTTAAAAATTGGTGGAAAAGAATTTTGTGATATAACACTTATGTTAGATGGGACACGTATTCCTGTACACAAGGCTGTCTTAGCAGCACGTTGCAGTTATTTTGAAGCTATGTTTCGGTCCTTCATGCCAGATGACAATGTCGTGCAGGTTAGTTACATAGTGATTATTAAAACTTATTTGTTTTCTAAAGCATGTAGCATAATTTGCTGGAAAACATTGTAATTAATGACTATAACCATGGTTCTAACAACTATTACTACGCATTAACTTTCCTTTCCCTTCCTTCCTTCACCTTCAACACATATATCCATTGCTTTCAACTTCATTTCTATGTCTGGCTGTACAGTCAAAAGCATCAGTTGTTCTATTATGACTTATAGAAAGCAGAGAAGCCTGACACATGTTAGTAGGTTGAGTGTAAGTATAAGATTGGTTTATTAACATTTGACACTAGGTATTGCCCAGGTGCCTTACATATGAATACAGGCTCTAGATGGCGCCACAACATCTCCCCCTTAAAAAGTTGAGCCTATGAGGGGCTCACACAGTACGTCCCAACTTGGTGATGTGGAGGTCATACTGAAGGTTGAGTGCTGGCGTGACAGGATGTTCCTGTGCGGGTAAACATGGATGATCCACTTGCTTTTGAGTGTGTGATGCTGCATCATCTGCAGCGTCTGGGAGATCTTCCTCCACATCATCTTTGTGATTCTATTTAATTCTGCTTTTAGACTCATAAAAAATATTTTCTTGTCAGAAAGTAATCACTAGGAGCTAGATATCTCAATGCTACATCCACTTTTGATCCACATGTTCATTAGATGTAGGGTGACAAAATGTACACTTCTTATTTTCAGGATATTCTTGTAAAATTCAGTAAATTTTATGAATGTTGTCAAAAAATTTCATTATTTTCTTTAAACTTGACAATAGAGGTACTTAATTTTTTTTTTACCTGTAGGCAATCCTCACTGCTCAACAGTCAGTAACTGTAAATCCCAATCTGCAACCAAACTGCCTTTTCTAATTTAGTTGCTTTATTTCATACTGGCAGCTGTCTATCAATAGAACCTGCGGAGAAGGGATTATTGTTCATATTCATGTAGTGTAGTAGGCCCATGATGACCCTGTTTATCTATTACCTTTCTATTGTGTAGCTGTTTCTTCAGATATGGTAGTTGATTTACGCATCATAAAAATAAATAATTAAGTATTAATCTATTATGTTTGTCATGAAATGTTACTATAAACACTGAAGCCTTGATTCTGTAGTCATTAGCCACAAAATTATATTGTGTAACATTTACTCTTCTTCAGGGGTTAAGGGAATAACAAGGCAGTTTATAGGTACTATTATTTTATGGAATGTGTAGAAAATTAATAAAGCCAATAAACATTTTCTATTTTCAGAAAAACTATTACTATTTATTATGCATACTGGGACAATAAAATATAAACAAAATGAATAAATACAGTAATTAAATATTTTATAAAAAATAAAGAATTCTCCAGCTATTAATGAGCTTCCTTTTCTTCAGAATTAGTGGGCTGGGAGAAGAACAACATATTTGACAAATATTTATAACTGTTTGCTACTGCACTTACTTGGTGTTTCTGGCAATCTGTGTGTATAGGAGGAGGTGAGGGAGGGGGGGGGGTCCTGTGGTGTTGATGGTGGTTCTATATTCTTATGTTGCTTGAAGTTGGTTGCAGTTAACTGCTCTCACAGCTCAAAACAAAAACTCACTCTCTTTTTCATAATGTCCAAATTCCAATACTTCTCTCTCTCTCTCTCTTGTGAGGCAAAACAAAATTCTTCCTCCACTTCTGAGCTCTACTTCTTTCCCTTGCAAGGCAGAGAAACAATTGTCCTCAGCTTCTAGGGTTAGCCCCCTGGAAACCTCACTTTCTCCTCCAGACACAGAGGCAGCCAGCTGCTTCATTTTTCCCAGAATTACTGAGTCGAGTCCATATTTTAACTTGGTGAAATAACAGGATCTGTCCCACAACCACACAAACTCGGGAGCTTTAAAATAATTTTAAATTAGCTCCATTACAACTGATATCAATTATAATTTATAGTAATTAATAATTAACTTTAATTAACTATTTTGTTTCAGAGCCACATATATATTTTTAAAAGCCAAATTAAATAATAAATATGTTTCTCTTTGCAATCTGTAATATTTGGCTTGATATATTATAAGTTTATAATAATTCAATAAATGTATCATAAAACAACTATGAGAGAAATGTAAATAATGATATATTTTATCAGTTCTTGATTTGGCAGCATAGTGACTCATTGTTAACTATTTTGATCCTCATAGATTCAGATTGGAGATATTATACCGTCAAGACAATCATTTGATTCACTGTTAAGGTATATTTACTATGCTGATGTCAATATGCCTCCAGAAGATTCGTTATACCTGTTTAGTGCTCCATACTTCTATGGATTCACCAATAATCGTCTCCAGGCATTTTGTAAACAGAATTTGGAAATGAATATTACGTTTGAAAATGTTATTCAAATACTGGAAGCAGCTGACAGAATGCAAGCCACTGATATGAAAAAATATGCTCTTAATTTGATTGTGCACCATTTTGCAAAGGTAGTTAGCATATAAGTTAGCTAGAATAGTTGATAATGGTAAGTAGAATTTAAAATTATAATAATATTTATTTTAATTATCCTTCAGGTTGCCAGATTGCCAAAAATGAGATCCCTTGGTCGTGACTTACTTTTGGATATTCTTGAAGCTTTAGCAGAGGACATGAGTGATTCTAAACTGTGCCAGGACATGACAAGTATCAGTTTAAATAGTGATTCATGAGATTCTTCATTATATCCTCTTTATGGAGTAAAGTGAATCAAGTTATTCTTTAAGGATTATATTTATATTTACTCAATCTGTCTTTCTACTTGTCATAATAAGATATATAAATTTGTTAGAGATGTTTTTGCCTCGTTGTTATGAGAAATAATGTGATTTTGTATGCATAAACTCAAATACTTTTCAATTGTTTAATGAATTAGTCTTCCAAAAACTTGAATTATGAAAAGAAATGTTATGTTTTCATAGTTTAATGACTTAATGCATTTATAGAGTTGTGAATTGGAGTTTCTATTTATATATATGTGTATATATATATATATATATATATATATATATATATATATATATATATATACATATACATAGTTCAATTTGTTGTGGAAGAGGGACATAAATGAGACTGACTTACCTTGAATTGAAAGTTGGAGCCACCAGATATTCATATAGGGCTAGGCTTTCACCTTCCTCCTATTTATTTCTATCTTTCCTCACTATCTAAGATCCAATGTGACTTTGTCACCAAATTATAGTTCCTAACATTGTATATAATTTTAAAAACACTAAAAGAAAATGTGATGAGGTCAAAATAATAACACATTTAGATAGGAAAGAGTGACAGCAAAGTTGACTTACCCTGAAATCAATAGTTGGTCCAGTCAGGTTGAGGAGAAAAAATATTTCAAATTTTTGAGGGCCTGAACCCCCTTCATCAGAAAGAAAGGTCTGAACTTCTATTCTGTATGTATTTTTCTGTTATTTTTTTATTGTCCTGACCTTTCCTTCAGAGAGAGAGAGTTTTTGGAAGTTTGAATTTGTCACTGTGTGGCTGGACAATGTTAAGTCCTGTTGTCCTGAAGAAGTGGGCTCAGGCTTTCTATGCCAATTCAATTTAAGGTCAGCTGCTCGCTGTCCCTCGTTCTTATCTAACTGAGTTAATCAATTTGACAATGTCCTTACTTGCCTTGTATGTGTGTGTGTGTATATATATTTTGTATTGTAAATAATAAAATTAATTATAAATAAATATTTGATTGATTTGAATTAAATAGAGAATATAATTAAAATGATTTATCACTTTTATTAACACACAATAGATAAATACAAAAAATACACTTAAACTTTTATTTTCAGGATCAAATGTCTTTGAATTATTCTTGTAAATAGAGTTCTGTAAAAGGTTGATCAAAATTATGTAATCAATTACAAGAAAATTTATAATGGTTAGGCTCAGATTTGAATCGGTAGGTAAAAGTAAACTTTCTTGTCAGGGATTTAAGTGGGGTTGACAAATATTTCTAGAGATTGAAATTGAATGCTTCCACAGTAATACCTCATGTTCTATTATGATGTTATATGTCTTATAGAGGCAGAGAGTAAGCCTGACACATGTTAGTAGGTTAGTGTAAGTATATGGTTTATTAACATTTGACACTAGGTGTCGCCGTACTGCCTTACATATAAATACAGGCGCTAAATGGCACTACAACATCTCCCTCTTTAAAGGTTAAGCCTATCAGGGGCTCGCACAGTACATCCTGACTTTGTGATTCTGACGTTACGAGCTATCACATGTGGAGGTCATACTGCTTGTGGAGGCGCTGACGTGACAGGATGTTCTTGTATGGGTGGACATGGAGGATCCACTTGCTTTGAGTGTGTGATGCTTCATAATCCACAGCGTCCAGGAGATCTTCCTCCACATCATCTTCGTGATGCTTTGGTGAGGGAACCAGCTGATGTCAATTGTGACGTAGCTCCCCGTGAGCCAACTTAACAATACAGAATCTAGAGGTGCGTCTGCCTGTTTGGTCATGATGCTGGGATCCAGACTGAGTTACCTGGTGAGAGGCGTTAAAGAGTTCACACGCCATGGCGACAATCGAAGTTTAGCCGTTGCTGAACTCTCATTCCCCCCTCCTTCTTTCGAAGAATCTCCAATTAGGCCAAGCAGGCTGGTGGTTGCTCTCGGCGACAGGTAGATGGCTTCGTAGTAGACGACCCATAAGGAGTTTGCTTGGTGAGTAGCCGTTGAAGAGCGGAGTAGAGAGGTACGCTAGTACAGCTTCATAAGGATCTGAGAACTTCGTAAGTCGAGCCCTTAGAGCCTTCACACTTGCCTCGATGAGCCTATTGCTCTGAGGGTATAGCGGGCTCCTAGTCGTGTGATGGAAACCCTAACTTTCGGCGAAGCGCGCGAGTTATGACGTCTGCAGAGGACAGCGAACTTCAGCCGGGATTTCATGGCGCTAAAAATTGATTTCATGTGATTCACAATCGATGTGCTAGTAATCGACGTCAGTAGTACGAATTCTGGGTAACGTTCCGTCAGCAGAAGATACTAATGTTTACCGAGCTTCGATAGGTCAGTTCCGACGATTACCCATGCTAGGAAACTGGGTTGTCATCAGAGGCTCTTTCCTATTTATTCGTTGCTCCGCGCACCGGTAGCACGTGCCGACGAGGTTGGTGATGTCCTTTGATTTACCCGGCCACCATACTGAGCAGGTGCCCGGGCTCGGCATCTCGTTATGTCGAAGTGTCCATCATGGATCCTGTCCAAGATGTCTTTCTGTCGGCTGGGTGGGATCACCATTCATAGGTTGAGTGTAAGTATAAGACTGGTTTATTAACATTTGACACTATGTGTCGCCCTAGTGCGCTAGATGGTGTCACAACACCTGATACAGCTTCACACGGCTTATAAAAATTGGCACTCTTACTTTTTCCTGTATCGGCGTACTGGCGACTCGGAATCCGCAGTTGGCAGAAATGCAGCGACGGCCTGGGCAGGACCGCTGCTAGGAGTTGGTCTCAGGGATTGGCCACTGGCTCAGGCGTAAGCATCCGGAATTATTTGCTGTCAGCGTCTTGGCGTTTTGTAAATGCAATGTAAGCTTGGCCCACCGTGGCGATAAAGAGCAGGACCACACAGCTAGGTCCGAGAACTGCGAGGTCAAGCGGCGTCACATTTCCGGGGTGCGTACTTAGAAAGCTTGTGTAAGAAGCAGAAATGTTTCCAAGTGCTGTGTCTCAAATCCATGACGTCAAGAAAAGATTGAAATTTTTTCTAAGTCCAAAATATCGGCAATCAAAGTGTCGCGAAGTTGCCCATAAGAAAAACACTTGCAGACGGCTCACTGAGCCTTTTCAGTCTACTATAGAAGATTATTCCAGCGCTCGACATTTAGAATACGTATTCCAGTTCTTTCAATTATCGCATCATATTATAGAGAACTTCTTCGTAGAATTCTTTACACAGTATTAAATGCTGGCGTCGTATTTTTCCTATTATTGTCTTGGCGATCACATTTCCAAGCGTCTGCTATGAATCATAATGATTAAAATACAGATTATAATTATAGCAGATAAATTTAACACGTATTGATGATTTTTAATTAAAATTACTCATTCGTGGTAAATTTTCAATACTTATAATCATTTGTGTGGAAAAGGAAGAGGTAGTTGGTGGCTTAACTGAAATTGAAACTTTGGTGTTGGCACTCGGGACAGAGTGAAGTTCTTCAAATTTTCAGAGGCTCTATGCCCCATTTCTTCATGAAAGAGATTTACATTCCGTACGCTGTCTTTCTGTCCCAAGTGGCAACTCCAAGCTTCAGGTAACCATCTCTTTCCTTTCCTTACAAATGTTTCCTGTCGTCAAACCAATCATAAATTGTACCAAGACTGAGGTTACATTTGATTGTGTCCAAGCCTGTAAATAATTTTTTCCTCATCTTGTTCAATTGATAGCATGTGTTTTTCCATTGATGCAGGCATGTATAACAGAATCATTAAATAAAATAAATTATTCTTTGGTAGTTATTTCTTCTTAGCCAAGTCTTTCTAACATTTTATAATCCAATAATCTATTAAAAAATTTCATCTCTTTCAGATGAAATTGATTAACACAGATATATAATTTCAATCATATACAATTCACAACACTCTGGTTTTTTTAACTAAGGTTCCCACATGCCGAGGCATCTCGGTCTGCTTTGAGAGGTGTATGTTTGTCAAACAAATAAATTTTGAAGGAAGCAACATGTTTCATGTCTTATGCGGCACACCTTTTAAGTTTATTTTCTAGTTTTGCTAACGGCATTGATCGATATGGCTTTTGTAATCATCTCTGCTCAGGGAGTAAAGGGACACGTGACATTAATCGCGGTCCAGGAAATGAAATGTCCACTGCTACGAGCAAAAAAGGCTCTTAGAAAATTTCGGATTAAATCACCCCACAAAGACATCATCGAAGGACAAAACGGGAGAATATTTTCTAATAACCGCAGCCACTTTGGGGGCTTTTTTCCTCTCCGTTTTTGAACTAAGGTTCCCACAAGCCGAGGCACCTCGGCCTGTTCTGAGAAGTGTATGTTCCGGGTTCACAGACCTTGGGTATACGGTAAGAGTTGTCCGCTATTCCCATTGGAATAGTCGGCCAACTGCCTCCTAAACTGGTCGAGGCACGGAGAAGGGAATGCTGCGTTCCCACAGCAAACTCCTCTCCTGCTATCGGAAGGGCGTGGGACAAGTACCAAATGCCCGACCTACCTGATGCAGGTTTTTATAGGGTTTGTCCTGCATTACTTTTAGGCGAATGCCGGGTAGGATCCTTAAAATATAGCCCGGGGCCCTAGTTAACCCTTGGCTACCTTCCGCATCCCCCCTTTCCTATGCTATAAGAGGGGAGTTGCCACTATGTGGATTAGCCTATACATAGCCTGTCTACACCCAAAAAAAAATCAACGTAATAATATTTATGGTTATGAGCTGCTGAGATTTTCGAAGGATTTTTTATTACAAGTTGTACTGCCGTTATTCGGATATAACGTTCACTTTCTTTAACGCGGGTTCTCACGTACCGAACGGTTTGCCCGATGTAAGATTTACAACACTCACAAGGTATTTCTTATTAGCCCATAATTAAAAATTTGTCTGTCTTGAACGGACGGAAGGACACTGACAATTTTATACTGTCTCTTTTATATGGTGGTTATGTCAATCTTTCGTAAAATGGTCCCAATTCATTCAGTTACTTCTTTGATGTAGCCATACTTCTTATATGTAGTTGAGTATTTTCTTTGCAGTTTTATTGCTATTTAATGCTATAGATATATTTAAGTTGTTATAGTTATTTTGGTTGAGGGCCTACTTCAAGTGTTTCGTCCTCCAGACTTTCCTCTTCGCATATTTTACAACACTAAAATACTACAAGCAGTAGACCTAGTTGCGAAAGACAGTAAGAAGCTTCTTATAGAGAAAGGTCTAGTTGTTCCTGCATCAATTATTTCGTTTGAGGACGGAGTTTGGGACATATGATTATTCAATATCAGTAAAGAAGCTCGCATCCTTCCCAAGGGAATGTCTTTGGACTTAGCCAAACCTTTATTGGAAAAGCAGCTGAATGTCACAAATGAAGTGGATCATACTGAGAAATCATGTAGTAACGAATGTAAGCTTGAACTAAACCTGCCTCCGAACTAAACACAAAACAACGAGAAAGGTTACTCGAATTATTTTTTTTTAATTTTAAAATGCTTTTGTACTGTAACCAATGACCGAGACTAACTCCGCAAAAATAAAACGTCGAATTAATGCAGGGGACCATCAACCGTTAACCCAAAGGGCATATCGCGCCTCACCGTTAGACGAATAATTCAGAGAGAAACTGTTGGAGAAAGGAGGCATTCAACTATCCGAAAGTCCTTGCTCGCCGCCTGTGGTGTTAGTACGATGGAAGGTGGCTATTCTGCGACGTTTGGCCTGTGCAATGCTACCTCTACCTTGAGAGAATGATGGACAATCTTCTACGTCAGCTAAAGTGGACAATGTGTCTCTGCTAACTGGATGATGATATCGTATTCTCGGAAACTTTCGACGATCATTTACTCAGGTTGAAAGTAGACTTAAATGTATGCATAAAGCAGGACTCCGGTTGAATCCGAAGAAATGTTTTTTTTTTGAGCATGTGAAATCAAGATTATTGGTCATCTCGTCTCACGCGCAGGAGTCCGATCTGACCCTGAGAAAGTACGAGCCATATCTTCGTTTCCCATTCTAAGAAACGTGAAAGATAGAGAGGATAGGCTTCCCGAAGGCAGGCGCTGGATGAAGAGTTCTCGGGTTTCCAGTCGGGCTACGAATTTTGTTGCACACAACGTTTCCATGGCTGACACTGCCATCCAGGGAAACGTTGTGTGCAAACGAAATACATAACCCGAGAACCCTTCATTACGCGTGAAAGATGTTAGAAGCTTCCTTGGACTTTGTTCGTACTACCGACGATTCATAAAACATTTCTCCGGCATGGTAAAACATCTGTAACACTTGCTGCGAGGGAATTCCCTGTTCACTTGGGGAACTGAAGAAATGAAAGCTTTCGACGTGCTACGGCAGGCTGTTACTTCCGATCCTGTACTTGGACTCTTCGACGTAACCGCACCTACAGAATTGCACACCGATGCTAGTGGATACGGCCTCGGCGCTGTTCTCGTTCAGACACAAAGAAGAGGAAAAGGCGATGATAACTTATGCACCGAGAACTCTGACAAAGGCCGAAAGCAATTACTCAAATCAAAAAGAATATCTCTCCGTCATTAGAACGATGAACAAATTTCGCTCTTATCTATACGGAAAAATGTTCACTATTGTCACTGATCACCTTTCTCTTTGTCGGTTAGCAGGACTGAAGGATCGTTCAGGACGACTTTCCCGCTGGGCCTTGAGGCTTCAGGAGTACGACGCTACTGTGGGTTATAAAAGTAGAAGAAAACATAAATATGCTGCCGTCTCTCGAGGAATCCCATAAATGACGAAAATCTCGACGTCGCTGATATACTCACTGCATTCACAAACTTTCTTGAAGAACACCAGAACGATTCCAAACTGGTGAAAATAATTTTGACACTGAACATATTAGACGAGGTCAAGGGTAGGTTTAAAATTATTGATAACACTCTACGAAAGGAATTATTATCCGTCAGGAAAGAAATGGCTTTCAGTTATTCATTCAACCCACACTCATACACAATATTTACTTATTGCTTCTCAGCAGATCGTAAATAGTTAATAAAATAAAATGTTATTTATAAACACTTGAGATTGGAGATCCTACGGCACTGTCACGGTGCGTCCCCAGGTGGATACCTGAAGACCTACGATCGAATATGCAAAATACTCTATTGACCCTTTGCCAGAATTATGTAAAACTTTGATATTCAATTTGTAACTTTTTCTCTCAAGAAAAACGGCGTGTTTATAACTGTTAAGACATTACGTGATGCACTGCAGGGAGTGTCAGCGCAGGAAATCTGTTCCACAAAATTCCTGCGGTTGGCTTGTATCAATTCCACCGACATTTCCATTTCATAGGACAGGCATAGACCTTCTTGGACGTTTTCCCGCTTCCACAAAAGGCACTAGATGGATTATTGTATGTACCGACTATTTCAACGGCTATGCCATTACAAAACCTTTGCCAACAGCTGAAGCTCTCAAAGTCGCAAAATTTATTGTTGACGAAATTGTGCTGAAACACTGTGTTCACAGAGGTATAATTCCTGACAAAGGCACGGTTTTTCAATCACAACTGGTACATGAAGTGGTTCGACTCTGCGAAATCACACACAGAAGAACGATTGCTCACTATCCGCAAACTAATGGGCTAACAGAACATTTAAATAAAACCTTAGCTGATATGTCGATGTGGAGCAAAGAGACTGGGACACCATCCTTCCGTTTGTCACATTTGCGTACGATACGACCGCCCAGAAAACAACTGGATTCTCGCCGTTCTTTCTTTTGCACGGACGCGAAGCAGAAACTCATGTGAACACTATCTTTCCGTTTCATCCAGATAATGTAGGCGATGATTACATTTAGCAGGTTTAAACTCGAGCAGAGTAAACTCGCCAGGTTGTTCGACTACGTAACTTGCAAGCACAGGAGAAGGACCGGCTACGATACGATATAAAAAACCGGTTAGTATCGTATCAACCCGACGAATTGTTGTGGGTCTTCAGTCCAGTTCGCAAAGTCGGCCTATTGAAACGTTATTGTGGGCCAATTAGAGTACTACCAAGACTAGCTAACGTAAACTACGAGGTCGAACTTTGATCCTCTATGCAGGCGACGGAAATCAAAAGATGTCGTACATGTTTTGCGCATGAAACCATACCATGACCCCGACGCTCAATTGAATGAAGAAAGTAGTCGACTCGATATCGATAAACCGGAAAGTGAGACTCACCAGGAGAAAATAGCGGCAACTACAGTACAGACTCCGAAAATTGAAAATCTTATACGAACATCGGACCCGAAACGATATCACGGACCAAGAAATGCGCGTGAAGATTACTGAACGGCGGGACGCTGTTATTTGTGGAAAGGACATAATTACACGGTTTTCAGCCAGCAAATGTGGCTCAGGGTTCAACAAGGCTGAGAGTCGGCTTCCGTCAGACTGCGATGAAATCCACATTCTGCGACATTACGCTGCATGTGTGATGAAAATAATAATTGGTGGCCGTGACGTTCTCTCTTCCCCACGGAGCTCTTAGTTTTGTTTTTCTTTGTTATTTAATTTGAGCGTGTGGTGTACATTTTGTGTTTTATTTCGTTTAAATAAATTTGTTTAACGTACTCCTGTCTAAATTACTAAGTGACAATATTCTATTATACGGCCCTGATTTTTCCATAAATCGAGATATACATTTGAAACATATGATGGTCGTGACTCTTTGTAATGGGTATAATTGTGCGAATTTATAAAATTATTGTCAACACTTGAAGATAAAGGCAGTAACCGCCATCGAAACGTATATGTATCAATGTATTCACCCGGTTGGAATCCAGAGAACTGCTTGTTAACTGTCAACAATGTTTAACATTGTGTTCTCATGTTCAGATTTCGGTAAAGGTATTTAGGGTGGATTGAGGCAAAATTGGTTGTATCCAGTTTGGATGTTTTGTTTTCTGGCACAGGTCACAATTAGAAATGATTGTTCCGATTAGCTTTTCATACCCCTCTTGTAACGCGTGTATTTTGGTTTAGTTTTGCTTTGTCTCGAAAGTGTTGTTTGCTGTGATTTGGAGAATTCGAAATCGTGCACGTGCGTGGGGGTGGAGGAGATAAATATTTCCATCCAAGTAATTTTCGTGTCCTGTCTTGATTGTTGGCCTCAACATGACAGAATAGTTGGCCATTGTTGACTACGGAACTGCAGCGGCGTGCTATAACTCTTGTAACAATGGAAGATTCAGTGAAACTGACATTTCGACGAAGTTTTCTAATAATGAAAAAAGTAAAAGAATGGGAGACTATAATGGAGGAAACGGAGATAAGCTTTTGAAACTGGACAGTTGTTCTGCGCTCACCGCAGCTGGTGGATGTGATTATGAGAGGCTCCGTATTGCGTTACGTGTATACGTTTTAAGTGTCACATATCTACAAATCTCATGAGTTCTGCTGTAAACTTTTCCAAGTTGTTGTCTCTGATATAGTCCGAGGTAGAATCGTCGTGAGAAAGGGGCACAATTTGTTAGTGAAGAGTTCATCGAAGCCACACAATTTAGTACGACTGCTTGCCAGCAATCAATCCCGGAGGCCGACGTCTTAGCCAGTGGTCCTGACTAAAGTCATCGATGCAGTTAACCCGTTCTGCCGGCTGAGAGATACGGAGACGTCGGTACGAGAGCTACAGCAAGCAACACAACACAATAGCAGTACGTATTTGGTACGGGCAGCAGATCTCTTCTATGTAAAAACCACAGATGCCTGAGATAAGTTTTTCATGCTTAACTGTAATAAAATTTCTTTAATGGTCAATATAGTTTTTGATTTAACGTAAAACCCAGCCCACAAAAATAATTCTTTACTCTATACAAAGTAATTATACATCATAACATAAATTTTGGTTGTTTCATGGTGTGCACACGTTGTACGGTAAAAGTTCATAAGGTCATTTACTGTTTCTCTAGGAACTAAAATTATGTATACATTTTCCCTGAAATATTTTCTACAATGTACTATTTTTCTTTATATACAATGCTGATACGTTTAAACACGAGACGACAGTCTGTCTTTAACCCACCACTATTCGTTCCCCCTCATCATATCCTCACGAGAAACGGCAAATAATTTTAAAATTTATTTCCCGGCTGTATACATATATAAACTGTAAAAATGAATATATTTTTGTGTTTATTTACACACATATAGGTCTATGTATGATCCGTTTACAAATCTACACCCATGGAGCAAATTTGAGAAAATTTTGTGAACGTGCTCCTTTCGAACCGGAAAACACTACTAATACCTCTAGTGGTGGACGGGGAGGAAACTTTAAATTGCTACAATGGCCGATATTTGCGTCGACAAACATTTTTCGGGGTCAATGAGATTGGTAGTGTTTCTGCCGATGTTTTTTTATAATTTCAACCCCTTTCGGCATGGGAGTAGCGCACCCTTCGGAGTGGGGGTAAATGGGCGTACGTAAAAATAAGGCTAAAATGTAATTCAGAAGTCCGGGTGAATGGGGAAAACAATGTTACATGAAGTCTACCAATTTTTTTACAGATGTTACTTACGATACGAAGCAAAAACTGGATCGGTAATACACCTCTAGTGCGTGTGGGGTGGAATTGAAAAAGAATTCCAAATTACAGGGAGTATTTCTCATTCTCTTCGTCTAACGAAAATATTTTTGAATCTTATAAGATACCGGGTGTATTTTTTACTCTTTTATAACGCGATGATTTGTGTCTTTTATGTTACCGGATTTATTTTTCACTTTTAAGGTTTTAGAAGTATTTATGAACCCATTAAGCTAACGGGATTCTTTTTTACTCTATTATGGTACCGGGACCCTTTTTTTAATCTCCTAACGAAATGAATGTATTTTTGTCCTTAACTTTAGTTTCGTATTGACTCACACCAACAATAAAGAGTACAAGAATATATATATATATATATATATATATATATATATATATATATATATATAGTAATGCATTGTTTCGGAACAGCGCACATGTGGGAGTGAGGATGCAAGTGCAAAGTAATTGCGGGTCCTGTCTCGATGTGACAAGACAGAGCGACTAGATATTTGTTTCAGATTAATGGCCTGGACAGGTCACTTGTTGACTTAGAATCGGTATGGAGGTCGTGAGAATCCGAAGCGCAGGACGTGGGCGAGTAGCCTGTCCCAAAATAATTATGTTAAGGCAGGTTATTGTCTCTGATTAATGGCCTGACCAGTGGCGTATTTACTTAGGATTTGTAAGGAGGGGTCAGCGCAAGTCGTGTGAGAAGACAAGTCCAGAGTAATTGAGAGTGAGGATACAAGTGCAAAGTAATTACGGGTCCTGTCTCGATGTGACAAGACAGAGCGACTAGATATTTGTTTCAGATTAATGGCCTGGACAGGTCACTTGTTGACTTAGAATCGGTCTGGAGGTCGTGAGAATCCGAAGCGCAGGACGTGGGCGAGTAGCCTGTCCCAAAATAATTATGTTAAGGCAGGTTATTGTCTCTGATTAATGGCCTGACCAGTGGCATATTTACTTAGGATTTGTAAGGAGGGGTCAGCGCAAGTCGTGTGAGAAGACAAGTCCAGAGTAATTGAGAGTGAGGATGCAAGTGCAAAGTAATTACGGGTCCTGTCTCGATGTGACATGACGGAGGGGCTAGCTATTTGCTAAGGAATTGCAGCTGCAGAACGTAAATCTCAGTAATGGAGAAACTGTCATCGCGCAGTTGCGACGTAGTCTTGGAACAAAGAGGCTAGTAGTATATAAGGGAGAGATAAGCTATTGTGAGTTAGTCAGTGTGGGAGAGGGGTACTGTGTGCATCGTGAGTTGAGTTTTGGAGTTAGAGTGGAGGATGGATGGAAATAGAAAATTATTCAACTATAAACATTTTCATATACAGAAGTTCAATCTGTAGTAATATCAAAATTTGACCACTGTCTTCAATGGTAGGAGACCAGGACACAGCATCCAGCGTCGAGTAGTTTTCCCCACGAGCAACTGGGATGTCCTTCGCCGAGTATGGAGAACCAGCTATCATCGAACCAGTAATGTGTGTAAACGTCCAGTCTATAAAGTATGTGTTTAATGAACGAGCCAAAGGTTCCTGAGAAATCGTGAGTTGAAATTTATGGTATTAACATGTGTAAACGTAATTAAAAGATACAGTCAGATATCATTCTCTTCTTGTGTTAATAAAATAAACTCTTAAATTTAGAATCAATCTGTAGATTAAGTTCGTTAATAAGTTTCGTCGATGCCTAGACGATTAAATACTTCTGTTTAATTTAAAGATAAATGTTGGGTTCTTTGATTATTTAAGTGTTCTGTCCGTTATCAAACCCAGTAAAGACCCATGAGAGAAAGAGATTTTTTTATAATATTAAATGCATAATTGTAAAAGTTATGAGTAATAAATTGTTTGTTTGTTAAAGAAATAAATTTTTTATTTTTTTTATTTTCGACCCACGCTTGTTTATTACAATATATATATATATAATAAGATACAATATTAGAATATCACCATAGTTCATTTTGGTTTGGACCCAACTGATTATTAAAATGCCACAAGAAATAAAAATGTCAAAAGGAGAAATTTTCAAGAGATCAGTGAACAAACTCCTTTAAAAACTTGCCTGTATGTTGACTTATTTGGAAAATTACAGGCTAATGGCATACTCAACATATTCACAAATATAACAACAAATAGGATGCATAAGATGCTTAACACAAGCCAGCCAAGAGGAGAAGTAGAATTCAGCACAAATTATCATATCCCAGTATTTAGAGGGACGAAACAAAATCAAAAGCCTCTAGATATCGCATTCAGGCTTATAGAAAGTATTCAAGCATATTGAGATACCAGCTGAAATTGAGGAACAAAAAACCCACATTATACCTTATGTAAAGTTGTTAAAGAACATGTACAATAAACTACAGCAGTAAACGTACATGATGAACCAAAGATCAGCAGATGGCATCAAGGGAATGAGATTTCATACAAATTGAAGAATTTCTGAAACCAAGCCTGGAAGAACTGTGTATGTAGAATTATGGACAATACATACATCACAAATTACTCTATAGTGATTAAAATTAGGAGGTATTTGGCTGTGATTTCTGGTGAAGGCGAAATCACCAACCAGAATGCTTAAAATTGGACAAGCAGGATTGCCGAACAATTCCAATGTATTCTATTGTTTTCAGCATACAAAGTCCATTACAACCATATGCATGTGACATCAAAACCAAAAGGGCCTTCTAATTGCACTATAGTCCCTTGAAGTACCAGAGTTAGAAAAATTAAAACAAGGCACTAAATTCAGTAAGTTAGCAGGATATACTTGGAAAACCAAAGTTTATATTCAATGAATATGTAGAGCAGCTATAAATATCAAGGGATGACATAAGAATAGAAAAGATCAACCAATGTGTACATATGAATATTTATATTTGTAGAACGAAGGTTTTCCCAGTCTATAAAGTTATCCAATATTTATATTAGTTGATGCCAAGTAACTTTAGAAGAGAAAAAAATAATTAGCTCATACTTCTACTACAATTGCATAGGCTACTAAAATGACTTATCACTGTTTTAATGCATCACTTCAATACACAACTGTTAAAGGTTAAGTGATAAACATAAGTACGTAAAAGTTTCTTTATTTCATTTAGTGAAAATAGAAATATTTTACACTGTTCACTTTCTGAAGAAACTACAAAACTTATGCCAATGTTATAAAGCATTAGATACATTTTATTAAAATAAAAGTTTGACATGGTTTCATAAATATTTATACCACAAATATATAGTTCTTATTGTGTTTATAAAAATATTGCTTGATAAAAATAAGGTTGATATGGCAACTTTTATTTTATTCATTTTATCAAAAAATATTACTGGAAAATGGCATAGGCAGTTAGCAACAGTAATTTCAAACATTATTAGTTATTTTACAAGCATAAAGCGATTGTATGATTTTACAAAACATCACTGATCTTCAAAGTGTATGGATTTTTTTGTAATATAAGGAAACTTATTTGAGTAAGTATTAATGTAATGCAATTTTATAACAGTAAAATTCTATCAACGGATCAAATTACAAAATCAACTTTTGTAACTAAAATGCTGACTAGTATTTTCTGATACATAATAGAATTAACATTTGAACAATTATTTGACTAGAAGACTTGCAACTTTTATATCTACATTAATAAATATGCAAAAAATTATTTTAACACAAACCTCACTGATTAACATTTACTATACCACTTCCTAATAAATAAATACAGCAGTTAAAAATTTTAAAATATAAATAATTAGCCAAAAATCATTAATGTAGAGTGCTAAAATACTAATTATGTTTCCTAGTTAAATAAGAACTTTCATATTCAAATTCAGCTTTTTAAACAAAAGGAAACTGCCTATGAATTCTTCAAATAATCACAGAATAATATATTTTAACATAATTTAATACCTATTAATTCTACAAAAGTTTTACATCCAATAAAAGTTATTACTACCAAGCAAATTTACTTTAAAATACACCTTTAAGTATAATGAATTAACCAATCAACATTAGTGTAAATACAACAGAATTTATACTTATGAAATTATGCAAACAAATAGATATTAATTTCAATGCAAAATGCATAAATAATTTGGCATAATCTTATGCTGGATAACTAAATGAAAAGACTGTAATATGCTATTACAACTGTATAACCAAATTTTTGCAATTAAGTACTTTAAATCATTTATTGTCAATGAGTAATTAAGACTATAGAAGTAAATATTATACATATTATAAATTTTGGTGTCAAATATGTAAAACCATCAATTTCTCTAAAGTTACATACTTAAAGAACTGGTCACTACAAACAATGAACCTCCAGAGAAGACTTTCTTAGTGTAATCTATTCACGAGAACCTATTGGATGACAAAGTGATTGAGTATCAGTGAAACATTTCAAGTTTGGTTAGCATGACACTACAACAACTCTCCAATTTAATAAGTTGTTAATAATGATTTTATCATAACTGCAGAAAATTATAAAATTGGTCTGATTTCATGTACATTAAATTCTTTACCATTTCTTGGAACATTATGTTTATACAGATATCACTCCACCTTTACCTCCATCTGAATTATATTTTATATAACCTTAAGAATTACAATGGTTTATTCCCTGCCCAAATGTATGAAAGAGTCCTGTAGAAGATAGTTTCTAATAAATCAGATGAGACAAACTGATGGGCTATTTTATGGACACAATAATTTTAATCATTCTAAAATAGCCAAATAGGAGACAAAATGAAATGATGATATAAATACAACACAACATTTCTGGAATTCCTTTCATGTGAAAAACACAATAGTCAAGGGTAACACAACCACACAATCTAGTTGACAAACTCAAATTCATTCTAAGATTTGTATATTTGATATTGCATTACATGGTAATGTTTGCAAGGCTATATTTAAATATAAATGGTAAATATATATATATAATTTACAAATGTGTTGCATACTTTAACTTGTCAATGTATTCCCATATTTATATAAATAAACCAGAACATAGCTATATTATAAATTTACACTAGGATCAGCATGAATTTATACATGAAAACAAACTAACATCTCCACAAATTAATGATAAATTACTATGATTTTTTGTGACATTTTATGTAATTTTTCAAACAACATATCAATAAATAAAATAATAGTTTCCGAGAAATATAAATATACATAATTTGATGAAAGAATGAATACTGTTAAATTGTATGAAAAACACTTATTTTAAGGCCAAGTATTTTTATAAGATGACGAAAATTCATATATCACATAAAATTCCTGTTTATTCAGTCTCAGAATTTGTTTTTCTATACACCACACATAGTTCATATCCAATAGGTTTGGAATATTAACAATAAACAAAATACATTAAGAAAGCAATGCACTTACTATATTTACATCATATATGTTGAAAATTGTGCTCTATAAATTAGAACATGCTCCAAATTTGGAATATCTTTCTATAAATATATTGTCAATATTTACAAATTACTATTTGCGTAAGACACTTTAAATTACAAAATAAAATTGTAATTGTAGTTAAGATTTTAAATTGAACACTTTAAATTACAAAATAAAATTGTAATTGTAGTTAAGATTTTAAATTGAACTCGTGTACAGCTGTTTTTAAATGTTGTAATTTAAACAATAAAATTATCAAGGTAAGTTTTAATTCATTAAGAAATATTTTGATAGGAAATAACTTTACAGATGCTTCTGCAAATAATTTTATCATCAATGGTTAAAAAGTCGAATGTTCTAAACCAAGTAAACAAATGACATAGGAAATCTTAAGTAAATGTCTTCTATGTCGTCACAAATTGCTGAAAAAACTAATTCCCCGAAAGTTAGTTTATAATATTGTGAAATTACAATATTGAAACAATCTTTAGAAAGCCTTTACACAATTTTAAACTTATTATTAGACTTTAAATTAAACCTTGAACTAGATTCACTATTACATAACTTGAATATACATTTACATGTTGCACAAACAAACGTCCATTAATAATTTACTTGTATGTTATGTCGTGCACAAATTTTTTTTATACCAGATATTTTTTATTCGTAAAGCAGAATATTTACATAATTAACAGTGGTGTAGTTGCAATGATTATCCAATGCCAATCATGCTAACATAAGTGTATTTCTCTCAAACATATACAACTCTGACATTTTCATCACCTTGCAAGTATTATTGTAATTAAGTAGTCCAAATGAAAATATAGAAACTAGAATCAAAATCTTACAAACAGATTAGTCCCCTCAAAACATTCTCAAAATAGATAAATATTTACATGAGAAATATATTTTATAGAGGGAAATTCATTACTTGTATAGAATAGGCCTCTATTGTGTACAGGTACATTGAATATACAATTTTTAATACAAAATATATACAATTTTTGATAAGGCAAAGTATTACTATCCCTGATTTAATATATTGAAGTTTTGAAGAGTTATATCATTTAAGAAATGTATACCATTTGTCTGATAATAAATATTAACAATATGGAATAGTAAAAAATCAGTAGCTGTCTGTTATATTTAACCCTTTATGCCAAAGCCTTTAAACAATTTGATGAAAGATGATAATTTTCAATTTTACAAATGTTTCCGTTCCATTTTTTTTACTGTGCACAATGTTTGAAATGAAGATTATCTTAAAAAAATTGTACTTTCAAAACTATAAAATCAGATGATTAGCAAGTCTCACAGCAGTCTCCACATTTAAACACAAACTTAAGTAAAAGTCTTCACTGAATTTTAAAAAATAACTTATTTTTATAAATATAAATTCCATCTCTACATTTTCTTATAAATACATGATTAATAAAGAGTATGACATAGATAATTAAAAATTATATTTCCTTACTTACAAAACTTTTAGAGAGGAACAGTCTTTCCTGAATTTTCCAGCAAGTCAATGTAACACAAAAAATTGTTCAGCACAGATTCACTTAGGAGACACAACACCAGTTTTCCATAACAAAAAAAAATTGATACATTATTTACATCTCCTCCTGACCTTGCTCCGTGTTATTACAGAACGTGATTTCCAGTGTGCACTTCGTTTCTGCAACCCTTTTGGCAACTGTAACGATGTTGAGGCACTTTCATTTGATTTTCTCATGGAACAAGTTACTCTCTTTGGCTTAGAAATTGAAGAAAGTAGTTCAGTATTTACATTACGTGACCTTAAAGTCTTGAATGGTGTTGAAGCAGCTGTTTCTGACCTCAATATGCGTGTATGTTGTTTAAGTTCAATGCTAGAATTGTCCTGCTTTACATCAACTTTGGTATTTTCTTTCACCTCATTACTATGTTCCTTCACTTCCATTTGAACAGTTTCTTCCTTCAATTCTGAAAAAGTTTTTGTTACTGATAGTCTTGATCTCTCTCGTGTACCTCCAATAGTTTTCCACTCTGATGTACACCTTCTTGATTTGTTTGGAGGAACTTTAGCTTTCTTACCCCACTTCTTATTCCAAATTAAACGATTGTTTTCCACATCACTCCCATTAAAATCCTCCTCATGTGCGGGTACAGACAGACGTTTATCTTCTGATCTTGTTCTTCGTTTATGACCAGGCTCAAAAACTGCTACACATTTACTTACATCCGATCCAGCTTCAGCACTACTGTGACGTCGTTTCATTCCTACAAATGTGGGGCATGCTTCTGAACTTATATACCGTTTCATTTCATATGTGTTCCTTTCAATGGGTGTTGCTATAACAGATCTGGACTGGGTGAAGCTATCATCTGGTCCAGCTTCAACATTTCTCATTAAAGGATGTGGCTGTGAGTATTTATTTCCATGACACGGAGAGTCCCTTTGCAGAACACTTCCCACCCTAAAGACCTGTCCACTTTTGTACGAGCTTGCAATCAGAGGACATGATTGGTTTGATGACGATACTTTTGGATAAAAATTTGAATGTCCACCAGGACTATGATAATTCATTAAACCAGTCTGCCTCATATTATTAATCAGAGCAACATTAAATGGCTTCACGTCTTCATTGTTGTCCAACTCTGCTCTTATTGTACTAGCAGGTGAATAGTACAGTGCATTATCTTGGTATGTTTGTTCCTCGGTAAAGAGTACCTGAAATAGTTTGAAATTATAAATATGGCCAATATTGTTTATTATAAGCATGTCTGCGTCACTTAATTAAAATGAAACATACTAATGAATTGAAGATGACTTCCTTCAAAATATCCATGTTTCCTCCAAAAATGTAATCCAACTTTAATACTAAGAAAAATCTTTAGAATTAATTAAATTACTGTTGTCTGTGTCTTACAAAATGTAACAACAAAGACTAGTTATAAATAGAATATTCTATGAAAATATCAATACACTTACAGCTTTTTGAGGTGGGCCAGGAGGATCTAAGATTAAAGTGACCACGCTTGTGTTGTCTGCTCTCAACTGTGTTTCATTCCACCGTTCCAAAGCTTTTTCTACCAATTTCATTGATGGATTTACCCATCCCATCCGCTGAAATACATTCATTGATATTATTTAAAAAACCATGCCAAAGAATAACCTAACATTAGTACAACCACAGATTAAATGTAGTAGTAATGTCTTTATACAGAAAAATGAAGACAAATGTGCATGTTGTACAACATTATGCATTGCACTTGTAAGCCTCATATGTGAAAAATAATTTTTTAACAGATAACTTTTGGAGTAAGCTGAAAAGAATGCAGTGTGGTTATTCAATAAATTAAATTATATATGATATTAGTAACGATATGACATTGTCAAAAATAATTGTGATATTGGTATGGAAAGGAAAGAGAGAGCTTGTGGCTTACCTGAAAGTAAAGTACAGTGTAGCCATAGGGAACCGGAGGTTGTTCTTCAAATTTTCGGAGGCTCTCAACCTCCTTCAGGAAGGAGTGTTACACCATTCCATGCATCGGCTGGCTGCGGACTGCAGAAGGAGGCTGAGAGTCTCCGAAAATGTGAAGAACCTTCAGTATATATATATATATATATATATATATATATATATATATATATATATATATATATATATATATATATATAAACATATACATATATAGTTGTGCATACAATGCTAAACACACACAGAAAATTCGCCCAAACATGGTACACATTTAATGATGAAAGAAATACAAAACTGACTAAGATAGGCTACTTATTAATGGTTATGGGGTTGCTGGCACTCAGTATGGGAGTTAAGTTCTCCAACCTCTTACACTGTCACCTCTACTTAAACTATTCACTCCTGCCCAAATCTTCTCTTTCCTAAACAAACTATAAAATACAATTCACTGGTCAACCTTATCAACCCCCTCCAGGTCAAATACCTCCCTAAAAAAGCTTCCATTTGCAATACTCATCCAAACATCCTCTCTAGACTCAGGCTCCAGAAAGCTACAATTTGCCCCAAATGATATCGAAAGCTGGGCCAAAAAGTTGAGAATCAATATAAACCCTACAAAATCAACAATCATTCACTTTAACCTTAAAATTAAACATTCCCTCAACCACTTCCTATACAACAAACTACACCTTATCCTCGATTCCAAATTAGTGTGGAAACCACATATAAAGCACATTACTAATAAGATAGTCAAATACAGACAAAATAAATACTACACAATGTTTCTGGTATCCTTGTCTCTTTCTTCAAGTGCTAAGAACAGCCTACAGCAACACATCAGTTGACAGAACTCAAAAGGGACGAAAATGCCACGACAACAGGAAAAAAGAAGGTTTAGCGTAATAATAAAGGATCGTAGTAATGGTTGAGTTTTAAAGTGTCCTTTTATACATTAATTGCCGTGATGTTCAATTTAATGTGATGTTCTATTTAATGTGATGTTCTATTTAATGTGATGTTCTATTTAATGTGATGTTCTATTTAATGTGATGTTCTATTTAATGTGATGTTCTATTTAATGTGATGTTCTATTTAATGTGATGTTCTATTTAATGTGATGTTCTATTTAATGTGATGTTCAATTTAATGTGATGTTCAATTTAATGTGATGTTCAATTTAATGTGATGTTCAATTTAATGTGATGTTCAATTTAATGTGATGTTCTATTTAATGTGATGTTCTATTTAATGTGATGTTCTATTTAATGTGATGTTCTATTTAATGTGATGTTCAATTTAATGTGAAGTATATCTGATATGAGTCTGGAATTGTACCTGGTGTCAATGTCTAAAATCTTAGCATTCTGCCAATCAAATGTATGTTTCGAATTGATATGTTTGGAGACTACAGATTGTTTATTTTTAGGAAGTTTGATATTAGACATATGTTCCTTGATACGGGCATTAAGGGAATGTTTTGTTTGTCCTATGTAGCAGGATTTACAATAGAGCATAATAGAGCAAGAGATTTTGTAAACTACACAATGTTTGCTGTAGGTGTCAAGTGGGTCATTATGGGTTTTAATCAAGTAGGAAAGATATTACTAGATCTGTAAATGACGGATATTTGATATTCTTTAAAAATTGTACGAATTTGTGATGTAGAAATTTGTAATAAGGGAGTATGAGAAAGAAATTTGGATTGAGGTGTTTGAGGACGAGTGACAGTAGGATATTGCATTTGGTATAATCTAATGTTTGTGTGTTTATTAATAAAATTTGAAGGGTACTTATTGGAGATTAAAAATGTTTCTGGCAATGTTTATGATGTGTTGATGGAACTTGGAGTTAGAAAGTAATATAGAACTATCTACAAGATTGTATGCCATAGCTCTCGTTTGGTATGGAGAATGATCAGAAAGAAAATTGAGAACACACCCTGAATATGTAGGTTTTATAAACCAATTTGTATAAACAGGCGTATTTTTTTTATATTAATTTTCAATCAGAAGTTAATTTTTTTCATTTAAAGCACATTACCTCCAGAATCAATAACAAAATAAAACAACTTTTCCCTCTACCCAACAGAAAATCTCCCACATCTCTTAGCGCCAAAAGACTCCTCTATCTACAATCTGCATCCTATGGTCATACTAATGTGCCATGTGGGGATCCACAGCCTATTCCCACTCCAACGAAATCCAACCTAAATAAAATTTTTTCTCCGATTAATTTCAAATTCCCCTTGGTACCTTCATAACTCAGTTATCCACAAAGACCTTGAAATTCCCATAATTTCAGATAATTCATAAATCCACTAAGTCACAAATAAATACCTCCATCAACCACTCTAATCCAACTATTGAGCTTTTCTACAACAACCTGCTATCTACTACACAAAATCGCAGACTCCAATTCCCCATTGACATTACCCTCCCCCTAAATCACTCTGGAGTCACCTAAATCTAACCCCCCACCACCTAGTACTACATACTCATTTAATATCCGTTCAGTTCCTCAGCACAATCAAAATAATCAACGTAATTTGTGCTGACAAGGCATGTCTTATGAGAATGCAATCAGACCTTATTCGAAAAGAAATATATATATATATATATATATATATATAATTGCAATATTGGTATGGAGAGTGAAGTGCGGCGTCGCCATAAAGAACTGAAGGTATTTCTTCAAATTTTCGGAGGCTCTCAGCCTCCTTCTTCAGGAAGGAGTGTTACACCATTCCGTGCACCGGCCGGCTGCGGACGCCGCACTTCACTTTCAGGTAAGCCACAACCTATCTCTGTCCTCTCCATACCAATATTGCAATTATTTTTGACAATGTCACATCCTTACTAATATAATTAACTACAGACTATCAAGGGTACATTTGACGAAGGTGCTTTTGGTCAGCTTGTAAATAAGTGGTGTTTCATTCGTCAATCGATTTGAACCTTCATTTTGTTGAAAAAATTGTATGGGCAGCTTGTTTTATGCAATTTTGTATGTGTGAGAGACTGTTACCAGTTCAACAAGAAATAAACATGTTCCATAGAAGCAATATCTGTTGTAGGTACTGGATCAAGTGTTAATACTAAAAACGTTCAAGAAATGTTTTCAGGTTATTTTACTCCACCAGCAGGACGTGTTTCATGGAAATATAACAATATTTAAAATTGGACCATCTACTGTACAATAGCATGTAACTTTACTACATGTTTATGTAAAATGCTTTGTAATAAACAGTATTGACTAAACAAGTAAATTATCTTGCTCGTTATTTTCATCATTCAGCAATTTGTCGCAGTTTCCAATTACAATTGTGACAATTTCACTCCATAATTTACATTTTAAACACTTATCACTATACTATTCACTAGAGTTACCCTGAAGAGGGGAATGAATGCTTATTTCATTGAGTAAGATATCGATGTTTAGTATTATCACACAAAAGTATAAAGAAATTCATGCAGGAACACTGCAACATATAATAATGAAAGAATAGGCAGTGGCCAGTCAGCCCTTGGAAGATGGTGGGATAAACCCAAGCTGCAAATATTCATATAGTGAGGTCGGCTCCATAAGTAAACACAGGTTGCACTTTAAAAGCAGCAAACATAAAACTGTGCCAGCTGCAAATAATTGCAGATCACATATTGTGGTCGACCTCTATATAAGATTCCATGCAATGCTAAGCATATACCTGGACCCTGTGATTTTTCACATGCAAAAAAAAAAAAAAAGAATATTTGAGACTTCAACTTACCTTTCCTGAATAAATGTTCTGTGAACAATTATTTCCATTGTGCATCTCACAACTCTGAATAACTGATACAGCAATATCAGGGCTCAACACGTTCCAGAGTCCATCTGTACCAAATATTAGGCATTTGTGTGTGGTTACATCTAATGGGAAGACCTGTACGTCTGGTACAGGTGAGACAACATATGAATTCTTTGCTGGGTTGAAACTCCATAAATCTCCTAGAAGAGCAAACAATTATATCAATAAGTGAAAGTCTTGAACTATAAAAAAATATGAAATAATGTGTAATGTATGAAGAACTTTCTTAACAGCTTCACACCAGGTTACAAAAATATACTGCTAAAAATTATTTAGGCTTCTTAACACGACATATCTTATGGAAAGTTCTATACCAAGGCTGGCTGTGACATAGAGAAAATTGTCCCATTTTAAATATTGTTTATTCCCCATACTATTTAATAAACAGTTTTACTACACTTGTGAGCCAAGCTTTAAATAATCGTCAACACAATTGTCATTTAATTGTAAATAACATTGTAATGATTATCTTACTGCTAATATATTGTAATAAACACAAGGGCGTCAAAATAAAAAAAATAATATTTATATTAACAACGAACAATTTTTATTTCTTCTGAATTTACAATTATACAACTTAATATTATAAAAAGATCTATTTCTCTCGTGGGTCTTTACTGGGTTTGATAACGGACAGAACACTTAAATAATCAACGAACCCAACATTTATCTTTAAATTTAACAGAAATATTTAATCGTCTAGACATCGGCGAAACTTATTAACGAACTTAGAATTACCAGATTGATTCTAAATTTAAAAGAGTTTATTTTATTAACAAAAAGAAGAGAACAATATCTGACTATGTTTTAATTCCGTTTACACATATTAATACCATAAATTTCAACTCACGATTACTCAGGAACATTTGTCTCGTTCATTACACACACACTTTATAGACGGGACGTTTACACACCGACTCTAACACATATTATTGGTTCGACGATAGCTGATTTTCCACACTCGGTGAAGGACATCCCACTTGCTCGTGGCGAAACTACTCGAAGCTGGTTGCTATGTCCTGGTCTCCTACCATCGAAGACAGTGGTCAAATTTTGATATTACTACAGATTGAACTTCTGCATACAAAAATTTTATCGTTGACATAAATTTTCTATTTCTTTCGCAGGCTGCATTCTTTCTCCATACTAGGTGCTCGCCATACGCCTCCACACTCGACTGACTCAACTCCTCCACTCACTAACAAATTCTTATCCTCCCTTTATATATGACCGTCCCTTCTATCTTCTGCTTTGTTCCAAGACTACATCGCAATTGCACATTGACAGCGTCTCCATTATCCCGAGATTTACACTCTGCAGCTGCTGCTCCCCAGCTAGAAAATATCTTGCCGCTCTGTCTTGTCACATCAAGACAGGACCCGTAATTACTTTGCACTTGTATCCTCACCCCCACATGTGCACTGTTCCAAAATTCTTCAGATCGCCCAAACTGCACCCTCCATTATCCTAAGTCCATACGCCACTGTCCAGGCCATTAATCGTACACAAATACCTTTCCTAAACCGATTTATCTTGCGACAGGCCACCCGCGCGTGTCCCTTGCCCTGCTTTACAAATCCTAAGTACACATTGCCACTTTCTGTGCCGGCCAAGACCATTAATCCAAAACAATGTATTCCCTCAATGCATTACAATATATATATATATATATATATATATATATATAAATAAATAGGAGAAGGATTATGCATATGTTCAAAGCAGGGAGAAGGATGGAAAAAGAAGGAAAGACTGAAAATATTTGACCCAGGTAGGAATTGAACCTGCGTTTTCTGCCAGTACACAGACACATTAACTATATCAGCCTCTGGGTCAAGTTTCTGACCAGGCAAATATAGACAGTCTTATTATGGACAAATAGTTGTTTAGTGGAGGAATGGATAGAGAATGAAGTATTCCTATACTACATTTGTATACCGTCTATATTTGCCTGGTCAGCAACTTGACCCGGTGGCCGCAATGGTTAACTTTGAACATATGCTTTTCTATGTGCGTGATTCTACGCCTGAGCATATGAATACACATAAAGCGTAATCCTCCTATTTTTCTTATTTATTTCTATCCTTCCACGCTATCCAAGTTTGAATGTGACTTTGTCACCAAATTAGTTCCAATTCCTTAATGAATTCTCCATATATCATGTGTGTGTATATATATATATATATATATATATAAAATTTCAATATTGGTATTGAATGGAAAGAGAGATAGGTTATGGCTTATGTGCAGACTGTCCGCAGCCGGCCGGTGCACAGAATGGTGTAACACTCCTTCCTGAAGAAGGAGGCTGTGAGCCTCCGAAAATTTGAAGAACAACCTTAATTTCCTTATGGCGACACCACACTTCAATTTCAGGTAAGCCACAATGTATCTCTCTTTCCTTTCAATACCAATATTGCAATTATTTTTGACAATCTCAAATCCTTACTATAATATATATACACACATACATATAACCACCCTTGCAGGACCCACCCTAAAAACACATGTACTAAAGCCAGGTTGCCAACATTATGGCAAGAACCGGTGACACGGCTGGGACCATTCCCCTGTCCACTACAATCCTCCACAAATAGCCAGCTATAAAATCAAAGAAAACATTACCCACCTCTTCTTCCACATAATCTATCAAATTAATTGCAAATTCTGTCCCGTTTTTTATATTGGCTAAACCAAACGACCCCTCTCTTAACAAAATGCTAACTATTCAAAACCCAATTTCAAATAGGTGCTTATGCCCAAAGTGACAACTCCAAAAAATTTGACCAATACCATACACTGACCCTCTTTAAAACCTTACCCCCCCCCCCCCTATTATTGGATGCTGAACACCAACTTTGGGAACTCTCCTTCGAGCACATCTTACAGTTTCAGCAAAGTCCTGGACTTAAATATCCTCCAATTTTAAAATGACAAAATTTATGTCTGATTGAAAATGCGGAATAAGAAAGATAGCCAATTCAGACCAAAAAGTGATTTCACTATTATAAAATTAAAGGTTCTCCCATGAGAAGTCCCCCTTATCCCTTTTTTTTCCCTGAGATAGTCATGAGATTTAGAATATTCTCGACTTCCTGTACAACGTCTTTGCTACATCAGATATGAAGATGACATTTTTTGTATTGTTAATACCTCTCAAATTAACCTTATAGTCAATACTTTCAATAATTATCATATTAACTAATTCACCCATGATGTCAGTGTAGCCATTCATAATACTTCCATTCTTATTATCTTTCGGATCATCCTCCAAACCAAAAGAGAATTATGGTATACAATCTTGCCGGCAGAGCTATATTTCTTTCAAACTCCAAGTTCCATCAACAACTTAAATATTGTCCGAAACATTTAAATTTCCAATGAGTACCATTTAAATTTTATTATTAAACACACAAACAGCAGACTGAACCAATATCCTACTGTCAATTGTCCCCAAACACCTCAAGCCAAACTGGTCATTGCAGCAGTAGTTATGTGGTGTTGAAATCTTGTATGACAATTGTTATGATTAGTATTATAATGATATGTTCAATCCTTTCCTTTTTTACCTTCCATTCTAATGTGTTTGTTTATATGCATGTGTGTATGTATGTATTTATTTATTTTTCCTTTATTGTGTTAAGAGATAGAGACAATTGTTGGCTTTGTCGTCAATTCATGCCTGACTGGAGACCTTCTCTCCTGACGAAGGTTTTTGTGGTATTTCCGCACTGCTGCCAGACTGGACCAACTATAGATTTCAGGTACGTTGACATTGCTGTCGCTCTTTCCTACCTAAATATGTTATTTCAACCTTCACATTTTCCTTAAGTGTTATATATATAAATATGAGTAAGGATCTGACATTGTTAAAATAATTGGGATGAAAAGGAAAGAGATAGTGGATGGCTTACCTGAAATTGAAGCTCAGTGTAGCCATTTGGGACAATTCTACAAATTTGTTGAGGCTCTCAGCCGAGACGTGTCTGTGTCCAATATGGAATTCTATGCCATTTATATGATTATGAAGATACTTTGATGAGTTGTTGTGTGAATGCCCAGGAAAGTTAGTGTCGGCCTTTCGAAGCATTAGGATACTCCCAAGGGGTGAAATTATAAAATTTGTTAAAACGGCAGATATTGGCATTGAATAATTATTTGATAAGATTAAAAGTTTTTCAGGTGACTTTAGTGAATAATTTTTAAGGGGTGTAGGGGCATTACATTAAAATCTAGGGTTATAGTAATCACCAAGTTTAATTCTGATCATTACCATTCTGGTTATGATGTGGTTCAATCCTTAGCAGTGGTGTTGGAAGATGATGATACAAATTTCCACATACCACATTAAATGCATAGAGCGATTTATACAAATCTTCAAACACAGGTTTATTATGGATTCAGGAAGATACACCTAGGGGTTAAGAGACACCTAACACCTCTAAGGGCTTGCCTTTTTAAAAAACATTGTAATGGAGTAATTGTTGACTGCCTGCAGTTTGTTTGACAAAGGAATTTTAGGACTGGAAGATGGCAGATGTCGGGTTATAAATTATGTGTCCAGGTCACTATTTTCGAGGATTTGACCGGACTGTAATAGGAGAATTCAAGCAGTTACTCGGAGTTGGGCAAAGAGATATGCTTTGAAGGACAAAAGTTACATTACAAAATGGCCATAAATAGTGTACACTGTCGATGGACATTCATTAATGACCCACCACACTTCCGAGTTTCGAACTTCTCATGCACTGAGCCAAGTGTATTATAACTAATCATTGAAATTGTTTTGAATATTTGAATAAACTTTTAATCCAATTTGTATGTCAAATTAATTAACAACCCTTAGTTATATTACAACATTCCTAAATAGCCAATATTAGTGTCAAATAAAATGTTTACAGAGTTGCTGAAACTTCATTCTTGACGTTTTAAATGTTAGATTTCAACCATAAAAGGTAAGGGAGTGAAGTATCTGTACGGGACATGATGGAAGGAGTTTACATAAAAAATAAAGTAAAAGAAGACAGAGTGGAGCTGATTGTGGAGTTGGAGTAGTCTCCGAGTTTAATTCTCGCATTAACCATTGTGGTTAAGCAAATTTTATGTTTGTTGACGTAGTTGGCAAAAGGTTAAACAGAGTGTTTTTTAGCCTCTTAAGTTTCGGGATGTACTTTTGATTATCTTAGGTTCCAGGTATAGTTTTTGTGTACATTTACTTAAAGGTTTATTTCTACAAGGTACCAGGAGCATTTTTAGACTTAAAACTAGCAAGTATTTTTCACCCATTCTGCATCATTTTTAGACACTTATTTTATGTAGTAGATTTCTCAAGTTGTTAAGTATAACCAGTCATCATTCTGGTTTATTTGGAGTTAGCTGCTGAGGGGTTAGGCTGGGGAGGGGAACGTAAATGGATAATTGTGCCAAACAATAATGCTATTGATGCTGCTTAAATGAAATGTTTATGAAAAGTTTACTGTCAAATCAATTCCTTCTCCAGGATAATTTAAATAAATACCTGGGCAATTCCCGAGTACTCAGATAATTTAAATATAATTTTTCCTGACACACATTTAATTAGGTATGTGTTTCTCTAGTACTATTACAGCTACTTCAATTAAACTTCGACAATTTCTGGAGGATAGAGTTATCTCAAACTCAATTTGTTTTTTATATAGTTTTTAGTTCTCATGTAATGATTATGTGAAGTTTCACTTCCAAAGCAGTTAAAAAAATGTCATATGACATTTTACTTTTGCCAGCAAGTTTTAATAAAACCTAAATTTCAGTATTGCCTTATTTGCATTAATAAGTATACAAAATTAGTTTTACATAAGTTTTTGTATGCTGTGTGTACCTAAATCTAGAAAAAAAAAACTATTTGAGAAACTAGGTTTAATTACCAATTACACTGGTTAACACAAACCACACAATACTCAAACTTGACTGAAAGTTGCTATAAAACAGAATATTCTTAGGTTCTTTTAACCTTTCTGAAAGTGAAAAGTCACATAATTGCTCGAGAACAAAATAATCATACCAAAAACAAATATAGTTTGAAACTGCCCATGTTACATTTGAGTAGCTGTAATAGTACTGGAGAAACATACCTAAAGAAGTGTGTGCCAGGAAAAAATTATATAAAATAGAAGCAAGAAAATTATTTTTACAAAGTGATTTACAATTATATTACACTTATTGTGTGCATTGCCCATTTTCTAGAACTTGGTTCACATGCATAGTAAAACTCATAACTGTATTAAATTGTATGGAAAATAAACTATATTAAAAATGGGAACATTTTTTACTGTCAGAGTAAACCTTGGCGTACAACTCCCCTTAAGTGCTAGCTGACTAGTTACAATATAGTTATTTAATTTTTTGATAATATTAATTAAATATTACCTAATGATCTTGCCACAGCAAGAAAGGGTATTTCCTCAATGCATGTAGAACGTCTTATAGGCCCCCTGTGACCTAAACGTGGCCTATTCCATACAACTCTGGGGACACCTGATTTTGCAACTACTTTTCCACCACTCATTTGAATTCTTTTGATTTCAGTACTGTCCTCAGGTTTGTGGTCCTTTGTTAATGCTTTCCCTTTCCATTCAGAATCTCCTAAAACAAGTGAAAGATTAACATCTGAAAGTACTGTAAATGTGAGGTGAAAATAATTGTTACAATTCTGTAAGAAATACATAAAACTACAAACAAATATACCAATATATGTAGTCTTCTTAACAAAGTCAGTTAATGAAAATTGTTATGTCAAATTTCAAATGATTAGATTCCAAAAATGATTTTATATTATATTTAAGATTTTTGAATAAATTTTTAAGAGCATATGGTCATTTTATTTACTTAATAAGTCTACAATATTTTGATTGGAAAAAAAATTCTGCAGCATGTAACTTGCACATGTTCAGTTAGCAATTCAATGGGATGTATCTCTGACGTTTGTTCGCAGGCAATCACTTTTTGCATGGATTTTCTACAATATATTGTTTGCATTGATTAATAATAAGATAAAATAGCCAAAAGACAGATAAAATGAAGTGATGACATAAATACCACACATTTCTCAAGAAACCAAAGGCTTTTGAGTTTGTCAACTTTATTGTTTTTTTGGGGTGGTGGTGGTGTCACTCTCGGCTCTTAAGTGTTTTTTAAATACCTGAAGAAAGGAACAAAGTTTCCATAAACATTGTGTGGTATTTACATCACCACTTCATTTTCCTGTCTTTTGGCTATTTCATCTTATTGTTATACTTCAACACACAGGAATTATATTTTCATTAAAATATGATTAATATTAGTTAATGCGGATTTTTCAATTATTCTTAATTTGAGATTTCGAAAACCTAACGAGCATGCAGCAGGGATCACATTTCTTAGTAGTGTGAGACACGTGGTGATTAAGCAAGTAACCCTCAATTATTTATTTGAAAGGACTAAAAAGACTATTGACTTAAAAATGACAAGACTGTATTTTTAAAACTCGGTATGAACGCAATGTACATGGTTTTCTGTACAAATCAATTATTATTTATACATGTAAATTAAAACATTGGAATTTAATACTTTTGTTTCGTTTTTATAGGGTAATTATTTAATTTAAAATATTTAAATAACTTATTTAAATATACTGAAATAACATACGAACCTTTGGGTTTGTATCCAAGTACAATGCCTGAATCCCCAACGTGACCGATATAAATTTTGCTTTTCTTAACAAAACCTATAGTAGCTGTAGTTCCAGAAGTACTTGTAAGTCCAGAGGCTGTACGCGGCCAATTTTCTGAAAAGGTACAAGCATGATAGGTATTAAACACGAAAACCAACATTTGCGGATGATAAAATGCATTTAATAACATTATGACCAATGCAACTTCGAACACAAGTAGCAAAACAAACAGTCTTACATAACCTAAATTGAAGGAAAGTAAACATACCTAAATCGTGCCACATGGCTTCATGTGTGTCCATAAATCCTTTTCTAATAGATCGCATTATGGCTTCATCGTCATCTGACCAAAAATCTTTCTGAGAAACAATATTATCCAGCAGATGTTCTTTCGCAAACTTTGCTGCTTCCTGCCCGCCATGGCCGTCGAAAATCCCAAAGAAAGCGTATTCCAAATCTTTTCGATCCTCAGTCATATGATACGCCACAGAAAACATGTCTTCCATGTATTTACGGCCACCTTGACTACAATGCCCCGTGACTCGTAAATTCACTCCTATACTCGGACTCATTTTCGTAGAATAATATGTAACACCACATAGAAGTTTCCAACAACACTACGGAGCCAACTAATTTCACACATCAGCAGTTGCATGCTGGGACACGTTCGTTAGCTATCCGTTGCTGCCAACATACTACCATTGAAATTGTTTCCTAAATTTCAATTTTTTCGAATATGAACAACTTAATTATGAATTCTTTTCTGTAGATAACTAGTGAACATTATCAAAATAATTTAATTCGTATAAATCATCCTATGTTGAAAATCATCTGTGTATTATTATCTGTATAATGTTGTCGTTCAGGAAAACAAAAGCGCAACGATTTTCTGAAGTTTATTCGTTTTCAAAATTGATGATATTCTTCCAAACGTTTCTCAGATTTATCGTAGTGAAGTATATCGTTTTGTATTATGAAGGTAAGGCGTGTGATTAATTGTATGCATGTAGGATGTTAATTGAAAGAATTGGGTGTTTGTGACAGTGTTCAACAGTTCAGCGCTAATTAAGTAAATTCAAATTTCATAAGGTATGTTCCAATGACTACTAGTAGTAGTTCTCTATACAATAATTGTAAAATATCGAATTATTTCCGACATTACAGTGTCAACTCGTGAAGAATCACGTAAATGTCTATATTAATTGTAAGAATAGGAAATAAAAATTATCTTAGCTTACCTAATTAATAGAAAATTAGTTTAAAGAAGTTACGGTCTTACTGTCATATCCTTGCAATTTATAAACACCTAAGACCAAATATTTAGCTTTATGTGTCAGACCTAGAATTATTTTTCTTTGTGAACTGTTCCACACTCCCAACTCCTACTAGAGCTATGATTTGCGCTAAACTATGTTAATTTACATGATTATTGTTACGGGTATTCAGAATGATAATACAATGTAATTTTGTACGAATAAACATATTCGATAAATATCTATTTGAAATTAACTCTACAACTTCAAACTTGTTTTTGACGCATCTGCAGATTTAAAGTTTTGTAATTTCAATTGGCTCTGTCTCGCAGAATTATTAATTTTGTACTGTTGTTGTGCATGCGTGCTTTGCTTGCGGTAATAATATGATGAATATTTGTAATCAAGGACGTGATCCAAAATTCTACCCTCATTTTTTATCAATCAATTTACAGCAGCGTGTTATTTCCGAAATATTCGCGCGTTGGATTAACTTTGACACTTTTTGCTCTCGACAGGGCAATGTGACCCCAAACTTCTTTCTCTATTTTGATGCAACTCAATTTGATTTCATTTACAGTGGCCCGTTGTATGCTGAGATTTAAGCCATTAGTATGACAGGATAGAAGGAGGCTGTCAACGATCAGCCCAAACATAATAAACTGAACGTTATAGAACTTGTTTGTTTACGAACGGTGCAAGAACAATAAAATTATTTGATACAAAATTAACAAATTTAAAACGTCATTATCGTATATTAAAAGAGAGCTGAGATACATTTGGAAAGAATCAAGGTGCAAATTTACTGTATTCAAATAATGTGACATTTCTGTTAAATTTTTCTTTGCGAAATGTTAACTTATCAGCACCGCAAGATTCAAGACGAATGGTAATTAATAAAAACTAGTGGCCATGTTGCTAATACGAAATATTCCGAAGGACACCAAGTTGAGTTCGTTTTTAGGAATATTATTTTATTTTTAAAATGCTATCCTTGCTCAAATTTATTAATAGATAATAAGCGTCAATAGTTGGCAGCCTTCTTAAATTTAATATTATAATAATCCATTATTTTTCAGTTATTATCTTCATTCCACATTCTTCAAGTCTCAGTTTGAAACATTTATTTGACAGAAAATTTGTCAGGATTCATGGCATAATCTGAGATCATTTAACCACTTTCGTTCTCGAAATAGTTCAAGATTGGTACTCCCTTAGAGAAAAGTAATTTTTGACTGAATTAGAGACGTAAAAGCAATCTTTCATGATAGGTTTCTTGTCTCTAGAATTCTAACCCTTGCCATATTATTTTAGAATTTCTCATTATTTTGACTAGTAATTTATGGTAGCTATTTCTTGTTACAATGCACGATTATATATATATATATATATATATATATATATATATATATATATATACACGGTCACATTCTTATTAATTCACCTAAGGCCTTTGGGGTCACATGAATTGTTTTTTTTAAAAAATTTCCAGGTATGGAACACCCGACGGCGCTAGGCGCTCGTAGGTCCTTGACCTTCATTCAAACAACACTCCTACGGTCTCTCTCCATAATTTCCTTCCTTTGATCTTATTTCGCAGATAGTTTTTCAGGCCCAGTGTTCTCCTCCCAGATGTATCCCCAACACTCCTCACTTTAGCAAACTTCCCTATTACGCTAGATGGACATGACCGTATTCGCCTCTATGGATCCTTCACTAAATCGGGTCGCCCAAATAGCTGACGAACTCCCTCGTTCGTCCTAACCCTCTGTTGCCCATTACCTACTGGATCTTAGACTTTTGTCAGCATCCTCCTCTCCTATCATTTCAATATTTGTTTTATCATTAGTTGCTGGGAATCTCTTTTCACTTCGTTACAGTCCCACTGACAGCACAACCCTATGATTTTCTCCAAGTTTTACACCAGCCAATTTTTCTTCCAGCGTAGCATATGTTTCTAATCGAATACCAGGACTCTTATACAGGGTACTACCTGTAAGTGCAAAAAATTAAAGGTGAGATAAATAGAAACATTTTTCCCTTTTGGCATTTTTGTCAGTCGCTTCGTTACTGCGCATTTTAAGAAAAGAAAATTGAGAAATAGAATTCTAAAAGTACGTCTTCCGCCTCACCGCTGTTATCAGACATTAATGTACTTTACTAATAAGAAAAATAGGCAAATACAGTGTTGATACATCATCACTTCTTTTGTATTTGGCTATTTTTATTATTATTAATTTTCAAAACAGATGTATTTTTCTTTTAAATGTACGATTAAAAATTAAAATAAAAAATACACTGCTTGGATTTATTAGAGCAATTGCTAAAAATGACCTGTACACAAAGTTGATAAGGACGGATCATGGATGCGCCGCACCCCTCAGACGGCGATACACTTAAGTAGTCATTCCTACGTTGGGCAATTGCCTATTTATCTGGATAACGATAAGCGTATCTTCTCCTTGCTTTGTTTCCTTCGTCATATATCAGTGATCAACAACACTTTCGCACTGGTGCAACGGGTCTGACGACCGGAGACGGCATTGGTGGCAAGAGACGCGCTTTTCGAATTATTTTTCGCATTTTTCTTTTCTCAGTAACGAATTGTCTCTGAAAATTTCAAGAGGGTAAAATTTATCTCCCCTACCCTTGAAGTTGTGTTCTTCTGTTACACTCTGTATAAATCTTTTAAGCAGGGAATACCACGCAGTCGCTTTTTTCTGATAATTATTCCACGGGCATCTCTGCCAACCTTATATATTTCAGAGATTTAAATAAATCTTCGTGTCAGTGGATTTGCGGATTCCATGAATGCTGTGCTCCAAAGTGTAAATATGATTCTTCATTTCTTCCTGTCTTAATGACGTATGCTTGTACAAATTACCATCAAAAATTGATCTCAGATATATCAACTACTTTATTGGAATTATTAATAGGGTATTACATTGTCATACGCAGACTGCGTTTTACACCGAGAGACGGTTTTGGGATTTAGTTGGAACTTCGTGTTACCTAGTGTTGGTTTTCCTATTTCTATCTCGTTTCGCTCATTAGTTATTAAACAGTGTAATAAACCATGAATATTTACCGTTTCAATTCGTCACAGCATGACTATAATTACACTTGCCAAGCAAAGTTCCCAGTAAATAGAGTTAG
Source organism: Zhengitettix transpicula (assembly GCA_037074705.1). Classification (NCBI taxonomy): domain Eukaryota; kingdom Metazoa; phylum Arthropoda; class Insecta; order Orthoptera; family Tetrigidae; genus Zhengitettix; species Zhengitettix transpicula. The sequence goes on along the minus strand of CM073591.1, from coordinate 185,778,023 downwards.
GTACTACTGGAACAGCAGAACAGTACCAAGATACGTTAAAAGATTGTGTGCATAAAAAATACGTGTGACAATAGTTTCCTGTGCCGGATGAGAGAAAATTTCGGGTGTTTATAAAAAAAATCTCGTTAAAGTGATAGATATAATTTATTCTATATTATTTGTTGGTTAGCGCAAAATGGTCACTTCATTTCTTATCGAGATATAGAAATAGTGAAAATGAGGGTCCAAATTAATCATACTTACTATCAATTATTCAGTGAAGATGTTCAAGACTGATGGAAATTAATTACCTTCGTAGCACGGAAAGTATACTGCGAGAGAGAATATTAAGTAATTTTGCCACTTGATTATAACAACCTTTAAGCCCAGATTCAGTAGAAATATTATTTGATCAAGTAAGGTTAGTGTGTGTGTTTCCGTTTCATTCATATTCAATGTGCTTATACTTTTCCTACGAGAGCTGTAAAGGGGCCTGTAAAACGAGCATTTTTTTACGGAAATATGTGGCCGGCAATACCGGCCGGGCAATATTGCTCTACATCCAGCAACATTTTCGGCAATACATACATATGGCCCGGCAATATTTCAGTATAGCCGGACAATGTTACCAGCATTTTAAGTAACTACTGGCTGGCGTGTTGCCTGTTACATCGGTCCTGTGTCGAAAATACGGAAACATTTCCCTAATAGTTCCCTAACCTCACCTAGAGGTCTCTGCAGTCATTCATTCAGCTGTGTTATAAATTAATATTACACTTTGTTCTGTGGGTAAAAGTATTCAGTATTCCACTTATGAATTGGTCCAACGAGGAAACTGTTGAATTTATCGATAAAGTTCGCCCCAATCCATCATCGTGGGACGTGAAGGCAATGGACTATAAATGGAGATAGCCAAGAGAAGAAAGATGTTTGGCAAGCAATAGCCAACAAATTTGACACCAATTATGACGTACTGAAAATATGAAAGATGATTTATAATTTTTAAAATTTATATTTAACAAATAAAGAGGCCTAACCTTTACATACTTTAATAAATTCATTTAATCCTTCCATGAAACCTACGCATACTCCTCGAACGATGTGTGAAATTGAAGAATCGGATACTCTGATTAAATACATCAAAGATTTCTAGGAGTCTCCTGTTGCCAAGAATCGAAGGGTGTTTGCCAATCTTGTAGTTATCGGTATTGTTTTCATCATCACCGTGTCTTTTCTCAATCACGGGCCCAATTTTTTAACCCAATATTCAAAGTCGCCCTTCGACAACCTGGTGAATGTTTTTAAATAATTGTCAAGAATTAATTCCTTTCTTAGATTATGAAGTGTTTCTCGTTTGTTTAAATAAGATCAAATCCATGTTATTTTCTTTAATTACTTGAATTTTTTATCGCAATTAATGCAGTGCTAGTAAGCACTTCATTTTCGGCCATTATTATTGTACTACGTGTACGCGGGAAATGCTCGGGTTACACTGAGGCCGAAATACTAGCGGGATATACAAATGTGTTGCTGGCAACATATTGCCCGGCCATACTTGCCGGAAATGTTGCCGGGCCATTGTTTCCGAAAATATTGCCAGCAATGTGGAAATTTTGTGTCTCGTTTACGAGCACCTTGAGGTAGGAACTTTGATATCCCCTAAAAGCTGTGCCAAGTTTCCACGTACCACACTTCTTACTTATCTCCCTTCAAAATCACAGTGACGCGTCATTTGCAGTCAGTTTGTTTTCCTGGGAATTTAGACTTTTGACGGATGTCGATTTTCCTAATTAGGGACACCGTGATTGATTTTGTGTATTATTACGGAGTCATGTGTAATGTTGGTGCGTACGTTTGTTGTTGCTTGGCGGCAGCTAGCAGCTGGTTGTTGGGTGTGTTCACCACCTCGCCTCCGCACATGTGCCGCTTTAATATTTAAAAGTCCCTGGAGTATTAAGGTCACAGCTCCCTACGTCTGCAGGCTGCACAAGTGCCTAGCTACTTACGAGTAGGCTGAGTGTTGAGTGGCTTCTTCTTGCACCCCTTCAATGTCTGCAGTCCCGTTAACGAATTTTCCAAAATGACGGAGCTTGTAGACGTTAAAAGCGCTACGGATTGAGAAAGTTGCTTTTTCACTAAAATAAGTTACTTTTCCTGAAGAATTAGCCTAGGGGCTGATTAAACGATCTGAAATCATTTTGGGTCAACTTACGAAATTTTTACATCCTAAACAACCTTCAGATTATTTATAAACTGCAACAAATAGTTATGCATTCCGCGCTGGATTTTTTTTACTTGAATATATGTTATCTGAAGTTAAAACAAACAAGATATGGAAATTATTATTACTAAAAATGGATTTCATGAATAATGTTTTTAACCCCTGCTGTTTAACGATGTGGAAAACGTAGAAAATAAGTAAAATTAACATTAGGAATACTAATTATTAGCTTTCTTTTATCAAATGGTACCTGGAAGTAGTGGACAAATTATTGCAATACTTCGGCATAAAAATAATTGTTTCTAATAAGACTCAAAATTGTGATGCGATGCTCTGGGATTCGTGAAAAAGATTTGCAGGTTGGCAACAAGGAAATTTATTAAAATTTATACAAAATTCCGTATGATCGATATCCTATGCATTGGCTACATATACAAGCCAGCGAAATACTAATCCCAATTGTTACGAACTCAAATGGGGAAAAAATGCACTTAATCGAATAATTGTTTTTAAACAAATTTTGAAAAAAAATCAGTAGCAGTCAATTTCAAATGTTAAACTCTTCAACGATAGTAAGTAAGAACGGATTACGTATTCTAAAGTGTTTTGATCTTTTCTTTCATTTATTATACCCCAAAACCATTCTGGCGTTTCATAACCATAACAGCCCTCTTAATAGCATATTTTATACATATTTCATATTACCCTACCGCATCTTATACCATTACAAGAACAAATTTACTCAAAAAATCAATTCGTATGACACCTTTCATACAGGTATGACATTAAATTTATAAAAACTCATAAGAAAATTAAATTAACATCCAATATTCCTCTATTTCTCTCGTCTATAACTTGGAATGTCACTGTACTTTTTCAAGACCGCAAGTCTGCATGTTAATTATTTAAATACTATCAATTTATCGAAACTGTAAAGTACTTTGTCTAAAAGTTGAAAATATTAATTTAAACATTTTTAACTGATTATATAAATTGTTTAAATTATAGTAACGGTCTCCTGGATTGTTTAATATTGTGCATCATGTTTATTTTAATAATTTGTGGATTAATTTTCGTTAACGCTTTGGTCGTGAGTACATATTTTTATTAAAATGTACTCCCTGCGTACGGACAACAAACAGTACATGATTGTACACCAAATTCAAGTTGTGCTAAAATGCGCTGAGTGAGCCGTGTTGGGAGGAAACAGAAAATATCGTTTGCTTGTTGTGAGAAGGACGATATTTACAGGGACTGAATGTGAAACATGTAATAAATCTAAATTCAACTGGACACTTTGTAAGACATGATGGCCGACGAAAGAAATGTACCGGAATGGTTCCCACGAGATCACATGAGGTATAAAAACCGGAAATTTGATAGGTGGAAACATGAGAATATGAAGACGACTTGGGCTGATTGGATGAAAACAGCTCAACATGAATTTTTAGCACGGAAACTTGAAGTTTGATTTTCTTAAATTGAATAAATAAGCCGAATGAGTTCCTTTCGTTGATAAAAATATGACAGATGCTATGAAATTTTAAAAAGTGTTGATTTCGTTTCAATCGACGGTCATGCGTTGATAATTATCCAATACACATCATAATGATGTGATTTTATAGGCCATAGCGAGGTTTGCTTAACAATTTTTCATTGCCTTTATTACATGCGAACCTTATTTTTGAATGGATGTCATTATTATTTTTATTTACTAACAGGCTACCTGCGGTTAGTCCACGTGATAGCATCTCCCCTTTAATGGCATGGGAAGGGAATTGAAATGGGGGATGCGGAGGGGTAGAGGAAGGTAGCCAAGGCTTAACTAGAGCCCGCTGGCTATGGTTTAAGGATCCTACCCGGCATTCGCCTACAAGTGATGCAGGATAAACCCTAGAAAACCTACATCAGACAGGTCGGGTTCTTGGTACTTATCCCACACTCTTGCGAGGCGGGAGAGTTATACGTATTTTATTTTAATAATTAGATATGAGATGGAATGATGATCAAGTTTTCTAATGAGCGTATTATTAAACAGCGAATTATTGTTTCATCTCGATAAGGACACTTAATTGTTGAGGTTCATATCGCGACAATTGTTCAATTTTATGCTACTGTTTTTCATACTTAATTCCTCCTAAATGAGTCATTTTCACATCAATGCTGTTAAAGTCCTGCTTCTAAGCCTACTACATAGGGCGGACGAAAACGTATTGTACAATTTTTGTCTTTAACATTTTATTATGTTTGTTTATATATTTATTTAGTTCCGTTGAAAGAAAACGTCGGAAGTTCTTTTTACGGTAAAGAAGAAGATTTTTCTTTACTAAATATTACGCTAAAACTAAACATCTTTCAGCGCAAAAGAAAGAAAGAAATCAGGATTCTCTTTTTTTATTATTATTTTTAGGGCAACAGGCTACACGAGGGTAATCCACGTTGGGAAACTCCCCTTTAATAGCATAGGAAGGAATTTGAAAGGGGGGATGCGGAAGGGTAGAGGAAGGTAGCCAAGGGTTAACTAGGGCCCCCGGGCTGTATTTTAAGGATCCTACCCGGCATTCGCCTAAAGAAATACAGGGAAAACCCTAGAAAAACCTGCATCAGGTAGGTCGGGCATTGGGTACTTGTCCCCCGCCCTTCCGATAGCGGGAGAGGAGTTTTCTGTGGGGACGCAGCATTCCCTTCTCCATGCCTCGACCAGTTTATGAGGCAGCTGGCCGACTATTCCAATGGGAATAGCGGACAACTCTTACCGTATGCCCAAGGTCTGTAACCCCAAAACATACACCTCTCAGAACAGGCCGAGGTGCCTCGGCTCGTGGGAACCTTAGTTCAAAAACGGAGAAGAAAAGGCATCCCCAAAGGTAGCCCCTTCGTATCTCTCCAGAAGGTTGTGCCTGCGTGAGAATCCTCTGGCAGGCTTCAAAAATGTTCAGGATTCTCTTTTTAAAGTCCGTATTTAATAACAGCCATTTAATTGATGACAGCGGACGAGAATTACGTGTTTCTGAATACTTGTCGTGAGTTTTGTATGAGGAATGGCTGATTGTTGGGAGCGGTGACCTCGTGGTTATCTTCCTGTCGGCCTCAGAAACTACAAATAAGTTCAATTCCTGTTTGATAAGTTATCATCTATAACGTTTAGCTGGAGGTGCGCTGAAATTCAGTTGTTTTCAGGAATTGAAGACTGTTTCTTACCTTCAGCAATTGCTTAATTAGTAGCTAGATTACAGATTTGTCCCAACATTACCAATACCAGTATATCTATATAAATACCAAATATTTACAGATTGATGAAATACTTTGAAATTAGCAAACATTATATGTTAAAAGTAATATTGACTTTTGTACTTGTGAGGATTTTGCGCATTGCGGATTGGTACGATATTACCAACGAACGGTTCAGGCTTGATCGATCGTTATTCAGCCATTAGACCAACTCAATGCAATATTGGATTTTGAAATATTTAAATAAATTAAATTATAGTTTACTTTGCAGTTTATAACCATTTAATTTACTTTGAACAATTTAAATCATAATAATGAAAATTTGAAGATGATATACCTTTATAACAATTATTAATATTTAGTGAAAGGTTTTAAATGATTAAACTGAAATTTGATTAATATAATTATATTAATATAATATTATATTATATTAATATAATTAATTTAAACCTTAAAATTAATTTTGTATTTGAATTTTACATAAACTTTGCCACGACTATTAAATTAATTTGTACTCTTCTGCGCAGGGCGTTTTATCGGGCCCCATGAAAAGTATAGATTTGCAGTTTATAAAATGAAATTTAAAATTTACAGAACAGTTTTGAAATGATTGTACAGAAACATCATCTTATAAAATACCCCCAAAATAGCAACACAAAATGAAATGAGATTTGACGGTTCAATAATTACTCAAAGTTTACACTGTGTTTTACCAATTTTGCTTCGTGAAACCAATATTTCCAATCCACACAATTTACACAAACCACAACTTTAAACAAATGAAACCTTTTAACTTTGAAAATAGGCCTATGGTAATTCACAATCGAACCTTCAATTTCACATCACACACGATTCAATCCTTTTAGAGTCCCAAACAGTAGAGGATCTGGCCTACAGATACAATTTGTTTCACTCGTCGGCTCCAGTCAGTCCGTTAATAATATCGCCAATTCGCAAGATATTATGACCATGGATACCGGTCAGTATTACAGTGATCGTAATAATGCACAGATCACGAGAGATTTTTCCCTGAGGCACCAGTCGATTAAGTGTGCCAGATATAACAACCAACAATAATGGCAGGGTTAAATTCTCAACCGCCGAATTCTCTTAAGTTTAGACTCCACCAAACAATACTTTCTTTTACAAGTTCAAGTGCAGATTAACTCTTTAAAATATTTTATAACTTTTATTTTTTCAAAACTTCAATACTACTGTTCCCACTTCGTTCTATGGCGACCTTCTCCCTCGACCTCTACCAGCAGACTAACTTTTTTATTGTCCAAAATTAAACCCTCCCCTAGGCTGCAGCTGTGAGATTTATCAAAATATAACTCTCTCTCACGTATCGTCGATCGGTCACCATTTTACTAATTGCGTCTTAAAACTCACCGTCCAAACGTACATAAACACAACAAAAGACGTATGGGAATGCTCTCTATTCAATATTCTCACGCCACCCTGACTGTTCAAATATACTTTCAATTACATGGCCATTATCTTACGCAACAAACACTTTATTTATATATATATATATATATATCTATATTGTAATAATTATTTAAAACAATTTTTTTAAAACCAATCCCCACGTTGAGGTGCCAATTTGTAGTATATACTTTGAAATACAATTTTTAAATTAAAACAAGCCCATGTTGAAGTGCCAATTTGTAGTAATTTCCTTTAAATACATTTAATTAAAAACAAAGCCCCACGTTGAGGTTCCAATTTGTAGTAATTACTTTTAAATGATCAAAGTTATTAAAGCATTAATTTAAACAATCAGTACAATATAAAATATGATATCTGAACTCGGAAATCTGTCGATAAGTTATCATTTACTGGCGGGTTTACAGATAATGAGTTGTGCAGTTTTACCTTACAGTTTTGTTGTACCAAGAAAATGGGCTCGTCCACACACACACACACACACACGATTATTATTGACACTTTAAAGACAGAATTTAATAGGTAACCCTTTCTGCTTGCCAAATTTTACTCACAACACTTGCTTCGCTGTTCTCTCTATCAAAAACTTATGACCATTCTCAAAGTTTGGTTATTTGCTGGATGCAATAACCTGGCTCCCAATATTTGAAGAAATGTCTAACTCGTGAATGTAGGCTAGACTCCGAATAACAGTCGGCGTAGTATCGTTGCAGTTATTTGTTCATAGACTGTAAACCATAGATCGTTCTGAATATTATAGTTGTTAGACTATATACAGCCTAGCCTCCCAAATACACACTTCTTGAAATTTAGTCCGAACTGTTACTTTTATGCCCCCTGTTCATACACTGGAGCTCTGCGCGTCCCTCAAAATGTATTTCGACAATATCCAGCAAGCATGCATTATCGCTCCATATTCTTGTACACAACTCGGATGTTTTTACGCCGCCAACAATACAAGTCCAAAAATCTTGTTCATTAATTAATTATATTTCATTTTAATTACTACAATATACATAGTATAGTATGTGTGTGTTAATATGTATAATGGATAGTAAAAATGTGGACGTAACGTTTTCTTAGTGCACATTACAATAGTCCTTTTTATGCGATTGAAGTTGCAACTGTGACAGTAAAACGTGCGAAGAATTAGTACCTACTGAAAGCCGATATGGGTATAAAAATTTATGCTAGTATGTATGGATATAATTCAAATATATGTAAATGTAATCTCCCCACTACAACTGAAGCCGTGAATTGGGCAATGTTTCGACGCTTATAAATAGTAATGTGCTGTTCACTAGTATAAAAATTACGGGAACGCCTGGAAAGATAGATAGTGATTAAGGAGTTATTTGTATCAAGTCCGGATAGTAGTTAATTTGTTAATAGGATTGATAGTACAGATAATACCAAAAATCTATCAATATGGAGGTCATTTGATTTGTAGGATAGATATTTGTTTCAAATTAGCTATAATGTAGGTGGGGTAAGGGAGCGTGAAAGTTGACGTATTGAAGCTGGTTAACAACAAGTGAATTATTTTTGATGCGTGATGAAGTATCGAATAAGATGTATGCAAATGAGATTTGTTGCAGTGCGTTGTCTTTGGCAGGGCTCGAATCCCGCCTGAGCCCCGCAAGGAAACCTTATATCCGCCCGAGGTGTTATCCTTGTCGGTCTGCTTGCGGCCTCGCTGTCACTCTATAGCAATTCCAATACAGGACTCTTCTACCTTTCCAATATCCATTCTGGGGATGGGTAGCTCCAAGACCACGAAATTACTACCTTCAGACACTAAAATGGCACGACTAAGGCGGACACTAACAATTGCCGCATTACAGGGAATCGTAGTAAATGAGTACTTGGTTAATTCCTCCGAACTTTCTCCTTTAACTTTTACGAATCTTGGACCGTAAATACCCGTCATCATCCTGCATACCACGGTCCCTTACGATTCACTTGTTTCCACTTCAAAACTCGTTAACTGTGCACTGTTTTTCGCATTCTTATGCGCTCCACTACATCAGTAATTCACATCTTGCTTCTGTTATAGTCACCCCTACTCTGGTTGCTCAATCCTCATATAGTATATGCATTGTCAACTCGTTATACTTTAAGTACGTGAGTACTTTGTTACAGTCTGTGAATGCAATTCGATATGATTGTAGAGAGCGAGCCGCGGCGGACGGGTGACCGTAGCCACCACCGGGACGCTGGCTTCGAAACGCACCCGGTCTAACCTCTGGCCCAAGGTAAGCACAAGCAATGTAATAACAAATATTTTTACTTTAAATTCTCAGGAAATGCCAATATTTCAACAAACCTTTCCAACGCCAGCATTGTCCTGGTTACTCAAATTATACAATTCTGTTAATTTTTATAATCAAGGTGTGCAAAAAAAATTCCAGATGCATGAAATATTTAAGCTGAATTATATATTTAAAAGTAGCATAGTCTAAAAATGGCTTCCATTAAACCCCATCACGTGTACGTTTTTTTTTGCAAAATAAAAACAAATTTTGGATAAAAACATTTATTACAATAAACTAAATATATTATATTGTATTACAATTAATCAAAAAAAATCTGATATTTTTACACAATTTTATGTCTAATCTTCTTTCTTGTGAATCCTTTTGTTCTTCTTCTTCTCCGAACTAGTTTCCGATAACCTTCTCTGGTTTCTCGATTGACCATCCAACGGTAAGCAGTTAACATATCCACATCCCATTTTCCTTCCTAACTTCCCGATATATTTGATTTGATTTATTTATTCCATTAGTTCTCATATGAGGAAATATGATACGTCAAAACATAAAACTACAATATAATATAATTGGATACTACAATTACAAATAACTAGAAGTTACCATAAAAATACTAAAATTCGGGAACACAAATTTCCCCGTCGAACATAAGTAAAAGAACTATATATTAATAATAACAAAAATAATAATTTTTTAATCATACCAAGGGCATAACATAATATTTACAGTTCTAATAAATAAAAATTAATACGTACTAGAAAATAATTAATGATTCGAGAAATAACCACCATAAAATACAGAATGACACAAGAATAAACACAAAACTTGACACACGCACACTAGAAGGAAACAGAAACGAGGGACGAAACAGATCGACGAGGAATCTGCCCTTCCGTAGAACTCCAGGCCGTACATGCAACAGAGAAGCAAAAGAGCAGAAAAGACCAACAGAGACTAAGCAAGTTATGAAATAAGTAGTTATTATTAGCAACACATTGAACTCTTTTGCACTTTTTTATAAAAAAAAATTATTAGGGGAACAATCAAGAAATTCCTGTACTGAGTAAAACACTGGCGCCTTACAGTAGAATATTTTTACACTGAATCCTAAAACTCTTGTACTTATTATTGTTCGTAACATATGGAGGAAGAATATTGTATAAAACTATCCCTGAAAGGTGAATACTTCTCCGGTAGAGAGCAAAGATCTTAGACCTGCGCGATTTCTAGTCTCATAATCGTGAGACTCGCCATTCGTTTGAAAATGATTCTAGTTCCGCTTAACAAACTTCAAAATTTTGTGAATAAACACATTTGGAAGAGTTAATATTCGCAGACTTTTGAAAAATGGTTTACAACTGGATTTATTTATTATCCATATTAGAAAGTATTCTGATGGCACGTTTTTTATACTCCTGTGCCATATAGGGAATCACCACCCGTTCCAAATACAATAAAATTCAAATAAAAATAATAAAATCCTCAGAACCATGTCAAACTCCCCCTGGTAGCTCCGTAACTCAATACTACACAAATACCTCATCATTCAAGAAATATCCACATAATTTAAAAACGCAATATCCCAACTAATAAAAAGATCATTAAATTACCCAAACTTCCACATCACCTCCACGAAAACTCAGGCTCAAACTAAAATATCCTTTACAACTTATCCTTCCCCAAAACCACCTGGAATTCCATAACCAAAGCATTATCCCTTAACAGCTAACACCTCATGCACATATACTTTGATAAAGTTTTGTGTTACCCTTGCATTATTCCACCACACCCATCCTTCCCCAGCACTAAGTAATAAATAAGTAAAATAAAATAAAGTTCGTAGAACATTTTTTATACAGGCACCACAATAAATTCATAAAACTCGCATCCAATACCCTCCGATTCCCTCGTCTTTAACTTGGAATGTCACTGGTCATTTCCAAGACCGCATGTAAACGGATTAATTATTTACTATGTAAATACTATAGTTCAATTAGCAAAACCGTAAAGTCATTTGACTAAATTTGTAATAATAAATAATAACAAAACGTTGACCACCACCACTCGGAAGGACTCATTTTATTCCGCCAAAACGACCACCATCACTGATTAAGATTCCTAGAAGACGCCCCACCTGGAGGAAATTTGTCCGCATTTTCCATTTTTTTTAGAGCAACAGGCTACATTAAGGTGATCCATTTTGGGCAACTCTCCTTTAATAGCATAGGAAGGGATTTGAAAGGGGGGATGCGGAAGGGTAGAGGAAGGTAGCCAAGGGTTAACTAGGGCCCCCGGGCTATGGTTTAAGGATCCTACCCGGCATTCGCCTAAAGAAATGCAGGGAAAACCCTAGGAAAACCTGCATCGGGTAGGTCGGGCATTGGGTACTTGTCCCACGCCCTTCCGATAGCGGGAGAGGAGTTTGCTGTGGGGACGCAGCATTCCCTTCTCCATGCCTCGACCAATTTAGGAGGCAGTTGGCCGAAACTTGTATAAATATTGTCATGCCACACTGTATTTAATATTATTCCTACGAAATCCTGATAATCAGATTTTTTTAACATTTAAAGGGTCAATTATTTTAAATTCGTCAAATTATAATAATATAGAAAAAGTTTGTTATTGTACTACGAAGTATATAATTTTTTAGCAGAATTAATTACATAAATTCTTCGTTGTATAGAACCATGTAATGGACATATATAGATGGTTCTTTTGCCATAATGTTTGACTTCCTCCCGCATTTTCAGCCACAGCTCGGCGTTCAATTTTAGTCTCAATTTCAAATTTCATGCGATATTATTAACTCATAATCGCCAATGCACTACCATATTTCAAAGAGTGTGGTCGTATCAGCTATAATATGATTCCTGTAAGTAATGAAACAAATGGTACTTAAGTCCAGGGGTGGCCAACCTTTTGCACCATGCACAATTTTTTGACAGACGAGTTCAGATGCGCCATATAACTCGAGTACTTTTTATACAGCTTAACGTTCATGGTTAGGAGGTTAATAAGTACAGGATAGAATCTGCTTCTCTTAAAGGAGGAAAATCAATAGTTTAATCACGCAGGTAATTGTATAATTTTCGCCAGTTTAATGAAGCGCCAATCTACTGTAGTCAAGAATGATCTTCTTGTACAATCGCTTTTTACTCGGATTTGTTTGTTCTTTCTGCTTGCTGGCCTGTGTTTAATTACTTTTTTAATAGAAATATCTTTATAGACAAGGGACTTTTTAAAATTATTTAATTCTTGTTCGTAAAACAATATCTATTACAGTACATTAACTTTTGAGCCTGTTTGGATTTCGCTAGTCCTTTAATTATAGATGTCAATTTTTTTTACTGACAGCAGCAGATAATTTTTCAAATTTGAATCGGTTATTCAGCACCTTTTAATAAATTTAATTGATAATAATACTTGTTTACATGTGTGTGTGTCGTTCCAAAGCAAGAACTATAATTATTTGCAAATTTTCCTAGCTCTGGGAAATGTTCACAAGGAAATGTACGCCAGAAATTAATTACGTCAGAAGCATTGTGATCTGGAGAGGCTCATCAAATTTAAGTTTTAAGAATGAGTTTGTTTTAAAATCAATCAGTTCTATGTGTGTTACTAGGAACCTGCATTATACTTTGTTAACTGGGTGAAAATGGGTTTATAACGGCGAGAACGCAGTTTTCTTCTGTAGTAAAATTATGAAAACGACATTCAAATGTTCCTTGCAATATCTTGAATTTTTAAATATATTTTATTAAATTGCTAATATTCTCGACTCATTAGCTCTGCTCGTTCAATTTCCAAATTGCCGCAAATCCTCATTTTTTAACTGAGAGTTTTAATTTCATTCAAAAGAACTGATGCTATTTACTAATCTAGGAAATAATTGGTCTTGCCTTGTAATTTTAAATTTAGATAATTTAGATTGTTAGCAATAGCAACTAAAAATGCCAAATCAAATATCATGTTGTCACATAACAGGGGTTATTTCTTGTTTTAAAAATTATAAACAGCATTTTTCAATTTCAAAACGTATTTCAGGTGCAAAAATGCAATGCGCCACTCTCAATCATTCATGTGCCATGGTTTGGTCACAACTGCGTTCGTCTGTCTAGAGCGCAAGTCCCCGTTTCACGCTATTCTCCGAAAAGAGAAAGATTCAAATGATCGAGGGTAGCTACGTGACATGACAACAGTTATATTGAAGTTTATGGTTATGGTCCTGCAGGTTTGTTCCTTTGCATGAGAGCTCTCGTTCAGATGATGTGTGTAAATGTGAGGTTCCTGCTCCAGGAACTTGGCATGTCAAGTATGAAGTGGATCGATCCAGAGCATGTCTTTACAATTACGATTCAAAATCTTTACTAAATAGAGGGTAATTTAGTGACAGACTACTCGATCCAGTTAGATCGGTAGTCGAAACATTCAATCGCGGTGTAATTCATTCAGCTGGATCGTCTAGATTTAACCCACTCAGTGGGAGAGTCCGTAATTGACGGGTATTTCGACCAATTTTCATACGTCTCAAGGCTCTGAGAAGAGTTATAGCTTGAGCAAGGAGATAATTTACTTGTCATTTCATTGCACGTGTTCGGGAGCGGTGCGGAAAGCCTGCAGCTGTCATTTGAATATGTATTAGCGAGAGTTTCTTTATACTTTTGTTAAGCACTACGTCGTTATTTTTCCGCAAATTTGTGTCGAGACGAAGGTCGCTTGTGTGCGAATCGACAAAGGGCCTTGAGTACGTTTCCCTCCGTGTCGTGTGGGAAGAATAGGTGGTTCGCTTTTCACGGTCGCCTCCTTCATTATGCTCAACGCCTCACAGAACATTGGACGCACCTTCATGCACTTCCAAAATTTGGGGGAGTTCTGTGATCTGCTTTTGTTATTTCCCGAACCGTTCATACAATAATTGTTTCCAGAACAACGGTCAAGACTGGTGGGACAGTTGATACTTGACGGAACCTGCAAAACTATTATTTGCGTTCTTTACAATCGTATTGCTTTCATTACTTTGATTTCTCCCAAAAGTTTCTAAAATACCGGCACATTTTTCACTTCTTGAGAACTTATTAATTTTGTGAATGTCAGAATTAACTTGTATGATACAAAAATCCATATCCCATCAGCTTACGTATGGTGTTTTGTCTACTCGCAAACACGTATTATGTATATGTATTTGATTTGATTTATTTTATTACATTAGTTGTCGTATGCGGAAATAGGACACGTCAATTCATAAAATTACAATATAAGAATTGAATGCTACAATTATAAATAATTAGAAGTTAACATAAAAATACTAAAATTCGGGAACACAAATTTCCCTGTCAAACATAACTAAAATAATATGAATAATAACAAAAATAATAATTCTTAAACTATACTAACGGTATAATATAATATTTACAGTTTTAATAAAAATATTCCATGTGCACAAGTAAATAATTTATTATTCGAGAATGAACTATCATAAAATATAGAAGTTACACATCACCCAAAAATAGTCACAAAAATAAACACAAAACTTGACACACGCACACTAGGAGGAGACACAAACGCTGGACAGGGCACTTCACGAAAGAGAACGACTAGGAATCTGCAGACTCCAGGCCGTACATGAAACAAACAAACAAAGGAGCAGAAAAGACCAAAAGAGAATAAGCAAGTTATGAAATAAGTGGTTTTATTAGCAACACATTGAACACTTTTTCAGGTTTTTTTAAAAAATTAATTATTAGGGGAACGATCAAGAACTGCGTAAAACACTGGCGCCTTTCAGTAGAATATTTTTATATTGAATCCCAAAACTCTTGTAGTTATTATGTTCTTAACATCTGGAGGAAGACTATTGAATAAAAATATCCCTGAATGGTGAATACTTCTCTGGTAGAGAACAAATATCATAGACCTGAGCGATTTCTAGTCTCATAATCGTGAGACTCGCTTTCTTTTGAAAAAGATATGTTCCGCTTAACACACTTCAAAATTTCGTGAATAAACTCGGTGGGAAGAGTTAATATTCGCAGACTTTTGAAAGACGGTTTACAACTGGATTTATTATCTGTATTAGAAAGTATTCTGATGGCATGCTTTTGCAAGGTGAATATTTCAATGTTCCTGGAGCAATTTCCCCAATTTGCATAACACATAAGGGAATGAAAATACGCAAAGTACACCATTTTCGTAGTTTTAATGTCAACATGCTGCATTAAAGATTTTGAGACAATAACAACCCCAGCAAACAGATCTATATGGTGAGTCCGCTTTAAATTACTATCAATCTGAAGACTCATAAAATAGATTTTTCTAGGTTGTTACTACCATCCGCTGAAAACTGGACAAACTTCGTTTTATCTATATTAAGTGATAATTTCTTGACTGTAAACCACACATTTAGTTTGTCAAGAGTGATGTTTACGCTTCTAATAAGATTATTAACATTTTTATCTGCAATCACTACATTTGTATCATCCGCGTAGAGAAATGATTTAAGAGGATGTACGAATCCTGGAAGATCATTAATATAAAGAATGAAAAGTAAAGGCCCAAGAATCGAGCCTCGAGGAACACCGCAAGTAATTAATTCCCAATAAGATAAATGAAGATGCCCGTCTTTAGTTTCGACCGCTACCTTTTGTTTACGATTTTGTTAGATACGGTTTTAGGAGAAGTAAGGCGTTTCCCCGTGCGCCATAATATTCTAACTTTCTTAGTAAAATTTCATGATCAACCGTGTCGAATAACTTAGACAGATCAGCAAATATTCCAGCTACCTTCAATCACTCATTCAATGAATTTTGAATAAAGTCGTACATTGCACTATTTGTGGATTTTCCTTTAAGGAAGCCATGCTGGGAGGAACTTAAAATATTATATTTGCTCAAGAAATTTTGTAATTTGATGTGAATTATTTTTTCAATTATTTTTTTTTGTTTTGAATGACTTGTCTCCAAGCGCGAGACAGCTCCAAGCATTCTTCAGTCTGCTAATATCCCAGGAGATCAAATAGAAATGTGACTACAGCCTCTCTCTGTGTGTTTGTAAGTCGTTGTTACCTTACAGATCGAGGCATATTTCCACTTAAGTGGCCAGAGGTATCCTGTTAAGGTTTACCCTTGCAACAGTCGGGATTATATTTTCTTAATTTGGAAACCATGGTGATTTTTATCAATCTTATGCAACCAAACTAACATAATTAAAGAAATGTTAACATTTAAAAGGTAATAGTTTAATATCCCCCGTTTTTGTAAGTTGCTATTTGGCAGGAGACATTCCGAAAAATACTACAATGTAAGTTATAGTCGACAAATTGGTGCAAGACCGTCTGAGGCCCCGGCCACACTATCCGATTTTATGAATGTGAAAAATTGCAGGGTCCAGGTATACGATTTTATGACACTTTGGCCCCGTGCGAGTATTCGCACATGATGGCCACATAGCTGCGAAAATTCGGATGCGTTTTCCACCTTCACTCTAGAATGTGCGCAAGACGAGATCGTAGCCAAAGGGAAGGAGATCCCAGTTTTTCAATTATAAACATTATTTTTCGATTATTTTATTAGCTATAGCTGATGTTAATTACTGTTTTACCGTGATTTATGTAGGTCACTATGGTAAATCAGCTTATTCAAACATGTTTCGACATTGTACACTACATCAATTGTTAAATAGTGAACAGCTGAATGTTCCAGACAGTAAAGTGTTGCCAGACTTTGATAACACAATTAATGACGAACGTCAATTTCCACTGACGAGTCATTTCATATGAGTATACATGTTATGTTACCTTATTCGAGAAGAAATTTAAATATAAAAAAATATTTAACTATAAACTATCAAGGGCATGAAGATTTGGTCAGCTTACAAAGTGGCGAGTGTTTCATTCATCAATCGATTTGGACACTCATTTTGTTGAAAAAATTGTATTAGCAGCCTGTGTTTTACGCAGTTTTGTCTGTGTGAGAGACGGCTACCAGTTCGACCAAACATTAACATGTCCCATGGAAGAAATAACAGTCGTAGGTACTGGATCAAGTGCTAATTTTAGGTACGCGAGTGAAATCTTTTCGGGTCATTTCACTTCACAAGTGGCAATACGCTTACATGGAAATATAATAAAGTTGGACCATCTTCTGTACAATACTAAATATTTGTATAAAATTTGTAATAAACAGTGTTACACTAATCAAGTAATTTACCTTGCTCATTTGTTAAATCGTTCGACGATTTGTCCCAGTTTGCAATTACAATTGCCGCATTTTAACTCCATAATTTACATTTAAAATCCCAATCGGTATACACTTTACTAGTATTTCCCCAAGAGGAATACGAATACATATTTCAATGTTTAAGATATCGTATTCAGCATTGTCCCACAAAAGTATAAGGAAATTCACACAAGAACACTGGAACGTATAATTCTGAAAGAGTAGACAGCGATCACTCAGCCCTTGGATAATGGTGGAAGAAACCCAAGTATTCGCACAGTGTGGCCGGCACCAAAAGTAAACACGAGTAGCGTTTTCTACGCAGCTGAAATAAAACGCTGCCAGTAACGAATAATCGCAGATCCCATCGTGTGGTCGTCCTCCGTGAGGTTCCATGATTTGCCAAAAGTGTGAGAAAGCGACACTGTTTAAGGATCCTGTCTCTCTCTGACAACTGACTTCTGTTTTTCTTTTCTGACTTTACCCTGATCTCTCTCACTGATATCGTCTGTTACTAATCACTGTTACTATATCTTTCTGTTGACTGTTGTATGTTCCTGTTATTGCTTGGATCTGATACGGGTCTTAGTTACTATTTTATTTGTTAAAGAAAGCGATAATCACCAATAACTCTTATGTTCTCCCTCTCGCATACACACCTCCGACATCTGCAGAATACTGTTGTCGAAGTAAACATCCCTCAAAATATGTTTACTAGTCATATAGTGTTTTTACCAAACGCAAAAAAATAACTTTCTAAACCCTGTTGCATCTGTTTAAATTAATTTTCAATATCTCGTCAAACTCTTATTTCGAGGAACATCTCTCCAAATTAAATATTAATACTAACCTAAAAAAAATTGACACACATTGAAATAAATTAAATAACCAAATTATAAGGCACAATGTAGACCGGCAACAGGGCAGCAACAGTTCCCCACTCTTCTGATCACTATGATAGGGCTGCGAGTATGTAATCTGTATTTGCATACAGTTTTTTATTCTACCGATGACTTCTTATCTTGCGATTTTACAGTTGTGATAATAATGATAATATTCTATTGATATTAACATGGTAACTTGTGGTTGGTTGTCCATAACAATTATCGCGTATTAGATTACATTGAATTCTTATTACTAAGTTTTAAATTTAATTAGCTATAAAATTTAAAACAATACTTAGTAGATGAAGTCTGGTGGACGTTTTCTTTTAAGTCGTCTTTGTTGAGGCTTTGGAGGAATTAAGGTTGTAATTTAACCTGGTTGGATTAGCATGCGCTTTGAGATTTTAATGAGGGAATCAAATGAGTTTTTATGGCGTCTATTGATTGTAGGTATATTGAGGCCACTATGAAGTCTGTTATTTTTGAAGAACCAAGGAAATTCTGAAATCATTTTAATGGATTTATTTTGTATTACTTGGATTTTGTTCAGTTTTTGTCTGCTGCTGCCCAAATGGAGGAAGCATACTGCCAGATGGACTTGATTAAGGAGGTATGAATTAACTTTTTTGTTGCTAGGGATGTTTGGGATTTTCTGTTTAATAATGGTTTGAGTTGCGATAATCTATTATTGAGCTTAGACTTGAGATTGCTAATGTGCTGTGGCCAGGTTAATTTAGAGTCTAGCGTTAGTTCGATATATGTAAGAGCGGATTTATTCAGTATCGCCGAGTTGTCAAGGTATATATAGTTTGCGAACTGAATTTTGTTTAGTGAGAATGGAATGATGGTTGTTTTGCTGGAATTTATGGTTATTCACCATTTCTTAGCCCATGCATTGATCAAAGGTAATAAATTTTGTAGATTAGGTCTCACTGTTTCAAAGGCGGGAGCTTTGTTCAAGATGGCTATGTCGTCTGCAAAAAGAGCTGTTAAACTATTGGAGACTTGAGTGATATTGTGGGTGTGGAGAGTGTAAGATAGGATTTGGTTCGATTATATTGTTGGGCGTTTAGTTTGAAGAGAAGAATAGGAAGATGTACTTTGTCGAGGGCTTTCTCCGAGTTAGGACTGCTGTTAGACATACTTTTTTCTTTTCAAATGATGAGTAGATGTGATCAGTGGCTTTGTAGAGAAGTTGCGGGCTAGAGTGTTTGGAGCGAAAACCGTATTGCATGTTGGGGATTAAGTGGGTTTTTAGTTTTGGTAAGAGAAGTTTTTCGAAGAGTTTGGATATGGTAGGTAGAAGAATTATTGGCCGGTAATTTATTGGATTTGATTTATGTTTGTGGGACTTTGGAAGAATGACTATCATGGCATGCTTTCAGCTTCGTGGAAAGTGGGCGGATTTGATACTGACATTGAAGATTTGCGTTATTAGCAGGGCTTTGGAGTGGAGCTGGAGAGGAGCATGGAGCATTGATCATTGTATAGAATAGGTAATGGAATTCGAGTTTCCACTTAACATAATGAATGAAGATCACATTATAGACAATATAGACATCATATTGAGGAAGACTGCAATGGAATAGAGGATGTGGGACGTTTAAAGGTAATGTATTCGAAGCCATTGATCATTATCCCGAAAAGTATGCAGAGTCCATTTTAAGCGTATCAACTTCTCAAACAAGTTTTGAGCGTCTATTTTCCTGATTAAGATTGATTTTAAATGATAATTTGCAGTCAATGAAGGACGATTTGCTGTTTCCCATTTTATTTATTGACATCAACCAATATCAATCTAATCCGAATGGAATGAATGAGATGGAACACGAAGGGCGAGATTTCTGTTTGATATCTCTGACGGTTTTAGAGATAATGTGAATTTTAGCAAACCCCATGCTTAAATGTAAAAATGAGTCTTAACCGAAGGGAACGAGGTCGTGGAAGACCAAGGCGATGTTTAAATACAATAGTCTAACAGTTTTCGAGATATTGCTAAATTTTGCAATACATATTCGTTGAAGTAGATAAAAAGGGTTGTATTCATATAAATACATGAGTGTGGAACACGTAAATGATGTTTTAATTCGATATACTTATCGGTTTTCATTATATTAAGAGTTTTTGCATAAAAGTTTTCGTAAAGGTGGTCAAAAGAAGTCGTATCCGTATGGAGTCGATGGCATGGAGCACGATGGGCGAGGTTTTAGTTCGTTATCGGTGATCGCTTTCAAAATAATATGAATTTGTGTTAACCATTCGTCAAGGTGTTTAAATTGAGTTGTATCTCTATGGAAATGTGAGCGTAGAACACGATGGACGCAGTTTAAATTCGGTAACTTTATCGGTTCTAGAGACAGCGAATTTTTTCAAAAAACATTTGTAGAAGTGGTTAAAAAGAGTCGCACTCATGTGTAAAAGTGGGCGCTGAATGAAATAGTCTACGTTTAAATTAGATAGACAGTATTTTATAAAATTATTTTAAATTTAAATTGTATTGCATTTTTAAACTGTTTGATTGTAAAAGTTTAGGTTGTATGTTATTAATAAATAAATTATTAGTAAATAAAGATGTTTTATGCGTAATTATATATTAAAGAAAAAATTAATGTAAATCCTATAAGAATATTTTAACTGGAGCATGGTGTGGAGCTGGAGAAACTCAAAAACTGGCCGCTACAAAGCCCTGGTTATTAGAACTATTTCTTTGGGAAGGAGTGCTTTGAATTGGTGCTGACCTGGTGCTGCTTTGTTGTTTGTTTACGGATGACATAACGGATGTTGCTTGTAGTGAAGAGTTTTGGGAGTGGGGTGAGTTTTGCACACAGTAAAGATTTGTTTCAATTTCGGTCACCAACTGTTTATACTCTAATGGTGGTCACGCTCTGGACTGATATTCTCAACATTTCTCTCTACCATTTTCGTAAGAAACGTTGAAACTATTTGTCTTACTTGTCTATCTGTTGATTTTTTTTTGAATAACGGGTTACATGAGAGTAACCAACGTGGTTGCAATTCCTCTTTAATATCATACGAACGGATTTAAAGGGAGAATGCTGAATGGTACAGCAAGGGTTAACTAGGACCCCCGGGCTGCAGTCTAAAATTGATGCAGGCAAACCCTATAAAACCTTCATAAGGTAGACCGGGATCTTGGTACGTGTTCCACACCCTTCCGATGGCGGGAGAGAGGTTTGCTGTGGAGGCGCAGCATTCACTTCTCCGTGCGTCATCCAGTTTAGGAGGCAGCTGGCCGACTGTTGTAATAGGAACAGCGAACAATTCTTACCGTATGACCAAAGTCTCCGACACCGGAACATACACCTCTGAAAACAGGCCGAGGCCCTTGTGGAAATCTTAATTTAAAAGCAGAGAGATAAGAAGGTATCCCCGAAGGTAGTCTCCTTCGTCTCTCCAAAAGGTTCCGCCTGTGAGAGCAGAGTGCAGCTCCCACAGGTTCGGAATTGTTGCGTATCTGTTGAATCTACGCAGATACTCATTATAAGTGCGCTAGCTCATTATCCTCGTAGATTTTGTATAACTATATAGAATGGACGATTTATTTGTAGACATTTAAATAACTTTAAAAAAATTCAATAAGTGAAAAACTAATTTTATCGTTACCCAGGAACGACGACGTAGACAATATTTCCATTGGTGAGCTTGTTTAAAGGGAGTTCCTGTACCTATCCCAAAATAGGGTGCTTGTTTTGGGTGAATACCCTTTGCCTCAACAAAATGGGGTGTTTGATTTAGGTGAATAGAGTTGGTTCTGTGTGTTTTTATTCTCGTATTTTATTGATCTAATGTGTATTTCTCGAGAACTTCCTGTTTTATTTTCCCATTTTAATTTTCGTGTTTTACAGTATGACTTCAATCGTAGGACAAAGCAACGTAATTATTTTCTGGAGATTCTAAGTCTACAATAAAAATAGGGGTTCCCAAGTAATTTATCTCTCCCCTTCAAGAGTCGAGGATTGTATCATGTGATGTCCTCCTTCTAGACGAACTAATTACATTATCCAAATTTTGGTTCCATCGGTAGTTTTCGAGATATTTTAATGTTTCTAGATTAACAGATTTCTTAATTTATTTGCCAAATAGCGTTTAAAAAACGAGTTGAATACTTGTTTTATAATTTTCATACCTGCAGCAGGTAACTGGTTTTCATATGTACTTTGGTGACACGTCACTGCAGCTGGGATTTCTCCCGGTAATGAAGTAGGAAATATTTTAACATGAATATGTTATATTTGAGGGTAAAGTCGTATAAAACCGATCCGTGACCCACAATCCATTTATGATTACATTTACTTTAATTTACGATGTTATATATATATATATTATACATGTGTATATAATATATTAGCTGAATGATCGGTGTAGCCCTGGTATTTATTTAAATTATCCCGGAGAAGGAATTTATTTGACTCTAAATTCTTCGTAAACATTACATTTAACCAGCTTAAATAACGTCAGTGTTAGAACATTTACACAATTACATTCCCAGACCTAACACAAAAAAAACAGGACGGTACTTTAAAAACTCGGGAATTCTCCTACGACATAAAATAAGTGTCTAAAAATGATGCCGAATAAAAAAAGTGAAAAATAATCTCTAACTTAATAAAGTCTACTAATTTTCCAAGTACCTGAGAGTAGTAAAAAATACATTTAACTGTATAGAAACCAAAAATATACCTGGTGCCGTAATTAAAAAATACACCCAGTAACTTAAGAGATACATAAAATTCCCTTATCCAACATGGTTAATACGAGAATTAAACTGAGCGACTCCTATAACCGCGGAATCGACACCAATATCGGTCTTTATTCCCATGTTTTTATGTTGAACCCTTCCACTAACACCCGTACAGTACGTGCTTTCCTCCGTTGCCTTCTGGCGTTGAAAATAGACAAAACCTCTACAATAACACTATCAAATTCTGTGACTCTGCAAACGTTTTATTCGACGCTAATAATAGCCGTTTAACAATATTCTTTAATGGCTACCCCTTCACCCGACCCCTAGAGCTGATAGGTATGTCTTAACCCCTCGGTGTTTGTTTCTGGATCGTAAGTAACACGTCTATAAAGTTTGGTAGAAATTGCTCTATGGGTTTGTTTGTTTGGCCCACTTCCACCCCCACTCTTAGCGGGTTGAACTACAAAACTAGCAGGGTAAATGTCAGAATCAAACTCAGTGACTTCCTTAACGCCAGATTCAACAACAGTCTCGATTGTTTACTCACTACTTTTATGTAACGGCCTTTTCAACCACTTCCTCCTCCACCCCCACACCTAGTGGCCGAACTAAAACTTAACTGTCATAGTGAATATTAGAATTAAACTAAATTTTAAATTATACACTAAAAATCTACCGAAGAAAACCTATTAATATCAGCGAACCCGCAAATGTTTTGGCGCTAATATCGGCCGTTTTAGCACGTTTTAAAATTTCACCCCCATTTACCTCTTGAGAGTTGCCTAACGCTTCGAAAGGCCGACAGAAACCTTCGCGGGTGTGCGCACAACTCACCGAAGTATCATCTCAATCGGCTTAATGGTATAGGAGCGCATAGGGGACACATACAGACAGACATAAATTATACAAAATATATTCTGTCAGCAGAGGATTGCCTACGTAGCGTAAATGGCTTAACATAGGCAACATATCACGTAGAATTGCGTGAACTCAATTCGAATGGCGGTTCTAGTTGTCAATAACATACCAAAGTTTTCGACCAAACCTTATACCGGTATAATTATGGTAAATACTAGGGTGAATTTTTAAAAGTGCAAGTTATTTAAAATATTAACTTGATATTTCCTCAGGCACCCGCCATTCCAATTAAACGTGTTACGTCTTTCATTTTAGCCATTGACGGTATGAAGGTAATCCTCATTAACAATATATTTTTCGTGTTACGGTTATAATATTAATACATTTTATATTTATCAAATATTTTTGATCTAAAAGGCGGAATCGTCTTTATATTCCTGGCGTAAATTCTATTAAAATTTATTAGAACTGCAATTGGAGGTTGATTTCAGTTCAAAATATATTGTAATGATCATAGATTGACGATTAATTTGCCCCACGTTGAAGGCGTCATTTATGTAATAATCAATTAGATTTAATTAAATTGTAGGAATAATTAACATTTACTAAGCTTAAAAGAAATTTATAATTGTTGATAAATTTTACAATTTACAAAACCTATTTTCATGCCGAAATTCATCCATTTAAACAAATACCTTAATTTTCATTTATTAATTCGTGGCATCTTTGAACATACAATTCTTATATCATTACAATCAAATTCGTCGAATCTCTTATCTCAGGGTCACTACTGGGTTTGATAATTAGAACAAAATCAATGTATAAACTGACAATTAACAATTCAAATTTAAAAAGTTAACCTTAAACAATATGAAAATAAGTGAAAAGAAAGTTATACGAAATCTGACTCAACCCTTTTAATTATCGTTTACAAATTTATATCAAAGTTTTGGTTACGCACGGAATGTCTGTCTGGTACCAGATCTATCTCTTGTATCTTGAACACTACCACACTAAAAAGCCTTTTTTTTTACACAGACTCTACTTCACTGCAATTTTAATACACACGCTTGAATTTCTCGTCCTCAGCTATCTGGAACCTCGGATGAGTCTCCCCTTTCTGGTCAGCTAGCAGATGACGGACTCCTCAATGCGAAAATTGTTCCATCAGCGTGAAGCAACCTTTTGTTTGCCCGTTTGCAAATTGTTATGAAAATCTCTCTGTACAACTATTTGTTTGCTTCCATACGGGAACTCGCGAGTTGCAATTTATATTTGCAGATTTTTCTGTTTGTTGCTCTAAGAGAACTGAACTGTATTATATCTCTCGTACTCAGATTTTCGCCTCCTTCTCATATCATCATATTCCCCACGTGAACTGAATTGTTCCGTTTCTCGCAGCCAACTGGCTCTCCTAGTGCATACTGAATTTTCCCCGCGCGCGTTCTCCATTTCGGCTTTCAACAAAGGAACGGAGTTCGGCGCCATTGTCGCTTTGGAAGCTCCTGCCGCTACAGTTCAATTTATGGCCTAATTAATTGGCATTACAATATATTCAACTGAATATGTCATCTGACTGACGACGAAGGAAATGTGCTGCTTGACGATGTTGATTGACTGGCTGTTTCGAAATGTTTAGTAATGTCCCAGAATATTAGAAACGTTCCTCTCGTGGTTTATGCTTGGATCAACCGTATTTTAACAAAATATATGATATCCAAAACCAAAAATAACTTCAAAGTATTGCAGGATTCTGATTCATGGCGCATTTATCCCCCGCTGGACGTAAAGTCTAAACGATAAGTCGCGGAGAATATGCATCAATTTAGTCTCTGGAACAAGGTTTTTGTCATTTCTTTGCTGGTTGAGAATCGTCTAGCGTGATTCAATCTCCAATATTCGCGGTCTGCTGCCCGAAATCAAACCATGCCACAAATTTTCCATATTTCGAAACGGCAGCTATGATTTGCCTATTGTAAAAATAGGCGAAAGGATATATTATCGATACAAGGAACGTCATCTTATCGCTTATGGACGTCCTGTTTACAGGGAACTTCAGCTTCGTTAAAGGTAATGTCCGGGAAAACAGTCCATAGAGATGTGGCATAATACGAATACACAGGGTGTTTCAAAAATACAGGGCATAATTTTAGGTACGTATTCCCCATATGTAGACAATAAAAAATTTCATTGCAACATGTCTCCGGAAATGCTTGGTTGCCGAGTTATGGCCTTCAAAACAGTATTGTTCACTATTAACCAAGGCTTCTCGGGTTTCCACCCGGGTGATGTAAAAAAGCGACGTTTCGAGGGCTATTACTGTCATCGTCTTCTAGGCCGGGAAAGTCTTCGATCTTTATTAATATTCACCGTAACGTTTTTCTTCCCGCAAGGTTTCAAAATTTCCACCTCTTACTTGAATACAGGTCATGGTCCTGTGAACACGATCCTAAATTCGAGGAGTATTGCGTATTTTCTCACAACTTTCCACAATTCGATTCCGAAGGGATTTCATATCAGGCACCGTAGACGAATACACCAATGATTTTATATGGGCCCACAAGTAGAAATCGATTAGAGTACAAATCAGGATAGCGTGGAAGCCAAGCAATTGGACCACCTCTACCTATCCATCGATAAGCAAACGTTCGATAAGATTGAAGTGTGCAGGAGCGCCCAGTGTTTTTTTATTGCCTACATATGGGGAATATATACCCGAAATTATGCCTTATATTTTCTAAACATTCCGTGTAACTGTGTAACGTAAACCAATGGATTTACTTTACTGATACAAAACTTTTCTCCCAATTTCATTCCGCAAAATGACGTCTACTGCGAAGAGCGTATTATTATTATTATGATCATGGGCTCTACAGCTTTCGTAACCAGAACAATTTCGGAATTTTTGGAGTGTCACGTGGTCAACGTAGGGATTCTGCATCTGTCGTAACTCCAGTTTTCATAATAATGTATTTTATGATTGTCCCAAATACTGTGTGTTGCTGAACCTTAACAATTTGTACTCTTCTAACGGAAAAATACGATTTCTTTTCGAACTCATATAGACTTCTTTTAAATCCATTAAATGTCACACACAAAATTATCTCAGTTGCCAGAGGAAAAACGAATCTGAACGTATATTAGCAAAGGCATTTAAAACTCAGATTTGTCTAGATTGTTGCATCCGAGTAAGGAAGCATTATATATATTACTGTGTACTATAGGTTATTTACAAGTGTTGGTATTCTGATATATATATATATATATTGTAATAAACTGATTAAAAAGGCGTCTAAATAAAATAAAAGATTATTAAAGGTGAACAATTAATCAAAATTTATTAACGATGTTAAATACAACATAAAAATTACACAATAATATTTAAAATCTCAGGGTCTTTACTGGGTTTGATAAATGGGTGAATTGAATTTAAATTATCTAACAAAACAATTAAAGAAAAGAAATAATTAAAGAAAAGAAATAATTGAAGAACGAGCTGACGTATCTTAATGAAATGGTTTACAAATAAATTTAGAGTTCTTTTACTTACGGCCGACCAGGTCTCGATTTTGGGGTTTTCTGTGCACACGTTTTTGGGGATATCACTGAATTTAAATTGGTTACAAAACACTTGTCGAAACTTTTGGGTCTCTCTTCTGGAAACTGGAAACTGCAACTCCTTCCGGATTAATGGTTAGATGGATTGTTAACAACTTCCTCTCGATGACATCGGTGACGGTCTCTTTTTACTTATTGAGTTTTTTTTACTGCGGCAGGAAATTATTAGGTTACTGCTTGTGGCTTTACTTATTGAGAAACTTTCCTGTAACCTTATTCGATGAATTACAGACTGAAAAACTTTTTGTTCAATTTTAACTTGCAACCTTTTCGTTTCGCTCCTCCTCGCTGACTGTGTCTCTTCGTCTCGTAAATTTGTACTGCGTATATCTCAACAATGGTTCTATTGACTCGCCGCCCGCTTTGTCGCGGTGTATGCCTTATATAGTCTAATAATGAGTCCTTTACTTTGCAATTATAACAATGGATTAATTACTAATTACTACAATATATATATGATCCACCATGTAACATGAAAGTGTATTGTAATGTACTACCTGGCCGTTCTCGTAGGTGACGGGGCATCAGATGCATGAAAATGCACATAATCGTCATGTTCATTGTGAATCCCAACATATTTGCAAATAAATTTAATTGATTTGACACATAAATAGAATTCACTGTTTATGTAGCTGCTCATATTGTTAATACTAGACAGAATGGAACTATCTTTTTTTTTAACAGGCTACATGAGCGTTATTCACATGGTGGCAACTCCCCTTTAATAGCATAGGAAGGGATTTGAAAGGGGGGATGCGGAAGGGTAGAGGAAGGTACTCAAGGGTTAACTAGGGCCCTCGGGATACAGTTTAAGGATCCTACCCGGCATTCGCCTAAAAGTAATGCAAGACAAACCCTAGAAAACCCTTCATGAGGTAGGTCGGGTATTTGGTACTGGTCCCACGCTCTTCCGATAGCGGGAGAGGGGTTTGCTGTGGGGACGCAGAATTCCCTCTCCGTGCCTCGACCAGTTTAGGAGGCAGCTGACCGGCTGTTCCAATGGGAACAGCGAAGAACTCTTACCGTATGACCAAGATCTGTGACCCCGGAACATACAGCTCTTAAAACAGACCGAGGTGTCTCGGCTTGTGGAAACGTTAGTTCAAAAACGGAGAAAGGTAGCCCCTTCCGTCTCTCCGACAAGATTCTGCCTACGAGAGAACATCCCTCTCTAGCTCTACCAATGGAACTATCCAACTATCATAACATCTATATACTGCCCTTTCACAATTTAGCTGGCAGTAAAGCCTTTTAGTACAGTAGCTCTGCTGTGATAGGTACCGGAACTAACAAAGAAAACAAAACAAAAAAATAGCTTTATTTCCTCACGTAGTCTCATTTAAGCAAATATTTTACCACAAAGTCATGTTTTTCAAGTTTCGAAAGACAAAATAGCCTCATGCAGGTAAATCTGGCGATTAGGACAAAAAGAAACACCCATGAAAGACTTACACAAATAATTGTCAACCTGTAAAATACCTGAACCCAATGTAATAAGCCAGAAGTGTGAAAATATATTTAACATAACCCTCTCTCCAAATACTCGTAGTCATATGATTTATTATGATATAATAGCAGTGAATTGCATTTTAGTTGCAGACCCTGCTAAATAAAGTTTTTTAAAAAACAGATTGCGCGAGGAAGAAATTTCAACTTTAACTCATAGATTTGGTCATCGCGTGTGATCTGGTACATTGTGATGAAACAACACGTTCTTTTTCACCAAATGCCGCCGTTTTTTCACGATTTAATCACTCAAACGGTGCAGTAAGTTCGCATTCGCGAAATTTGTGAATTTAGTCCATGGAAATATGCGCAACATGGAACTGTTTTCGCGTTCTTTGGAGCTGATTCTCCCCTTTCAATCCATCGCTTCCACTTCGTCTCAGGTGTGAAGTGATGTATCCATGTTTCATTCATATTTATGAATCGACGCAAAATTTCGGTTTCATTGCTGTCAAACATCACTAAACACTCGATTGAAACATCCTATAACGACAGTGTTTTTGTTCCATTGTAAACAAGCGCGGTGCCCATCTTGCACATAGCTTCCTCGTGTCAACATTTTCAGTCAATATGTGATGTGAAGCACTTTTTTTTTTTAAAAAAAAATAGTCTTGTTTGCTAGCTTGCAATCTAGACGACGACCATCCAATTCCATTTTGTGAATTTTCGTCACAATTTCTGAAGTAGTCACTTCATTTGGTCGATCACTGCGATGTAGCGTCAATCAATAAGAAAGATCTGGTACTTCTGGAACCACCCACGTACGTTGGATAACCGATCTCACCAGTAACAGTAGGTAATTTCGTGGAGTATCTTCCGCCTTTCATGCAAAAAGTTTGTTGATTAGTCGTTCCGTAGAACTGGTGATTATGTGAGACTTTGCTATGTGATGCAATTCGGGATCATGTAGAAATTCGGAAGCTCAGCATATGTGAAACCTCCAATCTGTGAAGGTCGAATTTTCTCGTCCAAACGATGAAAGACTTTGACTCTGCCACTCTGCAGGAACACGAAGTATAATGGATTTACAAATATTTTCCTTTTGGATAAGAGACTTATTAGTATTTTTAATTTCAGATCAAAGACCCTTCAGACAATATTGATATCGACATGCCTATCCCTTAGTTCAAATACAATGCAGTTAACTACTTTATAAATAAGTACCAATAATATTCATACAAAAACAATGCAATTATCGTCGTCAATAATAAAAATGTGTTTTTACTTTATTTTAGTCCCAATATTGACTTTAAATTCGATAAAATATATAGCGTATGTTAAAGGAAAGAAAAAATAAATGCAAATTTGAAAACAAACTATATTAATCTGTTATTATTCTCATAGATCTACGTGTTAGCGTGTTAATTATATAAAAGAAGAAATATGACATTGTATTGTGAATAAGATCTGTAAATAAATACAGATTTGAGACCATAGTTCATTGATTTGATTTGTTGGTGTTTTGAGGAAAAAAAGTTACCCAATTTTTTTTAATCTGTTACATCAAACAAGGTTACATCAAACAAATAAAGCCTGAATCGATATATTTAAACGAGGATTCCGTAACTTTAAGAGTTACTCATTTAACCAATGAATACCATTCGAATTAGAAAGATAACCAATTCAGACAAAAAATTGATAATATACATACCACGCAACGTTTCTGGGATCAGTTGTGTCGCTCTAGGCTCTTCTTCGAACCTGACGAAAGGAACAAGGACCGTAGAAACGTTGCGTGGCATTTATATTATCACTTTTTTGGCTGAATTGGCTATCTTTCTATTTCATTATTTTCAATCGGACATAATTTTAATACCATTCGAATTATGAGTTCAACTCTCATTGGCTTGGCAGTATATTCTGATGGTTTTTGAAGTGGGGGACTCGAGTATGGCACGTGTGGTCGTAATTAGTGGGCGGTTTTGGATCAGGAGTATCATCTTACGTCCTACGCAGTTCTACGTTCTACTCGTTAGAGTCAAAACACTACTTCCACGGTTTACGAATGGTTCCATTTCTAACACAATTACGGATGATTTCGCTTTTAAGTCGTGTAATGCGTTGTTTGATCGTATAAACCACATGGTAAATAACTCACTGTGATGCCGGACGAATTGAAATGAATCAGGTGAATGAACACTTAGCATTCAGGTTCTCAGATATGCGTTTACAGAATTATTTTCTTCGTCTCTAATACCACGTTTGCTGCTAACGCTGGGTATTTTCATACTACATATAAAATTTTTGCGACATTTGGAAGATTCGATACAAATATATTTATTAAAAATACTATTCAAAGTACCCAATGATTAAACAACAAAACTATGCGAGTAAACACCAGAATCCAATAAACGAACGGATGTGAAAAGCAGTAAATGAACTTCTTTGTTTAGAACATAAATATAAACTACATAAAAGATTAAAATTTTTAAAATCGCATTAAACGCTTTGTTATTAACACATAAAGCCATTCTAAATTCCTCGCTTCTCGGATTGAGTAAATTTTAATAAATATGACAGTGTTCCAATTATATAAACGAATCAGGAATTCTATTAAAAAAAATAAGCAGGTAATTCATACAGTTCTTCGTCTACTTCTTGATTCGTTCTTCAACTACTCTTCTCCACCTACCTCTATCTTGTGCCAACTACTTCCATTCACTGTTGCTCATTTTATGTAAATTTCCCTCGACCCCATCCAGTCACCTGGTTTTTGGTCTACTTTACCCGTCAAGATGTCTATTCAGTATCTTTTTTACTATCTCCGTTAATTGTTACAATACAAAAAAAAAACTAAAATATCATTAAATAACTTGATATTAATGGGAATACACGGAAACATGCTTCAGTTTATAAGAAACTTTACCGCAAATCGTAGTATCAAAACAAGAATCTATGGTCACATCTCAAATCCTTATCAAATAGAAAACGGAGTTCCTCAAGGCTCAGTACTCAGCCCCATTTTTATTCTTACTAGCAATAGACGATGCAGATTGCCAATTCCCCCCCCCCCCCCCACGTCACCAGTAGTAGTTCGTAAATTCGCGGACGACATCGTAATATTATGCAAGGGAAAAAATAAAGATGAAACTCAACATGTAACAAGCTCTAAATCACCTCTATGAGTGGTCACAAAAAACAGAATTTAAATTATCTGTACCGAAGAATATTTCAGAAATTATCTCACTAACTAGACGATAAGACTATCCCTAGAGTAAACTCCTTAAAAATACTGGTCACCATCTTTGAACCGAAACTAACCTTCTCCAAGCATATAAACCGTTTATCACAGGACTGCAAAAATAGGCTGAATATATTAAAATCCCTAGCATGCAAGAACTGGGGCGCAAATATGCATCTACTATTAACTACGTACAAAGTTGTAACAAGATCAGGAATGGATTGTGCCTGCATACTATATCAATCAGCAAACAAAAAGACGCTTCATAAACTGGACACGATCCACAACACCGCCCTTCGTATTACCACGGGAGTCTTCCGGACATGCCCGATTGGGAGCCATCTAGTTGAAGCCCAAGAAACAACCTTACAATACTGAAGAGACTTCCTGGATACAAAAATAGCCTTAAAATCGAGCAACCCCACAATCAAAAGCAACATAACACCACCCCTCCCAAGAGAAACTAATTCAAATAACCCTCCTTCCATGAAGACTAAACCTCATACTACAACAATCTGAAGCAAGTCCAACCAGCGATATCAATAAAATATCGAATGAAAAAAATAACTAAGCAACGAGCAGTGGGACAGGGAATGGAAAAAAAATGAAGAAAAGTGACATCCACAAAAATATCGATGACTTTCACAACCTAAAAACAAATTCTAAATTAAACCGCAAACAGCAAGTAACAGTATGAAGAATCAGTCACTCTAAATTAACACACAACCACATCCAAAACAACAGCCCTCCACCAATATGTGAAGAATGCAGTCTACCACTAACTATTCCACATACTCTTGTATTGCAGCAGATATAACGGCATCAGAATAATCGCAAAACAGCACAACTCAGATCTCTGTACTTCAACGACAGCTTCCATGGACAACATCAAATTTATCGAGGAAGCAAACATAAGTGAACAAATATAGAAACCAAATTGCTAATAATGTTAAGAATATGTAAATAGTAACGCTATGTAATCTATTGTAAATAACGTACGTATCGCCAATGACCACGATGTCGACGCGACCATTATAAACCTCAATAACTAATAAAAATAAACTGTTTGTCATTAAAAAGTTTATGGATATATTGGACCTACATAAATAAAAAAATGAACACAAAATTAATTTTAGAGAAAGTAATTGCAAATTTATCTAGTAAGCAATTTTCGAAAATGTAGCTCGAACAGTTCTCGTGACACCCCAACGGACTCTTCAATCAATCCAGTGTTCTTTAGGAAGAAGCTCATAAATTTCTTAACATTCTGGACATCTGAAATACACAAAAATGTGGAAATTGAATTGAATTTTCACAAATTCTACGATGTACATCGCATTGCGTGTTAAACAGAAATAATGTCGACTGGGGAAAGATTGTAATAAGACGATTACAACAGAGATTGGCTGACAAAAAAATTAAGTAAGAAGGCTGCAAAAATAAATTCGGTAAAATCTAAATCCAGATTTTATCATTTGAATGTGGTCAGTAATTTTGGATAGTTAAAATCATATCACTGCATAGCAACATCCACAAAAATTAAATAATTTGTTTAATATTTGATATAATCTAACTATTATCTTTTAATTAATAAATAGGCTGTGTTTTTGTCGTATGGGTGAGTTAAAAAGATTGTTATTTCTAAATACAGTAGTAAAAAATTGATTTAAGAGAAGATTAAAACATAGCTACATTAATACGTTTCGTCTTCGCTTAATATATTTCAGCGTCCATAGTGTTTCAGTCTTTATAACCCAATTATATTCACTGACTCAATGTCAGAAATAACGCCGGTTTAGCACGTTGACGAATAGTATATATATATTGTAATAAAGTGAATTCGAGTAAATAATTAGTATTGAATATTTTAATTTTCGTTTGATTTATAAGAATGAAGGACGTTACTTATGTAATTATAAACTGCAATTTGTGTCTTAACCCTTTCGAGCAATTTTGATTAATTAATTTACGACTATACAGTCCTGATTATAATTAAAAATCATTCATGTGTTAAATTTATCTGTTATAATTGGATTCAGTACTTAAATTATTATGACCCATTGTAGACGTTTGGAAATTGATCATCAATGTTAAAATACGACGCAATTTCTTAATAACGTAAAAAGGAATTTTTAAAAAGTCTTCTAATAAAGTAAAGAGCAAGTTAATAATGGAAAGCGATAAGGGAAGGAGCTTGAGTATGAATTCTTATTGTCGTCCGCTGAGATAAGCTTATATAAAAGGTGGTCTAAAAAAGACACAGGAAAGCATTCTTGGAGTGTTATTTTTCGGAGCACATTCATGCCAGTTTGATCGCCGATATTTTGAACTTAGAGAAATTCCAATCTTTTATGGACTTTGAACTACTTCAAGGATATGCGATACTTTCAGCACATTTCTGTTCCCTTTACAAATTTTCTAAGTAGGAGTTCTGCCAGCTGTGAGATTCCGAGTCGCCAGTTCATCGATATAAGAAAAACCGAAGTAAAAATTAGAGTGTGCTAATTTTATAAACCGTGTGAAGCTGTATCACGAAGTTTTACTGCGGAAGCATTCCATTTCTTTAATTTTTTTTTTTAGGGTAACAGGCTACATGAGGGTAATCCCCATGGTGGCAACTCCCCTTTAATAGCATAGGAAGGGATTTGAAAGGGGGGATGCCGAAGTGTAGAGGAAGGTAGCCAAGGGTTAACTAGGGCCCCCGGGCTATGGTTTAAGGATCCTGTCCGGCAACTTGCCTAAAAGTGATTCAGGGAAAACAGCATTCCATTTCAATTTCTAGAAATATATGCCAACCCACACTTAAATCGTTAGTGAGGAAGATTACTTTTGACTACCGATTTAAATCTGACCTTAGCCATCATAAATTTTTTAAGGAACATTTTTACAAGAAGACTTTAAATACATTAATTGTAGAAATAATAGTTCCAAGTGCCAAGTTTGCATTTAGCTGTTGTGTGTCAATAAAAGTGTTTAATCATTTTCTTATTTTTTCATATCAAAATCATTACTTTTCGAGGTCGACAAGATTAAAAGTTTCTATTCATATGTTTTTAGTGTATAATTTGAACAACCCCCTACGGCATGGGAAGACAGATCCACTAAGGGACGGGGTGGAGTGGCATTACATAAAAATAACGCGAAAAATCCAGAGTTTTAGAAGTCAGTCAGTTTAATTCTGACATTCAGTATGTCACTTAAATTGTAGTTCTGCCCCTACGCATGGGAGAGGGGGAGGAAGTGGGTGAAAGGCCGTTACATAAACGTAATGTGTAAGAAAGAGATCGGTGTCATGGAGTTGACTGAGTTTAATTCCGACATTTACCATACTGATTAAGGTGTGGTTCTGACTGTAGGATTGGGGTGGAAGGCGGTGAAACAAATTTTCGCATAGAGAATATTTTTTCCAAACTATACACATTTTAGTTATTATCCAAGAACAAAAACTAAGGAGTTAAGATACCTGCCATCTCTAGGGCTGGGGGTGGCATTAAAAAAACATTCGTAAACGGCCATTGTTAGCGTGAAATAAAATGTTTTCTGGATCGTTGAATTTGTTAGTGTCGCTCTAGAAGTTTTAAGTGTCTAATTTCATCTCAAAATCCAAAGGAGGGAAACACCCTTACCGTGGCGGAAGGAGTTTATATTAAAATTGTGCAATAAAAGACCGACATTAATGTCGATTACGGGGGTTGCGGAGTTCAATCCTCGATTTAACCATGTTAGTTAAGGAAATTTTATATTTCCTCGACGTGTAGATGGACGTGGTTGACAAAAAATTACCAGGAATATTTTTGTCTCCCTTAAGTTACGGGGTGTAATTTTGGTCTCTATATAATTAAATGTTGTATTTTTTACTACCCTCAGGTTCCTGAAAAATTTGTAGACTTAATTAAGTACCAACAGTCATCATCCTGGTTTATTTGAAGTTATATACTGAGGGGTT
The DNA here is from genome assembly GCA_037074705.1 of Zhengitettix transpicula. Lineage (NCBI taxonomy): Eukaryota > Metazoa > Arthropoda > Insecta > Orthoptera > Tetrigidae > Zhengitettix > Zhengitettix transpicula. Next base: position 185,741,962 of record CM073591.1, on the reverse strand, counting down.
AGGTCGGGGAGGAGAACATAAATGTGTAAATGTTTCAAATACTTACGCTATTGATGCTGGTTAAATGAAATGTTTAGCAAAAAGTTACTGCCGGATCAATTCTTTCTTCGGTCTAATTTAAATAAATTCCCCGGCAACGCTGGACACTCAGCTAGTATGGATTATATTTTACAGATGATTATGACATACAGGCCGAAAACCTATTTTATATTCCTGAAAATTTCTAATGGAATTAAAATTTATTGGGGCTGATTTTGTTTGGTTTATTTGAGTTTAATATTATATACTATATTTTCACGTTGTATCTTTCATCTTTGAATTCAATTTAATAGTTCAATTGTAAATGACAGCGAAATAAAATATTTGTGTTTCATGGAGTACTAAATGATGCTGAGGTTTAATATAAAAGCTTGTTTTACTTTTAACTCTCATACAGGCAGAGAATTCACCAATGCTACAAGTTTCCTGCTTTCAATGTAAATATATATATATAATATTATTATATTAATATTATCGTAATACGAAAATATTGTTCCGGTATATAGTTAAATTTTATTAATTCCATTGGTCCTCGGATAAGGAAATAGGATACGTCATAAATGAAATTACAATTAGTTACTAGAATCTATTGTATGTTAATCTAGAACTCAAACTTTTTTTAGTTAATCTAAGAACACAGTATAATAATTACAAATTTATTGATAGCCTTAATACATTTAAGTAACAGTGGAGCGCAGAAAACGGATTTAACATTTTTATGAGTACAGTTTAATATTTACAGAGTAAACTTACAGTTCATAATTATTTAAACACAAATAAGACAATCTACTAAACAAGATGTTTGTGAAAGTACGCGCACACACAAATATCTATAGAGGAACATACAAACAGCGGACAAGAAAGCCACTCTTCGGAGCTGAACGATGAACTGCAGCACGCATAGGAAACAAAGTATTTTTTTCAGAACCAATAATTGCAACTGTTAGGAAAACGATCTAGAAACTCCAGTTTTGAGAAATATTTTAGAATCGCTCAGCAAATTATTAAATTGATATTGGGGTAATATTGAGTCAGACTATGTTTTTTCAAAATATTATAAAAGTGTAATATATAAATACCGCCAAGTCTGTATTATCTTCACTAATTAAAATAAGTCAGACAAAGTTCAAATTATAGTAGGCTTGCAGGATTAAGTTTCTTAGGAATTTTTCCCTTTGTTGTGCATATTTTAAGTCAGTTCAGTGTCGTTATTCCAGAAACATGATGTATATTCATTTTTTTTATTTTTTATCATTGAGTGGCGTACTTTATGGACGTTTGTTGTACTAACTGACTGATGTCTGTTGGCGATGATGAAAATAATTGTATAGAATAGTGTGCCCTTGTAACAATATCTTTTTATGACTTTATGACGCTTAAAAAATTGACCCTCGTGAACTTCTAGTTGTAAGTCGTTTGAATAGTACATAGTATTGTTTATTAAACTATGTTGTCTTGATTCTATGTTATTTATTTCCTAGGCGTGTCTTTCTCCGTTGTTTATATAATTCCCCGGAGTAAACAATCGGCCGCTCGGAGGCAAAGGTTGGCTCCACTGGGCGTGCTGTAGTTTTTTGTGAGACTCGCTCTCCCCTCCCGTCCCCTCCCCCTGCCCATGCCTTGCGCCCCTCCTAGAGCCCTCGCGGGAACGACGGCAGTCGTGTGTGGCGTGCCTTCCCGTGAATATCAATGCCGTACATTTACAGTGGCCGAGTTCGCTGTAGCTAAAAGTGCCGAGTGCAGTGACAGTTGAGGATTGCGCGTAGCAGAGGATGCAACAGACGCTGTTATGTCGCATCGGTCCACTTCAAGCCATCGCCATGGGTACGTCGTTAATTTCATTTTCTCCTGTTGCTGGTAAACGGTAACGCCGCTTATGTTTGTACGATTCCTTCTTGAAAATTTGCGCTAATTTCTGTGTTTTGTAAGTATTGATTCTCGACTACGATAGATCGTCGTATTTTCCACCACATGCATGCTAGTGCTTGTAATAGGCACGACCAACCCCAAAGACACGTCCGCGTGTATTTCTTTTATTGACGTATGTAGTTTATTGTATATTTAATCTTTTTTGGTAGTTCTCATTTGGTTTTTCCCGACTATCTGCTGGAAGGTGACGCCGCCAGGGGGGGCTACATTATTCTCTTCCAACGCTAACTCTAAATTGAATTTTCTTTATACCTACAGAACATAACTGATACTGTCAGTAATTTCAATTTTCTGATTGTTTATAATAGAACTTCAGAAGAACTTCAAATTTGTCATTATATCTTAATGGCCTTCCGGTTTCTCCACCGAAATTGACCATTACCAAAGTAAACTTAACGTTTTCAGGACAATACTTTAGCGGAACTTCTGTAGTCGTAGGTGCGTCTTTTCCGGTATTTACATTTTTAGGGTGTAAGAAGTGCCGCATTCTTCTTTTTAGTAAGCTATTATCGGTAAAGTATTGATATTTGATTTGAAAACTCTTTGGAAATATTAATAAGTGTGCATTCGGCTTTTGGTGGGCGTGTCCCCGTAAGGCATTAAGTAGTAACAGGAAATCATCAATCAGTATCCTGCTTTTATCAATTGTTCCTAAAAGAGGCGATGTTCAAGTTGTTACTTGATTGCTCCGTATCGCTTCAATGCACTAGCACGAGTGAGCTATCTCCATCACTTCAACTATGTCGAATTAAACCTTACCATTGGTTGAGTCTGTGAAAACTTCGCGCTGAGATAGTGATGTTCACTAATTTTCAGAGTTTTGTATTTTTTCTGATCTCTGCAATATGACCGATGAATTTTGATATTAAGCAGCAAATAAACGTTGTGGATGTAGGGAAGATGTCATCATTTTGGTATTGTCTCAGTTTTACCACAATTATACCATACGAATGCTTTTCGAAACTACACAAAATAAAATCACCATCGCTGCAGATTATTCTAAATAATCCCCTCCCCCCCCCCGCCCCAAAAGGGAAATGCGTCATAGTCCAGAACAATGTTTGAGCCAGCAACACTCGTACTTCATGTCCTGATCACGGTCTCGCTTGCAATCTGCACATGTGAGATTTATTTAACTTTCGTAATTTTCCTGTCTCTGTCTGACAATTTATGGGGCCGTACATACACGTTTTTATTAATACCTCGCTAAAATCGTTCTGTATGTATGCAGTCACAATGCTCAGTTATTTCAACACCATATACATTCCTATTCTGACGTGTGGCTTGTGTACAGATGATTCTAAAGACTCATTTAGAAAGAATTTTTCGGTGCCTACGCGTAATTACGGAGATATAAGCAATTGAAGTTTGTCAACTCTAGGCAGCCAGCCAGCTGACTCCGTACTGGAGTTGGCAGAATGATCGCCGCACAGAACCCCAAGAATTCACATCGACACAGAGAACACAGACAATTCCGACGATGTTTCCTTCATTATAAATTAAAAAATCTTCTTGCGCGTATGACGTCATAAGCGACCTCAACAAATGAAAAAGAAGCCAAAAAACCTTCACTGATACAGTTAGCCCCAATACTTGTAGAAACGTCCATTTTGCTGATGATCGCTGGACCATTGGCAAGCCATTCTTCTCCATATAGACCTGGCAGCCGCCATCTAAGATTTCATATGCGTTGTTTCCACGTTTGAAAGTCTGGTCCTAATTTTCACAATTTCTTAATAGTCATAAACCCAAACAAATCCATCAAAGGTCCTTTTTTCCGAAAAAAGATACCCTTCACTAACAATATCTGCATTAACAACACATTAATTCCAAACAAACAAAACCATAAATACCTTGGATTAATTCTTGATTCTAACCTGACGTGATCCCAACATTTGTCATAAAAAAATCAATCACCGCTTCAAAATCCTAAAACCATTACTCAATACTAATTCACTTTTATCCCTTTCAATGAAAAAATTACTTTACGTATCCCTTATTTCTCCATTATGGAAGTACGGCTGTAACATTTTTCTTTAGGCGAATGCCGGGTAGGATCCTTAAAATATAGCCCGGGGGCCCTAGTTAACCCTTGGCTACCTTCCTCTACCCTTCCACATCCCCCCTTTCAAATCCCTTCCTATGCTATTAAAGGGGAGTTGCCCAATGTGGATCACCCTCATGTAGCCTGTTGCCCTAAAAAAAAAGCTTATTTCCGCTGTACTATTGTCATTTGTTCTTCATACTTCCAAAGATTTTAGACTGTGTATCCTAGATGTTGTAATACGTTGTCCATGTACTATTGGTGTTAGTTTTGGAAGAATATGTTTGCACCCAGCTGAGGACGATTAATCTGAAATTGAAACCCCTATTGTGACACACTTATGATATTGAATTCGTAACTGTTCTTGTACTTCACTGTAATAGTGTCTTCTTGGGAAATACTCTTGTGTATGTTTGATGTTTGGACACCTTGAACTCTTAACATTATTCATTACTATTATGATTTGTTAGCTTGTTGGACAATAATATCGGAATCCTCCTTATTATATTAGCTTCCTGTATTCAAGGAATCTTTTTATGTAATTTGTAATATTCTTGTCAGTCGTTCATATAGTACAGTGTGTGCATCTTTTTCGGCAGTTTTTCCATTGTTTCTTATTCAGGTTTTTGTCCGTTAATAATAACTGGAAATGTGGTATTTCTTAGTGATACGTTTCACAAACATTAGCCTGTTTCACTTTCATGTGGACTTCAATATCCTGTGTACATTATTGTGTATCCGTATGTTGTGCGTGTCAGCTATTCGTTAACTTCCTTCTGTCAGATCCTATGTCATATATCCTGTTCGGCTCATACAGATTTCCTGTTTTTATCATTCCATTCTGCTACTTTCCCACAGATTCTCGTCTTCATTTAACCCCTGCCTTATAATTTTACAAAACCCTACATGATCTATTCCACTATTCTAATCACTATTTACTCTTCGTGGCCCCCGCACTCAACTTACTTCGCCTTTCAACAACACACCGAATTTTTTTCTTTTGCCTTATATTTACGATAAAGTTTGCTATGTTCTGTATGTTACGAAAGGGATTCTGGCATCATCGGATAAATGGTCTTTAATTCTGCAAATTATTATATTAGCGTAAAACTATTGACGTATTTTCCGAGTAGTAAAATAAATAATTTCTGGTACGTCATGAAGATTTTTGAAAAATATTCAAAACTATGTACTTGATGATAATTGAACTATATTGATGTAAAGCGATGAGTTGAAAAAAATTGCGTTCAAGACATTCGAATTTTTTATCTGTTGTCCAGTGCGTTGTGATAGTTCAAAAGAAACGAAAAAGATTTCGGTTACGGTGGTTTTATATCAAGTAGGAAAGAATATTAGTAGATCTGTAAATGATGGATATTTGATATTCATGAAACATTTTGACGTATTTGTGATTTGTTTGTGATATATTTTCATTTATACTGTATATTACTTGATTACCCGAAGAAGTGCCAAAATCGTGGACGAAATGTGTTCAAATGATTTTTTGGTTTAATTGATTAATGATTTTTCTGACTTGGGCTGTATTGCTTATTAAATGATAATTGCGAGATTATCTTAAATATTATACACGTTTTGGTTGCGTTTACGTATACCAGTGATCTGAAAAGGCCTACGAATTAAAAAATAAATTAATATCACCTTCGGTCAGAAAAGTTTTGTCTTATATGCTATATTATTTCCAGTTTGATTCGCATAATATAGATAAATGCCAAAAGGAAGAAATCCTCTACCAAAATTTCGGGAAATTACGTAATTTTAATTGGTGTTTTGCATAGCAGATACAACTTGAGTTTGCTGTGCGCAGTAATACATGTGACGTCACTGCGCAGCCGAACTGTTGTACTAGCAGTGATGCTGAAAACATTCGCATCATTTTGGTTGTCTTCATCAGTTTGCAGTTATAACTAATGTTTGCTCATACATGTTTTTCTGCTTCTGAAACTGTTCTACCTTCAATAATTGAAGAGTTCAGGCGAAAAACACTATGTTAAAATTTTCAAGGGCAATTTAGTTTATTTGGTAGTGGGAAAGTAATCCTTCAAATAAATAAATATATGTTAAAAATTTCAACCGTTTAATAATATTAATAATATTTCACGTTTATGTTGATGTTTGTTGCAATACAAAAATCAGCCGGTACCTACTTTTTTTGTGTATTTAAGAAAAAACGGAACAATAAAAATAGCTACTTCTGAAATGTAAATGAGAATCCAAGATACTTTGCAGTATTTTAATAAAATGTAACAGTTTGTAGATTTACATGGACCAATGGTCTTCAGTCAGCTTCAATTGTGCGTCTCAGAAAGGCGTATGTATGACTTAGGTAATTGTTGTCTTTTATTGTCAGTGAATACAGATCAACGAGCACACGAGTAACTTAAATTGGGAGAAAATTTCGAGGTCAAACTGGCAGAACAATCAAAACTTAGACATCAAGAAAATATTCAATAAGACGTCTAGAGTGTTTACAGTTCGAAACGTAATTTTTTAGAAACTGAAAATAATAATAAGAAATTACTTTCAGCTATTTTTATAATTTATTATAATTGCTACAATGGAAAATCCGCACAATATTACTGTATAATAATAAGAATGATAACCAAACTCAGACAGAAGAAGTGATAATATAAATACCACACAACGTTTCTGGAGCCTTGGTCCTTTCTTCAGGTACAGAAAACCGCAAGACGAATCGGGAGACACAACTGCACGAGACAGTTGACAAAACGTTTTTATGCACCTGAAGAAGAAAGGAACAAGCTTTCCAGAAACGTTGTGTGGTATTTATATTATCACTTCTTCTGTCTGAATTTGGCTATCATTCTTATTATTAATATTAAATCTGTCGTAATTTTTTTCATTTTAATAATACTGTATGTTGATCGATATGAACAGTTAATATATATTATAATCGTAAATAAAAATAATTATAAAACTAGTTTCTCATTTTGTTATATCGGCCAGACCAAAATATATTTGTTAACAAGAATTAAGGAACCAAAAACTAATGTAAAATTTCCACATTATAATCCTTCTGCTATTACAAAACATTGTTTGTACCTTAATCATTCTTTTAATTTTTGTATTATTTTGTATTATTCTAGGTAAGGAAACTAATTTTAATAAAAGCTAATTACAGAAATGTTACAGATTAAGTCTAACAAATTTTCTTTAAATGTAAAAGAAGACACTTCTCATTTAAACTGTATTTATGATGGTTTATAAAGCAATCTTCGTTAATTTATATTTAGTATTCATATTCTACGTTATTTTTTATATTTATTAAAATTAACTCTTAGTCCGTAGACTTTACAGTTGTGATAATTTAATATAATAAAATTATTTAATAAATAAAACATAATAAAAGTATTTACAATTTGTAAATATTTAACATGTAAACTTGTTGTCTTGGATATGCCCCTTCTCATTACAAGTTAGAGACAAGAGAAACTGACTAACTTGTTTAGAACACATTAACGAAAGTTTGCCGGCATGATGTTTGGGATCGATCTGATCATCGGGGAAACTTCGTGTTATGAAATGCATTAACGAGGTTATGGGGAAGATGGGAAGAACGGATATTTAGGGAGTATGTAGTGTCAGTTGGTAGGTGGGGGCTAGAGTTAGGTAATTCCGGAGTGATTTAGGGGGAGGATGATAACAATTGGGAGTTTACGTTTTAGTCTGCGATTTTGTGAAGGAGGGAGCAGGTTACTGTAGAAGAGCTCAATGGTTGGATTTGGATGGTTGATGGAGTTATTTATTAGGGACTTTGTAGATTTATAAGTTGTGGCAGGAGTTAGGGGGAATTTCAAGGTTTTTGTGGATAACTGAGTTTCGAAGGTATGCGATGTAACTTTTGAATATATGACTTCAGCCTGACCCTAGTATTGACAAATATCACACTACTCACTTATAAATTACTTTGTTCAAAATTAATGAATAAGAAAGATAGCCAATTCAGACAGAAAGGGTAATATAAATACCACACAACGTTTCTGGGATCATTGTTCCTTTCGTCAGGTGATAAGAAGAGCCAGAGAAACACAATTTCTTTCATTGTATGTTATACATATAGTTAATTTCTTGCGTTATATCTGTGCTGCTGGGTCTTGTAAAGGCTGGTAGAAAATGTTTTTGGAATGTGCAGTACGCACCCTCGACCGAGCTCAGCCGAATACTTCGCGCAGATCCGAGGTGCAGACTCTTCTTGCACGTACTATGACGAATGAAGTGGAGTGCACGTGTAATTTTCTGCAGTACTGCGACGTACTATTCTCTTCAACTTCCGTGGTCGCAGCATTGTTCCTTTACGGAAGATAGATTCCTATGTCATACCAACAAACAATATTTTGACATATGAGAATACACTGCGATGTTTTAAATATCATTTATAGTCTACTATTTTGCTACGTTATTGAAGATTAATAATGATCAGTTTGTATAAATCATTTTCGTAGTAGTAATTTGTAAATGATGTTGTTGATAGGATTTAATGCACGGTAGCACGGAAGACCTGAAGAGTATTGAGTTTGAGTTTCCTGCGAGTCCGGATATCCTGAGTTAGGTTTCCGCCCTAGCGACGGGAACTCTACGCGTCAGGCATCCGATATCTGCATTCCCAACTCAAATTATAAGCGATTGGCGAACTTTTTTTGAAATTAAAGTTCTGATACATTTTACGCAAACGCATTGAATAATACATACGTAAATTTCTGGCATAAAGGCAATTATACTCATTTAAACATCTGCGAAAGATATATCTGATGCTGAAAGCTACAATACTTTCCGATAGGATATTTAATGTCGAGAGATACTAGGTTTAACTAAACTAGAATACGAGATGGTGCCATTATAGCCGGTCACGCTCTGCTGATAACATGGTTTGGCAAATGCAGATCGCTGTAAAGCTACTGACAATACGACATTTCGTTGTTAGCCTCAGTTTCAATGCTGTTTTGTGGTGCTTCTAGTGACCAGTTTCCGGACAATAATTCCGTGCTAAGCTTGTATCTCGCATCTAGGTTTCCCGAGACTACGATCGTTTCAGCGCTTTGAATCTTAAATAATACATACATGATTAGGTTACTTATAAAGATTCCAAGTGATCATAATTTAATGCGCATGTCGTGTTACGTTTTGCAAACCCATTTGTATGCAATTGTGAAATCAATTTAGAAATCCTCACTTTGTTTGGGTTCGATTTTTTAAAAACAAATCACACAAGCTAAGTTGAATTGAATATTCTTCTGACTATCGTTAATATCTTACATGTTAATGAATGGGAATTTTTAACTATTCAAGTTCGCCGAAGTACAGTGCACAAACGCGAATCTCATGTTCCAAAATCACTCTTGCGGATAACAAGTCATAGTTAATTATAATCTTGAAACTTGTAAGTAGTATCTACTGACGTCTTCTATGTACTGATAGATTTTCCGAATATTTGTGTATTATTTATTCTATTACGTCTAATTAAATTAATTTGAGACCTTTTATATATACTTCGGTCCACAAATTCCTATTTTACGGTTCGATCCCAGAGAGTCTGCATTTCTCGGCTCATAGATGAGCAAAACTAGTACGATTGGACGGTAACCCTAAGGGACTCCTGCATTTTGCGTTTGTCGTTAAATATTATATATTTTAATGAATAAGAAAGCCAATTCAGACAAAAAAGTGATAAATAAATACCATACAACGTTTCTGGGATCCTTGACTCTTTCGTCAGGTTCGAAGAAGCGCCTAGAGCGACACAACTGCTCTTGTCAGTTGACAAAACTCAAAAGCAACGAAAACGGAACGACAATGGAACCGAATGGTTAACGTAACAATAAGGGAGCTACGACAATAGGAAAACAGAAGGTTTAGCGTAATAATAAGGGATCATAGCAATTATTGAGTTTAAAATGAAAAAAGTGTCTGTACATTAATAGCTGTGTTGTTTGAACATCTCTTAAATGAGCGTAGAATTGTACCTGTTGTCAATGTGTAAAATCTTAGCATTTTGTCAATCAAATGTATGTTTCGAATTGATGATGTGTTTGGATACTGCAGATTGTTTATTAATGGGAAATTTGATATTAGATATATGTTCTTTGATACGTGTATTAAGGGAACTTTTAATTTGCCTCATGTAGCAGGAGTTACAATTAGAGCAAGTGATTTTGATAACTACACAATGTTTGCTGTTGGTGTCAAGTGGGTCCTTGTGGTTTTTAATCAAGTAGGAAAGAGTATTAGTGGATCTGTAAATAATGGATATTTCATATTCTTCGAATATTTGTATAAATTTGTCGTTGTTCCCTCATTGATACCCTAACCCTTCGGCTCTCCCATTGTCGTTGCGTTTTCGTCGCTTTTGAGTTTTGTCAACTGACAAGTGCAGTTGCGTCGCTCTAAGCTCTTCTTCGCTCCTGACGAAAAGAACAAGAATCCCAGAAACGTTGTGTGGTACTTATGACTTTTTGTCTGAATTGGCTATCTTTATTATTCCTTATTTTCAATCAGACGTAAATTTTTTGATTATATATTTTAGCTTGAAAACTGCTGAAGACTTATGCGACAGTACTGACTTATGCGACAGTACTGGATTCCGATCGGGATGAGGTGGTCTGCTTAAAGGCAAGCGTTCCAGTGAAGACGATGTGAATGTGATTATCTAATATTTTCGGATATACTCGTAAGATGAAATATTTTTTCAGTCGTTGAACGCAACGTTATATATTTAAAAAACAAAGCTACTGGTTGTCTTGGAAAGCTGAATTACGCAATCGATAATTTTAAGGAAATGTTGTTAGTTGAATTTGTTTGAGATATTTCGTGAACTCGTATGTTTGTTGTGACACCTGGATGCGAGGCTATTGTGATCCACGCGGCAGATGTTCCATGCTCTGCACATGTGTGCCTCCTGCAGTCTGCACGCAACCGCCTGTCCGTGCTTTCGCATCTTATTTGTCAGATTCCGCTCTCCAAACGCACTACAATACCTTCCTTGATACAAGAGCAACTGATAAATCTATACTGGGTTTATAAAAGCAAATTAAATCTTGAATTAAACTTTCTTCCCTTTTCTATTCCCCTGACGACGACAGTTAAGCTCATAACCTATACTGGTCGTTGAACCTACGTACTGTAAAGGGTAGGTTCTGATTTATTTTTTTACATTTACGTGATGTACTTTTGAGCTCATCACAGATGTTTCTTGATGGAAGACAATTACGAACCCAAAATAAAAGTTTTATGACTAATAGGCTGCTGTTTTTAACATTTAATTGTGAATAATGCTCAATTATTAGTATTATGGATATTACCAACAATACAAATGAACTCATTCAGTTTTTGGGGTTAAATTGAAATCTGATGATTTAACATATTGGTGGATGAAATGCCTGCTGTAGACTGACTGGTCAGACACGCTCTGGCACCTTCTCCTAGTTCCCACACATCTGCCGTTATACGGTGCATATGCTGATTATATGCGGATATTTACGATATCTCAAACCAGCGAGCGGAATTTGAAAATTATCACCCAAACTATTCCAGGTATCATTTGCTCATTTGTCTAAAGCCGATTTATGTATCTATATATATCTATATCTATCTATCTATCTATCTATATATATATATATATATATATATATATATATATATTCTAGTATACCATTTAAGAAAGTAAAACCACGTTGAAACCAATTAATGTAATATTAAAATTCTTGAAATGATAAAAACCACTTTGCTCGACCGCTACTTGGTTACTCGTGAGAACATACTTTGCTATGATAATCATCGACCGGCCTCCAAAACCAGACTGCTGTGACCATCATCGGGCCACTCCCCGGCGTCGACTTACTGTGACCATCATCTGTCGACCTTCCAAACCAGCCTGCCAATTTCGCCAAAGCTCTGTGTATTACACACGCTGCCGACAACAATAGAGACCGGAAACATTCTAATCTCCGTATTCTTGCGCCACACTGACTGTTACAATGATACAGCCTCAATATTATGCCGACAAAGCAAAATATTATTTAAAAAACTTTCATTACACATTGGTGATCTCTACAATATATTGTGGTAATTAAAAGGCAATTATTGATTAATAATTACAAAATTTGGTCTCTAATTGTTAGCGGCAGAAAACACACAAGTTGCACACAAGAATGGACAATACTGCCACAGGTTTAAGGTATTGTAGGCTGTTGGTTCGCTGGACGCAAAGTGTAGCCAGTCTTCGTCGGAATATAGCACAGAGCGGTTGTTATAGAAAGATTGCTGTGGACGGATAAAAAGTAACATTTTCGGAAAGAGTCCAGAAAGACAAAGAAAGAAAAAACAGTTTTGTTATAAGTTGCAGTCTCCGAGAGAAATTGCCAAATATTCATCGATTAACATTTTGCATGGTGAAGTCTAATATACTATTCTCAAATTAGACCATTGTTTCGATGTTGGGAGACCAAATAATTGCATCCGACGTTTAATAGTCTTCAGAACGATCGAACTACATTTCCTTAACGAACGGAGAATCAACTTTTGTCAACCCAACAGTGATAATTAGAGTCAGTGTTAAAAATGGCCTGTTGTAATGTGTAATGTGTAATGTGTGAGTAAGTGTATTGAAGAAGCCAAATTGCCCTGATTGCCAGAAACTGTAAGTTACAATTTCACTAAAGGCATATTTGTAAACCAATAGGTAAAGGTAATTATTGTTATTTGAATATCGTTTATAATTTAAAGTTAACATTTTATATTGCGATTGTAAATAATACATTGAAGTCGAGAATAGCTTCATAGAAAATTTGATTGTTAACAAATATATTATTTATTTAAAGGCCCAGTAAAAACCTTGAGAGAGAGAGAGTAAAATTTGAATTGTAAATTTAAAAAAATAATATAAATTGGAATTTAATTACGTGGTAACTGCTGTAAAATTCATTGGATAACATTTGTAAATTTAACTATTTGTGCATTAATAAATCAAATTGTTTGTTTATTTAAAAATATTAATTATTATTAAATATCCTTTCATTTAATATTTAAATTAATACAAATTTTTGCTCTAACGTAGGGATTATTTTAATGTCATTAATGTGATTACCCCGAATTGGCACCCTAACGTGGGTTATATCTGTCATTTAATTTCTTTTCATTTGAATTTACTACAAATTGGCGCCTTGACGAGAGGAATTTTGTTTTATTTAAACTTGCTTTCATTTGTATTTATTACAATATATATAGAATTGTAGAGGAAACATTATTTTAGCAAGTATAATTAGCAAGTATAATGGCCAAAAGTCAGAATTTATTAAAATTTACATTTAACTACAAAACGTTTGTTCAGGGATCTAAAAATTAATAAATAAATATAATGAATTAGACAATAATAGGTTTACACCGAAACAAATAAATTATGAATAACATGGCTACTTACATATTTAACAAAATATTATGTGAATTTATGTAAAAAATTTAACAGAAATAAATTTTACTTCTTCCAATGACTCCCAGGGCCGAATTGAGAGAAAACAAATACAATTGGAACACATCACTCAACTTACATTCTTGTAACTGATTTTTAAACACACAAATTCAACTTTCAAAATTTAAAGTTACGTAATTTTAAATCATAATAACCCTGAATCAGAAATTTATTTATTTTATTGTTTTTCTACATAGCATCCGTATTTAGGAATTCCTTTTCCTCATATCTAGGCACGTTATCGGTCCTTATAAAGAATCGGCTCTTAGAAAGAATAAGGCTGGACCATAAGCTATACGACAATACGTCAACACAGTTTAGTTGAATTGACGTAGTTTCACATTCAGAAGTTTACTTGTTTCTTCTGGTCGAGAGTTTTAACCTTATCCAGTGCCGCGGAGAAAGGGCGCGCGGGGAGTGCACCGCAAACACAGCAATCTCTCAGAGAACTCATTTGCATTATTAACCTACGTCTTTTTTTTATTATTCCATAACACCATCTATTGATCTCCATTAGAAATGCAGTTTCTAACCACTTAATTGACAATGATATGTACGTATAAGAAGAAATATTTTGAAGTAAATTCACAAGATACGATATTTGCAATAAAAATTGACATTATTATATCCCATTTTTTAAAGCATTTTGACAACCACTTATGGAGAATTGACCATTTTTACGTAACATAAATTTCCATATTTAACTTTAACTCAACTTTACTCGCATTTTGAATATTAAATACTCGAAACCTCGAAGCCCAATATTTTTTATTTTATTTAGATGTATGAATTATCCGGTGAAACATATTCAAATTTCAGATTTTTAGTCTTACAATCGATCTTTCTTGAGGTACTTTTGAAGGGAATTCCGCAGTGTTTTATTTTAAGCCTTAAAATAAAATATAACCCTCATTCGTAAACTAAGTAAACATACAGAGATTGAAATGTTCTTATTTAGCAAAATATTATGTTGTACAATTACTATTCTGAGGTATACCTTATTAATTGGAATATACCCATTCATTATTAAGTAAGTAGGTAAGTTCTAAACCATTGTTTTTTGACTATTCTACGTTATAAACACAGTAATGAAAATAAATTTTTCTTTTTTATATACACTGTCACAAGTAACCAAATTAAAATACCATTTTACAAGTCTGGTCAGAAGAAAACAGGTTAAGGAGGGGACGGCATTGTCTGTTTTGCAGGCGGGCGCTGAAGCAAACGCAAACAGTAGGAAACTATGGAACACCCTCCTTATAGTCAAGAACTTTCACTTGGCTGGACTACTTGGATAATAACGTTTTTACACGATCGAGGGGTTTGAAAGCAAATTATTCAAGTCCCGGCCACCACATTTCTGCTGTATGGAGAAAATTTTAAATTAGGACATTATGTAGAAAAATATTATCGAAATTTTTTGTTCTTTTATTTAATTAACTAGCAGATTGAAGTAAATCGTGCACGGTTCTTAACATTAGGGTTAGCTGATTTGTCTAAAAAAAAGTATACACTTCATAAGATTGTACTAATCTCTCTCGATTTTAAATATTTTATTTATATACCAATTAATACCCCTTACGAAAAGTAAATCGAATTGAATTTTAAGTTTTTGACATTTTCGAATAGTGGATTACAAATTGCGTAAAGCGAACAGAAGCCCAAGTAGTTAAAATAACGTTTTAGAACGTGAATTTATTTTCAATATGGCGAGTAGCAGTTTATTATTACTTATAAATATGTTACACTTTTATGAAATCTGATTTAAAGTTTTGTAGACAATACTTTGAGAAAAGCGAACAAATTCAGTTTTGACAGGACTTCAGACTACATAGGTTTCGTATGTATACAACGTAAAGATATACTAAAATCACTTAATTTTAAGCGATGACCATATGGATCCGTATCTTCCTAAAAGGTATTTAAAAAGTTATGGGGAGTTCTGTACAAATTACTTCGTTCAATTAACTTCATGTTGATAACACGTCGCCCAGTTTACAACTCTAAACAGTTGACGACGTGTTATTTAAGAATACCAGTGACGTATAAGATTTGTTTTACTACAACAGCAATGTGCAGACAAAATTACTGTTTCATGAATATAGATTTATAAAAACAATTGCTGATACATTTGATCGCCCTTCGCATTCATTAGTGAGACGACTGTTATACAAATTCTTCAATGATAAAAGTACGGTCAATGATTAACGATTATAAGTCCGTCTTTAACTAACGGTTTTCTATTGTCTTCAGTAAATTAATACGTAGTTGCAATATTTCTCAATAATATTGCTCTTGTATTCATTCAAAAACTTTGCTTTCTGAAAGAATTATTTCAATCTTCTGGACATTTGAGCGTTGACTGAACATCGATTCACGCATAAACCTTAAACCTCCTCACGAAATAAGCGTGGTTTGGCAGTGAAGGCAATTGTATGTTGGCACAACTGCTAATCTCATCAACTGCTGGGAAACATTTCGTGCTGTGTTCCTCAGCTGAACCAGGATAAGAAACACGTCACGGAATGTGTCTCAATGTTTTAATCGGGCAGCTTTCATGGAGGGGGGAAAAAAAGGTTCAATAAATTAATGCGATCATCTCAGGTATGTCCTGCAACTTTAAGACAACTTCTCGTGAATACTGAAAGAAATTATTCTTTTATTGGCACTATAACACAATGTGAGTTTTGGCCTTATTAACAGTTTTCTTCCATTCCGCCCTCTCCTGTGTCAGTCTCCGCCATCCTCTTACTTTCATGGTTTGTATATCCTTCTCAATGTCATCTACCCATCTTGTCCGGGGTCTCCCCCTTTTCCTCCTCCCAATTGTTTCCAGTCCATAATCGGTATAGGTGTTCTGCTTTCATCCATCCTAAGTACGTGTCCCATCCAGGCCAACCTTCTGCTCTTGATAAACCTAACAATGTCCTCGTTATTTATGAGCTGCTCTAGTTCTCTGTTTGTTCTAATTCTCCATTCCTACATACAGGTCCGTATATTCTTCTCAGTATCTTGCGTTCATTATTATTAAGGGTCCACGTTTCACAACCGTATATCACTACAGGTCGAACTGAAAGAAATTAGATATAATATTATTTACACCAACTATTTAGGTTAGCCATTTAAATATACATGTTACATAATTTATGCGTATTTCAATTGATATTTAGCACGTACCGGTAAAATGATCTGAGACTTTGTTGTGTTCCTCACACTGCAATGTATGCACTAGTGTTTTTATCCCGTATTTCTAAACTTTTTTATTCCCGAAAAAAGGCCGCTAAGAAGCACTTACATGCAGTCCCAGTGGGTAGAGTTGGACAGGTGATAATGGACTGCGGCGTCCCACACTATTGTCAAGCAGCTAATCACACGAGAGTGATTTTTCTTTGTGGTCGTATGTCTGTGTTCGATATTTTCGTCTGTTTGGATACAAATCTTATAGTTGCAATTAATTGAACCCAGACCAAGTGGACGTCGTCTTTACCAGCATGACTTTCAATTGTTGCTTGTGCTGCGTGCCTTGTTCTTCCCAGATCAGCATGTCAGTTGGTCAGTATATAATTAAATCTTTATTTATACTTGGAGGAGTCGGGATTATGTAACTGTATAAAGATTTTTACCGAAGTATTTTATAACTGCTCGAGTACGGATTTTATCCATTATTTACTTCTCTTAATTACAACAAACAATTTTTTATATTATATTTATCAGCAATTTGACTACATTTTAATCTATAAGCTAATGTGGTAGCTTAAACATATTATTTACATATTATACATTATAGCAGCGAAGATAACTGCTAAATCTTGTCTACAGATCTGCTGGCCATTTTCTTTTCAGTCTTCTTATTACATCACTTTCTGATGGTGGTTGTAATAATGGATTTGAATGTGTTTTGAACTTGTGATGATTAACACTCTTGATGGGCAGTTTCCATAACAGTGGGCCTTTTTAATTAATTGTGTATTTGTTCATTTGTTATGTACCAGGGGACATTAACGATGGCTCTTAATATTTTAGACTGGAATATTTGGATTATTGCAGTATTTGACTTACTGGCACATCCCCATAATTCTATCCCGTAGCTCCATATTGCTAGAATTATGATTTTGTACAGTAGAAGATTATTTTCTATGGAGAGGTGTGATTTGCGTCCTAGTAACCAGTACGTTTCTTTTTGTTCAATATCCATTTGTTCTCTTTTCTTGGTTATGTGGATTTTCCAATTGAGCTCGCTATCTAGTTGTAGACCCAAGTATTTGACAAAAACTGATTTAGGAATCTCTGTGTGGTTTATATATATATATATATATATTTATTTATATCCGTTTTATATCCGTATGTGAGGTTAGAATCACCGTATCATCTGCAAACATTCCTAGAACAATATTTTCGACCGTTGGGAGATCAGAGGTGAACTACAAATACAACAACGGGCCTAGGACACTGCCCTGAGGAACTCGTGCATTAAGTGGATGTATAGATGAGACGTCTTGTTTTACTCTTGTACGGAATTTGCGGTTGGTTCAGAATGATTCCAACAATTTATAGAACGTAGGCAAATATATTTTTATTGTATATAGTAAACCACGATGTCATACTTTATCGAATGCCTGGACAGTTTGTAACTCTAACCTTACTCAATCAAGAATTCTAAATTGTACGCCACGATCGGCGTTTCTTTAAACTTCTTATCCGATGACACGCTAAAGTTCGGCTGGCACTGAGCTTGTACTTTTGAGGCCTATAGTTTGGCTGAACCCCAGGTGAAAGCGTCATAAATGAGTGTGATCTGTAAGCGTGACATTTTCTTCGCACTGCTCGTGTTAGCGAGTCTCAGTCCCTGGAAAGTAGTTTGTACATTTCATTCCTCACCTAGCACGAAAGTCTTTATCTACTAGGATTGTATTGCAGAAGATATAAACCTTGTTCTATTTGCAAACATGAATAAGGTTAATATTTTCTTATAGTTCAGATTATTATATTGCGGCAATCAATGTCATTTTATAGATTACCTGGGATTAAAATTCAGTTTCAAGGCCTATATGTCTGAGCTTCGTTTGAATGCATTTATTTTTTTCTCTTATAAATATCTTTATATAAATTAGTTTACTAAATTTCCTTTGTTATTTTATAGCTCGAAGCAATGGACAAAATCAATTTCGTGTTACAGTGACGTAGTTACCCCGCCCCGAATTCTCGAGACAGAAGCAATTTATCAGCTGTTAATGAGTACAATAATTGATGTATTCTCTTAACACAATTCAGTGCAAATGAGAGTTAATGGACGCATGCGGAGGATGTTTTAACAAATTAACACTTAGCAGGAGAAACGCAAGGCTCAGTATTTTTCCAGAAATCTCGAAGACTTTACGTTTGTATTTCTAATAATCCATTTTAGATTTAGAGTCGGCAGGTTATTTCATTGAACATTTGATTTTATACAAAAGAATTGTACATTTATGTAACTGAACATACACATTTTGCTGTTTACTGTAGATAGTAGTATCAAAGTGGAAACTTACTTTTCTTGTTCTTTTATGCCCTCTACTTGCTTTTATCACAAACCTGGTTCCGTATAAGTGTTAGGATCATTGCACTGACACATCACAATGTAGAATTTATTTATTATGTAACATTACATTAAGATAAAAATTCCATTTCACTACGTCCTGGATGTAAGTGTTGAAATGTTATATTAAGGAACAGTTTGATGTAGTTTGGTTTGTATATATTGTAGTGATTAAAAAAAATATTAATTAAACAAATTATTAAACAAAAATTACTTTAATGTTTTTCATTCAATACTTGGTTTATGAATCAATTATATTTATTTTTTATTTAAAGAGTAGGATTTCAAAATAATTACATTATTTAAAACTTTACAAGACAATTTACTTTTATTCAGGTGAAATTTACATTTTTTTAAATGTAATAATTAGTATTACAATATATTATAAAATAAATTATAAATTGAAACGTCCGTAGGTATGAGACGTCAATGTTACTTGTTACTAAACGACAGTAGCGTTAAAAATATTTATATACCGCGGACATTCATTGTTTTTGTGTAGTCGCGAAAGTTTCTCAGCTTTCCGGAAAATATATAGTCTTGGACTGACTTTTATCAGATTTTCACATGTCTTCATTGTTAGTGCAATTAGTCATAATTTACATTGGTATCTGTTGGCACAATTCAACTCATGTTAAATGACAATCTGATATCAGCTTAGGCTTGGTATGCGTTACGTACTTTTAATTTTGTACAAAAACGTACGACGTTTTAAACGTTTCATGACAATTGATTAAAGCTGATTCTGTGTTGCACAGCGATTCATGCTCATTCCAATGAAAAATTCGTTTACTTGTTCAGACTTCATGGAATTCTCTAACTCTGGTCGATGTGTTGTGCAGCATTAGCTGACGATCATTAAACGCTATTCAGTATGAATGATTTTCGTTATTTGTAATAGAATTTGGAACTGAAATTTAAATGCAATAGTTAGATTTAAAGAATGTTGCAGTATCTATTTTAGGAAACAATAAAGAATGGTCTTCGTGTAAAGTAGTTTTTGCGTAGTTCTGGAAGGTTGTTGCGAAAGCTTACGTAAGATCGGCAAGCAGCTCTGACGCCGGAAGGGCTTGCTACGAAACCGGCAATTGCCTTTCTGTATGCTGACAGGATGTTATTACAAACAAGGAAACTGTTCAAGGGTGGAATTTCAATTCAATGAAACGTCAAACTTTTTATTCAGTATCAAACTAGCTCTACGTTGTTAAATCACATTGCCGAAAGTTGATTCTATAGCAGAAAATTCATGTTCAGTCACTTTTTGTATCCGTTATGCCTATGTACTTTATTTATGCCTAATGTACTTTTATTTAACTTTAATATTAATTTTTAAAAAAATATACGCCACCTTTTAGTATATGTGATAGCTTACATTCGCATTGTATCTAAATGCAATAAATTCATCTGAACTCGAAATTGTAATCCGTCGAGATCGAGTTCAGGTACGATACCGTTGTAAACAACATAAAAATTGGTTATCATAAATTTGCACATCCTCTCGAAGTGAAACTTCTTCTGTCCCGGCACAATGCGTTGGTGAAAGAGAAGTCACGTCACAGCCAACGACATCAATGGCCGAGCACTAATCAAAATCGCCGACGTGACTTAGCTACCTTTCTCTACCATTCCTTCAGTCCCTTTTCTAAGAGGAAAGTGGCCACTACGTGGATTATCCTATACATAGCATGTCTACACACACACCTCTACTTCTAGAGATGGAAGGAGGTACCTTCGGGGATTCCATGTTCTCTCTCTCTCTCTGTTTTGAAACTAAGTTCCCAGAAGCCGACACACCTGGTTCAGAGATGTGTATGCTTCAGGATCGTACATAAAGAGTTATTTCCTATTGAAATAGTCGGCCAACTGCCGCCTAAACTGGTCGAGGCATGGAGAAGGGAATGCTGCGTCCCCACAAGAAACTCCATTCCCGCCAGCGTGGCACAAATACCAAATTCCCGACCTACCTGATGCAGGTTTTTCTAGGGTTTTACCTGCATATCCTTTAGGCGAATTCCCCGTTAGGGTCCTCAACTTCAGCTAAGGGCCCTAGTTAGATTATATTAAATGTATTAGTTGCATTTGTTCTCTGCTGAGGAAGTAGGATTAGGCAAATTAATATTAATTAAAAATACGAGTAGAATAAAATATACATAAATATAATAGATACTTAGTATTATACATAAATAGTAATATGAAGAAATGCAAAAGTAGGGCCTACATGAAATACGATCAATTCTATATAAGAGAGAATTTGTTAGCATTACAAAGCACAAACATTACAGAAATAAGAAACCTTATATGTAAATACGAGTTATTATTTGTAATGTAAACTTCACTAGTAGCACTAAATTCCACAAGTAACACTACACTGTACAAATGACTACAAAATGTCTCCTGGGGAAAAATTTATCTGGCAGGTCTTCTCAGCCACTGAATACTTCGTGCGACTGACATGAAATAAACAAATGTGAATTATCAGTTGGACATACAAACAAACAATAGAGATTTAGGATTCCATAAATTAACCAGTATCTCTCCATAATACAACCCACCTGGTCCTAAGCCTCGTCCATATGGGGAACAACAGCCAAAATCAAAACAAAACATAATCCTTCGCACCATTACTAACTCTCTCTGGAACTACAGAAATTCCATCATCCACCACGACATTAAGCTTCCCAAAGTCAACTCCTTACTCACCAAATCCGAAACCTCACTAACCAAAAGCACCTTAAACTCTCCTAACATCACGATTCAGCAATTCCATAGCAACCTTCCCCCACCAACCTCCTAACACACCCCATCATCATACCCACACACCCTACCCATCCAGTCCATCCAACCCATCAAACTCAACGTCAGCAGTGAACCCTCATAGCCCACAATGTATGTCCCTCAGATAGACAAATTAAGGTACAAGAAAAAAATTGCAAAGTTAGGTTAATCACTGGATTAACCTAATTATCAAGTTCCCATGTGAACTATGTACATAATTTTAAATTGTATTTACTGTAGCCAATTAATAATCTGAGGATAAAAGTTTTGTCTATTAAATTAATTTTTTTATAGGTAACTCATCTGAGTTAGCGTCAGGCCGATGTAAAGAAATATACCCGCCGTTGGCTACCTTGCGCTACCTTTACGCATCCCTTCTTTCTGTCCCTTTCCTGTGTCATAAGAGGGGAGAGGCCATTATGTGGATTACCCTATATATTGCCTATGTATATATATACACACACAAGCACTTACGCGTCATCTGTGCGAACTGGTCTCTCGGAGATTAGCTTACAGAGGTGGAACTTTACAGGAGAGTTGTAGAGGGCTACTAACAGGGATGCCTTCTCTTTATGGTTTTGATCATTTTTTAAAAAAGTAATGTTCCGGGACGTTGACATAACTGTAAGAGTTGTCTGCTCGCAATGCTGCTTCCCCACAGAAATCCCACTCGAATCATCAGAACAGCGTGGGACAAGTACAAAGTGCCCGACATACCTGATGCAGGCTTTCAAGAGCTTGTCATAGTCTATCAATTATAATCCCTGTATATATATATATATATATACTTTATATATAAAATTAGATTAATAAAAGTGTAATCCTTAAAATAAACCTATTGTGTGGTTATGTTTATTTGTGTTTGTTCCGCATAGAGCTACAAATTCACACCCGTGGAGAAAATTTGACCAAATTTCGTACACTTGTTTCTTTTGAACCGGAAATAAACACTGTGGCGGTAAGACACTTCTAACGGCCCCAAGGGCTAAGGTCGAAATTTTGTAACATGCACAAATGGAAATTTTTATGACATGCTCAAACGGCAGATAATTTCGTCGGATAAATATAGATTCATATTGTTTATCCCGATGCTTTTGTGAATAATTTTAATACCTTCAGGCATGGGATGGGGGTGGAGGGGCGTTACAAAATAAATAACGTGATAACAACCGAGATTGGAGTCGAATCCGTGGTTATGGATGTTACTGAGTTGTATTGTGACATTCAAATTGCCGATAAACCCTACGGTGGGGGTGGTGGACGGGGGTTAGTAATTTTGTAGCATGTTATACGACCAATAAATTTTCGTCAAATGAAAATTTTTCGGTGTCAATGAGTTAGATATCGTTTCTCCAGATATTTTTGTTTTTTCAAAGACGGAAGGCTTTCACGGTGTATTTGTTGAAGAAAACGTTCTCGGGTTTCCACCCGGGTCAAACAGCGATTGTAACGCAACGTTTCGACGGACAAATGCACTGTCGTCATCTTCTAGGCAAAGTGTCGGGACTATCAAGTTTGAGCCGGGAGGAAACCCGAAAACGATTTCTTCATTTTTGTTTTTAATTTCAGCCCCTTTCGGCATAGGAGGGGTGTACCTTCAGGGGTGGGGGTGGAATGCTGTTACAGCAAAATAACTCAAAAACACCCGAGGTTGGAGTCGATATGAGGTTATGCATGTTGCCGAGTTTATTAATGACAACAGGGGAAACGTCGGACTCCCAGCTAGATTTATTTATGAATCGGGCTTGATCTTGTGTAAATATCTAATATTTTCAAGACAATACACCTTTGAAACTTCGAAATTTATAACCCCCCCCCCCCCAAATGTCCAAGAAGTTTCGTTCATAACGCGCGTAGTTGCGTGGAGCTAAGAAATATACAAAGTAAACCCTATAATTTTTCGACATAAGCTAGTCGATTTGAGAAGGATGTGTCTGCAACATATGCAATGTTTTTGCACCTAAAGTGTTAAGAAATGGTAGGAACAACATCCGTAAAATTTTAACAAATACTTTGACCGTAATCACGCGATTACTTGAAATGACCTTAGTTATCTTAACGATCTGTTTGTCATGTATTCTTGCTTTTTAATTTGTGTGTCCGAGTATGATTTAGTACGAGATATATTAGTTGTACTTAAATTTAATACTAGTTGTCGGGATTAGAAGTGATTGAGCATGCCATAGAAAACTCTCAATCAATTGATTTGTGTCAGTTTTCAGAACTAGATGTGCAGATATTGTTCCCTTTAGTTTAGCCTTTAATTTGTGTAAGCTACGAGACGAGTGCAGAGAAGAGAATGTTTCATCGCCTGTGAAGGAGTGGGAGAAAGGAATTATTCGCACATGGCCTTTAACCTCTCCCTTACTTCATTCCTAACTATGTAAGCGAAGTATGTAACAAATAAAAAGTCAACCGCTTCAATTCGTTTGTTGCAAGATATTTTGTTTACTCATCGGATGAAATGGGAGGACTGTTATAAAAATCTCGTGCACTTTTGATGGAAACTTCGTTTTCTAATGGTATAGTTCGGATTCATCCGTTAGTTTTTGATTAATTTTTCGTGTAAGCGTGTGAATGTAGTGCTACATGATTTCGTCCAAGTGCATGAACAAGCACTGCAATGCCGAATTTCGCGTGTATTGCAGGTGTAATTGAGAAGGTGTGTTTATTTCCGGCAATGAGCAACGGTACCGTTGGCACTGCGGCCGTCGACCTTGCCTGGCACGTACGGTCTCTACAGGAACTATGACGCAATTCACAACTATGCCAAAATTACTTTATTCATACTATAACTGTGCCAGTTGGTACTGCAATCAGTCACGACCTAATATCTCGGGCTACGCCAGGGCGAAAACGTGTAATTAGTAGCTTGTACTGAAATTAAGACAATAATACTGGATGATCGGCAGGTATTCCCAGGTAAAGCTAACAAACTGTTAATATATACATTGACGTTAAGACATAGGAATCCAGCTTTGGGGAATTGCATGTGTTGGTAATATTGAAGTAAAATGTTCCAAAACAGTGTTACGCATATAGTTAATGCACCGCGGTACGTACCTAATACAAATAGCCAAAGAGATTTACTCATACCTGCAAGAAAAGAAGAAATATCTAAGTTGGCGTAAAATATAGTGACACAAGCACAGCTAAACGAAGTGATGAACGATTTAATGTACCCGACAGAACATTTGAAACTTTAAAAATATTTAAAACGATAGACTTGTCGAAAAGGTTCAACTGTAGTAGTAGTATCATTATAAATGTATACTATGGTGTAAAAATTAAGCTTAGAATAATAGGAGGGCTTTCTCAGGAATATTCACTGTAATCCAATTATAATGCGGATCTATTGTCTGATTGTAGACAGATTGTTCAATAACTTACATTAAAAACTCCAATGCTAATATAATTGGAAACGGACCAAGAAATGCTAATCATACGCACTGTGTAGTTACGCTGTTAATATAGGCAAGTATGCCGTCGAAGCACTTTAATCTGCACAATTCATTTCGTGAAGTACCTTACTTTACTACAAAGAGACATAATATATTGTTGCTGGTAGCCGAGTTCAGTTAGTGTATAAGGAAACGACTTAGTTGTGATTCGAGGTCCGAGTGTAAGCATGCAGACTTGTTAGATTCCCGTAATAACCGCACGGTTTCTCGGGAGGCAGCGTTGACATTTGTGTAGCGAAGCCACGTTCATTGAGAGCTGTGACGATGCATGACGTCACCCCGGCGATGCGTCATAGGGAAAGCTTCTCCCCTAATTCTAGCCCAATATCTCACGCTTCCGACACCCAGATTCACTCAATTTGATGACAAGTCAGTTGGAAGTTTCACGACTCGAGAATAATGATGGATTTAAGAGGAATTTGAAATAACTACTTTTGTGTTAATATATAAAGTGATGTTAAAACCTACATGGACTTAGGAATCCAGCTTTGGGGAACTGCAAGTGTCAGTAATATTGAAATAAAATGTTTCAAAACAAAGTGTTACGCTTAATAGTGAATGCACCGCGGTACGCACCTTATACAAATATCCAAAGGGGTTTATTCATACCTGCAATAAAAGAAGATATATATAAGTATCGTAAAATATAGTCTGTTGATATTTGGACGATCCGGAAACGATAAAAGGCCAATGTTAGTGTTTGGTATTGGAATGATATGTAGTACAAATCTTGGAGCATCCCACGCGCTACTTCTAATTCTCGTGTGCACGCAATCTACATATTACCATTTACCTTTTATATGCTGCGTTGTATTTTTGAAGGTTTAGGTCGGCAGATTGTGCTATTTGTTTGGTTCTTGAAATTGAGGACATCAGCCTCCTTACTCCACATGCGTATTCTTTCACCGTCACTCGCATGTCCTGAATTAATCTAGTTCTTGGTAAATGTAACGTTTAACTGAGAATCA
Organism: Zhengitettix transpicula; assembly: GCA_037074705.1. Lineage (NCBI taxonomy): Eukaryota > Metazoa > Arthropoda > Insecta > Orthoptera > Tetrigidae > Zhengitettix > Zhengitettix transpicula. Next base: position 185,715,672 of record CM073591.1, on the reverse strand, counting down.
GTTAATTTTTCATTATATGATTCCTCTAGTTTTCTTTTAACAGCATCAGAAAATTTTCCCCTCTTTTTTTTTTGCAAAGCGAGTACCCGCTGTGTCTTATTTAGCTTCATTATTTTTGTGGCTGAGGAGAACACAACTTGAGGAATAATTTAATGAAAAATTAACTGATGTTCCTCTTCATTCTAGCAGCGAGTGTACTGGGTACGAATATGACAAATTAGCACAGAAAAATTTGCTTTCAGTAGTAAAGGAGGAAAAAAAAGAAAATAATGAGTTTCCTACCTGAATGATTCAGCAAAGTGGCCTTTTCTTTCTTTAAACACTTGTCATTATTGCTTCAAAAACACACTACATTATTGTAACTCAATGGTATCAAAAAATTGTCAAATAATTTTTCGTTTTTGAGCTACCCAAAATGTTTGTATTTTTTAAAAGCTTATTTATTTTACGCAATAAATTGAAGTACAAGAGGGTTTTCTTTATTATTTTGTTAGAGTAACAGGCTTCATGAGGGTAATTCACGTAGTGGCAACTCCCCTTTAATAGCATAGGAAGGGATTTGAAAGGGGGGATGCGGAAGGGTAGAGGAAGGTAGCCAAGGGTTAACTAGGGCCCCCGAGCTATTGTTTAAGGATCCTACCCAGCATTTGCCTAAAAGTAATGCAGGGAAAACCCTAGAAAGACCTGCATTAGGTAGGTCGGGCATTGGGTACTTGTCCCACGCCCTTCTGATAGTGGAAGAGGAGTTTGCTGTGGGGTCGCAGCATTCCCTTCTCCGTGCCTCGACCAGTTTATGAGGCAGCTGGGGGATTTGTTTAGTTGCATACTAATCTTCTTTTCCCAGTTTTGCTGTGTGCTTCAACACTGTAAGGCGTCTGCTGCATAAATGTGTGTCGTACTGTGTATTTTTGCTTTTGTCCTTAATTGAAAAAAAAATACTTCTGATTAAAACACAATAATGAAATTTTGTATTTATTACCAGGAACATTTGTGAAAATTTCAGATTTTTTGATTCAATCCTGCATGAGATATACCCGTTTGTAAATCGGCAACTTTGGACAAATTGCTATACTTCGAGTCCCATAAAACCTAAAGGAGCATTTAAAAGATGCCACAATATTTTCCTTGTCCTCTATTATATTTTTAAGTGGAACGAACATTAAAGTTGTGTTGTAATCCCTTCTTTGAAAGAATTTATTCCAAATTCTTAATTTTTTTCTAATCGAGACACATTTTTCTAGTTAAGTTTTAGATTATTTCTTTACAACTTAACACATTTTTAGGTCCTAACATGATTTATAGTTTCATTAACAATATGATGGTTTTCATTTCAAGTTGTTATCTTAATAAACAAAAAAGTTATTTAACTTATCGCTGACCTCTGAAAACGCGAAAAACGGCCGACCCTCATAAACAAAATGCCCGCCAAAGTAGTAATAATAAAATTGAAAAAAAAAATAGTTTTGTACTCCCAAATGTATATATAAACAGATAATGTACTATATAACAAAATAATATATCAGCAAAACCCATTGGTTGATTTCATATGGATTGAGCAATGACTGAACTTGACTTGATGGAACAGGTATATTACATTCTATAATCATTTGTTAAATAGTTTTCATGTAGTTTAAATAGATTTCCTTTTTCCCTTATCGGTATTATTTTCTGATGGAGATTGCTTTCGACTTCAATTGCGCTACCTAGGTACGGCACTGCACGCAGAGAATTTTTGGATTCCCCTATCATTTTCAAACTGATCGACACGATAAGAAACCGAGGAGAAAAACAGAGCACTAATGATGTAACTCATGCGGAAGAAAGCTCGTTCGTTAGTTTTCTTGAACGCTTATGTGGTATAGTGTGTTTTTTTTTTTATACGGGAACGGTATTGCTATGATGCAGAAATGTTAACTGTTCTTTATTTGCACTGAAATTGGCGATGATTGAAGTTATTTTAGGGGTGAATAGACTGTGTGCGTGTTTGCTGGCAGCTCGGCCGGCGTAACGGTGTGACCTTGTTCAAGGCCAGCACCTGCAGCGTGCTCCTGTGCGTGTGTGTGTGCGTGCGTGCATGTGGATACGTGCGAATGATTACTTCCTATGATACATACGCACAAATACTTAGGTTACTGGCTAAAATTATCTATCCCCCACAGTACGCACAACATTAAACTTGAAGTTCAACATTCTTATATACTTAGTTGACCTCGTTCGCTCGTAAGGAAACGATGTAAACATCTTGTACCAAGTGGAGGTCCTGGGCTCAATTCCCGCTCCAGTCGAGATTTTTTCAATTGATTCTTTAATTGTACTTCATCGCCATAAGCTCTGAGAAACGATGGAATGCTTTTTTTCTCTTTTTCAATCAAAATATTATGCCTATGATCAATTCACACACAATATCCATTCTTCATTGAATTGAATTGAAGAATGTAACTTAGAAAATTGGAGGTGGGCCTATATTCAGGTCTATACAAAGTAAAAATAAAGTTCGTATGACGAGGTTGGATCAGAGGTTACAGCGACTGCGTACTGATCGCTGATGCCTTGTTCGATTCCCGGCCCTGTTGAGATTTTTCTATCCTAATCTGCTAATAAGCCTTGCAACTTTCACCTTTTTTTGTAAGTTTATTGTCTGTGTATCGTCTAGACTACTGAAAGGTAATTAATCTAATTTTTTTTAAACTTTTATTATGCACTTGATGTTAAAATTGGCACATATATATTTAATTTTTAATCGATATCCTGATAATTATTTTATGCGCGTTAAATCCTTAAGGGGCCTGTAAACGAGCAACTTTTTACGGCAATATGTGGCCGGGCAATATTGCTGTAAATCCAGCAATATTTTCGGCAATACATACATATGGCCGGGCAACGTTTCCAGCATTTTAAGTACTGGCTGGTGATATTGGTCCCGTGTCGAAAATACAGAAATATTGCAATAGTTCCCAGACCTCGCCTAGAGGACTCTGTAGTCAATTAGCTGTGTTATCAATTACTATTACACTTTGTTCTCTGGGTAAAATTATTCTTATGAAATGGTCCAACGAGAAAACTATTGAGAAAATTATCGATGAAGTTCGCTGAAATCCATCATTATGGGACGTGAAGTCAATGGACTATACATGAAGATCGCCAAGTGAAGAAAGATGGTTGGCAAGCAATAACCAACAAATTTGACGTACGGGAAAAATAAAAATAAGAAGAAAAGATAATTTCTAATTTTTAAAATTAATATTTAACAAATAAAGAGTCCTAGGCTGTACATATTTTAATAAATTAATTTAATCCTTAAATTAAACCTACGCATACTTCTCGAATGATGTGTAAAATGAAACAATCGGATACTCTGATTACATATTAATACATCAAAGATTTAGTGTCACCTGTCGCCAAGAAATGAAGGGTGATGGGTAGTGCTTTCCTCAGCACCGTGTCCTTTTTCTCAATCATGGGCCCAATTTTTTAAGCAAATATTGAAAGTCGCCCTTCTTCATTCTGGTGAATTTTTTAAATAAGTAATTGTCAAGAATTAAGTGGTTGCTTAAATTCTGAATTGTTTATCGTTTGTTTAAATAAGGTCGAATCCAGGTGCTTCCCTTTAATTTATCACAATTAATGCTTCGCTAATGCGCACTTTATTGGCCATTATTACTACGTGTGCGCGGGAAATGCTTGGGCTACACTGTGCCAGAGTATTGCCGGGATATTTCTGGCAACATATTGCGCGGCAATGTGCAATTTTTGCTGCTCGTTTACGAGCCCCTTTAGAATATGTAAATGGTAACTAACTAGCATAACTTTATACCAGTCTTCTTATTCAGAATTAATACATATAAATACAAGGTTAATAAATTATCTCCAAATTTAAACAACAAAATGAAGTTGATATGGATTACTTAGTAAGGGCTGTTATTTATTAATCAGTCAATCGAGTGTAGATATCGTCCATTTTAAAAAATTTATCCCGGTGATTTCTGGCCAATTGAAGGAAAAAGAAAAGCTTATTCTGAACTATCGGATTTATATTTAAGCCATCTTGTTCACACTAAATATGACTGAATGAAGAGAATTGCATGTAGAGGACATACTTTGTTCGTATTTTGGGATTTGCGTTCCGTTATCGAAAGTGTACACTTCATTCAATGGTTTCTCAGTGTATGAATTGGATTCTACTTTTGGCAGGACGAGGCTGTCTGTGCTCGGTCTACTTGATGCTACTTATCCCAGGATATTACACTTTAAAGCGTATATCAGTACTTGTTTCTGAAAGACTTGCTATGAACTGAATTCATTCTTCGTCCCTCTGCTATATAAAAATCTCGTCCCGAACATGACAGCTTATCTCCCATAAGAGTACACTTACATTATATATATATATATATATATATATATATATATATACTGAACCTTAGATACCGTGGAAGAGATTAACAATTTTATATTGATAATGATCTCCTCCCATCGATCTTTCTATTGCCGCGTTGTGTATTATTCAACACCTGTCACGTGATTGTACATAAATTACGAGAGAGAATTAAGGTCAGTTAGTAATGCAAAAGGCGAACAGTCACAGTATTTTATGGCCTTTGGCTTTCAGTGAGAGATAACAATTAGTTGGTCTGATGCCGTCACCATTTGTCATTTCCCAGAAGAACAATACGACATTTGAATGAGAAATGTAATACAGACAGGCACGCGTGAAGGCTAATCCTGCTTCTCGCCAGTCATACTTATTATAGCCTCCATTAAGGAGATCAGATTCGTCTCTACACTTATCACCCTTAGCAGCGCCCACTCCAGGGGCGGGATAAACGGATATATGTGTGAGAAAAATATTGTTGTATTAAATATCCAATTGATAGAAAATTTCAAATATAGATTAGTACGTTTGCTAAAAATTACTGTGAGTAGCTTATTTATTTTATTTATGTCTAAAAGCTAAAAATATTTACTTTATTAGTGAAAAATTAATGCAAAATTGGTAAGTAAGAAAAAAACCGATTTTTGTGATTTTAGCGTCGTTGATGTTTTATTTTTGTTTGTTTGTGCAATAATACACATTGGTAGGCACAGATATTTTTCTTAATTAATTTCTACTACTACTAATAAAGTAAATATAAGTGTTATGTGTTTCTTTCAAAATATATGATTTTATTAACACTTCAATAAAATTAATTGTTTTGTATTAAAAATCAAAAAACATGTTTATTTATTTGAAATATATTTATTTAAAGGACGGCAATTTGTCTTGTCCGGGGCAACTATGCCGCTAGAGCCGGAGTTGCACTTAATTTTTAATAGTACAACTTTTTGATGACTGATTCAAGTGAATATGTAGCGGTCTTAAGCCATAAAATAGCATTCATTTCTGTAGTGATTTTTAGTGAGTATACTAAAATTTACTTGCATGGTGACGTTAGTATAAATCTCGCCATTAAATCTTTTCTACGACATCTTCATGTAATTTTTATTTAATAATAATTCCTTAAAATTTTCATTTTCATTTAATTATGGTTTTGGTGTTATACTCTGATTTTAAAAATTTTATCTGTTTATGTAGGTTTGTTCTCATTTATATCGTCCATAAGATCGTTGTAGTTTTGTAAATAAAAGTTTGGTTCGTTTGTATTCTTCGTTTTCCCCTGTCTGTAAGCAGTCTCCTCTTTTACTGTCTTAAGACCAAGTTTTCTGAAATCTAAACTATAAAATGTGGGCTGTGTTTCTTATAATACTGTCTTCTAAATATTACTTTCCATTACTAGACTTAGGTGGACAGCAATGAGTATACTACCTCTACTTTCTGTTGACGAAATCTAAACTAAAATGCTGTACGGCATGCAGAAGTCATACGAACAGACCCTGTTATCTTTATTATTGCTCTTGACATAAACCGCATTCGTATTTGGAGTTTTAATGTTAATCGGTTTTAACCGATATTTTGTTCTTCCTCACTAACTTAGACAATATTACCAAATCCGCCTTCAACAGCAACCAACAAGTCCTCGCTGCCAGTTTTGATATAGAAAAGGCATATGATAGGATATGGAGGAGACATCTTGAACCAACTCCCCAAAATCGGTATACACATTTTACTTACGATCCACGATCAAACACAGAGTGGTTAAGACACACCCAAACCTCTAGAGGTGAGGGTTGAGGGGGTAGCATTTAAGAAAAATTCGTAAACAGCCATTATTAGCATGGAATATAACGCTTTCGGTGACGCTGAATTTGATACTGCAATTCTAGAAGTTTTAAGTGTCTAATTTCAACTCCAAAAGGCAAGGGAGGGAAGCATCCATACGGGTGGCGGTGGAAGGGTTCTACATAAAATATATTGTTAAAAAACCAAGATTACTGTATGTTACAGGGTTATAGGAGTTACTGAGCTTAATTCTCGCATTAATCTTGACGGTTAAGGGATTTTTAGGTTCCTCGGCGGAGATCTGGACGTGGTTGATAAAAAGTCACCTGAATATTTTTGACTCTCTTAAGTTACGGGGTGAATTTTTGATTTTATTACGGCACCAGGTATTTTGGTCTCTATATAGTTACATCTATCTATCTATCTATATATATCTATATATATATATATATAGTCTCTATTATATATTAAGTTAGTGAGTATTTTTCACTCTTCTAATTCGGCATGATTTTTTACAATCTCAAATTTTATGTAGTAGAAGTACTGTCGGGCATCATCCTGGTTCATTTTAAATTAGCTGATGAGAGTTTAGGTCGCGAAGGGGAACGTAAACATTACAGGCTCTTGTCAAATCGTGGTTCTAAGTTAACGGTGTCTCTGGCTCCTTGTAGGAATCTGCCGAGAAAGTTTAATCTATGGCGCCATTTTTATTTTCTCCTCGATTGTCTAATCACAAAAATTGTCTCCTGGCAATTGATTAAATAGTCTCTCTTTACCAAATCTTGACTCCATATTGATTTGGCAACAATTTCAGTTTCACTGACAGTTAATAAAGCTTAACATAGCCCAATAAAAAATAATACGAAATTATTAGCAGTCGAACATGTAAAATTAGTCAAACCTGGACAAAATTAAAATATCATCGAATGTCTGCATCAGATCTTTTTAATTTTTTCAAATAATGGCCTCAAAGAAGCTATATCTTCAGTGATATTGTATTCTTCATAGTTTCTAGTCCGGTGTTTCCCAACGTCGGTCACACGCCCCACAGGGAGGGAATTCGAAAAACAGATCGTTTAGAGTTTAAAAACCGCCAGTTATGATTTAATCTGTACAAATTGAAATATTGTTGGTGTCTTCATATGAAGCATTTGGTGAGTTTTGTGCTTTCTATAGAGCAACAATTGAAAGATTAGGTAATATAAATTGCAATTTACTCGGAGAATATTGTTTACTCAGTGGCACAGCGTGGGCTTCAGACGCCCGGGACGGAGACCAGAACGCTCGAAAATTTACAGAAATTCTGAAATTTTGCCGCCCTCAAAGCGTGCCTCCCTCCGCGCTTCGCCCCCGCCACGCTATGCGCTATGCGCAAACAAAGTGGATGTCTACAGTAGTCACACAAAAATTCGAATGGACATTTGCATAGGCTGAAGTGATCGCAGATCAAAATAAAAATATACTTTGTTTATCTACAGAATTATTATTATTGAAGAAACGTGGTACACAAGTTGTAATTAGGCTTCTTTAGGGAATAATTCAATTTTTGAATATTAAAAATATGTACATTGTAATGCCTTGAAGGAAAGGCATTGTTTCAGATTAATGGTCTTGGCCGTCAGAGGAAGTTGTAATGTTGTGTACTGAGGAGTCAGAGCAAGGCACATGCGGGTGGCCTGTCGCAAGATAAATCTGTTAAGGCAGGCATTGTTTCTGATTAATGGATTGGACAGTTCAAAGAACAGTTTGTAATGTTGTTTACTTAGGATTGAGGATGCAGTTTGGGCGGTCTGCAGAATTTAGAACAGTGCACGAGCGTGCGGGGGTGAGAAGACAAGTCCAAAGTAATTGAGGGTGCAAAGACAAATTAGACCTGTCTCGATTGTCGGCTTTGGGACAAGACAGAGTGGCTAGATATTTGCTAACTAAGAAACTGCAGTGCAGAATGTAAATTTCGGGATAATTGAGGAAACTGTCATCGGGCAGTTGCGACGTAGTTTTGGAACAAAGGAAAAAGGAAGGGACTGTGATATATAAGCGAGAGCGGCTTTTAAAAGAGTTAGTTGAGTTTTGGAGTCAGCAGTTGGAGTTAGAATGGGAGAGGAGTGCTGTGAGCCCCGAGACTGGAGAATTGTGAGTGAGTTAGCTATGCGGCGACCACCGAAGAATGACTAAGACAGACATCGTTTAAGAGAGGAGAATGTCTTATAAGTTGCAGCCTGCGAGAGAAATAACAAAATATTCAACGATAAACATTTTTGTATGCTGAAGTCTAATCTGTTGTAATATCAAAATTAGACCACTGTCTTCGATGGTAGGAGACCAGGACACAGCATCCAGCGTCGAGTAGTTTTCACCACGAGCAAGTGAGATGTCCTTCACGAACGGAGAACCAGCTTTCATCAAACCAACAGTGTGTGTTAGAGTCAGTGTTTAAACGTCCAGTATATAAAGTGTGTGTGTACGAGCGAGCCAAATTTTCCTGAGTAATCGGAAGTTGAAATTTTATGGTATTAATATGTGTAAACCGAATTAAAAGATACAGTCCGATATCGTTCTTTTCTTTTGTGTTAATAAAATAAACTCTTTAAATTTAGAATCAATCTTGTAGAATAAGTTCGTCAATAATTAATTTCGTCTATACGAATAAATATGTCCTTTTAAATTAAATGTAAATGTTATGTTCTTTGATTAGTTAAATGTTCTGTCCGTTATCAAACCCAGTAAAGACCTTCGAGAAAATGAGATATGTTTTTTATTAAGCTTGTATAATTGTTTCAAGTTTTGTTAAATAAATTTTGGTTGTTTTAAAGTCTATAATTTTTCATTTAAAAGCCTATCATATTTAATTATTACATTTTGGCTACCACAACGTGGGGCAAATTAAAAGGTACCCGTTCGTTTATTACAATATATTACGTGAAATGGCGTTTGGAAGACTTAGGTGGTAAAAAAAGGCTGGGAAACACTGTACTATTCCGTCGCCAATGCAGCTCTACGTTTCACAGTTTCCTCAATTGGTCTGGCTTCAGCTTGGCCAGACTTTTTTTTTAATTCAATAAACTTTACAATCTAATGATTTTACATTTTATATTATACTATATATATATATTGTAGTAATTGGTAATTAAGGCATTGTTCTAATTGAAAAGTTGAATTGTAGAGGACTCATTATTAGTGGATATAGAGCGGACGCCGCAACAAACCGGCAAGGCAAAGAAAACATTGTTGATCGGCTGGGAAGGTTTTACGCGCTCAAAATTTACGAGACGAAGAATTCAGGCGGACAGCAATCAGTTTGAAAGCTTTACAGTCGGGCAGCAGACAGCGAATAGATCAGACGAAAAGTTTTACAGTCGGCAGTCAGAACGAAAGAATGTGGTCCAGTCACAAACAGTCTTTCAAATATTAAAAAGTAAAGCAATATTCAGTCGGGAAGGAGACGGAGCAACTAGTGTGTATTCGGTGGTCGAGCGTAGATTCATCATGCTGGCCATAGACAAACCAATGAAGTCCATTTCCAACTAAAGTCACGAGATCTACAAATCCAGGTTGCAGTAAAGCATCGAGAACCAACCAATTTGTGTTAAACCAACTAACAAACAACGCCCATTAGAGCCTGTGAACATTTAGAGTCTGTGAGTACTTAGAATCAGTGATGTCCCCAAAATTGTGCACGAAAAGCTAAAATGAGACCTGGGCGGCCGTAAGTAGAGAAAAACTTTAAAATCATTTGTAAACCGTGTTTAAAAGATAAAAGTCAGATCGTTCTTTAATTATCGATAAAATGAGATCGTTAATTATTGATAAAATTGAAATTGTTTAAATTCAATCTTTAGTATTATTTCTTCCGCAACAAATTTCGTCTATGTTCAGACGCATTGATTTCCATAAAAAGTAAATGTAATTTTGATTATATAAATTCTGCCATTTATCAAACCCAGTTCAAGACCCTGAGATCCCAAATATTTTGTGTATTTTATATTTATTTTAAAATTGTTAATAAATCTTGTTTAATAGTTTTCACTTAAGTTCTTCCATTTAGAAACGCCACATTCATATTATTTTTAATTATTACAATATATATATCTTGTGTAGCACATTTTGTTCCCCTCCTTTACATTTACTGAATATTAATTATGTCTGTTTCTTTTTAATCGTTGATGTTGCATGGGAGGTGGAGGAGAGGCAGCTGTATTGGATATGAACGGGTTGGGGTGAATTATGTCTTTTTTGTATTGAATAAGTATGTATTTGATTATTGCGAAATATTTTATACTTTTTATAGCTGCAAACACTGATTTGTCTTTACAACTCATTCATACATTTCTCAAATTTTTCGAAAAGTAGCCTTTTAAACCCGGCATAAATTCACTACCAATTTACATGATAACCCTAATATTTTACGCTTTCCGACTTCAAAAAACACACGAGTTGTATTCAAGAATATGTGGCAATGTTGCATGCTTGCTGGGATTGTCGAAGTTCATTTTTACAGTTATTTGGGGAGCAGTGTTCGAGTGTGGCAGGAGACGGTAGAGAAAGGGCATAAACTCAGAAGAAAGTATGTGGCTGTAAATATTCTAACAGTTATAATATCCAGAACTATCTACGGTTTTCGAGTCTATGAGCGAATAACTGCAACGATACAACGCCGACTATTATTTTCCCTGAGGCGAAATAGTTGGAGTCTAGCTTACATTTTTCTTCAATTATTGGGAGCGCCAGGTTATTGCATCCAGCAGATAACAAACTTTTGAGTGTGGTAGTAGGATTTTGATAGAAGGAACAGCGAAGTGAATGTAGTGAGTCAATTTGGAAAGCAGTATGTGTTGCTAATTAAATTCAGTGTATAATGGCCTGTCAATAAAGTGTTAATAATTGTGTGTGTGTGTGAATGAGCACATGTCCTTGGTACAAGAAAACAATAAGGTAAATCTGCACAACTTACTATCTGTATCCCCGCAAGTAAATGATATTATCGTCAGATTTCCGAGTTGAGATTTTAAATTTCATATGTCATATTTTGTATTGTAATGTTCTATTGATTGTTTGAATTAATGCCTTGATAGCTTTGTGAATTTGATTGTTTAATAAGTATTCTTTATTGAAGGCCCGGTGATCGGCCCTGAGAAATAGCCGTGGTATTATTGTAAAATATTGGTAATTATTTTATTGGACGCCCGATTTTGCATTGTAATTATAAAATTAGAATCACTTCAAATTGGCACTCCAATGTGCAGTTAATTTTCCTTTGTATTTAATTAAATACTACAATATGTAATTGCTTATGAAGGATTGTGAATATATTTAAATTAAAAAATTATCGTGTATAACTTATCACCATATTATTAATGGTATTTTCGCATGCAGTTACATAAGATTTGTAGCTACGAGTCTAAATGTTTCGGAACATGCTAAATTGCTTATCATTTGAGTAGGGAATTCTGTGGCAGTTGAGAATTCCCTAAACTTTTTGTTACGCAGAGTACTGCGCGTACCGATGCAAGGAGAGAGGAAAACCTAGTTTTTTGCTGTAGCAGTGATGATGACCCATTTGTGGCTCGCGCTGACAGCCAGAGCGTAACAGCTACGCTCTCTGCAGCCGCCGTGCTACATTCGCCACCGTTCGGCCATACTCTAAGTAACAATTACAAGTAACGACACGTGATGCACGTGGGAACATCATAGTTCAAAATTGTTTGGCTTGGATTTACAGGTTTTCTTTAATTATAGATATTACGCTTTATAGTAATTTAGTACTTGTTAAAGCCGTATTGAAAGCTTCTCTCTCTCTCTCTCTCTCTCACACACACACACACACACACACACGTTCTTAGTTTATTTGTGTGTTTGAATAAATAATATTGTAGTAGTTTGCCATTTTTATAATAAATGATTAAGAAATATTGCCAATTCAGACTAAAAGGGTAATATAAATACCACACAACGTTTCTGGGATCTTGTTCCTTTCGTCAGGTGCCAAGAAGAGCCTAGAAGTGCAGTTGTGTTTCTCTAGGCTCTTCTTAACACCTGACGAAAGGTACAAGGATGCCAGAAACGTTGTGTGGTATATTAGAATTTTTGTATGAATTGGCTATCTTTCTTATTCATTATTTTCAATCAGATGTAAATTTTTTCATTTTTATAATATATCTAGCAGATTGCCCTGCGTCGTCCGATTATTTATTTATCTTAATTTTATATTACTCCTACCTTTCGGGGTGCTAGGGGTGTTTTACATGCAATGTATTTCTTTTCTCATCTTGTAAGTCATTTGTACAAAGTTTGGTTGAAATTTCTCCATGTGTGTAAGTGAATGTGCAGAACTGACATCAATTTATGTATCAAGATATATTAATACATTTAATAACGTACATTATCTATCAGAATCATTCTGAAACGTACATTTATCTGACCAAATATTCAGTATACTCAAGGTTGACCATAAAGCCAACGGTGTAAGTATTTATTCTCAAGTATATAGTGGCCTATGTGTGTCACCCATATAACGGAGTTAAGTATCGAACAATTGTGCATAACATTTAAAATCCTTTGACCTACAGTTCGAGCTAAAGTTTTATTTAAAAAAAACGTCTGAAAACACTGAATCAGTTAACATTTTTTGGCTGGAAAGGAGGAAAAGCTACTTTTTAAACGGTCTCCTTTGATTTTCGAGTCTTGTCATCGATTTCTATATTTACGCCACGTGAGGGAAGTAGTCAACCGCAAAGAATGAAATGTTAGGTACGAGACGTTGAGACGAGAGGAGTGAATAGATAGAGCCGCGAAAGCTACGACCCAAATGAACGGACGGAAGGAGAATTCGTAACTTGCAACACACCTGTACATAGAGCGAAAGTTGCGCAACCTGGGTACGCCTACGACCTGCTCCGGGCGTGGGAGGCTGCTCCAAATCTTCTTTCTGCTTCCGAATGAGACATAAATCAGACGGAAAATTATTTCATAGTAAGCATAGTATTTAACTATTTATTTCATCTTCGTCCAAACAGTCTCCGGTTTATCTGGAAAAAAAAGGAGCCTACTCTGCTTAACAATCTACCACTAGTTATTATATTTCATTCTAACACTAATATGAGGAAATTTCTTGCAGAAGTCTAGTCCTTATTCGGCTATTTGTTTTCATTCCCTCAGTACTTTCTCTCTGAACGAAACAATCGTTCTGTTTGGTTATTTGGGGGTGGAATCGGTTCAGCAGTTACCTCCCGCGATTGTGGAATTTCACTAAGGCAGGGGCTCCCAAACTTTTTGGACGCTAGAGCGCATTTTAAAATATCAGTAGGGCGGCGGGTAGCACCTACTTTTTCTATGGATATTTATAATTTGATAAGGATGATAAATAATCAATAAATAAACTTATAATGATAAAATACATAAATTATTGCAAACAAAAACTTGGAAATTAAACGTTTTATAAAAAAATCAATCTCAGTGTGATATTTTGCATTGCAGTACCTATAATTATTAGGAGAGTTTGACGCTACCCCTGTTACCTAACAATCTGATCATCAGTGAGTCCAGATCTATAGTTACTCAATCTGACGGGCGGTCATCCCCCCCCCCCCCCCGCTGCTTACCAGTACATTAACACGGGCAACGACTTAGATCGCAAATTAATTTATATATTTAATCATTATTTCTTATGTAGTGATCGAAATGTCTGCGGGCCCCATGACATCCGTATGGATTACAATGTTAATTTGTGCTGTATATTATGCACTCATCTGTGTGTGTGTGTGAGAGAGACTGATTATGCTGGTCCTTTCATTCGTTGTTTAAAAGAACTGAAGTGTGTTATTTTTTGGAATATTAATGTAACAAGTACAAGTTTCGGTTGTTGAGGAGTTTTGCTTATCAGTGAAAACTGTTCTTACGGCACAATATTTCGGAACAACCAAGTGCTTGTATTCCCTTCTAATTTATAGTCAGAAGGAAGACGCCCACGCCATTATTCCCGCTCGGTACCTCAAGAGAGAAAGTGTCTGAACTCGATTCATTTTAAACCTTTTTAGACAGACATTGTTTCTTTGTAGAAGTTTTACTTTCGCGTTATTCCTGAATCATCTCAGTAATGATCGAATTGTAATATGACAATAAATATTGAATAAGAAAAACATACGGTTACAAATCATAGTTCCTACATTTTCTCATATTTATTTTTTATGCTATTTCAAAGCTGGCGTGATTGTACTGCGATCTCAAACAACAATGCCATTACAATTGTGTTTAAAAATATTGGAGTTAGCTATTAAACTTTATCTTTCTGGCATATTGTTTAGTAAATAAACAAAATTTTTATGAAAATAGGCCATTCAATCTTTCCTTGTGAATAATATTTGAACCTAGTGACATTCTCCTGCCCTTGGTGAAATAAAAATGTGCATAACCTGTACGGTTTAGACTAAATCACAAGCTAGTACAGAATAATAAATGAAATAGATTGTGCCACAAATGTATTGCCAATACGTCTAATAAAATAGGTTTTGGGGCGATTATTATTATTATAATGTTACAACGACCTTTATAACAGATAAACTTAAAAAAGAAAGGAACTTATACCAAGTAAATTTGAATTTAAAACTGCGGGACGTTTCTAACGGGGAATAGCTTAATAATGTAATTGAACAATAAACTAAAAATCAAAGATAAAAAGTAAGAGCAAAAGAACTTACAACAAAACAACATATAACTTGTTAAGAATCTGTGTCACGTTTAATATTAACAGTATTTGTATGATATACAGCATTTCGGAAATTAATCTTTTCCAATAATATGGTTGTCTGTCTAAAATGGTACATACATATAGCCGGGCAATGTTACTAGTACTACCAGGCTTGTAGCAGGTGACATCGACCCTGTGTCGAAAATACGGAAACATTGCCGGGCCACAATAGTTCACAGTGTTATTAATTAATATTACACTGTGTTCTCTGAGTAAAATTATTCAGTATTTCACTTACGAATTGGTTAAACCAGAAAACTATTGAATTGATGAAGTTCGCTGAAATCTATCATTATGGTACGTGAAGGCGGATGGACTATAGACGGAGATCGCCAAGTGCAGAAAGATGTTTGGCAAGCAATAGACAACTAATTTGGTTTTAGTTATGACGTACTGAAAAATGAAAATGAGAAGAAAAGTTAATTTCTAATTTTTTAATTTAATATTCAAGAAATAAAGAGTCCTAGCCTGTACATACTTTAATAAATTCATTTAATCCTTTCATTAAACCTACGCATACTTCTCGAACGATGTGCGAAATTGAACTATCGGATACTCGACTAATTACATCAGATATTTCTAAGAGTCTATTGTCGCCAAGAATCGAAGGGCGATTGTCAATCTTGTAGTGAGGTATTGCTTTCCTCATCACCGTGTCCTTTTTCTCAATCATGGACCCAATTTTCTAAGCAAATATTGAAAGTCGCCCTTCGACATTCTGGTGAAGTTTTTTAAATACGTAATTGTCAAGAATTAATTCGTTGCCTAAATTGTGAAGTGTTCCTCGTTTTTTTAATTAAGTCAAATCCAGTTTCTTCTCATATTTAATTACTTGAATTTTTTATGACAATTAATGCGCTAATAAGTTCATTTACGGCCATTATTATTGTATTACGTGTACGCGGGAAATGCTTGGGCTACACTGTGGCTGGAGTATTTCCGAGATATTGCTGGCAACATATTGCCCCGCCAGACTTGCCGGAAATGTTTCCGGGCCATAGTTTCCTGAAATATTGCAGCGAAGTGCAATTTTTGTAGCTCGTTCATGAGCATACAGACTTTTTATATGTTCTTGTCGTTTTTGTCTGTTATAAAATATTACATAGGCAGGACATTGTTTACCGATTGTTAGTTGTTTTTTTTGTCGTAATTAGAGATTGTGCTTGTAAATTTGTATTTCTCCGATTTCACTTTTGAGCTAAAAAGAAGCAATGTGAAGTGGATAGAACAAATATTATCGTCTTTTTGAGATCCAAAAATGAAGTATAACTGTGTGTGCATTCTTGTTAATTGGGTTTTGTTCTAAAGTTGTTTTGAATCGTAGAAAGTAGTTTGTATGCGACTGTACTTGTCTAGTTGTATATGTTAAGAGGATTTGATGAATGTAGTTTTCGTGTGTGTTATCGAATCCCCTCCCCGGGCATGGAGTGACGCAGTGAGCTGATAGTAGGGCCTACAGCTTCCCGTGGCAGTCGAGTGGGAGCCATGTGGTGGAACCGCGCTACATTACGCGTGAGTACAGACATGTCAGGCACAACAATAACAACCTTTGCTCAACTTTACACAAACTAGACATGTTTAAATGTGCATCAAATCTGACCAATATTCGTAATCTTTATAAAAATCCTTCACGTAGTAATCATTTACGCATTTCCTATTATTTTTATTTGTGTGTGTTCTCTTAGTTTTATATTGATGTATTTTCACGGCTGTGTAACTTAATTGTATATTTATTTAATTTATATAATGGTACTTAGACTTTCCCATATCCTCAGATGAGGACTAGTAGAATCAATAAATCTAAAACCTTTCCTCGGTTCCCGTGCAGTGGAAACCAATTCATTACAATATTTTTAAGCCCATTTTACCAGTTTATATTTTAATAGCTAGAGTTTTCATGACTGGTTATAATATAATCTTGAAAAATTCGTTCCTTTTAAAGTGATAAAATTTTACCAGTGCAGGAAATGTTATTTATATTTTATTCCCAAGGTATGATGGTAGATCTAACTTCACTGCCACTGCCTGATCGATTTATTTATCACTTTTATTGGTTAATTAATTGACCGGTATATTCATGCCGTATTCAACTCAATTTTTAATTGCACTATAATTACAAACAATATTGCAATGTTGGCTGAGGTAATAAAAATGCTGCTCCGTTTATTTGAGCCTATCGTTGCCCGTAGTTTAGTTTCCGGAACACGCAACAATTTAGATTTGCCGTTTTTAACTCCTCGCGACGGAAAACAAACTCTGCAAAGAAATGGTTCAGTGTAGTTAATATGTAGTTATAATTTTATTAGATTAGGAAACACGTTATGACGTAATCTTTCGCAGTTTAAATATGACATACTGGAAATATGTATATAAATAGGGGATTACACTAGGTTTTTTGAACTAAGTTTCCCACATGCCGAGGCACCTCAGCCTGTTTTGAGAGGTGCATGTTCCGGAGTCGCTATACCTATTGGAATAAACTGGTCAAGGCACAAGGCAAACCCCTCTCCCGCCATAGGAAGGGCGTGGGACAAGTACAGATTTCCCGACCTCACTGATGCTGCTTTTTCTAAGGTTTTCCCTGCGTCACTTTTAGGCGATTTGCCGGATAGGATCCTTAAACCGTAGCCCTGGGGCCCTAGTTAACCCTTGGCTACCTTGCTCCTTTCCACTCCCTTTCCTTTGCTAAAAGAGGGGAGTTGCCACTTTGTGGATTACCCTACACATAGCCTGTAATCACCTTCTTCTTACACTATCGAATTTGTTTTCCATATCTTTAATAGGAACGTGATATTCTATGCAATGTTAATACTAGGCATTGATCGAATGTAAGGGTAACTAAGGTCCGGAATTCAGTAGTGACGCAAAAAAATTATTCCTTACGTGATTGTCTCAAGTTGTATGATTTGTGGCAGTAATATATATATTAGTTTTAATCATGCTTTGGTTTGTACAGTGCACGGTTGTTTCAAAAGCACGTGATTTGACTCTTGCATAATAAATTTGCTTTGTAAAATGCATTGCTACATAACATATTAAAACGAGATAAAGGAGCCAATTAACAGACAATTAAGTGATAAAATAAGTACCAAACAACGTTTCTGCAATCCTTCTTGCTTTCGTCAGGTGATTCAATAATTGCAAGATCCGCAATGACGACACGTCACACAAACCAGGTAAGAACTCAAGTCTGACGAAAGCAGAAACCCGTATTTATATCATCACTTCTTTTGGTCTGTTAATTGGTTACTTCTTTATCTAATTAGTATACATATAACAGACGTTTTATATAAGTGAATTTATTATATATCTCCAATATTGCATTATTAGCGTTATTGGAAATGTTTGTTTTTCCTGTAATGGTATTTCCTTCGAAGAGAGTAAGTGGATTCTTATCATATGTTTATCTCTGTTCGCATGAAGTGTCATATCTGTAACTAAAAGTTGCGCTCGACTTTGAATTTATATGGCAGACGTAGCCATTTGATCAATGTTTCATAACATTCGAATCGTAAAAGTGTTATCTATCCTGTGCCCTATACTTTTAGAAAATTCTAGTACGGTGATTGTGGGTTTTTTAACGCTTTTATAGATTTACTAATAATGAATTCTGAAGCATGAAAAAAGGTTTAAGGAAAATATTTGTATAATCGAAATATAGACTAAGTATGACATCGGTTGCAGCAGATTTACGGAAAGAAACATCCGCATTCTGCTTCGAATCCTAAATGACAATCTGTTACTTCGATATTTTATTAACTGCGTCACGCACACTACCTGCAAGCCTATTGGGGCTGACATGTGTTCAGGAGTATCACTCAATCTCTGCTACGCTGAAAACTATTTATTCTATATAATTTCATTCGTTTCCAAATTATTTTTGTTACCCTTCTTAGCACCTGCAGCTCTATGAGTGTCTTATTTCAACATAGTGTAATAGCTGTGTCCAGAAAGTGGCCTCTTCTAACGAAAGGGTCGGGTATTTGATCTGTTTCTTCTACTTGTGTATTTTAAAATATAAAGAACCCGGGTGAATTTTCTGCTATTCTCGATGGAAATTTAAAATCAGAAAGTGCGTTGGAAAGTTTTACTGTTACAAATTAGTGTTCGGCCGATTATTTTGGAGATATCAGGAGAAGAAATACAACAAACTACATTTTTTCGAAAAGTACAAAAAAAACCTACGTTTGAGAAACGATTTCCACAGCTTTATTCGACCAAATTTTAGTCAAGTATACCATTCAACACAGAATTTCATGGTCTACAATTTATTGGTGGTCTTTTTTTCATACTTAAGTTATTAGCGATAAAGTGGAAAAGGTGCAAAATGTCGTGGTTTTTAGACCACAACAACTTTTCCCGGCGTCTTTAGAATTGGAAAACTGTTTTTCACTACTAGCTGCAACATATAAAATTGAAAGTAAATAAAATACCCGACCTTTTGTGCGGTAAGTGTATATTGTATGGCTAACTGATGTAAGTGATGTACTCCAGATTGTAAGTCGTTTCTACCACTAAGTTTGATAGTAATGACTCCAGTTTTTGAATTGTTGGAGCACAATAATAATATTATAATTATATAATAAATGTGTGTGTGGTTGTGTAGAAATATAGTGAGATCGTGAAGCCGACAAACTTTACTAACGTTGTTTCTGAGCTATGCCACATGCCCCTGATATCGGATAAGTTGATACTGAAATCAAAATTCTCATTTGGAGAAAGCACACAAATATCAAGACTTCTTAAAAAAATTACGTTGTCACTTAAATTTTGATTAACAAGAATACCCATTTAATGTCAACATTTTTAAACTTATATTCTTTCATATTTTGAGCTTTAAAACCATTGATTTTTTCGCTGTTAGATCCTGTGATTATCAAATCAATGCATATATTATTTACATTCAAAAAAATGTTTATATTTAAACATTGATCAATTGTAGTTGAATTAACAAGAACTCGTCGAATATATCAAATTTTCCAAGCAGGGATATCCATTTGCTAATTCACAGTTTTTAGACAAGTTTATAAATTCCTTAAAATACTTCAAATCCATATTTAGGTTAAACGACTCTAGAAATATTTAGTTTGCCGAATGGAGAATATTGAAATTGTGACCATTTTTGTAGAAACACTTTATCAAATGGTCATTCATACTACGAGTACCACGTTTTATTTAACGTAATTTGTTCTCACCTACTTCACACTTTTCGGTTTATCAGTAACATCTCTTGTATCTTTTCTGTTTCGAGAGTTCAAATCACATTGATAGCTTCATGCCCCGATTAAAAAAATCTGGTTTAACTGCTTCTACACAAGTCAGGTTATTCATATGTAAAAATATCGTTGTAGTTTTCATTATGTTTATTGTGGCGTACGTTATAATCGACATTTTGCGCCTCTTCAGTTGCAAAGTTTCTTCACGATTCAACTTAAAAAGTCAGGATTTATGAGGAACGCAGATTTTATCTAGTTATATTTATTTTTAATTAAATTATGATTATCTAAATTATTTGTGCACAAAAATTCTATTTCTAGCTTGAATACTATGTGAAACACTTCTATTGTCTATGTGATTAATTTTCTGCCCGAAAACATTACTTTTGTATTTTCACAATTCCTTAGAAATAACCATTTCTTAACAAAACTAATTTATAACGTTTTTCTTCTCGTAATGTGAGAGTTTCGAAATTTCTCAAATCAATGTTTCTCTCATTCTATAATCTGTAAGGTGTTATGTTATTGACGGTGCTTGATCCAGTCCTATTAAATTACATACACAATGTTGAGTCTTTCCCCGCCATCACATTTTCTGCTTCAGTAAAAGGCGCATTTTTTTGAAGTAAAATACACCTGTCTGTAGTGAGTGTAATAAAAAGCATGTGCAATTAAACTACCATTGGACAACAAATATAATCATGAATTATATTAGCGACGTCTTGTTACCGAATAACAACTTTCTTTAAAAGAACTGCATTGTTGTTTCCTCTGTACATATTCTTCGCATTATCCTTAAGACTGATCTTATGCTATGTTGAAATTATCATGAGGTGATCGTTCATGTCTCCATATTATTGAATAATTTTTTGTACACAATAAGTTTTCTTCCTTACAATCTAAGCACTGTTTACGGCTGTCTAACCGAAAGAACATTCGAAAAACCTTCATACATTTAGGCACTATAATAAACACTTTAAACTTGTACTTCAATTTAAATATCAGGTTCAATCTCCAGTAAATACGGGCCCGTATATTTAATAAAATATTTCAGTTGTCTATAATACATCAATTTTATTATACAGCTCTCGCCATATTGTTGTTAGATGTTCTTCCGTCTCGTTTATTTCCATTCCATCGGCAATTTTCTCTTCCATTTCTGTCCCATTGAATATCTAATCTGTCACATCCTTCAAAAAACTTTATAACTTCCTGAATCGATGAAAATCTGAAGCAATCATTTTTCTTGCAATTTATTTAGTAAAATGTGTACTTAACACTTCCACCAATGTTCTTTCTTTTAACGGTGCCTCCAAAACAAATTCTGTGTCGCATATAACGCAAAATGTTGTGCCATTGATCTTCCATTACTATATCTGAACTCATAAAACGAGCGTAATACTTCTCCCTGCTTGGCCGATCTCCAGTACTTTTTCAAAAATATATCCGGAGCCTCTTCATAAGTTTGCCTTTCTTCCATCACCGTTTCCATCCATTGTACCATATTTCCATTCATAGGTTGGATGAAAACCATCAATTTGTATTACTCGTCAATTTCTTTAATATCGAAATACTTTTCCAACTCCTTCACAAATCTACTTGGATTATTTTGGTAATAAAATTTCAACATTCTCTGGAACCTTTTTTCTTTGACAGTCTTTCAATTCGCCGCTACATTTCGCTTTTCGTTCCTCTTCAATTTTTCAATTTCTTCTTGCATCACTTCCCATTTTCCATTCCATTCTCCTATCATATTATTTATTCTACCCTGTCCCACTTGTTCTACTTCTATAGTTCTTTTCTTGATTGATTCCATCTCTCGCGGCAAACACCTATCGCAATTTTCCAATCGATTCTCTCATCTGTCTTCCATTCTTTCTCTTTCCAAACGCCCTTCTTCTATTTAGTCTTCCAATGTTTCCGTCACTTTCGTTACTTCTTTCATAATCTTGTTTTCCAGAAAGTCTGTTTTCTCTTCTAATTTCGTCCATATTTCTTTCTACTAACAAATTTTTCTCCAACTCATCTATTCTCATATTCAACCTTTTTACGTTATCTTCTTGCTTTTTTAAACTTCTTCTCTACACACTCCATTTTGTTAAATAATATTTTGATCTATAAACTCCGTCACTTCCATCACCTCTTCTATCTCTAACCCTTCCTCCACTTCTTCAGACTCTTGGAGTCTTTGATTATCCATAATTACATTGTACGTATATGTAACTCACAAAGATCCACGTTCGGGCGCCAAATATGTAATAATTACTTTTAAATTATCGTTCAACTTTAAATATCTGGGTCAATTCCTTTAAATGCGAATACGTAAATTAAATAAATTATTTTAGTTTCTTTTAATAAATGAATTTATTATGCACCCACTCTCGCCATTAACAAAAGCAACTGAAAACAACAAAACAAAGATAAAACAAACCCAAAGATATACATATTCCTTATTATTATAATCACTTATGAATGTAATAAATTTATTACAGTTAGACACCAAGAAAAACCTTAGCCTAAAAACTTATCTGTAAAAAAACACCGTTTCAATTTTGATATACATAAGAAATTTTCCTTTGAATGACTGTGTAGACACTACAGTAGGAGCCATTAAACAGCAATCACCAAGTTTTATCTAGTTCCCCGTACATCCTTCCGTCATTTCACATGTCGTACGAAGCTCTTCTGTAAACGTGCATCCGTTTTCTAAGTGCGATGTAGTGACACCCACAAAAGATCGGCTGGGACAAATATCTTGCAACCAACAGTCTTCGACTGTAGAGCAGTTTAATTGTATAAATGACACGACATCTTTTGAAAGTCTATGGCAACCTCTAGTTTTACACTGCATTGAATTAATTCCTACTTTTCTACATTAAAAACGTTTAACTTTACTTGATAGTGATTACAACTCGAACAACAGTTTTCACTGGAAGTAACGATGTTGTATAAATAACAGACGTTCAATTATTTTTGGATTGTTGATCAACAGTAACAGATATGGTATCTAATGTTTATACAGATAGGACTGTGACAATCACTTTTATGATAACAATTATTTATTTTGTAGTTGGATTTGCGCCGTTAAATGTTAAAGTTCTCTAAAAAAAATCCATTCGACGCCTTTCAAATAATTGATAAACTGCTCTCGGAACATACATTTACATTGACTGATGATATATTCTGTAAAATTAAGTCATATGTCATGTCATTCGTCGTTTGGCTGGTTACAATGAGTGACTATAATCCAGATTCCTCTAGCGAAAGCAACACATCCTGAACACGAGAAATTTATTCAAATTTATTTTTGAAGGGTTAGGTTTCCTGAAAACAACAGTAGTGGAACATAATCGAACCAGGACTTCGCTTTCTGTTTGTGTGTCTGGGTTGCAGAGTACTGTTATGGAAAATTACCGTTAGTTTTTTAACTGAAAACTTTATTCGCTCCCCACTACATTTGGCACTTACGAACTCTACTGCTGGAGGCTTTATATAAACTTTAAAAGGGAGGGCGGGCGTAGCAATTTCAAATACGGTACCGGCCGATTTTTTGCGGTTTTAAAAATTTTTGTATCAATGAGATTCTTAAAATTTCTCTACATGTTGTCTGTGTATAATTTCCGCCAGTTTTGGATTGGGAGGGTAGCAACCTTAAGGGTGGGGGTGAAGGGACATTACAAGAAAATAACACTAAAACAAGAGAGATTCGAGTCAAATCCTTATTATGGATGTCACTGAGTTACTTATGACATTCAACTCCCCGGGCGGGGGTGGATATGTTAAACGGTCGATATTTACGTCTAATTAATGTCGTGGTCAATGAAATTGATTGTATTTCTTCCGGTAGTATTTTTGTATATTTTCAACCCCTTTCGGCATGGGAGGTGAGCACATTTAGGCATAGGGGTCGAGGTGCGTTTCATAAAAATATTGCAAAAGCAACCGAGATTGGAGTCGAATCGGGGGTTATGGATATATGACAACTCGGGCAACGCCGGGCACCCAGCTATTATAATATTAAAATCGTCGTTACACAACATTTTTAAGACATTTCTAATGTTAAAAATAATGTTATTTACATTAACATTTGGTCCGTATTTTTCTGTTAATGTTATCCATATTCACGAGTAAAATTATTAAGAAGAGGTTGGATTAAATTACAGATGAATATGGTTAAAATTAACTGAAACCTACTGACCGAATTTTAATCTTGACATATTTTAATGTAACAGTTTGTGACTTAATAAAGGTTTTTATTATTTTAATATTAATGTATTTTATCGGTTAATTAGGCAAGTTTGAATTATTTATATAGTTTCGACGTGAAAGGAGTTAACTGCGATTAATAAAATGGAGGTACTGCCGGGTTTCCAAAGTGTCGAGGCTTGTATGTCAGAGCTGTGCAGATAGTTTGTTGGGCTTGAGGTGGGCGGCCTATGCATTCTTACACCAACGCGCTTCAGGGCTGCACAACAGGCGGCCCGTGCGAAACACATTGTAATTATCAAAATACCCTACTTCTGTACCCATACTGTCGAAAGCTATTAACGTTTTCCATAGCTTCTCGTTGTTTGGTCTGTACTGGTGTTATACTATAAGACTCAGTATTCCGTTTGATTTAATTTTCTATATTCTCGTCTTCAGACACACAACGTATAATAACGATATGTTTATAAATTCTTTTCTATGATTAGCGTAATCAAAAATGCTGTTGGACGCATGATCCCCATTTATAAGTACGTGACATTGTTCCATATACTTTTTTCCTTTATTTACGTAATAGATTTGATAATGCGTTTCTCTCTCTATTCCAACTTCTAGGACGTAAGTACTTTTATGTGTACACTAACCTTGCTTTACTGTCATAAAATCTTAGCGTTACGATTATCGGCAAGTTGCAACTGAAAATAAAAAATATATGGCTTCGTTTCGACTATTGTCTGTTTTATATCAAAGTGAACTACATTCAGAAGTTACGTAGTTTTAAAATATACTTAACCCTTAGAGAATGCAACACTCAAAATAAGACAAGATTCTTAGAATAACAGTTTGTTTTATTTTTCATTTATGCACCTTATTTTGACTGCCCTGTTTATGTGAAACGGCAAATACCACGGACTTATCTGAGATTTATATTCCCCTTAATTTTGTCATTAAATTATAAACTATATTTTGCAAAAAATTAACTGCGTTTATTTTATCTTCCTAAAAATATACCGCTGCCCAATTATTCCGAAGCGTTTTATTGGTTTGCAACGTTCCCTTTTTCTCGCCATCTTCTTCCGATCGTATGATTGAAGGACAGTTTAATTTTGACGTAGTTCTGCTTTTTATGAAATTCATTTCATTAAATTCTTAATGAAATATTGTTAGCGTATTTTTGTTTTCCATAGTTCCTTACTAGGGGTAAAAACACTATTTTTTAAAGTGTTTTTTACACCTCAGAATTTTTTTTATAAATAAAATACGTTGTTTGTGTTTATATGTGTATTTTTTTTTAACGAGGATTTGTGGGAATCTTCAAAAGAATCCGTGTAGCCCGTACTACACGGAAGTGTGGGACTTTTACGCCCTAAACCCACCCCCCCTTTAGACTAAAGCCTCCTCGAGGAACCGCCGCCAGGCATTACTTCTCGAGGAGCACGCAGCCGTATGCACTCTATATAATTTGTTTGTCTTGACAAAGCTAAGTGTCAAGTTACATCAAAGGCCTCCAATATTTAACTGTATATACACAACTAACTAGCCTAATCCTATATATTTACATTATTTATAGCTCGTTCCTCGCTCCTGAGTTCGTTAATCACTTCAGCGCTGAAGTCCGCTATTATTTTCCAATTTTCTATGGAGCTTAGCATTATTTCGAGGAGATTTTCCGGGCTTATGATTGCGGTTGTGACTTGAGAACGCTTCTCATCGAAACGTCTGCACGCGAAGATGTGTTCTGCGTCTCCAATTGTGTTGCAGATATCACACAGTGTGTCCTCTTGAATCTTAAGGTCCGTTTCCGTACGTCAGGAAGTATTCGATGGGTCCATCTTCCCCTACGAGAATTGTCCCAGCACTTTTGCCATTCCTGTATTGTTTTGGACCTTTCTTCGTCCCTTAATTTCCTCCTGTGCTCCTTTTCTGTGAGATTGGAACGCCTAAATATTCTCATTCTCTCCTTTGCCAGGAGTTATGTGGGGTCATATCTGCCAGCGCACACGTAGCCTCGTACAACACCGTACGGAACGTGGAAGCCATTCTTAGGGCACTCCTGCGGTATATTTGTTTTATTTCCTGGGCGTATGTTATCTTCTTCATTGAGTCCGCCCATTTTGGGGCTCCGTACAGCATCGTGGAACTTACTACACTGGAGAGTAGTTTCCTCCTACTATGCCTCGGTCTCCTGGTTGCGACCATTATACGACATAGAGCAGCACATGCTGCCTTTTTGCTGACGACGCACAAATGTTCCCCGAACCGCTAAACGCTCGGAGCAATTTCTAACAAATTTTATACACATTTTCCTTTTGACTATTGTGCGCATCACATTTCTTGGTATCCCGATTAATGTATATCGTGTATACGCGTCTAGAGGTTGACCACGTTTGTGTGTTTATTCCGCGCAGCCTCCCATCCCTCAATATGCGCCACACGCCATATCGCATGACGCGTGCTATATCATCCTCGGGACGGGATCAAAATTTTATTACAAAAAAATGACTTTTTTTTAGTTTTCGGGGACAATGAGATGAATATTGTTTCTCCCGGTGTTGATTGTTTATAAGTTCAAACCGTTTTGAGATGGGAAGGTGGATGGGTGTTACGTAAAATTAACGGGAAAACAAACGAATACAGGGTTAGAGAGTCGCCGAGTTTAATTCTGATATTCAACATGACGGTAAAGTTGCAGTTCAGCCAGTAGGACTGAGGCTGAACATTGTGACACAAAGTTCAGCGCATAATCATTACATATACACAATATTTACTTATTGATTTTATTTTCAGCAGATCGTAAATAGTTAATGATAAAATTTTTAAAAAAATCTTTACGCGTAAATATTTTCTCGCAAAATTTGTACTCGCTTATAATCATGAAACAAACGCTGCATGGGTAAAACACTCGTAACACTTAAAATGGTTGTAGGTTGCAAGTGTTTTCCACTCTTAAGGGGCCAGGAGTAATTTTGATTCTCTAAGGGTATCTGGAATATTATTGAATCTCTTAAGGGTACCGAGAGTAATTTTGACACACTTAATGTGACCTAGTTAGTATTTTTGACTTAGGATATCAGAAATATTTTTGACTATTAGGGTATCGGGAATATTTTAAAACTCTTAAGGTACCGGAATTATTTTATCAAATTAATGCATAATATAGTTTTGAAATAACATTTTATTTGGTGGGCCGGATGATCAGATTTTGGATGGAAATATCGAGTTATGGTTTCTTCCCGAACACTGCAAAATGCAAATAGGCCGAGGTATTGTTCTTTGGGGTAATTACGGCTTTTAGCTTATCACAGGCGGCACAAAAATTGAAGATGGCAGAAAAATTGACCTAGCATTTATTTTGGCAGCTGTTATCAAGGGGTCTCTCTTGCTCTTGAGAACCCAACCTTTTCTTCGTGAAGTGGGGGCCAAATATCTGGAGCACTTATTCGTATGTTAGAACGAATATTCTTCACTATTACAAAACCTAGTTTCATCATTTCTTAATTTTTGAACAGGTGGTTCAACTCCCCGTGAACATTTCTACTTTTACTTCTGCAGTGAACGCCATACTTCCTCTTACCTGAGTAGATGTTGTCACGCATCTATTTCTTAGTTCGGAAGATGAGAATAGATGAACAGATGAGATTATGAAACATGTAAAAGACGAATTTAATGCTAGAATTACGAAAAAAAATATATGAGAAATAGAAATATGAAATAAAAAGATATAATAAAGAGAATGAAGACAAACAGAGTTTCGAACAGTAATAAAACTCTTTTCTGTTGAGGGTAGAAATATATAGTCACTGTATATGTATGAGTCTGTACACTCTTGAACTTAGTTCAGCCAAGCCCTAGAGAGACGCTATTTCTTGGTATAAATGTTTAAGTAAGAATTTACGCTTTTTTATGTGGTTGGAGAGAGCAGGGAGGGGGTAGAGGGATTAGCGTGTTCCTGGAAGGACCGGGAGCGACTGGACGAGGTCATCACAAGGAAGGGGTGTATTGGAAATATTGTTTAGCTTTTCAGTATTACTGTAAGTAAGGAATTCCAAATGTTGGGAGATGGCTTTAGTAGTATTGATGAATATGACTTCTGTTAGTTATCTGTTTGAAGTGTGAGACTCGGAACAGAGTATGGAAGTATTTTAGAATGAAAATCTAGTTGCGGTTTTCCCAAGCATGTTCTGCTAATTTGTTTTACCTAGCTTTTTATACATTCGCAGGGAACAAAGTAAACAACATATTTTCTATTGTTTTTGTCTGTTAGGAAATTAAGTACAAATTTTTCTCCGGAGCCTAATATGGGATGTGAAAATCGTTCTTAATTCAACCCTTTGAATTTCTGCGGTTTTTTCTGATACTTTTGGGATGTATGGTACATATATGATGTACATATATGTATGGTTTTAAGATGTGTGATACGGGTTGAAGTAAGTTGGTAGGGTATGGACGGATAGAAGTTAATAAAAATTGACGTTCTTGATGACGATTAAATCACGTATTGACTAACAAATAAGTTTAGAATTAAATTATTTTTCGGGCTAATATAAATAAATATCGGAACCGAACTAATGTAAATTGTTTTTTATTATGATTTATTCTTAAAAATTTAATCCGTAGATTTTACATTCGAGTTTATTAAAATCAGTGAAAAATATAACATGGTCACTTGAAACAGGTGAAGGTCCATTGAACTTTCTGCCCTTATGTTCCTTGTTGGTGTAGTTCTGAGAGGGTTGTGTTTTGGTTGGCTGTAGAGTTGGTTTGATATGTTGGGGTAGGATTGTAGATGTTATTGAGGGATGGTGGTTGTGGCGTATATGATAAAGAATGTGAATTGTGTAAATTTCATTTCATTGGATAATAACTTCTGTTACATGCATTCAACGCTTGTTACCTATTTCATCTTCTTTGGGGGAAATGCAAATATTTTATCTTTTTCGTGAAAGCTTTTGATCTGCAGTTTACTAATCCCTTAAGTCTCAATACTGAGAAAATTAAGTATTGCAAACCATGGTGTTGCCGTAAGCAAGTTCGTTAAACCCTCGATACAAACTTCAATTCAATGTAATATATGGACTATCATTCAATTCGATTGCTTCTATGATAAGGTTGCGTTTTTTAGTAGTATGCAAAATTAATAGTTACGTTTCACGTTTACGTTTTTCATTGATTAGTGAACGAAGCCTTTCCCGGTGTAATTGAGGTAAACAGTTATCGGGTTTGCTCCCAGGTCAATGAAGAATTAATATAGAACGTTTCCATGACTTGTGTTACGATCTTCCAAGTGTACCTGACGAAAAGGCAACGCAAGCCATAGAAACGTTGTTTTGGAATTCTTCATTGATCCGGGTGCAAACCCGACCACTGTTTATGTAGATCTTGATGATTCTGGTAGTGGTACAGCTTTATTTCTCTAACTGCTATTAAACATTTAAACCAGAAAAATAAGCACTTAAATTTAGTTAATCGTTTATTTTAAGAAGTTGTAGTAAATATAAAACATTTCGTGAAAATTTGACGAAAACTAACTTACGTTAATGGTGTCAGGATATGAAGCGTGTTTGCTGACGTTCTTTTGACTCCGTTCGGTTGAGTTGCGTATTGACACGATCACATAAAGAACGTAATTTTGAATCGTTTGGCTACTGCATACTTGATAAACCTTTTGAGAATAATTTTTAATCTAAATAAAAAATTGAATTATTTTAAGAGTATGAAAAAATTCTTTCTTTTTAATCGGCGATGTAGGATGGTAGGTGGAGAAGAGGCAGCTGTATCGGATATTAACGGGTTGGGGTGAATTGTTTTTTTAATATTGAAGTATGTATTTGGTTATTGTTTGGTGGATATATTAAATATTGAGGTCACAATGGATGCTGGATTGGGGAAGTACCAGGGTATGTTTGTGATATAACGAATTATTTTATTTTGGCATGTTTGGATCTTGTTGATGTGTGTTTTGGATGCGGATCCCAAATGTTACAGTCGTACTTCCATACTGAAGAAATTAGGAATATGAAAACTAATTTTTTCATTGAAAGGGATAAAGGAGAATTAGGATTAAGTAATGGTTTTAGTATTTTAAAACGGTGATTGATTATTTTTTAATTTAACTGGTGTGCTGAGACCATGTTAGTTTTGAATCGAGTATTAGTCCCAGGTATTTATGATTTTGTTTGTTTGGAATCTGTGAGTTGTTAATATAGATATTGTTGGTGAATGGTATTTTTTAGGGAAAAAGGAACTGATGAATTTGTTTAGGTTTATGGTTATTCTCCAATTATTTTCCCAAATGGCTACATGGTTAATGACAGTTTTTAGTAGTATTGTAGGCGATTCGTAGTCATGGGACTGGTTTGGTACGTCTATATTGTCGGCAAATATGACAGTTTTAGTTGCGGTTGTTTGGAGGATATCATGGGTATAGATGGAATGTAGGAGTGTGCCAAGCACCATGCCTTTGACGGACTTCTGAGTGAATGGGGTATATTGGGAAGAAATGGTTTTGTTATTTGACAAGGTAAGAGCGGTTTGTAAGATAGTTGGATAGGAGGCTAAAGTAGGGGGCGGATAGAGGAGTGAAGATAGTGAACCTTGTCGAATGCTTTTTCAGAATCCAAGAATGTGGCTAGGCATATATTTTTGTTTTCAAAGGATATATGCAAGTCGAATAGAATTTAATTGGTCACTAATAATTGTGACTAAGATAATTCGAATTAGAAACTTCTTTAACTGCCCAAATGTTCTTCAACCAGTTTAAAACTTGTTGCAATTTACTGTCTGTAAAGGAACCGTTCTCTACAGATGTTTGATGTAAACAAAAGAAAAGACGCTACTTGGCGACCGGTTATCGAACTTCAGTCATTCCAAAATTTGCGGTAAACCGCGATGTTTTTTGTCCCCTCCTAGTGCGATTTTCAATTTCTATGAGACCGCAGGTGGCATTATCACTCATATGATTACGGACAATCCGTCGTGCTCGTCGCGGCGTGGGAACTTCCTGCGTTTCTTGTGCTTCAATCCCGAGGGCTTTTTGCGAGGAGCCTGGAATAGCTCAGGCAAAAGACCTTAACGAGTGACTTAAAAGGAAACTTCACCATGTGCAAAGTGTGATAACATTTTGTAAGAAATTGGGCTGTGAAACTGAAAGGTTCATCTTACATGTCGGCTGATCTTCAGGGATGGTTTATAATGTTCGCCGCATTTTAAAAGATGTATTAACCATTTTCTGAATTTGTATAATTTCCAGCAGTTTTACATCATCCGTCACAATTTTATTACATGAGTACGTTTTGAATTAGTTACGTATTTAAATATGATTATATTAGAGTAAGTGAATTCCTATTCTAAAGAAACACGAAGAGTGTTACGTTGGTTATGAGGTCTTTCATATTTACGCACACTTATACCTGGAATGGTATCTAATTAATAAAATATTTTCCAGTACGCAATTTATTAAACTCGGCCGTATTGAATGTAATCAACAGTGGTACATATTGCAAATGTATATTAATGTAATTAAAAGTTAAACTTATTTTAAGTATTAAAATCTTTTACCGTAATAAAGTATTTATTTAATAATAAATTAATTAGGACGACTAAAGTTTACTGTATTCCGCAAAATATTGTTCTCGTAAGTTTTTTCCTTCAGTTTATCGTATTTTATGATTTATGATGTAAAAACTTTTCAGGGCAGCTTCTTGTTTTACCGAAATCACAAACTATTCTATGGGATGCAAGAAATATTAGTTATAAACTTATTTTCAGACGGCTTGGTAGATAACGGTACTGATACTAATTTTGGTCATTGTTCGATTCATTTCCTGGGTCTATAGAATTTTCCCATCGTAACTTCAGTGGGATCCCCTGAAGATGTAGGCAACCCGCGATATTGGCGTGTAGCTTGCTGTGCAGTATCGGTAGGCGTTTCTTTCTTGGAATGTTTATGAAATCAATATCAAACCAAATTGCGTGCTAAATTGAATATGAGGAATGGCCTTAGAGCATAAGCTTCGTTTTAAAGCAGTTTTACGTTCTTTGTTCAATTTATATGTAATATCCATTCATCATTCTAACTGTAGCTTATGAAGAATGTGATTCAGTAAATTGTAGCTCAGATCTGTACAATACATGGTGATGGCTCATACCTACTTGGAAGTAGATTCGGATAGGTACAGTTACCACGTACCAAGTGGAGATCTGACCCGGGTTCTATTTCAGGTCCCTTGAGATTTTTCCATTCTGATCCTTTAATGTGAGATATTTGTTATGTACCACTGTATTTTTGACAGTTATGTTATTCTTGTATTCCGTAAATGATTTTTTATTATTATAGCTGTTGACTACTTTACCTTCAACATAATGCATTAAATAATGTGTACGCCTGGCCATATTCGCACTTAACATATTTGAAATCCCCTTAAATGGATTAAAATTAAGTGTCTTACTACAAAATCTAAAAGGTCTGTGTTAAGAGTAGACTAATTGAATGAATAACAGACAAAATTAAGTGATCAAATAAGTCCCATATAACGCTTCTGCAATTCTTGTCGCTCTCGTCAAACTTTCAGTTCGTCACCTGGTTTGTGTGTCATGTTGTTCTTGTGGCTCTTGCATTTTTGATTCACCTGACGAAAGGTCAGTGATTGAATAAACGTGTGGAAGTTATTTTACACTTAATTATGTCTCTTATTTGGCTATTTATTAATCCAATTAACATGAACACGTTATTGCTAAGTCGTTTGCCGATTTTATATTTGTATTTAATAATGACGCGCAGCTAAACAGATGATGGCCATTTCATTGCTAGTAAAGAACATTAGTCCTTTGCCGTTACACGGTCAGAGGCCGTCTTCAGCTAAACAGAGCTGCGTGTCGTTTTGAAGTTATATTATTTCGTACATTTAATAATGACGAAAGAATGAGTTTCCATTAAATGTGTTGTATATTCATTGCATGTCACTTAGTGATTTTTTTCTTAAATGGTATGTAATATTTTATTCTGTTTAGGGCCTGACGCCAAGTCAGCCAGCAAAGAAAGCCAAGGTGTTGCTGAAGACGGAAGCGGTTGCTGCCGCTACCATTAATACCAACAAACCAGCCAGGTGAGTGTAAAACGTTTACTAGAAGTAGGCTCATTTAACATATTCTGCCCATTCAACTTTGAGATCCTCATCAAATTACTATGGTATTATTATAAGTAGTAAATTCCTGTATACTTCATAGTTTGCCTTATCCAAACTATACACGACTCGAGACAACGTCCATAAATCTCATCTAAAATACTATTTAATTACTATATACTTTTCACGTTGAACAGTGCTCTGTTTAAATTTCTCTGGACGTTAAAATGAGTTTTTAGATGATGATAAATTGTCAGCTTATCCTCATATTTTAGTACAAAATGTTAAGAACAGCGAAAAGTAGCCGATGTATGTATTTTACTGATAGAACTTTTTCGTCGATTCGGAATTCACCAGGTTTTCACTTAAAATAACTACTCCTAATGACTACTAGTCTTGTTTCTTTTACGGTTTGTTTTAATATTAGTAGGTAAATTATATTTGAGAAGCTATACTCAAGTGACAATGATTTCCTGAAATACAGAAACATGATCCTTATGGGGGCGAAGGGTTTTCCGATGTAGAAACAAGATAACTTCTTCTTTTGATTCCAGTCGGAAAAACTCGTAGACACCACGCGACGTTTCGATAACTGTCCACGTCGTCATCTTCTGGCAACGATCGAAAACCGCGTGTGCTATCTACGAGTTTTTCCGGATGGAACCCCGAGAATCATTTATCTGTGATCTGCATAAAAAATATTTCGCAGGAGACACCACTGTCAGAGTTTCAAAGAAACAATTTCTTTGTATTAGTATCACCTGTAAAGAAAATGCAAAAGATTTTATAAATTGTATACCAGTTAGAAATGCGGAGACACATGCATAACGACTGACCTGCCTTCTTGTAGCAGATATTAAAAAAATGGCTGATATACGCAACTGTACTTTTTATTTGTCTTGTGATACTTTTCATGTTGAATCCTAAGTTGCTAGGCTGCTTTAGAGCAAAAACTCATGTTTGTTGTGGATCGCAGAATAAACGAATGGCGAGATGCCTGTATATAATTTTTAGTTTCGAGTTGCCGAAAATTTAATACCAGGTTTTTTATTTCATGTAATGACGTAACAGAAACATTTAAAATAATTGGTAACGGCAAGCGCCTTTTACAGGAAATGGATAATATTAGTTACACAAAATACCACATGGAGAAATCATTCAAACAATTATAATATTTTGACTTGTTTCAAAATTATCAAATTAACAACATAATACAGGGTGGTCCGCTCTAATTTCAATTGTGTGTGAGGGATAAACGGTAGAAAAGAGAAACTTACAACAAAGTTGTAAGGAAAACTCTCAAAGTTTTTTTTGCATTCAATCACCACTTCTCTATGTGAGCTCCAGCAGTCACTGTGACGATATCAAGGCGATGATCAATTTATTGCCAAGTTTATTGGAACATGTGTTCTGAAATGCTGTGAATAGCCTCTTTGATGCGCTCATGAAGATCACGAACGTCTCTGTCTGGGTGGCGTAAACTTTATCTTTGAGGTAGCCCCAAATAAAGAAATCGAGGGGTGTTAAATCAAATCTGGTGGCCCCCGCCATCGGTCCTTCCCTACCAATCCAACAGATAGGGAAAATGTTGTTCAAAGTCGTACGAAGTTCATTGAACCAGTGCAAAAGAACTGCTTTTCTACTTTTCTACATTAAAAACGTTTAAATTTACTTGATAGTGATTAGAACTCGAACAACAGTTTTCACTGGAAGTAACGATGTTGTATTAATAACAGACGTTCAATTATTTTTGGATTGTTGATCAACAGTAACAGATATGGTATCTAATTTTTATACAGATAGGACTGTGACAATCACTTTTATGATAACAATTATTTATTTTGTAGTTGGATTTGCGCCGTTAAATGTTAAAGTTCTCTAAAAGAATCCATTCGACGTCTTTCAAATAATTGATAAACTGCTCTCGGAACAAACATTTACATTGACTGATGATATATTCTGTAAAATTAAGTCATATGTCATTCGTCGTTTGGTAGTACAACAGTTTTCTCTGCGAAGAAAAACTGTCAGAAAACCTTCATCTTGGGACTATCACTCTTGTGCAGTGTGAGGGTTCTGCGATCCCCAAATCCACACATTATGCCATTTCACCTTCCCTGTAACATGGAAAGTGGCTTCGTCCCAGAAGAAAATCCTGGACATGATACCAGGATCAGCACCGAGACGGTCTAGCATCGAGAATGGCTTTCAAGCTTCGAGTCTAGCCTGGAAAATGCTCAGCTCGTGAGCGAAATGTCGACAAACTCGCGAAAAATAACCGTGGCCCCAATAGCCCATTAACCGATGTCCTTCACTGTATATTTATTTCCATTTTATCATAAAATTCAATAATAGTCGTAACAGGTGTGTCAATAAGTCATTACGGCCGCAAATTATGTATATATTTTCGTCTAAATTTTCTTATAATAAATTGCAAGTAACACAGTATAAGTTATATTTATACAAAATTGTATTTATAATTATCTTGTTCATAAATCTTTTTCTTAATTATTAGACAACTGAATTGTATATCTGAAGAGCTCCCAATCAGATATGAAACGTTGTGTTTATTAAATAATGTTTTAATATGATGAAATAGACAAAATTAAATTTCATCTTATCATATTTTGTACATATTCTCATTTCTATTATGTTTTAAATTTCATAAAATAATTCTGGCGTTTTAACATCTGTTCAAACAATTACTGTTGCTTTCTTCAGCCGTGAACTACAATTTAATACACAGTATAATACACCGCTTCCAATACAAATAGTTTTTTAAATTAAGGAACACGATTTGTGGAGAGGCAAAATTCATATTTGAAGTGTCGTACGGAGCTGCACTCTAGGAGCCTGCGTCTGAAGTACGAAGCGAAAGCAAGACGAGTGCAATCATTACGCCATAAGCCGACCCTGAAGTTGAGAAGGGGGTATAGCTCAGTGGTAGAGCATTCGACTGCAGATCGAGAGGTCCCCGGTTCAAACCCGGGTGCCCCCTCTCTTTTTTTTTAAATTTTAAGATTAAGTGGCCATTTTTTGGACGGACTCATCATTAGCGGAATATTCTGTTTGTATGTTTGGTGTTTTTTTTGGCAGGACACATGAACGCCGTACAAAACAGAAAAAGTATCCATACTGTAGAACGTGAACTGAGAAATTATTGAATAATTTTAAGTTTGTCGATTTTTAAAAGCAGTTAATTCTGCGCAGTTATCTCTATAAAACTTTTAGATGTTTCTAATGAGTGTATAATCCATACTTTTTGTAATATGGTAGAAAACTATTCAAAACAGTAAAATACTATCCGATTACGCTGACTATAATAACGCCTACTGTACGCTGATGATCTATATAACTTGATTTCTCTTGGCGCCG
This sequence comes from Zhengitettix transpicula, assembly GCA_037074705.1. NCBI lineage: Eukaryota > Metazoa > Arthropoda > Insecta > Orthoptera > Tetrigidae > Zhengitettix > Zhengitettix transpicula. Next base: position 185,678,856 of record CM073591.1, on the reverse strand, counting down.
TGTTTCGTAGGAGTAATTTCTAGCGAGGTGCTGCAGTATCCTTAAAATAACCCGATCAGTTGCATCTTTATCTTTATTTAAATTTTTAAAGTTATACTTCGATTTTTTAAATCTTAACACAGATTTAATCAATCACCAATAATCAGTTGTGCTGTTACCTGAAGTTTTACCCAATTTAACTATTTTACGGTTGGAGACTAAAATTTAAAAATACTATATATTAAATTTTTCTACATAATGAAGAACATTAAATGATCCTGAACCAAATACTATTGCAATATATTTCCAAATAAAAATCCATGTTTATCATGAATTTTTTATGGTTCCTGAGTAACGAAAACCTAATGAATCAGTTATTTTATCGCAATTCCTGATACATGATTGGTCTCAATAAATTAGAATTAATGTTTGATCAATGGTACAAGTGTTTAATCGATGAGTGATTAAATCTGGCGTGTTAAATGATCAATAAATTAACACAAATCAGGCTTATATTTTTTTTTTCAAATATCTTATGTTATACTGTTTTGTAAGTAACTTTGTTTCTGCTTGTACAGAATGATCACAAAGTCGCGAAAATTTACATTACAACATATGTTTAAATTTATCTGGTTATATTGTGGATGAATTATTAGGCGCCGTTATATCCAGATATTTCACACTAAATTGGTCTACAACAAATGCGTATGAACGACTGGCAAAATAATTTTCAGCAATGAACAGTAGATTCCCTTGGGTAAACATGTTGACGAAGCTGCGAACTCCACAATACTACAGACGTCATGTGACCTGTACACATTTCATTGTCAGTACTGCTAGTGGTGGTATCTTGTCGTAGTTCATAGAAATAATTTTTAAAAACTTCAATTTACACACACACACACACTTATTTCGATGTGAGCGAATTTTCGTTCTTTTTATTGGTTTGGTACTTGGTTACTTCAGACGTAATACGAGTATGAATAAATTTAATTCTTACTGATTTAGAAAATAGACGGTGATGTTTTCAAGTTTGCCAAAATCTTCTGTAATATCAATTTGAAGTTAATAATTTTAATGATTTAATTCAATTTTCGTAATTAAAAGAAACGCTTGATCTCCGCTTGAAAAATAATTGGGATAGGCGTTGCTGTAAAAATTTTGGTATAGATAAAGCATAATGATATGCGTTGTTAGATGCACTGGAACGAGAATAACATTTTTTTTTGTGTGTGTACGTTCGTCAAATGCCATATTATATTATTTTATATTATGATTTTCAAATTTCATTTTATGGAAAATTTTCTGCATTATTAATTAATTCGAGTGGGTCAATGAATTTTCAGACGTCGCTTTGTGATAACTTATTCAAGTACTGAATTTCTGCACATATTTCTGATTCTGTAAAATTTATTTTATGTCTTCAATGAGAACTTTAGTTTTCTGCACAATATTTCTCCGATCCAATGCGTAATATTTCAAATAAACTTTTATTTGTGCTTCTTGAACACCGTATTGGGGAAACACGCTGTGTTTTGATTAATTTCAAGGTTATTTTAAAATTCCAAGCCAAATTTAAAATATTTTCCCATTAATAAGACGTGGTTGTTGTCCTGGACCTCATTCCACGCCCCTCTTGAGTTTTTTTTATTTCCATTTACCTTACTCGGAGCTGTTTCATTAAGTGAACGAATTAAACGTCGTCTTCCTTGCCCGTTAACAATTAAGAAAGACTTTAACGAATTAACAATTAACGCTGACATAGTTTGAAGTCCATATCCTCCGTCGGTGTTAATTCATCCTGTGTAAGACCGTCGTTATACTATTACCACCAGTCATGTTCGTTCCGTGGCACTGCGGAGTTAATCCCGATTTAGTTTATCTTCGCCTTATCTGTGGTTTTATGACATTTATTTATTTAAGAATTTGATCTGTTCTAGACTTCTGAATTGTGGTCCATTATAATTTGTCGTAATACTCAAAAAGGCTGTTTAATACAATTATCGTAAGAAAAGAGAATTTTTTAAAAATTTCTTGAAAGGAAATGGTGTTGGTTTTCCAGAATATATCATAATTCCTGTAGTGTATCGGCAACGGCCTTCAATGTGTACTTATTATGACTCCCAGAGCACGTATTGCTCACGTAAGTTGCCAGACAACAACTAAAGAGATTTCAAGACCATATTTAGTAGCAGTAAGCGAGCTGAGAAATTTTGAAATGGAGAAAAGCGCTATCTCTTATTTTATGCTTTAAGGAGTTGGCAATTTCATTACCCAGCTTGTAATTAAGTGTAGCACAATTCCTTAATCTTGTGTAAATCTAGGATTGGTCGACGACTTCTGAGTTGAATCGTCCCTCACGGTGTCGGTACATTATTACACAAAACAATCGATTTTCTACTTATAGCCTGGTTTTGCTAATATAATTCTTGGTTGTTTAAATATTGAAGTTTTACCACGCCTCCAATGTTCCAGTAACCTTGAAAATGTGTGTTAAAATGCCGGTTCCTATTAAGCTATCTTATCGGCAGAAACCGAAGTGATCCACCTCGACGTCCGACCTGGCAACACTGTACGTCAAACACAGCTGCTGCGTAGAGATTTTTCACCATTAATTGCCCTGCCCGCCAGTTCCTTTTGGGGTCAGTTCCGAGGAACCACTTTTTTTTGTGCAGAATGCTGAGACGAATGATCAATTAAATGAAGAATCAGGTTGATCTTCCAAGTTATGAATCTTGGCTCAAAAATCGTTAAACAGTTCATAGCAGATTGTTGCGAACTGAGACAGACCAAACTTAATATTCCCCAATAGTTGACACTCTGGAAAATGTATTGTTTGAGGAAACCGTACCTAATCAAATTACTTTTCCTTTAGCTTGTTTTCACGTGGGCATTTTGAATCGGAACTCTTTTCGTTTATACCCAGGTGCAACGTTATGCATCGTACTTTGACCATGATTAAGCATTGAGAACTAATTAATCTGGTAATTTGTGGCGTTTTCTACTACGATCCGACCTCGACGTTTGTATTATTTACCATTAGTACTTGTTCATAGCACGTTTCGTAAATGCCCCTGTTTAGGTATGGACGTGAACAACATACGAACCCCAAGCAACACAAATGGCCGAGAACTGAAACTCGTGTACGGAAGTGTTATAAGAGGTTCGTGAAAAGTAAGAAAACACAATTGGCTCAGAGGCGGATTTTAGTTGGTGTCTTCCCTCTAATCAAATGCCGAAAGATTAATTCATTTCTGTGTTATATTCTTGCGTCTTCATTCAACTTAATCATTAAAGATGTTCCACACTCCAGTTCAATTTATCCGTTCAGTTCAATTCGTAGTTTGAACGTGGCTCAACGATCCGGTCTCATTTAAAAAATTTCCCATTTGTGTAGATAGCAGGGTTTTCTTTCGCATAATGATGGTTACTGATTGTCTTATGGCTTTAGTACACAGATTCCCTAGGGGTCTACTCCGAACTGCACGGGGTCCATGCGAGCGAAGACAAAAATTGGGGTTCACGAGAATGGATCCCATCTTTAAGCACGTCGTGACCATAAATTCACATAACACGGATAGTACCAATGTTCTGCCTTTTTATGTTATTCGAATAAATCGTGTGATAATTAATGTATACATGATAGTTGAAAGAATTATTTATCTAAAGATTGTTTTAAATTTGTAAAATGTTTTTTTAATTCTGATTCGAAGCTTACGCTTAGCTTGACCGATACAGCAGGCTCTACAATTTAAACATTAAATTTTTATAAATTCAAAATAATATTTTTTTTGTCAGTAAAATAAAATTCAACTGAAGAGACCACTTGCCACGTTTTTTTATTAAATGTAAATTTTAACTTTCCTAAGTTCTCTCTCTTGGCTATGTTACATTAATTTTATTTATTTAAACACGCCATCTTGTCTCCAGTTTTATTTATAAGCAATTTTTTTACTACACTCAGTTACATATTAATTAGTAAATTTAATAAAATTGTAACAGTAGGTCGCAACATTTCAAACTTGAACATTTGATACTAGTATTGTGATATCGTGAGGAATTGTACTGGAATGAGCTTACCTTTGGGTACAGGGTGACAGTTTAAATTTGATAAAAACAAAGTCCATCATTTCAGATTTATTTGTCAGAATTAAACTAATGAAGCAAAATATTGGACTCCGCGAATGTTTCCACTTAATTGGTTACAGACAAACTGCCAGGATGATGTTTCAACCTTCGTTCAATAATTAAATATGCTTCACACAAACTTTAAAATTAGGTTTGATGATATTTTGGCTATAAATACCACAGTGGATTATCGATCCAAACGGTGACATTGAAGAAACGGATGCCATATTACAAGAAGTATCAACGAAGAACTTAAGGTACAGTTTAGAATGGGACATCTGAAATTTTGGCTTGATACTTATTCTGCATTATGGATTATCGCCAGAAAATGTTTTTGATAGCTTTTCCATCTTCATTTCCCGTGGAAAGAAGTTTCATCGTGGTTATTACAATAGGAAGAAACAGATTAGAAATCACTGATAGAGGAGATTTAAGGTTACACCTAACTAAATTGAAACTAAATATTGAAAATTTGCTGCTGAAACATTTCCCATGAAAAATTATTATTTTTTAGTTTTTTTATATTATAATTTTACTAGATTTGCAATTTCACTCGTAAAAATTAATAAATGCGTAAAACATTATTTTTTTAACTGTTTCACACTACACTTCAACCAATCATAGTGAGTAGCATTGGGTAAGCTGTCAAAACCACATTTGAAGTTGATGAATTTGTAACAATTCAATATTAAAATGGTCTATCCGAAACATAAAAAATTGGCAAGTGGCCTACGAGACAAAAAAAAGTTTGGGAACGACTGTTTCATTACCATGTTTAATCATTGTAATTGTTGCCTTTTCATTATACCCTTAATATTTCTTCAATAAAGAGTAACTTTTAATTGTGTTGTGATAATGGATATCATTCTTTTTCCGTAAGCCAGAAAGTTACTTCAATCAATGCAGTAACAAACTGTTGAACATTTGAAACGATGGCCGTTTTTCGGACGTCGTGCACTTGCCAACAAAATGAGACGTTATCAGTCAGGTCTGTCCTAGAAGTCATTTAAAGTTATAACTGAAGCTCGGGCTCGATGTTAAACTGATAGTTGAACTGAGACTGAAATGAACGGAAAACTTAACTCATCAATCCAGGATGTCCCAAAAATCCATCACAATATTCCTTCGCAATAGGTTTTTTATCATTGCATTGAGCGTTCCGAACATCAATTTCTGAGGATAATAATGGTAAAATAACTGTCTTCCTTTCGTGGAAGCTGTGTGGGAATTGGAAACGCGATAGCGAGGTGTCGAAAGGGTTGTCGAGGTAATGTTTCATAGCCTATTTCAGTGAACGTTCGTTTCCCTCAGGCTATCTCTTGACCTCAGCTCAGCGCAAAAATCAGCTATTGACAATCGCCACATTTCAAATGGATACAAGCTGTAAGTCCATAGTATATAATTTGGGGAAAAAATATTACAGCGTTATTATTGTAGTATATTGGTCTTATGTAATGAAATTCTTGAATCCCAGATACACAAGCTTCTTCTTTGATTCTAATTTCTTTAATACTTTTTCAGTCTACAAAAGACTAGATTCTACCACGATTAACGTAAGTGAATTCTTTGCTATAGTGCTTACTCTGTTTTCATTAGTAGCCTTCTGCAAACTGCGAAACCTCTATGCATTACAGCAGACAGGACAACTTTATTTGAGTGTAAGCGTATTCACTGCATTCTGTAGTATTATGTCAGGTTGATTGAACGGTGACAAAATTAGTTTTCTATCTAATGAGAACACAATCTTGTCTGCTAATCTCCTGAGCGTATCTTACGTTTCGATATTGCGTAACTGTGTAAATAGCTTCAACTAATCTCACCTTTAAAAATTCTTTCGCTTTTATCAAATGTACAGATCCATAGCCTCTGTCAATAGTATTTCTATTGTCTAGCCTCAGTCCTCATATAATTAATTTCTCAGTATTCCTCAATTTCAAATTAATTTTACTTTAGAGAATTTTTTTACTTTGTTATATATTTTCCTTCCAATTTCGTTGCTAAATTTCCAGTTATTTGTTCCTCGAGATATTATTTCTTATTTTACCCTCTTTCGTTTTAGATTGCCGTAAAGTCTTGAATGTATGCCTTCTGAACAATTATTAGCATTAGAAGTGTTTCTTTTGTTGTATTTTAGCACAACTCGGTTTATTCAATTAGTATGTTTAACAAATATACAATAAGTGATCGTGATCTTCGTAATCCATATTTGAATTTTTTAAATATGGGTTAGTTTTATTTAGTTTTCCACTTTAATACTAATGTCCATGAATTATATTTTACGGTTCGTCTCTATCTCTTAGAAGCGCGTTTGTTTCTATAGAAATACGCCGTCCTTGTACTGTCGTATTAGGTGGTCTTTGACTCAATCTATGTTGTAATGTGTAATTTCTTTAGGAAATACGACAAGCGGCATATCGTAACATCTTTTGTTATATTTTGAATTTTTTTGCAGAATTAAAATTTCGTAATATAGTATTTTTTAATTAAAGGTTTATTATAATGGTATCGTTAACAACTTGGTCATTGGCCAACAATAAATAAATTACAAATAGTGCTTATTTACATAAGAATGCTGCGATTCAATATAGTATTGATATTAGTTATTTTTGATCAGGATATTTCAAGATCAAAATGGACTGGCAATTCAGGAAATTAATGGGGGTGAGATAAAGACTTTGTCTGAATGTCATTACGCACTTATTTTCAAGATCAAATTTATGATAAATGGTCAGGCATAAAGTTTGGGACTTTGAGCAGTCTTCCTGGTTCGCAAGCGAACACAATGCTTGGAACAAAGTGTGTAGTATTTACAACATGGCAGCAGCATTAGCAATGCTTATTGTGCAGGTGTTTCATAGCAGTGTGCTAATTTGTTCTGCTCTTGGCTATTAGCCAAGCTCCAGTTAACTCACAAGGTACGAGAACTGTGCCAACCGATCCACTCAGAAATTCCACACCTATCTGATCTCTACAGCGAGAAATACTTTCCAGGATTGAAATCGAGGAAACATAGTTTCTAATCTGTTCTGACTTTATCTCGTAGGCAGAGATTCAGACCACGTAACAAATATATTCCTTCAGTTACAGTCACAGAAAGTTGGCTTGCGGAAAGTACTAGTGCGTGGGATTTACAGAATATAGTAAACTGGTTGAAGACGACGGAAAAGGCCCGACAATGAGTCGTCCATTACTTTTTCTTTAATTCCATCGTAGATATAATTACCATAAATTGAAATGTTCTGAATAAAAAGTGTCTTCTGAATGGATTCCATTATCTAGATTAACTTATTCGGAAATATTAAAACTGTACATTTATAATTCCACAATAGATTAAAATAGTCTTGAATTCAAGCGATGAATCGTTAGAGCAACATTCAATAAATAACATTTTTTCTGATGAATAGTAAATTAATTTATTTCCGAGATAAACACCGAATCATCTTGATGTGATTAAGCTCTCCATATCCTTCGCTAAGTTCTCCATACATCAGAATTTACGTCTCACATCTTTAATTATCTTATTTATATATTCTGGTCAGTTTTTGCTGTATCTGTTCGTATTCTTTGATACTGACCCAGATAATCGGTGTTTTTTCTGGGTGGAATTGAACTTGCTAGGTTCATACCTGAATTCCTTCAACCATAAACAAATCATATTACCGTTCTGTATCGGTACCATAACCCAGTAACTATTCTCAAAAAAATAAAAAAATAAAATAACCTCCGCGAGCAAAAGGTCGAGTATTTTATATATTTTTTTACTTGTATAGGTTGTGACCAGTAGTGGAATTACAAAGTTTTCCAATTCGAAAGGCCTCGAGAAAAGTTTCTGTGGCCTACAAACCACGAGATTTTGCACATTTTTTCAGTTTTTCTCCAATAGCTAAAGTATGAAGTATTCTAATGAAAATAATATTTAGTAATAAATTATAGAGAATAAAATTCTACCTCGAATGGTATACTTCATTCTGAAATGTGGTGGAATGAAGCTGTAGAAATCGTTAGTTAAATTTAGCATATTTTTCGTCCTTTTCGGAAATAATGCTGTTTGTCGTTCAAAGATTGAAGACTTTCTCGGTGTAATTATTGTATTATTGTATAAAAAGTTCTCAGTTTTCACTCTGGTTACAATTCTATTAGACCGCGACGTTTCGACGACCGCAAGCCCTGTCGTCATCTACTAGGTGAAGTTTTTCGTGTTTCTACTACTAATATGTCCAAAATGGTCGGTCGTACACTCATTTGTTGTAAAATAAAGTTGTAGAGAATTTAATAAACTCTACAACGCATTATCTGCTTTTAAAAATGAGAATTGCCAAAAATACGCATTTCTTGCTGTTTTCGGCAGGAGTGGTCGTGGTCGTGGTCGTTTGTGGCGCTGAGGAATTGAGCGATTGACTTTGTTACTAATCTTACAGAATTATACTAACTAGTTTTACACCATTACTTGGAACTATTATAGGAAGACTCCATATGAATATTGCTCAAGTTATTTATATTAAAATTTATGTTAAATGTTTAATTCACACCTCCGAAAATCACGTCTATACATGTATTACAGTGTTATACGTACCCATCTACAGAAAAATTCGGGTTGGTTTCGTCATACTTGATAAATCCATTGATAACTGCCGAAATTACACCATTCGCATGGTAAGATGTATATAACTACTTGGCTACCATCACCAATTGTCGAACTTAATTCCCGATTTCACCTTTCGTCATGTTGATTGAGTCCCTTACATAATTCTGCAATTGAACCAAACTTTACAAAAACTAGGTAATGGAAAACCAAGTAATATTTCTAGAATCATTGTGGCGGGTGCTTCTCACTCCTTCAAGATGGCTGCTGGCGAATTGTGGAGAGAGCAGGAAGTGGCGCGTCACTTACAAGGATTCTTGTCAACACGATTTGCAGTGCTGTCGTCAGAAAGAAACCCACAGGGAAGAAGCAACGTGACACCGCGAGATCTGCTTACCGTAACAAGATAGCGAGTACTGCCTTCAAATAGACTAGCTACTAAAAACCACTCGCAAAAACTTGAGATTGCCCTCATTTCCACCGATCCGGCTTACTACTGTACTAAACACTGGGCAAATGTTTTCTAATTTTTTTCAGAACTAAAATGGCGAGGCTGTTAACAGCTCAGGGATTTTAGTTTAAAGATCACTATGGCCTTTAAATATCAAGTTTTAATTATTAACACGAATGATCCAGTGAGTCCTTGAATTGCAATGTTTTGAAATACATTTTCGATTGAATATGACGAAAGCTTCTGATTATTTTTAATTGGTAATTGTGTATTGTGAGACAGAATATATTATTTTCAACTCATATCAACTATTTATTTCAAATTTACCAATTATCAGAATTTATTTATAAAAAAATAAAATTTGCTATAAACTAAAACACACTACGTTTCATCGCTTAGTTTAGGGACCCCTTCAGCTGAAAGTAATAATTAAGAAGTATATGAAAAAGACAATAAAACCTTTATTCACAAACCAATAAATAAACCAAATATAATGTGTTTACTTACATTATTATTCAATTAAAAAATATATAAATATTTAATGTACACATGTTTTATTATAGCCCATTGTTTATCTGAACATTGTTTTAGATTAGCAGAATTATCCTTAATTCTGTTTCGAAGCTTTCGTTTTGTCTGACCGATGTAACAGGCTTTACAATCCAAACTTTCAATTTTATATCTTACATTACGTTTCTCCTAATTTTGTAAAATAACATAAGAATGTTTTAAAAAAAATATTACCATATGATTTAAATATCCTGATACCGTAATTGCCAAACAGGTTGATTAATTTAAATTGTATGTTTTTTTAGAAATGATAAAAACCTTTTCATGGTAAAATATTTATTACTTTTTATTGTTTGCGGTGTATTATTTTGATTTAGAATTGATTTTAATTTACTTTTAATGTGTTTATTAATGAGACCGGGAAGGGGTCTAAGAATTTAACAAGATATTTAAAAATTTGTTCAAAATCTCCCTTTGAAATTTGTGGTGAGATATTGTCACAGACTTGTCAATTATATTTTTTCTGTTGTTTTATCCAAACATATAAAAAATTGTTTCATAATGTAAGAACACGTGATACTTAGTTTTATTTATTTGTGTGTGATTAAACCTTTTATCTTTTTCATACCAGGTGTATAGGCTTAAATCCACTTTTTAATCAGTGATCGTAGTAAGCTACTATGGATACGGCATTTTTTTTAGTTTGTCATCTGTCAACAATAGTCAATGCACATCATAAATAATTTAATACAAGAACATACATATTTCCTTTGCTAATCATGCTTAGTATTTTTTAGCCAAAAAAGAGAGCATATGTTGGAAGCTCTGCTTCAGCTTCAGTTTAAAGAAATCGGCTGCCGAATCGCATAAAATGATTTTGGAGGCCTATGGTGACAGTCTTTTATCGGAAACCACGTGCAGAGATTGGTTTCGTTGGTTGATAGACTGCAATTTTTACCTGAGGAACAAGGAGCGACTGGCAAGTTATGGACCATCAATTGCAGGATCTTTTCGATGCGGACGATACCCATACACACAAAAAAGTTGCTAAGAAATTTCGTGTTACTGAACCTGTCATTGCCATGCACTTTCGTGCCATGAGCAAGGTTCAAAGGATCGTAAATGGGTGCCGCATGAATTGAACGATTGACAGATGGAACGAGGCCGAAACATACACGAAATCGTGCTCGCCAAACAATGGGAAATCGTTCCTGTATAGGATTGTGACTGCCGACGAAAAGTGGATATATTTTAGGAATCCTAAACGCAAGAAATCGTGGGTAGATCCCGACCAACCGTCAACATGTTTGCAAAGGCAAATCGCTTCTGACGGAAGACGATGCTGTGTGTTTGGTGGGGTCAGCAGGTCTTGAAACCTGGTGAAAATGTCAATGCTCACCGCTACCACCAAAAACTACGTGAAAAAAGGGAAAATACATGACAAGCTGAATTTCCTCAATTACGAGGAACCATCGCACACGTCAACAGTGGTCCCTCCTGTTTTCGTCGATGACACGCGCTCGCTCAGCACTTCGATTCTTACGAATACGTCCGAAAATGGCTTGTTGGGTGGTTTGCCTCGAAATAGAAGAATTTTTTTTTGTCGTGGTATCCACAAATTTCCCGAGATATGAGAAAATGTGTAGCTAGCAAGGGCTGGCCGGTACTTTCTAAACATTTTGTTCCTATATGGAAATAACATGTGTATTTGTGACTAAAAACCAGCTTATTCCTGGTATATTTCTTAATCTTTAAATAGGCCTGCATGTGGAGAGATCCCAAAACTACAGGATGAAACGTTATGTATTTTTTTTGGGTGTAGACAGGCTATGTATAGGGTAATCCACATAGTGGCAACTCCGCATAGGAAAGGGATTTGAAAGGGTGATGCGGAAGGGTGGAGGAAGGTAGCCAACGGTTAACTAGGGCTCCCGGGTTATAGTTTAAGGATCCTAAAAGTAATGCAAGACAAATCCTATAAAAACCTGCATCAGGTAGGTCGGGCAATTGGTACTTGTCCCACGCCCTTCCGATGGCGGGAGAGGGGTTTGCTGTGAGGTCGCAGCTTACCCCTCGCCATGCCTTGGCCAGTTTAGGAGGCAGCTGGCCGACTATTCCAATAGGAATAGCGGACAACTCTTACCCAAGGTCTGAGCCCCTGGAACATATACCTCTCAAAACAGACCGAGGTGCCGCGGCATGTGGGAACCTTAGTTCAAAAAACCAGAGTTGTGAAGGCATCCCCAAAGGTAGCCTCCGCCAGAGCTCTCTGGGAAGGTTTACCTGCGAGAGAATCCTCTCGCAGGCTTCCTTAAGTTATGTATTTTAGTTTATTTTAAATTTTAAAGTTTTATAAATAAATTCTGACTACGGCCAATTTTTGCAAATTATATTTAATACATGTCCGATAAAGACGATATTGTTCTATACTAACAAATTACACTTGGTGAAAATTTTTTGGGTCTAACTGTATTAGTGATGTTTCCTTTATGTACTTGAATGAAACTGCTTCCCGTATGGCCTGGGAACGAGTCTGACGACAAGTTGTTCTTGTACGAGGTGATCGACCGCCACGTTGATTGTTCCTGTGACTTGTGCCAATTACTTCACACGCGCACGGAAGTCTTCACATACGTGTCACCACTGTAACTTTACTAACTTCAATATGCTGACTTCTCACCCTAGATATGAAAATCTTAAAGTACGATCACTGATTAAAAAGTGGGTTTAAGCGTATACACCTGGTATGAAAAAGATAAAAGGTTTAATCACACACAAATAAACAAATTAAGTATCATGTGTTGTTACATTATGAAACAATTTTTTTGTACATTTGGATAAAACAATTTAACAGAAAAAATATAATTGACAAGGCTGTGAAAATATATTCATAGTTATATTATATTTGTAGTTAAAAAGAAACTTGTTCAATAACAATTCAGATAAGATACAAGTAATCTAAGAACGAAAAAGAAATCATTTTTACTTATCAAACGATAATTCAAAACTGTACATATGAATTAAATACTGGAATTGTAAAAATGTTACGAAGTGATGCAAATTATAAGTACACATTGAGCTAAAACATTAATTTGAACATGTACCACATAACCTGCTTTACGAGGTTTTATTTTTATTTTCATGTCCAGGTAATGCACTTTTCGCAAAAAAAAATGGAATACTTCGACACGTGTTTCACGAAGAGTTACAAAATGTATTTGGATTGGCTTCGTAATGTGATAATTTTAACCTCCCATGGACAGCCTGTATATTACAACGCGGTACAATTAAATTAAATATAAATTATTTGAATAGTAATAATAAATAACTTATTTCATTTCCATGCCTTCGACAAAATAAACATTTCGAAAAAGTTTTAGGTATGTCGTATTCTTTGTAACGTTTGCATATAATATTTCTAGTATTTGTAAGGGATCTGCCAGATATAAAATTTCTACTCATCTAGTCGCGAACGCCTGCTTCATTAACAGAAAGAAGGACCTAACGAGATAAATATGAATTACATCAATATCTCTAAATTTTTATACGCGTTGAACGTGGACAGGGGCATATGAAATGTGATAATTAGGGTTGCTTTTAAAATGAAAAACTTTACGTCTGATTGAAAATAATGAATAAGAATGATAGCCAATTGAGGCAAAAAGGTTAATATAACTACCTCACAACGTTTCTGGGATCCTTGAGTTAACTGACAAGTGCAGTTGTGTTTCTCTAGGCTCTTCTTAGCACCTGACGAAAGGCACAAGGATCCCAGAAACGTTGTGTGATATTTATATTGCCCTTTTTGCCGGAATTGGCTATCCTCCTTATTCATTATGGTTGCTTTTATTAGCAAAAATAAGGGAGAATAGGGCTGCATATACTATTCAAAGCTCATGAAGGCTAAAATCCCGAGCTACACGGTACATCAAAATAAAATGTACATGACTGAATACGACGATAAAGTGGCATAGTACAACTACTAATCAAACAAATAAAATTTTCCAAATTTAAATGAAGGTGGAATATCAAGAAGTTATTAAATTACAGAAATAATAAGCCCAGAATCCTGCTCATTACATTTATTAAAAATGCCGTAGCTTTCATCTTTGGCCATTATCAACTAAACGAAAAAACAATCGTATATAACGTTTCCAATACAATGAATCAATTTGAAAAGTTTTCTTAAAATGTACAAAATTCCTTAATATTACACATCGCTTCAATCAATTATATTTTGTCGAATGTGATGGTAGCATTGTTTTTGCTGTGCGCACAAGCTGTTGTGGTCCAGACCGTGGTGGGCGTGGCCAGATCTTCTCCGGGCAAGGTCGTCTGGAAGGTTGTGCTACGTTGCCAATCCGTTAATTTCAATAGAACACCTTTTAATGCCTGCTTATTGCGTCTAATAATTGTATTACGAAATTTAGTAGTAGGGCCGGAAAAAATAAAGGTACTTCTTTATACCTGTTAATTTTGTTAGCCAGTCGTAAAGCATAAGACGTTGCACTCTCGTGATACGCTCTTCATATGACTACTCCATTCCTGTCAGCCCAAGGACTCCAGTGCTACAGCAGTCACCATGACCCACCTGTCACGAGCGCTTATTGCAATCTCCTGGGTGTTTCAAGAAGCAGAATCATGTGAAGTTGTCTTTCCATTAGGGTCAAAAGTTTTATGATGCCAATCGTTACCTACAACTTCTAAAACCTTGAGGGACAAACAAATTAAACTTTTAGGGGCTACTGGCTCATTGTTGTACTTACTAAATTACAAGGTTTTCAAAAGTTTACGTGACGTCTAATTGATAACTATTCCCGTCGTAAACCGATTCACTGTGTAAAATGCAGATGGTAAGGATTGCCTATTTTAAATCGAGAAATGTAATTTCTACTGAAAATGCCAAATCTTATCAGGATCGTTTAGGACATAACTTAAGCAAGTGATTACCAAATTTAATCTACGTCTAAGAATATTAATTTTGGTTTTATTTCTCTGGTGCGTAACATTCGTGCGTCTTGTTGAGCAATTAATTTTTTTTTTTTTAAATAAAGGCTCTTCCAAAGCTGAAAATAACGGTGTATAGGTCACTAGATGTAGCAAATCGTTTCAAGTTAAGATGCGCTGTGATTTTAGTGGGGGTAGGTCGGAGCTCAGGTTGTTATAGGTTGTTACGCCCCCCTGGTAGTGTAAAAACTATACTGAAAACATTGACTCATGGAAATAAGTTGTGTTCAGTTCAGGATATGTTGTACACCGAAAAAAACTCATCCGTAAACGTCTACAGTAAACTGTCTGTATATTGCGTTCCTAAGAATATAATTAATGTTTGACGTTTGCTATTGCTTCTCCCTAAGGGAAGTTTTTACTGATGGCAATGCACCCCTCCACCATATCCTTCCTACTGCCTACACAAGAAGTGGCACTTAACATTCAGATGATTTCATCAATTTCCCTAGTGTCCTTACTCGTGTATGCAAACATAAATACGTAACTTGAAAAAGAACAAATTGATTTTACAAGTTCAAAAGAAAAATATATAAAGACGAATATTGATAATTCTGGTACAGCATAAACGAATTGAACCAATTTAAAATATTCTGGGATAGTGTAACAATTTTGGATATTATTATGGTCAGAACCTGCAAAGCAAAATTATAATAGAATCAGATGTCCACATTAATAGAAATTATTTCTTATTCCTGTGTACGGTAGTGTGACGTCTAATTTGTGAGCGTTCACGTTGTGAACCATTATGTGACGTCTTACTTTCAACAAGATGGGCGTCATTAATGACAACATTGATTATCATTTAAAAAATTAATTAGAGTTAAAGAGATTTGTTTACAATTAAACTAAAATGTTTTTTAGTTAAGCATGAGATCTTAATCTCAGGTTTCCAGTGGGAATTTGCAGATACTATGACATGAATCAAATATTGAACTCCTAGAAGAACTTGAAATATTAAATCAAATTATATTGCTCTGCTTTTTAGGCCTAATCACTTTTTCACTATTATCACTGCGTGGATTCTACTCTAATTGAGGCTTGACTGAATTAACGGATAACGTTAATATGTTGTAAACAAGTTAGTCTAACTTGGAATGACAAGGGTCATATCCAAAACACAAAGTTTACATGTTAAATATTTACAAATTGTAAATACTTTTATTATGTTAAATTATCACAACACCAAAGTCTTCGGACTAAAAGTTAATTTTAATTAAAAAAAAAACATTTCATCTGCTCGATGAAAAGAACGCACTCGTAGTTAACTTTAATTGCTTTAACAATACACTTGAAACCTCTTTCTTATTATTAATATAAAATGAATTTTTACGTGCGACGGTTAAGATTAGCGAAGTCTACTCACCAACAATGCACTCTGGCAACACCAACAATTAAACAAACTCGTTATTTTTAATTCAGGAAACTTTACAATTAATCAATTTGTAATATTTGTACATTTTATATTATACTATATATGTCTTGTGGAGCACATTTATTTTCAACTCCTGTACTTTTATTGGATATTGATAAGGTCTCTCGGTCTCTTTCTGTTTAATGGGCGATGTAGGATGTGAGGTGGAGGTGAGGCAGCTGTATCTGATATTAACGGTTTGGGGTGAATTATGCTTTTTTTATATTGAAGAAGTATGTATTTGGCTATTGTTTGATGGCTATATGGAATATTGGGGTCACTATGGACGCGGGAATTGGAGAAGTACCAGGGTATGTTTGTGATATAACGAAGGATTTTATTTTGGGATGTTTGGATCTTGTTGACAAATGTTACAGTCGTACTTCTATAATGGAAAAATAAGGAAAATAAAAACTAATTTTTTCATTGAAAGGGATAATTGAGAATTAGGATTAAGTAATGGTTTTAGTATTTTAAAACGGTGATTGATTATTTTGTTAATTTGACTAGTGTGTTGGGACCATGTCAGTTTTGAATAGAGTATTAATCCAAGGTATTTATGATTTTGTTTGTTTGGAATGTGTTTGTTGTTAATATAGATATTGTTAGTGAATGGTATTTTTTTAGGGAAAAAGGAACTGTGATGAATTTGTTTAGGTTTATGGTTATTCTCCAATTATTTTCCCAAATGGATACATGGTTAATGACAGTTTTTAGTTGTATTGTAGCCGATTCGTAGTGGCAAAGTATGGCTGTATCGTCGGCAATTATGACAGTTTTAGTTGCGTTTTTATGGGAGATATGGGTATAGATGGAATGTAGGAGTGGGCCAAGGACCATGCCTTGTGGGACCCCTAAGTGAATTGGGTATATTGGAGAGAAATGGTTTTGATATTTGTCAAGGTAAGGGCGGTTTTTTGAAGATAGTTGGATAGGAGGTTAAAATAGGGGGTGGGTAGAGGAGTGAGCGATGGTGAACCTTGTCGAATGCTTTTTCAGAATCCAAGAATGTGGCTAGGCATATATTTTTGTTTTCAAATGATGTGTTGATGTATTCTGTTACTATGTTAATAATTTGAGGCAAGGAGTGGTTGTTTCGGGATCCAAATTGTTTGTTAGGGATTAAGTGCGTGATTTGTGTTTTTAGTTGTGGTTAATGTAGTTTTTCGTCGACTTTTGCAAGTATTGGTAGGAGACTGATGCGTCTATAATTCCTGGGGATGGATTTTTGTTTATTTGGTTTTTTAATTCGTCATTTACAATATTCCTTATTCAAATAATTCTGGGTTACTTTCCCGTGTTTCATTTATCCAATCCAAATTTATCATGCATTCCAATAATTTATTCACAAGATACATCTGCTTCTTTCCAGATTTGTCACATTATTTTTCACTGTCACGTGTCTGCCTGAAGATGACAGTCTTTTCTAAGATCAAAATCAAAAGCAAATGATGATAATGTAATGAAATAGTTATAAAACAAATGTGATTGGGATGTTCATACTGCTGTGTTTTTCTTTCCCAGGGCTGTGGTGAATCTTTCAGTGCCGAAGACCAAGACTGAAGTTCGCCGTCGGCCAGCTGCTCTAGCACCCACACCATACAAAACCAGATCTACCCAATTACGCAGGTCAGTCTACTTACTATCTTATTATGGAACCTGAGTTCTAGTGAGATGAGCGCTTATTTATTCTTATGCGTCCCGTAGACGATCAAAATTATTGTCAGTGTTGCACAACAGTCTGTCGATCATATTGAAAGATTACGCAATATCAAAAATCAAAAATAGTTGAATATTTATTCTGAAATATGCAAAATATTGCAACGTCTGTGGCTGATATTGGATCACTTTTGACTCCGAAGCGCAATATACTGTGCAATATTATTGACGATAATGTTGATTGTCTAGGGGCAATTTACTATACTCCTTATATATAGGAATTTCCGTTTTTGCGTGGCACTGCTAGGACATTGTTGCGCGTACATTTTGGCGCATACCTCCGATGGGCCGACAGTCGTGTTTTGTACCCCTGGGAAGGTCAGGGTGAGGAATGGCTTGGTGATATTTGCAGACAAAGGGGAAAGGGATTTGGCAGCTCCAGGGAGAGGAGGTGTCAGGACGGAGCCCAGGAGTGTGTCGTGAACTTTGAAACGGACTGGGTGGATGGATGGAAATCTGGAGAGAGTGAGTCGGTGGTGAGCTATGTAAAGACTTGGTTCATGTGAAATCTTGGAAAGAGGAGTTAGTGGTGAACTTCGGAAAGACTTGCTTGAAGGGAGGAGAAAGTTTAGTTTTTGGAGGAAGATTGGAATACGTGGCTGGGAATTGTCGGGATAATGAACGTGTGGATACGGCGGAGCGGCCGCAGGATCTTTGGACGGCGCTGGAATAGGGGAAGGAAAGCCACTTTTATTTCAATTAAAATGTCTCTGCTATAAGGAAATCCTGAGTATCAATAAAATTGTAATTATTTATTTTTGTTATATATGATAAATAAATAAATAATGATACACACACTTTACAACATCAATATTTAATTAAATTATATTCCTCTGATTTTCACTTTTTTGCTATTATCACTTATTTAATAAGAAACGGAACACATTCATTCCCTGTAAAGAGGCCTGTAAACGAGAAACTTTTTACGGCAGTATGGGGCCGTCAATACTGGCCGGGCAACATTGCTCTAAATCCAGCAACATTTTCGGCAATACATACATATGGCCCCACAATATTTCAGTATTACCGGGTAATGTTGCCAGTACTGGCCGGCGTGAAGCCGGTGACATCGGCCCTGTGTTGAAAACACGGAAACATTGCCGTGACACAACAGTTAATTAATATTACACTGTGTTCTCTGTGTAATATTATTCAGTATTTCACATATGACTTGGTCAAACAAGAAAGTTGTTGAATTTATCGATGTCGTTCGCTCAAATCCATCATTATGGGACGTGAAGGCGATGGAGATCGCCAAGTGAAGAAAGATGGTTGGCAAGCAATAACCAACAAGTTTGGCATCATTTATGACGTACGCAAAAAGTTAAAATAGGAAGAAAAGTTACTTCCTAATTTTCAAGGTTAATAAAGAATGTAGTCTTTCTCGGCGTAGATAATGAATTGAGTCTTCTCGGGCTTCTAACCGAGTAAACAATTGTATTTGCGACGTTACGATGACGTTCACTGCCATCGTCTTCTAGCTTCTAGACTTTATTCATTTAAAATTAATATTTAACAAATAAAGAGGCCTAGCATGTACATAATAAATTAATTTAATCCTTCCATTAAACCCACGCATTTTTCTTAATTGAACAATCGGATACTCGGATTAAATACAATTAAGATTTGTAAGTCTCCTGGCGGCAAGAATCAAAGGGTGATGGGTATTGCTTTCCTCATCACTGTGTCCTTTTCTCAATCATGGGCCCAATTTTTGAAGCAAATATTCAAAGTCGCCCTCCGTCATTCTGGTGAATGTTTTTAAATAATTGTCAAGAATTAATTCCTTGCTTAGATTATGAAGTGTTTCTCGTTTGTTTAAATAAGATCAAATCCATGTTATTTTCTTTAATTACTTGAATTTTTTATCGCAATTAATGCAGTGCTAGTAAGCACTTCATTTTCGGCCATTATTATTGTACTACGTGTACGCGGGAAATGCATGAGCTACACTGTGGCCGGAGTATTGCTGACAACATATTGCCCGGCCATACTTATGTTGCCGGGCCATAGTTTCCTCAAATATTGCCGGCAATGTGCAATTTTTGTTGATCGTTTACCTGCCTCTTTATGCATTGTTATTACGAAAAAATGTTAACATTACCGAATTAGATTATTCCTTTCAATAAGCATGAACACATGTTTTGGGATGTTACATCCTAGACAATAGGTGAATTTTTTAGAGGGGTTGAGTAGATTGAAGAGGTGTAATAATCGTCCAGCATCTACGAGCACCAGTCGTTTTAATAAAAGTGTGCAACAAAGAGTACGTGTTAGACGAAAGGTACTTAAGACAGAGAACTGTTTATTTGCTGAGAAATTAGTAAAAGTAAAATTGTACCGTGAATGAAGAAACAAACAGAATGACAAATTTGGGCCTTGGAATTTAAAAGAAATGTGTAAGCTGAACAAACCGCCGCTTTTAAAGTAGTCGTGTACATTTATCTAAATAAAATATTTCCTGTAAACTGCTTTATTAATATTTTTATCGTTGGAGTTCCTGGTTAAGAAAGAATTTCTTACGATTACTCCCTCCCCCCCTCTTCTCCAAGCTTACAAAGTTTATAAGTCGTATTTTGAATCTTATGACGCTTATTAAATTTAACGATTTTATCACAGAGATGTCCGTCTTTATATATTTTAATAGCTGTGAGTCAGATGCTCACATTATATCAGCATTTCCTCAGAGTGAGACAATTTAAACCGCGCCGCGTAACTTTTTACGAGCAAAGCAGTTTGACGATCTCGTCGAGTGACGTAAACACGTCAAGAAGTCATCAGCGCCTGTGTGTGAATGTAGACACGGATTCGCGAGGCGTCATTACAGAACGTCAACATTATTTGGAGATAACCTTGTTTGTTCCGTTATCAAGAAACATCCGGCGTTATCAGAAGACGCGTCGTTGTGAATAGACCCTGGCATCCGTAACCACGGTTGAGTGGAACATCGTGCTTGACTCAGGTTGAAGCCCGACTTAAAACTAATCTAATGATCTCAAGTCCTTAGCTTACTCTGATTACCTATATGCGTATTTGCCAAGGTGGGAGGAAAAGTAAATTAATGGATTTTGAAGAGGCATCAAAATTTGAGAGTTCAAAAAATCAGATCATGCTCTTATTTCCCTGCATTTAAATGTTTTAAAGTTAAGTATATTTCATTATTTTCCCATTTCACAGATAAATTAATTAAATTACTAGACAATGTAATATACGTACAGGTATAAACAATGAGTTTCACCAAGAAGATTGGTGAAACTCTTTAGATAAATTTATTTTATTTCCTCATAATTCTAGAGAACTCATCTTTCGAGTACTGGTACTAGGGCATTGCTTAAAGGAAATTCATAAAGCCGAAATCTCTGTATTGAAGGAATTTACCTTGTTCTGCCAAAATAACGTGGTTTCCGCCTAGAATATTGCATTTTTTTTATGTAACTTAATTTGAAATAAATTTAGAAGAAATTGGAGTGTCGTTAAAAAGATTTAATTAAAAAAATTAGTATGCTTTCAACCCAATTACACGTACATATGTGCGTGAAGTTATGCACTAGTGTATTCAAATGCGTGTATTCAATTAACTTCCCTTGATCCTGAGTTTTCCACTGCCTTTAACCAAAGATAAATATATTGAATGTTGACATTTGGAACACGGACAACGTGCTTACCTTTGTTTCTTTTCTAATGAGCGCTTTTACGGTGGTTTAATTTTGATATTTCTATAAACCTTTATAATCAAAGAAATCGCAATGGAGAATTTTCTTGTCAGAATTGGTAGAAACATTGTCTCCGATGTCGTGGTTGCTGCAGCACTTTAGATATTAGAGGAAGCGCAGAGTTTGGTAACCTTGGTCCTGGAGCCCTTTGTACGAACCTGGCTGGCACCTGGCCTGCACCTGCGCATCCCAAATCTTCTTCACAGCTGCAACCCTCCACATTCATCATCTTTTATGTTGTCAGTCGACCCAGTAGCCCACTACATTCATCACGAGTCAAACCTTGCCTAGTTACTTTTTCTTCTTAAAGGAAATGAACGCGCAACTTAGCAACAATATCTTACGTTCTCATCTTCCAATCAAATTAATTGGGAGTAGTTCTTAATCTCAGAACAAAAAAAAACTTACTCGTCGCTGTAGCTCCCGAAAATTTCTTTTTGTTACGTTTCGGATTTCACACTGCACTGCAGTCTGTCAAATCCCTGTTGTATAGTAATTTAAAACCTGTTACAGTCTGCTGCAAGTCGGAGAAAAAGCACGAATGGGAGAAAGTTGAATGTAATTGTGTCTATGTGGTGTTTCCCACCTCGCTACTTTAGAAAGCAACTCCCTGTCGACACTAGGAGAAAACGCCGCTCTTACGGGTGTCAAGCTTCAGAACGGGAGTAATCTCAATTCTGGAAACTTAATACGATTTTTATCTTGAGAATAATCGCGGAGAATTACGACTAAGAGCGGAAGTATGCAACATATTCGACTTAACGCGATGCTGTAGAACTTCTGCAGAATAATGATATATATATATTGTAATAATTAATAATAATATGAATGTGGCGTTTTTAAATGAAAGAACTTAAGTGAAAACTATTAAACAAGATTTATTAACAATTTTAAAACAAGTATAAAATACACAAAATATTTGGGATCTCAGGGTCTTGAACTGGGTTTGATAAATGGCAGAATTTATATAATCAAAATTACATTTACTTTTTATGGAAATCAATGCGTCTTAACATAGACGAAATTTGTTGCGGAAGAAATAATACTAAAGATTGAATTTAACATTTTCAATTTGATCAAGAATTAACGATCTCATTTTATCGATACTTAAATAATTAAAGAACGATCTGACTTTTATCTTTTAAACACGGTTTACAAATGATTTTAAAGTTTTTCTCTACTTACGTCCGCCCAGGTCTCATTTTAGCTTTTCGTGCACAATTTTGGGGACATCACTGATTCTAAGTTCTCACAGACTCTAAATGTTCACAGGCTCTAATTGGCGTTGTTTGTTAGTTGGTTTAACACAAATTGGTTGGTTCTCGATGCTTTACTGCAACCTGGATTTGTGGATCTCGTGACTTTAGTTGACAATGGACTTCATTGGTTTGTCTATGGCCAGCATGATGAATCTACGCTCGACCACCGAATACACACTAGTTGCTCCGTCTCCTTCCCGACTGAATATTGCTTTACTTTTTAATATTTGAAAGCATGTTTGTGACCGGACCACATTCTTTCGTTCTGACTGCCGACTGTAAAACTTTTCGTCTGGTCTATTCGCTGTCTGCTGCCCGACTGTACATTTCCTGACTGTTCGTTCGTCTCGCAAGTTTTGAGCGCGTAGAACCTTCTCGACTCATCAACAATGTTTTCTTTGCCTTGCCGGTTTGTTGCGGCGTCCGCTCTATATCCACTAATAATGAGTCCTCTACAATTCAACTTTTCAATTAGAACAATGTCTTAATTACCAATTACTACAATATATTCTGACTATTAAAGATAAATTAAAAATAAAATAATCCTTTTGAAGTCAGATTCACTACGTTTCGTCGATAATTTGCGACCTCTTCAGGTATGACGTTTTACAAAATTTTGATAGGGTCGTTCTCGGCTGCCTGCTGTGACAGAAATAATAAAATTAATAAAGTATTTCGGCCACAGCAATCAGCAGAGGACCACCCTGACTATCAAAATTTTGTAAAACGTCATACGTCAAGAGGTTACAAATTAGCGACGAAGCGTAGTAGATCTTTATTTATTTTATTTATATTTGTTTATTTATAACTTCAGCAGAATATTTAATTGGAATGAATTCTGTCTTTAGTGTAAAATCGAAGTAATTTTATTCACAGGTGTTTAAATGTATATATATAATATTCTATCAATAACTTGATTTTTTTGCTAATTCACTAAAAACATTGTCAACCTTTTGTCTCGTCGCCGGAAGAAACCGTAATTAAATTCTTGGATGATTCCACCATTGTGCAAGTATAATAAATTTGACCGTGAGAGAAACGTGACCTCAAGTCCGTTCTGGTAGTTCTTGGTAGACTGCCCCTGACGTGTCCAATGTGATGTAGAATTAGTCTTCTTTGAAGTTGCAATATCTCAAAGATACAAGTAAGATTCGTCGGAATGAGTGACGTCAGAGTGTTAAACTATTTAACCATCTCCCTTTTCTGATAAGATAGGTGTGTCCCACGAAGGGAAAATGCAGCGCTAGTTTGAAGGAGTTGGCGTTCCTATTAATGTCGACCGCTAAACTTGCTGTCAAATTTTGGTGGACCGATCACACTTAAAACCCTTATTTTAAGCAATCCCCCTACAGCGTAAGCTGCATTGTCCAGGACCACAACTGGATGCGAAAGATCGGATTGACTAGCCAGAGCTATCTTAGATTGAGGAAATTTCTCAAGTACATCTCGTGATGCTTTTACCAGTCTATCCAACAAACTACTCGGATTTTCTGTGATCTTTGAATGACAGAGCTGCCAGCAAAGACGCTCTCACTTGGATCCTAGCTGAAATACTATTTCCTAGGATTGTACGCAAATAACCACGAGATGAATCGAAACGTCTGACTGACAGAACCAATTTACTCATCTTAAAGCACAACAGTCAACAGATCCAGTGCAACCATGCGATGTAAAAAAGACCGACAGGGACACAACGTGTACAGTAAACTGAACACTATAGTAGCCTCAACTGTGATGGTGTGTGAAGGTATATGTATAGGGTAATCCATAGAAAGGGGGAGATGCGGAAGGATAGAGGAAGCCCCGGGCTGTAGTTTAAGGATCTTACTCGGCAATTCGCCTAAATGTGATGCAGGCAAAACCCTAGAGAAACCTTAGAAAAACCTGCATCAGGGTATGTAGGGCATTTGGTCCTTGACCCACGCCCTTCCGTAAACGGAAGTTGGGTTTTGGTAGGGGACTTAACATTCCAAACTCCATGCCTTGGCCGAATTTGGAGGGCAGTTGACTTATTGTTCCAATGGGAAGAGCGGACAGCTGTTGCCGCATACCCGACGTCTGCGACCTCGGATCATCCAACCGTCAAATCCGAACTATGTGACATGGCTTATAGGGACCTGGCTTAAATCCGGTGAGAGTAAAATATCTAGCAGGAAGCTATCACTTTCGGGCGAACTATACATTGCCGACTTATTATTATACCAGCGCTCGGTTGACTACGCAGCGCAAATGCGAGTTGCAAGTCGTAGCTCGCGGAAGATTACTAGAGTCAAATCAGAATTTTTATCACGATACCAAACAATAGGCGTTTGTATAAAATTTCTCAACGTCTTTATTGCACACAACCTTGTTCCTTAGTCGATTAATTGGTGATCCCACTTTTAAGTATGAAGTACTTGCATTCATGTAGGAATTTAAAACTCTATTAGAAATAAAACTATATTAAGGAATATGGATTGAGAAATGTCGACCGGACCGGGAATCGAACCCAGCACCCTCCAATACCGGGCGGTTGCTCATACACAGTCAATTCTAGTCGACTTCCGACCCGGTGCGACATTCCTCCATCCTTAAGCCACAGTTTGGCTTGCCTTCAATGTGCTTATTATCTCAATCCTTCATGCCCCATTTCGGGATCTGAATGAAGGACGTAATACTAACGTACATTGATTGTAGTTGTTTTTATATGCCACGAAAGCTTATTCAAGCCTCAAATCATCGTTAAATTTTAATTAAGGGATATGGATGTAGACATTAGTGTAGACACTAATGTCTGAGCAGCCACCCGGTAGGCAGAAGGTCCTGGGTTCGATTTCCGGTCGACATTTTTCCATCCATATTTCTTAATTAAAACTTTTCTATGATTTGAGGCTTGAATAAGCTTTCGTGGATTTCTTTGAAATTGTAAAACTATATTAAAGAACTTTCATCTAAAATCCATACTATCATGGAATAAAGTCGAAATTAAACAGTCACATTCATAGAAATATATTAAACTGGAACAATTGTCGAGGTAATTTCTCTTAAATACTACCAACTAAGATCCAAGCAGATGCTGGAATTTTCTTAAACATAAAGATTTATAAAACTGAAGAAGCTTCAAAGCTCGGCCATGAAATTAAATTAAAGTATCAGGATGGAGAAATCTCTAGCGGTGAAGCCGGGCTCTAGGTATACATTGGATGGTGAAGTCTCGTAACGGCCTGGAGTCGACTCGGGTAGTTTGTTGGTAAAACACCAACGTACCAAGTGGGTGAACAGGGTTTGACTCACCGGTCCGGTCGATCCCGACACTTTAATTCTATTCATAAAACTATCTAGAAGATACAACAGTTTTCTATTCATTTTCAGAACCTTATAGGAGGTTCTACAAAATTCTGTTTTATCGCCTATCTTCTTAACCACCCGAAAACTACTATGGATTCAGCACACTGAATATATATAAATAAATAATTTAAATTAACTGTATCGGCAATTTTCTTAATCGTACAATTCTTTGACAGGCAGGCTAGGAAAGTTAATGTTTCGCGGCGTCTCATTTTACATTGAATATGTGACTTTCGATAATAAACGGATTCAGTCGGAGATAAAAGCTAAAGAAATTAGGTAACTTAAGGCTCGAGGTAATTCAGTTTGTGCATGCTTGTTTTTGCAGGATATGAAAATGCATCGGGAGTCTTGTTTCCCAATTGAAACTATTAGACGTAGAGGGCTTGCATGAATTACTCGTAAAGATGTTTTGTAAAGAATATCAGGGTTATATTTGCTATTTAGATACGTGAATATGGTGGAAAGTATACAGCTCTGAATGGTATCTATTTAAAATACGGTAAATGTGGTCTCTTCGAGGTGCTTCAACTATGAAGACGGATATGCAATCTGGCTCCTGATTAACTCGTAATTAATATTTACTTTCCATGTATTTATTTCTCCGATTTTTTTATTCTGAGAGATTATACCGTTGTACCCGGCAGTTTTACCAAATGTTTTATCTCCCCGTACGTGTCGTAACTGCAGGACGTAGTTTATCTACATGGAACTCCATCAAGCAAATATATATATCTAGACGCACTTTTTTTTTATTTATTAAAATTAACTTTTAGTCCGGAGACTTTACAGTTGTGATAATAATATAATAAAAGTATTTACAATTGTAAAACCTAAACAAATAAAACAAGGTATTTACAATTTGTAAATATTTCACATGTAAACTTGTGGTCTTGGATGTGACCCTTGTCATTCCAAGTTAGAGACGAGAGAAACCGATTAACTTGTTTACCACCTATTAACATATTAGCCGGCATGATGTTAGCGATCTGGTCATTGGGGAAACTTCACGTTTGAAAAGCGTTAAGGAGGTTATGGGGAAGATGGGTCGAACGGATATTTAGGGAGTATGTAGTGCCAGTTGGTAGGAGGGTCTAGATTTAGGTAATTCCGGAGTGAGGATGTCAATTGGGAGTTTACGTTTTAGTCTGCGATTTTGTGACGGAGGGGGTGGGTTACTGTAAAATAGCTCAATGGTGGGATTTGGATGGTTGATGGAGCTATTTATTACGGACTTGGTAGATTTATGAATTATGGCAGGAATCAGGGGAATTACAAGGTCTTTGTGGAAAACTGAGTTGCGAAGGGACCAGGGGGAATTGTAGGCAAACCTGATAACACCAACACTCGCACACCAACGCATACCTGAAATATTTCAAATATAACATACTTTATGTCAAAGTAAGGAATTGGAACAATAAACCAAAAGTGTAACACATAGATCCAAAAGCCACGTATATAGTTTAGATACGATTACTTGTCTGTTTCGACTGGTTTCTGGCGATTCTGTATCTCGTTCTACTCAACGTTTACTTCTTAATACTTTATTATTTTAAAATTACGCAAAATTACCTGATTTATTTAGATTCTATTCTAAGAATACAGAATCTTTGGCAGAGAAGAAAATTTTTCTCATGCAATATGCATTTATTCTAATCTTGAAACGATTGTGCCTATTAATGTTCCCTCCTCTCCTTACGATCCCTCTATTACTAGCGACATTTGGAGATGGTAATAGAGGGATCGTCTTCGCGTTTAATCAAATAGTTGATCCTTTCACTGGTTTTCATTTGGAGGTCGCCAACTCTTGCTGAGGGGTTTTTGCAATATTGCTATAATTTCCCCAAAAATGGCGAACTAGTGTTGTACATTTCCTCTTACATAGACCAACTGCTTTTGTTCACGAGACATATAAGTTTAGCATCTCGTATTTTATTATTGTTAACGCAGGAAAGAATTCCGATCTTCGTAGTCAGTCATTTGACCAGCGAATGATTCGAAAGGTTTTGGAGCCGTTAATGATATGAAACGATTTTCTAACTTTTCGAATTGATTACTGTAACTAAGGTTTTCACATTGTGTCGAAGTTCAAGTATATTTTTTAAGTATTTACTGTAATAGCGCTTCGCCTCCAGTAGAATAAATAAGAAAATAAGAATACAAAAAATGGAAAAATTGTGTTAAAGATTTATATATTTATATATATTGTAATGAATAATAAATGAGATTAATTAACAAACACAATTTATTTAATTAATGATACAATTAATTTGTCCTACGTTGGCACGCCGAAATTTAATTTAACAAACAAATATTTTATTTATAATTTGTAGGGCCTTCGAAATAAAACAAAACCTTTATGAGACAATTTACTTTATTGAATATAAGTTTACGACATTTGCTCTGTGGTTAAATACATTTAAATCTCAGTTTAGCTCTCAGGGTAGTTTACTTGGGCTTGATAATTAAAAACAATCAAAGAATTTATAAATTAAGTAATTAACAATCCAAAACCATAAATGAGACGAACGAAATCTGACGAATACCTTTAACTATCGTTTACAAACTTAATTAATTTGGTTTCTACTTACAAAATGTCCTGCTGGTACCAGAATTAGTTTCGGGGCTCGGGCACACAATTTACACTAAAAAGGCCATGAATCAATGATTCTACACTTGATGGTCAAACACACGGTCGTCGTTATTGGGTCTTCCTCCGGGAATTGGATCTGCTGCACCTCAGGATCATCAGCCAGACATATTGTCACTCAATGTCTGCGTCTAGCAAAACGAACTTCGACAATCCTCGCAAACATGCATTATTGCATACAACTAGTGTGTTTTTACGCCGCCGACAATAAGAGTCCAAATTTTGTTCATTAATCAATTATTTCCTTTTAATTACCAGAATATATATACATATATTGTA
Organism: Zhengitettix transpicula; assembly: GCA_037074705.1. NCBI lineage: Eukaryota > Metazoa > Arthropoda > Insecta > Orthoptera > Tetrigidae > Zhengitettix > Zhengitettix transpicula. Next base: position 185,649,838 of record CM073591.1, on the reverse strand, counting down.
ATAAACAACAGGGTAACGATTAATTTGCCCCACGTTGGTGAAGCCATAAATGTAATAAACAAGATTTAATTAAAAGAAATTAATAAACAAAAAAATTAATTAAAATTTGAATGACAGTTAGCCACACGTTGAAGACGTCAAATATATAATGATTAAAAAGGCGGTCTTAAATCATTGAAATAATTAAAAAAATTAATTTAAGATTTAAATTAAAAAAATTATTATTGTTGATAAATTTACATTGTATAGGATCTATTTTGCACGCCGAATTTCATCCAGTTAACAACTAATACTTTAATTTTTCATTTATTAATTCGTGGCATTTTATGAAAATACAGTTATTATATCATTACAATCAAATACGTCGAATCTCTATATCTCAGGGTCATAACTGGGTTTGATAATAACACTTCAATTAATACATTAACAGTTCAATACATTGAAGTTAATGGAATACAAAATTAAAATACTAGAAACAAAAGAAAACGAATGAAAAGAAAAAGCGAACGAAATCTGACTATACCCTTTAATTATCGTTTACAATTATTAATAATTGTCTTGTACTCACGACAGTACTTCTGGTACTAGTTTGGATTCTTCTTGCTTGACTTTAACGCTCACTAAATCAGGCCATTCATTACTCACTGATTCTACACTTTAGAATTTGAATACACGTGGTCGTTGTCTCGTGTCTCTGCTATCCGGGAAGCTGGATTAGTCCACCCTCAGCCGGTTGCCGGATGTAGATTTCCTCAAAGTCTCTCGATGCGACAATTAGTTCAATTTGGGCAGTAAAAACTTCTGCTTCCAAATTGCGTTTTTATGTGTCTTTCCGCCATGCTGCTCACTCGCGTTTTATATAAATTATCATATCTCGCCGTTGGGCCTCCTGGATAACACTATTCATGCTTTTAGGTTAGCAAATTTTTACGGTGTTATTACTTTATGTGGACCGTTCTGTCTCGTATCTCCGTGCAGACCGACTGTTCTCCAAGCGCGCCGTTTTTCAGTTTCCATTGTTAAACAAAGGAAAAACCCGCCTTGATTGTCGCCTTTACGCATTCGTACCGCTAACAATTTAATTATTAAAAACAATTAATATCCTGTTTAATTGGTATTACAATATATATTACGATTATGAACATTGAAAAGAAGAATTATAAAAATGCTTTGCATTTTTGGTGAATGACATTAAATAATGTCTATACCTGCCATGTTTCGATCTCGCTATATCCCGCTCAATTATTTTGCATGCTATAATTTGAACTAATATTCAGGAGTTAAATAATTCCAAAGGCTTCTGTAGAACCAAACTTTAAGAGGTTTATCAGAACTCATAATTATTTTCTAATATAAAGAATTGGTTTATTTTATATTTGTAGTAAGATATAAACATAAGATAGTTCAGTTCTGTATTTAAAGTTAAATACATACACCTGTAATTTATTTGATCCACTTAAAAATCAAGCTTCCCCAATTTTAGTTTATAAATTAAATTTGTAAATTTTTTTGAATATGCGGTTGTATGGGTGGAAAGAATACGTTCTGTGATGGGGGAATGTAGCCAGAGCCAGAGAGGCTAGGTGTAGTATGCAGTCTCCGTGCAGCGCAGCGCAGCGCCGCGCCGTTTCCGGTGAGCTACGTGTGGTCACGCGTTCACGACACACTTCCACTTGCAGCCACGCACTGTGTGACCTACTCACGGTCAACCCCGTAACACCTCCAATTGTCGACAGTTCTCCTCATTTTGCGTCTTTAATATTATCGATGTACAGTTGGATTATTTGAACTATCGCTAAAGACTTTCGCCGATGCAATTTCAACACTGAAACGTTCTCATGTTCCCATGGTTTAAGCGTTCTTAGTCTTACGAATTGGTAATTTCAATGGTATATTTTGTCTACCAACGAACGAATTGCGGTGGTTATAAGGAGAAACGGACAGGGGAACACCAGGAATTGTCGCAGTCTGTAGATCAGCACTGTTTTGCAATTTAGACGTTGAGGAAATGAAGTAAAGGAAAATAACGCAACAGGAACGAAAGAACGATGATAGCGAAAACTAATTTTATAACTGACATAAAGAGATTTCCGCGCTAAATTAAAAATCGAAATGTTTCCCCCTTAATTACTTCATTTCAAATTACAGCAACTGTGACATTAAGCAGTAAACATAAATGATAGAATACGGCAATAGAAGAAACGGTGGTTTTTTAAACGGGACTAAGTTCCATATCCGACGCTAATTATGAACGACGAACGTTCTTTTTAAATCTTGACTCTGATAAGAGATGTATGGTATATTAAACAAATGAGTGACAACTTGAATTGACAAGTCTCACAAAATACCAGTCATTTCCTCAATTTTGTAAACCATCCTACAATGAATAAATGACTATATTACAAATGTCATTCTGTTGTACGTATTCATTTAAATGTTCCCGTCAAGCGAAAATTAAGTAACGAACCGTTTATGAGCTTATTCAGAATATATTTTGCCGAATAGGGACTGTATTTGAATGGTTTGCAATCCATAAGGAAGTTTCACACCGTTCCCCTTATTTTATGTAATCAATTGCACTAATTGATATCTAAGCATTTTATCCCCCCTTCCCTCTGGTTAAATAATAACTTTGCATTAGTATGCATGAATTTTGAGGTTTCATATTTGACAAGTTGTATCAAAATAATGAATAACATTTTAAAATAAATATTTTCCATGTTTATCTGGTCCTACTTTCGTCAGTAATTAGCAGCTGTGCGTGATTGCACATTTCCAGTATATATTTTTTTTCGTATTCCGTCGGTACTTTTTGCCCTATTGGCCGGTACCGGTTTTGCAAGCAAGGATGTCGTTCTTCGTTTGCTGCTTTTCCTTACAGATTTATAGTTTATCATTCCGGCCAGGCAGGATAAAAACCCTTTTGGCTGCTGGTTACCCCAGGGAGGTTAAAGCGATCACTCTTCTTTTCACTACACTCGTCGGCTTGCGGTGCCGTTAGTTCAGGGCACCCAGTATCCCAGAGCAGAACTCAACCAGAGCCTTTGTGGATTTTCACCTCACTAAAAAACCACCTCCTCCTAAAGCCTCTTTCACATATGTCTGTGGCTGTTTGTCTGGTATCCAGAATTTCTCCGTATCTTCAAGATACGTCAAAATGTCCTGTTTTTTATTTTCAGATCTTCAAACGCTTGGTGACAACTGAAGACATGCGTAGAATTTTGTTACACTTTGAACATCCTGGGGAAGTAATCTTACCAAACCTATGTAAATAATGGTTGACAGGAACATGTGCCGTTAGCAATCTACCTAATTATTTACCAGGATTACCTTGCCATCATTCTCTCTTCCACTGTAGGTGCTATTTCATGCAAACATCTCCGTTTCCACACTGTCGATCATTTCATAACCCAGTATTCTATTCCTTCGTTGGTTAATTCTTTAATTCTGTGCATGGCTCTCGTCATGCTCCACCCTAAGCATCTTTTTGCTGATTCTCTTGTAATGGCAAGATCAAGAGTGGGCTTTAGACAATGTCTGCATTGATTCTGTAGCTGTTGTTCCGTATGATCTCATTATTCGCATTAATAACCTTCCTAATTGAAGATTCTTTGGAATGCCACTTTTACAAATCTTTTAGCACATGCCTCTGAGCCATAGGAGAAAATATTGTAGTGTAGTATATCCGTTTTGTTTTGAGATGTAGTTCATGTTTGTTTGCTAGAGTTAAGACCCTTTTGGATATATAATTCCCCCTTTTTCTTGCAGAGCTCTGCGAGCATATGGCAGAAAGCTTACCTTATCATCAATTAATACTCCTAGATAATCTGCTTCCTTCTCCGGTTTTTCCATAACTCCTGATAACTGGTGGTCGGCGCAGATTTTCCCCCCAAAACAATTATTCTCCTTTGGCTTGCAGAAATTTGAAGTCCTTCCTGTTCTGCCCAATTGTTCATGTTTTTCATAACACTATTTCCCTTTTGTTTTAGTTCTGCACGCTTCATTCCACTTACTAATAGCAACTAGTCATCTGCATATGCAACAGTCTTCTTTTTCTTCCAACTCATTAATTTTCTCTATGAGGTCGTTCAAATAAATATTCCATAACAACGATCCTAAGACCGATCCTTGGGAGACTCCGCTCTTAGATGTTTTAGACACCGCCAGCTCTGTTCTTGAAATCAGAACTGTTCAATTTTAAGCATAACTCATTGTCAAATCCCTTAAGTATTAAGTATTCTGGCATTTCGATCTTTTCTAATAATTGACAAGAATTTCTGGCAAACTAGACAGTTGTGAAATCATTAGAGAAGTCTATCAGAATTTGATATTTACATTCATCGTTATCTATTTTGTTTCGTACGTTATTGATCACCATTACAGTAGATAACCATACTGGTTATCGGAAGGCTAGTCTTTCTCTACGTGGTGACTGAAAGTTCTAGAGTAGATTATTTTGGCATGCGTATTAATCAAGCACACATGCCTGTATGAGCTAGGTTGCATCTTGTCCTTTCCTTTATAGAGCATACGAGCATCTTGTGTTTTGTATATATCTGGGAATGCCCGTGTATCAATACACTCGTTACAAAACTACGCCAACAGCTCTCCTAGCATGGGTTCCACTCCTTCAAGACTTCTGTCGCAATCCCATCTGGCCCTGGTGTCTTTCTTTTCCATATCGAGAATTATCTGTGATGTTTCTTTTCTGTTCCCTTTTATATTTACATCCGCAATTTCTCATTATCTATTTTGTATAATTCCAAATCAAATCTTACACACCATCCTCAAACAATTTGTCCTGCGGCTCGCCTAAGTTTGTGTCGTCGCATCCTTTAGTGATTTCTCCATCTTTATTTTTAATAGTTCTCAGTACTCCTCCTCCTGTTAGCTTTCCAGCGACAATTTTCTATGCAATTGACTATTTGTCTTTGGTAATTTCTGTTTTCATCCTATTCCATCATATTCTCAGGGGGTATTTGTTTCTCCGTCTATGTTACTTAAGCATCAGTATTTCATTCCTCGCAGAGTCACTTGCTCTTCTGGCCTTTCTGTTTAGGTTCATTAATTGTACTTTTTGTTGTTCTATTATTTTCGTTCCACCAGCGTATTTATGTCCATTTTTAAATTTTCCTTCTTTTTAGGTGTCTTCTATAAATATATTGCAACACATTTTGTAATTAATTTCGAATTCTCTTCAGGATCTCTCGTAAGAGCAAGAATACCCTTTGCCTCCATTTCTACTATTTTGCCCCAATCTACCCGGTTTACTTAATATTTTGGTCTGATCAGCGTTGGTTTCCTTCTTAAGTTGAAATCCAACGCAACAGGGCAGTGATCACTTATTGACTTTTTCTAAAACTGTCAATTGATTTACTGTATCCGCAATCAACCGTCGACCAGCAGTGATATCAATTCAATATTTGTTTGTAATCCCATGTTTTTAGTATGTAAACTATTTGCGAAGAGAGACAAGAGCGTGCTTGCAATGTTCATGGATTAAGGACGGCTTTTTCCGATATTCGCACAGACTGGCACCGATATATTTAGGTCAACTAAATGACAGTTTTTTCTGTCTCAATGTTTTTAAAGTTATATACTTTGCAGTTTAGCATCTTATATACACGGCGTTATTTAAAATTGGATACATAAAATACTATTTCAGTTTTACATAATTTTTTTTATAATTTATTATACAAAACCTTTATCCTAAGATTATCAGTAGGTGTATACAATTTAAATTATGTACGTAATTAACATAGGAACATGGTAATTAGGTTAATCCAACAATTAACCTAAATTTTGAAATTTTTTCTGGTATCTTAATTTGTCTGTCTGAGGGACATACATAGTTGGGTTATGAGGGTTCACTGGTGATGTTGAGTTTCATGGGTTGGATGGAAGGGTTGGGTGTGATCTGCGAGTATGAAGATGGGGTGTGTTGGGAGGTGCCCGAGTGTTCTGGGGGAAGGATGAGGCCGATAGGGCGTTTTCTTTTGAGGCGACGTGAGTGTAGTGGTGGGGAAGGGTTGCTATGGAATTGCTGGATCGTGGTGTTGGATGATGGTTGAAGGTGCTTTTGATTAGTGAGGTTACAGATTTGGTGATTAAGGAGTTGACTTTGGGAAGTTTAATGTAGTGGTGGATAATGGAATTTCTGAGGTACCAGGGAGAGTTAGTGATGGCGCGAAGCATTGTTTTGTTTTGTTTGGATTTTGGCTGAATGGGTTTTGGCTGTTGCTCTCCATATGGATGAGGAGGGATATAGTTCTGAATTTAAGGTTGATTTTGGAGAGGAGGTGTTTAATGTGCGGTCTCCATGAGTCGAAGAAGAGTCCTAGGTAGGTTGTTTCTCTTTTTGTGCGTATTTGTGCGTTGTTTAGATAAAGGAGGGTGTGGGGAGGAGGGTTGGCTTTTGGTTAGTGTGAATGGGACGGCTACTGATTGGTGGGATTTATGATATTTCGCCATTGTTTGGACTAATGCTGTAGGTGCGTGAGTGCTGAGAGGTTAGATATTGGAGGTTTGATAGGAGATGGCAATGTCGTCTGCGAAGAAGATTGTGCTAGTGGCGGTAAGTTGTGGGATATCGTGGGAGATGTTGTATAGAAAGGGGGAGGGGGCAATAACGCTTCCTTGGGGGACACCTACAGCGTTGGGATGGGGTTGGGAGATGTAGTTGTTTATTTTGATGTAGAAGGTAGAAGGTAGTTGAGGAGTATTCTATAGTGGGTGTCGTTTAGGTAATCTTTGATTTCTGAGAGAAGGGATAGGTGATGGATTTTGTGGAAAGCTTTTTGAATGTCTATAAAAGTGGTGATGTAGGATTTGTGTTGTTCGAAGTAGTTGTTTATGAGGTTGGTGAGGGAGTATAATTGCTTGCAGCAGGAATGTTTTGGCCGAAAACCATATTGCGTGTCGGGAACTAGGAAGGAGAATTCGCCCCTTAAATGACTGAGAAGTAATTTTTTTGAATAGTTTGGAAATTGTAGGAAGGTCTTATTGGTCGGTAACTTTCAGGGTGCGTAATTTTCAGGTGGGTAACATGATTATGGTGGCATGTTTCCATTTGTTTGGGTAATAGGTGGTTCTGAAGATGTCACTAAATTTATAGGTGATTAGTATTATTGTTTTTTTGGGGGAGATGTTTTCGGTGGCGGTTGGTGATGTGGTCATGTCCTGGGAAGGTTTTGTTTTTCAGTTTTTTATTGAGGTTTTGATTTGGGAAGGGCTGTAAAGTTTAAGGAGGAGCGTAGTTGTTGGGGCTGACGGAGTTTTGTTGCTAAGGTGTGGTTGGGATTGGTGTAAGAGGAAGAGTTGATAGGTTTTCAATTTGATTTGGGTGTGGGTTTGTACCTATACAGTTTGGAGAAAATATTTGACAATAAATCAAGTCTTTTCATCGCATCAGCAATGCATTGCAAGATATGTTCTTTCGTCACATGCCAGAATTTCGAGGAAATTTTCCTAAGCTAAGGTTTTTCGTTATTCTATGAAGCTGTTAAGGTATTTATCTTCATTACTCTGCTTCTATTAGCGCGAGCCCGTAAATTAATTCGGAACATGAACTGTGCACGGATATGTCTCGAGTGTGGTGACAAGCGTTATTCTTAGTGATGCATTGTATAATTTGAACAAATGTGCTGTCACGCTACTCGTTGCATATAGATCGTGATTATTTTGAAGGGACATAATTCCACAATTATGTTACTAAGAAGAATTTACACGTTGCTAGCATTGCCAAGTGATAGGAAATTACAGGATTTTTCGATTTTATTTCAGCTGTGTGTTGAATGACTGTTGTAAATTACACTCGGTAGTGACACTGAAATATTCCGTTTATATATATCTGAAACGTAGAATTTTTGTGTTATTTGAAATCTAAGACGACCCAAAAATGTCCCCTTCATACAGCGTATATCTTGCGCGTTAAGATATAGACTATATTCTAATGAGTGCAATGAGTATCACAGTTTTGAATTTTAAACATCATTCCTTTTCGAAATCGTCGTGCTTGTTCTTCGAACTGTAGTTTGTTTTGCAGTTATTGACTAGGAAATAATCGTTCAGAGTTGAATTTCACTTGAACGGTATAAAAATTATGTTTATCAAAGATTGTATATTCTGGATAAACAGTTATTGGGTTTCCATCCGGGTTAAAGTAAGTTTAAGCCACAACGTTTCGGATGGTGTACTCTCCCACCTGGCACTTTCAATTCGATTCCGGCTTAAGAGACCGTAATAATAATTCACGAATTTTAGTCCGTGGCTGGAGCACTCGTTTTGATACTATTTGAGTTCTCGGCGTTGCCCAGTTATTTATTTAAATCAGTCCGGAGAACTGACTTGGTAAACATTTAATTTAACCAACATTTACCAGTCTTTAGACCATTTACCCCTTTACGTTCCCCTCCCCGATGTAAACTCACGGCATACCAGTATAATGACTGACGGTATAAATTAATTCTACTTCTACACGGAGACCAAAATTTAGCTGGTACTTAGGGTAGACCCGGTATCTTAAGAGGGTAAAACTACTCCGGGTAACTTTTTGACGACCACCTCCTTGTGGAGGACATATAATTTCATTAACCTCCGTGATTAATGCGAGAATTAAACTCAACTGCTAAAACCTCAAAATCGACAGCAATTTGTCTTTTTGCATTACTTTATGAAAACCCCTTCCACTACCCGTACGGTAACGTTGATTCCCGCCCTTGCCTTTTAGAGTTGAAATTGGACCCTTAAAAATTCTAGAATGACACTATCGCTATTCAGCGACCCCGTAAACGCTTTATTCAACTCTACGTTTACAATTTTTTTTAAATTCCATACTCCACCTACTACCCTTACCCCTAGAGGTGGTAGGCGTGTCTTAATCCCCGGTGTTTGTTCCTGGATCGTAAGTAACACGTAAACAAAGTTTGGTAAGCATTTCTCGACGTGTTTAAGATCGTGCGCGGAAATTTGTTTCAACCCCTTCCACCTCGACTCGTAGGGGGTTGAACTAAATCTTGACCAGTATGGTAAATGTCATACTCTGAGACTTCCGTAACACCAGTTTCAGTTGTTTACTCGTTAATTTTATATACGGCTTTTCACCCACTTCCTTCCCCCAGGGGCTGAACTACAACTTAACTGACATAGTGAATGTGTCATTGACTTCTAAAACCTTGGATTTGACACCAATCTCAGTTGTTTGCGTTATTTTTAGTAACATCCCTTCACCCCCTTCCATTACTAGTGCTGCCTTCTCTGGCTGGAAGCGGTTGAAATTATACACTAAAATCACCTGGAGAGAAGCTACTAATCTCATCGAACCCGGAAACAAATTATTCTACGCTAAAAACGGCAGTTTTAAAGTGTTTCTTAATTTCACCGCGTTCACCCCTCGAGTTTCCTAACGCTTTGAAAGATAGACAGAAACCTTCGCGGGTTGGGCACGCACGAAAATTTTATTGCAATCGGATAAATAGTTTAGAAATGCGTATGGGACACACAGGCAGATATTAATTTGTATAAATGTAGATTTTTCCAGGATGTGCATAAAATATTAGAAACACGTTCAATTTAGGGAAGAGTAGCTGTAGACGAAGGCATGACGTGTTCACCAGGTTGTCCTTCCATTTGTCCTCGTAGGCCAAGACATATCTCTTGGGGAATAACCATTTAACCGGGAGATTTATTTTAAATGCACAAGTTCCGTCTGAAGGTAACCGTCGTCCGAAACGACTCGGGCTCTATGTATTAAGGCTTTACTGTCCTCCTCCTGGGCTGTTCAGATCTGTATGGTTGCCTGTGTCGTCTTGTGATGTACAGCTTCACCCAGTTCACCATTAGGCAGTTTAAAACTAAGATGTCAAAAAAGGGAAGGTAGCCGTCTTTTTCCATCTCCGTTGTAAATTGTATCTTGGAATTTATTCTGCTAAGTTGTTACAGAAATTTTTATAATTTTTTAATTCCTACGAGCAGACTGACGGAATGACTGGGCTCGCCTCTGCCTCATGAAGTAGGAAACTTTTGTTTGTAAACATTCGAGGAAAAAGTTCTAAACTCATCGCCCTACTAACCGAAACTTGCGTAAAAGTCCACATGGAATTGTCTTTAATTTCATGACTTTCGTCTGATAATTTCCAATTTTTATTTTGTAGGTATAGACAGGCTATGTATAGGGTATTCCACATACTGGCAACTCCCCTCTTATAACATAGGAAAAGGAGTGAAAGGGGGGATGCAGAAAGGTGAGCAAGGTACCCAAGGGTTAACTATGGCCCACGTACCAGGGTTTAAGGATCCTACCCGGAAATTTGCCTAAAAGTGATGCAGGGAAAACCCTAGAAAAACCTGCATCAGGTAGGTCGGGCATTTGGTACTTGTCCCACGCTTTTCCGATGGTGTGAGAGCAGCTAGCTGTGGGGTCGCAGCTTTCCCCTCGCCGTGCCGTGACCAGTTAAGGAGGCAGCTGTCCGACTATTCCAATAGGAAAAGCGGGCAACTCTTACCGTAGGCCTAAGGTTTGCGGCCCCAAAACATACACCTCTCAAAACAGACCGAGGTGCCTCGGCATGTGGAAACCTTATTTTAAAAAAACCCAGAGAAATGTGAAGGCATCACTAAAGGTAGCCTCTTCCAGAGCTCTCTAGAAAGGTGTACTTGCGAGAGAATTCTCCCAAAGTTAAATTTTTTATATACGTTCTAGCCATGAGCCCCAGATGAAATGTTTTCTTTGATTTGTGTTTACATAAGGGGCTGAAGGGAATATTGAGAATTCCCCAACTGTTGTGATTATTTGTATGGAATACGAAAAGGTTTATGGGTGGTGTTGCATCACAAGGAGGCCAGATATGTGACTAGTATTCTGCGTCACAGTTGCTTTTCAGAGGAAGCTGTCATCTTCCTCGTCAGTTGCGAATGACGTGCTTGCAATTTGTAGCACTGCCCACGGTTCAGTTCCGTCACAGTTTCGCTTTTGTCCTGTTTGGTGTTTCACATATAACTGTAGAAAGAACAACACGATACGTAAAAATTCATGCCCATACTTTATCCAAATGGCCTAGAAATCCAAACCTACCAAAATTATCCGATATTGTCTAGAGGACTCGTGCGTTTCGTGGTTCTGTGATGTGGTCCATGATTTCTTGAATGAAAATTTCTTGAATCTTTCGAAGCAATCGTCTTCTGTTGAGTTGACTGTATCGAACAGCACGCGGCAGAGGCAGACGGCTTCCGTAAGTAAACCAGAACAAGAGACCGGTTCTCTGCCCTCTGCCGGCCACATGTCCCCATGTCCCATCTGTAGCACACTCTCTCTCCTCTCAGGCTTGGCTCATCATCATTAAATACATTTCTAAGGGCAGCGTAATACTAGTTTCGGAATTATCATTTTAATTAGATATATATTTTTTAAATTGGGTTTCAATTTACTATCGAATTTTAGTATTTAGTATGGTCTAACAACTTCAGGTAAACTTATAAAACGAAGTGGTTGTCCAATTGATAACTATCGAGTATCGATTCAAGTAAAAAGAAAAGGAAACTGCTTGTTGGTTATGTCTGAGTCTGCTTGTTATTGAATGTTTGTGAATTCGTTTTTTTTGTCATAATACAAGTCTTTGTCCTTTACAATTTCATAATGTCGAAACGTAAATGTACTTTTACTGTACGTTTGAAAGAACTACCCGTTTATTACGTTGGTTGTTGTCTCAGATAAGAAAGATAGTTCAGGTTGTCGATCGGAGTTTTCCGTCCAGCATAAAGGGAAGGGGAACATTGAGGAGCACATAAATTCCGAAAGGTATGTGCAATCAAAAAGAGATGCTGAAAAAGTAAAAAATATTGGAATTGTTTTTTAAAAGTGACAAATTACAAAGTGAAGACAATAGTTTTTTTTTAAAAAAAATTATTATTCTTTTTCATGAAACTTTACTATATAAACATTTTATAGTTATGATATATGTACATGTTGTATTATACAATATATATATATACTGTGGAGCATTTTGTTTCACCTCCTGAATTAATATATTTTATTGATTATTGATTTGATTACGGGTCTGTTTCTTTTTAATAGTTGACGTTTGATGTGAGGAGGATATTAACCGGTTAATCGGATATTAACGGGTTGGGGTGAATTATGTCATTTTTGTACTGAAGTATGTATTTGGTTATTGTTTGGTGGATATATGGAATATTGAGGGGAATTGGAGAAGTACCAGGGACAGTTTGTGATATAACGAATTATTTTATTTTGGGATATTTTGATCTTGTTGACGTGTCTTGGCTGCGAACCCCAAATATTACAGCCGTACTTCCATAATGGAGAAATAAGAGATATATAAATTAATTTTTTCATTGGAAGGGTTAAAGGAGAATTAGGATTCAGTAATGGTTTTAATATTTTAAAGCGGTTGTTGATTATTTTTTTAATGTGACTGGTGTTTTGGGACCATGTTAGGTTTGAATCGAGTATTAGTCCACGGTATTTATGGATTTGTTTGTTTGGAATGGGTCTGTTGTTAATAAAGTTGTCGTTAGTGAAGGATATCTTTTTTCGGGAAAAAGGAACTGTGATAGATTTATTTTTTGTTTATGATTATTCTCATATTGTTAGCCCAAACGGTTAAATGGTTAATGGCAGTTTGCAGTTTTATTGTAGCCGATTCATAGTCATGGGACTGTCAGAGTATGGCTATATCGTCGGCAAATATGAGAGTTTTAGTTGCGGTTGTTTGAAGGATATCCCCTTGAGGGACGCCTGACTGAATGGGATATATTGCGGAGAAAAGGTTTTGATATTTTTTTGACGGTAAGGGCGGTTTGTAAGATAGTTGGATAGAAGATTTAAGTAGGGGGTGGGTAGGTGATTTTTTAATTTGAAGAGGACTGAGGGATGGTGAACCTAGACAAAATAGTGATTATGAACGAAACGACATTTGCCTACCATAATGTTGTTTACGATTTTAAATCTAACAATTGTACATCAAAACTTATAAATGAATTGTACCAAATTTTTAGGTGCAAGAACATTGATTCTAAACGCGATTGAACCGTCTTTCAAACAAAAAAATTGGAAGAAATAAATGTTGCACATTTTTAGATCGAGACAATGGACTGTTCCAATAGAAACTAATTGAAACTATCCCCAATTCTAGTAACATTTCAAACCGTAAATAGGTATCAAACAAAAACTAATACAATTTGCTGATGTGAGTGGTGGAACGCCTGATCTGCTGACTGATCATCCGGTTAATACTATTTCAAGAAACGATATATCCGAAAAAACGTTTGTTTTTCTGCTGACAACATAAATCCGAATTTTGGTGTTGTCATAGAAGGAAAGTAAACAATGTACATACTAAACTGCAAAGGCAACTCAACAGGGAACTGCTAGGGATAGGTTGTGGGGGTACATAATGTCAACAACTACCACCATCTGCTGCAGATAAGTTGCCCATAGACTAGAATTCATTTTAGTTAAATTATTTAAATATTTCCCGTCATTCACTGTTAGAGTGACCCACTTGAAAGAATTGTGTAGCTTCACTGTAGTTGAATATAAAAAAAATTCATACAGAAAAAGAATATTTTTGAGCATACACTGAATACAGCAAATGTTCCCATGGGTTCTTGTTACTGGAACACTGTCCGACCTTGTATTAAACTTTTTTTATGATCAGACTTCATTACTGCATTTATGGTTTTCCAGTGTTACTGCGTAAAATTTATAAATAGACGGCAACAAAATTAGTGCTACAGAAGTTGACAAGATTTTGAAATTGAAGGATAAGTTAATTTCAAGAAACGGTGACTTATATTCCTCAGAGGGCCTAATCTTTAATGTGTGAAAGAATTTCTAGTGGCAATGTAAATGAAGACAAATTCAAGCAGGATGTTATATTGGTTTATATCAGATTCATATCATATATTGAATTATAGATAACTAATTCTTTTGAATACGGTGGAATTTAAATGGTGTGCATTATTGATGTGGAATGGTGCTGAACGTTCGTCTGTATTTAATTAACAGCAAAGTTCCCAAGGAGAGTGTTATCAATATTGGTGAACATTTTGATGAAAAGTTAATGGAGTAATGCTGAAAAGAAATCCCTTGTATGAAAATAGAGTTTAAAGGAATGGAATTGTCTCGGAAATTGGTGCAAATTTTTAAACAATTCAATTCTCTTTCTGAAACCCCTATTAATTTGATGAACTTGATAAGGTTTATTTTATGTTATGCGGGACTTCAGCTGCTGTGGAAATTGTTTTCATCGTTGATATAATTCTAAATATAGTTGTAATGAATTCCATGAGCTCGGGTAAAAATGACATTATCAACCTAGCTTCTTCCTAAAAAAATGTTCGTGGTACCAAAAACAAGATTTTGCTGTAGCATCCACCAGTATCAGTCAAGAAAAATAAGTTTTGTAACTAAAATTTAATGTTTTATTTTTTTCAAATATTCCTCCTGTAACTATTTTATCCGATATGCCCTCGAATTTGTTAAGAAAATTATGGTATCTCTAATTTCAACGATTCGTGCCTCAATGGATGAATTTGAGTATTTTCGAAGAATATTTGTGTACATCATAAAATGTTAAGGTTCAACTTTCAAGGATAAATTTTTTTTATGTAGCGTGTGTCACTCACCGATTGCAAAGAATAGTAAAGTATCGTAACGAAAGTAGACTAAAAACTCTTAATGAAGTCAAACTGTAATAGTCTTAATAAAGAGTGTAAGTTTTCCCGACGTATATTCTGTATAAAGAGTTCTCGGGTAACGTGTTACCCGACCGGAAACCCGAGAAATCTGTAATAGTCTTATTTTTTATTTATCAGTGTCTACGACGTCATAGGAAACTAAGAATGAAGTACGTTTATTACAGCTAAAAAACAACTAAATATACAAAATACTATGTCGAAAGTTACCATATCTTGATGGTTATACGAATTTTCTGTATTCATTATATTTACGAATTAATTTCTGAGCGTGAATCACACTAAAGCGGAAACCCGAGAAATCTGTAATAGTCTTATTTTTTATTTATCAGTGTCTACGACGTCATAGGATATTTTGAATGAAGTACGTTTATTACAGCTAAAAAACGACTAAATATACAAAATACTATGTCGAAAGTTACCATATCTTGATGGTTATACGAATTTTCTGTATTCATTATATTCACGAATTAATTTCTGAACGTGAATCACACTAAAGCGTAACGAATCGGTCAGTTTACAACCGGTTTGTCATAATTGTACTGAGGGAAACTAATTAATATATTCTTAATTCTAGACTTTTACAGCTCTTACAACCGTCGACAAGGCGGCTTCTGATTGGTGCTCAACAATTAATGTGTAGGTTGTGACGCCCCTTCACTTCCGTTGCGGTCCTGATACGTTACACTTACATTTTAACACGGCAACTTAAACTACTGCGTTACTTAGTTTCACCTCATGAAACCCTCTTTCGTTCTTTGTCAAGGACACTGGTAAAACTGACGGGACGCTTAATGACGATGGCAACCGTTACTTTGTTCGGAGAAGAAATTAAATCTGCGATTCTTCTCGTAATCTTAATGGTGAAACCATTAATAAGTATTGTATGAGAAGTATTCCCTATATCTGTTCAATAGGTATTTTTATTGGAATAATTACGTAGGTTAAGCGTTTTTGTATTGGAAATGAAAATTGTTAGGACGTGGACAACGTGGATGTATATTTTACGCGTTCTTCGGCATAAGAAGTCTATTCAGCACTCTTCTCTAATTTGTGACGCTTTCACGATCAGCAATCGAACCGAGACATGATGTTGCAATCTTCTATTTCTTTCTAGCTCAGCCCTGACCAGGACCTTCGTACTGCACTAACGGAACTACGCGTACATGATTACCTCTAAGTAATCCTGTTCTAGACTCGCATCACGCCGACCGGATATAGCAAACTTCAATATGAAAATTGCAATTTAGTTAGTATTAGTACTTTTTCAACATGGTTAAATTTTTTTTTGCTTTGAAGTTCTTAATTATGCCGGAATGGAAGAAATTTCCTACATATTGAGAGCTACGTATATATAAAGGAAATATTTAACAAGATAAGATGTTGATACAGAAAGGGAATTCAAATTTTCATGATGTTTAAATTATTTTTTCATATGTTTTCAAGTTAACAGTAAATTAGGAAGAGTGGAATATCCCATGCTTTTGAAATAAAGTGCTTCCTGAATTGTGTTGGAAACATTCGCAGACGAAATCCAGCTGCCAATTTCAAGAAAAACTTACTTTGTTCTGCCCGTAGTAACAAATAACTATTATGAATTTACAATAGTAGAGGTTGGAATAAATGGAAGAGAAAAAATGTACCGGATCTTTGTATAGCAGAAAATTTTATTCTCGGTATGCAGAATGTCGTATGTTTGTTAATTTGTTATTACACCTCATTATTTCTTAGACACGACGGTGAAGAAACACTGTTGGGGTAAAACGCCCTTAGAGGTCGGAGTGAAAGGCTTTTTTTCTAAATAATAATAATAATAATAATAATAAAAAGAGTAAGTTAAGAGAAGTTAAGTTCAAGTTTAGCCCCGTCATCGTGGTAGTGGAAGTGCATTAGAGTTGAAACCATATTTTTCTGTCATTGAGATAAACAGAAACACTCGCGATGCTGGTTAATCAAGTGTCTAATTCATTTTTCTGGCAACGCCCGACAATGATATTTAAGTTCTTATTTCTCGATTTGTCATTTACATTAATAAGTATCGATAACCTGAAGAAAGGAACAATGTTTCCAGAAACGTAGTGTGGTATTTATATTATCACTTCTTTTGTCTGTATTTGGCTATATTTCTTATTATCAATTTTTAATCAGACGCAAATTTTTCACGTTAACTATCGATACGATTGAAAGACCTGCTACAGTACTACATGATGATGCCGATATATTTTGAAGAAGTTAATGTGCTACATCGCAGGAAACGTTGTGTTTTTCAGTTATGTTTAAACGATTGTTAGTCACATCTCGCGTCATTCTGAACTGTGCTCTATGCTTAATTATTACTTTTCTCCGTATCAATGATTTGCCGTGTAGTCGGGCATTTAGCATATGTATATAAAATGTCTTCTTCGTCGTCGTGTTACAGGTTTTCAGTTTGCGGTCCATTACATAGTTATATATAATTGTTCTTGTACATTTGATTGTTGACGTATCAGATTTCATCATCTGATGCCTATCGGTCAATCTATTTCTAAATACGAGTATAATAAAATGAACAGCGAGCGTTATCAGCATCGTAAACGGTTTATTGTTGTCTTAATTCCCACTGCTTAGATGGCAACGTTGAGTTGTCGGAGACATCTTTCCAGACATACAGTGACAAAATGAACGCGGGAAACAATGCTTTGAACAATCATCACAATGTATATTTCGTAATAATGCACTCGTACAGTGCTAAACGTTCCACGTTACAAAAAGTGTTGAAAACGTTCCACGTTAGTGTCCGGCGTGGGTAAATATATTTTACAAACCTTAAACGTAGCCCAGTAGCTATTATGGGTGTATTTTCGGCTATTCCAAATGGATTTTTAAAACCAGATCAAATGTTGGAAAGAGAATTAAATTCTCTAAAACCTTTATTCTATGACAGGATAATTTACTGTCTACCATTTGGAGTTACTAGCGCTATAAATATGAAAAACTGAATTCTTACCGAAAATGACGTAAAACGTCGTAAATTTGACGAAAAACTTTTGTTTTGTCAACGGACTTGCGCACTTGTGTAGCCAAACTTGCCAATGCCGGGAGCTACTTTCGCATTAAGAAACTGCTTTTATTGGTAGGAGTGGCCAGATTTGATCCGTTGGAATTTATATTAGAATCAAATCTGATAATTCAAGCTGAAGTATTAGCTCATCTTTGTTAAAATGTTTAGTCACGTAGGTAGAAAATTCTTCTGTCTTCTAGTAACAAAGGTGATGCAGTAAATTGTGCGAGGAGTGAAATATTTTAATTCCTGAGAACTTACGTAAAATTTCTCTCTTAATTGTTTGACGTCTCCATTCTAAAGTTTCTCCCAAAGCTCCAATTTAGCTGACAATCATTGTCTGATATCATTTCCACCAATTACTTTTCATTCCCCTGCAATTTTCAGTTGTCATAACAAAGCTCAGAGACATCCATAACCACTGATACGACTCCAATCTGAATTGTTTTTCTCTATTTTTATGTAAATCCCCTCCACCCCAACACTTAGCCTACTCCTCTCCTGTGCCGAAAGGGGTTGAAATTATACACAAACAGAATCGGTAAAAATATTTATTCGGCGCATATTTCGGCCAATGAACATGTTTGAAAACTACACGCCCCTGTGGGTGGTAGACGTCTTACCCCCACAGTGATTATTTCCTGGTCGTAAGGAACACGTGTAAGAAATTTGGTCAAATTTTCTCCACGGGTGTAGATATGTGTTAGCTTATTGGTTCTTAGATTTCAATAACAATTTTCCCAAATAATTAATTAATTAAAGTAAGCAATACAGCCAATATGCCAGAAAAATTTACTGATTAATGAAACCAAAAATTTATTTGAATACGTTACGCCCACAATTTTGAGACTTGTTTAGATAATCGGGTAAATTACAGTTTAAAATACGTAGACAGGCACATCAACGTAGTGGAGAGGCGCTCATTTACCTCATTCTAGTGAAATCTTTTCCAGATTCTCCTGCTAAATATCATCATTCATCCTCTGGAAATTTATATAATCTCCCGGTACAATTTCAGTTCGGGGAACAAGTTTGAGTGTGAAAATTTTGGGTGTATTTGGAGCCACTCTTTTCCATATCTTTCTTTTTCTTATTTTCCTCTTACGACCCGTGTTCGCTGCAATTATCACTGCGATTCAACTGCAGACGTCGTTAGTTTTGTAGTTTCCTCGTTGACTCTGTTTGTCCTATCTTTACTGATATGTCAACCGTGCTGTTAAACTTGTTTTTGTTGTGATCACCCAGTTGAGAGACAACTTGAAGTGTGTAGGTTACGTTGGCAGCATTGCTTGTAATCGCATCACTTGAATGGTTATTTTCTTAAGAGACACCTCTTCGTAATATGTAATAAATAAGTCTTGATTACTGCGCGTCCTTTTCTTTGTATCGTCTTTTTAAGTTCAGAAGAAATAACTTATTGGTTCACCTTTACGTATCTATTGTATAGTTTTCAGTTTCTTGGAAAACATAATTGCAATGCCCTACATAAGTCGTAGTTTTAAGAGTTCTCACTGCGTTTTGTGAATTTGAAACGGTCGCCCGTGAACTGAACAGCGTTAACTTGGTGGAGCCGGAGCCGCGGACAATTCAAATCGTATCGATAGTCTGCAAAGAACTGGCCGCAACACGTGGCAACACCGGAGCGGGTATGTTTGCCTGGCATTGAAATGATAACGGTTAGACCTCTCACTCTATCCCTTCCCCCTCCTCTCCGCGTCAGCAGCTACGCTCGCTCGCTTCAGTCCTTTAAAGAAGGTCCTCCGGCCATGAAGATGACTGGTCACCGTCTCGCAAACGCAACTCAAACCCGTCAAGTAAAGTGATCGAAAGTAGCTCCGTGGTGACATGCTCGTGTGAAATACTG
Organism: Zhengitettix transpicula; assembly: GCA_037074705.1. Lineage (NCBI taxonomy): Eukaryota > Metazoa > Arthropoda > Insecta > Orthoptera > Tetrigidae > Zhengitettix > Zhengitettix transpicula. The sequence goes on along the minus strand of CM073591.1, from coordinate 185,630,219 downwards.
TCGAGTGCGCGGCGGCGAACTAGCGCGAGAAAATTGTGTCCCACGATGGTCTGGCGAACGCTTACGAGTGACCCGACGTCGTAATTTGCAGTGTAACCTAGGCACATTATGATGAAGTTCAAATCGTTGTTCCGTAGACACGGGGCGAGCGCGGCGCCTGGGAAGGCCGAGGGAGGCGCCGGCCCGAGCATGGTGGACGTCGACGTCTCCGTCGGCCTGCAGCAGCTGGCTAAGGAGAAGGCCAGCCTTGAAGCCAGGGTGACGGACCTGCTGGGGGTGGAACGGGAGGTGCACACCCTCAGGGAGAAAGTCCGAGCCTTGCAGGTTAGTCTTAAACATTCAAATAATTATAATGAATTCTTGTTTAAATTATCTAAAATTAAGCATTTTATTTAATTCTTGGAATCTGTTTTAATTCAAGTTAATCCGGAAACCTGTAGATATTCAGGGTAGGATTCTGATAAAAGTATAATTTTTTTGACACTAATAAATGTATTATGAAGAATAACTACAAGTTAATATAATAATTGACAAACAAAATTTTAGATAATTTTTTGTTGTCATTGTTTTCTTTAACTTTTACCCAGTGTTACATTCAATCACAATACACACTTTTCAGAGAACTAATAAACCTGAAATGTGACTGGACAATTTCCATGTAGGAATCCTCTAAGTGCACAAATAAACAGTTGAGAAAATTTAAACCTTCTCCTTAGTTTGTTATACTTAAAAATAAATTTGCACAGCGTTTACAAGAAAATTTCCCTTAAGCAGTTACTTTTTGCAGTTTTCAAACTCTGATTTTTCTTCTTGGATGGGTCTAAAAAATATTAGGTATTGATTGTTCTTACCTGTGTCAACCACAACATTTCATGTCCATAATAATTTTACTCAATCAAATTTCCACATTAATACTAATTTCCCACCCAAAATTTAATTGCATAATTATAACATTTTAGGCGTTGCTTTAAACAGAACTTCAGTTATTAGAAATATTTATTATTTCAAATCTTATCTTTCACATATTTGAGAATAACAACAGCTAATTTTGATTGTATTTGCAACTGAGTCTTACAAAAATTTCACATTTTTATTTGTCTGTCACTAGCTGTGTCCATTCTTTTCTATTATTGCAAGTAAAGTATATCCACTAAACTTACTCAAGTGCATATTTTAAATGAATTAATGTATTGATATATAAGCTTATTCAATCACCAATTTCATTTTTGCTTCTCACTTTTTAAAGTTCCTCTGACTCAATTACAAAATGCTAGTATGGAGAGTGAAACAAAACCACCTTACCTGCTTTTTCTAGATTTCTGGTAATATTTTTGAAAAAATCACCTTTGTTAATTTGACTTTTAATTCAATTTTTTTATAAACCTTTCTTCCCAGTCTGAAATTTTAAAACCAACTTTGCTTACGTCTGTTTTGTATACAGAGTATTTGACACTTAGCAGCATATTTTTATAGGGAATTTGGAGAGGATGTAGTTTAGGTCTAATACCTCTGGTATTAGAAGTTCTGGATCCGAAGTTGGGTTGTTCGGCTTTGGTAATCTCCTATTTTGTAGGTAGGAAGGCAGGAGGAGAGTAGCTTTTTCCAGGTGTGAGATGTGATTTGGTTGGCTGGAGAAGAGTAGAATGAGATGTTAATGGGGATGCCTACAATCTATCATCCTCACTTCTGCCAGCATAGCCTCCTACCAAGAAGCACCAAAACCCCATCCAACAAACCCACACCAAAATCAAATTGAAAACCTACTCAGAGAGAAAAAAGCTTTGAGAAAACAATGGTACAAGTCAAAAAACCCCATAGTAAACCACCCAATACAATGACACTACTAAAAGACAACAGAGACTCTAAACATTACACAACTACCTTCAATAACTGAACGCAACTGACAAATCCCTATGACTCAAAACTAGATACCTGACCAAAATGCAAACTGACATCTCCCCACTTAAAAAAGACAACCAATGGTTCACCACTCCCTCAAAAAAAGCAAACATCTTTGTCCAACTATTAACCAAACAATTCCCTCCCCCCCTACTCCTAACACCATGTCTTAAACCAATCACAACCACACTTTAGCAACAAAACTCCATCAGCCCCAACAACTATACCCCCTTCATAAACTTTACACCCCTCCCCAATTCAAAACTGCAATAAAAAACTAAAAAACAAAGCCTCCCCAGGACATGACCACATCACCAACTGTCATCTAAAACATCTTCAAAAAAAAACATCTTAAAAAAAACTAATACTAATCACCTATATTTTCAATGCCATCATCAAAACCAACCAAATGGAAACACTACGATAATATTATTACCAAAATCAAGCAAACCAAACTTCCACCTTGGAAATTACTGACCAATAAGTCTCCTTCATACAATTTCCAAACTATTCAAAAAATTACTTCTCATTTAATCAGCGAATTCTCCTACCTAGTTCCCGACACACAATATGCTTTTCGACCGAAACATTCCAGCTGCCAGCAATTATACTCCCTTTACAACTTCATAAACAACATGATATCCCACAACATCCCGCCACTAGCACAATCTTCTTTGCAGACGACATTGCCACCTCCCATCAAATCCTATCAAAATAAAAAATCTTCAGGCAGCACTTGTGGACCTAGGTCATTGGTCTGAACAATGGTGAAATATCATAAATTCCACCAAACCAGTAACTGTCTCATGTAAACTAACCTAAACCAACCCTCCTTTCCACATCCCCCTCTATCCAAACAATGCAGAAATGCCCACAAAAACAGAAACCACCTACCTAGGACTCCTCTTTGATTCAAATCTCTCATGGAAACTGCACATTAAACACCTCTCCAAATTGAACCTTAAATTCAGAACTCTATATCCCCTCCTAAACAGAAAAGCCCCACTCACCCTAATCACAAAATGCTTAGTATATATCTCCATAATACAACCCACCTGGTCCTAAGCCTCTTCCATATGGAGAGCAACAGCCAAAACCCATTCAGCCGAAATCAAAACAAAACATAATCCTATGCACCAGTACTAACTCTCCCTGGTACCTCAGAAATTCCATCATCCACCTTGACATTAAACTTCCCAAAGTCAATTCCTTAATCACCAAATCAGTAACCTTGCTAATCAAAAGCACTTTCAACCATCCTAACACCACAATTCAGCAATTCCATAGAAACCCTCCCCCACCATTATACTCACGTCGCCTCTAAAGAAAATGCCCTATCGACCTCATCCTTCCCCCAGAACACCTCGGGCACCTCCTAACGCACCCCATCATCAATACCCACAGACCCAACCCATCAAACTCAACATCACCAGTGAACCCTCAGCCCATCAATGTCAGACAGGCAAATTAAGACACATGAAATAATTGCAAAATTTATGTTAATTGCTGGATTAAACTATTTGCCATGTTCCTATGTTAATTATGTACATAATTTAAATTGTATATACTGTAACTGATTATTTTTGGATAAGTTTTGCTAATAATTTTTTAAAAAAGCAACATATTCATTTGGTGTTGAATATTGTAATTTATGACAACATTGTCTTTAAAAGAATCATTATATATATAAATTCATTAGCCTTTTGTTGATGAATTAAGACATGCATTTTACATGAAAAATTTAGTCATTTATGACTCTGATTTTTGTATTCATTCATGTCAAAATGACCCAATTTTAATGTAACATAATGATACATACATACCTCTTATGTTGAATTAATCAAATGTTAATGTTAAATATCCTTTAATTTCAGTACATGGTCTGTTTTTTATATTATTTTTTATAATCTTTGTATTAGTCATACAAAATTTATTTATTGAAAAACACAGTGTAATGCAGGCATATTAGTCTCTTTTTTTGTAGCAAATATTGGTATCTAACTAAAGTAAATTAATTTTTGTTGACATAGTTTTGTATTAATATTTTGTTTATTTGCTGGAGTTAATTTTGATTAATGTATTTTCTGTAATAATAATAATAATTCCCCTTTTCAATGTGAACTCAATTAAATTTTTATAATTGCATAAAATAGCCAAATGACAGACAAAAATGAAGTGACTGTATAAAAACTACACGTTTGTGGAAAATTTTTTCTTTTCATCAGGTGATTGAAAACATAAAAGCCAGCTGTGGTATTTATATCACTTCATTGTGTTCGTCCTTTGGCTATTTTATCTCATTTTTATATTTTAAAACTAAGATATTATATTTCTTTTCAATTAAGTTTTATATTTGATTATCGTCTTGGTATCTCCAGTTTGTTGTAAATCAAAATTAATAACTTAGATGTAAGTATGGTCAGTTGTATTATTTAAATTGTCAGATTTCAATATAAAAGCAATTTCTAATCTAATTTTGCAGGAACAACTAACACACATGGAGCAGCTTCAACTGGAGAATGCATCCTTACAGGTTAAACTTCACAGTGTTACACACTCACCCTTATCAGACAATGAAAAGCAAGAGCTTTTACTAGGCACCAGACAACATAGTTCTGCTCCAGCATCCATGGTTGCAAGTGTAAGTTAAGAATATTATATAGGATGAATTAAAGAGAATTCATATACAAATTTGGCATCTATTGTATTACAAACTGTTAACTTCCATAAAATGTTATAAGAGGTTTCAGTTTGTATTTTATATAAATACATTAATAATACCTCAACATTAAAGAATTACCTGATTATTGTGACTAGTCCTGAATTAAATTTTAGTTTCAAATTGATGGTATTTTTAGTTCCATTGTTTTGGAATGAACTTAATTAGTAACCTTAATCAGAATTTATTAAATATGTAAACATTGAAAATATTTATCATTGTTATATGTATTATCAATGCCAACAATATCAACATGTTTTTTAACATCCCTTGGATACCTTTTGATATTTCCTTTTACATACTTCTCTACCAGTATTCTCAATGCTTTTTAATTTTGTGTGATGCTATCCCATGTCAATTGCCATTTTCTTCATTTATCTACATTCATTACATTTGTCCTACTTCATATTTACTTGTTTCTTGTGTGATCTCTTCAAGTGCTTCCTATAATTAATTGTTCCACACTTAGTATTATTTTTCCTTTATGCTTGTTGAATTTGTCAGTTTCTTTATATCAGTACTGGTATCACACATTGATTGAATAATCTTTCAATTCCAGTGGCATATTTAGTTTGAACACAAGTTAATTTTGAGTATATATTTGTTTATAATAGATTTACCATGGAAACTCGACTATCCTCTCCATATGGTGTATTCTGGGATAACTGTAACATAAATTGTTTGGGTTCAGCTTTAATAAAGCCCCTTACTTTGCTAAATTTTCAATTCCTGTCACTAGCATAGGACAGTCATACAATCTCACAACAGCAGCATAGCACTGGTGATTTATGAAAGAACAAAATATAATCAATTATAATATTTATTTACAAGGGCAAAGTGTGAATGTTTACTGATATTGTAGTGTGGTTTTTACCATTCCATTCATTCAAACATTCTGAAACTGTTCATATAACTTAAGGCAATGAAATGTCTAATATAGTTCAGTTTTACTTATCCTGATGTGACTTGTTTTATACATCCCATGTCGTCACTTGGAACCATCCTCGTCCATTGGAAAGCACACAGTCACACTTCTTCACATCACTACAGGATTGATTACAACATACCAACACACTGTCCTAAAATAAGATTCTTCCCCCCTTCACTAGTTACCAACCATCTCACTTTACCCTGCTTAAAAGTTTTTTGGGGTAGTAACTTTCTCATACTACAGTTTATACAAAACACCTTAGACATTTACTACTACTACATTAAAGGTATATATAAAGAGGATGGTTGAGTGTTTATGCTACTTTACTGTTGCTATGATAAATCTATTGTTAACAGATACTACTTCATATTTAACAGGTCTAATTTCTTGATGTAGTTAATAACATAATACACAATATAACATGTTATTAACTTTTTTAAATTATTGCATATGATTAAATATTATGGCATTTTAAGTGTGATTTTTTAAAATAATTTAACTTGTTTGAATTGTCAAAGGATTTGCTGTTACCAGCTGAAGAAAGCACTACTGATGTAAATTTAAGTATGAGTCCATTGTCAAACTGGGACAGGCAGTCTGCTAGTAGTGCAAGCCAGCTATCAGTAGCATGTCTTCAAGACCGTATTCTGCAGATGGAAGAAACACACCACAGGTACTACTCTAGAATTATATATTTTTGCATTTAAACTCTGTCCCTTTGCATGGAGCAACAGGTTGCATGACAGGCAACCAAAGTAGTAGTAGTAGTAGTCGTCTTCAATTGTTGAGATTCTGTGCAAACTGTCCACTGCGAATACAAACTGTATATCTTTGATAGTGTTTATGTTTTGTTACTTGTATTGTTATTGTCCATGTTAGCGTTGGATGTAATTAAAGTTTTATGTGTGCCTAGAGCATCAACTGGTGTATCCACGATTACCTCTCAAGAGGTTATGGGCCCAGGAACAATTTTTTTGCGCTGAATTTGTTACTGATAAATAGCTTTGGTGAACGCGAGTATTTATTTGAGATTAAAAATGAATTCAAATATGGCTTCACGAATAGAGGTGCTATCGAAAGACAATTTCGACACCTGGATAATACAGATGCGAGCGATCTTAATCAAAAACGATGCCTGGCAATACGTAAATAGAACTAAAACCAAACCCGAGTCAGATGCGGCGGATATCGCGATATGGGAGAACGAGACAGCAAGGCTGCTGCCGATCTTATTTTGTCTATACACCCATCGGAGCTTAAACAAATTAAGCATTGCAGTACTTCTCGAGAAATATGGGCAACACTCGAGTCCATTCATGCGTCGAAGGGACCGGCGCGGAAGGCTACACTCCTAAAGCAGATAGTGTTGCAACGAATGGACGTGGGCGAGGACGTGCGACATCACCTCGGAAGATTTTTTGCCACTGTAGATAAACTGAAGTACATGTATGTGAATGTGAACGACTACTTATTGTCAATTCTCTTATTGTACAGTCTACCATCCACATTCGAAAACTTCAGGTGTGCGATCGAGTCGCGCGACGATCTACCAAAACCGGATGTTTTACGCATAAAGATAGTGGAAGAATACGACGCTAGACACGGCGAACGACGCAGTGATGTTCAAGACTCTATGATAGCGAAACCACGCGGATTTTGGAAAAACAAAGCTAGGGGAAAAATCGAACAATTATAGAGAGAAGGACACAACTTCGGAGATCCGATGCTACAGATGCAAGAAAATCGGACACAAAGCAAATCAGTGTCGATCAATAAGAAAAGCGTACGAAACGTCAAACGCGGTGAATAACGGGTCACTATACATGACGGAAATCGCGGACAAGTGCAAATTCACATCAGGTGGAGAAAAAGGAAATACAAATCGATGGTGCTTGGACAGCGGATATACCTCTCATATGAGCAAAGACCTAGACGACTTCACTCATCTAGAGCCTAATTCCTCTGGAAAGTTGAACCTGGCGGATCATTCGTCGGCAGAAGTCAAAGCAAAAGGTGTCGCTGAAATGGTCACACAAGTATCTGGTATCAAGAAACTCTTCGACTTACATAAAACCCTATACGTTCCCGAACTGCGTACCAACTTATCAGTCGGGAAGGTAGTCGACAAAGGACATAAAGTGATATTTGAGAAAAACAGAGCCAGAGTCGTAGATACACATGGAAGGATAATATTACTTACAAGTAGAAATGATGGGCTTTTCTACGTTCAAGATCCAAAGGAACGTGAAGCGAGTAATGTGGTACAGCCAGAACGTCGTCGCAAGGCTTCTTTGATGGAGGGGCATCGAATGATGGGACACTTGAACTTCAGAGACTTGCGAAACGCCGTCAAGAACGGCGCCATACGAGGAATTGAAATTGCCAACCCTAACGAGGACGTCGATTGCGCTGAAAGTACGCGCGGAAAGATGGCACGAAAACCACTACCAAAAACGTCACGTAGACGAACCAATCCAGGTGAATTGATTCATACGGATCTGTGCGGACCAATGCAGACAGAGTCAAATGGAAAGTCTCTATTTCGCCACTTTTATAGATGATGCTACACGATGGTGTCACGTGGGATTTATACGTCACAAGAAAGATGTCTTTGACGAATTCAAAAAATTCAAGAACTTGATCGAAAATCACTTAAATCGCAAGATCAAGTTTGTGCAGTCAGACAACGGTACTGAATATGTCAACAGAAAGTTCGACGATCTATTCAATAAATCCGGCATACAACGACGTCTTCCGATACCAAACAATCCAGAGCAAAACGGAGTCGCAGAACCGAAGAACCGATCGTTCATAGAGACTTCCAGATGCCTGCTACTGCAATCTAATTCTTCCTCAATCTTTTTGGGCGGAAGCCGTATCAACAGCAAATTAAATAAGGAATCGGTGCCCAACTAGCAAGCTAAATGGTATGACACCATACGAAGTGTGGTGGGGAAGAGCTCCAGTCGTCAACTACTTTCAAGAATTCGGCAGAACCGTATACTGTTTGAATAGAACAAAATCACTGGGCAAATTCCAACCGAAATCAACAAGTGGAATTTTCCTAGGTTTCGCAGAATATTCGAAGGGATATCGGATATGGATGAAAAATAAAGGCAAAGTCCAGATATCTCGGGACATCAAGGTGGTGAAGGATCTTCCCGCAAATATACAAAGGAAACGGGAGCATCTACCCAAAGAGACGTTAAATTCAAGACGAGGTGGAAGAGTAGAACCAATTTTTCAGTTCTTCGACACAAAGCCGACGCCTCCCAAAGACGACCTTACGCAATCCGACAAGGACAGCCACGAGGAACGTGGTGGTGATGATTCGTCACCAGAAGGCTTGGAAGAAAAATTCCGAGGGTTTACGAAGGATGAAACGCGGACCGGGAAGACCTAGTACAATCCGCTCTGGACGTCCAGGCAGGCCGATAAAAACGTTTCACATGGCAATGGACGAATCTGCTGAATTCGCGAACATGGTGGATATACCCATACATTCCGCTATGTCGAGTCCAGAAGCCGAAGAATGGAAACAAGCCATTACGGAGGAGCTTACTTCGATAATCAAGAACGACACTTGAGACGTAATAGCACGACCAAAAGATCGAAAAGTCATAGGAAGCCGAATCGTACTTCGAAACAAGCGCGGAACAGACGGTCAAGTCATAAAGAAGGCCAGACTTGTGGCAAAAGGTTTCTCTCAAATACCTGGGACGGATTTCGACCAAACCTTTGCACTAGTAGCAAGGCTGAGTTCAATCCGTCTGGCTACATCGATTGCAACTCAGATGAGGATGGAAATTCATCAATTCGATGTATCTACCGCTTATCTAAATGGTCTTATCGATGAGAAGATTTATATGGAGATTCCAGACTTCACAGAGACAGCTCTACAACACATCATCAGTACGGGACACGAGTCTTCACACATTGCAAAGAGGGTGAAGAAGATGCTCGAGGAAATAGGTGTTGGAGACAAGATATGTTTGCTAAAGAAAGCGCTTTATGGACTACGACAAGCTGGACGCTTGGGGAAGATGGTTCCAGCGACTAAGCACCGAGCTGAGAAGATGTGGTCTGAAACCATCTCGAGGCGATCCCTGTGTCTACGTAAAGGGGACAGGTGAGGACCTGATTATTGTTACAGTTTACGTTGAAGACATAATAATGATGTCCTGCCAAACTGAGAAAATTGAACAAATTCACAATTTTCTTTGCAAATCGTTTGAAATCAGGAGCATGGGCTCGATAAAACATTGCCTCGGCATTGAATTTTTCAAAGATAATACCGGAATTAAGTTGAGCCAGAAGGCTTACATCATGGATCTACTCGATAAATTTGGGATGTCAGATTGTAAAGCAGTACTGACTCCAATCGATCCAGGAGCAAAGTTATCAAAGGACAAGGGCTGGGATCCAAATTATGGTGAGCATTCACCCTACAGGGAACTTGTGGGTGCGTTGATGTATTTAGCTGTGGCAACTCATCCTGATATTGCTCATGTTGCCAGCATGCTAGGGCAATTTAACAATTGTGCTGGGAAGAAACATTGGCGGGCTGCTAAACGTATGCTTCGATACCTACGTGAAACGCTGGATGTTGGTATCCCTTATGAATTTAAGGAAGCAAAGTTGACAGGATATGTTGATGCAGATTGGGCTTCCAGTGTGGACGACCAATGATCATACACAGGTTTCGTGTTTACATTGAACGGAGGACCTTTATCATGGGAGTCAAGGAAGCAACGTACCATAGCTCTATCCTCAACCGAGGCTGAGTACATGTCTCTCAGCGAAGCCTGTAAAGAGGCAATCCATCTACAAAGGCTGATTGAGGACTTGGGGTCTGGTAGCCAAACTACCGTCCAGTTGTTTAATGACAGTCTTGGGGCTAAGAAATTAGCGGAAAACCCTGTGTCTCACTCCAGAACAAAGCACATCCATGTTCGTCACCATTTCATGCGTGAAGTCATCCAGTCTGGCGAAATTCAACTAAATCATATGTCTATGGAGGAGATGCCAGCTGACGTCTTCACTAAAGGACTAACAAGGCCAAAGCATTGGAAGTGTCTGTCAGCAATTGGATTGTCAGTGCCCATTGGATATAAACATTGACAGTTTGTAGGGGGTGTGTTGAGATAAATAATTATTCTGTGCAAACTGTCCACTGTGAATACAAACTGTATATCTTTGATAGTGTTTATGTTTTGTTTCTTGTATTGTTATTGTCCATGTTAGTGTTGGATGTAATTAAAGTTTCATGTGTGCCTAGAGCATCAACTGGTGTATCCACGATTACCTCTCAAGATCAATGAATGTAAAAAGAATAAATATCTATTAAAGGAACTATACAAATATTTGAACTTCTTCACATTTTTGGTTAGTATAGTTTTACTTCATATAATTGGGAACCAAATGTTACTGAAAGTAATTTTAACTATCACAGAGTACCAGGAATATTTTTCATATCAAAACACCAGCCAGTATTTTCCATTTTCTTAAACTAGCAGGCATATTTTTTATAATAATTGTAAACCGGGAATATGATTTACTATTAGGTGAGTATTTTCGAGTCTCTTAAGATACTGGAATCAGTTTTGTCTTCCTTAGGCTACCATTATTATTTGTGTAATCTATCAGGAGTAATTTTGACTATCTTAAGGTACTTGGGAGTATTTTTATTTCTTTATGTACCGACTGTGTTTTTGACAATCAAGTTGCTGGAATTATTTTTATATTTTGAGTATTTTAAAATATTTCAGCATACCCAGAGATAATTTAATCATTTTGACATATGGGCAGTATTTTTGATGCTCTAATGGTACTGAAAGTAATTTTGACTCTTAGGCTACCAGTATTATTTACACTATTGTAAGGTGTCAGAATTACTTTTGACTATACTAAAATGCATTAGTACCTAAAGATACTCTGAATATTTTTGACTCTTTGGATGTACCCGTAGAATTTTTGACTCTTTGAATGTACTGGGAGTGACTTGACTCTTGGAATATTTTAATCAAGATTTCTGGACCAGATTAAGGGTGCTGTGTGTCATGATACTGGTCATGTAATGAAGTAAACATATATCTGCTTAGGTATGGTAGAGGGTGTGAAATGTGATGCTCTTGATGCCAGAGGTTTATGTTTTATTTAATACTTCTTCAGGCTGATATAAATAAATACCCAGGAAACATTTCTGCCCAGCTATTTATTGTAACAATTGTAAATTCTCTATGTGAAATAGCTTTATAATTTTTAAAAATAAAATATCCACATTTGACAACACAACGATGGTGTAGAATAATTTTATTATGTCAGTTGATGAAGTCCAAAAGGCATGATGCAATGTTTTGAGTTCATAAATCAGATTATACTTAATGTTTATATTTTATTTATTTAATATCAATTAATTAATATAAATATTTTTAAATTCACTAATAATATATTTTTTAAAATTATAAATTATTTACTACTGTTTAGTTATAAATTTTCTTAATTTATGACAGTTCTGAATCCCATTATGTATTATGTAAAAATAAGAAAAAATGTATAACAAGTGCTGTTGATAGTGTGTTAAGTACAATCAACAGATATTTGTTGCTCTAACCTTAGGTCCTTGATTTGTTTGTACTGATTTGTCTGGTCAGAGTTCATTCATTCTATTTGTAATTTAAGTAATTATTTCAATTTTTATTTCTAGTACTAATGAGGAATTACAAGCAACCCTACAAGAACTAACAGACTTACAGTCTCAACTCCAAGAACTGCAAGCTGAGAATGAACGACTTTTGGAGGAGAATAAAATACTTATGGAATCATTGTGTCAACAGACAGAAAAGTTAGAAGAAAGTAGGAACCGTACAGAGGCATTGCAAGGGCTTTTACTTCAAGAAGGAACTGAAGCAGTGCGTGATGATCAGCTGGTTGATCTGCTTAAGGTGTGATCAGTGTAAATTTTCATTGTGATTGAATGAAATTTTATTCCTGCTATTTTTTTAAATTTGTTACAGAATAGTTTACACAGCACATTAACACATGATTAAGATCTTCAAAATTAATATGATATAATATTTGATAAATACTGGTTTTTATGCAAATACTTACCCTGTATTGCAGAATGCTCAAGAAAAAAGAGACTGCTTGCTGGCCAAGCAGCAAGAGCTGACAGCTCAGGTAACTGAACTAAGACAATCTGTTGAGTCTGCTAGACAAGATGCTGCTCGTAGTCAAGAAGCTGCTAGAGTTCTAGAGGCAACTGTTGATGCAATGCATGCTGAACGGAAGCAGTTGGATGAAGAGCTTGCACAAGCACGTCAAGAAAGTTCATCTCGTCACATTGAAGTTCAACGCCTCTCCACTCTTTTAGATAATGCAAGAGCTAAGGTTGGTGGTTTGGATTTTTTTCTTTAACTGATGTTCCTTTATATTTAATAATTATTTCTAAATGAGTTTCCCCAATAAGTGTCCTTGATGTGCTACTCAAAATGAATTCATGCCTGACAAGCATGCAGTTCAGTCCTTTTTCCTTGAAGAAGAGGGCACAGGCACTTGAAAATTTGATATATTCCTATTTAGTTCTATCTTTCCTCCTATCCGTGATCCTGTGTGACTTCGTCACCAAATAAAAGTTCATTATATTGTGTAACACCTTCCTGAAGAAGGAGGCTGTATATATATAATATTAGAAGAATCCATTAAGGAACTAATTCACATTCAAACTTGGATAGTGAGGAAGGATAGAAATAAATAGGAGAAATAGGATGATTGCACTTTTTATGTGAATTCATATGCTTGGGCGAAGAATTACGCACATAGAAAAGCATATGTTCAAAGCAGAGAGAAGAAGAAGGAAAGACTGAAAATATTTGACCCAGGCGGGACTTGAACCCACGTATTCTGCTTAGTACACAGACGCCTTTACAATCTCGGCCACCGGGTCAAGTTCCTGACCAGGCAAATATAGACAGTGTTATTGTGGACAATTAGTAGTTTTAGTGGAGGAATGGATAGAGTAGAGGGAATGAAGTATTAGGAGCTTCCATTAAGGAATAATCTATGTGCGTAATTCTTCGCCTGAGCATATGAATTCACATAAAAAGCGCAATCCTCCTATTTCTCCTATTTATTTCTATCCTTCCTCACTATCCAAGTTTATATATATATATATATATATATATATATATATATAAATAGGGTGGAAAGTAAAATGAGAAAGGTGGTGACTCACTTGAAATAGAAGTTCAGCATCACCATTCAGGACACTAGGAAGTTCATAAAGTTTTCACTTTCTTCTTCAGGAGATTGAACAAATGTGCCAGCTGTAAAAATGTTTGGGAAACATTAATGAACATAATTACAGGAAACAAATTTAATAATGTGAATTATTTTCATATTTTGTTGTTATAATTGTAGATTGAAGAGCTGGAATCAGCTCGTGAACTGGAAGATAAGTCAGACTTGGATGAAATTCTGGATAATGTACGCAAAGAGAAAGATGTTCTTGAAAGCCAAGTTGCATCTCTTCAAGAACAAGTTTCTCGTGGACAATGTGAAGTATCCAGACTTAAAGAACAGTTAAGTCATCTACAAGAAGAATGCAAGGTAATTTTGTACTATATTTAGTAATCTAAATTTTTCATGTAATTCTGTAAAATGATAAATTATTGATAAAATTTACATGTTTGATGCAGATTTAATTCTCTGTATATGGAAGATCTAACAAATAGAACTCATAAAAATATTAACAGTGACATGAAAGTCATTTAATTAGTATATTTTTATGGAATTTAATTATTGGAAAGAGTTTAATTTAAACACCTGTATACCCAACTAATTTAAAAAAATTCTTGCTTTCTAATTTATGTTCAATATTAGTTCATATCAGGAGTTTTTACAATTATATGTATGAAAGGAAATCAATTTAAAAATTCAGATGCACTTGATTCTGTTTGGGCATCTACAGCACACTATCTAACTCAATGTTGTAATGCTTGCTAGGCATTTAGTGAATGGCTTATATTTTATAATAGTAGCCATCTTTCTCTGTGTATACAGGTCACTCGCAATAATGCCAAATCAGCACTATCTGACTTGGAGTATCAATATGAGACCCTGAAGCAAGAAAAGCAGCAGCTTACTACAGAAGTCCAGGTCTTACAGGAATCAGTTTCTGAATTAACGGTATTATTTCAGTACAGTTATTACTATAATTATTTTATATTGTTTTAATTTTGTACAACTTTGAAAGAAAAATAAATTGCAGATGCAGTGTCAATGTCATTTGGAAGACAAGCGTCAATTGAAAGCACTGATGTCAGATTGCCAGAGACACTTGGCTGAAGCAGAAAGTAAATTAATTGAGCAAGGGAAGAATCTTGATGAAGAGAAAAAGTTGCGCCAACAAGAGGTATATTATAAATGTATTTGAAAAGATTAGTATGGATATCATTTGCACTTTTTAATTGAAGGAATGTATTTTTCTTCACATTTGAGAATATACTAAAAAATTTATTGGCACAATTGAAATAAACTATTTTATACCACTGCAAGCTGATTGTTTTTGTGAGGCAGTACTTAATATTCTTTTCTGATTATATTATCTTTTAAGTTTATTTCTTCAGCTTATTTACTTTTGAGCTGTATGTTACAAAACAAAATTTCATATTTTTAAATTTTTTAACTAAATCATTGAAATGAGAAAATATTGCGACATAAAAAATTATTTTTGTTCAGTAGCATATGACATTCTCTCCAGAAATGGAATATTTGAATGTGTAATTTTAGCTTCAGAGTGTTATTTACAAAGCAAAATAATGTAAAATAATTTTGTTCTTGTTTTTTTTAATAGCTAATTTATTCACATTAACAAATATTTTAATATGACAATATAATGTGACTGTGTATCAAATAACTTATAAGAGCAGGCTACTTAATAGCAGCTATTGTATTTTGTGGTTTTTCCAGAGTGAGGAGTGGAAACAGTTCCAGACTGATCTTCTAACAACAGTACGTGTTGCAAATGATTTTAAGACTGAGGCGAATGAAGAAATGAAGAAATTATTAATTGAGAACAAGAATTTACGAGACAAAACCAGAATTCAAGAGGCTCAACTAGAAAAACTTAAAGGTTTGTTACAATCAATTTGAAGCTAATTTGTAAATTAATACCAAACTAAAAGTAAATGGAAATGTTTTTAACATCTTGATTCTTTTTAAAAATATATTGTAAATACAAGGATCCATTGTGCATTAATGTTTATAACTGGATTTTATATATAGTTAACAATATATTGATGTTAATATAAAGTTTGACTTCTAAATAACCACATTAATATTATAACACTATTCCACAGATTACACAAGATAAACATTAATTCATTCTCTCCTCACCCAATGAGCTCTCTCATTATTACATGTGAATTGTCCATTGTTGGCAACAGTGCTGCAGGTCTTCATGAGCTTTCACTTTAACCTTTATTGCAATTCAAGAAATAATTTTTATATTTTAAGATCCCAGAGTTCTTTTATTTAACTCTAATTTTTTCATCATGTTCCAATGGTCATATTGAAACTATCATTCAACAACTATTCTGTGATTAAGTTGTATTACAGTGTTGTAAGTTATACTTAATCTACAATTCAAAGTGTCTCATTTGTAACAACTCTACTTCATTTCATAGGAGAACAGCATATTTTGGAAGAGAGGATAATAGATCTGGAACTATTGCTTGAAAAGTTATCTTTAGATGAAATAACAAGTGGATCACGAAGCACAGGTTTAAAAAGAGGAAGCCAGTTAGTTAGATGCAAACCAGAAATGTTTACGTCTACTAACCTCCATGAAGTTTCGTTTGGCCCAGAAAGTCCTTTTCAGAATAGCAAAGATAATGTTAGCATTAGATCAAAATGTGAGAGAAGTAGTAGGCATATGAAGCGCTATTTGCAACTCTATTATGATCGAGAGAATAAACGTGAGGAGAGAGACAGTAAAGTATCAACTGATATTTCTGAAGAATCTTGTTTCTCATTCCAACCTAAAGTTGGGGGTCAGTTGAATGACTATGAAGATTCGAACTTTATGACTAAGTTTCATAATGTTAATAATCAATCTTTACATACTCGAAATGTCTGTGAAAGGGCTGATCAGAGTGATACCAAGATTAAAACAGATTTTAATCGGAATCATAGAAAAGATATTCAGCAGTTAGACTGCAATGAAAATAGTGTTAGTTTTGAGACTTCATTTTTCTTCCCTATAACTTCTGCACATTTGAGTGAAAGAGAAGCTATTGGCAATTTAGGCACACAAAGTAATCGAAGTCCCCAATATATTAAAAAGCAAACATCTCCATTTAAACTGCAGAAACTTATATCAGGAAGCACTAAACTCAAAAAAAAGTTGGTGAAAAAGTACAAATCTGATGGCAGTTTTTCAAATAAAGACAAGCCAAAAAAGTTTCAAATTACTAATGGTAAAAATAAAATAAGAGAGAAATTTTCAGAGATTAGAAGTAATGTTAAGGCAAGGACTATCACATTCCAAGAGAAACATAATGTGGTTGGAAATATAACAAAATATTTAGACATAAAACATTTATCATCATTTCCTGAACCAGATGATGTGTTTATAAAAAATGCAAATAGTGCTCGGTCTCATATTGAAGATGATGATGGTGATGAACGTAAATATGTTGAATTAGATAATTTAAACATTTTTGATATATCTTGGACTTTTACTGAGACAAGTGCAAGGGCTTCTTTTTTATCTAAAATTGCAAAATTTGAAAGCCTGCAAAAGTCTCGTCATTCAGAATCAAATGTTTTTCAAAAAGAAATTGCTGTATTGAAAAAAAAACATGACAGCGGAATGTTGAAAGCAACCCGACGCTGGTCCAGTTTTTCCTCCTCATCTCTTTGTAAGTGAACAAATTTTTCTCTGAAAGCTTTAGAGTAGCTTTCTTTGTGATCACGTTTACTCTCTGTGAAATTGTTAGAAAACTTGTTTCCCTTTATTTGGACTCCTACTGACGTGAATTTTATGTTATCTTTTTTGCATATTGCGTTTTGTATTTTGCAAATAATTTCATTGTGTAACATGAAACAGTCTGAAACCAGCACTGCTATCATTCCTTGTGAAAATAAAAAATATATTTCTTAGTGTTTGCTTACTCTCTTGGAATGGTGATGGTTCGTCTAAGAAAAATGTGGAAGTAGGTTCTTTTATGTACAGAACTATTATTGTTGGAATGAAGTGGATTAAGTTATTGTTTCTTGGAGTATTCAATGTTTGAAAGGTAAAATGTATGTTATCTTAAGACTGCAATTAAATTTTAATAAAACCAATTTAGTCTTCACTTATTCGGTGTCTTATAATCAAAATACTTTGTTTTTATTTAAGGATGAAACTTTTGCAAGTATTGAAATTGATTGTATATAGCTGATGATGATCTAATGGTCAAAAGTTTCATTCATAAATACAAATGAAGTATTTTGGATATAACACTGAATAAATAAAGGCTAAATTGCTTTTATTGAAATAAAAAGTTAAAATGTATGTGGTTTGTATTTCTGTGTAATATTATTTAATCACAATTGTTTATTTGTGGGGCAATGATTATATAATTTATATTGACAGGAAAGAAGGAAAATAGATGGCTTACCTGAAATTGAAGGCTTGTGCTACCACGGTAAACTGACAGTTTTTGGAATTGCTAGACTCCTTCAGGAGATAGTTGTGCCAACAAACCACACTCCCACTAAATTGAAATTTCAGTCAAAATCACACTTTGATCTTCTTAACATGATTTATAATGCATGTTTTTGTATACAATAACTCCACTCCCTGACAGATCTTCTCCCCCCCCCCCAATTTTTTTTAAAAAAATCATATATATATTGTAATAGTGAGAATGTGACATTGTCAAAAATATTGGTATGGAAAGGATAGAGAGATAGGTTGTGGCTTACCTGAAAGTGAAGTGCGGTGTCGCCATGAGGAACTGAAGGTTGTTCTTCAAATTTTCGGACTGCAGCCGGCCAGTGCACGGAATGGTGTAACACTCCTTCCTGAAGAAGGAGGCTGAGAGCCTCCAAAAATTGGAAGAACAACCTTCAGTTTCTTATGGTGACACCGCACTTCACTTTCAGGTAAGCCACGACCTATCTTCTATTTCTCCTATTTATTTCTATCCTTCCTCACTATCCAAGTTTGAATGTGACTTTGTCACCAAATTAGTTCCAATTCCTTAATGGATTCTCCTAATATTGTGTGAATTCAGCAGGTACGTGTGTGTATATATATATATATCACAAAGTGTAAAAAAATCTGCTGAAGGAAACCAGTGTCATTTCAGGTAAATCATCTATGCTCTTTGCTGTCATATAAACTTAAGGTGAGTTTGGTTAAAAAGTCTGGGAAATGGTGTTGGACAATGAGAAATTGTTTTACTAATGATATTTTTTATAATAATTTTAAATTCATAAATGTTCAATTTTTATCTATAATTCAGCTCAGAAACCATCATCTCCTGTTGTACTGAGGCCAACTTCAGCCCAGATGCCTCTGGAAAGCAGTTCTTTGAGTTCAGCTGTCCATCAAGAAATTACTTTACGCCACAAAGGCTCCAGCGTTTCACGTCAGGACAGTCATCTCTCAGTGAAGTCCCTTATAGAAAGTATTGAGAATGCTACAAAACAGGCTAAGTCAGGTTAGTTGTAAACATGAAAAAAGTATAGTAAATTACAAACTATTACTCCTGAAATTCTTAATAGTTTATTTATAAACAGACTTAAACAGGTGAATTCATTTCTTAATAAGTACTATTTATTACATATTCTGCAACTTTGATGAGTTAAATTATATTTTACTTTATATCTTGTATTATTTGTGCAAGCTGAGTACCATATTATTAATTTATAAAAGTTGTTAGTCACATTAAGGACCATTTTTTTCAGTGTTTTCAGTAGTGTGTGTTTTGAAACAGGGCCACGAAGTCGTAGTAGTTCCACATCAAGTCTTAGCAGCATTCCAAGTGATGTTAGAGCTCCGACACCAGTAAGCGTTGCTAACACTCCACTGACTCCAAGCAGTCAAAGAAGGCATCACTCGGAGACTGATACTTTATTTACCAAAACTCCACTAAGGGATCAGCAACAGAGCAATAATAGTTCTAACAACATGAAAGCTTCGCAAAATAGAAGGAATGCCTTTTCTGGTAATTTAAATAGTCTTTTCTTGAAAGTAATGAAATCAATCATACCTTGGTGTAAATTATAACTGTTGTTTGCATGAAAATAGTGGTTACTAGAGTAACAATCATTTTAAGTCTGTAATTACTTTTTTCAATTCTATCCTATAATTAAATACAGATTTTCCGAAAAACTATACTGTGAATTTTTAGTAACTATTAATTATTTGAAAAATGCCCACTAATTGATAACCAAAAATGCTATACAGAAATTTAAGCCAATTTTATTACTTTTTGGTTTTGTAAAATTTAAAATTATCTCTGTTGCTTTGAATAGGTTGCATGTTACATTTGGCAACCAAAGGAAGTTATTCAAATTTTCGGAGGCTCTCTGCCTCCTCCTTCAAGAAGGAGAGTCACACAATTCAGTGCCGAAGACAGTCCGCAGCTGACCGGTGCTCGGAATGGTGTGACACTCCTTCCTGAAGGAGGAGGTTGAGTTTCCGAAAATTTGATGAACTTCCTTCTTCAGTCCCCTGTGACTACACATTGTGCTGAATTTCAGTTAAGCCACAAACTCTCTCTTTCCTTTCCATACCAATACCATATACATATAAATTACGTTTCCTAACTTTGTGTGTATCTATATATATACATACACATCATAAGAATTAAATATTGTGAGGAAGATACAGCTGTATAGCACTGATGTACTTTCACACAATTATTGAATCATTGATTTAAGTATATGAATTTTGAATTATCATCACATATCTAATTTATTCCTAAATATAAAGGCTTTACTTTGAAATTGGAAAGTTTTTTAATTGCATGGCATGATAAACAAGTGTTAGTGTGAATGTAGTTGGTATTTAAGAAGTTGTTGATTAGTTCATGAATGTTTTTAGTAGATTCCTATTTTCTTTGCTTTTATTTAGACAATACTCTTGGGAAAGTTAATCTGTATGACAACCTGAAGAGTGTCAAACCTTCTGAAGATGTAGCATCCACAACAGTGTCTATCCTTGCCAACAAGACTATGGACTTTGTGAGAAGAAACAGCTATAGTGACTTGAGTATGTCTTTCATTGCCTTTTGTTTATACTCAAACAACACTAACCGGATTTATAAATTAAAGATTTTAGTAATATGATTTAAACATCTTCAGTTGAAGGGCAAGTGATGCAAATAATTTTTTGTTATTCGTGAAATGTTCTTATTTTCTGATTGCATGGCATGATTTGAATCAGTGTTTAGCACTATTCTGGTATGAATACAGGATGAGCACAAAGTAGCCCCCCTAATTACAATTTTCTGCTCAAAAATTATTATTAGACATGTTTGTTTTCATATATTATAAAACTACCCAGAGAATGTTGGGAGTTTTATAGTTCTCATAAAGTGTTGTCCAATATTTCATTGTAACACTGCACAATGTCAATTACTTAGGTGTTTCAATATTGTGAACTAGTGTGACAAAGGCTATCCTTGATGCCAACCCCAATAGAAAAAGAAACCAGTAGAGTAATGAGACTGCTGATCCATGATTGAAATTATTCTGAACTAAAGGATCAGGATGCAAAATTCTCAACCAGACCAGGAATTCAACCTGGGACCCACTTGATACATGGGTTCTCTCCCATCTGAGATTACGCCCCGTCAGGTACAAGAATTTATCGTCCATTGTATAAGTCTGGGCAATTTACTAGATCACACATTTCATGGCCATTTTTTAGGACTTCAATGAATACTGGGTATTACATGTAAATTGGTGAAAGGAGCAATGTATTAATTCATAAACAAAATAAGTGCTTTAAAACTAAAACATATAGCCATGTAACTGAATTAAAGGATCATGATGGAAAAATCTCGACCAGACCAATGACCTCATTACACAAAAGGCACATCCAACAGTTTAGTAGGGTCTCTCTCCAAAAAGAAATGTGATTTCTCTGATCATCAAGTTCATTCTTATGAAAAACATTCGGGATTTAAGTAATTCTTGTCTGTAGCTATTCAGCACACCTTAGACTTCACGGGCCTGAACAATCAGCATGTTATAGGTGTACCTGTAAAGTTATTTATGAAAAGTATGAACCACTACTGTTTTCTTTAATGTGAGTCAATTTTTGTGTTCTGAATTGATATAAATTACTATCAAGATCCACATTTGCTTGTATCACTGATGTCTCATCACATCAGAAATTGGAAATTTTGTTTTGTGAAACTGGTCAACATGTTCTTTTATTAATCACAGAACAGTTATGAATTTTACATCACTAGTTGATTGTTTTTTTTTTGTAATAAATTTTTATAATTGGAGAATGACTTTGTGCTCTTCCTGCGTTGTCATTTACAGTTATTTACTACTGATAAACTTTATTCCTAATATCATAGATTTGAATTTATTTTATCAAAAAGATGGTTAAATGTTAAAGGAATATTAGAAATCCCATTGAATAAGTAATATTTTAATACAAAATTAGAAACTGGTTATAATGAAAATAATTTAAGTAGCTGTTAATTATTATTCCTCAAACGTCGTATGATTGGGCTCCACTTTTTTCTGTTATATTGATACTCTAAATTGAATTGTTCACAAAAATCTTCCAAGATAAATGCATAGTTAGGTTAACCTTCTGGCATTCCCTTGAATTATTTGTAACTGATAGTAGCCAATCACACTTCAACTGGTGAATGTATACATGTTATCAGTTAGTAATATTTTCACAATCTGAGGTTAAATAATTTCCAAGTAGCTCTAATTGCAATTTTTATGTAAAATCTCCTTAATCTGTAATAATGACCAATTAAATGACTTCCTATTATAATATATTCATTTTTTTGTTTACAGGCGAAAGAAAAGATCCTCTTTCTGGACTGACTAAAAATGGTGGATCTAAACGAAATGCTCTGTTAAAATGGTGTCAAAATAAGACAATTGGTTATCAAAACATTGAAATTACTAACTTCAGCAGTTCATGGAATGATGGACTTGCCCTGTGTGCTATCCTACATTCTTATTTACCAGAGAGAGTTCCATATGATACTTTGACTCCAAATGAAAAGAGGAGAAACTTTACCATAGCTTTTGCTGCAGCAGAATCTGTTGGCATCCCAACAACACTGGTAATTTATTGTGCATAATTATTTGTAATTTCTATAAAAAATTTAAGTTTCTTTCCCAACTCTTTTGTATTAAGATTACTTGCTGTTTTATATATAAAAAATAACAGTTTAGAAATTAGCTTTGGTTGCTCCATATGATATTTTACTCATAAATCCTTCTGAAATCTTGGCCGTTTAATAATTCTTGATATTTTTCAGAATGTTTCTGAAATGATGCAACTTGAACGACCTGATTGGCAGCAAGTTATGGCATATGTGACTGCAATTTACAAACATTTTGAAACGTGATTGTGTCTTAATTCCTGGCTTGTAACCACAAAGAGAGGAGAGTCCATAATTTGTAAATGCATCAATAACTGAATGTGCAATGTGATAATTTTATTGTTATTTTAAACTTTCTAGCACATTATTGGTAAAAAAATTATTTAATGTAATATACTTATTCCAACTTGTGTATGTATATTTATGTTTAGTGCAATTTTGTTAATGTATTCTAATTATCATTAAAATGTTAGTTTGTAATATATCAGAAAAAGAATCTGGATCTTTTGTACGAGACTTAAGTATTTTAAAGTTAGAAAAGTTTATACTTGTTGAATAGATCTTCATTACTTGTAATTTATTGTTTTTCTTCATCGTTATATGTATAAATGGCAAGCTATGTTTTATTTAATCTAGTCAAAATGTTTGTTGATGCAGATTTAACTGGAACCAAATTTGCAAATGTGAATTATAAAGTAATTTGTAACTTTATTTTTTATTAAATTATAAGAGTAATGTTAACCACATTTGCTAATATTTATTCTGTATTCTCATATATGAATCTTTTAATTTGAATTCCAGATTCTTATATATTTTTCAAACAGTAAGAATTTTTGTACATAATATATACTGTTTATTTGTAAAAAGATGCCTTTCAATTTCTTTCAACTTCTTGTGTGTATAAATGATTCTTCAGGGGAGAGTAATACCAATAAATTTTTTTACAAAATTTGTGAAACAAAGACTAGTTTTAAATCAATGACATATTTTTATATATTTTGTCTTGTGACATGAGTTCCTAAAGTTAATGTTTTATATGTAATGTGGTTCAAATATCTGTCAGTTTTGAAACCAAACTTAATTTATGAGAGAGAGTTCAAAATTTTTGTAGTGAATGTTGAAATTTCTGAAAATTGTAAGAATATGTGACAACTTTTATATAAAAAAATAAAAATTTGTATCACAAAGTTAATATTTATTTACCTTATAAGTTAGTGTTTCATATTTGTCAAAACTAGTAATTATGTAATAGGTTAGTTTTTATATTAGTATTTTCATTTTTGCAAAATATACGCTTATTTTATATTGAAAGCAAAAATGTACTTTATCCAGAATATGCAGTCGTCAATCTAGTTGGAACAATAATTTCTTATTCACAATACTTCCATGTATCAAGACGTTTAGATGAATGAGTAAAACAAGTTGTTAGTGGTGTTAGTGGTTACTGGTGTTTATTTAACGCTAGAGCACTGTACAGAAGCAAGCACTATGAAAACAAGGTCCAATTCTATTTATAGTAAATAAATAAAAATTGTTTTGATGATTGGGACTGAGTCCGCAATTCTGCATGCTAGCTTTGAGCCACGCCTGCAGACTGTCAGAGGTGGCATTGCCCCCTCATTTACAAAAACAGTGTCTTGCTGTTAGACCTGTGCTACGGTGTCCTTCCTTGATCGTGTTTCCGGAGGTGTTCCACTTCTTCGATGGACTGGGCTTGTAGTCGTTGCTGTATCGTCCGCTCCGTATTATTCCGCATCGTTTGGTGTTCGGCCTTCCCTTGAGCCTTGACTTCGTGGTAAGGCTTCATCCACAGTACGTGGACGGTGTCCCTATTCTTTCTTCGCTTCGACGTCCGATCGTAGGACACGGTTCAGCCGATAGTACCGTTTCAGCTTTTCCGACAGCCCACCTTGTGAATAGATGTAAATATCGAACCAGGCCCCCTAACTGGTCCAAGTGTTGCTTCGAGTCTCTTCGGCTCTCGCCACAAGTTGAATTTTACATCGTCGGGATTAAAAGGGAATATCGTGTCCATTGTCGTTTCTGCCTCGCGACTGTGGACCAGTAAAAATGGCGTGGATCCTGTAGTTTAATGCATGACGCTATTGTAGGCGAACGTCACAAGTGGAAGTATGGTGTCCCAGTTAATCTGATCAACGTCGGTGTACGCGGACATCATGTCTGCCAATGCTTTAT
This sequence comes from Zhengitettix transpicula, assembly GCA_037074705.1. Classification (NCBI taxonomy): domain Eukaryota; kingdom Metazoa; phylum Arthropoda; class Insecta; order Orthoptera; family Tetrigidae; genus Zhengitettix; species Zhengitettix transpicula. The sequence continues at coordinate 185,605,111 of CM073591.1, read as the reverse complement.
TTTTAACACCCCGGTAGGTTCGCTTGAGGATGGTAAGCAGTCATTCGGTGCGTTATTTCACACACACTATCCGTAGTATTATAGATTGAAATACAGTCTCTCGGTCCGTGATTATAGTTCTTGGAGCTCCATGCCTGAGCATTTTCTTCCGCGATGAAGGTAACCTCGGAAGCTTCGGCGGTTGGCACATCTTTCGTAACGGCGTACCGAGTTAAGTAATCGGCGCATATAATCTACTTGTTCCCCTGAGATGATGTGACTTTTCCGAGAAGATCAATTCCGATACGTTAAAAGGGTGCGTCGCTTGGAGGAATCGGTATACGTAGACCTTCAGGTCGCCGCTGGCAATCGCCTTCTCTGATACTCTACAGTGGTTTACGTAGTGTATAACGTCCTTGAGTTGTGGCCAGTAAAGTCTCAGACGTCAGTCGTGGGCTTTGACTTCTAGGTGCCCGTGGTAGGTGTGTAATGGAACAGTCGCAGATGGTTACGGATGACCAGTAACTATCTCCCCGATGGATCGAAGTTTTTTTTGTACGGCATTTTTAATTAGCCAAAAGTCTCCTTTCACATCCTGTGAAGATTTCGAAGTTCGTATGATCTGATCCAGCTGTGGTCTTTTTCTCTGCTCTTCAAAAAAATGCCCGTCAAGGGGTTAGGACAATCCACGATACCAGTTTTCGGCGCGTCGTCGTTGACCGTATTTCAGGGGAGAGAAACTGCACTTCGTCCACTCTTGTATTTTATCGTGACGTCATACTCCTGAAGCCGTAGAGCCCACCTGGCGGTCCGTCCAGAAGGATCCTTGAAACTGGTCGGTCAACAGAGGGAATGGTGGTCCGTTATAACCATGAACGGCTGACCAAAGAGATACAGCCGAAACTATGGTCCACATAACACCAAAGTATTCTTTCTCTGCCGTCGAATAGTTCCTCTCTGCTTTACTTAGAGTTCTGGAGGCGTACGCTATAACTTTCTCCCTGATTTCGAATATCTGGACGAGCACAGCTCCAAGTCAATGGCCGCTGGCGTCTGTATGAAATTCAATCGGGCCATTTTGGTCAAACAATCCTAGCACGGGTTCAGAAATAAGAGCTCGTCGCAGCATGTCTTAAGATTCTGGTTGTTTGGCGCTCCAGATGAATTTTATACCTCCTTGCTTTTGTACCGGTCGTGCTGTATCACTGAAGTCATTGACAAAACTCCAGAAATAAGAGTAAAATCCAAGAAAACTCTTCACGTCGTGTATATTCTGTAGTTGGGGGGGGGGGGGAATTTATCATCGACCCAACTTTTTGAGGATCGGGGCGTACACCTCCTGAGACCAGATGACCGAGGCTCTTGATTTCCTTTGCACCGAACAGACACTTAGAGTTCAATTTCGACCAGCTTAATTCAGACACTCGAAAACCCTGGGTAATCGGTGTAGATGGTCGTCGAACTCTTTCGAGAAGACTGTGATGCCTAGTAGCAGAGGCACATAGTCAATTTCAAGTGACACAGCAGGTTGTCCATCATTCGTTCGAAAGTTGCTGGTGCATTACACAACCCAAACGACATTACTTTGAATTCGTAGAGTCCGTCTGGTGTAATAAAATCAGGTTTCGATCAGTTTCGTATATTTCTATTTGCCAGTAACCTAAGTGTAAAGAGAAAATCTTTGCTTTCTTTAGGAAATCCAGTGTATCGTCGTTTCTCGGTAGCGGATAAACATGTTTTTTCGTGATATTGTTAAGTCTTCTGTAATTTTTGCAGAATTCGCAAGGGCAACGGGTGATGATCACGGTGGCTGGATAAGCGTTTTATCCACTTATTATTGAATAATGCGTCGCTCTGCTAGTGATAGTCGGTGCGCCCTTTGGCTGACGGGTGGATGGCTTTCTGTGCTAATTCGATGTTTTGTCTTCATAGTTGATTCGCTCAATGTTTCTGTGTTGAAGCATATCGAAAATGACAGGAGTAATTCAAGACATTTTGTTTGTTGTCTCATGGTTACTTCCATTGCCAGTAGCGTATGAAAGTCGAATCCGGTGGTCCTTGTATCTTTGGTGAGACTGAAGCTGAATGGCTTTTCTTCCATGACAAATATTTCCATGTTGTTTTCTCGGTTCCTGCTGTGCTTGCATGTTTTGGAAGAAACCGGTTTTGGCCGTTTACTACCCTTAATTCTCTAGTCCCATTCTTAAATGAGATGATCAACGCTGGAGTTACGGGGATAATTTCCTCTTGGCTTCATCTATAAGATCGACACCCGATGTAATTTAGAACATGCTACGACGGAAACTTTGGTAGCGCTCGACGCAGGAATTGTCAGGTCATGGAGCACACATTACTGCCACGGTTCCTTAGCTACTCTTTCTACGACGGAGGCCTGTAATTTGTCTAGTAAAAGTTCTGAACGATTACAGCTTGAGAGCTCTTCAAAAAATTCAATTCGACGATGGCATATTGGTTACACTGTGGCAAGACGATGAATTCGAAGAGCTGAATTCGGTAATTAATGTTCAGCCGGATGGTGCATCTACCGGCTGGTTGCCTCCTATTTGTGCTACTTTTAAAACAGTACCTCTGTCATCGGAGATGATTGTTTACTTCAGCTGTCGTCGAAACGTTTCAGAAATAACCGTGAAAGTTGCGCCAGAATAGACTAGAGCCCGTACTTACGATTCAGGATTATGTCAATATAATTCCCTGACCGTTTTGACAACGGAGGATTTTCTTCTCAAGCGGCCTCTCCTCGAGGGACGGTCGCGTGTAGTTTTACATGTTACGTCGGTTAGGTGACCGGCTGGATCTTCTGAACGGCGAGCGTTTTCTTGTTGCGGCGATCGTCAGGCAAAGACTTTCCCTTGACCTATCTTCGTCGTATTTGTAGTCTGTCGTATCCGTCAAGTCCTCTTCTGGCTCCCATGTCGTAAAACACATTTCTTCTCTCCCTGCAGTACCTTACGTTGTGTCCAGGGTGACCATGGGTTCGTAAAAGGATTCCTCGTCCTGATCAGCTCGTGCCGTTAACCACAGGAATTTTCTACCAAGGATCCGGATCCTCTCCCAACATCACGCGCACACATCCAACAATGTCTAATTCAACTTAATTCTTTTCCAGGAATTATCCAAGATCATCCGTAAGAAGATATCTAATACTGTGTAGACACCAATAAATCAACTTCTATGTTTCTATAGTTCTATCGAGAACCACATGATCTTTCTCTACTTCCCATGTATAACCACTATTCAACATTAACAGATATTATCGGTATATAAGGCAATCCAAAATATATCTCACCTTTACTCTTGGTGCACATTTTCTAGGGTTTTCCTGCACCACAGACAAATGCTGAATAGGTCATAATATGCAGCCAAGGGGCCGTAGTAACCCAAGGCAGCGATCCCTCCTAGTCCTTATCCTTACCAAACAAATCCCAGTAATCACTGTCCATATCATTTGTGCTTGGGTCTGGCGACAGGAAAGGCCGAGCCTTAACTTTATCTCGTAAACCTCGTGCCACAAACATAATTTAATACCAGTTTGCTAGCTATACTAACTTAGCTAATATGAATTAATTTTTTCTTAAAGAAAACAACCCCCTTCAAGATAAATATCGAATAAATAAAAGAGCACATAGCCCTACAACAGCTCCTATGAAATAACTCGGATAAAATACTTGATTATATATACGATCGTATATAGGGCGGCCACAGTAGAAACAGTTCTATTGTCTTGGGTTCTCCAGACGTGAGTTTTCCTAGGGACGTAAGTAGGTTCTTCCCGAGCCACAACGTTGGCAGAGCTGGGCTTACATTTGAGAACCACTTTTCTCCAAGAGGACGCCGCTGTTGTGATTGGAGCCAAGACGTTCTCCAGTTCCTCTTTGGCAGCTTCTTGGAAAGCCTACCTCTGTGGCTCGTCGGCCAATTAGCAAAATGCTCGTTGTACTTCTTCCCTCAATATTTGACGATGAGGGCTGATACATCATTAATTCAACTTAAATAATTATCTGGCGCTCTACAAAAACTGAAGAAATTGACGAAGAGAGCGAAGTTTGATGTTACAATATATATTATATATTGTAGTATACACCAATGTGTATAATAATATAAATTTCAAAATTGTTCAATTATAGAATTTGTTGGGTAAGATTGTGTCTATATCGTTATGAGATAATTTGAAGGAATATTTGGAACATTCGTGGTGGCGTAAGAACGCGGAAATTAGACTGTTCCCAGACGCTTTTTTGTTCGTGTTAGCCTAGAATTAGTGTTAATTGTCAAATGTGGCAGGCTGAAATAGACCTACGTGTTCTGGTGTGAGTGTATGAACTGAATTATTTAACGTCTCCACCACCAGATGGTACTGCTGGTGTAACCGGAGAGGGACTGAATTTGATGAAGAAAAGTAGTCAGTCTGCCTGCGTTCAAGAAGGAAGAGGTCGCCGCTAGGCGAGGTGGTAGAAAATTGGATCCGGTAGTGTTGAAAAAGTATTGAAGTTGGTGGAAATTAAAGTTCTATAATAGCTTAAATAGTGGAACTGCGGTAGAAGGACCATCCGTATGCATCAGTAATGTGGAGGCGTTGTTAAAGTGCAGCACTAAAAATTTGGAATTTGATATACACAGACTGATAGCTTCAGTTCAAGCAAAAGTAACTATCTACAACCAGAATTTCAAGGAGCATTCAAATAAAAATATATTATGGATTAACTGTGTGAAGAAATTGCGTCTCTGTAAGTTTTCTTGATAACTAATGATTAGATGAAATAGCCAAATGACAGTCAAAAATTATTATATAAATACCACACAACAATTTTGGAAACTTTCTTTGTTTCGTCAGGTGATTGTAAATAAAAGACTTTTGAGTCTGACTCTATATACTGGGGCAGCTGTCACTCTAGGACCAGGCCGAATTTAGTAGGTCTGCCTCCTAATCAATGTTCCCATGGAGTTCTCTCCCTGACGACGAACGAGTTTTTCGTACTGTTCGAAACGTTGGGGTAAATCTCTATATCATTTTCTGAACTTCTAGACGTTCTTTCACGTCATCACTTTACCCTACCTCTTTCTTTATGTTTTTCTTTGAATTTCTTTTTTCTTTTCTTTGCCTTTTCTCACTTTTTCTTGCTCACCTTTCTACTCACAGACAATGGAATATCTGAAAAACCTAAATAATAACTTTTGAGTTTGTCAGCTGCGTCGTGCGCTTGTGTCGCTCCTGACTTGTGTTTTTTCAATCAACTGACGAAAGGAGCAAAGTATCGAGAAACGTTGTCATGTTTTAAATCATCATTTTTCACTGTCAATAGGCCATTTTATATAATAATTACAATTTAAAGAGACGTATTATTTTTTCATTTCTTCATAACTATTTAAACCAGAACAACAAAAGTGCTGGTAATATACTTGTGGAGAAGAGACTGCAGCAGGGATTGAATTATTTTTTTAGGGTTACAGGCTACTTGAGGGTAATCCACATAGTAACTCAGCGACTCCTACAACCCCGGAATCGACACTAATACAGTCTCCTTTGCGTAATTTTTTATGTAAACTCCTTCCACCACCAACCGCACCATAGTAGTGCTTCTCTCCCTTGCGTTTTTGAGTTCAAATTACACACTTAAAAATTCTAGAATGACAATATCTAATTAAGCAATCCCGGAAACACATTCCTCCCCCATCCTCACATTTAGGGGCTGAACTATAACGTAGCTGACATACTGTATGTCAGAATTAAAGTAATTGATATCTATAACCCTGGATTTGACACCAATGTCGATTGTTCACGTTTATTTTATGTAACGCCACTCCACCACCTCCCCTTATTGGTGCTTTAAGGGTGTGAAATTATACACTAAAAACATCTGGATAGAAACTATTGATCTCATCAGCTCAGAAAAGTAATTAATCGACGCTAATATCAGCCGTTTTAGCATGTTTTTAAATCCCATCTCCCCCCCCCCCCATTCAGCCCTTAGAAGTTTCCTAACGCTTCGAAAACACGACAGAAACATTCACGGGAGTGCGCACAACAAATCACCAAAGTTTTATAGCAACCAGATGAATGGCTTAGGAGCGCATAGACACACGGACAGACACACATTTATTCATTTTTATGTAGAAAGAGATTAATATTTTATATGCTTTTAAGTAATTTCAATTCTGTTACATAAGAAGCGCCCATCTTCTTAATTGTGGAAAACAGATTAAAATTTCAGATATTTTTCATAAAATAACTAAGTTGAATTAAGATACGAGTAGACGTCTTCTTACTATCATTCGATGGCTCAATGTCTGATTTCGTAATTACGTAATACGAACATTTTCATTGTGCAGTAACCAAATTTCTTTAGAAATATTGCAGGCGCTTCCGAAAATTTTAGGAAACGGCCTATCACATCGATTGGATCTGTTTCAGACTCAACTGACTTACAAAGTTACGACGGTAAAGAGTCTAATGCAAAGTTGAACATTTCTGATAAATTTAGTTAAACCAACTAAAGAAATGTGGCAACTCGGACGCGTCATTCAGCTACGAACTTGGTATGACGTCACAGTGCGTACGCTCTGCTGAAGGATCTGGTAACGAACAAAGCTGACATTTCAATTAAAAAAACATGCGATTATTCGTGATTTTGAATTAAATGGAGGGTAAGTGTGGATCATTCTCTCTTAAAATCGGGTGAGCACGCAGGAGTATTAATTTCTCGGCCGATCTCGGATTACGCTTATAAAGATTAACGACATCACGACCCCAACAGAATTCCTTAATCTATTCATATTTTCGTTAACTTCTGTCTAGCGGATGCTAGCACGTGCAAGAAATTGTTTATTTTCCCTTCAAACTTAACAGCTGGATTTAATATTTTATTAAGTTTGTTTGATGTTTTATAATTTGTGTCTTTGGACTCGGTTTAGAATTAGAGTATTTCATATAATTTTGTAAGAAGTAGGATATTTGATTTGATTATGTTTATATGATGTTTTATAATTTGTGTTGTTGGACACGTTAGTTTAGAATTCGAATATTTGATTTGATTACGTTAGAAATGCGATATTTGATTATCTATAATGTGTGTCTTTGAGGATTATTGATTTCATTTGATTTGATTTGATTTTGTATTTTCTATATCCTATGTTAGTTATGTCGGATTTCGATTTATTATATTTTCTGTAAAGAATGCCTATACAGTCGTGTGGCTTTGAAGAATTTTACTTATAAGTGCGAAATACAGTAGATTAACCATGCTGTAACAGTAATTTTATTTAAGTACTAGCTGGGTGCCCGACGTTGCCCGAGATGTCATTTATTCATAATCCCAGATATGTCTCCAATTTCGGTTGCTTTTGCGCTATTTTTATGTAACGCTCCTCGAACACTATCCCAACTGTGCTCACCTCCGATGCCGAAGGGGGTTGAACTCATTGACCAAATTAACGGCCGTTTTTACATGTTAGAAGATGACCACACCCACAAATGTGCGATAATCGAAAACTGTTTATTCCACGCAAAAATCGACCGATTACATTGTCTGGAAATTTCTACCCACGCCCAATATCTCCCAAACCTGTCGCTTTACCCAGGTTGTCACAATTAGACTCAGCGACATTCACAGTCTCTGAATTGATTCGAATCTCGGTTGTTTAGCGTTATTTTTATTTAACGTACCTCAACCCCAACCGCTAACCTTGCTCTTCTCACAGGTGCTGAAATTGTACACAAACGGCAAATAAACTATCAAAGTCATTAACCCCAGGAATTAATTTTTTAACGCAAATATCGATCGTTTAACATGTTTGAAAATTTCCTCCCCCGCCCAATTCCGCGAGGCCTCTCACACCCCCACCAAATCTCGTGCATTGCCCACGTTGCCATAAATACATTCACCTATATCCATAACTGTGGTTCGACTCGAATCTCGTTTTTTTGAGGTTATTTTTATGAAACACACCTCAATCTCTACGCGTACTTCCTTATCATGCCGTAATGTGTTGAAATTATACACAAACAAAGTCGGTAGAAATACTATCAATGAAATTGACAGCGTAAAATATTTATTTCACGCAAATATCGATCATTTTACATGTCTGAAAATTTATACCCCCGCCCAGCCCCTCGTACCCCCGGCCACCCCCTAACGTTCCCCAGGTTGTCATAAATAACTTGAATTTGACTCCAATCTGGGTTTTATTCACGTTATTTATTTTTAACATCCGTTGACCCCCACCCCTAATGTGAACTCCCTCTCAATCCCAAAAGGGATTAAAATTAAACTCAGAGAACGTGTAGTTAAATTTTAATAATCTCATTGTTCCATGAATATATGTAATCATCGCAAAATTCAGACGCTTAACTTACTTTATAATTTCTATTCCCCATTCACCTCCACCCAACCCCTCCCACCCCAGTCCAGCCCAAACCTGCGCGTTGCCCAAATTATCATAAATGAACTCAGCGACATTAATTACGTTCGACTTATTCGAATGTTGGTTGTTTTTCGAGTTATTTTCTTGTAACACACATCCAGCCCGTCCCCTAAGCGTTCTTCGCCCTCATGTCGCAAGAGGTTGTAATTGTACAAACATAAAATGGGTATAAATACTATAAATTAATTAACCCTGGAAAAAAATTGTTTTCCGTTAATATAGACCTTTTAACATGTTTGAAATTTTCCAACCCCATCCTCTTCCGCCCTTGGGGGTTAAGTGGGCAATTGAATATCATAATTACACTTTGCGACATCCAGAAACCTAGGTTTGACTGTAATTTTGGTTTTATTCGCGTTATTTATTTGTAATGCCCGTCCACCCTCACCCCTAAGAGTGCTCATTTTCCACGCTGTAAGGGTTTGAAACTATACTCAGATAACATCGGTTAAAACACTATCTATCTCTTCGATCCCAAAAATGTTTATCTGCCTAAATATCTGCTGTTTCCAGCTCCTCTCCTAAGTGTGCTTCCCTCTAATGCCGAAAAAGGTTAAATTTTACAAACAACATCGGTAGATATATTTTCAATGCCATTGACCTCGACAATTAATTATTTAATGCAAATATCGACCGTTAAACATGTTAGAAATATTCCACCCCCGTCCACCCCAACCCTTGGGGTTAAATGGCCAATTGAATGTCATAATTGAACACGGCGACATCCATAACCTTTGGTTTGACTCCAATCTCGGTTGTATTCGCGTTATTTTCTTGTATTACCCCTCCACCCCCAACCCTCCTTTCCAATTCCGTACAGGTTGAACTTATACTGACATACATTGGTACAAACACTATTAATCGCTTTTACCCGGAAAATATTTATCCGACTCAATTATCGTCCGTGTTAGCATGTTTGAAGATATTCACCCCATTCACCCCCACTTGAGGCACTTAACAACAACTTGAATATCATAATTAAACTCACTGACAACCATAACCCTGGCTTTTAGTCCAATCTTGATTATGTTTGCGCTATTTTTATATAAATCCACTCCACCCCCACTCTTAAGGGTGCTCCTCCCAAACCACGAAAGAGGTTAATATTAAATATTTGGAACATTTAGAGACATTTTATAAATATCAGTGAACCAGAAAAATATTTATTCGACGCAAATATCGACTGCTTATTATGTTTGAAAATTTCAACCCCCGTCCACCATTGCTCCTGGCGGTTAAAACACCAATTGATTGTCTTAACTAAACTCAGCGCCATCCATACTCATTGATTTGACTCTAATCTTGGTTGTATTCGCATTATTTTCTTGTAAGGCCCGTCCACCCAAATCCTTAAGGGTGCTCCCCTCCCATGCCCAAAAGGGTTTGAAATTATACACGGAGAACATGTAGAGAAATTTAAAGAATCACACTGTTCCGGAATATATTTATTCGCCGCAAAAGTCGGCCGGTTAAAACGTTTGAAAATTTCTACCCTCGCCCACCACGGCTAGACCCTCCCACTTCCGCCCTATCCCACACGTTGCTCAGGTTGTCATAAATAAACACTGCGACATGCATTTCCTTGGATTTTACTTCAATCTCGTTTGTTTTTGCATTATTTTATTGTAACTACGCTCTACCCCCACCCCTAGGCGTCCTCCCCTCTCATACTGAAAGGAGTTGAAATTATACACAAACATCACCAGTAAAAATACTATCAATTCCATCAATGCCTGCCGAATATTAATTCCACACGATCATCAACCGGTTAACATGTTTGAAAATTTACAACCCCTCGTTGGGAATGTTAAACGGTAATTATAATGTCATAATTAAACTTATTGACATCCATAATACTTTGAATTGACTGTAATCTCGGTTGTATTCGCGTTATTTTCTTGTAACGCCCGTCCACCGTTACCCTTAAGGGCGCATCCCTCCCAAGCCCGAAATGGGTTGAAATTAAACACGGAGAACATGTAGGGAAATTTTATGAATATCATTGTTCCCTTAATATATTTATTTGATACAAAATTCGGTTGGTTAACTTATTTTAAAAGTTCTACCCTCCGCCCAACCCTTCCTACCAAATCCTACAACCGCAAGTTGCCCAGATTGTCATAAATGAACTCAGCGACATCCATTACCTTTGAATTGACTGGAATCTTGGTATTTTTAGCGTTATTTACTTGTAACCCCCCTCCACCGCCACCCCTTAATGTGCTCAACCCTCGTGTCAGAATGGATTAAAATTAATAAAAATCACATGAGTAGAAATACTATAAATCTAATTAACCCTGAAAAATATTTATGCAACGCAAATATCGGACATTTTAGCATGTTTGAAGATTTCCACCACCGTCCAATCATGCTCCTGGGGGTGGTAGGCGTGTTACACCCGCACAATATTTGTTTCCCTGTCGCAAAGAACACGTGTACGAAATTTGGTGAAAATGCTTCGAGGGTGTAGATTTGTAAGCGGAACATAACCATATACATACCCACATGTATACACACATACATACCCGCATAAGGCAATTTTATATAATAGAAGCTATATATATATAGCTTCTTTTTAGCTAGTTTTAAATAGTGTATATATATATATATATATATATATATACTATTTAAAACAATTACTAAATTTGTAGATATATAATTTTTCCATCTGAAAATAAACTATTTGGTGGTTTTAGCAATCTGCAGTTGGCAGCATTGTATAAAATTAGTGCAAAACATTACGAAATACGCTTTCTTTAATAGAAAAATATTAGTTTTTAACATTTAAGTATTGTTCTTATCATAATTCTATGTATCTTCCCGTGCGTATTGCAAGATATAATGAAAATAAATTATTTGGTGGTTTTAGCTGTCTGCAGTTGGTAGCATTGTTAATATTAATACAAAACGTTACGAAATACGCTGTCTTCAATAGAAAAATATCAATTTTGAACATTTATGTATTGTTTTTATCATAATTCTATGTATCTTCCAGTGCGTATTGCAAGATATAATTTGGCAACATATTGGTCCCTGATCCCGTGAAATATTCCATGCCAAAAGTCAAAAGTTATTTATAATAAAATTAATGCAATGGATTGTATAACCTTTCATAATAAATTATATTTATCACTGGTAGTGGTAGATTTAATTACACTTATTATTCAATCAAAATATTTTTGCTCAGCTTTATTTCTCAGAAATTGAACATCTATGACGTCGTTGCCAAAAATTGAAAACAAATACTGCTATCCTAACCTAAAATTTTTGTTTCACGACACAAATTGCACGCAATAATTTGTTTACATTTATACAAATTTATAGAAATACGTTGCGTAAAGTACAATTAATTGTACTTTTAATTCAATATAAATGTTCCTATTTCTGTACATACCTTTGACTGAGAGTGCATTAATAGAATAACGACCATAAAAACTTTCGGAGTTCCGTACGTCATTTTGAATACTTTTATAGTTACAAACATATAATTCAACAGTCGTACCTTAGACAAATCTTATTATCTTCTGATATATTATACAGGATACAATAATACGTTATATTTAAAATTTTATAAATCTCCACCGACCCACATTTGAATGTATTATAAGGCGCCATATTGGCTTTAATAAGATGGAGAATATTTCCAAATTAACTTTGCGCAATGATGGTAAACTATTTCGTATTGTTTTTTATTTCTATTTGATTTATTTATTAGATTGATGGAGTATTACTGAAAAAATTTTTACTTTTTATTCAATCAAAATATTTCTGCTTTATTTCATTTAGAAATACAGAACTATATTTTTATGATGCGTCAATGTCTTGAAAATTTATGACGTCATCGTCTCGCGAAGTAATTTAACACTAATTCGTAACTTATTTCAACTATAATTATTTCCACGTTTATTCTAGGGGTTTCTCACCCCCACAGTATTGGTTCTCGATTTTGGCAGAATATATATACCAATTTTTGTTGAATTCTGTCCACGCGATAAAATTTGTATTAGGAACATACAAATATACAAACTCTCTGCTTTATTTATTAGATTAGATTAGATTTCTGGTACAAGTATGTTCAACAGTCTTCATAAACGTTCGCTAGCCTTCGACAAAGTTATACATAAAGGCTTGATACCTAAACTAAACAAAATGCTGCCAAAGCAATATGTAGAGTTATTAACATCATAGATCACAGACAGACTATTCAAAAGTAAACAAGAAGACGAATATTCTGGTCTGAAAGAGGTAAGAGCCTGAGTGGCGCAAGGTAGCGTCCTGGGTCCTATCCTCTACTTACTATATAGTAATGATATCCCAAAATTGTAAGTAACTGAGGTAGCTACATATGCAGGTGACACCGTGTTACTTGCAGTAGAGAAAGACTAAAACCTTTCAAACTAGAAGACTGCTAGAAGCTGACTGGACTAAACAATGGAGGATAAAGCTGAACGAGCAGAAATCTACTCTTATAGTATTGACAAAGAAACAATCAAAAGACACACCATCGCTATATATAAATGGCACTATTAGTGTCCTATGAGAATAATCATTTTCATGTGTATTATGTTTATATCTTATAAATGATTTTATTATACTAGAAGGGATCCAGACCCTATATTGCACATTCGATTATATTCTAATTTAACGTCGCAGTAGACGGTATCGGGCATGACTTGGTTAAGGTTACCTGACAGCTCTACAAGCTTAAACCCCGTTTGAATTTCTTTGTAGACTTCGTAGAAACCCAGTGTTAACCGGTTTGTAGGGGCCCCGCCACTGACCCCGAGAGCAGATCAGGAACTTTTTAATTGGTTCCTTACCTACATGCAGGTGCTCGGCACTCATGAAGGAAGGATCACTCTGACACGCGAAAGTTGTCTATTGGGTACACAGAGTATTTTCGACACTATTATCGTTCCGGAAGTATTATGACTCTCTTAACGAAATAAGCATATTTTTGATAATAATGGGGTACCAGCAATGTTTTTGAGTTTGGCGTATCGAGAGTATTTATATGAAACTTTAAGGTACCGGGAATATTTTTAAATATCATACTGGGAATATTTTGGAGTCTCATAAGGTTCCAGAAGTAATTGACGAGTACACTTTTGTTCTCTATTAGGGAACCACGTTTATTTTAGTCTCTCGAAAGGTACCGGGAATATTTATGACTCTAAATGTACCGGGAGGATTTTTCTTACAGTTGCGGTACTTTATAAAGATTTCATTACTTGAAGGTCATACTGATTATGATGAATTTACATTTCACGCCCCCACACAATTTATGCCGGTGGAATTTAAATGTTAAAAAATGTGACTCTCATTCCGGTTTAATCCCGAGTTGGCAAAGTGATTAGTCGCCAATTAAATACTTTTGCGGGCTTATATACATAAATACCAGGGAAATTCTGGAAAAAAGAAAAACAGAATGACAGAGTACAAGAAACAAGTTAGGCTAAAGTGACGACGTGACGTGAAAGGTCGTCTACAAGTTCGGAAAGGATTTCTTTCTGTTTTCTTGTTTTCTTTGGTGTTTTCTTTTCTGTTTCACATTTTCGTCTTTTTATTGCTCACCTTTCTACTCCTTTACCCAGACAATGGAACACCCGAAAAATCAAAATAATAATGAAACCCTGATTGGTGTCGAATACGTGCTAATGGAGTTTAGTGAGTTCAATTCTGACAAAGAACTTGAAGATCAATCAAAGTACCGCTTAATCTTAAATTCATAAAAGAATTTCTACCCTACTTTGGTCACGATCGAGGGAAAAAAAGTAGATGGTTTGGGATCGTGAGTATATTTCACTCCCTTAGAGTACCGGGATTAGTTTGACTCCTTTAAGGAACCGAGAGTATTTGTTTCTCTTAAGTGGTAGTGATTTTTATTCTATGAACGTTATTTTATGGTAACGAGACTGTGTTACAGTCTCTTAAGGTACTGGCATTATGTTTTACTGTCTTAAGGTAGTGGGGAGAATTTTTTATTCTATTAGAATTCCGGGAATATTTTTTAATTTCTTATGTTAACGTGCCGGGAGTATTTTTTACTACACTATTAATGCAACAGAGTTTTTTTACTCTTCTCGCAACGTACGAGAAGTATTTTTTACTCCTTTAGGAACCGGAAGTATTTTTTACTCTATTAGGGCACTGGGAATATTTTTTTACTTTCTCAAGGCCATTTGACTAACTTAGGGTACCGGAGTATTTTTTTCTCTCTCAAGATACCGAGAGTATATTTGACTCTTCTCTTATGGTTCAGGGAGTATTATTCAACCATTGAAGTACAGTGAGTATTTTTCACTCTATTAAGGTACCGGACTTCGTTTTACTCTCTCAAGGTACCAAGAATATATTTAACAAATTAAATTTTGTTCGATGACACATCGTGCTATAAAAAGTCGCCTATTGGGTACACGGAGTATTTTTCGACTCTATTAACGTTCCGGAAGTATTTAAGACTCTCTTAACGAAACAAGCATATTTTTTATAATAATGGGGTACTAGAAATGTTTTTGAGTGTCTTGGCGTATCGAGAGTATTTATGAAACTTTAAGGTACCGGGAGTATTTATATTGTTATCATATTGGGAATATTTTTCAGTCTCAGCCTCAGGTTCCACAAGTAATTGACGAGTACTTTTTTTCTCTATTTGGGAACCACGGTTCTTTTAGTCTCTCTAAAGGTACCGGGAATAGTTATGACTCTCAATGTACCGGGAGGATTTTTCACACTGTTGTCGTACATGGCTATTTTTGGTTTTATAATAATTTCTTGACTCGATTCAGTTCCAGTGAGTCGTCATACTGATTATGATTAATTTAACATTCCGCCGGCATAAATTGTATGGTGGCGTGAATTGTAAATGTTAAAAAATGTGAATTTCTTGTATACAATGGCGGCAAGTGTTTAAGTAGCGATGTTTGTGGACGTTTGCCCAAGTTTTTTTTTTAACAGCGCGCCGGGAAATACGGTTAAAATACGACTTTGTTTCTTCCCTTTTGTGGACAGATCAAGTTACGAGCCTCTCGGGACATAGCGTGTGAATTATAGGCGTTCATCTGGGAAAAAAAGACGTTGTTTGATAAGCAAGTTGGCAATTACAGCTGCTAGGCGTGGCAGGATGCACGGAACTAATCCATTAGCAAGCATTCCATTGCGACGTTTCCCTATTTCCGCGCAGTTCAGGTGCGTCCAGCTCATCGGAGATGTTGAGGTGAGGATCGGTCCTGCATTTGTAAATTACTCCGCAAATTTTTAAATTTGCTAAAGTGAGTAAGAGCAAGAGTGTACCAGACTAGGTAACAGTTGCTGATGGGAACTTCATGCAGCCTTGTCTTAGAATAAATACTTCTCTTATAAACGGGAAGAAAATATCCTGATTGTAGATATGTCATCAAACCATTCTACTCAACATTCCGGGAAATTTTCGAATAAGGATAAGCACGGGGTTTCGAACCTCGTCCTTCCTCCTCCCGAATTTCTATAACTGCGGTAGAGTTAAAGTTATTTCTAATTTTTGCTGAAATTTAAAAATAAGCAAATAATACGCTGAATTTTCTTGTTGTGCGATCAATTGAAACATTTTTTAATATAAATTCAGACGTTTCTGTCCACGGTATGTTTATATATTGAAAGGATAAATCAAAGTTTGATGTTATTTCATACCTTCCTTTTTTTAGGGTAACAGGCTACACGAGGGTAATCCACATAGAGGCAACTTCTCTTCAATAGCATAGGAAAGGATTTGAAAGGGGGCATGCGGAAGGGTAGAGGGTTAACTAGGGCCCCCGGGCTATGGTTTAAGGATCCTACCCGGCAATTCGCCTAAAAGTGATGCAGGGAAACCGCTAGAAAAACCTGCATCAGGTGGTTCGGGCATTTGGTACTTGTCCCACGCCCTTCCGATAGCGGGAGAGGGATTCGCTGTGGGGTCGCAGCTTTCCCCTCGCCGTGCCTTGACCGATTTAGGAAGCAGCTGGCCGACTATTCCAAAAGGAATAGCGGACAACTCTTACCGTATGCCCACCTTCCATGATCACTGACGTTAAAATGATTTCATTATATCAAAAGGCTGACAGAATTATAAAAAATTATGAATATATACATATTAGAATTGGATCTTCCTACGCTACCTGATATAGAAAGAAAAATTTGCGTTTACAGTCTGTATCATACGATTTAACTCTGCACTTTTACATTAAATTAAAATGTTTTTCGAATTACAGTTGTCTGTGGCGAAAGATGGTGCACTGTTTCTCCGACAAATGGTCCGGGATTGAGTTTCGTCAAATGTAGTGCTATTTTTTTTTCTTAAGCATGCCCGTATCAATGGTAACTTTCGTCTGCCTTGTAAGACTATAAACATATTATATGGGAGATGCGTAAATAATTTACTTCATAGAATTTTCGAAATTTGGAAACAATTTAATGTAAAAATAAACGAAGAAATGAAGAGAAGTTATCAAGTGAACAGTACTGAAAAAAGAAAAAAATGGTGATATAAAAAGAATTGGAATATATTGCAAAGTTAAATGAAAAAATTGAAAAAAAATTTCGACTGATTCAAAATAAAGAATAAGAAAGTTAGCCAATTCAGACTAAAAAGTGACAATATCAATACCGCACAACGTTTCTGGGATCCTTGTCCCTTTCCTCAGGTGCGAAGAAGAGCCTAGAGCGACACAACTGCACTAGTCAGTTGACAAAACTCAAAAGCGACGAAAACGCAACGACAATGTGAGAGCCGAAGGGTTGGCGTATCAACGAGGGAGCAACGACAAATTTATCCTAATATTCGAAGATTATCAAATATCCATCATTTACAGATCCACTAATACTCTTTCCTACTTGATTAAAAACCACAACGACCAACTTGACATCTACAGCAAACATTGTGTTGTTTACAAAATATCTTCCTCTAATTGTAATTCCTGCTACATAGGGCAAACAAAACGTTCCCTTAATACACGTATCAAGGAACATATATCTAATATCGAACTTCCCATTGATAAACAATCTGCAGTCTCCAAACATATCATCAATTCTAAACATACATTTGATTGGCCAAATGCTAAGATTTTAGACATTGACACCAGGTACAATTCCACAAACATTTCAGAGATGCTTCAAATTAAATCAAACATCACAGCTATTAATGTACAAACAGACACTATGAAACTCAATAATTGCTTCTGTTTTTCCTTTTGTCGTTGCTCCCTTATTGTTACGCCAACCCTTCGGGTCTCCCATTGTTGTTGCGTTTTCGTCGCTTTTGAGTTTTGTCAACTGAAAAGTGCAGCTGTGTCGCTCTAGGCCCTTCTTCGCACGTGAGGATCCCAGAAACGTTGTGTGGTATTATCACTTATATTGCAAAGTAACTAATGGATAAACGAGAGAACAATGAAAGTACATGAATGCAATCCGAGGAAAGAAGTATATGTGGAAAAGTGCAAGAAAGTTGATAAAATAAAAAAAAAACTGAAATTATAATTGGAGCGAGGATCTACGGAAACTACAAGAAGTGCAGGCTGAAGAAATATATAAAAAAAGTCACCACAAAACAAACTTAAATATTGTGTTACAGGGATATTACAGTTTACATATACCTATGGGAAAATATATGTAGTACGTGAAGAAACTTACAGATATCAATGAAATTCAAGTTGTTTCAGAATTCAAAGAAAAGGAATAACAGCAAATCTCTTGGAGTAACACGGAGTTCCTTCCATCCAGGTAGTCCTTGACGTGGTCTTAGAGTCCTTGTCCAATCAAGGCTTCTCCAAAGTTACGCTTTAAACTTTGTTTATTTGTTACTTTTATTTATGTATGCAATACATATTTCCTATGTCATATTTCGCACTTCTTATCAACAACGGCCGCAAATCTCGACATGTTTCTCAGTATGTAAATACTCTAGAATGTCCAAAAACAACTCAACCACACCCTTCACGACTCTTGCGTGTATTGCAAACTGAACGCTTGGCGACTCAGTGTCTATGTTGCCTAAATCGCCAAACACGAGGATCACTCAATTCATGTCGGTCGAACATATACTCTAATATACTTTTTGCCAAGTTGCAGGAAGGACGGTTACTCTTAAAGCTAAGCTACAGCGTAAGCTGCATTACCCTGGGCCACAACTCGATTTACTGGCAGTTATATGTAGGTAGGAAAACGTCCTTAAGATACAGTATTTCATGCCATTACCAGTCTTTACAAAGTAGTCGGATTCATGTCTTTCGATGGCAGAGCTGCTATTGCAGAAGCATTTATCTTTGATCCTAGTTGAAATATTTCGTAGGGTCCTACGCCAATACCGTGATAGCAAAGGAAGCGACCAAGAAGCATGCGGACAGCAGTCAAACTTTTTTTTCTATTAAAAGTTTAATGTCGCATTAACTTAAATGTCATTAGCGACCCCTACATTAGTTTCATAGGTTAAGATAAACCATATATAATTCCGTTTGAAATTAGGATGCTAACGTTGGCTTCATTGTCGAACTTCAGCACCCTGAAGATCGTCATTGCAGATATCGCTAGGTCCCATGGTTGGAAGTTGCCCAAGATGCTATTTCTCATTGTGGAGTAGTACTCGCAGCTCTGCAGGATGTGCTTCATAGTTACAATGGGAACACAATGGAAGCTCAGTTCTGGAAAATATGTAATTATGGGTTAATTTAGTATGCCCAGATCTTATTCGAGAGAGTATAATTTGGTTTTTTCGGTTAAGCTGTTTAGGGAATTTTACTTCGTTAAATTCTTTGATGTTTGTATATACTGATGAATTGTTCTTATCCAGGCTTTTCTTTGTCAAGTGCTCGGTGATTTTCTTATAGCAAATTTTTAAATGGTCTTGAGACTGTTTCTTCTATTGTTCACATTGACATTTAAGATATTCTGTAGTTGGTTTCTCAGGGTGTGTAAAGACTCCCTAAAAGGTCTGTAGGTGGTTGCTCCTGACACGTGATGCTGTTTTTTACGGGATGCGTTTTTCCTGATGAAAGGACAGCAGGACTCCTGTAGCCTGAGAACATAATCGTATAGTTGTCAGATTCATGCTGCACCTGAGGTTGGGTTGACCCGACTCGAATAGGACTTTTTCTATATTGGTAGTTCTCAAACAACCTGAAATAGTCCGGAAGGCTACGTTTTCTATTTTGGCTAATTTGTTTAGTAATTATTTGTTTGCTGTTTGAAATATTTGGATACCACAGTCGATTTTCGATCTTATAATAGCGTTATATGATAGGTTTAAGGTTCTTTTGTTTGTGTCCCAATTTTTTTGCGGTAACACATTTGAGTATATAAATTATTCTTCTTATTTCAGTGTGTAGTTCTTCAATGTGGTATTTGAAAGTTAATTTCTTATCCCATATTATTCCTAGTATTTTTACGTGCTGATGAAACTTGTCAAACTTTGTGCGACTGCGTAAACCCAGGGTTCATAACC
Source organism: Zhengitettix transpicula (assembly GCA_037074705.1). Lineage (NCBI taxonomy): Eukaryota > Metazoa > Arthropoda > Insecta > Orthoptera > Tetrigidae > Zhengitettix > Zhengitettix transpicula. The sequence continues at coordinate 185,585,241 of CM073591.1, read as the reverse complement.
TTTTCAATCTTGTTATCCCTATGAACCTATTAAAGGAAATCATTTAACGCCCATTCTTTTAAAATGTTATCAAATATAACAAATTAGAAATAGCCATTATTAATCATAATAAATTGCACTAAAATATATGTACCATTTATAAATAAGGATCTAATGATATTCAGTGTGAAGGTTGGCATTAAAGAAAAAGTTCTCTGTCATCAAGATGACGGCAGTGCATTTGGTCGTCGAAACGTCGCGTTACAATCGCTGTGTTACCCGGGTGGAAACCCGAGAACTTTTTCTTTAACAAATACACCGGGAAAGCCTTCGATCTTTGATAAGGTTGGCATTCGATAAATAGTTCTCGGTTTTCACTTTGGTGAAGCATATTTAAATGCGACGTTTCGACGAGTAAAATCTTTGTCGTCATCTTCTAGGCGAAAAGACGAGTTTCAATATGCTACACCCGAGTGAAAACCGAGAACTGTTTATCGATCAATTACTCCGGGAAAGACTTCAATCTTTGAAGGTTGGCATTGTTATGAATTCGCAAGATTTTTAATGTTAGTTTTCGTTTGGCTTAAAGGGGATCTGAAGACATGAGACGGTTTGTTTTACTGTTACTAAAGTTGAGAAACCGATCTCACATCTGCCGTAATTGTTAGCAACTGGTATTAACATTCTTATAGTTCTGCCAGCTATAATAAGATATTAGATACCAAAATATAACACAGTCATAATTTTTAAATTCCACTTTGAACGTCCTCGCGTAGTCCAAGAAATCCCACTTTGGCTGACACATCTTTGTCTTTGAAAATTTCATCAACAGAATGACGATTATCCATGCATGAGAAATATGACTTCAGTGAGTTTATTATTGCAGATAAATTCTGAACCACGGAATTTGCAAACGAGATTTTTTATGTTCTTCATTTACCAATTGCTGAGTGAACATCGATACATCTCAAACTCGAACTCTGCGTTGGTTCCAATTTACGGACAAAACTTGAAACTTTGTCCTGCGCTGTCAAGATATTCGTCACTTTTCCTTGTAGTGTAATATTCAGACTCTCAATTTCACTGGAAAAATTAGCAAAATGCGGCGGCATTTCGACCAATGATTCATTTGTTTTTATTTTTGAGTGTAACTTTTTTTTTCTTCTGATTTTTTTAAAAAAACCTCTTTCTTCACGGAGCTCATTATCACTGTTCACGAATGCCTCATTGGCTCCTCGGGTCTATTGGTGACGTTACATTGCTAATTTTTAATTAATTCGTAAGTATATGTTTCCGAAGAAAATGTTATTTAACAAATCGACTTGTAAATAGTCGGAAAGTGTTTAAGGATGGCTGATTTTTTAATCGTTTCCATTGACATTTCTTCGATATTAGCCATGCCACGTTTGAGGTAGTAACGCAGTCTTCCTGCTGTGACGTCATACAACCCTGTTGAGGCCTAGGCCGAGGTAGACCGAGGAAAAACCATGTGCACTCTCGTTCAGTTTGTTCAGCGGGCATAACAAGTTTATCAAATAAAATAAGGGATCTCAGGCGGACCTGCAGTCCCGATAATATATGAGTGTTTTGAATTGCTAATTCAGTTGCGAAACGAGGTTTCTGAGAATGCTCTATGGGATTGAAGAAACCTTGAGCATCGCATGGCTCGCCGAACCAGTTTGTAGCTACGAGTGTCGTTTGATGGAATCTGGCGCCGCGCTTAGCCAGGACGCGTCTCACGATCACGGCTAACTTCTTTTCCTAACGGAAACGGCGCTCTGGTACTTACTCGCCAGTCTCAATGGTTCAGTGTTGCTGCAACAGTAAGTTAATCACTCTTGTTTTTATCTTTTGTATCGTATGTCTGTTTATAGTGAGACTGTGATCGACAACCACCCATGAAAAGAGAAAGCTATAGGTTTATAGCATAGGAACAATTCTTTTGCGTGAAATAATATCGGTTCATTTTGTTGCCGTTCAGAGTCGAATGACTCATCGCTACGAGTCGATTCTTTTAAACGACGTTCCGAATCTCATCCTATTCTCAAGGCTGATCATTAATAATGTGAGTGAGTAAGGAGGACGGGGGACGAATCCACACAAAAATTAAGAAACAAACTATGGAATAATTATTAAGTAAGTTATATATGAAAAATAATATAAATATATTTCTACAACTATTTTACAAAGTTAAGATTGCTATTTAGATAAATCTTTTGGAAAGTGAGCGTCATATTCTGCATCTGTGAGTAAATTCTCCAATTGTACAATCGAGAAAAATTCTAAATTTAGATTGGCGACTATACGGCTTGAAAACAAGGGTTAATTCTGGGATTTATTGGAAACGAAACATTTAACGCAAGTAATGCGAGGAATGATTTGGAATGTAATATACACTGCAACCTATATATCTGGATAATATTTATTACGCTTGTTCATTGTTCATAATCTTGTAAATTAAAGCTGTTAATTTTTGCGGTGCGTTAGTGATTTGATAACATAAAAATAGTATTCAAGAGGCTGAAAAAAACACCGAAAGGACAAAAACCGCTATGATAAAATACTAACAATGTATGTAGAGAAGTCGTAAGAATAACAAATAAAAATTATGTTTCTGTCTTGATTATATAGCAATAACTAGCTGGGTGCCCGGCGTTGCCCGAGATGTCATTTATCTATAACCATCCATAAGACTCCAATTTTGGTTACTTTTGCGCTATTTTTATGTAAAGCTCCTCGAACCCCCGAGTCCGAAAGGGGTTGAAATTATACACAGAGAACATGTAGGGAAATTTTATTAATCTAATTCATCCAGAAATATATTTAATTGACGAAAAAACAGCCGGTCAACTCATCCCAACCCAGCCGATACCCGCGCGTTGTCCAGATTGTCATAAATAAATTCAGGGACATCCATTACCTTCGATTTGACTCTAATCTCGGTTGTTTTCCCGTTATTTTCAAGGAAATCCCCTCCAGCCCCACCCCTATCATGCCTACAAACAACATCGGTAGAAATACTATCAACGTCAATGGTCCCGGCATTTATTTATTCCAGATTTGTATAACGAACATACAAACATACATACACTCTTTTTTATTTATAAGATTAAGACTTGACCATGATGCCTGTTAAAGGATCTAAGGCTATCACTTGAAAAAGGTTTACAAGTGTTATTGTTTCTTAATTCTTGGAGAGTGGCGATATAAACTTTTCGATTCAGAACCAGAGTTGAATCTGTCTTCAACTCAACGGCTCAACTTGTAACTCACTCCCCAAGAGTTCCTCAACTGTTCAACACTAGAGACGCGCTCAAGACCCGATTCAAGCAACTCGCTCACGACTCTACGACTGGAACTGTGAGCCGTAAGGTCGTTTCAGAGAACGGTTCTTTTGCCCACATCTAATCGCTATATAGCCTCATCTTCGATTTGAAGTAATTTTTAAGAACTCAAGAAAACTCAACGTACCTGATTTTGATGATGCCGTTGATAATCAAACAAGAAATAGTGCCCAAATTTATGATACAGCTGTTTGATTACGTTAACGTATTTGGCATACTTACGGATCGAAAACATAGATCAGTAATTGTACTCTTTCTATTACTGTTTATAGTAATAATAGTCATTAGCGAGTGTAGAATAGCATTAACTAGGTGGTTACAACATAATTAAATTACGTTCAGTAGATTTATGTCTGCCAGGAACTTGATAAGATTGTCCAATTTCTGGTGGGACGCAAGTCGCCATCCTTCATGTCCATGCGAGGCTCCGTGTATGAAGGGCAGTGCTGGAGCTCATCGTGAGCAGTGTTCTACTTAGTAGACATGTTGGTTTCCGGGAGCTGGAAAATAGATAGTAATGGGTCAAGAAGGAATGGGCCAATTTTATTCTAGCAATAACCATTTGTGTTCTTCTGGACGCCGTCTTGGGTGGGCATCGTTTCTCTCCTGGTAGATTCCTGTAATCCTTAGCTGCAGGATCGTTTATCGTGCTCCTGAGGTGAATACTAAGTAACTCGTTTTTGGCCGAGTAGAATAAGTCTTGCCATGATTATTTCTGGTCGACGACACAGTTGTCATTCAGTCTAGAAGTTTTTGAGCCAGTTTGTTAGTTACTTCGTTTCCGGGAAATTCCACTCTTGTTTAGAATAATTTTTGTTATTACTGTTACAAAAATAAACTTAACATTATATGACAAATAAATAAATAAATAGTAATATGCAGCATATACTTACCCCTTGGCTCGACAGCCCATTAAGGGTCTTGGCCGACCAAAACGACTACCAGATTGGCATCTTACATGACACATTCTGCATTTAGGAGTGACTCATTGGAGTGTCAATTCTCACTCAGTCTTAACCCTAGTTGATGAGCACAAACATCCATGGGTTTAAATGAAATAAAACTGAAAGTATTAAGAGGAAAATCAAATATTGAGATACGAAAGTGAAATACTAATCAAACCACCATCATAAAAACAAGTAGCAACTAAATTACGAACAAGATACGTCATAAATTTGAAGTCAATTTGCCCGACTGCTACAAGTAAGTGTATAAAGACCCGCGTTAGCGATGCAACCGCCCTCTCCACAACTCGGCTTTGTATCTGCATATGCCGTCAACTCATATTTCTAAAATGTATGAATTTCATCTAAAAGATGCAACAGACAATCCTCATGACTCTGTACGCGTTTTAATATTAATGTCACATTTTATACAACAACCCCAAATTTACTTGTTTCGACAAAATTCGTCTTCAAGTGTAGTGCGCTATTTGGTTGAACGACTGAACCGAATACTATGAATTAGTATAGAACCTTATTTGGCTAAACTTGCGGAAAGGAAAGAGAATAAAAAATATTTTCTATTTTTGCCCCTTAACCTCCTAAACATGGAGCCTTAAACTTTAAAAAAAATATAATTCACTATAAGAATGTGTTTTCAGAGTTGAGAAGTATATGTGAACAAGATTTAAGTTATATATAATAATTTCAGGATAGGAAACAATTAGGGTTCGTGAATGGCTTGGCATTCAGGATCAGGCGACTAGAAATGTATGTATCACACAACACTTGTTGTATAATGATATAATTTAATGAGGGAAAGACCAAGAGCCAACCGAAGTGGCCAAGCGTCGAAGAGTGTCTCTGCCGATGTTCCATAGCTTCTAGAAGGGGGAAATTTCTTCACTATATCAAATTCAAAGTGGGAAACCCACAGTAATTACAAAATGGCCGTTAAAAGCTAAAACATATTGAGGATTTTCTGTCGCCTTGCATTCAACGCCAGTCGCAAGGTGTAAGGAGACACAGCATTCAATTTTACATTACGTAAGGCAGACAGTCGTCTAGGCTTCATCCGATGTCATCTTATACTCATCCTCGCCGAACAAATACATATATTACAATAAGAATTTAATTATGATCTTCAAATATCATTACATAGGTCAAATCAATGTAACTGTTCCTGGAAAATCTAAACCTGCAATACAAAATGGAGGTTCTCATTTAAATATTTATCAACCACCTTCGACAACCCGAACGAGGTGGGGATGAAGAGTAGAGTTTGGTATATATGGGTGTAGCCCTTTGAGACGAACAAATTTCATGACCCTCCCTGCAAAATACCTTGGATGATTTTGAAGATATGTTGATGTCTTCAGATAAATCAACCAGCCCGATACAATCTACCTGAAGAAAGGAAAGTGACGAACGGATGTGTAAAACAACACAAGAATAGAAGCAAAAATTATTTAAAAAACAGCTGAGTGGCCGGCGTTGCCCAAAGTAGGAATTGATTCGACACTAACCTTTTGCTAAACTTTTCATTTAACCAGCATCAATAGCGCAAGTGTTTGGAACATTTACCCATTTTCGTTACCCTCCCCGACCTAACCCCACGGCATATAACTTCCAATAAAGCAGGATTATGACTGTCGGTATTCAGGAATTCTCCTACTACATGAAATAAAAGTGTCTAAAACATTACGTCGATTTAAAATTGTAAATAAAACCGTAATAAAGTGTAAAACTACTCCCGGACCTTAAAGTAGTAAAATAAATACTGCACCGAGACAAAAATTTAGCCGGTACCCTAAGAAAATAAAAAAATTACTAGGTAACTTAAGAAGGTCAAAACTTTTCCGGGTAATCTTTTATCAACCACGTGCATCTCCACGAAATGGAACATAAAATTTCAGTAACCACCATAGCTAATGCAAGAATAAAACTCAGCAACTCCTATAACTCTGGAATCGACACTATATAATAAATTTGTATTACTTTTTATGAAAACCCCTTTCACCACCGCCGTACGGTAAAGGTGTTTCACTCACTTGACTATTCGAGTTGAAATTAAACACTTAAAAACTCTAAAATGACGCTATTTAACTAAACGGCCCCGAAAACGTATTATTTGGCGCTAATAATGGCCGTTTAGGAATGTTTTTAAATACCACCCTCTCCACCCGTTAAATGTTAAACGCCTGAGATAGTTTTGAGGAATTAAAAAATTTTCAATCAAAAAAAGAGGCTTTTTTTTCGCCCAGGCTAAAGCTAATTGTTAATTCTTATCAACTTACTTCGTCAAATATATTTTGTCTTCTTATGATTTCTTCATTTTTCTTAACCCTTTAGTGCATGATTTTTATACCTTTTTTCAACTAAATTTTTAAGATGTATTTTTGTAAAAGCAATACGTAAAAAAAATATATATCAAACGTGACCAAAGTCAATTTGTCTCATCATATTATACATATTCAAAATAAATACAGTGTGTCTCGTTCAAACCTTCCACATTTCAAAATACTACAGTAGATATGATAATGAAATTGCATCAAAGAATTTATTTAATGATTATCTGTGGGAAGCACGAAAAATATCGAGTCCGTATTCAATTTCTTGCTAGGTTCTCCGTAACAATACGTTGTAGTATATCCGTTTGTTGTCAGCATGGTTCGTCGTTCGACATCAGATGTTGCAGAATTTGCACTTTGTAAGAAAACAAAGTTTCTGGTGAACTTACTACACGCTGTGATGCCGAACGTCAACCTATACCGTAAACAATACCCTACGGATATGCTACAGCGTATTCTTACGAATAACACTGCTTGAAAGTAAATACAGGCTCCATATTCTTTGTGCGACAAATCTCACGTTTGATATTTTTTTTTCCGTATTGCATTTAGTTGAAAAAGGGTATAGAACTCATGCACTAAAGGGTTAAGAAAAAGGAAGAAATCAGAAGAAGACAAAATATATGCTTGACATATAAAAGTGTACTGGTAATTAGTAAATAAATTAATGAATGGAAGATTTTCCGGTGTAAATGATTAATAAATTTTTCGCGGTTGAGCATAGACACAGTCTGAAGACAGCGGTAGAGAATGACCACAGAAAGGCCAATATCGAAAAATCTGAGCCTGGTGCTCAACCGCGAAACAATTATTAATAATGAAATAAATTCTTTGCGATGCAAATGGTGAAATTTCATTATCACATCTACAGTAGTTTTTTTTTCACGGCCTTTAAAATGTGGGAGGTTCGAACGGGACACCCTGTATAATAATGTCTGATTTATCAATAAATTACATTAAGCTGATAATTTTTATTTTAGTGCAATTAGAATACCTTGATAAGGACAATTCAATTTTCTTTCTAGAGAAGAACATAAAATAACTGAAAATAAACAATCTGAAGTTGTCCAGCTAATAGAAAAATCTGGCACGAGGACTGACGGCTGCCAAAAATTTCACATTTACTTACGTGCATGTTGTTTCACATCTGCATCACGAATTAGCTCCCTTAGAAAGCAACAGATGCCTGTGGGGTGATAATAAAAGTTATGTTGCACCTATGCTGCACCACGCCTTATATAGTAATCACTTATTCTTTTCGCAGCTTACATCCAAGATCAAACTTCATTTTTTATTCTATGGGTCCCGCACAGTGATTTGTCTTCTTTTATTTAAAAAAAAGTACTTTCACAAACAATTCAAAATGGTTTCCCTGATTAATTTGGTATAAGTAATATAACTAATTTTCTCACCATTCATTAAATTCACGCCTACTATCACTTTCAGTGCTTCTTTTTTTCATTTTATTTTGGATTATAATGGATAACAGTAATTTAAAATTTATAGAAATTAAAAAATCTTGAAAGAAAAACAAATAGATCGATTACGTACATCGTATCACACAAAATAAAATATATAATACTAGCTTCGATAATCATGAAGCTACCCTTCTAATAATCACATAATGCGATGTATAAACCGAAAATTGTCAGCAATCGAAATCGTTCATTAGAAATTCCAGCTCAGCAAGTCCATGAATACCCTAAATAGAAGTAGGTTAAGAAGGAAATATAACGTAGCTTCCAGAGTCCTACGACAACAAATAAAACGGAAATTTGTATCCGGAGTGTCGACATATCCACAGTCAACTGCAATATACCTTCTCGTCTGTTATCAACATTAACTTACACAGGAACACAAATCGTAAACAAAGAATATATATATATATATATATATATATATATATATATATATATATTATAACCCCTTTTGGTTATACTTCTCAGGTGCGTTTAGAGTCCTCCAGACTATAAGGCTTGTGAGGAACACTCACGCCAAGAGAAATTTACCTTGGGTTTGGAAAACAGAATTTTGACATTGAACTCATACAATGTTATATTTACCGTGGAGAATGCTAGTAAAAGTTCGGAAGTCTGCTTGCTCCGACGAGGCTTAGTACAGACCCGAGATCGAACTTCGCGTAGATGATTGGCAAGAAAAAATAGTCCTCCAGGAAGGAGGCGGCGTCTTCAGTGTGTCACTCTCGTAAAAACCTTTCCCAAATTTAGAAAAAAACTCAATGTCCAGGCTGAAGGTTAAATAAATATGCTCCAAATAATTTACTCCGCTTCTGGCTTATTAGTGCAAGTGGCCGCTCGAGATTATGGAACTGTCGCCTATGGAATCCAATAACGGAATAAAGTGCTAATAATCAGATTCAGATGTTGTAGTAGACAGGATTGTTGCAAGTTAAAATATACATTTTCATCGGGATAAATTAATTAAGAAAAATTTATTAATCAATTTTGAAAATATAAATAAAGAATAGAATATTCCTGATAAAAAGACAGTATTTTAATTTTATACTTTTTTCATAGATTTTTCAAGTTAAGTCAAATGAAAATAAAGATTAGAATCTATCCTTTATCCAAACAAGCATTTTTAAATAATAAAAATTTTGTATTGCGTGAGCTAGACATCTTTGCAATTGTCGACTAATAAGTACAGTTGCGGTAAAGAAAAACAAAACCTATCAATGTAACTGTCAAAAATGGATATGAATAATTATAAAATAAATTTATATTATGTCTGCTTAAACATGGGACGCTTACAGATATTATATCTTATTATTGAATCCTTTTGCACACGAGCCCTTAAAATATTCAGTAGATCTTACTTCAATGTATTATACTACACTAGAAGCGAGTTTGTGGATAGGTAAATAAAAACGAAAAAGTATTTAATTCTACGTTAATCTATTATGCATCCCTATGCATAGGGAATACTAATTTCATCATAACCCATCAGTGACTTTAGAGAAGCATAAATACTACCATAACCAAATATAAAAATACTACAAGTACCATAAGAGCGTCAAAAATACTCCCGGTGCGTTGAGAAAGAAAAAAAATATTCTTGGTATCCTAAGAGACTTAAAAATATACTCGGTACCCTAATTCATTCGAAAATACACGTACTATATTAAGAGAGTCAAGGGAGTCAAAATTTCATGTATCTTGAGAGTGTAAAAAAGACTCTAGGTAACTTAAGTGCGTCACAAATACTTCTAATACCTTAAGATATTTTTAACAGTCCCAAATAAGAACACAAAAATTATAATCCAAAAAAATTAGGAATAAAAATCAAGTATACTAAAAATCAAATGTCATGAAAATATATTCACTCCAGTTGGAAGCGAAGACCTCGATAACCGACTCTCTGGAATAAGCTCAATTACGTTAAGGGTTGTTCCGATAAGAGTGCTCATCTCTGATTCCACCCTTTTTCTTAAGATGAACAGAGTAGATACTAATTAAACGTAGGATAATTATTTCCTTCTTCTTCTACCCTCCCATAATCTCTTCTACTATAGACAATGGACCACCCGAAAAATTCTTCACTAAGTATTTAAACACCTGGATTAAATTTTCCCCCAGTCTTTACACATAACGAAATTTTCTAATTAATTCTCACTTGTATGTATTGTAATGATTAGACTTTATTATCATATATAAAATTCATTATTACATAAAATACAAAACATACATAAAAATTTGATTGGGCGCCAGCAGATATACATATAGTCTGCAAAAAATAACAATAATTAGCCCCGGCTTGATTAATGAAATCCTCCTTCTCTACAAGGTAATGTGGGCGGCTCGGTGGAAATTCATAAACAGAGCTTAGTTCCATACTGTGTAAAAAAATCTTTAACGTCTGAAGGCACTTTACATTAATGGTGACCCTTACTTAATCTCGTAGCATCAGCCGACTTGCAGCGGATCACTGGTCTTGTAGCACCCCACGATCTCCTTCTTCGGCCTCCACGCGATGGACGTCCACACTACAAAACTTTTGTTCGTTACAGCTCGCCAAATTTTTCACCCCCTCGCCTCTCTCTCTTCACTTTCAGTCCTCCCTCTCTCTCCGGGTGCGGAGTATATACCCTTACTCCGCCCCCCCCCCAAACGATGCAAAAAAAAGGGACGTGTACCCTCGGCTTCTTGGGGCATCTCCGGCGCACGTGCACTTTTAATTAATTCCGCCGAGACCCTCTGAGACTCTCTCAGTCCCGCGGACAAAGGGCGGCCACTTTCCGATGTTATTCACTACAGTATGCATGTATTTATTAATCTACAATTGGGCAAGTAGATACATGATAACATTTCTTATTATCTTCCTTAAACTAACAATAATGAAACATTCTCCTTGTACCCTGAAAAGGAAAGAAAACAAGAAGGGAAAAAAAGAAAGAAAAGAAACAACGAAAGAAAAATAGAATGGAATAAACATGGTCGAACACTACATTTCACTTTAAATTGGATTATGATTTCAATTAATTAGCTGGGACAAAAACTTCACTTCCTACTTTTTTTATATTTAACCTAAATTTTATTTGTTGAGGAGGAACTAAATTTTCTCCAAACTCTTCCACATGTTAATCGTCCTAATTACGAATGAAATTTTTCCCACATCTGTTTTTTCCCCGGGATTTCATTTAAAATTGAAGGGCCCACCTACCGAAATAACTGGGCTTTTTGATTTTGGAGCTTGATCCAATACAAGGCTCTTGCCCCACTTAGGTTTTGAATAGCCTCGCACTCTTCTTTCTTTGCGATAACTCCCAACCTATTTGTTATCTTTTTTCGTTCCCATGTTCAAGTGCTACTCTTACAAATTTTAGCTGCCCTTTTTCGAACTTTCTGCAACGATTCTATTTAATTTTTTCTTTAGGGATACCAATAAGCTGGCCGTTTTCCAAAATTGATCTCACTAAAGTTAGATTTTGAGCTCCCCTTTTTTAGATTTCTCATTACGAAATGTAAATAATTCTACACTTTGCTGGTCGTGAAATTCATCTGCTCCTCACGCACAATGCTGTAATATAAGTTTGTCAACTGACAAGTGCAGTTGTGTCGCTCTAGGCTCTCCTTCGCACCTGACGGAAGGTACAAGGATCCCAGAAACGTTGTGTGGTATTTATATTATCACTTTTTTTGTCTGAATTGGGTATCTTTCTTATTCATTATATTCCTGGGAATTAACACCCCGCCTGGACTATGCTCCGTCTCATTTATCACCATTTTCCTTGTAAACGAGATTGAGCTACTTTTCAGGCCATTAATTTTCATTTGATTTTCTTTAGACCAACTGTTGACCTTTATCTAAGTTTTCCTGTAACACTAATGATCTCGACCGTTCTTTATCCTTGAAAGTATTCCATCAGACACATTTACGATGCAGAGTATAAACAAATGGTCGCCATACTGGATCCATTAAAATGGGGACGAAACTCAAGTTAACAACTGATTTTCCACGAGGCTCGTATTTCTTATTGTTTTTCTTATCATTCGATGGATATAATTATACCATTAATTCAGTCAAAATATTTTTGGTTTATTTAATTACGAACCAGGAATCTTTTTTTATTGTGCAGTCCCACTGATCACAAAACATTTTGTATTTTTTAGTTATCAGTCGATGTCATCCAGATACTCGCAAATGCCGTAAACAGTTGTACTTTTAAATCGTTCTTATGTTTCTTATCATTCGATACCTTGATTTCTAGTTTACTTTATTTCGTAACACGAACTTATTTTACTGTGCGGTAACGGCCCCTAAATCTCCAGCGCGCGAATATAATATACCTGAGCTGTGACGTCACGGCCCTCGTGAGTGCAATAGTCTGTTGCAAATATTTGCGCGCGCAGTAATATTCACTCAAATTCGCAAATTATTTCAACTACAAACCATTTCACGTACATGTTAGAAATTTCTGAACCTCACAGTTGCATGTTCTTTTGCAAGGAAGAATAAATAGCAGAAGTACCGAGTTTGATTGCTATTATTTCTTGTTTGCAAAAAAATAGATCCTCTTTCTTCCTCGTAGAAAAACAATTCTCTTCAACATTTTAATATGCTCTGCAGAAGAAAAGTTTCACCCTGACGTAGGTAATCGTCACTCCCATCCTCAATGCCATAATATTAGCGCAAACGGTCCGGAGGTTCACAGACTGCAAAATGGGTGTATTTTCGCCATCCTCAGTTGATTTTTAAAATAAGATATGCGTTGGAAAGAGAATTAAATTCTCTAAAAGCTTTATCCCGTAACAAATTGGCTTATTGCCAACAGTTTTGGATATATCAGCATTAAAAACATGACAACTTCATTCTTTTCGAAAATGTCGTAAATTTGACGAACTTCAAATACAGAATTTCGTACTCGAATACATCATTCGATGCAAAATTTTAAGCTCTATAATTTATTACCGAACATTATTTTCCATAGAGTGCTTCATGCTTTTGCTATTAGCGAAAACTGGAAAGAGGTGAAAAAATTTCGTTATTTATTAGGACACAGAAAACGGACTTTTAGAATTGGAAAACTTCGTTTTTCACGAATGATCACAAGGTTGCGGATGTTGCGAAAAGAAATACCCGACCTACTACGCAGCTACAAGGCTATCAGTGATACACCCACGCAAGACACTTTATTACAGAAAACGTGAATCGCAAAAACTTGAGTGAATTTCATTGGAGGATTAAATATAATTGAAATAAGTGAAAAACGTTTATTTCATTCTGTTATTTTTTCCTGCTCCAATCGTACAGAATACATTATTTTGGGAGCTTCCATAGGTGAGTTTCCGGCTGAGCTTTACTCGTAGTTCCACTGCAGATGGCGGAAAGTGCGCACGCGACCTGTCAGCAAGCACACAATCAAGCGTCCGACATTAACGACGTACGGGTAGTTTGGGAGTGAAAGAAACTCCTTGTGTGCCGTTGCTGAACTGATTTCCATGTTTACGCTTTGGTGGTGTTTCGACATTGGAGTCTTCCTGCTCCTTGTGGCTGGTAGGACATCCGCTGCCGTCTCTGCCGGTGTCGCCCGCTCGCATCGCTTCAATCGCAGACCAGGTAAGTGCGTGCGCGCGTGTCTGGCTCACAGAAAATACTTGTACTTCTACATCACATTCAATCTGCTCACACACAGTTCGCAACAACGAGTTACAAGCACCGGTAAAACTTCTAACACAACCCCAATTCGTGTTCGGTGTAAATGATTAATTCGTTAAATTGATAGCCTCTCTGGTTCTGCATTTATTGATTATGTTAGTGAAACGGAATTCACGATTTCACTTTCCGGTCGCAGACGTTTCTTTCTTGTGGTGCACTGGTCTACTCGCCAATGCCTGATTGGAATTTTCGATATTCAAACTACTGGAAAATCCGATGAAAACCCGTGTGCCAAAATAATTACTTGCGAATACTTTCAAATAATTCCACTGTCGATACACGTCATTGTCTACTCTTCAAAAATCATTCAAATATTCTCATTTCCAAAATTGACTTTTATCTGACGTATAAGTATAAACAAAATCTCCTACGAGTCGGAATAATTGATTAAATTATGGAAATACATTTCAGTTACAACTCAACTTGCATGTGAGACAGTTCTAGTATTCTAAAAATTGTTAATATGTTCGGTACCTGCTAATTGAATTTTTACACCATTTTGAATCCAAATTTCGCTTCAACAAAATCATTGTATTCCTTAGGTTTAATTTAATCTCCTTTTTATTTTTTAGTCTGATAAGTTCTCAACATTGGGTCGAAACGTCGCATAACTTTTATATATTTATATGAGATGTAATTCTCATATAAATTACACCATTTTGAATCCAAATTTCGCTTCAACAAAATTATTGTTCTCCTTAGGTTTAATTTAATCTCCTTTTTATTTTTTAGTCTGATAAGTTCTCAACATTGGGTCGAAACGTCGCATAACTTTTATATATTTATATGAGATGCAATTCTCATATAAATTACACCATTTTGAATCCAAATTTCGCTTCAACAAAATTATTGTATTCCTTAGGTTTAATTTAATCTCCATTTTATTTTTTAGTCTGATAATGTCCCAAATTTGGATCGAAACCTGATATAACTTTTTTGTATTTATATATATTACACCATTTTGAATCCAAATTACGCTTCAAAAAATCATTGTATTCCATAGGTTTAATTAATCTCCTTTTCATTTTTTAGTCTGATGAGGTCTCAACGTTGGGTCGAAACGTCGTATACCTTTTTTTTTGTATTTATATGAGATAAAATTCTCATATATATTACAAAATTTTTAATTCAAATTTCGCTTCAACAAAATCATTGTATTCCATTTTTTTGTCTAATGAGGTCTCACCGTTGGGTCAAACTGTCGAATATCTATTTTTTGGTAATTATATGAGATGCAATTCTCATATACATTACACAATTTGGAATCCAAGTTTTACTTTAACAAAATTATTGTATTCCTTAGGTTTAAAGTAATCTCATTTTTATTTTTTCGTCTCAAGAGGTCACAACGTTGGGTCGAAACGTAGTATACCTTTTTTTTGTGTATGTATATGAGATGCAATTATCAACTTCAGAAGGAATATAAGAAGCTTCAAAGTAAACGAAATCAGTCATATGTGAACCATGAAATTTAGTTATAGTATCAGGATGGAAAAATGTCGATCGGACCGGGTGAAATTTTCTAATTCAGTTGAATTAAAATCAAATTATCATTTAATATAGCGACATGTTATTTTTTTTCTTCACGTATCATTGATTAATGACAAGTATTAAAATCTTCTCCGACATCTGAGACGACATTGCTGTCATGAGGTACCGAACTCTTAAAACATAGTTCATGGTCACTGTACGACGACCTTCGAAAGTTTGGCATCAAATTTAATTAATTCATGTTGCGTAAACCAAGGATGTCCAGCCTATATTCTTTTCTAAGCTACTCTAAGAAATATATTGTTGACATATTTGAGTTAGTGAAACATTATTTAATTTATAATATAAATAATTTGGCCCATAAATTAAGAATCATTTGATTTTACTACAATTAAATTCGAGAATTACATCTCATAAAAGTACAAAAACAGAATTAAAACGTTTCGAACCTACTTTGTGAACTCATCAGGCACTAAATTGAAACTAAAAATAAAAATTGTATGTTTGTATGTATGTGTCATTGTCATTCACTATGTACCGCATACAAATCTAAAGTCGTGGAGAAATGTTGACAATTTTTTCTCCAGATGTTTCTTTCAAACCGGAAACAAACACTGTGGGGGTCGAGGGGAGGGGTGGAAATTGAAATATAAAAGCCCGATATTTGCGTCGAATATATATTTTTCACCCCTAACGAGTGGTAGTGGAAGGTGAAAAAACAACGAATCGTGTACAATCTTAAACGCTTACAGCGAATTATACCAAATTTTGATCATACGTTCCTCACGATACGAAACAAATACTGGATCCGTAATACACCAATATTACATATAGAGGTGGGGGTGGAAGGGGAGGCATTTAAAAACGTTCTAAATTACGGGGAGTATTTTTGGCTAATAAAGTACGAGGATGTTTTTGAGTCTCTTATGGTACCAGGACTATTTCTGACTCTTTCGTGACCTTAGTGAAGAGTACTTTTGACACACCCAAGGTACCCAAAGTAATTTTGTATTTACACTAAAGGAAATATGTCTGATTCTCTTCATATAATGAAATTATTTTTGTTTCTCATAAGATACCGGGGGTATTTTTCACTCTCTTAATGTATCGGGAGTATTTTAGACTGTATTAGGGTATGGGGAAACTTTTTGACTCTCTTAACATAATGGAAGTATTTTGGAGTCTGTTAAACTATAGGGAGTGTTTTTAACTTGTTTCTGGAAACAAAAGTAATTTTGACTCTCTTAGGTCTCGGGCACGATACAAAAGTCGTGCGGTGAGCGTCTGGGAGCAGGTAGACTGAGCGACTCAACTCAGTTTTATGTCCCAATAAAATGTAGTTGGTTGTATTTTCATGAGATTTAATTCTCACACTTTAGCTGGTTTTTGTGATTTAATTTAATTACTGTATGGTAGTGATTGCTACCGTGAAGAAGCGTGCTTGAAAACATCCTTTGAAGAGAGTAATCAGCTGCAAAGCAGTTGAAATAACAAATTTTAATAAAACGATTTAGTTTAATTAATATTGACAACTAAATACTGATTCAGACATAATTACAATGACAAAAATGAATACCAAACAATGTTTCAGCAATTTTTATCTTCTTGAGGTGTTGAGTTGACAATAATACGGGCTTTTTGAAATTCCCGGGACATAATCTAGACGTCATTAAAAAAGCAATGCAATTTAGTTCGATTTTGGCAATAACATTATTAAATGTTTAAGTTTACCTTACACACCATCTTTATACGCTCAAAACTTTGATTTCATTGAGTACGTCATGTCACCTCTGTAAGATTTGGCCTAGAGGAATTTTTGCATTTTTCTGACCAGTTAATCACTGAGTCGTAATAAAATGAATAGCATTGAGGACGATTTGCATTACAGCACCCACGAATTATGTAGTAAAACAGAATTGCACCTCATCAAACCAGTTTTCGCCTGTAATATCGTCTGCCGTTCTATTAATTTTACAAGCCTCTCTTTTTAACCTACCATAAATGGGGAAGCAATGTTATTCAGATACGATGAAAATTGCGTTGTTTCTTTCACTATTTAATTTAATGTATTCCTTTTGTTGTGTCTTTACTGGTTCTAAAGATGCCCGTTTCTTCACTTACATTACTTTGACCGGCCAGATTCTTATGACCACCTGACGTTTATAGACAAATATCCCTGACATCGCTATGGGTTCATATCGATGCACGTATTTACCAGGACAACAGAAGAAGTGATAAGGGTATACAGTCTTTGTGTTTGCTATGCCACAGAGAAGCGGCACTCTATGGGCGCGGCGTAAGCAATTTGAAACATTCAAAGCAGTTTTCTCCAAATTCAAATCAATAAACTTGAATCTACTTTGGCTGTCACTCTGGACTACATATCCCTAATCAACGAATTTGAGAAAGTTAAATTTAGAAACGTAAAACTATGCATTAGATTAATAGATAATTCCTTTAATTTGAAGTTGCTTGTATTTTAATATAATAATCGCATATGCAAATTTTGTGCAGTTTTCTTTTAGAAAAACACAATCCTAGGATATTTTAATGAAAAATATGTAACAGTCGGTATTGAAAAATTGATATTGAGAAAATCGCACGGTCCTGGAAATGATTGTTGTCTCTCGGAGCCATGGAACAAATATCAGACAGCTGCTTCAGCTGAATTCGTAAGTGTTCAAGAGCTATTGTTGGTGTTTTTAATGACTGGACTGTCAAGTGGAAACTGGATTCTGAACGGAGAATGGTGAAAATAATACGTCGCAATAGGACAAGGGCGCATGAAATTACTGAAGAACTTAATCGGGATCCTCTCAAGTGATCTCTGTAACAACTGTTCGCCAAACGCTGCATCGACTGGGTATGGAAAGCGAACGCCTGTTTCAACAACTTTGTTGTCTACAGTTACAAGGTTCGGAAAGGAACGCAAGGATTGAACTGTCAAGTATTGGCAAATATTCATGTCATCCAAAAATCACGTTATCAGATGCATCAAGCAAGTGAGAAAGTATGGACTCCACATAGATGAGTACAAGATGGTTGGGTCCTATAATTCCTGTGGATCAATGACTGATTAGCACAACATCGATGCTGATCAGGATTATCCTACCATGTTGATGGAGGAGGATACATATTAAGTACTGTCGTTGCTGGCCAATTTCAACCTTTCATGTTGATGGCTATTTCCAGCAATGCTCCACGGCTCGGTGCCCGTCTTGAGCAGGTGAGGCTGCAGGTTATGAGGCAATCATATTCTTAGGTAATCCCAAAAATCATTAGATCTCAATCGAATAGAGTCTTTTTAGGACGAAGTTGAAAGACTCATTCGGCAACTGGATCCACAACCATCAAATCTTACAAAACTTGACTGGTGTAAAATTGTTCGTCTCTTCTTTTAACGTCTCGTGGTGTCAATGCTGCCAAGTATAAGTGCGTCAATTTTAAACGAAAAAGGTGGTCCAATGACTGGGTTGTCATAATAATCTGTTCAGTCAGAATATATTCGTCGTCAACATATTTAATAAAAAGGGCAAATTCAGTACTTTCATCTATCGTCAAAATTTAATATTTAGAACTTAACTATAAATATCCCAAGTTGCTCACCTCTCCTGATAATGGTTTGATGAGATGAGATTATCTTATAATATTTCCGTCCTTAACAGGTTAGATCCTCCACGTTTTCCGTGCATTTCTGATTAAACTCGTCCTCAGAAATAGGTTCCATGTTATGCTCCAAGTAGATTCTTGGTTATAAAGTTATTAATAAAAATGGGATATGAGCCCAATATTTTAGTATCGCTACTTTGTCTTTCCGACTGTAGCGCATACTTTGCAGGCTAATGCGAACCAGCGATATGTTTGACTAAGCTGTGTGTTTCGGTGGCGGAAATCAGAGATTGTGGAAAAGTTTGGGGATATCTTTGACACAAGGAGAGTGGAGAGATTGTTGGCACATTTTTTAATATGCATGTTATAGAATTAAAATAAATTTATAGGCCTACTGAAATGATTCAATATACATATCTTCAATCAGTGACTTGGCTGTAGTAAAATTACAGGCCACCGATGGCCACTTGAGAGTTTTCTAAGTTATGTGCTAAGTCATCACAAGCAACCATTTTTACGAGGTTAACTATGTAAAATATTAATGATGCAACAGTGATAGCCATATCAAAAATTTGCGGCAAATGACCAGACACATAATATGCTATATACGAGGCTGAATCAAATATAAACGAGACTTTTGGACCTGCGCGCGCAATAGTGATGGAAGAACGTTCCACTGTTATTGGCTGTTAGGTTGGTTTGTCAGGAGTGGGGGAAGCACGTGACTCATCATCATAGACTCGTTCAGTGTCCATCGTTACGATGTCCGAGCAGGAGGTACCTCCCTCTATTGCGCAACGTATTCATATCAAGTTTTTAGCTGCAGAAGGTGTAAAACCGGCCGAAATCTTGAGAAGATTGACTGCACAGTTCGGGGAAGAGAGGCTGTCGCGAGCTAGAGTGTTTGCTTGGCATAAACAGTTCGTGGAGGGCCGTGAACGTGACCGCAGACCCCGCACCAGCATTACACCGGGCAACATCGACAGTGTTCGTCAACTTGTTGAAGGTGATAGGCGTCTAACAACTTCGGATATTGCAATTGAGGTTGGAATAAGTTATGGGAGCACTTACTCTATACTCTCAGAGGAGCTAGGGTATCGCAAGGTGTGTACCAGGTGGGTTCCTCGCCTTCTCACAGTTGACCAGAAACTGAATCGTTTTCAAGTGTGTGAGCGTCTTCTTGCACGATTTCGGGAAGAAGGAGACCCATTTCTTTCTCACATTGTCACCTGTGATGAAACGTGGGTGCATCACTACACCCCTGAGTCGAAACAAGCGAGTATGGAGTGGAGAAAGAAAGGAGAAACCGGACCAGTGAAAGCCAAGTCACGATTATCGGCTGGCAAGGTTTTGGCTACCGTTTTTTTGACCAGCGTGGCCTGCTGCACGTTGATTTTTTGCATGAGCGCAGAAAAATTAATGCGGCATACTACTGCCAAATTTTGGCTGAGGTCAGACTTGCATATCGCCGCAAAAGACGATACCTTCCGAGAAAAGTGATTCTCCTCCATGACAATGCTCGCCCCCATACAGCAGCCCTGACCGTACAAAAATTGGAGCAACTGGGTTGGGAGACACTGGAACACCCTCCATACAGTCCAGACCTATCTCCCTGTGACTTCCATGTCTTTGGTCCTCTCAAGGAAGCTTTGGGAGGGCAAAAATTCCACAGCGATAATGAGGTTGAAGCATATGTGCGAAATTGGCTACAAACACGACCTGACTCTTTTTACGTGGAAGGAATTAAAAAATTACCTATACGCTGGGAAAAATGTGTTTATAAATCAGGAGATTATGTATAAAAATAAACTATGATTGTTTGTGCGTTTAAAATCAAAATAAATATTTAAAAAAATAATTCTTGTTTATATTTGATTCACCCTCGTAGTTTACAATTGTCTAATTTTTAAAAGCGGAATAATTTAGCAACAAGGTAACACACATTTCTAGCGAGAACGGATTTTTATTTCGTACATATTTTAAATAGAGTTAATTTTAGGAACAAATCACGGATTATGGCTCTGTTGTATGTGCTCACTGACCCAGAGGACAGAATGGGTAGTGATCGGAGTGAAACCGAATACTGCGCTTGCACATTTCTCGCCCTAGACAGATTCTGTGCTGCGCGGAAATAGCCGGCTGGCTGTATTAGCGGGAGCGAGTGCGCCAAAAGGTTTAAAGTCTTCGAAATCGAAGCACAAATTCACACAGTTAAATCTAAATTATTATAAAGGTTCTTAATGTTAGGAAAAATAATT
This sequence comes from Zhengitettix transpicula, assembly GCA_037074705.1. Classification (NCBI taxonomy): domain Eukaryota; kingdom Metazoa; phylum Arthropoda; class Insecta; order Orthoptera; family Tetrigidae; genus Zhengitettix; species Zhengitettix transpicula. The sequence goes on along the minus strand of CM073591.1, from coordinate 185,564,092 downwards.
CTTTTTGAATTTATTCATATGCTGTAGCAAATGAGCACAAAAATACGTCCACCACTGCGCGGTATATAATCAACCAGCGTCGTAGACTGGAATCGCTAGAAGAAATATCCACGACGGAGTCATCACTCGGACGTTGGTGACAGTAATCCATGCTACTAATATTTTTTCCGATACTGTATTGTCTCTGTTAATAGGTCCAGATCCTTTGAAAGATTAAGCTTTTTATTTAATACATAGGAAATTATTATTTTTTGTGTAATTGCCCTCATTAACAAATTAGTAGTTTTTGTTTATGCTGCAGCTGTTCAATTCACTTTTAATGAGTGCTCACCAGTAAAAATAATTGCTCTACGATAATGCCTATATATACATATAATTTGAAAGCACGGTTTTTAATTGTACTCGTTGAATTCCGTTAATAGTAACAGTGAAGTGAATCGACAGGTTGGGTTCAACTCACGTTTTTTGTAAACTGTAAATAAAATGTATGTGTAAATAAAGACTGTAAAGATGTCTTGGATCACATTTAGTTTGAATGTCTTTCTTAATTAATTTTTATTCATGGATAGAATAATTATTTCCGTAAGTCCTAAAATGAGGACATAGAATTCGAGAAATATAATACAAGAAGAACAGAAATTTATAATTATACGCACTTGAAAATTAGCATCTTGTACAAATAACAATTAAAATTACACAAAATTATATATATATATAAATAATTCGGTTGGATGCAGTGCAATTTGTGTGCGACTGGAGATCTTGTCCGACGTCAAGAATGCATATGACGATAAGAAATGTACAAATTCTAATATAAGTATAAAACAAATTAATATAACCATTGAACATAATAACCGGAACTAATATGCGTTAGGTTTAGTGAGATTTACGAATTCGTTAAGAGAATTAATGAGCATAGTTTTTCATTTATTTACAAATATGTTGAAGGTATTTATGTTAATAATGCTTAGAGGAAGAGAATTAAATAATTTTATTACTGAATAAATAATTAAAGTAACGTGGCCATAAATCATAATTTATTAATCGAAATTTATATATAATACACAAAACATTCTCTCGCTACGATCGGGAAACTCTTCAGTTGCATACAACTAACAAAATATGAAAAGTTATAGTCCATTAAAGAGAAATATTTTGACTTCATCTAACAATATCGAGGACCCTTTATTTTTTTTTGAGATGTTGATATCAATAACTATTATTACTAAGTTTGTGTCGTCTGCGTACAAAACTAGTTCAATAGCTCTGCCATTCACCAGGTCTGCAAATGAGAAAACCTAACCTTATAAATTTTACGTTAGGAGTGACGTGACTTTATCACAGTCAATTCATCAAGTATTGAAATGAGACTTGACTGTGAAGTACGTAATTTAGATTTGCATGATGATTTCTCATTTAGCCATATGTTTTCTGCAACGCCAGTATATTCATGACCACCAATGATAAACTAATTAATTTAATTTATATGCACCATTCAGAACGTTCTCATTATCTTGTCGAGTACAAAGTATACTTGTCCTAAGATAACTGTATTTACAGACACCTCAATATGGACCATGGAGAATAAGTACTGACCACAGTCGTAGAACATCTGTTACATGGAATCACTGTTATCGTCATAATTTACCAAATTTAAAAAAAATCAGTTTCATTCTTCTGTATTAACCATATTTTTAGGTTCAATTTTCACACCAAAAATGTCATTAATTGAAGTATTATTAATGGGCAGTTGTGCCACGAAAATACTTTTGCAAGTGACCAATAAATTTTATTTGAGTACTAGCTGAGTGCCCGGCGTTACCCGGGTATTTATTTAAATTAGCGCGTAGAAGGAATTGATTCCACACTAACTTTTGGTAAATATTTCATTTATCCAGCATCAATAGCGTCAGTGTTTGGAACATTTCCAACCCCTCGGTATCTAACTTCAAGTGAATCAGGATGATGATGAACGGTACTTTAATAAGTCGGGAATTTTCCCGATACATAAAATCTGAGTGTCTAAAAATCACGCCGAATTATAAGAGAAAAATACCCGCTAACGTAATACAATCTAAAAATACTCCCGGTACCTTAAATAAGTAAATAAATAAAACATTTAACTACACAGACACTATAATATAGGTGGTACCCTAAGTAAATAAAAAAACACCCGGTACCGTAAGAAGGTCTAAACTACTCCGGCTAAATTTGTGTCAACAACGTTCACTTCCACGACGAGAAACATAAAATTTCATTAATCACCTTGAATTAATCGCAGAGACTCCTATAACCCAGGAATCAACACCAATCTCGGGTTTAAACACTTTTTTTATGTAAACCCCTCACAAACCACCCGTACCTTGCATTTTTGAGTTGAGATTGGACACTTAAAAATTCTCGAATAACAATATCAATTTCAGCGACCCCAAAAATGTAATAATGGCCATTTACGAATGTTTCTTAAATGCCACTCTCTCCACCCTTAGAGGTGATAGATTTGACTTAACCCCTCGGTGTTTGTTCCTGAATCGTAAGTAACATGTATATAAAGTTAGATAGAAATTGCTCCGTGCGTTTAAGATTGTACACGTAAATTTGTTTCACATCCTTGTGTCCCCACTCCTAAGGGCGGAACTACATCTTAACCAGTATTGTCAATGTCAAAATTAAACTCGGTGACTTTCTTAACCCCAGATTCAACTCCAGTCTCTGTTTTTTACTCATGTACATATAACTACGTTTCACGCACGTCCCCCCCCCACACCTAGGGTTTGAACTACTAATTAACTAACGTAGTGAATGTTAGAATAAAACTCAATGACTTTTATAACCTTGGATTTGGCTTCTATTTCAGTTGTTTATTTTTATGTAACGCCTGCACCCACTCCCTTAGTGGTCTTGAAATTATTTTTACATGATCAGGATTATTACATAATGCATAAGGACATCTGTACCAGCTGGTACGTGAGTTATGTTCCCTGCCACCTGCCAGTTGACTCCATTCCTTCTTTACAATCAGAGAATTATAAATTCTAATTAAAATAATCTGTTCAAAAGTAATTTTCTGTTGTTCCCATTCCTTCTTCAGATACATACTGATAAATTCTAGTTAAAATAAACTGTTAATTTACTGAACCAAAGAGCTCACGAGAGCTGACCTTCAGTGATTTGGCCCCTTATCAGTATGGAAGGGTAAGTTGAGGCAAGGCTGATCCTTGCCCCAAGAAAGTGATAAAATATGTATACAAAACTGTGGTGAGCACTCCTCGAGAGCTAACATAGACGTAACTTTAAACAACAGATAATCTTTTCTATAATCTCAAACTTGTGCAGTCATTTACTGGACGACCCTGCCAATCAGTCCGCACTCGCGGATCAACCTTTTTAGATCGCAAACCATATATTCATAATATTCAAGATAGTGGACACCCTAGGTCAATGCGTAACGTCCTCATTGACTCTCTCTATCCGACTACTGTCAACCAAATTAACGAGTTCTTAAAATAATGTCCTAAGGATGGCTTCGATTTGTGTTTGCATTAGTAATAGCGATGGTTCGAAAACATAGGACAAAGTATGGCATGAAGGCTTGATACACAAAATCAACAAAATGCTTCATTATGTAGAGATATTAACATCAGACATCACAGACATACTATTGAGAATTAAACAAGATGATGAATATTCTGGTCTGAAAGAGGGAAGAGTGCCCCAAGGTAGTGTCATGGGTCCTATCCTCTACTTACAATACACTAGCGATATCCCAAAATTGTAAGGAGCCGAGGTAGCTACAGATGCAGGTGACACCGAGTTACTTGCAGTAGAGAAACACCAAAATCTGTCGACTATAAGACTACAAGAAGTCAGCAACGCAAGAGCTGACTGGATCAAACAATGGAGGATTAAGTTAAACGAACAGATATATATTCATATATATAAACAATCAAGAGACCCACAGTCACTCGATAAAAATAGCACTATGGTGACCTGTGAGAACAACTCCAAGTATCTAAGCATGATTCTGGACGCCAAACTTAGGTGCAAAGAGCATAATAAGAAAAAAACCCTGAATTAAGCATAAATTATAGATTATAAATTCGAAAATGGGAAGAAACTCTTAACTTTCAATTTCCAACCAACTACTGACTTAAATCAAATACTGAAACCAACGTGGCTCTACGGTGGACAGGCAGATCTGCTCTAGTATTTACGACAGGGATAGCTCAGTAGTTAGAGGAAGGTCCCGACTTCGATTCCTGGTCCGGTCGACATTTTTTCATCCTGATACTGTTGAAAACTTTCTATCTATATATTCTTGAATTTTACATATATATTTTTAATAAAAATAAAATAATTTTATTTAAGTGTTAATAAAAGCACATATTTAGAAAGAAACATAACATAATACTGATATTAAAATTAAGCTTCAGCCTAAAAACAGATGAATATATTGAAAAATAACGACGAAAGCTACTATTAAAAATTATAACGATTTGATATATTATATCTATGAATTTTTATACACTTGTAAGGAATAATTTTATATTAATTCTCACCTGTTTTGAATTGTATATAAATAATATTGATAATCAAGCAGTACAAAAAATATAAATTAATTAAGAAATATATGGTCCAAGTATTAACCATACACTTTTTTACATTTTTAAATGCCATTAGAAATGAGGAAAACAAGGTAACATTAACTACGCTAAAATCACGAAAAATTTGTTACTTTAGGTGCAGTAAACGTTTTTATTACATATTACATCATTTACTTGATAGTGAATTTTCAAAATGGCCAAACCATTCGGACGGTTTTGTGATGTAGTCGAACGTAAAAATGTTCTTAATTAATATTAACTTCTTCCGTAAACTTGCTACAGTTATGATTGCAATATTGAAATGAAAAGTTTATGTCTGACTGAAAATTAATAATAAGAAAGATAGACAAATACAGACAAAAGAAGTTATAACATAAATACCACACAACGTTTCTGAAAGCCGTGTTCCTTTCTTCAGGTAATGAAAATATGTAAGATCCGAGGGAGACATAACTGCACTAGTCAGTTGACAAAATTTAAAAGCTCTCGGCTTTCAGAAACATTGTGTGGTATTTATATTATCACTTCCTTTGTCTGTATTTGTCTATCTTTCTTATTTGTAAAGAATTATTTTTGGGGGCTGGGTTTTTACGTTAAATCAAAAAAATATTGACCATTAAAGAAATTTTTATTTAAGTTTATTACAGTTAAGCATGAAAAACTCTTACCTCAGGCACCTGTGGTTTTTACGTAGAAGAGATCTGCTGCCCGTACCAAATACGTACTGCTATTCTGTGTTGTGTTGCTTGCTGTAGCTCTCGTACCTACGTCTCCGTATGTCATAGCCGGCAGAACGGGTTAAGTGCAGTGATGACTTTAGTCAGGACCATTGCAAGGCGTCGACTCAGGGGTTGACCACTGGCTAAGGCGTCGGCCTCCGGGATTGATTGCTGGCAAGCCGTCGTACTAAATTGTGTGGCTTCGATGAACTCTTTACTAAAAAATTGTGGCCCCTTTCTACCGCCGATTCTGCCTCGGACTATATCAGAGACAACAACTTGGAAAAGTTTACAGCAGAACTCATGATATTTGTAGATCGGTGACACTTAGAACGTATACACGTAACGCATTACGGAGCCTCTCATAATCACATCCACCAGCTGCGGTGAGCGCAGAACAACTGTCCAGTTCCAAAAGCTTATCTCCGTTCCCTCCACTATAGCCTCCCATTCTTTTACTATTTTTCATTATTAGAAAACTTCGTCGAAGTGTCAGTTTCACTGATTCTTCCATTGTTACAAGAGTTATAACATGCAGCTGCTGTTCCGTATTCAACAATGGCCAACTATTCTGTCATGTTGAGGCCAACAATCGAGACAGGACACGAAAATTACTTGGATGTAAATATTTATCTCCTCCACCCCCACCCCCACGCACGTGTACGATTTTGAATTCTCCAAACCAAAGCAAACAACACTTCCGAGACAAAGCAAAACTAAACCAAAATACACGCGTTACATATTATTATTAGCAAAATTTCTGAAAGCAATAGTAAGGTTTGCGGTAAAATTTAACTTTGTAATTAGGCTGTTTTATCCAAAATCGCAGATACTGATGAAATTTCGTCTGCTAATTTCAAACCCCATTTATATAACCAGTTAAATTCAAAACTCTCACAGTGTTTTAGTAGCATTTCTTTCCACACGGTATTTAAATCATATATATTATACACGAATTGAAAATAGTTACTATGTTTACTAGTTTGGTCAAATAAAGTATCTAGTGCATTCATTGCTTGATTAATTGTAATTTAAAAAATGAATTATATATATTTTTAATGGTGTAAATATTTAAAATTTATACATAAACAATATAAATACGCTACACACTCTAAAATTTTATCGAACGATAAAATATATACGTGGTATTTTATATTAATTGAGGATTCAATACAACAATATATTTCTCACGCAACCAAAATGGCTTTGCTAAATTTATTCGCCGCAGTTAAATGTCCGTGTTGCAGGCCCCTAGAGGGGCAGCGTTGGGGATGTGCCTGTTACACATCCCATGGCCACCGAGAGTACAAGGTCGTTGCACCAGTGACGTCACTATACTTAGGGTTGCGTTCCGGAATAATGAAATTACAAAAGAAAAAAAATTAAAATTTTTAGTATAAAGTTTTACAGACATATTATCACAATTTGTGAAGCTTATACCGTATATTACCTTGTTTACTAAATACTCTTTTAGAGTTCTTTCTTGCCTTGCCATTATTATAAAATAGTCTGTTTTGACCTGGGAAGTTTTTTCGACTTCTTTACCAGCATAATAGTTTTAAAATATATAGAGAATAGACAGGTAGTATTTTATTTTTGTGAAATATTGGTTTAGAATAATCTTTTTTTTCATCTCTCTCTATATAAAAATTAATGTGTCTTTGTGTCCCCAATGCGATCCTAAACTGTTCATCCGATTGCGACGAAACTTTGGTGAATCGTGCGTACCCCCGCGAAGGTTTCAGTCGACCATTCAAAGCCTTAGGACTCCCAGGGGGTGAACGTGGATGAAATGTAAATACTTGCTAAACGCCCGATATTAGCGTCTATTAATTACTTTTCGGGGTCTATGTAATTAAAAGTTTCTATCCAGATATTTTTAGTGCATAACTTCAACTGCTCAAAGTACAACTAAGGGAGGGAGTAGAGGGGCGTTACAAAAAAATTACGAGAAACAACCGAGATTGGTGTCAAATCCAGGATTATAGATGAAACTGAGTTAGATTCTTACATTTACGATATCAGTTAAGTTTTAGTCCAACCCTAGGTGTGGGGGTGCGGGCAGAATTTTATAACAAGCTAAAACGGCCGCATTTAGCGTCGAATATTTAGTTTTCGGGGTCGATGAAATTAATAGTTGCTTAGTGTATAATTTCAACCTCGTACATCATAGGAAGACAGCATCACTAAGGGTAGGAGTGTAGGGGCGTTACATAAGAAACACATGAAACAACTGATAGAGGTGTGAAATCCATGGTTATAGATGCCAATAAGTAATTCCGACATTTACTGTGTCAATTAAGTTGCAGTGCAGTCCCTAAGTGGGAGGATGTGGTAGAAAGGTCGTTACGTAAAAGTAATGAGACTGATATTGAATCTGGGGTTATGGATGTCACTGAATTTAATGCTGACATTTATCAAACTGGTTAAGTTGTAGTTCAGCCCCTAGGAGTAGGGGTGGAAGAAGGAGAAACAAATTTCCGTTTACAATCTTAAATGCGTAGGGACATTTCTGCTAATCTTTATACACATGTTACTTACAATCCAAGAACAAACACTGAGGGGTTAAGACACACCTACCGCTTCTACGGATGGGGTGGAGGTGTTTAAAAACAATACTAAACGGCCATTATTAGCATCGAATAAAACGTTGCCGGTTGTGAATGGGGGTTTACATGAAAAGTAATGCAGAAAAGACTGATATTACTGTCCATTACGAGGTTATAGGAGTTGCTTAATTCAATTGCCACGTTAACCATAGTGGTTAATTTTATATTCCCGTTCGTGGATGTGGACGCGGTTGACAATAATTTACCCGGAGTGGTTCACCCTCGTAAGTTACCGAGGAAAGTTTTTATTTTCTTAGGGTACCAGCTATATTTTTGTCTATAGTTAGTTAAAGTTCTATTTATTTACTCCTTTAAGGGGATTAGATTTAGACTTTATTAAGTTTGCGAGTATTTTTTAATGTTTTAATTCATCGTGATTTTTAGACACTTTCATTTTATGTAGTAGGAAAATTCCCGAATACCGTCCGTCATCATCCTGGCTTATTGAAGTTAGATGTCCTATTGATGCTGGTTAAATGAAATGTTTGTCGAATCAATTCCTATTCCGGGTTTATTTAAATCAATACCAGGGCAACGCCTGGCACTCAACTAGTGCTGTTATAAAAGAATTAGGAACAGCATTGTAACCCGGTATGTTGAACCGCCGTCGTAAAATTACATTCGTCGGGACCACGGTACTTTTTAAAAATACACCCGCACGGTCCAAAACATGTTTGTTATTGAAATAGGGTCTCCACGGTCAGAGGGTGACCACGTGCGCCAGTCTTTATCTGAGAAACCTCATATATCTGTGTTCCAGACGAATGCTGCTGCTGGCGCTGACACTCCTGTCCGCGGGGGCGACTGTGGACGCGGCGGGCGTTCGAAAGTGCTGCGGCCCGCAGCAACACCTCAACCTCAACTACGTCTGCGTCAACAGCACGATCCAGCGCCGTGACTCTGCGTGGTGGTTCCCCCCGGCCGATCATATCCTAGGTGACGTCACAACGATATTCTTTGTTAATAATTTACTTGATCACATATCGCACTCAGGCCCGCGTGCAAAACAGACACTCTCTCATACCACTGTGATCAAAAATTAAGGTGAAATTGTCATTTAAAACTCCCGAGTATTAGGAAGGCAGGTAATTTTTTTTCCTAGGTTGGTAGGACTGTCTATAATATTTGCCAAGCGTCTGCTTGTTAAAAGGTTTAATTATCTCCGAGTTACACGTGTTTTTGTAAATAACTAAAGGTGAATTTTTCGATTTATGCAATGGGTGATTTTGTTGGGCTAAAAACCTTGCATCAAATTTTGTTTGCGGAACGAATATTCTTGTGCGGACACGATGAAAATTTTGCGGAAGGCCTTTGGTGGTCAAACTATGGCACAAAAAAACGTTTATAAGTGGTACAACGAGTTCAAAGAGGGCCGAGAACGCGTTGAAGACGAAGCGCGCTCTGGACGACCATCAACGTCTACCGACGAGGGCCACGCCCAAAACATCAAAGATTTGGTGCTTGAAAATCGTCGATGGACAATTAGAGATCTCGCTGATAGTGTTTGAATATCATTTGTCTCAGCCCAAACCATTTTGAAGAATGTTTTGTGTCTCAAACGCGTCAAGTCTCGATTGATGCCAAAATCGCTCAATTTTTTGGAACAAAAAGCGTCGCGTTGATGTGTGTGAAACTTTGCTGTCTGACTGTCAGGACCACTTTAAATTCATTATTACTGGAGACGAGACTTGGATTTACGCATACGACCCTGAAACCACCAACCAATCCAACGAATATCGTGCAAAAGACCACGGCAAAGTCGATCGAAAATCAAGGTCATGTTGACAGTTTTCTTTGATTATCGTGGTGTGGTGCACTATGAATTCTTTCCGCCGGGCCAAACTGTCAACAAAGAATATTATTTGAGCGTTATGCGTCGTTTGAGTGAAGCTATTCGTCTGAAACGGCCGGAATTATGGGCGAACAACTCTTGGTTCCTTCAACACGATAATGCACCATGTCATACTGCATTGGTTCTTCGCGACTTTTTTGCCAAAAACTCGACTCATATCGTTCCGCAACCACCGTATGTGACTTCTGGCTATTCATCAAACTCAAAAGACCAATGCGGCGATGCCGTTTTGACACGATTGAGGAGATAAAAACCGAATCGAAGAAGGTCTTGAAGGCTATACCGGAAAAAGACTATTCCGACTGTTTCGAGGACTGGAAAAAGCATTGGAAAAAGTGCGTTTTATCGGGCGGTGATTACTTTGAAGGGGATGAAATTGATTTGGAAGAATAAATAAAGAATTTATATTTTATAAATAAATTCACCTTACTTTTTGTTCACAGTGGTACATACTATTTCCCCTGACTAGACTCGTAGAAGGTATTTTAGTTTGGTTAATTATGGGAGTGTGTAAGAAAAAGAAAACTTTTAGAGTCGATCTATTTATTGTTATTCCGATGTTTTTATCATAGAATTTTTAATAAGCAATGATTCAAAAGTTATCAATTTACTAAAAAATGAATGGGTACTATTTTCTTTGCCTGATTAATATGTTATACCTAAGAATAGTTATTCTACTAGCTACTATTTTGATAAAAACAAGAAAATTTCAATTCGTGTATGTTTACTTTTTTATATATGAATTATTTTATACTTTAAGCCTTAAAATAAAACATATTTGTATCAACCAAAATTAATCTTCTATTTAATTTATATATGTGAAATTTGCTATTTATTCTAGTATCAAAACTGTATAATATTTCAGATCCTATATATCCTATATAATGGAGAGTTGACTTAAATAATTCTTTATAATTTTGAATTAGCTCTTTCTCCTGATGCAACTGTAACTGGTAGAGTAAGAAGTATTCTTAATCCTACTGCTGTGTTTGGAAAAGTTGACATTTAATTATCTGTAAAAAGGGTGTCGTTCGATTTCCGCACGACCCATGAGCGGACAACCTCCCCCCCCCCTCCCCGGGCAAATCCACAATCCTTACCGCTGAGCATTCACGTATACAGTTCCAGAAAGGCGACTTTATTTCGTAAAGAATCAGTCTCGGTTTTAACATTAATTGAATGTATTACAAGTTTAATGTATAACATTTCTGAAACTTATCTGGATTTATAATTTATATCTCTATCTATAATATGGAAACTGTTCCGTTCGGTAGAGATTCGTTTAATAAATATGCTTATAAATGCTCAATTAAGATACAAATCTTTCAACATTTATATTTATCGGACGTCCTTAAATAAATGAAAAAATTAACCTGTTTAGTTGTAAACTTATTATTAAATTAAATTTTTAAACGTTATAATAGATAAACAATTTCAAAGTTTCACCCCTAATTTTTAGGACCTCTTCAGCTGTTGTAAAGTTAATTAAATGAACTAATTTGAAAATCCATGTTTCGAAAAATTCCAACAAAGCAAGATTTAACAAACATGATAATCTATATAATAAAAAAGGATGTATATTTGTATGTATGTATGTATGTATGTATGTATGTATGTATGTTTGCATTTACGTTGTTTTTTATACAAATTTTATCGCGTAGACAGAATGCAACAAAAATTGGTATACGTATTCTGCCAAAATCGAGAACCGGTACTGTGGGGGTGACAAACCCATAGCTTAAAGGTGGAAAGAATTGTAGTTGAATTATTTTTGCGAATTTTCCCATAAGAGTTAATGTTATTATTGAGTGTTAAATTACTGCGCGCCAAGAGACCGTGACGTCACGTACGTTGGCGAGACATAAAATATAGTTCCCTTTTTCCTAATGAAATAAAGCTGAAATGTTTTTATTGAATAAATAAAATTTAATCCAGCAATACTTCATCGCAATACTTCATCGAACGATAATAAAATACAATACGAAATACTTAAAGTTCCTTGCCGAAAATATAAGTTAAATTTTGCAACCATCTTTATTTTTAAAAATATGGCGTCGTTTGTTTACATTCTGAGTTTCGAATGTATGTCGGCGTAGAATTATTTAATTTTATTGTATAAAGCTGGTCATAAAGTTCTATTGTATCTTGTATAATATTTCAGGCGATAACAAGGTACGATTCGTAAGTAATGTGTGTATAAATACGTACGGAATCGTAAGTAATGTGTGTATAAGTACATACGGAATCCCCAATAAAAATTTTTATATTGTTATTCAAATAATGCACTTTGGGTCAAAAGTATGTACGGAACTAGGAACATTTAGATTGGATTAAAAGTACAATTAATTTTACTGGACAATGTATTTCTGTACAATTGTAAAATTACTGCGTCTAATCTGTGTCGTTAAACAAAATTTTCAGGTTAGGTTAACACAATTTTTTTCTGATTAAATTCTTTGTGAGTGATAATAAATCAGCTAATTTATATACTATTTTTGGGAAGAACGTTTTACCTGCACAATTTCTGAGCTATTAATCATAAGAACTGTCGAATTATTTCTAACGATATTCGTGAAAAAAATTGTGTGTATATCAGCTGTAAGCCCTATTTATTAAAAATGATAAATGACCCTACCTAAGATATATACAATTTATGAGCTATTTTCAGCATTTATTTTCAGTATAAAACATTATAAATATCTAAATTGGGAATAATTGTGATAACATATTTTATTTTTTGAGTTATTTTTGAATATATTAAAATCAAAATATTTAAATTAGATGGAAAGCTTATAATATAGAGCTTTTTACCAAAATTTAATATACTCTTCATATAATTGTAGCTTTTTGCATAATTGCTGTGCATATCATGGCATTGTTGTGTATTGTATGTATATGTTCATTGTTAAATTTGATGTATTTTTCCTTCTCTAAGTAGCTGACAGTGAATAATAATATTGAATATGTATATATATATATTAGGTAGGGGCATTATCATTTTTAATAAATAGGGCTTACAGCTGATTTTGCCTTGATGTTTCTCATATAACATATTCATACACATTATTTAAAACAATTCCCAAATTTGTATAAATACAAACACACACACACACACACACAGATATATATATATATATATATATATATATTACATAATAGCTCATAAATGGAAAAATATTACATATCTAAATTTAACTAGCTCTTCCCAAATATGGAATCTAAATTAATGTGCACTACGTCAAAAGTTCATCTGATTGAGATTAATATATGTGATGTTAGGTAAGTCAGTTCTAATTATTAAAGCTGATAAATCCATACTGAAGTGTAAAAACATAATTAACTATACATATAGAACCAAATGGTGATAATTTTCTTTTCTGAGATATGTCATAGTCAAAAATATTAAGTCATTTGGATAGGAAATAGAGACAGATTCAATAATTTTCACATTTTTTTAGATAAACCCCCTTATTCTGTTTAATAGGATTTAAAATGACAGTTATGTGCTACTGGCATATTTTGGGTTTTATCAATAAAGGGGTTAATATGTGATGGTCTTATGCCAGTTACATCACGTGTTAACCATTAACCATATAGAATTAATTTCTCTACCAGGGCAAATATAAATAAAAACCCTGCACACTGTTGCCTATTTTAGAAAAAATAATGTATGTTTGTACATTATTTATAAACAATAAAACTTGTGGATAAATTGCAATAATCCTGGGTAGACATATTCTTAAAAATCTGGAAAAACTGTGGGGTTAAGACTTGGCGAGGGTAGCGGGGTTGTAAATGAATAAAAACAACAGGTTAAAACAGTCAATATTTGCGTTGAGTAATTATTTGTCGGTGTCATTGGATTTGTTAGTGTTTTTCTGGATGCTGTTTGTGTATAACTTCACCCCCTTCGGCATGAGAAAGGAGCACCCTTACGGGTGGGGGTGGAAATATTCAAACTTGCTAATATTGCAGATATTTTAGGCGGATAAAAATTTTTTGGGGTCAAAGAGATTCATATTGTTTCTACAGATGTTATATAAGTATAATTTCAACCCTTTTTTACTATAGGAAAGGAGCACTCTTAAGAGTGTTAGTAGAAAATAACGCGTATACAACCGAGATAGGTGTCAAATCCAGGGTCAAATCCAGGGTAATGGATGACGGTGAGTTTAATTTTGACAATCAATTGACCATTTAACCTCGAGGGGTGGAGGGGGACGGGGGTTGAAATTTAAAAACATGAAATTACGGCCGATGTTAGCGTTGAATAAATGTATTTAGGGTTAATTAGTTTGATAGTATACTCATGTTATGTGTGTAAAATTTCAACCACTTGCAGCATGAGGGGCTGAACGCTTACGGTTGGTGGTGGAGGGGAGTTTCACAGAAAATAACGCTAAAACAACCGAGATTCAAGTCAAATCAAAGGTAATGCCTGACGTTTAGTTTATTTACGACAATTTCGGCAACGCTCGAGGGTTGACTGTGGTGAGAGGAGTTGGGCGGGGGTAGAAATTGTAAATAATGTTTTTAGGCCGTTTATTGCGTCGAATAGATATATTTCGGGATCAATGAGATTAATAAAATTTCTCTATATGGTATCCGTGTATAATTTCAACCCCTTTCAGGATTTGGAGGGGAGCTGCCCTTAGGGTTGGTGGTGGAGTGGCATTACAAAAAAATAACGCAAAAACAATCGAGATTTTAGTCGAATCCAGGGTTATGGTAGCCGCTGAGTTTAATTATGACATTAAATTCGCCATTTAACGCCAAGGGACGGGGTGGTCAGGGTGGAAATTTTGAAACATGTAATCGAGTTCCGTACTTGCTTTAATAATTTTTTTTAGCATAAATTTGATTGATAGTATTTCTACAACTTTATTTTTGTATAATTTTAACAACTTTCAGTTTGTAAGGCGAGCACGGGTAGGTGTGGAGGGGTGTTACAAGAAAATAACGCGAAAACAACCGAGATTCGAAAAAAATCGGGGTTATGGATGTTGCCGAATTTATTTATGACAACCTGGTTAACGCGTAGAGGCGAGCGAGGGTGAGTGGGGCTGGACGGACGTGGGTGGGGGTATAATATTAAAAAATGTTAACCTATCGATAGTTACGTCAAATAAATATTTAGCGGTGTTAATGACACTAATAATATTTTTTAATATATTCTGTGTATAATTACAACCCTTATCGACTCGAGAGGAAAGAACCATGAAGGGTAGGTTTCATTACATAAAAATAACACACAGAACCGATATGGGAATCGAATATGAGGTTATGGATGCCGCTGAGATTAATTATGACATTCAACTTGCAGTTTAACCCCCACGAGTGGGACTGAAGAGAGATAAAAATTTTCAAACATGTTAATCGGCCCACATTTGCGTCCAATATATATTTTTCGGTATTATTTAAATTCATTATATTAAGGTCGATATTCTCTGTGAATAATTTCAATCTCTATCGCCATGGAAGGGGAGCACGCTTTGGGGTGGCGTTTGGTGTTTCGTTACATGAAAATATCGTGAATAGACCAAAATTTTGTGGTTATGGATGTCGATGAGTTTTCATTGTGACAAACTGAATAACGCTCGGTTTGGGAGGGAGGAGGCCTGAACGGAGGTAGAAATTTTCAAACGATGTTACCGGCCGATTTTTGCGTGGAAATTTTTCTTTGTTTAACCTACTGTAGCGGGGCTGGAAATTTTCAAACATGTTAAAACGACGATATATTCGTTCAATGAAACTATTTCAGGGTCAATGAGTTCAACTATTTTCGGAATGGGAGGTGAACATATTTGGGGATAGGGGTCGAGTTGTGTCATAAAATAACGCAAAAGCTACTTAGATTGTAGTCAAATCGGGGGTTATGGATAAACGACATCTCGGGCAACGCCGGGCACCCAGCTAGTTTATAATACAATTAATTAAAAATTTATTGAACATTACTTACAATTAATTACATGAAATGTAGTGTACATAATTTTCTTAGATGAGATTTGCCCACACATTGCAGGAAAAAATTCTGTTATGTTTACAGCTGTTGAGAGCATTGTTAAGTTGAAAGAAACATTGGAAATAAAATTATTTAAAATTAAAACAATAGGGAATCATAAATTCTATTTGAATTATTAGTATCATTTGTTTTCGATAATGGTCGAATCATTGGAGTGAAAATGCAACATTTCGTTCTGGTATAATATTGTCATGCTAATCGAAATTGTGCTACATGAAATAACTATGCTATGCTATGCCCGGGGAGTTGGCCGCTCGTAGCACGTCCGCTTAAAATAAGGCGCCGTAAAAGAATATTGGAAAAGTGTGTGTGGATCACTAGACTGATTTTCTATAAAATTCAAATTTAAAGCGTTAATTTAGTTGTGCAAATCAATACCTTCAAGTCAGGTTCATTCCTCGAATAGTACTTACGTTTCAGATGTAAATATTTACAACTAGCTGGGTGCCCGGCGTTGCCCGAGATGTCATTTATCTATCCCTATCCCTATCCCTAAATGTGCTCACCTCCCATGCAGAAAGGGGGTTGAAGTCATTGACCAAATATATCGGTCGTTTTTACATGTTAGAAGATGACCACCCGCAAAAATGTGCGATAATCAAAAAGTATTTATTCCACGCAAAAATCGACCGATTACATTGTCTGGAAATTTCTACCCCCGCCCACCACCTCCCAAACCCGTCGCGTTACTAAGGTTGTCCCAATTAGACTCGGCGACATTCATAGTTTCTGAATTGATTCGAATCTCGGTTGTTTTAGCGTTATTTTTATTTAACGAAAATCCGCCCCAACCGCTAACCTTGCTCCCCTCACAGGGGCTGAAATTGTACACAAACAACATCGGTAAAAATTCTATCAAAGTCATTAACTCCGGGAAATAATTATTTAACGCAAATAATGACCGTTTCAAATGTTTGAAAATTTCGTCCCCCGCCCAACTCCGCGAGGTCTCACACACCATCGCACACCACCACCCAACCCCGTGCATTGCCCACGTTGTCATAAATACATTCACCTACATCCATAACTCTGGTTTGTGTAAAATATTTATTTCACGCAAATATCGGCCATTATACATTTCTGAAAATTTATACCCCCGCCCAGAACCTACCACCCCCAGTCACTTTCCCAATGGTTGTCATAAATAAACTCAGTGACATCCATAACTTGAATTTGACTCCAATCTGGGATTTATTTTCTTGTAACGCCCCTCAAACCCCCACCCCTAAGTGTAATCTTTCACGTCCTTTAAATCTAATTAACTCTGAAAATATTATTCACCTCTAATATCGGTCGTGATTTCATGTTTCAATATTTCCACTCCCGTCAAAAACCACTCCTCGGGAGTTAAATGACAAATTAAATGTCATAATTAAACTCAGTGACATTCATAACCCTCTATTTGACTCAAATCTCGGTTTTATTCGCGTTATTTATTTTTAACGCCCGTTGACCCTCACCCGTAATGTGAGCACCCTCTCAATTCCAAAAGGGATTCAAATTAAACTCAGAGAACGTGTAGTGAAATTTTAATAATCTCATTGTTTCAGAAATATATGTAATCGTCGCAAAATTCAACTGCTTAACTTACTTTAAAATTTATATTACCTACTCACCTCCACCCAACCCCTTCAACTCTAGTCCAGCCCAAACCCGCGCGTTGCTCAAATTGTCATAAACGAACTCAGCGACATTAAGTACGTTCGACTTGCTCGAATGTTGGTTATTTTCGAGATATTTTCTTGTAACACAAGTTCACCCAGCCCCCTAAGCGTTCTGCACCCTCATGTCGCAAGAGGTTGAAATTCTATTGACATAAAATAAGTATAAATATTATAAATCTAATTAACCCTGAAAAAAAATTATTTTCCGCAAATATAGACCTTTTAACATGTTTGAATATTTCCAACCTCATCCTCTCCCGCCCCTGGGGGTTAAGTGGCCAAATTAAATCATAATTTCACTCTGCGACATCCAAAAACCTGTGTTTGACTGTAATTTTGGTTTTATTCGCGTTATTTATTTGTAATGCCCGTCCTCCCTTACCCCTAAGAGTGCTCCTTTCTCTTGCTGTAAGGGTTTGAAACTATACTCAGATAACATCAGTTAAAACAATATCTGTCTCTTCGATCCCAAAAATGTTTATCTGCCTAAATATCTGCTGTTTTAGCATGTTTGAATGTTTCTAGCTCCTCTCCTAAGTGTGCTTCCCTCTAATGCTGAAAAAGGTTAAATTTTACAAACAACATCGGTAGATATATTGTCAATGTTACTGACCTCGACAAATAATTACTTAATGCAAATATCGACCGTTTAACATGTTAGAAAAATTCCACCCCCGTCCACCCCATCCACCCCAACCCTTGGGTTTAAAAGGCAAATTGAATGTCATAATTGAACACGGCGACATCCATTACCTTTGGTTTGACTCCAATCTCGGTTGTATTCGCGTTATTTTCTTGTAATACCCCTCCACCCCTAACCCTACGGTGCTCCTTTCCCATTCCGTAAGAGATTGAAATTACTGACATAAATTGGTACAAACATTATTAATCACTTTTTCCCCGAAAATATTTATCCTACTCAAATATCAGCCGTGTTAGCATGTATGAAAGATATCCACCCCATACACTCCTGCTTGAGGCACTAAACAACAACTTTAATATCATAATTAAACTCACTGACAACAATAACCCTGGATTTGAGTCCAATCTCGATTGTGTTTGCACTATTTTTATATAAATATACTCCACCCCCACCCTTAAGGATGCTCCTCCCAAACCACGAAAGAGGTTAATATTAAATATATGGAACATTTAGAGACATTTTATAAATATCAGTGATTATGTTTGAAAATTTCAACCCCCGTCCACCATTGCTCCTGGCGGTTAAACACCAATTGATTGTCTTAATTAAACTCAGCACCATCCATAATCATTGATTTAACTCTAATCTTGGTTGTATTCGCATTATTTCCTTGTAACGCCCGTCCATCCAAATCCTTAAGGGTGCTCCCCTCCCATGCCCAAAAGGGTTTGAAATTATACACGGAGAACATGTAGAGAAATTTAAAGAATCACACTGTTCCGGAATATATTTATTCGCCGGAAAAGTCGGCCGGTTAAAACGTTTGAAAATTTCTACCCTCGCCCCCTCCTTGGATTTTACTTCAATCTCGTTTGTTTTTGCATTATTTTATTGTAACTACCCTCTACCACCTCTAGGCGTCCTCCCCTCTCATACTGAAAGGAGTTGAAATTATACACAAACATCACCAGTAGAAATACTATCAATTCCATTAACGCCTGCCGAATATTAATTCCACACGATCATCAACCGGTTAACATGTTTGAAAATTTACAACCCTTCCAACCCCTCGTTGGGAATATTAAACGGTAATTCTAATGTCATAATTACACTTATTGACATCCATAATACTTTGAATTGACTCTAATCTCGGTTGCATTCGCGTTATTTTCTTGTAACGCCCGTCCACCCTTACCCTTAAGGGCGCATCCCTCCCAAGCCCGAAATGGGTTGAAATTAAACACGGAGAACATGTAGGGAAATTTTATGAATATCATTGCTCCCGAAATATATTTATTTGATAAAAAATTCGGCTGGTTAACTTATTTTAAACTACCCTCCACCCAACCCTTCCTACCCAATCCTACAACCGCGCGTTGCTCAGATTGTCATAAATGAACTCAGCGACATCCATTATCTTTGAGTTGACTAGAATCTCGGTATTTTTAGCGTTATTTACTTGAAACCCCCTCCACCGCCACCCCTTAATGTGCTCAACCCTTGTGCCACAAGGGGTTAAAATTAATAAAAATCACATGAGTAGAAATACTATAAATCTAATTAACCCTGAAAAATATTTATGCAACGCAAATATGGGACATTTTAGCATGTTTGAAGATTTCCACCACCGTCCAATCATGCTCCTGGGGGTGGTAGGCGTGTTACACCCGCACAATATTTGTTTCCTTGTCGCAAAGAACACGTGTACGAAATTTGGTGAAAATGCTTCGAGGCTGTAGATTTGTAAGCGGAACATACCCATATACATACCCACATGTATACCCACATACATACCCGCATAAGGCAATTTTATATAATAGATGCTATATCTATATATAGATAGATATACATACACTATTTATAACAATTATTAAATTTGTAGAAATATAATTTTTCCATCTGAAAATAAACTACTTGGTGGTTTTAGCAATCTGCAGTTGGTAGCATTGTTTAAAATTAATACAAAACACTACGAAATACGCTGTCTTCAATAGAAAAATATCAGTTTTGAACATTTAAGTATTGTTTTTATCATAATTTTATGTATCTTCCAGTGCGTATTGCAAGATATGATTGGGCAACATATTGGTCCCTGATCCCGTTAAATACGTCAAAAGTCAAGTTATTTAAAAGAAAATTAATGCAATGGATTGTATAACCTTTCATAATAAATTATATTTATCACTGGTAGTGGTAGATTTAATTATACTTATTATTCAATCAAAATATTTTTGCTCAGCTTCATTTCTCAGAAATTGAACATCTCTAACGTCGTTCCCAAAAATGGAAAACAAATACTGCTATCCTAACCTATTTTTTTTTTTCACGACACAAATTGCACGCAATAATTTGTTTACATTTATACAATTTTATAGAAATACGTTGCGTAAAGTACAATTAATTGTACTTTTAATTCAATATAAATGTTCCTATTTCTGTACATACCTTTGACTGAGAGAGCATTAATTGAATAACGACCATAAAAACTTTCGGAGTACTGTACGTCATTTTGAATACTTTTATAGTTACAAACATATAATTCAGCAGTCGTAGCTTAGACAAATCTTATTATCTTCTGATATATTATACAGGATACAATAATACGTTATATTTAAAATTTTATAAATCTCGATCGACCCATATTTGATTGTATTATAAGGCGCCATATTGGCGTTATTAAAGATGGAGACGATATTTCTTATTTCCAAATTAACTTTGCGCAAGGATGGTAAAGTATTTCGTATTGTTTTTTATTACTATTTGATGGAGTATTACTGAAAAAAAAATTACTTTTTATTCAATCAAAATATTTCTTCTTTATTTCATTACGAAATACAGAACTATATTTTTATCATGCGTCATTGTCTTGAAAATTTATGACGTCATCGTCTCGCAATGTAATTTAACACTAATTCGTAACTTATTTCAATTATAATTATTTCCACGTTTATTCTGGGGTTTCTCACCTCCACAGTAACGGTTCTCGATTTTGGCAGAATATATATACCAATTTTTGTTGAATTCTGCCCACGCGATAAAATTTGTATAAGGAACATATAAACAAACAAATGTACAAATATTCAAACAAACGCTCTGCTTTATTTATTAGATGATTCACGTAGCGTTCTTTTTGGCAACTAAATAATGGTCTACTGAAAAAGCCATACACTTCGTCTAAAGGTTTTAACTCTTTAAATATATTTTTTAAGGAAGATAATGTCTGATCTAATACGTTTTTTTTTTAAAAAAACCCTCTAATTCGTAATTGATTTTAAGGTCTAATAATATAACTGCATCACGTTGTTCATACAGAAGATGTGTATTTATTGTTGGGAAGTCTGTTTCAGCATTTAGTATGTGAGCTTCGGTAGCTTCTTGTAAAATTATTTCAAAGTGTTCATTCGTGCGATAATTTGAGAACTTGGATTAAACCTGGGAATTTGTAGCACACTGAATGGATAATTCTCCATATATACACTTCAAAATGATTTAAAATTTCCGTAATGATCAAATTACAATGTAAATTTTTATTTACTACCAGCTGGGTGCCCGGCGTTACCCGTGTACTTATTTAAATAAACCCCAAAAAGTATTTAATTCTCTATTAATCTTTAGTCAAGAAGTGATTAACCTCAATCTAACTTTGCCTAGTTCCGTACATACTTTCGACCGATAGTGCATTAATTGAACAGCTATAAAATACATTGAATTTTATTACATCAGTCCCAATAAACATCCCTCCGAATTTCTTTACGAATAGAATACTTAAATATACTCCTTGAGTATTTCAGGATATAATTGTCCCTCAGTCTTCAGACATTACGAAAGATTAAATTGATGAAGTTGTTAGCTAGATTCAGAATATAAACAAATGGTCGTCATATGGAGTCACTAATATGGACGAAATTAACTTAAATTTTCAACGAGTATCGTAAAGTATTTCGTATTGTTTTTTATTATGATTCGATGGAGTATTTCCTGGATATAATTATACTTTTTAGTCAATGAAAATATTTCTGATTTATTTCATTACGGAAAAAGGAACTATTTCCTTTGTTCGTCGCGTAGTAACGTCTCTCTCGCGCGTGACGTCATGGTCTCTTCGCACGCAGAAATTTAACACTTAATGATCACGTTTTTTAATTATAATTCTTTCCACATTTTTGCTAGAGGTTTCTTACCCCTACAGTACCGTTTCTCGCGTTTTGAAAAATATGTATACTAATTTTTGTTGCAATCTGTCCACGCATTTAAATATGTATAAAGATAACGTAAATACATACATATATACATCCTTTTTTATTATACAGATACAAATTTAACTTTCAGTCTTTTAAAAGTCAAGTTATTTAAAAGAAAATTAGTTCCATGGATGATATAATCTTTCACTTTGTTTTTTAATATCATTCGATGGAGTATTTGTGGATAAAATTACACTTTTTATTGAATCAAAATATTTCTGCTTTATTTCATTACGAAAAAGGGAACTATTTACTTTGTTGTGCAGTATCGTCGCGTAGTAACGTCTCATCCTTGTGTGTGCTGTGACGTCATGATTTCTTGACGCGCAGTAATTTAACACAAAATTATCACATTTTTAATAATAATTCTGCCCACCTTTCTCACCTCCACAGTTCAATTTCTCGTCGTTTAAAGAATGCGTGTACTAATTTTTGTTGCAATCTGTTCACGCATTTAAATATGTATAGAGATTATCGTAAATACATACATACATACAAATATACATCCTTTTTATTATATAGATACAAATTAATCTTTACCTTGGGAATTAATTTTTCTGTCCTTTGTTCTTATACGGGGTACGGCATAGAGATCTTCCCGATTTAGGAATACCATAGGTAAGGGTGGCGTTGGGGGTAGAGCTGTAGGAAATGTGGTAGTAGATAGCTGTGTTCATGCCATTTCTTGTTGACAACATAGCTTGGTCGCGAGAGAATCGCGCTTTTGTTGTTGAAGAGTTTATTGTAACAACGGTACGGAGATAACAACACAGCGTGCCTTTCGGATGCGCTTCGCCATCTCCTTGCCGTTCTCCGCAGAAACAAAAATCCTCGCGAACCACTCCACAGTCCTAAGGTTACAGTCTACTGTGCCGTTTTTCAGTTTGGTGTGTGGGGTCCGTATTTTTTTTTTTTTTTTTGAAGAGGGTGACCTCTAATTTGTATTGGGTTTTTCCGGCCTAAATGTTTGGGGTTTCAAAATTATTCTGAGTTAAATGTTTCCTGGACATGTTATCTCCTTATGCCGGCTCTACACTCTCGCCGAACCAACACGAACTTGCCCGATCGCGAGAGTGTGGATGGTCCACTCGGGTGAGATCGGGACCACTCGACTCGGCTCGCTGGCGCTCCATTTCTCGTCGGTTTTTTGTACCCGAGTCAAAGGGAACGATTGCCGAGTGCGAACAGTCTATCCCCACTCTCGTCCCGAGTCGTCCGTCTTGTCATTGTCAATGGTCTGAATTTGAAGTTAGTGTGTACTTGTCAACATAATTATCTTTTGTATAGTTTATTTGTGAAGTGTTTACATTATTAATAATGGATTGGTCTAATGAAAGTGTATTGAACTTTTTGGAGTTATATGAGATGAAGCCTGTGATATGGAATCCAAAGCATAAAGATCATAAAGACAAAAAAAAGTTAAATGATGCTTGGGTGAGGATTAGCCAGTCTACTAGTATTGATATTTCAGAACTAAAAAAAAAAGACACCCTGATGGCAACATTTAGAGGCCACGTTAGACGAAAAAAGGCCTCGATTAGATCGGGAGCGGGTGTGGAGGATATATATAAACCAATATCATTTTCTTCTAAGCTTTCTTAGTTGTTTTTTTCTTCAAATGCTTTTACATAGTTATAGTGGCACTTAGAATAAAAATAAGCAGCAGCTACAACCTTCAAGACGTCCATGTTGATACTGAGCCGCTCGCCAGTACTGACAAGAGTGTGGATAGAGCCTCTCGGCTCGTTCCAGCTTGTCCAAGCCGCTCACCCAAGTCGCTCGACGAGAGTGTAGAGCCGGCATTACGTGGTGACATCGGGTTGCCGCCGCGATCGCCAGATTTGACACTTTGCAATTTCTTTCTCTGAGGCTATCTCAAAGGCAGGATATACCAACATCGCCCCCAAACTTTTGATGCTCTTAAAGTGGAGATAATGACCCTCAAGGTTATGGAAAACGTCCGGGAGGGACTCAATCAATGTATCAACAATAAAGGCCGCCATTTGCGTGATGTTACTTTTAAAACTCGGCAATTTAAAACTGCATTTATGTGCTATTCATTACTAAAACCAAAAATGTTCGTACTTTGCTTGGATTTATTTTTATTGGCTTCCAAAAACGGGAAGTTCTTAATGCCGCGTCCTGTATTATAATATTGACAATGATCGATTCTCCTTAAGTGGTGTTAACCTGCATACGTTTTTGATTCATTCTTAATAGAGATCAATAGACGATGTTGTTATGACATAATAAAAAAACAGTAGGTAGAAATGAAGAAAATGAGTTCGAGAACGAGATTGCTGTTTGCCGCCCGCGTGTGGTGCACGCCCGCTCTTTGCTACCTGTAATTGCTAGATAAAAGTGTTATTCTTCGTGACTCTTCAACGTATGATTTGATCGTCGATCAACGCCGTCTCACTTACGTTCAGTTCTCGGCTTTATCTTCCTGCAGATTATTCTGTTTTTTTTAAAAAAAATTGTAAAGTTGACGATGGTTCATCCAAATTTAGACTGATATATTAAAAATCTCTATAGTAATCCTAAACGAATAGATTTTAATCCTCATCACTAATGGCTCATTGACAGATTTTTAAGATCACCTCTCACAGAGGTAAATTTAGTTGACTTTTTTTAGATGAGTAAATATTATTACTGTATAAATGTTAAAAAAAACAGCGTATTCGTCAGAAAAAGTTATTATTATGAAATTTAAAACATAATATTTAAAAGAGACAACGTTTCATGACTGACTGGGACATATTCGGGAGTAAATTAGAATTAAATTCAGTTATCTCAAAAATTTAAAGAAAACATAGATCACATATATGATAAGTTTTAATACAATTAAGCATAAAATTAATTTACAGTGTTAGCAAATTTCTAATGTACGGTTTGTCGACACGTTGCTGTCGAAATTACTGCTATTGACACAAAGTCAGGCAGGTCAAGAAATAAAATTTGTAAAAAATAATAAATGCATTAATGAAGTTATAGATAAATTAAATACTATTATAAAAAGTCTTAATAAAGATGATTAACACTTTTCATTCTTTATTTATAACGTCTACTAATATTTCCAGTGCTTATGCCCTCCCTAAATTTCACAACGTATTCAGAATTATTGTTCCTTCTACCAACAGGCTCTATCA
Source organism: Zhengitettix transpicula (assembly GCA_037074705.1). Lineage (NCBI taxonomy): Eukaryota > Metazoa > Arthropoda > Insecta > Orthoptera > Tetrigidae > Zhengitettix > Zhengitettix transpicula. The sequence goes on along the minus strand of CM073591.1, from coordinate 185,538,589 downwards.
CAATATTTCAATTTTTTCGTATAACATTTTCAAAGATGATGTAAAAATTAAGTCAATTTTATTTTGAAAAATTCATTACAGTTTGTCAACAATTAAAATAATTATTTTTTTGCCTAATGATCACATTTCCATATTATATATATATATATATATATATACATTCATTAGATTGGCAAAATGTTAATATATATATATATATATATATATACCTTATTCAGTTCTTTAAACAATAATTACTTACACAAAGTTTCAAAACAAATTATTTTAAGAGAACGCACCCTATTTATTCAATACGTGGCTGACGGAAAAATAATTAAAGTGTACGCTAATTAAATTCAATAATAAAAATGGCAGCATAATAATCAGGAAAAAATTTAATTATTCAATTTAAAACTTAATAAATATCAAACACTGTGTTTCGTCCCTGATTTGGACCTCTTCTGATGTATAGATGTTACATTCTATTATCTAAACAACAAGTCTTAAAAGAGGATAATTTTTTATGTAAATATAATTTATAGTGTTCTTTACAGTTTATTATAAGAAAATTTAAGTTGACAAAATTTCTAAAGTCTTGATTTCCGTTATTGGCACAGCGGTTAAGAGTATTATTGAAATTTAAGAAATGATAGAAATAGAAATATTATATAATACAACAGATAGAACACAATAATGATATCAAAACTCTAGAATCAATTAACATACAAATAATTTGAAATTTAACGTCCATTTATTTAGATGTGAGCAACAATATTTATTTAAAAAAGTAATTTCGCTTGTCACAATGTAAAAATTTATTATAATTGTGATATATCAGTAAAATTTATGTCTATCCGTGTGTCCCCTATGCGTTAATAAATCATACGTTCAATTGCTATTAAACTTTGGTGAGTTGTTGTACAAAACTCCCTGCGAAGGTTTCGGTTGGCCTCTCGAAGCGAGTAGGAAACTTCCAAGCAGAGAACGAGGTTGAAATTTAAAAACTTGCTAAAACGACAGTATTTAGCAACGAATAATTAGTTTTCGGGGTCCATGAGATTAATAGTTTGTCTGCAGTTCTCTTTAGTGTATAATGTCAACCCCCTTACAGCATGGGAAGGCAGCACAAATAAGGAAGGAGATGGAGAGGAGGTACATAAAAATAACGCGAAACAACCGAGAATGGTGACGAATCTGGAGTTATGTAAGTCACTGAGCTTAATTCTGACATTAGCCATACTCGTGAACATTTAGTGCAAGACAACAGTGGGAGTGCAAGAAAGCCCAAAAAATTTCCATGTACAATCTTAAAAGCATAAAGCAATTTCTACGAAGCTTTTTTTACATGCTACTTACTATCCAGGAACAAATACCGAGGGATTAACTTCTACGGGTCGGGGTGGAGGGGATAGCAATTAAAAACACTTCTAACCGGTTAGAATAAAAAGTTTTCGGGGTCGCTGAATTTGAGTGTTAATCTAGAATTTATAAGCATATAAATTCAACTCCAGAAGGCACCCTTACCGTAGGGTTTTGGTGGAAGGTTAACATAAAAAATAATGCAGAAAGAACCGAAATCCGTGTCGACTTCAAAATTATTAAAGGTTATCAAATATCCATCATTTACGGATCCACTAATACCCTTTCGTGCTTAATTAAAAACCGCAAGGACCCACTTGACTAATTGTAATTCCTGCTACATAGGGCAAACAAAACGTTCCCGTCTCAAGGAACATATGTCTAACATCAAACTGTCCAAGTATAAACAATCTGTAGCCTGAAACGTATAATCAATTCAAAACATTCATTAGATTGGCAAAATGTTAAAATTTTGGACGTTTACACCAGGTAACATTCCAGACTTATATCTAAAATGCTTCATATTAAATCCAACATCACAGCAAATACAAACCGATACTATGAAACTCAACAATATTTATGATCGCTTATTGTTATGCTAAACCTTCTGCTTTCCTATTGTCGTTGCGTGTTACTTCACTTTTGAGTTTGTCAACTGTAATTGTGCGGTTGTGTCGCTCCTGTCTCTCCTGTTTTTTTCCAATCACCTGACGAAAGGCACAAGTAAACGGTTTTGGGTATTTATAACATCACCTAACTTTGTCTGTATTTGGTTATTTAATCTAATAATGAAATTTTATGTTCCTCGTCGTCGAGATGGACGTTATTGACAAAAAGTTATCCGGGGTAGTTTTGATCCTTTAAGGTACCAGCTATATTATGGTCTCTGTGTAGTTAAAGGTTGTATTTGTTTACTCCTTTATGATACTAGATATATTTTTAGACTTTATTAAGTTAGCCAGTATTTTTTCACTTGGAAATCACTCTTATTTTATGCAGCACGAGAATTCCAAAGTTGTTAAAGTACCATCAGTCGCCATTCTGGTTTATTTGAAGTTAGCTGCAGAGGGGTTAGGTCGTGTAGGGGATCGTAAATGGATGTTCCTAACAATGGCGCTATTTGTGCTGGTTTAATAAAATGCTAACCAAGAGGTTAGTGTCGAATCAATTCTTCTCCTAAACAATTTAAATAAATACCCGGGCAACGCCGACACTCAGATACTATTATATAAAACATGCACTCCCTTATTGTCTCAAATGTCAGTAGTACTCGTTATATTTGTGCCCATAACAGTCATTTCGGCCGCAAAATGTGGGCAATCCGCACGTTAGAAATTTTCTCAATTTAAATTTTCTTATAATATATTGTCGGTGACACTATAAATTATATTTATACATAAATATATTTGTACAAGTTATGTAAACTGTAAGACTTTGTTTCTTAATTTATTTGTATATATAACAACTGAAGAGGTCCCAATCATTAACCAAACATCGTGTTTAATATTTATTTATGTTTTAAATTAAATAGTTAATTACTTATTATTACTGGGCTGCTATTATTATTATTATTTAATTTTTATATGAAGTCAGATTGTTATAATTCTTATGAAATCCAGTTAATCGATACACTTTTGTCCGACTGAGTTTTCACGTCTTAGATGCCTGCGATAATCTGAATTTGATGGTATGAATGTTCCTTCTCTGATAGTTTTCTCTTTTCGTATACAACGATATACCATTTTCAACACACCTAAAACGTTGATAACGATTATGTGGGCTTATTAGTTCATATTAATTTTTTTTCTTACGCACTTATAATTACTAGTTATTTATTCTGCAATATCCATAAGTTTTTCTCCATGCTGTATGTTTCTATTAAATGTATGCATATTGTGCCTCTTTAAAATTGATTTTATGATTTGTTAATATGGAGTCGTCTTAACGACGTTTACCAAAACGTCATATTTCACTCCCTGTGAAAGCAGTCCATCTTTGACTGTAGATTTGTTGCAGACGCCAACGTCTCCAGGATCGTTCTGGAGCAGTCTGGAACGACGGTGACGAACGGTACTCTCTGGTGCAGTCCTGGCGAGCAGCTAAATCTGATGAATTTTAGGGATTCAAATTACGAACAGTTTAGCTTCGTGGCTTCCGGCAACGACGTCATGCTGAAAATCACTGAACAGTACGCGCCGGATGAGTATCTGAGCCCGCCCAACGACTACTGCGTGGACGCCATAATCGTTCCCGGATTTGACGGTAAACTTTTTGGTGCCAAGGCGTGTCCCTGCAAGGCTGCTCCTTGCGTACGAAAGTGCTGTGCTTCCTTGTCGGTCTTCAACGCTACTCTGCACTGCGTCGGAAATGATCTCGAAGACTGGACACCGAGACTCGAGGTAAGGGAACATCTTACCTATTCTCAACTTTGCCTTGGAACGTCCACGATCAGACACACTCGACGAAAATATTGTGTAACACGAATACTTTGGACTGAAAACAAATATTTTTCAAGCATTTTTTTGTAGTACAATATACTTCTTCAACAAACTATTTTAACATTAACCGCGAAAGTTCTTTGAACTACGATGATAAGTCTGGTAAAAATATAACTCAGAGAATTTTTTTTAGAAAACTTTACCACTGTGATCAAAAAGTAAGGTGAAATAGTCATTAAAAATCCCGGGTATTAGGAAGGCAGGTAAATTTTTTTATTAGGTTGGAAGGACTGTCTATAATATTTTCCAAGCGTCTGTTTGGTAAAAGGTTTAATTATCTCCGAGTTACACGTGTTTTTGTAAACAACCAAAAGTGAATTTTTCGATTTATGAAATGGATGATTTTGTTGAGCAAACACTTGCATCAAATTTTGTTTGCGGAACGAATATTCTTGTGCGGATACGTTGAAAATGTTGCGGAAGGCCTTTGGTGATCAAACTATGGCACAAAAAAACGTTTATAAGTAGTACAACGAGTTCAAAGAGGTCCGAGAACGCGATGAAGACATAACGCGCTCTGGACGACCATCAACGTCTACCGACGAGGGCCACGTCCAAAACATCAAAGATTTGTTGGTGCTTGAAAATCGTCGATGGACAATTAGAGATCTCGCTGATAGTATTCGAATATCATTTGGCTCAGCCCAAACCATTTTGAAGAATGTTTTGTGTCTCAAACGAGTCAAGTCTCGATTGGTGCCAAATCGCTCAATTTTTTGGAAAAAAAGCGTCGCGTTGATGTTTGTGAAACTTTGCTGTCTGACTATCAGGACCACTTGAAATGCATCATTACTGGAGACGAGACTTGGATTTACGCATACGACCCTGAAACCACCGACCAATCCAGCGAATATCGTGCAAAAAGTGAAGCAAGACCGAAAATCAAGGTCATGGTGACAGTTTTCTTTGATTATCGTAGTGTGGTGCACTATGAATTCCTTCCGCCGGGCCAAACTGTCAACCAAGAATATTATTTGAGCGTTATGCGTCGTTTGCGTGAAGCTATTCGTCTGAAACGGCCGGAATCTTGGTTCCTTCATCACGATAATGCACCATGTCACACTGCATTGGTTCTTCGCGACTTTTTTGCCAAAAACTCGACTCATATCGTTCCGCAACCACCGTATTCGCCTGATTTGGCTCCTTGCGACTTCTGGCTATTCAGCAAACTCAAAAGGCCAATACGGGGACGCCGTTTTGACACGATTGAGGAGATAAAATTGAATCGAAGAAGGTCTTGAAGGCTATACCGGAAAAAGACTATTCCTACTGTTTCGAGGACTGGAAAAAGCGTTGGAAAAAAGTGCGTTTTATCGGACGGGAATTACTTTGAAGGGGATGAAATTTTTTTGGAAGAATAAATAAAGAATGTATATTTTATAAAAAAATTCAGCTTACTTTTTGATCACAGTGGTATTTCTCAACATAATCTCCATCCTTGGCTATACACTTGGTCCAACACGTTTCCAATTTTTTCAACCCATCACAAAAATACGATTTGTAACTGAACAAAATTAATGAATCTAGACGCCAATGCTACGGTATTTGCAGATGATACAAGTATTAATAGGATCAGTACAAAGTTTGACAATAATACATTCAATAGTATTATAAATTGATTTGCTGTAATAAACAGACAAATTTTTCATTATAAAAAGCAGTAACTTTAACTTAATTCAGTATATGAATTAGAAGGTACTTCACAAGATAATAAACTTAATTGGAAACAACGTGCCAATATATTAATAAATAATTTCAGCTCAGCAACATTTGTCACATTACATTAATACGAAAGCAGTAAAACTGGTATATATACCGTGTTTACATACCTCAATATATTTTTCAAGGTAAAAATATATTTTTTCGGACAACTCCACAGGTAAAGATAAAATATTTCTAGCACAAAAGCGAGTAATTAGGATAAAGTGTCAGGTTAAATCCCGGAACTGCATGCAGGGAGAAATTCAAGATATTAGGTATACTTACTCTCTCAGATCAATTTACTTACTCATTGACGACATTTCTACTAAACAATTATGATAAATATTCAACTAGAATATGTATTTATTAAATACAAAAAAATAAAAATAAGTACATAATAGTTTTTTGTCAGTAGCAAAACAAAAGGATGCGATAAAATGTAATCAAACATCATTATATTATTAAGGGATTACGAAACCCTCCTGTTGAATTCCAAAGTGAACATGAAAATTTCATTGTTGAAAAATTGTAATATTTTAGAATTAAAATAATAATAATTAATTTGAATTAATAATGTAAGAATTTAATTCTAATTATTTTATACAGATAAATTATTTATTATGTAATGTTATCTTGTTATACATAACTATTATAGTGGTATAGATCTTTCTCCACTATGAGTGAGTTTAATGATTTAACAAAAATTTTAATTTTAATTTAATTTTCTTCCAATATACCTATTCAAATCAAATAGTATATTGAAAAAAACCAAAATTATTTACATAGTAAGAGGCTTTACTCAGGAAAGCAAAAAGAATATTGTGAGTAATATCTAGTGGCTACTCGTGAGCTGACTCTAAAGAAGCAAAAATTGAAAAACAAGAATCGCGCTTAGTCGAGAACGATTTTTGTGAGTCATTAGTTGTAGAAATGCCTTTATCGTGTTTTGCCGATTGACTGTTTGAGATACTCTAGTTCGCCTGCTGGCCCTCCGGAACTTGTACGACATAACTGCTCGTTGCTGAATCTAGCCACTACCTTGCCCGGTCTTCAAACAATTTCGAGACAAATAACTCTCTCTCTCTCTCTCTCTCTCTCTCTCTCTCTCTCTCTATATATATATATATATATATATATATATTGTAATGCATTGAGGGAATGCATTGTAATGTAATGTAATGCATTGGTTCAAAACAGCGCACATTTCGTAAAGAGAATGCGAGTGAAAAGTAAATGCGGGTCCTGTCACGATGTGACAAGACGGAGCGGCAAGACATTTATCTCTGATTAGTGCTTTTGGCCGGCAGAGGAAGTCGTAATTTGTAAGGACGGTGTAACAGAGCGACGAGACATTTGTTAGGATGACGGGTCTGGGAGCAGAACAGGAAGCTGCAATTTGTTCTAGAGAGCGCTGGTCAAAAGGTCGGATGAGACGACGGGTCCAAAGTAATTGCGGGTCCGGTCACTTGTTGATTTGGGATCTGTGTGGTCCGCAACGCAGAACGTGGGCTAGCAGCTGGCGAAGGGACCGCAGCTGCAGGACGTAAATCTCGGTAATGAGGATTCTGTCACCGCGCCGTTGCGACGTAGGCTTGCAACAAGGGAAAAACAAGGAGGCTAGTAGTATATATAAGGGTGAAATAACCTATTGTGAGAAGAGTCAGCGTGGGAGAGGAGTCTGCGTGGGAGAGGGATGCTGTGAGAATCGCGATTATAGTCAGAATACAGTCAGAGTGGAGCCAGCGTGCTGTGTGCATCGTGAGTTGAGTTTGAGCCAGAGTTGGTCAGCGTTAGTCAGCATCAGTCAGCAAAATTATTCAACTATAAACATTTTTACATACAGAAGCTCTATCTGTATTAATATGAGAATTTGACCTGTCTTCGATGGTAGGAGATCAAGATACAGCAACCGGCGTCGAGTAGTGTCACGACGAGCAACTGGGATATCTTCGCTGGGTATGGAGAACCAGCTATCGTCGAACCAGTAATATGTGTTAGAGTCAGTGTGTGTAAACGTCCAAGCTATAAAGTGCGTGTTTAATGAACGAGCCGAAAGTTCCTGAGAAACCGTGAGTTGAAATTTATGGTATTAACATGTGTAAACGTAATTAAAGGATAACAGTCAGATATCGTTCTCTTCTTTTGATAATAAAATAAACTCTTGTAAATTTAGAAGCAATCTGTAGAATAAGTTCGGTAATCAGTTTCGTTGATACTTCTGTTTAATTTAAAGGTAAATGTTGGGTTCTTTTAATATTTAAATTCTGTCCGTTATCAAACCCAGTAGAGACCCATGAGAGAGAGAGAGAGAGGTCTTTTTATAATATTAAATTGTATAATGTTTCAAGAATTGGTAAATAAATGTTGTTTGTTTTAAAGTCTATAATTTTTCATTTAAAAGCCCATCAAAATAAATTGCCATTATTTGGTTATTACAATATATATATATATATTGTAATAAACAACTGGATGACAATTAATTTAACCCACGTTGGTAAAGCCATAAATGTAATAAACAACTAGAAGGATATAATAAAATTAATCAATTAACAAAAAAAAATAATTAAAATTTGAATAATTAGTCACACGTTGAAGGCGTCGAATCTAAAATGATTAAAAAGGTGGTCTTAAATCATAGGAATAATTCACAACATTTACTAAGCTTTAAAAGAAATTTATTATTGTTGATAAATTTACAATGTGCAAGACCTATTTTTCACGCCGAATTTCATCCATTTAATAACAAATACTTTAATTTTCATTTATTAATTAGTGGCATTTATGAATATACAGTTCTTATATCATTACAATCAAATACGTCGAATCTCCTATCTCATGGTCATAACTGGGTTTGATAATTAGAACAAAATCAATGAATAAACTGGCAATTAACAATTCAAATATAAAAAGTTAACCTAAAACAGTTATGAAAATAAGTGAAAAGAAAACTGAACGAAATTAAAACTGAACGAAATCTGACTATACCTTTTTAATTATCGTTTACAAATTTGTATAAAAATTTTGTTACTCACGGAACGTCTGTCTGGTATCAGATCTCTCTCTTGTATCTTGAAAACTACCACTCTAAAAAGCCTTTTTTACACTGACTCTACACTTAATTGAAAATTTTAAAACACGCGATTAAAATACTCGTCCTCTGCTATCTGGAACCTCGGATGAGCCGCCCCCTTTGGTAAACTAGCGTATTCTGGTCTCCTCTATGCGAAAACTGTTCAATCAGAGTGAAGCAACCATTTGCTTCACCGTGTGCAAATTATTATGTAAATCTCTCCGTAAAATATTTGCTTGCTTTCATGTAAAAAATACAGGATCTCGCTATTCGTACTTTGTAACTGCAAACCTTACTGTTTGTTGCTCTAGATGAACAGAACTGTATTATATCTCCCAGCTGACACGTCCGTCTCCTCTCCAACACGACTAACTCACTCCAACTTGACTTCCTCTATATCTCCTCTATAACTGCATATAAAATTGTTTCGGCCCCCTTAACTTGGCCCTGCGTCCGTTTCTGCGGACCTTCACCATCGCTCTCCCCAGCCGTCTCGTCTTTATAACTCCACTATAACTTTCTCGGCCACTTTAACTTGGGCCTACGTCCGTCTCTGCGGACCTGCACCATCGCTCTCCCCGCTGACACGTCCGTCTCCTCTCCAACCGAAAATAATAATGAAGCTCCCTAACTGTCCATCTGCCCTCTTATTTATATCCTGGCTCCCGGATATTCCCTTGTTTTCACAGTTGTTTTGAAATTACATGTTCGCCAAAACAAACACCATCTGTTAGCTTTCTCCCGCTCCGAGAGCCACTTAATCAATTACAATAAGCATCTCCTTTTAGTATAATTGCCTCGTCCATCTGTTATGATGCCTTTCAGGGTTCCGTCAGTCACACAATTTGCCCTAAGAGCTGCCAAAATTGCTCTAATTATCGTCCTCCCCTTCTCTAAAAGTCCACTTATCCGTCATTTTATCATTATTTTTAATATGTACCAACCACTCAAGGATCCCCAGTCTCAGTTTGTAAACAACTCTGATAAAAATATGAACAGAAAACATGTCCTTCTTTACTGGTTATTAGAATATATATATATTGTAGTAATTACAAATATTTAATTAATTAATAAATATATTTTATAATTTATTATTGTCGGCGTAACTCATAGACCATTGAATTGTAACTTATGGAATTGTTGACGAGAATTTGGAGCCGATATATTTTGGGATATTAATAAAACACGATTACTTAGTTCTAGTCGCAATTCGCCAATTATAAACTATTAGTTGCGAATTGTCAGGTGCTAAGTTCCAGTGGTAGTCCGGATATTGAGAACATTGAATCCAAGGAGTACTCAGATATTTAGAGAGCAGAGAGCGAACAATAAACAGCGATTGTTCAGTGAATAATGATTAATATACAAACAATTAAATAGTCAAAAACAGAAAGACGTCGACAATGTTTTGTGTTTGCAAACAAAATACAATAGAATCAGAACAGGTTTTTTACCAATTTTGTCGCTGGTTTCGAGTAAGCACACTACTGCCAGACTGCCTATCTTGCAGGTCCACATTTACTTGGGCACATCTGCCAGCTTCCGCTCAAAAGATCACAACAAAATATTGACCAGGCAAAATCTGCCATTGTATTGAAATGCCACAGTCAGGCCTCGAATATTTACCTGACCTGCGTGCTTTCACAAAATATAAGTAGTAATTGTATTTACTTGCTAGAGAAAGAAAAATTTATATATACATAATATTTAATTAACATTTGTTAAGAAACTAGCCACTACATTATGTAAATTAAGTTACTAACATGTATGTATTTTTTTTTACTTAGACGTCTAAAACGAAACAGAGGCATGTCTTGCTGCCAGGGAATATTCCAAAGTGTGAAGTTCCGCATATCATCTTGTATGGAAATACATCGACGTTCCAACTGAATGATGATATCCATATGGTCCAGGTAATACAGTGATATAATCTCTCAAACTATAATAAGTTTATGACAAGATGTAGAGGAGCTTTGACATTCATTGACCACAACATTAATTAATTGAACTTGTTGGGAGCATGTCATTTGAATCATAGCTGTAATATTAAGAACTTTGCTTGTGAGTATGAGTACTCAATGCGAGTGCGAACAACTGCCCCCTTGAGAATTTCATAACGCTTCGAAAACCCGATAGAAACCTAGGCGGGGGTGTGCACAACAACTCACCAAACTTTCATCGCAATCGGATGAATGGTTTAGGAGCCCATAGGGGACACACAGCTAGACATTCATTTTTATATATTGTAGTAATTAGTAATTAATTCATTATTATAATTATAAAGTTGGATTGTAGAGGACTTATTATTGGGATAAAGCGGACACCGCAACAAGGCGGCACGCCAGACAAAGAAACATTGTTGAGATTGTACGCGCTCAAAATCGACGAGACGAAGTTAGTTAGTTGGACGGCGGACACAGATGCAGGCAGACATCAATTCTGCAAATTCATATTAGAAAAAGTCTGCGGATCCCAAATTATGAGTAGGGCTATCTAGGAAGTCCAACGGCGAGATATAATAGTTTAAATAAAACGCAAGTAAACAGTTTGACAGAGAGACTTATGAAATCGCAGTTTGGAAGCAGAAGTTTTGCTTCACAAACTGAACTAATTTCTCGTATCGAGAGACTTCAAGGAGATCTACGTCCGGAAACTGGCTGAGGGTGAGATAATCCAAGTCCCAGAATAGCAGAGATCCAGAGCAACTACCGGGTGTTCGAATTCTAATGAGTAGAATCAGTGATATCCCCAAATCGTGTGCACAGAAAAACCAAAATTGAGACCTGGGCGGCCGTAAGTAGAAAACTCTAAAATTGATTGTAAACCACTTTTTAAAAGATATGTCAGATCGTTCTTTAATTATTTCGTTTCTTTAATTATTCATTTCGTTAATTATTTATTTCTTTAATTGTTTAGTTATTTAATTTAAATTCAATCTTTAATCTTATTTTCGTCCGCAACAAAATTCGTCGAGGTTCAGACGAATTAACTTCAATAAAAAGCTAAATGTAATTATGATGATTGTATAAAATTCACCCATTTATCAAACCCAGATAAAGGCCCTGAGATCCCAAATATTATTGTGTAATTTTATTGTAATTTTAAACCTTAATAAATTTTGATTAATTGTTTCCCGTAAAAATCTTTTATTTTATTTAGACGCCTGTTTATTACAATATATAGAAATATAACTCAATACTCTTCGGACCATCTGAATGGATATAGATATTTTCAAAATATATCATATAAATCAGTTAATTATGATGGTTGGACGTCGATTGCAAACCTAGACATTTGGAATTAGAGAATAATTTGGAATGAGTACCAAATGTTGATCTTCCTGGGTCGTCACATTTTTAAGGAAGAAATGTTGTGTAATTATTTTTTTTATCAATTCCTTTATTACTTTTTTGACTTATGGCAACTTTATGTTTTTAAATTTAAACTGTCTAATATTACAATTTAAAATAAATTTTGTTTGAATTAGTTTTAATTGTTGTATGTAATGTGGTGATTGACTGATCTGTGATGCAGAGGACGATGGAGAGGGTGCTGGTCCGGCAGGCCCTCAGGTCGCACGAGTTCTGCGGGGATCTGGTGGTGGGCGATGACGTGCAGGAGATTCTGCTGGTGTGCCTGCGACCAGAGGTGAGCTCCGTGGATCGTCTGCAAGGGGCGCTGCTTCTGCTGGGAGGGACGCTGCTGGCCGCCGCCGCCGCCGTGCAGACGCTGTGCGTCCTTCCTGCCCGGGTGCGGCGTCGCGTCCACGCCAGGCTCGCCATGTGTCACAACGCGTCTCTCGCCGTCGGTTTCTTGACCCTCGGCGGGCACAAAATTCACGCCCAAATGGAAAGTCTCGTCGGCTGCCGCGTCCTCGGTAAGTCAAGCTCAGAATTACATTACTTGTGATTACTAGACACGACGACACATGGCGACGGTTTCAAATTCACAGGAAACCGGTGTAACAGAAAGGTAATGTTATAAGCATCTGGATTCGTGAAGTTCTCCATATTATCATTTTATGCCTTTATCAAAGCATTCATGAGTATGGAATATTATTAAACACGTTACACTTGGAAAGAAAAATTAGTGGATCGGACGGACAAAGTAGTGTGACACACAGGAAATTATGAACCAAATAACCTCAGGAACAAATATGTGATATGAGAACCAGGAAGAGAGCAGAATCTAAAAACAATCGGATCAAGATCTTAAAACCAGAAGGCACTGCAAATAAGTGCGGTGATCTGCAACATATACCACATGGTGCATGACCAACGCAAACGCGAAGACGAGGTGTTGGGATCACCTTGACCTGGCTCAACAACTCTCCACGCCTCGAGCAAGTCGCCAACTGCGGCAAAACCATATAGTCCGGGACTCGGTCGCTCACTGATTGTCACGTGGTACAATCGCATGGTATCCGGCACGGGTAACGCACAAAATTAGTCAGCGTAAAACCTAACGGTACAATGGTTTGGTCGAATTGTAAAGTAAAATTATTGAATAATTGATAAATAAACGAGTATTGTAGAAAAGTTAGAATTTTGGTAAGATGAGACGTGATAAATCAAGGAAAGAAAAATAAAAAGCAAAATTTTCGTTGTCAAAATCCTTCTCTGTGTTTTCCTAAATCATGTTTAACTGACTCCCGGACATTATTCATTTCCGCTTCAATTTTCTTGTCCTTTCTTTAATATTTCTGTCAACGCTTTCTATTTATTTTCCATTGCATTAAATTTTATGTTGTTTTCCGCGAACCCTTTACAAACTTCAATTCTTCATTGATTTTAGTTAAGTTTGCCAAGTATGCCATAATTATGCCAAATTGATCGCCCCATTATGTCCTTTTGTGATTCGTGGCAGTGGTTTTCAACCCTTTCGTCCATGAGCACGGGCCGTTTCCCGTTGCGGAACTTTTCATTTTCAACGACTGCGCCCAGCCCTTCTTGAAATTCTACCTGCAGATCGCACCCGACATTAGCTAACCATACACGAGCGGACTTTTCTGACGGCCCGCGGTCGCGGGTATCCGCTACGGACACCTCTGAAGGACTGGAACCTCCAGTCCGGGCCTGTCTGCCCTCCACTCACTAACAGGCCGCCCCCGTCAAAATGTTTTGTACAGTTAAGTCAGCGGGCCAAAGTAACGGATTTTACGTCATTTATCCGCGGGTCTGGCCTTTTGTGCATGTTCTAAAGACGATGGATACAGGCCGTGGTTTTCAGTGTTGTCTTCTCGTATAAAGAGAGAACTTCTCTTATGCTGATCAGATCAAGTTTAATATTGTTTCAATAATTTAATTTAGATATATTATAAAAATTGTTTTCGCTCTTATAAATTATAATAATTTAAAGTATCTGTAAAATGTGATATTATAATATATAAAATTTCAATGAGTGCCGGTAGGGTAAAAAATATTTTGATTATCACTATTAGTTCATCTCGTTTATTTCAGAAGCCTCCACCTTTTCCATTTCCTTTTGGGTATCTAGACCTTAGGTTCTGCAATTTAGCAATTATAAGAATCTGACTTTTTAATTACATAAAATAATAAAAATAGAAGCCTATTAGTCAGAAAAAATGAAATTAGTCAATTTAAAATGTAAGAAATATGAAACACGACATTTCGTTTCTGATTGGGACCTCTTCATGTGTTACATTATGCTATCTAAACAAATAAATTCAGAAGAAAAACTCTTACATGATAATTTAAAAAATACAATTATGTATAAGTATAATTTTTAGTCTTACTTATATTACTTTTATTACTTATAGTTATAAAAATAATTTATGTTGACAAAGTTTCTAACTCGCGGTTTACGACTGTTATATTGGCACAGCTCCTACGAGTATTATTCAAATTGGTGAAAAACAATGGAAATACAAATTTCTTATAATACAACAGATAGATCACTAGCATAAAGAATCATAAATTTTATGTCATTTTTAATATTGACGGCCGAAATATTAAATGTAGTATGTAACATTTCACTCATCCATCTGGCATAATATTTGTATTCCGCAATATGTGGAATTTTTACACCAATTGGTTGTTTTAAACTGTGACGAAAACATCCAAGAAGAACCAATGCAGTATGACATGGTGCATTATCGTGATGAAGGAACCAAGTTTATTATGTTTTTTTCTGACTAATAGATTGTTATTTTATTTCTGTAATGTAGTTTTTACAGAACCAATAATAATTTCCGGGCATTCATCCGGAAAAGAATCTACAATTTCCTGATATTTCTTATTTGTGCCGTTTTTATTTGTATAACAACCACGATTTTAATTCACCACTGTGAACAAAAAGTAAGGTGAATTTATTTATAAAATATAAATTCTTTATTTATTCTTCCAAATCAATTTCATCCCCTTCAAAGTAATCCCCGTCTGATAAAACGCACTTTTTCCAACGCTTTTGCCAGTCCTCGAAACAGTCGGAATAGTCTTTTTCCGGTATAGACTTCAACACCTTCTTCGATTCGGTTTTTATCTCCTCAATCGTGTCAAAACGGCGTTCCCGCATTGGCCTTATTTAGTTTGCTGAATAGCCAGAAGTCGCACGGAGCCAAATCAGGCGAATACGGTGGTTGCGGAACGATATGAATAGAGTTTTTGGCAAAAAAAAGTCGCGAAAAACCAATGCAGTATGACATGGTGCATTATCGTGATGAAGGAACCAAGATTCCGGCCGTTTCAGACGAATAGCTTCACGCAAACGACGCATAACGCTCAAATAATATTCTTGGTTGACAGTTTGGCCGGGCGGAAGGAATTCATAGTGCACCACACTACGATAATCAAAGAAAACTGTCACCATGACCTTGATTTTCGGTCTTGCTTCACCTTTTGCACGATATTCGCTGGATTGGTCGGTGGTTTCAGGGTCGTATGCGTAAATCCAAGTCTCGTCTCCAGTAATGATGTATTTCAAGTGGTCCTGATAGTCGGACAGCAAAGTTTCACACACATCAACGCGACGTTTTTTTTCCAAAAAATTGAGCGATTTTGGCACCAATCGAGACTTGACGCGTTTGAGACACAAAATATTCTTCAAAATGGTTTGGGCTGCGCCAAATGATATTCCAACACTATCAGCGAGATCTCTAATTGTCCATCGATGATTTTCAAGCACCAAATCTTTGATGTTTTGGACGTGGCCCTCGTCGGTAGACGTTGATGGTCGTCCAGAGCGCGGTTCGTCTTCAACGCGTTCTCGGCCCTCTTTAAACTCGTTGTACCACTTATAAACGTTTTTTTGTGCCATAGTTTGATCACCAAAGGCCTTCCGCAACATTTTTAACTTGTCCGCACAAGAATATTCGTTCCGCAAACAAACTTTGATGCAAGTTCTTTTCTCAACAAAATCACCCATTGGAAAAATGGAAAAATTATCTTTTGGTAGTTTACAAAAACACGTGTAACTCGGATATCAATAAACCTTTTAACAAACAGACGCTTGGCAAATATTATAGACAGTCCTACCAACCTAGGAAAAAAATTTACTTGCCTTCCTAGTAATACCCGGGAATTTTTAAATGACAATTTCACCTTACTTTTTGATCACAGTGGTATTCTTTACACTCTTAACTGTGATAAAGAGAAATGAAATACACCCGGAAAAACAAAAGAAATCACTAGTTAGTAATAAAGACTTGCGGCAAGATCTGCTAAAAAAATATCCGTGAGCGGGAACTTCCGTGAGTCGCGATGTCACAGTACCGGGCCTTGCTGTCCGCGGTCCGTTGCCTGTCTCGTCCCACTAACAAACAGGTCCGCTTCTTAATTTATCGAAGTTACAATATATATTTTTTATATATATTTTACAATATTCGGATTTAAGCAAGTCTAAACTCTAACAGTATGGATCGTTGCACACACAGTTACATAAAATTGCATATTGCAGCTTTTAGCCCAGAAATCTCGTAACTGCCAATTCTTAAATCTACTCTATGAGAAGAGATCATCACACCACGTTTGGCCGTCAATTTTTACTGGAAGTCGCCCTTTCCAGTTCGCTCGCTCACTCCACTGCCAAACTCTCAATTCCAGGCACCACCAGCAAGCCAGTAACTTTCCACTGTCAAAAACAATTTCATACTTTTCTCTCTCTCTCTCCAACAATCCTCTGTCTCCTCTTTCTTAGTGGTAGGACTCATCCCACTTATCCATCGCAATAGGGATATTCCAAATCGGGCTGCGGACTGTCTGAGTTTTACGACCCTTGTCAGTCAAATTCCCGGTAAGTCGGTCGAAACCCTTTCTTCTACTCGTAAGAATTGCAATTATATACATACATAAAATAATAATATTTAATAGCCCTTTGTTATATCGCTACAGCGTTTCGGGGTGAAGTATTGTGCATACTGACACGTACTAGATTAAGCAGCTCGCAGAAAGACGCAATTCCCATTCATGCCGAATGATTGAACAAGTTATTTACACACCAAGCACAACTAATGCCAGAACTTGAAGGCCAAAGAAGGCTCTAAGAATATTCGCAATAGGTGGTTCTATATAATATTTCATAAATATTTGATATTAAACGGTCTTATGTGTTTGTGATTCGTTTCCTTGTCACGTCATAAACAGGACTGATTTCAAGAGCTACAATGAGTGTTCAATATCCCTCGTTTGAGCATACATAACCAACTGTGAAGTGATTATTATACATTTTCATATTATTATTCTCTTTCCAATGATTATATTGGTGAGACGTGACTATTTTGTTGCAGTCATCTTTTAGTTATGTTACATATACTGCATGTTTACTGTACTGTTTGGATTTGTTTTTTTAAATATAAAAATTAATTAAATTGAAAAACAAATAAAACTTTTATTGAAAAACAATAGAAAATCATAAATTTTACACTTGGAACTTTTAATCACCACAATTAATGTTTTTAAAGTTTTCTTGCCAATATTGTTTATTAAAAGTTTGAACGAAATAACGCAAGAGTTTTACAATCAGAATGAAGAAACTGTTGAGCTCAGATTTAGTAGGTAGGCCAAAGAACACTTTCTCTTCAGGTATTTAAGTGGGGTTTGGCAAATCTAATTTTAGTAACTGAAATTGAATACTTCCGTTGCTATCTTCCTGCGTCCTGGCGTACAGGTGTCTGGCGATTACCACAGCTGGTTGCGATGCGTATGCAGGGTGGCCGTTGTGATGTAAACAGCGAGCAGAACTGTCCCGCTGCAGTGATAAATAAGCTACATCACTGCAAGGCGACGTTATCCGTGGTTGCCTACTGGCTAGGGCGTATGATTACTGGCTCGTACGAAAATATCTCGTATTTCGGCATAGTTAAGGAACTTCGGTGCTGGCAGAATTTCTAGACCAAGCAGCGTTATGGTGCGGCGTCGCAATTTCACGGTAATGTTCGGAGAAGTTCCAATTAAATCGTGCTGGTACGTCCTTTCTGCGATGATGCAGCAGTTCGCTTCCCGGCTGTTGTACTTAGAAAGCTCACGTAAAGAGATAAGAATATTTGTAAGCCCCGTGAAGTAATGATTTTCTTCTAAATGCAGACAACAGGAAATATTTCAAAGTCCAGAAAAGGTTGAATTTTTTTCAAAGTACAAATATTCAGAGATCTGAGTAGCGTGAAAACGCACACACGACTATTTTTCAGGTTCTTGCAGATATCAATCATCTCTTCTCATAATTAGCTATCAAGACACTCGCATTTTTCATTATTAAGGAACTGCGACTTACTTTTTACACATTATGAGGAAACTGCGTATTACTTCATAAACAAATTATTGTTTTGATAGACAGTTTACAAGCTTCTACAGTGCTTTAAATGAAATTAAATATTTGCAGAACTGAATACAATTATAATAGAGAAAATTAATACATAAATTTATTATTTTAAATAACAAACACAGAATTATAATGATAAACTAATTAATCAATATGTTTGAAGGAGAAAGGAAAAAGATAAGATCATCACCGACAGAATTTGATGACAATAACCAACACATTTTTTATTTAAAATTATATTGAATGATACCAAAGTAGCGCTTAGAGGAATTTTTCATATACTGTCGAAGCTGATCTAGATCTACCAGGGCGGGAAGAAGGTCACTATCGCCCATTGGGCTGTGGTGTCAGAATAAATCCCAAAGACACAGGCTGACGTTGTTCCAAAATACGACCGTTCACCACGACACTTCCCAACACATATTAGGGTACCATTTCTAGTATTCATAGTATTAATTCAAATATATATTTATTTTTCTCTTGACCCACTTAATGTGAATTTTTTCACGCTAAGTCCATCACATCTGCAAATGCATAGTTATACATGAAAGTAGTGAGCGAGATATGAAAGCGTCTTTTGTATGTCTGAACGTGGTGAATTACTCATGACAGATTATCTTCTTTGAAAGGCAAAACTATTTTTCGTTCTGTACTTTCTCCAAGGGTGATTTTCCAAAGACACTACAAAAATGTTTCTTGGAATCTCCGCTGCATGTGATTCTCCATTGAATTAAAAATAACGCCAAAAAACGGAGATTGGTTTCAAATTCACAATTATAGAATTGAATGACTTCAATTCTGACATTCACCATACCAATTAAGCTGTACTTCAGCCCCAACGTGTGGGGGTGAGGGAGGAAGTGGGTGAAATGCCGTTATATAAAAGTAATGAGTAAACAAACGACAATAGAGTTTAATCTGGGATTATAGAAGTCACTGAGTCCGACATTTACTATACTGGCTAGATATAGTTCAACCATTTTAGTGGGGGTGAAAGGGAGCGAAACAAATTTCCGTGTGCACAGAGAAATTTCTAGCAAACTTTATATACGTGTTACTGACAATCCAGGAACAAACACCGAGGTGTTTAGACAAATAAAACACCTCTATGGGAATGTGTGTATGTGTGGGGGGAATTTAAAAAAACTTTCGTAAACGGCAATTATTAGCGTCTAATAAGACGTTTATGGGGTCACTGATTTTGATAGTGTTATTTTAGTAGTTTTAAGTTTTTAATTTATACGTTAAAAGGCGTTTACATAAAAAATAATGCAAAAAAAGACCGAGATTGGTGTCGCTTGTGGAGTTGTAGGAATTTCTGAGAATTATTCTCGCGTTAACAATGGATGTTAAGAAAATTTTATGTTATTCGACGTTGAATTGGACGTGGTTGTCAAAAGGCAGTACGGAGTATTTTTAACTCTCTGAAATTACCGGGTGTATTTTATATTTTCTTAGGTTGCCATGTATATTTTTCGTTTCTATTTAGTTAAAAGTTGTATTTCTTTACTTCTTTAAGGTACCAGGAGTATTTTTAGATTATATTAATTCTATGTAGTAGTCATCATGCTGGTATTTGAAATTAGATGGTGAGGGGTTAGGTCGGGGAGGCGAACGTAAATGTGTAAATGTTCCAAACAATGATGCTATTGATGAAATGTTTACCAAGAGGTTAGTGTCGAATCAATTCCTTCTCCAGCCTACATTAAAAAAATATCCGGGTAATGCCGACCACTCAGGTAGTTTAAAATAAAGAATTATAAACTTTGTCATAGCGGTAACTTATAACATCTTCATATTAATTATTGTTTGAAAATACATAAACGCTTTCATCATTTCAATGAAATGTTTATATTTTTCAATTCATACTTTATATTGTATAATTGGAACATTTTATTTTATTCGCAATAACGTAACTCACTATGTAAAGTACACTATTTTATTATTCATTTTGTCGAGGTTCATTACTGGCCTGAGGAGATCCATATTTCGACAGTGTAGCACGAACTTCCGCAGAGAGATTTAATCAATTTTAAAATCACGTAAGTTTTTGTAAATAATTTATTAATATTCTGTATAAGTAACAATTAATTAGAAAAAAAAATTAAACAAATCAGATAACTTACGTTTCTGCAATCTTTATAGCTTTTTTCATGCCTGAAACGTAAAAATTAGTAAGCGCCTTTAATCAGTTGCGCCACACTTAATATTATGCATTTGCAAATAATTTTTACTTAATTTTTTGGTCATTTTTTGTTTTGTTATTTCCCACTGTTTATATTTGATTTAAGTTGTTCCTGGTTTGCGAGTTTTTTTGGATTTTTAGCCAAGGAGGAAAAACCCTTGCCGTGGGTTTCCCCGAGAGTTTACAGAGTACATCTTTTCCTCTGTCCTCCAGCATGTGCTTGCTCCTTTCCGGGTGTAGGGGACTTCCTAAAAAATCCTCCGTTAAATCTTCGTCGTTGTTGGTTTGTCCGGCTGAGCTCATAAGAATTATTCCATGTCAGGTATTCTGTTATGAAGGATTGCCGTGTGTTATAATCCCTCTTCTTCCTGTGTGTCTGTTTTAGGGCTTATTTTTCAGTCTCGTAAAACGTTAGTGCGATTATGATATTTTCAAATAGCGATTTGTCTCTGAATATGTCACTGATGCTTTCGCTTGTTATAGAATCCCTATAGTTTGCCATTCAGTCATATTGTACTTAGGGATTCCTCTCTTTCTCCGCATCTTCAGCGTGAAACCTTCCTGGAGCGGTGAAGAGAGCTGCCTTTTGGGATGCCTACTTCACTCTCTGGTTTTTTGAACTAAGGTTCTCACATCTCACATACCGAGGCATCTAGGCCAGTTTTGAAATGAGTATGTTCCGGGGTCGCAGACCTTGGGCATTCGGTTAGAGTTGTTCGCTGTTTCTCTTGTAACAGTCGGCCACCTGCCTCCTAAACTGGTCGAGACACGGAGGAGGGAATGCTTTGAAACCCACAGAAAGTCCCTCTCCCGCTATCAGAAATGCGTGGGACTAGTACCAAGAGCCTGATCTACCTGATGCAGATTTCACCAAGGTTTTCTTGCATTTCATTTAGGCGTATACTTGGTAAGATCCTTAAACTGTAGTCTGGTGGTCTTATTCAATACACCATTCAAATCTATTCCTATGATAATTTTTATTTGATCTGATTTATTGATTTCATTAGTCCTCAAGGACTATGTAGGAAAAAGGATACGTCTTTACATAAAGTTTCATTATAATTGAGGAAGCTACAATTAATAACAATTAGAAGGTTAAAATGAATATAAACAACAATCGGGAACACAAATTCACTGTCAAACATAACTAAAAGTACTATAGAGTAACAATAATAAAAATAAAAATTGTTTAACGTTACTAAGGGTATAATATAATATTTACAGTAAGCAAATAAATTAAATACGTATTAGGTAAAAAATAAATATTTAGGGATTTAACTGTCATAAAATTTGGAATTACACATCAACAGAAAAGAGCAGAAAAGACCAACAGAGACTAAACATGTTATGAAAAGAATAATAATTTCTTTAAATAGAAACACATTGTAGTATAAGAAAAATTAGTAATTATTATGGGGAATGATCAAGAAACTGCTGTACTGAGTAAAACACCGGCGCCTTCCAGTAGAGTATTTTTACACTGAATTATAAAACTCTTGTAGTTATTATTGATATTAACATCTGGAGGAAGAGTATTGTATAAAGCTATCCCTGAATGATGAATACTTCTCTGGTAGAGAGCAAAGATCTTAGACCTCAGCGATTTCTAGTCTCGTAATCCTATGAAACAGATTCATGTTCCGCTTTACGAACGTTAAAATTTAGTGAATAAACACACTGGGTAGAGTTAATATTCGCAAACTTTCGAAAAAACGGTTTACAACTACATTTATTATCCGTATTCTGATGGCGCGCTTTTGCAACTTGAATATTTCAATGCATCTGGAACAATTGCCCCAATTTGCAATGCCATAACACATAAGGGAATGAAAATACGCAAAGTACACTATTTTCATTGTTTTAATGTCAACATGTTGCTTTAATGTTCCGAGACAATAAGAAGCCCAGCAAGCAGATCTATATGGTGAATCCACCTTCATTTATGGTCAATCTGAAGATCCAGAAAAGGTGCATCAGCCGAGTACTTTGTCTAGAAGACTCTTACTGTTGCTAGAATCCGCTAAGACCTGGACCAACTTATACTTATCTAGATTTAGTGATAATTTAGTAACGTTAAACCACACATTTAGTTTGTCCAGCGTGATGTCTACGTTTTTAACAAGATTATCTGCAATCACTACATTTGTATCGTCCATGTAGAGAACTGATTTAAGAGGATGTACGAATCTTGGAAGATCATTAATATAAAAAATGAAAAGTAAAGGCCCAAGAATCGAGCCTGGAGGAACACCTCAAGTAATTAACTCCCAATCAGACAAATGAATATGTCCATCTTCCCTTTCGACCGCTACCTTTTGTTTTAGATTTTTAAGATATGATTTTAGGAGAAGTAAGGCGTTTCCCCGTACGCCATAATAGTCTAACTTTCTAAGTAAAATTTCATCATCAAACAAGTCGAATGCCTTTGACAGATCAGAAAATATTCCAGCTACATCTTCCAATGAATTTTGTATAAATTTGTACGTTGCAGTATTTGTGCATTTTTCTTTAAGGAAACCATGCTGGGAGACCTTAAAATATTATATTTGTTCAAGAAAGTAAGTAATTTAATGTGAATTATTTTTATTAAAACTTTTCTAAAAAATCGGATTGGCGAAAAATTTGATACGTCGAATAGTGAACCTTTTTTGAATGCGATTTACAGATCATAGCGAAGTATTCTAGTTTCAATACATTTGCTAAATATGAATTGAAGTGGACACACTCTTTTACCATTTTGCTTGTTATGGCGTATATATTTACTACTTGGGAACTCTTCAAGTTTGGGGAACAGAGTTCTGCAAGGGGAAAGGCCACTATCTGATTAGTCTCAGGTAGCCTGATACTCAATCATTTGCTATGAATGTTTTTTCACAACCCTTTGCTTAAATGATATTTACGTAAATGTTCCATCCTTAAAATAGTTTTCCTTGAATATATCGATACAATAATGTGTGCAATCAAGTCTTTCAATAATTACACAAATATTACAATACAGTTTGGAGTTTGAGGCGGGTAAAAAATTAAAAATTACGTCAATAAAATTATTAAATAATTGTCGTATACCGAAGGTCTGCGACCCCGGAGCATAAGCGTCCATAGGTGATTCGGATTATGGGAACCTCAATGTAACTAGTCCAGTTCAAAACCGGATAGGTCAAAAGAACATATCACTGTTGACGAGTGGTACTTCTGCCCTTAGCGGTGAGTGGCTACATGATGGGCATCTACGTGGTAGCTTGTCCGCTTTAATAGCGCCTTAATAATGGTGGCACGCGAATATCTGCGCAAAATCGAGGTTCTTGTTAAGATAATCTGGTGTAAAAAGTTGTTTAAATGGGGTAATATTACGTTAAGGACAATTTGTTGTAATGTAGAGTGAAGAAGAAAGCTCACGCTTACGTCAGAAACAGTTCTGACGTCTCAAGCGACACCATTCCCGGTCTGACGTCACTGGGGGAATCCTACCGCGTGTTCAATTTGCGCGTTTTGCGCTTTCTGACGTCTCTTAATAGCTCGGATCGGGAAAATTATTTCGAAACAGAGTGTAAAAAGTTGTTTAAATAGGGTAATATTAGGTTAAGGATAATTTGTTGTAATGTAGAGTGAAGAAGAAAGCTCACGCTTACGTCAGAAACAGTTCTGACGTCTTAAGCGACACCATTCCCGGTCTGACGTCACTGGGGGAATCCTGCTGCCTGCTCAATTTGCGCGTTTTGCACTTTCTGACGTCTCTTAATAGCTCGGATCGGGAAAATTATTTCGAAACAGAGTGCAATTTATCCATCGTGCTATACAGTTTAGTCTTATCTATTTGCGTTATCGTCCCTTTCTTATTTCCCATTGTAAAGTACATCCATAGGTGTATGAAACCTCTCTCTCTATTACAAAGAAATCTTTTGTCTGCAATATGTGCGCATGTTAAACCTTTTAGTCGGTGGCGACTGGAGCATATGTGCGCATGTGCTACAACAAAAATTAATATAAGAATAATTCTCTTTTCTTAGTTTTAAAAATCTTTCTAATAATTGTCCTTCAACAGTGTAAATTAGTGCTTGGATTTCGAAGACTTACACTACCGTCGGTATACAGTCGCTCCCGCTAATGCACTCACGGCTCAGAATTAGAGATGGGCAAAACCGATCTATTTAGTGAATTTTGTCTTCATTTTCCGGCGAATTTAGCTTTATAATTTTTTTAAAAAATTGCAAACACGTTTCGTATTTATTAATAAATAATTATAAAAATAAAATAATTCACTTTTACATTTGAGTGATTGGGAATAGGAATAGATTGTGCTTTCTCAACGGGCGAACTCGAAAGGTAAAGATTGGTAGACATCTGTCAGTAGAACAAAATGTACCATCGGGTGGGTCACAAGGGTCAGTAATTGGGCCGTTATTGTTCCTGATATATATTAACGATCTACCATTTAAAATAGGTTCCAAAATTAGAGTTTTTAATGATGATTGTATCCGCTATAGGAAGATCAATAAAAATTCAGATGAATACGATTTACAAAACTACTTAGTTGCGCTAAATAGTTGGGCAGAAACAAATAAAATGAAGATAAATAGTGAAAAAAGCAAATCAATTACATTAAATAAATATCGTGCAAATATACGATTGGGTTATAATATAAATGGGGAGAAAATACCTTAAGTAAACAGCTGCAAATATTTAGGAATATATTTTGAACTCAAATCAAGGGTGGGAAGATCAAATAAATTATTCGTCTCGGAAAGATTGGAAATCTTTACATTTTTTAATGAGAATATTAAAAAAGGGGAGTGACAAATAAAAAGAAGTTGTTTATAAATGTCTGGTTCGTCCGATACTCGAGTATGGTGCAAGCTGTTGGGATCCTTATAGAAAACTCCACATAGAAGACCTAGAAAAACTTAAGAGGGAGGCAGCAAAATTTGTAATATGGGGACCTGGTCACGGGCGAGAAAAGGTAGATAAATTAGGGCGGGAATATTTGGGAACCAGACGGAAAAAATCATACACATAATAAAGCCTGGAAAGAGAGACGGGATAAGATCGAAAAACCATCTTACATTGGCAGAGGTAATCAAAAATTTAAAATCAAAACGAGAGGCGTAAGGAAATTCTCATTCCTAAACAGATCGATAAGCGATTGTAACAATTTACCTGCAGCAGTTTTTGAGGATAATCTTCCAATAAGAAGATTAAGATTAATATAAATAAATTAGGGAAGTGAATTGATTTTTTATTGTGTAAATAAGTTTAGGGCTATATTATTCTTTAGTGAACTGAAATGTGGGGGGAGTGAACAAATTTTCAGGACAAATTCCTGAGACTCATTTTAGTATTATTAATTTTTCCCTTCCTTCAAAATAGTTTTATTTGTAAAACTTTTATATATATATTGTAATAATCAACTGGATTTAATTAAATTATAGGAATAATTAACAACATTTACTAAGCTTAAAATAAATTTATTATTGTCGATAAATTTTACAATTTACAAAACCTATTTGCATGCCGAATTTCATCCATTTAAACAAATACTTTAATTTTAATTTATTAATTCGTGGCATCTATGAACATACAGTTCTTATATCATGAACGAAACGAAAACTGAACGAAATCTGACTATTTCATTTTAATTATCGTTTACAAAATTTGTATAAAAGTATTGTTACTCACGGACCGTCTGTGTGGTACCAGATCTCTCCCTTGTATCTTGAAAACTACGACACTAAAAGCCCATTTTTTTTACACAGACTCTAAACTTCATTGAAAATTTTAATACACACAATTAAAGTATTCGTCCTCTGCTATCTGGCGCCTCCGATGAGCCGCCCCCTTTGGTCTGCTAGTGGTTGTCGGTCCCCTCTATGTGATAATTGTTCAATCAGCGTGAAGTAACCATTTGCATCACAGTGTGCAAATTATTAAATAAATATCTCCGTGAAAATGTTGTTTTCTTTCATGAAGAATTACAGGATCTCGTCATTCGTACTTTATATCTGCACACTTTACTGTTCGTTGCTCTAGGTGAACTGAACTGTATTATATCACCCCGTCAACTTTTAACTGTTTCATCTCTCGTACGCCACCATTCATAGCTGATTCCAGACTTTTACGTTTTCAGTTCCCCACGTGAACTGAACTGTTCCGTTTCTAGCAGCCAACTGGCTCTCTTAGTGCATACTGAATTTAAGCGTGAGTGGTCTCCATTGTCGAACAATGGAAAAACCCACCTTCATTGCCGCCTTTACGCATTCGTACCACTAACAATTTAATTATATTAAAACAATTAATGGCCTTTTTAATTGGCATTACAATATATATATATATATATATATATATATATATATATAAATTTACACACGTGTGTGCGATTCTAAGAATGATACTTGGTATAGGAAAATATTTAAGTCCATGTACTTAATACCAACGTATCTAATTTCACGTCGAATTAAAACAGTTAAAAATACTTAATGGTCTAAAAAAATACTCCTGGTACCTTATATGAGTAAAGAAATACAACCTTTAACTAAATAGAGACCAAAATGCAGCTGGTACCCTAAGAAAATAAAAAATGTACACGTTAACTTATGAGTATCAAAAGTTCTCCGGGTAACTTTTTGTCAACCACGTACACATCAGCGATGTGAAATATAAAATTTCATTAATCGCCACGGTTAATGCGAGAATTAAATTCAGCGACTCCTAAAACTCGGGAATCGACACTAATAACGGTCTTTTGTTCATTATTTTTTATGTAAACTCCTTCTACCACCACCGGGGTGCATCCTTCCTTTTCCTTTTGGAGATGAAATTAAACACTTAAAAATTCTAGAATTACACTGACAAATTAAGCGGCCTCGGAAACGTTTTGTTCAACGCTAATAATGGCCGTTTAGGAGGTTTTTAAATTCTACCCCCACTCCTAGAAGTGGCAGGTGTGTCTTAACTCCGCATAGTTTGTTCCTGGATCGCAATTAACATTTTTATAAAATTTGGTAGAATTTGAACTACGCTTTGAAGATTGTAAACAGAAATTTGTTTCCCCCTACTACCCCCACTCCTAGGGACAGAGATACATATTAACAAGCATAGTAAATGTCAGAATTAAAGTCAGTGACTTCCATAACCCCAGATTCAACACTGGTCTCCGTTGTTTACTCATTACTTTTATGTAACCAGCTGTAATATAATAGTCTACACGTGCCCTCTTATCATAACGTCTCTTCAGCTTAGCGGACCTAAGAGGGCGCAGCTGCAAGAACGCTGATGCAGTTAAAGACATCACTTTAGATATAGCGAGTAACTAAACACAACAACAACATAAATCTTCACCCCTTCCGCCTAGGCAGCTGTGATAACGCTGCGTCTAGAAGTCAGCACTTTAAGTACCTTATGCAGACATGCACACGGCAGCAGAAATCTTCCACCCTGTAAGAGTTCTTCTCATTGGAGACATAAAATCATCAGGGAGTGGGAAAGGAGTCTTCGAATTGTTCAGAGCTTCTTGGGAACGACAGTCGTGATCCAACCTCCAGACGGGTTGGTGGCTCCTGGTGCTATCCGCCAGTTTGTCTTACTTTATTTTATTTCTAACTATTAAATCTTTTTATTCTTCATCAGCTCTTATTTGACTGAAGTGCAGCGAAACACCAACCACTACGCCTAGGTTCAATTAGTTGAACCCGAACCCTCACGTTACCGACTTTCCTATTTCCTGTTCTTAATTCTTCCTTTATCCTCTAGATCGGTAGCCAGGTGAGCTAACGGAGGTATAGCTCGGTTGGTGAACGATCTATCTGGACTTCCCATTTCCAACTGCTGGAATGTTTCATGTTCACAGTGTGGAGTGTTACATGATGGCAGGCGGGATGTTACACAGCTTTCACCCCTACGTAGGGGCCGAATTACAACTTAACTGACATAGTGAATGTCAGAATTTAAATCATTGACTTCTATAACTCTGTATTTCATGCCTATCTCGGATTTTTTTTGCGTTTTTTTATGTAACGCCTCTTCACCCCCTCCTTTATTGGTGGTTTAAGAGGTTGAAATTAAACACTAAAATCATCTAGACATGAACTATTAATCACATACACCTCAAAAAGTAATTATTCAACGCTAATGCCATTTTAGTATGTTATTATATTTCTCCTCTTCGACGTGTCCTATCGCTTCGAAAACCCCGACAGAGACCTTTGCATGGGTGCGCACAACTCTCTAAAGTTTCATCGCAATCAGATGAAGATTTAGAAGCGTATAGGCGACACACAGACACTCATTTTTAGGAATATAGATAACAATAAAACGACCTGACTGAGAAGTAAGTCAGGCTGATAAATTTTTAATTCAATCAAATAATAAAAATTTAAAATTTAAAAAAATGCGATTAAGTAGGGTTGCTAGATAGTCAAATTGTGATAAGTTTTTCGTTTTAATTTGAATCTGGGTGTATTTTTGTAAACTACAGATGATTTGTTGACATCCGATGGTAAATAAAAAAGCGAATTAAATTCTTTACAACTTCCCTTATATGAGAAATAAGTGTAAAGGGGCTCGTAAACGAACAACACAAATTTCACATTACCGGCAATATTTTAGAAAACTATGGCCTGGCAACATTTCCGGCAATGTGTTGCAGATAAGTATGACCGGGCAATATGTTTCCAGCAATATACCGGCAATACTCCGGCCACAGTGTAGCCCGAGCATTTCCCGTGTACACATAGTACAGTAATAGTTGCCGAAAAAGAAGTGCAGCATTAATTGTGATAAAAAATTTCGAGTAATTAAAGAAGGAAAGCACCTGTATTCGACCGTATTTAAACAAACGAGTAACACTTCACAATTTAAGCAACGAATTAATTATTGACTATTACTCATTTAAAAACTTCACCAGAATGAAGAAGGGCGACTTTTCTATTTGCTTAAAAAATTGGGTCCATTATTGAGAAGAATGACACGGTGTTGAGGAAAGGAATATCCATCACCCTTCGATTGTTGGCGACAGGAAACTCCAAATATTTGATGTATTAATATATAATCAGAGTATACTATTGTTAAATTTCGCACATCGTTCGAGAAGTATGCGTAGGATTAATTGAAGTGTTAAATGAATTTATTAATAGACCTCTTTATTTGTTAAATATTAATTTAAAAAATTAGAATTCAAAATGTCTTATTTTCATTTTTCGCGTAAGTCATAACTGATGCCAAATTTGTTGGTTATTGCTTCTTTCTTCACTTGGCGATCTCCATCTACAGTCCATCATCGACTTAACGTTCCATAATGATGGATTTCAGCGAACTTCATCGATAAATTCAACAGTTTCCTCGTTGGACCAATTCATAAGTGGAATACTGAATACTTTTACCCAGAGAACAAAGTGTAATATTAATTGATAACACAGCTGATAGAGTCCTTCAGGTGAGGTCTGGGAACTTTTGTGGCCCGGCAATATTTCCGTATTTTCGACACAGGACCGATATCAACGGCAACACGTCGGCCAGTACTTAAAATGCTGGAAACATTGCCCGGCAATATTGAAATATTGCCGGGCCATATGCATGTATTGCCGAAAATATTGCTGGAATTAGAACAATATTGCCCGGCCGGTATTGCCGTAAAAAGTTGTTCGTTTTCAGGTCCCTTAAGAGGTACTACCATTTTGAAGATATCAGGAGTTATAACTTAATAATGGTTACATTTTAATGGATTATTAACAATAAATAATTATACTTAAGGTAATTAAGAAAGATAATTCTTTTCCCTATTGAAAACAAGTGCCTAGTGATCCTCAAGCACCTTTGATAACGTTTAAAACATAATACAGATTGAAAAACGTGACAGGGCGTGACGTCAGAGCGCAGTTCACAGATACGTGACATCGCGTGACGTGACGTACCGTGATACAAGTGTGTCTCTGGTCCATAAGACAGCATTGGCAGGTAGTATCGCACACTTCACGTTAAATGACGTGCAAATACGTAACGTGATGGCAGTGTGTCTCTGTCTTAAGGTATTTCGTATAATCCGTACTAGAATCTTTAAGGTTGGATTCGACTCAAGTAAATTGGTTTTACGGAGGCGACGACGGAGAAGATTTGTAGGTCGCACGATGATCCTACCACTTTTGCACCGCGAGATGAGGAAGACGGAGACTGGAAATGGCCGACGGTGGCGCCGGCGGTCAGGCGTGGAAGTTAGCGTGCGACCTTCCTGGGGAATCACGGGGAAACCAGTCTGAAGGTGTATCTCATTGACGCTCGGAGCATGTCCTCAGTCGCTTCGACTTGAAAATGGTGTGTATCAGGACTATTGTGTGGGTGTTGGTTCTCGCGTCGCGCGTGTTTGCCGACATCGTCCTTCCGGTGAGGAAATGCTGCCCGTTGCATCAACAGCTCACGAATTTGACCAACTGCGCCGACTTCGACTACGAGCGCTACGACACCGACGGACGACGCCGACGTCGGGACTCTTCTCCCTGGTGGCTGTCGCACCACGTGGATTTGCTGGACAGTGCGACGAGGAAGAACTTGGCGAGCGACGCCGTGGCGGTGGTGGCCGAACCCGACGCCCCGCCGCCGTGCGCCGCGACGCTCGTGTACCCGTTGCTGGAGCCCGACGAGTACGCGATCCTCGCCAACGGCCGCTTGCTGGTCAACACGGACGGCGTCACTGTGCTGGACTTCCCACGAGGGTCGTACTGCGCCGATCTGCTGCTGATGGACGACAAGGAGCGCCACGTGGTGCTGCTGTGTCCCTGTGACCACGTGCCCTGCGTACGCAAGTGCTGCTATCCAGGATCGGCTCTGAGCGTCGTCAAGACCGACGCCCGATCAGAGAACGCGACGTGTTCGACGCGGGGCGACCCTGGCGACGAGTGGACGCCCATGCTGTACGACAGCCCCGGGGGCGGCGTCGTCAACAGCAGCAAGCACGTCACTCTCTACGGATTCCCACAGGCTAGTGATTTTATTCTTGCTTCGAAAGATGATCGTCGACGAACGGCGTTAGGTGGCTCACACATTGGCGTCAACTTCCTCAGTAGATGGCTCTAAATACTACCTTAAATTTTAATACAGAGGCGAAATAAGTAAATGAGCTGACAGTTGTAATTATTTATACTACGGAACACTTCATTCCATCGTTCTTCTTACACCTAAACTATATTGTACTGCAAAATTAATTCGTAGAATATTTTTTGTTTATAACTCTCCAAAAGCACTCGGAAACTACTAACCAGAAAATACCGATCAGTCACGAATCCTAATCTCTTAACGTTTTACAGCCTCTCTGTTTTGACTCTTTCGATCTCCTATTTTACTTCCACTTCGGCCACTTTATCTGTAATTCCGTTTCTCGAACAATCGCCTACATTTACCTTCATGTTCTGTCAGAGTCGAAGAACTTCCGCTGGCAGCTACGTGTCTTTATTCTTGATTTTTCGGGCGACTTTATTTTTCTTTCATCTTTGGTGTAGTGTCAACAATTGGCTCGAACATAGTTACTGAGAAATTTTGCATTTCTAAGAGGCTGACCACGTGTAGGTCCATAGTCTACATTTGAAACTTCCATCTTCCTCTAACAGTGTTTTTATCTATTATAAACTGCCTAAGAATTAAGAACGTAGTTCTATTTCCTTTGAATATCGTACTCCTACTTTGGCATTCCAGATGAAAAATAATTAATCTCTTTAACTTCAATGTTTGTTTTGAACTCTGCAATCTTGCGCGCCATGAGATGAAAAACTTGCGTCATTTATTTGGAAAGCTAAACGGCACATTTTCTCTAACTCCGTAGATGATGGTACAACAGCAGTACTGCCATTTTTATACCTAGAACATTTATTTCAAGTAAAAGTTCAATAATTGGAAGAGTAATTTCAGTTAACTGCAATTTAAAATAATATTGAATTAATTTCGAGCGATTCCAGTAAATCATTGATTAATTTGGAAAGGCATTCTCAATAGTATAAATATTATCGTCGAAAAAATTATTGAGTCCAAATAGTTGGAGTTACAAGAATTATCTCTCAGGGGGAATAATGTATTCGGTCTTCTAACTGAGTGTAAATATATATGCGCGACGTTTCGATGGCGTTCACTGTCATCGTCTACTAGCAAAGTGACTTTGCCAGAATGACAGTGATCGTCATCGAAACTTAGCTAATATATCTTTATACTCGCTTAGAAGCCCAAGAAAGACTGCTTTCTTTATCTCTCAGGATGATTTCAATAATTAATGCAACATTTATAGTATTTAATTTAATACCAATCAGACAGAAAAGCGTTAAATAAATTTATTCATTATCACAAAATGAATAAAATCTGAGCAAATAAAAATTGAAATAAACAAAAAAACTATTGGTGACATTGTACAGGCACTTTTTATTTTTTATGTATATGGGAACGACGTTTCGATCCCTTTTTGTATCTTCTTCAGGTATTTTCCTAAGAAGGAGGCATTTTACAAATGATTAGATTTTTAGTATAATTGTAAGGCAAAATAAAGTAAACAAACTACCACATTATTAATTTAATAACTTGTTAATCGTTTTTGTTGTACTAGTTTATTATAGCAATGTGGCCAGTTGTTTGTTTTTTTGTTTACTTTAGTTTGCCTTTCTTTACTGTGAACAATTACACTAAAAATCTAATCATTTGAAATTACCTCCTCTTTAGGAAAATACCTGAAGAGGATACAAAGAGGTATCGAAACGTCGTTACAATGTAAATAAAACGTGTCTGTATAAGGTCACTAATTATTTTGTTAATTCAAAAACAGACAATATTAAAGGCAGTGAAAGTGAACGCAAGAAGAATAATGAATGTAGCAAGCAGTTTTGTATAGTCTAATATCGAACAACTAAGAGTTCTAGAAGAAAATTAATATTGAACGGAAAATTTTATTCGTGAAAGAAATTAAATTCCTTGTAAACTGAATGTGCCTTTAGAAACCCTCGAATAGTGTTTGGACGGGAAACTGCAGAGAACCTGGAGAATTGACGCGTCAATGTAAACAAACTGACGTCAGTGGCCTTGAAAACTGGATTCCAAACTCCGAAGCCGACGTCACAGTCTGACGTATACTCTGGACCATATTTCTGTGGGTATTAGATACCAGTAAACCTGATATAAATATTTCTAATCAAATAAGGATAATCGCGTGAAAATTAAAGGAACTCCGTTAAGCGACACAACACTGACGTTATGAATGAACGAAATTACTAATAATAATAATGAAATATTTATTAAACGATTGATGTTAGTGTCTGATACGCAGGTAAATCGACGTGAAGGATATTAATAACCAGAACTGATAATAACTTTCTCTCTTGCTCCTTTCAAGACTGATTCGCATTGGTCAAGAAATAATCTCCATTCCGTTTATTTGGTCATTGTCACTTCAGACTACAGTTAACCTCGTACAGTGATACACCTCTGAATGTTTACTTGGTTCATATTTTGGTTAGTGTTCTCAAAGGTTTCATAACTTTCTCGTTCCTTACTTTGCCAGTATTCCGCTTTAATTTTTCATTATTCGTAGATGTACAGAAACAGAGTTTCGTTAACTTTTCCCATACTCGAACCTTAAGGACGGAGACTAATAGATTTGTCTCCTGGAAACTGTATTCCTGCTTACCAGATAGCAAAAACTCTCTAAATTGTCCCAACACTCGGGACCGATTTTAAACCAAATGTTGTTAACAGTTTCTCGTTTAACTTTGTGCTATAGAGGTGGTCGTTTCCCAGTAGTGGAACTTTTCCCAACCTAGGTGATGTCAACGTCTACAGGTAAGGTAATACACCAAATAACAAGTATAAAATAGAATCAGACTAGAGGTGTGTGTTCCGAGGTCGCAGACATTGGGCATACGGTAAGAGTTGTCCGCTATTTCTTTTGGAATAGTCGGCCAGCTGCCTCCTAAACTGGTCAAGGCACGGCGAGAGGAAAGCTGCGACCCTACAGCAAACCCCTCTCCCGTCATCGGAAGGGTACCAAATTCCCGACCTACCTGATGCTGGTTTCTCTAGGGTTTTCCTTGCATCACTTTTAGGCGAATTGCCGGGTAGGATCCTTAAACCATAGCACGGGGGCCCTAGTTAACCCTTGACTACCTTCCTCTACCCTTCCGCATCCCCCTTTCACTCCCTTTCCTATGCTATAAGAGGGGAGTTGCCACTATGTGGATTACCCTATACATAGCCTATCTACACATCCTTCTTCTAAATAATACTATAAAGCTGAAACGTGTCATGTGAATAACGCAGGGACTAGAAGCGTCCGCGCGAACTCTCTCGAAATCCTATGAAACCTCCCGAATGCGTTTAGTTCTATTTCATAAAATTGTAATAAATAAAATCCTCCAATTCTATATACAATTTTAAACCGATTAATCGGGCATCATAGAAAGTATCTGGTGCAATGTGTTCTAATCGGTAATCAGATATTAATTCTAATATTTCGTAACACTATAAAATAAGAGCAGCGGCTGTACTAAATTGTAATGTATTCCTGTAAGTCATCGGTACGTAAATACAAGATAGTGTAGTTATAATATCTGTATAGGCTATCTACTGACAGTTTCTATAGAATTCATTGCCAGGTTATCCGCGTGAGCTTATCATTTGAACAATATTATTTTTCAAATCTACGGGCTAACAATTTTCTTTCGTATCGCCGAGAAAGTAATCCGCAATATTGGAATAATGTGTGTGTAATTCCTGCCAGTTCGGTTTATAGCCCAGTAGCTAAGGCCAAACAAATACCTCCGCAAGCAAAACGACGAGTATTTTATTTATTTTCTCCATCTCGTATATGTTGTGGCCATTAGTGATAAACCAAGTTGTCCAATTCGAAAGGCCTCGGAAAAAGTTTCTGCGGGCTAAAAACCTCGAAATTTCGCACCACTTTTCAGTTTTTCCCTAATTGCAAAAGATTGAAGCATTCCATATAAAATAATTTTCGATTATAAATTGTTGAACATAAAATTCTGCATCGAATGGTATATCTGATTACGAAATTACGTTGAACGAAGTGGTAGAAATAGTTCATCACGTAGGCACATTTTACGTCATTTTCGAAAAGAATGCAGTTTGTCATATTTATAGTGCTGATATCTCCAAAACGGTCCTCAGTAAACTTTGTCATAGAAGGTTTTAGAGAATTTAATTCACTTTCCAACGCATGATCAGGTTCTAAAAATCCATTGAGAATGGCCGAAAATACATCCATTTCTACCTGTATACCTCTTCGACTCCAGTTCTGATTGCTATTCATTCTTCTTTCCAAAAAAACATAGATACTCTTTGAAACCCTGGACTCTGTCTTCCTCGTAGAAAACAATATTCTTCAACATTTTAATATGCTCTGCAAAAGACAAGTTTCACCCTCACGTAGGTAATCGTCACTCCCTTCCTCAGCGCCATGATATTAGCAGCACACAGACAGTTGGAGTAATTTTGGCAATTCTCAATGGATTTTTTGAACCAGATCGTGCGTTGGAAAGATAATTAAATTCTCCAAAACTTTTATTTAATTATAAAATATATCAACACTAGAAACGTGACAAACTGCATTATTTTCGAAAATGACATAAAATGTAAATTTAACAAAAGAATTCTACCACTTTGTTCGTCCGAATTTCATACTCGAATACACCATTCGAGACTTCACAGAAAGTAGTCCGTATACTCTACAATTTATTACTGAACATCATTTTCAATAGATTTCTTCATGCCTTTGCATTTAACGAAATAATGAAAACGAGTGCAACATTTCGTGGTTTTTAAGCCCCAGAAACTTTTCCTGAGACCTTTCTAATTGGACACACTTGGTTTATTCCTAATGGCCATAACATATACAAGTTGGGGAAAAATACCCGACCTTTCGCGCGGTAGGATGTACCACTGTGAACAAAAAGTAAGGTGAACTTATTTATAAAATATAAATTCTTTATTTATTCTTCCAAATCAATATTATCCCATTCAAAGTAATCCCAGTCCGATAAAACGCACTTTTCCAACGCTTTTTCCAGTCCTCGAAACAGTCGGAATAGTCTTTTTCCGGTATAGCCTTCAAGACCTTCTTCGATTCGGTTTTTATCTCCTCAATCGTGTCAAAACACCGTCCCCACATTGACCTTTTTGAGTTTGATGAATAGCCAGAAGTCGCATACGGTGGTTGCGGAACGATATGAGTCGAGTTTTGGCAAAAAAGTCGCGAAGAACCAATGCAGTATGACATGGTGCATTATCGTGATGAAGGAACCAAGAGATGTTCGCCCATAATTCCGGACGTTTCAGACGAATAGGCTTCACGCAAACGACGCATAACGCTCAAATAATATTCTTGATTGACAGTTTGGCCCAGCGGAAGGAATTCATAGTGCACCACACCACGATAATCAAAGAAAACTGTCAACATAACCTTCATTTTTGGTCTTGCTTCTCCTTTTGCACGATATTCGCTGTATTTGTCGGTGGTTTCAGGGTCGTATGCGTAAATCCAAGTCTCGTCTCCAGTAATGATGCATTTCAAGTGGTCTGATAGTCAGACAGCAAAGTTTCACACACATCAACGCCACGCTTTTTTTTCCAAAAAATGGAGCGATTTTGGCACCAATCGAGACTTGACGCGTTTGAGACACAAAACATTCTTCAAAATGGTTTGGGCGGAGCCAAATGATATTCCAACACTATCAGCGAGATCTCTAATTGTCCATCGACGATTTTGAAGCACCAAATCTTTGATTTTTTGGACGTGGCCCTCGTCGGTAGACGTTGATGGTCGTCCAGAGCGCGGTTCGTCTTCAAACGCGTTTTCGGCCCTCTTTGAACTCGTTGTACCACTTATAAAAGTTTTTTTGTGCCATAGTTTGATCACCAAAGGCCTTCCGCAACATTTTCAACGTGTCCGCACGAGAATATTCGTTCCACAAACGAAATTTGATGCAAGTTCTTTGCTCAACAAAATCACCCATTGCAAAAATCGAAAAATTTTCTTTAGGTTGTTTACAAAACACGTGTAACTCGGAGATAATTAAACATTTTAACAAACAGACGCTTGATAAATATTATAGACAGTCCTACCAACCTGGGCAAAAAATTTACCTGCCTTTCTAATACCCGGGAGTTTTAAATGACAATTTCACCTTACTTTTTGATCACAGTGGTACATAGCTACTGGGCCACCAGTATATTATAATAGAGTAAAAATACTCCCTGTTCTTTAAGAGAGTCAAAATTAATTCCCGCACCTTAAGAGAAACATAAATAATCCTGTAACTTAAAACATAAGAAATTCTCCAGATATTTAAAAAAGAGTAAAAAAATAATTCCGGTATTCTAATATTGTCGTAAATACTCCTGGTTCCCTAATAGAGGCATTAATACTATTCAAAGATACTCCCAGTGCCTGTAGAGAAACGTAAATACTCTCAGTACCAAATATCATCAAAAATACTCTTGGTAACTTTCCCCGACAGTGTTCTTTCGGGTTTGGAAGGAGAAAGTGTGCGTAATGTGGTTGAAATTGCTCCACACGCTTAGATACATACAGGCATACATATTTTATTTATTTCATTACGGCAAACCAGGTATCGCTAATTCCCTTGGAGACTTGATCTAGTGATCTATAGGTCGATTTTTCGACTGCAGATGGTGTCGCGACAATTCTGAGACGAAGATCGCAGAGGCAACGTTGCTCAACATTACACTTTGTGTGGCTACACTCAACCGAACACACTTTTACCGTAAATTTTCCATTTTCATCCTAGGATGTGACCAGATGTCACTCTTATAGAATCCTGCTACATTTCGTGTTTTTTTGGGACCTCAATATTCCCGATTATAAAAATCGTTCCAGGAGGCCAGCAGCAAAGGAGGAGCTAAAGAACACAATGTGCAGGAAAAACGTCCTGGCGGAAATCCCGCTAGCTGCAGTGTCCTTGACCGTCAGGATGACCCAAAAAAATACTTCTATTAGCGTGGATACGTGACAACATCTACAGTAGTTCCCTAATCAGTAGCTACACGATTAATCACAAAATGGAATATATTGCCCGTACTTTTGCGGTAAGCACAATAACATGATTGTTAAAAATATTAATCAAAAATGATTATTTACAATTTCAAATTTACATATCCTTAACATTTTTTTCATTCAACAAATTTTATTCAATTAGTAAAGACCCATCGTATTATTCAAAATATTTTACTTTCTCAGGACAAAAAAAGCGGTATTACAGTTAATTTTAGAAAATGTCATTTGGTTCCAATTTAGTAGAAGTTCATTCAAATAAAGAAAATCGAAGGGTTTGATTACTTTGACTTGGCATTGTTTTGCTGAATATGTTCCGGTCGAGTGCCTTTAGCAATTATCAAGCGACGTCCTCTGCGCCGCCGTTTTGTCCAGAAGTGAATTCTGTTTTCACCGTTGGCCTCGACCTAACTAAAAATTTGTCCCTGTTTTTCCCGGTAAAGTGATCTCAAAGTAATCTACGATGTTCTAAAGTATTCGAAAAGTCAACAAGTCCAACAAGAAACCTCATGAGACTTTCTCTCTCGGATATATATCACATTCTCCCATCACGGGAAAACGTCATCCATCAATGATCCAATCAGATTGTCGAATTACTTCCCGCCACAAGATTCTCCCATTTCAACCACGTGGCCTTCAACTGTAAGGTTGTTTTGATCCATTTTGTGAAATCTCCAAGCTCTGACTCGTCATTAGTCGGCGCCGCCTCTGTTACTTAAGCAAACCATTACTAGAGAAATGTCTGCGTATTTATCATGGAGTGCACTTTGCATTTGCTTTTAATTTAATTCTCTGCTTTTCGTTGGCGAATCTATACAGTAGGTACTTGATAATACCACACTTTATAAACGACGTGCTATTTCTAGCAATCCATTACTTGCTAATTGAAAAATTAATTGTAAATCGCGCCTTCGACTTGGGTTGTTTATTCGATTTAGTAATATTCGTAGATTCGGTTGTTATTATCTAATGTTGAGGAACGGCAAATCAATATTGAACTTCAGAGATGTGCGGTCGAGTTTCTCCATGCGTCATCACGGATGACCAACGTTGCTGTTGTTCCCTGAAAGGATGACTCGTCCGTTTGTTTGCTTAACTACTGTAAAAAACACCTCACGACGTTATTTGAAAGAAAATTTATTAGTGTAGCAGCAGCAGAAATTTCGATAATTACGTTACATTTTTTTGCTGTTATATGAATATTAGCTTCGTTCTTCCGATTTTGGAGTTTGATACTGTATTCAGAGATCTTTACCGTGGATGTCTCGGTAATTAACTGAAAAGAGTGTTAGAAGTAGCTTCATAGTTTGAGACCAAGGAAAATATAAAAATTAATTGGTATTCTTTAATGACCGAGACAGAGAAGGTGAAACCGTGCGCGATTTTCAGAGAACTGAGTGGAGATCCTACATGGACGGAAAAGATCGACAATATGATTGGATAATTAATGGATGACGTTTTCCCGTGATGGGAGAATATGATATAAAACGGAGAGAGAAAGGTCTTAAATTACTATTTTATTTAATAAAACCCTTGATTATCAGCCAGATAAAAATCTAATTTAGTGTGTATTACAGCATTAATTTGAATGAGCTTTCGGCTATTTGACCATAATCATTATTACAATTTATAGGTAGAATCTAAAATTTAAATATACAATATTAAAATTTTTCATTTTAATTTAGAACATTTAATTCCATTTATTATACATTCAAATTAATTTGTGATTAATATTTCTCATATCGAGAGGCACTTTTGATTCTTTTATACTTGCAAATGAGAAATATTAATACTGAATTAATTTTAATGTTTAATAATTCTAATAAAATGTTCTAAATTAGAACGAACAATTTAAATATTTTATATTTGAATTTAAGGTTCCACCCTTATATTGTGACAATATAAGATGATGACTATGGTTAAAATAAATTCTGTAAAAATCATGCTCCTCTCATAGTAACTTAAGTCCGCATTTTCTTCACGTCGTCAGCGAATCATCTCTTTTCCTTAGCAAAGTCAACACCCAGTCACACTTGTTATAAAATTCCTTCTCCATTTTACAGACGTGTCACCTTGTGCACCACCTGAGGCTAATTGCTCACCTTTTTATTTAACATATACTGTATTTAAAGAATTAATTAAAACCATTTTATCCTTTGGACTTTATAAGTCCTCTAATATATGTAACACAATTATAATCAATGTATGGCGGAACTATTTCATTATTACTTATTCCTGCATTATACTTAAACAATTTGTATTGCTTTACTTCCTAAAGCATTAAAATATTTGTATAAGCCTTTCTTTTTTCTTTCTATTTCCATATTCCCGCTGTTATTGTATTCACCTATTTTGTTTTTGTTGACTGAATCCTCTTTGTTACATCCTAAGATCTGTTTTTTCATTTTTTCCTGATAAATATTACCCATAATTCACAAATCAAATCAGTAGTTTTATTCAAAAATTAAAAAAAAATTTCCACCCTTATGTACTGTTTATCCGTACACCTAATAGCCCTATTTATTAAATTATATTTTATTTATACCTAAAAGCGTCCCGTAATTACTAGCACATTACTTCTTCTACCAATCGTATATTACATCTACTATTTGGAATTTATTTCAATAGCTTTATAATAATTTAATTTATTTGGGGGCCTGTGAATGATGTAAAGTTTCTACTTATACGCTAATTTATTTACGAAAATAATCAAATCCAAATACATATACAATATAATTGAATTGACTTTATTTCTATTTATTTTCCGTGAACAATTTAATTACTCCGTCAGCCACACTTTACTGTTAATATTGATTAACCACAGAGTGCCTTCGCGTTTCATCGCGTAGCAGAGTCAAACGATGTCTGAATTTACATAATTCGTGTTTGTGCGCTTTTATGCTCCATTCCATGGAAAGATACGGTTCCTACTTCCTTCATGTTGCGCCTGCTTCCCATGCCGATAACAGGAAATTCTGGTGCAGAGCTGCGCTGGCCTGCAGGTGGTCAGCCTTGGTCTTCCGTCCTTCTTTGCTGCTGAAGGTCTGGTAGATTCACATTGTGATTACGGTGTTTGCGGCCCATGTACATGAGTTATTCGGTCGTTATTGATCCCAATCCCTTGTTCTACTGCATTTTATATAAAAGTAGTTACAAGTCCCTGAAATTAAAAAAAGTAGTGTGGGTTTTATTGAGTCCGGAGTGATGACTTGTTCCTAATAACACTTGCTCTGCTTCGGAACTAATTCGAGCCTGCCCTTCTATTTCAAAATACTAATACTGCCAACCTGATAATCTATTTCAAAGTACTAAGACTGACAACCTGTTCATCTATTTCAAAGTAATAAGACTGACAGCCTGTTCATATATTTCAAAGTACTAATACTGACAACCTGATCATCTATTTCAAAGTACTAAAACTGCCAACCTGATTATCTCTTTCAAAGTACTAATACAGCCAACCAGATTATCTCTTTCAAAGTACTAATGCTGCCAACCTGATCATCTCTTTCAAAGTACTAAGACTGCCAACCTGATCATCTATTTCAAAGTACTAATACTGCCAACCTGATCATCTATTTCAAAGTACTAATACTGCCAACCTGATCATCTATTTCAAAGTAATAAGACTGCCAACCTGATCATCTATTTCAAAGTAATAAGACTCACAACCTGTTCATCTATTTCAAAGTACTAATACTGACAACCTGATCATCTATTTCAAAGTACTAAAACTGCCAACCTGATCATCTCTTTCAAAGTACTAATACAGCCAACCAGATCATCTATTTCAAAGTACTAATGCTGCCAACCTGATCATCTCTTTCAAAGTACTAAGACTGCCAACCTGATCATCTATTTCAAAGTACTAATGCTGCCAACCTGATCATCTCTTTCAAAGTACTAAGACTGCCAACCTGATCATCTATTTCAAAGTACTAATACTGCCAACCTGATCATCTATTTCAAAGTACTAAGACTGTTTCTCCTGTACCCGTTGACGTTCATACTGGATCACGACTTTTTCCGATGCTTGCTCAGATGCTCGTTCTATATTCTTCGACTGCTGGTTACAAACTTATCTTCCATCGGTCTGTCGTTCCCTAAGGTGTACAGATACTTCTTTGGTCAGATGGTATTGATCATCTGAGCAATTTATCCAATGACTGTAGCATATTCTTCCGTGCTTCTCTATCGTAACGCCATGGGACGAGATAGAAAAGGAACTCATAATAGAATCTGTAGAAATTGGAATTCCAATTGGGCTGTACTAATTCCTTCGGATAATGCTAAGTTTTTCCGCTTGGTTATGCAGCTCTTTCTATGACCGGCAGTGAGAAACCACCGTACTTTCCTTAAATACTGGCTTTAAATTCCCAATTATATGAAACAAATGAATAAATGTATATGCTTCATTACTGAATAAATTTAAAAAATACGTGTCACACGTTTTTATCTTTATTAAACCTGTAACTAACTTTAAATTTTAAATTTTTATTCTCTTCCTATCTTCCACTTATATTGTAAATTACATCTTAGGGCATACTTTATTTATTGTTTCTGGCATAATTTTTTATTTATCTTTCTTTATTATTACTAATATATCATCTACATATTTTACAAGTAATACCGACTTAACATTTTTCCATCCACATACTTTAATTAACTTAACCATGGCCGTGTGGCTAGAGGCTTTCCCTCTCTATATCTCTGAATATATAACACAATACTGCTTCTACTTTGTGTTCTAATTTACGATTATCATTTTCCGAGAACTCATGAAGCTCGGCTTATTAAGTATTTGAGTATATTAACAAAAAACTTAGTAAATTACTTAATAATAAAATTCTACCCTTGACTAAAGACATTAAACATTCGTATTTTATCTGACACTTGTTGCATATATGTTAATGTAATCATTGAACTTAACTATTAATTAAATTTACATGTTCAAATTTTGGCCTATACGTTCTTCTTGATAAAACATTATCATGAAAATATTATTCAGTTCTACTCATTTGGTGTCTGCGCCGTTACGATTTTCGTGAAATATTGTTTCGTATATTTCTATTTTGTAATCAATCGCATTCACTGTTAACTCGTAATTTACTTATAAATGTGATTATTTACCAGAATTTTATCCTCCATTCATCTATTAATTGTGTTATTAGCCTTGATTTTATTGTTCATCCTTTTCCGCGTAATAGCTCAGAATTTTTTCTCTGGACATCAGAGACTTCTCCTTCAGAAAAGCCTTGTTGCAAAATACTTTACATCCTTCCGCATAGCTAAACACTTTCAAGGCAACAAATATGCCAGTATATTTCCTGGTACTTTGCCTTCAATTTACTCACCAGAACAGGTAAAGATTATTCAAATTTGGAAGTATATTTGCTCAAGTACGTTCTGGGGAAAATTTTCAAACTTATAAGAGGAAAATAGATGGAATTAGTCCTTTATATGGAAATGAAAACATTCTGCACAGGTTTTAACGTGAGAGCTAGATTGTCTTTATTGTTGATAGGATTGTGTTTATGTCTG
This sequence comes from Zhengitettix transpicula, assembly GCA_037074705.1. NCBI lineage: Eukaryota > Metazoa > Arthropoda > Insecta > Orthoptera > Tetrigidae > Zhengitettix > Zhengitettix transpicula. The sequence goes on along the minus strand of CM073591.1, from coordinate 185,494,442 downwards.
CTTATTTTCTTTGACAGGTATCTTTTAACTTCAGTTTCAATGGTTTTTTATTTTATATATTTAGTTAGTTCGTGGCTCTATATAAAAATATTATATTCTCGTTTCCTATTGACAATGAATATATTGCTTACTTTGTTATAACATACCATAAAAAGCGTAAATAAGTCGGACTGAATGTTTCTTTCCTTATAAAATGATGAATGACCATTATTGTATCGTCTGAGTTATTTACCACTTCGGAGAAAAAAGTTCAACAGTTTTCACTTAAAATGACAAAATCCCTATCCAAGCAGTTAAATTCGGATTTTGGAACGTTCGCCATTTAGTCTTCGGATGGACCTTCTTACGATTCAATATAACAACTAAAAAAAGTTTAATCGAAAATCTGTCCGACCTTTCTCTCGTGAATAGGTAACGTGCTTAGCGTGACGGACGTACAGGAATTTCGAAGGCAGCGGTTTCGGATTCCTAGGCCTTAAAATTTAAAATATTTCGATTCTCAGCTACGTACAGACGAAACTATTATTTCATTTATATGGACAAATAGTTCCGGATTTGAATAAAGTCTTCTCGGGCTTCTCTAACCGAGTGAAAAGATGTATGCGCGATGTTTCGATGACGTACACTGTCATCGTCTTCAAGCACTTGGTTTTTGACTATGTTCATGATTTAAACCGAGCATTCTGTTAAGGGAGAATAGGATTCTTCGCCCATTTTGAACAAGTAATTACATAAATAATAAATTCATTTCGGCATATTTAATGGTAATACTTTCAGCGAGAGAAAATCACACAAAATTAATCACATCACAAAAAACACTGAACACATTATGCTTCTCACATCGCTATTGTAACGTACTTTTTTGGGTGGTTTGTATTCAATAGATTATTTAATACAAACATTTAATTTGTTCGATTACTAAATTTTAAAATTAACAGGATTATTAAAATTTGGATTACTAGGGGGATTAGCTCAGGTTAGTATATGCAAGACTTTCAAATTAAAACATTATTTCGTTCAAATCAAAGGGTCATGGCTCGTGGGCGTCGTGTAGCAGAAATCTCGTTAATCGCATCTCGATGCGGAAATACAGACACACCTGATCGCTTTTCTTTCGTCGGCAATGATCGGAGACGGCAGGTACATGGTGGCTCAGGGATGCTTCTCGGAATTTCAGACGGCGTGTGCAAGGTTCCTTCGGGCTTCCTTCCTGCTCAGCGACACGTAGTCTCGAAGTGGATCTCCTCAGATGTATGTATTGGTTTGCGTTTTCTCTCTCTAGGCTGGTTACTTAACTCGTACATTGGACTTACACGGTTCTTCATAGACTGCGATGCTAAACTTCCTCTCTGTCTTGGCTAACCAACCATTCATTTTGAACTCTTAATTTAGGGCTCGTTGTGTTGACGCAGGTAACCATTCTCCTTTCCTCAGCCGTATTTAGATAGATACTTTTACTCTCTATTAGCAATCTAATGAGGAAATAGGATTCGTCACAAATGTTACATAAGTAAATCAATTATATATAAATTACATATAAATTAATTAATACTAATAGTAATAATTAATAAGTTACACAAAAAAGTTCAAATCAATAAGGCACTGTTCACATTTGTACACACTTTCTTTCAAATGCACGCACGCAACACATATCACTTTCTCGTGTTCGTCTCCTGTCGCTAGGTACGGAGGGATGTCGTCATAAATATTTACTAAAACAGAAAGCACAGGCCGGAAAACAGAACCAAAAGGGGAGAACTGGACACATTATTTACATATTCGGCAATTTTGTAGGCAAGGCAGTTCAGCGAATGTGAGACCGATTAAAAAACGCGTGTATGGATGTAATAAGTTCCATTTACAAGAAAAGTTTTACACTCCTTGACGAATGAGTTGTAGTTGTTATTTACATGTTAAGGAAGGCTGTTAAATAGTGCGATACCGGAATAATGAGCGCTAGACTCGTAGAGACTGAGAACTGAAAGGTTCCTACATGATTGTTACCGTTGACTTCAAAAAGGTTCATGTTGCGTTTAACAAATTTTAGTACTTTTAATATGTAAGCGCTAGGTAGAGTCAGAATGTGAAGTATTTTGAACAGCGGCCTGCAGCTTTCTCTGACATCGGAACCTGATATAATCCTAGTGGCTAGTTTTTGCAATTTGAAAACATCCACACTACGAGAACAATTGCCCCAGTTGGCAATACCGTAACACATATGTGAATGAAAGTAGGCAAAATAAAACAGTGAAGCAGTTTAGGTATTAACTTGTTGCATCAATAGTCTCAAATAAACAGTAACAAACAGAACTAGTTTGCGCACAAGGCAATCAATGTGTAAGTTCTATTTTAATTTACAGTCGACCTGCAAGCCGAGGAAAGTCGCATGGCCTGAGAACTTATCCGTTACGATGTTGTTGGTTTCTGTTGTAAAACGAACTAACTTAGTTTTCTGTGCATTGAGTGTTAATTTACTGGCGGCGAACCAAGTATTTAAGTTTCTAGATGCAATCTCAATCTTCGCATTGAGATTATTTAAATCAATGTCCGTAATAAACAAATTCGTGGCATCTGCGTATAAGACAGATTTTATAGGTTCCATATATTCTGGAAGACCATTAATATACAAAAGAAAAAGCAGTGGACCTAATATTGAGCCCTGAGGCACGCCACAAGCAATGCCTGACAAGTGCACCTCAACAGCTTTGTTTTGTAAAGCCACCTTCTGTTTTCGATTGTTGAGATAAGATTCAAAGAGTGCTAAAGCGTTGCCTCTGATCTCACAATATTCTAATTTTCTAGAATATTCTAATTTAGGGAGGTAGCTGGTCGACTGGTCCAATGAGAACAGAAAACAAGTCTTACCGTATGCCCAGCCCCTCAACGATGTCACCTTTACTAGCAGGGACCGGAAAATCCTGAAGGAGGAACATAGGCAGCCACTTAGGGTTATTCTCCTAATCACATTCATCCGGGCTGATAATTTTAGCCTCCTGTATAAATATGAACAGGCACAACACTAAATCATTTCCTGTCGTTAACTTCGGAGGGATGTTATCATGGATTTTTTTCTAAAAACAGAAGCAGGAATAGAGCACAACAGAGAGAAAACGATACACTCTACTTAATAAATAATAATCCCCGCCTAAAGAGCAACCAGTGGTGAAACCTGTAACATGTCTGCGCGAACTGTCAGCTTACCGATTCACAGAAAACGAGATACCTTTCATGCTAGTTTTTTTGGTTTATTTTCTAGTTTTTTTATTATATCATTACAGGCGTGACCGCTGGGTATTTCTTTAGACAAGGAGTATTGTGAGGCTTCACCGCTCTGACGTTGGCGAACACATCACGTGCGTTTTGTACGCCTATATATATATTGTAGTAAATAGCTGAGAATTAATTAATTAAAAACTTTATTGGAAAAGATTAATTAATTATTGAATTCCATAGTTGGTTCATGAATCAAATATATTTATTTTTATTTAAAGAGAAGGATTTCAAAATAATTACGACATTCTTTAAAAATTTACAAGTCAATTACTTTTATTCAGTTGAAATTGCAAATTTTTTAAGTTAAAATTTAAATTTAAAGTTTTTCAATTTTATAGATTTTACAACTCTTTTCTCAGGGTCATTTATCTGGGCCTTCTAATTAAAGAAACAACCTTTATATTTACGTTACACAATCAAATTCCTTTACAACCTAAGAAGTTAAACAATCAAATAAAACAAAAGCGAATTCTGACGACTTTACCTTTAATTATTGTTTACAAATCTTGATCAAATTTGTTCGTACTTGCAAAACATCTGCTGGTACCAGGCTTAACTCTCTTGGGCTCGGGCTCACCTCACAATTCACACTAAAAGGCCATAAAAATCACTGAATTTCCATGGATTAAATAACTGTCGTAGCTCTAGATCTTTTCTGGAAACTGGAAACTCCAAACTCCTTCTGGATTATTGGTTGGACAAATTTTTCCGAATTATTTCTCTCTCTGGAATTGTAGGCGGTCACAACACTTATAGATTTTTTTTATTTCCACGTGATTTATTTGGTTACTGCTTGTATCTTTTTCGTTGAAATTTTACTGTCCAAAACTTCTTACTCCAATTTAACTTTTAATCTTTCCGGATGAATTTGTGCCTGCCACCCTGCTCGCTGTCTGATTTTCAACTTCCGACTTGACTTCCAACACCCGACTCGACTTCCAACACCCGACTGTCTGCCTACCAACACCCGACAGTTGTTTCAGAAAACGCTCACGGCCAAATAAAGCTCGCCTATACATTGTCGCCTTACCGAAAACAATCCACCAAAAATATCCAATTATCAAAATCATTAATGACCTCTAATTAGTATTACTACACACACACACACACACATATATATATATATATATATATATATATATATATATATATATAGTAAACACTTAATTAAACTGAACAAAGGAAGGAAATCGAAATTAAGCCAATATTTTTAAAGATAACAAAAATTTTTTATTTGAAAAATTTGGTCTTCGCTGAATTAGATTTTATATCGTTAAGTAAATACCTCAGCTTTGATGAGAATCTAACCTTCAGGGCCGCTTATACGAACTCTAATACAGACAGTAAAAAAATGAATTTAAATTTACAATAACAAAATTTTATACCAATATCAAAAACTATTAGAAATCTGAAAAGTTATATAAATCTGGCAAAGTTATAGAAATCTGACGGTAAACGATACTTACGTAAAGGTTTACAGATGAAAGTTTGTTTTGTTACATACCATTTATTTAGAGCTGCTCTGGTTTGTGCACACGTGATTATTTAATTTTTATAGAACACTAATTTACACAGGCAGGCCAGAGCACTGATTTTATTCTCGTCTCACTTTCCAACACTTTGGGCGCCTTTCTTCTTCGCTGTTATTCGTGTTGTCACGCTCAGTTTGCTGTGGAGAATTTTGAATACAAAAACTGATGATACTCAGGCCATACTTAGCTGGAATTCGACCACAGACTCTCGCCCGGACCACCATGGTAAGGTCCTCCAAAACACACCAAACACTCCTGACTGAGTGACTGTCGACGCTTAAGTTCTGAACGTCTATATGGCTTTTCGATAATACTCTTAGCAACCCATTATCGTCTCTGCATTCTCGCGCCAACAATTATACTGTTTACGATATTCTGGATTAAAAATAATCTCTACAATATATATGTATATATATATTGTAATAAACAACCGGTCGTCAAAATAAAAAATATTTATATTTTAACAAACAAACAAATTTCATTCATCAGAATTTACAGTTATACAATTTAATAAAAACATATATCTCTTTCTCTCATGGTTCTTTACTGGGTTTGATAACGGACAGAACACTTAAATAATCAAAGAACCCAACATTTATCTTTAAATTAAACAGAAATATTTAATCGTCTAGACATCGACGAAACTTATGAACGAACTTATTCTACAGATTTATTCTAAATTTAAAAGAGTTTATTTTATTAACACAAAAGAAGAGAACGATATCTGACTGTATCTTTTAATTACGTTTACACATGTTAATACCATAAATTTCAACTCACGATTTCTCAGGAACATTTGGCTCGTTCATTACACACACACTTTATAGACTGGACGTTTACACACTGACTCTAACACATATTATTGGTTCGACTATAGCTGATTCTCCATACTCGGTGAAGGACATCCCACTTGCTCGCGGTGAAACTACTCGACGCTGGATGCTGTGTCCTGGTGTCCTACCATTGAAGACAGTGGTCCAATTTTGATATTACTACAGATTGAACTTCTGCATACAAAAATGTTTATCGTTGAATAATTTTGCTATTTCTCTCTCAGGCTGCATTCTTTCTCCATACTGGGTGCTCACAGCTCCCCCTCCGCTCTGACACTCACCTCCAACTAACTCCAACTAACTTCCAAAATCTTATCTTCTCTTTATATATATGACCGTCCCTTCTCTCTTCTTTTGTCCCAAAAACTACGTTGCAACTGCTCGTTGACAGTTTCTCCATTACTTAGATTTACATTCTGCAGGTGCTGTTCCTTAGCTAGCAAAATATCTAGCCGCTCTGTCTTGTGACATCGAGACAGGACCCGTAATTACTTTGCACTTGTATCCTCATCCCCCCGCATTCACACGTGCGCTGTTCTAAAATTCTTCAGACCGCCCAACTGCCCCTTGATCGTAAATCAACACGCCGATGGTCCAGCCCATTAATCAGACACAATGCCTTTCCTAAACAGATTTATCTTGCGACAGGCCACCCGCGCACGTGTCTTGCCCTGACTCCTTCATACTGATCCTAAGTACACATTGCCACTTCCTGTGACGGCCAAGACCATTAATCCGAAACAATGCATTACATATATATATATGCATTATATATATATATATATATATATATATATATATATATATATTTATATATATTGTAATAATCACATGGGAGATATAATTAAATCGCCCACGTTGAGTCGCCCAAAATGTAATTATTAACGGAATCTTAATTAAACAAATTATTTCCATGAATTTAAATCAATAGTTCGTTTATGAAACCATGTATTTACTTTTTTATTTAAAGTGAACGATTGCAAAATGATTACGACATTCTTTAAACTTTACAATACAATTTACTTTTATTCAGTAGAAATTTATAACATTTGATATGAGATTAATTACATTTAAAGGTTTTTTAATGTTTAGAGATATTATAACTCTTTCTCAGGGTCATTTATCTGGGCCTGCTAAGTAAAGAAACAACCTTTATATTTACGTTTTCACAATCATAGAATACAAAATAAGAAGTTAAACAATCAAAACAAAAACGAGAAAGCGAAATCTGACGACTTTACCTTTAATTATCGTTTACAAAAACTTAATTAAAATTGTTTATACTTACAAAATATTTGGCTGGTACCAGACTTAACTCTCCTGGGCTAGGGCTCACAATTCACACTAACAGGCCATGAAATCACTGACTCTACACTTCATTGTAGAAAACACGGTCGTAGCTTTCGAGTTTCTCCTCTGGGACTTGGAACTGCTCCTCCTTCCGGATATTTAGTTAGACAGATTGTTACAAAATTGTCTCTATTTGGAACTGATGACGGTCTCGGTACTCGTAGAAATGTGGCACTAATTATTAGGTTACTTTTTGCAGTTTTACAATGTATTTCACTGTGCAAAGCTTTATACTCAAATTCTAAAACTTGTAACCTTCTCGGCCTGATCTATACGCCGGCTCGCTGTTCGTTGTACCCCTCTCAAATTTTGCCTTCCACACCCGACTTCAACACCAGTCCGACTGACTTCCAGAAAGCGCTCTTGGCCCACAACAAAGCTCGCCTATACATTGTTGCCTTTGAAAATTGGCACCGCTAGCAATCCATCATAACTATCCAATCATTAAAATCATTAATGGCCTCTAATTAGTATTACAGTATATATACAGCAAAAAATACTCCAACTAGCCACGTTATACTTCGTTCATCTCGGACGTTAATTAATTATGGTGTACTAAGAATAAGAAATGGAATTTGATGTATGTTTTTACATATGACAATTTAATAAGTACAGCAATGTATTCACCAATTCTGTAGACACGGCAATATATGGAGCCCGACATAAAAATTTTCATACGGAGTCATAAGTAGCATTTAAAATTGAAGTTTTACAGTGATTAAGAAATCTGTTGTAATTCATATTGTGATAGACAAATTTTAGTTTTTCTGAGAGCTAAGCGTTAAGTGGAGTCAGCTTTCTCTAGCATCGGAACCTCATATAATTCTAATGGCTCGTTTTTGTTGTATGACTAGTTTTTAACTATGAGAACAGTGTGCCGTAAAACATTCTTGAATTAAAATACGAAAAGTAAAAATTTTTTTTTTGCTGTTTTGGTATCAAATTGCTGCGTCAAAATTCTCAATGAGTAGAAAATGGACGGGAAGAAGTTTGCCTGCGAGACGATCAGTGTGTAAGGTACATTTTAATTTATTGTCGAGCATAGAAAATTCGCATCATCTGAGAATATATCTTTTTCTAATGGAAAACTAACGAACTAACTTGTCTGAACCTTGAGTTCTCCTGGCCATAATTTTTATGTTTCTAGACGCATTCTCACTCTTTTTTTTAGGGTAACAAGCTACATGAGGGTAATCCACATAGTGGCAACTCCCATTTAATAGTATAGGGGGATGCGGAAGGGTTAGAGGAAGGTATCCAAAGGTTAACTAGGGCCCCCGGGCTATATTTTAAGGATACTACCCGGCATTCGCCTAAACGTAATGCAGGGAAAGCCCTAGAAAAACCTGAATCAGGTAGGTCGGGCATTGGGTACTTGTCCCACGCCATTCCGATAGCGGGAGAAGAGTTTGCTGTGGGGACGCAGCATTCCCTTCTCCGTTGCTTGACCAGTTTAGGAGGCAGCTGGCCGACTGTTCCAATGGGAACAGAGAACAACTCTTGCCTTAGTAATGATATATTTGTCTGTAAAATATTACCGTCACGCCTGCAGGCAGATTCCAATTAATATTGTGAATCTAGCGGTTCAGGATGAACTTACTTTCTTAATATTATTTCTAAAATAGCTGGGCGCCCGGCGTTTCCCGATATGCGTTAAAAGATAGCTTTTGTGTTATTTTTATGTAGCGCAACTCGACCCCAATCCCTAAATGTGTTCACCTCCGAAGGGAATTGAACTCATTGACCATGAAATATTCATTCGACGAATGTGTCACCGTTTGAACGTGTTCGAAAAATTAAATAAAAAACGTATGGTTACATTGTTTGAAAATTTGTACCCCCGCCCAGACCTCCCACCCCCACCCCAGCGCGTTACCCAGTTTGTCACAATCAAATTCAGCGACATCCATAACCCCATAATTGACTCAAATCTCGGTCTATTCGCGTTACTTTCATGTAACGCTTCACTCGGAAACTGCAAGTTTAATGTAATAATTAATCTCAGCTACATCCATAACCCCGAATTCGACTCAAATCTCGGTTTTTTGTGTTAGTTTAATGTGAGGTAACTCCACCCTACACTTCATGGTTTTCTCTTCCCAAGCCGATAGGGGCAAAATTATACACAGAATATATTATAAATTATTATGACTGTCATTGACCCCGCAAAATATTTATTCGATGCAAATATCGACAAATTAACATTTTTAAACATTTCTACCTCTGCCCACGTCTGCCCAATCCCACCCAAATCCATGCGTTACCCAGGTTGTCTTAAATAAATTCAGCGTTATCCACAACCCCGATGTATCGAATGTGTTGTTTTCGCGTTATTTTCTTGTAAATACCCACCACCCCCACCCCTACTCGTGCTCCCCTCCCACACCGGAAGGGATTGAAATTACACAGAAACAAAATCGTAGAAATACTATCAATATAATTAATTCTAAAAATAATTAGTAACAACAAATATCGTCCTTGATTGCATGTTTAAAAATTTCCGCCCCCGTGCGTGTGGATTAAATGGACAATTGAATGTCATAATTAATATCAGCGACATCCATAACCATGGATTTGACCCTAATCTCGGTTGTATTCTCGTTATTTTCTTCTAATGCCCGTTCTCCCCCCTCCCCCAACTTCCCATGCTGTAGTTATACTCAGATAACAGATAACGGTAGAAACACTATCAAACTCTTTGATCCCTTTGATATTTATCCGACTCAAATATAGGCAGTTTTAGCATGTTTCAATATTTCCATCCCCGTACACGCCCGCTCCTGGGGTGGTAGATGCGTCTCACTCTAACAGTGTTTGTTTCCTGGTCGAAAATATTTGTATAAGGAACATACAAACAAACGCTCTGCTTTATTTATTAGAATACGGAATCACATTACGAAAACTCTTTTTTTTTCTCAATAAAACGAATTGTGATCAAAATTGTCTAAGTGTTTTTATCACTGCTGCTCAAAGCACAATTTTCTATTTTTTTTGTGTACGTCGGTTATTGTCAACAAAACCTAACTTTTGTACGAATACATCCTGAAATCCGTAAAGACTTTGGTTATTCCTTTATGAAATTGTATGTTATATTCGCTGGCTCACACGGAAGACCGCCATTAACGCATGTTATATGATTCCCTGACCTCAGGACCAGGTGTATTCGTCCTCCAGAAGTTTTTTTCTTTACTAATGACCTCGGCCTCCGACCTCCGCAGAAAGATTTTTTTTTTTCAGAACCAGTCTAACAACTTCCTATGCGTGTGTCGTTCGCGAGCCAATGCAAGACAGCTTTCCATATCTTCCTCACACAAACCGTTTCAGTGATGAAAACTTGTTTCCGGTAAATCCCTTCCAAAAATCTCATTGTGAAAGAACAATCTTAACGTTCAACTTAATCTTAACTATTTGACATTTCTAATAATTTATTATGGTCTCTAATTTGAAATACAGATTTCATTAATTTATTCATCATCATCTTCTTCTTCTTCTTATAAATAAAACAAAGTGTTTGTTTGTATGTAAATATATTTGTTTGTATGTTTCTTATAAGAATCTACACCGGTGGAGCAAATTTCACCAAATTTCGTACACGTGTTCTTTGCGATCAGGAAACAAACACTTTCGGGGTGAGACACGTCTACCACCCCGAGGAGCGGGGGTGTACAGGGGTGTATGTTCAAACATGTTAAAACAGCCGATATTTGAGTCTGATAAATATATTAAGGGGTCAAAGATATTGATAGTGTTTCTACCGATGTTATCTGAATATAATTTTCATCCCTTACACCCTGGGAAAAGGACACCCTTATGGCTGGGGGTGGAGATGATTTATAGGAAAATAACGCGAATACAGACGAGATTGGAGTCAAAACCAAGGTTATGGATGTCACTGAGTTTAATTATGGCATTATGGCATTCAACTTGGCATTTAATCCCCAGAGGAAGGAGTGAGAGGGGTGGAAATTTTCCAACATGCAAACACAGCAGATATTTTCGTTGAATAAATATTTTTCAGGGTTAATTATATTGATTGTATTTATACTGATGTTGCTAGTGTATAATTTTCCCGCATGGGAGGGGAGCGCCCTTAGAGGTGGAGATGTAGGTGCGTTTCATAAAATTGACGCAAAAACAACCGATATTCGAGTCAAACAGGAGTCGCGGATATCGCTGAGACTATTTATGACAAACTGAGAAAAGCAAGGGAACTGAGAAAAGCAAAGGGGTGGGTGGGAATTGGCGGTTGATGGGAGAGGGTTGGCGGGAAAGATATTTTCAAACATGCTAACCGGCCGATTATTGCGTCGAATCAGTATTATTACGGATCATTGGCATTTATAAAATTTCACTACATGTTCTCTATGTATAATTTCAACCTCTTTCAGGCATGGGAGTGGTGCACCCTTAAGGGTTAAGGTGGAGTGGCATTAACTGAAAAAAACGCTAACACATTCGAGTTTGGAGTCGAATACGGGGTTATATTGATCCCCGTGTTTAATTCTAACGTTTAACTTACAGTTTAACTTCCCCAAGCGGGGGTGGACGGGTGTTGACATTTTAAAACATGTTAAGCAATCGATATTTTCGTCGAATAAATATTTTTTGTCTCTCTGAGATTTATTATATTTGTCTACATGTTCCATATATTTAATATTAACCTCTTTTGGGATTTGGAGTGGAGCACCCTTAAGGGTGGGAGTGGAGTGGATTTATATAAAAATAACGCAAACACAATCGAGATTGGACTCGAATCCAGGTTTATGGTCGTCAGTGAGTTTAATTATGATATTCATGTTGCCGTTTAAGTTTCCCAAGCGGGTGTGTTTAGGAGTGGAAATTTTGAAACGCGCTAACACGGGCGATATTTGAGTCAGATAAAAATTTTCTCGGTAAAATTAATTAATAGTGTTTGTACCAATCAATGTGAATAAAATGTCAACCTTTTACCGAATGGGAAAGGAGCACCGGAGGGGTGAGGGTGGAAGGGTATTACAAGAAAATAACTCAAATACAACCAAGAATGGAGTCAAACCCAAAGTTATGGATAACGCTGAGTTTAATTATGACATTAAACTAGCAATTAACCACCCACGGATCAGGGTTGGAAATTGTCGAAATGTTATTCTACCGACTTTTGCGACGACTAAACATTTTTCGGGATCTATGAGATTTACAAAATTTCTCTACATGTTCGCTGAGTATAATTTCAACCCCTTTCGGGCTTATCGGTGGAGCACCCTTAGGGATGGGGTTGGAGTAGCGCTACAATAAAATAACACGAATACCTCCGATATTGGAGTAAAATCCAAGAGTGTTTCCGAGTTTAATTATGACATTCAATTTTCCATTTAACCCTCAGGGGCGGGGGTGGACGGGGTGGATTGTGGTGGAATTTTTCTAATATGTTAAGCGGTCGATATTACTGCTAAATAATTAATTGTCGAGGTTAATGACATTGATATATATCTACCGATGTTGTTTGTAAAATTTACCCCTATGGGTATGCGAGGGAAGTATACTTAGGGGAGCAGGTGGAAACATTCAAACATGCTAAAACAGCCGATATTTATTGGGGTTCGAAGAAAAACCGATGTTGTCTGAGTATAATTTAAACCCTTCACAGCATGGGAAAAAATCAATCTTAAAGGTGGGGGTGAACGACTTTACAAATAAATAACGCGAATAAAACCAAGATTACAGTCATATCCAGGGTTTTGAATGTCGCAGTGTTTAATTATGATGTTCAATTGGCCATCTAAACCCCAAGGGCAGGGGTGGACCGGGGTTGGAAATTTTCAAACATGTTAAACGGCGATATTTACATGAAATAAATATTTTTCAAAAGTTAATTAGATTTTATAGTATTTCTGCTAATTTAATGCTTGTAAAATTTCAACCTCTAGCGACATAAGTGGGAGCACGCTTAGGGGTGGGTGGGAGATATTATAAAATAACGCTAATACAACCTAGACTCGGTTCAAATCGAAGGTTATGGATGTCCCTGAGTTTATTTATGACAATATGAGCAACCCGTGGTGATTTGGCTGGGGTGGGACAAGTTGGGCGGAGGTGGGCGGGGGTTAGAAATTTAAAAACACGTTGACTGGATTAATTTGCGTCGAATAAATATATTTAGGGATCAATGAAATTAATAAAATTTCTCTATATGTTCTCCGTGTTTAATTTCAACCCCTTTCGGGATTGGGGGATCTCCCCTTAGGGGTTGGGGTGAAGTGACATAACACTAAAATAACGAAAAAGCAATCGAGATTGGACTCGAATCCAGTGTTATGAATATCACTGAGATTTATTATGACATTGAAATGGCCGTTTAATCCCCAGGGTCGGGGATGGACGGTGTGGAATTTTTCTATCATGTTATATAGTCGATATTAGCGTTGAAAAAAATGCCAGTGCCATTGATGTCGATAGTATTTCTACCGATGTTGTTTGTAAAATTTTAACCCCTTTCAGTGGAGAGGGGAGAACGCTTAGGGCTGGGAGTTGAAATATTCTAACATCCTACGACAACCGAAATTTGATTCGGATAAATATTTTTAGGGGTCAAAGAGTTGATAATGTTTCTAGCAATATTATCTGAGTATAATTTCAACCCCTTAGAGCATGGTAAAGGAGCACCCTTAGGGGCATGTGAGGAGATGCTTTACAGGAAAATTACGCGAATAAACCCGAGATTGGAGTCAAATCCAAGGTTATGTATGTCACTGAGTTAAATTATAACATTCAACTTGTAATTTAACCCTCGGAGGCGGTGGTGGACGGGGTGAAAATTTTTGAACCTGCAAACACGGCAGATGTTTGCGTTGAATAAATATTTTTAATGGTTAAGTATTTTACTGTATTTCTATTGATGTTGTTTGTGTATTATTTCAACCCCTCTCGTCATGGGTAGCGGTGGACCTTTAGGGGTGGAGGGGTTTCATAAAATGAACGTAAACACAACCGATATTCGGGTCAAATTGGGGTTATGGATGTCGCTTAGTTTAATTATGACTATTTGGTCAATGCGTGGGGGTGTGTGGGAGTTGGCGGGGTTTTGAGGGACTGGGTGGAGGAGGGCGGGGCTACAAACTTTGAACATAGTAACCGGCCGTTTTTGCGTCGAATCAATATAATTCGGGATCAACAGCATTCATCAAATTGGGTAGGGGTAAAAATTTGCAAACGGTCAATTTTTGCGTCTAATAAATATATTTCGGGATTAATGGGCCTTGTAATATCTCTCTACATGTTCTCCTTGTATAATTTCTGTGGCATTACTAAACATTATGCAAAACAATTGATATTCGAGTTGAATCCAAGGTTTTTTATATCACTGAGTTTAATTATTACATTCAACTTGCCGTTTAACTTCCCCAAGCGTGGTTGGTATTTTTAAAACATGTTAATCAGCTGATATTAGCGTCGCAATAACAATTTTCTGGGTCAATTAAATTAATAATATTTCCATAGAAGCTCTCTAAGTATAATTTCAATGCATGTCGACATGGAGGGTAGAAAGCTTAGGGGTGGGGTTTTGGTGGGGCGTTACTTGAAAATAACGCTAATACGATTGGAATCAAATCCTGGGGTATCTATATCTCTGAATTTAAGTATGACATCAAACTTTTTGTTTAACCCAAAGTACAGTGGGGACGTGAGTGGAAATTTTGTAAAATGTTTAATATAATATAATATAAATATAATATGATTTATTACAGAAATGTTTTCGGGGTCAATGAGTACAACCCCTTTCGGCATGGGAGGTGAGCACATGTAGGGATAGGGGGCGATATGCATTACATAAAAATAACGCAAAAGCAACCGAAATTGGAGTGAAATTGGGGGTTATGGATATACGCCATTCCGGGAAACGCCGGACACCCAGCTATATATATAAATAAAACCCAGTGTTTGGATGTAAGTATATATATTTGTGTGTATCTTCCTGATACAAATCTACACCGGTGGGGAAAATTTTACCAAATTTCGTACACGTGTTCTTTGCGAGCAGGAAACAAACACTGCCGGAGTGAGACACGTCTACCATACTCAGGAGCGGGGGTGGACGGGGGTGTAAATATTCAAACATGTTAAAACCGCTGATATTTGAGTCTGATAAATATTTTTAGAGGTCAAAGAGATTGATAGTGTTTCTAAGGAAACAATCTGACTATAATTTCAACACCTTACATCATGAGAACGGATCACCATTAGGGTTGGTGTGGACGCGCGTTACAGGAAAATAGCGCTAATTCAATCGAGATTGGAGTTAATGCCAGTTTTATGGAAGTAGCTGAGTTTAATAATGGCATTCAATTGGCCATCTATGCCCCAGATGGACGGGGGTGGAAAATTTCAAACATGTTCAAACGGCGAAGTATTCGTTGAATGAAACTATTTTTGGGTTAACGAGTTCAACCCCCTTCGGAATGGGAGGTGAACACATTTAGGGATAGGGGTCGAGTTGTGTCTCGGGCAACGCCGGGCACCCAGCTAGTAATTAAATATACGCATCTGTACATTAGATGTATGAAAAAGTTTAATTTGATGGTTTCATGGGTAGTAGCAAAAGCGCGGAAGAGAAGAAAAACTTCTGATATACGGTAAAACCAGTTTTGGTTTACGTGGTTGTATCTGCAGTGGAACCTAGTTGTATAGTAAATATAGTTAATCTTGTCTAAGTATCTCCTGTGCCTGATGCAGGATAGTGCACTCGTTAATTTAACTTTCGTCTCCAATTCCCCTGATTGGCCTTTGTGCCACTGACACGAGGTTAAGTGAAATTACCAGTTTTGCATGCCAATTACGAACATGTCCAGGAACTCCGATGGAAAAATATCTAATGGCCACAATGAGGATTACCCTATATACAGCCTGTCTACAGCATTCTCTTATGTACGTAGGCAAATCATGAATGCATTATTTATCAATTATTACGTTATGAAGTAAACATACACTCTTTATTATGACATCGACAAGGTTGAAATTTACACATACATACATACATTGTTTTACGCTTTCATAGGGGGCAGAAGTAAACTTAACCGGCAAGTTGAATATCATAATTAAAGTCGACGACACCAAAACTCCAGATTCGACCAGTCTTGACCAGTCGCTTGTTGCCTCTAGCGTTAAGCGATAAATTTATCGTCACCTACTACCCAATGCATGTTTGCACACAGGGTAGTTTTTCTACCGCTGGAGCTATTTTCATTCTTAATTTGAATTTTCGTATTGAAAGGTTGTTTTTTGCCATCCTATCTTTCGTGTCCCTTTTTTTGCATATTTCGAATATTTTGGGTGACATAATAAATATTGAAATAATTATTTAATTAATTAAAGAGAAACCAGTGTTATGGGATAAAACCCTTAAGATATTTCGCGTAATCCTGCCTCAACTCTTCAAACAGCGTGTAGAAAGCTTCAACCTCCTCTCTTCTTTCATTAATTGGTCGATTTTGTCTTCTCATTTTCATTCGCCAACGAATTAACTGTAATTCTAGAATATGCTCTTTGTTCATTTCGAACTACACTGTTCACAGCACACTCAACTGAGAATAGTACGACGATAATTTTACTTCTGCGCAGAGTGTGTAATTCTCCCGATTTCTTTGTGCGTCGACGATAATTTTAACTCCTAGTTAAAAATCGCCGAGTGTGTAACGGGCCTTACTGTATGCCTTTTATATCGATTAGTTTTCTTCCGCCCTTCTCCAGCACTACATTTTAGAACGTATCACCATTCCTTCACAGAACTACCTGCGGGTCGTAATGATCCCCCAATTTCTTCCCGGCCGTACAGAGATAAACAACTAAAAGCCTCCCGATTCCTTTCCCTACCAGATAGTGGAATAAAATGAAGCGAAATGTATATTCACCGTGAATTTTTTTTCATGCCATGTTTTATTTATTAAAAAACAATAAAATATAATAAGAACCATTTAATTAATGGCAGTTGAGAAAAATATATTTCTGTACTACACAGTTGAACGAAGTCCATTCTAGATATTTCACCAGTCCTATACTGTTGATTATCGTTAGATTTATCATTTATTCTTACTTTTGTAGTGATTGCAGATGATTTAAGTTTGGTGTTGGTGGCAGTTTGTCTCATAAGTAAAACTTCAACGAATTTATAGATATCGAGATTGAGTGATAAAAACTGTTTATTCAACTTACCGTTAAAACTATCACATGCGTTGGTTGCTCGTTGTAGGTTGTCTGAAAATTCCACCAACTGGATTGGACGAAATTGGGAATTTTCGTCGATGTAATTTTCCACCAAATAATCGCGGAAGAGGTTAAATTTTTCCAATGGTGGCTTTATGGAGATAAAATATTCAGTAAAACACTCACCAACTTCCTCCGTCTACTAGTTCGGTAGGTCGAACATGTAATAATGTAAAAACAGACCAGCTTCTGTTATATTTATATAGTCCGTTGCTAGTCCTAGGGCTTGAATCTTCCTCCACAAACTCTAGGTTAAGTGAAATTTGTATGTCAGGACCGCACTTAGAGCCCACACATTCGTCATAGCCTCTATTACAGCGCGTTATAAATCAAGAAAAATAGCACGTGGACAGAACTGTAGATTTCCTTCCTCAGAATTTTTTACGTAACATGTTGAAAACTTCTATATAAGACTCAACCCGTTTATCAGCAAGTGATTGTTGGTTATAAGGTTATGGAGGCCGAACAGGTCTTAGCAATACGATCGGGACTCGCCGAGGTTTCAGGCGGGAAGGAATCGGTCTGTGTCATTTAGATAGCTGGAAGTGACCGGGGTGGTTCTCGGGTCCCGCCGACCTTTTAAAACTTTCAACGTATTTTCCTTCCTTTTGTCCGAATGTATATTTTTTCGCTCCGTACTCAATACACAACACTTTACCGTGTAACATGAAATTTATAAATTTATTTCTCTGATTCATTTCATTGGATACATTAACCAAAAGGTTTGGTGCCGACAATTTTATTTATTACTAGCTATTATTAATTTAATCATAACTCGTACGACTCACTATTAATCGAGTCAAGAAATCTGCTGGTACTTAAAATAAGTCTATAAAACCTGTACATTAAAAAATGTTGGTCCATTTACTCTCGGGTAAGTTAAGAGAGGCTAAAATACCTTAAGAGGTTCAAAAATATCTCATGTAACCCTAAGAGAGTCAAATATATTTCCAGTATTCTAATAGCCAGAAATACTCTTGCTACATTAGTTCTGGTAGCCTGAGAGACTAAAAACTACTCTCGAAAATCAAAAAATGTGGAAATTTATTTTGGTCCCTTAACAGATTCAAAAACGTCTGATACCGTAATATATATATTGTAGGAAACAGTTTATTAATAAGTAATATATCCCCACGTTAGGCGCCAAATTGTAGTAAACATTTTATCAATAAGTAATATATCCCCACGTTTGAGGGTCAAGATATATGGTAAACTCTTATACCAACTATTTTCTAAATTACCTGCACTTCAATATAATCAAAATTAATTACTACTATTTCCTCGGCTAATTGAGTTCTTACGACCAATAAAATATAGAAATTTACAAAAATGGAAACAGAAAAATATAGAACGTTTAACAATGTTTATTATAGAAATTAACGCTTAATTATTATGCATATGCACAAATAAAACTAAACAAATACCTTGGAACGTCAAAAGCTGTTCTCAAGTGACCCAGCACACCTCAACGTATGCTGTAACTTTGTAGTTTGTTAATGCTCGGAACAAACTTCAGAGATCTAGAAATTGACTGATTCAATCCGAATAAATCGGCTAGACTGCGAGCAAAATGTAGCTCAACTCGCTTAGTTTTAAAGAACCAATCTTACAACCTTAAATAAATAACGCCCTTCTCAATTTTCCAACAGCAAGCTGTATTGTCCAGAGCCACCATAGGAGGTGTGGAGATAGGATTTATTGGCAGAGGTACTATACATATACGGCATTTCACAGGACTACCACCTCTCGTGACCTTTTACCAACGTTTGGCAAGATTATCTAAACCTCTAGTGAGATTCGTTATACTTAATTCACATGCAAAAACAACGTCCTTCAAAAAATAAAAGATGGATCCACTGTAATGCAGAAAATTGCTTAGGATCAGACTGATTTCACACTCAGATAAAAACAGCGACCATATACCAACGACGCACCTGAACGAAATGTCCGACTTTTAGTCTACTCGACCCAAAACCTGACACTCGACTGCGGTTTCTCAGACAAATAACATCAACAGCCACTCGACTGAGACTGCTCTCCTGCCCTCGCTAACGTTCGACTGCTGGGGCTCGGTTGATTCCTGTGTTTACTTTTCAAGGCTTTTTACCTTTACCTCAGGACACATTTTGACCTAGGGTTAAATTTTCGTAACCATTGGAAATACATCACCTGTATTGCCGAAGTGAAGACAGAAAATCTTAAATAAAATAAGTTCCTTAGTAATCTCTACAATATATATATTGTAGTAACCACTTTGAATTATATTAACAAAATATCCGGATATGACAAACAAATTATGTAGTATACCCAAGATTAATTAAATGAATAAAAAAAGTCGAAATTAAACCAAATATTTATAAAGATAAAAAAAATTATTTGACAAACTTGATTTTAGTTGAATTTACATTTTAAGTTAAGTTAATGCCTCAGTTTTTATAAGAAGATTAATTTTAGGGTCGCACATCTAATAAATGAAGTGATTTATTTTAATATTCACCAGATTTCAAAAGCATAAAAATGAATTTAAATTTACAATAACAACATTTTATATTAATAACAAAACTATTATAAATCTGAAAGTTATATAAATCTGGTAAAGATATAGAAATCTGACGGTAAACGATATTTACGTAAAGGTTTACAGAAGAAAGTTATTTTTTTACATACCATTAATTTGCTCTCGTTTGTGCACATGTGATTAATTTTTATATAGAACAATATTTCACTGACAGGCCATAGCACTGATTTTATCCTCGTCTCACTTTCCAACATAGAATTCGTACTGTCACGATGAGATTTCTGTAAAAATCTTTAATAAAAAATGATGATATTCAGCCCATTCCTGAATTAGACCACCCCGGACTACCATGATCAGGTTCTCCAAAACACACACCCTCTGAATATCTCAGTTTTACTGTCTTCTGACTTTACTTGTTAATTTTTTCTGACCATCTCGTCAAGCCCTCCAAACACACACACACACTGACTATTTGACACAACATTCTGCTCTCTAACTACTGTATGTCTCCCAAACACACTCTCTAAGTGCTCACCACTAAAGTTCTGAGTGTCTCATCTACCTTTTCGACAATACAAAGTAGTAACCATTATAGTGTCTGCATGCTCGCCAAACAATACTGTTCTTTACAATGCTCTGGCCTCACAATAACGCTCAAATAATTAAAGAAACAATTTATTAATTCATGAGATATTTCTGATTTCTACTATATATATATATATATACATATACATATATATATATATATATATATAAATATTGTAATAAACAAATGGACAGCTTTAATTAAATGAATCAATTAACAACATTTACTAATCTTTGAAAGAAATTTATTATTCTTGATAAATTTTACAATGTACAAAACCTATTTTTCATGCCGAATTTCATCCATTAAAAAAACAAATACATTAATTTTCATTTATTAATTCGTGGCATTTTTGAACATACAGTTCTTATATCATTACAATCAAATTTGTCGAATCTCTTATCTCAGGGCCATAACTGGGTTTGATAATTAGAAGAAAATCAATGTATAAACTGACAATTAACAATTCAAAATATAAAAAGTTAACCTAAAACAATATGAAAAGAAGTGAAAAGAAAACTGAACGAAATCTGACTATACCTTTTTTAATTATCGTTTACAAATTTATATCAAAGTATTGTTACTCACGCACCGTCTGTCTGGTACCAGATCTCTCTCTTGTATCTTGAAAACTACACACTAAAACCCCATTTATACACAGACTCTACACTTCATTGAAAATTTTAATACACACGATTAAAATACTCGTCCTCAGCTATCTGGAACCTCGGATGAGCCGCCCCCTTTGGTCTGCTAGTGGTTGTCGGTCCACTCTATGCGATAATTGTTCAATCAGCGTGAAGCAACCATTTGCTTCACCGTGTGCAAATTATTAAATAAATATCTCCGTAAAATATTTGCTTGCTTTCATGTAGAAATACAGGATCTCGCCATTTGTACTTTATATCTGCAAACTTTACTGTTCGTTGCTCTAGGTGAACTGAACTATATTATCTCCCCGTCGACTTTTTACAGTTTCATCTCCCGTACGCAGAATTTTGACTCCTTCACCTTTCAATCGCCGATTCCAGACTTTTAGATCATTAGACTTTTACGTTTTTCAGTTCCCCACGTGAACTGAACTGTTCCGTTTCTCGCAGCCAACTGCTCTTCTCCAAGTGAATACAGAGTTTAAGCGCGCGCGGTCTCCATTGTTGAACAAAGAAACAACCCGCCTTTATTGTCGCCTTTACGCATTCGTACCACTAACAATTTAATTACATTAAAAACAATTAATGGCCTGTTTAATTGGCATTACAATATATATATATATTCCTAATACATTAACAGATTCGAAAATCCTCACGGTACACTAATTTGAATAATCAATTAGAATTATGTATTAACCCTTTAATGAATGTTTTTTTGGACTTTTCAAACTAAATTTTTAAGATATTTTTGTGAATACAATACGGAAAAAATAATCAAAAACATCTAACGTGACCAAAGTCAATGAGCAAATCATTATGTTGTACGTATTTAACATAAATATAATTAGGTCTGATCTATCAATAATTCACATTTATAGTCAGTGCAATTAGAATTCCCTGATAATCAAGATTAAATTTTCTTGAGAAAAATATAAATTAACAGAAAATACGTATTCTGAAGTTGACCGGCTGGTACAAAAATCTGTCCTAAGGGATTGACTCACAGGCATGTTTTAACACGTCCATGGATGCCAAATATTTCACTTTTTTGTAAGTGTATAACAAATAAACTCTCTTCGAAACCAACAGATGCCTCTGCGGTGATACTAAAACTTACGTTGCATATTTGCTACACTATTTACTAAAGGGTTAATAATGGCACAATGTGCCGAAAGTTCAAGAATAAATAATGAATCGTTGATTATATATTTATGAATAATAATTATATTGACAAATAAGTGCAAAGTATTTTTAAAATTACAGTTTAATGTTGCATTAACCTTTTGGTCATTAGCGACTTACATCCGTTAAGTTCTACATTTGTATAACAATTAAATCACTTTATACAACTCAGTTTTCGTCGTAAAGTCTATGAGGTTGTTTATTGCTGCTGATGAGTTGCAAATCTCCATCATTGAATGGGAGGCTATGGTTGATCATCTTATCTCGCTATATTTGGGGCAGTCAAAGAGGACATGAGGAATTGTTGTGGACTCCTTGCATGAGCTGACTACCGGCTGCGGAGATCTGGAAATCAAGAATGAATGAGTGAAACTGGAGTGCAATGTTCTTATTCTGGCTACAACAACCTGTTGCCTTCGAGATAGTTCTTTCGGGTACGATATTTCTCGGATGCTGCTGACATTTCTGAGGATGACTCCAAATTCGTCTGGTTACACTGGTCTACTCCACTTTTCCTCCAGTTCCTTGTAAAGCCCTTCTCTGCAGTCCCTGCTGGTGCAGACTGGCAGGTTGCTGGATCTTCCTTGACAATCTTCGCTAGGAGATCTGCCCAGTCGTGCCCTACTATATCCTTATGCGCCGGTAGCCAGGCTATAGTGATCCGGTTTCCGTTTTCTTGTATTTTCAATATATTCTCAATTCGATTTATGCAACAATTTCTGTGCACTGTACTGGTTATTCTGTGTATAGCGTCCTTGGAGTCTGTTAAGATGATATTGTTGGCCTCCAGTGTTTCCAGACACAGTTCCGTGGCCATGAAGATGGCGTATAATTCTGCTGAAATTATCGATGCATTATGGTTTATAGCGATTGATTTTTCTTTGCCTGTCGTAACTATTGCGCACTCAACTCCATTTGAATTTTTGGACCCATCGGTATAAATGACACTGGAAGAATTATTTATATCTTTGTAGTAACTGATAGACTTCAGCGTTCCAGTTTGTGTTGTGTGGGTTGTTTACTTTAAGTTTATGTAACGATATATCGATTGGCAGTTCGTTAAGCTTCCATGGGGGTATGCTTGCCGTGGTGTTGTGGTATATCTCTGGAAAAGTCATTCCTTCCTTTCGTAATATGTCCTTTAGCGCATATCGATGAGTGACAGTTTGTTCTCTTATTATTGGGTTCGATGCCTCTCTTGCCTTTATCGCGTATCTAATTGCAATTGCTTTCCTTCTGCGTCTAAGCGGGATTTCGTTTAAGTGCAAAGTTATACAAAAAAAAATAGGCGAGGAAGGCCGAGAGTGTACAAGAAGCACCTCTTGGGCCTCGCCTATCGCCCAAAAAACCGCCCACGACCCGAGCATTGGCGAGGCGAGGTTAAGCACCACGAGCTTGTTTCGCGACGACTCGCCGAGAAATTAGAAGACCTGTACGTTTGCTGGAGTTCATATTTCTATTCTGTAAAACTCTTTTTGTCTAAGAATCAAACGGAAGCATACTTGATCATTCACTGTTATCACGCTCCGAAGAATAATTTTTATGCCGGCTGAGCACATGGCGAGACATGGCGGGATTTTATTAAATTGAAATGACCAGACTGAATAGGATCAAATCAGATGAAAATCCAACGCCTTCGCTTCTTCAGCGTCGAGATCCTTCAAGGATAGAAAAATAGAAAAATCGATAACGTGAGGTTATTTGTATCTAAGTACCGTTCAGAGACATGAACAAAATCAGAAACTGCTATGAAGCTAAAGATATAGTTTAATATAGAAAAGCAAGACTGAGCATAGAGCATTCACAGTTCCAAAGACGGCAGTAACAAGACTAATTCAAAAAGTGGCCCCAGAGACTGAGAGAAGGCGGGTAACCAATATAAATCTCCAGATCAACCCACGTGTTCTGTTATAGAGCCCCACCCCCCCAGCCCCCCTCAAAACCGGTAACCACAAGATTTCTACAGAATTTGCACAGAAATCCGAACCAACTGAAAATCTGTTAACGTCGTGTCTCAACATGATATGCCTACATCCTCCCGGGGCCTGAGTGAAAAAAAATTTCTCACGGGTGTGTGGTATAGACTGAAATAATGAAGTAAATTAATAAATCTATAGGGTATTCAACAACCAAGAGTCCCTATAACGATATTTAATTACCATAGACATAATTATTTTTATTTTAATGTAATTTGATCAAAATTTACACAATGAATTGCACCAATGAATTAACTCTTCAGTTTATGGAAACATATCAAAGTGTATCAATAACTTGGGACTACTGCGCTTCAGATTGTTAAATGATACATGGGATCGTTAGAGGGGAAATTTTGAAATTATGATACCTGGTTTGAGATATTTTAAGAATCCACTTATAATCATCATATGCACGGTATAGCGGCAGCATTGTGGGAACTAGGAGAATGTGCCGGAGCGTGTCTGTACAGCGAGCATCAGCCTTCAAAGTGCAAGTCTACCGTTGGCCTTCCTTCCCTGGGCGGAATTGTTCTATTCTCTGTTCTAGACGGCTATGTTATATCGGAAATATGAAGATATCACTACATAACGTAACGGTATCAGTGACTTCGAGGAAAACGCCAGGCTATTCTTTTTATTCATATATTTTATTATTAACCAACTGGGTGCCCGGCGTTGCCCATGTACTTATTTATATAAACCTGAAAAAGTATTTAATTCTATATTAATCTCTAGTCAAAAAGTGATTTAACCTAAATCTAAATGTTCCTAGTTCCGGGAATACTTTCGGCCGATAGTGCTTTAAATGAACAGCTAAAAAATACATTGAATTTTATTGCATCAATCCCAACAAATATACCTCCGAATTTCTTTACCATACTTTACAATACTTAAAATATACTCGTTGAGTATTTCAGGATATAATTGACCCTCATTCTTCAGACATTACGAAAGATTAAATTGATGAAATTCTTAGCTAGATTAAAAATGTAAACAAATAGTCTCCATATTCGAGTCACTAATATGACACGAAAATTAACTTACATTTTCCGCAAGGATAGTAAAGTATTTCGTATTGTATTTTCATTATAATTCGATGGAGTAATACTGGATTATACTTTTTATTCAAAAGAAAATATTCAAGGGAACTATTTCCTTTGTTCCTCACGTAGTAACGTTTCTCTGTCGCGTGACGTCATGGTCTCTTGGCGCGCAGTAATTTAACACAAAATTATCACACATTTTGCAATTATAATTCTTTTTACTTTTATGCTAGAAGTTCCTCACCCCCTCCCCTCCCCACCCAGTACCGTTTCTTCGTGTCTTGAAGAATATGAGTACCAATTTTTGTTGCAATCTGTCCACAGGTTTAAATTGGCATAAAAATTAACGTAAATACATACATACATACAAACATACATCCTTTTTTATTATATAGATTAATTAATAATAATTTCGGCTTTAACTGTCATCGAAGCCAGGTCATGCTTTTTCAATTTTATTCAATATTATTTTCTTATCATATTAAAGATTATTGGGAACCTCTAAATGGAAGATCTTCGCATCTTATGCAATTAAATTAATACAAACATTGAGCATCATACAAGAACTTTTTATCACAAAAATTAATTATCAAGGTCTCATCTTTTACAAATATTATGCTCACCTGAAGAAATCCGAATTTAGGGACGAAACGTAGTTTTTTTTTATTGATTTCAATGTCATTGTAGCAATTTAAGTGGGTTTTTGTTATTAGACTTGTTCTGAGTTATTGGAAATTATATTTATCTTGAGATATAAAATCAATTTTATATTTTATTAATAAGTAGTTTCTATAATTGCCTTGCAATGGTACATCGTCAGTTGGAGTATCTTTCTTACAGTTCTTTTATCGCTTCCTCCACTTTTTCCCTTGCAATGTTCATATTGTTATCGTCGAAGTCATTTTATAAACAATATTTTCAATATTAAAGCAATTTTATATTTATAGTAAAATTCTGCACTTAAATGTAAAAGCTCAACGATTATTATGATGGGGACTGTGGTTTCCAATCTGCTCGTCGTGATTTGATGATTTCCTCGTTTTACCTATTCAGTTAAGTAAATCGTCTTGATATAACGACCATGTCTGCTTCTTTCCCAAAACTAGGCACTTGACACCTGGCCATTTAAAATACAATTTGTGACAAAGAAGTGTATCAAATTACAGATAATAATAAGCATACTAAAATTAATTATTGTATTGTATTGTAGAAAGTCACAGAAAGTATAAGAAATAGAACTACTAAAAATCATTATTGTTTTATTTTCTGGTCATTGGTCTTGTTTGATGCGTTCACGATTTTCCTGAAACCTGAGCCATCAGATCGTAACATTTCATAAATCTCACACCCTTATTTGCTTCCCGTACTATTGTTTCCGTCTGTAGTACCTTCCATCACTCTATCATGCCTCAGTATACACCTTACAAACTTGGCTCGTCCTCTACTTATCATCATCTCTATCCATTTGATCTTTACCATTCTTCTGTAGGACCACATTTCAAATGCTATTTCTCAAGTCTTCCAGCTGTCAATGTTTCATATCCGTGCCCTCCTGTACGGCACTCATATAATTTTAGAAACTTTCCTTCAATCCAATTTGAATGTTGGTAACAATTTTTGTCGACTTGTGCTATTCTGTTCATATCTTTATTTAACTCCGAAGTATCAAAACACATTGCGTTGAATTGAAGTTGCATTACATCCGGAATTGTTTCTCAAGTTGCTGTTGAACCCTTTTTCTCAATTTCTATGGACACATTTTTGCTAATTAGTACTTCGGATTTAGGGCTTCCATTTTCTTACATCACTCCATTCAAAGATTCACCCAGTTAATCTGACAATATACAAATATATTCTTGATAATATGAAATACGATTCCGTAACTTTTATCACTGAAATTATATTAATGTTTGCGATTCACAGGCGATCTTCTAAGCTTATAGTTTCGGTCTTGTTTCTTTCCTAACTAGTGCTGAATTCGTATAGACTCTTTTAAAAGTAGCCCAGTTAACCCAAAAAAAATCCTCCACGAGAAAAAGATCGGGTATTTTGTTTTTTTAGAACTTGTATATATTGTGGCCATTAGAGAGAAACCAAGTTTTCTAATTCGAGAGGCCTCGGGAAAAGTTTCTGTAGTCGAAAAATATGAAATTTTGCACCCCTTTTCAGTTTTTCGATTATAGCAAGGGAATTAAGCATTTTATTGAATATACTGCTCAGTAATAAATTGTAGAGCACAAAATTATGCATCGAACGGTATATCCGATTACGAAATTCGGTCGAAGGAAGTGGTATAAATCTTTCGTCAAATTTATATTTTATGTCACTTTGGAAAAGAATGCAGTTTGCCATATTTCTAGAGCTGATATCTCCAAAATGGTCACCAGTACATTTACTGGTCATAGAATAAAGCTTTTAAGCAATTTAATTCTCATTACAACGCATCATCTGCTTTTAAAAATCCAACGAGAATGGCCAATAATACACCCATTTTGCTGGATGTATACCGCCGAACCGGTTACACTAATATTATGCTGCTGAGGATGGCAGTGACGTGTGCTTGAAGGTGAAACATGTCTTTTGCAGAGCATATTAAAATGGTTTTTTTTCCAAAGAGATATATAAACATAATACAGTGGCTATATCAGCGTTACAGCGCTCTGGGTGCAGGCCATTTTTTAGTAGGTCTACTTCACCGAAATTCTTAGTTATGTTCACGCTGCTGTTGGTGAAAGTTTTGAAGTTTTTGTGTTAAAATATATTGTTATTTTAATATTAATCATGCCAAGCGTGTGTTCAGCCTACAATTGTAATAAAACACATGAAGTATCGTATTTTAGGTATCAGCATAATAATAATAAGAAAGATAGCCAAATGCAGACAAAATAAGTGATAATATAAATACCACACAACGTTTCTGGGATCCTTGTCCTTTCTTCAGGTGCTAAGAAGAGCCTAGAGCGACACAACTGCACTTGTCATTTGACCAAAAAGCAAAAGCTTTGGAGGTGCTGTTATGTCGCTCTAGACTATTTCGTCTGTATTTGACTACCTTCCTTATTATTTTTCCGACGTATCAGCATTTTTCATTTCTAACTTAACTTATTCTTAGGTCGTATTTATCAAATTTATGTATTTTTCATGATCATCAATAATGAGAGTCAGATTTATTTTTATTAAAGTATTTCTCTGTACTGTAAGTAATCTAGTCCCCTTTTTTTTAGAAAGATTTTCTTTGTAAAACAAGTAGCAAACAAAACGATGGGTAATGAATATGAGGCGGGATAAATGCTTCTAGTTGTATGTGCTCTTCTCATTCTCAAGACAGATAGATACATGTGTGTTTAGGTTGTTTAGACGTTCTCTTTGCTCCTCGCTCTCAAAGAAAAACGGGATTGATTAAAATATAAGACATTAAAGACAAGTTAATCAACCCGTCTAAAGACGTTGTGAAATTATTTACACTTGCTGAAAAAGTATTGAGGAATAATGAAACACACATAGGAAAGAATAATTTGCTATTAAAATATTGTGTGGAGATATTCCGGATGTTGGGACATAGACAAATTTTATTTTGTGAATTCGACCATTTAATAGATTCGGCCGAATTTGGTGAGGAAACTCACTACTCAATTTTGATAAATGTTTTATTAAAACATTACTTTCATTGCAGAATTCGTCATTATGTAAAGAAAAAGCAATGGATGAAAGAGGACGCAATATTAGGCAATTTTATACAAAACTGATATTACTGAAAGGTCAATAAATTTTTCAATGCCCTAAATGTGTTATATTTGCTTAAACCTTAAAAAATATGTTGTTTGTAGAGATTTAGTTTTAGATCATTTGTGCGGCATAGTAAAGGCTAGCAGACGATAGGGGAACGCCCACCAGCCCTTATAAAACATGGCGGCTGAATTTACAATTTGCTTCAAATATGGCGGCGACTTGTCCAGGCTATGTTGCTTATATATGTCTTTGGTTTTTTCTAATAGTAAGAAAGAGTCAAGCGTTTCAAAGAGTATCTATATTATTTTGCAAGGAATAATAGCAATCAGAACTGGGGACTTAAGTCCGAGCGGGATACAACCAGCAACACGGGTGAACTTTCGGTCATTCTCAATGAGTTGTTAAAACCACATCATGCATTAAATTCTCTGAAACCGCCAATCTTTGACAAATTAGTTTACTGCCGACCATTTTGGAGATATGCATTCTTTTGTAAAATGACGTAATATGCCATCAATTTGACGAACGATTTCTACCACTTCATTCGACCCCATTTCGTACTCGAATACACCATTCGATGCAGAATTTTATGCTCTAAAATTTATTACCGAATATTATTTTCAATTTAATGCTTCATTCTTTTTTATTAGCAAAAAACGGAAAAGAGGTTGCAAAATTTCGTGGTTTTTAGGCTACAGAAACTTTTTCCGAGGCCTTTAGAATCATAAAAAATGGTTCTTCACTATCGGTCACAACAGATAAAAGTTGGAAAAGAAACACTCGATCTTTTGCGTGTTAAGATGTTATAAATTAAGTAATGTGGAGGAGAACCGTTACTCGCACACTGCAGAGTAGCTGTATCCAGGACAAACAACACACTCAACGAGATACAAATGATGTTTACGATGGTCTAAGTATGTCACGCCAACAGTCAAAGAGACAGTTTCCTTGTCAATACAGCGGGAATTGAATATTGCAAGAACTTTCACATACAAATTTGGAAAACAGGAAGGTTCACATTAAATAGTCGCTGTTCCTATAGAATCCCTACGGCAGAGAATTCGCAAACTGTCATCCATAGTCACGCTGCAGTTAAAATACAAATCAATTATGTGCTTGCTATTAGATTCTTTTTCAAATTTCTCTTTTTTAATTTGTTGACATATACATTTATATATTGTAGAAGGGCCGTACTTTCTTCAATATTAAGAACGTGTCATAAACACTGCGTACGACCTTTCGTTCTATCTGACGGAAATAGCTGCACCAGCCTGTTCAGTCGATAGAGCATATAGGTTTGTTGAGATTGACACACTCAAAACAAAAACAATTTACCATCAATATTGAATTGATTATAATTTATTTTTAACAATTTAATTCATTCGCAAAAACCAAAAAAACCATAGGGTCATTCCATGCCAAGTTACCAAATTTTCAAATAAAATTTTTAATTACCATCTCCAATAATGCTGAAATTTTGTGTAGGGACAGATATGTGTCTGAGACAATGCTGTGTAAAATTTCACCTTCATAAGTAGTATAGAGGGTTTTTTTAGGGCAATAGGCTACATGAGGGTAATCCACTTAGGGCAACTCCCCTTTAATAGCATAGGAAGGGATTTGAAAGGGGGGATGTGGAAGGGTAGAGGAAGGTAGCCAAGGGTTAACTAGGGCCCCAGGGCTATATTTTAAGGATCCTACCCGGCATTCGCCTAAAGGAATGCAGGGAAAACCTTAGAAAAACCTGCATCGGGTAGGTCGGGCATTGGGTACTTGTCCCACGCCCTTCCGATAGCGGGAGAGGAGTTTGCTGTGGGGACGCAGCTTACCCCTCGCCATGCCTTGGCCTGTTTAGGAGGCAGCTGGCCGACTATTCCGATAGGAATAGCGGACAACTCTTACTGTATGCCCAAGGTCTGCGACCCCGGAACATACACCTCTCAAAACAGACCGAGGTGCCTCGGCATGTGGGAACCTTAGTTCAAAAAAACCAGAGAGATGTGAGAGCATCCCCAAAGGTAGCCCCCGCCAGAGCTCTCTGGGAAGGTTCACCTGCGAGAAATCCTCTCGCAGGCTTCCTTTCGACCAATATTGAGGCCTCATAAAAATAAGTCACCTGTGGAATTCAACCGTGCGCGTGAATAGATTGTGAAGTTTCAAGTACTACTGCGGTGGAACTGTAGCAGCTAGCTTCCTGAAAAATGGCAAATACAGAAAAATTTTTATTCTCTACATGAAGGTTGCAGTTCCAATTTTTCATGCTTGAATAAAGGTCGAAAAATTTTATTATTTATTTTATAAACTGATGTTTGAGAAGCGTTGAGAACTCGACGTGCAACAATGTCACGTCGCGTATTGTGAAACAAAAATTAGGGAAGAAAAAAAATCTGAAACGTTCGTAAAATCGGCGAATAGCATATGGTACCTCATAATATATGTAGTGTGTTTCTAAAGAAATAGGAAGCAAAATGTGTATATTATCCATACACTCTTGAAGGCGTGAAACAATGACAACTAAATTTGAAATTAAAATGAAAAATTTTCGTCTGATTGAAAATAATGAATAAGAAAGCTAGCCAATTCAGACAAAAAAGTGATAATATAAATACCACACAAAGCTTCTGGGATTCTTGTCCCTTTCGTCGTTCTAGGCTCTTCTTTGAACCAGACGAAAGGAACAAGAATCCCAGAAACTTTGTTTGGTATTTATATTATCAATATTTTGTCTCAAACTATCTTTCTTATTCATAAATTCATAATTATTCATAAATTACATAAGGCTATCCACGTTGTGCCTTTCTTCCCGTTAATAGTGTAGAAAGGGTTAGAAAAAAGGGGTTTCTGAAGGTATTCAAGGTTTCTCTCTAGACCATGTGGGTGAGGTTAAGGATTTTAACAGTCATTCGCCTAAATTTGATGCTGGGGAAACCCTAGAGAAACCGGCATGAGATGGGTCGGGCTCTCGTTACTTGTCCCACGCCGTTCCGAAGTGGTTTTCCTGTGCGAGGCGATATAGGAGCAAACACCCCTAGGGCCGGAGATGGGAGCCAGTAATTATATATGAAACTTGTAGATGTATCGCCGGATATCCGGCCATACTATAAGTCATATATTCGGCTGAATATTGCCATTGGCGTGTCGTAACGTGTAGATCTGAGTGAACTCGAGGAGGTAAAATACGGACGATCAGGCGGATTCGTGTGAATTCGGGCATCGTCGTTCATGAGTGAAGTGAGCGAAGTACATTTTGTTTTATTGAATGGACTATTTGTTGCGAATATCGTAGGCCTACATTTCCGGATATGGGTTCTTTATTTACTAAGTCCCCTCTCAATCGCCTAGAGGTCTGTAATAGGAATACTCCTCTCCCGTTATCGGATGGGCGTGGGACAAGTACCCAATGCCCGACCTACCTGTTGCAGGTTTTTCTAGGGTTTGTTCTGTATTACTTTTAGGCGAATTCCTTAAAATATAGCGCGGGGGCCCTAGTTAACCCTTAGCTACCTTCCTCTACCCTTCCGCATACCGCCTTTCAAATCATTTCCTATGCTATTAAAGGGGAGTTGCCACCATGTGGATTAACTTCATGTGGTCTGTTACCCTTAAAAAAAGGCAACGAAGCCAGATGAATCCACGATCTTGATATTACATTTTCAATTCGCCCACTATATTAATTATAAATTCCAATCTCTGAGAGACGCCCCGATATTGATCGCGTCTACGAGCCAACTTGAGGGCCACCTGACGTTATTAGGCTGTCATCGCTTGTAAGGTCGGTCGCAGTAAACGACGGTTACCTTTTAGTGCGGCGCCGACGGGTTATTGACGTCTCGGACGAGCCCGGACTTCCAGCTTCTTCGGGACGGACGCGCTTATGAGTCGGGGGCGGCGCCGCTGTCCGTGAACGACTACTGCGTCGACGGCGACGTCCTCTTGTCCTGCCGCGCAAGGCCGAAGCCCGCGACGCTGTACGGCGTCCTGGGGCTCGTGGGCGCCGTGTTCCTGCTGGCCACGGCGCTGCTGCACGCGTGTTTGCCCGAGCTCACCTCGCGAGTGCACGGGAAGACCGTCGCGGCGCACTCGGCCAGCCTCTGCGTCAGCTTCGTCTTCCTCGCAGCCACGCAGCTGCACCCGGACTTGCCGCAGCCATTCTGCTCCATCGCAGGTACAACATGTCGCCCGAGCTTGCAAACATCTCACCTTATTTCTTTAAAGATAATTTTGTGACGAATGTAATAGGCCAGAAAAATGTGCAGTACAGATATGTCAAATATTTTACATGAATTTATTGAAATTAATAAATCATATTATTGTCGTTGATGAACAATGAGCAAGTAATGATCGTGGAAATAAACGTGATAGCGTAAAAATTACACAACGACCACCAATAAATATCTGTAAATCTAAAGTACATAAAGAGAAGTAAAGGTAGATAGATAGCTTATGCAGACGATACTTCTGGGGTCTAGGACGTTTCGGCGCGAGAATTGACAAAGTCAAGGGCATTCATTAAAAACAATTTTTTTAACAAATACACAACTGATATTGATATTAGAAAATGAACAAATACTCAAATTTAGAATACAAACACGTTTTATTGGTATTGTAATTAAATAATAGTAAATTAACACAATAGTAAATTAATTCTATACCATGTAATTATAAGTTATACCACGCAAATAGTCTATAATATCGCGGTCACCAAAATTTCTCACTGTTATTAAAATTCTGTCGTCTGCATCACGATATTTTTTTAATTTACTTAAAGGTTTGTGACCAGCAACAAGTTGGTCTAAGTAAATGTCTCGTCCTTTTTGCACTCTGCGAAATATATATATATTGTAATATAGTAATATGATAGGCTTTTAAATAAACAATTATAAACTTTAAAACAAACAAAATTTATTTAACAAAACTTGAAACAATTATACAACTTCAAAAACATATCTCAATTCTCTCATAGGTCTTTATTGGGTTTGATAACGGCAGAACATTTAAACATAATCAAAGAAACAAAAATTTACATTTAATTTAAAAGGAAATGTTTATTCGTCTAGACATAGACAAAATTAATTATCGACGAACTTATTCTACAAGATTGATTTTAAATTTAAAGAGTTTATTTTATCAACACAAAAGAAAAGAATGATATCTGACTTTATCTTTTAATTCGGTTTACATCCATATATACAATGAAATTTTAACTTACGATTACTCAGGAAAATTTGGCTCGTTCGTACACACACACTTTACATACTGGCCGTTTTAAACACTGATTCTAACACACACTGTTGGTTTGACAAAAGTTAGTTCTCCGTTCGTGAAGGACATATCATTTGCTCGTTCTGAAGATTACTAGACGCTGGATAAAGTGTCCTGGTCTCCTACAATCGAAGACAATGGTCTAATTTTGAGATTAGAATAGATTAGACTTCAGCATACAAAATGTTTACCGATGAATATTTGGCTATTTCTCTCGCAGACTGAAACTTATAACACATTCTCCTCCCTTAAACGATGTCTCTCTTAGTCATATTCTCCAGCTTCGGTGATCGCCGAATAACTCTCTCACGGACCCTCTCTTGAACACATCCCGTTATCTTCGGTGGTCGCAGAATAACTCCATCACGTCCACCAGCTTTGGTGATCGCCTCACGACTAACTTCTCTAACCAACTCCTCTCAAAAGCTTATCTCCCGCTTATATACCCCCAATCTTTTCCTTTTTCCATTGTTCCAAAACTTCGTCGCAAATGCCCGTTGACAGTTTCCTCCATTATCCCGAGATTTATATTATGCAGCTGCAGTTCCTTAGTTAGCAAATGGCTAACTACTCTGTCTTGTCAAAAGCCGACAATCGAGACAGAACTATTTATCTTTTTTGCACCCTCACACACCCAGATTTTCAAAACGAAGAAATACTCAGTCCTACTCAGTCCTAAATAAACACATTACAAAACTTGCCCCTCTCAACAGTCCAAACCATTAATCAGAAACAATGCCTCACTTAACAAGTATTACATTGTGCCCCAGATTTAGGCCACACGCACGTGCACGGTTCCGAATTCTCAAGACCAGTTCTAAATAAACACATTACAAAACTTGCCCTTTCAACAGTCCAAACCATGAATCAGAAACAATGCCTGTTCCGAATTCTCAAGACCAATCCTAAATCAACACATTACAAAACTTGCCCCTCCCACAGTCCAGATTATCCATCCGAAACAATGCCTCACTTACCAGGCATTACAATATATATTATGAGCAATTGAATGTAAGCTTTATATTTTAAAGGTCTACTAAGTAATCAATATCTGAAGAGGTTCTGATGTAAGCAGCAAACGTCGTGTATGTCTAACAAATTTTTATGAAGAATTTCATTATTATACATTTTATTCTGATTTATTTGGCCATTAAAATTTATATTATAGCTTTCAAGATAGTAAAATATATTTAAATTCTATATATGATTTACTTCGGTCGATGACTATTACTATCTGTACTTCTGAGACTAAAAAAATTATGTTATTTATTTTCTGCTAAAATCACTGATTCAGTTTATTAGAGATGAGAAAAAAATATACTGATTAACATATCAACGCAGAAACGGAAATTCTGAACCTAGATACGTGAAAATTCACGCAAGCCTGTATAAATAATCATTTTTTTCGCTTAGTTTTTTATTTGTCTCTTACTCTACAGGCTATAATAACTCTACTTTACATGTTATAATGACATGAATTTTATGCATATTTTGTATACAAAATATTGCACTCATAGTTTTATGTGATCAATTAAGTTATTTAATTACGTACAAATTAATACATTTAATTAATTGCATATAATTATTGTATTCGTAATTATTTTGTACACTAAATGTCTTGTGTTTTTATGTAATTTTAAATTTCTAAACGCTAATTATTGTAGTTTAAAATAATAATTATTTGTGATTTCATAATAGAACGTAAACTATTTCCTTATTCGTGGACTAATGTAATGAATAATAACTAAGTTTCAATCAAATGCTCACACTAAAATGATCAAATGCCAAAATGACTCGCGCCGAAACGACAGCGCCAAAATGTCCCATTCCCATACTTCTGAGCCGCAGTCGTGGTACTTACAAAATCATAATAATAAGACACGTGTGTTAAACACTAATTAGAACAGGTGCTAACTCAGAAAGGCACTAATCTCCCTAAGAAAAAGTTGATCTTCTCGCCAAAATCCTCTCTTATTAATTTACACCGCATCTCCCCACATCCTGCTTTAGACTCTCGCATTCAATTAGCTCTATCCCCAACTAACAATAATACTCAAATAAAAAAAATTACGTCTGTTTGAAAATAATGAATAAGAAAGATAGCCAATTTAGACAAAAAAGTGATAATATAAAAACCACACAACGTTTCTGCGATCCTTGTGCATTTCATCAGGTGCGAAGAAGAGTCTAGAGCGACACAACTGCACTTGCCAGTAGACAAAACTCAAAAGCGACGAAAACGCAACTACAGTGGGAGAGCCGAAGAGTTAACGTAACAATAATGGAAAAGGCGACAATGGTAAAACAGAAGGTTTAGCATAATAATAAGGGATCACACCAATTTTTGAATTTCATAGTGTCTGTACATTAATAGCTGTGATGTTTGATTTAATGTCGAGCATCTCTGAAATGATTCTGGAATTGTACCTGGTGTCAATGTCTACAATCTTAGAATTTTTCCAATCAATTGTATGTTTAGAATTGATTATATGTTTGGATACTACAGATTGTTTATCAATGGGAAGTTTGATATTAGATATATGTTCCTTGATTCGTGTATTAAGGGAACGTTTTGTTTGTCCTATGTAGCAGGAATTACAAGTAGAGCAAGAGATTTTGTAAACAACACAATGTTTGCTGTAGGTGTCAAGTGGGTCTTTGTGGCTTTTGATCAAGTAGGAGAGGGTATTAGTGGATCTGTAAATGATGGATATTTGGTATTCTTTGAATATTTGGATAAATTTGTTATAACGGAGTACGAGAAAAAAATTGGCTTGAGGTGTTTGGGGACGAGTGACAGTAGGATATTGGATTTCACTCTGCTGTTTACGTGTTTAATAATAAAATTTAAAGTTTACTCATTGGAGATTAAAATGTTTCGGAGAATATTTAAGTTCTGTTGATGGAACTTGGAGTTAGAAAATAATATAAACCGAAAAACTACTTTCAGCACAGCTAAGAAGCCAAAAATTTGGATTCCGAAACAACCACTCCTGTCCTCAACTTTTTAACACAGTAACAGAATACATTAACGCATCCTTTGAAAACAAAATTATATGCCTATCCACATTATTGGATTCAGAAGACGCGTTCGACAAGGTTCACTATCCTTCAGCTATCGACCACCCTACTTTAACCTCCTATCCAACTATCTTACAAACCGCTCTTACCTTGTCAAATATCAAAGCTTTTCTCCCCAATATACTCTAATCACTCAGGGGTCCCACAAGATAGTGTCCTTGGTCTAAGAAGAAGGTGTAAACAGGCTACATATAGGGTTATCAACGTAGTGGTCACTCCCCTCTTATAGCATAGGAAAGGGAGTGAAAGGGGTGATGCGGAATGGTATAGCGAGGTAGCCAAGGGTTAACGAGTGCCCCTGACTGTAGTTTAAGATTCCTACTCGGCAATCCGTCTAAAAGTGATGCAGGAAAAACCGTAGAAAAACCTGCATCAGGTAGGTCGGGCATTTTGTACTTGTACCACGCCCTTCCTATGGCGGGAGAGGGGATTGTTGTGGGTCGCAGCATTCCCTTCTCCGTGCCTTGGTCAGTTTAACAGGCCGACTATTCCAATAGAAATACTACTCCTAATATCCCTCAAGCAACCGCAACATAAACGGCCATATTTGCCGAATAGCGATGCTCTGCAAGTCCTACGACTACGAATCGGCTACAATACAACTGCAAATTGTCATTGGCCATGTAGCCATTTGGGCTAACAATTGGAGAATAATCATAAACCCAAAAAAATCCATCACAGTTCCCTTATATCTATAAAAGATTACTTTCACTAACAAAATCTGCATTAACAACACACTCATTTCAAACAAACAAAACCATAAATACCTTATTTTAATCCTCAATTCTCAACTATCATGATTTTTTAAATGTGACTGGTGTGTTGAGACCATCAATCACCGCTTCAAAATCTAAAACAATTAATTCACCTTTATCGCTTTCAATGAAAAAATGACTTTATAATGTATCTCTTATTTCTCCATTATGGAAGTACGGCCGAAACATTTGGGGTTCCGCAGCCAAGATACGCGTCAATATGATCCAAATATACCAAAATAAAATCCTTCGTTATATCACAAACTGTCCCTGGTATTTCTCCAATTCCCTCATCCATAGTGACCTCAATATTCCATATATCCAGCTAACAATAACCAAATACATACTTCAGCAATATAAAAAAAAAGACAATTCACCCCAACCCGTTAATATCCGATACATCTGCCTCTCCTCCACCTCACATCGAACATCAACGATTAAAAAGAAAGAGACCCGTAGACCAAATTAATAATCAATAAAATACATAAGTTTAGGAGGTGAAACAAAATGCTCCGCATTTATAATATAACATGTACATACATTACAACTATAGATTTATGTTTCCTGTCAAATTAAT
This sequence comes from Zhengitettix transpicula, assembly GCA_037074705.1. Lineage (NCBI taxonomy): Eukaryota > Metazoa > Arthropoda > Insecta > Orthoptera > Tetrigidae > Zhengitettix > Zhengitettix transpicula. The sequence goes on along the minus strand of CM073591.1, from coordinate 185,455,859 downwards.
AATAAAAAAGGATTAAGTGCACACTACGATTCTGCAATCCTATTACAAAAACTATTAGATGCTGCTGTTAGTATCGCTACTGTAGGGGCTTCATCAGAAATGAGGATTATTAAGAATACCCTGTAGCTTCGAATAGCAATATATTGCATGAATCAGATAAGTATTCATATAACGCCTCAATTTGTTTTGATTAAATACCAGACCAATTTAACTGATTTAAATCTATTAATTGCTATCTTTATAACAATAACTGACTATATTAAGCGGAAATATTTGTTAATGTAAAAGGCTTCAGATGATGTTTTGTTATCACTTTTCTTAAAATGGAAACATAAATCAATGACGTTCCTAAACGAAATATACTCAAACACGATATGTCTGTATGTGAATACGTCATTTATAACTTCGTGTTCCGGTCAGAAGTGTTTGATCATAAAACTAACCATTTAATATAGCTGTAATCAGTTTATCTTAGAACGTCTTGCGCAATCTGGAAGTTTAGTGATTAATTTATGAAAGTAACTTCAAAAGAATGATAGCTATTTGAATTAGTGCAGAAGTTATATGACCATATTATTTGGTCCGAGGTTCAATTACCAGGCGGGAGTACTTTATTTTACGTTAAAAGATATGTGTGGATATTATAAAGAAATAAAATTTTTATTATTATTTAATGGTGTCATAAATAGGGCTTATTTTGTCAATTGAATAGGAATAGCATCGTCGTCTGCTACTTTTCTATTAATTTTTGGCTATAGACCGGATGAGCTACCTACTACAAGACGATTCTTCCAAAGACTCCGTTTCATATGTAATCCTAATATTGAAATGTTACACGTTGAACTACTTAAACTGGTGTGGGTTATCAGGGATGCTTCTCCTAATTTCTGGCGGCGAGTGCAAGGTTCCCTCGGGCTTCCTTCCTGCTCAGCGACACGTTGTTTCGAAGTCGGTTCATTAGTTGTGGATCTCCTCATATCTGTGGCTGCAATGGGCTGCGTTCTCTCTCCAGCTCTCCATCTCTAGGCTGCTTACTTAACTCGTGCAATGGACTCGCACAGTTCTCAGCCAGTCTTTCTGAGATTTAATCTTATCTTTCTCCTCCCACGCGTCTCCTCCGAGCTCGACAATTTTTTCACCACAACAGGAATGAAAACCAAATCACTTGACCTTTCTCCGCAAATCACTTTTAAATATTTTACTTAACAAAGTCCAGTACTGAGTTGTGGAGGGAGGTCCCCTTCTGAATATTTCAGGGTTAATGTCTCCTGGGTGAAATTTTCCCAAGCGACCTTCTTAATCCCTTTGACTTGTATTTTGACATGTACATAACCAAAATGTTAGATTCAGTTAGTTACAATGTCTAACTTCGCTTCATCTTATATTCCAATCAAATAAATTATTTAATAATTGGCCGGCGTGCTTCTTCTCAACACGGAAGATTTTACGTCTCTGTTCCAGAATTTTGAAATTATTTTGCAATAAAATTGTTGTATGCTGTTATGGTGACGAAAAACTTAATTTCAAACTATATATATATTGTAATGAATAAATGAATTTAAGAAGCATTAACTGGGCTTGATAAGTTAAGAACAATCAAAGAATTTATTAATTAAGTAATTAACAATCCAAAACCAAAAATGAGACGAACTAAATCTGACGAATACCTTTAACTATCGTTTACAAACATAATTAATCTGGTTTCTACTTACAAAAATGTCCTGCTGGTACCAGACTTAGTTTCGGGGCTCGGGCACACAATTTACACTTAAAAGGCCATGAATCACTTATTCTACGCTTGATGGTCAAACACACGGTCGTAGTTATTGGCTCTTACTTCGGGAATTGCACCTCCGGATCATCAGCCAGACATATTGTTACTCAATGTCTATACGTGGAAAATGTTGATCTCATTACGCGTAGGAATCTGAATGTGGCGCTAAATATTTGATTACGCTTTGCGGTTCTTTTACAAAGTATCTCTCTGTCCTAACTTTATACTTGGATTTTAAACTTATAACTCTCTCGGTTGGATTTTAAACTTGGGCTATGCTGTTCGTTCTCTCAATGTTACGACTTCTCCCTCCTACGATTTCAGACCGACTCCTTCCTCTCCCAACCACAATTTCAGACAGACTGCTTCCTCTCCCGACTACAATATCAGACAGACTCCTTCCTCTCCCGACTACGATTTCAGACAGACTGGCCTTCCAGCAAACGCAAGTAGCCCGCGACAAATCCCGCTGACATTTTTGTCTTTTAAGAATTTGTACCGTTAACAATCCAATTATTTGAAATAATTACTGGCCTCTAATTAGTATTATAATATATATAAAAACCTACATGAAATCTACGAATATATAGGTATACAACTATATGGGTCTTATACCTACGAAGTTTATGTATGATTTATCATGGATCCAAACTACAATTTTTTGATTCAGCCAAGAAATGGAATGAACTAAAGGAAAAAGTAGATAGCAACCTCATATTTATTACACTGTTTTCTTGAATTGTGAAAAAATTATTGAGCAAAGCACGTTAAGTAACAGTCCCGAAGAGGACTCCACCATTATTGGAGGATGAACATCAACTTAACCGACACGGTGGAAACCAGATTTCAATTCAACATTCACCCAAACGGTTAGATTTATACCAACCTCAGTCGTTTCCGATTATTTCCCACCCCTAAGGTCTCAACTTCAACTTAACAAGCATGGGGAGTCTCAGAATTAGACTTAGCGATTTACATCTCCGCATTATTTTTATCCTTTGACCCCCATTTACTCAAATTCCTATGGATGCTCCTATCCAGTTGCGGGTGTGACGTTGACTAAAATATGTACATCACGAAAACTCTTTATTCGACCATAAAATCGGACTTTTTCTCAATTATATAACTGCTAACCTGCTTCCACCCCACTCATAGTGGGTGCTGGTGGTGCTTCACCCCCGCAGTGTTTGTTCTTGCATCGTAGATAACATGTGTATCAAGTTTAATTTCTATTGCATCACGCGTTCAAATTTTAATACGGTACGTAAATACACACACACTTTCACAACCAATTTTATTTATAAGATACTTTTGCCATCTTACAACATGCTTTAAATGTAGTAGACATATCACATCATGTGCCACATGGAACAACAGGTTTCCGAAATTAATTTATACATTTTCGGCATGTACTGACAATACATTCACATGAATTTAAATTATTGATGTTGATGCAAAAAAAATATTGATCTTGGCACTTTTAACGCAGTAGTGCGTATTATTTCTGTTAACAATATAATAACCAAAAATAACGTAATGTAATGTAAAAACAATCTTCCGTGTTGTGCTTACCAGGTTCGACCTTGAGCTTTATTTCGTCGTGGTGATCAATTCGATTGATCAACTCAGTCGCTGCGGGTGTGCAGATGACTTTAGTCGTATTTTTACGTTACGACGGAAAATGTTGGATAAGAAAAGTAATCAGCGGTTTCTCCTGAAACTTAAAGAGCCGGATTAATTATTTAAGTCAATAAGACATGTATATTTTCTTATGATTCTGAAACCAAGTGGCAATCTATGCATTGGAAAGCACCATCCATCCTTCCAAGGAGAGAAAATTGCACGCAAGGATTGTTGGAAGCTCAATACAGTGCTCATCATTTTCCTCGACATCCAGTGTAAAATTAGTGTCTAGTGCTCAGTTAACCAACGATATTAGAAACAATTCTTGGAAATAGTGCATGAACGTGTTAGAAAGAAACACGGAGAATTGTGGGAAAATGAGATTGCTCACACTGCTTTACCAGTAAATAATTTTTTGGTCAATAAATACACGAGTCCTTGAAAATTCTCCCTATACTCCTGATTTGGCATCGTTCAATTTGCTTTTCTTCCCGATAATCAAATCGGGGGAAAAACGGACCTAATTTTCATCAACGAAAGAGAAAGAATAGAAAACGGATCTTGGATGTAGTTTCACGAAAGAAAGCTATTTGCAGAAATGTGATGAGAAGTGGAAGGAACGCATGCAGAAGTGTGTTGACACAGTGCCGTCCTACTTGAGGCCACGATCAGTGCTTTTACACAAAAATTAATTAGCAAGTTGTGTCCCTCATTCATAATTGGGAGGATACATTTTCGATATTGTCCCTAACACCAAATACAAAGTGCGCACCAAGGAAACAAAAATTTTCTTTCGTAAACAAAAGGGAACGCCGGGAAAGTGGATTCGGAGGGACAGTTTTTTGTCTAGACCACGTAGTGGGTGGTCACTCGACAGAGTAAATGAAAGGATCCGCAGATGGGCAGTTTGCATGTTGGCAGCAAGGAAGCTTTTGGTAAAACGGACTGGGCGGTCTGAGAGAGAGGATCGATTTTGGCAAGGTGTGTCTCGATGCAGGCAAAATATTCTGTTATGCTCATCCAGATGGTTGAGGATTGCAAAGCTTCAGATCAAATAAGCTCTGAAGGCGACGAATCTCAGCGAGTCTACAGAGGAAGTTGGTGTCTGAAATTGACTGGAAAATTGAGGACAAGGGCATCAAAGATTCTGAATGAGGATTTTCTGTAGGAGCCAAGAGAAGACGAAAAGCCACTCGCCATTTTCGGATGACATCGGCTGAAGTTTACGTAATCAATAACCGCGGTTGTCTCTTATAGCATTTCTAAAACAATTTAAATTGTCATTTTCATTCTAGTTTTGTTTCGCATTCCATCCTGAGATATTTATTTACAGGGCGCACTTTGTATATTTGGATAAATTGCGTAATATTTTAGTGTCATTTATTAATCAAGTAAATTTTGTTGAATTATATCAAACAAAATTAATAATAAATTAAAGCAATTATTTATGACAATTAGAGGCTCAATAAATCTTATCACAAAGTATCAAATACACAAGGCTGACATTTAGTGGTGGTTAAATTGTCAATTAATAACTAATGCCACTTTAATATAGTCTCCGGATTCACCATTGACAATACAATCACATGAATTTAAATTATTATGTTGATGCAAAAGAAAATTGATCTTGGCACTTTTATAGCACAGTATTGCTTATTATTTCTGTTAACAATATAATAACCAAAATTTTCTTTTTCAGCTTACGTAATCCAAATGTCTTTCCTTGCGGCTTTCTTCTGGCTTAATGTAATGTGCATCGATATCTCATGGGCTTTCAGGTAAGGAAACGAAACATTCGAAACTAAGAAAAGGTATCCTATTAATTAATATGTTTAATATTCTAGGTCATTATAAAACCAAAAAAATGTGGCGTTTAGAAAAGAAAACTGCGATCAATAGTGGTAAAAACTGAAATTATTATGCGAAAGAGTATATGTTTCAGAGGAAAGAGAACCTTGTTCAGTGAATAGAAACACCGTTCATTCCTCTTAACTAAACTAAATCAATGACAAATAATAATTCTTACAAATACATCCGTAAGATTAACTGTTATGAAAATACACTTCTCTAAGTGCAGATCCTCTCATTCATATTGGATAATCAGTTTTGTTCTAGCTGTGAACAAAAAGTAAGGTGAATTTATTTATAAAATATAAATTCTTTATTTATTCTTCCAAATCAATTTCATCCCCTTCAAAACGCACTTTTTCCAACGCTTTTGCCAGTCCTCGAAACAGTCGGAATAGTCTTTTTCCGGTATAGCCTTCAACACCTTCTTCGATTCGGTTTTTATCTCCACAATCGTGTCAAAACGGCGTTCCCGCATTGGCCTTTTGAGTTTGCTGAATAGCCAGAAGTCGCACGGAGCCAAATCAGGCGAATACGGTGGTGCGGAACGATATGAGTCGAGTTTTTGGCAAAAAAAAGTCGCGAAGAACCAATGCAGTATGACATGGTGCATTATCGTGATGAAGGAACCAAGAGTTGTTCGCCCATAATTCGGGCCGTTTCAGACGAATAGCTTCACGCAAACGACGCATAACGCTCAAATAATATTCTTTGTTGACAGTTTGGCCCGGCGGAAGGAATTCATAGTGCACCACACCACGATAATCAAAGAAAACTGTCATCATTACCTTGATTTTCGATCGACTTTGCCGTGGTCTTTTCGGTCTTGCTTCACCTTTTGCACGATATTCGCTGGATTGGTCGGTGGTTCAGGGTCATATGCGTAAATCCAAGTCTCGTCTCTGTAATGATGCATTTCAAGTGGTCCTGATAGTCAGACAGCAAAGTTTCACACATATCAACGCGACACTTTTTTCCCCAAAAAATGGAGCGATTTTGGCACCAATCGAGACTTGACGCGTTTGAGACACAAAACATTCTTCAAAATGGTTTGGGCTGAGCCAAATGATATTCCAACACTATCAGCGAGATCTCTAATTGTCCATCGACAATTTTCAAGCACCAAATCTTTGATTTTTTTGGACGTGGCCCTCGTCGGTAGACGTTGATGGTCGTCCAGAGCGCGGTTCGTCTTCAACGCCTCCTCGGCCCTCTTTGAACTCGTTGTACCACTTATAAACGTTTTTTTTGTTCCATAGTTTGATCACCAAAGGCCTTCCGCAACACTTTCAACGTGTCCGCACAAGAATATTCGTTCCACAAACAAAATTTGATGCAAGTTCTTTGCTCAACAAAATCACCCATTGCAAAAATCGAAAAATTCACTTTCACAAAAACACGTGTAACTCGGAGATAATTAAACCTTTTAACAAACAGACGCTTGGAAAATATTATAGACAGTCCTACCAACCTAAGAAAAAAAATTACCTGCCATCCTAATAGCCGGGAGTTTTAAATGACAATTTCACCTTACTTTTTGATCACAGCGGTACATACTTGAAATCTGAGCGTCCAATCATATCGAATAGTTGTTATGGAATATTGTCTTTCTAAGATTCCGCGGAGAAAAACGCGAGGACACATTCGAGATCATGGAATATCTCATCTCCTTTTATTGCAGTTTCTTGCGAACATGAAAGAGGAATCATCTTGTTGATGTATACTCGAAAATAAGTTTCGTTAAGTAAAAAAATCATGTAATATTACGATTATGAAGAATATGGCCAAAATACAGACCTCACAAGAATAAAATCAGGTTCAAAGTTTCCTCCACAGATTTGAAGACCTTCTCAAGTACACGAACAGGTAAACCGGGAAAAATCAGAGGCTAGTATATATAGCTGTCCAAAGATGATAGAAGTCAAGTGGGTACCAAAAGATCGTAGAATTTACGCAAAGAGTCAGTGTCACTTTGAATATTAACAGCAATCTGTTTGTGAAGTTTGATGTGAACCATTTCCGAAATTATTTTTTTATAATAATTGGGTTCAACGTCAAGGATCTTAATTTTGAACCCAATTATTATCAGACTAATTTCGGAAACAGTTCACATCAAAATTCACAAACGGAATGTTCTTAACATTCAAAGTGGCACTGACTCTTTGAGAAAAGTCTACGATCTACCCATTTGACACTTTCTGTCATCTTTGGACAGCTATATACACCCGGTTTCTTGTTCGTGTACTTGAGACGGTCCACAAATCTGTGAAAGAAACGTTGTACTTATTTTTATTCTAGTGAGGACTGTTTTTTGGCCATATTGTTCATAATCGTAATACATATACACAGACGTAAATTTTAACATTATCATGTAATATTGTTGGTACAGGTCTAACTTTAAGTTACAAGCTAGTCTCTGTTTTAATATAATTAGGAGACTTATCTTAAATGTCTGCGTCTCCTGTAACCATCGAGAATGTTGCGGCTATACGATTATTGATTGAGATTTTTTTTTCCTGGTCGCGTCCACATTAAAATTATATGGGCCGCATTAGGTATTCAACTAATTGGGGTGATAATTGTTTCCTGGTGATATTGTGATATCAGAAGAGGGGGACGATTCCAATTGTCTCGACAAATATGGTGAGTCCTTTTATGGCTTCCAGGTTTGTGCAGAGATCCGTTCAATATGCACTGTCGGTAAGAGTTGTTCGCTTTTCCCATTGGATCAGTCAACCAGCTGCCTCCTAAACTGGTCGAGGTACGGAGAAGAGATTGCTGCGTCCCCACAGCAAACTCTTCTCCCGCTATCGGAAGGGCGTGGGACAAGTACTCAATGCCCGACCTACCAGATGCAGGTTTTTCTAGGGTTTTCCCTGCATCACTTTTAGGCGAATTGCCGGGTAGGATCCTTAAACCATAGCCCGGGGGCCCTAGATAACCCTTGACTACCTTCCCCTACCCTTCCGCATGCCCCCTTTCAAATCCCTTCCTATCCTATTAAAGGGGAGTTGCCACCATGTGGATTACCCTCATGTAACCTGTTACCTAAAAAAAATGGTGTGGTGTGTTCTCAAGCGGGAAATGATGGTTTGCTGTCTTATGGGAGCGTTGTTTATATGGCAAAGGTCTGCGCTGTCTTGGAGTTCCTGGTGGATTGGCCATTTGTTGGCGACCTTCCTAGTTCGTTGCCAGGCTTTCTTAATTTCTATTTTCGCTTTTTTGATGATATCTTGTGCTGAACAGATTGTAATTGAGGTTGAGGGCTGAGATGAGTTCGCTTCAGCCACCAGTGCATCCGCCCTTTCATTACCCATGATTCCTGAGGGTGCAGGTATCCATGCCAGTTGGAGTCTATTCTGGAGTTTGTTTTCTTCAAGAATTATTTGTTTAATGAAATTAATTCTTCTGTTTCGGAAGTTAGGGTTTTGTATCTACTTGATGGCTTCCATGGAATCGGTTAATATGATGAGGTTTTTAACTTTGGATTTCTTGGCCATTTTTATTGCCATTTCCATTGCTAGGATTTCTGCTGAAGTAGCTGAGGCGAGTCTATTTGTTCTTATAGATTTTTGTATTTTGTAAAGTATTACGGCACTATGCGTCGGTGAATATTTGTTCGGGGTCATTATGGGTCAAGAGTAGGTTTTGTAGATATAGATTATCCTTAGTTCTGAGGAGATTTTTGGGTATGAGATTGAATGAGGTGTCAATAGGTAGGTCAGCAATTTTCATTGGTGGGATGGTAGGAATAGAGTTGTGGATAATTTTCGAGGTGAAGGGAGTAGGTGTCATTGCAGGTTATTAGCTATTGTGTGGAAAGCTAAAGGGTATGTTGGATGTTGTGGGATGTAATTAGGGTGGGGTTGAGTGCGCGATCTGATTTTTTCGTCATTTTCTTCCTGAATTTTAAAAAAGCGATCCTGCTGCTGATTGGGGTAGTTTTTATGCATCCAGTGATGGTTCTGAGTGTTTCATTCTGTATGTAGTTTAAATTGCGAAGAGAGGTTTTTGTTGATGATTGGTATATGTGGGATCCATAGTCAGCTTTGGATTGATTAATAGCTTTATATGTGAGTGATAGAATTCTGTAGTTTGCACCCCACGTCTGGGCGGCTATAGGTTTTAATAGTAGTAGTCTCTTTCTAGCTTCCTTAAATAGTTGTTTAATATGTTCTCCAAAAGTTATTCTTGAATCCCATATAATTCCTAATATTTTTATGTTTTTTAAATAGTTTGTTCTTTCTCCAGATATTTGTAGGGGGAAGCGGGTGAATTTTAATGTATTTAAAATAATGTAATTTTCATTTATTCTTTAAACTTAACAATGCTCTCAACAGCTGTAAACATAAAATAATTTTGGCCTTCAATGTGTGGGCACATCGCATCTATATTAATTGTAAGTAATGCGAAATAATTTTTTAATTAATTGTATTATTAATTATCATGTTTGTAAAATCTTGCTTTGTTGGTATTTTTAGAAACACGGACTTTGACATTAGATAATTTAATTGACTTTACAACACCTGAAGAGGTCCTAATAAATTAGGGATGAAAATTTGACAATTTTTTTTCTATTATAATGTTTAAAAATTTAAATTAATAATAAATTTATAACTATACAGGTTGATGTTTCCATTTATTTAAGGGCGTCAGATTAATATAACTTAAAATATTTGTATCTAATTGATCAGTTCTAAGCATATTTATTAAACGAATCACTACCAATTGGAACAGTTTCCGTATTATAGATAGAGATAGAAACTATAAATCCAGATAAGTTTCAGAATTGTTATACATTAAATTTGTATTACATTTACTTAATGTTAAAACCAAGACTGATTATTTAAGCAATAAAGTTCTTCGGAAAACTTTATACCTGATCGCTCAGCCGTCATATTTAAGGAATGGGCCGGGGAGGGGGGGGGGCGTTGTCCGCTCATGGCACGGGCGCTCAAAACATGGCGCTGCCGAAATATACTGTTTTGTGATCCTTGATCCTACTAATTGAAATAAGTACTCAAAATACTCTATCATCAATCAACAGAAAGGTCTCGTGCTGCCGAGTATCTTGTCGTCTGAACTCTGATTACAATTTCTGATGCACATCTAATTCTTCTATTATAAATATCCACTCCTTTGGCCAAATGTTCCACCTACTTTTCTTTATTCGCTTGTTATATATTTTTGGGACTTAAAATTAATTTACAATACAATTTGGTTTATTTAAATATTTAAGGCACAATTTCAATAATTTGTTAAATAGTGGAGTGAATTTTAATTTTCATGCTATGTTTTATTTATTAAAATTACAGTAAAATAAATAGGAACAATTTAATTAATGACAGTTTAGAAAAATATATTTCTGTACTACACAGATTGAACAAACTCCATCCTAGATGTTTAACCAGTCCAATGCTTTTCCATTTGCTGTTGTGTATAGTTAGTTTAGGCATTTATTCTTACTTTTGTAGCGACTGCAGATTATTTAAATTTGGTGTTGCATCATAAGTAAGGCTTCAATAGGGATGCTAGAGTTATTTTAAATCCACAGAGTTTGTTCCTTAATCTAAAGTGATACGCGTACCAAGGTTTGTTGAAATTGTTCTACGTATTAACGAATAATTTAATTTACAATAATAATCATGTAGAATAAGGTAAATAACGAATTAAATGTTCTACATTATTAATATCATGATTTATTTCGTAAAAACTCACCTTTCGGGAAAATGACGTGAATCGGGATAATGTACTGTCGGGCAAATGACAATCGGAACCACCCACAACATCCATGCCCTAACCGGAATTCGAACATGGGACCTCTGTGAGGCAGGCTGACCAGTACAGCACATGTGGCAAATTAATTTCGGAGATAGTAAGAAAATGGGAGATTCTGTATTACTGTACTGTAATCGCCTACCCGCACCCTCAGATCTTATTAATGGACGAATGCCGGCCCGGGCGCCACTGCATGTGCAGAAAAGATTTATTTTAAATTATACAAACGACAATCGTCTCATTAATTAACATTCGCGATCCACACCACGGAGCCAATAAACGATTTGCCAGGACTCGTGAGAACTTGAGTCGAGCATGAGACTCTCAATAACTGTATCTCAGGGGTCCTGGCTTTGATCAATTACGTAAGGAAGGATTCATTTAATAAAAACAAAATATAAACATAAAATTCAGTTTAATGCACAAATTACGGTTAATTCAAATACTCGGCACGACTCCTCAATCGCTAAATGTTACCTTTTCATACACTCTTATTCATAAACTTAAATCTAACATGTCTCCGTAAATTTACTATTTTGGCCAAATTTATCAAACTTAATATGTCCTTTAAGAACACAGCCGGTCATTGGACCCACAACTCTTGATTCGCACTACGTTCACACGATGTAGGGAAAGGGAGGGAAGTTTGCTTACTGTGCTGCGACGCGTTGTTTTCCGATGACGTCCAGGTTGAGGTGCCTGGCCGGTCGGCTGAACAAATCCTTGCACGCAGAGAAGCGGCTAAATACCACAGGCGCGACGGCCTACACGTGCTCCGCAATTCACGGTTCTCTCCTCCAAGAACCTCCTCACCAAAATCTCCTACACGTCCGTCCCTTACAGTTCACCAAGAACCGACGACGCCCGCTCTCCATCCTTCCAGGACGCGACTCGTCTCCACCATTACGATTTGAACTTTAAAAATGATGTTTTCATAAATTACTTTTTGTAATTAAAGAATCGGCTAGAATCGACCAAACGTGAACCCTATTATATTTTGTACGCGCTACGCTAAACACGTGTTCATTAGATTTTGGATGTTTCAGTGGCCTGCGACCACCACAGGGCAGTGCTGCTGAGAGGGACCGCAAGAAGTTCTTCATGTACTCTATGTACGCATGGGGAGGAACGGCTGCCATCGCTGCTGTCACGCTCATCGTCGAGTACTCGCCCTCGGTGCTCAACACCAGCCCTCTAAAACCCAACATTGGCGAGACCAAGTGCTGGTTCAAAGGTATGTGAGTAAATACTGTGCACGCCGTTTGTGTTGCAGTTGCGGAGATTCGATTTTTGTTCCATTTTTCTTTATTTCAGTTTGAGATCAACAGCTGAGAACTAAAATAGTTAGCTGCGTTTACTTTTTTCAATATTTGAATTCGACGGTTTTGCGGTTAAAATTATGTAAAGAAAACCTCATTTTTTTTAACCGAATCATAATGCAAAAATCCCCGTCACCATACTTATATGTACGAGGGTGGTTCAATAAGTAATGCCTCTTATTTTATTCTCTTAATTAAGTTAGTTATGTGAAACATTCGTCTCTAGTCCACTGCCGTAACAACTTCCTAAGTCAACTGGTGGCAGCACTGCACCTTCTTGCAAAATGGCTGACATGTTTTAGACAACGTTCCATGATTGAATTCTTAAATGCGGAAGGGTAAACGTCCATTCGCATTCATGAAAGGCTGAAAAATGTGTGTGTTGATACAACAGTGGATGTCAACACTGTTTGGCGATGTATTCGTCGCTGTAACGAAGCTGAAGGGCATGAAAAGCGGTAGGCCGGTTACCGCAGTGACTACACCGCAGTCGAATACATGCCCTTGTTAAAAGGTGGACAAAAACTGTGAAAAAGAACGGAGACTATATTCAAGAGTGAAAATTCAATCATTATTGTTGTGGTATTATGCTGTGTTAATTGTCTTGACAAATAAAAGAGAAAAAAATAGGAGGCATTACTTATTGACTCACCCTCGTACTATCTAGTGACACGAACAGCCAACGTGATTCTGCGGTTAGTTAACTAACTGGATCACAGGGATTTGTCTTTTTTTTTAAGTAACAGGCTACATGAGGATAATAAACATGGTGACAACGCCCCTTTAATAGCATAGGAAGGGATTTGAAAGGAGGGATGCGGAAGGGTAGAGGAACAACTCTTTCTGTATGCCCGAGATCTGTGACCCCAGAACATACAGCTCTCAAAACAGGCCGAGGTGCCTTGGCTTGTGGGAACCTTTGCCCAAAATATAGAGATGAAAAGGCAGTATTCACAATTACTGACATTATAATAGTTTATTTATTCTATCTTACGATTTAAATATCTGATGAAGATACACTCATTACCTTAAACTGTTCAAGAGTGCATGATGACGAGGTCTGTAATTCTGTTACAGACGACATGTCGATATTGCTCTATTTCTACGGACCGATGGCTGTACTGCTGCTGGGGAACTTAGTTTTGTTCTCATACACTGCTTGCAAGATCGTGGCTGTGCGTCGGGAAACGGTGATCCTCAGCATGAATGATAGTCGTCGCCACGAGGGAAACGCAACAACCACTTATAAGCGAGATCGCCAAAGGTATCTATTCCATTCCAGGATTAATTACACTTTCAGAGCATTCAATATTGAAAATAACCAAAATTAACCGAAAATGTAAAGCAATTTAATTTATCAATCAATCTTAAAATATTTGTTACCATCTCGGGATCATTAAATAAATAGGTGTAAATTTCTTTATTTCACATAGTGTTCCATTTTCTAATACACATCACAAAGATTCATGTTCCATTTTAGTTTGCTCACTCAATGCCACTCCTATGTAATTCCTCAAATGTAGAGTATCAAGAATGTCTACTTCTAGATGGTCCTTACTGCAACGCTCAGTCTAATCATCACACTTCAGACTCTCACTATCTAGATCACTGTAACATACTTATTTACATGGAACTTATCTTACAAATTGTAAAAAAAAAACATATCTCTTATTGAAGTATCTTATATTATTTTTCCAGAACCTAAAATTACAAATCGTATAGAGTTCACACACATTTACATTTAACATCCCATCAGATATTTACTGATTATTTGGTGTTTTATCTTTAAAAAAAGTAATGGTTTCTAGACACAAAATAATCACATTTTTGAGGAAAGCTTCATGCTGTTAAGAAAATGAGAGATTAATTTCATCTACTCAACATTTACCCTTCCATTAGTTATCATCTTATTTCAGAGATATTCTGATTTTGTTAAGACAAAAGTTAAATAATAGTGGTGGAGAGAAAATTTAGGTTGAAAGGAAAGAATTAATTGACTGACGGAATGAGAATTTAAACACGTCATATGGTAAAGACAGGAAGGACTTCTAGACTGACATTAAAAACATATGTTCACATTTCTTGGTGCAAGGAGTGTTTACAAATTCATAGAAAACCACTTATAGACAAGGATCTACTCAGTTTAGTCCAGCTAAGAATGACTTCCTTGTCTTCCTACACCTGACCAATGTTAATGGAAGAACCACACACCTCTCTATATCAAATTCAATACTTCCATTATATTTCAAATCTAATTGAATGTTATGTCATGGTTTCTTTATTATCTTATAATAATTCTTGTTTATGAGTACAAAAAATGTTTTGTATGATAAAAATTTAAGAATGTGTTATTTTAGATCAATTAAGTCACTTTATTTGTTTTTTCCTCACACTAATCACAGATTTTATTCAGCTTTAAACAATGAAAGACAAAAGCTTATTCATTTTTCCGTCACTTAAGCCTAGTTCTTATTAACCTGTCTAAATAATCACCAGAGACATAATACAGATTTATTTTTTTAGTTTTATATACAACTGCCAATATGTTGTATTCCATAAACATGTTTTAAAGATATGAATGAATCAAATAAAGAAAATCTTAAAAACATGATATTATACAAGACACCATGATATGTTTTTAAAGTATTTTTGTGTGCTAAATTTGATATTAATGTTTATAGGTTAGTTATACAAATGTGTGTTTCAAATATTAATTGTTTAAATTTTATTTACAGGCTAGCTTTGTATGGCAAGTTGTTTACATTGATGGGCTTGACATGGGTAATGGAAATAATTTCATTTGCTGTGGGAGGTCCAATGTATTACTGGTACCTCACAGACTTTGTGAATATATTACGTGCTGTGTACATCTTCTATATCTTCTGTTGTAAACGCAGTGTGTTGAAACTTATTCGCACACGTTTACCTTCCTGTTGTCCATGTGCTCTAATACCAGCAAGCAACAGGCCTCCAGGAGGCAGCAGTGCCCAGCAGACTGCATCAATAAGACTGAGTGACAAGCGCAAAGGGTCAAACAAAAGTGCAATAAGTGAAGAAGGAGAAGAAGAGACAAGAGCATAAAAATTGCACGTACTTACATCATCACCTACTGAAATATGATATTTCAATAGAACATGGTTATATGTTGCACAGACTTAGAAATAATTTTAACTAGTTGCATAGTATTTAATGTAATGTGAAGTTCTTCTTAATTTGTTCATTCAATTGAATTATCTTTTTTAGTGTGAATGTTTGAAAGAGCTGTTCTCCATGTTGCTGCAAACATTGTTGAAATTGCAATTGTTGAAAAGTGTTAATGATATTAAATTCATTTAAGAACAAGAATAATTGATGCAACCTAAATTTAAACACTATTAATTATGATCTATTAATTAATATCTAAGTTCATTAATAACTCTAAATTTAGAGTACTATAAAATTTATCAAAACTAAGATACAAATGCAAATTTAAAACAAGCCTGTTTTGTGATGTGATATTTATGTACTTCCTAAAACTTGTACTTGATATTATATGTAAGTGGAATAACTTATCTCAGATTTTCAATTCTATTATTTAATGTTTATATCACCATCATATATAAAATATAGCCAACTATTTCCAGGAGGTTAGTGACCTTAATGAAGACATACTTTCAATTTCCCATTGTTGTTCATCTCTCTTGCTGACCATAATAATTAATAGCCAGTCAGAAGAACCATTATAAAATTAATTTTAGATCATTGAATAAATTAAATTTTCTTAAGAATATTAAAGATTAAATCCAAAATTTGGAAGAACAGTTTAATTTACAAAATAGATTGTTATATAGGACATTCAAAACAAGTGTTAAAAATTTGAATCAAAGAAGACTTTTCAATTTTAAACATCCTGTTCAAAAAATAATTCTTTTATCTAACAATGTTCACTTTAATAATCATCAGATTGATTAGGCCAGTGTTAAAATTTTGCTTCTACTCATAATAGACTGACATTAAAAACATATGTTCACATTAAACCTAGTTAGATATTTATATGACTTAGCACGCCCTTAATGTATTTATGATATTTCTGAAATATTACCATTTTTAATTTTGATAATCAATATATATAATTCCATATTAGGTTTTTGAAATTTTTATTTTCTGTAGAGCAGACCTTAAACTGACTTTAAAATCGTCAATGATGTCAATAACTGAATAATAATTTAAATATATATGTACCGAATTTCTGGAATATGCATTGCAAACAAATAAAATGAACATTAGTCACAAAGGTACAAGGTAATAGATTTTATTGTTATAGAAGTAGTATGAAAGAATTGAGTAAAATCAATACTGCTTTTTCCACCCACATGAGGAACAACAAACATTTGGCAGATTGGAATTGGGTGGTGATTATTTGCAGACAAAAATATAAATTTAATCAGAGGTCAAATGAAGGGATTTATATGTACAAAATTTAGAAGTATTTATGAATTTGAGTAATGAGTTGGGGATAATGGGTACTGCGAATGCTAATGTACTAACCAAATTTTAGTTCACTGTATTCTTTTCCAATCCATGTTTATGACATAAGGCAGTTAAAATGTTAGTTCAATAAAATTGGTGTTTTTGTTTCAATGTTAGATGATATAATTCACATGTGACAAAGAGTAATTATATCATTCTATTGCATAACAGTAACTCTGCTGAGACAGGCATCATGCTTGTGCCTGGAATTTTAGTAATATTTGATTTAGTTTAAATTCATGACACAGAATGTTATGTATTTTATTAAAGTTCGATGTATGGATGCAAAGGAGTTGTGGGTTTATACTCTACCTGTTTACACACATTTTTCAACAAGTCGAGTCTAAATTAATGCTAATTTAAAGAAAAGTATCATTATATTCAACATTAGCGATAATGTCAAGTGATAATTCAGAGTGCTGCAGTTCTGTAGTACCTATATGTGATCCAGCAGTGCTCAAGTATAAAATCACTAATTAAGAAAAAAGTGAAAAGTCTGATCTCTTAAAACAAAGAATGAAGTTTTTTAGTTCTAAGTTCACTTGTAGTCTGTGTTTGAATAAAATTCTAACAGGTTACAGCCCAGAGGCACTCAGTCAAGCTACAAGGTTTTCATGATTTATTATTTATTTGCAAGACTCCCATGTGAAATTAACTTTCGTAGTTTGTAATTGCTACCGGAAGTAGTGAATATAAAATACATGTGGATAAACTCAAAGTAGCAAAATGGAAATGGCTTGTGTCAATGATGTTACAATAATATACTCTTAAAGACATATACACACTGAACCGCCATTGGCCATTTCAACACCTGTGTGCAAAACAGACAATGTCACCACCTTCTGTTTTTCCTGACCAGGCTTGTAAAAATTTATTTTAGTTTGGTTACTTAGAGAATTGTATAAAACAACTTTTACAGTCAAATTATTGCTATATTTATAACATAGTATTTTTAAAATCTTACTTAAAAATTAATGGTTAAAGTATGAGGGTTGTTCAATAAGTCTGGTAAATTTTTATGTAAGAGCGGCAAATTTTTCACTATCGCGCCATTGTTGGTAAACATGATCCTTTCAAAGTTATTCCTAAAAGTTTTAAACATATGCCAGTACATATAGTTTATTGTTGGCAGTCTTCTGTAGTTTTCGATTGTGTAGTCAGGCGTAGATAGTGGGGGAAAAACGAATTTCGCGCTGTTATTAAACAACCATTTGAAGGGTTGGACAGCTGCACAAATCAAAACCGAATTGGATAAAGTTCGTGCGGACTCTGCACCAGCATTGAAGACTATTTACTTAAGGATTAAGTCGCTGAATGACAGAAGCTGCAACTCGCTCCGGCCGCCCAACTGATGTCACCACTCAGGAAAATACCGTGAAAATGCGTGAGGTAACTGATGCCGAAGGCTTCTCAACTGAACGACTGCATTTCATCCATTATGAAAACCTGGCCATGAAAAAGCTTTGAGCGCGATGGGTGCCACGATTGTTGACATTGGACCAAAAACAAACTCGGAAAAACATTTCAACGCAAAATCTAACCATTTCTAGGCGTAACCCACAAAACGTTTTGAGCAGATTCGTAACCGTCGATGAAACTTGCATCTATCACTACACTCCAGAGACGAATTGGGATTCGAATTGGTTTCTCATCCACCCTATTCCCCAGACCTAGCACCAAGTGACTTCTAAGTGATCGTGGCCGTGACGTAGCAGAGTTTAACTAAACATATTTTTGCGATTGGTGACAAAATTGGAAACTTTCTGGGCCAAGTGTGTAGCTAAGGAAGGTCACTACATTGAAAAATAAAGTAAGTTTACTAAAAAAAAAATTATTTCATTTTTACCAGACTTATCAAACAACCCTCGTATATTTAATAACGTATACCTATTGTAAAGAATTATTTTTGTGGGCTGGGTTTTTACGTTAAATCAAAAAATATTATTGGCCATTAAAGAATTTGTAATAAGTTTATTTCAGTTAAGCATGAAAAACTCTTATCTCAGGCACCTGTGGTTTTTACGTAGAAGAGATCTGCTGCCCGTACCAAATACGTACTGCTATTCTGTGTTGTGTTGCTTGCTGTAGCTCTCGTACCGACGTCTCCGTATATCACAGCCGACAGAACGTGTTAAGTGCAGTGATGACTTTAGTCAGGACCATTGCACGGCGTCGATTCAGGGGTTGACCACTGGCTAAGGCGGATTGATTGCTGGAAAGCCGTCGTACTAAATTGTGTGGCTTCGATGAACTCTTCACTAAGAAATTGTGGCCCCTTTCTCACGACGATTCTGCCTCGGACTATATCAGAGACAACAACTTGGAAAAGTTAACAGCAGAACTCATGAGATTTGTATATCGGTGACACTTAAAACGTATACACGTAACGCAATACGGAGCCTCTCATAATCACATCCACCAGCTGCGGTGAGCGCAGAACAACTGCCCAGTTTCAAAAGCTTATCCCCTTTCCCTCCATTATAGCCTCCCATTCTTTTACTTTTTTCATTATTAGAAAACTTCGTCGAAGTGTCAGTTTCACTGATTCTTCCATTGTTACAAGAGTTATAACACGCAGCTGCAGTTCCGTATTTAACAATGGCCAACAATCGAGACAGGACACGAAAATTACTTGGATGGAAATATTCATCTTCTACCAACTATTTTGTTAAAATCAAGAAAATTTAAATTTGTGTATCTTTACTTAGTTATTATTTTAAGGCTTAAAATAAAACTTTTATGTACCTACACAAATTGAACTTTTCTTGCTTTTATATTTGCGAAATCGGCTTTTATTTGTCTAGTATCCAAAATAATGTTTCAGATTCTATCGAATTAAAATTACTCAGTTTTTGCTGATATATGTTAAATAATTCTTTATAATATTTAATTTAGCTTCAGATGCAATTGTAACTGCATTAAGAAATATCCTTAATGCTATCCATCTTAACGTTTCATCAATTCTTCTTTGGAGTAACTAAATAATGTTCTACTGTATACGCCAATTACCTCGACTAAAATGTGTAAGACTTGAAATCCATTTTCTGATCTAGGAATATTTTTTTTAAAAAAAAATTGTTACTTTGTACATAAGTTTTGAGTCTAATTTCACTTGTCGATACTGAAATTGTGTCAGTTTTCTTCTTGGAAGAAGTGCAGTTAGTGGTGGGAAGTCTGCTTCAGCATTTAGTTTGTGAAACACTTCTGTAGCTTCTTGTAAGACCATTTCAAAGTGTTTATCCGCGTGATAATTTGTGTAGTTATTGATCAAATTATATAGCAAATTTATACACACTTGAGTATTCATTTTAGGACTTGTCTTCATTTTACTTACAGAATTAATTTTGTTTAAAATTTCGAACCACATTACAACAGAGTTAATAAACTTTTAATTTAGAACCTTTAAACGGAGCGAATGCTTTTTTTGAGTTGTGGAACATTCACACTCAGGTTTATTTTCAGATATTTCCAACAAAGTATCAGTAATTTTTTTCTGTGTGACATCATGACACCAAAACGGTTTGAATGCGTCAATTCTGCTGGACAATCGCGTACCACTCATAGCTTTTAATTTTAAATTTGGAAGGTATTTCCAAATGATTGACCGCCGTTTTGTAGACGAAAATAAAACTGTAATTTATTGAATTATGTCAAAGAAATTGACAGTTTAGTGCTAAATATTTTCTGAATCATTGACTGTCAAATTTAGACTGTGAGCTGAGCATGGAACGTAAAATACAGGATTATTGATTTGCAATTATTTTCTGCAACCCATTGGTTTTTTCCATGGCCGTGAAGAGGCCCATATACGTTCAATATTATCGTCAATATATTGCACAATAATATTGACCGTCTGTAGGTCATATTGAAAGATTGCACAATATATTGAGTCAATCCAAACACTTAGACATTTGTTGCGCAACATGAAAAATATTGTATCATCTGTGGGTGATATTGCGCAATATTGGTTCAGTTCCTGTCGTCCCAACAATATATTGTGCAATATTATAGACGAAACCGTCTAGAAACCTTTAGAACCATAATCATAACCTTGCCCGCGAAAATTTTGGATGTATTTGTTCCATTTTGAAAATCAATTTAAAACGAAATTTAATAAATCCTCGCCGGGTGAACTGGTAATTGGACAAAAACCAATGAAGTATTCGCATAACTTTTATTTCTTTTCATTTTGATTTATTTTTAATAGATGTCATTGCATAATCAAGAAAAACTTAGGTGAAAATTAGTTGGATGACGAGATTGCTGTGTTTGCGATGCACGCCCACTCCCAGCACTCAAACATTAAAAAAAAAATTCCGTATCACACAAGTAAGAAGATTTGCCATTGGGCAACAGAGTGTACGTTGAAAAATGCACATGGAAACAAAAATGAAAGAAATGCTGCATGTGTATCGTATTCTTTTAATACCTCAGTTAATAATTATATTGAAGCCACAAATAGGTACTATGACAGTGGTGCCACCAATCACATCACTGTGAATAAACAATATTTTGTATCGTATAGACAATTTGCTGCTCCTATAGAGGTTTCACTTGGAAAACTAGGTTTAAGCATGCTGCCTCATGGACAGGGTCCTGTGAAAATTCAAGAGCATTTGAACAATGTTTGGAAAAATGCTGCGTTGAAAAACGTTATTTTTGTCCCTTTTCAGGGAACACAGAAACACGAAATGGTTTCTGCACGAGATTTGATGAAAAAAGTGT
The DNA here is from genome assembly GCA_037074705.1 of Zhengitettix transpicula. Classification (NCBI taxonomy): domain Eukaryota; kingdom Metazoa; phylum Arthropoda; class Insecta; order Orthoptera; family Tetrigidae; genus Zhengitettix; species Zhengitettix transpicula. The sequence continues at coordinate 185,434,283 of CM073591.1, read as the reverse complement.
CTTAATTGAAGACAAAGCCAATAGGCAAGTCATGATAAATGTCTGTCATGCGTGTCGCTAGCCGATGCAACCTTCTCATGTAAACACAGTGTGTTAGCTCAGGAAGGAAACTTTAGCAATGGACTGTAGCGCGATAATTTTATAATTGTATATATATATTTTATTTTAATGTAATTAGATATTAGCAAGGGTTGAGAGCTTGTCAAGTTGAAATTTGATCAGGCGCCGCCGTGGCGGATAGATAATCCGTTTGGTCTGGACTTAGGCACGTAGGAAAAACGTCTCTCCAAAAATCCCAGAAATTGAATTAACAGGTGACTGCCTGAACCAATCACATTTCTTGGTTCAGGAAAGATCGATCCAAAATTGGTCGAGAACATCGATATTTTGTAATGAATTATTTTATTGGGCTGGGTATTTTATATTAAAGCAAAAACAAAATTACTGACCATTAAAAAATTTGTAATAAGTTTATTAAAATAAGCAAAAAAAAAATTCTGATCTCAGGCACCTGTGTATTACGTAGCAGAGATTGGCCGACTGCACCAAACACGTACTGCCTATTCCTGTTTCCTGTTGTCCGCTGTAGTTGGAGATCCCGGATTTTCCCTTACTGAATCCTGCAGCTGGATGGAGCGTCTCGGTCCTTGTTCTCCAATATTCGGCGGATGACCTCGTACAACCAGTTGATGGGCAGGTGTATTTACTGTATGCTTTCCCCTACTCGGATAAGCATACACTTCGGGATCCTATCATCAAACGTTCTTTCTGCCAACTGTTTCCTCGTCCTTCCAACACTCTCCTTGACGTCTTTATTTCAACTGTCCTCCTTAACGTTATTACTGCAACTCTCCTCCTAAACGTCTTTACTGCAACTGTCTTCCTCAACGTCTTTACTGCAACTGTCATCCTCAACGTCTTTACTGCAACTGTCCTAAAATCTATCCTCCTACCCCGGAGCTGGACGTTTTCCCTTCCTCAGCGTCACGGGCTTTTGTTGTTCTTAGCCGCATGGGATTTTCCCATGGGCCGATGTACACTATCCTGGTATTAAAATAGCCACGTGCAACTACCTGAGACACTACAGGTCGGCGTCTCGAATTGGGAAACAAAAGAATTTTCCAAACTACAGCAAACAACATTTCCGATGATAAAGAAAAATTAAAATAAAATACGCGTGTTACAATTTCACATCCAGCGAAGGGGCTGTAAAGCAAGTGTAGAGCGACTCCTCGACGAACCGTCGCCAGGGACGGACGTACAGACCCAAACTTGCATCATCCAGAGGGCACGTAGAGAACGAGGGGGTGCCACATGATCACGGCCAGAAATCAACGCAAGGTAACTGCCAAGTGTCTCAATCCTTGACGCGCCTGGGGGAATTACCGTAAATAATGGTTTAACTTGGGATTAAGGGATCCGATTGTTTTGCCAGGCTAACTGAACACTCATAATTTGTATTTTAATTTTAATTGTCCATGTTCAGTTATATGATTAATAAATTCCGGAAACTATCCCTTTATTTTATCATTTAATAAACCTACCACTACAGAACTTTCGACGCCCAAATTCCACACTCACGTGGTCCTGAAGTCACTACACGTGGAGGCGAAAATAAGGATTACCATATTCCTATAAGCTATAAGAACGCCGGGTCCGTTCACCCCTTAGTGACAACAACTTACTCAGTTCAGCCACTTCAGAACGAACGCCTGCCGGCAACGGAATCACCCGATTCCAAACATTGAAATCAACAACGGATGCTCAATAAAATGAGGCTTTACTTGATCTGAAGATCGAAGAACGATGAGGAACAGGTTCTCGGAAGTAAAAGCATAAACGAGACGGAAGCGGCAGATTCGGTCAACTAGAGGGCGCAAGCGAACTCCTTGGAAACTGGGCACAAAAACACTGAGGGCGCAAGTGAACTGCTCGAAGGCTGATCACATAATAACACTCTAAGGACGTAAGTGGACTGCTTGGAAGCTGACACCTTGTCGTAACAGTCCACGATGCGCACTTGATAAAATGCTTCGATTGCAATTCAAGAAGCGAGTGAAGTGAGAAAATCCATGCAGATGAGAATGGTAACCCTTGGAAAGGCCAACTATTACGAGTGTTTTAGAGATAATTTAAGTAAATTTCGACGGATTTTCTTCGTAAAACAGAAATGTGAAGTCAACATCGGCTTTAAAAAATTTTAAATAACATTTGTAATGTCTTATCTGGATCTGGGTTTTTTAATTAGTTATTTTAAGGCATTTAATTTTAATTCAGGTGCACGGTAGGAAAAGAATTTGATAACAAGATACTTTCTAAATTACTTGGAAACATAGGCATAGAACACTGCATTACTCCACCTTAGGGACGATACAAGAGGCGAGCTGTAAGCGAAAGGGAGCAGGTAGACTGAGCGACTCCGCTCAGTTTTATGTCCCACTAGCTGGGTGCCCGGCGTTGCCCGAGATGTCATTTATCAATAACCATCCATAAGACTCCAATTTTGGTTACTTTTGCGCTATTTTTATGTAAAGCTCCTCGAACCCTATCCCTAAATGTGCTCACCTCCCATGCCGTAGGGGGATGAAGTCATTGACTAAATATATCGGCCGTTTTTACATGTTAGAAGATGACCACCCCCACAAATATGCGATAATTAAAAAGAATGTATTCCACACAAAAATCGGCCGATTACATTGTCTGAAAATTTATTCCCCCGCCCAACACCTCTCAAACCCGTCGCGTTACCCAGGTTGTCACAATTAGATTCAGCGACATTCATAGTCTCGGAATTGATTCGAATCTCGGTTGTTTTTGCGGGATTTTATTTAACGTACCTCGACCCCACCCCTAAACTTCCTCCCCTCACAGGGGTTAAATTATACACAAACAACATAGGTAAAAATACTATCAAAGTAATTAACCCCAGGAAATAATTATCGCAAATATCGACCGTTTAACATGTTTGAAATTTTTCACCCCAGACCCGCTTCGGGGACTTAAACGGTCAAGTTTAATGTCATAATTAAACTCAGTGACAATCCGGATAGTTTCTGGTTTATTTTTATCTAATGCTACTTCCACGCCAACCCTTAATGGTGCACCCTTCCGAGTCCGAAAGGGGTTGAAATTATACACAGAGAACATGTAGGGAAATTTTATTAATCTAATTCATCCCGAAATATATTTAATTGACGACAAAACAGCCGGTCAACTCATCCCAACCCAGCCGATACCCGCGCGTTGTCCAGATTGTCATAAATAAATTCAGCAACATCCATTACCTTGGATTTGACTCGAATCCCCTCAAGCCCCACCCCTATCATGCCTACAAACAACATCGGTAGAAATACTATAAACGTGAATGGTCCCGACATTTATTTATTCCACGCTAATATCGATGATTTAACATGTTAGATAATTTCCATCCCATCCACACCCGCCCCTTGGGGTTAAATGCCCAATTTGATGCTATAATTGAACTGGGCGACATCCATAACCTTGGATTTGACTCCAATTTTGGTTACTTTTGAGCTATTTTTATGTAAAGCTCCTCGAACCCTATTCCTAAATGTGCTCACCTCCCATGCCGAATGGGGATGAAGTCATTGACTAAATATATCGGCCGTTTTTACATGTTAGAAGATGACCACCCCCACAAATATGCGATAATGAAAAAGAATGTATATCACGCAAAAATCGGCCGATTACATTGTCTGAAAATTTATTCCCCCGCCCAACACCTCCCAAACCCGTCGCTTAACCAAGGATGTCACAATTAGATTCAGCGACATTCATAGTCTCTGAATTGATTTGAATCTCGGTTGTTTTTGCGTTTTTTTATTTAACCTTATTTAATCGATGCAAAAACAGCCGGTCAACTCATCCCAACCCAGCCGATACCCGCGCGTTGTCCAGATTGTCATAAATAAATTCAGCGACTTCCATTACCTTCGATTTGACTCGAATATCGGTTGTTTTTCCGTTATTTTCAAGGAAATTAATTAAATTCACTGACAATCCCGATAGTTTCTGGTTTCTTTTTATGTAATGCTACTTCACGCCCACCCTTAAGGGCGTATCCTTCTGAGTCCGAAAGGGGTTGAAATTATACACAGAGAACATGTAGGGAAATTTTATTAATCTAATTCATCCCGAAATATATTTAATCGACGCAAAAAACAACCGGTCAACTCATCCCAACCCAGCCGATACCCGCGCGTTGCCCAGATTGTCATAAATAAATTCAGCGACATCCATTACCTTCGATTTGACTCGAATCTCGGTTGTTTTCCCGTTATTTTCAAGGAAATCCCTCCACCCCCACCCCTATCATGCCTACAAACAACATCGGTAGAAATACTATAAACTTGAATGGCCCCGGCATTTATTTATTCCAAGCTAATATCGATGATTTAACATGTTAGAAAATTTCCATCCCATCCACTACCGCCCCTTGGGGCAAAATGGCCAATTTGATGCTATAATTGAACTGGTCGACATCCATAACCTTGGATTTGACTCCAATCTCGGTTGTATTCGCGTTATTTTATTGCAGCGTTCCTCCACCCAACACCTAAAAGTGCTCTACTGATAAGCCCGAAAGGGGTTGATGTTATAATCTCTGTAAATGTAGAGAAATCTCATTGATCAGGAAAAATATTTAGTTGCAAAGTTGATTAACATGTTTGACAATTTCCACTCCCGTCCACGCCCGTCCCTGGGAGGTTAATTGCTAGTTTATAGCATAATTAAACTCAGCGTTATCCATAACTTTGCTTTTGACTCCAGTCTCGTTTGTATTCGAGTTATTTTTTTGTAATATTCCTCCACCCCCACCGCTACAATTCTCTTTTCCCATGCCGTAAAATGTTTGAAATTTTACTCATATACATTGGTACAAACACTATTAATCACTTTTACCCGGAAAATGTTTATCTCACTGTGTTAGCATGTATGAAGTATTTGATCCACCGGAATAGATTTGTATTCTCCACCCCAAACGCTAGGGGTGCTCTTACCCCAAGGTGTAGAGGTTGAAAATTATATTCAAATATCATCAGTGGAAAGACTATAAATATCTTTGACCCCTAAAAATATTTATCCGACTGAAATATCGGCTGTTTTAGCATGTTTAAATATTTCCACCCCCGTCCACCCCCGCTTCTGGGGGTGGTAGGCGCGTCTCACCCCGACAGTGTTGTTTTCCTGGTCGCAAAGAACCCGTGTACGAAATTTGGTGAAATTTGCTCCAGCGGTGTAGATTTGTATCCTCCACCCCAAACGCTAGGGGTGCTCTTTACCCAGGGTGTAGAGGTTGAAAATTATATTCAGATATCATTAGTGGAAAGACTATAAATATATTTGACCCCTAAAAATATTTATCCGACTGAAATATCGACTTTTTTAGCAATTTTAAATATTTCCACCCCCGTCCACCACCGCTTGTGGGGTTGGTAGACGCGTCTCACCCCGACAGTGTTGTTTTCCTGGTCGCAAAGAACCCGTGTACGAAATTTGGTGAAATTTGCTCCAGCGGTGTAGATTTGTATTTTCCACCCCAAACGCTAGAGGTGCTCTTTCCCCAGGGTGTAGAGGTTGAAATATATATTCAGATATCATCAGTGGAACGACTATAAATATATTTGACGCGTAAAAATATTTATCCGACTGAAATATCGACTGTTTTAGCATGTTCAAATATTTCCACCCCCGTCCACCCCCGCTTCTGGGGGTGGTAGGCGCGTCTCACCCCGACAGTGTTGTTTTTATGGTCGCAAAGAACACGTGCACGAAATTTGGTGAAATTTTAACCACCGGTATAGATTTGTATTCTCCACCCCAAACGCTAGGGGTGCTCTTTACCCAGGGTGTAGAGGTTGAAAATTATATTCAGATATCATTAGTGGAAAGACTATAAATATATTTGACCCCTAAAAATATTTATCCGACTGAAATATCGACTTTTTTAGCAATTTTAAATATTTCCACCCCCGTCCACCACCGCTTGTGGGGTTGGTAGACGCGTCTCACCCCGACAGTGTTGTTTTCCTGGTCGCAAAGAACCTGTGTACGAAATTTGGTGAAATTTGCTCCAGCGGTGTAGATTTGTATCCTCCACCCCAAACGCTAGGGGTGCTCTTTCCCCAGGGTGTAGACGTTGAAATATATATTCGGATATCATCAGTGGAAAGACTATAAATATCTTTGACCCCTAAAAATATTTATCCGACTGAAATATCGGCTGTTTTTAGCATGTTTAAATATTTCAACCCCCGTGCATTCCCGCTTCGGGGGGTGGTAGACATGTCTCACCCCGACAGTGTTTGTTTCCTGGTCGTAAAGAACACGTGTACGAAATTTGGTGAAATTTGCTCTACCGGTGTAGATTTGTATAACGAACATACAAACATACATACACTCTTTTTTATTTATAAGACTAGCTGGGTGCCCGGCGTTGCCCGAGATATCATTTATTCATAATCCCAGATATGTCACCAATTTCGGTTGCTTTTGCGCTATTTTTATGTAACGCTCCTCGATCACTATCCCTAAATGTGCTCACCTCCCATGCTAAAGGCGGATGAAGGCATTGACCAAATATATCGGCCGTTTTTACATGTTAGAAGCTGACCACCCCCTCAAATATGCGCTAATCGAAAAGTATTTATTCCACGCAAAAATCGACCGATTACATTGTCTGGAAATTTCTACCCCCGCCCACCACCTCCCAAACCCGTCGCGTTACAAAGGTTGTCACAATTAGACTCAGCGACATTCATAATCTGTGAATTGATTCGAAACTCGGTTGTTTTAGCGTTATTTTTATTTAACGTAAATCCACCCCAACCGCTAACCTTGCTCCCCTCACAGGGGTTGAAATTGTACACAAACAACATCGGTAAAAATACTATCAAAGTCATTAACCCTAGGAAATAATTATTTAACGCAAATATCGACCGTTTAAAATGTTTGAAAATTTCTTCCCGCGCCCAACTCCGCGAGGCCCCTCACACCCCCACCAAATCTCGTGCATTGCCCACGTTGCCAAGTGGCTCGAATCTCGTTTTTTGAGGTTATTTTTATGAAACACACCTTCATCTCTACGCGTACTTCCCTACCATGCCGTAAGGTGTTGAAATTATACACAAACAAAATCGGTAGAAATACTATCAATGACATTGACAGCGTAAAATATTTATTTCACGCAAATATCGATCATTTTACATGTCTCAAAATTTATACCCCCGCCCAGCCCCTCGTACCCCCGGCCACCCCCTAACGTTACCCAGGTAGTCATAAATAAACTCAGTGACATCCATAACTTGAATTTGACTCCAATCTGGGTTTTATTCACGTTATTTATTTTTAACACCCGTTGACGCCCACCCCTAATGTTAACTCCCTCTCAATCCCAAAAGGGATTAAAATTAAACTCAGAGAACGTGTAGTGAAATTTTAATAATCTCATTGTTCCATAAATATATGTAATCGTCGCAAAATTCAGACGCTTAACTTAATTTATAATTTCTATTCCACATTCACCTCAACCCAACCCCTCCCACCCCAGTCCAGCCCAAACCTGCGCGTTGCCCAAATTATCATAAATGAACTCAGCGACATTAATTACGTTCGACTTATTCGAATGTTGTTTGTTTGTTAGTTATTTTCTTGTAACACACGTCCACCCCGTCTCCTAAGCGTTCTTTACCCTCATGTCGCAAGAGGTTGAAATTGTACAAACATAAAATGGTTATAAATACTATAAATTAATTAACCCTGGAAAAAAATTATTTTCCGTTAATTTAGACCTTTTAACATGTTTGAAATTTTCCAACCCCATCCTCTTCCGCCCATGGGGGTTAAGTGGGCAATTGAATATCATAATTACACTTTGCGACATCCAGAAACCTAGGTTTCACTATAATTTTGGTTTTATTCGCGTTATTTATTTGTAATGCCCGTCCACCCTCACCCCTAAGAGTGCTCCTTTTCCACGCTGTAAGGGAATGAAACTATACTCAGATAGAATCGGTTAAAAGACTATCTATCTCTTCGATCCCAAAAATGTTTATCTGCCTAAATATCTGCTGTTTTAGCATGTTTGAATTTATCTAGCTCCTCTCCTAAGTGTGCTTCCCTCTAATGCCGAAAAAGGTTAAATTTTACAATCAACATCGGCAGATATATTGTCAATGTCATTGACCTCGACAATTAATTATTTAATGCAAATATCGACCGTTTAACATGTTAGAAATATTCCACCCCAGCCCACCCCAACCCTTGGGGTTAAATGGCTAATTGAATTGTCATAATTGAACACTGCGACATCCATAACCTTTGGTTTTATTCACGTTATTTTTTGTAACGCTCCTCTAACCCCCACCCCTAAGTGTGATCTTTTACGTCCCTTAAGGGGTTAAAATGAAAAACAAAATCGGTAGAAATATTATCAATGATATTGACCTCGATAAATATTTCTTCCCTACAAAAATCGACTGTTAAACATTTACAACCCCGCCAACCCTTCATTGGGGAAGTTAAACGATTAGTTGAATGTAATAATTAAACTCATTGACATCCACGACCGTAAGTTCGACTCCAATTTTGATTGTTTTTGCATCATTATATTGTAATTCCATTCCACCCCACCCTTAAGTGGAGCTCCATTCCCAACCACAAAAGGGGTTGAAATTATACGCGGAGAAAATGTAGAGAAATTTTAATTATCTAATTGATCCCGAAATATATTTAATAACGACCGGTCAACATGTTGTTAAAAATTCTAACACCTGCCTCAATCCTTCCACCTCAGCCCACCCCTCGCGCGCTGTCCAGAATGTCATAAATAAATTCAGCGACATCCTTTACCTTCGATTTGACTCGAATCTCGTTTTTTCTTGTCAGTGCTCTCTACCCCCACCCCTTACCATGGACCCCCTCATGCCGAAAGAGGGGTTTAATTTTTACACACACAACTTGGATAGAATTACTTTACATCAAATTACCCCTGAAAAATATTATTCAACTCTAATATCGGTCGTGATTTCTTGTTTCAATATTTCCACTCCCGACAACCACCACTCCTCGGGAGTTACATGACAAATTAAATGTCATAATTAAACTCAGCGGCATTCATAACCCTGTATTTGACTCTAATCTCGTTATTTTTTTTAACACCCGTTGACCCCATCCCCTAATGTGAGCTCCCTCTCAATCCCGAAAGGGATTCAAATTAAACTCAGAGAACGTGTAGTGAGATTTTAATAATCTCATTGTTCCAGAAATATATGTAATCGTTGCAAAATTCAGCCGCTTAAGTTCCTTTAAAATTTGTATTCTCCACTCACCTCCACCCAAACCCTCCCACCCTAGTCCAGCCCAACCCTGCGCGTTGCTCAAATTGTCATAAATTAACTCAGCGACATTAATTACGTTCGACTCATTCGAATGTTGCTTGTATTCGAGTTATTTTCTTGTAACACACGTCCCCCCCCAACCCCTAAGCGTTCTTCACCCTCATGTCGCAAGAGGTTGAAATTGTACATACATAAAATGGTAATAAATACTATAAATTAATTAACCTTGAAAAAAATTATTTTCCGTTAATATAGACCTTTTAACATGTTTGAAAGTTTCCAACCCCATCCTCTTCCGCCCCTGGTTAAATGGCCAAATTAAATCATAATTACACTCTGCGACATCCAAAAAACCTGTGTTTGACTGTAATTTTGGTTTTATTCGCGTTATTTAATTGTAATGACCGTCCTCCCTTACCCCTAAGAGTGCTCCTTTCTCTTGCTGTAAGGGTTTTAAACTATACTCAGATAACATCAGTTAAAACTCTATCTATCTCTTCGATCCCAAAAATGTTTATCTGCCTAAATATCTGCTGTTTTAGCATGTTTGAATGTTTCTAGCTCCTCTCCTAAGTGTGCTTCCCTCTAATGCCGAAAAAGGTTAAATTTTACAAACAACATCGGAGATATATTGTCAATATTACTGAACTCGACAAATAATTATTTAATGCAAATATCGACCGTTTAACATGTTAGAAAAATTCCACCCCCGTCCACCCCATCCACCCCAACCCTTGGGGTTAAAAGGCCAATTGAATGTCATAATTGAACACGGCGACATCCATTACCTTTGGTTTGACTCCAATCTCGGTTGTATTCGCGTTATTTTCTTGTAATACCCCATCCACCCCTAACCCTACGGTACTCCTTTCCCATTTCGTAAGAGGTTGAAATTTTACTGACATACATTGGTACAAACATTATTAATCACTTTTTCCCCGAAAATATTTATCCTACTCAAATATCAGCCGTGTTAGCATGTTTGAAAGATATCCACCCCATCTACTCCTGCTTGAATATCATAATTAAACTCACTGACAACAATAACCCTGGATTTGAGTCCAATCTCGATTGTGTTTGCACTATTTTTATATAAATCTACTCCACCCCCACCCTTAAGGGTGCTCCTCCAAAACCACGAAAGAGGTTAATATTCAATATATGGAACATGTAGAGACATTTTATAAATATCAGTGAACCAGAAAAATATTTATTCGACGCAAATATCGACTGCTTATTATGTTTGAAAATTTCAACCCCCGTCCACCATTGCTCCTGGGGGTTAAAACACAAATTGATTGTCTTAATTTAACTCAGCGACATCAATAATCCTCGATTCGACTCTAATCTTGGTTGTATTCGCATTATTTTCTTGTAACTCCCGTCCACCCCAATCCTTAAGGGTGACCCCGTCTCAAGCCCAAAAGAGTTTGAAATTATACACGGAGAACATGTAGAGAAACTTTATGAATCACACTGTTCCCGAAATATGTTTATTCACCGCAAAAGTCGGCCGGTTAAAATGCTTGAAAATTTCTACCCTCGCCCACCACGGCTAGACCTTCCCACTTCCGCCCTATCCCACACGTTGCTCAGGTTATCATAAATAAACACAGCGAGATGCATTTCCTTGGATTTTACTTCAATCTCGTTTGTTTTTTGCATTATTTTATTGTAACTCCCCTCTACCCCCACCCCTAGGCGTCCTCCCCTCTCATACTGAAAGGAGTAGTAATTATACACAAACTTCACCAGTAGAAATACTATCATTGCCATTCACGCCTACCGAATATTAATTCCACACGATCATCAACCGGTTAACATGTTTGAAAATTTACAACCCCGCCAACCCCTCGTTGGGAATGTTAAATGGTAAGTCGAATGTCAATTAAACTCATTGATATCCATAATCCTTTGATTTGACTCTAATCTCGGCTGTATTCGCGTTATTTTCTTGTAACGCCCGTTCACCCTTACCCTTAAGGTTTCCACCACCGTCCACCCATGCTCCTGGGGGTGGTAGGCGTGTTACACCCGCACAGTGTTTGTTTTCCTGTCGCAAAGAACACGTGTACGAATTTTGGTGAAATTGCTTCGAGGGTGTAGATTTGTAAGCGGAACATACCCATATACATACCCACATGTATACACACATGCATACCCGTATAAGGCAATTTTATATAATAGATTCCATATCTATATATAGATAGATATACATACACTATTTATAACAATTATTAAATTTGTAGAAATATAATTTTTCCATCTGAAAATAAACTACTTGGTGGTTTTAGCAATCTGCAGTTGGTAGCATTGTATAAAATTAATGCAAAACGTTATGAAATACGCTGTCTTCAATAGAAAAATATCAATTTTGAACATTTAAGTATTGTTTTTATCATAATTCTATGTATCTTCCAGTGCGTATTGCAAGATATAATTTGGCAACATATTGGTCCCTGATCCCGTGAAATATTCCACGTCAAAAGTCAAGTTATTTAAAAGAAAATTAATGCAATGGACTGCATAACCTTTCATAACAAATTATATTTATCACTCGATGTGGTATTGGTAGATTTAATTATACTTATTATTCAATCAAAATATTTTTGCTCAGCTTCATTTCTCAGAAATTGAACATCTATAACGTCGTTCTCAAAAAAGGAAAACAAATATTGCTATCCTAACCTCAAATTTTTGTTTCACGACACAAATTGCACGCAATAATTTGTTTACATTTATACAAATTTATAGAAATACGTTGCGTAAAGTATAATTAATTGTACTTTTAATTCAATTTAAATGTTCCTATTTCTGTACATACCTTTGACTGAGAGTGCATTAATTGAATAACGACCATAAAAACTTTCGGAGTTCCGTACGTCATTTTCAATACTTTTATAGTTACAAACATATAATTCAGCAGTCGTACCTTGGACAAATCTTATTATCTCCTGATATATTATACAGGATACAATAATACGTTATATTTAAAATTTTATAAATCTCGACCGACCCACATTTGAATGTATTATAAGGCGCCATATTGGCGTTATTAAAGATGGAGACGATATTTCCAAATTAACTTTGCGCAAGGATGGTAAAGTATTTTGTATTGTTTTTTATTACTATTTGATGGAGTATTACTGAAAAAATGTTACTTTTTATTCAATCAAAATATTTGTGCTTTATTTCATTAGGAAATACAGAACTATACTTTATGAAGCGTCAATGTCTTGAAAATTTATGACGTCATCGTCTCGCGCAGTAATTTAACACTAATTCGTAACTTATTTCAATTATAATTATTTCCACGTTTATTCTAGGGGTTTCTCACCCCCACAGTAACGGTTCTCGATTTTGGCAGAATATATATACAAATTTTTGTTGAATTTTGTCCACGCGATAAAATTTGTATAAGGAACATACAAATATATATACAAATATATATATTGTAATAAAAAGGCGTTTAAATAAAATAAAAGACTTTTACAGGAAACAATTAAACAAATTTATTAAGGTTTAATTACACTATTATATTTGGATCTCAGGGTCTTTATCTGGGTTTGATAAATGGGTGAATTTTATACAATAATCATAATTACATTTAGCTTTTTATTGAAGTTAATTCGTCTGAACCTCGACGAATTTTGTTGCGGACGAAAATAAAATTAAAGATTGAATTTAAATTAAATAACTTAACAATTAAAGAAGTAAATAATGAACGAAGTGAATAATTAAAGAAACGAAATAATTAAAGAACGATCTGACATATTTTTTAAAAAGTGGTTTACAATCAATTTTTAGAGTTTTCTACTTACGGCCGCCCAGGTCTCGTTTTTGGTTTTTCTGTGCACACAATTTGGGGATATCACTGATTCTACTCATTAGAATTTGAACACACGGTAGTTGCTCTGGATCTCTGCTATTCTGGAACCTCGATCGTCTCACCCTCAGCCAGTTTCCGGACGTCGGTCTCCTTGAAGTCTCTCGATGCGAAAAATTAGTTCAGTTTGTGAAGCAAAACTTCTGCTTCCAAACTGCAATTTTATAAGTCTCTCTGTCAAAACTGTTTACTTGCGTTTTCTGTTAACTATTATATCTCGCCGTTGGACTTCCTAGATAGCCCTACTCATAATTTGGGATCTGCAGACTTTTTCTAATATGAATTTGCTGAATTGATGTCTGCCTGCATCTGTGTCCGCCGTCCGACTTGATACTGCAATTTTTCTGAATGGATATCTGCCCGCAACTGTGTCCGCCGTCCAACTTTTTCGTTTCGCTTCTCGCCGTTGACTGCTTGTTCGTCTCGTAGATTTTTGAGCGCGTACCATCTCAACAATGTTTCTTTGTGTCGCCGCGTATGTGTTGCGGCGTATGCTTTATATCCAATAATAAGTCCTCTACAATCCAACTTTGTAATTATAATGGATTAATTACTAATTACTACAATATATATATATATATATACAAACAAACACTCTGCTTTATTTATCAGATTAGAATGCAGTGGGTTTGGGGGTCCGCTGGCTACAACAAGCAGCTGCGGCAGGGTGACACCGCCAACCGCTCAGTGGTCGACGCTCATCGATGACCCCGGACATTAAATTTTCTCTCACCGCCCAGCATCAGAGCTCTCGTAATGGCTTATACGTTTAAACACGGAACAACATCATCATGCCCGTCAATAATTAATTATTTAATGTATTTATTATATTATGTAAAAAGGAAAGGAAGCAAAATTTGTTATTCTATACATTTCTATACAAATAAATAATAATATCTGGATTCTGAGCCATCTCAGCCACGACGATTTTAGATTCGTACTGTGTATTGATATAGTTATGTACAATAACATTTTTACAGAGTAAAAACCAAAAAAGTCCTTCAAATTTCAGTTACATGAATTGTTTAACCTACGTCAATGTCAACGGCTTGTTACCTACATGATGTACGTATTTCCTCATTTCTCTATATATTGTAATAATTAAAAATGATAATGGCTGAAGTTAACTTTAAACAATAAACAAAATTTATTATGCCAAATTTAAAACAATTATTCAAAATATAATTGGGATCTCAGGGTCTTCAACTGGGTTTGATAATGGCAGAATTTAAACAATCAAAGAACACAAAATTTACATTTACTTTATAAGGAAATCGATGCGTCTAAACATAGACGAAATTTATTAATGAAGAAATTTATACTAAAAGATTGAGTTTAAACAATTTCAATTTATCAATAATTAAAGAACGATCTGACGTTTATCTTTTAAAACGGTTTACAATAATTTTAAGTTTTTCTTTCTACTTACGGCAGCCAAGATTCACATTAAATTTTCGTAGCACTATGGTGGGCTTTTCACAGATTCTAATTATTCACAGACTCTAATTAACAGAGTTTGTCGGTTGGTTTAAAATGAATTGGTTACTTCTCAATGATGTACTGCAACCTGGATTTGTAGATCTCGTGAGTCATGTTGAAAAAGCAACTCACTAGTTTGGTCTGTTGACTGAAGATTGCCTTACTTTTTGCAATTTGATGTAACAGCGTACTTATTACTGGAACACATTCTTTCGTTCCTTAAATTAAACCTCTTTTATTCTCGCTGCTGACTGACAAAACTGTTCAAACTTTCGTGAATTAGACTTTTGATCTGTTCTCCTCGCCGCTTACTGCCCAACTGTCTGCTCGTCTCGTAATTTTTGAGTGCGTAGCTCATCTCCCCACCATTCAACAATACTCTCCTTTCATTGTCGATCTGTTCTGGCGCCGGTTACCGCTATCAATGTGTCCTCTACAATTTAACTTCTCAATTAAAACAATGCCTTAATTACCAATTATTACAATATCTAACAATGTATCTGGTTTAATTTACATATACACGTTTCTCTATTAATGTATATTAATTTGTATTTTAGATGACGATGGCTCTTATAGAAGCCGAAATCTTCTATGTATATTGACGTAGGCTCATTAAATCATGTTACTTTAATTTGGAAGACCTTTTTGGTTTTTTAGTTTGTTAATCAACATTATTATTGTCCTTTGTTTGGAACTGTTTCATATATATTATTTGGAAGGCAGTCATTTGTTTTTAGAGGGAAGTAACACATGGTTTTCCAGAAAACTGCAAGATACTACAAGGCCGTGGTAATATTTTCTATAAATAATGCTAACCAATAACACATTGTATAAAATGAATCAATATTACACTAGCCAGAACAAATAAAAGATTGACAAGGAAACAAACTAGGCATTCCATAAAAATTTGTTATGAAGTCTTAAAGCATTACCCTACACACACTGCAAACAATGAGGGCACTCTGACAAAATTCAATGCTAGAAAAAATAAAGTGGAGTAGAAAATGTATTCCTATCAAGAAAAGTTCTTCACAGTAATGTGAACAGTTACCTTAAGACAGGACCGCTACATGGTGTAGTCGAAGGATGTGGCCTGAAAGGACTCTTGAACATTATACCAGTCACTTTTACCTAGTGTCAAACTTCTTTAATCACATACAAATGCCTGAACAGCCAAATGACACGCTGGGATTGATTGAAGTATTTCTGGACAAGTGTTCTTACTTGTGTATTGAACTGATTAACCTTTTTTGCTCAAGTTATTTCATCTTCACCAATTACCATATTATATCATTGAAAAAAAAAGGTTGGAAATCAGACGAGTAAGTAAGTTCAGACAGTTGTCAACTATCTCCACCAGTCAGGCATGTGAATATGACAAAGGCAGAGCTAAGTCACAATTGTGTGGGTTGAACCTGAAAACTATTTATTCAACAGATTCACTCAAAGGTTTCATTCTCCAAGATGGTTTAAGACCCAAGGAATAAGAGAAACATTTTTTTTTACATTAACAGGGGAAGGTTTGGCATTATATAAATATAATTAATCTAATTTTTTTTATTATATGAAGCAAATGCAAGAAACACCATTCATGAAGAGTAGACTGGTTTATAATTCTTTTTACTTAACTCTTGTATTTGGAAAATTAATTTCATTAATTACTTGACAATGTTTATGAAAATTACATCTTTCTTATTATGGGAACATTAGAAAATCCCAACACCATACTATCTCATTCTGACAACACTCAATGAAGACTACTTACTAAATACCATACTAGTGAATCACAACTCTCATCTGATGTAACAATGTGAATATACAGCAAGGAAATACTTTTTGGTTCTGAAATATGCAAGGGCAAGTTCAAGAAAATTAAAAGCAAATACACAAGATTTGTGTAAATATAATTTAATTACTGAGACCAATATTTCAAAGGAGTGTACTCAATATTCATTCACATAACATGCCTGTTACATATTATGTTTTTACAAGGCAGTACAATATTACAGCATGAACTATTTTTGATTAGCATTATTTCAAAGCTAAAGATGTACTACAGATCTTGGTTTTAATAATTATACGAGAATTATATAAAGTAAAAAATGTCAACACAATGTTTTACAATATTTTTTTGTACTTGGAAAATGAAACAAGGATTTGCAGGAATGACAGGGAAAAAAAATTAAATAAAAGAAAACAAAGAATTTTCTACAACAAAGATTTTACTATGAAGCCAATTTACGTAACAAATTATATGCCAATTATTAGTGAAATTAGGTTCTTTCCTGTCCGACTATCCATACATTCAATCCCTTAAACGCAGCTCAAATTGTCCATGAATTTTGCATGCATTGAATTTGTATATGGTGCTTCACTAATTTTACAACGAACTAAGGCCATTCCCAATTTATGTAAAAATTACTGACTGGTCAAATAAACCAGAGGTAAGGATAGTCAGTATACAGTTTGTAATGTGAATATATATATATATATATATATATATATATATACATGCATATATATATACATACAAATATATATATATATATATATATATATATATATATATATATATACACATACATATACACACACTCATACAAACTCCACGAATGTCCAATTAGTCCTTCCTATCTTTCACTTGCTTTTAACTTTTAAAGTTGAGATCTGTATAATGTAGCTCACTTCAGATGACTGCCTTGTGTGACACACACAATTCACACTTTTTCATTCATATAACCTTGTAGCCATAACCAAGACAATGAGCATAATATTCTTGATTTGCTAATTTTCAAACTTCACAATACATTTTATTGTAAAACTGTAATGATAAATATGTTTACATATACAATTTATCACATTTTTTTATTGATTTGCAAAGCAATTTGGTAGGTAATAGCTCATTATATTTTACATACTTTAGTCCTCAGTGTAATATCTTTTAGCTGAATCTAACAAAGCTATTCAACATTTACAGTGGTGAAGTTATGTAATTTTGAAACTAATGAAATTTAAGAAAATGGCATTGGCACATAAACAGGTGGAATACAATGATAAAAACATAGTTTAACTTACCACAGTAAATGAAGTTTACATTTGTATCACTCGTTTTGGGGAAGAGAAAGTTCCATTTTGACTTACATTTTTAACACTTTCTACAATATTTTTAAAGCAACTTGACCTTAGTCCCAGTGTCCTCAAAAGCGCATTTTAAACCCGCAAATAAAACGCAGTACACTTAAGCCATTCCGTAACTTCAGAATCACACATCATTGCTAACAACATTTAAATTTCCTGTTCTTGTTTGTATACATGGATGAAATGCTTTCAAGAAGGCCGACAAGGGATATGACTGCAATTCAAACACTGACCACACACGTTTATATCACAATGTTGCAATTACCACTTCCCTTAACTTTTCTCATGTACATGTAGCAGGAAACTATTTTTTGTTTAAGCACAAATATCCATTATATATGTATAAACTTTTTTACATGTTTAGTTACCAAACCCATAAACATATTAATGTGCAAACAAACCAATCTAAATTTCCAACAAGGTTCCATGTGATCTGATATTGTGAAACAACATTAACATAAGTCCTGTCCTGCCCACACTTACATATAACTTAGCATTCATTCCCTCTCTCTCACACACAAACAGCTCCAAGCTGTCTTTCCTTTTTAATAAAGATAACCACTAAGTAAAGAAACAACCAACACATTCCATAATTTGTCATATCAGGCGAATAAGCATGTAGATCGATTACAGTACATTTCACACTTTACTGTACATTTAATTCAATAAATGGTTTAAACAAACGTACCCTGGTAACAAATACTAGCACAGAAATTTCAAAATATCCATGAAACCTCTAACAGCATTTAAGCTGACCAGGATGTTTATATTGACTATTCTAAAAAGTCTCTTCCATCATTTACAACTTATAAATACGCATGTCAATAATATAATTCATGTCTCTCACAGCAAAACTTAACAATAACAACTTACAGAAATATATATATTTTTAACATCTATGTTCATATTGCAATTTAGTCTGCATTAGCAAGGGCACTAATTTCATAAATGCAAATCATCTGTTCAAAGCTTTGTCTATGATTTCCTTGAAAAAGTAACAACTTGTTACAAAGTGAATCTCTTTAACAATAACAAGTTAAGTTCCTGTAAATGATAATGAAAGAGATTCCATTATTTCAGAACTGTATATATATATAACCACAGTAATCACAACACTGTCTTCTCACTGTCCTCTATAATATTGGACTTTGGCACCAGAGTGTACTTGATTAGATGACATCTCTTTCAAAACATCATCCCATGCTGCAACAAAAGAAATAGCAATTAAGCAACTAAGCAACTAACAATGTAACCAGAATATCATGACCTATATTTCAACAATTAGAATGATTAAAATTAAATTCCCTGATCAAATTTCAAATCTAAACATAATAAGGTACATTACTTGTTTACAAACACTACTCAATGAAAGCATAACATTGAACGAAGTGAAAAAGGCCAAAGTACATAAAAAAGATCCATGAAAAGAATGACAATGTGCAAACCTCTTTTCATAAAACACAAAGGATGTTTAATGAAACATGATCATAATATCTTATTTGTACAATTTACTATGCAAACAATGAGTTAAAAGAATGTTTAGTTAGAAGTTTCAATGGTATAACTTTAGTATACCTTCAATGTTCTCATTTCTACCTTCCATAACCAACAAAAACTTGACAATACAAACATTATCTTGAGGAACATCTACAAGGAGCTCCAAAAAGGTCATGAGGCCAACTTGTCTGAGGAAATACTGTTAGACTTCATAAATTATTTGTGAAGTGGTGTGCCAAGTTAATTTGTGCTAGGTAGTAATGCTTATAATGAACATTTCTCTATTGCTTTAAATTTTATGACTTGGAAAATTAATGGCAGAGCTTAAAGACAAACCATTGACTTAGATTGCAGAATATTGACTAACAGACTCCATTCAGAACAGTGGTCAACCAGCAGACTGAAAAGACCAAAAGACCGAAAATATCACTATTTTTATATAGTATGTGATTCTGGAAGATAAATCATATCTGTTATGTTGAGGGCTACAGTATGGGATGTGCCCCGAGTATCTGTCCAATGAACATAACATGAAGAAAAGCTTTCAAGCTTCAAGAAAAACCAAATAAAATGCTCCCTAAATTTACCGGTCTATAAAAAAATTCCTATAAATAATAAAATGCTGTTTAAACTTTATACTGTTCTCTCCCTAAACAAGTATTTTAAATATGTATGGAAAAGTTCAGCTCAGGATCAGTATATATCATTCAAACCAATCATCTATACAGCAGAGATGATTAATGTTCTTGTATGTCAAAGGCTGAATAAGTAGACTGTCTATACCATTACCCATCCACGAGTAATTGTGTATATTTCTGCAAGTCTTTTGTTTGTTTAATAGTTAAAAACAACCAAGCAAAATAAATCCTTAAGCTTAAAGTATTTATGTTAGTTAAAGTTTAAATGTGCTTACCAAGTCCTACAAAGTCCACTATCTTGTCATAATTCCCAGCTTGCACACCAGGTTCACGAAAGCGTGCAGAAAAATCATCACCTACATTGGACATCCTTGAACTCTTTTCAAGTTGGACACCACTGTCTGTACTTTGATCTATTTCAGTGTCTTGACTTGTTTCTTGTTCATCATCTTCTTCTTCTTCTTCTTCATCATCATCATCTTGTTCTTCCAAGTGCAGTTGAGTATCAGTACTAGGTGGTCTGGACTCCATATCAGGTGAAGCTTCTTCACCATCTGAGAGGAGTAACTGTTCATTTACTTCAAAACCAAAAGTCAGTTCACTTACTGTAGAAACACTTTCTCCATATAATGATCCTCCTTCACTATCATCCATAATGACAGGCGGTCTACTACTAGAAGAAACTTTCCTGTTACTGGGTTTTGTTTTTGCACATGTAACTTCCTTCTGATCACTGCAAGAATTGATGAAAGAGTGAAAATTTTGTGTGTCATTATTTTGCACAGATGTAACTACACTCAAAGACTGTGACTGACTGGTTACGCTCTTTCCTAAACACTGAAGAGGATTGTCTCCCGAGACTCCCTGATTAGGAGATGATACAACAGATTGTGGCTGAGCATTTAACAGGATTGGATTAGTTGAAGCATTATTTTGTTGCATTTCATTTACTGGGGAAACAGTATGATTTTGCAGCAGATTATTTTGAGATAGCACAACTGGTTGATTACTTAAAGGTAGGCTAACTGCTGACTTCACAGTTTGAATGTGAACAGGAGCAGACGTCTGTGCACAGACTTTTGGCATTTTACGCTCATTTTTATCTGATATTAGACTTTCCTCTAATGAAGGATACTCACTATTAAGTAATATGTTCACCAAATCACCTTGATTTTTTAGAACCTGTTTTGAACTACATTCATGCTCCTCAGCTGAAGATGAAAGTTTCAAGTCGATGGTGTTTGTCATAGCATCTTTTTTCAAGCAATTCTCTACTGAAGACAGTGGAGCTATTTCAGAATCAGATACATGAGCAGATTCTGTTTCACGTGCAACACCTAACTGACTTGGTGCATCATCACTGGTAACAGAATTTGCAGGACCAGAAGGATGAATATTGCTCTGACTACTGTTTGCACTGCTACAATTGGAGTTGGGAGATATTGGGTTACTTGATGCCTTAGATCCACTGACAGGAGGAACACCTATGTTAAGTTTTGGACCAGTTATAAACTGAGGATTGTTGCCGGAGTGAACAACATTTGATGCTGACGGAGGAGATATCACTACTCCTTTTGGAACCGTCACAGCAGGCCACTTATTGCTATTAAAATTTATGTTCCCATAAGTTCCCTGTGGAGGCGCTGATGCCATTCGAGTTATATCAGCATAAGAGGCTTGAGGTGTAGAGCCACTTGATGTTGAGGTTTGATCTAAAGTCAGCTTTGGGGTAGTCGAAGACACAGGTAGAGAATGAACACTATCCAAATCACTACTGTCTGATTTGTCAGATGGAGGCATACTTGATGTTGATTTTCTACGATGATGATCAGGAGACCGAGGTCTATGTCTGTACTGATAAAGCATTGAGTTACTCCCATCAGGTTCCATAGTTCTGTCATGTGGTGGAAAGCCACTAGCAGCAGCACTTAGTCCCTTCTTTTGGTGATAGTTATTGTCCCTACTTTGATAATATGTGGGATACTGAGAAGGATTATACTGTCCACCTCCACCAGATCTCCCACCACTACTACTACGCCTTTTTTTACGGCGCTGTTTTTTAGTCTCAATCACCAAAAACCCAGTATCTTCAGCTGCAGTGGAAATGAGCGTGTCTTCCTTTTCTGTTCTGCGTCTGTCTTCCACACCACCTCTTCGTTTTCTACCCCCACTAACACCTTCATCAGCAGATACAGTAACTGCACTATCATTACAATAGTACTGTTGCCCTTCTTCTGTTCCCCAAGATCTTCTATCACCAACATGCCCTATTTCACCAAAGAAATCACCATCATCTAATATAGCTTGTTTCTTTGGCCGTTTAACTAGTATTGGATTAACTACAGAAGCCACAGCTTCATTGCTACTATCTGGGTAAGACGTCAAATCTTCCAACTTTGACTTCGAAATTTCTTCCAAACTATTTGACTTTTTTAACTTTCCTCCTTTATCAGTGCTGTTTCTATTTTCTTTCGACACTTGTTTTCCACCTCTTGCCTTACTAGATTTCTCATCATCTTCATCACCACCTCCCCTGTCTCTGCGAGGTTTTGAGCCTACAACTTCTTCCTTTCGAAGATTAATTCGCTGCTTGAAATTCAGAGGACCATTTCGAGTTGCAGAACTGTTTTTCGACTTTCCTTTATTCTCAGTGTCTGGTTCAATGAACTTTATTAGACTATCCAGATCTTTATCACCTCTATATCCTTCAATATTTTGTGACATAATGAAATTGCTTCCATTGTTTGTCTGAAACAAAATAAAATGAATTATACCTGTTATTCATGTGTTAAATTAATTATGTAACTTTGTTTTGCTATAATTTAGACAAATTCTACTAAAATAAATGGACTGAAATATTAATTTTCATAAGTCATGCAATTTAGTAATTTAAGAACCGATCAGAAACAAAATATAATTGAATAAATTTCCAGCTACAGGTAAAATTATAGTATATTCCATTGATTGTAACAATTAAATGTAAGAGATGAAGAGGAAAGCAAACCAGGAATTGAGTAAAAAAATCAAATTATTGCATTAAATGTTATTTTGGTGTACTCAATTTGATCAAACAGTTCAATGACCAACATCAAAGTCCTTGACAAATTTTTAAGTTGCTTTTGATGGAATCTCTTGAGACTGCCTAAGAAACTGTGGAAATGGTAAAGAAAAAAATAGAGGGGGAAGAGAATTCAAAATATGTATCAGATGAAGTTGACATTCTCTCTATTTCCAAAACAAACTTCAGTCTAAATTAAATTATGTAAGTAAGTCTTTTTTAATAAATTGAGCAACAAAATAATAGAAAGCAAATCCATATTTAGTTTAATACCCAAGTTGTGTGTTTAATATATTACCAGTTATGAAATATATTGAGGAATAACTATCAAAATTACCAAACATAAGTCTCTGTGCTGCACTTAACCTTATATATCATAACTGCACATTACAGCTGTAATTAAACATCCCAATTAGGTAATATAGAATACAAATCCACATTTGTAATAACATAGCACAAAACAACTGAGAAAATACAAGTTAAATGCCGGAAAATTACTAATATTTAAATACCTCAGAAAAGTTTCATTTAAACACAGGCACATAGGGTCTGAATTCAGGTGTTACAAATTCGATGAAAAATAATCGCTCCCTGATAATAAATAGCAAGATTTTTTAATAAAAAGATCTTAAAATATAATAAGAGTTCAACATACACAAACACAACCTGCTATTATATATAATGGGTAGGATGAGTTGCACGAATAGAATTAAGAGTCTACATTCCAGTATCAATAAATTGCTATATTGTGGCAAAACTTTATCATCAGTTACCTTTGATCTTCTAGCTTTACTTTTCCTTTCATTACTAGTGCTGCTTTCTAGGCGATTAACGGCATTGCCATTCTCATCAAGAGACTTATTCTGAAATTGAAGAAGACTAAAATTGCAGCTGATGTATAGATAAACTATATCTTAAAATGTAATGGTGTACGTCCAGGATGATATATTTCATTTTCATTTCTAATAAATTAATGTTATAGATACACTATTACAGAAACAAACACAACATGACAATAATGAAGATTATCAATTAGAACATTTAGGGGTGTTGTAATGGGACAGCAAAGATTGCAAAGAGTTATGAAAAGGATTTTAAAAGGTGTGTGATTAAAGGCATTTTTTTTTCATTACACTTTATATATTTTAGAATGAACTACTAACAGTGACTTTGAAGTAATGTTTTGGAACAAAGTCAAAATAGGCAGGTATTTTCAAAGTTCTTCCTAGAACCATTACAACTATATGCATTTAGACAGTGTAAAAGTTTATGTAACTCTCAAAAACAATTTAGAATGGACTTGAATTAGTGAACAAGGAAGTAGAGCACAAATTATGGAACCTTGAAAGGAAATTTAGAAATATGAATAAACTATATTACATAATCCAAGATACAAAAACAAGAAGCTACGTCACCAGTAGCAAGCTTGTCAATACTTGCCTTATTATCTCCAGAAAAATCTTTACTACCATGAAAAGAGACACGGCCAGCTGACTCTGAAGAAAGATATCAAAATATTAATGTTTACCATACACAGTTTACCATATGAGTAACAGTTAAATTACAATAAAAGTTACTCAATACTAATTTATTTATCTCCTACCAAATTATCAATTATGCGATGTTATATCTGTAGCCTCTTTTCAATTACATTTATAAACTTAGCATTTCCAAAAATATTCATATATTCATTCAAGGTAACTATTAGTTATTAACAATTAGTTGCAAAAGTTTACTCAAAGTATTTAACAACAGTTTCAATTACCTGCAGGCAAAGATGTGATCCAAGGTGTGGGAGAAAATGTTACATGTGGCATTGGCATAAGCGTACTATTGTGAATACTGGCACTTGATTTAGCAGTGTCTACCCCAGATGCACGCTTCAGCAGTGTATCATGTCCTAAAAACCAACAAGTTACTTTATAAGATGCTACTCTTAAAAAAATGTTCTCTAATTATTATAATCCAGAAAACAATTAATATATTTTAATTTGTGAACTAAGAGTATTGAATAACTAATTTACAATTAAGTATAGGTTGTGAGATATAGCAAGTTGTGCAATATACAGTTTGAGATAAAAGGGAGAAAATTGAGAATTATTGTTGTCAGTATGGAACTTCATCTCTTAACTGTTACTAATGAGTTTTTTGAACTGAACACAATATATTACCACAATTCAATATTTTCAAAATTACACTTCCAAATTGCCATAACAAAGGTTTGCATTCAAGTAAGCTCAGGCTTACCCCCACTACAACCCCAGGACAGTGCACGACTGCACATTGTATTCTGACATGACAAGCTATTTCTCTCCAGCTATACAAGTACTATGTTAAATCCGTTGTTAGATAATCTTCCAATTGTTTATTTATACTATGTACAAAAGGATGGTATTCATACATTACTTATTCTTATGTTATTTAACAAAGGACACTCTTGAATCAATCTTAGATACTTATCTCTAAATCATTTTAATGCAATTCACAAATTTGTAACTTCTGAATTCTTATTTAGGATATTCATATACAGAATAATGATAAGACAGCAATTAAATGAAAACATTTAAGAAAAGTTAATATGTATTTTAATTAAGAAAAATACCTTTTGTAGATGTTGCAGATCGGTCATCTCTAGCATTACTGGAAACCGGCCCCGTAAAACATTTCACAGAGTTGTAACTGGAAGCCAATTGTAGAGGATTTTGGTCCAGACCATTCATTGTTCCTCCCTTCTGTAGGAACCCCCGTGCGCCAAACTAATATGTAGGAACATTACAAACAAATAGATCCCATCAGATGTATCTTTTAGGCAAAAATTAACACAAAAATAGGTACAAACCAATTAATTTTTAATGAGTAATATGATGGGATTCACTTTTTATTCACAAAGTAGTACATGCACAAGAAATTGAGTAAATTACTAAGACACTTGCACTATTACAATATTTGGATCAAAAGCTAAATTATTAACTTTAGTTGAAAGTAAAAAAGATTACTTATTGAAGAATAACAAAGTAGTAATCAATTTTGGTTAAATTCTGTACAAATACCAATCTAAAAATACAATATCAGTAACAAAATTATATTTATTCCTAACAAAATTCTCTCCATTTTGGTTAGGTATTCAAATATATCTAAATCCATTTCAATTCATATCAATCTGATTAACCTTTAAAAAAATCTTTGTATCCATAACTTCATGTAAGGTTTTCTTTCATTATTTTTTCAAATAGTTTTACTGCTATTCTATATTTTTCTCTAAATAAAATCCTTTTACACAATTCTGTTTCCCGTGGATGAAATGTTTTCAAAATCTTCTCATTTGTGGAGAGAATATCATATTTGTATATTAGTAGCATCAGTACTTAATACTTATAAATAAATAAAACAAATTTGGAATAAGTATGTTTTGGGGGTCTTCTAGATTTTTCACTTTTATTTGATGTAGTTTAGTGACTTGATATATATAACATAAGCTTTCTCTATATTTGAATTCATATAAAAAAATTCATAACTGCTGAAATATTTTTACAGATCAATTAAATCAAGAATTCTTGTTTGTTACATTACCTCCACTCACCTTCCTCAATATACAAGTAATTAAACACATAATATCACAGTTACCACTGGCAACTGAAGAACTATGGTAGCTCTATCAGACTGAAATACACATGTTTATAAGAAACTTTAACCATTCCATTTTAACAGACAACACGAAATGTAAATTTATAATAAAATACAGTGCGTCTGTAAAGTTATGGTGCATTTTTAACTGGTCGCAGGAAATAAACAAAACAAGATAGAAATCTTCATCAAATGAAAGAAAAACTCCAAGTTTCTTACCTATTCAAACCAGTTCAATGTGGCTTCCTTTTGTTGCCCTACACACATCTAAATGATATTAAAGTTCTTCCCACATTTGTATAGTGAACACATCAACGACATTAATCATTTAAAGCAGAGAATCACAGACAACATTAACTGTGCGTGGGAATAACTTTAATATTATTTAGATGTGTATAGGGCAACAAAAGGAAGCCACATCAAACTGCTTTTAATAGATATGATATGCCTTTGAGAGTTTTCCTTTTATTTGGTGAAGATTTCACATTTCTATCTTATTTCATTGATTTTCTGTGACAGGTCAGAAATAATAATATATGCCCACACATGCATATATAGTGAAAACATTTGTAAATTTAATGTTGGAGAGCACAAGTGTAAATAGAAATTTTTGAGAGTATTATGGAGCTACTTTACAGATCCACTGAATCAGAATACAGATTGAACATGGGTGATTCAACACCAAGGCATTAATTACTTTTTATGTAGAAACCACCACAAAAAGCCAATTCTCTCTTGCAGGTTTCGTTATATAATTTTTGATGGAAAGTTCCGTCATTTGAAAATGCAACAAAGATATATGAATGCTACAAAAATAAACTACATAAATTTTACAAATGGACTTATTAAATTACTTACACAATATTGAAAACAAACACAATTTAGCATATTTAACCTTAACAGTTAAAAATCTGAGAAAAGTAAGACCACCTCAGCTAATATATAAATGTATGTATTTATGTCCTAACCAAACTGTCTGATAATTCACAAAAACTATTTTCTGCTTTATCACATAAATTATTAAAAGCACTCATATTTGCTAGTTATGAAAATATATCTGTAATTAGATTATGTACAAAGTAAACATACCTGCAAAATCCCTACACTGAAATTCACAGGAGCATCTATGTCCGCGTCATGTGAGGAAACATTTTTTCCCCCCACCTCAAAGGTGGCTTGACTCGTATATTTTGGCACACAGGTCATTTCACTTCTTTGCATCACTTCCAATTCAGTCCCTTCATCATCTCCCCCCCTAGTTGTGCAATCCACATTTGCACTAGCTTTGTAATTACCTATACACTCTTTTGACAAACCTTCTGAAGGGTCCCCACAGCCACCTTTCTTCTCACCCCCATTTTCACCAAAGTCACCAAGCTCAATTACCATGCAGTCTGCTTTTGAACTTGCGCAATTATTGTTTGGACCACTACTATCACTTGAAGTGGTACCAACATTGGTTGGAGAATGAACAGGCATCGACGAAGTTATTGAAAAGTCACTGGAAGATGAAGTATGAACAAATTCCTTCTTTTTCCCAGAAGAAATTTGCTTGCAAAGGCGGACGTCGTCAAACTGTGGTGCGTACTCCAGTCCACCCAGGGTAAGCATCCCAGTACCACCACCGTTCACATTGCTGGGTAGAGAACCACCTTCTCGTTGCCGGGCACTCACACTAACTCTTTGCTTCGCTTTTCGGCGTCCAAAGCCTGCATCAAATTCTGCACTTGTGGCATGTACTAAGTTTTGCAAAGAACCGCCTCGAGTGTGACGTTCAGAAACAGCACCATCACGTCGAGAACCACCTCGACGTCTATTGCTGCTATAACAACGAGAAGCTGCAGCACTGCCACTGCCAGCAGCAGCAGCACCAGTCCGACAACACTCTGTTTCGTCAGCCTCTACTTCTTGCAGCAATTCCTAACAGAAGTTTTAAAATATTATAACTCAAATTTATGTATGAAACAATGTATTATTGTTGCCATAACTTATGAGTGTGGCTCAAACATTCTGAAATTAGTGCTTTATTTTGTAGGAAATACTTATTCAAAATTACTAGCGACATCTATGCAAGGCAAGTATGTTCAAAACTTTACCCACACTTACATAATCAAACATATTGAGATTTAGTGAAAAGTAAAATTCATAAAAGATCAATTTTACTATTTACATTTAATTAAACCATAGTCTAATTATAATAGTAGTTCACTGGACTATGAGGGCATCTAATAAAGAACATGAACAAAGTTTTCTGCACTTTCTGATCGATAATTTAAAAAGAAACTTTTCGATAAACACTGAATTATACAAAGAATGGACTCAATAACTTATTTGTTTTCATATAATTGTAGGAGTTTCAAAACCAAGACTTCATTCTCAACAGTTAACCAACTGCAAACAATAAAACACAGCAAATTGAATTTGACATTCATGTATTTCAAATAACATGAGATTTTTCTAATACATACAATTATTCAATAATTACATTGTTAAAGCCAAAGGCACAAGAAAACTGTCTCAGTATGGTTAGCTTGGTAAAAAATTATTACACATTGTCACTATAAATCTTAATAGCATTTTCTACTTCTATCAAACAAAATGGAACAACTAGTCATTCCCACAACACAAATAATCAATTAAACATTGAAAAAAACATAGAATATAAATGGGCACATTTACTTTGGTGACAACATAACAAGATTAATACTATAATAATTTCTTCAATTTTTCCAATAAAATTCTTAGAAACATGAATTTAAATTGCATTTCATGAGGATACTTTGCAATGAAATTTGAATTCCGTATTATTTAGATTAGGTATCTTATATCAGACATTTCATATTTCAGAAAGAAATCTAACTTACCCTAAATAAGTCACTCTTTCCTTCACGATCTTTAGGACGCTTATAATTAAGTGT
The DNA here is from genome assembly GCA_037074705.1 of Zhengitettix transpicula. NCBI lineage: Eukaryota > Metazoa > Arthropoda > Insecta > Orthoptera > Tetrigidae > Zhengitettix > Zhengitettix transpicula. The sequence continues at coordinate 185,404,686 of CM073591.1, read as the reverse complement.
TTCTTCTAAAAGGGCTCTCAACTGTTCTTCATCCAAATTTGAAACATGTGGATTTTTATCTTCAATCTAAAAAACCAAATAGAACATTCAATTTGAAAATGGACAATTCCAAAAAAGTAAATGTTACAATCAATAAACCAATGCACAGGACAATAAGAATACTAATGGAAGTGTCACATAAAACACCATACACAATAAATTGACAACAAAGTGCATATACATACATATATATATATATTAAACATATGTATATGTGTGTGTGTGTGTGTGTGGTAACTTCTTGTAGTAGTTGAAACCAACTATATAAGCTGTGACAAAACCACATCTGTAGTTTATAGTGTCTTGAAATGAACATCAAGAACTGATACAAAATTCAGAGCTGTGAAATTTGAGAAGATTACTGGGACATAACTTACATGACTGTTACAATTTAATTTTTTATTTTAATTATTGGTAAATAACAAAAGGCTAATACAAATACAGAACTAAAACAGTCTACAAAATCCCTATTATTGTCATTATTAGTACTACCACATTTTGCCATCATAAATGCTGGTAGAGTCTTTGACTGTGCATGGTAACATATTATAAATGTTTGCTCCTTTATAAAGAATTGAGTTCATTGCACTAGCTGTGTTCCTTCTTACTCTATGGTAACACTTGGTTTGTCATATATAATAATTATGAATTTCATTCTTACGTATTATTAACTGCTGGGTAACAATTTGTCAATTTTATAAATAAACAAACACATCACATAACATTGTCCTAAATTTAGACACATCTGCTTTAATTCAATACAGCTAGCATAGCCTTAATGAACAACACTTGTAACTTCTCTTTTTCACAATTGTAATAACATGACCTTGAGAGAACATTAAATCTTAAAAACCAATAATTTGCCAAAAACCCTTGCACATCCATCCTTAAAAGAATTATACTTCATTTGGCAAAATACTGTTACTGAGGGAGAAATGTAAAATATGACTTGCACAGAATTTGCTTATCAAAAAAAATTATATATACATTAAGAGTAATAAAACTAACAATTATATTTAGAAAACTACTTGCAAAAAATCTACCATATTATATTAAAAATATTTCTCCCAATGGTATTTAAATCTGAATTAGCCAAAGGTAATAACAATCATTACTACTGAGAAATTTGAGTATATATGGTTTGAGGTTAAAACATCTCTATATTGCAAAACAATCTGCCACATTATATAAAAAATATTTCTTCACCATCAATTTGATGAAGCTTTAAACACGGTACATCAAAGAATCTCAATATTCTAAGTTGAGTTACAACAATTTAGTGTATAACTGGAGAAAAATTGTAAACTGAAAATAAATATTCTTTAGAGTGGATGTACATATTAGAAGTTGAGTCACAAACAAATCATTTGTTAATAAATATGGTTATTAAGGAGCACCTCTTATCAAAATTAAATACGAAACCTCAAATTTGTGGATCGGATAGGCTGGGGGGGGGGGGGGGTTCCAGTAATACAGTTGTAACCTCAACAATTGCAATTTTTGAAAGAGTATTAACAACATGACTATTTACAAAATATTCCAACTTAATAGTAAAATAAAGAAAGTACTGATTTCAGAATAAATATGTGGAAAATACGGAATACCTCTACGGCCGGTGACGTAATTTAGGCCGTCCACTGGAGGATTGGCATGTCATCAGTAACACAGGGTGGAGTTTCTGACGTCATTGACTACTGATTCCAGAATACTCTCCAAAAAGTACGTTTAAAGCTATCGAAATGTCGTAACTACTAGCGTGGCATAAAAACTCCTACTAATCGGGAACCTTTAATTTTATCGGCTCCACAAGTAGGATTAGATTGCCTAAAGCAAAACACTGCGTCACTGCACTGTTGAAAACAGAAATTCAACTTGAAAAATAATTAGTTAGAGACTGTTTCCTTTAAAAGAGACTTTGTAAGCAACTGATGCAATTAAATAAACACAATCTCTGTACTGTCGCCCAAATTTGTCAATGTAAGTAGGCCAAAACCATGACCACGCTTCGCGACTTTGCAGTCACAAGGCAGTCGCCATGTCTGAGCTATAGTTCTCGTATCGACCGGTAAGGGCGCTTCAGGCATTACAAGGAGATCGCAATTCATGGCAACAAGCTATCGATTCATTTCAACAGGCAATCATTATTTTTAAAATTAAATAAAATACATACGTAATGTCCACAAATTTCGAAATTATTTCTGGAAAATAAAAAACCTCCCCCACTTTGTTTAAATTATAACTAAAACGCATTAAGTACTCCAAACTCTTTAAATTCTATGTAACTAACTTATGCGTGACAGCAAACGTCCACTTTGTGCAAGAGCTTGTTATGAAATAACATAACTTATTTTTGTTATTCTACATGTAATGTATATAGTTGGTTAACACCCACCAAAACACGAATAATTTAAAACCCCATTAGTATGAAATGAAAATGATCATGGCATTGGCGTAATGTGAAATATATTGGTCTCGAAATGAAAATATATTTTGCCCTTAACGTAGGAAAAATGTTCCTAGAACGTGATGAGTCAGGTATAAGATGTTTCACTATACGGTTTTGTAAGAAAAACGAGTTGATTAATCATCTTCCATACCTTATGAATAAACGTCAGCCAATTTGATGTCAGAAAAAATATATTTATTTATGGAAAATTAAACTGCGTTTCGTTGTTAACTTTGCGACCTCTTCAGGTAGAAGTTTATGGCTCCACAAGTAGGATTAGAATGCTTAAAGCAAAACACTGATTCACTGACGGCAGTCAAGATGGAATGACCCGATTATCAAAATTTTGTTAAACTTCAACCTGATGAGGTTGCAAAGTTAGCGACGAAACATAGTTTAATTTTCCATAAATAAATGTCTTTTTCCTTACTTCAAATTGGCTGTTGTTAATTATAAGTTGTCTCAATAGTCAATAATATATATATACCATACCGTAAGATACTAATGGTCAATATATAACAAACTTTTGCGAACCCCGACGTGAATGTTCATTCAATATATTGAAATATTTTAAATCAAAACTATGTTATACAAATCCCATTAGAATAAAAGTAAACGTTAATTTTGAAAAATAATTTTATAACCAGATAAATTTATTGTTTTGCTCAAATAGGGTGAAGGATTAATTAATCTTTGCATATAATAACACCGCATATAAAAAAATAGAGCACATATTCACAGGCAGAGAGCAATCAGTTGCCAAATAGTAATAATAATAATAAGGAAATTTGATAAAATTTGTAGCAACAGTAAACAGGTAATACAAAGAAGTCTCGGTGTGTGATTTATCATGATTAGTAAAGATCGGTGTTCACAAATCATATTAAGATTACAGGCAAGAGAAGGATTGCATTTGACACGAAAACAAAACAAAATGGAAATTATTCTCAGTATCAAAATTTTTCTGTATAAACTCAAGGTTAATCAGGACATAACGTAACTATATATAGTTAAAGAAGGAAGGTGTAATCTCAAATTTCATTTCCAAAAACCTTTTTTTAAACAATAACAAAGCTCAGCAAAAAATATAAAATTGATGAGAATTTTTTTTTTTTTTGATTAGATTGTGTACGCACAAACGAAGCGTAGAGCTTACAATGTGGGTATAGATAAAAATAAAATATAAATTATTAAATATAATAACGATAATTTTTAATGAATATTCCAATACAGAATTACATTAAGGAAATTATTTGTGACACATTTGATGAAGTCGTCGCAAAATGTAACTTCCGTGCGATACCAAATTGAGCCTAACCAGTCAAAATAAACCAAGAAGTTCGGTTCCAAAATTTCATGCTTCGAGTTCGGGGATGTCAGATTTCGTTTAGACTATTTGCATTGTTTTGTGACAGTATACTTAAATTTCAGAATTTTGTGACTACATCCAGCTGAAGTTAATTACAATATATTCCTGAGAAAATACTGACAGACGCTGAAAGGGGGCGGAGCGCTTATCTCTCCACTTACGTACAATGTTTGCAGCATCAAATTATACCAAATAATATGGATAGCATAGTACTTAGCACTCAAACATTTTTTATATTATTGCTGTACAGGAACCAGAAATGCAATCATCCACACGAGGCTATTATCCCACAGCGAGCAATCTACAAACATTTGAAAATTCTTTCTGGAGTGCTTCGCGACCAATTGATAGTTTTGATGCCACAATGCTACTTTTCACGGCAGTTCAAGGATTACGTGTACGTCGGCTTAGGTAGCTATTTCAATACAAAGAACTCAACTTGCATTTGTGGGTATACGATTTTCTCACGGAATCAATTACGGAGTGTTTTACGGAAAATAAATTATAAGTATATTTCTATGCGGAATAGTTGTAATTAACAAACACAAAAACATATATATATATATATATATATATATATATATATATATAAAAGAACATAAAAGTGTAGAACAAGACACATCACTTCCCCACGATTCTCTTCACAGAAAGAACTCAACTTTTCAACAAACAAACAAAAACAAATTAGTATTTTTTTGTTTCTCCTATTTGTGTACACTCAATTCAGAACTGGAGCACATAAATAAGAATAAAAAAATTGATATTTTATTTTGTCAAGATTGTATATTATATATATTGTAATGCAAATTAAACAGGCCATTAATTGTTTTTAATATAATTAAATTGTTAGCGGTACGAATGCGTAAAGGCGACAATGAAGGCGGGTTTTTCCTTTGTTTAATAATGGAGACCTCGCTTAGCGAACAGAGTATGCGCTTGGAGAAAGACCAGTTGGCGGCGAAACATTGCAAGGGACAGAACAAATAAAACTTGAGCAGAACTAGACGTCGTTAATGTATTACCAGTTAAAGTTGTGAATTAATACAAAGTAAAACATTCACGGAAGTATTGCATCGTAAATATTGGAAAGTAATAGCAGTTTTGTCAGAATAGAACTTTCCAAAATCTTCGTGGAGGAATTATTCCAGGAGAACATTGGTAAATTATTGTGGAGCGGACCAGTCAACGAAATATAGCCAATCTTGCCAAATTTTAAAGTAAAGTGTAGAATCAGTGAAAACCAAGACCTGATATTAAAATTAAAGTGTAATAGTGTTCAAGATACAAGAGAGAGAGAGATCTGGTACCAGACAGACGGTCCGTGAGTAACCAAAACTTTGTAAAACGATAATTAAAAGGGTAGTCAGATTTCGTTCAGTTTTCATTGCGTTCAGCTTTGTTTTCACTTATTTTCATATTGTTAATTGACAATTTACATTGATTTTGTTCTAATTATTAAACCCAGTAGTGACCCTGAGATAAGAGATTCGACGAATTTAATTGTAATGATATCAGAACTGTATGTTCAAAAATGCTGCTAATTAATAAATAAAAAAAATTAAAGTATTTGTTTAAATGGATGAAATTCGGCATGAAAATAGGTCTTGTAAATTGTAAAAGTTATCAACAATAATAAATTCCTTTTAAGCTCAATCACTGTTGCTAATTATTCCTATAATCAAATTAATCGTCATCCAGTTGTTCATTACAATATATATATATATATATATATATATATATATAATAACAATCTTTAATAGTCACAAAGCAGGTTTTCTTATTATTTATTAAGAAAGCTTTCGGCTATATTTGTCATTATCATTCTTCTGTGCCTTGTTAATATTGCAATGGCAACATATCTGCAAAAAAAAATTTTAATCGATTGATGTAATACTATAAAAATTATATTTAATTTAAAAATGTGATAACTACTTTGTGACAAGTTAAAAATAATTATACGTTATATTACATTAAAAATTTTAGTTTTGTCTGAAATAGTTTTTCTATTAGCGGTAGATGGCGTTGTAGCCCAGAAAACCCAAAACGAATTAAAAGCCGTTGACAAAGGGGAACATCTCGAAGAAAATCAACGACAGATCAAAAAATTAAAGTAAAAGTGTTCGATATCCAGTGTCACCAGAATTGAATCCCCACGCCTTGGGCAGTGTGGGGGAAAACTGAAATCTTGAAAGGGAACTCCCGTTCCACTTTTTGATACAGATAGACTGATGCGCGGACGGCTCTCAGCCCGCAATGCTGCTGTGGCAGTACCGCGACTACAGATTATTTCAAATATCTGAATCTGCAATAAAAATGGAGGTTCCCATTTAAGATTTCAAAGTTCTCGTCTGGATTTGGTAGCATCGAATAGTTTTTGAAAAATATTAAACGTCTTTTTTTTAGCCGTTGTATCAACTGTTACTACAAAGTCACTCAAACGCTGCAATAATGAGAACAGGAATTAATCCATGAACTCGTAAAGAATATTTCGTTTCGGGTCTACAGTTACAGACCAGAGTATTTGCTTAGTGATAAAAACAATCAGATAATTTCATTGAATCTAGATTTGTATGTATTTACCAATTATGTAATCACATATGTATCAAAAGAAAACGTAAAAAAATTGGTAATAAATATCTTAATTTCTCAATATAAGTCTTCTTTTAGATCGATACATTTTATGTTCAGTAACTTCGATACCCTGTTTAAAGTGAGAACCAACTAGCACCTCAAAATAACAATTAACTGCTAACTCCACTTCATTGTTGCCGAATCTTTTCCCACCGAGATATTTTTTCAAGTTTGGAAAGGGTAAATAATCCGAGGAAGCTAAATCTGGTGAATAGTGCGGGTGAGGAAGAAATCAAACTTTAAACACCACTTTCTTTTTCGCCAAACTTTATCACTCAAACGTTGCAATAGTTTCGTACAATTTCGCCGTTGATCATTTATCCTTTTAGAATATAATCAATGAAAATTATTCCATGCGCATCCAAAATAACTGGCACCACGACAGATGGCACTGCCCCTCCGTCTCAGGTGAAAAGTGATGGATCCTCGATGAATCTACCCAATAAGTCGGCTTCATTGCTGTGAGACTTCGCCAACACTCGATTGAAACGTGCTCACGGCGCTGTTTTTGTTCCATTATAAACAAACGCGGTACTTATCTTCCGCAGCTTTCTCGTGTCCAAATTTTCCGTCAATATGCGATGTACAGCTGTTTTGAAATGACTACCTCGTCTGCTAACTCGCGTACTTTCAGTTGACAATATCCAATACCATTTAGGGCGTGATCACTTCATTTGGTCGACCACTGGCAGCTTGAATGGCTTCTGTTAAATTCAGTCACCCAATATTTTATTGTTGAAACGACGGAGCTGATTCCCCTGGAGTAGAATCGAGGTTGACTTTGGTTGGACTTTCAAATGAAAATATTTTCCATTCAGAGCGTTCACTATTGATGTCTAAATACTATGCGACAATGCAGCGACTTCAAACTTAAATTTTATAAGGTTGATAATTTAGACCATTTTTGTTTTTTAAACAACTCGCCTCCTATACGTCAGGTCGGGTATAATACAGTTGAACATGCAAACACGTTTTCTTTACTCGGAAAAATAAGGGACGACGAATGGAGATGTTAGATTACAAATGTAGAAATGAGACCATTCCACATCCGAGACCAACGTGAAGTAAGGCCAACAACAAGATATCAAGAAGCAACTGTTCAAACAGTAGTAAAGCTAGAAATAGAACTTTATTGACCATAGTAATTGTAACTCATGAGTTCCTTAGTCGTACAGTTGACCATATTATAAATGTCAAAAAGCAGCTATTTATGGCTGCACACAGATTCAGAAATTTGAAATATTTAAGAATACTTTTCATTAGATATTAATCTAAATATCTAACAAAATGTAAAATGTTATGTATACGTTTCGAAACATATCGAGAAATCAATACGGTTTTGAATGGACATGGAGTAGGTCTGGAGAAATAAATAAATATATAATCAAACATGTATTACGAGATCCCATCGATCCATGAAGACCTGTTTTGGAAAAGCACGACCAATACCTTCGGTTTTGATTTTACTATAAGGTAAATATTATGGAAGATTAGTAATTGTGAACATGTCTATACCCCATGATTAACGAATATCCACTGATTAAAAGTAAAAGTTAAAAACAAGAATTTTAGTTTCATTTACTGGCAAAACATTCTAAAAATTTCCGCCGCGAATACAATTTTCAACATAGTCTTCGCCCAGCGAGATCCTAATTTTTTCAACCCATCAGAAGTAGTTGTTCTGGGACGTACCGAACGTTCGTCTCCCAAGTTGGTACGGCCACGTTTAAAGTCAGCTGCCCAGAATTCCACGGTGGTGAATGACAGTGCAGAGTCCCCGAACACAGCGTCCAATTCGTCTTTGTTTTGCAGAGGCGTATTGCCTTTAGAAAACAAATATTTAATGACAGCTCGATATTAGATTTTTTCACAAAAACACTCGCGCCGAATCACTCAAATGATTGACAAACAAAAACTGCGAGTCCAAAACAGCTGTAATTTTGGTATTATTCAAGACAAGCGTAAACACAGTGTTTTGTTGACGAGTGTTGTCATCTTCATGTTGAGGTCGGAAACTTTCCAGACACTCTCATATATATATATATATATATATATATATATATATATATATATATATATATACATAAATTAATTACTCTTCTAACGTTTGTCTTGTTAAGTTCAACGCTTTCGAAGATATTCGTTTTAATTGTGCTCCAGACCTACCAACTTACGTTTTTTGTTCATGTATCAAATCAACATCCGTAATTCCTTCCCAAAAATGGTGTGCAATGCGATCACTGACCAGAAACGTGACATATTTTCTGTATATGCTTAGACATTATTGCGGTCCCAAATCTATTTCCTGAAAACCCTTGAATTTTCCTGTGATATTCGTCCACAAATTTTTATTTAATGCACTTCATACTCTCAGAGTGTGTCAATTACTCGTGAAATCTTAATGGTGTCGAATTTATACTTGGGAGTATATGAATACGAGCACAAGTAAGACATACGAAACGCTTTTAAAAATTTACCTTCTCGAATTTTGAAAGCAGGAAGTTAGGATTCTCCAGCACCGACACATGACCGACAGAAATTTTAATGGAAAAAAATTCTCCAAGATTAAAAATAATAGTATTTAATTAGATGTAGGATTTGTAGAAGCAACATCCATTAATACTTTAAAAGCTTAGAACGAAATGAACTTTGAGCCTCAAGCATGATTGAAAAAAAAACTTGATCTGGATAAAGCGCTTGAAATTTTTGAAGTACAACTTAGTTAAGTGAATAATGTACAATCAAACGAACTCAATGGCTTAGTAAATAGGGTCTAAAAAGATCAAAACAATTTTCTGAATGATGAACGATGATTTTGATCCGGTTGACAAACCGAGAATATTTAATAAAAACTTGATGAATGCGACTGTTGCATTTGATACAAGCACGTTATTTCCAAAAAGGTATTCTTACACTACATTATGTTGATCACTACATTTAGATTGACTCACGGGAAGTGGTTGCAAGGAGAAAAAGATTGCATCAAGACAGATGAATCACAGAGAAGCTACTTTTATATCGCCTCGTTCTGCTAGCATTTAAGGGCAATGCGATATAAAAAGTAAGTAATCAGTAAAATGAAATATTTGAAATCCCTCATTGCTGTCACAAATATTCGCATGACTCCCACGAATCCTATAATTACGACAAAACAGAACATGGCATGTTTTGTGGGATTTAGTTACAAGTGTTTGAGGATTGTAGCTTTGAGGGAATTGTTTTATACATAGACATGACACAAAATAAACGTGACATACATTTCAAATTTCAAACAAAATTATCATTGACGACAAAGCATAGTTGCGACAGGACACGAGGAAAGTCACGTCTAAAACGTTTTATAAAGAGCAGTGAGAAATCCAATGCAGTTACTGGAGGAAAGGCCGTGTGTGCTCTTGTACAGTTATTCTGATTTATCAGCAGTGACCGTTGACTGAAGAGCGATCACGCAAATAAAGCCACTCTCCGTCGAGCGGTACGTTCATTTCCTTCTTCCACCATGTTACATAGACACTGTGCACATAGTGAGCTACAGATGAGCATCAATCCGTACATATCACATATATTACTTTAAAAAAACTTTTTTAATTAGCGTACACTTCCGGATCTTTAAATTAGTCAAACACGGAATTTTCCACATCGAACTTCAATGTAACTTGATTCCGTTGGAAATATTTTCCACATTCGTTCTTTTACGTGCCAGTTTAATGTTAAATAAAGTCACACCACCCACATCGGTTCCATTTTGTGGACTCTTTGCTTCCAAACAATCGCACCGGAAAGTATTATAAATGGTTTTAATAATTTTGTCCATCTAACAAATTTTGGATCAAGACTGTGATCCAAACATCCGATAAACTGACGTATTTATGTTCCCACATCGTATACTTCGGTGACGCATTTAAAGCAAAATCTAGAATCGGTGTTGAAATGCGAGGCGAGGGGAACGTGTTAAACGATTAGTGGCATTCCTTCGAGAGCATCATTTAAACTAGTGCCACTTCGCTAGGTGATGGCATATTAATAACGAGAATCGTTCTTATTGATGTGAATTAAAATTCCCGCACAAACCAGGCTGTGCGCGAAGAGGAATAAATCATACATTTTCTTAAGATTTAGAATTTGTAACCTTCAAATGAGGTTAGAAGCTTAAAGAAAAGCAGAAGAACGTCATTTTGAGGTAGATAGTAGAAATGAAAGCCGACACGTTTAATAATGGAGTGTAGGCCCTTGGTTGCGTAACGCTGGCAGCGCCCTACCCCCAAGCGGGACTCAGTTCCTGTCTGTTACATCTACACGTCACGTATGGCAATACATCCAATACGTTGCAAAATGGTCAAAGCTGCGCATTAGAAAAAAATTACAATCCAAACATTGCCGATAAAAACTTTGCGGAAAATCTGTAAGAAAATGCTATAATAGATTAAAATCTGACGTGATCAACTCAGATCAATAACATACTTTTAATTTTTAACTATGATGAATCTTTCGACCTGAATGTTTGACGTACATATGCGCTTAAGTTAAATTTACATATATCGAAGATTAAAAGTATACAAACCATGCAAATTTCCATTTGTCGATTATACTAAACAAGAAAAATCTGTAGGACAGGTTTCACAAAAGGAAAATAAACAGCAAGACATTAGAAACGCTGGTAACTCTTTCCGCAATCTATTATCCCTGATTTTGGAAATAAAAATTTAAGAACAATAATTACACTTATTTATAATACTTCAGTTATCACCTAAAACACACTGATCAAAAAGAATATATATCCCGACCACATGCAAAAAAAAATACGTTCATTGTTAAATATACGATAAGCATAGTCGTTCTGAATCGGGACGTGCTGGCCAATCATTGACCGAGGCGAAAGGCATTGCGAGTGCGTTGTCGCAGTGGCCCAAATGCGCTGTGACTCACGAGGAGATTGTGAAACGCATTTCACCGGCCGGCTTGCCGTTCTTACGTCACCACCAGTCATCTGGCTCTTCATCTGTCCCTTCATCGCTTCACAATACACAGTATATTATTACACAGTTACTAACAACGCCAACAACGAATTGCCCACACAAAAACATGTTTACGTCGCTCCCGTGTGTATAAATGTCAGTTGTTAAGTTTGCCGGGTGCCGTGTCCCAGTGTTCTTTATAATCAATCTAGTACCATGAATAATTTATTGTTATCAACAGGACGTACAGAAATTTCCGTTGTTTCTCCTGGCCTAACAGGTAATTGCATTATTTATTTTCATTTTAAATTTTCAGTCTCCATAAGCCGATACAAAATCTATCGGCTTAACTTTAGTCATGGGTTATAAGACGCAACTTGATTGTGTATATTACCCTGGCGCAACCTTTCCCAAGTTTTCTTTTTAGACTTTTATTACTTTTCCTGTGTATCCTAGTTACAGATACCACAATAAATAAAAACCTAAACATGCATCTCCTTCTTTAGTACAGATTTCCCTTCCCATCTATAAATAGTTGAAACTAATATTCCTTTTCCCGTCAATTTGAATCATCATCACTAGCGCTATATTTATAAGAAGTCACAGGTTCCTTTTTATAACTTAACACTAGCTGGATGATCGGTGTTGCCAGAGTTGTTATAATTAAACTCGGCGACATCTATAACCCCGGCTTTGACTCCAATCTAGGTTCTTTTGTGTTACTTTTATGTAACGCCTCTCCCCTCCCCCATCCCTAAAGCTGCTCACCTCCCATGACGAAAGGGGTTAAAATTATATATAGAAATTTCTGGACAAACACTATCCCATTGAACCGAAAAAAATTTATTTCGACCAAAATATTGGTCATTAACAATTTTGAAAATTTCTACCCCCGAGCCTGGGGGTTAAACGGCAACTTTAATGTCGTAATTAAACTCAGCGACACACATAACCACGGATTGAACTCCAATATCAGTTGTTTTCGCATATTTTTTTTGTAACGCCCCTCCTCCTCACCCCTAAGGGTGCTTCCCTCCAATGCAGAAAGGGATAGAAATTATAAACAAACAACATCGGAACAAATCTTATCAACCTCGAAACATATTTATGTGGCGCAAATATCGCCCATTTTAGCAAGTTTTAAAATTTCTACTCCCGTCCCTGGAGGTGGAAGACATGTCATACACACACTGTTTTTTCCCGGTGCGAAAGGAACCCGTGTACGAAATTTGGGTGTAGATTTGTATGCGGAACATACACACAAACACACGTATAGTTTGTTTTATTTATTAGTCTATCTGGGCGCCAGTCGTTGTCTGGGTTATCACTAATTCTCAGCGACATGCGTAACTCCGGATTTGACTTCAATCTCGGTTCTGACCCTAAAAGAGCTCCCCCCCCCACCTTGCCGAAAGGGGTTGAAATTATACACCAAAGTATCTGGAGAAACGCATCTGTCTCATCGATTCCGAAAAATTTTCTTACGCCGAGATCTATCGGCAGCTGTTTTCCTATTATTTTAGTGTAACACCCGGCCACCAAACCCCAATAATATACAAAAAAAACATAGGGAGGAACACTATCAATCTCATTGGCGCCAAAATATCGGCAGTCTGAGCATGTTTGAAAACTCCCCTCCCCCCTTCCTTTGGGTGTGATATAATTATTACCGCCGCCCCCCACACACACAATGTTGGTTTCCAGCTCGAAGGAACACGTGTACGAATTTGGGCCAAAATTGCTCCACGGGTGTACATATGTATGCGTAACACACGCACACGCTCACATATATACATACAAGCACACTTTTATATATTAGATTAGATTTAATATATGAAATTCATACAATTATAAAACTTCAAATTTAACGCTAAATGCTGCTGCACTGTGAAACGTTTAGAATATATGTTAATACTAGCTGAGTGCAAGGCGTTAACCCGGTATAGGAATTGATTCGACACTAACTAACCGCTAGGTAAAAATTTCATTTAACCAGCGCCAGTGTTATAAAATTTACCTATTTACGGTTCCCTCGCCGACCTAACCCCTCGGCATCTCACTTCAAATAAACCACGGCGATGACTGATGTTATTCGGGAATACTCCTGCTACATGAAATATAAGTGTCTCATAAATCGCGACAAATTAAAACAGTAAAAAATACTCGATAACTTAATAAAGTGTAAAATTATTCCAGATACCTTAAAGGAGAAAAGATATACAATCGTTAACTAAATAATGACCAAAATATAGAGGGTACAATAAGAAAAAAAATATTTATCCGGTATCTTAGGAGGGTCAATCTACTACGCGTCCACCTCCACGAAAAGGAACATAAAATTTCATCAATAACCATGAATAATGTGAGAATTAAACTCAGAATCGACAATAATATCGGTCTTTTACGCATTATTTTTTATGAAAGCACCTTCCACCACCACCCGTACGGTAAGGGTGCTTCCCTCCCGTGCCTTTGGAAGTTGAAATGAGACACACAGAAATTCTAGAATGACACTATCAAATTAAGCGACCTCGGAAAAAATTTACTGGACGGTTAGGAACGTTTTTAAATTCCACATCCACCACTAGAGGCGGCAGGTGTGTCTTAACCCCTCAGTGTTTGTTCCTGTAACATGTGTATAAAGTTTGATAGAAATTGGTCTAAGAATTTAAGATTGTAAACGATCACCTCCTTACACCCCCCCTCCTAGGGGCTGAACTACATGTTAACCAGTATGGTTAATGTTCCAATTAAACTTGGTGACTTCCATAAGTCTCATTACTATTAGGGCCTTTCACCCACATCATCCCCCACACTTAGGGGCTGATCTACAACTTAACGTCAGAATTAAACTAATTGACATTTATAACCCTGGATTTGAACCTATCTCGGTTGTTTCTCGTATATTTTTTGTAACGCCCTTCGATCCCCTCACTTATTGGTGCAATAAAAACATCTGGATATAAAATATTAATCACATATACCCCGAAAAGTAATTCATTGGCCGTTTTAGCAAATTTCATCCCCGTACATCCCTTGGGAGTTGCCTAAAACGCTTCGAAAACCCGACAGAAACATTCGCAGGGGTGCGCACAAAAACTCATCAAAGTTTCATCGCAATCGTAAGAATGGTGGAACAGGGGACCCACAGATATTAATTTATATATATATATATATATATATATATATATATATAAAGCGAGGAGCTTTCCCTTCCATTCAAAAGAAACGCAGTTCAGCGACACGAAGGGTAATCATATCAATACTTGTCTGGAATATATCCGAAGCCAGCAGCACTTGTTTAGATGAGTAACAATATAATAATCTTCGAACTGCAGTAACGTCCAACACCAATGTAATCTATTTTAGCTTCCCGCGTGCTTTTTACAGCATTGATTGTATAACGCGCAATAAGGGCTAACATTTTATTATCTCAATTATGACTTCAGAAACAAAATTCCTTGTCACGCTGAGATACGAAATAAATAACGAACGTTAATATACAATGCTACAAATTTTGTTAAAATAAGTTTCAGACAACGAAAAGCGACATTAAACTTCTAATGTCGCATTTCCTCGCAATTTTCTTGCCAAGCAAATGACCGGATCCGGAAGTGGGAAAAGTAGCGACCTTGGGCATGAGGAATTAGTATGTGGACCAATACATCACTGGAAAGACGCAGTTAACAGTGCTCTGAAAAATATTCATTACAGATATGTTCATAATTAGTTGTGGATTACTAAATTTCAATACAATTATCCTGGAGACTGCGCTCATATTCCTTGTTAATATAAAACAAAACAAAAAGTGTACAAACTCAGGATCCTGATGAATACAACGTATGACATTTTAATTGCCTAATATTACCGTTATGTTCACAGTATTTGAAACGGTTACTATTTCCAAGTTTTCCCTATTTTCACTTTAAGATTGCATTCACGCGTGCCTGATAACACTTTCCTACCACTAGCTAAGTAAATTGAAGGATATACGTTTTGGTAAATTTACTGTATTATAAAAATAAATCTATAAAATCAACAAATTGATGACATAATAATTGTGTACTTCATAGAGGATGCGAGTGTATATGATTAAAGTTCATATGGAACAATTTGAAATAGGCAGCAATGTAAATAATTAAAACTAAACAACCTTTCAGATTAAAACATTGCCATATAATTAGTTTTTCAGTAAAGCTAATTGGCATTAAAGAAACTGCAATATGAAAATTTCAAATATTAAATTAACAATTTTAAAGAGAAAAACAAGTATTAAACTAAAATTACACAACTTAAAACTGACTTAAAATTGGCAAGCATTAATAAAACAAACAAATCTCCAGCCAAACTCTATAGCACTTTCCTCATAAAGCACTAATTTGCAACAAAATGGAAAATTAAACACATTTAATAAAATCTGTGAATTTCATTCCACTCAAAAGGGATAAAATGCCTTATTTGGGCTGAATACAAGACCAAATCATCATAAAAAACAGATATTCCATGTTGATCTGACATTTTGAATAATTTCCACAGCTAATGTGACAAAAAAGATTTTTGCTTTTTGGTAGGCAAACTTCATTTGATACATAACAAAGACCACTTATAACATGTACCATGTCTTTACTGTTAGTATGTAATATTTGGAAATGTTTTATAGAAAACAAATAAATATATTAGACGAGTTATCGCTTCCCAGATGACACCAACTGTAGATTTAAGGTAATACATCCAATTCCTAACCCTCTTTCCTATCCAAATTCATATAACTCATTTAGATAGGAAAAAGAGACAGCGAAGTTGACTTACCCCTGAAATCAATAGTTGGTCCAGTCGAGGAGAGGTGACAATAATACAAATTTTTGAGGGCCTGAACAGACCTTCCTTCCAAAGGACCTTGAAAATTTGTACTACTCTGTCACCTCTATGGACTAGACCAACTATTGATTTCAGGTAAGTCGACTTCACTGTCACTCCTTCCTATCTAGTTGTATTATTATATACTTTACATAAATATATAAATTTAATAAAAAAAACTTAATGTATAAGCTATTATTTACAGTCACTGTGTAAAGACAGAAATGAAGATTAATTACATTTATATACTACTTGTTTATAACATAACTTTGTTAAGAATTGCCCTCCATCAATTGGGCACACAGTTTAGAGCAAAAAAAACCTGGAGAAACTGAGCAACTAAAACATGATTTCCAAATTGAAACTTGACCTAATCGCTTACTTATATATACACACACACACAAATATATATATTAATATATATACAAGATGTGATATCAAAATAATTGGTATGGACAGGAAAAATGAGACACCAATGGCTTGTCTGCAATTGAGAGCCTTTGTCACAGTGTCAGACAGGAAGAAAAATTTCAAATCTTCTATTCCAGTACTGCACTTCATTCTCATCAATCAGCATGAGTGTAGTATATTGTCCTGAAAAATGAGGCTTGGGCCCCAAAATTTGAAATGTTTCTTCCTTTCTGACATAAAAAACACTGGCCCTCGATTCCTGCCTCAAAATATTTGCCATTGGGGTCACAGCTGCTGTATTTTATTATAAACAGGTAGAGGTAACAAAAGTTAAGAATATTTATCTATCTTAAAAGTGATAGATAATATCAAACCTACAATTTCATCATAAACAATAGAGCCTTTTAAGCTTTGAAAAATGGCAATACTTCATACCTGGTAAGATTAAAAATGACAAGGGAGGTTACATATTGCCATGGGGAAAGGTGGAAACAATTAACTATTCAAATTAACTATCACAATCAATTATGGGCTTATCATAACAATAATACGAAAACTACAAAGATTATTAATGTAATAGTCATAGTTCAATGCTTTCCAAATATATAGAATATAGTAACAAGCTGGGAACCACTAGCAGATACATTTGTATACACCATCAGGAGCTAGTCAATTTGTAAACCCATCATAGAAAACACAAATAAATATGTAAACGGCAATAAATCAGAACACTCCAAAATAAATCTGCAACCAATTAACACGTTACTGCTTCTATAAATGTAGAAACATCTTACAATTTGAATCGTTTCCTGTCCAACAAATAAATTTGTATCAAAATTATACTTCAAGACTTTCAAATCAAGACATTTAGTATTTATTGGCATAATATATTATTTGTACAATTTTTCATGCAAGATTTTTAAACACAGTAGACATAGTCACTTACTTGCTCTCAAATTATATAGAATATTGGCTTAATAAAGTTAACACAATTTTTTCCAAAATCTCAGATTGACCTCTGGATACTATACAGTCCTAAACTTCTTTAATATTATATTGTAAACTCCATGTAACATTTGATCATTGCCTCAGGTTGTTATTAAAAAAAAAATTTCTCAGCCCTACTGCCATAGGGAATTCAATTCCTCTTTCATAGGATATGTTGATGAGTGAGAACCAGTTCCATGGCCTGAGCATTCCCTATCCACCAACCTTTGGATTTTTATCTGTGGAACCATAATTTGTATAGGAAAGAGAAAGGTAATAGAATGTCTTATCTGAAAATGAAGATTGTTTACCACACTGGATAAAATATGTAATGTAATTTTTTTGCATTGTGACTATATAGGTGAAACACTCAAAGTTAGTTGACTTCTTGCTGAATCTCCTAATCAAATCAATCTCTTGGACATTTTAAAGTAAAATTAAATAATGAAAAATGCAAGGTCTCCCCATCAATTCCGGTATTCCTCAGGGTAGTATTCTGGGACCGCCGCTTTTCCTGATCTACACTGCAGAAACCAACAATACAAAAATCACCTGTTTTGACGAGGATGTAACCATGCTTGCTACAAACAAAGATCTTGACAGAGCTTCTGCATACCAGCAAGAACACCTGAATATGCTCAACAACTGGTACCAAAGTTATTCAAGCAAAATCAGTTCACATCATGATCAGCCTGCAACAATCCACATAACACCGACAACAATGAACAACACGTGTATCCCTACTACAACAGAAATGAAGTACCCGAGTCTCCGTATTGACCAAAGTTAACCTGAAGACACATACTAAATAAAAGAAAAAACCTCAACTTACAGTTCCAACAAATTAACTGGCTCCTCAGTCATAATCAAAACTCTCCCTCAAAAATAAAATAATATTGTACAAAACAATCCTTATACCAGTATGGACATATGGGTGCAACTGTCGGGTTGTGCAAAACAATCGTCACTGAGTATTCTACAAAGGTTCCAGTCTAAAGTACTAAGGTCAATCACTGGCGCTCCATGGTATGTCAATAATGAAACCCTACACAAGAACCTCAGGATTCCTTTTGTCAAGAAAAGGATCTACTATAAAAATAAATTACTGACAATGAAAATTAACTCATATAGGAGTTGCAGAAAGAGTTCCCAGGTTTCATAGCGGTACCAACCAAAATGTTTTGATGACCACAAGCTCTGTCATCTTTAACTGGAAGACAATTGAGTTTGTAGTCATTGAAACATCATAGTTAATCATTGTTGGTACCCATGTGAAACCTAAGAACTCTTTCTGCAGTAACTACAATGGGAAAGCCTTCGATCATTGCTCATAGAGGAGTTATATACTACCAGGCCTACTACCCTACGACTTAAACGTGCATGGCTGCAATACTTTCTAATGTGAAATAATGTAATGGGAGAAATGTCAACAGATGTTTTCCCTAACATGTTTGTTTACTTACAGCAAACTTGCTTAATACTCTTTTCAGGTGTAGATTAAGTTTATAATAAAGATAAAATAAAAGTGAATTATATTCAAAGCACTCTTCCAAACCTGTTACAAGTATGAAATTTATGTATGATGGGACACTGTCACGTTTTAACCACTGGCTGGCTTCTACCATGAGTCATGGACAATTTTGAGAGGTTTGCACATCCTCACAACCTCAGCCCCTTGAATTTTTATCTATGGAGTCTCACTTCTAAAGCAGACACTTCTTCAGCAAATGTGAAACCATTTGACATCATATGGAAGTATTGAAAAAGGTGTGTAAGTCCTTGATCTAAATAGTGGATGTGCATGTAAAAGCAAGCCGAGGTCATTTTGAATACTGAAGTGTTTTTGAGTGAATGACATTTGCAACATGTGGTATTAAGCTTACAATGTCAAGTAGATGAAGTGTCAGTTTGTTCTTCCATTAATAACTTAGAAACAAATTACTGTCAAACATACGTTAGCATGACTTTTTCTTGTTACACTTTGTGAAAGCTTTATTGACAACACCCTTACATTGCTAAATAATTGGGCTATTTTTTAATAAATTCTGTCTGTCTTCACAATATAATTGTTTATCTATCAAATAGTCTTACTCTTGGTCATTTATTGTCTTGGTGCTTATTGGACTAGAGTTCTTAAAATCCACTTTACTTCCTTAATTGAAAAGCAGTAGTATACACACATTTCACAGTTTCATTGCCTTTAAACATTGTTTATATATTTTTTAGAGTAGTTTCCAGGTCTCAGTTACTTCAACAGTTAATAATTCTGTTATATTTTGTTGTTTTACCTGATTTTAATGTAAATACATTCAACTACGCTGTAAATTTTACTATAGAAATGTTTGAAGTATTCTACCAGCTCTGATCTTTCAGATATAAATTATATTCTGTTGTGGGTGGAATGGCTAGTTTCATTCCTATCATCAATTTCTACTTTCACGTCTTGCAGCAATTTTATTAAAGCATCTTGTCTTCTTTTATTTTATAGTTTGGCATAACTCCGATGTAAAAAGAAACAGCAGCAGGGTATTGAGCTAGTTGAAAATTTACTTATTCCATGCTATTATTTGATCCTGTATTTATTAAATTTGTAATGTATGTGGTCTGAGCCAGAGCATAGCAAAATAGTTTGTTCTAGATTTTTTGGGGAAATATACCCTTTCAGACAAGAAACATTTCAGAATAGCCTGATAAAATTTAGCAAAGTAATAAATAGCAAAGAATAATTGATCAGGTGATGTGACACACAGAGAATGGTTGTAATTTCTGTAAGCTGCAGAATATAACCAGAATGGAATTTTTGGAAGGGCACAGCTGTTCACTAACAATTTAGAGGAAAATAAAGTAGAAAGGCAGAAACTAATTGTACAAAAGGTCAGATTCTATCAACAGGAATCATCTCACCAGAAGCACTTATCAGGTTAACATAAAGAGTGCTAGTGAAATGAGGTTGGAAAGTTTTCTAATTAAATCTTTATCTTGTATTTTTAGTTTGGTAATTTGATTGTTAACTATTTCTTAAACCAGATTTATATTTGGTTTCTAATTTCAATTTCAATCATTGTCTCAGAAATAAAACCTTCTTTCTTGTGGTACTACATATTCTATTTACTTTCTTATGCTTCCCTTCCCTTTCATTGTATTATCAATTAGTTACATTGATAAGAAAGATAATTTTGATTGAGCTCTTACTCTTTGAATGAAATTAACATTTATTTAATGTAATATAGTAATTATATTATTTGTTTCATTAACACAAATTTATTAGATCATAACAATTACCCCCACATAAGTATAATTCAGTACATTCATTGAATCTATTTGTAACCTCGCTTCCCTGTGGACAAAGCTGCAAATTGTTCAACTAATATTGATATTAATTACTAATTCAAATATTTCCTCGAACAATAGCAACATTTTTGTTTACTATGTTAATAGATTATTAGTGTTTAGTTGCAAGTTATTATCACATAATGAAGAATTCATCTTCCCACTTTTGTAAAATTTAAATACCAATTGATTCATTCTAAAAAATAATTTATTTGACTGCATGATAATAGGGTCCAGAGTTGCACCATTCTAATTTTCATATTTGCTAATTCTGCTGCTAATAAATTGATTTTCAATATAAGCCTGCTATCGCATTAGCTTATTGATTAAAATGTAATCGGATTGCTGATAAATAAAAACATTTATATACATAAACCTGCAGTCGATAGTAGCCAAAATAAAAATTTCAGGTAACGTGACATCTGTCCTGAAGACACTCAAAAATGACTAATTGTTACCAGCCTGGCAACACCAACTGTCCCTCTTTCATATCAAAATGAGTGTATATATATATATATATATATATATATATATATATATATATATATATATTGTAATAGTAATAATGTGACACTGTCAAAAATATTGGTATGGAAAGGATAGAGAGATAAGTTGTGGCTTACCTGAAAGTGAAGTGCGGTGTTGCCATGAGGAACTGAAGGTTGTTCTTCAAATTTTCGGAGGCTCTCAGCCTCCTTCTTCAGGAAGGAGTGTTACACCATTCCGTGCACCGGCCAGCTGCGGAGTTTTGACCGCCGCACGGCCGGTAGCCCATAAACACCATTCTGTGCACCAGCGGAATGGTGTAACACTCCTTCCTGAAGGAGGCTGAGAGCCTCTGAAAATTTGAAGAACAACCTTCAGTTCCTTATGGCGACACCGCACTTCACTTTCAGGTAAGCCACAACCTATCTCTCTGTCCTTTCCATACCAATATTGCATTTATATATACATAATTGTAATATATGCCAATGTAGGTATTAAAATAAGTTTAAAAATTGTTCAATTATATAGTTTATTGCCTAAGTAAAAATTACCAGTCTGCTTGTGGTGTTTGTCAAGGGGAGAGGTCTTGATGGCTAGTTGGCTGAGCAAGATCATCCAGAGTCAGACAAGTAGTAATGAAATTTGAATATATCATATTTTAAAGAGTTGAATGGCATTGATGGAATGAAAGAGAAATATAATTCAGCAGAGTTTGTGTATTTAAAAGAATTCAATGGCAGAGAAGAATTTAATCTTGTTATATCTGAAACATTTAATAGACCCAGTTCCCAAGGGCAAAATCTCTCATGATCTGACCATTATTCTGATCATGACAAAAAAGGCTCGTTTCTCTTCTAAAAACATCTTGAATGTTAGTGAACATACTTACAAACTGACTTAAGGAAGTGAGAAAAACTCAGTACGCTAGAGCCAAATAGTAGCATTTGTGAAAGTGAATTTGCAATAATATGGCCTACTTTCGAAGTTAAAAGGTTTCATTTATTTAAAATTGTGGAAGAGAAATTGAAAATCAATCATAAATGGCATGCAGAGTTTATTTTGAATTTAGTAAAATTAGAATAAGTGTAAAACTTCTACAATAAGTGTAGTGTCAAAATTCTTTTTTTCTTGTATTTTTGGGGGATATTTTCTTCGAAGTTGGTATTTCCATAATTTCAATTAAAAATAGCAGCCGGCTGGTGCACAGAATGGTGTAACACTCCTTCCGAAAATTTGAAGAACAACCTTCACTGCCCTATTGCTATACACTTCACTTTCAGGTAAGCCACAAGCTATCTCTCTTTCGTGTGTGTGTGTGTATATCACAATTAGATAGGAAGGAGAGACAGCGAAGTCAACTTACCCGAAATCAATAATTGGTCTAGTCGAGCATAGATGACAGGATAGTACAAATTTTCGAGGGCCTGAAAGAAATGGAAGGTCTGAACTGCGTGACAGCCAGGCACAAATTTAAGGGAGCTCAGGTCCTTGAAAATTTGTACTATCCTGTCACCCCTGCTCAACTAGACAACTATTGATTTCAGCTAAGACAACTTTGCTGTAACTCCTTCCTATCTACTTGTGTTCTTTAATTTGACCTTGTCACATTTTCCTCACACAAATGAGTAAGGATGTAACATTCTCAAATTAATTGAAGTCATTTGTATGGAAAGTAAACAGAGAGGGCTAGTGGCTTACCTGAAACTGAAGCTCGCTGTAGCCACTCAGGACAGAGAATGTTCTTCAAATTTTCAGAGGCTGTCAGGATGCAGACTGTGTCCAACACAGTCTGCATCCAGCCGGTGCATTGAATGCAACACTCCTTGAAGAAAATTTGAAGATCATCCTTTTGTCCCAAGCTTCAATTTCAGGTAAGCCAATAACTCTCTTTTTCCTTTCTATATATATTCTGTATATATAATATTAAACAACTAAGGATGATTGTGACACTGTCAAAATGAACAGGAAATAAAGTGGTGGATTTCAATTGAAACCCAATGTCATGATGTTGGATAGAAAGGAGAGTATCAAATTTTCAGTTCTATCTCTTTCCTGTACAATTTAATTAAATATGAGCAGTGTATGCCCATATTTCCAGAAGGTGGAATATAACACCTTCAAAATTTGAATTCTGCATTCGGTGCAACATGGTGGCCAATTTTTCATTAAGGTAAACCACACCCCATTTTATGTCAATATCTCTATCTCATGACAACAAATAAATAGCTTGTTACATCCATTTCTTGAAGTGAAATATTCCTTTAAAATTATTATATATCCAATTGTCTGTGTTCATGTGTAATTTCATCTTTTGTCTAGCCTGTGATTGAGTCCATTTTACATGTTTTATTCTATTTTACTACTTCTATTAACAAAAATTATTGTGAACTTCTCCTTCATAAAATTATACTGAAGCAATTGAGAAAAAACAAATAAAAACTGAGCCCCAATTAGTTTCAAAGCAAGCACATAGAATATTATACATTTAAACACTTAAGACAACCATGATAAGAATATAATGATACGAGTGCCAAGACAAGTGTGTGCAAAATGCAGTATTTGACCAAATTGGGAGGAGTGATACACGGCAAGCTTCACATTGAAGGGGGATCTGCAATTAATATTCCAGTGTTAAAAATATACTCATTAGATAAAATAGCCGAATATAAGATAAAATGAAGTTATAATATAAATACCAAACAATGTTTTTGGAATTCCTGTTCCTTTCGTCAGGTAGACGTGCAAGAGATTGTGAAGTTGTGTCATACTCATGGGATTTGCATTTTTAATTATCTAACAAAAGGAATAAGGATTCCAGAAACATCATGTGGTTTTTATATTATTACTTCATTTTGTCTGTTATTTGGCTTTATTTATCTAATTAGTATAGAATAAACAATGTTGATATGGTCACTCTTAAGAAATGTCACCCAGGTTATGCACATACACAGCAACATTTTGAAGACTAGTACTGCAACCTCCTTACACATTCAGCATGGAAGATGGCAGTGCTAGCCATCAATATGTCTGTCTACAGCGATAACACAGGTGGAAACTTGAAAAGATTTTCTATTCACCTGAAAAACTTTCGATCTTTAAGAGGACCAGTCACATTCATACCTATCATACTGCATCAATATACATTGCAGTACTTCTTGAGTATGTGATTTTTGCTTGTTTAAGGAATCTTCAGGAGGTTCCAAACTACCATTCTGCAGAACTACCAAGATCAGTATTGACAACAAACACAATATAATGAGGGATAATGATATTGTTTTTTAATTACACAGTCATAATAATGGTCACAAAAACTTAATGCAGGAAACCATTGGCCCATATATCAAACAGTTTACTTTAAGTAAAATATGTTCTTACTATCAACAAGAAGTGACTACAAATGTGACTTACTCAGACAAATAAGTTGACATTGCTGAATTCTGCAGGGAATACTTAAATATCTACAGTTAACAAGCTAGAAGAGGAATTATTAATAAATTTTTAGTGTCTTCAGACATCGGGAAAGCTCTCTCGGGAATGAGGCCGAGAGCCTCTGAAAATTGGAATTTTCAGGTAAGCTACAAGCTATCTTTCCTTTCCATACCAATATCACAATTAATTATATATATATATATAGTGACACTATCAAATTAAGCACAGTAGACAGATGGCCACACAGGATATACAGGACCGTGTGGTCAAGAGGCATAATGTTCTTTCCTGATGAAGGGGGCTTAGGCCCTTGAAAATTTGACATTATTGATTCCCAGCCTTGATATGACAACTTTTGATTTAAAGATAATGTGGGAAGATCAAATTAATTTCTCTTATTTTCTGCTCAGCCCTACAAGTTCCAACAGTTGATTTCAGGTAAACCGGCTACACTCTCTCTCTCTCTTTCCTATCCAAATGTGTGTGTGTGTGTATGTAAAAGAAAATTTGACATAAAGAAAGCAAGACAGTGTGGCTGACTTACCTAAAATCAACAGTTGGTCAAGTCGAGATGAGCAGAAATAAAAATCACAATATATAATCAAATAAATTAGAATAGAAAGAGGGGCAAGGGCAGCTGAGTTTTCTTCAATCTATCAATCAGCAGTTACCCTTCAGGACAGTAGGTCTAAGTGTCATGCCAGCCACCTTTTCAGACCTCCTGTCCTGAGGAAAGGGTCTCATGCCTTGAAAATTTGACAAACATGGTATTTCTTCCCAGATTGACTATCTGTCAATTTAAGGTAAGTTATCTGCTCTGTCCCTATCTTTCCTATTCATATGGGTTAACTATAATGAATAGAGAATAAAAGCTCCTAAACAAACACAATATGTGCACATAATTTGTACTTCAAAATGAATCATCCTGTTCAAGTCACAATAAAGTGATTAAAGTATAATTCACACTCATTTTCTGTTCAAGACTTACGTTTCGAAATAGTTGTGGACAGGAATTTTCTTTACACAAAAGTAGTATTTCAAACAATCATTGCTTGAAGATAAAAAGAATTCAGAAAACACAAACAAAATTATCAACCACTATGGTTGGTATCCAAAATATGAACTGTGAATAAGAAAAAAAATATTCAGACACAGGACAAAAGTATACAGCCCTACCTGTGAATCTTAGATAATGGACAATGTGTCAAATTGTACAGAAAATAGAAATAGTTACATTAAAGCTATACTTTGTTATAACTATATATTCAACTGAATATGTCAAATTGTACAATCACAAAAAATTATGAATTAATTCTGCAGTTTTTAAACACATTTTTAAATATATATATATACCAGGAATGGGACTTCTAGTTCCTAAGAAACTAAATATTTCACAAGTTGTACCAAAACACAAGGTACATTCTCTAAAAAAGCACTGAAAAAATCCATTTTAGAAGCTAAAGGGTTGTAAAGATATAATTTTTCTTAAACTTTAAATCATTTCAGTTTAAATTAGAAACACAGATTTTAATAAAGTGTTTAAATTACAGTTAACCTTAAATAGTAATTTTAAAATTTTTGCTATATTAACCACTTTTGAAAAATGATGGTAATATTTATAACAAATGTTTCACTTTCTTGAAAATTGGTGGTTTTGAAAAAGAATACCTCTAAGAATAAATCAGGGTACATGTTCATGTGGAAAATTATATTGTATCAAGAATATCATCCAAATATTTTTAAAAAGTAAATGAGAATATCCACAGTAGTTATTATTTCAGCACTAAATAGAGAATAAAAAGTTGGGCATTTTCAGTTAACATTAACAAAGTTACAGCAAATAAACAAAGAACCGTTTCAATTTATTTATATGAGTTATAAATTCTGTTTTCGTGTTAGAAAAGAAATAACATTGTCCAGCAAATTCATACTGGGGAAGTAATGTATGTAGCATACAATTATAATGGTGCCATATAAACAATCCTACAATTAAATACATTGGCATGCTTATAAACACAAACTTAACGTTATAAATATATTAACAAAGTCTAAAGCCATTACGTGATTCAGTGGACATTAAAACAATACGTGAAAACGATTACGTGAAATAAAATAACATAACCAAAACGACTACAGAAAGGTCAAGAATATACCAAGAAAGATAATCTTTATCAGAATAAACACGTAAATGCAAATGCCTACTAAATGTATACAATTAGTTAGTAAGTTCACAAAATTGGGAAAAGTTGATACCATTTTAAGGTGTAAATAAAATAAAATTGCAAATACAGCTAACAATGTGCAGATATTGACGTCGGTATAAATATGTGCCCACCTGTTTGTCGTCACTTTTAGTAGCTGTGGGACTCGATTCACTATCGTCTGTGGTGTTGGAAATCACTTTCGAGGAGACTATAACACTGCTTTCACTACTTTTACAGCAACTTTTATCAGGTGCCTTGGGTTCGTTGCCTTGTTCAGGCCATGGTGCCATCTTGAATGTCAGGGACTCTTGAGTACGCTGATTGGTTAAACATGAAACATGCTGCCTCACGCATGCGTATTATTACTATAGTACGAGATTTTGCATTTAGTCACTGTATACTTTGTTTATGTTAATGCACATGGTTCATATGACGTCCACTCGAATTCACAAACATTGGTGAATCACATGTTTGTAAAATCTATTTGTCGATTCAAAATTATGATTCATATTTAAGAAAAATATAATAGGCCCTCTTTTTCTTATATGTCGATTAGAATCCTTTTATCAGAGATTTTGATACAAGTAAATATTCTGCATTTTCGGTGTTAAACTTAGCTACAGGTCTACACAAATTTTTATTCTATTCCATCGGTAATATATTACATAAAAATTAGTCAACTTCACTTTTTTAATTGGGATTTTTATCTGATCAACAACAAAATATTCTAGTGCGAGTACAATTGTTCTGACATTGTGAATTTTCAGAACTTTTTGCTTACAGAACTAGTCATAGTAAATAAACTGTTTGCGCTCAACATGACTTGCTATTTAGTGAACTCTTGGCAATGGATTGTGTACTGATATTTTAGTAACATATAAAGCATTTTTTTCTCAGCGATTAGTTTAGTCTTCATTTACTTCTTTGTATAGTCTGCTGGTTTGCATATATATCATTAATACACAGCACAAGTCTGATTTTTTTTATGGAAGATGAGCAAGGACTTACCGATCTCATGACCAATCCGTTTATTTTCCCTATGTCTTTTGTGACATTTTGCTCTAGAGAATCGGATATAACTACGGAAATTTTAAAAGTTCGATGGGCTTGGATTCTAAATAGAAAAATAATTTGCACGAATAATAAAGTATACTTTGTGGAAAGTTCTTAAGAATGTTTTCTGTTCGTATATAAAATTTTTCATTTTGGTATTGCTGATTTATGAAAACTATTTTTATCACTAAGAAAATTGAATGCGTTTCCTAACATATTTGTTCGGTTTGTAATCTGCCTATCAAGTCTCTAAACGACTATATCAAGTTGGTCTTGAGAATATACTGCATTAATTTTAGTAAATTATATATTTTAATATATTACCTATGATTCGAAATTGATTTTTATCTAAAGGTTCTACGTAGCTTTATAGATATCATCATCAGCTCTTTTTGTTCATTTGTTTATTATAGGTTCCCTTAAGCTTTCGTCATAGATCCATATTCCTGAACAATAATTATCTTAATTTAATTCAGCGTTCCACACCCGTTTAAATTTCCTTGACACAGCAATTAATTGGTGTCCACTTGGACTCTTCTTTCGCCAATCTACTAACGTCACGTTTCTCAAAGTGTCCTGCCCAAAGTAACATTCTGTGTTCTTTTTCGTTTTACATTTATTACCTGACTATCTGGGTTTCTGGCGTTTCCCGGTTTGACACATATACTTAACTCCCTGTTTGACTTCAATCTGGTTTTTATGAGTTATTTTAATTTAACACACAATGACCCAAATCACCTTCCATGCTGGTTGATCTGATTAACCCCAAAAAGTTACTTTCGACGAATATATCAGCCGTAGTAACATATTCTAAAATTTCCAGCCCAGTCCATCCCCTCAACTGTGGTTTAAACAAAAAGTTTAATGTTATAATTAAACTGAACGAGATCCATAATCCCGATTTAACTCCAATCTATGTTGTTTTTACGTTTTATTTATTAAACGTCCTTAAGTGTGCACCCCTCCAAAGCCGAAAGGGGTTGAAATTATACAAAGACAACATGTAGAGAAATCTGACTGACCCGGAAATATACTTATTCGACTAAAAATTCGGTCGATTAACGTGTTTGGAAATGTCTACACCCTTCCACCTCTGCCCAGCCCCCCCCCCCACCCCGCCCCACCCTAGACCACTCCCGCGCGTTACCCATTTTGTCATAAATAATCTCAGCGACATCCATAACACCGATTTGACTCGAATATCGGTTGATTTTGCGTTATTATTTTGTAACGCTCGTCACCCCCACCCCTAAGCGTGTTCGTCTCCAATACCGAAAGGGATTGAAATTATCCACAAACAACATCGTTAGAAATATTATCAATGTCATTGACCCCGACAAATATTTATTTCACGCAAATATCGACCGTTTGACATGTTTGAAAATTTCCACCCCCGCTTCGGGGAGTTAAACGGTAAGTTGAATATCATAATTAAACTCAAAGACAACCTTAGCCCCGGAATTGCTCCAATCTCGATTGTGTTTGCGTTATTTTTATGTAATGCCATAAACCCCTCTCCAAAGCCCGAAAGGGGTTGATATTATACAGACAGAACATGTAGAGAAATTTTATGAATCTTAGTGATCAAGAAAAATATTTAAAATCTGCCGGTACATTGTTTGAAAATTTTTACTCCTGCCCACCATCGCCCAGCCCCTCTCACCCCAGCCACATCCGCGTGTTGTCAAGGTTGTCATAAATAAATTGAGCAACACCCGTTAACATGAATTTTATTCCATTCTCGGTTGTATTCGTGTTATTTTCTTGAAACGCCCCTCCACCCTCACCCCTAAGGGTGCTCCTTACCCAAGCTGTAAGTGGTTGCAATTATTCACAGATAACATCGGTAGAAATACTCTAAATTTCTTAGAGCCATAAAAATATTTCTTCGAATCAAATATCCGCCATTTTAGCATATTTAAATTATTTCAACCCCCGTCCACCCCCGTGTCTGACTCCGACAGTGTTTGTTTCCTGGTCGCAAAGGAAATGTATACAAATTTGGTGAAATTTGCTCCACGAGTGTAGATTAGCATGCGGAACATTCATGCATACATACAATCAAATATACAAACATTCAAACAGTCTGCTTTCTTTAATAGATTTTTATACACTCTTAGTTTCCGTACGCGAAAAGTTTCGTTAGTGTGTAACTGTCTTCGGTTCTTTTACAGAAGTGCATTATAATGTATTTATTGGCCTTTTGGAACTTACTGTAATCCAAGTAAGTTTTGAAATTTAAGCAGATAGAAAGCGTGTCCAGCATTCTTTTTAAAGTAAGGAATAGACAGGACAAGATAGACTGAGAACCAGGATGGAAGCTTTGCTTTCTTGTTATTTTAACGCTGAAAATATATGGAGTCTTGTCCGGTGGAAGAAACCAAGGATGAATAAGGAACAAATGAGGGATTTAATAAGGGGAAAAGGGGATAGAAGTTAAGAATCTCGCGCAGTACTTACCACCGGAATGTTTGGCGAAACTTTAAGGCTGTTTTGGCAGCCAAATGAATAATGCGTGGAAGAATCGAAGAATCCGACAAAGAGAACTATGTTGGGGAGAACATACGAACACTATACCACTGAGCAAGGGCAATCCATGAACTTCGAAACTCCAGCGTGATCGGCACAGCGTTCAGGATACTACCGACCTCATAATGCAGTTGAATTAATACAAAACAATAAATAATACATTATTTCTCTCGTCCAAGGTTGGCTTACCAAATCGTATACATAAATTGTCTTTCCGTAATAGTTTATTGGAATAGATAGTAAATTCAAGGGTGCGTGAGTGAAGTGTACAAAGACCAAAAAAATAGAAGACAACACTGGGCGGACTCTAGTAGTTAAATATATAGTTTAAGATTTTTAGAAGTAAATTAAAGATTAGACTTAAAAGACTAGTTTTAATGGTAGGTACATAGTTGTTGATGAAGAAAACAAATTCAAGGTATGTCCAACAGCTTACACCATATGGCCTAGAAGAATGCGGCACTATCCAGATTAATTCGCAGTTGGAAGTCTTTCCGGGAATTTAAATATATCAGGTACGTATTTCAATGGATACAAATCGATCTAACGGAGGAAAACTGTCGGTGAAGAAGTAATGATGAACGGTACATGCCAGATGCGCCCAAAATAAAATACATCTCAGACTGCAGGAACCAGACACTTCAGCAGATGTTGAACGTTCTTTAGAAACCGGCCATAACATCAATTTCAGCGAAACAAAATTAAACTATATATAAGGTTATTGGGGCCGTGTTCTCTTAAACACATGAAAATCTACTGAATAGGGACACGGAGTTCCAGTTGAGTGAAGTCTGGGACCCGGCCTTAAAGCTGCTGCACCGGAAGAGACGGCTCACCCTTCCGGGTGTATTTCTGTAAGACAGTGGACTAGATACACAGCACTAGACTCCTCACCGTTAGAGACAGCTCACTGGTCCATCCCATACATGAATTCAGAAGCATATATACTACCTATTGTGAGGTTCCCGATACCCGTAACCATCCACAGCCTAGAATTCGTACTAGCTACGTCGTTCTCCGCTACTTTCCTCTTCTGCATGTTCTAGTGAGACGCAGATATAAGTTGGATTCAGCTTCTTGTGTAGATCAGGATTCAGAACATTAAAACCATCGGTGCAAACATTGAAACCACAGGACACTTTTCAGTACGCGAATCCACAAACTGTCCACTCCGATCAGTGCTACCGAATATCAGCAAAGAACATTGAAGTATATCTAAGTAAGCGAAGACATAACTGAACAAGTGCGTATTTCAAGATTCACGTGACCTCGTGGTGATCAAACGGAACACGTGGTGAACAATTAAGTTACGTGGTGCTCCAACTTCACACATCCCACTGTGTAATTGTTGTACAAGTAAACTGGCAGTAGCATTAATATCTAAGTACAGTAACAGAAAATACAACTAGCAGCTTTCTGAACTCCGGAGCGTGGCCTATTCAACCAAGGGATCCTCACGACAACGATCCACCAGGCATAACTACAACACAACCAAGGTAACTGTGGCAGCAAATTACTCCATTGAGCCCACTTTACTATTTCCAATCAAGTAGCTATGGAAACTAAATAAACATACACTGTAGTATGCTGCAGTGTCTGCAGCTCCCTCAACATCCCATAAATTTATGATATACCCCATTTCAGCCATAAGGGTTATTAATCCCAAGGAACAGAGAGGAAATCACAAAATACCACAAGCCAAACTTAGCCGATATATCTATCCCAAACAGTTCTCAACTCAGCTCTTATTTCAATAAACGCGCACCTGGTCTATCCAATTCTTCTATCCCGTTATACCCAATATTCACTGTATCAGTATCAAATCTCCCCCACATTCAACCCAAAGGACCATTAACGTATTCCTAATTCGATTTTGAGCCATTTTCACGGATGACAAGTACATCATTAAAACATATAACTCTGAAATCTTCCCTACGATTGAAAACCTTTATTTCATCCATTTTCCCGAGAACAAAGTAAGAAGATAAAACAAAGAAACAAATCAGTAACTTCAACTTTCTGCCCCATCCTTCTCTGTGGTCATCCGAGGCGTGGACTACGATATAATCGATGAAGAGATCACAGCAGAATTGAAACTGCAAAAATTTTTCATCAAGCTCATTTTTTTAAAAAAAGGCCAATAACTTGATGACAATGATAGTCAAATTTGTTACAACAGACCATACATCCATGGACCATATGGTGATCCAGGGAGGTAGAATCTCCACGTTCCACCGGGTGGTACCGACAAATCCACCAACTCCCCAACCAGCTCAATGTGAAAAGTGATTCGCTTGTAACCACCAAGCCAAGGAATGCACTTCTGGACTGAAATGTGGAATCTGTGGAAATAACCACAATACTAGCAGACTTGAAGATCGCCGAGACCAGAATGCCTCAATTGTGGAGGCCTCGCTGGACTCAAGATGCCCCAATAGGCCTGCCGATTCAAAATCTGACAAAATGACTGTAAAAGTCTGTATCTGCTCGCTATAATATCCCAATTCTTGACTATGATTCTCCCATCGTGAGCTCCCCATCTGAGACTATATACCGTTCAATTTGAGTTCCCCCTGGAGACTAAAGCTTTTTGGCGCGTGCGCTAAAATCACAACGCATCCCAACAATGTCGGCGCGTCGATATAAAACTCAAAGGAAAATCCGACCGAAGCAAATGTAGCATGACGAAATCTCCAACACTGACCGATTGTCACGTTACTACATATATATGTATATATGGAAAAAGGACGGAAATTCAGAAAGTGTGTATTTGGGGAGGCAAGGTGTTGCCTATTAAATTCTGTGTATAATGACCTGTATTTAAAGTGTTAATAATAATCGTATGTGTGTACGAGCCCATTCCTTGGCACAACAAAACTTTAAGACAAAACTGCACAATTTATTATTTGTAAACTCACCAGTAAATGATATCTTATCGATAGATTTCCGAGTTCAGATTTCATATTGCACTGGTTGTTTAAATTAATGTTTTAATAAATTTGTAAATTTAATTGTTTGACCTATATATATATATTGAAGGCCCGATGGTCGACCCTGAGATCTAGCCGTGGTATATTGTCAAGTTTTAATATGTAATATAATTTCAATAATTTGATATAATAAATTAATTTATTTGTATGCTCTAACTTTTGATCTTTAATTAAAACAACCGATCACTTAATTTTTAATTTACTTATCATTTCATTGATTACTACAAATTGACGCCTCAGCGTGGCGATTAAATTGTGATTTATCTATAATTACTACAATATATATATATATATATATATATATATACATATTTTAATGATTCGACTTTTATTACTTAATATTAAAAAAATTAACTTTATTACATTGAAACTACAAAAAAAACAAAAATACATTAAAAAATATTGTTGGGCGCCAGCAGATATACATTGGTCTGCATAAAATTAAAATTAGCTCCGGCTTGATTAAAAAGTTCTCCTTCTCAACAGGGTAAGGTGGGCGGTTCGGTGGCTATTCAAGAACAGAGTCTATTTCCGCACTGTGTAAAAGAATTCCACTTTTGAATGTACTTTACATATATTGTGATGCTTACTTTACTTGTGGCGTCAGCACAAGATCTCCTTCTTCGGCCTCCCCGCGATGGACGTCCCTCAAAACCTCTGCGTCTCCGTCTCCCTGCGTCTCCCTGTCTGCCTGCGTCTCTTCTTGCGTCTCTCTGTCTCTCCGTCTCCCTGCTTTTCCCTGCGTCTCCGTCCCCGTCTCCCTGACCACAATAATATATCCATGACTACAATAAAACTAATTCGAAAGCATTCCAAAAGTAAATTTACGAAAATTTCCCAACCCCATATGTAAAATTCCCAAAAGATATCGAAGTAGCCTGATTCTTCCTTCACGGACTTACTTAAGAAACCAATCAATTCGTACCACAACGAAAGATAGATACAGTTCATCCCCCTCTTCCAACATACATCTTAGATCTAATCAGATAGAAGAGAAGGATTTGCAGACTATACCTACGAACAAGAAACCCAGGACTGAAGACTTTGTGGAACCGGCTAAACGACCAAGTTCGACGTGGTATAAATGGAATTCTGGGACAAAGCTATTGGAAAATTGGAGTACCGTAATGGAAAAATAATTAGAAAATATTCAAAAGACTCACTGGACATGGTTCAAAACAGGCAATGTAGTTTAAATCCCTGACTGGTATTAAAACCGACCCAACGGAAGTTGCTGAAATCTTCGGGTCGACACTAAGAGAATCCATCTACTTTCCTATAGGTAATTTATTTGAACCCAGCCAAATCCTTATAACAGAAAACCAATTCCCCGACACAATGGAAATAATGCAAAACCATTAATTCCTGAAACCAGGGAAACCTAGAACAACCCCCTCCTACTATAGACCCATCAGACTCAAAAATTACGAACCAACTCCTAACGTTCTGGTCCAACATCATTATGAAACCCCATAAATTCGGTTTCCACTTCGGACGCAATAATGAAATTCCTTTCATCAACTATATATTCCCTCAACCAGTCCCTTATCACGACCGTCTGATTAATCGACATCGTCAAAACATATGACAAGGTCTGGATCGATGCATTTACGTATAAGTTCCTTAACTTATATATCCCTACCTAGATAGTCAAACTAATCTTATTGATCAAAAATGCCAGATCCTGCTACGTTACCATTCACAAGTCCAAATCTACAATATTTACTCCATCAGCTGGTCTCCCTCAGGGACTTATTTTTTCGCCAATCCTATTCAACTTATACTGTCACGACTTCCCAATTTCAACTGGCCCTACGGATAACCTCTCACTCTACGCCGATTACACCTTATTCTGGTCCATAATTTTCCGGCAAAGACACATCCGCTCTCCCCTCCTCAAGCAACCACCTATCAGCATTGTACACTGGAACCGAATCATATAACCATAAACCGAATATGTAGGAAGCTATTACAACCAACCCTAAATTTCAAACCCACGGATCAAATAAAACGGATGAAAAAACATCCAACGTCTAAAATTTAATTAAATATCTCCGCTCCAAAACTGGTTCCTGTCATTCCAAAATAATCTTACATACATACAAAACCTTTACCCGTCCCTTAACATATTACAACGCTGAATCATCTGCCCTTATACCACTCGATGTATACAATTCTCTCAGAGCTCTACTAAGATGAATCCTGCTTTTCTTCCCCAAACTTCAACGTACATTCGATCACCCTAATAGTCATATTTTCCAACTTAATCAACTACCCAATTTATCTCCAATCCGTCATAGCTCATCTCCGCGCCTCCTACATCGAGCGTATAATAAAAAAATAACCTCCCTGTAATAGTATTCATCTTTATTATTAATTGCAAGCCCTTTTCGGCCCTCAGGTATTTAAGTAACGAAAACTTCGAGAGAATTGAACTAATAGACAAATTGTCAGGCTATATATAATTTTATATCACATTATGTCGCCGCAACATGGACGTGATATTTCATTCGTTACAATGTATTTGTGTGTGTAATACAAAATTTAATAGATTCAAAGCACACACCCTTTGGACACTTATGGCGGGTTGCAAACTTTGCGGTAGGAACAAATTCCATATCTACCCTATCTTCACAATCTTCCAGAATTACACATACAAAATCAAAGAAAACATCACCTGCCTCTCCTCCCACACAATCTACCAAATTAACTGTAGACTCTGCCCTCCAATACAAAAAATACCCTCCCTGAACGAATAGGCAACCACCGCAGCACTGTCAGTCAAACTTTCCAAAATTCAATTCCCAGTACCTGCTCATGGCCAAGGCCACGACACTAACAATTTCAACCAATGCTTTACATTCACCAGACTCTGAACTCTATCTGTGGGAACTCTCCTTCCAACATGTGTTACAATTCAGGCAAAGCCCTGGATGGACTCAACATCCTTTAAATAGTGCCCTTCCTACTTGCCAACTTACTTGTACGAGTCCATGTGAGTATGTACGATAATGCTTATGTATGTATGTATGTATGTATGTGTATGCATGCATACATTTGTAAGTTCATATTTGAATGTATACGTGTGTATGTACATATATGTATGTATAAAATTCTATGTATGAATGATCGTCATCAGAACCTTTCCTACGCCACGACCTCCCCTTTCTTTTTTTAAAAAATTATGTGACAAAACTTTTATTCTACGATTATTTGTTGGTTACATATAGTTACAGTATAAGGAAATTTAAAATATGAACATAATGTACATGGGAACATGGTAATTCGTTTAATCCAGTAATTAGCCTAAATTTTGCAATTTTTTTTCTTGTATCTTGATTTTTCTGTCTGAGGGGCATACATAGTTGGGCTATGAGGGTTCACAGGTGATGTTGAGTTGGATGGAATGGATGGGTGGTGTGTGTGGTTATGATGGAATGGGTTAGGAGGTGCTCGAGTGTTCTGGGATAAGGATGAGGTCAATAGGGCGTTTTCTTTTGAGGCGTCGTGAGTATAATGGTGGGGGAGGGTTGCTATGGAATTACTGAATCGTTGTGTTGGGATGGTTGAAGTGCTTTTGTTTAGTGAGGTTACGGATTTGGTGATTAAGGAGTTGGCTTTGGGAAGTTTAATGTCATGGTGGAGGATGGAATTTCTGAGGCACCAGGGAGTGTTTGTAATGGTGCGAAGGATTATGTTTTGTTTTGTTTGGATTTTGGCTGAATGGGTTTTGGTTGTTGCTCCCTATATGGAT
The DNA here is from genome assembly GCA_037074705.1 of Zhengitettix transpicula. Lineage (NCBI taxonomy): Eukaryota > Metazoa > Arthropoda > Insecta > Orthoptera > Tetrigidae > Zhengitettix > Zhengitettix transpicula. Next base: position 185,367,216 of record CM073591.1, on the reverse strand, counting down.
GAGGCGTAAGACCAGATGGGTTCAATTATGGAGAAATATACTAGGCGTTTTGTGCTGAGGGCGAGTGGGGATTTCCTGTTAAGATGGGGATATAGAGTTCTGAATTTAAGGTTGATTTTGGAGAGGGGGTGTTCAATGTGCAGTTTCCATTGAATCTAAGAGGAGTCCTGGGTAGGTGGTTTACGTTTTTGTGGGTATTTCTGCGTTGTTTAGGTAGAGGGGATGTGCGGTGGAGAGTTTTTGGTTAGCGTGAATGAGACGGTTACTGATTTGATGGGATTTATGCTGATTCGCCATTGTTTTGACCAATGTAGGTGCGTGAGTGCTGGCTGAAGAGGTTGGATATTGGAGGTGAGAGACCCCCGTTCACCCCTGCTACAGATGGTTAAACAAAAAGTTGAATATCATAATTAAACTCAGAGACGTCCATAAACCCTGATTTTATTTGAATCTCTGTTGTTTTTGCGTTATTTTCTTGTAATGCCACTTCACGGTGCTCTCCTCCCAAGACCGAATGGGGCTGAAATTATAGACCGGGAACATAGATAAATTTTATGAATCTCATTGTTCCCGATATATATTTATTGGGTGCAAAAATCTTCCGGGTAAAATGTATGAAAATTTCTACCCCCACCCACCACCGGACAGCCCCTCCCATCCTCCCGTGTTTCCCATTTAGTCATAAATAAACTCAACGATATCTAAAACCCCGATTTGACTCGAATTTATGTTGTTTTGCGTTATTTTTATGTAACGCACCTCCACCCCCAGCCCTTAGCATGCTCCCCTCCCATGCCGAAAGGGGTTGAAATTATACACAAGCAACATTGATAGAAATATTATCAATCTAATTAAAACTGAATAATATTTATTGAACGCAAATATCGGCCGTGTTTGCATGTTTTAACATTTCCACCCCTGTCCATCTCCGACTCCTGTTGAATGTCTTAATTATACTCAGCGACATCCATAACCCTGGATTTGACTCCAATCACGGTTGAATTCGCGTAATTTTCATGTAATGCCCTTACACTCTACTCCTAAGAGTGTTGTAAGGGGTTGAATTTATACTTAGATAAAATCGGTTATCAATCTCTTTGACCCCGAAAAATATTTATCTCACTCAAATGTTGGCCGTTTAATCATGTTTGAAAATTTCCTACCACGTCTATGGTTAAATTGGGTAGTATCTGTGTTAATGCCTTCAATTCAGAAATGGGCTTCGAGCTGCGCAATCCGCAATGTGTGATTTATTTTCATAAATTGGGGAGGGCAGACAGCAACGAGAGAAACGTTTGTGTTTGATGCGACATCAATGTACATTTTGAAGTTATGTCACTAAAAATATGCGAGGAAAGTTAAATTAGATAGGGTTTGGATTATTCTCGTAAAATATCTGACAACCACTGAGTAATTATTTATATAAACTGTTAATTAATGCATGTTCAATGCATACATGAGAGACAAAGCACTAACTGTCGCTTTTGAATATTCGTGAGACGATAGAAGAAATTAAAATATTAAGAATTGGTTGGGAATATGTACACCAGAACACTCTTTGGTCGCAGACAACTTATCAATATGCTGCACAAACGCATACGTGCATGCCGAGGGCAATTATGGTTAACAGTGGAAAATGCAAGGCACTCCTACTAACACGTTGGGCACAACACGCACGCCTACGTCCATCGCGAATTAAACATTCTTCCACTAATGACATTTTTAGAGAACATGATGTACGCTTGTACAGGAAGACACAATTCTCACATTACATTATCATAAGGCTTCTTGGCAACTATATCCACACCCACGTCACGAAACTCAAATGCTCCAAATACCTCCTCTTCCAGCCGGCCCACTCATTATCTGAACTTATTATAACTGATCAGGCTTGCTTATGATACGAAATCCCGACTACTAATTTTATCCGTCCAACCTAATTGTATGTTTCTGTCACACAAGAGCAGTTCTACCTCCCTGTGCCCTTCAACCCACCAGCACTAAGGTTTATGTCCTGGTAAGGAAACACTTCAGTTCTAATTACTGGCACTTTTCTCCCTCAGCCCTACGCTCTTCATTCAGTCTCTGTCACAACCTTACTACATAAATTACCATATTAAAGGGTTTGATGACCTAAGATGCTGATCAAACTCAAGCACCTATCCTTGTGTTCCAAGATCGTTTATTAACAGCGCCTGCTGACAGTGCGTGCTTTCCAGGGAGCACCTACTTTAAGAGTCTGGAAGATGCCAACAAGGATTGTCGACGAAACGTCGTGTATTTACAATACTACCCAGATAAAAAACCCTAGAACTCTTCCAATAACTAGTGGCTATTTGATGGCTATGCTGATGGTGTAGATGATAGCAAAAAACGTACAGAGAAAATGAAAAGATGAAGAAAATTTGCTTTAGTTGACAGACAGCTTGATGAAAATATGGAACCAACGACATCAAAAAATGATCCTTGCTAACCCAAAAAAACAAAGTCTGTTAATATCAATTTTATTTCAAAATTCTCATCAGGAGGATTGATATGAAAAGAAGAAAATGAAGTTTTTTCCTTTCCTCCAAAACACATGAGATCGTGATTGCATTTGGCGAGGGTGTAGACCTCTTGCAATTTTTGATAGATCTCTGCAAACATGAAAATGTGTTCTGTAAATATGGGAAGAAGAAAATTACTCCATTTACATTCTCCCCAATTGACGATGTCAATGGAATAATTAATTGTTGATAACATTATTTTGCTACATGAAATTATTGATTGCAATACTATGTCAGGATTGTTCAAACAAAGGAAGACAAAGTTCCTTCATATATCAATCCAGATCCCTAGTCTCACTGAAACAACCAAGGTATTTGGAAACACCAAGGTTACGCGGCAGATGATTATTGTTACTTGTGAATGCTTTATAGTATCATTATACGACTACTGTGGGAAGAGTGTATCTTCACTCAAACACTTGAGACATGATTTCTACATTAAATCTATATTTAGGAAAATCTATAATACAAGCTGGTTTTTTGTACAAAAATGTACTCAACCCATTAGAATGGAACCAGGGCAGGGCATTTTATTTGGCACCTACATGATTCATTTCCTTTTAATTTCCAATATAATTTACACTGTGGTGAATATAATATAACTCGGGAGGTTTAGAAAAACGTGTCATCGTAAGATTCGCAGTGGTCCATGCGTAGTGGGGGTATTCCGGAGCTCAGTTTAACACAATCCTTAGTTTCGGCAACTTGGCAGTGTAAAAACTAATCTGGAAACATTGACGCAAGCAAATATATTGAGTTCAGGATATGTTGTAAACTAAAAAACTCGTTCCTAAGTTCAGAGTTGATGAGTACAGGGTGTGATAATAGGTTTTGCTGGTGTTTGTGTATGCCGTCCGTATATAATTAATGTGTTTCAGAACGATAGTGGCATTGCTCCAAGAACTACAATGTTCCACTCAACAATCTCCCTTCTTTTACTGCGCATCTGACAATACATCCCAAACCTGACCAGGCATATCATAGTAATTCCTATCATAATAAAAGAATACAATATACAATATTGATATCAATAAAAACATCATACTAATTTCTATATATTTATTTCTATTTTGCAGTTTTTAATATACAGTCTTGCTTTCATAAAGACATAAGACATCTTCCTGCATTCGATTTACTGTTTCTATAAAAATATGAAATCTCTTCTGTTGTTTTCTGCTTTTTTATTTAAAATGCACAATGGTTTAACTAACAGTCATAATGTATCAATTGTGTGTGTGTGTGTAAGATTATATGGGATGACGTTGTCAGAGAAACATAGTGACAGTTTTTTGCCACTTGGTTCGACTTACGCTAGCTGTGGATCTATTGATCAGACAAAAAAGACAAATATATAAAATGTAGGAGATTTTATCATCTTGAAGTTTATTATTATAGGTAAAACTTTTCCAAGTAGATGATTATATATGATGTTTTAAAATACACGACAAAACCTTTTTTACTACTAATTTGTAGCACTGTCACAGATGAATTGTTGAACGAACATAAAAATATAACTTATAATATAATGCAAAAATTTAAACATCTTCAATTTCATGCTCATGTCATATATTTAATTGACTTTATTGGAACTTTGTGTGTTCTTTCTTTTTTAAGTCGGCAGGAGAAGGTGCTGTGGCACTCTCTCAAGTTAATTGAAACCCGTGAGCGGACTCTGTTCCCAGGAGAGACCGTGGGATGCTAGCCTCAGCATTCTTTCTTCATGGCGCGACTTGAAGGGGAACCGCAGCCATATTTGCCTCTCTGGAACCTTACATGCTAGAGCATATAGTGGTTGGAGAAGGTAGGATAACCCCTCCCTCTGTTCATCCCTTCGTCCACCGCTTGGCTTGGTGAGTTCAGTTCAGATATAACAGAGCCTGCGGAGACATTTTCCCTTCTAGACTCCCAGAACTTCTCTATGTTCTAGTCCTTCTTTCTCTCTTTCTTGTCATTTGGTTTATTGTAGACGTAATCTTCTAGTCTTTGTCGGTATTATATTATTAAACCGTCAGACAGCAGATCCTCGTCTGTCGTCCATGCGACGGCGAATACCCACGTTACCGCTTTCCTTTCCTCCTATTCTAATCTCTTTCTCCATCCTGTTTCATCGCCCTCCCCTCCCGTCTATATCATATGGTGGCAGAAAAGTCGGTATAATATCTAGGATCGTAACTGCATTGGATTGGTAGAAGGAATGCATCTTTGAAACGGAGTATTGTTGCCTGGCCAGTGACATTCCTAACCGATGTAAGTGGCTAAGCGTTGTATTCTGGACTATTCACACGCTTGCGATTCATATAACGGAAAGCCGAGGGTAGAGAAGATATCGCTTGGAACAGAATCAGCGGCGGACAGCCGGGTAGCGACACACCGGCGGACATGCGTGATGGGGCGCGATGCGCAGAATCAGTGACGGACATCTGCGAGCGGAGCGGCCAGCAGCTTAGCGGAGGAAATCGACAAGCAGGAGAGATTATCCAGACCAGATCCACCCTTCATTTATTTTTCTAAACGGCGAGTCTTGCCCAAATTAATTATATTTTGCAATCATGTCAAATAATGAGGTAGACGACGCATATGGGGATAATGATAGGCAATCAACTCTAGGGGATGATACCGAAGAGTGTTTTATTGCTGCTACACAAGCAGCTAACTTAATTCCAGATCCGTTTTTAGAAAGCCCAGCAGAACTTAGATATTTTATTGAGGGAGCGGTAGCATCTATGAGTGTAACGCGTCATACAAAACATATTATCGTACTTAAATTCATAGAAGCAAAGATAGCTACCGAAGCTAAGAATAAATTACTCGATAGCTCAAGACGAAGTACATTGGCAGTCATTAAAGCATGCCTTGAAGAAAATTATTTAACTAAGAAAACTTATTATTATGACGCGTCTACACTATTTACTAGCAGACAGCATCAGAATGCAAATGTTAGTCACCGTACCTCCAGAGTGGATGTGATGGCCATAGATCTGAGAAGAGAAACTAGGCAAACCTTGAGACTGATGGAAGAAAGAGAAGGTTTGTCGGAAAATGGGTATGTCAAAGGCGGTATAGCGTTAAAAGATACAAAACAACATTCGTGGCAGGTCTCAGAGACAAGAGAATGAGATACCAAGTAAAATCGAAACAAGTGGGAAACAGTTTAGCCCAAGTAGGCGAATCTGCTTTACAGGAGGAAACGAAACTCCAGTCAATGCGCTTTCGCGAAAATTACAAGTCATAGATTCCTCGTAAGCAAGAAATGTTTGGTAGTTCGTACAGGCGTGATATCCCCAAGATATCAGAGCAATCTCCAATACGTGCTATTGTTAAAAGAAACTAAAAAGTCCCGAAATGAAATGTTATGGATGTGGTTTAGTAGGACACACCATAAACAGTTGTAGGCGGTTGGTAAAATGTGGCAAATGTGAAAAACATGGACATAATACAATTGCTTGCAGGTAAAAAAATGTTTAGTTGGTTCGCAAACTGCAGTTGTTTCGAATAACTATGCTAGACTGCTCTCAGGACGTAGGTGCAAGTGCACAAGAGCATAGAACTAGGGGCTCAGCGAAGCACTAGCTAGTTATAGAATGGCCGCATCCGGTGTCAAGAACAAGAACAAGTTCAAAACTAAAGATAAAGTTAAGTGTAATAATTTAAATTGATTCAAAAATAAATGTTACCGCAAGAATGTATGAAGGCGCTGGATGCAGCGTAATGCTGCATAAAGAGTGTGCACAGAATTGTGACATTCTGAAAGTCCCATGTAAAAGTAAGTTATTGACGCAAATTAATTGTGATAAGGTTTCTGCGAAATGTCTCAAAGATTTAGCACCAACTTGTCAGAATAATGTTATAGATCAGTGCGATACATATTTTGGAAGTAAACTTGAAAATGAAATGTCGTTTAATGATAATAACGCGGGCACAATCATTTACTAACCCCAAAAGCAAAAATTGTTGGCGAGATACACAGACTGTGTAAACTATATAGATATTTTCCACCTTCCATGGGATAAACTGACAACCACGGCAACGGCGGTACACAGAATTCCCACTCCATTGGACGTTAGACCAATTAACGTAAAAATTATAGGTTGGCAGAAGCGTTAAAACGAGGGGTTCAAGAGCAGGTTAAAGAGATACTAAACAAGGGTATCATTGCGGAAAGTTATAGTGGGCGGAATTAACAATTAATAGTAGGCCTAATCCCCAAAAAACGCCTTGAAAGTCAAAAGCAAACTTGGCGAATTTTTGTTTATTTCAGGAAATTGAGTGAAATCATCTGAGTTCATTCATATCCAATGCCGAATATAGACGACATTTTGGGAGACGCGCGTTAGATGCTGCTGTCTACAGACGATCAGCATAAAACAGGCTTCTCAACACCGAACAACCATTATTATGACGTGTTATAGCAGAAGAAACTTTGCAATAACACAATGATAAATTAGACGAAGTTTTCAAACAATTTAGGTTAAAATTAGAACCTCAGAAATGTGAATTTCTACGTCCCGAACTAAATTTCTTGGGTTATAGAATAACAGCTGATCGCATTTTGCCAGACACAAATAAGGTTATGGCTGTGGAATAATTTCCCGTTACAATGTGTCACAAGGAAATAAAATCATTTTTGAAAAGATCGGGTTAGTATTGAAAATTCATAATGGATTATAGTGCATTGGAGAATCCTCTGACTATATTATTGAAAAAGGATGTTAAATGTAATTGAGGAACTGCATAACAAGAAAGTTTTGATGCTCTTAAGAAGTTAATTAAAACACCTTTTCTTCAAAGTTCGGATTTTACAAAACCTTTCACTCTTACTTGTGATGGATCTTAATACGCAATCGGTTCGGTCTTTAGTCTGGAAGAATTAAGTAAAGATCTTCCTGCAGATTACGCAAGTAGAACATTAAACCCTCTTGAAATCAATTATACTGTATCCGAGAAGTGTTAGGTATTGTACAGTGTTTTAATCATTTTAGTCCTTATCTTCATTCAGAGTGATCACTGATCTCGGGGCCTTGTCCGGTTATTCAATTGTAACGATTCAAAAAGTAACTCCAAAGGTGGAGATTGAAATTAATGGAATATGATTACGAAATCGTCTATAGCTCCGACAAAAGGCAAGTAAATGCCTATGCCTTGAGTATGTACCCAGTAAATATTTTATTAGCCGAAGTAGATTTAAACCATGAGCAAAAGATAAAATTTATCTAAGAGTTTCACGAATGCCCTATCAGAAGACGTATAAGAATAAATAAAACCATAGAAAAAATAAAACTATACAAAAATTGGACAAATTTGTCAAAAGATGTAGCCGATTACATATCTAAATGTAAAACCTGTCAGGAAATTAAGTCTGATCAAAATTCTGTAAAACAGCAAGTGCAAGTAACTGACACACGTATGCATCCATGGCAAAAAACATAATGGGTCTTATTCAAATGAGTGAACAAGGGAATAAATGTATTTTGGCGTGTCAAGATCATCTTTCAAAATATTTGGTGGCTACACCTCTTTGTGATAAAACTGTAGAAACGGTAGTGAGGGCTTTGGTTCATAATTTATTGTCAATTTACGGATTCCCAGAAAGAGTTTTAACTGACATGGTTCTAATTTTGTGAGCGATCTATTCAAACGAATATGCAAGTTGTTTAAAATTGATGAGATAGCTGCTGTAGCACATAGACATGAATCAATAAGATCTTTGGAATGAAGTCATGCCTGTGTAGGAAATTATTTGATGGCATACACGAATCCAATGTTAATTAATTGGGATGAGCACTTACCTTGCACAAATTTTGTATACAACACCTCTAGACAAAGATATTTGAGTTAATATATGGTAGAATATGCAGGATTATTGACCCCCTAAGCAAGGTACCCCATGTAGTTTATAATTATGATTAGATCAGATATTAGGAGCAAGGTACAGGTTTCTCACCAGTGAGCAAGAAATAGATTGATTGCTGCAAAGGAAAGTCAGCATGAAAAAGTACCATACCATAAAAAGTGAGATAAAGTTACTTTGAAAAATGAGGCTAGGAAGAAAATGGATCCAAGATACTCAGGACCATATAAGGTCATAGAAATAAAATTCCCAAATGCAAATACAAGTAAAAGGGGTTGTGTAACTGAAGCTCACACTGATCAGCTAAAGCACAACAGCCCTGGTGAGACCATGAAAAGTAAAGTATTATAGGTCCTAGAGAGACCAATTGAAGTAAAATATTATAGGTCCTAGTAAGACCATATTAAATAAATAGTTATATTTTAACCCCAAGATATTGAAGGTCAGTGAACAAAGTGTTACATAAAGTACTAGAGCATCCATGCTCTGTGCCATATTAAGTAATTATTAACATAATGCATCTGAATGTAGTCCCCTTCCCATGAATAAAATCCTCAAACCTGATTTTTAGGGTCTGCTACATACATGAACAGAGCAAGCCGGCTGATGTAACACAACGTGTGGAGGTGGTCTTTCTGCTGACAGCGGTCCAGCTACTTCATGCTGTAGTAGAATCTTTACAAAACCCTTCTGGAATTTACTTCTCATTTGAGAATAACTTGTATTTAACACAACATCAAATCAATTTGGTTACATACATTGACTTAAATCGAATGGAAACCTCCTGGTCACAGATGAAATCTCTATAGGAGAATCTGTTCATGTACTGTACTAATGTTCGAAATATTTAGTTTTACTTTCTGACAGTCTGTAATCGATTCCTTACATACACAAAATTTAAGAATTCCCAAATTGATAGTTTACTAGCTTTAGTAACCAGAAATAGAATAAACTCAGTCAATAAAGGTATTGTTAGAAGGAAACGTTTACACAATTTAGGTGGGATAGTTCTAAAGAATCTGTTTGGTGTAATTAACCACAACGATGCTGCTAGATATGATAGATAGATACAGCTGCTAGAGTCAGAACAGATTAATTTAAAGAGTTTTCTTAATCAAAAACCTTTTCTGATAAAAGTAGCCTTGATAATTTGTAACTAATCCTAGATAATGTGATGAATTTACGGAAACAATTGGATTCTCTAATTGAGGAAACTGGAAAGGATATTGGAATGATATTATAATTAGCTACATTTTTGGAATATGGGAGGATAAGTCAAAGGGGAGTTTATGAAATAGAAGCTTATTTAAATCTTATCCGTGTTGCTATGTTTGGCGTGAAAAGAGGCATTGTAAAGCCTCAATTGATTAATTTTCAAGACATGAAAAGAATTATGGAGACAACCTTTTGGGCAAGGTTCCTAAATATCTTTCTTTAAACTTAATTAATGTAATTTAACCTCATATATACATGTATAATAATTATATAGTTTATGTATTTCATTACCCTATAATTGCATACACGAAGTATAAGTTGTATAGATTAGTTTCATTTCCATTTCAATTTAATAATAATTTGTTTTTGTACTCGACAACACCTCACATGAATGTATTAACTTATGAGCAATTGATGAAATGTAATATCCTCAATTATGTAAAATTGTTATGGTAATTTACCATATTCACATATGCAATTACTAATGAGTGCTACTGAGCTCTTTTGCACCCTTCCAAACACTAATATAGTTTGTGTGATAAAAAGTTAGTTAAATTGAATACTACATTATGGATTCCATTAAAGGAAACACAATTAAGGAGACAATAACGTTAATATGCAACAGTAATTCTTCTTCTTCTGACTTGTATTTACAAGGATGGATAACTTTAGATAATAGTTGTAGAGCATTTACTCCACATGTAACACTTTCAGGTGTTAATGATTTTAATATTAGTTCAGAAAATGATTATGTACCAAAGATATTAGTTGTAAGATGTGTTCTCGGGTGTTGCAGTATTTTTGCCACAATGTTTCTACAGCTGTCACCGCCATCTTCTTCAGGTGAAGTGCTGTCAGAGTCATGTTTGGTCGTTTATATTATAGTATGTTTGGGTAGTCTCTGACCAGGGGTTATTCTGATTGGTCTTAGTCCATAGATGGTAGGGGTGGGCCACTTGTGATATCCCCTCCCTGTTGCCTCTTCGGCAGTGTGGCCTCCCTCAATGTCTGATGCGACTGAAGCGTATCTTTCTGTATCCTCTATCCTTGGTTACAGTGGTCCCTACCTTCCTAAGGGCCTTATCTGTCTGTTGTTCGATGTAACTGTTTGCAAGCAAACACACTTGCTGAAGAGGTAACGGGGAGGGGATATCACGAGTGGCACACCCCTACCATCTACGGACTAAGACCAATCAGAATAACCCCTGGTCAAGGACTACCCAAACAGACTATATAAAAGACCAAACAAGACTCTGATGGCATTTCACCTGAAGAAGATGGAGGTGACAGCTATCGAAATGTTGTGGCAAAATAACAGTGACACCTGGTTGGAAACATGAGAACACTTCATACAACAGTTACACCGGGAAAACCTACATTCTCTATTAAAAATATTAATATCAGATTTTATTGTAAATTTCAGCAGTGCATCATAACTTTTATATAATTTTAATTGTATTAATTTCCACTTTATTATTTGCAATCTTTTGTTTGATCATTTCTGTATCTGTTATCCAAAACTGGGATGTTGAATGAACATGTGCTCAAAAGTGTATACCAAATAGGGATTTCTTGACATAAGATTTTCCCAATATTTCTCCAATTGATACTGTCAAAGTCAATACAGATTTGAATGTCTTGCCTCATAGTATCAATTCATCTAATAAACCATTTCAATAATCTCAAGTTTGGGATTAATCTGAGTTAATCATTAGAACCAAACTCAGATTAGAATTGGCGGAGGCTGTTGTATATGTAATGGACTTTATTGGGACTTGGTGTGTTCCTTCTTTCTTAAGTCGGCTGGAGAAGGCACTGTGGCAGGATCTCAGGTTACTTGAAACCTGTGAGCAGACGCTGTTCCCAGGAGAGACCATGGAATGCTAGCCTCAGCACTCTTTCTCCATGGCGCAACTTGAAAACTTGAAAGGGGACGAGCAGCCATCTTTGGCTCTCTGGAACCTTCTATGCTTGAGCATATGGTGGTTGGTAAAGGTGGGAGAATCCCTTCTGGTTAGTTCAGTTTGGGTATAACTGTACCTACATCTTCCTTCCTGGACTCCTAGAACAGCTCTACGTTCCAGTTCTTCTTTCTATCTTTCCTGTCATCTAGTTTATTGTAGACTGCTTCAAATTCAATAAATGTAATCTTTGTTAGTATTCCTATTATTAAAACGGCTGATAGCAGATCCTTGCCTGTCGTTCAGGTGATAGCGAACAGCCACTTTACCACTTTTATATCCTCCTCCATTATTCGCTTCCTTTTTCATTGACCACCTTTCTCACTGCACGAGTATTTTTTTAAAATACTGAAATTAAATGTAATTTTCTACCATTTGACTGGAATAACTGTGGAAATGGAATAATATATGAGTTTGAATACCAGATGAGTTTCAAATGTGATCAAATTTAATGAGTATTTTATTATACAATTTTATACAGATTTCATAAAATGGAAACTCAGTAACAAAAAGATATTAAAAATTAACGTTCTTCATCTGCCTCACCATTGAAGACAATTTTTAGCAAAGAATTTGCATACTCATATTCTTCCTGTAATCAGAAATTAGGTGAATGTAATGCTTTTGAAAAATATAAATGTACATAAAATAAATTCTACTCAGAAATAATTCTGACTGTATGTCCCCATGTGCCAAGATTAGATGACATTTTCGTCTAATCCTTCAATCATATCATCACAAAAATATCCTTACCCTCATTAAGGCAACATGGCTACTGTGGATGATTTAAACAATAAAAGAGGGAACTATTTTTGAATATGATACTGTGTAGTAGATTATGAGTAATTTGGGTGTTCTAATATTAGATGAGACTGTGATGTAACAATGGTTTGCAAATCTTGAAAAGAAATAATTTGTGTGTGATCAATTTGAAATTTATAATCAAACTATCTGATTGCCTGAGATGTGTTTTAATATTTAATTGATAAAGATGATGCTTAAAGAAATATGATCAAAAGAAATTACAAATTCAAATTCCACTAATGTGACATATACAGTGAAATAGACATTAAGATTATTAGTATTTTATTTTATAAAATTGTTAGTCATTGGGAGGGACAAAGATACAAAATGAGGCAGGAAGATGTACACCACGGCAGGCAACTAGATAGCAGGTTATTTTCTGACTGTAAGGGTAAGCCTAAGGGCAGAACAATAGTGTGGTGAGGCTTGGCAATGAGCAGTCAGAACAGATGTGTGGGCTGAATTTTTGTATAAATGTTTTCAAGAACCGTGAAGTGCGGAAAAATGCATACAGTTATAGGAGTCTGGTTGTGGAAGTAAAGACAGACAGAAGAGTGGATTTTTGAGAAGTGGAGATGGATGCACCTATGAGTTTTAGCTGCTTCTCTAGGGTGTGAAACTAGCAGCGATGATCCGGATAGTCAACAGATACAGGACCTGAATTTTGGACCAGCCATCTACTGGAACATTGTGCCGAGATCTAAAAATAGTAAGCCCTCCCTCCCTATATATCTGCCGTGTGACAAGCTAGTAACATACCTGTGAAACAGTTTCGAAAGAGGGTAAACGTAGTTACAATATAAATAAGATCTGTATAGGATCATCAATTGTTTTATTAAATTTTATTACGACAGTTTCGCTTCAAAGATAAATTAATTTTGCATATGCCGTGGTGCCCAGGCCAGCATTCACAAAATAAAGGAACTGAAGTCTGAGCTGGTAAGAAATTACAACAGACGGCTTTAAGAATATTCAATGAAAAGCTTTCAGGCATTGATTTTACTTTAATCACCTAGAAAAAAACACTATATATACAATAAAAAGATTTTGGCTTATCTGAGTGTGTCGAGGTTAAAGGACATCAAATAATTGGATTAACAAAAGAAAAGTGACAAAGAGATGCAAGTAAGTTGACAGAAATCAGTGAGATAGTAGTAGAAGTTTTGTATTAAAAACCAAAATTGTTTCCCAACTAAGAAAATCCACCCCAACTGTTATACTATTAATAATGAGCATGAGCAATACATTCAGAAAAGACAAATATACATGAGAAAATTTAAAATATTTAATATTAGTTTTAAACATATAACTCACGTGACACTCTTCTTTTCCAGATATATTTCTCATTAGAGATTCCAAAGTGTTTCTTAAATTCAATTCCGTCCGGCGACATTCATTTTGTGAAGTTTCATGATCAGTTACAAGTGCCAACAAAGCTGACAGAATGTATTCTAAGGCCGGCTGATGGTAATCGGTGACCAAACCAACAAGTTGCTCTACAAATCCCATTTTGCAGATTTCATCTATTTGAATAAAAAGAAATAAAAATATATACAAGGCCCTCAATGAGAAACAAAGCCAGTAATTGTTATGACTAACAACAACAAAAAACAGATTCAGCAAATGAATGAAGTTCCCAATTTTATCTTAAAAATTTGGCACTGAAAGGTAGATTAAACATTTAATTCTTATTAAAGTTCTATTTGATAGTTTCTTCAGTTCCATTCTGTTCCTTTGTGAGAAATGACATTCTTTTAAAATATAAAATATTAATAATAAGAAAAATAGTCAAATACAGACAAAAGAAGTGATGATATAAATACCGCACAACGTATCTGGAAAACTTCAACTCAAACGCCATTTGAGTTTTGTCAACTGCATTGAGCAATGTGTCGCTCTAGGCTTTTGTTTTTTAGTTTTATTAGCACCTGAAGAAAGGAACAAGATTTTGAGAAATGTTGTCTGCTACAGTGCACACTGCTTACTGTAATCACAGTTAATGTTATTGATCAGTTATTATTATCATTCTTATTATGTCCTGCCTGGCCTAATATTATAATATTAAGAAAACATAATTTTTTGTGATCAGAATTTGTTTTGTGTTATCATTCTTTTGGAAGTCCAGCACACATTATAAAGAGGCGCTCATGGATAGCAATGCAGAAGAAAATGTGTACCTGCTCTTAATAGAAGGTCCATATTAAACTTCTATTGTCGAGTCCTAATTGTTGTTTTAGTTTGGTTCGTGAAGCCAAGAGTTCCCATTCATTCGCAAAGTTAAACAGCAGTGATGGTTAGCATAAAAAGTTCAACTAAACATAAAGACTTATCAATTAACGAGAAGGATTCGATTATTGAATGTTACCATAATTTGCCTAAAATGAGTCAACACACTGAAACTACAAATTTCTCAACCTTTCCTGTGGAAGCTATTACAAGAATAGAGACATTATTCTTTTGGCGGTGAAGAAGAACAAGAACAGTATTAGAAAAATCGTGTTGCGAAAGATCGTGAAGTTGAATCTGCTCTACAAATGTGATTCACTAATGTTCACGAAAAAGATGGTCCACTGATGCATCAAAAAGCAAAGGAGCTTGCTGAAGAATTTGTAACAACAGAAGGATGTTTTTACTTTTGCCAATCACCAAAAATCTTTCTTTATCGTCAGACATATTTGTGCAACTCAAAACAGTGTTTGAGTGTTGTCAAATGACCAGTGCAGTTGTGTTTCTCTAGGCTCTTCTTAGCACCTGACGAAAGGGAGAAGGATGTTTCATCGCTGGAAAAAAAGGGAAAACATTGCCTACAAACGAACAGTGTGATGCTGATCCAGTTGCAGCTGAGAGATTGTTAGAAGAGGATTGGTCAAAAATTATCTCCGATTTTTCTCACTATTGTGTAAAATGCAGATGAAACTGCACACTTCCATGCTATACATCAGCACACATACTTGTTTAAGAATGAAAACTCTAAAGGTTGTAAAACAAGTAAGCAGCACTTAACTGTTTTGTGTTGTACAAATATGTCTGGCGATAAAGAAAGATTACTGGTGATTGGCAAAAGTAACAACTCATAATGCTTCAAAAGGCATTAAATATTTTCCTGTTGATTATCATGGAAACTCCAATGCATGCATGACAGCTTCCATTATTTCAAGAATGGTTATTCAAATGGGATAATAAGGTGACTGAAAAAAATAGATTTATTGATTGACAACTGTGCAGCATACAGTATGAATTGTGAAGTAAATAACATCAGTTTTCCTACCAGCCAATATGACTTCAATATTACAGCCATGTGAACAGGGAATAATTTGAGCTTTGCCACGAGATGCGTGCAAGAATTCATGAGAACATGGAGGACACACAATGGGTGGAGTGCTCATGCTCGTGCAAAGAAAAAACTAATGTTCTTGATGCCCTACACCTATTAGCTATATCATGGTATTAAGTGTCAGAAAATACCATTCAGAACTGTTTTCAGGGATTTTCCAGAGAAGCATCACAAGGTGAAGAAATTCCACGCACTCGACCACGAAACTTAACAGAAAATGAATTTCGGGAATGGATGGCTGTCAATGAAAACATCAGTGAATCTACAGAAGACGACATATGTAAAATAGTTACTTCTACAGACTGGTAAGTGACAGCAGGAGTGTTTGAAGATTAAGAACATTACAATGCTGTGGAAACATCTCAACATCCAACAACAGCTGGCATTACAAATATTGCGATGTAGTGTACAGCACAGGTCTGTTGATTTTCAAAAACATTATGAGTAGGAGGTTTTTACAATATAGTCTATTATTAAATAACTTTTAATTTCATATTATGAATGGAAGTATTCAAAGTAGTAAGCTACAGAAGAACCAGTAACTCTTGTTTTAAATTTATAATCATCAATTATAACTTTTCATCTATCATTATCAATTGGTTAATGTTATCATATTATCTTTGGCCCAAAGTGATAACACTAAGCGGCGTACACTGCATTTATATCATCACTTCTCTTACCTGTATTTGTTTTTTTTATATTATTAATTTTCAAAATAGAAGAAAATTTTTCATTTCAATAAAATGTGTGTTACAAAATACTACTTAGATAAATAAATAACCAAAAACAGACAAAATCAAGAGCTTATTTAAATACCATAATAAGATCTGCTTTCGTCAGATGATTAAAAAAATGCAAGAGGCATAAGGCCTAGTACACACTTGTATACAAAGTTGAGCAGTTTTTGTATCTAGACAATGTCTATAGATAATCGAGCAACAATTCTTGTATATAGACACTTTTAGAACAAAATCGCAGAACATCGTTCTCCTGTCTGAAATGAGAGACTTGAGACAATTCACAGATTTGTTAGACATTCTTGCAAGATATTTTGTAGAGTTGTATTTGTAGATGTGATCCCCCATTATCCTCTGTGATTCTTCGTTTATTTCCTTTATTTTTGCTTGTTTATTATCAAGATGTGGTCAACAAAGAAAGTTTAACTTTTAATAGAAGATTATCATCTTGTTTGTGGGAAGTGAATAATACAGAATATAAAAATTGCACTAAGAAGAAAATAGTTATTGAAAAGCTGGCCAAAAAATATTAGGTTTCTATAAGAGATGTAGAAAAAACATACACAATTTGAAAACAGCTTTTCATGGGGAGAATAAAAAAATTAGTAAGATGAAAAAGAGCGGTGCATCTCCTGTAACAAATACTTTGTTGCATACAAACACCTGTTATTTCTACTGCAATAGTCCGAATCAAGGCATGTGTAATCCCAACAGTCTCTAGACTGTCGACATATATATATATATATAATTGCAATAGTGGTACGGAAAGGAAAGAGAGATAGATTGAAGTGCAGTGTCGCCATAAGGAACTGAAGTTTGTTCTTCAAATTTTTGGAGGCTCTCAGCATCCTTCTTCAGGAAGGAATGTTACACCAGCCGGCTGCGGACTGCAGTCCGCTGAGAGCCTCCGAAAATTTGAAGAACCAACTTCAGTTCCTTATGGTGACACCACACTTCACTTTCAGGTAAGACACAACTTATTTCTCTTTCCTTTCCATACCAATATTGCAATTATTTTTGACAATGTCATATCCTTACTAATATATATATATATATATATATATATATATATATATATATATATATATATATATATATATATACATATTCGAACTTGGATAGTGAGGAAGGATAGAAATAAATAGGAGAAATAGGAGGATTGCGCTTTATTTGAATTCATATGCTCGGGCGAAGAATTACGCACATAGAAAAGCATATGTTCAAAGCAGAGAGAAGGATGGAAGAAGAAGGAAAGACTGAAAATATTTGACCCAGGCGGGACTTGAACCCACGTATTCTGCTTAGTACACAGACGCCTTAACCATCTCGGCCACCGGGTCAAGTTCCCGACCAGGCAAATATAGACAGTCTTATTGTGGACAATTAATAGTTTTAGTGGAGGAATGGATAGAGTAGAGGGAATGAAGTATTAGGAGCTTCCATTAAGGAATAAATACAATATTAGGAGAATCCATTTAAGGAATTAATTCACATTCGAACTTGGATAGTGAGGAAGGATAGAAATAAATAGGAGAAATAGGAGGATTGCGCTTTATTTGAATTCATATGCTCGGGCGAAGAATTACGCACATAGAAAAGCATATGTTCAAAGCAGAGAGAAGGATGGAAGAAGAAGGAAAGACTGAAAATATTTGACCCAGGCGGGATATTGTAATAGTGAGAATGTGACATTGTCAAAAATATTGGTATGGAAAGGATAGAGAGATAGGTTGTGGCTTACCTGAAAGTGAAGTGCGGTGTCGCCATGAGGAACTGAAGGTTGTTCTTCAAATTTTCGGAGGCTCTCAGCCTCCTTCTTCAGCCGGCCGGTGCACGGAATGGTGTAACACTCCTTCCTGAAGAAGGAGGCTGAGAGCCTCCGAAAATTTGAAGAACAACCTTCAGTTCCTCATGGCGACACCGCACTTCACTTTCAGGTAAGCCACAACCTATCTCTCTATCCTTTCCATACCAATATATATATATATATATATATATGCATAATCCTCCTATTTATTTCTATCCTTCCTCACTATCCAAGTTTGAATGTGACTGTCACCAAATTAGTTCCAATCCTTAATGGATTCTCCTAATATTTTATATATATATATATACATATATATATACTCTGTATACATGTCTGTACACAGTTCCTATACATGTCTCTTTACAATCACTCAACTTTGTATACAAGTGTGTAGTAGGCGTAAGAATGACATACCGCACAAAGCAGGTTACAAAGTCATCTGATTTGTGTGAGTGTTGTTCTTATGGTTCATGCTGTTTTGAATCACCTGACGAAAGCACCAAGGATTGAATAAATGTTATGTGCCTTAGCACTTAATTTTGTCTGTTTTCAGCTATTTATTTATCAAATTAGTATATTTAAATACTTTTAGTCTACTTCCTGAATTATTTTAAAATAAATACTTATATGCAGAAGTGTCAATATCATACCCTTGATTACACTGTCTGAACACAATGATGACAGCAAGAATGCAGACTTTATCTGTAATTTTTCAATATTACTTTGCATTGCTCTTAACAATACAGAATATCCTCCAAGCTGGCTAAACATTTGTAGAGCTCGTTCATTTTCACGAACTAAACCTAAACATTACAAAAATTAAATTAGAAAAACAGTAAAAAAGTGAACAAATATACATCTATGATGTGAGTAAAATGCAATAGTTTGAAAATGTTACTGAAAGTACAAGATTTGTGACAGCAAATTTAGACCAACAATTTATTATTTTCAAATGCATAAATTTGTAAAGATAAAGGTGACCTAGTAAATACTTATTATGCACTTATGCATCTGCTAATGTATGTCAGTATAAAATTGACATGTTTTCATGACAAACAAGAGTTCACAAACATTTGTGAACACTTTTGAGCATACACATCTACATCAGGAATGCAACAGTTTAACACAAACCTTCACCGGATTTCCCAGTATGTGCATATGGCTCCAGCTATTGAAAAACTTGATGCTGATTATTACTCACACATTTCAATACCAAAGTTGGTTGAGGAGGCATGGGTAGAAAAAATATGTCAAATCTTGTGGTTTCAAATGTTCGTAAGGGTGTATCAAGGATAATGTTACTGACATAATTTTTCTATGAACCTCAATCCTGTTGCTTCAAGCAACTGGGTTATGAATTAAATACTAAAATATTAAAAGTCAACAATGAGCTTTATAGAGAACAATGGGACTGCAACTTGAGACAACCAACCGCACAGTCAGGATTTGTCATGGAATTCAAGCCTTTAACGACTAGTCCTATGCCCAATTCATAATTTCATGTTATGTGTTATTAAGGCCTTCATTAATAAGAGATAATTAAGCCCAAAACTTAATGAAACATATAAATAAATTATAGTGACTGTCAGAGTTATTTCCTGTATATATGGAAATATATACAAAAAATATTACAGCAATTTAAAGGAAAACGAAAAAACTTTACCAATGTGAATTACCCATTTAAAAGTTCTGAATTTAAACTTATGAAAGTGTGGGAGTATGATAAAAATTTTAGAAAGAAAATAACCATAAATAACAAGATACCTTGTTATAACAATACATAAAACTTTATTAACTTACAAGAGACTGCATATTGGGCCTTAATTCGCACCTGCTCATTAGGTTCTGTATCAAGCAAGGATAACAGAACTGGCAACAATCCAGAATCCAGCACTCTTTCTTGACAGTATGGATTGTTTTGTGTCAAAATGGCAACAACTTCAGCAGCTCTCCAACGCAGACTGCTGTGAGCCGAATTAAGACATGGACGAAAAATGGAAAAGCCACCAATTTTGTGAAAATCTAAACAAAAATAATAGTATAAAAATTGTTAAACACTTTAATTATTATCAACTTCTTAGACATCAAATTAGTTAATTAAATCACAAAAGTCATAAGATGAATCTTTTTTTAATTAAGAATATGCCATTTGATAGTTGTTACTAAACTCATAGGACTGTTTTAATTGATTTATTGAAGTCAGATAATATAATTATCAATTTAATTTTCATTTTCCTTAAAATCAGTATCGAAACTAATTGTGCATTCTTGTTTAAGATACAACAATTAAAATGTGTAAATGGCAAAATACAGACAAAAGAAGTAATGAATACCACACATCATTTCTGGAAACCTTGTTCCTTTCTTCAGGTGCAAAACTAAAAAACATAAGAGCCTAGAGCAACAACTGCACAATTCAGTTGACAAAACTCAAAAGCCTATTGGAGTATTATACACATTTTCCATACATTACCAAATTATTATATTAATAACAGCCAACTATTGATGTTATATAAATATGCTTTTGAGTCAACTGAATTGTTTAGTAGTCTCTCTAGCCTCTTGATTTTTTTAGATTTATTAGCACTAAACAAAGGATGGAACAAGGTTTCCAGAAACGTTGTGTGGTATTTATATAATCACTTCTTTTCTCTATATTGGACTGTTTTTCTTATTATTAATTTTCAAAACATTCAAATTTTGATACAAAAAATTATATTGTAATATGTATAATTTTTCAGTTACAATAGGCATTGAAGTTCTACATAAAATTTCTGACCATTTTTAATTTATTGGGCCACATATTAAAGGAATTAATTTCAATTAAAATAACAACGAAAAGACTATTGTTTAGTTTTAAGTGTTCCAAACTTGTAAAATAATAAATCTATGCTAAAAGTATCTCTGACAACATCACAACCCCAAATATTTCATAACATTAGCAATTATTTGTCCTAGAGAAATTTCTGTTGTACAATGTGATTAAAGTATAAAAAAAATTGTACCACAGTTTTAATTTTAGTGTTACACAAAATAGAAGCAGAATTTATTTTCAGAATTTGAAGATACTGTATTTATAATTCTACTATGTGCTAAAAATTTAGTATAAAGCAAAAATATAAACTGTACCATTAGCTGTGTCTAAATTATCCACATGACTTGTAATGATTTCTAACGCATCTTCACAAGCTGAAGGATCTTCTTCTATTTCCAATGTTCCTGCTTTATTTAATACATCAATGGCTTTCAATAGTTCTTCAATAACATCAACTGTTAAGTGCTTTAATGTCTCTTCTAAAAACTTTCTTCTCTGGATAAGAAATAAAATATGATGTAGAAGTTAATGTAACATTCAATACAAATCAGGTTGAAATGTATTGGTTCTTGAACTTTCAGAACTGACTGGATAATATAAATATAGAGAGACACAGGTGAATGGGTTCTTAGAAAGTAACTAAGCCAGACAGTAGAATAAAAATAGCATTTAGAAATATAAATGTAATTTCGATTTGTGTAAAAATTCTCATAAATAATTAATTATGAGCTTAATAACATGAAATTGTAAAACCAGTCACAGGACTAAAGCTCTTGATGATTGCTGTCTTTATATGTAATAATGGTATTTGTGAAACACCAATGTTAAACTTCAATTGTCATGGGTGAAGATTTACTGTATTAAACTTCTTACAATAAATATTTTGCACAAATTAATATTCTGAATTATGTTTCAATTTGACTTTTTTTTATTCTACAGATGATAATGGCTAATTAAGCCAAAAGCTTAATAATACACACAAATAAATTATGACACTTGTAGATATGGTATTTAGTCATAAAATAACTATCCACAAAATTAAATTATGTATACTATCGGGTATAATAAAAATGAGTATTTCTATGAATTTATTAAATATTATAACATGGAGAAGGCAGCACAATACAAATTACTGTTTGATTCACACAAATAAAAGTCATTTTACAGGAAATAATCCATCATTGTTCACTAATAGTAGATAATAAGATATATGTGTATATAACCGTTACAAATAGAAAAAAGTTAAAATTAGTTTTATCTTATAAATAATTCATAGTAACTGTATCTAAAAAAAAAGTATATTCAATCGAAACATTACTAACACACGTCCTTTGGTGAAATTCCTAACATTGCACTCTAATGAACAATAAACCTACAAAACATTTAACAAATTTACCTCTTCATCAAGTGGTAGAAATGTAGAAGTCTGCAGTTGCCCGCCGGAAGCTTCAAATGAATACCTTAGTAAATCTTGTAAGTTAGAAGGTTGTCGAGGTTGGTTATGTTGTACTGTTAATGACGACGAGTCGGGATATTGCAGTGCTAGGACACCTGAATTCAGATTTATAGGTCGGTTGTCACTCATTTCTCCCCCTCCTTTCTCTCCTGATGCCATTTTTAATCTGTGTATCAATTGTTCAATTACATATGACAACCTCACGTGTAAACATAAACAAAAATTTAGATAGTTTCAAAGAAATTAATAATAAAGAGAAAAATATTTCTATATTCTATGACGAATTTCACATTTACTTTCATAACTGTATTTTGTTACGGACAAATTATATAGCTACTTAGGTTACGTCAATTTAGCTTATAATATGTCTGCTGTCGCGAAACATGCCATGATGACAAAATATAGCATTGATATAGCAGAGACAACTGTGATGGCAAAGGAAAATTCGTAAGGCAGCCAGAAAAATACACGAAGCAGTAGAAATTCGCAAGAGGCCCAACAATTTAACAAAATAATCCTAGGAAGCACATGACAAAACAGGGGCCAGATGTGGGGTGATTTTCGACATCCACAGCTTATATAAGCCGCACGAATTGACAAAGCGACCTGCTCGATGCAGGTTTTCTAGGGTTTTCCCAGGCATATGCCGAGTGAGTCAACAAAATCGTAGCTGCAGGCCCTTAATAACCCAAACCTGCGTTCCATCCTTTCGCTCCTCTCCAGCTCTTATTCGGGAATCATAATGGTTACGCGCTTGGCGATGCGTCGCCCTTTGTTTGGGCCCTCCGGAGGCCGGCGCGGTGGCCGAATCCTTCTTCCAGAGAACCTACACGTTCTGACCCATCGATCCAGATCCTCAATCTCTTCATGCTTGCTTCAGGTCGAGCTGCTGCTGATGCATTGGAATGGGTCATATACATTAATTAAATAACAATTGCGAAGAGGATTTATAGCCCTATCACGGCTCTGGGATATTCCCCGGACAAAAGACATTATTATTATTAGTGAGGTTTTCCCAGAAATGGAAGACGTTAAGAAAATAACTCGATCAACTTTTTTAGGGGTTCTTCTTGCTGTTCCACCAGGCTTTAATTATTTCCGAGAAGGCTCGTTTACGTTCTTCTGACTACTTTGGTCTGTACTGTTCTGTTTAAGTTGCTCTGATGTAACTTCCCACTTGTCTTCTTTGTGTCTAAAATGTCAGTTGATCTAATGTTTGCGTTTTTGATGTCCTTTCGAATTTGGTCCAGCCAAGGTGTGGATTTCTATTATCCTTTTTGTCAATAGATTTTCTAGTTGTCTGTTGAGATGAAGTAAAAATTCCATTCGCCTTTTCCTAATATCAATTTCAATGAAGAAAACTTTTCTGTTGTTTTGATTGATTGTAGTCTGTAACCGTCTTCCACCTATAATTTTCCTAAAGATCCTTCTCTCTTCTTTTTTAATTTATTCAAGTTCATGTTTTCTGTTAAGTGTCATTGTTTCGCTTGCGTAGAGGATTGTTGGTTTTTATCACTGTGTTACAGGGTCGAATTTTTTTCCCTCTTTACATGGATCGCACTAACCCTAATCCTTTTTCATCTTTTTGGAGGCGATGTTGCTGTGAAATGTTTTCAAGGCCTGTCAGTTCGACGAATTCTCCTACTGGACACTGCTGATTTTACCATATTTTGTTTCCAGGCTTGCAATATCTGTTTTTGAACAAACAAATTCAGTTTTCTCAAATGAGATTTATAGCCCTACTTTTTCTGCACTGTTCTTTAAGTATGTATGACAGCAGTCTCCTTATCGTCTGTTAGCATTGCCAGGCCGTCCGCGAATGGGGGTATTGTATGTAGAGGTTGTTATTGGGAATCCTAGTAGGATTGGCTTCCAAAAACCCACATTTCTTGAGTTCTTTCTCCGATGCTTCTTCCATAACTTTGTTTAGGACGACGGTAAAAAGAATAGGAGAAAGTCCATAACCTGTCTCACACCTGTTTGAATGTCGAAGGGTTCTGAGATTTTCCCCATAAATGTTACTTTAGATTTCGTGTCAATTAGTGTTTTTTTTATGATTTCTGGTGATGTGGGATCTAATTCCCTCTCTTCTAAAATTCAGAATAGTGAGAGTCTGTCTATTGAGTCGTATGCCTCTTTGAAATCTACAAATATGCATACTATAGGTTTTTTTTCTGAAGTCTCGCATTCGGAATATGGGTTTGAGCTTGAAAAGTTGGTCTGTGCATGACTTGTTCGATCTGAATCCTGCTTGATATATGCTATTTTGGGTTCTACTCAAGAGACGAGCTGATAGAATTTTGTGACTGATAAGAGGGAGATGTAGTAATTTACAAATGATTTGTTACCTTTTTTATTAAGTGGATGAATTAGAACGATCTTCCAGTCATCCGGGATTTTTTCGGTTTGCCAGATGTTTTGGATTATTTGTGTAATTTCTTTGAGTGAATTTTTGCTTAAATTTTCAAAGAGTTCTGCTGCAATTCCATCCTCCCCTGATCCTTTTTTTAAAGTTTATTGATGTGTTAATAAATTTCTTATTGGGTTGGTGGTGACGAGTTTTGTGGTGTGATTTCTGGTTGCACTTTCGGGAATCTCTCTTTGGGTTCCGGACAATTTAAAGGCTGTGAGAAATATGTGGCTAGTTCTTGAAAATTTTCTTTATTTGTCAAAGCCAATTTACCATAATGTTTTCGAAAGCAAGTAATCCATGGTGCGTACCCTTTGATTTGGTTTGCGAAGCTCTTGCAGAAATCGTGTGTATTGATATATAATTTTTGAAATTATCTTCAATTGACTCTAATTGGTCTTTGACATATTTTCGTTCTTTTATGTAAGGTTTTATATGTTTGCTTACGATCTTCGAAATTTTATTCAGTGCTTCTTCTGACTTGTTGCAATTGTAATTGTGAAATGCCTTTTTTCTTTATTTTAGTGTATTCTCACATTCAAGATTACACCAAGGATGTTATTGTTTTTTATTGAAGAAGGATCAGATCTCTTTCTGTTTTGATTATGATTATCAGTACAATACCGCGCAAAGCGCAGCAGTGGACCGAAGGTGCAGGAAACGAAGGGGATCCGCCTAAAAAGCGCGATAACTAGGGGTTGTAAAAGGTAGAACCTCGTCCTGATCAGGCGCGATGCCGTTAATCACCGGAATTCTCTGCCAAGGATCCGGATACATTCCATTAAGCCACGTCTTAAGTATTGCAAGCTTGAGGACGAGTCTCCAGTAGCCCTTGGCCAGATTTGGATTTTTGAAATCTTTACTTGTATGTTTGACGAATGGAAATTAAAATGTAATTTATGTTAAGCATCATAATCCAGCCACAAATTTTCTATTTCAGATAATAAGAATCAATTTAACACATAACATCCAACCATCCTACTTAACGCAGGTTTTTCTAGGGGTTTTCCTGCATTTTTGCAAATTCCGAATAGGTCGTCATAACGTAGTTGAGAGGCTCTAGTAACCCAAAGCTACTATCTGACATCCCACTCTGAAACCCTTCCCAGTTTTCACACACCAGAAATTTTTTGATGGAGCAGACTCTACATTTTATTCACATCTCCAAATCTACATCAAATAGTACAATTAACAAAATTAAATTTTTACCTTATACTTTGCCGAAGAGGGTGTTGAACCCTATAACGGCTCCTAGTATAGCACTCGGATTAATACCATGATAGACTTCACGAGAAGGCGACATGCAGTTGCAACACTGTTTGGTGCAACATTAGCAACAGTTCAGCAGCTAGACTTCCTCGTAGCAGCCTGCAGTACTTCTTCATCCGAAGAAAGCGGAACGCCTGAGCAAGTATCAGTTTGTCTTCAAACGCAGTGGCCCTCGCCTTCGGATGAGGTCAGCAATTCGCAGCGGATCTTCCACATTCGCCTGCTTAATCTCAGCGACATTCGCATTTGTTCCAAAGCAGTAAATGCTCGCTTAATGTGGGAACAAAAGGTCTTCCATCCCAATATTTTTTTCCTTGTTGGGGGCTAGCCTTACATAGTGTTAGTGTAGGGTATTTCAGTGCCAGCAGCCCTTCAAGTGGGATAACTGCGGGTACTGTAGGCGTGGTTAGAATTACCCAAGTCTTCCTTACACAACAACTCTTCTCCGAGGATGCGAGATAAATCTTACGAGAAAAAGGAAAGAGTACTTCGATGCCGCCCCAATCCTTGTTGCACGACCTCTCGAATGGCAGGTCGTAAAGGGTAAGAAAAAGAGTTCCTCCCTGGAAAGTCCTGGAGTATCTCCCCTAATAATAAACAGGCGAAAGCAAACAACGCCCCAACATGAGATTACCAGGACGGAACTCATAATTAAATCCACGCCACGGGCTAAATTTGCTCAAGACAGCACAAGTACACAGGACGACTCACACGCAACCAACGTCATGCCTGCAGATGTTCTGCCGCCTATTATGGATTACAATGATGGAAATATGGGCGCGCTGAACCAAAAGTTCATGGCACGCTACAAGCCGCAAAATCGGCGTGACAACTTACCGTTTTTTATACATCCACCAGAATCGACTACGAGAACTTGCAATAGTTCTTGAAAGTCGAAAAGGTGGAATACTCTTTGTACCTCCTCAGAGACGGACGTACACAGAAATACGTCGTCTGAGGCATTATGGGTCCACAAGTAAAGACTCTGTAGTGGAAGACATGAGGCTGCAGTGTTTCCCCACCACGAATGCTGGGAAAATGCGCTCCAACGCAGACAAATGTTTACAGCCACCAAAACTCAAACTCAGGCTGCTCCAGCTACACGGCAGTTTTAAGTGCCGAAAAAAAAGTCCTGCAAGCCCCCCAAAAAATCTGACACGTCTCCTATCAACTGTCAAAGGACAGCTAGCCAACTTTATATCCCGTCGCTTTCCACCCAATATGGCTAGAAACCCCATGGACTGATACGTGCGTATCTTTTAAGGGAACGAACGCGGCCTGCACAACAAAAGCGTCGAGCTGGCCGCGTTCATGTCGCAACATGCCGTAGGCATCGCGATTAGTGGACGAAATAAAACCTTGTCCCCGCGGACGAGATACATTTCACACACTACGCAGTTTACCGCTGCGACACACCAGACGGTCGTAGAGCCGGAGGAACTGCAATCATAGTTAACAAGACATATCCCACTCGCTTGTTCCACGTCCGTGATTAAACAAGCTCAAAGGCACAGTTGTCATAATTCAGTTAAATGGAGCAGTCTACAACCAACATTGTATGGCCCACATTAATGTTAGAAATATAGATTGTATACTTAAAATCTCAGGAACGGTAATCGTAGCTGGGGATCTAAAGAGCAAACACCCGTTTGCCCGTTATGGAATAATAAGCGCACCAACCCCAGCGTTAGGTCACGATTCGATCACTCACAAACACATAACTACGTCGTTCTAGGGCCACGCGAGGGATCTTACGTGCCAGATACACGAAACACACAGCCACATGTCCTGGACATGTCTCGTCAAAGGCGTCACAGACACACTTGTCCTCACGATCATACAGGACCTGACTTCAGACCACTATGCAAATCTAATCTAATCTAATAAATAAAAAAGAGCGTTTGTTTGTTTGTGTGTTTGTTTGTATGTTTGTTTGTGTAAATATTTGTATGTTCCTTATACAAATCTACACCGGTGAAGAAAATTTCACCAAATTTCGTACACGTGTTCTTTGCGACCAGGAAACAAACACTGTCGGGGTAAGACGCGTCTACCACCCCCAGAAGCAGGGGTGGACGGGGGTGGAAATATTTAAACATGCTAAAACAGTCGATATTTGAGTCGGATAAATATTTTTAGGGGTGAAAGATATTGATAGTGTTTCTACCTATGTTATCTGAATATAATTTTCATCCCCTAGACCCTGGGAAAAAAGCACCCTTAGGGTTTGGGGTGGAGAATATAAATCTACACCGGTGGATCAAATTTCACCAAATTTCGTACACGTGTTCTTTGCGACCAGGAAACAAACACTTTCGGGGTGAGACGCGTCTACCACCCCCAGAAGAGGGGGTGGATAGGGGTAAAAATATTTAAACATTCTAAAACAGTCGATATTTGAGTCTGGTAAATATTTTTAGTCAAGATTCATAGTGTTTGTAACGATGTAATGTGTGTATAATTTCAACCCCTAACCGCACGAGAAAGGAACTCCTTTATCGGTGGTGGTGGAGATGCTTTACAGGAAAGTAACGCGAATACAACCGAGATTGGAGTCAAGTCCAACGTTATGGATGTCACTGAGTTTAATTATGACATTCAATTTGGCATTTAATCCCCGGGGGAAAGGGTGAGCGGGATGGAAATTTTGGAACATGCAAACACGACAGATATATGCGTTGAATACAAATTTTTCACGTTTAATTATATTGTTTGTATTTCTACTGATGTTGTTTGGGTATAATTTCAACCACTTTCGGCACGGAAGTGGTACAGCAGAAAGGGTTGGGGATGGAGTGGCATTAAATGAAAATAACGCAAACACATTCGAGTTTGGACCCGAATCCGGGGTTATATTTACCACTGTGTTTAATTATGACATTAAACTTACAGTTTAGCTCTCCAAAGCGGGGGTGGACGGGAGTTAAATTTTCAAAATCTTAAGCAGTCGATATTTGCGTCGAATAAATATTTTTCTGGTTCACTGAGATTTATTAAATTTCTCTACATGTTCCATATATTTAATATTGACCTCTTTCGGGATTTGGAGTGGAGCACCCTTAAGGGTGAGGGGTGAAGTGGATTTGTATAAAAATAACGCAAATACAATAGAGATTGGACTCGAATCCAGGGTTATGGTTGTCAGTGAGTTTAATTCTGATATTCAAGTTGCCGTTTAAGTCCTGCAAGCGGGGGTGGTTTGGTGTGGAAATCTTCAAACATCCTAACGCGGCCAATATTTGAGTCGGATAAATATTTTCCGGGGTAAAAGTGATAAATTGTGTTTGTAACAATGTATGTCAGTAAAATTTCAACATTTTACGTCATGGAAAAGATCTTTAGGGTTGGGGTGGAGGAATGTTGCAAGAAAATAACTCGAATAGAACCAAGACTGGAGTCAAAACCAAAGTTATGGATAACAATGACTTTAATTATGACATTAAAGTAACAATTAACATCCCAGGGACGAGGGTGGGAAATTGTCAAACATGTTAATCTACCGATTTTGCAGACTTAATATTTATAGGGATCAATGAGATAAAAAATCAAGATTGGAGTCGAGTCCAGGGTTATGGATGTCACTGAGTTTGATTATGATATTCAATCGGCCGTTTAATCCCGGGGAGCGGGGATGGTACGGGATGGAATTTTTAATCATGTAATCATGTAAATCATGTAAATCATGTAAATCACGAAATCAGCGTGGAATAAATAAATGACAGGGACATTGACTATGATGTTGTTTATAAAATTTCAACCCCTTTAAGCGTGAGAGGGGGAGCACGCTTTGGGATAGGGATTGAAACATCCTAACATCCTCAGACCACCGATATTTGAGTAGGATAAATATTTTTAGTGGTGAAAGAGATTGATAATGTCTCCAGGAATGTTATCTGTGTATAATTTCAACCCCTTGCAGCATGGTAAAGAAGCGCCCTTATGGGGTGGAAATGCTTTACAGGAAAATTCCGCAAATAAACCCGAGTTTTTAGTCAAGTCCAAGGTTATGTATGTCACTGAGTTTAATTATAACATTCAACTCGGCATTTAACCCTAAGGAGCGGGGGTGGACGGGGTGAAAATTTTTGTACATGTAAACACGTTGAATAAATATTTGTCATGGTTAATTATATTGATTGTATTTCTATGGATGTTGTGTATGATTTTATTGGTAGCGGTGGACTGCCGTTTCATAAAATTGACGCAAAATAAACTGATATTCGAATGAAATCAAAGTTATGGATGTCGGTTAGTTTAAATATGACAATCTGGTCAACGCGCGAGGGTGTATGGGGTTCGACGAGGGTTAGAGGGGCGGGGTGGAGGAGGGAGCGAGTACTTTGAACATGCCAAACGGCCGATTTTTGCGTCGAATAAATATATTTCGGGATCACTGAGCTTTATAATATCTCTTAACATGTTCTCCGTGTATAATTTCAACCCCTTTAGGATTTGGGAGGGAAGCATCCTAAAATTACTTAAAATTATGCAAAACAATCGAGATTCGAGTTGAATCCAAGGTTTTGTATGTCACTGAGTTTAATTATTATATTCAACTTGCCGTGTAACTCCCCGAAGCGTGGGTGGTATTTTTAAAACATGTTAATCGACCGATATTACCTAACTCACTCCTTGTCCCGACAGCCCATGAAGGGCCTTGGCCTACCGAGACGACTGCCAGACTGTCATCTTACATGACACATTCTGGATTTAGGAGTGACACCTGGCCAGAGTGTCGATTCTCCACAGCCTTAACCCCAGTTTTCTTGACCGGGACGAACACAAACATCCATGCCCATGCCGGGATTCGAAGCCGGGACCTATATGATTCGAGGCAATGACGCTGGCCACTACACCACAGCAGGAATCGGCCGATATTACCGTCGCAATAATATTTTTTGGGGTTAATTAAATTCATAATATTTCTCTAGATTCTCTCAGTGTATACTTTCAATCACGGTCGGTATGGAGGGGAGAAAGCTTAGGGGTGGGGTCTGGTTGAGCGTTACATGAAAATAACGCTAATACGATTGCGGTATCGATATCTCTGAACTTAATTATGACTTTTTGTTTAACCCAAAGTAGAGTGGGGGCGTGGGTGGAAATTTTGTAAAACGTTGAAACGGACGATATGAAAGAATCTTTTTCGAGGTCAACCCCTTTCGTCGTGCAAAAGCAACCGAGATTGGAGTCAAATTGAGGGGTTATTGATATACGACATTCCGGGCAACGCCGGGCACCCAGATAGTTTGTAATAAGGCAATACTAAGTATAAATACAAGTGTATCATGTTCAACTATCGGGAAACTCTCCATAGAAACATGAACTACACAGACAATATCAACAGCGAGGCGGAAATAGATCAGTCTGTTCAGTCCTTTATAGCTGCCAGGACGCGATATCCAGAGTGATATACCAATTGTAACTCCACACCATTACAGGACGGTGTTGGCAGACAGGAATAGACTTAGACTTGGTACAGTATCCGAGCTGTCCAACCGTCGTTGCCATTCGTAGTATGTTCTCACACTCTCTCTTCGTTTCCCTTCGTGGTTCCCGTTAACAAGTATCCTATGACGCTCCTCTGCCAAGATGTCAATTGGCGTCAATCCTGCCACTACACAGGCTGCGTCGTCCGAGACAGTTCGATAGGCACATGAGGCGCGGATTGCACTTATCCTGTAGACCTCACTCTTCTCTTACGAGCTTTCACCGGCATAGTTCTATGCCATACGGGGGCCCCGTATAGAATGATGGTTTGAACTACTAGCAGTAGTCTCTTGCGTTGCCGTGGTCCTCCGACATTAGGCATTATGCGTGCTAGAACAACTGCGGTCGTCGCTGCCTTCCTTCCAACGTTGTCGAGGTGCTGTTTGAACGATAGCCTGTCGTCTATTAAGATACCAAGGTACAGTATCGACTGCTTCGAGGTGACTTCAACCGTACCAACCGTGAGGGTGATGGTCTCCCTCTTTTTTCTCCCAGTGACCAGGACCACTTCCGTTTTGCTTTCAGCCAATTGGAGTCCTCTGGTCGATAGCCATCGTCCGACCATGCCTATCGCCTCGTGAGCAATCTCGATGACCTGGTCCTGTTGCTTTGCGACGAAAACGATGGCAATGTCATCTGCGAAAGCGACTATCTTGCTCTCGACAGGTACATCCAGTCGCAGTACGGCTTCGAACAGTATGTTCCACAGGAGGGGCCCCAGTATTATAGCACGTTATTGATAGGCGTCTCTTTCGTTGATTTATGCTGATATTTTAGTCAGTTATTTTTAATTGCGTGAGCAACCATGATTTTGCTGATTCTTCCACCATAAGCGGAAAATATCGTTTGGTGCCAGTCCAGTTGGGGGTTATAAGCTTAAAAGACGGGGATTTTCCGGGACGAAAAACAGCTGGTGCAGAGACGCTTCTAGCTAATGACATTTACGACGTCAGATTGTATAGCACCTTTGATTGATCCAAAACCAATGAGAAAAGAGCAATAGGAAGGCAGTTGGACATACAGGACGCTAGAAGTGGACGCCTGGATGAAGATATCCAGATGGTTATGAGCAGTGGCTCTTATTTTATTTGGATTCGGAAAGATTTATCAGCCTAGCGAGACTACATCGTAGGCCACCAAGTCTATGAACAAATGCGACGGACCTTGCTGTGTGGCTTAAAACCCGAGTCTGGTAACCAACTTAATCAATTATCATGGTTGCGAAGGCACTTTATCTAAAAACCGTTTTCTCGGCCACAACATACCAGAGATTAATGACTGGCTAGTCGGGGCATTATATTTTGTAATTGTGAGTTTTTATTTATTTCAATAAATTATATTTGTATGGAATGTGGTGATGTTTTCCCTACGGTACTTCCTCCTACCTCAGGTAAGCCTATCTAAGAATTGGACCGCTGGAGACTTGCTACGGCGCGGTTACTGGGAGCGTGCCACAGTACTGAGCCCTGTGGGGCTCCCCTTCTGATCGCGTATTTCTCCGTTCCCCTGTCTGTGGTGTAAATCAGTGTTCTGTGGCTGAGATTATTAGCCACTATCCTCCTTATGTATGCTGGGATCTGGATTCTGTGCAATGCCTCCATGATTGAATTGAAGGCATTTAATACGTCTAGTGTGATCACCGCATAGTACTTCTTCGGGCCTCTCTACCATCTTTTTCCTTCGAAAACTCAGCTGGCAATGTCTACAACCGAGTTGACCGCGTCGATGGTTAAACGACCAATCTTGAACCAGAATTGATCGTTGGGGAGCGCGTTAATATCATCTGTTGTACACCAGACGTTCCAACACTTTTCTCATCGTCTCAAGCATGCAAAGCGGCCTGTAGGACGATGGTTCTCCAGGTGGTTTGCCAGCTTTCGGTATCAGTACCAGGCGCTAGTGTTTCCGGTGCTCAGGGAAAATACCCTCTTTCAGGCATGCGTTGAACAGATCCAAGAAGATCTCAGATCTCGCCACAACTACAGCTGTAATGCCGATATTTGTCTGGCCATCAGGCCTGGATACCTTGTTGGTTCTGATTCTCCTGACCGTCATTTGGAGTTTTTCGTTTGGCAATTCCGAGACCTCCCCACTTACGGTCTCCTTTTCGAGGGAACAAATTGGTAACAATTTGTAGCATGGTTTGAGGGCATGTCGGTGACAAATGTTTTCAGTTTCCCCATCACTACCTTGTATGGCATTCCCCATACGTCTTTGTCGACTACGTTGCATAGCTGGTCCACACAGCGTCTTTTGCTTTCTTTAATTTCCGTTCGAAGTAATCGTCTGTTCACGTGGTATTGCCGCTGACGATCCTCAAAACAGGATCTCCCTTTTGCCCGTTGGTATAGCCGTTTGCTATGGTTACACGCGGTGCTCAGCTCACTTATTTCTACTGTCCACAAGTTGACTGGAGGTTTCCGTTGTTTGCTATACTTCCGCGGCATTTATACGTCGCAGACTCCAGTTAAAAAGTCCACGATATGAACCGCTTTGCTGAAGACATTTCCCGGTAAGAGACTCATGTCCTCCATGACGAATTTAAACGCTTCCTCATCAAATAGCTGAATCTTCCAGCCAGTAAATTTGTCGTGGCATTTTTTTATGCAACAACTTCTTTGTGTTGGGGGATATAGTTCATAGGTTATTGTCTGATTGTCGCTGTGGGTATATTCCTCGTTAACCTTCCAGTCAATGTTTATCCTGCCAGGATTATGGATTACAAACGTGAGGTCTATCACATCCCGTGCCGGCCCGTCGAAAGTTGTGGGCGTTGCCCGTGGTGACTAGAATCATGTCCAGTGTAGCGAATGTCTCCAACAACGCGTCTCCTTGCTGTTGTGCGTGTGCACCCCGAGTCTATGGCCCGGGCGTTTAAGTCCCACGCAATTCCCAGTAGGCTTTGACTGCTAGCCTCGTTCACAATACGGTCAATTAGGTCCACAAAGTCTTCAAGATATGCGTTTGGCGGGGCATAACAGTTGTAAATGTATACGTTATATATCTTGACCCTTCTTTCTGTCGTGGCTTAACATCCTGGAAGGGTGTTCTTCCGCAGGCCCATATGGCTACTGCACTCGTTTCGTCCCGTGTCCACTTCTTGTTGCGAGGGATTCGGTATGGTTCGCTAATGATGGCGACGTCACTGTGACCGTCCCTCACACATTGCATTAGGATGTCATTTGCGACTCCACAGTGATTCATGTTTAGCAGGTATACTTTCATTTTCGTCCTGCCCTCTGATAGGCTGGACACAACTGCGTGCCGTACATGTGGTCACTCTGGCCCTCCTTGCCTTTTTTGTCGCATAGGATACATTTGGGTTTATTCGTGCACTATTTAACTCGGTGCCCAAATTTGCGACACCGGTTCCGTCTGTCTGTTTGACTCTTGAAGCAGCGTGATTGGTGACCGTATTACTGGCATTTAAACACCTTATAAGTGTGACCTTCATCCTGATACAGCATCCGACTTTCATATTACCAAGTGCTATTAACCGGTGTGCCACGGATTTCGGCATGCTCAAGACAGTCGTCTGAGTTCCACCGTAAGCACGTTTTGACGACCGCTGAATGCAGTGTTTCGCTGCTTCGTCACCGAGGTGATTAGTTAGGGCCTTCACCGTTACCGTGCCTTTCAGAGCAGTTTCAACCAGAGACTGGAACTTCGTCGCCACATTGATGTGCGCCCTGACGAATTCCAGCAGTAGTGCACCTGTCGCCGTACTGCGAATATTACCAACACTGGCTCCCATTTCCTCCAGTTTGTCCACAAGACGTCAGCGTATATTGTATCGCCTTCTGATTTAATGGTTAACCTCAGGCCTCTTGGACGCCAGTGGTACTGCCGGTTGAGGGGATGGTTTCTTCCGTTCGCGGCTCTTCACGATAGCCATACCTATTCAGGTTGTCCCATTGTATTTGCTACAGCAATATCGGTAAAGTCAGTACTACCATGGTCATTAGTCTTTCTTCCCATAAACTTAGTGGGGGTTTCTTAGTTTTCACCTTTATCTTAGCTTCAGCTGTTGTCTCATTATGATCCACTATCTCTGTCTGCGTCATTGCCTCCATTCTTGGATATTTCCTTCCGCTTGATAAATCCTCCACTTCTGCGACTAGCTTATCGAAGCAGACTTGAAGACTACTGGCTAGTCGTTTTATTTCTGTGTGGACTATGTTTCGGGGCTTGACATATGTTAGCAAGTTCACAATAATGTTGCCCAACTCTGTTGTCAGAGCGCTTCCTTCGTCTGGTGTGTCATTCACCGATTCTTTCAGACAGTCCGCGTTATGTGTTTCCATGGCGACGGAATAGTCTGGATTATCAGGGGTGCCAGCAAGCCTACACTCAGGCGGATGATTTAAACGGTTTGGTTCGGTCTCATTGTTGCACAGCAGTTAACAATGCCTTGTGCTACAATACGGTTAAGCAGTGGGGGATTATTCATCAACAAAGGAATTACGTGTGTCAACGGCTGCATTATTATTCGCAAGGAGACAAACAGATCTAGAAAAAGATCTAATAAATACAGCAAAAAGTTTGTGTTTATTTGTATGTTCCTTATAAAAATCTACACCGGTGAAGAAAAATTCACCAAATTTCATACATGTGTTCTTTGCGACCAGAAAACAAACACTGTCGGGGTGAGACACGCCTAACACCCCCAGGAGTGAGGGTGGACGGGGGTGGAAATATTCAAACATTCTAAAACGGCCATATTTGAGTCGGATATTTTTTTAAGATTCAAAGAGATTGATAGTGTTTCTACCGATGTTATTTGAGTATAATTTCAACCCCTTACAGCATGGGGTGGGGGTGGAGATGCTTTACAGGAAAATAGATTTAAGTCCAATGCAAGGTTATGGATGTCAAACGCGGCAGACATTTGCGTTGAATAAATATTTTTCCGGGTTAATTATATTGATTGTATTCCTACTGATGTTTTTTGGCTATGATTTTAACCCCTTTCGGTATGGGTATCGGAGTACCTTCAGGGGTGGGGATGGAGGCGCGTTTCATAAAATTAACGCAAATACAATCGCGATTAGAGTCAAATTAGGGTTACGAATGTCACTGGGACTATTTATGACAACTTGGTCAACGCGCAGGGTGGGTGGGGGCCAGCGGGGATGAGAGGGGCTGGGTGGGATAGCATCTTTCAAACATGCTATCCGGCCTATTTTTGCGTTGAATCAATATAATTCGGGATCAATGGCAATCATCAAATTTCGTTACATAGAAATAACGCAAAACAACTGAGATTCGAGTTAAATCGGAGTTATGGATTGCACTTTGTTGAAGTATGATATTTAACTTGCCAACTAACCACCAGTGCCGGGGGTTGACCGGGTTTTCAATCTTGAAACATATCAAACGGACTAAATTTGCGTGGAACAATTATTTTTCGGGGTCAATGACATTGATATTACTTCTACTGATGTTGTTTGGGTATAATTTCAACTCCTATCCGAATGGGAATAGAACACGCTTAGGGATGGTTGTGGAAAATAACGCGAAAACAACCGAGATCAAATAGGGTTTATGGATGTCGCTGAGTTTATTTATGATAATTTGGCCAATTCGCGGGAGTGGGCGGGGATGAGAAGGGTTAAGCGGATGTGGCCGGGGGTCGATATTTTCAAAAATTTTAACCGCCCGATATTTGCGAGGAATAAATAATTATCTAAATGTTATCTATATATAATTTCAACCCTTTCGGGTTTGGAAGGGGAGCAACCTTAAGGATTGGAGTGAAGGGGCGTTACATATAAATTAAGCGACTACATCCAAGATTGGAGTCGAATCCGGGGATTTGGATGTCGCT
This sequence comes from Zhengitettix transpicula, assembly GCA_037074705.1. Taxonomy (NCBI): domain Eukaryota; kingdom Metazoa; phylum Arthropoda; class Insecta; order Orthoptera; family Tetrigidae; genus Zhengitettix; species Zhengitettix transpicula. Next base: position 185,329,697 of record CM073591.1, on the reverse strand, counting down.
GAGTTTAATTATGCCTTAAATTAAACTTTTGTTTAACCCACTGTAGAGGGATGGATTGGGGAGGAAATTATGAAAAATGCAAATACTGCCGATATTTGCGTCGAATATATATTTTTCGTGTTCAAAGAGACTGATAGTATTTATACCGATATTATTTGTGTAATTTCAACCCCTTGCGGACTCGGGACCGGAGAACGCCTAAGGGTGATGTTTGTGGTGCGTTACAGCAAAATAATGCGAATTAGACCTAGATTGGAGTCAAATCTACGGGTATGAATGTCGCTGACAGTTTGGTCAACGCGCAGGGTTGGGAGGGGGCTGGGCTGGGGTAGAAAGTTGAAAACATGCGTCCTATGCATATATTTCGTGATCAATGAACCTTATAAAATTTCTCTACGTGTTCTCCGTATATAATTTCAACCCCTTTCGGGCTTGGGAGGGAAGCATCCTTAAGAGTTACATTACTTATAATTATACTAAACAATCGAAATTCGAGTTGAATCCCAGGGTTTGTATATCACTGAGTTTAACTACTTGTCGTTTAACTCCCCCAAGCGAGGGAGGTATTTTCCAAAAGTTAATCGGCCGATATTGGCATCATAATAATATTTTCTGGGTCAATTATATTCATATTTCGCTAGATGTTCTCTGTGTATAATTTCAATCCCTGTCGGTTTAGAGGGGATCAAGCTTCGGGGTGGGCTTTGGTGGGGCGTTACATGAAAATATCGCTAATATGATTGGAATCAAATTCGGGGTATCGATATCGCTGGATTTAATTATGACTTTCAACTTTTTGTTTAACCCACAGTAGAGGGGGGACGTAGTTAGAAAATTTGTAAAATTTTGAAACGGACGATATGATTTAAGAAAGAAACTTTTTCGGGGTCAATGAGTTCAACCCCTTTCGGCAAGGGAGGTGAACACATATGGGGCGAAGTGAGTTACGTAAAAATAACGCAAAAGCGAGATTGGAGTCAAATTGGGGGTTATGGATATATGACATCCCGTGAAACGCCGGGCACCCAGCTAGTGCATAATAAAATAACTACCATATTAAGTGTTCTTCAATATGAATCGTAAAGACTAACTTTTCGGGGAAATGACACATCGGGATAATGACCTGTCGGGAAATATCAATAGGGATAGTGTCTTGTCGGGCAAACGTCAAACGCGATATTGTTGTCGGGAAAACGTGCTTCGGGCAAGTGTGAGTCAGACAAACAATCAGATCTCATTTTTTATAGACCTGTGACCGTGGGATGCATGGAGATAAGCCAAGCGTTGGTGATAGGGTGGACATGTAGAAGGTGAAAGTGCTGGAATAGGTTGATAGATGGGTATAGGCGGTGAAGTGAAAGACAGGAGCTGATGAGTCTTCTTTTCAGGACCCTAAGAGATTGAAGGTGGGAAGAGAGTGGAAACGATGTGGCTATAACCTATTACAGGGCAGATGAAGATTTTGTATGTATGACAGATTTATGATGACATGAACATGTTCTGAAGCGTAGGCTTTTGATAAGGATAAATCTTGGGTGACGCGTTTTCGGAGTGTTCGGACATGTGGTACTAGGCTGAGAGTTTGGTTTAGGTGAATCCCGAGATAGGTAGTTGAGGGGGAGATTAATTTGTTCCGGATGGGATTTTTCTCGATGTAGAAATTGGATAGCTTCGGTGACGGAATATTACAAGCGAGGTAATGGTAGAGTTTGGTTTCACTTTCCATTTGGAGAGCCATTCTTGTAGGGTTACTAGGGCAGTGCAGAGGGAGGTAAATATGTTATTCGAGTTTTTGTCTGATGTACAGAAGACGATATCGTCATGACAATCGTTGTTAAGAAAAGTTGGAGAAAAGATTGCTCCTTGGGTAAGCCAGCAGAAGGGGTGAATGAGGAAGAGTGTTCATCATTGATTCATCATTCCTGTCTAATAGGAAGGATCGTATGCGGCATACGAACCCGATTGGGATATTTAAATTTAGGAGTTTGTATATGAGTGCTTCTATCTACACATTCTCGTAGGCTTTTCATTATCCACAGTTGTTTGAGGACAGCATCAGAGATAGAAAGTTGTTACGCGAAGCCAAATTGTTGTATGGATATTATGGAATTTTCTGTACGGAAGGATTTGAGGTTGTTTTTGATGATGTGTTGTAGGATTTTGCCAATAACATTTTGCTATGCTATTAGTCTGTATGAAGATGGGTTTTCGAGATGTTTCTATAACATTATTATTTCTATTTTTCCCAATCTTGTGAAACGGATGACATGGAGAGGTAAGCATTGAAAATAAACGTTTGGAATAGTACTTTGATATTTGGGCAGTTTCTCAGAATTTTACGGCCGTCGTCTCCAGAAGCGATATTTCGGTCACTGTGGAGAGCTTGGAGAACCGCCTCTTCAGTACCCGAAGAGGATATGGAATGATCAGATTCATAGTCAGGAAGGATAGGGAAGAGAAGTGCTGGGAGGAGGTAATTAATATGGTGGCGGTGGGTTTCAATAGGGAAGGAGACTTCTACAATCTCTGACGGGTCGGTTACTATACCATCTGGAGTTGTAATTGCGTATGTGTTTCGCAGATATCCTCGTTATGGGTTTCATCGTCTGCCATAATTTCCGCTCTGCCTATAGTTCTATCTCTCTATCGCCTTGCGCCATAGCCCGCACTCAATTGGCTGGTTGCTCGTCGCAGTTGAGCGTTAGGCGATTCCACAAGGTTTTGACGTCCATGTGGTGCATTTGGCAGAAAAAACGATATAAGTTTTTTCATTTTTTAAGTTCAAGGATGAAAGGCAGAAGAGTTGGATTCCAAGGATCGTTGCGGGATGTATGGTTTAATAGCTCTGGAGATGATGTTGTCGGTGGTGATGTTTATTGTAATTTGAGGAATATTTGCAGGTTTGAAGCATTTAAAGCTGGGACAATCGGCATTTTTATAGTAAAGGATGATATGTTGGGATATGGGTGGTAGGGAGAATCCCAGGTTAACGGAAAGCCTGGGAATGTGGTCTGACGTGACGGAATCAAGGATATTCGGGGGACTTGTAATGGCGAAAATGTTGGGAACAGGATCTTATGGTCGGAGTTAGAGGCTCCTTGGTGCGAAATAATGACTTGGTTCGTAGTCGGCAGAGATTAGTGCGTTCTAAAATTATGGATAGGATTTACCTAAGAGAATTCCGAAAATAGGCGTGTTGTGAGTTAAAATCGTCCATCAGTATACTGTTGGGTAAATTGGAGAGATATAGGAGTAGATTTCGGAGTAAGGTGCGGACAAGGGGACAGTAAATGGTTTCAACGGTTATGGTGATTTATATAGGTAGTAGCTCTTCGGCGGATAGATTTAGCGGGATCGGTTCGGGTTTAATCAGGAATTGTTCCGACTGATCGTAGCTTAAGAACGTTCAGTTAAAGTTAGATAGGTTAGGTCATTCCTGGTGAATATGTTAGAAAGGACAAATTTCTTTTTTTGCGAAGCCGCCAATTTAAACTAAGCTAGTTCAAAATATTAGTAGAAGTTTGGGACGGCCTTGGATTTCTAAGATTGTTGTAGGGTCACGATGTTGGTATCAGTGTCGGATAGCGTGACATGGAACTTGATTTTGAAAAACTGACACAGAGTACTGCCTAACAACGAGTTATTTTTCATTGTTTTTCATTGTTTCGGTGACCACCTGTCTGTTTTTAGGGAAAAGTTCTAGAAAGGCACATGACATTGCCAGGACGAATTGGTTTCCCTGCAGGTATCTGAACATTTTTAGGTTTGAGCATTAAATGGCCGAGTCGATTGGCTTTTTTTCACTGGCATCTTTTCAGATTCTGGTTCTTTAGGAAGTTTTGAGCAAAAATACATTAAAACTTTGACAAATATTTTATTTTCAAAATTTTAACATCAAAACTCAACCAGTTTATATATTACTTTACTTGATGAATAATCTTTAAGAGTTCTTACAGCTCTTTAAGTGCTACTCTACCGCAAGGTGACCCTTTAAAAGTAATGCGTGTGGTCGATCAGAACCTTTAGCGAAAAATCTCGTAGTCGCGGTGAGCTTGAGTTCTGCTAATCTTTATTCGTTGCACAAAAATAAATGGAGTTTGCAGAAATGTAAACTTTTTAAAAACTTTCATTCCGTTAAATATTAACTTCAACAATTGCTGATTAGCCACTGCTATAATGTAGAGGAATTTATGGATGAAACATTTTTGTATTTTCAAAACGGACATAAATTTTCCATTTTAATAAGTGTGTTCATCTGAGATACTGAAACGTAGTACCAATCTAGGTACTTAATTTTGATTACATCAAACAATTTTGTAGAAGTGTAAAATTTGAAGAACTTGAAAACTTTCATGATGATTAATAAGAGTTTTCTCTGCCTATCCACAGATCAGTAAAATTGCCAATATGGTTATTGTTAACTTTGACATTCGATTTCTGGTACGCAATACGTCGTACGTCCAAAAATATTAGCGCTTATTGATAATGAAAATCGGCAAACAATTACCAACGTTCTATATATGATGTCATCGACGCTGTCGACTCACCAGGGGCGCAAGAATGCTTTTTCTTTCCCGAATGTCCAGGAACGTCCGAAAAGTCTTTCGTAACTAGCGACTCCTTCAAAATGAGGAAATAAAATTGTTCTTGCTGTTGATTCTTAAACGTTTTGTCAATTTCAGGTTTAAAAATCCCCTGAATTTGTCTGAAGATCCACATGATTAATCTCGATAAAATAACACCTTGCAGAACATTAAATCAAACTGCATTGACCTTTAGGACGAAGAACCTACGCCGAATCACTAGACTCTTCAATCGGTCTCTACATGACAACAGATGTTAACGAATCATTCGGTGCGAAAGCAATGTTACCTTTGAATCAATTTTCGACAAGCCTATCCATCTTCTGATGAACAGTCAGTCGCTTCGTATCGGAAACATCGCTAGTATGGACTCACTTCAACTCATGAAAACTCTCTATTAGCAAGAGCGTCCAAATTGATTAAGCCAGTACGCGGGATAGCCAAGAATTTACCGACTTCCTTTGGGTGGTTGGTTATGGGCCTCAACTCATTAGTGAACGTTGGGTCTGATTACTTTAGGTCACCAGGGTAATATTCACTCAAGGCTTCCCGTAACGAAACCGATTTTCAGAATATTATTAACTAATTGTACCACGTTTTTGAGTCGTATAATGAAGAATAATAATTTTGTGACAGTTATATCCACATTACCGTTACTGGTGACGTCATGGTCATCCGATATGCTACCTGGTAAGTACCTATAATACTAATCCATCGATTGAATGAAAAAAGTTGAAGTGGTCGACAAAAATTTCACCAAATTGAGACTCTGAACGTCATCAATCACCTCGGAATGCATTGCTTAATCTTAGAGATGGTATTTCGATCATGCTCATTCGAAATATTAACGGTGACCACGAACTATGTAATGGAACTCAACTACAAGTCTGCCGATTGTACCGATGCGAAATTTATCACTGGATCTCGAATGATATATATATTCTGCCTATTGAGACCATTTATAAATAAAAAGGCAATTTCAAGTCAGAAAAAATATATTTATTTATGAAAAATTAAATGACGATACGTAGTTTAATTTTCCATAAATAAATATCTTTTTTCTGGCTTCAAATTGGTTTATTTATATGTCTGGTGGACATCAGTTTCCTGTAATCACAATCAAGAGAGCCCAATATCAATCGTTACAACTCCGTTGGAATTATTTTTTGGAAGGCTAATGGTACTACAATACGATAATTTGTACACAAAAATAATGAGTTTCGAGAGGTTATTGTCCCATAATAAAACAACTTTTTTTTTCTCCGCTTCGTCCCGGCTTACCAGGGCCATCAAATCATCTCTTTGGCTGTAGTTGTTCCATACGGACTGCTCAAGAAGTTGATATTGACCAGTCGAATACAGAAATTGAGTAGTAATAGTATTAAAATTTTTCTTCGTCTCCCAGTGGACTCTTGATGTGGCTTCCGAAGCCTCATCGTAAAACTGACAGACAGAAACAATTTCTTCCTCTGTGAGCACGTTTCTCCGGTTGGTATCTCTTTCGTGGTTAATAAATTAGATAATTGTCAGCTGACTGTAGCTTCTGTTTAGTTTTAATTTTTTACGTATACATTACGTTATGATGAAGCATTCTGTTTTACACTTTCCTATTTCAGTTATCAATGATTTTCTGTGAGTTTTGAATGTTATATCGTATACTTTGTTTGGTAATGACGAAATATTTGATACTCTTTTTCAATACAAAAGACATTAATCCCTTCAAATTTCACGCAGAATATCAAAAGATAAAACTAAAATTAGTTGAAGAATTCAGAAAAATCATTAAATACCTGAGACAAAAAAGCTTTATTTCATACTTTTCAATTAAAAGCTGACAATAACTTTAGAATTGTGATCAGAGGAATTCATCCTTCCGCGGACAAACAAATAATAAAAGAACAACTGAAAATGCTCAGACAAAGACATATTATATATCTCTTTGTGCTCAGATATAATCCAGTCCAAATTATTCCAGTGATACTCCTTACAACCAAAGCGGAACTTCCCCTATTTTTCATTGACATTGCCCCGAATCCGATCAACTCAACCATATACGAACTGAAAACCCTATATTAATCCAAAATAAAAGTTGAACCTCCAAAGCCTAAAAAACAATTGCTCAATGTCACAACTGTCAGCAATACAAGAATTTATTGTAATCAAAAACCAAAATGAGTAAGGTGTCTCGAGTCGCATCCCACTGATAAATACCCACTTTCAAAAACTTTCCCCCCTAGTTGAAAAAACTGTAAAGGACCCCAACCAGCAAATTACAGGGGTTGGCAAACATAAAATGCTCCAAACGGCTTAAACTCTAAATTCAAACCAAAAAATCCCACTTAAATGAACCCAACAAAAAACACATAAAAACGCCTTATCTTCCATCAAAACCCTATTCAACCAAATCCAAACCAACCACAGACTCTCTATTCAAACATCCTAAAAAATAATCACAGTCCCGAATCATTCTAAACCTTCGACCTCTATTGAAACTCAAAATACTGATAACAATATTCTATGCACAAAATTATATAAACTTATCTCTGCAATCACCCCCCTCCCCCGCATAAATATACTAGCGTCGATAATTCTAAAGCTAATAGAAAATAAATAATTAACCAACAAAATGCATCAACTTTAAACATATCCACATGGAACGAATGCAGCCTAAATAAAAAGTACCACGAACTGAACTTCTTCTTAAACCAATACAAAATCCACATACTTCTAGTATCCGAAACCAAACGTACCCCTGACTTAAAATACTTCATTCCTAACTACTCTATGTATAGAGCAGACCACCATGCCAAATACAGAAAAGAAGGATCTGTCCTAATAATAAAAAATCTATACCTCACTACGTCCTTCCTCCCATAACTGCCAATGAACATTAAATGATAATATTTATTATCCTCATACCGCTTACCCTTCTGTGCTAACACCACTATCCATCACAATTTCCAATTCTACCCCCACTCCATATTAAAAACCATAGACTGGAACCTATACAAACAACTGATCCATAACAGAACCAAGATACCAGCCCCCCCCCCCCCCCTTCCCTTACGAACGAAAGCGAAATTATTGCAGCAAAATAAATCCTAACTTTTATAATCAGAACAGCAATCACAGAAGCAAGCATCATATTACCATCGAAACCATCGCAGCCTGAAAGAATAAATTATAAATATACTTCAATACAAAAAACAAGTACGGAATAAATGGATACAAACGATGAGAATGTCTAAAAAAATATACCTCATAAGTAGGGAAATAAACAACTAAGTCTACCATCAAAAACTCTCCCTCCTCAACACGACTGATAATTCCATCTGGAGAAAAACCAGAGCATTACTTAAAGAAAAATCACATATCCCTCCACTTTTACATAACTCAGAATAGCACTCCCACAAGAAAAAATAGATCTTTTCGCCAAAATCCTCTTATATCAATTTACACCATATCCACCCACCAACCCTGCTCTCGACTCTCAATTTTAATTAGCAATTTCCCCAACGAACAATAATACTAGATCAGAAACTTTCTTTAACTACAAAAACATTGTGACAACCGTATACAAATTGAAAAATAAAACGTCTTCTGTCATAGACAAAATAAACAAAAAATCACTTAAAAGCTCTACCCAAAAAAGCCCTAATCATACTAACACAAATTAATACCGCAATACTAAAAACCTCCAAAATTACCAATAACTGGAAAATTACAACGATAAAAAAACAATTTATCAAAAATCCAACCCCAGAAATTACCGTCCCATCAGTCTACTACCAATACTTGTAAAATTCTTCGAAAAACTACTTTTTCCACCACTGAGAAAACAATTCTCGCACTTAATCCCTAACCAACAATTTGGATTCCGAAACAACTACTCTTGTCCTCAACTCCTTAACATATTAACAGAATACATTAACACATCCTTCGAAAACAAGAATATATGCATAGCCACATTCTTGGATTCTGAAAAAGCATTCGACAAAGTTTACCATCCCTCACTCCTCGTCAAATTAAAATATCAGCTATCCACGCCCTACTTTAACCTCCTATCCAACTATCTTACAATCCGCTCTTACCTTCTCAAATATAAAATCCATTTCTCTATAATATACCCTATTCAATCAAGGGTTCCTCAAGGCAGTGACCTTGGCCCACTCCTATGATCCATGTATACCCATAATATCCCCCAAACAACCGCAACTAAAACTGCCACATTTCCCCATGATATAGTCATATTTTTCCAGTCCCATGACTACGAATCGGTTACAATACAACTGCAAACTGCCATTAACCATGTAGCCGTTTGTGCAAAAAATTGGAGAATAACCATAAACCCATACAAATCCATCGCATTTCTTTTTCCCTAAAAAGAAACATTCACTAACAATATCTATATTAACAACACACCCATTCCAAACAAACAAAACCATAAATACACTGGAAACTACTCGATTCAAAACTAACATGTTTCCAACACACGAGTCACATTAAAAAAATAATCAATCACCGCTTTAAAATACATCTCCTTTATCCCTTTCAATGAAAAAATTACTTTAGATATCCCTTATTTCTCCATTATGGAAGTACGGCTGTAACATTTGAGGTGCCACAGTCAAAACACACATCAACAAGATCCAAACATCTCAAAATAAAATCCTTCGTTATATCACAAACTGTCCCTGATACTTCTCCAATTCCCGCATCCATAGTGACCTCAATATTCCATATATCCACCAAACAATAACCAAATACTTTTTCAATATAAGAAAAGACAGAATTCACCGCAACCCTTTTTATCCGATACAGCTGCCTCTCCTCCACCTCCCGTACAACATCGCCGAATAAAAATAAAGAGACCGAGAGACCTATTTTATATCCCACTAGCTGGGTGCCCGGCGTTGCCCGAGATGTCATTTATCTATAACCACCGATTTTACTACAATTTCCGTTGCTTTTGTGCTGTTTTTATGTAACGCTCCTCGAACACTATCCCTAAATGTGCTCACCTCCCATGCCGAAGGGAGTTGAAGTCATTGACCAAATATAGCGGTTGTTTTTACATGTTAGAAGATGACCACCCCCACAAATGTGCGATAATCAAAAAGTATTTATTCCATGCAAAATTCGGCCGATTACATTGTCCGAAAATTTCTACCCCCGCCCTCCATCTTCTGAACCCGTCACGTTACCCTGGTTGTCACAATTAGACTGGGCGACATTCATAGTCTCTGAATTGATTAGAATCTGGGTTGTTTTTTGTTTTTTTTAATTTAACGTACCTTCACCCCACCCCTAAGCTTGCTCTCCTCACAGGGGTTGAAATTGCCCACAAACAGCATCGGTATAAATACTATCAAAGTAATTAACCCCAGGAAATAATTATCGCAAATATCGACCGTTTAACATGTTTGAAAATTTCCACCCCCCCCCCCGACCACTCCTGCTTCGGGGACTTAAACGGCAAGTTGAATGACGTAATTAAACTCAGTGACAACTATAACCCCGGATTCAACTCCATAGTTTCTGGTTTCTTTTTATGTAATGCCACTTCACGCCCACCCTTAAGGGTACACTCATCCAAAGCCCGAAAGAGGTTGAAATTATACACAGAGAATATGTAGAGAAATTTTATGAATCTCATTGATGCCGAAATATATTTATTCGAAGCAAAAGTAGGCCGGTTAACATGTTTGAAAATATATTCCCACACCCAACTCCGCCAAGCCCCTCAAACCCCCGCACACCACCGCCAACCCCCGTGCATTTCCCATGTTGTCATAAATACATTCACCTATATATGGAATCTGAGAATTATTCACGTTATTTTCTAGCAACGCCCTCCACCCCCACCCCTAATTATGACCTTTCACGTGTGTCAAGGGGTTGAAATTAAAAGCAAAATCGGTGGAAATCTTATCAATGACATTGTCCCCGACAAATATTTATTCGCTACAAAAGTCGACCGTTTAACATGTTTAAAAAAAATTACACCCCCGCGAACCCTTCCTTGGGGGCAGTTAAACGGTTAGATGATTGTAATAATTTAACTCATTGACATCCATGACCGTGGATTCGACTACAATGTCGATTGTTTATGCATCATTATAATGTAATTCCACTCCACCCTTAAGGGGAGCTCCATTTCCAATCCCGAAAGATGTTGAAGTTATACACGGGCAAAATGTAGAGTATTTTATTAATCTAATTGAACCCGAAATATATTTAATAGACGCAAAAAACGGCCTGTCAACTTGTTCTAAAATTTCTATCCCCCGTACACCTCCGCCCAACTCATCCCAAACCAACCGACACCCGCGGGATGCCCAGATTGTCATAAATAAATTCAGCGACATCCATTACCTTCGATTTGACTCGAATCTCGATTGTTTTCGCGTTATTTTCTTGTAAATCCCCTCCACCCCACCCCTATCATGCCGCCCATATCATGCCTACAAACAACTTCGGTAGAAATACTATGAACGTAAATGGCCCTGTCATTATTTATTCCACACTAATATCGATGATTTAACATATTTGAAAAATTCAACCCCGTCCATTCCCGCCCCAGGGGATTAAATAGGTATTTGTATATCATCTAAGATAAGATCGGTTGAAACACTATCTCTTCGATTCCTAAATATATGTATCTACCTATATATCGACTGTTTGAGCCTGTTACATGTTTCCACCCCCTGCCCGAAGTGTGCTTCCCTCAAGGGGAACAACAAAAGGGATACATTTTAAATAAACATTGGTATATATATTATCAATTTCATTGACCTTGACAATTAATTATTTAATGTAAATTTCGACCGTTTAACATGTTATAAAATTTCAACCCCCGTCCACCCCATCCACTTCCGCTGCTATAATTGAACGCGGTGACATCCATAACCTTGGATTTGACTCCAATCTCGGTTGTATTCGCGTTATTTCCTTGTAACATTCCTCCACCTCCAACCCTAAAGGTCTTTTGCATGACGTAAAATGTTGAAATTTTACTGACATACATTGTTACAAACACAATTTATCACTTTTACCTCGGAAAATATTTATCCGACTCAAATATTGGCCGCGTTAGCATGTTTATAGATTTCCACCCCAAACCACCCCCGCTTGCAGGACTTAAACGGCAACTTGAATATCATAATTAAACTCACTGACAACCATAACCCTGGATTTGAGTCCAATCTCGATTGTGTTTGAGTTATTATAATATAAATAACCCCCCAACCCCGACCCTTAAGAGTGCTCCACTCCAAATCCCAAAAGAGGTTATATTAAATATATGGAACATGTAGATAAATATAAAATTCTCAGTGAACCAGAAAAATATGTATTCGACTTAAACATCGACTGCTTAACATGTTTGAAAATTTTAACCCGCTTCCATCCTCGCTTGGGGAAGTTAAACTGTAAGTTAAATGTCATAATTAAACACAGTGACAAATATAACCCCGGATTCGACTTGAAACTCGAATGTGTTTGCGTAATTTCATGTAATGTAATTCCACCCCAACCCTTAAGGGTGCACCACTCCCATGCCTAAAAGAAGTTTAAATTATACACAGATAACATGTAGTGAAATTTTATGAATGCCACTGATCCTGTATTATATTGATTCGAAGCAAAAAACGGCCGATTACCATGTTAGAAAATTTATTTCCCCGCCAGCCCCGTCTCATCACCGCCAATTCCCACCCACCCCTGTAAGTTTCTCAGATTGTTATAAATAGTCTCATCGACATCCATAACCCCGATTTGACTCGAACCTCAGTTGATTTGGCGTTAATTATATGAAACGTCCCTCCACACCACACATAAGGGTACTCCCCTCGCATGCCGAAAGGGGTTGAAATAATACAAAAAAAGCATCAGTAGAAATACAATCAATATAATTAATCCCGAAAAATTTTGATTCAACGCAAATATCTGCCGTGTTTGCATGTTCCACAATTTCCACTCCACTACCCCTGCATCTGAGGGATAAATGTCAAGTTGAATGTCGTAACTAATCTCAGTTACATCAATAACCTTCGATTTGACTCCGATCTCGGTTGTATTCGCTTTATTTTCTTGAAAAGCATCTCCAAACCATAAGGGTGCTCTTTCCCTAGGGTGTAGAGGTTGAAAATTATATCCAGTTAACATAGGTAGAAACACTATCAATATCTGTGACCCCATAAAATATTTTTCTGAATGAAATATCGACTGTTTTAGAATGTTTAAATATTTCCACCCCCGTTTCAGCGGGTGGTAGTCGCGTCTCACCCCGAAAGTGTTTGTTTTCTTGTCGCAAAGAACACGTGTACGAAATTTGGTGAAATTTGCTCCACCGGTGTAGATTTGTATAAGGAACATACAAACAAACATACAAATATACAAATACACAAACAAACGCTCTGCTTTATTTATTAGAAGAAGAAGAAGATTAGATTAAAGTACCGGAGGTGAATCAAAATGTGCTCCACAATTTTTATATATTGTAATAATTAACATAAATGTGTTCTTTTTAAATGATAAACTATTAACTTTATACAACAAACAAAATTTATTATGCCAAATTTAAAACAATTATAAAATATACAAAATAATTGGGATCTCAGTGTCTTGAACTGGGTTTGATAATGGCAGAATTTATACAATCAAAGAACACCAAATTTTACATTTATTTTATAAGCTAATCGATGCGTCTAAACATAGACGGAATTTGTTAATGAGGAAAATTATACTAAAAGATTGAGTTTAAACAATTTCATTTTGTCAATAATTAAAGAACGATCTGACGTTTATCTTTTAAAAACGGTTTACAATAATTTTAAAGTTTTCTTTCTACTTACGGCAACCCAGGACTCATTTTAACTTTTCGTGCACAATTTTGGGGTTTTCACAGATTCTAATTACTCACAGACTCTAATTATTCACAGACTCTAATTAGCATAGCCTGTCGGTTAGTTTAAAATGGATTGGTTGATTCTCGATGATTTACTGCAAACTGGATTTGTAGATCTCGTGAGTCATGTTGAAAATGCAACTCACTGGTTTTGTCTGTTGACTGAAGATTGATTTAGTTTCTGCGATTTGATGTAGCAGCATACTTATTACTGGAACACATTCTCTCGTTCCTTAAATTAGACCTTTTTCATTCTCGCTGCTGACAGACTAAATTGTTCAAATTTTCATGAATTAGAATTTTGGTTTGTTCTCCTAGCTGCTTACTACCCGACTGTTCGTTCGTCTCGTCAATTTTGAGTGCGTAAAACCTCTCAACTGCTCATCAATTCTCTCCTTTCATTGTCGGTTTGTTGTGGCGTCCGCTACCGCTATCAATAATGTGTCCTCTACAATTCAACTTTTCAATTAGAACAATGCCTTAATTACCAATTATTACAATATATATATATATATATATATATATATAGTTATGTCATTGCACATCAAAGATAATGATTTTTTTAGATCTCCACCTGGTCTATGTGCTTTGTCGTTCATGCGGCTCTTGTGTTTTATAATCACCTGACGAATGCAACAAGGATTGCAGAAACTTTGTGTGGTATTTCGAGTCCTTCCCGTCAGATCTCTTAAATTGGAAAGTCAAGTTGCTGTAATATAATAAAGGTAACCGAAGTTACGTATACCTTAAAAATACTTTATCAAGCAACCAGTAATTGTATACTAATGAAATCATAAATATCCTTCAAACTAACTATACCATTCTGGCAAATTTTCTTTTTTAGGGCTTCGTTTATCGTCAACAAATTACGTGGTGAAAAATTCACAATAAGAAAGTTTTTGGCTTATATTTATGTGTATTAATTCATTAATAACTTATGATATGTACATGACTGTTAAGACAAATTTTTGAAAAACAGTCGTTTTAATAAAAAATGGGCGTATAAATATGCATAAAAAATTTGCGGTTATTAGAGTACAACATCCTATAGTTTAGAATTATTTTCGTAAAAAGACGGTTACGGGAGACGAACTATTAAAAGAGAACAATGCTTACTTTTTAAATGCAAACATAAATTAATGAAACTTGGAGAAATGTCTGTAGGTAAAAGCTATGTAAATCTTATCGTTTGATTAATGTGCGCATTCCAGTTTAATTTTATTGCTTTTATTCTAGTGTAAGAAACATTTCAAAAAGTTATATCTTCAACAGACTTGACTTGAAATGTTTTGGAATACATTTGATATTGCTGTGTACGGTTGAAGTCTTTGGTTATAGGTGCTGATTAAGGTGAAGTTTGTTGCACAGGAAGTATGCATTAGGAGTTATACAAAAGCGGATGCAATAGTTTATATATTAAGTAAGAACAACGCTTGCATACTTTACATATTTATACTTTTCTGCAAAATAATCCTTACTAATCGTTTGAAACGTCTCAAGAATGACTAGTTTTATTATAGATTTATGTTCAGACCGCTCAAGAACTGGAGATACAAGAATTAGTGTTTCGTGTTTAATTATATTAGGCTTTTATTATTATTACATTCTGTACACAACCGTTATGTGTTTTTAAAAATTTTTGTATCCAGTTTTTACTTATTGAATTATTTTCACAGATTACAACTGGAACACAGCCCTATATATTGGGCTGTCACCAAGAATTATACCCGCCGCTTCCATATGAAACAATGGCACATCATAATCATATGAATGTTGTGAAGTTGTATCAGAGCGTTATAGAAGATGTAATATCAAATGTAAGAGAAAATTTTTTAGATGATGGTGTAGATGAACAAGTGCTCCAAGAACTTAAACAGCTATGGGAATCTAAGGTGCTATCTAGCAAAGCTGTTGAACCAAGTACAGACACATTGGAACCTCAACCTCCACAGTTATTTTCATTAATGACTAAGACTACACCAGTGGGGGGTACTGTTAAGTCTGTTGTGACAGGTGGTTTGTTACCAAATCAAGGACAACTTTTTACCCCAGTGACTGCTGTTCAAAATACATCTTCAGGCACAAACAGTTTGCAGCAGCAAACACAGCAAGCATCCCAACAGGTATTTTTTGAGAATCTAATAATTTTGTACGTCAATTATAAAATTATAATTTAGGTAAACACATTGAAACCTATAATATGTTCTAAAACTAATCTTTAATGCAGAATTAAAACGCTATGACAAATAGGCCAAGATTTTGATTTCCAGAATGTGATAATGTGGTAAGACAAAGTGGATAATGTGGCAAAATTTTCAATTCTTCATAAAACCTGTTACACTCAAAAGTGGAAGTTCTCCTTTTCAGTGATTGTAGTACTGTATGGTCTGTTCAACAGCAGAAAAATAAAAATGATTTTGGGATTGGCATTTTTCCAAAATAGTTTAATTTTTTCAAAAACAATAATTTAAAACACTTCAGTACAATAAAGTGAATGCACATGCACAAATGGCAGGTATAATTTTAATTGGTAATGTATTATCTTTTAAATAAAACAAGAATCAACCAAATATCTTGAACCGTTCCTGAGATATAGCCATTTTAATATTTTGCCAAAATTTGCACTTTAGAAAAGGTGCCCGAGGTGTCATCTTTGGCTAGGAATTTTTTTGGACAAAATAAAAAAAATAAGTGTGTCCTATTTTGTTCTGAATTTTAACATATGTAAAATTCAACATCATCTGGGACTATGAATGTAACCTCCCTGCCTGAATGGATATGGATTCAGGCCCATATAATTAAAATAAATGGTGTGGATATGGATTCAGGCCCATATAATTACAATAAATGGTGTGGAAAGGAAAGAGAAAAATGTGGCTGCTGAACTGAAGTTGATGTTTGGTGTCAACATCAGGACAGGTTGAAGTTCATTGTAAAATTCATTTGGATAGGAAATAAGATGTTATTGCTACCCAGACTGAGAATGACATCTGTCAATTTAAGGTAAGTCAGTTCTCTGTCCCACTTTCCTACCCAAATGAGTTACTGAATTTGACTATTTCACATTAATTTTATTTGCTTTATGTATGTATGATAGAGAGAGGTGTGGTGGGTGTATTTTGTCTTGCAATTAGTCAAAGGATTAGTCTGAAAATTTACCTCTCAATTTAATCAATTCCTAGCTTTATCTTTTCCAATACAATATTATGTTCTTCGTTTCAAATTGGCAATATGCCGAATCATTCTTCTAGTCCAATACAAATTCTAAATATTTATACTTTTCCCTGAAACATCAACTCATCAATCTCCCCAAAGAACACTTTCAATATGGAATTTTTACACGTGCTCTTCTTACTATGAAATTTTATTAATGGCAGGGATGGGTAAGATTAGCAAATACCGTGACTATTCTGAAATAGACAAGTTGAAGTTCACAGTTAGAGAAAACCTTTATTAATTTTCAAGGAGTGTATTGTAGGTGTATCTATTTTTCAAATTCATTCTGTATTATTTGTTAGTTATATTCTGAATATTGTGTTCAGTCATTGTCCCTCCAAAATTTTAATTTATGAATTTTTCATGAATATTGTTTTGTATGTACACTAAGAAGTATTAATTGCTTTTGTAGTTACCACAAACTCAGCAGACTGTAATAGTCACAGACCCAAATAAGCAAGTTCCAGTGCAGATTACACTTCCACCACCTGCAGGCATGGTAACAATCCATGTTCCAGTCTCTGCTCTGCAAGGAAATGCTTTACAGAGTTCTCTCAATGGTACCATAATTACTGCAGCTATGGCCCTCCCAACACAGCTGGCAACTTCCCTCCTACAACAACATGTTACTGCAGCATTGCAAGCTGCGGCACAACCGCATCAGCAAGTACCAAGACAGTTGGATGGCCAAGATGATTCAGACTCCGACAATGATAATGCTGTGGTAAGTTTATTATTATTATTATTATTATTTTGACTACAGTTACTTTTCAGGAAGTAGTAAAATTAGGTGTTGTGGAAACATCTCTTAAAGCTCTGCCGTGGAAGCTGATGATGTATGGGGGGGTTGTCCCATCCTGGTGGAACTACACATCAGAATTTCTGAGTCAGATTCTTGGAATTTGAGGTTTTTGCTAAGTTTTTTAACATTAAAACATATCAATTGGAATTCACCATAGCAGTTTGACCATTCCTTATGAAGGAATACAGGCCAATGACCAGTCACACTGTTAGTCATTGTTAGTAAAATGGACTCAAAAATACTCCCCATTTACCCAACCTCTGCTATATCCTTGTCGACCCTTGTAGGACCCACCCTAGGACTACCCTACATAAACTGTGTTGCCAAATTTGTGGTAGTAACACATGCCTCCAACCCACCAAAATCCTCCACAAACAGCATGCAAAATCAAATAAAACATTACCTGCCTCTCCTCCCACATCATTTATCAGATTAACTCCATCTTTGGGAACTCTCCTTCAGGCAAAGCCCTGGACTCAACATCTTCTTAATACTGACAATTCGTACTTGCACAAGTACATGTTAGTATATATATAAAATAACCAGCTGGTAGGTATATCCTCTTCAGATCAACTGCCAGAAATAATTTATTGTTTTCGTTGAAATTGAAATGACAACTTTATTAGACTTGGTTTATTACAAAAAAGGAAAATTTTAGAAAAATAGTACAAATTAGGGTTCTCTCTAGGTTTATTGTATGTTATGGTAACAAAATTGTTTGTATTCAATTTGTTTGCTGAAAATTAACCATTCTTTCATCAAATGATACTTTCTAAACAATTTCTAACTGTGACCAGACATAAAAGCACTTTACATTTAATACAAATTACACTGGCTCCAACACACTTACAACCAGGAAGTCCACAATGATAATTCTTGCTATCATTTTCCAAGCTGGAGGTAAAAATTAAAAAATAAGGGAAATCACTATTTTTTACTGAAACTAAGTGTTTTGTCTCCTGAATAACACTTGAAGAAATGAATAATTCGTCACCTTCATCGCTACTTGAAAAATCTTTTAGTTCTGATATATTGGCATCAAAAACAAGTTTATGAAGTATTTCTGCTTTAGACACTGAAAATAAAAAAATACACAAATGTTGCACTTTATTCAAAGCAACTAAACATTAATGAATATTTTCAATTTAGTGGCTTGTATTGAGTTACATTTACATTGTCACACCCAATTTGTAGCATACTACCATTGAAAAATTAATATACTATATTGCACATTATGTTTATCTTTGCATTAAATAATAATTTATTTGATCAATAGTGCAGTATAATGTATAATTCAACTATTATGAAATATATAAAACTAATTACGAGATTTCACCATAGTTTTGCTGTATTCTGAATGCATTTGGTAACTGCATAGTTGTTCCAACCACGGCTCTCCTTCCGTCCCGTTACTTTTCCAAAATCTTCCTCCTTTGCCGTCCTCTCAGCGACTCCACTATCATCCGACTGACCATCCCTTCAGCTTCTTCCCGCCGCGTCAAGACAAAAATAACTGTGCCTTCCGCTACCTGGCGTATTTTTGTTTACGTGAGCAAATTCTTTTCTGTTGGTGCGCACTTTCTATATGCTGAAGTTAAGCCAAATCATGAAAGAGGGTACGATCACACCACATTTACCCCCTCCCCAAAATTAAAAGTATTAGAAAAAAAAAACTTGTTTTTGCTATACTTTTACAAGATACACGGAGCTGCGAACTTACTCTAAACATTCATTACACAAAAAAATGGAATACTTTTATATTACAAACTAAATATTTAAATGATACTAACAAAAATTAACTTAATCTAAAATATGCAATTTTATTATTATTTTAACTTTACGTCTGTGTGATATTTATTTCTGCCATTCACTAATCATTGTTCAGTCTCAATATTGATATACTCCTTCTTTCACTCGACGCATAAATATCTCAACAGTGATATAACAATAAAATATATATGTTGACACAGCAACAATTTACTTTCGTTTCTACTCAGATTAAAATAATTAACAGTAAAATAATAATATTTTCAAGTCAAAATGTAGACAATAAGTCTATACATCTTCGTGTAAGAGAAACACAGTACCATGTTTGTTAATTAAGTATTAATCAGGAACAGAAAAATTATTATTCTTCGTTTCAATTGATGATCGAAATATAACCCTGCATAATTTAACAGCACATACACAACACATCGCACTAAACATAACATGGTTTAGAAAATTGTGACTCCAATTTGGTAGCTTTAACCTCACAATTCTCTCCATTTACAATTTCTTACCACCTGTGCAAATGGTGAAATGTGCGCTTAGGAAAATTTTATCTCTAAGGAATTTACTATAGCCTAAACATAGATTACTCATTTCACAAAATATGACTAAATCTTAAAATAGCTAATATTTAAAACTAATAAAATTTTATACCCTCGGGAGGTAGGACAGTAATGACTTGTTTTAAGTACTTGTCTAATTTGGGACTGCATTTCCAGCGCACACCTTTCCACAAGGAATAATATAATGAGGAAATTAATTTCAAAAACTGGAAAACGGATAAGTAATAATAATTTAGAAAAACAATAATTAATGTAAAATACTTGACATTCCTCTGCCGCAACATTTCGAGCAAATTATCTACCCGAAACTGTACAAAGCCTGTACTAGCCACCGGGTGCTCCAAAAGTTTACCCTTGCATTTACCGTAAGTGGTCTTAAGTAATTTTGAAATAATATCACTTTCAATTATTTTTCCCAGCTGACTTTCTGACACCCAACATTTATTTATTATGTCCCTAAAATAATATTTGTCCTTGTTTTCTAACAATTTTAACTTTACTTTAATATTAAGAGATACTAATCGTAAATATGAACGAATTTTTGCATCAATTGCGTTCATATATTTCTCTTTGTTCAATTTAGTATTCTTACTTCCTACCATTCGATTTAAGATCTTTATTTTTGTAACACCCATTTCGGGCAAAATATCAACTTTTTCGGACAGCGGACTGAGCTTAACATTGTTCTCAGTACATCTGTTTTCAGCAACGGTCAAATGACTTGATCCTGAGTTATTTTTGTCTATCATCGGCCCAACAGCACGTATATATATATATATATATATATATATATATATATATATATATATATACCTTCAGTTCCTCATGGCGACACCGCACTTCACTTTCAGGTAAGCCACAACCTATCTCTCTATCCTTTCCATACCAATATTTTTGACAATGTCACATTCTCACTATTACAATTAATATATATATAAAATTGTGGTATTGGTTTGGAAAGGAAAGAGAGATAGCCTGTGGCTTACCTGAAAGTGAAGCCATGGGGAACCAAAGATTATGAGGAAATTGCGATGAGAAATTAAATAACACATTTAGATAGGAAAGAGAGACAGTGAAGTTGACTTACCCTGAAATCAATAGTTGACATTGTATGTGTGTATAAATACCTTTAGGAAAATTTGTCAATTTCGGTACCAAAAACAATATAGAAATCAGATTTATCATAAATATTTTATTATCTCCCTATTTGTAATTTATGGTTCTCTTAAATATTGCTAAATCTAAAAGTTGTATTACTTGCTCCAGACAATGTGACTCACACATCATCGATTATTTATGAAAATCTATTAATGTTCTTTGCTGACAATTAACTAATATTTCAAATTGCAAATATTTTAAATATACAATAAATTAGCAGCATTAAGGTGATTTTATATTTAACATTAAAATGTGTGCCACTAATTTACCATACTAATTTGTATCTTTTGGGTGGTTATCCTAAGTAGATTTGGAACAACACAAGATATCAGATCTCTCTTGTCTGTTCTGATGGATCAAAGTCAGCAGTTACTAGTGGCTAATGGGGTCGGTAAATAATATGTTCAACCTAAAAGCTTGACTCCTTTTTTACTTTTTTGTACTTGTTTTTCCTGTTTCTTGTGAGCTTTGCAGGAGTACTTAAAAACTTGCCTCACAGTATTGATTTCTCTCGTCAATTTTGGACTAATCCAAGCCACATCTTACCCCCACAGGAGGTTTTAACTGCATGAATCTTTCCCATAATGATTTTCCACACTTGACTGGGACATCAGTGAACAACAGTTGACGTTATATTTTCCCAAAATTCATTCTAGTATTGATGTACCACATTGTAAATTTAATATATATACTTGTTAAATATAAGAACAAGCATTTATTTTTCTAAGGTTAAGTTACAATTACTTCAATTTGTTACTAAGTGTGAGGTTTTAAATTTCAGATAAGTATTCCTATAAGACAGTTTGATGGGCAAAATGATACATCAGATGAAGAGGAAGAAGATGTAGATGAAGATGATGATAATGAGGAAGAAGAGGAAAAAGATGATCATGATGAGGATGAAAATGAAGATGAAGCAAATGGGGGACAAGAAGAAGAACCACTAAATTCAGGTGATGATGTCAGTGAGGAGGACCCGTCTGATTTATTTGACACTGACAATGTCATTGTGTGCCAATATGATAAGATTACCAGAACTCGCAACAAGTGGAAGTTCTATTTAAAGGATGGTATCATGAACCTTAACGGGAAAGATTTTGTTTTCCAAAAATCAAATGGTGATGCAGAGTGGTGAAAATTTGTTTGATTTGTGGTGTGAATATCTTCCTGAACTTAATTTACTATGAACTGTACTTGTTTTCCTCTTTTTAAATAAATTATTTATTAGGAA
Source organism: Zhengitettix transpicula (assembly GCA_037074705.1). NCBI lineage: Eukaryota > Metazoa > Arthropoda > Insecta > Orthoptera > Tetrigidae > Zhengitettix > Zhengitettix transpicula. The sequence goes on along the minus strand of CM073591.1, from coordinate 185,307,466 downwards.
ATGAAAACAATGAATTTCTACTATATATTAGTTAAATCTGCATTAATAAACATTTTCACTTTGTACAGCTCTTATCTGAAACAGTTTTATGATAGTGAGCAGTAATAGATGGTGCCTCCATTTTCCTATGTTATTTTATTAATTTCACCAAATGTTGTAAAGACTGCAAGGCTAATAAAGTGTGTAATGCAAGAAAGTTATTAACTTTTTCTTATTTTCCCTTAATTAACATCAAAGCTTGGGCTTTATAAGTGGCATTTTCACTTGTCATGTTTGTTTCCATTTAAGTTATGAATAAAACATTATCTAGTTTCTAATTGGGTTAAAAAATTATTACATAATGTGTCCACAGTGTGCTCTTGCATTGTTGTCATGTCAAAAGCTGTTACTAGTGTTTACACCAGATGAATATGGCAGAGTATGCCATGGAAAATGTGTGTAATAATAAGTGCTTAACAAAGTTGGAAACATGGGAATGTTTTATCCATAATTTACATGGGGAAAGTTCTCACTCTTGTTCATTTAAGATAAGAAAACAAATATAATATTATGTTGGAATTTCAGTTGCGTTTATAAATATTTTAAATTATTTCTTACATTGTTGCCCACATTAATTTCGATTTTGTGCTTCATTATTCAACGATAATTAGATATTGAATTTTAATTTCCTTATGACTTTACCTTATTCAGTTCAATTTGTTGTGATGCAAATTTCAGACAGTGTAGGAATGATTTTCCACCTCTGATTATGTTATGGTTTAGGGTTAATGCTAAGTAAAGAAAATATATATGATATATTCATGAATAGTCTGGCTAATTAATGTTCTTGTAATTGCAGTTTGCAACTTCAGCTGTTTTGGCTGAGGTTTTGTATGATGTTCAAAATAATTTCTTAAAGTTAACCCAATTAAATGGCTGTGCCTCTCAAGTCTTGATGTCAAGATGTATGGGGGTTCTTGGTATCTTTTTCTTTTGATGTTGGGAGTCCAATAGCATCATGGAATAATTTTTGAGGAGGGCCTGAAAAGTTGAATTGATAAGTACAGGTGGGAAAAAACATATTTTTTCCTCATTCAGCTGAAAAGTGCTGTGAATCACTCCAAGTCAATGATATAACAATTAAGGTCTCCCTGTTTTGCACATTCCCCACAATAAGTATCAGACTATTCTAGAACATTTCCTGCAGACCCCAAACTCTTTCTGTACAACACAATTCTGTTTGTTGGCCTCACCAGAAACTACTGCTACTGCAACACATCAAATAAGTGATTAACTTATAGGCAGCTGGCACACAGGCTGTGTTATCTCCCAAACATTTGAAGAACCACCTCTCACCAAATTCCCCATTAAGTTCACTTGGAACTATTCCTCTACCAACATCACCTTCTTTGATGATGTTTTATATCTCATTTCTGGCCTAATAAGCACATTAGTCCACTTGTTTCAGCAACGGAAGCAGTCGAAAATATGTGACTGAAAAGACTATTTTAAGATATTGAGATACTGAAGCAAATACCAATCTTTAAAATAAATAACCAGGGAAGGCGAGACTTAACAAAATCCAGAATTTCATCATCGCATTAAGCATTTCAAGATTAAGTATTTTTTCGTTCGAGAAAAAGGTGATTGAAGGTAGAGTCGGTAGGCCGATTCCGATACTGTCCATTACGCAGGGGCGATAAATCGGCAGAAACTGTTTGAAATAATAAAACAGAAATTTAATTAATACAAGATTTAAAGAATTTAAGAACGTATCACGAACTTTATAAATAAACTTACAACGGCTTTGAATTAAATTTTGACTCGTTTTTGATGGCACTTTGGTGGGCCTCGTCACTATTGGCTATGGAAAACACTTTACACAGTGACATAAAATTTAAAAAATGTTCAAAGTTGAATTCACAAAAATATTGTCGAATAAAGTATCCACAAAAATTTAAAATAATTCTCAACATACTCTTTTGTTTGATTAAAATTTCAGTTTCAACACCACACAATTTAACCAAATATTTACGAAAACTTTTTAACTTTAAATTAGGCAATTGTGTGCATACAATTGCACATCAACTTTCACAAATTTAGAGATACTCGATGAATCTTTATGGATTTCTTGAAGAAAACGTTCTCGGGTTTCAACCCGGGCCAAACAGCGATTGTAGAGCGACGTTTCGACGGATAAAAGCGCTGCCGTCGTCGTCTAGGGGAAGTGTCGGGACAGCAGCGACGATGACTTACTGGAGGTCCATCCTCCTGTAGTTTAATTAGAGTTCCTCGTGGAATCTACTGTGCGATGATATTGTGTGGTATGGTCAGAAAAATACTTCAGTTTTTCACCACTAAATGTCGCTTATTTGGATGCTTACATAGTTCTTTATGGTTAGCCTGAATGGAGTCCCAACATTTTAGAATCAATCCTCATTCACTCACATATTCATTCATTCAATTTTGCTGCTGTTACTTCTTCTGTTTCTTCATTTGACTCGCCGTCTTCGCTTCGTCCCTCTTTCCACCTGACATATATAATAGGAAAAGTGGAGAATAAAATGAATATAGGTATTTTTTTTATGGAAAGAAATGTATAAACTATAAGATATAAAATAAGTTCACCACGTACAAGTTGTAAATGGTTGTAACCATTATGGATGAAATTGAGTAATTAGTACATAATGTTTCACCTTTTTTATACCATTACAAGAAGATCAACAGGGGTCTGTTCTTGTTTACGTTTTTATCAAAGTCGTAACGTCCTATGATGAGACCAGTTCATTGCTGGTGACGTGCGCACTGCGGTAGAATCTCTCTGAGATTCTGATAACCTGCTCCCACAGGTGCTGGACTCCGGACATTTCCCATGCTGCTGCGTTATATATATATATATATTGTAATGCCAATTAATTAGGCCATTAATTGGTTAATAAAATTTAACTGTAGCGGCAGGAGTTTCCAAAGCGACAATGGAAACAGGCTCTGTTGCTTTGTCGGAAAGTCAAAAATGGCGTATGCGCGCTAAAACTCGAGACTACGATAGTTCAGTTGATGACGGGACATTTCGGAGGACGGAACAAATGAGTAGAGCAGAGACCATCCGTTGTTTAATGTATCATTAAACAAAGTTGTGAATTTAAGACAAAGTAAAAACATTCACCGAAGTATTATCCCGTAAATATCGCTAAGTTAGCAGTTTTTACGTATATCAGCAGCCAGGATAGGAGTGCAGTTTTTACGTCTGTAGCCAGCCGGGAATAGTAAAGTTGCAGTTTAAGTCCCAAGCGGTAAAAAGACTAGCAAATCTATGAATCACAGGATTCATATAAGGCAAGCGATCACCAGATAGCTGACAAAAGGGAGGATCATCCGAGTTCCTGGGAGCCTATAATGGTTCACTTAAAAAGTGTAAAATCTGATATTAGAATCAGTATAAAAATTTTGCAATAGTGTACTCCCGAAAACAAAAAGGAATGCTGGAACCAGCTGGACAGATGTGAGTAACAAAATAATGATTTATGTAAACGTAATTAAAGGATAGAAATCAGATTTCGTTCTATTTTAATTATTAATCAGAGTTAATTTCTTTACTTTTAATTTCTTCCTATTGACATATTGTCTGGGTGAATTATAAACTGTGTTAATTAGTTTTTTAAATCAACTTGTTGTTTCCATTATCAAACCCAGTAGAGACGCTGAGATCTAAAATTTTAAATTGCAATTGTTTGTGAGTTAAAGCAACAAAGTGAAAATAAATAATTATATGTTTTAAATTCTTGTTGATTATTTCATTTAAATTAAACGAGCTACTTATTTGATTATTCCATTTTGGCTACCACAACGTGGGGCAAATTAAACTAAATAAAGGCCTTTTTATTGATTATTACAATATATATATTATATATATATATATATATATATATATATATATATATATAGTAATGCCAATTAATTAAACCATTCATTGTTTTTAAATATTTTGAATTGTTTGTATTATATCGAGAGCGAGCAGAGCGACAATGAGTGGCGAGCTCTGTTCCTATTATTGAGGTTGAGGAATGGCGTTTACGCGCGCAAAAGCATAGGGAGTTAGCAGTCAGCAGCGAGGAGCAAAATAGAGAAGTCGACGTCTAAGATCAGATACGAGAGAAGAGACATTGCAAAAGTTAGTCTTCAGTAGACAGTCTACGGTCAGCCACGAAAGAATAGAAATTTAAAAATAAATCTTTACTGAGCTACTTTGCACTTTCAATCCAAATCGATAAGTAAATCGGTAAAAGACTATAAAAAAATCTGCAACTCATAGGATTCCTGTAAGCAAGCAGTCATCAGATATCTGACCAATTTGGAGAGGATCATCCGAGTTCTTGGGAGCCTATAAATTCCATAAGTGTAGAATCTGTGTAAAAATTTTGCAATATAGTGTACTTTTGAAGCGCTAAAAGAATTCTGGTACCAGTCGAACAATGCGTAAGTAACCAAAACGTTAATAACATCTGTAAACGCTAACTAAAAGGTAAAATCAGATTTCGTTTGTTTTTCTTGTAGTTTTTCTTTCATTCATTCCCAAAGTCAGAACATCTTGGCGTTGGCGATAATACTGGATAATTGACTGGTGGTTGCGGGCGAAACATCTTCGGTCCGTACGAGGGATCCTTTTGTTTGAAGCTGTGAAAATATTGAACCGTATGTTTTGTTCAAGTGTAGATACTGTGAATAATGGACTTTTTAGTGAAGTGATTTCCCACGCTCTGAAAACGTTAAATCTGGTACCAGAAAGAGAATTGTAAGTACAAATCAAAATAATAAATGTGTGTAAACGGTAATTAAGGGTAAAGTCAGATTTCGTTTCTTGTCATTTCATATTCCGTTCATTTCAATTTGTTTGAATTGTTAATTTTCAACTTTATTCTTGATTGTTTCTTAATTATCAAACTCAGTAAAGACCCTGATAAGAAGAGTTATTTAGATTGATTTGTTTGTAAAATATAAAAGTTTGTATTTTCTTTAAATGCCACAAATTATAAAAAAAATAACTAATTGATTTGTAAATTTTGATTTAATGTGGTGTAGCAAAGTAGGGAAAATAATTTGTACCTTGAATGAATAAATTTGTTTTAATAATTAATAATTTTTTAAATTAACTATTCTTTTTGTAAAACTAAAACTTTATAAACCTTGAAACTGCAGCCTTCATGTAGAGTATAAAAAGTTTACCATTTTTCAAGAAGCTAGCTGCTACAGTTCCACAACAGTAGTACTTGAAACTTCACAATCTATTCACGCGCACAGTTGCATTGCACAGGTGACTTTTTTACAGGAGGCCCTGGCGCCCCCTCTATACTACTAGTGAATCTTAGATTTTGCACATCACTTGAAGCTTTATTCAACACTATCACCAAATAGCATCAAAATCCAAGGCGGTACTCAAAAGGCGATTTGGTCACTTGGCATGGAATGGCCCACTATATACACTATTCACATATAACAGGCCATAATTTTACAGAATTTAATTTTGTTTCAAAATAACTGTCCAAAACTTTTGTATCTATCAACTGGAACGATTACTCCGTACAACACCTGTGGTCCTCTGCATTAAGTCTCTCTCTCTCTCTCCAGCAAATATTGTATTTCTCGTTCTGATTAATGGTCAATCAGAATGTTATCGACTCCTTCTCGATGAAATTTATAACAGTCTTTACTTGTTGAATTTCTGACTATGGCTTTACTTATTGAAAACTTTCCTGCGACCTTTACTTGATCGAATTCTGTGTCCAAACTTTACTCGATGAAATTCTGTGTGCCACACCACTCTTAATGAAGTCTTGCCTGCCACACTTTACTCGATGAAAATCTGCCCGCATGAAGGTTGCAGTTTCAAGGTTTATAAAGTTTTAGTTTTACAAAAAGAATAGTTAATTAAAACCTGAAAACCCAGTAGTTCGGCACGACAAAGCCCGCCTGTACATTGTTGTGTTTATGTTCTCGCCGATAACAATTTCCTACAAATTTCCAATTATTAAATCTCTAATTCCATCTAATTTGTATTACAATATATATGTATATATATATAATGTAGTAATTGGTAATTAAGGCATTGTTCTAATTGAAAAGTTGAATTGTAGAGGACTCATTATTGGTGTATATAGCGGACGCCGCAACAAACCGGCAAGGCAAAGAAAGCATTGTTGATCGGTCGAGAAGGTTTTACGCGCTCAAAATTTACGAGACGAACGAACAGTCGGGCAGCAGACAGCAAATAGAACAGACGAAAAGAACGGACAGTCAGGCAATGAACGGCGAGGCATAAAGACCAGCAAAGTCTATTTTACAAAAGTAGGACAGTCAGGCAATGAACGGCGAGGTGTAAAGACCACAAAATTCTAATACACGAAAAGTTGAACAATTTAGTCAATCAGCAGCGAGAATGAAAAAGGTTTAATTTAAAGAACGAGAAAGTGTTCCAGTAACCAGTACACTGTTATATCAAAAATGCAGAAACTGAACTAGTCTTCAGTCAACAGACAAAACCAATGAGGTGCATTTTCAACAAAAATCCACGAGACCTACAAATGCAGGGTGCAGTAAATCATCGAGAATCGACAAAGTTATTTTAAACCAACTAACAAACTACGCTAATTTGAGTCTGTGAACATTTAGAGTCTGTGAGCACTTAGAATCAGTGATATCCCCAAAATTGTGCACGAAAAGTTAAAATGAGACCTGGGCTGCCGTAAGTAGAAAGAAAACTTTAAAATCATTGTAAACCACGTTTAAAAGATAAACGTCAGATCGTTCTTTAATTATCGATAAAATGAGATCTTTAATTATTCAGATCATTCTTTATTTCCTGATAAAAATTGAAATTGTTTAAATTCAATCTTTAGTATTATTTCTTCCGCAACAAATTTCGTCTATGTTCAGACGCATTGATTCCCATATAAAGTAAATGTAATTTTTGTGATTTTGTTTATATAAATTCTGCCATTATCAAACCCAGTTCAAGACCCTGAGATCCCAAATATTTTGTAATTTGAATACTTGTTTTAAAATTGTTAATAAATCTTGTTTAATAGTTTTCACATAATAGTTCTTTTGATTTAAAAACGCCACATAATTCATATCTTGAATTATTGTCAAAAGATAACAAAAGCTAGTTTATAAATTATTACAATATATATATATATATATATATATATATATATATATAAATATTGTAATGCTTGTTAATTAAGGCATTGTTTTGATTTAGACTTTAAATTGTTTGAGAAACATTATTTACGAGGGATACAGGAACCACAACAAGCAACAATGAAAAGACAGTATTGTTGACTTGGTGGGGAGGAGAAAATTTACACGCTCAAAATTGCGAGACGGTTAAGAAGTTTTCAGTCAGTTGGCGGACACAGATGCAGGCAGATATCAATTCAGAAAAAAATTGTAGTATAAAGTCGGCGGGGAGAAACGACAGAATAAAGTTGTTCGTCGAAAGATTACAGTATAAAAGTTGGCAGTCAGCAGCGAGAAGTCTTCAGTCGGCAGGCAGAACGATAGAATGTGGTCCAGTCACAAACATGCTTTCAAATATTAAAAAGTAAAGCAATCTTCAGTCGGGAAGGAGACACAGTGCGGACTAGTGTTGTATTCCGTGGTCGAGCGTAGATTCATCATGCTGGCCACAGACAAACTATTGAGTTGCGCTCACGAGATCTACGAATCCAGGTTGCAGTAAGTCGTCGAGAGATAACCAACTTTTTGTTTTGTTTTGTTTTTAAACCAATAGTGCTTATTAGAATCTGTGAAAACCCCCACCATTATGCTTCGAAAGTTGAAAGAATCCTTTCCTGCCGTAAGTAGCAAGAAAACCGTAAAAAATTTGTAAACCGATTTAAAAGATAACGTCAGATCGTTCTTTAGTTTTGATAGAATAAATTGTTTAAAGTAATGTAAATTTTGTGTTCTTTGATTGTTTAAATATTCTGCCCTTATCAAACCCAATTTGAGACCCTGAGATCCCTTTTTATATTTTGTATAATTGTTTTAAAGTATTGTCATAATAAATCAAATCTTGTTTCTGTTTAAAGTTAATAGTTTTTCATTTAAAAGAGCAAATAATAAAAAAAAATATTTCAATATATATATATATATATATATGTATATATATATATATATATATATATATATATATATATATCTTTCATTAATTAGAATATTTATTTTCTTCTTTAGTTGATAAGCTCTCTTGCAAGGAAAACATGTAAATCAATCACAGATGGGCAGTAGTACGCAGTTGTTGTGGCAACGGCTGGTTATTCTCTTAATCGGGAGCATCGATGACAAGCAAATTTCTCAGTTTTATCAATCAATAACCTGGAATTAATCAATGTTTTCTTATATAAATTTATTTACAGTCACATGTACAGCTGAAGTTATTAGCGACTCATTATGGGAACTCTATTTGCCTTGTCGTGGGGCTGATTTGACGAGAGTTTCTCTCACGCACACAAACATCCATGCCCTTGCCGGGATTCGAGGCAGTCACTTTGACCCCGCACCACAGAAGGTCGGCTAATCAATATTAATCATTATACTGTAAAATATAAATAATACAAAAAAATAATTTAATAAATCAACAAATTTCTTTCTGTAATTCATCCAATAAGAACCCGCGTATATTCATATACAAGAAAAAATTGCAAAATTAGGTTAATTGCTGGATTAACCTCCTCTCCACGGACTGTTTCCTTAACGTGGCGGGGAGGTTTGCGGGCTCCGATGATCCGGAGAACTATTATGCTGGCGGGAGTTTTACTCCTGGTAGGACCACCCAAGCCAGTCAGGTCAAAGGGTAGCAGACAGACAAAGAACAGTCCACTGGTTCTCCAGGTTGGGGGTTGATCATGGGGCTAACAACGCTATATCGGGAAAACTCAAAGATAATAGCCGGGTTGATGATACCGAGCAACGAACCATGCAAGGGAAAGATAAATACAAACCAAAAAATTATATGTACATTGCAACCTGGAATGTCAGAACATTAAACAAACCTAGAGCTCTACATGAACTAAAACAAGAGATGAGTACATACAGCATAGGAGAAGCGGCAATTCAAGAAATCAAATGGAAGGGAAATGGTATCTTATCTAGCGATAATTACACAATTCTTTATAGTGGAAGAGAGAGTGGCGCAATAGGGGGTACAGGTTTTCTTGTAAACAATAAATATAAAGCAGCAATCCTGAGCTTTAATATAGTAAATGAAAGAATATGCACCTTCTAAATGAAGGCCCGTTTTTTCAACATCACACTTGTATGCGTCTATGCACCTACAGAAGATGAAATGAAAAACGAATTCTATGCACAACTAGAAGGCATCCCAAAGCAAAATGTGAAAATAGTGCTGGAGGACTACAATGCAAACGTGGGAAAAGAGGAAATATACCAAGAAACTGTAGGAAAGGAAAGTCTGCATGACGTGTCTAACAATAACGGACAAAGACTTATTGATTTTGCCATGGGCAATGCAATGGTAGTGAAAAGTACATGGAACGTAAGGAAAGCCACATGGAGATCGCCAGATGGAATCACCTTCAACCAAATTGATCATGTAGTAATTGACAGGAGACACGCATCTGACATCGTTGAAGTGGATAGCTGTAGAGGAGCGGACTGCGACTCAGATCATTATATGGTTACAGTGAAAAATAGATAACGCATTGCTGTATATAGATCCGGAAGAAAGAGGAAAATCCCAAGAAGATTTGACACTACAAAATTAAAGGAGAAGGAAACATCTCAACTGTATCAAGCAGAATTGCAAAAGAAGTTCGAAACCAAACAAAACTGGGGAACAGAAAGTATCGAAGAGAAATGGAGAACAGTAAGGAATACCCTACAAGAAACTGCAGAAGAAGTCCTGGGGGAGGGAAGAAAGGATAAAAACGTCAGGATGGTTTGATGAAGATTGTAAAAAGGCACTGATAGAGAGAAACGAGGCGAGGAAGAAAATGATAAACAGAACAACAAGATATAGAGTTGAAGATTTCAAGAGTAAACGAAAAGAGGCAGACAGAATCTGTAGAAGAAAGAAACGAGAAGCAGAGAAAAAATGGATTACTGAACTGGAAGAGGAACATAATACCCAGGATGTAAGGAAATTCTACAAGAGAATCCAGGAGGTGAAGAAAGGTTTTCAGCCACGCAGTGTGTTCTGCAGAGATAAAGAAGGAAATTTTATAGGAGGAGAAGAACAGATCTTAGATCGGTGGACGGAATATTGCAGCGAATTGCTGAACGTAACAACAGATACTGGAATACCAGAACAAAATGGAACTAATAACGACCAACTATGGCATACGGGTAGCCAGGATGAAGAGACAGTACCTGCACCTACAATATAGGAAACCAAACAGGCAATTAAAAGCTTGAAGAATAATAAAGCGCCAGGAAAAGACAACATCTCAGCAGATATGATAAAGGGAGGAGGTGAACCTCTGACACGGCGCGTCCATCAATTGATAACCGAAGTATGGGAAAAAGAAGTGATGCCGGAGGAATGGAACCTGGCCATAATTTGCCCTATACATAAGAATCATGATAAGGCAAAATGTGAAAACTACCGAGGTACAGCCTTACTTAGTGTAGTGTATAAAGTCTTAACAAATATCAATGCTAAGAAACTAACCCCACTGGTAGAACAGCTTATCAGAGGGGCTTCTGAAAGGATAGATCAATGACAGATCATATATTCACTATAAGACAAATAACGGAGAAGTGCTATGAATATAATGTGGAGGTACACCAGCTCTGTGTGGACTTCAAACAAGCTTATGATAGCGTGAAGAGGAAAAAACTGTACCAGAGTTTGATGGACATGGAGTGTCTATATAAATTGATAAGACTTATAAAAATGACTCTTGACAGCACAAAATGTCAAGTGAAAGTGGAAGGAAAACTTACCAAGGAGTTTGAAGTCAAACAAGGCCTACGACAGGGAGATGTATTGTTCACACTACTTTTCAACATATCACTAGAAAGAGTGATGAGAAAAGTGGAAATCGATAATCCAGGAGGCACTCAGTTCACCCGTATGACATATGCGGATGATTTATGCATGCTGTCCAGAAAACTGAAAGAGCTAGAGGAAGGGCTGGACAGGCTGGAAAAGGAGGCAGAAGAATTAGGGCTGAGAGTAAATAATACCAAAACAAAATATCTCTTTTCTTCAAGGAGAAACGGTGCTATGGAAAACAAAGTCATCAAGCTAAATGGAATTAACTATGAGAGTACTTGGGAGTGCTGGTAACGAAGAATAACAGAATAAATGAAGAAATAAAAGCAAGGATTGCAGCAGGAAATAGAGCTTACTGGGCCCTAATTAAGACTCTCAAGTCACATAGTCTGAACAGGAACTGAAAGTGACCGTTTTATAGAATAATGATAAGACTGGTGGTCATATATGGCTCGGAAACGTGGACAAAGACCGCGGCAGAAGAAGATTGTTTGAGAAGATGGGAAAGGAAAATATTAAGATATTGAGACGGATTTTTGGAGCGGTAAATGAAGCAGGGAAATGGAGAATACAAAGAAAGAGGGAACTGGAGGAACATTATGAGTATGCAGACATTGTATTGGAAATAAAGGGGAACAGACTGAGATGTTTGGGCCATGTAGAGCGAATGTCAGAAGACAGGGTTGTCAAAAAGATCTACAAAGGAAATCCAGGTAGCGAAGGGAGCAAAGGGAGACCACGAAAACGATGGTTAGACGATGTGAAGGACGACTTACAAAAGATGGGTGTTAGATGATGGAATGAACGAGCAGAGGACCGGCAAGATTGAGCTAAGATTGTTAGACAGGCCGAGGAGTAGAGTAGTAGCTGGATTAACCTAATTACCTTGTTCCCACGTTGTTTATATATATAATTTAAATTGTATATACTGTAAACTGTATGTAACAAACTTAGGATAAAAGTTTTGTCGAATAAATTTTTAAAAAATCATTGTTGCATGTATACCAAGAGTCGAACATGTAGTCCTTCGATTTATAGTTTACATTCAATTTTTCGACAACGTGAAATGTATACTAAGATGTTTGTGTCAAATCTATTCCTTCGACAAACTTCAATAATTTAACAATCACAAATTGTGAATTGTAGCAGGTTAATTGAGTTAATGTGAATTTTATGACTGATGCTGTATGTAACAAACTTACAAAAGATGGGTGTTAGATGATGGAAGAAATGAGCAGAGGACAATATTAATTTGTCTATCTGAGGGGCATACATTGTTGGGTTATGGGGGTTCACTGGTGATGTTGAGTTGGATGGGTGGGGTGTGCGGGTATGATGGAGTGGGTTAGGAGGTGCTCGAGTGTTCTGGAGGAAGGATGAGGTCGATTGGGTGTTTTATTTTGATTGCTATGGAATTGCTGAATCGTGGTGTTAGGATGGTTGAAGGTGCTTTTGATTAGTGAGGTTACGAATTTGGTGATTAAGGAGTTGACATTGGGAAGTTTAATGGTCGGGGTGGATGATGGAATTTCTGAGGTACCAGGGAGAGTTAGTGATGGTGCGAAACATTATGTTTTGTTCATATTTTGGCTGTTGCTCCCCATGGATGAGGCATAGGTCCAGATGGGTTGTATTATGAGAAAACTATTGACAACAAACAACAAAACCTTGTGGCAAAGGAAACAAAAAAATGGTAGGACAAGACAAGAATTGTAAACAAAATTTGGCCTTAGATGCTCACATAGAAAATGATACCTGACGAAACTTTTTAGAATTTAATCACAACTTACAGACCTCTACTTCGTTATCCTCTTGTAAGATCTAAAATGGGTAGGAAAATTTCAATCACTTATGTCACCAAAAAGTCAAAATGAATTTATTGCAATTTTGGGAGATAAAAGTTCACAAACATATCATCAATTAAGTAAAGACCGATTATTCGACAGAACTCTATGCATTTCTCACAAAGACCAAACAAGCAATATTCATAATGATTGAGAATCAATAAGTACACGAAGTGGAATATTTTACAGATTTCATTGAAAGAAAACCTAAAATCAACAATATTGAGGATATCAATGAGCACTTGGAGGATGGGAACAAATTTCACACCTAGAAGCAATGACTAAATTTTTTAAGGAATGAATGAAACAAGAATAAATGAATATTAAAAACAGAATTTAGGTGGCTGGTGAGGTACCCACACTACCTAAAGGCCTCAAGTAATCATGGTACTGGGTGCCCAAAGTTAGCGACTTCTAAAGTCGAGAAAGTTAATAAATTTAAGAAGTACAGATATAACCTCCATGGAGTAACCAACAGTCAAAAAGGTTTTTCCCCTACAAAGCCGATATTCAGGAAATAACATACTTTAATTTTGAGCAAACTAAAATTAAAAAATAAAATTCATTACAGAAAAAAAAAAGAAAAAAAAGAACACATCTCTCTGAGAAGCCAGGAATAACAATGTCATGTGGGGAAAAAAGTATGTCAGTAATAATCTATAGAATTTCTACTCCTCTTTGAATCATAATTTGGCTTTAATAATGTGATGAACAGTTGTTGTATTATATTGATTTAATTTAGGTCTCCTATTAACTTTTTTTTATTAATATACCTGACGAGGTACCAAAGTTGAGTCGAAACATTTTACCCTTTTTTTGTATTTTCATATATGAGTCATTTTAAATTATACTGACTTTATTGACTTAGTATTTATTTTATAGATAATAATTGATTATAGTAAAATATGGGAAAAAATGGAGTATATGTCTAAAAATTTTATATTTCAATAATCTCAATACATTATATATAAACAGTTCCAGTGATTTAACCAAGAAAATTTCTGCACATTTGCATATTTAAATAAATATTTAGAAATTATATTGTCAAATTACAGGACATATTATGAATTTTGGATTGTCATGTAGAGTATGCTGATGATCCCTTAGTCATGTTTTCAGTATATGTAGACATCTTCTAAATTCATTACTTCGTTCTAACCATACTGATACTGTTGTTTGAATGAAACTAATATACACAATGTAATTTCATTTTGGTTTCTTATTAGACATTGTAATCTCATTTTTGTTTCTTATTAGACATTGTAATCTCATTTTTGTTTCTTATTAGACATTGTAATTTAATGGTCTAGTTATTTCTTTACAGTTTCATAAATATCAGTTCTTCTTTGGTATGAAATTGGAATTTGCCCTCTTACATTTTTAATTTCAGCCAAATCTGAAAATTATCAAGAACTATAATTTAAACATGGATTGCATCCAAATAAATACTATGAATACAACTGAGTAAATATGAAAAATGAAGTCTTCCATTTTTTTAATCCCCATATGAATGAATTTTGAAGGAAATGTTTATATTAATTAAAATATAAAATTTCTGCATTAAAAATATACTAATGAGATAAAATAGCCAAATAACAGACAAAGTAAAGTGCTAATGTAAATACCACACAATGTTTCTGGAATACTTGTTCTGTTTAATAGGTTATTTTGAGTTCGTCACCTGAATTGTGCAGTTATATCGTATTCACAGCACATATATTTTTAATCACCTGACAAAACAGTTGGGTGGTATTTATACTATTACTTTATTTTGTCTGTTATTTGGCTAGTTTATCTAATTGAAATGGGTTGTGTTCAGTTTCTGCTAGAAATTATTAATCATACTTTTTAAGCAGAAACAAATTATGAGAGAGCTTTTTGACATTTGCATGTGACATATTGCCAATATAAACTGGACTCCATTTTCCTTCTTCTTGAACAATTACAAAATAACTGACAAGAAAGTCACAAGGCAACCAGTGTACAGAAATCACAAAGTAAACAAACAGAACAACATCATAGCCTAGCAACTAAACAACTGAATGAAACAGATAAATGTATTGTGTTTTCGATTTTCAAACTATGATATTTTGCACTAAAATACACATGCACTCTCACACACAAATTCAATTGGATAGGAAAGGGAGCTAGAGCAGCTGACTTGCCTTTAATCAAAATTTGGAGTCGCCAGACAGCGAACCAGTAACATGACAAATTTTTGAAGACTTGAGCCCTTTCTTCAGGACAGTGATTGTTGCTGTCTTACAGCTTGGTGCACCAAGATGTGAATTCAACAAGTGGTCAGCTGATTTGACGCTTTGACCTACTGTCCAGAAGAAAAGTGCATAATATTTTTGATTCCCATGTTTGTAAAATTAGTTGCAATAATTGTTATACGGACCAGACTAAATGAGATTTCTTAACTAGAATTATGGAATGAAAGGCTAATTTAAAATTCCAATCTTATAAACATTCTCCTATTACTAAATATTTATTTATTATAAAGCTTTTATCCCAAGATTATTGGTTGGTTACATAATATTTACAGTATATACAAAATTCAAATTATGTATATAATAAATTGGTAATCCATTAATTAACCTAATTTTACAATTTTTTGATTTCCTTAATTTGTCTATCTGAGGGGCATATGTTGTGGAAGCTTGAGGGTTGACTTCTGATTATTGAGTTTGATAGGTTCGATGGAGTGGGTGGGGTCTGTGGGTGTAATAATGGGATGGGTTAGGATGTGCCTAAGTGTTCTGAGGGGAGGATGAAGTCGATTAGGTATTTTCTTTAGAGGCGACATGTAAACATTGTTTGGAACTCAATCATTCTTTCAATTTTGACAGTACTGTTATTCTAAATGAGGAAGTTGATTTTTAAAACAGGTTAATGTCAGAAATAAATTTTGTTAGTTTATATCCTGCATTTATATTCTTTGTAATGTTATATCATTTTGTCATATCTTTTCATTCTGATATTGACATAGATCACAACTGTTAACCAATCACTTCAAAATTATGTATTGTTCAAAATTATTTTTTGTATTGTCTGTTATATGGGTTGCATTCTGTTGTTTTTACAGATGTTAATTGTGTTCTTTTATGACCCTGTCTTTACTCATGTATGAATTTTTTTTTGTAAAAGTTAGATACTGTAATGTATCAGATGGAGGTATGAGCAAATGTTTGTGAACTATGAATACCAGCAATTGTTTACTGAACTTAAAGAATGTTTCGAAAATATCATGTTCCTATTAGCAATATTTTGAATATTTTAATTTGGTGATTGCAAAATTCTAATTTTTTTATTGTGCATAAAATTTACAATTTAGTTGGTCATAATCTAAGTTTATTTCTTTTCAAATGTTATCATGTATGTAAATAATATTCCTATTCTGAAAGAGTATCATTGGTAGTGGTTACAGGTATTTCAGGCTAGAAAAATGTTTGTTTACATTTAGGGTTCCTGCAGTAATATATGAATCACACGAATTGAGAGTAAAACTGGGAACTAATTTTCGATTGTCATAGGCTAAGATAATTTATTTTCATTGTTTATTCATAATGCCTGCAAATATTATCCCAGCTCTGATATTTTTTATTATAGAACTTTTATTTTACACTGCTGACATATTTATTTCTGACTGTTATGACTGTCATGGGCTGCGATCTGGAGACTCACTGGGAGAGGGGAGGCATCTGGGCTGCATTGTGGAAACATGGATAACATCAAGGAATGTTCATATGAATTTTGTGCATTTATAAGCTTGGTCATAAGTGATTTACTAATAATTGGAGGAACTGAACAGAATCCAGGCCTGGAAACACTGAAAGATAATGTCCAACAAGTTAAATGTGGAACATGTAGGAAGAAGTAGGTGAGTGGTTTCCTGTGCAAACATTGTGGCAAGTGGTGGTACCACTTTAGCTACCAGAAGATAAAACGTGACCATCCGATAGCAGAAAGTTGGAAATGTAGGAACTGCTTAAACAAGTGCTTGATAATTATAAATATTAAAAAAAGATCAGACACTTTCAGATTAAACTAGATGATACCAAATCACAATTCAAAGAACTTAAAACAGAAAAGTAATGAATAAAAAACTTAAGTTAAACTACAGAGCAGAACCGGGTTAAAAGAAAAAATTGTCTGAATGTAATATTTGGGGACTCTATAGTGAAACACACTGCTACAGAAGGTATATTTGTAAAGTGCTACCCGGGAATACGTTCCAGAAAGAAATTTATAACTCTGAACAGGAAATTCTAAACCACATCTTCGTGTTGGAACAAACGACATAAAACGGAATGATCTGGACCATATTATGGGAGAGATGTATGACTTGATTATAACGGCTAAAAGGAAATACCCTAAATCAAGCATTACCATAAATGGTGTTATCAAGCATCATGATGTGCACTGGCACAGAATAGGACAGCTAAACTACCATCTGGAGTGTGTGGTACAGAAGTATGGGGTTCACTATGTGGATCCTGGACGCGACGGTGTACATCTCAACCGTAGTGGAGCAACTGCGTTGGGATCTCTGTGCGCAAGAATTGCGTCATCGAAACAGAGAACGTGGTCGAAGACGATGCTGGCAGCGAAGACAGCGATGATGGCGACGAAGACAACGGCGGCCGAGTCGTTGGTGGCAGCGAAGGCGAAGAAATAGACGGTAGCAAAGACGTCGAAGAGGACGGGGGAGACGAAGGCGTCGGCTACGAAGGTGGTGGAGACGACGAGGAAAACAAACAATGGCGGACACGAGTGACACACAAGGGTAATTAGGGAAGATGTCGGCGATGGTAATGAAACGAGTAAACGGGAGGAAAAACTTTTTACGCTTTTTGCAGGTAAATTGCTGCAGCATAATTAATAAAGTTGAGGAACTATGGAATCTAGTTGACATATACGAACCACAATTACTAATTGGTACAGAATCGTGGCTACATATAAATATAAATTATGCCGAATTTTGTAGTACTGATTACAAAATAATTAGGTGGAATAGGGGATCTAGGGGAGGGGGCGTTTTTATTTGTTTAAAAGTTTCACTTATCAGTACTATAGTTTAGTCAGACGAGAAAAGCCGGAGTTGCCGGAAACTCATAGTAGCCGGTGATTTAAATATAACTGAGGTTAACTGGGAAATTCCAAAAAGCAAGTCGCCATAAATTCTCTAGTTTGAAATAACGGCTTTGAGCAGATAGTGAAGGAGGCAACACGAGATGATATTCGCGACGTGTTCCTGGTTACGCCAACGGATGACGTGATAAACTGAGAGGAATTGCCAGGAATTAGCTATCACAAAAGTGTACTACTGGAAATAAAATTGGACGCATTCATGAAAATCTATATAGTTGGCAATCTCACAAAACGAATAAATGAGGATTGCAGACGTTCTTATGGGAGAAACTGGGAGACTTTATAAAAAGCGGGTAAAATATGAATGAAATCTGAATAAATTTTAAAAATATCGTCTTGGAAGCAAGAAATAAGTTTGTAACACGGAAGCAAATAAAACGTAATAACGACCCCGAATATTATACCAAAACCATAAAACAACTTAAGAGAAAAGTTAGGCGAGCATACTCTAGGAAGAATAGCAACCAGCTAAGTAGGTATACTTCAAACAAATATTAAAATTATTAATTAAGGAAAAGAAAAAAGCACAAGAATTGTTCCTGAATGTAAATAAAGGTGGGGGAGATTTTACAACTATAACCGCAGGCGTTGAGGGAACTGTGAGGAAGTAGATGTCTTAAAGATCGACGGCGTCGACGTAACTTCAGATAAAGAAAAGACAAATATATTACACGATTATTTCGTTTGTTTTGAACCAAACTCGTATACGGTAAAAAATAACAGTGTTCAGTGGAAACCTTCCAAATAACTGCTAAGGCAATACGGAGGAGAATTAGCCAATTAAAAAACAAGAAATCGCGTGGTCCAAATGACATCTCCTTGCAAATAGTTAAACTTTGTGAGGCGGCAATTATTCCATAATTATTAAGGATAATTAACATATCTATTAATAGCTCAACACTACCAACAGATTGGAAAACGGGGATTATTGTGCCTATATTCAAATTTGGAAGTAAAACGGACATACGAAATTATAGACCTATTAGTCTAAATTCAGTAGAATGCAAAATCATGGAGCACCTAATAACTGCATTCGGGATACCCTTGAATCTGAATGGTGGTTCTTTCAAAACCAACGTGGATTTCGATCGGGATTCGAAAGTCAATTAATCAATCTATTCCAAGATCTAACGAAATTGATAATGGGGGTAGAATAAACGGTACTGTTATTGACTTTGCAAAGGCTTTCGATGCAGTTCCTCACGACATCTTGATCCAAAAGTTAGACAAAGAGCAGCTTTTTGGGTGCAAGAATATTTAAAAAACAGGCTACAATAAGTTAAAGTCGGGAAAGAAACTTCGGAACTAGGATCTGTATCATCGGGAGTCTCACAGGGATCGGTCATTTCCCCATTATTGTTTTTAATATTCATCAACGATTTACCAATTGGTATCAATTAAAAGGTCCGACTTTTTGCAGGTGACTGAAAAATATACAGGAAAATACGTGGTAAACATGACGTAGATGCCCTCAAAACCGTCTTAGATATATACTAAGCACATGGTCTAAGCGAAATAAAATTAAAAATGACAAAAGTAAGTCGATCAGTTTTACCAAAATGCACCTACAATATGCCTTGGAATAGAAGGGGAAACAGTGGCTCAGGAGACAAACTGTAAATACCTAGTAACAGTAAGCTGGGTTGGGAGGAGCGGGTAAGCTACAAGGAAATTATGGAATACTTTGCACTTTGTAATATGGTCTCTCAAAATTGGAAATGCAAAATCCAAAGAAATGGTGTATCTATCATTAGTACGCCCACTAATGGAATATGTTGCAGCATGCTGTGATCTGTATAGGAAAAATCATATAGAATTCTTAGAAAGGGTTCAGAAAAGGGCAGCGAAATTTGTACAGATAGGACTTAGGCATGGGAGTGAAAATGTAAAGCTGCTAGCTAGGGTGGAATACACTACAGACAAGAAGAGAAAGAGCCAGGCTACATGTTTTCTTTAAAACATTTGCTAGTCCAAAACCATGGCAAGGAATTAAGATAGATTGAGAAAACCGACTCAGTACAGGAGGACTGACCACATGTTCGAGTTAAATACCAGACAGGAAAAAACAAATGTTGGAAAATAATAATTTCTAAATAGGGCAATAAATAACTGAAACAATTTACCTGTAAAGAGTTTTCGGAGAGTCCTCTAACGGAAAGAAAATTTAACTTAACCTGAACTCTCTAGTGAATATAGGGTAGGGTAGGGTAGTGAAGTGATAGTGCTCTGTTACAAACTAAAATGAAAAAAATGGAAACATCCCTAGTCTCCTTAGGTAGTTAAATAGTTAGGTAACCTCTATTTTCAGATATCTTTCAACTTTTCTTCTTTTCAAGTCAGTACACTATTAATTCCTTCTTTAACTTTTTCAAAATTAACCTTTAATTCATATAATGTATTTATAGTTGAAATAATGTCCCTAAACCTATCTTATGTTTTATAATAATTATATTAATTATTTTCTTCCATTATTTAATTTGTAATTAAATAAATTGCAATTTAATGCAACTGCTCATTTGTAGATTAAATAAATACATACATACAAATCTGTTTAATTCATAGTTTTTATAGTTATACTAGGTTGAGAATTACTTTTTCTGTGTTTGTTTGATGTAACATGTTTGTATTTAGGATTCATGCTCTGATATCTTGTTTTAAATTACATAGCACCAGTGGCGGTAATAAGAGTATGGTCAGTCGGTCAGTGGCATAATTGCAAATTTGTATTGAATTTGTTTTGACAGTTTCATGTTTTTTTTTATTGTTAAGATGAAGATTTCATATTCCACCAATACTTCATAAAGCAGAATACAAACTAAGATCTTATGGGAATTTGTAGAGTACACACGTAGAATTAATGAATCGGGAATTACTTTTTATTTATTTTATTTTACATAACAATTTTGTGCAATTAATGTTCACTTTTTTTTAGACTGAAAGGCCATTGTATGGAACCCAGAGAAATTTAAAGCAAGGAGCAAACAGCAGCATTCCTTTAAGAGGATTAATGATGGTCAGGAAGGTCCTTGTGAGGTATAAACCTTTTGGCGAAAAGAAAATAATTGTTCCTTAGATTTTATGTATGTGAAATTTTCACAGGAATTTGTGACACACAAAAGAATGGTAGTATTCAGGGACTTCGATAAGCCTCATCAAAGAGCCACAGTGGTCTACATTTACAAATGTTTATTACTTACCATGATATTTTGGCGCCACAATCCTCAAAAAAAAATATTCATTTTATTTATTTATGTATGTAGCCAGTGGTTTCACATTTTTAAATTAGAGCAGGAAGTTAATAATTTTTTTGTTATTAAAAATATAAATGGTTAATGGTAGTACTATTTAATTTTACCCTTCCCCATTTCAAAATAATTAATCAGAATTATATATCTAATTATTTTTTCAAGATTGTATCTTCTGTCGCAGAGTAATAAATTCTTAAAAACCTATATTTCATCATCAATAAGTAATTTCGTCTTAAGTAAGTTTGTAAATTTGCAATAATGAATATAATTATTAACAGAATAAAAGATATTTTTTTACCAATGTCAGCCACTAAAAGTTCTTCTTCAAATAGAGCTTCAGCTATTACTTTTCCCCAAGGATTCACAACTGTTGTATGACCCCAAGAAATATAATCAGAACCTTTTGGAGACACAGGTGCTACTCCAGCAACATAAACTTGGTTATCACTAGCCCTGGCTCTTTGCAGTAGCTGCCAGTGTAATGGACCAGTAGTCATATTGAATGCACCAGGGTATAACAACAAATGACACCCTATAAGAATTTTACATCAATTTTGCATCAAAATGTTTCACACATACAAAATCATGAACACAAATACATACCCATGTTTCTATACAAACGAGCTAATTCTTCAAATCTAATATCATAACAAATTCCAATTCCAAAACAGCATAATTCTGTATTAACAACTGTTAGAGAATTGCCAGCACATAGAGTCTCAGACTCTTTAAACTGTACTCCTCCAGGAATGTCAATATCAAATAGATGAATCTACAAAACATATACAGTTACTCATTCATTCATAAAAAAATAGTAAAAGCTCTTAAATTATAAAAAACTACTATGAACTAAATAATAGTTTCAAACAAAAGTAGAGTTAAGGTAACATTAGGTTAATTTCAAATTATGATATGATGGTTGCAGTGGAGTATGTAACAGGTTACAAGTTCAAGATGATCGGAAGGAAAGACAAATATTGGTTTGAGGCCCACATATCACATAACCCTACAATTGCAAAAAATATATGTAAAAGATAACTCAAACAACAAGTAAATATATGAAAATTTTCTCATGTTTAACAGATCTTAGACAGCTAATTGAGTGATATTCAAACAATGCATATTGTTATTAGATGATAACTGAGGGCAATGGGCTTCTAGGGTAGTTAACATGCGATTATTAGCAAAGGACCCTCAATGCATTCTCAATAAACAAGCGCTAAGTGTGACCTAGTATCCATTACTAGAGATTTCCCAAACACAGCACATTATATTAGATATCAAGCAAATTATTGAGTAACAAAGTAATATAAAACTTTTAACAATGGACATCTTGTTTATTTTTTTGAGAAATAATCCATCTAGTGCAGAGCCAATTGGAATCTTGCAGCATATTTTAAATGAAGAAAAAGAGTGTCGGAGTAGAGGGAAAACGTTTTCAACTCCACTAAAGGTACGATGTAGGAAAAAATCTAAAGTGGAAGATTTTGATAAATGTGTGATTCGCCGAACAGTAAATGATTTCCATTTAACTAAAATGGAACGGCCAACAATAAAATCCATATTGAATGTTCTTAAGAGGAAAATTGGTTTTCAATGTATCTCATGGATTCTTCGTGTAATTTTACGAAACCTACGATTCTGATGGAGGAAATCAGGCATTACACGAAGTTCCTGATAGAGAAAAATGATATTCGAGAAATGATACTAAAGTATCTA
Source organism: Zhengitettix transpicula (assembly GCA_037074705.1). Lineage (NCBI taxonomy): Eukaryota > Metazoa > Arthropoda > Insecta > Orthoptera > Tetrigidae > Zhengitettix > Zhengitettix transpicula. The sequence goes on along the minus strand of CM073591.1, from coordinate 185,284,505 downwards.
CAAACTCTAGAACAATATAGAAGTGAAGGAATACTATTGTTTTAATGGATGAAACACACTCCAAAAATAATGTTTGGAGTGATGATAGCTGTAGTGGCATAAAACTCCTGTCTCTAAAGGACAACTGATAATAGTTCTTACTGGCTGCTAAAATGGATTCATCCCTAACACCTTGCTAACTTTTAAATCAAGATAAAAAACAGGAGACTATTGTGACGACATGAACTATTCAAATTATGAGATGTGTTAGACAAAACTTCTCCCAAATCTTCCTACAAATTCAGTTATTGATAATACATCATATCACAATGTGCAAGCTCAAAATTCCAATTCCAGGAAAGAGTTCATGACGAGATGGCTGACAAGACATGGTATAACTTTTACAAACAGTTGAAACACAAACTGTATTCACTTGTAAAAATCCACAAACTAAATTTTAAAACATACAAGATTGACAGATTTTTTTCTGAGTATGGATTCCATCTTGCATTTGTCCCCTAATCATCGCAATCTAAATCCTATTGAATTGATATGGTGTATAATAAAGAACATCATGAATAACAATGTTACGTTCACAGTTGACTCTGTCACCAACATCGACTTCATGAAAGAACAGATTACAATTTGCGTAAATAACGACATAGATAGTGAGGGCACTAGCGGTGAATAGACAGATACTGTGTAAGAACTACAACCATTGTAGGTAACGGTAAGAAATTCATATTTCTTTATTATATGTGCATTACATTGTCTTAGTCTTAAAATGAGTGCAGACATAACGTATGTAATAGTTAATTGAAATACGGAAAGAGAGAATTAGGTTCTGCTACGTACAAGTGCTCTTCTTGTTTTGTAATTTGTTGACAGTGGTGTTGAATATTTAGTGAAGAAATTATCAGGTGTTCTTTTGTCTACAGTAATAAAATTATAAGAGCATTAAAATAATAATCCTATGTTTAAAACAATATAAACTCTTTTTGCCTTCTGGGAAAAGTGTTAAGAATCAGAGCTAAGTGCAAGAGTACAAACAATTCTTAACCTGTATAAAGAGTTCTCGGGTTTCCGGTCAGGTAACGTGATTTAAACACAATGTTTCTATGGCTGACACCGCCATCTTTGTCATGTGAACGGTTTAGAAATTCGGGAAGTGTATGTTATATACTCTGTTAAATCACGTTACCCGACCAGAAACCCAAGAACTCTTTATACAGAATATACGTTGGGAAAACTTACACTCTTTAATTCTTAACCTATTATATTAAGCTTATTCCACAGTCTTCTAATAGCTGTGAAATAAAACATTATCTTAACAAATTGGAGTGTGCCAAATTTCCACATAATTGGCGCAGTGTTGAGAAACTGCCTTGTTTATTTTATTGTTTTTAATATTCAATAATCATTATGAACCATGCCACTCAAAACAGGAAAAATTGAATTCTTTTCAGTTACTCTCAACATGGCAAAACAGCTGCATAATCATGAATTAATTTAAATCAATTTGAAGTAAGCTTACTGGATCCGTACATAACACAAACACTTGCCTTCCAATAATTAACAATCCACTTTGACTAATTGTTAGCTGCAGATGTGAACAATGCCATCATCCTGGAGACTCTGTCTTCTCACCCGTGTATCTTGAGTTTAAAGTGTTTGTCCGTCCGTTCGAAACTTCGAATGGGCCTTCGTAGGGCGGAACTAAAGACATCCGTACTGCGTGGAAACGAACAAATACGTGTGTTGCAATGAACAGAGCGTTCGTAGCGAAGTTGTTGCAACCTGACGCAGATGCTGTTGGCAGTGAAAAAACTGCCTATGAAGTCGGAGTTGCGTTTCGTAGACCGGTTCTGCTGATGTGGCTTTCAAAACTTCTTTTCTGGCGTTGCGGAAGCCAAGCATGACGATTGGTAGCGTTTCTGACCAATATGCAGTGTCTCAGTGGGCCATGATTACGGCTTTTAGTTGCCGATGTAGCCGTTCGACCATGCCGTTGCGACTGCTAAAATTACTCAAATTGCCGTCCACGATCGGAGACAACTGTGGAGGGACAACCACAGCGTTGAATCCATGCGTCGACGAAAGCTTTGGCGACACTGCTGAAGCGTTGAAGAAAGGATTGCAGCGGCGACTTCGTGTTCCTCTGAACTTTTGACACTGAACAGACGTTGCATTATTGGACCCATTTTTTTATGTTCCTGTCCATTCCGGGCCACACGAAGCTTTGGCTGTGATGTTAATTATAAGACAAGAAGGATGATTATAACAATGAGTTGAAAGCTTCCGACTATATATTTAATAAAGTTATAAACTTGGAGACTGTTTTTGGTTTTTTCTACTCATCAACGTCTACAGTCCTTTTTACCATAATGTGTTCTCATACTTACACTACAAATGGTAAAGAGTGAAATTAAATATAGGCAAACAAAGAAAGGTAATTCAATGGGGTAGAATGATGTTTCAAACAATAAATAAAAATAAATGACTGTTCTTCTTCAAGGACTAAGAAACATCAAATACAAGTTAGTTTTAATAATAAATTTATCCAATAACTCTAAATGAACCAATTGAGTACCAATTACTTGTTAAAATAAAATAGTTGCCACCAACGTTACTTTTACCTTTCTATGTTTAGTCAACATTTCTCCAGCTTTATTCCAGACAGTACATGTATTATATAGCTTATCACCATCCTTCTCTGGAATTGATCCCCCAATTACATATACATCATTCTCCTTAGCTGCCTGAGACAATGCTTTGCATGTTTCTCCATTTGGAATTTCTTCGGCATATATAGGAAAATACTCTGAAATATAACAAAATTACTAATATCAATCCTATTACTTGTTTTAATTACGTATTTTTATTCTAGGTAAATAAAGGTTCATGATCACCATTTACACTATATTTAATATCATATTATAGTTGAAATAAGAAATAGTTTATGCTAACTACATATAATATAGTATTATGTCTAACATCAACTTCTATACAGAGTACAAAGTGTGGCTAATCAATAATTTGTATAGTTCACATTTGAATTTAACTGGAGTAATTGTAAATTATAATCCTCCATACTCAGTACCTTTTTATGAAACTGACAATGACTTAAGTTAATACACTATGTAAATTACTTGTGCTTTTGTATTTAATGAATGTATATCAGAGTTGGCACTAAATTGTTAGTAATTATTGATAAAAATGACATCAATGAATATATAAATTGATATGAGAGAGTAATAATGACATATTTTGCAGTAAAAATGCATTGTCATTCTCGGTATCAACTACCCAAACAATAATGACATAAGAAAATATGATTTCTACTTTCTTATCAGTATAATTGGAAATAATTATTTCTGCAAATACCACTTTGATAATTCTGATACATATGAGTTTTCTAATTAAATGAACAGCCCACCAAAATACCCTATTATTTTTTACTTTCCACTTTTTCAATCATTTACAGCAATGGTGGGTAGGCAGATGTGGCTCTTCATTAAAATTTTAGTTTTTTCTCTGAACCATTTGTAGTGCACTTGTGCCAAAGAGCAAAAAAATAGTAGTAGACATTGTTATACTTTTTATTAATAAAGATATTTTCAATAGATTTAAATTTTATTACTAAAACTTTTTCAAGATTATTCTTTGTGTGTGTTGGTATATATGTGATTTGTGAAAATGTGTAATTACATTAAATAAAATTTTTTGTATCTACATATGGCTTTTTATAAAATATAAAAAAATTGGACTCTCTTTGGCTTCATGAATGATATATAGCTACAGGCTGCAGAGTAAAATTAGTAGTATGAAATCATGCTGATTTTTTTTACAATTTATTGTTAGTAAATTTAAAAAAAATCAAAGTTATAATTCCATTGCATGTATGATTGGCAGTTGATTAAGGACTGCATACATTTTTTAATTGATATGTGAAAAACCTTTCAGGTAGAATTTGATAATTTGGTTATCAATTATGTACATTAAGAATAATAGTAGACTTAAAATAGAAGCTTGAGGTGCCCTTGTATGTCTGCAGTTGAAATTAAATGTTTGTGTTGATGGATATTTCAGTGACTCAGTTTTCTGTCTGATAGAACATAAACAAAATTTAATCTTCTTATATTAATGTATTAATCTAAAGGGTCAAAAACATTGCATAAATTATAAAATGTGCATAATGGGTACTTTATTATTATCCCTAATACTTCCTGAAGTAGGGAATATAGTTTTTTTTGTTTGTTCTTAATATGGGTAGGAGGGCAACTATCTGGTAACTACTTAGGTTACCTGTTTCCTTCTTAAACAGATGAATGACAAGTATGCTACATTTTATTTTAAAAGAACCAATTAGAAACAAATTTTTGCAGTCTTAATATTCAAAATTGGACAAGCACTTAAAAGATTTTATATTTTCAATTACAAGTGAAGTTAGTTTGAAATGAAGATAGTTAAATTTTTTAAACTATATGAACAGCTACAGACAATTACTGCCATACCCAGTAATTTGGCACATACTGAGAAAAGGTGATTATTAAAGTTGCTTGATTTTCTAAGACATTTATCATGAATATTTAGGCAACTTTGGTGGAAAAACAATTTTGATCGTAAAAGACATAGTAATATTCTAAATTAATTAATATATTTTGTGTTCCAGCCCCTGTCATCCTGATGATTTTATAATTTTGCTTATAATAATTATTTAAACATGCATTTTTGCTTTATATGACAATTAAAATTAATTTATGTTTTAAGCCATGATTTTTTGATGTCATACTCTACCATCTTGATAAGTCAGTGGAACCCAAGAAATACTTACCCTGCAAAACCAGGAAAACTTTTGATCATTGATAGAAAAAAGGTTTAATTTTTCCTATGAATGGAAAAGTGACAAGAAATGTGGGCATCTATGAGATGTTTACGTTCAAAATATTCACAATTTTTATTCTAAAGAAATACATTGCCTGAAAACTGAATGCTATTTTTTATTCATAGTAATTCTTTTTATACAGAATATATGAACAAAAGAGTATATATTTAAAAACATCATATCTTGACGAGAAAAAAACTACCTACCTACAAAAATTTAAGAGCAAGATCAACATCAGCCTTGCTCTTCTATATTTTTTCCTCTGTATAAATGTTTTATCTGTACTTAAACTTCTAACGTTCTCCAAGTTCATTCATAGCAAATAACAGCAGCATTTGTGTATAAACACAAATTTTAGAAATCAAAAACAGTAGAACTCGTATAGAAGAATTTGCTGGCATTCTTGGATTTGTTTAGATAATTTTGAAGAATTTATTCAAGGTTCATTCATAGTTTTGTCTTCACTAATTACTGTCTGTTGCCTTAACTACATGATGCAAAATATATATTTTATTGTAAAGAGCTTGAAGTTTTACAAAAACCTTTCAGCACTATAGTAAATGATATAATTACAAACCTATAAAACCTGGCAAAAATTTATGTATGTATTGCATAAAGCAGATCTTACTTGTACCATATGGAGAATTAAAACATTCTGGCAAGACAACCATTTGGGATCCCTTTTCCTTTGCAACTTTTATAAAATGTATAGCTTTTTTAACATTTTCTTCTTTGTCTTTTCCTACCAGCATTTGTATCAATCCAAGACGAAATTCTGAAAGAAGCATTTGATTTTAAATTAATGAATACCCAGTATTGATTATTTATAGTTAATAAATTTCATTATTGGCATGAAATTCTTTGGTAACTTCATATAACCACTTCTAAGCAGATTAACAGTTTAAGAGCATAAATGCAGTTTTTTTTCTATTGATCTCAACCATATAGTTTGAACATTATTACTTGGGTTTATCATTGTAGGGAAAATTTAAATCTGAACCATATTGCTGATCATTTGCATAAAATTGTCAAATACATAAGGTCTATTACTAGAAACTTTTTTTTTAATATTGCAAATATGCTGAAACAAGCTGACACCTCAATATTCAATAGTTTTAGACACAGCATTTGTTTTCAACACTGTGCTCATGCATATGATAAACAAGTGTTTTTTTGTTTCCCGTTTAATTAAAAAATGGAACTTTGCACCTTTTTGCAAATAGTATTATTAATAAATTCTATGTCATATAATTTAGGTAATTAATAGCATACTGTAATGCTCAACAACATTTGCTACAAACTTCTAAATCAAACAAAAAGGTTCAGAAGTAATATTAATATATTTTATTATTGTATCAGAAATATATTAATATCTTTATATATATATATATATATATATATATATATATATATAATTGATATTAGTCAACCCTATTTTTGTTTGAACTCAAATGTTCTAGTAACATAAATATTTAACATATTTTACAATAAACATATGGTACATTTTTTGTTTGAACTAAAATGTTCCAGTAAAATAAATATTTAACAAATATTTATTGACCTTTAAACAAGATACAGAGATAATCTTTTGATAACCTTGAAACCAATAACACAATTTAGAGTGATTAAGTAATTGTGTAGATAGTTATACTCTCATTCTCATAATTTTTTGTGTATTTATTATTTGCATATATTAATGTATAACTTAATGCATTTTTTACTAATAACTCACTACTTGCTGCTGCCATCACACATACAAATAAGGCGCCCTTGAAACAGCTGTGTTCCTGTAGGACGAACAAGGATTACAGATAACGAATCAAAGAAAAGGAGAAGAAATGGAAATTTAGGAATGATCAACTAAACCATTCGATGTCTTCTTACCGACGTGAAAATTATATTAGGGAGAAATAATAGGTGTATATATTTTTTCCAATAAGAAAACAAAACGACCGTGATAAAGGAAACGCAGATCCATAACGCTGCATATCTAACCAATGTCTGCAAAACCGAGCCAAAAGATGTTGACAAAGAGGAGAAAAAGCGCTGTTGTGTCTTTACAAATTTTAACACAGAAATGGAACCAAAACTTCATACTTCACCTCCATTCTTTTTCAACAATACAATCACATTATTGAATCCCAAAGAATACAGCAGAGATACCAAATGCCAAAGAATACATCAATTTTCCATTCATATTTTGAAACGATAGAAATAGCATTGTTAATAATCTGTTCAAAAGCTGTAACCAAATCAACATGTTTTACTATTTAAAATTTCACAACGTAGTTATTCAAATACTCTGGTTGTTTCGTGACTCGTGAATATCCCTGCCACTCCTGCCCAGGTGTTGTTTGGGTGCAAATAATGGAAATAAGTTATAGGATCTGTTTAATCTGCATGCAGGCAGTGCTTAGGCAGTCTCAGTTATCGTCGTTGAAATATTTTTTTTATTTCGTTTGAAATGTATTTTATCATATGTTGTTTTAAACAGGATCCATTATATCTTCAGGTTGCAGTTATTGGAAAATGTCTATGGTTGAGGGTTGTGGAATTCTAGGAATACCCAGCATAATCTTTTTTGATGGGAATGTGACACACTTTTCCTTCTTACACGTGCAATCATTGTTCCAAAAATTAATGCTCTAAATTTGCCTCCAGATATCAGGATGCACTTTCGTTCCCTTCCATTGGATGATGAAAAGGCTAGTATTGAAATACTTTTATGCGCAGATGTGTATAATCGAATCATTCGAGGACCTAAGGTGGTTGTCGGCTCTGGGTTACCATCTGCGTGGGATTCTGTCTTTGGATGGGTGATTCTGGGTCCTGTAGCTCAGGAGCGGTCACATTCAAGTAACACTTCGTGTCTGTCTGTTGTAGTGGACATGGACCTAAATTCGGCCGTTTAAGTGTTTTCGGAAGTTGAGGAAGTCCCTGTAGTTACCCCATTGAATCAGAATAATAAAAATTAACACTACTAAATGCCAAGCAAAGATGTTCACACTCAAGCGCTTCACTAAACTATTGACACTCCGACTGCACAATAGTGAAATAACATGGAAACCAAAGGACTCCGCGATAAAGTATCTAGGGGTCCACCTAGATGCAAAACTCAACTGGAGATACCACATCCATAAAAAACTGAATGAGTGCTCCGCAAGACTCCCTCTGCTCTACGCCCTGATCTCATCTTAGAGTTGAATCCTCGCTCCTAATTTATAAATCGATTCTCCGACCCATTCTTAAAGACGCCTGCCAAGCTTGGAGCAACGCACCTACAACTTCGCTCAAGAAACTTCAAACCATGCAGAATAAAGTGCTAGGTATTGCAATTAACAGCCCATGAATTATAGGTTCCACTTATAACTTACTACATCCACAGCCTAAGCAGTAACTTTTTCAAAAATCTAGTGAAGTGTAAAAGTGCAAAGAAATTAAATCTAGGACAAAAAACACCCATAAAAGACTTAAACGAAAACTTCCACAAGACTTCCACAAATAATTGTCAACCTGTAAATACCTTAACCCAATGTAACCAGCCAGAGGTGTGAAATATTTTTGATAACTTTGATTTGTCTGTTCTATCTGCTTGCTGGAATGTATGTTTAATATATTTTTTAATAGAAGTATATTTATAGGCATAATTAAATTTTTTAAATGATGTATGTAAAATAAGATTTATTACAGCACATAAACATTACTTACTGTTATTAAAACTTTAGAACCTGTTTGGATTTCGCTAATCTTTTAATGTTTAGTGTTAAATTTGTTACTGAAAGCAGCATAGAATTTTTATAATACGAATAAGTTATTTGCGACCTTGTTTTGATTTGATCAATTTCATTGATGGAAAAGCTTGTTAACTTCTGTGTCGTTCATAAGCGACAAATATAATTTTTTGCAAATTTTCCTAGCTCTGGGAAATGTTTACATGGTAATGAACACCAGAAATTATTTACCTCAGAAGCATATTGTTTTGGAGAAGTTCATAAAATTCCATGAATGAATTCTTTTAAAATCAGTTCCATTTTATGATAATAGCTTTGTGTTTTGTTGACAAAGTGAAGATGGGTTTATCAAGGCGTGAATGCAATTTTGTTCTTCAGTTAAATCATGATAATGACTTTGAAAAGTATAACTATTATTCTCACTCAGCCCTTTCAAGCATAGAATTTTTTCTTCTAACAAGTCAATCTAATTATAAGTTTATCGTAATTTACTATTAAATGGAAGCAAGCTAAAATTGTCCTAATACATAAACCAGCTAAACCTCGGAATCAAACTGCATCTTATTGACCAATTTGTTTACTTCCCTTTGTAAGCAATGTATTTGAGCTACCAGCCAGAGCCTCAACGTACCTGGAAGAACTTCTGAATATGCTCAACAACTGGTACACCAGATGGCGTACCATAGTTAATCAAACAAAATCAGTTCACATCACGATCATTCTGCGCCAATCCACATGCCCACCGACTATAATGAGAAACATGCGCATCTCTACTGCAACGACAACAACGTTCCTGGGTCTCCATACCGACCAAAGAATAACCGAATGGCACATATCTTCTTCTACTAATAAATAAAAGAGTGTAAATTTGTAAGTATTTATGGACATGTGTATGTTCCGCATACAAATCTACACCCTAATTTCGTACAAGTGTTCCTTGCGACCAGGAAACAAACCCTGTGGGGGTAAGACACCACATCCAGGGATGAGGTTGGAAATTTTCAAACATGCTCAAACGGCCGATATTTGCGCCGAATAAATATTTCTTTGGGTCAAAGAGATTGATAGTATTTATACCGATCTTATCTGTGTATAATTTCAAGCCCTATGGAAGCGGAGCACCATTAGGGGTAGGGGTGGAGTGGCCTTACAATAATTAAAGCAAACCAACCAATATTGGAGTCGAATCCGGGTTTATCGGTGTTGCTGAATTTAATTATAATATTCAAATTGCTGGTTAACGTGTTCTTCACCCTTATGAGTGGGGTTGAAGGGGGAAACAATGTGTGTATGTTCCACATACAAATCTACACCCGTGGAGCAAATTTGACTAAATTTTGTACATGTGTTCCTTTAGAAACGAATACTGTAGGAATAAGACTCGACTATCAACGAAAGAGGCGGGTGAGGCAATTTACAATCATTCGGCTGATATTTGCGTCGAATGAATATTTTGCGGGGTCAATGAGAGTCATAGTGTTTCTCCTCGATATTTTTGTGTATAATTTATACGTTTTTCTGTATCATAGGGGAGCACCCTCACTTACGGGGTGGAGGGTCGTTACACTAAAATAACGCGAAACAACTGAGATTGGAGTCATATCAGGTGTTATTGATGCCTCTGAGTTTAATTATGACAACCCGGGCAACACCAGGCACCCAGCTTATAGTAAATAAAAGATGACAAGTCGACTTAAAGTTCCGACAATTGTACTGGCTCCTCAGTCATAAATCAAAGATATCCCTCAATAATAAAATATTGTACAAAACAATCCTGAAACCAGTATGGACATACGGGCTGAAAATGTGGGGTTGTGCAAAACAAACATCGCTGAGTATTCTGCAAAGATTCCAGTCGAAAGTACTAAGGTCAATCACGGGCACTCTTTAGTACGTCAATATTCTACACAATGACCTCAAAATTAATTTCATCAAAGAATTAATTAAACAAATTACTGATCGAAAAAATAAACTCGTAGAGTTAAACCAGCATTCAGAAAGACTTCCTAAAGAAAGAAAAGTGAAATAAATTAATAAAGGGAGAATTGTAAATGGATGTTTCCTCCAACACGTTTGTTAAATTACTGAAAATTTGCTTAATACTATTTGCAGATGTAGATTGCTAGTTTATAACAAAGAAAGTTATTTTCTGTACTAAGCTTTACCTCTGCTTCGAGGTCAACTCCTAACTGTAGATTCTAGTATCAGAAAGTTCTAGCCGCCCCGGCTCGTGCGTATGTGCTAATGTGCAACAGAACATAAATTAATCTTATGAGAATTATATTTTCTCAATTTTAAGAACCTTCATAACAATTGTGTTTTAACAATTTATCCTTCGATATCAAAGAATTTAAACTCCCCGTCTTGCGACGCATATCTCCTAAAGCAGCCAGCTGACCATCTGAGTGCTATTCCAGCGATAGCACAGGAAGTGGCATTTAATTGATAACTGCGCGTGCGCTGTAGACGGTTTCACCCCCCTGCACCACCCGTAAAGCTCAACAAACTTCTTACTTTGTGTGCTGCGATGCTAACAGCAGAATGAAGCAGCCCCCACCACCGGTCAATGATACAGAGAGTCTGCCGCATCAGGTGACATAACCAACGAAATCGAAATAAATTTGAGCTATTCACTAATTATAAATCTTATTTTACAATAGTTTATATTTTCAAAACAAAAATAATATTAGCACATATTTGTTAAACTCAAAAAAATGACAGTCTAAGGTTATTTTAAAGAAAACATTTATGAGACATCATAGTACGAAAATCTACCGCCGACCCTTCTTCCTAAATTAACTTTATTCAAAATATTTAACAAGGAAAAATACTTTCGGGTTAGAAATGCTAAATTATTCCCCGTTTAAAAAGTAGACACTATTGTAAATTATGTACAGAATTAGAAATGTAGCATATAATGAGTCGGGTCAGAGTATTGGTAACACTATCACTGTCCCGGGTTCGTATCCCTAGTACATGGATGTTGTGTTTCTTTCCATATGCTAAAGAGGGCCTCTGGCTCTATAACGGCAAAGGACACATATCCTTAATAACAATAATAATAATAACTGGCGTAGTATTATTATTTTACATAGTTATAATTATTAAAAGGGTTGCTTGGGGCGATGTAGCATATATCTTTTAAAAAATTCACGGATCGCCATTGCTTCTTCAGGAAAGTAATCCAAATAAATAAATAAAAATTCTTGCGGCGAGTGGGTCCCGAACGTGAATCACGTTGTGGCAAATCTATAACAAAAAAATTATGAGAAAATTTATTAACTTCGGTAAAAAAAGATGTTACAGTGGTGTAGTGGTCATCGCCACTACCACGAATCAAAGACGTCCCGGATTCGTATCCCGGCGAGTGCATGGATGTTCTGTTCGCTTCCAAACTGTATAACTCCCTCTAATTAGTTCCTCAACAAAGGAAAAAAGCAAAAGTGTAAACAGTCGCTAATGACCTTAGTAGTTGATGTCGGTATCAATAAATTTAAAAAATGTTACAGGTAATTAATGACACAACAATTTAGAAATCAATATTAAGAAAAACTTTGAATATTAGAAAATGATGGGTATAATTTTACAGAACTATTGCATATTTGAGAAATTATTGATAGAAATGGAAGAAGTGATCCTGGAAATATGACTTCAGCCCTTTTTTGAAAAGAGTTCTGTCTACATATAGTAGAATGAAAACATCTTTATTACAATCTCAATCATTTTAAAAATTACCGCATCCTTATTGGATGCTATCTTATACGAGCTTTCGAAACTATTCATCTGTAAATTTATAATAATTACTTTAAGAAATGCATACTCAATTTAAATACATTTTTATTTGTCGGCCATATTATAGAAACAATAATCAGCTATTATTTTACTACTATTTTAATCATGCACAATGAATATTAATTTTTCTTGTTATTTTTTTCATATTGCCCAGTCTAATGACATGTTTTCGAAACTTAACAGACTTCTTAATAGGAAATACATACTGATCCTTGATTGGCTGTTTATTAAAAGTGGGAGGAACGTATTCAATTCGGCGGCAAGTTCAACACCATGTAACTATATTTAAAAATAGCAATGGAAAAGTGTTTAAATGTTTATCATAATATTATATTGATTATAATAAAAGTAGGTCTGCATTGAACCGACATGATGGGTAAAATCAAAGAGATATAATCAACGAGATATATAAAAATAATAGGCCTTAAAATATGTTGCGTGTCCGTAGAGATTTAAATTTAGGTCATTTGTGCGACATAGGTAAAGGCTAGCAGACGATGGGGACGCCCACCAGACAGTATAAAATTTGCTTCAAATATGGTGGCGCATTGTCCAGTCTTTGGGTAAAATAATAAATAACTGATGTTAACCTTTATCCAAAAAAAGTCAAATATTGTTGATGATTTTATTCTTTTTCGTTGAATAGGCCTACATTGCATCATCAGTTCATAGTTCACAAAAATGATAATATAACTATGTTACTCGTTCTATAAACAGAATTAAACTGTGCGTGAACCTACATCTAGAAGTACAAATAGTGTAGAAAGTCAAGTTGTTTCGGATAGGAAATGAAATTATGTTAGAATGCATTAATAATGTCTATGGAGAATCTATTAAAGATGTGAGCAGAGAAATTTGATTAGGGAAATTGCCCAACATTTTCACGACTGGTCTATTTTCTAATCAGATGCCATATAGCCTTTGCTTAGTTTGATGTATCGTTGATTATTTTGTCATTCTGTTCTACTCTACTTTTATAGCTACACTATATAATTGCTTTCTGAGCTTGACATAAATGTCAAGTCTGTGGAGCCTGTGCTCATGTAAGTTGTACTCCACGTGGAGCATCTATCTAAGCCTTAATGATTTCTTTACTAATTTTTATCCTTCCCAGCCTTAAAATTAAATGTGGCATTAACTACCTCAGAGAGAGTTTTGATTAGGAATTTGTCCTATCATATCATGATAATTTTGGTACATGTGCTTCCAATTTCCCTGGACAACATACGGCAGATTTTAGTAAATTGATATCTCTAACAAAGTATTATTTGTCTGTAGAAGAGGTTGGCTTAGCGATATATGAATGATTAATTGTAGACCTTATTAGTATTGTTGAGTGACGTGACACAACTACCAATAACTTGGGAAATTAATAGTCTTTCATCGGTAGCTACAATATTGCCAATACAAGTACCTCCCACAGGTGTCGGTCTAATTAAGTTGGTAGTTGTTACTGATAGATTGAAATTATCAAGGAGATTCTTTAACTCGGAACTCAAAAATCAACATTTATATAAGTAGAATTACATTAGCACCAAGTTTATTTACATAATTAGTTGGTTGCACGGCGTTTCCCGGGTTGTCATATATCTATAACCCCTTATTTTACTCCAATTTCGGTTGTTTTTGCGTTATTATAATGTAGCGTCCCTCCACCCTCACCCCTAAGCGTGCCTCTCATGCCGAAAGGGGTTAAAATTATTCCCAAACAACTTCAATAAAACACTATCAATGTCATTGACCCGAACAAATATTTATTTCACGCAAATATCATCTATTTACATGTTTGAAAATTTCAACCCTCGATCAACCCTGCTTTAAGAAAAAAGTTGAATGTCATAATTGAACTCAGTGACAACAATCTCGGTTGTTTTTGCGTGATTTTTATATAACGCCCTCCATTCCCACCCCTAAGCGTGCTCCCCGCCCATGCCGAAAGGGGTTGAAATTTTACATAGATACCATCAGTAGAAATACTGTCAATCTCTTTGATCTCTAAAAATCTGACTTAAATATAAGCAGTTTTATCATTTTGAATATTTCCACCCCCGCTCCTCTCGTTGGTAGCCGTGTCTCACTCCGACAGTATTTGTTTCCTTGTCGAAAGGAACACGTGTACGAAATTTGGTGAAATTTCTCCACGGGTGTAGGTTTGTATACGGAACATATACATATACATATACATATACATATATATATATATATATACATATACATATATATATATATATATATATATATATGTATATGTATATGTATATGTTCCGAATACAAATCTACACCCGTGGAGAATTTTCACCAAATTTCTTACATATATATATATATATATATACACACAAACAAACACTGAGTTTTATTTATTAGGTTAGCTGAGAGACCGGCGTTGCCCGGTATGTCATATATCCATAAATCCGATTTGAATCTAATCTCAGCTTCTTTTGCGTTATTTTTAAATAACGCACCTCGACGCCTATCCGTAATTGTGTTCACCTCCCATGCCGGAAGGGGTTGAACTCATTGACACCGAAAAAGTTGCACTCGAAGAATATATCGGCTGTTAACATGTTCGAAAATTTCCACTCCCCTACTGTGGGTAAAAAATTATTTATTCGATACAAAAATCGACGGGTTAGATCAGGTTGTCATAATGAAACTTAGGGACATTCATAACCCCGGATTGGACTCGAATTTCGGTTGTTTTACGTTATTTTTATGTAACGCCTTCCATCCCCAACGCTAAGCGTGCACTCATCCAAAGGATTGAAATTATACACAAACAATATCGGTAAAAATACTATCAATCAAATTAACCCCGACAAATATTTATTCCACGAAAATATTGACCATTTTACATATTTGAAAATTTACACCTTCGACCATCCTTCCTTGTGGTGTTAAAGTGCAATTTGAATGTCATAATTAAACTCAGTGACAACCAGTAACCCCGGATTCCATTCAAATCTGAATGGTTTTACTTTTTTTTGTGCGTAAATGCCACCCTTAAGGGTGTTCCCATCCCAAACCCGAAAGGGGTTGAAATTATACACAAAGAACATGTAGTGAAATTTTATAAATCTCATTGATCCCAAAAAAAATATTAATTCGACACAATAATTTGTCGGTTATACAGTTTTAAAAAAATTGCCGCGACCTCCTCCCATCGCCGCCCATCCCAGAGCGTTAAACAAGTTGTCCAAAATATGCTCAGCGACACCCATAATCACGATTTGACTGGTATCTCGGTTGTTTTCGCGTTAGTTCTTATAACGTCCCACCACCCGTCCCCCTAAGCGTGCACCCCTCCCATTACCAAAGCGGTTGATAAAATACGTAAAAAACATCAGTACAAATACTATCAATGTCATTAACCTCGACAAATATTTATTCCACGCTAATATGGACCGTTTGTCATGTTTGAAGATTTCCACCCGCCTGCGCTCCCACTCCTCTCGGCGGTAGCCGTGTCCACTCCTGCTGTGTTTGTTTCATTGTCGGAAGAAACAATTTGGTGAAATTTCTCCATGGCTGTAGATTTGTATGCGAAACAGATATATAAACAAACAGACAAACGAACCCACTGCTTTATTTATTAGAAGAAGAAGATTAGAAGATTTTGCGGATAAAATTATGCATAGTTTTATTTTTATTTTGTGTAATAAACTCTGTATTCGTCATTTTTTAAACTCTTTTTTATTATATAATATACGGCATTGTATTTAATGTATGTAGGGTGGCTAGAATAAAAGTTTAAAATCAAAACCGAAGTTTTTAATGTAATAACATAAATATTTGTGTAATTAATTATTCAGTAATTTTCCAAGACGAAAACAGTTTTTGTAGTTTCAGTTGTTTATATAGTTAATAAAATGATAATCTGAATTTCTTATGTCATAACATTGATTATAGGAAGACTTGTTGATATATATATATGCAAACTGGTGGTATAATTTTTAATTATTTAAAAACTGTTTGCAGCATATTCTACAGTTCACACCGTTTTTGTGTAATTAAGTAGGATTTATATAAATGTCTTTTTGCAGTTGGTAGAACTGTTTCACAAACCACAGAATAGCGCTCCATTATTGAGTTTCAGTATTTTAGTTTAGTCGAAAGCGAGTGTTAACGTTATACTAATAAAGTTTCGCCGAACCAGTTCTGGAAGCTTTGGGTCATAAAGTGCATGAAAACGGAATACATAAATCGGGTATACACATCCGGGCTATAGGAAATAATCCATAACCATCAACGCCTGAGGAAGTACAACTATTTCTCTGCAAACCAAATAGTACAACTGGTTCATCTCTGATCAATCAACGAGAGATAGTCCCCTCCAAGATATGTTTCGGAAGAAGTATTTTACGTGGACACCAGAAGCACACAGGCATATGTGGACATTAGGGATACACTCATTTCAACGCAAGTTCTCATGCTGTACGACCCATTAGTACCCTTGCTATTGGCCACAGACGCTAGCAGAATAGGATTAGGCGCAGTGATGTCTCACAGACTGAGCAACGGTCAGGAACTCCCAATCACATACTCAAGTCAAAAACAATGGCTGCAACAGAACGGAGATGTCAGCACATCGACGAAGAAACACTAGCTATCTTATGGACATTACAAAAGTTTTTCAAGTATCTCTACGCACTTCACCTCACATTCATCACAGTTCACAAGTCATCAACTCACAATTTAACCTGGAAAAATGTTACCTGTGTTGTGTATTAATCGCATGGCCGCGGATTTCCTGTCAAATTTTTATTTTGACGTCTTATTTAAGACAGTGAACGTCATCCAAACGTCACGGATACAATTTTTTACTCGGTTAGAAGCCCGAGAAGATTTTATTCCATAAGGTAACTCTTAGAATCGCTCAAAAACCTGGGACAACATAATTATAAGTCTCCGGATACGAACAAACCGTGCCACTAACTTTAAGAGAAGCAGTTCTCAATTATCTCCACGAAGCACCTGTAAACATTAAAAGGGATAGCGTGTTCTTTAGTTTTTTGTTCTGGGATCGACTCCGATATCGAGCGAGTTGACAAAAGCTGTATTAATTTATTAATTATACTGTTCATAGAAACACTCCTCCAAAATCCGAGAACATCACTGGAAATACCCGAAGGCACCCAGGGAAAGAGTTTACATCTACTACACAGGAATAATCGAAGGCACAATGCTGTTAGTCATCATGGACGCGTACAACAAATAGTTAGAAGTTAAAACAACACACTCAGCAATAGCACTGCGACGATCGCCATCTTGGACGAGCTGTTCACGAGCTGTGGTGCTCTTGTTACCATTGTTTCTGATAACGATACACAATTTACTTAAAAAAATTCAACTTTTTCTCGAGATCGTAGTGTTAAATATCTCAAATTAAGTCTATACATTTGCAAATGGAGAAGCAGAACGATATATGCAGACGGTGAATGATGCTCTTTACTCGACAAAAGGATCACTACAACGTAACCTGAACACAAACTGAACTGGGACGTGATTTACGTACAACAATGTACGTGGTTCTACTAAACGATAAGCATTCTAAGAACAGTCGGAAGCAGCAAGCGACAATGGACAAGATGGCATAAGTGAATTCCAGGCACCGTCATACCACGTCTGCGAGACTTGCACTACGAAATACAGTGCCAAGGCAAAACTGTTAAAAGTCACATCGGGCAGATTAGGAATTTTTAAAATCAAAATCAATTAATGAGGCTTGAGGTAGACCCCAAGTTGCATGACCCATAAAACAACCACAGCAACGAATTCTAGAAACAAGGAACAGGCTAGTAGTATCGACGACTACACCAAGTATGCCAGCAACTCCAACCACCCCAGAAACTCCAGCCCCACCAGGAATAGCCCAGTATTTCGTACAAAAAACGACCTCAGCCTATCCGGTATGTGAATAATTTTTTCCTATTTCAACTTAAATTTTAATATAAATAGCATTGGGCAGTATTCAGATGAAGTCTTACTATAATAGATCGACGTAAAGGTGTCAAAAATTAATTATTTAGTATATTTAACTAAGAAGAGTAGCGAAGTAGTTAGCTATCACTACCCTCCTCAGCGCCTCAGCGGATCAGCCTCAACCCGCCAGTAAAATTATTGTATTTTCGGCAACTCTTAATGTATTTCTAAAACCAGATAATACGTTGGAAAGAGAAGTAATTTTTCTAAAACTTTTATTATGACCAATGAATGTACGACCGACCGTTTTTGAGATATCAAAAGTAAAAATACGACAAACTGCATTTTTTCCGAAAGGACGATACGTTTAACGAATTATTTCTACAGCTTAATACGAACAAATCTCGTAATAAAACATAAATCGACGCAGAATTTTATACTCAACAATTTATTATTGAAAAATGTTTTCAATAGAATGATTCATGCTTTAAGGTGCGTTTACACGTTTCGGCCGAGTTCACTCCTCGAGAGCAACTAGCAGTCCCCACTATCGAGAGTCCGCTCAGACCGTTTACACGCACGCAGTCAGTTCTGCGACCTTGGGCATACGGTAAGAGTTGTCCGCTATTCCTATTGGAATAGTCGGCCAGCTGCCTCCTAAACCGGTCAAGGCACGGCGAGGGGAAAGCTGCGACCCAACAGCAAACTCCTCCCGCCATCGGAAGTGTGTGGGACAAGTACCAAATGCCCGACTTACTTCATGCAGGTTTTTCTACGGTTTCATCTGCCTCACTTTTAGGCGAATTGCCGGGTAGGATCCTTAAACCATAGCCCGGGGGCCCTAGTTAACCCTTGGCTATCTTCCTCTACCCTTCCGTATCATAAACTTGTTTGTGAAATAAAGCTTGCAAACATCCTCGTGGGTCCTTTTTATATTGTTTTTTGCCATATTACTCTCAGGTAACTCTCAGCTAATTCAAATTTTCATGAATGCCTGAGAGTACTCTCCGAAAGCGCTGAGAAAATGTTTCCACTGGCGAGAATGAAGCAACAATGCAGCTCTCGGAGAGGTCCCCCTCCACTTTTGGTGAGAACTCTCAGAGTCCTTTACACTTGCGAGTTTTACTCTCGAGCGGATATCGAAAAACTGAAAATAGTTGCAAAATTTCATGGGATTTAGAAACGTTTTCAAATGTCTTTCGAATTTGAAAACATGGTTTTTCACTACTGGCAACAGCCAATACTAGTAAGGAAATAAATATAAAATACCCGACTTTTCCGTTTTTGGACTAAGGTTCCCACAAGCAGAGGCACCTCTGCCTGTTTTGAGAGGTGTATGTTCTGGGGTCACAGACTTTGGGCATACGGTAAGTGTTGTCCGCTATTCCCATTGGAATAGTCGGCCAGCTGCCTCCTAAACTGGTCGAGGCACGGAGAAGGGAATGCTGCGTCCCCACAGCAAACTCCTCCCCCGCTATCGGAAGGGCGTGGGACAAGTGCCCAATGCCCGACCTACCTGATGCAGGCTTTTCTAGGGTTTTCCCTGCATTTCTTTAGGCGAATTTCGGGTCCTTAAACCATAGCCCGGGGGCCCTAGTTAACCCTTGGCTACCTTCCTCTACCCTTCCGCATCCCCCCTTTCAAATCCCTTCCTATGCTATTAAAGGGGAGTTGCCTAACGTGGATTGCCCTCATGTAGCCTGTTGCCCTAAAAAAAAAGTATTTAGCTACTCGGCTACAATTTCAACAACACCGGCAACTGCAGAACTACTAATTACACACAGATCGAGTCAATGTCCACCGTTACGTCTTCCCTTCATGAGGACAACAAACTGTTGTGTATTTAAGTAGGGTGTATATAAGTGTCTTTTTACAGCAACCAATACTGTTTCACAAAAACGCAGACTAGCGTTCTAGAGTTGATATTCCATATTTGACTTTTGTCGTCAGGAAGTGTTGCGAAGTTTGTTGTGAAATGTTAATTTTATACTAATAAAGTTATTATTAACAACCCACTAACACAAAATCATGTTATGACTCTAACAGCTTTCTTTTGCACACTGAATTCTGAATGAGAATCTGGAACGTTTTACCAGAAAGGAGTGGTGATATATTTCAGTAATGTATAGAAATAAACAAAATTATAGTGCACAATATATTTATAGAGTTTACCGTACAATGTAACTGAATTGACGGATTTACCAGGTTTTAATACCAGTAATATTTGTGGCAAATTTTAATTGTGTTGTTCCTTATTTAATACGTAAAATTGATTTCAAGAGATTTCTTAAAAAGAATATAACCGTTTGTTGTAACTCGGCGAGCACTTTTCCCACTATTAGATCATAAACTGGAGCCTGCTTTTTATGAAAATATTGAATTTTAGTGTCCATTGCCATAATTGAAAATTTTTAAAATTGGTAATAGATTTGCAGAGGAGCATCTAAAAGGCGCTTTACTTCGGTGTTTGGTGTACTCTAATTTGGTGTAAAAATTTTGGTGAAGTCTTGAACAAAAATATGTAGATCAGGTTTTTCTTGATCGGTCCCGACCCAGTCATTATTTGGTTTCCTTAATGAAGGATTTGTTTTAGTTATCTTCCAGATGCTTTGGTCTGCATGTGATTATGTTCCTAAATAATGATTGAATGTATCTTGTTTTAGCGTTTTTATTTTATTTTTGATAATATTTGCTAATTTATTACATATTGTTTCGTCTATTGGATTGAGTGTTGAATACCATTTTGTTATTTCTCTACGCTTTTTTGCACTAGAACCAGAATTTCGTTGGGTATGTTTATATGGTGACGTACTCCTGTGGTGATAGCAGGTGTGGTATACCATGCTGCATTTTGTACGGTAGTGAAGAAGTACCACTGTGAACAAAAAGTAAGGTGAATTTATTTATAAAATATAAATTCTTTATTTATTCTTCCAAATCAATTTCATCCCCTTCAAAGTAATCCCCGTCCGATAAAACGCACTTTTCCAAAGCGTTTTCCAGTCCTCGAAACAGTCGGAATAGTCTTTTTCCGGTATAGCCTTCAAGACCTTCTTAGATTCGGTTTTTATCTCCTCAATCGTGTCAAAACGGCGTCCCGGCATTGGCCTTTTGAGTTTGCCGAATAGCCATAAGTCGCACGCAGCCAAATCAGGCGAATACGGTGGTTGCGGAACGATCTTAGTCGAGTTTTTGGCAAAAACGTCGCGAAGAACCAATGCAGTATGACATGGTGCATTATCGTGATGAAGGAACCAAGAGTTGTTCGCCCATAATTCCGGCCGTTTCAGACGTATAGCTTCACGCAAACGACGCATAACGCTCAAATAATATTCTTTGTTGACAGTTTGGCCCGGCGGAAGGAATTCATAGTGCACCTCACCACGATAATCAAAGAAAACTGTCAACATGACCTTGATTTTCGATCGACTTTTCCGTGGTCTTTCCGGTCTTGCTTCACCTTTTGCACGATATTCGCTGGATTGGTCGATGGTTTCAGGGTCGTATGCGTAAATTAAAGTCTCGTCTCCAGTAATGATGCATTTCAAGTGGTCCTGATAGTCAGACAGCAAAGTTTCCCACACATCAACGCGACGCTTTTTTTTATCCAAAAATTGGAGCGATTTTGGCACCAATCGAGACTTGACGCGTTTGAGACACAAAACATTCTTCAAAATGGTTTGGGCGGAGCCAAATGATATTCCAACACTGTCAGCGAGATCTCTAATTGTCCATCAACGATTTTCAAGCACCAAATCTTTGATTTTTTGGACGTGGCCCTCGTCGGTAGACGTTGATGGTCGTCCAGAGCGCGGTTCGTCTTCAACGCGTTCTCGGCCGTCTTTGAACTCGTTGTACCACTTAAAAACGTTTTTTTGTGCCATAGTTTGATCACCAAAGGCCTTCCGCAACATTTTCAACGTGTCCGCACAAGAATATTCGTTCCGTAAACAAAATTTGATGCAAGTTCTTTGCTCAACAAAATCACTCATTGCAAAAATCGAAAAATTCACTTTTGGTTGTTTACAATAAACACGTGTAACTCGGAGATAATTAAACCTTTTTACAAACAGACTCTTGACAAATATTATAGACAGTCCTACCAACCTAGGAAAAAGAATTTACCTGCCTTCCTAATACCCAGGAGTTTTAAATGACAATTTCACCTTACTTTTTGATCACAGTGGTAGGTAACGTCTTCTTCCAGCACATGGGGACTACGTAGTCTAATATTAGTTTGTAGTTTTTGGCCAACAATTTTCCTGAATATATACCAATCTATCTTATGATTATATAGCGATGGTCTAGGCAACTTCTTGATTATTGTACTGCTATATGGAGCTGTAACTGCTGTATGATCGGATGATATATCATAGTTGTTAACAATATCACTATAATTGGAATACATACCATTTGTGACAAAATAGTCCAATAAATCTGCTGTTTTTCTCAAGTCCGAGGGCCAATTCGTGGGCTTGCAAGTGGGACAGAACCCGTGATCTTTCCCCCAGAATTCGGTTGTATCAGTGGCGGCTGGAGGATGTGTCCTCATGTTCTACAGCACATAAATTAATTTAGTAAGAATTAATTATTCTTAATTTTAAGAGCCTTCATGATAATAGTGTTTTAACGGTGAGAATCTCTGCTACAATGTCGAATACTTTAAACTGCCCGCTTTGCGTCACACGCGCTACAACTAGTGTAGCCAGCTAGTCTTGTAAGGTGTTCCAAAATTCTAAGTACAGAATATTCCAGAATTTATAGAATGAGAAATGCGCAGTGTATCTTTTCACCCCCTCTCCCTTCATCACCCGTAAAGCTCTACAAATTACCTCATTTTTGGCTACAAATCGGATAGCTCCAGGCCTCCAAACAGAACCTTGCTGTGAAATGAAGTAGAGGCGGCAGCATCTGGGGGCATAAGGGACGAAATAATAATAAATTTGAACTATACAGTAATTATAAATCTTATTACAAAGTAGCTTATATTTTAAAAGAATAATGATTACCAAAAATTAAAATATTGTAGAAAAATAGTTCATATACATTATTTTGTACTTGTATTTTAGTTGTCTATTATATTCTTTGAAATTTTACTATATACAAAAATGGCATTAGAAATACGTGAGTGGGGCATGTTAAAAAAAGTTTGGTAAACACTGCATGTATTTTATCAGTTTGCGATAAGTCAGGGGTATTGGCAATTATTTTGACTTCATTATCCACCTCAGCTTTTCATTGAAACTGTTGTTTCAGCAGCAGCTGTTAGGGCTTTGATAATATTAATGTAATCATTAACACCACAATCAAATATTGGTGGTGGCTTGCTAATTATATTTCGTTGTGTATCCATCGTCTCATCAACAGCGTTTTCATTAATCTTAGATACAGCTGTAAACATATTATTATGTACTATGATTGTTTTATTTAACACTAGCTAGGTGTCCGGTGTTGCCCATGTCATAATTAAACTCAGCGATGTCCATAACCCCGGAATTAACTTAAATCTCAGTTGTTTTCGCGTTATTTTTGGCTAACGCCCGTCCACCCCGACAGCCCTGTTCAGAAGGGGCAGAAATTATACACAAAAGACATACACAATCTACATCGGGAGAAATACTAACAATATAATTGCCCCGAAAAATATTTATTCTACGCAAATATCGGCCGTTTAACGTTTGAAAAATACCACTCCCGTCCTCATGCATATACTCAAACAAACAGTCTATTTTATTTGTTAGACTAGCTAGGTGCTCGGGGTTGCCCGTGTACTTATTTTAATTTAATCAGATCCCCCTCCCCCAGTGCATTGCGATAAGCATTAATACTCCCAGTACCAAATGATAAAAATACTCCTCGTATCTTAAGAGGTGCGTATGAGAGTCAAACATTTTCTTGGTACTCTAAGAGACATAAAAGTATCCTCGGTACCCTAACATAGTAAAAAATAAACGCACTCCCGATACCCTATTGAAACAAAATTTCTTCATGTACCTCGAAAGTATGAAAAACACTCGCGGTATTATTGAGAGTAAAAAATACTCTGGTACCTTAAAAGAATCAAAAGTATTTGCCATACCTTAAGACAGTAAAAAAATACTCATAATACCGGTAGACTAAGGGTGTCAAAATTACTTTCGGTTCCTTAAGAGAGTTAAAAACACTCCCGGTAGGTTAATAGAATCAAAAATAGTTACGGTACTTAAAGAAGGCCAAAAATTCTTCCATTTCGTTAAGCCTCCGTACCCTAATATAGTAAAAAATACTCTCGGTACCTTAACAGAGTCAAAAAACTCCCAACACCTTAAAAGAGGAATAATCGCGGTACCTTAAGAGACATATAAATACTCTCGCTACTCTAAAAGTGTCAGAAATATTCCCGTTACCTTAATGATACAAAAAAAACGTCCGGTATCTTATCGAGCCAAAAATATTTTCATTAGGTGAAGAAAATCAGAGATATTCATGCCCTTTAGCCTTTTTTGAGGACAAAATTACTTCTGTTATCTTGAGTAGGTCAAAATGACTCTCCTCGACCTAAAAACGTGATTAATATTCCTGGAAGTGAGAAAAATATAATTTAGAAAAGATATAATGCATACGTTAAAAATGAAAACAAAGACCAATGATTACGACTAGGCGTCAAATATTGAAATGAAAAAATTACGTCTGTTTTGAAAATTAATGATAGGAAACATAGCCAAATACAGGCAAACGAAGTGATGATATAAATAACACTCAACGCTTCTGGAAGCCTTGTTCCTTTCTTCAGGTGCTGAGAAAACATTGGAAGTGGCAACTTTCCAAAACACAGTAAGGGAATCAGAACCGTTTGATTTCTGCATGGCTGCTGACTGGCCAAAATGGAAGAGAGGGTTTTAAAAGTTTAAAATGGTCACTAAGCCAGATAATAAACCTGAAGAACAGGTAAATATGCTTTTATATATAATTAGACCACAGGCAGATGATCTTTTAAAAGCATTAGGCCTGCCTGAGGATCAAAAGAATAAATACGTGCCAATTATAGCCGCATTTTATAGACAGTTCGTTGTCAAAAGCAACAAAACCTATGAAAAGAGCTGTCTTTAATTCAAGGCGTCGACAACAAGCAGACTTGCAGCATTTGTAGCTAATTTATATACATTAGTGGAAAATTGTGAATTTGGAGATTTAAAGGATTAAATGATTTGTGATAGAGTGGTAGTTGGAGTTATAGAGATGGAATTATCGCAAAAATTACATGCTGGATAAGGCGATCACATTGGCCAAACAAAAAACAGCAAGACGTGCTGAGGCCAGAAACACAAACATCCGCGACATTCGACAAGTTTAAAACATGACCGAAGAATCCACCAGGACACTACAGCGCTATACCGAAACAAATTCAGAATCAACATGAATGAGTTAGTTGTTGGAAACGTGGAAAGTTTCCGATAACCGAATGCCCATCAGCAAAAGCAGTGTGTGATAAATGCAAACGTACGCGAGGTGCTGTAAAACCGAGAAGCCGGGCAATGTTCGCCGTTTCCAACATATCTCCCGTAAAATTGAGAAATATTTTATTGGGGTAATTAGCACAGAAAAGCGAAGGAAACATAAATGGGCTGTACCAGTGACTATTAAAAATAGTCTTATTACGTTTCATGCAGACACGTAAGCAGATGTGTCTATAATCTCTCAAAATATATATTTCGATTTTCTCAGCGGAATAAAAATGGGAAAGCCAGAAGAACATTATACGAAGTCGACTCTGAAAGACTCAGTAATGAGATCGGTTGTTTTTATGAAAAGGTTTATTATAAGGTTGGATAAGCTGTGCGACCTTTATTAGAAGGGAGAGTCACTGAAGAATTGTAAATAGTAAAACGAGCAAATATGGATGCGATTGTAGGAGACAATGGTTTATGCTGGTATCATAAGAAGTTTGGCTCGTCAGCAAACGTCAGCAGTATTCACTGCAGGCGGTGGAATGAGAGGAGATTCTAAAACTGTATACGATTTACGAGGGATATTTGATAAGTGCGGTAAAAATGAAACAAAAATAATTTTTTTTAGAAAACCTACTTTATTTCTCAACACTGTCATCTTCCTTGGTTATACACTTGGCCCAGCGATTTTCCAATTTTCGAACACCTCGAAAAATAGCATTTGATAACTCTGAAAAATACTCTGTCACGGACTCGATAACTTCTTCATTTGATGAAAATTTCTTCCACCAAGCCAAATTTTCAAGATCGGAAACAAGACGAAGGCACTTGATGCTAGGTCTGGTGAATCGGGTGGATGAGAAACCAATTCGAATTAAACGCGTACACTGGCGCATTGTCCTCGTGACACAGCACTTTCTTGAGTGCCAAACTTGGTCGTTTCTCAATCAGAACACGTTTCAAACGATCCAACAGAGCAGCATAATAGAGCCCAATTATGGTTGTGCCATTTTCCAAGAAATCTATGAATATTATACCCGAGAATCCCCACCAAAAAATTAACCATTCAGCTGAGAAGCCTAAGTCATCAGCTACCTCACGCATTGTTAGTCTGCGAAATTCCATTAGGATATTGTGAACTTTTTCGATGTTTTCCTGAGTCGTGACCTCAATTGGGCGGACGGAGCTAGATTCAATTTCCATGCGATCTCGTTTAAACTCATTAATCCAGAAGAAAATGATCTCCAATGCTGGTGCAGCGTCCGCATGAACTTCATCCAATTTGGTTTTGATTTGTGCGGCTGCCCCCCCCCCCCCGGTTCAAATAAAAGTGTTTAATGACAGAGCGAGATTCGTTTTTTTTCATTGTATCCGCCTGACTACACATCTAACACTACATAAGGCTGCCAACAATAAACTACGACTGGCATATGTTTCAAACTTTTAAGAGTATATTTGAAAGAATCCTGTTTACCAACAATGTCGCGAAAGTGAAAAACTTTCATAAAAACTTACTAGACTTATAATTAGATTGAAAGATGGTGCAAAACCACATGCTCCCGCAACACCACGTCGTTTTCCGATCCCAATGTTTGACAATATAATAAAAAAAGAATTAAATGACGTGGTTTTAGCAGGAGTGATTGAACCAGTTGAGGAGCGAAGTGATTGGTCTGTACGTTTTGTAACAAATTAGAAAGTGCGTTGATCACGTACAGTTAAATAAATATGTTAAAAGAGAAATTTATCCCATGACAATAACAGAAAACGTTTTGTTGTCCAAAGCCAAACATTTTTCTAAGCTAGACGCTAACAGTGGATTTCGCAGTTCGAGCTTGACAGTTCCTTTCAATTGTTGACAACGTTTATTACTCCCTTTGGAGATGTAAATATAAGAGTCTGCCTTTTGGAATTTCAGCAGCTTCAGAATTTTGACAAAAAGATATATCACACTTATTAGAAAAAATAGAACTCAAAGTAATTATTTCTATGCAACACGAAGTTTTATGGGAACAATTGATTATTTGGTAAGCTTTGTGCCTCATTTAGCAATCAAAGTAAAGCCACATGTTGAGTTCTAAAAATCAGTTTACATGGGAAAATGAACAGGAAAAGGCATTCTAAAACATTAAGAGTCCTACTTTGGTTTGTTTTGATGCGATGCGATAAACTACTATTTCTGCATAGTTGGAGCAGTATTAAACAGAATTCTATATGAATATTCTGTCCATCATCAGACGCATCTAAGACTCAAAACAAAGCGCAAAAAAATTGAGCGCATATTGCAAAAGAAGGATACGCGTTAATGTGGGCGTGTGATCGCTTCAAAATTTCACAAGGGGAATTGAGGTGATGTTAGAGTTAGGAACTGAGCACTGAGCGCTTGTCCCGATTTCATCTACAAAACCCCTGGTTGATCTAACCCCAAAACTGCAGAGAACTAATGAGATATCAGTATAATATTTATTATGTTCCAGGAAAAGAATTGGGAACTGTTGTCATTTTGTCTCGATATCCTCTCTTGAAACCATTAACGATGAAGAAGTGGAAGAATGTGTCAATGCATAAGTTCGAGCCGTAGTGGACGGACTATTAGTGAGCGATGAAACATTAAAGAAAATCCGAGAAATTACCCTGTATATCTGCAATTTATTCGTTTCAGTACGACGAATGACCGTCAAAAACGTCATTATCCTTCGAATTATTCGACTATTGAGATCGCTGTTGAAGATGGACTACTAATGAAACCGGCAAGGATTGCCATTCCTCGAGCAAAGCGGAATGAGAATTTGAAAAAAAAACAACTTTGAGGGATATCAAGGAATCACTAAATGCAGAGCTAAAGCTCGTTATTCACTAAGGTGACCTGGGCTGTCGAAAGATATTGACACAATTATCCACTAATGTCATCAGTGCGTTCAAGAAAATCAACAAGAAACAGATATGAACCATTAATGTCATCGAAATTTCCAGAGAGGCCATGGCAGAAGGCTGCGATGGATTTGTTTTACCTCGAGCGAAAAACAGATACAGACTATTATTCGATATATCCAAAGACAGCAACGTTGACAAGAAAGATCATAATACACCTCAAGGCGAACTTTCCAAGATATTATGTACAGCGATACTGCTACACATTTTAGCCCTGTGTTATCTTTCGAATTTAGGACATTTGTAAAATAATGCGATTCTAAACATATAACATCAACACCCAAATATGCTCAAAGTAATGGTTTTGAGAAAGGAGCGGTCAAGATTGTAAAACGGTGCCCGAAGGAAACAGACGATGGATGTAAGACACTCCAGAGTTATCGATCCACGCCGCTTGCGAATGGTTTCTCGCCAGCAGAATTACCAATGAGAAGAAAAATCCGAAATTCTGTACCGACTTCAAAGGTTAATTTGGGACCAAACCTGGCTGATAAAAATATCAATCTGGAAAAGAAGAAGATCAACGATCTCGACAGAAACAAAATTACAACCAACATCACGGAGCAAGGTAGCTTCGCGAGTTGCTTCTCGAAGATGTTTGGATTACTGATTAACAAGGACGATTGTTGTGACACATTCAATTCCACGATCATACATTATTAAATTAAACAAAAAAAAATACATTGAAGATAGTCCAAAAGAAAAACTTCGCAGAAAATGTTTTCATCTGAATCCATTAGGAACAACCATTACTCGAGATCGAGAGCGTCTCGCTAACTATTCATGTTCGACAAGAGACGGAGTTAACAAGCCAATCTGTACCACAATGTGAGGCCAACACAGAGCAGCAACGGCAAGAGATACAACCTTGGGTTACTATGACCAAAAGCGATAGAACACCGAAACCTCCCAAAGGACTAATCAGTGAAATATGAACTATCTTGAGAAGGGAGACGTGTTGTTAATCAGTAATATTATCAGGTGTATTGTTAATGTTTAGTTCACGAAGTCGCGCGAAGGGGCTAACAGATGTCGTCAGTGTTGTTAAAGAATTTTGTAAACAGTTCAGCCATTTTGTGTGAAATAAAACAGGTATATCTTAGCTATGTATGTTTTATGTAATTAAATTTTGATGGAATATGACTTTGTAACTGGAGGTCAACTATTTACTGAAGTTTAGGGTAAGATCATAATACAAATAATTACATAAATAAATAGGCAAATAACATACAAAATGGAGTTATAATATAAATACCACACAAAGGTTCTGCAATCTTCGTTGCTTTCGCAGGTGATTACAAACGCAAGAGCGTAAGAACGACACTACCGCACAATCCAGCTGACGAACTCAAATCATTTGAATTGCAGAAACGTTGCGTTGTATTTATATTATCACTTCATTTGACTATTTATTTATGTAATTAACATACTTTTAACACAGACGTATTATATTTCAATTTCTGTAATAGAAATAGTCCGTGTTGCACTCAAAGAAATTTTGAATTTTACAATATTATAGTCTTAATTTGATTAATGAATTGTCATGATTAGAATTATATTAAAATAAAACTTTCGTAAATAGAAATACGGTGCCTACCAAAAATTGTAATTATATTATTCGAATTTCTGTAGAATTTCTGATTTATTCCAGATCCTTGAAGTAAAAATTCTCGATAGGGACTATGGAATATGAACTGATAGTAATTCAAATGCTAGGGTAATGATATATGGAGAGTTGAGTTGAAGTGGATGTATCGGTGTGCTACTATCGATAGACGTTATCGTATGTCGCATGCGCAGTTGAATTTGATAGTGATACATGGGGTTTGATCAGGACTATAATAGAATATGGATATCTCGAGTAAAGTTTGGAATGTTCATAAATTTAGGAACATACATTTTAACACGTGTGCAACATGATTGTTGACATTGGTTCTCACCGTTACCTTTATTTTGCACCCACACAAGGACAGTGTTATTTCAATGTCAATCTCATCTGTTCCATTTTCGTCATCAGCTAACATGGCGGATCGAAGCCAGTTTTATTTTAACTGAAAGCAACCAGTATTGATAAATTGAAATGTTTTCCACTCCATCGTCGACATCGGAGGCACACAATTATGATTTTGAGAAAGAAGAAAATGCAGCGAAGTGGAAAGGCGTGTTCGTCAACTCCCTCAGGAAGGTAACATCGATTTATGTTTTTGTTTATTACTGCATAATTGAATGTTGATATGGTTTCAGATTTTGTTAAAAAATGTATGTTTTAAGTGTACTAATTTATAAATACAGATTTTATGATACTGACCAAATTGTTTAATAGTGTTTTCAAGTTGACATTTACATGTGTAAACAATATTTAAACAAGGTGTCATTTGTAATTGAATATAGGCATCTGCAATTATGAAATTATGTTTCTGTTACATATTACATGAAATGCTATTCTCAGTTTGCTGTTTTAAATAATAATCTTGTTGAATTGAGTGAATTAATCTTTGTCAAGTGCTAAATCATTTTGTTTAAATAATATTACTTTTTTTCACACAATTGTGTTATCTAGTTAATGTTTTAAAATAACGTTTTTATTGAAAGTACAAATGACATAGGCTTCAAATATCAAAACCGAAATTTGAAGTGCACCACACCAATAATTATTGTCAGTTGTGATGTCTTACCTAACGTCAAAAAAATTTATTTTGGTGGCTCATTCAGTTCAGTAAATTCAAGCCGTCATATGTATAAGTAATTGCCATTTTCTTTTCTTATCAGATATTTGATATTTAGTTCAATTTTTAATCAAATAAATATAATGGCCTACAAGTCAGAAGCAATTTAATACAAAATAACACAATGTATTGTTCCTTTTTTCTAAAAACTGCTTAAGGTGTAGTAAAACAATTTTTTGGGGGGAATATAATCTATTTTCTGTAATATATACATAATTCCATTTCAAGATATATATGTAAACACACCCACAAACATATATACACAATGTAAGGATCTTTATTCGGATGAAGACTGCTTAGGTCCTTGAAAATTTGATTTTTATTGATGTACAGCCTATTTGTATCAATTGTTGATTTCTGATGTTGGCTACCCTGCCTTTTTCTTATCTAATTGTGTATATATGTATAACTTATCTGGACAGGAAAGAGGGATAGAGAGTGGCTGATTTACCTTAAATTAGTAGTTGGCATTGACAGGTTAGGTAGCAATGAACATACCAAATTTTTGATGGCGTAAACCCCTTTTCCTCAGGACAGTAGGACTGAACATTGTGTTGGACAGTAGAAATGAAAGAGATATATTAGGTGGCCAATGTCACTATGTTAGACAGGAGAAAGTCTTTCAAATTTTAAGGGCGTGAATCTCCTTTGTGTGGATGCACCCTGGGTGACAGGTGTGGAATTCAGACTTGAACAATTGATGATGCTGTGACTTTGTCGAAATAAATAAAATGGATAGGAATGAGGAATAGAGAGCTGAGAGACTTGCTTTAAATTCAGAGATAGTATTGCCACGTTGCTAGGAATGAACGTACAAAATTTTTTGGGGGCTTAATTTCCCTTCTTCATTACATCTCTCATGCCATCCCACCTTGTGGTTAACCAGCATATATATTCAGTGAACCTCACTTATGTTTTTACGTTAGTTCTGGAAGATGATTGCAATAATAGCTGTCGAAATGTCACTGTTTACCAACATTATCTGGGTGGAAACCTGAGAAGCCTTTCTTAATACAATTCACATGTAAAACCTTAGATCTTTATTAATATTTGTGGGAACTATATATATATATATATATATATATATATATATATATATATATATATAACACTTAATGAAAATGTTATTAGGTCAAATTAAATAACACATTTGGATAGGAAAGAGAGAGAGCAATGCTGACTTACCTGAAATCGGTAGTTGGTCCAGCCTGGCTTAGGTGGAAGTTCAAATTTTCGAGGGCCTGAATCTAAAGCATATATATGTAAGTTGGTTTTACATAAATACATCGTACAAAGATTTTACATGAAAACTTTAAATGTTGGTAAAATAGCTTTCAGTAGATGGCATTTGTGGCAGTCAGGCAGGGAAAGATCAACGGAGGGGAGTAAAGCGAATTTGTCCTGCTCAATCGCTCAGATATGAACTCCAAATATTGAATATGTGTACTGTAAATAACAGGTTTCCTACAGCTAAAATTTACCTTTTTAAAATTATTTTATTTTAATTTCATGATGGATAATAAACAAAATTCTCATGTTTATATTGACAAGAGGACACCCGTAAATTAGGAAAATAACTACATTCATATTATTATGGACTATTGATTTCAGTTATGTATAAAAGTTTTTATATATGACATTTTTTTTGTTTTTGCTGTTATATAAATTATTGTACATTTTCTACTCAAGAATGACAGTATCTGAAAGTCACATGTATTAACATGGGGAAGAACAATTGTGGTTTTATAAATAACTGACATGTCCTTTCTATGGAAGAAAAATTATGTGATTATTATAATGTGACTAGTATGTTTTCTGGTATTAGTCCTGTTAAACCATCCTTTAATCCTGTTTTTTTTTTTAAATCTGCATTTAGCAAACACATTATTGTTTTCATTTTGTTCAACCCTTTCTTTCAAGCTCTGTTTGTGTGTAGAGTTACATTTCTTGTTCTGCTGGTTAATTGTCCTTTAAAGTCTTCAACTTTGTTTTGTAACTAATTGTTGGCTCATAGTTAATCTATTCTCTTTTAACATGTGCCATTTGTGGAAGTTTTACGAAATCATATTTGTTTGTATTTTAATTAACAAATGACATCAATCACAATGCCTTAATATGTTTTTTACCTGTCCTAAAGTAGTTAATAAAAGTTAATCAAAATACTTTAGCTGACATATTATTTTCTCTGCCATGAGGTTGACTATGGTACATTAATATCTGGGAAAGGTTAATCACTAAGCAACAGGATTAAGTGTCGATGTTTGAGTGTATCATATGAATCAGAGTTCTAATGTATTTATTATCTCATTCTAGGTGCTTGAACAGGTTCATCATTCACTTACAGCAAGAGATGATGCGCTTGAATATGTAGAGAGTCTAATCCTCAGACTTTTGGGAATGCTTTGTGCACGGCCGTCACCACACACAGTCCAAGATGTTGAAGACAGAGTTCGGCGGACTTTTCCAACACCCATTGATCGATGGGCTCTTAGTGATGCAAAAGAAGCATTGGAGAGGGGAAAGAAGAAATGTGTGTTGCCTGTAGATAAAATTCACCACATGTTACAAAAAGTAATTTTTTCACTTTAATATATATTAGTGGATTTCTTAGTTATCAGGAAAATTTACTTCAGAGTGAGATATAAGTTTTATTTTGAAAGGAAAAAAATTAATTCCAGTGAACAACATTATATTAATTTTTCATAGTGTTAGTAAAAGCTTTATATATTATTATTTTGCAGGAAGTTTTGCAGTATAAAATAGATTCTCAAGTTTCCCTGTATGTGGCTGCAGTACTTGAATATATATCAGCAGATATTCTCAAGGTACGTATAAACACATTTTTGCATTTAACATATCTTTAAATATTGGGATTCTTAAAGTTAAATGTGTTCTAGCTTGCTGGGAACTATGTGAAAAATATCCACCATGTGGAAATATCTTGCCAGGACATCAAAGTTGCAATGTGTGCTGATAAGGTAAACTAAAATTATACTTATATATTTTCATCATGTGACAGAAAATTATTGACATGGTTACATTTTTCTTGAGACAGGGATGCCTAACTTTAATTTACCAGATTTATAGTATAACTATGAAGTACTGAATATACAATGAATCTTAAAAGTAGTAGTTATGCTGTATGTTGCTTAGTGCATGCATACTTAGATAAGCTTTCTGCTGGATTTGCAATTGGGTATTGCTCAGGCTACCTAAGCAGCTGGTCACACATTTTGAATAGTTCAATACAAACAGTTGACATACTTTTATATTTTGTGTTCATGTGGCCTGAAATGATGGGCCAGTGTTGTCATGTTGGTAGGAAAGAGTTCAAACTTTTGGAGCCACTAACTTGCAGGGGATAGGAGGTCTTAACTTAATGCTGGCCAACAGAGAATTTCAAAGTCTGGTAGGACCAGCCATTAGACAATTCTTGCCCTGCAAAGAAACTTAAGTCTCCTCTCTCTAGGAATAGTCACAACAAATGACAAACCTGCATACCCTCACACACATACATATAATGGGATAGGAAATAGGGATAGAATGGATGGCATTTCTCGTATTGAGGGTCAACTTCTTCACGTGAGATAGGAAAAAATTATTCAGATTATTTTTGTATTGTCACTCTTGCAGTCATTTATTGTAAAGGGTGTTCTGTATAGTCTATATTTCCATAATACATACAGTAAGGACTGTTTATTTTCCCCCATCATTTTGACATACTTACAGAAGTACACGTGACCCATTAGAAATTGTGTGAGCTGATAGTTCACCTTTCCATGTTTCCGATTGATCCATTCTGTGTCTATGTCATTCTATGTCATGGGATCAGCCTCTTGGTTCATCCTCCACTGGGCTCTTGTTTCCACCTTTTTTGCCACTCCTGTATTTTCCTATAGCTTTTACCTATACAGAGACCAAAATATAGTTGCTACTCCAAGAAAATAAAAAATACACTTGGTACATTAAGAGGGTCAAAACTATTGCCTACCACATCCACATGGAGGATCATAAAATTACATTAACCACCATGGTTAATGTGAGAATTAAACTCAGCGACTCCTATAACCCATAAATTGACACCAGTTTCAGTATTTTTTATGTAATCCCCTTCCTTCACCATCCATATGGCAGTGGCATGACTAGGAGAGGGAAAGGGGGGGGGGGACATCTGTCCCTGGCCACAGCATCTAGTGAGGCGCCAAATGATGTAATGCAGCTTCCTGATGCATCGCCAATACATTTTTCATAATTATATATATATATTCTGACTAGTTAAGATAAACTATAATTAAACAATAGCCTTTTTGAAGTCAGAAAATATATTTAATATGAATTACACTACGTTTTGTCGCTAAATTGAGACCTCTTCAGGTATGATGTTTTACAAAATTTTGATAGGATCTTTTTCTCAGTGTCATTGAAAATTTCTGTCTCTCACTCTCGACATGTGTGTTGCCTTCTATCAACTAACTGTGCAAAATTGAGAGTCTAATGACAGTTGCTGAGCTATTGTTTGGGCATTGTTGCCAGGCAGTCGCACATGAAAGGTGGTACTGATAGGTATTATGCAGCATAACTGTTTTGGAACTATTTGTATGTACAACAGCAATCTATTTTAATTACGAAAAGGAATGTGACAGTGAGAACAACGAGAAAGACAGGAGTGCCTGGAGAAGACAGCAGTCAGTGAGTCAGCCACAGATAATATATTGTAATACAGACCACAAATTCAGTTACATCAAAAATGTTTTATTCTACGCTAATAATAGCCATTTACGAATGCTTTTAAATACCAACCACCATCAGTGGTGGTAGGTGTCTTAAACCTTCAATGTTTGTTACTGGATCTTAAGTTTGGTAGAAATTAATCTACATGTTTAAGATTGTACACGGGAATTTGTTTTGCCCCCTTTCACCCCTACCTATTGGGGGTTGAACTATTTCTTAACCAGTCTGTTAAATGTCAGAATTTACTGATTACTTTTATAAAGTGGCCTTTCACTCACTTCCTGCTCCACTTCCACACCTAGTGGCTGAACTACAGTTTAACAGTCAGTGAATGTTAGTATTAAACTTATTGACTTCTATCATCCAGGATTTGCAACCAATCTTGGTTTTGTTTTATGTAACACTCCTCCACCCTCTCTTAGTGGTGCTGTTTTCCCATGTAGTAAGTGGTTGAAATTATACACTAAAAACATCTGAAGAAGAAACTTAATTCCATCAACCCCCGAAACTAATTTTTTGATGATATCATCGTTTTTCTCTTATGTTTCAAAATTTCAGCCCCATTCACTCCTGTAGAGTGCCTAATGCTTCAAAAGGCCAATAGAACCATTAATGGGCATGCGGACAACAACTTGCCAAAGTTTCGTCGCAATCAGCTGGATGGTATAAAAACATGTAGGGGACCAACAGAGATTCATTTTTATATATATAGATGTGGCAAGAGCAAGATATTTTCTTTGGATTCGAAGATAGGGCAGACATGTGATCTATTTCTATGGCACGGCAGGCAATGCAGCTTTGGTGGGGTTTACATTTTAAGCAGTGAATGATTTTGGATATTCACTATGTTTGGAAGAGACACTTGGATCAACACTATTGCTTTTGTTTCTAACCTCTAGTCTTACTTTTTGCACATGCACACTTTCCTCACATTTATTACTGTATTCCATAACTCTTAATTATTATCTAACTAGCTGGGTGCCCGGCGTTGCCCGAGATGTCATTTATCTATAACCATCCATAAGACTCCAATTTTGGTTACTTTTGCGCTATTTTTATGTAAAGCTCCTCGAACCCTATCTTTAAATGTGCTCACCTCCCATGCCGAAGGGGGATGAAGTCATTGACTAAATATATCGGCCATTTTTACATGTTAGAAGATGACCACCCCCACAAATATGCGATAATGAAAAAGAATGTATTCCACGCAAAAATCGGCCGATTACATTTTCTGAAAATTTATTCCCCCGCCCAACACCTCCCAAACCTGTCGCGTTACCCAGGTTGTCACAATTAGATTCAGCGACATTCGTAGTCTCGGAATTGATTCGAATCTCGGTTGTTTTTGCGGGATTTTATTTAACGTACCTCCACCCCACCCCTAAGCTTGCTCCCCTCACAGGGGTTAAATTATACACAAACAACATCGGTATAAATACGATCAAAGTAATTAACCCCAGGAAATAATTATCGCAAATATCGACCGTTTAACATGTTTGAAATTTTTCACCCCCGACCACTCCCGCTTCGGGGACTTAAACAGTCAAGTTTAATGTCATAATTAAACTCAGTGACAATCCTGATAGTTTCTGGTTTCTTTTTATCTAATGCTACTTCCACGCCAACCCTTAAGGGTGCACCCTTCCGAGTCCGAAAGGGGTTGAAATTATACACAGAACATGTAGGGAAATTTTTTAATGTAATTCATCCCGAAATGTATTTAATCGACGCAAAAAACAGCCGGTCAACTCATCCCAACCCAGTCGATACCCGCGCGTTGTCCAGATTGTCATAAATAAATTCAGGGACATCCATTACCTTCGATTTGACTCGAATCTCGGTTCTCCCGTTATTTTCAAGGAAATCCCCTCCAGCCCCACCCCTATTATGCCTACAAACAACATCGGTAGAAATACTATCAACGTCAATGGTCCCGGCATTTATTTATTCCACGCTAATATCGATGATTTAACATGATAGAAAATTTCCATCCCATCCACTCCCGCCCCTTGGGGCTAAATGGCCAATTTGATTCTATAATTGGACTGGACGACATCCATAACCTTGGATTTGACTCCAATCTCAGTTGTATTCGCGTTATTTTATTGCAGCGTTCCTCCACCCAACACCTAAAAGTGCTCTACTGATAATCCCGACCCGCTTCTGGGGGTGGTAGACGCGTCTCACCCCAACAGTCGGTAGAAACACTATCAATATCTGTGACCCCTAAAAATATTTATCCGACTGAAATATCGACTGTTTTAGCATGTTTAAATATTTGAACCCCCGTCCACCCCCGCTTCCGGGGGTGGTAGACGCGTCTCACCCCGACAATGTTTGTTTCCTGGTCGCAAAGAACACATGATTTTGAGAACAATTGTTCTAATAATGTAGATTAGGTGGATAATATTTTCATTGAAGTTGTAGTAAACTAAATTATAAACTACGTTAGCATGTAGAGTTTTTGTTACATGTATTTGTCCGTGATTATTTGTTGCTTTATTTCTTCTCAATAATACAACTTTAATTACGGAATAAATGTAAAATTATGTTTATAACAATTTATAATATAAAAACTTTTTAAAAGAGTATAAAAAGCAATGGTTCTGAAACACTTTTACTTTTGATTAAACGTCGTTATTAATGGAAACAACATCGGTTAAAATAGTATGAACAACACCACCCCTAAATCTGCTACTTTCCCGTGGTGGAAAGGGTTGAATTTTTACTCATATCACATCGGTAGAAACACTATACCCACCCCAAACCCTAAGGGTGCCCTTTTCCCAGGGCGTAGGAGATGAATATT
This sequence comes from Zhengitettix transpicula, assembly GCA_037074705.1. NCBI lineage: Eukaryota > Metazoa > Arthropoda > Insecta > Orthoptera > Tetrigidae > Zhengitettix > Zhengitettix transpicula. The sequence continues at coordinate 185,245,575 of CM073591.1, read as the reverse complement.
ATATTCAGATAACATCGGTAGAAACACAATCAATATCTTTGACCCCGAAAATATTTATCCAAATCTAATACCTGCTGTTTTAGCATGTTTAAGTATTTCAATCCCCGTCCACCCCCAATTCTGGGGTTGGTAGACGCGTCTCACCCCGACAGTGTTGTTTTCCTGGTAGCAAAGAACCCGTGTACGAAATTTGGTGAAATTTGCTCCAGCGGTGTAGATTTATATTCTCCACCCCAAACGCTAGGGGTGCTCTTTCCCCAGGGTGTAGAGGTTGAAAATTATATTCAGATATCATCAGTGGAAAGACTATAAATATATTTGACCCCAAAAAAATTTATCCGACTGAAATATCGACTGTTTTAGCATGTTCAAATATTTCCACCCCGTCCACCCCCGCTTCTGGGGGTGGTAGGCGCGTCTCACCCCGACAGTGTTGTTTTCCTGGTCGCAAAGAACACGTGTACGAAATTTGCTGAAATTTGATCAACCGGTATAGATTTGTATTCTCCACCCAAAAACCCTAAGGGTGCCCTTTTCCCAGGGTGTAGGGGATGAAAATTATATTCTGAAAACATCGTTAGAAACACCATCAATATCTTGGACCCCTAAAAATTATTATCCGACTAAAATATCGGCTGTTTTAGCAGGTTTAAATATTTCAACCCCCGTGCAGCCCCGCTTCTGGGGGTGGTAGACATGTCTCACCCCGACAGTGTTTGTTTCCTGGTCGTAAAGAACACGTGTACGAAATTTGGTGAAATTTGCTCTACCGGTGTAGATTTGTATAACGAACATACAAACAAACATACAAACATTCTTTTTTATTTATAAGATTTAGAAACTATTTCATCAAACATTTTATTTGTACTTTCATTCCAAACATTAATATCCTATGTATCTCTATTTTTTTTATTTAATTTTACTTATTTCCTAAGCCATACTTTTGTTCTTGCATTTTAACAGATAAATTAACACTTATTTGAGTGTTCAATTACATGAATAAAATTATCAACTGATACATCTATGCCAAATTGGAATTTTTGGTCATAATTTTGTTGTCATTCTACTCTGAATTCAGTATACAATCTTATTTCTAAACAATAAATTTCTCTATCTGGCAATACCCAAAGTATTTACAATAGACAATTTGAGTTATTCCTGATCTTTCTTTCTACTAGTCTTGCTCAACACAATTTTTTCACACTACCTAATAACACAATTGTTTTCCACCACTCATTATTTGATTTAATTTTTAAACTTCACTTACTACTTACTCTGTTCTGTAATTCTCTGGTGACTTTCTCATTGTGCCAGATTCTATGGCGACAATTTAATTGTTCAGGCCCTACTGTAGTGGATAAATAATACTTAATTAGTAAATATCTAAACAAAATTTCAAAAACAAAATTTAGAACAAAAAAAAACTTTTTAGAATATTATTAGCCATTAGTTACATCTTCAGCTAACCAGTGCCCTGCAAAATTCAGTATTCACTTTTAAATCTCTTTTATAAAACAGAACATGATAATCTTGTATTATCAGGCTACATGAGGGTGTGGATAATTCGAAAACTTATCAGAGTTCCCAACCAAACAAAATTCAGGAGATTTCACCTTGGCTGCTGGTCAAGTTTCCAACTCGGTTCAACTGACGACATCAGCTGGCAGACAATCTTCCCCAATACACAATAAATATATAATTAACAAAAAATAATTAAAACAATATTTTAATACCTAATAATAATATCCGAACATAAAACATTGAGATTCTTTTAAACAAATGACACTTATTTTCAATAATCTCTCATACAATCTCCTTGGCCCTTTTAACATAATTTAATCAACATACAGACCATATTATTTTTCTCCAGTGATATATCAACATTAAGAGACCTCCATAAACTCGTCACTCATCATCCACATTTGAATTTTGATTTCTCTTTCGCAGCTAACATACACCAGAGGTAATCTGTCAGTGATAATTCTCCAATACCTCTTACAATATAATCTTTCTTTGTAAATTATAATGAAATACGGTCCCACTTAGTATTATTGCAACCAACTGAAACTATTTTTCCAAACTGTGTCCAAGTAAATGATGCTAATGCTATTTAATTATTTTTAATTTTATAAAACAAATTGAAAATGACAAAATCTCATGTTGCATGTCAAAGATAATTTCTTGATTAGAGATACTGCACTTCTTTATGAAATAAACTACTTTACACTTTTAACCAACTTGTGACTGGCGGAAAATTCCATGTCACTCTACTATTGGCAAGCCATTAATATAACACCACATATCCAGATGCCACAGTTGCTCCTATTATCAAATTTAGATTCGAGAGAAATATATTAATGATGACCTTTATATGACAGTAATTAAATCTTCAAACAACCCCTCAGAAAGTACTCAAAATTTATGTGCTTTATTTCAAAACACAAGTAAAATTTGAGGACTTTTTATGTGTTTCTTTGAAGCTTTAATTTATACACAATCTATTTATCAGTAATGAAATATGTGCATTTATGTATGGTGGGGTCATCAAACAGTGAAAAATACTTTTTCTATATAATAGTTCTATTTGTGTCCTTGCTGTCATTACTAGAAGAAGCAAGGGATTCAAGATGAAGTAACAACTGTCATCTGAACCAAGCAAGTCTTCTCCACACAAACATAATTCATTGCAACCCATTGTCAAATAAACAATACACCAATTCACTATATATATATATATATATATATATATATATATATATATATATATATATATATATACACACACACACATTCAAACTTGGATAGTGAGGAAGGATAGAAATAAATAGGAGAAATAGGAGGATTGTGCTTTATGTGAATTCATATGCTCGGGCGAAGAATTACGCACATAGAAAAGCATATGTTCAAAGCAGAGAGAAGGATGGAAGAAGAAGGAAATACTTAATATTAAAAAATAAACTTTATTACAAGAGAATACAAATAATACAAAAGTACATTAAAAAATATTATTGGGCGCCAGCAGATATACATTGGTCTGCATAAAATTAAAAATTAGCTCCGGCTTGATTAAAAAGTTCTCCTTCTCAACAGGGTAATGTGGGCGGTTCGGTGGCTATTCAAGAACAGAGTCTATTTCTGCACTGTGTAAAAAATTCTACTTTTGAAAGCACTTTACATAAATTGTGATGCTTACTTTACTTGTGGCGTCAGCCGACTTGCAGTGGATCACTGGTCTTGTAGTAAGCAGCACACAATCTCCTTCTTCGGCCTCCCCGCGATGGACGTCCCTCAAAACCTTTGTTTCTTCCTGCTCGCCAAATTCTCCACCCTCTCGACTCTCTCGGTCTGCCTGCGTCTGTCTGTCTGCCTTCGTCTGTCCACTTTCACCCAGGTTCGGAGTATTTATAAGTACTCTGCCCTTCCCCCCAAACGATGAAAAAAAAAAGGGGGGACGCGTACCCGTGATTTCTTTTGGCCTCTCGGGCAAAAACACGTGCGCGTTTAATGTATTCCTACTCAGGCCTGCGGACACAAGGGCGGCCACTTAAGGTTGTTATTCGCTACTATATATATATATATACACACACAATATTAGGAGCATCCATTACAGATAGGAAACTAATTTGGTGACAATCACATTCGAACTTGATAGTGAGGAAGGATAGTAAGAAATAGGAGGATTATGCTTTATGTGAATTCATATGCTCAAGGTCAATTTCCTGACTAGGCAAATATAGACAGCTTTATTACGGACAAATAGCTATTTATAGGAGGAATGGATAGAGTAGAGGGAATGAAGTATTAGGAGCATCCATTAAGGAATAAATACAATGTTAGGATCTAATATTGGTATGGAAAGGAAAGAGAGATAGCATGTGGCTTATTTGAAAGTGCACAGAATGGTGTAACACTTCTTCATGAAGGAGGCTGAGAGCCTACGAAAATTTGAAGATCTTCAGTTCCCTGTGGCTACACCATACTTTACTTTCAGGTAAGCCACAAGATATCTCTCTTTCCTCATACCAATATCACAGTTATTTTTGTCAATGTCATATCCTTACTATATATATTATCTGGTATGGAAAGAAGAGACAGAGAGAAAGGTGGTGACTTACCTGAAATTGAGGTTGGTGTCTGACACCTCTTGTGCTGGCTGGCTGTGTGTCCAGTAGAGTGAAAGTATGTGTGTGTACACACGTTTGTTTGATATATAATTAATATGGGAAGGGTGAGTGTGTGACTGATTTATTTTAAATTCTTGTGTTGGTGTTGTTGGATAGGAGTGTATCAAATTTTCAGAGGCGTAAGCCTCTTTCCACAGGATAGAGTGCCTTATGCCAAATGACCACAGTTTGTACTCTTCTGGTTGAATGAGGATTCTATGTTGACAAAAGTGGGCTAATACCTTTGAAAATTTGAAGAATATTTTTCTGTTTAACATGGTGACACCGGCCCTCAATTTGAGAAAAGACACATATCTCTCTGCTTTAAATACATATTATTTTCATTATATATTTTGTGTGATTATTCTTGTTTTCTTATCTTATTTTTGTCTCATAATTGTAATTTGAACTTGCTGTAAAATAAAATCTTGACACTATTTATTCAAGCAGCAGAATATATTCTAATGAAAATATACGAAGACGTGAGTACGTTTTGTGTTGTATTCTACTAAATATTGTTTTATTGAATGAATTTTCATTTTGTCATTTATAATTAGCTAGTATAAATATAGTGTAGTATTGCTATATTGTATATTTTTACAATTTATTTAATTTGATACATATTCTAATTATTTAGGTTATTTTTGGTTCAATGTTCTTTATTTACAAATTAGCTGATATTAGGCAGAAACAATCTTTACAAATTGCTTTCCTATGGTAATGTATTCGGCTATGTAATGTAGACCATTGTCCCATGGTATACTGCATTGATAAATGTAATCTGTTTCTGATGCCTGTGCTGATCCAATATAATGGGTTTGTTCCTCAATGTTAAGGATCCACAATTTGATACTGTGTTGATCCACGCTAATGTTTATCAATTCACAATGTTAGTAATACCAATATTTCCACTTGGTGATGATAACTCTCAACGTTGGCATTTACTAGATAAAACCACTGCTTGCTACCTCTGAGAATAGTTTCACCATGATTGCAGCTATTGTTTGCTTGCTTATGGTGTAAATTTATTTATCTATTTCACATGCGCAGAAACAGCTGGACTGAACTTTTATGGAGGCTGTTGTCCACTGTGAATGCATCCTCCCAAAATTATTTTTTGTGATATATAAAACACAATTTTCACACTGACTGGCCGAGTATGCTGCTCCATCATACTGAGCATAAATACTGTAACGCAACATAAAAATTTGTGGTAGCTATGGTACTTTTTGAAGTTATACTTTTATGAGTAATTTATATAGTAATACTGCAAAACATTCTGCTTATTGTGTATCAGAATTGTTGTCACTTTTCATTGGTTGAGCACCAATCAGAAGCCACCATAAATAGATTTAAATATACATTGCTTATTAATCTTTCATAGTTATTAAAAACTAATTATTTATTTTCTGAGCAACAAATGTAATAATTAAATGAAATTATGAAAAGTAAAATGTATGTGTTGAAGTATATAAATTACATAGATAAATAGCCAAATAATGGACAAAATTTAGTGATAGCATAAATACCACACTGGTGAAGAGTAAATAAGCATTTTTTAAATTTAATTTTGTATGCTCACTATATTTTCACCACTTATTTATTTTGAAATGAAATAGAATAATAATTTTGTTTTATGACAATAACTCAAAATTATCATCTTCCACCACAGATAAACAATATATTTTGCAATGGTTATATGAAATTAAACTTCTATCATGAGTAAGTTTTAAAATACCAGTGACAACATTTTTCCTATACAGGGAAATCTGCTGTTGACAATTTCTGCACAATTGCAGGTGATTTTTGTGTAGGACACGCATGTTGGCAGGTCACTTGAATCAGTCACTCTCAATACCCTGTAGAACATGTTCCTCCAAATCTGGTATACATACATTCTGCTCAGAAACGGCTTCAGATGTTGTGTGATATGGCTGGTGTTGCTCGTCAGGGTCCTTGACTTTGTATATCCACGAACCTTTTAAATGTTTCCATCTGCCTGGCCTTATACTAACAACATGTCTCAACTTGTTCCTGGAATGTGAATACTGGACTATTTTGCTTCTGCAGTACTCTGTTCCATTCATGCAATGTACAACACACGAGAAACACACTGCAAGTTGTCCAAAACAATTATGTCATAAATTAGGGCCATCTGAAAGTGTTGTGTATGCTGAGCCAATTCCTAATGTGCAGACTCAACAGTGTGTCCAAATAACCTGTGACACTATTCAGATACAGGTTGGACATTTAAAATAGTGTGACAGTCCATGATTCGATATGTGAATGTTTGCATTGTATCCTGTGGAGGTCACTTAGAATGTCTGTTGTGACATGGATGGGATTCAGGCGTGTGACATGTGCCAAGACTATTTTCTGCCGTAGCAGACACAGCATCCATTTCCAGACACACATTGGTATGACTTCTTATCCTCCATTTCCAATCAGCAAGCACTCCCTGCAATTTGTTGGCGTAATTAAAATTCACCTTGTATTTGGTATTTAAAGGGCTTCTTTTACCACCCTTTATAAAAAATAATAATAATATTTCAGTTAATAATAGTAATAGAATTTTGTGGCTCATGTATTTGAAATATTCAGTATTGTAAATGTGTTTGGCAAGAATCAAAATATATTAAACAGATGCAGTAATATTGAAGACAGATAATTAGTCATATAAGGAAAATGTGACAAGGTCAAATTAAATACCACACTAGGATTGGAAAGAGAAACAGCGATGCTGACTTACCTGAAATCAATAGTTGGTCTAGTCTGGCATGGGTGGAAGTTCAAATTTTCAAGGGCCTGAGCCCTCTTCGTCAGAGGAAAACTAGAAATATAGGACAAAAGTTGGGAATACACTCTGAAGAAAGCATTTGCTTTAGGCATATTAATATGCTCAAAGGAATCATATGTTATTAGTCCATAATGGATGCTCCAAACTCTTCACTGCCTCTGCTCTATCCATTCCAACCTCTATACCTATTACTAGTGGTTATATTCATTAGGTCTGTGGAAATGCTTGGTAGATCAGTGGTAGAATATTTGCATACAAAGCAAAAGTACTTGGGTTCGATTTCTGGCCATGTCAGATATTTTCAGTCTTTCCTTCTCCCCACCTCCCTCCCTCTCTCCCTATATCATTTATAGTCTTAATTGTATGAAATACATACATACATACATACATATATATATATATATATATATATATATATATATATATATATATATATATATATATATAAATAAAGAGAATGACAGTCCCATCAGTAAAATGAGTAAGAGAGATGGGGAGATTTAATTTATGATTTATATGTCAACAAGCAAACCGAACTTATAATTTATAATACAGTTGTGTGTAATAACGGTTTTGTTGACTTTTATTAGCATATATTTACTTTTAATTTAATGTATATGTTTCAGTACACAAGTATATTTAAACAAGTAAATCAACAACTTTAATAGAGGAATGTGGAGTAATGTTTATGCATTGTCCTGAAGAATATGTGATTATGGAATCATTGATATATTTTGGTATATATTAATAAATTTACACAATTTCTAATATCAGAAATTTATCGTGAGAATATCATTTTTATGTAGGAATGCTTTTCTATAAAGTGCTACATTTCTACATGCACACTATTTCCTGAAAATATTATGCTACTAAATGCCACACCTTAAGAAAATGGAATTGTTTTAAGTCAGTTCTCTAATGCCTAAAAGATTAATTTCCATATGAAGTAACCTTACGGCTGTGTTTAAAAATTGTCATACACGTTTATCCAATATTGTGTGGCCAGTATTTCCAGTTCCACATGGTATTGCTGTTTTCTCCCACTTTTTTCAGTCAAGTTTAAAAACTTCTTGACATTTGTAAATATTAAACATTTTTAATTAATCAACAAATGGGTCTCTTGGACTGTGAACTAGAGATTTTATGCATTTAAGTTTCAATGTAAAATCATTATGTACATATAACATATTGAAACTAGTTTACATACTCTTATTTTATTAAATATTTATTTTTTCGTTATTTGATAAATATGTCAAATTTTTAACGATATTTATCAGTTGATATAAAATATTAATAAATATGATTCACCACAAAATGCCTTTCATAATTTGGGATATTTTCATTTTCAATTACATACATGCTTATTTTAATGAAGTTCTTAATTATAATGGAATTAACTTCTATGAAGTGATTACTTTTTCTAATATGTTTATTTATAATAACACATCATTGGTGATTTTACACAAATTGAATTACAGAAAATTGAATTGAGATTTTCAAGTGAAGTTTACATTTAAAAATTGTATTTGGTTAATGACAACATTTGTTGGAAACATTTTTATTTGGTAATAATTTTTGTAGGAATTCATCTGTCATTTATTGCATACCAATAATTTCTTATGTCTCAAATTTAATAGAGACCAACAAGCCTAAGACTGTTAACGTGTTCTGTTGTATTTCTAAATGCTTGCTGGGCTCAATTTTTTCTAATGTTTCCATTCTATTTAAGTAGTTATTGATAATATCTATGTACTTTCCATGCGTGCCTTTGTGAAATGACAAGCAGGTGGTACGTAACATGCAGTAGCAACAGTCCCTAAATATTATTTATTACCTATATTTGTTTTATTTATCATAATTGTAGTCAATAAAAAGTAATATGTAAGGAGTGCATATACTTGCTCTCTTTCATTTTAATTTAGTTGAATGTGTGTAAACAATCCATGTTTGTTGTATTATTAAATTTTGATTGCATGAGTAGACAAATATTTATTTCAAATGAAGAGATGTCACTAGTTCTTTTAATATTGGATGTGAGAAACATGGTGAGAACATTTTAAACCTGAAATTGTAGTATTTTTATTATAGGTACATTCAAATGATTGCAATTTTAAGTGTAATATGACATTTCAATTTTCTGAACCTTGATATATCTTAAAAAATTGTTTCTTACAGCAGTACAGTATTATTTTTATTTTTATTGAATCTATTAGAATGACTATCAATTTCTACTCATCTTTATGTCAAGAAACTATGAAGATTTTGCATGTTTATTTTTATGTAAAGGAGATAAAAATCAATAAAGTAAAATTTCTATGTTTTGATAATTGTTTTTTCTTAATGCAGAGTAACCAATTTAAACAAAATTTATAAGTAATAAGCATTCTATGTTTTTAAAACATATATAGAGAGTTTTGGAATTTATTTTCAAAATCATGGTAAATGAATTATTTACCTAGTAAATAATTAGAATAATTTGGATTTTAAATTTAATGACTGATGGAATGGGTATACTGCAGAGATAATATTTATCAAGTTTTCTGGTGTCTGATTGAGAGAAGTAGTAGAAAAGGAAAATTTAGGACTAGAAATTGTAAGAGAAGAGCTATTTTCCTTATTAGGTTACCTATCATCTTCCCTCATTTCCTATTCCACTTATGTAGCAACATCTTTCTTTCTTTATATTTATCTCTCTGAAATATATCTTTGCCAATATGCCAGTTAACCTAATGTGCAAAATAATGTTCCACTGTACTTTTTATATTAATAATTCATTTTAGTATCACAATTTTCTAATAGTTACAGCAAATATGAATGACACACATCAGAATATTTAGGTACAACCATTTTTATTCTGGTCTTTTTCTTCTCAATTAAACCTTCTTAAAAGTTCTGTGAACTGTCTACAATTCACCTTACCTCACTTATACAGATGTTTACAACTTCTATCTGCTTTACTTGATTTGTACTTAATTGTAAAAGTAGTTTTCAACTTATTCATTGACGATTCCATTAAAAATGAGAACAAAGGCAACAGGATGTAAATTTTTACTAAATTTACACTGTTTTGAAAGAGAGTTGTGTGGGATGCTCTTGTACTTCATGAAGAATGCTTGCTTAATTTGTATCTAAGTTCATCTAAAGCATTTATATTATTTAATATCTATATTAAATTTTTCTATGTAATTTTTTCAGGTATTATTTACACAGTGTAAACACATTTATGTTACACACCACTTTGTCTGTGTAAATATGTGTGTAGTGTATATATATACATATATACATACATACATACATACATACATACATACATATATATATATATATATATATATATATATATATATACACACACACACACACACACACATTTGGATAGGAAAGAGGGACAATAGTTGGTCCAGTCAAGCATGGTGAAGCCTGACCTTCTGTCGATGGAAGATCTAAACTGCCAGGCACAAATTGATGAATTTAAACTAGCCATTAGACACCAACAATCGACACCCAACAAAGCCAACAACACTCTGTCTCTTTCTCAAGGAAAGGTCACAACAATGAAAAATTAACAGAAAAAACACACAAACAAACACATTAGAGTGAAAGGTAAAAACTAAACAAAAGAATAAGAAGTTTAAAAGTAAAAGATTGATAACAGGGAAAGGATAGATGAGTTAGTGTAATTGTAATCATTATAACAATCATCATAATATGATAATTGTTATAATGATTACTATTATACTATTGTGTATAACTATATATATATATATATATATATATATATATATATATATATATATATATATATATATATATATATATATAGAAAATGTGACTAGGTCAAATTCAAATTAAATAACACATTAGGTTAGAAAAGAGAGACAGCGAAGTTGACTTACCAGAATAGTTGGTCCAGTTGGGCTGAGGAATCTAAATATTCTCAAATTTTCAAGGGAATGAGTCCCCTTTGTCAGGAGAGGTTTGAACTGCGAGCTGGCTGGGCATGAATATACAGTTCATATAAAATATTATATATATTTATGTGACATCAAAATAATTGAGAGAATTGGTATTGAAAGGAAAAAGAAAGTTAGTGGCTTACCTGAAATTTAAACTCGGCATAGCCACTCAGGGCAGAAGGAAGTTCTTTAAATTTTTGGCGCATTAGCCTCCTTCCTTAAGAGAAGGGATATGTCAGCTGGTGCATACAATGCATTTCCCTTCTCCCGAGGAAGGAGTCTAATGCCTCTGAAAATTTGAGGAACTTCTTTATGAGTGTCACTGCTGAGCTTCAATTTCAGGTAAGTTTCCACCTTTCTCTCTTTCCTGTCTGTACAAATTATATATAACAATTTGGATTGGAAGGAAAGAAGTTTTGAACTGTGTGTCAGTCAGGCTCAAATTGACGAATTCAAAGACGTACAAAATGAAAGAAAACATTACCTGTCCCTCATCTATAATCATCTACCAAATTAATTGCAAAGTCTGTTCTGCTTTCTATATTGCCCAACCAAACAACCTCTCATGGAACACATTGGTAACCGCCACAGAACTGTCAAAATGTCCAATACCCATTTTCCAATAGCTGTTCATGCTCAAAGTCACACCAACAATTTCAACCAATCGAAGGCTTTCCTGGTGTAGTAGCTGACGAAATAGTTCTCGGTACCACACATGATACACAGTGATTAATCTGCGATGTATTGACAGCTGCAAGTTCTCATCTGGAAGAAGACAACAGAGCTTGCAGTCATCAAAACAACGCAGTTTACTCACTGTGTGACTGGTGAGGAAACCCAAGAACTATTTCTTCAATTTCGACCAATGCTACTCACTGAACATCCTTAAAGCCTTATCCCGACAACTCGTCAGATGCTAAATCTTCGCAAACTGTCCCTCCAACAAATCTTACAGTCTAGCTAAATGCCTGGATTCAACATCCTCTAATATTATTATAATAATCATCATTACAGTAGTTATAATATTTTATTAATATAGTATTATAATGATAGTAATTATGGCAATTATAATGGCAATTATAATGATCTGTTTAATACTTTCCCTAATCTCACTCACTTACTTCCTTTTCTTTACTTTTTACCTTCCATTCTAATGTGTTACATGTGTGTAAATATGATGCATGCATGGTTATTCTGTTAAATTTCCATTGCTGTGACCTTTCCTTGAGAGAGAGAGAGAGAGAGAGAGAGAGAGAGAAAATTAGAGTTTTTGCCTTTGTGGGGTGTCAATTATTGCTGTTCAGTGGCTGATGGGCTTGATATGAATTTGTCAATTCATGTCCGGCTGACAAGCAGTTCAGACTTTGCCTCATGAAGGGTGCACACAAAATTTAAACTTTCATCTGTACACAGTCTGATTTAATTGATTTCAGGTAAGTTGACTACACTGTCTGTCTTTCCTATCCTAATGTTTTCCTAAGTGCTTTATATATATATATATATATATATATATATATATATATATATATATATATATATAATGATTTGTATGGAAAGGAAAGAGAAAAGGTTGGTTCCTTACCTGAAATTGTAGCTTGGTGTCACCATTCAGTACAGAAGGAAGTTCTTAAGCTGGCCAGCATGCAGCCTGTGTTTTCTTCTTGAAGGAAAGTTGAACTTCCTCCTTCCCTGAATGGCGATATCGAGCTTCAATTTCAGGTAAGCCATCACCTTTTTATCTATTCTTTTGATACCAATCATTTTAATTATTTTGACAATGGCTCTTGCTTACTGACTTATATATAACACTTAAGGAAACTGTGGTGAGATGAAATTAAATAACATATTTGGATAGGAAAGAGAGACAGCGGTGCCAACTTACCTGAAACAATAGTTGATTCAGTCAGGCATAAGTGAAAGTTCAAATTTTTGAGGTCCTTAGTCCAGAAGGAAGTTATGAACTGCGTGTCGGCTAGGTACGAATTCAGATCTTGATGAAGACCCTTGAAAATTTGAACTTTTTCCTATGCCAGACTTAACCAACTTGATTTCAGGTAAGTCATCATCTCTGTCTTTCCTATCCAATTGTGTTTTATACACACACACACACACACACACGTGTGTGTGTTTTATAGTAAGGATATGACATTGACAAAAATAATTCTGATATTGGTATGTAAAGGAAAGAGAAAGCTTGTGGCTTACCTGAAAGTGAAGTATGGTGTAGCCATAGGGAACCAAAGGTTGTTCTTCAAATTTTGAGGCTCTCAGCCTCCTTCCTCTCGAGAACCTCAAAAAATTTGAAGAATAACCTTCAGTTCCGTGTGGCTACACCGCACTTCACTTTCAGGTAAGCCATAAGCTATCTCTCTTTCCTATATATATATAAAGTTTATAATTATTGGGTAGATTTTATATTCATTATGATATACATTAATTAATTTATTTTCTGTTTGTACATTGTTTGAGAGATTTAATTTTAAGAATTTACTGCTTGATTTTTGCCATACTAGTTAAACTCAAAATTTATAAATTTATTGAAACATGAAAAATCGCTCGCTCTTGTTTTCTATCTCATGTTTGTGTAATGTTCAGCATGACTTTCTTCTTATTTAAGTCTTTGTATCTCAAATATAAAAGCAGTGCACTGTAATTAATGATTGATAGATTTAGATTCTTTATGAACCTTGAAAGATGTATAGTTATTCTATTAATTTTATAATTATTGTGTTGATTTTAATTTCAATATGATATAATCTAAATATTTTTTAAAACAGATGAATAATTCAAAAGGCAGAAAAAGGTCAATAACCTAATACTAAATAATAATTTTATTTTATAGTAATATATTAATAATTTCCTATATATCTATTTGCAGACTATGAAAATCTTTCTCATCTCTGGGTCCTTTTGTTATTCTCATACATTCAGGATTTACAGTTATTGAGATTTTAAATTAGCAGCCTGAATGCAAGTGATATTACAATTACAGAAGTATCCCCAATCCTGTTTCAGGGTTTTCACTTTTCCTGTCTGGACCAGTATGTGCCTTTGATACCATGTGATCTCCTTGTGTGCTGCACAGAAATATTTCATTTAACTGCTTACATGCATTACTTTTTAAACAGTCTGAGCAAATTTCGACCAATTTTGACTGTATCTGCCAACGGCAAGACAGTCTTCTCACGGTTGCTGTATAGTGCCTACATTAATACATTTTCTTGATGTTGCTTCCCCCTTCCTTCAAAGCTGCCACACCTTTCATGGCAATCTCAGCCAGACTGCACATATTTCTACCCTTTTACAACAATACTCTTATTAGTATAGTAACACAGTTTTTTAATGCTAAAGAGTTTGTCATATATTCTGGTATAAAATTTTTTTGACAATCTTGTTGAAATATTTAGAGAATAAATTATCAGGTGTTCCATTGTCTATAGTAGAAAATTTATGAAAGGTTGGAAGAAGGAAGAAATAATTGTCCTATGTTTCAAACGGTATAAACTCTGTTCGTCTTCAAGGAAAATATTAAGAATCAGAGATGAGTACAAGAGTCCATTCAAACATTCCTTAACAAAATAAACATAGAATGAGCTTATTCCAGAGAGTCAGCTATCAAGACCTTTATGCTTGACTTAAGATTATGGGACTTTATGCTATTTTCATAGTATTCTGGGTGAGAGTAACAGGATTTGTTTACTTAGTTGCTGGGGCATTTAATTTTTTGTTCGAATACATCTCTGTTACATTTAATTTCCTTTTAAATGAATGTGGTTTGCAATCATGTAATTTCTAAGAATTGAATTCGTCATTAAATTTCCAAGCATGTTCAGCTAATTTTGATGATTTTCTGAGTTGCACATTCTTATTGTGCTTGTTAATTCTAATGGTGGTGTGTCTTTATCGCATTGACAAGGTATTGCATATATAGCATAAGTTGTTTTGGAATTTTAATTTGTGGGTTTTGTAATAGAAATTTAGCTTCTATTTGTATTGTAACCTGTGAAGATTGTTTTTATATTACATTTCTTTGTGATTTAGTGTATTCACTTAGATAATTTTGGTAAATATGATGGCATACATGTAGGTTGTATTTGTAGATATTGCAAAGGTTTTGGTTTTTGCAGGTTAAGGGCCTTCCTTTGTGCTTTGCTTATGACATTGTGCTGAATATAATTTGTTCTGAGATATGATATGTTTAAATTCTTGTTTAATTTGTATCTCATTGGAACAGATTCAGGTAGCTCTGTCCAAAAGACTATTGGCAATGCCCAATTTTGTATTGAAAGGGTGAATTGTAAAGTAGTTGTGATATTTTCCAGAATACGTTTGTTTTCTTAATATTATTGAGTTTGTTGAGATGTTTTGAGACAAGAACGTCAAGGAAACTAATTTGGTAGTCTTTTTTGGTCTCTATGGTGAAATTAAATTTTGTGTTGGAAATTGTTGATTAATTCAAGTAATTTTTTTAAGTACCACAGAACCAAATTCCCAAAATGTATTTGCATAAGTGCATGTAGGATGTTGAAATATTGTTGGGGAAGACTAGTTTGTTTTTCAAAGTTGTGTTGAAAAAGGTCTGAATGAGTTGGACATGCCAAATGATGGCCCTGCTATGGGATACCGACTTAATGCAACTCTTTTGGACATCTTTCTACAAAACTTCTGACAGAAAGTTAAATGCTCTGGCAACTGAGTAAACAAAACCTGTAACTCTCACCCGAACCCTATAAATATAACTTACATCCCAAACTCTTCGGTCAGACTATGACCTATGACTATGACTCTATGAAATAAGCTTTCATTAACGAGTGTTTGGCTCTGATTATTAACCCCTTTTACCTGAAGATGATCAGAGTTTATACTTTTTGAAACATAGGATCTTTCTTTCTTCCTTCTTCCACACTCTCATAATTTTTCATATGTGAATAATGGAACACCTGATAATTTCTTCACTTATCATATATGTTTTACATTTATTTATTTTGAGGTTTAATTACTTGTTTTCACCATGTCTTCATTATTTATGAATAGTACACATCAAAGTGAAAATGTAATTGAATAATTTTAACTATAGTATGGATATTGTTGATAGAATATGATGGATCATTAATTTTAGTTTTTTAGCATAGGAAACAACATTTTTTATCAAGTCATTGTAATGATATTAAATAAAATGTGTTGACAACTGCTTATTAAATGTATGAATTGCAATAGATAAATAATTTGAAAATGTAATAATTGCCAGTGTGGCATGTGTTTTGATTGCAGTTAGTTTTTTAAGCATGCAGATTTTTTGTTTATAGATCTTTGGGTGTACTTATTGTGGAATTGCATGTGTTTTATATATATTTATTTTTATCCTAAGAAAATTTTAGTAGAATAGGGTTAAATAGTGTAATTCATAACATTATTAGAGTATTTTAGGTTAAATTGATATAATTTGAAACATAATGTAATTGTTATATATCCAAATGTTAAAAAATTCAATTCATTATAATTTCTTTATGAATGCATATGCTCCACTAACCCAGGAAAAGTAAAATTTATTATGTCTCTTAATTAAACTTAAAAACATATTCAATAAAAGACTGTTATTTCACTATTGTAACTTTTTATAATCTTGGTACCTGTTAGACATTTTGTCATATAGTAATACATTTTTTTAATAAAGAAATTTGATTCTATGTTTGTAATATTAATTTATATATTGAGTTTTACAGTTACAGAATATTGTACAAATTAAACTGAAAATTAATGACTGTATTTAATATATAAATTCAATAAGAAAACTTAAGATGTATGTTTTTGAATTCATCAACATTGCTCAGGATTCCAAGTGAATTATTAGACTTTTCTGATAGATTGTCAAAATAATGCTTATAATTGATAATATTCATCAAGAATTTTGCAATTTCATGTTTTTAATTTCTCTAAATTAATATGTATAATAATTTAACAATTTTTTTATGATGGTTAAGAAAATGTTTAACAATATTTTTATGATATATCAACGATAAAGTAATTAGTGAGTAAAATACCTTTATTTTATTTTGCTGTGTGCCTCTTTCAAAAAAGTGGTTGTAATTTTATAATACCAAGTTTTACACTAATATTGAAATTGACTAATGTTTAGCTTTGTTGAGGTTTGTTTTTATTTAATTTGTAATTCTAGGCACATTCATAATTATTGATACATTAAACACATTATTTTAGAAAATATTTGTTACTGAGAGATGTTCTGTTTTGAATTGGCTAATTTTTTAGTTGTGAGCCTTTATGCAATACTGTATCAGCAATCTGTATTCCTAACTTAAAAGATTGCCTTATTCAGGTGCTGATGGATATGTTTTATCAAGATGAAGATGGAAATTCTACTGGAGTAATAGATGATTCTGATCCTGTAACACCTCGCACCTCTCTTACATATGAGGAAGTTGTTAAGGACCTTATACATGATGAAAAACAGTATCTGAGAGATCTTCACATGATAATAAAAGTATTTAGAGAGGAGATAGGGAAGCTTGTGTCAGCAAATGGAAAGGTACATAGTTAGATTATTTTATACTTTTTATTTTATATCTTTGCTACTATACCTTATTCATTGAGAGTTAATTATGATAAAGGTTTTATATACAGTAGATACACAGTCATGGTTGGGTTTCAAACTATTTTTCTGTTTTTATTTCATTTATATACTATAGGATGCTATATACTGTCACGCTAGAACCAGACCGAATTCAGTAAGTCTGTCCCCCACCAATGAGTGTACGGACATTAATGTGTCTGAGTGCTATTATCTCCCTGATGACTAAGAGTTTTCCTTACTGTTTAAACATTGGAGTAAATTTCAACATTCTTTTTTCAACATCTCCTTCTAGACTATCTTCCATGTCATCACTTTAACACAATAAACCTAACTTGTCTTTTTTTGCTCAACTTTATTCTCCCTTACCCAGACAAAGGAGTACCCGAAAAATCTAAATAATAAAGCGTAATAATATTGCTGCATTGCAACCATAAACTCCCACATTTTCCTTGTCAGAAATTTTTCAATTACACTGAATTTAGTAGGCACATTTCTCTAAAGAGTGCTAATTTGTCACCCTTATTTTTAATCCCTATTTTTCCTTAAAACAAATTTTATTTTTACTGTTTAAAGTATTGAGTCTCTCATTATATTTTCCACATTTCTAATTAACTACTATTATAAAATAGTGTGTTTATTTAGTTTCAAATTCATTTTGGCAATATATTAAAGCAACATAAAATTTAAGCATTTATATCATATCTGAAATTTAGTGGTATCTTACGTAAATATTAATAAACAAAATTGAAATATGTTTTATGGATCTGGATAACTAACTCTTTCACTGTTTTAGGAACTCGATTCAATGTTCAGTAATATAATGGACATTTATGAACTTACTGTAACTTTTTTGGGTTCATTAGAAGATATGGTAGAAATTAGTGAAGAAAAACAGATACCAGCAATTGGCAGCTGTTTTGAAGAACTAGCAGAGGTAAATAGTGTATTTCCCTATTATTTGTAGTTTCTTGTATACATGTATGTTTGACAAGCAGTTTATATTGAATTCAATACAATTCTAATTTTTAATTTATCTAGTGGTGACAACCAATAGATTACAATCGAAAAATCTTGACCAAATGGTAAATAAACCCAAAATTTGTACTTACTATGCAGCGCTCCAATCACTCAACCATCCTTGTTAATGGCTCACACTTACATATGTTCAATATACAATAGATAGAGAAGGCATGTATCTGACAGGAAGTTGACAAGGATGGATCAGTGGTTAGAACACTGTGTACTAAGCTGAAGTCCTTTGTTCATTTTCCAGTCTGGTTGAGATTTTTCTATCCTAATCCATATATAACTTTCATTGTATCTGTAAGCTTCAGTTGTTCAGGATCATCAATTGTGAATTAATTAAGTTTACGTGATATGTCTTAATTTCAACTCCTGAGCCCTATAATATTTTAATGAATAAGAAAGATAGTCAATTCAGACAAAAAGGAAAACAGAAAGTTTAGTGTAATAATAAGGGATCATAGCAATTATTGAGTGTAATAGTGTCTGTTTGTACATTAATAGCTGTGATGTTTGATTTAATGTGAATCATCTCTGAAATTGTACCTGGTGTCAACATCTAAAATCTTAGCATTTTTCCAATCAAATGTATGTTTAGAATTGATTATATGTTAGAATTGATTATATGTTAGAATTGATTATATGTTAGAATTGATTATATGTTAGAATTGATTATATGTTACTACAGATTGTTTATCAATGAGAAGTTTGATTTTAGATATATGTTCCTTGATACATGTATTAAGGGAACGTTTTGTTTGCCCTATGTAGCAGGAATTACAATTAGGGCAAGAGATTTTGTAAACAACATAATGTTTGTGCAGGTGTCAAGTGGGTCCTTGTGGTTTTTAATCAAGTAGGAAAGGGTATTAGTGGATCTGTAAATTATGGATTTTTAATATTCTTTGAATATTTGGATAAATTTGTGATGTAGAAATTTGTAATAATTAATGTACAAACAGACACAATGAAACTCAATAATTGCTATTGTTATGCTAAACCTTTTGTTTTCCATTGTCGTTGCTCCCTTATTGTTACGCTAACCCTTTGGCTCTCCCATTGTCGTTACGTTTTTGTCACTTTTGAGTTTTGTCAACTGACAAGTACAGTTATGTCACTCTAGGCTCTTCTTTGCACCTGATGAAAGGGGCAAGGATCCCAGAAATGTTGTGTGGTATTTATATTATTACTTTTTTGTATGAATTGGCTATCTTTCTTATTCATTATTTGCAATCAGACAATTTTTTTCATTTCAATAATATTTTATTATCAACACCATGTTGATTTTTCTGTTAAACATAATGTAAAGATGTGTGATTCTAAGGAAATTTTTGCATATGTAAAATTGAAAAAGAAACAGACTATTATTTTATGAAAGAATTTGTGGCAGTGAATTAGTGTTTTAATGAATAATTGAAAAATAAATAATTTTATTAATAGGATCCATTAAGGCATCATACAGATTGTGGGTTCCTCCCATGGAAGTTGAAATAGATCAAATATTCAACCTGAGACAAATCCTGAAAAAGACAACAGAACACTGAATTTGAACACAATCTATTCATAGACTTGGCATATGATAGTATAAACAGGGAATGGTTATACAAATTCCTAGAAGAAATAGGAGTCCTGGTAGGCTGGTGAAGATAACAATGAATGGAAGAAAAGGCCTTATAAAAATTGGAGGTGTGGTGTCAGAATCCATAGTTATTGAAAAAGAAGTGTGACAGGGAGGCGTACTATGTGCAGCACTATGAGCTGTACTCTACAGGGCGTGTCACCGAAATCCAGACCAACTAAAACAGATTCTTTACACAAAATTTGATCAGAAAAAAAATCCTTTTACATGGTTCATGGGAACATCTATAGAGCACAATTATTCAATGTGTCCTCCTTCAGCTTCAATAATGACCTCCAATTTTGGTCTGAAGCACTTGTATGCATGACGTAACATAGCAGAGTCCATGCCAGCATATGCTGCCTCAATGACCTTAATGATGTCACTTTGGGATTTCAAGACTCGATGGAGACCCTTTCAACTACACTACTTTCATAGTAATCCAAAAAATTTGAATAGGGACTTCAATGAAGACAGAAGCTAATTGCAGCAACTGTCTGTTTTTCTCCTAGCAGTGTCAAAGTGCATGTGTAGGACATATATTGAAGATCGTCTGTGGCTATTGTATGCATTGTTGGTTCACTTACACAAAGAATCTTTGCCAGTGATCTCAATGATTGATTTGGATTTTTCTAAATCAGTGCTTGAGCTCCTCATGATGTGGTTCTACAAGTGACACTTCCTTGCTGGACACTGGAATCTTTGCTCTTCTGAAGCCTGATATTTTGCCACATCATCATAAACTGTTGATTTTGCTCAGAGCCAATCAAGAAGAAGAAGCAGCAAACTAAACTCAAGGATGAAGAAAAAGTTCTTCGCCTGGAAGATGACTGCAGTGCATTTGGTCGTTGAAACTTCGCGTTACAATCGCTGTTTTACCCGGGTGGAAACCTGAGAACTTTTTCTTCAACAAATACACTGGGAAAGCCTTCGATCTTCGATAAACTCAAGGATGTTTACATTACTTCATTTTCATATATTATTATGAAACAATAATCGGTGACATTCAATAGATTATGTATAAAATTTCCAATCAGTTCTGTGCTTCATAGTTAATGGAAAGGATTCTTTATTTAATAGTATCCTACATTTATATTTAGTTATTCTGTTTGTTTCAGATATGGTATTGGTCATTTGTATTTTAGTAGGTAGTTGACAGTGAGAGGAGAAGAAATTGTCAAAATACTTTTTGCATACTTAATTCATTTTTGTGATGGTTACTTGTTACAAATTAGTGTATTTGGCTATGCAATACCCTTACGAAGTTTTTCAATGATCCCTATTAAACATTATATTATTTTGTGAATATTGGATGATAATGCATCATTTTAGAACAAAGGTTTTCCTGGATAACGGCTTCTTGGGTTTCCAGCCAAGCAAACTCATCAATAACATGCTTGCCGACGTGTCTACCCAGCTGGAAACCCGAGAAGCCTTTATCCAATAATATACTATAATAATTGTTTTTGTCTGTATAGTATAAATTATTAAAGTCCAAATCAGACAATTAAAAATTATAATTTAACTATTAATATAAATAATAAAACCCTTTATAGCAGTCACAAATAAAATTTATTTTAATGTTATTTACATTAAAATGTCAAGACTGTAATTGCAGTTCAGTAACTTTTGGATAATTTTAATCCTATTCATCTGTAAAATTATTAAGGATAAGATTAGATTAAATTACACGTGTGTGTGTACATTTCATGGTGAAACTAAGGGTGAGTTAACAATATGGCTTTATCAGTTAAGTTATAGATAAAATATAATTTTTAATAGTGTCCTGAGTAGAAATTTAAAGATCTACTGCTATAAGTTGGATTATGATAACAATTTGTTTAAATTTTTATATTAGTGTGAGAAACTAAAACATCTAAACAATTACAAGTAATTTTTTTCAATTTCATGTGTCAATTTAATAGAAGAATGATGATAAGTGTGTGTAAGATTAGTTTCAGGTTCTAAATCATGTACAATTTCAGCAAAGAAAGGACTGATGATCTCGCATACATTTTAGACACCAATCATACTTTTAAACTGGGATACTTACATTATGGGATACTTAGATTAGTTTCAGGAATGCTACTCATTAACCATAATAATAATTCTCTCAATTTCAAAACAGACATTTATTAAGTAATCTAATATCTATAAGATTTTAATCCATGATGTGTAATCTTCTAACCCTTTATATTATTTATTTAGTTCTTTCATCTCATTTTATAACACTTGACTATCCATTAATATATTTGTACATTTATATCTATATTTTTTAATATCTTTATAATAAATCTAATAAATGTTCTTATTTAGATTGAAACATGCTGTTAAATTTAATTAATTAATTTATACTTTTTAATTTTCTATTTTGGACTATTTAATAAATCAATCATGCATTCTCATAAATAAAACTGAATCTGTATTCCTATTTAACTCAACTTTTCAGTTAATATTTAATTTCAGTCTGCATACTTTCTGTTTATTGTGTATTGGGTGTAATGATTTATTTTAGAGGCCTCATGGAATAAACATGATTTTTTTTAATATTATATTTCAGGCAGCTGAATTTGATGTTTATGGGAGATATGCAAAAGATATAACTCAACAACGTTGTCGAGATGCACTTTCTAGACTTTTAAGCAAACCTGAAGTTTCTGATGCCCTTCAATCTGCAGGACATGGGTTCAGAGAAGCTGTGAAGTATTATTTGCCAAAGCTACTTTTGGGACCCCTTTGGCATTGTTTCCTGTATTTTGATTACATAAAAGTTGGTATACTTTATTACTTACTTTAACACTTAATTTGTGTATATTATGAAAATTTGAAACTAAATCGACATGTAGTATTGTTGATATATACATACATATATATATATATATATATATATATATATATATGATATGATATGATATGATATTATATTATATTAGTAAGGATGTGACATTGTCAAAAATAATTGCAATGTTGTTTGGAGTTCAGGGTGTGGAGAAATTTGGATAGGGAGTCTGGTCCGTGGGCCCATAGCAAGAAGATGTCATCTATGAACCTGAACCAGGCCAGGGGTTTTAATGGGGAGGAATTTAGGTGGGCCTGTTCCAGGCGTCCCATGAACAGGTTGGCATAGGAGGGGGCCATCTGGTGCCAACAGCTGTGCCACTTGTTTGATGGTTGTCCTGGAAGGAGAAGTAATTTCTGGTGAGGACAAACTGTGTAAGGGCAATCAGAAAATTGGTGGTAGGGAAAGAATTTTGTGGTCTGCGGGACAAGAAGTGTTAAAGTGTTGTTATTCCATTGGCATGGGGAATATTGGTGTAGAGTGAGACAACATCTATAGTGACCAAAAGGGTGTCAGGTGGGAGAGGTTTTTGTAGTTCATGGAGATGGCGTAGGAAGTGGTTGGTGTCTTTGATGAACAAGGGTAGTTTTTCCACTATTGGTTGGAGGGACTCATCCACCAATGCAGAAATCCTCTCAGTAGGGGAATTGTAGCCAGCAACTATTGGGCGGCCCGGTATACTAGGTTTGTGGATTTTGGGGAGCAAGTAGAAGGTGGGTGTTCTGGGTTTTTTGGGGGTGAGGAGTTCAATGGAGGCTGATGACAATTTTCGAAGAATTTTTATGTGTGAACGGACAAATTGGTCTATTTCTGAGTTGATGGCTGGATTGGGGTCAGTGGGTACAGGTTTGTATGTTCTGTCGTCTCCCAGCTGGTGAAGTGCCTCAGCTGTGTACTTCTCCAATTCCATGACGACAACGGTGGAGCCCTTGTCAGCCAGGAGAATGTCAATTTCTTTGTCATTTTTAAGGTTTTGGAGGGCTAAATGCTACTTATGGGTCAGGTTGGGTTGATTGGGGAGCGAGTTAAGGAAGGATGGTGAGGTAACGTGGGAGACTAGGGTGCGGGTGAAGGTCTAAAGTGGGTGGTTGGGTGCGAGTTTTGGAGGTGACAGTTTGGATGCTTCTTTAAATTTGGATAGGCAGGGAGCTGTGGAGTTATGGGGATCTGTGGTGATTGGGGGTTTCTTGGTGAAATGTAGTTTCCACTGGACTGTTTGGCAGAATTTAAGGGTGTCTTGGGCAAGTCTGAAGGGGTCTAGGGTAGGGGTGGGTGAGAAGGTGAGACCCTTGTCCAGGACAGAAATTTCATATTTGGTTAGAATTTTTGATGATAGATACCATTTCGTGCACCGGCTGGCTGTGGAGATAGGTTGTGGCTTACCTGAAAGTGAAGTGCGGTGTAGCCATAGGCAGTTCGCAGCCAGCCGGTGCACAGAATGGTGTTACACTCCTTCCTGAAGAAGGCGGTTGAGTTTTGACTGCCACACAAACAATTAACACCCCACCAGGCCACTAACTTTCTCTCTCAGGGGAAGGTTGTGGCATAGGAAAGGTTTTGTTAGTGATCATTCATACAAAGCACCCTATATACACATATATGCTAAAACATACATGTACATATAAACATGCACAGACATAAACACATGTGTATACACATATATACATGAGTATGCTCATACATACTCACATGGTCTCATGAAAGTGGGTAGGAAGGGCACTATTTAAAGGGTGTTGAGTCCAGGGCTTTTCCTGGACTGCAAGACATGTTCAAAATGAGTTCCCACAGATGGAGTTCTGCCTCTGATGAATAAGGGGGGATTGAGCTTTAATATTTTTCAATAAATAAATTAAGTATTCATAATCTAGGAAAAAATTAAGAATTGACAAAATTGATTTTAATAATTGATGAAATTGATTTTGAAACACACATTAATGAACACAAAAGTAATCGTAAATGAAAAATTAAAATGTATTCAGTTGTATCCAAGTACATTTATCTCCAAAACCGTAATTTTGAATGACATAATATAAAAATGTGCCAATTTTTTATTTATCATTTATTTAAATTAACTCATAGTCTGGACACTTTACAGTTGTGATAGTTTAATGTAATAATAGTATTTACAATTTGTAAATATTTTACAAGTAAACTTGGGGGGTCTTGGATATGACCCTTTTCATTCCAAGTTAGAGATGAGAGAAACCGACTAACTTGTTTATAAGAAATTAACTTAGGTTTGTTGGAATGATTTTTGGGATTAATCTGATCATTGGGGAAACTTCATGTTATGAAATTCATTAAGGAAGTTATTGGGATGATGGGATGAATGGATATTTAGGGAGTATATAGTGCCAGTTAGTAGGTGGGGGTTAGAGTAAGGTAAGTCCGCAGTAATTTAGGTGCAGGATGATATCAATTGTGAGTTTACGTTTGAGTCTGTGGTTTTGTGGAGGGTGGGTTGCTGTAGAAGAGCTCAATAGTTGGATTTGGGTGGTTGATGGACCTATTTATTAGGGATTTAGTGGATTTATGAATTATGGTAGGAATTAGAGGCATTTCAAGGTCTTTGTGGATAATTGAGTTGCAAATGTACCAGGAAGAGTTTGAAGCTAATCAGAAAATTTTGTTTTGTATTTTGTTAGAGTGGGAATAGGTAGTGGATCCCCATATGGCACATGAGTATGACCATACAGGGTGGATTAAGGATAGATAGAGAAGTCTTTTGGTGCTGAGGGATATGGGAGATTTTCTATTGTTAAGAGGGAAAAGTTGTTTTATTTTGTTCTTGATTCTGGTTTTAAGGGAACGATTGTGGATTTGGTAGAGTTTATACGGATTCTCCACTTTTTGGCACAGCTTTCAATATCATTGAGGGTGATTTGTAGCTTTCTGCAGCCTGAGTCTAGAGAGGATGTTTGAAGGAGTATAGCAAGATCATCTGCAAAAAATAGTTTTAGCAGATTGGTTTGGAGGTATGTTGTGAAAATAGAGGTTGAAGAGGAAAGGACCTAGGATTCTACCTTGGGGTACACCAGAGGAAAAAGGGAAGGAATTTGAAAGGGTATTGTTAAATTTGACAGAGAAGGAGCAGTTAGTAAGTATTATGAAGAGGAAATCATTAAATGGTTCTTTGATTTTGGAAAGTAGTGATTGTTTGTGTACTTTATCAAAAGCTTTTCTAGGAAGGCAGCAATGCACGAGTTATTGATGTTGAAGGAATTGCTGAAATAGGATGTCACTGACTAAAGTTGATGGGTGCAAGAGTGTTTGGGTCTAAGGCTGTATTGAGCAGGGGGAATGAGGTGGGTTAGTTCTTTGCCAAGGAGGAGAAGGAGGAGTTTTTCAAACAATTTGGATAAAGAGGGGAGGAGACTGATGGGTATATAACTATTGGGACAGGATTTGGGTTTGTTTGGCTTAGTGATCATTATTTTATGTGTGTGCTTCCAAGCTGTTGGGAAATATGTTGTATGGATGATTGCATTAAAAATGATTGTTATTAAGGTGGAAGCTTAGAAGAAGGGAGGTATTTCAGGTGGATGGGAGTGATAAGTTCATGACCAGCAGAGTGTTTATAAAATGTGGGATGAAGAAAATAAGTATTTTTCCATATTGATGAGTGAAATGTTGCATTTTCACTCAAATAATACTGCTATAAATGTTAAAAATGGCACCAACAACAATTAACATACAAATTATCATTGAATTTTAAAAGTACAAAAATGTTTGCTTTGTTAATATCAACTTTCTACAATACATATGTTTTTCTTAAAACATGTTGTTATGCTTATATATCATTTTATTTGTAACAGACAGGGCAGCCAGAACATTCCTTAGAAATTTTACTCCAAATTTATTTATATCAATTTTTTATATTAATAACATGGGATTGCTTTTGAGTTTGTCACATGGTTTGTGGGGTATGTTTTTTAATACCCCTACTGACGTTTGTTTCTGTTTTCTTGGTAAATAAAATATTATTGTTGTTTCTGTGCTCTTAGAAAGCATATATTCATATCCACTTATTAGAAGCTTACAGTATGTGCAATTTCACTCATATTTTATCAACCATTTCAACTGATTGTTATTACAGAATTATTTGTATGCATATGAGCACTCTGAAAACTGTAGTTATAAACCAATCTAATTGAAGGTCCAGATTCACTGTCATATTTTTTAAGTTCTTAAGTTCTTTAGTCCATTAGTCACTTATAATGTATTGTTTGAATACAACAGTTTTTTCTAAATTTGCTTTCCTTTTAAATTCTAATTTATTGATCTGCATTTCTAAAAGTGTGATATTTTTGCAGATATTACATAGGTTGACACCAATTGATGAGGATCGAGAGAGTTTAGAACAAGTAGAAGGTCTTTTAAGACCCTTACAAGTGGAGCTTTTACAAACTGTGGGCAGTCTACCAAAGAAGTAAATATTTGAGAAATATCTATAAAAAAATGTTTTTTGTTCTCTTCTTAATTAACAATTCTAATTTTACAGAGAGGTTAGCATACGAATGCATGGCCGAGCTAGAAGGCAAATAGCATTAGAAAAAACTAATGAACTACAAAAATCAATTGATGGCTGGGAGGGAAAGGACATAGGCCAATGTTGTAATGAATTTATAAGAGGTAAGGACCAAATTGTGTGTGTCTGTGTGTATGTAATTAAAATAAATGGTATTGAAAGGAAAGAAAGAAAGGTGGTAGCTTACCAGATATTGAAGTTTGGCATTGCCATTCAGGACAAAAGCAAGTTCTTCAAAATTTTGGAGTCATCAGCTTCCTTCTTCAGGAAGAAAACACCATCAGCCAACTGGCAAACAAAGATAAAAAGGAAAAGCAATAAGAGGAAAAATAAATGAAAATTTTGTTAGAGAAAAAGATAAGAAGTTACAACGGTGAGGAGGAAGTAAATAAAATGATAGTATAAAGGTTAGTAGAAATTACTCCAATGTTTTGAACAGCAAGGAAAACTTTCATCTGGAGGGAAAGGAAAAGCTATTGTAAAAGAGTCTGAACACTTATATTGGAATAGACCTACTAAATTCAGCTTAACCCTTAAGAGACAGATATTTTTCTGAAGATAGCATTTTCCTTGCTGTTCAAAACTTTGGCAGAATTTTTACTAACCTGTATACTATCCTTCTGCTTACTGTAGTCCTCATTGTTAATAATTTCACTTTCAACCAAACAAATTTTTGTATATTCATTTTGTTATTGTCTGTCTTATTGATTTTCTTTCTGCTATTGCCATTACAGCCTTTCTTGTTGTCCTTTCTCTGTGGTACTTTTTACTCAGACAATGGAATGACAAATTAAAATTTCTAATAATAGTTTGTTTCTAGTGTAACATTTCTGTAGAAAGTTCTTAATTACCATTTCCCAACAGACTCTTATGGCATAAATTAAATTGTTGTCCCTTGCTCTGTATAATTTGAATTAAGTAAATGTTTGTAATAAGAACATAACTATTATTTTATTATTTTGTTCAAGTTCAATTTAGCAAAATTACTCATATTGAAAATCTTCACAATTTAATTAATCACAGTTAATTAATTAATCACAGTAAAAGTGATCATTGGAACAAATTTCATATTTACAAAAACAATTTTGCTTTATTATGCTTTGAAAAACACAATATCACAACAGGAAATTATTCCATTATCTATGTTCACTTCCTGTATTGTGGTAGCTCTATTATGTAACTTCAGGAACTGCACAATTTTGACATATTTGTCTTTATTCATCAATATGCCATGTCTTGTTGGAGTATGTGGTGAATAGATGAAGCAAGTGTTGAATTTTTTTTATTACATTTTACTACACATATGTGAATTTTAAAGTTAGTGAAATGTGTTTTCAGAGGATGTTTTAGGAAAAGTTGGAGGAGGACGTCGATTGACTGAGAGGAGAGTATTTTTATTTGATGGTTTGATGATACTATGCAAACCAAATAGCAAACGAGCTTCAGTATCTGTAACTGGGCCTATGGGTGGCGAATTTCGACTAAAGGAACGATTTTTTATCCGGAAAGTGGAGATTGTTGACCGAGAAGATACAGATGGTAAGGCTGACAATTCAGTCTCTTTATTAAATTAATATTATTTATTTTGTTAATCTTATTGTGTATCTGTATTTGTAATTAATATATTATTTTTGTTCAAGAAAGTTTTATATTATATTGTGGTGACATAAGTCTTAAATAAATATATAGTGTGTTTGTAATTTTATCATCACTGGAAAACAAACAAAATAATTATCTAAATTTTTTTGAGGCATTCAGGAAAGGCACATAATGAAGAATTTATTTTATTTCTTGGGTTCTGTACCTGGCCATGCTTTTGTGAATTAAGGACAAAATTGCCTGGACAAGCTTTTCACTGTCTCCCACATGTTGTGGTAGGGGAAAAATACTACCTGCTAGGAGAGGTTCTGCTAGAGAGAGGTGGCTTTATCAGACCACCTTTTAAGTCAGTTCATACTACAAAATATATTATATAAATCACAACATTTTATTAATTAAAAAGCAATGAAAGTGATGTTGGGTCCAGTCCATACCCTTAGACAAGTCAGTGTGGGTGACTGACCTGTGACAGCAGGAAGAGATTCTAAACATCTGCCAACAACAAAAACCAGCTCAGATTTATGAGGAAAGCAATACAAGATTGGCAATTACCCTTCGATTCTTAGTGACAGGAGACTACTATAAATCTTTGTTGTATTTATTCACAGTATCTGATTGTTCAATTTCATTTTAGAAGTATTAGTGAGTTTAATGGAAGTATAAAATGAATTTATTAAAGTATGTACAGACTAAGCCTCTTTATTTGTTAAATATTAATTTTAAAAATTGGAAATTTATTTTTCTTCTTATTTCCATTTTTCGCGTACATCGTAATTGATGCCATATTTGTTAGCTATTGCTTGCAACCATCTTTCTTCACTTTGTGATCTTCAACTATAGTCCATCAACTTCGCGCCCCATATTGATGGATTTGAGCGACTTCATCGATAAATAGTTTTCTTGTTTGACCAATTCATAAGTGGAATACTGCATAATTTTACACAGAGAACAAAGTGGAATATTGATTGATAACATAGCTGATTGACTAGAGACCTCCAGGTGAAATCCAATTCTGAAATATTGCCGGGCCATATGTATGTATTGCCACAACAGTTGCTGGATTTAGAGCAATATTACCTGGTCATATATTGCCATAAAAAGTTGCTCATTTACAGGCCCCTTAACATGGACTGATTTTACAAGTACAAACAATAACATTTTCTCGCCAGCCCTGATTGTTGAAAATCTAGTCACCAAAGGAGGACTTGACAGTTTACGAAATACTTAACATAACACACAATATTAGGAAAATCCATTACGGAATTGGAACTAATTTGGTGACAAAATCACATTTGAACTTGGATAGTGAGTAAGGATAGAAATAAATAGGGAAAGCATATGCTCAAAGGACGGAGAAGGATGGAAGAAGAAGAAGGAAAGACTGAAAATATTTAACCCAGGCAGGACTTGAACTTGCATTTTCTGCTCAGTACAAAGATGCCTTAACCATCTCGGTGTCTGGGTACTGAGAAGAAAACACAGGTTCACGTTCTGCCTGGGTCAAATATTTTCAGTTTTTTCTTCTCTTCCATCCTTCTCCCGGCTTTGAACATATGCTTTCCTATGTGAGTGTTTCTACGCCTGAGCATATGACTTAAAATAAAGTGTAATCCTCCTATTTATTTCTATCCTTCCTCAATATATATAATTGCAATATTGGTATGGAAAGGAAAGAGAGATAGGTTGTGACTTACCTGAAAGTGAAGTGCGGTGTTGTCTTAAGGAACTGAAGGTTGATCTTCAAATTTTCGGAGGCTGAGAGCCGCCTCCTTCAGGAAGAAGGCTGAGAGCCTCTGAAAATTTGAAGAACAACCTTCAGTTCTTTAAGGTGACACTGCACCTCAATTTCAGGTAAGTCACTACCTATCTCTCTTTCCTTTCCATACCAATATTGCAATTATTTTTGACTATGTCATATCCTGACTAATATAATTAATATATATATATATATATATATATACACACACACACACACACTCCACTCACACACACACACTCCACACACACACACACACTCCACACACACACACACACTCCACACACACACACACTCCACACACACACACACACACACACACACTCCACACACACTCCACACACACACACTCCACACACACACACTCCACACACACACACTCCACACACACACACTCCACACACACACACTCCACACATACACACTCCACACATACACACACACACACACACACACACTCCACACACACACACACACTCCACACACACACACTCCACACACACACACACTCCACACACACACACACACACTGCACACACACACACACTCCACACACACACACACACACACACACACACACACACACTCCTCACACACACTCCTCACACACACTCCTCACACACACTCCTCACACACTCACTCTGTCACACACACTCACTCTGTCACACACACTCACTCTGTCACACACACTCACTCTGTCACACACACTCACTCTGTCACACACACTCACTCTGTCACACACACTCACTCTGTCACACACACTCACTCTGTCACACACACTCACTCTGTCACACACACTCACTCTGTCACACACACTCACTCTTTCTCCCACACACACTCACTCTTTCTCCCACACACACTCACTCTTTCTCCCACACACACTCACTCTTTCTCCCACACACACTCACTCTTTCTCCCACACACACTCACTCTTTCTCCCACACACACTCACTCTTTCTCCCACACACACTCACTCTTTCTCCCACACACACTCACTCTTTCTCCCACACACACTCACTCTTTCTCCCACACACACTCACTCTTTCTCCCACACACACTCACTCTTTCTCCCACACACACTCACTCTTTCTCCCACACACACTCACTCTTTCTCCCACACACACTCACTCTTTCTCCCACACACACTCACTCTTTCTCCCACACACACTCACTCTTTCTCCCACACACTCACTCTTTCTCCCACACACTCACTCTTTCTCCCACACACTCACTCTTTGTCACACACACTCACTCTTTGTCACACACACTCACTCTGTCACACACACTCACTCTGTCACACACACTCACTCTGTCACACACACTCACTCTGTCACACACACTCACTCTGTCACACACACTCACTCTCTCTCACACACACACACTCCTCACACACTCACTCATACACACACACTCACTCATACACACACACTCACTCACTCACTCACTCACTCACTCACTCACTCACTTACACACACACACACACACACACTCAAACACTCACACTCACTCACTTACTCACACTTACTCACTCACTCACTTACTCACACTCACTCACTCATGCACGCGCGCACACACACACACACACACAAACACTCACACACACACACACACTCGCACTCGCACACGCACACACTCACTCTCACACACACACTCTCACTCACACACTCTCACTCACACACTCTCACTCACATACTTTCACTCACACACTTTCACTCCCACACTCACTCTCACACTCTCACTCACACACTCTTACTCTCACTCACACTCTCACTCACATTCTTACTCACACTCACACATGTACACTTACATTCATTCATTTTAAACACATACACGGTGCAGTTTTTTAAAAAATGAGACTACTAATTATTTCCAAATTTCTTATCGCTTGATTAGAAAGTCTGAGATAAAGAGTCTGTGCTAAAATTCACTACCCATTACTCCTGTTTTTGGGCAGGGTGGTAATTTTCAATTTTTAATTGGAATCACCCACATTTAATGGATTCTAATTGTTTTTAAAAGTACTTAAAGTTATATTTGAACATTATTTTTTATTATTATTGGCAGATTGTGCTGTAATAGACTAAATTTAAGTTTTTGCAATTGGGACTTATTTGTTCTAATTACTCGACATTTTAGTGAGACATGTATGGATTTTGTTCAACATTGCTAGCATGAGACAAACACCTGATTTGTGACAGATGAGGGAACTCCACAAAATTAAGCACTTCTATGTGACAGTCAAGTGGTCACAATTGAGACAAACATCTATTTTGTGGTGCTTGAGAATTTTTTTTGTACTGAAGCTGTAAACATAATTGTACAGGAAAATATGTTGAAAAAAAAAATGGGGTATGAAATTTGATTCTTTATTCACAGCTTTAGAATTTTTCCAAACTATTGTCTTGAAATGGTGGTTTAAAATTCATTGGTGATTTGGAACTAGTTTCTAAACTGCTAAGATGGCAAAGGTTGTCATTTTCAAGGAAAGTGTAATGAAATTCTCTTAACCCTGCTCTGGTACCATGAAAACAGTCCAATAAGGTGAAACTTTCTATATGACCAGAATAACACAACTTGATTATAATATTTTGTATAAGAAATAAAGAAATATTGTATGGTATGAAAATGTGTTATTAAATCCCAAAAGTATTACTCAATGTGTTACAAAATCTAAATAATAATAATATTATTGTTAGCATTTGTTGCACAACTGTTTGACATGCTCTGCGCACACAAACTTATTGCACTCATTACAGACAAATCTGGTTTTCTTGGCACTTGATCTGGGACAAATTTACCAACTTACTTACCACAAGAACCCTGAAATAAGAAAAAAAATTCCTTCACATTATTGAAGTTATGGAGTCAACGTGACCCCAAGCTATATGAAAACCAAATAAAAAAATAGCTGGAAAAAATTTTGAAACTATCAAACTGTATCACATACTTAGGAAAGCCTTGTGAAAAAATGTGTGTTAGATGAGGTAATTAATTTTGATAGTTTTTAAAGAAAAAATATGGTTCTAAGACCTGGGGTTGCATAGACCCCATGATGCCAGAGCAGGGTTAAAGAAAAATTGCAACTGTAGTGAAACTGACAAAACAGGTATTTTTAATAAATCATTTTATTAAAAAGAGTCTAGAAGGAACTTAAAGACAAAATATTTTCATTGACAATTTTTTCTGAACTGTCTGCCATTATCAAGTACTGAGTTACGACTGTCGATTCTAGTATTTTCAGTATATGCTCCAACTAATACAAATAAATAAATATAGTTATAACAATTATAATGTTTGCAGTTTATGAAGGATGTTTTCAAAAGAAACTAATCACTGTAAGTCTCACTTTTCAACTTTTGTATCAATACTGTTCATAAAACGACAACTGTTAATATTAAGTATAATTATTTGATGACTAAGTAAAATACATTTTCTTATTGTATTGCATATTAAGTAATTTCATCTAATATAAATTTCATTGATAATCTGAAAGTGAATTATTAATAAAACCATTTTTCTAATTTCATTTTGTTAAATTATAATTTACAGAATTGAAGAATGCATTTGAAATAGCACCTAGAGTTCATCCCAATGTTACTCTTGTGGCAAAATCCATAGAGGAGAAGAATAATTGGATGGCTGATTTAGTTATGCTTAATACTAAGAGGTAGTTATATATAAATATATTCAGAGATAGACAAAACGTATAGTTACTAGTATGTTTCCATTATATTTTGCTACTGTTCCACATTTCATTTAGAGGTAATTCACTTATGAATCTTAAATTACTCTTACTGACTGAACAATTTGAGTTGACAGAGAAGAAAAAGATTAAAATGTTCAAATTTTTATTAATATTGTGGCACAGTGAAGCTATTTCCCATAGTGTATGGTATGGGACAGAACATACTGCAACTACCATCTTGAGATAAAAGAACTTGCTTGTTTAATTAGTCTCAGTTAATCCTACAAGTTTATTACTCTGAGATTAGTGAAATTTAGCTCAAGAGAAATCCATGAAATTAGTTTTTGTAATATTTGCACTGAGAACTTACAGAATAATGCTTTCTCAAGATTTTGATCTTAAGAGTCATTATTACAGACTAAATGTTGTTCAAAACAATATAATGGTGTGTGGCTTGATTTATTCAATAATTTCTTAAGGAAGTAAGGTTTTAGCTTATCGATAGACAACACTGTCATTTAACATTTTGTTATTTCATACTCGGCAAGTTCCTCTTCTTTCACTATGTTTTTTAGATGGCACTAAATGAACAATGTTTTACCATTCATAAAGTTAAAGCTACTGTTGAATTGGATTACACATTTTTATTTTGTCTTGTTCTGCATCTGTTGTGACTAAACTGCTGCTTAAATTTAGATTTTAATGTTATACTTTATTGAAATTTCACTTGGTGGGGGCTGGGCAAAGTTCAGGTATTTTTTTATGTAAACCCTGTAAAGATTTGATTTTACATTTTCTCTTGGTGAACATGTGATTTAACATTCATTGAGAGCATCAATATTTGTAACACTTGCATTTAATGTCCCCTACCCTTTCTATGCCATAATATTAATTTATTACCGAGAATGATGTTTCACTTTATCTTAACAGAGTTCAGTAGTCGTGAAAGGGTAAAAAATATTCCGGCAGCCTAAGAGAGTCAGAAATACTCCTGATACAATAAGACACACTAAAATAATCTAAAAGACAAAAAATACAATTGGTAATTTATGAAAGGCCAAACTTCTACTGATACCTTAAGAGATTCAAAAATATCCCTGGAACTCTAATAGAGTCAAAAATACTCCCCATATTCTAAAAGAGTGAAACAATGTCACGGTGGCTTAAGATAATAAAAAATACTCATGGAACCTTAAGATGCTCACTTAAGAGAGTAAAACGTACTCACCATACCCAAAGAGATGAAAAAATATTCCCAGCACACTAATAGAGCCAGAAGTACTTTATCTAATAAATAAAGCAGAGTGTTTGTATATTTGTTTGTATGTTCCTTATACAAATTTTATCGCGTGGACAGAATTCAACAAAAATTGGTATATATATTCTGCCAAAATCGAGAACCGTTACTGTGGGAGTGAGAAACCCCTAGAATAAACGTAGAAATAATTATAGTTGAAATAAGTTATCAATGAGTTTTAAATTACTGCGCAAGACGATGACGTCATAATTTCGCAAGACATATACGCATCATAAAAATATAGTTCTGTATTTCGTAATGAAATAAAGCAGAAATATTTTGATTGAATAAAAAGTATAACTTTTTCCAGTAATACTCCATCGAATAGATAAAAAACCATACGAAATACTTTACCATCCTTGCGCAAAGTTAATTTGGAAAAGTTAATTACGCCGCCATATTTAATAAAGCCAATATGGCGCCTTATAATACATTCAAATATGTGTCGGCCGAGATTTTAAAGTTTCATAATATAACGTACTATTGTATCCTGTATAATATTTCAGAATATAATAAGATTTGTCTAACGTACGACTGCTGAATTATGTGTTTGTAACTATAAAAGTATTCAAAATGACGTACGGAACTCCCAAAGTTTTTATGGTCGTTATTCAATTAATGCACTCTCAATCAAAGGTATGTACAGAAATAGGAACATTTAAATTGAATTAAAAGTACAATTAATTGTACTTTACGCAACGTATTTCTATCAATTTGTATAAATGTAAACAAATTATTGCGTGCAATTTGTGTCGTGAAACAAAAATTTTAGGTTAGGATAGCAGTATTTGTTTTCCATTTTTGAGATCGACGTTCTAGATATACAATTTATGAGAAATGAAGCAGAGCAAAAATATTTTGATTGAATAATAAGTATAATTAAATCTACCAATACCACATCGAGTGATAAATAAAATTCATTATCAAAGGTTATACAATCCATGGCATTAAATTTCTTTTAAATAACTTGACTTTTGACGTGGAATATTTCACGGGATCAGGGACCAATATGTTGCCAAATTATATCTTGCAATACGCACTAGAAGATACATAGAATTATGATAAAAACAATACTTAAATGTTCAAAATTGATATTTTTCTATTGAAGACAGCGTATTTCGTAACGTTTTGCATTAATTTTATACAATGCTACCAATTGCAGATTGCTAAAACCACCAAATAGTTTATTTTCAGATGGAAAAATTATATATCTACAAATTTAATAATTGTTATAAATAGTGTATGTATATCTATCTATATATAGATATAGCTTGTATTATATAAAATTGCCTTATATGGTATGCATGTGTGTAAACATGTCGGTATGTTCTGCATACAAATCTACACCCTCGAAGCAATTTCACCAAAGTTCGTACATGTGTTCTTTGCGACAGGGAAACAAACACTGTGCGGGTGTAACACGCCTACCACCCCCAGGAGTGTGGGTGGACAGTGGTGGAAACCTTCAAACATGCTCAAATGTCCGATATTTGCGTTGCATAAATATTTTTCAGGGTTAATTCGATTTAAAGTATTTCTACCCATGTGATTTTTATTAATTTTAACCCCTTGTGGCACGAGGGTTGAGCAATTTAAGGGGTGGCGTTGGAGGTTGGTTACAAGTAAATAACGCTAAAAATACCGAGATTCAAGTCAAATCAAAGGTAATGGATGTCGCTGAGTTCATTTATGACAATCTGGGCAACGCGCGGTTGTAGGATTGGGTAGGAAGGGTTGGGCGGAGGGTAGAACTTTTAAAATAAGTTAACCAGCCGAATTTTGAATCAAATAAATATATTTCGGGCTTGGGAGGGATGCGCCCTTAAGGGTAAGGGTGGATGGGCATTACAAGAAAATAACGTGAATGCAACCGAGATTAGAGTCAATTCAGAGTATTATGGATGTCAATAATTTTAATTATGACATTAGAATTACCGTTTAACATTCCCATCGAGGGGTTGGAGGGGTTGTAATTTTTAAAACATGTTAACCGGTTGATGATTGTGTGGAATTAATATTCGGCAGGCGTTAATGGCAATGATAGTATTTCTACTGGTGATGTTTGTGTATAATTTCTTCTCCTTTCAGTATGAGAGGGGAGGACGCCTTGGGATGGAGGTAGAGGGGAGTTACAATAAAATAATGCAAAAACAAACGAGATTGAAGTAAAATCCAAGGAAATGCATCTCGCTGTGTTTATTTATGATAACCTGGGCAACGTGTGGGATAGGGCGGAAGTGGGAGGGTCTAGCCGTGGTGGGCGAGGGTAGAAATTTTCAAATGTTTTAACCGGCCGACTTTTGCGGTGAATAAACATATTTCGGGAACAGTGTGATTAATAAAATTTCTCTACATGTTCTCTGTGTATAATTTCAAACCCTTTTGGGCTTGGGGGGGGGGAACCTTAAGGATGGGGGTGGACGGGCGTTACAAGAAAATAATGCGAATACAACCAAGATTAGAGTCAAATCGATGATTATTGATGTCGCTGAGTTTAATTAAGACAAATTGGTGTTTTAACCCCCAGGAGCATTGCTGGACGGGGGTTGAAATTTTCAAACATAATAAGCAGTCTATATTTGCGTCGATAAATATTTTCATGGTTCACTGAGATTTATAAAATGTTCCTTATATGTAATATTAACCTCTTTTGGGGTTTGGGAGGAGCACCCTTAAGAGTGGGAGTGGAGTGGATTTATATAAAAATAGCGCAAACACAATCGAGATTGGACTCAAATCCAGGGTTATGGTTGTCAGTGAGTTTAATTATGATATTCAAGTTGTTGTTTAGTGCCTCAAGCGGGGGTGAATGGGGTGGATATCTTCAAACATGCTAACACGGACAATAATTGAGTCGGATATATATTTTCGAGGTAAAAGCGATTAATAGTGTTTGTACCAATGTATGTCAGTATAATTTCAACCTGTACGGAATGGGAAAGGAGGGTTGGGGTGGAGGGGTATTACAAGAAAATAACGCGAATACAACCGAGATTGGAGTCAAACCAAAGGTTATGGATGTCACCGTGTTCAATTATGACCTTCAATTGGCCATTTAACCCCAAAGGTTGGGGTGGATGGAGGTGGAATATTTCTAACATGTTAAACGGTCGATATTTGCATTAATTGTCGAGGTCAATGACATTGACAATATATCTGCCGATGTTGTTTGTAAAAATTAACCTTTTTCGGCATTAGAGGGAAGCACACTTTGGAGAGGAGCTGGAAACATTCAAACATGCTAAAACAGCAGATATTTAGGCAGATAAACATTTTTGGGATCGAAGAGATAGATAGTCTTTAAACCGATTCTATCTGAGTATAGATCCATCCCTTTACAGCGTAGAAAAGGAGCACTCTTAGGGGTGAGGGTGGACGGGCATTACAAATAAATAACGCGAATCAAACGAAAATTACAGTGAAACCTAGGTTTCTGGATGTCTCAAAGTGTAATTATGATATTCAATTGCCCACTTAACCCCCATGGGCAGAAGAGGATGGGGTTGGAAAATTTCAAACATTTTAAAAGGTCTAAATTAATGGAAAATAATTTTTTTCTTGGGTTAAGTAATTTATAGTATTTATAACCATTTTATGTTTGTACAATTTCAACCTCTTGCGACATGAGGGTAAAGAACGCTTAGGGGACGGGGTGGACGTGTGTTACAAGAAAATAACTAAAAAACAAACAACATTCGAATAAGTCGAACGTAATTAATGTCGCTGAGTTCATTTATGATAATTTGGGCAACGCACAGGTTTGGACTGGACTGGGATGGGAGGGATTGGGTTGAGGTGAATGTGGAATAGAAATTATAAATTAAGTTAAGCGTCTGAATTTTGTGACTATTACATATATTTATGGAACAATGAGATTATTAAAATTTCACTACACGTTCTCTGAGTTTAATTTTAATCCCTTTTGGGATTGAGAGGGAGTTCACATTAGGGGTGGGGGTCAACGGGTGTTAATAAATAATGTGAATAAAACCCAGATTGGAGTCAAATTCACTGAGTTTATTTATGACAACCTGGGGAATGCTAGTGGGCGGCCGGGGGTATGAGGGGCTGGGCGGGGGTATAAATTTCAGACATGTAAAATGATCAATATTTGCGTGAAATAAATATTTTACGCTGTCAATTTCATTGATAGTATTTCTACCGACTTTGTTTGTGTATAATTTCAACACATTACGGCATGATAAGGAAGTACGCGTAGAGATGGAGGTGTGTTTCATAAAAATAACCTCAAAAAACGAGATTCCAGTCGAACAACAGTTATGGATATAGGTGAATGTATTTATGGCAATGTGGGCAATGCACGAGATTTGGTGGGGGTGTGAGGGGCCTCGCGGAATTGGGCGGGGGAGGAAATTTTCAAACATGTTAAACGATCAATATTTGCGTTAAAAAATTAATTCCTGGGGTTAATGGCTTTGATAGTTTATTTGTTGTTTGTGTACAATTTCAGCACCTGTGAGAAGAGCAAGGTTAGCAGTTGGGGTGGAGGTACGTTAAATAAAAATAACACTAAAACAACCGAGATTCAAATCAATTCAGAGACTGTGAATGTCGCTGAGTCTAATTGTGACAACCTGGGTAACGCGACAGATTTGGGAGATATTGGACGGGGGTAGAAATTTCCAGACAATATATTCGGTCGATTTTTGCGTGGAATAAATACTTTTCGATTATCGCACATTTGTGGGTGTGGTCATCTTCTGACATGTAAAAACGGCCGTTAATTTGGTCAATGAGTTCAACCCCCTTCGGCATCGGAGGTGAGCTCAGTTAGGGATAGTGTTCGAGGAGCGTTACATAAAAATAGCGCAAAAGCAACCGAAATTGGAGACATATCTGGGATTATGAATAAATGACATCTCGGACAACGCTGGGCACCCAGCTAGTATTATAATAAAATTCTCCTGGTGAGATTCAAAATATTTCTAGTCAAATATACTGTAGTATCTTAAGAGTCAAAAATACTCTTTTTAACTTAAGAATGTCAAAAATTAAGCTTGTTACCTTGCGAATGAAACATAATCCTGGTTCCCTTAGTGTGTGGAAAATACTTCTGGTAACTTAAAAGAGTAAAATAATACTGGTAACTTAAAAGAGTAAAATAATACTGGTAACTTAAAAGAGTAAAATAATACTGGTAACTTAAAAGAGTAAAATAATACTGGTAACTTAAAAGAGTAAAATAATACTGTTAACCTAACAAATCCCAAAATACTTTTGGTTCATTAAGATTGTCTAAAAGATACCTAGTACCGTTAGAGAGCCAAAAATGTTCCCAGTACCCTAATAGAGTGAAACATACTCCTGGGACTTTTAGAGAATCAGAAATACTCCTGGTGTAATCTATCTTCTTCTAACACATTTGTGTGTGTATGAATGTTCCACATACAAATATATACCCGTGAAGCAACTTTCACCAAATTTGTGTGGGTTAAATATTCATTGAGTGTTCTTGAATCATAAGTAACAACCATATTACAATGTTACAACCACCATAAGTAACATGGATACAAGATTTTGTAGAATGCTTCACATGTTTATGACTGTAAGAGAAACTTTGTTTTGGTCCCTTCCACCCCAATTGAAAGGTTGAGCTAGGCTTAATGGGCAAGTTGAATGTCCGAATTAAAATTGGAAACTTCCGTAAACCCGGATTCAATACTAATATCAGTTGTTTTCATATTAATTTTATTCAACACCTCTCCACTCTCATCTGCTATGGTGTTTCCGTCCCATGCCAGAAATGATTAAAATTATACAGAAACAAAATCGGGATAAATGCCATCAATCTCATTGACAAAAAAATTATTCATTTGTCGCAAATATTGACAAGTTTTAAAATTTCTACCCCCACTCCTGGGGGTTATAGGCGTGTCTCACACCCATAGCGTTTGTTTCTGGTTCGAAAGGAACATGTGTACAAAATGGGGTCAAATTGGTCCATTTGTTTAAATTTGTATGCAGAACATACATACACACACAAATATTTTATTTGTTAGATGATTCATATTTTTAGGGGAGTGGTTATTTTAGTTAACTACAGTACATTTGATGTACACACAGTATGCTCCTTAGGTTTAAGCTGATTTAGCTAACAGAAATGGTAACTTTTATCTATATTTCCTTTCAAAAAATTCAATTCAGTTAGTGTTATGTTGTCTAATTTTTCCTTAACATTTATAATACTGATAAATTTAAACTTTTAAGCATGCTGGAACGAACACTGGACAGCATTCTGTTAGATGAGGAAAAGAAGCATCCACTGAGACTACCTTCATCAGACATCTATAAATTTGCTGAAGCCGATAGTAAAGAAAATATTGTTTTAGAAGAGAGAGAGAATGCAGGAGTTCCATTAATTAAGGTAAATGAGACATCTATATTATATAGGACATCTATATTATATAGGAAACTTAATGAGAATAATTCTTAATAAAATTTTATGGCCATTGAGTCAGAAATAAAATAATTTAATTATTAGACAATTAATAAATACAAAAGGCAATTAATGAAACCAAAACATCATTAAAACACTCAAATCTTTTCATTCCTATTTAAACATATGTATTACATATTAAAATAGTATTGTCTGCCAGCTACCAAGGGTAGAACTCTTTTAGTATTTTAATTATGTTTATTATTTTTTTTTATCATTTTCTTAATTTTATTTGATCAGCATTTATCAAAAATCCTTTTTCTTTTCTTTTATCATAATGCCCTTATGAATTTTATTATCATTCTCCATATTGACCATAATTTCAGATTAAAGTTGTTGACTCTGAGGAAGTTTTGTACGGTTTCAATGAATAGATGGAATACGGTTCAAATTAATACTAATTAGGTAAAATAGCCATATCATAGGCCATGTAAGAATTGATTTTTAAATTGTAGATCAGATCTAATTGATGGAGGAATTTTTCACTGGATCTGGAGGCAACAGGAATAGTTCAGATGGTATAGTTTCAGCCTGGTAAGTGGAAGGTCCCAGGTTCGATTCCTGGTCTGGTTGACATTTTTCTACCCTTGATACTTGAAGTAATAATATAAATTATTTGTGTGGTATTTATATTATCACTTCATTTTGTTTGTTGTTTGGCTATTTTATCTAATTAATATCAATGCAGTCGTATTATAATTTCAGAATGTGCCAGTGAATGTCTTATCAAGACAGGATTTAATCACGACAGCATACTTATCTGTATCTGTTGGAAAATATCTGGTCTGATGATTCAGACAAAGATGAGTAAACTAAGGTGGTCCAATCTCTTTCCCTCCATGATCAACAGAATTGAACCTTGATTGGACTTTTTACCATAGAGTTGTATGAAGAACTAAGTTTTTGAAACTCCTGTAGAAACTGGAAGATTTGCCAGCACAAATTGTGGTCAGTGCATGACAGATTAAAGAGGCGTCAGAGATGATGGAGGAAGTTTATCAGAACATAATTTGTATGTACATTGTGTACAATGATATTGGAGGTCACCAGATCATAGTGAATCTGAATGATAACCAGACTTAGAAGAAGCGCAAACCAGATTGTCAAGTTAAACTGTAAACAAAACTGTTTGTGAAAAATGATTAAGTTTCATTTTTGTTCCTTTGGTATTAGTACGTAATGAGTTGAATTGTAAGAAAA
This sequence comes from Zhengitettix transpicula, assembly GCA_037074705.1. Classification (NCBI taxonomy): domain Eukaryota; kingdom Metazoa; phylum Arthropoda; class Insecta; order Orthoptera; family Tetrigidae; genus Zhengitettix; species Zhengitettix transpicula. Next base: position 185,202,068 of record CM073591.1, on the reverse strand, counting down.
GTGTTGTTCTGTTTCATGCCTAACTAAAGTCCTGTACCTTAAATCAACCTGCAAGGTATTAAGGAACATGTAAAATTTTCATATGCATAACTCATTTTTATACAAAAGAGGCGATAGAGAGCAGGTGACTTACCTTAAATTGAAATTGCAGTTGGTGACACCAAGCTATCTAGTAATGAGAATGAGTAATTTTCTAGGGCCTGAGACCCCCTTCCTCAGGACAGAACAGGATTGCACATTGTACTGTGATGTCAATATAATTGGTATGGAAAGAAAGGAAGAAAATGGGTGACTTACCTGAAGTTGATGTTGGGATTTCCCATGCAGAAAAGGAGCAAGTTCGTAAAATTTTTGGAGGTGTTAGCCTGCCTCCTCAGGATTCATCCTGTGTGCCGGCTGACTTTGGAGTGTCAAAATTTTAGCAGGCTAAACCCAAAGTGTTGTGCCTTGATCAAGTGCATAATTAAATATATGTAGGGCTTTGATACAAAGATTTTCAACAGAAAAGTTTTTCTTAGCTTTTAACTACAAATTTTTGATACAGCATTAAAGTAATTCACTAATCATGTTTTGGGTTAATTTAGTGGCTGTTGGTATAAAAATTCGTATGACGAGTAGATTTCATGTAATTGTAAAGATATCTTTGATAATGAAGCTGACAAGAATGTCAGTAGGTTCCATTCTTTTTTCTTCTTATACTAAAAAAAATTCTATTTACCAGGATTATTTTCTGCGTCAAATCGAACAGTGGAAATTTTAATAATGGGTGTTCCCATTAAACTTTAAATCCAAGTTTTGATAGAATTATACACTATTTAATAAGATATATTTAACATTTTTTGGTAATAGAAAATTTTTATGAATCATATAATTTTAATTTACGAACACAACAATGTTTCTGGGCATATTTGTATTCTCTTCAGGCTGTCTGACTGAAAACTTTGTTGATGTTATAAATGTCTGGCAATGAATATTATGGTGTGCTGTTATAAAATTTATGATACTTAAAAAAATTGATTTAAAAAACTGTTTTTTATTACTCCTGAAATATATTTAAAAAGACAAATGTAAATTACTATATGAACTATAGTTTTTTTAAAAAAAAATTGACCCTCAAAGCAAAACGCTCATAAAAAGTATTTAAGTCTAATTTTTAAAATTTGTTTCAGGGAGCTACACTGTACAAATTAGTGGAGAGACTAACATATCATATATATGCTGACCCTATGTTTGTTCGAACTTTTTTAACAACTTACAGAAGCTTTTGCTCACCTCAGGTAAACTTTTAAAATATACACTCCCAATAAATTAGTTATACATAAATTAAACTTTAAGTACATTCTATTGAAAATTTCAGGACCTTCTGGATTTATTAGTAGAAAGGTTTAACATTCCTGATCCCTCACTTGTATACGAGGACAACAAAGATTCACTAGAATCTGAAAAGACTATAAAAAATTCACAAAGGGAAGACTGGAAAAGGTATCGCAAAGAGTATTGCCAGCCAGTTCAATTCAGGTTTGTTATTAAGTATTTCATAATTTAAAAATTAATAATTTTTCATCAGCACATTTCTGTATTGTTTTTGTATAATAATTTCAAACTGTGATTTTTGTGCAGTCAAGTACTTTTCCATTATTTAGATAAAATGCAACATATTCAAGCTTTTCAGAATACAAGAATACAAATCTATAGTGATTATAGCAATATGAAGATTTTATTTAGATTTTATTCATTTTTCACGTTCAACCAATGATTCTATTTTTCTACTTTATGGACTTTTAGCTTAATATTTTTAGCAACTATTTATTTTGTTATCTTCTTTACACTAATCCATTGTATTGTATATTTCCTGCTTCTTAAAAATTGACTTCAGTCTCATCTTGTGTGTGCCATTAAATATTCATTCATTAATTGGAAATAGATTAAGAACCAGAGTTGTAAATCTTAGTCTGATTACTCCTTAAAACATTTTTACTAAAAACCTCATTAATTGAGTGTCCAAAATAGACTGTATTTGGTTGGTTTATTTATTTGATGAGTAATCAGACTTGTGTGCCTTAAATCTTTTTTGCTGAAGACAAACATGTTTTTTTTTTCTGTTTGAAACTGATTCTTTCATCTAGAGATAAAAAACATGATACACAACATTACAAACAATTTTTATACCCTAAATGATTTTTTCGTGGTTTGTTTTATTCTCATTGTGAAATGTTAACTGTACTTAATAGTGTAATCACAATAAAAGGAATGACTATGCCACTGATTTTATAAAAATGTTTTGTGTATGTTTTACAGTAGACAAATTTTCTTCTTGATTCTCTACACCCTTGTATTGGAGTGTATATTTTCATTAATGTGAATGTAATGAAGATACTGATAAAATTAATCCTACTTTATATCATTTAAAATGTCTAGCAACTTTTAATTAGGTTCACTATTTTTATTTGATACTAAATGTGAAGAATAGTTCTTTTTCACAATATTTTGAAAATATTGTTTTATAATTGAATTATATATACATTTTTCAGAGTACTGAATGTTTTAAGACATTGGGTTGATCATCATTTTTATGATTTTGAAAGAGATCCCTCATTATTAGAGAAATTAAACAGTTTTCTGAATACAGTTAATGGAAAATCTATGCGAAAGTGGGTGGATTCTGTTCTAAAAATTGTGCAGAGAAAAGTAAGTATCATTAGCATATTTATATTTCTAAATTCTAAAATAAGATATTGGCTTTTCATGTAAATGTGTACTAGTGACAATTATGAAACATTCTAGTCTTCTTAGATAGAAAAATTGGTAAACACGATTGGAATAAAATTGATTATCATCAAAGTAGTTTTCAAATTATACTTAATGTTTCCATGCATTTCAACCAAATAAATATATTTGTGTCAATTTTTTTATGATAATAATACTTGTATATAACTTTTAATATAATTTTTTCCCAGTCGGATCCCACGGAATTGCAGAGGGAAATTACTTTTGCCTTTGACCGCAGTCCTCCGCCCACAGAATGGCATATCCGTTGTCCAGAAGAAGAATGGAGTATTTTAACAGTCAGTCATTATTCTTTTATAATTGAAACTGTTTGTAACATAAATATTAACACACATCTTGTTTACAGTTGCATCCTATAGAAATTGCAAGACAACTTACTCTTTTAGAATTTGATCTTTACCGGGCAGTAAAGCCCTCTGAATTAGTTGGCAGTGTATGGACCAAAAAGGAAAAGGAGCAAACTTCTCCAAATCTTTTACGTATGATTAAGCACACTACAAATGTAAGTAAAAATTATGCTAATGTACTGTTATTTGCATTCCTTCATAATAATTATCAAACACCATTTTTCCCAGTAACTAATGCAATCAAAATTTGTATCTTTAAAATACTTTCCTTTACCAGCAAAATCTGCAATAAGAGATAAGTTATGATATCTGTAACAAATCTTAGTTAAAATTTTGCTTAGGTGTAATAACCACTACTAGGGACTGCAATAGTAATTATTTAAAAATTTGTCTGGTAATCGTGGATCAATGTATAACACACCAGTTGATGCTCTTGGCACACATGAAACTTAAATTACATCCAACACTAACGTGGACAATAACAATATAAGAAACAAACAAAACATAAACACTATCAAAGATATACAGTTTGTATTTGCAGTGGACAGTTTGCACGGAATAATTATTTATCTCAACACACCCCCTACCAACTTCACCACATATATAAAACTGTCAATCTGTCAATGTTTATATCTAATGGGCACTGACAATCCAATTGCTGACAGACACTTCCAATGCTTTGGCCTTGTTAGTCCTTTAGTAAAGACGTCAGCTGGCATCTCCTCTGTAGACATATGATCTAGTTGAACTTCGCCAGACTGGATGACTTCACGCACGAAATGGTGACGAACATGGATGTGCTTTGTTCTGGAGTGAAACACGGGGTTTTCCGCTAATTTCTTAGCCCCAAGACTGTCATTAAACAACTGGACAGTAGTTTGGCTACCAGACCCCAAGTCCTCAATCAGCCTTTGTAGATGGATTGCCTCTTTACAGGCTTCGCTGAGAGACATATACTCAGCCTCGGTTGAGGATAGAGCTACGGTATGTTGCTTCCTCGATTCCCATGATACAGGTCCTCTGTTCAATGTAAACACGAAACCTGTGTATGATCGTCGGTCGTCCACACTGGAAGCCCAATGTGCATCAGCATATCCTGTCAACTTTTCTTCCTTAAATTCGTAATGGATACCGACATCCAGCGTTCCACGTAGGTATTGAAGCACACGTTTAGCAGCCAGCCAATGTGTCTTCCCAGCACAATTGTTAAATTGCCCTAGCATGCTGGCAACATGAGCAATATCAGGATGAGTTGCCACAGCTAAATACATCAACGCACCCACGAGTTCCCTGTAGGGTGGATGCTCACCATCATTTGGATCCTAGCCCTTGTCCTTTGATAACTTTGCTCCTGGATCGATTGGAGTCAGTACTGCTTTATAATCTGACATCCCAAATTTATCGAGTAGATCCATGATGTAAGCCTTCTGGCTCAACTTAATTCCGGTATTATCTTTGAAAAATTAAATGCCGAGGCAATGTTTTATCGAGCCCATGCTCCTGATTTCAAACGATTTGCAAAGAAAATTGTGAATTTGTTCAATTTTCTCAGTTTGGCAGGACATCATTATTATGTCTTCAACATAAACTGTAACAATAATCAGGTCCTCACCTGTCCCCTTTACGTAGACACAGGGATCCCCTCGAGATGGTTTCAGACCACATCTTCTCAGCTCGGTGCTTAGTCGCTGGAACCAGCAGCGTCCAGCTTGTCGTAGTCCATATAGCGCTTTCTTTAGCAAACATATCTAGTCTCCAACACCTATTTCCTCGAGCATCTTCTTCGCCCTCTTTACAATGTGTGAAGACCCGCGTCCTGTACTGATGATGTGTTGTAGAGCTGTCTCTGTGAAGTCTGGAATCTCCATATAAATCTTCTCATCGATAAGACCACTTAGATAAGCGGTAGATACATCGAATTGATGAATTTCCATCCTCATCTGAGTTGCAATCGATGTAGCCAGACGGATTGAACTCGGCCTTGCTACTGGTGCAAAGGTTTGGTCGAAATCCGTCCCAGGTATTTGAGAGAAACCTTTTGCCACAAGTCTGGTCTTCTTCTTTATGACTTGACCGTCTGCTCCGCGCTTGTTTCGAAGTACGATTCGGCTTCCTATGACTTTTCCATCTTTTGGTCGTGCTATTACGTCCAAAGTGTCGTTCTTGATTATCGAAGTAAGCTCCTCCGCAATGGCTTGTTTCCATTCTTCGGCTTCTGGACTCGACATAGCGGAATGTATGGGTATATTCACCATGTTCGCGAATTCAGCAGATTCGTCCATTGCCATTTGAAACGCCTGGACGTCCGGAGCGGATTGTACTAGGTCTTCCCGGCCCGCGTTTTATCCTTGGAATTTCGTCCTTCGTAAACCCTCGGAATTCTTCTTCCAAGCTTTCTGGTGACGAATCATCACCACCACGTTCCTCGTGGCTGTCCTTGTCGGATTGCGTAAGGTCGTCTTTGGGAGGCGTCGGCTTTGTGTCGAAGAACTGAAAAATTGGTTCGACTCTTCCACCTCGTCTTGAATTTAACGTCTCTTTGGGTAGATGCTCCCGTTTCCCTTGTATATTTGCGGGTAGATCCTTCACCACCTTGATGTCCCGAGATATCTGGACTTTGCCTTCATTTTTCATCCATATCCGATATCCCTTCGAATATTCGGCGAAACCTAGGAAAATTCCACTTGTTGATTTCGGTTGGAATTTGCCCAGTGATTTTGTTCTATTCAAACAGTATACGGTTCTGCCGAATTCTTGAAAGTAGTTGACTGGAGCTCTTCCCCACCATGCTTCGTATGGTGTCATACCATTTAGCTTGCTAGTTGGGCACCGATTTTTTTTCGGTAGTAATTTGCTGTTGATACGGCTTCCGCCCAAAAAGATTGTGGAAGATTAGATTGTAGTAGCAGGCATCTGGAAGTCTCTATGAGCGATCGGTTCTTCGGTTCTGCGACTCCGTTTTGCTCTGGATTGTTTGGTATTGGCAGACGTCGTTGTATGCCGGATTCATTGAATAGATCGTCGAACTTTCTGTTGACATATTCAGTACCGTTGTCTGACTGCACAAACTTGATCTTGCGATTTAAGTGATTTTCGATCAAGTTCTTGAATTTTTTGAATTCGTCAAAGACATCGTTCTTGTGACGTATAAATCCCACATGACACCATCGTGTAGCGTCATCTATAAAAGTGGCGAAATAGAGACTTTCCATTTGACTCTGTCTGCATTGGTCCGCACAGATCCGTATGAATCAATTCACCTGGATTGGTTCGTCTACGTGACGTTTTTGGTAGTGGTTTTCGTGCCATCTTTCCGCGCGTACTTTCAGCGCAATCGACGTCCTCGTTAGGGTTGGCAATTTCAATTCCTCGTATGGCGCCGTTCTTGACGGCGTTTCGCAAGTCTCTGAAGTTCAAGTGTCCCATCATTCGATGCCCCTCCATCAAAGAAGCCTTGCGACGACGTTCTGGCTGTACCACATTACTCGCTTCACGTTCCTTTGGATCTTGAACGTAGAAAAGCCCATCATTTCTACTTGTAAGTAATATTAGCCTTCCATGTGTATCTACGACTCTGGCTCTGTTTTTCTCAAATATCACTTTATGTCCTTTGTCGACTATCTTCCCGACTGATAAGTTGATACGCAGTTCGGGAACGTATAGGGTTTTATGTAAGTCGAAGAGTTTCTTGATACCAGATACTTGTGTGACCATTTCAGCGACACCTTTTGCTTTGATTTCTGCCGACGAATGATCCGCCAGGTTCAACTTTCCTGAGGAATTATGCTCTAGATGAGTGAAACCGTCTAGGTCTTTGCTCGTATGAGAGGTACATCCGCTTTCCAAGCACCATCGATTTGTATTTCCTTTTTCTGCACCTGATGTGAATTTGCACTTGTCCGCGATTTCCGTCATGTATAGTGACCCGTTATTCACCGCGTTTGACGTTTCGTACGCTTTTCTTGTTGATCGACACTGATTTGCTTTGTGTCCGATTTTCTTGCATCTGTAGCATCGGATCTCCGAAGTTTTGTCCTTCTCTCTATAATTGTTTCTATTTTTCCCTAGCTTTGTTTTTCCAAAATCCGCGTGGTTTCGCTATCATAGAGTCTTTAACATCACTGCATCGTTCGCCGTGTCTAGCGTCGTATTCTTCCACTATCTTTATGCGTAAAACATCCGGTAGATGGTCGCGCGACTCGATCGCACACCTGAAGTTTTCGAACGTGGATGGTAGACTGTACAATAAGAGAATTGACAATAAGTAGTCGTTCACATTCACATACATGTACTTCTGTTTATCTACAGTGTCAAAAAATCTTCCGAGGTGATGTCGCACGTCCTCGCCCACGTCCATTCGTTGCAACACTATCTGCTTTAGGAGTGTAGCCTTCCGCGCCGGTCCCTTCGATGCATGAATGGACTCGAGTGTTAACCATATTTCTCGAGAAGTACTGCAATGCTTAATTTGTTTAAGCTCCGATGGGTGTATAGACAAAATAAGATCGGCAACAGCCTTGCTGTCGCGTTCTTCCCATATCGCGATATCCGCCGCATCTGATTCGGGTTTGGTTTTAGTTCTATTTACGTATTGCCAGGCATCGTTTTTGATTAAGATCGCTCGCATCTGTATTGTCCAGGTGTCGAAATTGTCTTTCGATAGCACCTCCATTCGTGAAGCCATATTTGAATTCATTTTTAACCTAAAATAAATACTCGCGTTCACCAAAGCTATTTATCAGTAACAAATTCAGCGCAAAAGAATTGTCCCTGGGCCCATAACCTCTTGAGAGGTAATCGTGGATACACCAGTTGATGCTCTACTTGGGACTGCAATAATAATTATTTTAAAATTTGTCTGGATATATGACGAGAACTACAAACTGAGTTTCAATGTATGTTATTTTTGAGTGGCAGAAAATATTTGTTGAAATTACCTACTTTTGATAGTGCATGTTTAGAGTATTTAATTCATTTTATAATAATTGTCATATTTGTTACAGTTTACTCGGTGGTTGGAAAAGAATATTGTTGAAGCTGAAAATTTTGATGAAAGAGTGGCAGTGGTATCACGAATTATTGAGATAATGATGGTATTGCAAGAATTAAACAACTTCAATGGTGTTCTTGCTGTAGTTTCAGCAATGGGTTCAGCATCTGTTTATAGATTAAAATTTACGTTCCAGGTAAGAATTGTAATTATATATCTATAGTGATATTTGTAATGAAAGGAAAGCTTACCTAAAAGTGAAGTACGGTGTAGCCATTGGGAACTGAAGGTAGTTCTCCAAATTTTCGGAGGCTCTCTGCCTTCTCCTTCAGGAAGGAGTGTTACACCATTCTGTCCTCTCCGTACCAATATTATATATATATATATATATATATATATATATATATATATATATAAATAATATATAAGCATCTATTAAGGAATAAATACAATGTTGGAACTAATTTGGTGACAAAGTCACATTCGATCTTGGATAGTGAGGAAGGATAGAAATAAATAGGAGAAATAGAAGGATTATGCTTTATGTGAATTCATGTGCTCAGGCATATAATCACACACAAAGAAAAGCATATGTTCAAAGCAGGGAGAAGGAAGGAAGAAGAAGGGAAGACTGAAAATATTTGACCAAGGCAGGATTTAAACCTGCATGATCTGATCAGTACAGGAGTCTGTGTACTATTACTTGACAGAAATCAAAGCAAAACGTGTCACTGAAATGATTACACAAGTATATAGTATCACGGAACTCTTTGACTTACATAAAACCACATTCCTGCACTGCATACCAACTTATCAGTTGGGAAGATAGTCGACAAACGACATCAAGTGATATTTGAGAAAAATAGAGCCAGAGTCATCGACACCCACGGAAGGTTGACAATAATTGCAAGTGGAAAGGATGAGCTTTTTTATGTTCAAGATCCATAGGAATGTGAAGAGAGTAATGCGATACAGCCGGAACATTGTCGTAAAGCTTCTTTGATGGAGTGGCATCGAATAATGGAAAACTTGAACTTCAAAGACTTACGAAATTCCATCAAGAACTGTGCCTTTTGGGGAATTGAAATTGCCAACCCAATTGAGGACATCTATTGTGAAGAATGTACGCAGGGGTAGATGACACGAAAACCATACCAAAAAGATCACATAGACAAACCTATCCAGGTGAATTGATTCATACAGACTTGTGCAGACCAATGCAGACATATTCAAATGGAGAGTCTCTCTATTTCGTCACCTTAAATATATTAGTGTCAATTTTTGTAGGGAGGGTTCTCACCATCACTTGGATCCCGACACAATTGGAGTCAGTACTGTTTTACAATCTGACATCCCAAATCGATCAAGTAAATCCATCATGGCTCAACTTAATTCCTGTATCTTCTCTGCAAAATTCAATACCAAGGCAATGTTTTATCGATCCCATGCTCCTGAATTCAAATAATTTGCGAAGAATATTGTAAATTTGGTCAATTTTCTCGGTTAGGCGGGACATTATTATTATTATGTCGTCTACGTTAACAGTGACAATAATCAGGTCTTCACATGTTCCCTTTATGGAGAGACAGGGATCTCCTCGAGATGGTTTGAACTCACATCTCCTCAGCTGGATTGTTTCCATTCGTTGGCTTCTGGACACATTATAGTGGAATGTAAAGGTATCTTCACAGTGTTCACAAATTCAGCAGATTCGTCCATTACCATGTGAAACAATTTTATAGACCTGCCTGTACATCTGGAGCGGATTGTATTAGGTCTCGCAGGCCCGCATTGAGCTTCCTGTTTCTCTTGTATGTTTTCTGTGAATGCCCTTATGGTAGACCCTTCACCGCCTTGACATCCCAAGAAATCTTGATCTTGCATCCATATCTGATATCCCTTCAAATATTCAGCGAAACCTAGGAAATACCACTTCTTGATTTCAGTTGGAATTTACCCAGTGATTTTGTTCTATTCAAACAGTATACTGTGCTACCGAATTCTTGAATCTAATTGACAACTGGGACTCTTCCCCACCATGCTTCGTTTAGTGTTATACAATTTAAATTTAGCTTGCTAGTTGGGCACCTATACTGTATGTAATTTTCTGTGGATACAGCTTCTCCCAAAAAGATTGAGGAAGATTAGATTGTAGTAGCAGTCACCTGGCAGTCTCTAAAAGTGATCGGTTCTTCTGTTCTGCGACTCCCTTTTGCTCTGGATTGTTGGATATTATCAGACGTCACTGTATGCTGGATGTCTTGAATAAATCGTTGAACTTGCTGTTAACATATTCAGTACCGTTGTCTGACTCCACAAACTTGATCTTGCGATTAAAGTGGTTTTCGATCAAGTTCTTGAAATTTTTAAATTTGTTAAAGATATTATTCTTGTGACATAAACCCCATGTGACACCATCGTGTAGCATGTTGCTCATGTTGCCAGCATGATAGGGCAGTTTATCAATTGCGCTGGGAAGACACATTGGCTGGCTGTTGAACGTGTGCTTCAATACCTACATGGAACACTGATTGTTGGTATCCATTACGAATTTAAGGAAGCAAAGTTGACTGTATATGCTGATGCAGATTGGGCTTCCACTGTGGACGACCAATGATCATACACAGGTTCACATTGAACGGAGGACCTGTATCATGGGAATCCAGGACGCAACGTACTGTAGCTCTATCCTCAACTGAAGCTGAGTATATGTCTCTCAGTGAAGCCTGTAAAGAGGCAGTCCATCTACAGAGGCTAATTGAGGACTTAGAATCAGGTAGCCAAACTACTGTCCAGTTGTTTAATGACAGTATTGGGGCTAAGAAATTAGCGGAAACCCCTGTATTTCACTCCAGAACAAAGCACATCCATGTTCGTCACTCTTTTGTGAGCGAAGTCATACAGTCTGGTGACATTCAACTAGACCACATGTCTGTGAAGGAAATGCCAGCTGACGTCTTCACTAAAATACTTACAAGACCGAAGCATAGGAGGTGTCTGTCAGTAATTGGATTGTCAGCTCCCAACAGGTATAAACATTGACCATTTTTCTTGTGTATCTGTGGTCAAGTTTGTACGGGGCATGTTCAGATAAATATTGAATGCTTTGTAAACTGCCCACATTGAACATACAAGGTGTATCTTTACTAGTGTACTATATTTGCTTGTTGTTGTTTCTTATTGTTCATGTTTGTGTTGTATGTATTCCAAGTATACCTGCTCATGTGTTCTATACATTGTTGTGTGATCCATGATCCCACTCAACAGTATGGAAAGGAAAGAGAGATAGATTGTGGCTTACCTGAAAGTGAAGTATGGTGTAGCCACAGGAAACCTAAAGTAGTTCTTAAGGATCACAGCCTCCTTCCTCAAGAAGTGTTATATAAATTTTCCTGAAGGAGGAGACTGAGAGCCTCTGAAAATTTGAAGAACTACCTTCAGTTCCTTTTGGCTGCACCATACTTCATTTTCAGGTAAGCCACAAGCTATCTCTCCTTCCTTTCCATACCTATATATATATATATATATATATATATATATATATATATATATATATATATATATATATATTGTAATAGTGAGAATGTGACATTGTCAAAAATATTGGTATGGAAAGGATAGAGAGATAGGTTGTGGCTTACCTGAAAGTGAAGTACGGTGTCGCCATGAGGAACTGAAGGTTGTTCTTCAAATTTTCGGAGGCTCTCAGCCTCCTTCTTCAGGAAGGAGTGTTACACCATTCCGTGCACCGGCCGGCTGCGGAGATTTGACCGCCGCACGGCCAGTAGCCCATAAACAATCAACACCCCCACCAAGCCACTAACTTTCTCTCTCAGGGGGAGGTTGTGGCATAGGAAAGGTTAGGATACAGATCATTCATACAAAGCATCCCATGTATACATGTATGCTTGAACATACATACAAATACACATGAACATGCACACACACACACACACACACACATGTATGCATACTTACACATACATGAGCATGCTCATACATACTCACATGGTCTCGTGAAAGAGGAGATGGTATGTAGGAAGGGCACTAATTACAGGATGTTGAGTCCAGGGCTTTGCCTGGACTGCAAGACATGTTGGAAAGATAGTTCCCATAGATGGAGTTCTGCTTCTGATGAATCGGGGGGTAGAGCTTTAAGGATGGTGAGTAAAGCTCTACCCCCCGATTCATCAGAAGCAGAACTCCATCTATGGGAACTATCTTTCCAACATGTCTTGCAGTCCAGGCAAAGCCCTGGACTCAACATCCTGTAATTAGTGCCCTTCCTACATACCATCTCCTCTTTCACGAGACCATGTGAGTATGTATGAGCATGCTCATGTATGTGTAAGTATGCATACATGTGTGTGTGTGTGTGTGTGTGTGCATGTTCATGTGTATTTGTATGTATGTTCAAGCATACATGTATACATGGGATGCTTTGTATGAATGATCTGTATCCTAACCTTTCCTATGCCACAACCTCCCCCTGAGAGAGAAAGTTAGTGGCTTGGTGGGGGTGTTGATTGTTTATGGGCTACTGGCCGTGCGGCGGTCAAATCTCCGCAGCCGGCCGGTGCACGGAATGGTGTAACACTCCTTCCTGAAGAAGGAGGCTGAGAGCCTCCGAAAATTTGAAGAACAACCTTCAGTTCCTCATGGCGACACCGTACTTCACTTTCAGGTAAGCCACAACCTATCTCTCTATCCTTTCCATACCAATATATATATATATATATATATATATATATATATATATATATATATATATATATATATATATATATATATATATATTTATTATAATTTATTGCATCAGTTTTATATCGAATTGATGAGTAAAGCTGTCACAAAATTTAAATGGCTTGTATTAGTCATTACTGCTTGTTTAATTCTAGAAAATATCAGCAAGTTTGGAGAAAGCTTTAGAAGATGCCAGGGAATTGAATAATGACCATTTTCGTAAATATCAAGAGAAATTACGTTCAATTAACCCACCTTGTGTTCCTTTTTTTGGTAAGCAAACATATTCACACACAATCCTGAATGGTTCATAAAGTAATTTAATAAAATTAAGATTTAATTAATTTTTTGTTGCAGGTATGTACCTGACAAACATTTTGCACATTGAAGAGGGAAATCCAGATTACTTACCTAATGCACCAGAGCTGATAAATTTCAGCAAGCGCCGAAAAGTTGCAGAGATAACTGGAGAGATACAACAATATCAAAACCAACCTTACTGTCTCAAGAGTGAAATGAAGATTAGGGTAGGAAAAACATATAATTGGACATTGTATATAGCACTAAAAATTTGTCATTTCAGGTGAAGTGGATGTTTTATTTAAATTTTTGTACCTAATTGGTGCATCAAAAAAACAACAACAAAGTAATATAGACATCTTCAATTATAATAGGTAGTCCAAGTGGTAATTATGAAATGCCAGATGAGTGCTACTCAGGCAACTTAGGAGAAAGTGTTCAGTATTATTGATGTCCGAGTGTTATGAATCTATTTATTCTCCAATAGCCACAATGTAGTATTTACAACATTGTCAATCTTGATAAAAATCCAAGTTCTTTTGTTACTTAAACTTCTTTTCAATTTGATAAATTTGGTCTTCTTTGTAGATATATTCAGAAATTGCAAATTTCTTTTAATTTATCAATAGTTTGTCCACTTTGGCTGAGGTTATTGATCAGGTAAGTCAATTACATTGCCTCACTTGCCTATCTGAAAGTGTTATTTAATTTGACCTTGTCATTTTTTTTCCTTAAGTGTTTTATTTATGTGATTGCAATATTGGTATGGAAAGGAAAGAGAGATAGGTTGTGGCTTACCTGAAAGTGAAGTGCATTGTAGCTATAAGGAACCAAAGGTTGTTCTTCAAATTTTCAGAGGCTCTCAGCCTCCTTCTTCAGGAAGGAGTGTTACAACATTCCGTGCACTAGCCAGCTGCGGAGCTTCGATTCCTTATGGCTACACTGCACTTCACTTTCAGGTAAGCCACAACCTATCTCTCTTTCCTTTCCATACAAATATTGCAATTATTTTTGACAATGTCAAATCCTTACTTATATTGTGTATATATATATATATATATATATATATATATATATATATATATATATATATACATTCAAACTTGGATAGTGAGGAAGGATAGAAATAAATAGGAGAAATAGGAGGATTGCGCTTTATCTGAATTCATATGCTCGGGCGAAGAATTACGCACATAGAAAAGCATATGTTCAAAGCAGAGAGAAGGATGGAAGAAGAAGGAAAGACTGAAAATATTTGACCCAGGCGGGACCTGAACCCACGTATTCTGCTTAGTACACAGACGCCTTAACCATCTCGGCCACCGGGTCAAGTTCCCGACCAGGCAAATATAGACTAATGGATTCTCCTAATATTGTATATATATATATATATATATTGGTATGGAAAGGATAGAGAGATAGGTTGTGGCTTACCTGAAAGTGAAGTGCGGTGTCGCCATGAGGAACTGAAGGTTGTTCTTCAAATTTTCGGAGGCTCTCAGCCTCCTTCTTCAGGAAGGACTTTACTTTCAGGTAAGCCACAACCTATCTCTCTATCCTTTCCATACCAATATATATATATATATATATATATATATATATATATATATAGTAATAAACTAATCTCCAGCACTCCATATTCTTATGTCACACTGACTGTTGTTTACAATACCTGGGGAATAATTATTACACCAACAATACAGATATTAAAGATATTATAAAAAAAACCTTTCATTACACATTGATGGTCACTACATTAGCTCCCAAATGTAGTTTGAAAAATGTGAATACATTGTGAAAACTCAATTTATCAATACCAATGTTACATTACCTCCATACCATCAGATTTATTATCTACTTCATATGTATAAATTTTATCCTTATATAAATATTTTATAATTCATTGTTTCATATTGATCCAGGGTATTATCATTTCATTAAAATCTATTGTCAAATTTTAATTTTTGATATACGGTCATAATGATATGTGCATTTTCAAAAATAAATTATTAAAAATATTGAAAGTATGTTAAACTATATATTGCCCCCATATTCAATTATTCAAAATAAATTACAACAATTTAATTGCTTTTAAAACTTGAGGCAGAGGCAGACCCGCCTCCTTTTGACTCACTAAATCTCGTTATTCAAAAAAAAAAATAGTCGAATTATTTTTCTTAATATTATTCTAATAAGCTAAATCATTAACATATGTTTTAATCTTTATTTTATTACTTATTTTATTTCATATCTATTATATTATTTTATATTTTAAAATTAATTAAATTTACTATAATTAGTCAAAATTTATCCAATATCTCTAACTCATATTTTAATTGCTGCACATTTTCCCCCAAAAAATTTTTAACTGTCCCATGTGCATCCTCATGTAAATTTTTTCCAAGTACAATATTTTATATTCCTTGCATATTTAATCTTAAAGAATTATTAATAAATCTTATATCAAAATAGAATTTTAAATTCCCAGTAAATTGTTTTTAATTAACTAATCCCTGTTCTTCAATCATTATAACTTGCCAATCTAAATTCATTAATGGATTGTTTGTTGTAATAATTCCTCCATCTGCCCCTATTTTAGTTTCTACATGTATCATTTCCTCCTGCAATACTTCTACTTTTCCCTCAATCTTATTTTCCACCTCATTAACCTTTAACTCTAATACATTTTCAATTTCTTTGTGATCAAATATCACAGTATTGCCTTGGTTTATACTTTCTAAATAAATTTCCCCTATCTCTAATTTTCCCAATACTGCAAGTTTCTGTTTATCAACATCTTCAATATCTAACACTTGCATATCAATAATATTTTCATTACATTTATCCTCCAATAACTTTACTTTCAATGATAATCCAGTTGTTTCTATTTCGGTGTTTACAACTTTCTTATTTAATACATATATACATTCAGATTTCATTTCTGCAATACCCTTGTCGACAATCTCACATATGTTATAAGTTTCCTTTCCTTCCTTATTTTCCATCCCTTTAATTCTGTCCTCATCTGTCATGGCTTCATTTAAACTTTTATCTATCATTTCTATATTCTTTTCACATTTTAAGCTAATTTGATTAATTTCCACCCTTAAATCTTCCATATTTTTATTTTTCTCTGCTATAGACTTACTATTATCTGCTCTCAAATCTGCTAAATTTTTATTTTTTTCTGCCCTCATATTGTCCCAATACTACATTAACATCCTTATTCCATTGCCACCCA
This sequence comes from Zhengitettix transpicula, assembly GCA_037074705.1. Classification (NCBI taxonomy): domain Eukaryota; kingdom Metazoa; phylum Arthropoda; class Insecta; order Orthoptera; family Tetrigidae; genus Zhengitettix; species Zhengitettix transpicula. The sequence goes on along the minus strand of CM073591.1, from coordinate 185,185,660 downwards.
TCTACATTACTTGTGAATCATTAGTCTTTTCATTAATCAAATTTTGATTTTCTATTTATACACATCAGTATTTTCCAATTCCATCCCATTATTTTCTGTTATTTTAAATGTTTCTTCTGGCAATTCGTTACTAATAGTTTGCCCACATTGAAAATCCATTTTATTACCAATTGTATTCCCTTTAATTATTCTGTGTTTTGTATTATTTAATTCTATCTCTATTTGATCCCACAACTGCTTTTTATTTCTCAAGAATATGAACTACCGCTAAAAGATTCCCTAAATTTAAATGCACATTTAATTATGTTTTGCATTAATGAACCAATATTTATCTTCACATGCACGTAAAATTTTTAGCAAAATATTGCATGCAAATTACCCTATACTTATTAAGAGAAATCGTTCTGCCACATTGGAGCGCCAATTAATGTAGTAAACAAATTAAAAATTATAATAAAATCTTGATGTGCTGTCAAATTAATGTAATAAATAATTTAAAGAAATAATGCCAAAAATTGTAATGGTAGACTAACAATGCCACCATGATGTGGATAATTAATGGGATTTATAAATGAATTTTAACAATTACTTTTAAAGATAAAACATTTTATACAAATTTATATTTAGTTTGGATTCGGTACATAAACTTTTAAATAAATGCCACAATTTTTTGTGTAATTTATTAGGCTTCTAATGTTTACAGTAATTTTCAATTATTACCAAATCATATAAAAACCAAAATGTTACAAAAATAATAATTACATTTATAAGAAAATGTTAACAAAAAAATTAAACAAATCTGAAATCCAGAGAAATCCAAAGAAATCTGATGGTACACAATTTTTATATAAGGTTTACAATGGAATTATTTTTACATACTAGATTATCAGAGCTGCTCTCATAACACACTGCTTATGCACTTCACTGGTTATTTAAAAGAATTTTATTTAACAGGCCATGGTATTCACTGTTCACAACCTAAATCAACACACAACTTTAGTTCCACTTTGCTAAATTTCTGGCCAACTGACAACCGGACACCTCTCCAACATTCGTTCTTGAAAGTTTTCGTAACTAACAATTGTACTTTACTGTTCTGAATATTAATGAAAACTGATAATTCTACTTTATTGTTCTGAATATTAATTAATGCAGCCTCTCCACTTTACTGTTTCACTTAATATCCTAGGCTGTATGTGAACAACTTCAGTTGGTTTTCTTTACAAACTTGCCATGACCACCATCGGCCGGATCCCCAAAACAGACTGCTTTTTTTCTTGTCCAAGTTTTAACCTCAAATATACGCCGACAATAATACATCTCCAGCACACTCCATATTTTCTTACATCTTGATGACTGATGTTTACAATACCTGGCCCATAATTATTACACCGACAATACAAATATTAAAGACATTATAAAAAGATCATTTCTTTACACATTGATTGTCACCGTAATATATGTATATAAATTGTTTTTTGTAATTGATTTTAGATACAAAAAAAATGATATATGGAAATCTATAAAAGAAAAAGTGTTGTTGGTCTATTCTGTACTGTGCATTTGAGGTGATGTTTGTATTATTTTAAATCTTTCCAATCTAAAAAGGTATTAAGAGATGTTAATGAAATGGCATACTTTCCTTTATTTATTTGTTTAATAATTTCTGTAAGCTCCTGGTATAGAATGTTCTATGGTAGATATCTGCCAAAGAGTGAATCTGTCTCAGAATTGTAGTATCTATCCTCTGTTTTGTAATCTTTGGTTGATTTGTAGTTGCTTTACAATTTCCGTTACACATAATATAAGTTAACAATCGCAATTTTACTTTTTGTTGATTTATGGATTGTCATACTGTAACAGTATGACGGCTTTGAGATGATGTGCACAAGAAATATCTATTTTAAAGCATGCTTTATGTTCACTCACTATATTAAAAATACACGTTACTGACCAAATTAGATAACATTTAGATGTCTAATGAAACGGCTAATTACTGGTATTAAAGACTGCCTACAGACATGGTTCCAATGTACAAGTGCTTTCCAAATATGCATATGGATAATGGTTTTCATAGTTTTGTAGCCTAGAATGTTTGTTTGAATGTAGGGGAAACAGTATGTGGCTTTCAGGAGTACATTTGATACACAGTTATAACATTATGAAACTACACTACTTCACATCAGTTGGAGGGAATAAAGGTTATACATTTAATTATTTTATGGTTTTTATTGTTCTGAATTTTTCATTCAACTTAGTGCATGTATCCTATTATTGGTTGTAAGTTTCATCTGATCGTGATATGAGTAATTAATTAACTGTATTATATATTGTGAAAAATTTTATTGTTGATGTATATAAATTAGTTAATCTTACAAGTTATGAATTTCTATTTTTTACAGCATTTTTTAGAATCCCTTTCCCCATTTGAAGATATGAAGGATGCAGATATTAGCAATTATTTGTACAATAAATCCTTGGACATAGAACCTCGTGGCTGCAAGCAACCTCCAAGATTTGTTAGTATTTTTATGTTTATACTGTGTTTATTACCATTATTGATATTTTAAAAAACTAGTTAAAACTTATTCTTTTTTCTCATAAATAAGAATTGGGTGTTGTACTTACAATCATAAACATGTGGAGCAATTTCAACCAAACTTGTTATATGTCAAGATCTAGGAACAAACTGTGTGGGTCATACACCCATAGGGATGGGAGTGGAAAAGAGTGGCATTTGAAAACAATGCATGTTAGAGTTGAATGTATTGCTCAAATATGTGAATAATGTGCAAATGACAGAGATTTGTGTTGAATGCTTGGTTGTTTTCTAAACCAATATCAACCTTTTTCTGAAAATTTTTTATATTTCCATTGTGTTTAAAGCCACCAACACCTTATCCAAAATGATTAATAATAGCATAGATCCATAATCATTGTGTTGTATGCAAGGTTCAATGTAATGATTGCAATGCCATACACATTGTCCAAATGAAATTAACCTAGAACTGGGGTTAAACGAGCATCGCACCAACTTTAAGCTCCTACAGTATAAACACAATGCCATCTCGGAACATGTTTAATATACTAGCCATTATTTTGATTGGGGTAACATCATAATTCTAGATATTGAGAATATGTATCATATTAAGCCAATTTCTGAAATGATTCATGTAAAGTCCAAAGTGATACAAATGCTGTAAGGAATATCTATGATGCCATAATGTCTTTGTAATTTCTTTGGTTCTATATTGCTATCTGTGCATTTAACATGTGTGACAGTTCATTTCTTTTTAAGTAACTGATTAGGTCTGCTGATGAGCATAGGAAACGTTTTCTTATTAGTAAGTTATACATAAATTTGTCTGTTTTGACCATACTGCATACATGATATATTCAAGACAATCCTTTAACTCAAGGTCAGAAATGTTTTAGACTGACAAATTAATGCAGCACGAAACTTTTTTCAGGAATACTTGACAATAATTATTGTATGATGTGAAGAAATATCTGAAGCCACAGAAAGACTGCTAATATCATTCCATATTAACAAATAAATTCATTGAGATAAATTTCAGTCAGTCTCTCACTGATCAACTACTGAACAGAAGCTGAAATACCAGGATATTGCAAACGTTCTAAAAGGAGAATTGTCATTACAAGAATATAATGTACCACAGTGTAGTGTACTACGGTGTATCCATAAAGTCTTGTTTGGGCTTCAGCAACATGTAGTTTCTAAACAAAAGATTGACTGCTTACAATGCATTGAATAGTATCTAAAAAATTTGGGAAGCAGGGAAAATTCCAGGTGTGAGATTAGGTAACCAATGTGACATTGAAATAGTTCACCATTGTTCAAAAAAGTTGTGAAAATTGCAGAGGCTCAATTCATCCTTTAGCTTACAAAATCTGAATCCATGATGCTTGTTTGTCATAAATATTATTGAATGTACACTGGAGAACCATGAAATGACAATAACATTCATCACTGGGATTGTAAACTGGTGGGCTTCATGGAGGCAAAACATTATGGAAACTATTGGTTAGTGATGAGTTAGTTTGAGTTATCAGGAAGAGTTGTGCCCCAAGAAACTGGTGCTTTTTTATGCTCAGATTATAAGCTGAAGAATACCAAAGTTTTGAAGAAATGTTACTATTTTATGAGTTTCAAATTGTTGTTACACGCAATATTCCTAACTGATGATCCAAACAATTTGGTTTTGCAATGCAGATGTTTCATAAGTTTGACCATGATGAACAATTCTTACAGAAAATTGTCTTTACTGGACATGCAACATTCATGTGTCTGGTAATGTTCACTGCCATAATGACACAATATGAAGTAGCTAATAATAGTATGAAACGTGCTGCAAGTGAAGTTGTAACAATTAATGGTTGGAAAGATATAACTGCAGCAAAAAAAGATATCATACTTCCCTTCACGGTGTAGTTACAGGAACTGCACTAGACAATGACAAAGTAATTGATGTAGACAGCCTAACTAAATTCTGTATGAGTTACTAATTAAAAACAGACCATGAATGTGTAAAACATTATGAAGGTTACAATTGTGGGATGGAATGTGAAGCAGTGCTGGCAATGAATGAACTTTCTGAAATATTTGACAGTGGTATTCAGTATGTAAAATATTTGGAAAAGGTTTTATTAAATTTTCTACAGCAAATGTTACGTATATACCATATGTGGAAGTAAAGAAGTGCCCATGTGCAGGAAGCAAATGGATCGACAGTTGAGAAAGCTAAGAAAAGACAAGAAAGCAATGAGGCTGAGTGATGGGAAACCTCTGAGTCAGCTTGATTGACCGACTAATAGTGTAATTAATTCACTGCAGCATTTTATAGACTGACAATTATAAAACATACAGGGGATAAAGATTTTACTGAAATGGAAATATTGTCCATCTTCTTTTAACAAGCGATAAATGGATAGATCCCCAATATGGTTCATGTCTGAAAGGTCCCAAGTTTATAATGGTTTCCAGAAAGCTGTAGCAACTGGAGAAACATACAAGCATAAACATGGGTTGCTTCAACCAGTACTTAAAGAGATTAAGCCAATCTTCAGAGATCTAACAGATTTGTACCTTTTTTTCCTCTGAGGGTTTCCATTATTGCTTATGTAGAAAGAATCCCCCTCCCCTTCCTGTCGAAAAATATTTCTTGAAACATTAAAGTTTGGAGTTTTGGTTGTGGTCACCTGTTTTCATAATAGTTGTATAGCAAGATCTGAAGAACTCAAGAAATTGGAAGCAGAACTATGGTTTAACTGTGTAAAAGCATTTCACATTATTGGTAAACGTGTTCTCAAGGCAGAAAAAGAAGCAGAGCAATAGTCGAAGGAAGCCAGAGTGAATAACAAAGCTGCTAGGAAGAAAAAAGAAGATAAAAAATAAATGTGATGAATTTGGTCTTGAAATGCTTTAGAAAATGTTTATGTAAAGAAGTGTTCCCTTTTTTGTTTTTCTCCATTTCCTGTAAGTTTGATTTTTAAATCTTCAAGTACACTTTTCTCAAAATATTTAGCACTGAGATTTTTTTAAAAAAATATCCTTCATTTTGACAATAGAAAAAAATTAAAAATATGTTGAAATACTTAATTATAACATATATTTTTTTTAAATAAATATTTTTATTAAATGTGAAGAGTGCTTAACCTTCTGTGTAAAGGAACTACAGAAATAATGTGACCTTGTTTTAGTTAGTTTCAGAGAAAATTTTACCAATTAGGGAGAATATAAGTTTTCTTGATAATTCAAATACTTGAAACATTAAATATATTAAAAATATATGTAAATCTTTGACATAAATAAATACAAATCATTCCTTAATGACACTTCATTTTTTGTTGTAATAGAGAAATTATTTATACGGTAAAATTTGATTATTTGCTATGTCCGTGAAGCATAAAAACGGGCAGAATATTTTACCTGGTGTCCTTAAGAATGAAGTGTGCTTGCAGTATTGTTTTTATAGTTTTGTAAATATTCTGTTACATCTTAATTGATTGCTTTACTTTTATTTACATTAATTTTTATTTTTTATAAATAACATTCTAATATTATTTTTAATTTTTGAGTAATATTTTGCAATGGATTTATTTCAGTCACGCAGATGGCCTGACCTAAACCTTAAGTCACCTGGAATCAAACCACGAAATTTGCCAGGGCGTAGTCACCCACCAGGTCCACTACCTTCAGTAGGGGTTGGAGAGAGGCTGTTTCCTTCAAGTAGTAGACTTACAGAAGATGGTGAAGAGACACCGAGAACACCCTTGACAGTATCAGCACCTCATACTCCACCTCATAATGTTGCTACAACTTCAGCTGACTTCAGTATATTTGCACAAATTATGATTGGTCAAGGTAAGTTTCTTGAATACTTTTGAATGTCAGAAAATTTGTTCCAACTTACTGTTCCTCTGATTGGAATGTAATATTAAGAAGCAAGACATAGGAGAAAAGACCAAACACTAAGAGAATGGCTCTTCCTTTGTTTGGAGTCAGCTAGGATATAGTTAATTCACATATTACAGTAAACTTTTGGCTAATTATAGTTAATAAAATATCTAACATTCATATGAAACTAAATGACAAGAAAAATAAATAACTTACAAATATCAGACATACATTTAAAAGAATCACCTTATTTTTACTAAGATGACTCGGAAAATACTGTTGCAGTAAATAGTTAAAAGATTATGCCTATGCCTGTTCACTTTGTACAAATGATAATTTTTTTCTTAGATTGTTGAAAGTGTCATTCAGGTAAAGGTAGTTTAAAGTAAATTGTGCCAACAACATACTCTTCCTCCCTCCCTCCCCCTCTCGCTCACTTTCTGTCCCTCCCTCCCTCTCTCGCTCACTTTCTGTCCCTCCCTCCCTCTCTCGCTCACTTTCTGTCCCTCCCTCCCTCCCTCTCTCGCTCACTTTCTGTCCCTCCCTCCCTCCCTCCCTCTCGCGCTCACTTTCTGTCCCTCCCTCCCTCCCTCCCTCCCTCTCTCGCTCACTTTCTGTCCCTCCCTCCCTCCCTCTCTCGCTCACTTTCTGTCCCTCCCTCCCTCCCTCTCTCGCTCACTTTCTGTCCCGCCCTCCCTCCCTCTCTCGCTCACTTTCTGTCCCTCCCTCCCTCTCTCGCTCACTTTCTGTCCCTCCCTCCCTCCCTCGCTCACTTTCTGTCCCTCCCTCCCTCCCTCGCTCACTTTCTGTCCCTCCCTCCCTCCCTCTCTCGCTCACTTTCTGTCCCTCCCTCCCTCCCTCTCTCGCTCACTTTCTGTCCCTCCCTCCCTCCCTCTCTCGCTCACTTTCTGTCCCGCCCTCCCTCCCTCCCTCCCTCCCTCTCTCGCTCACTTTCTGTCCCTCCCTCCCTCCCTCGCTCACTTTCTGTCCCTCCCTCCCTCTCTCGCTCACTTTCTGTCCCTCCCTCCCTCTCTCGCTCACTTTCTCCCCCCCCCCACCCCGTTCTCTCCTGGAATACGAAAACTCAACTCCAATCTCCGCCTTGCCTACACTGGACCGTAATCTGACCCAGTTCTTAAAAATGTCCTTTCAACTATACTCCCCACTTGCCCACGGGTTGTCCTCAGGCACCCTGCCAATTTCTGCAATATATCAATATACCCTTGTAGGCCCCACCCTAATATTCGCCTACTTAAGCCTGGTTGCCAAACTTGTGGTAGGAACAGGTGCCACGTCTCCCCATCCTACAGCAGTACAATCCTTCAAAATCATCCACAAATAGCCGCCTAAAAAATCAAAGAAAACATTACCTGCTTCACCTCCCACACCATCTATCAAATTAATTGCAAACTCTCTACTGCTTTCTATATCAGCCAAACTAATGACCCCTCCTTGAACGCATTCCTCCTTTAAATAACTATTTGCCCATAATAAGATTGTCTATATTTGCCTGGTCAGGAATTTGACTTTATGGCAGAGATGGTTATCTGTGTATTGAGCGGATCATGCAAGTTCAAATCCTGCCTATGTCAAATATTTTCAGTCTTTCCTTCCTTCTTCTTTGTTTTCTGTGTGTGTGATTCTACGCCTGAGCATATGAATTCACTTAAAAAAGCGGAATCCTCCTATTTCTCCTATTCCTTTCTAACCTTCCTCACTATCCAAGATCGACTGTCACTCCAAATCACCTAATTAGTTCCTAACATTGTATGTGTGAGTGTGTGTATATGAACTTATGTAATGAATAAGAAAGTTAGCCAATTCAAACAAAAAAGTGATAAATACCACACATTGGTTTGGTATTTATATTATCACTTTTTTGGCTAACTTTCTTCTTCATTATTTTCAATCAGACATAATTTTTTCAATTTGAACTTATGTACATCGACTCAACAAACAGACACACACACACACACACACATTTATATATATATATATATATATATATATATATATATATATATATATATAAATACTAGTTTATACAATTAATTTATCTAAAATGTCCACATAGACTATGCCTTCTATTCCATATTCAGTCTTATTGTTCAATACATATAATTAATTTTCTTTTATATATATTCCTTCCAAGGTTCTTTTTTAAATAAATTTCTCTCTCTCTCTCTCTGTGCAATATCTGGACATTTTCAAATTCTATATTATGATCTATTCCTAATTTATGTTTTGATAAGGCAGTATTACATTTTGAAGACATTTTACAGTTATTTTTTGATAATACTGTCTTCTTTCTAATTATATACCAGTGTGTCCTATATATATTTTACAACAGTCTGAATATTTTATATACAACTTCTTTGTTTTTAAATTTATCTATTTTATCTTTCATGTTACAAATGTATCTTCATAATTTAACTGGTTTCATAACTACTAACTTTAACAATCTATGAAATTTTTCTTGACAGACTTAAAGATTAATTTCAACATTAAATTTTTCTTGTGATTTTAATTGGATAAAAAATTTAAAATTATTAATGATCTGAGAATGATTAGTTTTCATTTTCACTTTCTTTGTTACAGCACCTGGTAACCAGTCGCCTGGCCCAATAACTACCTCGACAACAAGTTTGCAGTCATCTTTAACTTCATCAACATTGACATTGACAAATTCAGCAACCACTTCACCTGCCACATCACCTGCTAACACAAACAATCCAACATTTTCCCTGAATCCCTTAGGCCCTCCCCCACCTCCTTCTGCTAAACCCCGAGACCCACCTCCTTTACCACCTCGTCGTAAACGGGAGTGCTCTGTTAGTGACAGTACCTCCCCTCAGCAGGTATGTAATTGAAAAATGTATGAAATTAGTTCTTTATTAATATATTTATATGTGGATGAGTGTTTTTGCAATAATATCCATGAAAAACACAATCATACAGTGAGAAGTTTGTAACTCTGCATTTAAGAGAGCAATAAATCTGCAAAGATGTGCTGTTATTTCGTTGTGGATTGCCAGTATTTGGACCATTATTTTCAGACTGTTGTAGACTGCTGGTATGCAATAAGAAAGTAATACCAACAGAAGTACTGTGTGAATAAGTATTCTAAATAGAACCATAAAACTAATTTCATAGGTTGTTAAAATTTCATACTTCCAGGTGAAGTATTAAAAATGTTTCAATCTGACCTTTAAATAAGGCTGATAATTGTTTTTATCTTGCATTATTGCACCATATATATACTGACTGTTTAAGACAACTTATAAATAAACAGCAGCCAATTTGAAGTCAGAACAAAGAAACTTATTTATAGAATATTATAGTACATTTCATTGCTGATTTACGACCTCTTGAGGTATGAAGTTAAACATTACAAAACCAAACAAATACAATGATTAAAATAAAATTTTTAAGAAAACAAAAGTAACAAAATGTAGTATAATTTTCTGTAAATAAATCTTTTTCTAACTTAAAATTTGATGTTGTTTATTTATAAGTTATCTATATTTATATTTTATTTAAGAATTCAATTTAGTTTTGGGATGAATTTAATAATTAATAATACAAATACAGATGGTTATAATGCGTATATTTCTATTAGTACATACAATTGTTAGGAAATAAGTACATAATTTTTTTTTACAAATGCCTATTCATTATTCAAACTCTCATGTGTAATGTCTCCCCCCTCTCCCTCTCCCCCCCTCTCTGCCCTTTCCATCCTCCCCCTTTCTCTGCCACCCCTCACTCCTCCCTAATATATTTTTGCCTCACAGTACTGTTTCTCATCCCTTTTTCAGTTTCAATTACATTCCCCTCGTTCCCTTTTGCCAATCACATTTTTAATTAAAAGTCCAAATGTAATGGATTCCCCTCTTTTGCATCTAATTGATTAACGGTTTACTCTGTCTGAAAATTTCTTTGATGTGCAGGATTTTTAGATTTCTAACATGAAAACCTGATTTTATCTTTGAATGATGGAGGCTATCCTTTGTCTTGGATGCATAAATTCCTGGTTCTGATGTGATTTTCCTGATCCTTTGTCTCTTTTGAACCTTCACTGCTGAAGTTGGATCTCTGTCATTCACATCAATTCTTGAATTCCGCATTTGAAATTTAATAAATGGTTCCTTCACAGGCTATTACAATGAACTACTATTGACTTACCATGTATTAATGTTTTTGTATTGAATATGTGAAACGCCTTGGTATGTTAAGAATTTTATGTTTTCTCCATTTATCTGAGATTCCTTAATTTTTACAGTTCATAATCCTCCCTCCCACCACCACCGCTCTTCTTCCTCCCAGTTAAAATATCAATGACTTTGAACATATTGCCTAAAACAAAGTTAACAAATGAATAAGTATGTAATAAATCCCATCCAAGGTTATTGGTATAATATTTTCTAAATAATCCAAGTGAGGCTGGATGATTGTTTTTGTCATATTACACACAAAGGATGCTCTTTGTCTCATTGTTGCTACAGTGATAAAAATGCCTTCTACTAACATTTTAGGCTCTCCTTCAAGATAGCCATGAAGGACATACTTATTTATGGTAGAAAGATGTGGATGTAGGTCTATAGTGGACTCAAATTGGACCCAACATTCAATATCTCCTTCAATGGCTTGGTAATTTTATGTGATGAATGAAAGTTTGAGCAGTAGTTTCTTCTGTAAGACAGTGTGAATTTTATTGATAATTCAGCTGTCGTAACTGAAATATTTTTATCAGTAAATAGATTAACCTCGTGAATTGTGTGTTTGGTCTTGTCTGTGTAGCTACAGCTAATGACGTCACTTTCATATTCCTCATCTAATAATAAATCATGAATTAAGTGATCCTGTTGGCATAATAGTGCTAAACTGTCCTCCAAACATTTTATATTATATACATACTCTTCCGTGCTAGTGCCACCTGTTAAATTTGTAATAGTTGTGGCAAATCTTGTTATGTTGTTGTGTTGTTCTTTCTCAAGTTTGTGAAGTGTTGCCTCATCATCCATTACATGTTTAAAATAAAATAAATTTGTTTTTTAAGTTTGCTTTGTACGTATGTGTGTGTGTGATATTTGGCTATAATTTCTAACACAAATAATATTGCAGAAGAGGTTACCTTGATTATGATGTCACTAAATAGTTTATCCTGTTCATGCACAAATACAGGGAAACTGTAGTTACCTTATTTGTGGTATCTAGAAATAGTTTAGTTGCTATTTCTCCTGGGTTTCAGCACAAAAATATTGTTGTGCTGAGGAGCTACCAACTAATGGTCAGAGCAAAACATGGCAAATGGCAATTTTCTGTCTAAACCTGCCACTGTGTTTGCTCAGTACCTGCAGCGCCTTCCCTCTGCTGGTTGGCACACTATTTCAAGATTTTTTTTTTTTAAAAGGTGCCTCAGTGCAATTGTGCCTTTAGGTTGCTCATCGTTATGGTAGTAAGTAATGCTGGACCTTTAGGTGAGATTTACCTAGAACTCCACTTGTTATTATTTCACATTTCTGTCGCCCGCTATTAGAAATCTATGTTCAAGTGGGAGTAGAAGTTCTTGAAACTCATGGAGTGAAATTAACACCTCCAATTGTTAGTGAACAGCTAGGGCAGTAAGTTTACTTTTACCAAAGTGCACTGAATTATGTTTATTGTGTAGGATTGTAACTGGTAGTGATCTATTGCAGATCGTACTATAATGCTGAGCCTGTATGTTGTGTTCCGTCTGGATATAATACATATTACCTTTTATAATGGGGTATTTTTATTACTGTAGTAGATTTATTTTGAGTGCCTTTCATAAATAAGTAAAATATAATTTTTTATGGTTTAAAAAGAGGGTTGCTTCCTGAATGGTTTATGAGGCAATGCCACTATTCTTATTGAGCTAGCCATTATTGAGTTAACTTATTGATGACTGCAGTTATAATGTTTGATATCATGCTGTTCTGGTTTATCAAGTGTGATCACAGATTTTTAAATTTGTCTAGGAAAGCTGTAAATTTGTGGTTCCATCATTATTGTTGATTCTTCCAGTTACAATTTGTGAGTAGCTTCGAGAATTTTGGGGAGGACTTACAGGGGCTTTTAAGTTATTAAGTAATGGTGGGTGTTACGTATTTAATTTATTTGGCATATTTCTGATTTTTAACTCTCTGTATACAGTGTATCCTTTGTAATTGCCAGAATGATCACAGTTGCACAAGGCACCTGTAGCAGGAGTATTCTTCGTCTTCTTGCAAGTTTTACCTCCAAATTTGGCACAATTGTATGTCTTGATGCAATAGGCTTTGGAGTGACCATCAGCTTAGAAATGTATACATTGTATTATGTTGCTTTCGATACGAGGTGCTTCAGTTATGACTTGGGTGTTTGGAAAAATTCTAGTTTATACATTTATTGCTGTTATGTTGAGGGTTGAGGTCTACAAGAAACAATGACAGTAGTTCTTGGCTTCTACTCTATGTCTGATATTTATCAAATTCCTTACATGGTATCCTAGTTTATTTAGTTGTTCTTTATGTATATGGTGATGTTCACGTATAACAATCCAGTAGGCTCTTTCTTTTTTGAACAAATAAGTATGATGTTTTCTTGATATTGGTGCTTGATTAACTTCCTCTATGATTCAATGGTTTTAGTGTTTATCTTTACCATGTTGTTAGATAGTGGTTTAGCATAGCATTTTCCATCTTAGATTAGTTTGTGTATGTTTGGCACTCATTTCTTTAAAGTCATTCAGTCAGTAAATGTATACAGACTGGGGTTGGGATCTGAAGTTTTCAATTTAGTTTTGTTAGAATATTTTGTGGTTTGAATGTTGGGTTGGGTTTCGTTGAGTACCTGGAATCTTTATTTTGTCAATTATATTCATATTTTCAACACTAGATTTGGTAGTCATATATTTTTTATTGATATTGATAGTTTACCAGGGATCTTTGCTAACGTCAGTTTCTTGATCTTTATCTTTGTCCATATATTCAATATCAATATGGGATTCTTGTGCAAGTTTTAAGAAGGTTGATTTGGTATTAATAGTGGATTTTGGTACATGTAAGAAAAGTGAGGACTTAATTATGTTTGACTTAGCTGATTTATAAAGTTTGACTTTTATGGTGGTTGGCTCTGCATCCGCTGACGATTTTTCCAAATGTTTGAAAAGTTCTTGAATGAATCAGGAGTATATCTGGCTAGAAACATTTTACTGCCGGAGAATGCCTTATCTGGGACTGACAGGTACACAGCTCACACACTAAGCACTTCCTGTAGGAAATTTTGACACTCATAGCTGTGATATAAACATAGTATGTCTGAACTCGAGAAATGCAAGAACATACGAATGTGTGTATTTCAATACAGCTTTCTACATACTTTATTTTTCATATGCTTTGTACTCTTAGTTATTATCATACAATTTATTTGTCTTTATTGTACACAGGTTCGACAAGCACCTGATGCTCCAATGTTACCTCCCCGAGATCTCTCCCCTCCTCCACTACCACCAAGGCAAATGGGCTCAGTAGTTGGAGGTGGAGGTACAATACCACGAGTGCAGCCAGTTGCAACTTCATCAATTTTAATGCGCAGAAACTCGTTGTTAGAAATGCCACCACCTACACCGGCTCCAATTCCAGCTCGTCGACATATGTCTGTAGCAGGAAATGGACCTGTAATCTCGAGCTCTCAAAATCTCACATCTAGTATGTATGAATATAATTTGAGCATTATTAGTAATTGTATTACACCTTATCAATTTATTAACATTATATTTATGGCATTAATATTTAGAGCTTATTTGTTGCAGTTACCTTACTATTTCTAATTTTTTATTTAGTAAACTAGCTGAGTGCTCTGCGTTGTCCGGGTATTTATATAAATTAGCCTGGAGAAGGAATTGATTCTGCACAAACTGCTTGGTAAACAATTCATTTAACCAGCATCATTATTGGCACTGTTTGCAATATTCACCCTTTTACGTTCCCAACCTAATCCATAAGCTTCTAACTACAAATAAATCAGGATGATGACTGATAGTTCTTTTAACAACCCTGTATTTCTCCTACTACATAAAATAAGAGTGTCTAAAACCTCATGCTTAATTAAGAGTAAAAAATTCTTGCTAACTTAATAAAGTTAAAAATACTCCTGGTACCTTAAAGTAGAAAAAAAACTAACTAAATAGAAACAAAAAATATAACTTACCCTAAAAAATAAAAATAAAACACAAGAACTTAAGAGGGTAAAAAGTACTTGGAGTAACTTTTTGTCAACCACATCCACTCCTGGGGAGTTGCCTAACATTTTGAGAAAATGACAGAAACCTTCACAGATGTGAGCACATTTCATCAAAGTTTCATCATAATAAGTTGAATTGTACAGAAATACATAATGGACAGACATACGTTCATTTATATATATATATATATATGATATTAGTAAGGATGTGACATTGTCAAAAATAATTGCAATATTAGTATGGAAAGGAAAGAGAGATAGGCTGTGGCTTACCTGAAAGTGAAGAAGGAGGCTGAGAGCCTACAAAAATTTGAAGAACAACCTTCAGTTCCTTATGGCGACACTGCACTTCACTTTCAGGTAAGCCACAACCTATCTCTCCTTTCCATACCAATATTGCAATTTTTTTTGACAATGTCACATCCTTACTAATATCATTAATATTGCCTTTTTGGCCGCTCCTAACTCTTAAATCCCACTTGTGACTATCATTCCTTTTGAACTTTCTTTGTTTACTCTCACCTTATCGCTCCCATACCTCCCTTGTTACCCATTTTACTCCTACCTTGCACCTCAACCCCTTCTCCACCCACTTCCTGAAAACCACGCCCCTTTTCCATACAACTCATGCAATCTCATGTTCCTCTGTAACTCTATTATATAACCACCATCTCCCCCACAAAATTCCGCGTCCCCACGCATCCTAAGATGAGTTCTGCTGAAAAACTCCTTAAATCATTAAAACATGAGGCAATGAGCCTGGCAAAACTACAATCTCATGTTGCCTTCTTGACTTGCTGTATGGAGCTCGGCCTTCCCCCGAACGGCCTGACCATAAAACTCCCATTGTCTGGCTGTGACCCGCGAATTCGTCCAAAGCTGCATGTGCACGCTTTCCACCAGTCCCCCCAATTAACCAAACTGATCCGGGATGAATACTCATCACTAATCCCAATCCACATTAAAAACATTACCCGTACCCACCACGAAATAATTTCCCACTTCCCTTATTTCGATAAAAACGCCGTGACCATCCTCAATCTCGCTATAAATTTCCGCCGTGTCTCCGCCCATTTGCAGAAGTTTACAAAGTTAATTAAACAGGCCACGGGCATTGGCATACAAATCCCAACCCATTCCTGGCTTCCTCAAACATCGTCACACCCTGTCATTTCATCTATACCCTGCTTGGCAGACCTTTTCCTCCTACCAAAACCCACGACTGAAGCGCCTCAATCCATCCAATACAAACCTCCACAGACCCCCAAACCTCCTAACAGCAACATCCTCATCCTATCATCAAAAATTCTAACTAAAGATGAAATTTCTGTCCTTGACAAGGATCTCACCTTCTCCCCCACCCACACCCACACCCTAGACCCCTTCAGACTTGCCCAAGACACCCAAAAATTCTGCCAAACAGTCCAGTGGAAACTTCATTTCACCAAGAAACCCCCGATCACCATTGATCCCCATAACTCCACAGCTCCCTGCCTATCCAAATTCAAAGAAGCATCCAAACTGTCACCTCCAAAACTCACATCCAACCACCCACTTCAAACCTTCACCCACACCCTAGTCTCCCACGTTACCTCACCATCCTTCCTTAATTCGCTCCCCAATCAACCCCACCTGACCCATAAGCAGCATTTAGCCCTCCATAACCTTAAAAATGACAAGGGCTCCACCGTTGTTGTCATGGACTTGGAGAAGTACACAGCTGAGGCACTTCGCCAGCTGGGAGATGACAGAACATACAAACTTGTACCCACTGACCCCAACCCAGCCATCAACTCAGAAATAGACCAATTTGTCTGTTCACATGGAAAACTCCAAAAATTGTCATCAGCCTCCATTGAACTCCTCACCCCAAAAACACCTTCTACTTGCTCCCCAAAATCCACAAACCTGGTATACCGGGCCGCCTAATAGTTGCCGGCTACAGTTCCCCTACCGAGAGGATTTCTGCATTGGTGGATGAGCCCCTCCAACCAATAGTAGAAAAACTACCATCGTTCATCCAAGACACCAACCACTTCCTATGCCGTCTCCATGAACTACCAAAACCTCTTCCACCTGATACCCTTTTGGTCACTATAGATGTTATCTCACTCTACACCAATATTCCCCATGCCAATGGACTAGCGGCACTTGAACACTTCTTGTCCCACAGACCACAAAATTCTTTCCCCACGACCAATTTTCTGATTGCCCTTACACAGTTTGTCCTCACCAGAAATTACTTCTCCTTCCAGGACAACTTCTACCATCAAACAAGTGGCACAGCTATTGGCATCCGGATGGCCCCCTCCTATGCTAACCTGTTCATGGGACGCCTGGAACAGGCCCACCTAAATTCCTCCCCATTAAAACCCCTGGCCTGGTTCAGATTCATAGATGACATCTTCATGCTATGGACCCACGGACCAGACTCCCTATCCAAATTTCTCCACACCCTGAACTCCAAACACCCCGTTAAATTCACCTGGAACCACTCCCCAACCAAAGTCACTTTCCTAGACGTTGACGTGGCCGCTTACACCAACCGGATCCTTAACACCTTCATCAATAGAAACTATCCCAGCAAACTCCTCCAAAAACAGATAACCCGTGCCCTATCAAACCGCTTAACTCCCACACCCACCCTGGACCAAAACAAAAAATGTAGTCCACACCTCACTACAACCTACTTCCATGGACTACAAAAAATAAACTCCATTCTCCGCCTAGTGCACACTGGATTGCAATCCAACCCTGAATTGAAAACCATCCTCCCCACTATACTCCCTACCTGCCCAAGAGTTGCCTTCAGACGCCCACCAAACCTACGACATTTACTTGTCCACCGGACAAAACCATCACCCCCAACCGCCCACCCCTGCCGGGTTGCAAACCTTGTGGTAGGAGCAGATGCCATGTCTGCCCTATCTCACAGCCCACCACAACCTTTCAAAATCAAAGAAAATATCACCTACCTCTCCTCCCACACCATCTACCAAATTAACTGCAGACTCTGCCCTGAATTCTATATAAGCCAAACCAAAAGACCCCTCCCTGAACGAATAGCCAATCACTGCAGCACTGTCAAACTATCTAAAATTCAGTTCCCAATAGCTGCTCACACCCAAAACCACAATATAAACAATTTTGACCAATGCTTCACACTCACCTTCCTTAAAGCTCTACCTCCCGATTCATCAGAGGCAGAACTCCAGCTGGGGGAATTTTTTTTTCCAACATATCTTGCAGTCCAGGCAAAGCCCTGGACTCAACATCCTGTAAATAGTGCCCTTCCTACGTGCCGTCCCCACTTTCACGAGACCATGTGAGTATGTATGAGTATGCATACATGGGTGTGTGTGTTTGTGTGTCTGTCTGTCTGTGCATGTTTATGTGTATTTGTATGTTCAAGCATATATGTATACATAGGGTGCTTTGTATGAATGATAACTATCCGAACCTTCCCTATGCCACGTTTTTCCCTTGAGAGAGAAAGTTAGTGGCCTGGTGGGGTGTTAATTGTTTATGGGCTACCAGCCGTGCAGCGGTCAAAACTCCGCATCCCGCAGCCGGCCGGTGCATGGAATGGTGTAACACGCCTTCCTGAACAAGGAGGCTGAGAGCCTCCGAAAATTTAAAGAACAACCTTCAGTTCCTTATGTCGACAACGCACTTCACTTTCAGATAAGCCACAAGCTATCTCTTTCCTTTCCATACCAATATCACAATTATATATATTTGTGCCCAGACGGCACATGGTTTAGACCTTCGTTTCTGATGAAGGAGGCTCCTCAGGCCCTTGAAAATTTGTACTATTCTGTCACCTCTGCTCGACTGGATCAATTATTGATATCAGGTAAGTGGACTTCGCTGTCTCTCCTTCCTATCTAATTCTGTTATTTAATTTGACCATGTCACCTTTTCCTTATGTGTTGTGCGTGTGTCTATATATATATATATATATATATATATATATATATATATATATATATATCTGTGTGTAAGTTTATAGATAGTTTAATATTAGGTGCATGAATGTATTAATATTTTGCATGAAGACTGATTCGATACATTTTTTTTTCAGTTACCATGCCAGGCCTTCATCATAAATCGTGCAGTAACCGCAGTATGTCTATGATCAAGGATGGATTTTTGGACCATCACCATATGTGCATAGCAACAACAACAGGATCCCTGCCCAGACATCATCAAAATCATGGTACTCCTAAACTACCTCCCAAGCCTTTTGTAAATAAGCAGCTACCCCCTCATGCTCCAGCTTTTCATTTTAACAGCCAAAGCTAGTAAATCAGTAACCTGAGACTGAGACTGAATATAACCAGGAAGCTTTGTTGCTGAAACACATCTAGGGGTCTGTACTTTCTTTGTAGTAATTTTCAACCACAATAATCATTACTGATTATTTTTTTTTGCAATATCTATACTATTTAATTTATGTAAATATTTTACATTAATATTTCACTCTATAATTTGTTAGAAAATACATTTTGATAAAATTAAGATCAGTTATTTACTTCTGAAATAATCATTACCAGTTATATGTTAATGACCTCTTGCTGTGTTGAGTGTTTGTGTAAAACATTTAAGCTGACTAATGTTGTAGATTTTTATAGTTTGAAATTAAGTAAGATAATTCCTACTTGTAAATGTTGGGAACACATTTATGATGTGTCTTTAAATTTCAGGGTTGTATCCCTATTTGGGAAATTTGTGCTTTTTTAATCATAAGTAAACTAGTCAATTTTGTTGTAATATTGAGTATCTTACCTGTATGTATGAACTATTAATGAGGTGCTTCAATATATAGGAGCTTGTGTAAATTTATTCAAGTATCAAAGCTTCCTGTTACTTACTGTGGTACTTCACATTATGAATTGGACTGACTATAATATCCCATCAGTTAAAACAATTTATTCAAGATGTTTGTGATTTACCTTCTCATTTCAACTTCAGTACTAAGTGACTGTGGTAGAAAAAGTTCCTTTCTACTTTTTTTTATTGGGAACTTTTCACTAGTGTCTGTACCTCTTTTCTTATGTCTATCAGTATCCTAATATTATCTGACCAAATAATTTATAAAACCAGTGATTTTGTGATAAAAAATTCGTGATCATGTACTGCTTTCAACAGACCGTCATCGAAAGTATTTACGAAAATTGGGACTGATGAAAATGGATTTGTAATATATTTTTTGTCTGAAATAAAGTTCTAGAGACATATGTATATATATATATATATATATATATATATATATATATATTATAGAAAGTAAATTTTTAAATAAATATATATATATATCTTGATGGGTACATTAAGAAACAATGTGTGTATATATATAAATATATGATATATGGGATATCATTGTACAAAAATTGGAAGGCAGTTATGCACAACTACATTGTTAAAAAGACATAAAAGTTTTTCTGTCATAAAACATTTGTTATTTTGATGTGTATAAGAGAATATCTTTAGAGATTTGTTGTCATTGCTATCATGATTGTAAAATATATTTTCTATATGCAACTATAGTTATTTTGCTTTATTTGAAACCAAATGTAATATTTGTATATTGTGTTATAAAGGCAGATAAGTGAATACTTATTTAATGTAATATAGTACATGTACATTTTGTAGAAGTTTTTATTATGTAATATATTTTTTCTTTATGGAAATTGTATTTATATTAAGTGCTGTAACTGCACTTCCAATTTACTATGTTCAAATCTGGCTTTGTCAGATATTCCAATGATTGTGTATATACAGTGTATAATCGCTATTTTAAAGTGTGTTTGTTTTGTGAACATAAAAGTGGATTATATCAAATAGAATGAAAGTGAATTGTTAGTTATTTCTATGTATGGCTAATAAAAGACATGTATGCAAGTGTGAAATACCACTGAACCAAATGTTACTCATAATTTGGGTTAGAGGCAGGAATAATGAAATGGTCAAATGTTTATGTATAGTGTACTTTAAACATTATCCACGTTACTTTACCATTATGACTTTTAAATTAATAAATGTTTATAACTGGATTTTCCTGTATCAAACTCAAACATGGAGATGTAAAGAAAGGTAATACTAAATTTTAAATTATTACTTTGAAATATTTATTGAAAAATTCTTTATAAAATTAGTATTCATTGTTGTGTATTGTATTATGGTGTTGCCTTTCTGTACATTGTTAATTAACATGTCTTTTTTTTGTACAATATTAGATTGGGAATTATAGTTTGCTCATAGAATGGACTAGAAATTGAAACTGTGATATATAGACTTAATACATTATTTTTTGTTTACAATATTTAAATTGTAAGATAGATCTACGACAAGTAATTGTTGTTTCCAAGGTGCTAATAAGGTTTAAAGTAAACATGTTCACTGCAAAGATTGTATATACAAAATAAATTATTGCTTGAAAAGTTACAGTAGTGTAATCGTCTAATATATTTTAGTATATCCTTATCATCAAGTGCAATGAAAATAATTTATTCATAATAATTCAGATGTAATTTTTGACTTGCAAATATAAACATTCCATTATATAATAATGTTATGAACATTGTGAATGTTGGCCTAGAGCATGGTTTTGCTGTGCACACATGTATGAGATTCATATGATCTTAGGAAATTGTTATTTGATGGAACTAATTTTGTAGTTTTATCATCTTAACTGAGGAACAAATGGAATATACGATGCAGTACATATGTTATGAAATTATCTAAAATATTATTTGATAATTACACAAAAGCAATGTGAATATGCTCTACATAAAATACTTAATTGCATGAATTAGTTAGTTGTCCTATATCAGGTAAAGGCATACATAAATACAGACTCAAGTTGAACCAGTACGTTTTCCTTACTAAAGTGCATACAGAAGTAATATCTTAATTTCTGTAGAAGTTAAAAACACTAAACACATTTATTCCCGTGTTTTCAAGCATCAAAGTTGTAATTGCTTGATTCCTCATACCTAATAATAGACAAATTGGTTTCAACACTTTCTCAGCTTTCATTTCAATGTACACTTCTACGATTACAACTTTTCTGTTTAATCTGTTTCTATGAATATTATTTTTCACTAATTAACTAGTTTTGTCTAGTGGGCAATATGTTAAATTTAATTTTCCATTGCATACTTATTCTTTATAGTTTTCTATTAATAAGTGGTAATAACATCATGTCAAAAGTAGCCTTAAACATACCTTTGAACTAGTATTAAAAATTAATAATCATTCCTAAATGTGCTGAATTCATTAATATGTTCTATTATAAACTTAAAATTGGGGACAGATATTTGACCTTATGTCTTTGATACTTTTTGCAAAATTTTATTATAAATTAATTTACAAATGAAATCCAAATAAATTCTGGTGTTAAGGAAATCTGTCAGTATTAATTAGCATCAATTACAAAGTACAGTACTGTAACAATATTTCTAGAAAAATTTATTTTGTGAAAATGTATTGTCTGTAGATACTTGGAAGACAATTTTATTTTGCTCAACAGTATTGAGTAGTGGCTAGTTGATAAACATTCTGTAACACATTAAATGTTAAACTTTTTACATTTAAATTTAGATGTTATGGGTTTAAATATTTTAACTTTTGTCTTTGCAGTAAATGTGTTGCTTAAAACATTATTATTTTCCTTAAATTTCTATTTCTCTTAATATTTCTAAGTGAAAGTATAATTTTTGCCCTTGGTAAAAGTGGCATGGTTTTTGTGAGATTGTTATGAAATGTCTAATATAATGGACCAATGTCTGTTTTTTGTGTGACTGTAATTGCAAACTGTCATAAAATGAGATGTATGTGTTTACAAGCTTTGTGTTACATTATTCCCTTCCCATCAGTTCCTTTAGAGTCAAGGTTTGCGATAACTGCACGAATGTGATGGTGCAGATTTGCCATCAATCGTGAACTAGTGTCTGGTACACTTGATTCTTGATAAACACCCACATAAAGAATCAAGTGCCATAATGTCTGGGCTTCTAGGGGGCCAAGCAATCGATGGACTATCTCTCCCAATCGAGCAATCTGGGAACTTATGAACCAAGAAATCCCTCGGTTATGCACGTATACATGGTACCAACTGCCACAAGCAAACACAGAAAACATTTTGAGTTACCATAAACCTAAAAAATTTGGATTTTTTATCCTGCACAGTCCAAATGGACCAACTGTTGATTTCTTTCAAATTTTCAGAGGCTCTCAGCCTCAGTTATATATATATATATATATATATAGTAATGAATTAATAGATTAAATGAATGAATTGCCCCACATTGTGGAAGCCAAAAGTGTAATGAATAAAAAATTAATTAACAAACAAAAAATTACTTATTTAATGATACAAATTATTTGCCCTACGTTGGCACGCTGAAGTTTAATTTAACAAACAAATATTTCATTTATAATTTGTTGGGCCTTCTAAATAAAACAAAACCTTTATAAGACAATTTACTTTATTGAATATAAATTTACATTTGCTCGGTGGTTAAATACATTTAAATCTCAAAAGTTTAGCAATTTGATAACAATTCTCTCAGGGTCGTTTACTTGGGCTTGATAGGTAAAGAACAATCAAAGAATTTATAAATTAAGTAATTAACAATCCAAGACACAAAATCTGATGAATACTTTTAACTATTGTTTACAAGCTTAATTAATTTGGTTTCTACTTACAAAAAGGTCCTGCCAGTACCAGACTTAGTTTCGGGGCTTGGGGTGACACTTTTTTTTTCACTGAAAGGCCATGAATCACAGATTCTTCACTTGATGGTCAAACACACGGTCGTAGTTATTGGATTTTCCTCCGGGAACTAGATCTGCTTCACCTCCGGGTCATCAGCCAGAGATATAGTTACTCAATGTCTTTATGTGGAAAATGTTTATTTCGGTACGTGTAGGAATCTGAATGTGGCGCTAAATATTTGCTTCTGCTTTGCTGTATTTTTACAATGTATCTCTCTGTCCAGACTTTATACTTGGATTTCAAAACTTATAACTCTCTCGGTTGAATTTTAAACGTGGGCCACGTTTTTCATTCTCTCTCAATGTTCCGCTCCCTACTATAATATCAGCCAGACTGACCTCAGAAAGCGCTCACTGCCCGCAAACAAAGACCGCCAACACATTGTTGTCTTTGAAATTGGTACCGCTAAACAATCCAATTTTTTAAACAATTACTGGCCTCTAATTAGTATTACAATATATATATATATATATATATATATATATATATATATATATATATATATATATATATAGTGAGGAAGGATAAGAGAAATAGGAGGATTATGCTTTATGTGAATTCATATGCTCAGGTGTAGAATCACACACATAAAAAGCATATGTTCAAAGCAGGGAGAAGGATGGAAGAAGAAGGGAAGACTGAAAATATTTGACCCAGGAAGGACTTGAACCTGTGTGATCTCAGTTCACAGAAGCCTTAACTAAATATATATTGAAAAAATTACCAGGCGTTCCATTGTCTATGGTAGAAAAAGTTATGATAGAGTGTAAGTAGAAGGAAGAATGAACCTACATTTCAAACAGTATTCATTATGTTTGTGTTCAAAGAAAGGTCAGAGCTAATTACAAGAGTCCAAACTAACTAAATAAGCCTTCTAGATTGAGCTTATTCTGTAGTTGTTGGCCATCAAAGCCTTCTTTTCTGACTGAAGAATTTGGTACTTGAAACCTCTCTTACAATAAAGTTTCACAAATTTTGTTTGTGAACAATATTAGGAAGTGAGTCTTTTTTAGATGTATTTTTCTAGATTTAATTTTTTTGTGTAAAATAACTAATTTGTTAAAATAGGTTTTGTGTAAGTTCAGTTTTGAAAGAAATTTATGCAGACCGTTGATTGTTTCACAGAATATATGATTCCGAAAAAGCTGATGGTGGTGATCTATGTAGGTGACGGGCTGGTTGCGGCAACGAGGGAAGATTATGTGAATTAATTCGTGAAGGAATTTGGAAGTGCCTTTGAGATAACTGTTGAACCAGTTGGTTATTCTCTTGGTATACAAATCCATCGTTCAGTTGACGGATCAATCTTTATACATCAGTAGAGTTAGGCTACGATTATTTTTCATCATTTCGGAATGGACAGTTCAAATCCTGTCTACATGTCAGTGGAAGGATATGTGCAGCCAGAAGAGGCAGACAACTGAAATTTCCATTATCATGTGGCTGTTGGGTGTCTCATGTATTTGGCAGTTATTTAGTTGCATTTTCGGTGAACTACGCTTCACAATTTCTGGAGCAGGCTCCTGAAAGACATTGACGACTTATTTTCGAGTTTTTAATCATCTTGTGGTGTGATCGCGTTACTCATTTATAATTAAGAGGATAAAATTTTCTATATTGGCATTAACGCCAGATTCAAAAGGTACAAGAATCTGCTTGCGTAAACAATGCACTACGCCAGGAAGGGGGAGATAGTTTTTCTTTGTCTCGACAACGCAACGTGTGGTAAGGGAGGAACTGAATGGTCAGCCCAGATGTGAGAGTTGCTCGGGGACATCGTCGAAGCTGTTTGTAAAACGGACATGACGGCCATAGAACTGAGTGCGTCTGGTTGCAGACAAAATATTCTGCTATGCTCGTCCAGATGGGGTTTACATGAGGACAGCAAGGAAGGTGTTTGTAAAACTGACTGGACGATGGAGGGTCGTCTGTATCAGAGAAAAGAAGAATGGGCGCTGCTCGCAATTTCCCGGTGACAACTGCTGAACTTTGGCTACGTACGCGAATCCCGCGGTTGTATTTTATTACATTTGTAAAATATCAATTGTTATTTTCATCTTTTCAATATTGCTACTTTGTTTCGCATTCCCCCCTGAGATTTTCTTATTTTACAGCACTTTGTCTATGTGTGTGAATTTTTAATAGTTTGGTATCATTAATTTGTGAATCAAAATAATTTTTTATCAAATTCAAATAAATTTATATCAAACCAAATTAATAATAAATTAAGTAATTATTTATATGAAAGAAGAGTCTCAATAACCAATCTTACCACAATCTTTAAAGTTCAAAAGCTTTAGGTATTTTGTACAAATCTTCGTTCAAGCCCGGTGAGTTATCAGTCTACAGCGACGGAGATTTTGCAGGGAAACCATCTTCATGGAAATAATTGTCAGTGGAATGGTATCCATGTATAGTGGTGGAGCTATTACGTGGATGAACAGGAGACAACAGTGCGTCTCAGTGAGTACCCGTGAAACTGAATACATCGCTGCAAGCGAGGCTTCATCTGACTAGATCGATTACTGCGAAGCATTGTACGTTTGAAAAGTGTTCCACATTATATTGTGATAATGTTGCTACAATTAAATTAAAAAAACACAGGTTCTTACACGATCCAAACATGTAGAAGTTGGATAACATTTTGTCCGCGATCAGTTAAACTAGGCAAATTGTCGATTGGGTATGTATTAAGGAAACAACAAGTTGCTCATATTTGTACGAAGGAAGGAATCCGACCTGCGACTGAGAAAAATGTACTGGGCACTGGGGAGAAAATCGTGTTTATCGCTTGAAAACAAAATCTTACTTTACAAAGCTATAATAAAACCAATTTGGACATATGGCATTGAGCTATGGGGCTGCTCTTGCAAATCCAACGTCAACATCATCCAACGATTTCAATCGAAAACACTCAGAATGCTTGTAAATGCACCTTGGTACGTCAGCAATCGAACATTACATACGGACCTCGGAATGCCAACCGTTCAAGAAGAATGCACCAACCGGAGTGCCAGCCACTTCCTGCGTCTCCAACTTCACTCAAACGAACTAGCGTCCACCCTGCAACATGACCCCTCCCTACAGAAGACTTCAGAACAAGAAATGGCCGAATGACCTGAAAGCAGTATAAGTTCACAATCCGGATAACGTCATTGGATGGGTATCCGCTCACGTTATTGTATTATTGTGTCATCACATTAACTCATGGAACGTGTACTATATAGTTCCGATTGTTAATTTTCTAATAAATTAAAAAAAAAAATTGTACGAAACCGATTAAACGTGTTGTTTCTCAAAACCTGCAAGAATTATTCGGAATGACATTTCTGGAATATTAACGATATGCACTAATATTATTGTAAAGTTTTATAAGGGAAATGTTAAAAATAAAACTTTACTTTTAGGTTTGTTGTTGCGTATGTGTTGTCAACGCTGTGTTTTGTTTTGTATCCCGCCGCTGTCTCTATTGTTTGTATTGTTGTATAGTTTTTCAGACTTTTCTGTGTGCATCAGTGTTCTCTCAATTTAAGTCACATTTTGCACAGACGTGCGTGTCTTTCTGATTTAACTTTGTTTTAAACAAAAGGATATTTGTTTCAACCGAAATGGATATAAATTCACAGATAGAGAACATGCTCTGGTGATGTTGTCCAGATTTAAAAGAATATGAGACAGCCAGTCTCAACATTGAAAGAGACGAAACATAGTTGGAAACTCAAATTGCAAAGTCGCGTTTAATTTGAGAAGAAAAATGACTCCGGTACAGAAAAGAATAGCAAAACCCTCTCCCTCTGTCGGAAGTGTGTGGGACAAGTACCAAGCGCCACACTTACCTGATGCAGGTTTTCTATGGTTTGTCCTGCATCACTTTCAAGCGAATCCCGGATAGGATCCTTAAACCATAACCCGGGGGCCCTGTCCCTCCCACTTCCCCGCGTAGTGAATTGTTTACGCAAACAAATTATTGTTCCCTTGGTGCGCACTATGTATCTGCCATTTAACTTAATTATAAATTAGCGGCACGATCACACCACCATGATAAAGTCGACGTCATCGAGAGAAGATATGATTTTGAGTAGCGGGGCATCAGAGAACATGATTCCTTATAAGACGAAGTTGCTCACAAACACAAAATGCCAAAGTAAGATCAAAATTGGAACTGAAGGAAGTGAGGAGTTACAAATATCCGAGGAATGTGGTGGAAGGACAATTTGATTGCAGAAAACTCTGTAACTGAGTACTCTAATAACTTACTGACGGTTTTTTTATAGTGCATGGTTCAGATCGACTTATGATCAAACAATTTATAATATGTTATAATATGTTCAATAAAAAGAGAAAGTCTGCAACTTGTTAAACAAAACGGAGTTCAACAGCCATGGCACTGACAGCAGTCGAAAATCTCTTACATGTCTCCATGTAACAGCGGAGAAGAAGTTGAAGCAAAAATGTGAATTGGAAGGCCAAGATAAGGAAGAGCCGACCGGTGAACTGAATCCAAAAGTGAGTGTGAAGTCTGTCTAAAAGGAAAAATGAAGAAAACTCTTGTCCCAAAGTTGTCAGGGAGTAGTGCAATCTTGGAACAGATTCATACTGATGTGAAAGGTCCCATAACACCTACTTCTAAAGATGGTTTAAGATATTACGTGAACTTCGTCGATGATTATTCAAGGTTTGTCACAGTATATCTATTGAAGAATGACTGAAGTATTTGTAAAGTTGAAGGAGTGTAAGATACAAGTAGAGAAGGTTAAACTTTTGAGCTCAGGTAATGGAGGACAATATACAAGAGCAAAGTTGAAGATTTTCTGTGATCAAATATAATCTTACATGAGTATGCTGTATCCCAATCATCGAAACAAAATGACGTCGCTAAGTGACAAAACCAAACTTTGATGGATATGATGCGTTCTTACGTCGCTGAATCAGTCCTGCAATGTAATAAAAATTAGCAGTTACCCAAAACATTGAATGGAAGTGAAGAAAACGAATGAAACAAGGCGATAGAGGAAGAATATGGAAACGTATTCAGATATAACACATGGAAGTTGGTCCCAAAACCAAACGGTTCAAACATAGTAGGAGTGAAGTAGATTTTACGCAGGAAATTCGACGAAAATGTTTTGTAGTGGTAGGTTTATTAAATGATAAAGTAAAGGGAATTTTCCAGATTTTATTAATCATTTAACAGAACATGAGAAAAATAAAATACAATAAATACAAATTACGCGTGTTCAGTTAGCAATGTAATAAAAATTAGCAGTTACCCAAAACATTGAATGGAAGTGAAGAAAACGAATGAAACAAGGCGATAGAGGAAGAATATGGAAACGTATTCAGATATAACACATGGAAGTTGGTCCCAAAACCAAACGGTTCAAACATAGTAGGAGTGAAGTAGATTTTACGCAGGAAATTCGACGAAAATGTTTTGTAGTGGTAGGTTTATTAAATGATAAAGTAAAGGGAATTTTCCAGATTTTATTAATCATTTAACTGAACATGAGAAAAATAAAATACAATAAATACAAATTACGCGTGTTCAGTTAGCTGGGCAAAACAATCGGATCCTTTAATCCCAAGTTAAACCATGGTTTACGGTAATTCCCCCAGGCGCGTCAAGGATTGAGACACTTGGCGCGTTGATCTCTGGCTGTGATAATGTGGCACCCTCGTTCTCTCCGAGTTCTCTGGAAAACTGCAAGTTTGGGGCTGTACGTCCGTTCCTGTCGACGGTACGTCGAGGGGTCTCTCTACACTTTCTTACAGCCCCTTCGCTGGATGTAAAATATCGACGGTCTCGATCATCTTTGGATCGATCTTTCCTGAACCAAGAAATGTGATTGGTTCAGGCAGTCACGTGTAAATTTAAATTCTGGGGTTTTTGGTGAGACGTTTCCCACGGTGCGACAGTCCAGGTAACTTCCGAGGGTCAACCTCCTACGTGTCCAAGTCCAGACCGAACGGATTATCTATCCGCCACGGCGGCGCCTGGTCAAATTCCAACTTGCCAAGCTCTCAACCCTTGCTAATATCTAATTACATTAAAATAAAATATATATACAATTGTAAAACTATCGCGCTACAGGATTCTTAGTTCGATACAAGGCTAGATTGGGTAGCACCAGGATATACCCAACGTCCAGTAGTAGATTTTAATGAAATGTTTGTTCCCGTAATTAAGATCCAGTATGTGCGTACATTGATCGCCTTATGTGCAAGAAGAAAATTGGAAACACAAGGTATATGTTGTCGTTGCAGCGAACTTAAAGGGCAAATTGAAGGGCACTGTTTACATGCTACAGTTAAGTCCATTATTGTAAAAAGGAAAAGAATATCAATCCCCTTTTTTGGCTTACATAAATCTGGCTACGAATGGAACGAATGCTTAAATGAGTTATTGGAATAAGGATTAATTCGTTCATAATTTGATCCATCGCTTTACTTCGATCAAGCTAGAGAAACATACATAGGAAAGTATGTTGATTATTTAACAGTAATAACTGCAAACGACGATTTTATAATGAAGTTTGATGACTCATTAACAGAAATATTGGAATTCCGATGTCTAGATCCGCTGTCATTAAAAGTTAGTGGGCAAGAAAATGGAAAATGACCATTGACCAAGCGAAGTACATAGAATTGTTTCGTATGGGATTATCCAAGAGAGAAATGTTTCAACTCCGTTAAGAAATGGCATGGGATATTTGATTCCAAATGAGAGAAAAATGTTGAATTTCTCTACCAGAAGGATGTCAACTGTATATCGCAGGTACGACACGTCCCGACTTTGATTCTTCAAAAAAACTTAATGGAAACAAATTTGATTTGTTTTATTTTATTCCATTTGTCCTCGTATTACGAAATAGGATTCGTCAATACACAAAATTACAATATAAAAATTGGATGATACAAGTGATAAATAATTAGAAGTTAACATAAAAATACTAAAATTCGATAACACAAATATCCCTGTCCAACACAAGTAAAATATATTAATAATAACAAAAATAATAATTCTTTAACTATACTAAGGGAAAATATAATATTTACAGTTCTAATAAAAATATTCGATATGTACACATCACAAAAAATGAACACAAAACTTGGCACACGCACACTAGGAGGAAACACAACGACGGACAAGTCACTTCACGAAACAGAGCGACGAGGAATCTGCAAACTCCAAAAGAGCAGAAAAGACCAACAGAGACAGAGACTGAGCAAGTTATGAAATAAGTAGTTATTATTAGCAACACTTTCAACACTTTTGCAGGGAAATTTTAAAAAAAATTAATTATTGGGGAAACGATCAAGAAACTCCTGTACTGAGTAAAACACTGGCGCCTTTCAGTGGAATATTTTTACATGGAATCCCAAAACTCTTGTAGTTATTATTGTTCTTAACATCAGGAGAAATACTATTGCATAAAACTATCCCTGAATGGTGAATACTTCTCTGGTAGAGAGCAAAGATCTTAGACCTGAGTGATTTCTAGTCTCTTAATCGTGTGACTCGCCATTCTTTTGAAAAGGATTCATGTTCCGCTTAACAAACCCCGTTTTTTTTCGTGAATAAACACGCTAGAAAGATTTATTCGCAGACTTTTGAAAACGGTTTACAACTGGATTTATTATTCGTATTTGAAAGTATTCTGATGGCACGCTTTTGCAACTTGAATATTTCAATGCTCCTGGGGAAATTAAGGTTATGAGACAATAAGAACCCCAGCAAGCAGATCTATATGGTGAGGCCACTTTAAATTACTATCAATCAGCCGAGAACTAGAAGGTTGTTACTACCATCCGCTGAGAACTGGACGAACTTCGTTTTATCTAGATTTAGTGATAGTTTATTGACTTTAAACCACACATTTAGTTTCCCCACAGTGATGTCTACGTTTATAACAAGATTACGAACATTTTTATCTGGAATCAGCACATTTGTATCATCCGTGTACAGAATTGACTTCAGAGGATGTACGAATCCTGGAAGATAATAAATATAAAGAATGAAAAGTAAAGGCTCAAGAATCGAGCCCCCAGTAATTAATTTACAATCAGATAAATGAAGATGCCCATCTTTGGTTTCGGCCGCTACCTTTTGTTTACGATTTTTTAGATATGATTTTAGGAAAAGTAAGGCGTTTCCCCGTACGTCTTAATATTCTAACTTTCTTCGTAAAATTTCATGATCAAACGTGTCGAATGCTTTAGACAGATCAGCAAATATTCCAGCTACCTTCAATCCCTTATCCAATGAATTTAAACATTTTGAATAAAGTCGTAGATTGTGGATTTTCCTTTAAGGAAGCCATGCTGGGGCGAACTTAACAGCAAAAAATTTTGTAATTTAATGTGAATTATTGTTACAAAAATTTTGGAAAAAATAGGAAGCAGATAAATGGGTCTATAATTTGATACGTCTGATTGTGGACCTTTCTTGAATAATGGGGTTACTTTCGCAATTTTGAGAGCATCGGGAAATATTCCAGTTTCAATGCATTTGTTAAACATGAATTTACGTGGAAAAGAGATGGCTTCTTCGGCACACACTTTTACCATTTTTCTTGTTATGCCATGTATATCTGCAGCTTGGGAACACTTCAAGTTTATTATCAGTCAAATGATTTCATCTATACATATAGGCTGAAAAAACAGACTATTTTGCAGAAGCGGAACAGAGTTTTGCAAGAATTTGTAGAAATCCTCCTCAATATACGCTGAGGTGTATTTTATATGAAGGTTAGCAACATTTACGATATACGAATTGAATTTTCAAGCTGCTTCTCTACCGGGAAAAGTTTCACTCTGATCTATACGTGTAATTTATTTGTGATAGCCGACATCTTTTCCCGATAAATTTTTGATAACGTTCCAAGTTGCTTTGATTTTATTATCAACATTTGCTATGCGAGTGGAATTATTAAGTTTTTTCGCGGCTACCAGCACTCTCTAGTAAATACGTCTGTAAGTTTAGATATAGTTAAGTAATTGAGGGGATGCGGAGTGATTCTTGAGTTTGTTCAAAATGCAGAGTTTATCCCGCGATATTCGAATACCATTAGTAATCCAGTTAGCGTTTTTAACGTTCTTGGTAGGTTTTAATTTAGCAGGGTCAACAATCGATAATATATATCGTAATACGAAGCGAAATAGTATTTTGCTTCTTTCGTGATATTAATCCAAAAGTTGATAACCCTGTTATCATCAGCTGATTACGACAAACCACAAATAATTTATTTGCGAACATGGGATTCGTAATATCTCAATCGTTTAATTGTGTAACTGTATTGGATATAGCAAAGAGAAATTTGGAAACGTTTATAAAAAGAACCTCGATTTCAAAGTGATATTCCTATATTATATGCAAATTATTAGCCCATCTTTCAAATCGGTATTTCTCTTTATGTAAAAATGAATGTTTGTGAGTATATGCCTCCTAAACCGGTCAAGGCACGGCGAGGGGAAAGCTGCGACCCCACAGAAAACTCCTCTCCCGTCATCGGAAGGGCGTAGGACAAGTACCCAATGCCCGACCTATCTGATGGAGGTTTTTCTAGGGTTTTCCCTGCATCACTTTTAGGCGAATTGCCGGGTACGATCCTTAAACCATATGAGCTGTATTATATTTGAAATTGTAAAATGAATAATTAAACAAAATATTGTAAAGCAGAAGAAAACTCCTCAAATTAATTCAAGATTAATTTTATATTAGAATATAAACGCCTGTGTATCCAGAGTCGAGTTGCGGATTACTGGAAATTACGGTCATAAAAGTTGGCGTCGGGGTGACGGGGCGTCTAGGAGAAACCGTGCCGTCAGACAAAAGACAGTGGATTATGGGGCAACACTGCCCCCGAAGAACAACCTCTCCAACAGGCGAGTGTAAGGCCGCGAAAGTTTAAAATCGACGTTTATTGACTTTAATCAAACACGTGAGGAAGTTTCCACCCTCTGTTGGATAAACGGAGAGAGTCGAGCTGAAAGGTGGACAAACAAGGAAACAGGACAGTTCATATGTGCATATTAGAGACGAAGGAAGTTGGGGTAGAGGGAAAGTATCGGAGTAAGAAGTAACAATTCGAAATATTTTCTTGGAGAGGACGGTTCATAGGTACAACGTGGAGAAGAAAAGGAAAGGTCCGACCCACAGAAGAGGAAGCCATCTAGATGCTGAAAATTGTTACGTCGCCGAGGAAATGTAAAGGGAGGATGCTGCCCAGTGGTGTCCTGTGAAGATTTCCGGTTGGCCTGGGGAAGACGACTACAACAGATGAACAGGTGTGTTTCTGACTGCAACGGAAATAATTGAGATATCTGCCGCACGTATACGACCTCACATGCGACCACTTTTATTTTTGGTTTATGTTCAGAGTCTATTAAATCGCCCTGAGGTTTTCCCATTTAACGTATCAGAAATTTATTTGAATGTAGTTGAAATAAATTATTTAAAATTTAAACTCAAGAGTGAGTACATTTTAATTACCTTGATACAATTTAAAAGGACCCTGTTGAATTGTGTAATTCCTTAATCTATCTTATAAATAAAAAAGAGTGTATGTATGTTTGTATGTTTGTATGTTTGTTTGTTTGTATGTTTGTTTGTATGTTTGTATGTTCGTTATACAAATCTACACCGGTAGAGCAAATTTCACCAAATTTCGTACACGTGTTCTTTACGACCAGGAAACAAACACTGTCGGGGTGAGACATGTCTACCACCCCCAGAAGCGGGGGTGCACGGGGGTTGAAATATTTAAACATGCTAAAACAGCCGATATTTTAGTCGGATAATAATTTTTAGGGGTCCAAGATATTGATGGTGTTTCTACCGATGTTTTCTGAATATAATTTTCATCCCCTACACCCTGGGGAAAGAGCACCCCTAGCGTTTGGGGTGGAGAATACAAATCTATACCGTTGGTTAAAATTTCACCAAATTTCGTACACGTGTTCTTTGCGACCAGGAAAACAACACTGTCGGGGTCAGACGCGTCTACCAACCCCAGAAGCGGGGGTGGACGGGGGTTGAAATACTTAAACATGCTGAAACAGCTGATATTTTAGTCGGATAATATTTTTTAGGGGTCCAAGATATTTATGGTGTTTCTACCGATGTTTTCTGAATATAATTTTCATCCCCAACACCCTGGGAAAAGGGCACCCTTAGGGTTTGGGGTGGAGAATACAAATCTATACCGGTGGATCAAATTTCACCAAATTTCGTACACGTGTTCTTTGCGACCAGGAAAAAAACACTATCGGGGTGAGACGCGCCTACCACCCCCTGAAGCGGGAGTGGACGGGGGTTGAAATATTTGATCATGCTAAAACAGTCGATATTTCAGTCGGATAAATATTTTTAGGGGTCAAAGATATTTATAGTCTTTCCACTGATGATATCTGAATATAATTTTCAACCTCTACACCCTGGGGAAAGAACATCCCTAGCGTTTGGGGTGGAGAGTACAAATCTACACCGCTGGAGCAAATTTCACCAAATTTCGTACACGGGTTCTTTGCGACCAGGAAAACAACACTGTCGGAGTGAGATGCGCCTACCACCTCCAGAAGCGGGGGTGGACGGGGGTGGAAATATTTGAACATGCTAAAACAGCCGATATTTTAGTCGGATAATAATTTTTAGGGGTCCAACATATTTATGGAGTTTCTACCAATGTTTTCAGAATATAATTTTCATCCCCTACACCCTGGGAAAAGGGCACCCTTAGGGTTTGGGGTGGAGAATACAAGTCTATACCGGTGGATCAAATTTCACCGAATTTCGTACACGGGTTCTTTGCGACCAGGAAAACAACACTGTCGAGGTGAGACGCGTCTACCAACCCCAGAAGCGGGGGTGGACGGGGGTTGAAATACTTAAACATGCTAAAACAGCAGGTATTAGATTTGGATAAATATTTTCGGGGTCAAAGATATTGATTGTGTTTCTACCGATGTTATCTGAATATAATATTCATCTCCTACGCCCTGGGAAAAGGGCACCCTTAGGGTTTGGGGTGGAGTTGCTTTACAGAAAAATAACGCGAATACAACCGAGTTTGGAGTCAAATCGAAGGTTATGGATGTCAGTGAGTTTACTTCGGATAAATATTTTTAATTGCCCATTTAACCCGAAAGGGTGGGGGTTGGAAGGGGAGATAAATAGTCAGTTCTTGCGCGTTCTTGGAGGAGAATTACGTGGATACTATTTCAACGGATTTTGTTGAAAATATAAATCCCTTTAGACATTAGCGGTGAGCTTGCTTAGGGCTGGGGGTGAGAATTGTCTATTATTCTAAAATTGCCAAAATGTTATGTGTTTATGGGTAAACTAGATTTATGGTGTTTCTACCGATGTGATATGAGTAATAATTCAACCCTTTCCACCACGGGAAAGTAGCATATTTAGGGGTGGTGTTGTTCATACTATTTTATCGATGTTGTTTCCATTAATAACGACGTTTAATTTTATAAATAAAAATGAGTGTATGTATGTATGTATGTTTGTATGTTTGTATATTTGTATATTTGTATGTTTGTATATTTGTATGTTCGTTATACAAATCTACACAGCTGGAGAAAATTTCACCAAATTTCGTACACGTGTTCTTTGCGACCAGGAAACAAACACTGTCGGGGTGAGACGCGTCTACCAACTCCAGAAGCGGGGGCGGACGGGGGTTGAAATATTTAAACACGCTAAAACAGTCGTTACTTCCGTCGGATAAATATTTTTAGGGGTCACAGATATTGATAGTGTTTCTACCGACTGTTGGGCTGAGACGCGTCTACCACCCCCAGAAGCGGGTCGGTATTATCAGTAGAGCACTTTTAGGTGTTGGGTGGAGGAACGCTGCAATAAAATAACGCGAATACAACCGAGATTGGAGTCAAATCCAAGGATATGGATGTCGTCCAGTTCAATTATAGCATTAAATTGGCCATTTAGCCCCAATGGGCGGCAGTGGATGGGATGGAAATTTTTTAACATGTTAAATCGTCGATATTAGCGTGGAATAAATAAATGCCGGGACCATTGACGTTGATAGTATTTCTACCGATGTTGTTTGTAGGCATGATAGGGGTGGTGCTGGAGGGGATTTCCTTGAAAATAACGGGAAAACAACCGAGATTCGAGTCAAATCGAAGGTAATGGATGTCCCTGAATTTATTTATGACAATCTGGACAACGCGCGGGTATCGGCTGGGTTGGGAAGAGTTGACCAGCTGTTTTTTGCGTCGATTAAATATATTTCGGGATGAATTACATTAATACAATTTCCCTACATGTTCTGTGTGTATAATTTCAACCCCTTTCGGACTCATAAGGGTGCACATTTAAGGGTGGGCGTGAAGTAGCATTACATAAAAAGAAACCAGAAACTATCGGGATTGTCACTGAGTTTAATTAATTTCCTTGAAAATAACGGGAAAACAACCGAGATTCGAGTCAAATCGAAGGTAATGGATGTCCCTGAATTTATTTATGACAATCTGGACAACGCGCGGGTATCGGCTGGGTTGGGATGAGTTGACCGGCTGTTTTTTGCGTCAATTAAATATATTTCGGGATGAATTAGATTAATAAAACTTCCCTACATGTTCTCTTTGAATAATTTCAACCCCTTTCGGACTCATAAGGGTGGGCGTGAAGTAGCATTACATAAAAAGAAACCAGAAGCCATCGGGATTGTCACTGAGCTATTAATTTCCTTGAAAATAACGGGAAAACAACCGAGATTCGAGTCAAATCGAAGGTAATGGATGTTGCTGAATTTATTTATGACAATCTGGACAACGCGCGGGTATCGGCTGGGTTGGGATGAGTTGACCGGCTGTTTTTTGCGTCAATTAAATATATTTCGGGATGAATTAGATTAATAAAATTTCCCTACATGTTCTCTGTGTGTAATTTAAACCCCTTTCGGACTAGGAAGGGTGCACCCTTAAGGGTTTGCGTGGAAGTAGCATTAGATAAAAATAAACCAGAAACTATCAGGATTGTCACTGAGTTTAATTATGACATTAAACTTGACCGTTTAAGTCCCCGAAGCGGGAGTGGTCGGGGGTGAAAAATTTCAAACATGTTAAACGGTCGATATTTGCGATAATTATTTCCTGGGGTTAATTACTTTGATAGTATTTATACCGATGTTGTTTGTGTATAATTTAACCCGTGTGAGGGGAGCAAGCTTAGGGGTGGGGTGGAGGTACGTTAAATAAAATCCCGCAGAAACAACCGAGAATCGAATCAATTCCGAGACTATGAATGTCGCTGAATCTAATTGTGACAACCTGGGTAACGCGACGGGTTTGGGAGGTGTTGGGCGGGGGAATAAATTTTCAGACAATGTAATCGGCCGATTTTTGCGTGGAATACATTCTTTTTCATTATCGCATATTTGTGGGGGTGGTCATCTTCTAACATGTAAAAACGGCCGATATATTTAGTCAATGACTTCATCCCCCTTCGGCATGGGAGGTGAGCACATTTAGGGATAGGGTTCGAGGAGCTTTACATAAAAATAGCGCAAATTGGAGTCTTATGGATGGTTATAGATAAATGACATCTCGGGCAACGCCGGGCACCCAGCTAGTTGTAAATAAATTAAATTTAAAACCAAACAAATTTTAATTTTTCATATAAAATTAACCCCCCTCCAACAGCATTATATTACAATATAGTTATTTTAATTACAAAAAAATTTCCTCCTCCCAGTTTATTTAAGGTCCCTTTCCAGTTGATTCCCTATTTCCCAGCATTCTATCCTCACCACTACAGTTAGTACATATATATATATATATAATTAATATAATGATAATTAAAGGCAATTAGAGAATTAATAATTAAACAATTGAAATATATTGTTATCGGTGAGAACACAAATACAACAATGGGTAAGAACATATACAGGCGGGACTTTGTCGTTGCCGAGCTACGGGGCTTACACATGCAGTCGCACGCAGAATTTCGTCAAGTACAGTTGAACATTGAATTTCATCAAATAAATTCGCACGCAGAATTTCGTCAAGTACAGTTGGACACAGAATTTCATCAAATAGAGTCAGTCACAAAATTTCGTTGAGTAGAGTTGGACAGAATCTCGTCAAGTAAAGTTGTATACAAAAACTAGTGGAGTAATGTTGAACCAGTGAACAACGATATAAGGAGAAAGGTTGAAAATGGGTTAAACATTACAGAACATCGTGAAACCAAAACAAATTGGTGTGGAACTTTGGAGAAGGAGTGGGCAACGTTCTGATTTGCTCGTAATCAGAACTAGAGTGAGAATCTTGGCTGGAGAGAGAGAGACTTAAAGTAAAGGTTTGCAGTATTTTTACGGAACAATTGTGTCTGGTCGACGATACCAAAGCTTTGGAAAGTGACTTAAAAATATTAAATTCAGTGAAACGATGGCCTGTTACGTGTAAATAGTGTAAAGTGTATGATAGAATCCAAACAAATGCCTGGTACCGGTACAAATTGTAAGTAGAAAGAAACTTTATAAAATTTATTGTTATGTAAACGTTAAATAAGAATAGATCGTCAGATTTCGGATTCCATTTCATTTTGTTGTTTTAATTCTAATCAAGTTTTGAATGTTGTAAATTTTGTTTGTTAATTTGGATAGTAGGAAAAGGTATTGTTCTTTGTTTAAAAGGCCCACTTAACGACTCTGAGACAAGAGTAAAGGAGCTTGTATAATAGTAAAAACATT
Source organism: Zhengitettix transpicula (assembly GCA_037074705.1). Taxonomy (NCBI): domain Eukaryota; kingdom Metazoa; phylum Arthropoda; class Insecta; order Orthoptera; family Tetrigidae; genus Zhengitettix; species Zhengitettix transpicula. The sequence goes on along the minus strand of CM073591.1, from coordinate 185,146,485 downwards.
AATCTTATAAATAAAAAAGAGTGTATGTATGTTTGTTTGTATGTTTGTTTGTATGTTTGTTTGTATGTTTGTTTGTATGTTTGTTTGTTTGTTTGTATGTTTGTATATTTGTATGTTCGTTATACAAATCTACACCGGTAGAGCAAATTTCACCAAATTTCGTACACGTGTTCTTTACGACCAGGAAACAAACACTGTCGGGGTGAGACATGTCTACCACCCCCAGAAGCGGGGGTGGACGGGGGTTGTATATTTAAACATGCTAAAACAGCCGATATTTTAGTCGGATAATAATTTTTAGGGGTCCAAGATATTGATGGTGTTTCTACCGATGTTTTCTGAATATAATTTTCATCCCCTTCACCCTGGGAAAAGGGCACCCTTAGGGTTTGGGGTGGAGAATCACCCCCAGAAGCGGGGGTGGACGGGGGTTGAAATATTTAAACATGCTAAAACAGCCGATATTTTAGTCGGATAATAATTTTTAGGGGTCCAAGATATTGATGGTGTTTCTACCGATGTTTTCTGAATATAATTTTCATCCCCTTCACCCTGGGAAAAGGGCACCCTTAGGGTTTGGGGTGGAGAATACAAATCTATACCGGTGGATCAAATTTCACCAAATTTCGTACACGTGTTCTTTACGACCAGGAAAACAACACTGTCGGGGTGAGACGCGCCTACCACCCCCAAAAGCGGAGGTGGATGGGGGTGGAAATATTTAAACATGCTAAAACAGTCGATATTTCAGTCGGATAAATATTTTTAGGGGTCAAAGATATTTATAGTCTTTCCACTGATGATATCTGAATATAATTTTCAACCGCTACACCCTGGGGAAAGAGCACCCCTAGCATTTGGGGTGGAGAATACAAATCTACACCGCTGGAGCAAATTTCACCAAATTTCGTACACGGGTTCTTTGCGACCAGGAAAACAACACTGTCGGGGTGAGACGCGTCTACCAACCCCAGAAGCGGGGGTGGACGGGGGTTGAAATACTTAAACATGCTAAAACAGCAGGTATTAGATTTGGATAAATATTTTCGGGGTCAAAGATATTGATTGTGTTTCTACCGATGTTATCTGAATATAATATTCATCTCCTACGCCCTGGAAAAAGGGCACCCTTAGGGTTTGGGGTGGAGTTGCTTTACAGAAAAATAATGCGAATACAACCGAGTTTGGAGTCAAATCCAAGGTTATGGTTGTCAGTGAGTTTACTTCGGATAAATATTTTTAATTGCCCATTTAACCCGAAAGGGTGGGGGTTGGAAGGGGAGATAATTATTCAGTTCTTGCGCGTTCTTGGAGGAGAATTACGTGAATACTATTTCAACGGGTGTTGTTGAAAATATAAATCCCTTTAGACATTAGTGGTGAGCTTGCTTAGGGCTGGGGGTAAGAATTGTCTATTACACTAAAACTGCCAAAATGTTATGTGTTTATGGGTAAACTGGATTTATAGTGTTTCTACCGATGTGATAAGAGTAAAAATTCAACCCTTTCCACCACGGGAAAGTAGCAGATTTAGGGGTGGTGTTGTTCATACTATTATAACCGATGTTGTTTCCATTAATAAAGACGTTTAGTCAAAAATAAAAGTGTTTCAGAACCATTGCTTTTTATACTCTTTTAAAAAGTTTATATATTATCTTATAAATAAAAAAGAGTGTATGTATGTTTGTATGTTTGTATGTTCGTTATACAAATCTACACCGGAAGAGCAAATATCACCAAATTTCGTACACGTGTTCTTTGCGACCAGGAAAACAACACTGTCGGAGTGAGACGCGCCAACCACCCCAGAAGTGGGGTGGATGGGGGTGGAAATATTTGAACATGCTAAAACAGTCGATATTTCAGTCGGAGAAATATTTTTAGGGGTCAAAGATATTTATAGTCTTTCCACTGATGATATCTGAATATAATTTTCAACCTCTACACCCTGGGGAAAGAGCACTCCTATCGTTTGGGGTGGAGAATACTAATCTACCCCGCTGGAGCAATTTTCACCAAATTTCGTACACGGGTTCTTTGCGACCAGGAAAACAACACTGTCGGGGTGAGACGCGTCTACCAACCCCAGAAGCGGGGGTGGACGTGGGTTGAAATACTTAAACATGCTAAAACAGCAGGTATTAGATTTGGATAAATGTTTTCGGGGTAAAAGATATTGATTGTGTTTCTACCGATGTTATCTGAATATAATATTCATCTCCTACGCCCTGGGAAAAGGGCACCCTTAGGGTTTGGGGTGGAGTTGCTTTACAGAAAAATAACGCGAATACAACCGAGTTTGGAGTCAAATCGAAGGTTATGGATGTCAGTGAGTTTACTTCGGATAAATATTTTTAATTGCCCATTTAACCCGAAAGGGTGGGGGTTGGAAGGTAAGATAAATAGTCAGTTCTTGCGCGTTCTTGGAGGAGAATTACGTGAATACTATTGCAACGGAAGTTGTTAAAAATATAAATCCCTTTAGACATTAGTGGTGAGCTTGCTTAGGGCTGGGGGTGAGAATTGTCTATTATTCTAAAACTTCCAAAATGTTATGTTTTCCATCACGGGAAAGTAGCAGATTTAGGGGTGGTGTTTTTCATACTATTTTAACCGATGTTGTTTCCATTAATAACGACGTTTAATCAAAAATAAAAGTGATTCAGAACCATTGCTTTTTATACTCTTTTAAAAAGTTTTAATATTTTAAATTGTTATAAACATAATTTTACATTTATTCCGTACTTGAAGTTGTATTATTGAGAAGAAATAAAGCAACAAATAATTACTTACAAATACATGTAACAAAAACTCTACATGCTAACGTAGTTTATAATTTAGTTTACTACAATTTCAATGAAAATATTATCCACGTAATCTACATTCTTAAAACAATTGTTCTCAAAATCCTAAACCATATAAATCAGTGCATTAATAATCCCTTTTCTACCAGAACGAAAGGGCTTAATATAAATAATTATCACACTTAATCTTATAAATAAAAAAGAGTGTATGTATGTTTGTTTGTATGTTTGTATGTTTGTTTGTATATTTGTTTGTATGTTTGTATGTTTGTTTGTATATTTGTATGTTCGTTATACAAATCTACACCGGTAGAGTAAATTTCACCAAATTTCGTACACGTGTTCTTTACGACCAGGAAACAAACACTGTCGGGATGAGACATGTCTACCACCCCCAGAAGCGGGGGTGGACGGGGGTTGAAATATTTAAACAAGCTAAAACAGCCTAATTTTAGTCGGATAATAATTTTTAGGGGTCCAAGATATTGATGGTGTTTCTACCGATGTTTTCTGAATATAATTTTCATCCCCTACACTCTGGGAAAAGGGCACCCTTAGGGTTTGGGGTGGAGAATACAAATCTATACCGGTGGATCAAATTTCACCAAATCTCGCACACGTGTTCTTTGCGACCAGGAAAACAACACTGTCTGGGTGAGATGCGCCTACCACCCCCTGAAGCGGGGGTGGACGGGGTGGAAATATTTGAACATGCTAAAACAGTCGATATTTCAGTCGGAGAAATATTTTTAGGGGTCAAAGATATTTATAGTCTTTTCACTGATGATATCTGAATATAATTTTCAACCTCTACACCCTGGGAAAGAGCACCCCTAGCGTTTGGGGTGGAGAGTACAAATCTACACCACTGGAGCAAATTTCACCAAATTTCGTACACGGGTTCTTTTCGACCAGGAAAACAACACTGTCGGGGTGAGACGCGTCTACCAACCCCAGAAGCGGGGGTGGACGGGGGTTGAAATACTTAAACATACTGAAACAGCAGGTATTAGATTTGGATAAATATTTTTGGGGTCAAAGATATTGATTGTGTTTCTACCGATGTTATCTGAATATAATAATCATCTCCTACGCCCTGGGAAAAGGGCACCCTTAGGGTTTGGGGTGGAGTTGCTTTACAGAAAAATAACGCGAATACAACCGAGTTTGGAGTCAAATCGAAGGTTATGGATGTCAGTGAGTATACTACGGATAAATATTTTTAATTGCCCATTTAACCCGAAAGGGTGGGGGTTGGAAGGGGAGATAAATAGTCATTTCTTGCGCGTTCTTGGAGGAGAATTACGTGAATACTATTTCAACGGATGTTGTTGAAAATATAAATCCCTTTCGACATTAGTGGTGAGCTTGCTTAGGGCTGGGGGTGAGAATTGTCTATTATTCTAAAACTGCCAAAATGTTATGTGTTTATGGGTATAGTGTTTCTACCGATGTGATATGAGTAAAAATAAAACCATTTCCACCACGGGAAAGTAGCAGATTTAGGGGTGGTGTTGTTCATACTATTTTAACCGATGTTGTTTCCATTAATAACGACGTTTAATCAAAAATAAAAGTGTTTCAGAACCATTGCTTTTTATACTCTTTTAAAAAGTTTTTATATTATAAATTGTTATAAACATAATTTTACATTTGAAATATTTAAACATGCTAAAACAGTCGATATTTCAGTCGGATAAATATTTTTAGGGGTCACAGATATTGATAGTGTTTCTACCGACTGTTGGGGTGAGACGCGTCTACCACCCCCAGAAGCGGGTCGGGATTATCAGTAGAGCACTTTTAGGTGTTGGGTGGAGGAACGTTGCAATAAAATAACGCGAATACAACTGAGATTGGAGTCAAATCCAAGGTTATGGATGTCGTCCAGTTTAATTATAGCATCAAATTGGCCATTTAGCCCCGAGGGGCTGGAGTGGATGGGATGGAAATTTTCTAACATGTTAAATAATTGATATTAGCGTGGAATAAATGAATGCCGGGACCATTGACGTTGATAGTATTTCTACCAATGTTGTTTGTAGGCATGATGGGGGTGGGGCTGGAGGGAAGTTCCTTGAAAATAACGGGAAAACAACCGAGATTCGAGTCAATTCGAAGGTCATGGATGTCCCTGAATTTATTTATGACAATCTGGACAACGCGCGGGTATCGGCTGGGTTGGGATGAGTTGACCGTCTGTTTTTTGCGTCAATTAAATATATTTAGGGATGAATTAGATTAATAAAATTTCCCTACATGTTCTTTGTGAATAATTTCAACCCCTTTCGGACTCATAAGGGTGCACCCTTAAGGATGGGCGTGAAGTAGCATTACATAAAAAGAAACCAGAAGCTATCGGGATTGTTACTGAGTTTAATTAATTTCCTTGAAAATAACGGTAAAACAACCGACATTCGAGTCAAATCGAAGGTAATGGATGTTGCTGAATTTATTTATGACAATCTGGACAACGCGCGGGTATCGGCTGGGTTAAGATGAGTTGACCGGCCTTTTTTTCGTCAATTAAATATATTTCGGGATGAATTAGATTAATAAAATTTCCCTACATGTTCTCTGTGTGTAATTTCAACCCCTTTCGGACTAGGAAGGGTGCACCCTTAAGGGTTGGCGTGGAAGTAGCATTACATAAAAAGAAACCAGAAACTATCAGGATTGTCACTGAGTTTAATTATGACATTAAACTTGACCGTTTAAGTCCCCGAAGCGGGAGTGGTCGGGGGTGAAAAATTTCAAACATGTTAAACGGTCGATATTTGCGATAATTATTTCCTGGGGTTAATTACTTTGATAGTATTTATACCGATGTTGTTTGTGTATAATTTAACCCCTGTGAGGGGAGCAAGCTTAGGGGTGGCGTGGAGGTACGTTAAATAAAATCCCTCAAAAACAACCGAGAATCGAATCAATTCCGAGACTATGAATGTCGCTGAATCTAATTGTCACAACCTGGGTAACGCGACGGGTTTGGGAGTTGTTGGGCGAGGGAATAAATTTTCAGACAATGTAATCGGCCGATTTTTGCGTGGAATACATTCTTTTTCATTATCGCATATTTGTGGGGGTGGTCATCTTCTAACATGTAAAAACGGCTGATATATTTAGTCAATGACTTCATATTCCTTCGGCATGGGAGATGAGCACATTTAAGGATAGGGTTCGAGGAGCTTTACATAAAAATAGCGCAAAAGTAACCAAAAACGGTTATAGATAAATGACATCTCGGGCAACGCCGGGCACCCAGCTAGTCTTATAAATAAAAAAGAGTGTATGTATGTTTGTTTGTATGTTTGTATGTTTGTATGTTTGTTTGTTTGTTTGTATATTTGTATGTTCGTTATACAAATCTACACCGGTAGAGTAAATTTCACCAAATTTCGTACACGGGTTCTTTACGACCAGGAAACAAACACTGTTGGGGTGAGACATGTCTACCACCCCCAGAAGCGGGGGTGCACGGGGGTTGAAATATTTAAACAAGCTAAAACAGCCGATATTTTAGTCGGATAATAATTTTTAGGGGTCCAAGATATTTATAATGTTTCTACCGATGTTTTCTGAATATAATTTTCATCCCCTACACCCTGGGAAAAGGGCACCCTTAGGGTTTGGGGTGGAGAATACAAATCTATACCGGTGGATCAAATTTCACCAAATCTCGTACACGTGTTTTTTGCGACCAGGAAAAAACACTGTCGGGGTGAGACGCGCCTACCACCCCCTGAAGCGGGGGTGGACGGGGGTGGAAATATTTGAACATGCTAAAACAGTCGATATTTCAGTCGGATAAATATTTTTAGGGGTCAAAGATATTTATAGTCTTTCCACTGATGATATCTGAATATAATTTTCAACCTCTACAGCCTGGGAAAAGAGCACCCCTACCGTTTGGGGTAGAGAATACAAATCTACACCGCTGGAGCAAATATCACCAAATTTCGTACACGGGTTTCTTTGCGACTAGGAAAACAACTGTCGGGGCGAGACGCGTCTACCAACCCCAGAAGCGGGGGTGGACGGGGGTTGAAATACTTAAACATGCTAAAACAGCAGGTATTAGATTTGGATAAAGATTTTCGGGGTCAAAGATATTGATTGTGTTTCTACCGATGTTATCTGAATATAATATTCATCTCCTACGCCCTGGAAAAAGGGCACCGTTAGGGTTTGGGGTGGAGATGCTTTACAGAAAAATAACGCGAATACAACCGAGATTGGAGTCAAATCCAAGGTTATGGATGTCGTCCAGTTCAATTATAGCATCAAATTGGCCATTTAGCCCCAAGGGGCGGGAGTGAATGGGATGGAAATTTTCTAACATGTTAAATCATCGATATTAGCGTGGAATAAATAAATGCCGGGTATATTGACGTTGATAGTATTTCTACCGATGTTGTTAATAGGCAAGATAGGGGTGGGGCTGGAGAGGATATCCTTGAAAATAACGGGAAAACAACCGAGATTCGAGTCAAATCGAAGGTAATGGATGTTGCTGAATTTATTTATGACAATCTGGACAACGCGCGGGTATCGGCTGGGTTGGGATGAGTTGACCGGCTGTTTTTTTGTCAATTAAATATATTTCGGGATGAATTAGATTAATAAAATTTCCCTACATGTTCTCTGTGTATAATTTCAACCCCTTTCGGACTCATAAGTGTGGGCGTGAAGTAGCATTACATAAAAAGAAACCAGAAACTATCGGGATTGTCACTGAGTTTAATTAATTTCCTTGAAAATAACGGGAAAACAACCGAGATTCGAGTCAAATCGAAGGTAATGGATGTTGCTGAATTTATTTATGACAATCTGGACAACGCGCGGGTATCGGCTGGGTTGGGATGTGTTGACCGGCTGTTTTATTGTCAATTAAATATATTTCGGGATGAATTAGATTAATAAAATTTCCCTAAATGTTCTCTGTGTATAATTTCAACCCCTTTCGGACTCAAAAGGGTGCACCCTTAATGGTTGGCGTGGATGTAGCATTACATAAAAAGAAACCAGAAACTATCGGGATTGTCACTGAGTTTAATTATGACATTAAACTTGACCGTTTAAGTTCCCGAAGCGGGAGTGGTTGGGGGTGCAAATTTTCAAACATGTTAAACGGTCGATATTTGCGATTATTATTTCCTGGAGTTAATTACTTTGATGGTATTTATACCGATGTTGTTTGTGTATAATTTAACCCCTGTGAGGGGAGCAAGCTTAGGGGTGGCGTGGAGGTACGTTAAATAAAATCCCAGAAAAACAACCGAGATTCGAATCAATTCCGAGACTATGAATGTCTCTGAATCTAAATGTGACAACCTGGGTAACGCGACGGGTTTTGGAGGTGTTGGGCGGGGGAATAAATTTTCAGACAATGTAATCGGCCGATTTTTGCGTGGAATACATTCTTTTTCATTATCGCATATTTGTGGGGGGGGGGGGGGGTCATCTTCTAACATGTAAAAACGGCCGATATATTTAGTCAATGACTTCATTCCCCTTCGGCATGGGAGGTGAGCACATTTAGGGATAGGGTTCGAGGGCTTTACATAAAAATAGCGCAAAAGTAACGAAAATTGTAGTCTTATGGATGGTTATAGATAAATGACATCTCGGGCAACGCCGGGCACCCAGCTAGTATATTAAAATAATACTTGACACAAGCACTTTAAACAAACAATTATTATTTCTAAAATGCAATTTAAATTTACACAAGTTATCAAATGAATTTTACAGCAGTTAGTAATTAATGCTTCATCTTATAAATAAAAAAGAGTGTATGTATGTTTGTATGTTTGTATGTTTGTTTGTTTGTATGTTTGTATGTTCGTTATACAAATCTACACCGGTAGAGAAAATTTCACCAAATTTCGTACACGTGTTCTTTACGACCAGGAAACAAACACTGTCGGGGTGAGACATGTCTACCACCCCCAGAAGCGGGGGTGCACGGGGGTTGAAATATTTAAACATGCTAAAACAGCCGATATTTTAGTCGGATAATAATTTTTAGGGGTCCAAGATATTGATGGTGTTTCTACCGATGTTTTCTGAATATAATTTTCATCCCCTACACCCTGGGAAAAGGGCACCCTTAGGGTTTTGGGTGGAGATTACAAATCTATACCGGTGGATCAAATTTCACCAAATTTCGTACACGTGTTCTTTGCGACCAGGAAAACAACACTGTCGGGGTGAGACGCGCCTACCACCACCAGAAGCGGGGGTGGACGGGGGTGGAAATATTTAAACATGCTAAAACAGTCGATATTTCAGTCGGATAAATATTTTTAGGGGTCAAAGATATTTATAGTCTTTCCACTGATGATATCTGAATATAATTTTCAACCTCTACACCCTGGGGAAAGAGCACCCCTAACGTTTGGGGTGGAGAATACAAATCTACACCGCTGGAGCAAATTTCACCAAATTTCGTACACGGGTTCTTTGCGACAAGGAAAACAACACTGTCGGGGTGAGACGCGTCTACCAACCCCAGAAGCGGGGGTGGACGGGGGTTGAAATACTTAAACATGCTAAAACAGCAGGTATTAGATTTGGATAAATATTTTCGGGGTCAAAGATATTGATTGTGTTTCTACCGATGTTATCTGAATATAATATTCATCTCCTAAGCCCTGGGAAAAGGGCACCCTTAGGGTTTGGGGTGGAGTTGCTTTACAGAAAAATAACGCGAATACAACCGAGTTTGGAGTCAAATCGAAGGTTATGGATGTCAGTGAGTTTACTTCGGATAAATATTTTTAATTGCCCATTTAACCCGAAAGGGTGGGGGTTGGAAGGGAAGATAAATAGTCAGTTCTTGCGCGTTCTTGGAGGAGAATTACGTGAATACTATTTCAACGGATGTTGTTGAAAATATAAATCCCTTTAGACATTAGTGGTGAGCTTGCTTAGGGCTGGGGGTGAGAAATGTCTATTATTCTAAAACTGCCAAAATGTTATGTGTTTATTGGTAAACAAGATTGATAGTGTTTCTACCGATGTGATATGAGTAAAAATTCAACCCTTTCCACCACAGGAAAGTAGCAGATTTAGGGGTGGTGTTGTTCATACTATTTTAACCGATGTTGTTTCCATTAATAACGACGTTTATCTTCTTATAAATAAAAAAGAGTGTATGTATGTTTGTATGTTTGTATATTTGTATGTTTGTATATTTGTATGTTCGTTATACAAATCTACACCGCTGGAAAAAATTTCACCAAATTCCGTACACGTGTTCTTTGAGACCAGGAAACAAACACTAACGGGGTGAGACGCGTCTACCACCCCCAGAAGCGGGTCGGGATTATCAGTAGAGCACTTTTATGTGTTGGGTGGAGGAACGCTGCAATAAAATAACGCGAATACAACCGAGATTGGAGTCAAATCCAAGGTTATGGATGTCGTCCAGTTCAATTATAGCATCAAATTGGCCATTTAGCCCCAAGGGGCGGGAGTGGATGGGATGGAAATTTTCTAACATGTTAAATCATCGATATTAGCGTGGAATAAATAAATGCCGGGACCATTGACGTTGATAGTATTTCTACCGATGTTGATTTTAGGCATGATAGGGGTGGGGCTGTCAGGGATTTCCTTAAAAATAACAGGAAAACAACCAAGATTCGAGTAAAATCGAAGGTAATGAATGTCCCTGAATTTATTTATGACAATCTGGACAACGCGCGGGTATCGGCTGGGTCGGGATGAGTTGACCGGCTGTTTTTGCGTCGATTAAATATATTTCGGGATGAATTAGATTAATAAAATTTCCCTACATGTTCTCTGTGTATAATTTCAACACCTTTCGGACTCATAAGTGTGGGCGTGAAGTAGCATTACATAAAAAGAAACCAGAAACTATCGGGATTGTCACTGAGTTTAATTAATTTCCTTGAAAATAACGGGAAAACAACCGAGATTCGAGTCAAATCGAAGGTAATGGATGTCCCTGAATTTATTTATGACAATCTGGACAACGCGCGGGTATCGGCTGGGTTGGGATGAGTTGACCGGCTGTTTTTTCGTCAATTAAATATATTTCGGGATGAATTAGATTAATAAAATTTCCCTACATGTTCTCTGTGTATAATTTCAACCCCTTTCGGACTCGGAAGGGTGCACCCTTAAGGGTTGGCGTGGAAGGAGCATTAGATAAAAATAAACCAGAAGCTATCAGGATTGTCACTGAGTTTAATTATGACATTAAACTTGACCGTTTAAGTCCCCGAAGCGGGAGTGGTCGGGGGTGAAAAATTTCAAACATGTTAAACGGTCGATATTTGCGATAATTATTTCCTGGGGTTAATTACTTTGATAGTATTTATACCGATGTTGTTTGTGTATAATTTAACCCCTGTGAGGGGAGCAAGCTTAGGGGTGGGGTGGAGCTACGTTAAATAAAATCCCGCAAAACAACCGAGATTCGAATCAATTCCGAGACTATGAATGTCGCTGAATCTAATTGTGACAACCTGGGTAACGCGACGGGTTTGGGAGGTGTTGGGCGGGAGAATAAATTTTCAGACAATGTAATCGGCCGATTTTTGCGTGGAATACATTCTTTTTCATTATCGCATATTTGTGGGGGTGGTCATCTTCTAACATGTAAAAACGGCCGATATATTTAGTCAATGACTTCATCCCCCTTCGGCATGGGAGGTGAGCACATTTAGGGATAGGGTTCGAGGAGCTTTACATAAAAATAGCGCAAAAGTAACCAAAATTGGAGTCTTATGGATGGTTATAGATAAATGACATCTCGGGCAACGCCGGGCACCCAGCTAGTGTAAAATAATAATAACAACAAGAAAATTTGTTACCAGTAATTTAAATAAATCAATTGTTTCTGTGTTTTAAACCCTATAATCATTTTAACATCCTTTTATTTAAATAGTTAATAATACATTTATCCACTTAATAAATTAAAATTTTGTTTATTACAGTTTTGGCGCATCAACGTGGGCTAATTAGTAAGTAAAATCTTTTGTGTATTACATTATTTGGCGTCCTCAATGTGGGGAAAATTAAGTATTTAATCTTATAAATAAAAAAGAGTGTATGTATGTTTGTATGTTTGTTTGTATGTTTGTTTGTATGTTTGTTTGTTTGTTTGTATGTTTGTATATTTGTATGTTCGTTATACAAATCTACACCGTTAGAGCAAATTTCACCAAATTTCGTACACGTGTTCTTTACGACCAGGAAACAAACACTGTCGGGGTGAGACATGTCTACCACCCCCAGAAGCGGGGGTGCACGGGGGTTGAAATATTTAAACATGCTAAAAAAGCCGATATTTTAGTCGGATATAATTTTTAGGCGTCCAAGATATTGATGGTGTTTCTACCGATGTTTTCTGAATATAATTTTCATCCCCTACACCCTGGGAAAAGGGCACCCTTAGAGTTTGGGGTGGAGAATACAAATCTATACCGGTGGATCAAATTTCACCAAATTTCGTACACGTGTTCTTTGCGACCAGGAAAACAACACTGTCGGGGTGAGACGCGCCTACCACCCCCAGAAGCGGGGGTGGACTGGGGTGGAAATATTTGAACATGCTAAAACAGTCGATATTTCAGTCGGATAAATATTTTTAGGGGTCAAAGGTATTTATAGTCTTTCCACTAATGATATCTGAATATAATTTTCAATCTCTACACCCTGGGGAAAGAGCACCCCTAGCGTTTGGGGGTGGAGAGTACAAATATACACCGCTGGAGCAAATTTCACCAAATTTCGTACACGTGTTCTTTACGACCAGGAAACAAACACCGTCGGGGTGAGACGCGTCTACCAACCCCAGAAGCGGGGGTGGACGGGGGTTGAAATACTTAAACATGCTAAAACAGCAGGTATTAGATTTGGATAAATATTTTCGGGGTCAAAGATATTGATTGTGTTTCTACCGATGTTATCTGAATATAATATTCATCTCCTACGCCCTGGGAAAAGGACACCCTTAGGGTTTGGGGTGGAGTTGCTTTACAGAAAAATAACGCGAATACAACCGAGTTTGGAGTCAAATCGAAGGTTATGGATGTCAGTGAGTTTACTTCGGATAAATATTTTTAATTGCCCATTTAACCCGAAAGGGTGGGGGTTGGAAGGGAAGATAAATAGTCAGTTCTTGCGCGTTCTTGGAGGAGAATTACGTGAATACTATTTCAACGGGTGTTGTTGAAAATATAAATCCCTTTAGACATTAGTTGTGAGCTTGCTTAGGGCTGGGGGTGAGAATTGTCTATTATTCTAAAACTGCCAAAATATTATGTGTTTATGGGTAAACTAGATTGATAGTGTTTCTACCGATGTGATATGAGTAAAAATTCAACCCTTTCCACCACGGGAAAGTAGCAGATTTAGGGGTGGGTTGAAAATATAAATCCCTTTAGACATTAGTGGTGAGCTTGCTTAGGGCTGGGGGTGAGAATTGTCTATTATTCTAAAACTGCCAAAATATTATGTGTTTGTGGGTAAACTAGATTGATAGTGTTTCTACCGATGTGATATGAGTAAAAATTCAACCCTTTCCACCACGGGAAAGTAGCAGATTTAGGGGTGGTGTTGTTCATACTATTTTAATCGATGTTGTTTCCATTAATAACGACGTTTAGTCAAAAATAAAAGTGTTTCAGAACCATTGCTTTTTATACTCTTTTAAAAAGCTTTTATATCTTATGTTTTTTTTTTTATATTTGTATGTTAGTTATACAAATCTACACCGGTAGAGCAAATTTCACCACATTTCGTACACGGGTTCTTTGCGACCAGGAAAACAACACTGTCGGGGTGAGACGCGTCTACCAACCCTAGAAGCGGGGGTGGACGGGGGTTGAAATACTTAAACATGCTGAAACTGCAGGTATTAGATTTGGATAAATATTTTCGGGGTCAAAGATATTGATTGTGTTTCTACCGATGTTATCTGAATATAATATTCATCTCCTACGCCCTGGGAAAAGGGCACCCTTAGGGTTTGGGGTGGAGTTGCTTTACAGAAAAATAACGCGAATACAACCGAGTTTGGAGTCAAATCGAAGGTTATGGATGTCAGTGAGTTTACTTCGGATAAATATTTTTAATTGCCGATTTAACCCGAAAGGGTGGGTGTTGGAAGGGAAGATAAATAGTCAGTTCTTGCGCGTTCTTGGAGGAGAAATACGTGAATAGTATTTCAACAGATGTTGTTATAAAGATAAATCCCTTGAGACATTACTGGTGAGCTTGGTTAGGGCTGGGGGTGAGAATTGTCTATTATTCTAAAACTGCCAAAATGTTATGTGTTTATGGGTAAACTAGATTTATAGTGTGTCTACCGATGTGATATGAGTAAAAATTCAACCCTTTCCACCACGGGAAAGTAGCAGATTAAGGGGTGGTGTTGTTCATACTATTTTAACCGATGTTGTTTCCATTAATAACGACGTTTAATTTTATAAATAAAAATGAGTGTATGTATGTATGTATGTTTGTATGTTTGTATATTTGTATGTTTGTATATTTGTATGTTTGTATATTTGTATGTTCGTTATACAAATCTACACCGCTGGAGAAAATTTCACCAAATTTCGTACAAGTGTTCTTTGCGACCAGGAAACAAACACTGTCGGGGTGAGACGCGTCTACCACCCCCAGAAGCGGGGGTGGACGGGGGTGGAAATATTTAAACATGCTAAAACAGTCGATATTTCAGTCGGACAAATATGTTTAGGGGTCAAAGATATTTATAGTGTTTCCACTGATGATATCTGAATATAATTTTCAACCTCTACACCCTGGGGAAAGAGCACCCCTAGCGTTTGGGGTGGAGAATACAAATCTATACCGGTGGATCAAATTTCACCAAATTTCGTACACGTGTTCTTTGCGACCAGGAAACAAACACTGTCGTGGTGAGACGCGTCTACCACCTCCAGAATCGGGGGCGGACGGGGGTTGAAATATTTAAACATGCTAAAACAGTCGATATTTCAGTCGGATAAATATTTTTAGGGGTCACAGATATTGATAGTGTTTCTACCGAATGTTGGGGTGAGACGCGTCTACCATCCCCAGAAGCGGGTCGGGATTATCAGTAGAGCATTTTTAGGTGTTGGGTGGAGGAAAGCTGCAATAAAATAACGCGAATACAACTGAGATTGGAGTAAAATCCAAGGTTATGGATGTTGTCCAGTTCAATTATAGCATCAAATTTCCCATTTAGCCCCGAGAGGCGGGAGTGGATGGGATGGAAATTTTCTAACATATTAAATCATCGATATTAGCGTGGAATAAATAAATGCCGGGACCATTGACGTTGATAGTATTTCTACCGATGTTGTTTGTAGGCATGATAGGGGTGGGGCTGCAGGGGATTTCCTTGAAAACAACGGGAAAACAACCGAGATTCGAGTCAAATCGAAGGTAATGGATGTCCCTGAATTTATTTATGACAATCTGGACAACGCGCGGGTATCGGCTGGGTTGGGATGAGTTGACCGGCTGTGTTTTGCGTCGATTAAATATATTTCGGGATGAATTACATTAATAAAATTTCCCTACATGTTCTCTGTGTATAATTTCAACCCCTTTCGGACTCATAAGGGTGTACATTTAAGGATGGGCGTGAAGTAGCATTACATAAAAAGAAACCAGAAACTGTCGGGATTATCACTGAGTTTAATTAATTTCCTTAAAAATAACGGGAAAACAACCGAGATTCGAGTCAAATCGAAGGTAATGGATGTCCCTGAATTTATTTATGACAATCTGGACAACGCGCGGGTATCGGCTGGGTTGGGATGAGTTGACCGGCTGTTTTTTGCGTCGATTAAATATATTTCGGGATGAATTAGATTAATAAAATTTCCCTACATGTTCTCTGTGAATAATTTCAACCCCTTTCGGACTCATAAGGGTGCACCCTTAAGGGTGGGCGTGAAGTAGCATTACATAAAAAGAAACCAGAAACTATCGGGATTGTCACTGATTTTAATTATGACATTAAACTTGACCGTTTAAGTCCCCGAAGCGGGAGTGGTCGGGGGTGAAAAATTTCAAACATGTTAAACGGTCGATAATTATTTCCTGGGGTTAATTACTTTGAAAGTATTTATACCGATGTTGTTTGTGTATAATTTAACCCCTGTGAGGGGAGCAAGCTTAGGGGTGGGGTGGAGGTACGTTAAATAAAATCCCGCAAAAACAATCGAGATTCGAATCAATTCAGAGACTATGAATGTCGCTGAATCTAATTGTGACAACCTGGGAAACGCGACGGGTTTGGGAGGTGTTGGGCGGGGGAATAAATTTTCAGACAATGTAATCGGCCGATTTTTGCGTGGAATACATTGTTTTTCATTATCGCATATTTGTGGGGGTGGTCATCTTCTAACATGTAAAAACTGGCGATATATTTAGTCAATGACTTCATCCCCCTTCGGCATGGGTGGGGAGGTGAACACATTTAGGGATAGGGTTCCAGGAGCTTTACATAAAAATAGCGCAAAAGTAACCAAAATTGGAGTCTTATGGATGGTTATAGATAAATGACATCTCGGGCAACGCCGGGCACCCAGCTAGTTTTAAATAAAGGTCGTATATTACATTTAATTTGGCGTGCCAACGTGAGGCAGAATCATTTAATTTCATGAATTTAATTAAATAAATAATTATTTTGTGTATTACATTTATGGTCCTCAACGTGGGCCGATTCAATTTATATATATATATATATATATATATATATATTGTAGCAATAATTACTTAGGGCATTAAATTGATTAGGTATAATTTGAATTGTAGCAAATAAATTGAATTGTAATCAAAAACAATAATGGCGCTTTGTTGAAAGTGGAAATGGTGACTGCGCGCGCAAAGTAAAGTCAGTCTGCGGTCGGCGACGAGAGGTGAAACAGTAAAAAAATTCGCCAAGATATGTGGCAGTTCGGTCTTCATAGAGAAATAAAAATCAGTAAGGTTCTGCACTGAGTCTGGGTCGAGCAAGGAGAAAGAAAAAGCCTAAAATCTGCGACGAGAAGAAAGTAGTTAAAGTCTGGACTCTGCATATGATAAGTAAAGTCTGCAAACATAAACTACAAATCACGAGGTTCCTGATAGCTGAGGACGTGCACTTCGACCGCGTGTGTGTAAAATCTGCAAGGAAGTTAGAATCAGTGTAAAAATTTGCATTTTTAGTGTAGTGTTGAAGCTAAAAAAGAAAGAGCTGGTACCAGACGGACAATATGTGAGTAACAAAACCTATATAAACGATAATTAGAAAGGTAATAGTCAGATTTTGTTCAGTTTCTTTACATTTTGCTTTCTTTCATTTCATTTATCGTCATATTATTTTAGGTGAATTTTTATCTTTGAATTGTTAATCAGTTTATAAATCACTTTTCTGTTAATTATCAAACCCTGTTGTGACCCTGAGAGGAGAGATCTTAATTTGGCTGTATTTGTTTTAATTTTGGAAGCCACAAGCGAATAAAATAACAACTTATTTTATTTGTTAATTTTTGATAATCTTTTGTTTTAATTCACCTTTGTTTTGATAATTTATTAATTCTTTTTAATTTAGAGCGAAATAGGTGATCATTACAATTTATATATTGTAATGCCTTGAAGGAAAGGCATTGTTTCAGATTAATGGTCTTGGCCGTCGGAGGAAGTTGTAATGTTTACTTAGGACAGGTCTTGAGAATTCGGAGCAATGGACGTGTGCGGGTGGCCTGTCGCAAAATAAATCTGTTAAGGCAGGAATTGTTTCTGATTAATGGCCTGGACAGTTCAAGGGACAGTTTGTAATATTGTGTACTTAGGATTGGTATTGAGGAGTCAGAGCAAGGCACATGTGCGGGGGCCTGTCACAAAATAAATCTGTTAAGGCAGGCATCGTTTCTGATAATGGCCTGGACAGTTGAAAAGACATTCTGTAATGTGTTTATTTAGGTTCTTGGGAGCGCTGGTTGTGTGAGGGTGAGAAGACAAGTCTAAAGTAATTGAGGGTGCAGTTTGGGCGGTCGGGAGAATTTAGAACCGCGCACGTGTGAGTGAGGGTGAGAAGACAAGTCTAAAGTAATTGAGGGTGCAAAGACAAATTAGACCTGTCTCGATTGTCGGCTTTGGGACAAGACAGAGTGGCTAGATATTTGCTAGCTAAGGAACTGCAGCTGCAGAATGTAAATCTCAGGATAATGGAGGAAACTGTCAACGGGCAGTTGCGACGTAGTTTTGGAACAAAGGAAAAAGGAAGGGACTGGGATATATAAAGAGAAGATAAGATTTTTGGAAGTTAGTTAGAGTGGGAGAGGGGGCTGTGAGCACCGAAGTTGAGTGTTGGAGTGAGAGTTGTGGAGACGTACGGCGAGCACCGAGAATGGAGAAATTTTGCAGCCTGCGAGAGAAATAGCAAAATATTCAGCGATAAACATTTTTGTATGCAGAAGTCTAATCTGTTGTAATATCAAAATTTGACCACTGTCTTCGATGGTAGGAGACCAGGACACTGCATCCAGCGTCGAGTAGTTTCACCACAGGCAAGTGAGATGTCCTTCACGAACGGAGAACCAGCTTTCATCAAACCAACAGTGTGTGTTAGAGTCAGTGTTTAAAACGTCCAGTATATAAAGTGTGTGTGTACGAACGAGCCAAATTTTCCTGAGTAATCGTAAGTTGAAATTTCATGGTATTAATATGTGTAAACGGAATTAAAAGATACAGTCAGATATCGTTCTTTTCTTTTGTGTTAATAAAATAAACTCTTTAAATTTAGAATCAACCTTATAGAGTAAGTTCGTCAATAATTAATTTGTCTATACGAATAAATATGTCTGTTTAATTTAAAGATAAATGTTGGGTTCTTTGATTATTTAAATGTTCTTTCCGTTATCAAACCCAGTAAAGACCCATGCGAGAAAGAGATGCTTTTTATAATATTAAATTGTATAATTGCTAATTTTTGATAAATAAATTGTTTGTTGTTTATAAATATTTTTTTTTATTTTGACACCCGTATGATCATTACAATATATATATATATATCACTGCCAATATACTACTGATTACTTTTACATCTGTGTTTTTGAATGGTAAAACCACCAATCTTCCGATTCCTCCCTGATAAGATTGAGGCGAACCCAGACCCCACACTACGCCGACACCTTAAAACCCTTCGAGATCACTTCTAGATCTCGTGACATGACTGTACTAAATCAACTAAGATCAACATTATATCATGGCCAGATCTAACAGGTTAAAAAACTAAGCTACATCGACGGGCGATAACGTTTAAATTTATAAATTCATGTATATTGTGGTGAGCTTACGGTTAAATTAACTATTTGTTGGGCGCCACCTGCAAGAATTGTTCTTGCAGGAAAGGGAAATGCAATATTTAGTTATTAAAAAAAACAATAATTCATTTTCTCAGAATTTATACAAAACGAAAAGCTCTCCAGCCTGCCAGGGATGCATGTAACCCCCTCCCTTTCTCAAGATTAACCGTGGTTTTTCTCGTGGCAAACCGACGCGATACCCGGAAGCATGGAACGCGACTTACCAGGTCTGCAGCTCGGACAGGGTCGACTCCCGTTGGCGGCTATCTGTCTCATCAGCATTCACAGAAGATGACCGGAGACCCACGTGCAGAACCAAAATCTTTCAGGATCAAATCTCCCTGACCACTCTCACTGACGGTCCAAATTCATCTCCGTGTCCACTCTCTTCAACGGTCCACATTCATCTCCTTGTCCACTCTCATCAACGGTCCACATTCATCTCCGTGTCCACTCTCTTCAACGGTCCACATTCATCTCCTCGACCACTCTCTTGTTCGCAGACTTCTTTCTCTGCCTCCTCAAAACCCTCTCTCCTGGTTGGTCCTTGTGCACACGTGACCCTCTTCCATCTATTTTAGGGCCATAGCCTTCCGGTCATCTACCCCTTCCTTGGCCGACCCTGACCTTGCTTGCGGGACTTGCGGATTTTCCAACCCACCCCGCCATTGTCTTGTGTCTGCTGCTCGACCCCGGCAAGCCACATTCCCATGCTTCCAGGCAGTAATTAACAGTTATAAAAAAATATTTTGTACAAATCGCTAACGAAAAGCGCACCATAATATATTACATTCAGCTTTAACCTACTGTCATTATCAACTAGAAAAATTAAATAGTTTATATAAAAACAGCAGCAACATAAAACATTTTTGTTATGCATAAACACTTTTATTCATAAATGAAATCAAAAAACCAAAAATAGTACAATTACCAATTTACCTAATTTACAGGCGTCCTCTTGTCAATATAAAGGTACGTCCGTTCTACGGAATAAAAAAGAAGTTATGAAATGTACAGTAATGAATACTTTTTGAAATAGTGTATTCCTTTGAGATAATGAATAATGATCGCCGGAGAAAAGGTTATCGCTGGGGGCGAGGAGAGATTGTGGTTAAAAGGGGTCTTCTTCGCATGATCGTTGGCGAAGGATCGTTTTTCATGGAATTATTTTCTTTTTGAATTTGGATATCTAACGAAAAATAAATTACTTAAAAAATTTGAATTGCCGAAGTACTTGTGCAACAACAGGGAGGACCTGGACTACAGCGGAGATCACAGGACGACACGAGTGTGCCTTTGTAAGCTGGATGTAATACAGAGAAATTGATTATTTTTTAAATAAATTTAATTGGCTATTCCAAACATTTTGAAACACCCACAATACCCTGATAGAAAGACTCACATCCTTGAGAAACATTGTTTAGCCGTCGTCATTATTATTGTAATTGTTATATATAGAGAGACATTCTCAATAGTGATTCAGCTCCGCACACGCGGAGACTCAAAGTCTGGTCATGGTGGAACAATCACTGTTGGACTGTGGCTGTGGATAATGATTCTAGTAATGAGTCAGTGTTATATTGCTAGTCTTATCATTACAGCAGAATAGAATACAAAGGAGATTTTGGGTTCCTCCAAATATTGAATGAAATGTTAACTAACGATTAATCGTTGTTACTAATGAACTCCAAACCTCAGTTGCATAATTTTATATTCACATAATTATATATAAATAATTTTGTTTTCTATTTATTAAAAGTTATTATTTCTACAATTAATAATATTGTATTATCACAAGAGGAACTGGTTGATTCCAGTCCAAAGCGACTCGTCTGCGACTGATTACTAACGCGTCACTGGCTGATTATTGCAAGTAGAGTCTCCTGCGCGAACACATTGAATCATCTGCCGTATGTACAGGGTCTTACGTGATTTCAGCCTACGTTGGTATGGTAGAAACAAATTCATTTCCCTCGCAAAGGAAGACAACCTGACGTTTGAACAAATTGTGTTAAGAATTCATATGTCAAAAATATGGATTATAGTGACACAAACCAAATATTATCATTATAACTTTTATGTTACCGAATAATATTCATTTCCGCAAATACTCTGTTGCTTGTATACCTGAAATTTTAATCAGTTAATTTTTTTTAAAAAAAAACTCCAGTACGTTTATCTCATTATATTTATGCATAGATTAACATTGGTTATTTACCGCAAGTGGCAGTTTGGCGAATAATGAATTTAGAGTTAGGCAATGAATAAGGGGCCTTGCCATGAATATGATATTGGCGACTGAATTAGAGGCGGCTAAATTAGGTGGCGTTACTACCTCATACAACGTGTCCATTATGTAAAAGGGCAATATACGGGAAAAGTGCAGTCCATCGTAGTCCCACCTGGCTGATAAATAAAGGCCCGTTGAATTTGTTGTTGGCTGTAGCACTGCAGCCCCGATAAAACTTAATATTAATTACCTGAGATCCTTTGTATCTGAATGTTTACTAGACATCAGCGCATGCTAATGCAATATCATAAACTGTCCTTACAACGATATATTTTTGAAATTGTAAGAACCTACGGTATCATCGGGGTTTCTAACCGAAAGCATAATGTGGATAAAAGGAAAAACATTGGAATTCTTTTCTCATGTCTGACAAGATATTTTTAAAAAATTAATGACAATTGATGCCTGTTTTTCTTTGAGCTTTCCGTCTTATGTTTACCCATGAAATTGAGATTTTGCGATAGAATAGCGAATTTTTTTAAAAATGAAACAAAAGATTGGAGAACTCAGCTGAAGTAATAAAAACTTATGAAATTGACAAAGTTTAAACATTGTCAAAGAGATAAAAAAAATAAAATAGTATCATGGATACTACTCAACGAGTTTGTATCTCTCTGAATACTTATTGAGCAACTATTTAATTAGTAACAAATTATTAAATGTCCAGAATCTAAGGTCCTTAGAATACCAGGTATATAAGCTTGTGATCTATGGACACGAAATACTTCTTAATCTTTTATAAGTTTGTCATCTGTCAAAAATAGTTAGTACACATCATCAGCAATTTTATAAAACCTACATTTTTCCTTTGGTAATCATGTCTAGTTTTTTTTCTAAAAAAGGAGCATATGCGGGAAGCTCTGCCTCTCTGCTTAAATTTGAAGAAATCGGCTGCCGAATCGCATCAAATGCTTGTGGAGGACTATGACGGCAGTGCTTTATCGTAAACAACATGCAGAGATTGGTTTAGTCGGTTCAAAGACGGAAATTTTGACCTGAGCGACAAGAATCGTGGAAATCGACCCAGGAAGGTTGAGGACCATCAATTGCAGGCTCGTTTTGGACGAGGATGATGCCCAACCGCAAAAAATGTTTGCCGATCAAATGGGTGTTGCTCAACAAACCATTTCCATGCACCAACGTGTCATGTGAAAGGTTCAAAGGATTGTACAAGAGGTGCCGCATGAACTGAACGATAGGCAGATGGAACACGCCGAAACACATGCAAAATCTTGCTCGCACGACAAAAAAGAAAGTCGTTTTTGCATCAGATTGTGACTGGCGATGAAAAGTTGATATTTTTAGAGAATCCTAGACGCAAATCGTTGGTTGATCCCGGTTGCAACTTGGTGAAACTTTCAGTGCCAACCGCTACCATCAACAACTGATCAAATTTCACCGTGGTGAGAATGAAAAAAGGCCGGATTATCAGCAAAGACATCACATGCTGATTTTCCACCACGACAACGCACCATAGCACAAGCCAAGAATGGTCTGTAACTACTTGCAGGCACTTAACTGGGAGGTTCAACCCCATGCGGCTTGTTCACCATGCCTGGCCCGTTCCGACTACCACCAGTTTTCGTTGATGGGTTACGTGCTCGCTGAGCAGCACTTCTATTCTTACGAAGACGTCCAAAAGTGGCTTGATGATTGGATTGTCTCGAAAGAGAAGGAATTCTTTTGGCGTGGTATCCACAAATTGCTCGAGAGATGGGGAATATGTGTAGCTGGTACTTTGAAAATTATTTCTTGCTTTCTACGAAAAAAAAACACGTGTTTTTCTGACTAAAAACCTGCGTATCTAAGATTATATACCTGGAATGTTTTGTGATAGCTGATTGCTTATCATCAGAAAGTCTGATATTAGAACGATGTCTTTTCGGTCGAGTTAGCCTGTTTTGTTTGGCCTATATAACTAGCAACAGTATAGATTCATAAACCGCGGAATGTTTATCAACTAAATTCATGAGATCTTGACATTTATTGTTATAATAATCTAAGTAATTAAAGGATTTATAAATAATGGTCACATTATAATACTTGAAGAGTTGATATACTTATCAAAGGAACTGTGGATAAAAGGGAAAACATTAGAATTCTTTTCTCACGTCTGACAAGATATTTTTTAAAAATTAAACTGTCTCATTTTCCTAGATATATTGAAATTGATGAAGGAGTTAATAAGAATTAGCCAATAAAATATTGGAAATTGTAGTTGGTGAGATCTTCTACCTAATTTATAATTTTTGGAGTATAAAATTTTCTATTTGCAATATGGGCATTTCCAGATGCAAAGAGCGCACCAAGGGAACAAGAATTTTCTTACTTAAAAACGCGGCATAGGGAAGCGAACCCTTAAGAGGGCCAGTTGTCTTTTGTCTTGAACACGCAGTGGGTGGTCATAGGAGCTGAAAGGCTCAGCGCAGACGTGGGAGTTTGCATGCAGACGACAACAGTATAGTAGTCTGCTTGGCAAGAAAGGGACTGGACGGTCTGAGTGAGAGGTTCGAGTTTGGCAAGCTGCGTCTGGATGCAGGAAAAAATATGCTGTTATTCTCACCAAGATGGTTGAGAATTACAGAGATTCAGATCAAATAAGTTCTGAAGGCGACGAATTGCAACGAGACTACAGAGAAAGCTGTGTGTCTAAAACTGGCTGAACGACTAAGGAAAAAGATTTTCTTTAGGAGAAAAAGCTGCTCGCCATTTCCCGATGAGAGTTTATCACGCGGTTGTCGTTATTCAATTGATAAAACAATTTCAATTGTCATTGTTTCGCAATGAACCCAGAGATATTTCTTATTCTAAATGAATTAATTTTGTATTATTTTGGCATCATTAATTTGTACAAATAAATTTTGTATTATTACATTTAAGTAAATTATACCAAAGAAAATTAATAATAAATTAAATTAATTATTTTATGAAATTTAGTCTCTCAGTAAAAAACCATACCACAAGTATGAAAATAGGCAGAGTGGAATAATAAAAATGGTTTGGGTTCGAAATCCTTTCCTAATATGGGATTTCCGTTGTTTCTCCAATTAATTGATTCATATGTTCTTATGAAGCTCTAGACACGACCTGTCCACGTCCCCAGGACGGAGAGAAAAAATAGCACAGTGACAGTCAATTAAGAGTAAATTAGTATTTCAGAAATTGAATTGAGTCGGCTAAAATTTAAAGTTTTCTTTACGAACTTAAAGAATAGTTATAGTCGCTACCCGAACAGCGAATAATAAGTCGTGTGGAATTAGCTTGATTTCCATTCCGTATACGCTTTTTTTAAATCAATTCCTATTCTATTAAAGGCAAGAGGCAACTATGTCGATGACCCTCATGTCCGCCAATAATAATAATTAAAACGAAAAAAATTTACGTCTGATATAAAACAAAGAATAAGAAAGATAGCCAACACAGACAAAAAATATTACCCTTTTTTGCCTGTATTGGCTATCTTTGTTATTCAATAAATTATTAAAACGGTTAATGATTCACAAAAATCGGAGTAATATTTCAAATTTTTTGGCACTTGAGTGTATAAATATATTAGATTCTTCAGCAAGACGTAGATTATGTTATTAATTTCCATGAAGTCAACAGTAAGAAGGAACAAGTACCAAATGAAATCCTCACATTTAATTATTCATTATATATCTGTATCATAGGTCCGAAATAAAACAATTTCTCTTAATAAAAATTATGTTTAAAAAAATTGTATATTTACATATTGTAATGTTCACAGGAAAAATTAATATTTTTACGTAGAATAAGATACATTTGTTTTGAGAGGTGTATGTTCC
Organism: Zhengitettix transpicula; assembly: GCA_037074705.1. Lineage (NCBI taxonomy): Eukaryota > Metazoa > Arthropoda > Insecta > Orthoptera > Tetrigidae > Zhengitettix > Zhengitettix transpicula. The sequence goes on along the minus strand of CM073591.1, from coordinate 185,121,242 downwards.
GGAATCGCAGAACTTGGGCATACTGTAAGAGTTGTCCGCTATTCCTATAGTAATAGTCGGCCAGCTGCTTCCTAAACTGGTCAAGGGACGGTGAGGGGAAAGCTGCGACCCCACAGCAACCCCCTCTCCCGCCATTGGAAGGGCGTGAGACAAGTACCAAATAGCCGACCTACCTGATGAAGTTTCTTTTAGGGTTATCCCCTGCATCAATTTTTGCTAATTGTCGGATAGAATCATTAAACCATAGCCCGAGCTCTCTAGTTAACCCTTGGCTACCTTCCTCTACCTTTCCGCAAGGTATCTGGAATATTGGCTGATCTGTCTAATTCGGTTGACACGGTTGATCATGAAATTTTACTAAGAAAGTTAGAATATTATGGCGTACGGGGAAATACCTTACTTTTCCTAAATCATATCTAAAAAATCTTTATCAAAAGGTAGCGGTCGAAACTAATGAGGTGCATCTTCATTTATCTGATTGGGAATTAATTACTTGCGCTGTTCCTCAAGGCCTTTACTTTACTTTCCTTTACTTTAATATTCGCAGTTTTCAAATATTTATGTTGAAAAACGTGCCATCAGAATACTTTCTAATCCGAATAATAAATCCAGTTGTAAACCGTTTTTCAGAAGTCTGCGAATATTAACTCTTCCCAGCGTTTTTATTCACGGAATTTTAAAGTTTGTTAAGCGGCACATGAATCTTTTTCAAACGAATGGCGAGACTCACGATTATGAGACTAGAAATCGCTCAGGTCTAAGATCTTTGCTCTCTACCAGAGAAGTATTCACCGTTCAGGGATAGTTTTTTACAATAGTCTTCCTGTAGATGTTAAGAACAATAATAACTACAAAAGTTTTGGGATTGAATATAAAAATATTCTACTGAAAGGCGCCAGTGTTTTACTCAGTACTTGATCGTTCCCCTAATAATTAATTATTTTTAAAAAACTGCAAAAGTGTTCAATGTGTTGTTAATAAAACCACTTATTTCGTAACTTTCTTATTCTCGTTTGGTCTTTTCTGCTCTTTTGTTTGTTTGTTTCATGTACGGCCTGAAGTTTGTAGATTCCTCATCGCTCTGTTTCGTGAAGTGACTTGTCCGTCGTTTGTGTTTCCTCATAGTGTGCGTGTGTCAAGTTTTGGGTTTATTTGTGTGTGATGTGTAAATTCTATATTCAGTCTCGAATCATTAATTTTTTACTAGCACATATTGAATAATTTTATTAGAACTGTAAATATTATATTTTAATATTATATATTATTAATATATTTTACTTATGCTGGACACGGAAATTTGTGTTACCGAATTTTAGTATTTTTAAGTTAACTTCTAATTATTTATAAAAATGTAGCATCTAATTATATTTTGTAATTTTATGTATCGACGTATCCTCTTTCCTTATACGAGCACGAATGGAATAAAATAAATCAAATCAAATCCTCCTTTTCAAATCTCTTCCTGTGCAATTAAAGAGGACTTGTCACCACGTGTAACCTATTACTCTAAAAAAAAACTCTGGGTCCCAATATTTTAGCACGTACGCGAATTAATCCCAGGGATGTCGGCTTCTTGGAGAAAGTGTGTTTTCAAGGACTTGGAATTAGGTATGTAACCACACAGGTAAGTTGCTACCGAGCATATTGAGAATTATTGGGGGCTCCCATCATCCAGTGTTCACAATCTGGTGTGCGTAACTTCTCACTGAGGTGCGGAGATGATCTGGAGAACAGGCAAACGTTCAGTTGTAGAGTCGGGCAGTCAGTGAGTTGTGGAGTAGCTCCAGAAGCCACGTCAGCTGACCGTGGAAACCTAGAATACTCACATTAGTGACTTGACACTGCAGCCCATTGACCCTACCAAACATAACACACATTGGATTTAGGACTGCCACGTGTACTAACCAACACCAATTATTTTACTTTTGCGTATTTTTTACTCCCCACCAACTAACCTAATCGTTCAAATAGTATGATTCGTAAAAAATAATTTATAACACGACTACATTTCTAATTTCATAATTACTGTAGAATCGCGAAAAATATGCGTATACCAGTGTGAATTATAAAAACTAAATCAGACAGTTTTTTATTTCTTTTTTAGGGTAACAGGCTACATGAGGGTAATCCACATGGTGGCAACTCCCCTTTAATAGCATAGGAAGGGATTTGAAAGGGGGGATGCGGAAGGGTAGAGGAAGGTAGCCAAGGGTTAACTAGGGCCCCCGGGCTATAGTTTAAGGATCCTACCCGGCAATCTCCTAAAAGTAATGCAGGGAAAACCCTAGAAAAACCTGCATCAGGTAGGTCGGGCATTGGGTACCTGTCCCACGCCCTTCCGATAACGGGAGAAAAGTTTGCTGTGGGGACGCAGCATTCCATTCTCCGTACCTTGACCAGTCAAGGAGGCAGCTGGCCAAATGTTCCAATGGGAACAGCGAACAAGTTTTACTGTATGCCCAAGGTCTGTGACCCCGGAATATACACCTCTCAAAACAGGCCGAGGTGCCTCGGCTGGTGGGAACCTTAGTTCAAAAACGTAATTACGTATTTACGTTATTAACTTTTAAAACAACTTTTCACCTTCAAGTAACACTATTTAGACATTAGGGGACGGATAAAATCATTGATAGAAATAATGAAAACATGGTCCGGAATTATTTTTATATATCTTTGCGTTTAGCCATCATTAGTTTCAGGCACATCTTTCTGTCAGCATTTTCTTTAAGAATAAGTTAGGTGAGATAAAGTGTAATATTTCTCGTATAACCCAAGTTATTTTTCGTGCTGATCCATCATGCACGAGACCAGGGATCTCAAAACTACGGCAGGCGATCAAGCCTGGTATCCAGACAGCAATAGTATATTTTGATTATTTTGTAGAACTTACGACGTAACTCATAGAAAAAAAATCAGAATTTTTTATTTAAGGATCATTTAATAAACAATATGGATGACATACATAATGAATCTTATAATTTTAACCCTAATTAATTATATATTTATCCTAAAAAGGGTCTTAATTAATAATTTACGAAATGAAATTACATAAAAACATATTAAAAATAATTAGGATTTGTCCGAAACTTTTCACTGACAATTGTTAACACTTGTGGGTCTCGTTTACTAGTAGAAATAATCAGCAGTGGCTTCAAATACTTATTCAGTTAATGTGGATCTATAAATATTTTTAATATTTCATTTTGGAGAATGTTTTTCTTAGTGTAATCTACATGGTTGCAACTTTCCTTTAATAGCATAGGAAGGGATTTGAAAGTAGGAATGCTGAATGTTAGAAGGCTATATATAGGGTAATCTACATAGTGGCCACTCATATTATAGGAAAGGAAATAAAAGGGGGATGCGGAAAGGTAGAACAAGGTAGCCAAGGGTTAACTAGGGCCCTCGGGCTGTAATTTTAAGGATCCTACCCGACAATTCGTCTAAAAGTGATGCAGGACAAACAATAGAAAAACCTGCATCTGGTAGGTCGGGCGCTTGGTACTTGTCTCACGGTTTTCCGTTGGCGGGAGAAGGGTTTGCTGTGGGCACGCAGCATTCCCTTCTCCGTGTCTCGGCCAGTTTAGGAGGCAGCTGGTCGACTATTCCAATGGGAATAGCGGACAACTCTTACCGTATGCCCAAGGTCTGTGACCCCGGAACATACACGTCTCAGAACAGGCCGAGGTGCCTCGGCTTGTGGGGACCTTAGTTCAAAAACGGAGAGGAAAAGGCGTCCCCAAAGGTAGCCCCTTCGTATCTTTCCTACAAGGTTCGGCCTGCGAGAGAACATCCCTCGCAGGTATTGCCTGCGAGAGAATAGCCGTAATAGAAATAAATAATAATTGCTAAAATAAAATTCACTGTAGACTTAATTAACTAATTGTCTAAACGTAAATGATGACTAAGTTGTATATATAAAAATCGTGTATTATAAAGTCTCTCGATCGTTGTAAATGCAGTGGAGCCCAAGGACATCAACAGTGGCAGATGAGAATAGCCCTCGCAGGCTCGTTTGCCTAAACTTTTTTTTTTAGGGCAACAGGCTACATGAGGGTGATCCACATTGGGCAACTCCCCTTTAATAGCATAGGAAGGGATTTGAAAGGGGGGATGCGGAAGGGTAGAGGAAGGTAGCCAAGTGTTACTAGGGCCCCCGGGCTATATTTTAAGGATCCTACCCGGCATTCGCCTAAAGAAATGCAGGGAAAACCCTAGAAAAACCTGCATCGGGTAGGTCGGGCAATATTTGATCGCTTCGAAACTAAGCTTCATTTTGCCGGGACCAGCATTCCTATTGCAGGGTTTCAGATTGTCTCTACATAATTTCAAGGAGAATGACGCATAAAGAAAACTTTCATCATTCGTACGTTTTCCGTCTTATGCCTGGACGAGAAAAAACTCGGTAGGTGCGTGGACTTAAGTCACAAGTCTGAATTCACAAATAAGATACTATACACTGATTATTCAAACTTATTCAGCAATTTTTCTAATTCCGTATACGTCGACATTCACATTGAGCATTCAAATTTACCTGCATGAGACCCTTTGAAATCGTGAAAGCCGTGTGTTAATATTTTATCAGACGTAACGCATTGCATTCTTTATTCAGAGTCGCTTCAATAAATTTTGCGTGACGCGCTTTAAAAAAAATCCCGTATCGTTTGTAATCAGAATTAGCACTTGAAATCGGAGCGATCCATCATCAAATATCCAATCTCCTATTGCACAGACATGTCGATCAAGTGAACCATTAATCAAGGGAGCGCTAACAACGCGGTTCGGGTATCTCAAACACAGGAAGGAACAATTAGCTTCCGCTGACAGACGCTTCATCAATCCAGCCACGAGGTGGGCCAAAATTTTACTTTTTAATGTGTTCTTTCCGACCCGCATTGCGATTCATAACAGGCACGTTGAACCTACCTTTATTATAGAGCCTAAGCCGTTCCAAGAAATTTTATTGAATGATTTTAATATTTTTAGTTTTGTGGAAAGTATGAATTCCATAAACGCATAAGTACATAGATGTAATACATATAATATTGTACCGACCTCGTAATTTGGTCCAAATAAATAAGTCGGTAATTTTAACAATAAGTTTATTAATATTTATACACACACTATTTCACGATGTATGTTGATTCACAGTTTACACTGGGTTGCCTTTTAATTAATAAAATACTGTGGTCTGGTGCGACTTGACTCAACAGCAAGAGTAGCATCCTACCACACATAGAATTCGCGGTGACACATCATCGAAACTTCTCTCATCTGCCACTGTTGATGTCCTTGGGCTCCACTGCATTTACAACGATCGAGAGACTTTATAATACACGATTTTTATATATACAACTTAGTCATCATTTACGTTTAGACAATTAGCTAATTAAGTCTACAGTGAATTTTATTTTAGCAATTATTATTTATTTCTATAATAATTATAACTTATTATGATTATTACGCAGTTAAGTTTCTGATCCTATTTAATTTCCTGTAGTGAGATCTTTTTATTGGTAATTATTTACAATGCTTCTTGTCTTGCGGTAGAATATTATTTTATAAATATTTCATGCATTGCTTTTGTATTAATGGAATGAATGACGGTGTTTTTGATAACACCGTAATGCATGACTTAGATACAAGATTTATTCGTTAGGCCGATCATATTAACAATTACACTGTTGAACCACTTACAAATAGTTACTTTATAAAAACCTATTCACTTACTAGTATTTACTTCAAAAAAAAACTACCGTACATAATAACAAACACCAGTTCATTTGATCTCAAAATCTAATCCACATTTTTTTCAAGATTTAATTCTTTACGGGCGAGGGTGATCAAATTTTTATATCCTCACGTACGAATTAATGAACCAAAATATAATCAAATATTTGAAAAGAAAAAAAATTGTTCATGATCATGACCAAAGGTAACTTTCCTTTGATCCGCTTCTAATTTTCGACCTGAAATGTTAATTATAATCAATTAAATTACAAAAATTATGGGACCTGTAATACAAACAATACTAAAATTTGATGGCCATTCAGTCAGAAACAAAATTAATGAACTTAGTAGACAAGTAATTATTTTCAAAAATTAAATATTTCTTATTAATTGGCTAATAATTTCATTTCTGACTGAAATGGCCATAAAATATTAGTATTTTTTTTATTTTTTTAGTATGTTATAGGTATTTTTTAAAATGAAGAAATTTACGTCTGATTGAAAATAATTAATAAGAAAGGTAGCCAATTCAGATCAAAAAGTGATAATATAAATGGTCACAACGTTTCTGGGATCCTTCTGCCTTTCAACAGGTGTGAAGAAGAGCCTAGATCGACACAACTGCACTCGTCAGCTGAAAAAACTCAAAACGAAGAAGAGCCTAGAGCGTTTTGAGTTTTGTCAGCTGACGAGTGCAGTAATGTCGCTCTAGGCTCTTCTTCGCACCTGAGGAAAGAGACAAGGATCCCATAAACATTGTGTGGTATTTATATTATCACTTTTTTTTGTCTAAATTGGCTACCTTTCATATTGATTACACAAATTTTACTTATTAGCAAACTACTTCACACCTCAATTCAATTTTATGTTTCTCAACTAACAATAAAACTGTTGCCAAATTTCTTTAGTTCAAGTTTAAAAAAATATAAAAAATACGAACGTTACAGATCACTTTTCTTAACTGCGTTGAGAATCCTTTCCTGCTGAGTGAGGAGGAGAATCCGACCGTCATTCACTGGATGCTTAATACTGATCCCGACGAGGTAAAAATGGGAGACTTTGACATAGGTTAAGAGTTGTCCGCTATTCCTATTGTAATAGTCGGCCAGCTACCTCCTAAACTGGTCAAGGCACGGAGAGGTGAATGCTGCACCCCCATAGGAAATCCCGATCCCACCATAGGAAGGGCGTGGGACAAGTACCAAATGCCCGACTCACCTGATGGTTTTTCTATGGTTTGTCCTGCATCACTTTTAGAAGAATTGTCGGGTAAGATCCTTAAAATTACAGCCGGGGCTCTACTTAACCCTTGGCTACCTTTCATCTCCCTTTTCAGTCCCTTTTCTAAGCTATAAGAGGGGAGCGGCCACTGTGCGGATAACCCTATACATAGCCTGTCTACACCTTCGTCTTATTTTCTTCTGTTTATAATCAGGTCATTGCCGATTCTTCCTCTAAAGACATTTCATTTTAAGCTGTATTCCCTCTCCTTCACTTCGTAGATGATAGCCGACCTTCTGTGGTGTAATAGAAAGCGTCGCTACCTCGCATCACAGAGGTCCCATGTTCGACTAATGGCGAGGTTGTGTAATAACATACTTGAATACTTTTACTATCTTCCCTCGGATGTTTATTCTTAACTAGTCGGTGAAAATTTTACAAAATGTAGCTAGCTATCTACATTTACTATTATCGACATTTATTTAGACTCTCCAAATTTTTAATAAGAAAGATAGTCAAATGCATACAAAATAAGTTATAATATAAATGCCAGACAACGTTTCGGGTATCATAGTTCCACTGAAAACGATAATTCTCTCGTATGAAGCGTATGAATAGTTCTCCACGTATGAAGCGGCTCTCTTGAAAACAATAGTTCACACAGTCACGATATTTATAGTTGATCCGGTGACAGCTGGTGCATATATCCTCATGTGCTAAAGCCCATCTTTTTTTTAAGAACATTTTTAACTGTATGAATTCCTTCTTTGAGTTCGACGACTTTTAACTGTCCGTCTAGTGTTCTGAGTACTCGCTATCTCCCGATAATGCAGTAAGCTGTGCTCTGTGCTCTGCACATAATTTCTGTATGAAATGAGAAATGCGCAGTATTCCGTTTCACCCCTCAGCTACCCATAAATCTCAAGTATCTCCTTTATATCTCTGCTCTGTAGCTTAGCATATAAACAATACTGCCAACATGCGGGGATTTTTCCTAAAATTAACTTTATTTAGTATGTACGACGGAAGAAAACTATAGTGTTACAAATCTGTATAAAAACCCTTCCTATGGTATTAAAGGGGAGTTGCCACCATGTGGATTACCCTCATGTACCTAAAAAAAATAATGTGAACAAGGAAGCCTCCGAGAGAATTCTCTCGCAGGTGAACCTTTCCATAGAGCTCAGGCGGAGGCTACCTTTGGGGGTGCCTTCACATCTCTCTGATTTTTTTAACTAAGGTTCCCACATGCCAAGGCACGTCGGCCTATTTTGAGAGGTGTATGTTCCGGGATCGCAGACCTTGGGCATACGGTAAGAGCTGTCAGCTGTTCCTATTGGAATAGTCGGTCAGCTGCCTCCTAAACTGATCAAGGCACGGAGAGGGGAAAGCTGCGACCCCACAGAAAACCCCTCTCCCGCCATCGGAAGGGCGTGGGACAAGTACCCAATGCCCGATGCAGGTTTTTCTAGGGTTTTCCCTGCATCACATTTAGGCGAATTGCCGGGAAGGATCCTTAAACCATAGCCCGGGGGCCCTAGTTAACCCTTGGCTACCTTCCTCTACCCTTCCGCATGCCCTGTTTCAAATCCCTTCCTATGCTATTAAAGGGGAGTAGCCACCATGTGGATTACCCTCATGTAGCCTGTTACCCTAATAAAATGTAATGTATTAGTGCTCTTTAGTGAAGAAATTGTCTGGTGTTTCTTTGCCTTAAGTAAAAATATTACGAGAGGGTGGAAGAGTCGAATAGACTGGTTAAAATGTCTAATTTTGTGTTGTAAGGATGATTACAAAAGTAGTTACTATATTTTCCAGGGTATGTTTTTTCTTAACTTACAACATCAATCAACTCGACAGATATCCGATTATAGCGCGTTATTGAGGATAGGCGTCTTTTCATTGATTATACTGATATTTTAGTCAGTTTGTTTAATTACGTGCGCAACCATGTTTGCTGGTTTTTACAACATCAGCAGAAAGTACCGTTTGGTGCCAGTCCGGCTGGGGATTATAACTGTACCTCCATCGGGGGGGTTTCCAGTCCGAAAACAGCAGGTGCTGAGGGTCTAGCTGTTGAAATTTGCTACATCAGAGTGTCTAGGAACTGTGATTGGTTCATAACAAATTAAATGGACCAATAGAGAACAGATGGTCTCACAGGTCGGGAGAAGTGGATGCCTGAGGCATTCAGGCTGGAGAGGTGGCAGTGAGCGGTTGCTCTTGGTTTTTCAAAAATTTATCAGTGAAACTCCACCAGACACACCAAATCGATGACCAGCTGCGAGGGACGTCGCTGTGCTGCTGAGACCCCAGTCTGGTAACCAACATTGCATGTATCATGGTTGCGTAGAGCACTTGGTATAAATTTCGTTTCTCGGGCCTAGTTTGCCACAACATACCTGAGTTTTCATAACTGGATAGTCGGGGCAAAAATTTATAATTGTATATATTTATATTTTTAATAAATTAGCTAAGTATGGAATGGGTTGTCGTTTTCCCAAATACTTCCGCCTACCGCAGGTAAGCCGTTCCAGGAATCGGACTGCAGGAGACATCGATACGGCTGGTAGCGAAGGGAGTGCCACACGATTTTGTTCCGCTGAGAGACTGATGAAACATATCACCTCAGACGTCAGAAGAAGTTATTTTCGTCGACACGTCATAACCACGGCGCCAAGGAAAGCCCTCATCCTTCCCAAACAGACCCTAACATATGGAATATCCACAATTGCCCCAAAACGTTTCAGAAAAATTACGCTGAATCACAAAGATGTTTTATATAAAAACAATCTTCAGCGCTCACAATAAAAATAGAAGCAAAATTTCTATTGAGAAACCCACAGATGATAATGCATTGCCGATGCGAGTAAGATTATATTGGCAAAACAAAGACACGCTGATATTAGAATTAACGAGCAGAAAATAAATAATGGAGGAACATTAACATCGAAATTTAACCATAAATTCAATTTTCAGAAATTCCGTATACTTGATTTCGAACCACATTCATTTAATAGACGATTGAAAGAAGCCAACCTATATGCAAACAAGTGTTAACGTTCCTGACCTTTGGAAATACCTCACCAGAACTCTATAAATTTAGTAGCAAGTCTGAAACTCTTCAGTCAGATGGAAAGGTCTCTATAGCCAACTCTCTGGAATATAGCAATTTTATTTCGTTAAGGTGAGTTCGGACTCGTGTGCTTGGCTCTGATTATTAATCCTTTCCCTGAAGAGGAACAGAGTTTATACTGTTCATATGTAGGATCATTCTTACTTAGTTCTTCCACCCTCTCATAATTTTTCTACTATAATTGAACACCCGATAATTTATTCGCTAAATAGTTTTACACCATTGTTAACAAACTTCAAATCCAGGATATTACAGATCGGTTCATTTGTAACACTATCGCTATATATATATATACATATATATATATATATATATATATATATATATATATATATATATATATATTGTAATGATCAACGGGGACTTTTTAATTTGCCCCACGTTGTAATAGCCAAAATGTAATAATTTAATATGATAGGCTTTTAAATGAACAATTATAGACTTTAAAACAAACAAAATTTATTTAACAATTTTTGAAACAATTATACAATTTAATTTTATAAAAAGTTTCTCAATCTCTCATGGGTCTTACTGGGTTTGATAACGGCAGTACATTTAACTTAATCAAAGAACCCAACATTTATCTTTAAATTAAACAGAAATATTTAATCGTCTATACATAGACGAAATTAATGATCGACGAACTTACGCTACAAGATTGATTCTAAATTTAAAGAGTTTTTTTATTAACACAAAAGAAAAGAACGATATCTGACTGTATCTTTTAATTTCGTTTACACTTATTAATACCATGAAATTTCAACTTACGGTTACTCAAGAATATTTGGCTCGTTCGTACACACACACTTTATATAATGGACATTTTAAACACTGACTCTAACACACACTGTTGGTTTGACGAACGCTGGTTCTCCGTTCGTGAAGGACATATCACTTGCTCGTGGTGAAAACTACTCGACACTGGATGCAGTGTCCTGGTCTCCTACCATCGAAGACAGTGGTCTAATTTTGATATTACAACAGATTAGACTTCAGCATACAAAAATGTTTATCGTTGAATATTTTGCTATTTCTCTCACAGGCTGCAAAATATCTCCATTCTCGGTGCTCGCCGTACGCCTCCACAACTCTAACTCCAACACTCAACTTACTTTTTCAAAAGCCGCTCTCGCTTAAATATCACAGTCCCTTCCTTTTTCCTTTGTTCCAAAACTACGTCGCAACTGCCCGATGACAGTTTCCTCCATTATCCCGAGATTTACATTCTGCAGATGCAGTTCCTTAGTTAGCAAATATCTAGCCACTCTGTCTTGTCCCAAAGTCGACAATCGAGACAGGTCTAATTTGTCTTTGCACCCTCAATTACTTTGGACTTGTCTTGTCACCCCCGCACGCACGTGTGCTGTTCTAAATTCTCCAGACTGCCCAAACTGCATCCTCAATCCTAAGTAAACAAGTGAACTGTCCAGGCTATTAATCAGAAACAATGCCTACCTTAACAGATTTATCTTGCGACAGGCCACCCGTATGTGCCTTGCCCTGACTCCTCAATACCAATCCTAAGTACACAACATTACAACTTCTTCTGACGGCCAAGACCATTAATCTGAAACAATGCCTTTCCTTCAAGGCATTACAATATATATATATATATATATATATATATATATATATATATATATATATATAGTGGTAGAGAAATGGAAGATATAAACAAAGCCACCACGTTGTGGCGTCAATTAATGTGTATACAATTTAATAATGAAACAAACAAAAAATCACTGGGGTGCAAATTAATATTGTAATCAAATTATGACTTGGTAAATGAAATAACTTAATTAAATTTTAAATATAAAAAAACATGTATTACGAATTTCTATTTAGTTAGATTTTATACAAAACGTTTACATAGATGCCACAGTTTTATCCAAATTCTTTAAACCTTCAGGGTCGCTCATCGACCCTTAACACTAATAGTAACCCTCAATTACATAACCAAATTAAAGAAAAATAAAATTTGAACTAAATTTACATGATTATTATTAACATAAGAAAAATCTATGCTAATCTGAAGAATTTTGACGAAATCTTAATAAATCTGATGGTACGCAATTTTATACTAGGTTTACAATAAAAATTTCGTACGTACCAAGCATCAGAGCAGCTCTCATCTAACGCTTCTTATTCACTTCACCAATAATATAAAAGATTTTAAAATGAATAAATTATAATATCACTTTTTTGACTGAATTGGCTATCTTTCTTATTAATAAAAGATTTTAATTAACAGGCCATGGTATTCCACTTTTCACACAACCTATGCGTATCACCACAGATAATAAACAGTCGATTTCAAACATTTCCGCGAATAGAAATATTTGTTGATAGCAGGAAAAATTGAATTACTCTTTCCAATAACGTTTCAGTTCAACCCCCTACGATTCCTACCAATATCAGTTCAATAACATACAGTACTACTTTCTTTACAAGTCACACGTAACTCGTTCAATCTATCATGCCAATAATTTTAGTAGCTGTCTTTGCTTTCGTCAACTCCAAATTTTACAACATCCAAAACTCATTTACTTTTTTAACACTACCGGCGCCCATTTTCACCCACCTCGCCGAATGGCAACCTCTCTCCTTCTCGAACACAGACTCAACTGTTTTTATTGTCAAAGCTTTCAACCTAAAAACGCTACCGACAATAATACTGTCTGAAAAATCCACATTCTTATGCAACGCTGACTGTTGACTACAATACATGAGCCACGATATTATGCTGACAATACAAATTTTAATAATTTATAAAAAATCCTTTCTTTATGGTTATATTGCAGCAGCAGCAGCGGTGACATCTAACTGGAGGTCCTGCCTCATATCGTCTAGTTGTCGGAGTTACTTCCTCGTGGAATCTGCTCTGTGGTGACGATTAAATATACCTATAACATACTAATAATGTGTCATTACTAAAGTGTCATCGTTTGGCTTATGTATTCATACATAAAATTTGCAAATGCTATTATGGCTACCTGACAACTGAATTCACACACTTATTCATACTCTCATTCATTCACACTAGTACTGCTGCTGCTTATTCGTCGCCTACAGCTTCTTCGACCGACCTCCTTCTGATTTCTGTGCATTAAGGGGTTATTGGGTTGAATATATATATACATATATATGTATATATATATGAGTATATGAATATTATAATATAAATATAAAAATATACGTACAAGCTGTAAAGGCCTTGTAAGGTTAATATCAATAAATTAATATAATATAAGCGGAATTTAATGATACTTTACAGGAAGATCGACAAAGGTTCCTATTTACCTATCTTTCAGGGTCGTAGCGACCTAGCGATAAGATCAGTTCATTGCTAGAATCGTGGGCCCTGCGGTACAACCTCACGGAGTTTTCTAGTATCCGATCTAACAGGTTGTCCATTCTTGCCAGGTCCCCTTGGGCGTTGATAGTCCGTGGCGAGAGATATAGCTCTCGTCTCTATATATATTGGTGGCCACCACAATATATATATATATATATATATATATAGTTTTATTATTATATTGCATTGTTATCCCCGTATAAATTGATACTGTTCCTTGAGGTGATGTAGCGTATAACTAAAAGAAAACTGGTTGACACTTGGAACAATAAAACTCTCCATTCCGGCATCAAAAAGGACAACAAATCAGCCTCCATGTATACACTATGGAAATGATTCGAAAACTAAAAATAATATTGGTTCTATCTGATCGAAAATTATGCTCTTTATAATAAATGACATGAGAAATTGAAAGAAAAAATAATAAGTACTGCAGAGACAAAGTTATAGATATCAAATTGTACTTATTTAGTTGTAACGTGAAAAACTCTGAAATACGTATTATCAATGGTTCCATAAAGATAACCTTGACAGAATTTTTCTAATATAGTTATTATAAATTAATATCCTTTACCGTTCATTCACAAACATATCACAATTAGAATTATTAAAATCAGTACCTAATGAAGAATTCTCCAGTTTTAGCCTAATAATAGAAAAAATTGAAATAACATTTTGGAAATCACGGTGCCAACTCGGACCATATAAACAGCATAAAGTGTAGAATACTTTGTCCTACTTTTCAACTAAAATTCATTATTTGTAAATAAATATAATTCTTTTCCACATCCCTACTTATCCAGAGGAACTGACAAAGAATCCCGAATCTGGATAGTTTGAAATCTCCGTTCAGCTATTTCGATTATTAGGTCTATACACAGACTGTCACAAAACTTAATTCAATTTATGATGAGTTTCGTGGATAAGTCGTTGTCACAGTTGAAAAAAATATAAAATCTTATCGGTACGTGTAAAAATAAAAATTAATCGGTTTGTTGTTTAATTTTCAGAAATTTACAAGCACTTACATTTTTTATACGACTTGATATGTTTCACATACGTTTTGAGGAAATAAATACATACTTTCATTCTTCATAGTTTTGTTATACTGAGGCTAAATTTAGCATGTCTCCTCATTACTGCTAAGTTTCTACATAATCCCATATTCTATAAATATGAGACATAATTTCTTAGGCTTTGTCCTATAGAATCCAATGGAAAATAGTTTCATATGCTTCTGTTTTATTTTGGTGTGTTAATCGGACTGTTTACAAGACAGGTGATCATTGTCCGCATAAAAACAATAAGATAGAGTATTTGGCAAAATTTACAGTTGGCTTGCAAATACATGGTCCACAAAAGTGTGCGAGCTCAAGCCGTGATCATAATTGATTAAGGACCTCTAAGTCTGTAAGTGAGGGAATTAAATAAAACATTTAATACAAATTTCTATTTAGTTTGAATTTTTTATATAAATTGTTAAGTAATTGCCACAGATTTTAATGAAATTCTTAATTCTTCAGGGTTACTTATTGGACCTCTAATAGTTACAGAAATTAGAAATCAAATAAAAACCAAAATGTTAAAAAAAATTAAACTTATGAGAAAATGTTCACATAAAAAAATCTGAAATCCAGAGAAATCTAGAGAAATTTAAAGAAATCTAATGAAATCTGACGGTACGCACTTTTTATATGATATTTACTATAGAAATGTTTTTTACATATCAGATTATCAAATCTGAGCTCATACCACACCGCTGATACACTTCACTGGTTATTTAAAAGAAATTTTATTTTACAGGACATGGTATTTACTCTTCACAACCAAAATCTGCACACAAATACAGTTCACTTCCCTAAATTTTCGTCCAGGTGTCCACCAGGCAAGTCCCCAACAATCGTTCTAGAACTTTTTTGTCCTCATGTATCTGCAGACTTTACATTATAGTCCTGGATATGAATGAAAACTGACTATTATACTGTATTGTTCTGAATATTTATGCAACATCCCCACTTTACTGTTTCACTTAATATCCTAGGCTGAATGCGACCACCTTCGGCCGGTTTTCGTTACGAAACTGAATGACCATCATCATCCGGCCTTCCCTTACGGACTTGCCATGACCGTCGTCGGTCGGCCGTCCATAACAGAATGCTTATGTTCTGGACCAAGCTTTCAACCTCAAATATACGTCGACAATAATACATCTCTAGCACACCACATTCTTACGCCACACATACCTCAGCCAAAATTATTACGACAACAATACAAATATTAAATAAATTATATTACATCCTTTGATTACAATATATTGTAATAATTAAATATAACTACAAATGGCTGTGGCTAAATAAAAAGAACTATTACGTGAAAACTACAAACAAATTTATTAACAATTTTAAATACACAATAATATTTGGGATCTCAGGGTCTTAAACTGGGTTTGATAAATGGCTGAATTTATACAATCAAAATTACATTTACCTTTTATGGAAGTTAATGCGTCTGAAACATAGACGAAATTTGTTGTGGAAGAAATAATACTACAGATTGAATTTAAACAGTTTTAAATTTCATCAGGAATTAACGATCTCATTTTATCGATAATTAAATAATTAAAATTAAAGAACGATCTGACTTTTATCTTTTAAAAGTGGTTTACAATATGATTTTAAAGTTTTTCTACTTACGGCCGCCAAGGTCTCATTTTAGGTTTTTCGTGCACAAAATTTGGGGATATCACTGATTCTAGTACTCACAGACTCTAAATGTCAACAAATTCTAATTGGCGTAGTTTTGTTAGTTGGTCTAACACAAATTGGTAGATTCTCGATGCTTTTCTGCATTTGCAGATCTCGTAACTTTAGTTGGAAATGTACTTCATTGGTTTGTCTATGGCCAGCAGGTTGAATTTATGCTCGGCCACCGATTACAACATTAGTTTCACTCTCTCCTTCCCGACTGCAAAACTTTTTATAACATGAATTTTCTGGTCTTTACACCTCGCTGTTCTATGCCCGACTGCACTTCCTCGTCTCGTCCATTTTGAGCGCGTACAATTCTCAGTCGATCGACAACAACAATACTTTCTTTGCGTTGCCGCCTTGTTGCGGCGTCCACTCTATATCCAATAATAATGAGTCCTCTACAATCCAACTTTCCAATTAGCACAATGTCTTAATTACAATTACTACAATATATATATATATAAATTCTTATGTTCTAAGATTAAATGATTTCTCTTAATACAGAAGTAATCCTTAACGATAATGAATTACAAAATGTAATGATTTGCATACTTCATTTGCTACTAAAGTGTTATTTATTAATATATAATATAAAAAATACAGTCATGGTTGCTGCTATGTTTCTTCCCTAAATATTAACTCGCTTCATCTATATTTTTCTGGTCAGTAATAACCTTTAGGAGATTTTATTCGTTTTATTCACGACTTACAAAATCTTTAACGATAGATTTTTTAGGCTGAGAAAATTATATAACTAGCATAAGTTTAGTTGAACAGGGAGAATATTACTAGATTTTTAGACAATTCTGTTGTAGCAATTTGATTACCACAAAGTGTATATCTGTGAAAGAAGCAGATAATTTATAAATGATTAACAAATAATAAGCGTAGATGTTGGTTTTTAGTTTTATTGTATTTATATTTAATTACAGCTTAACTAAGTTAGGTGTCAGGTGCAGGTGAGGATTACACTGATCCGTCTTGCATCTGCTGATATCAGCCGTAGTTAAACAACTTAACTGCACCAGTGCATCGAGCACGACAATTTACTCAGTACAACAACGTGTTCCTCGTATTCTGACGAAAGGATTGATTTATGTAGTTTTAGTTCGAGGAAACACACAAAATAATCGTTTAATTTATGTCATAATGTTCGTATTCATTAAATCTGAATTTATATGTAGATATTGGATTCATCCACAATTCTGGAGATGCACTGACAAGGGTATATTTAAAAATTATTTTAGAATTTGAGAACTTTACAATTCTCCTCACATATTACATTTATCGCCGACCTGCTGTGGAGTAGTGACCAGCGTCATTGCCTCGCATCACAGAGGTCCCGGGTTCGAATCCCGGCAGGGCATGGATGTTAGTGTTCGTCCTGGTCAAGAAATCTGGGGTTAAGGCTGTGGGAGAATCGACACTCTGAGCAGGTGTCACTCCTAAATCCAGAATGTGTCATGCAAGATGACAGTCTGGCAGACGTCTCGGTAGGCCAAGGCCCTTCATGGGCTGTCGAGCCAAGGAGTTAGTTATATTTATGATTTACTCCCATCTCCTTCTCTTCACTAAACTTTGCAGCACGATACCAGATTGCTTTTGGATCGCGAATTCTTTTATTTGGAAATACTGGAACAAAGTGAGTTGAGACTGAAGGCTGCGTCATAAACTAACATTGTCTTCTGGCTGCCGTGCAGTTGAACCGCTTCTAATGGCTGCCGCAACCAGTAAGTAATGACCTGCCTAGTACACGGGTTTCCAACAAGTCTTCACATGTCGGACAGCGAGAATGCTAGAGCTGAACTGTCTTTTTGCTCCGAATCAACAATACACTTATAAAGTTTCTTTGACTAGCGTGTTAACTCCGGGCGATCAAATATCTTGTTCTCTTTGCTTCTCCACTACAGCTGGGATTAGACGCCAGCGATGCTAGTGCAGAAGTTTATAGGCGGGCGAACGATCGCCTGTAGTTCATGGAGGCTAGCTCCACATCGTAAATACGAGTGTTGCTATCTTGTGATAATCGATAGACATAATGTTGATGAGTAAAAGAAACCAAAATCCGTCTCCAAGTTTATAACTTTATTAAATAAATAGTCAGAAGCTTTCAACTCTTTGTTATAATCATCCTGAATGAACAATAAAAACGTTACCACTTACATAAAAAATCAAGTTACGAGTACTTTGCAACACCTTCAGCTTAACATACCTTGACCGTGACCAAAAATTGACCTTTCAAATTATACATACCGTTAGGAAAAATGATATTAATGATGTTAAATTAACCGTTAAACCAGTTAACCATATACAAAACATACTAACTAAGGTTAAGGACAAGACAGAAGAATAGTATAAGACAAATCTGGTGTACAGCATCCCATGTATCAATTTCCCGAAAACATATATAGGTTATACCACAACAAACATTAAAAGTAGAATGTATCACCATAAACAAACATTAAAACCCACAGCCAAAAGCAACACAGCTTTGTCCACCCACACAAAATTAACTAATTACGAATTGGATTTTAATAATATTAAAATATTACATAATAATATTCATAAAGTAAAACTTAGAATAGCAGAAGCAATTTATATTAATCTAAACAGAAACAATATTGTTAATAATAGAAACGAAGGTTTAGAAATAGAAAAACAATATGCAGAGATAAGTAAAACATCTAAAAAAATAAGAAATTGTAACCAATTGTAAGTTTTTATATTCTTTTAGGCATCTTTGTTGAGGTTTATATGTTTACATGCTTGTATAATCTTATATATGTATAGTTAAATAATTATTAACAATATGATAATTGTTTCGTTACTATAGTGTCGATTTTCGATTGCAATTATACACACTGAACAACCTAATGGAGCAGTTTTAAAACAGACCTTGTTGAATAAACAACATAGTTTTAAAGTAGTGACTAAGTACCTATAGGTACTAATATTTTTTAAAGTTAATTTGATTTTAATTATAACACAAGAAGGTATGTTATGCTGAAGGTGTTGCAATGTATTCGTAACTTGATGTTTTTATGTAAGTGGTAACGTTTTTATTGTTCATTCAGGATGATTATAACAAAGAGTTGAAAGCTTCCGACTATTTATTTAATAAAGTTATAAACTAGGAGACTGTTTTTGGTTTTTTCGACTCATCAACGTCTACGTCAACAGTCCTTTTTACCATAATCGATAGATATAATTTTAAAAAACTATCATTTACAGACACGTTTATTTCAAAGATGGCTAATTTTCGATCATTCTGATTTAAAAATATTTTAACTAAAATAAAAAATCAAAGTTTAATTAATGATGATATAATTGTTGTTTAAAAGATTCCATGTTATAGGTCAAATAATAGTTATATATGTTACCCCAGTATTTATGAGAAAAATAGAATATATAACGATTACGTACGTTTAAAAAGAAAATCTATGGTTAAAAATCTTCGATTTTTAATTATACAACAATGAATCATTTTTTAAAATTTTGAGACTTTTACTTTATTAAGAAAGTCACAAATAAAAATTAAAACAATAGAATGCATTTATATCAATTTAAATAGAAATATAGAAAAAAAGGAATCTATCTATTACATTAAAATGAGTGTATGTGTATGTATGTATGTATATATGTGTATATATGTGTGTATGTTCTGTATATAAATCGACACTCGTGGAGAAAATTCCACCAAATTTCTTACACGTGTTCCTTGCGATCAAGAAACAAACACTGTCGGGGTGAGACGCGTCTATCACCCCCAGGAGCGGGGGTGGACGTGGGAGGACATTTTGAAACATGCAAACACTGCGAATAAATCGAATAAATATTTTTCGTGATCAAAGAGACAGTTTTTATACTGATATTGTTTGTGTATAACTTCAACCCCTTTCGGGCTTGGGAGCGGAACACGCTTAGGGCTGCGTTCCAGCAAAATAATGCGAATACGACCGAGATTGTAGTCAAATCTAGGGATATGGATGTCGCTGAGTTTATTTATGACAATGTGGTCAACGCGCGGGGGTGAGCACCGGTTGGAGGGGGCTGGGCGGTAGTGGGCTGGGTTGAAATTTGTAAACCATGTCAAGCAACCGTTTTTTTTTGCGTGGGATAAATATATTTCAGCCTTATAAAATTTCTCTTCATATTCTCCGTGTAAATTTCGACCTGTTTCGGGATTGGAAGGGAAGCATTCATAAGGGTGGGGTGGTGTGGCATTACTTAAAATTACGCAAAACAATCGAGGTTCAAGTTGAATCCAAGGTTTTGAATGTCACTGAGTTTAATTATTACATTCAACTTGTCGTTTAACTCCTCGATGCGTTGGTGGTATTTTTCAAACTTGTTAATCGACCCATATTGGTGCCGCAATAATATTTTTTGGGGTCAATTAAATTCATAAAATTCATTTATGTTCTCTGTGTATAATTTTAATCCCTGTCTGCATGGTGGGGAGCAAGCTTTGGGACGGGGTTTGGTGGGGAGTTACATGAAAATAACGCTAATACGATTGCAATCAAATCAGGGGGTTTCGATATCTCTGAATTTAATTATGACATTGCACTTTTGGTTTAACCCACAGTAGAGGGGAGGAGACGTGGGAAGAAATTTTGTAAAATGTTGAAAATGACAAATTAATCTTCGAAAGAAACTTTTTCGTGGTCAATGAGTTCAATTCCTTCAGGCATGAGGGGTGAGCACATGTAGGGATAGGGGGCGAAGTGCATTACATAAAAAAATGACGCAAAAGCGAGATTAGAGATTGGGGTTTATGGATCTATAGTAACCCGGTCAACGCCGGTCACCCAGCTCGTGAATAATACAAATGAACACTTTGACCTAGGACTACTTTATGCTGATAATTTAAATATTTTTTAAATAAAAAGATTGACTAATTTCCGTTTTATTTAATGTATTTATAATTATTATAATTCAACTGTCACATTTCACGTTATACGAGAAACTACCATTGGACCTAACGAGGGATTAGGGATTAATAATATTTTGAGGTAAAATAACATATCCGTTTAAATATAAAACTTACGTAGTTTTAGTGGCTTGCATACTTAAAGATAAAAATGACATAGAAATGGAAAACTCGCTGAGTTTGAGATTGTTACAGTATATTTTTTAAATGGTATATTCAGAGAAGCATTTATTAAATATTAAATAATACTGTAATAGTAAAGTCACTATGTCTGATGTCTGAAGATATTTAGTTGAAATGTGATTTAATATGAACGCTTTGAGTTTCTCTTTAAATTAATTCTCTTTGAAGTGTACAATTATTTTCAAACTTCGTTGCTAGGTTCCTTGTTGTTCGAATTATATTTATTATCCAACCAGATTTACTAACAAATCAAAGTATTTGTAAACAGTCTCAAACCGTTATTTACATATCCTGTTTCACTACAAGCTGTATCACTACAAGCAACTATTTACTACGAGGGTAACTATATGAAATAATAATACTACAGCAGCGACAGTATACACTCTGATCCGGCACATAATATGCTACATTTATAATTCTATCTACATAGTTTCCAATAGTGTCTGATTTTTAAAATCCGAATAATTTAGCATCAATTGATCCGCATTTCTAATACGTTAGAATTATTTCGGTGTACTTAATTTAAATATAGTTAATTTTGAGAACAAGCCATGCATGTTGGTAATATTGTATGCAGGATAGTGAGGTATAATTTCAACCTATGATACCCCATAATTGTTTTTTTCTTCTTTAAAATAACATTTGATTGCGACTTTTAAAACAATGTACGAATACAATTTTTGTTTTGAAATTATAAACTACAGGATTTTTAATCACTAATTGGTTCGAATTTATCTTGATTTTGTTGCCTATGTCGCCTGATGCGATCGCCTTTCTGTATCATTGCTCGGAGGTATTGTTTCTATGTGCTGATTGCACGGTAGCATCAAGAAAAGACAGTTTGTTATGCTTTACGGGTGGTGCCGGTGGATGAAACGGAACATTGCGCATGCGGACAGAAATTGTGCCAGTAGCAGTAAGATGGCCAGCTGGCAACATGAGCGATAGCGAATGTGCCGCAAGGAGGGCAGCTAAAATCATCGCTATTGAAGCAGAAAGTCGCACCGTTAAAATCAAATCATTATGACTGTTCTTAAAATTAAGAAAAAAATTAATTCTTCCTAAATTAATTTATGTGCTGTAGCACCTGAGCATATGCACTAACCTGTTTCTGTCAAATACAGTCACAGAGATCGTACATTATTTATAGAACTTCATCTTGAAATAACCAAAAGAATTATATATATATATATATATATTCTAGTATACACCAATGTTGATATTACTATAACTTTTAAGATTAATTTATAAAGGTTGTATATATATATATATATATTCTAGTATACACCAATGTTGATATTACTATAACTTTTAAGATTAATTTATAAAGGTTGTTGCGTAAGATAATGGTTTTGTATTCATACGAATACTCGAACAGTCACTGTGTACCGGGAGAACGGTGGATTTAGTGCTTTCTAGATGTTTTATTGAGATTATATGTGTTTGTACGGTAAGTTTGAGAACACAACCGTCAAATAGATGCGCCTTTTTGGTCAGTGGGAGACCGGACTATATGAACTTCTCACTACTAGATAGCATAATGCGAGTGAGAGGGGGTGAATTTTTGTAATAAAAATTATCAATCTGACTGTGGTCGTCGAATAAGAACGTCGCAATTGGCCAAGGTCGTCTGGAGTAGGACAAGGAGTAAAGAGGTTTTGAAAACTATTTTTTTAGGGTAACAGGCTACATGAGGGTAATCCACATGGTGGCAACTCCCTTTTAATAGCATAGGAAGGGATTTGAAAGGGAGGATGTGGAAGGGTAGAGGAAGGTAGCCAAGGGTTAACTAGGATGCAGGGAAAACCCTAGAAAAACCTGCATCCACTTGTCCCACGCCCTTCCGATGGCGGGACAGGGGTTAGCTGTGGGGTCGCAGCTTTCCCCTCGCCGTGCCTTGACCAGTTTAGGAGGCAGCTGGCCGAGTTATAATATATTTTTATGAGTTGAACAGCTTTATTTGACTGAGCGAGAAATATAATTCGACGTAAAGATTTAAAGAATTCAGGGACAGATAATAATTAAACTCTGTACATTTGCGGGTGTTGTATATGGAACATTTAACTGGTTGGTGCCCACAGGCAAACTATCTTGTGATCTGTCTATAATTGTGATCATAGTGGAACTGACTGGTGTCCATGGTATATCATCTTGGGCTTTGGTGATAATATGGGCTAGCTGATGAATGAAATATCGTGCGTCCGTAAGCAGAATTTTATTTGTCAGTAGCTGTAAAAGAATTGAGTTGTGTGTTTGTGAAAGTGTATTTGCAATAATACGACCTATTTACAAATCTAAAGTTTCATTTGTTTAAAGTTGAGGTTGGCATAAATTCTGTGGAAGTGGAACTCAAGATCTATCGTAAATTACATGTAGAGTTTATTTTGAAATTAGTAAAATTATAATACATTGCAAACCTCGCATAATTTTTGTACCATCAAATTTCATTTCGTTAAGTGTTTTTATTTGGGGGAATTTTTAAAAGTGTATTCCTTCAGTAATTTCCACAGAGCAATTATTGTGTAAATTTTATATTTCATTTCAATTCTATACATTTCTAAGAACCCGATAAAACGCCCTGGGGTAAAATTTAAGAAGTCTGATTTATATTAGTACCCGTGGCAAATTTAAAGTAAATTTGTATGTACAATTCATTTTTATGTTTTAAATAAATTCTTTCAATATTATATTAACTAAATATTTTTTTCAACATTGGAACCTTTCACTAAATGTTAAATATCATGAAAATTTGATTTATATTGCTCAAGGTAAATATTTCTTTAAAAAATAATAAACTGTAAGGTAAAGAAAAATTTAAAATACTTTAAATAATTCAATATTGCAATCAAAATGTTTTGAAAGTAAATTAAACAATTTAAAAGTTGTCTAAATTGGTTAAATAATTTAATATCTACAAGTTTTTTATTACAAATATATATTTAATGAATAAAAAGATTACATTAATTAAATGATTAATTTGCCTCACGTTGGGCGCCATAATGTAATAAATAAAAATGAATTAATTAATTAAACAATTTATTTAAACAAAAGATTAATTAAATGAATTGAATTCATGGCCTGTTTAATGTGAACAGTGAGGTGCATCTGAGCCCAAACTTAAGCCTGGTACCAGCAGAGGTTGTAAGTAGAAAGAAATTTAATAAAGTTTGTAAACGTTAAGAAAAGATAGAATCGTCAGATTTCGGTTTCACGTTTGTTTTATTGTTTTAATTTTAAAGTTATAAAAAAGAATAGGATTGTTTAATTTAAATGAAAAGGTTGATTCTTTATTTAGAAGGCCCAAATAGACGACCCTGAGATGAGAGTTGTTAAAATCTATAAAATAGAAAAACTTCAAATGTAAATCACGTCGAGAAATATAATTTTACCTGGAATAAATTAATTGTCTTTTAAGAATTTGGTAAAATATTTGAAATCCTTCTCGTTTAAAATTTAAATAAATAAAATTAATTCATTAATCAACCATTTATTCACTTAATATTGTTTACTTGTTAAATTTTGGTTTCACCAACGTGGACAACTAATGAATTAATTTTAATTAATAAATTGTTTATTACATTTTGGCGTCACCAACGTGAGGCAATAAATTCCTTATTTAAATAATCTCTCGTGTTAATTACAATATAAGACAGCAGTATTAATTTCCATCATATCAAAGAAATGTTTCAATTTTTCTCATTTTTATATATTTGAGTTTTATTAGCATTACAGGTTCAAAAAATCATTAAATTACTTTTTAAGGAGCTATTGCGTAAATGTATATCGCATAGTATTTAATTGTTGTAACTGTATATTATGAATTACCATGCTTTTAAGCGCTATATACCAACAGTAAGCTAGCGGGTTAAATAAGAACACAATGTTTTTTTTATCGACAACTAGTTATTTTTCAACAGAAGATATACAGACCTAGCAAAAGTAGGCTATGAGTCGACGATTCTGACTGCAAGACACATCGGTATATCCAAAAGATCTTTTCATCAAATATTTTACAATCAGCGGCAGTTACATATCGTCCCGTCGCGACCGTGATAGGAACGAACGGCAGAAAAGTACGTATAAAATTTTTTTTATTAATTAACTCTAATCAGCACTTGTCTTCCATCATATACCTCCAAAGCTGGTCATGAAGGCCTACGAATTGTTTTCCGTCGGATTACCACAAAATATTTGAGGGAGTTTTAAGATTTAAAATTATATAAATTCTTGAAATATAAATCAATTCCTTGGAATGAAATCTATGTGACTTATGTACTGAAATCAACACGCCACCTACACTGAATGGCTAGAGAAGTGTCGTTAGGGTTTACAGCCGCCGGGGTCAACAGGATTTCACCCCCTTGTTTCACGAAATATATTTTTTTTACTAATATATTAAGTATAACGCGTTCTAAGGGAAAAATATATTTTAATTACTTTTAAATGTTTTAATTTTTTTGATAACACTTTTATGTGTATATTTTTATAGACACGCTAATTTTTCAAATTAGAGGGAAGTAAAAGAATTAAGACAACAAAGGTACTTGGAAAATAAACTTATTCTAAAATATTATTCAAATATAACTTTGAAAAAACGTTTACCTTACATTGGATATATTAATATAATAACCTGAAAATGAAGTTAATATGAAGTAAAAAAATTATGTATTGTCTTTAAATTTAATAATTAAATTATTATAATTAAAATAAATTTAATAATTACCTTGCGCTGGTGTTTAAGAAGATTTTTTTATCGTTCGTATAATTCTGCAGAAATTCCCTCCAGGAGAAACCCCTTCCTAGGAGTCAAAGCATCACTATTACATCACCATCATACGTGGATAATAAAGTATTCCCCAAACGTCGGACTGATGGATTAAATATTGGAAAAAGCGGATAGTTCTTTGAAATATATTCTACAGACCGAGGAAATAAATTTCCCACGCGTTCCACGAGCAAGTAGAAATTTTGAATAAATTGTAATTTTTGATAGATTACAGAAATAATTTAGTGTAAATATTCTTGATATGATTGTACGTGTAGTTTTATGATATTTTATTTGTATTAACGATGTAGGTGTGTACCATAAGTAGGTTTTAACAGTCTGTGCTTATAAAATGTGCGAGTCGTTCCATTCCTTGAGATTTAAATGAGACTATTAACATCTTAGTTTTTTTTATCCTAACTTACCATATAACACTATTAAGAGTTTAAATTTATTTATTTCATATCTGACGAAAGAATTATTCCATATGTTTGAAAAATTTAACCTTAAATTCTGGTATGAAAGATTTTTTTTTTATAAGCTTTCGACAAAAAACATTTTGAATAGGATTGCAAACGGTTGTTTTAATTAATTAGAACTAAAATAGTAAAATTAACAGTACGGATGATAATTAATATTGAAGCAGTAACAAAAGTTGATAGCATATAAAAGGTATGTCTCAATATATATTTTTTATTTTTTTGCATATATACAATCCAATATTATGTAAAATGTGTAATACGCAAATCGTGTAACATAGTTGTGATATGAGGGGGAAGTCATCCATTGATGTTACTCCAAAATAAAGATGTTAGGCCTTGTTGGACCGAGGAATGAGGTCATTTGGCCACTGTCGGTTTAATCGTCTTGGTGTGACTGGTTCTTGGGCTAGCTGATGTAGAGATCGTTTCCGTAACCCTCGATAGAGTGGTGGTAGGCACTTGCTAAACTTATAATTTCGATGGTTACGTATGGAATCCTGAGGTCTTCGTGGAGGGTTTGACTGTTAACGTTCCAAGGATCGTTTGTCAACATCGGCTGGAAACGCTGCAGGATTTTCGTGTGCAGCCCCATCGTTGAATGTCGTAAGTTCAAATTGGCTTTATACTGGAGACGTTTATTTTATAGGGATAACTGATTTATTTCCAATTAGCCAGCTCTTTGACTTTAAGGTCTAGATGTTTTCATTTAGTCTTTACATAAGTCTTCTAGGGGAGGCTCTGTCCGAGGTTCATTCCTAAGTATTTGACATCTGATTTTACTAGTTGTTAATTGAGACTTGTTGGTAAACGTGACTTTGGTGTATTTGTCGTTATTTACGGAAATTCTCCACTTCCCGAAGAGGTCCAAATGATTTTGAAGATTTTCAGATGACTCTGAAGATTTATTGCTGATAGATAATACAGCTGTATCGTCGGTATCTTCAGGTTGGTAGTGGTTGGAATAGCAGAAGGTACAATAGCTGGCATATAACATATATGGAATATAACATGAAATGGAATGGTTCCGGCACTTCGCCTAGAAGATGACGACAGAGCTTTTAGTCGTCGAAACGTTGCGTTTAAATATAAATATGCAAAACCCGTGTGAATACCGAGAACTATTTATTGAACAACTACACCGGGAAAGACTTCAATCTTTGAATAGTTGGCATCTTTGCGGAACTACAGGAAAGGTATTCTGTTATTTCGCGAATGAATTATTTATTCTGACTTGGAAGTTTCTGTCACTCAGGTATAATTTTAGTAGATGATAAATTTGACTTGGGAATACTGATTTCATATTGTATAGTATACTTAAATGCTATACTCTATCATAAGCTTTCTTGATATCTATAAAGGCTACGGTTCAGAAGTGCCTTCTTTTCCAGTGATTCTATATTTTTTGTAACAATCCTATGAGTTTGCTGGACTGTCGAATGTCGCTTTCGAAAACCAAATTGGTCTGCTGGTATAGTGTGGTCTAGGACGACAGTCTCTTCTATCCTTTTTAGGAGTAATTTTTCGAATATCTTTGACATGAGAGGAAAAAGGCTTATTGGTCAGTATGGAGTTTGTTCTGTTAGTGGTTTACCAGGCTTGACCTTCATGATAATTACAACATATTTCCGTTGAAGGGGAAAGTAACAGCAGTACTAATGTTTTCCTGGGCAAATGGTGTAGCATGTTATAATATCATAAACGGGAGATTTATGGTCATTGATATATTTGAGCTCCTGTTTCACTTCGGCAGGGGAGAATTCTTTGATCGATAAGGATTGTTGGCACGTTGCGTTGATGAAGTCTTTTATTTCTTCATGATTGTTATTTGCACCTGGCTGTGGTATTGTAAAGACACGTGCAAGGCGAATACGTTTGCTTTTTCAGAGTCAGTCAGTCTGTTTTTATGATTGGTGGGACCGCAATTCTGGGCCTTTTTAATTTCCTTTTTGCTCTCCATATTGAACAGTCATTGGTTGATAAATTGGTTATGTAGTACCTGAAAGTATCGTTTCTGGTAATTGTGTTTTTCGATGACTAATTTAATTATTTCCATTTATATAGCTTATAAGGTAGACTATAATAACTAAAACTTGTTAAGTAAATGCTAATAATATGAAGTAAATGAAAGTAGGTATTGTTGTTGTTGGAGCGAAGCAGACATAGTTGCAGATGAAGTTACAGACGGTAGGCGTATGTAGGCGGGAGAAGAGTCAGCTGATAGACGGAGTAGGGAAGCGTGTGTCGCACTCCGTCGTAATTGTTTGAAATATGATGTATTGAAAAGAATTTTGATGTAAATTGAAGTGACGTGTGTGTGTGTTAATTGTGAGTTATAAAAGCAGAGCAAATTGTGTAGTTCATTAAAGTCAGCGTGTTGCCCTTTTTAGCGAATACAGAAGAAAAGACGTCGTGGAAGCACATAAACATTTAAGACATTATACATTTTATATTTTAAATCAATGAAAACAACAATGTATATAATAAAAGACATTAAGTAAAATTAAAGTCAATTGCTAAAAGTGTTAATATATTAAATAATAATCTCCCCATAATAACTTTCAGCATAATAATAAATTACAGTGTGCCAAGTGTAATAATTTTCCAGAGAATGAGTTAATGCTATTTGGTTGTTCAAATATATAAATTTTCAATTGGTAGTCAGTATTGTATAATTCTGCATATTTTTAACTTTCATAATATAAATTCTTTCATTTACCAATACCTACCATTTCATGGCACCAAATTTCAAACCAATAACTTTAACTTCAATTAAGTACGAGAAATAATACTGTGGGAACGGGACACGGCACAAATACAATAAATAAATTACTAAATACAAAACTAATAGCTTACAAATTATTATTTCTAGCATACACTTTCATTCTTTTCTTAAATTGACTGATATTTCTGCATTTTTTATTTCCGCAGCTAGCTTATTTTAGTTGATTAAACCCTTATTAAATATTGAAATCATAGTACTAATATTATTACTACACTAGCTGGGTGCACGGCGTTGTCCTATTTGACCTCAATCTCTGTTGTTTTTACGTTATTTTTATGTAACGCCCCTTCACACCTACCCCTAAGGGTGTTCCTTTCTCATGATTTAAAGGGTTGAAATTATACACAAATAAACATCGTTAGAAACACTATCAATCTCTTTGAACTCTAAAACTATTTCATCCGATTTAAATATCGGCCCTTTTAGCATGTTTGAATATTTCCACTCCGTCCACGCTCCTGGGGGTGGTAGACGTGTCTCGCTCCGGCAGTGTTTCCTGATCGTAGAGAACACGTGTACGAAATTTGGTCCACGGGTGTAGATTTGTATGCGGGAACGTACATAGGGCCTACAAACATACAAACACACTGTTTTAGTTATTAGAAGAAGATTCTGAGTAATAATTTTCTTTATTCATAATTTTTAACAATGTACATCACTTTTCTTTCTAACTAGATTCTTAAGGTAACGTGGTAACTTATTCTCAAACTTAAATGGAAGTCCTTTTATATGTATGGTTATATTATCAAATAGCTGTGTTCCCGGCGTTTCCTATGTACTTATTTATATACACATAAAATGTATTTAATTCTATATTAATCGTTAGTCAAGAAGTGATTTAACCTAAATATAAATGTTCCTAGATCCGTACATACTTTCGACCGATACTGCATTAATTGAACAGCTATAAAATACATTTAATTCTATTGCATTAATTCCAACTTCTTCTTAAATATACTCCTTGAGCCCTGCAGGATATAATTTCTCCCCACTCTTCAGACATTACGAGATTAAATTGATGAAATTGTTAGCTAGGTTCACAATGAAAACAATTGGTCGCCATATTGATGTCACCAATATGGCACGAATATTAACTTACATTTTCCGCAAGGATCGTATAGTATTTCGTATTGTGTTTTATAAGCATTCTAGGGGGTGTTTGTGGATAAACTTTTACTTATTATTGAATGAAAATGTTTCTGCTTTATTTTATTACGGAAATAGGAATTTAAAACAAAATGATCAAATTTTTAAATTATAATTCTTTCCACCTTTGTGCTAGGGGTTTCTCAACCCCACAGTACCATTTCTCGTGTTTTTAAGAATATGTGTACCAAATGTTGTTGCAATCTGTCCACGCGTTTAAATTTGTATAGAAATTAACGTAAATATATTTTAATAATTAACTGAAAATGATTAAATGAATTAAATTTTTCCCCACGTTGTTGCGCCAAATTTATGTAATAATTAAAAAGATGATTAAAGATTAAAAAAATTAATTAACAAAATTATTAAGATTTAAAAATTTATTCTTTAAAAGTACAAATTGTAATCCCTACTTTATACGCCGAATTTCATCAAGTTAACAAACCAATATTTTGTTTCAATTTTGCAATTCGTGGAGTTATAGGAAAAATACAACTTTATATTTAAAATCAAATACGTCGAAATTCACTTGATCTGACGGTCATTACTGGGTTTGATAGTAAGAATAATCCAATTTAACAAACTAACATTAACAATTCAAACTCATTTAAGCTAACATATACAATATGAAAATAAACGAAATGAAAGAAACTAAATGAAAAGAAAACCGAACGAAATCTGACTTCTACCTTTAATCCTCGTTTACAGATTTTGAAATAATTGTTTTGTACTCACGAATTGTCTTTCTGGTACCAGATCTGATTCTTGGAGCTTGAGGACAACACTCACTAAAAAGGCCATTATTCACTGATTCTACACATTAAATTTTCAATAAACACGGTCTATGAGCTCGTTCTCTGCCACCTGGAACTTTGGATCAGCCGCCCCTAAGTCAGCCCTCGGACACAGGTCTCCTTGATGTTTCTATGCGGAATTTAGTTCAGTCTGTTTGAAGCAAAACCTTTTGCTTCCAACTTTGCGATTATTATTTGAGTCTATCCGTCAAAACTGTTTACTCGCGTTTTATGTAACTAATAGATCTCGCAGTCGGACTTCTTGTACCGCACTATTCATACTTTTAGATCAGCATCCACATTTTACGTTTTCAGTTCCCGTGTGGCCCGATCTGCCTCGCCTCTCGCCGCAGACTGCCTTCCCACGAGCGCGCGCTTTTCCACCTATTATGCCGACAATGAGCCGTGATTGTCCCTTTCAAAACTCGTGCCGCCAACAATCCAATTATATTAAAACAATTAATGGCCTTTTTAATTGATATTACAATATACATACATACATACAAATATACATCCTTTTTTATTATATAGACTTCCATATGTAGATTGGAGTCAGTGGGAATAAATCACAATTTGTGTTCTTAATGGTAAGCCTAAGAGGATTTTCCCTTTGGATCCCACTATAGCTTTCTGTTATAAATATAAGTTAATGATCAGATGGTAAGTCATAGTTGGATTCCATTTAGAAGAACGTATCAACCATACCTTTTTTTATCGGGAAATCTAGTAGATTGGGGTTTTTGTGAAGATCACTAGGCAAGTTCATATATGTTTTTAGGTAATTTAAGCTGAGCTTTTGTATGCTGTATAGAATGTCTCAATATGACTTGAATTAGAAGGCTGGAAATTGTTTTATAATTGGAAAGCGTTAAATAGAAATGATTTTTTTGTGTTTATTGCAGTTAAAATGGCTCTTTTTCCCGAAAGCTTCTAAAAAAATACATCTTTTTGTAATAATTTAAGGAAATTGATTTAATTTTGTAATTTATTTTCATATAATAAATAATTATTATTTTAAATATTTAAAAAATAAAAATATTCAGAGTCAAAGTGATATTTACTTGATCTGTAAAACGCATGGCGTTGAGGTTAAGGTTACTTTTGCTCATTTTCAAAGAGAATGGAAACGGGGAAATCTGCTCGAATTATGAAGACATTGCTAGTACCGTTTTAATTCGGGCTCGACGACAGCTGTTGTGTAATTTGTAAGAAGCTCCGCATAAATGAATAACTATCAGTCACATTTCATACAATATCTTTAGTAAATGACACCAAACATTTTGAGCGCTTAATGTTTCCCATTATACTGGAAAATTAAATTATCGCCCTTGTAGCTTCTTGGAAAATCTTGTTTTGAATATTTGCCCGATTTTCTCAATTTGAATGATATTGTGTTACTTCACAGAATTTTTATTCAGCAGATTTGAATAAATTTTACGAATGCATATTTTTATAGACTCGTAGCAATACAGATGTTTCAGGATGTAATACATAAACAGGGTGTCATTCTGAAGGGGAAAATTCAAAGAAACATTAGCTCTATTTTAGACGATTTTTAAGACATAAATTTTGAACTCCGTGTAAGAATCAATGAAGGCCTATTTACCATTGACGGCCTTCAGCTTCGGGTGAAACAACCGACATCTGGTCGATCTTAACTGTTTTCATCAAATAAAGTGGCTCTTTAATTTTTGAATTTTCCAGTAGTGGCGACTGGTGCAAATGTGCTCACGTGCTACAGCACATAAATTAATTTAGGAAGAATTAATTTTTCTTAATTTTCAAAACCGACAAAATTGTGTTTTAATAGTGCATATTTGTGCTTCGACATCAAAGACTTTAAACTGCCCGTTTTACGGCGCAAGCGCTCCCGCTAATGCAGTCAGCTGGCTATGTGAGTGTTACAAGTGTCTGTATCTACGAATTCTGTCTGTAATGTCAATTGCGCGTGTGCAGTATAGCGTTTCACCCGTTTCCCCACCCGTAAAGAGTAAAAAGACTGACTCTTTTGTGCTACGAGGATAACAGCACAGTGCCGTGTATAGCGATGACAGAGAGCCGGCCTCATCACGCGGCATAAGCAACGAAATGTAAATAAATTTGGATAATTCATTAATTAAAAATTTAAAGTAGTTGATATTTTTAAAACGAAAATAGTATTCGTACATTTTGAGTAGTATTCAAAACAATCACAATCGAAAGCTATTTGAAAGAAAATTATTTACGTTCATAACTTTTAAATTATTTAAGCAAGATTGCATTGAACTACATAAATGTTTTATTTTCTTAGGACTTATTTTGATATATTATAAACTATTAATATTTCATTAGTAAACTCCATAAGTTAAAATTTGGTAATTCAGTTAATATTTTGTGAATTTTAAAGATTTAAATTAAATTAAGAATCGTAAAAGATAGAATTAAAATATACATCACGTATGATAAACAAAAAACACTTTTAATTGCTTAAATAAAGAGATTAACACTTCTTAAAAAAATAAAGGTTTTTATTTTTAATTACAACGGAGTTACATCAAATTACAAAGAAGTTATTATTAATATTGCCAAATCACCTTTAATTTAATTTCTGCTCAGTTTGAAGCAGACTTAGATTCAAAAGATACAGTTTATTCTTCTTTATTGTTTTCATGATTACTTCTGCATTTATGAGGATATGCCGTTAACCGTGACTCAATTTCATTAGTCTTCCATCCTAACTATAATTACTAGTACATTTTAATGAACCTCGTTTCCCAGAAACGTTTCCCTAATTTTCTTTTGTTTCAACTCTAAGGCTTAATTTATGCAAGCAGATCAAATAGATTAACAAAACTTTAAATGTCACGCAATTTTACAAGTAAAAAAGGAATTCGAAAAACTGTACAGAATAATATAAAAATTCATTCACTCACTATTTTTTTTAGTTTCAATGACTTACAGTAACACAGAGCGGTTACTATCTTGGTTCACTATATAGCATATTTATGTTACGTTTGTTTCGATTTCTGCTTCCAATTATTCTTTTTCCTTTTCGATCACTCTTTTTCTTTTTTCCTTTGTAAGAGTAAGAAATTATATTTATGTTTTACTGATTATTAACAAAAAAATATCAGATGTATGTAACGAACGACGATATTAAAAGGGTAAAAATCTAAAGTTGTAAATATTTCTTATTGCATCTCGCTGTTGTACACACAAAGAATACGTAGTGTTCATAATTTAGTTTTTGTTTTATATTAATCGAAAAATACGTAACAATCATGAGATATATTTATAAAATCTTAACCAACTTTACGTATTTATAACCAACCATGATGACATGTAAAGGTAATTAACTCCTAATACTTTTTTTATGTATATGTAGTGAACTTCATTCTGTTATCTTGCAGATGACATTTGCTCTGATCTTTTTTTCCCCGGAGGACGACCTTTCTGTTCTCCTTTGCTATATCCGCGAAAATAATTATTTCCGGTCGCTGTATTGACAAGCTTCGTTACGACGCCGTGTTCAAGAAAACGAACTGTTTCTGTATATTTATAGGTCAAACTGCAAGTTTGACATTAAAGATTGTCGTAATTACAAAATTTCTCCAACTTGTGGTGATAGTTCGGTCGTTCTTAAAAATATGGCAGGGACTTTTTTAATAGATAAGATTTTTAAATGATTTTTAATAATTTTATATTAACGTGTTTAATTTATTTATAATTTTAAATAATTCAAATAAATTATACAATGTCATCAATTGTTGAATATTAGATCAAATATAAATTTAATGGATCATTTTTAACTACAGCTATACTCTGGAGAAGAAAAATAATCTAACAACGAAATTGCCGTCTGTTGAATAAGAATAATACTAAATACGACCTTGATACAAACAAACTATAATAGAGAAACAATAACTAACAAATTTTAATTTAAAAGTGCTGGACGTTTCGACGCGGATTGGCGTCTTTTTCTAAAAAAATTTGAGACGAAGAACTAAAATCAAATTTAAATACATAACAGTCAAAGAACCTATAAGAAAACAATTCATAACTTATTATGATTTTCTGTGTCGTGTATTACGTTGATTTCTAATTAGAAACATTTCAGTAATTAATTTTTTCTAATATATTTGTCAAATAGAGGTGGCATTAAAATCGGAACAGTGATTACTTTTGACAGAATAGTGATAGAACTGTGTTTACAAGTTGACAATTTGAAATTAGATATTTTTTCTTGAAGTAATTGTATTTGAAATTCTC
This sequence comes from Zhengitettix transpicula, assembly GCA_037074705.1. NCBI lineage: Eukaryota > Metazoa > Arthropoda > Insecta > Orthoptera > Tetrigidae > Zhengitettix > Zhengitettix transpicula. Next base: position 185,085,717 of record CM073591.1, on the reverse strand, counting down.
TTTGTATGGCCGGTATAACAAAAGTCACAATGTGAACAATTGATTTCATGTTAAAAATGGTAGTTGATGAAACCAAAAAAATAAGATTTAGTGTTACAATGTACAGAAAATTGTAGTTTTTTTAAAAAAATAAATACAATATATTATATGATAACATACCACAGAAAGGTAAAACAATAAATTAATGGTAATTATTTTTCTGGATGATTTCAAAATAAAATTTAGGTAATCTAATGTTCATGTACTTAGAAATAAATTCAATAGGGTTGAGGTTAGCCAGGAAAATTCTTTTTTGACATTTTCAAAATGATGGACAGGATTGGACAATAATGCAGCTCTGTTAACCAAATTGTGAACAAAGGATGGTCGGATAAAATGTTTAGAACACGGCATGAAAAGTTTGGATTGGGCTACCAATTAAACATACGATTTATGGGGGAAACAGATACCTCTAAGCAACTGATAGAATAATTCTTTTCACTCTCAATAATAGATTATAAATGTTGATATGGCCATTAACACAGTGAAGGTTTCATGAATTCAATTGTGATGAATAATACAAAAATGTAATCAGCATACCTGTAAGTACGAGGCTTGAAGTTAAGCTTTTCTCCAAGTCCATAACTAAATCCAGAGAAACCGTCGATGACGATGAATCGAAAAGCTGGGAAAACTTCTTATTAAAACTGAAACATGTGGACTGAAGTATAAGCATGATGGAAGAGTTTATTTCAGTCCAATCAATAGAGTTAAGATGTTCATATATATATAGTCCATCTTTATTTAAGTATGTTGATAACCAAATCGAAAGGAATACTTGGAAGCAAGGAAATAACATCAAGAGATCGGAGAATTTGTTTATCTTGAATGTCTAGAATTTTAATCTTAGAAAAAAACATGCAAGGAATGCTTCACCGAAAAGTATATAAGCGTAAAGAATTAATTTTATGTGGGAAGCTTGTCAGATTACATGTAGGAATTCCTGAAGAACTGACGATTAAACGAAATGGGATGTATTATTTACGGATTTTTGGAAGTGCGTATGCTCGAGCACAATTAGCAGAGGTAATAAAGAGAGTTTCGAATTTTAATTCGCTGATGAGAATCTTCAGTTTTCACCTCTTGAGTAGGACTTACAACTTGTCAATAATTATGTTGAGACCTTAATGGAATGGTAAAAATCACGGGAAATTATAACAGCAACGGCTCCTATATATATATATATATATATATATATATATATATATATATATATATATATATTGTAATACCCAGTTAAGAAGGACATGAATTTTGTTCTTATTTCATCCGATTTGTTTACCAACTCAGACTGGGGATTCTTGAGTGGTTTGTGGAAAAAAAAGGATAATAATAAAATGATGGATAAGTGGCTTTTAGAGAAGGCGAGGACTATAATTGGACGTTTAGCGGTTTAGAGCTAATGGTATTGATAGACATCTGGTCGGAACCCTAAATGCATGATGACAGAAGTTTTATGGACATACAATTATATTAAAAGAAAATATTTATTGTAATTGTAGTGAGTGGCTCTTGGAGCGTGAGAAAGGCAACAGCTGGTGTTGTTTGGCCAACGTGGAAATTTAAAAACTGTGAAAACAAGGGAATATTCTGGAGAGGGTAGAGCAGATAAAAAGACAATTGGACTGTAGACCTAGAACAGTTGGAAAGGAGCAGTCAGACAGAGGGAAGAGAGCGTTGGTGTAGGTCCGCACGGCGGACGCAGGGCCAAGTTAAAGTGGCCGAAACAATTTTAATGTCAGTGAGTTTGCATTCAGGAGAGAGCGTTGGTGGAGGCCAATTTAGGTGGCCGAGAGGAATCATCAGTCAGCAGTCATCAGCAGTCGGTAGGAGTTTCGTCGTGGAAATGTATGTCAGCAGGGTTGGTTGTTTGGAGGAAGTCGCTGTGAGAGTAATATCATCGAGAAGAGGTGGTTCTGAAAGCAAAGTGTGAGCGCAACCTGGTGCTCTTTATGTATGAAGTGAGTGTGTTCTGGTATGCGAGAGATCAAAATTGCATGGACTAGAGAGATTGTAAGTTAATTTTTTTCTGTATTCATAGTTGTAAATTGTTAAATAAGGATAATGAGTCAGATTTCGTTTCATTTCGTTTTTCATTAATTTTAACTGCATTGTTTAATTGTAAATTTTGTGTTCCGTTTCCTTATCAACCCAGTAAAGGCCCTGGGGTACAGAGTCTGATTTATTAAAATGTATTCTAAATTAATAAAATTGTTTTTTGATAAAATTTAATAACGTGTTTAATATATTTTCCTATAATCATAATTATCGAAGAGAGGGGTATTACAATATATATTTATTTATTTATATATTTAGTGATGCCAACATTCATATTCAGTCTAGTAACAATAATAATACAGCATTGTCAACCAATTTGTAAAAATAACGTGCTTCTTGATATGAGAATGGTCAATATACTAATTAAGAACCCTGCCTGAAATGATTGTATCTGGTACCAATTATTCTTTAACTTATGATTAATACGGGAAACAGATACCTCTAAGAAACTGATAGAATAATTTTGTTCCCTCACACAACTAAATAGTAAATGTGTATTATATATCCATTAAACACAATTAAGACATAATAAATGCAATTTAATGGATATAAAAATGAAATGAAATAGCCAAATACCAAAAATATTAAGTGATAATATATAAAAACCACACAAAGTTTCAGGGATCCTTGTTCCTTTCGTCAGGTGATTGGAAAGCAAAAAACAATTGAACAAAAAAATTTATTGTAAATAAATCTCTTGTTAACTGTTATTTAATAAGCCATCTTGAATACAGTATTAATTTATGTCTTGTATTCATATCCTTTGCAAAGTGTTGTAGCTTTCGATATATATCTTCAGTCTGGAAATAGTATTGACAACGATTTCAACAGTCGATCGAAACGACAAGCATATTTTTTCAAATTGCACTGTTCAAAATTAATTTGTGTTTTACGTCTGTTAAACGAGTCATTAATTTCCTGTGTTAATATAAATTATTCCCAATAACATTAGGGAACAAACACGTGGGCATTATATCCCGTCACATATTCGCACAACAATGCAAATATTTTGCAGGTCAAGCATAAGAAATTTAATATTTAATGTAACCTGACCAAGATCATATAATAAATAAGCAACGCAGCCAAGATGTCCCAAATTTTTTTTATTCCACAAAACAGGTAATTTACCGTTTTTAATAGGTTCATATATATATTGTAGTACACACTATTGTATGATTAATTATTCAATTTAAATAACCCCACATTGGAGCACATTTGTAATAATACAAATTAATTAGATTTTTAATAAGCAAATTAAAAGTTGACATTATAGGATTTGAAATGAAAACTCAGAATTCAAAATATACAACAAAGTTAATTTTTTAAAAACAAATTTTTATCACAATTGAAAATTTTGTTTCAAGTTTTTAAAGTGCCACGTCTTATTTTCAGGGCCGACTATCGTAAAGAATGTTACGACAAGACAATTAAAAACTTACAATGTGAAAAATTCTTAACTTAAACAATTATTGAAATATTAAATCTGACGATAATTATTATTTACATTAGGTTTACAATTAATAAATTTTCTTTTTAGTTTACATTACCATTACTCACTCGATTATTGTTAAACACTTTACAGACAGGCCATATTTCACTGAATTTAATGTGGTTGTAATTTTCAGATGCAACACTTCCTGCTCTTTACAGTTGATAACGTTGTTTTAAATCTTTGATGCTTGCATAAATATGCCAATGGACGAATACTTCAGATTGTCGACTCGTAATTTAAAAACCCGGGACTTTAAAATATTATGTCTCTGCTGCCTCTATACGCTTGCTTGAATATGGTAACAGGAACGGTTTTCTGGTTAACGCAACTCTCCAATATCTCATTCTAAAACACACTCTGCATTTCAAGTTCTCTCTCCGCCGATTCCAAACACACACTCTGCAGAGTTTCAGAACAAAAACTCTGCTCTCTCTCCGCCGATTCCCAACACACACTAAAGTTCCGCGCATCCAGCCATGCCTTCGCGACAATGCCCATAGCAAGCAAGCATATAGGCCCCATATTCTTGTCCGAAATTCTTATATTTACACCGCCGACAATGAAAATCGTAAAAATTTTTACTTTAAATAATTACATATTTTTTAATTACCAAAAAATATATATGTATATATATCAAGGTATCAAGAATCGCATAAAAGTCATATAATTTATATATATATATATTGTGGTAAACAAAAATGAAAGTACAATTAAGTACAATAGTGACCCACGTTGGTGAAGCCAATTTGTAATAAAAAACAAATGAAATACAAGTTAAATTGAAACAAAGTCAAAATGTGCCACACGTTAAAACGACAATTTGTACTATTCTGGTATAATAAACAATTATAATAACTGTTAGCCCGCGTTAATGCATCAATTTAAATTATTTAACATTTAAATGCAAGGATATTTAATAAATAAGAAATTTTAATTGAACAAACAGATTAATTTATTACTTTTACAAAGATTTAAATTTACAAATAGTTATCCATTTAAATTTTTATAATAGTTATCACGTACATTCAAAATTTTACTGTCTATTTCAGGGTCTTCACTGGGCCTTTAAAGAAAGAAATATATTAGATTGACAAATGAATTTTTATATAGCTATTCTCAACAGCAAAGTATTTTTACAGTGCAATATAAAATGTTAACGATATTCAAAAACCCGAAATCTGATGATTTATCTTTAATTAATGGTGTACAATAGTAAGTTAATGGATATATGACTTACAGTTCTCTGGTACTAGGGCATTTTTAACTCGTTCAGAAACACCTACACACACTTTTTATTCTAATACCGGTCATCCTTTTCACCGACTCTACACATCACTGTTGGTTTAGCAAGTGTTGGCTATATCTTGACGAAGACTTATTTTCCAATAATTCGCCAACTTTATTCTGCAATAATTACTCCACGAAGACTTTACACAGTTATATTTTGACAAAAACTGGTATACTCTGAAATCTTTACGCTGCAATATCTACACTCTGTTTGAATTCAACAACTTTATTTTGCAATACTTTGACGACGTCTGGTCTCTTTCTATAACAACCGCTCTCTGCTGTATTTCATCGCCGACTGACTTACATGTTCCATTCTGCGCGCCAACAGCCTACAATACTTTAGACTTGTTATATTATGTCTATTATTGTGTGTGATTTGTATGTTTTCTCTACTAACAATTCAAGTTCAAAATTTCTTTTAATTATTAATTACTAATTGCCTATGAAGAACCACAACATATATAGTGGTATACAAAAAATACTAAAAACAAATATGCTAACACGTTGTGGCACCAAATTATGTAGTATACAAAATATAAAAGGAAATTATTAGAAAAGTTAACAAAGTGCCCACACGTTGGAGACGAATTATGTGGTATGAACAAATTAAATAAAACAAAGCAAGAAAGTTTACAGGGTTTTACGTTGAAATTTAACCAAAATTAACAAGAGATTATTTAATTTACAATTTCTATTTTACATTGAATTTTGAACATTTTTAGTAAATGCCTCAGCTTTAATCAGAATCAAAAACTCCAAGGTCATGTACAGGGTATGTAATGAAGATATTGGTTTGCAATTGTATCCAAAGCTATAAAATAAAATACGAATTTAATTTCCAATAACAAAATTTTATAAACAATCTAACAAGAACAAAAACTAGAGAAATCTGATACATTTAGAAAAATCCGACAAAGCTATAGAAATCTCGTGGAAATGATATTTACGTAAAGGTTTACAAAATTACATACCATTTTTATTCAGATATGCTCTGGTTTGTGCACTGGTTTTTATTTTAATTTTAATAGAGCAATATTTTATTTACAGGACCTAGCACATTTTTGCTATTATCGTTTCACTTCATAACACTTTCAACGCCTTTCTACTTTACTGTTTCATTAACTTCACTGTCGTGATTATATTCAGCCTATACTTTGCTGAATTCCGAATTATTTACGGCTGGTCTGCAACTTATTCACTCTATCATGTGTTAAAGTCCCAAGATCGACTTCTCTACGAACATCAACGTTTATGGTCTCAAGACAACTCTCCTCAGGCTCCCAAAGCACACTGGCTGTTCTCCGCCAAAGTTCTGAGCGTTATACATACGCTTTTTCGACAAAAATATCTCATTTTTGTGCCACACTGGCTGTTATTTACAATGCTCTGGCCTCAAAGTTACCCGCCAATAATTAAATTACACATTCGTAATCTCTAATATATATATATATATATATTGTAATGAAAACCAATATATGTAATGAAAGGATTTTCTAAATTATTTAATATCTCTATTGTCAGCATAATAATGTGGCAACAGTCAGCATTGCGTCCGAATGTGGAGTGTTTCAGACGGTATTATTGTCGGCGATTTTTAATGTTGAAAGGTTTGAATAAATGTACAGTTTGCGAAACGAGTTGGCGAGGGAAGGTTTTTCATTCTCTGTACGTGGCAGTCAGAGAGTGAGTACTGCTTATTATGATTGCTTGTAGACCCTGTTAATGAGTCTGCATGTAAAAGTCGACGAGTAAAAGACAGTTTATCGTAGTTGTTAGTGTTAGGGATTGAAGCAGACATGTATATGTTTTGTTGGAAAAGTTGTACTGGCTATTGTTAAACTGATTTCAATGGCACAGTTTAACGACAGTTGAATCGAACTGATATTTGGAAAGTGTAATTGCATTTTACTTGCTGTCGACATTATTACGTTTCGCCGAAGTATTGGAAATCAACTGATGTTCGTCTGTAATGTGGTAGGGATTTAATCTCGTATGCTGACTTAAGTTGTGTAGTAAGTGTAATACTACATTACAGTCATTGAAATAATTTGTGATATAAACTAAGAAGTTAAAATAATTGGTGAAGTAAAAGAAGTGACTGCTCGGATGTCTGGTATATAAAAAAGTCCATTGTAAACCTTGTATAATATTCCTTATCGCTAGATTTCTTAAGTCTGTTTCATAGTGTAATATATTCAGTAATATTTTATCAATTTTGCTATTGCATTGCGGGCCCGATAAGCAACCATGAAAGTATCAAGAATCGCATAAAAGGCATAACATTCAAGTAAAAATATGAAATGTAAATTGTAATACATTCCCTGTACTTAAAATTGAATTTGAGAGAATTTTTTTTTTCATTTATTAAATCCGTCTGTAGATTATAGTTTCCTTTTAATGAATTGTTTAAATAAATTTGATAAATTAAAGTAACATTATTAGATAGTTATTACAATATATATTGTTGCAATTGAAAATATATAATTAATAAATGAATTGTTTTCGATAATTATTTTTGTCGGTAACATTGTGACTAACTGTATCGTTTAGCGATAATGCGGAGCCGATAATTCTCGCTACAAAGTAATTGTCAAATAGGCATTAATAGACGTGCAGAATTTTACCAGAACAGAGTTGGATGAGAGAGAGAGCGAGCAGAGTGTGTTTTTGGGAGGCAGAGATGAGTCTGTATTAAGATTTGCTGGAGCAGAGTTGCCGGAGTATAATGTAGCAGATTATGAAGAATATAGCGAGTAAACAGTAAAAAGCATTTAGTCAGCGAGTGACGAATGATTTACAAACAATTATACATTTAGAAACAGAAAGACGTCCACAGTGTTTTAAAGTGTTTGCAAACAATAATAAAGTAGAATCAGTGCAAATGGCCTGTTAGTGAAAAGTTGAGTAAATAAAAAGAAAATAAAATAAAAAGCATATCACGTATGCGTTTGTCCCAGAAACCAGAATTGAAACAATCTTTAATCTGTAAACTTCATATGAAAATATCACTTACTGTGAGATTTAAATAACTTTATTAGAATTATATAACTTTTAGAATAGGAATAGTTGTTTTATTGTAAACTAAATTTTATTTATTTGCACTACCTTTATTAGAGGCCAGATGGGTGCCCCTGAAATTGAGTTCTCACAAAAGCCAATGCATGATATTAAAAAAATTGTAAATTCAACTAAACTAAATTTTTAAAATAAATTAAATTGTTATCTTTATCAATAATTGTCCAATTTGAATTCAGTCATTTTCCCTTAATACAAAGATATTACTACAATATGTATATGTATTTATGTATATATATATATAATGTTGTAAATAAAGACATGTAATTATTTAATATACAAAATGTGTTTTGAGGAGGACGTAATTAAGAGTTGCTAGAATCAGGAAAGCGAACCTGATTCAAAGTACCTGTTACAATATTCAAGCAAGTGTATAGAGACAGCAGAGACATAATATTTTAAAGTCCCGGGTTTTTAAATTACGAGTCGACAATCTGAAGTATTCGCCCATTGGCATATTTATGCAAGTATCAAAGATTTAAAATTAATGTTATCGAATTAAAGAGCAGGAAGTGTTGCCTCTGAAAATTACAACCACATTAAATTCAGTGAAACATGGCCTGTCTGCGAAGTGTTTAACAATAACCGAGTGAGATCGAGTTAATGAATAGCTAATAGTAATGTAAACTAAAAAGAAAATTTAATAATTGTAAACCTAATGTAAATAATAATTATCGTCGGATTTAATATTTCAATCATTGTTTAAGTTAAGAATTTTTCACATTGTAAGATTTTAATTGTCTTGTCGTAACATTGTTTATTGGAGGCCCGATAGTCGGCCCTGAAAATAAGCCGTGGCACTTTACCAACTTCTAACAAAATTTTCAATTGTGATAAGAATTTATTTTTAATAAATTAATTTTTTTGTACATTTGGAAATCTGAGTCTTTATTTAAAATCCTATCATTTCAACTATTAATTTGCTTATTTTAAATCTAATTAATTTGTATTATTACTAATGTACTCCAATGTGGGGTTATTTAAATTGAGTAATTAATCATAAAATAGTGTGTACTACAATATATATATATATATATATATATATATATATATATATATATGAACCTATTCAAAACGGTAAATTACCTGTTTGGTGGAACAAAAAAAAATTGGGACATATTGGCTGCGTTACTTATTTATTATATGATCTTGGTCAGATTATATTAAATATTAAATTTCTTATGCTTGACCTGCAAAATATTTGCATTGTTGTGCGAATATGTGACGGGATATAATGCCCACGTGTTTGTTCCCTAATGTTATTGGGAATAATTTATATTAACACAGAAAATTAATGACTCGTTTAATAGAGGTAAAACACAAATTAATTTTGAACAGTGCAATTTGAAAAAATATGCTTGACGTTTCGATCGACTGTTGCGATCGTTGTCAATACTATTGCCAGATTGAAGATATATTTCCAAAGCTACAACGCTTTACAAAGATATGATTACAAGACATAAATTAATGCTGTATTCATGATGGCTGATTAAATAACAGTTAACAAGAGATTTATTTATTATAAATTTATTTACTATAAAATTAAAATTTACATTCCCCACGTCGGGCGCCAATTTATGTAGTTAACATAAATAGCTATAAAATTAAAATTTACAAGCTTCACGTTGAAGTGTCAATTTAGGTGATAAACAAAATGAACAACCTCTAATAAAGATAGTAAAATTACAACAAAACCATAAAATAGAATGCCAGAACGTTGTGGTAGTAAACAAAATAGTTAAATTGAAATAATTTACCACTTGGGTGACAATTAACGTAGTAATTTATTTTAATTAAGGGAAAAATGAAGGAATTTTAATTAAACAATTATTTATAAAGATAATTTAATTTATTTTACAAAATTTATTATTCTCTGAATTTACAATTTTTAATATTATTATACCTCGGCTTTTGTGAGAACTCACTTTCAAGGCCGCCTATCGGACATGTAATAAAGATGATACAAAAATGAAATTTAATTTACAATAATATGACAGCACAGAAAAGGATGCTAAGAAGACTAAACTTTGTCCAAAATGAGGCAATGAGAGTGGTAACCGGATGTTATAAAACCACCCCAATACTGAGACTCACACTTGAAAACGAAATCCCGCTTAGACGCAGAAGGAAAGTAATTGCAATTAGATACGCGATCAAGGCAAGAGAGGCATCGAACCCAATAATAAGAGAACAAACCATCACTCCTCGATATCCAGAGAATGAACCACCTAGAAACCTAACCCCGTACTACACTACACTAAAGGATATATTACGAAAGGAAGGAATGACTTTTCCAGAGATAGACCACAACACCACGGCAAGCATCCCACCATGGAAGCTTAACGAAATTCCAATCGATACATCGCTAAATAAATTTAAAGTAAACAATCCACATAACACTAACTGGAAAGCAGAAATCTATCAGTTGCTACAAATATATAATTCTCCCAGAGTCATTTATATTGATGGGTCCAAAAATTCAAATGGATTAGGGTGCGTAATAGTTACGACAGGCAAAGAAAACTATCGCTATAAACCATAATGCGTCGATAATTTCAGCAGAATTATACGCCATCTTCATGGCCACGGAACTGTGTCTGGAAACACCGGAGGCCAACAATATCATATTAACAGATTCCAAGGAAGCAATACACAGAATAACTAGTACAGTGCACAGAAATGGTTGCATAAATCGAATTCGAGAGAATATATTGAAAATACAAGAAAAAATGAAACTGGATCACTATAGCCTGGCTACCGGTGCATAAGGACATAGTAGGACACGACAGGGCAGATCTCTTAGCGAAGATGGAAGCTGATCATCAAGGAAGATGCAGCAACCTGCCAGTTTGCACAAGCATAGACTGCAGAGTAGGGTTCTACAAGGAACTGGAGGAAAAGTGGAGTAAACCTGTGATACTAGAGGAATGCGAATGTCAAGAGCATCAGAGAAATATCGCACCCGAAAGAACTATCTCGAAAGCAACAGGTTGTTGTAGCCAGAATAAGAACATTGCACTCCAGTTTCACTCATCCATTCTTGATTTCCAGATCTCCGCAGCCGGTATGCAGCTCATGCAAGGAGCCCACAACAATTCCTCACGTCCTCTTTGACTGCCCCAAATATAACGAGATTAGATGATCAACCATAGCCGAACATTCAATGATTTGCAACTCATCAGCAGCAATAAACAACCTCATAGACTTTACGATGAAAACTGATTTATTTAAAGTAATTTAAATGTTATACAAATGTAGAACTTAACAGATGTAAGTCTCTAATGACCAAAAGGTTAATGCGACGTTAAATTGTAAATAAAAAAAACAATTCTAAATCTAAAAGTTATATAATTTTAATGGAGTTACCAAAATCTGACGGTATATATTTACATATGAGGTTTACAAATAAGAAATTTCTTTGTACTACATACTATAGCGCGTTATTTAGGATAGGCGTCTTTTAATTGATTTTACTGATATTTAATCAGTTTATTTAAACGCGTGAGCAACCATGTTTATCGAACGTCGGCAAAAAGTACCTTTGGTGCTAGTCAGGCTGGGGATAGTAACGGTACCTCCGGGGTTTTCCCGTCAACAAACAGCAGGTGCGGAGAGTCTCGCTGATGGAATCGTCTAGGACCTGTGATTGGTCCATAATAAATTAAATGGACCAATAGAGGAACAGTTGGTCCCACAGGTCGGGAGAAGTGGAGGCCTGGTCAGGCATTCTGTTACGGATGCTGACTAGAGGAGGACTCTTGAGTTTACCAGCGAGACAGACATCGATGACCAGCTGCGAGGGACGTCGCTGTGTTGCAGAGACCCCAGTCTGGTAACAAATATTGCACATATCATGGTTGCGTAGAGCATTTTTTTTATAAATCGTTTCTCGGGCCTAACTTGCCACATTAATCCTTGAGATTTTCATAACTGGCTAGTCGGGAGGGCAAAATTTTAATTGTACATATCTTCAATAATATTTAATAAATTAGCTTGACTTGACCAAGGGATATTGTTTTCAAAAAGTTACTTCCTCCTACCGCAGGTAAGCCGTTCGAGGAATTGAACGGTCGAAGACCTCCTACGGCGGGTAGTCAAAGAGAAATGCCACAATACCAATATTAGTATCATGGGCTTGTGCACACATGATTTGATTTTTAATTAATTATGTTTTACTTACTCCACTTTTCTCAAACAGGACATATTCACTTTTTTTATTAGTGTTTGCAAACACTTAGAATATCTTTTGATGTCCTTCTGATTATGTATGTTTAATTGTTTGTCGATCAGACACCGCTCGCTAACAAATAGCTGTTTACTGTTCAAGTTCTGAATAACTGTATTATTACGCCTTAGATTCAGTGCTCTCTGCCAATCATTGTGAACTTGCAACGAAAAACTGGCGACTTCTACCACAAAATCATCAGCCTCTAAAATATACTTTGCTCTCTCCCTCTCTCTCCGCCGACTCCCAACACACACTAAAGTTCCGTAAGTCACAATGCAGTGGCCACAGAGCCCTCTTTCTTGAGTCTCGACAATAATGAAATAAACAAAATTTATTAATTAATTACATATTTGTAATTACTACAATATATATATATATATATATATATATATATATATATATATATATATATAACATGAACTGCGTCCAATGACAAAACTGTATGTTATTCAAATAAGTCCTAAAATGGTGGACGAAAAGTATTGAAATGATATATTGATTTAATTAATTAATACATTTTTCCTACATTAGCTTTGTTGTTTATGTTTTTAGTATACTAAAACTTTAAAGTCGCCGCGACGTGTGGCATAATTATATATTGTCACGTATAGGGAACAAGAAGTGGTATAATTTGTTGTGACAGTACTTGTTAAATTCCTAAATAATCTTTAAGATTTATCTCTTACTTTACTATTGCTGCCAATGTTAAGCTGTCCACAATTTGAAAGGTGAATAACCGAAACGCTTTAGTCCCGTTGCACATAAAACAATCACAAAATTGTCACCACACTTTAGAGTCTGATGAAAGACGTAAATACGTCACATTTTCCATTTCTCAAGGGTTGTCTGATGCATAATGCATCCAGGACCGCCTCTTTCATTCGCACTCTGACCCGCGAGAAGCTTCTACGTTTTATAACTTCCGATGAATATCATGTATGAATTACGTACTAAATGTATTCATATTTTGATCAAAAACTAATATACATGCAAATTGCATTCAATTTCCTCTCTTTGGCCGTCAAGAGAGAGTGGATGCAAAGGTAGAACACGAGAGATAGTACGTTTCCCTCTTGGAAAACGTGTTTCATGCGCTGACTCGCGTTAACAAATTCCGCTCAGTCGAAAATTACGCCCGGTTATTGTGGAGACTCGCAAATACGATTAGCATCTGTGGAGTTCATCATGGCGGCGAAACTTTCCTAATAGACTCCGGGCGGCATAACCGGCAGGCGCGGATTAAAATTCGTTATGACGCAGTGTCATCTACTACCGTAATAGATATAAACGATGCGACTTTTATTACGAAAGGCCTGCAGTCTTTGTGATATTAGCTGTTAATAGAGGAAATTGCTATAAAACATTTCAACGATAGTTGACCATCAACTTTGTAATAAATAATAAATTAATTTCTGGGTTGTGACTTTATATGAATATAATTTAAAAACTGTTACAATTATTAATTAAATTTACTTGTAAAACATCTAATGTCAATGTTGTGATATTTATTTAAAATTAAACGAAAATGATATAGAATTTTCACGATAACAAATGGCAAATATTAGCATGGATTTGTTTGCGGATGTATGTGTGGTGCTGTTATGAGGTGGATGTTGGTGACGGTTGATGTCCCGCGTTGATTTGCGGCTGTCGTCCTATGTAAATTGGATGAGAGTTTTGATAGAAGAATAAGCGTTCATTGCACAATATGAAAATGCTGCCATCAAATGAGTTAAAATATCAGTTTGATCCATATACATTGAAAAAAAATTTCAGTTATTGTCATTGTGCAAGTAAACATGAAAAGCCAAAGTATGGGATTTAATAGATTGAGCTTACAATTGTTAAGTAGATTCCTCTTATTCATGTTATTCTGACTGAAAGCTACCTTACAGTGAGTAATTAGAAGGAATTCAGTAAGATCTAGCAGTTCAGGTGTCACTATTCTTTTTCCCAAACCGTCATCGTCATTAATAACTTTGATAAGATAGGATTCAAGTGATAATTTGTTATGCATATCTTAGTTGAATGAAATTATTTTTCAAAATTACGGTTATTTGTTCATCTAAATCTTTTAAATTCACTATATCCTCACGAATAATTTGATTTGAAGCCGAGCAAGAATCCAGGTTCACATAATTTTCTGTATATATAAGAAAATTTATTAGTTCTAATCCAATCATAAACTTCATGTGTGGGATCAGCACTAAAACACTTTATTTTATTAAAAATAGATCGTAGGAGCTTGTTATCAATTTGTATCCAAAATCACTTCTGTAAATGGCTGTTGCTAAAAGACAAGTACATAAAACAATATTTCCTTTCGATTGCTCTACAATATTACTAAATGCGACCTTCTTAAAGACAAATTGTAAATTAAGTATTTCGCCGTTAGAAATTATTGCCAATTCTCATCGAAACGACCGGCACTTTCAAATTTTCTCAGTTATTGATTCTCTATTTAAAGATTGTCTGTATGGATTTGTAGTGACTTCACAGAACCTACATGAGTCAGCCGAGCAGACAACATAAAGTGTGATATCTTTGGAGAGCAGAGAACTTATTTACTATGACGCCTGCAGTATATAATTGTTTTAAAGATTGAAGTCTTTACCGGTGTAATTGTTCGATAAACAGTTCTCGGTATTCACTCGGGTGTAGCATATTTTAACGCGACGTTTCGACGACTAAAATCTCAGTTGTCATCTTCTAGGCGAAGTGCCGGAACCATTTTTTTTATGTAACAGGCTACATGAGGGTAATCAACATGGTGGCAACTCCCCTTTAATAGCATAGGAAGGGATTTTGAAAGGGGGGATGTGGAAGGGTAGAGGAAGGTAGCCAAGGGTTAACTAGGGCACCCGCGCCTATTTTAAGGATCCTACCCGGCATTCACCTTAAAGTGATGCAGGGAAAACTCTAGAAAAACCTGCATCTGGTATGTCGGACATTTGGTACTTGTCCCACGCTCTTCCGATGGCGGGAGAGGAGTTAGCTGAGGGGTCGCAGCATTTCCCACTCGGTGCCTTAACCGGTTTAGGAGGCAGCTGGCCGACTATTCCAATGGGATTACTCCATTTCATGTTATAAACACCCTCCGCCGGAACTTCACGCTTCGAGAGCCAATCAGCGCTCAGTCAACAGCCCGCCTCCGCCATGTCAGCATCAGTCAAGCCACTCGCCGAGGTACATTACCCGCAGCAGCACTGGCATACATTGTTGGGGTATGAGGGTTCACAGGTGATTATTGAGTTTGATGGAATGGATGAGTTGTGTCTGTGGGTGTGATGATGGGGTGTGTTAGGAAGTGCCAGAGTGTTCTGGAGGAAGGATGAGGCGTTTTTTTTTGAGGCGACGTGAATGTAGTAGTGGTGGAGGGTTGCTATTGAATTGCTGACACGTGGTGTTAGGATGGTTGAAGGTGCTTTTGATTAGTGAGGTTACGGGTTTGGTGATAATGGAGTTGACTTTGGAAAGTTTAATGTCGTTGTGTATGATGGAATTTCTGAAGTACCAGGGAGAGTTAGTAATGGTGCGAAGGATTATGCTTCGTTTTGTTTGTATTTTGGCTGAATGGGTTTTGGCTCTTGCTCCCCATATGGATGAGGCGTAGGACCATGTGGGTTGTATTACGGAGAGGTATAAAAGGCGTTTTGTGCTGAGGGTGTGTGGGGCTTTTCTGTTTTATGTGGGGATGTAAAGTCATGAATTTGGTGATTTTCGAGAGGAGGTGTTTGATGTGCGGTTTCCATGAGAACTTTGAATCGAAGAGGAGTCCTAGAGGTGGTTTCTGTTTTTGTGGGTATTTCTGCGTTGTTTAGATTTAGGGGGAAGTGGAGAGGAGGGTTTTGGTTAGTGTGACGATTACTGTTTTGGTGGGATTGATGCTGATTTGTCATTGTTTGGACCAATTCTCTAGGTTGGTGAGTGCTGCTACGGTGGAATAATCTACAGACGAGAAGGGAAAGAGTCAGGGTTCACGTTTTCTATAAAGCCTTTGCAGATCAAAAACCTTGGC
Source organism: Zhengitettix transpicula (assembly GCA_037074705.1). Classification (NCBI taxonomy): domain Eukaryota; kingdom Metazoa; phylum Arthropoda; class Insecta; order Orthoptera; family Tetrigidae; genus Zhengitettix; species Zhengitettix transpicula. Next base: position 185,069,517 of record CM073591.1, on the reverse strand, counting down.
AAGGAATTCGAGATAGATTAAGGGAACCTACGGGAGGACTGACCACATATTCAAGTTAAATACAAGACAGCAAAAAACATATGTTGGAAAATACTTTTGTTTTTTAGGGTAACAGGCTACATGAGGGTAATCCACATAGTGGCAACTCCCCTTTAATAGCATAGGAAGGGATTTGAAAGGGGGATGCGGAAGGGTACAGGAAGGTAGAGAAGGTTTACCTAGGGCCCCCGGGCTATAGTTTAAGGATTCTACCCGGCATTCCCCTAAAAGTAATGCAGGAAAAAAAAACAGAAAAACCTGCATCAGGTTGGTCGGGCATTGGGTACTTGTCCCACGCCCTTACGATAGCGGGAGAAGAGTTTGCTGTGGGGTCGCAGCATTCCCTTCTCCGTACCTTAACCAGTTTATGAGGCAGCTGGCCGACTGTTCCAATGGGAACAGAGAACAACTCTGACGGGAGGCCCAAGGACTGTGACCCCGGAACATACACCTCTCAAAACAGGTGCCACGGCTTGTGGGAACCTTAGTTCAAAAACAGAGAGAGGAAAAGGCATCCCCAAAGATAGCCCTCCCTGTCTCTCCTACAAGGTTCTGCCTGCGAGAGAACATCCCTCGCTGAGAATAGCTCTGGCAGACACGAGCCGTTGGAAAATACTCATTTCTAAATAGGGAAATAATTACCTGGAACAATTTACCTGCAAGAGTTTTCGGAGAAAGTCCTATAACGGAAAGAAAATTTGAACTTAATCTGAACACTAGTGAATATAGGGCAGTGTAGTGAAGTGATAGTGCTCCGTTATAAAGTAAACTAAACTTTGATAGTTAACACTAAACTTACCATGCGCGGTCAAATGACCGTTTTTGCAATTTCGTATAAATTTTCTCCTATACAACGTTACTGTATCACCATGTAGCTTATTGACTTTTCCTATAATACACATACAGCCAATTTTGCAATATTCATAACAACAAAAAATTTATAGCATGCCTATCTACCACGAACGGTCATTTGACCTTTTGAAAAATTTATGTTATTTACCAATATATTCTTCGGAAAGCGCGCTACTGAAATTGATTTACGAGTATATAATGTAATTATGGATATACAGTATAGTTTGTACTTTACCATTTGTATATTCATCCCCAAAAATGTCAAGACATTCGAGGAATATCAATTTATTAGACAAAATAAATTGTTCGGAAGATGATCAAGAAGTTTCCGATATTGATAATGATACAGCAGAAAATAATTGACAACGATACGGACGAATAGAATATTTTGAATATACGAAGAGGACAAAAAAGAAAAAGATTTATATTTAGTTCCGAAAGTGAAAATGAGGAAGAGATTGAAACTGCTATGGACGGAACTGTTTGGCAACAAATAAAAGAAGGGTCTAATCGCGGAAGAGCACCGACAGGATACGCTAAACGAAATATTGTAAAGGGCAGAGTTGAGCCAGCATTTTCTTTGATTATTGATCATAACATGATTGAACATGTAAGGAAATATACGGAATTAGAGGCATTTAGAGTGGTGTAAACGAAATGGAATTTATCTATTGCAAAATTATATGCATTTATTGGACTTCTATATGCACGCGGCGCATATGAGGCTAAAAATATGGATGTATCATATGTATTGGAACACGAAATGGGGTCCGTCATTTTTCTCGATAACTATGAACCGAAAGTACTTCGCAGAAATCGTGAGATGTATTCGGTTTCACAACAAAAATCAACGAAGCCAACGCTTACAAAACGATAAGTTCGCTTTGATCTCTGAAGTTTAGTACAAATTTATCGAAACCAGTCAAACCTGTTATAAACCAGGAGAATATCTTGCTATAGATGAAAAATTGTTTCCTACCTACAAAAGCACGTTGTAGATTTACTCGATGAATGCCCAACAAGCTGGATAAATTTGGCATAAAATTCTGGTTAGCTTCCGATGTAAGTAGTAAGTATATAGTAAACGGCTTTCCATATTAGGGAAAAGACGAAGGGAGTTTGTAACTTCGAAATTAGCAGAACCATATACGGGCCATGGGAGAAATATAACAGCTGACAATTTTTTTACAAGCGCGTCATTAGCGAGTAAACTTCTAGCAAAAAAAAACTACGCTTGTTGAAACTATCCGCAGAAACAAAACAGAGCTATTATTTCAATTGGCAGAAGACCTTGGGACCGAATATCAGAAGGAGAGACAGCTAAGCAAATAATGTTTATCAAAAACAATAATAAACACAGCAACAGATTCTTCTGGACGGAAATCTTGTCAAATAAGATATTGTAAAGTCAATAAGACTAACTAAATTGGAATAAAATGTAATAAAATACATATTTGGAAAATGTGCAATACAAAATGCTGTAATTTGTAAAAAAATGTGCTGAAAATGCATAAAGGTAAATTAAAATTTCTAAATAGAAAAGCGGGAAGCGGGTTTTTATTGTAGCACCAGAAAAATATTTTGTTTACTATCCAATTGGCTAAAATCTCTTTCTATATTAAGATACATATATTTTTTTGAAGCGGTCATTTTACCGCTCATGGTAGAATTAGGTATACATGAAATTTCGGTAGGTTTATTGTTAAATAGTTATGTAACCTTTATTTTCAGATATCTTTCCACTTTTCTTCTTTTCAGGCCAGTACAATATTAATTCCTTCTTTAACTTTTTCAAAATTAACCTTTAATTCACATAATGTTATATACATGTATTTATAGTTGAAATAATGTCCGTAAACGTAGCATATATTTTAAAACAATTATGTTATTTACTCTCTTTTCCGTTATTGTAATTTCCCTTATTTAATTTGTAATGAAATTGTAATTTCATTTATCTATCACCGAGCAGACTGCCCATTTGTAGATTAAATAAATACATACATACGTACATGTTGTAGTTCAGAGAGGAGGTTTGATAGGAGATGCCAATGTCGTGTGCGAATAAGATTGTGGGAAATCGTGGGAGATGTTGTATAGGAAGGGGGCAATAACGCTTCCTTGGGGGACACCTTAAAGCGATGGGGTGCGGTTTTGAGATGTGAATATTTATTTTGATGGAGAAGATTCTGTTGGAGGAATCTATAGTGGGTGTCGTTTAGGTAGTCTTTGATTATAGCAGTCTTGGTTCAGCTGATTTCAAACCCATGTTTCAGTTAGGCCGATGACGTCACTGATGACGGCCGGGTGATCACACAACCTGTCAAAGTTATTCACATGCAAAGTATAAAGAACGAGCATATAAATGAGAGTGCGTTGATATAAATCTATAAAAACAAATAAACTGTTTGTACTACCTAACGCATCCCATTTTATTTACGTTCAATATTTTGTGTTGAAATACACAAATATTCTTTAAAGAAAATAAACAAAATCAATGTAATTAAATTGTCCACAACTTTACAACAATCTTCGAATCCCAAATATGCAATGACGTCTTATTATTGAAAAAAAAAACATACGATACGACTCAGGCGTATTTATCCGTCCCCTCGCAGCAGCAATCTAGTTCTTTCTCTCCGTAAAAAAAACTAATATATCTTCCGTGCCATGTGCAACATTGCCTGTCCACTTGTTTATACGTTGGCCTGATTATATTTCTTAATGTACTTCAACCTAATTAAATATACCAATAATTTAATATGTAATCGGTATACGTAAGATTGGTGTAATTTACATCTATTAAAAATTATTCGCGTCGTGTATTATAAAAATACACTAATCACAGCGGAATGGAATCTCCTTTCCCGGCATCGAAATCACTACTCCAAGGAGGTTAGTATCACAGACCGCGCGAAAATAATTATTACTAGTACAAAAAATTTAGAGGAGTGTTGTGAGTGGCGTAAAATGGCATGTCACAAATCTTGATGTTTTTTTAACTAAATAAGACAAAGAATTAACAGATTGAAGATTACAGAGATATTTCGTTCTTTGAAGAGCATTTTAAATCAAAATTGGTAAAACAATATCTAGTATTAGTTTGATGAACAACAGTTCACTTATTATTATAAAATTAATAAATTTCACAATAAAAGCAATAGTATAATAATTAGCAATTAAAATTTTTAATACTTTGTTAAAGTTCTCAGAATGACGTAATATATCAGACAATAAAAATACATGGTCAACAAAATTATTTTATGATTAATTGGATTATTAGATTAAAAATTTTAAAACTCCACCTGAGTAAATAGATTTATGTAACGAATTATAAATTAATGATTCTGACGGAATATAGACGTTTAATTAATTAATTGGTCTTTTATATTTTATTTATAGTATAATTAAAGGCTAAGATCGTTAGCGACAGAAATGCTATTGCATCACTGATATACGCATATTTTAATTAATTTGTCTTAATGTTGATGTTTTTAATTAACAGATAAGTTAATTAAATTCAGCCTTTTACAATTCTTCCCACTATTTAAATATTGGCGTTGCAAAGTAGGACTGATTAAAATTTAGTTCCCAACACTGCAGAACTGTGACTGGCGTAAAATGGCGTATCACAAATCTTTATGTTTTTTAACGAAATAAGACAAACAATTAACAAATTTGAAGATTACGGACATATTTAGTTATTTGAAAAGCTTTAGAATACAAGTAAACAAATATGAGTTATTATACATAAGTAAAATAGACATATTATTATTTATATAAATATTTCTCGATCGTATTGAAAACTGACTTCGGCAAAAACTGAACGACTTCTTACTTGTCTCTTTCTTTAATCGGGAATAAACACGAGGGTAGTCCACAGTCATGTACTCGGCCAAAGTTACTTCCAGATTGTTACCGTTAGTCTGTCGACATAGTTTCGGAAGTTTTTTTTATTGGTCATATCATTTATAATATTGGGACGCGTACTACGTGGCTTATCAAACGGTCTATCAATGAGACTATGAAATAAAAACTCGCATACGATGTCGATATAGTTTGTGGGACTCACGGCAAAGAAGACAGTTTATTGGCTCTTAGGATTACGTACAACGATTTAAGCAACTTGTAATGATTAATACAGTAACACGAATTATTTAGAGATTACCGTTGTTTGGTCAGCTGGATGGACTCAAAGGTGTCCTGCGTCTCTTTTGGGACAAAGGAAGGACGTGACAATGGACCCGCGCACGACTGACAGCTACCAGTGAACGCCAACATTATTAGACCTAACTAATCGAGTACCGGAATCATATATTTAGCAGACGGGCATACAAAATTTTAAACATCTGGAGGAGGAATTTGGAGATTTCGAGAGTCGAGAGCAGTAAACGATTCACTGCCAAGTTGAGTGGGGGCACCATCTGTCAGATGCCGACCGGTGATGTACGCGGAAGATCCATTTCAAATCAGCGACGCCGTCCAGAGCAACCTAAGTTCGCACCACTACCAGCCACAACAAATATAAATCCGGCGGCACGGTACCTTGAATATTACGTTTTTAATAAGAAAGATACCCAATTTAGACAAAACACCCTCAAGCCAAATTTTTTCTCGTATTTCCATATTACTAATTTCTACATCACAAATTCATCCAAATATCAAAGAAGATCAAATATCCATTATTTACAGATCTACTAATAATCTTTCCCACTTGATTAAAATCCAAAAGGACCCACTTGACACCTATAGCAAACATTGTGTTGTATACAAAATGTCTTACTTTAGTTGTAATTCCTGCTACATAGGGCAAACAAAACGTACCCTTAATATACGCATCAAGGAACATATATCTAATGTCAAACTTCCCATTGATAAACAATCTGTAGTATCCAAACATATCAATTCTAAACATACATTTCAATGGCAAAATGTTAAGATTTTAGACATTGACACCAGGTACAATTCCAGACTCATTTCAGAGATGCTTCACATTAAATCAAACATCACAGGTATTTAATGTTCAAACAGACACAATGAAACTCAACAATTGCGCTAAACCCCTGATTTACCAATTTAGTTCCTCCCTTATTGTTACGCTAGCCCTTCGGCTCTGCTATTAGTGCAGTTGTGTCGCCCTAGGCTCTTCTTCGCACATGATGAAGAAATTAGGATACCAGAAACGTTGTGTGGTATTTATATTATCACTTATTTTGTCTTAATTGGCTATCTTTCTTATTAATATATTGTCAATCAGACGTAACTTTTTTCATTTTTAATATTTTTTTACAAGCAATTCCAAAGTCCTCAGTTTATTAAATTAAATTAAATTTGTCATGTTGTTGTTCACCCCACGTAGTTCATAATAACCCCGAAATAAAGAATCGTTTATAATTATTTGATTGTTTCTTTTTGATATATTAATTTTTAATGTTTTTTGGCATTATATTATATTACATTATTAAATCCTCTTTATGAAACCCCACCTAATAATACACCCAGTAAGTTAAAAATATTACAACGTAGTTACAAAATAATGTAATACACGTCATGTTTTTCGTAAAGTAAAGAATATGAAGTTATATTTTGAAGGCTTCACATGTGTGTTGAATATCAAGTTGAGAATAGCGTGACAGAAACTACTAAACGAATAGTTGATACCATTATCACACAGACTGAATAAGAAACTCAATTTTGAGTGTAAGTTTCCACGACTACGAAGCAAAACTCAGTTTGTTTGCTGTCTCCGGCAGAATTTCCCCCGCTGCGTTGCTAGGAAGCGTAATTTTGTTTGCGAGCTTTATTAAACTGGATGTTTTTTCCTCCCCCTCTTGCAATGTCCGCAGAGTCGGCGACAGCATGTCTTTTAAAATTGAGTCAAGCTGCTCCTCTCCGGAGACAGGATGCGCAGGAAGGTCGCCACCCGAAGAGGAAACCTAATGAGTGCAGGCTCCGTTGCTAATGAGATGTAGGCGACACGCAACCATACCCTGCCTGCTCAGAGATAATCCCTCGACAGACGACAGGCGGCTGCCTCAAATAATTGCCTAGTACGAGGAACAGGACACGGGTTACCTAACGTTAAATCATCAAGTCATAATGAATTCTCTCGGAACAACGGAGAGCTCATTTGGATTATTTGAATAGCGCCTTCTCAGAAGTCACGTGCTAAATTAATTTGTTCGTTACAACATTTGCTTTGGTCTGAAGCTAATGCATATTAGCTTCCTAGCTCTCGTGACAATTCTTTTGTTTGTATTTCTACCGGGTACTTCACAATTCGATAGTTATACTCGTCGTGGTCGTCAGATGTGACTACTCAAAATTCACTACTAAATTATTCTGGCGAGTGCAGAATTGTTATATAATTTATCGTGATATTGGTAATTTGTTTATTTAATATTTGTGTACTTACAAGCATAAGTAACTGTAATATTTTTATTGTGGTATACTAATAATAAATTTATCAATCTATTAAGTGATAATGTCATATAAATGGTTATATAAAATAATATAAAGAAATTACGTTACGTAAATGACAATTAAATTAATGAATGTTTGATGTAAAATTTAGTTTGATATTATGACGGGATCTCAGAGTAGGATATTTTTACGTTTCTGATACTCATATTTCTTACTGGTTTATGCCCACTTTTCATTTACTTGTTTCCACGTTTACATTTATTTTAATTAAACATGTTTATTTTATATTTTCATATTTTTAACGTACGTATTTTTTATTTTTGTATTTTAGTATTTCTGTTATTACTATTTATGTATTCCACTATTAATATATGTAATTTTGTTTTAACGTTCTATTTCAGAGAGAAAACTGATGTAATCAATAAATCAACTCAACATGGGTGTTAAGGTTTTAGTGTCTGATCATTTTCTGACTGTGGATAAGTTTATGATCTGGAGTAATTTAAGATGTCCGTTGTGGTTGTAATAATTTCAGGTAAAATAATTAAGTAAATCCAGGATTACAGTTCTGGTAGTCTTCAGGGAATGTGTATTGCCGGTAACCTTTTTTTTGTATCGAATTTATTGGTTTCTCCATTCGCACAAACTCCTCAGTATTCGTTACTGTTCACATACTTAATTATGAGATATATTATGATCGATTAACTGCCCCCAGGGACGTTTACTTAGCGATTATCTGTAGGGAGTACAGCGTGTGTAGACTTAATTTATAAATGACAATGAATATCGGAAGCCAGGATCCTATAACGAAATTGCTGGGGACATGAAGACAATTTGATTTGATTTATTTTATTCCATTAGTACTCGTATGAGGAAATTGGGCACGTTAATACATAAAATTACAATATAATAATTGGATGCTACAATTATTAAGAATTAGAAGACAACATAAACATACTAAAATTCGGATACACAAATTTCCCTGTCCAACATAAGAATAACAACATGAATAATAACAAAAATAATAATTCTTTAACAATACTAAGGGTATCATATACTATTTACAGTTCTAATAAAATATTCAAAACTTATTAGAATATAATTAATTATTAGAGAATTGACTATCATAAAATATAGAATTGACACGTCACACAAAAATAATCACAAAACTTGACACACGCACACTAGGAGGAAACACAAACGACGGACAAGTCACTTCACGAAACAGAGCAACGCGGAATCTGCAAACTCCAGGCCGTACATGAAACAAAAAAATAACAGAAAAAAACAAAAGAGAATAACCAATTTATGAAAAAAGTGATTTTATTAGCAACAAATTGAACACTTTTGCAGGTTTTTTATTATTATTAGGGGAACGATTTAGTAACTCCTGTATTGAGTAAAACACTGGCGCCTTTCAGTAGAATATTTTTACATTGAATCCCGAAACTCTTGTAATTATTATTGTTCTTAACATCTGGAGGAAGAATATTGAATAAAAATATCCCTGAATGGTGAATACTTCTTTGGTAGAGAGCAAAGATCTTAGATTAGACCTGAGCGATTTCTAGTCTCATAATCGTGAGATCCGTCATTCATTTGAAAAATATTCATGTTCCGCTTAACAAACTTTAAAATTTCGCGAATAAACACGTTGGAAAGAGTTAATATTCGCAGACTTTTGAAAAACGGTTTACAACTTGATTTATTATCCGTATTAGAAAGTATTCTGATGGCATCCTTGAGTAGAGTATGACGCCATGTAGGTTAATCACCAGTCCTGCCTTCAGTTCGACAAAGAATTAAATTATCTATGAACCGGCTCAATTACTTATCTCAACAGAATTTGAAGTAATGATAGCGCGATTCCTTCCCAGGTCGTTCAGAGCTAAACAACTGAAAACTACCCTATTCCTCGCTGACAAGATACTAGAGTAACATCAAGTGACATGCATGTATTTTATCGTGAAGTTTTATTTTCGTACCAAGTTTTCTTTATTAAAAATACAGTAAAATATAATAAGAACAATTTAATTAAGTCAGTATAAAAAATATGTTTGTGTACGACACAGATTGTACCAACTGCAACCTAGAAATTTTCCATTTGCTGTTGTATATTGTAATACTAATAGAGGCCATTAATTGTTTTAATATAATTGCATTGTTAGCGGTACATTTCTTGAAAGCAACAAACACGGCTCTTTGTCGGCGATAGTTTAAAAACCGCGCGCTCGCACAGAAGTCCAGTCCGGCAAACGTTTCGAGAGAGCGAGGAGGCTGACCTAAAAAGTACGAATAGCGTGGTCCAGGAAGTTCAACTGGGAGATCTATTAAACTCTGCAAAACACAAGTAAATAGTTTTTGACGGAGAGACTCTTGATATAAAATCGCAAAGTGGAAGCAAAAGGTTTGCACCACACAGATGCGAAATAACATTTCGCGTAAAGGGCATCGAGGAGACATACGTCCGAGGGCTGACCGATGGAGCGGCTGATCCCAAAATTCCAGGTGGAATAACAACGAGTACTACGACCGTGTTTATTAAAAAAAATTATGTGTAGAATCAGTGAATAAAGGCCTTTTTAATGAGTTGTACCCTCAAGTTCCATTAGTGAGTACAAAGACAATTATTTAAAGTCTGAAAACGAGGATTAAAGGCATAAGTCAGATTTCGTTATCTTGTTTAGTGTTCGTTTCTTTATTGTGTTTAGAATTTATATTCCGTTCATTTCAATTTTGATTTGTTAATTATTTGATTAAATTTGTTTGTTCTTACGATCAAGCCCAGTAAAGACCCTGAGAGAAAGAGTAATTAGATGAAATTGTTGTAAAATTATAAAGTTGTATTTTCCTAGAACGCCAAAAAATAATAAATAATAATATAAAATTTGGTTTGTGAATTTGAGGAAATTAAATGTGCAAAGTGAGACTGATAATTTGTATCTTTGAGGAATAAAATTTTGGTTTTTTTAATTAATTAATTTTTTAATTAAAGCCTTTCAGTTAATAATTACATTTTGGCCCAACAACGTGGAGAAAATTTAATTCATTTAATCATTTTAGTTAACCATTACAATATATTTAGTTTTAGCATTTATTCTTACTTTTGTTGTGACTTCAGGTGATTTAAGTTTTGTGTTGGTGGCAGCTTGCTTCATAGGTAAAACTTAAACTAATTTATAGATATCAGTATGGGGGTGAACAAAACTGTTCATTCAACTTATTGTGAAAACTATCACATGCGTTGGTTGTCTGTTGTTGGTCGACTAAATATTCCGCCCACAGGGTTGTCATAATTTTCAACTAAATAATCGTAGAAGACGTTAAGTTTTTCCGATTTTGCCTTTATATACATAAAATCTTCAGTAAAACACTTCCCAACTTCATGCGGAATCAAGTTCGGTAAGTTTAACAGATAATGTGAAAAGAGAATAGCTTCGGCTTTTTAGATAGTCCGTTGCTAGTCCTAGGTCTCCAACCTTCGTCCACCAACTCTGGGTTAAGTGAAATTTGCATGTCTGGACCGCACTTAGAGGCCACACATTCGTCGCAGCTTCTATGATAGTGTTAGAAATCAGAAAAAAATAACACGTGGACAGAAATGTACATTTCTTTCTTCACACTTTTTACGTAACATAATGAAAACTTCTATATAAGACTGAACTCGCTTAGTAGCAAGTGGTCGTTGATGCTAAGGTCTTGCCAATACTTCGCGAAAGATTCGGGACTCACTGAGGTTTTAGATGGGAAGGAATCGGGCTGTGTGATTTATACCTGAAAGTGACCGCAATAAACCGAGAAGGAAACGGGTCTCGAGTCTTCTTTGTATTGTACTTTTAAATGTCTAAATGTAGAAAAATAAATTAATTAAATCAGTTGTAGGTCGCGAGAAAGAGTATAGCTTGTTAGGTGCGCAGTGGAAGAACGGTGAAGTGGAGGGGAGTATTGTCGTCAGGGGGAACTCCCTCTTTGCGCAACGCATTCATTATATTTTTACGAACGGGATATAGAGACAGCGGCAAGGTTGATATTTTTCATGTACAGCAAATACAGAAATGAACACAATATATTTCCTTGCGTCAATGTTTTCAGAATATTTTTTTACTCTAGCAAGTTACCGTAACAATGTTTTGTGTTAAACTGAGATCCGGCCTACCCGCACTTGAATACCAGGTAGGTGGACCACTGCGCATCGACTAACTGTTTCTCTCCATCTATAATGCTTAAATGGACACGACAAACTTAAAAGCTTTCTCCAGAAAATGTGATTATTTCCAGTTTTTTCAGTTTTATTTGGAACTAGCTGGGTGCCCGGCGTTGCCCGAGATGTCATTTATCTATAACCATCCATAAGACTCCAATTTTGGTTACTTTTGCGCTATTTTTATGTAAAGCTCCTCGAACCCTATCCCTAAATGTGCTCACCTCCCATGACGAAGGTGGATGAAGTCATTGACTAAGTATATCGGCCGTTTTTACATGTTAGAAGATGACCACCCCCACAAATATGCGATAATGAAAAATAATGTATTCCACGCAAAAATCGGCCTATTACATTGTCTGAAAATTTATTCCCCCGCCCAACACCTCCCAAACCCGTCGCGTTACCCCCCCAGGTTGTCACAATTAGATTCAGCGACATTCATAGTCTCGGAATTGATTCGATTCTCGGTTGTTTTTGCGGGATTTTATTTAACGTACCTCCACCCCACCCCTAAGCTTGCTCCCCTCACAGGGGTTAAATTATACACAAACAACATCGGTATAAATACTATCAAAGTAATTAACCCCAGGAAATAATTATCGCAAATATCGACCGTTTAACATGTTTGAAATTTTTCACCCCCGACCACTCCCGCTTCGGGGACTTAAACGGTCAAGTTTAATGTCATAATTAAACTCAGTGACAATCCTGATAGTTTCTGGCTTATTTTTATCTAATGCTACTTCCATGCCAACCCTTAAGGGTGCACCCTTCCGAGTCCGAAAGGGGTTGAAATTATACACAGAGAACATGTAGGGAAATTTTATTAATCTAATTTATCCCGAAATATATTTAATTGACGAAAAAAAGCCGGTCAACTCATCCCAACCCAGCCGATACCCGCGCGTTGTCCAGATTGTCATAAATAAAGTCAGCGACATCCATTACCTTCGATTTGACTCGAATCTCGGTTGTTTTCTCGTTATTTTCAAGGAAATTAATTAAACACAGTGACAATCACGATAGTTTCTGGTTTATTTTTATGTGATGCTGCTTCACGCCCACCCTTATGAGTCCGAAAGGGGTTGAAATTATACATAGAGAACACGTAGGGAAATTTTATTAATCTAATTCATCCCGAAATATATTTAATTGACGCAAAAAACAGCCGGTCAACTCATCCCAACCCAGCCGATACCCGCGCGTTGTCCAGATTGTCATAAATAAATTCAGGGACATCCATTACCTTCGATTTGACTCGAATCTCGGTTGTTTTCCCGTTATTTTCAAAAAATCCCCTCCAGCCCCACCCCTATCATGCCTACAAACAACATCGGTAGAAATACTATCAACGTCAATGGTCCCGGCATTTATTTATTCCACGCTAATATCGATGATTTAACATGTTAGAAAATTTCCATCCCATCCACTCCCGCCCATTGGGGCTAAATGGACAATTTGATGCTATAATTGAACTGGACGACATCCATAACCTTGGATTTGCCTCCAATCTCGGTTGTATTCGCGTTATTTTATTGCAGCGTTCCTCCACCCAACACCTAAAAGTGTTTTACTGATAATTCCGACCCGCTTCTGGGGGTGGTAGGCGCGTCTCAGCCCAACAGTCGGTAGAAACACTATCAATATCTGTGACCCCTAAAAATATTTATCCGACTGAAATATCGACTGTTTTAGTATGTTTAAATATTTCCACCCCCGTCCACCCCCGCTTCTGGGGGTGGTAGACGCGTCTCACCCCGACAGTGTTGTTTTCCTGGTCGCAAAGAACACGTGTACGAAATTTGGTGAAATTTGCTCCAGCGGTGTAGATTTGTACTCTCCACCCCAAACGCTAGGGGTGCTCTTTCCCCAGGGTGTAGAGGTTGAAAATTATATTCAGATATCATCAGTGGAAAGACTATAAATATCTTTGACCCCTAAAAATATTTATCCGACTGAAATATCGACTGTTTTAGCATGTTCAAATATTTCCACCCCCGTCCACCCCCGCTTCAGGGGGTGGTAGACGCGTCTCACCCCGACAGTGTTTGTTTCCTCGTCGCAAAGAACACGTGTAGGAAATTTGGTGAAATTTGCTCTAGCGGTGTAGATGTGTATAACGAACATACAAACATACAAACAAACGTACAAACAAACATACAAACATACATACACTCTTTTTTATTTATAAGATTAAAAAATGTAGTAAAACTGAGGTTTGCTGGCACAAAATGCTATTATGTAACCGTTTGTGAAAGGGTCCACAAAAGCTTCTGTAAATTAATCGATCAAAACCAGATGCGTTTGGAATGCTTCTACTCAATCGACTGACAAATTTTGGTTCTGTATCTGTTTCGTAGCAAATTGAGATTAGAGTGGGGTTGCTTCACAAAAATATCAGCCAATTGTAGTTCTTGTTTCCTTGAAATAGTAAATGTGCACAGATTTACAGTTTGAATTATATGGAATGACATTGGCTGGTTTCATTGAAACGCAAATAACACCCAATCATGATTCTTGTTTCCGTAGAATAACATGTATCCCCTTTAAAAGGCGGTGCTTAGAAATGGAAATTTTATGATGTGGAAATTTTGCTTGTCTGTGATTTAATTTCAATTCTTGAACAAATATAAAACTCTGTTCTTCATTATTGATTGTCTGTGATTTAATTTCAATTCTTGTATAAATATAAAACTTTGTTCTTCATTATTAATTTCAATTCTTTTATAAATATAAAACTCTTTCAGGCTGCATAAGTTGTTATTAAGACTGAGTAAAGTTTTCGTTACATGTAATATATTCTTCATTGTTGCTTGTCTGTGATTTAATTTCAATTCTTGTGTAAATAAAAAACTTTGTTCTTCATTGTTGCTTGTCTGTGATTTAATTTCAATTCTTGTATAAATAAAAAACTTTGTTCTTCATTGTTGCTTGTCTGTGATTTAATTTTAATTCTTGTTTTAATATAAAACTTTGTTCTTCATTATTAATTTCAATTCTTTTATAAATATAAAACTCTTTCAGGCTGCATAAATTGTTACTAAGACTGCGTAAAGTTTACGTTACATGTAATACATACATTCTTCATTGTTGCTTGTCTGTAATTAATTGTAATTCTATTTTTAATTAAAGTATAATTATTATTTATATTAAGATAAGATCATTTGTTCTGGTATTAAAGTCGTTATTATTGGATTCATTTATATGGAATGAGGAATTTTAGAATGTTTATTTTACTAATATACAATACGTGGATAATAGTTTCATTGAAGTTGTAGTAAACTAAATTATCCTATTTGGTAGCAGAAACTACCTGACAATGTAGATTATTTCTTGCATTATTTCTCGACTATAATAGAAATTCAATGTTTTAATGTACAATAAGATAATTAAAATTTCGTTTTTTGTTGATTTATAATCATTGTAATAATTATTTATATCAAGAACATTTGTTCTGGTATTAACGTCGTTATTATGGGATTAATTTTTATGAAATAAGGATTTATAGAACATTTGTTTTAGTAATATACATTACATGGATAATATTTTCATTGAAGTTGTAGTAAACGAAATTACCCTATTTGGTAGAAACTACCTTACCATGTAGAGTTTTTGTCCCTGAATATTTCTTGCTTTGAAATTATACTCATATAACATTGGTAGAAACTCTATCAATCTCTTACATCCCTAAAAATATCAGCTGTTTTAGAATGTTTGAATGTTTTCACCCCCACCCCTATGTATGCTTCCCTCTAATAGTGAAAGGGATTACCCTTGGGGATTAAATGGCGAATTGAATGTCATCATTAAACTCAGCTACATGCGAAAAACAGGATTTGACTCCAATCTTGATTGTATTCGCGTTATTTTCCTGTAAAGCATCTCCACCTCAAACCCTAAGGGTGCCCTTTTCCCAGGGTGTAGGGGATTAAAATTATAGTCAGATAACATCGGTAGAAACACTATCAATATCTGTGACCCCTAAAAATATTTATCTGAATGAAATATCGACTGTTTTAGCATGTTTAAGTATAGACGATCATCAACCGGTTAACATGTTTGAAAATTTACAACCCCTCCAACCCCTCGTTGGGAATGTTAAACGGTAATTCTAATGTCATAATTAAACTTATTGACATCCATAATACTTTGAATTGACTCTAATCTCGGTTGGATTCGCGTTATTTTCTTGTAACGCCCATCCACCCTTACCCTTAAGGGCGCATCCCTCCCAAACCCGAAATGGGTTGAAATTAAACACGGAGAACATGTAGGGAATCATTGTTCCCGAAATATATTTATTTGATTCAAAATTCGGCTGGTTAACTTATTTTAAAAGTTCTACCCTCCGCCCAACCCTTCCTACCCAATCCTACAACCGAGCGTTGCCCAGATTGTCATAAATGAACTCAGCGACATCCATTACCTTTGATTTGACTCGAATCTCGGTATTTTTAGCGTTATTTACTTGTAACCCCCCTCCAACGCCACCCCTTAATGTGCTCAACCCTCGTGTCACAAGGGGTTAAAATTAATAAAAATCACATGGGTAGAAATACTATAAATCTAATTAACCCTGAAAAAATTTATGCAACTCAAATATCGGACATTTGAGCATGTTTGTGCGGGTGTTACACGCCTACCACCCCCAGGAGCGTGGGTGGACGGTGGTGGAAACCTTCAGTGTTTTTTTCCTGTCGCAAAGAACACGTGTACGAACTATGGTGAAATTGCTTCAGGGTGTAGATTTGTAAGCGGAACATACCCACATGTATACACACATGCATACCCTATAAGGCAATTTTATATAATAGAAGCTATATCTATATATAGATAGATATACATACACTATTTATAACAATTATTAAATTTGTAGATATATAATTTTTCCATCTGAAAATAAACTACTTGGTGGTTTTAGCAATCTGCAGTTGGTAGCATTGTATAAAATTAATGCAAAACGTTACGAAATACGCTGTCTTCAATAGAAAAATATCAATTTTGAACATTTAAGTATTGTTTTTATCATAATTCTATGTATCTTCCAGTGCGTATTGCAAGATATAATTTGGCAACATATTGGTCCCTGATCCCGTTAAATATTCCACGTCAAAAGTCAAGTTATTTAAAAGAAAATTAATGCAATGAATTGTATAACCTTTCATAATAAATTATATTTATCACTGGTAGTGGTAGATTTAATTACACTTATTATTCAATCAAAATATTTTTGCTCAGCTTCATTTCTCAGAAATTGAACATCTACAACGTCGTTCCCAAAAATGGAAAACAAATACTGCTATCCTAACCTAAAATTTTTGTTTCACGACACAAATTGCACGCAATAATTTGTTTACATTTATACAAATTTATAGAAATACGTTGCGTAAAGTACAATTAATTGTACTTTTAATTCAATATAAATGTTCCTACTTCAGTACATACCTTTGACTGAATAACGACCATAAAAACTTTCGGAGTTCCGTACGTCATTTTGAATACTTTTATAGTTACAAACACATAATTCAGCAGACGTACGTTAGACAAATCTTATTATCTTCTGAAATATTATACAGGATACAATAGTACGTTATATTATGAAACTTTAAAATCTCGGCCGACACATATTTGAATGTATTATAAGGCGCCATATTGGCTTTATTAAATATAGCGGCGTAATTAACTTTTCCAAATTAACTTTGCGAAAGGATGGTAAAGTATTTCGTATTGTTTTTTATTACTTTTTGATGGAGTATTCTGGAAAAAATTTTACTTTTTATTCAATCAAAATATTTCTGCTTTATTTCATTACGAAATACAGAACTATATTTTTTATGATGCGTCAATGTTTTTCCAATGACGTCACCGTCTCTTGGCGCGCAGTAATTTAACACTAATTCGTAACTTATTTCAACTATAATTATTTCCACGTTTATTCTAGGCGTTTCTCACCCCCACAGTATTGGTTCTCGATTTTGGCAGAATATATCTACCAATTTTTGTTGAAATCTGTCCACGCAATAAAATTTGTATACGGAACATACAAATATACAAACTCTCTGCTTTATTTATTAGATTAGATTAGATTAGATTAACATACACGGTGTTATTGATTCACGTAGTAATATTTTATCTCAAACTTATAATGTGTTAGAAAGTGTAATAGAATTAATTTCTGGGAAAGTTTGTAGAGGCGACCACGTAATTTTAACTGGCATCCTTTTAATCTAGTTAACTATGTAAATTTCACGGGAAGTGAAATTGCATCAAATGCTATGACGAAATGAATCTCCTGCTCGTTGGTAGCAATCGGCAGCATTGATTTCACAATAATTCGCCATGTTATTAACAACTTTTGTGATTAGTTATGGAGTTTCGATTATATTTTCCTCATAAATTTGAATAAAACACTATGTTATATGAAAATTGCTTACTCACTACAAACTTCGCATAAAAAATAAGTACAGTTTTTCAGAATATAATTAACTGATAAAATAAAATATCACGAGAGTCGCTTCTGGTAAGCCGTAGAGAGAGTCGTTGTACATCGAAACTGGTGGACAACTGGATCTCAGGTTCATGCACCGCTTATTATTACTGTCTCTTTGATCCGGACGTTTCACCGACACACACTTGCCAGATGCACGTTTTCCCGACAACAATATCCCCATTGCCATTTGCCCGATAGTATACTGACTCGATTGATATTTTTCGAACAGATCATTTTTCCGAAATGTGATTTTTTACAAAATAAAGCATAATATTAATATTGTAGAACACTTTGTAAATTAAGTTATTCATTAATGCGTGGAACAAGTTCAACCAAACTTGGTATACGTTTCACTTGAGATCCAGGAACAACCCTGCAGAATGAACAGAACTCTAGCACCCTTATGGGTGGGGATTTCATTTTCAAAATACTAAATATACGATAACTGCTCATATTGGCGCCAAATAAATAGTTTCTAGGGTCGCTCTCCGATGCATAATGGCACTCTCGATGCTTTTAGTGTCAATTATCATCCCCTAAAGGAAGTGAGGTGAGGTGACACGGGGTGACAAACACTGCGGTAACTACCAAAATTGGTGTCGAACCCAGAGTTTTGGAAGTCGCTGAGTAGTTATGGCATCCGGGATCAAACATTTTTTACTTTAAAGAAAAAACACGCCTGGTACCTTTAAAAATATTAAAATAATACAAAGTAATTCCATACATATAAAATGTTCTTCGCATTCACCTCCTATCCATTTTAAAGATGTTAAAACTTTTATTACATCGACAATAACAGTATTAACCCATGAAGTCCAAAACCATTTATTCAGTTGAATAACATGGTATTCCATTTTTTAAGTGTATCCCAATTTTAGACCCCCACCCCAGAAGGAAAGGGGTGTCTCAGCCCAACTATGTTTGATTCCGAAACATAAGTTACATGTGTACTATTAGTAATTAGGCTTGCATTAATGTTGGTACTATGTGCAAGTTTCTTTAAGTTAGCAACAATGCAGTCGGTGTTATTTTGTTGTATTGTAACAGGACGTAAAACAATAAGCTGCGTTTATTTTGATCCGATATTTAATGTTTATTGTAATATATGATGATGAAAATTCTTCATGTGCAAAGTTTCGTTAAAATTGATTCACGTGTTTAAGATTTGAAGTGAAATTCTTTGACAAATATTTGACTAATTTCGGTATTATTGATATTTTTTTTTCCTAACTATTTTCATCGGCCGCCAGGGTTTATTAAACTTGACCCTGCTGGAATTCTATAACTAAACGAAGCGAGTACCATAACACCGCTTTCGACAGCAATATCGGGTGATATCAAATTATTATCACCCCTAGAGGTTAAATTTTAATTTAACCCTCCTGGAATGCCAAAACTAAACTCAGCGACACCCAAAACGCTGGATTCGACACCAGTCTTCGTAGTTATCGCAATTTTTGTCACCCCGTGTCACCTCACCTCACTTCCTTTAGGGGATGAAATTTGACACTAAAAGCATCGAGAGTAGCATTATGAATCTGAGCGAACCAGGAAAGTATTATATAGGCAGTTATCGCATATTTTGTATTTTGAAAATGTCACCTCCTTCTAACCCCACCCATAAGGGTGCTAGAGTTATCTTAATTCCGCAGGGTTGTTCGTGGATACGTGTACCAAGTTAGGTTGAACTTGTTTCAAGCATTAATGAGTAACTTAATTTACAAGGTGTTCTACAAAATTAATATTAAGCCTTATTATGAACGAAACGTAAAGAAATACGCAGAAAAAAAGAATGAATACAAACAAATGATAACACAGGCAAAATAAAATTACTAATTGGAGGAAGAAAACGCACTAATACGAGAAGCAGAGAGTGACCCCTTCAAAGCAGTCAGTCCTAGACAACCACGATTTCCAAGAAGCATCCCAATTCAAACATGGGATCAACACTTCAGCATAGTACTACAAAGAAGAGACACCAGACCAAGCTATAACACAGCGACACCTCAATATACAAGCAGAGAGGTTGCAGCTGCCGTACATGATGCAAAAATTGGAAGGCCGCCGGCCCTGACAATATATACAACGAACAATTGAAGCAAGCAGTAGTACTCTTCAAAGAGATATGGACTACGCTAATGACGAAATGCCTGGAAAACGGACACATCCCGGACAGTCGGCGAAAATCCCGAATAAAGATACTATACAAAGGGAAAGGGAACACAGAAGACCTTAAACTCTTATAGGGGAATAGCCCTACAGAGCACACTTTACAAAATATTCAGTAAGATATTGACAGCAAGACTCACGGAGAAAGTAGAGGACAAAATACCGGAACTACAATTTGGTTTCAGAAGAGGTAGATCTACCATACAAGCAATATCATGCCTCATAAATGACATTGTTGAAGCACTGAGACACTACAGGGGGAAGCTATATACGGTCTTCATGGATTATACAAAAGCTTTTGACTTTCTCAACAGACGACTAATACTAAACAAGCTGGAATCAATGATTGGTAAAGAACATTACCTGACGATAATAATCTCAAACATCTTGCATGAGCACCAAGTAGAAATAGATAACAGCATATCAGTATCGGACCCAATAACACAGACAAACGGGGTACTGCAAGCCTAAGCCCGTTATTGTTTAATATTGCGACTGCAGATATAGCCGAATCACCACCAACAGAAAACACGCGTCTCTATGTGTTTGCAGAGGACATGGTCGTCACAGCAACCTCCAGACAAGATCTACAAGAGGCCTTCAACAATCTAACGAACTGGGCTCAAGAAAATGAACTAGAAATAAACCTTCAAAAGACAGCAGCAATTATATTCAGGAAAGACACTTTATACCTCGGCAACAGACCAATAATTGTTACAAGCAGCTTCAAATACCTTGGGATAACCTTACAACCGACAGGAAGCACATTCACACTACACGTGAAAGACAAAGTTATCGCAGCTCTCAGAGCAATGCAAGATATTTAGATGATACGACATAGATACGGCCGTCTTTCTCTACAAAGCAAAAGCCAACCCAATAGTCACATACGGTTTGGAATTAATATGGGAGAACCTGAAAGATATTGAAAAGATAAAAGCAACTTTTCTGAAAAATATACTGTGTGTGTCGAAATATACGCCATCACGACATGCATATGAACTCACAAGGGAACCTACGCTATACATCAGGGTTAACTTTACCATCTACACCTACATATCAACACGTAATCCAAGAGCTAAAGGAAGAGAAGAGCCAAATATGGGACGATTTCTACAGTACCACCGCCATGATGACAAACGAATGGAGGAGAGCATCATACGAACTACGACACACAGTAACCCGTTTCGCCGTGCACGGTTTTCACCACAAGATTTGTAAATCAAAAAGCTTTCATCAACCAGATGTGAATTGTGTTTGTGAATTATGTGAAATGGTGTGTGACAGATATCACGCATATTGGTGTTCCAGAGGATCTATCTCAATGACAGAATTGTAAAGAGTGACCCAAATTACTTTAACACATTGTGTGAAATTCCTTATATTATTATTATTATTACGTAAAAACTCACATTTCGGGAAAATGACCTGTCGGGGAAACGTCAATCGAGATAATGTTGCCCGGAAAACATGCATCGGGCAAGTGTGTGTCGGGATTATGCACTAGACCCATACTTCCCTAGAAATTTAGAATCGGAAGAAAAGTACGGATACTTTAGTCAGTGCTCGTATCGAATCCCTCTTATCGATACCTGAAAAATATCAGTTTTAAAGAATCGAGATCTATGACAATGGAATATGTATCTAAATTACTAATTCATAACATTTATAAAATTCTATTGGTAATAAGCTTATGTGTTGTTTTATTTCAATTACAAAAAGATGTTTATTTAAAATAATCACTATTGTTTAAAGTATTGAAAAAAATAAAATTGGAGATATTTAATAGGATAGGTACATTGAAGTTAGGAAAACAATTTATATTCATTTTACACATTACAATATTATTTTCTTGTACATATTTTAATTATACTCTTCAGTGAGGCCCACCAGGAATAAAATATTTTTCAATAGTTTGTGGCTCAAACGTTTCCGTGCTCTAGAAAACACTGTCCCAATTTTGGAAAATAGCCTTTCACTTTGAACTGATATTGCAGCCCAGGAGCTATATCCAAAAAAAATGGCCTCCGCGAAAAAAGTCGGGTATTTTTGTTCTTACAACTTGTATATGTTTTTCACTTCGGCAAAACGTTTGGTGACCTAAAATCCACGAAATTTTGCACCTCTTTTCAGTTTTTGGCCAACAGCAAAAGCATGAAGCAGTGTAATGAAAATTATGTTCAGCAATAAATTGTAGAGCATGAAATTCTTCATCGAATGGTATATCAAGTAGGAAATTCGGTCGAACGAAGTGGTATAAATCGTTAGTCAAATTTAGATTTTACATCATTTTCGAAAAGAATGCAGTTTGTCATATTTCTGGTGCTGATATCTCCAAATTGGTCGGCAGTGAACTAATTTGTCATAAAATAAAGGTTTTAGAAAATTTGATTTCCCTTCCATTGCATAATCTGGTTTTAAAAATACATTGAAACTGGCCGATAATACACCTATTTTACCTATTCTACCGGACAGGTTGCGTGAAGGTGAATGTTGTCTTTTGCAGAGCATATTAAAATGTTCTAAGAGGAAGAAAGAGTCCAACGTTTCAAAGAGTATCTATATTCTAGTGCAAGGAACAAAGAATAAAAGTGCTCGAATCTTTTCGAGTACCAATGAAATGTACTCTAAGGTATGGCGCTCTTCTAGATATCCGGCTGCATTTCATTTCGCTCGTATTTGGTTATTTTCCAGAAAATGGATAGTCACGTTTGTTATTCTTCATACCTGACCAGATATCACTCGCCCGTGCAACGTAATTTTCCAATGACATTCTTGATTTGAGCAATTCCTGCATTGTGTCATAGATGCCGTATTACTCAATTTCATAGTTTGCGAAATTTAGATTTGAAAATAAGGATTTAAATATTTTACAATTTGTTTTAAATCCCCTTCCATTTACAAAAACGAAAGACCTCCTGTCTCCATATATGAGGAGAGCCTTCAAGCAGTTTATCACGTTCTTCTCCTTCTGTAATTTCAAGTCATAATGAACTATTACAAAAATGTTATGCGACATAACCCATAATGCATAATGAAACAAAAGTACACATACGTGAATCCGGC
The DNA here is from genome assembly GCA_037074705.1 of Zhengitettix transpicula. Lineage (NCBI taxonomy): Eukaryota > Metazoa > Arthropoda > Insecta > Orthoptera > Tetrigidae > Zhengitettix > Zhengitettix transpicula. The sequence goes on along the minus strand of CM073591.1, from coordinate 185,046,277 downwards.
AATGCTCTTTAAATTGGGATCATTACTGGTTGAAATTTCCTCATCGGAAGCATATCAGTTGTTTTATTATTATTAAAATTATCTGTTAGAGCGGAGACTTTACAGTTGTGATTATTTAACTATTGTAAATATTTAGCAAAATAAAACATAATATAGTTATTAACAATTTGTAAATATTTAACATGTAAACTTGGGGTGTTGGATATGACCCTTGTCATTCCACGTCAGAGACGAGAGAAACAGACTAACTTGTTTGCAACGAAGGTTTGCAAGATATTTGAAATCGATCTGATCATAGGGGAAATTTCTTGTTATGAAATGAATTAAGGAGGCTGTGGGAATTATGGGAAGAACGGATATTTAGGTAGTATGTAGTGCCAGTTGGTAGGTGGGGATTATAGTTAAGTATTTTCGGAGTGATTTAGGAGGAAGATGATATCAATTGGGAGTTTACGTTTTAGTATGTGGTTTTGTGAACGAGGGGGCGGGTTATTGTAGAACTGTAGAAGTTGGATTTGGAAGGTTGATGGAGATATTTATTGGGGTCTTGGTGGATTTATGAATTATGGTAGGAATTAGGAGAATTTCAAGGTCTTTGTCGATAACTAATTTGCGAAGGTACCAGGGGGAATTTGATATTAAACGGAAAATTTTGTTTTGTTTGGTTTGTATTTTGTTGGAGTGGGAATAGGCAGTGGATCCCCATATAGCACATGAGTACGACAATATGGGGCGGATTAAGGATTAAGGATTAAGGATAGATAGAGGAGTCTTCAGGGATATGGGAGATGTTGCGTTGATAAGAGGGAAGAGTTGTTTTATTTTGTTGTTGATTCTGGAGGTAATGTGAGGTTTCCATGATAATTTGGATTCGTATGGTGTAGTTTGTTGGATAGGTATTTTGATGCCGTTCAGAAAGAAGGAGTGTTTGAGGGTTTTAAGGGTGTAGGGAATTATTGTCGATTTGATTCTCCATTTTTTTGCCCAGCTTTCAGTATCAGTAAGGGCGATTTGTAAGTTTCTGGATCTCGAGTCTCTAGAGCATGTTTGGAGGAGTATGGCAAAGTCATCTGCAAAAAGTATTGTTTTAGTGTATTCGATTTTGAGGTATGTTTGAAAATAGAGGTTGAAGAGGAAAGGGCCTAAGGATGCTGCCTTGGGTGATGCCAGAGGTAATAGGGAAGGAATTTGAAAGGGTATTGTTAAATTTGACAGAGAAGGAGCAGTTAGTAAGGATTCTGAAGAGGGAATCATAAGTGGTTCTTTGATTTTGGAAAGTAGTGATTGGTGGTGTACATTATCAAAAGCTTTTTCTGCATCTAGGAAGGCAGCAATGCACTAGTTGTTGGTGTCGAAGGAATTGTTGATGTAGGATGTCACTGAGTAGAGTTGATGGGTGCAAGAGTGTTTGGGCCTAAAGCCGTATTGAGCAGGTGTATAATGGCCTTATTAATTAGTATTACAATATATATCATGATTTCGATTCGACATTACGGTGAAAGTAAGTAAGTTTAAAATAATACAAATAATTATTTGGTAAAATTCAGTTCGGATTACATTTTCTTTCAGCAAGTAAGTAAATTTTATTCTACTTTTGTTCATCTAATAAAAATTCCAATTTAGACCAGCGTATTCAAATTGACCTACAAACGTCTCATTAATGTAAATACGAAATATTGTTGCAAATGTTACACGAATGACATTTTGAGCACTCTGTTACAATTAGGAAGCGTTGTAAAACTGATTGGCGCTTTAGGACGTTAACTATAATGAAGTGATGCCTTTGAGGATAAATTCACATGGCACATGAACAAATATATTGATGGGTTAACTACAGTTGAATTGTAGAAGTCCATGGCTGTAAATACTGGGGCGAATATTGATAATGGTGTAATATTATAGAACTAGAGAACTAACGTTAACAGTTATTTTCATTATTTTTTTAGATATTCCTAAAAATTTAAAATACGATACTTAATAAAATACATACAAACAGACATAAATTTAAGATTATAATAATATGCTTTGTGTGATAATAAATCACTTCTAACGACGTTAATATTTGTAATACAGCACTGGAGCTATACGTATTTAAGAATCAACTATTCGTCCTGAAAATTATTATACACTAAATCTGTTTACATTACGAGTATTCACTTAATATGTCATAATCAAATAACACCCCACGACAGAATACAACAATGTTTTAATGACTATAACTATATGATTTCTACTTAAATTAAATAATAAAATTAGCAGACTTTTCGCCTGAAAAAAAATTTAATATTCAAATTATAAAACATCGAGCAATTCGCACCTTTTGCAACTATTTTTTTAATAATTATAACATCCTTACATCTGAAAGGGTCAGAATCAACGAAGCGTTGTTTATAATGTAATATTAATTTTTTTTCTGACTAAAAGGCTGCTAAGTTTATTTTTTAAGTATTGTTAATGTATTATGATGAAGCCAGAGGAGCCATGACTTCCTTGCTTTCCTTCCGCATCTCCCCTTTCTATTCCCTTCATATGCTATTTAATGGGTATTGCCTCATTGTCGATGACCATTCTGTCGTCTATTAATTAAAACGTGGGACAAGTACCGAGATCCCGACCCACCTGAAGCATGTTTCTCTAAGGCTATACCTGCATAACATCGTCGCGAATGAGCCTGGAGTCAACCTACTGATACAGTTCGCAATTACTCTTTTTCTTACCCTTCCTATTTTAGGGAATAGGCCACAACGTGGATTACTAGCCGGTTAAAAAGAAGCGATGACCAAACTCTTCACGTAATGAACCGTAGATTACTGCATTTAAATAGGTATGTATTATCTTTCATTTGTGGGATACAAGATAATAGATCCAAAAATAACTATGGAGTACGACAAATTTTGTTTCTATATACAGTTAAACGCATATTTTCCTCTTTGTTTCATGGTATTTACTATGAAGAAAGCTGTTATCTAATTCCATAGAATTTCAGATATCTATAAAACCTTGATGACCTAATAAATGAAAAAATTTAGAGGGGGCAGAAGTTATTTGAGTCATAAGAAGAAAACAACGCTGGCAACTTCCACTACAGAAATTAACTTGACTTAAACCGAAGTCGAATCTTTCGTATATACTTGGGGTTTAAAATGTTAAATCACTGAAGAGTCTAACACACGATTCTTTTCTCTAGCTGTAAAGGGTTGGTCTGAATAACCAAAGGAAAAAAGTTGAAGCACGAAAGGTCGTAACAAGACTAAAGATACGACTGCCTCAAAATCCGTACTGGATATTATAAGGAGAAATGTGCAGCTCAATGACTAGCACTTAATGACCACATACAATGTTCTACTACTGCGTAAACATCAACAATCATAGTTCAACAAGAATCGTTGGTTCACTATTTATTTGGGTTTCCTGTAGAGTAGGTATGGTTCCAGTGCTTGCCAATACAGTCATTTACGCCGAACGTAGACGTACGTACGCCTTCAATAGGCGTTCAGGAGAAGAGTGAATATAATCACCAGTCGCTAACGACTAGAAGTAGACCGGCGAGGGATGTTCTCTCGCAGGCAGAACCTTGCAAGAGAGACAGGAAGAGGCTACCTTTGGGGATGCCTTTTCCTCTCTCCGTTTTTGAACTTAGGTTTCCACAAACTGAGGCACCTCGACCTGTTTTGAGAGGTGTGTGTTCCGGGGTCACAGACCTTGGGCATACGGTAAGAGTTGTTCTCTGTTCCCATTGGAACAGTCGGCCAGCTGCCTCCTAAACTGGTCGAGGTACGGAGAAGGGAATGCTGCGTCCCCACAGCAAACTCTTCTCCCGCTATCGGAAGGGTGGGACAAGTACCCAATGCCCGACCTACCTGATGCAGGTTTTTCTAGGGCTTTCCCTGCATTACTTTTTGGCGAATGCCGGGTAGGTTCCTTAAACTATAGCCCGGGGGCCTTACTTAACCCTTGGCTACCTTCCTCTACCCTTCCGAATTTCACCTTTCAAAACCCTTCCTATGCTATTAAAGGGGAGTTGCCACTATGTGGATTACCTTCATGTAGCCTGTTACCCTCAAAAAGCGACTAGATGCAGTTTTTGATTAATTCTAGAACAAAGTCAAACTGTTCAACAGAAAGGAGTAAAAAAATAATTTTTTTAAACAGTCCAACTACATTTTTAGCTCTTTTCTTCCCATTGTTTGAGACTCTTAATTATATATATAATTAATTTAATTTATTATTAATTTGTTTGATATAATTTACTTGAATTTATTTACAAAAAATTAATTTGAATCACAAATTAATTATGCCAAATTATTTACCAATCTTCGACGTATACATAGCGCGCACTGTAAAATAAGAAATATCTGAGAGTGGAATTCGAAACAAACTAGAATGAAAATTACAATTGAAATTATTTTGGAAATGTAATAAGAGACAGCTGTAGGATTTGCTTACGTGAAGTTCAGTTGGTGTCATCGGGTAATGGAGAGCAGCCTGCTACAGAAATTCTTCAATCCTCCAGTTTTAGCCATACGGCTTCCTTTGCAGTCTCGTTGCAATTCGTCGCCTTCAGGGCTTATTTGATAAGAAGCTCTGCAATACTGAACCATCTGGATGAGCATAACAGCATATTTTGTCTGCATCAAGACGCACTTTACCTAACTAGATCCTCTCCGACCGCCGAGTCCGTTTTAGCAACAGCTTCTTTGCTGTCTCGATGAAAAACCGAAGATCTGCGCTGACCCTTTCAGCTACATTCTGACCATCCGCTGTGTGAGTGAGACAAAAAAAACTGTCCCTCTGAAGAGCCCATTTTATTGACGTGCTGTTTTGTTCACGAAAGCAAATTCTTGTTCCATTCTGCGCGCACTGTGAAGCCAATATGGAAAATTTATCCTCCAAACATTATAATAAAATACACGAGCACACCAAACATGCGTGTGGAGAAGTATCTAGTCAACTTCTATCTCCTCAATCAAGGCGTATTAAAGTAATAATATTTTACGTCTACACAATTTGGGGGGGGGGGGGCAAAAGGCTACATGAGGGTAATCCACGTTGGGGAAATGGGGGATGCGGAAGGGTAGAGGAAGGTAGCCAGGGGTTACTAGGGGCCCTGGGCTATATTTTAAGGATCCTACTTGGCATTTACCTAAAGAAATGCAGGGAAAACCCTAGAAAAACCTGCATCAGGTAGGTCGGTCATTGGGTACTTGTCCCACGCCCTTCCGATAGCGGGAGAGGAGTTTACTGTGGGGACGCAGCATTCCCTTCTCCGTGCCTCGACCAGTTTAGGAGGTAGCTGGCCGACTATTCCAATGGGAATAGCGAACAACTCTTACCGTATGCCCAAGGTCTGTGACCCCGGAACATACACCTCTCAGAACAGGCCGAGGTGCCTCGGCTCGTGGGAACCTTAGTTCAAAAACGGAGAGGAAAAGGCATCCCCAAACGTAGCCCCTTCCTATCTGTCCTACAAGGTTCTACCTGCGAGAGAATATCCCTCGCAGGTACTGCGAGAGAATAGCCCTCGCAGGCCTTGTCACGTCTACACAACTTTCAAATCATTTTTTAAACCTAACCTTCCTCCAAAACGATGTGACTGCGAATGAAATTACGCGACTAGTGAAAAATGGATAAATCGCAGACGCTCGGTACAAAATGGTAATCAACAATCATCGCGATAGTCGCACCGAGTAAAACGTACTTTTCTGACTGAGATTTACGATGTTAAAAGGAGGACCAGTTTGAAAAGCATTGAACAAACATTTTTCTTGGAATAATTCCTACAGTCATGTTTCGGAGGAACTTTTATTGCTGTAAGTATATTTAGTAAATAATTGAAACAATGCTTGTGTTGTACGCCTGTTGAATTCTTCAGTTTTCTCTGCATATTTTTCAACACAGAGTTTTATATTTTGGAGAATAACCCGGTTTTTCTGGGAAGTTGATGCACTGATTTTTATTGACTACTGTACAGTGAAACAAAGAGAATATAGACGTTCAGAATAAATAATTCAAACGAAGAGCAATTTATATCCTCGGCAATGAAATTGTCGGGACTGTCACATGAAAGGGCCTGACCACCAGCTTACGTAATGAAGCAGAAACGTGAATCGGCGACTGTTTAGGATCTTGTAATAGGGAGCAATTAGTAGTCGGTCGCAGGAGGTAGCCTTGCAAACAAAGCCAACAGCTCCTTTGAGCTACACAGGGCAATTATCGGCGTCCGATGGGCTTGTCTGTGTTCACAAACAACGGTTCCGGTCTTGTTGGATTGGAAATCAAAGCCTCAAAATCCGTCCTCGGTATTCTAAGGAGAAATGTGCAGCTCAGTGGCTCGCACTTAATGCGACCACATACGATGTTCTACTTCTGCGTAAACATTACAGGCTGTTGCCTAATTACGCCGATGCTGTTACTACCTCTCAGGACTTAGTAGCTTACTTTTAAACATATGAGTATTCATATGATTATATTGTTTTAATTTATTAAATATATTGGATTGATTGGCCTTTAAATATTGACAGTTGAAAGTAGAAATATAACCTTTTTAGACCTGATAAAAATCAAATTGTTCCCATTGGAACAGTCGTCCAGTTGCCTCCTAAACTGGTCGAGGTACGAAAAAGGGAATGCTGCCCGACCTACCTGATGCAGGTTTTTCTAGGGTTTCCCTGCATTACTTTTAGGCGAATGCCGGGTAAGATCCTTAAAATATAGCCCGGGGGCCCTAGTTAACCCTTGGCTACCTTCCTCTACCCTTCTGCAACGTGGGTTTGAGATGGCCATGATACTCCTATGGACAATTTTATGTTGTTATTCAGAGGCAGTTCCACTCTAGGATTTATTAAGTCTTACTCCCGGAGATGAATGTTGTTTAGTTAATTTTGTAGGTTTATTAATATTAGGTGAGTTTAAGAACAGAATAAATGCTTTCAAACAAAGCTCAACCATATAAACCAAAAGAAAGTATACAATCTTGTACACAGAGCTATATAACTTTCTAACTCCAAGTTCCATCAACACAACATAAATATTCAACTGTATTGTAAATGTTTTTCAAATCCCTTCCTATGCTATTAAAGGGGAGTAGCCACTATGTGAATTTCCCTCATGTAGCCTGTTATCCTAAAAAAATAAAATAAAGTAAATTAAAAAATATGTTTGTAGATAGCTTTCAGCAACTAACTAATCATCCATCAAATCATCGAAATACAAACGATAAATTAAAATAACACTAATTATGCTATATGAGGGTGGTCTGAAAAGTTTCCGACCTCAACGTGAAGATAGCAGCACTAGTAAATAAAAGCTAGTGAATTTCGTTGTTTATCTGTTGACAGCTACTCACCAAATTTTCAGCCATTTTGGACGCGCAGTTGTTATGTAACAGTCGTTTGAGTGAGTTGTTGTGAGTGTTTTTGAGAAAATGGAAAAAATCGAGTATCGAGCTGTTATTAAATATTTGTTTTTGAAAGGCAATACGCCTACACAAATCAAAGGTGAGTTGGATTCTGAGTATGGGGACACTGCACCATGATTTACCACAGTGACATTTTGGGCAGCTGAATTTAAACGTGGCCGTAAGAGCTTGGGAGACGATGAACGTTGGGGACATCCAAAAGCTGCATCTACCGACGAAAACATCGCCAAAGTTCACCAAATGGTGCTACACGACCGCCGAATTAAAGTGAGAGAGATAGCAGAGGTCATGAACATGTCAAAAGAACGTGTTTGTCACATATTAAATCAACATTTAGGCATGAGAAAGCTGTCCGCGCGTTGGGTGCCACGTAGACCAAAAACGTGTTCGAATGAACATTTCCAACGCTCTGTTGCCGAAGTTTAGGCGCAATAAATCCGACTTTTGGCGCCGATTAATTACTGTAGATGAAACTTGGATACATCATTATACGCCCGAAAAAAAAAATACAGTCCAAACAGTGGACTGCAAAGGGGGAACCGGCTCCAAAAAAAGCAAAAATTATTTTTTCGTCTGGGAAAGTGATGGCGATTGTTTTTTTTGGGATATTCATGGAGTTATTTTAATCGATTATCTTCAAAAAAGGAAAAACCATTACAGGAGCATCATTACTTGACAAGCTGAAGGCAGAAACGGCCACATTTGCAGAAAAAGAAAATCCTCTTTCACCAAGACAACGCACCGTCTCACAGCTCAGTGGTTGCCATGGCGAAAATCCAGGAATTACGGTTTGACCTGCTTGACCATCCAGATCTAGCCCCAAGCGACTTCTTCTTGTTCCCTCATCTAAAACTTGCGCTCGGAGGACAGAGATTTTCGTCAAATGAAGAGGCAATCACCTTCGTGAACAATTATTTTGCAGAGAAAAACGCTGAGTCCTTTTTGGACGGGTTACAGAAATGGGAGCATCGCTGGGAGAAGTGTGTAGAGTTACAAGGAGACTATGTTGAAAAATAAAAATAAAAATTAAAAAAAATATCTTCTATCATTGTTGGGTCGGAAACTTTTCAGACCACCCTCGTAAGTAAAAAATAATAATGTAAATGGTTTTACATTTTTCCGTAACTAAAACATTTAAAACTTGAAAACCTAAAAACAATTTTGAAATAATCAGCACAGCGTACTTCGTTGTTACAAAAAATATTCACGTGTTCTTCAACGTGCCATATGGTGATCTGACAGTAGGGCATACACAAGTTCAAACGTCATGTACTATGATCTAATTTATCGATTGTGTATGTTACATAAAAATAAAACCTCATGATTATTATTTGAAAATATAAGTATTTAACTCAGGATTAATTGAAACTAAACTTCAAGGCTTGTGAGAGCTGTTCTCTCGCAGGCAGAACCTTTCTGGAGAGACGGGGAGGGCTAACTTTGTAGATGCCTTTTCCTCTCGCCGTTTTTGAACTACGGCTCCCACAAGCCATGGCACCTCGGTCTCTTTTGAGGAGTCGAATACCTGGGGCATACGGTAAGGGTTGTCCACTATTCCCATTGGAATAGTCGGCCTGCTGCCTCCTAAACTGGTCGAGGAACGGTGAAGGGAATGCTGCGTCCCCACAGCCCTATCCCAAAGCGTGCTCCCCTAAAATGCCGAAGGTTGTGAAAATAATACACAAACAACATCGGTAGAAATACTACCAATGCAATTGACTCCGACAAATATTTATTCCAAGCAAATATCGGTCGATTAACATGTTTGAAAATTTTCATCCCACCATCCCCGCTTGGGAGAGTTAAACGGCAAGTTGCAAGGGTTAATTAAACTCAGCGACATCCATAACCACGGATTTGATTCCAATTTCGATTTATTTGCGATATTTTTATGTAATGCCATTCCAACCCCACCCTCCCAAGCCCGAAATGGTTTGAAATTATACACTAAGAACATGTAGATATATATTTTATTAATCTTATTGATCCAGAAATATATATATTCGTCTCAGAAATTGGCCGGTTGATACGTTTGAAAATTTTCACTCCGGCCCACCCTCTCGCGTTGCCCAAGTTATCATAAATAAACTAAGCAATACCCATAACCTCGAATATAGATTGTCTTTGTGTTTCTTTATGTAACGCCCCTTCAGCCCCACACGTAAGCGAACTTCCCTTCCGTGACGAAAGGGGTTGAAATTATACGCAAACAAAATCTATATAAATACTATCAATCTAATTAACACTGAAAGATATATATTCAATGCAAATAATGGCCTTGTTTACATGTTTCAAAATTTCCACCCGCACCCGTGGGAGTTAAATGGTAAATTTAATCTCATAATTAAACTCATTGACATCCATAAGCCTGTATTTGACTCCAATCTTGGTTTTATTCGCGTTATTTTCTTGTACTGCCAGTCCTCATCCACCCCTAAGCGTGCTTCTTTCCCATCCTGTAAGGGGTTGAAATTATACACAGATAAAATCAGCAGAAACACTATCAATCTCTTTTACCTATAAAATTAATTCGACCTAAATATAGGTTGTTTCAGCATGTTTGAATATTTTCAGCCCCGTCCACCCCCTGCTCCTGGCAGACGTGTCTCACCCCGATAATGTTTGTTACCTGGTCGCAAAGAACACGTGTACGAAATTTGGTGAAAATTTTGCTTCACGGGTTGTATAAGGAACATACATACATACAAACTTAAACTCTGTTTTATTTATTAAATTGTTTATGTTTGAATGGAGTTAAACTGATATAGGCTTATTGTTTCTAATGCATGAAGTTAAAATTGGCGGAGAATAGTTACATCGTCCACGATAGCTTGATAAAATTGTCTTTTCCTGTGAGTGAGTAATAGATGCCAAAATTAACAAATCGACAACAATATTTCAATAGTAAGTTGGTAGAACTAAGAAGCACATTGCTAAAATGAAGATGAATTCAACCAGTAAATTTATGTTTATTAATGCATCCATTGGTCACTTACGTAGGAAATAGTAAAATTCAATAACTATATAAATACATAAATAAAGATAAATATAAATAAACTATATAAATACATTAAATATAATAAAATACAAAATAGATAAATCGGAAATTAAATAAAGTGTAGTACGATGTAAAGTGAAAATGTTTGCAAAATAAATTAACACTACACTTTTATCTGAAGCCCGCAGCAGATCTCGTCAGTGGATGTTTCACAGTGTTATGAGAGGAAAGAATGGGAATTAGTAAGGCGATAAGAATATATAGTTTACGCATAAAGCACTGTTTGAGTACTAGTGAAGAAATTGGAGTTTTAATTGACTATGGATCTATTGACAAATTCAGGAACCCAGTAATAAGCACCTTGAAGTATATAATTTACTGTCTTTGGTGTACTGGTTAAAATTGCTCGAGTATTTATAGATCGTCCGATAGACTGTTATAAAGTTTTATTCCAGAACACTGGATACTGCTCTCGTAAATGGGAAGACGATGTTTATATTATCTAAACGGTTTCCGGTTCCGTGTTGATGATATTCACCGTTGGCCAGTAATAGACTAATATTAAGTTTCACAAACTTTAAAATGTATAAGATATTGACGCAGGGAACGTTAGGATTCCTAAAGTCTGTAATGAATAATATTGCTTATGACTCGTTTTCGGAGTTTGAATATTTCGGAGACCCGAGGGCATTGCCCGCAACCACTTATAAATATTAGAGTGAAAATAATTTTCTCGGTGTTGAGGTCGACTTGCTACATTAATAATTGTATGGAGCTGCACGTGGAACAAAGTAGGTCGATATGACGATTCCACTGAATATTATCGCCAAAGACGGTGGACGAGTTGAGATTACATTGTAATCAACGTAAGAAATAGTAGTTGCTGAAAATTGAATTAATTTAGTTTTTCAATATTAAGTTTTAAGTTATTCGCGCTGAACCTACTCCAAATTTGTTAACGCGCTTTCAACTTTCACGCCGAAAACTTTAGATCCGTGTCAGAGACGACGAAGTTGGTGTCATCCGCATACAACACGGGTTATAGGGGACGAATATTAGCAGGAAGGTCATTTATATAAAAAGTATAAAAAAACCGAGTATTTATCCCTGTGGAACTTCAGTCTGAAATGAAAATACTACCGTTTTGATTTTGAATGGCCACTATTTGTTACGAACGGATAAGAGATAATTCGTTTCCTCTGATAACTTATAATTTAATTTTATTCAGTAATATATTGTGGTTGTCTAAGGTAAACGATTTTGACAAATCTTTGAGTATCTCCGCCACTTTTATTTTTGATCCTTTGAGAAAGCTATGCTGGGCCGGGTCTGTAAATGTTACTAGTCGCGTCTGTAAAACATTATCTATTATATTAGAAACGTAGTAGTGAAATAAAAATATGTAATTATCTATTTCAGTCCGTGAATCTTTCTTAAAGATCTTAACGTATTGGATTTGAATGTGCAGGCTGAATAAGAAATATAGCCAATTCAGACAAAATAGTGATAATATAAATACCACACGTTTCTAGGATCCTTGTTCCTTTCGTCAGGTACGAAAAAGAGCATAGAGCGACACAATTGCACTTGTCAGTTGAAAAAACGCTCCGACAATGGGAGAGTCGAAGGATTGGAGTAACAATAAGGGAGCAGCGACAATGGGAAAACAGAAGATTTAGCGTAATAATACGGGATAATAGCAGTTATTGAGTTTAATAGTGTATGTTTGCACATTAATAGCTATGAATTTTTATTTAATGTGAAGCATCTCTGAAATGAGTCTGGAATTATACCTGGTGTCAATATCTAAAATCTTAGCATTTTGCCAATCAAATGTATTTTTAGAATTGATGATATTTTTGGATACTGCAGATTGTTTATCAATGGGAAGTTTGATATTAGATATATGTTCCTTGATACGGGTATTAAGGGAACGTTTTGTTTGCCCTATGTAGCAGGAATTACAATTAGAGCTAGAGATATTGTAAACAACATAATGTTTGCTGTAGGTGTCAAGTGGGTCTTTAAGGTTTTTAATGAAGTAGGAAAGGGTATTAGTAGATCTGTAAATGATAGATATTTGATATTCTTTGAATGATTGGATAAATTTGTGATGTAAAATTTGTAATAAGGGAGTACGAGAAAAAATTTGGCTTTAGGTGTTTGTGGACGTTTGACAGTAAGATATTGGAATTTGTTCAGTCTGTTGTTTATGTGTTTAATCATAAAATTTAATGGTACTCATTGGAGTTTAAAATGTTTCGGACAATATTTAAGTTGTGTTGATAGAACTTGGAGTTATAAAGTAATATAGCTCTGTCTACAAGATTGTGTACCATAGCTCTCTTTTATATTCAATACTTTCAATAATTACCATCCCAACTTACAATTCCTCCTTGAACTTGAATTTAACGATTCTGTTACTTTACTTGATGTCACTATCCATTCACAATACTTCCATTCTTACCAATTGGTTCAGAAAACCTACATACTCTGGACGTGTACTCAATTATATTTATGAACATGCAGTGTGTATCAGAATTCCTATTACAGTCTTCTATGAGTTGTAGAGGGAACTGTAGACGAAATTTTGATGAGGGACCCATGTCTGCGAACGTACCACTTGGATTCAAAATAGGTTTGAAGATTGAATCCTTTTCAAATCTCCCGCTTCACAGTACGCAAACAAAATAGGCTGAGGGCGACTGCTGATATCGTGTGCAATGGTTGAATCATACATCGCATCGCATCGCCTCATTCCATCACATACGATTGTAATCAGAATAAAACAACGGCTGCGAGACACAGGTACTTTCGAAGTTAGGAGAGCTGATTGTGGTGTTCACGTGCGGCTACCTGAGACGCGACAGGTCGGCGTCTCGAATTAGGAAACAAAACTACAGAAAACAACATTTCCGAAAAAAAAAAAAATTAAATTAAAATACACACGTTACAGTACAAGTATGTCATGAACAAGCAGTAAATGAGGAAGTGGTAGGTATTCTCATCGCACAGAAATTTAGACGGGAGGCTTCAATAAAATTATTTCCGCCCACGTCAGCGGTGCTTCAAGTGCACGATAAAGCTACAAGGCCTTCACGAAGGAGTGGTGGTAAAGGAGTTGAACCATTTTGCTCGTTTTGCGAGTCCTACTGGGCTCAGGACTGTCGAAGAATCACTGGCGCAAGGAGAAACTAGAGATATGTGACGAAGATAAAAGGAAAAATACACATGCAGCTCAGACAATTTTGACTTCATATACCTTCAGAGCGTGGATCACTGGACCAACAGGATTGAGCAGACTTACTAGCTGGGTACTGGACGGAGGCAGTCAATCCAGTTTCATTACCAGGAGCTTAATCGACGAGCCGTAATTGCACGCTATCAAACAACGAATACTAGCTGTCCGTGCGTTCGAGTCTCATACACACTGAAACCAACGCAGACTTGTCAAATTTAACGTGAACGGAGCGTGGAGACATTTCACGGTTACAATTAGTGCCTACGAGAGCTGTAATGCTTTAACACCTCAGCCTGCTGTCCCACATGATATTTGATCCATGGCTCATATTCGTGAACTCCAACTCGCTGACCCAAGTACAGAGTGGCAGAAGGATAGCCCCATAGAAATCCTCGTAGGTCGAGATCATTATTGGAAGGTGGCCAATGACAGTTCACCGATACGTATTTCAACTTCAATCGTGTTAATTGCTTGGTTGGATACTAAGCGAAAACAGATCGGCGACACAGATACACTCTATTGCTGTGAACTCCATCAATTTACTGGCGACCTCTTCACCCTCAGACTCTTCTGGGATCTAGAGACAATCGGAATATCGCCTGAACATGCAAAGTTGTCAAGTCCCAGGAATTTAACTATTCTTAAGAAATTTCGAGCTTCACTTTTAGTGGAGGAATAACGTACTGTTGTTTGTCTTTCAAAGAAAGAAAACATCACGCTACCAAACAATAGAACTAACGCAGAAATTAGGCTTAGTTATTTTAAAAAAAGACTGGATACCAATGAGAACTTGAAGAACGTATACTACAGCCAAATGCTAGATTACATCAAAGACGGAAAACTAGAGGTTGCACCTGTGGGAGACTCGAATAGGGTATCGTTTTATCTTACACCCCAGGCAATAAAGAAATAAAGGCTGGGAAAATTAAATTGGAGAGAAACGCTTTCAAAGATCTTCTGGAGACGCTGGACTAAGGAATTTTGCAGCTGAAGAGTTTCCACGAAGCTTAACTTCCAAATAGGAAAAGTACCGAAATCCGCGTCGGGGACCTTGTCCTGATAAACGAACATTTTCACCCCAGGAATTATTGGAAACGGGGACTCATTGCGAATGCATGTTCACGTCAGGACTGTTGAACTAAGAATCAATTTTTTTGTATAAGAATATGTAATTAAAATATCTTTCACTTCGGAGTCACGGCTTCTTGACATACTATTAGCCTTGACGATAAATCACTTCAGTTCGAGCGTTCTGAACCACCTTGTTGATTTGACCACGAGACGAGCCTCTTACTTACGCCACACTTTCCTTGTCTCCTCTCTGATAACCTCCAATCTTCCTTCTCCCTTATGTTTTTACCCTTATGACAAAGCCAGAAAGCATCTTCTGTCAAAAGAGGAAGTTACGTCCCATAATGTCATCTTTTAAAACTCCGATCTAGCTGGTCAATGTTTTTATAGGGTTTTCCCTGCATCACTTTTAGGCGAATTGCTGGGCAGGATCGTTAAAAGTATAGCCCTAGTTAACTCTTGGCTACCTTGCTCTACCCTTTATATATATATATATATATATATATATATATATATATATATATATTGTAATGATTAAAATTAAATGATTAATTAAACTGAAATGAATAACAAAATGATTAAGATAAAAAAGTTTTAATTTGCAAAAGATTATTTCAACAGGTGTTCATTTAGTTTTACATTTGATTTGCCCTAGGTTGGCACGCCGAATCCAATAATTTCAAAAATTACAAATAAATATTTTATTTTTATAATTTGTGGCGTTCAAGGTAAAATACAATCTTTTATATTTCACAAACAATCAAATTTAATAACTCTTCTTCTCAGGGTCTTTACTGGGTTTGATAAGTAAGAACAATAAAAAATTATACATTAAATAATTAACAATTCAACCAACTTGAAACGAACGGAATACAAAATCTATCAAAATGAAAAGAACCGAAATCTGACTATACTCTTAATTACCGTTTACAGAATTTAATTCTTTTGGTTTGTACTTACAACTGTCCTGCTGGTACCAGACTTATTTTTGGAGCTTGGGGACACAATTCACTAAAAAGGCCATTAATCACTGATTCTACACTTGATCGAAGCACACGGTTGTAGTTCTTGTATTCCTCCGGTCAATAGTCGGACGTATTATTTCAATGCCTTTCTTCGGAAAATGTTATTTCGGAACGCCTATGTATCTGAACGTGGCGCTAAAGTTTTTGTTTCAGCTTTGCAGGTTTTTTATAACTTGTCTTTCCGTCCAGACTTAGATTTTTAAAACATATACGTCTCTCAGTTGAATTTATATTCTTGGACCACGCTGTTCGTACTCTTAAATACTGCTCCCTCTCTCGACCATAAGATTCGCCAGACTGCAACCAACTGACCTTCCGTACAGTGCGCGCAGTTCACAACAAAGCTAGTCTGTTTTCCATTGTCGTCATTGAGATCGGTGCCGCTAAACAATTAATGGCATCCTTAAATAGTATTACAATATATTGTAATAAACGAACGTGGGTCGACAATAAAAAAATAAGATTTATATTTTAACATACAAATTTTATTAAAAATTATCAGAATTTACAGCAGAATTTAATATTTAATATTATAAAAAGATCTCTTTCTCTCATGGGTCTTTACTGGGTTTGATAACGGACAGAACACTTAAATAATCAAAGAACCCAACATTTATCTTTAAATTAAACAGAAGTATTTAATCGTCTAGACACCGACGAAACTTATTAACGAACTTAGAATTACCAGATTGATTCTAAATTTAAAAGAGTTTATTTTATTATCAAAAAGAAGAGAACGATATCCGACTGTATCTTTTAATTACGTTTACACATATTAATACCATAAATTTCAACTCACGATTACTCAGGAACATTTGGCTCGTTCATTACACACACACTTTATAGACTGGACGTTTACACACACTGACTCTAACACATATTATTGGTTCGGCGATAGCTGATTCTCCATACTCGGTGACGGACATCCCAGTTGCTCGTGCTGAAACTACTCGACGCTGGATGCTGTGTCCTGGTCTCCTAGCATCGAAGACAGTGGTCAAATTTTGATATTACTACAGATTGAATTTCTGCATATAAAAATGTTTATAGTTGAATAATTTTTCTATTTCTCTCGCAGGCTGCAAATTTTCTCCATCCTCCGTGCTCGCCGCCGTACGCCTCAACACTCAACTGACTCAACTCCTCGACGCTAATTCCTCGACTGACTAACAAATTCATATCCTCCCTTTATATATATGACCGCCCCTTCTATCTTCTGCTTTGTTCCAAGACTACGTCGCAATTGCATTGACAGTTTCTCCATTACTCCGAGATTTACACTCTACAGCTGCTCCCCGCTTAGAAAACATCTAGCCGTTCTGTCTTGTCACATCGAGACAGGACCCGTAATTACTTTGCACTTGTATTCTCACCCCCACATGTGCGCTGCTCGGAAATTCTTCTGACCGCTTTGATCACAAGTCAACAAGCCGACGGTCAAGCCCATTAACCAGGCACAATGCCTTTCCTAAACCGATACATCTACCGACCGGCCACCCGCACGTGTCCCTTGACCTGCTTTACAAATCCTAAGTACACATTGCCACTTCCTGTGTCGGCCAAGACCATTAATCCGAAACAAATATCTTGCCGCTCTGTCTTGTCACATAGAGACAGGACCCGCAATTACTTTGCACTTGCATCCTCACCCCCACATGTGCGCTGTTCCGAAACAATGCATTACCTCAATGCATTACAATATATATATATATATATATATATATATATATATATATATATATATATATATCCTTTCTTTACGTTTAATGAGTGTGCTGCTATATTCATATTACTTTGATCTGACATAACGACGCCAATTTTGCTAAGTTAGTAAAACCTAACTAATCGAAAGAACGCATGGTACATAATTTCTGGAATAATTTAATAGGTTCCTTAAACTAATATTTTTACAGAAATTTAAGTTCATTGCGCACGTATACAGATTTTAGTTATAAATTTCCTCAAAATATTTAACACATGCAATAAAAAAAATTCACCATTGTTTGACAGGATTTATTATTTTATTAAAACTGCATGTCTATCAATAATTCACCATTGTTTGACAGGATTTATTATTTTATTAAAACTGCATGTCCATCAATAAAAAGGTGTCCCTTTTAATGTATTTAAATTACTCAAGTCAGGAAAAATGGGAATCTGATTTACAATGGTCTTTCGACAGCACAAGGATAACATATTAAAAATATTTATAGAGTACTCTAACTTAGAAAATACCAAAGATTACATCAATTACAAATGTTGGTGCACCAGGGATGAAGGGGAAAATGATTTTGTGCGCGCTGTGAAAACAAAATTAATCTTATACGGAATTTATTGAATTTCATTGCATCACATATAGGGAAATTCTGTCCGTGCTTCCATTCGACCTTGTTACTCAAACAGTAATAAAAATTATAGATTCCCTAAGATGTAAGGCGGCGCAATATATAGTATTTAAATCATATTTATGGGGATGATTATCGCTGATTTCAGTGATATTTATATGCGCAGAGGTTAGATGTGTAATATAATAGTCTACACGTGCCATCTTATCATAACGTCTCTTCTGCATAGCGGACATACGTGGGCGCAGCTGTAAGAAAGCTGAGTCTAGCGCAGGTCAGCACCTTAGATGCCGTGTGCAACGATGCCCACGGCAGCAGAAATCTTCCTTTCTCTAAGAGCTCTCATTGGAGACTTAAAATCATCAGGGAGGGGAAAAGGAGTCTTCCAACTGTTCAGAGCTTCTTG
The DNA here is from genome assembly GCA_037074705.1 of Zhengitettix transpicula. Lineage (NCBI taxonomy): Eukaryota > Metazoa > Arthropoda > Insecta > Orthoptera > Tetrigidae > Zhengitettix > Zhengitettix transpicula. The sequence continues at coordinate 185,027,774 of CM073591.1, read as the reverse complement.
GGAACGGCAGTCGTGATCCAACCTACAGACGGGTCGGTGGCTCCTGGTGCTAACCGCCAGTTTGTCTTTCTTTATTTCATTTCTGACTATTAAATCTCTTTATATATCTTTGTGGTAAACAATTAGAGATAATTAGTTTTTAAGAATCAATAAGACGTACATAATTTTTGAACTTACAAAAAAGTCGTTTTAAAATATAAAATGTTTCATTTTAATAATTGTGAAAATTTCCCTTCAATTGTAAATTGTTGTAACAACCCGACAAGTGATGTATGACACATGGGATAATCACATAGTGTGTTTAGAAATTCATAAGTGAATATCAACGAAAATCATTTCTCTATGTTGAAAACTACATTAATATTAATAAATATAAAAATAAGTTGTACTTGGACGGGCGATTAAATTTTTTATTTAACTATCAGTCATTAACGTCTAGGTCCTTAACAACTATACATTTACAATGCATTGGCTTACATAATTCCTTCACATTACATAAATTATAGGTTATTTACATATTATAGATTAACATTGTAATGACCATTTCTTCAACAGTGCGCTATTTTGAGGCGGAAGCCCCTGTTTGGTCGGCTGGTGGACTCGGACGGTGTTTTCAGACCGTTTTTGATACACAAGAACCGGAGAATGACAAAAGAACCTGCGTGCGACAAAAGACGTTAAGAGGGGTAAACACATAAAGGAACGCCAAAATTATTAGGCCTGAATAATTGAGTTCCCGAAGCATCTATTTGGCTGACGGGCATGAAAAATATTTAAAACATCTGAAGGAGCAATTTGGAGATTTCGGAAGGTTGAAATCTGGCAGTGAGTAGTAGCAAGCCACGAGATTGAGCAGTCGCTGAGCAGACTCAGGAAAGTCCTGCCAATCCTGAGGAAATTGTGGGGGCCTCACGAACCCGCCGCCATCAAGATGCACTTGGGCGTCCCAGCAAGGGAGGGCGACGCCTCCGCAGTAAGTTAACTAAATTTACTCACTTTACTTATACGAATAATTTCAATTTGCTGTATCGTAGGCTCAACCAACATTATTCCTGTATTCTCTCTCTCTGTCTGTGTGTGTGTGTGTGTGTGAGAGAGAGAGAGAGAGAGAGAAAGAGAGAGAGAGAGTCCACGTTTCATTGTTTTGATTATTGTCACTTTTATATTAATTCGGTATTATTGTGGTTTATTACCGCTGTAAATTATTATTTTAAATTATTAAATCTTTTTATTTATGAACCATTTAAGATTATATATTACAACATATAATTAAAGAATATACACTTATTTAACTTTTATTCTGCACCAAGATTATTTCGTTTTTGAATGTGTACCTCTAATTTAACACTTTATTTTAAAATTTTCATGCAGTGAAATATTATTTTAATGAATTTTATATATTTGGTACGTTGATGATTTTATGAATTCGTTGAGTTCTTCTTGTATTAGAACATATTTTATCTGTTGTTACGATTTATTGCAGCCTTGAATAATGTGTACGTGAGAATTAATTTGGCCACTGCGTTGGTTGTCCCCACCGTATCGTGGCGTAATGGTTTGCGTGAATATATGACGCTGAGAACTATGCCGGCGAGAGTTTTGGTTCTGATAGGGCCTCCCAAGGGTAGGTCCAAGGGTAGACTCCAGACTCCAGGTTGGGGTTGATGGCCCTACCCGACCCGGAAAAAAAATTATCACAAAATCCTCAGTATGAATGTCTAACAGATAACGGACTTGGCGATCAACAAACTCAAACTGGAATACGGACAATAAGAAGTAAGGAAATGGAAAAAGTATTCTCCGTAGACACAGGGAACATACAGACAATGCCTGGAAAACTGAAGGAGGTTTCCCTTCAATTACTAAATTTAGGCTGGACGTAGTGGCTCTGCAGAAGACAAGGTGACAGGGGGAAGGAAGAGTTGATAAGTAGAAATACTCAGTTTTTTTAGCGGACAGGATGATCGAAGTGGAACGGCTGGAACCGGTTTTATGATTAATGTTGAGATGAGAGAAAGTTTCTTGTATTTTGGACCTATGGGAGATAGTATGTGTAAAATAAGGCTTAAGGGGAGATTTAAAAACATTACAATATTCTCAGTTTATGCCCCAACAAAAGATGGAGACGACCTTGATAAGCAGAAGTTTTATGATGCATTGGAGGAAGAATGCGATAAGATACCCAAGTATGATATACATAAAGGCAGAAGAAAGATCCCAGGCTAATCGGATAGACTTTATTTTAATATCTAGGAGGCATGAGTGGTTTATCTTAGATGTTAGGACAGCCAGAGGGCCAAATGCGACTACGACCACTTCTTGCTTAAGGTTAAATTTTATGAAGGGCTGGCGACAGTTTTAAATAAAAAAAGAGGAAAAATCGCGAAATGTAAAGTTGAAAAGCTCAAAATACAAAATGAAAGAGAGAGATACCAAACACCATTGAAGAGAAAGTGATATGTGTTACCTTAGAATAAAGAGTAACGGAACAATGAGAAAGTCATCCAAAGAAATGTTTGGAAAGAAACGCATTGGAAAGAATGAGAACTGGTTTGATGAAAGGTAAAAAAATTGATTGATATAAAAAGTAAAGACAGGCAAAATATTTTACATAGACACACAAGACAGGATTTGGAGAAACATAAGGAATGTAGAAGGAGAGCCAATAACGAAATATGTGGATATGAATTGGCTTAGTGTGGCCGTTTCTAAATCTTGCTTCCTACCATTGAATTTATTGTTGACATTTAAGGATTGGAAGACACTTTTCCATTTCCTCTGCTTTTGAATCTCCCTTCTAATTTGAATCTCTACTTCATTAAGTGCTTTGCTGCCACTTGAAGGCGTATTATTCGCGTACGTCAACTGTGTGAATTCACAATTCTGTTCAGTATGTATGCGATTTGTAAGTTTACTTTATTGATTAGGTTCTTGATTGGCGAATAAATTTGGAAGTCCATTATTTGACAATGACGGGCTACATGAGGGTAATCCATGTGGTAGCAACTCCCTTTTAATATAAAAGCAAAGGATTGAAGGGGATGATGCAGAAAGGTAGAGGAAGGTAGCCAAGGGTTTACTATGGGCCCCGGGCAGTATTTTAGATTCTATCCGGCATTCTCCTAAAAGTGGTGCAGGACAAATTCTAGAAGACCTGTATCAGGTAGGTTGAGCACTTGGTAGTATCCCACGCCCTTACGATGACGGGAGAGGGTGTCGCTGAGGGGACGCAGCATTTCCTTCTCCGTGGCTCGACTAGTTTAGGAGGCACCCAGCCGACTGTTCCATTTTTTAGAGTAACTGGCTAAATGAGGGCAATCCACGTCATGGCAACTCTCCTTTAGTAGCATAGGAAGAGATTTGAAAGGCGATATGCGGAAGGGTAGAGAAAGGTAGCAAAGGGTTAACAAGGACCCCAGGGTTATTGTTTAAGGATCCTACCCGGCATTCGTCTATGAGTGATGCAAACCCTAGAGTAACGAATCTTTCATTATTTTTTAGAGTATCAGGCTACATTAGACTAATCCACATGGTGGCAACTCCCCTTTAATAGCATAGGAAGGGATTTGAAAGGGGGGATGCAGAAGGGTAGAGGAAGGTAGCCAAGGGTTACTAGGGCCCCCGGGCTATATTTTAAGGATCCTACCCGGCATTCGCCTAAAGAAATGCAGGGAAGACCTTAGAAAAACCTGCATCGGGTAGGTCGGGCATTGGGTACTTGTCCCACGCCCTTCCGATAACGGGAGAGGAGTTTGCTGTGGGGACGCAGCATTCACTTCTCCGTGCCTCGACCAGTTTAGGAGGCAGCTGGCCGACTATTCCAATGGCCAGTGTTTTGTCACTTTTAAATGTGAGATCATTTCACAAAACGACTGGAGAAGTGTATGATTTATATATCTATGAATCCTTTCTACCTTCCATCATATTTTCAAATACGTTCTGTTGAAGAGTAGAAAAAACCAAAAACAGTTTCCAAGTTTTTAACTTTATTAAATAAATAGTCGGAAGATTTCAACTATTTGTTATAATCATCCTGAATGAAAAATGAAAACGATTGCAATTCTACACACTGAACCACCTAATGGAGCAGTTTTAAAACAAACCTTGTTGAATAAACAACATAGTTTTATAGTAGTGACGAAGTACCTATAGGTACTAATATTTTTTAAAGTTAATGTGATTTTAATTATAAGACAAGAAGGTATGCTATGGTGAAGGTGTTTCAATGTATTCGTAACTTGATGTTTTTCTATAAGTGGTAACGTTTTATTGTTCATTCAGGATGATTATAACAAAGAGTTGAAAGCTTCCGACTATTTATTTAGTAAAGTTAAAAACTTGGAGACTGTTTTCGGTTTTTTCTACTCATAAACATCAACGTCAACAGTCCCTTTTACCATAATACGTTCAGTTGTAATATATTGTAAATTTTCATCACGATAAACTTCTTCTGTATTGAAAGAGAACACTTCACGAAATTGTTATAACAGTGGTTATTTGACCTTCTCAGATGTTTCTGCTCGTTGAACAATACGCAACGATAGATCATGTTAAATGTCTGGATTTACGTAACGCGAAGTAGATTAATTCAGGAAGTGTTTTATTTCCTCGGCTGGATTGGAAGGATTAAAATTCTCTCCGCACAACGGCAGCGCTTGCTGCTGTAATTGCTTTCAGCTATCATCATTACGAGATTGGGAGCACGGCTAATCCGCCAAATGAAGCGGCAAGAAACGGGAATGGACTTGATGCAGGCAATTTCTCATGGAATTTTTTACAGAGCATTAGTCATTGACGCTGTTTCCAGGTCGTTAGCGTCCACTTTCTCAACGCCGACTCTTTGTAGACACGGAAAGTGGTGGAAGTCTGCAGATTCTGGTCTTATCGAGTGCAAATTTTCTTTAATTTCCCTATTTTATGACTTGGATACGCAGTCTACGAGGGAAATGACGGGAATACGAATCTGACAAATTCACGTGCCGCACACGTTGCAGAAACAATACTCATCGGACAAAACGGCAATCTCTGGATAAATAACGTGATACTGGGTGAATTAAAATAATTTTTTTAAAAAATATATTAGGTACAACATCATTTGGCATCAATATATTTTTGATTCAGTTTGAAATTAATTCGTATGCTAAGCAATTTATAATATTATGCTCTCATTTGGTATTTAGAATCAAGTAAAATAATCAGTATTAAGCATGTTAGTTATAACTTTATAACCACAGCTTCATCGGGACTTTATCAGCACAGTCTTAGGAGAATCATGCCCAAAGGTACCTTATATGATACTTTAATATGAAAAGTATTACTAATTACTCTTGAATGATAACTTCAATTTCCTTCATCGCTTCAGGCAATAAGGAGACAAGAATAATGCCAAATGCTTTGAGTACCAGTTTTCCCAGGATCAGCATTGCCTCTATCTGCATAAAAGTCATTTCTCTGTAAAAAAAAAATAATTAGTTAGTGCTTTATGCCTTATATAGGCTTATATAATGGTGCGTTGATATCTCCTACTTATTTGTAGAGGACCTTTGTAATCAGTATTAAACAAGATACCTAAATATAAATATAGTTTAACTCCTCTACAGATACTGAACTCTTGTCTCCCTTTCCGAAGAATCAGTAATACCAGTGTTCTCTTCCTTGACGGTATATGTTTTAGTTCTCAGTGAATAGACTACTATATTAATTCTGTTGAAAGTATATTCTCATAGAATTCAAGCATTTAACAATTAAAGTAATATGATCGCTCGTTCATGCTGCCAACACCTAAGAACAAATGCGGGTGAATTGCTCAGAAATGAGTTGAGTTGTCAGCTCAAATTGATTATATATTGTCCTTCATACGTGGATGATATTAAAGTGCACAATTCTTAACATTAGGGTTAGGTTTAGTCAAAAATATTTATCTGATTGGAGTTTCAAGCTTTCTTGATACAAAGCCAGGGTCACTTTCTCGCAAATATTCAGGAAGTGAAGGATAAAGCTGAGACAAAATCAGCCCACTGGCTGCGTACTTTCACAAATACAAAATAATTCATATAATTTACTCAACTGATAATTTATCTGCCACGATAATTTCGTGGAGGAATGCAAACTGCAAGAGAAATCAAAGAAATATCAACAGCATAATTAGTATTCTGTCGACAGTGTATAATACTTTGTGTTATGTAATACATCAACAGATCATATCACCATCATCAATTTTCTTAGGTTGTAATTACCAATTTACTAACGTCTATAGTTTTAGAAAAAAGAGAAATATAGATACAAACAGTTTTGTAAAAAAATGAAATGTATGATACTAACCGCTCTATGGAAATTATCGGAAATGGAGTTTTGTTTTCTTTGGACACTTATTAAGTAATGATGTGTAAAATTGATATATAATGAAATATATAGTTGATGAAAACAGAATTGGGAACTAAATGTGCTCTAGCGGGTCACAAAATGATATTTTTATTATTAAATAATAATTTCCAACTATGTAGCGTATTTATTACTTTTTTTAGACTAATGGTAGTGGTTAATTTTTTTAATTTAATATAATTACAGTACATAATACATTGTCCTCAAAACTTTTCAACGTCACAGTCTTCGTCATACGTAGCAGTAGTTCTAGAAATTTTCCTGTCTAACTCAATGTATTTCTTCTTCCTTCTCACTCTAAATTCAATTACATTCTTAACATTTTTGGGGTAGATTTTTCCGTTTTACATTTCAAAACATTAGTGATGTCGACAATCCTCGGGCTTGGTCTTCCAACTTGGCTATTCAATATATGATTTGATTTTTCAACGGAATTATTATTTTTGTGGCGGTATAACGTAGGATTAGGAAAAAATGGATTATTTTCTGTCAGACGCAAAGCTTCAAGGATGCTGAAAGAAAATGATATATTATATTATATCATACGTAAAATTAATAACTTAATTTCTATAAGAATAAACTATAATAAGCTAACCTTACAAATTAGTATATTGTGAATCAAATGATTAAATCATATTTTCACATTAAAAATTAATGTAATTATTATTATTCTAACTCTAAAATATTGAAATAATTAAAGGCTTACTAAGTTAATTACAAGATAGTATTATGATAACAAGTTTACGCGTAGGCCTATAGGTAAAAATTTATTCCAAGAACTCATGAATAAATTAGCAGTGGCTCAAGAGAAATTTTTGAAGTTCAGTTATGAATGGAACCGGAGTGTATCTTAATTCTTTAATGTCATCAGGAAGTTTGTTAAAAATTTATATACGTGTATACTCCATCCCTTTTTCTTCAACTGACAAAGAATTATAAATCTTTTTTCTTGTATTAAATAAATGCATATACGAATTAGTACTAAATTTATCATAATTATTTATTAGAAATACCTTCAATGAGTAAATTAATTGACCTGAGAGAGTAAGTATACCCAATTTCTTGAATTTCTCTCCCCTGGAATTAACCTGACACATTATCGTAATTGTTCTACAAAGACTTTATATTTACCAGTGGAGTTGCTTCAAACTGTTAATTGTATAAATAAAATTACTAATTTTTGTAATGATGAAAAAATATCTTACATCTTCATATTTGTAATTATATAAATTTATTATATACAAAATTATTAAACCTGAAGAGGTCCTAAAAAGGGCGAAACATTATTTATTTAATGTTTTGTTAATAAACACAACTTTATTTACAAATTTTAATTCTTTCTGACGATAGGAAAATTGTTAATCATAAATTTAAATACATAAGCGTAAGGTCACCACGTTTTAGTGGTAATAGCCTGATATAAATTTGGCAGGACTGTTCAGGAAATTAGAAATGAGATCCGTCATGAACATGAATTCGTTGAGAGTAGATAGATTATTTGAATACATTATAAAGATTAGGAAGTTGCTAATAAATGGCCTGCTGAGCAGAGCACTAGATCCTCGATTCCACACCGACCCAATACACTACTTTTATTCCACGTGATCTATCTGTCTAGTGTGACCGAAATAATGATAGTGATTAAAACGCAAATGACATGATACGTCAACCCGTTTCGTGTCTCTCTCGATTATTCCAGTGACATATTCTGAGGTTCATATCGTTAAATAATCCCCAAATCTCGCTGCAGGGATGAGATACATGATTATTACCAATATTTGCAAATTTTGCGCTATCCGTGATCTGTATTTTTAACGATAACTTTAATATTGTATTTAACCCTCCGTTAGCCACGCTAGGTCCAGGGGACCGACGCTATATAGTTTCTTTGTTATCTCCGAAGTCTAGTCAGATACAGGGATGAATTTTTATGACAACTTAGAGGAATGTTTTTACAATAATGTTCCAAGGCCAAACTTCAAAACAAAAGTTTATCGGAAAATGACATTTGAATAAGGAAGTAGCGTAGATTCGGTCCAGAGGTTCTACTGTGTCCATTCCCGTCGGTATTTTTCCCGTCCTTGCCGCAGTAGTATAGAGAGATGGTATAGTTCCATTTCGTAAAATCATGGACTATTATTCAGTTTTAGTATCAAATATTTCTATTTTGATACTTATATTTTTATTCTTAAAAGTGGATATTATATTTGTGGGTTTTTATTACAACTTTCCGTTTTTCTGTTTGTGAACAATTGTGGAAAATGCGTAAATATGTATACAACATGTAATGCTCCTTACTAGTTTCGTTTTATTTGGTTGATGTCTTCTAACTTCTCTATTTCATCTTGCGGAAGTTTTCTTTTTAGCCGACGTAGAGGAAGGGTCTCTGGCGAGATCTTGAAATAGTTGATTTAGCTTGTTTATCATTGTTAATTGTAATTTATTTTGATGGTGTTTGCTACTGTAGTTACACGTAGATCTGTGTGCATAACTGAGTTGCGTACAAACCAGGGCGCATCTGTAATCAGCCTTAGTGCTCTGTTTTGAATACCTTGTATGCAGTATGCAGCCGATCCCCAAATCCAGCGACGGTACTGTCATAGAGGTCGGATCAGACATCAGTATAGTAAACGTTTGGTGTATAAAGCGAGTGCCGATCTTTTGTCCAGTAGATTCTTGAGTGAGCGGAAGTTGTGAATTTGTTCTGTCCATGTTAATTTAACAATATAGTTTTTACACTGTCGTCATTAGGGACGTTATTTCAATTAAGTATCACGTTCGGTGTTGTTCATGTTCTCCGGCCGATAAATTCGACCAGGAAAGATTTATGTAGATTCACAGTTGTTCGCCAAGAACTACACCATTCAGTACGATGATAAAGATGTTGCAGGGACTCATAATAAAAATGGGTTACATCGTCTGCGAACTGAGCAAGATTTTTATTTTATTGTGTATTTATTAAATACTAACTTATATTAGGTATTAGAATGCGTCCCACGCACTGCCCTGGGTATACCTGAAGAGATTGCAAAGGATTGTGAAGCATAATTTTCGTCCGCCGAGTTTGAATGATCCTGCAGTATCAGACAAGTGTGTGTGTGTGTGTGGGGGGGGGGGCACTTGAGTTTGTAGAGTAGACCAGGAATCCATACTGTATCAAATGCTTTTTACGCATCGAGAAATAACCCCCAGACGTTCATGGGTCGCAGAGACAGACAAACCAATCCGACGATGTGGTTATTAGTGATGAATTAAAGAAAATGTCTGACGGGAGCTGTTTTCTTCTCGTTGTTGATGGCGTGCCAGATAGACTATTGATTTTCGCTAGCAATAAACGAGAAGAGTATTAAAATATATAAAAGTCTTTTTCTACTTTTAAAAGTTGCAGCACAAATATATACAATCCATGCGGATTTAGGTAGCTCACAATGTGAAACCAACGTTGTACCGGTTGTGTTTGCCTTTCTTCCAGATAAGAAGGCAACTTACTTACGTTTCTTTCAATTGCAGACCCGAATGGATTCCTGAAATTCTTAACTCCGATTTTGAAGCATCAATTATCTCTGTATTAAATGAGGTATTTCCTTTACTCAGGGTGCCTGGATGTTATTTTCATTTTACGCTTTGAAGAAAAGGTCAGGACGTCGGAATGACGAAAGGATATAAAGACAACTAAGAAGTTAGACTGACCGTCTGAATGTGTATAGCACTAGCTTTTATAAAGCCTGAAAATATGCAAGCAGGCTGTGCATGCAATCCCCAGAAGAAGAAAATCTCTTCCTAGAATAGTGGTTAGACAATCCATTAGTGTCACACAGTTTATGGAATGCTACGGTAGACGCCACAGAAATAATAATTCCGTTGAAGGATCAAATCATATATTGAATTGTCAAGTTGGAAGACCAAGTCCGTGCATAGTCGACATTATTAATCAATAAATAGTTCTCGGTATACACACGGGTTTTGCATATTTATATTTAAACGCAACGTTTCGACGACTAAAAGATGACGACAGAGCCTTTAGTCGTCGAAACGTTGCGCTTAAATATAAATATGCAAAACCCGTGTGAATACCGAGAAATATTTATTGAACAACTATACCGGGAAAAACTTTAATCTTTGACATCATTAATGTTTTGAAATGTGAAGCGGAAAAATCTACCAACAAAATGTCAAGAATGTAATTGAATTTAGAGTGGGAAGGAAGAAGAAATACATTGAGTTAGACAGGAAAATTTCTAGAATTACTGCTACGTATGACGAAGACTGTGAGGTTGAAAAGTTTTAAGGACAATGTCTTATGTACCTCCACTTTTGCATAACTCAGAATGGCACTAATCCCCACAAGAAAAAGTAGATCTCTTCGCCAAAATCCTCTCCTATCAATTTACACCCTATTCACCCGCCAACCCTGCTCTAGACTCTCACATTCAATTAGCTCTTTCTTAAACGAACAATAATACTAAATCAGAAACCTTCTTCACCAAAAAAACATTGCGACAACCATATCCAAATTAAAAAATAAAACGTCTCCAGGCATTGATCAAATAACCACAAATCACGTAAAAGTTCTACCCAAAAAAGCCCTAATCCTACTAACACAAATTTATAACGCAATACTAAAAACCTCCAAATTCCCAATAACTGGAAAATTGCAACGATAAAAAAACAAATAAACAAAAATCCAACCACAGAAATTACAGACCCATCAGTCTCCTACCAATACTTGCTAAAGTCTTCGAAAAACTATTTTTATCACAACTAAAAAAAACAAATCTCGCACTTATGCCCTAACCAACAATTTGGATTCCGAAACAACCACTCCTGTCCTCAACTTCTTAACATAGTAACTGAATACATTAATACATCCCTTGAAAATAAAAAAATATATGCCTAGCCACATTCTTGGATTCTGAAAAAAGCATTCGACAAGGTTCACATCCCTCACTCCTCCTCAAATTAAAACATCAGGTATCCACCCCCTACTTTAACCTCCTATCCAACTATCTTACAAACGGCTCTTATCTTGTCAAATATCAAAACCATTTCTCCCCAATATATCCTATTCACTCCTTGGCTCACTCCCATATTCCATGTATACCCACGATATCCCCCAAACAACCGCAACAAAAACTACCATATTTTCCGACGATAGTACCATGACTACAAATCGGCTACAATACAACTAAAAACTGCCATTAACAATGTAGACATTTGGGCAATTAATTGGAGAATAACCATAAACCCAAACAAATCCATCACAGTTCATTTTTCCCTAAAAATAATATCATTCACTAACAGTATCTATATTAACGACCCATTCCAAACAAACAAAACAATAACCTTGCACTCGATTCAAAAATATCATATTCCCAACACACCAGTCACATAAAAAATAATCATCACCGTTTTAAAATACTAAAACCATTAATTAATCATAATTCTCCTTTATCCCTTTCAATGAAAAAAATACTTTATGTATTCCTTATTTCTCCATTATGCAACTACGGCTGCAACATTTGGGGTTCCGCAGCCGAAACACACGTCAACAAGATCCAAACATCCCAAAATATATAATCATTCGTTATATCACAAACTGCTCCTGGTTCTTCTCCAATTCTCACATCCATAGTGACCGCAATATTCCAAATATCCACCAAACAATAACCAAATACATTCTTATTCAATATAAAAAAAACAAAATTCACCCCAACCCGTTAATATCCCATACAGCTGCCTCTCCTCCACCTCACCGATTAAAAAGAAAGAGACCGAAAGACCTAATTAATATTCAATAAATGTAAAGGATGTGAAAAAAAATGTGCTCCACATAATATAAAATAAATAATGTAAAATGTAATATATTTTATAATATAAAATGTACAAATATCACAACAGTAAATTCATTATATTGTAAAGTTTCCTGAATTAAAAAAAGTCTTATGTACTGAAATTATATTAAGTAAAAAAAATTATGCTTTGCTATGAGTCTAAAAAAAGTAATGAATACGCTACATAGTAGGAAATTATTATTTAATAATAAAAATGTGATTTTATGACGCGCTAGAGTACATAGTTCCCAATTATTTTTTTGTCAACTACATATTTAATTATATATCACATAATTACTTAATAATTGTCCAAAGAAAACAAAACTCCATTACCGTTATTTACATAGAGCGGTTAGTATCATATATTTCATTTTATTTACAGAAGTGTTTGCGTCTATATTTCTCTTTTCTCTAAAACTATAGATGTAAGTAGATTAGGCAGTTACAACCTAAGAAAATTGATGATGACGATGTGATCTGTTGATGAATTAAATAACACAAAGTATTATACAATATAGACAGAATACTAATAAAAGAAAAATGATAATATATATTCTATTAATTAATGAAATAGTCAAAGTCGGAATGAATGCTAATCCAAATTCACGTATAGAATAAAAGTCATCTGGGCACCAAACATTGTTGATATGTTACGCTCCAATTCAATGAATTATAGACGACATTTTATCATATATTTTTTTGTAATACTGCGTAGAATTGATATATACTAAATATTTTATAATAAAGTGCCAAATAAAGTAAATACACGTTTTACAGACAAAAGCCCACTATGTGAATAATGAGGCGTGAGTAGGGCCTTTCCTAATCCTCTTGTTCCAGAGGGACATTCTACCTGTGTACCCCGCAAATGGGACAACCATGGAGACTGAGACGGAAAAGTGGAGAGGGACCAACAGCTCGACGTCGTGCCAGCCATTATCAAACGTCAGCCGAAATCCAGGGTCCATCAACAGTCCGACGTCCAGCCACTTTCTGGATATAGGGAGCTTCTGTATATTACGTTCCACTGCTTATCCACGCCAGCGTAAAGTATTCTGTTGTATGTGACGCAAGACTCGTACAAGATTTTTTTTTAGGGTAACAGGCTACATGAGGATAATCCACATGGTGGCTACTCCCCTTTAAGAGCATAGGAAGAAATTTGAAAAACATTTACACCGGGAAAACCTACGGTAGAATATTTATGTTGTGTTGATGGAACTTGGAGTTAGAAAGTAATATAGCTCTGTGTACAAGATTCTATACTCTCTTTTGGTTTATATAGTTGAGCTTTGTTTGAAAGCATTTGTTCTGTTCTTAAACTCACCTAATATTAATAAACCTACAAAATTAACTAAACAACATTCATCTCCGGGAGTAAGACTTAATAAATCCTTGAGTGGAGCTGACTTTGAATAACAACATCTCAAACCCATGTTGCAGTATTTGATAGACTGCAATTTAGAATGGTTTTCGAGATCGGTAACGAAATTCTGACGGGAAACTGCAGTCTCAAAGTTATAACTGAGATCCTTCCGAATACTGAGAGAAATGCTTAAATTACCTTTCCCTTTGTATTATATACATTTTTTAATTATATTTGGGCTTAAATATCATCGGGGCTGTCACCAATCAATCATATATTTCTGTAATATGGCGTATAGAAAAATGTATAGTGGCAATTAGCAATTGATAAATTAGAATGTATTTAAAAAAGTATACATAACGTTGGTATTACATATAATAAAATAATAGTGTTACAACTCTAACTAATGGGAAACTTGGGATTGCATTTCTTTTGCAAGGAGTTCAATATGTGTTGCCACGCGAAAGGAATTTTATGAATCTGTAGGGCCTATCGATAATTCTTGATCTGTTTTTTTTTGCTTTCGTTAAATTCAGTTTTGAAAAAAACAGTTCCTATTTTATTTATCCACCTCTCCCACATTTTTCTCTATCATCACTGGAGCTCTATCTGGATGAAAAATGCTTAACTTTTCCCACTCCAGTCTAAAAACACTAAAAACATCAAGAAATTTTTCAAAAATATCGTCCCCTCTTATAGTGTCTTTCATGGTTCGAAGAGCGAAAAAATCTTTGGTATTTTAAACTTGGTCAACTTCACGAATAATATGCAACAGAGAAATTTAGTGGCGGGCCGGACAAAAATACACGAGGGTCTGGGGTTAACCACCGTTGCCTTAAACTATCCATTCGAACCGATTGGGATAATTTTTTATAAAATTATTATTAACCATTTGGCACCTGATGACGACAGGGGCTGATACACCAATGAGGATTTTTTTAAAAAAAATTATGTCGCCTCTTTTGCGAACCCTTCAGTGGAGAATAATTATATATAGAAAGAAAATTGTTGCCTCATAAAGCGAAAGCTTTAATTTTAAATTTTATCATTGCTATTCATAAAATTCTTCTTAACACCGATTTTCAATGCTGTAATTATTTATTGATGGTCTAAATTACGTAGTGTTAGTTCTATGTATTTCTTAATCCATACAACAATTATGCTAATTGTAAAGAATGCAGCAGTACTGCTACTGTGGAGTAATGGAGTTTCCTTCCTGCAGTTGCTTCCGTTTTCTTAGAGACTTGTAAGTTATGTTTATCGATAAAGCCGAATATGCGTCTTCGAGCCTCACGTTCGTGAATGGGACTTTTCCGGGATAGAGAAAGTTAACGGCGAGCGTACGTGAATCAGATTAAGGGCGATATTAGCAAGCCTTCGACAGGACTTATAATGGTCCCTTATCGGAATAGGCCGCCATAAACACATCGCGGTGCAAGCTACTGCAGCAGGGGGCGCATTCGTTTTACTGTCGTCCATTACTACGAAAGAAGTCAACCACGATAAGGAATGCAATTTAGATAGGGAGGGAAAATAGCCGCTTTCCTGAAACCGATGTCTCCAAGAACTTGTGTTCTTCTTGATATAATTGTCCACGGCCCGAAGCTCGTTTCGCAGAGTTTGCTTTTACTGTTTCCATGAATATGATTTAATACTCTGTCTGGAGGTGTATTTAAGGAATTCAAAATTACCACCCGGAATTTAACGTAACCAACAAACCCAAAATCGCACATTTATTTGAGAATAATGAATCGTAAATATATTTTAGTCATTAAAGTCGTACCGACAATAATGATTTATGCCAATGAATGTGTCTATGAATATCACAGATTACATCTACTTTTTTAAAAAAATATTATTTTGTTACATATATTATGGATTAGAGAGCATGGAAGGTGAGAACATTTAGGAATAGGGTTCCAGGAGCGTTACATAAAAATAGCGTAAAACCAACCGAAATTGTAGTCATATCATGGGTTATGGATAAATGACATCTCGGGCAACGCCGAGCACCCAGCTAGTATTAAATAACCAACACGGCCAATATGACGGGAAAATGTATTAATTAATTAAACAAAAATGATTTCAATACAGCGTTTCGTCCAAAGTTTTGGCACTTCATCAGCTATTGCGGTAATATACCTAAATAAGCAAAATTTAGATAATTAATTAGAAATATCTGAAAACCGTCGACTGACTTGTGATTTAAAATTGTCCGTACTTCCTTACACACAAGAAATAAAAGAAAGCTACAAAATACTGACTAAATGAGATCTTGAATGTGCTGTCACATTTACAAAAGGGTATCTACAATCTAGCTCAATGTCTACCAACCTTTTTCTTACCATGCCCCACCTAAGCCTTTCCAATGCTGCTATTTTTTTATTCAAACAATAATATATTGATACTGAGCCATCTCTGACACAACGATTTTTGAATCGTACTGAGTATTGATATAGATATGTAAAATTACATTTTAACAGAGATAAAACCAATAGAGACGGCCAAATTTCGCTTACATGATTTATTGAACCTACGTCAATGCCAACGGCTTCTTACCTACATGACGTATTACCTCAGTTATCTATGTATTGTAATAATTAAAAGATAGGCATTATTAACAATTAACAAACAAAATATTTATTTATTTGTGGCAATAAAGATAATTACAACAAAATTTGAGATCTTTCTCTCAGGACCTGTACTGGGTTTGATAATGAACACAACAAATTGATTTAAAATCTTATTTACAAAACAGTTTTCAATTTACGTAAAAAATCTGTCGATAGAATGAAAGAAATTAAAAAGTAAAAAAAATAACTCTGATTGACAATTAAAAGAGAACGAAATCTACTTTATCTACTTAATTACAATTAATCATTAGTTTTGGTTTTGTTACTTACATACTGTCCAGCTGGTACTAGATTCTTTATGGTTTCGGAAGTGCACTATGGCAAACTTTTACACTGATTCTAAATATTGACTTTACACTATTGAAGTCAAAATTGATAGGCTCCCAGGAACTCGGATGGTCCTCCTGTATGTCAGCTATCTGATGTCTGCTCGCCTTACTATGATTCGTACATTTATTAGTCTTTTACTGAATTGGACGTAAACTGCAACGTATCTCCTTTACGATTTATTTTAACTGTTTATTCTTTCGGAGCGAACTAACTTTACTTTAGCTCCTTGCTGTATACTTAAACTGCTCTTACTTTTCAATTATTTACGCTGCAATACTTGCGGCGTGAATGTTTTCTTCGTATTAATTTACAACTAGTTATACATTGACGATGTCTAGTCTCTGCTCAAATTATATTTCTTGTTCTGCTCCTCATAATGTCTTTCCGCCATCAGCTCCTAACAATCCTTCTCCGCTAACTAACAGTTATATTACTTGTTCTGCTCCTCACGATGTTTTTCCGCAACCTGACTCCTAGTTCTCTCGAGTTTTAGCGCGCATACGCCATTTTTAACTTTTGGACAAAGCAAGTTAGCTCGCTTTTCCATTGTCGCTTTGTTCGATCAGGCCGCTATAATGGATTTCTCAAATGATTCAAATTTTATGTCCAAACAATTAATGGCCTAATTAATTGGCATTACAATATATAACACTGTATCTAGTTTAATTTATTTATACAGGTGCTTCTCTACATATGTATATTAATCTGTATATCAGAAGATGACGATTGTCCTTACAGAGGCCGAAAGGTCCTATGTATATTGACGTAGGTTAAATAAATAATTTAAGTTAAATTTGGAAGACTTATTTGGTTTTTTAGTCTGTTAATCTACATTATAATAATCCTTGGTTTTGGAACCGTTTAAAATATTTTATTTGTATGACAGACAGATTTTATTTTAGAGGGAAATAACACGTGGCTTTGAAGAGCTCAGCAAGATGCTAAAAGACCCAGGTAATAGTTTTGTTATGCAATTACGGCTTTCATCTGACAGCAGATAGCAGTAAAACAAAATTTTCTTTCATGAAAAGTTGATACCCGTCAATAATTATTTATTATATTATATAGTTACATGTGAGTGTAGTTACGTTTGTTGATAAACAGTCAATTGAAAAAGTAATTTATTAAGTAATTAATAAATTGTGTCATGTTTTGGTCGTAATGCTATGATAAAATAGTAAAAACCTGAAGAGGATCCACATGAGTACGAAAAGAGTCGCAATTTAATAATTAATAAATTACTTTTTACAATTGTCTGTTATTGTATTTTTGTTATCAAATATTAATTAAATTGAAATATGTAAGGGATACAAATTTACTTTTCGTTTCTCTATAAAAAATATATTTTTAATGAGGTATCCCTGTCACAACTATCTTTCGCTTGGAGTGATCAAATTAATACGCGAATGGAGTGTCGAAATAGTTAAAGAAAGTAACAACGTGCGGTTTAAAAATTGCTCCAAGATGCTAAAAGACCCAGAAAATGTTTTCCTGGATTAATTATTGACGGCTTTTAGCATACCTCAAACGGAACAGAAATAGCACGATGGCAGAAAGAAACTTTATTAGTGTAGAAAAATTGTCCATGGATCTATTTTGGCACTAACATTGGAAATGAAAGAGGGTTGGACCTGTTTGGGGATGTACTGTATTGAATTCTGTAAAGGTAATTTATGTATTCAAATCAACGTGTCTAATCTTTTCTTAAATCCTAAAACAGATGGTGGTACTCTCCGTAATTCATCTACTCCTATTTGTGGGGTGAACGTCCTCTTGCCTTTCTGTAAAACGCGTTTCGATAAATAGTTCTTGTTTTCACTCAACACCTTACGCGACGATAACATAACGACTACTGTAGTAAGTTCACGCTCAGCAGCTCTGTATCGTACACTGCCCGCTCATCGCTTTGCCTCTCTGACTCTAACCCCCTCAAACGCTTGCCGCTTCTATTATGCGCGAGGCCTAAAGCATTGGACGAGTTCTTTGACGCTGGGCGTTGGGAGAAAATTTAATGTCCGGAAGCAGCGAAGAGCGTTGACCACTGAGAGCAGGCGCTGTAGCCCAACTACAGCTGCTTGTTGTAGCCAGCGGGCCACCAAATCTACTACATTTTATTGGGACATAAAACTGAGCAGAGTCGCTCAGTCTACCTGCTCCCAGACGCTCACCGCTCGCTGCTTGTACCGTGCCAAAGGCCTTATGGGAGGTGCTAGCCCATGTCGCGCTTATTCGCTAGACCTGGACCCTTCTGACTACTACTTGTTTTTGTCGATGGGCTACGCGTCACTGAGCAGCACTTTGATTTTTACCAAGATGTCTGAAAATGGCATAAATTTTATTAAAATTATCAATAAATTGTTAAATTTATATTTAGTACAACTTTTTTACCTAGCACACGTTGGAAAAATTTTCGCGCTTAAATCGGAACGGTTAATACTGTAACGCGTGTATTTTCGTTTAGTTTTGTTTTGCCTCGGAAGTGTTGTTTGCTGTGGTTTGGAGAATTGAAATCGTGCATTGGCGGACGGATGCCGGGAGTTGTTTTCTGTGAAATGTTGGACGAGGTGTGCGTGGGGGTGAGGAGATAAATATTTCCATCCAAGTGATTTTCGTGTCCTGTCTCCTTGTTGGCCTCAAAATGACAGAATAGTTGGCCATTGTTGACTACGGAACTGCAGCTGCGTGCTATAACTCTTGTAACAATGGAAGAATTAGTGAAACTGGCATTTCGACAAAGTTTTCTAATAATGAAAAAAGTAAAAGAATGGGAAGCTATAATGGAGAGAACGGAGATAAGCTTCTGAAACTAGAGCAGTTGTTCTGCGCTCACCGCAGTTGATGGATGTGATTATGAGAGGCTCCGTATTGCGTTACGTGTATACGTTTTAAGTGTCACCGATATACAAATCTTGAGTTCTGCTGTAAACTTTTCCAAGTTGTTGTCTCTGATATAGTCCGAGGCAGAATCGTCGTGAGAAAGGGGCCACAATATGTTAGTGAAGTTTTCATCGAAGCCACACAATTTAGTACGACGGCTTGCAAGCAATCAATCCCGGAGGCCGACGCCTTAGACAGTGGTCAACCCCTGAGTCGACACCTTGCAATGGTCCTGACTAAAGTCATCGCTGCACTTAACCCGTTCTGCCAGCTGTGAGATACGGAGACGTAGGTACGAGAGCTACAGCAAGCAACACAACCCAGAATAGCAGTACGTATTTGGTACGGGCAGCATATCTCTTATACGTAAAAACCACAGGTGCCTGAGATAAGAGTTTTTTATGCTTAACTGTAATAAACTTATTACAAATTCTTTAATGGTCAATATTTTTTGATTTAACGTAAAAACCCAGCCCACAAAAATAATTCTTTACAATACACATACACTAAGTGGAGATTAGAGAAGTTTGAGAACAAGGAATCTAACTGAAAACATACGTGTCAACTGAAGCGTTATTACAATTTCACAGATTCGTAATTACAACTTTCCTCACAGCCACATACGTATAAATCCAACTCAATAAAAAACATCGAGGAACGTAGGAAGCTCCGAACAATATATAAATATTTATATTTATTAAACCTTTCAGTGCCTGAAAATTCTGCTTAAGTGAGCCAATTTATATACTATGATAAACATTTGTTTATGTGCTTCTAATTGCATCAAACTTGTACACTTCTTCAATTCATAAAATTTGCAACACACGAATTTAATTATAGAATAACATTGTAATGCTTGACATTTGAGTTAAACATAATTTGATCTGAAAGTTTCATTTCATGGAAACATGTTATCCTATCCGTATGCTACCCAGAGAATCTATTAATCCATGAAAGTGAACAAAATGTAATGAGCAAAAGCAGCTGTCATTAATTGACTGGTAGCATAAAAGAAGACGCCGTAAAGTAAGCCTCATCCATTCATTTCGGAAAAAGTTTAGAAGCTAACAAGATTTATGATAATCCCTTCTCTTCTTCCCTAGCAGCATTATGACTTAATAAAATCAATAACAGAATATTCAGAGCTATTTGGAACTTTAACGCAAACTTAAGTGTGCAATTTCAGGCTGAATAAACACTAAATCTATTGTACTACAGTTATTTTAAGAAGCCTTATTTTAAATGTAAATAAATTGTTTCTGTAACTGCTATAAAGATTCCTTTTCAACATTGTTTGGAAAATACGTTCTCATTATTTATCAATTTCTCTCGCAGAACATTGTAACAGCAATGACTTCGTTTTACAATTTAATAATGAAGTAATATGTAAATGGTAAACGTAGTACTGAAAAGAAAATATTTGTTTGTTCTTAATATTTATAATTGCTAAATTATATTCACACTTGTTTCAAAAATGGTTCGCGAAAGAATCGTACTGACATATTTTGAATTTAATAAAACTACTGATGACCTTATACAGACACTTTTTATTTTATATTCATATTACTAGCTGGGTGCCTGGCGTTGGCCAAGTTTTCATATATCAATAACTCCGGATTTTACTCAAATCTCGTATTTTTGCATTATTTTTTATGTAATTCCCCGCTACCTCCACCCCTAAGCGTGATCCACACTCATGACGAAATGGGTTGAAATTATACACAAACAACGTCGGTAAAATAATGTCTAATTAATACTGAAAAATATTTATTCAACGCGAATATCGGCCGTGTTGGCTTGTTTCTAAATTTACACTTCCGTCCACCACCCAAACCCTGTAAGTTCAATAGAAAGTTGAATGACATAATTAATCCTGGATTTGACTCCAATCTCGATTGTATTCGCGTTATTTTCTTGTAACGCCGATATACCCCCGCCCCCTAAGGGTATTCCTTTCCCATGCTGTAAGGGGTTAAAATTATAATCAATTAAGATTTGTAGAAACACTATTAATCTCTTTGACCCCGTAAAAATAATTATCCGTCTCAAATATTGGTCGTTTTTGCATGTTTGAAAATATACTCCCCCGTCCTGCCCCACTCCTGGGGGTGGCAGGCGTGTCTCATCCCCACAGTATTTGTTTCCTTGTTGGAAAGAACACGTGTACGGAATTTTGGTGAAAAGAATACCCTGAAAGGTGCTCCCTTCCCAAGTCAAAAAGGAGATGAAATTATACACTGACAATATGTAGAGAAATTTTACGAATCTCATTGTGCCGTAAAAGTATTTGACCCAAAAGTTCGCCGGTTAACATGTTTGTAAAATTCCACCCCCTACCACCCCCACTTGGTTGAGCTCAAGGGCAAGTCGAATGTCATAATTTAACTCAGTGCCATCCATAACCTTGGATTTGACTGCAAACTCGATTGTCTGCGCGTTATTTTCGAGTAACGGCCCTCCACCCCCACACCTAAGCGTGCCTTAATACCATGCCGAAAGGGGTTTAAATTATACACAAACAACATCGGTAGAAATACTATCAAAGTTTTTGACTCCAAAAAATATATATTACACGCAAATATTGACTGTTTGACAAGTTTGAAAATTTTCATCCCCGACTATCGCCGGTTAAGAGAGTTAAATAGCAAGTATAATATCATAATTAAGCTCAGTGACAATCATAACCCCGGATGCGACTTCAATATTGACTGTTTTTGCGTTATTTTTATGCTATGTTTAATTTTATGAATCTCTTTGACCCCGAAATTTATTTATTCGATGCTAAAGTCGGCCGGTTAAAATGTTTGAAAATTTCTACCTCCACCCAGCATTTCACACCGCCGACAACCATCTCCCGTTGCCCAGATTGTCATAAATTAACTCAAGGATATCCATAATCCAAATTTGACTCAAACCTCGGTTGATTTTGTGTTATTTTTATGTATTGCCTCTCCATCCCCACCCATAGGATTCCCCTACCAACCCGAAAGGGGTTGACATTAAACACAACCAACATATGGAGAAATATTATGAATCTATTTGGTCCCGGAAAATATTTAATTTATGTGATTGACTCCGTCGCCATTTAGACCGTTTGATATGTTTTTAAATTGACAACCCGTCAATCCCCGACCCAGGTGGTTATATGGCAAATTAAATGTCACAATTAAACTCAGGGACATCCATAACTTTGGATCTAATTCCAGTGTCGGTTGTATTCGCGTCACTTTGTTGTAACACCTCTCCACCCCCACCCCTAAGCGTGCCTTTATACCATGCCGGAACAAAATCGGTAGAATTTTTATTAATGCCATTGACCCCGACAAATATTTATTCCACGCAAATATATACTGTTGGACATGTTTTAAAATTTCCACCCCCGTCCACCGCCGCTTCTGGGGGTGGTAGACGTGTCTCACCCCGACAGCGTTTATTTCCTAGTCGCAAAGAACACGTGTACGAAATTTGGTGAAATTTGTTCCGCTGGCGTAGATTTGTATGCGGAACAGCCGTACATACAGTCTGCTTTATGTTACAGAAGATGACAACGTTTCGATCCATTTTTGTCATCCGCTTCAGTTATTTTCCTACGGAGGAAATGATTCGATTTATAGTTAATTGTACAAAATAAACAAAGACAGGCTAAAGTTCACATAACCGTTTGTATAAGTTTGGTTCAACATCTAACACCTCAACATTTTCTGTATAAGGTCATCAATTGGTTTAATTAATTCAAATCCGACGTTAAATTAAAATTTGTAAATATTTTGAATTTATTATTTTCAAAACTTTAACGCATAAGTGTGTAGCTCGGTAACGTAAATTAAACAATAATATGCCTTTGGAAATTTTATTTAATTATCTCTTAGGAAGGGATTTAAAAGGGGGGATGCGGAACGGTAAAGGAAGGTAGCCAAGGGTTAACTAGGGCCCCCGGGCTATAGTTTAAGGATCCTATCCGGCATTCGCCTAAAAGTAATGCAGGACAAACCCTAGAAAAACCTGCATCAGTTAAGTCGGGAATTGGGTACTTGTCCTACGCCCTTCCGATGGCGGGAGAGGGGTTTGCTGTGGGGACGCAGCATTCCCTTCTCCGTGCCTCGACCAGTTTAGGAGGCAGCTGGCCGACTGTTCCAATGGAAAAAGCGGACAGCTCTTACCGTATGCCCAAGGTCTGTGACCCCGGAACATATACCTCTCAAAACAGGCCGAGGTGCCGCGGCATGTGGGAACCTTAGTTCAAAAAACCAGAGAGATGTGAAAGCATCCCCAAAGGTAGCCTCCACCAGAGCTCAATGAATTCACAATAAGGCTATGTGTATTCATGGACACGACTTACAATTACGCCTGTAGTAGAAGATACGAAAGCAATGGGAAAAGGATACAAATCCGGTATATTGTAATTTCCACTTTGCATATTAAACGTAAAATACTTGAAATAGTCATGGTTTAAGGAATTACTCTATTAGAGTTTTTCTTTCAAAATTTTGCAGAGCACCATCAAACATATCGATGATGCATTGGTGTAGATTGTGATACGAATGTTTCAAGAGAGGAGAAATAGCTAAACACATTGAATTTGAAAAATTAAACTAAAGTAATTATGATTTATTTTTGGAAACGAGTAACTAAAGTAAAGGCAGAAGAGGCGAAATAGTAGTAAAAGTATTTTGTGCCTTGTAGTATTCAGATTTTGACTACAACTGCTATTATATATTTTAGTATAAAGGAATAATAAAATTATATGTAAAAACAATTATTAGGTTTACAAGGTAATTTTGAATTCAAT
Organism: Zhengitettix transpicula; assembly: GCA_037074705.1. Classification (NCBI taxonomy): domain Eukaryota; kingdom Metazoa; phylum Arthropoda; class Insecta; order Orthoptera; family Tetrigidae; genus Zhengitettix; species Zhengitettix transpicula. The sequence goes on along the minus strand of CM073591.1, from coordinate 185,003,567 downwards.
GTAGTGTTTATATAATTTTTTTTTAAAAGTTAAATATTCATTAATACGTTGATGAGTAGAAAAAACCAAAAACAGTCTCTAAGTTTATAACTTTATTAAATAAATAGTCGGAAGCTTTCAACTCGTTGTTATAATCATCCTGAATTAACAATAAAAACGTTACCACTTATATAAAAACATCAAGGTACGGATACATTGCAACACCTTCAGCATAACATCTTGCAATAGTTTCTTCTTGATGTTGTCAAATTCTCTCCGTAGGGTCGATTGAGGCCATCTTGGTTCGCGTGTTGTACATTTTATGGTAAAAATGACTGTTGACGTAGACGTTGATGAGTAGAAAAAACCAAAAACATTCTCCAAGTTTATAACTTTATTAAATAAATAGTAGGAAGCTTTCAACGCATTGTTATAATCATCCAGTTCACAGTTCACGAACCAAGATGGCCTCAATCGACCCTACGGAGAGAATTTGACAACGCCAAGAAGAAACTATTGCAAGATGTTATGCTGAAGGTGTTGCAATGTATTCGTACCTTGATGTTTTTATATAAGTGGTAACGTTTTTATTGTTCATTGAGGATGATTATAACAATGAGTTGAAAGCTTCCGTCTATTTATTTAATAAAGTTATAAACTTGGAGACTGTTTTTGGTTTTTTCTACTCATCAACGTCTACGTCAACAGTCCTTTTTACCATAATATTCACTAATATGTAGGTAATATTTCTAATTTCCGTTCTTCACATAATCTTTCAATGTATATTATTGTAAAAAGTTCGTAGTTTGCCTTACTCATAAAATAATTAACTTCAGTAACTTTTAATGTTAATGTCTGAAAATGTCGCGCTCAAGAAACTACATCTGTCTTTAATGGCGAACTAGAAATTTTCAGATAAAAAGTAAGTTGCAAGTCCTGAAGGAAGATCTAAATGAACATCGGCGGGGCAAGGAGCAGACAGTTTGCTTCGTATCAGAAAGCGCGGAGGCAAGAACATATTCCGGGCAGGACTCGTCAGGCATAACTCGACGTGAGGCGGGCGTTTCTGAGGAAATGGAGAAAGATAAGACGGGGAGATCTGTTGGCGGTCTGCGAGCGCTAAACGGCGCCGTCCCTGTAAATTTAATTCCGCCTGGGGCAAAGTTGTGGCGTTTTTCCCCTTCAAGAAGACCGCGCTTCGACTGTTGAGACATTAGCGGCAGAATGAGAAAAGTTTCGCTCTTGGTGCGCCAGTTTGTGTTATGGCCTGTGACGGGTAGAGGCCGCCTGTCTGGGTCTGGGCACGCCTTGACAAACGCCCTCTTCGGCGTCGTTCTCCAACACGAAGACTTCATAATTCTTCTCCTAACACAACAAAATAAAATATATTTCTTATGTAGTCGAATGTGGTAGGTGCAATAAGTGTCTTACAATACGAAAACCGAATATTCTTATCATTGTCACTAATATGACAAGGTAAATACAGAAACAAGAATGGGAACAATCCAGACAATTATTTCACTTAACTGTTTTGTCAAAATGTTGTGTGTTCTTTAGAGTAATTTTATAATACTTTATCTGACAAATTAAATATTGTAGTGTACTCAAGTCGGATAAGTTAATTGAGGTTATTTTATTTTATTGCCAAATAAAACATACTGAGGAATTATTATTGTCCGCTTCAGTCTGACGAGTGTCAATGCTAGCTTCTCAGATACTAGCTGAAACGAACCGAAGCGTGCTGCCCCTTTGAATAGATTAAAATATTGTGTCTGGCTAGGATAAATCTTTGGTCACGAGATTCTAAGGCTAGTTTCGCACTTACCCGACAACAGTTTAAACTACATTTTAACCGGCCACTGCTCTTTGCTAGCTCTCTTCACATACAGCCTTTGCAGTCATTCTACGACTATGGAGCGTGATAAGTTATTCCCTTGCATAGTCTCCTATAAAAAAAACATCCTACACAGAGAGCTCTGGAGAAGTCTACCTTTGGGGATGCTTCCACATCTCTCTGGTGTTTTGAACCAAGGTTCCAACATGCCGAGGTACCTCGGCCTGTTTTTAGAGGTGTATGTTCTGGGGTCGCAGACCTTGGGCAAACGGTAATGATTGCTTGCTATTCCTATTGGAATAGTCGGCCAGCTGCCTCCTAAATCGGTCAAGGCACGGAGAGAGGAAAGCTGCGACCCCACAGCAAACCCCTCTCCCACCATCGGAAGGACGTGGGACAGGAACCAAATGCCCCATGCAGGTTTTTCTAGGGTTTTCCCTGCATCACTTTTAGGCGAATTGTCGGGTAGGATCCTTAAACCATAGCCCGGGGCCCTAGTTAACCCTTGGCTACCTTCCTCTACCCTTCCGTATCCCCCCTGTAAAATCCCTTCCTATGCTATTAATGGGGAGTTGCCAACATGTGGATTACCCTCATGTAGTCTGTTACCCTAAAAAAAATTGTCTGGTACAGATGTTTTTAAAAACGAAAAAATAATAATGATCCAGTGGGTTTGTCCAATGATTATGAAAAGTGACATGTTTAGGGCATTCTATATTCAGTTTGAGGAAGTTGTGAAAATTTGAACACGAACTTTTTAAAGAGTTTGAGTATTTCTTATGAGTATTGAAAATTTCTACGATCTTCTTACACGGGTAGAAAAATCCATTCTTCGCCACAACACATGATTGAGGGAATTTATTCCACTATACAAATGTTGCAAATAACAATCGCAAAAAAATTTTTATATTTCTGACATTTTTATCATTATAATAAAATAAATTTGCAAAACTTTAGACGTAAAAAAACATGTAAAAAAATGAACTACCACTATTCATTTCATCCTTACTTTTGGAAGTTTTAGGCGGATTTTAAATTTTAAGAAAAATAAATATCAAGATACGACTGTTTAGTGAACACTCAAATTCAATTCCAAACAGAGTTTCAATTATCGCGTCTCGAGAGTTCTAAAGTTTGTAATTGGCGTAAAAAATGGAGAATTTTTCACAGAACTATAAATTTACATCCTTAATTGATATTGTAAAGCTTTACATAATTTCGTTCTTGAAAGGGACTGTCACTTTGTCTATAACGGGGTTTAGAAGTACAACGAGAAGTGGATGAGTATGTGGAGGAATTTCCGAAAATAACGTAAGAAAGGCGATAATGATTACTTTTTAGCTCATACGGGTTCAGTAAAATGGCATTTGTCTTACATTTAATATATGGGAAAACAAAACTGGCAAAATGTGTGCTAATAAATATATTTTTTGGAACTACCAGAATTTCCAAGCTGTTAAAATTAGTTTTAACAAAATCAATATAGGTATTGTATTGTACTCTCCTTATTCCGTTCTTTCTTTATCATCCATATTTTCATATCCATTTCTTAATTCTCTGCAAACTTCGTCCCAAGAATTTCTATTCTGTAATCTGTATTTATGTATTTTTCTACTTTTGTTCCACAAAACGAGTCGATCATGAATTAAATTTATAATAGTTGTACATCCTGCGTAATAGTAATAGGGAAATATAAGTACAGAAATATTTTACTTAATGCACGCATATGATGAACCAGGAAGAATGTAGAATAGATGAATCGGGCCGCGTAGATGTGAAACGCTCCATAACTTAATCACCCTCTAAGCTGACGCACTTGGACTCTGCAGTAGGAGATCCTGGCCCCCTGGACGACTGTCGACACCGTGACGGCCTATTGTCAAACGTCTCATAGGTTTTTAAGCCTTTCTGTAGTGAATCTGATGTCGTTTAGCCGACTGTCGGGTAAATGTGAAACGAGCCTTCACGCTCGAACTAGATGACGCGCCACCAGATGGCCAATTATGGCGGACGTGTCTTCTTCTCACGCCCCTGAATTCGGCCATGTGGACCTCTAAGGGGGTCTCGCTAGTTAAATTATTGAGATTTGTGGGGGAAAAATTCTAAATACTATTGGATCAAAAAAGCAGAATCCAAGAGTATGTAGACTTAATTTCGGAAAGTCGAGGTGTCACAGGAACTCACAGAGCAAGGATCAGTTACTTCTGGGATGTTATAAGTTAGCTTAGGAACAAAAGTGGGTGAAATTTTTGGAAATTATGCATAAGTTAGATAGTTTTGTATTGTGAAGTACAGTGCGGTTTATGATGTTATAAGTTACTTTAGTGAAACTTAGTAAGAACTATGATTTTTTCTATAATTCGGTGAGAGAGTTTTGAAGTGGACATTTGCGGTGTCCTGCCGACGAGAACCTGTAGGGCAGGAAATATGAGGGATTGCAGCGTCCATTCGAGTCACCTCAGAAGTTAATGTACCCAAAGATAATCCCATCAAAGTCGGTTCATTACAGCCATATGATCACCTTACCTACCAAACCCTTTCATAAATTGTCTTTGAGTTGTTTTGTTCTTTTCTTTCTATGTTTGTAAAATATCCGTGAGAGGTCAATATGATAATAAGGGCAGGGAGACAACGTTTTTCTGTGTGTTAATGTAATATAAATGATTAATTATTATAATTATTTTTACCCTGCCATATGATTAAATATTTTCAGAGTTAAATAACTATTAAAATTTAAAAATATTTTAAGTTAACTAAGTAAAAACACTCTTATTTATATGAAACATTGAAAATATTCTAATTGTATTTGAAACTATTGAGAGTCCAAGCATTTATTTACTCAGTTCCATTGCAGAAATACATATTACACTATAAGTCGTTTAGAGATTTCTACAGGACACAAAGACCCACAAACTAACAATCACCTGTTCTTTCCAGAGTGAATTGGCCACTTAAATGTTGGTTGGAAGAGTTGATATGTTTGTAATCCTGACCGCTACCCATGAAATCGAAGGTTGAACAACGAGGATAAAGGAGAAACAAAAAAAAATACTGTAGCGGGAGACAAAGTATGTCAGACAAGGCAGATAAGGAAGACAGTAAGGATAAAATGTAGTGCAGAAAATACAGTAACTTCATAAATTCACAGAGTGTAGAAAGAGGAGAGAGATAAATAGATAGCCAGGAAAATCATAACAATTATACTTTTCATGTTTCATTATTAATTAAAAAAGTTTGAAACAGTTCTGAAACGTTCTTCTCAGCTTTAAAAAGATTTTGCAGAGGCCATAACTGAGAATGCGAAATATAGTTATTCATTAATAATAAGTTTTGGTAAACCTCAGCAATTTTATAATTTCTACAAGGTTTTCTTGAAAATTGAGTAACTGGAATATTATCGGAATGAATAATTATTTCACTAATCTATTTCTAATTTTATTTACATACTACAGTCTTAGCGTAAAAATAATAAAATGGGGATATAATTGGGATTAATGTAGTTTTGAATATTTTTGATAATGGTGAGGCATAATTATAATAATTATTGATCGAGAATATCATTAATTGACTAAAAAAGAAGAAGAACCAAGAAAATAAAGGAAGGACGAAGTAAAACAATAGAGACGCAGTGGAGGTTTATTACGTTAAAAAACTAAACACGGCCTTCATACAGACAAAATATAAATAGAGAAACTTAAATTAAAAAGTTCCAAGCGTTTCGTCGCGGATTGGTGTCTTTTTCTTATGGCAAAAAACCTTAAGATTGAAAATTAAACAAAGAACAGAGATCAAAGGGCCAATGATCATAAAATAAAACTTTTTTTTGCATTTTGTTGGTTGTAATGTTGTCTGCAACTTGTGCAACTTGTGAAATTATTTCTTGAAAAACGTATCCTATAAGTAAAGTTGTAAAAGTTGACACAGAATTCATAAGATGAGTAAAAGATCCACTAAACGTACTTATCTTTCATTTCAGTTCTTTATTTAATTTCAAGTCTTTAAGTTTTTCGCCGTTATAAAATTGCACATTTAAAATTAAATTACCTTAGTTTTTTTTTCTCTATTTTAAGTTTGTCTGAATGAATTTCGTTTTTAGTTTTATTGTTTCAACAGACTTTAATTTCTATTTTATAAGCTACTAGCTGGGTGCCCGGCGTTGCCCGAGATGTCATTTATCTATAACCATCCATAAGACTCCAATTTGCGCTATTTTTATGTAAAGCTCCTCGAACCCTATCCCTAAATGTGCTCACCTCCCATGCCGAAGGGGGATGAAGTCATTGACTAAATATATCGGCCGTTTTTACATGTTAGAAGATGACCACCCCCACAAATATGCGATAATGAAAAAGAATGTATTCCACGCAAAAATCGGCCGATTACATTGTCTGAAAATTTATTCCCTCGCCCAACAACTCCCAAACCCGTCGCGTTACCCAGGTTGTCACAATTAGATTCAGCGACATTCATAGTCTCGGAATTGATTCGATTCTCGGTTGTTTCTGCGGGATTTTATTTAACGTACCTCCACCCCACCCCTAAGCTTGCTCCCCTCACACGGGTTAAATTATACACAAACAACATCGGTATAAATACTATCAAAGTAATTAACCCCAGGAAATAATTATCGCAAATATCGACCGTTTAACATGTTTGAAATTTTTCACTCCCGACCACTCCCGCTTCGGGGACTTAAACGGTCAAGTTTAATGTCATAATTAAACTCAGTGACAATCCTGATAGTTTCTGGTTTATTTTTATCTAATGCTACTTCCACGCAAACCCTTAAGGGTGCACCCTTCCTAGTCCGAAAGGGGTTTAAATTACACACAGAGAACATGTAGGGAAATTTTATTAATCTAATTCATCCCGAAATATATTTAATTGACGAAAAAAAAGCCGGTCAACTCATCCCAACCCAGCCGATACCCGCGCGTTGTCCAGATTGTCATAAATAAATTCAGCAACATCCATTACCTTCGATTTGACTCGAATCTCGGTTGTTTTCCCGTTATTTTCAAGGAAATTAATAGCTCAGTAACAATCCCGATAGCTTCTGGTTTCTTTTTATGTAATGCTACTTCACGCCCACCCTTATGAGTCCGAAAGGGGTTGAAATTATTCATAGAGAACATGTAGGGAAGTTTTATTAATCTAATTCATCCCGAAATATATTTAATTGACGCAAAAAACAGCCGGTCAACTCATCCCAACCCAGCTGATACCCGCGCGTTGCCCAGATTGTCATAAATAAATTCAGGGACATCCATTACCTTCGATTTGACTCGAATCTCGGTTGTTTTCCCGTTATTTTCAAGGAAATTAATTAAACTCAGTGACAATCCCGATAGTTTCTGGTTTCTTTTTATGTAATGCTACTTCACGCCCACCCTTAAATGTGCACCCTTATGAGTCCGAAAGGGGTTGAAATTATACACAGAGAACATGTAGGGAAATTGTATTAATGTAATTCATCCCGAAATATATTTAATCGACGCAAAAAACAGCTGGTCAACTCTTCCCAACCCAGCCGATACCCGCGCGTTGTCCAGATTGTCATAAATAAATTCAGGGACATCCATTACCTTCGATTTGACTCGAATCTCGGTTGTTTTCCCGTTATTTTCAAGGAAATCCCCTCCAGCACCACCCCTATCATGCCTACAAACAACATCGGTAGAAATACTATCAACGTCAATGGTCCCGGCATTTATTTATTCCACGCTAATATCGATGATTTAACATGTTAGAAAATTTCCATCCCATCCACTGCCGCCCATTGGGGCTAAATGGCCAATTTGATGCTATAATTGAACTGGACGACATCCATATCCTTGGATTTGACTCCAATCTCGGTTGTATTCGCGTTATTTTATTGCAGCGTTCCTCCACCCAACACCTAAAAGTGCTCTACTGATAATACCGACCCGCTTCTGGGGGTGGTAGACGCGTCTCAGCCCAACAGTCGGTAGAAACACTATCAATATCTGTGACCCCTAAAAATATTTATCCGACGGAAATAACGACTGTTTTAGCGTGTTTAAATATTTCAACCCCCGTCCGCCCCCGCTTCTGGAGTTGGTAGACGCGTCTCACCCCGACAGTGTTTGTTTCCTGGTCGCAAAGAACACGTGTACGAAATTTGGTGAAATTTTCTCCAGCTGTGTAGATTTGTATAACGAACATACAAATATACAAATATACAAACATACAAATATACAAACATACAAACATACATACATACATACACACATTTTTATTTATAAAACTAGCTGGGTGCCCGGCGTTGCCCGAGATGTCATTTATCTATAACCATCCATAAGACTCCAATTTTAATTACTTTTGCGCTTTTTTTATGTAAAGCTCCTCGAACCCTATCCCTAAATGTGCTAACCTCCCATGCCGAAGGGGGCTGAAGTCATTGACTAAATATATCGGCCGTTTTTACATGTTAGAAGATGACCACCCCCACAAATATGCGATAATGAAAAAGAATGTATTCCACGCAAAAAACGGCCGATTACATTGTCTGAAAATTTATTCCCCCGCCCAACACCTCCCAAACTCGTCGCTTAACCAAGGTTGTCACAATTAGATTCAGCGACATTCATAGTCTCGGAATTGATTCGAATCTCGGTTGTTTTTGCGGGATTTTATTTAACGTACCTCCACCCCACCCCTAAGCTTGCTCCCCTCACAGGGGTTAAATTATACACAAACAACATCGGTAGAAATACTTTCAAAGTAATTAACCCCAGGAAATAATTATCGCAAATATCGACCGTTTAACATGTTTGAAATTTTTCACCCCCGACCACTCCCGCTTCGGGGACTTAAACGGTCAAGTTTAATGTCATAATTAAACTCAGTGACAATCCTGATAGTTTCTGGTTTATTTTTATCTAATGCTACTTCCACGCCAACTCTTAAGGGTGCACCCTTCCGATTTCGAAAGGGGTTGAAATTATACACAGAGAACATGTAGGGAAATTTTATTAATCTAATTTATCCCGAAATATATTTAATCGACGCAAAAAACAGCCGGTCAACTCATCCCAACCCAGCCGATACCCAAGCGTTGTCCAGATTGTCATAAATAAATTCAGGGACATCCATGACCTTCGATTTGACTTGAATCTCGGTTGTTTTCCCGTTATTTTCAAGGAAATTAATTAAACTCAGTGACAATCCCGATAGTTTCTGGTTTCTTTTTATGTAATGCTACTTCACGCCCACCCTTAAGGGTGCACCCTTATGAGTCCGAAAGGGGTTGAAATTATACACAGAGAACATGTAGGGAAATTTTATTAATCTAATTCATCCCGAAATATATTTAATTGACGCAAAAAACAGCCGGTCAACTCATCCCAACCCAGCCGATACCCGCGCGTTGTCCAGATTGTCATAAATAAATTCAGCTACATCCATTACCTTCGATTTGAATCGAATCTCGGTTGTTTTCCCGTTATTTTCAAGGAAATTAATTAAACTCAGTGACAATCCCGATAGTTTCTGGTTTCTTTTTATGTAATGCTACTTCACGCCCACCCTTAAATGTGCACCCTTATAAGTCCGAAAGGGGTTGAAATTATACACAGAGAACATGTAGGGAAATTTTATTAATGTAATTCATCCCGTAATATATTTAATCGACGCAAAAAACAGCCGGTCAACTCATCCCAACCCAGCCGATACCCGCGCGTTGTCCAGATTGTCATAAATAAATTCAGGGACATCCATTACCTTCGATTTAATTCGAATCTCGGTTGTCTTGCCGTTATTTTCAAGGAAATCCCCTCCAGCCCCACCCCTATCATGCCTACAAACAACATCGGTAGAAATACTATCAACGTCAATGGTCCCGGCATTTATTTATTCCACGCTAATATCGATGATTTAACATGTTAGAAAATTTCCATCCCATCCACTCCCGCCTCTCGGGGCTAAATGGGCAATTTGATGCTATAATTGAACTGGACAACATCCGTAACCTTGGATTTTACTCCAATCTCGGTTGTATTCGCGTTATTTTATTGTAGCGTTCCTCCACCCAACACCTAAAAGTGCTCTACTGATAATCCCGACCCGCTTCTGGGGATGGTAGACGCGTCTCACCCCAACAGTCGGTAGAAACACTATCAATATCTGTGACCCCTAAAAATATTTATCCGACTGAAATATCGACTGTTTTAGCATGTTTAAATATTTCAACCCCCGTCCGCCCCCGATTCTGGAGGTGGTAGACGCGTCTTACCCCGACAGTGTTGTTTTCCTGGTAGCAAAGAACCCGTGTACGAAATTTGGTGAAATTTTCTCCAGCGATGTAGATTTGTATAACGAACATACAAATATACAAACATACAAATATACAAACATACAAACATACATACATACACTCATTTTTATTTATAAAATTAAACGTCGTTATTAATGGAAACAACATCGGTTAAAATAGTATGAACAACACCACCCCTAAATCTGCTACTTTCCCGTGGAGGAAAGGGTTGAATTTTTACTCATATCACATCGGTAGAAACACTATAAATCTAGTTTACCCATAAACACATAACATTTTGGCACTTTTAGAATAATAGACAATTCTCACCCCCAGTCCTAACCAAGCTCACCACTAATGTCATAAGGGATTTATCATTCTAACAACATCCGTTGAAATACTATTCACGTAATTCTCCTCCAAGAACGCGCAAGAACTGACTATTTATCTCCCCTTCCAACCCCCACCCTTTCGGGTTAAATCGGCAATTAAAAATATTTATCCGAAGTAAACTCACTGACATCCATAACCTTCGATTTGACTCCAAACTCGGTTGTATTCGCGTTATTTTTCTGTAAAGCAACTCCACCCCAAACCCTAAGGGTGCCCTTTTCCCAGGGCGTAGGAGATGAATATTATATTCAGATAACATCGGTAGAAACACAATCAATATGTTTGACCCCGAAAATATTTATCCAAATCTAATACCTGCAGTTTCAGCTTGTTTAAGTATTTCAACCCCCGTCCACCCCCGCTTCTGGGGTTGGTAGACGCGTCTCACCCCGACAGTGTTGTTTTCCTGGTCGCAAAGAACCCGTGTACGAAATTTGGTGATATTTGCTCCAGCGGTAAAGATTTGTATTCTCCACCCAAAACAACGCTAGTGGTGCTCTTTCCCCAGGCTGTAGAGGTTGAAAATTATATTCAGATATCATCTGTGGAAAGTCTATAAATATCTTTGACCCCTAAAAATATTTATCCGACTGAAATATCGACTGTTTTAGCATGTTCAAATATTTCCACCCCAGTCCACCCCCGCTTCAGGGGGTGGTAGGCGCGTCTCACCCCGACAGTGTTGTTTTCCTGGTAGCAAAGAACCCGTGTACGAAATTTGGTGAAATTTGCTCCAGCGGTGTAGATTTATATTCTCCACCCCAAACGCTAGGGGTGCTCTTTCCCCAGGGTGTAGAGGTTGAAAATTATATTCAGATATCATCAGTGGAAAGACTATAAATATCTTTGACCCCTAATAATATTTATCCGACTGAAATATCGACTGTTTTAGCATGTTGAAATATTTCCACCCCGTCCACCCCCGCTTCTGGGGGTGGTAGGCGCGTCTCACCCCGACAGTGTTGTTTTCCTGGTCGCAAAGAACACGTGTATGAAATTTGGTGAAATTTGATCCACCGGTATAGATTTGTATTCTCCACCCCAAACCCTAAGGGTGCCCTTTTCCCAGGGTGTAGGGGATGAAAATTATATTCAGAAAACATCAGTAAAAACACCATCAATATCTTGGACCCCTAAAAATTATTATCCGACTAAAATATCGGCTGTTTTATCATGTTTAAATATTTCAACCCCCGTGCATCCCCGCTTCTGGGGGTGGTAGACATGTCTCTCCCCGACAGTGTTTGTTTCCTGGTCGTAAAGAACACGTGTACGAAATTTGGTGAAATTTGCTTTACCGGTGTAGATTTGTATAACGAACATACAAACATACAAACAAACATACAAACATACAAACATACAAACATACAAACATACATACACTCTTTTTTATTTATAAGATTAAACGTCGTTATTAATGGAAACAACATCGATAAAATAGTATGAACAACACCACCCCTAAATATGCTACTTTCCCGTGGTGGAAAGGGTTGAATTTTTACTCATATCACATCGGTAGAAACACTATAAATCTAGTTTACCCATAAACACATAACATTTTGGCAATTTTAGAATAATAGTCAATTCTCACCCCCAGCCCTAAGCAAGCTCACCGCTAATGTCTAAAGGGATTTATATTTTCAACAAAATGCGTTGAAATAGTATCCTCGTAATTCTCCTCCAAGAATGCGCAAGAACTGACTATTTATCTCCCCTTCCAACCCCCACCCTTTCGGGTTAAATGGGCAATTAAAAATATTTATCCGAAGTAAACTCGCTGACATCCATAACCTTCGATTTGACTCCAAACTCGGTTGTATTCGCGTTATTTTTCTGTAAAGCAACTCCACCCCAAACCCTAAGGGTGCCCTTTTCCCAGGGCGTAGGAGATGAATATTATATTCAGATAACATCGGTAGAAACACAATCAATATCTTTGACCCCGAAAATATTTATCCAAATCTAATACCTGCTGTTTTAGCATGTTTAAGTATTTCAACCCCCGTCCACCCCCGCTTCTGGGGTTGGTAGACGCGTCTCACCTCGACAGTGTTGTTTTCCTGGTCGCAAAGAACCCGTGTACGAAATTCGGTGAAATTTGATCCACCGGTATAGACTTGTATTCTCCACCCCAAACCCTAAGGGTGCCCTTTTCCCAGGGTGTAGGGGATGACAATTATATTCTGAAAACATTGGTAGAAACTCCATAAATATGTTGGACCCCTAAAAATTATTATCCGACTAAAATATCGGCTGTTTTAGCATGTTCAAATATTTCCACCCCCGCTTCTGGAGGTGGTAGGCGCATCTCACTCCGACAGTGTTGTTTTCCTGGTCGCTAAGAACCCGTGTACGAAATTTGGTGAAATTTGCTCCAGCGGTGTAGATTTGTACTCTCCACCCCAAACGCTAGGGGTGTTCTTTCCCCAGGGTGTAGAGGTTGAAAATTATATTCAGATATCATCAGTGGAAAGACTATAAATATCTTTGACCCCTAAAAATATTTATCCGACTGAAATATCGACTGTTTTAGCATGTTCAAATATTTCAACCCCCGTCCACTCCCGCTTCAGGGGGTGGTAGGCGCGTCTCACCCCGAAAGTGTTGTTTTCCTGGTCGCAAAGAACACGTGTACGAAATTTGGTGAAATTTGATCCACCGGTATAGATTTGTATTCTCCACCAAAAACCCTAAGGGTGCCCTTTTCCCAGGGTGTTGGGGATGAAAATTATATTCAGAAGACATCGGTAGAAACACCACAAATATCTTGGACCCCTAAAAAATATTATCCGACTAAAATATCAGCTGTTTCAGCATGTTTAAGTATTTCAACCCCCGTCCACCCCCGCTTCTGGGGTTGGTAGACGAGTCTGACCCCGACAGTGTTGTTTTCCTGGTCGTAAAGAACACGTGTACGAAATTTGGTGAAATTTGCTCTACCGGTGTAGATTTGTATAACGAACATACAAACATACAAACAAACATACAAACAAACATACAAACATACATACACTCTTTTTTATTTATAAGAAAACACAATCAATATCTTTGACCCCAAAAATATTTATCCAAATCTAATACCTGCTGTTTTAGCATGTTCAAATTTTTCCACCCCCGTCCACCCCCGCTTCAGGGGGTGGTAGACGCGTCTCACCCCGACAGTGTTGTTTTCCTGGTCGCAAAGAACACGTGTACGAAATTTGGTGAAATTTGCTCCAGCGGTGTAGATTTGTACTCTCCACCCCAAACGCTAGGGGTGCTCTTTCCCGAGGGTGTAGAGGTTGAAAATTATATTCAGATATCATCAGTGGAAAGACTATAAATATCTTTGACCTCTACAAATATTTATCCTACTTAAATATCGACTGTTTTAGCATGTTCAAATATTTCCATCCCCGTCCACCCCCGTCCACCCCCGTCCACCCCCGCCTCAGGGGGTGGTAGGCGCGTCTCACCCCGACAGTGTTGTTTTCCTGGTCGCAAAGAACACGTGTACGAAATTTGGTGAAATTTGATCCTCCGGTATAGATTTGTATTCTCCACCCCAAACGCTAAGGGTGCCCTTTTCCCGGGGTGTAGGAGATGAAAATTATATTAAGAAAACATCGGTAGAAACACCATCAATATCTTGGACCCCTAAAAATTATTATCCGACTAAAATATCGGCTGTTTTAGCCTGTTCAAATATTTCCACCCCCGTCCACCCCCGCTTCTGGAGGTGGTAGGCGCGTCTCACCCCGACAGTGTTGTTTTACTGGTCGCAAAGAACCCGTGTACGAAATTTGGTGAAATTTGCTTCAGCGGTGTAGATTTGTACTCTCCACCCCAAACGCTAGGGGTGTTCTTTCCCCAGGGTGTAGGGGATGAAAATTATATTAAGAAAACATCGGTAGAAACACCATCAATATCTTCGACCCCTAAAAATTATTATCCGACTAAAATATCGGCTGTTTTAGCATGTTCAAATATTTCCACCCCCGTCCACCCCCGCTTCACGAGGTGGTAGGCGCATCTCACTCCGACAGTGTTATTTTCCTGGTCGCTAAGAACCCGTGTACGAAATTTGGTGAAATTTGCTCCAGCGGTGTAGATTTGTACTCTCCACCCCAAACGCTAGGGGTGTTCTTCCCCAGGGTGTAGAGGTTGAAAATTATATTCAGATATCATCAGTGGAAAGACTATAAATATCTTGGAACCCTAAAAATATTTATCCGACTGAAATATCGACTGTTTTAGCATGTTCAAATATTTCCACCCCCGTCCACCCCCGCTTCTGGGGGTGGTAGGCGCGTCTCACCCCGACAGTGTTTGTTTCCTGGTCGCAAAGAACACGTGCACGAAATTTGGTGAAATTTTAACCAACGGTATAGATTTGTATTCTCCACCCCAAACGCTAGGGGTGCTCTTTCCCCAGGGTGTAGGGGATGAAAATTATATTCAGAAAACATCGGTAGAAACACCATCAATATCTTGGACCCCTAAAAATTATTATCCGACTAAAATATCGGCTGTTTTAGCATGTTTAAATATTTCAACCCCCGTGCACCCCCGCTTCTGGGGGTGGTAAACATGTCTCACCCCGACTGTGTTTGTTTCCTGGTCGTAAAGAACACGTGTACGAAATTTGGTGAAATTTGCTCTACCGGTGTAGATTTGTATAACGAACATACAAACATACAAACAAACATACAAACAAACAAACATACAAACATACATACACTCTTTTTTATTTATAAGATAAAATATCTCTCTGAATAAAATCCCAATTATAGTAATCGAATTAATTTTAGTGGATAATTATGAACCTATTTTGCGGATATGAAAATTATCATAATAATTCGGATTAAATACTCGAACAAAATTTGCATTTATTACTTTTGGAATCAAATTTACAACACAAAATAAAAGCATATGGTCGACACAATTATAATACAAACGGAGGGTTATGATTTGAACCTTACAATAAGATAAGCATATATTTATTTTTAGATTAACAGGCTACATAATCCACGTTCTGGTAACTCCTCTTTAATAGCATAGGTAAGCATTTGAAAGGGGGGATGCGGAAGGGTAGAGGAAGGTATCAAAGGGTTAACTAGGGCCCCCGGAATATGTTTTAACGATCCTATCCCTAGAAAACCTGCATCAGGTAGGATGACGAGGGAGGTGTTTGCTGTGGGGACGCAGCATTCCCTTCTCCGTGCCTCGACCAGTTTAGGAGGCAGCTGGCCGACTGTTCTAATGGGAACAGAAAACAATTCTTACCATATGCACAAATTCTGTGACCCCGGAAAATATACCTCTGCAAACAGGCTGAGGTGACTCGGCTTGTGGGAACCTTAGTTCAAAATACCAGAGAGATGTGAAGGCATCCCCAATTGTAGCCTCCTCCCGAGCTCTTTGGGAAGGTCCCCTGTAAAAGAATATCGCTTTGCATGCTTCATTCCTTCAAAGACTGAAAAATTTTGAGTAACCTCAAATTCTAAATATTGAGACACGAATTTGACAGCGTAAGTTAAGGAGAATAGTTACGTAATTTCTAAATAACCTGGACAGTTGCTGAAGGACTTTGTTGCATCTCGCTGTTCGTATCTCATTGACAATGGTAACGTGGTAGATTCCATGTACCACGTCTCATGTTCTTAAATTAGTATTGAAAAATAGAAAAATTGCTTTTTAACTTAAAAACCTTTTAACTAATTTTATATGCATTTCACGTTGTTAAAATTGGTCCTTGTGGCTTTTAATCAAGTAGGAAAGGGTATTTGAAGATCTGTAAATGATGGATGTTTGATATTCTTTGAATGATTGGATAAATTTGTTATGTAGAAATTTGTAATAAGGGAGTACGAGAAAAAAATTTGGCTTGAGGTGTTTGGCGACGATTAATAGTAGGATATTGGATTTTGTTCAATCTGCTGTTTATGTGTCTCATAACAAAATTTAAAGGTTTTGGTTTGGAGGATAATCAAAAAGATAATTGAGTATACGTCCAGAGTATGTAGGTTTTCTGAACCAATTGGTGAGAATGTAAGTATTGTGAATGGATACAGTGAAATCAAGTTAAGTAACAGAATGGTTAAATTCAAGTTCATGGGTGAATTGTAAGTTGGGATGGTAATTATTGAAAGTATTGACTATAAAAGAAAGCTATGGTATACAATCTTGTTGCCAGAGCTATATTACTTTCTAACTCCAAGTTCCATCATAACAACTTAAATATTGTCTGAAACATTTTAAACTCCAATGAGTACCTTTAAATTTTATTATTAAACACATAAACAACAGACTGAATAAATTCCAATATCCTACTGTCAATTCACAAAAAACTAAAGCCAAATTTTTTTCGTACTCCCTTATTACAGATTTTACATCACAAATTTATCCATTCATTAAAAGAATATCAAATATCCATCATTTACAGATCCACTAATAGCCTTTCCTACTTGATTTAAAACCACATGGACCCACTTGACACCTACAGCAAACATTGTGTTGTTTACAAAATCTCTTACTCTAATTGTAATTCCTGCTACATAGGGCAAACAAAACGTTCCATTAAAACCCGTATCAAGGTACAAATATCTAATATCAAACGTCTAATGATATTCAGTCTGTAGTCTCCAAACATATCATTATTTCTAAAAATACATTTGATTGGCAAAATGCTAAGACTTTAGACATTGATACCAGGTAGAATTCCAGACTCATTTCAGAGATGCTTCACATTAAATCAAACATCATAGCTATTAATGAACAAACATACACTATTAAATTAAATCATTGCTATGATCCCGTATTATTACGCTAAACCTTCTGTTTTCCAATTGTCGTTGCTCCCTTATTGTTTCCATAACCATTGTCTCCCATTGTCATTGCGTTTTCATCGCTTTTGAGTTTTGACAACTGACAAGCGCAGTTGTGTCGCTCTAGGATCTTCTTCGCCCCTGACGAAAGGTACAATCCCAGAAACGTTGTGGTTTGTCTGAATTGGCTATCTTTCTTATTCATTATTTTCAATCAGACGTAATTTTTTATTCTAATATTACATTTAACTCCTATGATATGAGACTAATCTTCTTTTGAATCGTGCCATACTCTGTTGTAATATATTGTAATGCATATAATATAATGCATTGGTTTAAAAACAGCGCACATGTCGTAAAGAGAATGCGAGGGTGAAGTAATTGCGGGTCCTGTCACGAGGTGACAAGACGGAGCGGTAAGACATTTATCTAGGATGAGTGCTGGTGGGCGAGCAGATGGTCCCAAAGTGGTTATGCTAGAGCAGGCTATTGTCTCTGATGAATGACCTGACAAGTGGCGTATTTGCTTGGGACTTGAAAGAAAAGATCTTGTGCGAGCCGGGTGAGGCCGACAAGTCCTGAGTAATTGCGGGGGCGAAATCACCGCAGCTGCAAGGAGAGTCAGTGGGTGTAAGGGTGCAGGCACTTGTTGACTTAGGATCTGGAGAAATTAGTATCGCGCACTTGTGAGGGGAGAGATCCAAAGACAAATTGGACCTGTCGCGATTGTCGGGTTTCGGACAAAAGATAGCAGCCGGCGGAAGGACTCCAGCGGCCGGGACGTAAATTTCAGTAATGGGATTCTGTCACCGCGCCGTTGCGACGGAATTTTGCATCAAGAGAAAAACAAGGAGGCTAGTGGTATATATAGGGGAAATAACCTATTGTGTGGATAGTTGGAGTTAGCGCGGGAGAGGAACGAGACACAGTCAGTGACAGTCAGCGAGAGTCAGCGTAGGAGAGGGGTTCGGTGAACCTCGACAGTTAGCAGTTAGCGTGGGAGAGAGGTGCAGGACGCATCGTTGAGACAGAAATAGTCAGCATCAGTCAGAAAAACTATAACAACTATAAACATTTTTAAAATACAGAAGCTCTATCTGTATGAGTAGGAGAATTTGACCTGTCTTCGATGGTAGGCGACCTGGATGCAGCAAACGACGTCAAGGAGTGTCACGACGAACACCTGTGATATTTCACTGGATATGGAGAACCAGATATCGGCGAACCAGTGATATTGTGTTAGAGTCAGTGAGTGAATGTCAAGGCTATAAAGTGCGTGTCAAAAGAACGAGTCGAAGTAAACCTGAGAACCGTAAGTTGGAATGCATAATATTAACAGATGTAAACGTTATTAAAGGATAACAGTCAGATGTCGTTCTCTTCTTTTGATAATAAAGTTAGAAGCAATCTATAGGTTAAGTTCATTAATAAATTTAGTAGATACTTTTGTTTAATTTAAAACATAAATGTTGGGTCTTTTTAATAGTTCGATTCTGTCCGTTGTCAAACCCAGTAGAGACCCACGAGAGCAAGAGTTCTTATTATAATAGTAAAATATTAAATTCAATTGTAATTTCTTCTTGTGTTAATAAATTTGTTTGTTAAAATCAAAAGCATATATATATTTTTTATCTATACCCTATGTGGTTATTACAATATATTACATATATATAAGGTCTATCTTTGTAGGCTCTGGAATTTCTGAGAAAGAATTGGAAACAGACTGTCTTTGTGGTTACTCACGTTATCTGAGTAAGCATCAGTAAACAATATGTATTTTTATAAGCATTCAAGAATTTCCGACTCAGCAACAGAGATAAATAAGACCCGCACGTGCCCTTCTGAGTAAGGGGTTCGTGTCTACAATGAGGCTCTGTGATGAAGGTACCTCCTCCTACACAGAGCTGGAGATCCGTGAATGTCTTTCACGAACACTTGTATAAAAAGGCCAGACTTCTCTGATGTAGGAAAGTCTCTGCATATTACTTCAACGTGGTACATGTGCCACTCTGTCTTCTGTTTTCATATATTAACTCTTGCTCTAGGCTGTAGACTAAGGTTAATAAAATTTCTTTCTTATTCTAATGGACTAAAGCCTCAAGTTATTTCTCTAAGCCTTTAAGCTATTATAGAGTGCGACTTAGCGCGCACTCCGGACCCAAGTTACAATTTATTCTTAAATATCTCATGTTGGCGAGACCAGGAGAAATTCGATTATTAAATGTTGGTAGCGGAAATTTAAAACATTACGCTGTGGACTCACCCCTAACATAGTTCGGGGTAGGCTGTTCCAATCCCGAATGATTCTATTTAGAAACGAATTTTCCCTATATCAGATCGCTGATTCCTCACCCGAATGATCCCCTTTAGATTTGTAAGTGGGAGTTGAAAGCAAACCGTTTAAGTTTCTCCAGGTCGGTTCGTTTTATCTGCCCTGAATAACGCACAAAGTCCAGCCCGTTTCCTTCTGTTTGCCGAAGACTAAATTATTTTCCGTCAGTTTACCAGATAATTACAATGCAATTTTTAAAATTTTATCCAGTGCCCGAGTGCAGTTGTCTTTGCAGTCGTACCATAATCTACTGTATTTACCTAAATACTACAGTCATCAGTGGTTCCACTCATAAAGGAAAGTATAAATATTAGAATGCATTACCCAATTTGCACAATTCCATTTCTGCCTGCTGAAACAATTGGAATAGTATTTCTTTGTGCATTAGCGTGAATGTGGACACGTCGGTAAATAGCGTGTGTGTAGTTGATTACTCCGGGTGCGGAGTCAGCAGGCAGCTGATTTATCGCTGCTTATTCCCGGAGCACTTCATACGACGCTACTGCGAAAATGGAATTTCTATGCTCGGCCGCCCATCTTGGGGCCGATCGCAGACTGCGGAATAATCTGGAGGAGTTCCCACAGTTCGTATTTTATACTGCGCTGTAGTGATTCTGCGAGCAGAGATAAAAGACGATCCGCTATGTAGCGACGTGCGCCGTAGATCAACGCTGTAAATGGAATTTTAAGCCCGTGTGTAAAATTATTTATATTGAACTCGTATGCTGTCTGTCGAATGGGGGTTCTGAAATATGGTTTTTATTTCACTGCAGAAAATAACATAATCTATTCTTGACACGGTGTTATTATAAATTTATTTGATAAAATAGCAGTAATTTTCTTCGCAGAAGCGAAGGATGACAGATTTGGTAAGTCTCTGAAAGTACGTTCAAAGAATAATTTCTTCAAACGTGTACATCCTCATGGCCTTAAGTGGAACACTTGAATTCCCATGTTTATGCTCTATGATACAGGAACGTAGGTTTTCATTTTGTGGACTTTAAGGATATAATATTTGCAGTGTAAACCTTTGTATTATGTACTGTTAAAATATGAAGTAAATAAAAACTTTTGTGTCAATATTACTTTTCAAACAGGAATGTTTCTGCATAGTTGAAGAAAAACCTCTATGTTTATAATGCAAATAAATATTCATATGTTACGCAGTACAAATTACACACTTTTATTTTCACTCTTTAATGGACTTGTCTAATTATCTTGTGTAAAATCTAATTAATCCTTTATTTCAGTATGCTGTACACACTAAAAATGTAAACGTGTTTACTGATTAATAGCTCCCATCATTTTAAAAGTTCGTTAAAACTGACTCTACACACGTTTATCTGGAAAATAGATGAACATTTATCGCGTTTCAGTGATTTATACAGGCATCGAGTCTCAGCATACAAATTTAGTAGCTTAATTATTAAATGAATAAATACGAATTTATAAACAATGCTAGTAAAGCACAGTAAAATTTAAACCATTTACTTTTATGGGGCGTGATCAAGACTTTTAAAAATATATATGATAATACAAAAAAATAATTTATTTGAGATCGAAGCGGAAGGGTTTACAGACGCTCAAAAATTGCCTGAACAGTTTGCATGAAGTTTAGATTAAAAGATTCAACCTGTGTTAAGGATAATAAAATTTAAAGAAAACCTACTGTTTTAATTAACTCAATAAACATAAATAATATTTAGCAGCATTATTGAAGGCGCTAATTATCCTGTATGGTTTACAAGATTATATATGTTGTAGCAGTTGGAAGTCAGCAAAATCCTTACAAATTCTTAAACAATGCATAATTACTAATGCACAAGCCTGCGAGAGCTATTCTCTCGCAGGCAATACCTGCGAGGAATATTAATTCGCAGGCAGAACCTTGTAGGAGAGATACGAAGGAGCTACCTTTAGGGATGCCTTTTCCTCTCCGTTTTTGAACTGAGGTTCCCACAAGCCGAGACATCTCGGCCTGTTTTGAGAGGTGTATGTTCCGGGGTTACAGACCTTGGGCATACAGTAAGAGTTGTCCGCTATTCCCATTGGAATAGTCGGCCAGCTGCCTCCTAAACTGGTCGAGGCACGGAGAAAGGAATGCTGCGTTCCCACAGAAAACCCCTCTCCCGCAATCGGAAGGGCGTGGGACAAGTACCCAATGCCCGACCTACTTGATGCAGGTTTTTCTAGGGTTTTCCCTGCATTTCTTTTAGGCGAATGCCGGGTAGGATCCTTAAAATATAGCCCAGGGGCCCTAGTTAACCCTTGGCTACCTTCCTCTACCCTTCCGCATCCCCCCTTGCAAATCCCTTCCTATGCTATTAAAGGGGAGTTTTCCAACGTGGATTACCCTCATGAAGCCTGTTGCTATTACTAATGCAACTATATTTTAACTGTACCCATATGTAAGGGACATATTTTGTTTTACAAATATTTTAATGAAATTTTTGTAACACACCGGTACAAAAATAAATTACTAATATTTTCAGGCAAGAGAAATGAGTTCTTTGCCACTATTAGTGTGTGAAGAATATAGGAAAAAAAATTCAATTTAAAACATAATAAATATCAAATACTACGTTTCGTCCTTGATTGGGATTTCTCTTCAGGTGCTACATTCAATTATAATTTGTTGTATTGTTATATATAATTTATTACAATAAAATAAAAGTTTACAAAATTTTAACGTGCAGTTTGCCCACACTTTGGGGCGGAAAAAAATATTATTTAATTGAAATATGAAGTCAGGCTTTAATAATTTAGTTGTTTGAATTTAATGACAGTGGTGGGATTTTACACAGACAAAATTGGTTGGTCGTCAAATTTTTTGATATATGTAAATAAATATACTATTATATAATTGAATTCTACTACAGTATATGTAAATATTAATATTTGGTCTGTTATTAATGTTGGTAAAAATAACTTTGTCACAAAACCAACTGTTCAAGATAAATTTTATCATTAAATTCTATTTTTTCTGAACGCGATTTAATCTCAACAATAGGTTTTGTTGGGGAATTTAGCTAAATTAAATTTTATAGTATATACAATACGATAATCCGTTATTGTTTATACACGTTGGAGTGCCAAATTATGTAGTATTCTGAATATATAAAATGGTAAAAAAGAAACGGCCTCTTGAAAACAAATAATGTAATATACAAACTAAGCAAAGGAGAATAAGCCACCAAGTTGGATACAATTTATGTAGTATTCAGTATATACTTTATAAAATGACAAGAAGGAAATTGCCAGCACGTTGTGGCGCCAATTTATGTAGTATTCAAAATGATTCTTAAGCAAAATACTAGCATGTTGGAGACAATCAAATAATGTGGTATCCAAGAGATTAAAATAGTAAAGGAAGGAAATTGAAATTAAATAATTACTTTTTTAAAAGATAACCAAAAATATTATTTAATTTCAAATTTTATCTTCGTTGATTTTTCATTTTAAATTTATGCCTCAGCTTTTATGAGAAATATCAATTTCAAGGGCCGCTTATTGGACCTGTAATAAACACAGTAGAAAAAAAAGAATTTTAATTTACAATAGCAAAAAAACTATTATTAATCTAAAAAGTTATATAATTCTAGTAATAAGGTTTACAGATTATAATTTGTTTTAATGAAAGTTAGGTACGACAAAATTTATAAACGACAGATTCCCCATTTTTTACACCACTGCAGAAATTGTTTTGCAATATCATATACAGAAGCACAGTGAATAACGAGACAGTGACGTTGTTGAAAAATCCTCACTGTGGAATAATTACGCGTTGAGTGTACAGTCTTAACAATTACGTCTAATAAAGGTAAACTATATCAAATTATATTGTGCATTGAGCATAATTACCAAACTAACCTAACATAACCTAACCTAACCAAACCAATATCGAAATTTTATGTATCTTTTAAGTGGCGAATTTTAATAAAATTAAGTCCAATGGTGGTCGAAATTTTTAAACATTTAAACACGGCAGATAATTGCGTTGAATATTTTTCTTATTTTGATAGTCCAATGTTATTAGTTTACGGTGGTGGTAGAAATTTCAAACTTGTTTTTTTATATCTCTTTCTACAGGGGCGAGGTGCGTTACATAAAAATATCGAAAAAGCAGCCGAGATTGGAGTCAAATCGGTGATTCAACAGGTATGATGTTTTACAAAATTTTGATCGTACTCCGCTGAGTGCTGTGGACTTTCTATTAAATATCTTTTTCTGTTGTTTATTGATCATATTATTTAGATAACCTACAATTTTTTTATAGTTATTTACACCGTAAACAAATATTGTTGGGGGTTTTCTTACCAATTTTTATTACAATTTTTAGGTTGTTCTCGCCTTTGATGGTCTTCATAACCTCGTCATTATCGATTAGGTTTGATACTGGGTTGTTAGTTAGTTGATAAAAAATTAAATTTATGTTTTAGTAGGGTTATTGCGAATTTATCTAACGTATGAGTGGTTGCTGATTTAGGTTTTTTGTTGACTGTTGCATCATTGGTTTTTGTGAAAAAATGTCTGCCACATTGTTTGTTGTATTAATTGTTCTTGCCCGTAACCGGGACCATAATATTTCTAAACGAATACGATTATTCGTCGCTTTTATAATTTTCTTGCTGGGTGTCCGGCGTTGCCCGAGTTGTCATAAACTCAGCGACATCCATAACTCAGTATTTCACTGCTACCTCGGATGTTTTGCATTATTTTTTATGAAATACCCCTTCCTATGCCTAAAGTGGTTGAACTTTTATAAACAAAATCGGTAGAAATACTATCAACGTACGTGACCCCGACAATTATTTATTCCACGCAAATGTCGACCATTTAACATGTTTGAAATATTCCATCCCCGTCCACACCCACTCCTGGGTGTTAAAAGGCCAATTGAATGTCATAATTAAACTCACTGGCAACCCTTACCCCGGATTTGACTCCAATCTTGGTTGTATTCGCGTTATTTTCTTGTAACTCCCGTCTACTGTCACCCCTAACGGTGCTCCTTTCCCGTGGTGTAAGGGGTTGAAATTATACTCATATCACATTGGTAGAAACACTATAAATCTCTTTGACCCCTAAAAATATTTATCCGACTCAAATATGGGTTGTTTTAGTATGTTTGAATATTTCCACTCCCGTCCATCCCCGCTCGTCTCACCCCGACAGTGTTTGTTTTATGGTCGCAAAAAACATGTGTACGAAATTTGGTGAAATATGCTCCTTCGATATAGATTTGTATAAGAACATAGAAATATACCTACATACAAACAAACACGCATACTGTAACGCGTGAATTTTGGTTTTAATTTGCTTTGTCTTCGGAAGTGTTGTCTGCTGTAGTTTGGAGAATTATAAATCGTACATTGGCGGACGGATGCCAAGAGTTGTTTTCTGTGAAATGTTGGAAGATGTGTGCGTGGGTGTGGAGGAGATAAATATTTCCATCCAAATAATTTTCTCGGCCTGTCTCGATTGTTGGCCTCAACATGACTGAATTGTTGGCCATTGTTGACTACAGAACTGCAGCTTCGTTTTATAACTCTTGTAACAATGGAAGAATCAGTGAAACAATGCCATTTCGACCAAGTTTTCTAATAATGAAAAAAGTAAAAAGAATGGGCGGATATAAATGGAGGGAACTAAATAATGGAAACTAAAGGAGTTGAAGTGTATTAACTATGTTTATAAGCAAGATATGGGAAGATTCTTAAAGTACGACGGCAGAGATTAGCAATATGGCGAACGTTTGAATCTGGTCGATCCGCTACTGAGGGCAGTTGTTAGTGATGAACTCTGCTCATAGTGCAGTTGCATAATGCAAAAAGGTCACGAAGCACAAAAGCTGTGAGGAGCGAGAATTACGTGTCACGTCTTCTAGTACACAAATGGGCAGCACGGGGACGTTGCAATAAAATCCCGGAGGCCGACGCCTTAGCCAGTACGTCGCAATATAATCCCGGATGCCGACGCCTTAGCCAGTGGTCAACCCCTGAGTCGACGCCATGCAGTGATCCTGACTATATCTCGCTGCAGTTAACCCTTTCAGTCACCTGCGAGATTCGGAGGCGTCAGTTTGTTGGTTACTAGAGCTACAGCAGGCGAACAGATTACAGAAATAGCAGTACGTATTTGATAACGGGCAGCTAATCTCTTCTACGTAATCCACAGGAGCCTGAGATAAGAGTTTTTCATGCTTAACTGTAATAAACTTACAAAAATATTCTTTGATGGTCAATAAAATTTTTTATTTAACGTAAAAATTCAGCCCAATATAAAAATAATTCATTATAATACAAACACTCTGCATTATTTATAGGAAGAAGATTTTAATTAGAATAAAAGTTCGATGTTTTCAGTCAGTCTTTCGGCGGACTCGGTTACTATAATTCAATTATAGGCAAACAGGACCAGTTCGTGCGTCTTTTCTCCGTGAAGTTCAAAGGTTTACAGTACAGTACACTTGTAAACACGACTATTATAGCAGATACGCAAAGAGATCCGGCTGTATTGCGATTACTGAAAATAACGGTCATAAATCTTACATCTAAATTTTAGATGTTGAAATAAATCTCAGAAATTCAACTATCTAAAAATTAATTAAACAAGGTCAGGAACGAAACGATGTGGCTGATATATTGTGACGTCGTATTTTATAGGGTTTGTTGTAAGTTTTTACTTGAAGTTTTAATTTGTGCAGTATGGGCGCCATTAATGATAACATTTTACCATTAAAAAAGAAAAGTTTTAATTACAGTTTTAAGAATTATGGTTACAATGAACACAATTAATACTTGTGAAAATTCTTAGTTAAGCATGAGACCCTAATCCTGATTTCCAGTGGGAAGCCAATTGAAATCTGAGACATAAATCATATATTGTAATTGAAAGTTTGTTTTATCTGTGTCGTAATCCTTGGAAGATCTGGGAACACGTGGTTTCCGGTTTTGCGTAGCACTGCTGAAAACACATGAATATTTAATAAAACTATATTGCTCAGATTTTTTTGGCTATAATCACTTTATTTTATCACTACTCGTATTATTACACGTTTATGTCGACTCTAATCTAACTGAGATTGACTCCATTAAAACGCTCGAATATGGAACACATGATTTTAATTTGTACCACTTTTAATATGCTCGATGAAATTAACATACTCGAAGTTAACTTTAATTGCTTTAACATTTTTTTCAAAGCTCTGTTGATATACATCGAATGTTTACGTGGGACGCTTAAGATCAATCTATATCTCGACTTTCTTTCATGACGCGGCAGCCAAGACTACTTGCCAGAAAAGCCATCTGGACGAACCACCAATTGAGCACTCAACAAACTCTGCATTTAGAATATTACTTTATACAAATAAAGAAGGGCTACTTTCCGGTGTTAAAATATAATATGTTTTAGATAGGAAAATAATTTTTTTTCTGACTATAAGGCTGTTGATTTTAAAATTTAATTTAGAAATGAAGTCAGATTATCACAATTGTTAATTTTCAACCTCAGAAATGTTTAATATAACTTACTTTAAGAAACTACACGCTACCTAATATTATATTATTATATTAATTTCGAGCAAATTATTTTATTTTTAACAATTTACGTCATTCAATACAAAATTTATAAATAAACGTGGTTTGGTAGATGAATGTTAGGATTACGGACAGATGCATGTAGTAATTTCATTATTAATTATGTTTGGTTTAATTTCTAAATTATGAAATATATTATTATTTATTACTATATACATATACGTGAAAATAACATTAAACATGATGTTTAAATCTGTTTTACAATATTAAAGTATTAATAACACAAACGTCATTAAATATATTTAAATGTTTAATTGTTATAAATATTGAATACATTTAATGGGTTATTTAAATAATTAATTACTAATAAATACAAATAATATGAATGAAACATTAATTTCACGGGTGAGAATTATATTATTTGATACAGTATTAAGAATAAACTGAAGTAACTGTCGATATAAAAAATGCATACATTATAAAATTTTACTGTTTAAAAGGATATTTCTGCAATTAGTGATATCGAAGCATCAGCAACAACAGTCATGAGATCATAATAATAATTTGGAAATTTACCCGTTGCGATTGACAGGAAAATGGAGATATTTTAAAAAGCTGATTAATCATAAGAATTGAGAAATAAAGAAATTGTTTCCTGTTCAGGAGTTTATGCTGAAATAACGTAAAACAGAAAGTAAATTAAATACTATTTCAATGTACCACTCTCTGGATTGTCAGAGTAATTTACGGGACACTGGGACTGAGTTTTTAGTGAAAACAAATAAAAAATAGATATTTTGCATATAAACGTTATATGAATATTAGAGAAGCATATAGCAGTTAATTTTTTTTCTGTTTCCGCCATTCTGTAGTGCAAAAGACCATTTTTAAATGGCCTTGCGCACGAGTTTCCCTCTCTTAGTCCTGATTTCTCTTCATATAACTGATAAATATTAACGATTTTCTAATGGACTGCTGTTTTCTAACGTGTGTTGGGACACTAATTATGCACATTAAAACGTATCAATGTGCCACCACATCAAACACTTAATGTCCACAATGATTACTTGAATTTTTCGTGTAACCAAATTCAATATTTATTGAATATCAACAGCGTAATCAATCTTATGGAGTCCCGTCAGTGATATATTCTACACAGAATTCGCGGTCGAACCGTGCCGTCTAAAAGGCTAGTTTCACACTTGCCCGACAACAGCTTAAACTAAATTTTTGCCAGCCACTGCTCCTTGCTAGTTCGCTTCACATACAGCCTGTTGCCTTCAGTCATTCTACGAATATGAAGGCACGCAGAGGGGAAAGCTGCGACCCCACAGCAAAATCCTCTCCCGCCATCGGAAGGGCGTGGGACAAGTACCAAATGCCCGACCCTGATGCAGGTTTTTCGAGGGTTTTCCCTGCATCAAATTGCCGGGTAGGATCCTTAAACCATAGCCCGGAGGCCCAAGTTAACCCTTGGCTACCTTCCTCTACCTTTCAGCATTCCCCCTTTCAGATCCCTTCTTATGCTACTGAAGGGGAGTTGCCACCATGTGGATTACCCTCATGTAGCCTTTTACCCTAAAACAAGTCTGGTATAGATATTTTTTAAAAAACCAAAAAAATTAATGATGCAATGGGTTTGTCCAATGATTATGAAAAGAGACATGTTGGGGGCATTCTGTGTTCAGTTTGAGGAGTTGAGAAAAGATGAACAACAAGTTTTTTAATTATTTTCGTATAGGTAATGAAAATTTGTACGATATTCTTACACGGATAGAAAAATCCATTCAAAGCCGGACCACATGATTCAGGGAATTTATTCCCCTTATACAAATGTTGAAAATCACAAACGCCAAAAAACTTAAGTTAAATTGTTTTAGGGTAACAGGCTACATGAGGGTAATGCAAATGGTCGCAACTCCTCTTTAATAGCATAGGAATCGATTTGAAAGGGAGGGATGCGGAAGGGTAGAGGAAGGTTGCCAAGGGTTACTAGGGCCCCCGGACTATGGTATAAGGATCCTACCCGACAATTGGCCTAAAACGGATGCAGGGAAAACCGTAGAGAAACTTTTCATCAGGTAGGTCGGCCATTTGTTACTTGTCCCACGCCATTCCGATAGCGGGAGAGGGGTTAGTTGTGGGTTCGAAGCTTTCCCTTCTCCGTGTCTTGACCAGTTTAGGAGGTAGCTGGCCGATTATTTCAATAGGAACAGCGGACAATTCTTACCATATGCCCAAGGTGTTTGACACCGGAACATGCACCTCTTAAAACGGACCGAGGTGCCTCGGCATGTGGGAACCTAAGTTAAAAAATCCAGAGAGATGTGAAGGCATCCCCAAAGGTAGCCTCCGCCAGAGCTCTCTGGGAAGGGTGACCTTTGAGAGAATTCTCTCGCAGGCTTCCTTATCTTCGGAAATTTATATGATATTTATTTATTATAATAAAATACCGGACGAAGCCTTCCTCTACCCTTCCGCATCCCCCCTTTTAAGTCCCTTCCAATGTTTTTAAAGGGAAGCTGCCCAACGTGGATTACCCTCATGTAGCCTGTTGTCCTAAAAAAAATTCCGGAAGTGCAAACGTCTGCGAGGACCATTCTCTCGCTGGCAGTACCTTCGAGGGATGTTCTCTCGAGACATTTTTGAACTAAGGTTCCCACAAACTGAGGTACCTCGGCCTGTTATGAGAGGTTTATGTTCCGGGGTTACACACCTTGGGCA
Organism: Zhengitettix transpicula; assembly: GCA_037074705.1. Classification (NCBI taxonomy): domain Eukaryota; kingdom Metazoa; phylum Arthropoda; class Insecta; order Orthoptera; family Tetrigidae; genus Zhengitettix; species Zhengitettix transpicula. The sequence goes on along the minus strand of CM073591.1, from coordinate 184,973,683 downwards.
TACGGTAAGAGTTGTTCTCTGTTCCCATTGGAACAGTCGGCCGTCTGCATCCTAAACTGGTCGAGGTACGGAGAAGGGAATGCTGCGTCCCCACAGCAAACTATTCTTCCGCTATCGGAAGGGCGTGGGACAAGTACCCAATGCCCGACCTACCTGATGCAGGTTTTTCTAGAGTTTTCCCTGCTTTACATTTAGGCGAATGCCGGGTAGGATCCTTGAACTATAGCCCGGGGGCTCTAGTTAACCCTTGGCTACCTTCCTCTATCCTTCCGCATCCCCCCTTTCAAATCCCTTCGTTTGCTAGTATTGCCACCATGTGGATTACCCTCAAGTAGCCTGTTACCAAAATAAAAATATAACTGCAATTCAAGACTGGAAAGTGCACAAATAAAATGTTAATCAAAATTTCCAAGTAAAAGTGTAACTTTTAGTATTATTAACTCTTGTGCTTTAGAAAATCAAAACATTCAAACAGAAGTTGCAATTACTGAAATTAATCTGTTCCTAGGTCTGAGAAGAAATTATTAAATTCCTCAATCACACCACAATTATAAAGTTATGTAATTGTACACAGTAATACATTTACTGAATTATTGAAAAATTTAAAATGCCCCTGATGTGACAATCTGTCATTACATATACAAATGAAGGATTTGCTGTCAAATTACAGGTTGAATGCATATCCCGTGGACTCAGTCCTGGGAAAACTTATTCATGTCCCAGAACCAAAGTTAATCATAAAACTCAGAGGCCCCAATTTGAAGTCCATAGAAAAGGAGTAGGGCCATTCTTGAGCATGGGACTGGGTTATAGATATTTACAAAAATATTGTATGTCTATAGTCATGCATGCATTAGATTCCAGAACATTTACTAATCATGAGAATGAACTTGCTACAGAAATTAAATTATTGAAAGAAGAAATGCTAGGCCAGGATAGGGATGTTGACTCATCTCTAGTAGGTAACAATGTAATTGATACAGCTGTCTCTTATGATGGTACATGGCATACCTATATGGGATGGGTCTTGTAATTGACATACTAACAGGCTTACTTATTGATTATGAAGTCCTGTCAAAATTCTGTCACTATTGCTCAAGCATCTCAAATGAGATGGAACAAGACTCACCAGAGTGTGAAGTTTTCCAAAAATGTCATGAAAATAGTGGTGAATTCTGTCAGAAGTGTAATGGAACCTCAGGGTCAATGTAAGTGATTGCTTCAGATTATATGTGGACAGGATCTGTGAAAGAAAGTAAAATGAGATATGTGACAATGCTTAGTGATGGAGATGCCAGGACCCACCAACATCTGAATCAAGAGGCTGTGTATAGGAATGATGTTACTATAAATAACGAAGAATGTGTGAACCATTTGTTGAAAGGAATAACTGGCCTTTTTAATTTCAAGTAGAGTACCAAAGAAGTCAATATTGGTGACAGAGGGTGTGGAACCCTGAAAATGGAAACAATAAAGAAACTTTCTAACTATTATCAACAAGCGATTGAAAATAATCTACTTGATGTTGTAGCAATGAAATCAGCCATTTATGCAACCCTTTGCCATTACAGGTCAACAGATGACAAGCCTGTATCAGAAATGCCCTAAGTGGTCTGAGTCATGGTGCTTCTATAACAAAAGTATTGCTCGAGGAGAAATTTCCCTCATGAACAGCGAGCAATTAACTCATTTATAGCAAGTCTCTGATATACAAGAACATTCAAATGAAAGTGACCTCTTGTCTATTTGGAAAAACTGTCCCAAAGAAATTTTTATTTCAAAGTAGAGATTGGGCATTGGTGTGTATAATGCTGTGTCACAATTTAATATGAGATGCTCTGCTACTTAAAGTTGAAGAACAGGTCCAGAGGTGAAGAAAATTATCTAAATACATAATTATAAGTGAACTTTGTGATACACCTAGAGTGTATGAGTCAACGAAGCAGCACAAAGCAAAGGAAAATGACTAGGCAGCAAAAAAGAACAATAAAAATGCAAATAGAAGCTGTAAAGAGGAGGGTAGAAGGTGTATTTTATGAATCTGGTTCATTTTAAAGTCCAAAGTAAGATCAAAATATGACTATAACAAATATTTTACAAAATTGTAATTTACTCAAAACTTCAGTTTTTCATGTTCAAAATGTTCCATGCACATTACATTTACACCTATGATTAAGAAAAATTTGTGTAGCAATATATTAGGTTTTATCAAAAATATACTCTTAATAAACAAAAAAATAGGAAAAGAAATAGTATTTTGATAAAAAAAATTCACAGCATTAGTTTATAAAATAATTTTTAAATTACTGAAGATACGGTCTATATCTCGACACAAACGTATTTACAATGGTTCAAACTACATATGTAATTAATTTTAATGTTGTACAGTAAAATATAATGCGGGTGGAGCATTTTCATTGAATCGTAAATTCCAATAGTGAAAGTAACTAAAAAGATTATATCTCAAGAAATAATAAACCAATCTTATTCAAACCTTGCAGGCTCTTTACAATTATTATTTCGTATATTCAGTGGAAAAATTGAAAAATGCAATAAAAATGTAGAACTTTCCAAACTCATTCCCAGCGTCCCTCACTATAACAATTACTATTTGTATTTGAATATTTAAATATTTGAATCCATGATGCACTGTACTTTTTCAAAAGCAATTCAAAGCGCAGAAAGGTAACATTAAATGAAAACTAACTTGTGTTTGCGGCCACTTTTGCAGTTATGATGATGAAAACTGGCGTAACTATCTACGGAAGTGACCAGCTGTTTATTATTCTGCCTATTGTGGTTTTAAGTTGTAAGCGCAGAAGCTGAGTAACTGTGACCTGCAAATAGCTCTCCTTTACGACAAGTTAGTGAGCAGACTCACGCACTGCCATCTGTCGAAAGATGCAACAAGTAGCAGCTTGTAGCAACAGGTACAAGGCAGCTGTGTCACGATAATTACGCCTTATTCGGGGCGACGGAACGTAATTGAAGGTCACAAAGCCACTGTTAACACTTCTTTCGCCTGGGCTACCGCAGATTGCTTTAGTAACGCACTCGGATCATCGACGCGTATCGCGGATCAGCCGACCGCCCAGGCGCTTCACGTTTATATTCCGCACTAAACAACTACAGACTTGAAATAACAGAAATCGAAAAATGAAAGCTTTCTTAGATAATAATAATTTTTTTTTCCGGTCCCACAGTTTTCAATATTCGCGAATAATGTAGTAGCCGAAATATCCTGGAACGCAAAATATTTGCGTATCACATTTAATTAAATTCGAGGAACCAATAAATGCAGCATTCACATATTTTTGCAATCGGGAGAGGTCATGGAAACATTCTTGTCATTACATTAAAAACATTAATTATTTCCTTTAAATTATAATCGTATTTCAGGGAGAGGGTTTTTGTGAAAAGTAAGTAGAATGCGTTGAGTTAATCACAAAATTTTTAACATCCTAATGATATTAGAACAATTGTTTATTTTACAGAAACTCTGAAAACCTCGCTTAAACAAATTTTTCAAATGTATGAATATAATAAATTAAAAATACTATTAATAAAAACGTTTATTTTACAGAAACTCTGAAAACCTCACTTAAACAAATTTTACTAATGTATGAATATAATAAATTAAAAATACTATTAATAAAAACGTAAATAACGTATACTAAAAATTAACACTAAAAACGATCATTTTACGACAAACTTAAAATAGAGAAACAAAAAACTAATAAATTCCAATTTAAACGTGCTGGACGTTTCGACGCGGTGCCATTTTGTGATCGTGAATAAGTTAAGGATGGAAATTGAACAAAGAAGTGAGAACAAAAATAATTGCATAAGGGCCAAATGACTTAAAATAAAACATCATACAACGTATTAATATCATCTGTGTCCTGCTTAATATTAACAATATTAAATTGATTTTTAAGCAACATTTCATAAATTAATCTCTTAGAAAAATGTGGTTCTGTGTCTAAAATGGCGCTGCTGTTAAAATCGAAGCTGATTAAGTTTGAATTTATTAATTTTTACCCCTTATTTTAATTTTGTCTGTAAGATAGTTTTTAGTGATAATATTGATGAATATCGACGTAAAACCGAAGCGAGGTAATAAGTTACCAAGGTAAAATTATTTAAATTACATAACTCCTCACAACGCTGCAAGAATGGAAAAATATTTTTAGGTATTGATAAATCGACGTAGAACTTTGTGCTATATATAGGTGCATCCAAACTATTCCGCCTTGTGCCAATTGGCAAGGTCAGTTGACAAACTGCTGCATAGTGTGGACGTAGGCGTTGGCACGAACTAACTGGTAAAGCCAAGTCAAACAGTGCCGTTCAACTTCAAAAAAGGTCGCTAATATAAACAAGTGAGGATGAGTCAACGCAGCTTCAGTTTTTCAGACTGCTGATGAGCATCGTCGTGTTTGTATGTTATTAAATATTTTTCCTATAAACAAAAAAACTTTTAATTTTTTAAAGAATTTAAAGACAGAGATAAAAGATCTGACACTTTATTGTAACGGCTATATCGCGGTTAATTTTGGAACAAAATAATAGAAACTGAAAGACAAACAATGAACTTGGTGCGCATTTTTCTCGTGAATTAACAAAATTAAGAGAAAGTACCGAATTCGGAAGTGATGATGCGTACACGAGTAACTAGTTTTGCGTCGACGATATGTTCTTAAGGATCGATTGATCAAGGTTGGTGGCAAAAAGCATGCATGTGAAGGTAAAGAGCCGTTGAATTACTCCGTCTCATCCCCATTGTGATAACATTGAATTTTAAGGGAGGACCGTAAAACTCCGATTGGACCCAAACACACAGAAAGAGGGCTTTGAGGAGTGACTTACGCTTTTCCGTGCTTTAAAAAGACGATGTAAAGAAAGTGATGCATTCAGTTGAAGGTAATCGAGAAAAGTGACGTCTGCAGACATTTTACAATGTTAAAAGTTATACTGAGAAATAATTGAAAGGGGATGCAGAGGAATTTCTGGGGCGCAGAGGTAATCCTCGGTTAAAAATAGAATTAAATGTTATAAGACGAATGCGGAATAAACTATTACCATTGGTACTTCTAAACCGCCCACTATGAGTTCCTGAAGCAGGAAACGTCACCGTTGGAAATTCCAAGCACAAGTTATGCAACATCGGGAGCGACACCTAGCTTCGTCACGGGACAGGCTATTGTCTGCATAAAATATCGCCTTTTATTTTACATTATGGCTTCGTGCTCTATGTATATATTTCGATAATTATCGATGTAGTCAATCCATATAAGCAAGTCACGGATAAACTTGTATTATTATGATCTCATTATTTAGATACGTGTAAGTATATTAAAAATGCGATGCAGATGAATAATGTCTGTTTGACATAATAGTAATGGTTTATTATGCATGCTTTAAATAAATATTACGCATTTTCCAAACCTCTAAACAAATATATGATTACATATGAGACTCTCTAAAGAGAGTTTTATTAAAAAATTAATAATTATTGCAATATTCATTTTTTTAAGATAAACGTAAATATGGTGACTAAAGACATGAAAGGTTAAACGTATCATTAGTAATTATTCAAATTAATATAAAAATGGTTTCATGGAAAAATCTCTGTTTTTATAGAAAATCAGGATTCCAAATTTTTATTAGGTTCTATATTAAGCGTAAAATTTACTTTTAACTATGTTATCTTTTTTCTCAAATATTTTTAATTATCAACAAGAAAAAATGTATTGCTTGATCAAGAATATCTACATTTTTAATTAATATACGACGGAAAACATGTAAAAATAAAACACCGTAGCCAACGTATCCAACGACTAATTATAGCGCACTCTCAGTGATTATACGTTCGCTCTCGGAAATCGATTGAAATTTTATTTGTTGTGGCAATATTTACATTGCATAACCATAATGCGTATTTCTGGGACGGGCTCTCAACTAACCGAAATGGTTCATAAAGTATATTTTCTGTTCACAATAATAGTTGCCCTACCTTGTCACTCATTATGTTAAATTATTCCTAAGCAATTTAAGAATTGGACCTTAAATTGTTTAATCATAGTGTATGGATTGAAAAATGTCGACCGGGACCGCGGGAATTGAACCCGGGACTTTCCGCTAACTGCGATAAGGCTATGAAGGTGCTTGGATGTGAATCCCATGAGATCTGAGGGATGGAGAAATATCATACCAGATCGGGAGTCGACGGGATTGGCTCAATTTGTTAGAGCATCCGTCTGGTGAGCGGAAGGTCCAGGATTCGATTCACGGTGTGGTCGACATTTTTCATTCCACATACTTTGATTAACCATTTGCCTTTGGCTTGAGCGTATAAGCTTCCTTCCAATACCATGCAATTGTTTATTAACGATATCTGTTACATTTTTATTCACATCAACTTTCAGAAGATAAATTCTTGGCACATTTAGAACTTTGTATTAAAATGCGAACTTCCTTTAACTTGGCCTACATTGAAAATGTAGTTAATATCCTAATTCACAATTTGTGCGTCTTAAATGACCTGAAATTTATGGAACATTAACCTTGTAATATATTATATGCGTTTATTTAGATTTTATTAGTTTAACAGTGATTGTAAATGTTTAATAATTTATTTATCTTCATATCAGAAAATATTATTTACAATTTAAATAAAATTAATACTGCTCAGAATTTTCTTTAAAAAAATAATTTTCTTATGTCATGGTTGGAGCAATTTGTAATTAACTGTTAGGTTTCAAGGAATTACCTGAACTTTTTTGATAGCGACCAGACTATTTTCCGCTCCTTTTATCTATTTATTGTCATTTCCAATATCATGTCCTCTTAAAGTACTAGTTTAATCTCCAACCGAATTACCTTTATAAACTAACCATTAAATTTCATTCCAGAGCAAGGGTATGCGAGGGCTATTCTCTCGTAGGCAGAACCTTGCAGGAGAAACACGAAGGGGCTACCTTTGGGGATGTCTTTTACTCTCCGTTTTTGAACTAAGGTTCCCACAAGTCGAGGCACCTCGGCCAGTATTGAGAGGTGTATGTTCTGGGGGTCACAGACCATGGGCATACGATAAGAGTTGATCGCTGTTCCCACTGGAACAGTCGGCCAGCTGCCTCCTAAACTGGTCGAGGTACGGAGAAGGGAATGCTGCGTCCCCACAGAAAACTATTCTCTTGCAATCGGAAGGGCGTGGGACAAGTACCCAATGCCCGACCTATGATGCAGGTTTTTATAGGGTTTTCCCTGCATTGCTTTTAGGCGAATGCCGGGTAGGATCCTTAAACTATAGACCGGGGGCCCTAGTTAACCCTTGGCTACCTTCCTCTACCCTTCCGCATCCCGCCTTTCAAATCCCTTCCTGTGCTATTAAAGGGAGTTGCCACCATGTGGATTACCCTCATGTTTCCTGTTACCCTAAAAAAAAAATTCATTCTACATAAATTTTCTTGTTTCTCTTGATCATTTGCCTGCTAAGTGTACTCGATCTCACTATGTAACGTCTTTAAAAACTCGCTCCCCTTTAGCGATTATAAAAAGATTAGTAGAGAACGAATCATGTTTCCGATTCCTTAGCCATTCCCCACGATAACAGCTTCGTAGTTCAATGACCAGAGATTTCAGTTCACTATAGTCAGAAAGGAAGGAAAACATCTTTTTGTACCATGTATTTTGGAAAATAGCATCTGATGTTGGTCAAAAATTGAACCCAAAGGTTTTGTTGATCTTAAGTCACAATTATCTTAATATTTTTTATCGTCTGCATTATAAACTATTAGTTTTAAGTGTTCTTTCTTCTTGCATGTATATTTCCTTCTACACCATTCCCTGTACTTTTCTGAGGTTCTTCCTTCATCTTATTCTTTCTATCTTCAAGTCGTCTCTCTTCTTCTCCAACGACCTGAAACTCTATACAAGTGTCCTTCGATTTTATCGCGCAGAAACAATTAGTCTTTAGGATGTGTCTGATCCAATATATCTTTCTCTATTCATGACTGATTTCTCCTTATTTACTTTTCTAATATCCTCTTCCTTTATTACAACACCAGACCACTTTAAGTTTACAATTAGTCTCCAGCACCACTTTTCAGAACTTTATAGTTATTTCTTCTATACTTTATAGGTATTTATTCTCCCCTTTTCATAAAATACGCTAAATATTTCAAAGAATTTCAATATTGAAACTAATATTTACAATGAAAATTCTACAAATGTGTTACATTCTTACGCATACTGTAACGGAACTCCTCGGGTAGGGGATGTTCATTCCCCAGTGTTCTGGGACGACTTGGGTGGTAGGGCCCGACGGAAGCGCTTTTAGTAGAAAACAAAACAAAAAGTCAAAGAAAAATAGTCACATTAATTCACATGAAAATGTTCCTGGAAGTCCATCACGTGGCACGGACGAGACCTGCCTTATTCGTTGGTCCGGGCGGCCGCCACCTGACGTTCACCAGACGGTACGGGACACCTCGCAGCTCCCACTCACCAGAGCAGGGCCCAGAATCAGCGCGGCGGGGCAGCCGGGCACGGGACGCCCAAAGATGAAGTGACCAATCCTGGTGGCCGAGACGAATTGAGTCTTCTCGTATCCGAGCCCGAAATGGGCTTCGCTTCCTCGTAGAACCTCGTCTAGTCTATCCCCTCCAAGACTCTGCTGGAAGTCACGGGATGCTTCCGCTGAACACGTTGATCGATGCCCGTGACACCATGTGGCCTGAGGCGGAAACATCAGACAGCACTCAGAAATCTATGAATATTAAACCCTGAGAATGCCAAAATACAGTCACAACCATCCTTTACAGCTCACAAAACGGTCTTCGCCTTTTTCGGTGCACTTTCACCATCTTTTCTCCATTGTTTTGATTTTATTTTGGTCTCTGGAGCTCCAGTTGGAGTTCCAACGCATACAAATTTTGTGTTGAAACCTAGGGCAGGTTTTGGAATATCCCAGAATTGACATCCTTTTGTAGCTCCTCCCATGTCATGATCAGGTGATCAATTTTGCCTGACCAAAGGAAGACCATGGGTGTCCACCTTAAGGGACGACAGAGCGTTGGAAGAGCAGTTTTGTAGCAGTCGAAGAAGATAGAATAAGCAGCTTAACAGGAAACGTAAGAAGTCGTGATCAGTACCAGCGTCAACGGATGGGCGATGTACAGGATTGGAACATGTGGGTGGCCGCAAACAACACAGATTCCACGTGGATCTGCCAGCACTCGAGAATGAAGGAAGAACGGAGGATTTCTTGGAATGTGTTGCAGCCTTGGCATGGAAGAGTTAGGAGCCGCACGTGTTCACGCACAAAATCAAAGTATGTAAACTCTTTTGCTGCTGTCTCTTATACGCGATAAAGACGAAGGTGTCCTCCTGAGTGTGGGATTTACATTCGCTCCGTTTCATACTCGTATTTGATAAATATAATAGCAGTAAAGTAAATTATAATATGTTGTATTTGTATTAACTTTTTTCCGTTCTTCTGTGAATAAATTATAGTATGAACAGAAACTTTATATCACCCACTGGCGCCCAATTAAATTAAGTTATTCTAAATCTTCTATATAATAAAAAAATGATGTATATTTGTATGTATGTATGTATTTACGTTGTTCTTTATACAAATTTTATCGCGTGGACAGAATGCAACAAAAATTGGTATACGTATTCTGCCAAAATCGAGAACAGGTACTGTGGGGGTGACAAACCACTAACATAAATGTGAAAAGAATTATAATTTTAAAAAGTGATCATTAAGTGATAAATTAATGCACGCCAATATATCATGACATCACGCGACAGAGAGAGACGTTACTACGCGACGAACAAAGGAAATAGTTCGATTTTTCCGTAATGAAATGAAGCAGAAATATTTTCATTGAATAAAAGTATAATTCTATCCAGTAATACTCCATCGAGTGATAATAAAAAACAATACAAAATACTTTACAATCGTTGCGGAAAATGTTAGTTAATTTAGTGAGTGCAATATGGCCACCATTTCTTTACATTTGGAATGTAGCTATCAATTTGATCACTTCAATCCTTCGTAATGTGCGAATACTGATGGACAATTATATCCTGCAATACTCAAGAAGTACTGTCTGAAGACTTACTGACAATTATTTGTTCGCGGAGAATTATATTTCTAAAGAATAACGATGGTATGTTTGTTGCTATTATGCAATTAAATTCTATGTATCTTATAGCTATTAAATTAATGCAGTATGATATTCGGTCTTGTTCCAGTTGATATGTATGTGTTTTCTCTCCCGTAAACTCTCACCGATGGAAGGACTACACACTAAAAATGTTGACGTTTTGGGCTATCTACAGCCAAATATTTTCATTAAACTTCAACTTTAACTTATTTAACAAGTTTTCTAATTTGTTCAAGTCTCTAGTCTATTTAAATCTATTTCGGAAAAAATTGCAGCAATTAGGAAAAGGAATTCGGAACTGGACGATCAACGAAGCAGTGGAAGCTGCTTGCTGTTTCTTATATATTCCAGGGACTTAAAATATTTCATTATAATGACGAGATTATGAAAGAAATTTTTCCTTTCATTATATTTCTTACTAGCTGAGTCCCCGGCGTTGCATCCATAACCCGCGATTTGACTCCAATCTCATTCGCTTATGTGTCATTTTTATGTAACGTCCCCTCCACTCCCGCCCCTAACCGCGCTCCCCTTCCATGCCTAAATGGGTTGAAATTATACATAAACAGCATCGGTAGATATACTAACAATGTAATTGACCGATAAATATTTATTCCATGCAAATTTCGACCGTTTCAGATGTTTGAAAATTTCTACTCGCGACCACCCCTGATTGAGGGAATTAAACGGCAAGTTGAATGCCATAAATAAACTGAGTGACAACCATAACTCTGGATTTGACTCTAATCTCGGTTGCATTCGCGTTATCTTCTTGTAACGCCCCTCAACCCCCACCCCTAAGGGGGCTCCTTTTCTATGCTGTAAGGGCTTGAAATTATACACAATTATATCAGTTGAAATACAATCATTCTCTATGGCCCCTAGAAATATTTATCCGGCTCAAATATCGGCCGTTTTAGCATGTTTGAATATTTTCACCGCACGTGTCTCGTTCCGACAGTGTTTGTTTACTGGTTGCGAAGAACACGTACGAAATTTGGTGAAATTTGTTCCACGGGTGTGTATTTGAATGCGGAACATAAATACATACATGCAAACACTTTGCTTGATTAATTAGTAGAAAATAGAAGAATAAGAAGTGAATTGAAATTCAAAAGACGTTTTTTAAAGTTGTCTCTTATGCCGCGATTACTGTTTTTGTCTTTAAAATGTTGGTTTCCAGTTTACAAATTAAAGAAATCTTGTTAATAATATTGTACATTTTAATTGTAACAACAAATTCGATAAACGTGGCGAAACTGTTCCTCAGTCTCTACATGTAACAAATTAAATTAAAAGTTTAATTATAACGCTATGAAGTGTATAAACTCAATTAGGATGGTTTTAAACTCTTGGTTAAAGAGTGACTATAATCCCTAACGAAAAAACGTGGTATATATATATACCACCAATAAAGTTAATGAAATGATTTATAAATTGTTTAATATTTGCGTTGTTAGCGGAGTATTGTGGCCCGGGTATTGTAGTCAACAGTCAGCATTGCGTAAGAATGCGGAGTGTTTGAGACGGTAATAATGATGGTGATGTGTAAATGTAGATATGTACAGTCACCGGATATGGTTGGTTACAGTCTGCGATATGAGCTGATCGGATAAGGTTGGTTACAGTTTCCTATGAGCAATGACCGAGGTCGGTTAGAGACCGATGGATGCTGACCAACATCGGTTAGCAATATTGAACGAGATGAGTAAGTAATAATTGGAAAAGTTGTGCTGGCTGTTTGCGGACTGATTTAAATGAAATTATCACTATTCGCCGATGTTTTTGGAAATCAACTGAGGATTGTCTGTGGTGTGATAGAGATTTAATCGTGCATGCTGACATAAAGTGCGTAAAAAGTGTACTACCAAGGCCATTTAAAGTGAAAAAGTAATTTATATAATTTGTGATATTATGTTATATCACCATTGTATGATCAGTCAACATTTATAAAACGAAAATTGTTTCTAAATTTTCTACTATACTTAATTTTTTTATATATTCTGGAAAGATTGTCATAAACATATCCAATACATCCAAATAAAACATTTATTTATTTGTAAATAACATTAAAAACTTGACTACACGGGTTTCTGGAATCCGGTGTTTTCCCGACACACCTGCCCGAAGCACATTACCCCGACAACAATATCCCGGTTGACGTTTGCCGGACAGGGCATTATCCTGATGCGATAACGGTATATATTGGCGACGAATTTATAGTTTATGCGGTCTTTCAGATTCATAATGTCAATCTAGATATTTTTATCCTCTAACGGAATTAGGACTGTTATAGGCGTTAGGGTGAAAGTGGGAGAGCAAAAGTAATGTCCAAGATTGATTTCGAATCCAGTGTTATGGTAGTCGCTGGGTTTAGTTATGGCATTCCAGCAGGGTTAAGTTACAGTTTCTCCCCTAGGGGTGAGGGTGATAAATATACTGCGATAAAGATCGAGATTTGTGTCGAATCGGTTGCTATGATAGACTGTTTCCATCAGCGACTACCATAACACCGGATTCGCCTTCAATCTTGCTCGTTATCACAGTTGTTTATCAACCGTTTTCACCCCGTCCATAGAGCTGTCCTTATGCCGTTAGAGAATGAAATTTTTCACTGGAAATAGTGAGAGTGACATTAATCTGAACGCCCCCTAAACTATATAACTATCGCCAATATGGACCGTTACCGCATATTTTGAAAACTCCATCTCCTTCGACCCCTACCCATAGGGGTGCTATAATTATCTTAAATCCAGGAGGGTTGTTCCTTTACATTAACATATTAACATATTAACCCAAATGTTAGTTAAAATCGGAGCAGTTGATGTCTGGTATGTAACAAAATAAGTTGTATAATATTTCTTACTGCCATGTTTCCTATGTCAGTTTCATAATGTAATATTCAAGTAAATTCATTTCAATATTTTGTAATATTTTATAAATTTTGTTATTTCATTGCGGGTTTCTATTTCTTCCTGTTAGAGGCTCGACAAGTTACCCTAGAGGATTCAAGAATCTCATAAAAGCCGTGGCATTAATGTAGAAAAATTGAGTATGAAAATTTATCTATATAATAAAAAATGATGTATATTTGTATGTATGTATGTATGTATGTATGTATGTATGTATGTATGTATGTATGTATTTACGTTGTTCTTTATACAAATTTTATCGCGTGGACAGAATGCAACAAAAATTGGTATACATATTCTTCAAAACACGAGAAACGGTACTGTGAGGGTGAGAAACCCCTAGCATATATGTGGAAAGAATTATAATTAAAAACCATTATCATTAAATGTTAAATTACTGCGCGCCAAGAGACAATGACGTCACGCGAGAGAAAGACGTTACTACGCAACGAACAAAGGAAATTCTCCTTTATCAGGAATGAAATAAAGCAGAAATATTTTCTTTAAATAAAAAATATAATTTTATACAGCAATACTCCATCGAATGGTAATAAAGAAGAATACGAATTACTTTACCATCCTTGCGGAAAATGTAAGTTAATTTTCGCGCTATATTAGTTGTGAGTCTAGCTAACAATTTCATCAATATAATATTTCGTAATGTATGAAGACTGAGTGACAATTATATCCTGAAATACTCAAGGAATATATTTAAGTATTCAATTAAATACTTTTTCGAGTTTATATAAATAAGTACACGAGCAACGCCGGGCAACCAGCTAGTTTAATATAAATTTTGTGTGTTTAAAATTGGACTTGTTAGTAATCATTTAATTTATTAAATCCAAGATGGATAATAGTTCCTTTTAAATAAGTTCAATTTCCTTAATTGATTACCACAATATATATATATATATATATATATATATATATTGTATTGTATATATTGTAGCAATAATTGATTAGGCCATTAAATTAATTAGGTATAATTTGAATTGGTTTTAATAAAATTTAATTGTAACGGCAGGAGCTACCAAAGCGACAATGAGCGGCGAGTTCCTTTCCTTTGTTGAAAAGCCGAAATGGTGACTGCGCGCGCGAAAGGAATTCAGTCTGTACGGAGACGGGGTCGAGAAAGGATAGACAATCAAATCTGCATACGAGAAGTTAGAGTTTGCGGTTGGCGACGAGAGGTGAAACATTAAAGTCTGCGGTCGACGACGAGAGGTAAAACATTAAAACAAATCTTCACTGAGATACGTGGTAGAAATAAAACAGTAAAGTTCTTCTCTGAGCCTGCGTCGAGCAAGGAGAAACAAAAAGCTTAAAATCTGCGACGAGAAGAAAGTAGTTAGAGGCTGGACCCTGCATATGATAAGTAAAGCCTGCTAACATTAACTACAAACCACACGTTCCTGTATGGAAGCAGGAGTTTGCTTCACAAATTGAACAATCTTCGCATTGATGGATCCGGTATTGGCTAGCTGACCAGGAAGAAGAGATAACAACCGAGATTCCTGATAGCTGAGTACGTGCATTTCGACCGCGTGTGTAAAATCTGCAAGGATGTTAGAATCAGTGTAAAAAGTTGCATTTTTAGTGTAGTGTTGAAGCTACAAAAGAAAGAGCTGGTTCCAGACGGACAACACGTGATTAACAAAACCTATATAAACTTGTAAATGATAATTAGAAAGGTAATAGTCAGATTTCGTTCAGTTTCTTTACATTTAGCCTTCTTTCATTTCATTTATCGTCATATTATTTTAGGAGAATTTTTATATTTGAATTGTTAATCAGTTTATAAGTCACTTTTCTGTTTATTATCAAACCCAGTGATGAAAGTATTTAATTTTTAATTTTTATAATCTTTTCTTTTAACATTTCTTTTGATAATTTATTATTTCAATTAATTAACCCTAACTTGTTGATTATTACAATATATATATATATATATATATATATATATATATATATTGCAATATACTAACCGGTGTCTAAATAAAAAGATTAATATTTATAAACAACAAACAATTTTATTTTAATTTTTGAACACTTATACAATTTTAAAATTCATATCTCAATCTCTAAAAGGTCTATACTGGGTTTGATAACGGCAGAACATTTAACCATAATCAAAGAACACAAAATGTAGCTCTAAATTAAAAATAAATATTTATTCGTCTAGACATAGACGAAATTAATTATTTACGAACTTATTCTACAAGATTGATTTTAAATTTAATGAGTTTATTTTATCAACACAAAAGAAAAGAACGATATCTGACTTTATCTTTTAATTCGGTTTACATCTATGAATACCATGAAATTTTTAACTTACGATTACTCAGGAAAATTTGGCTCGTTCAAACACACACACTTTATATACTGGCCGTTTTAAACACTGATTCTAACACACACTGTTGGTTTGACAAAAGTTAGTTTTCCGTTCGTGAAGGACATATCACTTGCTCGTTCCGAAGACTACTAGACGCTGTATGCAGTGTCCTGGTCTCCTACAATCGAAGACAGTGGTCTAATTTTGAGATTAGAATAGATTAGACTTCAGCATACAAAATGTTTATCGATGAATATTTGGCTATTTCTCTCGCCGACTGCAACTTCTAACACATTCTCCTCCCTTAACCGATGTCTCTCTTAGTCATATTCTCCAGCTTCGGTGATCACAGAACGACTGACTTCTTAAACACATTCACCATCTTCGGTGGTCGCAGAATAACTAACTCACTCAAAAGCTTATCTCCCGTTTATATACCCCCAGCCTTTTCCTTTTTTCATTGTTCCAAAACTTCGTCGCAAATGCCCGTTGACAGTTTCTTCCATTATCCCGCGATTTATATTATGCAGCTGCAGTTCCGTAGTCAGCAAATTGCTAACTACTTCGTCATGTCCAAAGCCGACAATCGAGACAGGACCCGTAATTACTTTGGGTAGGACTCATCTGTATTCTCACCCCCACACGCACGTGCACGGTTCCAAATTCTCCAGACCACACACCCAGTATTCTCAAAACGAAGAAATACTCAGTCCTAAATAAACACGTTACAAAAATGCCGCCCCCTCAACAGTCCATACCATCAATCAGACACAATGCCTCACGTAACAAGCATTACATTGTGCACCAGATTTAGTTTGAGAAAGGCCACACGCACGTGCACGGTTCCGAATTCTCAAGAACAGCGTATCCAAGAACCTACATAAATACGTTACAAAAATTGCCCCTCCCACAGTCCAGACTATCCATCCGAAACAATGCCTCACTTAACTGGCATTACAATATATATTGTAGTAATTGGTAATAAAGGCATTGTTCTAATTGAAAAGTTGAATTGTAGAGGACTCATTATTGGTGGATATAGCGGACGCCGCAACAAACCGGCAAGGCAAAGAAAGCATTGTTGATTGGTCGAGAAGGTTTTACGCGCTCAAAATTTACGAGACGAATGTATAGTCGGGCAGCAGACAGAAAATAGAACAGACGAAAAGAACGAACAGTCAGGCAATGAACGGCGAGGTGTAAAGACCACAAAATTCTAATACACGGAAAGTTGAACAATTTAGTCAGTCAGCAGCGGGAATGAAAAAGTCAACAGACAAAACCAGTGAGTGGCATTTTCAACATGACTCTCGAGATCTACGAATCCAGTTTGCAGTAAATCATCGAGAATCAACAAAGTTATTTTAAACAAACTAACAAACTACGCTAATTAGAGTCTGTGAACATTTAGAGTCTTTGAGTACTTAGAATCAGTGATATCCCCAAAATTGTGCACGAAAAGTTAAAATGAGACCTGGGCTGCCGTAAGTAGAAAGAAAACTTTAAAACCATTGTAAACCACGTTTAAAAGATAAACGTCAGATCGTTCTTTAATTATCGATAAAATGAGATCTTTAATTATTCAGACCATTCTTTATTTCTTGATAAAAATTGAAATTATTTAAATTCAATCTTTAGTATTATTTTCTTCAGCAACAAATTTCGTCTATGTTCAGACGCATTGATTCCCATATAAAGTAAATGTAATATTTGTGATTTTGTTTATATAAATTCTGCCATTATCAAACCCAGTTCAAGACCCTGAGATCCCAAATATTTTGTAATTTGAATACTTGTTTTAAAATTGTTAATAAATCTTGTTTAATAGTTTTCACGTAATAGTTCTTTTCATTTAAAAACGCCACATAATTCACATCTTGAATTATTTTAAAAGATGCCAAGCTATCATTGTTAATTATTACAATATATATATATATATATATATATATATATATATATATATATTGGTATTTTACTTTTTATTTTAATATAATTTCGGTTTCCGCTGAAAATTTATACTTACGCTAAATTTAACAGAAAGTTAGATGTCATTATTTGTTTGCCTTGAAAGTATTGACGACTAGGGCTTCTTTTCATATTCGCTTTGTTGTTGAAATTTGTATCTCTGGTTAATTTTCTTGCATTTGGTTTTAAATTTCGTGTTTTATGTGTGGGTACATAAGTAAGTTATTACGAGGCTCGTTTTTAAGCAACATCATATTTTAAGTAGTAGGTTAGAGGAGGCATAAAGCGAGCATAAATCGTGTACATGTCCAGAGCACATGTTGGAAATCACGTCCTGTAGGGTGATATAGCTGGCGCATCGAGTTAAGGGCCGAACTTGCACTCCGCACAAACTTTCATTTCGTGCTACAGTGCACCGCAAAAGTTCTTGGGTACTCAGGGAAAGCTTTATAGCAGTTTAAACATCGCTACAAGCTGTGTGAGCTGTTTTCACGTTGTATAGTCAGAAATGTTTCCCTTGTAATATTGCGTTCAATAGAAACTATACTATCATAATTACATAATAACAAGCGATTGAAATCTCAGCTTCTGTATAACATAGGCACCCTCACCACCATTACATTATACATACAAATTTCAAACTACTATAAAATGAAAATCATTTAAAGCATTCTTTTCGAACTAACTGAATTACGGTAATCGACATAGTAGGTTGACGTTTTAATTGCAGGAATTAATTTCTATGAGTTTGAATTACACTACGGCTTACAACGTCTTCAGAAAATTATGTTGTGGTCCTGTTTTTTGTTTAAACCTTCACTAAGACGTTTTGGAGGAGAATCACAATTCATGTCAACGAAAAGTGTTACAATATTAACAATCATTTTGTATCGTCCAGCAGTCTTAATAAAATACTAGTTATGTTTATGTTATATCACCATTGTATGATCAGTCAACATTTATAAAACGAAAATTGTTTCTAAATTTTCTACTATACTTAATTTTTTTATATATTCTGGAAAGATTGTCATAAACATATCCAATACATCCAAATAAAACATTTATTTATTTGTAAATAACATTAAAAACTTGACTACACCGGTTTCTGGAATCCGGTGTTTTCCCGACACACCTGCCCGAAGCACATTACCCCGACAACAATATCCCGGTTGACGTTTGCCGGACAGGGCATTATCCTGATGCGATAACGGTATATATTGGCGACGAATTTATAGTTTATGCGGTCTTTCAGATTCATAATGTCAATCTAGATATTTTTATCCTCTAACGGAATTAGGACTGTTATAGGCGTTAGGGTGAAAGTGGGAGAGCAAAAGTAATGTCCAAGATTGATTTCGAATCCAGTGTTATGGTAGTCGCTGGGTTTAGTTATGGCATTCCAGCAGGGTTAAGTTACAGTTTCTCCCCTAGGGGTGAGGGTGATAAATATACTGCGATAAAGATCGAGATTTGTGTCGAATCGGTTGCTATGATAGACTGTTTCCATCAGCGACTACCATAACACCGGATTCGCCTTCAATCTTGCTCGTTATCACAGTTGTTTATCAACCGTTTTCACCCCGTCCATAGAGCTGTCCTTATGCCGTTAGAGAATGAAATTTTTCACTGGAAATAGTGAGAGTGACATTAATCTGAACGCCCCCTAAACTATATAACTATCGCCAATATGGACCGTTACCGCATATTTTGAAAACTCCATCTCCTTCGACCCCTACCCATAGGGGTGCTATAATTATCTTAAATCCAGGAGGGTTGTTCCTTTACATTAAGTAAATTCTGTACCATGTTTTGATGAAATTGTTACATGCATTAATTAGTAACTTAATTTACAATAATAATTATGAATAGTAAGATAACTGACATAATAAGTATCCTACAATATTAATAGTATGCTTTATTTCGTATAAACGCACTTGTCAGGGGAAAATGACCTGTCGAGCAAACGTCAATCGGGATATTGTTCTACTAGAACCCGATTTCCAGTAGAATACGTGCCTGTCTCCATTAAGACAATATTACTACGCACCTACCGGAAAAGTATACGCATCAATCAGGAAAATTAAGTTTTAAATTAAGATAATTTCGGCAATATTGTCGAAAGCTTCGAAAAAGTTTATAAATGGAATATTAAAAGTTACAAATTCGAAATATAAGACAAACATAATAATATATCAGGAGAAATAAATTTCAATATATTTAACAATTGATTGTTTGAAAATCTCCATCTGATTTTGACAACCATATTGTCGCTTGTGGGCAATGTTTTCTTCGAGGACGAATTCAATTCGAATGTTTTTTAATTAATGTAGACACCGTCGAGAGGATGTGAACGTTTGGAATGAATTAAAAAATAATGAAAGAGAATGTTCCACGGTCAATTATATGCTACAAAACTCAGTGTGATCGTGTTGGCGATCGTAGTAATTTATTATTTCCAGCTGAACTTAATTATTTGTAGTGATGTGCCACGCTTCCTGAACGTGACCGATTTATTCCGGCGGTGACCGAAGGTTGTTCTCTAGTCTTCTAATTTACTACCCAATCCAAGTTTATCATTTGTACGGAAAAATATGGATGAATAGTCGACGCGGCAACACAGAAAAATTATGAATTCATGAGCGCGGCGTTTTTAGGGTTTTGATCTTTTAGGGGGCTTAAAAAATCATTTTGGCATATAATGAGTAATAGAGATAGTAACGTCAACGGCGCGACATTTGTGAACAAATGCGGGTACTTCCCGTAAGATTACACGGTCGTGGAGTTGGTGGAAAAGCGAAAACTTGCTAAGAGATTGAAAAAAAAAATTATTTCGTTCTTGCTACCACAAACATTCACCCCATATTACCTTCAATTTCAGTTCGTGTAATAGATTTACATTTTCATGCTCCGGGGTCGCTGATGTTGGGCACACGGTAAGAGTTGTATGTTGTTCTCATTGGAACAGTCGGTCGGCTGCTTCCAAACCTCCTCAAGGCATCGGGATGGAAGGCTGCTATTCTACAGCAAACCCCGTATGTAGAATCCACAGGAAGTGGGACAAGTACCAAGAACCCAAGATACCTCACGAGGGTTTCTCCCAGTAACACATTAATCTATAGCCAGGGTGAGTATTCGGCTCATTTCAAATTTACCCGAAAATCGGTTTAACGACATCAAATTGATGTTTAAATACTTATTATACGTTTGACACTATGCCGGCACGGTGTCGTCGTGGACAGTCGCACAGTAGTCCAGGGGTCCAGGTTCTCCTACTGCAGAGTCCAAGTGCGTCAGCCTAGAGGCTGATTAAGTTATGGAGCGTTTCACATTTACCCGGCCCGATTCGTCTAGTCTACATTCTTCCTGGTTCATCATATGCGTTCTTTAAGTAAATATTTTTTCCATTATCATCACGGAGGATGTACAACTACTTATAAATTTAATTCATGATCAACTCGATTTGAGGGACAAAAGTAGAGAAATACATAAATACAGATTACAGAATACGGAATTGGGAAGAATTTTGCAGGGAATTAAGAAACGGATATGAAAATATGGATGATAAAGAAAGAACGGAATATGGAGAGTACAATACAATACCTATATTGATTTTGTTAAAACTAATTTTAACAACTTGGAAATTCTGGTAGTTTCAAAACTTATATATTTACTAAGCACACACTTTGCCAGCTTTGTTTTCCTATATATATATATATATATATATATGTATTAAATGTAAGACATGCCATTTTACTGGGCCCGAGTGAGTTAAAAAGTAATCATCATCGCTTTTCTTACGTAATTTTCTGAAATTCCTCCACATACTCATCCACTTTACTTCTAAACTCAGTTATAGACAAAGTGACCGTCCCTTTCCAAAACGAAATTATGTAAAGCTTTACAATGCTTTACAATATCAATTCAGGATGTAAATTTATAGTTCTGTGAAAAATCCTCCATTTTTTTACGCAGAACTTTAGAGCTCTCGAGACGCGATAATTAAAACTCTGTTTGGAATTGATATTGAGTGTCCACTAAATAGTCGAATTTGATATTTATTTTTCTTAAAATTTTATTCATCTTAAAAGTTCGAAAATAGGGATGAAGTGAATAGTGGTGGTAGAATTTTTATTGTATGTTTTTTTTTTACCTCTGACGTTTATTAAAACAAATAAATATCACTTACGTTTTTTTGCGATTGTGATTTGCAAAATTTATATATGGGGTGTCATACATTCCTCTGGATGATGTGTTGTAGATTTTGAATGGATTTTTCTATTCGTGTAAGAATATCGTTGAAAGTTTCAATACCCATTTGAAAATAATTAAGAAGCTATTTTTGAAATTTTCTCAACTCCTCAAAGTGAACATAGAATGCCCCAACATGTCTCTTCTCATAATCATTGGACAAAACATTGCATCATTAATTTATTTCGTTTTTAAAAACATCTATACGAGACAATTTTTTTAGGGTAACAGGCTACATGAGGGTAAGCCATATGTTGGCAACTCATCTTTCATAGCATAGGAAGGGATTTGAAAGGGAGGATGCGGAAGCGTAGGAGAAGGTAGCCAAAGGTTAACTGAGGCCCCCGGGCTGTGGTTTAAGGATCCTACCCTGCAATTCGCCTAAAAGTGATGCAGGGAAAACCTTAGAAAAATCTGCATCAGGTAGGTCGGGCATTTGGTACTTGTCCCACGCCCTTCCAATGGCGGGAGAGGGGTTTTCTGTGGGGTCGCAGCTTTCTCCTCGCCGTGCCTTCACCGGTTTAGGAGGCAGCTGGCCGACTATTCCAATAGGAAAAGCGGACAACTCTTACCGTATGCCCAAGGTCTGCGATCCCGGAACATACACTTCTCAAAACAGGCCGAGGGTATGCAAGGGAATAACTTATCAGGCTCCATATTCGTAGAATGACTGAAGGGAACAGGCTGTATGTGAAGAGAGCAAGGAGCAGTGGCCGACTAAAATGTAGTTTAAACTGTTGTCGGGTAAGTGTGTAACTAGCCTTAAGTCCTGGGCTACCTTGCTTTCCCCCCCCCCCTCCCACACTACTGCTTTCAACCCCTTCCTATGTTATTAAACGCGAGAGGTCACAACGTCCTTGAACATCAGGAAGTCTGTTAATAAAAAATATTGGGATGGATTTCTAGTTAGACGATAAAAATAATCAGAAACATGTTTCATTTGCGTGAAGACAAGAGACGCAGAAACACAAATAATTACGGTCTGATCCATGTATAATCAGAGATAAAATACAAATCGGGAGGTAGACTTCTTGATATAAGTATTCCGCAGATTTAAAATGACAAAAGATTTTTTCAAAGCTAGACTAAACTGCTGTAAAGAACTTTTCAAGTTAATATAAGACAAATGAATATTTGAATGAGTTGAGATATTTCTGTGAGTGTTTTCATAGCCCGCTGCAAGTTTCTATAGATGTTTTAAGTGCGTTAAGTAATGGATTGTAAAGTCCGCCTGGCCAGATGAGAGTGCTGCTCCCTTGCCCCGGTATTTTTTCCTGCCAGAGGAAAGCTCAAATTAAAGTTCGCAGACATTGTTTCTACGTCCCCGAAGGCTAATAGCAGTAAGGAGTTGCTGAAGCAGCTGCTTTTGTGTCCATTGTCTCGGCAAAGTCTTGCTGTCAGCGATATGGAACTCGGGGCAATAAACAGCGGCGGGAGTCGGCTGCGTGCATTAGCGATATTGCAAGCGGTGGAGAGCAGATGGGACTCTGTACTGACTGACGTCTCCAATAAGTTCTACCGCACACACCGACGAATTATCATTCGGCCTTCCACATTATTCAATTTATTGATATTCTTCATTGACTTCAATGACACCTCCAACGGTGCGAGCTTAGGCAAGTAATTACAAACTCGTGCCCAGTTGCACGAGAGAAGTTTACTCTTCCTTTACGACATACATTTATTAAGATGCCATGAAACTATACAAATATGTTTGGAACGCATTTGCGTTTCTGTTCGACATATGAAGTCCTGTCAACGTACCGTAACCAATATTAACGAAATGAAAATTTTTCAACCGCGTACGAGAATGACCAGTATTTCACGAAAATTTTACTGGAAACATTATTTTTAACGATTTTGTAGTAGTTTTATAGAAGAAATCCACAATTCTAAAACGTAAATGCGAAAAAGAAATTTGCAACAGTTTTTTTTTCCGAGTAACAGGCTACATAAGGGTAATCCACAAGGTGACAATTCCCCTTTAATAGCATAGGAACGAATTTGAAAGGGGGATGTTGAAGGGTAGAGGAAGGTAGCCAAGGGTTAACTACGGCCCCCGGGCTATATTTTAAAGATCCTACCCAGAATTAGCCAAAATTTGATGCAGGACAAACCCTAGAAAACGTGCATCAGGTAGGTCGGGCATTGGGTACTTGTCCCACGCCCTTCCGATTTAGATTTATTATTCATTCCTTTAGTCCTCGGTCGAGGAAATAGGATACGTCATAATATAAGATTACATGAAAAGAATAATTATTACATATATTAAAATCAAACATTGTACTTTAAAACAAATATATTGTAATGATTAAAAGACAATTATTGAATAAGATGAATTGCCTCACTTAGTGAAGCCAAAATTCAATAATTGTCTTTTAATCATTACATTTTGATGCCTCAACGTGGACCGTATTCTTTAATAATTGTCTTTTGTTTATTACATTTTGGTTAGTCAACGTGGGCCGATTAAAGTTAATTATTGGTTGTTTATTACAATATATATATATATAATTTAAAACTATGATAAACATTATCAAAGGTTGAAGTCTGATAAACATTGTACTTTATAAAAAATATCTGATTTAAAACTACGTCAAAGATATTAATATGACAGTAATTACTAATTAAATAATGATAAGTGTTTTAATACATCTTCAATTTCCATTCGACGGAGTTTCCAGTAGAAAATCTTACATCGATTCCCCTCGAACATGAAAAAGAAAATAATTCAGCAGTTAAATTCTAGAATATTATCATTGTAAAATAATAGCGTAACTTGATAGGATACCAGCAAACTATTATATTAAAGAGGATCTGTCTTTCCTTTCTACGAACTCTTTCACCGAGTAATATGCTCCATTAATTAACAGAGATTTACAACTCTTTAAAAATACATTTTGTATACTTAAAGGTTTTATTTCTTCCGGAGAATATTGTATAGATTTATTCTGGAATAACGAAAGCTTGATTCAAAAAAGCTTAGGCGATGTTTTTATATCCGGAATTGAGACCGATTTCTAGTGTTGTATAAATTATTTGCTCCGTTTAGAGAATATAAATTGAAGTTTTTTCAGACAAACTTTAAAATTTCTAGGATTTACGTACAAGGCAAAAGCCCAAGATCTCCAAACAAAGATATTTCAATCCGCGCCTGATATGATTCCTATGGCCGTCTTTTGAAGTTTAAAAATTTCCAACGCGTGATGTGAACGACCCCAGTTTTCTATGCGTAAGACATGACAGAATGAAAATATACATGGTCTACCATTGTAGAAGTTTTCCCGAGAGTTTATTTAAGTGGTGATTCCATTTCAATTTATTGTCAATCAACAGACCAAGAAAAGGTGCGTGCTCCGAAATGTTCTCCGAATTAGAAATTAAACTGTTTGTGTTCTAAGTGAAGGTAACGATTTTAGTTTCCTCTAGATTAAAAAAAAACTTTTTTTAGTGAAGCACAGATTGAAACGGCTCATCGCAACCTCTACTTTCGCACGCAACGTTTCCGAGTCGCTGTCTGTGATTACCAAATTTGTGTAGTGAGCGTAAAGGACGGATTTTAAGGGATCTAAATAATTCTGTAGATCGATAATGTAAATGATGAAAAGTAAGGCTCCCAAAATTGAGGCCTGAAAGACACCGCATTCTGACAGATGCTCAATTCCATCCGAGTTTACAATCGCAACTTTTTGGCGCCTATTTTGCAAGTAAGATCGCAATAAAGAAAGAGAAACTCCTCTGATTCTATAGAAATCTATTTTTCGGAGTAACATGTAGTAATCTATTAAATTAAATGCTTTGGAAAGGTCAGAAAACGTTCCAGACACTTGAAGTCTTTCGTCGAGTGCGTCATGAATACTTTGATCGAAGTCGTATGATGCCGTGTTGGTGGATTTACCTTTAATAAAACCATGCTGGCGGGAGAGGGGTTTTCTGTGTGGACGTAGCGTGATTAATTTGAAACAATTCAATATTTAAGTTGGAGAGATCTGGACGGAATTGACTGAGTATTTTAAGTTTATAAACGACATACACAAATTGTTTTGTATTTGTTTACTTAAAGTCGCATAAACAACTCTGGTTATTAGCGACTCACTATGGGAACTCATTTTGCCTTGTCGGGGGAATGATTTGACGAGAGTTTCTCTCACGCACACAAACATCCATGCCCTCGCCGGGCCCATTTACATATTATTCATGATACATAAATAATATTTTATAAAACATAACGTTTCATAATCATTGAAAAGTAATAATCAAAAACGATTGATAGTAAAATTTATAGATAAAAAATATAAAAAATTTATTGTATTTATTTTATAATATATAACTTGAAATTACACCTCACAGTACTTATGTGAGTAACTAAATCAAGAAAAAAATTAGAGACAATAAATTCAGAATGGAGAAATATTAAATTCATATAAAAGTGGAAGCTTTCAGATCTCAAGTTACTAGCAGTTTCGATTCGAGAAACTGTACTGCCGAGATGATTCCTTCGACTTTGGATTTGACAATGGTCGTCAATGTAGGAAATGATCTTCCATGTTCCATGATCTGCCGGCTAAGGAGCCCATCGGGTTGGAATCGGTGGATGGGTGGGAAGATTCTGGAGTCTGAGAGGACAGCCTGATTTTCAACTAGTCGAATGCTGTCATGACAATTGTAATGACCATTTCCCTGGTTATTAGGTGGGATGAATAGTGTGAAAGCTTTGTGTCCGTAAAATATGATGAATGTAAAAAAAATGTGCAACCATTCGTATTATTTTAGTTGCCATAAGGTAAAATGTCAGGAATATATTGTAATGATTAAAAACGTGGATGAATTAAATTTATTTGCCCCACGTTGGTGAAGCCATTTTATGTAATGATTAACAAAACGGTCTTAATTAAAAGGAATAATTAACAAAATTATTATGTATTTAAAAATTTATTGTTGATAATTACACATTGTAAGCCCTGCTTTGCACGCCGAATACCGTCAATTTAACAAACAGATATTTCAAATTTTATTTTATTAATTCGTTCTATGAAAATATAGCTTTATAGTTTTATAAACAATTACGTTAATTTTCTCATTATCTCAGGGTCACCACTGGATTTGATAGGAAGAACAAATACAATGAACTAAAATATTAACAATACAAACTCATTTAAGTTAACGGAATACAATATTAAATACAAAAGTAAAACAAATCGAATGAAAAGAAAAAAAACGGGAACAAAATTTGACTATACCCGTTAATTATCGTTTACAGTCATTAATAATTGTTTTGTACTCACGACAGTGTTACTGGTACCAGTTCGGACTCTTGTATCTTGAAGTCAACAAACACTAAACAGGCCATTATACACTGATTCTACTCATTAGATTTTGAACACACGGTAGTTGCTCTGGATCTCTGCTATACTGGAACCTGGATCATCTCACCCTCAGCCAGTTGCCGGACGTAGATCTCCTCAAAGTCTCTCTATGCGAAAATTAGTTCAGTTTGTGAAGGAAAACTTCTGGTTCCAAACTGCGATTTTATAAGTCTCTCCGTCAAACTGTTTACTTGAGTTTTATGTAAACTATTATATCTCGCTGTTGGACTTCTTAGATATATACATAATTCTGGATACGCAGACTTTTACTGTTTCTATTTCTCTATGTGGACCGAACTGCTATGTCTCAGTTCTCGACGCATACGTTTTCCTTTCGCGTCTTGCCGCAGACTGAGTTCTCTGAGCGCGCGGTCTACAGTCTCGATTGTTAACAAAGGAAAACCCGCGGCCTTGATTGTCGCCATTAAGCACCGGTACGGCCAACAGTTAAATTATATTAAAAACAATTAATAGCGTGTTTAATTGGTATTAAAATATCATGCTTCGATTTTAATATCAGAATATGAACTGGTTGATCTAAAGAAACAACAAATAGTGAGGTGAAGAGGATCGAAATATTGAAAGTTGATCATGAGAGTGGAAAGGAAAGGTCAAGTAGATGTAGAGGAGTCAGGTAGTTGATAAGTTGAGAAACAGACCAAGTGGGTGTGTTGTGATCATCTCCAAAGTCTCCATTGTAAAGAACTTGGTATATCTTATAATTTATGGTATTTAGATATTTTTCTTGGGATCTTTACGGTTATATCATGTAAAAAGTCCTACCCTGAAAATTTGCAATTTAATGTATCACATATTACTTGTGACCACAAATCAATATCTCATAGTTGCAAACACTGGGGGGAAAAGTTAAAGATCTCAAAATGAAGTGTTTGACTGTAATTGGGGAACACAATGTAGACTGGACTCTTTAAACATGATTGAACACGTGGCCACAAACGACGCCAAAAAGTAAAACAGAGTGCCTACGATTGCTCATAGTTATCCATCCTCCTGCCCACCACTGGGATATAAATGGCATGAGGCAAGGAGAGAAAAAAAACTCTTGGTAGTCCTCTGTGAGCTTTTTTAACTTTTCCTTAGAAAATATAACAACCTCGTAGCTACCGTATCCTGTCAATTTGGACATGTCATATTTTTTTACTTCACCAGTAACAAGCCTTCCCTGCTTCTATAACCATTTCTTGTGGCAATTACACCTAAAAAGTGTAAACTCTCGTAAACATAGACGAGGACTCTTCTTTCCCGAGTCTCAAGTACCTTTAGAAAACGAGAGTTCGTTCGAGTCTTGCTTGTTTGTTCCCGAGTGGTTTAGAAATTATATAAATCACCCACAAATGCGTAAATAACTTTTCTTTGATATGCAACTAGATATGGATATTAGATCAAACACAGTGAAAAACACTTTCATTTTTTGCACATATGCGATTAAATTTATCTTTTCCAGCGTCTTTCACGTGAATTTAAAATTTGAGGAAGTGACCACGACCGAAATACCCTATCATTATCACAAGTGTTCTCCTCCGTATAGAGCAGATCCTTACTCACCATAATTTCATTAAGAAGTCATCAACTGCATGCATCTTATCTATAGCTTCCAATTGTAACACTACTGCTGTCGTAGTTATAAAATATCACTTTGCCCAAATTATCAATTCTTTGTCGTTCTACTGTCCATAATAGTCCTTATAAAAATAATTTCAACTTACCTTTGATGTAAAATAATGGAACGAATAGTTCAGGGTCTTAAATTGACAACACCATCCGCAAAATTTGTTACGTAACGACTTCACAGCAACTAGATATCTCTCAGGTCATTTTTATAGTCCAAAAATTTTTCTGAATACTGTCTACTGATGACGTCGTATACTGAAAGCGAACATACAAAAAGCAGAAATTGTCACGAAAGCATCCCTAAGTATATCTGCAAGTCATCGAAAGGAAATAATATAAATATTGATTTCAATTGTGTCACCGGAATATTTGTTTTCAAACTCATTAAAAATAAGACGAGCAAACAAAAGATTTTATTAGAATTATACTTTGAACTACAGCCAATAATAAATTACCTAGACATTACTTAATGTGAAACATGGGTGTTTTTTCTATTATTAAATTCAGTACCTGCGGTGAATGTTGTTTCAGAGACTACAAGGATTGGGAATCCGCTTTAGGAAATCGATAGGAAGCGGTGCTATTATTGTATTGTGACTCCCTTCTCTGAGTAAATCGAGAAAATCTGATGAGCGTTGGGATAGTTTAGTATAGTATTAGATAATATTCCGTAGAGAAACCGGGCTTCTAGGACGTGTATTGAGCTATGAATTGTACATAATTACAATGATGTATCATAATTATAAATATACATAATATATTTATTTTACATGGGAAATATTTTAGTATATGGGAGGCCGGCGTTGCTGGGATGTCATAATTAAACTTAGCGACATCCATAATCCCGGATTCGACTCCAATTTCTGTTGTTTTCGAGTTATTTATATGGAACGCCCCATCCCCATCCCTGAGGGTGCTCCCCTCCCGTGACGAAAAGGGGTTAAATTATACACAAATATATATGGAAAAACACTATCTATCTCATTGACCCCGAAAATTATTTTTTCGGCGCAATTATCGGCCGTTTTAGGATGTTTGAATATTTCCACCCCCCGTCCACCTGTCTTACCCAACAATGTTTTGTTTCCGGTTCGAAAGGAACACGTGTTCTGAATTAGGTGAAAATTTCTCAAAGGGTGTAGATTTGTATGCGAAACATACACACAGATACACACACAAGAAAACACTCTAGAACATAGATTAAACTAATGATGTCAGGTCATTAAATGAATAGGTGATGTGGCTAAGAAAAAAACTTCGTTAGTTCTTATTTTAATTTGATTTTATTAGCCTTTACCTGTTTAATGTTGTGTGCAAGCTTGTTAGAAAAATTAATACCATAATAATGGGTCCATTTCTGTGTAATTGATGGTGATTAACAGTGTTTGTAAAAGTTGTTATTGTGTCTTGTATTGAATTTGTACACATTTATTAGTTGATGACAACAAACAACAAAAAGGATAACATATTTCTGCGACATGTTCTTCGGGAAACTTGAGATAGAAGTCGAACAACCTTTTTTTTAAGAATAAATGTTATGTCTTTCCCTGAAAAATTACCACGAACAGTTATTCCATATGAGAATATGAGTGAAATTATGCATTGTATGTACTATAGTGGATACCACCAAAATGTAATATCAAGATCAAGTAGCTACCTACATGGCTCCTTTCCCCGTGTCCAGAGGTGTTGCCAGATTTCGCGCCCTCCCACATTATTAGTCTTATTGGACAATATTTGGCAACGTAGCCGGAAGAATTCCGTGGTATTACATATTCGTGGCGCAGACTATAACAGCATATGTGGCTGTGCTTCATTTGTCTGCAAGTTTATGTTTATGAATTTTCCAATTTAATTTACTGTCAATAGATTACCTTAAGAATTTTGGACTATAAACTTCTCTAATTTTATCATGTTCTGAACCCATTTCTATAGAGTTAAGTGCCACATTTCTTTGTTTGAGATTAATAAAAAAATCACAATTAATTGATAATCATGAAAGCCAGTATTTTAGATGACTGAATATACCATTGGCTACTTCTTCTAATATCTCGTGTTTACCATTTATTAAAATTCTCATGTCGTGAGGAAACAGAATAACTTCATATAAAAGAATAATAATTATCGGTAAGTCATTTATGTAAATCAGAAAGAGAAACCCCTGTCTTTTTTGTGCCGGCTCAGACATGTGAAATATTTTGACAAAAGTTAACACCTTCACATTGTACGACGCTAAAGACAATTGTTAAAACTCGTACCGATCCATTCCAATAAAATTTTAATAATTAGATGCTACTTCTTTTTTTTCCCTCTTCGCGTGCACCAATGAAGTTATTGGCGACCGCATTGAGCAGTTAACTAATTGGATTGATTACATGGAAGCAGTGGAGGCAGAAATTGGCCAACAGAGGCAGGAATAATAACTACAGTGGTAAGTGATATCGTTAAATCCAACAGATGAGGGGGGCTATCCCAGTTGTTTCGGTGAAGGGCGAGAGTCCTTTGTTGACTTCGAGGTTGGTGCAGAGGTCTATTCTAGTTCTGTTGTCTGTGGTAGCCTTTCTGGTACGGGCGAACTTGGTGCAGTCAAACAGTATATGCATGAACGGTGAGGTTTGTGGCGCATGTCTCACAGGTGGGTTGATGCTCACTGGAATAAATATATGAGTGCGTTAATTTGTCCGAGGCACCTCGGTCTGTTTTGAGAGGTGTATGTTCCGGGGTCGCAGACCTTGGGCATACGGCAAGAGTTGTCCGCTATTCCTATTGGAATAGTCGGCCAGCTGCCTCCTAAACTGGTCGAGGCACGGAGAAGGGAATGCTGCGTCCCCACAGCAAACTCCTCTCCCGCTATCGGAAGGGCGTGGTACAAGTACCCAATGCCCGACCTACCCGATGCAGGTTTTTCTAGGGTTTTCCCTGCATTTCTTTAGGCGAATGCCGGGTAGGATCCTTAAACCATAGCCCGGGGGCCCTAGTTACCCTTGGCTACCTTCCTCTACCCTTCCGCATCCCCCTTTCTAATCCCTTCCTATGCTATTAAAGGGGAGTTGCCCAATGTGGATCACCCTCATGTAGCCTGTTGCCCTAAAAAAAAAAGGTGTGGAGGGTAAGGCCTGCGAGGGCTATTCTATCGCAGGCAATACCTGCGTTTTTTAACTAAGGTTCCCACAAGCCGGGGGCACCTCGGCCTGTTTTGAGAGGTGTAAGTTCCGGGGTCACAGACCTTGGGTATACGGTAAGAGTTATCCGCTATTCCCATTGGAATAGTTGGCCAGCTGCCTCCTAAACTGGTCGAGGCACGGAGAAGGGAATGCTGCGTCCCCACAGCAGACCCCTCTCCCGCTATCGGAAGGGCGTGGGACAAGTACCCAATGCCCGACCTGCCTGTTGCAGTTTTTTCTAGGGTTTTTCCTGCATTTCTTTAGGCGAATGCCGGGTAGGATCCTTAAACCATAGCCGGGGGGCCCTAGTAACCCTTGGCTACCTTCCTCTACCCTACCGTATCCCCCCTTTCAAATTCCTTCCTATGCTATTAAAGGGGAGTTGCCCAAAGTGGATTACCCTCATGTAGCCTGTTGCCCTAAAAAAATGGTGTGGAGGGTTCTCAATCGGGAAATAATAATTTGATGTCTTCTAGAAGCATTGCTTATGTGGCGAAGCTCTTTTCTGTCTTGAAGTTCTTGGTGGATTGACCTGTTGTTGTCAGCCTTCCTAGTACGTTGCCAGGTTCTGTTAATTTCTTGTCTGGCTTCTGTGAAGATGTCTTGAGTTGAGCAGACTGGTATTGAGTTTGAGAGCTGGGATGAGTTCGTTTCTCTGCCCTTTCATTGACCTTGATTCCTGATTGAGAAGGTATCCATACCACCTGGAGTTTATATTGGCGTTTGTTTTCTTCGTGGATCATTTCCCTAATAAAATTAATTCTTCTACTTCGGAAGTTAGGTCTACGATGGCATCCATGGAATCGGTTAGTATGATAAGGCTTTTAAATTTGGATTACTTGGCCATTTTTACTGGAATTTCAAAACCTAGGATTTCTGATTCAATAGTGGAGGCGATACTATTTGTTTTTATAGATTTTTGTATTTTGTTTAATATTACGGAACTTGAGATTGCATTGTGAGTTTTCGATGCTTCGGTGAAAATTTGTTTGGGGTTGTTGTGGGACAAGAGAGAGATTAAGCTACTTCTATCTGCTACAAGAACCATGTATCATTTTTATATTCCAGTTTTAAAAGCTGCCACAGAAGACATGAAGTATTAGTCGCTTCATTTTTAACAGAGTATTTTGCTTGACAAACAGATTAATGGTATTGTTAACGCAGCAGATTAAATTTAAAATGGCTATATAACAAATATTAATCTGAAATTGTGCTTATTTTGTAGTGAATGTACATGTTCTATTATCTCTTGGCTCTACGTGAATTAACCTAACACAGTGAACTCCATTATATCCCAATTTTCTTTGACCAAGCAAGCACCAGAGAAGACGAAGTAGAAGAATATATATTGGGTAAACCACATAGAGGCTTCTTATAGCATAGGAAATGGATTGAAATGGGGGATGCGGAAAGGCGGAGGAAGGTAACTAAGGGTTGACTAGGGTCCCCGGGCTATAGTTTAAGGATCCTACCCGGAAATGTTTGTAAAAGCGATGCAGAAAAACCCCTAGAAAAACATGTATCTGGTAGTTCGGGCACTTGGTATTTGTCCCACGGCCTTCTGATGGCAGGAGAGCGGTCACTGTGGGGTCGCTGCATTCCCCCCTCCGTGTCTTGGCCAGTTTAGGACGAAGTTACCGACTATTATAAATATGATATAAATAGCGGACAACTTTTAACGTATACCGTTCTACCACCCCGGAACATAAACCTTTCACGTGTCTCTAGACAGGGATTTGAAAGGTTGGATGCGGAAGGGTAGAAGTAGGTAGCCAAGGGTTAACTAGGGCCCCCTGGTTATAGTTTAAGGATCCTACCCGGCATTCGCCTTAAAGTGATGCAGGGAAAACCCTCGAAAAACCTGCATCAGGTAGGTCGGGTATTTGGTACTTGTCCCACGCCCTTCAGATAGCGGGAGAGGAGTTTGCTGTGGGGACGTAGCATTCCCTTCTCCGTACCTCGACCAATTTAGGAGACAGCTGGCCGACTAATATTGTATTTAACATTTTGAATAGATTTCATAAAAAAGTATTTAAAATATTGTTACATAAATTGAAAGAATTTTATTCATCGAATGTTTAGAAAACAATTAATCTTTATAAGTTGTATTGAACAAATTTTAGTCAGATATTGGTATTATGTTGTGGATTCCTGACGCCTCCAGACTTTGCAAGATGAATGGACAGTCAGAAAATTTTTATCTCAGAAATGTTTGGCAAGTGTATTGACCGTGTCTCTAGGGGTGCGAGGGAATCTTTGAGAAATAGGGTAGAAGTTTGAGCCGATGAAGAAGTCGCAATGTGAAAGTGCAAGGTCGCCATAAGGGGAACAGGAAAACAAAAATGTTTGTTATAAATATATTTGAAAAGTATGATTCTTTTATAAACTTATGAATATAATACCAATTGACTCTTTTAGAGATATTTGAGTCTAGTTAGAAATAAGAACTGAGATAGTATCTAATTCGAAATCCTATACTCATATTATTGAATTTCTCATTCATGTTCTGCCATGAGGTAGGCGAGAGAAATTAAAATACAATGCGTAGTCTGACAACTCTGTCTTTAACTCAAGTGAACTCTGGATATGGTTCGTCTGAATCCAAGCCAAGACTCGGACTAGTCTTGACTGACTTGGAGTTTTCTATATGAGGGTGCCACCTGATTATTAGTCAGACTATAAAATTATTATTACAAAAGAAACATGGGGACACAAATAATGAGATTCAGACGGACTGTTAATATGGAGGCTTAATAATTTTCCTCTCTTCAGCACTCGGCAATATCAGGTTAGTAAAGACAAGAATATCGTATAACGAGATGTAGATGTAGGGCAATAAAAAAACTGTTATTTATGTTTGAGGTTCTGTTTGTTGCGGATAAGGCTCGGCTGAAAATAATAATGAGGATAGCGGGATTATTCCAGTATCAGATTTCTTCTGTGGTGTAGTGGTCAGCGTCGCTGCCTCGCGCCACAGAACTCCCGGGTTTGAATGCCGGCGAGGGAATGGATGTTATGTGCTGCTGTTTCCTACGGAGACAGTTCATAATACCCGGAAACGTACAAGTATTAAGTCCAGACAACCCTCCGGGCTTCACGGTAGCCTTATCTAATACATCTTCTAATCGACTATTTGTGATTATGCATATACATTTGTGTGTATGTTTCGCTTACAAATCTAACCCGTTTAGCACATCTGACCAAATTTAGTACACGTGTTACTTTATAACCGGAAACAAACACTGAGGGCTACCACTCCCAGCTGGGGCCGTGGACTGGGGGTGGAAATTTAAAAACATGTTAAACAGCTGATATTTACATCAACTAAATATTTTTCAGGATCAATGAGATTGATAGTATTTCTCACCGGATGGGTATAAAGATCAAAATTTCTCAATGCATAAACTAAAAGACATTAAATAGAACATAAACTGCAGCATAGAAAGGTTATTCCAATAAAAAGCAAATAAATTACCCAAATCAAAATACATGATACATATTATGTAACACCCAAATTATATAACAATAATAATAATAAAAAGTATAATTAACAAGAAAGATAATATATAGCCAATAAAACTAAGGAGAATATACGATCATACAACTACTCGACCGACTCTTCGCGGAAATCCGAAAACGAGGGTCGTAACCGGAAACCGGAGTTGTTTGACAAATAAAATGCATATAAGTGGAATGGCAGGAAGAATGGAATGGACGCAGGCCGGGTTTGGCTCCTTCCTAAGAAGCATCAGGTCACTTTAAAATATGGAGATCATATAATTAAATATGAAAAACAAATAAACATACTTGGTTTAATATGGGATACCAGAATAACTTTCTCCGAACACATAAATTATCTCTCAACCTAAACCAATAGACGACTCGTCTTTCTAAAGATAATAGCAGCGTAAAACTGCGGAACCAGCCAGAAGATCCTCAGCCTAACCAAACAAAGCTACAATAACTACAATTCTTGCCTACGGAGCCCACATCTATGGCACGGCAAAAAAATCCATACTCAACAAACTAAATACGATCCAGATCAACGCCCTTAGGATAATCACTGGATGCATCCTCACCACCCCTATTGTAAGGCTCTACAATGAAGCCAACGGCATCCCACTGGGCGTAAGAAGAAAATTAAATATAATCAAAATTGCTTTGAACTCCCTGCAAATCCATTATTCTAAAATCCGAACACAACCAACCCCATCTTACCCTTACTACAGTTTCGACACCAAAAGACCTCTTCCCTTCCACGCATCTGCCAATAAGAACCTTCTGGAACTAATCTCAATCCTTCCTGTCATTGATCACAATTCAACCTCCGTGGAAAATAGCGGAACTCCCCATCGACATATCACTCAGCCAAATCCCAAAAGAATACTCCGAGAAAAGGCCAACGACCATCTCCGCGCCATAATCGAGAGATATGGAAATCCTGTCCAGTTGTATACTGATGTCTCAAAATCGGTAACGAGAATCACAAGGGCGTTCATGCACGGGAATCATAGGAAAGTGGTCCAGATAAACTCATTTGCATCCATCACGACCGCGGAGATCTACGCTATACTCATGACATTTGAATATTGCACTGAATCCCCTCTAAACAAAAAAATAATCTTCTCTGACTCCCTGGAAGCATTAAATGCTATAACAAACCCAAAAGTCAGGACTGGAAATCTTAACAAAATCAGAATACTTTTACAGAACATATCGGCATGTAAAAAATCAATCTACATAATCTGGATCCCCGCTCATGCCCATATAGCGGGATACGAGGTGGTGGTCGCTACAAACATACAGCATGACACATCTACAGTATGCACAGCCTCGGGCTATTACAAGGGGGTCAAGAAGAAAATAGAATCAGCCTGGCAAGCAAGGAGGCGTACTGGAAACAATGGACTCTTCCATCAGGAAAAAAACATCATTATCCGTACTAATACTCCCAAAGAACGTCCACAGAAACCAGCAGATATTGATCTCCAGGATAAGATCCCTCCAAACCAACGTCTCGCAGGCTCACCCAAACCCATATAAACCACACAACGTCCTTGTCCCATTCGGCATCGTGGAAGAAGCACGTCGTGGGAAACCGGCTCAACGCTGGCCTACAGAAGATACAACAGTGGGCCACCAACTGGAGGGTGAAGATCAACGCGTCGAAGAGCCAGGCGCTGATGATCACCCGTCGTCGACCGGACAAGTCAGTTCTGCGGCTCTTTGGAGAAGTGATCCCGTGGACTACGAAATCCAAGTATCTAGGGGTAACCTTAGATAATACAAGGATAACGTGGAGACACCAAGTTAAAATATTCAAAAAAGGTAACAGCTAGGTTAAATCTCTTATACCCGATTTTTTATCCTAGTTCGAAGCTGTCACCGAGAGTGGGACTCTCAATCTACATATCGCTCATCCGCCCGATCATGGAGTACGCCACACCAGTTTGGGCGTGCGCTGCGGAGTCCCACATGGAGAAGATCTTCGCTCTGGAGAGGAAGTGCCTCCGGCGAGCGCTTCATCTCCTGCCACGGATCTCCAACGCCGTAGTCTGGGACCTGGCAGGGATGAGCAACCTATGGGAACGGATACTTGAAAATTCCGTAAGGTTCTACGAGAGGGCACATGAGTCTAGCAATGAGCTGGTCTCATCGCTAGGCTGCTACGACCCCGAAAGAAAGGTAAACAGGAACTGACCTTTGTCGATTTTCCTGTAGGTATCGCCTTATTATTATTATAATATAAATTTACTAGGTAACCTACGAGCCCCTTTACAGCTTGTATGTTAATGTGATATATTATTTATACTCGGATTCTCACGAGTCTTATTTATATATATATATACATATATTTAACCCTTTATACAATTTTTTATTAAATACTTATTTTTTTAACCCCCGTCCCCCTCCGGAAAATCAGAAAGAACGGAGAGAGTCGGCC
Organism: Zhengitettix transpicula; assembly: GCA_037074705.1. Classification (NCBI taxonomy): domain Eukaryota; kingdom Metazoa; phylum Arthropoda; class Insecta; order Orthoptera; family Tetrigidae; genus Zhengitettix; species Zhengitettix transpicula. The sequence continues at coordinate 184,935,939 of CM073591.1, read as the reverse complement.
GGAAGATGAAGCGGAAGGCGAAGAAACAACAACAGCAGCAGCGGTATAAGTGTGAATGAATGAGCGTGTGAATGAGAGTGTGAATCAAACAATTAGGTAGCTGTAAAGGCATTTACAATTGTTATGTACGAATGTTTTAACCCAAATGATGACATTTTAGGAATGACAGAATATTGGTATGTTATAGGCATAATATCTCGTCATCGCGGAGCAGATTCCACGAGGAAGGAACTCTGACAGCTAGAAGAGGAGGCTGGACCTCCAGTTAGATGTCACCGCTGCTTGTCCCATTCCTCGGATGCAAAGAAGAACCTAGAACGATACAACTGCACTCACGCATCATATGACAATACTTAAAAGCGACGTTTTATTTGCCCTATGTAGCAGGAATTACAATTAGAGCAAGTAGCTGTAGGTGTCAAGCGAGTCCATGTACTACTTTCAATCGTCCCCAAACACCTCAAGTCAAATTTTTTATCGCTCTCCCTTCTTACAAATTTCTACGTCACAAATTCATCCAATCATTCAAAGAATATCAAATATCCATCATTTACAGATCCTCTAATACCCTTTCCTAACTGATTAAAAACCACAAGGACCCACTTGACACCTACAGCAAACATTGTGTTGTTTCCAAAATCTCTTGCTCTAATTGTAATTCCTGCTACATAGGGCAAACAAAACGTTCCCTGAATACACGTATCAGAAAACATATGTCTAATATCAAACTTTCCATTGATAAACAATCTGCAGTATCCAAACATATCATCAATTCTAAACATTCATTTGATTGGCAAAATGCTAAGATTCTAGACGTTGACACCAGGTACAATTCCGGACTTATTTCACAGATGCTTCAAATTAAATCAATTACTATTAATGTACAAACAGACACTATTAAAGTCGTAGAACGAAGGTTTTCCCGGTGTAGAAAGTTAGTAAAAGTTTCTCGGGCTTCCAGCCGGGTAAACTCGTCGATGGCACGCGACGTTTCGATGACATTCAGCGTCATCATCATCATTTGGCGAAGTGCCGAGTTATGTGAGCTGATCCCCTTATATATGCTTGTGGCAGTGGCGGGGGTAGGTGGCTCTCTGATTGGCTGGCGCCTCTGTCTGCGTTGGGGTGTCGCTCGCATCTCCAGATGGCTTCGAGCGGCGAGTGTTGGTGCCGCCTACCGCCTCCCCGGCGGGGTCCGACTCGAGAGTCGCGTGACCGGCTCCCTCGTTATGCGAAGCTCCAGCGTCCCGAGCTTGGGCTTGTCGTCTCAGATCGGCGACTAGTGGCCCCCAGGCCCGGCTGAGACCGAACCCCGTGTCCCTGTTCAGGAGATTGTCCTGCAATCGTATCTCTACTGCCTCTAGTAGCACACTGTCCCAGTAGTTACTGGCGTGGCCTAGCAACCTGGTATTTTCCCGATTTATGCGGTGTCCGGTTACAATAGCATGTTCAGCCACTGCGGATTTTGTCGGCTGTTTTAGCCGCCACCACCTCAGGTGTTCGGTCATTCTCTCTTCCACCGTTCTTATTGTCTGGCCAACGTATTTTTGGCCACATTCGCACGTGACCTCATACACACCCGGTGTTCTAAGGCCAAGGCTGTCCTTAGTTGATGGGAGGAAACTCCTAATTTTCCTCTGTGGCCGGAAGACAGTTCTGACGTCATGCTTCGCCAGGATCCTGCCTATTTTTCCCGAGGTGCTACCCGCTTAGGGGAGGAAAGCCACCTTCTCACTCTTCGGCTGTTCAATATTCTTCAGCTTCCTGTCCCTTACTTCCCTTCGAATCTGTTCCTGCGAGTAGCCGTTGGAGATGGTACGGGCCCTGTGTATTAGAGTACTCAGAACTGTGGACTTCTGGGTGAGGTGGTGGTAACTGCTGGCGTGCAAATACAAATCCGTATGAGTTGGTTTCCTGTATACGCTGTGCGCGAGCGTCCCTTCTGGTCTCCGGGTTACCAAAACGTCCAGAAATGGCGGACATCCTCTAGTTTCTACCTCCATGGTAAACTGGATATTGGGATGGACGCTGTTGAGGTGTTCTAAGAAGACGGGAAGCGTTTCTTCGCCATGGGGCCAGATGGCAAATGTGTCATCCACATACCTGAGGAAACAAGTAGGTTTTAGTGGAGCCTTCTCAAGAGCCAGCTCCTCGAAGTGTTCCATATAAAGGTTGGCTACGGCAGGCGAAAGTGGAGACCCCATGGCTACCCCATCTATCTGCTCGTAGTACTGGTCCTGGTAAAGAAAATATGTCGTAGTCAGGACGTGTCTGAACAACTTCACTGTTTCGGGAGTGAAGTGTTTCTCCAGTATTTGTAGTGACTCCTTCAATGGCACACGTGTGAATAAGGAGGTTACATCAAAACTAACAAAAATTTCCGTTGGTTCAATTTTCACCCCTCGTAAGATTTCAACAAATCCTGCCGAATTTTTGTCATGCAGCTGGAGCTTCGCATAACGAGGGAGCCGGTCACGTGACTCCCGAGTCCGACCCCGCCGGGGAGGCGGTAGCCGGCACCAACACTCGCCGCTCGAAGCCAGCTGGAGATGCGAGCGACACCCCACCGCAGACTGAGGCGCCAGCCAATCAGAGAACCACTACCCCCGCCACTGCCGCAAGCATGTATAAGAGGATCAGCTCACATAACTCGGCACTTCGCCAGAAGATGATGACGCTGAATGTCATCGAAACGTCGCGTGCTATCGACGAGTTTACCCGGCTGGAAGCCCGAGAAACTTTTACTAACTATTAAAGTCAATAATTTCTATGATCCATTATTATTTATTACGCGAAACCTTCTGCTTTTCCATTGTCGTTGCTCCTTTATTGTTAATCTAACCCTTCGGCTCTCTCATTGTCGTTGCGTTTTCGTCGCTTTTGAGTTTTGCCAACTGACGAGTGCAGTCGTGTCGCTCTAGGCTCTTCTTCGCACCTGACGAAAGGGACAAGGATCCCAGAAACGTTGTGTGGTATTGATATTAACACTTTTTTGTCTGAATTGGCTATCTTTATTATTAATTGCATATATTTAATATTTAGAATTGTGAAGAGGATTAAATTTTTCACTGGCTTGTCCCAGAGTCATGAGATCTTTAAACTCACAGCTTAACTGTAATAAAAAAACTTGGCATGAGCTATTTGGCAATATAGCAGAAAAAAGTTAATTGTATTTAGTTTGGTGTTCTTTTAGTCCACTCTCCGTAACTGCATCCAACTGTTCGAAATCTTCTTGAGTTCACTTTCAAAGTTTACTGGATTTATTTATTTATCTCTTTTCTCCCTACCTCTACCCTTGTCGCGACGTTTTTTGTCAACTGCTACGCAACTTTATACTAACCTGTTTAATTCGTTTTAACCTAGACTTCACACATCACTCATAAGAACTTGGTTTACATTTATTTTACCTTAAAAATTTTATACTCTACTTCCAGACAATTAACGTTTTAGTGAGTTGTACACACGGAACTAAACTTCTCTCGCCTCGCTTCAACAATATATGATTACAAATTTTTCACATTGCTGAATTTTACAGTGTCATAACTTTTTCTACACATTAAACATTCATTAAAATAGATCAATGTCAACAATATCAAACAATATTTTCTTTCCCAACTTTCTTCCCCCACATGAGAAGTACGTGAGCTTCAGGACTACAAATTTACGTGTTAAATGTTAATAGGGGTTTAATTTTCCATGTCACAGTATAAAACTCAGTGAATCGACAAAATAAGAGCAATAAACGTACAACGAATGATCCAGCGGAAAAACATAGGTAAACTTACAAAATTTTATATAAAGTAAAACCTAGACATAGATGTCGCGGTAATGAATATGTCTGAAGTCACAGATATCAATAAAGAACGAAGCACAGAAGGAAGAACGCTGATTCGTTACCATCTTGCTGTCCTTCAAATAATAATATGCTGAGAAAAAATTCTGAAAGCATGGAATAATAGAAATTAATGAATATGAAAAATCCCAAGAATGATGCATAAATTTCAAAAAAGAGAACGTATAGAGGAAAATATTTTTCAAATGACAAGTCAACCCATGTAAAAATTGTGATCAATGGAAGAACAATTTAAGTAGTTTCAGGAAGATAAAAGTGGCGATTACATATTAAACGTGCTACAGAAAAATACGACGAGTAAAAACAAAACATTTTCCTACAATTTATTGTGTAAAAAATAATGAACAAGATATACATAATTTATTGAAACAAAATGAAATAAAAGTATAAAAAATAACTGCGAATTTTAATTTATGATTTTAAAGTTCCGTGCTAATATTTAAGAGAAAGGCATTTAATATAAATTACAAATTTAACGATGTTTATGTTTACTTTATGGTACCTTTTCAAGACAATAATTACGTGTTGAATTTTGGGCGGCATTTTATCTACATAACTTTGTTGCCGGGGATTTGGGAGGGGGTGTGTATAAAATGTTTTTTGTCCCGTCTCGATTAAATAAGTAGATTTTTGTTGAGCTCATCTTACCTAAAATCCAAATTTACTTTCCAATTATCTCTAATTAAACTTCTTTTCAGTTCTTGTTCTTCATTCTGGCTGTCATTTGCACTCTCAAGATGTGATTGTGTTCTTCCACTATAACCCCACTTCCCTCACCCGCATCGGGTTCAAATTTCCGCCCTACTTCTCGAAGGTTCTCACGTACCCTCCAGACACGGTCATTTGGAGTTTGCCAAACATGCCTCAGATAAAATTTTTACTTGAAACGTACGGATGAGTGAGTAATTCACGGTCAAATTAATTCGATTTAAATTTGTTCATGATACTTTGTGGTGCAATGGTCAACGTCATTGCATAGCATCACAGATGTCTCGGGTTCGAATCCATGCGAGGGCATTGATATCGTCAACAGAGAGCCTCTCGCTGGAGTTTCCTGCCATCGCCAGTAAAAATTACACTTCTGCTCCTAAGCCAGCGTCGGATATTTAAAAAATTCTGTGGTGTAGGGGTCATCGTGACTGCCTCACATCACAGAGGTCCCGGGTTCGAATCCCGGCGGGGGCATGGATGTTCGTGTGCGTGAGAGAAATTCTCGTCAAATCAGTCTCCCGACAAGGAAAAATCAATTCCCGTGATGAGTCGCTAATAACCAGAGCTGTTGATGCGACTGTAAATAAATCAATATATAAAAAAGATATATACGCACTTTAAACGAAATCGACAGCTCTTAATCTACTGGACGTTAGCAGGGACAGAGTTACGGAAACTCATAAAGATAACTTACAGTAATAAGTGAAGTTATTTGTATTTTTAATTAAATATTATAGGAAATTGCCGTCTCTTTGTTGGATGAATATCCGGAAATTATTATTGATTGTATAAAAACTAAGTTACAGAAATTAAATAGTAAAACAGCAGCCTATTAGTCTATAAAAAAATTAATTAATCAATTTAAAACATAATAAACTAAATTTTTTGGATATTTTGGTCACAGTTTAAAATAATAAATAATTACCAGTTGGTATAAAAAATCCGCGTATTCCTTAAAAGTTCGTTAATTAAATGTAAAATCATCACTTTCCGCGAAAAAAAAAAGTTTTATAATGTAGAAGATACGGCAAACAAATTGTCTCATCATAGGTATCATAAAGATAACCTTGGCAAAATTGTTAATATCTTTCTTCTTCATTCTTACACGTTAGAAATTAATTACAAATACATCAATATTAGATTGATTAAAATAAAGTACGATTATATTAATTTACCAAGTAATAAGCCTAAAGACAAATTTTTATGGTACTACATATAATAAATAACTTTTTTGACTTGATTCATAATTCCGATAATTTAAATTTGTTTAAAAATATTAAGGGCAAAATTAACATTTTAGATAAAAATAATGTTATTTACAAAATTAATTGTTTAGATTGTAATTCTTGTTATATGGGGCAAACGAAACGATGACAAGAATCAATTAAAATAAAAATAATTAGAAATTTTAAAAATTTATCATGTTTGAAGGGCTCAATTTATTCGTTTAGGTAACAGAATGTAACAAGAAGAGGTCCCAATCAGGGACGAAACGACGGTTTTGATATTTGTTATGTTTTAAATTGAATAATTAATTTTTTCTGCCTAATAGGCCGCTATTTTATCATTAAATTGAAATATTAAGTCAGATTGTTATAATTGAAAAATTGCAGAACCTAAGGTATAGTTACCTAAATTAAATGGAAAAGTTGGAGGCTTCTGAAAAAAGTGGTGCAGAAGTTGACCTTTACGAGCTCAACTTACGACGATGAAAGAATATTTCATATCTACCGGCACTCATTGAAATTTTACATATTATTATAATAGATACTTTTTAATTATTATAATATTATAGTTTATAAGGAACAAAACAGTTCCTATAATATATTTAAATTAAATTCATGAAACAATATTAAACTTGACTTGAGCAGCATAAAAGAGATCTCTCTTTATACGAGAAGACAGCGCTGAAAACCGCAGTCGCCCGCACCGGATATCCGGAACTTTGGCCCGACAGGAAATTCCGTGTATGGCCTGCTAATGATCGGCAGACCTCAGGGACGTGCTTAATTTAGTATATTTGGCCGAAAGTGTAAATTTCCAGCACTTTTATTATTACTTTCTTAGTATTAGATTGAGATTTTAGTAGTACGAATGCGAATAGTAACATTTAGCGGATGAGCCGTCGTGTGACTGAGACGACATAAATCGTTTAAATCCCATTTGAGTTCAAACGCAAAATTATTGTTTTCTTCAATTAATCAATTGATCACAGCCAGGAGCCCTGAGATACAACATTTTCTGCCTCATAGTCGACTCAATTACGAGTACTGGCAAGTAAAAACTCAGCTGTCTGGTTTGTACGTGTAGTAAAATTTTATTTAGACGATTGTCGCTTTTAAAGTTAAGTTAATACTGCGTACGCAGTGGCGCCCGGGCCGATATTCGTTAAATAAAGGATCCGAGGGAGCGCAAAAGCGATTACAATACACCAAGTCTCAACAGAAAAAGGAAATACTAAGCAGTAGGAAACAGTACATTTATCTTTGGTAATACAATGTTGTAACAATAAATAATGGTAATTAGATAAAGAATTAGCGAAGGAACAGATAAAATTATGTGTTACAATATATAACACACATCGTCTCTGTAATCAAACAATGGAATAGTCGAAACATATTTATAACAATAAAATATACTTTTCCAAATTAAATAACCTTGTTTGAATGTTATTTCGTTCTTGTGGCTGTCATGATTTTGAACCACCTAACGAAAGCAACAAACATTTGGTTGTATTTATATTGTCACTTAATGTTTTCTGTTAATTTAAAACCTTATTATCTAATTAGTACACACCTGATGTAGGCGTTTTACTTTTTAATGAATAATTGTGGTAGGTTGTTTTCTATAAATATTTATGGAAAAAGTGTTCAATGTGTTGCTAATAATAACTACGTATTTCATAAGGTTGCTCAGTCTCTGTTGTTCTTTTTCTGCTCTTTTGTTTGTTTCATGTGCGGCCTGGAGTCTGCAGATTCCTCGTCGCTCTGTTTCGTTTGTGTTTCCTCCTAGTGTGCGTGTGCCAACTTTTGAGTTTATTCCGGTGTGTAAATTCTATATTTTATGATACTCAATTCTCGTATCATTAATTATCTACTAGTACATAATGCATATGTTATTAGAACAGTAAATATATTATTATACCTTGAGTATAGATAAAGAATGATTATTTCTGTTATTATTAAAATATTTTCTTTATGTTCGACAGGAAAATTTGTGTTCCCGAATTTTAGTATTTTTATGTTAACTTCTAATTATTTACAATTGTAGCATCCAATTATTATACAGTAATTTTATGTATTGACGAATCCTATTTCCTCGTACGAGGACTAATGGACTAAAATAAATCAGACCATTACGGCCCCACGGGTAGTTCTGGGAAGTTTATTCCCGAAAAATTACAGATAAGTGACTATACGCCCTTTTTTTTAGGGTAACAGGTTACATTAGGGTAATCCACAGGGTGGCAACTCCCCTTTAATAGCATAGGAAGGGATTTGAAAGGGGGGATGCGGAAGGGTAGAGGAAGGTAGCCAAGGGTTAACTAGGGCCCCCGGGCTATATTTTAAGGATCCTACCCGGCATTCGCCTAAAGAAATGCAGGGAAAACCTTAGAAAAACCTGCATCGGGTAGGTCGGGCATTGGGTACTTTTCCCACGCCCTTCCGATAGCGGGAGAGGAGTTTGCTGTGGGGACGCAGCATTCCCTTCTCCGTGCCTCGACAAGTTTAGGAGGCAGCTGGCCGACTGTTCCAATGGGAATAACGAACAACTCTTACCGTATGCCCAAGGTCTGTGACCCCGGAACATACGAAAAGGCATCCCCTTCGTATCTCTCCTACAAAGTTCTACCTGCGAGAGAACATTTCTCGCAGACATGCTCCAGAATATACGCCCAGTATAGATAATTTTTTTTTTAGTAATATAGTAACAAATTAATTGCGCGATTCGTCGTTTATGGAACTAATTGGAGAAATTCTGGTGATATTTATAATGGCAGTGCTATGTGTTCGGGATAGTGTTATTGAAACGTAGCAAGTATTCAAATGTGTCTTGATTTTTTTCGAAACCTTTCACTTGGTATTCAGCAAACTTGAGAAAGTATAAATATAAAACTTCATTGGAATCAGTTAACCGTTTTCAGATTATCCTGTTCAAATACTATTCAAAATCATTTTAATTATATAACTGTTGCGGAAGAACTCAGGAATCGAAACATATGCATTTTATAAGAGTAATTTCAGTTTCAAACCCCTGCGGATTGTATGATCAAAAATTATTATATCATTGTAGTTATTTTTCGTATAAGCATCAATGTAATTGGAATAAAATCAGTTGATATGCTTTGTAGGTATTTCCGCGCAACGAGTACTGAGCCTGAGCAAGTACGTACCATTTGTGCCTCTCCAAAACCGCCAATTAAAACGATTGTAATGACATGCGGCAGGAATTGAGTCTGGAGAACCGCTGGCCGCAAGAGTGCCGGAAGGTAAGGCACATGGCGTTCATTAATTTTCATCCGGCTGTCATGGAATTATAAAAAGCTAAATCGCACAATTAGTTTTCCTTGACGTTTTCCATAAAACACAGACAACATTAAATAAATGAATTCGATACTGGCATGCGGATATTAAATTTAGGATTTTCGAGTAATTGCCGCAGGATGAGGATATATATCTCAGAATATATTGGGGGTTAAATTTGTAATTGCATCTCTGACATATATTTTACAATAGTGAGAGTGGTCTGTGAATCAGACAGAAAATAAATGAAATAAACTATACCGGATCACTTACACATTTTATTTACTAACACAGCGTTCTTTACTCACTTTGTAAAATAAGTATTAAGAATATAATAGCGTACAGGGATTTCTTGAAAAATAGATTCGTATATGTTATATATTTTAGAAATTTTTTTACATTTATGAACAAAAAAATTGATATATAATATTTATATTTGTCTGTTTCACCCCTTACGATGTATAACACTTTTTTTAGGGTAACAGACTACATGAGGGTAATCCACATAGTGGCAACTCCCCTTTAATACCATAGGAATGGATCTGAAAGGGGGGTGCGGAAAGGTAAAGTAAGGTAGCCAAGGGTTAACTAGGGTCGCCGGGCTACGGTTTTAGCATCCTACCCGGAAATTCGCCTAAAAGTGATGCTGGGAAAACCCTAGAAATACCTACATCCGGTAGGTCATGCATTTGGTACATGTCCCACGCCCTTCCAATAGCGGAAGAGGGGTTATCTGTGGGGTCGCAGCTTTCCCCTCTCCGTGCCTTGACCAGTTTACGAGGCAGCTGGCCGCCTTTTCCAATGGGAACAGAGAACAACTCTTACCAAGGTCTGCGACCCTCTCAGAACAGACTGAGCTGCCTCGGCATGTGGGAAACTTAGTTAAAAAAAAACAGAGAGATGTGAAGGCATCCCCAAAGGTAGCCTCCGCCAGAGCTCTCTGGGAAGGATCACCTGCGAAAGAACTATCTCGCAGCCATACTTATGATGTATAAGACATACATTTGTATCTATTTAAGTCGGCCAGCTCGCAGTACCTCTCCAGAGAGCTCTGGCGGGGGCTACCTTTGGGGATGCTCTCACATCTCTCTGGTTTTTTTGAACTAAGGTTCCCACCTGCCGAGGCACCTCGGCCTGTTTTGAGAGGTGTATGTTCCGGGGTCGCAGACCTTGGGCATACAGTAAGAGTTGTCCGCTAATCCTATTGGAATAGTCGGCCAGCTGCCTCCTAAACTGGTCGAGGCACGGAGAAGGGAATGCTGCGTCCCCACAGCAAACTCCTCTTCCGCTATCTAGGGTTTTCCCTGCATTTCTTTTGGGAGAATGCCGGGTATGATCCTTAAAATATAGCCCAGGGGCCCTAGTAAACCCTTGGCTACCTTCCTCTAGCCTTTCGCATCCCCCCTGTCAAGTCCTTTCATATGCTATTAAAGGGGAGTTGCTCAACGTGGATTAACCTCATGTAGCTTGTTGTCCTAAAACATTATCTGGTATTCTTGTAAAAATGAAATGTTAATGAATACATAAGTAAAATAAATCACTTTCATAAAGAATTTACAAATCCTTCACACAAATTCGGTAAACATCCACGATTGTTCGTCCTTAATTTAGGACCTCCTCTGGAAAAAATTTAATTAGTAGAACATTAAAATATAAAACTTACATTCAAATACGAGGCATGTTCAGAAAGTGAGTGTACTGTGACCATAACAAGTCGATTTTTTGAGGGTTGGTAACACACAGTGGTAGAGGAGGATTTCCTGACAGAGCGAGAATCGCAGTAACACGGTTGTACACAAACTCCAGTTACGTGGAAGATATCGGTAAGAAATCACTCCACGTACTCGCGAAAGGTGAGAACTTTCGGAGCTCTACTGTGACTGAAATATTCAATACGTGAGTTGCTCATTACTTGTTAAATATGCAGTCGTCACAGTGACGTTACACCAATTCTTCACGTTCCAAAATATTCAATACCACAATTTCGAGAAGAAACAATCATGACCTGTCTTTTGGGTCCGAATTTCTGGCTCATGGGAAGAACATCAATCCACAATGATATGATAACCCCTAGAAAAACTCAGAGGGGAATGCGGACGAGAGCAGTGCTTGTTGCACGACAATGACCATCCTCACACAGCCTTAGCCACGAAAACGCTCGTGGGTTCATTTGGTTGGAATCATCCGCGTAGAGAACTGATTTAAGATGTACGAATCTTGGAAGATCATTAATATAAAGAATGAAAAGCCCAAGAATCGAGCCTGGAGGAACACAGCAAGTAATTAATTCCCAATCAGATAAATGAAGATGCCCTTCTTTAGTTTCCACCGCTGCATTTTGTTTACGATTTTTTAGATATGATTTTAGGAGAAGTAAGGCGTTTCCCCGTACGCCATAATATTCTAACATTTTTAGTAATATTTCATGATCAACCGTGTCGAATGCCTTAGACAGATCATCAAATATTCCAGCCACCTTAAATCCATCAACTAATGAATTTAAATATTTTGAATAAAGTCGTACATTCACTATTTGTGGATTTTCTTTTAAGGAAGCCATGGTGGGGTTAACTTAAAATATTATATTTGCTCAAGAAGTTATGTAATTTAATGTGAATTATTGTTTCAAAATTTTTTGAAAAAATAGAAAGCAGAGAAATGGGTCTATAATTTGATACGTCGGATGGTGAACCTTTCTTGAATAATGGGGTTACTTATGCAATTTTGAGAGCATTGGGAAATATTCCAGGTTCAATGCATTTGATAAATATGAATTTACGTGGAAATGCGATGGTTTCGGCACATTCTTTTACCATTTTTCTTGTTATGCCATATATATCTGGGAACACTTCAAGTTTCTTATCAGTGAAATGATTTCATCTATACATATAGGCTGAAAAAATAGACTATTTTGCAGAACCGGAACAGAGTTTTGCAAGAATTTGTAGAAATCCTCCTCAATATACGCTGAGGTGTATTTTATATGAAGGTTAGAAACATATACGAAATACGAATTGAGTTTAAAAGCTGCTTCTCTACCGGGGAAAGTTTCACTCTGGTCTATACATGTAATTTATTTGTGATAGCCGACATCTTTGCCCGATACATTTTTGATAACATTTCAAGTTCGTTTGATTTTATTATCAGCATTTGCTATGCGAGTGGAATTATTAAGTTTTTTCGCGGCTACCAGCACTCTCTTGTAAATACGTCTGTAAGTTTAGATATAGTTAAGTAATTAAGGGGATGCGGAGTGGTTCTTGAGTTTGTTCCCGTGATATTCGAATTCTTTTAGTAATCCAGTTAGCGTTGTTAACGTTCTTGGTAGGTTTTAATTTATTAGGGGCTACCTCATCAAATATCGATATATAAATTCTTAGAAACGAGTCGAAATAGTTTGTTTTGCAAATATTAAGAATACTTTGCCATTCAGTTGAATACAATTTGTCTGAAATAAGTTTGTATTTCTTAGGGGAAAAATTTTCTAATCCGTATAAAACTGTCCAGATTTAAAGTATCAATTATGAGGGAAATACAGGGGGCGGTTCTCAAAACATAGTAATTTAAAGCAGACTCACCATATAGATCTACTTGCTGGGGTTGTTATTGTCTCAGAACCTTAATGCAACATGTTGACATCAACACTACGAAAATTGTGTACTTTGCGTATTTTCATCCCTTATGTGTTATGGCATTGCAAATTGGGGCAATTGCTCCAGGAGCATTGAAATATTCAAGTTGCAAAAGCGTGCCATCAGAATACTTTCCAATACGAATAATAAATCCAGTTGTAAACCGTTTTTAAAAGTCTGCAAATAACTCTTTCTGGCGTGTTTATTCACGAAAAAAAACCGGGGTTTGTTAAGCGGAACATGAATCTTTTTCAAAAGAATGGCGAGTCTCACGATTACGAGACTAGAAATGGTTCAGGTCTAAGATCTTTGCTCTACCAGAGAAGTATTCACCATTCAGGGATATCTTTATAAAATAGTCTTCCTCCAGATGTTAAGAACAATAATAACTACAAGAGTTTTGGGATTCAATGTAAAAATATTCTACTGAAAGGCGCCAGTGTTTTACTCAGTACAGGAGTTTCTTGATGGTTCCCCTAATATTTAATTTTTTTAAAAAAAACCTGCAAATGTGATCAATCTGTTGCTAATAATAACTATTTATTTCATAACTTGTTCAGTCTCTGTTGGTCTTTTCTGCTCTTTCGTTTGTTTGTTTCATGTACGGCTGATTCCTCGTCGTCCTGTTTCGTGAAGTCACTTGTCCGTCATTTGTACTTCCTTCTCGTGTGCGTTTGTCTAGTTTTGAGTTTATTGTTGTGTGACGTGTAATTCAATATTTTATTGTCTTCAATTCTGGAATCATTTATTATTTACTAGTACGTATTGATTTTTATTAGAAATGTAAATATTATATAATACTATTAGTATAGTGTGTACCTAAAATGTTTATTAGGATTAATTTTAATCCACGTTGTTAATTATTTATAAATTTATATTGTAGAGATTACAAATATGTAATGAATAAAGAAATTGTTTCTTTAATTATTGGCCGGGTTGCCTTTTAGGCCAGAGCATTCATTGTACAGAACTGTATCGTCAGGCGAGAATGCAGAATCTACGACTACTTTATACTGTCGAAAAGGCATATATAGACACTCAGAACTTAGCGGTAATCTTTTTTTTCCCGCAGATCTTTAGTTTACAAGTATGTAGCGAGAGAGCCCAGTTGCCAGATGTTGAGTGAGCAGAATGTAACTCAGTTGTCAGATATTTACAGAGCAGAATGTGAACAGTAAAAAAATCAGCTTGGTCACGCAGTTAGAGCAGGTACTCGGATATTCAGTGAAGTATTGTGTGTTTTTGAGGACACAATGGTAGTCCGGTGGTGGTCGAATTCAGCGATGGACTGAATGTAATCAAATTTCATTAAAGTTTTTCACAGAAAACTGAGCTGAAGAAAAGGGAAAGGCTCCCTGGAACGTAGAGTGGTATTTATATTATCACTTATTTTGTCTGTATTTTTGCTATCTTTCTTATCATTTATTTTCAATCAGACGTAAATATTTTCTTTACTAAAAAAATTCAGTTGTCATTTGAAGGCTAGTTGTTTTGGTATTGAATGCTGAGTTATTATTTTACTGTGCGTAACTTACATATATGGATGAATTGTTTAATTGTTTGGTAACATTAATTTGTAAATCATATATATTTTCTGTTGCTAAATTCAAGTAATTTTATTATATAAATTAATAATAAATTAAAGTAATTCTATATAAAATTTAGAGTTTCTTTAAACATATTTACGACAATTCGGAAAAAGGATGTTTAGGTGTAGAAATATATTGTAATGCCAATTAATTAGGACATTAACTGTTTGGACATAAAATTTAATTGTAGCGGCAGGAGCTTCCAAAACAACAATGGAGCTGAGCTCTGTTCCTTTGTCGGAAGGTCAAAAATGGCGTATGCGCGCTAAAACTCGAGACTACGATAGTTCAGTTGGTGACGGGACATTTCGGCGGACGGAACAAGGGATTCTAGAGCAGAGACTAGCCGTTGTTTAATGTATTATTAAACAAAGTTGTGAGTTTAATACAAAGTAAAAACATTAACGGAAGCATTTATATCGTAAATATTGCTAAGTAAAATCAGTGTACGTCTTAAGTCCCAAGCGGTAAAAAGACTAGCAAATCCATGAACCACAGGATTCATATAAGGCAAGCGGTCACCAGATAGCTGACAAAAAGGAGGATCATCCGAGTTCCTGGGAGCCTATCAAGGTTGACTTAAAGAGTGTAAAATCTGTGAGCCGATATTAGAATCAGTGTAAAAATTTTGCAATAGTGTACTCCCGAAAACAAAAGGAATGCTGGAACCAGCTGGACAGATGTAAGTAACAAAATAAAAAATAATGATTTATGTAAACGTAATTAAAGGATAAAAGTCAGATTTCGTTCTATTTTAATTGTCAATCAGAGTTAATTTCTTTTCTTTTAATTTCTTCCTATCGACATATTGTCTGGGTGAATTATAAACTGTGTGTTAATTAGTTTTTTTTAAAACAACTTGTTGTTTCCATTATCAAACCCAGTAGAGACCCTGAGATCTAAAATTTTAAATTGTAATTGTTTGTGAGTTAAAACAACAAAGTGGAAATAAATAATTATATGTTTTAAATTCTTGTTGATTATTTCATTTAATTAATTGATTATTACATAATTGATTCCACAACTTGTGGCAGATTTCTTTTAAATAACGACATCTTTTAATTATTACAGTATATACATACATATTGTTTAAACTCAATGAGAAAATTGCTGTAGATGAAATAAAGAATAAAAATGTAATATAATGTAAGGTCAATTTTTTTTTGTGTAACTGAATTGGCATTAGTGACTGATTTAATGTGCCGAAGTCTTATGTTGATAAATTTTTTTGTTGATCTCAAATGGATAATAGTTATGTAAGAGAATATAAGTTACGAATTTAATATTATGATTATGATTAGTTTCATTTTATATATTTCCATCACATTCTCTAGATAGGCCGAAAAGTAACACAAATTTAAGTATAAAAATTTATTAACATATTATCGAGTGCAATCAAGGGGATTCCTGTTACAGTTTATTAATTTTGTATGTAGCTATCGAAAGAAAAAATACTGAATCTTAGTACAGTTAAAGTCTCATCGGACGATTGGAAGTATCTGAAAAAGAATAAACTTTCAAGAATAAATTGCAGTTCTAGTCCGTAGTCATGGGAGTTTGCTTAAATGTTGTGGATAGTGGCGATGGCTTTTGCGGGCAACGTTTAGTGTAATGACGGCAAACTGAGCAGCCGTGCCCCGCATCGAGCAAGCGTTTTAATGTGATTTGCCTGGCCGCGTGTGCATTCTAATGACGCCCTTTGAATAACACGCAGTCACAGTGGAGTATTTATATTGACCGTTGCAAACAGCACCGACGGCTTTGTAAAACACTCTACAAAAAGAAGAAGCCTGCTGCTATTGACGCTCATTGGCCGCAGGTCGACTGAATCGCACGATGGCCGCAAGCACGGATCATCAAATACGCACTTGTCATTAAATACCTATTCTAAGCTCAGTCAATATCACAAATTACCCAATTTATAAAACCGAAAAATGGCCAAATAAAGTGTATTTGTTCCCCCATTTACATTCTGTTATTTTATATACGTATATAAAATAATAATGTTAAATGGGAAACAAATGCACTCTAACTGATACATACATATATATATATATATATATATATATATATATATATATATATATTGAAATAAACAACTATTTTAATCGTTTAATTTGCCCCACGTTGTGGTGCCATTTAATGTAATAATTAAATGAACGGTTATTTAAATGAAATGAATATCAAAAAATTAACAAATAAAATAATTTATTATCAATTTGTGGCTTCCAAAAATTAAAAACAATTACAATCAAATTTAAGATCTCTTCTCTCAGGGCCTTAACTGGGTTTGATAATTAACAGAGAAAATCATTTAATAATCTGATTAACAATTCAGTTTAAAATTTACCTAAAAACAATAAGTCGATAAATGAAAGAAAGCTAAATGTAAAGAAATTAACTTGATTGAAATGAAAAGTGAACGAAATCTGACTTTATCCTTTTAGTTATCGTTTACAGATTTTATTAAAATTTTGGTTACTTACGGAATGTCCGACTGGTACCAGCTTTCATTTGTATGTCCAACACTACACTATAAATGAAAATTTTTACACTGATTCTAATTTACTCACAGATTTTACACTTCGTCTAAATGCACGCATCAGCTCTCAGGAACCTCGGATGATCCTCTAATTGGTCAGCTATCAGATGTCGGTTTCCCTCAGTGCAAAATTGTTCGATTTTTTATAATGAAGCAACCCTTGCTTCAATGTTTGCTAGTTGTTGGAAAATCTCTCTGTACAACTATCTGCTTGCTTACTGGAACACACGATTTGCAGATTTTAAACTTTTACTGTTTCGTTTATCTATTTGGACCGAACTGCTATGTATCTCGGAGAAAATTTGTTTTAATGTGTCTGCTCTCGTGGTGGATCGTAGACTTTGACTGTCGACTGAAGACTGCCTTTACTTTTGTGCGCGCAATCGCCATTATTTGGCTTTTAATCAAAGCAACAGAGCTCGCCGCTCATTGTCGCTTTGCTCTCTCATACCGCTAACATTCATCTATTCAAACAATTCAAATTATGACGAAACAATTAATGGCCTAATTAACTATTGCTACAATATATATATATATATATATATATATATATATATATATATATTGTGACAATTAAATACATATAATTCTTTAATCAACAAAATTTTACGATTTTCATTTTCGGCGGCGTAAATTATAACAATTGTGTACAAGAATATGGATCCTATAATGTCTGCTTGCTAAAGTTGAATTGTCGAGAAGGCATGGCTAGACGCGCGGAAAGTTTGAGTGTTTTGGGAGGCTGAGGAGTGTGTTTGTCAGAACTAGAAATAATCAGAGAGTTGCTTGGACCAGGAAGGCGGAAGGTTGTGTTTTTGAGGAGAATGTAATTGAGAATTAATTGGACCAGGAAAACGAACCTGATTCAAAGTTCCTGTTACTATATTCAAGCAAGTATATAGAGGCAGTAGATACATAAAATACTTAAGTCCCGGGGTTATGAACAACGAGTCGACAAGCTAAAGTATTTGTCCATTGGCATATTTATACAACTATCAAAGATTTAAAAACAACGTTATCAACTGTAAAGACCAGGAAGTTCTTTGTGTCTGAAAACTACAACCACATTAAATTCAGTGAAAGATGGCCTGTCTGCGAGGTGTGTAACAATAATTGAGTGAGATCGAGCCCCAGATGAACAGCTAATGGGAATGTAAAGTAAAAAAAAATTATTAATTGTAAACCTAATGTAAATAATAATTTTCGTCAGAAATTAAATTTGTTTTATATTTTGAATTCTGATTTTTCATTTAATATCCTATTATTTTAACTTTTAATTTCTTAATTTAAAAATCAAATTACAATTTGACGCTCCAACGTGGAGAGTTAAGGTATTTATTAATATATATATATATATATATATATATATAAGTGTGTGTGTGTGTGTGAGTATATATATGTATATAAATAGCAGCATTAAAGGGGAAACAAATACAATTGGCAGTTTTTCGGTACATATATCGTAATATTCAAAAGATAATAAAACAGATGTCCCACGTTGGAGAGCCAAATAATGTAGTAAACACATTTAATTAAATTTAACAAGGAAGGAAATCGAAAGAAAGTCAATATTTTGAAAGATAACAAAAATTATTTGTTTGACAAATTTGATCTTTGTTTAATTTACATTTTATATGCCTCAGCATTTATGAGAATCTAACTTTCAGGCCGCTTATCATCCTCTAATAAAGACAGTAAAAATGAATTTAAATTTACAAAAACAAAATTTTATAACAAAAACTATTAAGTATCTGAAAATTTGTCTAAACCGGCAGTTATATAAATCTGGCGGTAAAGGTTTACAGAATACAGTTTGGTTTTTACATACCATTTTTTAGAGCTGCTCTGGTTTGTGCACATGTGATTATTTAATTTTATAGAACACTAAATTTCATAGACAGGCCATAGCACTAATTTTATTCTCGTCTCAGTTTCCAATACTTTGGACGCCTTTCTACTTCGCTGAATTCGCATTCTTTCAATCAGTTGCTGTGAATATCTTTAATATAAAAGATGGTGATGTTTACTGAATTCGGCCACCTTTGACTGACTGTTTCTCACAACACACGTTGCTCTCTGACTGTACTGTACTTTGACTGCTTCGTCAAGACCTCCAAAAACACACCCTGCTCACTGAATATCTGAGTTCTCCGCAGGCTCCCAAACACACTCTTTCTTTGAAAATCTGAGTAAGTGTATATTTGCATGAATATCAAAGTTTTTACTGTCTCCACAGGCTCCCAAACACTCTCTTTCTGAGCGTCTTATATAAGCTTTCACGACAAGAATTCGTAGAAATGTTACGCCGACAAAAATTAACGACACAATTTATTAATATTTCATTACATATTTGTAATCTCTACAATATATATATATATATATATATATATATATATATATATATATATATATATATATATATTGTAGTGAACAACATCGGTAAGTGGCCGCTCTTTGTCCGCGGGCCTGAGAAGGAATTAATTAAACAGCCACTTGAGCCCGAGAGGCCCCAAGAAGCCGAGGGTATTCGTCCCTTTTTTTTGCATCGTTTTGGGGGGGGGGGCGGAGTAAGGATATATACTCCGCACCCGGGTGAGAGAGACAGGCAGAGAAGTGAGGGAGGACTGAAAGTGGAGTGACAGAGGCGAGAGGGTGGAAAATTTGGCGAGCTGTAAGGAACAAAAGTTTTGGAGAGACGTCCATCGCGGGAGGCCGAAGAAGGAGATCGTGGGCTGCTACAAGACCAGTGATCCGCTGCAAATCGACTGACGCCATAAGTTAAAGTAAGGGTCACCATTAAGGTAAAGTGCCTTTAGAAGTAAAAGATTTTTTAAACAGTACGAAACTAAGCTCTGTTCATGAATAGCTACCGAGCCGCCCACATTACCTTGTAGGGAAGGAGCTAATTATTGTTATTTTTTGCAGATTATATATATCTGCTGGCGCTCAATCAATTTTTTTAATGTATTTTTTATGAAATAAATTTTTTTTATATATATTGTAATAAAGTCTAATCATTACAATATATTCTTTCAGAAATATGGTCGTTTAACGCATCGGGATCCCAATAGTCTCTGTGTAATATATATATATATATATATATATATATATATATATTGTAATGATTTGCCTTTATTACTAATTATAAAAAATAAACTTTATTACAAGAAAATACAAAAATATATTTAAAAAAATATTATTGGGCGCCAGCAGATATACATAGGTCTGCAAAAAAAAATTAAAATTAGCTCCGGCTTGGTTATTAAGTCCTCCTTCTCAACAGGGTAATGTGGGCGGTTCGGTAGCTATTCAAGAACAGAGTTTATTTCCGCACTGTGTAAAAAAATTCTACTTTTGAAGGCACTTTACAAAAATTGTGATGCTTACTTTACTTGTGGCGTCAGCCGACTTGCAGTGGGTCACTCGTCTCGTCGTGAGCAGCCCATCTTCTTCCTGCTTCCCCGCGACGGATGTCCTTCAAAACCTTTGTTTCTTCCCGCTCTCCAAATTCTCCACCCTCTCACTCCACTTTCAGCCTTCACTCTCACAGTCTGCCTGCGTCTGTCCTTCTTTCACCCGGGCTCGGAGTATTTATTCGTACTCAGCCCCCCTAAACGATGCAAAAAAAGGGTGCTGTACCCTCGATTACTTTTGGCCTTCTCGGGCAGAAACACGTGCGCGTTTAATGTATTCCTACTCAGGTCCGCGGACACACGGGCGGCCACTTAAGGTTGTTATTCACTACAATATATATATATATAATTAATAGATAGAAACTGACGATAACTCAAGTTGAATATTGTAGAAGAAATAAAAACAATTTCAGAATAAAATCTTCTCGGGCTTCTAAGCGAGTGAGCAATTTTATACAATTGTTCACTCGGTTAGAAGATTTTATTCATTCTTTGCGTCGAGAAATACTGCCTTCTATGTAATATGTCAGTTTTAAAATATAATATATAAAAATTATCCAAATGACTGACAAAATGAAGTTACCGGAAACATTTCTTCTTTCGTCAGGTTAATTAAAGCACAATTTAACTGACATAGTGAATGTCAAAATTAAAGTCATTGCTTTCAGTAACCCTGTAACCAATCTCGGTTGTTCCGAATTATTTTATGTAACATACCCCTAGTGAAGCTGACTTTCACTTCTGTAAGGGGTTGAAATTATACACTAAAAACGTCTGAAGGTGAAACTTAATCTCATCGATCCAGAAAACTAATTATTAGACGGTAATATCGGCCGTTTTAGCATGTTTTAAATGTTTGCTCCCTGGAATGTTTCCTCTTTCTCTACAAGGTGTGATGGGATAATTTCACTATTTTTTTAAAATCAGTGATGGTTGGATTCTATTGTGCATAAAATGGCTAAATGAAAATATTTAACAGCAGAAAACATTGAAATTGGTATGAGCTTGTGTTTTTGGACTGGTATTTAGCATATATTTTGGCTTCACGACTCACTCCACAGAAGTGAGCAATGGTCTGGAGAAGCCTCACACAGCAAGCAGGCTCGTACATGGATACTACAGATCACCTCTGTACCACCTCTCACGATAATTCCAAGCCGGGTCCAAATAAGCTCAGGAAATCCGTGATACAGGAATGACAGTTCGTCCTCTTCGACTATCTCGATCACTCCTAAGAACCACAGGTCCGTTTCTTCCACGTAGAAAACTGCTCCAAGGTGAAACCTGTCAATTCAAAACTCTGTTTATAGCTCGTATTCGGAATTTAACACTGGCTGTATCCGATCTTCGCAATATTCCCAATCATAAAATAAAAATGCACGCCTCTAATGACACGTGGATGAGCCGTTGAATCTCCAAACCAAAAAATACCATAATCAAATATTTTTTCTAACAAACACAACAATATTTTCAAAAAAAGTATATATCAAATCTATCTATATAATAAAAAAGCGTGTACATTTGTATTTATGTATGTATGTACGTTAATCTCAATACTGATTTAAACGCGTGGACAGATTTCAACAAAAATTGGTATACATATTCTTTAAAACACGGGAAACTAGTGAGGGAGGTAAATAACCCTCAGTATAATGGTGGAAAGAATTAAAATTAAATATATGTGATAATTTTGTCTAAATTACTGCGCGTCAATAGACCGTGACGTGAAATACGTTGGCGCGCGAGACAAATGAGACATTTATGCGACATAATCTCGTAATCAAGTAAAACAGAAATATTTTGATTGAATAAAAATAACAATTACATATAGCAAGACTGCATCGAATGATAATAAAAAACCATACGAAATACTTTATGTTCCTTGCGGAAAATGAGTTCTAAACATATTTTTCGTCACTATCTATAATTTTCAAATATGGCGACTATTTATTTACATTCTGCGTTTTAAATGCAAAATATGTATGATGACGGAGTTCCATTAAATTTTAATTGTATACGTCTGTCCATAAAGTCCTATTATATACTGCAACATTTTCCAGGAGATAATAAGTGTTGTAAAAGGTACTAATAAATATTAAAGTATTCCTGAAGAGGTATAAAAGTTTTTTCTTCTTTAGCCCAATAAATGTAATTGTTCATTTAATGCACTATCGTACGAAAGTTTGTGCGGAACTGGGAACATTTAAATTTGAATTAAAAGTACAATTAATTGTACTTCGTGTAACGTATATCTCTAAATACTCAATCACACACACACACACACACACACACACACACACACACACATATATATATATATATATATATATATATTGTAATAATAATTAGAGGCCAGTAATGATTTAATAATTGTATTGTTAGCGATACCGATTCTTCAAAGACGACAATAGGTAGGATAGCTTTGTCGTGAGTCGCTTGGACTGTCTGAAGGCAATTGGTCGGTTGTTGTGGTCGCGTGAGGAAATCAGAATCTGTGAGCAGAGAACGAACAGCGTGGCCAGAGAAAGTTACAAGTTTTTTTAGAATCCAAGTATAAAGTTTGGACAGCGAGATACTTTGTAAAAAAACTGCAAAGAGTAATCAAATATTTAGCGCCACATTAAGATTCCTACGTGTACTGAGATCATCATTTCCACATAAAGACAATGTGTAAGCATATGTCTGACTAATGATCCGGAGGTGCAGCAGATCCAGTTCCCGGAGAAAAATTCAATAACTACGACCGTGTGTTTGACAATCAAGTGTAGAGTCAGTGTTTTATGGTCTATTAGCATAAATTGTGAGCCCGAGCCCAGGGATCTAAGTCTGGAACCAGCCGAACATTTAGTAAGTAGAAACCAAGTTAATTAAGTTTGTAAACGATAGTTAAAGGTATTCGTCAGATTTAGTTCGTCTCGTTTTGGTTTTGATTGTTAATTTCTTAATTTATAAATTCTATGATTGCGTAAATATAAATATAAATTACTTCGAAGGCCCAACTAATTATAAATAAAACATTGTTTGTTAATTTTTTGTAATTATTATATTTTGGCGTGCCAACGCAGGACAAATTAATTGTATCATTAATTAAATAAATTTTGTTTGTTAATTAAGCCGTCAGTTAATTTACATTTTGGCTTCCACAACGTGGAGCAATTCATTTGTTCAATTAAGATCTTTTCTTCAATCATTACAAATTGGCGACTCAACGTGGGCCGATTAAACCAAATCACTTATAATTAATCATTACAATATATATATATATTCAATTTATGAGCAACTTTTAGTACTATTTTCAGTCTGAAAAATTATCCAAATTTGGGAATAATTGTGATAAACAAACTTCTGTATTGCAACAAAATAAAAATATTTATGTTAATTGTGAGCCAAATTTTGATATTTGGTTAATACAATTTACTGCATATTAAGTCTTTAAATAATATATATGCCTACGTATTTCGCTTATTTCTATCCAATGATTTAAAAGACTTCTAAAATTTTGATTCTAAATCAGGTTATTTTTTACAATAAAAACTATTTTTGTCACAAGTACATAAAAAGTTGGGAAATAGTCATAAGTAATCCAGCTGATAAATGTTAATTGATACATAGTTATAAGTAATATAGCTGATAAATGATTCCACAGTACAGACAAATATGTTGCTATATATAGGAAAAGAGAATAATAACACTAGGAATATGTTTAATTTATTTTTGTACATATAATAAAAGACGAACATTTTAAGTAAAGTGTAAAGCTTGTTATATATAGTTTTGTATGAAACGTTAATACACATTTAATATATATTTAGGTTGTTACATAATATTTGTGCATATCCTGGCATTGTCGTGTATTGTAGTATGCCTTTCATTGTTAAATTTGATCTTTTTTTTTGGTTTCTAAGTAGCTGTCAGTGAATAATTATATATTAGGTAGGCCCATGATCCTCAATTTTATGAAGTAGCTCCCACAACTGGTTTTTGGCTTGAGGTTGTTAATTATTCTAATGGACCTCTATCTTATTTAGATAGGTAAGGAACCAATGATCAGATAACATACCATAAATCTGTATAATGTATATATTACATATTAGTACACATTATATAAAACTTTCCAAATTTGTATACAAACTCACAAACATATATATATATATATATATATATATATATATAATAAAAAAGGATGTATATTTGTATGTATGTATGTATGTATGTATGTATGTATGTATGTATGTATTTACGTTGTTCTTTATACAAATTTAAAAGCGTGGATAGATTGCAACAAAAATTGGTACACAAATTCTTCAAAACACGAGAAACGGTAATGTGAGGGTGAGAAACGACTAGCATAAAGGTGGAAAGAATTATAATTAAAAACCGTGATCATTAAATATTAAATTACTGCGCGCCAAGAGACAATGACGTCACGCGAGAGAAAGACGTTACTACGCAACGAACAAAGGAAATATCTCCTTTATTAGGAATGAAATAAAGCAGAAATATTTTTTTAAATAAAAAGTATAATTTTATACAGCAATATTCCATCGAATCATAATAAAGAAGAATACGAATTACTTTACCATCCTTGGGGAAAATGTAAGTTAATTTTCGCGCTGTATTAGATCTGAGTCTAGCTAACAATTTCATCAATGTAATATTTCGTAATGTATGAAGACTGAGTGACGATTATATCCTGAAATACTCAAGAAATATATTTAAGTATTCAATTAAATACTTTTTCGAGTTTATATAAATAAGTACACGAGCAACGCCGGGCACCCAGATAGTCCAATAAATAAAATTGCCTGTGGGTGTGTGTGTATGTCACGCATAGAAATCTAAACGCGTGGAGTACTTTAGACCAAATTTTGTATGTTTGTTCCTTTCTGACCGGAAACAAACACTGTTGGTGTAAGACACGTCTACCACCTTTAGGGGAGGGGGTTGACGGGAGTTAAAATTTTCAAACACGCTCAAACTTCCGTTATTTGTGTCGGATAAATAATTTTCGGTATCATAGGAGATTGATAGTGTTTCTCCCGTTATTTTTAGTGTATAATTTCATCTACTTTAGCCATAGGAGAGCACCCTTTTGTGGGGTGGAGGAGTTTTTCAAAAAAAAAAGCAATACAAACCGAGAATAGAGTCGAATCGCTGAGGTTAAATATGACAACATGGTAATCGCCGGGCATCGAGCTAGTCTTATAATATAACTTAATTAAGCATACAGTTTTTTAGAGATACAAGAAATTTATGAAGAGAATTTGTTGTGTATTTTAGAACTGTTGGTATGGTTTTTGTCATACAAATTTGTTAGACACTAGGACCTATTCATTATGAGTCATCTTTGCACTGCATGCAAACTAATTCGTAGAGGTTCTGATAACAAATTTGTACGAAGATTTGTAATTGGTTTATTAAACTTTTTAATCTGAATTATTTGGCCATTAAAATCAATATTGTCGGATAATTTTGATTTTCATTTCATTTCATTCTAGCAGGGTGCCCGTCGTTACCCGGGTATTTATTTATATAAGCCGTTTGCGATGATAAAACGGCAAGTTAAATGTCAGCGACATCCAAAATTCCGATTTTGACTCCAATCTCGGGTTGTATTTCCGTTAATTTCTTCTAACGCCCTTCCGCCCCCACTCCGAACGGTGCTCCCTTTCCCCGTTGTAAGGGGTTGAAATTATACACAGATAACATCTGTAGAAATTCTATCAGTGGCTTTGACCCCGACAAATATTTATTCCACGTAAATATCGGCCGTTTCAGCATGTTTGAATATTTCCACCCGCGCTCCGTGGTGTGGTAGACGTGCCTCACACCCACAGTGTTAGTTTCCTGGTTGCAAAGCACACTTGTACGAAATTGGGTGAAATTTGCTCCACGAGCGCGGAGCATACACACACACACACACACACACACGCATACATGCACACATACAGACAATATTATTTAATAGAAGATGGAAGAATGGATGATAAATGACTGGACTCCATTCTTCTGTTTGCGCCCCTTACAAAAATTATGTTCTGTCCGAACATTGTTGATCTACTTATCTCGAATCGACAGAGCTTATCAGTTGTATTGTTTTGCTTAAGTTGACGAAATATTTCTTTTCTTTATGAAAGTAATTGGTTATATACAACTTAATGAAACATACATACGATAAATGTAATTATATAACAAAATTATGAACAGTTTGATAGACAAAAAACGAAAGCAGAACTTGAAAACAGTGGTGAAAGATACAAAATAAAGCAATAAATATAAAGTAGTATCCTTGAAATACGTAAGAGATAAAATATGCTGTGCTCTATCGAAAAGTTGGTCTTATCTCGTGAATTGGGAGAAAAGAACTTTGTTGAGCAACTGTAGTTATGAACTCCGATCCGGAATGATTGTATGGTGTCTTTCTCCCGAAGCTGAGAGGCAGAAAAACAACGCCACTGATGTAATAAAACCGCCGAAGGAAAAGCCTCCTCTTTAGTCGATAGCTTGGCAAGTGGGGGAGATGCAATCTAAAGAATTGCCTTCTCAAGCTGCTATTCCCCGGGAGACGGACGTCGGCTCTAATGTATTCCGATGATGGGCAGATAGAAGCGTCCATCTATTACCCTGTGCGGAAGTTGTCACTCGTCGACTGTCCCATAGTCGACGCCATGCGGCCCGGCCCGGCCCAGACCGACGGTCGGACAACGATTTAAAAACTTATTTGTACGCCGAGTCGCGATGTCTATCTCGTCTGTGAGAAGTTCGGATGCTGCGGCTACGAGGCGGCCAGTGCAAGGAAATTGGATGTCGACTCCGAAAGCTCCAGGGACGCAAAAAAAAAGCTTATTTACTTTATATTTGAAACTTTCTAAATTAAGTGTTCATTTTCGCAGAAAGTTTCGCAACGTTTTCTTTTGACAATGCCCTTCTTCCGCGGTAACCGCAAGCGAATCGCGACCACTAATTATCAATTTACCGCTACACGATCAGTTAGTTTGCCAAGTTAAATATTTATACCAGATTTTAATTAAAAATTTATCGCGACTGGTTATTTGCTTTACGGTACACCCCGGTAAACACGGGCGCTAAAGCTTCCTATTTCAAAAGTAAACAGCTACATGTTTTCCCTTTTTAGAATATAGGGAAAATTGAACAAGAGCGTTTTCATGTAATTCTCAGCAACCACAAATATTTTTTCCCCTCGTGTGTACGTAAATACAACGCAACGATGTTTCATTTAACAATGATCAAAATACTTCATCAGAAGCAATTCTGTGCGTGTGTATGGAGTCTTCACAGTTTCATAACGCGAAACAATTATTGATTGTTTCATTAATCACCCCAAAACATCATTATGATTAAATTATTCATATAATTGCAAAGAAGCTATTTGTGCCATTAACAACAGCTAAATTTCTTCCTTTTTTCCTGAAAGAAGACGTTACTTTGACACTACCCACGAGATATTGCCGTCATGTAAGCATATTCGTAACTGTCATACAACTGGAACTTCATTTTGTGTGTAAAAGAAGCACCCGCGTGGATTATGTAGAAATAAATCAACTAGAAATAACACCCATAAAAACGTGTTTGCGTGCAATCGCCATAATACAAAACAGAAAAAATACTTTCAATTCAAGCTTAGCACTAATGGCTAAGAAACTGAATTAAGGGATCAAGATGGATAAATCCCTATCGTATCGCGAAACGAATCATGGTTTAGTGGCGCACTATCCATCTGAGCTACCCATGTCGACTCACAGTCACATGAGAGCTCCTCCATCGATTGCAATGACATGAACACACACTTACTTACATTTTTTCTAAATCTGAGCTTTAATTAGGAGAATTAATTCTGTTCTTGAATTAAATCATTGCACCTATGACCAATTTTCACATAATAGCCATTCTTCATTGAAGTCATAGACTTAGGCCGTGAAATATGTGATTTAGTAAGTTGAGTTGTCAGTGAGCCTATGTTCAAGTGCAATAGAGTCCACCAGGATTGCTCATATGGAAAGAACACCGCATAACCAAGCGGCGGTTCTGGGTTTGAATCGCAGTCAATTCGAGTTTTTTCCATCCTGATCCTTTAAGTAATTTTGTATAGCTAGAAAAAATTTCGTATTGATTTTTATTTTTTAGTATTGATCAAAATTGAATAACAAGAATTTATTACGTTTCCCTATTCCCTCGGCCAAACTGCATAATGGCGCTTCTATCAGACGTCAGGAATTTCAGGGATCATCTGCTCAAACAACGACTCGGCACCTACATGCGAGTGACATTGATTCAACAGATCTAATATCACTCTTTCAAAGAGTACCACTGTGAACAAAAAGTAAGGTGAATTTATTTATAAAATATAAATTCTTTATTTATTCTTCCAAATCAATTTCATCCCCTTCAAAGTAATCCCCGTCTGATAAAACACACTTTTTCCAACACTTTTTCCAGTCCTCGAAACGGTCGGAATAGTCTTTTTCCGGTATAGCCTTCAAGACCTTCTTCGATTCGGTTTTTATCTCCTCTATCGTGTCAAAACGGCGTCCCTACATTGGCCTTTTGAATTTGTTGAATAGCCATAAGTCTCACGTAGCCAAATCAGACGAATACGGTGGTCGCGGAACGATATGAGTCGAGTTTTTGGCAAAAAAGTCGCGAAGAACTAATGCAGTATGACATGGTGCATTATCGTGATGAAGGAATCAAGAGTTGTTCGCCAATAATTCAGGCCGTTTCAGACGAATAGCTTCACGCAAACGACGCATAACGCTCAAATAATATTCATTGTTGACAGTTTGGCCCGACGGAAGGAATTCATAGTGCACCACACCACGATAATCAAAGAAAACTGTCAACATGACCTTGATTTTCGATCGACTTTGTCGTGGTCTTTTCGGTCTTGCTTCACCTTTTGCACGATATTCGCTGGATTGGTCGGTGGTTTCCGGGTTGTATGTGTAAATCCAAGTCTCGTCTTGAAGTGGTCCTGATAGATAGACAGCTTTTTTTTTTCAAATAATTGAGCGATTTTCTCACCAATCGAGACTTGACGCGTTTGAGACACAAAACCTTCTTCAAAATGGTTTGGGCTGAGCCAAATGATATTCCAACACTATCAGCGAGATCTATAATTGTCCATCGACGATTTTCAAGCACCAAATCTTTGATTTTTTAGACGTGGCTCTCGTCGGTAGACGTTGATGGTCGTCCAGAGCGCGGATCGTCTTCATCGCGTTCTCGGCCCTCTTTGAACTCGTTTTACAACTTATAAACGTTTTTTTGTGCCATAGTTTGATCACACAAGAATATTCGTTCGGCAAAAAAAAAATTTGATGCAAGTTATTTGCTCAACAAAATCACATAGAGATCTGGCTAAAAAGATGGAAAATAAAAGTAAATGCATCGAAATCATCCCACATAACATTTACCCTTAAAAAGGAACATTGTCCTATAGTAAAGCTCAATCAGGAAGAAATTCCAAAAGCAGAATCAGTCAAATATCTTGGTCTTCACTTAGACCCCAAGCTGAAATGGAGGGATCACATCAATAAAAAGACAAAGCAAATAGAAATAAAAACTAAATTATTAAACTGGCTGATTGGACGAAAATCAAAATTATCAATAGAAAACAAATTACTCATTTACAAAACAGTGATAAAACCTATATGGACGTACGGAATAGAGCTCTGGGGATGTGCAGCCAAGTCTCACATCGCTATCATGCAAAGAGTACAATCAAAAATCCTCCGCACTATTACAAATGCTCCCTGGTATGTATCCAACTTCAGTTTACATACTGACCTCAATATACCATATGTAGCAGACGTCTTCAAAGATAAAAATAGTAAACACCATACTGTACTTCAATCCCACACCAATAGACTACTAGAGCCGTTACTACAATATAATAACAACCGAAGACTGAAGAGATGCTGGCCAATAGACTACAATAAAAACTGAGGTGGCGTTGTTGAACCCTCACCTCTCCACATCAGTACAAGACCCTATTATTAAATTGTACATGTTAGCAAATTAGCTAAAAGATCATCAGTAATCTGATTGCTAATAAAAATATAATAAATAAAAAAAATCACCCATTGCAAAAATCGAAAAATTCACATTTGGTTGTTTACAAAAACACGTTTAAATGATAGATAATTAAAGCTTTTAATAAAAAGACGCTTGGCAAATGTTATAGACAGTCCTACCAACCTAGGAAAAAAATTTACCTGCCTTCCTTAAACCTCCCCGGAGTTTTAAATGACAATTTCACCTTACTTTTTGATTACAGTGCTATATACCATTTTCCTAAAACAATGTATACTCTTATTATTATTAGGGTAAAATAATGTTTTTAGTTCAATTATTGATGTGTAGTGTAAGGAAGCATTCAAGAGACTTTATTAATATCTACCAGACACAATTGTTAATATAGCAATACACATTTACTGTAAAATTATAAAAAATCATCCTCTTACACACAATTGTATAATATTTGTATAAAAAACCATTTTTCTCCGACTCTGGCAATGTTTAATACGCGCCATCGTGAACAGAGCTGTCTCCCTCGACTGTTAAATCTTCTAGAACAACTTCTTAAACCTCCCTTAGTCGCGCTAGGTCCATGGGACCGACGCAACTTAATTTCTTTGTTATCTCTGGAGCCACGTCAGATACAGGAGTGAACTTTTAGGACTTCTCAGACGAATATGTTTGCAGAATTTTGCCAAGGTCAGATTCCAAAATTAGCAGTAATTTCTCGGAAAATGAAGCTTGAATGAGGAGGTAAAGTACCTTCGGTCCAGAAGACCTACTGCGATCATTGCCGTCAGTATTTTTGTCGTCCATGCAGCAGTAGAACCTTTTCGTACAAATTATTGACGATTATTCCTTTTTTTATACCTCCATTTTTATTGTCAAATTTGGATATTATATTTTTTATTTTTTATTACATCTTTCCGTTCTTGTTTGTGAACAATTGCGGAAAATATATACAATTTGAATAATTCTCAATATGTACATGAAATTCGACGTCTTCTTTAGAAGAAGATAATTATGGCACAAATGTTGTACCACACGATGATATTGAACAATCGCTAACTGAAGGCATTTTAGGAACTAGGTCTGATGACTCGGATACAAATCATGAAATTTACAAGCTAGATTTAGGAAAAAAATGCGGTTCATATTTCAGGGAAACTAAAAAGAACGTAACACACAATATTGTTGAGAAAAGTGTGAATTTTTTTTTTGTTTGCGTATACACACAAAATAATTTTCCAATAATGCCTTGTAAAAAATAAAAAAAAATTGAATGATACTCTGACTAATGTACTTATTTTACGTTTAATTATTTAGATAATGATAATACGTAAACAAATATTATTTATGAGCATTTCAACAGCATTGTCACAAAAAAGTTTACTTGAAAAAATCAATAAAAATTAATAATTAAAATAACTAACTGCATTTAAAAAAATATATATTTGAAGCTCAGTGGAACTGGTATCTAACTGATGTTTGACTACAAAATTAGAGACTCAATGTTTTATGGTTATAAAGTCTATTGTGATATTAGAAAAACTGAATTGTTTTGGTAGTAGATTTTCTTTAACAGATACTTTGAATAAAATGGCAAGTTGTAATTAAAAACCAGACTATATTTGTATTTATGTATTATGTATACATGTGCCTAAAATTTGTATGTTAAAAGTCTGTAAAAAGATTCAAAATAATTGATTCAGAAAAGTGATCAGCAACAGAATAGTCAACTTTAGATCCTCTGATCCTAGCGCGACTAACCGCGTTACTTTAGGGGACGTGAATGTCAGAAGGTTAAATAAACCAGTTCCTCCCAGTTTTGTAAAATAAATCCAATAATTTTTATGGTTTATAATAAACGCACTAATTCTGTTTGAAGTCAAGTAATCAGTAGTGAGATTATGATACATAAAGCCTCCTATCTAAATGTATACGGATTATGAAACTATTTACTTTGCTGTTTATTACTTAAACCGGCGTAAAAATATTTTACTGTAATTGTATTTCAAATGTGGTTTTGATTTTAGTTTCACAGATTATCGATAATAATATTATACTGAAATGGTAGCTCCTATATGAAATTAATTCACATTTTCTTCTAATAAATATAAAATTTGCATAGATTTATTTAAAAGGGTCAAGTAATATTCTTAAGGTTTAATGACAACGCTTTTCAAGGCACAACAATCATAATTATGACGAAAAATGACGCTGATTGCCTTTGAGAATGTTAACTGTTTCGTGGGTTTGTTTTGCCTTGTAGGTAATAAATACTAAGTAGAACTCATCGACTGGGAATGACGTAAATCCAATGGAGAGTGTATGGACACAGACAAAATATTGTGTAGCATAACTGAAATTGCACGATCTTACAGAAACACACTTCCGCAATCAATATGTATTCCTCCCAATGATTACTTTGTGGTATTTATAACCCGAAACTGTAACCGTGTGAAACGGAAGTGCATTGTTCTATTTCTAAGAAAAAAATTATACCCTACGTTGAAAATTTACCACGTAACAAGATCCTAAATTTATTATAACACGACAAACTTCGTGTGCTAATGCAAAATATAAGGTATTATTTAATGTAGTGACATGTAAAATAATTATAGGGTACTAATTTCCTTGCTAACAATTTGTTTCTTAACGCATATTACATAATTATAAAATATTACTGTTTCCAAATTCCAAAAATTAGGTTACAAACTTTCAAAACTATATAGTTCAGATTATTATACTTTTTCCCATTTTTATTTTAAAGTATATCATTGTTGAATCCAGATATGGTTAGTAGGGTCTAATGATTTTGACCCATGTCCAATTTCATTAACTGTTTCACAGATTTCAGTCTGATATGCTTCCCACGTACGCAGTTGTTTCGATTTGTTTCAAACTAAATACATAGATCTACATCCTTAGTCCAGTGCACAGCGACTTTCGGAACGCACCGTATCATATATATATATATATATATATATATATAAATATTGTAGTAATTGGTAATTAAGGCATTGTTCTAATTGAAAATTTGAATTGTAGAGGTCTCATTATTAGTGGATATGGAGCGGACGCCGCAACAAACCGGCAAGGCAAAGAAAACATTGTTGATCGGTTGGGAAGGTTTTACGCGCTCAAAATTTACGAGACGAAGAATTCAGTCGGGCAGCGGACAGCAAGCAGTTTAAAAGCTTTGCAGTCGGGCAGCAGACAGCGAATAGATCAGACGAAAAGTTTTACAGTGGGCAGTCAGAACGAAAGAATGTGGTGCAGTCACAAACATGCTTTCAAATATTAAAAAGTAAAGCAATATTCAGTCGGGAAGGAGACAGAGCAACTAGTGTGTATTCGGTGGTCGAGCGTAGATTCATCATGCTGGCCATAGACAAACCAATGAAGTCCATTTTCAACTAAAGTCACGAGATCTACAAATCCAGGTTGCAGTAAAGCATCGAGAATCAACCAATTTGTGTTAAACCAACTAACAAACAACGCCAATTAGAGCCTGTGAACATTTAGAGTCTGTGAGTGCTTAGAATCAGTGATGTCCCCAAAATTGTGCACGAAAAACTAAAAAGAGACCTGGGCGGCCGTAAGTAGAGAAAAACTTTAAAATCATTTGTAAACCGTGTTTAAAAGATAAAAGTCAGATCGTTCTTTAATTATTTAATTATCGATAAAATGAGATCCTTAATTCTTGATAAAATTAAAATTGTTTAAATTCAATCTTTAGTATTATTTCTTCCGCAACAAATTTCGTCTATGTTCAGACGCATTGATTTCCATAAAAAGTAAATGTAATTTTGATTATATAAATTCTGCCATTTATCAAACCCAGTTCAAGACCCTGAGATCCCAAATATTTTGTGTATTTTATACTTGTTTTAAAATTGTTAATAAATCTTGTTTAATAGTTTTCACTTAAGTTTTTTCATTTAGAAACGCCACATTCATATTATATATAAATATTACAAAATAAATAAATATATATATATATATATATATATATATATATTGTAATGAATTAATATGCGATCTAATTAACTAAATTATTTAACAAAAAATTATTTAGTGTTACAATTAATTTGCACTACAATGACACGCCGAAATTTAATTTAACAAACAAATATTTGATTTACAATTTGTTGGGCCTTCTAAATAAAACAAAACCTTTATAAGACAATTTACTTTATTGAATATAAATTTACGACATTTTCTCGGTGGTTAAATACATTTATGGTGCGCTTTTCGTTATTGATTTGTACAAAATATTTTTTATAACTGTTAATTACTGCCTGGAAGCATGGGAATGTGGCTTGCCGGGGTCGAGCAGCAGACACAAGACAATGGCGGGGTGGGTTGGAAAATCCGCAAGTCCCGCAAGCAAGGTCAGGGTCGGCCAAGGAAGGGGTAGATGACCGGAAGGCTATGGCCCTAAAATAGATGGAAGAGAGTCACGTGTGCACAAGGACCAACCAGGAGAGAGGGTTTTGAGGAGGCAGAGAAAGAAGTCTGCGAACAAGAGAGTGGTCGTGGAGATGAATGTGGACCGTTGGTGAGAGTGGACAGAGAGATGAATTTGGACCGTCGGTGAGAGTGGTCAGAAAAAGTTGATCCTGAAAGATTTTGGTTCTGCACGTGGGTCTCCGGTCTTCTGCGAATGCTGATGAGACAGATAGCCGCCAACGGGAGTCGACCCTGTCCGAGCTGCAGACCTGGTAAGTCGCGTTCCATGCTTCCGGGTATCGCGTCGGTTTGCCACGAGAAAAACCACGGTTAATCTTGAGAAAGGGAGGGGCTTACATGCATCCCTGGCAGGCTGGAGAGCTTTTCGTTTTGTATAAATTCTGAGAAAATGAATTATTGTTTTTTTTAATAACTAAATATTGCATTTCCCTTTCCTGCAAGAACAATTCTTGCAGGTGGCGCCCAACAAATAGTTAATTTAACCTTAAGCTCACCACACATTTAAATCTCAAAGTTTAGCAATTTGATAACACTGCTCTCAGGGTCGTTTACTTGGGCTTGATAAGTAAAGAACAATAAAAAAAATTATAAATTTAGTAATTAACATACCAAAACCAAAATGAGACGAACGAAATCTGACGTATACCTTTAACTATCGTTTACAAACTTAATTAATTTGGTTTCTACTTACAAAATGTCCTGCTGGTACCAGACTTAGTTTCGGGCTTGGGGACACTATTTTTTTACACTAAAAGGCCATGAATCACAGATGCTACACTTGATGGTCAAACACACGGTCGTAGTTATTGGATTTTCCTCCGGGAACTCGATCTGCTTCACCGCCGGGTCATCAGCCAGACATATTGTTTCTCAACGTTTTATGTGGAAAATGTAGATTTCGGTACGCGTATTAATCTGAATGTGGCGCTAAATATTTGATTCTGCTTTGCGGGTTTTTTACAATGTATCTCTCTGTCCAGACATTATACTTGGATTTTAAAACTTATAACTCTCTCGGTCGAATTTTAAACTTGGCCACGCTGTTCGTTCTCTCAATGTTACAACTTCTCCCTCCTACGATTTCAGAAAAACTGGCCTCAGAAAGCACTTGCAGACCTCAAACAAAGACCGCCGAGACATTTTTGTCTATGAAAATGGTACCACTAAACAGTCCAATTATTTAAATAATTACTAATTAATTAGTATTACAATATATATATATCAAAGTTGGTAATAGTATACGCTTAAATTTGTGCAATTATAAAGTTTTTAACGAAAGATAATAGCCATTTAGTTGAAAGAATGTCTGAACTTTCGCCGTCTGCTATGAGAAAATTGAATAGAGACCGTTTTCAGAAGGATTGTTGGGTTGATGTAAGTTAAGACGCAAAAAGTGAAATAATGACAGGCCGCTAACACGTCAGAAAGTTATAGTTTGGAAAATGTCACAGCGGAAACCTGGTGGAGGGTATGAATTTTGGTCAGTCAAAAAGTTAGTCTGTTAGTTGAGGTCGACGGAGGAGGCCGCCATTGGTCGAGGTCGTCCGAAGACGGACAAGTAGTGTTGAAGTTTTGAATGAGTTAAAGTTATATAAAAAAATTTAAACTGTTGATCTGCGTTGATGACCTTGTAAAATAAAGTATTGTTAGGTTAAGTCTGAATGGTTTAGAGAATACGGCAGCAGAGAAGAATTGATCCCTGCTATTATTGTTGTATTTGGACACTTAACAGCCTATGGGCAAAATATCTAATTATATTTGCATTATTATGATCACTGTAATACAGACCGGGCATTGGCGATATTATTGACAGACTGCCTTGAGCCGATGAGCGAAACATCTTGGGTTCGTAGACGAGATCCTCTACAGTCTGGAACTGTGTATGATGTGAAACCGATTGTGCAATTGTATGCACATAATGGCCTATTTTTTAAGTATAAAAGCGTCATTCGTTAAATTGTGGTTTGGTGTAAATTATTTGGTTTTAAAATTAAAATCTGTGTCAAATAAAATGTTAGGTTGTGTTTATTCAAAATTTTGCATAATTGTTGTATCTCATTTTGTGTTTGAATTCTTGTGGATATTTTATAAGCTCATTTTTCTGTAATTTTAAATGAAAACATTATTCTTTAAATTCTACGTTTAATTTAAAATTTACAAATCTATACTTTTCATGCAGCCCGACAAAACGACCTGAGAAAAAAGTCGCATTTAAATTAATAGCGTGGCAAATTTAATCTAAACTTTATGTTGAAAGTTCATTATGTTTTCTAAATATATTGTTTAAATGTTATATTATTTTATCATTTCAAACCTTCCACTAAACATTAAGAATTGTATTCAAATGTTAATAACTTCTAAATTTCAATAATTTGATTTAAATTTTTCTAAGTTA
This sequence comes from Zhengitettix transpicula, assembly GCA_037074705.1. Taxonomy (NCBI): domain Eukaryota; kingdom Metazoa; phylum Arthropoda; class Insecta; order Orthoptera; family Tetrigidae; genus Zhengitettix; species Zhengitettix transpicula. The sequence goes on along the minus strand of CM073591.1, from coordinate 184,898,767 downwards.
ATTTTTCATTAAATAAATTGGAAAGTAAAGTAAAGTAAAATTTAAATTTATTATAATACTTCAAAATCCAATCTTACTTTCGATTGCTGTTCACTGTTAATTATAGTAAATAATTTAAAAAGCTATAATTTGTATATTATAATATACAGTAATGATCAGGTATCGCTGATAAGGGAGGTGCACGTTGCAAAAAAAATATTTGTAATATTCCTTTACAGTAAGATTTTCTAACTATATTACAATAACATATGAATAAAAAATAACTTTTATCTAGTTAATGTTTATCAGTTTTAGTATTTCATGCAACGATTATATAGCGAAATTGTCTTTATTATATTTATATACCGTGAAACTTTTAATAACAGTGACTAAAAGATAAACTTTTTCTAAAAGCAATTTGCCGTAACAAATAAATCGTAAGGCTAAGTAATTATATATAGAAAATTGTTTATTGTTTCTATTGGTTGAATAATACGTTGCAATCAAATAACAGCGTGCAAAAATATGCACGTTGTTGCGGATAGGTGCGAATGTGGATCAAGAGAACTGGGGACCAAAGTAAATAAATGTTCATAGAATACAGATGGTGGAAAGTAATGGAGATAGTAATATGTAAACTACATATTTCATATCCTAATTAGCATTAGGCCGGTTTATATCCTGAAATAAAGTTGAGGATAGTCCTCTGTAATAAACTACAGCCACATCCGAATCACTTCATTTGGCATAATACGATTAGACAGACCAACGTGAGTGATGTTCGCTCTTTTAATGTCTGGCGAATGTTGAAAAAAGGAACAATGACAAGAATATTTCTTCTGATGAATAATGAGGACCTTGACAGTCAATTCTTTGTTTCAAACAATGTAATGAATTTCAAAATTCAGCTTAAGTATGTTCAACTTCAACTAGTATGTTAAATTAAATTAAATAAAGGTTATGAGTAAAACCCATACTGTCGGATTTAGTAACGTTAGAAATATTTTGTGTTTTATATTTTAACCTGCCCTAGGCAGTTCTTTTTCCCCGAGCTTCACTCGTCGGTAAAGCACTACCGGAAGATGGGATTACACCGAGATTAATATTGCCAAGAAATACTGTACAATGTACGGGAAGAACAATAAAACGAAAAACATATACAAATACTAAGAATTATATTAAACAACGTTGAAATTAAACATTTACAGTACAATATATATATATATATATATATATATATATATATAATTAGTTAAATCATTTAACAAAAGATTATTTAATTAATGTTACAATTAATTTGCGGTTTTAACTAATTGATAATTCGTTCTGTAACAGTTTATTTTATTTTAACAGATATCGAAAACATTTTCTCTGAAGTTAAAGACATCTAAAGTTTCAATGTTTAAAATTTTGATAATTCTTCTCTCAGGGTCGTTTAACTGGGCTTGATAAGTAAAGAACAATCAGAGAATTTATAAATTAAGAATCAAAACCAAAATGAGACGAACTAAATCTGACGAATACATTTAACTATCGTTTACAAACTTAATTAACTTGGTTTCTACTTACAAAAATGTTCGGCTGTTACCAGACTTAGTTTCCTCGGCTCGGGCACACAATTTACACTGAAAAGGACGTGAATCACTAACTCTACACTTGATTGTCAAACACACGGTCGTACTTATTAAATTTTCCTTCTGGAACTGGATCTGCAGCACCTCCGGATCATCATCCAGACATATTGTTACACATTGTCTTTATCTGGAAAATATTGATCTCAGTACGCGTAGGAACCTTAATGTGGCGCAAATATTTGATTACACTTTGCAGTTGTTTACAAAGTATCTCGCTGTCCAAACTTGAAACTTCGATTTAATTTGAATTTTGATTCCAAAGCGTATGCGAGGGTTATTCTCTCGCAGGCTGTACCTGCGCGGGATATTCTCTCGCAGGTAGAACCTTGTAGGAGAGATACGAAGGGCTACCTTTGGGGATGCCTTTTCCTCTCCGTTTTTGAACTAAGGTTCCCACAAGCCGAGGCACCTCGGCCTGTTCTGAGCGGTGTATGATCCGAGGTCAGAGACCTTGGGCATACGGTAAGAGTTGTCCGCTATTCCCATGGGAATAGTCTGCCAGTTGCCTCCTAAACTGGTTGAGGCACGGAGAAGGGAATGCTGCGACCCCACAGAAAACCTCTCACCCGCCATCAGAATGGCGTGGGACAAGTACCAAATGCCCGACCTACCTGATGCAGGTTTTTATAGGGTTTGTCCTGCATTAATTTTAGGCGAATGTCGGGTAGGATCCTTAAACTATAGCCAAAGGGCCCTAGTTAACCCTTGGCTACCTTCCTCCACTTTTCCACATCCCCCCTTTCAAATCCCTTCATATGCTATTAAAGGGAAGTTTCCCAACGTGGATTACCCTCATGTAGCCTGTTGCCCCAAAAAAAAATTGGTTGAATTTTGGACGTCTGCGAAGGATATTCTCTCGCAGGCAGAACCTTGTAGGAGAGACACGAAGGGGCTACCTTTGGGGATGCCTTTATCTCCGTTTTTGGAATAAGGTTCCCACAAGCCGAGGCACCTCGGCCTGTTTTGAGAGGTGTATGTTCCGAGGTCACAGACATTGGGCATACGGTAAGAGTTCTTCGCTGTTCCCATTGGAACAGTCGACCAGCTGCCTCCTAAACTGGTCGAGGCCCGGAGAAGGGAATGCTGCGTCGCCACAGCAATCTCCTCTCCCGCTATCGGAAGGGCGTGGGACAAGTACCCAATGCCCGACCTACCTGATGCGTTTACTTTGAGACCAGAGCATTGTTTGGCGCGAGAATGCAGAGACTATAATAGATGCTATAAATTGTTGTCGAGAAAGCTTATATAAGACGCCGACAACTTTGGACAGTCGGAGTGTGTTTGGGAACCTACGGAGAACTCAGATATTCAGATAGCAGGGAGTGTTTTTGGAGGTCTGGACGAAACATTCAAGGTACAGTACTGTCAGAGAAAAGCGTAGGTTGTGAGGAACAGTGAGTCAAAGATAGGCAAACATCATAGGCTAAACGCTTTTTTTTTTAGGGCAACAGGCTACATGAAGGTAATCCACTTTGGGCAACTCCCCTTTAATAGCATAGGAAGGGATTTGAAAGGGGGGATGCGGAAGGGTACAGGAAGGTAGCCAAGGGTTACTAGGGCCCCCGGGCTATGGTTTAAGGATCCTACCCGGCATTCGCCTAAAGAAATGCAGGGAAAACCCTAGAAAAACCTGCATCAGGTAGGTCGGGCATTGGGTACTTGTCCCACGCCCTTCCAATAGCGGGAGAGGAGTTTTCTGTGGGGACGCAGCATTCCCTTCTCCGTGCCTCGACCAGTTTAGGAAGCAGCTGGCCGACTATTCCATTGGGAATAGCGGACAACTCTTACCGTATGCCCAAGGTCTGAGACCCCGGAACATACACCTCTCAGAACAGGCCGAGGAGCCTCGGCTTGTGGGAACCTTAGTTCAAAAACGGAGAGGAAAAGGCATATCCAAAGGTAGCCCCTTCGTAGCTCTCCTAAAAGGTTCTGCCTGCGAGAGAACATCCCTCGCAGGTTACCTGCGAGAGAATCCTCTCGCAGGCTTCCACCAGGCTAAACGCTAAACATCATCACATTTTCTATTAAAGATCTTCCACAGCAAACTGAGCGTGACAATATGAATTCAGCACAGCAGAAATGCGCCCAAAGTGTTGGAAAGTTAGACGAGAATAAAATCAGTGCTGTGTCCTGTCGGTGAAATATAGTGTTCTATAAAAATTGATTAATCACGTCTGCAAAAACCAGAGTCGATTTAAATAAATGATATGTAAAAACAGAAAAAAAATTAATCTTTAAACCTTTACGTAAATATTGTTTACTGCCATATTTCTATAACTTTGCCAGTTTTCTATAACTTTACGGCTTTGTAATAGTTTTTATTGTTCGTGTAAAATTTATTTTTTGTAAATTTAAATACATTTTTGCGTTTGTAACTTGGTGAAATTTGCAAATCACTGTCTGTATTAAAGGAAATAATCGATTCTGCAGTTAAGTATTGTGATTTTTTCACATAAAATACTAAACATGTAAGTAGATGTATTTTCTTTCGAAAAAAATCTATGGAAATTATTTTTAATGAAATCGTTACGCAATTTTTGATCATTTACTAATCGAAATAATAAATAATTTATAGTTTCCGAGATAGACTGAAATTCGTACGTAATTATGAAGGTAATTGGCTGTGATTCAAGTCTCGACCATCGTTCATCAATTTACATGTAGAATTATTGAATATTTTTCTGTTTAAACGTTGAGTTTCTGAGATACACTTAAATTTGTATGTAAAAACAATGTTAATTCAATTGTCTTCTATCGATATGCAATCTTTGACCATTTACAAGTAGAATTGCTAAAGAATTATTTTTTCGTAAATGTGTACTTTGGTAGATGAGCTAATTAATAATTATGAGGTGTGACGTGAGTATAATTGGTCAGTAAACTAGAGGAGGCTCGCCGTTCGCAAAGTTGAGGGTTACGAACGAACACTCTAGACGTATCACAATTAATTAATTTATATTATCATTTTAACCAGAGCAGAAGTGTGGTACAACTGCCGTTGCACAGGCTTCGCGGATCTCCACATAATTGTGGAGCTAACCTCCATGAACTACACGCTATCGTTCGCCCACCTACGAACTTCTCTACTAACATCGCTGGCGCTAATCCCCAGCTGTAGCGGAGAGGCAAAGAGCAGAAGATATTCGATCGCCCTGAGTAAACACGCTAGTCAACGAAACCTAATTAATTGTATTGTTGATTCAGAGCAAAAACAAACAGTTCAGGTCTAGTATTCTCGAAGTTCATTTTTACCATTCAAACAGTGCAGCTCAAGCGGTCGTTCAATTCACACATAACTGTTAGTTGTTGTTATTCCTGTTCATTATAATTTCATTAGGTAAAAATATAAACTTTTACATTTACAAGTCTCGCTATATTACGTATTACTTATTTTCGCCTGTGTCCCACTCTTACGGTGTCGCAACTCAACCAGCTGAGCAAATCCGCCACGTAGGGAGAAACATTGGTGATCCCGACGTGATTCTAAACGAAGAGACTTAGAAAAATCTTCCTTCATCTGAAGCGCATTGGGGAGGGGGGGGGGGGGGGTAGATAGGCTATGTATAGGGTAATCCACATAGTGGCAACTCCCCTCTTATAGCATAGGAAAGGGATTTGAAAGGGGGGATGCGGTAGGGTGTAGGAAAGTAGCCAAGGGTTACTAGGGTCCCCGGGCTATATTTTAAGGATCCTACCCGGCATTCGCCTAAAAGTAAGGCAGGACAAACCCTATAAAAAACCTGCATCGGGTAGGTCGGGCATTTGGTACTTGTCCCACGCCCTTCCGATGACGGGAGAGGAGTTTGCTGTGGGGACGCAGCTTACCCTTCGCCATGCCTTGGCCTGTTTAGGAGGCAGCTGGCCGACTATTCCAATAGGAATAGCGGACAACTCTTGCCGTATGCCCAAGGTCTGTGACCCCGGAACATACACCTCTCAAAACAGACCGAGGTGCCTCGGCATGTGGGAACCTTAGTTCAAAAAAACCAGAGAGATGTGAGAGCATCCCCAAAGGTAGCCCCCGCCAGAGCTCTCTGGGAAGGTTGAAGTACATTTGGAGATACACAACCTCAGATCGACAAGATTATTTTTCGACTGCGAGATGTTTCATAACAAATAAGCACCCTCAATTGAAGGCGAACCGACTTCGTCGTGGTACATGTCACCATCAACTCGTGCGACTCCATACGAATTCCTGCATTTTGGAAGAACAACGCGGCTCGATGGGTCCTCGTCGGAGGCTACATTTACCGTGAAGCGGATTACTACCGACGCTGCTAAGTACAATCATGCACTTAGCCTAGACGAGACAACATTGTACGTTATCAGTGACGTCATCAAACGGCCACCGAACACATAAGTATGTTACGATTAAAAACAGAATTATCGGTGCATTTGGCGAATCAGTCGAGAAAAGAGTTCGTCGTTTGTTACTCGGTCACGAGATTACCGACGAAAACCCCTCCTAAATAATTCAATAAATGCGCAATCTTGCGGTGGGTCAGTGCAATGACCAAATATTGCTTACATTATATCTTGAGCAGTTGCGAGATAATATTCGTAGTATTGTAGCAGTTAGTGAATCGCAAGATTTAAATGTAATCTCTTCACTACCTGACCGAATTTACGAACTGATACTGTCCGTACGTCAGTGAAGTCTTACAACCTCGTCAGGATGCACCACGTCGTCGGGCAATTCAAATGTTTACGGAAACTTATTACGCGAAGTGAACTAACTAAAACTAACACTGCAATCATTGTCTCGACCAATCAGGAATCAGCAGCGGATTCCAAGATGTGAACGTAATGCTAGACGGATACAGCATAATACGCCCATAACCTCAAATAGTCAAATGACAAATAATAGTCTATGTTAGTAGCATAGCAAATTTAGCACAAAAGCTCATGAAATGCGCAACGCCTTGCTCATTGGCAGACAAGAGTCAGAAAAAACGTTTGATCATATACGATAGCAATAATCGTATGAATTTTTTGATTTATACAGGTGCAGACGTTTCTGTGTTGTCACGTACGGTAGCAGGGACTAAAACACGATAGTCCAACTGCCGACTGTACGCAGCTAATGGTACAGTAATCAAAACTCATGGGTAAACAACACTTAATCTCAAATTACAGTTGAGACGAACCATTGATTGGACATTCTTAAATTCCGATGTTTCCCAAACTATAAATGGGATTGATTTACTCAAACATTTCAATTAAGCAATCTATTTCGTGTAAAAAAGTTTTATAACAATTACTAATGCTGTAATTTCCAGAACAGAGATTCCTACATTCAGAACGCTTGTTGCATATAAAAACAAGTTTGCAAACACTTAGTCAGTTACAGTGAAACGCTAAGAAGTCCATCCAGCCTCAACATAACACAAAAGGTCATCACGTGTTTCAAACTGTCAGACAGACTAAGCTACAGAGCGCGCGATCTCCAATGTCGAAGTCTAAACGCAAGCATCAAATTAAGTCTGAACCTCACCGCATCAATGAAGAGAAACGCATAAAAATCTTTCTCGCCATAAACCAGCGTTCCAAATTGTAGAAAAACGGGTTGCTGATTCGACCCTAGTAACCCTTGGCTACCTTCCTCTACCCTTCCGCATCCCCCCTTTCAAATCCCTTCCTATGCTATTAAAGGGGAGTTGCCCAATGTGGATCACCCTCATGTAGCCTGTTGCCCTAAAAAAAAAATCGACCCTAACTACTTCAACTAATGAAGTAAATGCTACTTCCACCACAACTGGACTCCCGCACGCAGTGAAGACCTACCCCGGAGCGAATAAGAATAGCGTCTCGTTCGTGCCTAACGCACCCAGAGAGCTCTGGCGGGGGCTACCTTTCGGGATGCTCTCACATCTCTCTGGTTTTTTTGAACTAAGGTTCCCACATGCCGAGGCACCTCGGTCTGTTTTGAGAGGTGTATGTTCCGGGGTCGCAGACCTTGGGCATACGGCAAGAGTTGTCCGCTATTCCTATTGGAATAGTCGGCCAGCTGCCTCCTAAACTGGCCAAGGCATGGCGAGGGGTAAGCTGCGTCCCCACAGCAAACCCCTCTCCCGTCATCGGAAGGGCGTGGGACAAGTACCAAATGCCCGACCTACCCGATGCAGGTTTTTCTAAGGTTTTCCCTGCATTTCTTTAGGCGAATGCCGGGTAGGATCCTTAAAATGTAGCCCGGGGGCCATAGTTAACCCTTGGCTACCTTCCTCTACCCTTCCGCATCCCCCCTTTCAAATCCCTTCCTATGCTATTAAAGGGGAGTTGCCCAATATGTATCACCCTCATGTAGCCTGTTGCCCTAAAAAAAAAAAGTGCCGAACGCATAGTTTTTGTTGCAGGCGTTCAATACTTTAGAATATCGCTAGGGGAGGTGTACTGTGGAGTTAGCCTCCATGAACTACAGCGATCGTCCGCCCACCTACGTATACTAGCATCGCTGGCGTCCAATCCCCCGCTGTAGCGGAAGGGCAAAGAGAAGAGATTCGACACACTAGTCAAAGAAATTTTATATGTTGATGAGTAAAAAAAACCAAAAACAGTCTCCAAGTTTATAACTTTATTAAATAAAAGTCGGAATCTTTCAACTCACTGGTATAATCATCCTTCTTGTCTTATAATTAAAATCACATTAACTTTAAAAAATATTAGTATCTATAGGTAAAAAATATTAGTATCTACTTTAAAACTACTTTAAAACTATGTTATTCAACAAGGTCTATTTTAATTTTAAGACAAGAAGGATGATTATAACATAGAGTAGAAAGCTTCCGACTATTTATTTAATAAAGTTATAAACTTGGAGACGGTTTTTGGTTTTTTCTACTCATCAACGTCTACGTCAACAGTCCTTTTTACTATAATAAGAAACTTTATAATTATATTGTTGATTCAGAGCAAAAACAAACAGTTCAGGTCTAGCATTCTTGCAGTTCATTTTTAGCATTCAAACAGTGCAGCTTAAGCGTTCGTTCAATTCACACAGAACAGATCGTTTTTGTTATTCCTGTTCATAATAATTTCAAGAAGTTAAAATGAAAACGGGTTTTTCATTTAACAAGTCTCGCTATATTACGTATTATTTATTTTCTCCTGCGTGGTCCACACGGAGTCGTACTCCGCCGAGAAAATCTGCCACAAATTTGTGGCGGATTTTGTCGGTTTATTGTGACTCCGTGCTTTGAGTTCCGCGGCGATGAGTTACTCTCTTCCATCAAATCTCTTTTTCTTCCTCTCCGCTACTGCTGGGGGATGAGGAGTCAGCGATGCTAGTAGGTGGATCGCTGATGCTTCGTAAACGGCCAGACGATCGGTGGAGGCTATCTATATCCACAAAGTCTCAACTAGGAATTACATCTGGAACTAATGGCGTAATGTTTGATTATTTTATGTAAATATACAAAATCTGGATTTGTATAAATATTACATAATTGCATTATGTTATTAATAAACATTTATGTAACGACTTATAACAATAATTTATTATACTCAAATGATTTTTAATAAGCACTTCTTCGTTGCCCAACTGCATAAGGGTGCGGGGGGGGGGAGGAAAAACTGGGCCATTTGCCAATTCAGTGATCAGTTGTTCACGTGGTCTTCGAGAAAAGATAATGCTGAAATATTAGCGATTCGTGATTTACAAAAAATTCTTTTTCATTCCTTTAGTGGGTGCATTCAAGTTTTAGAACTTGTACAATTAGTGGGAGATAAAAATGAGCTATTTGTTTAATAGTAGTCTTGGTAATTGATTTCAAGAGAACGAAATTAGAAGTGCTCGAAATGTGTTGGAAGTTTCAAACTTGGGAAGAATAAGAAATATATGTATGCATGGATGTGGTTTTGTGGAAAAGATGTCTCAAACCATAAAAAAGAAAAAACCGTGTGGACATTTTTTGAAAGATCACAATTGACCATGTTTGAAATAGTAGAGTTCGTAAATCTTTGGGTGGTCCGAATCAAATCAGCGTGAATTATTATTCTGCATGCGTAGATTGTTCGTTGTTTTGCACGCATGTTGTAGCATGTCACTTCCCTTTCAACACGCTTCGCCGATTTCTTAATTATCGCACAATCATAACACAGGAACTGTTTCAACATAATACTGACGATACTACGCTTCGTAAGGTAAGTGACGTCATCAGTTCTCCTATTTCCTGGATTACTGTGTCTTAAGGGATATTATGCTGAAGTTGGCAGCCCATCATCGAAGTTGGCACGATTGTCTAGTTGTGATGTCACTAAGACGTCACACCTGCTCTCTCTGTCTCTTGTTGATGAATTTTAGGATTTTTTAAATTCATATACCTTACAAATTACTCGTTTTCTTACATTTTTTTTATTTGCCGTTTCTTCAAACGGCCACCTTTGACAGTAACATTCCCACATTTTCATAGCCTTGATTCCTCCCGCCTAACGGTACAGCTTATCAACTTTCATGACAATTTCTGAATTTTTTCGGAGTAGCACATGGTCAGTGTAACTATTCTCCTTCAGTCATTCCGGGATTCAAACCCGCGACCTCCGTGATACCTGGCAATGACGCTGATGGCTACACCCCAAGCAAGTCGGAAATAAGGGTTTAGTAGCCGGAAAATACCGATTAGGTGTCGGTGAATTCTTGTAGAATTTTATGTAGAAGGAAATACGACGGCACGAATTGATGGAAAATATAAGATGTGTTATTAAAAACCAGGGCATATTGCAATAAAAAATTTTAAGTGAAAAATAATTCGAGATAGGTAGGCAGCTTTGAAGAAACGTGGAAGGTGAACGGAGGAGCGAACACACACATTCACCAAAGAGATCCTGAGACGACACCAGCACAACAGATAAACGTAAAATACATATAAATAATTACAGAAATTCTTTTATATTGCTAAGTAGTCTTGACAAATCTTCCCACGAAAATTTACCCCGAAAGTAATAATCGATGTTTGAAATTTTTTTAAGTAAATTAGTAGGTTTTGTACCTTTTATATTTTATCGTTAATAAAAAATATTTGATATTAATTAAAGATAAGACTTTAATAATATGTTATGAATTAACCCCTTCCTAATCTTTACAAAAATGGAGCATAACGTGCTGGAAAAATAATTTAGAATATTATTAATTAATATAATAAGCAACCCCTCCCCTTGAGACGGCGATCTTCTTTCTATTTGCCTTAAATCACACATTTATCTTAACAGCCCGTTAATTGACGTAACACTTAATAAGTTGTCCAGTTATAGAAAAACAATTCGCTGTTTTGTAATAGCCTCGATTATTTGGGATTGTAATTTTGCATTACGTGTATTTAGGATGAATATATTTAAAATAAGAACGGGGAAGACAAGAGAATATTCGAAATGGAAAAATAGAATTATTCCTTAAAAATTGTAATAACTGTCTAGTTTTTTCGATACGTACTCCACAGGGTGTTTTTTTTACTGAAGGAGCGGTTATTTTGCAGAGAGTGAAGATGATAAAAAATGCACTACTGGAAAGTCATCTGTAGTCGAGGTTCTTTTAAAGTTCTAAATAACAGCCGGTTTTATGAAAAAATTAATCGTGTCTGCACGTTAACAGGTGCTGAGGATTTGTAATAATGTTTAGAGTTACAATTTGTGATTCCATGGTTTTTATGTTGATACTAAATCAATTAGTTTTCATATAGTTATTTAGTCAACACTCTGTTGGAGCAGTGTTTAAATGTGCGTCTAAGTGTTAATAAATTTTAGAGTTTATTATAAAATGAATATATTGTAATACTAATTAAGGAGGACATTAATGACTTTAATTATGATGAATTGTTAGCGGCACCGATCTCAAAGACGACAATGGAAAACATAGACTAGATTTGTTGTGAACTGTGCGCATTTTACGGAAGGTCAGTTGGTTGCAGTCTGGCGAATCTTATGGTCGAGAGAGGGAACAGAATATAAAAGTATACGAACAGCGTGGTTCAAGCATAGAAATTCAACTGAGAGGCTTATATGTAATCTAAGTAAAAAGGTCTAGACGGAGAGACAAGTTATAAAAAACCTGCAAAGCTGAATCAAAAGTTTAGCGCCGCGTTCCGAAACAACATTTTCCGCAGAAAGGCATTGAAATAATACGTCCGGCTGTTGACCAGAGGAATAATACAAGAACTACAACCGTGTACTTTAATGAAGTGTAGAATCAGTGATTAATGGCATTTTTAGTGAATTGTGTCCCAAGCTCCAAAAATAAGTCTGGTACCAGCAGGACAGTTGTAAGTACAAACCAAAATAATTAAATTCTGTAAACGGTAGTTAAGTGTATAGTCAGATTTCGGTTCTTTTCATTTTATTAGATTTTGTATTCCGTACGTTTCAATTTGGTTGAATTGTAAATTATTTAATGTATAATTTTTTATTGTTCTTACTTATCAAACTCAGTAAAGACCCTGAGAAGAATAGTTATTAAATTTGATTGTTTGTGAAATATAAAAGATTGTATTTTACTTTGAACGCCACCAATTATAAAATAAAAATATTTGTTTTGTAAATTATGAAATTATTGAATTAGGCGTGGCTACTTAGGGCAAATCATTTGTAAAACTAAATGATCACCTGTTGAAATAATTTTGGCAAATTGAAATTTTTTTATGTCTTAATCATTTTTTTATTCATTTCAGTTTAATTAATCATTTACTTTTAATCATTACGATATAATTAATCAACCTTACATAATAGATAAATTTCTCAAACAATTATTGCTCAATAAACGTATTATTTGAGAAAAGAAGTTTGTGTAGACAGGCTATGTATCCACATAGTGGCCACTATCGTTTTATAGGGTAGGAAATGAACTCAAAGGGAGATAATAATTATTACTAATATCATTAATATTATAAGTTGTAACCCTTGAGTCTTGAGAGGTGACGAGACACTGAGGTTCAGGCTGGATGTAGCCTTTTTGGTGTAGTAATTTACATTGTCAAATAGAGCCTTTAAAACCTCTTCAGGCCCTCGGAAGTCGACCACGTGTTTCTGCTATTTTTTCTTAGATTGGCGAAAAGAGTGTCTTAATTATTAATTTAGTCAACACGGTGTTGTTTAATCCTGCCAAGAAGTGAAGAAAAATTAAAATCAATTTACGAATAGCAAGGTGCTTTAAATAATTCATCTCCTGTGGTACTGGCGTGTATAATATTAAAAGTTAGATCCCTAAAATTAAATTTTTTCTGTTTTGAATTCGCGAGACAAATTTTGAGATGCTGTAAGTTGATCGAGGAGAGCCCTCGGAAGCAGCACAAAGCGGCCTTTACTGAGCCGGTCTAACGTGAGTTCCGGCCAGTTGTTCCGGGCTAGGAGGACACAATCGCGTAAGAGGCGTCGTCGTGTCCCTAAATCGAGGGATTAGAGACCCTGGGAAGCGCCAAGTGCTGCTTGCCCGGGACAACAATGGCGGCCGACTCTGCAGCGCTCTCACCTCTAATGTTTAATTCACCTGCGGCGAGGAAGGACAGGAGCGGTGTTAACAGCTTAGAGACCACCTGATGTTTGAGGGCGGCATTCTTTAAAATTTACAAGTTCCAACGGCAACGCGACCTGTGTCAAAAGAACCAGAGGGAGCCGTGTAGCACCTCGTTTGTCGGCTGTAATGCGCTCTTCACAAGCAAATGTCCTCCGCAGCGAGAACAAAGGAAGGCGGCAGCGAAATTACGTCTCCATGGCCTCCATTATTCCCCCTAGAAGACGTAGGGAATTAGGACCTTGTAGCTATAGTGTAGCGTAATTTTGTTTCATCAGTACCGGATACGTTAAATGCAACATATTCATTTTTAGCAAACGTAATCTGCAAATAAGTGTATTGTGGTGCTCAAACTATTAATGCGCGTGGAACAGCAACCAGACCACAATGTGAATTCCCAAAAATAACTCTCAACTGTTACCATTCCACAGATTTCGCTACGAGATTTGCAACTTTCAGTTTGTACTAATGGATAAATGTGATGTAAATAATTATTACAAACAAAGAAAAATGAAGTATTAATTTAATAAATCTGTGCCTGTGCATGTATGCCGTTCAACCCACAAGGGCGGGGTCGTACAGGGGTGGTAATTTTCGAACATATTAAACGGTCGATATTTTGTGTCAAATCAATATTTTTCGGGGTCAAAGAGATTGATAGCATTTCTAGCGATGTTCTTTGTGTATAATTCAACTCCTTTCGGCATAAGAGGGGAGCATAAGAGGAGGATGTGGAAGGGCGTTACGATAAAATAAAGCGAAGACAACAGAGATTGTAGTCAAATTCGTGGTTATGGATGTTGCTGAGTTAAATTATGACACTAAACCTGCATTTTAGCCCCAAGGCAAACACGCTGAAACAGTCGCTATTTGAGTTGAATAAATATTTTTCGGGGTCAATGAGATTAATAGTATTTCTCCGTATGAGTTTGTGTATCAAATCTGTATTCTGTATTGTATTGGAGGAGAGTACCCATAGAGATGGGCGTGGAAGGACATGAACTAAAATAACGCGAAAACAGCAGATATTGGTGTCGACGCGGAGTTATGGATGTCGCTGGTTTTAATTATTACAATCCGAGCAACGCCTGGCAACGCAAAACAATTATTTCATAGCTTAAACCATTAATATCTGGCATAAATAATAGTTATCTTTACAACACCGAAACACAAAGCCAACTTATTAAACCTTGGTGTGTATGTATAGATATCAACAACAAGAAATTAATAATGAGTCGAACTCCAAATATTAAAGATATATTAAAACAACTAATGTCACAAACATACAAGATTGTGACTCGTTCGGACGAGCAAAGATTAAGAAGTTTTATTATAGCGTTACTACGCAACGCTTCGATGACATCATCCTAATACACAAGCCCGGCAAACCACCAAACCTCGCTGAGTCATATAGACCTATAAGCTTACTACCTGTTACCTCTAAACTATTTGAAAGACTGTTACTCAAAAGGCTAATCCGTATCATAGAAGACAAACATCTCATTCCTGATCACCAATTCGGCTTCAGGGCTGCACACTCTACTATAGAACAGGTTCACCGAGTGGTGGACATTATTAACGTATCTTTCGAGGCAAAAAAGTACTGTAGTGCAGTATTTATCGACGTCAGTCAAGCATTTGATAAAGTTTGGCACAAAGGGCTACTATATAAGCTAAAGAAGTGGCTACCGGACAATCTCTACCTCATATTAAAATCATATTTGCATGGCAGACTATTCCAAGTAAAATACGAAGATGCACTAACCGACCTCAACCCTATAAATTCAGGAGTGCCCCAAGGCAGCGTCCTGGGGCCGATCTTATATCTACTATACACAGCTGACCTACCAACATGCGAAAGAGCTACAATAGCTACATATGCAGATGATACTGTGATATTAGTCTCAGAGGATGATACAGTCAGTGCATCCACGCAGCTACAAAACAGCCTCAATAACATCCACGATTGGCTAAAAAGATGGCGCACAAAAATAAATGAAACAAAATCGGTACATGTCACTTTTACCAAACGACGGGGAATATGCCCGTCAATAATACTCAATGGACAGCCGGTACCACAGTCTGACTCAGCAAAATACCTGGGAATGCATCTCGACAAGGGCCTCACATGGAAGACTCACATATGGAAGAAAAGACTACAATTAAACATAAAACTCAGCACACATCTCTGGCTACTGGGTAGAATATCAAAACTTTCCCTCGATAACAAACTCCTAATATACAACACCATCTTCAAGCCTGTCTGGATGTATGGCATCCAGCTTTGGGGAACGGCATCATCCACCAACATAGCAATAATCGAAAGATTTCAGTCGAAAATGCTTCGAACAATCACTAACGCACCATATTACATAACGAATGCAGACATACATAGTGACCTAAAAGTGAATTCAGTGAAAAGTGAAATTGTAAAAAACAGTGTAAGATACATAAAAAAACTTGAGTTGCACCCCAACCAACTTGCAAATAACCTACTAGACAGTAGTAAACACAACCGCAGGCTTAAAAGAAACTACACGCTGGACCTGCCCTGCCGCTTCTAGCTGTGAACACTAACTGGAAATAACCTAAATAGTAACAACACCCAAACTGCAACAGAAGACGTATTAATGTATGCGTCCTCTATACAACCCACATTCATACACAATATTTACTTATTGCTTTTATTATCAGCAGATTGTAAATAGTTATTAAATTAAACAAAAAAAAAAAAAAAAAAATTGTTCTGTGACCTGTGCCAGCTGCACATCGGAGGAACAAGTCGCCGGAGAGCAGATCAGCAGAACACCCCCACATTTTCTTCTTGTATCGTGTGACAATTGAGATTTGTGGGTCCAATGACCGGTAGTCCTCTTAACTTGATAAATTTGGCCAAAGTGTAAATACATAGAACTTTATCAGTTTTTAGGTTTAGATTTAAGTTGTATCAATGTAAGTACGTATCACAACATTTAACGATTGAGGAGTCGTTGCTTAATAGTTGTATTTACGTTTGATTGAAAATAATTAATTAGAAAAATAGCCAATTCAGACAAAAAGTGATCATATAAATACCACATATCGTTTCTGGGATCCTTGATTCTTTCCTCAGTTGACTTTGAGTTTTGTCAACTGACGAGTGCAGTTGTGTCGCTCTAGGCTCTTCTTCGCACCTGAGGAAAGGGACAAGGATCCCAGAAACGTTGTGTGGTATTTATATTATCACTATTTTGTCTGTATTTGGTATCTTTCTTATTAATTAGCAAATTTTACTTCACATTAAGAGCGTTAGCTGGGGAAAGCGATATATTTACTTCTAAAAAGATATACCATGCATATTTTCAGTCTGTCATGTCTTACGGCATAGCAAATTGACACGCATTCCAAATTTTTAATCTAAAAAAGCGGGCCGTACGAACAATATCTGGTGAGGATTAGAATTCCAGTTGCAAGCCTTTGTTTCGTAAACTTGGGATTTTAACTTTGTCTTGTATGTATATTCTAGAAATTTTTCCACGAGAAACATCAATGGAGTAAATTATTTATACAACACTAGAAATCGCTCTCAATTGCGGGTGGAAAAACATCGCCTAAACCTTTTTGAATATATCATATATATATATATATATATATATATATATATATATATATATATAATATATCTATATAATAAACTTCTGGACGAAATAAAAACTTTAACTACACAAAATTTATTATTAAAGAGTTGTAAATCTTTGTTAATTAATGGAGAATATTACCCACGCTGACAGAGTTCGTAGATAGGAAGGACAGATTAGTTACTCTTAAGTAATATAGTTTTCTGGTATCCTATCAAGTTACGCCTACTCTCAATTACAATCTTGAAGAATTTAAGTGCTGACTTATTTTCTTTTTCATGATCGAAGAATCAAAATAAATTTTTCTGTTGGAAACTCCGCCGAATGAAAAGTGACGATGAATATAGTTATTACTTCATTAATTACTGTTATTTTAGTGTCTTTAACGTTATTTTTTTTGTAATGTGCTATGCTTTTTTAAAAAGTTTGTAATTGTACATATTTGATTCTTTTCTTGAAAATCTATGTTATGGGATATATCCTCGACCGAGCACTATTGGAATGAATAATAAAATTAAATCAAAATTAACGCTTCATAGTTGTTGGTATAATATTTGGCTACACTCATTGGGTTATTACAACCGAAGGTGCTTATTGGGAAACTTATAAATTGTGGTAAGTTTAGTGGAAATTAATTATGATCATCCTTAATAAACGCTCTGGTTGGTTTCAGTACTTTGTCCGTATTTATTGAAATGATTGTTCTTGGATCGTTTTAGTCTTCTTTTTTGGTGGATTGCGATATTCTTTTCCTTCATTGCTCTCATTTTGAAAATTTGTAATCGATGTCGGTTCGGATGATGTGGGATGTAGGCACTTTTTAGACGTAACGGCTCCAGTTAGGTTGATCATGATCATGTTTTCATTCTGGGATAGGTTTATTTGTGGTAAGTTGGAATCGGAAAGGGGATGTCCGCATCTTCTTTTATTGTGTGGGTGCTGTGTCACTGTTTACCAACATGTCCCTCCTCCTTGCAAATACAGCAGGCCGTTGTTTCCGTTGCGAGGAAAACTCTATATGATGCGTTATCGTAATTGAGAGAGATGGAAGCTGGGAGGTTGTTTGCGTTTTCTGGATCGATATACCATATACCTACCTGCAAAAACAGAGAATATGACCTATTCCTGTTTTATGAATATCTTGGTGGTTAATTTGATTTTTCTGTTGAATAGTTCCGTGTCAATTTGTGAGTTTGGGATAGTTGGACAGACGATAGAGTAAATTATAGGTCTATGTCTGTTTATATGGGACCTTACTTCCGGGTAATGATATTTATTTTGACTGTTTGAGTCGACAAATTCTATTATTTGAACTTTCTTAGACAAACCTTATATTATCGGATCCAGAAAATTTAGCTGTCTTATCGACATAGTCCTTAATTTTGATGATTGAGGTGTCGCCTCCATGAGCTGCTCATGGCTGGTATTATCCGAGACGAAACCCTGAGCAGGCAACTCGGCGTTAACTGTCTGCACTGCTTCCAATCCTACGTACGTGGGTGACGGACTCAGTGCTTTCAGATCTGATGTGTGGGAGAGGTTGCTTATGAACCCTTTTATCGTGAATATTCTCGGTAGTGGCAGGAATTCTGCTCACAATAGAACTCTGGTAGAGAGGCCTTTCCGCGGTTGCGGCACGTGGGAAGGAGAGGAGGGAGGGCGCGTGGTTCTCTTGGGGGGCTTTCTCAAAAACTACCATCCTGTCCTGTCAGGAGGTGGTGGAGATTGACTCAAGGCGGTCGTCCAGTCTTCTGGGGTGTGGAAGGTGTTGGTGACCATAGCAACAACAGCACTCCGGGAGACTAAGGTGTATAGTGGTTGGGACTTGTCTCCATCTCTTAGTTATCCGTCGACGAAACCGCCTGGCCATAATTATTCTCATAGAAATAACCTGTTGCTATGTGAGGGAGATAGCCATAACTTGAGAGCCACTCTGGGAAACTACAGTGTGCCGACAAGTTTCAATGGGCTTCGGTCAAGTGCATCTCCACCGTGTGGGGCGACTATGAGCACTCGTGCTAACGGAGATATGTACGTGGTTGACCAAAGACGTCCTTCGGGCTATATTGGTACCTCGGGGTGCGTGGGTCCCTGGTCTATCGTCCAGGGTCCCGATAGCTCAGCTGGGTGTGGTCTCCATGTCCCAGCCCGACGCACGTTGGAGTTGGACTCGAGGGGGTATGTGGTTTCGTTGGCAAAAACCTTTCTTCAGTACTCTCCTGGGTGCAGGATCCAGTCCGTCGGGATTTAGGAATCAAGGTATATCCGTTCACTCCGTGGAGGATTCGTAAATAGGCCGCAGGGAACAAACTACTACTGACCGCTGCCTACTATTGTACCGTGCAGTGTTCTTGTGTGAATTTCTTTGTAGTTTTGTGTCACTATGCTGGATACCGATATGTTAATCCGCGAAATAATTGTTCGTCCCCTCTTTGGGAAAACACTTGTATAAAATTTCCTTTATGCGAGTTGTAGATTGTTGATAATTCTATGATAAAATGTAAACATTACATGAAATAGAAACTGTCGCATAATAAATAAGGAAAATACTTCATTTATGCAAAATAATATTAAAATCGCGAGAGAATTAATGCCGGGTTAGCCTATAACAAACATGTATCTGACAATTGTCACGCCTATAATAATATTTTAACAATTGAAATATTCAACGATCCATTGTAATGTTTTTATCTGGAATGGGGCTTTAATTAATCACTTATTTTTATTAACAAAATAGCATTAACTTCCTGCTCTCATTATCAATTTTCACTCCCATGGCAAATTTACAAAATAAGCAAAACAGAACAAACAAAACACAGAGATAATTTCTAACAGGGTTTGGTTGACCTAAATACGGTGGTACATTATCACTTGCAGATCTGGTCAGGTCAAGACTTTGCAGATGCTCAGGTGGACGCTTCAATCCCATGTGATTACAGGAAAACCATTATCTCCGAAACTTCCACTCCAAAATTCAAAACTGAAATCTAACTCCAAATATACTAAAACCCGTTTCTCGAAACTGAATTCTAACTTCTCCAAACTTAAATCTCACTTTTCAAAACTTGAATCTGACTTCTCAAAACTTAAATCTCACTTCTTGAAAACTAAAGTCTAACTTCTCAAAATTACATGTGACTTCTCATAACTAAAATGTAACCTGTGCATACTAGAATCTAACTCACCAAAACGTAAATCTAACTTCTGATAACTAAAATATAACTTCTCCATACTTCAATATATCTCACTCTTGCTTGCACTGT
The DNA here is from genome assembly GCA_037074705.1 of Zhengitettix transpicula. Classification (NCBI taxonomy): domain Eukaryota; kingdom Metazoa; phylum Arthropoda; class Insecta; order Orthoptera; family Tetrigidae; genus Zhengitettix; species Zhengitettix transpicula. Next base: position 184,878,780 of record CM073591.1, on the reverse strand, counting down.
CAGCTCCATTTGCATCTCGTTTGCTCCAAGACCGCACAAGGTCTTGGGTTCTACATTTTTTACCCAATTATGTGCCCCCACAAATCTCAATTTATTAATTAGCCACACACGCTCCGGGCGTCACATGGCCAATATCAGTGACGTGGGAAGACATGGTCGGGATGGCGCCAATCTGGTCAAACATCTTGTATGAGCGTTCTAAAATCTTCAGACCACAGGTTAGCCTAATCACTGCAAAGTTTTAATTACTGCAAAGATGAGCCCTACCTGCGGAGCCGAGAATTGACCCTCACCAGACCCAAGCCGAGAAGATGTTTTAGACGTAAAAAAAATTAAATTGCGTAAATAAGAAATAAACTAACCCTTAATTAATTTATACAGCTTGTGCACACTACACCATATTATGAATTTTGGAATATTATATATAATATTACCCCCTCTTCTGACTCTCCTCTCTTTAAAAAATCACTTAAGGAACGGGAATTTATGCGTATTCTTTTTTTTTTAGGGTAACAGGCTACATGAGGGTAATCCACATTGTGTCAAATCCCCTTTAATAGCATAGGATGGGATTGGAAATGGGGATGCGGAAGGGTTGATGGAAGGTAGCCAAGGGTTAACTACGGCCTCCGGGCATTCGCCTAAAAGTAATGCAGGGAAGACCCTAGAAAAACATGCGTCAGGTAGGTAGGGCATTGGGTACTTGTACTTTGCTGTGGGGACGCAGCATTCCGTTCTCCGTACCTTGACCAGCTTAGGAGGCAGCTGGCCGACTGTTCAAATGGGAACAGCGAACAATTCTTACCGTATGCCAAAGGTCTGTGATACCAGAACATACACCTCTCAGAACAGGCCGAGGGAACCTTCGTTCAAAAACGGAGAGGAAAAGGCATCCCCAAAGGTAGTCCTACCTGCCTCTGCATATTCTTCTCCATTGACACGTTCTTATCATTAGCACTTCATTCAGTACTGGTATGTATCCATGGGCCATGTTAATGTATCGTCGAATTGGTAACCGTCTCTCACACAGACTGGCTGCTAGTACCATTTTTTCAACAAAATTATGGTTCTAATCGATTGATTAAACACTCCCCACTTGTTTGCAAGTAGACTATACAAAAACTTCGTGCTTCCTTATTGACGGTAGTTAAATATTCATTTATACTGTAGAGATTACCAATGTGTAATGTAAGGTTTTTTATAATTTTTTTAAATAATTTTTTTCTTTAATATTATTGTCGGCGTAACTTTAAGGTCAGAGCATTGAAAAGAACAGTCACTGTGGCGCAAAAATGCTGCGACTGAAAATGTTGCTGCGAATTATTTTCGAAAAGCGTACACACACAGAACTTTGGCGGAAAACTGTGTGTTTTTGGAGCCTGACTAGAGTAGTCTTGGAAACATAAGCGTTGATGTTCGTAGAGAAGTCGGTGTCGGGACTTTAACCAATGATAGAGTAAATATAGTTTCGGAGACCAGCCCAGAATTCACGTAAATAATTAGGAATTCAGCAAAATTTTGTCTGAAAAAGGTAGAATATATCACATTTTGGCATTATCGTATTTCTACAGTAAAAACTGAGTGACAATACGTACGATAACGTAATGTTAGTGAACTGTTAAGAGAGGCGCCGAAATTTTTGTGTAGTGAAACTATATACTAATCAGTGGCATGGCCTATAAATTAAATAATTTTTTTTTTTAAAAAAAACTGTAGTCTGCTCAAACCGTTACCAGAGCATCTCTAAATAAAAATGGTATGTAGAAAATAGATTTTGTAAACCTTTACGTAAATATAATATGCAGTCAGAATTCTCTAGGTTTTTATAAAATTTTGTTATTGTCGATTAAATTTGTATTTTCTTTTCTAACTTGGGAGACAATTGCAAACCACTATCATTATTAAAGATTGAAGCTATTCCCGGTGCAGTTTTTCAATATATTGTTCTCGGAGTTCAACCGGGTTATGCAAAACCCGGTTGAACTCCGAGAACAATATATTGATCACTATCATTATTAGTAAGCGGCCCTGAAGTTTTTTATTCTCAGATAATATGAGGTATTTGTTAAAAACATAAATTGTACAAAATTGAATGTAAACAGAAATTGTAATTAAATAATCTTTTGTTATTGTAAAATCCTGTCAACTTTCTTCCTTTTAAATGTTCGAATATCACATAATCTGACTCTGTAACGTGATGGCTTTATTTTAATTTGTTTATCTTGAATATTACATAGTTTGGCACTCCAATATGGAGCATGTTTCTTAAATTAATTTGAATATTACATAATTTAGCTCTCCAACGTGGAGCTTGTGATTTTTAAAATTTTGTTCTTGCTACATAATTTGGATCTCCAACGTGAAGCTTGTTAATTAAAAATGTTATATATTACAATATATATATATATATATTGTAGTAATTAAAAGGCAATTAATAATAAATAATTAAAAGAAATTGTGGATTTGGATTGTTATCGGCAAACAGACACAAATCACACACAAGAATGGAAAATAATGGAAGAGGCCTAAGGTATTGTAGGACTGTTGAGCGCGCTGAGAGGAATGTATGGGGCAGTTGGCGGCGAAACATTGCAAGGGACGGAACAAATAATAGTTGAGCAGAGACTAGGCGTCGTTAATGTATTACCAAATAAAGTCGTGAATTAATACAAAGTAAAACATTCACGGAAGTATTGCATCGTAAATATAGGAAAATAATAGCAGTTTAGCCAAAATAAAACTTTCCAAAATCTTCCTGGAGGATTTGTTCCAGGATAACATTGGTAAATTATTGTAGAGCGGAGCCAATCTTGCCAAATTTTAAAGTGAAGTGTAGCTTTCCGTCAATAATATCATGTCATATGTCAAAAATAGTTAAACAATATATTGGGTATGCAAAATGATTAGTGTTAGGTATTATTATATTTTCTGTAAACTTCGTGTCTCTTACACACTCTTAAAATCCATGTTTTCGATAGGGTCTAGGGAAAATTATGCAATATTAATTCTGATGTCTTCCAGAATTTACTGGGGATTAATCCTTTGGGAGTCTAAGACAAACTTAGTTTGCACAACCACCACCCGAACGCAAACTTCTGCGAATAAGGCAATTGTGTTTCACTGCCGCCTCAGACGTCACAGAACTTCCATGATGTGTGTTCTGTCATTATATAGTTTTGGTCAATGGTACCGTGTGTTTGTATCTGCAGTACATGTTATTTCAGGTTTGATCTTTGTATTACAATCCACAATCGACGCCGTGCTCCAAAGTATCCTCGAAGTATTACGTTACACTTTTCATTTGATTTGATTTATTTTATTCCGTTAGTTGTCGTATGAGGAAATAGGACACGTCAATACATAGAATTACAACATAATTGAATGCTACAATTATAAATAATAAGAAGTTAACATAAAAATACTAAAATTCTGGAACACAAATTTCCCTGTCCAACATAAGTAAAATAATATGAATTATAACAAAAAATAATTATTATTTAACTATACTAAGGGTGTAATATAATATTTATGTTCTAATAAAAATATTCAACATGTATTAGTAAATAATTAATGATTCGAGAATTAACTATCATAAAATATAGAATTTACACATCACACAAAAATAAACACAAAACTTGACACACGCACACTAGGAGGAAACACAAACGACGAGGAATCTTCAAACTCTAGGCCGCACATGAAACAAACATTTCCTGTGAAAAGTTGCATTAAAGTTTCAGAATTAAATTGTGCACTAGTAATATGCAGTTGAAATTAGAAGAATTTTCCTTTAAGATGAATAATTTGTGTTTACGATTCATCTGTTAATTTAATAACAGAAATTACGTGAAATTCTTAGTTTAAAAAAAAATTTTCGAGCTTAATGTGAAAGACTGACCTGGAATCTTTTTTACGAGGATACTGTTGTAAATCATTATATACGTCCAGATGAGACCGTACTTCTAGTGTAAAACTGAAACCATAAACCCTTTGTCCTCTCATTGGGTCTATCCCAGAATCGCTGTGTCATTACTTCATGATTGTGCCTAAACAGGACTTCTTTTCTTTTTTGCCCTAATACTATTAATAATAACTTACACTGCCACGACAATTTACTCGAAAACAACGACTAGATCGTCGTCGAAGAAAAACAAAAAACTATGAGTATTATCAAGAGTGAACTATGATGAACGCCGCTAAAGATCACTGAATCGATTAGTGAATCTGTACTTCTATTATTTCAGTTTCTGTCTAAGCATAATATGAATAAATGGCCACACTCATAGAAAGCGTGGTATCTGTAGTCGAACTCTGAGCAGGAAAAGCATTTCAGAATTAATATATAGTTCTCGGGTTTCAAACCCCTCTCTCGCATTCGGAAGGCGTGGGACAAGTACCAAGCGCCCGACCTACTTTACAAACTAAGGTTTGAAAGGATTCTCTCGCAGGGGTGTTAGGAGAGATACGAAGGGGCTACCTTTGGGTATGCCTTTTCCTCTCCGTTTTTGAACTAAGGTTCCCACAAGCCGAGGCTCCTCGGCCTGTTCTGAGAGGTGTATGTTCCGGGGTCTCAGACCTTGGGCATACGGTAAAAGTTGTCCGCTATTACCATTGGAATAGTCGGCCAGCTGCCTCCTAAACTGGTCGAGGCACGGAGAAGGGAATGCTGCGTCCCCACAGCAAACTCCTCTCCCGCTATCGGAAGGGCGTGGTACAAGTACCCAATGCCCGACCTACGTGATGCAGGTTTTTCTAGGGTTTCCCTGCATTTCTTTAGGCGAATGCCGGGTAGGATCCTTAAACCATAGCCCGAGGGTCCTAGTTAACCCTTGGCTACCCTTCCGCATACGCCCTTTCATATCCTTTACTATGCTATTAAAATACAGTTTCTACCACGTGGATTACCCTCATGTAGCCTGTTACTCTAAAAAACGATACGGTAAACGTTCGTGATACTCGCGTTGTGATCCACAATTACGTCCAACGTATCCGTAAATCATCAACATCTAAGTGCAATCTTCGAACATGTATTGTACCCTCCTGTACTCTCTCGTCCTGTACTGCTCAATAATTGAATGAAAACTGATGTGAACGCCGACACAACAGAACTGATTGTAAACACAAGACATAAGATGCCAGCAGTAGTTCTCTGCGCATTTTGTTTGCGTACCGTGAAGTGGGAGATTTGAAATCGATTTGATCTTCAAACGTATTTACGATCTCATTGGTAGATTTCAGGACATGGGTTCCTCATCAAAACTTTATCTGCTAAGTCGTCTCAACTACCCGTAAAAGTCTGCAATAGGAATTCTGGAACGGCCAAAATGATGTTATAGTACATATACCACACATTTCTGTACTACTGGATGCTTTCATCTTTCAAACACAAGAGCACAATCCAAATTTTTTTGAGCGGTTGGGTCGTTCTCACGGCTCTTGCGTAATCACCAGACGAAAGTTACAAGGGTTACGATGAAAACAGACGTTTTATATTTCAACTTTAAATAAGTGTACGTATTTGAAAGGGTACTAAATTCAAAAATAAAAATGGTTAGAATCCTTTCCTAAACCGCCGTTATACGTTCCTTTGAATTTTATATCCGATAATCAGATATTATTTTCTAGCAAGAAATTTAAAGTCGACTGAAAAAAACCTGCCTAATGAAAAAATATTACCCAAAAGTGAGGGAGGTTAAGCACAAATCGGATGAGAGTACGTATTACATAATGATTTTTTAAAATATATTTTTTAATTTTATAATTCAATAGACCCACATATGATAAATAATACCCATTTATAACACATTATATATGATTGAAAAGTTTGTAAAAATTCTAAGGCCTTCAGAAACCTGTATTTAAACTGAATATGTCTGCTGTGAGTTAGAATGTATTAGAGAATTGGTAATACATTAGATATTATGCGTCTACCACATGTATTACTTTTGCAATAGTAAGAAAATAACCCTTATATCTTAGTGCTGTTCATATTTGTCACTTGCTTTAGTGATAAATGAGTACCTTTAAAACGTTGATAAATAAATAAATTTCAAGTCTAAAAATTTTTCACATATAACGATAACATTACAATAAATGTAATTATGCAAATTCTGTTATCTAAAATGGTTAAATACAGTTGAAATACTAATTCTACTAATTAGAATTCCGTTTCTGATTATATTTTAGACTGGGTCCATGGCTCCTGAGTGAAAATATATTCAGTCTTGTTCACATGAAAAGCAATGAAACTCTTCTATGTTAGGCTCCGTAAAAACTGATTAGCGAGCATTCAACTTCATATGGCAGTATTTTTAGACTAAAATGCAACATATTCTAATAACTTATTAGTTAAAATGTAATGAAGACAGAGGTTAGACGCTAATTTATGTAATACGAGGTATGTTCAGAAATTAAGTGTACTGTTACCATAACCAGCTGTAAATTTTTAGAGGGTTGGCAACACTAATTGGTAGAGGGGGATCACCTGAAAGATCGAGTATCGCTGGAACCCGGTATACGTTAACTCACGTTTTAGTGTCCAGATGCGTGAAATATGTCGGTAAGAAATCCCGTCAAGTGCGAACCACGTGCTGTGATCCGCTTCCGCGGAAGGTGAAGCCTATTGTGTCTGGATACGACATGTGGGTGGCTCATTGCACACGTGAGTAAAAAAGGTCGTCACATTGGCGTCACTCCAATTCCCCATGTGCCAAAAAACTCAAATCCACAATTTCTGGCAAAAAATATAATGGTCTCAGTGTTTTTGGACCTAAAAGGCATCATTTAGGCTGAATTTCTGCCTGAGATGGAAGCCATCAATTCTCAACAAAAACTGAAAAGGAGCATTTAAAACAAAAAAGGGTAATACTGTCGAGAGGAGTGTGCATGTTGGACCACAACGCCCGTCCTTACACAGCCTTATCCACCGACGCGCTCTTGGATTCGTTTGGTTGGAATGTTTTTAACCATCCCTTGTATTCCCCTGACTTGGTGCCTTCAGATTATCATCTTTTCAACCCCCTGAAGGCACGCATGGGCGGAATTAAACTTTCAACTGACGAGCAGGTGTGCAGAAGGAAGTTCTGAAGTGGCGGAAGGAGCTGGTGGGAGATTTCTTCGAGGAGGGCATAAAGAAGCTTGTGCTACGGCTCACTACATGCATTGAACGGGATGGCGATTATGTGGGAAAGCAGTCAAAAAGTGCAACAACAATATCCTGTAATTTTTTAAAAATACACTTATGCGTAAAAATATGAACATCTAGCATACTTCCTATATGAACGTTTAAATTTTTATGTTAATATAATAAATTATTAATATCAAATTATTCAAATTAGGAATACGAAGTTTTGAAGTATAAATGAAAAGCTTATCTAAATTTATATTGTAATTCTAAAAATGAGATGCATTCATTGTAAAATCACAAATTGCGTAATATGATCGATATTACTTAACTGGAAGACAAAGACGTAAAATGAGTTATCTTGAAACTTTTTGTATGTGTATGAAGTTTAGTTTGATACCAGAAACAATGTTTCAAGTGAGGGTGAAAAATAGAGGAAGGTATATTTGAAGTAATTCTTCATTTATATTTATCTGGATTTAAACTAGAGGTGTCAGAAATTCGCCGAATCATACCTGTCGAATATTGTGAATTCATGTGTTGTTGTCACAAAAAAAACCTAGAAAATCGGCAAATAATCAACATCCTATGGGTATAATTAAACCTTGAATAGATTTTTATTATCCCGCAACCACAGATATTAAGTGCAAAAATTCCTGTTTTGAAATAATAATCAAAATATTTCATTCAATTCAAAATACTTTTTTTTTTCAATTGACAGACTGCATGAGGGTTATCCAAATGGTGACCACTCCCCTTTAATAGCTTAGGAAGGGATTGGAGAGGAGTGATACGGAAGGATACACCTATCCGAGGGAGAGGGGTTACCTTGGGGTCGCAGCATTCCCTTCTCCATGCCTCGACAAGTTTAGGAGGCAGCTGGCCAGCTGTTCCAATGGGATCACCGAACAATTCTTACCGTATGAGCAAGTTCTGCGACCCCGGAAAATACACATCTCAAAATAACTGAGGCTTGTAGGATACTTAGTTCAAAAATTCTTTTGAAGAACGTTTAATACTACGTGTTTCATAACTACATTAAGATATTAATGTGGAAATTGGAATTCCGTACGAATGTATTATTACCACATTCAGCATTCATTAAATTAATTCTATTATTTCTGAACTTATAAATAAATTTATATGACAAACCTTTATTAGTTTACCCCTATCATTATTCATATAATGATATTGATATGACTCCATGAGAATCAAATTTGATTATCAATTGAGATGTAAATTTAATAGTAATGAAAATTTATTCATTTATTGTTTTCTTTAATTAGTTTTTTCCTTTTCTGTGATTCATTTTCTTCCTAATTTTTCTATTTTAACTATAAAATATTACGAGCATTACTATGAAATTATAACTAGTAGGTTAAGACGTCGACATTGCGTTAATGAGATACTAATTATTTTCTTCCAACTTGAATAAACATATATAAAAAATTTATTCACTGCATTTTTCAGTAAGTAAACCATTTTATACAACGGAATGGAGAAATTCAGTTTTCTCAATTTCAAACTTTTAATCCTTGAGTAAGTGCGAATTCATTTCCGCGGTGTACCGCAAGATGGCTATGATCTTCGCTATATAAGTTAAATTAACGTATGCAAATTGCATAGCAAAATTTGATACTGAAAATCTGGGAGCGTAATATTACGCTTAACATGTTTAATACTGCAGACTTACAACGGATCATGGTTCCAAGTTGTTTCTGCGTGCTTGGAAACCAACACGACTATTATGTTTGCTCTCAAAGCATGGCTTATTCAAATAAAAACTTGTATAAAGCATGCTGGTTTGAAATACAATGGAAGTGAATTCCACAAACGCTTGAACGTTTATAGAGACCTAAAAATTCGTAAGATTTTCCTACAAATGTTTTTATTTTATTTTAAGGTACCATCATATCTATAACATATAACCTTAATAATGACTTAATGGGAGTATTGTTCAAAGAGAAGCTTATTTTAATGTAAATGACTTTATGTTAATGGTAGATGCACGTTATATTGAGCAAAAACACGTCCTGATTTCAGGAGCGTGGTTTTAAATTTATTTATCGTTACTAATCTGGTTACTAATCTCAGTACTTTAAGTAGTTCCTCTTTATTAGCTACTAGCTAGGTGCCCGGCGTTGCTCGTGTACTTATTTATATAAACTCGAAAAAGTATTTAATTGAATACTTTAATATATTTCTTGAGTATTTCAGGATATAATCGTCACTCAGTCTTCATACATTACGAAATATTACATTGATGAAATTGTTAGCTAGACTCACAACTAATACAGCGTGAAAATTAACTTACATTTTCCCCAAGGATGGTAAAGTAATTCGTATTCTTCTTTATTATCATTAGATGGAATATTTCTGTATAAATTATACTTTTTATTAAAAAAAATTTTTTTGCATTATTTCATTCCTAATAAAGGAGATATTTCCTTTGTTCGTTGCGTAGTAACGTCTTTCTCTCGCGTGACGTCATTGTCTCTTGGCGCGCAGTAATTTAATATTTAATGATCACGGTTTTTAATTATAATTCTTTCCACATGTATGCTAGGCGTTTCTCACCCTCACAGTACCGTTTCTCGTGTTTTGAAGAATTTGTGTACCAATTTTTGTTGCAATCTATCCACGCTTTTAAATTTGTATAGAAATTAACGTAAATACATACATACATACAAATATACATCCTTTTTTATTATATAGATTTGGAAATTGTATGATATTAATATTTTGGTATCGTGTATTAATTTAATGAAGACTATAATTAATATTTCTCTTTAAAGTTTCAAACGATTTAAAAAGTTACTTTCATTTGAGAATACGAAAAAAAAGCATCTGACCGTAACGCTATATTAAGCATAAGGAAAGAAAACATGTCTAGTAGAGTAGGAATCGAACCCGGGAACACCCGTTTAACGGGCAGGCGCTCTAGAAACTACACTATCGCTGTCGACTCCAGAGCCGGTGCGAAATTCCTCCATAGACCTAAATTCGGCTCACCTACAATTTACAAGTCACAATAGGACCTAATGAAGATGGAACATTATTTTGTAAATTAATCCAATCTTTAAAAGTTTCAATTGGAGAATAAGGTCAACAGTTTTCCTTCCTCATGCTTAAATAAAATTCTTAACATAGCCTTACGGCCTCAGGCTGAGTTAAACTTTCCTTATTCTTGAAGTGAAACTTTCAAAGCCCCTGATCAATTAACATAAATTTTCCTATCTTCATTAGTTCCTAGGATTAAGTCATGAAGAAATTGTGGCTTGCAAATTGTGGCGAGCCGAATTTAGGTCTATGGAGCAATTTCGCGCCGGTTCTGGAGTCGACAGGGATAGTTTAGTTGTTAGAGCGCCTGCCCGTTAAGCGGGAGATCCCGGTCTGGTCGACAGTTTTCCTTCCTCCTTGCTTTTATTTTCCGTATTACAGTTGTGATAAATCATGATGCAGTACAACCTCGCCGCTTGTATATGATATCTCCCGTTTTACACGTTTAGATAACTAAAATTCATTTTTAATATTACTCAGTCGTAGAGATGACGGATAAACATATTATCATATATAAAAAGATCAATAATATCTCTTGTTTCCTCAAACATTTATAAATATTTTTTGTGATTTAAAATAATATCTAAATACTGAAATATACTTCTAATTACTGAAGGCATTTCTGTCGCTCATAACTATTGTAGGATTTTGGTATTTTATTAATCACATTTTTTTAGTACAAAATTTGTCCATATAATTTTGGCTAAATTATATTTTGAAATAAAATCACATTTGAGTTTGACTAATATTCTGATGACCATTTTTTTTATTAACCACTAAAATACTTACGTCGTTTCAGACTTGAATCAAGATTTATATTATATGGCCGTATTTTTTAATAGGCATAGAAAGTAAAATAATATTAATTTACTCGTTCTTGACGGAGATATGCTATCTTTTTGATAAAAATCGGAAGTATCGGCATGTCGTTCGCGATATGTTACTGTAACGCGTGTATTTTTGTTTAGTTTTGCTTTGTCTCTGAAGTGTTGTTTGTTGTGGTTTGGAGAATTCGAAATCGTGTACGTGCGTGGGGGTGGAGGAGATAAATATTTCGATCCAAGTAATTTTCGTGTCCTGTCTCGACTGTTGGCCTCAACATGGCTATAACTCTTGTAACAATAGAAGAATCAGTCAACTGACATTTCGACGAAGTTTTCTAATAACGAAAAAAGTAAAATAATGGGAGGCTATAATGCAGGGAACGGAGATAAGCTTCTGAAACTGGTAAGTTGTTCTGCGCTCACCGCAGCTGCTCGATGTGATTATGAGAGGCTCCGTATTGCGTTACGTGTATACGTTTTAAGTGTCACCGATCTACAAATCTCATGAGTTCTTGTGTAAACGTTTCCATGTTGTTGTCTCTGATAGAGTCCGAGGCAGAATCGTTGTGAGAAAGGGACCCAATTTGTTAGTGAAGAGTTCATCGAAGCCACACAATTTAGTACGACGGCTTGCCAGCATTCAATATCGGAGGCCGACGCCTTAGTTAGAGGTCAACCCCTGAGTCGACGCCTTGCAACGGTCCTGACTAAAGTCATCACTGCACTTAACCCGTTCTGCCGGCTGTGAGATACGGAGACGTCGGTACGAGAGCTAAAGCAAACAACACAACACAGAATAGCAGTGCGAATTTAGTACGGGCAGCAGATCTCTTCTATGTAAAAACCAGAGGTGTCTGAGATAAGAGTTTTTCATGCTTAACTGTAATAAACTTATATGAAAATTTATTTAATGGTCAATAATTTTTTGATTTAACGTAAAAACCCAGCCCACAAAAATAATTCTTTACATTACATTGGTTTCATTGCTTTGTAATATTTGGAATATATCAACAATTTCGCTCCGTTTTCATCCATTCAATGCTATATGGTTATAACTAGAAACAATATTAAAACCTCAAAATTCTGAAAGACAGAGAATAAGGGCAATATTCAATAATTCGATTACTAGGGTTATTGTCCAAAAATCGATCAAATCAGTATCCCATATTGAAGAAGAAATTTGGTCTGAAAAGTTGTAGAATCTTTGCCAGTGTTTGGAGCTTGTGTACGTGCTCCACGTGGTGATGCCGAAATAAAGGATGCTTTCATCTTCATGGACGCATTGGCCGAGAAACATCTTGTTCCATTGTGATTTGGTGATCAGCGAGAGAGTCGGCTTGCAACTGTCACTGAACACCACTACCGTAAAGAAAAACAGTAACGACTCGTGACTGCTGTCAATTCTATGGCATTTCCTCGTACAAATCAAACGTTTTATGACGATCTGTTCGGGCAACTCCGGCACAGGGGAGCAGTAAGCCAAATCGTGGAAGGAATGATTAGACGCGGAGGAAAACCTGTCACCTGAGGAGGAAGCGAATAACCAACGGGGAATCTCTCCACTCTCACGAACACTTTCCAATAACATCTCAATTAATCTGACTTAGAGCGGCAAAAACTGATAATAATAGTTATAATGAAAGCGAAATGGACGAGAAATTTGGCGAATACAATTGGAATGATAACCTGACGACTCGGCGACTGAGTAAAAGACGGATTCTGTGAATCGAAAATACTTATATCAAGATTTTGGCAATAGACAGTTCTGATTCAGCCTAACAAACTGGACTCTTGTTGCGTTCCAGACTTCTTGGTATCCGTCAAGATTTGTTAAGAGGATGGCTGGAACACATACTTTCCTCTTACTTTATTGTACCTTCAAATTCAGGGCTTTGCAAAATATGAATTTAATTGTCCACTTTGAGATTCAGTGCGTTTACTCCCACCTCAGTTCGATTTCAGCCATTTTCAAATTTCGGTAACCACGACATACTTTTTCCGCACAATTTTGACGTACACATAACAAATGATGATTTCGTTATTGTCAGGATAACCTGGGTGTTCTTAATCTACTGACAAAGCCACCAAGACACTCAGCCAGGTCCTTCATCTCCCGTGCGTACACGAAGATCATTGGAAACCTCTGAGTCTAAGTTGTGAAAATGAAACTCTTCCGATTCGGAGCAATGCCCAAAACGTTTCTTCCCTTAGAGGTGAATGCAGCAGCATTCTGATTCTGGTTCGGCGTCAACACTGGATTTGAAAACAACGTCAGAAAGTAATCTCGTGGGGCCAGCCAGGATTCTTCCCGTTTTTCCCGGCGTCCTGTCGTGTTTATGTCTCACAAATATTTTTTGTCAGATTTAGTCATACCCCGATGGGCTGTCTGTTACACTCTATTCCTCTCCCGTTCTGCCAAATGCCGTTGATGCACCGCAAGGATTATCATCCCATTTTATTTCCTTCTTCGTATTCACTAGGTTAATCGATTCATAGCTGTCGTGGCCAGAAGGCTTTAAGACACTGCTTTACCTTTGATTTCATTATCATATGTCCGTGTCATTTATCCACGCGTTCTGGCTGGTGGATTCAAGGTCACACCCTTCGAGGGAAATACCTTCAAAGTGCCATTGACCACTCCACTCTAATCACCTCTGTTCCCCGTTACTCGTCTTTTTTATTATCTGCATACACATTTGCTCGTATCTAAACTATCACTTTTCACATGTTGCAATGCTCGTGCAAACGCTTAAAACACTCGGTACTCTCACAGTACGATATTCCATATTTCATAAATGACAGCAAGATTTCAAAGAAATTATTGGACATGGCAAATAATTCTGTGCGTAAAATAATAAACGACGACTGATGATTTCAGTCAGCATCATTTAAAGTTATTCATGGAAATAAATCGAATAAGAATTACTAAATGTATTTATGAAAACATTTTCATGCGATAGGAAGGTTTTAAATAATTTATTTTAAAATAATTTAAAATTGATTAAATCTCTCTCTTTCATATAGAAAGAAGGTTAGAAAATGTATACAAAATGTATTTGATATCGAGGTATACAAATTTATTTCCTGCCATGACGAAATGACAGAAGATTTCACTTTTGCAGGCATTCGAGAGGTAATTTGCTTTTCCGAGGTTGTGTGTGTCGGAGGTCAGATTCTATAGGGCTGATGTCGTTACCCTTTAAAAGGGTTGGAGGTAGGCCGGCTCCGCACAAAACGAAAAGAAGAGCGTCGTAAACAGTCAGCAATCGAAGTACATTACGCTTTTTGACTATATAAATACTTAAATATTGGCGATTAATTTCAGTATATAAATATTATGAAATGTATATAAAGAAATCTATTAAAATGTTTATTACTTAATTCATTTAATTATTTTTTGAACATTGATGCAGTACTTATTTTACTTTTTATTCCTATTCTAAAATTCGTTAATATAATAAAATTCTTGATACAAGTTTGAAAGGACGGAAAAATTTTAGTCGTTGAAAAAATTCCAGCTGACAACTCGAACGTGATTATGGAGCGAATAATATGTAGGCTAATATTGGCCATTTTTTCTCATCTTATATCAGAATTTTGATTTGCCAGAGCTATATAGATAACAAATTTATTATTGATACTGTAATATTCTTCTAATAGCCTTAATTAAATGAAATATTAGTCAAAAGGATAGGCGTTAATTAAATGATTGATTAAAGAAGAATTTACAAATAAAATAAAATTTATTATCAAATTGTGGCTTCAAGAATCAAAACAATTACAATTAAAATTTTAATATCTCAGGGTCTTTACTCGGTTTGATGATTAGGACACGATAAAAGTAGAATTTGACTAATTAACAATTCATAATATTATTTGCCTAAAATTAAAACAATAAGTCGATCAATGAAAGAAAACTAGAAGAAAGCGAACGAACGAACGAAATCTGACTCTATCATTTAATTAGCGTTTACAATATTATCATAGTTTTGGTTTTTGTTACTTACATACTGTCGACTCACAGATTCTACACTATTTGAATCGAAATGGAATTTCTTGACTCCCAGAAACTCGGATGATCCTCCTAATTACCAGTTATCTGATGTCTGCTTGCCTTACAGGGATCTTACGAGTTGCTAATTTATTAGTCTTTTACTGATTTGGATTTAAACTGCAAAGTAGCTTGTTTTAAATGTTTATTCTCTCGTGGCTGGTCCTAAATGTAGACTCTGCTATTCCGCTCCTTGCTGCTGACCAAAACTAACTTTAGTTTTAAATACTTTAGATCGTCTCGACTATGTTTCTGACACGACCACTTGCTGTCCTTTCTGGCTGCTGACTCAAAACTTCATCCGTCCACTTCAATCTTTCGGCACCAACTCTCCAGGTTTTATTACTTGTTCCGTATTTCGCAATCTTTCGGCACCAACTCTCTATCCTAGTGCCTCTCGAGTTTAAGCGCGCATTTCCATTTCGGCATTTTTCTCTAAGCAACAGAACTCAGCGTTATTGACGTTTTTTGTCGCTCAAAATACCGCTAACAATTTATTGGCTAACAATTTAATTTCTAATACAAACAATTAATTGCCTAATGAATTGGCATTACAATACTTATACTTATGTATAATTATGTTTCTCCGACATTTCTCCGACTGGCCAAAATTCAAAATCTATTTGATGTATCTAAACTTGTAGTTTCGATAGGACACGGGAGACGTAAAAGCGGCGAAGATGTGCTGCATCAGTCATTAATGAAAAATAATAGCAAGTTTCTAAATCTTTTTAAATTTTAAAGAGAGTTTCTACTTTAAACACAGTAATTTAGATGCATTCATATACAGAATAACTGCACCTATACTAATCTAACGAGGCGGCACTATGGTGAATTATTATACAAATAACTTTCGCATCATCTTCATTTTGATTTATTTGGCTAACCCTAATCATCAGGATCAAATGGCAGATGCAATTCTTTCACTATTTAATTAACGTCGTTACCGAAAACCTAGGATTAAACTGAGAAAGAATCAGGACAGTAGTCAGGTAATCATCCAAATACGAATGTCGCGCACGTTGATTGTCTAGTAGTTCTCTTGGTATTTGATAATATCTCACAGGACCGAGAAATAAATGAACCTAATATCTTTTTATATATGAAAAGACATTATAATAATACAGCATGTATTTTTCAGCAAAGTTTACAACTACTTTCAGCTTCTAATGTCACGTACAGTCGATTCAACACAGGTGTCTCATTTCCTCAGGGCAGAGTAGGCAAGCAACATAAAACAAAAACACACCATTTCTGCATAATTCTTTTTGAATTCTATTTTTCTTAAATAGTTATGATCAATCTAACCCTAGCGCTGAATTCTAAGACGTAATTTAAGTGCATTTACCCAGAATTTGTCGTTTTTATTCGACAATGAGCCGAATCATATGGTAACATTATTAGTATTGTTTTCAAATTCATTAGAAACTGTAACTTATTAATGTTTTCAGAAGAGGAACGAACCAGAATACTGTCGATTATAACCAAATTTCTTAAAGTTTATAACCAAAGGACAAAAGTTACACATCTCTCTCTATATTGTAATAAACATCTAGATAGGGTTAAATCAAATGATTCTATTAACAACATTTACTAAGCATTAAAAGAAATTTATTATTGTTGATAAATTTGCAATGTACAAGCCCTATTTTTTATGCCGAATTTCATCCACCTTAAAACAAATACTTTAATTTTCATTTATTAATTAGTGGCATTTATGAACATACAGTTCTTATATCATTATAATCAAATACGACGAATCTCTTATGTCAGGGCCATAACTGGGTTTGATAATTAGAAAAAAATTAATGTATAAACTGACAATTAACAATTCAAATATAAAAAGTTAACCTAAAACAGTTATGAAAATAAGTGAAAAGAAAGCTGAACGAAACGAAAACTGAACGAAATTTGACTATACCTTTTTAATTATCGTTTACTAATTTGTATAAAAGCTTTGTTACTTACTGAACGACTGTCTGGTACCAGATCTCTCTTGTAGCTTGAAAACTACCACACTAAAAAGACATATTTTTTTTACACAGAACACTACCTTGAAATTTTTAATACACACTATTAAAAAAGTCGTCCTCTGCTATCTGGAACCTCGAATGAGCCGCTCCCTTCGGTCTGCTAGTGGATGCCGGTCTCCTCTATGCGGTAATTGTTCAATCAGCGTGAAGCAACCATTTGCTTCACCGTGTGCAAATTATTATATAAATCTCGCCGTATAATATTTGCTTGTATTTCATGTAGAAATACAGGATCCCGCCATTCGTACTTTATATCTGCAAACTTTACTGTTCGTTGCTCTAGGTGAACTGAACTGTATTATTTCCCCGTCGACTTTTAACAGTTTCCTCTCTCGTACGCAGAATTTTTACTCCTTCATCTTGCAATCACCGATTCCCGACTTTTAGATCATCAGACTTTTACGTTTGAAGTGTCCCGTTTCTCGCGGGAGACTGGCGTTCTCCAAGTGCATACTGAGTTTTAAGCGCACGCGGTCTCCATTATTGAACAAAGGAAAAAAAACCCGCCTTCATTGTCGCCTTTACGCATTCGTACCGCTAACAATTTAATTATATTAAAACAATTAATGGCCTGTTTAATTGGCATTACAATATATAAAAATGAATGTTTGTCTGTCTGTTTCCCCTATGTGCTCCTAAACCCATCATCCGATTTCGATTAAACTTAGGCGAGTTGTTGTGCGCACGACCACGAATGTTTCTGTTGACCTTTCGAAGCGTTAGGGCCGAACGGGGGTGATATTTAAAAACGTACTAAATATATTAAAAACATACTGAAAAGGCCGATTAATTATTTTTTGGAGTCTATGTCATTAATAGTTTCTATCCAGATGTATTTAGAGTATAATTTACACCCCTTAAAGCACCAATAAGGGAAGAGAAGGAGGGGAGTTACATAAAAATTACGCGAAACAAATTAAATAGGTGTCAAATCCACGGTTATAGAAGTAAAAGAATTTAATTCTGCCATTCATTAAGTCAGTTAAATTATAGTTCATCACCAAGTTGTGGGGGGAGGTGGAGGAATTTTGAAACATGCTAAAACGGCCGTGGCTAGCGACCAATATTTAGTTTTCTGTGTCGATGGGATTAATAGCAGATATGATATATTAATTGCAGATATGTTGCCACAATGAAAAGAAATGATAAAAAAATTATTTGCGAGTTTCTAAAGGACAAGCTTTGAAGAGATTTGGACATTTGGACCGTAGGTGGAACAACGATCCTAATCTCAAATCTCAGTATGTTACATTTTTGTAAAAATTACCATTCTTTTTTTAAAGGCTCTGTATAGGGTAATCCACATAGTGGCAACTCCTCTCTTATAGCATAGGAAAAGGAGTGAAAGGGGGGATGCGGAAGGGTAGAGCAAGGTAGCCAATGGTTAACTGGGGCCCCCGGGCTATGGTTTAAGGATCCTACCCGGCAATTCGCCTAAAGGTGATGCAGGGAAAACCCTAGAAAAACCTGGACCAGGTAGGTCGGGCATTTGGTATTTGTCCCACGCCCTTCCGATGACGGGAGAGGAATTTGCCGTAGGGACGCAGCTTTCCCCTCACCGTGCCTAGGCTAGCACATGCTTATTTGTCGACGAAGATGACTGTTCAAAATGCGAGCCATTTTATTTACCATATCAGTTATAAAACCTGAAACATAGTAGTACAAAACTTCGCGTGGTTTACGACGTTCTATGAAGACCACTACATGAATTTCCCTTGTCATTAAGTTTTTCTGGTTGGTCAAGTGGTACGGTCAGATCTGTTTTCAATACATTGTATGGTTATATATGATTGATATCTGTTTGTTGCTGACCATTGAAAACATGTATCACCAAATTTTAATGAATGAAGAGAAACAAAATTGACAAAGAATCTTCGGAGAGAAGAATAAGAACAGTGAAATACGAATTGTCTTGCTCGTTATACATCGTCATACGTCGAACATTGCTTCAATTAACTAGATGAAGAAGCAAATTTTAATTGTATCAAAATTAATTAAATCAAATACATATGTTGATGATGTAATATTAGGAACAGGAAATGAAACGTAATTATTACAAGTTAAGAAGGATGCAAGTATTTTATTAAAGAAGGTGGATTCCATTTGCGAAAATTCAGTAGCAATTCAGAGCTATTGATGGCATAAATTTAAGAAGGACTTTGTGAACAAACATTCAAGGTAGTTTGTGAAGAGATAATTAAAATTCTAGGTCAGCTTTGGAAGCCAACAACAGATATATTCAATTATTCTGCGAATTTACATTTACTAAGCGTAATATTATAACCCAAATTGCCAAAAAAAATTATCCTTTAGAACAGATTGGTCCAATGTTGAAATCAGCCAAATTACTAATGTGGGAAACATGGATCACAAAGCGTTGCTGGGATGATAAGCTGCCTGATAATATTAGCAAGAAATGGCAAGAATTTTGTAATTATGCAATCATCATTAAGGAAATACCTCACAGATTGTTAGCAACCTCAAATTTCAGAAGTTTCAGTTGCATGTATTTTCAGATGCTAGCAATAATGCTTATGGTTACATGTATATATAGTATGACTAAATACGTTCAGGATCAATATTCTGCGAGCATTCTTAAAGCATGTGCCAATTCCTCGATTAGAATTGTGTGCCGCTGTGCTTGCTATACAACTAACGCATAAAATAATTCATTCTTTACAATATTCTTTACATATTGGTGTGACTCACAAGTGGTTCTTGCTTCGTTATCTAAGCCTCCATCCACATGAAAAACTTTTATATCAAACAGAGTTTCATATTGTAATACTAATTAAGAAGACCATTAATTGTTTAAATTACAAATTTTTGTTTGGCGGCAAAAAATCTCAAAGAACGGAGTGATGGCGGTCTTTTATTGATATTGAGTTAGGGAGACCATGGATTGTTTGTTTTATAACATTGATTGACAGCGGCATCGATCTCAAAGTACGGAGCGACGGCGGGCTCTTATTGATGTTAAATTAGAGAGACCATGGATTGTTTATTTATAATATTTTTGAGTGCCGGCGGGCTCTTTGTTACCGATAGCGTGGGAACTGGAAGAGAACGCACGGAAGGTGGAGCCACTCCAGAGAAGCGAATAGTTAGATGATCTGGAGGGAGAAGGATGTGGACGGAGAGATTAGTTGGGTGTCAGATCTCGAGGGAGAAGGATGAGGATGGAGAGATGAGTTCGTCAGCAGAGTTAATAGGAGGCGTCGGCGTGCCGTTGGGCCGATAATAGACAAAAATATCACATGATCTATCCATTGTTATGAACACTGTAACACTGACTGGTTTCCCTGTTAAAATCTTGGGTGTTTGCGGAAATAGCGACTGATTGACTGGTGGCTGCGGGCGAAACAACCGTTGTCCATAGGCGAGGAGTCTGGAGTTCTGAAAGGATTGAAGTGTGTGTGTTTGTGAAAGTGTATGTGCAATATAATGGCCTTTTAGTGAAGTGTGTTCCCAAGCTTTGAAATCATCAAGTCTGATTCCAAAAGGACAGTTGGAAGTACGAACTAAAATAATAAATGTTTTGTAAACAGTAAATTAAAGGTAGAACATACCTTGTAGGAGAGATACGAAGGGCCTACCTTTGGGGATGCCTTTTCCTCTCCGTTTTTAAACTAAGGTTCCCACAAGCCGAGGCACCTCGGCCTGTTTTAAGAGGTGTATGTTCCGGGGTCACAGACCTTGGGCATACGGTAAGAGTTGTCCACTATTCCAAATGGAACAGTCGGCCCGCAGCCTCCTAAGCTGGTCGAGGCACAGAGAAGGGAATGCTGCGCCCCTACAGCAAACCCCTTTCCCTCCATCGGAAGGGCGAGGGACAAGTACCTACTTCCCGACCTACCTGATGCATGTTTTCTAGGGTCTGTCCTGCAATACTTTTAGGCAAATGCCGAGGGTTGCTTGGCTACCTTCCTCTACACTTCCGCATTCCCCCGTTCAAATCCATTCCTATGCTATTAAAGGGGCGTTGCCTAACGTGGATTACCCTCATGTAGCCTGTTGCCCTAAAAAAAAATTAAATGTAATTTCATTTAATATCCAGTGCGTTTCAAATTGTTTAAATTGTAAATTCTTTAATCGTAATCTTGATTTGTTTCTTACTATCAAACCCAGTAAAGACCCTGAGAAAAAGAGTATTTAGATTTGTTTGTAAAATATAAAATTTGTAATCTTGAAGAATAAATTTGTTTTTAAGAATAAATAATAATTTTTTTAATTAACTATATTTTTTGTTTATTACATTTTTGGCTTCCACAACGTGGGGCAAGATAATTAATTAATTAGTCCCGTTGTTTAATTATTACAATATATTCAAACGAATTCAACGACAAAAGAATTGAAATATATTAAATCAAAACACTATCCAAAATATATCATATCAAGAAGTAGCACTTGTAATATGGTGGGGAAAAAAATTATTCTGTCTAGGTCCAAGTTTCCTATCTTTAGAAAAACAGCAGTCGCCATTGTCAGTAAAGGACAAATTGAATTATTCTATAGATTTAGAAGTAAAAAACATAGTTGCAATACAAGCGGTGGTTAATCAAAATGTAATTTGGTCACAATTTTCATCCTTTCATCAACTGATAAAAATAGTAGCATGGTGTTTCAGATTCGTGAAAATTAAGTCCTACAAGAAGATCAAGATTACTTCTGAATAATGCTGAGTATGATCATGCGATTAAAGGTCATCATTAAAAAGGTTCAGTCAGAAAGATTTTAAAGTGAGATAAATGAGTTAAGATCAAGTAAACAAATTTCTAAAAAGAGTTCAATAACAGCACTGAATCCATTTTTTGATGAAGAAAGATTTCTTACAGTACGTGGCAGAATTACCAAAGCTAATGTATCAGAATTTAATAAACATCCCATGATCTGCCACAGAAGCAGTTAGTTATCAGATTAATTATTAGGCAAGAACATCGGAGTAATCTTCATTCCGGAATTCAATCATTGTTATATATTACTAAGACTGAAATTTTGGATTATTAACGGAATAAGAGAAATTATGAATGCATTAAGAAATTGTACCGTGTTTCCGTATACAACCTAATTGAGTAAATAAAAAATGAGTGTTTTACCAGACTGTAGAATTAAACCGAACAGACCATTTCTTATCTCAGGCTTGGACTATGGTGGTCCAGTCTAACAAAGGCATATATAACATTGTTTGTTTGCTTTGTTACTCAATCAATTAATTTAGAATTGATAAAATATATAACAACTAATGCTTTTTTTAGGCAGCAAAAATAATAAAAAATCAAAATCAACTTTCCAATAAGGAATACAAACGGCTCATGGGCGCGATCGGACCTAGAGAAAACCGATCTGTTTACTCAGCATTTAGGCTCCTTTCACACTATCCGTTTTTCTTCAGGATTCCTCCGTCCGGAACGGAAACACGTTAAAAATTCTTCCGGAGAAAACCCGAAAGGCAACAGCTGATGCCCTCAGTTGGTGGTTGACGGTTATACTGTTATAATAAATCGTAAACAAATTCTTGCCAATTTCAGGAATTATAATTAGCAATACGACCATCATATAAACAAACTACAATTAGGGAAACAATAACTAATAAAAAGTTAACTTAAAAGTGGCAGACTTTTTGATGCGGATTTAAAGTTTGTCTGTATGAAGGTCGTATTTAATATTACTATTAACAGCATTAACATCTGCGTTATGTTTCGTAATTAAGCCCAATGTTTTTAATCAGTCATCAAATTGAAATTAAAGAATAATTATTCATTTTCTTAATCTTTAATTTAGAGTTTTCTGCAATAATTCATTTTCAACTTCTTTAATTTAGAATTTTGACGGGCTGTCTGCAATTTGCCATATGTATATATTTGTACAAGGAAAATTTCACAACACACATATATCTATGGACTGCAAGTTGATAAATAATTCAAACAAAAAATCAGTCCTCGAGTTAATCAGTGTTAACAACACCTCTTCTTTATTTAAACAGTAGCTTTCTACAATTAGCCATCATCAGGCGAAATTTAAAGCATATAAAATTACACATCAAGTCAAGAAGAAAATACATCAAGGTCAACTTGGTTAAAATAAAGCTGTAATAACGTAACACTGATTAACTGGAGCACCGCTCTTTTTGTTTGAATTATTTAAGCAAATAATTTTTAGAACTATTTACATTTTTACTAGGATTCTACATATATTTTTATACATAAAAATACATTTTTAATATTCTTTTAAAAAACATTAATTTTCATTTTTCAAACCGAAGAATTACTTTCTTAATTAAATTTGACTACTGATTAAAAACATTTCGTTTAATTACTAAAATTAACATTTTATCAATTATCAGTCTTTTAATATAAATTTTATATTCTCGAAGAAAAATCTCAAATTATTACATTATGTTTATATAATGATCGCCGAAACAGACGAATAAAATGTTACCCTATCAATGAAAGGAGAGATTATTTCATACATTAATTAAGGATTTGGGTATGGTGAAAATGTATTTTTGAATTATTTTCTAATGTCCTTTGGCTCCCTTGACGTATTACATGAAGAATGTAAGGATACTCTTCAGTGCCGAAACACTAACTTTACGAATTGTATACAACCAACTGAGATGCTGGCCATAACGTTACTCACTTTACGAATTGTATACAACCAACTGAGATGCTGGCCATAACGTTAAGGTAAATATAAATATATGCTATGTTTAATTGCGGAGAATTAAAAAATATGCTTGGTCCCACCACAGCTGACACAAGGACGCCATTGTTGTTAGAGGAACATTGTTGCTTCTCCGGATGTACGCAGTGGCAGCTCCAGGCGACACACTCGTCTCCGTCCGTCTTTTTTCCGTCTCCGGACAGTGTGAAAGGGGCCATAAGCTTCTTCAGTCGACTGAAAGAATGTCTCTGTTTGTTTTTTCTCCGGACGCAGGAATCCGGAAGAAAAACAGATAGTGTGAAATGGGTCTTAGTAAATATATTTTAACCTCTTTCATCTCTACTAACTGTTAATGAAGAAATGGAAATACAAGATTTCTTGGATACTTCACACCAACTCGCTCTGCCCATGGAACCGTTTACAATTATGGTAGTTCCGAACCTCATCAAATATCATCTAAAACCGAAGGAAACTCATCGGTACGATCTAGTCACTGGGATATTAATTAAAAAATTACCTACGGGAAGGTCTGCCATGCTATTTAAATGCTGTTCTGAGGCTGGGCTACTTCCCAGGACAATGGAAGGTAGCACAGGTAATACTCATCCACAAACCTGAGAAACCTCCAAATGAAATCTGGATCCTATAGGCGAATTAGTTTGTTGCCTGTTTTAAGCAAATTTGCTAAAAGTTATTAGCCATCCTGGAAGAACATAATAATATCCCAAATCATCAGTTCGACTTCCGTACTAAACATTCTACTATCCAACGGGCTCATAGGGTTGTAGACGCAAATAATCAAGCCTTTGTAGAAAAACAATACTACACTAAATCACTAAAAAAGATACATAATCTGAATTACCAATGTTAATCCAATAAATATACCACAAAATTCATAAAAATGGCAAAACAGTCATTGTAGTATGGATTCCAGCTCATCACGGTATCCATGGGAACAATATTGCAGACCTGAAGGCCAAGCTTGCCACACATCCACGCTGAAAGCCACTCCCAAGACCAACAAACATCTATAAAGATGTGTGTAAAAGTGCCCAAAGTAAACTCCAACACCAGTGGAACAACAAATGGAGAGGAATTAAAGCTAGCAATATCCACTAAAAAATCAAAGAATTCCAAGCAATAAAAATCGACCCCACAGCCACCCGAAGAGACCAGGTAGTAATATCAAGAATCAGAACTTAACATTCAAAGATGACACATCTCCACAAAATCAACAATAGCCCTCCACCTTATTGTGAGCTATGCAAGTCCCCAATAGTTGTTAAACATATAATAAGTGAATGTTCAAAATACGATCAAGAAAGAAAACAGCTACTGGACACTAAAAACATCAGTGAAGTGCTTCACTCAACAGAATACCAAAGACTAATAATGAAATACCTGATAATGAATAATCTTTACTGTGGAATATAAATAACCTATAATAATTAATGTAAAATAAATAAGTTTATTAAGTAGTCGCTAATGACCTAAAAGTTAATGCGACTCAGAATAAGATCAATTAAAAAAAATACTACACAGCTGCCTTCTTAGATGACAGTCAGGCATTTGATAGACTTTGACACAAGGGCCTCCTGCACAAACTTAAAGCATTCCTACCTCATCCGTTTTATAATATCCTCAAATCCTATCTTGAGGAACGATACTTTCAGGTAAAACTTGGGCAGCACCAGACGCAACTACACTCAATCAAGTCAGGCGTCACACACAGAGCATCTTGTATATCACAGCAGACTATGAATTTGTTCACCTTCAATGCCTCTTTTGCTGACGATAAAGTGCTTATAGTAAAACATAGAGACCCGGTTATCGCCGTAAATCCCCAACAGAGCCCATATGAAGTGATCAAATGGACTAAAAAATGGAGTGTTAAATTAATTAAATTAAGCAAAATCCTGTTACATAACGTTTACAAATGTAAAATGTAAAATAAATAATACTTCACGAAGTTAACAAACAGAAATTAAATATCTAGGTCTACACTTACACAAGGGCTTGACGTGGAAGTTCCACATCTGGAAAAATCATTAACAACTTGGATTGGAATTTCATAAACACTTCTTTTTACTCGGTTGAAAGTCCAAATTATCCCTATCCAACAAGCTTCTCGTCTAAAACACTGGTTTCAAATCAATCTGTACCTATGGTATATACCTATGGTACAGCTGCCAACACCAATACCCAAATATTAGAAAGATTTCAGTGTAAAGTGCTACGTGCTATGCACCATATTTTGTAAGAAACGTAGACATCGAAAGCGACCCAAAAGTCTATATGCCTATTGTGAAAAGTATGATCATAAAGTATAGTCACAAATACTTAAGCAACATAGAACATTATTGTAATGCGCTAATTATGAATCTACTAAACAGCAGTTGAATCGCTCTTGGCTCTTCTTCGCACCTGACGATAGGGACAAGAAACGTTGTGTGGTATTTATATTATCACTTTTTTGCCTGAATTGGTTACATTTCTTATTCATTATTCAATAGTGTAAACATCCAAAAGTTACATAGATTTTCACCGCTCGACTTACCTCATACATTTGACCAATCAAATCATTATTATTGCAACAACAAACGTCGTAAAAGGAACTTCTGATCTTTAAACCTGTGGGTTTCAGTCTCATGTCATGTGTTATTATATCATGTCTAATATTTGCTTATTGTGATAAACAGATTGCCAATGGAAATAAAAAAAATTACATTACTGGTTAAGATTCAGTCCAGTCCATTTACAATACTAAGTGCGTAGACCAATTTCTATCAAACATTATACACGTTACTTACGTCGAATGTAACGAGTTCGGTGTCGCTTAATTAGAAAGCCTCATTAATAATAATAATAGTTTTTTGATAGTTTCATTATGGAATTTTTAATTATTTAATTTCAACTCCAAAATCCTAGGGAGGGAAGTACCCATAATATTGGTTGAAGGGTTTTGCATAAAAAGGAATGCAAAAGAGACCGTTGATAGTGTCGATTCACGGGTTACAGGAATCGCAGAGTTTAATTCTCGCAATAACCATTGTGATTAATAATATTTTATATTCCTCCGCGGGGGGTTAACGTGATTGACAAAAGGTTACCTGAAGTTATTTTGACCCTCTTAAATTACCGGGTAATTTTTTTATTTTCTTACGGTACCAGCTTCATTTTGGTTTCTATTTAGTTAAAGATTGTATTTATTTACTCTTTTAAGGTACCGGGAGTATTTTTAGATTTTAATATGTTTGCGAGGATGTTTTGATGTTTTAGTCCGTAGTGATTTTTTAGACACTTTTATTTTTTGTAGTAGGAGAATGGTTTATTTGAAGTTAGTTGCATAGGGGTTAGGTCGGGGAGGCGGACTTAAATGAGTAAATGTTTCCATCGGTCTGTTGGCGAAGTTTAGGCGCAATAAATCCGAGTTTTGGCGTCGATTAATTACTGTAGATGAAACTTGGATATATCATTATACGTCCGAAACAAAAATACTATTGAAGCTGGTAAATTGAAATGTTTACCACGACGTTAGTGTTGAATAAATTCCTACTCAATTAACTTAAATAAATAGCCTTCAGCTAGTCTTAGTTAAATACGAGCCGTAAATTATTTAATCACCCTCTGGTCGTGTTTCTCTGTTTCGCAGAAGGTGACTGCAAGTTTTTGAGACATTTTGGAGATACGTCAAGAAGGAAATACGATAGATTTCCTTGGTAGCCATCTAGGCTGAGGCCAACCAGTGACTTCTAAACATAATTAGAAGCCATTGATCAACTTAGGTATTTCGAGATCTGAGGAGACGTAATCGGAGGTACGAAGATACAGATAAGGGCAGTCGGTGACCAGCCACTAAAAGGGGTAGTCGGGTCTAGATCACGACTCGAGTCGTGATGATTCAGCGCTAAGTTGAGAGGGCGACGGCTACCATTGATGGACTTGACAGCCTCTTCAGAAGTCCACGACGCCGTCCGACGCCACCGCACATCCCCAGTCACAACAAATAGACATCCGCCGGTACGGTACCGTGAATATTTTTCAAGTATGGTAATGCCAGTCTTGAGCTGCTGATTAAATTTGCTATGTTGTGGTTCACGAGAGAAAGAGGAACTTGATATTTTTATCAATTGAACACTTCCATTTTTTAAAATTAGATTAAATTTTAAATTTGGTTCCTTTGTAATTAAATTATATTTTAAATTAATTAAATCCTTTTCTATTACCGTATAAAATAGAATTCCCAACCCATAATCTTACACCCAGTAATTAATTATCCAACTCCTGGGTCCAGTAACAATTTAAATCAGTCTCAATTGTGGTATAGTAGCGATACTAATTCACACTATCGGTTTGCTTTCTATTGGATGGATCAGTGCTGGTGCGACACTGGAAGCAATAATGTGAACACACCCATTGTTTTCGATTGAAGAATACGAGGGTGGTCTGAAAAGTTTCTGACCTCAACGAGAAGATGGCAGCACTAGTAAATAAAAGCTAGTTTATTTCGTTGTTCATCTGTTGACAGTTTCAGTTTCAGCCATTTTGGACGCGCAGTTGTTATGTAACAGTCGTCTGAGTGAGTTAATGTGAGTGTTTTTGTGAAAATGGAGAAAATTGAGTATCAATCTGTTATTAAATATTTGTTTTTGAAAAGCAATACGCCTACACAAATCAAAGGTTGGATTCTGTGTATACTGCACCATCATTTACCACAGTGAAATTTTGGGCAGCTGAATTTAAACGTGGCCGTAAGAGCTTGGGAGACGATGAACGTTGGGGACGTCCAAAAACTGCAACTACCGACGAAAACATCGCCAAAGTTCACCAAATGGTGCTACACGACGAGAGAGATAGCAGAGGTCATGAACATGTCAAAAAAACGTGTTTGCCACATATTAAATCAACATTTAGGCATGAGAAAGCTGTCCGCCCGTTGGGTGCCGCGTTTGCTCACGTTAGACCAAAAACGTGTTCGAATGAACATTTCCAACGCTCTGTTGGCGAAGTTTAGGCGCAATAAATTGGAGTTTTGGCGCCGATTAATTACTGTAGATGACACTTGGATACATCATTATACGCCCGAAACAAAAATACAGTCCAAACAGTGGACTGCAAAGGGGGAACCGGCTCCAAAAAATGCAAAATCTGTTTTTCGGCTGGGAAAGTATTGGCGAATGTATAGTCGTGGAGCTATTTTAATCGATTATCTTCAAAAAGGAAAACCTATTACAGGAGCATCATTACTTGACAAGCTGAAGGCATAACTTGCGGAAAAACGGCCACATTAGCAGAAAAAGAAAATCCTGTTTCACCAAGACAACGCACCGTCTCACACCTCAGCGGTTGCCATGGCGAATTACGGTTTGAACTGCTTGACCATCCAGATCTAGCCCCAAGCGACTTCTTGTTCCCTCATCTAAAACTTGCGCTCGGAGGACAGAGATTTTCGTCAAATGAAGAGGCAATCACCTTCGTGAACAATTATTTTGCAGAGAAAAACGCCGAGTACTTTTTGGACGGGTTACAGAGATGGGAGCATCGCTGGGAGGAGTGTGTAAAGTTACAAGGAGACTATGTTCAAAAATAAAAATTAAAAATTCAAATAAAAATATCTTCTATCATTGTTGGTTCGGAAACTTTTCAGACCACTCTCTATTTCGTCGGATCGAGCGCGGAGCCTGACTGGCAGTTCAATGTGAATTAGGCTTAGTTCCTGAGTATTTTGGACTGCGTTGAGGTACCGGCAGTATTATTGACTCCGTTAAGATACCGGGTGTATTTCAACTCCATTAAGGTACGGGGACTATTTTCACTACTTTTAGATATCACGTGAATTGTTGACTCCCTCTTAATACCGGAGTGACGTTTAACTCCATTAAGTACCGGGGATATTTTTCATTCTCTTAATGCACAGAATGTTTTATACTCTATCAGGGTGTACCGATTAAGAGGTTATTCGTTAAAAAAGTGACGTTCTCGATACCAGTTACATCCAAGAGGTTACTGTATAATTAATTCCTTTTCCTGGCTAATATAAAGAAAAACCCAGGCAACGGCCTCAACCCAGATGGTAAAAAATAAAACGTCAATTATGTGAAAATAATTAAAAAACGTGATAATTTTGTGTTAAATTACTACGCCCGAACTGAACGTGATGTCACAGTAGATAGATAGATATATTCACCATTAGCCCTCTTAAGAGCAAATAGGATTCGTCACAAAAGTACAGTAGATAAATTACATATAAACAGAATTAATATTAACAGGTTACACACACACACAATAAATTCATATCTGTTCACATTTGTCTAGTCACTACGATCATACACACTATCTGTAGGAAACACGCACACGACACTAATCACTTCCTGGTATTCATCTCCTGTCGCTAGGTACGGAGGGATGTCGTCATGGATATTTACTAAAACAGAAAGCAGAGACAGGAAAAACAGAACCAAAAGGGGAAAACTGGACAAACTATTTACATATTTATAGCATATCCGGCAATTTTGTAGGCAAGGCAGTTCAACGAATGTGAGTACGATTCAAAAATTCGTGTGCGGAGTAATAAGTTCCATTTACAAGAAAAGTTTTACTTTCCTTGACGAATGCGTTGTAGTTGTTGATGTTCTTTCCATGTTCAGGAAGGCTGTTAAATAGTGCGATCCCGGAATAATGAACGCTGGACTCGTAGAGACTGAGGCTGTGCTTGTCAGACCTGAGAACTCAACGGTTTCTTGTGTCGTAGCCATGATTGTCCCCGTTACTTGCAAAAAGGTTCATGTTGCGTTTAACAAATTTTAGTACTTCTAATATGTAAGCGCTGGTAGAGTAAGAATATGAAGTCTTTTGAACGCGTTTAGATTTTCATTCTGAACAAACATACACACACATAGTCAATTATATTTATTAGACTATCTGTATGCCGGAGTTGCCCAGATTTTCATTATTAAATTCGGAAGCCAACTCCGAGGGTTTGACTCCAATGTCGGTTTTTGTATTCTTTTTATGTGACCACCCCCATCCCCCATCCCGCCCTACTGACTGCCGAAAGGGGGAGGAATTATAGACATTCCAAATCAGGCGAAACACTTTTTTGTATTTGACTCTGAAAAAATATTTAGTCGAGGCAAATATCGACCCTTTAACTTGTTTGACATTTCCACTCTCCTCCAACCCCGCTCCATACATTGTGTAATTTTTGTTACTGTCAAGAATACTCACAAAATCCTTAAGTGTGTAAAAAATACTTTGGTACCTCGATGATATATAACCATAACCAATATATCTATCTATATTTATATATTGAAATATGCAAACTCTCTTCAAAAAATAACAGTTTTGTGCAATATCGTTAATTCTAAATAGTTCTCACTTGAAATTATTCCCTTATTCTTTAAACATTTCCAATCAAATATGAGAAATTATAATGCTATACAGACATAACCAAATGTGAAATTATAATGATGTACACATATAACTAAAATTTATACAATAATCTCACTTTCAATAATTCGTCAGTTTATTCACATTTAAAATCAAATCAATTAAATTATAATTATAAACAAATATTAGGTATTGACTTTATAATTATTCTATGTCTCCTTCAGTGCGTATTGCAAGATATAATTCGGCAAACTCTTGTTCCGTCGTCCGGTTGTTAGACATTCAAAAGTAAAGTTATTTTAACAAATATTTCTTCCACGTATCATATAACATTGTTTATATTTATCATTTATCAGTAACCGTTCATGTGCGTGAAGCAGACGTTGCTGCACAACAACAATGAAGTAAAGCGGAAATATTTTGATTAAACGAAAAGTATAAACATATTCAGCAATACTCCATATAATGATGCAGCATACAGCTAGTCTAATAAATATAATTGACTATGTGCGTGTATGTTTGTTCAGAATGAAAATTTAAACGCGTCAATAAATTTCGACCAAAATTTGCAAATGTGTTCGTTTCTAACCGGAAACAAACACTGGTGGAGGGACAGACATGCCTACCACGACAGAGACGGGAGTTGAAATTTTCTAGCTTGCTTAAATGGCCGATATTTGCGTCGGATATAATAATTTTCGGGGTCAGTGAAATTGATAGCGTTCATCCGGATGTTTTTTGTGTATAATTTCAACACCTTTTGGCATTGGAGGGGAACACCCTTAATGGTGAGACAGGAGGGGCTTTAAAAAATAACGCAAAAAGATTGACGTAAAATCCGGGGTTACGGATGTCGCTGAGTTTAATTATGACAAACGGGCAACACCGGGTACCCTGCTAGTAAATAAATCTATATAATAAAAAAGGATGTATATTTGTATGTATGTATGTATGTATGTATGTATGTATTTACGTTGTTCTTTATACAAATTTTATCGCGTGGACAGAATGCAACAAAAATTGGTACACATATTCTTCAAAATACTAGAAACGGTACTGTGGGGGTGAGAAACCCCTAGAATAACGTGGAAATAATTATAATTGAAATAAGTTACGAATTAGTGTTAAATTACTGCGCGAGACGATGACGTCATAAGTTTTCAAGACATTGACGCATCCTAAATATAGTTCTGTATTTCGTAATGAAATAAAGCTGAAATATTTTGATTCAATAAAAAGTAAAATTTTTCCAGTATTACTCCATCGAATAGTAATAAGAAACAATACGAAACACTTTAACATCCTTGCGCAAAGTTAATTTGGAATAGTTAATTATCCCGCTATCTTTGATAAAGCCAATATGGCGTCTTATAATACATTCAAATGTGTGTCGGTCGAGATTTATAAAATTTCATAATATAACGTACTATTGTATCCTGTATAATATTTCAGAAGATAATAAGATTTGTCTGAGGTACGACTGCTGAATTATATGTTTGTAACTATAAAAGTATTGAAAATGACGTACGGAACTCCGAAAGTTTTTATGGTCGTTATTCAATTAATGCACTATCAGTCAAAGGTGTGTACAGAAATAGGAACATTTAAATTGAATTAAAAGTACAATTAATTATACTTTACGCAACGTATTTCTATAAATTTGTATAAATGTAAACAAATTATTGCGTGCAATTTGTGTCGTGAAACAAAAATTTGAGGTTAGAATAGCAGTATTTGTTTTCCATTTTTGGGAACGACGTTATAGATGTTCAATTTCTGAGAAATGAAGCTGAGCAAAAATATTTTGATTGAATAATAAGTATAATTAAATCTACCAATACCACATCGAGTGATAAATATAATTTATTATGAAAGGTTATACAATCCATGGCATTAATTTTCTTTTAAATAACTTGACTTTTGACGTGGAATATTTAACGGGATCAGGGACCAATATGTTTCCCAATTATTTCTTGCAATACGCACTGGAAGATACATAGAATTATGATAAAAACAATACTTAAATGTTCAAAATTGATATTTTTTTTATTGAAGACAGCGTATTTCGTAATGTTTTGCATTAATTTTATACAATGCTACCAACTGCAGATTG
Organism: Zhengitettix transpicula; assembly: GCA_037074705.1. NCBI lineage: Eukaryota > Metazoa > Arthropoda > Insecta > Orthoptera > Tetrigidae > Zhengitettix > Zhengitettix transpicula. Next base: position 184,845,524 of record CM073591.1, on the reverse strand, counting down.
CTAAAACCACCAAATAGTTTAATTTCAGATGGAAAAATTATATGTCTACAAATTTAATAATTGTTTTAAATAGTGTATGTATATCTATCTATCTATATATATTATATAAAATTGTCTTATACGGGTATGTATGTGTGTATACATGTGGGTATGCATATGGGTATGTTCCGCTTACAAAGCTACACAAATTTACATAAAAATAGCGCAAAAGCAACCGAAATTGGAGTGTATCGGGACATCTCTGGCAACGCCGGGCACCCAGCTAGTAATAAAATAAAAATGTACACGCACAATGCGTATAAAGCACAAACGTTTAGAAATTACTCTACAATAGTTTAGCATTTATTAAAATTAGATGATAATATAGGTAATAAGTTACATTAATCAATTCATTTTGATTTTTTATACCTGAAGAGTTCCAAAAGCAGGAACTAAACGTTGTGTTTTTTAATAAATTGTAAATGACGTGTTGGCCGTTTCATTTATATATTAAATAAAATTACTTTCGCAATTCCTCTGGTTAATTTTAGGATGAATATGAATCCTGTTTCATACTCATTCTACAGAAACGGCCCGATCCGTTACACTCAAATTTGGCTTAATAAATACAAATCGTGAAAGTTGATTTGAACCGGTACATTTGGTCCAGTTATCTGGATGTCAATTAAAAACTATATAATCCAAGTATTATGTACGTAAAGATCGAAACCAAGATTTTGTGGACGAAAACCATGAAGCGTTCACCCAAATCGTGATAGATCTGTTTCCTACCAGATGGCGTTAGATGCGATTTCAGTTTAGTTCAGTTTATCGTACAGGCAAGTGTTTTCAAGTTGATAGGACAGTCCAACGATTATCGTGTACCGTTAATCGTCGGGTGTTTAATTAAGTGTTCTTTTCTTGTCTTCAAGTGTTATCTGTATTAACCTGAAACTTTTTGTATTACAAGAAATCCGACGTATATGTTAGATTCGAGGCAAAACTAATAAAAGGTTCGCAGGTGCTGTAACATGAGAAAAAGTCATCTACATAAAGTTAGCTGTCCCAATAAATCATATCTCCCACTGTCAGTGTGACCATGGGCAATTCAACTTAAGCTGTAGCAAAGAGAGAAGGGTGCTTTAGTTCTAAGTTTAAGTCCCCTTTAAGACAACCGTTGCAAGTCGATCTTTTCATTTCACGTATGTGTGGCGTTTCATAAACTACAGTGTTATTAAGGTAAGCGACCGATCGTCCTCTGCCAGCAAAACATAATTTAAACGAAGAATATTTAACTTGATATGTTACTCAGAATATTTACAAATTTGGATCTGTGTCTTCCTGGATATCCTTGACGAACCAAACATTACGTTTGAATCGTAGCTAACGGGATATGAAACTCGTTGTTTCTGAATGGTCTCGATTATGTAACACTAACTTTTTAATTTCGAAAAAGCCGCCTGCATAGAAAATACACCGGGATACTTCGAGTCTTAAGATTGAGCTCATGAATCGCAATTATATATTCTACATGTAAATTAATAATCTACATGTAAACTCGTACGTTAGTTGTGCACTACGCGAATATTTTTATAATATTACTTTAGTTTGCGAGCTGGCAGCTTATTAGAACATTAAATGGTGAATCAGTAACAGATGACTAAAACCACTTGATAGGTTTGCAACAGAAAATATATGCCACAATGAAGGGTTTTTCAAACACTGAACAGTTGAAGACGGGAGGAAAATCAAAAAGTTATAGTGAAGGAGAGAAGGATTTGAGGCATGGTGAGGATAAATGGGAAATTTACGTGTACTTACAGTTTCCCAGGACGCGAAGACGGTACAGAACTAAGGTCAGCATCCTCCAGCCACCCAAAATAAACTAAGGGATAAGCAGCTTTCGTTTACGAGAATTGCACTTTTTTTAGGGAAATAGGCTACATGAGGGTAATCCACGTTGGGCAACTCCCCTTTAATAGCATAGGAAGGGATTTGAAAGGGGGATGCGGAAGGGTAGAGGAAGATAGCAAGGGTTAACTAGGCCCCCGGGCTATATTTTAAGGATCCTACCCGGCATTCGCCTAAAAGTGATGCAGGGAAAACCCTAGAAAAACCTGCATCAGGTAGGTCGGGCATTGGAAACTTGTCCCACGCCCTTCCGCTATGTAAAAAAAATTTTAAGAGTGGCTGGAGACGGTTTGTGTTTAAATCTAAATTCAGTCTGTATCTCATTAGAGGTCCAAGATTATCTGTGCTGGAGTTTTATATGAATCTCACGTAAATCTCGAAATGATATTAAATCTAAATTTTATAAATATTGTGTTTATTTTCATGTCTTATCAATTTGGATTGTATTTAATTACTTATTAAAAGTTATATGTTTATAAAATTTCGGTTTAATATCGTAATTTCCATAAATAAGATAACCTCACTCTCTTTAATCATTTTACATCACTACATGGAATCGTTCCATCTATATTAACCGCATGCATATCTATGTGGACTATGACTGCTGTTTTTAATTAAAGAATCAGTGCCTGCTTAACCATGTGAACACATTGAAGATCGGTATGACGTTATTTAAATCCCTTCTGACCATTTCAGGAATTTCCCCTCACGTGTTTTAATCGGACTTTGTATTTCGTGTATGGTGAAGTATCGTATTCGTATTCGAACAACGACAATGAGGGATAGAGTGCGTCGACGGTGGGCGTGGTAATCCCATAAGCTTTGGTCCCCGTGGGAGCTCTGGAAGAAGACTTCAGCCCAAGCTGGACGTCAGCTTACGCGTGTGGACAGAAGTGCGACTAATCTGCCCAGAGAGCTCTGCTTCCCGCCGCAAACATAGAGCACAACTATAAGCGCTAATACTATCACAAGAAACACTTTTGAGTAAAATTACTTTCACAAAGTAAAAAGAGTATTCAATATTATATGCGTCGACGTATGAGTCAGTGAAAAGGTAGAAAACCATACGGATCTTGCATTTATCTTATAGAGTAGTAAGTTAATTTAAATAATCACATTTAATCAAGGGCTATATTTGAAACCAATATGAAATCATTAATGGGCGATCTAAAGATTTTTGTATGTTTCCAAAATAAGTTCCAAATTATTTCGTGACATGTTGTGTTAGGCACAATGTAAGGTCTGCATACAAGTTCAGCTAATATTTTGTTCACGCATTCTTTCACTAATCTCACTAATTAAATCATTATTCCTGTTCACGTAAGTTTTAAAGTAAGAAAACCACCAAATCCACAATCATTCCCTTTACCCTTAAAACCAAATATTCCCTCATCCACTCGTTTTTTTCTGAACGGTACCAAAATACCTATCCAACAAATTGCACCATACCTAGACCTTATCCTCGATTCCTAATTATCATGGAAACCTCACATAGCCCACATTACCTCCAGAATGAACATAATAAAACAAATCTTCCCTCTTATCAACAGAAAATCTCCAATATCACTTCGCATCAAAAGACTCCTCTATCTCAACTCAGTTATCCACAAATACCTTGAAATTCTCCTAATTCTTACCATAATTCATAAATCCACCCAGACCCCAATAAATAGCTCCATCAACCTTCCAAATCCGACCATTGAGGTCTTCTACAATAATCCGCCTCCTCCTTCACAAAACCGCAGACTAAAACGTAAACTCCCAATTGATATCATCCTTCCCCTAAATCACTCCGGAATTACCTAACTCTAACCCGTACCTATCAATTGGCAGTACATACTACCTAAATATCCGTTCTTCCAATCTTCCCCATAACCGCTTTAATGCATTTCATAACACGAAGTTTCCCCGATGATCAGTTCGATCCCAAACATCTTGCCGGCAAACCTTCGTTGAAAACAAGTTAGTCAGTTTCTCTCGTCTCTAACGTGGAATGACAAGGGTCATATCCAACACACCAAGTTTACATGTTAAATATTTACAAATTATAAATACCTTCATTATTTTTTATTTGTTAAATATTTACAAAACGAAAATACTTTTATTATGTTTATTATGTTAAATTATCACAACTGTAACCTCTCCGGACTCAGAGTTAATTTTATATAAAAAAACATTAATATTATATTAGTTGTAACAAGTTAAAGTATATTCTGCCTTCATTATGTAGATTAATCTTCAGCGTCTTGTCATATATTTTTATTATCTTTATTTAGGGCAACCGACTACATGAGGGTAATCCACATGGTGGCAACTCCCCTTTAATAGCATAGGAAGGGATTATTTGAAAGAGGGGACGCCGAAGAGTAGAGGAATGTAGCCAAGGGTTAACTACGGCCCCCGTGCTATAGCTTAAGGACCCTACCCGGCATCCGCCTAAAAGTAATGCAGGGCAAACACTAGAAAAACCGTAATCAGGTAGGTCTGACATTGGGTACTTGTCCCACGTACTTCCAATCGCGGGAGAGCGGTTTTCTATTGGGTCGCAGCTTTCCCTTCTCGACCAGTTTAGGAGGCTGCCGACTGTTCCTATGGGAACAAAGAACAACTCTTAGCGTATGCTTTGTCTCCCCAGAACATACACCTCACAAAACAGGCCGAGGTGCCTCGGCTTGTAGGAAGCTTAGTTCAAAAACGGAAGGGGAAAAGGCATCCTCAAAGGTAGCCCCCTCCGTCTCTCTTAAAAGGTTCTGCCTGCGAGAGAACAACCCACGCAGTTTCTGCCCGTATTGTCGTCTTTTCATATGGAGAAGAAGGTGCAGACAGGCTATGCATAGGGTAATGCACATAGTGACAACTCCCCTCTTATAGGAAAGGGAGTGAAAGGTAAGATACGGAAAGGTAGAGCATGGTACTAAATGGTTAACTAGGGCCCCCGGGCTATGGTTTAAGGATCCTACCCGCCAATTCGCCTTAAAGTGATGCAGGGAAAACTGTAGAAAACCTGCATCAGGTAGGTCGGGCACTTGGTACTTGTCCCACGTCCTTCCGATGGTGGGAGAGGGGTTTGCTGTGGCGTTGCAGCTTTCCCGTCGCCGTGCCTAGACCAGTTTAGGAGGCAACAGGTCGACTATTAAAATGGGAATAGCGGTCAACTCATAAAATTTCTTTCTACTCGGGCTAGAGAGGATGTGTGGGTTTAAAGCGGCGAAGTTAGTTCCGCAGAAAAATTGCGGTGTAGTGTTGCGATGCTGCCTCGGTCCGTTTGAACCGATTGTGGAGGGGCCCCCGAACAGATCACGTGTACGGGTGTTAAGCTTTGATTCGTTCCCCACCTTCTGCAAGTTTTTCACTTGGGAACGGGTTTCTATCTCCACTTCGGAGCCATTTTTGGTATTCAGTCTTGCTACAATCATATTGGAGTGAGGGAGGCTCCTGGGTACTCCTAGTCAGCCTTCTCTTTTTATATTAAACTTTATCTTTTACCTCATAGCTCTTTCTGTTTTCTGTATATGTCTCTGGAAAGTACTTTCCTATTTTCCTTTCCTGGAGTCTTACTTTCTACACAGAAGAAGATACGGCGCTGGATTTTCTTTCGATCTGATCCTTCTCAGCCTGCTCATTTCCACGATTTGGTTAGAACTAAATTTCGTTACATCCTTCTTATTTCGATCTCTAAGTTTTAGCAGGTACGAAATATTGCAGTCTAACTTTAAAATTGCATTAAAGTAAATAAAAACCGTTTTTTCAGAGCGCACATTCTGTGTTGAATATATTTTAGTTTACTTCTTTAGCGCTTAATGTTTTATTGTATTAATTTGTAGTTTAAATTCGTAATTATAGTAGTCCACAAAATTTATTTTATTTAAAAATTAATGCTGTCAAAATATTCAACAATTCATCCACATATACAAAGTACGCACTGTGAATTAAGAAATACCTCAGGGTTCATTATGAAGTAAACTAACTTTGAAATTTTTTGAAATTTAATAAGGAATAACCGCGGAATTGGCTTACGTAAACTTCTGTCGGTGTCTTCAGGAAAGGGCATGTGGCGTTTCTTATTCTCTAATGTTATAGAGCAAGTCCTCATTCCGAGCATGTTTCATCTGAATCTCTTGCCGTCAACGTCCAGTCCGTTTCCTCTGCAGTCTCCTTGACAAATGCCACCTTCAGAACATTTTTTTATCTGAAACTCTGTAATCCATATGGATGAGCATAACAGCATCTTTTGTCTACATCTTATCTTGAAAACTCCATCATATTATTTGTCAACACTACATCCAGACGCACTTTGCCAAACTAAATCATCACTCAACCCTCTATTCCGTTATTCCAGCACAATCGCAGTCCGGGAAGCTAAGGTGTTGAATGGTGGGAACTTGCCTCCAACTCTTAGTTATGTGATGACGAAACCGTTTGGTCATAATTCTCCTGGTAACATTTGCCTGTTGTTATGTGAGGGAGATAGCACTAACTTGAGAGACATTCTGGGAAACTAGAATGTGCCGACAAGTTTCAATGGTCTTCTGGCAAGTGCATCTCCATTTGCGGGCGACCCTGAGCACTCGTGATAACGGAGCTATTTTCGCGCCCAAACAAAGCCGTCCTTCGGGCAATTTGCTATTTCGGGGTGCGTCGAGTCCGCGGTCTATCCTCCAATATTTTCATAATTTTTGTTCCAGTAAATTAAAGATTTAGCTTATGATTTTATTTATGTAATAAATACTACAGTATTTACGTGGCATGTTCATAAATGAAGTGTACTAGATTTGTATTTTTTTTATCAAAACTGTTGATACAATTGTTGAATATTTTTCCACATTATCGCCAACCCGTTTCATGCATGTGGTGAACTGTGGCAAAAGCATCTTAAAGCCCTCCTCGAAAAACTCTCCTGTCAGCTCCTTACCCAATTCAGACCCTTTTTCTGAAACTGATCGTCAATTGAAAATTTAATTCCACCCATGAGTGCTTTCAGGGAGGTGAAAAAATGATAATATGAAGGCGTCAATTCAGGGGAATAGTTCAAAACATCCCAACTAAATTATTCCAAGAGCGCCTTGGTGGTTAAGGCTGTGTGAGGACTGGCATTTTCGTGCAACAAGCACACTCCTCTCGTCAGAATTTCCCACTTTTGTTTTGAGGGTCTCACAATATCGTTGTGAATCTGCCCCTGAGGCAGAAATTCGACCTAAATTATGTCTTTTTGGTCCCAAATCAATGAGGCTATGATATTATTTTTTTACACGAATTTGTGGTTTTGAATTTTTTGGTAGACAGGGAATTGGCGTGACGACACTGAGACGATTGTATTTTTGACTCAGGCGTGTAATGACCACCCACGGGATCACAACACGGGATTTCTTACCGACATTTTTCGTAATTGGACACTGCAACCTGAGTTTACGTACTACCGTGCTTCTGCGATTCTCATTCTGTCAGAAGATTCCCTTCTACCACTCAGTGTTGCCAACCCTGAGACAACAAAAAATCACAGTTAGTTACGGTCACAGTACACTTACCTTCTGAACATGCCTAGTGTGTTAAAAACACACTGTACTCGTAGCAAGTATATTATGTTTGTAAGATAGATTCTCTGGAACTCTGATAAAAAATTGACATCAGTATTAAGTCACAAATTGCGCTTATGTATGTGCTTTTAGATTACATTCATCTTAGTTCATTTTTCGGCCACTATAAAGAAGTTGGAAAGATCAATATAGCAAAAGAAGTTAAACTGGACGATTAACTTAGGAATTAATTTAGCAATTGGGTTGAAAAATTGAAGACGTAGAGGCAGCCAACTATCTATTCTAGACAGTTGCCGCAGGACCAGTGAGATAGAGACGCAAGTTTGCATATTTTGCACAGAAACTGAGACTATTATTAATACTTTTTTACGAAATGTTTGTCTTTTCATTGATTAGTTTGAGTAACTTTTTGAAATTGCAGGGTCAACGATCTAAAATACATTTCGCACCGTATATCGCCGTTGGGTTCGTTTATGACTTTCCAAAATTCTTACCCTTTTACTTTGTTATTGCGTCACCACGTCCTTAATTCTAAGTGTTGGAAAGCGGCAAAATATCTGCGATTGCTAAGCTTCCTGTCAGTTATATACAAACCTAATGTGCAATCAGACAATTTAGGAATATATTCCGTTTCATTTGGACTGCCAAGTAGTTGGGTTCAGGACAAAAAGGCTACCGTATTCAAAGGTCAAAGTATATCGGAGTGTCTCGGTGCTTGCGTTTGACTAATTATGGAGACAGAAACGAACAATAATGGGATATTTTATTTTTTGATGTTTCCGGGAAACAGGACGACGACCCACGAGAAGAGGTCATTGTTTAACATTAAAGTTCACCGTATCAACAAAACTGTAACTCTAATTTCTAAAGGAATCCCAATGTTTGATGAGAAACAAAATAATATAAATACGTAGTATATTGTTATTATTTTATTTAGTGACATGTATTGACAGACTTAAAGGATTGTTTAAGAAAAGGTTTCAGTTTGGATTAGCCAGTATAAGCAGAAGTATCCTAATCGCTATTTAACAGAGTATTATGCTTAATAGGTTACCCCTTCTCAGTTCCCTCTGTAGTTGTTTCAACTTTCTTCAAGAGCTTCATGAAAAAGTTGTGTCCACAACTTCAAATGAAAACAACACTTGAGTGGATATGCAAATGGATACACGTAAAAGTTAATTTTTCCATGGTTAAACTAGTGATTGGCAGATCGATTCTTAATGTTGAGTCGTTCAGAGCCGACTCACTCATTGCTATGAGTCGATTATTTTAAACGACTCTTCCGCTCTCTAAATCCCATCCGATTTAATTCTCAAGGTTGAACTTGAGTAAGTAAGGAGGGAGGGAGGGGGGGGGTAAATACACACAAAAATTAAGAAGCAAAATATAGAAGAATTATTAATAAATTTATTTATGAAAATTAATATGAATATATTACTACGACTATTTTACAAAATTATTATTGCTAGTTGGATAAAGCACCTGGGATGTGAGCCGACTCCTTTTTTTCCGTCGTGATCTGCCTCCCCAATTGTACATACCGGATAAACCAGCAGTTCCTTTTAAATATAGATTGGCGACTTCATAGTCTTCGAGAACATGGATTAATACCTGGGTTAGGGCATTGACCTCGTCCTAGCCGATCTTCTGGGATTTATTGGAAACGAAATATTCAATGCAAGAAATACGTGGAATAATATCACCAAAGCAACATATATATCTGGATAAAATTTATTCTGCATATTCATTGTACATACTCATGTAAATTTAAGCTGTTAATATTTATATGTTAGTAGGTTGGGAGCATAAAAAAAATTTTCTTTTTTCTTTAGGGCAACAGGCTACATGAGAATAATTCACGTTGGGCAACTGCCCTTTAATAGCATAGGAAGGGATTTGAAAGGGGGGATGCGGAAGGTTAGAGCAAGAGGTGGAGCAAAATTATCTACATCAAAAGGACGAAACGGCTGGGAGTAATTTGTTAACTATGGATGTAGAGGAGTCGTAAGAAGAACAAATCAAAATTAGGTTTCTGTCTTGATTGTATTAACAATAATTAAGACTTTTACCGTACTGCCTGTTAAAGAATCTAATTTGAAAGAATAATTTATTACGAGTGTTATTGTTTATTCTTGGACGGTGATGCTCATAACTTTTTCAATTCTGAACCAGCCGAATCTTTGTTCATCTCAACTACTCAGCTTGTAACTCACTCTGCACAAGTTCTTCGACGGCTCAACTCTACGATTCATGAACCGACACAAGCAACTCCCTCACGAACTGTGAGTCCTTTTAGAGAACGATTCTATTTTTTTTAGGGCAACAGGCTACATGAGGGTGATCCACATTGGGCAACTCCCCTTTAATAGCATAGGAAAGGATTAGAAAGGGGGGATGCGGAAGGGTAGAGGAAGGTAGCCAAGGGTTAACTATGGCCCCCGGTCTATATTTTAAGGATCCTACCTGGTATTCGCCCAAAGAAATGCAGGAAAAACCATAGAAAAACCTGCATCAGGTAGGTCGGGCATTGGGTACTTGTCCCACGCCCTTCCGATAGCGGAAGGGGAGTTTGCTGTGGGGACGCAGCATTCCCTTATCCGTGCCTCGACCAGTTTAGGAGGCAGCTGGCCGACTATTCCAATAGGAATAGCGGACAACTCTTGCCGTATGCCCAAGGTCTGAGACCCCGGAACATACACCTCTCAAAACAGTCCGAGGTGCCTCGGCATGTGGGAACCTTAGTTCAAAAAAACCAGAGAGATGTGAGAGCATCCCCAAAGGTAGCCCTTGCCAGAGCTCTCTGGGAAGGTTCACCTGCGAGAAATCCTCTCGCAGGCTTACTTCTGCATGTGGGAACCTTTTTTTTTTTTTTTTAGGGCAACAGGCTACATGAGGGTGATCCACATTGGGCAACTCCCCTTTAATAGCATAGGAAGGGATTAAAAAGGGGGGATGCGGAAGGGTAGAAGAAGGTAGCCAAGGGTTAACTAGGGCCCCCGGGCTATGGTTTAAGGATCCTACCCGGCATTCGCCTAAAGAAATGCAGGGAAAACCCTAGAAAAACTAGGGTGGAACTAGGTGGGAACCTTGAATCGCCTCTTTAATTTGGGTCTTCAGTGATTGGAGCCTGCGAGAGAATTCTCTTGCAGGTAACCTGCGAGGGATGTTCTCTCGCAGGCAGAACCTTGTAGGAGAGATACGAAGGGGCTACCTTTTGGGATGCCTTTTCCTCTCCGTTTTTGAACTAAGGTTCCCACAAGCCGAGGCACCTCGGCCTGTTTTGAGAGGTGTATTTTCCGGGGTCGCAGACCTTGGGCATACGGTAAGAGTTGTTCGCTATTCCCATTGGAATAGTCGGCCAGCTGCCTCCTAAACTGGTCGAGGCACGGAGAAGGGAATACTGCGTCCCCACAGAAAACTCCTCCCCCGCTATCGGAAGGGCGTGGGACAAGTACCCAATGCCCGACCTACCTGATGCAGGTTTTTATAGGGTTTGTCCTGCATTAATTTTAGACGAATGCCGGGAAGTATCCTTAAATTATAGCCCAAGGGCTATATATAGCCCTTGGCTATCTTCCTCCACCCTTCCGCATCCCCCCTTTCAAATCCCTTCATATGCTATTAAAGGGGAGTTGCCCAATGTGGATTACCCTCAAGTAGCCTTTTGCCCTAAAAAAAAAAAAAAAAAAGAGAATCGGTTCTTTTCCCCACCTCTAGCTTAAACTTATATTTTTAAGTCTTCAGCAGTCACTTTCTTTGTTTGGACGTTAGTAGTCGCTTGAGGATGCGACAGTTTCTTCCAATATCGCAAAGAATTGTCATTATTATTAGTATTCTATTAAAAACTGTTAAAGACCGTGGTCAAATATTATCTGCTGCCGAATTCTTAAATTAACTCAGCTTTGTGGCCACTCCCTTGTATTCAAACTTATCTAACTCTTACTTCCGCTCCGCAGAATAACTTCAAATAACTTTTGACTGCACAAATATTCACTCCCTCTACTCGCGTAAACAGCATCTATATAGGTTCTCACATTGAACCTTTCCTCTGCTTCATTGGAAAGTAACCTGAAAATTAATGTACTCGACTAACGTAATATTCTGCTTTAAATAAAATATAATAATAGTTATCAGATCCTAGAATCATGGAAATGAAGTGAAAGTGCATACTCGTAGTGACTGTATCGGCAGCATGGTTCACCCCACCCCCACAAGGCAGATTTACGCGGGAGCTGGCCGACGCTGGAGCAATTATCGCTCGCGCCGTGCCGGAGGAAGTTCCGAGCAAAGGCTCCGGCAAGGTTTGTAATCAGGGTGGCCAACCCCGCGAACGCAAATTATAGGAGAGCCACGTCACCGGACCTGGGGCCAGTAAATAACTTTTATCGTTCTCGAAGCAACGCTAAGTACAGGTCTCGGCCAGACATACTGCGCTCGACCACGTAACGCCTTGAGTCTAGAAGCTACAAACTGTTACACAGCAATCGCGAACCGACGCGCTATCTTTTCAGCGGGATGGAAATAAGATAAATTATGGCTGCTGGTTATGTAGAGAGCTGCACGGAATATCAAGCCTCCTTGTTAGCTAGGGAACGATATCATGATCACTTATCTGAACACAGCCATTAGAGCCTTGAGTTCGTATTATCGCCGCTATTATGTTTGGATTACGGTGAAGGAGGACTTTCTACAGGAAAATTATAGCTTTAAAAAAGGCAATTTAACGAAAACGATCTCAAGGAGATAAGAAACACAATTATCTACTACCTTGATGATTCAAATGTAAACATTAATTATCATTTATGAAGTAAATACATATATTTTTCTTCGGCGTATCAATCATGCAATAGAACGTTTTGGAAGTGAGTTGATGCATGTATGAACTGGGATTAACAAAGGTCCAGGAGTACGGAAGTTTAAAAGAGGGTCTATTCTATTCCATGGCGGTCTGATATTCAGTTTTTCTTTTTTACCTTTATGTAATGTAATTATTCGATAAATTATTTAGCACACATGTTTTATTTATATAATAATACATAAAATACATTATAAATTAAAAAACGTGAACCGCATTCGAACTCCAACAGATATATTTGGGTTTCGCATCAAAATATATTTGCTTTATTTACTTTTTAAATCAAATTTATTTTAGATACCTTTAATATTTCATGAAAATTTCTTTTGTCGAAAAATATTTATTGCTGATGGCATTATAAACTACTCTGACCACCCGAGAGCATTAAAAGAACATATCAAAGCCTTTTAAAAGTATTTTGAAAGTTAAGGTCTTGGAATATACATACAAAAAATATTTCTTTTTCGCTGCAAAAAGAAAAAATCTGCAAAGTAAAATCAATTTTCAAATAATTACGTCAAATTTTGGAATTGACTAGATATCGATTAAATATTACAGGGTCGTGAGTCAGAATACTTTTTATATTTTACTACAAAAATATAGTAATTTGCATTTGTTATAGATCAATTTTTTTTATAATACCTACTAGCTTAGTGTGTGACTTTGCCCGGGTATTTATTTAAATTACCCCGGAATAGGAACTGATTGAACATTAAACTCTTGGTAAACATTAATTAAAACAAAAATAATAGCGCCAGGGTTTGGAACATTTACCTATTGTCGGTAGCCTCACCGACCTAACCCCTCGGCATCTAACATCAATTAAACTAGGAATGTGCTTGACGGTATTCGTATATTCTCTTTCTACATAAAATAAAAGTGTATTAAAACTCACGACTAATTAAAACAGAAAAATACTTGTTACCTTAATGAAGTCTAAAACTATTCGCAGTACCTTTAAGGAGTAAAGAAATACAGCCTTTAACTAAACAGAGACCAAAATATAGCTGGTACTCTAAGAATATAAAAAATTAACACCGTAAATTAAGAAGGGTCAGAACTACACTGGGTAAACTTTCGTCAACCGCGTCCACCTCCACGAAATGCAACATAAAATTTCATTAATCACTTTGGTTAATGCGAGAATTAAACTAAGCGACTTCTATAACACTAATATCGGTCATTTTGGCATTACTTTTTATGTAAAACCCTTACACCACCACCCGTATGGTGCTTCCATCCCTTGCCCTTTGGAGAAGAAATTAGACACTACAATTCTAGAATGACACTATCCAATTAAGTGATTCAAAAATGCTTTTTTTCGACGCTAATAATGGCCTCTTAGGAAGATTTTTAAAATACAAACCCCTCCACCCTCAAATGCGTAAATGCTTCATTTCCATGTTACAGCCTTCAATGCAGTGATATTCACCGTAATGTCGTTCGGCTCGCCGATACTTGGATCGAACGTTTGCTGGTCTATGGACAGCTAGAGGTGGCCCAATTACTTGGCTTCCACGCTCACCTTATTTGTACACTATCAATTTCTACTTGTGGGGCCATTTATAATCATTGGTGTATTCGTCTCCGTTGCCTTACATTGAATTTATTCAGAATCGAATTGTGGCAGGTTGTGAGAAAATACGCAATACTCCCTTAATTTGGGGTCATGTTCGCAAAGCACGTCAGTGTGAGGGTTTTTATTAAAGCTGGAGGTGGGCACATTTGATCTTCTGTAAAGACAATACCTGCAGGAAGAAAAACATTACGATGAATATCACTGCTATAACTAATCTTTTGTATAACCTTTCTATATTCTTATCCCCTTTTATACTCAAATCACCTATGTTTTTATTCAGTTTTTTCAACTTCTGATCCTAATTCCTACTCATTTCTGCTATGTTTCTATTATTATCTTTCCTTAAATCTGATATGTTTTTGTTAATATCTCTAAATTTTTATCCCCTTTTGCACTCAAATCCGCTATGTTTTTATTAATATCCTCCCTCATTTTTTTAGACTTTGATCATTTTTCATACTAATTTTTTCTAAATACTCTAATATCATCATATGTCAACTATCCCCTCCCATATTTATTTTAGAATCCATTTTATTTTAAATTAAATCTAACTAATATGGTTAATATAATAGCATAATCTCTGCAGTACATCTGGAGTGACAAGAAGAAGACATTACATAAAGGTAGGTTCAGAGAAAGTCTAAGATCTAGCCACATTTTTTCACATCAAAAAAGTTATAAACTGATTGAAGACCAAATTGTCAAAGCTACCCTTGAGAGCAAATATTTATAGATTTATTATATCGTCGTAAACATGTATAGAACGTTACTATTTAAGAGCAGGGACATTCGATAAATTGACGTGGATGAGCCATTACTCTATAGGGGAAGGGCAACTTTACTACTATTAAAAGAGTTTAAAAAAACAAATTTAAAGGACTATTGATTTTATAGAATTGTAAAATACAAAATAAAATCTAAGCTTACTTAAACAGAACCGAACTATAGGACCTATATAAATGGAAATAAATATTGAAACTAATAAATGAATGAAAATATTACAGAAGATACACGTAGAATAGTAATAATTTAATTAATTTAATATATACGTGCCATCTGCAAAACTTCCATTCGTAACAAAAATTGGTCATCCAAATCTGAATGTAACAAGCAAAATAAATATCTTTTAACCCAGATTTTATTCGTCTCTGTTTGGGTGTGAAGGAACTTGTCTTCTTCCAGCATAATGTGTCGAAGGAGTAATTCATGTTTCACGATGATTCCTTTCCGTCCAAAACATATTTTAAAAATTTCCGTTATAAATAACAGCCAACTACTGGATTTAACTTATATAATAAAATAGCCTGGATAAAATCAGCGATTTTAGTAACTCATACAGTACAATTTTTATTAAAGCGCTAACAATATAACTCATAATTAAGATTTAGATTTATTATTCATTCCAACAGTACTTGGTCGAGGAAATAGGATACGTGATAATATAATATTACAAGAAAATAATAAACTATTAAAATTTTGAAAAACAAACAACATTACAAAAAAATATGAAATATAAAGCAACGTTAAAGGTATTAATAAAACAGTAATTAATGAAATGATAACTAATAATCTTCAATTTTCATTCGGTTGAGTTTCCAACAGAAAATCTTACTTCGAATCCCGTCGATCGTGAAAAAGAAAATAAGTCGGCAGTTAAATTATACAATAATATAACTGTAAAAGAAGAGCAAAACTTGATAGGATGCCAGCAAACTATTTTATTAAAGAAGATCTAATCTGCCCTTCCTACCTACGAATTCTTTCAGCGAGTAAGATTTGCAACTCTTTATAAATAAATTTTTTGTGTATTTAAAGTTTTTATTTCGTCCGGAAGATTTTTGTATAGGTTTATCCCGGAATAAAGATCATGATTCAAAAAGGCTTAGGCGATATTTAATTGCGGAGTTGAGAGCGATTTCTAGTGTTGTATGAATGATTTCCTCCATTTAAGGCATATAAATTGATATTTCTCCAGACGAAATTTAAAATTTCTAAAATATACGTACAAGGCAAAGTTAATATCCGTAGTTTACGAAACAAAGGTTTGAAACTGGAATTTCAATCCGTGACAGATATTGTTCAAAAATTAGGAATGTGTGATGTGAACGACCCCAGTTGGCTACGCCGTAAGACATGACAGAATAAAAAAGTATGCATGGTGTATCATTTTAGTGGTAAATATTTCGCTTTCCCGACCTAACACTCTTTATATGAAAAAAATTATGCTAACTTTTCACGAATGTTTATTTATTTGCTTATTCCATTTCAATTTATTGTCAATCAACAGACCAAGAAAAGGTGCATGTTCCGAAATGTTTACCGAGTTAGGAGTTAAACTGTTGTGTGTGAAGTTACTGATTTTAATTTTCTCTAGATTAAGAGAAAATTTGTTTTCAGTGAGCCACAGACTGAAACGGCACATCGCAACCTCTACTTTTTCACGCAACGTTTCCGAGTCGCTGTCCGTCATTACTAAATTTGTGTCGCCAGCGTAAAGGACTGATTTTAAGGGATCTAAATATTTCGGTTAATCGTTAATGGATATGATGAAAATTAAGGGTCACAAAAATGAGTCATGCGGGACACCGCAGATAATCGTTTCCCATTCTGACTGATACTCATTTCCATCCGAGTTTACAATCGCTGCTTTTTGGCGCTTATGTTGCACGTAAGATCGCAATAAAGAAAGGGGAACTCCTCTGATTCCACATAAATCCAATTTTCGGAGTAAGATTTCATGATCTACTAAATCAAATTCTTTTGAACAGTAAGCAAAACTTCCAGCCACTTGAAGTCTTCCGTCGAGTGCGTCATGAATACTTTGAACAAAGTCGTATGAAGCCGCGATGGTGGATTTACCTCTAAATAAACCGTGTTGTGATGTGGAATTAATTTTAAATTTTGTGAAAAAAGTCGTGTGTACTGCTTTTTCAAGAACTTTATTGTGAAGATGTAAATAGGGCGATAATTGGAAACGTCTGTTGTAGAACCCATTTTGTACAACGGCATAACTTTCGCGGCTATTGAGATTGGAATACACCACAGGTCGGCAACGTGCGGCCTCCGTCTGTTTCATGTGCGGCCTTCATAAAAGCTACTACAGTGAAACCTCGTCGATAAACCGTCCGAACGCGATCGGCAAAATCCGAAACCCAGGTAGTTAACAAAATGTAGTTCGTACATTTATACAAAATCAACTTGTTTATTTTTCAATTGCTTTAGATGAAAGCACTGACAAAAATTACTTCGCACAAGTTTTATATTTTATTCGCGGTGTAAATAAATTCTTCAAGAACTGTTGCCGTGTACATTAGCTCGAAGAACACACGGAGTTGACATTTTCAAAAACTACAAAGAAGTATGTCATCGATTGCAATTAAATGTCAGCAATTTAGTCAGTGTCTGCAGTGATGGTGCACCTTCCATGAGTGGTAAAAAAGAAGATTCCTTGTTTTATGAGAAAAAGGATTGCTTAGACTTGAAAAAATTCACTGCATTTTGCATTAGCAAACTTTTTGCCAAATCTTTTCCAAGACACTCTGGATAGAAAATTATTGCGATTGTCAACCATATTCACGTAAATGCAAAGCGCCATCGTGCAATTCGGCTGATGATAACTTTAGCGAGGAAACGTACAGCGTTGATCTATCGTACTACTGCAAGGTTCGCTGGGTAGGATAAAAGTTTTAAATTTACGACGACAAATTTTAAACTTTTATCAAGAGCAAGGAAAACTATGTGATCTGTCAGATGAATCACTTTGCAGAAACATTGCATTTTTGTCTCATATCGTGACAAAACAATTTAAATTGTGCCTGAAAGGTAAAACGATACATATATAAGAAACCTGGAGAAAGGTCAAAGCGTTCCGAAACAAGACAACATTTTTCAAAACTTTGCTCTCTCGGTTGGATAAATATATCTTCAGAACAATTCTCGGAGCTAAAAGAAATGTGAAAATAAAATATTTGATGAATATGTAAGTGTCCTGCATTTTTAATAGAAGAATGTACTGAAAGGTTTTCAAATTTTTACGAACACACTCCCGTTATGAAACTGGTATTTGAAACTTATTTAGTTGATATATCCGAGGCTCCTATAGAGCTGCAGATGGACTTATTGAAATCAATCTTATAGTCAATACTTTCAATAATTATCATCCCAACTTACAATTCACCAATGAATTTGAATTAACCATTCTCTTAATTTCCTTGATGTCACTGTATCCATTCACAAGACTTCCATTCTCACCAATTGGTTCAGAAAACCTACATCCTCTGGAAGTGTTCTCTCAATTATCTTTCTGATTATACTCCAAACCAAAATACGGCTATTGTATACAATCTTGTAGACAGAGCTAAATTGTTTTCCAACCCCAAGTTCCATCAACACAAATTAAATATTGTTGAAACATTTTAATCTCCAATGAGTACCCATTAAATTTTATTATCAAACACATAAACAGCAGACTGAACAAAAACGAATATCTTACTGTCAATCGTCCCCAAACACCTCAAGCCAATTTTTTTCTCGTACTTCCTTATTTGAAATTTATACATCACAAATTTATCCAAATATTCAAAGAATATCAAATATCTGTCATTTACCGTTCCACTAATACCCTTTTCTACTTGATTAAAACCCACAAGGACCCACTTGACACCTACAGCAAACATTGAGTTGTTTACAAAATCTCTTGCTCTAATTGAAACACTGCTACATAGGACAAACAAAACGTTCCCTTAATACACGTATCATGGAACATATATCTAATATGAAACTTTCCATTGATAAACAATCTGTAGTATCCAAACATATAATCAATTCTAAACATACATTTGATTGGCCAAATGCTAAGATTTTAGACATTGACACCTGGTACAATTCCAGACTCTTTTCAGAGATGCTTCTCGTAACAATAAAGGAGCAACGACAATTGGAAAACAAAGTTTAGCGTAATAATAAGGGATCATAGCAATTATTGAGTTTAATAGTGTCTGTTTGTACATTAATAGCTATGATGTTTGATTTAATGTGGATCATCTCTGAAATGAGTCTGGAAATGTACCTGGTGTCAATGTCTAAAATCTTAGCATTTTGCCAATCAAATGTATGTCTAGAATTGATGGTATGTTTGGATACTACAGATTGTTTATATGGGAAGTTTGATTTTAGACACATGTTCCATGATACGGGTATTAAGGGAACGTTTTGTTTGCCCTATGTAGCAGTAATTACAATTAGAGCAAGAGATTTTGGAAACAACACAATGTTTGTGTCAAGTGGGTCCTTGTGGTTTTTTATCAAGTAGGATAGAGTATTAGTGGATCTGCAAATGATGGATATTTGATATTCTTAGAATATTTGATTATGTAGAAATTTGTAATAAGGGACAAGGATCCCAAGAAACGTTGTGTGGTAATTACATTATCACTTTTTTGTCTGAATTGGCTATCTTTCTTATTCACTATATTTTTCTTTTGATCAAATTTTGGACCAATTTTGAGTACAAGTTTATATTACATTGTAAACCTCTTTGCCGAATTTAATATCAATAATATTGTTTGAGTTATAACACATAATATTTACTTCTACATATAGCTCATAAATAAATCCAGTAGCGTGGTTTTGATAAATATTTATTTTAATAAAATACAAATTAATATTTTGTAGTTTCATACAAAAAAATTGTTTTCGTTAGTGTTGTAGAAACATATATAAACGATAATAAAGTGAGGAGGAAACAAAAAATTATTGTTTTCATTTGAATGGAATCTGTTTTCGCTGGATCAAAAGTTTTCCGTCTCACACAGTCATCTGAGACAATTTGTGTTTCATCAAGATTCCAGTCAGTCGGATTGAATATTCGCTTCCATGTAAGTATTATTAAATTATGTGCTAGATAGGAGATTTCTGTATTGATTGTAAACAGTTGTTCCTGGCGAATATGTATTGTTTTGTAGAAAAGAGGAGAGCGAGTTTGTATGTCCAGTTGTGGCGAGGGAACATCATCGCAGCACTGCGCAAGACACGGAGCCTCTAATATATATTCATTAATGGGCGGGCGGTTAGTTACCGCAAAGTCTCTCTCGGGTGTTGCAGCAGGATTAGCGTGCGCCGCACTGGATTATACGTGCCCCAAATAAAAAGACCTACCCTCCCTCTTGCTGCAGCCTGCAATTTTAACCCCTTACCTCCACGGCTGGGGGAAAAAGTTATGAGTCCTAAGAGCGCAGCCGCTTCTAAATATCTAATGCTATATTCCGCTTTGGACGAAACTGCGCGGCGTCTAAAGGGGACTTGGCTAATCTGCCATTAAAATAGCGAGGCAAATAATTTGCATACGGCGTAATGAACGGAAGACGCGGATGCTTCATCCTTATCTACCTAATTTTGAAAAGGTTACATCGTGTCTCTTTTAAGATCGAATCGCAACACTGGAGTTCGGGACAATTCCGTCACGTGGCCCTATGGCGTTTATAAATGTTACACGATTAATTTTTTCCGTTAGGTAATGTTGACCAAACAAACTGTAACAACTATTATTGCTGGTTATCACTTAAAAAACAACAATTTGCTTAGTATTAAAAATTTCATCGTTCAACGGAGATGGGCCCTGTAGCAGAAACAAATATAGTACACTTATCTCTCCATTTACACGGGACTTGTTTTACACGATTTCGGTTTTACACGGTTGATGAAACAGTGGATTTAAAAAAAACTGGTTAAAATGTATATTCAGTTTTATATGCAATTATTTCAAGTAATTTTTAATCTCATTCGCTGACGGGACTTCCCCTATATTTACAACACGAGGAAGCACCGTAGAATTTCAGAATATTATCATTTGACCAACAGAACTAGATATTTAAATATCAACTGGAATTATTATCATTCACGTAAATTATTAAAGCGTAAAGATTTATGAAACAAGCATATGAAAAGAAAAGTTATTTCTGTAGCAACAAAAATTAAAATATTAGATCACCTTATGGTGTGGGCTTTCTTAAAATTTTGGATTAAATGTTTTTTTCTAATGTTTCAATCGGTTATTAGGCGCCACCTGCAAAGAAAATACTATCTCTCGCAGGAAAGGGTAATTACAATTAAATGATTATAATATTTAATTAATATATAATATTTAATTAATAAAAAAAGAATTTATTATTAAACACACGAAATACCTACCCACACATTAACAATAATTATTTGCCAGCATGCCCAGGGGATTCATTTACCCCCTTTCCCAAGATTAATAGCGGTTTCTTTGTCACAAACACGCGCGCTACTCGGAAACATGGACTGCGGCTTACCAGCTCTCCAACACAGACAGGGGTCGTCTCTCCTTGGTGACAGAGGCTACAGTAGCAGACAGCAGAGACACCACGTGGGCACCAGACTACATATGTCCACTATGGTTACTAAAGACTCGCTCTCCATCGTTGATGGTCCCAGATGTGTCCGTCTCGGATCCCAAAAATCACTGTGTCGTGACTGACTCTCATCGACACGTGACACATACTTTTATTGTAATTTAGGCCCCACCATTGGACCATACCTTCCCGACCGTCTACCCTTTCTTGACCTTCCCCAGTCAAGATTTTGATAGCCTTGTTTGAAGGACCTGTGCAATTGTCTTCTGTCGACTACGCGGCACGTTTCCATGTCTCCAGGCAGAAGTTTAAAATAAAATAAATAAAATATTTAATGTTGAAGTTAATTGCTAAATGCGTACCATAGTCTACGTAATAGGGAAAGAGTAACCGATGTTGCTAAATTATCTCTATGAATAACGCCACAATAACAATAATACAAAAAAATGAAGACTCCATTATAAAAAAGTATAGCAGCAGGATCTTGCACATGTAAGAGCACAATTTCATATGTAAGAGATTTGACATTCGTAAATATGGGAAATGCATTAGTGATAAGGGTAGAAGGCTTTAAACATTTATGAAGCTTGTAAATAATTATTTTTGTGGGCTGGATTTTTACGTTATATCAAAAATTATTCACCATTAAACAAATTTTTATATAAGTTTATTACAGTTAAGCATGAAAAACTCTTAACTCAGGCATCTGTGGTTTTTACATAGAAGATAATCTGCTGCCCGTACCAAATACGTACTGCTATTCTGTGTTGTGTTGCTTGCTGTAGCTCTCGTACCGACGTCTCCGTATCTCACAGCCGGCAGAACAGGTTAAGTGCAGTGTTGACTTCAGTCAGGACCGTTGCAAGGCGTCGACTCAGGGGTTGACCACTGGCTAAGGCGTCGGCATCCGGGATTGATTGCTGGCAAGCCGTCGAAATAAATTGTGTGGCTTCGATGAACTCTTCAATAACAAATTGGGCCCCTTTCTCACAACGATTCTGCCTCGGACTATATCAGAGACAACAACATGGAAAAGTTTACAGAAGAACTCATGAGATTTGTAGATCGGTGACACTTAAAACGTATACACGTAACGCAATACGGAGCCTCTCATAATCACATCCACCAGCTGCGGTGAGCGCAGAACAACTGTCCAGTTTCAATAGCTTATCTCTGTTCCCTTCATTATAGCCTCCCATTCTTTTACTTTTTTTTATTATTAGACTTCGTCGAAATATCAGTTTCACTGATTCTTCCATTGTTACAAGAGTTATAGCACGCAGCTGCAGTTCCGTAGTCAACAATGGCAAACTATTCTGACATGTTGAGGCCAACAATCGAGACAGGACACGAAAATTACTTGGATGGAAATAATTATCTCCTCCATCCCCACTCACGTGCACGATTTCTAATTCTCCAAACCACAGCAAACAACACTTTCGAGACAAAGAAAAACTAAACCAAATGCACGCGTTACAAGCTCTTAAGAACCAGTTACCGTCGACTTCAGATGAAACGGAGATATCTTTTTCCGCAAGCCATGGTTGGTTTGAAAGATTTAAACGAAGACATTCTTTGCATAATCTAAAATTGAAAGGTGAAAGATAATCTGCTGATTCGGATGCAGCACAACAGCATCCAGAAAAATTTGCTAAAATCATTGCCATCATCTCCTACACTTCTCACCATGCCGACGAGTGCGAGTTATTCTGCCGGGGGGGGGGGGGGATTCCAGAATGTACCTAATTGGCTAAAGTTCACAAATCAGCTAGTGGCCATAAGTAAGCGAAAAGTCGTATAACAGTTCTTTTCTGTTGCAGCACTTCAGGCGATTTTATAATGAAACCATTGGTTATTAACCAATAGAATATACCACGCTCATTTAAAGAAATAAACATAAAGAACCATTCCGTTTATTGGATGGCTAATAAGAGAACATGGGTCACTGCCTTGGTTTCATAACTTGTTTGTGTATATTTTAGGACAAATGGAGAATGATGGACCTCTCACTCTTACAGATGGTTGGAAGAAATTTCCAATTTTAGATTGTGTTAAGAATGTTGGACTGTCAGATACCCAAATTAAACAATATGAAGGAAAGAAAAATGTCTAGATTTCATTGAAGGTGAGAATTACAGATTACCATTAGAGGATGAATATTCTCAGATCACCGAGTTGGCGCATACTATAGGAAGAGAAGGATTTGAGTACTTAGCTGAGGCAGATATTGAAGAAATAATGGTTGCTAAAGATAATTTATTTAAATTGAATTAGAAAACAAGAAACCTAGATAAAGAGAATAATTCTGAAGAAGAGAAATCTGAACCATTTGCGTTCACAGCGTGAGTCATTAGCGCAAGACTTGAATTGGGGAGAAAATTGGGTAATAATTTTTTTCAAAATGATCCGAATGTTGAACGAGCTCTCTTATTCCAGCGGGATATTAGTTAGTGCTTAAATCAATACGAGGAGGTCTATAAAGATGTAACAAAAAAACCTACACAATAGTTAATTACGTATTTCATTACAAAGTCTCTTCGGTCTGAGATTGTCCTTAATTCACCAACCATTGAACGAGAATCTCATCAAGAACCGTCGAGTGATGAAAGTGACATCATATCAACCAGAAGTTACAGCCTGATAGTTCATGAAAGTCTATCCATCAGTACGTCTATCAATCGAGTGATGAAAGTGACATCAAATCAATCAGAAATCACACACTGATATGTCATGAAACTTATTACAGAAATTAAATGAATTATTTTTTTAAGTATTTTATATTTATTGTTCCTAATATTCCACATGTATTTGTTATTTTATGCATGAAGCGTAATTTGATGTTTTCAAATATGTCTTTCTTTTATTGTTCGTAAATAAATGACTGAATTTTGCATATTTTAGTGTTATTTCGCTTTACACGGGTTTTCAAAGCTAAATCCAATATCTTCAGTGTAAATCGAAGGATAGGTCTATCGTAAAAAATGTTGATGTCCGGCATTTACATGGATTAGTCTCACCCATGTCCGTTAGCTGATTCCGACGTTGATTTTGGCGACACCAGTCTATGGCGCTGGTTTCTTATGTGTCCTGTGGATATGCCGTAGCTACTGTCTACATCACTTGTTGGAGATATATTGTACTGAATCATTACAGTAGGTCTATCAATTCTCTTAACATACATAGTCAAAAATGTATCTCGTTGCTCCCAACAACCGCTCTCCTCATTTTGATCTCAAAGATATCCCCAAACCCTCAGTCAACGTCTGACTTTTGCCACCGATACATGCAGCTCACTCAAAAATATCGTTGGTTCGCACCACCCTGCATAAAATAAGCTACAAAACTGTATTCACTAAATCTATTTTTCCTCACAGATACTCGCTAAATCATAGAAGACAACATAAGAAGGATGTTAATAAATTTTTGGTTTCTTATGGCCACTTTAAGGTATATAATTGACACAGCCCGATTCCTTCCAGCCTGAGACCTCAGCGAGTCCTGATTCCTTCCCTTCGTATTTGTAACCTTAGCACCAAGAATCACTAGCTGATAAACGAGTTGAGTCAACATGCTACGTCAAAAGTATAAGGAGATAAATATACATATCTATCCACGTGCTATTTTTTTTCTGATTTCTAACACCATAATTCAAGCTGTGACGAATGTGTGGCCTCTAAGTGCGGTTCAGACATGCATATTTCACTTAACCCAGAGTTGGTGGAGGAAGATTCAAGCCGTAGGACCAGCAACGGAATATAGAAACGGCAGAAGCTGGTTTATTTTCACATTATATATTCGGCCTACCGAACTTGAAGCCGGAGGAAGTTGGTGAGTGTCTTACTGAAGCCACAATTGGAAAAACTTAACCTCTTCTGCGATTATTTGGTTCAAAAAAACAACGGCGAAAATTCTCAATTTCGTCCAACCCTTTTGGCGGAATGTTCAGCCAACTTAGAACGGACAACCAACGCATGTGAAAGTTTTCACAGTAATTTGAATGATAGAAACTGTCACCAACACAAAGCTTAAATCATCTACAGTCACTAGAAAGGTAAGTATAAATGCCAAAACTAACGATATACAACAGCAAATGAAAAAGTATAGGACTACTGAAACATCTCGGCTGACTTTGTTCCACCTGTGCCATACAGAAATATATTTTTGTAAACTATCATTTATCAAATATTTCTAATTTGATTTTATTGTAGTTTTAATAAATAAATCATGGCATGAAAATAAAAACTCACGATGAAAATACATTGCACTTCATTTTAGTGCAGAGTATAGTCGGAAGGAATCGGGTCGTTTCCAGTTGTTTACCTCTGAACGGCCGGGAAAGAATCGGGAGATCATTACGGCCCGCAGGTAGTTCTGGGAAGGAATCGGGCTATGCCCTTCGGCTGTTTTGAGAGGTGTATGTTCTGGGGTCACAGATCCTGGGAAAATGTAAGAGTTGTTCGCTGTTTGCTTTGGAAAAGTCGGCCAGCTGCCTCCTTAACTGGTTTAGGCACGAAGAAAATGCTGCGTCCCCACAGCAAACCCCTCTCCCGCCATTGGAAGGGCGTGGGACAAGTACCAAGCGCCCGACCTACCTGACACAGGTCGTCTAGGGTTCGTCCTGAATTACTTTAAGGTGATTGCCGGGTTAAATACTCAAACCATAACCCGGGTCCGTAATTAATCTTTCGTATCCTTCCTCTATCCTTCCTATGTAATTAAAGAGGAGTTGCCACCAATTTGATACCCTCATGTAGGCTGTTACTATGAAGAATTTTTTAAAAAAGGACCAGACTGAACACCCAGCGCCGTCTCATCACGCCGAGAGGAACGTAGAAGGAGGAGAACAAAAAATATCAAATGTTCCAAACACTGACGCTATTGCCGAGAGTGTTCTCGGGTTGACAGTAGTGGTCGTCAAAACGTCGCGTTTTAATCGCTGTTCGCAGCCGTTTGATACTCGAGAACTCTTTCTGCAGCTAGGACACCGGGAAAGTCTTCCATCATTGAACTGACGTTATTTATGCTCGTTAATTGAAATGTTTAGCAAGAGGTAACTGTGGAATAAATTCCTTCTCCGGGATAACGCCGGACACTCAGCTAGTGGTTTATATTTTTAAAAGAACACCTTTTTGTACGGTTTTCATTTTGTATTTTTAAATATGAAACATATTGAAAGGGCCATTTGTTGACGTAAAATTGTTTTATAAAATGAATTCTATTTCATTACTTCAGAAATTTTACTACTATTTTGTTTTCGTAATTACTATTTATTAACCGATTAGATTAGTATCTGCTTCTCTGAATTTTAAAACGAAATTTTGGCAAGTGATGAACTAAAATATTCTAAGACATTGATAATTTAATATGTTGTGTGGGTGTGTGTATAAGCTATTATAGAGTTAGACCATCCGAGTCAATAAAATAATGAAAACTGAAATTTACGGCGATATGGTAAGAGATGTTTTAATTTCAGGGAGCTTACTAACTTAAGTGAATTGCTTCCGCTCCTATCCACGTTTGTGTATTGATTTCTTGTACGCGTACCCACTAAGCCTTCGAGATACATTATGAACTGGAAATTATGTTACTCTCAATTCGTTGCCGTATTTGAAACATCAAAAGCGATTGTGATTAATGTATACAACAATGCCTCGAATGATCGTGTAGAATGTACGTTGTTTCCATAATTCCTCTCTATATCTTTCAGCGATGTGAATTAAAAAATATCATAAATAGAATCTTTCAATAAGTGACACCTAACGTTTACTCTGTCCACAAGTGTGCATTTCCACGTGTTTTATAGTTGGTTCAAAATCGTCTCCCGTACTTTCTGTTCTCTATTGTATAAATTAATTCATATACTCTCATTTATCTAATGCTGTGTTAGTACGAAAATGGTTTAGTAACGATATCAAAATTTTCAAATGATGACTATTTACCATTAATTATTACAATTAAATTATAATTATGTCAGAAAATGTTATGTAAACTTGTACAACGTACAACGTTTCGTCGCTGTTTGTGACCTCTGCGTGTATAGAAGTCAGAAAACAAACTTAATACAATAATTAACATAAATTTTTGGCAGATAACTTAATAATATAAATGGTGTAATTACAAGTTTTGATAGTCAGGGTCGTTCTCCGCTGACCAAAATACACAATTTAAACGAGAATAACCAGTAAAAGAAACTGTTACATTGTTGAGTGCGGTTTACAGTGTAACAATTTAGAATTTTCAATTATAACAATATTTAAATTTAAGAATTGCAAAAGGAAAGTGTCATAAATTTTGTTCGAATTATTAGTACTTTTATGTTTATTGCCGTTTTATTAGATATAACATAACATTTCAGTCATTAACCTCAATAAGTAGTTCCTTTCTTCATCTAAAATTTATACATTACACCAATCTATTTTATGATTCTTTAATGAATTTTTTTTACAAAACACAATAATTTTGAATATTAAGTTTTATATTATTATTCTTTTCATTCAACCGTATTTCTAATGAACGCTTAGTTTGACCTATGTATATGGCTTTACAATCAAAACAATAAAATTTGTAAATTACGTTGTGCTCATCTAAAATGTCAATTTTATCTTGAATATTTTTTACTTAGTTTAAATAGTTATTAGATTATAAAACAATTCTAACACCCTACTTTTCTAACGGTCTAATTAATTTATGCTGTAAGCAAGCAATCTAAGGTAAAAGTATTAAACTAAATTTTTTATTATCATTTTTAATCTGTTAATTCTTTCTGACTTTAATATACTTATGTAAGAGTTTAAGAGGGTATGTAACTCAAGTTTTTACTGGTCGTTCACCTTTAAATTGTGTCTTTGGACCACAGCAGTCAGCCGAGAACGTTCCAACAATCAAAATTTGTAAGTCCACCAGAATTTATATCATCAAGCTATCTACCATATTGTAATTATTGTATTATGTTTTCTTTATAGTGTAAAAGTTCTATACATGAAGAGGTCGCAAATAGCGACGAAACGTTTTCTAATGTCCGTTACTTATCATTTACTGACGTTAAAAGGCTGTGTTTTATTTATATACTAGCTGGGTGCTAGGGTGTTCACCTCCCACTCCGAAGAAGGTTAAACTAATTGACACTGAAATAGTTTCATTCAACGAATATATCGTCGTTTCAACATGTTTGAAAATTTCCATCCCCGCTACTGTGCGATTTACATTGGTTACATTGTTCCCAAATTTGTACCCCCGCCCAGACCCCCTCCCCCGCAATCCCCGCGCGTAATCCAGTTTGTCACAATGAAACTCATCGACATCCATAACCCCAGAATTGACTCGAATCTCGATCTATTCGCGTTATTTTGAAAATTTGCACCCCCGTTCAGGCCCAACCGTGGGGGTTAAATATCATGTAACATACAAATATACATACAAACATACATACATACGAACACTCTGCTTTATTTCTTGGATTAAACTAAGCGTACTCCACTCTCGTGCCGACGTAATTGGCCCCGACAATTATTTATTCCACGCAAATATTTAACATGTTTGAAAATTTCCACCCTCGTCCACCCCCGTCCCTGGGGGTTAAATGGCCAATTGAATGTCATAATTAAACTCACCGACATCCATTACTCTTAATGTATTCGCGTTATTTTCTTGTAACGCCCATCCACCCCAACCCCAATATGTAATGGGTTGAAATTTTTCTCATACCATCGGTAGAAACAATCTCTTTGACCCCTAAAAATATTTCTGTGACTCAAATATCAACTGTTTTAGTATGTTTGAATATTTCCACCCCCGTCCACTGGGGATGGTAAATGCGTCTCACCCCGACAGTGTTTGTTTTCTGGTCGCAAAGAACCCGTGTACGAAATTTTCTCCATGGGTGCAGATTTGTATCAGGAACATACTAATATACAAACATACAAACAAACACACTGCATTATTTATTAGATAAAATTAATGGTTGTAAGGTAATAAGGTGTTTGAAGTAAAAATAAATTATATATTTATATCAGAAAATTCAAGCCCGCTTAATATTTGTTAAATTGTTATGCGCCAGCTCTGTAATTGGTTTACATCCGTGTTGGAAAAAAGTGAGGAAATGTCGAAAGCAATTGCGAATGGAATCGTTTCTTCTTTGTCACGTAGGTTTCCTGATGACGTACGTAAGCAAGCTGTTCGGAATATCTATTTCTCACGCAAAGCTGGTGGGGAACAATGCATTCAGTCGTGACTCTAATCTTACATTCAGATCCAGCAACTCGGAAACGTGTTGAAATGAACTGGTCATTTTTGAGGCGAGTTGCCACACGGAGACTGCATGCAAGATTATCCGGGGCAAGTAATAACTCGGCAATTCAAAGAATTAAAACTTTGCTACGATATATATCAAAATAATATTATTATGTTTCTTTTCGCTCTTTTTTTAGTGGAGCCTGTATTTGCGTTCCACTGCCTAACAACGAACGTCATATGCTTTGCGCTAGAGAGTATTTTTTTAATGCTTAGCAACGTTGTACATCCCCACTAGCCTTCCTGCTCAACGTCCTAATCGGCTAGATCTGTTCCCTTCCTTCCTACCTACACCATATCCACCATCCCCCGACGCAAATCACCCTGGAAATATATTCGGACATGTTACCATTTGTTCCGAGCTAAAAGCATAATTAAATCGCATCTAATTGGTGAAAGGGCATTTATATATACCAGCACAAAGTCCATGAGGATTAAACGATGCACTTGGTATGAAATTTTGTTATACACCCGACGGTCTACTATTTAGTGATTCAGCAGGGTAAATGGCAAGAAATCGACAACAGCGAAACTTCGTGTAACTGTGAAGGTATTTAAATGAAAACATTTGCAGCATTGATCGGCTAAATAGGTTCATCGATGAACTGAAAAGTAATGAAATTATTGGAAAAGAGAAGTTGATTCAACAAATTCAATTTCGTGAGTACGGCATTTGTTACAACTATTATAAAAATTATATAATATATGACCGTATAGTACTTACTTAGTTTGGACAAGTAGTATTTTAAAGTAAGTAATTAAGATACGATGCTTGTAATCTTCTTATAAATAAAAATGAGTGTATGTATGTATATTTGTTTATTTGTATGTTTCCTTATACAAATCTACACCGGTGGAGCAAATTTAACGAAATTTCGTACACGTGTTCTTTACGACCAGGAAACAAACACTGTCTGGGTGAGATGCGTGTACACGGGCGTGTACACGGGGGTGGAAATATTTGAACATGCTAAAACATCCGCTTTTTAAGTCGGATAAATTTTTTTACGGGGTCAAAGATATTGATAGTGTTTCTACCGATGTTATTTGAATATAATTTTCATCCTCTACACCCTGGGAAAAGGGCACCCTTAGGGTTTGTGGTGGAGATGTTTACAGGAAAATAACGCGAAAACAATCGAGATTGGAGTAAAATCAAAGGTTCTTGATGCCGCTCATTTTAGTTATGACATTCAACTTGGTATTTACCCCTCAGATGCAGGGGTAGGGGGCGAAGTGCATTACATAAAAATAACGCAAAAGCAACCGAGATTTGAGTCAAATTGTGGATTATGGATATACGACATCCCGGGAAACGCCGGGCACCCAGCTAGTGTTTTATAAAATAAAGGTGATTATCGTCTGTATATTTTTAACTTTATTTCTTTTTTTATTTAACTCTGAAAATATTTAATTGTGTGGCAGGGTGTTGTTAATTATAATAATTAATCATTTTTATTTTATTAACACACACAAAAAATACATTGACTTCATGCTCTTATTATCAACTTGAGATACCAGCGGCTATTTTAGAAAAATAAAACATTTCTCGCAGGGGTTAGTGGGCCAAAATGAAGTCGTAATAAGACTTTCATAAACCGACTTTCATGGGATTATCGTCACAGATGATTTGGCCGGTAAGGACGCTTCTCTAGCTCGGACGGTTCTGCTGCCTTCCCCGGAAGAGTGTAACCCAGTTGGTCTACAGGCTCTCGTTTTAGGTTTGTTCAAACTTCTCCTACTGATTAAAACTTCTCTAAACTAAAATATTTTTTAACTAACTCTCCATATCTCAACTTATTCATCTAATACATAAAACTAACTGCCCCAAAACAAACTGTCTTCCACTGCAAAAGACCAATTATAATCCGACACTAAAAACTGAGTAACTAATCCGGGGTTATGGATGCCTCTGAGATTAATTATGACATTCAACTTTCAGTTAATCCCCACGGGTGGGGCTGAACAGAGGTAGAAATTTTCAAAGATGCTAATCGGGCCACATTTGCGTCCAATAAATATTTTTCGGTGTCATTTAAATTCATAATATTTCGGTAGATATTCTCTGTGAATAATTTGTATTCCTATCGCCGTGGAAGGAAAGCCCGTTTAGGGGTGTGGTTTGGTGTTGCGTTACATGAAAATAACGCGAGTATACCAAAATTTGAATCAATTCTGGGATGTCGATGAGTTTCATTGTGACAAACTGGATAACGCGAGGCGGTGGGAGGGGGGGGGGGTGGCTGAACGGGAGTAGAAATTTTAAAACGATGTAACCGGCCGATTTTTGCGCGTATTTTTTTTTACCCACAATAGCATGGATGGAAAGTTTCAAACAAACATGTTCAAAAATGTCCGAAACTCAACTTCTCCATAACCTCCCCCAAAGATCATCTGCTTGGTCTGCAAGATCCCTTTCTTAACGTAGACGCAACCAGAAAAACAAAAACACACCTGAGTTTGACGAAATTCCACCCACATGATCTTGGATTCTGCTCATCTTAGCCAATAGGAATAAAATTTCTGCCCCCACAAATATCAAAATTTTAATTAGCCACACTAATCCGCACTGGGAACACACGTCCGCGACGGTACCAATGTGATGGAGCGTCCTGTCTGAACGTGCTAAAATCGTGTGACCAAAGATTAACCTCACCAATCACTGACAAATTTTAATCTTCACGAAAGGAAGCCGCGCTGATTGCCACGCTTCCTTACCTGCGCAGGGAGCATTGATGATTGGAATAGTAAGAGATCACGATTTTTATTTCAGTAAAATAAAATAAAAAACGTAAATACTAAAATAATTAACCGCAATTAATTTGTCCCGTTTGTGTACAATACATGCTTTTAGTAAACAATGGTGCCCATAGTTTTCCCGTGGATATAATTTTCAGTTAAATAAATTTTATCATCCTAGGCATTTAAAACTTATAGACTTTACCTCTTTATAATTGTATTTATGCATACCAGCACATTGGAAATAAGTATTTGATGTCCACAGAAAGACGGTAATCAAATATAGCCGCAGTAAATAAAAAAATATCGTTAATATAAAGTATATTTGTACATTAACCATGTTTTCGCTCTGATGTTAAATAAATATAAATCTCCCATTACGTGAAAATAAAAATTAGAACATAAATTCTGGTTCGTTCAATACAAACTATAATTTGCTGAATATCTCTTCTGCAGCTGTTTATGTGTATATAAACACACTGACTGCAAGGTCGACTATAGCGTTTGCAAATTCTGCAGTCAGATATCAACCGTTCAAATTGTGGCCAATATTATTCTGTTTCTGTTACAATAGCGTCGTACTCAATGAATACTATAAGTACCAATAGACGTTCTAAAACTGGTTGGTTTTGTTCATAATCAGATGTTTTTGTCGCTTGCATTCAGTATGGTGATGTAAACTTTGTATTTTAAAATAAGAAGAGATCTGTTGACGACTGCTGCGTGCTCTTCACGCCTTTGTTCTGGTCGAATGTCACTCGCAGTGACAATCGATACCTGTCACGAAGAGAACAAAACAAAGCGACCTCTTGCGTCACAGATAGCTCCACAAATTAGCATAGACTCTCTGGACCGATCGCTCCAAGTATATATACGGTATAAAACTACAAATATCACGACTGAAATATTTTGTGAGCATAATAATACTTCCCACAACTAATGTTTAAATATTTTTCGGTAAACTAATCCTACGTTTAACATAAAATTTTCTGAATGAGATGATTATATTGCCTAAATTTAGATATATTATGTTTTAAACCCATGAAACACGTCGAATACTTTATATTTACTTCCACTTAAAACTAAATAGTAGCATTGGTGTACCCATTCAATGCAAGGAAATAAAAGTACAAAATTTTCACATACCACTTCTACATAAAATTTCTAAACGATTCATTGAAATAGAAACAGTATTATCAATTTAATCAATGTAACATTGTAAATCAATTACTTCAAAAATGTGCCTATATCAGCAAGAATATATATTATATTACTATCTTGTTTTTATAAAAATACTTGTAAGTGTTTTTACTGTTGCTAAAGAAGTTTCAACTTAATTCAAAGACCTACGTTTTAAAGAATGATTATGACATAACGTCGGAAGCTTTCTGAAGTTTTAATGAGTTAAAATAATAAGTTAAAATGAATTGGAGGTTGGTTATAAGGATTTTATTATTATTATTAATAAATATTGTAATATATTTTGAATGAACAACAGTAATATTCCACGAGAACCACAACAGTAATGTGTTATGCTCTGCGGCTTGTCATATTTTAGTAAAGTTATAAAATATGCTTCTATTTTTAAAATGGTTTACTCAGAATTTAATTGAACGATTTCTGTCATATATATAACATAATTAAGTCTTAATATTTTTATATTAACAGAACACTTTAGTTTTTCGGGAAGCATTATTTAAATGCAGTCTATATTATTTATATAATAATCCAATATGTAATTTATTACAAAAAAAATGAACAACTGTGGTAATATGGATAAAATGAAAGCTGAATTAAACTGAAACTTTTCTATAAATTCAATAAAACATAAGAACACGCATAAACTGTCTCACGGCTATGTAAAGCCTACATTTAAAGTGTATTAAAGCTTTAGTTAAAGAAACCGAAAGTTTGTAAGTCGATGTTTTTGTTA
Source organism: Zhengitettix transpicula (assembly GCA_037074705.1). Lineage (NCBI taxonomy): Eukaryota > Metazoa > Arthropoda > Insecta > Orthoptera > Tetrigidae > Zhengitettix > Zhengitettix transpicula. The sequence continues at coordinate 184,811,332 of CM073591.1, read as the reverse complement.
ATATAAACAGCGTATAATATTTCTATATTAGGCAATCTAGGGTTAAAAAATATGGTTTTAGAAGTGCAAGCAACACATTTAGAACTGCACATTTCTACAATATAAATGCAAATTGTATGATTATATTGAATGTGTATTCCAAAATAAGTCTGCGATTTGATTATAACGAAACTTATATTCGCTATTTGCGGTATTAGGAAACTCAGAATTTCACATTAGATTTTGAAAGCACAAAATATATTCCTATAGCGTTGACTATTGATTCGTCTTGCGTCTTCTCACACTACCCAGCCATATTACTGTTATACATTGAACACTTAAAATTTAGCTTGAAGGGTTTGCGTCTTGGTACTAAAACAGTCATTATGCAGGGTATTTCACGCAGATGCTCGCTTACAGGAAGTAGTATATATTAGATGCCTGACATGGCACCTCGGCCTGTTCTGAAAGGTGTATGTTCCGGGGTTACAGACCTTGGGCATACGGTAAGAGTTGTCCGCTATTCCCATTGGAATAGTCGGCCAGCTGCCTCCTAAACTGGTCGATGCACGGAGAAGGCAATGCTGCGTCCACACAGCAAACTCCTCTCCCGAAATCGGAAAGGCGTGGGACACGTACCCAATGCCCGACCTACCTGATGCAGGTTTTTCTAGGGTTTTCCCTGCATTACTTTCAGGTGACTGCCGCGTAGGATCCTTAAACTATAGTCTGGGGGCCCTAGTTAACCCTTGGCTACCTTCCTCTACTTTCAAATCCATTCCTATGCTATTAAAGGGGAGTTGCCCAACGTGGATCACCCTCATGTAGCCTGTTGCCCTAAAAAAAAGATATATCTCACGATCCTATATTACACAGTTGTTGCGGGAAAATTATCGTGATAATTTAAAAATTAAATTATTGAAGTAATGTAAATACTGAAATATATAAACAAGATATAGAATAAAAATATTGCGCGTGTAAAAATTTATTTAAATAGAAAATCCTTCATATTTAAAGGAAAAATATTATTTAATGAATAAATACGACTAAAATTTGTCAAATTATGATTGATTGATTAAATTCCATTTATAAATTGGATGCAGCTAAAATGAGTGCATTTTTCAGGCCATTCTGGCTTTACGGCATGGACGAAGATTAATTTCTAGTTTGGGCCTATAAGGTAAATATTAGTGTCGTACAATGCAGACATAAATAATGCAAGAATTTAGATGCTTGTACAGTTAGCATAGTGCCGATTAACAACTTTCTCGCATAGAAACTAGCAACGGTTCATTTGGTGACCTATTTTTAGTGTAACAGGCTACATGACGGTAATATACGTGGTGGCAACTCCCTTTTAATAGCATAGGAAGGGATTTGAAAGGGGGGGGATGCCGAAGGGTAGATGAAGGTATCCAAGGGTTAACTAGGTTTAAGGATCCTACCCGACATTCGCCTAAAAATGATGCATGATAACCCCTATAAAAACTGCATCAGGTATGTGGCATTTGGTGCTTGTCCCACGCCCTTCCAATGGCGGTAGAGAGGTTTGCTGTTGGATCGCAGCATTCCCTTCTCCGTGCCTCGACCAGTTTAGGAGGCAGCTGGCCGACTTGTGAATTCTCGCTTTTATCTTTTTCTCTCATTATTTTATCTGCAGGCTAACTGTAGACTTGAACTTTACTTCTACTGACTGCTCTCAAGATGAATTGATTTCTGTCCTAAGTTAACTTAAACTAAACTTCTCTCCTCCACTTCAGCGAGCTCTGTCATCTCTTAAAAACTACTGCTGATTTTAGTTTAAACTTTTACCCCCAATAAAGTACTTTCACATCTCAAATTCTCAATTTTTCTCCCCAAATCCTCGCAGCGAACTTTTCCCACTCCAAAGGGGTGATCGATCAAATTTTATCAATGTGTCCAATCTGGGGCGATTAGAATTGGATTTATACAAAGTCCTGGACGTTACCTATGGAGCTATTAAACAAAAACAGTGCCTTTATTTTTACTTAAATCACGTACTGATTTGGTGACAAAACAACGAAAAAAACTTTGCTCTTTCCTCTGATCTGTTTTCCAAACAGTCTCAATCGAAGCACAACTCTAAATGCTATGAAACGGAAGTAACGGATTAGGATAGGAGTTTCTGACCGGGAAACGAAGCCAGGTACTCCGCTTAGTACCACATTGCCTTTAGAGCTAAACTTACACTGAAAAAATGTTTTCTCTTCTTGAATTTAATCAATTTACTCATAACATTCATTCGTCATTGAAGTCGTAAAAGTGGGCCCTTAAGAATTTTATTTAGTGAATTGTAGGTGAGTCCATGTTCAGAAAGAGAACGTTACCAAATACTATGCTGGGGTACTGCGTTAGATTCCTAGTCCGGTCAAATTTTTCTATCCTAATACGTTAATTATCAGACTGTGTCACAAAATTCTGAACCACGCCAGTGATGAAAACCATGTGACATGGTTACTTTTTCTGTTTGTTCAACCTTCCAAATACTAGAATGCTTGCAGATGACACAGGCCGCGATAATTGGAACTGATTTCATATGAATTTTATGTCCTGAATTCGAATTTCCTAGGATATAACTTTTTAGTGAAATATATATTATGCTATTTAAAAATTAAACCATGAATCAAAAAACTTAAAACCGAACTGTCATCATTATATTATACAAATATTAGTATATTTAAGATTGAGGAAAAAGTCATCAATGATATCGTCTAGTCACTGAACACTTAGGAATTTTCTTTTCCGTGACATTCTTGAATATATTTTGGAACAGTCTGTTTTTAAACTCCAGCAGAAATCTGCATCATGTGCGTTTCTCATTTTCTTTGGTAGTGGTCCTCCATAGTTTTAAACAAGGTGGTCCGCTCGAATGTCCCTAATTTCAGATATATGTGACGAGTAAACGGTTGAAAATAGAAACTTACAACAAAGTATATATGAAAGGAAAACTCACCAAGTTCTTTTGACAGCCACATCACCACATATTTATGTGAGTTCCAGCTGTCACCGTGAGGATATCAAGGCTATGTACAATTTCTTGCCAAATCCGTTGGAGCATGTCTTCGTAAACGCTCCGATAGCCTCTTTGATACGTTCGAGAATATCGCGAAGGTCTCTGACTGTAGTCGTGTAAACTTTATCTTTGACGTAGCCTCAGAGAAACAAATCGAGCGGTTTTAAATCGGGAGATCTCGGACACCAAGTTATCGGTCCTTCCTTACCAATACAACGGCAAGGGAAAATGTTGTCCAAAGTCGTACGAACTTCATTCAACCAGTGTGGCGGAGCACCATCTTGTTGCAAAAGGATGTTAGCCTTCAGTCGTTCAGTTTGTGGAAAAAAGAACAGCTCCAGTATGTCAAGATATGTTGTACCACAAACAGCTTTCTGGGCGATGGAAAACGGTCCATGACTTTCTTCTGTGACAAATGGCATCAAACATTCAACTTTGGACTATCGCGAAAATGCTCTTGTGTAGTGTGAGGATTCTGCGATCCCCAGATCCACACATTATGTAGCTTTCCCTTCCCTGAAACGTGAAAAATGGCTTCGTCGGAGAAGAAAATCCTGGACATGAAATAAAAATCAGCACCGGGACAACGTCCATCGTACTGGCGAATTCCACTCCGTTGGACCTGACATTCGGCTAAAGATGTTTTGATGTAACTGCACTTTGTACCCGTACAGTTTAAGACGTTTGTGGACAATTAAATGCAATGTTGATTTCGATACTTAAATTTCCGATAAGCTCTTCTTAATAACTTCCGGGTGCTTTGCTCATAAGCGGTTCGAACATTTTCGACCATTTCGTCGGATGTTTTCCGACCACCGCCATGCTTCTTTAACAATAGCTAAAAGTGCCACTTCTTTATGATTTTAGCAGTTGGAACATCATAGTTAAAGATTCGCCGAAAATCCCTTTGAACTACAATATTTGGTTTAAAAACCGCATAGCACAAAAAAATGTTTGCACCTATCTGCGGTGTCACCATTTTGATAAATGAATGACGAAACCGTGTGTTTTCACCTTCTGCCGACAGGATTCTAAACTTGTTGAGTTTTCCTTTCATATAAACGTTGTTGTAGGTTTCTATCTTCAACCGTTTATACGTCATTACATTTGTAATTAGGGACATTCGAACGTACCGCCCTGTAACCTGGTGAAATCTTTCATCTTGTTCCTCACTGGTGCCTGCTAAATATTCAGGAAAACGGTCTAAGTGGCACCTTAATAATCATGCTATACTCAGTGGTTAGAAACGGTTAAGAATGTGGTTTAGTACTTCAACGAAGTTTTCAAATTTTCGTTTTCCCAGAAAATTTACGACAAGTTACAACAAATGAAGTCCAGGATTTTCATTCAGCCTCATGCATAGAATTTACGAAGGTTGTTTTATTTATTGGTCGTCAAATATTGCTGCTATAATTTTTCCGTACTCAACTGCAGCGTCTTTTCCCTATATATGCAAAGCTTGATCCGTTCTTATCTCCTTTACTGCTTCATCTCTCGTTAATGACATTATTTTTCCCAACGTCCATGTTTTCTCTCTTAAGCCGCTCTCTTCTAGCCCAGTGATAGTTTATGTCTCTGCTATTTCAGAGGCACATAATGCAAGGATATTTGATGTGGCCACTTTGCAGTCCAAGGAGAAAGAAAGTTTCCAAGTTTTAAGTCCACAAAAAGTCACCCATTTATGTTCGTGATACTTTCTCTTCTCCAAGAACTATTCTATGGTGTTATATTCTTCTTTCACTTTCGTTAGGTGAGCAATTGGTATTGAACCATATTTGTTCACATTGAGAAGAAAAATGCATTTCAATCTTCGCTTTGAGCTGTCAATAAATAGCCGCAAATCATATAGAAAATAATTTTGTGAGAAGAGAGAAGAAGGGTAGCAGACCTTGTACGGTAAAAGGTAAATTTGGTTAGAACTGTTTGTTATAAGAGCATATTTAGAGTAGAACATAACGTTAAAAACGACTAACATAAAAAAGTAGAGCAGATTGAGAAAAAAATATTTCATATTTAGATTCAGCTAAAATCAATTCTAAAATCGTAGCCTGTGTAATAGAGAATGAAGCTCTGCCATCTAATTGTGACAATATTCAATTATGAATTCCAAATACAACATATGTAAAACTGAATAATATATTTTCGAGAATATAGATAATTTAAGACGAGCATGAATATGAAGATCTCGTATAATTGTAGTTGGTAAGATCAAACTACACAACTGTCCAACAATTTTTAACCAACTGGAAACTATCTCATTGTTTCACATTCAGTTTCAGGCATTTTTCTTTCGATCTTATAAGAAAGTGTTATAAAAGAAGGTTTGAAAGAATGAATATAGAAAACGATTCACGTGATTTTATTTGTAGTAATTTCTTATATATTTAAAATATTGTTTTCGTTCTACTTGAAATGAGTATAAATTTTATAAACTGTTAATGTATGGATGCCGTGGGAAATCAGTAGTTTTAATTCGTATATTTAATTCTCGTGAGACATTGTTGGTGTTCGTTGGTCCTCGGAGAGGCAGTAAATCTTATCTGAAAGCATCAGCCCTGTAGCCATCTATTCGCGCGCGCCTTGGATTGCCTATGCATGTATTCCGTGTTTATGTAAATGCCCTCCACGCCGTTTGTTTCCGATTACATTAATGCAGATAGCGTTGCCTCTGTTGCTGCCTCCCCGGCATGCCTGCTATCCCAAACTGCGGGATTCCTCCCTATTTCCTGCACCGTTGCCGATTGTTTCTACGGAACAATGTCCCTCTCTAATAAGGGCTGGCTTCCTGCAGGATAACGCATAGCGTCTCTAAATTTCATCTAAAATTGAAGTTCAATTAGATTGAATTAGGACAGTTGCAACAACAAAAATCGTCGGACCAGAAACTTACCTTAACAGAATTTATGATTACATCGTGCTGGAACGTGTAGAGAAGAAGCGCAAATTATTTCATAATTTATTTTATTGCAAGTCAGTAATAAGCCGGACATTGGAGTTTCTCATACTAACATTTTTGCACCGTCAAGTCGGGCAGACAGAACGTTTACAGGTCATGTCAAAATACAAGTCGTAGGGATTAAGAAGACGTTTGTGAAAATTTTACCTAGTGAACATTAACCCTGAAATATTCCGTAGGGCACCTCACTCAACTTAGTACTAGGTTTCGTGAAGTAAAATATTTTAAATTGATTGCCGGAGAAAGTGATTTGGTTTCCATCCCTGTGGTGAGGAATGAAATTGTAAAGCTCGGAGGGGATTCGACTTCGAGAGGAGCAGAATAAAATCACATATCAGTAAGAATGGTTGAGAGGAAGTCAGTCATTGCAGTCTACTAAGAACCGTTCAAGTTCAATGGACGATTTAAGTTTGCAGCATATATGTATATGTATATATATATATATATATATATATATATATATAGAGAGAGAGAGAGAGAGAGAGAGAGAGAGAGAGAGAGAGACCACGTGTCGCTGAGCAGGAAGGAAGCCCGCCGCCTGGAATTCAGAGACCCACCAGGTACCTCCCGTTCATGTTCCTGTATTTCCGTTAGTCTATTCAATACAACCCACCCAAATACTCTTCTTTCAAAAATGCTAAAATTTGATTTCACATTTATATTTTTAAAAATAAGTATTGTAAAATGTGTCAATAATGCAGTCAATTTAAGATTTTTTACAATTTATATCTGACTACTCTTTCCAAAAATGTTACAAAATTAAATCCACAGTTTATATTTTCAAATAAATATATTAATATTATATATTTCCGCATCGAAATGTGTTTGACGAGATTTCTGCTACACGACGCCCACGAGTCCTTTGATTTGAACCAAATAATGTTTTAATTTCAGTCTTTTGTATACCCTGAGTTAATCGCCTAATTTAAATAACCCTGTTAATTGATTTTAGAATTTAGAATCAAATAAACTAATCTATTCAATACAACCCACCCAAATAAATTTCGTTACATACTATTTCTGAAAAAGTAACGACGGGCACTCGTCTAGTCAAATAACAGACAAAATGAAATGATAATGTAAATACCACACAACACCAATTCTTGTTGCTTTCTTCAGATGGTTAAAAACGCAAGTGCCGTGAGAAAGACACAATCGCACAATCACGGTGACCAACTCAAATTACGATTAAATTATTTTTCTTACATCAATAAACTGTAAGTACAGTAATATCAACATGAACTCCAAATGACACAGGAATAAATACACACGGTCATTCAGGTTGAACGGAAATACAATAAGACGTCTGGGACTATTGGACGGTCCCGTAGGAGACAGTAGCGTCGGTGCTGGGTCGCAGTGTAACGTACATCCAATTTTAATCTATTGCTCTGTATTCTAATAATTATTTTAATACAGTTACGATTTTTTTCAGTGAGTGGCTTGATAATTAACTCAAGGAGATTTTCTTATAGGAAATTATTACCTTTGTTTACCTTGTTATCGCGTTCCTGGAAATATAGAGATATGACACACCTTCCTCACTTCCGCCATACTTTTAAAAAAAAATTTTTTAATCTTTACTCCTTTTTCCTTATATTTAAACTATAAGATCTCCGAGTTGGTTAATAAATAAATATCACAATTACCTAATGTCCGGCTCTCATAGGCTAGTTTAGTATTGACGTTTGTTATTGAATTGTTGGTCAGCTGCCTCCTAAACTGGTCGAGGTACGGAGACGGGAATGCTGCGTCCCCGCAACAAACTCTTCTCCCGCAATCTGAAAGGTGTAGGACAAGTACCCAATACCCGAAGTACCTGATGCAGGTTTTTCTAGGATTTTCCCTGCATTACTTTTAGGCGAAAGCCGGGTAGGATCCTTAAACTTTAGCCCGGAAGCCCTAGTTAACCCTTGGCTACCTTCCTCTAACCTTCCGCATCCCCCCTTTCAAATCCCTTCCTATGCTATTAAAGGGGAGTTGCCACCATGTGGATTACCCTCATGTAACCTGTTACCCTAAAAAAGAACCCCGCCATCGGCAAGGAAGTGTTCTCTCGAAAGGAGAACCTTCCCAGAAGGCTCTAGAGAAGGCTAACTTTGGGGATGCCTTCTCCTCTTTCTGGTTTATTGAACTAACGTTCCCACAAGCCGAGGCACTTCGGGCTGTTTTAAGACGTGCAAGTTCCGGGATCGCAGACCTTGGGCATACGGTCAGAGTTGTTCGTTATTCCTATTGGAATGGTCGACCAGCTGCCTCCTAAACTGGTCGAGTCACGCGGAAGGGAATGCTGCGTCCCCACAGCATACTTCTCTGCCGCCATCGGAAGGGCGTGGGACAAGTACCACTTGCCCGACCTACCTGCTGCAGGTTTTGTAGGGTTTTACCCTGTATCACATTTAGGAGAATTGCCGGGTAGGATCCTTAAACTACAGCCCGGGGACTATAGGTAATCCTTGGCTACCTTGCTCTATCTTTCCGCTTCCCCCCTTTCAAAACCGTTCCTATCCTAGTAAGTAAAAGTTACCTTTATGTGGATTATCCTCATGTTAGTCTAACAAAAATAGAAAAACAAAATAATTTGTGTAATTATTAAATTTTTGTTAGTTTGAAGCAGAAAGCTGTGATCATGAGCGAAACTGAATATGAAACACGCAAACTATATTAATAAACAGTAAAATGAATTTTTTTTCGTTTCATGGAGTTAAAGCGACGTGCAATTTTTATTATTTTGTCAGAATACTCAGCGAAAGTATGTGTGGAAACAAACATGGAGTTTTAATGTATGAAAAATTAATTCGTCGGAAAAGCTGAATATGATTTAAGCTACGCAAACAAACCGCAAATGAATTTTAACAATAAACGATCAAATAAAACAGTTTTCAATTCATTTTATTAATATCGTTTCTGGGAAACACAAGGACGTTAAATGGTACGAGCACGAATCTAATTACTTAAAATAATGTCAGAGCTATAAAAAAAAACCTTCATCTAGAACTCATGAATTTCTCACTCCCGGAGGCGCTCGCGCAATGTGGAAACGGAAGAGCGCAAAAAAATTACATCCTGTGGCAATTAGCAAATGCAAGCTGGTGGCACGCCACGCCGCTTACAGCAGCAGCGCATTGTCAGATCACTCCGCAGCTCTCAGCTCCACACCACCCACGCACAGTAAATGCCATTTACGCGAGGCCCGAAGCTGCGGAACAATGGAGATACCAAACATCTGCGCTATTAGTGTCTGCAACAAAGAATAAGACAGTTATCCAGAAAGCGAGAGTGACAGTGAATGACTTTTTTTTAACATACAGTCACAATCGTTTCAAACCACGGGTCTCTGAACATATATTAATATACACAGGAATTAAAATTGATTTATGTTCTTCCCAATTAATACAATGCACTTAACCTTTTCTTGGCAGGCCCTACTCATATTTCAAACATGCACAGTTCGTATTAATGCTTATATGACTCTTTCTTTGCATCAATATGTTTTATACAACTCCTGAACTATAAAATTAGTTTTTACTTTCCATGGTAATGTATATAATGAATTTATCTTGTGCCTCGCACGGCTGGCGTCTGTTAGGACCACTCGCGACTACTTGCACTCGTAACATTTCTTGGGACGAATCTTTTTTTTAATTACAATATAACGTCGCATTAACCTTTTGGTCATTAGCGACTTACATCTGTTAAGTTCTACATTTGTATAACATTTAAATTACTTTAAACAAATCAGTTTTCATCGTAAAGTCTATGAGGTTGTTTATTGCTGCTGATGAGTTGCAAATCTCCATCATTGAATGTTCGGTTATGGTTGATCTTCTAATCTCGTTATATTTGGGGCAGTCAAAGAGGACGTGATGAATTGTTGTGGGCTCCTTGCATGAGCTGTATACCGGCTGCGGAGACCTGGAAATCAAGAATGAATGAGTGAAACTGGAGTGCAATGTTCTTATTCTGGCTACAACAACCTGTTGCCTTCGAGATAGTTCTTTCGGGTGCGATATTTCTCTGATGCTGTTGACATTTCTGAGGATGACTCCGCTTTCCTCTGGTTTCACAGGTCTACTCCACTTATCCTCCAGTTCCTTGTAGAGCCCTACTCTGCAGTCCCTGCTGGTGCAGGCTGGCAGGTTGCTGGATCTTCCTTGATGATCAGCTTCCATCTTCGCTAGGAGATCTTCCCTGTCGTGTCCTACTATGTCCTTATGCGCCGGTAGCCAGGCTATAGTGATCCGCTTTCCTTTTACGAATTTATTCTTTTCCATGAATTTAACCTCTGTAGCTGTCTGCCCGTTCTCTTGTCTCCTGTTCAGAATATTCTTTTTTCTACTAATTTATCATTTGTTTGCCATTACTGAGGTGAGCTTTCTCTAAATTTTAGATTCAAAGGATAAATTTTTAATATAATAACATTTGTTGGGCGCCACCTGCAAGAAATTATTCTCTCGCAGAAATGAAATAAAATATTCAATTAATGAAATAAAAAACAAGAATTTATTTTAAACAAAAATTACATACTTGCCCACACATTCTCAACAACGAAAGATATCCGTAAGCTCCTGTGGATTGTAATTTGGGTTGTCCTTCAGATCATTATGTAATAGGTTACCTCAACCTGCATCCGCAAACATGCTCAACGCTGCTGGCGCAATCGGGGTTGACACTTTACACCCTTCACGTCTGTTGAATTATTGACAGTGTAAGTGACTCTGTGATCCCTAGTCAGGGATGCATAAACCCACTTTCTCAAGATAAACCGTGATAATTATTTGTAGCAAACTGGCGCTCTACCTGGAAATATAGAATGCGGCTTACCAGATCTGCAGCTCGGGCAGGGTCAACTCTGGTTGGTGAATGTAGCCGCAGCAGCAGACGGCCGGGACCCTACGTGCACACCCAAATTGCACATCACCGACTGTCCCCGCTGATGGTCCTAGACTGTCTCTGCTGATGGTCACAGACTGTTCTTCTTGATGGTCACAGACCGCTGTCTCCTTGATGGTCGCAGACCGCTCTTCTTCTCGAGAGATGTCCGTCTCGGTCCCCCCAAAAATCTCTATCTCCTCTTTGGTCCTCATCTACACTTGACCCATACTTCATTCTAGTTTAGGATCATACCGTCCCGGTCGTCTACCCTTTTCTTGGCCGACCGTGGCCTTGTTTGCGGGACCTGCGGATTTTCCTAATCCGTCCTGACATTGTCTTCTGTCGGCTGCTCGGCACCGGCAGGCCACTTTTCCATGCTTCCAGGTAGAAATTTAGACAAATCTTAAAAAAAAAACTTGATGTACAACTTGAATACTAAAAGCACACCATATTACGTAGTTCCTCGTACAGAAATCTCACTATTTTAGTTTATTTCAAACTACCGAAATGGAAGTTTCTAATTGCTAAAAACTACTCTCCTATGCTGAGCTTGACGGAATTCGAAAGTGAAAGTGCCTCAGAGTTGGAAATGAGTGATGAAGAAGAGGGCACTTTACCATATATAGGTAATTATTTCTTCGGTGGTGATAAAATTACATAAAGGAAATTTTTTTACCGAATCACTCGACGTAAGAAAAAGTGCAGCCCAACAAATTTGGAATAAAAATTTATTCATTCGCTGATGCATGTGATTTCTACAATTGTAAAATGGAAGTGTATTTAGGACAGCAGCCTGAAGGAGACCTTAAAAAGAGAAATTCAACTGAATAAATTGTGACATAAGTGTGACTTATGAAATATGTTTATTTATGAATATGTTTACTTAATCTGCAAATGGACAGTTTTCATGGTGGTAGATGCATGAAATTGCAATTTAATTACAATTTAAACAAAGGAAGTTACAATAACAGAAAATAGACTAAATTAATATAATCATTTTAAAATATAAACTAGGTTTAGGGACATTATTTCAACTATAATTACATGTATAAAAAGTTATATTAATGAAAGGTTAATTTTGAAAAAAATCAAATAAAGAATTAATATTGTACTGACGTGAAAAGAAGAAAAAGGGAAAGATATCTGAAAATAGAGATTAACTAACTATTTCACTCTCATAAAAGACAAGGATTGTTACTATTTCACTTAAGTTTATAACGGAGCACTATCACTTCACTTTACTGCATACACTACCCTAGTTTCGGTTTAGTCTGCGCCACGAAAATGTAATACCAAGGTCACGGGCTCTTCTGGCTACGACGCCAAAAGTTGTGTCTAATAACATACACGCACTGTATGTTAAGGCTTCGGTCACGATATAAGCTGCGTGCGTCTGGGAGCAGGTAGACTGAGCGACTCAATTTAGTTTTACGTCCCAATAACAGAATGTAGTGGGTTTGGAGGTCTGCTGGCTACAACAAGTAACTGCGAAAGGGCGACACCTCCTGCCTCCCAGTAGTTGACGCTCATCGCTGACCACGGGCATTAAATGTTCTCTCAACGCGCAGCGTCAAAGCACTTGTGGAATGCTGATACGTTTAAACGCGGGACAATATCATCCGTCAATAATTAATTGTTTAATGTATTTATTACATTTTGTAAAAAGAAAAGGAAGCAAAATTTGTTAAATTTTTGTACTAAAAAATAATATCTTGATACATGACGTATGTATTTCATCAGCTCTCTATATATCTAACTATGTATCTAGTTTAATTTAATTATACAGGTGTTTCTCTACTTATATATATTAATTTGTATATCAGATGATGACGATTGGTCTTACAGAGGCCTAAGCTCCTATGTATATTGACGTGGGTTAAATAAATCATTTAAGTTAAATTTGGAAGACTTTTTTGGTTTCTTAGTCTATTAATCTGCATTATAATGGTCCTTGGTTTGGAACTGTTAAAAATATTTTATTTGGAGGACAGAATTCATTTTAGAAGAAACTAACACGTGGTTTTTCAGAGCTCTGCAAGATGCTATATTTTTTTTAGGGTAACAGGCTACATGAAAGTGATCCACGTTATGACAACTCCCCTTTAATAGCATAGGAAGGGAGTTGAAAGGGGGGATGCGGAAGGGTAGCCAAGGGTTAACCAGGGTCCCCGGAATATGGTTTAAGGATCCTACCCGGCAATATGCATAAAAGTGATGCAGGGAAAACCATAGAAAATCTGCATAAGGTAGGTCGGGCATTTGGTACTTGCCCCACGCCCTTCCGATGGCGGGAGAAGGGTTAGCTGTGGGGTCGCAGCTTTACCCTCGCTGTGCCTTAACCGGTTTAGGAGGCGTCTGGCCGACTATTCCAATAGGAGTAGCGGGCAACTCTTACCAAGATGCTAATTTTTTTTTTAGGGCAACAGGCTACATGAGGGTGATCCACATTGGGCAACTCCCCTTTAATAGCATAGGAAGTGATTTCAAAGGAGGGATGCGGAAGGGTAGAGGAAGGTAGCCATGGGTTACTAGGGCCCCGGGCATTGGTTTAAGGATCCTACCCGGCATTCGCCTAAAGAAATGCAGGGAAAACCCTAGAAAAACCTGCATCGGGTAGGTCGGGCATTGGGTACTTGTCCCACGCCCTTCCGATAGCGGAAGAGGAGTTTGCTGTGGGGACGCAGCATTCCCTTCTCCGTGCCTCGAGCAGTTTAGGAGGCAGATGGCCGACTATTCCAATGGTAATAGCGAACCACACTTACCGTATGCCCAAGGTCTGCGACCCCGGAACATACACCTCTCAAAACAAGCCGAGGTGCCTCGGCTTGTGGGAACCTTAGTTCAAAAACGGAGAGGAAAAATCATACCCAAAGGTAGCCCCATCGTATCTCTCCTAAAAGGTTCTGCCTGCAAGAGAAAACCCCTCCTGATATTTTTTTTTTTTTAGGGCATCAGGCTACATGAGGGTAATCCACTTTGGGCAACTCCCCTTTAATAGCATAGGAAGGGATTTGAAAGGGGGGATGCGGAAGGGTAGAGGAAGGTAGCCAAGGGTTAACTAGGGCCCCCGGGCTATATTTTAAGGATCCTACCCGGCATTCGCCTAAAGGAATGCAGGGAATACCTTAGAAAAACCTGCATCGGGTAGGTCGGGCATTGGGTACTTGTCCCACGCCCTTCCGATAGCGGGAGAGGAGTTTGAGGCCGAGGTAATATTTTAGTTATGCAATTACGGCTTTCAGCTGACAGCAGATTGCAGTAAAACAAAAATCAATTTATGAAAAATTGATACCCGGTAATAATTATTTATTATATTATATAAAGTTACATGTGAGTGTAGTTACATTTGTTGATTAACAGTCAATTAAAAAAGTAATTTATTAAGTAATTATTAAATTGCGACATATTTTGGCTGTCATGCTAAGATAACATAGGAAAAGCCTGAAAAGTCATCAAATATTTATTATATTGAGAAATGTTAAAGAAAAACATTTACTTTTCGTTTCTCTATAAAAAATATTTTTAAATTATGTATCGTTGCCACAACTATCTTTGGCTTGGAGTGATCAATTTAGTACGCGAATGGAGTGTTGAAATAGTTAAATAAAGTAACAAAATGCGGTTATGAATTGACCCAATGATGCTAAAAGGCCGAGGAAATGTTTTTCTGGCATAATTATTGACGGCTTTTAGCATACCTCAAACGGCACAGAAATAGCACGATGGCAGAATGAAACTTTCTTAGAGTAGCAAAATTTCCCAGGGATCTATTTTGGCACTATCATCGGAAATGAAAGGGGGTTTAACCTGCTTGGGGATGTAAAACTGTACTGACTACTTTAAAAGAGGATCTATGTATTAAAAAAAATGTGTTTAATGTTTTCCTAAATCCTAAACAGATGGTGGTACTCTCCGTAATGCCTTCTACTCCTACTTATGGGGTGAACGTCATAGTTCGTCTTGTATTTCTGAAAATGCGTTTCCGTAAATAGTTCTCGTTTTCACTCAACACCTCACGCGACGACATCATGACGGCGACTGCAGTAAGTTCACGCTCAGCAGGTCTGTATCGAACCCGGCCCCGCTCATCGCTTTGCGTCCCTGAGTCTCCACCTCTAACGCTTGCCGCTCGTCGCTTCTATCGTGTTCGAGACCTAACGGGTAGTACGCGATTGATGAGGGGTGAGGAGCGGGGTGGTTAACTACTTGACCTTGATATTATTTCGAGGAGCCGACATTAGTTCAGATTAAAAGCAAGATAAATGGTTCCAGTTATTTATTGTCATATTTAGGAATGAGTATTTTCCAACATCTGTTTTTTACTGTCTGGTATTTAACCTGAACGTGTGGTCAGTCCTCCCGTAGGTTCTCTCAATAAATTTCGAATTATTTGGCAAAGTTTTTGACCAGCAAAGGCTGTAAAGAAAACGTATAGCCTGGCTTTTTCCCTTCTCGCCTGTAGTGTTTCACATTCTAGCAGCTTTACTTTTTCACTCCCATGCCCAGGTCGTATCTGTACCATTTTCTGAACACTTTCTAAGGATTCTATCTGATTTTTCCTATACGAATCCCAGCATGCTGCACCATATTCCATTAGTGAGCGTGCTAATGATACATATGCCGCCATTTCCTTGGATTTTGTATTTCCCTTTTTGAGAGATCTCATTACAAAGTGCAAAGTATTCCATGCTTTTCTGTAGCACAGTTTACCTGCTCCTCCCTTTCCAGCTTCCTGTTAAAATAAATGCCTAGGTATTTTAAGTTTTCTCCACATTACAGTGGACAATTGGTTCATGAGTTTTCCACTACCGTAACGATTGTTACAGGATCATCATCTAACGCTTGTAGGAACATTAAGTAAAAATGAAAGGGAGATTCCAACAGAATTTATGCCCAAGAATGAAAGATGTCCGCAGACAATAATATTTTTGTTTCACAGAGTCAACAACTTTGTATCTTATGTACCCAAAAAAATAAAGCGGTGTTCTTTTTTTATCAACAATGCATCATGATGATTTGATCGACAATGGTTCAGGTGAGAAAAAGAAACCAGAAATGTTGACATTTTGCAACGAAACAAATGATAAATTATGTTCAACCTACAACGTTGGAATACGAAAATGACGATGACCACTAACATTAGTTTACCACTTGGTAAACGTCTATCAATGCCTTTGTTATTTGTAAAACAAATAACCCTGATCGGCGAGATTTTCTAAAACACCTTTCAACGGAAAAGACTGAACAGCAAAATTAGAGCTAAAATTCTGGATTATTTAGTTTATTCAGACAACACTGGATTAGGAAAACGCAGCTACTTGTGTCCACGAACAAGAGATCGGCGTTCGAATAACTATGTTGTATATGTTTAAAAAACGATTGTAACGAACATTTAAAAAACGAATGTGAGACATGTTTTACTAAAAATCTAATAAATAAAAGAGTGTATTTGTATGTATGTATATATATTTGTTTGTATGTTTGTTCCTTCTACAAATATACACGTACACGTGTTCTTTGCGACCGGGAAATAAACATTGTCAGGGTGAGACACGTTTCTATCGATATTATATGACTATAATTTCAATCCCGTACATCATGGGAACGGATCACCCTTAGGGTTGGGGGTGATAAATAACGCGAATAAAACCGAGATTACAGTCGTTGTATGAAACTATTTCAGGGTCAATGTGTTCAAACCCTTCGGAATGGGAGGTGAATATATTTAGGGATAGGGGTCCAGTTGTGTTACCTAGATTTGAGTCAAATCGGGGGTTATGGATAAACTACATTTCGGGCAACGCCGGGCACCCAGCTAGTATTTAATAAAATTGAGACTATTATCATTAAAATAGTGGAACTTAGCATTTATGATGTTATTACTCCGCTATAATGTAAAATTTCGCACCTGTTTTGGGTCCCGAAAGACCTCATGCGACTACTAGAAGTTTAATGTCAATTACACCTGTCCTGAATCTTTTGGATATGGAAAATGTTTTTCGGTATTTTTAATTTAAAGGTATATTGTCGCAAAAACGAAATGTCTTGAGTCGTCGACAAGTGTAACAACTAGTTAAGAAACTTTAAAAACCACTATAATTTTGGAAATAGTTTCACTATTTGCTTCGAAATGTAGAATGCAGAATTTCTCATTCGATAAAAAAGTAACCAAATAACAGACAAAATATAGTCGTAAAATAAATACCACACACTAATAATTTAAGTATTAGTGAAGGAAATTTTCCAAATTGCCTAAAGACTTCAGTAGTTAGACCAATATTCAAGAAAGAAAGCAAAATGGATGTAAATAAATATAGAACTATCTATTTAACTACAACTTTCTCCAAAGTTCTTAAAAAAAGTTTTTTATACTAGATTGATTAATTTTTTATCTGTTATGACATACTTAATACCAATCAATTTGGATTCCGTTAAGGGCTATCTACGATAGATGCTGTAACAGAATTTGTACACACACTTTGTAACAAATTAGATAATGGATGTGACGCTACAGGAACATTTGTGGACTTGTCAAAGGCATTTGACCTAGTGAGCTACTCCATACTATGTGACAAACTGGGGACTCAGTCCTAAATATTTTCAAATCCTATCTTTCAAATAGGTATCAGTACACAGAAATTTGAACACAAGTAGGTGGGTTTACGAAAGTAACTAGATCTAAAAAAGGAATAATTGTCCATGGAGTTCCGCAGGGATCTGGATTGGGTCCTTTGCTATTCTTATTGTATATAAATGATATTCCTACTATCCATAGTAGTAAAATTGTATCGTATGCTGATGACATCACAATGATGATCAACTACGCTTATCACACAAAATAATATGGAGCAAATAACTGACTACTTGACAATAAACAAAATGAAAGGCAATGCCTCCAAGACAAATGTTATATTATTTAGCCATCTAAAACCACTCAAAGGGAAGGAAAAAATATAAATCATTCCGACGTTCAGTTTGTTAATTCCTAGGTATTCAACTTGACTTTAAATTATATCGGTTGAACACATTGGAAGAATATGCAAAAAAGTAAACAGCAATGTATATGCCTTAAAAATGGTATCTAGAGTATTAGATAGTGACAACCTCATCAAGGTATATTATGGGTTAATTCATCCAATATATAAGCTACGGTATTAAAATATGGGGTATGCACCAACGTGGGGCACGGTTTCATTTTAAATTTTATTCATTTATATACTAATTTTTTGACACCTCCAACGTGGGGCACTGTTTCATTTTAAATTCTTTAAATATTTTAAGTACTACAATATATATATATATATATATATATATATATATATATATATATATATATACATATTGTAATACCCAGTTAAGAAGGAGATGAGTTTTGTTCTTATTTCATCCGATTTGTTTACCAACTCAGACTGGGGATTCTTGAGTGGTTTGTAGAAATAAAGATAATAATAAAATGACGGATAAGTGGCTTTTAGAGAAGGGAGGACTATAATTTGGCGTTTAGCGGCTCTTAGGGGTAATGGTTGTGACCGACATCTGGACGACGAAACCCTAAATGCATGATGACAGAAGTTTTATGGACATACAATTATATTAAAAGGAAATAGTTATTTTAATTGTATTGAATGGCTCTCGGAGCGTGAGATAGGCAACAGCTGGTGTTGTTTGGCAAACGTGGAAACTCAAAAACTGTGAAAACAAGGGAATATTCTGGAGAGGGGGAAAGCAGTTGGACAGGAGACCTCAACACATCAGTTCGACAGGAGACGAGAGACAGTTGGGAAAGAGCGTTGGTGGAGGTCCGCAGGGCGGACGCAGGGCCAAGTTAAGGGGGCTGAAACAATTTTATATAGTCAGTCAGTCAGTCAGTCAGAGGGATCAGGAGAGAGTGTTGATGATGGGCCAAGTTAAAGTGGCCGAAACAATTTTATAAGGCAGTGAGTTTGCATTCAGGAGATAACGTTGGTGGAGGCCAATTTAGGTGGCCGAGAGGAATCATCAGTCAGCAATCGGTAGGAGTTTCGTCGAGGAAATCTGTCTGTCAGCAGGGTTGGTTGTTTGGAGGAAGTCGCTGTGAGAATCATTCAGAAGAGGTGGTTCTGAAAGCAAAGTGTGAGCGCAACCTGATGCTCTTTATGCCTATATAAAGAGAGTGTGTGCTGGTATGAGAGAGATCCAAATTGCATGAACCAGAGAGATTGTAAGTTTATTTTTTCTGTATTCATATTTTTAAATTGTTAAATAAGGGTAATGAGTCAGATTTCGTTTCATTTCGTTTTTCATTTACTTTAACTGCATTGTTTAATTGTAAATTTTGTGTTCCGTTTCCTTATCAACCCAGTAAAGACCCTGGGGTGCAGAGTCTGATTTATTAATATGTATTCTGGATTAATAAAATTGTTTTGTTGATCAAATTAAATAACGTGTTTAATATAATTTCCCATGCGTAATTATCTATAAGTGGGGTATTACAATAAATAAATATATATATAACTATGGGAAAAAAGAAAAAACCTCTCCCGGGTCAAAGATTAATAAACCTTAGAAACACTAGAGGGAATAATTATATTAGAGTTCGGACGAATTTACAGAAAACGGAGAAGGACCCACTCCTCAAAGGAATTTTATTATGTAACAGACTGCCGCATCATATAAAACAATTACAGGGTTAAAATTTAAAAGTAGACTAAAAGTTATCTATAGTATGAAAGATTTATAATCGAATTAAAAATTATGTGTTATTGTATGTAAATTATGTATTATATATGTTTGTTATATTTTTAAGACTCACTATTTCTAATATTGTATAAATACAATTCATGGAAAAATAAACATTATTATTAAAGTATTTTGTTAGGTATAAGCTACACTGGAGGAAGATAATACGCATTGAAGGACTACCTACAACCGTAGTCGGGCTACTACTAGTAACAGGAAGTTCGTTATAGGATAGAAGTTGTTCTAGATGAAGCTTTTATCTTGTGTTTTATGAAAACTCAATATTGAAATTACCACAGATTATTCTTTATGAATTTTTGTAATAATAGACTCCAGAATTTCAAGGGACTATTCGGATTACGATAAATACATAAGACCACGTTAGTTGCTATTTAAAGTGAACTGTATCCTAAAACCTGCTCTGTACTATAAGACTGAAAATTTAATCTCATATTACAATTGGAGGAACGTTTGTTTCTTACACAAACGCAAGAACCTCCATTCTTCTATTAAAGTTCCCTGGTCTTTTATAATTGGAAAAATTTCAGCTTCCGGACTAGATTGTCAATGTTCAGTTAGCGCTAATACGTCGACTAGAATACTTTTCAACGATAAAACTGTTTCCAACTCGAGTTTTTTTTATGCCTAAGGACTGTATTGATTCATTATACAAAATTTTACATCTGAATTTGCCAGTTACATGCATTCGTTATTTCGTGATTGAAAATCTGAAATAGTGCTGGTTTCCGCGAAGGCTGAAGATATGAAATCTGATAAGAATTGGTTTTTTTTACAAAATGTTTCTTGCCAGAATAGTGAATGTGAAGTTTTTCGTCTTGAAGTATAAAATAAATTCGTAACATTTATATTTTTAATTCTCTTGAAGTTCTGTTGCTGAAGACACATTCTCACGGCTGGTTCTGTAGTTGGCAACGGGATCGTCAAATCTCGGCGGTAATTCGCTTACGATCACCTTCTTGCTGTTAAGTTTTGTCAGCACATTGTCGAGTTTAGACCAGTTTACTTCCAGCACTAATGTCATTTGCACTAACTACAGTAATAACAGCATCAGCGTCCTTCATTAAATCAGGCGCTTCCTTCACCACATCACGCAATGGAGTGCCTGACTTGACGATGGCACACTCATTGAAGTTCGCTTTGTAAAAAATCACTACAACTCCTGCCGTGACTAGACATCAGTAAAACAATCTTGTTATTATTCACGGTGTCACTTTTCCTTGGTTCTTGCATGTCCGTGGCGTCAGCATCTTCTTCTTGGCCACTCAGAACAGAAAATATGTGGATGTAGCCACTGGTTGTACTCGAGGCTGCATAACAGGATTAACCGCCCGTTCCTCTCGAGTCTGAATGTGCTTACTTACAGCTTCCCGTGGGCGGAAAGTTTCGACAAGTTGTGCAAGTTCGGCGTTGTTTCTTCCAGAGATTTACAATTTGAGCACGAAGTACACTTTTTATTCTGTTCAAGTCTTTTTAAAAGCGCTTGTTTCTTGAATGTTGTTGATAGTCCCATTGACTTCAGGCGCTGCTTGATTCCGCAACACAATCCGTATCTGTAAGCACGGGCATTTTTAGATTTTCGTTTATCTGCAGTAAAGTGTTCATGACGCACTCGACGAAATCATTCAAGTGTCTGGAATTTTTACTGACCTTTCCAAAGCATTTTATTTAATAGATTGTGGCAATCTCCTTGACTACCCGCCGTAGGAGGTCTTCGACCGTTCAATTCTTAGAACGGCTTACCTGCGGTAGGAGGAAGTAACTTTTGAAAACAATATCCCTTGGTCATTCTAAGCTAATTTATTAAATATTATTACAGATATGTACAATTAAATTTTGCCCTCCCGACTAGCCAGTTATGAAAATCTCAAGGGTTAAAGTGGCAAATTAGGCCCGGGAAACGATTTATGAAAAGTGCTTTACGCAACCATGATATGTGCAATATTTGTTACCAGACTGGGGTCTCTGCTACACAGCGACGTCCCTCGCAGCTGGTAAACTCAAGAGTCCTCCTCTAGTCAGCATCAGTAACAGAATGCCTGACCAGGCCTCCACTTCTCCCGACCTGTGGGACCAACCGTTCCTCTATTGGTCCATTTAATTTATTATGGACCAATCACAGGTCCTAGACGCTTCCATCAGCGAGACTCTCCGCACCTCTGTTTGTTGATGGGAAAACCCCGGAGGTACCGTTACTATCCCCAGCCTGACTAGCACCAAACGGTACTTTTTGCCGACGTTCGATAAACATGGTTGCTCACGCGTTTAAATAAACTGACTAAAATATCAGTAAAATCAATTAAAAAACGCCTATCCTAAATAACGCGCTATAAGATCATGAAATTTTACTGCGAAATTTAGATTTCTATGGAATCAGAGGAGTTTCCCATTCTTTACTGCGATCTTACTTTCAAAATAGTCGCCAAAAAGTTGCGATTTAAACTCTGACGGAAATGAGCATCTGTCAGAATGGGAAACGATTACATGAAGGTGTCCCGCAGGGCTCAATTTTGGGACCCTTACTTTTCATCATTTACCTTCACGATCTACCGAATTATTTACATCACTTAAAATCAGTCCTTTACGCTGACGACACAAATTTGGAAATTACGGACAGTGACTCGGAAACGTTGCGTGAGAAAGTAGAGGTTGCGATGATCCGTTTTAATCTGTGCTTAATGAAAACAAATTTTCTCTTAATCTAAAGACAACTAAAATCGTTACCTTCAATTCGAACAAAAAAAAATTAAATTCTAATTCGGAGAACATTTCTTTGTCTGTTGATTGACAATAAATTTAAATGGAATCACCACATAAATGAACTCTCGTGAATACTTAGCAAAATTTGCTTCACATTACGAGTGTTAGCTCGGGAAAGTGACGTATCTACATCTAAAATGGTAGATCATGTATATTTTCATTCTGTCATTTCTTACGAATAGCAAACTGGGGTCGTTCACATCACACGTTGCAAATTTTTAAACTTCAAAAGAGGGCCGTACGAATCATATCAGGTACGGATTGAAATACCTTTCTTTCGGGATCTTGGGATTTTAACGTTGCCTCGTACGTATAATCTAAAAATTTTAAAGTTTGTCTGAAGAAACATCAATTTATATGCTCTAAAGAGAGGAAATAATTTATATAACACTAGAAATCGCTCTCAACTCCGCATAGAAAAACATCGCCTAAGCCTTCTTGAATCAAGCTTTCGTTATTCCGGGATAAATTTATTCAATAGTCTTCCGGAAGAAATAAAAACTTTAAGTATACAAAATTTATTTATAAAGGGTTGTAAATCTCTGTTACTTAATCGAGCATATTCCTCGATGAAAGAGTTCGTAGAAGGGAAGGACAGATTAGATCATTTTGAATAAAATAGTTTGCTGGTAATATAACACGTTACGCTGTTATTTTACGACAATAATATTCTATAATTTAACTGCTGACTTATTTTCTTTTTCATGTTCGACGGGAATCGATGTAAGATTTTCTACTGGAAACTCCGTCGAATGTAAATGGAAGATGAAGTAAAGCACTTATTTTTAATTACTAATTACTAATTACTGTCATATTAATATCTTTAACGTGGTTTTAAATCATATATTTTTCGGTAAAGTACAATGTATGAGTAATGGTGATAATTATTCTTTTCATGTAATCTTATATTATGACGCATCCTATTTTCTCGACCGAGGACTTTTACTGGATTATTTCATTTAAAAGAAATATTTATTACAGTACATTTGGTAACATACTAGCTGCATGTGAATATATAAACGTTAAATTACTAATTAATCAATATAAAATGTTACAAAAAATAGCTTCGAACAATTTTATTTTTTAAAAATATTGTATTGCAACCGTGCATGTTAATTTCTTTTTAAGTTATCAAAACTATGCTTTTATAGTTTACACACTGGAAGGAGTTAAATATATCTCGTGAAAGTAAAAGTAATAGAAATTTTATAATTTCAATAATGTTTTTATGCCAAATATTTTCGTTCGAAATATCAAGAATCGTTTATTTGTTAAAATGAGATGCATTTCTTTTCTTATTTTTCACATTGGTGGCAAGTTTCAGACATTCCCACGCAATGGCGCCTTGAGAAGGTACGAGACTGCGAGGAAATATCTGCTCAATTAGAGAATATGAGAATACGACACTTCATTATTACGGAAACTGAATACTAGCGATTGCTGCGTTTTCTTCTTGACATGAAAATACGACCTATTTTCAATACTCGTGTTTCTCATTATGTGGGATGAGGAAGTTCTTTGTGATCTTCCAGTGTAAAGAAATACTGCCGTTACATTGAAATGCATAAATTCGAGACTGTAATGTCCCATGCGTTTAGTGATATAATAATTATAATTATAATGAAACCGTAAATAAATTAAAAATATATTCCGCCGCTGTTCTTGAAGAGAAATCCAGCGTGTATATGTTTACGGAGAAAGACTGGTATTATGAGTATATTTGACTCTATATGACAAATCATTTCGATTCTTTTAAAAAACGGGAGTATTTTGACTCAATAGGGCAGCGGGAGTATAATTAACTCTCTTAAAGTAGTGTACGTATTTTATCACTGTATTAGGGTAGAGTCTACCGATTTTTTATGTATTAGAGAGTAGAAAATTTTTTTTTTGATTCTCTCAACGCTCCGGGAGTATTTTTTACGCTCTTTAGGTACAACGAGTAGTTTTTTATACTTGTATCCGAAGTATTTATTCGTCTTTAAAGGCACCATTTCTGATGAAATTAGGATTAATTGGCACTTCTTCACTAATATAAATAAATATATTAATAAATATATAGATAGATACCCGGTGAACGCAGATCAGGCAGCTAGTTTTATAATAAGATAATATAGCTTAATGGCAGACAAAATGAAGTGATGATGTAAATACCTCAGAACGGTTCTGCGAACTTTCTTCCTTTCCTCAAATGCTAAAAAACCCCTTTTGAGTTCGTCAGCTTGATTGTGCACTTGTGTCACGGCTCTTCTGTTGTTTTTTAGAACTCGAAGAAGAAAGGAACCAAGTTTTCCGAAACGTCGTGTGGTATTTATATTATCATTTCATTATGTCTGTCATTTTTCTTTTTCCCTTTTTTCCCTCAGCCTTACGCTCTTCATTCTGTCTCTCTCACAAGCTATCTCCGTGAATTCCCGTATTAAAGGGTATGGAGGTTGCCTTCTCCTCTCACTGGTTATTTGAGCCGAGGCACCTGGTTCAGTTTTGAGAGGTCGTATGTTCCTGGGTCGCAGACCTTGGGCACACGGTAAGAGTTGTCTGTTATTCCTATTGGAATAGTCAACCACTTGCCTCCTAAACTGGTCGAGGCACGGAGAAGGGAAATCTGCGACCCATCGCAAACCCTTCTCCCGCTCTCGGAAGGGGGTGGGACAAGTACAAAACGCCCGATCTATCTGATGCAGGTTTTTTAGGGTCTATCCGTGCATCACTTTTAGACGAATTTCCGGTTAGGATCCTTAAATCAAATCCCGGGGGCCCTAGTTAACCCTTGGCTACCTTCCTCTAGCCTTCCGTATCCTCCTTTTCAAATCCCTTACTGTGCTATTGAAGGGCAGATGCCACCACGTGGATTACCCTCATGAAGCCTATTACCCAGAAAACCCAAATCAGGTGCGGATAAAACTCAAGTTCGCATTCCTTGTGTTCCAAGTTAGTTTACTTACACCATGTTCAGAGGGGGTGTAGACCCTTGTGCTTGGCCGTGCGTGATTTCAAGGGGGCACGGTCTTTGGCCCAAAAATTTAGAAAAAGTCTGTCATTTGGATAAGATATATTATTATTGTATTTCAAAACTACGTATAATATTTTCATTTAAATAGGGATTGCATTTTTTGGGGTTTTATAATCCGGCGTAGTGGTTAATTGTTTCATGTACTCGATGCTGCTATGTGTGTAATCGAGCGGAGGTTATGTTCTCCCAGTATTTGTTCTCTGTCGTTCGTATATTTGTATCAGGACTGAATGATGTAGGCTATGGGGATCGGGGTGTTACATAGAACGATAGGGAGACTATTCGTCATTAATTGTGTTAGTTTGGAGTGTTCGGTTCTGATTCTAGTTAGGACAACTTGGTCTCTTCTTGTTGTTTTCAGGTTGAATTAGAAGACACAGAAGTTGTTGAATCACTTGTAGATTCTTCTTTCTTTGAGTCGGGACCAGTACCGATTCCATTGTAGAGATAGCTTGATTTTGGCTAGCAACTACTTGTCGGTGAGGGTGTTCGAGATTTTTGGGGGTGTGGTTTCGGCGGGATTGACGACTAGTTTTAGCTTCCGTGGTAGGCTACTCCATTACCTTGCATAGTCGTAAAAATTTGTTTTTCCATTCTTCTTGGCTGAGATGGTGGTTAGGGGTTGTGGGAAATATCATTGTTAATCCCAAGAGATTGCGAAGTTGTAGTAGCTGACATTTTTTCTTGAATCTTGCGCAGAATTGAATGAATTACGGAGGTCCCGTGAGTGGGGTTTGGAATGACGTATGACGTCGTATCCAAAAATTGGATTGTTAGATGTGAGTGCTTTCAAGGCGTATTTTATGGCAATGCAGAGACTTCTGCGGGCGAGGTTCGGCTCTTGGGTTTCTATGATGGGAGAAGAACGGAAACATCCAGTTGCGATCTTCAGTGCTGGGGTTGTGGTTCACTTAGAGTTTGTTTAGTAGCTTCTTGTTGGCGGTTTCGTAGATAATACTGGTCTAGTCCATCTTGGTTCTGATTCGTGTTCTTTATATGAGTAAGAGGGTATTATTGTCTGCACCCCAGTCTTTAGATGCTGTTGCTTTAAGTATGTTCAAATGTTGTTTACATTCTTTAATGATGGCGTGGATGTGGTTTTCGAAAGATAGTATAGGGTCGAAGATGACGTCCAATTTATTTAGATTCTTGGAAAATTGGATTGGTTTTCCTCCGATTTTTAGTCAGGTTTGTTTAGTTATGCGTTTACTGGAGAAAAACATTTATTTGGTTTCCTGAGTGCAGAATTGGAAACCGATCATATTTGACCTTGATTTCAGTTGACCGAGGGCACGATGCGAATTCGTCATTATTACATTGGTTTCTTTTCCAATTTATATGTGAGTAGAAAACGAAATAATGAAATGTTATAGAAACACTTTAAAGAAGCATAAGAAAAGTATGGAAAACATATCTTGGTGTAATATTGAGTTGCGAATGTAAGTGCCTTCCTTTCTATTCTCTTTATATTTCTTTCAGTTATTCTTTATTTACAAGTTACTAGTATGTTACTTCAACCTCACCCTGCTTATTATAGAATGAAAATTTTCATGTTAACGTCCTTACTTGAAATAACTTAGTTTTATAAATATAAATTTTAGAATAAGCTACTGTAATTAGAACTAAATATAGTAGCAGTACAGTGAACTAAATAATTTTAAAATGTTGATGGAACATAATTATTATTTTAACATATTGTAACGCTTGTATTTTGGTTTAGATTTGCTTTGTCTGGAAAGTGTTGTTTCCTGTGGTTTGGAGAATTCGAAATCGTGCACTTGTGTGGGGGTGGAGGAGATAAATATTACCATTCAATTAATTTTCGTGTCCTGTCTCGATTGTAGGCCTCAACATGACAGAATAGTAGGCGCTTGTTGACTACGGAACTGCAGCTACGTGCAGCTCTTGTAACAATGGAAGAATCAGTGAAACTGACATTTCGACCAAGTTTTCTAAAAATGAAAGAAAAAGTAAACGAATGGGAGGCTATAATGGAGGGAACGGAGATAAGCTTTTGAAACTGGACAGTTGTTCTGCGCTCACCGCAGCTGGTGGATGTGATTACGAGAGGCTCCGTAAAGTTGTTGTCTCTGATATAGTCCGAGGCAAAATCGTCGTGATAAAGGGGCCACAATTTGTTAGTGAAGAGTTCATCGAAGCCACACAATTTAGTACGACGGCTTTCCAGCAATCAAGCCCGGAGGTCAATCCCTGAGTCGACGCCTTGCAACGGTCCTGAATAAAGTCATCACTGCACTTAACCCGTTCTGCCGGCTTTGAGATACGGAGACGTCGGTACGAGAGCTACAGCAAGCAACAAAACACAGAATAGCAGTACGTATTTGGTACGGGCAGCAGATCTCTTCTATGTAAAAACCACAGGTGCCTGAGATAAGAGTTTGTCATGCTTAACTGTAATAAACTTATATAAAATTTATTTAATGGTCAATACTTTTTTTGATTTAACGTAAAAACCCAGCCCACAAAATAATTCATTACAATATCTTTCCACGTGATATAAGGATAAGGAATATGTTTGACGTTACAAATTTTTTAGTTTTATAAGGTAATTTAAGTTGTTAATTTTATCTTATCTTATCTTCTTATTTTTCTTCTTCTTCGTCTTCTTATAAACGACGTAAAATGGCCTTTATAACAGACTAACTTAAAAAATTAATTGTTTACATAACAAACCTTTTCAGGCCGTGTTCTAAACTTTTTGTATGACCGTCATTGTTACACAGAAGCGTGATAGTTTATAATTTGGTTGACGAAGTTATATTATTATCCAATCCTATCCATCATTTTTAAAACCTGAAAAATGTCAAAAATATTTTACTGGCTAACCTCTATCCTATTTAATTTGTCTCCAAGTGCACGAAAATTAGATTATCTAAAATTAATTTAGGACCCAACCTAAACAATGTTATAATTAAAAATATGTACTTTATTGTGTTACCTTTCTGTGGTATGTTATCATTTCACATCATACAATTGTTTAAAAATCTATACTGTGCTGTAATTTTTAAGTCTAAATCATCATTTTCTGGTTTTATAAAAGAACACAACGATCCTATTAATAAGTTTTCCACCACGAATGTTGTTTATAAAATTAAGTGTTCAAATGGTGACTAGTTATATAGGCCAAACAAAAAGAACGTTAAATACTAGGATTAAAGAACGTAAATCGATTTTCAAACTGTCATTTTGTAAACTTGGTCCAATCACCAAACATTGTCTAAAATTTAATCAGAGTTTTGATTCTGAC
The DNA here is from genome assembly GCA_037074705.1 of Zhengitettix transpicula. Taxonomy (NCBI): domain Eukaryota; kingdom Metazoa; phylum Arthropoda; class Insecta; order Orthoptera; family Tetrigidae; genus Zhengitettix; species Zhengitettix transpicula. The sequence goes on along the minus strand of CM073591.1, from coordinate 184,782,711 downwards.
AACACCTTCATTTTAGACAAGGAACAATACTATTTGAAAAGATTAATTTTCTAAATGCTGCATATCATACATATACTGTTAAATTACACATGACACGGAAAGTCTCAATAAGTTATGTAATGTTTTGTTTTAAGTCTTTGGCACATAGTTTTTAGCTTAGATTTTAGTTTGTTTACAATTACAATCTGAAGTTATTCGCTGTTAGAAATAGGCGCTAATCCCCGGCGAAACTTCCAGCAGTTTTAAATTCAAATTTATTTCGTATAAGTTCCTTTCCTTTTTACGTTTGTCTTCTATAAAGGTCGTTTTTAACATTATTATTTTCAACAAAAGTTAATTTTTTGTTTATTCTTTTTATAAAAATAATTTACTGTATATATGTGAGTATGCGTGTATGTGGACGGAGGTGGATACTTTGAAATATGCTTAAACGGCAGATATTTGCGTGGGATAAATCTTTTTTGGGGTCAATGAGGTTGATAGTGTTTCTTGCGATGTTCATTTTTATAATTTCTACCCCTTTATTCATGGGAGGGAAGAACCCTTAGTGGTGGGGGTGGAAGGTCGTTACATAAAATAATGGTAAAACAACCGAGGCTGGAGTCACATCCGATGTTATAGAAGTCGCTGAGTTTGATATTGACAACCTGGGCAACGCCGAGCACCCAGCTAGTGTTAGATATAACTGAACGAGTTTTGTAAATTATCATAACATAATCCACTTTCCTTATCAAATGTGCATTAAAATGTAAGACATTTACGATTAAAAATTATCGTTATTAGTTTATTATAATTAGAATATTATAGCCTGATACATAAATATAAATATGTACCAGATATGACAGTTAAAAAAGTTCTTAAGCAATATTTCAAAGTTTATTGCTACAATAATCAGAAAGTCTGGTATTAATAGGATACTTAAATTACGATGGACGTGTCATTTCACACCACAACTAATTAATTAATTTAATTTATAGAATGAAAAGTAAGGGCGTTCAAGTTGACGCTGCCGAAATAGAAATGTTAGGGTCCCCCGGCAAACAGACAATCGTCTGACGAAGGTAATTAATTTTTCTGCCAATTTCATTAATTCGTGAGACAGGGCTAGTTAAATATTACCGCTGCAATTAATGTCTTCATTAAGCTAATTAAAGGGAACAAACGTCAGGTCAAACTGGCGGCAGAGAAGTTGGATGTGGAAGAGAACGCAAACAAACCGCGAGAACCGGAGTTTTTACTTACACGACTCAAGATGAAATGTAAACTTACTGCATGCATGGATAATAAGTTATAAACGGGCACCAAATTTCAAGTATAATATTTTAACGTCCAGAAAGGAAGGTATTAAATTTGTTGGAAACCAAAATCCGTATTCACCCAAAACTTGACATACTATGGTTTTAATCCACTCTTTGCATACAAAGGCTGGTAACGTGTAGTATTTATTAATCATTCAATAGAAAGTTCCGATCAGAACATCCGTTGTTAGTTCAGACATGATCGCTGGGAGACTTAATTCTCCTGGTTTTTCTACTCGATTATTAGTGCGACTTGTTAATGAAACCTTGATATACTTGATTTAATTTGGTTAACATGTTCTTTCAGTTAAATGTAACAGAATAGTAAATTGTAGTACTTACAAGATTGTCACTACCGTACTTATGAACCTTCTTTGAACGGTCTGAATAAACTTACTCCAGTGTCTGGCTTCAAATATTGAGTTTTGTAAAAAAGCAATTTCAATTTGTTTGTAACCAATGGTGCGTCGAATATGCACTATATAAAAATATAGATCGTAAGAGCTCCTGTAGTCGCATTCAGAACTCAGAGATAAATAATCCTCTACCCACGACTTCGACGTTTTTGTAATTTCGTGAGAATTAATAAAGTCTTCTCGGGCTCCTAAACCGAGTAAACACTTGTAATCTAGCAATAGAAGACGATGGAAGTGAATGAAATCGAAACAACGCGAATACAATTGTTCACTCAGTTAGAACCTCGAGAAGACTTCATTCATTCTCTACACCAAGAAATACTACATTCTTTATAGTGAAAATTATTATTAAAAAATTGAGATTTCTATTTATTGATTCCATTAGGTCCGTAGTTGAGAATTAGAGTAAAAGCTCATCTTATAAATAAAAATGAGTGTTTTTGTATGTATGTTTGTTTGTTTGTGTAATTGTATGTTCCTCATACAAATCTACAGCGGCGGAGCAAAATTCACCAAATTTTGTACTCGTGTTATTTACGACCAGGAAACAAACACTGTCGGGGTGAGATCCGTCTACCACCCCCAGAAGCGGGGGTATACGGTGGTCGAAATATTTTAACATGCTAAAACAGCCGATAATTGAGTACGATAAAAATTTTTAGGGGTCAAATATATTGATAGTGTTTCTACCGATGTTATCTGAACATAATTTTCATCCCCTACACCCTGCGAAAAGACCCCCCTCATTAACGGTGGAGGTGGACGAGCGTTACAAGAAAATAACGTGAATACAAGTGATATTAAAGTAAAATTTAACCCCTTTCGGCATGAAATGTAAGTACACTTAGAGGACAGGGTGGAAACATTCAAACATACTAAAACAGCCAATATTAAGCAGATAAATATTTTTAAGGATCGAAGAGATAGATAGTGAGATAGAGTTTCAACCGATGTTATCTGAGTATTGTTTCAACCTCTTACAGCATGGGAAAGGAGCACTCTTAGGGGTGGGGGTGGACGGGCGTTACAAATAAATAACGCGAGTGAAACCGAGATTACATTCAAATCCAGGGTTCTGGATGTCGCAGAGTGTAATTATGATATTCAATTGGCCATCAAACCCCCAAGGGCAGGAGTGGACAGGGCATGGAAATTTTCAAACATGTTAAACGGTCGATATTTGCGTGGAATAAATATTTTTCAGGGTTAATTAGGCTCATAGTATTTCTGCACATTTTATAATTGTAAAATTTCAACCCCTAGCGACACGAGTGGGAGTACGCTAAGGGATTCGTGTGTAGGAGAGATATCTGGAAATAACGCTAATACAACCGAGATTCGATTCAAATCGAAGGTAATGGATGTCCCTGAGTTTATTTATGACTATGAGCTTCCCGCGGGGTAGGCTGGGGTGGGAGAAGTTGGACGGAGGTGGGTAGAGAGTAGCAATTTTAAAATAAGTAAAGCTCAGAATTTTGCGTTGAATAAATATATTTAGGCAACAATGAGATTTTTAACTACACGTTTTCTGTGTTTAAATTGAAACCCTTTAGGGATTGGGATGGAGCTCACATTAGAGTTGGGGTTAACGGGCGTTAAAAATAAATAACTAGAATAAAACCGAGTTAGAGACAAATACAGGGTAATGAATGTTGCTGAGTTTAATTCTGACATTTAATTGGTCATTTAACTCCCGAGGGTTTAAGGTGGACGGGAGTGGAATTATTGAAACAAGAAATCACGACCGATATTAGACTTGATAAATGTTTTTCACGGTTAATTACATTTATAGTATTCCTACCCAAGTTATGTGTGTAAAGTCTCAACCCCTCTTGCAGCATGAGGGGGGAGGGGGTTACAGGAAAATAACGCGAAAACAACCGAGATTCGAGTCGAAGGTAATGCATGTCGCTGAGTTCAGTAATGACAATTCACGCAACGCAGGGGGGGGGGGCATTGGGGTGGGACGGGTTGTGTGCATTTGGGTGGTAGGTAGAAATTTTAAAATAAGTTATGCGGCCGAATTTTGCGTCGAATAAATATATTTCGGAAACAATGAAATTATTAAAATTTCACTACACATTCTCCGTTTTCATTTCAACCCATTTCGGGATTGGGAGGAGATCTCCCCTTAATGGTGGGGGTGAAGTGGCATTACATTGTTATGACGCAAAAACAATTGACATTGGAGTCGAATCCAGGGTATATATGGAAATGTAGAAGAAACGGCCGATATATTCAGTCAATGACTTCAACCCCTTTCGGCATGGGACGTTAGCAGATTTAGGGATAGGGTTCGAGGAGTGTTACTTAAAAATAGCGCAAAAGTAACCAAAATTGAAGTCAAATTGGAGGTTATGGATAAACCACATTTCGGGCAACGCCGGGCACCCAGCTACTAGATAATAAATAACACAAAGCAAAGAAATACAAACTATGAAACTACATCAATGAGAAAACAAGACATGACACCACAAATAAAAAATTAAAAAATTGAATATAAACTAATATACACGATAATAAATACAGAAATGATGGAATATATAAAACAATGTACTGATTAGGATGAAAAAATTTCGACATAACCGGGAATAGAATCCAAGATGAGTGAATCCAAGATAAATGAAAAGGAATGAGAGTAATTTGGTTTTGAGCTAAATGATTAATAATTGATGTATGGCCCTAATTACAGTGTCGAATGAATATGACACTTAACATGGAAACTTAACACATTGAATACACATTAACAAATTATTTTAATATCTGGAAGAATTATTTATTTTTGGTTGATACCACTTTTAAATTATGCACACGGTATCAACCACTCAGTGAAATTAAAATTTATTTTGTATAAACTTAAAACCGCTGTTCGCTCATAGATGGCTTTAGTGATAATATTAAACTACTATCGACAAGGCATCCTTTTTTTTAAGTGCTTGTCTTTTTTCAACAATAGTCTGTGCATATCATCAGAAATTTAATACATCAACGTATATTTTGCCTTTGGTAATCCAGGATTATTCCAAAAAAAGGAGCATATGTGGGAAACCCCAATTTTCTGCTTCAATTTGAACAAGTTGGGCAGCCGTGACGCTAAATTCTAAATTCTTGTAGAGACCTATGGCGACAGTGATTTATCGGAAACAACGTGGAGATATTGGATTCGTAGGTTCAAAGACGGCAATTTTCACCTGAGCGACGAGCAGCATAAATTCGTCCCAGGACGGTTGACGACCATCAGTTGCAGGGTATTTTGGACAAGGACAATACCTAATCGTAAAAATTCTTGCCGAGCAATTGGGTGCTACTCAATCACTCATGCATCTATGGGCCATGGGAAAGGTTCAAAATATCGGTAAATGGGTGCCGCATGAATTGAACCACAGGAGCGACACCGAAACACATGAGAAAACTTGCTCACCTTACAAAAAAGCATCGGATTGTGACTGGCGAAAAGTGGATATATTTCGACAACCCTGAACGCAAGAAATCGTGGGTTAATTCGGTCAAAATACGATGCTGTGCGTTTCGTGGGGTCAGCAGGGCATCGTATACTACGAACAATTGAAACCTGGTGAAACTGTCAATGCTCATTACTACCACCCAAAACTGATAAAATTGCACCGGGCTATGCGTGAAAAAAAGCTGGATTATCAGCAAATATATGACAATCTGATTTTCCCCCACGTCAACGCATCAAAGCACATGTCAACAATGGTCCGAAAATATTTGGAGGCTCTAAACTGGGAGGTGCTAATCTATGCCGCTTATTCATCACGCCTGGTCTCTTCCGACTACCACCTGTTTTCGTCGATAAGCCACGCGCTCGCTGAGTAGCATTTCGATATTTACGTCCGAAAATATCTCCATGAGTGGTTTGCCTCGAAACAGAAGTAATTTTTCTGGCGTGGTATCCACAAGTTGTCCGTTAGATGGGAAAAACGTGAATCTATTGAAGGCCTGTATTTTGAATAATTTGGTTTTTGCTGTTTATGAAAAAAACATGTTTTTAATTTAATCTTATACACCTAATACGTACAACGAATTGTACATATTATGAATCAAATCTAGCCTCCCCCTCGAGATGGGCTACTACCAACAATAATAAAAGATAGGTCTGTAAAACGTAACTAACAGTATAAGTAAGTCGATTGCGTCAGAGAAAGAATCATTTTCCATGTCTGCGATTCCACAATTTGTACGTTGAAAAAGTAATAAAAATGACACTAAATTTTAAAGTTCTTTATATTCGTTTTCTTAGAAATGTGTAAATTGAAATTCAGCTATTTATGCCTATGGAGTTACCCCTCTGTGTAGGATATTTTCATAAAGCCAATGTTCCAAGTTCGAGGAGAATGGTTCGGTGGGGACCCACAACCCTTAATGCTGCACGCAAAGATACTTTTCATTACAGCTCTCGCCAAGAGACAGAATATATCAAACCGTATGAAAACAAAAAGTATATGGTGTGTCTCTTTATGCAGGACTGTTAAAATAATATGTTAATAATACCTGTCACAGCTGAACATGGAGTAACTGCAAAAACATTGGGCAAAATAGGAGTATGTTATTGACTTTGTCAATTGAGCACAAAGCATGAATATATTTTTATTCGTTCTTAGCGTAACGAATATACATGTAGATGAAGAACACATTCATTACTACCTCTTAAGTCGTCGTTGATGAATTACTCGTCTTCTCCAATAGAGAATTCGATCAGTGTCGTATCATTACCCAACTGGTTCGCAGATGTCGTGTCAAGAGAGTAACTCTGTCTTCTAGTGTGTCGGATTTTTCTGATTCACCGCAGTCTAAACATATTTTAAAGTTAAAATGATTAAATAAATCTCAAATTAGACAGAAAAAGAATTTAATTATATCTACAGTGAAAATTCGTTCCAAACTTGATTATAAACAATATTTTTCATTTAACTCTAGGACATATATGATATAAATTAAGGGGTGAATTTTTTAGACACTTTTATTTTATGTAGTAGGAGAATTCCCGAATACCGTCAGTCATCATCCTGAATTTTTTAAAGTTAGCTGTCGAGGGGTTAGGTTGGGGAGGCGGCCGTAAATGAGTAAATGTTCCAAACACTGGTGCTATTGTTGCTGGTTAAATGAAATATATACCAAAAGGTTAGTGACGTATCAAATCCTACTCGGGGATACTTTAAATAAATACCCGGGTAACGCCAAACACTCAGCTAGGGCCAAATAACGCTATAGATCTTATACAATTTTAGAAAATTACTTCGTTATGTTAAAAATTTTAAGGTTTATGCAATATAGTCAGCTGTATTCAATAATTTGTAACACGTAATTATTGATGATTGTGCCTCAAAGAGCAGTGAGATGAATTTATATAAACTTGGTAATATAAACCTTAAACATAAATCTCTCGCTAATTTTAAGGATTTCAATTGCAATGATTTTTGAAATCACAGTCTCATACATACTATTTGTAAACACAGGGGGGACGCAGCATTCCCTTCTCCGTGCCTTGACCAGTTTAGGCAGCTGGCCGACTATTCCAATGCGAATAGCGGACAACTCTTACCGTAGGTCTGTGACCCCGGAACAGGCCGAGGTGCCTCAAGTAGCCTGTTGTCGTAAAAAATAAGATACTCGACAATATTCAAGGAATTCTCTCGCAGATGAACCTTCGCAAGAGAGCTCTGGCGGGGGCTACCTTTGGGGATCCCTTAACAACTCTCTGCTTTTTTTTTAACTAAGGTTCCCACACGCCGAGGCACTTTGGCTTGTGGGAACTTTAGTTGAAAAACGGAGAGGAAAAGGCATCCCCAAAGGTAGCCCCTTCGAATCTCTCCTACAAGGTTCTGCCTGCGAGAGAACATCCCTCGCAGGTTACCTGCAGTTTTTTTGGGGGCGGGGGGTGGGGTGGTGTAGACAGGCGTATAGGGTAATCCACATAGTGGCAACTTCCCTCTTATAGCATAGGAAAGGGATTTGAAAGGGGGGATGCGGTAGGGTGTAGGAAGCTAGCCAAGGGTTACTAGGGCCCCCGGGCTATATTTTAAGGATCCTACCCGGCATTCGCCTAAAAGTAATGCAGGACAAACCATATAAAAAACCTGCATCGGGTAGGTCGGGCATTTGGTACTTGTCCCACGCCCTTCCGATGACGGGAGAAGGGTTTGCTGTGGGGACGCAGCTTACCCCTCGCCATGCCTTAGCCAGTTTAGGAGGCAGCTGGCCGACTATTCCAATAGGAATAGTGGACAACTCTTGCCGTATGCCCAAGGTCTGCGACCCCGGAACATACACCTCTCAAAACAGACCGAGGTGCCTCGGCATGTGGGAACCTTAGTTCAAAAAAAACCCAGAGAGATGTGAGAGCATCCCCAAAGGTAGCCCCCGCCAGAGCTCTCTAGGAAGGTTCACCTGCGAGAAATCCTCTCGCAAGCTTACTTGCAAACCTGCAGTTATTATACTTTCCGATGTATATTTCTTTCCTACCCTTCCCAGAGAGCTCTGGCGGGGGCTACCTTTGGGGATGCTCTCACATCTCTCTGTTTTTTTTTGAACTAGGGTTCCCACATGCCGAGGCACCTCGGTCTGTTTTTTGAGAGGTGTATGTTCCGGGGTCGCAGACCTTGGGCATACGGCAAGAGTTGTCCGTTATTCCTATTGGAATAGTCGGCCAGCTGTCTCCTAAACAGGCCAAGGCATTGCGAGGGGTAAGCTGCGTTCCCACAGCAAACTCCTCTCCCGTCATCGGAAGGGCGTGGGACAAGTACCAAATGCCCAACCTACCCTATGCAGGTTTTTCTAATGTTTTTCCCTGCATTCCTTTATGTGAATGTCGGGTAGGATCCTTAAAATATAGCCCGGGGGCCCTAGTTAACCCTTGGCTACCTTCCTCTACCCTTCCGCATCCCCCCTTTCAAATCCCTTCCTATGCTATTAAAGGGGAATTGCCCAAAGTGGATTACCCTCATGTAGCCTGTTGCCCTAAAAAAAATATATATTTCTTTCTTTCAGCCTGGAGAGGATTCTCTCGCAGGTAACTTGCGAGTGATTTTCTCTTGCAGGCAGAACCTTTTAGGAGAGATACGAAGGGGCTACCTTTGGGTATGCCTTTTCCTCTCCGTTTTTGAACTAAGTTTCCCACAAGTCGAGGCACCTCGGCCTGTTTTGAGAGGTGTATGTTCCGGGGTCGCAGACCTTGGGCATACGGCAAGAGTTGTCCGTTATTCCTATTGGAATAGTCGGCCAGCTGCCTCCTAAACAGGCCAAGGCATGGCGAGGGGTAAGCTGCGTTCCCACAGCAAACTCCTCTCCCGCTATCGGAAGGGCGTGGGACAAGTACCCAATGCCCGACCTACCTGATGCAGGTTTTTCTAGGGTTTTCCCTACATATCTTTAGGCGAATGCCGGGTAGGATCCTTAAAATATAGCCCGGGGGCCCTAGTAACCCTTGGCTACCTTCCTCTACCCTTCCGCATTCCCCCTTTAAAATCCCTTCCTATGCTATTAAAGGGGAGTTGCCCAATTTGGATCACCCTCATGTAGCCTGTTGCCCTAAAAAAAAAATTCTTTCCTTCATTTCAACTGCACATGTAGCGAGCTCGTTTTTTATTTGGTTTATTGGTTCTACTATATTTTTTAACCAGTAAATTCACTCTTCCTAATTTTAGGTTACTATCATTCCAAAGACTTCTTAAAATTCACGCAATAACTCTGTTTTGTAGGATAATTAATAAAAAATTATTATATTTGTAACCTTTAAATTACAAAATAATCAACGGCTTAAAATTTAAATATCAGTATCTGCCCAAGTAGCAACTAATTTATGAAGTCAGAAACAATAACGGAACCACCACGGAGGCGCAATATTGTATTATGCAAAAGCTGCGTAATCGATAAAACTTGAATAAAATTATGATTACAAACAAGGCACTTGAAATTTTATGTTCCCAATAAATAACGTGAACTGCTTGAGAGGTATTAAACAGAGAAAGCCAGGGATCCTGAACACAAAGTATTGCAGGGAAGTGATCGTGTAAATATATATTCAAGTATTTATTTATTCGGCAGTTTTGAAGTAAAAAATTTCAAAGCCCTCTAGTCTCGTACAAACATGAACTGTAGCTATTATTTAAAAGCAGAAAGGTGTGCGAATGTTATTTTCCAGAAAATTGGAGTTTGCAGCGGTGCTCAGGTGAATTTTGGCGGAGGGTAGAAAAAACCACAAACATATAATGGCGGACATCATTATAAGGGATTTTGTAAATTCATTCATGTCACCCTTAATCCTTGTAATGTAGTGTAACTTCCTTTTCCTGAAAAGGATACTGATTCCAGTTTAATAAACAAAAATAGCTAAATTCAAACAATAGAATTTATGATATAAATACCACACAGCGTTTATGGAAACGTTGTTTCTTTCTTCAGGTGCAAATAAAACTAAAAAACACAGGAGCCTAATGCGACAAAAGCCCACAATTCAGTAGTTTTACTTTTGAGGTTTTTTTGGCTGTATTGAGGAGGATATCTTCAAATTCTTGCAGAACTCTGTTCCGGTTCTGGAAAATAGTACATTATTTCAACCTATATGAATAGATGAAATATATTCAGTGGTAAGAAACCTGAAGTGTTCCCAAGCTGCATATATGAATGGCATAACAAGAGAAATGGTAAACGAGTGTGTCGAAGCCATCGCATTTCCTTTTCAATTCATATTTAACAAATGTATTGAAACTGGAATATTTCCCGATGCTCTCAAAGTTGCGAAAGTTGTCCCCTTATTCAAGAAAGGTTCACCATGATACATATCAAATTATAGATGCATTTATACTTCCTATTTTTTCCAAAATTTTTGAAAAAATAATTCACATTAAATTACATAATTTCTTGAGCAAATATAATATTTTAAATCTACAAATAGTGCAATGTACGACTGGTACATTGATAGCTGGAATATTTGCTGATCTGTCGACGCCGTTGATCATGAAATTTTACTAAGAAAGTTAGAATATTATGGCGTCTGGGGAAAATCATATCTAAAAAATCGTAAACAAAAGGTAGCGGTCGAAAATAAAGATGGGCATCTTTATTTACCTGATTGGGAATTAATTACTGGAGGCTCGATTCTTGGACCTTTACTTTTCATTCTTTATATTAATGATCTTCCAGGATTCGTACATCCTCTTAAATCAATTCTCTACGCGGAAGTGATTGCAGATAAAAATGTTGATGATATTGTTAGAAACGTAAACATCACTCTGGGGAAACTAAATGTGTGGTTTAAAGTCACTAAATTATCACTAAAACTAGATAAACCCAAGTTCGTGCAGTTCTCAGCGGATGGTAGTAACAACCTTCTAGACAAAGACGTTTTTTCTGGGCCTTCAGATTGATAGTAATTTAAAGTGGCCTCACCATATAGATTTGCTTGCTGGGGTTGTTATTGTCCCAGAACATTAATGCAACATGTTGACGTCAACACTACGAAACTTGTGTACTTTGCGTATTTTCATCCCTTATGTGTTATGGCATTGTATATTGGGGCAATTGCTCCAGGAGCATTGAAATATTCAAGTTGCAAAAGCGTGCCATCAGAATACTTTTAAATACGAATAATAAATCCAGTTGTAAACCGTTTTCAAAAGTCTGCGAATAACTCTTTCTAGCGTGTTTATTCACGAAAAAAAAACTGGGTTTGTTAAGCGAAACATGAGTCTTTTTCAAAGGAATGGCGAGTCTCGCGATTACGAGACAAGAAATCGCTCAGGTCTAAGGTCTCTGCTCTCTACCAGAGAAGTATTCACCATTCAGGGATAGTTTTATGCAATAGTCTTCCTCCAGATGTTAAGAACAATAATAACTACAAGAGTTCAGGGGTTCAATGTAAAAATATTCTACTGAAAGGCGCCAGTGTTTTACTCAGTACAGGAGTTTCTTGATCGTTCCCCTAATAATTATTTTTTTTTTCAAAAAAAACCTGCAAATGTGTTCAATGTGTTGCCCTTATGACGGACCGTATCGAGTGTTACGTCAATATTGAGAGGCTTAAACCAGCTTTTTTTCACTTAGGAAGAAAGTTTATTTTTCTTGTTAATTTTATTTTAACATTTTTCTTATTTTGTGCTGCTACCGATTTATCCACTGAGTGTATCATTCGGTGGGGAGTACTGTGACCACTGTCAGCCACAGAGAAAACGCAAATGATTCAGAGAGATTACTTCGCAGATGACGTCATCATAGCGTTGCGTAGTAACGGATTTAAAATAACAAACTTCTGAACAGAGAATCTTTCTTTATGCTCGTCCGACCGATTCAAAACTTATACTTGTGTGCTATAAAGTTATTTTAATAAATATTTAATAATTGGAGTTCGACTTATTATTCATTTGACGTTGTTGACCTCCACATATTGTCTGTATTTAGCTATTTTTCTTCTTATTGATTTTCAAAAACAACGCTTGTGTTCCTTTTTTTATTCTAGTTTATGTAAATATCTTAGATAATTCTGTTTTACTGTCTGACCCAAAAAAATTATAATTAGAGTAGTTGATGTAATGAGTTAGATAGTTAAAGAAATTAACCCTGTGACTTGTAATAGATATCTTTTTGAATAATATTTAAATAAATGAATATAGACCTGAAATAAAATAACTGAATTTAATATTCGTCATTGATGAATGTGTGTAGTTTAAATGTTTCTTCCTTGGTTGTTTTAGGTTTTAATAAATTGATTTATTATCATTAACAATTAATAATTGGTAACATTGCTATCTTCTTGCACTTGCATAATAAGTTATAAATCCTCAATCCAACCAATCAAAAACCTGTATTATAGTTGGCTCCACAGGCGCCAATTTGATCCTTTCCTAAGAGTTTCCCCAGTAAATTTATTTTTTATAACATTACATGCAATTGTTTTACAACTATTACGTAATAGTAAAGCGATGAAATTGGTTATATAGTCGTTATGAGTAAATACTAATAATAGTTTAATTTCGTCCTGCAATAACATATTATGAAGAGGATATTTGCTTCACTTGAAGAAAATAATATTTTTTTTCATTTTTGGACTTCATGCTCTCATTTTACGTTGAATAAAGTATTAAAAACGGAATTGAAAATTTCATTTTAATACCGGAGTAATCTTATTTCAAACATATCTGGGCAAGTGTTTTCAATGTTATGTTAATAAGTATGATGATATTTTACAGTGAACGCTATCCGAATCAAGAGCGTTAATTGTATTTTCCTGACACTTACACATAGGCTACTGGAGAAGAGCAGACGAGAGTTAAGCGGAAAAGAAGTTCCGGAGGATCTGTTTTTGGCGTGATATGTATTTTTTCGAGCTACCCTTCAGCCATTGCTTGTATCAAATCACTCTTCCTCTCAGAATTCAGCCATTGATTTTGTCCCACACCTATTCGCCCACTCACATGTTCGATGGACGCTAGTTTTAGTACAGTAAATCAATCAAACATTTAGCCACAGTTAAAATGAAAGTCTGGTTCCATTTGCTATTACAAAAGTCATCATAATTAAAATTAACGGCGAACCACTAGTTTCTCGCTTCCCTGTGAGACTTAGTTTAATATCATCTCGGAATCTATTAAATTTTTCTCTCTCAGATATAACCTTTTTTGTTAACTCTCAGACATCCTAATACTGTTTTGCCCTCCGTCCTCCCTACATCGATACAAAGTCAGGTAAGCCCTAAATATATCTGAATTATAACAACCAGTGATTAGTAATCGCAAGGTAATCTTAATGCCCGCTGAACACACTCGCCGAGGCGTTCGTCGAGGCCCTCAGCGAGACTTTCTCCGAGGTTCCAAATAAAGGTGGGCTTGTGCATGCTCAGAAAGTCTCACCTTGCACTTAGTTCAACGAGAATGGATGAAAACAATGCTACGGCTATAGCGGCCTTTTGTGCATATGCGTATAACAAATATTATTATTTACGATAAAAAAGATTAGGAATCCTTGGACGTCAAAGAGATGGTGGATGACATCAGTTAATCGAAGTAGAACACGATTTGTGTTAATGATTAAAAAATGACTGACTTTTATAATAATGTAAGTAAATAAATATAAAGCCTTCATTCAGAAAATTATTTATATTAAGAAAATATTAAATATACGATTTCGTCATCTTTTTATGATCTCTTCACGTGTAATATATTTTTTAATTTTATTTATCAACGGCTAGGTCATTAGCGACTTTTTTTTTAACTTTGTCAATGTCGGGCCATTAATTTTGTGGGAGTTTATCGGAATGGATACAGTCACATACAACATCCATATCCTCGCCGGGATTCAAACACGGAACCCATGCGATGCGAGGCAGTTACACTGACCACTACGCCACATTACGTCGGCATAATAATTTTGTGTGTAAATCACGCAATAAATTTACTGGTAAAGCAGCAAAATTTTGCCTCTAATTTTTCTGCGTATTTTATATACAAAATTAGTAACCTGAAGAGGAACTAAGAAGAGAAAGAGACGTCGTCGTATATTTAACTTTTTGTTAATAAACATAGTTTTCTGTCTCGAGACCATATATTTATTTATTGATACAAGATTTGTATTATTCTTAATTTTGTATATTAAATCTTTCATCCGAATGCCTCATATTGGTAATAAGGATTTATTTTGTTTGATTTTCCAACAATTCAATTGTAAGTTCATTGCTCCATTCCATTATAAAAAAAATATTTAGACACACTCCTAATTTAAGAAACTAGAATTTCACAAAAACAATTACGTTCATAAACAAAAATTACACAAAACCAACAGAGCAAGGCCGACTTCGTACAAGGAACACTCGTGGGGTCTCGCCTCTCGCCTTGTGTCCCCTTTACTCGTGCCTAAAAACCGCCTCCGACCCGAGAATTGGCGACGGGAGGTAAGCCAACGCAGCCTGTACTTATTTTGAAGTAAGATAAAATGCCACGTCTGAGGTTGTAATGCAAAGCATTCAATCTTTGACGTCACACAACCCTATTGAGGTCTGGAATGTTGGCCGAGGTAGACCTAGGAAACCAGGTACAGTCGTGCTCGCCTTACCTCGCCTCTCCTTACCTTGCCTCGCATTACCTTGCGTCGCCTCACCTTATCTCGCCTTACCTCGCCTCGCCTTAACTTGCCTCTCCTTACCTTGCCTCGCCTTTTCTTATCTCGCCTGACCTCGCCTCTCCTTACCTTGCCTCTCTTTACCTTATCTCGCCTTACCTTGCCTCGCCTTACCTTATCTCGCCTTACCTCGCCTCGCCTTACCTTATCTCGGCTTGCCTCGCCTTACTTTGTCTCGTCTTACCTCGCCTCACCTTACCTCGCATCGCCTCGCCTTACCTTGTCTCGCCTCACCTCGCCTCGTCTTACTTTGTCTCGCCTTACCTTACCTCGACTTACCTCGCCTCGCAAAGTGTGTACAGCGGGCATAAGATTTCCGGGCATTGACATTGTTAATTTTTCCTTTGCCAATTAATAACTCAACAGATTTCCCTGTTTTAATGGATTTCATCGACTACCTATTGTGTGAAACATGTTTTCAGAATCTGTGGTTACTACAAAATGTAGAAAAATATTCCTGGCCAATTTGAAACGCAAATTTTCCCAGTTTATCCCAATGTTCTCGGGATCGGCAAAATGAAACAGACTCACTTAGAAGCAGTAAGTCTTCAATGAAAATCAGTCTAATCGTTAAAATGCTTATTTTTTATCGGGAAAGGCAGAAGGAGAATTAAAATTGGTTGAGGTATTATTTAATGAATATTTCCACCAAAAATATCTGCTTTTACCTATCGCAGTAGTGCAATTTAAAGCAGAAAGAGAAACCGTACTCTAACAACCTTTTTATAGGCTGAAAGTTTAGCTGATAGTTTATAGATGAAATTGAAAAGAGACCCGCTTTATATGTAAAATAGAGCTTAAAATAATATGTAAATATATAGAAAAATCTATGTGAAGAAGTATGCGGAATTGTTGTTCCTAAATGGAGTCAAATGTATGGTGTGGAGAAATGTATATTGTAATTAAGTTAACAAATAAACAACAAAGAGAATAAATAAGGTGTTAATTGTATTTCCGACGTTTCGATGACGTTCACTGTCATCGTCTTCTAGCAATGGTGTTCAGAAGACAATGGCAGTGAAACGTCGCTAATACAATTGTTTACTCGACTGGAAGCCAGAGAAGACTTTATTCAACACGCACACACACACACACACACACACACACACACACACACATATATATATATATATATATATTGTAATAATTACAAATTAATTAAATGAATAAATTGATTGCCACACGTTGGTGACGCCAAAATGTAATGATTAATAAAAATATTAAATAAACAATTATTTAAACAAAGATTTTTCAATTAATTTAATTCAATAGTTGATTTATAAATAATGATATTTATTTTATTTCAAACGAGAAGGATTTAAAATAATTACGACATTTTTCTAAACTTTGCAACACAATTACTTTTATTCAGGTAAAATTTTCAACATTTTTAAATGAGATTATTTACATTTAAAGGTTTTCAATTTTTATAGATTTTACAACTCTTTTCTCAGGGTCATTTATCTGTGCCTTCTAAGAAAAGAAACAACCTTTATATTCACGTTAAACAATCAAATACCTTTACTACCTAAAAAGTTTAACAACCGAACAAAACCTGAAATCGAAATCTGACGACTTTATATTTAGTTATCGTTTACAAAACTTGATCAAATTTGTATGTACTTACAAAACATCTGCTGGTACCAGGCTTAAGCGTCCTTGTGCTCGGGCTCACCTCACAATTCACATTAAAAGGCCATGAAATCACTGAATCTACATTTGATGAAACAAAACACTGTCAAAGCTTTTGGATCTCTTAACTGGAAACTGTAACTCCTTCCGGATTATTGGTTAGACAGATTGTTACAATTTGTCTCTCTGCGGAATTGATGACGGTTACGGTAATTATAGATGTATATTTTGGCGTGATTTATTAGGTTACTCCTTGTAACTTTATCGTTGAAATTTACTGTCCAAAACTTTATTACTCAATTTCAAAACTTGTAAACTTTCTGGCTAAGTCTGCCACACTGTACGTTGTCCGATTTCCAATTTCCAATTCTCCGACGTCCAACACCCGACTGTCAAAAACCCCCGCGGTTCAACACAACAAAAGCCCGCCTGTCCATTGTCGCCTTTGAAATTGGGGCCGCTAACAATCCACCACAAATATCTAATTACCAAAATCATTAATGGCCTCTAATTAGTATTATGATATAATATATATATTATATATATATATATATATATATATATATATTGTAATAATCATAAAATTTAAACAATGAATATGATAGTTACCCACACGTTGGTGACGCAAAATGTAATAATCATATGTTATTAAATAATTTAATATTAAACAGTGCCCACATTGGTGAAGCCAAAAATGTGGTATATAAATGAAATTACAATTAAATAAAACAGCCCGCGTTGAATGCATTATTTAACTACTTTAACTTTAAAAGAAAGGATGTTAATAAATAAAATTTTATTTAATTAAACAAACACATTAATTTATTATATGCAAAAAGAATTTGAGTTACCAAATAGATATTTATTGAATGTAACAACATTTATTACGTACAATCCAAAATTCTTACTCTTTTTCTCAGGGTCTTTATGTGGGCCTTTAAATAAAGAAAGATATTACTCTGTTTAAACAATCAAACTACTGTAAAGTTATTCCAATACACAAATTTTTACAATATTAAAAAAAAACTTGAAATCTGACGATTTTATCGTTAACTAAGGGTTTTTAATTAATAGTTGAATGTATTTATGATTTACAGTTTCTCTCTCTCTGGTACCAGGACAATCAATTTTAGCTCGTTCAGACACTTTCACACACTTTACTTTTAAGATCGGGCCTTGGTTTTCACTGGTTCTACACTTCACTTTAAGATTTTGCAAGATTGGCTGTATTTCGTTGACTGCTCCGCTCCACAATAATTTGTCAATGTTCTACTGGAAAAATTCCTCCACAAAGATTTTGGAAAGTTCTGTCCTGACAAAACTGCTATTACTTTCCAATATTTACGATGCAATATTTCTCTGAATGTTTTGCTTTGTATTAATTCACAACTTTAACTGGCAATACATTTACGTCGTATAGTCTCTGCTCAAATTTTATTTGTTCCGTTCCCTGCAATGTTTTGCCTGCCCTATACATTCTCAGCGCGCTAACAGTCCTACAATGCTTTAGACCTGTTATTATTGTCCATTCTTGTGTGTGACTTGTGTCTGTTTGCCGATAACAATTCAAGTCTACAATCTTTTTAATTATTAATTGCCTTTTTGCCGGGTTTGAATTCCGGCATGGGTACGAAAACACGGCTTAAGACTGAGGAAGAATCTACACATAGACCACGTGTCACTTCTCAATCCAGAATGTGCCATGTAAGATGACCGTCTTGCAGTCCCAGTGCAATGTAATTTTTTTTGTCATACTAAAAAGAAACAGAACCAATAGGAGAAGTAAAATATCACTATAAATGTTGCCTTTCATTAATTATATTTATTTCTCCATCGGTCTTTTGTATTACCGTTATTGCTGATCATTGGGTAATCATAGAGTGTATCTATGAATTTTACCCTATCTTTTATGCGCTCATAATTATGGAGTACACAGCAGTTTTTAATAATAGAAACACAAAATCAATATTTAAATCAATTGAATGGCGAAAAAGACTCCACTTTTTGGCAAGAATACGAAAAGTTCATTCGATTATACGTCAAGCCCTAGTAGAAAGTAGCCACGAATTAATTATTTGTATAAAGTAATATTGTAAATGCAGAAGAGAGAGATAGTCGAGTTCCTTGCATATTGATCATAAGTGTCGCACGTAAAAAGTTATTTTGCAATATTAAACTTTTATAAATTTGTGCTGAAGCAAATGCAATTTAAGTTAAACTGTTAGTTTAGTCGAGTATATTATATGAGGTGAAAATTAAAGCCACGACTTCAATAGTCGAGCGTGTTAATACAGTCACGCCTCAAAGTAAAACGACGTAAACAAGTGATAAGAATTAGAAAGTGAAGTTATTAGGAACTAAAAGCAGATCAGCGTAATTTAATTAAATATTTCAAGTGCGTCTAGCACTGCCACGCAAAAACAGATTCACGTGTTCCACATCACCCAAGGACGAGGAGACAGATAAGCAAATACAAACTTTTAATTATAATAATCGATTTACGCCACTGAAACTGCCAAATATTCTTCCCATGGAAAACCTTGGAGTAGGATTTCATACCTAATTAAAGACTTTCATAAGTATTAATTGTGTTCTTTGTTACCAAGTCTCTTGTAACTGTAATTAAATCTTTTAATGATAATTACAATTATTATTAATGATAATTAAAATTATCATTAATGGCGTGAATGTGAAAGAATTTAATATTTACTAGCCCAAAGGCTTCGTCGCGTACAACAATAAATGTCATAGCAGTTCCGTCCCCGTCATTGGTCTATTTCCTTGCAAGTGGAATATTTAGGTCATTTGCATCATATTTCCGAAATATTTCTGAATCACTGACTGGACTACAAGATCCGACATCCACATGCTACAGTATGAAAAATTGTTAGTTTCGTTAGGTTGGTACCACACATAAAAAAACCTTAGTATAATCAATATACGTCAAAACTGACTTCGAATCTGGCCAAACTATAGTTTCACTAATCTTAAATGCAATTTTCGGATGCAAGAATAATAGTGAGATCGGTTACATGGGAACTTATCCACAAAAATGCATCCACCTCAATTGGCATTTCCAGTAACCGCAAGAAACTGAAAAGTTGCTATTCTTTTCATCTGTGCAACACAATTAAATACTAACTATCATGAACTATAAAAGAAAATTGAAAATCATCAGGTATAGACAGCAGTCCACGCTCTTTACAAAAAAAAAGTATCAGACATCATACTATTGCCACTATGTGACATAATAAACTGCTCTCTGACAAAGGAACAGTTTTTCAACTTGAAGTTTTACATTATCCAAACTAATCCCTGCACACACAAAAAGGAAGCAAATGTGATGTCAACAACTACAGACCAATCTGTATCCTAGGGAGTATACCCAAAATACTAGAGAAAGTGGTGTACAAACGAGTTATTAATTTCTTTGAAATAAATAAACTCGTAACATAACACCAGTTTGACTTTAGAAGAAATATTTCTGATAATGAAATCACATACACTTTCACAAACAAAATTATTGACGCATTTAACAAGAAATATTGCACTTCTTAATAAATTTTTCGCGGATGAGCACCAGATTCAGAGTTATTTCAGAATTACTGAAGTTTCTGCGGTCGTTCTCTACCGCTGTCTTCAGACTATGTGGCCGCGTGTCGTCTGCGCCGTATTTATCGGGTCGGACTCCAAGAATCCCTGGTGCGATCTGATTGTCACCATCGTGAAATCTGAATCTGGTGCTCATTGCTTTATTAATCATTTACACCGGGAAAGCTTACATTCATTAAATAATGTACTGTTGGTATATTTATAGACTTGAAAAAAATCTTTTTACCTGGTAAACTTGGTAAACCGTAAGATACTTTTACAGAAAACAATTTTTCGAGTTAAAATATAATATTGGTTCAAAATTAAATATTTTATGGTGTGGATGATCACAGGTATCAGTACTTGACCCTCTTCTTTTCCTCATATTTATAAATGACTTTCCAGAGAATATACCATAATCACTACCTTTGGACTACACGAGTCCCCTGTTTTCAACAAATGAAATTATCGAAGCAAACATGAAAGATTGCACCCACCATTTCCTTCAACAGCTACATTCAAATGAGGTACTTTTAAATGTAGACAAAACTGTTTCTGTGGTATTTGATCCTTCAAATATACCAAGGAAAGACACTGAAATCTTGATGACAATGACAGTATATCTGAGTCATTTAAGCTGTTAGGTCTATGAGTGGGCAAAAATCGGAATTGGATTATACTCAGGGACTGTGTTATCAAAAAAAAATTGTGGCATTCGTTACGGTTTGAGAAATATTAACCAAAGTATTCGACATGGAAACCCGGAGGTCTGTCTATTTTGCAATTGGAAATTCAACTATCACTTATGGAATGTAATTCCATCTTGGGGCTTCTTCAACTGTCATACTTAGGTAATTCTGACATTCATCACCGGAATCATAAGTACGCCACTAGATTTAATTATCACATTGTTACACCTAATATAAGACTAAGTAAGACTAAACACTGGTTTCGTACGATTTCAGTTGATTTGGTTGACAGATTAATGAAGGATGCCCATTCCATACGATTTAATGTGTTCAAAGTCTCAATTAAAAAGTGGTTAATTGAAAATACTTTCTATTGATTAAAGTAATTTTTCAATGTAACCCACATATGGAATTTTAATTATGTATTATCTGACTATTTCAAGACTTGCCACTTGAATATTGCTGTATTCTGCAGTATTTGTCAATAAATAAATTGATTGATTGAATAATGCAGAATAGAATGATAAAAATCATGAAGAGCGTACCTTTATCAACAAAATTAAACCACTGTTTATTCTTACTTTAAACAGTGTTTTTTTACAGAAATATTAATAGTTTTGAATTAAATAATAATATTCACTCATACATAACACGAAATGTTGATAAAATTCACTTGTCAAATCAGAGACTCAGAACATGTTAGTATGTGTTACATTACAGGGGTAACACGCTATATAAGTTGTTTATTGGGGGGCTCTTTAAGTACAAATCAGATTGAATTAATGTCAGAAGAATTTTCCTCACACTGATTTTACTCAGTGCAAGAATATCTGGGTACCAATTTTTCAATATTAGCTCAATTAGTAAATCTAAAATAATAAAACAAATATTTTACTGTAAATATAATCATTTCATACTTCTGATTGTAATGTACGTTTTGTAATATAATATTGTAATTAATATTAATTTATACAATATTTTGACTTGTTGCATAGAGATTTTTGAATCAAATGAAACTACTGTTTTGTATTTATATTCCCTTACGAATATCCCGAGTCACAGTAATAATTGACAGCATAATTGGATTTAATTTCTGTACTCCCTAATTCCACTTTAGAAGATATGCCCAATTCGCACGCTTAATATTTTCACGGTATATTTAAATGGTAAACTTTTATTAATATAAGAACATTCAGAAAATTTAAATGTTAACTAGTTATTATATTCAAATTTTTAAGTATTATTCAACTATGTTTGAAGTATTGTAGCAGGCTTGTTGACCATTAAGGGTACCCAAATAACTAAAGACCTTTCTTAAGAAGCTAAAACACATTCGAGGGACGCTACAATAATTCGGTAGAATATAAATCAGGGAATTTATAGGAGTATATGTAAATGTAATGCAAGAAGTTAAATGAAGCTATAATTGCCTGATGTGTCTGTTGGAAGCAGACACGAGCCGAGGCCCTGGCAATTAGCTAGCAAGTCGCAGAATCTACCCGACGGTCGTATTGACACGGAATACACAAAGGCCCAAACGCCGTCATTGTGACGCTGCGCGCACTTCTCAACTCAAATGCACTTAACGAAATTGCGAATTATTAAATTGCGTTCGATCTAATCTGTCAACAATAGTTCGAGACATAAATTGCTCGGGGATTAATTTCTTTTGATTCAAGCTAATTTACCTGAAACACTTTATGTCCATAATTTTGCAACTTATAACATTTCACTTATATTTTTACCTTAATTTAATTGAGAAAGTTTCTTTAGTGTGATACTAGCAGAGCCGAATCTGTATCTTGAAAAATTCAAGTTAAAAATGCGAGTAAACATTAAATAGTTATCCACATTAAAAAGATTAATAGGTGATGAATCATTGTTTCCTCGTGTAATCATGCACATACTAAGCACTGTTTGGTAAAGACGAATAGAAAACCATTATATTATAAAATGAGACAAATATAATACCAAATATTAAAAATAAATATTAAAGAATATCAAAGATAAATAGTTGATGTCGGAATACGTAGCAAATTTTTTGTTATTAATTTAAATACTCTTCACTGCCCACATCGAAGTCATTCTAAGATTCTATAGTGATATTGACACTGTACATACCACTGTGAACAAAAAGTAAGGTGAATTTATTTATATCTATAGAAATAAATATATATATAGAAAATTCTTTATTTATTCTTCCAAATCAATTTCATCCCCTTCAAATAAATCCCCGTCCGATAAAACTCAGTTTTTCCAACGCTTTTCCAGTCCTCGAAACAGTCGGAATAGTCTTTTTCCGGTATAGCCTTCAAGACCTTCTTCGATTCGGTATTTATTTCCTCAATCGTGTCAAAACGACGTCCCCGCATTGGCCTTTTGAGTTTGCTGAATAATAGCCAGAAGTCGCACGGAGTCAAATCAGGCGAATACGTTGGTTGCGGAACGATATGAGTCGAGTTTTTGGCAAAACGACGCGTAACGCTCAAATAATATTCTTTGGCGACAGTTTGGCCCGGCGGAAGGAATTCATAGTGCACCACACCACGATAATCAAATAAAACTGTCAACATGACCTTGATTTTTGATCGACTTTGGCGTGGTCTTTTCGGTCTTGCTTCTCCTTTTGCACGATATTCGCTGGATTGGTCGGTGGTTTCAGAGTCGTATGCGTAAATCAAAGTCTCGTCTCCAGTAATGATGCATTTCAAGTGGTCCTGATAGTCAGACAGCAAAGTTTCACACACATCAACGGGAAAGCTTTTTTTCCAAAAAATTGAGCGATTTTGGCACCAATCGAGACTTAACGCGTTTGAGACACAAAAAGTTATTCAAAATGGTTTTGGCTGAGCCAAATGATATTCCAACACTATCAACGAGATCTCTAATTGACCATCGACGATTTTCAAGCACCAAATCTTTGTTTTTTTTTTGGACGTGACCCTCGTCGGTAGACGTTGATGGTCGTCCAGAGCGCAGTTCGTCTTAAACGCGTTCTCGGCCCTCTTTGAACTCGTTGTATCACTTACAAACGTTTTTTTGTGCCATAGTTTGATCACCAAAGGCCTTCCGCAACATTTTAAACGAGTCCGCACAAGAATATTCGTTCCGCAAACAAAATTTGACGCAAGTTCTTTGCTCAACAAAATCACACATTGCAAAAATCGAAAAATTCACTTTTGGTTGTTTACAAAAACACGTGTAACTCTGAAATAATTAAACCTTTTAACAAACAAACGCTTTGCAAATATAATAGACAGTCCTACCAACCTAGGGTAAAAATTTACCTGCCTTCCTAATACCCGGGAGTTTTAAATGACAATTTCACCTTACTTTTTGATCACAATGGTATATCTAAAGCTAATTATGATATTACTTATAGTATGCCATATCCGTTAATATATATTCTGAGCAAAATGACTGGCTTTCTTTATCTTCAACTTATATAAAATTAATTTCAGACATGTCTCCCGGAAAACTTGCCATCAGATACATATATTTTGTTTTAATATTACTTCTGTTTTGCCTTACGAGTTGGAAAAACTGATTAACTTTGTGATAGCGTAATTTCGTTGTCAGTATACTTCCATAAAGGGGTGAATATAGCATAAGAATTGTGTCATAAGAATGAAATTGAATAAAAATGAGATATAATTAAAAAAGTAAAAACAGGCAAATTTATAGATCGGTTTGTTGTGCTTTGTTTACATTGTGAATAAACAGACAGTTTTAAGAACTAAGATAAATCATGGTGTCATTCCTTAATAAAACATTAATCAAATTAAAAAAATTCTATTTTTTTTCATGTCTTTCATTATTTCTTCTGCCCCTTTAGATGCACTCGTACGCGAAATGAGCTACAGATTTTCAAAATTATTGTGCAGTTTTGGTCTGTAATTTTGACATCTCTGTAGATCCTAAGCTAACGTGTTCAAAGTTTGAAGAGGTTTCACTCAAAAAAGCGGCTTAGTGGCTTTCAATTAATTTTCATATTTATATTACTACTTTCTCAACATAATTCATAGGTTAAAATGAAAAAAATTACGTCTGATTGAAAATGATGAATAAGAAAGATTGCCAATTTAGACAAAAAAGAGATAATAAAGCACACAACGTTTCTGGCATCCTTGTTCCTTTCGTCAGGTGCGAAGAAGAGCCTAGAGCGACATAACTGCACTTGTGGTATTTATTGTAGTGAATAACATCGGTAAGTGGCCGCCCTTTTTCCGCGGGCCTGAGAGGGTCTCGGTGGAATGAATTAAAAGTGCACGTGCGCCGGAGATGCCCTGAGAAGCCGAGAGTACGTGTACCTTTTTTTTGCATCGTTTGGGTAGGGGCGGAGTAAGGGTATATACTCCGCACCCGGGAGACTGACCAGAGGACTGAAAGTGAAGTGAGAGAGGAGAGGGTGCAAAATTTGGCGAGCTGTAACGAACAAAAGTTTTGGCGTGTGGACGTCCATCGCGTGATGCCGAAGAAGGAGATCGTGGGGTGCTACAAGACCAGTGATCCGCTGCAAGTCGACTGATGCTACAAGATAAAGTAAGGGTCACCATTAATGTAAAGTGCCTTCAGACGTTAAAGATTTTTTACACAGTACGGAACTAAGCTCTGTTTATGAATAGCCACCGAGCCGCCCACATTACCTTGTCATTAACCAAGCCGGAGCTAATTATTGTTATTTTTTGCATCAATTATTGTTATTATTGTTATATATATATGCTGGCACTCAATCAATTTTTTATGTAATAAAGTTTTTTTTATATATGGTAATAAAGTCTAATCTTTACATTATATTATCACTTTTTTTGTCTGAATTAGCTATCTTTCTTATTCATAAATCATAGCTTACACAGATTGTTGAATTTCATGTCAAAATTATTCAAAACACATTTTAATTGTTGGTTACGGATACCCAACATGGCAGTCTTGACGCCAATAAACACTTTCTTAAGAATATCATTCATACGTCTTTGGTTAAACAACATTTGAAGACACGAATGTAATTCAAACCAAGAATTAATTCCATAATATATATTAATATATGGCAGAATAATATTTTTCTTAATTCAAATGTAGTGAGAAATATTTTTACGATTGTTTTCTGGATAAACACGGTTGTTACAGATAACTATAAGTATTTCATTAGATATTGTTACTACCTTAATACCTTAATAATATTTTAATCTACATTTAAATTGGTTAACAATGATTATCTTATGTTTATAATTGTTTTTCTGGGATTCCGTTCTGTGAGTTTAGGAATAAAATATTCCTTTAGTTTTTCCCTGATGATAGACAATTATCTTTTCTTTTCGAAATGGTTAAGTAACCTCGACGTTTCCTCTATATTTACGTTGTTGTCCACTTCTTCTTGAAGATTTATTACTTCGTCTCTATCAATAAACCTATCTGGCTGGTTTATCTGTCATGCTCATAGGATTTTTCTGCCTTTTTGTAATTATAACCTTTTTACCAATTAGACAAAGAAGTAGCCAACTAACAGACAACATGGTTTGTCCGGTGGGTAGTTCTTGTGATTTTGAATCACCTGACGAAATGACCTAGGACTGCAGAAAGGTTGAGTGCTTTTTATTTAATCACTAGCTGGGTGCCCGGCGTTGCCCGAGATGCCATTTATTCACAATCCCAGATATGTCACCAATTTCGGTTGCTTTTGCGCTATTTTAATGTAACGCTCCTCGATCACTATCCCTAAATGTGCTCACCTCCCATGCTAAAGGCGGATGAAGGCATTGACCAAATATATGGGCCGTTTTTACATGTTAGAAGCTGACCACACCCACAAATGTGCGATAATCAAACAGTATTTATTCTACGCAAAAATCGACCGATTACATTGTCTGGAAATTCAGTAGAGGACATTCCGCGTTTCTTTAAAGTCCAAAGAATGAAAAAGACAAAGAGGATATGTGATAAAGATGGCGGAGGTAGCTGTGATATAAATATGAAACACCCACCGTGAGAATGGGCATCGGTTCATCTTCCAGAGATTCTTCGTTTGGTTCCACCAGTGGTAACATCATGTCATCCATCTCGAGAGCCCGTGAAAAGGGTAAATGTGGATTAACTACTTGTGACATCATTCTGTAGTATTCGAGCGGCGTCACGTCACGACGACCGCCGTAAACGTAGGCTGGATGCATGGCCGAGGCCCCCGCCAACACCAGCAGCATTGCGACCGTCGACCACTTTCTGTCCATGGCTGATGACTTTGTGTCCTGACTCTAGCGTCTGACCACGTTATATAAGATCCTCCAGAGTGATAAGAGTCATAATATAAAAGTGACATTCACATTCCAGTTACGGCGACTTCTGGAGCCCAATTAACCAGAAGGGGTTAATTTTTCATCCGACGAAATACCGTTGCGGCCGTCTTGAAACTTTAAATGTTGCTTGTAACATTTCAACCCCTTTCGGATGGAGAGGGGAGCACACATAGGGCTGGGGTGGAAACATTTAAACATTCTAAAACAGCCCATATTTTAGGCGGTTAAATATTTTTAGGGATCAAAGAGATTGATAATTTCAACCCCCTTTAACATTGGTAAAGACCCGTTTTAGGGGTTGTGTGGACCTGTGTTAATAGAAAATAACGCGAATACAACCGAGATTTGAGTAAAATCCGGGGTAATGGATGTCGGTGAGTTTAATTTTGACATTCAACTGGACATCTAACCCCGAGAAGTGGAGGGGTTCAGGGGTTGACATTTTGAATCACGTAATCACGACCAATGTTAACGTTGTATAAATATATTTTAGGGTTAAGTTTTTGATAGTATTTCTATGTTATGTGTGTTCAACCCCTTGGGACACCTTTGGAGCTCGCTTAGGGGTGGGGGTGGAGGGGGGTTTCTACAAAATAACGCTAAAACAACCTAGATTCGAGTGAAATCGAATGCTTGTAGCTGAGTTTATTTATGACAATCTGGGCAATGCTTGAGGGTTAGCTGAGGTGGGAGGAGTTGGGCGTTGGCGGGCGGGAGTAGAAATTGTAAATCATTTTATTAGGTCGTTTATTGCGTCGAATAAATATATTTCTGGATCAATGAGATTAATAAAATTTCTCTACATGTTCTCCGTGTACAGTTTCAACCCCTTTCGGGATTGGGAGTGTAGCTGTCCTTAGCGGTGGACTGGAGTTACATAAAAATAACGCAAAATCAATCGCGATTGGAGTCGAACCAAAGGGTTATGAGTGACACTGAGTTTAATTATGACATTCATTTGTATATTTACCGCCCAGAGACGGGGTGGTTGGTGACCGAAATGTTGAAATACGTAATCGAAGTCCATAATAGCCTTTAATAATTTTTTTAGCGTTAATTAGATTTATAGTATTGCTACAACTATTTTTCTGTATAATTTCAACACCTTTCGGTATGGCAGGGGAGCACGGGTTGGTGTAGAAGGAAGTTACAAGAAAATAACGCGAAAAAAATCGAGATTCGTGGCAAACAGGTGTTATGGATGTCCCTGAATTCATTTATGACCACCTGTGTAATACGTGGAGGCGAGCGAGTATGGGTGGTGCTGGGCGGAAGTGGGATGGGGGTAGAAATGTTCAAAAATGTTAACTTATCGATATTTGTATGAAATAAATCGTTAGCAGGGTTGAAGAGTCTAACAATATTTTTTTAATGTATTCTGTGTGTAATTACAAGGGGTCGAGTAGTGTTACAAAAAAATAACGCAAAAGCTACCAAGGTTGGAGTCAGATCAGGGGTTATGGATAAACGTCATCTCGGGCAACGCCGGGCACCCAGCTAGTAATAGTAATAAATACGACCTTATAATTACTACGTAAATTAATGGGTCGTTTTAAAATACGCACACACAGATATATATATATATATATATTTTAGTAAACTCAATATTAATTTAAATTAAATCCTACGTTGAGGCACAAAATTAATATACACAAATTAGAGAAGCAGGCCTCCAATAATGATAGTTAATTTTAAATTTAAATGAAGACGACGTTGAAGTACAAAATGTAATTTTCAAAAATATTTTTAAATTTATTTAATTAGATTTTTAAAGTAAACTTAAACCTTACGTTATAAGGAAATTAAAAGTTGAAATGATTGGATTTTAAATGAAAAACAGAATTTCAAATATAAAACAAAGTTTATGAGGCCTCCAGTAAATTTTTTACGACAAGACAATTAAAACTTACAAAGTGAAAATTCTTAACGTAAACAATTAGTGAAATAAGAAATCTGACGATATAATTATTTACATTCGGTTTACAGCTCCATATTCTTGTACAAAATTCTTATATTTACGCCTTCGACAATGAAAACCGTAAAATTTTGTTCATTAAATAATTACATGTTTTTAATTACCACAATATATATATATATATATTATATATTGTAATACCCAGTTAAGAAGGACATGAATTTTGTTCTTATTTCATCAGATTAGTTAACCAACTCAGGCTGGGGATTCTTGAGTGGTTTGTATATAAAAAAGATAATAATAAAATGATGGATAAGTGGCTGTTAGAGAAGGGGAGGACTATAATTGGACGTTTAGCGGCTCTTAGATCTAATGGTTTTGACAGACATCGGGGCGGAACCCTAAAGGCATAAGGACAGATGTTTGGTGGACATCCATTCTATTAAAAGGAAATGTTTATTTTAATTGTATTGAGTAGCTCTCGGAGCGTGAGAAAGGCAACAGTTGGTGTTTGTTTGGCGAACGTGGAAACTCAAAAACTGTGAAAACAAGGGAATATTCTGGAGAGGGGGAAGCAGATAAAAGTTAGTTGGACAGGAGACCGCAAAGTAGATGGACGTGGAGTCGGGTGCCAGAGCGCAAGAGGAAAGGATGTTAGTGTGGTGCCAGAATCTGAACGAGAAATACATAGGAGTTGAAATGTGTAGACCGCAAAGGAGGAGGACGTGGAGGCGGTGATAAATGGTCGGTCAAATTGAATGGTGGCCGTGCCTAAAAAAATAAAATAAACATTTTAGTCCATGCAATCTGTCAGGAGTCGGAATACCAAAAGGATAAAG
Source organism: Zhengitettix transpicula (assembly GCA_037074705.1). NCBI lineage: Eukaryota > Metazoa > Arthropoda > Insecta > Orthoptera > Tetrigidae > Zhengitettix > Zhengitettix transpicula. Next base: position 184,752,913 of record CM073591.1, on the reverse strand, counting down.
TCAACGTGTCTGTGAAGCGTGAGTAAAAGTCTGTGCTCAGAAGGGCATTGTAGAGTAAAGAGCATTCCGGAAAACCCCAAATAAAATTGTAAGGAGACATTCAGTAATAAATTTTGTAAATTGTTAAATAAGGGTAATGAGTCAGATTTCGTTTTCATTTTATTTAATTGCATTGTTTAAATTGTAAAGTGTTCCGTTTCCTCATCAACCCAGTAAAGACCCTGGGGGGGTAGAGTGTCTGATTCATAAAATGTAACTGGATTATTAGTGTAATTTAATTGTTGAGGTAAAATGATATAACAAATATACAGTGATTTTCTTTAGTTGTATTTTAAATTAATAAAAATTGTTTTGTTTATAAAATGTATAACTTGTTTAATTTAATTTCCTATAATTATAATTATCAATAAGTGGGGTATTACAATATATATAATTGTATCTGGGATCCTTGATAAGTTGTAATGGTTTTCTAAACTTTATTTTTATTTTAATTATGAGGACAAGGATTATCTTTGTGGTCTGAGCAGCCGATCGGAAAGCGGATGGGAGGTCCTTGATTCGATTCCCGGTCTGCTCTACATTTTTCGTCAAGATTAAAATAAATAACTTAACATGGCATCATGCATGATGCTTTAATAAGCTCTATTCATTCTTGAATTGTTTTTTTTCTGTTGAGATAAATACAGCAAATTCAAAATTTGTTCTTGTTTCAAATTGATGACTGATGTAAACTTTGGGAGTTAATACTAAAATTAACCAATCCTTAAAGCTATGAAAACGTACACGTGATGAACTGTGCTAAAAATAGAAAGATTTTTTTATTTTCGTATTTAACAGAACGTTTTCCAAGTTACTCTTGAAACACAACGAGTAGTCACCGCTAGGTTTGTGCTGCTCCATCGATTTTTCAACACCTGACTAAAGCAACAAAGTTTGCGGAAATGGTGTGTGGTATTTTATAAATTAATTTTGTCCGTTTATTTGCTACTTCATCATCGATTTATTAAGTTTATTCTAATTCAGACGCGATTAATACTTGAAAGCATCCGCCTTGTTTCCTGGATGAGGATAAATATGTTGACAAGTAAGACGTGAAGTCAGAGCAGAAGAAACTGTTCCTTGCGTGTTAGACACAGACAGAGAGATTTCGAATGAGCTTCAACACCTGATTGTTTCGTCGCCGCTAAACATAGATCTTTGAGAAGTTCCACGAGGTTGAGACGCGCTGAATTTGAAAAACAAGTTGTCACTCGATACTTTGACAGTTATCTTTGGTCTGCCCGTGGTTTATCTCAGACATTAACATCACTTGTAGAAATCTCATCTGATTTGTTTTTCTTACGGTAGCAACGTGACGTCACGACGAGGCCGCAGCGACTTTGCAAAGCTTCCTCAAGCGTCACTAATTACAGTTATTTAAATAATAATATTAATACCGAAACAATAATTTAAAATACCTTTTCCAATATTTTGAAGTATTATAATTCTAAAAAGAGTTGAATTATGTACAATAATATTATTATTAATTGTTTTGCATTTAATATTCACATCTGTACATTTGCTTCATTGCATTTTCGTTTACTCTTAATTATGTACGTTAAGATGTTTAATGACTTATGCCATTCCCTGATTGTAGTACTAATAAATAAGCTCAGAAAATTATCATAGTCAGTAAACTGAATATTCTTTCAGTTTTAAAATATATATTAATCTCTATTATGTTATTAATATTTTTAAAAGATTTAATATAACGTCTGTTTTGAGTTAATAAAACAACTGATGACCTAAAACAGGCACATTTTATTTATTACTAGCTGGGTGCCCGGTGTTGCCCGAGATGTCATTTATGTATAACCATCGATGTGACTCCAATTTTGGTTACTTTTGCGCTATTTTTATGTAAAGCTCCTCGAACCCTAAATGTGCTCACCTCCAATGCCGAAGGGGGATGAAGTCATTGACTAAATATATCTTTTTCGATTGCCGTCAAGCTAAAAACATGAGCATGTTAAATTAAAAAGTGCATTATGTACGCCGTGAATCAAAAATAGTTTAAGAATCCGAGATGGAGTCGAAGACTTTAAATATTCCTGATGTCCGTTAACTTAAATATTATATTTATAACAACAAACGCAAGGGATACTATAAACTTTATTAACGGCCGCACCGGGTACAGGTAACCTGCTCCTGCTCCAGGTCTCGGTCGCCCTCCGCTTCGGCGTTCCTGTACACCGTGAACACGGGCTGCGGGATCTCGATTACCCTGTACAGGTGCTCCGTGTAGCCGGGCACGTAAACCTCCTGCAGGTACAGCGAGCGCTGAGGCGGCATCGACCCTCGTTCCGACACCACGGTCGCTCTGGCCGGCTCCAACACCTGGCTGGAGTCGGCGCTGACGGGCTGCCTCTTTGATCGACACAGTTTCGAAAAGAAGCCACGCTTGGAGACGCAGGAACATACTTTCGAGAACCAACCACGTTTCGGCTCTGGCTTCTGTAACAACTTTTAAACTCAACCCTCTTGCAAGACATTGACGTACGTATTAGACAGCTTTCTGTGATTAAATTCTTAAATGCGGAAGGTGAAACGCCCGTTAAAGGCTGAAAAATTATGCAACAGCGGATTTTCGTCGCTGAAGGGCAAACACCCGTTTACGTCGTTGGCTTAGGAAACAAGACCACGCTTTTTTAACGCAGCGGCGAATACACGCCCTCGGACAAAACCCGTGAAAAAGGACCGTAGACTATATTGACAAGGGAAAATTTATTCATTAACGTTATGTCGGTTTACTGGTGGGAAAATTGCATTTAATTGTCTTGACAAATATAAGAGAGAGAGAAAAAAATGGCGGCATTGCTTATTGATTCACCCTCTTATCATGGATTAATCAGCTATTTCTACAGCTATACTTGAGACACCCAAAAGTCTCTAGCAACTTAAAACGCTATTAGGAAAATGAAAATAATATACCTTTTCGGGAACTAAAGGCTCATCATCTTTGGCATCTTGGGCCCAAATTTCGTCACACGAGGAACAGGGGTAGCTGAAACCAGTAAGAGTTTTCAGATCAGACATTTAATTAAAGTCTACAAATGCTATAGTTTTGGATCTTTCCATCGATTCAACTCTTCTTTAATTACTGATATATTAGTATATTTATCGTTGCTTTAAATTATATATATATATATATGTATTGTTCAACTTAATAAAAGACTTTCGAGAAGGATGCACGCTGCCATAACGTCACGTCACGTCACGCACTGTCACGTGATTTAACGATGCTGTGCTACTGCCTATGTTGTTGTCTTACGGGAACCAGAGGCGCTCTCCTCTCACGTAGAAGCTGTGACCTGAACTCTGTGACGTCACGCTTTTCAATCTGTCTTCTGATTTAAACATTAAAGAAACGCGTTTTATAACCACCCCCTAGTCACTTTATTCCAATCGAACAAAATTATTTTGCTTAATTACCTCACCTTTTATTATTTATTATTGACAATCCACTAAAACCTCACAATTATGAAGGGTGTAACTCTTAATATCTTCACAATGGCCCCCCGCCCGTTCACTAATTTCTCATAGAAGGAAAACATTTAGACAATTTAATTCTCTTTTTAACACACTTTACGGGGTTTCAAAATAATCATAAAAAATTTAAGGAAATACACCTGACTTTAAATGAAAGAAAATAGAAATAAACGAGTTATCATTATTTGATTAAATTTTAAAATCTATCAACCCTACTTTGTCACATTTAATTTAATTATTTGGCTATAATAAAAAGTTTCTCAACGTGCCTTACTCTCTCATTCAGGTCCTTTTTATTGCTATATAATAACGCCAAATAAATATCTAAGTACACGGAATAAAGGATCTGCGAGGGATGCTGTCTCGTAGGCAGAACCTTGTAGGAGAGACAGGAAGGGGCTACCTTTGGGAATCCCCCCTCCTCTCGTCGTAATTGAACTAAGGTTCCCACTAACCGAAGCACCTCGGCCTGTTCTGAGAGGTGTATGTTCCGGGGTCACAGAGTTGTTCGCTGTTCCCGCTGGAACAGGCGGCCAGCTGCCTCCTAAACTGATCGAAGTACGGAAAAGGGAATGCTGCGTCCCCACAGCTTTAGGAAGGGTGTGGGACAAGTACCCAATGCCAGAAATACCTGATGCAGGTTTTCTAGGGTTTGTCCTCCATCACTCTATAGCCCGGGGGCGCCTAGTTAACCCCTTGGCTACTTTCCTCTACCCTTCCGCATCCTCCTTTCAGATTCCTTTTTATGCTATTAAAGGGGAGTTGCCACCCTCATGTAGCCTGTTACTCTAAAAAATGTAAGTACACGTACTTCAATTTATATATAATATTTAGAATCACACACACAGATACACTCGTGTGTATACATATATGGTTGTAATTAGAGACCATCTTTAAGTGTGCAATACAGTATTGTTCTTGTAAACCAAATCAGATTCTGTATAATATTTTATATGTATATATGTCACTGTCCCAGGCTGCTTCAACACTCTGTATTAGATATACTTTTCCTGTGTAATGTACGTCTGATAAGCACACACACACACGTAGACTGGAATATTGAAGCCACGAGCCCTGCTGTCACTTGTCACAACAGACTGTATGCTGGCCACGTGAATTAACAGGCCGCAGTCTCGCTTCAACTCTATGGCCGGAGCGTCACGTGACGTGGGGGCAGCGTGTCTCCTCCACCTTTAGTCCTGTCATACTGGGGGGGGGGGGGGAGGGTCCCCTCCATGTGGAGTTATGAAATAAATAAATGACGAAACGACTTCGTCGATGATTCTCCGCCCTTACCTCAGGTGTTTTTGTATTAAATTTTTTCGTTCGCATCTTTCCCTCTTGACGCAATCTCAAAAATATATATAACGTACACACGTGCGACGCAGATGCTCGTATCTACCCCCCCCCCTCCAGCCGCTCACACACACAGACTTGGACTGACGCAGCGATCCGGAGGCTTCTCTCACATAAATCTGCCAAGTCGTTCGTTCTAAAGGTAACTGTGTTCCTTCCCAAGGAACCTACCGCGGTCCTGACATGGCTTCATTTAATTCTAATCCCGTATCGGTTTACAAGCTGTTATTTAAATCGCGGCAACGCTCCGAATGACTCATTAACTTTATATCTGATGAAAAAAGTGGTAACTCACCAAGTTTCCGAGATGATGGGCATTGGCGGTGCCAGACTCCTGTACGTGGGGACCTCGGACGCCCTCTCAGACTCCATCTGTGATTGAAGGCGGACAGTACAATGATACAAGAAGCTACAATTAAAAGCAATTGGAAAAAGTGCGTTTTATCTGACGGGGATGACTTTGAAGGGGGATGAAACTGATTTGGAAGAATAAATAAAGAATTTATATTTTATAAATAAATACAGAGTTGGTATATCATGAATCACTGCTAATGCGAACAATAACATGGCGTTAAATACTAATTATAAGAAATATGTACAAAAATTCTATAATAATATGGGTTAAGGGATCGTAAAAACTTACTGTTGCACTGTTTCTAGGAGTACGATTATTCACGACGCTGTTTTTAAAACATCCAGTCTCCGCGACGCTTCTTTTCGTCGGCGTCGTGTCCACGGAGCTGCTCCGCGCGCTGACAGATTGCTTCTTGGAGCCGCAGGAACATAGTTTGAGGAAAAATCCACGTTTCGGCTCTGGCTTCTGATAACGAAAAAAAAAAAGTGGTGTATAAGGAGTTAACTTTGAATAAAATCGAGTTATCGAGGATCCCTTCGCAACGTACCTTTTCCTCTGCTGCTACGCTTTCGGATTTTTGAGCGCAGATGGCGGCACAGGAAGCGTCGCTGGAAACGAGAAGAACAGACTTTAAGGTGTGAGTCACTTTCGAAACCGGGCAGGACCCGTCGATGGTTTCTTACCAGGTTTGCGTAGCGAAGTCGCGGGAAGCCAACGAAGAAACGTAAACGTGAGACTGTTTTCCTCTGTCCATCACCAAGCGATCAAGCTGCGGGGGGAAGAAAAATAGCTCAAAAGTTGATCCTCTCCCATGCGGTTGAAACTATACTAAAAAAAACATTGTGAGAAACTCTATCAATCTAATAAAACCCTTAATAATATTATTCAACGACCATGTTTGTATGTTTCAAAATTTCAACCCTCCGCCTCTGGGGGTCAAATGTGAATTTTAATGTCACAATTAAACTCGGCGAATCCATAACCTTGGATTTGACTCCAATCTCGGTTGTATTCGCGTTATTTTCTTTCCCATGCTGTAAGAGGTTGAAATTATACACAGATAGCAATGATAGAAACACTATCAATTTCTTTGGCCTCTAAAACTATTTACCCGACGTGAATATCGGCCGTTTCAGCACGTTTGAATATTTCCACCCCCGCTCCTGATAGTGCAAGTAGCGATCACAGTTGTTTTCAACCGCCTTCATGCTTAAGCCCTTTATTATCCACAGACAATTTTATCTACGAAAAAACCCAAGTGGAAATGTAATAATATAAAATTATTATAACTGATTACCAGTCCACGTCGTCACAGCAGCGTGTTCAGCTTGAAGTAACTATGGTTACTGTTGGTTGTTAGCTTCTTCAGTCTTTGTAACTAACGTCACCTTCTTCTCTGTTACTTCAGCTCAAAGTCGTCGAGGACACGAGTTGAAACGTATTTAATGTCAAAATAATATTATCTTGGCAGTTTGATGCGATACGGTTACCTGTGGAAAAAAGTCGACCCGAATGCACACACACACAAAGGGGGAGAAATCGTAAACGAATAAGTACGTCGACCTTTAACTTCTCTTGCGAAACGATGCGCCGACTGACAAAATTGTAATTGCCTCTGCTCCTCACTGAAAGTGCGTCACCATTTCACTAGTGATGACGTTATACAGTCACTTTTTATTTATTTTTTTATTTGTATCATGACGATCACGTTTCGATACCAATTTTTTGTCTTCTCCAGGTATTTTCCTACAGAGGAGGTATTTCCAATATAAATTAAAAAGGTGTCCGTATGAGGTCATCAACGGTTTTATTAATTCAAAACAGACGTTAAATAAACCATTACATTAGATTAATAGGAAAAATTGGACGAGGCAAAATAATATTAATTGCAAATATCAGTTGTATTGTAATTCACATAAATCTTATCTTATCTTCTCCTTATAAATAAAAATGAGTGTATGTATGTATGTTCGATATACAAATCTACACCGGTGGAGCAAATAAATATATGTAATTGTCGCAAAATTCAGACGCTTAACTTACTTTATAATTTCTATTCCACATTTACCTCGACCCAACCCCTCCCCCCCAGTCCAGCCCAAACCTGCGCGTTGCCCAAATTATCATAAATGAGCTCAGCGACATTAATTACGTTCGACTTATTCGAATGTTGGTTGTTTTCGAGTTATTTTCATGTAACACACGTCCACCCCGTCCCCTAAGCGTTCTTCACCCTCATGTCGCAAGAGGTTGAAATTGTACAAACATAAAATGGGTATAAATACTATAAATTAATTAACCCTGCAAAATAAATATTTTCCGTTAATATAGACCTTTCAACATGTTTGAAATTTTCCAACCCCATCCTCTTCCGCCCATGGGGGTTAAGTGGGCAATTGAAAATCATAATTACACTTTGGGAAACCCAGAAACCTGGGTTTGACTGTAATATTGGTTTTACTCGCGTTATTTATTTGTAATGCCCGTCCACCCTCACTCCTAAGAGTGCTCCTTTTCCACGCTGTAAAGGGTTGAAACTATACTCAGATAACATCTGTTAAAACACTATCTATCTCTTCGATCCCAAAAATGTTTATCTGCCTAAATATCTGCTATTTTAGCACGTTTGAATGTTTCCAGCTCCTCTCCAAAGTGTGCTTCCCTCTAATGCCGAAAAAAAATAAATTTTACAAACAACATCGGTAGGTATATTGTCAATGTCATTGACCTCGACAATTAATTAATTAATGCAAATATCGACCGTTTAACATGTTAGAAATATTCCACTCCCGTCCACCCCAACCCTTGGGGTTAAATGGCTAATTGAATGTCATAATTGAACACGGCGACATCCATAACCTTTGGTTTGACTCCAATCTCGGTTGTATTCGCGTTATTTTTTGTAATACCCCTCCAACCCCAACCCTCCTTTCCCATTCCGTACAGGTTGAAATTATACTGACATACATTGGTACAAATACTATTAATCGCTTTTACCCCGAAAATGTTTATCCAACTCAATTATTGGCCGTGTTAGCATGTTTGAAGATATCCACCCCATTCACCCCCGCTTGAGGCACTAAACAACAACTTGAATATCATAATTAAACTCTCTGACAACCATAACCCTGGATTTGAGTCCAATCTCGATGTGTTTGCGCTCTTTTTATATAAATCCACTCCGCCCCCACTCTTAAGGGTGCTCCTCCCAAACTCCGAAAGAGGTTAATATTACATATATGGAACATGTAGAGACATTTTATAAATCTCAATGAACCATGAAAATATTTATCGACGCAAATATCGACTGCTTATTATGTTTGAAAATTTCAACCCCCGTCCACCAATGCTCCTGGGGGTTAAAACACAAATTGATTGTCTTAATTAAACTCAGCGACATCAATAATCCTCAATTCGACTCTAATCTTGGTTGTATTCACATTATTTTCTTGTAACGCCCGTCCACCCGCATCCTTAAGGGTGCTCCCCTCCCAAGCCCAAAAGGGTTTGAAATTACACACGGAGAATATGTAGAGAAATGTTATGAATCACACTGTTCCCGAAATATGTTTATTCACCGCAAAAGTAGGCCGGTTAAAACGTTTGAAAATTTCTAGAATCGCCCACCACGGCTAGACCTTCCCACTTCCGCCCTATCCCACACGTTGCTCAGGTTGTCATAAATAAACACAGCGACATGCATTTCCTTGGATTTTACTTCAATATGGCCTGTTTTTTGCATTATTTTATTGTAACTCCCCTTTTCCCCCAACCCTAGGCGTCCTCCCATCTCATACTGAAAGGAGTAGAAATTATGCACAAACATCAACAGTAGAAATTCTATCATTGCCATTAACACCTGCCGAATATTAATTCCACGCGATCATCAACCGGTTAACATGTTTGAAAATTTACAACCCCGCCAACCCCTCGTTGGGAATGCTAAACGGTAAGTCGAATGTCATAATTAAACTCATTGATATCCATAATCCTTTGATTTGACTCTAATCTCGGCTGTATTCGCGTTATTTTATTGTAACGCCCGTTCACCCTTAACCTTAAGGGCGCATCCTTCCCAAGCCCGAAATGGGTTGAAATTATACACGGAGAACATGTAGGGAAATTTTATGAATATCATTGTTCCCGAAATATATTTATTCGATGCAATGTTCGGCCGGTTAACTTATTTTACCCTCCGCCCAACCCCTCCTACGCCATATTACATGTGCGCGTTTCCCAGATTGTCATAAATGAACTCAGCGACATCCATTACCTTTGATTTGACTCGAATCTCGGTATTTTTAGCGTTATTTACTTTTTACCCTCCTCCACCGCCACCCTTTAATGCGCTCAACCCTTGTGCCACAATGGGTTAAAATTAATAAAAATCACATGAGTAGAAATACAGTAAATCTAATTAACCCTGAAAAATATTTATGCAACGCAAATATCGGACATTTTAGCATGTTTGAAGATTTCCACCACCGTCCACCCATGCTCCTCGGGGTGGTAGGCGTGTTACACCCGCACAGTGTTTGTTTCCCTGTCGCAAAGAACACGTGTACGAACTTTGGTGAAATTTATTCGAGGGTTTAGATTTTTAAGCGGAAAATACCCATATACATACCCACATGTATACACACATACACAGGCAATTTTATATAATAGAAGCTATATCATATATAGATAGATATACATACACTATTTGTAACAATTATTAAATTTGTAGAAATATAATTTTTCCATCTGAAAATAAACAACTTGGTGGCTTTAGCAATCTGCAGTTGGTAGCATTGTATAAAATTAATGGAAAACATTACGAAATACACTGTATTTTGAACATTTAAGTAATGTTTTTATCATAATTCTATGTATCTTCCAGTGCGTATTGTAAGATATAATTGGGCAACATATTGGTCCCTGATCCCGTGAAATATTCCACGTCAAAAGTCAAGTTATTTAAAAGAAATTTAATGCCATGGATTGTATAACCTTTCATAATAAATTATATTTATCACTCGATGTGGTATTGGTAGATTTAATTATTCTTATTATTCAATCAAAATATTTCTGCTTTATTTCATTACGAAATACGGAACTATATTTTTATGATGCGTCAATGTCTTGAAAATTTATGACGTCATCGTCTCGCGCAGTAATTTAACACTAATTCGTAACTTATTTCAACTATAATTATTTCTACGTTTATTCTAGGGGTTTCTCACGCCCACAGTAACGGTTCTCGATTTAGGCAGAATATATATACCAATTTTTGTTGAATTCTGTCCACGCGATAAAATTTGTATACGGAACATACAAATATACAAACACTCTGCTTTATTTATTAGATTTAATATTATCTGTTAATTGATTACGCCTCTGTATAATTAGCATAAACCTAACACTGACGTTTTAAATTTGCTTAATATTTTACTTTCGTTTGTTGGATACACAAGAGGTACAAATGAATTGGGGTTATTTAATTTTAATATCTTTATATTTCTATTTATTTTACGAATGGAAATATCGTGAGGTTTCAATATTTTCGGCTTCGGGCAGACGAGTCAATGCTCACTTCTGAGTTACGCGCAGTAAAGGAAACTACACTTTGTGCGGATTAAAATATCGTGTCTGACCTAGGAAAATCTATGGTCACAAGATTGTAACACGTTCGAGCTAGACAAATTTCATATAAAATGAATTAATAGTAATAATTAATAAGTTACACACAAAAAAAATTTATATCTGTCCAGTCACGACATTCATTCACACTATCTTTAAGAAACACGCACACGACACTTATCACTTCCTGGTATTCATCTCCTCTCTAGGTACGGAGGGATGTCGTCATGGATATTCACTAAAACAGAAAGCAGAGGCAGGAAAACAGAACCAAAAGGGGAGAACTGGACACACTATTTACATATTTTTTGCATATTCCGCAATTTTGTATACCCGGATTATTGTCTAAAAGCGTACGCACAGAGAACTTTGGCGGAAAACATTCAGTGTGTGTTTGTAGGGCCTGACGAGAGGAGTCAGTCAGTGTGTTGTGGCGAACCGGCCAATGGTGGCCGAATTCAGCAAAGTATAGGCTGAATATATCACCTTTTGTATTAAAGGTTTTTCCGCAGAAAAACTGAGTGTGATGATATGTACGACACTAAAGTTATAAAGTGAGATGATGATAGCAATCAGTTATATGGCCTGTCAATAAAAATATTGTTCCATTAAAGATTAAAATAACCACGTGTGCACAAACCATAGGTTCTCTGAACAAAATGGTAAGTAAAAACGTAAATTTTGTAAACCTTTACGTAAATATCGTTTACCGCCACAATTCTATTACTTTGTTAGATTTCTCTAGTTTTTGTAGTTGTTAGATTCTTTGTATAAAATTTTGTTATTCTAAATTAAATTCATACTTTTGTAACTTTGGTGAAAATTGCATATCATTATCCTTATTAGAGGCCCTACAAGCGGTCCTGGAGTTTTTGATTCTCATTAAAGCTCAGGCATTTATTTAAAAACATAAAATGTAAAGAATTCAACTTAATTTAAATAATTTTTTGTGAAATTTGGATTAATTTCAACGTAAAGTACCGTAAACTTCCTTCCTTTATTTCCTTTTTTTATATTATTTCCTTTATTTATTTTATATTTGGTATATCACATAATTTGACTGCCCTAACGAGTAGGCATATTTTGTTTATTAAATGAAAAGTGAACACCACAATATGAATACGTAATTTAGTTTTGAAATATGGAGGACAGTGGGTTGCTATAAGTGTTATAAGATAGGTTTTAGTTTTGGAGTGTGGAGATAGTATGTTTTGTGATGTTATAAGTTAATTGTGAGGAACTTATGAAGAAGTTGCGTTTTGAAAAGGATGTTAGTTTTTAGTTGGAGGTTAGTGAGCTTTTGAGTAAAAGAGAGTTTTGGCGAAGTTATAAAGAAGTTGAGTTTTGGTGAGGCAGTTGGTTTTATAGTATATGGTTAGAGAGTTATGATATAGAGTCCATTTGCACTGTCCTGCTGACGAGAACCTGTTGGTCGACTAGGTGACCATTTCCAAGAAATACGAGGGATTGCCGTCTGAGAAGTCTACTGACCTGTGAGACCTGCAAACGGTAATGTACCGGAAAATTATCCCATCAAAGTCGGCTCATTAAATTCACATGACCACCGCATATCAGCCCACCAAACCCTTTCAGAAATTGTCTCTGGTTTTGATTTATTCTCTTTCTTTTGTTTGTAAAATAACCGTAGATATTTAAATTGATAATAAGAGCATGAAGTTAATGTTGTAAATGAAGTATAAATAATTAATTATTGTCATTGGTTTCACCTGCCAAAAAATTAAATAATTTCACGAGATAAATAATCATAAATTAACTAAGTAAAACCCCTTTATCCTCAAAGATTGAAGTCTTTCCCGGTGTAGTTGTTCAATAAATAATTCTCAGTATTCAAACGAGTTTTGCATATTTATATTTAATCGCAACGTTTCGAGAACTATATATAACGTGTTATATATAATATGAAATGGAATGGTTCCGGCACTTCGCCTAGAAGATGACGACAGCTTTTAGTCGTCGAAACGTTGCGATTAAATATAAATATGCAAAATCCGTGTGAATACTGAGAATTATTTATTTAACCCCTTTATCCTATTAACACATTACACGGTGTTGCTAAATTAAACAGATCCTACCTATGTTCTCAAGCAGTTCAGAAGTAGAAACGTGTCACTAAATTTGAATACAGGAAATTATCCCTAGGATAAAGTCCGACTCCCTATACAATCTACTCGGAAAAAAGAAATGAAAGGTGTAAGACCCTGGCCACACATGTGATTTTACGCATGCGAAAAATCGTTGTCAAAGCATGGATCCTTATGAAGCCCGGCCACACTCTACGATCTGCTGTAACCTGCTTACCCTTGCGGGATGTCAGAACACAAAAATTGTGTGGGTTCAGCTCCCAACTTTGCTGGCAAAGGGCTCGATTAAAAGAACACATGTAAAAATCTAGGTCATTTATTAATACAATTTTAATGCAAGTTGGAAGCTCGCGAATCACTACTGATGTGCGTATACATTAGTTAATTACATACGAATTCCTGGAGGTGGTCTCGGCGTCTGGATGCAGGAACACTTGCTGGCGTCACCATCCAACACTTCCCGGCACCACGTTTTTTCACTTTCCTACACGATCGCCTTCTCTCCCGTCCTGCTAGTCAACCACTACTGTCCCTTCTTCCCTCCAGCTATTGTCCGCCCTTACCTAAAAACCAGGTCATCCCCCTTCCACAGCGGTCATCCCTCGTGCTGTACAGTTTTTCGGGGAAACACTATTCTTTCACGTTACACATGCCCCTTGCCTAATCAAGCAATTAACAGGTTGTTTGCTTGCTTCGGCAATAGCTCTCAATCTATCCTGAATTTAATCCACCATCTGCACCTCTAATCAACACATAAAACATATTACACAACCACGTCAGTAGCTCATCACGATTCCAAACTAATTTAGTTACAATTTAGATAGAAAAGAACATACACGAAGAGATTAGTCACAGAAAAGGAAGAATGTTAACTAATCAGCTAGAACCTCCACGGATGCCACGCCGTGAGATGACAAAAATCATCCTCTTAGAGGAACTTTCTTATTTACAGATATTTTCACGCAGTTCGTCCCTATTGTAATAGGGCGCTAACTCACATACATTAAATGTCTTTATCTGCTTAGGGTTCTCTTTCGTCTGTACACGGTAGGTGTTTGGTCCGACCACCTCTACCACTCGAAAAGGACCTTCGTATATCGGCAACAGTTTTGAGCTGACTTTTGAGTCCATATTAGACACTCTAAGTTTTTTGATAATGACCTGAATTCCAACCGCTAGCTGTAAATTCCGTACTACTTGCCGCTGGGACCGTGAGTCGGCCAAGCGTAAAAGACGATCACGCGCTTTTTCCCTTACAGATAATCGGTCAAAATTTACTTTATGCTCGTCGGGGAAATTGATCATTCTTTCAATGGATAAGGTGATTCGCTCGCCATGGTGCACCTCAACCGGAATAGCTCCCGTCGCCAGACTGTAGTTCGTGTTCATCAGGGTTTCTATTATTTTCAAATGATCCACCCAGGAGGCATGTCGACTTCCCACGAAGTTCCGGAGCATCACCCCTAGTTGGCGCATGACACGTTCGCTGGGATTCCCTTGCGGATGTCTCACTGCCGTGAACGACACCTTCACTCCCTGCTGCGTCAATTTCTCCACCCACTCCTGACTCGTGAACTGACTTCCGTTGTCACTCAAGATTTTCTTTGGTTTTCCCACCTCAGCAAAATAACCATTCACCACTTTATTGAGGCACTGTCTTGTCGTCGCGTTCTTTAGCGGATACAGTCGCACCATTTTGGAGAACGCATCCATTATTACTAGGACATATGCGTTTCCAAATCTTCCCTTTGGCAATGGTCCAAAGAGGTCCAGCACAGCCAAATCGTTAGGTCCATTTGGAATGATTGGCTGGTAGGCGCCAACATAGTTCTTATTCTTGAATTTATTAAGTTGGCACGCTACACAGGTTTTCACATAACGTCGAAGATCGTCATTCATTCCGACCCAATGTACAAGATCTGACATAAACTTGTTGGTTTTGTCTATCCCGAAGTGACCATTGTAATCATGGCAAATTTGCAGTACCTTGCTGCGTAACGTCTCCGGAATGCATAAGACACTACCCTTTCTTGATTTGGGTCTCTTCAGAAACAGTAGATCATCGTGTAGCAGAAACCTCCTTTGAACTTTCTTTGCCACCAATACTCGCTGTCTCAAGTGCCGCAATCGAACATCCGTTTTCTGCGCATCAAGCACCTCCTTATGCGTGAGCGCACATCCAATATGAATTGTCCCAGGATTTCGTAGCCTCGCCACTAACTCTGTGCCCCCGCTCTCATGCGGGTTATGATCTTCTTCCGTCCACCTACTCAAATAATCGGCTGCTTGGTTGGCCTTGCCCGGAACATGCTCTATTTCTAGTTGATACTCCTCTAATGCCAGGGACCACCTGATCAACCGAGAGTTTTTCCCTTTAGCATGTTTCAGAAACGCAATCGCACTGTGGTCTGTCCGCAGAACGGTCGGGCGACCAAAAATATAAACTCTGAACTTTGCTAGCGCTTCTAAAACTGCCCATAACTCCAGTTCCGTAACCGTATAGGCCCGCTGAGGCTTGCCCAACTTCTTGCTCATAACATCTATTATCATTTCCTGATCTTCATCATCCACTTTGTGAGAGCACTCCCGATATAGCGTTTTGACTCGCGTCCGTCCTTACAATAAATTTTCTGTCGTTATATGGCTGTTTCAGCACAACGGTGTTCAGAAATTTCTGCTTTACTTCTTCAAATGCCCTTTGCGCCTCAATCCCCCAACTCCATCGCGCATTTTTTCTCGTCAAAGCATATAGTGGCTGCAGCGTTTCCGCGTAATTGACCACAAAACGCCTGTAAAAATTACAGAACCCCAAGAAACTCTGAAGCTGCCTCTTTGATCGCGGAATTGGAGTGTTCCTCAGTTCTTCCAGCTTTTCCGGGAGAGGTAGGATCTTCTCACCCGACACGATGTGTCCTAGAAATTTCACCTCTTGTTTGCAGAATGCCGCTTTTCTGACGTTGACCGTTAGGCCTATCTCGTGTAATTTATTGAACAATAGGTCCAGGTGGGTCATATGTTCCTCTAAAGTGGTACTAGCAATGACCATATCATCGATGTAGATGATTAAATTGTCACCCAGCAAGTCACCCAACGCCAGATCTAATTGCTTCACAAAAATTTGTGAGCTGGTCGATAGCCCAAACGGCAGACGTTTGTACACAAATTGTTTCCCAAACAGTGAGAACCCTGTTAACTTCCTTGACTCGTCAGTAAGTTCGATTTGGTAATAACCCTTAACAAGGTCGATCGTGGTGATCCACTTCTTTCCATTGAATTTCCGTAGCAATTCATCTATTCGGCCAGGAACCTCAAACATGGGAACAATATATTTGTTAAGTCTGCGTGCATCTAAACACAGGCGCAATGATCCGTCAGCTTTCCTTACTAACACCACGTTGTTCACGTAGGGGGTAGATTTCCGTTCAATTACGTCCATCTGAAGTAATTGTTGAAGGCTATTTTCGACAGCAGGTCTTTGTGACCATGGTATCGGTCTCACCTTCTCCCGAAAAGGTTGATGCTGCACCGTCTCAATCTCACACTGGAAGCCTTTGAGCTTACCAGGAGCCTCACTGAAAATTCTCTGGTGCCTCCTCAGTAATCTTTCCAAACAAGCTTTCTCTTCGTCCCCTAGTTGAACATCGCCTCTTAATACATGTTCTATCTCAAGATTCTTGATCCCTGACGACTTCACCATATGGGCATTTGTATCTTCCATCAACGCTGTAGCTCTTACCCCGATGCACTGAGTCTCGGAGCCGTCTGTTCGTAGTGTCATTTTTCGCTCATTTCCATACGTGTCTGGCCACTCCACTGAGACCTTCTGTTCAATAGGCACCAGAATAGCCTTAGCCTTCTGCATCCAGTCCAAACCCCAAACCAGGTTAGTGAAAAGATTTGGTATCATGAGACATGGTATCTGAAACTGATAACCAGAGAGTCCCACATTCAATAAAACTTGAAATTTAATACTTTCATTCTTCCTCCCCAAGGCGGTATATACTTTTCTTCCAGTAACGGGTAAGATAGCCGCACAACACGGGTTGCTTTTAATTGTTTCGAAGAATTTCAAGTCAATGAAGTTCGACGTTGCTCCTGTATCCAAGAATGCCTTTATAGCCTCTGCTCCCCCAATCTTCACCCTCAACCACATCGGTTTTTGTCCTTCACGGTCTTCCTCTGAATGGTCATTCCTTTCACGTATTAAATCACTTGATGACACCAGTACCCTCGCATTCTCCTGGAAATTACCCCTCTTCTGCCTCGAAAACCAATCTGGGGCGTCGACGGTCGGCGAACTTAGTTTTCCTGCCCCCTCTGTGCCTCTTGAGAATTATCATGCAACTCTGGCCCAGCTGTGCCTCTGGTGTTTGTTCCGTTTAACGGCATCCCATTCTTACGTCCAGGTCCGTCTCTGCCGCGTCTTCCTCGACCCCAACCTTGACGCGTTTCACTTCTGTGAAATTCGGGACCTCTTGTTGATTTATGATCCACCCGCTCCGGCGCGTGGCATTGTCTGTCCGTACTAGGAAAATTTCTCCACCCCTGGACCCTCTGGTCGTGTTCAGTGCCTTCCCCAGCCTGACGTTCAATTTGCTCATATTCACGTACACATGCCAACAAGTCTATCACCGTCTTCGGATCCCTTGTGCAGAGTAGCTGTGCAAACCTCGCCTCAAAGTGTCTACAGAGTAGATAAATAATCCGATTTTCTTCAATAGGCTCATTTAAAAATTTATTCTGTTGAATTTTATCTGCTACGTAGTCTTCTCTTGACAAACTTCCACGCGGACAAAATTTTCCATACCAAATTGATTCTCTAACTTTCCATTGACGAGTTTCATCCCAAAATCTTTTCAGGAAGATTTCTTTTGCTTCATCGTATTCGCTCACCTCATATAAGTATGTATCTTTCCACAACGACAAATTCGGTGCAATGAAGGACTTGAAGGTGAGCGCCCTATATTCCATTGGAATATTTTTCATTTTACAATATTCATCCACCTCCACAACAAATTTGCGAGGATGGACTTCTCCCCTTCCCGTAAACGGCTTCACTTCTTGTACTTGTGGAACATACGGTGGCGGACTGGTGACGAACTGCGTCCCTGTAGGACTTGCTCGACTATCTTTAGTATTCACGCCTGCCATTGTGCTATCCACTTTGCTTTTTACCTGGATTAAGTCACTACGGCAATCTTCTGTTTCACTTTTCTGTTTTTCAATTTCTTCAACAAGCATATCTACACGCCGCTCTAACGCCTCGTGGTTCTGACCTAGTTGTTCCTGTTGTTTTTTCACCTCTACAGCCATAGTCCGTGTTTCATTCGCGTGCGTCATTATTACCCCTAATTCTCCTCCTATCTTCTCGTTCACTCTAATGTGTAATTCCTCTGTAGTCTGCTTTAATTCTTGCTTACATTCTTCCCTTACTTGTTCTATTCTAGCAACCGCGACGTCAATTCGTTTATCTCATTTTTTATTGTTTCGCCAAATTTCCTCTGACAGATTTCTAAACTTAGTCGCCTGACTCTCCTTCAATTCCTCAAATCCATTTAACAGACTGCGCAACAAATTCGTCATGTCTTCTTCTTTATCCGATTGCTCGTCATACCTTGAGCGCGGCATGTCCCCAGTCTTTACTTATTTCAGACGCCATCGTTAAGGATTTCCTATTTCCTCTTACCAAATTCTCCGTGCACCTTTCCGTATGTCCGATTATGACACGTCCCGATCTTAGCACGATTGGCATAAAGTAAATGACCTTACAAATTTGACTGGCAACAAAATTTAGACCCACACGGTAGTACGGAATTTTTGCGCAACATCAGTAGTATTCACGGCCACGAGTTGGGCGCCATGTGTAACCTGCTTACCCTTGCGGGATGTCAGAACACAAAAATTGTGTGGGTTCAGCTCCCAACTTTGCTGGCAAAGGGCTCGATTAAAAGAACACATGTAAAAATCTAGGTCATTTATTAATACAATTTTAATGCAAGTTGGAAGCTCGCGAATCACTACTGATGTGCGTATACATTAGTTAATTACATACGAATTCCTGGAGGTGGTCTCGGCGTCTGGATGCAGGAACACTTGCTGGCGTCACCATCCAACACTTCCCGGCACCACGTTTTTTCACTTTCCTACACGATCGCCGTCTCTCCCGTCCTGCTAGTCAACCACTACTGTCCCTTCTTCCCTCCAGCTATTGTCCGCCCTTACCTAAAAACCAGGTCATCCCCCTTCCATAGCGGTCATCCCTCGTGCTGTACAGTTTTTCGGGGAAACACTATTCTTTCACGTTACACTGCGATTGTTCGTAACTGCCGAACGCATCTGGCCGCGTTTTATTTTACCTGCGTAGAGAACGCAACTATAAAGTTAATAAGCCTGCCACACTGTGCGAATACTTGGGCTTCTCCCACCATTATCCAAGGGCTGAGTGACCGCTGTCTACCCTTTCAGTATTATACGTTGCAGTGTTCTTGTGTGAATTCTTTATACTTTTGTGCGACAATGATGAATACCGATATCTTGATCAATTAAATAAGTATTCGTTCTCTTCTTGGGGATAATACTAGTAAAGAGTATAGCGATTGGAATTTTAAATGCAAATTATGGAGTGTAGTTGCGTCAATTGTAATTCATAACTGGGACAAATTTCCGAACGATGAAAACAAATGAGCAAGGTAAATTACTACTTTAGTGGAATACTGTTTATTACAATTCATTTTAAATAAACTTGTAGTAAAGTTACATGCTATTGCACAGATGGTCAAATTTTAAATATTATTATATTCCCACGAAACACATGCTGCTGGTGAAGTGAAATAACCTGAAAATATTTCACGGACGTTCTCAGCATCCAGTACCTGCGAAAGGGTATTTATTCAACGAGACCTGTTAATGTACCGTCGAACTGGTAGCCGTCTCTCACACAGACAAAATTATGTAAAACGCAGGCTGCTGATACCATTTTTTGTCCAACAAAATAAAGGCCCAAATCGATTGACGTATAAAACACTCGCCACTTTGCAAGCTGACTTAAGCACATTCGTCAAATATTCGTGCCATTGAAAGTCAGTAGTTAAATATTATCTTTTATATATAAATGTCCTTGAATAAATTAGATTTTATTATTTCCATTAGTCATCTGCTGATGAATTATGACAAGTCAAATAAATAGTGATATGAAGAATTTAATGCGTACATGTTTGAAATTACTTGAAATAGGTTCAGAGAGAATAGAAGGAATACTACATACGTAAATAAGGGAGTATAAGTTAGGATTATAGAACTTTTCACAAGTAAGAAATCTTAAATATCAAATAAGGAATAAAAGATAATAGTAAGCTGAACTTCACTTCAATAATAGCACAAAAAAGTTTGTGCAATTTATTTGCACTGAACCAGACATTTAATGACTACCGGGCATTTTCGACTTTTTCTTCAAGTGTTTTGTCGTCGCTACCGGTTATTATTAAGTTCGTGTAATCGGCATAAAGAACTGATTTAATAGCTTTAATGCAATCTGGAAGGTCATTTATGCACAAAAGAAAAATCAGGGTTCAAGAATCGACCCCTGCGGGACCCCACAAATTATTTCTTTCCAATCAGAGACATAAATATTGCCGTCATTGTTGTTTATGGCGACTTTTTGCTTTCGATTAGAAGAGTAGGGTTTGAAAAGTAACGAAGCATTTCCCCTAATTCCGTAAAACTCAAGTAAATCTAGTAAAATTTTGTGATCAACCATGTCGAACGCTTTGGAGAGATCTGCAAATATCCCTGTTACTTTTAATTTGTCTTCCAGAGAATCCTGGATTCATTGTTCGAAATCGTTCACAGTGCTGTTAGTGGATTTATTTTTGAGGAAGCCATGTTGTTCTGGTGAGGTTATTTTATGTTTTTCTAAGAAATTTACAACACGCTTTTTCTAGTATTTTAGAGAAAATTGAAAGGAGGGAAATAAGTCGGTAATTCGAGATATCAGTACGCGTACCCTTTTTAAATAGTGGAATTACTTTAGCTTCTTTTAAAGAATCCGGAAATTTTCCTTTTAAGAACGACGAATTAATTATGTATTGAATTGGTTTTGTTATAGCTTCTGCGCATTCCTTAATGAGTTTTTGGTTAATTCGTTATATATCGTTTGAATTAGAAATTTTTTAGCTCCCTATTATATTTAATACGTCACCCCTAGTTAGCGGTAATAATCAGCCCTTTTCTTCGAGTTGTTAAGAAGTTCGTGAACGGGATTGTCATTACGTGTCGTAACATTATCCAGATATTCTTCATGTGCATTAACAAAGTAATAGTTAAAAGCAGAAGTTGCTTTCGTATTTGAAATGATTTTATCCCCTTGGAGAATACAGATTTTCTTTGCATCAAATCTTTGTTTTCCCAAGCAATATGAATTACATTCCATGTGGCTCTTATTTGATAATGTATTTAGATGTAGCAAGTTTCCTAACGGCGACGAGTACTTTTATTAAGTCCTTCTGAATAATCTAAAATTGTTTATAAACTGGGGAAACTGGTGAAACAAACAAAGTTTTCTCGCGAGATTCAAATTCCTTTAGTAACCCAGTGATTTGGTAGATTATTTCCTTTAATGATTTGTTTTAATGGAGCAACTTCATTAATAACAGAATTAAAGTGTTCAAAACACTTTTGGAAAATGTAGTCCAAATCGTCCTTTCGACTGAGAATATCAGCCCACGGTCTGATAACATGTTTGCTCATATGATATGCCTCGTCTGCAAAAATGACGTTTGTCACTCTAATTTTGTTCTCAAAATTTGGCAACACTTTACTGTCTGGAACATTCAGCTGTTCACTAGTTAAAAACTGATGTAGTGTCGATTGTTTGAATCAGCTGATTTATACCATAATAACCTACATCAATCGCGGTAAAACAGTAATTAACATCAGCTATAGCTAGAAAAATAATAAAAAATATATAATGTTTATAATTGAAAAACTGTGATCCACTTCCCTCTGGCTACGATCTCGTCTTGCATATTAGAGAGTGGGGTTTAGATTTACATTTTTTATTCATTCCATTAGTCTTCGGTCGAGGATATAGGACATGTCATAGTATATAATTACATGTCAGTAATAATTATTACAAATACACAGTTTAAAAAAAACATTGTAAATGACCAAAAAATATATAAAACTACGTTAAATATATTAATATGACAGTAATTAGTAATTAAAGAAATGATAAGTGTTTTAATTCATCTTCAATATCCATTCGCGGAGTTTCCAGTAGAAAATCTTACATCGATTCCCGTCGAACATGAACAAGAAAATAAGTCAGCAGTTAAATTCTTTTTTTTAGGGCAACAGGCTACATGAGGGTGATCCACATTGGGCAACTCCCCTTTAATAGCATAGGAAGGGATTTGAAAGGGGGGATGCGGAAGGGTAGAGGAAGGTAGCCAAGGGTTACTAGGGCCCCCGGGCTATGGTTTAAGGATCCTACCCGGCATTCGCCTAAAGAAATGCAGGGAAAACCCTAGTAAAACCTGCATCAGGTAGGGCGGGCATTAAAATATTATCATCTTAAAATAATAGCTGTGGAAAACGCATGCGAATTTTCGCATCAATGTGGGCACTTTGTACAAATAATCGCACTGTGCCGGAGTCGTAAAATCGTATACCTGGACCCTATAACTTTTCGCAACCGAAAAATGCATAGTGTGGCCGAGGCCTATGTCGTGGATTAATTAAATACAATAAAACTAGTTCTCGTTGCAATAATGTTGATTTATTTTACTATTACAGAGCTGTACATGTTCACGACACTACAATACTCTCTTTGTCACCTCAACGATAACTATCAAAGGCATAAATAAACAACATAGACTGGACTCAGTGCCGCCATGTTTTATACCGTTTGGTTGGGTTTCCCCATCGTCTGTTAGACTTTAAGTATGTCGTACAAATGACCTAAAACTAAATATCTCCGGACACAGAATATATTTTAATGCTTAAGGAAATATACCTCATTTATGGTATTGAAAAATTTTATTGACCTTTAAACAATATTACCTTTGTATACATTTGTCTAAAGTTACGTTATTTTTCATCCATTGCTTTTTTGTTACACAAATTATTCGTTCAACAATTACAGTAATGTTTTAATAACATCTTTATTAAAAATGAGTTGTGAGATTCCTCACGAAATTCGGTCGAGACTATCAAATGGTAGCATTCACATAATAAATTTGTCTGTGTTCCAACATGTTGAATACCTCCACACACAATTTTAATAGGAAATTCTTCTTTCCTAATTCCTCAACATTTTTTTCTGCCAATGTGAATAATTTCACAACGTCTTTAGACGGGTTGTGTAACGTATGTAAAATCTTTTAATTTAATCAATCCTGTTTTCGCTTCAGAGCGAGGAGCATCAAGAACCTCCAAACAACCTAAGCACTTCATTTTTTTAAACACCGCCCTTACAACACTTCTTTAAACATATTCCACCACTTTTTCTGAATATAATGTTCATATTCAGGGATATAATCATGATCAAAATTGTGATCCGTACAATATTTTATATTATAATTTTCAATGGGTACAACAAGTGACTCCAAAATTCCTCAAGTACTATTGGCACTTTTGGATGGTTCCACCTGCATAATCAAAGACTTCCTGTACGCTGCTCTGAACTGTAACGCATTAGGATTGTTTCGATTTCCCCCACTTCTTCGTATGCAAGAAAAGAACAGTCCTGCCTCATTCTCCTAGTTAATATAAATTTTAGAATCGTTCCACATATACATGTCTGCCAGTTACCTCAAACTCAGAAGATCTAAAACGATCCCAGTCACACCCATCTTCCTCCCTGACAAATATACATTCCCATCGTACAGGTTTAAATTCATAAAATACGGTAAAGATCTTTCTATTTTTATAACTCCGCAACACCGGAGTTTTCATACCCTTGTTCATAACATTGCATGAATTCAATAAATCGAATGATTTTCATTTTTATAAACTTTAACGTGCCCTCACAATTTAGAAACTCAGACAAACCTAAATCTCTACAAAAAAACCATGGCATCTGCTACAGAATTGCTTAGAGTCTGGGCAGCCAATGCTACATTCATTTTCTGTGCCTCATACTGAATGTGAAGCCTCGTCAATATATTTGCAACATTTCTTTTCTTGTATCTTTACTAAACTCGTAAAGAACTCCCACTTAATTAGTCGACCGTCACCATCTACCAATATTCTCTTTTCACATAATGTATTTCTCAATAGTTTTAACACATGAGCCACAACAAAAAAACAAAATACTATTTTTCCCTATTTGATAGATGGGGAAACCATCTTAACCCTAATTTATCCACGAGCGACCTATTAGTCGCAGCACCATTACACACTACCGCAATTATCTGTATTCCACTTTCTTCCACTTTATGCAAATATTGATGCACGATATTGAGTTTGGCATTTGCCGATATGCAAACATTATCCAACCGGAAGTTTCCAACTCCTGTTAAGAGATGTTACTGCAGTCTTGCAAGCTTACTGTCATCACTGTCCTCACATCCTTGTCCCAAAGCAGCATACCCATCCCACACCATGGTATGGCTACCTCATCAAACATGAGAATAGCAAGGATGGGACCTGAACTATTCAGCAAGTCATTTGCTAGTTTGCTAAAACTTTATTCAGTATAGCCAGAGCTGCCATTTACTGAAGTTTCCCATCTGCGAAGTGTTCGGGTAATTTTACAAACTTCCTAAAATAATTAAATGCTTGAGCAGAATAAAAATTTAGCGTAAGGACAAATTGTTTAACTTCCGTGGGATATTCACGAACAAAACATTTATCATTTAACGAAAGAAGTTTTTTACAAAATGTCACTATGTTTCTCACACCCTAGCACTTCTGGTGCAGAAGTTTTCTATGCCAACTTTTCATCTGTAACAAATTATTTCTTCTTTCTTGAGATACCTTGTTTAATTTGCTTCCTCAATTTCTCATTTCTTTCAGTGTACTGCATCACAATTCCGTTTCATTTTCTTTGGGCTAGACAAACAATAATAGTGGTCCGTATGTTTACTGTGGTTCTCTGTCTCAGCTATATATAAAAAAAAGAACTATTATTGAGCAACAAATTGTGATAAAAATATCATCATTAAGAGTAAAGTTCACATATCAATCTGTAGTACAAATAATTTAATCAGACTTTTACCTGGTTGGTTTGACGACGGGTTAGGCTCGAACGAAACTGATTCTTGGAGAAAGGAACGTTTTTTTGTTGGGGTTTGTGGTTTCTGTAAGTGGTCAGAAAATGAAAATATTGCTGGAATTTCATTAGCCAGAAGTCGTCTTTTCTCATTTGCTACTTTCATCTGTCTTCAGAATGAAAAGAGCATATATAACTATGAGCAGTAGAATGCCACTTATCCCGCCTCATATTTATTACCCATCGTTTTTTTAGCTCCTTGTTTTTCAAAGGGAATCTAAAAAAATGGGACTAGGTTACTTGCAGTATAGAGAAATACTTTAATAAAAATAAATCTGTCTCGAATTCTAGATGATCACGAATAATACATAAAATTGGTAACCTACGAATAAGTTAAGTTATAAACGAAAAAAATGTTGATACTTCCTTAAAATACGATATTTCATGTGTTTTTCGAACTACCATTATTACAATTATAGGCTAAACACACGCTGGGCATGATTTATATTAACAAACAATATATTTTTACACAAAAACTTTAAAATTTTCACCAACAATAGTGATTTTCGGTGAAATGGACGGTATAAAAAATGGCTGTTGTTCGTTGCTGCCACCCAGAGCGCTGTAACGCTGAGATAGCCCCTATATTATGTTTATATATTTCTTTGATAATTACTAACTCTACAGTACATTCTTTTGTTTCTGAAGTCTTTGTGCTATCTAAAGTCTCTGGTCACCTTCAGCCTATTAGGTGAGTAATACTTTTCTATTCACATAATAGTGCTTTCTAAAAAAGACATGGTTATGTGAAATTATTATGACTGAAAATAAAGGAATGAAAATATTTAACAGAAACTTAATAATGAAGAAGCCCGATACGAAAATTATTTCATGCCAAGCTTCTATTTAATACTGACATATATTCTGCCTATTAGGAACACCATATTATTTTCATTCATATTTCTTTCACATAACTATGTCTTTTTAAAATCATATAAAGTGCACATATGGTGTACATTATAGTTAAAATATGTAAACCATTTATAGTGTTTTCTGTTCTCACCGGTATAGTTTGTCTACTTGTAAAAATAAATTATTATCGATGTGAATTGGAATCACTGGGTATCAGAATTCAATATCAAAAGTCTCTTTAAGGAATCTAAGATCGACGGTCTTTACTAAATTGGTAATTATTGTTGGCGGTCCTCCGATAGGTCATATTGATTCAGGTCTCCATGAAAAATTACGTCTTTCATTTTAAAAAAAAATCCATCCTGATATGAGTTACGAAACAGAGCGTAATATCAGTAAATTATTGTAGTTATAATTCAGTGATGCGTGAAATGTATTCAAGCAGATCCTTTCCACTTATATAAACGTTCTGTCTGAGAAGCGTTCCCTAATTCGCAACTTGGAGTTGGTAGGTCTTGCGTAGTTGCTGAAGTACAAACCAATCTTCGGGCACGCGACAGCCCATTCGGAGGCGGGCACAAGAGCAGTAATTTCTGGGTTGGCCCCCGCGGACAAGTTGAGAGAGCAGTAAAGTTGTCCAAGTCGGAGGAGGCGCAGAACAATAGGCGTCCGAGATAGCATCGCCAACTAGCAGTAACTCGCCCGTGAAAGGGAAGTGTTTAGCTCTCACAAGACCCCTAAGACGTTCTGCTCACTCAATAGGCAAAAACCGCCCGACAATCTCGCCTCTTAACCACCACAACAGTAGGCTCATTTATCCCTTTAAAAAACAAACAGTGGAAAACATTTAAATATCATTTATGGTGCAATGATATCGAATAAAACATCTGTAACTTATAATCTGTATCACAGACCCGATTTCAAAGTCTGTGTAATTAATTAACTTGGTTAATTTAGTTGAAAACTACTCATGCACAAGGATCTTTAGTTCTTCCTGCGTGCTAACCCACTTAAAAGAACGGGAAACTGAGATATTTTTTTCCCAAAAATTCCTAATATTTTGAAAGCTGTTACCGATAACGAACTGAAACTTCGCCCATCTTGATCCATGCCATCGATTCCATACGGATACGACACATTTTGACCACATTTAGGAATACTCCGAAGAATGGTTTATATTTACCTAATTGATGTTTGAAAAGCAATAATTAAAAATCCGTGAGACACAAAGCGGAATACTTGTTACTCAAAAACGGAAACTTTCTGACGATAGCGAGATAGTTGTTTTCAGAATTTCGGAGAAGGAAATAAGTAGACAGTATCAGATCAGTTAACACATATGTCTATTAAAGTGAGGCATGTATTTAGACTAGTCATCATACACTACGAAATTATGATCTAGATTTTAGTTTCAATTCCGACGCCAGCGATCGTTGATAGAGACTACACCAACCTATAAGGTATTATTTAATCTGGGTCACGATATCCTTACAACGACAACTAAAGTTTGCCATTTTATATCTTTTCTCACATTTTGGAATAGGAGGTTTGATTAGTTCAATAAAACATGCAGATATCTGGTATTGTTGGCGAAGAGGAATCCCTACAAGACATGTTGGACGCGCTTGGATTAACACGTACTATGGAATTGATATTAACAAAGAAAAGTGACTAAAACATCAACGAAACCAGAGCCTATATATATATTGTAACATGATTGTTGCGATGTATGGTCGAGCGCCCTTGGCGGGGGTGACTGCAGTGGTTGTGTTTATGCAGGTGCCGGAAATGCGATGTTATTTTAGGCCGGCCAAGGGGAGAATCGTAATGGTCAGTTCCAAGCTGGACTCGAGAAAGGACGGACGTGCTAGAACTGAAGTCAAAGTTTTATAAACCACGCCCTGAAGTTAACTTGTGACACATGTTCGATTAAATAAATTTATGAAAGATTAAAAAGTTGTTTTGGTGATTTTCTACCAAAAATTACCTGGCGCCCAAACATGAATAATCAACGAATAAATGCAAGAAGGGTAGCGGAGCGGCTACAATATATATATTGTAATACCAATTAAACAGGCTATTAATTCTTTTTAATATAATTTAATTGTTGGCGGACCGGGTGCTTAAAGACGACAATCGCAGCGGATTTTTCTTTGTTAACAATGGAGACTAGAGACCGCGCGCTGAGAGAACTCAGTATGCGTCGAGTCTGAGTTGAGCTTGGGTCGAGAAAGGATACATAAAAGAGTCTGCGAGAGATACAACACAGTAAATTTTGCTAATCTAAAAGCATGAATAGGGCTATCCAGGAAGTC
This sequence comes from Zhengitettix transpicula, assembly GCA_037074705.1. Classification (NCBI taxonomy): domain Eukaryota; kingdom Metazoa; phylum Arthropoda; class Insecta; order Orthoptera; family Tetrigidae; genus Zhengitettix; species Zhengitettix transpicula. The sequence continues at coordinate 184,724,512 of CM073591.1, read as the reverse complement.
CAACGGCGAGATATAATAGTTTACATAAAACGCAAGTAAACAGTTGTGACTGAGAGACTCATAAAATCGCAATTTGGAAGCAGAAGTTTTGCTTGACAAACTGAACTAATTTTCGCATAGAGAGACTTTGAGGAGATCTACGTCCGAGGGCTGACTGAGGGGCGGCTAAACCAGGTTCCGGGATAGAAGAGATCGAGAGTAACGACCGCGTGTATTCAAAATCTGAAGTGTAGAATCAGTGAATAATGGCCTGTTTAGTGGGTGTTGACTTCAAGATACAAGAGTCCGAACTGGTACCAGTAGCACTGTCGTGAGTACAAAACAATTATTAATGGCTGTAAACGATAATTGAAGGGTATAGTCAGATTTCTTTCGCGTTTTTCTTTTCATTAGTTTTATTTTATTTTTGTATTTAATATTGTATTCCGTTAACTTCAATAAGTTTGGATTGTTAATGTTTTAGTTCATTTTATTTGTTCTTCCTATCAAACCCAGTGATGATCCTGAAATAAAGAGAAAGTCGACGTCGTTGATTGTAAAACTATAAAGCTGTATTTTCATAGAACGCCACGAATTATTAAAATAAAATTGAAATATTTGTTTGTTAAATTGATGGAAATCGGCGTGCAAAGCAGGGCTTTTAATGCGTATTTATCAACAATAAATTTTTACATACATAATAATTTTGTTAATTATTCCTATTAATTAAAGACCTATTAAATCATTACATAATTAGCGTCTTCAGCGTGGGCTAATTTAATTAAATCTTCTTGTTAATTATTCTAATATATATATATATATATATATATATATATATATATATATATATATATATACATGAGAAAGAAAGTGACGAAATGTTTATCAGTTGAAGTATTCTGGAAGTCTTCTGTCGAAGAATACAGCACGAACGATATAATGTCAGTGATTCTCTAAGTAAAGAGCCCTACAGGCAAGCAAATTGAATCAAGAATTGCGCAAGTACCCAGTAAAGTGCTACATCTGGAGCAGAAGAATCATAAACGTGAACGTTATAAAACAGGGAGAAAAAATACCTGTAAAGTATTGAATAGAGGTGTTGGAATAGAATAAAATGAAAAAAAATTGTAAAAAAGCAAGAGGTTCCAAGAAATTCCGTCTTCACAACAGTTTTTAAAATAAAGGAAAAAGGAAATTTCGCCACATCCTGAGCCCAAATTATTTACTACACAACATCTTAGAATGACTCCTGAAAATAAAAATAAAAGATGCCTTTTCCTCTCTCTGTTTTTGAACTAAGGTTCCCAAAAGCCAAGGCACATCGGCCTGTTTTGAGAGGTGTATGTTCGGGGGTCACAGACCTTGGGCACCCGGTAAGAGTTGTCCGCTATTCCTGTTGGAATAGTCGGCCAGCTGCCTCCTAAACCGGTCAAGGCACAGCGAGGGGAAAGCTGCTACCCAACAGCAAACACCTCTCCAGTCATCGGAAGGTCGTGGGACAAGTACCAAATGCCCGACCTACCTGATTCAGGTTTTTCTAGGGTTTTCCCTGCATCACTTTTTAGCGAATTGCAGGGTAGGAAATATCATTTGCAATGGTCGAATGCGATGCGCGGAACGAACTGAACTAAATTGCTTTACTCAATAAGACAAGAATCTTATATGTTAATAACAATAGTCCGGGGGCCCTAGTTAGCCCTTGGGTATCTTCCTCTACCCTTCCGCATACCTCCTTTCAAATCCCTTTTCTATGCTATAAGAGGAGAGTTGCCACTATGTGGATTACCCTATACATCTAAAAAACTCAAACCTTTCGCACCACTGCTTCTTAGGTTCAGGAAGGTTCTGCTCGTACTCCAAAATGATTAATAATCTTTCTTACTGGTCCACCAATATCTCTCCGTAGTAATTACAACAAACTTTTCCAACTCACCAAAAATATATAAAGCATCACAGTCAGCAGGCGCTTAAATAGCGTGGCTGAGAGTTCAGGTAGAGATCAGTTATCTCGGAACTTCCGGCAGAAGAAAGGATAACTGCCCAGCAAAGACAGAGTTGTATGGTAATGTAAAGAATTATTTTTGTGGGCTGGTTTTTTACGTTAAATCAAAAATTAATATTGACCATTAAAGAATTTTATATAAGTTTATTACAGTTAAGCATGAAAAACTCTGATCTCAGGCACCTGTGGTTTTTACGTAGAAGAGATCTGCTGCCCGTACCAAATACGTACTGCTATTCTGTGTTGTGTTGCTTGCTGTAGCTCTCGTACCGACGTCTCCGTATCTCACAGCCGGCAGAACGGGTTAAGTGCAGTACTGACTTTAGTCAGGACCACTGCAAGGCGTCGACTCAGGGGTTGACCACTGGCTAAGGCGTTGGCCTCCAGGATTGATTGCTATCAAGCCGTAATACTAAATTGTGTGGCTTCGATGAACTCTTCACTAACAAATTGTGGCCCATTTCTCACGACGATTCTGCCTCGGACTATATCACAGGCAACAAATTCGAAAAGTTTACAGAGGATTTCATGAGATTTGTAGATCGGTGACACTTAAAACGTATACACGTAACGCAATACGGAGCATCTCTTAATCACATCCACCAGCTGCGGTGAGCGCAGAACAACTACCACAGTTTCAGAAGCTTATCTTATTATAGCCTCCAATTCTTTCACTTTTTTCATTATTATAAAACTTCGTTGAAATGTCAGTTTCACTGATTCTTCCATTGTTACAAGAGTTATAGCACGCAGCTGCAGTTCCGTAGTCAACAATGGCCAACATACTGTCATGTTGAGGCCAACAATCGAGACAGGACACGAAAATTACTTGGATGGAAATATTTATCTCCTCCACCCCCACGCACGTGCACGATTTCGAATTCTCCAAACCACAGCAAACAACACATCCGAGACAAAGCAAAACTAAACCAAAATGCACGCGTTACAGTAAATCTCGTGCTCCATGTTTTCTTGCGAACTATTGCAGTGCTTTAATGTTGCCAATTCTACATAGTTTAAAAGTAATTTTTTAATTTTTTATTGGACTTGTAATACGACTCAGATTTATCATTAATACAGAACGCTGGGCGTTGATTAAATCTAAATTCAATATTTGTATTTTATTGCATTTTCAAAATATTAATTATTTGTTTTTGTAGTAGTTTGGAAAAATTTCAGTAGAAAATAAGTTTTTGTATGTATAAAACTTTATTAAGATTAAAAATTAATTTCGCAAACAAATGATGTTCACAGAAACGAAATTATTTCTAATCGATTTTTGATGCGGTGGTAAAAAAGTGTTCCCGCTTCTCAGATTACATCTAACCATAAAACAGCAAAATAATAACCATAATATCCATCTGTAGTACAAAGAAAGAGATTTGAAAGGGGGGTGCGGAAGGGCAGAGAAAGATAGTGAAGAGGTAACACGGGCTATGGGTAAAGGATCCTACCCAGCATTCACATTTAGAGCAAGTCCTATAAAACCTGCATCTCGTAGTTGGACATTCGGTACTTGTCCTGTGGCGGATTTTAACTTGGTGGAAGACTCCGTGTGTTGAGACACCACACGGGAAGAAAATTAAATATGCGTGATACGATTAATGACGATACTGTTTTTTAATAATATTTTATTTATCTTTCCAAAATATCATGTGCAGTGGTCGAATGCTAGGAACGAACTGAACTAAACTGCTTTACTCAATAAGACAAGAATCTTATTTCGTAAAACAATAGAAGTAAATAAAGATTCTGAGCATACTGCAGTGTTTTATCCTTTGGCTTCCGTGGCGACGCGTTGCTCTCTGCGACCCAACCTCTTCTTCTTCCTCTCCGCTACATCTTGTGGATGAGAAGTCAGCGATGCTTGTAGCTGGATCGCTGATGCTTGCAGAGAATTTCGTCGGCAGGCCGACGATTGAGTGAAGCTCGGTGGAGGATGTCTACCACTGTCCCACGTTTTCCGATGGTGGAAGATGGGTTTGATATGGGGATGCAGCATTCTCTTCTCCATGCCTCGATAAGATTTAAGAGGCAGCTAGCCGAGTGTTCTATCATTAATACATTAAAAATATAAGCTTTTAAAATTGGTGTACTACAGTGATATATTATTATTATTATTATTAAGAATAATTAAATAATTTTCAAAGTTATTGAAAGAAAGATTCTACAAACTCAAACCAAAGGTAAATTGCAAGATTAAGAAGTCGAACGGATTGGCTCAATTGGTTAAAGAATCCACTCGGTAAGAGGAAGGTTCCGGGTTCGATTCCGAGTCTTGTCGACATTTTTCCATCCTCATACTTTGATTAATCTTAACATTTGCCTTGGCTTGAGTTTGTAGATGCTTTGTTTCAATAACTTTGAATTAAACAAAAACCTATACTGAATTTATATTAGAAATCCACCTTTCGTCTTATCCTGGGAATAAGGCCATGAAGATGCTTGGAATGCTGTAGGTGAACCGCATGAGATCAGAGGGATGGATAAGTGTCGCACCGGATTGCGAGTCGACCGGATTGGCTCGATTGGTTAGAAAATCAGCCCGGTTCGAGTCCCAGGTTCGATTTCCGGTCTCGTCGACATTTTTCCATCCTTGAATATACTTGAAATAATGGTATTAACAACAAGACAAATAGATAAATGTTACAATGCGAATGTCTCTAAATAAGTAGACGAAACAGATGTAAGCTTATTTAATATTAAATGCCAATGCAGATGAAGAATAATAATCTTAATGAAATTGTATTGGTAATGAAGCCAAATGTTTTCTAATTTCAGCTTCAATTACATAAATTGAAAGAAACCGGTAATTCGTCTTACAACTGTTTCTAATTTGATACGAGAACGCTAATTAGTACTATTTTTCAATCTTCAATTTGAATCTATATGCACTTTAGTTTCACATAAAATTGATGACCTTATACAGAAACTATTTTTTTTATATTGTGACGACTTTTCGATACCTTATTGTATTTTCCAGCAGAGGAGGTATATACAAATGATTATAGAAAGGTAAAGACAAATATTCTCAACGCAACGTAGTATATTAACCTATCTGTAGCGAACTTAATTGTGGACAATCCTATATAGGCCAGACCAAACTAGCCCTAGGAACAAGACTAAAATAGCATAAGAATAATAACAAAACGGCCAACCACAATGTAGTAACGAACCATGGAGAAAAATCACGATTTTAAATTAGATAATATTGAGGTGTTAGATATTGAACCAAGTTTATACAAAGGGAACCTATCCGAAATGATACAGATAAAAAGCACCAAAGGCACACTCAATTCGCACAACGATACAATTAAGATAAGCAATGATTAAAACTCCTTATTTTTATAAATTGTTTATTCTATTTTGTTTATATAAATTGTACCTGTAAATTGTTTTTCTGTAAATTTGTGTTTCCATTTATTTACTCATAAGTTATTTATTAACGGTACCGAGGGTAGACGAACACGGGGAAAACGCCTAAGGTTTTACTTAACCTCCAGTTGTCAGGTGAATACCTCAAAACTGTAGCTTGTCTTTCAGTCTTTCTTCAATCTTGTAAGCGTTAAGTGAATTGTGTGCCTCGGATCCCCGTTTCAAAAACGGTGTGAATTTAATAACTTGCTAATCGTTTAATTGTGCAACTTTATTATATTCATTATATTTTAATTGTTTAGTTGTGCAACTTTATTATATTAATTATATTAGTTATCAGGTGAAACCATCAAAACTGCAGCTTGTCATTCAGTCTTTCTTCAATCTTGTAAGCGTTAAGTGAATTGTGTGCCTCGGATCCCCGTTTCAAAAACTGTGTGACTTTAATATCTTGTTAATCGTTTAGTTGTGCAACTTTATTATATTAATTTGGTAAGTTGTTTGTTGTTTCTTTTTGTGTACTTTAGCTGGTCTTTGTTTACTTTCTACAATCATACTATAAACCTAATAATTTGTAAATACCTCCGCTGTGCGAAAATACCTGAAGAAGATACAAAAAGGTATCGAAACGTCGTCATAATAATAAAAAAAATGTGTGTACAAGGACATCAATTGTAGTATTAATTCGAAACAGACGTTAAATTAAAACTTTTACACTTGAGTTGAATTTTCTTTCCGTTCAATAGTTTACCAACGTTTCTCTCTTACCTTAAATTGCCATCCAAGCCATATCCAGCTCAGTGGCTATGGTTTATAAACTCAAGAGTTAAACCTGTAGCTCCACCCTGAAAAAGGTATGACGCAATCAAACGCTATTCACGGAAACTAAATTGGTTCAAATAAATTTCTGATGCAGTGTTGGAAACGTGTTCCTTTTTTCTAACTTCAAGTCTTAACAACAACAAAATAGTAACCAGATTCTCCATTTTACTCGCTACATTATTGCAGAGATTAGCAATGTGTAATGAAAGTTTAATTTTAAAAATTACTTTAATATTATTATCGGCGTAACTTTTAGGCTAGGGCATTGTAAAGAAAGAGATTGAAAATGTGTCTAGTCTATTATGGTTGGCAAAGCGTATGTAATACGCAGAACTTTGGCGGAAACGGCCAGCGTGTTTTGGGAGCCTGACCAGTGTGGTCATGACGACCGGGTGTAGTTTTGGAGACCAGCCCAGGATTCTAGTGACTAAATAAGTAGCAGAAGTCAGCAAAGTCTATGCGGAATAAGGGCCGAAAATACAATATTCAACGATGGTATTAACGTACTTTTACAGTAAAGCTGAGTGATAATAAGTAGGATGAAATAAAGCTCGTGAACAGTTTGTTGGATCAGCGTCCGGAGGACAGTGGGCCGGAATTTAGTGAAGTGAAACATATGGCCTGTTGATGAAGTTTTTCCTTAGAAGAAAATAATTGTGAAGTGCACAAATTAGTACTGTACTAGAGCAGCTCTAAATAAAATGGTATGTAAGAAACTTTATATTGTAAACATTTATATAAATATAATTACCGTCAGATTTCTCTAGATTTATTAGAGTTTTTATATAATTTGTTGTTGTAGATATAATTAGTTGTTTTTTGTTTTGTAACTCTTTTGGGGCTAACTGCGAATCACTATAATTTATTAGAGGCCCAGTAAGCGGCCGTTAAGTTTTGAGTCTCATTAAAAGCTGTGGCATTTTTAAAAAAATAATATTGTGTATAAATTAAAGTAACTCGAAATTTGTAATAAATATTTTTTGTTATCTTTTAAAAAAATTGTTTAATTCAAGAATAAATCTTATAAATTATCTTTTCCTTTTAAAATTCGAATACCACAAAAATTGGTCGCAACTGGTAGGCTTTATAATTTCATTAAATTGTATATTACAGTATATATAGAATAGAAAATAAATTTAATAAAATGGATGTACTTGCTGGAAATATAACTGAACATGCCACTACGAACCCCATTACATTACACTTATGTACCGATATTTTTAAGGTTGCACTGTAGTTCTGGAAATGGTTAGTTTAATTCAAAACCGGAGTTAGGAAATAGTACATAGCCTTTGCGCCGGAAATTAAATGTCACATAGAGCAGCAATAGATTGCCACACAGAAGGAAATTTTCGCGAAGGCTCAAATTAAGTCAGTTGTCAATAAGCGCCATTGTCTCCTGTCGCTTAGCCGAGTTAAATTAGTTTGCCGTGGCGCGGCGGTCGTAACCAGCAAAAGCACTCCCTTCTATTGACAGCTAATAACAGCAGGTCAGATTCTTCGGCACCTGCGGCCTGCGTCTGCGATTTCATCTCGCTAATGGCCCGTCGTTGTTCCCGAGCAGTTTGCTGGTCAATTCAGCGTTAATCTACCTGCATTAAATTATGTACGGGGCGGCACACTTTCAGTCGACGGCACACCAAAGCCATTGCTAATCAACTAGAAACATTAGCAACGGCGAACAGAGAAAAACTGCCAATAGGCCATTGCCATGCGGTTTGTACGGCCGACATGCCATCGTTTTGCCTAACGTCCGCTAATTAGAAGGAGCGTCGCTGTGAAATTGGAGCAATTTACCGGAGCACAGGTCGACGATTCACATCATTTCACACGACAAACTGTTCCAAACATTTGGCTCGGTATTCCAACTACATAAACGTTTTACGCGAACAAAATACTGATGTGTAAACATCCTATATTTCAAATAATAGTTTGAATGAACACGCACTATAAGAGACTATATAGATATATAAATTTATAAGTTTTAATTTAACGTCTGATGTGAATTAATAAAAACAATTTATGACCTTGTACAGCCACTTTTGTATAAGGTCATAAATTGTTTTTATTTATTTATATATAAGAAATAAATCATGTAGACAATATAATATATTGTAATGTATAAATTTTTATAATTATTGTAATGGGGATTAAATTGAATTGATATAAAAATAAAATAATAAAAGAAAAACGCCAACTTTACACTTGTAACATGTTACCTCACAAATAATTTATTATATAAAGTTCCTTAGAAGGTTAATCAAAATTATGAATTGAATTACAAACAGAAAAATAATAACGGTTAAGCTCAGATTTAAATCGGTAGGCAAAAGTTTCTCTTCAGGGAATTAAGTGGGAGTTGGAAAGTATTTCTAGAATCTGAAATTGAGTACTGTCGCAGTGAAACATCGTAATACAGCCTCACACGACATACGATAAAATGGCACTCTCTTACATTTTTCTGCTTTTTTTCTCGTACCGGGGTGTTGTATTTTGAGCGGCCGTACCCTGAGCGGGCAACAGTCCCTTCCTCAATCCTGACCGCTGAGCTAACAGGTATACAGTTTTCAGAAGAGCAACTTTAACAGTCTCGGTTTTAACATTAAGTGAATGTAATTCAAGTTTAATGTATAACATTTCTGAAACTTATCTGGATTTATAATTTCTATCTCTATATATAATATGGAATCTGTTCCAATTGGTAGTGATTCGCTTAATAAATATGCTTATAAATGAAAAACTTTACACTTGCTCGCTTAGAGGTCAGGATTGAGGAAGGGACAGTTGCCCGCTCAGGGCACGACCGCTCAAAATACGGTGCCCGTATCTCGCAGCCAACAGAACCGGCTAACTGCGGCGATGATTTAGGTAGGACTACTGCAAGGCGTCGGTTTCAGGGGTTGACTACTAGCTAAAGCGTCGGCCCCCGGAATTTCTTGATGGCTCGTCCGAAATCTCGTACCGGCACCTCGAAATCTCACAGCTGGCAGAACTCACTAATTGCAATCCAGACAACGTAAAATATTTCGAAGTCCAAATTATTCAAGATGAGAGTAGCGATGAGATGCTCCGATGAAATGCTCACCACGACTGAATAATTTAGATTATGTTTTTTAGGGTAACAGGCTACATGAGGGTAATCCACATGGTGGCAAGTCCCCTTTAATAGAATAGGAAGGGATTTGAAAGTGGGGATGCGGAAGGGTAGAGGAAGATAGCCAAGGGTTAACTAGGACTCTCAAGCTATAGTTTAAGGATCCTACCCGGCATTCGCCTACAACTAATGCAGGGAAAAACCTAGAAAAACCAGCATCAGGTAGGTCGGGCATTGGGTACTTGTCCCACGCCCTTCCGATAGCAGGAGAAGAGTTTGCTGTGGGGACGCAGCATTGCATTCTCCGTACCTCGACCAGTTTAGGAGGCAGCTGGCCGACTGTTCCAATGAGAACAGCGAACAACTCTTACCGTATGCCCAAGGTCTGTGACCCCGGAACATACACCTCTCAAAACAGACCGAGGTGCCTCGGCTTGTGGGAACCTTAGTTCAAAAACGGAGAGAGGAAAAGGCGTCCCCAATGGTAGCCCCTTCGTGTCTCTCCTACAAGGTTCTGCCTGCTGGGGAACATCCCTCGCAGGTACTGCCTGCGAGAGAATAGCCTTCGCAGACATTAATTTTGATTTTTTTAGTTCATCTTTTATATTATTTCCTCGAAGGTCCAGAAGCTTATCTCTGCGCTCAACAATAGAATTCAAGTTCCATTAATTAATGCGTCCCATTATTAGTTTGATTTTCATTATTAGAAAACTTCGTTGTATTTTTTCACATTATTAAGAACTGAGTCGTTATATTTTACATATTACTGCATTAATCATCAATATCCAAGCTTCTACTATGCATTTTAAATAATTAAAGTACTGAATACAATTATAACAGAAGAAATTAAAACATAAATTAATGATTTTAAATCACGAACACTCCTAAATGACTGCTCGAAGGAGTTAAAACGCATAATACTGTGCACAATTTCCTAAAAAATAGCTTAAAAATTAATTTCCTTTACTTGTTCCATCCAAATAATAATTAAAACATTCAAAATAAAACTTTTTTTACAGTGAAGTGAGGCTCCATAATGATAATCCATATGGTGGAAACTCCCCTTTAATAGCATCGGAAGCGATTTGAAAATTACAATATATTATATAAACAACTGTGAAGAAATATTTCTAAATACTGTAATGAATATAACATCAGAAAAATCTTCACATGTTAAGAACACGAATTAAAAGTATGAATCAAAGATGTCAAAATGAAATAACTTTACCTGAGATTAAAATATATTAATTAAAGAGCTGGAGAATAACGTTTGGTAGGAAGGAAATAAAGACATGTACGGCAGAGAAAGAGGATGCAAAACTAGTTGATTCACACTCATTATTTATTGCCTATAAAAGAAAGCAGGCCAGATGAGACCCAGTAACAAGAAATATGGCACTACCGATTTTTTTAAGAATGAATTCATAAAAAAATATGAACGAGATGTCTCATAAAGAACTGGTATAAAATATTTTAAGATGCGGTAGCATGAATTTAAGAGTTATATATAAATGTTAGCATGATATTTAACTGAGTACTGTAAATTGGTTCTGTAATGTATGTAACGTAAAGTTTGGAATATCTTTGTGACAATGTGACGTGTAGGTTAGCTGTAGGGAAGCCACGATACTCCATAGTCCAGGTATTGGGCCTGAGGATGCGTTCCGTTGTCTGCTGCCTGGTTCCGACAGGAAGGACGTCACCTCCGGATACACACGGTGCGTGTGCTGCAGCCGTATGCTTTCGAATGACGTAAGTATACGCCGTTTACAGCATGTGCGAGATATTCATTTCAACTATTATAAAAGTCACAAAAACATTTATCCGTCAATGAGTTGAAAATTGCCTACAACAAGCCTTTCATAGTCTAACCAGAGAACAAATGTTTAAAGATACGTTGCTCCTGGGGATACCATCCAAATTAGTTAGAATGGTTAGAGCTACCCTGGAAGGATCCAGAGCAACGGTAAGTGTGGACAGCGAACTAACCAAACCGTTTGAAGTAGTAAACGGAGTAAGGCAAGGAGATGCCTTGTCCACGTTGCCTTTTAACCTGTCTATTGAAATGGCTCTACAAAGGCTTAATATCTCCGGGCACATAGGAACAAAAATGGTCCAGATATCTGCAAATGCAGATGATATGGATATCATCTCTAGAAATATAGATGAATTAAGACAAACGATGGCCACAATAGATCACTGTCTTAAGGAAAGAGGGTTTATAATTAAATAAAAGAAAACTAAATATATGATGGTTACACAGAGAGAATCTATATAGTAAAAAAGGATGTATATTTGTATGTATGTATGTATGTATTTACGTTGTTCTTTATACAAATTTTATCGCGTGGACAGAATTCAACAAAAATTGGTATATATATTCTTCAAAACACGAGAAACGGTACTGTGAGGGTGAGAAACGCCTAGCATACATGTGGAAAGAATTATAATTAAAAACCGTGATCATAAAATATTAAATTACTGCGCGCCAAGAGACTGACGTCACGCGAGAGAAAGACGTTACTACGCAACGAACAAAGGAAATCTTTCCTTTATTAGGAATGAAATAAAGCAGAAATATTTTCTTCAGCAATACTCCATCGAATAGTAATAAAGAAGAATACGAATTACTTTACTATCCTTGCGGAAAATGTAAGTTAATTTTCGCGCTATATTAGTTGTGAGTCTAGCTAACAATTTCATCAATGTAATATTTCGTAATGTATGAAGACTGAGTGACAATTGACAATTATATCCTGAAATACTCAGGGAATATATTTAAGTATTCAATTAAATACTTTTTCGAGTTTATATAAATAAGTACACGCGCAACGCCGGGCACCCAGCTAGTCTAGAATAAATAATATTAAATTAAATGATTATACCTTAGAAAGATTACAGGATTTTACATATTTAGGCTCAAAACTTAACAGCGAAAATAATGTGTGAAGTGAAATAAAATAACGTATCATCAATGGTAACAGAACTTACTACGTGTATGGCAAATTAATGAAATCCAAGATGTTAAATAGGGTATTGAAGTTAAAAATTTACAAAACACTTATTAGACCTGTAGTGATATACGGATGTGAAACGTGGACCCTGAATAATAATGAAAAGCACTTACTCAGAATATTTGAACGCAAGATAACTAGAAGGATATACGGACCTATATGTACGAATGGAGAATTATAACAAACAGAGAACTAGAGCAGCTCATGAGTAACGAGGAAATTGTTAGGTTTATCAAGGGCAGAAGGTTGGTCTGGATGGGACACGTACTTAGGATGGATGAAAGCAGAACACCTAGACGGATTGTGGACTGGAAGCCAATTGGGAGGAGGAAAAGGGGGAGACCCCGGACAAGATGGGTGGATGACATCGAGAAGGATGTACAAACCATGAAAGTAAGAGACACTGACACAGGAGAGGGCGGAATGGAAGAAAATTGTTAATAAGGCCAAAACTCACATTGGGTTATAGTGACAATAAAAAAAATACCTACAACAAAAAGGATAAAGATATCGGAATAAAATTTTATAAATTAATCTATATTTAATTAAATTTTTCATTTCCTTTCTCAAATATTTATATTTTATATCAGGAAACTACATATTAGGACAAGCTTTGATTAGTTCTCTTCGAAACGAAATCCGTTATCTATAGACAATGCGAATTAGCGAATGACAAACGCTTACGCAGAAAAATGATCTATCAAGATTACATCTCCAGAAATATGAAACACTTAAAGAAACAAACTAAGGAAATATATGTTATTCGGTTGTCATTTTGAGTTCTTTTTGGTAAACATGGCCTTTGGTTTCTCCTCTGATTCTTCTTCACGTCGTTTAATTCTTTTCTCTTCCAGAATTAACCGCATCTTTGCCTTCTTTGTTGAAAGTGCGTCTTCGTCTTGCTCGAGGTTAAGGATTAGATTTTCGTAAGACTCCGGTAATCCCATGAGCATTACTAATGCCAATTCTTTGTCCTTAAAGGCTTACCTACAGGCCTGCAACTTTCTATGAATTTCCATCAGTTTTCGTAAATAGGACTATATATCCTCGTCTTCCTTCTTCTTAATATTGAAAAAATCTCTCATAAACTGAAGAATGTGCAAGAGACCATACTTCGAGTGTAGTTCTTCTAATGTGCCCCACGCTTCCTTTGCATTTTGACTGGTTCCGATGTCATCTAGATACGTGTCATCAACTATTAGGAAAGGGAAAGTCAATGCCTTTTGGTCTTGCTTCCGCTCCTGTGCATTCATGGCGTCTGTAAAACCTCATTACAATAAATATTTTTATCAGCTAACACTCCCCCTTAATGAGATGCCCAGTCCTATACTGTTTGCATGGTTTAAGGTCTTCTTGTCATTTAGAGGTTTCGTTAGTAGATCAGCATGGTTCTCGTTTGATTTCACATAATGGAACTGTAGGATTCCACCTTTTCTCGGAGAAAGAAATTTCGCACGTCTATGTGCTTGCTCCTTTCTGATACCACTTGGTTGTTTGCAAGAGCAATTGAACCTTGGTTGTCGGTGTGTATTTCTTGAGGAAGTGTCACAAACTCTGATGCTCCAACTTCTTTTAGGATTTCTTGCAGCCATAGTACTTTATTTGCTGCCTCAAACGCATGGAAATGTCCTGTGATGTACCATCTTTACTTTGTGATCAGGCTTCTTCTCATTTCCAAATGTTACAAAATATCCCAGCTCGTCTATTCTACCCACAGATAGCAAGGAGTGTTAGTTGATAAAAATATTTATTGTAATGAGATGCAATAACTGCCACTAGATGGCATTGATTAATGTTAACATAGTGTTAGTTACTGCTACTAAAGTGTGTTAAGGTTTTTAACAACATGACTGTACGTTAATCAGAATAAACGAATGTATTTTATGCTTCTACAAGTGTGATGTTCCTCACAACCCTCACAAAGGGGGATGCGGAAGGGTAAGAGAAGGTAGCCAAGGGTTAACAAGGGCCCCCGGGCTATAGTTTAAGGATCCTACCCGGCATTCGCCTAAATGTAATGCAGGACAAACCCTAGAACAACCTGCATCAGGTAGGTCGGGCATTGGGTACTTGTCCCACGCGATTCCGCTAGCGGGAGAGGAGTTTTCTGTGGGGACGCAGCATTCCCTTCTCAGTGCCTCGACCAGTTTAGGAGGCAGCTGGCCGACTGTTCCAACGGGCACAGCGAACAACTCTTACCGTATGCCCAAGGTCTGTGACCCCGAGACATACACCTCTCAAAACAGGCCGAGGTGCGTCGGCATATGGGAAACTTAGTTCAAAAAAACCAGAGAGATGTGAAGGCATCCCCAAAGGTATCCTCCGCCAGAGCTCTCTGGGAAGGTTCACCTGCGAGTGAATTCTCTCGCAGGCTTCCTTATTCCATAAAGCATTCAATAAATGAAAATACTTTACAGTCGGAAGTTCGTCAAGACCCAGTAAGAGAGCCATAAATTGTTTTTTAATATTTAAAAGCGATTTCCTGCATAATCAAATATGAGATTCAGACTTTTCGACAACGCCTGAATCATCTGCCGAAAGATAAAGGAAAACACAGATACATGTATATTACAACAATATCTCGAGAAGGACAATTTTTAAATTGCAATTCATGTATCAAAAGAGATTTTCATATATGAAACTGGATATATTTAGGTGGATAAGTATTCCCAGGGTGTCGAGTTTTAAATAATTATGGATATTTTGCTTCAATAACCTTGGGTGGGAGGAGCAGGTAGTACACGTAATCGGTTCTACAAAAATTTGATAATATATTCAATATTCAACGGAAAAGAATACTATATGTAAAACAGGTTGCCTGGATTCCCCTGTAACACCAAAACCGATTCACCATTTACGTTGATAGCTATTGTTTCAGCCTGGTTGCATTTTCGTAGGAGCTCTCATTTTTTTTTCGTCGAGTCCTTTTCAAAAACAAATCTGAAGTAGCTTGTACATACATACGTGCATATGTGGTAACTACGAATATGTAATTATTTATATTAAATTTTACTATTTTCATTATCGACGGCGTAAATATGAGGCCATTGCACTATAGCTTAAGGATTGTCTATAATGCTTGCTTGCTAGAGTTTCATTGTTGCCTCAGGCAGCACCGAGACGTACGGAACTTGAGAGATTCGGAGTTGATCGGAGGAGGATTGAGGGAGGTGTGCTTTGAGGAATCTGTATTCAGAGTTCTTGGGACCACGACTGAGCAAGTGTGATTTGGAAGCTGAGAAATATTGTATTAAAAGTCCCCGGTTTTGGAATTGCAAGTCGCCACGTTCGAGTAATTATCAAAGTTTTAGAGAACAAAGTTATCAACTGCGATTGTTCAAACAAAGTTATCAACAGTTTGTGTTTGCAAACTAAAACATCTTTAAATTCAGTGTAATATGGTCTTTTTGTGATGTGTTTTAAATACAAATGAGATCAAGGCCAGATGACCAGACAAGGGTAAAGTAAATAAAAAGAATTTCGTAAACCTTGTAATGTTAATATAATTATCGTCAGATTTCGAATTTCGATCATGTCATTTAAAATAATAATAATTTAAATCAGGAATATTTTTGCCATGTAAGCTTTAATTGTCATTTATGTAACTATCTTTAATGGCCCGATAGGCGGCCCTGAAAATTAAGCCGTGGCGCAACAATATCAACTTGTAAAGTACAACTGAGTTAAACATTTGTTTTATTAAATTAGTTTTGTTATGTTTTTTTAAAAAAATTAATAATAAATAATATTGTTTATTACAAATTAAATGATTAATTTTATATTATTAACTGAAGATAAGCCTCACGTTGCGCGCCAAATTTGTAATAATCAAAATTTATTATTATTAAATTTATATATATATATATATATATATATATATATATAATCGATCGATTGTGGGTCTCTATACATTGCATTTTCCTTAGTCGGCGGCCTCTGTTGTTTTTGTAAACCGCACCGCCGACATTGTTGCGTTGCGTCGCGGTTTCCGCGAACGTGCGCGAATTTGTTTAGTCTCAAGTAGACGGTCGAATGGCGCGGAACAGTCGAGTCTCCAATGGGAGCTCGTAAAGAACTCTATAGTTAGTTTCAGATTGGAGCTCGAAGGGAGCGGAGCAGTTCAGTCTCCGATAGGAGCTCACAGGGAACGGATTCTCCTGTAGGCAGTCTCGACGACAGGATCTCAAACCAGCCTTAAAAAGTAAAAGCGAGATAAATGAGGTATTCGTTTTCACGGCTTTAAAATACTGTAAATGTCTGAGCTCTCGAAATTAATAAGTTTGTTGAGTTGAATAAAATATATTAAATATTTTCTTTACTATCAAATTATCCGCCACCCGTTCAATTATCTGAAGAACGAGAACTGAGAAAGGAGTGGACTAATAGGCAAACTGTGAGGCTATATATCAAATTTGCTACATTATATCGCCGCAACGTTATTTTCTTTACAAATAATATTTTTTATATCATATTATAAATCATTTTTAACGGTTGGGTTACAGTCACGGACACATGGACTACTAGCAGTATGGCCTGTCAATAAATTCAGTTATTAGTCAGGAAGCTTGTCCCGTTGTTTTTAATTAGGCCCAAGCAGGAGCCGTGAGAGTTAAGCCCGAGCTGGTCACTACCCTTCCCTTCCCCTTGTAATATTTCAGGAAAGCCCTTCGCCGCCTACAGTTAATTACCGAGCTTTACCTGGGCTCCGCTTAGCGTACCGCCTCAACACTTGTTAATGACGAGTTATGGCGTATCGCTAACGATGATTCACTACCCTTGATATACAAGTGGCATTATTTACCATTTGCTCTCATTAGCCGCCGGCCCCTTGCGAGAAAGAATGCTCCACGGTGTCCGTGGAGAAAGACGATCAAGCTTCACTCGGACCAACATGCTTATGAAACAAGCTTAAATACTCTCCATACTACCGTCATCTACCATTAAACATTTTTAATTTTTCTTACAAATACCATACAGTCCTACCATATCGGATTGAATGTAAATCTAATTGTTTTAGATGACTTAATTCGGATCATCTGCTTCCAATGACTCAGTTCCATCTTCCGAATCATTTTTGTCGTTTTTTATTAATTTTATTCGAGTGAAGAAGCGTATCGAAAGGTCAGCTATTCATTTCTTTATTCATTCTGCGTAACTGCATTTAAGAAATCTAATGTATTGAAGTATTTATTCCGCAGATGAAGATAATTAACAGCTGCAGTTAACTTACATTTATATATTTGCACAATTTCCTAAACAATTATATTTCTTTATGTAATAAATTACGTGCTTCTTTAAATAAATGCCAAAGATACTCCGTGTCTCCCGCACGTCACTGATTCTGTAACGTAACGTAATATCTTTTCTTTTACAGACAATAATAATGAGATCATATATAAACTTAATGCAATACAAAAATTAATTTAAATTTGTCTCCAGAACCCCTTAGAGAAGTTTTCAGCAACGCGCGAGTTATGCTGAAAATTATCTATGACATCAAAAGAAAACCGTATGCCAATTTACCACCAAAACTTATATTGTAAAGTTAAAAGTTTCTGATTTTATACTCCTGTCATTATTACATATCTTCAAGACCGTTTGACATGATTGAGTCTCATGGCTGAAGCACACACAGATCACTCAGGTAACACTTTCTCACGTTATCCTTATTAATACCCATAATGTTGTCTTCTGCTGCGTTGCCAATCTTACAAATATGATTGTGCAGGAATATATATTGTAATACCAATTAAAGAAGCCATTAATTGTTTTAATATAATTGGATTGTTAGCGGAACCAGTCTTGAAAGCAACAATCATGGCTCTTTGTCGGGGATAGTTGAAAAACCGCGCGCTCGGGCCAGTCCGGCAAAAGGTTACGCGAGAGCGAGTATTTTTTTTTTTGGGTGTAGACAGGCTATGTATAGGCAACTCCCCTCTTATAGCATAGGAAAGGGATTTGAAAGGGGGGATGCGGAAGGGTGGAGGAAAGGTAGCCAAGGGTAACTAGAGCCCACGGGCTATGGTTTAAGGATCCTACCCGGCATTCGCCTAAAGAAATGCAGGAAAACCCTAGAAAAACCTGCATCAGGTAAGTCGGGCATTGGGTACTTGTACCACGCCCTTCCGATAGCGGGAGAGGAGTTTGCTGTGGGGACGCAGCATTCCCTTCTCCGTGCCTCGAAAAGTTTAGGAGGCAGCTGGCCGACTATTCCAATGGGAATAGCGGACAACTCTTACCGTATGCCCAAGGTCAGAGACCCCGGAACATACACCTCTCAAAACAGGCCGAGGTGCCTTGGCTTGTGGGAACCTTAGTTCAAAAACGGAGAGGAAAAGGCATCGCGAAAGGTAGCTCCTTCGTATCTCTTCTACAAGGTTCTACCTGCGAGAGAAAATTCCTTTGCAGGTACTGCCTGCGAGAGAATAGCCCTCGCAGGGCCTTCCTGTCCAAGAGAGCGAGGATGAGGATCTAAAAGTATGAATAGCGAGGTCCAAGAAGTCCAACTGCGAGATCTATTAGTTTACATAAAACGCGAGTAAACAGTTTGACGGAGTGACTCAAATAATAATCACAAAGTTGGAAGCAAAAGGGTTTGCTTCACACAGACTGAACTAAATTTCGCTTAGAGGTATTAAGGAGACCTATGTCCGAGTCTGACTGAGGGGTGGCTGATCCAAAGTTCCAGGTGGCAGAGAACGAGAACATCGACCGTGTGTATTGAAAATTTAATGTGTTTAATCAGTGAATAATGGCCTTTTTAGCTCCAAGAATCAAATCTGGTACCAGAAAGACATTCGTGAGTACAAAACAATTATTTAAAATCTGTAAACGAGGATTAAAAGTAGAAGTCAGATTTCGTACGTTTTTCTTTTATTTTGTTTATTTTCATATTGTACTAAGTTAGTTTCAGTGAGTTAGAATTGTTAATTTTAGTTTATTAAGTTGGATTGTTCTTACTATCAAACCCAGTAATGACCCTGAGATAAAGAGAATTTCGAGGTATTTGATTGTAAAATATAAAGTTTTATTTTTCCTAGAGCTCCACGAATTCCAAAAATGAAATAAATTATTTTTTTGTTAACTGGAATTTTCGGCGTATGAAGTAGGGATTACAATTTGTACTTTTAAAGAATAAATTTTTAAATCTTAATAATTTGTTAATTAATTTTTTAATTAAGACCACCTTATTCATTATTACATAAATTGGCTTCCACAACGTGGGGCTAATTTAATTCATTTACTCACTTATTAATTATTACAATATCTTCATCTGTCTCTCAACTCTTCTTTTTCCTTTAACTTCCAGTCACCTACCAAACGTTTATTAATCTGGTATGGTTTTCACTAATGCTGCTTTCCATCTTCCACTTCATCATGTTTATTATATTTTTTAATTTGTTCACAAATTCTTTAATATAATTTATAATGTTCTTATTGGCATCATCAAAAATATCTTTAAAAGTAATTAGACACATTTTCAGCAATTATTTAGTTATTTGTTATGATAGATATAATAATAATAATGATCATAAGACATTATTTAAGATTTACTTGCAAATATCTCAGCAAGGTTCCTTAATTTCAAGTTTCTGACCAGCATTCTTAAATTAACCATTAATATGTTACATTAAAAATTATCCTTCTGAAATTCTTCATCATTGATAGTTGCTTTTATGTAATCACTTTCATCACCATTTGTTAACAATACTGGACACAAGTTTTAAATATTCACATACTTTTCTAAAACTGTATTCTGTAGAAGTAATGCATTTTGTGAAAAGCATCCATTTCTCATGCACCAAGGTTTCTATAAATATTCTTAATATAATTGTCAAATATATTTGTATTTTCTGATATTCTGGTAAGATTAGTAATTTCTATTGGCTGTTGATATATTAATTTTTGTAAGATTGATCATCATTTACTGTCAGAATATCTTTTTTATAAAGATCTTGCCTTGAATTAAGTGTTTGAGAATCTGAAAGAAAACTGAGATAATCCACCCGGATCACATGTGAGTAAATGAGCTTCTAATTTTCGGGCAATATGGTGGTCATTACTGCTAACACAATCATTGTTAAAAGTTTTATTGTCAGATAATCATTCAATAAGTTTCTCTATAACCTCCAATTGGATAAAAACAACATAACAAACAGGTTTTTTTCTGGCTTACACTCTTCTGCTCACTATTTCCATCTACACCCTGAGGTATATGTGATTCAGTGGATCAATTTAAAACACTTTCAGTTGTTTTCCCATCAGTTTCTTAATCTGAAAAACTTAATTATTTTTCTCATGAAACCCAGAAAAGTAAGCCCATTTATGTGAATTGTAGACTGCTTCAAGTTCATGTAGTTGAAAAGTATCAGATTTATTATTTCCCTGGAGTGTCAATTCGAATTTATTGTTAAAATCCTCACTACATTCATTATATGAGTTTTTACATCATTCAATTTTTATTATCATGCTGTCAAATGAAGATTTTTTAGGTTCTGAACAGGCATTCTCATGTACATTACCCTGTGTCACTGTGAAAGCTGTGGACTTAATATTACTAATAACAGTGCTCATGTTCGTCTTATTCTTGTCACATTTACATGCTTCTTCATTTAAAGATTATACTCCTTCGTTGTTCAACATATTAATATTCAAGTCATTTCTATTCACTATGGTATTTTCATTCCCGTAATAGCATGAATATTCTTTGCATTCCTTGGCAGGATTATTTTTAAGTTCTTGGTACTTTCTGTAAGAGCAATTTGAAATTTCAAAACTGTCAAGTAATTCATAGAATTTCATAATACTTAGAAGATTCATTAATTTTTTTTTCCGACGGTTCTGCCACACTTAAATTCTGCTGCTCGACTTCACTTACCAGTTCCGATTTATGCTATTGATGTTCACGCTGCTGATTATCTCTTACACTTTCTACTTTTCTCTCGATCACGTTAAATTTCCCTCCTATAATTTTTCATATATTCTCCCTAATTTCTTCCTTTAGATTGTTCATTTGTTGCAATTTCTCTTTTACGTTCTGCATATCTTCCCTATTTTTCTCCATAATTTCATATAAACTTTGAAGGATATCATCGCTTTTTCCAATTGTCTTGTCTTCTTTTTCTTTGGTTTCCCTTCTTCTAATCCAATCTCAGAATGTTCAATTACATTCGGAGAGTTAAATGCAATGTTACGCGTAAAATCTCCCTCAACTACAGTCATCCCTTCTTCCGACCGAACTCATCGTTAATATAGCTTCGCTAACCTATATTATAAATAAATCTATGTCAAAACATGAAACACGATTCAAAAAATCCAACAACCCAGCAATCTCAAAGCTGCGATCCCACAGCTAACCCCTCTCCCGCCATCGGAAGGGCGTGGGACAAGTACCAAATGCCCGACCTACCTGATGCAGGTTATCTAGGGTTTTTCCTGCATCAGTTTACGGCGAATTTCCGGGTAGGATCCTTAAACCGTATCCCGGGGGCCCTTGGCTACCTTCTACTCTTCCGCATCCCCACTTTCAATCCCTTTCCTATGCTATAAGAGGGGAGTTGCCACTATGTGGATTATTCTACACCTATCCTGTCTACACCTTTAAAAAATCTCAAAATATAGCGTTCATAGTAATTAAATTTTGCCCCAAATATCAAAAGAAAATAATATTCATTTGCTCACATTTCAATTCAAGTCCTTTTGTTCGGGCGCTATTTAATGTATTATTTATTCCGCAGATGAAGATAATTAACATATCACTGCATTTTACTGACATTTATTTATTTGCACAATTTCCAAACCAATTATATATTTTTTTTCATGTACTAAAGTACGTGCTTCTTTAATATCCTGCACGTCACAGATTCTTTAACGTAACATAATATATACTTTTTAATTAAAGTTATAACGGTCGCGTCGACTTCGTGGTCATTGGCGACCCGTATGTTATTTACAATAGTTTCTTAGCGTTATTATTTATATACAATCTTAACATGATTAGAAATTGGGTTTCTATATCTCTTCACTTATGTTTGCTTCCTATATAAACTTGATGATGTCCAAGGCAAGTGTCGTTGAAGTACAGAGGTCTGAGATGTGGTGTTCTGTTGTCGTTATACTTGCTGCAGTAGAATAGTATATGGGGAATAGTTACTGGTTGTCTGCATTCTTCACAGGTTGGTTGGGTAGATTTGGAAAATAGGAACGCATGAGTATAAACTGAGTGGAGGGTTCTTACTGTAGATAGCATAACCTGTTTTTTTCTGTTTATGGTTTTTGGAATTGTTATATCTTTGTAGAGTACTTGTTAACTGTAAATTATTCCGTTGTTCTTCCTTCTCTTTTTTCGTTCCACCTGTATTCGAGTTTTTCTTTACAGAACTTCCACGTTTCCTTGCTGATGAACTGGAATTCGTTTTCAATGTTGTGTATGGTTTTGGATGCCACTTTTGACAATTTGTCGGCCCTGAGGTTTCCAGGTATTCCTCTATGCGCAGGGAACCGTGCTAGACAGGTGTCTTGATTCCTGTTCCTTAACTTCGTGATATTGTCCCTAATGAGGTTCAATGTTTTGTTCCTTTTTTGGGAGTTTAAATCTTTGATTTCTTCCGATGAGTCTGTTAGAATGAGATTATTGTTATCCGGGATGTTTATGCAGAGTTCAGTGGCCATGTAGATAGCTTGCACTTCAGCCGCCAGGGCCGATGACTGGTTATTTAGTGTTCTAGTGCGTTGGTCAGAGCTGCTGTGGATTGCGCTCGCTGCTTCTGCTGCGGACTTTGATCCATCTGCATACACGGATCTGGGATAATTGTGTTTCTTGATTAATTCATCGTGTTCCTTGACGAAGTTATCTTTTTTTGAGTAATCTTTAACTTGGTTTAGGAGGGTTCGGTCTACTGGAATGTCTAAAATTTTCCACGGTGGATTTCTTGCGAAAGTGTTTTGTTCAACTTATTTTTATTTTTTATTTTATTAATAACTATTTACGATCTACCGATAATAAAAGCAATAAGTAAATATTGTGTATGAGTGTGGGTTGTATAGAAGACGCATACATTAATACGTCTTCTGTTGCAGTTTGGGTGTTGTTACTATTTAGGTTATTTCCAGTTATTGTTCTCAGCTAGAAGCGGCAGGGCAGGTCTAGCGTGTAGTTTCTTTTAAGCCTGCGGTTGTGTTTACTACTGTCTAGTAGGTTATTTGCAAGTCGGTTGGGGTGTAACTCAATTTTTTTTATGTATCTTACACTGTTTTTTACAATTTCACTTTTAGGTCACTATGTATGTCTGCATTCGTTATGTAATATGGTGCGTTGGTGATCGTTCGAAGCATTTTCTACTGAAATCTTTCGATTATTATGCTATGTTGGTGGATGAGTTAATTTAGGGCAGTGTGATCATAAGATGATATATAACCTTACTGCAACACAAAAACAAATTTAAATTTGTCTCCATTACAGTATATTCTACAATGTCTGTACCAATCGTTCTCTTTCTAAAAAAAAACCCCCCATCGCATTCCTTCTATCAAATTTATGCAATTTGCATTTTTTAAGCAAACTGGTACCAGTTTTTCGTTCTGATTCACAAGTATTCTGGTCAAATTTCGTGTTCTTATAATAGCATATTTCATTAGAATCCAACTGAATTTATTCTAAATTTAATATATGTAACATTTTCAATATTATAGGTACTATTTTATCTGTTACTTGCTCGATGTACACATTTGAAACTATAAATTTGGAAATATTCCACGATTCAAAACTTTTTTTTTAAGAAAAACAAAAACAAATATTTAGGCGTAGTGAAACAGTATATTAAAACTTTCACTAATTTAGAAGTTACAGATGGTTTGCTGGATTCAATATACTAAAAATTTAATTTTCTTCGTACTGAAAGTAATTGTATTCCGAAATAAAAATGATTAGATCAAATAGCTAAATACAGACAAAATTAAGTTATGATATAAATATCACGCCATCATATCATCACTTAATTTTGTCTGTATTTGGCTATTTCATCTGATTATTAATTTTATTCTGGTTTACAAATTTTCTTTCGTCGATAATGTTTTACATCACTATTATTTCTACTATTATACTATTAAATGAAAGTCGAAAATTACTTCCTTGAATCTTTTACTCATTTAAACCCTTTTAAGTTGACATTCAGCAGTTTTTCAAATTACTCTTCAATTTATATATACTGTTAATTATAATATTGTTGAAGTTGATGTTCTGTCATTGACAGAAAATTGGTAAACCTACAAATTGCTTTATTGTAGGTTAGGGTATGATTTTGAATTTCAGAAGATCCATAGTGTATTTACAGTAAAAAAGAATTTATTGAAAACTGGAAAGATAGGGCAGACATTCGTACCTTCAGTCGTGAATGCGCTTTCGAATGCAGTGCAGTTGAACTAACGACCGTAAACAATAGTAGAAAAGTTATATATATATAATTTATATGCATATTTACAATCTACTCTTATATTACATAAATGAGTAATAATAAATCTGAAATAGATGTGATTTGAGGTGGATGTATTCCAAAATAAAGGCATTAGGCCTGGTTGGACCGAGGAATGAGGTCATTTGGCCATTGTCGGTTTAATAGTCTTGGTGTGATTGGTTCTTGGGCTACCTGATGTAGAGATCGTTTCTGTGACCCTCGAGAGCATCGCGGTAAGCACTTGCTAATCATCTAATTTAGATGGTTACATATAGAATCCTCAAGTCTTCGTGGAGGGTTTGATTGTTCACGCACCAAGGAGCATTTGTCAACACGCGGAGCGTCTTTGACTTGAAAAAGCTGCAGGATTTTAGTGTGCAGCCCCACGGTTGAATGCCGTAAGTACAACTTGGGTTCAAAATGGCTTCATATAGGGAAAGTTTACTTTCTAGGGATAACTGTGATTTCTTTCCAATGTTTTTTTGGTCTTTATATAAACAGGTGAGTCTCTGGTCGAGGTACGTTGCTATGTGTTTCACTTCTGATTTTACTGGTATAACTGTGTGGTTAATTGTGACTCGTGGACATGCACTTAGATTGTTGGCAAACGCGACTTTGGATGGATTTGTCGTTATTTAGGGAAATTCTCCCCCGAGGAGGTTCAGATGATTCTGAAGATTTTCAGATTCCTCTAAAGATGTATTGCTGATAAATAATACAGCTGTATCGTCGACGAAAGTGACGATCTCCGTGTTGACAGTGGTTGGAACATCAGATGTGAATATTAGGTACAATAGGGGGCCAAATACGCTTCCTTGTGGGACTCCAGCAGAAATTCTGATAGTTCGAGAATGAATTGTTTATTCTGGCTTGGAAGTTTCTGTCACTCATGTAGGACTTTAGTAGAAGATAAATTTGGCTTGGAAAGACTGATTTGATTTTGTATTGTAAAACTAAATGTCATACCGTATCAAAAGCTTACTTGATATCTAGAAAAACTGAAGTTCAGAATGCCTTGTTTTCCAGTGATTCCATAACTTTTTGTAATAATCCTATGAGTTTGCTGAAGTGTCGAATGTCGCTTTCAAAAACCAAATTGTTTTGCTGGTATATCAAAGGTCGACGGTCTCTACTATCCTTTTTAGGAGTAATTTTTCGAATATCTTTAACATGCGGGGAAGGAGGCTTATATATTTTGAAAAATTCTAGAAAAAGTTGTACATAATAAATTTCTAGAGCCCTTGACGAAGTACAAAATAATTACCTCCGCACAACAGTGGATTTTCCAACAAAAATCCGCAAGCACCGCTGTGAATGACGACAAAATATAAATTTTTCAGGATGAAAAATTAAAATTAACTGGAATTTTTGGTAGATCCCAGTATATTGCTAAGAAAATTAGAACAATATGGTATCAGAGGCAGTGCTTTAGTACTCTTAACCTCGTACATCAACAATCTTAAACACAGCGTCACCTTCCAGAACAAAGATTGTCAGGTTTATTTATCGGAATTGGAAGAAATTACTTGTGTCGTACCTCAAAGCTCACATTTAAGTCTATTACATTTTATTTTGAATATTAATGATATTCTAGAATATATGGACCCTCTAAAATTTGTCTTATACGCAGACACGAATCTGATTAATGCGGACACAGACTCTCAATACTAAGATCGAGAATGCAACTAAATATTTGAATAATTTTTCAATATAATATCGATATTTTGACAATAAATTAACACTTAACGTTCGTTTTGCAACAGAAAATAATAAGACTGGAGCTGATAAATTCTCAGATGATGCATCTTTTTTACGCTTTCAGGTCGACGATCAATTAAAGTGTAACATATACATTGATCGTTTTGATGGAAAATTTACTTCCGTTTGATACTGCCATGTCTTTTTCAATCTCACTATAATGAACTGAAAGTATTGGCGGTACAAAGGCCGACGACACTATTTTGGGCGTGACGCAGAACGTGAATGTTCTTGATCCACCAGCCACGTAGTACGAAACACATAAATAGACGTAAAATTTTGCGAGAGTCAGTAAGTTAAAGACACCAGAGAGTTAGTTGAGCGAATGTGTGTGCAAAGTGGCACGTATTATATTTCGAGGACAGAATCATTAGTAAGATTAAAAAGTGTGTTTAGTCTGACAGAGGTAAGTTTTCGGCTTTGGTGATATCGTGCTCCTGCTGTGTTCCCCCGCCCAAATGGTATCTGTGTATTCTGAGGACATTGGGGTCGACAATTCTGGTCATTGTAGCAGCCGTGAAAGCAAACTATCTGATTAAGTTGTAGAAGAATAAGCCTGCGAGAGGTTTCTCTCGCAGATAATCTGCGACGGATGTTCTCTCGCAGGCAGAACCTTTTAGGAGAGATACGAAGGGGCTACCTTTGGGGATGCCTTTTCCATCCCGGGCGAGAAGGAAGCCTGCGAGAGGATTTCTCGCAGGTGAACCTTCCCAGAGAGCTCTGGCGGGGGCTACCTTTGGGGATGCTCTCACATCTCTCTGGTTTTTTTTGAACTAAGGTTCCCACATGCCGAGGCACCTCGGTCTGTTTTGAGAGGTGTATGTTCCGGGGTCGCAGACCTTGGGCATACGGCAAGAGTTGTCCGCTATTCCTATTGGAATAGTCGGCCAGCTGCCTCCTAAACAGGCCAAGGCATGGCGAGGGGTAAACTGCGTCCCCACAGCAAACTCCTCTCCCGCTATCGGAAGGGCGTGGGACAAGTACCCAATGCCCGACCTACCCGATGCAGGTTTTTCTAAGGTTTTCCCTGCATTCCTTTAGGCGAATGCCGGGTAGGATCCTTAAAATATAGCCCGGGGGCCCTAGTTAACCCTTGGCTACCTTCCCCTACCCTTCCGCATCCCCCCTTTCTAATCCCTTCCTATGCTATTAAAGGGGAGTTGCCCAATGTGGATCACCCTCATGTAGCCTGTTGCCCTAAAAAAAAAAAAAAAAAAAAAAAAGGATGCCTTTTCCTCTCCGTTTTTGAACTAAGGTTCCCACAAGCCGAGGCACCTCGGCCAGTTTTGAGAGGTGTATGTTCCGGGGTCGCAGACCTTGGGCATACGGTAAGAGTTGTCCGCTATTCCCATTAGAATAGTCGGCCAGCTGCCTCCTAAACTGGTCGAGGCACGGAGAAGGGAATGCTGCGTCCCCACAGCGAACTCCTCTCCCGCTATCGGAAGGGCGTGGGACAAGTACCCAATGCCCGACCTACCCGATGCAGGTTTTTCTAAGGTTTTCCCTGCATTCCTTTAGGCGAATGCCGGGTAGGATCCTTAAAATATAGCCCGGGGGCCCTAGTTAACCCTTGGCTACCTTCCTCTACCCTTCCGCATCCCCCCTTTCAAATCCCTTCCTATGCTATTAAAGGGGAGTTGGCCTAAGTGGATTACCCTCATGTAGCCTGTTGCCCTAAAAAAAAATTAATTAATGTAAAAAAATTACAATAGTTTTACTATTTACTGTCACATCTCGTGTTCTTTTAGCAATCAAAAATTGAATGTTTTGTTACATAAATAGTAAAGCTCTTTTTTTGGCGGTCTACAATATATCCCGAGAAAGTCTCATATTCTACGCTAAACCGTAGTATTTTACATTGTTCGCATGAAATCGACTGGCAAGTTCAAGCATATGTATTTATTGTTTCATGTTTCGTTGAATTTGTTGAAAAATCATAATATGCTAATTGATCTTCAAAAACGTATTGTAATGATAAAGAAAGGCAATTAAAGAATTAATAATTAGACATTTGAAATAAATTATTATCGGCGAACACACAAAAACAATAATGGTTAAAAATATATGAACAGGCAGGACTTTGTTCTTGCAGCGCGTGTAAGCTACGGGGCACAGGCAGTCGACCACAAAATCTCGTCGAATGCAGTTGAGTCACGAAACATTGATATATGGAGAATGAGTGAAATTTTGTTGGACAGCCACAGGACATTGTGAAATCCAAAGTAATAGAGTCTGGCAGTTGGTGGAGTACGTTAGTAAAGGAGAGATTGAAGTTTTGATTTGGTCGTAATTCAAGATGAGAGCGACAATCTATATTTTAGCTGGAGACAATCGTAGAGCTCAAAGTAAAGTCGGCGGATATCGGCGGGACGACAGTTTTCAAAACAATTGTGTCTGGTGGACAATACCGGAGCATTGCAAACTGACGTGAAGTAAATTTAGTGAGACATGACCTTAATGTGTTCAAAGTGATAAGTGTGTTATAAAACCCCTGGTACCAATACAACAGTAAGTAAAGAGAAATATTTAAAATTAATGTTTGTAAACGTTCAATAAGTACATCGTCAGATTTCGATTTCAATTTCATATTAATTTATTTCGCTCCATTTTGATTGAATATTGAAGGTTATAAAACTATTTGTTAATTGTGAATGTTCTTTATTTAAAAAGGCCCAATTAAAGACCCTGGGATGAGAGGAAAGCACATTGTAGTTAATAGAAATTGATGTAAAGTTTCAACAAGTAAACTTAGTTATTATAAATAAATAAATAAATAACCA
Organism: Zhengitettix transpicula; assembly: GCA_037074705.1. Taxonomy (NCBI): domain Eukaryota; kingdom Metazoa; phylum Arthropoda; class Insecta; order Orthoptera; family Tetrigidae; genus Zhengitettix; species Zhengitettix transpicula. The sequence goes on along the minus strand of CM073591.1, from coordinate 184,695,236 downwards.
ATTTTTTAAGAGATTTGAACCAGTGTAATTATTTTCAACATCCTTTCGTTAACTTACTTCAATGATTATGTCCATTTATTTCAATTAATTAATAAGTATTTTGTTTATAACATTTAATGGCGCCATAACGTGGGTAATTCAATAAAATTAATTTTGTGTATTACATAAATGGCGTGTCAACGTGAGGCAAAACCATTTTAAATTCATTTCAGTCAATTTATAATAATAAATATAATGTTGTGTATTATAGTAAATTTCACCAAATTTCGTTTACGTGTTCCTTGTAACCAGGAAACAATCACTGTGAGGGTAAGACACGCCTACCACCCCGAAGTGTGGGGCTGGACGGGGCAGAAAATTAACAACATGCTCTAATAGCCAACATTTACTTCGGACAAATATTTCTCGGGGTCAAAGAGATTGATAGTATTTCTACCGATATTTTTTGTTTATACTTTCAACCCCAATCGGTTGGAAGCACCCTTAAATATCGCGAAAACAACCGAGATTTGAATCAAATTCGGGGTTCTGAATGAAATTGGGTTTAATTATGACATTGTACTTACCGTTGAATCCCCGACGGATGGAAAAACACATATTTGCGTTGAATAATGTTGTGTATAATTTCAACCCCTTTCAGCATAGAAGTGAAACACCCTTAGGGGTGGGGTGGAGGGAGTTACATCAAAATGGCTGGATAAACCGAATCATATCCGGTGTTGTGTATGTCTCCGAGATTAATTATAACATTTAACTTGCCGTTTGAACACCCCAAGTGGGAGTGTACAGTAGCGGAAATTTTATTGATATTAAACGGCCGATATATGCGTCGAATAAATGTTTGCGGGATCAGAGTGACTGATAGTATTTTTACCAATTTTGTTTGTGTATAATTTCAACCGCTTTCGGCATTGGAGTGTATTAAATAAAACCTTTAGGGATGGGGGCGTTTCAATAAATATAGAAAAAACAGCCGAGATTGGAGTCGAATCCGGGATAATGATAAATTTTATGATAACATTCAACTTTCCGATTAAGGTGTTCTTCTACCCCTATGAGGGGAGGGGGGGGGGGCGTGGAAGAAGAAAACTATGTGTGTATGTTGCGTATACAATCTACATCCGTGGAGAAATTTAAACATGCTTTCCTTTAGAACTGGATACAAACACTGTGGAGATAACACACAACTACCACCGCCAGAGGTGGCGATGGAAATTTACTATAGTGTAGCTTTTTTTATGATGAAGTGAAGGGATATTTTACAGAATAGAATAATCATTTAACTGAAAATGAGAGAAAGAAAATAAAATAAATACAAATTATGTGTGTTCAGCTAGCCTGGCAAAACAATCGGATCCCTTAAATCCCAAGTTAAACCATGGTTTACGGTAATTCCCCCAGGCGCGTCAAGGATTGAGACACTTTGCAGTTACCTCGCGTTGATCTCTGTCCGTGATCATGTGGCACCCTCGATCTCTCCGAGTCCTCTGGATGATGCAAGTTTGGGGCTGTACGTCCGTCCCTGGCGACGGTTCGTCGAGGAGTCCCTCTACACTTGCTTTACAGCCCCTTCGCTGGATGTGAAATATCGATGTTCTCGACCAATTTTCGATCGATCTTTCCTGAGCCAAGAAATGTGATTGGTTCAGGCAGTCACGTGTTAATTCAATTTCTGGGATTTTTGGAGAGACGTTTCCCACGGTGCGACAGTCCAGGTAACTTCCGAGGGTCAACATACTATGTGCCTAAGACCAGACTTTAGGGAGTATCTCTCCGTCACGGCGGCACCTGGTCAAATTTCTACTTGCCAAGCTCTCAACACTTGCTAATATCTAATTATATTTAAATAAAATCTATATATTGTAACATGATTGTTGCGAGGTACAGTCGAGGGCCCTTGGCGGGGGAGACTGCAGTGTGAATGCACGTGCAGGAAAGACGATGTTGTTTTAGGCGATGCCAAGGGGACAAATGTAGGGGCAGTTCCAAGCTGGACTCGACCAAGGATGGACGTGCTACCACTAAATACAAAGTTTGATAAGCCACGCCTTGAAGTTAACTTATATCTCATGTTCGTTTAAATAAAAGTAATAAAATATTAAAAAGTTGTTTTGGTGATTTTCTCCCAAAAATTACCTGGCGCCCAAACATTATGAATAATCTACGAAAAAACGCAAGGAGGATAGCGGAGCGGTTACAATATATATACCAATAATAAAACTATCGCGCTACATTACAAACACGCTTAAACGGCAGATATTTGCGTCGAATAAATGTTTTACGGGGAAATAAGATTCATAGTGTTTCTTCTAGAGGTTGCTGTGTATAAATTTCTAACCTTTTGTGTACTGCAGAGGAGCACATTTACACTAGGATGGAGAGACGTTACTCAAAACTAACGCGAAAACAACCGAGGTTGGAGTTGAATCCGGGGTTATGGATATCGCCGAGTTTAAGCTAGTATTAAAAATATCACAACAGTTTTAAAGATTTAAATGATGGATGAAGTTCTCTCGGGATTCCAACCGGGTAGCGTAGTTTTGTAAACACAACGTTTCGATGGCTTGCACCACCTGAAGAAGATGGCGGTGCAAGCCATCGAAACGTTGTGTTTACAAAACTACGCTACCCGGTTGGAATCCCGAGAGAACTTCATCCAGCAACTACACCGGGAAAACCTACGTTCCTTATTGATTTAAATTATGTTTCTTGTATTATCTTAATATTTGACTAACCAAGAAGTTATTGTACTTATGCGCAGGTGATTCCAGCTGAATCAAGCCGCACTTAGAAGGTCCCCGGTATTGGTCGGTAAAGATAGTCCGCTTTTTCTAAAACTAACAGGTGACTGCGTGTCGGAATGAATCCTTGAAATAATAGGGAGTTTAAGACTTTCAGAATCCAGACATACATGAGCATATCTAATTGAGTGTATCTGTGCAATTATATTGCTATTTCCTTTTTGCTTTGGTTGCTGTTAAGTAAGACTTAGGAAAACATATTTTTCTAATTGATGCATCGGGTGTGACTGAGAAACTTGGTTTCATGGTCTGAATCTGATACTCAACCAAATTAATGACATATTCAAATGTCAAATAAACAAATTCATTTAAGTTGAACTAGTTCAGTAGAAGAACAATCCATCAGAGGGCTATTCCCTTGAAAGACCTATCTATCCATGACGAAACACATGTAGATGCCTTAGTGATTCCTGTAAACGTGAATCGTTTGCGGTAAAAAATTAGCAAAAGTGTACTTTTAGTTGGTTTTTATGCTCAAAATATTAAGCATAATTATTTAACTGATTCGTGTCATATTCCAAGTTGGTACATAATTTGGATATGCTAGAAGGAATATATTTTGATATTATTTTACTAAATCACAAGAAAAGGTATAAAATATATTATGTTGTTTCGAACAGCAATAGACTGTTTGCTGTTGGTGGGATAAACGGACAGAGTGGCCGTGTTCATAAGTAGATACGAGTAGCGAAAATAAAACGCAGCCAGCTGCGGTCGCCATTTGCGAATAATCGCGGGTCTCACAGTGTGGACGGCTTCCATAAGGTCCAAAGCTTTGTCCGCATGAGCATAATCGCATAGTGTGACCGTGGGTTATAACAGTTATATGAATCCACAAGTTGCAAGATCTCAGCTGGCCTCGCAAAGTCACGAACATCTCGGTGTCGTATTTTTCAAATATACGTTAACTTGGACCCGTCTTAAATTCAGTTATTGCTAGAATAGAAATCGAATGACTTCGTGCTTCTGTTTACACCTATATTTAAAATTTTAACATTTTATTTCCAGACGAAGCTGAGTTTAATTTAAATGAGTATATTTTGGTCACATGAGAGAAAGTTTTCGCCTGATTAATGCACTGAGGAAGATTTTGCGCAAGGAAAAATAAATTCTAGTAAACGGTGTAATTGTCTTCTGTGTGTATCAAAGATAATTAGTTAAGATTTCAATTTAATCGAAGGACACATTTGGTTTCAATTTCATATTGGCAGCATTTTGAGATTTTTAGTTTCATTAAAACTACTGCAATATCTAGTACTATTACTTTAAGATTGGTTCGATAGAGTATTTAATTTGTCAAAAATTTGTTTATTTTGATTAGCGGTCTCCAGTTTACAATGTGATGATGCGGTAATTGAGAGTTCATTCATCGGAGTATCTTTAATGAATATGACATTTTGTAGTTCGCGTATTTAGTACGTTTCATCGCATGGTCGTTTGCGCTTTAGTCTTTTCGGCTTTGCGTTTCGGGAGCTTACCAGCCGTTGCTCCCATCAGCTCCTGTAGCAGTCCATTGACGTCTGCAGCCTCCGATAGTTGGATTGTACGGAGTCAACTATCGATGATATGTGGATGACGTCGTTTCGTAAATACCAAGTTGCAATAATTCTTAGTATTCTATTTTGAAACGTTTTTTTTTGGTGGGGGGTGGGGGAGGATGGAGCGGCAGGTACACATATAACCACATTTGCCGAATTATTATAATATAAATATGTCTTTAATTCGATGGGGAGGCTTGAAGTTCCTTCCTGCAAAAATAAATATTAATTGTTTTAACGGTTTCTTAGTTTTTGAACCATTGGTGTGATGTGTGGAGCCCATGTTAATTTGGTATCTAATATCACGCCAAAATGTTTATTTTCTGTTGATTGAGGCCATATAGTTTAAGTGGGTAGTTTGTATGTAAAATTTATTAAACTAGACCTTTGCAAGGATAGCCTAACTAGACGCATTTTGTACTAGTCCTCAACTAGATGCCTCACGGCATGACCCTTTAACTCATCTGCAAATTGGGCCATCTTTACTTCAACAGTCACCGAGAAGGTCCGACGAGTATGTTAAGTAAAAGTAGGGGCATATGATGCTTCCCTGTAGGACACCGGAGTGTATCTGAGACGTGATGGATGTGCAATTGCCACATTTAACTATGTATGCTCATTTATCCAAATAAGATTAGACTAATAGAGTTACCCGACCGGAAACCCAAGAACTCTTTATAAAGATTAGACTATTTTAAAGTAGGTGTCTGGAAGATAATAATTTATTTTGACCAGCAGATATTCAGACACGGTCTAATGCTTGGTATGTGCTTAGGAATAGACCTGAGCATGAGGTACACTTTTCGTATGAGTCTGTAATATATTGTAGTAATTAGTAATTAATCCATTGTTATAATTGCAAAGTAAAGGACTCATTATTAGAGTATATAAAGCATACACCGCGACAAAGCGGGGCGGCGAGACAAAAGAACCATTGTTGAGACGTACGCAGTCAAAAATCTACGAGACGAACAGACACAGTCAACGAGGAGAGACGAGTGTAGTTGGAAGTCAGACGCGGGCAGATGTTCATCGAGTAAAGAGTGGCAGCCAAAACCTTATTAAGAGTGGTGTGGCACACAGAATTTCATCGAGTAAAGTTTGGACATATAACCTAATAAGTCATGCCGCAGTAAAAAACTCAATAAGTAAAGAGACCGTCACCAATTTCACCGAGAGAAAGTTGGAATAATCTGACTGACCATTCATTCGGAAGGAGTAGCCGTTTCCAGCTGAGAGGACATCAAGTTTCGACAAGTGTTTTGTAACCAATTTAAATTCAGTGATATCCCCAAAAACGTGTGCACAGAAAACCCCAAAATTGAGACCTGGTCGGCCGTAAGTAAAAGAACTCTAAAATTTATTTGTAAACCATTTCTTTAAGATACGTCAGATCGTTTTTCAATTATTTTCTTTTCTTTAATTATTCATTTCTTTAATTGTTTTGTTAGTTAATTTAAAATTCAATTCACCCATTTATCAAACCCAGTAAAGACCCTGAGATTCTAAATATTATTGTGTAAATTTTATATTGTGTTATAACTTCTTTAATAAATTTTGTTTAATTGTTTCACATAGTTATTTTTATTTAGCCACAACCATTTGTAATTTAGACGCCTTTTTAATCTGTTTATTACAATATATTGCATATATATTAGGTCTGCTTTTGTGGGCACTAAGGAACTTCTGAGTAAGCATCAGAAACAAAGAGTCTTTGTGGTTACTCACGTTCTCTGAGTAAGCATCAATAAACAAAATATCTTTGTTAGCATTCAAGAATTTCCGACTCAGCAACAGAGATAAATAAGACCCCATGTGTCCTGCTGAGTAAGGGGTACGTGTATACAATGAGGCTCTGTGTAGAAGGTATCCCCTCTACACAGGGCTGGAGATATCTTGAATGTCAATGGTGAACATGTGAATAAAAGGGCCAGATTTCTCTGATGTAGGCAAGTCTGTATCTTACTTCAACGTGGTGCATATGCCACTCTGTATTCTGTTTTCATATTATTATCTCTTTCTCTAGGCTGCAGACTAAGGTTAACAAAACTTCTTTCTTATTCTAATGGACTAAAACCTCATGTAATTTATCTAAGCCTTTAAGCTATTATAGAGTGCGACTTAGCGCGTACTCCGGACCCAAGTTTCAATTTCTTCCTAAATATCTCATGTTAGCGAGAGCAGGAGAAATTCTATTATTATATGGTGGCAGCGGAATTATATCATTAAATGGTGGCAGCGCAATATTTTTTAAACATTACAAGTCCATGAGTTCACTCACTACCCTGTATATTGCGAGAAAGAGTGTACTTTACGAAAGTCATAATGTGTGTGTATGTATGTATGTATTTTACGAACTGCGATTGGGATCGTACCCGATTGTAGTCAAAACAAATACATAAATGAAAGTAATACAAATAAAACAATTTCGAAAGAAGAAGAAATAATAATAATAAAATAAGTCTCAGAAATTTGTCCTGAAAATTTGTTCACTCCCCACACTTCACTTCACTAAAGAATAATATAGACCTAAACTTATTTAAATTACATAAAAAAATATTTCACTGCACTATACGGGAGTAGTTTCTTAATTTTTTTTGAAAATTATTGAAAAGACTAGCTGTTTGGGTCACCCTCGGTTTATTAGGTTTGTGGATCATGATTATCATGGCGTGCTTCCCTGTTTTTGGAAAGAAGAATTCTATTAAAAATTTGTGTTACCAAGACTATAGTTTTACGGGGTGGCGAATTTCTCTTTTAGGTTCAAACAAAATTATTTAATTTACAACTAGAAATGAAAGTGAAAATGAGACTTGTACTCGCAGGGACATTTTTGTGGGCCAGACCCGGAACACTTTTATTAACATGAAACCAAGCAAAGAATTGAATGACGTGGTCTTGATCTTGGTTATGCGAGGTTACAGATTGCCTATTGTGGACCGCATGATGACTTGAAGCATGTGTGCAGGCAGACGTCGAAGCTGGAACCATCGAAATGTCCGGCTGCACGCTGCAATCTTTCACGCTCCTGCTAGTACTACACTCCGCAGATCCCACACCCTTGGAATCTGTCAACATCTCTCACGCGAGACTTCTATAATAACATTCCGCCATCCTCTCTGCCACGCGTATATATAAACGTCGCAGGCTCTCTATCAAAAACGAGGAGGAATTCTTATACGCGTCTATCTTGCCACCCGAGGTGGTGAAACTCTCTGTTATGGCCAAACAAAACCTTTAATCTCTAGAATCCTTTGTGAGTCAGTGGGAGAAGTTGAGCTACTGACCAAGTAGATAGTCCAATTCTCTACGGCCATAATTTTGGGGTCCTCCTTTCGGACTGACGGATCCGCCGGGCACCAATAAAAATTACTAAATAATCTCGGGACCATAACTAATGAATTACACTATGAGGATGAATCCCGACATGGAGCAAATATTGAATGAGTTGAATGGATACTCTGGAGACATTCGACGCTATTACTAATGCAAAATAGCTTCCTTATTTGAGTCTCTCTGAGGTATTTTGAATATTTCAACTGTAATTGAACAAACACCTTTAATTTTGAGAGTGCAGCAGAAATATCCGTTACACGTATTAATAAAGATTTCCCCACATAATTATGTACTATCCTTAAATGTTTTGTACTTTGTATTTAATTAAAATTGTATAGTATATTAACAAAATTAAAATATTAATTGTAAATGAGTGTTCGTACTAAAATGGGTGACCGGCGTTGCCCGTGTACTTATTCATATAAACCAGAAAAAGTATTTAGTTCTATTTTAATCTTTAGTAAAGAAGTGATTTAACCTAAATCTAACTGTTACTAGTTCTGTACATACTTTCGACCGATAGTGCATTAATTGAACAGCTATAAAATATAAAATACGTTGAATTTTAGCGCATCAATCCCAACAATCATACCTCCGAATTTCTTTACATCCGAATATTTAAATATACTGCTTGAGTATTATCCGTCAGTCTTCAGACATTACGAAAGATTAAGTTGATGAAATTTTTAGCTAGATTCACAATGTAAATAAATGGACGGCTTATTGGATTTAACTAATATGGCGACGAAATCAACTTACATTTTCCGCAAGGATCGTGAAGTATTTCTTTTTTATTATCATTCGATTGAGTATTACTTAATAAAATTATACTTTTTATGGAATGAAAATATTTCTGCTTTATTTAATTACGGAAATAGGAACTATTTCCTTTGTTCGTGGCGTAGTAACTCTCTCTCTCCAGCGTAAGGTCACGGTCTCTTGGCGCGCAGTAATTTAACTCAAAATTGTCACGTTTTTCAATTATAATTCTTTCCAGGGGTTTCTGACCACCACAGTACCGTTTATCAAGTTTTGAAGAATATGTGTACTATTTTATTTTGCAATCTTTCCACGTAAAATTGTATGGAAATTAACGAACATACATACATACATACACAAATACATACTTTTTTATAATATAGATGTCATTATATATTAAGCATAAAATAATTCAAAGTATGAGTTAATAAATATACACGAATAATAAAATATGGGTGTACGTCATCAATATTCGACAGAAAAATTACTGTGGGTTTTGGGTATTCTACAAGCTTAATGAAAGAAACTTTTACACCCCAAAACACAAACATCAACCAAATTTAATACTTTCACGATGATGAACTGATTAAGAACTGTAGTAAGACGTTGCCTATCGAATTTCTTACTTACAAGTCATGAAAGAGGAGCTGAGCAACAGATACTACATTCTATAAACATAGCAGGTTTTAATTCGTTTACTGATGGAAATCAACATTTATTGTTTAAAATCAAAATCAGGAAGTATGCTATTAGTTGTTTTACATTTATAAACCCAGAATTATCATAAAACCAATTTATTAAAACTTGGCAATTACGCAGATATTAGCCGAAGGTTTCGGATTGCTGCCATTCGCAATTGTTAACAGATATAAAACAAGGATAATAATAATTTATATTGATACATGTCATATTATTTATATACTCTCAATGCCAATGACCGACAGTTTTATGTATTTACTGTATATATCTAAAAGTCAATTTACGGAAATTTTGAGTGACACTTTACACTGGACTTCAAATTTTCTTAAATTGACTTTTATATACATACAGATAAGTACATAAAACTGTTGAGCATTGACATTAAGATTATATAACTATTTTATGAATATAAATTATTCTTTACCTTATATTAAAATTGGTTACAGTTGAGAATGCAACGAGCCAAAAGCACCAGAAAGTAAGCTTTGTAATTGCCAAGCTTTAATAAATTGGTTTTAATGGCAATTATATTTTTCCAATCGTAAAATATATTGAGCATTTTCGAATTCTTTATTTTTTATTTTTTTAGGTGTAGACAGGCTATCTATTGGTTAATCCACAACTCCCCTCTTATAGTATACGAAAGGGATTTGAAAGGGGGAATGCGAAAGGGTAGAGGAAGGTAGCCAAGGGTTAACTAGGGCCCCCGGGCTATAGTTTAAGGATCCTACCCATCATTCGCCTAAAAGTAATGAAGGACAACCCTATAAAAACCTGTAGGTCGGGCATGATTATTTTGAAGGCTATGTAGTTTTTTTGTTGGTCATTCATGCTGGTTACAGGACGTGGAGAGTTTTCGTTAATTTTGGCACTAAACGAGGAATACCGGTGGTATGAAACTTGGTTTTCCAAAGGCATTAAGAGGATATATGACGAAAACCTGAGGAATCACTCCTGTCAGCTACCAAGTGACGTACAAAATGTAAGCAGAACGAATTAAGTGTCCCAGAAGAGTCGCTTCGAAGTCACGCAGGCTAAATTTCAATAATCTGACAAGAAAATAAATTTAGTTCAGCAAAGTTTTGAGCCTAATTTATTCGTCCCCATTCTGGCTGAGTGCTATCAATGAAAATTTAATGAAGTACACATCGATTGGACATTTGAAAATGGAGAAGGAATTTCGGAATATCAGAGTCGTAATTTTTGGGGGTAGACGACCTAATCCCAACTGGACAATATCAATCTCGTAGATCTCCTCGCCCTGGTTGAGAAGGAACGAGAATGCGTTTTTATCCCGCTGTAAGGTTCTCGTAGGGAAAAGTTTCTCTTGTTGCTGCGGATGCTGTAAGCTGACTGTTTAGTGTGCTCAGGGTGTATCACTGTAATGAAGAATACGCATGCGCAGTATACCCTTCCCCCCGAACCACCCGCAAAGCTCCACAAACTGCCATCTCTGCGTGCTCATTTCATCTGAGCATAGGTCCGTGCTGTACTCAAAGAGGCGGCAAGTAAGAAGACGTTATGGCAAGCGAAATCATATTAAAATTTGAACCTTTATGATACTTATTTTAAATTACTTTTAAATTACTTTATATTTTCGAAGCATGAATAAAATTAATACATTTAGCGTAACATCTTTTGTTAAAATAACAATCAAAGCTTATTTTAAAGAAAAACCTGTAACATTTAATGAAAATATCTATCGCATTGTCCTACATCCACTACCATACAAAAACTAACTATATTTAAAATATATACCAAAGGAAAAATACTTAAGTGTTAGAAATGTGCGTCAAATTGGTACTGAATTATTCCGCTTTTAAAAATTAGACACTATTGGAAATTATGTGGTCGATTTTAGAAATGGATCGTATTACGGGTCGGGTCATTTTCCGCTGTTATATTATTATTATTTTACATTCTTATCGTCGTAAACTTGATGTTTGGGGTGATGTATAACATAAATTAAAAAACTCACGAGTCGCCAATGAATAATTGAAAGATAATATTTGATTGGCTGAAACTTCTAAAGTGCAATGTCTATCTATGGTAATACCAGGTTCACGCTCAGTCTTCAGCTCATATCCGGAACCCAGTAATTATACTTGAAGGAACCTTTGCCCATCTCTTGAACTTCCTTCTCGAATTTCTCTCCACATTTGTAAATTAGTGACCGGAAGTTACAGATTTAATTTAATAATTTAAATAATTATTGAACATTACTTACAATTAATTACATGAAGTTTAGTGGACATAAATTTCTTAGATGCGATTTGACCACACATTGAATACGGTAATTCTGTTCTGTTTACAGCTGTTGAGAGCATTGTTAAGTTTAAAGAAACAATGCCAATAAAATTATTTTAAGTACATGAAATGGATTAGAAGAATAGGGAATCATAAATTCTATTCAAGTTATTAGTATCATTTCTTTATGTTAATGGCCGAATCTTTGGAACGAAAATACAACATATAAAATTAAAAACTTGGAGACTGTTTTTGGTTTTTTTCTGCTCGTTGACGTCAACTGTCTTTTTTACCATATTAAATATCTATGCTTTAATTAATTAATTTTATTTTATTATAAATTATCATGTTTCTAAAATCTTGCTTTGTTGGAATTTTTAGTAACACGGATTTTGAAATTAGATCATTTAATTGACTTTACAACAACTGAAGAGGTCCTAATAAATTAGGGTTGAATCTTTGAGAATGTTTTTTCTATTATAATGTTAAAAAATTTAAATTAATTATAAATTTTTAACTAAACAGGTTGATGTTTTGATTTATTTAAGGACTTCAGATAAATATAACAGTTAAAAGATTTGTATCTTAATTGATCATTTATAAGCATATTTATTAAATGAATCTCTTCCGATTGGAACAGTTTTCGTATCATAGATAGAGATAGAAATTATAAATCCAAATAAGTTTCAGAAATGTTATACATTAAACTTGTATTACATTCACTTAATGTTACAACCAAGACTGGTAAAGTTGCTCTTCGGAAAACTTAATACCTGTTCGCTCAGCGGTCAGGATTGAGGAAGGGACGATTGAGGAAATGGACCGTTGTCCGCCCAGGGCACGGCCGCTCAAAATACGGCGCCGGTGTATTTGAGACTATTTAGGACATCAGGTTATTCTCTCTATTCCGTTAAAGCTTGTATCAATTTTATTCCTTTCAGATAAAATGAATATTTTTGTACTTAATTAAGTTTGCGATCATATTTTTTTACTGTCTTGAAGTATCGGATGTGCTTTTGACTTCTAGAAAGGAAAACGGGACCTTTGTTGACTCCCTTAATGGAGCTGGAGTATTTTTTGACTCCTTTAATAAAGCGAAGAAAACGTAAATTGGTTAATGTACCAGACCATGACACTATTGATGCCGGATAAATGAAATATTTACCAATATGTTAGTGTCGAAATCAATACCTTCTCGTGGATAATTTAAATAAATATCCTAGCGCCTGAGTATATTATACAAATACCATACAATTTTCATGACGTATAAATATGCAGTAATTTTGTGTGTTATGAAATTTAGTGTCAAAATAATAGTGCAAATTTGCCATGTTTCGGGGAAAAACATCATAATGTTACTACGCGAACTGTATATATTAAGCCTGTTCGTAGCACACGGAGCCATAGATTTGCATGAGAGCAGAAATGGGCGAGTGAGTGCGAGGCGAATTTTTGCGGCGTGGACACAGCAGGTAGCACCGGTAATGGCGGTCGTTCCCTTTCCGCGCGTAGTCATTTGTTTTAACAAACAGCAAATGAGGTCGGAGTTCTGGTAATAGGGTGCCTGCGAGGCTTTATCGAGATTCTCGATGCTCTTAGCCACGTGAAGGTAATTCCGGGCCAGGAGTCGGGGGAGCACGCAATCCGAGGAATAACCCTGAAACTTGTGCACATTTTATTGCTCACAATACCGCGGTCTCGCAGACTCGGGAACAAACTAGTTTCGCCATCATCGCAAATTCTTTCTTGGGTTCTGGGTGTGGCAGCTGAAACAACTGCGGAAACGGAACTCGTTTAATGGAAACGCGCACTGTAATGTGACACAGACATAGAGAATGTTCAAAATTATTATGAGGTATTTAATTTTAATGGGAGGAGTAACTTCTACTATAACAGGAGCGAACTCATGCATTTATTAGGTGTTATTTGAACTCTGAGAAAACGTGGATTATATGTATTTGGAACTTCATAGTAACACATTTGATTCAAACTTACATTTTATGATACTATTTTCGTTTATTATAAAGTAAATTAATTTTTATGCTGTACTTAATTTCGGATATAGATTTGTTTGACTTCACAGATGGAAAAATATGGTAAGAAATGTCGAAAATAAGGCTTGGGTAGATCGTGTAAGGTTCCGTACCTTGCCGCATGACTTAGATAAGATCTTATTTAGCATTGGCGATTACGGAAACTCAGTCACAATCTTTAGGCTCGCGGTGTTAATTGCCGAAACAGGATCGGAGAGAAAACTTGTGATATACTTAATTTATTCGAACCTTGACCAACCAGTCCAATCGATCGACTTGCGAAAATTAATTGATTTTAGCTTGAAAAATGCGTAAAATACAGCGCGTCGAATTAAAAGTCTACTTACCGAAAATGAAAAACAAAATCAATTTTGTCGACCAGATAAACTGAAACTAACAAATTCCTTTCAACACGGGAGAAATAAAACATTATTATATATATATATATATATATATATATATATATGTATCATGTTTACTTTTATAGGTAATACTACGTAGAAACACAACTCTTTTTTCCGTTATAAGTTATAAGATTATTTAGTAAGGTTGAATCACCTACATGTAGTGGATTGTTTAAAAAAATAGGTTTTCTTATGCTTTCTCTATTCATTGATGACATTTATCAACAATTACAAGAAATTCAGTTCAAACCCGGACACGTCCATTAAAATTAAAAATTACATATTTAATTTACATATTAATTTTAAATATATATCAGTTTCACAAGATGGAGTGGAGTATAAAGGAGAAATTTTTTTATCAAACTTCCAGCCAACATTAAGTATAAGAGACAATCTAGTTACATTCAAAGGTAAACTTCTTAAATTCATGATTAGCCAAACCCTCTATTCAGTTGAGGAATTTATGGACAGTTGAAATATAACTTCTCCGTATATAGATTACATTTCAAATGTAACCCTATGATGCAAGAATAGTCAAGCACAAACTAATGTACATTTAAATTAAAGTCTAATTAAAACTTGACATGTTCCACATTCTAAGAATATACCCGGGGGATTAATGGAATATAATGAATAAGAAAGTTATCTAATTCAGAAAAAAAGTGATAATATAAATACCACACTACGTTTCTGGGATCCTTGTTCCTTTCGTCGGGTGACTAGAAATGTAGTGTGGTTTTTATTTTATCACTTTTTTGTGTGAATTGGATAACTTTCTTATTCATTATTTTCAATAAGACGTAATTTTTTTCATTTTAATGGAATATAATTAAGTCCTATTTATCTGCTTAATTAGTGTCGCGTTCATTTCATTCCTTATCTCAGGGTCTTTACTGTGCCTTTTAAATAAAGAATATTTATTCCCCTTTTAAACAATCAATTTACAGCTTACTATTGACAAATATTTTTAATAAAAAAGCGAAATAAAATCGAAATATGACGATATTCTACCTTTAATATAACGTTTACACTTTAATTTAAAATGGTTTATAACTCACTGTTTCTGTTCAGGTACCAGGGCAATTGGAAAGGACAACAACACACACTCACTTAAAACAAATGACGATCAGACCATTTTGCACTGAATTTACACTTTTTTTAAACTGTTGAACTTTTACTATTGGCGGCACCTTGCAGGATCCCTCCTCGGCGATTCTCAATATAGTTTGGCGGAACAGAGTCCTTTCTGAACGAATATCTGGATTGACGCTGTCATTTCTTACTGCTTTTAATATTTTATACGTCCATTTTTTATCATTTCTGACCGCCGACTGCTAAATTTGAATTATTCCGTACTCGGCAATGTCTCGTCGCTGACTGCTCACTCCACCAACTCACGCGTGCCAGGTCTCAACAATACCTTGCCTGTTCATATTCTCGTTCATTATTGTATCTTTGTGTGTGTTTTCCGGTAAAAATTCCAGTTCAACAGTTTATAATTATTGACTTTTAATTGCCCTTTAATTATTACAATATATATATATATATATATATATATATATATATATATATATATATATAATCATGAAAATACTCCCAGTAAATTAACTGAGTTAAATATCACTTCCTGAACATACGAAATTGAAAATTTATAATACCTGTAGCATAAGAGGAAAAAAACTCCCGGTAACCTAATAGAGTAAAAAATACTCTCTGTAAATTAACAAAGTTAAAATTACTTCCGTACTATACGAAATTGTAAACTTAAGAGAGTCAAAATTACTGACAGTACCTCATGATAATTAAATATACACCAGGTACGAATATAAAATGAAAAAATTTGGGTATCTGAAAGAGAGACGAATATACTATCTGTATCTTAAGTGAGTCAAATATAATATCGATACGTTAAGATACACACACACACACACACACACACAAATATATATATATATATATATATATATATATATATATATATGTATATATATATATATATACTCGTACTCCGTTAAGAGAGAAAATTATCCCGCGTCTTACCCACCGAGTATTTGTTTTCTGATCGTAAGTAAACATGTGTACGAAATGTGTTAGACATTGTTTTACACGTTAAAGATTGTACGCGGTACTTTTTTGACCCTCGTTCACTTCATTGGTTATGCTGATTGTCATTATTAATATTAGGTTGCTTTCGTGTCATGATTATGCAACGGCCTTTAAACACA
This sequence comes from Zhengitettix transpicula, assembly GCA_037074705.1. Classification (NCBI taxonomy): domain Eukaryota; kingdom Metazoa; phylum Arthropoda; class Insecta; order Orthoptera; family Tetrigidae; genus Zhengitettix; species Zhengitettix transpicula. The sequence continues at coordinate 184,679,194 of CM073591.1, read as the reverse complement.
CCATGACAGCTAGGGTCTGTCCTGTTATGTCAAATGTTATATTTAAACGCTGTGAATTTCATAACCCTGGAAAAGACACCATTCTTGGTCGTTTCTGCATTACTGTTATGTAAAGCCTAACGCCTTTACTTCTACGGTTTCTTCCATCAATTATCATTAGGGGTTAAAAATAGGTATTGATATGTTCTAGAATGACAGTATCAAATATTGCGACCCCGAAATTTTTTCATTTGACACTAAAAATTATAGATTTAGTAAGTTTTTAAAATTCCACCCCCAGCACTTAGGTTCTTGAGGTGTTTTACCCAAACTTAGTATGTTCCTTAACAATAAGTAACTTCCATACCAAATTTGGTAGAATGCAGATAAGACTGCTCCTGGAACATTGCTTTCACCTTCCACACATAGGAGCAGAACTAAAACGTAACCAGCATGGTGAATGTGATAATTAAACTAAACGACTTTCAAAATCGCAGAATAGGCCCCATGTCGGTTATTTTTTAATTACTTTTATGTACCGACTCTCCACCTCCATCCCGAAGGATGCTCTTCTCCAATGCCTAAAGGGGTTTAAATTATATACAAACAACATCAGGAGAACCACTATCAATCAAAATGACCCAGAAAAAATGTTTATTCGAGGCAATATGTTTCAAAATTTTCACTCTCCAGCCCTAAGCCTAAAAAAATGAAATAGAAAACACAGCTAGAAAATTATATAACACAATTACTCCTCCAATCACTCTATAATATGTAACACTCAGAAATGTGAAGCAAAGTCATCTAATTTGTAATAGTTGAAACTTGTAATATATTCATATCCTGAATTATTCATAATTTGACATGGCTAGATTTGATTTATAACATATTGATAGAATGTGCAGTAACGCTGCAATTTCCTGGTGTTTAATACTGTTTGTACCGTACAGAATGGGCTTATTATTCTCATTATTTCCTGTTATTTTTTATTTTGAAATCGCCTCGTAATCTAGATAATTACAAAAAAAATTACTTACGAGGTATGTTCAGAAAGTGAGTGTACTGTGACCATAACGGGACAGTGTATTTTTGGTTTTTGAGGGTTTGCAAAACTGAGTGGCAGAGGGGATCTCCTGACAGAGTGAGCATCGCCGGAACACGGTAGTACGTAAACTCACTTTCTAGTTACGTGAAAGATGTCGGTAAGAAATCGCGCCATGTACGAGCTACGTACTATATAAAATTTTTTCGCGAATCAAAACGGTTCACGGCGAAAGTGTTATGAACTGACCGAGCGTGTTTAAATGATGCAGGGAGTTTAGTGGAGGTAGAATACATATTCATAATGAACAGAGGAATGGAAGGCCTTCCATTTTGACTGCTGAGTTTGTGTAAAATATCTATGAAATTGTTCGTGAAGGCCTCCTATTGACAGTGGATGACCCAAAAGGAGCATTCAAATAAATAGGAGAGTAATGCTTACAAAAGGAGTGTGCTTTATGCACGACTACGCCCGACCTCACACAGCCATAGCAACCAAGGTGTTCTTGGACTCATTTGAACCCCCCCCCCATATTTCCCCATTTTGACGCCTTCATATTATCATATTTTTACCTCCATGAAGGCATACATGGGTGGAATTAAATTTTAATTCGACGAGCAGGTGCATAAAGTGGTTCTGAAGGGGGAAGGGGGAAGGGGGAAGGAGCTAGAGAAAGAGTTCTCCGAGGAGGAAAGAAAGAAGCTCACCACATGCATTGAACGGGATGACAATTACTTGGAAAAATAGTCAACAAGTGTATCAATAATATCATGTTTCAAATACACTTTTCTAAAAACATATATAAAAATTTAGTACACTTACTTTCTGAACATGTCTCGTAGATAAGTCCCAAGTTTTATCCACTACATAAGCATGTATAGTTAAGCCATATTTTTTAACTTTCTGATTCTGTCCGGCAAGGTCTACATATTTATTAATCCAAATATTATTAAAAAAACGAAATATAACCTCTCGGTTATTTGAAATATATGATACTTACTCATATTGCATCCCGCCCCAATCAGTTGGAGACTGGACACGTGACTTACCAGAATCTCGAGATGTACTGGGAATCTCATATGTATCGAAAACTATGTATTCGGCATTACCAGAGGCATTTAGGACATTTTTTTCATCCCATCTAACCTCCCCTTTTTTTGATAGAGCTTCATCTTCAACTTAACCGTCGTGGTGAATGTTAAAATTCAGACTCTCGAGACCAAAATTCGACACTAATGTCTGTAATTTTAGATACTTAATAATAATTCCCATTGACCATGGCAACAGGGAGTTCTAATTGGACTTATACTGCAAACAGAACCCATAATTTTTGTTTAAACAATAATATCGTCAGTTTTCACATAATTTTTACACGCAACCACCTTCACCCGCACGTTTCTAACCCCCAAAGTGTAGTTTCCAACAGTCTAAGTCATATGTGGGTTTGGTTGAGTTGATCATTACATTTAGGAGAATATATATATATATATATATATATATATATATATATATATATATATATGTATATATATATGTATATATATACTAACTAATTACGGGGCTATTTATTTATATTAGGCCGGATGAGGAATTAATTGGACAGTACACTCTTAACCCCTATTCAATTCGCAGAATAACGTAGGTAGCTGAATAAGCGACTTAATCCGGATTGGGAGCGTCAAATTTAGTACAATTATAATTTTCAACAATATTTTAAAAATGTTTTAAATAATGATGATGAAAGATAGACTTTTATTACTATCATACAGCCGAACCTTAAATTGAGAAACCCAAGATGGAAGAAAAAAATTTATGTGATTAACCACCTTAAAAACAACAAGGGCCCATGTTCTGACCGAATTACAGCAGAAATGTTAAAGAGTGGGGGAAACTTACTCTGGGAGAAATTTATAAATTAATTTTATTATTATGGAATGAAGAATGGATCCCGGAAGAATGGACTGTTGGTATTATACAGCCTATATTTACACTATTATGCTCTAACTAAAGATCAATAACCCTGCTAAATGTGACGTATAAAATTCTGTCCGGGTTAATTTTCAATAGGTTGGTGGAATATACCGAAGAAATTATAGGTGACTATCAAAGTGCTTTTAAACTCAATCGGTCAACAACTGACTACATTTATACTCTACGACAAATTAATGAAAAGGCTTGTGAATATAGTATTGATATGCATAATCTATTTATTGATCTCCAACAAGCCTTTGATAGTCTAAACAGAAAAGAAATGTTTAAAGATATGTTGGTCCTGGGGATACCATCCAAATTAGTGAGAATGGTCAGAGCTACTCTGGAGGGATCCAGAGCAATGGTGAGAGTGGACAGTGAACTAACCAAACCGTTTGAAGTAGTAAACGGAATAAGGCAAGGAGATGCCTTGTCCACCTTGCTTTTTATTCTGTCCCTTGAAATGGCTCTACAAAGTCTTAATATCTCCGGACACATAGGAACAAAATGGTCCAGATATCTGCATATGCAGATGATATGGATATCATCTCTAGAAATATAGATGAATTAAAACAAACGATGGCCACAATAGATAACTGTCTTAAGGAAAGAGTGCTTATAATTAATGAAAAGAAAAGTAAATATGTGATGGTTATAAAGAAAGAATATAGTATAAATAATATTAAATTAAATGATTATACTATTGAACGATTACAGGATTTCACATATTTAGGCTCAAAACTTAACAGTGAAAATAATGTGGGAACTGAAATAAAACAACGTATCATCAATGGTAACAGAACTTACTACGTGTATGAAAAATTAATGAAATCCAAGATGTTAAATAGGGAATTGAAGTTAAAAATTTACAAAACACTTATTAGACCTGTAGTGATATACGGTTGTGAAACGTGGACCCTTAATAATAATGATAAGCACTTACTCAAAATATTTGAACGCAAGATACTGAGAAGGATATACAGACCTGTATGTACGAATGGAGAATCAGAACAAACAGAGATCTAGAGCAGCTCATGAATAACGAGGACATTGTTAGGTTTATTAAGAGCAGAAGGTTGGCCTGGAAGGGACACGTACTTAGGATGGATGAAAGCAGAACATCTAGACGGATTATGGACTGGAAGCCAGTTGGGAGGAGGAAAAGGGGGAGACCCCGGACAAGATGGGTAGATGACATCGAGAAGGATATACAACCATGAAAGTAAGAGACACTGACACAGGAGAGGGCGGAATGAAAGAAAATTGTTAATAAGGCCAAAACTCACATTGGGTTATAGTGCCAATAAAAGAAGAAGAGGATAATTTTCAGCTAAAATATTGGGCTAAAGAGGTCAATTTAAATTTTGTGTATTATTCCTTTTGACAAATTAAACGAATTAATGGTTTTAATTAATAATTACTATTCAAATATTGCATTCACTAATGAATTCGAAAATTGCCTGTATTCCACCGGAATAATTTTTTAACTTCTAATTGAATCTACTAACAAAGGAAGAGCCTTAAATTTTTATCTAATTAATGAAAAAATGTTTTGGTTTTATATTTTTTGATAAAGCTTTGTTGTTGTCTGATATATCACAACATACTGATAACTTTAACTGTGTATTCAAAATCTTAGCGGTTTATTATTATTTTATTGATTTTATTTTAAAATTCATTAATCTGAGAATTTAATACACTTACAACAATAAAAAAATGTTGTCTCTTTAAAAAACATCTACTAGAAATTTTATTGTTTTACCATATTATGTTGATTATCTACAAGAATTTAAAATGTTATGTAATTAACTATATATATATATATTTGAAATTTTCAAATATGAGCATTCTTTGTCACATTTTGCTAACGATAGTTACAATAGTTGTTCATTTTGTTACATCGGCACAGACTAAACGATATTTGTTAACTAGAATTAAGGAACATAAAGATAATGTGAAAATGTCCTCCTTATAAATATTGTCGTATTACAAAACATTGTTTGAATCTCAATAATTCCTCAATTTTTATGTTAGTGTTATTCTCAGAGATGCTCCATATTAATCCAGACATTTTCTTTAAATGACATTTATATACTATTTATGATTAGTTTATATCTTGTATTCATATTATTTGTAATGTTTTTACCTTTGGCAATATTATTTCTGTCTGGCTTTAGCATTGACAAAGATAACAGCAGTTTATCAAAACGTCCACTCACTTTTAAATTATGTAGTGTTGAAAATAAATTTCAGGTATTGTCCGTTTAACATAATATTAGTAGTCATAAAATATCAATGTACATTAATTATTCACATTAATGTAGGAAATATATCACAATAAATTATATTAAAAAGACTTTTGTTTTATAGCATATATAATCGTATAAGTTTTTAATTTTCATAAACGTGACGAAATATTTCTCCTTGTCAATTTTATTTAAAACTATAATTCAGCCATTTTTCTAGCGCGCTACTCTTTAATAATTATTTTAAAGCAATAAAACTCAGGGTAATTTTATGAGCCCGACTTTTAATCACAGAAACAATGCTTATATATAATTTTAGTAGCACATGAAATTTTACAAACTATGTACCTTGAATCTTAACTGGACAACGTATATATTGCGATAGGTATACTTTTTCGGTTAAATACATCCTCAGCAAAAATATTCTGTTTGTGTCGGGGAGAGGGTCACGGATCTTGATTTTACTTTTTTTGAGGGGTCATCAGGGTCGTTTGCTGGATCTTTATATATGTAGGAATATACATCAATGTGTATATTGGTGTATATTTTGTTTAATTTATATATTGTCTTTAATTTAAACAATTAAATTGTTTTTATTAACAAAGTCAGTTCCGTAAAATAAAGGTCATCTAATTGAAGGAAAGTTTAAACTGTGTGTGGCCTGATAGTGAGATTCAGAGAATTTCCTGACGGTTTGTTGTCATTATGTATATTTCGACAGTCAGCTTCATACGCAATACGGGAATTGGTAACCGCTCACAGTCGCGTGTTCTCTGTTCCCATTGGAACAGTCGGCCAGCAGGCTCCTGAACTGGTCGAGGTACGGAGAAGGGAATGCTGCGACCCCACAGCAAACTTTTCTCCCGCTATCGGAAGGGCGTGGGACAAGTACCCAATGCCCGACCTACCTGATGTAGGTTTTTCTAGGGTTTTCCCTGCATTTCTTTTAGGCGAATGCCGGATAGGATCCTTAAACCATAGCCCGGGAACCCTAGTTAACCCTTGGCTGCCCCTCTCTACCCTTCCGCATCCCCCCTTTCAAATCACTTCCTATGCTACTAAAGGGTAGTTGTCACCATGTGGATTTCCCTCATGTAGCCTGTTACTCATTAAAAAAAACCTGGTGGGACCAGAATCAAACGCCCGACCTACCTGATGCAGGTTTCCTACAGTTTGTCCTGCATCACTTTTAGGCGAATTACGGGTAGGATCCTTAAAATATAGCCCGTGGACCTTAGTTAACCCTTGACAACCTTCCACTATCCTTCTGCATCCCCCTTTTTAAATCCCTTCTTATGCTATTAAAGGGGATTACCCTCATGTAGCCTGTTGCCCTAAAAAAGCCTGGTGGAGGGAACGAGGTAATCTGCGAGTGATTTTTCTCTCAGGTGAACCTCCCTAGATAGCTCTGGAGAGGGCTACCTTCGGGGATGGCTTCTACTCTCTCTGTCTTTTTTAACTAGGGTCCCTACAAGAGGTCCGGGATCGCACACCTTTGGCTTACGGTAAGAGTTGTCACATATTCGTATGGTAATAGTCGGCCATGCAGTTTTTTCTAGGATTTTTCCTGCATCAGTTTTCGGGCGAATTGCCAGGTAGGATCCTTAAACCATAACCCGGGGCCCTAGTGAACCCTTAGCTACCTTTCTCTACCTTTCCGCATCCTCACTTTCCAATCCATTCCTATGCTATTAAAGGTGATTTGCCAATTCGTGGATTACGCTCATGTAGCCTGTTAGCCCCCAAAAGCAAGTGGAGGGATGAGATCTTGGTGAGTAAAAAAGTAGTTCGTCGAGAAGAGGTCGTCGAGGTCCTTAGGGCCGAAATGTTTGACCAAAAGAGTTGAATAGGGAAAAATTATAAAATATTCAAAGAATATAACTGCATTATTAAACTGTGAAAGCAATATAATTCAGCGGAGATTGTGTGTTTAAAAGAACTGGACGGAGGACATGAATTTTCACTCTGTCGCTGTTGTTGGTTTCGGTATCTGGAACATTCTAATTGGCTGGTGACTAAAGTCGAACTATTTTGTGATCTGCATATAATTGGGATCACAGTAACTCTGACTGGAATCCACGGCCATAACACCTTCGGCGTTGGCGATTTTATTTGCTGACTGACGGGAGGCTGCTAGTGAATAATCTTGGATCCTTAGGCGAGATTCTCTCGGGCTCTGACAGGACATAATGGAGTGTGTTGATTAAGTGTTGACGTAAGAGAAAGTTTGTTTGCAAATTTTGGCCAATTTCAAAGTTTAAAATTTTTCTAAAATATGTGCTGTTAATTCTGTGGTGTTTAAATTAAAATTGGGATCCAACAATAGAATGTTAAGTGTTTATCAAAAATTAATAAAACACATTGTAAACCTTGTTGGTTCGTCAAATTTAATTAATTTTTATTTTACAATTTAATCTGTAGATTAAAATCAATTCGTTTTCTTAAAATTTTATATTTCAGATCATAGAGTGCACTTATGTACATTTCTGAGGTCCGATAAAGCAACCTGAGATAAGTATAAAAACCTTTAGCCTGAACAGTTTACTGGGTCTGTGGCAATCTGTCTTTCCGTACGGTTCCTGGGATTTTAAGTCAGGAAGTTTGTCAGATATGGCAGATCGCTAATTAGAGGAAACCTCAGAATCAACCTCCAATACATGCTTAAAGCCGTTTAATTTCAACAATCAGTCAGTCGTGCTGTGATTAACCGTAACGCACGTTTATTGGTAATAAAATATGAATTTAATTTGTTTTCAGCTATTACAGAAATAAAGCAAAAAAATTGCACAAAACTGTCTGACATTTAAAAAAATTGGTGAATTTATCAAAACACACAGGAGACACGGTAAAGTGATAATTATTTTAAGTTATAAATTATAATTAATAAAATTAAATTCCTAAAATTATTGCATTGGATAAATAATGAAATGACAATTAATGCGTTTCCATTATAAATATGTAATATATGGAAACTTTACATTCTTGCTTATGAAATCAGAAACATATTTTCGTCTATAAGGCAGATGCAAAATTGGTATTTTAATATCACATAATTAACATTTTAGGTGAACTTGGTTTCTTTCAGTGTTCCTATAGAGTTTCTTCTTTTATTGGCACTATAACCCAATGACAGTTTTGGCCTTATTAACAATTTTCTTCCATTCCGCCTTCTCCTGTATCAGTCTCCGCCATCCTCTTACTTTCATGGTTTGTATATCCTTCTGAATGTCATCTACCCATTTTGTCCGGGGTCTCCCCCTTTTCCTCCTCCAAATTGGCTTCCAGTCCACAATCCGTCTAGGTGTTCTGCTTTCATCCATCCTAAGTACGTGTCCCATCCAACCTTCTGCTCTTGATAAACCTAACAATGTCCTCGTTATTCATGAGCTGCTCTAGTTCTCTGTTTGTTTCCTATATAGTTTAAGAATGTATATAAAGTATAAATATGTCTTCAGCACTATAAATGATACGGTATTTTACACTGAAGTTTTATGAATGTATTATATTTGTCATCTTAAAAATATTTTTAATTGGCAAATAGAATTTAGTATTATATGGCTCAATAAACTTCAGTGCACTGGTGTTCTTTTTATTGACGTTTTGGTAGGAAACTCTCCAGTCAGAGATGATGGACACACACACATAAGACCCATGCCCTCGTCGGGATTCGAACGCGGAGCCTTTGTGATGCGTCGTAGTGACTATTTTTTTTAGGGTAACAGGCTACATGAGGGTAATCCACATGGTGGCAACTCCCCTTTAATAGCATAAGAAGGGATTTAAAAGGGGGGATGCGGAAGCATAGGAGAAGGTAGCCAAGGGTTAACTAGGGCCCCCGGGCTCTGGTTTAAGGATCCTACCCGGCTTTCGCCTAAAATTGATGCAGGGAAAACCCTAGAAAAACCTGCATCAGGTAAGTCGGGCATTTGGTACTTGTCCCACGCCATTCCGATAGTGGGAGATGGGGTCGCAGTTTTCCCCTCACCGTGCCTTGACTGGTTTAGGAGGCTACTGGTCGACTATTCCAATAGGAATAGCGGACAGCTCTTGCCGTATGGCCAGGTAATTTCTGAATTTAAAAGTTGATAACAATGACTTAAGTTTCGACTGTGAGAAGAGACAGTCTCGGGAGAAGTTGAGTGCCCGTTGAAGCAGGATTGACGGCTTCGATTAATTTTCTGTTTCGCTCCGAAAGCGGAATATTAAATTACTCTGGGGATTGTAAACGTAAAAATAATGCACGCCGAGAGAGAAATAAGGAATAAACTCAAAAAGTAACACAGGTTTCTGTAGAGTTGACAAAAGTATGCTTTGAATATTTTAATTAATGATCAAAAGATCTAATTGGGCACGTAGGATTTGAGTTTTGTTATGCGAAAGAGAAAGAATCTGTGAGGGAATGTGACTGTGACCATATCGCACTTTTTACAGTTTATGGAATCACTGTAATTGAGTTACGTGCAGATGTGTTTGAAGATCAAAACGACATGTTGTGTTATCCAACAAACGTTCAGGCTTCATCTTCATTATCGTTAATTGTGTACATCGTTGTTACTTTGTCAAAGCCGTGGCTACATATTTGATTACGAAGGCGAAATGCTGGAAGTAACTGTGACAAATGCCAAGAGGGAATGAATCAGAAGCGGGCGAGGGAACGAGGATGAGAGAGAGAGGGAGAGATTAGCGTCACAAAAAGCGTCCATCCGTAAGCGCTACTGGAAGGCCCTCGGAGAAAGCAGGAAGACCTGAGGACCGCAGCTGCCACCGAGGGCCGGCGAAATAATCCACTTAGCGTGTTATTTGTCGTTGTTGTGGCAGCACTGGCGGAGCTTACTCGTCGAAAAGGGAGGCAAAAATACGCCAGATAGAAAGAGATATAGCTGCAGACAGGGATTAAAGCGGCAACTCCGGCTCGAAAGCCACGCTAACATATTACGAGAAATAACGCGTCGCTGGCTTATTTGGAAATTATTTATGGAGAGCTGGAGTTAACAAATTTACATCGAAATAAGAGGGCCGAGATTTTCGCTGCGTGAGAGTCCATAAAACCAGACACTAGGCTCTTTCGCAGTCTCATCCTAAGGCTGGTAATAAAAATATATTTTTCATTATACGCGGGCCTGTATTGCAGTGGGGGCTGAAGTCACATAGGTGGTTCATGTTATTTTAAATTATAATTCTGTAATAGTTCTTCACTGTTTTCTTCTGACAGCTAAAAGATCGTATAAAATGTGAAATAATTTAGCATAATTTACTTACCAAATATCTGAAATTCAATTTATCACTAAAAATTGTTTCTTATAATCTGGTGCTATATTAAATTTGAACGAGATAAATATAAAGGAAGAAATCTTAATTGTATCTGTCAGATCTAACTGAAATTTATCATTCACGATTTAATACTTTTTTCGATCGAATAGGCATCTCATAGGATTTTAATAAAATCTATTATAGTTAATATTTGTGTACCACAATAATAAAAAAAATACTAACTTCATATAAGCTACGTGAGGAATATATGATCAGTTGCATAAGCATATGCAATTATTAACTTGACAAAAGAGAAAAAAATAATAGAAAATATGAGGAAATCTAATAGACAGTACGTTTGCGTGTTTTTAGGTTTGTATGTATGTTTCACATACCAATATACACCCATGGAGCAAATTTTTCCAAATTTCGTACAGCTGTTCCTTTAAAACCGAAAACAAACACTGTGCAGGTAAGACACGACTACTAACCCCCCGACTGAGGTGGAAATTTTCAAACATGTTAAAATGGCCGATATTTTCGTCGAATAAATATTTTTCGCGATCCATGAGATTGATGATGTTTGTCCCGATGTTGTTTGTGTGTAATTTCTACATTTTTTTCTGTATTGGGGGAACGATCCCCGGGCGGTGAAGGGACATTTCACAATAACGCGAGAACAACCAGGATTAGAATCTAATTCGGAATTATGGATGACGCTGGAATTAATTATGACAACCCGGGAAACGCCGGCACCTAGCTAGTTACTGAAATAAAAACTTTGCTGCTAATGCAGACTATTCCATAAAATTAATCCTACTTTTTGGTTTAATTATTGTCTTCAAACTTTATTTTCAGGAGATATTGAGAATTATGCGTTAATAATATTTGCTTAAGAAGGTTAATGTTAAATATGTTTGTGCTAAGGAAAAAACGTTTGTACAAATTGGCCATTTAGTCTTAAATGAATTGCATAATAATAAATGTTTCGATATAGACATTTATGTTACCTCAACTGAGTACCAATTCAAATATTAATAATTTAATAATTTTTAAAAACTATTAAACCACAGGCCTTTATTTTCAGTATATACAATTTTCGATTAATTCGATTTATGGCCACATTTAAGAAAATTCAGCTATTTCGAACAAACGTAATACGTTACAGTAATTAATAAATTGCTAGTCCGTTTATACCAGTTCATGTCAGATTCAAATAGAATACTTTGCCTTTCTAGAAGTATTCATTGGGATGGGGTTGGACTTCCGAATGGCTCTGTTTCTTATTCATTAGAATAGATTGAAATTAAACTATAATTATTGTGATAAAATTATTTAAAAATATTCTATATATTGTAATTTTTATAGAACTATTAACCGATTGTAATGTTAATTTACATATATCAATGTATATTGTAATGTTTTTAAAATAGTTTCTTGGAATTTTTATTTAATATATTTTATCTTTTATAATTATTTGAATTTATTATTATTTTTCTAACCTCTGAAAATATTTAATAATATGGCAGGATTAAATTATTTAAAATAATTTATATTTTATAGACGAACATAAAAAAGACATTAGCTTCCTGCTCTTATTATCATCTTGAAATACCCATGGCTATTTTACAAAAATAAACAAAACAAAAACATACACAATTTCTGACAGGCATTCGTAGTCATATGGCTTTACGAACCCACTTTGATGGGATTATCTTCGGGGGCATTACCACTATTAGGTCTGACAGGTCTGTATACTTTGCAGCGGACGATGCAATCCCTAGTATTTCCTGGAAATGGTCACCCAGCCGACATACAGCTTCTTGTCCTCCATCCAAAACTGAAAACTATTTATTCATTACCTCCTAAACTAACTTATAACATCCCAGAACTAACTAACTACCGCTTGCTCTGCAAGCTGCTTTCTCACCTCGATTTTCCGAAATCTCCCCCCCCCCCCACACGGTCTTGGATTCCACTGTTTCTTTCCCTATACGAATCAGTTTTGTGCCCCCACAAATATGTGAATAAACCATCCCAACGTGTTTCGTCAACTAAATTCTTTGAATTTTGCCCATTAAAATTACGGTTATTTCAATAGATATGTGTGGACACGATTTAATAATTTTGAACACTAAATTTCAAATAGTTTTTATGTACTTTTATTCCAGTTTGTAAGGGCGTTTTGTTTGTCTCATATAACGTGTATTGAAATATAAACAATTAATTTTGTAAATAACATTATATTTATCTACAATGATCATTTTATCATTAATATTTCTGGCTTATTTTAAATTATTGAAAGTTTTAAGAATAAAACTAATCAAGTTGAAAGCTTTCAAAACAGGATACAGCTATAAATATGAATCTGTCTGGCGAATTTTTAATTTCGTCCTTAATTTTAATCAATCTAATTTATGTATTTGTAAATGAAATTTAAAGGATAAGAATTTATTAGAATGATATTAAATTACTTCATCACTCGTATTGTAATAATAATCGAGACTAAATTGTTAATATTGTTAAATTAGTCTATAATTCAAATAAATATAATAAATATAGATTTATATTCATTTCATTGATACCACCTTTAATAATAGAAATAAAATGTCTATGGTAGAATGTTGTCATCTCCAACGTGACTTGTCTTCTTGTTAGTGTTATCAAAATTCTTCCTCTCACTTCAATATGTTGTGAAACACTGTAATTAAGAACTTATGCAATCTGTTCAAGGTTTAAGTTAGTATTATGGCACCTCATATAAAAATATTGCAGTCTTCTTCCATGTGAATGTCGAGTTTTCCATGATTTACTTCTATACAATACTCTACGCTGAACATAGTTTTTTTATATTGTAATTATCAAATAATTGATTAATTAACAATTAATTTCTTTCGTTGGCAAGCCATTTTGTAATACTCAAATAATTAAATGAATTATTATGGTAAATTAAAGGATGAATTTATTTATTAAATTTTAAGTGAAATGATGTTAAATAATTACAGAATTTAAACATCAGAAAACTATTAATTTATTTAAAGTAATAATAACACATTTTCGTGCTGTGATTAGTTTACATTTGTGTTCTTACTATTTTACAAATTTTATTCACTCTTGTCTCAGGGTCGTTAACTGGACCATTTAAACAAAGAACAAACCTTTTCTTACTCTAAAAAATTAAGAAACAAATTTTACAACATTCAACTTGTTTAGAATTAAAACAATAAATGAATATTGAATCCGAAATCTGACGATTTATTCTTATTACAATAAAATTTATAAAGTATCTCCCTATACTTACAGTTTTCTTTACTCGTACCAGGCATTCGTTTGGGCTCTTTGATACACTATACACTATTCACATGCAACAGACCATTGTTTCACAGAATTTAATTTGTTTCAAATCACCGTCTAAAACTTTTGTATCTTTCAGCAGACACAATTACTCCTTACAACACTGTGGACCTCTGCATTAGGTCCCTCTCTCTCTCCAGCAAATATTGAAGCTCTCGTTCTGATTAAGGGTAAATCAGAATGTTGAACACTCTTTCTCCAGAGTTCTACCGATACTCGACGAAACTTTGTAACTGTCTTTACTTGATGAAATACTCTCTGCGACTTTACTTATTGAAAATTCTGCTTGTGACTTTGCTTGATGAAATCTGCCCGCTTCTTTACTCCACGAAATCTGTGTGCAACTGCCCCTAATGAAGTATTTCCTGCAACTCAAGTTGTGACACCCGTAGCTTAAACGCTCGCCGCCGACAAAGGCTCGCCAGTACGTTTTACCCATTGTTGTGTTTATATCCTCGCCGATAACAATTTACTGCAATTGCCCAATTATTAATTCTCTAATTGCCTTTAATTATTACTACAATATATATTATCTTTATTTTAAGTGCCATTTAATTAAATGGAAATTAACGTATACCTAGTTAAGTGGATTTTACGTATACATTGGCTTTTCGTTACTAACTAGTACATGGTTAAAATGATGTTTACAATAGTTACTCATAGTTTATCAATATATTGATGTTTTGGTAAAGCATAATACTTTCTAAACATAGTTGTTAGAACGAAACGTTGAATTTCGAGCCTCCTCGTTGATTCACTTTTTAGCCATTTGAATGTTGTTATTCTTTTGTAATAAGACTAAGAGAGTCTGTTGCATATTCAACTTGATAGTGTGCATTTACTATTGAAACTTTTGTTTATAAAGGCTAAAATTAGTTTTTTAAAATCATTTATTGAAATATTCAACGGAAGAGACTTTTTCTGCAATCCAATTTCAGTGATGGGTACTAAGGTTTCTCTTCTAGAAATATATACTGTTTAGCACTTACACAAACATTAAAAAAAATTCCTGATGCGGAATTTGCTTAAGCCTACATTAATCGAAAGTTTGTTTATGCTGTACAGCTTATGGTAACACCTAATTATTTAATGGTTAATATGAAGTCAACTACAGAAAAATCGGGTTGCAATAAGCTCTCTGTAATCGTTATTAAAATTCAAGAAATAATTTAATACTTGTATTTTCCTTTTGAAAAGACAAATAAATCCTTGGTTAACAAAAAAATAAAAGGCATAAAATTAGTCGCCTTAACGTGGCGGGGAGGTTTGCGGGCTCCGATGATCCGGAGTGCTATTATGCTGGCGGGAGTTTTACTCCTGGTAGGGCCACCCAAGCCAGACAGGTCAAAGGGTAGGAGACAGACAAAGAACAGTCCACTGGTCCTCCAGGTTAGGGGTTGATCATGGGGCTAACAACCCCATATCGGAAAATCTCTATTGTTACGAAACTCAACGATAATAGCCGGAGTGATGGAACCGAGGAACGAACCATGCAAGGGAAAGGTAAATACAAACCAAAAAATGATATGTACATTGAAACCTGGAATATCAGAACATTAAACAAACCTAGAGCTCTACATGAACTCAAACAAGAGATGAGTACCTACAGCATAGGAGAAGCGGTAATTCAAGAAATCAAATGGAAGGGATGTGGTACCTTAAGAAGCGATAATTACACAATTCTTTATAGTGGAAGAGAGAGTGGCGTAATAGGGGGTACAGGTTTTCTTGTAAACAATAAATATAAAGCAGCAATCCTGAACTTTAATACAGTAAATGAAAGAATATGCACCTTGCAAATGAAGGCCCGTTTTTTCAACATCACACTTGTACGCGTCTATGCACCTACAGAAGATGCTGAAGATGATATGAAAAACGAATTCTATGAACAACTAGAACAGGTAGTAGAAGGCATCCCAAGACAAGATGTGAAAATAGTGCTGGGGGACTACAAGGCAAACGTGGGAAAAGAGGAAATATACTGTAGGAAAGGAAAGTCTGCATGACTTGTCTAACAATAATGGACAAAGACTTATTGATTTTGCCATGGGCAATGCAATGGTAGTGAAAAGTACATGGAACGTAAGGAAAGCCACATGGAGATCGACAGATGGAATCACCTTCAACCAAATTGATCATGTAGTATTGACAGGAGACACGCATCTGACATCGTTGAAGTGGAAAGCTGTAGAGGAGCGGACGGCGACTCAGATCATTATATGATTACAGTTACATATAGACAACGCATTTCTGTATATAGATCCGGAAGAAAGAGGAAAATCCCAAGAAGATATGAAATTACAAAATTAAAGGAGAAGGAAACATTTCAACTATATGAAACAGACTGTTCGAACAGAAGTTCGAAAAAAAAATACGGAAAGTATCGAAGAGAAATAGAGAACAGTAAGGAATACCCTACAAGAAACTGCAGAAGAAGTCCTGGGGAGAAAAGAAAGGATAAAAAGGTCAGAATGGTTTGATGAAGATTGTAAAAAGGCACTGATAGAGAGAAATGAGGCGAGGAAGAAAATGATAAACAGAACAACAAAATATAGAGTTGTAACTTTCAAGAGTAAACGAAAAGAGGCAGACAAAATCTGTAGAAGAAAGAAACGAGAAGCAGAGAAAGAGAGAGAAAGCAGAGATCACTGAACTGGAAGAGGAACATAATGCCCAGGAAGTAAGGAAATTCTACAAGAGAATCCAGGAGGTGAAGAAAGGTTTTCAGCCACGCAGGGTGTTCTGCAGATATAAAGAAGGAAATTTTATTGGAGGAGAAGAACAGATCTTAGATCGGTGGACGGAATATTGCAGCGAATTGCTGAACGTAACAACAGAGACTGGAATACCAGAACAAAATGGAACTAATAACGACCAACTATGGCATACGGGTAGCCAGGATGAAGAGACAGTACCTGCACCTACAATAGAGGAAATCAAACAGGCAATTAAAAGCTTGAAGAATAATAAAACGCCAGGGGAAGACAACATCTCAGCAGATATGATAAAGGGAGGAGGTGAACCTCTGACACGGCTCGTCCATCAATTGATAACCGAAGTATGGGAAAAAGAAGTGATGTCGGAGGAATAGAACCTGGCCATAATTTGCCCTATACATAAGAATCATGATAAGGCAAAATGTGAAAACTACCGAGTCACAGCCTTACTTAGTGTAGTGTATAAAGTCTTAACAAATATCAATGCTAAGAGACTAACCCCACTAGTAGAACAGCTTATCAGAGTGGCTTCCGAAAGTATAGATCAACGACAGATCATATATTCACTATAAGACAAATAATGGAGAAGTGCTATAAATTAATGTGGATGTACACCAGCTCTGTGTGGACTTCAAACAAGCTTATGATAGCGTGAAGAGGAAACAACTGTACCGAACTTTGATGGACATGGAGCGTCTATATAAATTGATAAGACTTATAAAAATTACTCTTGACAGCACAAAATGTCAAGTGAGAGTGGAAGGAAAACTTACCAAGGAGTTTGAAGTCAAGCAAGGCCTACGACAGGTAGATGTATTGTCCACACTACTTTTCAACATAGCACTGGGAAGAGTGATGAGAAAAGTGGAAATCAATAATACATGAGGCACTCTGTTCACCTGTATGAATCAGAATATGGCATATGCGAATGATTTATGCATGTTGTCCAGAAAACTGAAAGAGCTAGAGAAAGGGCTGGAAAAGGTGGCAGAAGAATTAGGGATGAGAGTAAATAATACCAAAACAAAAACATCTCTTTTCTTCAAGGAGAAACAGTGCTATGGAAAACAAAGACATCAAGCTAAATGGAATTAACTATGAGACTACTTGGAAGTACTGGTAACGAAGGATAACAGTATAAATGAATAAATAAAAGCAAGGATTGCAGCAGGAAATAGAGCTTACTGGGCCCTAATGAAGACTCTCAAGTCACGTAGTCTGCAAAGGAAACTGAAAGTGATTGTTTATAGAATAATGATAAGACAGGCGGTCATATATGGCTCGGAAACATGGACAATGACCGCGGCAGAAGAAAATTGTTTAAGAAGGTGGGAAAGGAAAATATTAAGATATTAAGACGGATTTTTGGAGCGGTAAACGAAGCAGGTAAATGGAGAATACGAAGAAATAGGGAACTGGAGGAACAGTATGGGTATGCAGACAATGTATTGGAAATAAAGGGGAACAGACTGAGATGGTTGGGCCATGTAGAGCGAATGTCAGAAGACATTGTCAAAAAGATCTACAAAGGGAATTCAGGTCTCAGAAGGTGCAATGGGAGACCACGAAATCGATGGTTTGACTATGTGGAGGAAGACTTACGAAAGATGGCTGTTAGAAGATGGAGGAAACGAGCAGATTGGGCTGTGATTGTTAGAGTGGCCAAGGTCTTACATGGACTGTAACGCCGAGGAGTAGAGTAGTAGTTATTCGTAGAATAAACGACGATATATGATAATCATTCTTATCTATATTTTATTTTCAGTTGCATCAACGTCTATTGTCATTAGAGACTTTTTGTTGAATTCAGTTATATTTCACTTCGTTGGAGAACGAATGTGTCAGGGGTTTTCGCTGATTGAAACACAACCACGCCCTCTCCGGGATTCGAACCCGTACCTCTGTGATAGGAGGCAGTGACGCTGACCCCTACACCACAGGCTTATTATCTTAATTTGTTCCTTTTGGAAACACTTGACTCAAAACGTGACTTTTTGAATGCAATTCGAGGAACTGAAGAAAAGCTTAATTTTAAAGTAAATGAATTTAATATAACGTCAAACTGAATTGTTCACTGAATAAGAAAGTTAGTCAATTCAGACCAAAAAGTGATCATATAAATACCACACAACGTTTCTAGGACCCTTGTCCATTTCGTCAGGTGCAAAGAAGAGCCTAGAGCGACACAACTGCACTTGTCAGCTTTTTGGTTTTGTCAACTGACAAGAGCAGTTGTGTCGCTCTAGGCTCTTCTTCGCACCTGATGAAAGGGACAATGGTCCTAGAAACGTTGTGTGTTATTTATATTATCACTTTTTTGGTCTGAATTGGCTAACTTTCATATTCATTATTTTCAATCAGACGTAAATGTCTTCATTATGAATTATTTACTGTTTAATCTCAATATATTCATTAACCAGAAACCAAACCTCTTTTTATTAGGTGTTTTATTATACCACAAAGGCATATACAGGAGCTCTCGACGATGTCATAGTCATAGTAGTCAGTTTCTAACGGTCATTAGATTAACATTGATCCCTTAATTCAACACCACGTACTAAGTGTCAAAGTATAATAATATTCTTATATATAAACACATAATAAAAAAGAGGATTGTTTTCTGGTTAATGAATATATTGAGTGAATGATTTTTAATTAACCAAGAAGAAGGCTTTTTTGCACATTTATTCTGTGTTATTGGATAGGCCTCAATTAATTACAGCATAATCGCATGTTAACAGGGTCTTATTTTTCTGATTCGTTTTTAAAGATTAGTGCGAATTCAGGAACAAAGTTTTTTTAGTAATTAAAAGTAGAAGTTTGATTTTAGTTCTTTAACAAGGTAGGTGTCAAATGACATCTCCTTTATAGGGTCTCTCTTCTTCTTTTACAGCTGAGACGAGTCTTGATTTAGAAAGAGTATTTCCTTACACAAAGACAGTCTCTGCTTAAATTACGCAGAGAGATTCGCCTTCAGTATTTGTGCAGGATAAGGGCTTCAGATAAAATTTTCAATCTCAAATATCGGATGAAAATTATATTCAATTAATGTGATGAGGTGGATGAATATTCTGGCAATGTTTAAGAAGTACTAATGATGCCTACCACTACACGGTTTCAAACTGTTGAGATATTTCGATCTTCATCTGTTTCACAGATTTGTATTTCATGCTCTGAAATTTGTTATATTTTATGTATACGTAGACATCCTGTGCGTCTCATCAGGCAGAACTTTTTTATTGAACTTATAGATCCACATGTGACAAATCGTCAGTATAGAACGTTATGGTCGTGTTCAAGTGTCTATGTGGGACATTCGATTGGATCGTGTGATATATATATGAGAGCTTAGTACACCCAATGACTACCGAATTAAGCGGATTGGCGGCATTATCTCTTACTGCGATGGGAATTCGGTTTCACCTGATTCTCAATATGCTAGCAGCATGATAATTACACGGAAGGTTGACATGCTAGAAAACTGTTTAATGACATAGCTAAAAATTTATTTTATTATTTTCCTTGGAATTGTTTTCAATATATTATTTGATAAACGCACCACAAGAAACCCTACTCCCGCCATCGGAAGAGCGAGGGACAGGTACCAAGATCCCGACCTGCCTGATGCAGGTTTTGTAGGGTCTGTCCTGCATCCCTTTTAGGCGAATGACAGGTAGGATCTTTAAACGGTATCCCGGAGGCTACTGTTCCGAATCTCCACTTTCAAATCCCTTCCTATGCTATTAAAGGGGAGTTGCCACTACGTGAACTACCCTCATGTAGCCTGCTACTCTAAAAAATTATAAAAACAAAATATAAATATAAATATAAGATTATAAAAACAAAGCATACAGTAACGTAAGCTAAAATGTAAGTTAATAAATGAGTGTACGACGTTGCCTGTGTATTTATTTAATTTAGCACGGTGTAGGAATTGATTCGACACTAACCTCTTGATAAACATTTCATTTAACCAGCATCAATAGCGCCAGTGCTTGGAACACATTTACGGTCCCCTCCCCTACCTAACCCCTCGACATCTAACGTCGAGTAAACCAGGATGATGACTGACGGTCTCAGGGAAATTTCCTAACACAAAAATGTCTAAAAAGTCACGACAAATTAAAACAGTAATAAAAGCTTACTTAGTAGAACCTAAAACCATTCTCGGTACATTAAAGGAGTAAAGAAATAAAATCTTTAAATTAAATACAGACCAAAATATAGCCGGTAACCTATGAAAATAAAAAAAAATATCGCGTAACGTAAAAATACTCCGGGTAACCTTTTGTCACCCACGTCCACCTCCACGAAGAGGAACATAAAATTTCATTCACCACTATGGTTAATGTGCATTTTAACTCAGCGATTCCTATAACCCCGGAATCGAAACTAATATCGGTCTTTCCTGCATTACTTTTTATGTAAACACATTCTAAATTCCACCCCCACCCCTAGAGGCGGAAGGTATGTCTCAACCCCTAAGTGTTTGTTCCTGTATCGTATGTAATATGGGTATAAAGTTTGATCCTCTTAAGTTACACGGTATTTTTTTTTATTTTCATAGAAACTGGTCTACGCATTTCAGATTTTAAAAGGAAATTTGCCTCCTCCTTCCACCTACACTCCTAGAAGCTGAGCTATATCGCAACCGTCAGAATTATACTCAGTGGCTTACATAGTCCCTGATTCAACAGCAGTCCCTGTTGTTTACTCATTACTTTATGTAACTGCCTTTCACCGCCACACCTACGGGCTGAACTACAACTTCACTGACATAGTGAATGTCAGAATTAAACTCACTGATTGCTATAACCCTGGATTTGACTGTTTCTCACAACACATACTGCTCTCTGACTGTAGTGTACTTCGACTGTTTCGTCAAGACCTCCAACCACACACACTGATTTTTGAATATCTAACTGACTGTTGAAAGTTCTGAGTGTGTTATATACGCTTTTATACAATACACTTAGAAACCATTATCTTCTCTACATTCTCGCGCCAAACAATGCTGTTCTTTACAATGCTCTGGCCTCAAAGTTACGCGGCCAATAATAAAAAGAAACAAAATTATATAAAACATTACATTACACATTTGTAATATCTACAATATATATATATATATATATATATATGTCTGTTACGAAAATTATTATTACGATAATTTAGCCAAACACAGATAAAAGAAGAGATGATATTAATACCACACAACGTTTCTGGAAACCTTTATCCTTTCTTCAGCTGCAAAAAAAATTAAGAACACAAGAATCTAGAGGGACTCAACCGACCAACTCATTTGACTAACTCAAAATTTGCAGACGTATATTTTTCATACAAATAATTTGATCTGAATTTAAGATACCATATTGTTATAAAGGATTTAATTTAGTGGTATCATTTTATTGTTTATTTTTAAATCAATTAGACACATAATTGTACGTTGTTAAATTTAGTAGTCTACAATATAAATTTGAGGCAATTTACCATTTTTCCTTACTTAAAAACACATTGCGACTATAACCCTCATGTCCTTGTGATAAATTAAAAACTGTAAGTCTACAGAATTTATATTCTAACGGAATTTAATTCGAATCTGTAAATTTTTATTTCTTATTTAACTATGTTTTGGCCAATTTACATTTCTAATTTGTAATATAATTTTTCTATTTAAGTATTTTTCCTGATTTTCTGAAGAAGTCCAATAATTGTGGGGTAAACGTTATATCTAAACAAATTATTGGGTTTAATACTTTTTTCTGTCATAAATATTAAAAACAATTGTCGGATTACATGAAAAATTTAAAAATTATTTTATTCATATCGTATAATGCTTTCACTTAACTTACATTTTAATAATAAGAAAAAAAATCTGAATGCATACAAAAGAAGCGATGAGTTAAGTACAACACACCGTTTCCGGAAACGTAAAAAATGTTACAAATTTGTTAAATTCAAACACGTTACTGTCACTCATGTCCCTTGATGTCGTTTCCTTGTTCAACTCCACTCCGAATGACTTGGTAATTAACAGTTACAAAACCAGATGGTCCATATTCAGTCAATTCATTAAAAATATCCACTTAATGTAATTTATGCATATTAAATCTAATCCTCAACGCCACATATTTTAAGATTAATCAAATTCACTATCATCAAATAAAAGTTTCTCCCATGTGACACGTCCTAAGTCCTTTTTTTGCTGAGATAAACATGAGAGATTTAGAGAATACTTGTCTTTCTCTACTTCATATCCAATCTCTTAGCTACATAAAAAAATGTAGGTGACGTATTTTGTATTATTAAGTCCTCTCAAATCAACCTTATAGTCAATACTTTGAATAAGTATCAAGTAAATATACAATTCACACATGAACCGTTCTCTTAATTTCCTTCACTGTATCCATTCACAATACTTACATTGTCATCAATTGGTTCAGAAAACCTACATACTCTGGACGTGTTCTCCATTTTCTCTCTCGTCATTCTCCTATCCAAAAGAGAGCTATGATATACAATATTGTACACAGAGGTAATACTTTCTAACTCCAAGTTCAATCAACAGATCATAAATATTATCCGGAACATTTTAATCTCTAATGAGTACCTTTTATTTTTATTTCATGAAATTCAAACTTCTCAAAATGAACTGAGAAAATTATTTGGGGGAGTTGACATTGCTTGAGATTTAATTCCTGCGTAATGAAACAACGGCGTTGGCAATTCGGATCCATGCTCAATAGAGAAATAAAAATTCAAATTTTGTACATCTTTTGGACAGTGTTTTTGTGTTTCACAATATTGAGAAAAAGTCGTAAGCTACGTTTACAAAAACAAGTCCAATAAATATTATAAACCTTTTTTAATTTCATGAACACTTGTTGCGTGTAATATACTGTGTCCATCTTCCATGTTACTTCTCATCTATCTGAATTTGCTAATCCCTCTACCAAATATATATTTTCCAACGATTTATAACTTAATAATGTTTTATTCGGAGGTTTCCTATTTATTGAGTTGGCGACGGAAGCTCCAGAATTAGATTACGCTTGATGATTCGGTTGTTTTTTCCGATATAAAAGAAAGAGTGTATTCGTCCAGTTAGTCGCAAAGCAGTAGGTTTTCTTAGTATCTCACATAAAATTTTCAATCAATAATTTGATAAATACGTTGTAATAAAAACTAAAAAATTTGTGTTTATTATTATATGGTTTATATAATTTTTATTTCTTCTTATTTTTTTTTAGGGTAACAGACTACATGAGAATAATCCACATGGTGGCAACTCCCCTTTAATAGCATAGGAAGGGATTTGAAAGGGGTGATGCGGAAGGGTAGAGGAAGGTAGCCAAGGGTTAACTAGGGCCACCGGTCTATAGTTTAAGGATCCTACCCGGCATTCACCTAAAAGTAATGCAGGGAAAACCCTAGAAAAACCTGAATCAGGTAGGTACTTGTCCCACGCCCTTCCGATAGCAGGAGAAGAGTTTTCTGTGAGGTCGCAGCACTCTCTTCTCCGTACCTCGACCAGTTTAGGAGGCAGCTGGCCGACTGTTCCAACGGGAACAGAGAACAACTCTTACCGTATGCCCAAGGTCTGTGACCCCGGAACATACACCACCCAAAACAGGCCGAGGTGGCTCGGCTTGTGGGAACCTTAGTTCAAAAACGGAGAGAGGAAAAGGCATCCCCAATTGTTTTCATACATGTTTAAATGTCCCCTTTAATATTTCAACTGATAGTATATAAAATACTTCAAGTTATATGACAGTAATTTACAATAAACAGATAAGATATGTTTCGGAAACTGCTTATTTTAGTTTGTTTATTTATATTTGCTTCTTTTTGGCATGGGAGTGAAACACCTTAAGGGATGGGGTTGATGCCCATTACATGAAAATATATGGAGTTTGATGAACATTTCTCTAGTCCAAAAGTCAGTTAATGTGTAACAAGTGTCACTATACTTTGATAGAGATGTTGTTGTACATATTAACTGTAACAGAATGACAACAATTAAATTTTTTATTTTTCTTTGTCATGACCGAAAATGTTGAAGTCCCAAATTTGATTAAAATCTAAATATTTATCTAAATTGAATGCTTCGTCATGCGTTATTAAGACTTTTCGACTGAGTGATAGAACTGCAGGGTCGCCGGGTCGGAGTTGACTGAAGTAATTAATTGAGAAGTATTGTCGAGAAAGAGAGTTCGCCAGCGGAGATTTACGAAGTTGCAGACGGTCGTTTGACACAAATTTAGTTATGAAAAAATAATAACTCCACGATAATTTATATAAACAGAAAGGATCTCTGTTTTTAAATTGTTTAAGGTTAAATACGTATTTTTGTATTTTAATTTGATTAAAATAAGCTCTCTTTATTCTTGAATTAACACCCCAAAAAACCTATCATTAATTTTCATTTAATGTCCCTTCTGCATTAGTTCTTAGAATTATGCCATTAGGGAAAAGTGACTTGTAGATTGCAGATGAGCCGAATTGAAGTCTTTGGTGGAAAGTCAAACCTTGCCGAGAGTGGACAAGGATATTAGCTTAGTGGTCTGAGTAGCCGCCCGGTAAGCGGAAGGTCCTGGTGTGACGTGTCATTCTGACCATCACCAAAAAAAATTTACATATTCTTTGGAGTATTGAATGCGGTGCACGAATGTATCATTATTGCTAATTTATTTTAATTAAATTACTTTTATAATATACGAAAAATATTGTCTTATAATAAATAAACTGGAAAAAAATTACGTCCGATTGAAAATAATGAATAAGAAAGATAGCCAATACCGGCAAAAAAGGTAATATAAATACCACACAGCGTTTCTGGAATCCTTGTTCCTTTCGTCAGGTGCTAAGAAGAGCCTACAGAAACATAACTGAGGTGGTCAGTTGACAACACTCAAAAACGACGAAAACGCAACGGTAATGGGAGAGCCGAAGTGTTGGCGTAATCCGTAGTTTTCTTTAATTCAAGAAAGGTATTGCCAAGTTTCTGGATTAACAGGCGATGTTAAAATGACTACAGTTTTGGCCACCCTGAATTATCAGCAGAGTTATAATGGTACCATATTTCCTTCTTAATGAGAAATGCGTAATTACGTTAATGACACTGTACGAGGTCGGACAAAACATTTCACTCACCCAGTTCATAGAATTTATGCTTACTGAATTTAAGAAAAATATCAGTTTAATATATTAACACTTTACTGTCTGCTTCTGACGTTGACATGCAAACTATTTTGGGTTAAGACGCAAAAGAAGCCGCCTTAACTTTTCCTGAAGGCCTCAATCACCTGGAAATATTCCCCTAGAATATAAAAAGTTTTGTAAACAAACCCTGAAGTTATTCTTTCGTTACATCAATGAAATGGAATTCAATTTTTTTTTTATTTGAAACCGCTATTTTCTTAAAAAATACGGAGTTGGAATAGTTATTTTGCATTAAAAGGGTGACTCGCAATGTGCATAGAGAAAAATTTAATTAATTGGTTTAAATATATTGAAATGTAATTTAAAATAAGTTTTTAATAAATTACTATTTTTATATAATCTATAGTATTTTTATAACAATTAAACACAAATTCAATAAATAAAAAATGATGATATCCAAAATTTTGCCATCAATCACACCTCCCGACAATTAGTAGCTGTTCCGCTGTTGGTAAGTTGATGTTAACTTTAAGACAAAAGCGTCAGTGTTTTCAACTTTTGAAACAAGTACCACAAAAGTATTAGCACTGCGATGTTCTTGCTTTTGATACTCATGTTCGTGGTTTTGTTGTTCAACAGAATAGATTCGAATCAACGACTAGATAATTTAAGAAACGCGTAAGCAATTCGTTTTTTTAACATTTATTAATTCTATTATTTTTAGTAGAGAGCATTAATTATGTATTGATTAAATAAATATGGCTCCCAGGCCGCCGTATGTGGGAAGCCACCTTATGAGCTCAAGGATCCACCATGCAATCAATAGCTCTGAATACATCCAGTAGGCCGTATGAATGCGATGTGCGCACGCTACGAACACTCGCATTCCTCTCTCAACTATCATATAACAATGTATATTATATAAAAACAATATTCTCGTTAAAAATACCAAAAATTATAAAATAAACGTTAACCATATTTTTAAATTTATCATAAAATTACCACGTAATTTCGCGATTCTTGGAAATATACTCAGATATTATACTTTAATATCAGAAAATTTAATTTGGATATCAGGTTCGTTTATAAAAACTGAACGTTTCTTAAAAGTGATCAATCTGGAAATGCAGGTTAAAGACTTTTGATAAAATGAATGATAAATTATAAAAAAATTTTATTAGTTCTCCAATATATAAAACAGGAACTTTCGGCTTTACACTAAGTCTTATTCATCTGCTTTTTATATAAAAATTAAAAAGTATTTACAACATATTTTGACACACTGTTCTCATTGCTGTAGTGTATTCAAACGAGACGATTTAATTGAAGGTTATTATTTATGTATTTCAATTTATTTTACGAATGAAAATATAATGAGAAATTAGTATTCTCGGCTTCAGTCTGGCGATGGTCAATGCTCGCTTCCGAAGTACTCACAGAAACGAACCTACCGCGGCATCCCTTAAAACGGATTAAAAATTGTGAGTGTGCGGCCTTTGCTCACGATATTCTAGTACGTTCAGGCCAGACGCTGCAATGTCTCGGCCGTGTCTTCCCACGCCCCTGAATTCGGCCATTGGGACCCCTGAGGGGTCTGACTAATAATATATTAAGATTTGTGGTGGCACAAATATGATTCCTATTGGCTAAAATCATCCGAATCCAGGATCTTGTATAGGGAATTTCAGAAAACCGGGGTTTGAAGGGAATATGCAGAACAAGTGAAAGTTAGTTACTTCTAAATTAGTTTTAGAGAACGAGTTAGTGAAATTTGGAGAAGTTATGAATAAGTTAGGTAGTTGTTGCTTTTGGAGTGGAGGACATTTTTACTGCCCTGCTGACGAGTACCTGTAGGCCGGCTCAGTGACCACTTCCAGGAAATATTAGGGACTGCTGTGTCCGCACGAGCCACCTGGCAGACCTGCAAGTGGTAACGTACCCGAAGATAATCCTATCTAAAACGTTTCATTAAAGCCATATGACCCGCTTCATACCGTTTATTCATAGCATAGCCGTTCTTTTTGTATGTAAATAATTTTTAGTATCATCCAACGCATAATTTTTGATGGCCCTTTTCAACTGTTTTCTTGAACACAGAATCTCTAAAGAACATACATTACGGAGCAACTGAAGTAGTAAACTTACTGTCAGAAAGATAGGAGATTATTTTTTGTAGATGTGTCAGACAAGGGTAGTCGATTTCACCGAATTTGTTAACTGCTACAATCGAGGCAGTGTTTCGAAAAGAACAAGGCAATCGGAAAGTTGGCATAGAACATCAGCTTCCTATTAGTGAAAGATACTGTAGAACTGATGAGGAATGAGAGTAGTTAATCCATGAAGTGAATAAATTTAAAACGTTGATCGAGTTTAGGAATATCTTCAAAAAAAGCGAAGGCGATGTACAACATAAGCAGGGAAGTCTGAAATAACAGTCATCAGTATAAGAAAGAAAAGATAGATCTAGGACACCTAATACCAGAATAAAAAATAACGGGACGAGCAATTTTCGTGAAGGACAGAGGTTAAACCTTGAGAAATGACTGTGAAAAATATGGACAAAGTAAGAGACATAACATGATAGTAGTCTGAAATGGAAATAAGCAGGTGACATAGGTCGTGGAAAGAAAACTAGTAGACTAAGAAAGTACCGGACTTGCATCCACGGGACCAAAGGAGAAAGACCAGGAGGAAGGCAATTTGATAGAAGGAACAAAGACGTCAAGAATATTAAAAGGACTAACTACAACAAAAGAGCCTCAATCCAGAGAATAATAATATCCCTGTCGGTAATATATAGGGAAAATATAGGTGGTGTGGGAAACAAAACTTCAGTCATCGAAAGGAAAATATCAAGAGCAAAAATATTATTTACGTATTTTATAACGTTTAATATTTATTTAGCGTTATTACTCGGAGTAAGGTTTATATATAGTAAACATTGAATCGTTACAATGTCACGTAGTTGATGGTTCTCTTCCAGAAATTAAAATCACAAAATTTGTTTGGAAAAAATTCCCTGACTCAGTATACAACTTTGAGGATTGTTGTTCATCTCTGATGTAACATCTCACAGTATTCATTTCCATATAAATGAATGTGTGGCATAAATCGAAATTAAACTAACTTCTACAGTATTTACTGACGCTGTGGTTTCTGAGATTATTGAGGGTCGTCGTGTTGTAAGTTTCTAATTGCTTGATTCTACTACGATGTAATGTAAAATTCAATTACGTTTCAGTATTTCTATAGTTGTACACATAAAGGCAGATAGTTCGTTTAAATTTCCCACTCAAATACCCATTTATCCGTAGTAATTAATTTTAAAAATGAAAACTGAACACGTAGGACTAGACTAATTTTCAAACATTGCGACGTCTATTGATATTAGTGAACTGATATATATCGGAATGTCTTTAACTTTCTCCGTGGTTAATATTCTCAAATATTCTTCATGTTCAATTATAAAGTTTATATATCGGAAAAGACCTTGAAAACCATATACTTTCAGAAGAAAAACATGTTGTGCGTGAGGTCCATAAAAAGTGAGAAGCAGCTGGCCTTTCTCTGTCTTGGTTAAACTTTTATGAGAACAGCGCGTTCTTTTAACGATCTCGTGTTATTCTTATGGAATTCTAGAATACACAGCCCATGCAGAATGCAGTCTACCGTGTACTCGACAGGGTATGTCGGTTTACTCTGGATGTGCTCAGAATTATTCGTCAAATATTAGTTTAATTTTGAATTTATTACTGAGATATAAATCCTTCTACTTAAAAAATTGACCGTATTCACCGTTAAAATGAATAATTTTATATATATATGCATATATATATATATATATATATATATATATATACGGTTTTGAATACCACTAAAAATTAAATTATAATTATAATTGCTTCACTTATTGTTATAGGTTTGAAACATCTTGTGGTGCCCACAAATGATTATTGGGAATAATTTTAATCCACGTAAACGAATTTATTATATATTTTTAGTGTTTGTATATTTATGTTTTATTTTATTTAATATGTATGAATTGGAGATAATTTGATACGAGCTTTGAAGAGCCGAAAGCATGAATATTCCCGATTGCATAGCTTTAATAAGCAATCAGCTTCATTTTATGACCAGAGTTAGGCCACGGACACAATAGAAGCGGCGAGCGGCGAGTGTTTGAGTGGAGTCGTTTACGATATAGAGCTGATGAGCGGGAACTAACTGTAGTTGCTCCTCTTGTTGACTAAACAAGCGTTTTACGAAAATGAAAAGTCGTTCACCTCATGAAAGGATTTACCAGTACCACCGTCTGTTTAAGAATTTAAGGAAAGATAAAAACGGTTTTTCTGATGTTCAAGAATGTCTAGAAATTTGCCCCTCGTTTAACGGAATAGTGTAATTGGTGATATTCTTTACTCTGGTCCAGTTGTGACACCTGGTTCCGATCCTGGCAAGTGTGCGTGTTTTAATTTACGAATCTGACTGATGAAGAATTCCTTGCCGCACAACCAAAAACTCTCCAGGACCGTAATTTTCGACACGATAGCTTGAAAACCTACTTTATCCCTCTTAGATCCGAAATACTCTTTTAAGTAATTGAATACGGTTATTTTTATCCCTAAGCAGGTCAAACCCCTATTCATTACCGAGGGCGGTGCCAAAATAAATACAAGCTACACCATGAAGCTTTTTGTCTGTCTTCTGCTACTTCTGTGCTGTTTCCTGTATGCTAAAAATTCGTATTTATTTCAGTAAAACTTTTCCTACGCCTTTCAACAACTTTGAAGTGTATTCTTAACCATATTCTGCTATTTTCCTTCAAAATAAACACCTCCCACCATTACCCCCTCCCCTTCCAAAAAAATTCAAATAAAATGTTATGTACATTAACTATGTCAACACTTCAACGGCGTGTTAATATGATCAGTTCACACCGAAGGTACTTATGATAGTGGTAACTAATTTAAAAAATATTTTTTTAAAAAAAAAACGAAAATAAATTTTCCCCTCCTTACTTTATATACTGTAATACTTTATATACTGTAATATTCACCAATATTGTTATTAATATAAGTTTCAGAATTGATAGATTATAATTTTTTTCTTGCTTAAGATAATGGCCATGACTTTATATTACCTATATTGGTGGTTACCACACACACACACACACACACACACAAACACACACACACATATATATATATACGGGTGGGGGAGGAGGAGAGTTACAAGAAAATAGCGCTGAAACAACCGAGAATCGAGTCTAATCGAAGGTAATGGATGTCGCTGAGTGTATTTATGATAATCTGGGCAACGCGCGGTGGTGGGAGGATTTGGGCGTAAGTGGGCGGGGGGTAGATATTTTAAAACATGTTAAACGGCCCTTTTTTTGTCGAATAAATATATTTCGGGATCAATGAGATTAATAAAATATCTCTACATGTTATCCGAGTATCATTTCAAACTCTTTCGGGCTTGGGAGGGGAGCACCCGTATTACATAAAAATAACGCAAAACAATCGAGTTTGGAGTCAAATCCAGGGTTATCTGTTGCGCTGAGTTTAATTATAACATTCAATTGGCCATTTAACTCTCAGGGGCGGGCGATGACGGGAACGGAATATTTCAAACCTGTTAAATGTTCTATATTTTCGTGAAATAAATAATTGTCGATCTTAATGACGTTGTTAATATATGTACCAATGTTGTTTGTAAAATTTCAAACCCTTTTCGCATTAGAGGGAGCGCGCTTAGGGGTGGGGGTGGAATCACTCTACCATACTAAACATATTTTACCCGGATAGATATTTTAGTCGTCAAACTGATTGATAGTGTTTCTGCCATATTTATCTGAATATAATTTCATCCCCATACAGCATGGGAAATTTTGAAACATGCAATCGAGGTCGATATTTGCTTTTAACAATTATGTATAGAAATATTTAGATTGATAGAATTTCTACGACTTTGTTTGTGTAAAATTTCAACCGCTTTCGGTATGCGAGGAGAGCGCAAGTAGGGGTTGGTATCTGGTGTAGTTACAAGAAAATAACGCGAAAACAACCGAGTTTCGAGACAAATTGGTATTATGGAAGTCGCTAAATTTATTTATGACAATCTGGGTAACGCGAAAAGGGAGGAGGGTCCGGGTGGGGGTAAAAATTATCAAACAATGAAACCGGCGATTTTTGCGTTGAATAAATATTTTTTTAACCCACAGTGGAGGGGGTGAAAATTTTCGGACTTGTTCAAACGGTTATATACATTATCAAAGATCGAAGGTTATATACATTTGTCGAATGAAACTATTTCAGGGCCAATGAGTTCAACCTTCTTAGGAACAGAAGGTGAACACATTTAGGGATAGGGTTCGAGTTGCGTTACAATAAAATAACACAAAAGCTACATAGATTGGAGTAGAATCGGGGGTTAGGGATAACTGACATCTCGGGCAACGCCAACCACCTAGCTAGTAATTAAATATATGAAAATATCATATTCTGAGATATGGTGGGTGGTTTTTTCCAGGGTGTAACAAAAGACAACCGTACATGGATGATGAGTGAAGATATTTTTTTCAAAAAAATT
Organism: Zhengitettix transpicula; assembly: GCA_037074705.1. NCBI lineage: Eukaryota > Metazoa > Arthropoda > Insecta > Orthoptera > Tetrigidae > Zhengitettix > Zhengitettix transpicula. The sequence goes on along the minus strand of CM073591.1, from coordinate 184,646,885 downwards.
ATAAAGACTGGAAACCGTTTTACAAAGGTCGTATAAATATCGAGAAGAATATTTGAAAGGAAAGATCGTGAACATCACCGCCGCATATCTTCTAATAAATAAAATAGATTGCACGTGGGAATCTACTCCTGTGGAGTAAATTTGACTAAATTTCGTACCAGAAACAAACGCTGTTGGGAGGGGAGAGGGGAGAACATGTCTACCGCCAAAGAAGCGAGTAAGAAAATTTTTTAAGATGCTCAAACGACGATAATTGTATCGATTAAATATTTTATTGGTTCAATGAGATTGATAGAGTTTATCTCGATGTTGATTTTGTATAATTTCAACCCCTTCTGACATAGGATGGTGGGATGGAGGTGGAGAGAATATACATAACATAAAGCCAAAACAACTGAGATTGGGGTAGAATGCGGGGTTATGGATGTTGCTGAGTTTAATTGTGTCAATCCGGGCAATCCCAGCTAGTTATAACTAAAATAGAAAACAATATGTTCTTATGTTAATCAAAATTTGTTAAAAGGACAAGGATGATTTGTAAGAGAATATTAAATAATTTGTTGAAATGGTCATTTGTTTAGAGGAACATTATGTATTAGGTTTGGAATGTTGTTATTAATTAATTGTTTGTTTTATTAAAATTTGTTTTTATTGTATTCTAATTTTATGTACATTCTACATACGTGTTCTGAGGGAGAATGTTCGGAAGCTGATGACGTCAGAGTGACGTCTGCTGAATACATTAGGAAGCTTGATTAACGGTCTAGGCGGATCTCGTGAAATCAATGAAGAAGTCAATATTTTAATAAGATTTGTGTATCGTTAAAAAAATTAAACAGTTATAAGTGGTTAATTATATTTTTAAGTGTTGGACACAAATAAATTTCGACCATTCGACAGCCACTTAAATTCCTGATACTCTAAGAGCACAGTGTTCTATTATATAAAATAAATTTAAATATGTATAATGGTGTAATATTCGATAAGTTGGTCGGGTTAAACAATTAACTAAAAAAGTGAGTAAAATAAGAAAAACTTTGTTGTTTGTTGTTATAAATAATCGAGTTGATATTATTCTTGAGAAAGAAATATTATATATATATATATATATATATTTATATATATATTGTAATACTAATAAAAGGCCATTAATTGTTTTAATATAATTGGATTGTTAGCGGTACACTTATTGAAAACAACAATCACGGCTCTTTGTTGGCGATAGTTGTTGGAAACCGCGCGCTCGTACGGAAGTCAGTCCGGCGAACGTTTCGAGAGAGAGAGGAGGCTGACCTAAAAAGTACGAATAGCGTGGTCCAGGAATTTCAACTGCAAGGTCAATTAAACTCTATAAACAAAAGTAAATAGTTCTTGACGGAGAGACTCATGATAAAATCGCAAAGTGGAAGCAAAAGGTTTGTACCACACAGATGCGGAATAACATTTCACATAAAGGGTATCGAGGAGACATACGTCCGAGGGTTGACCGAGGAGGCGGCTGATCTATAAATTACAGGTGGAAAAACAACGAGAACTAAGACCGTGATTATTAAAAATGATGTGTAGAATCAGTGAATAAAGGCCTTTTTAGTGAGTTGTGCCTCATGAATCAGATCTGGTACCAGAAAGACATTTGTGGTACAAAAACAATTATTTAAAGTCTGTAAACGAGGATTTTAGGTACAAGTCAGATTTTGTTATCTTGTTTAGTTTTCGTTTACTTTATTGTGTTTAGAATTTATATTCCGTTCATTTCAATTTTGATTTGTTAATTAGTTTATTAAATTTGTTTGTTCTAAGTATCAAGCCCAGTAAAAACCCTGAGAGAAAGATTAATGAGATGAAATTGTAAAAAATTATAAATTTGTATTTTCCTAGAAAGCCTCAAATAAAAATAATAATATAAAATTTCGTTTGTAAATTTGACGAAATTAAATGTGCAAAGTGAGGCTGATAATTTGAATCTTTGAAGAGTAAAATTTGTGTTTTTTTTAATTAATTATTTTTTAATTAAAGCCCTCAAGTTAATCATTACAATATGTATATATATATATATATATATATATATATATATACGACAGTTGAAGGTGGCAGTTCCATAAAAGTAACAATTTCTAGGGTACAAAAAAGGAAGATTTTATGTTGCTGTTGGAAATCGTTAAAGCATTTACGCTGTAGTGGAGACAATTTAAAAAAAAATTAAAACACATAAAGGTCTAGGGTTTTGAGAAATTGAAGGGCTGGTGCCTTTAGTGGCAGAAGCTAAAAGTGGTTCCGGATATAGCACTGTCAAGGTAAGCCTAATGCATTCTCGGAAACATGAAGTCGACAGCTTAGCCACTTAAGAAATTTCCGAGGGGTGTATTTTCTGAAATTTCAGCAAAACTGCAGAAAGGGACCACCCTGCGAAAGCGTACCTGTGAAAAGCTTCATAAATTGGATGAAAATCAGAAAATACTGGAAAGTTGGAGATTATGTCTTACCCCCACGGCGTTTGTTTCCGGTTCAAAAGGAACACGTTTGGTTAAATTTGCTCCACAGGAGTAGATTTGTATGCGGAACATACATACAGACATACAAACAAACAAACGTACCATCTATTTTATTTATTAGAAATTAATCAATTGTTTTTAAAAACAATACTGGATAATTGGGGGCTTATTTAATTTTAAGCAGTAGCAGAAGTGAAAATTATGCATTAATAAGGTTAATAGGGGCGTTGAACTCAGATTGGGCCCAAATAACATTTTACAAAAGTTGTTAATATAAATATTCCTAAATCGCCGATTCGTTTATATCCACGTTGTAATGGAAGAAATTTACATTGGCTAAAGTAAACAATGACTGAAGCAATTTAATTCACTTTCAAAATATCTGCAATGATTCTCCATACAAAGTCCTCAAGTTAAATCATCATCTCACGGAAGATTTTTTACACTGAAAATTACTTTGTCTGAAATTGAACAGTAAGTGAGAGAATTTACCTTTCCTAGAAATATAGTGCTACTGTATGTTGTAGTGTAGTTTTAAGTTATCTAGTTAGAGTATAGACTATTCATACAGTAGATTCAATTTTACAAATTTGTATTTGGTCTTCGTTTTCATTTTCATTTTTCTTATAGTACTGGTTCAGTGTTGTTATTTGTACGATGGCTATTTATGTTACCAACATTTTCATTATTATAAGCACTTTCACCTACCAAGTATGCACTATATTATAGAACGATAAAGTTCTTCAATTAATATTACTGATACAAACCAAATGGATTAAGTAGTAGTCCGAAGAAAGTATCACAATGTAATGGGGGGAAACGAGCAATAAGTATACAAGAGTTACGCTGCATCCCAACGGTTTGGATATAGATAATACGGAATAGTGGGTCTCGCTACTCAGGATGCTTTATTTTAAGAACATCTATATTCAAATAATTAAACTTGTATGAACAATACGATTTGTAAAGGTTTCTTTTTTTAACTTTGTCGAATTCTAAGAAAAACCAGTTCCTATCTTGTTCTCCGTACTCATCAACTTATTCGTTTCGTAACTATGCAATTTTAAGCTCAGAATCCCTACAATGAAAACCTTCAAAGGCCAACAAAATTTGCGCTGAAAAGACTAATTCTATTCTTCCTCTTCGTGTCGTTGGGCAGATTTCTTCTGTACTAAACCACTTGATTAAAAATTGTGTCCAGTAAATTATTTCTAAGTATTACCCGTCTCTAACACTTTTGTTATAAGTAGAAGAAACCAGTTCTCAAACAACAGTATATATTTCATTTATAATTCATTTATATTTCAAATATAGTTCATGACCCTAAGCAGATTACAATAAAAGGAATGAGATTTTGTGAAATCTATTTTACTAAACTTTTTCTGACATGTCAGAAGGTTTATTTATTGAATGATTCGATTTATGTTTGATAAATATAACTATGAAACATAAACTATATCAAAGTCACGTTATATAAAATTTGGAGCAGTAATAAGGCTACTGAATATTTACTTCTGTGGAGTTATAATGAAAAAATCCTATGCGTAATTTGTCGTATTACACTAATTTTCACATATTCACTATTTTCGGTTATTCGTGCTTCTAGATACTCATCCATCTGAAATTCACTTTCATATCGGACTTATTTGGCGGCCAGAACAAAATCTGATTTGTGATGGCTAAATTCTCAAAATTACAATACGAATTATTCAGAAATTAAGTATGGGAAGGTACAGACGTAAGAATAAATTTAAATATTATAATTTATTGTAATAATAATTAAGAAGGCCATTAATTATTTTAATTACAATGTTTTGTTTGGCGGCGTCGATCTCAAAAAACGACAGTTGGTGCGGGCTCTTATTGATATTGAGTTAGAGTGAAGTATGTGGATGAATAGTTAGTTGTGTGTCTGATCTCAAGGGAGAAGGATGTTAATAGAGAGTTAGTTGACTGCCAGATCTCGAGGGAGAAGGATGTGGACGGAGAGTAGTTAGTTTTGTGTCAGGTCTCAAGGGAAAAGAATGTGGATGGAGAGTTAGTTGAGTGCCAGATCTGAAGGTAGAAGGATGTGGACGGAGAGTAGTTAGTTGTGTGTCAGATCTCAAGGGAGAAGGATGTGGATGGAGAGTTATTTGGGTGCCAGATCTCGAGGGAGAAGGATGTGGACGGAGAGTAGTTAGTTTTGTGTCAGATCTCAAGGGAGAAGGATGTGGATGGAGAGTTAGTTGAGTGCCAGATCTCGAGGGACAAGGATGTGGACGGAGAGTAGTTAGTTGTGTGTCAGATCTCAAGGGAGAAGGATGTGGATGGAGAGTTAGTTGGGTGCCAGATCTCGATGGAGAAGGATGTTTTAAAGCAAATCGCCAGATTCTGGTGTAGAAAGAGTTGGTCAGCAGAGTTTAATAAGAAACGTCGACGTGCTGTTGGGTCGATGATAGGAAAAAAATATATCATGATATATTCATTGTTATGAACACTGTAGCACTGACCGGTTGCCCTGTTAACACATCTTGGATGTCTGCGGGCGATAGTGACTGATTGACTGGTGTCTGCGGGCAAAACAGCGGTTGTCCTTAGGCGATGAGACTGGAATTCTTAAATGATTGAAGTGTGTGTGTTTGTGAAAGTGAATGTGAAATTTTATGCACATAATGGCCTTTTAGTGAAGTACGTTCGCAAGCTTTGAAATCATTAAATCTGGTTCAAAAAGGACAGTTGTAAGTACGAACTAAATTGATAAATGTTTTGTAAACAGTAAATTAAACTTAATAGTCAGATTTCGTTTTTTTCATTTCATATTCAGTGCGTTTCAAATTGTTTAAGTTGTAAATTATTTAATTGTAATAGTGATTTGTTTTTTACTATCATACCCAGGAAAAGAGTATTTAGATTTGTTTGTAAAATATAAAATTTTGAAACTTAAAGAAAAAAATTGTTTTTAATAATTAATAATATTTTTTAAAATTAATATATCTTTTGTTTATTACAATATATATATATATATATATATATATATATATATAGTTAGTTGAGTATATATATATATATATATATATATACAGATAATATTTTCATTAATAATTGGACCTAGTGATCAGAGAGAGAAGCAGTCGATGAATTGAACATTGAATATCAGAAAATAATAACCTACAAAGAAAACAATCGAAGGACTCAAATTGAAAAAATCTTAAATCATTACTTGTTAATAAAGCTACTGTCTACGAAATATTCCACGAATTTTAGTAGATACAAACCAACTGGAGAGATTTATTAGAATTTACCCGAATATTAAGGATTTGAAGAAAATATTTTTTTGTGGACTATAAAAATGCCATGTTGTATGTTACATGGCTGAATCAATATAATAGATTGGAAATTAGATGTAGTTCATTCGAATTTACATTACAATTACAGAATTGAATAAGACATTACTAAATCAATGGCTTCAAAAATACTACATTAATGATTTTCATCATGACGACATTAAGCATGAAGAGTTGAGTTAACAGACTTTTGCCTCATTCTGTGTTGTTATTTATTCCGAGTGATATAAAACGTATTGGAGACAATAATTTGGTCCACCTTCAAATTGTGAAAATAGAAAGCGGATCATCGCAAACAATTTCCTTTGATCCTTTATTTAACACCCAGATGACAATGACAATAAACGTATCATATTGTAACGGCCGCGTCACATTAGCAACTCGTTAAATTATTTTATTTTAATTTATTGCAATGCATTTGCCTTCTCGACAGTTTAATTGTCTGGTAGTGTATTTTTATCCGCAATAAACCCTGTTTTACTTCAACTTTATTCCAATTTTTTTAGATAGAAAAATCCAGGAATTTATTCTCTTTAATTTCCCGTTAACTGTATCTTTTTATCATAATTACTTCTATCGTTGTTAATTACTTTACTGTATTCCCATTGTAGCGAATAAACGGATACTTTAATTGATAATGTAAAAAGCGTTCAGATCGGCCCACAGGGGTGCAACTTGAATGTTCATGCGAGCAATTCGAAAATTAGTTCGTATATAATTTAAAAACCGCTAGCTATGATTTAACTTATACAAAAGGAAGAATTGATGGTATCTCATCTAAATAAGCATTCGGCAAGTTCGATGCTTTTCATAGAGGCACTCTACATTTTGCGATCTCAGATTAAAATAAATGATTACTTTGTTTATGCACAGAATTATTACTATAGAAGAACTGTGATACTCAAGTTGATATTAGGCTGCGTTAGGTAATAATTCAATTTTTTAACATAAAAATATGTATATTATTTGGCGGGGGGGGGGGAAGGAGGGGACATTAGAAATACATAGGTAGGGCGTGGTGAAATATAGATTGGGAAACTGACAGAGAAAATGGTTCTTCGTTCTCCTGTGATGACTCCACGTCTGTATTGCTCTCGTGAATGTTTTAATTACGTTCGATTTAGATAGTGATTTGTCAGCCCTTTGTTAATGAATGTAAGCTATCCCGGTGTAAATTATTAATAAATTTTTCAGATGTTTGAAACTGGTACTTAGCTGTGTAAAATTTAATAACCCTTTGTTCATTCCTGCGTGTGCTGTTGCAGTGGTTAAGAAACCGGAATAAGCTGGTTGCGATCGTCATAGTCGCACGACTTCCAGTTGTGTCTTTACCGAAGTCCTGGACATTTGACAACAGCTGTGATTTAACCGGGTGACAAAATTCCACGTTTACTTGTCTGTAGCGTCCATAACGTGTATTTTGCCGTAACTGTACTTTACGTAACACTGCGTAACATTGGTTTATTAAGACATATAGAATTTTGGTTTATACTTTGATAAACTGAACAGTCTAGGTATAGTCACGTAACTTTTGTGAGTAAACTTAGACACTGTAATTATTTCACTTTTGCAAAATAAGTAGCTAGATTATTAACTTAAACATGATAAAACAACTTTGTTTGTGAGTTTATAAAGGGTGTATTCAACGTAAATTAATGTGACTTCCTGGGTGAATTTTACTAGACTCGATCTCACTGTAATAAATTAAATAACTTAGAACAGAATCATGTCAATCTAATAGACTTTTTGTTGTTGTTGGAAACTATATTTTACGTTAATTAGCATAATTTTGAGTGTGATTTAATTAATTGTGATTGCCTATGTGCAAAGATTGGACATTTAATTTATATTAAATCAAGCCAGTTAAACTTTGCTCTGAGGCATAATAGTAGTATTAATTTGTTAATGAGGGCTGTAAATAATTATTTATCTCACGTTGTGCGCTAGCTTAATCGTGAGTGTAATTAATCGGAGCCATATTTGTTAAACGAGGTGATCTTAAACCACGAATTGAGTTTTGAGAGATGTATGTTCCGCGGTCGCAGACCTTGGTAAAAGTTATCCGATGTTTTAATTGGAACAGTCGGCCAGCTGCCTTCTAAACTTATCGAGGCACGGAGAACGAAATGATGCGTCACCACAGCAACCCACTCTACCGCCACCGGAAGTGCTTGCGACCTGATGCAGGTTTTCTAGGGTTGTCCTGCATCATTTTTAGGTGAATGCCGGGTATGGTCCTTAAACTATACTCCCGGGAGTCCTAGTTAACCCTTGGATACCTTCCTCTACCCTTCCGCATCCTCCGTTTCTAATCCATTCCTATAATATTAAAGGGGAGTTGCCACCACGTGTATTACTCTCATGTAGCCTGTTGCTGTAAAAAAAAGAAACAACAGGTATAAAAAAAAAGTTTTGGAAGCAGTCGAACAGTGAAGATCTATAAAAAAAGAAGCCTCTTTGAACCAATTCTTCGGAAGGTTCTAATATTTAACTTAAATAACTTTGTTCCCAATTTTAACACGATTGTTAACACAACTGGAGTGTTGTGTTTTACAAACAAACTTGTCTATAAATAAAATTGTTTCCTTTTACGATAAGATTTTCTTGTGATCTGTGATTTTTATGTGTGTGCTCTCTCGAACTTCGGTAGCGCTGTCCTTTCACAATACTTTCACAATACTTGCCTATACTTGTTTTGCATTATCTTCAATATTTGTAATTATTCAACAAAGTTTCATGTCAACGAGAAGGATACTGACGCCCATCGTGTTTTGGTGAGCCATCATATTTAAGTACTAACGTCACATATTGAAGGTCAGGATAATTGCTAGTCGTTTATCCAAATCCACATCATTAATATTCCTCAGCCAACTAGTTGAGTCTGGGCAATCCTGTAAATAAGCCTAACAAAGGTCGAGGAAAGTGTACAGGATATTTTCTAAACCCCACAATCTTCCTTATGGTTAATTACAATATGAACGCGAGATTGGGAAAGTCATAGGTTAATTGATAGAATGCAGTACAGACTCAAAATTTTCTAGTGTGCATGTTTTCTCCGCATTGCGTATGAGCAGATTTTTCGTATAACGAGAATAAGGACATCTTGTAGGTGGCGGCTCTGCAGCAGGGATAACGAAAAACTTTTCGCATAACAGTTCCCCAAAAGCGCTCTAGCTGAAAGTAGATTCGTTTGCCTTGCTACTCGAACTGTGAGTGTATATATGAAGTATTGTAGTTTCCTCGTCTCCACGAAAAAGTTAGACAATACAAGGGACTACTCTAGGAGAAATAAATGATTTAAAGGAATCAATTCCCAACCTAATTTGCATAAATTATCTTTGTTCCGATAAATATTTTGATTTATAACTAGCTGGGTGCCTGGAGTTTCCCGGGTACTCATAATTAAACTCAGCAACGCCCATAAGCCCGGATTTGACCTTAATCTCAATTGTTTTGTTTTTATTCCATGCATCTGCACACCCCACCTTAAAGGTGCTAACTTCCCATGCCGAAAGGGGGTTGAAATTATTTACAAAAAAACTTCGGGAGACACACTAACAAACTCATTGATGCAAATATCGACCGTTTTAGCAATTTCCACACCCGCCCCTGTGGATACTAGTAATTCTGTCGAATTTCCATAGTCTTTGTTTCCGGTTTGAGAGGAAAACGTGTTCGATATTTGGAGAAATTTTCTCGATGGGTGTAGATTTGTATGTGGAACACACACACACATTCACACAAAACAGTCAGTTGTATTTATTAAACTTATACAAAATAGCTAGCCGTTACATGTAGATAAAACAAGTGGTTAAGTAAAAAGTTCCAGTTTACAACACGATTCGAATATGTGCTCAGTTTTAAAGTGAACAACCTAACTAGTATTGAGCTAAACCGTCATTCACAAATGCGTTTCTGCTTAATTACTCGTATAGCATTACCGTACCTATTTTTAATTAATAATTTTGTGGGCCTGCAAGAATAATAAAAATTTGATTTCTTATGGAAAATGTATTGTAAGCTGAGATGTGTCATGAACTAAAGTTTTATTGTCGAAATGTCCAAGAATCAAATAAAAGCTGTGAGCTACCACCCAGTAATTCTTTGTGTAAAATTTACCTTTTCTAATGCAAAAATCAATACAGCACAATTAATTTAAATACTGTTTTTATATTTGTAGACGTTGAGATTCATGCCACATCACGAATACTTAATGCGCCAATACCCCTTCGTGCTGAATGGTGTTGTTTTTGATGTCTTATTAGTTTAATGAGAAACTATTATTATGGTTTAAATATAGTGAACATATATCAGGAGTACATGAATTGATAGTATACAGGGTGTCTGAATAATAGAGAGCATAAATTTCAGGTGTGTAGACAATAAAAAGTTCATTACAACATGTGTTTGGAAATGCTTTGTTTCCGAGTTATGGCCCCAATATTAAAATTTTGTGCCTGATATCCCGCAAAGGAAAGCAGGTTACACATGGCTCCCAACGTAGAGCTATGAATATTACTGATGAGTGAAAATTCCGTACTGCTGTGCGAGTCTAAATTTTGTTGCAAAGTAATTTTCTCATGGATCATTTACTTTAGCCAATCGTGCTAAGATGGAGACAAGACATTTTGAGAGGTGCACGAAGAAATCTGAATCCTTTCTCTTATAATCTGTCGTATATGGACAATAAGTAATTTTCATGAGAATTGAATAAATACTATACTATTGTAACTTGGAGGAGCCACTCCTTAAGTGTCTATCTTTAGTCAGATAGCTACTGGCAATAGAATAAATTACTGCTGGTTGAACCTGTACAGTAGATCATTTGGCTTAAATCCTTTTAATCGATTCTTTTCTCTGTTATTACTAAACAGTTTCTTTGCGAGCACATTGGGATGGACTTTAGTTTTGGAACTATAGCGCACACTAAACCGTTGAATTTCACTCTTGATCGACGGCATATGTAGATCTCTCGCAATTACGTCGTTTGGTACGTACCAAGGGGCGTTGACTATTGATCGTAGTATTTTGTTCTGGAAGCGCAGGAGTGATTCCAAATTTGAGTTATTTGTTGTGCCCCACAGGTGTATCCCATATGTCCAAATTGAATTCAGGATTACTTTGTATAATACTGACTTGTTTTCGGTTGTTAACTGAAATTTTCTTCCGATCATCCAGTTAATTTGTCTCAGATATATTCACAGTTGTTTCCGATCGTAAAGATTTGTTTTCTCCACATTTCTCTAGCATTCCGCAACCCCCTTTTAAATTCCTTCCATTAAAGGGGAGTTGCAACAACGTGGATTACCCTAATGTGGCCTATTACTTCAAAAAATTAATGCTATTGTTCGCAGTCCAGTGACAATGTGCTGGAAAATCGCATCATTGCACAGAAAAAATATATTTATATACATAATATATAAATTAAAATGTTTATGTAATACGTCTGTCTGCACAAAATATTCAAGAACCTGTTACGGGTAATATTTATAACATTTTCTCTGTGGTTAAATACATTTAAAATTTCAATGTTTATAAATTTGATAACTCTACACTCAGGGTCGTTTACTTGGGCTTTATAAGTAAAGAACAACTTTTTTATTTACGTTAGACATTCATAGAATTTATAAATTAAAAAATTAACAATCAAAACCAAAAAGAGACGAACGAAATACCTTTAACTATCGTTTACAAACTTAATTAACTTGGTTTCTACTTACAAAAAAGTTCGGCTGGTACAAGACTTAGATTCCTCGGCTCGGGCACACAATTTTTCACTAAAAAAGCCATGAATCACCGACTCTACACTTGATTGTCAAACACACGGTCGTAGTTATTGAATTTTCCTCCGGGAACTGGATCTGCTGCACCTCCGGATCATTAGTCAGATATATTGTTACACATTGTCTTTATGTGGAAAATGATTAAGATCTCAGTACGCGTAGGAATCTTAATGTGGTGCTAAATATTTGATTACTCTTTGCATATTTTTACAAAGTATCTCGCTGTCCAAACTTAATACTTGGATTCTAAAAACTTGTAACTTTCTCTTGTAGGAGAGATACGAAGGGGCTACCTTTGGATATGCCTTTTCCTCTCCGTTTTTGAACTAAGGTTCCCACAAGCCGAGGCACCTCGGCCTGTTCTGAGAGGTGTATGTTCCGGGGTCACAGACCTTGGGCATACGGTAAGAGTTGTCCACTATTCCCATTGGAATATTCGGCCAGCTGCCTCCTAAACTGGTCGAGGCACGGAGAAGGGAATGCTGGGTCCCCACAGCAAACTCCTCTCCCGCTATCGGAAGGGCGTGGGACAAGTACCCAATGCCCGACCTTCCTGATGCAGGTTTTTCTAGGGTTTTCCCTGCATTTCTTTAGGCGAATGCCGGGTAAAATCCTTAAAAAATAGCTCGGGGCCCTAGTTAACCCTTGGCTACCTTCCTCTATCCTTCCGCATTCCCCCTTTCAAATACCTTCCTATGCTATTAAAGGGGAGTTGCCCAACCCGGATTACCCTCATGTAGCATGTTACCCTAAAAAAAAAACTTATAAAATCGGTTGAATTTATACTCTGGCCACGCTGTTCGTTCTCCTCTCCCAGATTATGATTTCCTCACGCGACCACAACAACCGACCAACTGCCTTCACACAGTGCTAGCGGCTCACAACAAAGCCAGCATACCCATTATCGTCTTTGATGAATTGTTACCGCTTACAAACCAATTATTATAATTATTACTGGCCTCTAATTAGTTTTACAATATATATATATATATATATATATATATATATATATATATATATATACTGTAATAGTTACAAATATTAATGGCTGAATTTAACAAATGAAAAAAACACACTATTACTATACTTTCTTTATATGGGAATCAATAATGGTGTCTAAATAAAAACATTAAGGGAAAACTACACACAATATTTATTAACAAAGTTAAAAGAAGTATAAAATTACAAAATATTTGGGATCTCAGGGTCTTGATCTGGGTTTGATAAATGGCAGAATTTAAATAACCAAAATTACATTTACCTTTTATGGAAATCAGAGCGTCTGAACATAGACGAAATTTGTTGCGGAAGAAATAATACTAAAGATTGAATTTAACAATTTCAATTTTATCAAGAGTTAACGATCTCATTTTATCGATAATTAAATAATTAAAGTTAAAGAACGATCTGAATTATTTTAAAGTTTTCTCTACTTACGGCCGCCCAGGTCTCATTTTTAGTTTTTCGTGCACAATTTTGTGGACATCACTGATTCTAAGTTCTCACAGACTCTAATTGGCGTTGTTTGTTAGTTGGTTTAACACAAATGGGTTGGTTCTCGATGCTTTACTGCAACCTGGATTTGTAGATCTCGTGGCTTTAGTTGACAATGGACTTCATTGGTTTGTCTGAATATTGCTTTACTTTTTAATAATTGAAAGCATGTTTGTGACTGGGCCACAATCTTTCGTTCTGACTGCCGACTGTAAAATTTTCAATGAGTTCTTTTCGTCCGTTCTATTCGCTGTCTGCTGACCGACTGTACTATTCAAATTTTCATGACTTGGAATTTTAGTCTTTTCTCCTCGCTGCCTGTGGCCCGACTGTCCTCTTCGTCTCGTAGATTTCGAGCGCGTAGAACCTCAACAATGTTTTCTTTGCCTTGCCGGATTGTTGCGACGTCCGCTCTATATCCACTAATAATGAGTCCTCTACAATCCAACTTTTCAATTAGAACAATGTCTTAATTACCAATTACTACAATATATATATATATATATATATATATATATATATATTGGTGACAACAAATATGTATAATGAAAGAATTTTTTTGTAATTTATTTAATATTTAAATTGATAGCATATTGTTGTGGCAAAGGTATTGGTGCAAAAGTCACAGTTGAATAAGAATGTGGATTTTTCAGATGTATTATTGTTGGCGGCGTTTGGAGAGAAAAAAAAAGCTTTGACGAAAGTTCAGTACAGTTCAGGTCTGCTTTGGAAGTCGGCCAGAACTGGTCATGTCCAGTCTGCAATGGAAGCGGCATAGTAGTCACGTACAATCTGCAGTAGCAGATGACCAGTAGCGGTAACTTTTAGAGTCGGTTTGTAGATGTTGGATGAAAAAGTTCTAGAAGGAATATTGGAGACGTGTTCGGTAATCAGTTTTACCGGAAATATGACTAAGTAAAATATTTCATTGTAAATCTGGCTTGTTGTGCTGATTTAGATTGTGAACAGTGAAATACCATGGCCTGTCCATGAAAATATTTTTAAATTAATGTTTAAGTGAATAAGTATTGTTATGAGAGCTGCTCTGATGATTTGGTAGTACGAAATTCATTGTACACCAAGTAGAAAATTGCATATCGTCAGATTTCTTTAGATTTCTTAAAATGTCATCAAATTTCTTCAGATTTTTCTTTTGTTAATATTTCCCTTGTAAATTTAACTAATCATTTTGTAAGTTTTATTTTTCTTTAGTTCGGTTATAATTGTGGATTACTATCACTGTTAGAGGCCCTATAAGCGACCCTGAAGATTTTAAGAATTTCATTAATACTGCGCCAGTTTATGTAAAATGTTTTGTACAAATCCAACTAAATATAAATTTATAATAAACGATTTGTATCTAAAATTTAATTGTATAAATTATTTCATTTATGTTTAATTTACGTATCATATTAATTTGGGCACATCGTGGATTTTTGGCTTCATTATTTTAAATAAAATACTACAACGTATATACGTCTGTCAGGGTATATGATTAAAGGCCTGTTTTGTTGCAAAACGCACGTGACAAGTCATTCCTGACAGACGAAATCAACTGTTTTATTTAACATGTGGTGTTAATTCGTGATCGATTGTCCTTCCGTCAACCCCCAGACTGTTTAGGTTTGCAAACAGGGGTCAGACGACCGTGTAATAAATTGCTTCTTGTACCAAGTGGTACTTTCATGTCATTCATTCACAAAAATTTGACTGATAGGTATTAACTATTTCTTCAGCAGAATTTTAAAATATCTGCAGAAATGAAAAATAAAATTGTAAGTTGGGATGATAATTATTGAAAGTTTTGACTATAACGTTGATGTGGGGGGCTATTACCAATACAAAATCATCTACATATCTATCTAATGTTGGACAAGAAGTAGAGAAAGACAAGAATTTTTTAAATATCTCATGAAGAAAAGTACTAAGGAGGATTCCATGGGAGAACCTTTGATTTGATAATAGTGAATCTGAAACTTGAAAAAAAAAGTGGAATTGAGGATTATATTTATAATGCATAAAATTTAATTAAGTGGAATTTAAGTAGATTGACTGAAATAGGGCCATCTGTTTTTGAAACTGTTAATGAATAAATCATTGGGAATAGAGTTGAATAAGGAAACGACATCAAGAGAAATTAAAGATTGGTCATGAAGGACGGTGAGGTGCTTGATGTTATCAATTAATTTATTTTTAACATAATAATGGTTTTCTACATTGAAAACTTTAGGTAACATGTTATTAATGTAGGAGGAAATTTTGTGAAATGGACTGCCAGTAGAAGCAATAATAATTCTAAAAGATAGGTCAGGTTTGAGTATTTTAGGAAGGGCATAAGCTCTGGAAATGTTGGATATATTATTACTTTTTTGTCTGGATTAACTGTCTTACTTATTAATTTTACGATACTACTTGAAGCTTATGTAAAATGAATATTTATTTCAAGTTGTGTGCAGTTTAAATTTAGTCTGGCATCTGCAGAAGATTAGAGCAGTATCTTTCGCATAGGAATCACATTATCAGCGAATTTGGGGGTCCGTATTTTTGCGGCACCTGCGTTGGATGGCAACGGCTGCCTAGGAAGCAGTCCTTGCCTTGATTTATGCCCGAGGTTAAGTGCGGTCGCAGTCACATAAAGTATGTCGCTACTTCATTTTCAGTTCCGTCACAGGCTACAACGGAGGGGAAGCCGCTGTTTACAGCCACGGGCCGGCGAAAATAAAGTCGAAAATTGGCCAACGCAGGAATTAGGACTGTTTCTCCCGGCCAAGATTTAATACGTCTTCAGTATTCTTGTCTCGGAAAAACTCGGAGAGCTTTTGCAATATTTCACTGCTTCTGACGGCTTCTCCATTAGATTGCGTCGCATTGCTGGATAATTTTCGTAATTCTTTCTTTGTAGCTTTGTCATAACAAATTTCTGCCCAAAAATAATGGGCGCCACACGAAAAGGTCGAGTTACTTCATTTCAAACATTAAACATTCGCGATCTTAATACTTTGGCAAATCAGAGTTAGTAATTAGTGGTTCAGAACGCATTAAATAACTGGAAAACATCTCACTTAAACACAAATATTATAAATTACTAGTTGCGTTGCCCGGGTTGCCAAAATTAAACTCATCGACATCCACAACCCCGTATCCAATCTCGGTTATTTTTATGCAACGCCCCTCCACCCCCATCCCTAAATGTGCTCTTCTCCTGTACAGAAAGAGGATGAAATTATACTCAAAATATCTAACTCATTGACCTCGAAAAATTCTCTTTCAACAAAAATGTCGGCTATTTCAACATGTTTGAAAATTTCAACCCTCGTCCACCCACCCTTGTGTCTTATCTCACAGTATTGTTTCCGATTCTAAAGGAACACGTGTAGAAAAAATGGTCGAATTTGCTCCACGAGTGTAGTTTTCATGCAGAATATTCATTATTTTTCTATATATTGTAACATGGTTGTTGCGAGGTACGGTCGAGCGCCCTTGGCGTGGGTGACTGCAGTGGTTGTGTTTATGCAGGTGCCGGAAATGCGATGTTATTTAGGCCGGCCAAGGGGAGAATCGTAATGGTCAGTTCCAGGCTGGACTTGACCAAGGATGGACGTGCTCCAACTAGATTGCAAAGTTTGATAAACCACGCCCTGAAGTAGACTTGTGCCTCATTTTCGATTACATAAATTTATGAAAGATTAAAAATTTGTTTTGGTGATTTTCTCCCAAAAATTACCTGCCACCCAAACATGAATAATCAACGGAAAAACGCAAGGAGGGTAGCGGAGCGGCTACAATGTATACACTGATTTATTTACAGTCGCACCAATAGTTCTGATTATTAGATCAGTATGGGAACTCATTATTCCTTGCCGTAGGACTGAGTTGACGAGAGCTTCTGTCACGCCCACAAACTTCCATGCTCTCGCCGGAATTCGAACCCGGGACCTCTGCAATGTGAGGCAGTCACACTGACCCCTACACCACAGGAGGTCGGCATACGTTCATTGTTTTCCCCTTCCAGTCCCACTCATAGGGGTAGAAGCACAACTTAACCAGCGAGTTTAATGTTATAATTAAACTCAGTGACATCCATAACATCCCATTCGACGTCCCTTCATCCCGGCCCCTAAAGGTGTGTTCCCCTCCTGTGCCTAAAATGTGTTGAAATTATACAAAATCAACATCAGTAGAAACTCTATCAAAATCATTGATCCCGAATTATATTTTTATTCGAAGTGAATATCGGCCGTTTTAGGACGGGGTAGCCGTGTCTTATCCGCACAGTGTTTATTTCCGGTTCGAAAAATTGTACATTTGGCCTAATTTGTTGCTCGGATGTAGGTTTGTAAGCGGAACACACAAACAGTCAATTTTATTTATTAGATTAATAAGACATAACTAAAGATCATAACAG
Source organism: Zhengitettix transpicula (assembly GCA_037074705.1). Lineage (NCBI taxonomy): Eukaryota > Metazoa > Arthropoda > Insecta > Orthoptera > Tetrigidae > Zhengitettix > Zhengitettix transpicula. The sequence continues at coordinate 184,629,385 of CM073591.1, read as the reverse complement.
GCGTTTCCTGTAACTAAAAAGTATTAATTATAACGTTTTATATTGCGCTTTTAAAGATTTTTTTTAATATTAAATTGTCGCTTAATGGCCGTTAATTAAATATGATTAAGAACAGAGTTTAAAATAAAATGGTATCTAAAATTATGACGCACTGTGATTCTTGCAAATTATAGAGTATGTCGAGTTAAGTAATTAATAAAGCGTTCAAGAGATGATGAAGTTATGAATATGGAAATATGAGGCACCACAGTGGTGTGCAATGTTGTTTAGGAAGGTGGTCGGAACACGTGGTCTATGGCCATTATCACGGATCATACCGTCTCTATTTAAAACGTCGCAGTGCCGTAAATTTAACGCATAAGGTATGTAACATTTGACATTTGTTTATGATTAGCTGACAGTTTCTTAGTAATTTTATTACTGTGACTATATTTCTAATATAAAAGCTTGAGGACTGGAATAGATGGCTGTTTTTAAGTGTGAATGTCAAATTTCTTTTCAATACAGAAACATGAAGAACACTATTATACATTGCAAAAATAATTATATTCACTCTGAGGCCTTGTGCACACGGCCCTTGTCAAAAGAAACTGGTTTCTTACTGAAATTACTAACGAAGCTATGGATTATAATTCTGTTTTATATCGTTACTCCCATCATTACAGATGAAATAGAATACGAAGAAGATTTTTAGAAAATCTATAAATTGCAATAAATTTTAACTGCTAAAAAACTGAATTAACATGATGTCGCGTGTTTAAAAGTAGTTATTTACCATGAGAGTTTTCCTCTTCATTACACAGGTAAAATAAAAACATGAGGGAATGCGTGGATGATACGGATCACTCACTCTCAGCTTACATAATTTGTTTGTCTTTTTCTTGTAATAATTACAAAATCGGGAATATATTAATTACAGACTTTATTTTATAAGAAATAGTTTACTAAACTATTAAAAATTACTGTTTTAGATAACCAAAATTATTGTATTGTCAACAAAACACGTCGTAGCAGGATATATATATATATTGTAATAAACAACAAATAATTATAAAAATTAAATGGTTGGCCACACGTTGATGACGACAAAATGTAATAAATGAACTATAATTAATTAAATATGACACTGATGAATGACTTTATTTTATTAAAATTTAAAATGAAAGGATGATAAATAATTTTAAAAATTTAAACTTCACAAAACAATTAATTTATTCAAAGTAAAATAAAAAAATTTCTTGATGTGATTTATTTTCATTCGTGTTCTTACTATTTTACAGATTTTATCTACTCTCATGTCAGGGTCGTTTATTTGGGCCTTTTAATAAAGAACAAACATTTTTATATTCAAATTAACAATCAAATTTTACAACATTAGAGTTAAACAATAAAATGAACGTGAATCCGAAATGTGACGATTTGATCCTTATTTAACTATTACAAAACTTTTATAAAATTTCTCACTCTACTTACAGTGTCTTTTCTGGTACCACGCATTCGTTAGGGATCTGATGCACTATTCACATATAACAGACCATAATTTCACAGAGTTTAATTTTTATTTCAAAACACTGTCCAAAACTATTGTATCTATCAACTGGAACGATTACTCCGTACAACACCTGTGGTCCTCTGTATTAAGTCTCTCTCTCTCTCTCTCTCTCTCTCTCTCCCCCCTCCCCTCCCCTCTCCAGCAAATATTGTATTTCTCGTTCTGATTAATGGTCAATCAGATTGTTATCGACTCCTTCTCGATGAAATTTGCAACAGTCTTTACTTGTGAAATTTTTACTGTGGCTTTACTTATTGAATTATATGTGCAATCTTTACTCGATGAACTTCACACCACTCTTAATAAAACCTTGCCTGCGGCTCTTTACTCGATGCATATTTGCCCGCAAACCTTACTCGATGAATTTCTATCCGCGACTGCTTCCAGTAATACCCCGCAGTTCGGCACGACAATGCCCGCCTGTACATTGTTGCGTTTATATTCTCGCCGATAACAATCACCACAAATTTCCAATTACCAATTCTCTAATTGCCTCTAATTAGTATTACAATATATATATATATATATATAATCTACCATTTATCGTGAATACATTTTGGTTTTCTGAAACTGCTTAAAATTTAAAAACTAAATTTGCAAAAAACAGAGAACATCGAATCAGTTGTAATTCTGAGCAAGCCTATTTGTTTCGGCAAGTTCTAGGTTTTTCGGAACGTGATGCTAATTTCGGTCCAACATCCCTTATTTATTATCAGACCGGTGGCCCTAAGCCGTAAACTGTCAATATGTCAGCAGTAGCCAGACCTGTCACGTAATCTGACAGATAGAATGCTTCGGGTTTCAACCATGAGTTTAAAATATCGTATCAAAATTTTACTTCTTCCTTTTGATGAACAACTGTGCGACTTCCATAACAGATTTTAGAGAAGATGAAAATTCCAAACAAAAATGTAATACCAGTTTGTCGAACAATAATGAGAATAAATTTCTGTGTACGTAATGTAATCATGCTATATGTTTGTCAATTAATTTATTTTGCAGAATTTAACTATGTAATTTCTTCTTGTCATAGGAAAATAATATGTGATTTTTTCTTTTGCTGTACGACGTGGTAGTTTTTCAAATCACACAGAATTATTTACTAAAATCAATACAATAATTAGTGTATATAGGTGCTAGTACTACTTGGCGTCTAATATATAAGTAAAATAATAGATAATTTCATTGTCCAAGCATCCAAATTTGCTTTGAAGAGCGGCAGTGAAAAGTAAATGTGACGTTCTTATTAAAATAATTTCGATACTACAATTTACAGAACAAATAATTAAGAACTTATACTTTTGTCCACTAAACTTCTTGTTATTTATTTCAATGTTATATATCACACTAAAAGTTAGCTACGTTCCACATGAATAATATTTATATTGTATTCGTTAGCTTAAAATCTTTACCCGTACAGTGGATGCTATTAAAGAGTGGACACACACTCACACACACACACACACACACACACACATATATATATATATATATATTGTAATAAACAAAAGGCGACAATTTAATTTGATGGGCTTTTAAATGAAAATTATAGACTTTAAAACAAACAACATTTATTTACCAATTCTTGAAACATTATACAATTTAATATTATAAAAAAGATCTCTCTCTCTCATGGGTCTTTACTGGGTTTGATAACGGACAGAACACTTAAATAATCAAAGAACCCAACATTTATCTTTAAATTAAACAGAAGTATTTAATCGTCTAGGCATCGACGAAACTTATTAACGAACTTATTCTACAGATTGATTCTAAATTTAAAAGAGTTTATTTTATTAACACAAGAAGAGAACGATATCTGGCTGTATCTTTTAATTCCGTTTACACATATTAAAACCATAAATTTCAACTCATGATTACTCAGGATCATTTGATTCGTTCATTACACACACACTTTATATACTGGACGTTTACAGACACTGCATCTAACACATATTATTGGTTCGACGATAGCTGATTCTCCATACTCGGTGAAGGACATCCCAGTTGTTCGTGCTGAAACTACTCGACGCTGGACGCTGTGTCCTGGTCTCCTACCATCGAAGACAGTGGCAAATTTTGATATTACTACAGATTGAACTTCTGCATATGAAAATGTTTATAGTTGAATAATTTTCTATTTCTCTCGCAGGCTGCATTCTTTCTCCATACCGGGTGCTCACAGCCCCCTCTCCGCTCTGACACTCAACTCCAACTAACTCCAGCCCTCGACTCACTCCATTTATATATGACCGCCCCTTCTTTCTTCTGCTCTGTTCCAAGACCACGTCGCAATGGCATTGACAGTTTCTCCATTACTCCGAGATTTACACTCTGCTTTATTTATTTTTAATTTAAAGAATGAATTTCAAAGAGTTTGCCTCACGTGAAGCGCCATTATGTAATAATCAACAAGTAGGGCTTATTTAAATGAAAAGATAATAAAATTTAATACATAAATTTATTTATTTTCACTTTGTGGCTTCTAACTGAAAAACAATTGCAATTTAAAATATTAATTTCTCAAGGGTTTCATAATGGACACAAAAAATTGATTTTAAAATATTATTAACAAACAGTTCACATTTAACTTAACAATATGTCGATAGAAAGAAATTAAAAAGAAAAGAAATTAACTTTGATTGACAATTAAAAGAGAACGAAATCTGACTCAATACTCTAATTACGTTTACAATTAATCATTAGTTTTGGTTTTGTTACTTACGTAGTGTCCAGCTGGTACCAGCATTCCTTTCGTTTCGGAAGTACACTATTGCAAACTTTTACACTGATTCTAATATTCACAGATCTTACACTATTCAAGTCAAAATTGATAGGCTCCCAGGAACTCGGATGATCCTCTTTTTTTTGTCAGCTATCTGATGTCTGCTTGCCTTATACGAATCCTATGATTCGTAGATTTGTTAGTCTTTTAGCGCTTTGGACTTAAACTGACTTCTTTTCCGGGCTGCTACAGACGTAAAACTGCACTCCTTTATTTACGGGGTAATACTTCCGTGAATGTTTTTGCTTTGCCTTAAATTCACAACTTTGTTTAATAATACTTTAACGATGGCTAGTCTCGGCTCTAGTATTATTCGTTCCGTCCTCTGAAATGTCCCGCCACCAACTAACTCTTAGTGCTCTCCAGTTTTCGCGCGCATACGCCAATTTTGACTTTCCGGCAAAGCAACAGAGCTCGGCTCCATTGTCGCTTTGGAAGCTCCTGCCGCTACAATTAAATTTTATTAAAACCAATTAGTGGCCTAATTAATTAGCATTACAATAAATATTTTAGAGGAACAGGCTACATGAGGGTTATCCACATGGCGGCAACTCCCCATTAATAGCATAGGAAGGGATTTGAAAGGGGGGATGCGGAAGGGTAGAGGAAGGTAGCCAAGGGTTAACTAGGGCCCCAGGGCTATAGTTTCTGTTGTCGGTTAAGTGTGAAACTAGCCTAAGATGGGCTGCAAGTACAGTAGCGGTAAAGAAAAACGAAACATATCAATGTAACTATCAAAAGGAATAAGATTAATTATAAAATAAAGTTTTTTTATGTTTGCATAAACATGTGATGTTACAGTACATTACAACTTAAGAAGCTACGAAAATAAAGGAACCATGTCCGTAAGGGTTTTTAGAAGATTTTGAACATATAAATAACGTCATTAACATATGGAACTTTATAAGGAAATGTGTGTTCGTTTCACATGACGAACAATCATTATCTCGTCTTGAATAAAAGCCAAATAATTAATATTCATGCCAATTTAAACAATGTTATTATTAAGAGCGATAGAGCTTATGAAACGAATATTAAATTCCGTTCTTGATTTTTTTTCCTCGTATTCAATCATATAAAGAACGTCGCAGCCGATAATAGATACCTGAGATGAGTTATGTCTACGCAGTTATTCTAACGAGTGGCATTTCCAATATATTACACCGCAGGCTCTGTTAGTTTTAAAAGCGAAGATTCCCTGCGGAATCGAATTTCAATAAGTGATGGGGCTCTTGGAACGAAGCCGTAGAATGGCCATTCTGTGGACGTCAGTGCGCTGTAACTCACGTGATGGAAAGGGGATGTGACAAGTCCCAATGATAGATACTCGACACCGGCCGCCGCAAATTGGAAAATCGTTATCTACCAGGAGACATATTCCACAGCCAGATGCCCCGCTGACGTCCGCCAGATAGGCAAGATTTAACAAGCTCGCATCTCCCCACTTTAATGATATACAAACTTACTCAATAAAACGTTATCCTCCTCTGTGTTTATTGAGAAATTTCTTCAACGATGTATTCTTTATTAGCATGTATTATATATTAAGCTCAACCGGATTGTGCTTCGGCTGAGTTAAATTATTGAAGCGACACATTAAACCGAGCTCATTTGTTCTCATCCTTAAGAAGTAAACTTGGATGCCCGATTTTTTTTAATATTAAAATGTTTATCAGTACCCATTTTTATATAGTTCTGAGATGAAAATGAAAGGTTTTAAAAAAATAACCGAGTTGACACGTGGGAAACGTTAAAGCTTTTAATTGTAATCTTAACATCATCCTGAATCTTTTATTTTTTCCCTAAAACATTTTCGAATTACTGGCATGAAAAATATTGATATGAAACAAGAATAATCGAATACCAAATTTTTAGAGGAAACCAGTCTACCTGAACAGAATCGAATGAGCAACAGAATTCACACAAAATAAAATAACTTGACATATGAATTATTTAGAATAAGTTAGATTTTCAAAAACCAAGGAGGTAGCGCTGCTTAAACCATAGGAATCGAACTGACAACAAATTGGGTTCAAACTTGTTATGGATATTAATGATTTTAATATTCCCTGGTTCGTCAAAATTCTAGAATGTTGCCCTTGGTCAGGCTCAGTTCCATTTTCTTAAAATAGTAATCGAAAATACACAGAATGAAACCGACGATGAAAAGATAAGTAATCTCGTGCCCCACCAAATCTGAGGTTTAAGTTGACATTCTTGCAGTCGCTTCGATTAACGGGGATAACTTCTTCTTTCCCTGCTTTTGAAGAGTTGTCCGCTACTCCCATTAGAATAGTCTGCCAGCTGCCTCCTAAACTGGTCGAGGCACGGAGAAGGGAATGCTGCGTCCCCACAGCAAACTCCTCTCCCGCTATCGGAATGGCGTGGGACAGGTATCCAATGCCCAACCTACCTGATGCAGGTTTTTCTAGGGTTTGTCCTGCTTAACTTTTAGGTGAATGACGGGTAGGATCCTTAACCGATAGTCATCTTGGATACCTTCCTCTACCCTTCCGCATCCCCCTTTCAAATCCCTTTCTATGCTATGAAAGGGGAGTTGCAACCATGTGGATTACCCTCATGTAGCCTTTTACCTTTAAAAATGAACTGGAGTTCCCACAAGACATACGGTAAGAGTTGTTCCTATTGGAATGAAAGAGTCGGCTAGATGCGTTATAAACTGGTGAAGACATGGAGAGGGGAATGCTGTCTCCCCATACACAAACCCCTCTCCCACCATCGGAAGGGTGTGGAACGAGTACATCTTACCCAAATGCCCTGATGTAGGTTTTGTAGAGTTTATCTTGCATCTCTTTAAGGCGAATTCACGGTAGAATCATTAAACTATTGCCCGAGGAACCCAGTTAACACTTGGTTACCTTGCTGCAACCTTCCGCATCACTCCCTTTCTGTGCTATTAAAGCGTATTTTCCACCATGTGGATTACCCTCATAGCCTGAATAGATTTTGACGTTGTATAGAAAAGCTCACTTAATAACAAAGATAGTAATTAATACCAAGAAGTAAGCTAGTAAAAGTGTAACAATTTTTTTTAAATGTGCTAATATATTTTAAATTTATAAATTTCTACATGCAAGCAATGTAACAAATAAATCGAAAACAGAAAAATGAATTACATATTATCATTATTCTGTTTTAACTATTTTATTATTGAATTGAAATTTGATGTGAATTTTAGTAGAAAACGCTAAATGGAAATGTGTATTTGGTTAATATATTACATAACTGTGGTCCGTTATCAAACATTGAATTGGAATTAGATTTTATATATAATAGGGGCAGATAGTTTTAGTTAGGACCCAATAAATTTTGGCGTAATAAGCTATAGCTTGGCGTAATGGTGATGAATTTATCCAAACTAATGTCAAGGCGCCAGCGTGCGCTGTCGGTGACTTTAAGGTATTAGTTTCGAGGGCGTTAGAGGATTCACTGTGAGGGAAAGGAATTTCTAATCTCAGACAAGAACATTTTATGTGTAAATTAGAACAGTAAACCTTCTGATAGACATGTAAGTCCTACGAAAGACCTGTCCAACTCCATGGCGCCCGTCGTCTTGTTTTTTTTAGAGTCACAGGCTACATGAGTGTTATTCGTTTTGATGGCTACTCTCTTGTATTAGCATAGGAAGGGATCGAAAGGGGGAATGAGGAAGGTAGTACAAGGTATCCAAGGATTTAATAGGTACACCGGATTATAATTTAAGGGTCCTACCCAGCATTCGCCTAAAGATGATGCAGGGAAAACTCTAGAGAAACCTGAATCAGGTAGGTCGCTCATTTTGTCCTTGTCCCACGCCATTCCGATAACAAGAATTTGGTCTACTCTGGGATCGCAGCATATGAAAGACCATGCCTCGTACGAATTTTAAGGGCAGCTAGTCGACTGATCCAATAGGATCACGAAACAACTATTATCGTATGCCCAACGTCTGCGACCCTCGAAGCATACACCCTTCAAATCCAGACAAGGTGTCACGGCTTATGGGAACCTTATCTTTGAGATACCTGCCTGAGGGCAGAAATGAAGAAAATGCCGAACTGTAAGTTATCCCTGATCTACCGTCGTCTTGTTCTTAATATATATATATATATATATATATATATATATATATATTGTAATGCCAATTAATTAAGGTATTAATTGAGAAATTAAAAACAAATTGTTTGAGAAATCTATTCTTGACGGCGGTACAGAACACAGCAACAATGTAGCCAAGTATTGTTTCCTTTGTCGGAAGAAGGAATGCGCGCTCAAAATTACGAGAGAGTCCAGTTCACATTATGGTATGGTAGAGTTCAGGTCGCATTATCAGGATGGTTTGGTCGCAGGAAGATATTGAGAAGTGAGAGTTGGCAATCAGATACGACAGAAATTAGTCGTGTTGAAAATAGACAAGACAATTTCAAATATTCTATGGAAATTTGCAGAGAAATATCGAGGTTTACCAACCAACAGAGTTGATTGGTCCATGAGCATTTTGCTCAAGACGAAATTTTCATTTGAGCAGAACTACGAAACCTGCTAAACACAAACAGTCTTGTGACTATAGCCGGGCAGAATTAGCATAGGTCGACCGAGGGAGAGACGAAAAGGAGGTTCATCCTGGTTCCTGAATTTTGATCTAAAAATATTAATTTTAGAATCTGTGAGTTTTTTTACAAGCAGTGCAAAACCCCGCATAGTGGTTCGCCAATTACAAGGTATCCTGGAATGCTGCCGGTAACAATAAAACAAATAATTATGTAAACCTAATTAAAAGATAGACGTCAGATTTCGTTTTCTTCTTTTGATTAAAAATTGTAAATTAGAATCCATCTTTTTAGCATAACTTCGCTGACAAGTAAATCTCGTCATCGTTAATTGACGAGAAAATCTTTTCTTTTTTAAATTGGAATTTGTGATTAAGTTGAGAAATAAAATGATTCGCCATTATCAAGCCCAGTAGAGACCCTGAGATACTTTTAAATTGTGTAATTGTTTTTTTTAAACATTGATAATAAATCTTTTGTTTGTTAAAGTTTATAATCTTTCATTCATTTAAAAGTCTATTTTTTATGTATATTACAATATATATAATCGTAATTGCCCAATTTTTAACGTTTAAAAATGTTATCCATTAACTGTTAGTTTCTGTGTTTCCGTGAACGAATAACCGCCCTTTATTGACATGGTACCGATTTTTGTTTTGTATTTAAAATCACCGTTACCTCAATCTTAGGAATTTCAAAGTCCCAATTTTCTTCCCGTCATGCAAAGTGAGCGGTCTTAATCTGCCATAAACATATTAATCAGTATCAGTATCATCAATCCATCTGAAAATAAACTGAAGTTATAGATTATGGATTCAACAGAAATTCCATTTCTCAGTTTTCCAAATATGAAATCTATTCTAGAAAGAGACAATAGTGGTGAGCGTGATCTTTCTTATTTTGCGAAGTATCTTAAAACTATTGTGTCCGAATTTGGGAATGGATTTAGCTAGTTTGAATTGATTGAACCAGTAGTTATATTTGTCAACAATCCAGTCGCTTTTTTTGACGTTTGTGAACTTGGAAAAAGGAAAGTATAATCTTGAAGAATTAGAAATGTTAGTTCTACAACTTCAAGAAAAAATTTGTTTGTAATCCTCCTGTAGTGCAAACTGTGGCACAATCTGGATTGTAATGGACAGAAAAATATTCCATTGCGGGTAGCGTTGCTTTGAAAACTTAGTTTTGCTTTGGTTCTACTTATCTTTGTGAAGTTTCACTTTTATCAATGAACATAATCAAAATTCAGTACGTATCTGACCTGACAGACTCCCATTTAGATGACACGTTCCAGAATACACCAGATTTTTTCAACTTGCAACGAACATGCAGTGTCAAATTTCACATTAATTATGTGAGTAAATATCATTATAATACTGAGTGAATTTCGAATATTTTCCGTATTATCATTATCTGTAGTAGCAGTGGTAGTAGCAGCAGCAGCAGTACTAGTAAAAGTTTCTTACCGTTCAGGTACGTCCTTAGTAGTCTAAAGGTTGAACAGCGCTGCCCTACAGGATACCAGGAGCTGGAGGCAGATTTTAACCTGCCACCACAGACCACGCACAGCCAATCTATACATAGGCATGCAGCGAAATTGGTACCAATCACAAACCACTGAGCAAATCAATATAGAGAAAGCTGACTCCCCAAGCAAATACATCAATCACTCAGCGAATAGATTTGATAAAGAAAATTTCGAAATATCCGTCCTAAGAGTATTTTGTCCCCCTTGGGATTGTGAGGAACGTCACAGAGTTTAAATACACTTTAGACTCATTTTCTTAACTTGTACGTTGTAGTAGTAGGTTTTGTCTTATTTTTTCCTTTTATTTTTAATTTTTAATTACTACAATAAATGTACGGATTTTAAATCTGTTTATACTGACCGAATTTGTTAGTATGGAAGCGAAAATCAAAAACTGCTAGGGTGGTATTTCCTACAGACAATAAGGAAAATATATAGGCTTTGTTTAAAAAACCTTTGCAGGTCAAAAACCCTGGCAAGGAATTCGAGATAGAATGAGAAAGCCGACTTAGATCCATTAACACGCTTCATTTTATTAACTACCCACTGGGTGGCCGGAGTTGCCCCGGGTTGACATATATGCATAAGAAATAACTCCAATCTCAGTTGTTTTTGCGCTGAACTGATTGACCCTGAAAAAGTTTCATTCGACTAATATATCGGCTGATTGAACGTGTTCGATAAATTCGTTGTTAAACAAAAAGTATCTAAAATCTGTCTGTTACATTGTTTGAAATTTTCTTCCTTCGCCCACTCTCTCCAAGCCCCGCGCGTAGACCAGGTTGTCGTAATTAAACTCAGCGACATCGACAACCTCGGATTTGATTAAAATCTCGATTGATTTGCAATATTTTAATGTAATGCCACTCAACTCTCATGGCGGTCCAATCCCAAGCTTCAAAGGAGATGAAATTATACACAGAGATCATGTACAGAAATTTTAATAATATATATAATATGAGAATATTAATTTGAGGAAAATAAGCCGGTTAAAATGTTTGAAAATTTCTACCCGTGTCCAAATCCACCCAGCCTCCACTTTCCCACCAACCCTGCGCGAAGCCCAGACTGTCATAAATAAACCCAAAGACACCCATTATCCCAATTTGTCTCCATTCTCGGTTGTATTCGTATAATTTTCTTGTAATAGTCATCCACAAACATCCCATGCTGTAAGAGATTAAAATTATATGCAAACAAAATCGGTAGTAATCTAATTAATCCTGAAGAATATTTATTCAACGCAAAAATCGGCTGTGTTTGCATTTTTCAAAATATATACCCACGTCCATTCCCGACCTTGGGGGTTATATGTCAAGTTGAATGTCTTAATTAAACTCAGCGACATCCATAACTCTTGATTTGACTACATTATGGGTTGTATTCGCGTTATTGTCTTGTACCATACTTAAACACTCATGACTAATGGTTCTTTTTCCCGTGCTGTAAGGGGTTTAAATTATGCATAGATAACATCGGTAGGAACAGTATTAATCTTTTTGACTTCGAAAAATAATTATCAGACTCTTATATTTCCGTTTTATCATGTTTGAAATATTCATTCCCCCCCCCCCCCCCCTCGGTCCATCCCCTCTCCTGGCGGTGGTAATCGTGACTGACCCCAGCAGTGTTTGTTACCTAGCGCCAATTGCCACGTGTACGAAATTTGGGAAAAGTATGAGGAATATACATACATATAAACAAGCATATATATATATTGTGGTAATTAAAACATTTAATTATTAACTGAACCAAATTTTACGAATTTCATTGTCGGCGGCGTAAATATAAGAATTGTGTACAAGAATATAGGGCCTATAATGCTTCCTTGCCAATGGGCATTGTCGCGAAGGCATGACTGGATGCGCGGAATTTTGGTGTGTGTTGGGAATCGGCGGAGAGAAAGAAGAGAGTATTTTCTGGAAAGCTGCAAAGTGTTTTTGTCAGAACTTGTAATTGACAATTACTTACACCAGGAAAGTGAACCTGATTAAAAGTTCGTGTGATATTCAAGAAAGTGTAGAGGGGAAGCAGAGACGTAATATTGTAAAGTCCCGGGTTTATAGATTACGAGGCGACGATATGAAGTATCTGTCAATTATTATTCGTAAACCTAATGTACATAATATTTATCGTCAGATTTCATATTTCACTAATTGTTTAAGTTAAGAATTTTTCACTTCGTAATTTTTTTATTGTCTTGTCGTAACATTCTTTATTGGAGGCCCGATAGTCGGCCCTGAAATGAAGCCGTGACACTTTACCAACTTGTAAAATAATTTCAATGGTGATAAGAATTTGTTTTTAATAAATTAACTTTGTTTTATATTTTGAATTCTTATATTTCATTTCAAATCCTATCATTTCAATTATTAATTATGTTCACTTAAAATCTAATTAAATGGTATTATTACAAGTGTGTTACAATGTGGGATTTAATTTAAATAATTAAAAAATTTAAATAATTAAATAATTAAACTTGATATATATATATATATATATATATATATATATATATATATATACAAACTCTGTGTTTTATTTATTAGACGATATTTCCTACATTCCTTATTGTTAGTTGTTCAAAGAATTGAATGTTATATTTATTTTATTTCTGCTCTCATTTAATACATCCTTATTCAGTTAATTTATTTCCCACTTCAATATTGTTTTCTATTAATTTGTCTCCAAACTTCACAGGTTTTATTGCGCTACCTAGCATTGAAGAGATCCTTTAATACTATCCATATTTTATTGTACTTCCGAAAATAAATTCTCTTAACTTCTCCATACTTGTACAAACCTATTTTGTGAAACATTGTGTTGTATTTATATCATCACATAATTTTGTCTAAATTTGGCTATTTCGTATAATTATCCTTCCAAACTTCATCCACCAGAAATCTCTCCGTCGCTCCATTATTTTTTAAAGAAACAAAATTATTGTTCATCCTTCTTCTTTCAGTTCTTCTTTATCACCTCATTGACATGGTAGCTTGTTTATCTTCTTGTCCTTTGCTCTAACTTATTCTACAGCGTGTAAAATACTAGTGTGAAAATCAATGTCTTCTCTAAATTATTACTCATAACTTTATCTACAAGTTTCCTCCTAATCACATTTACTTGATCAGGGTCAGATATTTCTGCCCGAGATTTTTTTTTCGTGTTTGTCGGTGCGGAAACCTGACTTCAATTCGATTTGCTACCAATCCAGATTTCACCTATTCTAAGGCCATATAGATCTAGATCAAGTTCAATCTAAGGGACCTGTCCTCGTTTCATGATTTCAGAATGATCCAGCAAATTGTTTATCGAAGAAATAATGATTGAATTGTAAACCGTAACGTATGTGTTTGAAAATATTATAATACTGAAGTATAGTAAACATTATTCTATTGATAAACTATTATTTGTGTAAATAAATTATTGATTGAGACATTCAACTATTGATCCAGAGATACTAATTAAATTAGTTAAAGTACATATTTCCAACAGATATTACATAATATCTGTTTATAATCGCGTCGTATATTTTAGTGTGTTGTTATTTAGATTCATCATATTCATTAACAAGTATACGGGAAGAATTGTGTTATTGAAATTATATTTCAAATTTTTATCATAATCCACTTAATAAAGTGGTGTCGTCAAATATTAAATTTAAATCAATATTCTCCTGAAATTCTTACTTCTATAGTGCATGAAAGAGAATCGATTTTTAATTTTAATATAACTTTACTCGTCAATTCACATTTTACTACCCTGGACAAAAATGGGTCGAACTCGGCGTCCTGTCAACACATATTGTGTTATGTTCCCACTGTGGAAACCTTTTGAATTAAAAATGGATCAGTTCGTCTGTGTAGGTCCCATTGGGGTCGATGTCGTCCGGAGTAGGTCAGTATTATTAAAGTAATAAAAGTAAAGTAATATTGAAGTTGCCGCGAAAGTACTTAATTGAGAATTTTTATTCTGTATATCGACGCGTCAAAGAAGTATATCGTAATTTGGTAAGCGTGTCAACAGTCCTACTAGTAGTGATTAAAGTTGATAGAATGATAGAATTGTTTGGTGATTGGAAGCGAGCTGTTCTGTGACGTACGTATAGTTTGACACTATTATACTGACCGGTTCAATAGTAAAACCTCGTGGGTGTTGTTGAACGAACTTGAGGCCACAACCGGAATTCTGCAGTCTGGCGCTTTAAAGGAATTCAAATGTGTGTGCAGTAAAAGCGAATTGCAATTAAGTGGCTAATTTTCAAAAGCAAGAGATGTTCATTTGTTTTAAAATTTGTGTTTTGTAAATTCTTTGAAAGTTTACTTGAATATTAATAAAAATTGGTATGTAACTATTTTAAATTTAGTAAATTTCTCGTAAACCTTGAATAACTAATTATACCGTCAACTTTCTGATTAGGGGGAATATAATAATTTGGTCTAATCAACGTTTCTTGCAAATTCATTCTATAACTGTTCTGAGGCTCGATGAAACACCCGAGAAACAGCCATGGAAAAATTATGTAAAACTTGTGAAAACAAATTCTTTATATTTCATAGTAATTAAATTTGTCACGATGAAGCACCAGTCTCAGATTTATCAATGTTGACATTTCTGCGGACAGTCTCTACCGCTGTCTTCAGATTTAAGACTGAAGACAGCGGTAGAGAATCGCCTCAGAAACGTCAAAATTGAGAAATCTGAACTTGGTGCTTAACATGAATATTAAAAACTGCTATAAAATTTGATAACTTAAAAATTTTATATATTTGATTTAATTTGTAAAATAAATTAAAATTGAAATTTCTTTGAATAATTCAAAAGTCGATATTACATGAAATTTCAGTAAGAAATTAAAGTATTTCAAGTTTAATATTACATTAATTGGCTTTGAAACGTGACAAAATTAAATTATTTAAAAAATAAAGGGATTTAACTATATATATATATATATATATTGTAATACCAATTAAACAGGCTATTAATTGTTTTTAATATAATTTAATTGTTAGCGGTACGGGTGCTTAAAGACGACAATCGCAGCGGGTCTTTCTTTATTAACAATGGAGACTGGAGACCGCGCGCTTAGAGAACTCAGTCTGCGGCGAGGAGCGAAATAGAAAAGTGTGCGTGGAGTCTGCGTCGAGAACTGGGACATGGAAGTTTGGTCCACGTAGAGAAATAAAAACAGTAAAACTCTGCGGATCTAGAATTATTAATAGGGCTATCCAGGAAGTCCAATGGCGAGATATAATAGTTTACATATAACGCAAGTAAACAATTTTGACGGAGAGAATTATAAAATTTGCAATTTAGAAGCAGAAGTTTTGCTTCACAAACTGAACTAATTTTCGCATAGAGAGACTTTGAGGAGATCTACGTCCGGCAACTGGCTGAGGGTGAGATAATCCAGGTTCCAGGATAGCAGAGATCCAGAGAAACGACCGCTTGTGTTCAAAATCTAATGAGTAGAATCAGTGTATAATGGCATGTTTAGTGTGTGTTGACTTCAAGCTACAAGAGTCCGAACTGGTACCAGAAGCACTGTCGTGAGTACAAAACAAATATTAATGACTGTAAACGATAATTAAAGGGTATAGTTATATTTCGTTCGCGTTTTTCTTTTCATACGTATTCTTTTATTTCTTGTATTTAATATTGTATTCCGTTAACTTCAATGAGTTTGGATTGTTAATGTTTTAGTTCATTGTATTTGTTCTTCCTATCAAACCCAGTGATGACCCTGAGAAAAAGAGAAATTCTAAGTAGTTGATTGTAAAAAATAAAGCTGTATTTTCATAGAATGCCATGAATTAATAAAATAAAATTGAAATATTTGTTTGTTAAATTGATGGAATTCAGCGTGCAAAGCAGATCTTATAATCTGTAATTATGAACAATAAATTTTTGAATTCATAATAATTTTGTTTATTATTCCTATTAATTATGACGACCTAATTAATCATTACAATATATATAGTCTGCCCATTTGTAGAATAAATACTTACATATGTTATTTAATCCCTTTCACCGTATACATAACTTATAGTACACCAAACCTATAATTCTTGAGCATTAATCATGTAGCGTGTTTATGAACCAACATAATTATTTTTATTCAAACTATGTTTATAACTAATTCGTTAATTAAGCCAAGACTTCTGAAAATAGTAAATAATTTATAGTATTTTACAACACTTTGTTTTATTCTATTCACAAGTAAAATTTTTGTACGTATATAGATTCTACACATTTTATTTAAAAAGTCTTATCGGCACATAAAACATGCGAAAACTGCATGTCATTGGTAAAATAATAATAAAGTAAAGGTTGTCCGAGTTCAGTATACAGTTCGGTTTCTCTTATTTTACAACTTGTCTCCATTTTTTCAGATACTCAAAACTACTTTTCAGTTTTTTACGCATTCTATTAATATTTCAATCTGACATTACGGTTACAGCTTCAAAACGACGAAACGTCTAAAGCCTAGTGACGCTGACGCCGTGTGCAAAAGTACTGAGTGGATATACTTTATTTGGTTTGACAGACTCTTTTCAAAATACACTGAAATTTCCAAAGCGAAAGAAAAGAAGAAGTGCTTATAATTTATGTGTCAAAAGCAGGATGTCTTTATATCCGTGGAAGTAAATGCAATGTGATTAAAGACGGAAAGTCTTATTAAACTTGATCGCAAGTTTTCACTCTTGTTTTTGTTGAACTGGTAAGAAACAAGTCAATTAGTCGAAAAGTCTCCATCTTACAATTTTAACAACCATAACTGTATTGCACCGTACTGAATAATCTTTCACTTACTTAAATTGGAAATACCTACAAGCTCAAAAATCCTGGAATGCTAATTCTTTTAAAAGAATCTTTTAGAATTTTTTTTTTCGCGTTATTACACTCTTATTTAAACTAAAATATGAAAATCAAAATAGCCTCCACAGTTTCTTGTCGGAAATACATGGTTTTACGGTTGTAAAGAGAATTATAAATCTGTAATTTAAAAGAGAAGGAAAAAATAAGGTGTCTAACCTGAAAATAAAATAATCACTTATGATTGTGTAGCGAAAACACACAGTGCTAATAAATATTATTGTTACCCAGTTTGTCACGTGAAACTCGGCGACATCCATAACCCCACAATTGACTCGAATCTCAGTCTATTCGCGTTATTTTCGTGTAAGCTCCACCAAACCTCAATCCTAAGCATGACCCCTCCAATGCCGTAAGGAGTTGAAACTATACACAAAGAATATATACCGAAATATTTTGAATTTAAATGACACCGAAAAATATTTATTGGACGCAAATATTGGCCGATCAACATGTTTGAAAATTTACAGCCCCGTTCAACACCACCCGTCATAATTAATCTCAGGTACATCCATAACCCCGGATTCGACTCCAATTTCGGATTTTTGTGTTAATTTTATATAATACAATTCCACTATACCATTCATGGTTTTTATATCCCAAGCCTATAGGGGTAATTATACACAGAATATTATTAAAAATATTATGAGTGTAATTCACTACGAAAAATATTTAATCGTCGCAAATATCGACAGGTTAACATTGTGAACATTTCTACCCCCCGCCCACGTCAATCAGGACCTCCCACCCCCGCCCTCCTCCGTGCGATATCCAGGTTGTCGGAAATAAATTCAGCGACATCCATAATCCCGATTTGTCTTGAATGTTTTCGCGTTATTTTCTTGTAACTCCCGTCCACCCCACCTTACTCGTTCTACCCTCCCATACCGAAAGAGGTTGAAATTATACACAAACAAAGTCGTAGAAATACTATCAATCTTATTAATTCTAAAAAGAATTATTTTAAACAAAGGCGACCTCAATTGCATGTTTAAAAATTTCCATCCCCGTCCAACCCCGCTCCCGGGGGTGGTAGACGTGTCTCACCCCGACAGTTTCCTGGTCGCAAAGAACACGTGTACGAAATTTGGTGGAATTTGGTCCATCAGTGTAGATATGGATAAGGAACATATAAACAAACAAACAATCACTCAAACAAACGCTCTGCTTTATTTATTTGAAGATAATTGTAATTATTACGGGTAGAAGAAAGAAGTTCGAACCGCTGACGAGGAATTTGGCACAGCCGACATGAGCCGTCGATGAGTGACATGGGTCGTAAAATCCAGACGGATGCCTCCGAATTTGGAATTTCCATATTGCTGTGGTATGTGGGGTGAGTCCCGCCACTAAGGAGGACAGAAGATGATGGGAGAGTGTTCGAGACAGTTGAGAGTGAGAGAGGAATTTTGCTTAAAAAGGAGATTGGCTTCTGGTGCCTAACATTGGTACGTGAAATATGCTTGCTGCCTCGACTTGAATTTTGCAGTTGAGGCGTCAGGACGTCTGAAGGTTTCCTTCTAGTTACATGTTCTTGGGATTTGATGCACTGGAACGCGGATACTGAGGATAGCGAGCTGGACATCGCTAGCGGCGCGACGTGGACAATGTAACAGATGACGGTATATTAAAATTTGTAAACCGTGTCCAATTTGCCTCGAAGATACCATTTCTTGGTTAGGGGAAAGTTCGAAAATCGATCAAGTATTCTGCTTGAAGAGAAGGTCGTGAAAATCATGAGGTTAAATTTCATGTTCTTTTTATATTGTTAGATTTAATTTTTATTGTATTTGCTTTTAATCAAAATATCTAATTAAATGTAATGTCTGTTTTATTCAATGCCACAATCATATAAATAATAATTTAACATTAGTAAATATTAATAAAAACGCTACCAATAGCGATTATACGTTACAATTGACAGATTACATTAATCTTTTCTATAAACGAGTAAATAAATTAACTGATTCAATATACAAGTTGTAATGTCACTTTTTTAAATTGCAGCCAAAAGATCACGGTATACAAAAGTAATGTTAATAGTTAAAAAATCTGACTTAATTGAATAATAAATGAATAAACACGCCAAATATGTCTCGAATATATTTTAATAAAATAAAAATAGAAAATATATTTCAAATACAAATTGGCACGACGTTTCGTTTATTTTTTGAACATTTTTAAGAAAGATTTAAAAAATTTACAAGTCTAAATATGTAAAACTTTAGAGAGAAAAAGATTTTATAAACGTGATATTTACAATACAATTGTATGCAAAATTGTTGAACATTACTTACAATTTATTTTGTGAAACATAATTAAAATTTCGTACGGAAATTATTTTTTAGAGTTACAGGCACATCATAAAATCCAAGTGGTGGCAACTCCTCTTTAATAGCATAGGAAGGGATTTTAAAGGGGGGATACGGAAGGGTAGAGGAAGGCAGCCAAGGGTTCTGTTCTCAATAATAATTATTTCTGTTTTTGACCATAATTAACTTAACTTAACCTAACCATATTCCGAGGATCCTCAAGGAAATGGAATAAGTCAAATAGTTTTACGAAGTTTTTTTACACTACTAATACTGTGATGTTGTACCGAATAGCACATTTTATATAATAATTAAAACGCTACCAAAAGCGATGATACGTTACAATTGACAGATTAGGTTAATATTTTCTATAACCGATTAAAGAAAATAAATGAAACAACAATGGAAATGATCAGTACTCAAGTTGTAAAGTCACTGTTTTTAAATTTCCGGTTACATATCCATTGCAGCTAAAAGGTCACGGTAAACAAAAGAAATGTTAATCGTTTTATATATATATAGTAGTGGTAGGTTTATTTAATGATGAAATAAAGGGATATTTTACAGGATTTAATAATCATTTAACTGAACATGAGAAAATAAAATAAAATAAATACAAATTATGCGTGTTCAGCCGGGCAAAACAATCGGATCCCTTAATCCCAAGTTAAACCTTGGTTTACGGTAATTCCCCCAGGCGCGTCAAGGATTGAGACACTTGGCAGTTACCTCGCGTTGATCTCTGGCCGTGATCATGTGGCACCCTCGATCTCTCCGAGTCCTCTGGATGATGCAAGTTTGGGGCTGTACGTCCGTCCCTGTGAACGGTTCGTCGAGGAGTCCGTCTACACTTGCTTTACAGCCCATTCGCTGGATGTGAAATACCGATTTCTCGACCAATTTTCGATCGATCTTTCCTGAACCAAGAAATGTGATTGGTTCAGGCAGTCTCGTGTTAATTCAATTTTTATGATTTTTGGAGAGACGTTTCCCACGGTGCGACAGTCCAGGTAACTTCTGAGGGTCAACAGCCTACGTGCCTAAGACCAGACCTTAGGGATTATCTCTCCGTCACGGCGGCGCCTGGTCAAATTCCAACTTGCCAAGATCTCAACCCTCGCTAATATCTAATTAATTTAAAGTAATATATATATATATATATATATATATATATATATATATATACTAATAATAAAACTATTGCGCTACAACATATATATATATATATATATGACTTCATTGAATTATATATTAATATAAACGCCAAATTACATATTTACATTTGACTACTGTAATGTAATTAATTATTACACAGATGTACAAATTCCTTTACAGAATAGAAGCTGCTTGTCAGGTTGATTTCTGACCTTTTTAATGTGTTGGGGAATCTGAGGGTTGTTGTGCTCTTTCCTGCATAATTGATAGTTATTTATATTTCTGTGTGTCATCTAAGTTAGTGCTATCACAAACATCATTAATAAGTGAAAGAGCTCACGTCAGGATTGTAGAGAAGGCCATAAAAATTTATTATATTTAGTTTCATGGAATTTCCTTATTATTTTCTACTAGAATTACAGATTGCAACGATGCATTGGTTGTTTTCAATTGAACAAAAATTGCTTTTACTAATAGTCAGTCGCATGATGAAATCCTATATGGAACCGGTCAATTTATTAAATTTAATTATTTTGTTCTTTTAGGCACGTATTGAGGCAGTTTGCATCTAAAACGAATATATTTTATATTGTAGTAAACAAAAGATGCTAAAACAAATATGTCACCACATGACAGACAAATTATGTGGTAAATAGTATTTTATTAAAGGGAAAAATTGATGGAAGTTTACATTGAAATTATGAATTTTAAAGAGATAACAAAAATTTGAAATATTATATAAATCTGCTAAAATTTTAGAAATCTGGAGGTAAACGATATTTACGTGAAGGAATACAGAAGAGAGTTTTTTTACATTTGTGATTATTTAATCTTATACAAGAATAATTTCACTAACAGGCCATAGCACTGATTTTGTTCTCTTCTCATTTTCCAACACTTTGCACTATGTTCGGCGTCTTTCTGTTTCGCTGAATATCAGAGTTCTCCGCAGGCTCCCAAA
This sequence comes from Zhengitettix transpicula, assembly GCA_037074705.1. Taxonomy (NCBI): domain Eukaryota; kingdom Metazoa; phylum Arthropoda; class Insecta; order Orthoptera; family Tetrigidae; genus Zhengitettix; species Zhengitettix transpicula. Next base: position 184,607,666 of record CM073591.1, on the reverse strand, counting down.
CACACACTGATCTCTAAATATCTCACTACACACTGCTCGCTGACTGTCTAATTGTTTTACTGTTCACATTCTGCTCTCTGACTATTTGAGTGACTGTCGATGCTAAAGTTCTGAGCGTCTTATATAAGCTTTTTTTTAAAAAATTGAAGTTTATAACGGTCGAATCGATATCATGGTTATTGGCGACCCGTATGTTATTTACAATAGTTTCTTAGCGTTATTATTTACAAATAATCTTAACATTAATAGCAATTGGGTAATATAAGCTTTCTCAACAACAATTCGTAGCACTCATTATATTGTCTTAGCCTCAAAGTTACGCCGCAAATAATTAACGAAACAATTACACATTTGTTATCGCTACACTATATATAATTAATGTACACCAATGACTGTAATAATATAAATTTCAGAATTGTTCAATTATATTGTTGTGTAAGATTGTGGCCATATCGTTGTATAAATTGAAGAGTCATGCTGTGAACTTAGAGAACGGTGGTTTCCTAATTTCCCCCAAAATTTTTATATTGATTCTGATGGTCAACGGTTCATATGCCAAATGTTGCCGGCCGAAAGTCGAATGTGAAAACTGGACAACCTTTTCGAAGGGATAAATGTAGAAAACTTCATCAGTTCGTCTTCACAGATGGTCGTTCGTCTGTGAACGTCGGCGTTTACCATGGACGAGGGAATGGGGATGAACCAATTGAATTTATTAAAAAGTAAAGTTGTAATGGAGTTACAGAAAAAGTAAAGAATTACAATATAATAGTCTACTTGTCGTTAAAGAAGAAAATATATTAAACGAATACCTGATTGATGTTGTTTGCACCTTATAAGGCTCGTTTGAGATCCTCTCGTTATGTGTTTCTACCGAATTATTATAACCAGTGTTCTGTGAGAACCCTTCGGAGACTCGAAGGCCCCATTCACTTCGAGTTACAGACTGAAACTAAATAAACTGTGCACTACGAGCACCCATTGGAAACTGGACTGCTCCGCCCCATCGAGTTCCTACTTGAGACTAAGACTCCTTTCACACGGCGATTTCGTGTCTGCGAGTCACGCATCTGTTTCACGTCGGCGGTACAAACAAGTACGGCCACAGTTGCCTAGTGGAGACTTCCCGACTTTCCAAACTGCATCGGAGCGGTCGATTGCAAACATATTCACATTTTCAATCCACTGATACGCGGTTCTTCATATTAAAATTTTAAAAATTACTTCTACATTCATCTATTAGCAAATTGCGAAGCGAATTCGGAAAAAATAACGATTCTATTTTTGGAGATTCGGAAGAGAACTCGGATAAAGATTATGTCATTCGCAGTCATTTTCATTACGAAGCTTGTGTTTTAGCGCGTAGTGATTAAATCCCAAGTAATTGTTATAATTAACACTTCTGTTTGATATATTTGTTTAGAAGGAGGATTTTATTTTATTTTACGAATGGTTCAATTATTGTAATTGATATATCATTATTACTTATTACTAGTAACATTTTAGGCAGTTAATCATCTAAAAGCCAGCTGCTGTCGTTTCGATTAATTCCTGTCGGTATATAAACTACGGTATGATATAAATTTCTGAGCATCACTAAACGTGCACACAAATGTGGTATTGATCTGTAGTCGTAGTCGAAGGAAACGTATTTTATACGTTCCCAGAGGACAGAAAACGAGGGGCCTAGGCACCCCGTGGTCTTCGCGGGGCACTCGATCACAGACACACTCTGAATTTATTCCGGCACCGTTGCCATTAATTAGCCCCTAAATCTCTCCCCCAGTAACAAGACGAAGAGAGACTGTACGTTATTTCTTTGATCGCCTTTTCAATTTCGGAGCCCCCGAGACCCTTTTGCCGAATAATAAATAACTCCTTGTTCTCGGGACTGAGACACATAAATCTGTTGACCTGCCTTCAATACTTGAGATTCCCTTTCTCCTTTCTCCTGCAGGAGAAGCTCGTAAATTCATCAGACGTGACTCTTAAATTGTCTCCTGGAGTCGCACTCGGTCTTCCCGTAGCAGAACAAGTTGTAACAATTTAGAAGATCCCTCGCCGAGGATAAAGCTGAACAGTGCTCTTCTCTACTAAGTTCCCTCCATTACCACAACACTTTATTAGGAAATCTTTTGGAAATCTAATAGAAATGTTGGTTCTCACTAGCGAGTTTGTGTCTTGTCTACGTCTATTAAATTATTAATCTCACGTATCAGTCGAAAAACTCGTAAATAAGTAGTTAACAACACAGAACAATTTTAATTTTGTGTGTGAGCGAGAAATAATTTACAAACCGGTTTAATCCCTAATTAGTACTTCTTTAAGTGTACAATTTCTATTAAATTCAGTTATAATTTATTATATGAAAATTTATATATCATAAATTTGTACACACGTTGCGGAATAAAATTATAATTTTATGCTCAGATACCAAAATAATTGTCCCTTCAGAATTTCTGAAATTCACTGGCTTCTTGGCCAAGTTGACTGAAATTCTTACCCTGGGAGAACCTCTGCTGCTCTTAGGGCAAATCTATTGTCACGAGGATATTCTGTAAATATTACGTACATCACAATACAACAATATATTTTTCAAAATTATTGTCTGAAAATGTGTATACTTTTTTCGATTACTTCGAATTCATGCATTAACTAACTTTATAATTGGCCAACACTTTAGAGATCCAATAATAATATAAAAGGTCAAATATATTTGAATATTTGATAGTTTTATATTAAATAAAATTTAGCAAATAACAATTTAGCAATTTTCAGCGATTGTTCCATCGGTAAACGTCAAGTGGTCTACTTCAATTTTGTATGTAAATGTTTTTCTTAGAAACGTAAGAGTAATTACCAATTTTCCTACAGATATTTCCTTGGGTATTATATTTATGTGAAATAAGCTTCACGAATTTAATAATTCGAATTGTATAGGCACACATACTAAAGAATTAATTTCAGGGCTGTTTACGAACGGGGAGCCGAAACCTGGATGAGGATGCTGTCCTTGTTATGAAAGAACCTGACTCACTTTACCTCATAGTGCCAGAGACCCTCTTCACGGTGGGATTTGGGATGTAGGTTCTTTTATTATTATTGTGACATTTTTAACATTTATTTGTGTTTGGGAGGTGATTGACCCAGACTATTTTGTTGTTTGGGAGTGGGGAAAAGTAATCCAAACGCCACTGTTCTGCTATAGGACGGTTTTCGTGTGACAGGAATCCGGGAAAACCGAGTACTGTGTTAATATATTTCAGAGAAATAGCGGCATATCTACCGGAAAAAACTATATAAATGGTATATATTTTCTTATTTATTTATCCTTTAAACAAATTTGAAAAACGGTGATTTTTATCAGGTTTAAGTAGAATGATAGTGTATGAACCTAAATTAATGGCGGAAACACACAAAGAGCTCAATAGGTGCAGGCGATTCCGCATCCTCCCATTCAAATACCTTCCTATGCTATTAAAGGGTAGATGCCACCCCGTTGATTACCCTTATGTAGCAAGTTACTCTAAAAAAATACTGAAAGCTTGAGAGGGCTGTAATCTCGCAGGTGAATCTTCTCAGAGAACTCTGGAGGAGGTTACCTTTGGCGATGCCTTGTCTTCTCTGGTTTTGAACTAAGGTTCCCATAAGCCGACGCTCTTCGGTTTGTTTTGAGACATATGGTAAGGGTTGTTTAATTTTCTCATTGGAACAGTCGAACAGCTACCTCCTAAACTGGTCGAGGCAGGGAGAAGGAAACCTGCGACCCCACATCAAACCCCTCTCCCGCCATCGGAAGGGACAAATTGCAAGTACCCGACAAACCTGTTGCAGGTTTTCTAGGATTTGCCCTAGCTAACACTTGCGCTTCACTTCCGCATCCCCCCGTTCAAATCGCTTACTATAGTATTAAAGGGAAGATATATAGATAGATAGATTTAATCACCATTAGCCCTCTAATGAGGGAATAGGATTCGTCATAAATGTACAGTAGATAAATTATATATAAACAGAATTAATATTAATAGGTTGCACACACACACACAAATTCATATCTGTTGACATTTGTCTAGTGACCACATTCATACACACAATCTTTAAGAAACACGCACAGAACACATCACTTCCTGGTATTCATCTCTTGTCGCTAGGTACGGAGGAATGTCGTCATGGATATTTACTAAAACAGAAAGCAGAGGCAGGAGAACAGAACCAAAAGGGGAAAACTGGACAAACTATTTACATATTTATAGCATATTCGGCAATTTTGTAGGCAAGGCATTTCAATGAATGTGAGACCTATTCAAAAATTCGTGTACAGAGTAATAAGTTCCATTACAAGAAAAGTTTTACACTCCTTGACGAATGAGTTGTAGTTGGTGATGTTCTTAACATGTTCAGGATGTGCGATACCGGAATAATGAACGCTAGACTCGTAGAGACTGAGGCTGAGAACTGAACGGTTCCTCCATGATTGTCCCCCGATACTTGCAAAATGGTTCATGTTACGTTTATCAAATTTTAGTATTTCTAATATGTAAGCGTTAGATAGAGTCAGAATATGAAGTCTTTTGAACAGCGGCCTGCAGCTTTCTCTAGCATCTGAACCTGATATAATTCTAATGGCTCGTTTTTTCAGTTTGAAAACATTCACACTACGAGAACAATTGCTCCAGTTGGCAATACCGTAACACATATGGGAATAAAAGTAGGCAAAATAGACTAGTGAAGCAGATTTGGCATCAACTTATTACATCACGTAAATTACCCTCATATAGTAAAAAAAACTGGTCTACAGTGTATTTTTTCAGAAGCCATATTATATTGCTACCGTATTCATTAGGATATATACCTTAATTGAACTTATCTAGTTTATTCGTATATTTTCTTTTGCTTCTTGTCGTGGGTGGTGTTTGGAGTATCTCTCTATAACATCCAGCAGTAATCCTTTGTCTTGTGTACAAAACAATAAACAAAATTTTTATTATTATTCTTTCAATAAATGTAAGTAATCAAGTTTGAAAAAAACTTGCCGCGCAATCCAATTGTATTTTTACAAACGTGTATTGTTTTGAAGAAACGCCGTGTAGGCTTTCTTTACACTAGCAAAAAATTGCAGTCAGTCGTAGTTGCGATTACTTGCAGATCATTTACACTGGTTAGTGCAAGCCAGTGCAAGAACTTGGACGCGAGCCTTTGCTTTTTTTCAGTGCAAATATTTTCAGATTTCATTTACACTTACGACATCATATTTCTGTTTTCAATATGGCGATCGGAGGACAACTGACTTGAACATGTTTTGTGCCTCCGTTGTGATGTGTCATATATATTTCTATTTTTTAATTATCACAATAATATCAATTTGTTTGCAATTTCAGTATTTATAATGAGTACCAGAGCAAAATTGAAACATGTCGCTGCTGCACGTTTTGTTCAGATGTATTTTTTTTAATTTGTATACTTTTAACATAGCCGTATTATATTTTATAGCCTATCCTATTTTAATGTTTCATCATTTATTTGCATATGTTTATGTAATTTGTCAATGGATTAAATTTTTCATAGGGGATATGATTCAAGAACAATTTTAAAATTACATTCCTTTTTGGTTACGAAACATTGTTTACTCAGTCTCCCATGGTGCTTCATCAAAACTTGCAAAAATGGTTTCTATTCAAGCCAGAATTTGCACTATATCGTGTAGCAGGCTCACACAACTGATGCAATATTTTTCATGTTTACATGCAAGAACTTTTCCAACGACTTTCAGGCACTTTACACTTCCAATTTCTCATTGCAATAAGTGAATTGCAGCAATTACTTGCTAGTGTAAAGCCAGCCTTATATGTGCTAAAAATTATGGGGGCAAGTCTTCACTTATTTCGAGTTAACGAGAATCTTTGTTTCAACTATTTTAAATAAATTATAAACCGTGCTTGTTGATTTAACGTCAATGTTTTTATTTACTTCTATGATATTAATATGTAAGCGTCGTATTTGTTATATACCGAGATATTTAATTTTATTAAATTATTAGCTCACGTAATAATTAACCATATTCTAAATATTTACAAACCAAACAGATAATTATAGTATGAAGAAATAAAAGCTCTATTATATTTTAATAAAGATTTTACCGGGAAATTGTGTGACGTTCTCAAAATTATATTAATTTCACTTGCTAGGTAAATGCCACGACACACAATTAAAATCCATTGTGACAGTAAGGAAATTTTATAAACAAAACTATACCATTTAAAAAGTTTAAAAGAACGCAATGTTTTACTTATAATTGAGGTTATGGGGTGGACGTTAAGTAGTGATGCGTCACTCACGCTGCTATTTCAGCCCAAAAATTAATCGGAATCAGAAGAGCATATTGACAATTTGTAAATATTATCGTACGGCCAACCAGTTCGGCGCTGCAAATTATTTAGCTTTACTATTTTGACAGCAGTGCGAAATTAAATGAGGCAGCAAACAAATATTTACCACGTACTGAGTTGTAGAAGAGAAACATGGCTGAAGTGTGAATTCGCAGTGCATTACCATTGTATAATTAATTTTCATTACAGTTTTATTTGCGAGTTCCAGAAATAGAAACAGCAATGAAATTACTTCTATTTTTGCTATCCCAATTGATTGGTTTCTGCGTAGAAATTGACTATTTTATTTTTTCCTAGGTTTAATTTTGTTTCTTGATACGTTTCCGACTTACTAAAAATATTTGTTTATTCAATATTTGTCAATCGCTTCAAAACTATTAATAGTTGAACAAAATTTCATGAAACACAAATTAATTTAGTAATATCGTAGGATTAGGTACTGGAAAATTGTAAGTATTTAATAACGCCACTGGGCATGAAGTTCCGATATGATTCTCGATTTTCATAATTTACAAAAATATATTTGTGCCTTATACAAATATTACGTATGTTCTGAAAAGGTATAGTCTCTAAATTAAAAATAAATCACAAGAGGCTTTGCAAAGTTGTATGAAGTTTTCTTCTATTAAAACGGGTATATGGATGAGTAATTTGTATACTATTGTATGAGACGTATCCGAAGAATGTCTCCATTTTTAGCAATAGATCTCAAAATAAAAAGATATTCTAAACCAAGCAATTAAAATTTGGCGATTTAACTAATGTCATACGCAAAACACCTTTGTTTAGCAGTTTTTATTTTGGATATGGAAAGTATTTAAGTTTTGTTATACCCATATATGATATTATATATTTATATTGTTTCAACTAATTTATAATCAAAGTAATCTATTTACCTCTTTAGCAAAAATATTATCTTTAATTGTATAAATAGCACTTATTTTTATTCTGCACAAGGCCATACATTATATTATACTGAATATATATATATATATATATTGTAATGCATTGAGGGAATGCATTGTTTCGGAACAGCGCACATGTTGGGAGGAAGATGCAAGTGCAAAGTAATTACGGGTCCTGTCTCGATGTGACAAGACAGAGCGGCAAGACATTTGTTTCGGATGAATGGTCTTGGCCGGCACAGGAAGTTGCAATGTGTACTTAGGATTTGTAAAGCAAACAAAAGACACGCGGGTGGCCAGTCGCAAGAGGTATCGGTTTAAGGCAGGCTATTGTCTCTGATTAATGGCCTGACAAGTGGCGTATTTACTTAGGATTTGTAAGGAGGGGTCAGCGCAAGTCTTGTGAGGATGAGACGACAAGTCCAGAGTAATTGAGGGTGCAAAGTAATTACGGGTCCTGTCTCGATGTGACATGACGGAGGGGCTATTTGGTAAGGAACTGCATCTGCAGAATGTAAATCTCAGTAATGGAGATTCTGTCACCACGCCGTTGCGACGTAGTCTTGAAACGAAGGTAAAAACAAAGAGGCTAGTAGTATATAAGCGAGAGATAAGCTATTGTGAGTTAGTCAGCGTGGGAGAGGGGTGCTGTATGCATCGAGGAGTCAGAGCAAGTCAGAGTTAGTCAACGGAGTCAGCGTTAGTCAGCGTGGAGGAGGGATGCTGTGGGCATCGAACTTGAAAGTTGGAGTTGAGTGTCAGAGCGGAGGGTATGGAGAAAGAAAGCAGCCTGCGAGAGAAATAGAAAATTATTCAACTATAAACATTTTCATATGCAGAAGTTCAATCTGTATTAGTATCAAAATTTGACCACTGTCTTCAATGGTAGGAGACAAATACACAGCATCCAGCGTCGAGTAGTTTTCCCCCCAAGAGCAAAAGGGATGTCCTTCACCGAGTATGGAGCACCAGCTATCGTCGAACCAATAATATGTGTTAGAGTCAGTGTGTGTAAACGTCCAGTCTATAAAGTGTGTGTTTAATGAACGAGCCAAATGTTCCTGAAAAATCGTGAGTTGAAATTTATGGTATTAACATGTGTAAACGTAATTAAAAGATACAGTCAGATATCGTTCTCTTCTTGTGTTAATAAAATAAACTCTTGTAAATTTAGAAGCAATCTGTAGAATAAGTTCGTTCATAAGTTTCGTCAATGTCTAGACGATTAAATGCTTCTGTTTAATTTAAAGATAAATGTTGGGTTCTTTGATTATTTAAGTGTTCTGTCCGTTATCAAACCCAGTAGAGACCCATGAGAGAGAGAGATCTTTTTATAATATTAAATATTAAATTCTGCTGTAAATTCTGATAATTTTTAATAAAATTTGTTTGTTAAAATTTTTAATTTTTTTTATTGTTGATGCCCTTTTGTTTATTACAATATATATATATATATATATATATATATATATATATATATATATATTGTAATATGTGTTCCTACCGATTACAATTAATTTCATCGACCATTACTCCTCATTAAGGTGTCCTGATCGTGTAATATCACCATTTCATACGAACCTCATATGAATATTTTAATTACATTATGAACAATACTAAAGATAGGCAAATACAGACATAAGAAGTGATAATACCACACAACGTTTCTGGAAGCCTTGTTCCTTTTCGCTATTTTTCTTATTATTCATTTTCAATCAGACGTAAATTTTGCATGTAAATTATCTCATTTTTAGTGAATCAATGATTGTGAAACTTCTACTAAATTTTTAAACACGTTATTCTCAAAAGTAAATGTTTATAATTACTGCACGTGAACGACACTTTTTATCTAGTGTTTTTCTCAGTACAGGAGAACCTGGATCGTTCCCCTAATAATTAATTTGTTTGTACTGCAAAAAGTGTTTAATTTAAAAACAGTTAACGATACTTTTGAACAAATCTTTAAGTTATTGCCATCTAAAACCTACTAAACAACTCTTTGCTCATACTTCCGGCCAGACGCCGCGTAACGGCCGCGTCTCCCGAATTCTCCCGACGAATGAACTCTTATCTGCTCAAAAATATTAAACCTCTACTTGCGTTACCTCCAACTACTCGTGAGATTATTTATGTTCACCCGATTCACACATTTGACTGGTGCGTCTACAATTAACCACAAGACACTTCACACGATTTCATACGACCCTTTGAAAATAACAAACTACATGACCTGCTGCTGTCTTACAAATAAATTTTATAATTATACAGTTTTGAAAATAATACTATAATAAACAATGCTGCATGTTACTATATATATATTGTAATGCCAATTAATTAAGCCATTAATTGTTTTTAAATAATTTGAATTGTTAGCGAACAATTTGAATTATAGCGAGAGCGAGGAAAGCGACAATGAGAGGCGAGCTTTGTTGCTTTGATGAAAAGCCGAAATGGAAATGCGCGCTAAAACTCGGGAGGCACTACGATAGGCAGTTGGCGGAGAAACATTACGAGGAGCAGAACAAGTAATGAAACTTGAGCAGAGACTAGACGTCGTTAATGTATTACCAGTTAAAGTTGTGAATTAATACAAAGTAAAACATTCACGGAAGTATTGCATCGAAAATATTGGAAAGTAATAGCAGTTTTGTCAGAATAGAACTTTCCAAAATATTCGTTAAGAAATTGTTCCAGGAGAACATTGGTAAATTCTTGTGGCGCGGAGAAGTCAAGGAAATACAGCCAAAAGTGCCAAATTTTAAAGTGAAGTGTATAATCAGTGAAAACCAAGGCCTGATATTAAAAATTAAAGTGTGTAAAAGTGTCCGAACGAGGTAAAATTGATTATTCTGGTACCAGACCGACGGTCCGTAAGTAACATAACTTTGATAAATTTGTAAACTATAATTAAAAGGGCAGTCAGAATTCGTTCATCTTTCATTTCGTTCAGAATTCATTTAGTTCAGCTTTCATTTCCATTTATATTTCATATTGATTTTAGGTTATTTTTTTTATATTTTGAATTGTTAACAGTCAAAGTATACATTTATTGTGTCCTAATTATTAAACCCAGTGAAGACCCTGAGATTAAGAGATTTTCAACATATTGGATTGTAAATATTGATGGGTATTCACTAGAACAAATTAAATTGTAAATAATTAAAGTAAAGTTTTGTAAATTGTGATCAAAGCCCAGCGTACAAAGATAGGGCTAATAATGTGCAGGTTTTTTTAAAAAAAATAAAACCTTAAATATTAATATTTTATTAATCATTTCCTCTAATTTAATTAACTCCTACCATTTGATTATTACAATATATATATATATATATATATATAAATATATGTATATATATATATATATATACAAAGCAATTATTATACAATTTTTATTTGATACGTTTCAAAGCCAATTAATATAATATACAACTTGAAGTAATTAATTATTTATTGTACGTAACTTTGAAAAGGAATTCATTGTATTAATAAACCTTTGAATATTTAAAGGAATTTAATTTTACATTTTTTATTTTCAACCAAAGTAATGAAATTTCCAAGTAAAAAACTTTTAATAATAATTCTTAACACTTAGTGAGAGGATATAAATGATAAAACTAAAATATAAAATATAAAGAATTAATAAAAACATATTTATTTTACAAAAGTTTTACACAAAATGTTGCAACGGTTTTTTATTTTAAATTAGGACGTTTTATAGGGACTCATAAAAGTAAAGGATTGAAATGAAATAAAAAATTTACAAGAAAAGTTATTGATATTAAATTACAAAATGTTATACTTTTAAATATTCCCCCAAAATACAAACAAAAGGTAATGAAATTTTACGGTACAAAAATTGTGTTAACAATAATTTTTTCCAATTTTGTAATAAGCTCTTAAGAACCACTCTTTTTATCCTCAATTTCACTTTCACTGAATCTATAAGACCACAAAATTTAATGAAATGAAAACTTTTAATTTTTAAAATATGCTATTATATTGCAATTCTCACTCAGATAATTTATTTCGGCACTGCAGACTACAGAAATATGTGCGTTGCCTACAGTCAATTCACCAACATTTAATATATTATATCAGGCAAATTGGTCAGCGGTCAGTATAATAGTGGCCAAAATAATGAACAGAACCTAGTCACCAGCCAATTACAATGTTCCAAATATTAGAAAAACTTCCATACTCCAGGGACGAACGAGTCCTCCGGCCGACCTCGCCCAATGGCGACTATTTTCTTTGACGACGATAGAGAAACTAATAATTTTTAATACTTTACTTTCTGAGCATCTTCAATAGTACTTTATTTTTTCACTATTACTGGTCCGACCCCGGACGCTATCACCCTACGGCGAACTCTCTCCTCAACGATGACAGTATTTTTTTTTCTGACCAAATTCATGAAGTTGGAAAACGAAGCCTGAGGAGTGACAGCATGAAAGTATAAAATACCGACAGTGATACAGAAATAAATCTCTTAAAGGTGACCTCAAGATGTGCTACAGTTACTGGTTCCGGTAACGGAGGACATTTCAAGTGACGATACGGCAGGATATGTTATCGACTATAATTAATATTTTGATGTGAATAGCTTCCAACGCACATCAGTAATGTTTTCAAAATTACTTTGACTTTGAAATAATTTATTAAAAATTTCTGTCGTTCTTTAAAAACCCTGTTAGCAAAGTTAGTTATATAAAGCTGAACCCAAATGTGCCTGTCAACCCGGAAGGGAAAAGTAGGTTCTAATATATAATCTTCTCTATAAATCACTTAGTTACCAGAAAAGAAATTGTTTCTGTCATTAAATCAACTAGGTTCCGATATGACACTTTTTAAAAACCTCATATCGATTCTTTAAAATAATTTTCAATAGGTTTCGGAGAATAGCACACATGCTAAAGAAATTAGGGAAACCGATTCAAAATATATTTAAAGGCTTTGTTCCTCTTTCTGCTCGCCTTGCGCGACGCAATTATTTAAAAATGTTAATTTGCCGTCGTGTGCAGGACTCCTTTTCCCTGTTCCGCTCTAAAAGAAAAAGTATCGTCCTCTATGCAGCACCCCGTTATTACGCCAGAGACTGGCAGAGCAGTGACGAAATTCCCCTCCTCTTGTTGACAAATGGCGAAGACTTCTACCAAGTTGATAGCAGCGGTTACAATGGGATGCGAGGAATTATCGCCCCAGCATTTGTAATGTTCTCTTATTCATCACGCGAGCCCCACCAAAACAGATAATAATTCAATGGCCAGAACGCGCCGCGGTGACGAAACCGAAGAAATTTATACCACTTCGCATCGGCAACGCTTTTTCACCTTGATGAATTAGCGCATCTGGTTGTTGTTAATAACGCGAGGGAGAGGAGCATTTATTCTGTTTGTGGCGTCACGAACCTGTCTGCCACACAGAATCAGTAAAAACAGACAGATTTACGCGACGGTCCAACAATTTATAATCCGCGCACTCCGCTCCGTCTATCGACTACGTACATCGTCATCTATCGCAATATAGTCGCAATAGTCAGATGTAGAAAGCTCAATCTCCAAGTGCAATACATATATAATAAAAATTATTTATAATGTAACGTTAAACCTCATTTTTATATTTACATACTAATTGTGGCGGTTGGTTATAAACAGTGTTGGTCATCCAAAAGTCAGCACTTACTTATGAAAGGGAAGCATTTAAACAATATAAAATAACCAGAAGAACACAAATTCTGATTACTAGGGAACGAGAAAAAGGGCAATAACTATACAATTGTATAAAGGGAACTTGTAGTTAATGTGCAATTAAATATAGATTGAATCTCTAAAAATAATGTTAATAATATCAAGGTAGATTCTTTAATCGGATTTCAACTATTAATCTTAAGGGAACAATGGCCGCCTTTCACTACATTTCCTGTTTTAAGTGATTTTTACTGTTCAGAGTAGTTGTTTATTCAGCAATATAACAAATAAAAAAAATTAATTTTATTTACGACTGAAGAATAACCTATTCTATGTACGCGAGCTACATCAACTATTCCATCTCGTGCCACTGGTGAGAACTAACCAGCGATATTCATAATTAAAATTCTGGAAAAAAGCAAGAAGATACATATCAGCTGATATTTAATTAGTATTGTATTTAAATTATTTTATAATAATAATAATGACATGAAGATGTATCAAAACATTACCAAAATTATACAGTAATTTAATACTTTATAAAAATTTTCACAGAAGTTCTGTGTCATGAATATTTGCATATGTATGTGTTTCTTGGAGTTTTCCAACCCGCAGAGCTCTGACCGCGTCAATGACTGGTGACGACTGTCCTATATTTTCTCAAAGCCAATGTATTCGATCGCTATAGATATTCGATACACTTTTACCAACCTCAATTATTTGGCTACATAAATTCTAGGAATCGTTCCACCCTGTTTGATATAATCTGTGTTGAATACTTGTAGTTGATTTAGTGATCTTTCATTTGTATTATTTTTAAAGTGATATTGACTTAATTTTTTTTTCATGACGGTATACATGTGCCTAGTCGCCTCGTCTCCTTCGGAGTAAAGAAGCGAGGCAAATTAGACATTAATTCAGTCCCCAAATTTGAAATATATTAAGGGTTCGCTGTTGCGTTTTATTAAATTATTAAAAATCCTTCCCAATAGTGATTATAAATCATATTTGTCTGTCATAATATTGACAATATATATATATATATATATATATATATATATATAGTGTGTGTGTGTGTGTAGCGAAGAAACATGCGCGTCCAATTATTAAATATTTTATTTTATAGGAATCTAAGCACAACGTAGCAGTAAGTAGGACTTTGGAATTTCTAGTCCTAACATTATGACGCCGCTGTGTCTGGAAGACAGGATGAGAACATGTCAAAATACAAGCAAAAGAAATAAGAGGGTCTCTTGAGAAAATTTCCCCCTGCACACATTAACCCTTAAATAAGCCGTAAGACACCTCTCTTCACAACTCAGTACTGGTCTTCGTGAAGTAAACTATTTCAAATTGATTGGTGGATAAAGATCAAGTGATTTGGTTTCCTATGGTGTGGAAATAATTTATGAAGTTTAGAGGAAACGCCATCTTGGAAGATCACATTTCAGGAAGAATGCTTGGTTAGCGAAGACAGAAAGGAGAAGAGATAAAGGACAGAGACGCACTCTAGGAAAAACCGTGCAAGTCGAAGGCACGAGTTAAGTAACCAGCCTAGAGAGTGAGAGAGAACGCAGCCTGACTTCGAGAGTACGTGTCGCTGAGCAGGAACGAAGAACGAGAGAATCAAGCGCATGCCGCCGGAAATTCGGAGAAGTATCCGAGTCACCAGGTATCTGCCATCCATGCGCCTCGAGAAGCGTGGAAATAGTCATCTCGATTGGGATATAGCATCAACATGATGGATTAACTTGGTCAAGAACGATCCATAAGTATGTTGTGCTTTCCCTACGAATCAAAGGACTCAAACCTTTTTTCTCTCAGCCCTTGAAGGATTTTATTCACGTATGTTACGCCCATGCCTTCGCAATCTTCCATCGTCATAATACAACTGGAAACTTTATTCGTAGGACCACATAATGTTTTTCCACTGCTCGTCTATCAAATCTTTGCGTTTCTGCGAGAATTTGTAACGTGAACTCTATTTAACTGCAAACAACAACGGTGATAGAACACGCCTTCCATATTCCGCACGATTCAGTGAACACAGTTCAAAGAAAATATGAGGACATTTCCGATTAATATCTGCAGTGTTGCCCTTCCACTGTCTTGTATTAGTCTTGCCTCTATCTATTGTGTCCTAGTGTTATGGTGGTACAAATGATGCAACATTACAAAATCAAAATTGTTAGTAAGATAGTGCAACAATTTAATTCATCATCATCAGATTTGCTGGTATTGACACTTAAAATTTAATTTGCATGGATTTCATGTAATTGTAGGTGCTGTTTTGACATTGTATTAGTAGCTATGCATGAAGTATTTTGTTGGCTCATCATATCAAAAGTTGTCACTGAAGTATTAAATTATTTTTAAATGATCCTATTTTTTAAATTACCCATATTTTTGTAGAGTAGGGTAATACGAATTTTACTGGTTGAAAATAGTGCAATGAATTGATGAGTATGTCTTCATGTGCTTCAAGATTCGTGTTCGAAATATACTGTGTTTGATGCGCTTGAATAATAGACTGTAGTCATAACTGCTAATAATAAAATCTAAATAAATAATAATTAAATCTAATCTTTTGGAAAAAGTTTTCGCACAAAAGTATCAATTAAATGTATAAATATTGAGCATTTAATAACCCATAGTTTATAATGATTATTAAATATTTTTCTTCCCGGGTTTCAGCACCATTATGTCGTGGATTAAATACAAAAAATCTAGTTCTCGTTGAAAGAACGCCTATTTATTTTACTATTGCAGAACTGTACACGTTCACGACCCTATAATACAAAGTCTCTGATTGTCGTCTCAACGATAACAACTAACTCTACAATTCATTATTTTCTTTTCTTTCTTTGTTCTATCAAGTATTTAGTCCTCCACAAGCGTGATGTAGTATCTAATTTGCCTAAAAAAGTCAGATGGCCAGTCTGGACAATCAATGTACACATTTTTCTTAACACTATTTTTTTAATAAAATGATGTATGTATGTATTTACGTTAAACTCTATACATATTTAAACGCGTGGACAGATTGCAACAAAAATTGGTTCCCATATTCTTCAAACGACGAGAAACGGTGCTGGGGAGGGGGGGGGGGGATAATTTTGTGTTAAATTACTGCGCGCCAAGAGACCGTCACAGCACACGCGAGAAAAACGTTACTACGCGATTAACACAGTAAAAAGTCCCTTTTTCCGTAATTAAATAAAGCAGAAATAATTTCAGTAAATAAAAAGTATAATTTTATCCAGTAATACTCCATCGAATGATAATAAGAAACAATACGAAACACTTTACTAACCTTGCGGAAAATGTAAGTTAATTTTCGTGTTACATTAGGGACTCCAATATGGCGACCATTTGTTTACATTGTGAATCTAGCTAACAATGTCATCAATTTAATCTTTCATAATGTCTGAAGACTGAGGGACAATTATATCCAGCAATACTTGAGGAGAATATTTAAGTTTTCTATTCGTAAAGAAATTCGGAGTTATATTTGTTGGGATTAATACAATAAAATTCAATAAATTTTATAGCTGTTCAATTAATGCACAATTGGTGGAAAGTATGTAAGGAACTAGGAACAGTTAGATTTAGGTTAAATCATTTATTGACTAAAGATTAATATAGAATTAAATACGTTTACGGGTTTATATTAATAAGTACACGGGCAACGCCGGGCACTCAGCTAGTTGTTAAATAAAACATTTTAAATATTTATAATAAGAGAGATAGTTAAGTACAGACGAAAGAAGTGGTGTTGCTCTAGGCTCTTTTTAGCACCTCAAGAAAGGGACAAGGTTCTCAGAAACGTTGTGTGGTATTTATATTTTTCACTTCTTTTGTCTGTATTTTGCTATCTATCTTTTTATAATTTATCAGTCAGACGTAAATTCTTCATTATAAAAATTTGTTGCAAATGTCTATGTTACACAATTGTATATTATAACTTTTTAACGGGAGCTAAAGGAACAGATATTTTAAAAATAATATGATCATTTTTCCTAAAAACTTTTAATGAAAACTTTAGGAACAGTGTTAAAGTAGAAATGAATATTTCGAATTTAATTTTCCAAGGTGCTGGAACACAAGTGTATAAGTACTTCATGACGTTTTGCTTTAATTAAGATGTCATTTCCAGCTAAATCAATTACGAAGTTCACTTCAGCATGACCTTAGTAGAAGCAGTGACTAGACAGCTCAGTTTTCCGTTCACTCGTTCGCGGTTGAAGTGCCATTAACAAAAATTTAGAACAACTTTAGCTGTCCATTTGCAAAAACAGGCTTTTGCACTTCGAGCTTCCATTGCCGCTTTCGTGTTTTATTCGGCTACCAATACCTGGACAAAACCGAGTGGAATTATACACGCGCGTTTATCGTTATGCTTCTGGAAATATCTGCTAAGAAACGTTCCTACCTGCGAGGAAAAATAGTTAAATATTTTGAAATGATATATACTGGAATATAGTAATATTATTATTGGTCATAATATTTCAGACCTTTGTAGTCTGTAAAACGATTTATTAGACCGTAAGAAAGGGTAGACACGATATGAAATTATTTGTGGTTTATAATTGTCATATATATTACTAGTACGTATTTGAAATAATTAATTGAAATGGGAATAAAAGTAATTAAAAATTTGTTGAAAATATAAATTTATAGTAATAAATTATACTCGTCATTAAACTCACAAATTTAAAATATTGGACAGTTAATGCCATTAATTAGTCATCGTTTACTCGTATACCAGTAACTAACGTCTAGTTTTATGTAAAGTTCGTGATCTCTATCGATTTCTATAAAAATCCGGCATATGGCACCACTTCATACGATCTTAATGAACCAGTGTGTTCAGAGACTTTGTGCTAGGTAGTTATGTTCACAATTAATGCTTGGGGATTCTCGAGAGAATTGCGTATGGTTTAATTTTTTGTTTAAAACTTTAAAAAATCGTGAAAATCTATAATTATCGACAGAAACCCCGGCCTCTTAACAAAAGTTGTTCACTTCCTTTCCGACGTTTGTAAACTGCATCCCAATTGTTTGTTACATTATAATAGCAGAAATTTAATTTGAAACATGTGAACGAAAATCATGGGATTTTCTTAAGTATAAAACCTTTGAAAGAAAATCTAAAACCTGTCCGTAGTAAACATGTTATATTTCAAATTTAATGAAGATTCTGAATTTTATTCATAGAGAAAACTCTTATTCTGGAGTTTTAACGACTGAAATTTTTTGGATTGTACTAGTGAGCTTACATTTAGTTTCACGTTCAGAACAATAACAATTAACAGACCATTAATCCGGAACCTGTTTCTCATATAAGCAAGCAATTAGTTTACAAAGTGGATCCTTCCCGTATTCCTATAATTGTTCATTACGTCGGAATAGATTAAACTTAATATGCCAATTGGAGTTCTTACCGGTCAAAACATCTGATTATGTTCCCTGATAGCATTCCGATAGCATTATATATATATATACATATATATAGTAATATATAACAATTTAGCCTTTTAATTATTTTAATTAATTATGATTTATGTAATATTCAAATATTTCGTCTTTATTTAAAACTAACAAGCTCCACGTTGTGGAAGCCAAAATGTAATAATCAAATGAAAGGCTTTTTTATTAAATGAAAAGATCAAAATTAACTAACAAAAGATTTATTTATTTTGTGGCAATAACTCAAAAACAATTACTATTTAAAATATTAATTTATCAGGGCCTTCACTGGGTTTGATAATGGACACAACAAATTTATTTTAAAATCTTAACAAACAGTTCACATTCACCTAAACAATACGTCGATAGAAAGAAATTAAAAAGAAAAGAAATTAACTTTGATTGACAATTAAAAGAGAACGAAATCTTACTCTATCCTTTAATTACGTTTACAATTAATCATTAGTTTCCTTGTATTACTTAAATCTGTCCAGCTGGTTCCAGCATTCTTTTTGGTTGCGGAAGTACACTATTGCAAACTCTTACACTGATTCTAAGAATCAGAGATTTTACACTATTGAAGTCAAAATTGATAGGCTCCCAGGAACTAGAATGATCCTCTCTTTTTTTGTCAGCTATCTGATGTCTGCTTGCCTTATACAAATCCTATGTTTCTTTGATTTGTTAGTCTTTTACCGCTTTAGACTTAAACTGACTTCTTTTCCTGGCTGCTACAGACGTAAAACTGCACTCCTTTCCTGGCTGCTGATAGACTCAAAAACTGCTAACTTAGCAATATTTACGGGGTAATACTACCGTGAATGTTTTTACTTTGTCTTATATTCACAACTTTATTTAATAATAAATTAACGATGGCTAGTCTCTGCTCTAGTATTATTCGTTCCGTCCTCTGTAATGTCCCGCCACCAACTAACTCTTAGTGCTCTCCAGTTTTAGCGCGCATACACAAAGAAACAGAGCTCGGCTCCATTGTCGCTTTGGAAGCTCCTGCCGCTACAACTAAATTTTATAAAAACCAATTAAAAGCCTAATTAATTGGCTTTACATTATATGTATATATATATATATATATATATATATATATTGTAATGCATTGAGGGAATGCATTGAGGGAATTCATTGGTTCAAAACAGCGCACATTTCGTAAAGAGAATGCGAGTGAAAAGTAATTGCGGGTCCTGTCACGATGTGACAAGACAGAGCGGCAAGACATTTATCTCTGATTAGTGCTTTTGGCCGGAAGAGGAAGTCGTAATTTGTAAGGACGGTGTGACAGAGCGACGAAACATTTGTTTGGGATGACGGGTCTGGGAGCAGAACAGGAAGCTGCAATTTGTTCTAGAGAGAGCTGGTCCGGTCACTTGTTGATTTGGGATCTGTGTGGAGAATCCGCAACGCAGAACGTGGGCGAGCAGCCGGTCCCAAAGTGGTTATGTTAGGGCAGGCTATTGTCTCTGATGAATGACCTGTCAAGTGGCATATTTACTTGGGATTTGTAGGGAAGGACGGAAGGATAAGATGTCAAGTCCAGAGTAATTGCGGGTGCAAAGTAATTGCAGGACCTGTCTCGATTGTCGGTTTTCGGACAAGACAGAGCAGCTGGCGAAAGGACTGCAGCTGCAAGGACGTAAATCACGGTAATGAGGATTCTTTCACCGCGCCGTTGCGACGTAGGCTTGCAACAAGTTATGCAAAACAAGGAGGCTAGTGGTATATAAGGGTGAAATAACCTATTGTGGACAGTCAGCGTGGGAGAGGGGTGCTGGGAGCACCGTGAGTCAGTCAGCGTAAGAGAGAGATGCTGTGGGCATCAAACTTGGAAGTTAGTGACAGTCAGAGTGGAGCCAGCGTGCTGTGTGCATCGTGAGTCAGCGAGAGTCAGAGTTGGTCAGCGTTAGTCAGCATCAGTCAGCAAAATTATTCAACTATAAACATTTTTACATACAGAAGTTCTATCTGTATTAGTATGAGAATTTGACCTGTCTTCGATGGTAGGAAATCAAGATACAGCAACCGGCGTCGAGTAGTGTCACGACGAGCAACTGGGTTATCTTCGCTGGGTATGGAGAACCAGCTATCGTCGAACCAGTAATATGTGTTAGAGCCAGTGTGTGTAAACGTCCAAGCTATAAAGTGCGTGTTTAGTGAACGAGCCAAAGGTTCCTCAGAAACCGTGAGTTGAAATTTATCGTATTAACATGTGTAAACGTAATTAAAGGATAACAGTCAGATATCGTTCTCTTCTTTTGATAACTCTTGTAAATTTAGAAGAAATCTGTAGAATAAGTTCGGTAATAAGTTCCGTCGATACTTCTGTTTAATTTAAAGGTAAATGTTGGGTTCTTTTAATATTTAAATTCTGTCCGTTATCAAACCCAGTAGAGACCCATGAGAGAGGGAGATACATTTAAAATATTAAATCTATAATTGTAAATTCAGATAATTGTTAATAAAAATTGTTTGTTAAAATCAAAATCTTATATCTTTTATTTATATGCATTTATTTTGGTTATTAAAATATATATATATATATATATATATATATATATATATATATATTGTAATAATTAATAGAGAGTAAATGAATTAAATTTTCCCCACGTTGTGGAAGCCAATTTATGTAATAATTAAATAAGTTAACATAATTAAAAGAATTAATTACCAAAATTATTAATATTTAAAAATTTATTCTTTGAAAGCAAAATTGTAATCCCTACCTTTTAAGCCGAATTTCTTCAAGTTAACAAACAATATTTTATTTATATTTTGCAATTCGTGGCGTTCTGGGAAAAATACAACTTTATATTTTACAATCAAATACGTCGAAATCCTCTTTATCTCAGGGTCATTACTGGGTTTGATATACCGTACAATCCAATTTAAGAAACTAACAATAACAATTCAAACTGATTTAAGCTAACTTAATAGAATATGAAAATAAACGAAATGAAAGAAACTAAATAAAAAGAAAATGAAAGAAATCTGACTTCTATCTTTAATCCTCGTTTACAGATTTTAAAATATTTTATTTGTACTCACATATTGTCTTTCTGGTACCAGATCTCATTCTTGGATCTTGAGGACAACACCCACTAAAAAGGCCATTCACTGATTCTACACAATAAAATTTTACTACACTCGGTCGATGTTCTCATTCACTGCCATCTAGAACTTTGGATCTGCCGCCCCTCAGTTAGCCCTCGGACCTAGGTCTCTTTGATGTCCTTGTGTGGAATTCAGTTCAGTCTGTGCGAAGCAAAACCTTTTGCTTCCAACTTTGCGATTATTATTTGAATCTCTCCGCTAAAACTGTTCACTCGCGTTTTATTTAAACTAGTAGATCTCGCAGTTGGACTTATTGGACTGCGCTATTCATATTTTAAATCAGCATATTCTCTTTACTGCAACCTTTGCCGCACGCAAACTTTTCTGTCTCGCCTCTCGCCGCAGACTCCTACTCAATGAATTTCTTTCCGCGAATACCGTTTGGGCTCTAACTTTTGGCGTGCGTTAGCTAACAATGCCTCGACCTTACATTGTTTCTTTTGATGTATTTTCGCCGATAACAATTGAATTTAATTAAAACGATTAATGGCCTTTTTAATTAGTATTACAATATATATATAACACTACAATATATATATATATATATATATATTGTAGTATTCTCATTTTATTATAATGCCAGCACGTTATCGCCAAATGATGTATTATTCATTAGATAATTAAGAAACAAAGGAAGGAAATTTAAATTAAACCAAAATTTTTAAAAGATAACTATTATTATTTATTTGACAAATTTGATTTTGGATGAATTTACATTTTATAATTTTAAGTAAATGCCTCAGATTTCATGAGAATCTACACTTTCAGGGCCGTTTATAGGGCCTCTAATAAAGACAGTGATTTTCTATTTTCATCAAGTTACAAAAGCAAAAAAATGAATTTAATTTACAATAACAAAATTTTATAACAACAAAAACCAAAGAAATATGAAAAGTCTGATCAAACTATATAGTAATATCTGACAAAATTATAAAATCTAGCAAAGTTATAGAAATATCTGACAAAGTTATAGAAATCTGGCGGTAAACGATATTTACGTAAAGATTTACAAAAAATTGTTCAGAGCTGCTCCGGTTTGTGCACACGTGAATATTTTAATTTTTAATGGATAACTATTTTTACTGACAGGCCTTAGCACTGATTTTATTATCGGATTACTTTTCGTCGTAACACTTTGCAACTCTTTCGGCCGGCTCCTCTCTGTTTTACTGTCGTACATAAATTCACACTCATTTTGCCGTGGAAAATCCCTTTAATACAGAAACTGATATATTCAGCTAATGCTTTTCTGAATTCGGCCACCTTTGGCAAATCTCTCAGAACACACATGACTGACTGGCTATTTCTCACAACATACTGCTCTCTGACTATTTTCTGACTGTTTTGTCCAGACCTCCAAACACACACACTCTGGCTGTCCACAGTCCTGAGCGTCTTATATACGCTTTCTCGACAACAATTCCTAACACCCATTATAGTCTCTGCATTTACGCGCCAATCAATTCTGTTATTTACAATGCTTTTGCCTCAAAGTTACGCCGCCAATAATTAAAGAAACAATTTCATTACACATTTGTAATCTCTCTCTCTCTCTCTCTCTCTCTCTCTCTCTCTATATATATATATATATATATATATATATATATACATATATATATATATACATATATATATATATATATATATATATATATATATATATATTGTAAATTACAAAATATAATTACGTTTAAAATTATACAAAAGTGACTTCCAATTGAAGAATTATATATTTACACAACCAAATAGCATTAACACGTTCTCTCAGGTTTATCTCACAGGAAAATTATTACAGTTGTCACACTGTAATTTATTATTATAGTGAAAATTATTATGGCGAGATTAATAATATTAAGTTTTTTACAATTCCCTTCAAATACTACTAATTCACTTTGATCATATGATTGACTAATATGAGGCATTGTTGTTATTATTTATTTAATACATAAATTGCATAAAGTCTTATCTTAACAAGTTTTAGTTATTATGTTCTACATTATACACTTACTGTCTCCTATGAATTTGCTAAATAAAGTTTATACATTTTGGATCGGTCGACAATAGCTCCATCTCTTGACATAATTCCCAAAATTCTGTGCACTCGGTTGTGACATCATAATGAGCAGGTACAAGAGCGGCTGCGGCTATCAGAGTATTTCCAGTACGAAATTATCACAAATTATTAAACTTCATACTTCGACAGTGACATATTACAAATGTATAACATACGAATCATGACCATTATGTTGGGAGAATTGTCCGTTAATAAAATCTAAATTATTACTACATTTGTATAGATTAATATAAAATCAACCACATTCTGTAAATTATAACCTTTAAAGAAAGTTTCTGTAGTATGTTGCCATAAGTATTAAAAAATTAATTAACGTTTTTCACTCATTATGTAAATACATCACAAACCAATCTCTTTTCAATTGACATATGATACATATAGACAGATTAATGGAAATTCCGATTAGTGTGGAAGAGGGATTGACGAGAAATTAATCATATGGTAATATATAGTAGTTTAATTCATTTAATTCTAGAAGTAATGCATTACAAAACACATTGAAATAGAATAAATTATTGTGAAAAGACTTGTAGCTTCCTTTTTAACAGCTAATTTCTTGGGAAACTTTTTTTTTTCAGTAATTATTCATTGAAATGTTAACAATACAATAAATTATCATTCGAAGAGTCTGCTCTGAAATAGACAAAAATCATATGATAATTCCTCTCCATTTTTTTGTAGTGGGGGGGTGGGGGGTAACAGCTACATGAGGGTAATCCACGTTGTGGCAACTCCCCTTCAATAGCATAGAAAGATATTTGAAAGGAAGGATGCGGAAACGTAGGAGAAGGTAGCCAAGGGTTAACTAGGGCCCCCGGGCTATAGTTTAAGGATCCCACGCGGCATTTGCCTAAAGGAATGCAGGGAAAACCTGCATCGGGTAGGTCGGGCATTGGGTACTTGTCCCACGCCCTTCCGATAGTGGGAAAGGAGTTTGCTGTGGGGACGCAGCATTCCCTTCTCCGTGCCTCGACCAGTTTAGGAGACAGCTGGCCGACTATTCCAATGGGAATAGCGAACAACTCTTACCGTATGCCCAAGGTCTGTGACCCCGGAACATACTCCTCTCAAAACAGGCCGAGGTGCCTCGGCTTGTGGGAACCTTAGTTCAAAAATGGAGAGGGAAAGGCATCCCCAAAGGTAGCCCCTTCGTATCTCTCCTAAAAGGTCCTGCCTGCGAGAGAACATCCCTCGCAAGTTACCTGCGAGAGAATTATGATTTCTAATTTAAATAATTTACTTCATGTTTTAACAGTAATATTTTTACGACAAAAAACATATTAAACTATGTTAATAATTTGTGGAGGTGGTAGGATAATTTTCCCTCTAACAAAATTCATTGTACATTGCATAGATGAGCAATGCATATTATCGTTTTTGTTTATGGACATATTGTCCCGACACTCTTCACAATTCAATTTCGTTCGGTCTCAGTATACAGTATGTTATCCAACATACACAATTACCGGTAGTTTCTCCGTTGCTTTTAAAACATCAATATCACAAATAACGACAGGAAAATTTTTAGCTGAACACAATTCTTGAAAATACAAAGAGACATTAAAATTGTTCAAATTTATTTCTTCACAATTTGTTTTTTTGGTGATACCTCCTTTCATACCAAATTTTGTAAATTAAGTTCTGCTAAACTTGTAAACTGTCTCTCATACTCAGCATGTTTGATAGTTTTGCATCACCACAGAGAGAAATGTTTGTTCCTTCCTCTGCCCTCTATCTTCTGAACCACCCCTTATAACATGTTATCAGGACACTTTTTCGTAAAAGTTGGAATTGAACTCAATAACGGAAATTTCAACGGGGCTAAAATTATTCGACCAGTTTTATCATGAAACGTTATTGCCTCCGTGATAATGCCTGTCGTTGAAAAGTGTAACTGGCAATCCTGAAAAATTAACATTTTTGTAATCTATCTCCTAAATGAAACTAATACCTACATGCATTAAGAATATTGCATAGTCTTGATATTAGTTCACTTATTCGGAAACATTTATGTACAATGTCAATTATTTACACGCATTTCCATATCAATGACCAATGTTTCTACTCATTTTAATAAATCAGGGCAGCATCCTTGGCCCCCTATTATACGTCTTATACACTTCGGACTTGCCAACCTCAATGGACGTAAGCACAAGTACCTTTTCTGATGATACAGCAATACTGTCAACACACACAGACCCTGATTCCGCATCACAGAAACTTCAAGAACATCTACAAAAAATAGAGAACTGGCTAAAAAGATGGAAAATAAAAGTAAATGCATCGAAATCATCCCACATAACATTTACCCTTAAAAAGGAACATTTTCCTATAGTAAAGCTCAATCAGGAAGAAATTCCAAAAGCAGAATCAGTCAAATATCTTGGTCTTCACTTAGACACCAAGCTGAAATGGAGGGATCACATCAATAAAAAGAAAAAGCAAATAGAAATAAAAACTAAATTATTAAACTGGCTGATTGGATGAAAATCAAAATTATCAATAGAAATCAAATTACTCATTTACAAAACAGTGATAAAACCTATGTGGACGTACGGAATAGAGCTCTGGGGATGTGCAGCCAAGTCTCACATCGCTATCATGCAAAGAGTACAATCAAAAATCCTCCGCACTATTACAAATGCTCCCTGGTATGTATCCAACTTCAGTTTACATACATAGCAGACGTCTTCAGAGATAAAAATAGTAAACACCATACTGTACTTCAACTCCCCCCCCCCCCCCCTTAGACTACTAGAGCAGTTACTACAACGAAATAACAACCGAAGACAGAAGAGATGCTGGCCAATAGACTACAATAAAAACTGAGGTGGCGTTGTTGAACCCTCACCTCTCCACGACATCAGTGCAAGACCCTATTATTAAATTGTACATGTTAGAAAATTAGCTAAAAGATCATTAGAAATCTGATTGTTAATAAAAATATATATAAAAAAATTTAATAAATCATTTAATAAATTATTTACCCTGCTCGATTTTGTAGGAGTAAAATCTCTCTTAATGGTTCCTATCCACGTGTTGCAATCTTCTGGAGTTTTCGAAACCGAGCTTTTGGTTAATTTTTAAATTCCCATCAACAACTTTTTTATTTTATTTATTTATTTGTTTAGCAATCAGAATAATTTATAATTCTATAACTTATGATGCTGACAGCTGTACTGGCCGAGATGATAAAGAAATATCAGGGAGATATCCAATGATATCGTCTGTAGAATTTAAAACATGATAGAAAAGAAAACAACAACGAAAAAGTATTAATTATATTAATTCTCTTGGCCACATGTTTTCCAGACTTTTGCTCGTCACTGGTAGTAGGAGATGGTCCAGTAGCGGGTTAGGATGATTGTCCAGTACTGCGTGGTGCTTGATGAATTTCTGTCGGATGTCTTCCTGCACCGTAGGAACTTGAAGATCGGTGTGCAGCGTGAGGTTGGAATATTTTGGATTGGCACCTTTGGGTCATTGCAATGTTTGATTTGGATGCACATCCCCATAATTCAAGTCCGACTGTCAAGTCACGTCAAGACTGCTTTGTATAATAGGATTTTATTTTCTATCGATAGCCGTGATTTTCTTCCTATCAGCCACTGAATTTATTTAGTCTTGATCACAGTTTTCTTATATAATATTTCCAAGTCAGTTTAGTATCTAATTGTAATCCTAGGTACGTTACTGTTTGTGTTTGCGGAATCTGCACATTGTTTATGGAAACTGTAGGACAGGTTTCTTTGCTGAGAGTGAAGATAACGTGCACAGATTTCTTCTCGTTCACTTTCACTTTCCATTATTTTAGCCATTCTTGTAGGTTGGTTAGGGAGCTTTGAGTAATATTTGATGCTACTAGGGGGCCTTCTTGGCATGATAGAATATCTGTGTGGTCGGCGAATGCCCCTATTGTTATATTATGCGCCAGTGCTATGTCTGAGCAGTACAAGACATAGAGCAGAGGTCCAAGGACACTACCTTGGGGCACTCCAGATTTTATCGGAAAGATCTCATTTACTTAAGTTTGGAATTTTCTTTCGTTCAAATATGATTTGAGGAGGTTGAAGTATGAATGTGGAAAAGTTCGCATGATTTTGTAAATTAATCCTGGATGCCAGACCAGACTTTATCAAAGGAATTTTCCACTACAGTATTGTTTATTTTCAAGTGCCTGATTTAGGTTTTCGGTGATTCTATGAACTCGTTGTACTGTTGACTGCTTTTTTTACGGAAGCCGAACTCGTGTTCTGGTATCCAGGTTTCTGAGTCCAGGCCTCCGTTTAACCTGGGAAGCACCAGCCTTTACAGTATTTTTGAGATGATTGACAGTAGGCTGATAGGTCTGAAGGCAGCGACTTCTGTAATATCACCTGGTTAACCAACCATTATAAATTGAGCATTTTTTAGACATCTGGGCCAGTATCCAAGTAGTATAATTGCATTGTAAATGTAGGTAAGCATTACTATTAATTTTTTCGGTAGTTCCTTCATGATGCTTGCCGTGACAAGATCAATTCCAGGTGACTTTTTTAGGTTTTGGAGTTTAATTTCCATCGTGATTTCTTTTGATGTCAGGGCTTTGATAGGTATTCTGTATTGTCGGTTGACTTTGTTGTATTTCTTGGTCACTTACATTGTCTATCGGTTGGAAATCGGAGATTAAGTGTCCTGCAAATAAATTAGCTTTCTCAACGTCACTTTTTTCCCAACGTTCATTGTTAACTTTCCTTACTGGTGGAGTAGGGATTTTAGGTTTTCTGCTGTTCTTAATTGGTTTCCATATGGAGTTTACCTGTTCTGCTTAGTGTAGATTATATTGCTCGAAATTATGGTTTCGGACTTCTTTGAGCTTGTTCGTTCATTTTCGACACAGTAAGTAATAGGCCTTTTTGTCGGTAGGTCTGTGCGTTCGTTGGCATTTTGATCTCGCACGTCTTTTTTCATATACTGCTTTTTTTTATTTTTAATGGTATATCCCTATTATCTTTCCTTGGGGTTAATTGTTGGTGAACAAGTGAAGGGCATTATGGTATAAAGGTATGAACTAGTAAACGTTTATCTAAAAGCACAGATTTCACGTTTAAAACAGACACACAAATGCATACATGGAAACTACTAGTGTTGACTCAAAACGCTTTGCGACTTGTACCTACTCATGCTGAAATTTCCATGTGCATTGCACAGGACTTGTCTAACGGCGGTCACTGTTCTGCGTCCTTACCTATTTACTACATCAAACATTCCCTTTAAAGGGTTACTACATATATACTGTGATGTACAAATTAGAATAAAATCAAAGCCAAACACTGTGGAGAAAACTTTGCGTTGTAAAGACTTATTTAAACAATTCATTAAAACTGAACTATTATCTACTGACATATTTGATATATGAAATGATAAATAGCAAATCCAATTTTAAACAATAAAAATTTTTTCTTTTTAATTTAATTAGTTACTATACATTTTTATAATTAAATGAGATTCTGAAACCTTCAGGATCACGTTGTTGGCCCTCAAACAATAATAATCACTGAAATAACAAAATTGATAAATTAATGCAAAATTTATATGAATTTACTTGAATATTAAAGTATGGAGTAAGAAATCTGACGGTCAGGAATATTATACAAGGTTTACAATGGATTTTTGTACATACCACAAATCGGAGCAGTCACGTATCACGCTAAATCTTTCACTTCACCAATTATTTTAACTTTTGAGTTTAGATCACAAATTATTTAAATGACTTTGAATTAAACAGGTCATAATATTACACTTTCTACACAACGTAAGTCAGCAAACGGGATTAAATCCCTACCGCACCAAAGACAATCATCAGTTGATTCTAAATATTTCGCCGAAGTGATAATATCATTGAAATAAGTCCACCGACAGCCATTACAACTTTTTCAATCAAATTTTATTCTTTTATCTCCTTCAATATTGCTAACAGATGTGATTCAGCACCCATCGGACTTCACTAATTAGAGACTGTAACCAACCTTATCCGGGTAGATTGTATCGCAGACTGTACATTTATTCAAATCTTTCAACATTACACACCGCAGACAATAATACCGTCTGAATATTTCCACAATATTACGTCAGCTAAATATAAGCTACTGGAAATCAATTATTTAACCCTAATAATGTTGGCGTTCCGTGTAGCTGTCAGACAGCTTTTAAGGTATTTTTGTCGTTCGCAGATTCTCTGTCACGCACTTCATCCAGTTCCACTCTTGCTCCTGGATGCATCAGTATAAATAGGTGTAGCTTGGTCCACTTTCATTAGGATGTTGTTTCTTACTGTGTTCCATCCTTCTTTCTTGTCCTCAAAGTTTCCAAGGCCATAAGCGAATTGTCTACTATAATTTGTGTTGACTCCATGGTGGTGAGTTCGGGAATACACAACGATCAATTTTTGGTATGTATAATCCTAGATCTCTGAGCAAATTCTTTGTCTTGGTTCCAAACTTAAGTCTTCTGTATAAATCACTTGGTTGGGAAGCTTTATGTTGAATGTTGCTTTTTTGTCAATGGTTGGTGAAGCTTCTCGCTGTTATCAAACTGTACCTATTTTCCAAATCTTATTCTCCTGTTTCCATCCAAAGTCCTTCTTATCGGTGTGGATCTAATACATCATTTGATTAATCTCATAGTTTCATTCATGAATACTTTTATTTTTGCAAGTAAGTTATTTTTAGCTGATCCGTATATTGAGAGGCTGTAGTCAATCTTGCTTCTAATTACGGCGTTGTAGGTAATTTTCAAATTTTTCTTGTTCTCTCCCCAATTCTTTGATGCAATGACTGGCAATAGTTGTATGCGTTTTTTAATGTCGTGGGTCAGGCCTTCAATGTGTTCTTTAAACTTAAGTTTGCCAGTATTCTAACCTCGGTTGAGATATAACTTCTCCTTATTTTGAGGGCCGGTGGACTCAGTTTATTATTCAGCAAAAATAGTACTCTTTTTTTTATTTATTTGGAGAGAAGGAGAAACCAGTAATCTTTGCCCACTCAGCTATACCGCTCAAAGCTCACTGCATTTGATCCGTAGAGTCTTTCATTTTTGTGCCTTTTTTAGGATGACTATATCGTCCGTGTACAATTTTGTGTGCCTACCATTAAAACCAGTCTTTTTAATTTACTTCTAAAAATCTAAAACTATATTTTTTACGACTAGAGTCCATCCAATTTTGTCTTCTACATTTTTCTGGTCTTTGTACACTTCACTCACACACTGTGCTCTGCTTTTATACACTGCACTTCACACAAGATCAGCTGGTTTTCTTCTAATCAATCTTCTGGGACGGTGTTGATCTTTCGGAAGTTGTCGGACCACTGGGTTGACGACAGCCCCAAAGCTGAATACCGTAGAGACGCGTTGGTTTCAATATTTGATTGTAAATCAGAAGTTTGAAGTTCTACTATCCAATAGTATTGTCTATATTTTATGCTTAATTCAGATTTTTTTAAACATACTCTTTCCACCCAAGTTTGGTGTCTAGAGTCATGCCTAGGTACCTGGCGTTGTTCTCATAGGACACAATAGTGCCATATATTTAGTGACGGTGTGTCTTTTGATTGATTGTTTGTGAATACTATACGGATAGATTTCTGCTCGTTCAGCTTTATCCTCCATTATTTAGTCCAGTCAGCTTCTTGCAGTCTTCTAGTTGAAAGGTATTGGTCTTTCTCTATTGCAAGTAACACGGTATCACCTGCATATGTAGCTACCTCAGTTACTTACAATTTTGGGATATCGCTCGTATATAGTAAGTAGAGGATATGACCCAGGACGCTACCATGGGGCACTCAGGCTGCTATCTCTCTCAGGTCGGAATATTCATCTTCTTGTTTAATTCTGAATAGTCTGTCTGTGGTGTCTGATGTTAATATCTCTACATATTGCTTTGGCAGCAAAAGTTTATGTCTCAAGCCATACTTTGTTGGAGGCTTGCGAAGCATCTAAGAAGGCTGCAAAGCAGACTTTTTTTTCGTCCAGAACACAGTCAATAATATCGGTTATTCTATGCACTTGATCTATTGTTGAGTGCTACTGTCTAAATAAAAATTGGAAAGCTAGTATGAGTTTATTATATTCTATTATTGGCCGCATACTCTTGAGCAGTAGTTTCTCAAACAGTTTAGAAATTTTGGTAGTAGAGAAATCGCTCTATAAGATTTAACATCATTGGGTTGTTTTCCTGGTTTCCAGCACGTAGGGACATGTTTTAATCTAAATGCTGCAATAAATAGGTACGTGAACATTACTATACCCTTTCTAGGCAGATGCTTTAAAATATCTCCTGTAATTAGATTAAATCCTGTCTCTTTCTTATGGTTCAGATTTGTTTTAATTTAATTAGTTACTTCTCTTTTGGTAACTGGTATGATAATTTCTGATCTTACGTTGTGAACGTTCATCATCCCGCCAGTGTACATGACAAGTTTAAACCAAGGTTACTGCAAGTATAAACAACACTACTCTCAATGCTGATCCTTTCATTAGTCCATCTTCGAGTGTGACTTCTGATGAAATAAGGCTGCCAATTCTAACCATTAATGTTTTCTGAGAGATATGTTTTGTATATTTTCATACATATTTCCTGTTATACTTTATTTTGATAATTGTTCCAGCACCAAAATTCTTCTCGTAGAATCATATGCATAGTTTCTATTCAGAGTCGTTACTACTACGCGTGCTCTGTGTATTTTTGCTTCCGTTTTCAATTTCACTATCTCTAAAAGTATCGTTGCTTACGAAAGGCGTACTGATTATTATTAAAGATTGAATTGAATTCCAGGTACCAAGATATCCTGACTGTAATTTTTTCCTGCATTTTCATCATATAGCAGAGGAGAGCAATCGGCCTGAAATCTGTAGGTCTGTTCTCCTTTTTACCTGATTTTGCAAAAGGAAGTGTAATTAAATTTTTCCGTGATTTAGGCACTAGGAATTCGATTGTACAGATTTTATTTATTATTTTTGGTGAAAATTGTCATGCCAATCTCCATTTGCCACAAAATCCGGTCCAGACATATCTAGGAATTGCTGTATTTCTTTTAAATTTCTGAAACTACAGTCTTTAAGTTTTAATTATTAGATTGTCGATTCTTTAATTAAAATTTCCTCATTCAATATTTTACACTTATACTTATGCTGTATTTTAGTTTAAACAGTTTTTAGGTTGACATAAAAGTTTATATAGGGAAAATTTTTAATTTTGTAATACTTTTTTAATTTTATTGATAATTGTCTGTTGTGTTTTCAAAATATTCTGAAACATTTGGCTGTTTATTTGACATCAAATGTAAGGATGCATAATCAGGGTGATATCTTAAAACCACTCTAATTAATGCAAAAATACCTGAACCTATAAAGATAGATTGGTCCTCTTGTTTTGTTTATCTCAGTAAAGTTACAAACATAAATTTCGTATGTTTATATAGTACTAATAAAATAACCACATTACGTTCATCCGAAATTGTTGCATGCTGGCCCCACACCACAGTATTTACTCGCTCGAACCCCTATACTTATTTAATTTATATTCTGTGGTAGTTATTTAATCTTGCCATATTCCCTTTATCATCAAATCTATTAGTCTCATTATTTCAGATAATCTTAGCAATGTTACAACCGCTTTGGAAAATATGCACTCCCACGTTTATTGACAAGTAACTTCAATACTTCAATTTCTCTTATCTTCATCAAGATTTACTCGCATCAAGTGTCCCAGACTTTAAGGAGAGGAAAATTGATCTCAAGTCAACATATAAAGCATTATGTTAAATCATCCGTTTAAACAAATTCCCACTCCAGACATATATTCGAAACTGTGCCGCTTTAAGTAAAATACCGACCGCCTAATTGTGGAATAATTATTTTGTTACAAGGATTTACTGTCTTTTTTTTAGTTAACAGGCTACATGAGGGTAATCCACAAGGTGGCAACTCCCCTTTAATGGCATAGGAAGGGATTTGAAAGGGGGGATGTGGAAGGGTAGAGGAAGGTAGCCAAGGGTTAACTAGGGCCCCCGGGCTATATTTTAAGGATCCTACCCGGCATTCGCCTAAAAGTAATGCAGGGAAAACCCTAGAAAAACCTGCATCAGGTAGGTCGGGAATTGGGTACTTGCCTCACGCCGTTCCGATAGCGGGAGAGGAGTTGGCTGTGGGGACGCAGCATTCCCTTCACCGTGCCTCGACCAGTTTAGGAGGCAGCTGGCCGACCATTCCAATGGGAATAGCGGACAACTCTTACCGTATGCCCAATGTCTGTGACCCCGGAACATACACCTCGCAGAACAGGCCAAGGTGCCTCGGCTTGTGGGAACCTTAGTTCGAAAACGGAGAGGAAAAGGCATCCCCAATGGTTGCCCCCTTCGTATCTCTCCTATAAGGTTCTGCCTGCGAGACTTGCCCTCGCAGACCTACCAGGATTTACTGTTGTTACTCACTCCAGTTTAATAAAATCGTGTATCCAAAAAAGATACAAGAGAGATATACTCCTATATTCCAGTACATTTGCATGTGCACTATCAGGAACTCATCTCTATGGAATTCGTCAAAACCGAGTTTTCTTTTTTGTTTGGTAAAAACAATGGACGAGATTATTTAGTGGCTGTTTAACCTCAATTCTGTTATTCAAACTTTGAAAAAGTAATGAAAAATAATTTTATTATGAATTCTTTGAAGGTAGTTGTTAGTTGACGCGGCCATAAAAACAGATAAAAAAAATTCATTGATGTTTCTGAAAATGTATTTCTTTACTTTTGTTATGTTAATACTAATTTTTCAAGATCATGAGCTGAAAGAAATATTTGAAATGGAAATAAAATGTTCACTAAAGTCTAGTTCTTTGTTTTTAGAACAATACAAAAGTAAACGTGATATAATAAACCGTTGCAGTTTCTCTGATTATCAAGAGTAGAGTTAAATTAATTTTGTATTTAAATAATCGTATATATGTTGAGGTTACTATACTACCAAATCAACATATTATTTTTAAAGAACTTATAATATAAGTTGTGGAATTTTCAGATGATTATGCATTACAAAATATATACGCGTAAATGTGCTGTCAGTTGTGTCTTGCAAGAAAACCAACATATACGTAAAATCTCATTTATCGCTTCCTTTGGGAACTATTATTTTTCATTTGACAGCGTTCAGGTTAGAAACTAGAGTATCCTTGCCAATCTCCCTTTATGTTTCACCTCCATTGACAGTCTTTGTTATTAATTGCCTGATGTGAAGTTTGCGGCCTTACGTTTGTGTTCAAGCAAAGCTGGCCTATTGTTATCCTCTTTAAATGAAGTATACAGTGCCCGTCAATCAAACGTCATGAACCTAATTCCTCTGATGTATGCTGCTTTTACGCGATCAATGTATACACACACGAAATTCGTACTCCTTTTAGAAAATAACTGCTATTTAAAAAGTTCTACCTCATAGTTTTCAGCTTAGAAATTCTTCCTTCAAATTCCGTTGATCATAACGAACTTCACTTATATTACTGCAATGAGGAAATGGCTAATTTCGATCAGATTAAAATCTATGACCATTAGTAATTTTCAGAAACCACAGTGATACGAGGCATGGCGAGAAAGTAAGTGTACTGTGACAATAACCGGCTATGATTTTTTGTTTTTAGATGGTTAGCAACACTGAGAGGTAGGAGGGCGGGGGAGATCTCCTGGCAGAGCGAGCATCGCAGAGCCGCGGTAGTACGTTAACTCACGTTGTAGTGTCGAGTTGCGTGAAAGATGTAGGTAAGAAATCCCGCCAAGTGCGAGACACGTGCTGTGATGGATTTTCTGAGCTCTATTGTGAATGGAGATGAAACGTGGGTGGCTCATTACACGCCTATGTCAAAAATACAGTCGTCATACCAATTACCCATCTGCAAAACAATTCAAAACTACAATTTCGGGAAAAAATCATAGTCTC
The DNA here is from genome assembly GCA_037074705.1 of Zhengitettix transpicula. NCBI lineage: Eukaryota > Metazoa > Arthropoda > Insecta > Orthoptera > Tetrigidae > Zhengitettix > Zhengitettix transpicula. The sequence goes on along the minus strand of CM073591.1, from coordinate 184,572,058 downwards.
AGTGTTTTGAGACCGTAAAGGCATAATTTTGGTCGAATTTCTGCCTCAGGGGGAGACAATAAATGCACAACGATGTTGTGAGACCCTAGAAAAATTCAAAAGGAACATTCAAAACGAAACGAGGGTAATTCTGAGGATAGGAGTGTGCTTGTTGCACGACAACACCCGTACCTCACACAGCCTTAGCCACTTGGACTCATTTGGTGGGTATGTTTTGAAACACCGCCCAGTATTCCTTTGACTTGGCGCCTTCAGATTATCTTTTCAACTACCTGAAGACACACATGGGTGGAATTAAATTTTCAACTGACGAGCAGGTGCAGAAATAAGTTCTAAAATGGACGAAAGGGTTGGCGGGATAGTTATTCGAGGAGGGTATAAAGAAGCTTGTGCCACGGCTCTTCACATGAATTAAACGGGATGGCGATTATGTAGAAACAGTTTATAATACCAACAATATCGCGCAACTTTTTTTAAGAATACACTTTTCTAAAAAAAATATAAAAATCTAGTACACTTGCTTTCTGAACATCCCTCGTATATTTTTTTTAACAGTTCGCTTACATGTAAGGTTATCTGAGTATCAGATAAAATTCGTTGAAAGCCAATTCAATATTTGTTATCCTTCACACTTGTATGTAATAATTATAATAAGGTGTTTTTTCATGTGTATTACAAAAGCATTATTAATGCATTATTATCTGAGAAATAATAGAATAGAGGAATTGACATGGTTCCGCATTAAAATTAATCACCATCTCGATGATAATGTATCAATATGGAAGACTGAATTTTTATGAATAAAGCAGCCAATAATCTTTGAAAAATATTCAGAGCTTGAAACATTTCGGTTATATTATTTACCCGAAATTTTGCGTTACTCATTTGAAGGATATTTTGTGCTTGAATACCTGCGTAATTATTTATTATCCAATTATTCTATCTTGCATTGTATTTGCAACTCTGCGGTTTTCGTTTGTACGCGAAACTACTTTACTATTAGTGAATTTCTTTACTCATTAAATAATAATTTTTGTTTGTAATTTACTAAGTTGAAGTTACGATTACAGAGAAATGCCCGGATTCGTAACTACAAGGTTTTAACAAACACTGCAATTGGTACTATTGGTCATATAAAATGCGTAATCGAAACAAATGTGTTTGTCTTCCCGGTGCTTCTTTCCGAAGAAAGTGCTTGAAAAGAATCTTATAAGGGGCTAACCTTCTGTGATAAAAACACTATATAAATGAATTATGAGTTCCTAAAGTGAGCCATTAGCAGAAAATAGCCTCGGCAGTAAATCATTTCGGCAGTTGCTGCCACAACTGTGTATTGCCGGCTAGTTGCGTGATTGTCAGTGAGCGGTTCGGAGTTTCTTCGTGAATAGCGTCATACATAAAGTCGCGAATGGCAGTTTTTCCGCACCATTACCGGGGACTTGCGCGCTGCAAACAACGTCTTAGCTATTTCAATGGCAACGCTCCGCTTTCCGGGCGGTTAGCTGCCTCCGCCATAAATAACGACGCCTTATTGCGAGTGGAATTAGCAATTGGCCATCGGCAACAAGAAAAAGCCGAGGCTCGTAAAGAAATTAAGCGATGGCGCAATTTAGTTGCAAAATTCGTAGCGCAGCTCCCGCTTGCGACCTCGGGCGCTTGTGAATTAGCGCATGAAAAGGCTTTGCTGGTGCGAGCCATGTTCAATAAAATCTTGGCACATTCGCCTGTAGCATGCCCTCGGAACCGCATTCGCGGGCCTGCCAACTGCCTTCTGTCCAGAGAAGCCCTTAATAAAGTTCATCTTCCCTGGCTCTTAAACCAGAGACACAATTTACTGGCTTCTATTATCCCTGAAGCTGCAACGTTATATGTCCTCCATCTTTCTTATCTGGAAGATACAAATACTATTATTTTTCAAAAATTTCTGAAACGCGCCAGGCGAAAAGCACCTAATTATTTATGTCAAGTCCAGAATAACGGTAATATATGTGATTGCCAATTACTCATAGTTAATGCCTCAGAAAAACTATTCATTATTTGAAACATTATTATTATTATAAAACGATGGTTTGAAAATGTGTGACAGTAACCTGTGCCACTATAAGTAGTCAGAATATTCTGAAAACACAAACATCTTAAGTTAGATGTGAAAATCGACTGTATCACTTACGAGATTCCATTTAGTGATTTCCGAGGCGATGCGCCTCTCATTAAATGATCTATCATCAACATAAGATCGTTTTTATAAATTTAAAGAGATACTTCAACTTTTCCGATTTGAACGTACGTAAAGCACATATTTTTGCCGATTTTCGGAAACATACCGTGCTTATTCAGGCGATACTATTTTAGCAAATAGCGTTGATACGTGGTGTCTTTACGCTTAGCAAAACAGACTCGCCCACAAAGACAAATTGAAAATTATTATTATTCAATTGGAGATTACCATGTTTCGGTATGCGAAATTTTACTACTAATACATATTTAGATCTTAGTTTTCGTTAGCCCAACAGTCGAGGCGTTTTCAGTGAAAGTTACACATTGTAGAAATATTTCTAAAAAATACGCTTTTATTCAATAAAGTAATTCATTATTTTTTAAATTATAATGATGAATTAGTTGAGTTCCAAAAGATCTGTAAAAGTAACAAGAGTATTTTTAATGACACGAATGTTATTACCGATTATATTACGGCGAAGTGACTTACGACAAAGGAAATGGGCGGGATCTACTTCTAAGATTAAATTCACAAGTATTTAATTAGTAAAATAAATTATATACAAATAAGGATAATAATAAAGATGGCCGGATTCATACAAAAGAGCTGATAATATAAGTAGCACACAACGTATATGGAAGCCTTGTTTCTTTCTTCAGGTGCAGAAAAAACGCAGTAGCCCAGAAAGACAAAACTGCACTCAAAAGGTTTTGAGTTTTGTGGTATTTTATCACAGAACTTGTCTGTATTCGGTAATCTTTCATATTATTAATTTTCAAACTGACGTAAATTTGTTTTTATTATAAATAGGGATTGTTTATATACAAAATTTATGGTGGACCTTCTCCACCTTATTTTAATATCTGGCTTTAATAAAAAAAAAGAGAAAAAGAAAAGGGAAATATGAGACTATTTCTCTCAGGAGTCAGAATTAACTGTAGAATCAATTTGTGGCACGCAAAATCATAGGAGTATAAATTATGGAGGAAGCCCGTTATCTCTTGCAGGCAGAACCTTTTAGGAGAAACGGAGAGGGCTACCTTTGGGGATGTCTTTCCTCTCTCCGTTTTTGAACTAAGGTTCCCACAAGCCGAGGTACTTCTGAGTGTTTGAAGGAGTGTATGTTTCGGGATCACAGACCTTGGGCATACGGTAAGAGTTGTCCACTATTCCCAATGGAACAGTCGGCCCGCAGCCTCCTAAGCTGGTCGAGGCACAGAGAAGGGAATGCTGCGCCCCTACAGCAAATCCCTTTCCCTCCATCGGAAGGGCGAGGGACAAGTACCTACTTCCCGACCTACCTGATGCATGTTTTCTAGGGTCTGTCCTGCATCACTTTTAGGCAAATGCCGAGGGTCGCTTGGCTACCTTCCTCTACACTTCCGCATTCCCCCTTTCAAATCCATTCCTATGTTATTAAAGGGGCGTTGGCACGATGTAGATTACCCTCCTGTAGCCTGTAAATCTAAAAAGGGAGTTGGGACAGCAGGAGATAACAAAAATAATTGGAAAACAGCCCAGATTGATAACACGTCCAGGATTACGTGAATAACTGAGCTTAATTGTATATAATTAATTATATAATAAATTTGGAGATTAGCGTAGTTTGGCAGAAACTGAAAGAACATTTCTGAAGGCGGTCAACCAGAGTCAAAATCCTCTTCATCACATTCTTTAATTAGTACTTGAAATCATTTCCCGCTTCCTGTACTCTTTGGAATTTTATTTTCCAAAACGAAAACATCACTTTCTCTGTAGTTTAGTTAGGCAAATGCCGTATCACTATTAAAATCTGTTAGACGTCTTCTGTAATCACGACGTGGACATGAACTTCCAAAATCTATGCAAATAGGAATTAAATGGACCGTGGCGAGTTAGCATCCTGCTTAATGCTGTTGTTTCGATACTAGAGGGTAAAGCCTAGAGGCATGCACGCACGCCCTCACATGTGTGGAGTTAAAAGCCACGAGGAGGTGGCCAAACGTATTATATTATTATTAGTGAGGAAAGGCTTTTCAATGTATTTAAGCCCGAAATTACAGGGTATTTGATAAACCCCGCTGGTTCACCGACGTTAGTGGGAGCAAGTTTGGAATCACCTGTAGTGGCTTGAAAAGGTTCTTGGTATTGTTCCCTTCTAGCTTCTAGTATACACGACCATTAACCAGTGTTGTCTGGCCTAAGTATGGTAAGAAGATCAATGCGGTAAAAGCGGTCTTTGTCTTTGGCTACAAACGGCTATCCAGCGTTTGAAATTTACTGGAATTGTAATATAGCAATAAGGTCTCATTACACTGCCCTATCGAAGAGCTTAGAACAGTGGCATGAGCGATGAGTTGTCTGAATGTTTGTTGAATATAATAATAAAATTTAAAATGAAACCTTAATATGTAACTGACAACTTTGTCTGTATATTTTCTAATTCATTATAGAGATAATGGGATTTTACTTATTTTTTTAAGATATTTAAATCTTATAAATAGTTGTATAACTCTGACAATATTAAATTGTTTGGCAGGATAAAATTAATTATAGTAATTACTAATTTATATTTTATCAACACAAAAATAATAATAACTTCTTGCTCTAATTATCAATGTAAATACCCACAGCTATTTTACAAACATAAACAAAACTAAAAAGAGACAATTTCTGCCAGGGGTTGGTGGGTCAAAATACAGTGGTCATATAGATTTTATGAATAAACTTCGATGATATTAGTTTCCTGAATATAATTGAAAGTCTGGCAGGTCAGTGCTTCTCAGGTGGCTCAGGCAGCATTCCTGAAATTGGTCACCCAGCCTGCTACAGGACAGTGAAAATGCCTTCCACTTCAAAATGTATACTAGAAAACCAACTCCCTCACCAAAACCCAACTTCTTTATACCTTCCCCGAAACTCTCTTCCACTCAAAAGCTCACTAACCTCCCACTAAAAAGAACTAACGTCCTTTCCAAAACACAACTTCTTCATAACTTCCACTAAAGTATCTTATAACATCACAAAACGTACCGTCCTCCACACTTCAAAACTAAAAACTATCTAATTTATTCATAACCTCCCAAAATTTCACTAACTGCTGCTCCAAAACTAACCTATAACATCTCATTATTAACTTTACCACATCATAAGTAACGTCCTTACAACATCACGAACAGACGTCCGCTCCAAGCCTAAAAACTATCTGACTGGAAATTAAAAATTAACTAACTTCAGATTGTCTTCAAGCGTCTCTTTACACTTCAATTTTCCGAAATTTTACAGGATTTTCGATTCTGTTGCTTTGTATCCAATAGGAATCATATTTTTGCATCCGACAAATCTCTTTCAGGGGTTCACTTGACCGAATTCAGGGGCGTGGAAAGACATCCGCCAAATTGGCCATCTGGTGGAACGTCTAGCCAAAACGTCATGTTACCAAATATTTAGCCTATAGAGGCACATTCACAATATTTTAATCTTTACAAAGGAGTGCCGCGCAGTTGTTTTTGTTTCTACGAGTACCTGAGAAGCGATCATTGACCCTCGCCAGCCTGAAGTCGAGAATACTCACGATACTTTATTTCATAAAATAAATGGAAATATATAAATAATAAATTAAATAACCCCGTAATAATTTGTCCCTACTTGTGTATACTACAAGTTATTTACGATTTTTGTATTAAAATTGTGCACGTCTTGATTATTACATCTACTGGCATGTAAAAGTAACAATGTCAAATTAATTCAAAAGCACCTTGCGTGATGTTGAAGAAACTGGACACAACAATAATTTTAACACCCTAGAAAATTATATAAGATGTCAAGAGGAAATGAAAGTATATAAAGTAATATAATATTTTTATGTTAAAATTAGTGCAATTTGATATTCTTGGATAATAATTAGCTGAAATTAATATGTTTTCATAAATGTTTAAGAGTATTCTACAATTTTCTAGAGTTAAGTCATTAGCTAGCGCGACAAGTCCACTGACGAAGATTTCATTGTACGCTTCGATTACACTTTGTATAGTTACCTCCAAGTCCTTTATTGTGTTTATAGGTCGACCTTTTTACATCGTCCCGCGTAGTTGCAATTCGATAAGCAGTATCTTCTACAAAATCCTTCTTTAGGATTTACATTACTCTCATTCCTTTATCCGATCCTATTATTAACACCTCGAGAGGTCTTCGCCGGTAGTTTCTCTCCATGTTCTAGCGGAAATGTTATTGAAGTCACGTTAAAGGGAAAAAATAATAATTTCATCGCTACATCGTTCACATCCGTGTGTGAGTGAAAGCGCAATTGTCCACTTCAGAAGCTAGTTATCATAGGTAATATTTTTAATCTAAAATTTATTAATTCTCGAAGAACCCATCATATCGGAAGCTAAAAGTTCTTTTTAGGAAGAATAAGCTTATTATTAAAATTAGTCCTAAAATGTAAATATTGCCCTTCTTTAGGATATCAGACCTAAACTGCTTCCGAGACAGGCACGAATTCTAATATATATGTATTGTAATGCCGATTAATTAGGCCATTAATTGTTTTGACATAAAAATTGGAATTGTTTGATAAATCCATTATAGCGGTCTGATCGAACAAAGCAACAATCAGAGAAGCGAGCTCACTTTGCTTTGTCGAAAAGTCAAAAATGGCGTACGCGCGCTAAAACTCGAGAGAACTAGGAGTCAGTTGGCGGAAAAACATCGTGAGGAGCAGAACAGGTAATATAATTTGGGCAGAGACTAGACATCGTCAATGTATAACTAGTTAAAGTTGTAATTTAATACGAAGAAAACATTCACGCCGCAAGGATTGCAGCGTAAATATTGGAAAGTAAGAGCAGTTTAAGTCTACAGCAAGGAGCTAAAGAAAAGTTAGTACGCTCCTAAAGAATAAACAGTTAAAATAAATCTTCAAGGAGCTACGTTGCAGTTTATGTACAAATCAGTAAAAGACTAATGAATCCACGAATCATAGGATTCCTGTAAGGCAAGCAGACGTCAGATAGCTGACATTCAGAGTTCCTGGGAGCCTATCAATGTTGACTTCAATAGTGTAAAATCTGTGAGTCGACATTTTAGAATCAGTGTATAACTTTGCAATAGTGTACTTCCGAAACCAAAAAGAATGCTGGTACCAGCTGGACACTACGTAAGTAACAAAACCAAAACTAATTATTAATTGTAAACTTTAATTAAAGGATAAAGTCAGATTTCGTTCTCTTTTAATTGTCAATCAGAGTTAATTTCTTTACTTTTAAATTTCTTTCTATCGACATATTGTTTAGGTAAAATGTGAACTGTTTGTTAATAAGATTTTTAAATCAATTTGTTGTGTCCATTATCAAACCCAGTAGAGGCCCTGAGTGAGAGAAAGATCTCAAATTTTGTTGTAATTATCTTTATTGCCACAAAATAAATAAATATTTTTTTTGTTAATTTTTTATTATTATTTCATTTAATTAACGCCTTCTATTTAATTATTACCTAAATGGCGCTTCACGTGAGGTAAATTCTTCAAATTCTCTAAATATAAATTAAATAAAGCTCAAATTTTAATTATTACAATATATATATATATGTGTGTGTGTGTGTGTGTTATTGTTGTAGTTTTATATTTAAGTGTTTCCAAAAGTAAATTTATACACCTGTTCCTGGAATAGGGTCGTGAAATCCTTTACATTTTCTGTTGTACTTGCGAACGAACAATTTTTTATTACATTAATGACAAAGTGCTTTGAAAAGTTTGCTTGAGATCCTGAGTCAACAATCTCTAAACTTGAACGTGAACAACCGACTGAAGTCCCCATTATTAGCTCATGAGCATAGATGAGAGAGAAGCTATTTACACGCGTTTGCGACACACAAGCACACAGTTTAACACGCTGGTCATAATTAGCTGCTTCAAACAACTTGTTCGCCCTAAGATATTAGCCCGAAGCAGGATTTATGTCTGTTTGCGAACAAGGTAGTCTACTCATATCAGATATTGTCAACTGCATTAGCCAACGCAATAGTTCTCGTGTGGAATACGCAGTTCCGCCACGTGCCAATTTATTGAAGCACGCTTTTAACAAAATTAATACTAATACGCATGGAGGGAATAATCACTTCGACGCTGAATGAAAGTTTTACAACCACCAGGCTAATGAACTACTCGCATTATTGAATTCACAATCTATTATGTTCTCCTGGCCTAATTATATATTGCCTTGTCAGAATTTCCCTTATCTTGCAGAACTGTGCGAAATAATTTTCTTGTTCGTTTGTCCAAAATTTTATATTCCATGCAGGATGTCTTTTGTTATCTATTCTTCTTCGATGATATGTATTGTTCAGTATGAAATGTAGCCAATTCAGACAAAAAAGTGATAATATATTACTAACTATTAGCGGATCTATAAATGATGGATATTGATACTCTTTGAATATTTGGATAAATTTGTGGTGTAAAAATTTGTAATAAGGAAATACAAGAAATATTCAAACAATATGAAATATGCATCATTTACAGATCCACTAATACTCTTTCCTCCTTAAATAAAAACCACAATGACCCACTTGACATCTACAGCAATTATTCTGTTGTTTACAAAATCTCTTGTTCTAATTGTAATTCCTGCCACATAGGTCAAACAAAACGTTCTCTTAATACACGTATCAGCGAATATATATCAATATCAAACTTCCCATTGATAAACAATCGATAGTCTCAAAATATATAATCAATTCTAAAATTACATTTGATTGGCAAAATGCTAAGATTTTAGACATTGATACCAGGTACAATTCCAGACTCATTTCAGAGTTGCTTCACATTAAATCAAACATCACTGCTATTAATGTACAAACAGAGACTATGAAACTCAATAATTGCTTTGATCTCTTATTATTACGCTAAACCTTCTGTTTTCTCATTGTCGTTGCTCTCTTATTGTTATGCTAACCCTTCGGCTGCGTTTTCTTCGCTTTTGAGTTTTTCAACTGACGAGTGCAATTGTGTCGCTCTGGGTTCTTCTTCGCACCTGACGAAAAGGACACGGATCGCAGAAACGTTGTGTGGTATTTATATTATCACTTTTATTCTGAATTGGCTATCTTCCTTACTTATTATTTTATATCGGACGTAAATTTTTTATTTTTGATATTTTTGAATGTTGGAGCAGCATTTCAACTAATTATAATTTGTAAAATTTAATATTATTATTTTCTAGATGAGGATTCTATTTATTAGGATTATAGAATTTAATTTCTATAAAAATAAAAAGAGTTTAATTAATTTTAAATAGATATTTAGTGATAAAAAACAACAAAAGTTGAATCAAATATAAAAATTAAATAGTCAAATAAAAATCATAATAACGATTTTTTTTAGGATTACGTAAATTATAAGGGTGACCATACCATGGAAATTATTTAATTTAACGTTTCAATGAACTTAGGTACCTGGTAATACGATACTAAGGATAAAATAGTTTTTTAACAATATATTGTCTTTGCTGTTGGTTCCGGATCAGAGGAGTGCGTCATCAGCTGTGTCGTCGTCTGTGCTACGTCCAAAGTTAGCTCTCAGTTGTGGGAACTGTAATGCACCATTAGATTTTTAAGTAGTATAAGGTAAGCACGGATTTTGGAGCAAGTGTACATAAACGAAATTGAAAGCGCTGACTCTTCTTTTTTATTGATACGACAACTAATTATACCGTAGCTGTGCAATCTGGGTCGAGCGGCCCGGCTCAGATCGGCACGTTAAGATTTGGATTCAGCCAGGTGAAAACTCAACAGCTGGCTGATTCATATTCTCAAACTTCGTACCTTTCATTATTATTGTTATGGACTGTGAACAATAATATTAAATCTTCTTTTCTTAATATAGTGGAGTCTATCTCCCTGCAGCTAGTACTCCATCGGTGTCCTCAAAGTTGGACTTAGCTTTAACTCTAACTCATATCTCGAAGAATCAGGTTCCCATCAAGCCTATCGACAATCCTTGACATTTCTTCTTCCTAGAAGGGATCTACTCTACGAGGACTTCAAGATCGCATCAGTTCTACTCGAAATTCGCTTCCTACGTTCCTTGTGATTAACGCAGTTACTATACTTTACCGTTAGTACATCTTGGCAGCGACCGAGTCACTGGCACAAAAATTCTTATTACAGAACTATTGGCGGACGATATCAGAATCAGGTGCTGAATTCTGAAGTGTTGGTATAATGAGAAGCTCTGATACTTTCAATATTATTCTCGGAAGGTCTACACTCTACAGCTTAGGTTTGAAATTTCTTCGATCGTGATTTTGACCCGAACTTCCAACCAACTGCCTCTTTACCATGGTTTGTAACCGAATACCTCAAGTTTTGCTCTCTAAACCTCCAGATGTAAAAAATTTAGCACACTCAAATTCATTCGTTCTAATAATTTTGGCCTTCACTGGAAGCTCTGGGGTTATGTATTCAAATCTTCTTCAGGCACCCCTTTTGTGGAGCTTAGTTATTGTTAAGGTCCTGTCATTGTCCCCCTTCTTCCTTTGTACCAAAAAGGACGCAGGCAGATCTTCGAGTCATCAGCCCCGAGCCACTAAACGCTTTGCCTTCAAAATAACTCGCGTTAAATTAACATTCAATACAATTTTGTATTGAATATTTAATTGGACGTTCTACACCTTTACATAAAAATCTAGATAACTGAACATTTAGTTATAAAGTTCTCTTAATTATTTGATGAAATTACCTTAAAATGCCCCAATTTATGAACGAAACGTTATTTACATAAATAATATTTTATATTTTTAATTAATAAAAACCAACCGTCATTAATAACTATGCACGATATAAACTTTATTTATGTCTTCGTCGAAAATAAAACATCCAAAACTTTCGACTATTTTGGCCATATTCATCTGAAGCCGTAATTCTACAACGGTTTGTCACAGTTTTCAACTTCAGTTCAAATAAACATGTATCAGTAAAAACACGTTATAAAATTAAGTCTTCTGATGAATATGGCAAAAAAAAGTATCGGATATTCATAATTTATTATGAATACTTGTTAATAAAGTTTATATTTGTGGACGGTTGGTTTTTTAGTAATCAATTGTACTGCACAGTCCTGGAGTGAGAAATATAATTTCATATTTTTATTACGACTTGTATGGGCATTAATAACTATTTATGATAATTATCAATATTTATTCAGTTATTCTGGAGCAGTTGTACGTAAAATTTCGCAGTGTACTTAATTTTTAAGCCAATTCATTTCATATGAAACCATCCTGATATAATACATATAATAATGAATATATATATTGTAGTAATTAGTAATTAATCCATTATTATAATTGGAAAGTAAAGGACTCATTATTAGAGTATATAAAGCATACACCGCAACACAGGCGGCACGCGACACAAAGAGTACATTGTTGAACGCGGGACGCGTTTAAAATCTACGAGACGAACAGTGAGTCAACGGGGAGAGACGAAGTTAGTTGGACGGCAGACACAGATGCGGGCAGATATCCATCCAGAAAAATTGCAGTATAAAAAGTTTTGGCAGTCAACGGCGAGAAGCGAAACGGTAGAGTCCAACAGCGAGATATAATAGTTTAAATAAAACGCCAATAAACAGTTTGACCGAGAGACTTATAAAATCACAGTTTGGAAGCAGAAGTTTGCTCCACAAACTGAACTAATCTTAACATCGAGAGACTTCCAGGAGACCGACGTCCGAAACTAGCTGATGAGATAATCCAGGTTCCAGAATAGCAGAGATAATCCAGAGCAGCTACCGAGCGTTCAAATTTAGAAAAGTAGAATCAGTGATATCCCCAAAATCGTGTGCACAGAAAACTCAAAATTGGCGGCCGTAAGTAGAAAACTCTAAAATTTATTGTAAACCACTTTTTAAAAGATACGTCAGATCGTTCTTCAATTATTTCTTTTCTTTAATTATTCATTTCTTTAATTGTTTAGTTAGTTAATTTAAATTCAATCTGTAATCTTATTTCGTCCGCAACAAAATTCGTCGAGGTTTAGACGAATTAACTTCAATAAAGGCTAAATGTAATTATAAATGATTGTAAATTCAATTCACCCGTTTATCAAACCCAAATAAAGACCCTGAGATACCAAATATTATTGTGCCAAATATTATATGTGTTTTAACTTCATTAATAAATTTGATTAATTGTTTTCACATGAATTCTTTTATTTAGCCACAGCCATTAGTCTTTTTAAATTATTACAATATATATATATATATATATATATATATATATATATATATATACATATATATATATATATATTGTGGTAATTAAAAGGAAATAGTTAATTAATAAAAAAATTGGACTCGCATTGTTAGCGGCATAAAACACACAAGTTGTACACAAGAATGAGGCAAGAATTACGTGTTTGTGGGGTATTGTAGAGGTTGGTTCCGTAGACGCAGAGAGCAGAGTCTGTGGGAAGGCGAGCTCCAGGTAAGTCGTCTTGGAAATATAGCAGTGGTCAGACGAAAAGTATAAAATCCAGAAAGTGCCTGGATACATGTATCAACAGCTAAATCAGTTAGAACATTGTACATGTTGCAGCCTGAGAGATAACTACGTGGTATTCAACGCTGAATGTTTAGAGCGCTGAGTCTAAATTATTGCATTCTTGATTCAGACCACGTTCATCAATTTTGGAAGCCCAGGTAACTGCATCCAGCAGTTAATAAACTTCGGAAGGCGCGAATAAATTTCTTGAACGAACAGTGAACTAACTTTTGCAAAAGTAAAAGTGTTTACTAGAATGAGTGTTATAAAAATGGCCTCTCTATAAAGTGCGATAAGTGTGGGTGTACGAACGAGCCAAATTTCCTAAAGTACCAGAGACAGTAAGTTAAAATTTCACAGAATTATTTGTTAACTCATAAGTAAAGGTATTATCGTCAGATTTCGAATTTCGTTCAGTATTTAAAGTTCATATTTTATGTTTTTACATTGAAATAAATCAGCTGAAGAATTACGTCCACCAAAGCTTCATCAAATTTCAATTGTTAACAGGTATTTTCGTTATTAAAGGCCCAGTAAACGACACTGAGATATAGTCATTTTATTGTAAAATATTAATTAATAATGTAAATTGAAATTTAGTTGCCGAAATAACTCGTGTGAATTTAATTGTTTGTGCGTTAATAAATTAATTTGTTTGTCTATTTTAAAATCTTGATTCTTATTGAAACATCCTATCATTTTAATATTTAAATTACCACAAATTGACGCATTACCGTGAGGCTTTAACTTTCATTCTTTTGTGATAACTGCAATATATGTATATATATATATATATATATATATATTGTAATACTAATTAAGGAGGCTATTAATTGTTTAAATTATAATGAATTGTTTAGCGGCACCGATCTCAAAGAACAACAATGGACGGCAGCTCTGTGTCGGCTAGCTTTGTTGTGAACTGCGCGCATTGTACGGGAGTCAGTTGGTGGCTGTCTGGCGAATAAGAAAGTTGATTGCAGTCTGGCGAATCTTGTGGTAGAGAGAGAGAGAGAGAGAGAGAGAGAGAGAGAGAGAGAGAGAGAGAGAGAGAGAGAGCAAAATTCAAAGTACGAACAGAGTGGTTTTAAATGTAATAATTTATAACGGAGAGACAAAGAAATCTGAAAAGCTGAAACAAAAGGTTTAGGATTGTTTGTCCAGATACATACGCGCTCTAATTAACATTCCGAAAATGGCATCGAAATTTAATACGTCCGACGGTTGACCGGAGTAGCAGATAATCGCGTTACTGGAGAAGAAATCCACGAAATACAACCGTGTGTGTATTCAAGTGTAGAGTCTGTGATTAATGGCCTTTTTGTGAATTGTGTCTCAAGCTTCTAAATCATTACGTCTGGTACCAGAAAGGCAGTTGTAACTGCAAAGTAAAGTAACTAAATTTTCTGTAAACGGTAGTTAAGGGTATAGTCAAATTTCGTTTCTTTTCATTTCGTATTCCGTTAGTTGTAATTTGTTTAAATGGTTAATTCTTTAATTTATAATCTTGATTGTTTCTTACTTATCAAACTCAGTAAAGACCCTGAGAAGAAGAGTATTAAATCTGTTTGTTTGTAAAATATAAAAGTTTGTATTTTTCTTATAATGCCACAAATTGTATATAAAAAAAGAATTGGTTTGTAAATTTTGATTTAATTTGGCGAGCCAAAGTAGGGCTAATTAATTGTACCTTTAATGAATAAATTTGTTTTAAACTTTTAATAATTTTTTTTAATTAATCTCATTCTTTTAATCATTACAATATATATATATATATATATATATATATATATATATATATTCACTAAAAAATAAATCATTGTCCCATCAGATACAGTCCAGAATTATGCAGGCAAATAGGAATTAATTGTATTTTCTGTATTCAGCTTATAAAGACTTGCACTTTCAAATATAAGGCTATGCAAGCAATATCGGCTAATGGAGTTAAATAAGATTTAATTGACAGCATTTTTATATTTCTCCATATTTTAGTTTAATTTTCAGTTTTTCATAACATGTTTGGATGTAATTTGAAATGCTTATTCCTAAAAATATTAAGGAAACGAAAAAATGTGGGTTAGACCACTGTTGCTTTCATAAGCTCATTTAACCAATTAAATTCTAGGTGAGAATCATCATAGAGTTAATAAGTCAACCAAAAATCACTTTTATATTATAAAATTGGAACACGTAGCTTTATTTACTCAATTGCCCTGAAGTTGGTAAAATGTTTTTTAAGGTACATAATTTTTCAGGATCATTTTTACAGTTATTTTAATTTGAAGAATCAATAATGTTTTGAAATAAGAAATCCGATGCTCGAGGAGAAGTTTGCGTGAGTTATTGTACACGGTTTCATCTTATTCGCTGGGGGCTGTTCCAAGTAGGAGGCAGTACTTAAACATATAGCCTCTAGCGAAATCGAAGCTTTAAATCATTTGCGGTGGGCATAGACGATTTGTATTAAAGATCCTTTCTTTTCTAAGAAATTAAAGCAACCTCTGGACGGCGAGTTGTATTCTTGTATTCTACAAACCACAACGGTGTATTTACATGCTATGCTTATAAATTTTGTAAAAACTACGTAAGAAATTAAAGCAATGATAGATCGACGTGTGTTGAGAGTAAAATAATCTTTATTTTCCAGTTATGCTCAAACATGTTTAATAGATTTCAAAATTGGAATAGTTGTTTTAGGGCATTATAGATAATTCTTAAATTTATAGTGTTGTAGACCGCTATTATTTCACAGAACATATAAATTTATTTTTAAACTCCAAATAATAATATGGATCTTTTTACCAGGTTTGAACTTTTTTATCATCCTCAATAATAATATATTTAATAAAATAACTAGTTTTAGGTTATATTCATTGATAATACAATACTTTGGTCTAGAATCCATAACATTGGTTAGTCCATGAAAATTATTTCAGTTTAAATTTAAAGCGAATTTAATTTGAATCTCTAATAATTTTTCTCTGTATAATAATTATATAGGCTGAATAAAAAAGAAATATTTCGAAGTTCTTTTAATTGATAAATTGCAACCACAACTATTCGCTCAGTAATTAAATCCATACACGCTGACCTATAGAGGAAACTAACAATCTGAAAATGATTTGCCCCCTCGTTGACCATAAGAATCGTAGTACTGAAACGTTTGTAGTTGCCACATAATCAGAATCCACTGGTAACTATATGTTTCGTTCAGAGCGTCAAAGCTAGATTTTGACCAAAAAGTTTGTCCACAATTGATATCATAGAGATATGCTACAGTTTTTAAAGAACTACTTTTATTGTTCCAGCATCAAGATTTTTTATTTAATACTAACTGGGTGCCCGACGTTGCGTCAGTATTTATATATAATAAGCCTGAAAACGTATTTAATACCACACTAATCTATTAGTGAAGAATTTATTCAACCTACCTATGCAAAGGTTTTGCTAATTTCAACAGTAATCATAATTGCTTTTAGAGAAGCATAAAATACTCCAGATACAAATATAATGGAAAAAATACAATCGGTACACTAATACAGTCAAAAATACACGCAGTACTTTAAGAGAAGTAATTATTCTCCCACCCTAAGCGTGTGAAATTTTCTTCACGTAACTCAATACTGTAAAAAATACACCCGGTACCATTCATAGTACCTTAAAAGAATCAAAATTATTTGACATATTTTAAGAGATTAAAAAATTAGTCAAAATTACTATCGGTTACTAAAGAGAGTTAAAAACACTTCCGGTATGCTAAGAGATTCAAAACTGCACATTTAAGAAAGAGAAAAATGGTTCCCTTTCCGTTAAGAGTGTCAAATAGTGTGTCGTACCCTGACAGAGCAAGGAAGTTTTCGGTACAATAAGGGACTCAGAGATACTCCCAGTACCTTAAGAGAGTGAAAAATATTCCCGAGGGACACAAAAATATTCTCGCTACTAAAACAGTGTCAAAAATACACCCCGTAATTTAGAATGTCTTTAAAATGCCACTCCTTATATGCCTATATACCTTATACCGATCCAATGTTTTTTAGTAAACAAGTATTATCTATACATAGTGTGACAGAATACGCTGTAAGTTTGTAAAATTGTACGAGAACCATTATTTTTCCCTTCCTCCTCCACTCCTAGATGCATAATTACAACTTAACCTGCAATTGGAATATTATTATCAAACTCAGCGGTATGTATAACACAGGATTAGACACCAATGTCGGTTGATTTCAAGTTACTTTTATGTAACGCCCCTCCACCCCATTCCTAAAGATTCTCCCGTTACATGCCTAAAGGGGTTTAAATTATACACAAAACATCGGGCAAATGGTAACAATTTCATTGCCTCCAAAAAGTTTTATTTCACACAAATATCAGCCGTTGTAGCATGTCTGACGTCCACCCCGCCACTAGCGCTGGTTGTTGTGTCTTACCCTACTATGTTTTCTTCCGGTTCGAAAAGAACACATGTACGAAATTTGGTCAAATTTTCTCCAGGGGTGTAGAATTGTATGTGGAACCTACACACATTATTTTCCCATTCCACGTCTCCCCTTATAAGGGGTTGAAGTACAACTTAACCGGCAAGTTGAATATCATAATTGAACTCAGCGACATCCACAACCTCGGATTAGATTCCAATATCGGTTTTTTTATTCATTTTTATATAACGATTCTCCATCTCCACCCTTAAGGATGCTCCTACCTATTCCAAAAAGGGGTTGAAATTATACAAACATGGGGAGAAATACTATCAATTTCATTGATCCTAGAAATTATTTATTCTGCGCAAATATCGACCGTTTGAGCATGTTTGATAAATTACACCTCCGTCAACTCACGCCCTTGAGGGGGGGAGGGGAGACGTGTCTTACCCCCACTCTGTTTTATTTTGGTTCAAAAGGAGAACGTGCACGGAATTGGGTCAAATTTTCTGCACGGTCGTTGATTTGTATGCGAATCGTACATACATGCAGACAAACAGTCTACTTGATTTATTGGATAGACTAGCTGAGAGCTTGGCGGTTACTGGCTATTTGTTTATATTATACCGGAACAGGAATTAATTCGAAAATAATATCTTGGCCATTTCGAACATTTTAGAAGGGGCGGAACTTTAACTCAATCACCACTGGGATTGTCAGTGTTCATAACGGAAAGAATGGGTTCAATACTCATATGGGTTATGGGGCATAGTGATTGTTACTGTTCAAGTAAGCGGCTACCATACAAGCCGATATTATATTTGTCACTTATGTCACTTATTTCTACTCCTTACAATAGCATTTAAAGGCGTGCTTACCCCCACAGTGTATATACCTATATTGTAAGTCATATGTGCACAGAGTTTGGTTGATCTTTATTAACGCGTTTAAAACTGTAAACGGAGAATACACATACATTTTGTTTTATTTTTCAATTTTCGTTATATCTATATGATTATATCTTCTCGCATACTCTTGACAACAGAGAATTTGGAACCAACAATATTAATACCCGTAAAACGATAAGTCTAATTTTAAGTACTAAGTTTTGGAAATAGTAGTTAGCGATTTAAATCAGCCCGAAAGCTCTTTTCCGCTTTAGAGAAAACCAGTTCAAGCCTTTTTGCCGTAAAGTGAATATAAATCATTGTCCAAGCAATGGAAATCAGGTATTGGAACGTCTCGAGAAGACGGATGGCAATTTCATATTTTTAAAACACATTTTTTCCAGGCGTATATAGCAACGTAAATAATTTTTCATCGAAAAAGGTTTGATTTTTTTTTTTTTTTTTTGTAATCGAAAGAATTCAGGTTATATCAATTTATGTTCCTGGATCTCATCAAACATAAAGATAAATTAAAGCCACCCGACTTTATGCTATGAATAGAGTATTAATTGATTTATATAGATGCAATACGCAGTCACGATGTGTTTCATCTTCATATGCTGCGGAATGAGGCAAACATTCTGTTTCCAAAGGAAGCCTGCGAGAGGATTTCTCGCAGGTGAACCTTCCCAGAGAGCTCTGGCGGGGGCTACCTTTGGGGATGCTCTCACATCTCTCTGGTTTTTTTGAACTAAGGTTCCCACATGCCGAGGCACCTCGGCCTGTTCTGAGAGGAGTATGTTCCGGGGTCGCAGACCTTGGACATACGGCAAGAGTTGTCCGCTATTCCTATTGGAATAGTCGGCCAGCTGCCTCCTAAACAGGCCAAGGCATGGCGAGGGGTAAGCTGCGTCCCCACAGTAAACTCCTCTCCCGCTATCGGAAGGGCGTGGGACAAGTACCCAATGCCCGACCTACCCGATGCAGGTTTTTCGAAGGTGTTCCCTGCATTCCTTTAGGCGAATGCCGGGTAGGATCCTTAAAATATAGCCCGGGGGCCCTAGTTAACCCTTGGCTACCTTCCTCTACCCTTCCGCATCCCCCCTTTCAAATCCCTTCCTATGCTATTAAAGGGGAGTTGCCCTAAGTGGATTACCCTCATGTAGCCTATTGCCCTAAAAAAAAAACATTCTGTTTCCAATACGCTGATTATTTCCCAACAAAATATATTAAATGTGGCGAATGTTGCACCTGAAAATGAGAAATATGATAATAATGTTCAAATGACCTTTATAACAGACAAAATTAAAAAAGAAACACTTAAAATAAGTAAATAAGACGTTTCGATACGGATTAGCGTCTTTTTCTAATGGAGAATAATTTATTTAGATTTATGTTATACAGGTCGTTTTAATATTATTATTTTCAACAGACGTTAATTTTTTTTGTTCGTATTTACATTGCGGGTTCAGTATGTACTAAAATTATTCTGTCTGAATATCTAGACTGCAGGATATGAAACACAATTTAAGTCTAAAAGACGAAATAGCATTTATGAAAAATATTAGTATTATCGAGCATGCATCGTACGTTATCAGAAATATAGCCTAACGTGACACATACGTTTTAAAAAACGTAGAAGCAAGAATTTGTGCTCGAAAAATAAGGTATTTTGACAACGTTTATTATCCTCACTTATAGAAATAAAATTGTAATTTTAAATTATTTTCTGCATTAATTAAATATTTGTTATTAATTATTATATTTGATATTTCTCTTAATGAAATATCATTGGGAAAATAATATGAACGAATTGGTTTATAATAGCAAACTAGCCATCACGTGTACAATGTACGAAGATTTAACTGGCGATATGCAAATCTTTTTCTCACAATACTTTGCATAGAATTGTTGATATATATTGAAAGGATATTGCGTTATTATTCACATCTGATATTATATTAAACTCACATTCGTTTGGAAAAAGCTTTTCGATGTATTTTAAATTCTGATGTTCCGTGTACGTTTCACATGAGTGAAAGTATCAATTAATCACGTGTGCGAGAGGAGTCTTTGAATGAACAATGGGCAACGCAATTTTCAAACACGTAAAAATCACATCACTGAACTGGGCTTTTTTTATATTCATTCGGTTAGTTGCAACTAGGTTCCCCCTTTTGATTAACGAGAAACGATTGGACGCGTCCGATAATTGATAAAAATAATTGAGGTCACCAAAATCAGCATTCACATTCCTGTGTAGGACTAGAAACGAGAAATTTCAGCAGGATTCCCTCGAATATTATGATTCTGCTATTTTTCCTCCAAAAAAAAAAATAGGATGATACTAATTATGTATGCCGTATTTATACGAACATAATAAAAAATAACCGAGTCCTTAATACCAAAGTGAAGTAGATAAATTGAAATATATTCAACTGTATTTAAAGGTGCTATTAAAATTTAAAACCCTACTATTACTATATTATTACGCATTATTAATGCGAAACACTATTTTGGTACTATACGAAACCGTAAGGTATGCTGTGCCCTGAAAAAGGACGGGCTAAAATATTGTAAAGTAACATCATTTAGCGTTCCAAATCCATTTCGTGATATATTTAAAATGGCAGAGCTGTTTCCAGTTGGAGTTATATCCATCTTAGGGCTGATAAATCGGTGGTCTTGAATTTTTCAGACTCAGAATTGAAAATTACTAATTCATTGTTGCTGTCATCGAATCATTTATCTTTCCATTTCTCGTGCATAGAGAAGCGAATCCGCGCTACAATATTCAGACTTGCTCAGACTTCTTGGAAATTGTATTCCAAGTACATGAGACACCGGCTGATATATATTGCATTCTTGCCGCGTCGCACTTGCCTGTAATAAATAAGTAAGTCTGGCGTTGTGCAAAGGAAAGCCTTTGTCTGTTGCAGGCAGCCGAAGGGCTCGTCTTAATTTGCCAACTTCAAACTTTAAACAGACGAGTGCCTCCTCGCTAGCTGCACTGAACGTTAACTTTCGCTCTTGTTTTCTCGGATGGAAACGCATAATGCATCCCTTCAGCAAACTCCACCGCGCCTTAGCGCACACCAAAATCATCACTTGTTTAATCCGGTCGAGCGGAAATAATACACACACACACACACACACACACACACACACACACACACACACATATATATATATATATATATATATATATATATGTATATGGTGGTAAACACTTATTTACGAGTAATATATCCCCACGTTTTACTTAAATTTAATTAAAATCAATTATTATTATTTCCCCGGCTATTTTAGTTCTTACGATCAGGCTTACTTACGAGCCTCCAATAAAATATAGGAATTTACAAAAATGAAAACAGAAAACTATAGATCGTTTTACAATGACTATTATAGCAAGATAACGCTTAATTGTTACACACAACTAAAACTAAACGAATACCTTGGAACGTTAAAAGCGATTCTCAAGTGACCCAACACACCTCAACATATGCTTGTAACGGCTTAGTTTATTAAACTTCGGAGATCTGAAAATTTCTTGAATCAATATGAATGAATCGGCTAGGCGGCGAGCAAAATATAGCTACACTTTCTTAGTTTTAAAAAAACAATCTCACAACCTTAAGTTAAACACCCTTCTCCACTTTGCTACAGTTAGCTGTATTGTCACCATATGAGGTGTGGAGATAGGATTTGTTGGCAGAGCTATCATACATAGACGGCATTCTACAGGATTACCATATCCCGTGGCCTTTTACCAACCTTTGGCAAGTTTATCTAAACCTCGAGTGAGATTAGTTATACTAAATCCGCATGCAAATAACGTCCTTCAAATAATACAAGTTGGATCCACTATAACGCAGAAAATTACTTACGAACAGAATGATTTCACACTCGGACAAAAACCAGCGTCTAAAACCCTGGACGGGATGTGGTAACTGCTTTTTATCAAACAAAATGTAAATAACACCAACAGCCACTGGACTGAGACTGCCGCTCTGCTACTGCAATGGTGCTCTACTGCCGCTCGACTGATCTTTCACTCGACTGCTTGACCTGTGTTTACTTCTCAAGGCTTTTATAACTTTATCTCAGGACACACTTTTGACGCAGTGTTAAATGTTTGGAAACATTTGGCGTAAAGAAAGTACATCATCTGTATTGCCGAACTGAGGACAAGAAATCGTAAATCAAATAAATTCTTTAGTAATCTCTACAATATATATATATATATATATATATATATATATATATATAAGTAATAGCTCAAAACACTAAGTTAAATTCCTTTAATATGCCAACATATGCACTTGATTGGGTAATCGGTTAAGTTAAATGGCATTTGCAAAACAAATAAGTTGAAAGTATTGTTCTGAATTTGTGAATAGATAGTTTTAGTTACATGTAATCCATGGAATCCATAAGTAGAATGTCAGCGTAGCAAATGGCACATTCTGTATTTGAAGAAACTACCTTGCGATTGTATTGACGAAGTCTTATCAGTCGACTTTCTTACACTATTTTTGATAGTGGGTTCCTGGATTAGTAGATTTTGGGAAATTATGTAGCACCTATACCAGGATGACCAAAAAATCATTGAACCCTATTTCGTTCCAAAAAGCTATGCGTATGGGTCGGCTCAATATGTAAATATGTAAATATTTACAATCTATGTGTACTTAGTGATTCACGAGACACGAAGCGTATAGTGATTCGTACAGTTTTCATTATATATTCAGAGTTAATGGTGTCCAATTTTGAAATGAAAACTTTGTTCCTTGTTTTGGCTGACTCACTAGCTGTATAAACACGTGAGGTTTGCAACCAGTCATATTCATAATGTTTTTCTTCTGAAGAAATTGAAGAAATGACCAAATACACATTAAAAAAATTTCAGAACTGTAATGAATGTAATTAGATTTCTGAAATCATAATTCCTGTAGCAGCGTACCCATTTAACTGAGGAATACGGCGAAGAGAGCGTCAGAAAAATTAATTTGATTTACATTCACATTCTTCAAACCTAATTCTCATCCAAATAGTTCACTTCTGGAGATGATTCCTTATCAAAAATTTATCTGCTGAAGTTCCCTCTACAACCTCTAGAAGCCTGTAATAGGAATTTTGAAAAACTCTGTACATATGAGCTCTGGAACGTAAGCTGCCTAGAGTAATTGAAGGTTCAGAGTTCATGGGTCGAAGCTGTTCTTCTTCCATAGGAATGTAATTGTTTTAGGAATTATGTGAATGATATGGGTTTTAAGAAGTTAGCATCAAGTTCTGAGAAGTCAGCATCGAGGTGGATTTTCATTAAATTTCTTAAACTAGTCATTTTGGATTTCGTGAATTTATCAGTTATGAAGGGATGCAGATTGGCTAGCCTGTTCAGTATTGACAGAATAGTACTTGGCCATACATAGGGGGTTCCCATGTCAAAAAGCGTTGATGAGGAAGATTTTTATTATCACATTTTGTAAAAACATTTAACGGTAATTTATCCTTGTTATTGCCAATGTTTGGGTTCTGGATTTGATCTGGGGGCGGGTTGTCAAATTCTGAGGTTGTATGTTGGGATGAATTCAATAGGGGGACCCTGGAGGCATCCTGATTGATGGAATTTTTTTGACAATTATTGAGAATGTGGCGGTCTTCATTTCATACAAAACAGGCGGCTGAGTCGGGAAGAAAATATATATATATGGGCGTTATTCAAATATGAACGTAATTGAATTGAGTCTAGAAGTTTGTTGTTGTCTGCCGGGTCTAGATAAAACTGACTAAGTTGTCTTGCAGACCGGCTCTGATAAATACAGTTGGTATGATGTTCCCGCCTCTGAGTTCGTCTTGTATTAATTGATGGGAAATAATTGGGCAGGCATTAGACATAATATTTCTTGTATGTCTATTGATTAGAGTACGACTATATACGTGGTGATATTTAATTCTGATCGATTTATGCTTGGAGATGAACGTATCCACTGATTGCTTATTCATAAGGAACACACAAATACGGTTATTATCTATTCATGACACAAACCTAATTAGTTGCGGACCGATGCATTTAGTTATCTCGTTTACATATTCCTGAATCGTGATGCTGCTATCTTTAGCTTCAATTACAAACGTTTGATCTTTGGTAGGAAAAGACTAATTTGATGTTGCTGTAGCTCGTTAGTAAGGAGAGGCGTATTATTAATTAATTTACAATTATATGAGATTCAGTTTTTCAATCGCGTGAGCAGCCATTGGGTACGAATTTTTTCGCTGATATCTCAATCATCACTGCTTGTTGCAAGTCTGACTGGGAGTTAGTTATAACTGAACCTCCATTGTTTGGGAAGCCGAGGGCTTATCCCGGCCGACAACAGCCAGCTGCAGAAGGGCTCAACCTCTAGATCAGACATCACCAGAATACCACGAAAATTACGACGTCAGATCGTCTCAGGTCTGTGATTTGTCCAACAAATTACAAAAACGCCAATAAAAAATCAGTTTGACACACAGGTCGCTAGAGATTGGAGCCAGTCATTGCCTTGAGACGCGGTTCTGAGCAGTCGCCCTGGTAATTCGAACTTAGTCGAATTTATCTTCACCAATCACCGCAGAGAAACTGAACCCACGACTTTGTAAAGGCGTACATGACGAGCTACGAGGGACGTTGCTGCGTAGCTGAGACACCACAGTCCGGTAATCCAAATCGCTGCATCTCTCATGATTCCTTTTCCTGGTTCTAGTTTTGCCACGGTAACATGAGATTTCATTACTGATTAGTAGAAAATGATGTAGAAAATTTATAAATGTGTCGTATTTATTTATTTGAAATAAATTAAATACAAAGGTTATGAATAAGGTACATCCTGTTAACGCAGGTACGGATTTCGAGTAAAAGGGACAACTTGAGACAGACTCCGGCGATCCCCGTTACCTGCTATATCTAACGACTTATACGTCGCATTCAACTGACTCCAGACTTCAAATGCAGAAACACTTTGACTTTCATCTTTAACTGCCTCTATTACTTATCTACTTAACTTTTCACCTAACCTTACAAAATTTCAAGGATCACGTTAAAATCTCTCCCTGCAATTTTTTAAAAAAATGTAAAAGAGAAAGAAACACCTCTCTCGGAGTTTGTCATTTCATCATACACAGTCCAAGTTCTCGTTGCGAATGTTAATAGGAAATAATTCAATGTCCTCGCTCCTCACACTCTTTTTACCCTGATCTTAAAGATTTCAAACTTCTTGAGATCGTAAAATCTTTTTAAGCTGTAAGTATTAACTATCACCTTTTACATTCCTCGACTTGCTAACTAATTAGCTTATACATTATTTCCATAATTTTGATAAATTGTGATCTTTAGTTTGGAACTATGTGTTGGATGAGTATGACGCACGGAGTCGAAATATACCTAATAGTATAAACAATTATTTAGACTACAGAAATACGTTTGGGAATTAATTCCATAATAAGCACTAGTCTAGATATCTCCAGTCTACTAGTAATTATTGTTATAATTCGTCGAACTGTGAACTAAAAATTAATCAGTTCATTATATATGAAAATATAGTTATTCATTTACTACCTGAAAGGGTTTAAAACTAACATTAATTGGTTAGGAGTATTTGGATTGTCTCTAACGTATAGGAAGAGTCTGATCGATCTGTTTAAGAGCGTAATAAGGTTCATTTTCCTCTTCGGAGGGTTTATATAACTACATCTCTTACATAAATCCAATTATTAATGTTTAGTCGACGCCAAAGATTATATAAAATCCATTAAGTACGATCCAATTATAAAGAAATAACTGTTGAAGGAGGAAATAATGTCAGGAAAAATAAAACATAAATTTGAAATAAATTAATGACTAAGCGGGATAAAGATATTGTAGATGTAAAATATTTTTTTATTCTAATTGGTTTATCTGCTCACAATTTCATTGGATTAATTATAACTCACGCTAATGTGTGTAAGTTGTCGTCATTATCATTGGCTGGGTATATCAGATTCAAGAAATATTACGCGCTAGTCGTTTGATAGATATTTGTTTACGATATGGAAATATTCTGGTTTTTTTTAGGGGGGGGGTGCAGTGGAAGGAGGAGGATGAGTATCTATATGTTGGCAAGAATGTACGAAGGAATTAATTCTTTGCCTCGTTAAAAACTTAGTTTTATTTTCTAATTAGCATAGCGAAAACAAATTTATACACGTAACACAGGACTACAAGTATCGAAAGTATGAAGTTTCCCCAAGTAGGAAACTCCATGTTAGTAATACCTACATATTTTAATCTTCGTTCGACCCCTGCAATTAATTATTTTAGTTCTATCGACACTCTATGTCTAGATCTACTGAACGACAGAGATGCCTTTGATTTTTCCAATGATTAAATATTTAATTATAATATGAAATATAATATGCAAAAAAATATTGTTGGTTTGAATACACATTTAAAAATATTAAAACTAAACAATAAAATATCTAAAGTAAAACTACACATCATATATTGTTGACAAAATAAAAGTTTTGCTGGACGATCTCAATTTTTTCAATTTTATTCAAATTATAATGTTATCTTTGAAAATATTGAAGGACAGTGAAATTCGTGGTAGTTGTATATACTATTTCGTAGTTGGTCATTGGTCGTATGGCGACGTCCTCTTGTTTTGAAAATTTAACAATTACTTTGCGGGTGATCAACAAAGAGATGGAGGTTTAAATGCTCATACGCAAGCAGATAATATAAAATAAAATTTTGTTACAACAAACGTTTGATTTTATTTTATCTGCCTACGAATGGTCATTTGAACTAAGCATCATATGTTGGACGCTCAACTTTCTTTGGTTGGTACAGAAGCCTTGTACGTTCTACCGTCGCCCTTGTAGGATGTTCGTCAGGTTTCATCAACATCTGCACATCTGTTTCCGTTTGTGTTCAATTCCTAATTTGTTGACCAACCCTGCCTCGTCGGCGGAGGCCAGGCTAATTGCAGCAGAAGCAGCGTGTCTGTTGGGGGCGTCTGCGCGCCGCGTCGGATCCTCGCGACTGCGCCGCGACGCGGCGGAAGGGCTATCGACCACGACGGCCAGCCGGCTATAAAGCTCAGTGCTGGAGCGACGGCCGAGGGCTACGGCGACGCCGACGCCGACGCACGCGCCGCTCGCATCACGCGTTCGTGACATCCGACCTCCCACGCGTGACAAGTCGCTCTCGGTGCGATCGCCGTCTTCAACTACCTTTTCAAGTAGACAAATAAATTAATAAATCGTTTTGGTCAAAACCTTCTCTCCCTATTTAATTATCATTTTATTAAAGCTTTATTAAGTTTACTAGACTCGCTAAGGTCGTGTCCTACCACTTCTGTTTTACGTGACATTCGTGTCCGACGGCCGTCAGACGAGGCGTTCTTAAACGACGCTCTTCCGTGTCTGACGCTTGACGTCTCCTCCTCCCCTGGCCTTCCTCCTTCCCCGCCCCCGGACCTTGGCGAGGAGACGCGAGCAGTCAACAAGTGGCGCCAGCCCTTCAACAGGTCACGAGCGTCGAGGATGGACGCCGCGGCGCTGGGCTGCGCCGTGCTCGCCGCTCTGCTCTTCTACAACACCCTCGACGCCGGATTCGTATACGACGACAGGTGGGCTTCCACAAAAACACTTATAACTTCTATTGTCCCCCATGAATACAAACGCATCAACTTTATTTCACTCTAGATCTTGTAAGATAACTTTTTATTTTAATAACAAATATGAAAAGACTTACACATAACTTTCCGTGAGACATTCTATAACGCTGTGCTTATTTTCAATACAATCGCAACAAATATAATTCAGAATATTCTTATTGTTCTATAACAATAAGGAGAACCCTAAAAATTAAGAGAAAAGTCGTTGCATAGTCTTTCGTTGAACTAACTTATTGTAAACTTGGCTTTCTTTTCAACACGCTCCTCACGTTAATTTAATTCGGCGGCCACATAAAAATAACCATCGACTGTTTCTAATCATTCGTAACTATGGGCGGTAATATTTTTCTCAGCGTGACCAGATTAAGTGTTCCTGTATTTTTCAACCATGAAGAATACCGGAAAATATCCAGGAAATCATACGTTTATTTTATGATAGCATGCATAATTTATTACTTCCATAGATAACAATAAAGTTGTAAAAAAACGACAGTAAAGTGTACTATTAAAACGATTATAATATTCAAATGCCTGAAGCATACGTGTTCTTCAAGTCGATTATGTACAAAAAGATATATTTTATTGTATGTATAGAAACGGAGGTCATCGTATTGATGTTACGTAAAACTCAGGAAAAGTTTTCTGTCGATCACACCATGTAATTAATTTTCTAGAAACTTTCTTAGGGAACCTGTTTCTCTTTCCTTGTGAAATTTATCGGAAAATGACTTTATTGATTTCACAGAGTTCGGTGATAATATGCTTAGAGGATTAATTATCTACAAAAACAATACATATTACTTGCAATTATTTTGATTTACGTAGCCTGAAAGCTTGATAATTTTTTGTTGCAGAAATATTTCACGGTTATTTTAAAATATTGACAGTAAGAGTAGAAATATATTTTGGGAATTAACCAGAAAAATATTATTCTGATATAAATACAAATTTGAAACTACTAAATTGATAAAATAAAAATTAAGCTTTGTCAGTTCCTGACATGCTGTACTCTTCTTGTCGGCAAGTACGAGAATATATTTTTACAATCTCAAATGAACCCTGAAGATGAGAAGTAAATGAAATAACTGACATCAATTTAGTAATATACAGAATATTGATATGTATATTCTGACTATTTAAAATACTATATAAATAAACAACAGACTTTTAACGTCAGAAAAAAATAAATAGGTATTATACAACGTTTCGCAGCTAATTGCTCGGCCACATCAGTCGGCTGAGAACGACCCTGACTATCAAAATTTTGTAAATCTTTTTACCTGAAGAGAACGCAATTAGCGGAGAAACGTATAATTGATATAAAAAATATTTTTTCTGACGTTAAAAGGCTGTTGTTTATTTATAGTGTACCAAATATGCTTCATGGTCATTGTAGTTAGTACAGCTGGAATTGAATACTACTAAAAAGTTTTGAAAACTTGGAATATTGGTTTCTTTAACGTTGATTCCTACAATTGAATGAGCATATTATGTATATTAAATATGGAAAATATTTTTATTTTATCTAATACCGATTAAATGCGAATTGATTATTAATTTATCCATTGAAGACATTCAGATTAAGATGTTTTATTATTTTTAATTGTACACGGTTAGGTATATTAAAATGATTTCTTTTTCATAAACATGAAAAAAATTTCAACAAAAATAGTTTTTTTTATTTAACAATGAATTGTCCGATATTAATCAGAAAAGTGCAGAAACTAATTATTTTTAAAAAATTCCAAATATGTTGCAATCATCTTATCTACTTAAAATACCCATTAGTTAATTAATTTGGAATGTTAGTAAATACATAATTATTAGGGAACGAAGTTATATTTGTACCCGATTGAGTATAGGATGAAATTATGAAACTTCACTCCTACAATCAACTCCTTATTGGCGCGGGGTTCGTTATATATTCGAATGATAATCTCTGACACACAAACCAAAGTTTACTCACAACACCAGAGAATCCCGCGAAATCACATTCATTTTCGAGCAATGAACACATCAATTTTTGGAATTCATTTCCAAGGATTACTGTTGCTTTCAGTTTATAAACGTGTCCGTCATTCTCCTTAGCGTTTGTAAAATAAACGTTTCGTACGTCACAAAATTTCCAATATATGTTATTTATAATTCAAAGTTACATGCTCTGAGACTACAACCTGTTGATGACTAGGCGCCAATAATATCGTGTACCAGGATGTGTGAACAGAAAAGAATGGTTTCAAATATAATATCATCACTTAAAAATCTAGGTATTAGAAGGGAAATATCTGTAACAGACGGTTATAAGTCACAATAATATTGTACCAGTTATTTCGGCGATCGGTTAACGGATAAAGTTGGTTTCTTAGTACGAAATGTACGTTTCAGACTTACTGTTAGCATTCACAGCATCTGCACAATCAGTTTAAGGAACTTGAGGAAACTTTTAGCACCCCAAATCAATAAAATAAGTAAAAAAAACCTTTGGTTCCGAGTGTTTATTCGACTTTTATTGGCTCTTTTCATTCCAATGTGTCTAAGCAGCAATGCACAGTTTCTCAGTTCAAATATTCTCTTGTTTCCTTGTTGTCACTAAGTTTTCGTAGTAAATAAGACATTTAATTCATTATTTAGTAAACATTATCTGAGCCGGAGGGATGAAAAAAATATTATATAGCAACGTTTCGAATTTTGAATATGAAATTATTTGCAGAGAATTAGAATTCACGCCAGATCAGCGCAGTAGCTCTTTCTTATGAGATACATTTCTAATAGTAACAAATTTACTAGTCTCCTCCGGCAAATAAATTTCCTTCAGAAAACACTTATTTATTATCTTGTGATTTAATTATTCATTGAATTTGATTTGATTTATTCCATTAGTCCTCGTATGCGGAAATAGGACACGTCAATACATAAAATTACAACATAAGAATTGAATGCTACAATTATAAATAATTAGAAGTTAACAAAAAAATACTAAAATTCGGTTACACAAATTTCACTGTCCAACATAAGTAAAATAATACGAATATAACAAGAATAATAATTCGTTATATATACTAATGCTATAATATTATATTTACAGTTGTAAAAAAATATTCAATAAGTACTAGTAAATAATTAATTATTCGAGAATAAACTGTCATAAAATATAAAATTTACTCGTCACAGAAAAATAAAAACAAAAATAAACACAAAGCTTGACACACGCACACTAGGAAGAAAAACAAACGACGGACGTCACTTCACGAAACAGAGCAACGAGGAATCTGCAAACTCCAGGCCGTACATACAACAAACAAACAAAACAAAAGAGCAAAAGAGAATAAGCAAGTTATGAAATAAGTGGTTTTATTAGAAACACATTGAACACTTTTGCAGGTTTTTTTTAAAAAAAATGAATTATTAGGGGAACGATCTAGAAACTGGCGACGTTCAGTAGAATATTTTTACATTGAATCCCAAAACTCTTGTAGTTATTATTGTTCCTTACGTCTGGAGGAAGACTATTGTATAAAACTATTCTCCTCTGGTAGAGAGCAAAGATCTTAGACCTGAGCGGTTTCTAGTCTCGTAATCGTGAGACTCGTCATTCGTTTAAAAAAGATTCATGTTCCGCATAACAAACTTTAAAATTTCGTGAATAAACACGCCGGGAAGAGTTAATATTTGAAGACTTTTGAAAAACGGTTTACAACTGGATTTATTATCTGTATTAAAGTATTCTTGAATATTTCAATGCTCCTGGAGCAATTGCCCCAATTTGCACTGCCATAACGCACGAGGAAATGAATATACGCAAAGTACATTATTTTCTTAGTGTTGATGTTGATACTGCAATAAGGTTCTGAGACAGCCCCAGCAAACAGATCTATATGGTGAGGCCACTGTAAATTACTATCAATCTGAAGACCCAGAAAAAACGTCTTTGTCTAGAAGGTTGTTACTACCATCCGCTGAGAACTGCACGAACTTGGGTTTATCTAGATTTAGTGATAATTTAGTGACTTTAAACCACACATTTAGTTTCCCCAGAGTGATGTTTACGTTTCTAATAATATCATCAACATTTTTATCTGCAATCACTTCCGCGTAGAGAATTGATTTAAGAGGATGTACGAATCCTGGAAGATCATTAATTTAAAGAATGAAAAGTAAAGGCCCAAGAATCGAGCCTCCAGTAATTAATTCCCAATCAGATAAATGAAGATGCCCAATTTTAGTTTCGACCGCTACCTTTTGTTTACTATTTTTTAGGTTAAATTCTGGAGAAGCAAGGCGTTTCACCGTACGCCATAATATTCTAACATTTTTAGCAAAATTTCCTGATCAACAGTGTCGAATGCTTTAGACAGATCAGCATATATTCCAGCTACCTTCAATCCATCAACCAATGAATTTAAATATTTTGAATAAAGTCGTAGATTGTGAATTTTCCTTTAAGGAAGCCATGCTCGGGCGAACTTAAAATATTATATTTGCTCGAGAAATTATGTAATTTAATGTGAATTATTGTTTCAAACATTTTGGAAAAAATATGAAGCAGATAAATGGGTCTATAAATTGATACGTCGGATGGTGAACCTTTCTTGAATAATGGGGTTACTTTCGCAATTTTGAGAGCATCGGAAAATATTCCAGTTTCAATACATTTGTTAAATATGAATTTACGTGGAAATGTGATGGCTTCGGCTCACAATTTTACCAATTTGCTTGTTATGCCATATATATCTGCTGCTTGGGATTACTTCAAGTTTATTATCAGTCAAATGATTTCATCTATACATATAGGTTGAAATAATAAACTATTTTCCA
This sequence comes from Zhengitettix transpicula, assembly GCA_037074705.1. Taxonomy (NCBI): domain Eukaryota; kingdom Metazoa; phylum Arthropoda; class Insecta; order Orthoptera; family Tetrigidae; genus Zhengitettix; species Zhengitettix transpicula. Next base: position 184,539,496 of record CM073591.1, on the reverse strand, counting down.
GAACCGGAACAGAGTTCTGCAAGAATTTGTAGAAATCCTCCTCAATACACGCTGAGGTGACTTTCATAAGAAGGTTAACAACATTTACGAAATACGAATTGAATTTCCAAGCTGCTTCTCTACCTGAAAAGGTTTCACTCTGGTCTGTAAGTGTAATTTATTTGTGATTGCCGATACCTTTTTGAAATCATTCCAAGTTGTTTTGATTTCATTATCAGCATTTTCTATGCGAGTGGAATTATTAAGTTTTTTCGCGGCTACCAGCACTCTCTTGTATAAAATGCATCGTGCAAAAAATCACGTTATTTCAGCTATATTCAAACCTAGATCAAGATAACAGACGGCATACATTTTAACATAACGCTTACTGCGACTTCTGTGACTGAAGTTTATTAACAGCTGCCTCCTAAACAGGCCAAGGCATGGCGAGGGGTAAGCTGCGTCCCCACAGCAAACTCCTCTCCCGTCATCGGAAGGGCGTGGGACAAGTACCAAATGCCCGACCTACCCGATGCAGGTTTTCCTAGGGTTTTCCCTGCATTTCTATAGGCCAATGCCGGGTGGGATCCTTAAACCATAGCCCGGGGGCCCTAGTAACCCTTGGCTACCTTCCTCTACCCTTCCGCATCCCCCCTTTCAAATCGCTTCCTATGCTATTAAAGGGGAGTTGCCCAAAGTGGATCACCCTCATTTAGCCTGTTGCCCTAAAAAAAAAAGACTACCTTCCTGCGAGGGATTTTCTCTCGCAGGCAGAACCTTTTAGGAGAGATACGAAGGGGCTACCTTTGGGTATGCCTTTTCCTCTCCGTTTTTGAACTAAGGTTCCCACAAGCCGAGGCACCTTGGCCTGTTCTGCGAGGTGTATATTCCGGGGTCACAGACCTTGGGCATACGGTAAGAGTTGTCTGCTATTCCCACTGGAATAGTCGGCCAGCTGCCTCCTAAACTGGTCGAGGCACGGAGAAGGGAATGCTGCGTCCCCACAGCAAACTCCTCTCCCGCTATCGGAAGGGCATGGGACAAGTACCCAATGCCCGACCTACCCGATGCAGGTTTTTCTAAGGTTTTCCCTGCATTTCTTTAGGCGAATGCCGGGTAGGATCCTTAAAATATAGCCCGGGGGACCTAGTAACCCTTGGCTACCTTCCTCTACCCTTCCGCATCCCCCCTTTCAAATCGCTTCCTATGCTATTAAAGGGGAGTTGCCCAAAGTGGATTACCCTCATGTAGCCTGTTGTCCTTTAAAAAAAAGGGAGAAACATGTACAGGATAATAGATTAGTTCATATAAAAGTAGTAGTTATTCTAAATATCAGACCCTAGTAAGTAATGTTTCCATAATAACAGGAAAGTAACGAAAGAAAAACCAAGGGCAACTATGTTAATAGTGACTCGTCATATTAACTATACTGATAGCTGTATTATGTATTATAATCATACATTTCTAACCGAAACCGTATTTATTTAAATCATTTTAAATAATAACCCATTAAAGCATGTAATCAATTTCAAATTGCGTGTTTGACGACATATCATCGGCAGCATGTTCATCGTCTAAACGTTTACCTCCAAGCGTGTTGAGGATGGATGAAATCCTGCATCACATAAATCCGGATAATTTAAATATCCCAATATATATTTCTTCCGCCAGAGTTCGCTCTGAAATTTCTTAACGTTTGTATGACACCTTCGAAATTTCCAAATGAGCACGGTTTTCGAAGGTGTCAGCGCTAGTCGCTCTGCAGCAGAGAAAATTACTTTCTTTAAGTGTCCAAAATTAACAGTTTATTATGTTGTGGAGAAATTTAGGGCTTCTGAAGAGTGAAACGAACATTATAGTTCACCAGCCAGGAAGCGTAACCCCTGAAGTCGTTCTAAGAGCTCAAGCGCTGCTTTCGGAGATTCAAAATTAATCATTGTGATCATTGGCGAATATTATTGGCGAAACAACAATGCGTAGAATTTCCGAAAAAGATCTTCGATACAAAAGCTGTCCTACGCTGCAAGAACAAAAAGAGTCAGCGACTGCAATTTGCTTCTATCTTCATCGCGGAAAGGCTCTGTTGGGAAAATCAGGTTTTTTTTATGTTTTACGCAAAACCCAACCGGAGAAATGAGCGCTAGCTCGCGCAGTGTCCAGTGGGCGTCCCCGATGTAGCCAAAACAAAATTTGTCGCAATATCCCCGTGCTCAGTGTAGTGTCAAGCAAGGGCATCGACATGCCTCCATATATTTTTAAAAATCCGAAGAAACTGCAACAAAACAAGTTTATTTTAACGTTATTTCAAATGTTCCGACGCCGGTGATGGAAACACTGGCGTATGGAACTCCGAATGTTTTACAAGACGGTGAACTGGTCCACCCGAGCCATTTGGTACAGAATTGGACGTCAGAAAATTTGGACACGTTTTGGTCAAACTTTTGGCATCCCAACAGTCCTAATTTAAATCCTTTGGATTATCACGTATGGAGCGTAGTTGAAAGGGTCTTCAAAAAGTCTTGAAATCCCAATGTGACGCCATTGAGGCGGTATTCGAATTCGCCGACGTAACGTTTTTGCATTGGAGGGTTTCAGACCAAGATTGGTGGCCGTTATTGAAGCTAAGGGGGGGATACATTGAATTATTATGCTCTGTAGGCCACCTGAAAAGATTTTTTGTGATATTTGATATTTTTCTGATAAAATTTTTATAAAAGAATCTATACAGTTTGTTGGTAAGAAAGTACGGAGCGGTTGAAGAAGGGAAAGAAACATAAAATATAAAGCCTTTTCTGGCACGCTACTCTCAACATGTTTTTAGAAATATAAGGATATTTTGTTCATAAACTTATCCAGCTGTTGCAAGTTTTATTGGGTTTGTCTAGTATCAGTTTTAGACGTGTATCTGGTAGAATCCTGACGCTATATCCATGCAGGCTCTACTTAACTCTTGGATTCCTTGCTCTCCATTCTGTATCTACTCTTTCAAATCCCTTCACATGCTGTTAAGGGGGAGTTGCTAGCCCGTGTTTTACCCTTATGCAGCCTGTCTCTCTAAAAACGAATTCTTACGCTCTGATTCTGTTATTGTAGTGCTCTTGGAAAAGCTGACCTCTCATATTCCTCTGCAGCCTCCTTTTCTCGCAAACTCTCGTAAACATGTCCAAATTTCTTGTCTATGTACATGTCGAAGCTTTCCAAATTGTTCACCAAGCAGGATGATATCACTTACCTAATTTCGCAACCACAAATCATACCTATTCGTCGCTTAGGGTAAACGATGTTTGAAAAAAGCATTCTTATATATCCTTCTTCTCAAATACTCTCTAACCCTTATAACTGAAAGCTGACAGGCATAGACATTTTGACGTCACATCACACACGTTTAAAATCGACCAAATTGAGGTCTTCTATAGGCTGAATTGTTCCCCTAAGCAGGACATAGTCAAAAATCACCCCTAAATTATACTACACGTGGTTATGAACTCAAACCTCGTACCAAAAGTTTCAATATAAAAAATTAAATGGAATATCATAGCTCAGATACCATGAGTAATGAAAATACAAATATAGAGCTACAGTGGTTCAAAATCGCCCATTCTTCCCGTATCATCATTATTATAAGATTTATAACGCCTGAATGAGTTTAGTTCTTAGCATTTAGTTCATCGTTTGATAACAGCCGTAATTTTTTCTCGTATACAAGCGATAGGAATCAATTATATTATTGCGAAGTAATTACACTAATATCGAAGATTTTATTGTTTTGAAATGAATATGTGTATCTGAATGGATTGTTCACAGATTCCTATATGTCCGTCAAAATTCCGTAGCACGTCACGAATGACGGAGATATGATTTTTATTTTTTAAAAAAACGTTATTTTGTAATGATGTAGTTATATGTCAACGTTTGTAACGTGTGAAAATGTTCTCTAGATGATTGTTTAAGGAACATAAATGCCTATCGGGTAATCGAAATACAATTGTTTTATCTGTATGACGCCATGATTTCAATGTGACTGGAATTTTCTCGGCCAACAAGCGAGATACTCCAAATTTCCTTGCATTTTCTGTGAAGGGGTCTAAAGACCAAGGACGGAACATTAGGTTCAGCGGTAGTGGTCAGTCAGAAGTAAATTTACAGCAGGAGAAAATAAATATAGTTTGACTTCCACTGGTTGATCTCCCTAAAATGTCACCATTACATATCAAACTTCGCTTAATCACGCAATTCGTGACAGCTTTAAGCAGTGACAGTAAACACTTTCAGTTTTTAGGAGTTTCCAGCAGTTTCACGTCTGAAAAAATTAAAGCTGGCTGGAATTTTTATAAGTCGTCAAATATGAACAAGAATGGCAGACAACATTTTGAAGGTGAATGAGTGAATTCGACTGCATTCGGAAATGTGATACACAACTTTTTGGGAGGACACTCGGCTTCAAATTACACCACTTTAGTTGAGGACTTGCTGGAAACCTATAAACTGCCTGCAACAAGAACATCAAAGTTCACTTTCTCCGTGCTCATCTCAATTACTTTCCAAACAATCTTGGTGATTTTTCGGATGAACATGGCGAGCGCTTTCATCAGGATATTAAAGTGATGGAGAGCAGATACCAAGAAAAGTGGTCTGTAAATATGATAGCCGACTATTGTTGGATGTATAACTGAGATTGCAAGAACGCACACCAAAGGAAATCCAAAAGAGGAGACTCAATGGCGAATGTTAGGTATGTTTGCTGCTGAATATGTACTTATGTACATCAGACTCTCCAGTGAACATTTCCACACGGTACAAACGCTGTCATATAGCAAAAGCATAAAATATAAGTTTTTTTTAAAAAAAATGCACATTCCCGTCATTTGTGCAAAAAACTGATACGGAATTTCGAAGATAATTTTCTTGCCAATAATGTTTATATTTGAAGACGTATAAAAATGCCAGCATTAATTTTTTCAGACGTGGCTGTTTTTGGAAAGTCCGAGACACTGAAAGAGTTTACTGTATAGCGCGTTATTTAGGATAGGCGTCTTTTAATTGATTTTACTGATATTTTAGTCAGTTTATTTAAACGCGTGAGCAACCATGTTTATCGAACGTCGGCAAAAAGTACCGTTTGGTGCCAGTCAGGCTGGGGATAGTAACTGTACCTCCGGGGGTTTTCCCGTCAACAAACAACAGGTGCAGAGTGTCTCGCTGTTGGAATGCACGTCGGTTCGTCTAGGACCTGTGATTGGTCCATAATAAATTGAATGGGCCAATAGAGGAACAGTTGGTCCCACAGGTCGGAAAGCACCGCGAGCGGTTGCTTGAGAAGTGGAGATATTTACCAGCGAGAGAGACATCGATGACGAGCTGCGAAAGACGTCGTAGTGTTGCAGAGATCCCAGTCTGGTAACAAATATTGCACATATCATGGTTGCGTAGAGCATTTTTTTTTATAAATCGTTTCTCGGGCCTAACTTGCCACATTAACCATGAGATTTCATAATTGGCTAGTCGGGAGGGCAAAATTTTAATTGTACATATCTTTAATAATATTTAATAAATTAGCTTAGAATGACCAAGGGATATTGTTTTCAAAAGTTACTTCCTCCTACCGCAGGTAAGCCGTTCTAAGAATTGAACGGTCGAAGACCTCCTACGGCGGGTAGTCAAGGAGAGGGCTACAACTGTGACTGCTTAAAGTTGCCACGAATTGCTTCATTTAGCGAAGTTTGATATGTAATGGTGACATTTTAGGGGAATCAACCAGTGGAAGTGAAACTATATTTATTTTCTCCTGCTGTAAATTTACTTCTGACTGACCACTACTGCTGAACCCAATGTCCCGTCCTTGTTCTTGAGACCCATTCACGGAAAAAAGGAAGGAAATTTGGAGTATCTCGCTTGTTGACCGAGCAATATTCCAGTCACATTGAAATCGTGGCGTCATACAGGAAAAACAGTTACATTACGATTACCCGATAGATATTTATGTTCCTTAAACAATCATCCAGAGAACATTTCCACACGTTAGAAACGTTGAAATATAACTACGTTATTACAAAATAACGTTTTTTTTTATAAAAAAAACACATTTCCGTCATTTGTGACGTGCTACAGATTTTTTTTCAGATACGTCTATTAATTTTATAACAACAGAAAAATGTTGAAAAATTTCAGATCAGTGTTAATAATAAAAATAAACTTCGTATAAGGACATGTCTCTGCGTGGTCATAGCTGATTGCTACACTATAATAGCAATCTGAGAAACAATTTTTTGTTATTCGTCTGATCTAGGAAATGCAAGTTTGATTTAATTCAAATACATATATATATATAACCCTTGAGGAATTCAAAAATATGTGTGAATAATATCACATTTGTCGCAGAAACATATTGGAACAAATAAGTAAGCGAGCATGTGTAAGAGGACGCTGAATATAGTTTCATTTCCCAACATTGCATTAGTACTAGCCGCAACCGCATCGTGCCTGTCATTGGATGCTGATATTGAATGTGTTCAATAATTCCCGACGTCTCATTTTCTGACATTAATTACTGTAACACCCAATAATGTTAAACGTAAGCGATTGAAACAGGTCGGTTTGGAGTACATGCGACCTGGCAATTTATTCGTGCTCGTGTCGTTTGGCAAAAACGAGTAGGACGCAATATCGTGGCCAGTGTTTCGCATTGCGAAGTAATTTCGTTCGACAGAAGTCAGTGACGAGTGGTGTGCCGAGCCGCAATTACCTTTCAAGTACCAACGACAGCTTCGCGTGATTCAAAGTGAAAGCGTCACGCCACTAAGATAGGGAAACAGAAATAGAACAGATACAGCCCTTCGAAATCCATTAGCAGGGCAACACGCTTTCAAAATTTAATGAATAAATAGTTTAAGGAAAAATGACCAATCTCAAAAACACCATTTCATAAATAAAAGTAAATGGGAAACAGAATTTACTTATATGTACACAAGATATTAAATGGTTTTAATGAGACATGTTATAAATATAGCAAAATATCACAATAATCTGAAATAAAGATTCAAAAAGTCTGTATTTCATTCATGGTAAATTAAATTTAATTACTGGATCTAATCAATAATATTAAGAAGTAAATAAAACAAAAAAATATCACGTTTATTTGCCACGTACGAACAGTAAATATTATTATAATTAAATACTTTGATGTGTATGTAACAACATTATGTAAAACTTGACTATGATTTTTGTAAATGTTTCGGTATAAACAAACAAAATTAAAATTCTTACGGAAACATAAGTTAATTGGAATATTGATGTCGAGTTTGTATCGCTTATTGTGCGGTAGATTGAATATACAAAATGAGAGTACAATATTTTGGCCTATCAAATAAAACGAACTTTTTCGTTATCTATAAATAAAATAAAATTTAAGAAATTTAAGAAAAGGCTACAATTAACAACTCTTGAGTTTCGATATAAATTTAAGTACTTTATGAATCGTAGCAGTACTATTCAGTACAAGTGAGCAAAGGTAATATTTTAACATAAATAATATTCCTTATATTTTGTAAATATATCACAAATTTTTATTTATTTCTTAAAATGATTAGTAAGTGAGATGTAATGTCTGTTTCAGTTAAATTATTAATTACGTTTAAGCTTGAAATTAATTCTAAAATCGTTATCGGCAGCCCCGACATAAGATTCGTTTCTATTGAAAGCGGGCCAAAATTTAATATCTGTAAACCAAAATAGAACAATAGTCACGTGCTTGTTTGTATACTTCGAATTACATTGCCGTTAAATGGTTTGTTTGATCACACGCTGAATCACTAAAGTAGAACCACGATCAGCCTTACGAAATCACTTCCCATACAATACACTCGTTTGCTTTTTATTCGCCGATTAACACAATTTAATTTATTTTCAAGCTCGTGGCAACATATTTTTGTATTTATTCATCAGGTATATAAATGATAAAACTGGCAAAAGTTTACGTTGAAATTAAATTTTATTTCATTTACGGAATGCCGTTTATCTGCAGAAAAATAAAAATGATTGCTTTACTAATGACACAAAGCGTGGGATATATGAGAAAATTGTTTTGAGGATTGTTTAGTAATATATCGATCAAAACTTCAGTGTTCCATTGTTTCCACTGTTTCCGAATGAAATTATTGTTGTAGTTTTTAGAATATTTTTATAATATACACGGCATGACAAAGACAAATTAAGTTTTGAGAAGCAGAGGATGAAGTATAATGAATCTTATAATGATTAGGTGTTAAGTGATTTTATTTCAGTGATTACAAACTCAAGTCAAAGGTACTATGAAGCTTGTCAGTATAATGTTTTACCCGTTACTCTGGCCTGCATTGATGCATTGATTAGGTTGGGAAGCTGCTGTATCCTAATATGACCCACAACTGTTGTAACCTGTCTGCGATATCCTGCGTACTAGCATTATATTAACTTTCAAGGCTGTCTCACCAATACATGTTGTCTCGGGGACAGGTGGACAAGAAATTATCTCAGCATCTTGTACAAAGTTCCGTGTGTTTATGAGCATTGTTCTGTTTAAAACGTTTATCAGTATTCTGTCTCATGAGAGGTAACGCAGGATATCCGTGACGTTCTATTCTGAATTCAAAGGTCCTTCAATCACTGTCAGCCCCGTTGCACACACGGCGATTATAATCGTGGAGGTAAAATTATCGTCACCGCTCAAAGAAATCTGGAAACTTACACACTCAGCGATTATAATCGCGGAAGTAAAATTATCGTTGTACGATTCTCAGTTCAGAGTGCTGTGAACAGTGTAGTTCGAAATGAACAGAGAGCAGATTCTAGCATTACTGATATTTCGTCGTCGAATGAAAATGAGAAGAAAAAATCGGCTGATTTGGGTTCATCAAATTAATGAAAGAAGAGAAGTGGTTGTAGCTTTCTACACGCTGCTTGAAGAGTTGAGGCAGGATGACGCGAAATATGTTAAGGGTTTTCTCCCATAACACAGGTCTTTCTTGAATTAATGAAATAAGAATTTCATTATCTATGATGTCACCCTAATTATTCATATTCGAAATATGCAAAAAAAAATTGTCATAAAAGACAGAATGGCAAAAACGGGTTAGGCTAGTTCAAACTTAGCGATAAATTTGTCGTCGAGCGGCAGAGGCGCTGAGCGATTACTCAAGCTGTCGTCCACGACAATTTCATCGTCGCGAATATTTACCGCCCAGTGTGAAAGCTCTCATTCACTTCAATGGACTACTGCGGTTACGGCAGCAGCGATTAATTATCCCCACGATTATAATCTCCGTGTGTGTAACGGACCTCAGTGATGTTTCACAACATCATGACACTAGGAGTAATGCTACTTTCAGACATAGCAGAATCCAGATTCATCTAATCGACCCCTTTCAAGTTTTGTCAGTGTAGTGTAGTGTACGTGTCCTTCACAAGCATCACTATCAGGCCTGATAACAGCGTCACTATTACTCTCTTATAATTGATTTATTTTATTAATTCCTTTATTTCTCGGTTGAGGAAATAATAGAATATGTTATAAATAACAAGTAGTTCAAAGAAACTTAGTAAACTACTGTAATATATAAGTATGATTTTGGCTACATTTATTCAATGCTTTATTTGCGCGTTACAAGCCGCAGGAAATTAACAGCTAGCATAAGTGTATCTTGCGGGATTCACGTGCGCCGTGGACTCGTCCAAGAATTTGCTTATGTACTGCAGTTTAATGTTCTCGGGCTGCAAGCTAAGAATTGGATTTCTTTCAGACTGAGGAACCCCACACTCTGAACCTTTTCAATCTTACCGCCCTAAATTTCTGTAACCACATTGGTTATTTCTTGGATGCGGTCGCCAATTTTGGAGGGGAGAGAGGCGTTTCTACCTGCTCGTTTAAATTCAGTCTGATCTGTGGACTCGCTGAAGAATAGTCAATTTCTTATATCCACAAACTCTACAATACATCTTCTTCCTAACAAAATCGTGTGAGAAGGAATTAACCCGATTCACCGTTCCGGTTATTCTGGGAACGTCATGCAATCTTGAGGCCGAACCTACCTTTTACCAATCTAAGAAAACAGAATAATAATTACAAATTAATTAATACCCCTAATTATACTTGGGTAATGGAAAACGTTTAAGCAGATTCCTTATGGGAACGAAATGTACATTTACACAGTTTTATAATGTAATATTTTAAAATAAGTTTAATAACGTTTATAACCAATTTTATAAATTTTGCAGCGAGCATGTCGGCGGAGCCTTCGTCTAGTTTAGTTACCTGATGAATCATTCTATCTGAAATGTTTCTAGTAGGTTGGTCGATAAGGAAATGCATCTGTCATCTGTCTATCGGCTCAAGTTTAGAAAATTATTGTACCAATTCCGATAGTTTCATTTCTGGTCTTAATGCGATTACATCACTTTCGAAGTCCTTATACAATTATTATATTTTGCACGTCAGTAATTAAAATGCGACGTTTCTACGACAATTTTCACTGTCGATATTTTCCTCAAATAAACCAGAGTGCTTTCTAAAGTCTTTTTTACTGACGCATGTAATAAATCAATCATTTTGAAGATAAAATATAAAATACGTTGGGAAAAAAAGATGAACCATGAAAGGGAAACGTATTTCTTTGAAATAAATACTCTATGATGCTTCTTAGATGTGAATCAATGTTTATATTTCTCAATCTAGTACGAAAAAACAAACAATGGAAAAATGCAAAATAGAAACATTTGTCTTGCAATTGTATTATTAAAATGGTAGAATATGTTTATTATACATTTAAAAACTGTAATAGTAGGTGTTTGTTTTATTCATTCAACTGTGTGTCTTTCATATTCTAATTCTTAAGAATTAATTTGTCAGTTATCCGATCTGAAGTTAGAATTTTTTTTTTACATATTTAAACCAAAATACAAACGTTGGAACATTTTGTCAGAGTTTCAGAACCTATAAAATGAAATTTAAGAATCGAAAATTTAAATGCAGCTGGTGACTTGATCGAAAAGGACCTTTCACACATTCCCGACGTCTAAACTACGGATAAATTAAAAAATTTTCTCTACAAAAATCAAGCCTCCAAAAGCTCATATGCTCTACTTCTACTTTCACCGTGCTCATAAAGTTAGAATTGCAAAATCAAAATTTCATTGAAAAAATCACTCAAGCAGTTCTAATAAATCTGATATTTTGAAAGCGAGTAAAATATCATTGATAAGAAAGACTCAGTTTCACTTCCCCCCCCCCCCCCAAGACTTATATTCTTGGGTAACGTCAGTCAACATACGTATAATGGCGCAGCACTTAAGAAGTTCAACCTTTCCGTTCTCAATGTCTGGTTTGTTCCTTTGATTTATAATTTTAAATAAAATAATATTCCTTTTATGTACACATAATCTTCATAATAAACATGAATTGCGAGCCAAAGGCAGCGTCAAGGCCCTTTCCGAGTTCTTTTTTAGACAATATTGTGCCCTTACAAGGAGGCAGGATGGGGAGAATGTCTGAAACGCGCAGCATGTCCGAGATTACCTCCTGGATTCCTCCACGGAAAGAGTACAGCGAATTTCAACACTCGGTCAGGAGATCAATACCAGACTGCCACTGGATTACTTTAACCCGGATTATATACACCTACGCAACTGCTGTCGTGTAGAATGTAAGCTTTCCGGATTACCGACTCTGGACAGCGCTCCTGCAGCTGTTCCGCTTAATGAAGCTGTGATCGTAGCCGCTCTTAATGTGCAGTTTCAAATATATTCAAGGAATCATTGTACTTAGACCGTTTCTTTAATGAAGACTGTGAACATAAAAAATATAGTGAAAATTTGTAAATCAGGAATTCAATGATCATGCATTCTGACATTGCACAGGTGTGTGTAACAAACTGTTCAATTCTTCGGATGAAAAATATCCACTTCATTTCTATCGAAGCATATATAAAACTTGGAACCTACATGTACAAAAAATAGCAGTTAGATTAATTTGACAATGACTCAATTTCAATATAATATACCAGGTGTATAAGTTTAAATCCGCAGTTTTATTATCATAAAAACACTTTTTTTCATGTAAAGAAAAAAAAAATTATTCAAACTACCAGTCCTCGCTAGCTACACATTTTCCCCACCTCTCAGGCAATTTTTGGATACCATGCCAACAAAATTCCTTCTCTTTCGAGGCCAACCACTCATCAAGCCATTTTCGGACGTCTTCGTAAAAAATGAGCGCTTGGCCATAGTCGAAAATAGGTGGTAGTCGGAAAGGTCCAGATCTGGTGACTACGCGTCATGGGGTACCACCTCCCAGTTGAGTGCATCCAAGTAATTTATGACCATTGTTGAAGTGTGCGATGGTGCGTTATCGAGTAGGAAAATCAGCTTGTCATATCTTTGCTGATAATCCGGCCTTGTTTCACGCAGAGCACGTTGCAATTTGATCAGTTGCTGGTGGTGGCGGTGGGCATTGACAGTTTCAGCAGTTTTCAACAGTTCATAGTAGACGATACCCTGCTAATTCCAACAAACGCACAGTATCGTCTTCCGACAGATCTTGCAGACGTTATTGATGGTTGGCCGGTATCGTCCCACGATTTGCGTTCTCGAAATATATCCACTTTTCATCACCAGACACAATTCGACGGAGGAACGACTTTATTTTTGGTCTCGCGAGCAAGATTTCGCATGTGTTTCGGCGTCGCTCCATCTGCCTATCGTTCAATTCATTCGCATGAAATGGCTGGTTGAGAAACACCCAAATGTTTCTAGTCTAAAAGAACCTGCAATTGATGGTACTCAGCCTTCCTGTGCAGATTTTAACGCTTCTCGTCACTCAGGTCAAAAATACCGTCATTGAAGATACGAACCAAATCTCTGCACGTAGTATCCGATAAAGCACTGTCGCCATAGGCCTCCACAAGCATTTGATCCGATTTCTTCAATTGATGCAGAAAAGCAGAGCTTCCTGCATATACTCTTTTTGTGGCAAAAAAACTAGACATGATGACCAAATGAAAAATGTATGATGTATGAAATAGCACATTATGTACACTGACAAACTCATAAAAAAAATGTGGTATCAATAGTAGCTTAATATGATCACTACCGTCATCTCTGAGCAAAAATTACACACCTGGTAATTTAAAGTAAAAAACCAAAGGTCCCGGGATTGAAACACAGGTTATACTATAACTTTAAAAGTTGGTTTATACAGCTAATGATAGTTTAATACGTACAAGTAACGTTCGGGACATGATTGACCGGAAAAAATAAGGTGTTAGGAGACACAAACTGTGATTCGTAGTTAAATTATTATTTGTTATACGGCAGTATGTATATTTACAACCGTATTTCTTAAAATGTAGGAATCATGTGAAAATGCATAAAATGTGTAATCCCGACAGATATAAAAGTCGAACTATACATGACAGTAATTTTCCAATGGTTACGACTTGGGTGACTGAATTCAAACGCGGTTTTAAAAACGTTCCGGATGATTTTACTGCATCCGAAAAGCGGAAAGAGTCGAAAATTTACAAAGCAGTATTTAAATATCCTTGATTGAAGACACGTGACTTGGCCAGATTGCAGTCCAAAATTTAATTTAATACTTGGACATGAGAAAACTGATGAGCAGAAACGCACTCCAACAGATATTTCTTATGTGTGTTTGGATCTTTTAAAGTGAAATTTAACTGAATATTTGCGATGATAATACGTGGATTCATTATAAAACCAAAATTCACAACAGTGTTTCGAAGTAGATGGAAGTGCTCCGAAAAATCCGGGAACAGTCTTGGTCAGAATTCTTAGGATTGCTCATGGTGTGGTTCTTACACGTAACCTGAAAATATCTAAAATAGTTACCCAATAATATTACTATATATTATCTAAGCAACTGAAGGAAGACCAAACGTTCACTTTTGGCCCCAAAAAATATATAACTCACCTTAATAAAGCGCCAGCTCATTCGTCTATAGATATTATCACTCGACCACATAATTTGTGATTCGAATTCCTTTCACATCAATAATATTAATTAGATTTAGCTCCAAATGAATATTTCCTAATTCTAATTCTAAACAGAAGATTTCCTACATCTATTTTCGGACTTTGTGCAATAGTTTTATACTTAACTTGCTGGGTGTTATCCCGAGTTTTCATAACTAAACTCAATGAATTCCATAACACCGGATTTGAATCCAACCTCACTTGTTTTTGCATTATTTTTATGTAACGCTCCTCCATCCCCATCCCTAAAGGTGCTACCCTCCCATACAAAAAGTGGTTGAAATTATACAAAAAATATCTGGAGAAACGCTACCTTTCTGATTGACCCCGAAAAGTTCCTTACTTAAATATATATGCAGTTTTAAAATGTTTGAAAATTTCAACTCCCGTCCATACCGCCCCTGGTGGTTGAAAGTCATAATTAAAGTCAGCGACATCATACCCAGGTTTTTGACTCCAATCTTGGTTGTTTTTCGGTTATTTTTATATATCGTCTTTCCACCCCCATCTCTAAGGGTACTATCTTCCTATGCCGATAGGCGTTTAAATTGTAGAAAAAAATCGGGAGAAACACTATTAACCTCATTGACCCCGAAAAATATTTAACCGAAGCAATTATCGACAGTTTTAGTCATTTTTTAAAAAAATTTCTCACCTCTTGTTGTGTAGAGGTGAGCGTGACTGACTCGCATCACAGAGGTCCCGGGCACGAATCCCGGCGAGGGCATGGATGCTTGTGTCCTTAACAAAGAAAAATGGGTTCGCTAATCATCTGAGATGTTGATTCGACTGTAAATAAATCAATAGACCACTCCCGCTCCCGGTAAATTTAGTCGACAATTGTAGATTTGTATGTGAAACATACAAACAAACAGAGTATTTTATTTATTAGAAGAAGTATACAGGAGATGGCAAAACGAAGGACTAACGAAAGAAAAAATTAATTTGCTAAAAAGAATTAAAACTTCATTGATTCTGTAATATTTATCACGTGGTTTAACTCGATTATTTTAAGCAAATTGACGGTGTGCTAATTTGTGGCAGTGTATCGATTTATCTGGTCATAATTTTGCCTTGAAAAACGAGATGTAATGGCTTAGATGTGATTGACTCGTGTCCCATCAGGAGGCTAGCACAGTTTTGCGTTTACTTCATGTCCCACTGTTTGCGCTGCAAACAAAACGCGACATGGCCTCCGATGTTTTGGTTTATGTCTATGGCGTTCCTATTTTATTTTAAACGGCTTTGCGGAACACGTTTTTAAATGATGAAACGGAACGCGCTCCCGGAATGCAATAACGGAGAGTTATTTATTCGCGAATATTGAGTTACAATGTTGTAACACGTGTTCCCTGCCTCTCTTGTCACACATAAAGCTTTATCTTCAGCGTTGTGGCCTGCTGTCGATATTGACGCTCCAGTTAAATTTCGACGTGTGCTTAACCAAACATTGGCCTAGTTAATTTGAAGGATGCGGAGAACCGTGCTTTGTGTAAAGCATAAAGGCTACTGCGACGTGGACGGGCCTGTGTACTTGCTGCATTATGCTACCCGCCATATAGATAATTAGTTTTTAGACACAAGTACACACGATAAAGTGATTACGCTGCTTCGTGTCTTGATGGATTAAACGCAGTGGTATTTACTTTATAGTTTTCCGATATGATGGGTGTACGGTATTGTTACGTAAATTCCAAAAGTTATATTCTACAAACGATTGGAATATTTTTGCAATTATTTTAATAATTTGTCGTGACTTTTCTTTTATAAAATAACTACTTCGACGGTATGGTAACAGAATATTGTGCCGTGTACTTGGAAGTTCTTTTACTGGCAGTAGGTAATTGCGTACGACTGACATAACCCAACAACTCTACAATGTCAGGTAGAAGTCACGGTGCAATTTAGATATAGATGGTTCACGTAATTTCCACCAAAACTTCCTAAAGTAAAGATAAATTACTAAACATTTTTTATGTATAAAATAAACACTTATGAGATGGACACAACACTGATCTTCCATGCAGCGTAATCTTCAACAAAGGTTCTTACGCTGAATTTACATCGTACGTGAAATAAAAATTAGAACGTCAGTATAATTTAATACAGGATGAGCCTCTACACATTTATTTGAATTTAAAAATTCCGGCTAAATATTAGTTTATTTACTGAAACCTTTTGAAGAACTCTTTGACTGTATGCAATATTTAGAATGTTTTTATATTATTATTAATGCCGGAATCACGAATTCTAATTTCAAAGCGGGTAAGGCAATGCTTCTATATTCGTATTTGTGAACGATGTGTCGTGTTGATGTAACGATTTGTGCCGTTAATTGCAAATGAAGCGACGTCACGCAAAACGAACTTTAACGTATTATTAGCTGCGATTATTATCCCGGTGGCAGTTTAAAACATTGTATAAACTAGAGTATAACAAATAAATAAATAAAACAAGTTTGAAAGAAGAATAAAAAATAAATAAACATATTTTACAAGTTTGAGAATTTTCCTACGTCTGTTTATTGCGGTCTCGTTTTGATTTATAATTTGTCACCTGTGACAATGTAAATCAGTTTTTCGATCATATCCCGTATGTCTTTCCACGCTTTTTTACCTGTGTACGATTTAAATAGAGCGTAAAATCTATCTTTATTCCGTGTTGTTGCCAAAGTTTCCCACTCTAATTTCTCTATCTCTTCTCACCTGTGTCCAGGTCCCCGTATTAAAATTTTCCTGCCTTCCATGTGGTGTTTTCTATAAGAATGCCAATAACAAGCACTTCTCTCGAGTATGGGACGAACCAGAGATTTAGTCGCAGAATTAACACCCTAGATTTTACTTCAAAATAATTACTAAATATTTGCAGCTGTTTACTTGACGTATTATCTGCCCATTTATAATTTAACCGAAACGTATATTTGCACGATATTTATTGAATGTAATTTATTTGCTTTATTCTCTAATATATTCATTTTATTTGCTTCAGCCCAAATATTTACTGTAACTAATTTGTTTTGTAAATCTCATTCATCGGAAGCTTTATTGATTTTCTATAGAGGATACAATCATCAGAAAAAATTATAACTTTTTGGCACATCCGATGTTACATTTTGTTCTACTGTCATGTGTCAATCGTTCCCCTTTGACTTCGCAGTAAAAATAAATAACTCCTTAACCTAAATATCAACCCACCTGTCGATATCTATTTTGTCTAGTTTCTCTATCAAAATGTCGTGTGGAACGACGTCAAGCTGAAGCAAAATATATTCTCACCCGTTAGCCTATTTTGTTGGATAGTTTTAGGAATTTTCAAGTATATGAGTTCTGGGTAAGATTAAAATTCCTAGGTTTCGGAACAAAGGTTTATAACTTGTATTCCTATTCGCTTAAGCTATTATTCTTACGGATCGCTTTTGTAGTTTGAATATTTACTAATCCTTAAGACATTGTCGGTACTATCTTTGAGGCATTAATATTAGTTTCCGACAGGAATAATCTTAAAGTGCAGCTGATTGTGCTGAGTTCTCCAGAAAGCTTAAGATGTTGGTTCCATTTTAATTTATAATCCATCTCCTAGATAGGAAAAAGCGCGTTAGGATAAATTATCGTCAGTAGGAGGTTGTCCGCTATTTCTCTTGGAATAGTCGGCCAGCTGCGTCCTAAACCGGTCAAGGCTGCGACCCTACAGCTAACCCCTCTTCCGCCATCGGAAGGGCGTGGGGCAAGTACCAATGCCCGACCTACCTGATGCAGGTTTTTCTAGGGTTTTCCCTGCATCTCTTTCAGGCGAATTGCCGGGTAGGATCCTTAAGCCATAGCCCGGGGGCCCTAGTTAACCCTTGGCTACCTTCCTCCACCCTTCCGCATTCCCCCTTTCAAATCCCTTCCTATGGTATTAAAGGGGAGTTGCCCAACGTAGATTACCCTCATGGAGCCTGTTGCCCTAAAAAAATTGAATTTGTAGAAAATGAAGAAACTTTAGCATTTCTTCTCTGTTTTCAAGCACAGTCTATTTCCAATAAGCAATAAATTTAGATAGTTCTGACTTCCCCATTTTATTTATCGTGTATGCACCAAATTGGTATCATCTGCGTAAGGTACTCACTCTAGGGAATGAAAAGAACTAGGCCATTTATATGTAGGTTAAAGTAATGTCCCCAGAATAGAACCTAGATGAACAAATTCATTTTCTGACAAATGCAAGTTTCCGTACATGATTTTAATCGCGACATTTTTCCTTCTGTTTCCTAAGTATGAATGTATTCAAGAGAACGCAGTTCCTCTAATTCACGGTCTACTACATCAAAATGATTACACAGGTTCGAAAATATTCCCAGTGGTCTTCATTCTATCATCGAGAGCTTCATTGAAAGTGTTAATAAAGTGATATGAATTTGTGTGCGTCGATACTACACTCGGATTATTGAAAAATGTTATTGGATATATTTCTAATTAGATAATGATTACGATAATAAGAGGGCTACATCATAATAGTTTAATGCGTTAACCAAGCACCAGTACTGGCAGTCAGTCTCCTACAACAGACACAGTTCGTCACGTGATATAGAAAATACATTATGGGATAGTAATTCAAAAAACAAAGAAATAAATGGCCGTCGGGTTGTTTGAAACTGAAGTACGGGAGGGGTTGATTTTATCTTAATTTCGACATTAACTAAATGAGATGAGTCATTTTGGATTCTTTAATGCCATTATTATTCTAATATCGCAAAAACCACTATAATGTGATGAATTTTTTCTGATTCTTCAAATATCTAACTCATTAAGTGATTAATAAAATTAAATAATCAATATTCAATTAAAATAATGTTAAAATAAATAAACATGCTAATGTATGAAAAGGTGCTGCATCATTTGCTTGCGAGAGAGAAAAAAAACAATTGTTCCTCATCGTTGTTATTGTAGGAAAGAAGAAAATTAGTTTTATATTAGGTCACGAGGAGATATTTCTGTCTCTTGTTTTTCACGCATTGGCTTTCACATTTTTTTTACGAGCACTCGATACTCATAATGAAAAGTGATCCAGAGTACGCATCGCAAACTGTATCGGATTATCGGATTCCAGAGAGCCGTTCTTTATTCACAATTACTTGGTAATTCAAGATTTTGAAACTAAATACCTTTTCATTTTGCGTATTATTTCACTTCCATATATAGATTCAGATTTAATCTGTTGAGTAAATCTTTTTCAAAATATAACATTTTTAAAAAATATATCCGTTTTGTTTCGTTCAGTAAAGGTTTATAATGTCTTAATTAAATTGCTTATATAAGTAAGAGCCTAATTCGGGAAGGCTTGCATACACACACACACACACATATATATATATATATATATATATATATATATATTGTAATACCAATTAAACAGGTCATTAATTGTTTTAATATAATTAAATTGTTAGCGGTACGAATGCGTAAAGGCGACAATGAAGGCGGGTTTTTGTCTTTGTTTAACAATGGAGACCGCACGCTTAGAGAACTGAGTATGCGCTTGGAGAACGGCAGACTGGAATCGGCGATGAAAGCTGAAGGAGTCTAAAATCTGCGTACGAGAGATGAAACCGTTAAAAGTCGACGGGGAGATATAATACAGTTCAGTTCACCTAGAGCAACGAACAGTAAAGTCTACAGATATAAAGTACAAATGGCGAGATCCTGTATTTTTACATGAAAGCAAGCACATATTTTTACGGAGACATTTACATAATAGTTTTCACACGGTGAAGCAAATGGTTTCTTCACGCTGATTGAACAATTTTCGCATAGAGGAGACCGGCATCCACTAGCTGACCAAAGGGGGCGGCTCTTCCGAGGTTCCAGATAGCAGAGGACGAGTATTTCAATCGTGTGTATTAAAAATTACAATGAAGTGTAGAGTCTGTGTAAAAATGTCTTTTTAGTGTGGTAGTTTTCAAGATACAAGAGAGAGATCTGATACAAGACAGACATTCCGTGAGTAACAAAACTTTTATATAAATTTGTAAACGATAATTAAAATGGAATAGTCAGATTTCGTTCAGTTTTTGTTTCATTTAGTTTTCTTCTGTTTCACTTATCTTCATATTGTTTTAGGTTAACTTTTTATATTTGAATTGTTAATTGTCATATTATACATTGCTTTCGTTCTAATTATCAAACCCAGTATTGACCCTGAGATATAGAGATCCAACGTATTTGATTGTAATGATATAAGAATTGTATTTTCATAAATGCCACGAATTAATAAATGAAAAAAAAAGTATTTGTTGCTAACTGGATGAAATTCGGCGTGCAAAATTAATCTTATACAATGTAAATTGATCAACAATAAATTTTTAAATATAAATAAATTTTCGTTAATTGATTCATTAATTAACCCTAAAAAGGTGTATTTTACAATATATATATATATATTTGGAGCATTTTAATAAATATTATTATTACCAATGTGATTAATCACTTGTATTTGTCAGCAATGAAGGTATCCTTTCTTCAAATTAAAATTTAGTCATGAGTTGAGGAAAACAACTATTTAAATCGAATAAAATACATGATAAAGATTAATAACTAATCAAAATGTTGTGGATGATGATGTTTATAATTTTCATGGGAAAACTAATTCTATAGTTGCATAAAGCGTTATAATACATGTAAGTAGTACGTATTTATTTGCATTTAATTTCTATGTTTTTATGTAAGAGTAACGTCACTAATCATAATATGAGAAAATAATGGTAAAATGATAATAGTAATGAAATTAGCAGTCTACTAATCAGAAATTATATTTCAATTTTTCATTTTTCAATATCACGCGTCTTCCAATAAAGAAAATAGACTGTGAAGGAAACATGTACCACTCCGAAGAGTGGGGTTGGAGGGGGAAGGGAATTTTTAAACATGCTCAAACGGCCGATATTTGCGTCCGATAAATACTTTTCAGCGTCAATGCGATTGAAAGTGATTCTGCGGATGCTTTTAAGACACGTCAAACACCATGGTCGCGGGTGGGAATTTTTAAACTTGCTAAAACGGATGATATTTGCGTCAGATAAATACTTTTCGGGATCAACGAGATTGATAGTACCTATCCCGAAGTTTTTGTGTATAATTTCAACCCCTTTTGACATGGGAGGAGAGCTCCCTTAGGGGTGGATGTGGAGGATCTTTACAAAAATAACAAAGATTGATTGGAGTAAAATCCATGGTTATGGATGACGCTGAGTTTAATTATGACAACCTGAGAAACAAAGTCGTTTATACATCTAGTAATAAATATAAAACACTACGTTTCGTCCCTGATTGGGACCTCTTCAGATGTATAGGTGTAACATTGAATTATAATTTATTGTAAGAAAAGTTTGTGAAGTAAAATCTCTTATAATAAATTATAAGTGAATGTAAAATATATATACATCTGGAAACATCAATGTCGAAACGGTGTGTTTCATATTTATTATTTTATAAATTGAATAATTAATCGTTTTCTGAGCTGCTATTTTTATTATTTAATAGTAATTATTGTTAATGCAGGACTAGAGTGTTAAACCGTAAATTATTCCTTATAAAGTTACAGATAACCTATAGGTACAAATGAAAAATTTATTGCATGACAGTGCAGACAGTTGAGTCAGGCAAGAAATTATTTGTAAATGTGAGTTGCAAAAAGAACTTGTTGACACTGTGGTAATGAGGGTATGCAAACCTGTGTCTTTCTCTTCATGAAACATTGAGCGACTCTCATAAATTTAAGCTGATTATTTAAAAATATTTAAACCCAAGAAATTCTTTGCATAAACTAAGCATATAGTTTAGATAAATTTTTGAAATATTTTTTTTGAAATTAAAGGTTAAATTGTGCTCTCCGCGATAACCTAATTTGAAGTCACATTTGATATTTCGATGTAAACTCTGTGACCTCGCCTCCCACGACGCCTTCAGTACACACACGCGAGCCATTATTATTTGTCTGAGTGCAACCGATGAATGGCGAGAAATGTGTGTAACCGAGCACACATTTAGCAGCAATTCCAAAATCCCTGCTGATTTATATCGCCATTCCGTCAACGACCCGCTCGTGTTCCGGCAAACAGTAGCAGCCGCCGGGTAGCTATCGGAATGGTTCTGTAATGCTGTACAAGCTTTAAACATCCGCCATTATTTGGCGATCAGCTTAGCGGCGCGCAATATCAATTATGGCGGTCGCTTCCTGCAGACGCAATATCCGGCCCTCTGCAATTGGCGGTCAGAGCCCGTCATCCCACGGCCACAAACCGAACACGGCCGCTGCTATAATTAGCGCCAGTACAATAGTTCCGTTGTGAAAAAAAAATTACCACCAATTTAGCGTGAAATACGTGCGCCAATACGTGGGCCACTCCATAATTTAAGTAGCAAAGTGCTGTAGAACCATCTCCGCTTCCAGAAGGCACCGCTTTACGCTCGACGAATAGAAGACCTTTTATGTTGCCTTCCGATCTCATTACAGGACTTTTGACATCATTTCAATTAGAAATAAAATATGAATATGTCATCTCTAAATGAGGTACAAACTGCGACGTACCATATGTATGAGTTTGTCACTTGTTTCTGAATGCGAGCCCAAAGATTACAGTTACGTTTCACTAAAAGTACGTGTAATCCCGGTTCTACACCAAAATATATATTTGAAGGAGAATAAAGTCTTTCCGGTTCTTCGTCAGGTGTCCTGGAATTTCATCCTGATCAATTTATCGTTTCTATTATTATGTCACAGTGGGTAGTACAGTGTACATTGCACGTTTACCGACATTTTCCCACCGTTTACTGATTTGATAATTACGCTTACCAAGTAGAAATTGAATATATCAGGTGACACAGACATATTGAATAGTTTACAGTTTAATTTCTTGGCCGGGTGTTTATTTATATAAGACAAAAAAATTATTTAACTCTACATTAGTGCGTTACAGGTAGAATGTACAGATAGAATGCTAATTCCATTAGAGAACCATAAATACTCCCGAAACGATATTACCTTAATACCTGACTTAGTCGCAAATATAGGTCATTTCAGCATGTTCGAAAATTTCCACGTTTAGTCACTCTTGCACTGCAAATCATGACGTTTAAGTTTGAGAGAAATTATTTTCCTGAACGAGAATAACTGAAAGCGGCAGGCAAACGAAGATAAATGAAGTACATTAATGAATCTACGTGACAGTCGTGTAGTGTATGCAAATATAGCCCTGCAAAGAAGTAATGCCAAACTATCAGAACCGTGTAGGAGAGACACGATGAGGCTACATTAGGGAATGCCTTTTCCTCTCCGTTTTTGAACTAAGGTTCCTTCAAGCCGAGGCACCTCGGCCTGTTTTGAGAGGTGTATGTTCCGGGGTCACAGACCTTGGGCATACGGTAAGATATGTTCTCTGTTCCCATTGCAAACAGTCGATCAGCTGCCTCCTAAACTGGACGAGGTACGGAGAAGGGAATGCTGCGTCCCCACAGCAAACTCCTCTTCCGCTATCGGAAGGGCGTGGGACAAGTACCCAATGCCCGACCTACCTGATGCAGGTTTTTATAGGGTTTGTCCTGCATTACTTTTAGGCGAATGCCGGAAAGGATCCTTAAACTATAGCTCGGGGCCCTAGTTAACCCTTGGCTACCTCCCTCCACCCTTCCGCATCCCCCCTTTCAAATCCCTTTCCTATGCTATAAGTGGGGAGTTGCCACTATGTGGATTACCCTATACATAGCCTGTTTGCACCCAAAAAAATGCCAAACTTTTGATTAAAAGTTGTTTAAGATTTTTTCCCCATATTAATTATCTTTTTCTTCTTTTTCATATTATTCCCATATTTATTTGTGTTTATTTATTGAGTTGTTGATTGATCATTTTGTTAATAAAGAGATAATTTTGTTCATCTGTTACTGTTATTATTTCAATATATTTTTAAGATGTGGTCGCAACAAAAATTTTAAATTTGTAGTTGGCTGCTCATCCCTGTTTTAGATGACATACCTGCTGTGATTTAGTACCTCTGTAAATCTCGAATTCACATGCGAAGTACTATCAACTATCAATCACAACTCAGAATATTACTTATATGTCTCGTATGAAGGCATTTAAGACATAGAGAAAATACTAACTGTTTGAACTGTACGTTCTCGGCGAATTGAATGGTTTGATCTTATTTGTTAAAAATACTTCTGTGTATTACATTCATTTAATCAAAAGGGACTTTCACTTAATTAAACCGGATGAATTACAGTGGATCCAGAAAGGTTCTGTTTCATTTCTTGATTTCTCAAAAACCAATTTTATACCGAATTATTACTGTGATAAAAACAAGGTTAGATAAGTATTTTACAATCTGAAAAGTTATCATAATTTTTCTGTTTAGTATATTTAATTTTATGACTGTTAATAATATATAATTCTTATTTTTGTAGAACCGAACGCTGCGGAATTTTGAAATTAAGACGTTCGTTAATAGGGGAGCAGCACAGAAAACTGACTTAATATATTTTTTACGTTCCCGCAATTCGTTAACATTTCACTTGAAATTTCAGTAGTAAAGACGGCGCAGTCCTGTAAAGGATATTCCAGGGTAAGAAAACACGTGCAAGCCGTATTTCTCGCTGATCACGACCAGCCAGTTGATTATATGCTCCACATGGAGCAGGCTTTATTGTCCGCAAATTCACCTGTTCCGTTCTTAGTCCTTCAGGAGAGCTTTTTGATTTACCACGTAAAATACATAAATTTTAGCAGATACATCTAAAGAATCTGTTCCATTCCCTGCCATCACTTATCCTGCTCCGCCTCTCTCCTTGGACTTACTAGCTCTAAATAATCTTTTATTCTGTTATTAAATTGTATTCAGTAACTACGCTTTCATTTTGGGTGCAACTATTTAAAATTTAAAATGATTTTGAGACGCTGTATATAATCATATATAATAGTTACGTTTACCTTCACAAAAGGTATCTAAAAATAACTACTTGCTTGTTGAAATTTAATTCACTTATCTGATATTCGTCGAATATTGCGCAATATATATTTCATTTATATGTTCATGAAACAGAATGAAAGGAGTATTTTTAATCAATATGTGCAGAAAAATTAAGAGAAATACGTAAAAATGTAAAAGGTTAGTGCACTACTATAATTTTGGTTTTATATACGTTAGAAAGAAAGAAGTGTCAGTAACAACATTATTACTTATATTTCATGTAAAAACCTACAGAATTATTTTAAATTCTATTAATCACACGATTTTAAATATAAATTGAAGTATATATAATTGGTTATGAAAGCTTGACGACCCTTTGAAACATCGAAGGCATCCCAGCGAGGTTATAACGAAATGAAAATTCAGTTCCTTTGTGATCTCAGCAAATGATTGATTCCTGCAGAACGACGGACTGCATTAGTACACGTAATTGTCATGTTGTTTGACAAAAGTTACATTAAAACGTGGCCTCCCACGCGAACCTCGCATTTGTGTGTCACGCGACTGAAA
The DNA here is from genome assembly GCA_037074705.1 of Zhengitettix transpicula. NCBI lineage: Eukaryota > Metazoa > Arthropoda > Insecta > Orthoptera > Tetrigidae > Zhengitettix > Zhengitettix transpicula. The sequence continues at coordinate 184,513,986 of CM073591.1, read as the reverse complement.
GGAGCCGCGAGCCAGCGTCCTATTCATCGACTCCGTCCAATTACTCAGAACCGAAGAGACCCATTAACGAGTATCGACCGCAGTGGTGAGTAATTGTCCGGCCAAGTCGATATGCGAAAGCTAATCTTATTTTCTGCACTCTGCTTCCTGAGAAAAGGTACTTCTGTTTGGCCGGTATCTGGTAGCCACTCAGCTTCAATAGCAGTCCAATGAGTCAAGTGATGCGATATACATGCTGTGATTGCAAAGACTTTCTCTATTGTGGAGGTCAAAAAAGACCACGCTAGGGATCTGTTTCAAGTCATAGACTACGCTAGCACTTTATATTATTTGCAGATTGGTAGTAATAAATTTTGAAACTTATTTCGGTTTAGTAGGTTGACGCAGTACAGATAATTTACATGATCATTAGAGTATTAAAGTAATGATTGTAAGTGAAAGGGGGTGGAATTTATTAACCATTTATTCGTCACCAATATAGTTTGTAATCCATATTAATGAAGTTTACAGTCCCTTCAACCCCCACCCATAGGGGTGCTATAGTTATCTAAAATCCACGGGGTTTGTTCATGCATCTGAGTGATACGTGTACCGAGGTTGGTTGAAATTATTCAACGCATTCATCAGATGCTTAATTTACAATAATAATAATGTATAATAAGATAAATATAATTTTAAGTGTTCTACAATAGTAATTTAATTCTTTGTATCCTGAAAACGCACCTTTCGGGATAATGTCCAGTTTGGTAAACGTCAATTGAGATACTGTTGTCGGGGAAACGTGTATGTCGAGATATTTTACTTGACCCCACTAAATCATTTTGATAATTTTATTAAAAATCAAACATTGAGAGGAACGCACGAATTGGGAAAATTATTCGTTTCTGAACGGACTGATTAAAGATTGGAATGATTTTAACACAAGATCATCTAAGAATAGCTGAAGTATGAAAGGCATAACTTTATGAAAATAAAGTAGGCATTAGAAGTAGAATAGTCGCTGTATGAATATTTAAAAACGTAATTTTTAATTGTCCTGAAGAAGGAAAACATGATCGAACCAATGGAATGACGTGACGTGAAGTAATCTAAATAATAAAGTTGTGATAAAAGTAAAATAACGCAAATTACAGTTGACACTGATTGAAAGTTTAAAATATCAGTGAAGAAGAATTACAAACCTTGATATATTTTTTTTTCTAAAGGAAAAATGAAAAATTGATTGATATATCTGAAGTATCATCGGCAGAAGAAATCACATGTTCTATAATATATTTGATCTGAAAATATTTTAATTTATAACAGTTTAATTTTTTACAAGGTCGGAATAGCGTTGCCCGGGTTGTCATGTATCTATAACCCACGATTTGACTCCAATATTGATTTATTTTGCGATATTTTTAAGTAACGCACATGAACACCTATGCCAAAATGTGCTCACATCAAATGCCAAAAGGGGTTGAACTCATTGACACAGAAAAATTTATTTCGATGAATATATCGGCCGTTTAAACATGTTAGAAAATTTCCATCCTCGCTACTGTGGGTTAAAAAAAAATTAATAGTAAAATTAAACACAGCGACATCCATAAACCCGGATTTGACTCGAATCTAGGATGTTATTGCGTTATTTTCTTGTTGCGCACCTCCACCCCCACCACAAAGCGTACTCCCCTCCCATGCCACATTGTAATAAATTAAACACAAACTACATCGGTAAAAATGCAATCAATGTCACCGACCCCGACAAAATTTAATTCCACGGGAACTAACTGCAAGTTGAAAGTCATAATTAAACTCAGTGACAACAATAACCCGACTCCAATCACAATTGTTTTTCCGTTATTTCTATGAAATGACACGCAACCCCAACTCTTAAGGGTTCTCCCCTCCTAAACCGGAAAGGGTTTGAAATTATAACGGAAACCATGAAGACAAATTTTTTGAATATCGTTGTTCTTGGAATGTAGTTATCGACAAAAATCGGCCGGTTAACATCTTTGAATATTTATACCCCCGGCGACCAAGCCATTATCACCCCCGTCGACCCCTGCGCGTTGCCCAGGTTGTCATAAATAAACTCGGCGATATCCGTAACCCCGAATTGACTTGAATCTTGGTATTTCTTTTATTTTTATGTAACGCCCCTCCGCCCCTCCGCCCCTTTCTAAGCGTGCTCCCCTTTCATACTGAAAGGGGTTGAAATTTTACAGAAATAACATCGGTAGATAAACTATCAATCTAATTAACCCTGAAAAATATTTATTCAACGTTAATATGGACCGTTTAACCTGTTTAAAAATTTCCATTTCCGTACATCCCTTCTACTGCGAGTTGCTATAAAGTTGAATGTCATAATTAAACTCAAAGACATCTATAATCCAGGATTTGTCTCTGATCTCGGTTGTATTCGCATTATTTTCTTGTAACGACCCCCACCCCAAACCTAACGGTGCTCTTTTCGCATGCAATAAGAGGCACACCTTGTTTCCTGGTCGGAAAGAACACATGTACAAAATTTAGTGAAATTTTTTCCAAGGGTGTAGATTTATATGCAGAACATACATTCATACAAACAAGCATAAAAACATACAATCAAATACTGTGTTTATTAGAAGATGGCACAAATTGTAAATTTAATTGCAGGACATAAACACTTTCATTAAAACACATTTTAATGTAAAATTAGTGTATATATATAATTTATAAGGATAAACAAATAAATGTGGAATATTAAATATAGAAAACAAGCAAAGTATTCCCGCTTTAGAAAATTTTCGTGAGAACTGAATGTAGGACTGGAGTTCTAATACAATCTCATAACTATTCTGCAGAATCATTCTGACTGAATGAATGTACGAACAATCCATTTTATTCATTTAAAAACTCATGTTTCATGCAATCATTACTTTCTATATTTCCAGACCTAAACTGCATTAGTTTCAATGATTTTTCACGTCATGTTTATGAATTTCTAGTGATTTTCCAGAATATAATATTTAAAACAGAAATGTTACACGTTGAATTAAAAAAATAATTTATCAATGTATTAACAGACACGAAGTATTTAATTTGCATTTTTTATCATATTTTATTCAATCAATGTAGAATATATTTTCAATGTGCTCTAATTAAATGAATTAAACACCCGAGTACATAACGTGATTATTTCTAAATAAACCCAATAAAAAGGTACCTCAGTAAACAATTGTTCACAATTCAGGGTGAGCCAATACACAACACGTCTAGAATTGCACATTGAAAATTTTAACATTACGTTCTGGAAAAATCTAAATAAATTATTGGGACGTAAATTAGACGTAGAATAATGTTAAAATGTAAATTCCTAAATTTTAAATATCTTGATGACTGATTGTATGAATTCTGGAAATTGTCAGTTCGTAACCTATGTTCGATACTGTTACCATCTGTCTGTCATCATGAATGCCTGATGAACCTTTCTACCTTCCTATTCACCAACCAATTGCCTACCTAAGAATTTAGTTCTTTATCCGTACAATTCGTTGATGTAAACACTGTAATACGGGCATCCAGAGAATAAAAACTGTTTCGCTCTCTTCTATCCCTTCATTTACATGATTCTGAGAAGAACAGTGACAATACATGACGTTTAAATTATATGATCACCCTTTGTTTTATACTTCAACTATAATGAATTATTCAAAACAATCGAGAGATTATGTTTAAAACGTTGTAGATGGGCTATATTATCGACATTATTTAAGTTCCAATTCAGCCCAAATCTAAATTGAAACGGAGGAGAAAATATTAATAAAATGTTCAAAATAGACAAGATTAGTGTGAAATCTCTTTGATGATTAGTGCCTGTCCCGAGATTAATTAGAAGAACGCGGTAGAATCTTCTAGAAGATTGTATAATTAAGACGCAGAATAATGTAAATGAAGGTGTGGATGGTATTCACCATCCTTAAAGCGTCCCCTGTCCATAATTCCGGACAATAGGAACTATCCCTTTGTTCCGCCAACACCTGTTCCTTTGTTCGGCTAACGGAACTTCCCTCAGGTCAACTCCGTCCCCAGTCTATCCCGTACCTGCGGATCGCACGGATCCCAGTTCTTCCTGGTCCAGCGACTAGAGGCGACCTTCGCAGAAGTGCTGAATAAAACGTTAATATCCAGTTGTGTGTTTGAGTTATTACTGCCGTACCACATGGCCGAACTCCCAACACGTGTATGACGGATCTAGTATCCCACAAAGGTATAGAAGAGAGCGAAACAGTTTTTTTCTCTGGATGCCCGTCATTCCAAAGAATCTTCGTTACAACTTGCATAATCTATCAGAATCTATACGTCAGAGGCGATAGGCTTTTAACTTCGGGGATTTGATTTGAAATCACCATGTTACAGTTATGGATAAATTTATTTATTAAGGGAGGGGAGTTCATCCTAGAATTTATTTTTACTTATTCCTAAGGTTCAAACTAAAAATATTGTTCTGATTTATCATCGGAAATTTTAAAATTTATTAATTAATTAGGGCTTGAGATTTATACAAGTTACGTCCTTTAAGATATATTATCCGATTAAAGGATTATTATTTCTAAATCGGATTAGACTTCAGTATTTTCTGAACCATTTTCAAATATTTTATCTTTTTCAATTTATTTATTAGTAAGTACTACACAGAAGTTGTTCAAAGTTACGTACATACAATACCATTGTTGCAATAGATTAATTATAATACTAGAATGTTATAGTTATGTAAAACTATACAATAAGTTTGATTTTTCATTTTACAATCAAATAAAAAGTATGGTGAACGATACTCAATCTGGATGTAACGTAGTAACTTCGAATATATCGCTGCGTCATTTAGCCTATATTTATATTTTAGCGTTACTTACAGGACATGTTTTGGTTTTAATATATTTTTATTAAAAAGATCATTGACGATTTAACATGATTCATTGCATCGACATTAAATTATAATGGTAGCTCATAAAATCTGTAACGTATATCATTTAAGTCAGCAATTATTTATCGTCAAGAAGATCTAAACTATATATTAAATACATTTTGAACTCATTTAGTAATTAATTTTTCGTTCTGCTATAGATTCATATAATTTTCGTGTGTGTGTGTATGATCGAATTAGTTATATAATTTTAAAAGAGTAAATTTCATGCGCGTTATTGCAAATATTAGCTATGGAATGCATAAATGGTCTTGTTGTTAATTACGCATTAAGGAAAAGTACGCTGTATTCAAGCAGTTATTCTTTTATATTAACATAACCACACATCTGAACAGTTTAAAACACATTTGGACGACTGTTCATTATAAATTAATCATAAAAATCATACTTTAACCACACATCATTTGTATACATTAGACGATAAATAAATAAATTAAAAACGTATTCCGACAAACCACACTATTTATTACATCAACTATCGTTTGCTTATTTGATTGAATTCATTCAAGTCATTCCATACATACCATGTCTTAGTCGATGCTTCAATGTGTCTTGCTCATGTTTTATAAAATACTAGCTGGGTGCCCGGCGTTGCCCGAGATGTCATTTATCTATAACCATCCATAAGACTCCAATTTTGGTTACTTTTGCGCTATTTTTATGTAAAGCTCCTCGAACTCTATCCCTAAATGTGCTGACCTCCCATGCTGAAGGGGGATAAAGTCATTCACTAAATATATCGGCCGTTTTGACATGTTAGAAGATGACCACCCCCACAAATATGCGATAATGAAAAAGAATGTATTCCACGCAAAAATCGGCCGATTACAATGTCTGAAAATTTATTCCACCACCCAACACCTCCCAAACCCGTCGCGTTACCCAGGTTGTCACAATTAGATTCAGCGACATTCATAGTCTCGGAATTGATTCGAATCTCGGTTGTTTTTGCGGGATTTTATTTAACGTACCTCCACGCCACCCCTAAGCTTGCTCCCCTCACAGGGGAAAAATTATACACAAACAACATCGGTATAAATACTTTCAAAGTAATTAACCCCAGGAAATAATTATCGCAAATATCGACCGTTTAACATGTTTGAAATTTTTCACCCCCGACCACTCCCGCTTCGGGGACTTAAACAGTCAAGTTTAATGTCATATATATACTCAGTGACAATCCTGATAGTTTCTGGTTTATTTTTATCTAATGCTACTTCCACGCCAACCCTTAAGGGTGCACCCTTCCGAGTCCGATAGGGGTTGAAATTACACACAGAGAACATGTAGGAAAATTTTATTAATCTAATTCATCCCGAAATATATTTAATTGACGAATAAAAAGCCGGTCAACTCATCCCAACCCAGCCGATACCCGCGCGTTGTCCAGATTGTCATAAATAAATTCAGCAACATCCATTACCTTCGATTTGACTCGAATCTCGGTTGTTTTCCCGTTATTTTCAAGGAAATTAATTAAACTCAGTGACAATCCAGATAGGTTCTGGTTTCTTTTTATGTAATGCTACTTCACGCCCACCCTTAAGGGTGCACCCTTATGAGTCCGAAAGGGGTTGAAATTATACACAGAGAACATGTAGGGAAATTTTATTAATGTAATTCATCCCGATATATATTTAATTGACGCAAAAAACAGCCGGTCAACTCATCCCAACCCAGCCGATACCCGCGCGTTGTCCAGATTGTCATAAATAAATTCAGCGACATCCATTACCTTCGATTTGACTCGAATCTCGGTTGTTTTCCCGTTATTTTCAAGGAAATCCCCTCCAGCCCCACCCCTATCATGCCTACAAACAACATCGGTAGAAATACTATCAACGTCAATAGTCCCGGCATTTATTTATTCCACGCTAATACGGATGATTTAACTTGTTAGAAAATTTCCATCCCATCCACTCCCGCCCATTGGGGCTAAATGGCCAATTTGATGCTATAATTGAACTGGACGACATCCATAACCTTGGATTTGACTCCAATCTCGGTTGTATTCTCGTTAATTTATTGCAGCGTTCCTCCACCCAACACCTAAAAGTGCTCTACTGATAATCCCGACCCGCTTCTGGAGGTGGTAGACGCGGCTCACCCCAACAGTCGGTAGAAACACTATCAATATCTGTGACCCCTAAAAATATTTATCCGACTGAAATATCGACTGTTTTAGCATGTTTAAATATTTCAACCCCCATCCGCCCCCGCTTGTGGAGGTGGTAGACGCGTCTCACCCCGACAGTGTTTGTTTTCTGGTCGCAAAGAACACGTGTACGAAATTTGGTGAAATTTGATCCACCGGTATAGATTTGTATTCTCCACCCCAAACGCTAGGGGTGCTCTTTCCCCAGGGTGTAGAGGTTGAAAATTATATTCAGATATCATCAGTGGAAACACTATAAATATCTTTGACCCCTAAAAATATTTGTCCGACTGAAATATCGACTGTTTTAGCATGTTTAAATATTTCCACCCCCGTCAACCCCCGCTTCTGGGGGTGGTAGACGCGTCTCACCCCGACAGTGTTGTTTTCCTGGTCGCAAAGAACCCGTGTACGATATTTAATGAAATTTTCTCCAGCGGTGTAGATTTGTACTCTCCACCCCAAACGCTAGGGGTGCTCTTTCCCCAGGGTGTAGAGGTTGAAAATTATATTCAGATATCATCAGTGGAAAGACTATAATAAATATCTTTGACCCCTAAAAATATTTATCCGACTGAAATATCGACTGTTTTAGCACGTTCAAATATTTCCACCCCCGTTCACCCCCACTTCAGGGGGTGGTAGGCGCGTCTCACCCCGACAGTGTTGTTTTCCTGGTCGCAAAGAACACGTGAACGAAGTTTGGTGAAATTTGATCCACCAGTATAGATTTGTATTCTCCACCCCAAACGCTAGGGGTGCTCTTTTCCCAGGGTGTAGGGGATGAAAATTATATTCAGAAAACATCAGTAGAAACACCATCAATATCTTGGACCCCTAAAAATTATTATCCGACTAAAATATCGGCTATTTTAGCATGTTTAAATATTTCAACCCCCGTGCACCCCCGCTTCTGGGGGTGGTAGACATGTCTCACCCCGACAGTGTTTGTTTCCTGGTCGTAAAGAACACGTGTACGAAATTTGGTGAAATTTGCTCTACCGGTGTAGATTTGTATAACGAACATACAAATATACAAATATACAAACATACAAACATACAAACATACAAACATACAAACAAACATACAAACAAACATACATACACTCTTTTTTATTTATAAGATTGTAGTTCGTGTGTAAAAAGCTTACATCTTTTGTCTGTTCATTAAAGGTTTTGCTTTTTTTGCACAGCCACAATTTTAACTTTAATAACTTTTCAAAAATACATATCCAATCGAGAATTAAATTTTGGAAACGAATGTGGTCCTCTGCCCTCTTCGCTACACTACGTATGGTTTTTTTTTGTGCTGCGTTCATCCTCTGAAATATTAAAAAGTCGAAGTAATGTAAATCACAATGAAAATTTCATTCAAGACAAATATATAAATGAAACTTTGCGAAGTACTATTTATTCCGTCGAAAACCTCGGCAAAGGTAATTTATTTTATAACAAAGCCAAGCGCATATATAGAGACTTTCAATGTATTTGTAACTGCATTTCGTTAATAGGAACCCGTCGACGCAGACGATTAGTGGGAATCTCTTCGGTTGGAGGTTTGTGTGACAGCGAGATTCTTGCTTGACGTAACACATCTGATAAGCCGGATCCTGTGGTTTAGAGCCTAGTTTGTGCTCTCCTGCGTGGCTTGCGCTGATGGTATTTGTGGTCGGGATTGAAAAACGGAGTGGGCATATATTTTGCAGAGCGTCCCCTGCTCGTTTGTTGAACCTTGTAGCTCAGCTTGACGGAACTCGTTACATACACAAAAAAATTTTATTCACCTGTTTCGAAAATGCAATGTTTACAGATTATAGAGAAGCAAAACAGGAGTATTAATAAAATGTCATGAATCAGACCTCGAGTTACCAACCAATACAATTATAGTACGCTTAATACAAAACTACACGAGGCTTGTTTGATAAGTCAGGCAAAAATAATTTATTTTAGAAAACTTACATTATTTCTCACCATGGTCTTCCTTGGACCCAACGGGTTTCCAAATTTTTCAACCCATCACGAAAATAGGTTTTGTCATACTCTGCAAAATACTCCATCACGGCCTCAGTCATTTCTTCCTTTTATGAAAATTTCTTCCCACATAGCCAAGGTCTGGTGAATAGGATGGATGAAAAACCAATTCGAATACCAACTCGTACACTTTCGTCATTGAGACTGCTGGTGCATTGTCCTGATGAAACAGAACTTTCTTGCGCGTCAATCCTGGTCGTTCCTCAATCAGCACCCGTTTAAAACGATCCAAGTATGAGTAGCATTATAAAGCCTAGTTATGTATGTGCCCTTTTCCAAGAAATCTGTGAATATTGTACCCTGGGAATCCCAAAAGACAGTGGCCATAAACTTTCCAGTTGACAAAACGGTCTTCGCCCTTTTCAGTGATTTTCAACCAGATTTTGTCCATTGTTATGGTCTCTGGAGTGTAGTGATGGATCCAAGTTTCCTCGACGGTTAGAATCTGAGCAAAAAGTCTTGTGGGTTACGCCTAAACATTGTTAGGTTCTGTGTTGAAATGTTTTTCCGAATCCATTTTCGGTCAGTGTCAACTAGTCGCGCTCAAAGCATTTTCATGACCAGTTTTGCTTCGATGACGAAATTTATTCCTTCATTTATCGTCTGAAATATTCAATTACGATAATTTGAACATTTTCGATGTTTTTTTTCTGAGCGGTGACCTCAATTGGGCAACCGGGACGAGTTTCATCTTCTGTGCTTCTGCGACCTCGTTTAAGCTCATTAATCCAGAAGTAAATGAACTTCAATTCTGGTATAGAATCCGTAAGAACGTCATCCAATTGGGTTTAGATTTGTGCAGCTGTCCAACTCTTCAAATGAAAGTGTTTAATGACAGCGCGAAATTCGTTTTTTCCATTGTATCCGCCTGACTACACATCTAACACTATAGAAAGCTGCCAACAATAAACTACGACTGAAATATGTTTAAAACTTTTAAAAATATCTCTGAAAGGATCGTTTTTACCAAAAATGGCTAAAAGTGAAAAATTTCATAAATATTTACCAGACTTATCGGACAACCCTTGTATAATAATATTTATGCTAAAAACGACCTTTATACAGTCAAACTTAAAAAATAAGAACATAAACTAAATAATGAATAATAAATATGGTCAATACAGACAATAAAGGGTAATATAAATACCACACAACGTTTCTGGGATCCTTGTTTCATTCGTCAGGTGCTAAGAATAGCCTAGAGCAACACAACTACACTGGTCATTATTTTCAATCAGACGTAATCTTTTTTCATTTTATAAACTAAATAAGTTTGAAATTAAAAATTCCAAAGATTTTTCACGCGGATTATCGTCTTTTTCTGACGGCGATTTTAGTTCAATTTCCAGTGTTAAGTCAAAGAAAAAATACGAGCCAAATCCAAGTTTGTCAGTATAAACATCGTTTTTAGCATTATTATTTTCAACAGACGTTAATCATTTTTTTAATATAATAATATATATTTTAGCCTAAATATTTTGTAAAGCGAAGTGATAATGTTTAATTATGAAGTAATATAGAAAACAATCTACAAAACCAGGAATCAAATTCTACTATTTTGTACGTACCAGTTCTGAGCTACACAGTAGATTAAAGAATGTCTTTCAGCACATTTTATATCTTCATTATCTACTTATAATTTACTTCATAATTAAAAATTATCTCTAAGCTTCAGGATAAAACTTTCTAACTTTAAGATATATGTACCAAGAAAAAAATTCCGGCCTGTAATCAATTTACGTGTTACGTTCCTTCCTCACGAGACCTAAAAATTAGGCCGTGAATCAGTGGTAATGGAAAATTGTAGGTAGATAAGGTTAGTATAAAAAGAGATGACAGACTTTCGTATTGAGTCGTAAATCGAGAAAACTGTGTATTTCAGTGGTTAAACAGTTGCGTACGAACAGTGGACCCGTTTTCTGTTCCGGTCTGTCTTACTTAACAATTAACAATTTATACTTTCAATTCATAAATTTACGGAGAACTGTGAACATTGAAAGTACTCATATAGAACGTCAATAACTATTTGATATATATATATATATATATATATATATATAATGATAAATTGTTTATTTTTTATTATAATTATATTTTTGAAAAATATTTTCACAGTAATCTGCTAAATGAATGTAACAAATTTAAAAAAAAATCTCTCCTGACCATAACCAACTATGGAATTACGTTAATTTCTTGCATAAAGATCGTCTCTACAGTTTTTAGGTAAATAAGAATCAAATGTAGTTTATTTTCGTTTTCAGCTAAGTCTTGTTGTGTTTTGTTTTGTCAAAACTAATATCACTACAGAGCGCAAACTTCAGCCCATCCACTTTTTGTGAGAGATAGTTCGAAACTTTCAATTGCAAAAGTTTGCAATGTCAATAAAAGTGCATACTGCGATACGCAAGTATCAATATTATTTTCTTGTCGTGACAAATTAAAGAAAGAGGAGGGAACGAGACTAAAAACAATACATTTCAGTCAATATCGCACTTTTTTTTTTGGTGTAGACAGCTATATATACGGTAATCGACTTAGTGTCAACTCCCCTCTTATAGCATAGGAAAGGGATTTTAAAGGGGAAGGGTGGAGGAAGGCAGCCAATGGTTAACTAGGGCCCCCGGGCTATAATTTAAGGATCCTACCCGGCATTCGCCTAAAAGTAATGAAGGACAAACCCTATAAAAACCTGCATCAGATACGTCAGGCATTTGGTACTTGTACCACGCCTTTTCGATGGTGGCAGAAGGGTATGCTGTTGGGTCGCAGCTTACACCTCGCCATGCATTGGCCAGTTTAGGAGGCAGCTGGCCGACTATTCCAATAGGAATAGCGGACAACACTTACCGTATGCCCAAGGTCTGCAACCGCAGAACAGACCGAGGTGCCTCGGCATGTGGGAACATTAGTTCAAAAAACCAGAGAGTTGTGAGGGCATCCCCAAAGTTAGACTCCGCCAGAGATCTCTAGGAAGGTTTACCTGCGAGAGAATCATCTCGCAGTCTTCCTAGATGAGATTGGCATTATTATTATTTTTAGGTTAACAGGTTACATGAGGGTAATCCACATGGTGGCAAATCCTCTTTAATAGCATAGGAAGGGATCTGAAAGGGGGATATGCGGAAGGGTGAAGGAAGGTAGCCAAGGGTTAACTAGGCCCCCGGGCTATAGTATAAGGATCCTTCCCGGCATTTGCCTAAAAGTAATGCAGGACAAACCCTATAAAAACCTGCATCAAATAGGTCGGGCATTGGGTACTTGTCCCACGCCCTTCCGATGGCGGTAGAGGGGTTTTCTGTGGTCACGCAGCATTCCCTTCTCCGTACCTCGACCAGTTTAGGAGGCAGCTGACCGGCTGTTTACAATGGGAACAGAGAACATCTCTTACCGTATGCCCAAGGTCTGTGACCCCGGAACATACACCTCTCAACAGGCTGAGGTGCCTCGGCTTGTGGGAATCTTAATTCAAAATCGGGGAGGAAAAAGCATCCCCAAAGGTAGCTCCTTCGTGTCACTCCTACAAGGTTCTGTCTGCGAGAGAATAGCCCTCGCAGACGATTCATCTCGCACGGATAACTAAATTCCGAATATATCTCGGCACAGAGATTCGTCTGCAAGGGCTATTCTCTCGCAGGCAATACCTGCGAGGGATGTTCTCTCGCAGGCAGAACCTTATAGGAGAGATACGAAGGGGCTGCCTTTCGGGATGCCTTTCCTCTCCGTTTCTGAACTAAGCTTCGCACAAGCCGAGGCACCTCGGCCTGTTCTGAGAGGTGTATGTTCCGGGGTCACAGACCTTGGGCATACGGTAAGAGTTGTCCCCTATTCCCATTGGAATATTCGGCCAGCTGCCTCCTAAACTGGTCGAGGTACGGAGAAGGGAATGCTGCGTCCCCACTGCAAACTCCTCTCCCGCTATCGGAAGGGCGTGGGACAAGCATCCAATGCCCGACCTATCTGATGCAGGTTTTTATAGGGTTTTCCCTGCATTTCTTTTTTTTGCTAATGCCGGGTAGGATCCTCTAGTTAACCCTTAGCTTCCTTCCTCTACCCTTCCGCATCCCCACATAACAGCCGATATTTTAGTTGGATAATAATTTTTAGGGGTCCAGGATATTGATGGTGTTTCTACCGATGTTTTCTGAATATAATTTTCATCCCCTACACGTTGGGAAAAGGGCACCCTTAGGGTTTGGGGTGGAGAATACAAATCTATACCGGTGGATCAAATTTCACCAAATTTCGTACACGTGTTCTTTGCGACAAGGAAAACAACACTGTTGGAGTGAGACGCGCCTACCACCCCCAGAAGCGGGGGTGGACGGGGGTGGAAATATTTGAACATGCTAAAACAGTCGATATTTCAGTCGGATAAATATTTTTAAGGGTCAAAGATATTTATAGTCTTTCCACTGAAGATATCTGAATATAATTTTCTACCTCTACACCCTGGGGAAAGAGCACCCCTAGCGTTTGGGGTGGAGAATACAAATCTACACCGCTGGAGTAAATTTCACCAAATTTCGTACACGGGTTCTTTGCGACCAGGAAAACAACACTGTCGGGGTGAGACGCGCCTACCACCCTAGAAGCGGGGGTGGACGGGGGTGGAAATATTTGAACATGCTAAAACAGTCGATATTTCAGTCGGATAAATATTTTTAGGGGTCAAAGATATTTATAGTCTTTCCACTGATGATATCTGAATATAATTTTCTACCTCTACACCCTGGGGAAAGAACACCCCTAGCGTTTGGGGTGGAGAATACAAATCTACACCGCTGGAGTAAATTTCACCAAATTTCGTACACGGGTTCATTGCGACCAGGAAAACAACACTGTCAGGGTGAGACGCGTCTACCAACCCCAGAAGCGAGGGTGGACGGGGGTTGAAATACTTAAACATGCTAAAACAGCAGGTATTAGATTTCGATAAATATTTTTGGGGTCATAGATATTGATTGTGTTTCTACCGATGTTATCTGAATATAATATTAATCTCCTACGCCCTGGAAAAAGGCCACCCTTCGGGTTTGGGGTGGAGTTGCTTAATAACGACGTTTAATCAAAAATAAAAGTGTTTCAGAACCATTGCTTTTTATACTCTTTTTAAAAGTTTTTATATTATCTTATAAATAAAAAAGAGTGTATGTATGTTTGAATGTTTGTATATTTGTATGTTCGTTATACAAATCTACACCGGTAGAGCAAATTTCACCAAATTTCGTACACGTGTTCTTTATGACCAGGAAACAAACACTGTCGGGGTGAGACATGTCTACCACCCCCAGAAGCGGGGGTGCACGGGGGTTGAAATATTTAAACATGCTAAAACAGCCGATATTTTAGTCGGATAATAATTTTTAGGGGTCCAAGATATTGATGGTGTTTCTACCGATGTTTTCTGAATATAATTTTCATCCTCTACACCCTGAGAAAATGGGCACCCTTAGGGTTTGAGGTGGAGAATACAAATCTATACCGGTGGATCAAATTTCACCAAATTTTGTACACGTGTTCTTTGCGGCCAGGAAAACAACACTGTCGGGGTGAGACGCGTCTACCAACCCCAGAAGCGGGGGTGGACGGGGGTTAAAATACTTAAACATGCTAAAACAGCAGGTATTAGATTTGGATAAATATTTTCGGGGTCAAAGATATTGATTGTGTTTCTACCGATGTTATCTGAATATAATATTCATCTCCTACGCCCTGGGAAAAGGGCACCCTTAGGGTTTGGGGTGGAGATGCTTTACAGAAAAATAACGCGAATACAACCGCGTTTGGAGTCAAATCGAAGGTTATGGATGTCAGTGAGTTTACTTCGGATAAATATTTTTAATTGCCCATTTAACCCGAAAGTGTGGGGGTTGGAAGGGAAGATAAATAGTCAGTTCTTGCGCGTTCTTGGAGGAGAATTACGTGAATACTATTTCAACGGATGTTGATGAAAATATAAATCCCTTTAGAACTTAGTGGTGAGCTTGCTTAGGGCTGGGGGTGAGAATTGTCTATTATTCCAAAACTGTCAAAATGTTATGTGTTTATGGGTAAACTAGATTGATAGTGTTTCTACCGATGTGATATGATTAAAAATTCAACCCTTTCCACCACGGGAAAGTAGCAGATTTAGGGGTGGTGTAGTTCATACTATTTTAACCGATGTTGTTTGCATTAATAACGACGTTTAATCTTCTTATAAATAAAACTGAGTATGTATGTATGTATGTTTGTATATTTGTATGTTCGTTATACAAATCTACACTGCTGGAGAAAATTTCACCAAATTTCGTACACGTGTTCTTTGCGACCGGGAAACAAACACTGTCGGGGTGAGACGCGTCTACCACCCCCAGAAGCGGGGGTGGACTGGGGTGGAAATATTTAAACATGCTAAAACAGTCGATATTTCAGTCGGATAAATATTTTTAGGGGTCACAGGTTATGATAGTGTTTCTACCGACTGTTGGGGTGAGACGCGTCTACCACCCCCAGAAGCGGTTCGGGATTATCAGTAGAGCACTTTCAGGTGTTGGGTGGAGGAACGCTGCAATAAAATAACGCGAATACAACCGAGATTGGAGTCAAATCCAAGGTTATGGATGTCGTCCAGTTCAATTATAGCATCAAATTGGCCATTTAGCCCCAAGGGGCGGGAGTGGATGGGATGGAAATTTTCTAACATGTTAAATCATCGATATTAGCGTGGAATAAATAAATGCCGGGACCATTGACGTTGATAGTATTTCTACCGATGTTGTTTGTAGGCATGATAGGGGTGGGGCTGGAGAGGATATCCTTGAAAATAACGGGAAAACAACTGAGATTCGAGTCAAATCGAAGGTAATGGATGTCGCTGAATTTATTTATGACAATCTGGACAACGCGCGGGTATCGGCTCGGTTGGGATGAGTTAACCGGCTGTTTTTTGCGTCAATTAAATATATTTCGGGATGAATTAGATTAATAAAATTTCCCTACATGTTCTCTGTGTATAATTTCAACCCCTTTCGGACTCATAAGGGTGCACCCTTAAGGGTGGCCGTGAAGTAGCATTACATAAAAAGAAACCAGAAACTATCGGGATTGTCACTGAGTTTAATTAATTTCCTTGAAAATAACGGGAAAACAACTGAGATTCGAGTCAAATCGAAGGTAATGGATGTCGCTGAATTTATTTATGACAATCTGGACAACGCGCGGGTATCGGCTCGGTTGGGATGAGTTGACCGGCTGTTTTTTGCGTCAATTAAATATATTTCGGGATGAATTAGATTAATAAAATTTCCCTACATGTTCTGTGTGTATAATTTCAACCCCTTTCGGACTCATAAGGGTGCACCCTTAAGGGTGGCCGTGAAGTAGCATTACATAAAAAGAAACCAGAAACTATCGGGATTGTCACTGAGTTTAATTAATTTCCTTGAAAAAACGGGAAAACAACTGAGATTCGAGTCAAATCGAAGGTAATGGATGTCGCTGAATTTATTTATGACAATCTGGACAACGCGCGGGTATCGGCTCGGTTGGAATGAGTTGACCGGCTGTTTTTTGCGTCAATTAAATATATTTCGGGATGAATTAGATTGATAAAATTTCCCTACATGTTCTCTGTGTATAATTTAAACCCCTTTCGGACTCGATAGGGTGCTTCTTTAAGGGTTGGCGTGGAAGAAGCATTAGATAAAAATAATAAAGAAACTATCAGGATTGTCACTGAGTTTAATTATGACATTAAACTTGACCGTTTAAGTCCCCGAAGCGGGAGTGGTCGGGGATGAAAAATTTCAAACATGTTAAACAGTCGATATTTGCGATAATTATTTCCTGGGGTTAATTACTTTGATAGTATTTATACCGATGTTGTTTGTGTATAATTTAACCCCTGTGAGGGGAGCAAGCTTAGGGGTGGGGTGGATGTACGTTAAATAAAATCCCGCAAAAACAACCGAGAATCGAATCAATTCCAAGACTATGAATGTCGCTGAATCTAATTGTGACAACCTGGGTAACGCGACGGGTTTGGGAGGTGGTGGGCGGGGGAATAAATTTTCAGACAATGTAATCGGCCGATTTTTGCGTGGAATACATTCTTTTTCATTATCGCATATTTGTGGGGGTGGTCAATTTCTAACATGTAAAAACGGCCGATATATTTAGTCAATGACTTCATCCCCCTTCGGCATGGGAGGTGAGCACATTTACGGATAGGGTTCGAGGAGCTTTACTTAAAATTAGCGCAAAAGTAACCAAAAATGGAGTCTTATGATAGATAAATGACATCTCGGGCAACGCCGGGCACCCAGCTAGTAGATTCTAAACGACACAGAAATTTCACTGAAACCACAATAATTCACTGCAGATGGCGTATCCCGCCTAGCAAGCAGCGACCGACTAATAGCGTTACAGTTTCATCTTTTTGATAGAATTACACATTATTTCGCTATCCGAAGAGCTGAAGAATATATTGAAAAATATTTGTAAACTAACGGAAGAAGTCAATATTAAAAGCGCAGGAAAATACTATATTAGTTGCACATTGCTAAGAGTACATCTGGAAATCAAATACCGAAATAAATGCTCTTGAATCCTGAAATTTTGTTCGTATTTCAAATAAATAATATGACTGTTACATTATACTGAATGTTATACTTCAACACAAAACAAAGCCAAAAGTTTTTAATGAAATACTTGAAAATGGTCTGATAAAATAATTTAATATTTCCACGGTAATCAACAGATATCTGTAATTAATAGGAAAACAGTATGGCAATTAATTTCCCCAATACTGTTTTCTGCGAAAATGTTAGCAATAAAATCATTAAGTATTAAATAAAAACATTACGTATTCACATTATTAATAATATGATCTTCGGTAGTGTCTATAATTCGTTAATATCGTACTTGCTTACTTAAATTTAATACGAATTAAATATTTGTCTATCTGAAGCTGAACAGAAAATTGTTTTGTGGAATGTCGGAATTAATAGAACGATAACACCGACATATGTCATATCCCTTAAAGATGAACAGAATTCAGAAGTTTAGATACCGAGACACAAACTAATTAAGTATAAGTTAAAGTGTAATTAAGAACTCATTTGAGCACAAAGACCTAGAGTTTCTAATTCATCTCACCATTCGCTTCTCATAAGTGAAATTTGACTACAGTAATTAATGTTCTCTCATAGGCAAATGGAGATAAAAGATTTTCTTTCAGGCATAGCAAAAGAATGTTAAATATATAATCATTTGAAACTTTCAAAAATTAGTGCACCTGTCTGCGAGGGCTATTCTTTTGCAGGAAAAACCTGCGAGGGAAGTTCTCTCGCATACAGAACCTTTTAGGAAAGACGGAGGGGGCTACCTTTGGGGATGCCTTTTCCTCTGTCCGTTTTTGAACTAAGGTTCCCACAAGTCGGGGCACCTTGGCCTGTGTGTATGTTCTGGGGTCACAGACCTTGGGCATACGGTGAGAGTTGTTCTCTGCTCCCATTGGAAGAGTCGGCCAGCTGCCTCCTAAACTGGTCGAGGCACGGAGAAAGAAATGCTGCGTCCCCACATCAAACTTCTCTCCCGCTATCGGAAGGGCGTAGGACAAGTACCCAATGTCCAACCTACCTGATGTAGGTTTTCTAGTGTTTGTCCGGCATTACATTTAGGCGAATACCGGGTAGGATCCTTAAACTATATCCTGGGGTCCCTAGTTACCCCTTGCATACCTACCTCTACTCTTACTCATCCACCTTTCAAATCCCTTCCTATACTGTGAAGGGAAGTTTCCACCATGTGGATTACCCTCAACGTAGTTAAGGATTTCCTTCTACATTTTTTACAGAATATTACTTTGGGAGGAAATACAAAATGCGTGGTTCCCGCCAAACGACGTTTCTCAGACTAACGTAAAGGACGACCGATCTTTTAAATTTAGTCAAGGTTCACAAATCTGGGACACTGAGGAATAAGCGTGCTTGATTGGCATACTTGTCGACGGATAATTGGAAATTGTGGACGTGTAATGCCTCTGGCGGGACCAGTACCAGGACGCGTCAAACATATCAATGCACTTCGGAGTAACCCGTGGCAAAATATCGATCGTATGCCAGGATTCAACAGTAACTTCTTAAAACTGGATAATTTTTTATGTGTATCAGTAAAAATATAAGGAATATACTAACTATTCAATGTTCTACTAAAACTATTTATGTACAAATAATAGTCGAATGGGAGATACATAAAGTTACTACCTAAATAAGTGAAATATTATGATGAATTAACAATGTATACCTGTAAAGTGACGCTGTTTTCTGGTTAATACTGTACTCCGCATTATTTATAATCATTTTACACATTTTCACTTATGGAAGGAAACCACAACACTTCCTACTACTGTAGGCAAATTATTTCGATTGTTTATTCAAGAATAAAAAATTTCTACGTAGCTGTTTTAATTCCCACGTTTTATTTTTACTGCTTATAACAATGTTTTAGAATTTCATGTTAATATCCTTTCCTGTACTTTGTATTGGCTTCGATCACGTTATGCAGCCATGCTCTCTCCCTCCTTTGAGATACTAATTTACATCCTAATTGCTTCTCTATTACGTGATTCCATGACTCAAATACATTTTCGCCTTTTTCTATATTTTCTGCAACGATTATATTAACTAGAATTTAGATTCCAAAATTGGCCGAACTAAAGTTAAGCACATCGTCACTAATAATTTTGAATTTCCCTTTTTTCAAATTCATCATTATGTTGTCCTAAAACTCACCTCTGCAAATGCAAGAGCATTGTTTGAAAAAGTTCCTAAATTATTGCAGCTTAACGCAATTAGATTTACTTCTCATAAACCTTACCGAGGACGTTTTGTAATACGTCTTCATTCCATAATGTCTTCGTTCTTTATCTTTCTGTATATGACGGAGTCGTCCTCAAAAGTCTGACTCCCAAGTTTATATTTGAGACTGTTCACAAATATTAGAAATATTACAGAGTGTACCGTAACTTCTTATTTTACACTGCCTAAATCCGTCATATTTTCCCCAATTTCCCTGTTTTTACTATCTGCGTTTAATAATTTATTTATCCTCACTACCATAGCATTGTCAATACATTTGTTTAATTTATGTAAAATGATATAGAGAGGGTGTCATGCTGTAATAAGAAAATCTAATAAATAAAGCAGAGCGTTTGTTTGTATATTTGTTTGTATGTTCCTTACACAAATATTATTGCGTGGACAGAATTCAACGAAAATTGGTATATATATTCTGCCAAAACCGAGAACCGTTACTGTGGGGGTGAGAAACCCCTAGAATAAACGTAGAAATAATTATAGTTGAAATAAGTTACGAATTAGTGTTAAATTACTGGGCGAGACGATGACGTCATAATTTCGCAAGACATATACGCATCATAAAAATATAGTTCTGTATTTCGTAATGAAATAAAGCAGAAATATTTTGATTGAATAAAATGTATAACTTTTTCCAGTAATACTCCATCGAATGGAATAGTAATAAAAAACAATACGAAATACTTACCATGCTTGCCCAAAGTTAATTTGGAAAAGTTAATTACGCCGCCATATTTAATAAAGCCAATATGGCGCCTTATAATACATTCAAATATGTGTCGGCCGAGATTTTAAAGTTTCATAATTTAACGTACTATTGTATCCTGTATAATATTTCAGAAGATAATAAGATTTGTCTAACGTACGTCTGCTGAATTATGTGTTTGTAACTATAAAAGTATTCAAAATGACGTACGGAACTCCCAAAGTTTTTATGGTCGTTATTCAATTAATGCACTATCAGTCAAAGGTATTTACAGAAATAGGAACATTTAAATTTAATTAAAAGTACAATTAATTGTACATTACGCAACGTATTTCTATAAATTTGTATAAATGTAAACAAACTACTGCGTGCAATTTGTGTCGTGAAACAAAAATTTGAGGTTAGGATAGCAGTATTTGTTTTCCATTTTTGAGATCGACGTTCTAGATATACAATTTATGAAAAATGAAGCAGAGCAAAAAATTTTGATTGAATAATAAGTATAATTAAATCTACCAATACCATATCGAGTGATAAATAAAATTCATTATCAAAGGTTATACAATCCATGGCATTAAATTTCTTTTAAATAACTTGACTTTTGACGTGGAATATTTCACGGGATCAGGGACCAATATGTTGCCAAATTATATCTTGCAATACGCACTGGAAGATTCATAGAATTATGATAAAAACAATACTTAAATGTTCAAAATTGATATTTTTCTATTGAAGGCAGCGTTTTGCATTAATTTTATACAATGCTACCAACTGCAGATTGCTAAAACCACCAAGTAGTTTATTTTCAGATGGAAAAATTATATATCTACAAATTTAATAATTGTTATAAATAGTGTATGTATATCTATCTATATATAGATATAGCTTCTATTATATAAAATTGCCTTATAGGGTATGCATGTGTGTATACATGTGGGTATGTTCCGCTTACAAATCTACACCCTCGAAGCAATTTCACCAAAGTTCGTCCACGTGTTCTTTGCGAGAGGGAAACAAACACTGTGCGGGTGTAACATGCCTACCACCCCCAGGAGCATGGGTGGACGGTGGTGGAAACCTTCAAACATGCTAAAATGTCCGATATTTGCGTTGCATAAATATTTTTCAGGGTTAATTCGATTTATAGTATTTCTACCCATGTGATTTTTATTAATTTTAACCCCTTGTGGCACGAGGGTTGAGCACATTAAGGGGTGGCGTTGGAGGGGGGTTACAAGTAAATAACGCTAAAAATATCGAGATTCGAGTCAAATCAAAGGTAATGGATGTCGCTGAGTTCATTTATGACAATATGAGCTACGCGCAGTTGTACGATGGCGTAGGAGGGGTTGGGCGGAGGGTAAAATAAGTTAGCCGTCCGAATTTTGCATCGAATAAATATATTTCTGGAACAATGATATTCATAAAATTTCCCTACATGTTCTCCGTGTTTAATTTCAACCCACTTCGGGCTTGGGAGGGATGCGCCCTAAAGGGTAAGGGTGAACGGGCGTTACTAGAAAATAACGCGAATACAGCCGAGATTAGAGTCAAATTAAAGGATAAGGATATCAATGAGTTTAATTATGACATTCGACTTACTGTTTAACATTCCCAACGAGGGCTTGGCGGGGTTATATATTTTCAAACATGTTAACCGGTTGGTGATCGTGTGGAATTAATATTCGGCAGGCGTTAATGGCAATGATAGTATTTCTACTGGTGATGCTTGTGTATAATTTCTACTCCTTTCAGTATGAGAGGGGAGGACGCCTACGGGTGGGGGTAGAGGGTAGTTACAATAAAATAATGCAAAAACAAACGAGATTGAAGTAAAATCCAAGGAAATGCATGTCGCAGTGTTTATTTATGACAACCTGAGCAACGTGTGGGATAGGGCGGAAGTGGGAGGGTCTAGCCGTGGTGGGCGAGGGTAGAAATTTTCAAACGTTCCGGAACAGTGTGATTCTTTAAATTTCTCTACATGTTCTCCGTGTATAATTTCAAACTCTTTTGGGCTTGGGAGGGCCTTAAGGATGGGGTTGGACGGGAGTTACAAGAAAATATTGCGAATACAACCAATATTAGAGTCAAATCAATGATTATGGATGGCGCTGAGTTTAATTAAGACAATCAATTGGTGTTTTAACCCCCAGGAGCACTGGTGGACGGGGGTTGAAATAATAATAAGCAGTCGATATTTGCGTCGAATAAATATTTTTCTGGTTCACTGATTTTTATAAAATGTCTATAAATGTTCCATATATTTAATATTAACCTCTTTCGTGGTTTGGGACGAGCACCCTTAAGGGTGGGGGTGGAGTAGATTTATATAAAAATAGTTCAAACACAATCGAGATTGGACTCAAATCCAGGGTTATTGTTGTCAGTGAGTTTAATTGTGATATTCAAGTTGTTGTTCAGTGCCTCAAGCAGGAGTAGATGGGGTGGATATCTTTCAAACATGCTAACACGGCTGATATTTGAGTAGGATAAATATTTTCGGAGAAAAAGTGATTAATAATGTTTGTACCAATGTATGTCAGTAAAATTTCAACCTGTTACGGAATGGGAAAGGATCACCGTAGGGTTAGGGGTGGAGGGGTATTACAAGAAAATAATGCGAATACAACCGAAATTGGAGTCAAACCAAAGGTAATGAATGTCGCCGTTTCAATTATGACATTAAATTGGCCTTTTAACCCCAAGGGTTGGGGTGGACGGGGGTGGAATATTTCTAACTTGTTAAACGGTCGATATTTGCATTAAATAATTATTTGTCGAGGTCAGTAACATTGACAATATATCTACCGATGTTGTTTGTAAAATTTAACCTTTTTCGGCATTAGAGGGAAGCACACTTACGAGAGGAGCTAGAAACATTCAAACATTCTAAAACAGCAGATATTTAGGCAGATAAACATTTTTGGGATCGAAGAGATAGATAGTGTTTTAACTGATGTTATCTGAGTATAGTTTCAAACCCTTACAGCAAGAGAAAGGAGCACTCTTAAGGGTAAGGGAGGACGGGCATTACAATTAAATAACGCGAATAAAACCAAATTTACAGTCAAACACAGGTTTTTGGATGTCGCAGAGTGTAATTATGATTTAATTTGGCCATTTAACCCCCAGGGGCGGAAGAGGATGGGGTTCGAAATTTTCAAACGTGTTAAAAGGTCTATATTTGCGGAAAATAATTTTTTTTCAGGGTTAATTCAATTTATAGTATTTTACCCATTTTATGTCAATAGAATTTCAACCTCTTGCGACATGAGGGTGCAGAACGCTTAGGGGGCGGGGTGGACTTGTGTTACAAGAAAATATCTCGAAAACAACCAACATTCGAGTAAGTCGAACGTACTTAATGTCGCTGAGTTCGTTTATGACAATTTGAGAAATGCGCGGGTTTGGGCTGGACTGGGGTTGGAGGGGTTGGGTGGAGGTGAGTGGGGAATATAAATTTTAAAGTAAGTTAAGCGGTTGAATTTTGCGACGATTACATATATTTCTGAAACAATGAGATTATTAAAATTTCACTACACGTTCTCTGAGTTTAATTTGAATCCCTTTTGGGATTGAGAGGGTGCTCACATTACGGGTGAGGAGCAACGGGCGTTAAAAATAAATAACGCGAATAAAACCGAGATTTGAGTCAAATACAGGGTTATGAATGTCACTGAGATTAATTATGACATTTAATTTGTCATT
Organism: Zhengitettix transpicula; assembly: GCA_037074705.1. Taxonomy (NCBI): domain Eukaryota; kingdom Metazoa; phylum Arthropoda; class Insecta; order Orthoptera; family Tetrigidae; genus Zhengitettix; species Zhengitettix transpicula. The sequence continues at coordinate 184,489,567 of CM073591.1, read as the reverse complement.
TAATTCCCGAGGAGTGGTGTTTGACGGGAGTGGAAATATTGAAACATGAAATCACGACCGATATTAGAGGTGAATAATATTTTAGGGTTAATTAGATTTAAAGTAATTCTACCCAAGTTGTATGTGTAAAAATTGAACCCCTCTTTCGGCATGAGGGCGATGCATGGGGGTAGAGGGGACTGACAAGAAAAAAACGAGTCAAATCGAAGGATGTCGCTGAATTTATTTATGACATTATGGACAACGCGTGAGGGGTGGGCTGAGGTGGGAGGAGTTAGGTGAATTTTTAAAAAAATGTTGACCGGTCGTTATTAAATATATTTCTGGATCAATTTAATTAATAAAATTTCTCTACATTTTCTCCGCGTATAATTTCAACCCTTTTTGGGATTGGGAATGGAGCTTCCCTTAAGGGTGGTGGTGGAGTGTAATTACAATATAATGATGCAAAAACAATCGAAATTAGAGTCGAACCACGGTCATGTATGTCAATGAGTTTAATTATTACATTCAACTCATCGTTTAACTCCCCCAAGGAAGGGTTGGCGGGAGTGTTAATTTTAAAACATGTTTAACGGTCCATTTTTGAAAGGAATGAATATTTATCGAGGTCAATGTACTGATAATATTTCTACCGATTCTGTTTTTAATTTAAATCTCTTAAGGACGTGAAAGGTCACACTTTGGAGTGGGGGTTTGAGGGGCGTTACAAGAAAATAAATCCCAGATTGGAGTCAAATTCAAGTTATGGATGTCACTGAGGTTATTTATCACAACCATTGGGAAAGTGACTGGGGGTGGTAGGTCCTGGGCGGGAGTATAAATTTTCAGAAATGTATAATGGCCGATATTTGCGTGAAATAAATATTTTACGCTGTCAATGTCATTGATAGTATTTCTACCAATTGAGTATAATTTCAACACCTTACGGCATGGTAGGGAAGTACGCGTAGAGATGGAGGAGTTGGGCGGGGGAGGAAATTTTCAAACATTTTAAACGGTCGATATTTGCGTTAAATAATTATTTCCCGGGGTTAATGACTTTGATAGTATTTTTACCGATGTTGTTTGTGTACAATTTCAACCCCTGTGAGGGGAGCAAGGTTAGCGGTTGGGGTGGATTTACGTTAAATAAAAATAACGCTAAAACAATCGAGATTCGAATCAATTCAGAAACTATGAATGTCGCCGAGTCGAATTGGGACAATCTTGGTAACGCGACGGGTTTGGGAGGTGGTGGGCGGGGGTAGAAATTTCCAGACAATGTAATCGGTCTTTTTTGAGTGGAATAAATACTGTTTGATTATCGCATATTTGTTGGGGGGGGGGTCATCTTCTAACATGTATAAACGGCCGATATATTATGTCAATGAGTTCAACCTCCTTCGGCATCGGAGGGTGCACATTTAGGGATAGGGTCGAGGAGCGTTACATAAAAATAGCACAAAAGCAACCGAAATTGGAGACATATTGGGCATTATAGATAAATGACATCTCGGACAACGCCGGTCACCCAGCTAGTATTGTAATAAACAACTGGACGGCTTTAATTAAATGAATCAATTAACAACATTTACTAAGCTTAAGATAAATTTGTTATTTTTGATAAGTTTTAGAATGTACAAAACCTATTTCTCATGCTGAATTTCATCCATTTAAAACAAATACTTTAATTATCATTTATTAATTCGCGGCATTTTTGAACATACAATTCTTATACCATTACAATAAAATTCGTCGAATCTCTTATCTCAGTGTTTGATAATAAGAACAAAATCAATGGATAAACTGACAAATAAGAATTCAAATATAAAAGTTAACCTAAAACCATATGAAAATAAGTGAAAAGAAAACTGAACGAAATCTGACTTTACCCTTTTAGTTATTGTTTACAAATTTATATCAAAGTTTTGGTTACTCACGGAAAGTCTGTCTGGTATCAGATCTCTCTCTTGTATCTTGAAAACTACCACACTAAAAGGCCATTTTTACACAGACTCTAAACTTCATTGAAAATTTTAATACACACGATTAAAATACTCGTCCTCTGCTATCTGGAAGCTCGGATGAGCCGCCCCCTTTGGTCTGCTAGTGGTTGTTGGTCCCCTCTATGCGATAATAGTTCAATCAACGTGAAGTAACCATTTGCTTCACCGTGTGCAAATTATTTAATCAATATCTCCGTGAAAATTTTGTTTGCTTTCATGTAGAAATACAGGATCTTGCCGTTAGTACTTCATATCTGCAAACTTTACTGTTCGTTGCTCTAGGTGAACTCCAGATGTATTATATCTCCCCGTCGACTTTTAACTGTTTCATCTCTCGTGCGACACCATTCGTAGCCGATTCCAGACTTTTAGATCATCAGACTTTTACGTGAACTGAACTGTCTAGTTTCTCGCAGCCAACTCATCTTCTCGAAGTGAATACAGAGTTTTAGCGCGCGTGGTCTCCATTGTTGAACAAAGGAAAAACCCACCTTCATTGTCGCCTTTACGCATTCGTACCGCTAACAATTTAATTATGTTAAAACAATTAATGGCCTGTTTAATTAGCATTACAATATATTATAAAAACTTTTAGATTCGTGTACAAATTGTCTGTCTGCAGTTTTAGTGGCTAAGGAATTCGAGGTTATGAGTTACCAGGCTTTTTGAAAATCGGACCCGACCGGTAAAGAAAGAATCCGGAAGGTATCCGCATTCTCGCTAGGAGATATGTTGAACGCGTTGGTACAGAAGAAGGAAACAGTGAATCTGATATAGACTACTTAAGAAAAACCATTTTGAAAAGCAGAGAGGTTCAATGGGGCAAAATTAAGAATAATATTACGAAATATAGTGAGGGCTCTGTCAAAGGCTTTGGCAGAGCTAATGATTATTCAATATATTTCAAGTATCTACTTCATCTGCTAACCCTTCAAATAAATTTATCATTTCTTTTCCAATAAATAAACCTCATTTTCATCTAATTCATACATCCTGCCAATAGATATTCCTTAATCTACTGTTGTAATACTGACAGTGACTTACACATCTATAATATAGGTATTGTTTACCTATTAATAAATCAGTACTACAATCGCAGTTTTACAATCAGTCAGAACTGCCTAACTACTATAATAAAAATTCGTATAAATGATCGAATGACAAGCATTAATATTTCACTAGATGCACAATCTTTTAAGTCTTAATCTAAAAAATTATGTTAATTTTTTTGACTTTAAATACGGAGATGAAGTAAGAATTTAGAAAATCAACCTTAGATATTATCTTTTGGCCACTATTTTTTCAAAATCGTCACTTCAATTGTTTTCCCATAGCGTGATTGTTAAATTGTTACAGTGAAATAAATTTTGCTACCCTTTTATTTCAATTATCGTATAAAGCAATACATGTCCGATTTTTCTACGTCTGTTTAACTACAGAAAATGCAAAGTGTTTAATGCTATGTAAAAGTGTAATTAAATTCTTAAATCGTTGTTTTTATTTAATTTCTGGAATGGAAACGCTGAATGTATTATGATAGAATTTTCATTTACGCAGAGAGATTTGAACAGCATACTTTTCCAATTTACGGCGATTGGAAAGTACAATTTACTACATAAATACGTTGTATTTAAATATTCGCTTTTAATTACACTTTTAATAATCCTCACTTAGACTCAGAAATTTTTGTTCTCTATGTATTCCAGTTTATTGTGTCATCAGGCACGTGATACATCTCAAAATCTCATTTTCGTCAGCGTATATATAAATAATTCCTAGTCTGATATATTTCATTTTTTTCTATTCTGTCAGTATTCAAAGGATGCTTTGTATAATATTTTTCACTAATATCGGATTTCAATTTTCCTTGTTCCACTACCGTGCCAAGTGTTACTATCGCAATGGTACAAATTTTCTGTCCTTTCTCGACATATATTCCTCTTAATGTTCTGTCCGTTTAACCCTTAGCATTCCTTCATACAAGAACACATTTCAATTCACTGTCTTTCAGTACTTGGTAATATTACCCTAAAAACTTCTTCACTCCTTCTTTCTCATCTGAATTAGTTTTTTGTATTGAGTTATGTAATTTTACTGCTAATTCTGTTGTAGTGTCTGTGTTTGGTTTTCATCTGAAGTAATTTGTTTATTAATTTATCATTTCTGTTGTTCTTAATGGAAATGGATTATTTTCCAAAATGTGTTCCACTTTTCTGTCAATTCTTTAGTTTGGTATTATATATTTAATTCCAATAAATTTAATATAATTAATGGATGGTTAATGGTCAAAATTCATATTAGAATGAAATAAATATAATATACAATAATATCATATAAATTTTGCTATTTAGGTATTGTAACGCGTGTATTTTGGTTTTAATTTGCTTTGTCTTCGGAAGTGTTGTCTGCTGTAGTTTGGAGAATTCGAAATCGTGCATTGGCGGACGGATGCCAGGAGTTGTTTTCTGTTAAATGTTGGACGATGTGTGCGTGGGTATCGAGGAGATAAATATTTCCATCCAAATAGTTTTCGTGTCCTGTCTCGATTGTTGGCCTCAACATGACTGAATTATTGGCCATTGTTGACTACAGAACTGCAGCTTCGTATTATAACTCTTGTAACAATGGAAGAATCAGTGAAACAATGACATTTCGATCAAGTTTTCTAATAATGAAAAAAGTAAAAATATTGGGAGGATATAAATGGTGGGGAAAAAAATATGGAAACTAAAATGAGTGGAAGTGTATTCCCATTGTTGATGAGCAAGAGATAAGCTTCTGAAACTTGAGCAGTTGCTCTGCGATCACCGCAGCTAGTAGATGTGTATTAAAAAATGGAATGATAGACAGTAGTTTTTCTCGGGAGTCCGAGGCAGAATCGTCGTGTGAAAGGGGCCACAATTTGTTAGTGAAGAGTTTATCGAAGCCACACAATTTAGTACGACGGATTACCAGCACAATGAATCCCGGAGGCCGACGCCGAGGCTAGTGGTCAACCCCTGAGTCGACGCCTTGCAGTGGTCATGACTAAGGCATCGCTGCATTTAACCCGTTCTGCCAGCTGTGAGATTCGGAGACGCCGTACGTCGGTACGAGAGCTACAGCAGACAACACAACACTGAATAGCAGTACGTATTTGGTACGCGCAGCAGATCTCTTCTACGTAAAAAACCACAGGTGCCTGCTTAACTGTAATAAACTTAGTACATATTCTTTAATCATCAATAATTTTTTGATCCAACATAAAAACCCAGCCTAAAATAATAATTCTTTACAGTATTTTACCCGATTGCTTGAAGAAGTCCCAAAATTGTGGACGTAACGTGTTAAAATAAATTTTTGCTTTAATACATTTTAATGACATATTCGCTGAATTTTTTATTCATTTATTATAAGATAATTATCATATTATATCAAATATTTTGTAATTTAACTTTTACGATTAAAATATAACTTATGAAATGTATTGGTGGAAACTTGAAAAAACTTCAGTCTTAGTCCATGGTATATTTATTAACTAGAAATAATTCAAAATAACCAGAGAATTTTAGGTAGGCCTATCTCCAGTTTCAGTTATTATCAATTCATGTTCGAATGAGGTTCACAGAATATGTCCAAAGTCAGGGCTCAATAGAATCAGCAAACTTAAATGAAAAAATCAACAGAGATTTATGATTCACGTATTCGGTGAAGAATTAGCCAATCTAATATTTCTTTTTCAGACTATATTTAACGTAGACAACTGTTATGACGTTTCTATTGACCACTTGGTAGTTGTTTTGTTAATAAATAACGAATAATTCATAAGTATAGGACGAAGAGAGTAAAAAACCAATTTGAAGCCACGAAGGAAGTACTTCAATGTCCCAGGGACTTCTTAGCAGAGCCGATGGAGCGACGAAAAGCAATTAAACGAAACAGCTATCTTCTGAATATGAGCAAGTTAGTATGCACGCAGGGATTTTTAATTAAAGCTGCCTCCGTAATTGGCTTAAATTCATAACTCGGAATGTGGAGTCAGTTCGTGACTGTCATTACGTCGGCGATTTTCCGGCAACTGTGCAGTGAGCGATTCAGCAATTAGGAATGCCGGCGCGAGAAGAAACATAACAATACGCCCATATTATATCACATAACTCATGGCTTTGGCTGCCATGTCCTTTGTAACGCTTAACTTTGGATAAGAATTTAACCGTCGCTTAAATGAACACATGAGCGATATGTATAGAGATTAATCAAAATTGTTTTAAGAAAATATATCCTGTTACCTTCCTAATTTTTATGGTCCTTCACAACGTAGTCCCAGGTAATTTTATAAAAAGTTCTTCAAAATTGTTTACAAGATGATTTTGTTTTACATTGCGGAAATAATGAAGTTATGTGATAGTAAAACCGGATTGTAGCGAGTATGAAGAAGTAACACTGAATTCTGTGAGATATTTTGCAAAAGCATTGGCCACGTGCAACCGTTCATTGTCTCATTGCAGAATCCACCTTTTCTCTTTTAATTCTGGTCTGCTATGATTCAGTGTATGTAATGTTTTATACTGATAACGGGATTTTACTTATTTATTTTTAAGATATTTAATTTTTTAAATAGTTGCTTAACTCTCTATTAAATAGTTTGGCAGGGTGAAATTAATTACAATAATTAATAATTTGAATTTAATAAACATATATAAAAAAGAAATTAACTTCCTGCTCTTGTTATCATGTTGAAATACCAACGGCTATTTTACAAAGTAAACAGAAACATAACAAAACAAAAACAGAGACAATTTCTGACAATACGATGAAAAAAATGTAAGTCTGATTGAAAATAATGAATAAGGAAGATAGCCAATTACGACAAAAAAGTGATAATATAAATACCACACAACGTTTCTGGGATCCTTGTGCCTTTCGTCAGGTGCGAAGAAGAGCATAGAGCGACACAACTGCACTTGTCAGTTGACAAAACTTAAAAGCGACGAAAATGTACGACAATGGGAGAGCCGAAGGGCTAGCGTAACAATAAGGGAGAAAATACAATGGGAAAACCAAAGAGATATATAAACATAATAGAGTGGCTATATCAGCGTTACAGCGCTCTGGGTGGCAGCAACAAACAACACTGACCGCCATTTTTTAGTAGGTCTACTTCACCGAAATCCTTAGTTGTTACGCTGTTGTTGGTGAAAGTTTTGAAGTTTTTGTGTTAAAATATATTGTTTTGTTAATATTAATCATGCCAAGCGTGTGTTCAGCCTACAATTGTAATAATCGTAGTTCGAAAACACAGGAAGTATCGAATTTTAGGTATCAGCATAATAATAATAAGAAAAATAACCAAATGCAGACAAAATAAGTGATAATATAAATAGAACACAACGTTTCTGCGATCCTTGTCCTTTCTTCAGGTGCTAAGAAGAGCCTAGAGCGACACAACTGCACTCGTCATTTGACAAGCTTTGGAAGTGTTGTGTCGGTCCAGACTATTTCGTCTGTATTTGACTACCTTCCTTATTATTTTTCCGACGTATCAGCATTTTTCATTTCTAACTGAACTTATTCTTAGGTCGTATTTATGAAATTTATGTATTCTTCATGATCATCTATAATGAGAGTCAGATTTATTTTTATTAAAGTATTTCTCTGTACTGCAAGTAATCTAGCCCATTTTTTTATATCGACAAGTTAATCAACCCGTCTAAAGACGTTGTGAAGTTACTTACACTTGCTGGAAAAGTATTGAGGAATAATGAAACAGACATAGGAAATAAGAATTTGATATTGTGTGGAGGTGGGGAGGTATTTCGGATGTTGGGACATAAACAAATTTTATTTAGTGAATTCGACCATTTAATAGTCGGCCGAATTTGGTGAGGAAACTCACTGCTTAATTTTAATAAAGGTTATATTAAAACATTACTTTCATTGCAGAATTCGTCATATGTGTAAAGAAAAAGAAATGGATGAAAGAGGACGCAATATTAGGCAATTGTATACAAAACATATTATTTAAAGGTCAATAATGTTTTCAAAGCCCTCAATGTGTTATATTTACTTAAACCTTAAAAAATATGTTGTTTGTAGAGATTTGCCGTTAGTTTCGGGTCATTTGTGCGACATAGTAAAGGTTAGCAGACGATAGGGGAACGCCCACCAGCCCTTATAAAACATGGCGGCTTAATTTACAATTTGCTTTAAATATGGCGGCGACTTGTCCAGTCTATGTTGTTTATATATGTCTTTGGGGAAAACAGAAGGTTTAGTGTAATTATTAAGGGATCATAGCAATTATTGAGTTTCATAGTGTCTGTTTATCTTTCTTATTCAACGTAATGGACCGACTTTGATGAGATTATTTTCCGGTACATTACCACATTCACGTCTGGCAGGTCAAGACTTCGCAGATGGCTCGTGTGGACGCTGCAATCGCTTCTCCTTTCTCCGAAAGTAACATATAACATCACAAACACACTAACTTATAACATTTCACCCTTCCAAACTTCACACTCTATAAACTAATAACTAACTGATTTCCCCTTATTCTACCAACTCCCTTCAATATCGGTTTTTTAAATTTCCCCAAACAAAGGGTTGTATTGTAGGGCCTACTGTTTTTATCCGATGGGAATTAAATTTCTTAATTATCCACAGTCAAATAGCCAAATACTGGGCTATGGGAATACACGGCCACGATGAAGCCAATCTGGTGGAGCGTCTTGTCTCAACAAGCTTAAGTATTGTGATCAAAGATTATTCTAGCCAGAAACTCACAATATTTGAATCTCTGCAAAGGGATACCACGTCACGGTTGTTTTCGTATCACCGAGTACCTGAGAGGCGAGCATTGATCCTAATCAGACTCAAGCCGAGAATAGTTAATTCTCATGATATTTTATTTCTTAAAATAAATTAAAATACGTAAAAAAAATAATATCCCCAATTAATTCATTCCACTTTCGTACACCACAATAATCTCAACTTTTATCAGTACTTCTCCATAGATTTTCAAGTACCAGGAGTATGGTGGACCGACATTAATATGTGACAGTAAATTTCCTTACAGAAGCAACCACTTGTGCATCCTTTGGTATTGTTGATGTCGGAGCTTTTCACGGGGGTTAATTTACTCTCAGCATTGAAATTATTCAGCCTCGCTTTTTCAGTAAATTCTATTGTGGAATGGAAGTATTCATGTTACTGTGACATCAGTTGCTGTAAATGAAACTAAACACCTTAAAACATTGCGCGGTTATCATTGACTGGAGTCAAATCAATGAATCGTGTCACATATTCATTACATACTTAGAAAAAGCAATAACATTCTTCCTTTATATAGTAAATTCAGTATTGAAAAGGTACCGTTATCATTGAACAGCTAATTTTAAAATCACCGACCACACACTTTACATAATTATATAATTAAACATACATAGTCATATATGGCATTATATTTTTTCCAGGTGTTTTTCAAGCGTAGCCATCGTTACTTACAATATTAGAAACAAATTTTTGTTTGTGACAAACTGATGTCGGTTCGAAACATTATTCGTACATTTCTCGAAATGTCGTTTCAACTTTTAATACTTAACATACTAAAAAGTTGGGCGGATACAGTTTGTAAGAATTAATACTTTACAGCGTTACTTCCACCTTTCGCTGACCCCATCAGTTTAACCTTATTCTAAGACTAAACCATACAATTATGTCAACTTAAATAACATAAATAACATGCCAAAGATGTTAACAAGTTATTTATATATTCTAGATATATTGTAGAAGTCTTCTTGTATCGCTTTGGACCTTATTGGAACATTTGTATAGTTTAATTTGAATTATTTCAGAAATTAATCTGGCATATTATTAAGAATCAGTTGAGACGGTATTTTTGAAATCAAAGTATGATTGTATGGAGAACAATGATTAGGTTAAAGTTCAGTTCATTTGGACCACAATTCTTGGAAGAAACGTTATGAAGTATTAATTCACACTATTATTCTAAACTGTCTGTATTCCGCCATATATTCAAATTATTAGTTATCTTTGACCAAATCCGATTGTTGTTAGTATAAAATGTAATCGTGTCGCTGAATTATATAAAAAACAAATACTACGTGGTGGCAGCGGTAATTGGACCTCGGTAGCGTTAATTGAACTTCGGTATCAGTAATTTGAGCTTGGTAGCTGTAATTGTACCTTACAATTGTCTGGACGTAATAAGCATTTGCATTGATAATGGTCGTAATTAATCATTCTCTGCATGATTTTTCAAAAGCCCAAGAATGGAACCAATGGAAAAACAGATTCGAGAGTTTTCGAATGGCTACAGAATTGGACAATAAACCTGGACCAAATCATGTTAACATGTTGTTATACATCATAGATTCTCAAGCGAACGAGCTATTTACAGACTTTGGATTGCTTGACGCTGATAATCAGAACAATAATAAGGCCATAGCTGCAATTGACAAACAATTCAACGTGAAACGAAACCGTACATATGAACGTGCGGTGTTTAATCAACGCGTCCAGAAAGAAAGTGAAGCTGTTGAAGAATTTATTGCAAGTTTGTATACATTAGCGGAACATTGTGAGTTTGATGCACTAAAAGATGAATTTATCTGTGATAGCGTAGTCGTGGGCATAAAGGACCACGAGCTTTCAAAGAGGTTGCAACTGATCGATCCTCTAACGCTGGACGAGGCAGTCGGTCACAATGGCGAAGAAAAGTGCCCAAATGCAGACTCAACAAACAGTATTTTATGGAGGAAGCCACAAATCGATACGATTGTAGAAAAAATTAAATCATCTGCTAAAAAAACACCAGGTTGATATAGTTCGCGTATTTAACCGGAAATAAGCATGTATCCGAAGTTAAACCCCAAATTAAATATTTTGCTAAACATTGAAGAAAGCTGCTGGAATTGTGGACGAGCTAAACAATCCAAAAGCCAATGGCCAGCAGTAAAATCTGTCATTTATGTAAACGAATTGGTCATTATGCCAAGTTTTGCAAAAATAAAAATATACATAGTGGTGTTAGAGAAGTTTTGACAGCGAATAAGGAAGATAAGGCTTTTACCGAAGCCATTGCTTCGGACAAAGCAAATAAACAACGCTGGGCCGCTTCTGTGAATGTTGCTAATTCAAAAATTACATTTTATGTTCAAAATTTTCATCAAGAATTCCTGACTCAATCATCAAACGACCAAAGGAGGAGAAAAGACGAAATAGACAGAAACATCATGGTACACGTCACTTGAGAGAACTACAACCAGGAGAAGATGTTTGGATTATGCATAAGCGGACAACGGACACAATCGTCGAAAAGCGTTCAAATCCTCGTTCATACATTATTAGTACACAGAAAGGACAGATCCGGAGAAACCGGTAGCATCTTAGCCCTATGGTAATCAACAAGTTTGACATGGTGCAACCAGAAACTGACAACAGCACAACAGGATGAACATGAGGTTCCCATTAGCGATTCTCCCAAGCCATCCAGTGAAACAGTCACCCCAGAAATTATCGACAGGAATAACAGTCACTAAAAGTGATCTTGTATCCAAACCACCAAACAGACTGAATTTGTGAATCATAGACTATTTGTGTTATTGTATGGTCATTATGTGCTGTGTGTGAACATTTGAATTTTAAACGTTTAATCATTTAAGTTTTATTGTTATTAATAATTCTGGGTCATTGCTCTCTCTTGACTATTAGCTTAAGAGGGGTGGTGTGTCGGCAGGCCTTTTGTTACCTTTGCTATGAGGCATTGGTTATCTTTGATCAAAACAGATTTTTGTTAGTATAAAATTTTATCTAATGTAATCGTGTCTCTGAAATAAAATAATACCAAATTCTACAATTACCATGATCTCATTCTTCCAACGATTTCTCTACGTTTCTCCTAACATCTAGTATGCTTATCTGAATTCTGTAAATTTAAAATGTAATGTGGCCGCACGTATTTGAAAGAAACGCCCAACATTATTGATAGTTGATCTCAGAATCTTTCAACCAACCTGTTCGAAGTACAGCCCACCCGACAAAATGCCTCTGTTGATTTTCTGTACTATGTGTATACATTGATTGATCTTGCGCTCTGAATGCGTCCTTAAACGCCGAATATTAAGGGCGTGGATATATGTCTCAGTGAACGAATGAAATTGCCTGAAGCAGTTCACTTGCAATCCACGCCAGAAATGAAGCGATCGCCGTACTGCTGGAGTTTCTCACCGACACAGAACTGTACAAAGAAATATAACCGGCCATAGTTTCCATACTAGAAGTAACTTATCAGATATCTACAATGAGATACTGAAAATGTTGTACACTTATATTATTTTTTGATTATGTGCAGTCGGCAAGAACATTGCAATTTGACGTGACTTTAAAACAACCCAAAGAAAGTAGTTAACATTATTTAATTTATATTGCAATGAACACAAATTATTATATGAATTTAATAACTGGTATGTTCAAAAAGTTGATGAGTTTTACAGTAAACATGTGATTGTTGGATATAGATATTCTTTGCAATCAATCAACTTAGAGTTTAAAAAAATATTTCTTTTTAGCGTAACAGGCTACATGAGGGTAATCCACATGGTGACAACTCCGCTTTAATAGCATAGGAAGGGATGGATTTGAAAGGGGGGATGCGGAAGGGTGGAGGAAGATAGCCAAGGATTAACTAGGGCCCCCGGGCTATGGTTTAAGGATCCTATCGGGAAATTCGCCTAAAAGTGATGCAGGGAAAACCCTAGAAAAACCTGCATCATGTAGGGCGGGCATTGCTAGGAGATGATTGTCGTTGGAGATTGTTATCTGATCAGCTGCGAGAAATGTTATGGAGCGTTTGTTGTTTAGAGAGAACTAATGAAAGGTATCGAGACTGGAATCTGGGCTTCCATCAGGACTCAGGCGGTTGCGTTGAGTGGCGTCACGGACGTCAGGGTGGTCTCACGTTGGAACCGGAGACGTGGACTGCGTTTCTTTAACCTGGCGAGCTGCATGTGGATTGTCTGAGCTACCTTTGAACACTTTAGGATACCGACTATCAAACAGTGTACAATAAAATCTGTACTTTTAATGCGACCCGATAAAACGACCTGCGATAAAAGTCTCATTTAAAATAATAGCCGTGTAAATTTTTTATGTATACTTTACATTAATAATTCATTAAGTGTTTTAAATAAATTCATTAAAATTACATATTATTCAATTTAAGTTTCATAATTTACAAACCTTTCACTAATTATTAATAATTGTTATCAAATTTTAATAACTTCACAATTTAATTAGTTTGATTTAATTGTTCATAGTCAATATTTAATGTAATGATTTTACACTGTAAACTGAAGTTAAATTTATTTAAATGATTCAAAATTTAATATATCGTATTCAAAGTAAACGAAGAAAATTATTTAAAATTAAATACCACACAGCGTTTCTTCTTGCTTTCGTTATCGTTATTACACCTCCTACGATTTCCCTTCATCTGACGGAATCCACAAGGATTTCAGAAACGTCGTACAGATTTAATTTACCACTTATTTTTGTTTGTTATATAGCTACTTTTTATCGAATTAGTTTCACAGCTTTCTCAACCCATTTAGTTCTGACAATAGTTTGGATATTTTCTTTCAATTTTTTTCATAGCTAGATTGCCGATCTCTCAGAAATATGTTGTCTCGATTTCTTGAATTTAGGTGGTTCGTTCAAATATAAACCAAAATTGAGAAGAAAATATTTTTATAGTTTATTTAATCATGTGCGGTCTGTTTAATTCAATTGTGGTGTAAATTCTCACCTGGACCTTTTCATGTCTACAATATGAATCATAAGTAATTTTACTGAAGTCCATGTTCTACGATGTTTTCAGTTTTATTTCCTATCTCCGGTACTCCTGCCTCTCCCTTATATATACTTAATTACAGATCTTAAGACGGAATGACTACCAACGCCATCCCAAGCCATTGTTATAATGGTTAAGCGCAAAAACCCTCCGATCGTTTCAACAAAAGAAACTACCTCACAGATCTGAATTTGTAAAATTCAAACATGTGAGCCCTCGTCCTAAATGTGTATGACATGAATGAAAAGAAAACATTTGGTGCCGGCCGAGTGGCTTAGAAAACGTTTCGATAAGTGCGCGATTAATAAGGCAGGGCACGATGGCGCTCCATTCCCCACAATTTCCGGCGCTCGCGGGGGTGAGCACAAACTTCACCCTCTTCCTTGGCTTTAACTTTGAAGACTATCAATGCAAATCAGCATTAAGTATGCAAATCGCGTCTCAGCAGTGGAATAATTAAGTTATCCCTATTAGTTTGTGCCAACAAGTAAAAGCTGCCGCTCATTAGTTTCCCATTCTTCGCTCATTTGAAACTCTAATTACGATACATATTTTAAAACGGGGTAAAGAATACGACCACCGCATTCGTCCTAAGAAAATTATTCAAGCACAGTCTGCCACGAAGAAAACGATCATTTTACGAGAACGTAATTTACTTCAACGTATGCATCAGATGTTACCACGTAAAATAACCATGCTGAGAAATGATTCACTAAACTATGACATTGACCAAGTGTATATTTACCTATGCACTACCACAATTTGGTATTGAAATTACTTCGAACGATCGTATGGATAAAATACAAATAAGATTTTTTTTCAGCTTCAGTCAGTGACCTCCTTTAGAAAATCATTGCAACCTGATCGATCCGTAAAGCTAGATTCATCGTTAATCCGGAAGTCCTATTCAAGTACACAGGGGTGGATATCGAAAACTTTTATCCGTCGGTAATAATATGGAATCTGGAACGACAATTTATTTACTCATTATGAAAAACAGAGAAACTTTGACAAGTCGTATAAATTTGACATTGAGGTGCGTCACTGTAGCGCATTTATGCGAACTTCCGACGATATATGTAATTTATTTACTTCAACGATGATTAAATATATTAAAATATAAATGAAATGAAATTATAGCATTCGCCAACTTGGTAATCCTTAATTTTTTTAAATGAGCGCATCTCTATGAAAATTGATTGATCGTTAGTTCTACAGACTGAAACTCGACTCACGATATATCATCAGGTGTATACGCTTAAATGCGCTGTATTTTAGTCAGAAAAACACTTCACATTTCAGTAAAAGAAAAATAAGTTATTCGCTACCTACACATTTTTCCCATCTCTCGGCCAATTGTGGGTATTACACCAAAAATATTTAATCCTTTTCAAGGGAAACTACTCATCCGGGCATTTTGGTACGTATTCCAAAGAATCGAAGTTCAGCTCAGCGAGCGCGTGTTCCATCGACGAATACAGGTGGTAGTCGGAAGTGGCCAGTTCTGGTTAATAAGCGGCATGGGATAGAACCTCCCAATTGAGTGCCTCGAAGCAGTTTCGGAACATTCTTGTCGTGTACGATGGAACGTTGTCGTGAAGGACATTCAGGTATTTGCTGATAATCCGTCCTTTTATCACGCAGAACACGATTCAATTTGATCAGTTGTTGGTGGCAGCGATGAGCATTTACAGCTTCACCATGTTTCAACAGTTCATACTAGACGATACCCTGATGACCCAACCAAAACACACATCTTTCTTTTTCGTCTGAAGCGATTGGATCTTGCGGTCGATGTTGATGAATGGCCGGTATCAACTCACGATTTCTTGCGTTTAAGATTATAGAAATATATCCACTTATAATCGCCAGCCACAATCCGATGCAGGAACGACTTTTTGTCTAACGAGAAAGATTTCGCCTGTGTTTCGGAGTCACTCCATCTGTATATCGTTTAATACATGCGGAACCAATTTTCCTATCATTTAAATCGTTCCCGTGGTACGTACTGACGTGGAAATGACTGGCTGAGTAACACGCAATTGCTCGGGAAGCATTTTTGTTATTGGGTATCGTCCTCGTCCAAAAGTGCGTGCAGTTGATGGTCCTCAACCTTCTTGGGCCGATTTTCATGCTTCTCATCGCTCAGGTCAAAATTGTCCTGTTTGAACCAACGAAACCAATCTCTGTACGTTGTTTCCGATAAAGCACTGTCGTCATAGGGTTCCACAAACATTTGATGCGATTCGGCCGCCGATTTATTCAAATTGAAGTAGAAAAGCAGAACTTCATACATTTACTCTTTTTACGTTCAAAAACTGGATATGATTACTGGAGAAACAATATATGTTTTATGAAAATGCTGATGATTTGCACTTACTATTGTTGACAGATGTCAAACTCTTAAAAAATAATGCCGTTTCGGTAGTAGCTTAATATGATAACTAACGACACCTATGAGCAGAAAGAGGATTTGAGCTTATACATCTGGTATATATATATATATATATATATATATATATATGTATACTGTAATTATTGTCTAGGAATGATTAAATCAATTACATTTGCCCCACGTTGTTGGGCAAAAATGTAATGATTAACTGGAAGGCTTCAATTAAAAAATTAATTAATTAGAATAAAACAAATTTTATTTTTCAAAGATACAAATTATCAGCCTTACTTTGCACATTTAATTTCATCAAATTTACAAACAAAATTTTTATATTGTTTTTATTTGTGGCTTTCTAGGAAAATACAACTTTATAATTTTACAAAAATTACATCTAATTACTCTTTCTCTCAGGGTCTTTACTGGGCTTGATAGTAAGAACAAACAAATTTAATAAACTAATTAACAAATCAAAATAGAAGTGAACGGAATATAAATTCTAAACACAATAAAGAAAACGAAAACTAAACAAGATAACGAACTCTGACTTATACCTTTAATCCTCGTTTACATACTTTAAATACTTGATTTTCTACTCACGAATGTCTTTCTGGTACCAGATCTGATTCTTGGAGCTTGAGGGCACAACTCACTTTATTCACTGATTCTACACATCGTTTTTAATAAACACAGTCGTAGTTCTCGTTGTTACTCCACCTGGAATTTTGGGATCAGCCGCTTCTTCGGTCAGCCCTCGGACGTATGTCTCCTCGATGCCTTTATGAGAAATGTTATTTCGCATCTGTGTGGTGCAAACCTTTTGCTTCCACTTTGCGATTTTGTATCATGAGTCCCTCTGTCAAGAACTATTTACTTGTGTTTTATAGAGTTTAATAGATCTCGCAGTTGAACTTCCTGGACCACGGTATTCTCGTACTCGAAACGTTCGCTGGACTGAATTCCGTACGAGCGCGCGGTTTCCAACAACTATTACCGACAAAGAGCCGTGATTGTTGCTTTCAAGATATGTATATATATATATTGGAATAAATACAATTAAATAATTTAAATAAGCCCCACGTTGAGGTGCAAAAATGTAGTAAATACAATATTAATTTAAATTAAATCCCAAGTTGAGGCATCAAAATTAATATTAAAAATTAAATGAGATTTTATATAAGCAAATTAAAAATTAAAAGTAATGGATTTTAAATTAAAAACAGAGGATAAGATATAAAACAAAGTTAATTTATTAAAACAAATTATTATCACCATTGAAGTTATGTTACATATTGGTAAAAATTGTAACGTCTTGTTTTTTAGAGCCGATTATGGGACCTCCAACAAATAATATTACGACAAACAATTAAAATTTTACAAAGTGAGAAATTCTTAATTTAAACAATCAGTGAACTATGAAATCTGAAATCTGGCGATAAATATCATTCACATCAGATATTAAATTCTTTAATTTGCATTACAATTTTGCTGTGCAAAAGGGGGGCTCGTACTCACTCGATTATTGTTTAACAATTTCACAGACATGCCATGTTTCACTGAATTTAATTGTCGTTATTATTTCCACACACTTTCTGCTCTTTATACTTGACCACGCTAATTTTTTCGCTGTTCTGCCGTTTTACATACTCAACATTTACTGCATACTAACTTGATATATCTGAGCATCTAATTAACTGGTGTCTCTCGCAACATCAGACAACCATTGCGAACTGTAGACTGGAAACTGACGACTCCCATATTATTGTACACAATTCTATTGTTTCCGCCGCTGACAATGAAAGTCGTAAAATGTTGTTAATTAATTAATTACATTTTTCTTTTTAATTACCACAATGTATATTGTAATGCCAATTAATTAAGACATTAATTGTAAAATTAAAAATATAAATTGTTTTAGAAATCCTTTGTAGCGGCAGGAGCATTTGAAACAACAATATAAAAGCTGGTTCAGTTCCTTTGTCGGAAGGTCTGTCAAAATGGCGTATGCGCGCTCAAATTGCGAGACGAAAGTCCAGTTTTTTGCATTAAGATATTGAGTAGTACAGTTCGTAGGGAGATTTGTTGAGAGACGGTTCACGGAAAGACCTCGTCGAGTTATAACAGTTTTTGGAAGGAGAATTCAACATGGTTGGCAATTATCAGGACATAGTAAAACATTCATAAAAGTATAACGTCGAAACCTGCACACAAAACGCATAAATAGCAAAAGTTTCGGTTTAAGTCCGGAACAATAAAGACTACCCAATCGACGAATCGTAGAATTCACCTAAGGCGAGCGGTCAACCGACAGATGACGAAAGGAGGATCATCCGAGTTCCTGACGACATATAAAAAATTTTGATTTAGAATCTGTGAGTTTAGAAGCAGTGTAAAACCCACAATAGTGTTCTCGAAAATAAAGGTACGATGGGTCAGACGTGAGTAACAATTTACGAAACAATTAATTATGTAAACGTAATTGAAAGATAGCCGTCAGATTTCGTTCTCTTCTTTTTTATTAAAATTGTTAATCAGAGTCAATCTTTTTACTTTTAATTTCGTTCACAATTATTATTTGTTCTAGTTTAATTGACGAATAAATTTCTTATTCTTTTAATTGTAATTTGTTGATGATAAGATTATAAATATTATTGATTCGTCCATTATCAAACCTAGTGGAGACCCTGAGAAATTCAATATTATAAATTTTGTAATTGTTTGAGTTATTGCCACAATAAAAAATCTTTTGTTTGTAAATTTATTAATTATTTTCATTTATTAAACGACCATTAATTTGCATATTACAATATATTGTAACATGATTATGTTAAATGACGATTTATTGCCTTTGTCGGTCTCCTTTGCCGCGACACATATTGTTAAGTATTGTTGTTGTAAATCGCGCTCAGATACGTGGCAAGGCAGTCAGGCATTTCATCAGGGGACGGAGGTCCCAGTGATTTAATAGAAAAATGTTATAAATAACCATGCCCTGCAGGTGTTTAATGTTTCATGGCACGATAAATATACTAATTACAAATAAAAACTGTTTTGGTAATTTCATTCCAAAAAATTACCTGGCGCCCATATTAGAAATTGAGTCGATAAACGGAAGGACGAAAGGTCGGACGCTACAATATATATATATATATATATATATATATATATATATATATATATCACAAATCCGAAAGCCAATAAACTTATATCAATACTCCGATCATAAAAATCTCTTAAATCTAAATCGAAGGGTATTTGTTTAAGAGAACACTATCTCATATTTCTTTCCCGATTGCTATATCGTATCCTTATCATTTACTGAACTCTACAACGTAATTTACTATAAATAATCGTCACAGTGCTATAGCGTGCGTATAGAATCAAATTGTTTCACTAAATTTCGTACCACATTTAAATCGTGGTATTGTATTTATTTTAGAATTGTATAACTTAAATTACCTTCAATCTATAGTTTCCCTTACGTGTCGTTTAAGTGTACGCATTTCCCCTCGCATGATTTTACAGATTGTCATTCGACTATGGGTCGTAAATTTTGTACTCGAAATTTCCATTTTTATTCCACCTTCCAATTCTGGACCAATAAAATTCTCAAAGATTGTATTAATTTCTGCTTCCAACAAAAAATTTTAAGCATTTATTATTCGACAATGCTGAAACCGTATTTGGAAAATGTCAAACCAATTATCTCACAGCTCATCTAGTAATTATCGAATCTTGTTTTGGCAGTGTAGCGCAGCTGGAGGCGGAGCGGGGCTAAGATGAGCAGCCTCCCACGCGATGGACCGGCTGTATTAATCAGCCACGTTGCGGCTACACTCATTTTTGACGAGGGTTTTTTTAATTGAGCAATCAAATTGGAAAAGTGCCGTAGCTAATTGATGGCAGGAGTTTGTCGAGCGTGGTATTGCATATTGCTAATTACAAAATCTGATAAAAAGTTGGTGGCTACGGAATCTATGTATTGTCCGTGTATGTCGGAGTAATTGGGAATTAACACGACGCGAGCGGTAACGCAGGAGTATCAAATTACAGCTATCTCGGAAATTGCTCGACTCAAATTATCGGTTGGGCCAAAGTCGCCAGTAATTAAATTATCCAGATTTATTATTTTCGATGCAAACCGTAAAACGAAATAAAACAGGGAAGTATAATGTGATCAGTTCTAAATCATGTCACTTTGAATCACATAATTTCTTTGCATTTTCTAGTTGTACCAGGCCGAATGTTTCATGGAGAATAAATATAACAACGTAAAAGAAAAAATATATGTAAAAACAGATAATTTCAGATACACGTCATTACATAATATGAAACGAGGAATAAAATTAACAGAATTATTATATTGTAATATTTTTTTTAGAAACTGATGATAATCCCAGTTCCAGACATCATGAAGAATAACATAGCTTCGATTAATCTGTGCTGTTTACTAATATTTTTGTCAAAGTATATACAGTTTAGTTTTGTTCCTTATTAATAATATATAGTTAGTAATATATCTTTCGAAGTTTAAGTTCCTCTAAGGAAGATTAGTTCACTAGAACTAATAAGAAAATGTCACATACATTAAATTATTTGATAAAATCAATCATATATATCACTCATTGATGACGTAATGTTTTTCTTCTATAAAATATCTCACTTCAGTCTTCTAATATTACTCTTATAATATCCATGATTACATACTCAATCTACTTTAATTATTGTTCCATAAACTTAATTTGTTTTGAATATAAATAAATATTAGATCATGCCAACAAATAGATCAATAAAATAACTGACTATACGTGCGTGACGAATAATAATTGGTAGGCGTGTTATTGGAATGCTAAAATTACTTCTGCTTTTATAAACATTTCCTCAGGATTCCACATACATATTTCATCTTCTAATAAATAAAATAGACGGTTTGTTTAAGTGAGTATTCCGCATACAAATCCACACCCGTGGAGTATGACCAAATTTCGTACACGTGTTCCTTTCTAACGCGAAACAAACACTTCGGGTAGGACAGGACTACCACTATCATCCCCAGGGATGGGGGATAAACAAGGGCAGAAATGTTCAAAAATGCTCAAATGGACTATATTTGCGCCGAATCAATGAGCTTCATAGTGTTTCTCCCGATGTTTCTTTGTATAATTTGATTACCTTTCTTGCACGGGAGAGGAGAACCTTTAGGGGTGGGAGTGGAGGGGCGTTACATCAATATAACGCGAAAACAAGCGAGATTGGAGTCATATCCGGGGTTATGGATATCGCTGAGCTTAATCATATAGTCCGGGCAACGCCGGGCACCCAGCTAGTTAATTTATAAAATATACAGATCACTTGTAGGAACGAAATATTCCCAACGAACAAAAATCAAATATAACATTCCTCTCCACAGATACGTATCCTCCACGAATGTACATCTCTTTCCTATAAAGAAAAAAAACGTAAAGTCCTCAAGATTCTACACGGAAATACAAATATTAACTTTGCTAAATTACAATATATCGACAAAAAAATTATATTTCTCCAGAAAACTATAAGTATAATCTACCGTTTGTGATTTCACATTGTTCTGTTCAAATTCGTAAATTCAATATATGATTTCGAATTTCGGATTAACCGTAGCTGGATGTAATTGTCAACTATAACTTACTGGAAGAAAGTGATTTAAGAAAACGATGCTCCTCGCGTCCAGTTTGTTACTAACAATACTCACCATTGTATATCCATGACTTGGTTTCTAATCACGAACTTCGCAGTTCTCCTCTGCTCCAATTCCAAGGAATCAATATAAGATTCCAGTATGAATCTCAACTCTTCCGCCGTGTTCCAACACCGGCTGCAATTTTCTATTGTGAGCCAGTTGTTCAGTTATGATAGTCCCCATTTAGAATTGAGTTACTATCAAACACGTCGTGACATGTTAACTTTCTATTTTACTACTTAGACAAATGTTATATTTACGACAGTAGGCACGCCAAGACAAAATTCAAGATTCGTCTACGTAATCTTGTTAAAAAAAATCCTTTACAAAACTCAATAGGCCCAATTGGGATGTAAAAGACATGTCAAACTGCAAATGATACTGGACATTATATGCGTTCTTTGATTAAAAATTGTTATTACCTGATGAGGTATTTAAAAGTTTATAATAATGAATTTTAATGCACAGTCTTTCTTTCCCTTCATTGTTATTCTTACCTCGGACAATGAAATATCCGTTTAACACCTCTCATAAATTGTACATATTTTGTAAACGAAATGGTGTTTTTAATATAACAAACTATCTAAGAAATATTCGTCAGCGTTTTCGATGCTCGACATCAATTTTATGTGACGTTCGTTGTATTGGACACTTATCCTATTCCCATTTCAAGCTCCCGAAGAACATTAAAATTTATAAACCGTCTTCAAATGCGACTTCTGGAGTATAAGAATCGAAATCGTTTGACTTGCAAAACAAAGTAATAAAACAATGTTTATAGGAAGGCTTCTCAATCGGTATTGTACCGCCGGGATATAGCGGAGGAGAGTGGGGCTGTAAGTAGCTAATTGACATGCAATAAAGTGACACTTCTGAAGATGGTAATAAAACTGGTTTCCTTTATGGGCCCCTCGGGCACAGTCGCGAGAAAAAAACTGTGGACTCGGGCTCGGGGACTAGGTTTCAACTTCAAACTGCTTGCACTCTCCCATATGATTAATAAAATTACACCTGCTATTACATTATTTGTAAGTTAGTTGTATAGCGGAAATAACTAATTATTCTGTCAAACTGGGAAACCATCATAATACCCATTGGTAAAAAGTAAAATTTCTTTCATAGAAACTTCTAGATAATTTTATAAGTCTTTTAAAATGTTCTATTCAAGTATGAATACAATTTACTTGATAAAATTTGATACTTTCTAATGGTTACTGGTAAGAAAATTCAAAGATGAGTAAATAGAGTAAATCATTTCACTTTGTGTATTAAACTTGAAATAGAAAAAATACACTTAATATTATTATTAGAATCATTACAAATCCAGTTATTGATGTCATATTACAAAGAATATTAGAATTACTTTAATATATGGTGTAACGCCCCTCCACTCCCACCCCTAAAGGTGCTCCCCTCCCGTGCCAGAAACGGATTCAAATTATACAGAGAAAACATCGGGAGAAACACTACCAATCTCATTGACCCGGAAAAATATATGGTTAATGTGGTACACCCATAGTCAGAAAAATTGAGCACCCCTGATGAATGTAGAATGTAGACATATAACTATTGAACATGAAAGGTAATAGCTTCCTCCCCCATTCCAAGTGTCTACCGCTGTCGCGGTTTCCCAATTCTAAAATTCACTTGCCTTCCTTGTACTTATTACACGCTTACTGTTATTTAACTTTCTATCAGTCTCACATTACCTTTAAATTGCTACAACACTTAAAAAGGAATGACATTTAAGTACCGAGGAGAGAATTGAACCTGCGAAATTATTCCTATCTCCTGGTTGTCTGAAACGATGCAACAGTACTCATTCGGTTACGTGTTAAATTCTTTGCACTTCATGACTTAAGAGACTCACAAATAGATGGTATATTCTTGGCCACATAATTTTTTTATGTTAAATCAGCATACCTTTAAAATAAATCAAGGAAAGGAAGAGAATATTCGAAATAGGAAACTGTTATTTACTGGTAAGGCGTCCAATAATAGAAGGAACTGTTTCCTTTCGTAGTCAATAATTTTCGAGTAAGCTTTACGTTGAAGGTGTATTGTTTGTTGAATTCAGAAAGGTGCATTCAATTTTTCTTGTCGGGGAGTTGACATAAGTTTGCTGGTTACATTAACGGGTCGTATCTGATCAACTGTTTTCCCGAAACCTGAAATTGTGCGCTACTATATTTCGTCTTTGGAGATAACAAGCTCGATTGTGAAAAAACCTTGTCCAAAATGCTTTAACTTGCACAGGTCCCCAAAAATAATTCGCCGCGTCGGAATATTCCCTAACCTTCACGTAGACATAAATCTGAATCAGATTCACTATTAAAGTCATTTCAAACTATAATTTAATAATAATTAGTTCGTTTTTTAATATTTTAAACGAGTAGCTAATTCACATTTCCATTCAAACATAGTTTTATAGTAGTGAGTAAGTACCTATAGGTACTAATACTTTTTAAAGTTAATGTGATTTTAATTATAAGACAAGAAGGTGTTGCAATGTATTCGTAACTTGATGTTTTTATATAAGTGGTAAGGTTTTTATTGTTCATTCAGGATTATTACATTTTAACTTGTAATGTCATTATTAATAACATGTCGTTCACCTGAGAACTCCACACTCGAAATAATTATTCGATGTCTTATTAATTAAGAAAGATGGACTGCATTACACGCGAACGTCCGACTCAGAAGTTGTGAAACATTAAGAGCCTTAGCACCTGATTTCTGCTTTTAGAACTGTCGAAAAATTTATGGCAGAGAAGAGAGAAACTTAGATTTCCAGCAAAGCTTGATGCCAGGTGGAAAGCGCATTACGTCGAGAAAGGACGTTTCAAAGGGAGCTTATTATATAATTAGCTTGAAATATGGTCCTGTAATGGGAAATTAATTATTTATTTGAGAAATCGTACTGCTATATGGCCTTATATTATAAAATATAAATGTAGTGGATTACTGGTCTGCAATATAAAATATTTAATTTATTATGAAGTGAACTGAAGTGACGGACATTTTTGAAAATAATAGAGGGGCAATATTCATCAGGTAAATATTTAACAAGTTGATAGTTGAAAGCCAAATTTTTACAAAACACCACTGGATTTAGCATTCTTATCAAATAATTTGAGTTACTGCTTTTTAAGTAATTAAGCCAATTAGGAGAAGTTGTTCATCTTATATGTGTCTATGCTTTTATGTTCTTTCTCCTGGGTAGTTTTGTCACAAGGGTTTATCACACGTGAGAATTATCATGCCTGGCTTGTTTGAAAAATAACGGGAATTGTAGATTTGAAGCTACGATTTCAGTATCTAGTACCATTTTAATTAATAGATAAAGTAAATTTATAATTGTTGCGTATTATTCATTAGCAAGGTAGAGCTTGACCTGAGGTTTCTTTCACCGACAACAAGAGGTAAGAATTTCCAGGAACTGAGACCGCGACGGTCTACGGAATCAGGAAACTGCTCTGCCGCCCTGTATTAATTAGTAGGTGCCACTCATTATTAAAATAAGTCCCCTCATATCAGAATTGTATAAACATTACCAGCTTATGATTGAAGAAAATGGGAAAGAATTGTAAGAATTCATGTTCGAAAAAATTACTTATTTTTACCTTTGGTACAAAATAATTAATTATTGTTATCATTGACTTAACAATAACTTTCAAAGCTACTGTATACTGAAATCCTTAATTATTTTTTTTAGGGTAACAGGCTACATGAGGGTAATCCACATAGTGGCAACTCACCTTTAATAGCATAGGAAGGGATTTGAAAGGGGGGATTGGGAAGGGTAGAGGAAGGTAGCCAAGGGTTAACTAGGGCCCCCGGGCTATGGTTTAAGGATCCTACCCTGAACTTAGCCTAAAAGTGATGCAGGAAAAACCGTAGAAAACCTTGCATCAGGTAGGTTG
The DNA here is from genome assembly GCA_037074705.1 of Zhengitettix transpicula. Lineage (NCBI taxonomy): Eukaryota > Metazoa > Arthropoda > Insecta > Orthoptera > Tetrigidae > Zhengitettix > Zhengitettix transpicula. The sequence continues at coordinate 184,463,697 of CM073591.1, read as the reverse complement.
GGCATTGGGTACTTGTCCCACGCCCTTCCGATCGCGGGAGAGGAGTTTGCCGTGGGGACGCAGCATTCCATTCTTCGTGTCTCGACCAGTTTAGGAGGCAGGTGGCCGACTGTTCCAATGGGAACAGCGAACTCTTACCGAATGTCCAAGGTCTGTGACCCCGGAACAAACACCTCTCAAAACAGGCCGAGGTGCCTCAGCTTGTGGGAACCTTTATTTATGTAGATAATTATTGCCTTATATATAAACTAAAACTATTATCGACTTGTTCCCTTTTTTGGTAGGTGTAGCATATGCTTTCACTTTCACAGATATTAGCATGAAAATTTTACTCTTATCACAGGTCGTTTTATCTGGTTTCATGAAAATGGTAGATTTTCAATTTACTCTTTGAAATTTAAAAGTTAAAAACTATTTCTAATGAAACTACAAAAATATTAACATTCCCAAAAATATATACAAAAATTGAAATTTGGCGGTCCAACAATGTTTTACTAAATTTAATAATAATACTCTGCATACTTATTTTGATGATCCAAAGTTCTTCTCAACGCACTGTCACCAATTAATTAATAAAACTTTAATTTTTTAAAATATAGGCTATATTGTGCTTACACACACACCCAACGTAATCCTTTAGATAGACATTTAGATATTATTTGATTTCCCACAGTCCGAACAGGCGCATTAGTTTGTTGTGTCGTAATAATGTTTAAACAATATCAACCTGATATCTATCACCTATTGACTACCAGACGCATGATTCGATATCTGAATTTAATAGTTTCAACATAGATTCTGTTAGGTTTTATGGACTAAAAAACTTTTGAGTTATCTTAATTTGTCATCATTGTAAAGGTTAAAACTTTATTATCGAATTCCGCAAAACTTTCGTCACAGTTCGTCGAATATAATTAACATTCTTCTTCACATCACAGGAATCGCTTAAGCATATCGTAGGTTTAATGTGCACCAATAATTGGCCTATCCGTCGTTTATGGTGCTAATGAAGGAGCAGCGCCCGCTCTAGGAACCAAATTTTAGGAGCGTCATTTTGGTTGTAAGGATGAGAAAAATATAGGTTTGTTAAATACCCAATTAATAAAAATTTCACGTATCGATGAAATTGATAATTTAATAAGAGACAAGACGTCAGCTTTATTTAAGTGTATTAAACAAAATACTAAATACCATTTATCCAATACGTAAGTAGATGAAAACAAAATGTTTTGATCTAGCCTCTGAACTTGTTATTTAAAAAACTGTAAAATATTGTTTAAGATCCTGGATCGCATTTGTCCTTTGATGACAGTCTTATGGATAGAAAGAATTTACTACGGATATTGATTTGGAGGCTAATTTTGGATCAACAATAACACGACACCGCGTTAGAAGAAGAGAAAAGAACTTATTATACGAAGCACGAGGTGACCCGTCGATGATCATCCAAAAGAAAATGTAAATATATTTTTTATTTTACAATCGATCAAGCATTTCAATACCAAACGAGAAACCGGCAAAGTATAAAATACATCTCCTTTCCAACGATTAGACGATAAACTGTCCAAGTTTAGAGTTAATAAATGATATACAAAAACCCAAAATTACTAATATGGTGGAATCCAGGGGACTATTAAATTTCTTATTTTTTTATGAAAATTTTGTTTCCACACTCATTATTTTTTCATAATAAGATTTGTATTTTTGATGAATGCACGTCGTTTATATAAAGCCTATCAGGACCTTTTTTCATACTTTGAGTAAATAGAATTTTACATTCTATAGAATGCCACTGAAACGTATGTAATAAATCTCATATCATACATCGCCCAAAAACGCCGGGAATTATATACAGTGCCTCGACATTCTGTAGAATGCCGATATTTCAAATATTGCCGGTAACATATACATTAGAATCTCCGTTAACTAAGAACTTTTTACGACCAAGTACTACACAAAATCGACTTAATGAATTGGCCATTTTGGCAATTTAGCATGAAATTTCTGAAAAAATAAGTTTAAAAGATGTAATTAAAAGTTTCCAGAACTGTGATGAAGAAAATAAGGTTTATTTTAGTTATTTTAGCGTAGTTCATGTTACCTTAGTTTATTTTCAAAATAACAACATTTCGAGTATTTGTGCAATAATAAACATTTTTAGTTTAAAATTTGTGGCTAGGTACAGATATTTCACAATTAATTTTTACTGTTTTTTGTTGCTTGATTATCAGTGTTGTGTTAAGTTATGTGTTTCTTTCTAAATATTTCTTTAAATTTAAATAAAATGATTAGATTTTATAAAAAATGTATATATACTTTTGACGGGCGGCAATTTGTCTTCTTGTCCAGGGCAACGTAACCACTAGAGCTGGCGCTGTCAACAGACAGGAAAAAATTAAACGTATGACAGTTTTCGGGTCATCTTTGACTTCGGTGCAAGACTCAAACAAGCCTAATATAAATTGCGAATTAAATTAACGATCGTTATAGAAGAAGAAGGTGTAGACAAGCTAAGTATAGGATAATTCTCATAGTGGCAACTCCCCTCTTATAGCATAGGAAAGGGATTCGAAAGGGTAGAAGAAGGTAGCCAAGGGTTAACTAGGACCCCCGGGCTATGGTTTAAGGATCCTACCCGGCAATTCATCTAAAGGTGATGCACGGAAAACCCTAGAAATTAGGTAGGCCGGGCACTTGGTACTTTTTTACGGCCTTCCGATGGCGAGAGAGGACTTTCCTTTGGGGGCGCAGCATTCCTCTCTTCGCACCTTTGCACAGTTTAGGAGGCAGCTGGCTGACTATTCCAATAGAAACAGCGGACAACTCTTACAGTATGCATAAGGTCTGCGATCCCGGAACATACAACTCTCAAAATAGGCCGAGGTGCCTCGGGTTGTGGGAATCTTAAAAGAAGAAGAAGGTGTAGACAGGCTATGTATAGGGTAATCCACATAGTGGCAACTCCCGTCTTATAGTGAAAGGGGGGATGCGGAAAGGGAGAGAAAGCTAGTCAAGGCTTTTCTTGGGCCCCCGGACTATGGTTTAAGGATCCAACTTGGCAATTCGCCTTAAAGTGATTCAGGGAAAACTCTAGAAAAACCTGCATCAGATAGGTTGGGCATTTGATACGTGTCCCACACCCTTCCGATGGGGGAGATATTTAGCTGCGGAATTTTTCGTGAATATAGACACAGATCTGTAATTACTCATATTCCCACATTATTAGTAGTAATATCTCTGTCATCCCGTATAATTATTAATATTAAAACTTGCTGTTTACCTGCCCTTCACACTGGGATGAAAGCATATTGCACTGCTCAAAGGGTTATATTTAACTTTAAAAACCATATTTGTCTATTGATTCTTCCTTTCACGAGTTGTTCCATTGTACCAGTATGAAACAGTTTTTTTTACCTTTTTGTTTCTTTTTAGGTCTGTATATCTTTTCGCCTACTGTTGACAAAAAAACAATCTACTAAAAATGTTTGCCGTATTAAAACAATAAATTGGACATAAAATTAGGTTTCAACGTTTTCAAATGCTACATGATAAATCAATAGACATTTGACGTTCGGAACGTACAAAGTCCTGATCAATGAACTAAAATCAGAGTTCTAAACTTTCATCCTTAGTCTAGCGGTGGCGAAAATCATTTTACCTTTGCTAAAAGCTTCTCACTGTTCAAAAATAATGTTACGTCTACCAGTTTAATAGCAAACAATTAAGCACAAGGTTTTGGAAAGTTCTCCGTTATTTCCGAAGATTAGATTTGATTTTATTAGTTCCATCAGTTCTCTGTTGAGGAAATAGGACAAGTCAAATTGATATTACTTACAAATGTATGAATGAGATATACATAAATACTCCAGATGTTTGATATGAAGAATTTAAAGAGTACATATTTGAAATTACATGAAACAGGTTAAGGGAGAATATAAAGAATATTAGATATGTAAATAAAGGAGAATAAGTTAGGATTACAGAACGTTACACACGTAGGAAATCTTAAATATAAAGTAAGACATAAAAAAATAATTGTAAGCTGAATTTCACTTCACTAATAGCACTAAAGTGTTTTCCAAAAATAACACTGCACTGCAGAAATAACACTCCCATTTGTATATCATCTTCTTGTACTGATGAACTTTCAAAGAATTTATCTGGCAGCTCTTCTCAGTGACTGGAAATTTCTTGCGGACGACATCAAATAAACAATTGTGAAGTATCAGTTGGACATACAGACAATAAACATATATATATTAGTATTCCATAAATTAACCAGTATCTTCTAGAGAACTGATGTGAGTTAGGCTCAGGCCGATTTACGAATTCCTTCACAGAATAATACGCGACGTTAATCAGCAGAGTTGTGTATTTCTCAATAAATACGCTGACAATTCTTACGCTTTTATGCTAAGAGGAAGAGGATTAAATAGCTTTATTCCTGATAATGTACACTTTTTTCAAAAAGTGAGAGATGATGTTTGTCTGTCCGTAATGTCGCGCGGTTCCTGGTATTATAGTCATGGAATTCCCCGTTGGTAAGAAGGCGCATGTTGGTTATATAATGTTAACGACCATCTCACTACTCTATGTAGTAACTAAAATAAAGGCATTAGTCCATTATACAGAGAAAAACGGAGAAAGTTTGCATGACATTCACCCGTTTGTCATCAATTATTGCATGACACGTAAATATAAGCTGTATTACTCTGTTTTAATCTATGTGTACATAAATAGTGCAGTCGTCTAGATCAGATATCTATTATAGACTTCGTACAAGTGAAATGAACGGGGTTAATTAAAGATTACGGTGATTATACAAGAATAGTGAAAATCGGAGGGAGCAATTAATAAAATGTAACTTAAATTTGCGTTTGGAGAGGACCAGATACTGCCAAAACTTCAGTTACATTACTACTGCGTAAATCTTACGAGATATTTTTGTCAGAAATACTATAACAACAACGATCAAGCATCAGAGAAGACTTAAAATACGGAAACTCTGGCGTTCATATTTTATTCGTGCTGTATCGAGTTGGACGTGTGACAGGTGCAGGCTCGCCCGATTCCATATTGTTGTTTAATGTGCAGCGAGAGAGGGAAACACTCGACGTTTAGTCCTTTCATGCGTTTGGAAATCCCCGGAATGTTCAGTGCTGTGTGCTCTTTCGCACTCAGAGCTTTGGAGCAACACTCGAGAGTTTGGAGTGGGCCAGGAGCGAGGGAGAGTGCGTCTTAGCACGCTGCACTGGCCCTCACAATACTGCCACTTATTGCGAAATACAAGTCACTTCTCTTCCCCAACTCACATCACAGCTTTACCAAATATCAAAATCTACACATTAGGTTGGTTGGGGTCAACCAAATAGAGCATTTAATTAAAATATTGTTAAGTGAGTGGTTTGCAACTGATTTGTTAATATTTAATGTGAAAGAATTTTTAAACTGATTTGAATATATATATATATATATATATATATATATATATTAATGAATAAATAGCTTAATGAAATGAATTGCCTCACGTTATGGAAGCCAAAAATGTAATGATTAAGTAAGAGTGATTAATTAATTGACAAACATAATTTCATTGAGTTATTTAAACAATTAATTTTCAGTTTTTATTAAATTGATAATTCGTTCTGAAACAATTAATTTTATTTTGACAGAAAGGCTCGAGAAATAATTACTACTTTAAACTTAACGATACCATTTATTTTATTTAATAGAAATCTATAAGTTTTCTCTGAGGTTAAATACATTTAAAGTTTCAATGTTTAGAAATTTTATAACTCTTCTCTCAGGGTCGTTTACCTGGGCTTGATAAGTAAAGAACAATCGTAGACTTTACGTTACAACCATAGAATTTATAAGTTAAGAAATTAACAAACAAAATCAAAAAGATACGAACGAAATCTGACGAATACCTTTAACTATCGTTTACAACCTTAATTAACTTGGTTTCTACTTACAAAACTGTTCGGCTAGTACCAGACTTAGTTTCCTCGGCTCGGGCACACAATTTACACTAAAAAGGCCATGAATCACTGACTCTACACTTGATTGTCAAACACACGATCGTAGTTATTGAATTTTCATCCGGGACCTGGATCTGCTGCACCTCCGGATCCTAAGTCAGACATATTGTTACACATTGTCTTTATGTGGAAAGGTTGATATCAGTACGCGTAGGAATCTTAATGTGGCGCAAATATTTGATTACGCTTTGCAGTTTTTTACAAAGTATCTCGATGTCCAAACTTTATACTTGAATTTAAAAACTTGTAACTTTCTCGGTTGAATTTTATACTTAGGCCACGCTGTTAGTTCTCTCCAAATTTTACTTCCTCTCCCGCCTAAAATATCAGACAGACTGCTTCAGACAGAGATAGCGGTTTGTAACAAAGCTAGCCTACCCATTGTCGTCTTTGAAGAATTGGGACCGCTAACAATCCAATTATTCAAATCATTACTGGCCTTTTAATTAGTATATATATATTATAATACCCGAATGGAAAATATTAAATTTATTTTATTTTCCCCACGTTGAAGGGCCTAATATTGTAATACAGAAATTATAGCTTCTTAAATTATTTACTTTGTGCCACAGTTATGAAGCAATTTTATGTAATATTGAATCAGAAGTCTTTAAAGAAATTAAAATTTAATTTACTTCACACTTTATGATCAATTAACGAATCATTTAATTTGAAACATTTAAATTCAGTCAATAGAATTTTGTAGTTACTAAAATGTCATTAGAAATTATTAACATTTTATGATAGGTTTGAAATGATGAAATAGAAATTTATTGGTATGATATTGGAAACATAATAATTTAGCATATAAATTTTTTAAAAAATTTTGCCACAGTAATTTGGATTGAATTTTACTCTCAGGTCGTTTTATCCGGCCTCATGAAAATGATAGATTAGCAATTTAATATTTGTAATTTAAAAGATAAAAACTATTTCTAATGAAACTACAAAAATATTAACATTGCCTAAAATAAAGAAACTAAATTGAAATTTGGCGGTCCACTAATGTTTAATCTAATAATAATATTCTACATACTAATTTTGATAATACAAAGTTTTGCTCAACACACTACCACCAATTAATTAAGGAAACTTTCAACTTTTAAAAATATATGCCATATTGTGCTTACAAACTCACCCAATGCAATCCTTTGTATAGAGATTTAGATATTATTTGATTTCCCACAGTCCGAACAGGCGCATTCTTTTGTCGCATCGTAAGATTGTTTAAGCAATATAAAACAGACAATTATCACCTATTGACTACCTGACGCATGTTTCGAAATATGAATTTAATAATTTCAACATAGATTCTGTTAGATTTTTTCGGCTAAAATTACTTTGAAGTTATCTTGATTTGTTATTTATCACTGTAAAAGTTGAAAGTTTCTTTCAGGAGTATCCAAATATATTTTATTTGATAAATTTACAAAATATTTGTTGTCGCTAGTAGACGAAAATATATTATTACTGATAGACATAAGAAATAAAATAATCTATTAAATAAATTTGACTCTGGAACAATGCGCTGTAAGTAACACCTAAAAGAAAATATGGATTAAGTCCGCATCCTATCTATACTTAGATAAAACTATCTTTCAATACCTAGCAAAGAACCGTATTTTTATCCTCGCATGCTAGTTGTAATTAATACGATTAATTCTTGTGTAATATTGTGACCCGTACAATTGTTATTCACTTTGTCATATTTTACCATTTTATTTTTAATTTCGTAACTTTGAGTTTAGGAAGATTTCTGCTGGATTTTCTTAAGTATATATCTTAATAAAGTCTGTGCTGATGACGAATTACCCTTGGTTTACTGTAGACATAAGTAAGGAAAAAATTTTTACAAGACATTCATTAAATTATTGCTAAATTTGAAACTCTTTTATTAGTTATTGTAATTTATTTCGAAATAAAACCAATAATTTGTAATACTAATTAGAGGCCAGTAATGATTTTAATAATTGGATTGTTAGCGGTTCCAATTCTTCAAAGACAACAATGTGTCGGCGGGCTTTGTTGGGCTGCGATGGGTTTCTCTGAAACAGTCTGTCTGATATAGGCGAGAGAGTAAACAAAATTTTAGAGTAACTAACAGCGTGGCCCAGAGTATACAATTAAACCGTTTTTTTAGGGTAACAGGCTGCATGATGGTAATCCACATGGTGGCACATCCCCTTTAATAGCTTACGTAGGGATTTAAAAGAGGGGATGCGGAAGGGTAGAGGAAGGTAGCCAAGGGTTAACTAGGTCCCCCGGGCTATAGTTTAAGGAACATACCCGGCATTCGCCTAAAAGTAATGCAGGGAAAAACCTAGAAAAACCTGCATCAGGTAAGTCGGGCATTGGGAACTTGTCCCATGCCCTTCCGAAAGCGGGAGAAGAGTTTACTGTGGGGTCGCAGCATTCCCTTGTCAGTACCTCGACCAGTTTAGGAGGCAGCTGGCCGACTGTTACAATAGGAATAGCGGACAAATCTTACCGTATGCCCAAGGTCTGTGACCCCGAAACATATACCTCTCAGAACAGGCCGAGGTGCCTCGGCTTGTGGGTACCTTAGTTCAAAAACGGAGAGGAAAAGACATCCCCAAAGGTAGCCCCTTCGTATCTCTCCTGAAAGGTTCGAGCTGAGAGAGAATGGGAATTTACAAGATTTTAAAATCCGAGTATTAAGTAGGGACAGCGAGATACTTTGTAAAAAACTGCAAAGCGTAATCAAATATTTGAGCCACATTAAGATTCCTACACGTACTAAGATCAACATTTCCTCATAAAGACAATGTGTAACAATATGTCTGCTTGATGATCCGGAGGTGCAGCAGATCCAGTTCCCGGAGAAAAATTCAATAACAACGACCGTGTGTTTGACAATCAAGTGTAGAGTCAGTGATTTATGGCCTTTTTAGTGTAAATTGTGTGTCCCAGCCGAAGAAACTGAGTCTAGTACCAGCCGAACATTTTTGTAAGTAGAAACCAAGTTAATTAAATTTGTAAACGATAGTTAAAAGTATTCGTCAGATTTCGTTCGTCTCATTTTGGTTTTGACTGTGAATTTCTTAATTTATAAATTCTACAATAGTTGTTTCTTTACATATCATGCCCAGGTAATCCTTTTTCTTTATTACAAATTATAAAAACGATAGTAATAATACTCAATAGTAGTATTACCTGGTTTAGTTGCGAACATATACATACCTCTATATACATAAATTTTGCCGCATTAGTTCCGCAACTGGAAACACAAATTCGGTTTGAAAAATTATACTTTCAGTGTTCTGTTAAAAGATTTACTTTTATATGAAATTATTCAGCTTAAAGATGAAGGTGTAGACAGGCTACGTATAGGGTAATCCACATAGTGGCAACTCCCCTCTTATAGCATAGGAAAGGGATTTGAAAGGCGGGAAGCGGAATGGTTAACTAGGGCTCCCGGGCTGTGGTTTAAGGAACCTACCCGGCAATTCACCTAAAAGTGATGCAGGGAAAACCCTAGAAAAACCTGCATCATGTATGGCGGGCATTTGGTACATGTCCCACGCCCTTCCGATGGCGGGTAAGGGTTTGCTGTGGGGTCGCAGCTTTACTCTTGCCGTGCCTTGACTATTTTTTTTTTAGGGCAACAGGCTACATGAGGGTGATCCACATTGGGCAACTCCCCTTTAATAGCATAGGAAGGGATTTGAAAGGGGGGATGTGGAAGGGTAAATGAACGTAGCCAAGGGATAACTAGGGCCCCCGGGTTATAGTTTAAGGATCCTACCCGGCAATTCGCCTGAAAGGGATGCAGGGAAAACCCTAGAAAAATCTGCATCAGGTAGGTCGAGAATTGGTACTTGCCCCACGCCCTTCTGATGGCGGAAGAGGGGTTAGCTGTAGGGTCGCAGCTTTCCCCTCTCCGTGCCTTGACAGGTTTAGGAGGCAGCTGGCCGACTATTCCAATAGGAATAGCGGACAACCTCCTACTGACGATAATTTATACTTTTAGGCAATTTACAAGACGCAACGGCGAGAAAGTTGAGAATGCTCAATGTCGGTAAGATGAATCGAATCAGAGCAAATTCACGAACTTTTTTTGAATTTGAGCGGTCTGTTACATATAAATACTTCAGCGCATGACGATGTATCAATAAATGGTCATTGAACAAACTAGTCTTACCATGGTGACATTTTAATTTAAAAAAATCATTTCCTTTATTATTATCATATATCCAGTTGTTTATATCAATATTTAATCATCTTTAATCTTTCTTCTTCTTCTAATAAATAAAATTGACTATTCGTGTCTGTAGGGTCCACATATAAATCTACACCAGTGTAGAAAATTTGACAAAATTTTGAACACGTGTTCCTTTAAAATCTGTACAAAAGGCGGATATTTGAGTTGGATAACTATACTTCGGGGTCAATGATTTCATAGTGATTCTCCCGAGTTTTTTTGTGTATGATTTCATCCCCTTTCGGCATGGGAATGGGGTGAAGAGGCTGTTTCTTAAAAATAAAGCAAGAACAACAGAGATAGTAGTCAAATCCGGGGTTGAGGATATCGTTGAGTTTAATTATGGCAATAGGGGTAGCCCCGGGCACCCAGCTAGTGCTTTACACACCAGTTAAGTTTCAAATTCAAGTCTGGCGTATTAAAATTTTATATATATATATTTTCAATTCGCTTGATTAAATCTAACATTGCATCAAATTTATTGACTTTTTTAATTGTGACAGCCAACTAACGGGAACTGATACAAATTCTCAGTAAGTAAACTTAGAGGAAAGGAATGATATTTACTGTTGTTTGAATTTAAATTGCTACTTTAATTGTATCCCTTGGCGTCTTTAAAGCTGACAAATGATTTTTGTCAAGTTTCCTGATAATAGGAAAAGTAGTGAGGACAAAAAACCTACTGAGGACACACAATTTTACACATTAATACATTATTCGAAATATGCAAAACCTAAATTAGTCTACTATTATAATTGAACGAAGTATGTTACTAAATATGCGTTAAAATATTTCTTCGGCACAATTATTCATTCATGTATACAATGGGACAGTTAAGACTTCAACCTAAAATCTCTGATTATCAGTCTTATTATTAGAATTCTGTGGTATTCTGAAAAATGTCCAAATCTTTGTTAGCTCGCTTAATTAATTGTACAATAATTCCGAGGATAATTTGTCAAACTCGCCTCGCCGACGTTTTGCTCCATTGTGTTCCACAATTGAGTTGAATGTAGTAGAAGACAAGAGAACTTTGTAAGGCAGCCAGATTAGTGAATACTGGAGGAAACAGCGAAAGACGGCGACCTCTGTACACAAATCACAGAACAAAGGACGAGCGATATCGACACACAGGTTGTAAGAGTGCAGTATTATCTACACTTGCATGATACTATTTGAAGTGGTTATAGAATAGAGTGGAGGCGTAGCCAGTGACCCGCAGAAGCGCGATCTCCCTGGCCTGCACCCACGCTAGATTAAAAACTTCCCCGCAACTTCGCTGCCATTGTTGCAGCTTGTTTTTCATTAAAGATAAATTGTGAGACCGGAGAAGCAATCTCGATCTTTGTGCAGAGACCACAGATTACAGTCCCGGAGACATTTTCTTTATTAAAAGCCCTCTCCCTGTTCTGTTTTGTTTCGCCAATCATTTTAATGAAGGAACGAAACCAAGGGGGACAAAGAAAGCATAAGTTTTTCACTTCTCGCTGTGTCGGAGTATTAGTAAAAAATAAAACCAATTGCGTCACAAATTATCAAACTGTTTCTCATCAATATCAGTTAAAATCTTTACTATTATTCTGCGCAACGTTTCAAACTAATTGTTTTTCATGGTAAATTATACTAACAGATGTTTATATAAAATTGTAAAAATTACAATAATAATAATTAGAATATATTTAACTGTCCATAATTATTCAAAACATATTATGTTTCCCAAACGTAATTTTAACTGAATTTGACAGCTAAAGCTCATTTCATTGATTGAATGAAAATCTATTGATTAAAATAAAATTATTTGGTATATAATGTAACCAAGGTGCTAGAAAATAAAAGAGATGAGACTTAATATATAAATTGTTAATTTTTAAATGGTATTTGAGGTTACATAATCATATAATGGTTCGTTCCGTTACATTTACTATTACGCACATGTTCAATGAACAAAATTGGATACAAGTCATTATCATTTTTCAAACATCATTTACGAATTATAATTGCAACGGAAAACGGGCTATTATATTCTTATTCGTAAAATTATCCCTTATTTTATAATGCATGGTATAATAATACGACGTAATTTCTTCTGTATAACCTATTAATCATATGAAATCTATAATTAATATAATAAACAAAAACAGAGTGTTTGTTTGTGTGTGTATGTGCTACTCCTTCAAATCTACACTCGTGGATAAATTTCCACCAAATTTCGTACACGTGTTTCTTACGACCCGAAATAACACTGTGGGGGTAAGAATCGTCTAACACCCCCAGGCTCGGGGGTCCAAACATGCTCATACGGCCTCTATTTGAGTCGGATAAATCTTTTTCGGCGTCAAAGCGATATTTGCTCTGTATAATTTCAATTCCCTTTTGGCATGGGAATGCGGCGGGGTTGAAGGGTCATTACAATAAAATAACGCAATTACAAACAAGATTGGAGTAAAATCCGGGGTTATGAATTTCGCTCAGTTTATTTATTACATTCCATTTTCCTATTTACCGCCAGGGTCAGGGGTTGTCAGGGGTGGAAATTTGGAAACATGTTAAACGGCCGATATTTTTCGTCGATTAAAAATTTTCGGGGTTAAAGCGGTTGACATAATATCTACCAATGTTGTTTGTGCGTAATTTCAACCCGCTTCGGAAAGGGAGGGGAGCACCATTAGGGATGGTGGTGGACGGGCGATTCATAAAAATTACGAAAAAACAACAAAGATTCGAGCCAAATCCGGAGTTATGAATGTCGCTGAGTTTCATTATCACAAGCCGCGAAAATCCGGGCAGCCATCTAGTTACAAATACAGCGCACTTTGAGGATAGAAATATCTCATATTATAATAATTTTTTTTACCTTAAATTTATGAGAAAATATATAGCCCGTGTTCATCCATAGAATGAATTTATTTTTTATTCTTATTGAAGGGCACTTTTTTCGGTGATATTCCTGTCTCTTCAATTATTCAAACATATAAGCGATTGACAAGTACAGTTATGCTGGGTTAAAGGCGTTCGACTTGCTGTGTTTTAGATTTCGTAATCAATAATTTTTTATAATCTCATCCTACGACCTCAGTGTTTCTGTTGTAAGGCAACTTGTTATTCATTTTCAATTTGGACTTCAGCGTACTACGGTACTCCACAACTAATGATATTAATGAATTATAATAGTTTACCGTATATTTCTTAATTTCTATTTTTAATTGTAATTACGTTAGATTTAATTTAATTTATTTTTCGTTAGTCTATGACAGAAATTTGAATATACATGTATATTATAGTTACGATAATGTAATACATAAAGTAACAAATTTACTTTAACCATCTTAATCTAGCAAAAATATTATTTTATGCACAAATAACTGTATTTTATTACATGCGATACACGTAACACATTACGGAATAGAACACAACATTTTTTGAGAAAAAGTTTTATCTCTAATGAAATTCCTGTTCAACTAGTTATAAAATGCAGTTCCCGAAATTAAGGTTTCGTATGGCGTAATCTTAAAACGTCGTCTCTTATTTAATAGTATTAATTTAATCACAGAATGTGTTTTTATGAGATACAAACCAGTTCCATTAATTTATGACATTAATAAGTTTAATTAATTTTCAACTATAATTTTCACACAAATATATATATATATATATATATATATATATATATTAACATCACATTTATGTCACTGCAATTAATTATATGTGTATAAGACTTAGCCACGTTGGTTAAGGCCGTTTTATTACAACCACAGATGTTCTTGATCTTTAGTACCCATCAGAAAGGAAAGCGATACAATATTTATGCAGTCATACAATCTTCTAACAGTAAGGAAACAAATAAAATTAAACTTACTGGGAAAATATGGTCTTCTACTATTTACAAATAAAGACACTACGAACAGAACTACACACGTCGACTATATTCGATGGATTAAGAACACGATGTATGTATAGTAATGTTAAAATAAATTTAAATTACAATAACTCCAGAACTGATTAATAGTAATTTGAGTTCATAATGATGTATATAGTAACGTATAACAGTGTAAAGTTGGTTAGTAATTATATATAAATGGGCATAGGATATACAGACCCGCGGTACAGTTGAGCTCCGAGTTTGATTCACGAGAGCAAGTAATAGGATTTTTGGCTGAAATGGAGTTTATAGCGGTTGTGTCAACTCACAAACTGTGAAGAAAAACATGTTTGCGTTTCATCGGGACAGTGCGTGCGTGCCTGTGTGTTTTATGGAGCGTTGATGTGCTGCAGATGGGGATTCGCGACGCATCTGTCTTCCCTAGAAGGTGGGGGAACGAATTATCCACCCCTGCGCTGAACCCATCCGGGTGGCATTCCTGCCTTACGAGGCTAATCCCGCCAGATGCATTCCATACATTGCGTTATCTAAATATTTCAGATCACACATTCGAAAAATACAGACATAAAACTGAGAGATGGGAACCGTCTCAGGTATTCGGATTAAAGGTCCCCATTTCGCAGATAAATGTTTCGGGAGCGATTATCCAACAACAGACCTGTTTGCTATATGTTCTGTATGAGTATGATATTTATACTATAAAGTTGAATGTACAATTCACGCATCAAGTAGGATCAGATAAAATGTTTAGCAATAAAAGTTTTGATAGCGAATTAATAATTATTTATACAACTTTTTCTTCACTTCATTATATAATAGTAATACCAAAGGCCTCCACATAATCGTGGTGTATGCTTCATCTAAATTTGTCTACAGATGTTAAGAAAAGTAAACATCACTGTAAGACCGGACCATGTTGATGAAAGGCACAAAAAAACGTATTATTGTTTATGTAAATGTGGCATTTAAAATATATCCAAAGAACATAGTTTTATTTAGCGAAATATAATTTGCGTTTCAGTGGACATGGATCATATGCATAACTTTGAAATGATTTTTCGTCTCCAGGATTTAGGAATTATGTCAGACTGAGTTTACTTTAAATATTAATAAACAGTTTTAATGCCTTGCCGTGGCAAATTTGAAGTCGTAACGTTTGTACCAGCTGACTTAATTGGAATTTGATTTTTAATGAAACAAATAAGAATCAACTTCAAAATTTTGACGGTGTGTTATTAATTTGAAGCAGTATGTCGACATTAAAATATTAACGGTTATAAAAGGATTTCTGAGACAAATACTTAGAGATGCGATGAAGGTCACAAACTGAATAGAATCAGAGTATACTTTTCGAACGTCGTGAGTAAATAAATAAATAAAATTTTTGTAAAAATTGTACATATTAATCAAATTAAATAGGGACAATTTGACGCATTTAACTTTGACACGTGTAAAGAGGAAAATGGGATTTTTAATGGGACAAGTACAAGTACCTGTCCCATTAAACTGTATTTTGTGTTGAATAAGAAAGATAGCCAATACATACAAAAAAAGGTAATATAAATACCACACAACATTTCTGGGAACCTTGTTCCTTTCGTCAGGTACTAGAGAAACATAACTGCACATGTCAGTTGACAACACTGAAAAGCCAAAAGTATTTGTTTTTTCCAATACTCCGCACTTACTGTGCGATATCTGTTAAATTTTCATTCTCAGTGCTGGATAGTTTTACTTGGTACAGATCTACGACCGTCTTCATAGACCTTACAACTGTCTAGTTTTCTTGAAGCGTTTTTTAATCAAATCCATTTCAAAGAACGCATTTGTTATAATACTTATTTCGATATCTACATATGAAGAAATTATTGTAAAAATAATTGGAACCAGTTTTCTTTCTTGGAAAGTTTTCCAATTATACAAAATTTGGAGCTCTCTGTGACACTTAGGTATGTTGTTTTGGTCCTAATCTTATTTACCCATTTAATGTACGACCATGTAGTGGAATTTATATCCTGCTTCTCTTCTAACATTTCTGGTTACACCGTGCACAAGATGGCTGAAGTATGACCATCTATGGTATGGTACAAGCGTTTTTACTTATCCAATACAAAGTTATACTCTTACTTTTAGGTACCATATTAAAATTATGAACCACCGACAAACGTAAAAACGATGTAAAAAGATAATTCCGCTTATGACTCTAATACCACTGATTAATCTAGTTACTCATAACAACAATATTATGAGTATTGATGATTTATATTATACAAAGTTGCAGGTATTTGTGTATTGTAATGGATTAATTTATTTTATACTAGCTGAATTATCGGCGTTGCCCAGGTATTTATTGAAATCAGCCCGGAGAAGAAATTAATTCGACTGCAACCTCTTGGGAAGCATTTCATTTAACCGGAATCAATAGCGTTAGTATTAGAACCATTTACCTATTTACGCTCCCATCCCAGACCTGACACCTCAGCATCTAACTTCAAATAAATCAGAGTGATGACTGATGGTACGTTAACGACTGGGTAATTCTTTTACTAGATCAAATACGAGTGTCAAAAAAAATCCGAATTTAAGGTGAAAAATACTGGATAAAATAATAAAGTCTAAAAATACTCCCGGTAACTTAAAGGAGTCAAATAATAAAAAATTAACTATACAGAGACCAAAATATAACTGGTACTCTAAGAAAATAAAAAGTATAACCGGTACCTTAAGAGTATAAAAAATACTCCAGGTAACGAACTATCACCAATCCACTTCCACATACCAACACAGTTAATGCGTGAATTAAACACAGCCACTCCTGTAACTCAGTAATCAACACCAATATGGGTCTTTTTTGCATTATTTTTTATGTAAATCCTTCAAACACCTCGCGCACGGTAAGGGTGCTTCTGTCCCTTGCCTACTGGAATTAAAATGAGACACTAAAATTCTAAAATAACACTATCAAATTCGACGACCTCTAAAAAATTTATTCGACGTTAATAATGGCCCTTTAGCAATGTTTTTAAATGCCACCCCCTCCGGTGTTTGTTCCTAGATCGTAAAATTACGTGTTACGTAAGTTTTGGCAGAAATTGCTCTATGCGTTTATGATTGTGCACGGAAATTTGTTTCACCCACTTCCACCCCCACTCCAAGGTGTTAAACGACATCTTAATCAATATCGTAAATATCAGAATTGAACTCAGTGACTTACATAACCCCAGATTCAGCACGAGTCTCTTTTTACTCATTAATTTCATATAATGGCCGCTCACACAATTCCTCTCCAACCATAGGAGGTCAGCTACATATTAACTGATATAGTGAATTTAATAATTAATCTCATTGACTTCTATGACACTGGATTTTATATAAATCTCGGTTGTTTCGCGTTATTTTAATGTGACGCCTATCCACCCAATTTCTTAGTGGTGCTATAAGGGATTTAAATTATACACATAAAACATCCGGATAGAAACTATTAATTTCATCGAACCCTAAAACTAATTACTTAATGCTAATATCAACCGTTTTAGCATGTTTTAAAATTTCACCCCAATTCACCCCCTTGGGAGTTACCGACAGATCCTTGGCAGCCGTGCGCACAACGCGCCAAAGTTTCAATCGGATAATTGATTTAAGAACGCGTAGGGAACCTCCAGATATACAGAAATTAAATTATATATATATATATATATATATATATATATATATAAACTTATTTAACCAAGTCATACAAATGCAATTACCTCAGGCTATCAAAACAATTCTCAGGGTCGTTATTGGCCTATCTTTAAAAACAACGTAAATGTCTGTACTGGATGAAGCTAAAACAACAAATTAAATGGGAGATTTAGTTTTACATCATCTCCCAAATTGTTCAGCAGGTGATTACGTTTATGGTCTCATGCAAATATTTTTTTCTATGGAAACGACCGGTTCTTTCAGATCCTGATTGGCAGAGAAACTTCAAATTGTTTACAGGAAACACAGAACACAGAAAGCTGAAAATTAATAAATTTTAATATCCAACAATAATTAGATTTACGACATCAAGTCAGCGAAGTCGTAGGTAAAGGATGGAGGGCGCGCCATTTTGTAAATAGTATTACGAGGAAAAGGACAAGGCAAACTAAGATATCTGCTTTCAGATCACTGGTCAGGCCCATTTCGGAATATGGGACAACTTGTTGTGATCCATATAGAAATGAACACACGCTAGCGTTGGACAAGATTCAAAAACGGGCTGCAAATATTGTTGGGGGTCGATTCGCGAACAATTCTCGTGATCATTCAGAAACACTAAGCAGTAGGAGGAAAAACGCGACGCTTCCCGCAATATACAAATATACGAAACTTATACAGGTCAACCAAAACTAAAAATCATCTGTCAAATTAAAACGCGCTGAAAAGTGGCACTACAGTGAGATTTTGGAAGCCCTAGAAATTAAAATACATAACAATCTTTTAAACAAAGACTCTGTCTTCCAAATCAGTGTGTAATCCAATTATTAAAATTTTACGTGACATAGAAAAACATGTATCCATGACACTGTCGTCAGGCGATTCTCAACGGCCAATCAGATCGCAGCATGGAGACTTGGAGTCTGACCTTATAAATACGACGCATACGTCACGCAAAGACACAGTCTGAAGACAGTGGTAGAGAATGACCGCAGGAACGTCAAAATCGTGAAATCAACCTGCTGCTTAACAGTGAAAAATGTATTAATAATTTACACCGGGAAAGCTTACATTCATTAATTACAAATACACGAATTTTTATCTAATTGATTATATTATTAGAATGTATTTTTGAGTATCTGATAACTTTGAGGTTTTCAAGTTACTAAACTGGTAATTTTTATGCAATATGCGATAACTATGATGGTCTCAGTGACTCTGTTGTATACGTGTATGTCGCCTGTTTCAGACGCGCGATCCTGAGCAACCCCGACGTAGTGGGCGGCTCCTCCCTGTGGCGCCTGTTGATAGCAGACTTCTGGGGAACCCCGCTGCGGCACTCTGGATCGCATGGCTCGTGGCGCCCTCTGTGCGTGCTCTCGTTCCGCCTGAACGCGGCCCTGGGTGGCGGCTGGCACCTGCTCAACGTGGGCCTGCACGCCGCGAACGCCGCCCTCGTGGTGCGACTCGCCCGCCGAATCATCCCCGGCGCCGTGGGTCCGCCAGTGGCCGGAGCCTTGTTCGCCGCCCATCCTGTTCATTGTGAGGCCGTGGCCGGGCTGGTGGGCCGCGCAGACCTCGCCGCCTGCTGTTTCTACCTCCTGGCCGTCATCAGCTACGTGGGTCACGTGCGCGCCAGAGACGGATCTCCTCAGAACTGCACTGGGGCGGGGTCCACTTTCCTCAGGGACGCCCTGTATTGCGCCAAATCCTTACTACCCCGTCGGAAAAGAAGAGAGGAACGACCGCAGGGATACCCGCAGAAAATCCGTAGAAAGTATGCCAAACACTTGCGTAAATCCTCAGATGGATCAACATCCACCGATTCGGTGAACGCCAGTTATGACTGTAATCGAAGGTCGAGGCACCCGTTCTCGGACGACTGGTTCGAGAACAACAACACAATAATTCTTCCGGAATATGGGAACATTGATCCTGACCCACAGATGTATTGCTACAACCAAGGCAGTTACGAAAGTGAAATCGAAACTCAAGGAACGATGATCGACCCTGACAGGAGGCGCGTCACGAAACACAGTAGGGCCACCAACGGCGTCAAACTGAAAACAGGCAAATGGTACAACAATAACATCGGGGAGAATTGTTTCGTGAAATCGGAAAGGGAGAGTTCCCACGACAGTAAAGTCTCGCAGCCGGAGAATATCCCCGGCGAGAGCTTCGGGAAGAAGAAACGCCGAGTAGGTTACGCGTCGGAGGTGTGCGAATGCTGCGTCACGTGCAAGGCTTGCAAGAAGCAGCGCGTGGTTCTGCCGCTGATCCTCTGCGTGGTTTGCAGTGCGTGCGCTCTGCTGTGCAAGGAGACGGGGATCACGGTGCTGGCCGTATGCGCCCTCTACGACCTGCTGCTGTTGGCTGCCAGGGGTGACGCCAGACGCTTCCTCACCAAACAGGTACATATCACGACTCAAGGTTCTCAAACTCCACAAAGCTAAGTGAACAGAATCGAAAGCACCTCAATGATTAGTACAAAATTGACAAAAAATTAATTTACTATATTTTATGAAACTTTCACCAGTTGCCTAATCTATATCTCTCTCCATATAACAAATGAATGTCTGTTTGTGTGCCCTCCATGCACTCCTAAACCATTTCTGCGAGTGCGATTAAACTTCGGTGAGTAGATGTGAGCGTCCTGCAAAGCTTTCTGTCGGGTTTTAGAAGCGTTAGGAAACTCTCAAGGGGTGACATGCTAAAACGGCCGATATTAGAGTTTATCAAATAGTTTTCTGGGTCGATTTGATTAAGGTTTTCTGTCCAGATGTATTTACTGTATAATTTCAACCCTTTAAAGCACCAATAAGGGAGAATCGTTTCATAAAACTAACGTGAGGCAACCGAGATTAATGTCAAATGCAGGGTTATAGATGTCTATGAGTTCTATACTGACATTAAGTTGTAGTTCTGGCCCCATGTGTGGCGAGGATGTGGGTGGAAGGCCGTTACCTAAAAGTAATGGATAAACTACTAAGACTATACTGTATCTGTGATTATGGAATTTACTGAATTTAATTTTAACATTAACCATACTGGTTAAGATTTAGTTCAGTCCCTAGGAGTGGGGGTGGAAGGAGGTGACAAATTTCCATTTACTATCGCAAATGCGCAGACCAATTTCTCCCAAACTTTATACAAATGCTTCTTACGTTCCAGGAACAAACACTGATAGGTTAAGACACACACACCGCCTCTAGAGGTAAAATTTAGAAACATTCCTAAATTATTAGCGTTGATTATAACGTTTTCGGGATCCCTGAATTTTATAGTGTTATTCTGCAATTTTTAAGTGTCTAATTTCAACACCAAAACGCAAGGGAGTGAAGCACCCTTACTGTACGGGTAGTGGTGGAAGGGGTTTACATAAAAAAATAATTAAAAATATATATATTGTCGATTCCTGGGTTATAGTAATCGCTGATTTTAATTCACGGTTTAACCATGGATGTTAATGAATTTTTAGGTATCTCGTAGTGGAGGTGGACGTGCTTGACAAAAAGTTACACTGAGTAGTGTTGACAATCTTAAGGTATCGGGTGTATTTTTGATTTTCTTACCGTACCAACTATATTTCTGTCTCCGTGTAGTTGGTTGTATTTTTGTCACACCTGTAAGTATTTCTAGACTTCTAGTAGTCATCAAGAGGTTTCACTTCGAAAATTAACTAGTTTTGTTCAGCTATATTTTTATCTCCGTGTAGTTGGTTGTATTTTTTTCTCCTTTAAGGGACCAGGAGTATTTTTAGACTTCTTCTAGATTATTTCGAAAATAATTTTTTTTTGTTCAAGAGGGACAATGGCTGATTATGACAGGACTTATGCTTATTACAAGTATGAAATCAGTTTATCTTCATTATATAGACTGTAGTATAATTAGTGTAAATTGCCCGACAGTCAGAATTTAATTATAAAACTTTAAAATTTACAATAAAATAAAATATAACGTTTCATCCCTAAGTTTTGCGACGTAATCAAATTTATCTAAAAATTAAATAAGAAATATATGAAAAAATCGAAAAATAAATAAATAAAATATATATTTACTTACATTATTGAACTATTAAAATATTTTGTAAATTTGAATAAAAAAATTTAACAGAAAAACTTACATTGTAAGCTTATTGAATTGTTTCTCATTTCGGCCGTGGAAGTTGATGCAACATTTTCATAACCTTAGTTAAATTGTTTTATCACAATTACAAAAATGCTGTAATTGTTTAATAATGTCAATAAACATTTTGTAAATAAATTTTAAAATCACAAGCCTATTAGCAAGAAAAATTTATTACCATATTTAAAACAAAATATTTATTAGAGACTAGTTTCATCTCTGATTGGACCCTCTTCAGATGTACATCAACAATTTAAATCAGTACCACAGATAGATCTCAATAATAAATAATCATAAATGTTATTAAAGATGTTTTTCTCATTTTTTAATTTTACACGTAATATGCAATATTTCGCTCATCAATCTGGAAGAATATTTACATTCTTCATCTAAAGTCTTTTCATACTGCCAATCGTAATTATGTTTTTTAAAATAAATAATAATAATGAATAATTTTGGACGCTATAT
Source organism: Zhengitettix transpicula (assembly GCA_037074705.1). NCBI lineage: Eukaryota > Metazoa > Arthropoda > Insecta > Orthoptera > Tetrigidae > Zhengitettix > Zhengitettix transpicula. The sequence goes on along the minus strand of CM073591.1, from coordinate 184,441,277 downwards.
TTCAATTAATTTTATATTAATTGATTCTAGTTTTAGACATCGATTGGTTGCCCAATATGACAAGAATTACAATCCAAGCAATTAATTTTGTAAATAAAATTATGTTTCTCTGAAGTGTTAATTTTGTTCTTGTTATTTATAACTAAATTTAAGTTACTGGAAGTTTTAAAAATAATCCGATTTCCATAATTATTAAACACGTTGATAAGTTTATTTTCAAAAAAAAGTTAGTACGATAAGGTTTACTAATGAGTAATTTGTTATTATCGTTCTTAATTTTAATCAAGATAATTTCATATATTTGAAACAAGTAAGAATTTAGAAAACCTTATTAACATTTTTGTCAAGGATATCTTCATGATACCAATGATGAGATAATTTGACTGTCTTATCCACTAGATATTAATAGGCTGGTGTTTGTAACATTTTATTTTTTAAAAAAGAAGTCAGGGTATTATTTTTTGTCTAACATATTATACTGAATTTATTTATTAGTTTGGAATTATACATATATATATATATATTATATTTATTAATTAAATTTTTAGATACATGCAAAGTAAGGGATGAAACGTTATTTATTCTATTTTATTGTAAATTTTAATGTCTTATAAAGAAATTCTGACGCATGAGCAATTCACACTAATTACATTTAATACAATAAAGTGAAGTTTTAATTATAACTTAACTGTAGTACTATACATTAGTAATTTTGTGTTTGGCATTTTCCTCTTGAGTCGTGACGAATCATAGAGAAATTTTTCCATTCCACTAGGTGCAGTATATTTTACATGATGTATTTACTGATAAAATTTTTCTCCAATTTGATCACTGTCATCGTACAGATTTTAAGCAACAAAATCATGTGATCTGCGTGATGCAGGTTTTTCTAGGGTTTCCCCTGCATCATTTTAGGCGAATTGCCGGGTAGGATCCTTAAACCATAGCCCGGGGTCCCCAGTTAATGCTTGCCTACCTTGTTCCACCTTTCCGCATCCCCCCTTTACACTCCATTTTTTATGCTATAAGAGGGGAGTTGCCACTATATGGATTACCCTATACAAAGCCTGTCTACACCTTCTTCTCCTTAGACGTGATAGTAAGAAGGAAATTTGTAATGTCTCCTATTTTTTTACATGATATTTTAAATTTACTAATAACTGCCGAGACTTGGAGGATTATTAATTTTTAAAATCTATGAAAGCAGATTTAACATCTGCAATCTGAGGCAATATCTCTTTTTTATGTCCCCACAAAAATTTTGATCTAGATTTTTTATATGCTGACACCACTTAATTATTGTTACAAGCAAACAAATCAATAACCATTTTATCCTTTGCGTTAGCTAAACTTTTGAAAACAAAACTATTTTTAAATATATAGATAACCAATGCAGGATGAATAACATTTAATATTGCCCAGGCAATATTTATTTAGGCCTTGTCACCTGTAAATGGACTTAATGGGTTGCCTTCTACTGTCTCACTGCAGAAAAGTAGCAGCTACAGTCATTCTTAAAACAGTAAATAAATATAACCCATTAACACCAAAATGAACGTTAATCGAATCAACATTCTAACGTTTTTAGTTACTACATATTTAAATGTATGACACTCTAACGCTATTGTATTTTCTGTAGTATACAATTGAAAAGTATGATAATAACACAGAAAATAGTTACAAGTAAATTAATTAAATATGATTATTAAAATAATGGGTTTTAACTAACAGAGGAAGTCTCTGTGTCTTCATTAAGGGCATTCGCATGTTGCGCAATTAAACTGTAAATACTTAACCGATCCGCAATTAAACCGAAGAGCTTTCCATGATACAATAATTAATGCGATCGTGGTCAGGTGCTTCAATATTTTGGCTGGAATTTGATAATTATCTCCCGTCTCGGGCTCACTCGAACGGTGGTCTGTTGATCCTCTTTGCAGCAGTTTTGGATTCACGAGTGTAGTGGTTGATGCACAATTCCTCACTTCTAATATTTCTAAGGTTACTTTAGCACCGAAGAAAAGGCACTCGGTTTTTTCTATGTTCACGGCGGTAAATCGACCCTCTTCCTCATTCCTAGTCCAGCATCAGACTGTCAGCTTCTACTCCTTGTCCAGCTTCCTTTATTTCCTTCCTGGAAATATTTGTTGTTGTAACAAATATTTATAGGATACATTTCAGTACTCCTCTAAGTGGTAGAAAAACTATTGAAATTCTATTGACGTAAAGGGTATTTCCGAGTTCTTGAAAAGCATATTTTCCCAATCACCGGCCTTTCGGTTGAGAATCCATTATGCTTATATACTACTAGGTTCTCCCTGACGCTGAACAGGGGCACCCATAATCACTCAAACTCGAGGATTTACCTTCTTAAAATTAATTTTGGTTGGTTCTATAACTTAACATATTTCAGATAATTAAAATATTTTCTTTTACGTAGCTGAATATTGTTGTGATCCGAATCCCTATTATTTTAACGGAAATGATACAGATTACTGTGATCCTGATCTCACTATTAGTTGTCAAATATAACATCTTGAACGCGTTTCATGAGACTGATTTATTTCTAACTACTTTTTAATTTTACTATTTTTTTTTGTAATTTCCCAGAGATGTTGATTTCAAGTATTGGCTCCTGGAAAGTAGCTTCTATATTGATAGTTTTTTGCCGCAAGAATTTGAGATGACTAAACTGCCTTGCTTATTTTATGTTACCTAAAATTCACAAAGAATAAACGTGAATTATAATACTACAATATTGTAAAAAAATTTAAAACTACTATCGTAGTTTTTTGTAATTAATAGCTTCTTTAATTATTTTATGTCAATATTGGTGGGTTAAATAATTGATTATTCACACTTAAATTTCAATAATTAATTTATATAGCTATATATACAAAACAAAATAATGTAAATAACAATGATTACGTCATTTATAATTAAAATTAATTTTACATTTCGCAGTTTTTAACAACGGTTAATGTAAGTAAGTCCGTTTGAAATTGCTTTGTGCTCTCAGCGTCTCTATGCATTATTTAATACTATTTTTTCATTCATTTACGGTACCCAAATTAAAGCGAAATTTACCAATGTCGTTTCCGGCGGCGAGCAGTTCCTGCAGAAAGAAATATCGCGAGATAAATAAGGGTTCGATTATTTTGATGCAGCTACAGAAATTGTCTTTTGCTTTTTTTCCTAATCAAAATCGTCTTTACGATATTTTTTTCACTAGTCACACTTTATAACAGAAAACTACCTTCCATTTAAATATGGTATTACATACTAACTTCTTACTTCATCCCTGACTAATTCTCATTCTCTAAAAGTTCAGCCTTCTTATCTTAACTTTTTCGCTTTTATATAATCTCGCTGCATAATTGTTGGTATCTTCTTTACTTTCATTCTCCCCCGACCATAACGGTAATTTTTTCTCGCATGGTACCCGGTAGAAAGTGTATTTCACTGGCAATTTCTGACTGCGAACAGTTCCCCAAGGAAGAGTCAAAGTGTCTTTAAAGCTTCGTTACCATCCATATAGTTTAAAAATAGCTGTACAGTTCAGAACAGATTTGAGGTCAGTTTTCCATACTGTGAAAATGAATTCCGGGTCACATACTAATGCAAATAACTTCCAACTTGATAGGCTTCGATATAAAAAATTATCTAACTAATGCCCGTATAATTTTAAAGTTGAAAATGTTCGCTGAAAAGTATACACAGAAAGAAGATGGGATTTGTTTAATTGTTCGGCAATTTTATTCAGAAATATATGAATAACTTACAGCAGGAAGTGATGAAAATTGTAAGACGATTCAGATAATTTATTAAGACAATTATGAAACAATTCTTAACAGTTATGTTGCGAAACAGTCATTGTAAAGATGACGGGGTCGTAGCATCGTCATCACTCTACAGCACCCTGAGCGTTAGCTCTATTTTTATGGCCCTATTTCTGCACGTGTAGTGTCAGTGTGGCGTGTTCCAACTTTGCGTGACTTGTGTCCAGAATTTTCACACGAGCATCAAGATTACGCCAGCCAAGTACACACGCGCGCTCTTTTCAAGGGCTTAAATAACAGTTTCCCATCGATTACCTGGTTACGGAGCGGGCGAAGTAAACTTGGGAGCACGTTAGCCTGTTACAGCAGATAACACATATACTCCTACATAACAGTCCGTGTACCAGGCGAACTAATCATTTCAGATTTTGCCGATAAACGTGAGGAACTTAACAAAGATGGATGTGAAGAAATTAAAGTCTTTTGTCGATAATATTGTTTTCGTTTGAATTAAGTAATATATTTTTAAATAGTAGTGACAAACCCTCATTATTGCGTGACACAGAATTTTCAGCCTATCACAAGTTAAAATTTGTAAAGAAACTTAATTCGTCAGGCAAATCGAGGGATCAAGGTTGATCACGTCTGATAAGTGCAGTATCTGTGATCAGTAAATTATCTTTGCATGCGACGCGGGATCTTAATATTTTCCATTTCTTAATGAAAACTTAAATATGATTAACACCATGTACTTTGGACACTGATTTGGAAAAATAGCTTTTGTTGGTTGAGTGGGCGCCTCAATCGAATACACAATACGAAAACATATATTTAATATTGATAATAGTGTAATGTCCAATGAATTTTTCGGGTTAATTTTTTAACCGAAGATGGGACGACAAAAATATTTAAGTTCAGTTATTTTGTTGTAAATAATCAATTTGGTATTATTCACGTGTCAGAGATTTATAATTATTATTCATATAATAAAATTGACAATAAATTAATGATTAAAGGTCTACTTTTCCGCATAGATTTCTTAATTGGAAGACATAAATTTCGTAGACTTAAAATCATTTAACAGAATGGTTACCTTTCGGAAAGTTGATTATAATTTAGTTATTATAGGAAAATTGAGTGTTGAAATATTAATCTACATTATAAATAATGTGACTATAGAATCATGTAACTATTACATTCAATATTAGAAATTCATGAGAATAATAATATTGAATTTCTTCCGATAAGAAATATTATTTTATGAACAAAATTATTTTTCGGTTCCTCAAATGCAAATTTCTACATTTTTAGCAGTATATTTTTCAGAACAATATTGTAGTTGGCTCACAGAAATGTTTCTAAGTATTAAAATACTGGGTAGTTTATGGCAAAGTTACGAAAACTTTTATACATGTCGTTGGATGAAGTATTAGGATCATTAAATCTATTATTAAATACACAGGTTTTGCAGATAGCAAGTGTAACACCATTTTACCTGAAAAATGAGAAACGAAAGTATATTTCATATTAAAAAGATTTATATTTTCGTCTGTTTTTTAATATTATAAATTAAAAACACTAAAGGCCTTCTCTGACAATCTAAATTTCTGTATTTAACACTTTAACGACGTTTCAGTACGTTTGAGTACTTTCATCAGGGTTCTATACAGTTATGTTACTACAGTAAACAATTCTATTTCATACAATATTTCAAATCACGGATTAATCGTTCATATTTATTCTTAATAATCGATTATAAATTTAAATTAAAATTAGAAACTTTCAACATTCTTGAAATTTATTGATAAATGTTACCAATTAGAAAGTAATACGAAATCGATATTAAAATATTTAGGTTAAACGTTTTTTAAAAGTACATAAAAAGTTAAAACTTGATAGTTTGTAAATATTACTCGTTTTTAAGTGTCATAATGTGAATGTAGTGTGCATAAGAAATTCTGTATATTAAAACAACCTTTAACACACAAAATTCATATAATGACATTTTATAATTAAATAATATTTACAATCGATTATTTTTTATATTTAAAGTAATTTTATAAAATAATTTAATATAAGTATATAATTATAATGTTTTGAAAAAATTCGAGTTTATATTCCTTTTTAATTGGTAACATTAATTATAAAATCTCAAAAATTTTGAAATTTTCTGATTTTAATTTAAAGAATATAAGATATAAGATGAAATACATACCATTAATCTGTGATTTGAAATATAGTATGCAATTAAATTGATATTTTAGTGTACTTTATTATAACCTGATGAAAGTACAAAACATAATAAAACGTCATTAAAATGTTAAATTAAAGTCTTTTAAATTTCCTGAAAAGGTCATTAATTTATAATTCATATTTTTCTCTTGACAATTAGAAGTTAAAATGTTTTAATTGATTTTAAGCCTATTGTTGACGTCAATCGTAATTATACTATTAGGTACGAATAGTGTGTATAGACAAATATTTATTTACAGATGCTTTCTGGAATTTATTGCAGCATTTCTAAGTATTATAGTACTTAATAGAACCACTTAAATAATCCCATAGAAATGTTTCAATGAAATACAATAGAAGCAATAAAAGAATACATAAAAATTTATCGATGTAGATAAATAAATAATCCTAATACGAGTTGACTAACCCAATACTATAAAGATTATACAACATGAAAACAAGCATGATGTGTATAAGCGGAAATGAAGGCAGAATATTTTAAAGGTTCACTAAATGTAAGTTTCTATGAATAGTATAAAATCATTAACTCTGCTTCTAGCGAAAATAAAATGCAAGGTGAAATATAGTCAATTACAGGTTCGATCAGGAATCACAGATGTGCAAGGACTTCTCGGAATGTAAAGAGTAGAAAATTTACGATCGGCTGTAAATTCACCATGTCTCCGAGAGATCCTGAGTACCACATAAAAGTCAACGATCTGTCAGAGGCGCACCTATAGAAAACCAAATCATTAACAGAGAATTTGACATGTATTTTACGCTCCGTAACATGCATAGGTTCTTGAACGAGCGCATGTTTCTTACAAAGAGACAATTTAGAGGGAAATAAACTAATATTTGTATTCGTCGCATTTTAAAAATGAAACAATTTCATTAAATTCAATTTCTGCCATCATTATACTTGTTAAACATTTCAAAGAAGAAGTTTTAAGTTTGTAAAGATAAAACGACATTATATACGTTAAAATAAATTACGTTTACTCAAAATTGTCCTATAATATTTTGTAGTGACGTGGATACTAAACCGTCCTTTTAGATGAATAGTAAAATCGTATTGTATTTTTATATATAGTCGTAATATGTTTTCAACTATAGTAACGAAGAATTGCTAAAAATTAGATCCTAATTCTCAGTGAACTTGCCGTAAAATGTCCGAGAAATAATTTAATACCAAATGCTAAATGATATGAGGAAGTTGCTAACGTCCTGTGATTAACATATTTATTTCAAGAATGGATGAAATAATTCTTAGCTAAAAAATTTTTTATTTTTTCTTCGATAATATTAATATTTTTCAAAACCAAATGTCAAATTAAATTTTTGATAATTTATAACTAGATAAAATATACATAAGTTAGTAAAACCGTTCGTTGGAATGTTATTTATATGTGCCTTTATTTGATGAAATTTAGGTGTAGTGTTGTTCAAATTAAGCCCATTATAACATTTTCTAACAATAGTTGTTGATTGCTAATGTTTATTTATAATATGTTACAATAAATATGTTACGATAAAAATTATTTATTTTTGCAATCAACTTTTATTACTAAATGACGTTGTAGCCTCTCTCAAAATAAACATGGATTAACTAGTGTGCCCTGGTTATAGTTTAAAGGTCATACCAAGCATTCGTCTAAATGTGATGTATGAAGAGTATGTTTCAAAAAGTACATTTAAGTTATTTATGATGTACGCATATATATATATATACATATATATATATATATATATATGAAAACTTAGTTATTATTTATGATTACACCGCATTACATTTTATCAACAATCAGCATTGTTCGTTTGTTGATAAAATGAGATGGTAAACTACTCAAGAGGGCTAACAACTTTAAATATCTAGGCATCACAATCCAAACAACTGGAAGGAGTTTCAGACTGCATATAAGATCTAGAGCAGTGGCGGCCACTAAAGCTATGAATGAAATAAGCAACATTACACAATTATCGATTAGCACAGCGATGGACCTGTTTAGGCTAAAGATACTACCTGTTCTGACGTATGGCGTAGAATTAGTAGGATAACACCTCACGTACAGACAACTGGAAGAATTGGAGCGAGTAAAGGCTAGACACCTGAAAAGAATTTTAGGAGTTCCACAAAATTCAAGATCGAGGCTAGTGTACGAGCATACCAGGGAGACCTTTCTAATAGAGGATTTAAGATACTACCTGCTGGTTCCAGCTTCATACAGCATTTACAGGATCTGTATGAGAGGAAACGGAACATACCGGAGGACTTCTATACAACATCTGCTATGCAGGACATGACATTGATGGAAGCCAACCATGAACTACGCCACACGAAGACGAGACTGGTGATCCATGACTTTCACCATAAAGTGTGCTTAAACAAAGTATTTCATGAACCAAAAGACGAGTGTGTGTGTGAGTTGTGCTTAGAAGTCTGTGAGAGATATCATATTGTAAAATGTAGGAATAAACGTAAATCTATCGTAGCTTACAGCAAGGAAAGGTTGTAATGTAATGCACGGCATGTGTGCGCTTCCAATATATTATTATTATTTTATCAACAATATTAATTAATTATACTGTTATAGTATTCGCAAGTAAAATTAAAACGTCCAATTTTAAATTTTATATATTCCAGAGTAAAAAATTGCATAATTTAATATCCAAACAATATTATACATTATTCTTGACAGAGAAATTTGTTTTTGTTTTTGCGGCGCTGATTTCGCGAACGTTTGAGTTGAAAATAATTTACGAAGTTGAAAATAATTTACGAAAAAAAATATGCTTCAGTCAGAAGCAGAATAAGGCCAATGAGACAAAAATTGTTTATTAACTGCTTTTTAGTTTTATAGAGATAGTCAAAACTTCTGCTAACCATTATTATTTATAGTGTATATAAAGGATCTTCCAGACAATATAAATACAAAAGAAACGACTCATTAGATTAAAAATGTCTCCGCAAAGTATTGCACGGATCAATGATTGGATCAAGGAGTATAAAATAGATATTAATGGAAATGAAATGAATTTTATTTCGTTCTTTAAACGCAATTTGGTCCATCATTAGGAATATAGATCTACGGCAAGTATTTAGAAGTTTATTTTTACGTCTTTGCGAGGCTGGACGGATTGAGATTTAGGACTAGAAAAGCATGGAACTCATTACATTAATTATGAGGAATATGAAAATAAAAGGTGCCCGATTATATAGCGTTAGTGAGACTAAAAGTAAGACACAGGTGGTTTGTTAGCATCACCGCTAAAAATTATATTGCGAATTCTAAAGGTATCTAAATTGAATACGTTAAGCTTTAATATGGAAAAAAATAAGTGGAACAAATAGTTGAGTGATTATTGGAGATAAGGAAGCAAGACTTCAATGCTATTCGATGAATTATACGGGACAGAGGCCACGGAATAGAATTGACACATTTATGGATCAGCAAATTAAAAGTAATATATAGGAAGTAGAAGCAAAATGTTAGTGAATTTTCATTACAAATTTTTGATAAACTACTTGTTGGAGTGTTTGGAAAAAGTTATTTTCTGGAAAGAAATTTCTGAAAAATTAAAGAAAAATTTCACATGTAATAAACGTAACAAATTAAAAATCTTTAAAGCTTACAATATATTAAAGAATTATAAAGCAACGTTAAGTGAAGTGGACTGTTAATTTCTTAGGAAAATCTAAATATTATTCACAGTGATCCTTTATGTCACTAAACCATTCCCTAAGAATAATTAATTAATGCATTTCAGTAAAATATAAATTAACTGAGATGGTAACTACGTACATTTAATTTCAGTAATAAATTCATTCTAAAAATTTCCACCGACTCTCCGAGATAGAAGAAAACATGTCGGCGCATTGTACGGATATAAATTTCTAAGTTCTGGTCTGAAATTCAAATCAGAATTGGAGTGATATCACACAGATACCAGAAGGGTAGTATTGTCGTTTTGGAAAAAATCTTTGAATTTTATATTTGTCAAAATCTGTAATTTATATTACATACATTTATTCTAGTAGCGCAAGTAATCATTACGCTACCTTGAACTAAATTCCGTAAATAATAGCAGAAATTGTATTCATAAAACTGTAAGGAAATCATCTTTTACGTCCCGTTAATAGTAAACACTTGACTGATTATTTCGTATCCGCACTTTTCATGTATCTAATAAATAAAACAGACTATTAGTTGGTTTGTGTGTATGTATGCTCCGCATACAAATGGCTTTATAACCGGAAACAGAAACTGTGTGGGTAAGACACGACTTAAGAACCGGGTTGGAAATTTTCAATTATGCTGAATCGGCCGATATTTGCGTCGAATAAATATTTTGTGTGGTCAATGAGATTAATAGTGTTTTTCTCGATGATATTTGTCAATATTTCTACCCCTTTCTGTATTGGAGGCAAGCAAATTTAGGGATGGAGGTTGAGGTGCGTTACTTAAAAATAATGCAAAACCAACCGAGATTGGAAACAAATCCTGGCTATCGATGTCGCTAAGAATAATTATGAGGACCCGGTTAACGCCGGGCACCCACCTAATGTAAAATAATTGTAATACTTAGGATATTTGTACTGGTAGCCATGAATTAAAACCAACAATCTTACACCGTACTTCACGTAGCCCAAGAGTAGAAAAAAAATTTGGTTGTTTAATTTGGTTTAAAATTTATAGAAACGTTTATTTAAGAATCCCTGTGACTTTTCTGGTACACACACAATTATTATATTGTATGCGATATAAAACAGTGCCTAATATTAAAAATGTTATATTGATTTTGTGTAGTAATGCAGCATATATCAAAATTCGGTTGTCATACGATAATTTCTATCAAATTATTAACAACCGCTTTCCAAACATAAATCCGCGCACGTTAAGTATTCTGTCTTGGTTAGTTAGTCATCTAGTTGAACTCAATTGGGCGGTAAAAGACGATCTTACAAGGCTGACAGGTATGTGCCTGTAGTGCCACATATTAACTTTCGTCGTGTAATTCTGACAAAGCGGACCGAGTCCACAATGGTCTGGTTTCCCCCTACAAAGGGAACTCCGCGAATTAATTATCCCCTCCTCAGAGGAGCGGCTTCTTTGTCTCCGGACGCGGTATGAAGAGTGGTACAAAGGCACAATGACGTAGCCTCCGCCGCGAATTGGCAGGCCAGTGCCGCAAAATGGCGTCCCACGAACGCGGAATAGTTTACAGTCGTTCCCTTCGAATTTACGAGTGTTATTGTAACCGGAGGACCAATTATTTCCGACATGCAGCTTATGGGCTTTAGTTTAGTCTCATCAGAAATTAATTTAATAGGAATATATCGGTGGATTTGTATTATTACGTATTTCAAATTGTACTATATTCACTCTCATAATCCCCCCTGGAGAGGGAGCGGGAAATTTAGAGGCAGGGGAAAATGTGTGGTAATTAAATGGAACGTTCCGAACTGATAAACTCGCTACATGGAAGAACAAACCGTTAAAATAGTATGCTGAATTTGTATTTAAATATTTTACATTTTGTGACTAAAGTTAGTCATAAGGCATTTAACATAAGACTACTCTAAGCTTCAGTATTTCCTGCTACTGATATGCTAACAGATCATGATTAATTAATGAGTTGGAAATTACTACTAGACTCAATTATACGCACGGAATATTAGAGAAAAATCGGGAAACCTTAACTAGAACGTTTCAGAAGTTCTAGTTGTACAAATCATCATTGGAAATAATGAAAATTTTATTATATGGATCATGTTGTATCAAGTCTATGGGAAGTGACCCCAAGTTTGCGGCGAATATTTTCCGAACGTGTTAAAACCTCTTCAAGATTGCCCGATGATAGCTGTTTGCTTTTTCTTCCTTACTTTAGTTCTCTGCATTGGCCTGGCCAGTCAAGAGGCGAGGATATGCCTTGTTAAAATATTTTAAAGTAATTTAAATAAATAACGTCCATTTAATTTATTTCGTGTATTAACACTACAGTAGACACAATCTCTGCCGAGAAGGTATATCAAGCCATCACACAATCACGTGCTATGTAATTGCTATATGGGTAATTGTCCACGAATCCTGAAACTTTTCATTATACAGAAACTGTTTATTAGAATACTAAAGAATTGCCAACTGCCCCAAATATATACCAAGAGTATAATTTTTTACGAATCTTATTATTTGTTAAACGCAATGAAAACCTTGTTTTTGACTAACGGAGAGGGTCACGACTATCAAATTTGGATTAGCTTGCTCCTTAAAGCAGACAAACATCAGCTTAAACTTCAACAATTAAGCATTAATTATTCTACTATAAAGGTATTTAACAGTCTACGGTCTACGGTAATCAAATAATATTTATTAATAATTGCTTAAGTATCCAATTGTATGGTCCGAACTACTCACTTAATGAATTCCTTAATCTATAATCAGTTGTTTTGGACTACAGCTCCCCACAAAAGTAGATTTTATTAATATGTAAGTGATGTAATGTTAAGTGTGTTATATTTACGTAATCTTTGTTTTTATCTCTATTTCTTTGACGTGTCCTACTTCTAAAGTAGTGGACTATGGAATCAATGTTGAAGTGTAAAACAATATATGCGAAGGAAAAAATTACGTCCGATTTAAAATGAATAATAAGTTAGATGGCCAAATACAGACAAAATAAGTGATAATATAAATACCACACAACGGTTGTATAATTGTTGTTTTATATATCACTTATTTTGTTTGTTTATTTTGACTAACTTTCGTTTTTTTGGTGGTAATAGGCTACTTGAGGGTAATCCACAAGGTGGCAACTCCCCTTTAATAGCATAGGAAGGGATCTGAAAGGGGGGATGCGGAAGGGTAGAGGAAGGTAGCCAAGAGTTAACTAGGCCCCCGGGCTATAGTTTAAGGATCCTACCCGGCATTCGCCTAAAAGTAAAGCAAGGAAAACCCTAGGTCGGGCATTTCCCACGCCCTTCCGATAGCGGGAGAGAGGGGTTTGCTGTGGGGACGCAGCATTCCCTTCTCCGTACCTCGACCAGTTTAGGAGGCAGCTGACCGGCTGTTTACAATGGGAACAGCGAAAATCTCTTACCGTATGCCCAATATCTGTGACCCCGGAACATACACCTCTCAACAGCCTGAGGTGCCTCGGCTTTTGGGAACCTTAATTCAAAATCGGAGAGGAAAAAGCATCCCCAAAGGTAGCCCCTTCCTGTCTCTCATACAAGGTTCTGCCTGCGAGAGAACATCCCTCGCAGGTACTGCCTGCGAGAGAATAGCTCTCGCAGACTACCTTGACCGGTTATTATTAATATCTTTGAATGTTATATCAGTGAGTGTAATATCTGCAAGAGAAAACGGAATATCTGAGTACTGGTATGTCTGTGAGCGGAAAAGAATATCTGAAGGAAAATAATCATATTTAGGAGTCTCAGGTTTATTAGATTAGATTTATTATTTATCACATTAGTCCTCGGTTGAGGAAATAGAATACGTCACACTATAAGATTACATGAAAAGAATACCTCGGCCTGTTTTGAGAGGTGTATGTTCCGGGGTCGCAGACCTTGGGCATACGGTAAGAGTTGTTCGCTATTCCCATTGGAATAGTGACCCAGCTGCCTCCTAAACTGGTCGGGGCACGGATAAGAGAATGCTGCGTCCCCACAGCAAACTTCTCTCCCGCTATCGGAAGGGCGTGGGACAAGTACCAAATGCCCGACCTACCCGATGCAGGTTTTCCTAGGGTTTTGCCTGTATTTCTTTAGGCGAATTCCGGGTAGGATCCTTAAACTATAGCCCGGGAGCCCTAGTTAACCCTTGGCTACCTTCCTCCACCCTTCCGCATCCCCCTTTCAAAGCCCTTCTTATGCTATTAAAGGGGAGTTGCCCAAAGTGGATCACCCTCATGTAGCCTGTTGCCCTAAAAAAAAATAAAAATAAAAATTATTACGAATACAAAGTTTAAAAAATAAACATTATTCTTAACAATAAAAATATATAATTTAAAACTACGTTAAAGATATTAATATAACAGTAATTAGTGTTATTTAGTTTGGAAAAGGACAGACGTGATTAAAAAATATATAATATCGGACAGTGCATTTTAATTAAAAGAGTAAATCATTAAATATAAAACATAAAAATGTATAAATCTAAACCTAATATCCAGACCGTGTAACTGTCATAAAACGTCGGTACATCGGAACACATACGTACAACTTGAAATAGCCGGATTAGTCGATGTGTACCGTATGGTCTAATAATTATTAAATGTTTACTTCATTCTTCAAAAACTTTAATTAACCTTTAAAAAGAACAATTTTTAGGAGTTCGTGAAGAAAAATTTTAATACAATTTATCAGTATAATAATTCTTGGAACCACTTACACACGCATATCATCGTGTTTTCTTTTTCAAAGTAGACATAATTATTATTATTGTTATTAATGTGTGAAAGATGAAACAATAATCTAAAAATTCTACCACATACACTTTTGACACAAATTAAAATTTCGTTCTGTGGAAGACGCGCTACTATAAACATATTACCGTGTTAAAATAAAAAAGTGTGTGTTGGAAATGTTCTCGGGTTCCGTACCAGGTGGAGTTGATTAAACACGACTTTTCGTCGACTCACACTGAAGACATATTTTTCATGAATAACGCCACGTTTGAAAACGCGAGAACATTTCCAACATTATACTCGCGGGAAAAACTTTTGGAATTTTAAAAAAAAAAATACGTTAGAAAACATTTAAATTACAATAACTTTGATTAGAAACATGTGACTGTTTTGCTATGGAATTTTCAACAATATGTACAAAAGTTAAGTGTGTCAGCATGCGAATAATAGTTGAAAAAAGTTCCCCAGTCCACAACATTGTGCGAATGATGAAGTAGTACATAATAATATTATTGAATACATATTTCCATGAAAAATGTCTTTCCTGTGACTCGAATGCAGGAGCAATGAAAGTCCAGGTCTTTAGTATATTCCAGGTAATGTTTCTTTCAAGCACTGTAGATATATAAGCGATATGAAAAATTTACGTCTGATTCAAAATTAATAATATGAAAGATAGCGAAATACAGACAAAACAAGTGACAATATAAATACCACACAATATTTCTGGAGGCCTTGTACGTTTCTTCTGGTGCAAAAAAAACTGAAGAGCCTAAGGAGACAGCGTCATAAGTCAGTTGAAAAAACTCAAAGCGAAAAAAACGCAACGACACTGGAAAAATCAAAAGGTTTAGTGTAAAAATCAGGGATCGTAGCAATTGTTGAGTTTTATAGTGTTTTTCTGTACATTAATAGCTGTGATGTTTGACTTAAGGTGAGGCATCTTTGATATAATTCTGGAGTTGTACCTGGTATCAATGTCTGAAATATTAACATTTTTCCAATCAAATACATGTTTGGAATTAATATGTTTGGAGAATACAGATTGTTTATTGATGGGAAGTTTGATATTAGACATGTTCCTTGATACGTGTATTAAGGGAACGTTTTGTTTGTCCTATGTAGTAGGAATTACTATTGGAGCAAGAGATTTTTTAAACTACGCAATTCTTGCTGTAGGAGTCAAGTGGGTCTTTGTGGTTTCTATGATAGATATTTGTTATTATTTAAATATTTGGACGCATAAACGCATAAAATTTCACCAAGTATAATTTTAGTATATTTACTGAAAATGGGCCATCTGATTTTGAGACTGTTAATGACTAAGTCATTGGGAATAGAGTTGAATAATGAAACGACATCTAGAGAATTTAAAGAGTTTGCATGAGGAACGGTAAAGTGTTTGATTTTAACAATAAATTGATAGGAATTTAAATCTAATCCTCAATTACACTTATTTAAAGTTTAATCAAGTTCACTATCTATATAATAAAAAAGGATGTATATTTGTATGTATGTATGTATGTATTTACGTTGTTCTTTATACAAATTTAAAAGCGTGGATAGATTGCAACAAAAATTGGTACACAAATTCTTCAAAACACGAGAAACGGTACTGTGAGGGTGAGAAACGCCTAGCATACATGTGGAAAGAATTATAATTAAAAACCGTGATCATTAAATATTAAATTACTGCGCGCCAAGAGACAATGACGTCACGCGAGAGAAAGACGTAACTACGCAACGAACAAAGGAAATATCTCCTTTATTTGGAATGAACTAAAGCAGAAATATTTTATTTAAATAAAAAGTATAATTTTATACAGCAATACTCCATCGAATGATAATAAAGAAGAATACGAATTACTTTACCATCCTTGGGGAAAATGTAAGTTAATTTTCGCGCTGTATTAGTTGTGAGTCTAGCTAACAATTTCATCCATGTAATATTTCGTAATGTATGAAGACTGAGTGACGATTATATCCTGAAATACTCAAGGAATATATTTAAGTATTCAATTAAATACTTTTTCGAGTTTATATAAATAAGTACACGAGCAACGCCGGGCACCTAGCTAGTTATTAAATAAAAGGTTCTCCAACGAGAAGTCCCATTAGTCCTTTTTTTTTTGCTGAGATAGTCATGAGAGATTTAGAGAATCCTAGCATTTATCTTCTTCCTCTTCACTGCATCAGATATGTAGATGACTATTTTTGTACTGTTAAGTCCTCTCAAATAAACCTTATTGTTAATACTTTTAATAATTATAATCCCAACATAAAATACATTCCCAAACTTGAATAAAACCATTCTCTTCAGTTCCTTTATGTCACTGTATCCATTCACAATACTTCCATTCTCATCAATCTTGTAGACAGAGCTACATTACTGTCTAACTCCAAGTTCCATCAACAGAACATATATTGTAATAAACAAAAAGATTTAATTAAATTAGCCCCACGTTTAGGAACCCATAAATGTAATAAACACCTTGATAGGTTAATTAAATGAATCAATTAACACAAAAAATTAATTAAAATTTGAATGATAGAACACGTTGAAGACACCAAATATGTAATAATTAAAAAGGTGGTCGTAACTCATAGGAAGAATTAACAAAATTATATTGTATTTTAAAATTTATTGTTGATAATTACACATTATAAGCCCTGCTTTACACGCCAAATTCCGTCAATTTAACAAACAACAATCTCAATTTTATTTTAATAAATTCGTGGCGTTCTATGAAGATATATCTTTATAATTTTACAATTAATTACGTTGAATTTCTCATTATCTCAGGGTCACCACTGGATTTGATAGGAAGAACAAATACAATGAACTAAAACATTAACATTCTAAACTCATTGAAGTTAACGGAATACAATATTAAATACAAAAGTAAAAGAAAAACAATAAATAAAACGCGAACAAAATCTGACTATACCTTTTAATTATCGTTAAAGTCATTAATAATTGTTTGTACTCACGACATCGCTACTGGTACCAGTTCAGACTCTTGTATCTTGAAGTCAACATCCACTAAACAGGCCATTATACACTGATTCTACTTATTAGATTTTTGAACACACGGTAGTTGCTCTGGATCTCTGCTACAGTGGAACCTGGATTAGCTCACCCTCAGCCAGTTGCCGGACGTAGATCTCCTCAAAGTCTCTCTATGCGAATTTAGTTCAGTTTGTGAAGCAAAACTTCTGCTTCCGTACTGCAATTTTATAAGTCTCTCCGTCAAACTGTTTACTTGCGTTATATGTAAACTATTATCTCGCCGTTGGACTTCCTAGACAGCCCTGTTCATAATTCTGGATCCGCAGACTTTTACTTTTTCTATTTCTCTATTTGGACCGAACTTCTATGTCCTAGTTCTCGACGCATACACTTCCTTTCGCGTCTTGCCGCTGACTTTTCCCGTTCACGTCTTGCCGCAGACTGCGTTCCTCTAAGCGAGCGGTCTCCAGTCTCCCATTGTTAACAAAGAAAGACCCGCTGCGATTGTTGTCTTAAGCACCCGTTCCGCCAACAATTAAATTATATTAAAAACAATTAATAGTCTGTTTAATTGGTATTACAATATATTGGCCGAGTACACTTTAAATTTTATTAATAAAGACATGAGCATTAGATGGAATTAAATCCAATATCTACTCGTGTTCAATCACCTCAATCCAATTGTTTTCTCGTACTCCCTTTTTACAAAATGTCTATATCATAAGATTTCCAAATTTTTAAAGAATATCAAATATCCACAATTTCTTGATTGATCCACTTAACACCTATATCAAACATTTCAGTACTTTATAAAATCTCTTGCTCTAATTGTAATTCCTGTTACATAGGGCAAACAAAACGTTCCCTTTATACCCATATCAAGGGACATTTGTCTCATATCAAACTTTCCAACGATAAACAATCATAGCAATTAAGATATTAGACATTGATACCAGGTACATTAAAATAATTCTATCAGAGATGCTTCACTTTAAATCCAACATCTCAAAAAATGATGTACAAAAAGACACTATGAAACTCAACAATTGATGCAACCCTTCTCTGTTCTCATTGTTGTTGCGTTTTCTTCGATTTTGAGTTTTGTCAACTCACTTGTGCAATTGTGTCTCTCTAGGTTCTTGCGTTTTTTTAGATATTTAGGCCTCGATATTGCAAAAGATACTGTTGTCACGAAGTCTCTGACTATAAGTGTGTCGTAGGAAACAAGCTTGCGAACTTCAATGTCTTGGGCTGATCAATGACCCTGAAGCTTCGCTCTTTGCGCTCTCCTCTTGGCTACTTTACAGAAATTCTTGCTGCAGGGAGGGAGAAGCAGGGAGAGATATTTAATGAGGACATTAAAGGAATGGATCGGAGGTATCAGGACGGTGGAACGTTAAAATCATTGCAGACTACAGCTGGATGCTGCTTCGCACAAGATTAAAATATAAAGTGGAGCTTTATGTGGATGAGTCTCAACTTAAATATGACTAATTAATAAATTTTAGATTATGACGTTACTTTTATATTTCTAAAATTTCATCGGGAAATACCTTACGTGTAAGAAGGAAATTAGCGGAATTTCTGTGCTCAGGAAACCTAACCGCAGTAGAGAATAAAAGTAAAACGGTTCTCACAAAAACCTGTGTAATTACAATTCTGGTCAAATAATTACTGAAAAGCTTGTCAGTTCGATTTACCCCTGAAAGTCTACCTTGGGAAAAAACCGTTTCTCTGTATTATGCAAATGAATTCTGGAAATATATTCAACGGTTTTATATAATATCTTTTTCCACTATTTGTGCCTCGTTTCTTCTTTAATGAATAACAAATTGGTTGCTTCTCAATTATATGAATAATGAAATATGAATTTACTGTTTCTTTTTACTTTCAAAAATTTGAAAACACTTGTAACCACTAGTCGGCTTAGTGAACATCTCAAATGCCTAATCTTCATAAACGGAGCGTTTCCTTGGCCTTCCCGTTAAGTAAGATAGGCTAAATTGTATATTAAAAATAGATATAAAAGAGAACACTGCTCCGATCTTAATTGAAACACGTTCTTTTAAGAAAAAAAATTATTTCATCAGCTTTGCGCCAACTGCAAAGAGGATTCTTTTCGCGCTGCACACAAAGGACTACCTTAATTGAAAAGGGCTGAGTTTGTGTTTGTACTGCTCGACAGAAGTGCGAAATACGAACCCTTTCTGGTTCGCAGTGAAAGTAGTCACGTGATGTCACAGGCTTTGCTGGTCACGTACTTGCTCCTCTCTGTAAAACAGAACTACCAACTGTGAAATCGTATGTTGCGTGTGCCTAAAAATCTCCAGCAGTTTCGTTTTACGTTTTCCGTCCACAGCTCTGCTTTTACAATTACTGCTCACAATCTCGTTTATTCTTCTAATAATGTCGAGTTTTAAGTCAATGTGTGTGTCCCTTGAGTGGATAAACAAACGGAACAAATCAGAGTTTCGATTTACAAGTAAAGTTTTAGAAATAGGAGATAAATCTATAAATTTTTAATAGCTATTATTAAATTACCCAGATGTTGAAGGTTATTGTGAAAATATACTTTAGATTTATTTACTTTCTTCATAAATATTTTATTCATTCAAGTCAATAAATTGTATTAACATTAAATTTAAATTTGTAATAATCTGACTTCTTTATAATAAAAAAACCAGAGTGATAGTATATTTGTTTGTTTTTTGGTTTATATGTATGTACGTGTGTATTTTCCGCATACAAATCTACATCCGTGGAGCAAATTTGGCCAAATTTCGTGCAAGTGTTCCTTGCAACCAGGAAACAAACACTTTGTGGGTAAGACATGTCAACCAACCTCCATATTTAAACATGCTTTCTTGTGGTCAATTGATTGTATTTCTACCGATGTTTTCAGTGTATAATTTCAACCAACAGATGTTTTTTGTATAAGTCGTTAGACTACTAATATAAATTTGTACTGGAATACTAAATGCCTGTTTCAATGAGGTTAATATTCGTAGTAGGAAACGTTGTTTCGTGTCGCGTAGATTATTTGTGACTTTATTGCTTTCGAACCCATACCAACTTTCAATCCGAGGTACCTCGGTCAGTTTTGAGAGGTTTATGTTCCCAGATGGCAGACCTTGGACTTTGGAATAGTCGGCCAGCTAAACATGTTCAGACATGGAGAAGGTAATGTATGTTGCGTTCTCACACGTGGCTATAGCGTTCCCAGTTTTCTAAATATAAGAATAAAAATCAGCATGGTTAACCTTTTTGCAGAGCAATATTACTTGCACATATTTATTAGTATTGTTAGCGCATAGCGCTTAGAGCTGAGGTTAGCTCCAAGTTTATTGACATGTTTGTCCCATTTTAATTATTTATCAATATCCAGACCGAGTGTTCCGCGAAAATTTATCGTTAGTAGAAATAAAATCTACAGAAACAGTACAAAAAAATTGCCATTATAGTTTTTTTTTTGCAGCTAACCAATCGTTAATAGCAATCTTGAATTTCGTATTTAATTGTTGATAATGGAATTGGAGTTGTCAGCGTGAAGTCAGAAGATGTAAGAACTTATTATATATGATAAAAGAGCAATTAACAAGTAATAATTAGAGACTATTGAACTGAATTGTTACCGGCGAATACACAGAAACAATGGACGAGAAAACAGGCCAGAGACATTGTTGTACTTGAACAATTGTGTCCGGTGGTCAATTGGCCGGAATTTAGAAAAGTGAACCATAAGTAAATTCAGTGATACATGACCTGTTAAAGTGTTCGAGGTGAAATTGTGTTGCAAAATCTCTACAATTGCCCTGGTACGGGTACAAACAGTGAGTGAAAATGAAACATTTAAAATTAACATTGTAAACGTTAATGAAAGGTAGAATATCGTCACATTTCGATTTCATTTCGTGTTATTTCATTTTATTCGATAACATTTAGAGAGTTTATTAAAAATATTTGTCAGTAGTGAATTGTAAAATTAATTGTTCTTTATTTAAAGGGCCATTTCATGCTCCTTTCATTAGATAATTTTCAATTATTAGTTCAATTTAATTAATTATCTTCATTATTGAGTAATCACATTTTGACGCCTTAACGTGTGGACAATCAAATCATTTCAATTATTATTATTGCTTATTACATTTATGGCACATCAACGTGGGGCAAAATGTTTTCAATTATTATACATTCATTGTATATTACAATATATATATATATATATATATATATATATATATATAAAGGATTATATATTATATATATAATCCTTTATATATGGGACAGAAAGTAATTGGCCCAGAACAGAATAAAACCCCGTGGAACACTACTGGTTACAGTTTTCAATTCTCACAAACCCATATTTCCGTTCGCATTCTCGATCACGCCTTTCTTCCTACTATTTTCCAAGTTTCTACGCAATTCTCTGATTTGGTTTTTTTTATCAAGAGAAACTTAGCGAGGTACGAAATCAAAATATGCGGAAAGGTCTTCAAATATTACAATCAGTTTTAATCTAAAATTCCGCGCACTATGTGTCCTTCGGTTACATTAATATTAATGTATGTTTGTATAGAAAACTTTAAGGAAGTCGTGCTGCAATAATAATCGTAATTTTCTGTACGAAGTTATATATATATATCCTATAATGTAATTAATTTTTTAAATATTTTCGACAATATAAGTTTAGGGGATATAGATTGATACTTGGAGACATTATCGGTTGAAATTGTTTTTGTGAATCTGAATATCTTCCGTGTCTTTCAAAGTGTTTCGAAACATCCTACTTTGTATATAGATTAATTATATTCGTAAGTGGAGACGTAATTTAATTAAAACAATACATTATGACTTTGCCCTTGACTGCATATATTGTTAGACGTGTTCGGAGATTTTATTTTTTGATTATATTTAGAACTTTCGTTTTCCCAAAAATGCCGAATCTAATTACTCACTCTGGAAAGCAAAAAAAAAAATAAATGAAGAGACCACAACAACACATTTGGCCTATCTGAAAAAACGGCAGTACTTGGGCACGAAGCCCGGAATAAAAAGCAGAATTTCTTGCACTTTTCTACAGTACTTAAACCAATAGAAAAATTAAGTACTTCGGAAAACGAGGTTATAAAATTTTTACATGCCCCTCCACAACAATATGAACCAATAAAAACATTCAACTGTAGAGAAATATAAGTAACAATTTAAAGACACATAAATCCTACTTCAAGACCAGGATACGATCTCATAACCGGAAAAATACTAGACAACTACCAAAAAGAGCATTTACATAATAACGTACATCTTTAATGTGAGAGAACCACTATCCTAGACAATGAAAGTATGCACAAGTAATAGCCATAGAAAAACCTGGAAAACCTATTACGAAAGTCCCATGATACAGACCAATAAGTCTTTTTCCGATCCTATCTAAGGTAGAAAACTAATATTAGAGAAACTCAAACCATTAATAAGTGATATAATTCCAGAGTTCCAATATGTATTTCTAGAAGGTCATTCAACGATAGATCAGACCCACAGAATAGTAAAAAGAATATATTAATGACTGTAACAAAAGAATTACTGCTTTTCCGCTTTCTTGGAGCATTCGATAGAGTTTGGCACGAAGACTTACTATACAAAATCAAAATACTACCTCCACAGCCATATTATTCCTTCTTTCAATCATACGTAAGCAATCGCTTTTCAAATCAAATACAAAAATTCATTTTCTGAATTCAGTCCAATGATGGCAGATGTTCCACAAGGGATCCTTGGACCAATACTGTACGACATACCAACTACAGAACACACCATGATGGCCACATTCGCTGACGACACAGCTATTGTAGCACCGACCAAGACCCTAACCAAGCTTCGAAACACTTTCAAGTGCACCTGGACAAGATAGATGGTTGGACGAAACAATGTAGAGTGTCTATAAACACGGCAAAGTCTCAACATTTTACTTTTTCACTTAAAAAATTACCTATGCCCAAAAGAGAAACTAAATTCGACAGATCTCCCGGAAACAACACCAGTAAGATATCTCGGCCTTCATTTAGATAGCCTGGAAACCAAAAATAGAAATAAAATGAAAGAATCACAACTCAAAGTAATTAAATTATCATGGATGATTAATAAAAGGTCTAAGCTGTCCTTATACAACAAAATACTACTCTACAAATCAATAATCAAGCCAACATGGACATACGGCATAGAACTATGGGGCACAGCCAGCAAATCCAACCTGCAGATTCTAAACAGATTCGAAACCAAAACGTTAAGATGTGTTTGCAACGCACCGCGAGTTTCGTATCGAACAAAACTGTATACAAAGATTTGGAAATGTCAACTATAACAGATGTTATCACAAGCACCAGAAGAGATTGAGAAACCAACCGAATCAACAATCAGCTGGACAATAGTGAACCTGTGTATAGACTAAAGCGACAATATACATTAATGTTACTCTTCAGATTCCCTTAATTGTGACTCATACCTATAAAATCATTTAATAATTGTTCAAAGTGAACAGATTGTAAATAGCAGCTATTATAAAAAAAATCTTTCGTTTTCGTGACATCCAATTATAGACCGACGCTAATCGCGTAACAATTCACTGAAGTCATTTCTCTAAACGAATTTGGAATTTATTTTGCTGTAATAATAAAATTTTATTAAAATGTTTTGTAATATTTATTCTTGTCGGTACAGAAGCCAACAGATCGAATTGGAACGAGCTATTACCACAAATGGCAGTTTAGCGTCAAGATAGGATTTAGGCCTCGGGCACGATACAAGCGGCGACCGGTGAGCGTCTGGGAGCAGGTAGACTGAGCGACTGCGCTCAGTTTTATGTCCCAATAGAATGCAGTGGGTTTGGGGGATCGCTGGCTACAACAAGCAGCTGCTGTAGGGCGATACCGCCTGCTGCTCAGTGGTCGACGCTCATCGATGAGCCCGGTTTTGGTCGTCATGCTAAGATAACGTAGTAAATGCCTGAAGAGGATCCACATGAGGACCGAAACATGTCCCAATTTAATAATAAAGTAATAAATTACTTTTTTCAATCGTCTGTTATTGGATTTTTGTCATCTAATTACATTTAAATGGAGGGAAAAAATTTTTTCTTTTCGTTTCCTATAATTTTTTTTAATAATGTATCCCTGTCACAACTATCTTTGGCTTTGAGTGATTAAATCAATACGCGAATGGAGTGTTGAAAAGAAAGTAACAACATGCGATTTAGAAATTACTCCAAAGATAGTAAAATGTCCAGGAAATGTTTTTCTGGAATAATTACTTACGGATTTCAGCATACCTCAAACGGAACAGAAATAGCAAGATGGCAGAAATAAACTTTCTCAGTGTAGCAAAATTGTTCATGGATCTATTTTGGCACTAACATCAGAAATGAAAGGGAGTTTGATTTGATTGGGGACAGAAAAGAGAATTTATATATTCAAAAAAACGTTTTTCATATTTTCGTAAACCCTTAAACCGATGGTGGTACTCTCCGTCATGCCTTCTACACCTCTTTATGGGGTGAACGTCATAGTTCCTCTTGCCTTTCTGTAAAACGTGTTTCCATACATATTTATTGTTTTCACTCAATAAGAGAAGCTTAGCTACCTCACGCGACGACATCATGACGGCGACTGTTCACGCTCAGCAGCTCTGTATCGTACCTGTTCCCCGCTGATCGCTTTGCCTCTCTGACTCTCCAGCTCTCTAACGCTCGCCGCTTCTATCGGGCCCGAGGCCTCGCTCCCAGAGTATTGGATGGTGTAATTCAAGTAGATTTAAAGATGATTTAATTATTATAAGAACATGAATGCAAGAGGGTGAAGATCACCCCTTGGAGGCGACTAAATCCGCAGTCTCCCCGCCATGGCTCGACCGCGCCCAAGCACTGACAATCAGGCTGCTGAACCTGTGGCTCTAGGACGGTACCATTCCGGACGGTAGTGACCATAAGCCGGCACGTGTGGGTTTTAGTAAAGCAGAGTTAGCAGTTGCGCCACCCTCTCAAGCCAGCAAGTCGTGAAGATATCCGGGGTTGTATCCATGAGCACCCTTAGCACATCCTGTGGCTTCCAGCGCGTGGAATAAGCCTTCAATAAATGTAATCAAAAAATAAGAATATGTTACAGCTTCTGTTTTAGGTAATGAATTTTAAATACTGTATTTAAACATATTGTGGTGGGTTTACTCGAGGTTATTGCGTAATAACTATTTTAATATTAATAAAAGGATTAATTTTTAAACTGAATACATTAATATTTAAATTATAATATTTTATACGCAACTCCTAATGCAGTGGCATATTAAAGGGAAAGAGATTCCATTTTTTATTAATATAATGAACATTTAATTAGAATTTAGAAAGGAATTTGATATTCGTTTTAACTTCAACGAGAGCAGGAACATTTTTAATCTCTGGAGATTTCATGGTAAAAATTAACAAAATTGAGGAAAGAAATCAAAACCTTAAGACAAGAGGCTAGGAACGTAACCGTTTGGACGTGCAGCTTCCATTGGACGCAGCGTCTCTGGAAGGTTCCAATTATTGCCACCAGAAGGGGACGTCCGGCGTTAACGATGCAAACGTGATCTAATAACATAATTGTCCAATCAGATGTTTTAATCTTGTAGGCCTATAAAACAGATTGAGTAAGAATTTTCAAGTTTTCAGTACGAAGTTTTTAAGTTGAAACTGAATTTTTATTTGCTCCTGCCATTAATACTAGTCCTTTAAGACTCACCAATAATTTTATTGAATAAAATCTCCTCGGGCTTCTAAACTAGTGAAAAAAAATATACGCGACGTTTCGAAGTCGTTCACTATCATCGCCTTCTACCATTTTCTTCTAAATTCTTAAACTACATACATAACGACTAGAGTGTATCCAATGGTGTCTTCTAGATTTTTCCGGTCTGTTTGATGAAACAGAATAAAAATCAAAACAAGCCTTGAATGATAATCATTTGTGGGTACACAAATTAGTGTACTATATGGGGTACTATGTGAAGGCCGAAGTTTTTATTACATCATAATTACGATCAGTTTTTCATGTGGTTAGGATTATTAGATTTTTTCTAATTTAATAGTGTCGGTGATATTTTGACAACAATAGATATTAATTTAATAAAGTCAAATTTTTTTACGTTACATCAACGATATTATTGTCAGTGTGGCATTACACTTACTTCCAGAATTAGGTTAATTTATAAATCTATTTATTTATTAATTGACAGTGCTTTTGTAATTCTGGTCATATTACGATTCATAGGTCTATTTACACAAGTTACATATAATAGTTTTTTTAATGTTAAAAATTAAATTCCTCTTTAAATGTTTAATATTTGCACGTAATTTCTGCAGCCAAATAACTCAGAAAATCTGAGGAAGAATTGGAAACGAATTTTGTTTTGGATTCATCAGAATTAAGAGATTCAGGAAATTACGCTGTCATTGAGTTTGATAATAATAGTACGATCAAGAATAATATCTACAGAGATATATTTTTGGTCCTTGGAAAAATACTTTAAAAATAATGATGGAATAAATCTACCTTTTATCTACCTAATAATAAAATAGCCTGTATTTCATGCACGTGTTATTTGCGACCAGGAAACAATCTCTGAGTGACTGAGACACGTCTACCACACCACGGAGCGGGGGTGGACGGGGATAGAAATATTCAAACATGCCAGTATTTGAGTCGGATAAATGTTTTTAGGGGGTCAAAGATATTGATAGTATTTCTACCGATGTATTCTGTGGTTATTTTGAACCCCTACGGCATAGGACGGGAACACACTTAGGGGTGGGGGTGGAGGGGCGTTACAAGAAAATAACGCAAAAACAAACCGAGATCCGAGTCAAATCCCGGGTTATGAATGTCACTGAGTTTAATTATGACAACCCGGGCAACGCGGAGCCCCAGCTAATAGTATTTATATAAAAAGTTGGAATATCCATTGGTTAAAATTAATAAGTGAAAATATTTAAGAAGTAAATGTGTTGTAAAAGTTTTGTCGGGGTGGCTGTATTTTTTAATGATTTATTTGTGTAACGTTTCTGTCGCGTCAGTGGTAATTACCCTTGTTATGTTAACTATAGCGCGTTCGTAGATAATAATTGTAGTCCGACGTGTCGAGCAGAGAAGCCGCTGCGTTGTTTATCACTGCCTCTCCGCAAGATAACTTGGTGCTATTTACTTCGGAAGCCAGCCCTTGGTGCCCTTTCTGCAGCTCACTCTCGTAGAGAACGTCCAGTGATAAAGGGTTTTCGTCGGAGATTTATAAAACTGCCGAAAACACACAATAGCAACTAAATTCTTTTTTAAAAAACCCACATATGAATCATTTTTACCATCAAGATTTAGATTTATTATCTGAAGTGTGGCCGGACCCTCACCTTAAGTAATTTGGATACAGGAAATTATGTTCCCAGTGTATAAATGGCACGGAAATTTGAAGTAGCTGCTCTCTCAGACTGTGAATTAATTACGAAGGTGGCCTATTTAGTTTCGTAACTTTGAACTTCTTGAAAATAAACTGATACTTTAGTCTTCAAAATGTCTCCCCATGTCAAAATTATAATACTTTGCCTTAATTATCACACTCTATAATCCTCAAACTTTTAATAGATATTTTTACCCATATTTTTAAAAGATTAGAGAGGACAATTAGTTAACACATATTTTTTAAGTGTTACGTAACGTTAATACTCGTCTTTCTTCATCCAGTTTTATTAATTTAGATGGAAACACTCTGGAACCTGTTTTTAGACTACAAACCAGTATTTACATAAATGATTTGGGGGAACCAGATAAAGCCAAAATCAATATGGCCGTATAGATAATATAACCCTGTCCTCTCCATTAAGAGTCCCGCGTCATTGAGTAATTTGATTAACGTTACACTATTATTAAACAAAGTCTTTAAATTGTCACGTGTGAGGTGATTTCACACACATTTTGAAAATATGGCGTTGAAATATAAAACGTAAAGTTGAACTTAAAGGCTATATACGATACGTTTTAATACAAACAATGTTTGGTCACAACTCTTATCCCTTTCTACGGTAAAACATGTATTGCCAAAATTTGAGAAAAATATTGTGTATTGCTTATAACTTGTTTATATATGTGTTATAATTAGAATTAGTATATTTTAATTTTATTTGGAAGTGAGAGGAAAAAGTAGGGTTTTTTTTGGGGGGAGGGGACTTGGAATTATGTCGATGGTGGCCATTTAAAAACCCATATTATTATATCAGGAATAAATATTTGTGAAAAAATGATATTTTCCATGATAAAAAATATTTTTGTAATAAGAAAAATAGATAAATTCAGACCAAAGAATATAAATATCATACAAAGTTTCTGGAAGCCTTGTTCCTTTATTCTGTCTCTTTATGCTCTTGCGTTTTTCTGCACTTGAAGAATGGAACAAAGCTTCTATAAACTTTGAGTGCTATTTATATTATCACTTATTTTGTTTGAATTTGGCTATCTTTCTTAGTATTAATTTTCAATCAGACGTATTTTTTTTCATTTTAAAATATACTTTGGTATTATCTATAAGTTAAAATCAGTTTAAAATTTACATTATTATTATCTGAACATAATTTCATACTGAGAAGCATACAGATTATATTCCCTAACAATATATTCTAAATTGAAGGTAGAAAATCTAATGGGAATAGAGACAGAGGAGCTTCTAAATTCTTACGAATAATTTTCTGAGTTATATATAAACGGATATATATTCTTTTTAAAATAAATTATACTTCATGGAAAGAGACATAGTCGGCCTACCATCAGCATCTTCACGTCCATCCTCGTTTTCAATTAGATCATCATCCACATCACATTCAGGGATTACATATCTTTGCGAACAATATCACAAGTATCAGTCATGGAATGAATCATTCCCCTGTTAAGTATTAGTGGGATCAGTTCTTCGAAATACAGTGTCATCCGAATCACCTTCTCACTCAGAATCTACAATTTTATCATCATCTATTGAGTCCACAAAACAAATCGTGTACTGTCTTCACTTACAATTCTTAGAATTAAAATCTGTTCTTCATTTTGTGAACTTACAAAGATTAAATGTGAGGATATGAAATTCTATAATTTCTCAGTGTTTATTTACTAATTTATATTTATTAATCATTCCATTAGTCCTCGGTCGAGGAAATAGGATACGTCATCATGTAAGATTACATGAAAAGAAGTATTATTACGAATACAAAGTTTAAAAAACAAACATTGAACTTTACAAAAAAAATATATGATTTAAAACTACGTTAAAGATATTAATATGACAGTAATTAGTAATTAAAGAAAAGATAAGTGTTTTAATTCATATTCAATTTCCATTCGACGGAGTTTCCAGTAGGAAATCTTACATCGATTCACGCCGAACATGAAACAGAACATAAGTTAAATTCTAGAATATTATCATCGTAAAATAATAGCGTAACTTGATAGGATACCAGCAAACTATTTTACTAAAGAGGATCTAATCTGTCCTTCCTTTCTACGCACTCTTTCACCGAGTAATATGCTCCATTAATTAACAGAGATTTACAACTCTTTGTAAATAAACTTTGTATACTTAAAGTTTTTATTTCTTCCGGAAGACTATTGAATACATTTATCCCGGAATAACGAATGCTTGATTCAAAAAGGCTTAGGCGATGTTTTTCTATGCAGAGTTAAGAGCGATTTCTAGTGTTGTATAAATGATTTGCTCCGTTTAGGGCATATTAAAAATACAAACTTTAAAATTACTAGAATATACGTAATATGCAATGTTAAAATCCAAAGAACCCGAAACAACAGATTGCAACTGTCATTCCAATCCGCACTCAATATGATTCATACGGCCCTCTTTTGAAGTTTAAAATAATTAGTTAGCTAGATTAAATCTGATTCTTAAATCACATATAAAGAAAAGCGGACACTTAAGCAACCACTATCAATTTAGGAACACCTATCCTATCCTATAAAGGGTTATCTCTCGTCCACATAATTATCCCGTATATTTTATAATATATTTAATACGCTGTAGTTTAATATGAGACGCTTATTTGTCAAATTGTGTATTACATTTATTTCGTCTAATATTTTGATAGATAGTTTTTGTCAGCAATTTTGTTAATATCAAGCGATTAGTTTTTATTACAATTTGAGACTTCGAGAAATTTATTTTCCCGACTTTCATTTCCTATGGATATATTTTACAAGACAACAGACAGTTATAAGATTTCAATTAATGCGTTAAATACGCCAAAAAGTTGCTTGGTTATATTATAAATTCGTATGTAACACCAATTTCTCACCGTTAGTTATGTTCTAATATAATTTCTATTTTCTTCCTTACTCGGGATGACCCAGAACCGCTTTTGGAAACCGGAAAACAGGGAAATGCTTTCCTTAAGCCCACACGCACAGGAGCCTTCCAAACGAGATTAAGTCAAATTCAGTTGCGTCGCAGATTCTCTGTCACTTAAAATTAAATTTTTTCCCCCCGGTTTCACATTGCCCGACGTAAATCCGATTGCCGTCTGGGAGAAGATTCGGGGCTCGCGTCTCAAGAAGCACCGTAATGAAACTCGCGCGAGGGCCGCTATTATGCCGATTCACAATTTCATCCCGCCTAATTGACTTGCTTCGCTACCCAGTAATCACACGCCCATTACACAATTAAGCCTTTAATGTAAAACTAACGAGATTCGCCGCGCTGTGAAATGCAGTTTCATTATTGGCGTACTTACCGACATTCCATTCTCGGGCTCGGTTTGTAGCGTCTGCCAACTTATGGGCAAAATTAATCATAAAATTGTTATTTCGTGCAGCGATTTGGCTAATGTATTCTTAGACTCAGGCAGCTCACGATAATGACGTTTAGCCTTTCAGGTAGATATTATCTCCATTACAAGGGTTGTGAAGTTCTTGGATCACTTAATTATCTCAATTTGTCGGTGTTCTGCCGATCAATAGGGATATCTCTTTAATAAAAATTCTGCAGTGTTATGAAATATCAGGGTTTAAATTAGATTTTTAAATAAAAAATCACTTGTCCCTTCAATTTAGAAATTAATTATAGGCCCTAATTTCGCCTCTTTGCTAAGTGTTCCTTTTGTTGTCTGAGTAATTGTGCTTCGTCGCCGATTATTTCGTAGTACAGCTTAATTTTCTTAGGATTGGCATTATGTACTACTCTTTCAGGCTTAATTTATATGAATCATACATAAAGAAGTTAATTTCACTTTCTGATGACAGTGTATTCACTCATTTTCACTGTCTCCTGTGAATTTTTTTAAAAAAATTATTACTAAATCCTGGTTTCAAATTTCATATACACAACGTATTCTAAAAGAAGGAGATAAAATACAATATCCTTAAGTCAAAACTGGCGTTGAAATTAAATTATGTAGGAAACTGTAGCCAAATAACAGGATTGGTTCCACTTGAAAATTAAATTTATTACAATTTTTTTTCAACTGAATAACCGTTCGCACCATCACAATGTAGCAATTACAGTTTTTATTATCTGCCTACCCAAGAAATATATTTATAAATGTTCTGTTAAATACAAAAATATCGTCCAACTTTGAAATTGTCGACTATGGAGTGGAAACCATTACTAAGAGATACCAGTGAAAGTATGGCCACAAAAAAGACAATAACATATTAACCAACTTACAAAGTTTTCCACCACCAATCGGTGGACTTCATAAAGTTAATGTTAACTGCGTTAGGTTAACCCAAAGCCCGCGTTTTTGTAAACCGAATATATAAAGAGAAATAACTTCCTAAGTAAAAGATCATAAGTTTTGTTTAAAGAGTCGATATCACTCCGGACATCAATGGTGTTGACATGATTTATTCAGATATTAATCATTTCAGAAATGAGTCTAGAACAATAATTAGTTTCCACATCAAGGATTTTGACACTAGTCCATTTAAAGCTGTGATTGTTCAATGGCATGACCGAATGCCCTTTTCATTTGACCTATGTAAACTGCATTGCAATCCATTTTGTAAACCACAAAGAGTTTATCCTCAGGGCACAATTGTTCTTTTCCATTCTTGACAAAACATGAAAGAGAATTTGTAGATTTGTGCATAATGCCTATATATTTGCGGTGTAAATTGGTTATGCCATGTAACCATTGTTAAAGGGAAAAACTATATTTATGTCGGGACTATTTTGATTTTGACGACTATTAGAAGAAGAATGTAAAAATTTATAGAGTCTATTGTGGATATTGGTATGAATGAACGTAGGAGGATACACATTACCAAGAAAAATATTGGTGACAATGGATAAAATTTCAGCAAGGTGTCTGATTAGATAGACGTATGGCCCTGTCATAGAGGTTAAAAATCATAGCCATTTTTTTTTGGCTAGTGGGATGGTTAGAAAACAGTGAAGGACACGTCCAGAGTAAGTAGGTTTTGAGAATCAATTAATCAATAATTTGGAGTTAATACCCGCTGGGGTGACGTCAAGTTAGTGAAGACGATTGTCGATACCAGTTTAACTGTGAATTGCAGTCTAGGATCATATTTATTAAAAGTTCGGACAATGGTATCTAATTTGGTGGCAGGAATAATGCAGGAAATATCGTCTACACACCAAAAAGAGCAAATAGGAATGAAGTCAACGGATGATAGACAAGTGTTCTCCAAATAATGCATGACAATCAAAGAAAACAGAGGAGTCAGTGGAGTTCCTGTTGGTGATAAATAGAGTTGTCAAAACAGAAATAATTAGAGTTAAGTCCGAGATTGAGTGCTTTAATAATTTATCGTCATTACTAGATATGTTTGGTAGGATTTTGGCCGAGAAATTTAGGAGAGAAAATCAGTTGAAGAGTTCTAACAACATTTATAAAGACAATATTTTCGTCATCAGCAAGAGAGAATACATAAAGGGGTAACATGATTGAGCGAACCTGCATTGTGTATCAGCGTACTATAGCTAAACGTCTCCGTTTAACAGATGATTTCAGCCGTAAGTCAGTATTTATTTATAAGACATTAAAATCTAACATATACTAAAATATTACGTTTCATCCGTTAGATAAGCACTTATTCAAGTGCTATTTATTAAAGCAACAAAATATTTTAAAAATGAGGAAAAAACACTTTAATAGAAAAAATAAACCATTCTTCAGCTTCCATGGCTGAAATTTCCATTAATTATATTTAATAAAAGTCGGAACAAGTTTAATTTTTAATTTTGTTTTCGTAAACACCTTCCCATTTCATTATTTAAACTGGCAGACAATAGAAACTCGGAAACATGCCTCTCATCTCAAATATATAAAACATTTTGACTTAATAGCAAACCAGATAAATGCTTGTTTTGTGACTTCAGCCGAGTAAACTCGTCGATAGCAAGCGACGTTTCAACAACTATTCACGTCCCTGTCCGAAGATTCGGCAGAAGATGAGATTTAGATAGTCGTCGAAACATAGCCTGCTATTAACGTGTTTACTCGGCTGGAATCCCGAGAATCTTTTACCCATTTTCTACACCGGGACAATCTTCGTTCTACAATTAATAAGAAACCAAGTTTATATATATATATATTGTAATAATTAAAAGGTGGTCTTATTTAAAATTAACAAAATTATTAAGATTTAAAAATTTATCCTTAAAAGTACATATTGTAATCCTTACTTTATACACCGAATTCTATCAAGTTAACAAACCAATATTTTATTTCAATTTTTCAATTCGTGGCGTTCTAGGAAAAATACAACTTTATATTTTACAATAAAATACGTCGAAATTCTCTTCATCTCAGGGTCATTACTGGGTTTGATAGTAAGAACAATCCAATTTAATAAACTAACATTAACAATTCAAACTCATTGAAGCTAACTTAATACAATATGGAAATAAACGAAATGAAAGAAACTAAATGAAAAGCAAAAAAAAACGAAATCTGACTTCTACCATAATCCTCGTTTGTAGATTTTAAATAATTGTTTTGTACTCACCAACGTCTTTCTTGTAACAGATCTGATTCTTGGAGCTTGAGTACAACACTCACTAAAAAGGCCATTATTCACTGATTCTACACATTAAATTTTTACCAAACACGGTCAATGTTCTTGTTCTCTGCCACCTGGAACTTTGGATCAACCGCCCCTCAGTCAGCCCTCGGACATAGGTCTCCTTGATGCCTCTATGCGAAATTTAGTTCAGTCTCTGTGAAGCAAAACCTTTTGCTTCCAACTTTGCGATTATTATTTGAGTCCCTCCGTCAAAACAGTTTACTCGCGTTTTATGTAAACTAATAGATCTCGCAGTTGGACTTCTTGGACCGCGCTATTCATACTTTTAGAACAGCATCCTCGCTCTCCCGTAACCTTTGCCGGACTGGCCTACCGTACGAGCGCGCGGTTTTTTTAAACTATCCCCGACAAACAGCCATGATTGTTGCTTTCAAGACTCGTGCCGCCAACAATCCAATTATATTAAAACAATTAATGGCCTCTTTAATTGGTATTGCAATTATATATATATATATATATATATATATATATATATATATATATTGTAATATAAGCCAAACACGTTGGGGACAAATTATATAGTATTCAAAATTTAAAATAATAAAAGAAGAAAATTGAAATTAAACGAGTACTTTTTAAAATATTACAAAAATTATTTAAAATGAAACAAATTTACGTCTGATTGAAATTAATGTATAAGAACTTCAGACAAAAAGGGTAATATAAATACCACACAACGCGTCTGGGATCCTAAAAAGGCTTTTGAGTGTTGTCAACTGACAAGTGTAGTTGTGTTTCGCTAAGCTCTTCTTAGCACCTGACGAAAGTGACAAGGATCTCAGAAACGTTGTGTGATATTTATATTATCCTTTTTGTCTGAATTGGCTATATTTCTTTTTCTTTATTTAGAAAAATTATTTATTTAAACTATTTCAACTACGTCGATTTTACATTTTAAATTAATTCTTTTGTAAGAAATCTCAGTTGGAGGGCCGTCTATGGGGCCTCTAATAAAGATAGTAGAAAATAAAAAGAATTTTAATTTATTGTATAAAATCTATTACTAATATGAAGATTGATATAATTCTAGTAAATTTATCGAAATCTGACGGTAAATGATACTTACTAATAAGGTTTACAGATTAAAATTTGTTTTAGTTACATACCATTTTGTTTGGGTTTCTGAGGTTTAAGCACACGTGATTTGCTTTAAATTTTTCTATTTACACTTTTCACTAACAGGCCATTGCACTGATTCTACTAAATGAACAGTTTTCAAAAACTTTGGAAAACTTTCGGCGGATTTCTGTTTCGCTGAATCTCTAAATGTTTGCAGATCACATACCGTTCGCTGATTAATTCGTTTTTACTATTCACCTTCTGCTCTTTCTGAATATCTGATTAAAACTACTTACATTCTCTTTTCTCAATATCTGACAAACACTGGGAACTGGCAACGGGCAACGCACAACTCACACACAGCAGCCAGCTAAAACACTGAACGTCTATATATGCCTTTTTGACAATACCTCGTAGGAAGCATTATCGGCTCTGCATTCTCGCCAAACAATACAGTTATTTACAATGCCATGGCCTCAGAGTTACTCCGCCAATAATTAAAGAAAACAATTTATTAATTAATTATATATTTGTAATTTCTACAATATATATATATATATATATATATATTGTAATAATCAAATGGAAGGCTTTTATTAAACGAAAAGTTTAAACAATTAACAAACAAAAATATTTATTTTATTTTGTTGCAATAAAAGACAAACAAAATTTGAGATCTGTCCTCTCAGGGTCTTTACTGGGTTTGATAATGAACACAAAAAACAGTGATTTAAAATCTTATTAACAAAACAGTTTACGATTTATCTAAACAATATGTCGATAGAATGAAGAAATTAAAAAGTGAGGAAATTAACTTTGATTGACAATTAAAAGAGAACGAAATCTGACTTTATCCTTTGATTTGCGTTTACAATATTATTCAAAATTAGATTACTTACGGACCGTCGGTCTGGTACCAGAACAATCAATTTTACCTCGTTCGGACACTTTTACACTCTTTAATTATTTAATATCAGGCCTTGGTTTTCACTAATTCTACATTTCACTTTAATATTTGGCAAGATTGGCTGTATACCGTTGATTTCTCCGCTCTACAATAATTTACCAATGTTATTCCGCAACAAAACCTCCACGAAGATTGTACAAAGTTCTATTTTGACGAAACTGGTATTACTTTACAATATTCACGTTGCAATATCTCGGTGAATGTTTTACTCTGCTCAATTTTATAAAGACCGTTCTCTGCAATGTTTTCACCATCGGCCGCTTCTATTCTCCAATGATTCACCAACTTTATTATACTATGTTCGACGATGTCTGACCTCGGTACAATCCAGACCACAACGACCAACTAACTATCCTAGTGCTCTCAAGTTTGAGCGCGCATACGCCATTTTTGACTTTTCGACAAAGCAAGCGAGCTCGCTTCTCCATTGTTGCTTTGTTTGATCAGACCGCTATAATTGATTTATCAAACAATTTAAATTTTATGTCGAAACAATTAATGGCCTAATTAATTGGCATTACAATATATATATATATATATATATATATATATATATATATTGTAATAATTTAAAAAAATAGACTAATGGCTATGGCTAAATAAAAGAATTCATGTGAACCAATTAATCAAAATTTATTAAAGTTTTAAATACAATATAAAATTACACAATAATATTTAGAATCTCAGGGTCTTTACTGGGTTTGATAAATGGGTGAATTTCGATGAAAATCATAAGAAACCCATATCATAATGATCTTTCTTTCCAACTTTCTAACATCTGCCTTTTTCTTTACCAACTTTGGTTAGCATAGCATCAATATTCAAATTTGAAGAAAACAAGGAATAGCTTTAGTTTAAACAGAATAAGCACCTAAAGGTGATGAAGACCAAATTGTTGAAAGGAAACTACAATTTGTAGCAAGAAGGTTCCCTAGGTGTGCTAGACCTATGATAGTTAAACATGACTAACCCCTCAGGTATAAGATGGAAGAAAAACAGAATCTTGAAAATCTTGGAAAAATAGTTCTGTTAGCTGAAGTAACCACGTTAGCCACACGTGTAATTAACAAAGAACGTTAATCCTTCTAATTATTTAAATCCCTTCTAAACTTTACATCCATCCAGTATCTCTGAACTCAAATATGCCTTGACCTGCATTCTGCCAGAATTCCCCAGCTGTTCCATGTTTACATTTGATCAGCTGTTCTTTATTTACGTCTTTCTCCTTTCCTACATTCACCAATGTTAAAATCTTGTTTTCAAATTCTATGTTTAAATAACATTCAATATATCCCACCATTTGTTTTATATTCTTAAATCCCATCTGCTTCATCATCATCAATTTTATTTCCATATTTCTCAATGTTTTCATAGCAATGCTCCCATCAGCTGTTCCCACTTCATCCTTGTAAACAAACATTTCTATCATATTTTGACTCACAACACCTCTCTGTAATTCTTCTATCCTTTCATCATTTTCTATTTCATTTACATTTTCCACTATCTCACCTATTTCTCCCACTATTTCTTCTCCCTGCTCATCAACCCCTTCAATATTTAACCCATTATTCTCTCCTTTAACATCATCAGCCTTATGCCCCATGAAAACTAAATTCTCTTCAACATTTTCATTAACTATCACTTCTATCTCATTTACATTTTCATTACACTTAACCTCCAATAATCCCACTTTATTTGCTTCCACCTTTTCACTAACTATCCCTTCCATTTCATTAACATTTCCATCATACTTAACCTCCAATAACCCCACTTTATTCTCTACTTCCTTTCCACTAACTATCACTTCTATTTTATTGTTTACATCCTTGTTTACTTTTTCTACACCACCAAATTTTATCTCTGCACTGCCCACTTTAATATTCTCAATAGTTTCATCATTTCCTTCATTATTTTCATTTCTCCATTCTCTTGATTCTGCTGCTAACCTCTCACAATTCCTCCTACATTCCACTTTGGATTAATTTATTTCGGCCTTTAATTCTACTATGTTTGCCTCATACCTATTTTTCAAATCTGCAATGTTTTCGTCTAGTTTTTCCCATTTCGTACCCATTTCTGCTAAACTTTTATTATTTTTCATACCCATTTCTGCTAATTGTTCCAATTTCTGATCATTTTTATCCCCTTTCGTACTCAAATCTGCTACATCTTTCTTTATTTCTGCTCTAAACTCCGCTAAATTTTTATCATTTTTCATACCCATTTCTGCTAAATTTTTATTATTTTCAGCTCTAAACTCTGCTAAATTTTTATCATTTTTCATACCCATTTCTGCTAAATTTTTATTATTTTCCTTCAATAATTCTAATATCATCATATATCCACTATCTCCTCCCACCTGTCTCTGGGAATTATTAACTCTAGAACCCATTTTCTCTACATTAAATCTAACTTAAAAAAAAAACAACTAAACTTAAGCTATTATCTTTAATCATTTTTCTTTCTTTTCAATAACCCTCTAACTTTCACACGCGTAAAATTCATTTCCAAAAATTTCATGCACATCCTATACAAATTAAAATACTTTCTTGCACCAATACCGAGGTTTGTCAGATTTCGTTCTTTAATTATGATTCTACCCTATTTATCAAAAATCGTGCCACACGTTGATGCGCCAAATTGTAATAATTTAAAAAAAATAGACTAATGGCTGTGGCTAAATAAAAATATTTATTTGAACAATTAAACAAAATTTATTAAAGTTTTAAATACAATATAAAAAATTACACAATAATATTTAGAATCTCAGGGTCTTTATTTGGGTTTGATAAAAGGGTGAATTGAATTTACAATCATTTATAATTACATTTAGCCTTTATTGAAGTTAATTCGTCTAAACCTCGACGAATTTTTGTTGCGGACGAAATGAGATTACAGATTGAATTTAAATTAACTAACTAAACAATTAAAGAAATGAATAATTAAAGAAAAGAAATAATTGAAGAACGATCTGACGTATCTTAAAAAAATGGTTTACAAATAAATTTTAGAGTTTTTTTTTACTTACGGCCGACCAGGTCTCAATTTTTGGGGCTTTCTGTGCACACGTTTTTGAGGATATCACTGAATTTAAATTGGTTACAAAACACTGTCGAAACTTTAGGTTCTCTCAGCTGGAAACGGCTACTCCTTCCGAATTAATGGTCAGTCAGATTATTACCAACTTTCTCTCGGTGAAATTGGTGACGGTCTCTTTACTTATTGAGTTTTTACTGCGGCATGACTTATTAAGGTACTGTTTGTAGCAGGTAAACCACTGAGTGAAAACCTTTTACTTGGTTTCAACCTGCAGCCTCTCTAGATGGATATTTGTCCGCCGTCCGACTTCCAACTAACTTCGTCTCTCTCCTCTGACTCACTGTTCGTCTCGTAGATTTTGAATGCGTACCGCTTTCAACAATATACTCTTTGTGTCTCGCCGCCCTGTTGCGGTGTATGCTTTATATACTCTAATAATGAGTCCTTTACTTTGCAATTATATCAATGGATTAATTACTAATTACTACAATATATATTACCAATGTGTTTAAATCTATTTCTATTTATTCGTCAATAATCTACAAAATTTTATTTAATAAATACAGTGTATAATAATTTTATGCTCTAGCCATCTGAGCAAATCTTGTCGTCTCCCGATCTGGTACGACATACTTTAATTCCTCAAACCCTCATGCGATTTACCTACAATTTTGATTCCCGGTGTGTTTGACATTTTTCCATATATATACTTTGATTAATCTTAACCACATGCCTTTGCCTTGAGCGTATAAGGTTTCTTTCAGTATAATTATTAATTTAAAACAATTGTTGGACGTTAATTAATTATAGTTACAAATACAAGATTTGTCATTGTGCCAATGTTGAGTCTTTCTCTTTGAACAACACAAACTTTTGAAACAAATTATTTGTTTGCTTTTCCAGCTCAATATATAAAAAACAGAGCTTTCGCGAAACTATGCATATGAATAAGAAAATGAAAATACTTCACAGAGCATTTAGAAAATTTAAACTGATGAAACAGATTGGTTAACAAAATTCTCCTGTGTCGCACAACTGCGATGCCAGACTGCGCAACCCACGAACTTCAAACGGCCAGGCTGCACTCAGTCCCTCTCCAAATCAGTGTATGTCCTTGTTATCCACGGGAAGATTCAACGTCCCTCATCACAACAGAGTACAGTAGATTGCTCTCCCAAAGCAGCATCGTTCACGGTGTCGAAAGCGCGGGCAGGATCAGCTCCTTTCCAAATCAACATAGGCTCCACGTCACTCAATTCAAAATCGGCACTATTCAGCCAATTACAGTTTGAGTCCTGGTGAAGATTTATAATCACTGCTGAATTTCGAGGTCACCCAGAACACTATGACTCCGGACCAATGTCCACTGTTTGGCTTCACGAATACGACCTTAACTACTGATTTTACGAGCCATAAGTCTATACTATAATTATCAATTTTGTTTTAGAAAGTTCTACTGAATATAAATTCTAATGTTCTTAATCAAGTGTTAGAAAAGGACTGTCGAATGTAGCTCTTCATGCTGATTATATAGGAACAGAAAGGCCATGTGTCGTTGCGAGATAAGAAAAGGATCTTACAGTAACTGCGAAACCCTCGTTTCAGAGCTGAGTTGCAAGAACTCCTCTCCACCTCTCTGTACGAAGCAAACGTATATTCACACAGTCATATGCTTACAAATTCCAGAAAATAATCTCGTGAACCAATTACACGTCATGTACCTGCACGTAAACATATTGATCCCCGGCGCTTCTTAAATCATCGGTCGTTTGTTAATTCAACTGTTCATACTTACATTCCGTAATAATAAACTTTAAGAATGCCAAACAATTACCATAATATAGACGGATAATTAAAAACATTAATCTTTACGATAATATATTAATTACAAGTGTGAAAATTAAAACCCTCAAGTTTTATGCAATCAATATTGGGGTTCGTTAAAATATTATCAGCGGTAGCATCATTTGTAACCCAATTAACACAAATATTTATTAGATAGTCTCCTGTATTGGTATATTGTTGAATATTTTCATTTGGATATGTGATTATGTTTCTAAAAATAACTGTTTTCAAATGTCATGTCTTAAAATTAATTAATTATTTAGTACAAATGTAAGTAACTGTTGGAGATGTACAATTTTAATAAATATTATCATTTTAAATACTCAAAAAGTTTATTAACAGAGTCAAAGTCACAAGGAGGATAAGAATTGTTATAAAAAAGAAATAATATCTGACGTCCGTAGAATAATGTACATTAAAGTTATTAAAACTATAGCTCTTCCGCATTATTTAATACAAAGTAATAATTCCCCGTCAATTACACTGTGTAAAACAGTTGCTAATAAAATATGGCATTTACTCTTCGTTGTTAATAATAGAAAAATAACATGTAACTAAAAACAATCTATTCAATTTGTTATATAAACCATATCAATTATCATTATTTGTCACTCTAATAATAAAAAATGTTTTCTAATAAATATTTTTCTTAATTTTCTACCACAAATAAAAAAATTTCTGCATTTTTTTTGCACAATACACCAATCAAAGCTTCTGGTTAGTAAAATGTAACTGTGGAAAGATTTCTTATTATATAAATATATTTACCCATATTCATTATTTTGCGATTGCTCGGCCAACTCAAAATATGGTATTACTAAATCTAATCACTTTGTAATGACCATTAGATGTGGTAATTATACAATCTCTGGTCTGTGCATCTATATTCAGGAAACGATCAGGAAGAACGAAAATTAAGTTAGTGAAACCACTTTTTTTCTTAAAAATCTCACATGACGCCAGAGGCTAGGAAATATAAATTACCAGCCTAATGACACGGTGTCACTATATACGCAGCCGTGCATAAAAAATCGAATAACACGCAGCAGCGGAATGCCGGTGTGGCTAATATTATTACACAACGAATTTAAATTTGCGATAATGTGCTGGAAAATGATGGCGGCAGGCCTTGGCGAATCTAATCACACGCGCGCTACGAGAGAATGCATTTTGCGGCGGCGCAGAATTTGCAATTACACAATGCGCAACGTCCTTCCTATTTTGTGCGGGCCGATGGAAATTGCTGCCGGTTTGGACCAATTACACTTCAAATGGAATATATTAGCAGCACTGCGGTGCGACGCCCGATACTTCACGATTGTCGCCATGCTGATTGCGTTTGCGCTGCAAGAACCGATATGAACGCCTCCCCCCTCCCCTGAACTCCCACACAGCGTGAGGGAGAAAAAAAAGTGTGCAATTCTGCACCTCGCGCCGCGCCGCAACGCCGGGTGGCCTGCATAAAACGTCCAACAAAGACTTCGTTAGCGATAAATAGAGGTAGGCGTTTTAGGAACATTGCAAAGTTTAAAATCAAATATTTCAATATTTTAATGCAGGGCCTGGTGGTCTCAGAGGCACATGTTACCAGCATCCCATGCGAGTTAATTATTATTCACGTTCAAAAATGTGTTAATGATTCTTTTTTACTATTCTTGTCTGTTACTAAGACGCAACATTGTTCCCAATTTACTTTTATAGAAGCATTCAGTTCTAGTCTAGAGAAGTAACCTTTACATATTTAAATCAGGATAGTATTAAATAAACTAACAACAAAACATATAGAAGATTAATGAAGTTCCAGTACGTATGTTTAAATTCGTAACAATAAAAGTATTACGAAAATATAATTATATTTTAACAGAAACACTAACATTTTTTGTACTAAACTTAACTGCCCTCTATTTTGAATTAGCTGGTTTCACAGCGTTTCCCGGGTTTTCATAATTAAACTCAGCGATATCCATAACCACGGATTTGACTCCAATCTAGGTTGTCTTTGTTTAATTTTTATGTAACGACCTTCCATTCCTAAAGGAAGTGAAATAATACTCAAACAACATCGGTTAAATTTTATCAATCTCATTGACCTCTAAAAGTATTTATTCGAAGCAATTATCGGTCGTTTAACATAATTTAAAATTTCCACTCCTGGAGGTCAACGGCAAGTTGAAGATTATAACTTAACCCCACAGAGTTTGTTTCCGTGCACGAAATTTGGTCAAATTTTCTTCTCGGGTGTTGATTTGTATACGGAACATATATATACACACACAACAAACCCACAAACAAACACTCTTTTTATTTGATGAAGGTACTATCACGTACCGTAACATTGTCGTAAATAAATAAAAATTATTGTCTGGTATTGGTCAAAAAACTGCATTATTTATTACATATAAACATCCGTAAAAATAAAACACTTTATTTATTAGTAATTAACAGACATAAATTAAAAATGCTTTATTTGTTTGACGTAAACTGGAATTGTAGGGTTTTTTTGGTGTAATTTTTCCCATTCTAAGATAACTCTTTAATCCATTTAACAAAAAGGGCAGCCTTACTGTAAATTCGTGGAAAAATAGCTCACATCTACAGAGGAATGTTCCGTAGAGCAACGATTTTTATTAATTCAAACCTAAGAGAACGCGCAGAGACGTATAAATCAGCAATTAAATTGAAGAAGTGACGTTTCTATGGACTCTCTCGGAAATTAATAACTAGATTCTGTTGAACGCACCGGAAGCTAACGCTGTAAATATTCATGAATAGTTAAGACTAAATAAAAACCGTATTACACTGACTTTTGTATCTATGCCTTACAGATCGATGCATTTAGAAATAATATTGAACTGTAATTAATCGAATAATTTTTTAATTTACTTTCTAATGTACACTATTATCTAAATAATTATTTAAACTACAGTGTAATTTTTATATTTCCAAGAACTTCAAATTACATATTCATAAGTAATGTATTTAATAAGAACCTTGATTCGTGAAGAACTTTTCGGGTGTTCCGTTGTATATAGTAGAAGAAATTATGATAGAGTGGAAGAAGGAGGGAAGAATGATCCTATAAAGGCTGTCGCCTTCTGGAATTGGTTGTATGGCCTGCCAAAAATACATAAAGCCAGGTTTCCTCTCAGACAGATAGTCAGTTACAGATACCAATCTTTAGCATCACATCTTGAACCCTAATCCAATATTCTCAATATTCAGTCAAAAACTCTTATGAATTTTCCAACGCAATAAAATACCTGTCC
The DNA here is from genome assembly GCA_037074705.1 of Zhengitettix transpicula. NCBI lineage: Eukaryota > Metazoa > Arthropoda > Insecta > Orthoptera > Tetrigidae > Zhengitettix > Zhengitettix transpicula. The sequence goes on along the minus strand of CM073591.1, from coordinate 184,396,554 downwards.
TTTGATTCCACTGATATGTTGGTGAGTTTCGACGTTGAAGCCTATTTACCAACGTACCCTTGAAAGACACCCTCAAGATTTCACGCGTCTTTATATCGACCGACCGATTCTTCTTTTGCCAGACACACCAAGTTCTCTATCAACACCATCATGGAACTCCTTACCTGCTGCATCACAAACTATTCCTTCCAATTTAATAACCGTTTCTACAGAAAAACTGACGGCCTCGGTATGGAACCCCCACTCTTTCTGACATATTTATACGATACTTTCAAAACCAAACTCTAGTCCTCCCCAACAAAATTCAAAAATTCAATTTTTTTAGGGTAACAGGCTACATGAGGGTAATCCACATGGTGGCAAATGCCCTTTAATAGCATAGGAAGGGATTAGAAAGGGAAAATGCGGAAGGGTAGAGGAAGGTAGCCAAGGGTTTAATAGGGCCCCCGGGCTATAGTTTAAGGATCCTACCCGGCATTCGCCTAAAACGAATGTTGGACAAACCCTATAAAAACCTGTATCAGGTAGGCCGGGCATTTGGTACTTGTCCCACGCCCTTCCGATGGCGGGAGAGGGGTTTGCTGTGCGGTCGCAGCTTACCCCTCGCCATGCCTTGGCCAGTTTAGGAGGCAGCTGGCCGACTATTCCAATAGGAATAGCGGACAACTCTTACCGTATGCGCAACGTCTGCGACCCCGGAAATATACACCTCTCAAAATAGACCGAGGTGCCTCGGCATGTAGGAACCTTAGTTCAAAAAACCAGAGAGTTGTGAAGGCATCCCAAAAGTTAGCCCCCGCCAAAGCTCTCTGGTAAGGTTCACCTGCGAGAGAAAAAAACTTTTTTTGTGCTTGTGTAGACAGCCTATGTATAGGATAATCCACATAGTGGCAACTCCCCTCTTATAGTATAGGAATGGGTTTTGAAAGGGGGGATGTGGAAGGGTAGAGGAAGGTAGCCAAGAGTTAACTAGGGTCTCCGGGCTTTGTTTTAAGGATCCTACCCGGCATTCGCCTAAAGAAATGCAGGACAAACCCTATAAAAACCTGCATAAGGTAGGTCAGGCATTGGGTACTTGTCCCACGCCCTTCCGATAGCGGGAGAGCAGCGAGAGAACCCTCTCGCAGACTTCTTTGTGGAAAAGGCATCCCTTAAGGTACCCCCTTTGTGTCTGTTCTACAAGGTTCTGCCTGCGAGAGAACATCCCTCGCAGGTACTGCCTGCGAGAGAATAGCCCTTGAAGACACTAAAAATTCTATAGACACTATGTTGACGGAATTTTCGCTAATTAGCAATTCGGCTGTGAGGAACGTCAAACATTTCTTGATTAAATCAACAATTTCCATCCAGAATTAAAATCTCTACAGAAATCGAAATGCACAACCAAATTAGCTTTCTTGATGTTTTTGTCACAAAAAAAAACCTGAACAAACTTACTTCCTTCGTATACCGAAAACAATCACAATTCGGAAAATACCTCAATGATTTTACATATCAACCATTCAATACACAATTAGGCAATGCTATTAGTCTTTTCTACACAGTCACTGGAATGAGTTCCAATGAAATATTAATTAAACAGGAATTAAAACATTTAATCGGAGGTCTCAAAAGGAATGATTTTACGGACGAAGTCACAAGCATAGCTGAGACAAAAGCCTCCACCATCCTGCAACCAGAAACTTTTGCAACACACACACAATTACCTCCAACATTTTAGCCATATCTGACAAAATTATCAGATAAAATACGCCGATTCAAAAATAAATACAACATAAAAACGATTCTCACTGGTCAGAATACGAATGACAATTCCAAAACAACTGATGTTATATATGCAATACCTTGCCAAAGAGGTAAAGCTTATATTGGGGAAATCTATAGATACGTCGTCGTTCGAATTAACGACCACAAAAAAATGTAAAAATCGGAGAAACTTAAAAAATTAGCCGAGCATGCATGCATTAATTTAATTTTCAGAAATTCCGTATAGTTTTATTTCGATCCTCATTCATTTAAAGTAAATTTAAAGAATACATACGCATAGTGCACAGTGTCAACGTCCCTGATGTTCCTGACTCATTCCGACAAATTGTTAAAGGTCCAAGCAACTGAGTAAACAAATCCAGAACGAAGAGTAATTCCAGAAAAAAAACTATACAGAAAGTATGAAACTAATGATATAGAATATATCAGGAAAAAAATTAGATATCAAGAGAACGATCAAGAAACTCCTGTACTGATTACAACGCGCTTTTAAATTAAATTTATTCTCACACTGATTCACAAAAATTTGTAGTTATTATTGTTTTTTATCTCTGGAGAAAACTATTATATATAATTATCCCTGTATAGCGAATACTTCTCAGACCAAGGAAATGATTGTCTAATCTTCGAACTGGTCGTCTTTTAATCTTTTTTTTTAATTAAAGCTTTATAATGGTCGCGTTAACAACTTGGTCATTGGCGACCCATAAATATATTACAAATAGCGCCTGTTTACATAAGTATGTTGCGATTCACATTCATTCCAATCATATACATACGATTGAGCAGTTTTAAAGAGTAATTATACCTTTCAAATGTGGGTGTCTTACATTTACATTTTACCATTTGCATTTGTTAATCATTTATCATAATAATAGGATAATTAATTATATTAACTTATTTGAGGCTGCGACTGTTGCAGATTCTACTGTACTGTAGTCATAGTCTGTTTTTATTAGGAAGAGGCGACTGCTTCTGAATATATATCACTCTCTTTTTTCTTGACTAAATTTATGAGCCTTTTTATTCTGTTTTTTGCCGTTTTATCATTTAAGTGTGAGTAAAAAGAGTCCAATACATTTATGAATGATGTAGAGGTTATTTCGTAATCTCTAATAATGGTTCTTGGGTTCTTTGAGACTGTAGCATTTAGTATAAGAGTCTTTAACTGTTCCAAAGGGATAGGTGGAGCACTGCTTTCTTCTTCATATAATATTTTTAGTGGATCTAATGATTGACTAAGCGCCTTATATTTATGATTCTGAATGTTTTGTTTGGTTTTCTTGGGTGAATTACTGCTTGTCTTCTGTTCAGGATTACTGGAGTCTTTCTTATCAGCTTGGCTCGTCGAGCTCGTAGATGCAGTTCTTTTTTTTGTTTGTTAGTTGTGAATTATTCATGTCCGTTATTTGAGGGTTAATTATTTTAATTGCGAGTGCCGGGTTCTTACACTGAATTTGGTCATAATTTTTATGGTTTCCATGCAGTCAGATTATTCTTCAGTATTGCATCTCTATTAGGACAATTTATCGCGATAAGGCCGGGACTTTTAAAATGATAGCAGTTATCGTTCTCCGCTGCTAGATGCACCCTACAGCAAGTTTCTTCATCACCATTATCGAATCCGGGAGGGAATTTAGCTTATCCGGGTTAATGAAGAATTGTCTTCTGAATCTTTTAATGTGAGAAAAACTTCGGTCACCAGGTCTTATTCTAATATCCGATAGTTTAGAGTCTGCAATCATATTTAGATTTTCTAGTTCTAGCACAATAATCTCGTTAGGGATAACTGATACATTTGACAAGATTACACGGCAGTATTGTTGCATTAAAGGTCTTATATTTACCATCTCACCCTTTATTGTTATTGATTTTTGAACTTTTATTAGGTTTTCGACATTCTCCTTAGATGTTAGAAATGCGCATATTCTGGAATTGGGCATTTTAGAGATATACTTATTTCTTATTGGGTCAATAATATTAGCTAAACCTATTAGGTACTCATCTGTACTTAAACTTGCAACAGCGTCCAGAATTATGGCATGCATTTTATCCGGTTTATGCTCCGTGGCCATCACCTTCGATTACAATCTAGTCTCCATATTCTGTGTGGACGTCATCTTCAGGTATTCCTCTTCTTTACACTTTCCGGGAGTAGTGGACTTTCCTTTATATAGCTTAGATATCATGTACTTATACACTCCTTTACACGCTAATAGATAGCCGGAAATCGCCGGGGCAGCCCCGCTTGAACCATCGGCTACTGATGTAAACACTCTCTTTTTTTTTTAGGGCAACAGGCTACATGAGGGTGATCCACATTGGGCAACTCCCCTTTAATAGCATAGGAAGGGATTAGAAAGGGGGGATGCGGAAGGGTAGAGGAAGGTAGCCAAGGGTTACTAGGGCCCCCGGGCTATGGTTTAAGGATCCTACCCGGCATTTGCCTAAAGAAATGCAGGGAAAACCCTAGAAAAACCTGCATCGGGTAGGTCGGGCATTTGGTACTTGTCCCACGCCCTTCCGATGACGGGAGAGGAGTTTGCTGTGGGGACGCAGCTTACCTCTCGCCATGCCTTGGCCTGTTTAGGAGGCAGCTGGCCGACTATTCCAATAGGAATAGCGGACAACTCTTGCCGTATGCCCAAGGTCTGCGACCCTGGAACATACACCTCTCAAAACAGACCGAGGTGCCTCGGCATGTGGGAACCTTAGTTCAAAAAAACCAGAGAGATGTGAGAGCATCCCCAAAGGTAGCCCCCGCCAGAGCTCTCTGGGAAGGTTCACCTGCGAGAAATCCTCTCGCAGGCTTCCTTGCATCTGTAAACACTCTCATTTTTTTTAGGGCAACAGGCTACATGAGGGTAATCCACTATGGGCAACTCCCCTTTAATAGCATAGGAAGGGATTTGAAAGGGGGGATGCGGAAGGGTAGTGGAAGGTAGCCAAGGGTTAACTAGGGCCCCCGGGCTATGGTTTAAGGATCCTACCCGGCATTCGCCTAAAGAAATGCAGGGAAAACCCTAGAAAAACCTGCATCGGGTAGGTCGGGCATTTGGTACTTGTCCCACGCCCTTCCGATGACGGGAGAGGAGTTTATGGCTGAAAGCGAACTGGTTTTTAATATTATATTGGTGAAGTTCGCGATTCCTTTAAAACAGATTTATGTTGTGTTCAAAAAACTTGAAACTTTCCAAACGTATACACTAGGTAGAGTTAATAAAGGTCTATAAACCGTACTAGAAAGTATTTTAAAGACACTTTTTAATATTTCATTTCTCCTTAAGCAATTACCCCATTTGTGATGCCATAGCGCACAATTGAATAAAAACACGCAAATTAAACCATATTCATTGTGTTTATGTCAACAAGGATCATTAATGTCTTTAAAGCTGAACCAAGCTTTCCCGTTTAAAAATCTATAAGGTAGTTTAATCTACCCGAAGACCGCGCAAAGGAACTGCTACTAGCATCAACTGAGAGCTTAGAACTTAGTTTTATCGACATGTACCGATAATTTATTAACCCTATTAACATTTAGATTGTCGAGAGTATGATTATCCAATTATTTATCTGAATTAACTATATTTGTGCCGTCCACGTACAATTTATTTTACAGCCTGTTCATATCCTGCAAGATCCGTCATGTAGGCCTACAGAATGAAAAGTAAAAGTCCAAGTATTTAACATTGAGAAACCGTGAATCTAATCAGAAAAATGTCTCATCACCTACAGTTTACGAGTTTTAAGATATAATTGTAGGAGAAAAGTGTATGCCTCCGTTACCTCTGTAAGTGTCGTAACTTCAGACAGATCATAATATTCCAGAAATCTTAAACCTTTCATTCAATGAATTACGAATATTTTGAATAAACTCGTGCGTTACACTATTGTTTGATTTTCCTTTATGGAAACCACTCTCTTGAAATCAAGTAAATTTATGTGAATTAGCTTTTCAAATATTGTGGGGAAAAAAAGGAAAATTTGATCTATAATTTGATACGTCAGATGGTGAACCTTTATTAAACCGGCGATAACTTTAGCGATTTTCAAAGCATCCGGAAATATTCCATTGGCAAGGCATTTATTAAACTGAGTTGTAGTTAAATGCGATGTTATCTTTATGTAAACATCATTTTTCTTGTTATACCATATTTATCTGCTTCATGAGAACTCTCAAAGTTTCTTATTAAAGTAATTATATTAATCGATATGTATCGGATGAAGAAATATACTATATGTAACGAGTCCTGCAACAAATGGTAGAATTTGTCATCCATAGATGTCGAGGTCTGTTTAACAAGAAGGTTAGAAATGTCTTGGAAATAAGAATTGAATTTGCTAGGCGTTTCCATACCTGACAACTTTTCACTCTGAACTTCTGGGGCAATTTGTTTATAATTGTAAATGTTTTGGCAAGTCACATTTATCATGATATTTCAGACTGATTACACTTTATTATCTGCATTTGTTAAGAAACTTCTAACAGGAAACTCATCTACATCATATAACTATGGGAATAATGTTTATGTGAACCATTATTTATATTTTTGATATATGGAATGATAAGAGATAATTTATGTCGTTCTATAGCCAAAAAATTAGTGTACTTGGTGTACCACCCACCAGTTGTGTAAATTTATTAATCGATAATTGTTTAACACGATACTTCAATAATAAAATATGAATGTTTATTGTATACATTCTGAAGAGAGCATTTCATTGTTTCGTTTATTGGATTTGTTTATTTTGATTCACAAGAATAATGTTTACAATTATCGTCGGTCGTCTGAACTTGATATGGATTGGTGATGCATAGTTTATACTATTTAAGTACTGTTACATTGCAATAATAATTTCAAGGTTGATTGATTTTTATATTCCTTATAAACTTTCAAACCATGTAAGTTATATAAATGCGACGGAAAGAAATATATTGTAATGTAAATTAAACAGGCTATCAATTGTTTTTTATATAATTAAATTGTTAGCGGTACGAATGCGTAAAGGCGACAATGAAGGTGGGTTTTTCCTTTGTTAAACAGTGGAGACCGCGCGGAGAAAACTGAGTATGCGCTTGCAGAACGCCAGTCACCGGCGAGAAGCGTAGTAGTAAAGATAAGTCTGGAATCGGCTATGAAAGGTGGCGTACGAGAGATGAAACAGTTAAAAGTCGACGGGAAGATATAATACTTTTCAGTTCACCTAGAGCAACAAACAGTAAAGTTTGCAGTTATAAAGTACGAATGGCGAGATCCTGTATTTTTACATGAATGCAAGCAAATATTTTACGGAGAGATTTATTTAATAATTTGCACACGGTGAATCAAATGGTTGCTTCACGCAGATTGAATAATTACCGCAAAGAGGGGACCGGCATCCACTAGCAGACCAAAGGGGGCGGCTCATCCGAGGTTCCAGATAGTAGAGGACGAGTATTTTAATAGTATGTATTAAAATTTTCAATGAAGTGTAGTCTGTGTAAAAAAATGGCCTTTTAGTGTGGTAATTTTCAAGATACAAGAGAGAGATCTGGTACGAGACGCACGCTCCGTGAGTAACAGTAATTTTATACAAATTTGTAAACAATAATTAAAAGGGTATAGTCAGATTTCGTTCAACCTTATTTTCACTTATTTTCATATTGTTTTAGGTTAACTTTTTATATTTTGAATTGTTAATTGTCAATTTATACCTTGATTTTGTTCTTATTATCAAACCCAGTTATGGCCCTCAGATAAGGGATTCGACAAATTTGATTGTAATGATATAAGAATTGTATGTTCAAAAATGCCACGAATTAATAAATCAAAATTAAAGTATTTCTTTTAACTGGATGGAATTCGGCGTGAAAAATAGGTCTTGTACATTGTAAATTAATGAACATTAATAAATTTATTTTAAAGCTTTGTAAATGTTGTTAATTATTCCTATGATTTAAAGACCACCTTTTTAATCATTTTACATTCGACGTTTCGAACATGTGGCTAATTACTCAAATTTTAATTAATTTTTTGTTAACTTATTCATTTAATTTAAACCCTATCAAGGTAATTATTACAATATATATATATACGTATATGTATATATAATGTTATAATTAAAAAACCTTTCAATTATTTAAGTTAATACACGCCTTCATAGCTTTTACTTACTTTAATTTACTTTGACGAGCAATTTAATATTTAGCTTTTGAATTGTTTAAAGAAATTTAATTTTTACTTCATTTTACAATTAAATCGTATTTAATAAAATCTTTGATATAAAAATATGAAATAAAATTGCTGACATTTTCAAGTTATTGAAATTTGATAACAATTCGTTTCCTTGACTAAAGCAGAGAGACCGGTTGATGGCTCAACTCTTTAAAAGACTCCATTTCTTTTCATTCTCCAAAACTTTAATGCTACCGATCTATAAAAATTATCATTCCGCCTGTGTTCGAGGAGGAGAGAAATTGTCATATTACATTAATAACAATATTGGTGAATATTACAAAATGTATATTGTATATGTGTGTGAGCCAGAATGTTTGTAGAGAAAGAGAGTAGGAATAGAGAAAGAAGTGTAATTATGATAACTATTCTTCCATTCTCAATCTTGAAATGAAAATTTTTGTTCATTTGAACCTGATGCATTTTATGATGTTAACTTCTGATGTTAATTTCTTTTGGTTGTTGGTTCTTTTGACTATACGTATATTTAAATAACATGGCGTCGTCGTATAACAGACTCGCTGGTCTACTATTCATCTGTTCAGACACTCACCGTCTCTCTCCTGCAGGAAGTCCGTAGCCTAAGTTCTGGCAGATTATTGAGTCATAATGTTGAAATTATGCTAAATATATAATTAGGGAAAAATTTTCCTTATCCGTCGACTTTCGGGTGGAGAACATTTATAATATTTTTAGATAATTTAATTCCTACTGTTTCATGAATTTTAAATTAATCAAAATCGGTGCTCGTCAGAGACCAGTAAAATGAAATTAAAACCACTTTATTTGCACTGTCAATACAGGCAACGCTTTTACCTCAGTTTTAAAAATTCCTTTTTGTAGTTAATTACCAAACTCTACACAGACTTGGAAATTCTAAATGTGGAGTCATATTTTTTTGTAAAATTTACTATAAACTATTCAAATTGTATCAAAGAAATTAGGTGCAATATTCTGCCTGACAGTTTTCACATTACCCCTCACTTCTCAAATTTTTGTTTTATAAACACATTTTACGAGTTGTAGTTTGTGATAGGGCGTGTGTAGTACATACGATGGAACAATTTTGTGTGATACAAATTAGAAATATAATTTGTTCATTGTAATATAAATAAACATAAATTACACATTCAAAGTGCGAACGTTTTCTCGGTGTAGTTGTTCCCGAAAGAGTTCTCGACTTTATACTCGTATGGCAATAGATATAACTTTTATTATTTTTAAATATAATATATATATATATATATTGATTATGTAATCACTGAATAACAAAGTTCAATATACCGCTTCTTTTACTAATATTTTAGTATATAAATATGCAAATTTAATTTCTTCTAGGGCGTGCCAAACTTAAGTGTATCAACATATAACATTTTAAAACGAATATTTCCTTATAATATTCAGTATATAGCAATTTGAAAAATTTCAGAATGGTGGAATGGATATTGTAAAGGTTTTAGTCTAAAATAAAGTCTTCGTTCGATGTAATTATAACTTGATAAGGTACGCCTCTTAGATATAGAAGCGACGTTCGATGATATCGGTATTTTAAAATGAGAATGTTTTCGTGATGGATTAATAATTTCCTGGAAAAATAAAAGCTTACATCTAGAGAGGCAGCGATTTTTATTGAAGTCTATCTGGGTTCGCGGAGTTGCCAGGGCATTATTTATATAAACACGACAATGAATTTATTTATATAAACAAGAAAGTATATTTAGTTCAACATTCAACTATTAGTCGAGCAGTGTTTTAACTTACCCATGTAGAGGGAATTCAAATTTCATCACAATCCATCAGTGCCTTTAGATAAGCATAAATACTCTCGTTACTATTTTGTAATAAACACCTTGATAGGGTTAATTAAATGAATCAATTAACACAAAAAATTAATTTAAAAATGATTGATAGTTAGCCACACGTTGAAGACGTCAAATATGTAATGATTAAAAAGGTGGTCTTAAATCATTGAAATAATTAACAAAATTAATTTAAGAATTAAATTTAAAAAAATTATTATTGTTGATATATTTACATTGTATAAGATCTATTTTGCACGCCGAATTTCATCCAGTTAAGAACAAATACTTTAATTTTTAATTTATTAATTCGTGGCATTTTGAAAATACAGTTCTTATATCATTACAATCAAATACGTCGAATCTCTATATCTCAGGGTAATAACTGGTTTTGATAAAAATAACACTCCAATTAAAACATTAACAATTCAATTCATTGAAGTTAAAGGAATAAAAAATTAAAATACTAGAAACAAAAAAGAAAAACGCGAACGAAATTTGACTATACCCTTTAATTATCGTTTACAATTATTAATAATTGTCTTGGACTCACGAAAGTACTTCTGGTACCAGTTTGGATTCTTCTTGCTTGAATTTAACATTGACTAAAACAGGCTATTCATTACTCACTGATTCTACACTTTAGAATTTGAATACACGTGGTAGTTTCCCTCTCGTGTCTCTGCTATCCGGGAATCTGGATTAGTCCACCCTCAGCCGGTTGCCGGATGTAGATTTCCTCAAAGTCTCTCGATGCGACAATTTGTTCAATTTGGGCACCAAAATTTCTGCTTCCAAATTGCGATTTTATGTGTCTCTCCGCCAAACTGCTTACTTTCGTTTTATATAAACTATCATATCTCGCCGTTGGACCTCCTGGATACACTATTCTTCCTTTTATGTTAACAAATTTTACTGTGTTACTGAGTTATTATGTGAACCGTTCTGTCTCGTATCTTCGTGCAGACTAATTGCTCTCCAAGCGCGCGGTTTTTCAGTTTCCATTGTTAAACAAAGGAAAAACCCGCCTTGATTGTCGTCTTTACGCATTCGTACCGCTAACAATATAATTATTAAAAACAATTAATAGCCTGTTTAATTGGTATTACAGTATATTATTAAAAATACTCTTTAACTAATATACTCGGTACCCTAAACCAGTCAAAAATACACACACTATCTTCTGAGAGTTAATTGCATCGGTCGTTTGAGACTGTTTGAAAATTTCCACCACCGTTCAGACCCACACTTGTGTTTGTTTCCGGTATGCAGTAAATTTATACATCCATACAAAGTCTATTTTCCTTATTTGGTAGATAACCAATTACAGCACAAAGTGGTCCATGAAGATGTCAAACAGCAAATACGTTTACTTTTAAGGTGAAATACAATGCAACTCTGAGTATTGAACCTTGAGTTGTTAAAATCAAGTTTCATTGAATTATCAACTATTCAAATATACTACCTTATAATAGTTTAAATATACTACCTTATAATTAATAATAATACATTTGAACCTACGTATTTTAGATTTGTAAACGATGAATATGACAAATAGTATTATCTGAAACCACATCCAATGATTAAGGTCATATTAACAGAGCGAATACAGACAAGTGTTTACAAAATCAAACATTACACAATATAATGAAGCAATAATGCTTCAAGTAATATTATGAAGAATCATCGCATATCAATAAATTATTAATTTAATCATAGCGTCTACTACGTGCTTTTAACATATTTATATACTGAAATCTTTATTCTATCTATATAATAAAAAATTATGTATGTGTTTACGTTAATCTTTATACAACTTTAAACGAGTGCACAGATTGCAAAAAAAAAACTTGGTATTGATTTTTTTAAAACCACGAGAAACGGTACTGTGGGAGTGAGAAACCCCTAGCATAAATACTGAAATAATTATAATTAAAAAACGTGATAATATTATGTTCAATTACTGCGCGTCATGACGTCATGCGAGATAGAGACGTTACTACGCGAAAACAAGGGAAATAGTTCCCTTTTTCCGTAATGAAATATAGATGAAATATTTACATTGAATAAAACGTATAATTTTATCCGGCAATACTCCATCGAATGATAATAAAAAACAATACGAAATATTTTATGATCCTTGCGGAAAAAATGTAAGTTAATGTTCGTGTCATATTAGTGACTCCAATATGGCGACTATTGGCTTACATTATGAATCTAGCTAGGAATTTTATCAATTTAATCTTTCGCAATGTCTGAAGACTGAGGACTGCAGTACTCAAGGAATTTAAGAAGAAATTCTGAGGTATGTTTGTTGGGATTGATGCAATAAAAATCAATGTACTTCATAGTGGGTCAAATAATGCACTATCGGTACACAGTATGTACGGAACTAGGAACAGGTTAAATCAATTCTTAACTAAAGATTAATATAGAATTAAATACTTTTTCGGGTTTATATAAATAAGTACACACGCAACGCCGGGCACCCAGTCATGTTTAATAAAAATGTGTCAACGACATAAATCTAGTTCAAATTTTTAAAATGATATTTTGGACGAACCTATATTTACGAATGTGTGCTGAATGGAAGTAACAATTATTAGGTGACTGATACAAAAAATCTTGAGTAAATTAAACTTTCCCAAGTTTATTTTGAATTTAAACATAATCAATAATAAGGATTAACATTTATTCATTTCAGTTTTCATTGTTTGTGAGCAAACACGTCAGTGTTTGTTACTGGCAGCAGGGCGTTGCTTCATCGCGATAAAAGCTGAAATTTTCTCGAATATTGTTGGACGGCATTTCGGACGAAGGATTGTTATGAATGAAAACATTTACGAAATGAATTTAAAACGAGCGGCGTTAAAAGGCATCTGCATAATTTGCAGCGTTAGTATAGTCTTTGTGGCCGTAATATGATAACATGCATATAATTTGATATCAACTGACAGACTCATATTTTACATACATAACCGAACTCAAAGGATGATTATGTTTACAGTAGCGCACTATGTTAATCACTCAAAAACTATGGACGCGTGCGAATATATCTCATACAGTGTGGGACGTTCGGGTATATTATTTCCATGAATTGAAATTTAATTCTGAATAAAAGTAATCAATCATTTGGAATAGAGAACATCTTTTTTAATCCTCAAAAATAGAATTATCGGTACCAATAACAATAAGTCTTCAAGGTTTTGTAAATTTCTAGTGTTTTATTTTGGACTCGATAATCTATTAATTAATTTTTTAATAAATTGGACTATTAAGAGTGTGTACATATATAACGCAGTTTACTTTATCAGAATGACTATTGTATCAAACTGTATAATTGAATTATATTTCATGTAATTCAGAATCGCAGAACGAATGTGATACAATGTCTAAAGCTATCAAACTAAAGAAATAAATATTACTGACGACTAAGCCAAAAGTTCTCATTGCAATAAACTACATTATAAACAGTCCAAATCTATTCAAATAATTATTTTTTTGCATATAAATATCTGTAAAATATCAGAATTGTGCCAGAATATGCCAGCGATACGAGTCGATGAAACGATGAACCAACACCACCCGGATGGAAACCCTAGATGTTTCCAAACTCCCAATATTTTTATCTTGTAACGTATTTGGGTGGATTGTATTGAATATATTAATTTATAATAATCATTTAATTTATTTGATTACTTAATTTTAAAATCAATTTACACGATTATTGAAATTTGGATTATTAGGTCGATTAACTCAGGGTACTGTATAAAAGAGACTCAAATTAAAATATTATTTAGTTCAAATGAATGGGTAATGAATCGTGGGCGTCGTGTAGCAGAAATATCGTCAAATGCATCTCGATGAGGAAATAAAGACGCTTTTATTTGTTTTTCTCTCTTCTGCAAGGAGCACGGACGGTTGGTACATGGCGCCTCAGGGATTCTTCTAGGAATTTCAGGCGGCGTGTACATGGTTCCCTCGGGCTTCCTTCCTGCTCAGCGACACGTAGTCTCGAAGTCGGGCAATGAACTCCTGTTGATTGGTTGTGGATCTCCTCAAGTGCATTGGGTTGCGTTCGCTCTCTGTCTCTCTCTCTAGGCTGGTTACTTAACTCGTGCATATGACTTGCAGTGGGTCTTCCTAGAGTACGACAATAGACGTCCTCTCTCTCTCTCTCTCTCTCTTCACTAACAAACCATTTTCTCTTAGATGTGATCTTATAGTGCTTCTCCCTAGCTCGCGTCCCCTCTGAGCTAAACTATTTCTTTCTCCATCATAGGGTTGGAAACCAAATCACTTGACAATTCTCTGCCAATCAAATTACAATATTTTACTTCACGAAGCTCAGTACTGAGTTGTGGAGGGAGGTGCCATTTGGAATATTTCAGAGTTGTTGTCCGCTGGGCGAAATTTTCCAAAGCGATCTTCTTAATCCCTTCGGCTTGTTTTTTGGCATGTACGTATCCAGACTTCCCGATACGGTGGCGCCAAAATATTAGGATCATAAATTACAGTTTCCGACTTTCTGCTTGCATATGCTTATAATCCTATAAAATAAATTATTTAATAATTAGGCTGCGCGCTTCTTCTCTACAATATGTTTGGCTAAGAATTTTCATTTTATTTATTAATCTCATATGTTGCTAAAAGGGGATACGTTCGGTTAATATCAATTCATATTAAAAAATATTAGCTTCATAATTATAAAAATGTGTATTTGACATAAGAAGAAAGCGTAGTATTAAATTTTTCAAAAAATCGAATGGAAATCTTTTATATTTCAGCATATTTCATCATTTGACCGTTAAATAAATTTTTAATGCAAATGTTATTTATTGTTACTTCCGATAAAAATAATTTTGTATCAGATTTCTTTGCCAATATTAAAGATAATTATAATGTCTAAGAGAAATCATTCAAAATCAGAGGTGGAATTTCACAAAAGATTTATTTTATTTTAAATGGAAATAATTAGCAAGTAAAGAAACGTTACTCATTTCAACTCACACTGGAAGAATTTCCTTGTTTGCGTACAGATCATTCTTCCATGTTTATTTTATTAAACAAAATCAATTTTATGGAAAAGTTTGTCGCCCAAGAATTTTTTTAATCTCGAACCATACCAAGCTTTAGATAGGTTAATATATTTTCAAATAATTGAATATGACTTTGAATAATTGTGTACACATTACTCTCTGAAGAAGTTCGGGTAGTTTCCTATACTTTCAGGAATATGTGATTCAATTACCTTCCATTAATGAATAATGACAAGTGTATTAAATAATTGTAAAGACTGAAACGACTATCGATGGCAGTCGGTAATATTTCATTGAATCCTTTTCTGTACTTTCATGATTTATCGTTAACCAAATTTATTATTAACTAGTAAAGAACATAACGAAAACTTTTTTTTTTCTGAAATAATTTAATCCTGAAAATATCACCAATTTTATAATTTTACAATATTTTGCTATATTTTCCTTGTTTATTGAGACAAAGTGGACAATTTGAGACAAAAATTATGACTTATAAGGAACACAATACATTGGTGGACTGTTCATCTGAGTATTTAACATGTATTTTAAATGCACTCTTATAAACTACTGTTTATATATACATATAGAATTTTTTCAGACATAAAAGTATTTCAAATATTTTAAAACCATATCCTTTCATGCACCAGTAATGTTCCGAGCTAATTTATAGTAGGCACTGTTAGGTATTACAGCATTCTCCGTTACTAAAGTGGCGTCTATAATTGATTTATTCTGCCTTTCAAATATTGCTTGTGGCTGTACGATAGCCGTAAGCAATTCGAGAAAAAGAGATATTTAGTTTAGTACCAATTTTTCTAGTTTACACTCTGCAATTAAATGAACTTCTTTTTTTTATTTACCGAAAATTGTGTATATTTTCATGTAAGAAAAAGTATTAATGTATAGATAAATATGTTTGTTTTAATATTTAGCTTCATAATGGTTGTAAATCCTAGTTTATAAATTATAGATCGAATATTAATAAAGGCTTGTAATAATACCTATATTTTGTATATATTACATATAAAAATAAATATTTATTATAGTTAGTATCTAATTTTAGAAAAAGTTAAGGTATTTTAATTTATACATTTAATATATGGTATTCTACCAATATTATAATATTCAGCCGTAGAGACGATTTAGTTTAAAGAACTCTACAGAGAGTTTGTTTTTATTCGTGAGAAATTTTTTATTTTGTCACAAATGTGAGCAAACGCTTTTCGTACTCGCTGATGTACTCGTAAATAATAAAAATACATCAATACCAGTTATAGGAATGCAGTATTATACATAATGTATAGGTTGAAGGCAATTCTTTCACAGGCAGTACCTGCGAGGGATATTCTTGTAGAACCTTGTAGGAGAGACACGAAGGGGCTACCTTTGGGGATGCCTTTTCCTCTCCGTTTTTGAACTATGGTTCCCACAAGCCGAGGCAATCCGGCCTGTTTTGAGAGGTGTATGTTCCGGGATCACAGACCTTGGCATACGGTAAGAGTTGTTCTCTGTTCCCATTGGAACAGTCGGCCAGCTGCCTCCTAAACTAGTCGGGGTACGGAGACGGTCTCTCCTATCGGAAGGGCGTGGGACAAGTATCAAATGACCGACCTACATGATGCAGGTTTTTCTAGGGTTTTCCTTACATTACTTTTAGGTGAATGCCGGGTAGGATCCTTGAACTATAGCCCATGGGCCTTAGTTAACCCTTGGCTAACTTCCGCTACCCTTCCGCATCCCCCCTTTGAAATCCCTTCCTATGCTATTAAATGGCAGTTGTTACCATGTGGATTACCATCAGGTAACCTGTTACCCTAAATAAATATATATATAATGTATTGATTTATTTGCTCCTACACAGTCTTTAATTCATCATCGTTCTCATAACCTACATTATTAAGTATCTATAATTCTTTTTCGTTCTTAAAAACATAAAAATTATTGTAATGGAGATATTTTATAATCGAATTGTATGCTTTGAAATTCAGAATTATATGTATATATATTGTAATAACCAGTAAAGAAGGACATGAATTCTGTTCTTATTTTTATCAGATTTATTTACCAACTCAGACTGGGGATCCTTGAGTAGTTTGTACATATAAAAGATAATGATAAAATGATGGATAAGTGGCTCTTAGAGAAGGGGCGGACTATAATTGGGCATTTTGCGGCTCTTAGGGCTAATGAGTATGACAGAAGTTTGGTGGACGAGGCAATTATATTAAAAGGAGATGTTTATTTTAATTGATTGAGTGGCTTTCGGAGCGGGAGAAAGGCAACAGCTGGTGTCCTTGGCGAACATGGAAATTCAAAACAACTGTAAAAACAAGGGAATATTCTGGAGCCGAGATATAAATATATATGACAGAAATAATTTCTAAAATTACTGATAATTTAATTGTGTTACGTGATAAATTTTATATCGTCGTAAAACTTTATTTTTAATTCAATAATGCTTTTTATTCACTCTAATATTTTATTTTCAAATAAGATTGTTATGCAGAAGTTATTTTACTTACTAAATTATTCTTAGCTTTCTGTCAGGTTTTATTTAATTTTTTCCGAATTTTTAATTAAATTTTGATGTGGTAGATTTTTTTTTCTATTTAGTTCTGTAACATTTTCTTGATTTGTCTCATGTTGGACGTATGAGTAAATATTATGCACATCTTCCATTTTTTATTTGTTGGTTGAGTTGATGCAGACGGCCAGAAAGTTTATAACTCAACATCTAGAGAACACAATTATGGATTTTCGATTTCGAATTGAATGTTAAAGGCATTGCTAATTTTATTGGCAAAACGTTTTAAAATAAGTTTCCAGGTTATTAGAACAGATATCATAGTAATTAATGTTTTCAAACCAGAAAATTAGAATTTATACTTACACAACTCCAAAAATAATGAATACAAAATTTATTTATATTACAAGCCTTAATTTATCTTTCAAATTCGTTGTTAAAGACGTCATATTTCCTATATCTATATCAAAAGATAATCCAATAGTTTGGATTCCATCTTGAGTTTTGATTATCGACGATGACTTCAGCATTTATTTTAACTTCTCCCATTTGAAACTTTCATCTAACATATATTTCAATATGTGGGAAGCATTGTATACTCATAATTTGAATTATTTGAATTAATAATATTTTTCAATCTGGTTACCCCTTGCCGCTGTCGACTGGATGAATCCGGATTGCAAACTAAAATTTGGATGTTCGTCGATAAAATATACATATTTACTCAAACTAAGATGCATTTTCTAATTCTGTTTAATTATTCTCCTATTTTTGAATAGTGAATGACTTAAAAGACGACTGGATAATTAGTTGGATGCATGTAAAGACCCACCCGGTACGTCGAATTTCGTCTTCAGACGTCAAACATATTCTTAATACCTAATTTTATTTAATTGCATACTTCATGATTATTTTCAATATTGATAGATTTTCTTATATTTTAGAACCGGTATCGAGTCGAACACTTCAGTTGATAACTCTGAATTAATTTAAATTAAATATTATATCGAAAATGAAAAAAACCTCTGGAGCTTAATACTGATAAGTCCTAACGTTAAAGGAATTGCTAATTTTATTGGCAAAACGTTTTAAAATAAGTTTCCAGGTTATTAGAACAGATATAATAATAATTTCATTACATCGTTATACGACGGAACGTATCATCGTTCCATCGTATTACGATGTAGTGAAATTACTTCACAATTTTGACGAAGAGTAGTTTTCTGAATAATACATATAATCAAATTATATATATTGCAATAAACAAATTAAATAGATTTAATTAAAAGAAACTCTCAAACAACAAGAAAAATTTATCAAAATTTGAATGATAGTTAGCCCCACGTTGGGCGCCATTTATGTAATGATTAAAAATATGGTCTTAATTATTAGGAATCATTAACAAAATTTATATGTATTTAACAATTTATTGTTGATAATTACACATTATATGCCCTGCTTTACACGCCGAATTCCGTCAATTTAACAAACAAATATCTCAATTTTCTTTTAATAATTCGTGGCATTCCATGAAATTATAACTTTATAATTTTACAATTAATTACGTTGAAATTCTCATATCTCAGGGTCACAACAGAGTTTGATAGGAAGAACAAATACAATAAGCTAAAATACTAACAAACCAAACTGTTTGAAGTTAACGGAATACAATATTAAATACAAAAGTAAAAGAAAACGAATGAAAAGAAAAAAACGCGTACGAAATCTGACTATACCCTTTAATTATCGTTTACAGTCTTTAATAATTGTTTGTACTAACGACAGGCTACTATTACCAGTTCATTACATTCTTCTTGCTTGAATTTAACACTCACTAAAACAGGCCATTCATTACTCACTAATTCTACAATTTAGAATTTGAATACACGCAGTCATTGCCCTCGTGTCTCTGTTATCCGGGAATCTGGATCAGCCCACCCTCAGATGGGTTGCTGGACGTAGATCTCCTTAAAGTCTCTCGTTGCAACAATTTGTTCAATTTGTGAAGCAAAACTTCTGCTTCCAAATTGAGATTTTATGTCTCTCCGCCAAACTGCTTACTCGCGTGTTATATAAACTATCATATCTCGCCGTTCGACGTCCTGGATAACACTATTCATGCTTTGAGGTTAGCAAACTTTCCTGTGTTATTACTTTATGTGAACCGTTCTGTCTCGTATCTCGGTGCAGACATTTCCTTTCGCGTCTTGCCGCTAACTTTACCGCTTCGCTTCTTGCCGTCGACTGCTTTCCTTTAGACGCGCGGTCTCCAGTCTCCCATTGTTAACAAAGAAAGACCCGCTGTGATTTTTGTCTTTAACACACGTTCCGCCAACAATTTAATTATATTAAAAACAATTAATAGCTTGTTTAATAGGTATTACAATATGTATGTGTGTGTGTGTGTGTATGTATTACTTGACATCTGAGGATTTTTTATTTGAAGTGTTGAAGATTTTTAGGACGCAATATGGTTTCGTTTTTGAATATTTAACTTTTAACCTCAATCAAAAAATAGTTTTCAGACGTACCCAAGTGAAAATTGATTCTAATTTTCTACATACACTATTGGTGCAACATTATTGTAACAAATGAATAGATGTGAAAAAAAGTAGTTCAATAATTTTTCCTTAACAGTATTTTGTGGTTCATGTAGATTTTTGCGTGTCCCTTTTATCCCATTTTCCGATAGTTGAATGCGCATGCTTGAAGCGGCTGCTGTGATGAATGGCTGTGAATGACAACGTGTCCTCCTTGTTGATATGCACAGCACTGCGGTGTGCGCATTTGCTTTAGATTGCATACATCAAATATATTTTTACGCTGCACATTCTGGCAACTCCAGCTATTTTTACTTTGATGACAAACAATGACTGTATTAATATTGGGATTCTTAATAGCACGAAACATTCATTCTATTTAATAAATGGCTTAACATTTGTTTATGGAATTTTAGGCGCTTGGTCATATCATATCTGATAGTTTATTTCCATTTTCTGAAGCTTGTCCACGATATACTTATTTCGAAATATTTTCGCAGAGCTTAGATTTAGATTTATTATTTATTCCATTAGTCCTCGGTCGAGGAAATAGGATACGTCAAAATATAAGATTACATGAAAAGAAAAATTATTACAAACACAAAGTTTTAAAAAAACCATAGTGCTTTACATATATATATATATATATATATATATATAATGTAAAACTACGTTAAAGATATTAATAAGACAGTAATTAGTAATTAAAGAAATGATAGCGTTTTAATTCATCTTCGATTTTCACTCCTTTCCAGCAGAAAATTTTACATCGATTCCCGTCAAATTGAAAAAGAAAAAACGTCAGTAGTTAAATTCTAGAATATTATAATCGTAAAATAACAGCATAACTTGATAGGATACCAGCAAAGTATTTTATTAAAGAGGATTTAATCTGTCCTTCCTTTCTACGAACTCTTTCAGCGAGTAATATGCTCCATTAATTAACAGAGATTTACAACTCTTTATAAATAAACTTTGTATACTTAAAGATTTTATTTCTTCTGTAAGACTATTTTATAGTCACTTCACGTCAGTCATTACATTTTTTTTGTGGTAGTAAACCTAGAAGCTGTTGACCAATTGCTGCCAGTTGACAAAATTGTGATTGGCTGAAAATTAGGAGTGGGGTGCAGATCACTTCTCATATGTTCAAATTTTCGGCAATTATGAGATTTAATGAACCAATGGAATTTTTTTCTATCCAGATATCAGGTACATGATTAACCTTGCCTTAAGTAAATTGAGTATATATCTCTGTATAAATAGATATTATGATTGAAGACTAAATATATGTATATTGGCACGAAAGTCAGCTGCAATAGGTTAAACGATAGTTATGAACTAGTTATAAACAATAATACGATAGGTAGTGTTACGAATTTTACATATTTAGGAGCTATATTGCATCCCAGTTTGAAAATGGATTATCATACATATTTTGTAGTTAGAAAGATAAGTAAAAGGTTAGGGTTTTTATATCAAGTAGGAAAAATTTTAACCAAACAATCTAACAATGTAATTTATAATTTATTATACTTCCACTTTTCAACTATTGTTTTTCTGTGCAGTATGGTGTATCAAATAAATGCATTGACAGACTTAAAAAGTTTCTAAGTACGGCGTTAAGAATTATTTTATGTAGGAATAAAAGATTTAGTGTAACAGTAATGTTTAAACAAATAAATTGCCTGTGTTTCAGTGATTTTATCAAGTTTTATAACATGATATTTTTGTATAAATGTGTAAACAATTTGTTACCGTCCTTTTTCAATAATTATTTAGTACATAAGGATTATAGGAACCCAAACAATGTTAGAAGTAGGGTAGAATTAGATAAAACTAGGGCTAGGTTAGATGTAAAACAATACAGTCTATTTATTAATGAAATAAAAGAATTTTTCCGGTTGCCAATAAAAATTAAGCAATGTGATTCTCTCAATAAATTTAATAATAAAAATACTAAAAGTAAATTTGTGGAACAGAGAATAATGTAGAACTGAGTACCCTTTTTTGTAAATCAATTCCTTTTTACCGTAATTATTATTATTTCATGCGATGTATTTTAATTCCTTCTTAAGTTATCTGCGATTGGAATACTTGGAAGGTAATGAAGATTCTAACTTTAAAAAGTGGCTGGCGAGTTAGGGACTTCGAAACGATCGGCCTGGCGGAAGTATCACACGAAAGCAGCTATATGTAAATGTCTCCACAAGATTAGAAAATATTGTGTTGCAACTCCTGAAGAGGTATTGCTACCTTATGAATATATTCATTTTGTTAATGGACAGATATTCATTCCGTAAATATGAAAACAGAAATTTTACGTGTGTTAAATAACAATCATTTCTAGTCCGCTGGATATTTTCCGATGTGGGTCAAACAAGTTTTTAATATTTTATTGGGCATAGAAAATTTAGTTATACCTCTTCACTTGCCATGTTTAGGTATAAATATTAATTCCTGAAGGTTGGACACGAGGTTTTTAATGTTAAAACCCGCAGGTTTATCTATCGGAAGAAAAGTTGAAAAAAAATCTAATGACAGTGTGGGAAGAAAAATTTTAGGACCTGCGAGGGATTTTCTCTCGCAGGCAGAATCTTTTAGGAGAGATACGAAGGGGCTACCTTTGGGTATGCCTTTTCCTCTCCGTCTTTGAACTAAGGTTCCAACAAGCCGAGGCACCTCGGCCTGTTTTGAGAGGTGTATATTTCCGGGGTCGCAGACCTTGGGCATACGGTAAGAGTTGTCCGCTATTCCCATTGGAATAGTCGGCCAGCTGCCTCCTAAACTGGTCGAGGCACGGAGAAGGGAATACTGCGTCCCCACAACAAAGTCCTCTCCCGCTATCGGAATGCCCGACCTACCGGATGCAGGTTTTTCTAAGGTTTTCCCTGCATTTCTTTAGGCGAATGCCGGGTAGGATCCTTAAAATATAGCCCGGGGGCCCTAGTAACCCTTGGCTACCTTCCTCTACCCTTCCGAATCCCCCCTTTCAAATCCCTTCCTATGCTATTAAAGGGGAGTTGCCCAAAGTGGATCACCCTCATGTAGCCTGTTGCCCTAAAAAAAAATGTGGGAAGAATTTTATTTTACAGCATATAAATAAAATACAAATATGTAAGTATAGAATTTCCTCAGATAATGTGCCAGATATGGCAGATTTTTCTAAGCAGTGATCGCGGCCATTAATTTAGACACGGAAATTATGAAATATAAAAGTAAAAATAACTAAATTTTTAAACATATTAATAATGTATTTAAATGATATATCATAAAAATACTTTCTAGAAGATTAAACATTTATACAAGTAGTTCAAAGATTGAACACTTTCCCCTTGTAATTGTTGGATAAAAAGTTCTCGCTTTTCACACGGGTTTAATAGAATAAAACGCGACGTTTCGACGAGTAAAAGCTCTGTCGTCGTCTTCTAGGCTCCCACTTTTCAATTATTGTTGTTCTCTGTAGTAATGTGTATCTAATAAATGCATTGACTGACTTAAAATGTTGCGAAGTACGGCGTTAAGAATTATTTTAAGCAGAAATAAAAGATTTAGTGGTCCCGGAACTTCGCCTAGAAGATGACGACAAAGCTTTTAGTCGTCGAATCGTCGATATTAATCGATTAAACCCGTGTGAAAACTGAGAAATTTTTGTTATACAAGTAGTTGTTATATATAAGTAACACACCATACTTTTGCGACACATTAATTGATTTTTAATAACTGCAAAATTGGGGTGCATTAATGTAATTTAATCGATAAATAGTTTTAATTGTGTATTCCGTGCTTTTTCAATAGTAACTCTAACATTGTGCAATGTAGAAGAATTTCATTCGGTAGAAGCTTAATATTAATTTTAAGCCAGAAAGCTGCAGCTTTCACATAGATAACCTCAGTTGAACGAATAAGTCAATTATACAAACAGTAATTATTTATTTTGTGTTACGTATACAGAAACGGTAATTCTGTAATTTCCCGAAATTTTTCGTTTCTGTGTTGGTAATCACATGTTAAAGTATCTGCTGTCACCTATTAAAAAGATTACAGGTGTTTAATACTATCGGTGATTATTTGAAAAATGAATTAGAGAATTAAATTTGTTATACTAACGGAATAAAGTGTCGCAATGTTTTAGAAACGTTCTATGAGGATTTACGAGGGGTATTAGTAATTCCATGAAGACCGTGAAGCATAAATATATAATATCGAACAGGGAACTATTTTAAAGAGGATAATATTACTGTAGAAAAATAAACAAACTGCTTTCCTGTCCTGGAATAAACCACGTGTAGACCTATTAATAAACGTAACATTTTATGTGGATTAGGTTTTGATAAGCGCTGGAACCAAATGACGATGCACTGATAGCCTGCCACACATATGAACCAAGGTTTTCCTTAAAGTTTTGCATGGACACGCTCATCAAATAGATTTATCTGTTTTGTTGCGCTGCAAAATTATGAGAGCTTATCGAGTCGGTGATTGATCGCTCGGTCTTGCACCGCGCCATTATAGTCATGATGGAGTGCACTTAGCACGTCGCGTCGCCCCAAAAATATGCAAAAACACACAACGATTTTATACACGACAGACGTCCTCATAGAAAAATACAAAAAGCTAAAGCGATTCTCCTGAATGTGAATAAGCTTTTCCGAATCGAGCGCATGCTATTCTCTCGATAAAAGTGTATTTTCATGTCGTCTGAATCTAAGGAAAAGGGTAATTTAGGTACGAAGAAATTCCTGAATTAGGGAGGGGTATAAATATATCTTACATATTAATATATAAATACTTTTGATTCTGTAGGAGTTAGTTAATTTTCAAGTATGTTGAAAATTAACAATTTTTTATTAACTATAAATGGCATTTACTTTAAAAATCTCCAGAAGTATTAGTAATTTTAATAAGTCATATTCTATAATTGATACTCTAAAACTGAATTCCCGACTTCGCTTGTAGTCTAAGTTTTCAATTAATATTTATGAAGAACTTAATTGTATCTTCATATCAAAATGAAATGATGATATAAATACCACACAATGTTTCTGTAAACTTTGTTCCTTTCGTCAAATGATAAAAAACTCAAGAGCCGTAAGTGACACCCGCACAAAATCCAGTTGACAAACTAGAAAGCAAAGTTAAAACGCATGATGTTTCGTGGTGTATATATAATCGCTTAATTTTTTCTGTCATTGGGCTATTTTATCGAATTATTATATTTTAAAACATAGTATTACATTGTCATTAGTATTAATACAGTTGAATACATAATTACTTTTTTTTTATTAACTTTTAATAAAATTATAATAAGAAGAAACAAATATTTAGGGGAATGGTGACGAAGTGATGAAATAAGAACTATTTTATTTTAAACAATATTGTTTATATTATATTTGTTGTTATATAAAAATATTTGCAGAAATTACATTAAAAAGTTTTAAATATTTAACGGAACTCAATTAAATGGAAATATAATTCTCCTTTATAGTAAATGGCTTCTTCTTGGCACAATTTAATATTTCTATAATTAAAATTAAATATATTTTTTAAAACGTAAAAATGGCAATCATAGACGTTTGTTATGGGGCTGAATATTTGGGTGTAAGTAATGAATACTCCAACCATAGCGGTCATTATGCTGGCTTCTTGGGATACATTATGTATTTAGTGGTGATATTTCAGAATTTTTATCTCAAACGTTTGAAAATTAAAACATTAACATTTATTTAGTGTTATGTATATATATATTGTAGTAATTGGTAATTAAGACATTGTTCTAATTGGAAAGTTGAATTGTAGAGGACTCATTATTAGTGGATATAGAGCGGACGCCACAACAAACCGGCAAGGCAAAGAAAACATTGTTGATCAGTTGAGAGAGTTTACGCGCTCAAAATTGGCGAGACGAACGAACAATCAGGAAATGTACAGTCGGGCAGTAAGCAGCAAGGAGAAAAGACCAAAATTCCAAGTCATGAAAATTTGAACAGTACAGTCGGGCAGCAGACAGCGAATAGACCAGACGAAAAGTTTTACAGTCGGCAGTCAGAACGAAAGAATGTGGTCCAGTCACAAACATGCTTTCAAATATTAAAAAGTAAATTAATATTCAGTCGGGAAGGAGACAGAGCAACTAGTTGCAGTAAAGCATCGAGAACCAACCAATTTGTGTTAAACCAACTAACAAACAACGCCAATTAGAGCCTGTGAACATTTAGAGTCTGTGAGAACTTAGAATCAGTGATGACCCCAAAATTGTGATCGAAAAACTAAAAATGAGACCAGGGTGCCGTAAGTAGAGAAAAACTTTAAAATCATTTGTAAACCGTGTTTAAAAGATAAAAGTCAGATCGTTCTTTAATTATTTAATTATCGATAAAATGAGATCGTTAATTCTTGATAAAATTGAAATTGTTAAATTCAATCTTTAGTATTATTTCTTCCGCAACCAATTTCGTCTATGTTCAGACGCATTGATTCCCATATAAAGAGAAAAAGTAAATTTGTTTTTTTTTCATTTGTTAAATTCAGTCAATATTATAAAATTATTACAATATATATACAGAAATATAAATAAATACAGGAACTAAACTAAATTATCTTAAATTAATAAGTGTGGTTGTGGCTATTTACTCTTTAACTTAATAATGTACAGCTGAGTCACATGGACCTCTGTATCAGGGGATAATGGGCAACTACAGAGAATTAGATTCGGAGGCAGAAACCATTATTCAAGATAAACAATGGATGTTGTAATGTATACGAAAAATAGAGTTCGTCGGATACTACTATATTGTAGTATTAGGATGGGCTGCACACCACGACGTCTCCATATGCTTCAATTTCCTGGCCACGACTGGCCTTCCACTTCTCTATTAGTTCTAAAAAGAGTCGTCTCTCTTATAGCTTCTTAATCATCGCCATTAATTCCCTCAAATTCTGTCCAGAGATCCTCCACAAAGTTTTTTCCCAACTATCCTCTTTGCCGCTTAAAAAGATAAAAATCTTTGATTATGATGGCCGCTGCTGCTAACTACGCCGCACTACGATAACTAACTGTGGCTGGATAACGTAATAGTATAATATAATTTGTAGGTATGTGTGCAGACGTGTTGCATAACTCCGGTTGAAAAGGAGCCATGCGTCCTGAAACTCGAAGCTTACATTTCAACGAATTAACCGATTTTCCCATAATCAACAACTTATACACTTTTATGTCGTAATAAACGCATAACTTGTCTTTTTCAAAACTGTTTCCCTATACTTTTTATCTTCCACTCTAGTAAAATCTCTCGTTTCTATAAAGAACCATGTTCGCATATTATTCACTATGCACTTCAAATTTTTACTCAACTCCATTTTAATGGGTAATTACACTCAATTAAATCATTTAAACATCTTTTCACCTTATTTTGGCGGCATGTCGCATCCATTCATACTTTTATTTAAACAAACTGTAGGTATTTCTCGGAAAAATATAAACTGAGAGTACTTGGCTTTCTTGCCCGCTCGCCACTTAAATATACGCACAGACCTTTTGCTGCAATAAATGATCATATACAAATTAAAAGTTTTAATATTGGATCCAGTGAAATAATGCATTACATTGGAGATGTTTTTTTTAATTATCTAATTATAGGTTATACTCAATAATGTATTGTAAGTTTATTCATAAATTAATGTAACATGCAATATAATAATGGGATATAATGAATAAGAAAGATAGACAATGCAAACAAAAAGTGATAATAGTCGTCAGTTGAATAAACTCGAAAGCAATTAATGTATAAATAGACACAATCAATAATTGCTATGATCCCTTATTATTACGCTAAACCTTTCGTTTTCACATTGTCGTTCCTCCCTTATTAGGCTTTTGAGTTTATTCAACTGGCAAATGCAGTTGTTTACCTCTGGGCTCTCCTTCGCACCTGAGAAAGGAACAATAATTCCAGAAATTTATATTATCACTTTTTTTGTCTGAATTGACTATTTCTATTATTCATTATTTTCAATGAGACGTAATTTTTTCATTTTAATACTGGGATAAAACTGAAATTAGCTGTCCATTAAGTTTTTATATCCTTCAGTAATTATTAAAAATTATGTGTTAAACAAATGTAGGAAAATTTAATTATTCATTGCCCCGACAAATTTTCAACATAGTTAAATGAAAGTTACAATACCAGCAAAAGTGTTAAGTCTCTAATTTATCATTATTTATTAAAACTAGTTTCTTTATAATTGAAATTATTTTTAAGTGAGTCCTTTAATGTAATTGTTCATTGTTTGACAGTTCCAATTGTTAATG
Source organism: Zhengitettix transpicula (assembly GCA_037074705.1). Lineage (NCBI taxonomy): Eukaryota > Metazoa > Arthropoda > Insecta > Orthoptera > Tetrigidae > Zhengitettix > Zhengitettix transpicula. Next base: position 184,368,359 of record CM073591.1, on the reverse strand, counting down.
AACCATTCTCTATTGGATCACGTAGTCGGATTAATTAGGGAAATATTTAATATTTTAGTATATTTCGCACAAAGAGAATTTTTTGTAGTTAATTCAAATAATTTAAAATGTTTGTAACTTTAATTTTGCACGTCATCACTTTATATCTTTCCAGTTGCTACCGATAATGGATTCAGAATTGTATCACCACGCATTGTATGAATACTTTACATATATACTTGCTCCGTTTAGAGCGGTGACTGAAGTAAATTGATGCAGTTAAATTTTAACTGACGTAAGAACGTTAAATCGTTAAAGTTTTGTGTTTTTAAGTAAAACTGGATGACAGTTTTCGGACATGAGAAGATAAGTTGAAAATATCCCAAGTGATATTTTTTCCATACAATCTGAAGTCACTACCGTACATATTTTTGGTTTCTCCTAATTTTGAGATTTTTAGTTCATGAATAATTATTTTCTTATCTTTGTTATATTCGAACTGGACAGTTTTCTTCCTTTATATCATCATGAACTTTTGAAATTCGTTATCCATTCTTTTAATAATTCATTCTAGCTTTACTAAGACAACATGGCTCTGCGCGTCTCTAACTGTACAGTCTATATCAGTAGTTACAAGTCAATTATCAACCAAGCGGCTGTTATTACAGTTTAGGTACATAGATACAGTCGCATGAATGTTCGTAGGTTTAATTCTCACAGTATAAATATTTTTTATCAAGTCATTATATTTACGCGAAATAATTTTTGGCTTTGAAAGGGAAGAATGTTGTAACTTTTATTTGAAAGGCGTGATTTGTTTATATAAAGCGCAAGAAGCGTCTACTGTAACTTACTTAAAAATAAGAGGTTTGTTAAACATCTTTATAAAAATTAAATCCAAATTATAAGTGAATACATTAATGTGTTGTGATATAAATACTTTGAACTAAATAATAGTGATCCAGAAAAATGTAATTAATTTAAAATACATGTAAGCTACTCTTCCAGATTGGAACTGTAGTAAAACCTGCTTTTCCCTTCACGGATGACAGAAAAAAGTTTAAAGGATTTTTTAAAGAACAAAAACAACGTGCTATTTATTTACATGGTCAAAGTAAGTTTTAAAAAGCTATTAACATCAAGATATTAAATAAATCTATAACTAATCGTGTCGTCTCGTGCAGAAACTGTCGGACTTATTCACGTGACTTTGATTCATTTATATTTCCCTATCGGTATTTTATACTTTCACTATGTTCACGTCGTCAGTCTTTGGAGTCCAACTCCAAACTGTCCACTCTACCGACTCCAGCTGTCCACCGCACTGCCCTAAAATAACAAGACTCCACCCCTTCAACAGCTACCAGCCCTCGCACTTCAAAGTTTCGCGGGGGTCATTTTGTCACGTTAGTATGCATTTTGGAAATGGAAATTTTGGAAATGGGAGTTATAAGATTGTGGTACTTACTTAGACCAGCTCCGTTGCTCTGGCAAGCAAATACGCACGCAGACTATCCTTGGCCTGGCAGAGTAACATTTTTATTATATTTTACCTTAAGCTGTTTGCGGGGAAACCTAAGTAGGATATTTTAATTACATCCTCTTGCCCAAGCCAACAGCCGACAGAACACTTGGGGTGCCGACGTCCTACGAGAGGGAAAGTCGGTTTTTGATATATACATACCAGTTTGCAATACTCGGGAATGTAAAACACTGACACAATTTAATAGAAAATATAATATAATATTGTTCAAAGTCACGGTTTCACATATATTTTAACAAATAAGTCACTGTTTATGGTGTTTAGCACATATCTCAGCACCTATAAATTACAAATCCACACATAAATAGGACGCCGCTAAATTTCGGCTCTAAATCGAAATTTGGAAAATTAAATCACTGATTATGGTGTTTATCACATGTATTAACAGTTACCGTTTGTAAATCCCAGACATACAAATAGTACGCCACCACATTTTGGAACTAAAACGAAATTAAATCACTGTTTATGATGTTTAACACATATATGTCAGCAATTACTATTTGCTAATTCAAACATATATAAAAAAACCTAATTTCTGTACAAAAAAGAACAATTTTGGAGAACTCAATCACCGTTTATGGGGGAGATCCAACGAGCTGAAACGCCGAAACCAGCCGCGGAGACGATGGCAGGTCTCAGCTGCGACTCCTCACAACTGGCGTGTAAAAAAATGGAGTATCCAATCCGGAGACAGTCCACGTCGGTTGATGAACAAGTGCTCCTGTTAATGCATTATTTTTTTTTGGAATCGGCATGGGTTAGAAAGATTACTGATGTAAGACTTAACTACAAAACCGATAGGATGGTAAACATGGCAACTGGTGTCCTTACTACGCCAGATTTTTTTAATAATGCCTCTCTCCCGCGGATGATTAAAAAAAACAATCATCAGCGATTCTCCGATTCCAATGATAATGCCAAAAGCACAGTATAGTGCGTTATTTAAGAATAATTATTTATTAATACTGCACATCTATTTTTTATTAAATTAACGCTTTCCAGACACTGGGACAAAGCCGGGTCTTCACGGTACTCTCCGGATAGGAGCAAAACACAGAGACGCTGGAATTTTGGGAGCGCGATCAAAGGCCGATGTTCAACTCAAGGTCAGACGTGACAAAGAAAGGTAAAAATGTGCACTGTGACGACGTGATTGGAGGGAAGTAGTTTCGTCACACGTCTCCAATCCACACTGCCCAATGGTGCCCTGTCACATGATTGGAAAGAGTCAATCGTGATATGAGAAGCTGAAGTCGAAGAGAATGACTTCCCGAGGGGATCTTGATGTCTAGCGCTTGTGAGAGAAACTTGGGGTCTCGTTTGGAAAGAATACTTGATGGGTGAACGTTGCAGGGCAGGAGAGCGCACGTCGTCCAGGTTCTGGTAAGCGCATAGGGCATTTATGACTGTCGCGACGGGAGCTTTGTAAACCACGGTTTAACTTGATAAGACGAGTTTCCTTTGCTTCGAGACTACCCAGAATTTAATTAAAAGCAGTAAAATATGGGAGTGAACCACCGATTATGCCGAGAAATGTAATGCTTTTATTGATATTTTAAATTTTTATTCACAACTGCAATTTTTTTATATTGTTAGTTTCCTATATCCCGCCACAACAGACAACCAATAAAATATATATTTGATGTTCTCTGGAATAGAACTCTTGCTTATTGAAATATATAATATTAAAAATAAATGCTAATATGTACGGTCCATTACAATATAAATAGAATTAATTTTTTTGTGCATTTCTGTGTCATTTAAATGGTCCTTCATTGTCAATTAAATAGGTAGGCCTTGGTCTATCACACCTTTTTACTTCGTGAATAGAGGAACAAAATTTTACGCCCAGTTTTATATCAGTGGGGGGGGGGGCAGTAGGTTAAGATTTAGAGCCTATTCAGGGAAGCACTGGGGGGTGAATGGCCAAGGTCAACACTGGCTTCCGGATTCGGAACTGTAGTGCAAATTGTCTGCAGGTTCGGAAATTAAACACTTTCCAACTTCAGGAATGTGAGCGCTGTGTAGGGATGCCGATTTAGTTGTTTTAAATAACATAGATTTTAATGATGAAAAAATTGACTCTATATTTTAAGCATAGTTTATATACATAATTATTAAAACAAGGTCCTAATAAAAGGACAAAACGTAGTAAAATTATTTTTTGTTAATAAAAATAATTTTCTCAATCAATGCCAAATATTTATTTATGAATATAGTTTTTACTTTTATTTGCCGTTCGGCACTGAATATAGATGTGTTTTTAAAGTCGAATCAATAGCAGTTTTCTCAAGCATGTTGGATTTAGAAGTCTTACCTCGTTTAACATGTCCACAAGAGCTCTTCAGTCTCTCATGCCTAATACACTAAATGGCTTCTATGATGAAGGAGAACAAAGTTTACTCTTACAAACATTGGTTTCCTAATTCTTCTTGCTGTGTTTTTGTCTATGGTCTATTTACTTCCCCTAAAAACTATATATATTCTTAAAACACCGTTTTGAATTAAATCAATCTAGGCATAGGAAAAATAATATCTATTAAAGATTTCACACCCTTGTTAAAAAAAATTTCAATTCCAAATTTGATGGAAATTATTAAAACGAACTATTTAGTACCGAATAAGACTCATTTTCCCAAACTTTGGTTTCGGTTACATTCGTAATATTTAAGTGACGACTATGAAGAGTCAAATAAAAGAAAAGTTCACAGGACCAAATAAATCCTGGGCTTGATTATTCCTCCCCCATTCGATGCTGGTATTGTATACAAGAAACCACATTCACTTACGTTTTAAATTGTGATGTTGCCACTAATGTTATGTTATTGATAAAATTGACTGAAAAGTGTTTTGCACTTATATTTCCTACCATTGTAACTACGGAAATCATTGTGATTTTAAGAGGAAATCACTGACAAAGTATAGAATTAAAAATTATAACTTTCCAAATTTAAATCATGCTGATATCAGAGAAAATTAACAAGTAAAATCATATCTCTTCAGATTTGAAGGCAGTACTTTGACAAAACCTGTGTCATTCATTTAACTGGTACACTATAATTATAATATTTCATAAAATTCTAAATTGCTACGTGACTATGTAACTTAAAGCTGGTTTTGTCGATGGACGTGGATACATTTCTAAAATGTAAGTTTATTATTAGTCTGTGGTATTAATAACAACCTCCGACATTTTTATTACTTCAATACGGATGAAAGTTTAACTTCTTACCAGATATCATGAAGCCCAAAAAAAACCATCACGATCTTCAAGTAATCGTTTCTAGTCAACTAACTTGTGGGTCTTGAAGTTGTTCTTCAAAAGTAAATTTCTCTCCGCTATATATATATATATATCCCTTGCTCTAGCTCTCTCTCCCTCTCTCTACAGTATATGTTGTAAAATTCACACCCTTACAATATCATTTACTTGCCGACTCTCCACGTATCACTTCGCCTAAATATTATCTCAGTCTCGTTCTATCATTCTCGTAATTCTTATATACGAATTTTACATTGAAATAGATTAATATATTCTGATATTAAACACAATTTTTTTGAAGAATCAGAAAACTAAACAAAACTGAAATAACTATGGGTAAAATATTTATAAAGAACGTTATGACCAAATAATGAAAAAATACTGGCTTTAATTGCATGAAAATATTGGGATATTTATAGAATTATTTATAGCAAATATCCGCATTTGTAAATCAATTCAGAATAAGTTTGCAGTAGAATCATATCTACTAAAGTAGGAGTTCTTTGGATCCTCAGATCATTTCGCGAGGTATATTTATAATACGCGCAGCACAGGTGGAGTAAGTACTTTATGAAAAAATCAGGGGTTAAATACGCTGCATTTGGTTGGCAGGTGACTGTTCAAGAATATCGTGGCTTATGGAATAAAAGTAACATATGTGCAACAGTTGGTTCGTAAATAAATTTTGATATAAAAAATGACATACTATTTATTTTGCTTAGACGATGCTGAAGTCGGATAGGGGGAAGAATTCTCTTTAATTAGTGATTTCGGGAGTGATTCTCCGGCCATAGATTTGTCGTATGGTCGTAATGGTGAAGCTGTGAAGACGGTCAGAGACAGAAGCGGAATAGTGGACCCGGAAGAAACGCGTCGGTAATTAAGGCAGTTACCGTTCGGTAGGAAGTAAACATATATATTCCAACTTGTTCAATTATCCATTTATTCAGGAGCTTTCGGCCGATTGCTCGTTATCAACAGTAAAAGCAAGTAATATGTTCGATCAAATAAAAACTACCATTATACAATTTAAACTGAAAATAAGTCTCTCCGAGACATACTTGCGTGTGTTATTTTGTAGTCCTTCCAAATTTCATGGGTTTATTGCAAACCTGATATAACTTCCAACATATTGCCACTTTTTTCATTCGAACTTCAATAATTTAATTTAATTTTTGTATTAGGATCTTACTTGAATGTTTATTTCGTAAAATCGCTATGCCAATTCACACCATCATGTTTCACACTGCCGTCTATCCTTGTTTATAATTACTAATGATTTATACTTACTACCTGTATGAAAATAATCCTCTTGCCATCTTTGTACTTTATGTAGTTAATGTATATAGCCAAGATAGAATTATATAAGATACAGGAGACGGAAGTGAAGACAGTCTGTTTGAAGAGTATGGTTAGAAGAGGTGGAATCGGAAGAGAGTTATATTAATGGATAACTGTAAAAAAAATCAAGGGGACAATTTAGACATCCTAGTATTCCACAAAAATTTTCTAAAATAGATAAATCATTTTTCCTTGTTTTCTGTATTGCAGAGGCGTGGGCGACCTGTCCTAGCGTCGTTGCTGGTGCTGGGAGCGTCGCTGGGCGTTCTATTGGCGCTGCGCGTCGCCGTGGCTGGACTCCGGACGCCCGTCTTTGCTCGCGCCGACAACCCCGCCGCCCACGCGCCACATCTGCTGACGAGAACGCTAACTTTCGCCTACCTGCCCGTCCTCAACTTCGGGTTGCTCCTGTGGCCACGTTGGCTCAGCTTCGACTGGTCCATGGACGCCGTTCCTCTGGTGACCTCGCTGTTGGACCCGCGGGCAACCGTCGCCCTTCTGTTCTTCGCGGCCATGTACCTGGTCGTCTGCCGCGGCCTGAACGGTTCGTCTTGCAGGTCTGCAGAGACCGAGACCACCTCACCTCGCGCCGGACGTCGTACCCGACGTAGCCTCCCACAAACATGGTGTCCCGTCTGCAGACAGGCGGCGCATAGCGTTGTTTGTCGCAACAGTAACAACAACAATAGCATCCCCATGAACGGCGTGATGTGCCGCTGCTTGCCACGGAGACGCACCCACGCGACGCCCAGACCGGTGCTTCTGTGTATAGCGTTGCTGGCCGTGCCCTTCCTACCAGCCACCAACCTCTTCTTCTACGTGGGTTTCGTGGTTGCTGAGCGTGTGCTATACATCCCCAGCTTGGGTTACTGCTTGTTACTGGGCCTCGGCTGCCAGGGTCTGGCCGAGAGGGCGGCGGGTCGAGGCGGAGTCGCCCTTGCTGTCGTCGTGGCGCTCTCCATCACGCTGCTGGCGTTCGGAGCTCGGACGCTTCAGAGGAACAGGGACTGGCACGACGAAGAAAGCCTCTACAGATCTGGAGTGAACGTCAATCCTCCTAAATGTGAGACCATTAACTGACTTACTTGTAGGTAGTCTGCGTTATATATAAGAGACGATTCTCTCGCAGGTGAAGCTTCCCAGAGAGCTCTGGAGGAGGCTACCTTTAGGGATGCCTTCACATCTCTAGTTTTTGAACTAAGGTTCCCACATTCACATGAAAGGTGTATGTTCCGGAGTTGCAGACCATGGGCATACGGTAAGAATTTTCTGCTATTCCTATTGGAATATCGGCCAGCTGCCACTTAAACCGGTCAAGGCACGGCGAGAGAAAACCTGCGACCCCACAGGAAACCTCTCTCGCGCCATCGGAAGGGCGTGGGATAAGTACGAAATGCCCGACCTAACTAATGCAGGTTTTTCTAGGGCTTTCCCTGCATTTATTTAGGCGAATTGCCGGGTAGGATCCTTAAACCATAGACCAGGGGCCCTAGTTATCCCTTGGCTACCTCTCTCGACCCTTCCGCATCCCCCCTTTCAAATCCTTTTTCTATGTTACAAGAGAAGAATTGCCACTATGTGGATTACCCTATATATAGCCTGTCTACACCTTTTCTTTATTTAAAAAAAGGGAAGTTTCTAGTAGAATTTAATTCTATAAATTCATAGTCAATTTAATGTCCCTAAAAAATAATGTTGAGACATTAATGTACAATATCATTATGGCTGTTAGCATTAGCCATATGTCCAACATTCCAACCTAAACTCATTTAAACCGATAGTAGGAACACAATTGTAAGAAAATAGCATTATAGTCCGGTGGGCCTGAGTTCAGAAAACCAATATATGGAAGTAAGCAACTACTACAATACAAAGATAATAAATTTAATCCTATTATTCGTTGTATACCCTGATTCTAATATGTCAGCAGTATTGAAGTGTGCTCGTCAACGGTTACCCGCTGTAATTGTTCATCCAATTTTGAAAGTAAACACAAAGTACACAGGCTAGAACATAAACCCCATTTCAAGGTATAGTAGACGCTACTTGAGTTTGCACTTCGGAGTAAAACGTGTCACTGTCACTGCGCAGCCCAAGCCAGTAGAACTGTTGTACTAACAGCGTTTCTGGAAACATTCACGTTTATTTGATTGTATTAATCAGTTTTCAGTTATAACTAACGATTGCATAGAGGATTCTCTCGCAGGGGCCACCTTTGGGGATGCCTTTTCCTCTCCGTTATTCAACTAAGGTTCCCACAAGCCGAGGCACCTCGGCCTGTGCTGAGAGGTGTATGTTCCGGGGTCACAGACCTTGGGCATACGGTAAGAGTTGTCCTAAAAAAAAAGGAAATTGAGTATTTGGTAGTGTGAAAGTTATCCTTGTAATATAAATACATATTTAATTTCAACAATTTAATAATATTGCACATTCTGTCAAAGGATATCTTACAAAGTTTCTCGGAAGAAAATTTTATGTTGATGTTTGTTGCATTTAATAAAAATAAATTCTTACGAACTTATTTTTGTATGATGAACGAAAAAATAAAAATAGCTGTTTCAGAAATGTAAACGCAATCCATGGTTCTGTTCTGTATTTTAAGAAAATGTAATAGTTTGTCGTTTAACATAGAACACGTCTAATAATTCCTGTACGAATTAGGCAATTGTTGTTTTGTATTGTTACTGCATACAAATTAACCTTTACACGAGTAACGTGCATTTGGGAGAAAATTCCGAGGCCATACTGGCAGATGGACTAAATTTAAACATCAAGTAAATTTTCAGGAAGACTACAAAATTGATTATGTTTCTAGACTTAATATTTTGAAGACTAATAACATTAGGTAGCCGATCACACGCGCTTAACAACAATGTGATGACGAATAAGAAAGTTAGCCAATTCAGACGAAAAAAGTGATAATATAAGTACCACACAACGTTTCTGGGATCCTTGTGCCTTTCCTCACGTGTAAAGAACAGCCTAGAGAGACACAACTGTACTTGTCAGTTAACAAAACTCAAAAGAAAAATGTACAAACACATACTATGAAACTCAATAATTGTTATGATCCCTTATAATTACGCTAAACCTTCTGTTTTCCCATTGTCGTTGCTCCCTTATTAGGCTTTTGAGTTTTGTCAAGTAGTGCAGTTGTGTCACTCTATGCTCTTATTTACACCTGAGAAAAGGGACAAGGATCCCAGACACGTTGTATGGTATTTATATTATCACTTTTTTGTCTGAATTGGATAACTTTCTTATTCATTATTTTCAAGGAGATGTTTTTTTTCCATTTTAACAATGTGATGAATAAAAATTTATTTCGATTAATAACATGCTCTGTATATTTATAGATATGAATAGTTAACACACATTACAATCTCTTTACCAATTTTATTACTGGACCGGATGATGGAATTTTTTTTGGAATATGCACTACGCAGGGTTGATACGTCGTTCATTTCCGAGGTTCAAATTCTTTTTTATATATTGCAATAAACCACTTATATTCTCAGTTTAGCCCCACTTTGGAGCGTCAATTTTGTAGTAAGCCAATTATAAAACTACAATTTTTATATGTTTTTCCTCGCGTTCGGGTGCTAATTTGTAATAAATACAAATAAATTACTGTTTTCAATTTAATTTACAAAGAAAGCCACACGTTGAAGAATTTGTGGTACTCAAAAATATTAAAATGATTGGGTGTTTTAGTAAGATTCGAGATTTTAAAATAGACAAACAAATTAATTTATTAACACACAAACAATTGAATTTACAGAAGTTATCAAATGAATTTTTACCACAGTTATTAATTAATGTTTTACAGTAACATTTTCTCTTTCTCAGGGACGTTTACTGGGCCTTTAATAAAACAAATACTCGTTAAACAATTTTTAGAATTCAATAAAATAAAAAAACCACATACAATACAAACTTTAAATTCTAACCAAATTAGAAATCTGAAATCTGACGATAATACATTTACCTATGAGTTTACAAATATAAATGCTATGAAATATTAACTTACGGTCTCTGGTAATCAATGAAATTTGGCTCGCTCGCACACTCACACTTACCTCACTTTATATACTGGCCATAATGAGCACCAAGTAGTGCACACACTTTACACTGAACACTTTCGTCAGTACAACGAAGCATATTTTTCACGTAACAGCAGACTATCACCACACGACTGCAACTTTCGTCTGTCCACAGCTAGATTTCCACGCCGACCTTACTCTCACGGCGACATCCCGACGAACTCCTCTCTCACGACGACTCACTACGACTTCTTCCTCTCGAAGACTTTAGACGCCTTTCACTTCGAACAATTTACTTATTTATTTCGACCACCTAACTCAGCCCGATGTTCACGAGAACCACCACTGACGAACTCTACTGCCAGATAGACTCTTTCACGACGACTCCTCTGTTATATTTCCTAGACTTTTGCACACCTCCCCACAAAGCCGGGTGCACTTTTTCACACCCTCCAACTGAGCCGTGCGCACATCTTCCTCTAAGGCGCCATTTGCGCCCAATTATCCCCACATTGCATCATCCTTGGGTACAACCCGTGTTCCTTCTGCTGCTGACAATACGAGTCCAAATATTTGTTTATTAATTAAGGATTTCCTTTTAATTACCACAATATATATTGAGCTATTTACAGTCGCATCAGCAGCTTTCGTTATTTACGACTCGTTATGGGAACTCATTTTCCTTTTCTCAGGGGACTGATTGTGACGAGAGTTTCCCTCACGCACACAAACGTCCATGCCCTCACCGGGATTCGATCCCGGGACCTGTGTGATGCAAGGCAGTCACGCTGACCCCACACCACAGAAGGTCGACTGCAAATTTTTTTGTCTACTATACGTGTATAAACTATTACGTTATAGTATTATAAGTTTAAAACCTATTCTTGTAGGAAGTGGATACGTTTTTTTAAAATTGATTTTACCTACCAAATTCGCCTTGTTGAATGTGTCACTTTCAAATGTATTTGTAATCTAAAACGATATATTTAAGCTTTCCAAATCCTTATAACGGGCATTTATATTTTCTGTTAATTGCTTCAAGTGGTCCGTGTATATTTGACTGCCATCAACAAGAGAAAGTTGCATCATGTATTCAAAGTATCGAAAATCAATTAGATTTAAACTGGAAATATACCAAGCAATTGTTTAGCGAAACCCAACTATAACGGTTTGAAATCCAACCCGATTTATGCTTTTCCCTTGTAATTTATTTTGCATAATATTAAATAATGGAAATATGTTTCCTAAATAATTTTCATTTCATAATATTTTTAAAAATTAAATAAAATTTTTAATCAGAAAAGTTTATCATCGACCGCAAGTAAACCCTTTTTAGACCACGTTGGGAATCCCTGCCTGATACAATCAAGTAAGAGACCAAACAGTTTGGAATTATCTGACTTGCGGCTCTGGATAAGAATTTAACTTTCATATTTGCAACAACAAGAACGAATTGTTTTGTAAAAAAATAATTCCACAAAAGACTTTGATACTTTGAAGAAATCATCTTCGAAAAAAGTTAACAATAAGTTTTTACTGTAGGTAATTTTTACGGGTACGGGAAAAATTAAGCTGAGAATTAAGGGATAGTCCTTTAATACTGAATCCTTTAAATGAGGATATCTTTGCTATTCTGTCAGCAGTCAGTAATCAGTAAAACTGCGTAGAACCGAGACGCTCATTAACACGTTGTATTTTTACGTTTCCTAGCTTTTATGGAGTACATTTAAATGAAATTTGTGACCCCTACAATTATAATTCACTATCTCTACCAAAAATACACGCTATGAAATAATTGGGTGAGTATTTACAATCTTGATGGAGTGGGTACCTCAACGGAACATAACATTAAGTCTACTCGGAATCTGAATCAGACAATTAAATAAATGTTACATATTTATATTATTACTAATTCGTTCTGTGTTGAGGAAAGGTGATTTTTCTCTTCAATAATAAAAATTTATCGATGGCTACACAGCCATAATCTATATAATAAAAAAGGTTGTATAATTGTATGCATGTATTTATGTTTCTATATAAATTTAAATGCGTGGAAAGATTTAAACAAAAATTGGTACACGAGAATCGGTACTGTGGGGGTTAAAAACCCCTAGCATAAAGGTGGAAAGAATTATAATTCAAAAAACGTGATAATTTTCTGTTAAATTAATGCGCGCCATGAGACAATGACGTCACGCGAGAGAAAGACGTTACCACGCGACGAACAAAGGAAATAGTTCATTTTCCGTAATGAAATGAAGCTGAAATATTTTCATTAAATAAAAAGTATAATTTTACCCAGCAATACTCCATCGAATGATAATAAAAAACAATACGAAATTCTTTTCGATCCTTGCGGAAAATGTAAGTTAATTTTTGCGCCATATTAGTGACTGAAATATGAAATGTAAATAACAATTTCATAAATTTATTCTTTTGTAATGGCTGAGGGACAAATAAAACCTACAATACTCAAGAAGTATATTTATGTATTCTATTCGTACAGAAATTCGAAGGTATGTTTGTTGGCATTGATGGAATAAAATTCAATGTATTTTATAGCTGATAAATTAATGCACTATAGATCGAAAGTATGTACGGAATTAGGAACATTTAGATTTAGGTTAAATCACTTTAATATAAAATTAAATACTTTTTCGCGTTTATATAAATAAGTACACGGGCAAGGCCGGGCACTCAACTAATCTGGGTAACGTGCGATGGTGGGCTGGGGTGGGAGGATTTGGATATAAGTGGTCGGATGGTAGAAGTTTTAAAATAAGTTAACTGGCTGAATTTTGCGTCGAATAAATATATTATGAATAAATATACTATGAGATTCATAAAATTTCTCTACATGTTATTCGCGTGTTATTTCAACTTCTTATAGCATTGGGAGGGGAAGTCCCCTTAGGGGTAGGGGTTGAGTGGAAGAAAATAAAAATTATCCAAAAATAATCGAGATTGGAGTCGTAACCAGAGTTTTGGTTGTCAATTAATTTAATTATGACATTAGACTTACCGTTTAACTGCCCCAACGAGAGGTTGGCGGGAGTGTAAATTTTCAAACATGTTAAACGGTTGATGTTTGTGTGGAATAAATATTTGTCATAGGTCAATGAAATTGACAGTATTTCTACCGATTATGTTTGTGTATAATTTCAACACCTTTCGGCATGAGAAGGCAGGACGCTTAGTGCTGGGGATGGAGGGGTGTTTAAAGAAAATAACGCAAAAATAACCGAGATTCAAAGCAAATCGAAGTTATTGGATGTCGCTAAGTTTATTTTTACAAACTAGGCACCGCGAAAGGTTTAATTGGAGGAGAGTGGGGTAGAAAAATTCAAAATTACTAACCTTTTGTTATTTCCGTTGTATAAATATTTTGCGGGATCAATGACCCTCATAATACTTTTTAACATATTCTGTGTACAATTACAACCCCTATTGGCTTCGGATGAGAGAATAATGGTGGGTTGAGTGGAACTAAATTTCATAAAAATAGCGCAAAAAACCGAGTTTGTAGTCTAAACCATGGTTATGGATGTCGCTGAGATTAATTATGACATTAAAATTACAGTGTAATCCTCACGGTTGGGGCTGAACGGGGGTGAAAAGTTTAAAACAGGTATATCGGACGATATTTGGGTCCAATACAAATTTTTGGTGTCATTTAAATTCATAATATTTCGGTAGACATTCTCTGTAAATAATTTCAACCCCTATTGGCATGAGAGGTGAGAAAGCTTAGGCGTGGAATTTGGTTGAGCGTTACATGAAAATAATGGGAATAGACCGATATTCGAGTCAGTACTGGGGTTATGGATGTCGCTGAGTAACGCATGGCGGTGGTAGTGAACCTGGACGGGGGTCGAAATTTTTAATAAATGTAACTAGCCGATTTTTGCGTGTAATAAATAGTTTTTGTTTAACTCTCGATAGCGAGGGGTGGAAATTTTCAAACATGTTCAAACGGCGATATATTCGTTAAATGAAACTATTTCATGGTTAATGAGTTCAATCCCCTTCGGAATAGGATGTGATCAAATTTTCGGATAGGGGTCGAGTTGCGGTACATAAAAATAACGCCAGTGCTACCTAGATTCGAGTCAATTCGGGGGTTATGGATAACTGACATCTCTGGAAATGCCGGGCACCCAGCTAGTAATGAATAAATAAAGAAGTACAGACTGCCTGGAACAGTAATTACGAAAATACATGATGAAAAGTTATACGTTTTTCAACATTAAATAAAGAGTACAATTCATTTAAGACCATTCTCGTTGTATGAAATTAATTCTTTTGAATAAATAAGTAAATATCGATTGAGTAAAAAAATATTATTTAGCAACAGTATATAAAAGAATACATATTCCGAGATTCGCATTTCTAAGCAAACTAAGTCCGAACGACTGTTCTCTGTGGTGTAAAAATAGGAATCTTCCTTGTCTTCTACCCGCGGTACTCAACCCACTCCAGTCTTACAATTTAATTTGTTTTAATTCATTGGGCTGGTACACAAACTTATTTGTCAATTAAATTAACACTAACGTCGTTCATATGGAAAATAAAATCTAGTACACAGTTCGGTTAGTTTTGGTATTTTCTTTTTCTAACTGGATACTTATAAATAATTCATCCATTTTAACAATTTTTATAAAATATTTGAATTTTCTGTTGACTCTTATCTATTATACTGATACCTTTTTACAACTCTTGACAAAAAAATATTTTGTCTACCTGCACATAAATTCCCCTTAAAAATAAAAGTAAATTAGACACACAGAATATTAAATCATAAATTTCTCTATTGGGGGATGACAAGTTAAAGATAGTTTAAAAATTAATTACTGATTCGCCGAACAACTGGTCGTTTTTCTGTAAACGGAACAAAATAGCGTTACAGAGACATAAAATTGTATTCTGATTTACTAATGAATGAAAAGTAAATACGTATAAAAACCACTGTTCCCAAGAAATTGAAAGGTATCATGAATATTTCATAATTATAACAATCTTACTTCATATTTAAATTAAATAATAAAAATAGGAGCCTATTAATCAGAAATAATAAATATCAAACACGATGTTTCGTCGCTGTTTCAACTTTTCAGGTGAATAGATGTTACATTCTTATTTTATTTATATTAATTATTTAGTATAAGAAAACTTTTAAATTTATAACGTGCATTTTGTTCACACGTTACGGCCGGAATCAGGGACGTAAGGTCGTCTTTGATATTTATTATGTTTTTATCGAATAATAAATTTTTTATGACTAATATGCTGCTATCTTTATTATTCAATTTATATATTTTTTCCGTGTTCTTACGAAAGTTTTGATTGTTGCTATATTAGTAATATTAATCGGATACTGAGTATGAATAAACTGAAAAAAGATAACAAAACGGTTTAAAAAGAGGCAAACAACAAGGAAGAAAGTGAAAAGTGAGACAAAAATATTAATAAACTACAAAACTTTGTTCCAGAGAAGAAGAAAAAGGAAACAGTATAATGCGACTAGAAAAGTAAGGGAAATAATTGTATAATCTAGTATTCAAGAGAAAAGAAAGCTTTATTCTTCGTGGTAAGAGAAACAATCAGACCTAGTAACAGAGGTTGCACACACAAACAAACTGAATTCTGCCTAATCGTAGAAATGCCTACACATTTTCGCACCGTAATTTATTACGATGCGCTCAAATGCATTTTTCTTCTTTTAGTGTTTGCGTTAGTCTTACGCCTTGTTTTATACGTTTTTTGAAGTCATTTACTTCCTTATTGTTTCTCTATTATTAATTTTCTTATTTTTAACTCTGCTTTTTATTGAATTTGTTTCATAATTTGTATGTCCTTTTGTTATTCCTACAGTGGTATACGCGATTAATATTTCTAAAATCCGAGATCAATTAATTTCAGTTATCCTATCCATGGTAATTATAAAAGTCATACCTCTATTAAACGCGATTTAAATATTTATTCTAGCCAATAGAACACGTTAGAATTATAACTATAATTTTTGTTACGAAACCGGTCAATATATTTCTTCTCCATCAAACAATCCAATATTCGAAAAGCGTAAATGATTTACGGAACACTTCGTACGATTTATTCCCCGATTGTGTAACGACAATACAAACTACTCCTACATTTATAAACTGCAGTCATTGTCTTATTAATCTGAATATGAAGCAAGCGTAGGAAACTCTTTGACAAACCTGGTAGGGACTACTGGAAGAGAAGTATCGTAGTCTGTCTGGAAAAATGCGGCTTCGTACGTAAAAGCTCAACTGGGAGCACGCAATTTGCGATCCATGGTGTAGAACGTTTAATTCCAGTCCCAATTAACAAAATTAACAATCGAGAGACGCTAGTAAATCAGAACAACTTTGTCCCCTAGGCCGTAATTGTTGTATGCAAAAGGCCAGCGCAGCTCAGCGCCCCGGGCGACAGAAACCCGTCCATTGTTCTGCTTCCCTACGATAGCAGCTTTAATTTGCCCACATCTCAATGCTAAACGAGTTTCTGTGAAATCCTTACGCTAATCTGTAACGTGGAATTT
This sequence comes from Zhengitettix transpicula, assembly GCA_037074705.1. Classification (NCBI taxonomy): domain Eukaryota; kingdom Metazoa; phylum Arthropoda; class Insecta; order Orthoptera; family Tetrigidae; genus Zhengitettix; species Zhengitettix transpicula. Next base: position 184,351,629 of record CM073591.1, on the reverse strand, counting down.
GTCATTTGTGCAGCGTGTTCTTGGCAGCAATGACAACAAGGACAGGAGTCTGCATGAAATGTTTGTCGTAGTGCGGTTTTTTGTTTTGTCTGAGAAGTGGAAGTGGACAAACATTAACACCTAAATTGAATTAATCTTTAAGTTTGAAATATTCATAACACTCCTAATTAGAAAGAAATAGGGCTCGAGTCTACTGCGAGTTAAAATTAAAGGATGGATAAAATTTTCTTTTAAGATTCGAAAGTTAGGTGAATTCTTGTGAACGTATAACAACGAAATTGCAATTATAAACCCTATTTGTAAACAATTAGCAAGATGGGATCTGTCCAATAATTAATTCTCTATCCGAGAATTTATGTATTTCTATACAATTATGACAGATAAATTTCGTCTGATAGCAATATTAATAATATTTCTATAGTATATTGTAATGATTAAAAAAAACTTTAATGTAAAGAAATTCTTAAACAAAAAAATTAATATTTAAATGATATTTTGCCCCACGTTGAAGACGCCATTTATGTAATAATAAATTAAGTCTTTAATTAAAAAAATTATTAAACAAAAAAATTAATTAAAATTTGAATGATAGTTAGCCACACGTTGAAGACGCCATTTATGTAATGATTAATAAGGGTCTTAATTAATAGGAATAATTAACAAAATTATTATGTATTTAAAATTTATTGTTGATAATTACCCCTTATAATCCCTGCTTTGCACGCCGAATTCCGTCAACTTAACAAACAAATATTTCAAATTTTATTTTATTAATTTGTGGTGTTCTATGAAATATAGCTTTATAATTTTACAATCAATTTCATTGAATTTCACATTATGCCAGGGTCACCACTAGGTTTGATAGGAAGAACGAATACAATGAGCTAAAATATTAACAATCCGAACTCATTGAATACAATATTAAATACAAAAGTAAAGAAAACGAATGAAAAGAAAACCACAAACGACATCTGACTATACCCTTTAATTATCGTTTACAGTCATTAATAATTGTTTGTACTCACGACAGTGCTTCTGGTACCAGTTCGAATTCTTGAAGTCAACACCCACTAAACAGGCCGTTATACACTGATTCTACTCAATAGATTTTGAACACACGGTAGTTGCCCTGGATCTCTGCTATCCTGGAACCTGGATCATCTCACCCTCAGCCAGTTGCCGGACGTAGATCACCTCAAAGTCTCTCTATGCGAAAATTAGTTGTTTGTGAAGCAAAACGCCTGCTTCCAAACTGCGATTTTATAAGTCTCTTCGTCAAACTGTTTACTTGCGTTTTATGTAAACTATTATCTCTCGCCGTTGGACTTCCTAGATAGCTCTATTCATAATTCTGGATCCGCAGACTTTTACTGTTTCTATTTCTCTATGTGGACCGAACTGCTATGTCCCAGTTCTTGACGTAGACTTTTCCCTTTCGCGTCTTCCCACTGACTGCGTTCCTCTAGGCGCGCGGTTTCCAGTCTCCCATTGTTAACAAAGAAAGACCCGCTACGATTGTTGTCTTTAAGCACCCGTTCCGCCAACAATTAAATTATATTAAAAACAACTAATAGCCTGTTTAATTGGTATTACAATATTTTTATCTTTATAATGATATTATTTCATGATTTTTATGAGTAGGAGGGAAAAATCAGCTTGTGTAATACTAAATTATATATTACTGGAATTTAGATTAAAATATAATGGAATGTTTGCGATAAATAAATATAGAATATAGAAATATTGAATATTTATAAGTATTCATAAAATTTAACCATTACAAACAAAGGTAAAATTAACTTTTATATGGGTATTGATCTTCTTTATTTTGTTATAAATAAACCTAGTAAAATAGGTTATTGTAACGTAACTTATTTTGGTGGGTTGTATTGAATAGATTATTTAATTAAAATAATTTAATGTATTCGATTACTAAAAGTCGAAGTAAATTAACATTCCGATTTTTAGGGCGATTTGTCCAAGGTTACTGACTCAATTCAAAACATTATTTCGTTCAAATCAAAGGGTGGGCGTCGTGAAGCAGAAATCTCGTCAAACGATTATCGATGCGAAAATACAGACAAACCTGATTGTTTTTCTCTCGTCACCCATGATCATGGTGGTTGCTCAGTGGTGCTTTTCGAAATTTTAGACAACGTGCGCAAGGTTCCCCCGGGTTTCCTTCCTGCTCAGCGACACGTCGTCTCGAACTCCGTACATTGGCTGTGTATCTTCTCAGATATGTGGCTGAAGTGAGCTGCGTTCTCTCTCTCTCTCTCTCTCTCTCTCTCTCTCTCTCTCTCTCTCTAGGGTTGTTATTTAACTCGTACATTGGACATGCACGGTTCTTCCTCTGTGCTCTATTTCTCTTCTCTGTCTGCGGTAACCAATCATTCATGCCGCTCACATCTCCTCCTAGCTCGACATGTTCTTTCCCCACCACAGGGATGGAAACCAAATCACCTGACCATTCTCCGCCAATCAATTTAATATATTTTACTTCCTTAACTGAGTTGTGGAGAGAGGTACACTTCGGAATATTTCAGTGTTAATGTCTGCTGGATATTTTTTTTTCCAAGCGAAGTTCTTAATCCATACGACTTGTATTTTGACATGTACGCATCCTATCTTACCACCACGACGGCGCCAAAATGTTAGGATGATAAATTCGAATTTACGACTTGTTGCTTGCTTCTGCTTCGATTCCAATCAAATAAATTATTTAATAATTGGGCGGCCAGCAGATTCTCTACATTATGTAACCGTTAACGTTTGTGGCATTCACGTCTGCTTGCGGTGTTCCAGTTTCATGTCCTGTGGTTGTTAAATGTTATATGGTGATCTTGTTATAATCAATTATCGGCATGGTGAACTCCGCTTAATAGCTTTCAGGTTATTTATCTTGTGATGTCACTCCTGGTTATCTGGATTATATGTGCTTTCGCCGTCTATTCTTTGTATGCACTAACTCTATTGTAATTATCGTAATATTGCAAACATATTAATGTCATTGACAATCACAGCTTCATAAATCTCAGAATAGTTTGCCCGATTACTTCTTGATAAATGCAAAGCAATTACTCTAGTAGTTCCTCATAGCTTCATAATACATGAACAAGCTGAGTATGTTCCTCTAAATATGTTCAAACTTAATTGGATTTTCTGAAATAAGACAAGAGAAAATGTTAGCCTGGGGTAACCACTTACGAAACTTTTTTAATGACTGAACAACACAAGTTTACAGAAAGAGTTTTGAAAGGGCAAACGCTTGGAGGTTCGCCAACCGCGACTATAAAGAATAGTCAATTAAAACGCTACACAAGCGGTATGGTAAGACATTACTAACTTTTAGATGCAGTAAAAATTAATAACAAATATCTGTACAACTCAAGAGTTAACAAAGTAATAAGTAATTTCCATTAGTGATTCAAATATAACAATGTTTAATTATATTTTATTTGAATGGCATGTGACTGCTAAAAATTGAAATATACAGACCTTGAATGCTGATGCATGACGTGGTAAAAGTCGCTTTTCGCATTGTCATGTATTATAAAGGACCACACCTTAGTTACATTAAAAACTACACCATTTAAAAGCTTAATTAATATTAATTTCTATTTTACGCAAGTCTAAAGTGCTTCCTAAAGTAGTACAATAAATTATTTAAGTATAAGGAAACAAAAATAATCGTTTAAAAAATTTAATAATGAACAGGAATAAATTACCAAATACATTTGTTCCCAGATGACGAATGTGTACGATGTTTCTATTTCACTGACTGTGTTGTAGAGTACAAACATTAACAGAAACACGACGTATCAGTAATTAAAATAACTTCATTTAAAATAACCCATCAAACTACTTTCAATATTCATATATATATCTAAAATTAAGTATAATCAACAAACTTGACATTAAAGCCAGTAGAAATGGATATTCATTCTACTTTTATATTCAAGACTTGTATCCTCAATTAAAATAAGGAATTCATAAACAATTACGTTTCGTTTCAACTTTAAGACCTCATTATGTGACACATTGCGAAAGGAGACCTAAAGAAATATTCATGAATGTATGGGGAAAAAGTCGTCGTACTGTTACTGAAGTTAAAGTTGGATTTTGAAAAGTATCAAAAATTAAATTACAATGTTGCAAAACTCAACCATTTAACATAAATAAAGGAATTTAATAGGCATGCACCGATCCTTGTGCCAATAAAATTTGAAATTCAGTACGTTTATTTAAACACTCGAAGGTCCAATTTTATTTTTGACATTAAATAAATTGGAAACGTAGATTCAAGTAGCCTGCAGGTCACGTCCTGCCAGGGCTATTCTCTCGCAGGTAGTACCTGCGAGGGATACTCTTTTGCAGGTAGAACCTTGTAGGAGAGATACGAAGGGGCTACCTTAGGGGATGCATTTTCCTCTCCGTTTTTGAACTAAGGTTCCCACAAGCCGAGGCACCTCGGCCTGTTCTGAGAGGTGTATGTTCCGGGGTCACAGACCTTGGGCATACGGTAAGAGTTGTCCGCTATTCCCATTGGAATAGTCGGCCAGCTGCCTCCTAAACTAGTCGAGGCACGGAGAAGGGAATTATGCGTCCCCACAGCAAACTCCTCTCCCGCTATTGGCAGGGTGTGGGACAAGTACCCAATGCCCGACCTACCTGATGCAGGTTTTTATAGGGTTTGTCCTGCATTTCTTTTAGACGAATGCCGGGTAGGATCCTTAAACCACAGTACAGGGGCCCTAGATACCCTTGGATACGTTCCTCTACCCTTCCGCAACCCCCCTTTCAAATCCCTTCGTATGCTATTAAAGGGAAGTTGCCACCATGTGGATTACCCTCATGTAGCCTGTTTCCCTAAAAAAAAATCAAGTAGCCTACATAGTGTCTGCGAGGACTTTACTCTCGCAGGCGGTACCTGCGAGGGATATACTCTCGCAGGCAGTACCTGCCAGGAACCTTGTAGGAGAGACACGAAGGGGCTAAATTTGGTGATGCCGTTTCCTCTCCGTTTTGGAACTAAGGTTCCCACAAGCCGAGGCACCTTGGCCTGTTCTGAGAGGTGTATGTTCCGGGGTCACAGACCTTGGGCATACGGTAAGAGTAGTTCGTTGTTCCCATTGGAACAGTCGGCCAGCTGCCTCCTAAACTGGTCGAGGTACGTAAAAGGAATGCTGCGTCCCCACAGCAAACTCTTCTCCCGCTATCGGAAGGGCGTGGGACAAGTACCCAATGCCCAACCTACCTGATGCAGGTTTTTATAGGGTTTATCCTGCATCACTTTTAGGCGAATGTCGGGTAGGATACTTAAAATATAGCCCGGGGGCCCTAGTTAACCCTTGGGTACCTACCTCTACCCTTCCTGCATTTCAATTCGATTCCTATGCTGTTAAACGGGAGTTGCCACCATGTGAATTACTCTCAAGTAGCCTGTTGCCGTAAAACATTTTTTTCCAATTTTTACAGTATATAAATTTTATTAATCAGTATTTTTACTAATTGCACGACCCTTAGTCGACTTGCTTGAAATATTCAGTTTTGTTTTTCTCAGATACACAAAAAAAAATCATATCTAACAAATATATTTTTATGAATTGTTTTTTTTTATATTGACCTTATGCAGTAACAATATTTAAAGCTATCAAAAGCAGCTGCAACTGCTCTGTCGTTTTCGGGAAAAGATTCTTCGTTGCTTTTAAAAACTTGATTACAAGGATTTACACTCACTGATCCAAGTTTTTAATTTAGTGGCCATTAAGTTGAATGTGAGGATGACTTACTTCGTAAAGTTGAGGTGAATTCCTGACTTTGTAGTTTACAAAAGTAATTTTACAAGACGCAACGACAATCCATTTGTCAATAAAAAATTATTTTTTCGTCTATTCTTCTTGAAAGGTTCTATATGCTTGTTCGGCTTTTTAAAAAAATAGTTTTAGAAATAATTTCACCTAAAAATTTAATTATATTTAATACCAAAGTATAAAACTGAAGCACTAATTAAATAATTAAATTAATAATTAAGTACTGATAACAGGTTTAAATTTAGTTGTAAATTTAGTAAACAATCCGGTGACGATTTGAGCCTATATTATTGTCATAAATTTTTTAAGAAAGTAGCTTTAACTACCGTCATATTAAGAAGTATAAAGAATAAGAGTTATAATGTGTCAGTGAAAGATAATTCGTTAATGCGACTGTGGCATGAGACTGCGTGTCCGGGAGTGGTTAAGATGTCCGCAAATTGACCTCAGTTCTTATCTGCGTCATCAGTAAAGAGTGGATAGATTGACAATAGTAAATTATAAATATCGACGAGTCCTGCTTATTCTTACTGTCTGTCCTAGCGTTTAAAACACTGAAGATTAATCTCGAGATGTTGATTTACAATTTCAGTAGATATATTATCTGGAAATAATATACTGCATAACGAATTTGGGAAGTTACAATATATAAGTCAAAGGGAGTTAACATTCGATTTTGCGTAATATAAATATCCTTCCCCAGTGTCTAAGGTAAAATCCTTATATTTCGATAGCGCGATAGATTTTAATTGTAGGAATTTTTGAAGAAAAATTTGAATACCATGTTTTATGTTTCCATGCGAAATCTATAGATGAAGATGTGCTTTGCCTGTCCCGCAAGACCGAGTTGCTTTTCTATAGCTCTTTAATTAGCCTGCGTATAAAACAGTGCACCAGTGTCCATATCCGGGATATTTGCCTTTAATGAAAAATTATCACCATTCTTCATTACTGAACGTTAAGGTACCTAGAAAAATTATACCCGTGTATCAATTATATTAAGTTGCTTCCTGATGACTTATGACAATTACGACAAGACAGTATTTTTTTAGGGTAACAGGCTACAAGAGGGTAATCCACAAAACGGCAGCTCCCCTTTAATAGTATAGGAAGGAATTTGAAAGGGGGGATGCGGAAGGGTAGAGGAAGGTAGCCAAGGGTTTGCTAGGGTCCCCGGGCTATAGTTTAAGGATCCTACCCGGCATTCGCCCAAAAGTAATGCAGGGAAAACCCTAGGAAAACCTGCATCAGGTAGGTCGGGCATTGGGTACTTGTGCCACGCCCTTCCGATAGCGGAAGAAGAGTTTGCTGTGGGGACGCAGCATTCCCTTCTCCGTACCTTGACCAGTTTAGGAGGCAGCTGGCCAACTGTTCCAATGAGAACAGAGAACAACTCTTACCGTATGCCCAAGGTCTGTGACCCCGGAACATACATCTCTCAAAACAGGCCGAGGTGCCTCGGCTTGCGGGAACCTTAGTTGAAAAACGTAGAGAGGAAAAGGCATCCCCAAATGTAGCCCCTTACTGTCTCTCCTACAAGGTTCTGCCTGCGAGAGAACATCCCTCGCAGGTACTGCCTGCGAGAGAATAACCCTCGCAGACAGCTCAGCACTGACGAGACTGTATTGTAACATTAAATTGCTGATAAAAAAGTTAGGTGCAAAATGAGATGGAAGGTATATCTACACAGACATAAATCGACTGCACCAGCTCAGTGATTAGGGCACCTGAGTAAAAAGCAACGGATTAGAGTTAAATTACTGTCAAATATTTTTAATATAATTTCATAATTAAAAATTGTTCCGTAAAGCATTGAAGGGAATTATTTTGGAGTGAATAATTATGCGGTCCCTCAAATAATTTTTCAATTTCCCGGGAAACGACACTAATTTATTCTCAGAAAAAAACAAAATCAAGATTTATTTTTAATGGGTTTTGTTTTCAAAATTCAGTATTTAGTTTCTAGCATAGGTAATGAATTTATGGGTAAGGAAATCTATACATTTAGCTCTAGTAGTGATGTAATGAAAATATTAATATTATGTCTATGCAGACAATCTCAAATACTGGGAAGACGCCTGATTTAATTGAAAATTGTCTGACAAAAAGGTCATATTAGTAATAGAAAATGGAAGGGGGGGGGGAGTTATTTAATGTTGATGAACAACAGTTCATCTGGTTCTAAGTTTTTACAGGTTATCGTGGAGAAAATTCATTTCTTTCCTCTTTTAAGCTACGTCAAACTTTGTTGGTTCTTTTTAATTTTCCCCACCAGATACTACATCGAACTGTCGCATCAACATGCTCCGTTACCTCTTCTGTACAAGATCTTACCTAAAACTGTCTTTTGTAACTTGGTCCACCAGCTGGACGATTTTCTTTCCCACGCAAGAGGTGGTTCACCTGATCGTTCTCCGCAAATCACTTCCGATTACACATTTCCGCGGAGGCCAGGTGTCGGTCCTAGAGGGAACTGATCTGCAGATATTCTGCGGGGTTGTTGCCCATCCGTTCAAACTTTCTCAGGGGCTTTGTTAATCTGTCACCTGAGTCCTGTCACACGTCCGTCTCACATCCCCACGACACGGAGGTGCCTAAGTTTTATGGTCAGACATTCCAAACGAAACGTGGCATGTGTGTCTAACAAATTTTCGCGAATATTTTTATATTGATTTATTTACAGTCGCATCAACATGTGAGGTTATTAGCGACTCAGAAGGGTAACTCATTTTTCCTTGTCGGGGAACTAATTTGTCCAGAGCTCTCGCGCACACAAACATCCGTGCCTTCACCGGGACATTCGAACCCAGTTACTCTGTGATGCGAGGCAGTATCGCAGGTTATTACACTATGAATTCACACAGTTTTGCAAAATTCTGCTTTGTATTAAGGATGAAACTCTCACGATTCACAATGAAATACATTCAGCACATTTTTTAGCTACAGTTTCATCACGAAAACCAGAGTTCAACTTTCGTATCCAAGAAAGGCACCAACATCCTACGCATATTATTTATGTTTACTTAATCAAATGCTTATAAAATATGTATAAATTGTATTTGTTGAATACACACTACGAAACGCTGTGTTACAGATGAACGATTATGTTTCCTAAACATCCTATGGTTTTCACTATTCATAAACTCAAAATATCCTAGAAGGTACTGTAATAAATTCATATTACAAATAAAACATTGTAACAATTTAATTACATCCTCCTAGCCGAAATCGTTATAAAAATGTTTCAACATTCGTCACGCATTTGTTTTCAATTCGGATGAATATTTCTGAAATACTGACGGACAAAAGTTGAAAGCGACCTACCTGATGCAGGTTTTTCTCGGGTTTTCCCTGCATTACTTTTAGGCGAATGCCGGGTAGGATCCTTAATTTATAGCCCGGGGGCCCGAGTTAACCCTTGGCTACCTTCCTCTACCCTTCCGCATCCCCCGTTTCAAATCCCTTCCTATGCTCTTGAAGAGGAGTTGCCACCATTTGGATTACCATCATGTAGTCTGTACCTAAAAAAAAAATTTTGAAATCTCATGACCATACTTAAACCGAACCAATTATTCTATAAAATGTCAATATGCAGTCGGGAAATAAGATATGTCGTGTTATGTTTCAAATGGGAGGGGTTTAATTATCTCTGACACACGACATACCCAAATAATAGGAAATATAGGCAAATACAGAAAAAAAAATACCACACAACCTTTATAAGATTCTTGTCCCTTTCTTCAGATGCTTATCAACTGACGAGTGCAGTTGTGTGGCTCTACGATCTTCTCAGCACCTGCAGAAAGGAATAATGCTTCCAGAAACGTTGTGTGGTATTTATATTATCACTTATTTTGGGTGTATTTGGCTATCTTTCTTATTATTAATTTTCAATCAGACGTTTTTTTTTTCATTTCAACAAGACATATCCTATTAGTAAATATGCCGTTTGTAGAATATCTTTCGTGACGACGACAACGTGGTAGTATTTATTTGGTGGTCTTAAGAATACTTCCGTTCAAAACTTTCAGGATCCGCAATATGTAATTAAATATTTTTGAGAAGTACGGTTCCATAAATACGCTATGAATAAATGTACAGGACACAAAGCCGGGACTCCCGCAGCAGTTTCAACACCGTAAAAAGAGATGTGTGAAGGCTGACGGAAACTAGGCAGTGGATATGTGGACGACATTTTACGAGCTACAATAACGAGCGTCAGTGACAGCTGCAAGAAAGCAATAAGCTCTACCAGATATTATGAGCGCGGTGTTCTGTTTTCAGGCACACAAAGGACAGATTCAATTTCTTCATTTTTGTAGCTATATAAATATATATTACGAGGTGGATTATGGGGACACTAATTATCTAATGTATAATCCATGAGGATTAGTAACTATACAAAAATATGCTCCTGTAAAAACAGCCTGGCCATCACTAGTCCTTGCTACTACTAACATTACGACGCATGTTCAGAAAGTAAGTGTAATACATTTTTATATTTTTTTTATAAAAACTGTATTTGAAAACAAATTACAATATATTGTTGATACATTTTTTGAATATTTCTGTACATAATCGCCGTCCCGTTCAATGCATAAGGTGAGCCGTGGCACAAGATTCTTTATGGCCTCCACGAAGAACTCTTCCACCAGCTCCTTCCCCCACTTCAAAACCTCTTATTCGCCAGCTCGTCAGTTGAAAATTTAATTTAACCCATTCAGGGAGGTGAAAAGATGATAATCTGAAGGCGCCTAGTCAGGAGAATACACATCCCAGCCAAATGATTCCAAGAGCGCCTTGGTGGCAATGTGCGTTGTAGTGCAACAATCACACTCCTCTCGTCAGCATTCCCTTCCTTCTGTTTCGAATGCTGCTTTTGAATTTTTTAGGATCTCACAATTTCGTTGTGCGTTAATGGTCTCCTTCTGAGCCAGGAATCCATCCAAAATTATGCTGAGGACATGATTTTGGGCTCGAAATTGTGGTTTTGAATTTTTTGGCAGATGGGGGAATTGTTGTGACGTCATCGTGACTACTGTCTTTTTTTTACAGAGGCGTGGTGGTCAGAGGGGCAATTTTAAAAACATTTTAAACAGACAATATTTGCGTCGAATAAATACTGTATGGGGTCAATGGTTTTTGTGTATAATTTCTACTCTTTTCTGTATTTGAGGGAAGAACCCTTACGGAAGGGGTGGAAGGGGGTTACACAAAAATAACGCGAGGTTGGAGTCAAATCAGGGGTTATGGATTTCGCTCAGTTTAATTATGACAACCCGGGCAATGTCAGGCACCCAGGTAATAAGTTTTAAAGGGTAATATTGCGACCCACGTTTCATCTCCGGTCACAATAGAACTCCGAATATCTGCGAGTTGGAAGCGAATCATAGCACTTAGCGGGATTTCTTACCGACATCTTTCACACAACTGGATCTACAGCGTTTACGTACTACCGTGTCCCTGCGATGCTCGCTCTGTCAGTAGATCTTCCTCTACAACTCAGTATTGCAAACCCCAAAAAATCAAAGCCCGAAATGGTCACAGTACACTTACTTTATGAACATGCCTGGTATTATCACTCACTCATGAGCCGATAATCAAATTAAATCTCAGAAAAAAATTAGAGAAAAACAATTATTAATATCACACACCATCAATGTGATTTTCTGAATAATAATAATGTAACATAACCTGAGAATTAATCTCAAGCTCATAAGAATTTTTTATCGTCTAAGTGCTTAAGTTTGCTTCAAAAATAGTGGTTGCATAATAGTTGTCTATAGCTTTGTAATTTATCCGCGGATGAATTGACCTGATTCCTAATTTTGAAAGTCACAAAGGTATTTTGAAGCTGATTTTTATCAAATGATGTGTCAATTACGGAAACAATTTATAAAACTTTTTATTTATTGTCGACGACTCAGACCATTAGCGACTTTTTTATGGGTACTCATACTGCTTTGTCAGGGAAGTAATTGACGAGAGTTCCTCTCACGCACACAAACATGCATGCCCTCGCCGGGAGCCAATCCCGGGACTTCTGTGGTGCGAGGAATTCACGCTAACACCTTCGCCTCAAGAGGTCGGCTATGACACTTCTGTTTTTCTATATCGACAGTATTATAAAATATTTTTAGGTTAGTAATGCACATTCGTTGTTAACGCTGGGAAAATTTGAAAGGCAGCGCTGAAATAACAGAAAGAATTTGAAACATCTAAAACAGATATTGTGGAACTACGCAGACGAAGAAACGGGATAAAGTCGGGATAAAATCGACGAGAAAAAAGTTTGGGAATATCGAGGTAAGATTCACGAAATACCTTGAATTTCATACACAGAATTTATTTGAATTATCTCGATGGTATTTAACTGAATATTTTAAAATTAAAATAAGGAACATGAGAATAAAAAATTGAACGTGCACTTTGTAGGAGAGATACGAAGGGGCTACCTTAGGGGATGCCTTTTTCTCTCCGTTTTTGAACTAAGGTTCCCACAAACCGAGGCACCTCTGTCTGTTCTGAGAGGTGTATGTTACGGGGTCACAGACCTTGGGTATACGGAAAGAGTTGTTCGCTATTCCCATTGGAAGAGTCGGTCAGCTGCCTCCTGAACTGGTCGAGGCACGGAGAAGGGAATGCTGCGTCCACACAGAAAACTCCTCTCCCGCTATCAGAAGGGCGTGGGACAAGTACCAATGCCCGACCTACCTGATGCAGGTTTTTCTATGGTTTTCCCTGCATTACTTTTAGGCGAATGCCGGGTAGGATCTTTAAAATACAGCCCGGGGGCCCTAGTTAACCTTTGGCTACCTTCCTCTTCCTTTCCGCATCCCCCCTTTCGAATCCCTTCCTATGCTATTAAAGGGGAGTTGCCCAACGTGGATTACCCTCATGTAGCTTGTTGCCCTAACAAAAAAATAATAAAAATTATTTCAGAAAATCAGCAGAAATTTTAGGGTATTCTTGGATGTCGATAGCTGGACCTTAAAACAAATACACACGCTTAAATATAATAAAAGAACACTGTCGGAGTAAGACACCACTTGCACAAATGGAAATACGTAACGTAAAAATAATGCGAAAACTGTCGATTGATGTCTAATCGACGATTTTGGGGATTGATGAGTTGAATACTGACATTCCGCTTTAGATGAAGTTATGTGCCCCTCGTTATTTTTGGGATATCTGGGGAGTCATAACGCGGAAAAATTGGTTGGAAACAGTGCCAGCACCACTGTAATGAATAAATAATGAAACTCGAGAAGTCGGCTAAGGTGAAGTTCATAATGATCAACGTTGGGTGATGATGAGACAGGGTTAATTATAAAATTTTGGAAGTGACCAAGCTTGGGATAAATAACCCCGGACAACATTATATCATTTATTAAAGTTTACAGTTTCGAAACAAAAGTAGTTATTGAACTTATACTTGTGGTGCATCAAATTGCTGCAGAAGTCACCAGAGGTAGTCATGATGAAAAGGGAAAAGAACAGTGTAGGCGTAGGAGTCGCGGAACGTCTGACAAGTCATCCTGAGGGAATACAAATTCGTGAAGCCTCATTAGATTGTGTGTTGGGTCGTAGCTGTTTACCTGCAGAAAACTCTTCTTCCGGGAGCAGTAATTAATTTCTCAACACGAACAATACAGACCGGCGCCCCGTGCGCTTCGTTCACAAAAATTAATAAGAAACATCCACTTAATTAAAGCAGACAATAGCACCAAATGGGCCGCCTGTCGTGTTCAATGCGACGTAGCGACGTACTGCTCGTCTCCCAAATCATTATTACACTCGCACTACGTGTCAGGAATGCTTCACAATATATACCATTCAGGATCATTTCTATGAAGTCATTCAACGTGTTTGGAGCATTGTGTAATACAAGAAGAACGCGACATAAATTATTGGCGTCTGTTTTAGGTAATCTAATATTAATACAGATAAAATCTTCTAATAAATAAAATAGTGTGTTTGTTTGTGGGATTGTATGTAGTATGTATGTGTGTATGTTCCACATATAAAACTACACTAGTAGAACAAATTTGACGAAACTACGTACACGTGTTCCTTTCTAACTGGAAAAAATCACTGTCGGGGTAAAACACGTCTACCACCACATTTTAAAATAGGTTCAAACTCCATATATTTGCGTAGTATACACAGTGTTTCTCCAGATTTGTTTTTTGCATAATTTCAACCCCTTCCAGCATAGGAGGGTAACAATCTTAGGGGTGGGAGGGTGGAGAGGTGTTACAAAAAATAAGACGAAAGGAACCGAGATTGAAGTTGTATCCGGCGTTCTGAATGTCGCTCACCTTAAGTATGACATTCAAATTGCCGTTCAACCCCCAAAGGCGTGGTGGTCAGAGGGGAAATTTTAAAAACATTTTAAACCGACAATATTTGCGTCGAATAAATATTGTATGGGGTCAATGTTTTTTGTGTATAATTTCTACCCTTTTCTGTATTTAATGCTACGGAAGGGGTAGAGCGGGGTTACAAAAAATAACGCGAAATTGGAGTCGAATCCGTGGATATGGATGTCGCTCAGTTTAATTATGACAACCCGGGCAACGTCGAGCACCCACATAATAAGTTTTAAAGGGTAATATTACTAATATTTTCAATAATAAATTGAAATAATTTCATCATATTATTTATTAAGAACACTTATTTCCGGTGAATCGTATCCGACTGCGGTCTTAAAAAATAGTATCTTTTTTTAATAAATTCTGTAGCCTTAACAGTACACCTCGTAGGTTGTAGAAAATTATGCAGAGCTTTGCTTTAGCTTTATTATAGGGTAACAGGCTAGATGAGGGTAATCCACTTGGTGGCTATTCCCCTTTAATAGCATAGGAAGGGATTTCAAAGGGGGGATGCGGAACGGGGGATACGGAAGGGTAGAGGATGATAGCCAAGAGTTAACTAGTGACCCAGGCTATAGTTTAAGGATCCTACCCGGCAAATCGCCTCAAAATGATGCAGGGAAAACCTTAGAAAAACCTGCATGAGGTAGCTCGGACATGGGATACTTGTGCCACGCCCTTCCGATAGCGGGAGAGGAGTTTGCTGTGGGGATGCGGCATTCCTTTCTCCGTGCCTCGACCAGTTTAGGAGGCAGCTGGCCGACTATTCCAATGGGAATAGCGGACAACACTTACCGTATGCCCAAGGTCTGTGACCCCGGAACATACACCTCTCAGAACAGGCCGAGGTGCCTCGGCTTGTGAGAACCGTAGTTCAGAAACGGAGAGGAAAAGGCATCCCCAAAGGTAGCCCCTTCGCATCTCTCCTACAAGGTTCTGCCTGCGAGAGAATATCCCTCGCAGGTACCGCCTGCGAGAGAATAGCTCCCGCAGACCATTACCTGCTTTAGCGATTGACTACAGGCATTTATTTGTTGTTCATCATTTTAAACAGTGAGAAATTTGCATATAGAGATTAGGCCTTTTTGTTTCTGTGCTTTATACGTAGGTATAATCTGATTTACTAGTGGCGCAGACTACAATTTGTCGATATAAGTTTACAAAGACGAAACGTATTTTGTATCTCGGTTACCTTCTGAGGAACGACCATATAACATTTGCTTTACATAATTGAATACAAAATAATGTTAATACTATATGTTCTTAGTTTCATTACTGTTTGTAATTATTTCATAATCCAGCATTGGCCAGGTCTTAATATGTCCCAATCTTCTACCAAGGAAAATGAATTAATTTAATCCACAGCGCTGATATTTAATTTTATTTGAAAGTATAAGAACAGGTTAAAAATTCACTATAAAATTTTAACTCAAAACTTGAATAAATTTAATTCTTGGGTGAATCCTGAAATCTGCTCTGCTTGAACTTGAACTTGTTATTTGTATCTATTTACTCAACTGTCATGTGTAGCACGATAGTTTAGTGTTTATTTAATATATTCATAACATTTTACCCTTTGTGGTCCTATGGCCCGTGCGGCGAACCACTGTTTTCCTCCGTTTTAATATTTACTTGCCAACCCTTAGCGGGCAGCTGATAATTCTATCTGATAAATCTGCAGTTGTCTTCGTCTTGCGATACACTTTCAAGACAATATTAAAATTACTTATGAAGCTTATTTAAATATAATGATTCCGAATTGCAGTATCCGGATGGGAAAATCTCTGCCGGACCAGAAATCGAACCCTGTATCTCCTGCTTACCGGGTGGACACTCTAGCAACTGATCAATCCCTGTCTACTACAGATCCGGCGCGATATTCCTCCATTCAGAAGTCCTAATGCAGGCTCACCTACAATTGTTTTACAACTCAAAATTCTTACATGGACCTCAAATGAAGAACGGATTTTATGTGTAAATTGATAAAGGATTTTAGAATTTACAGGAATATATAGATAAAGCTTTCTCAACGTAAACCCGTAAAGGCCATGTTGAAGTTTAATTGAAGTATTAGAATGGAAAAATGTCGAGTGGATCAGGATTCGAACACGGAACTTTCCGGTTACCGGGCGGAAGCTCCACCTTCTGCCTATCTCTGTCGATTCCAGATTCGGTGTGATATTCCTCCTTCGCATTGGAGCAGCTGCTGGCTATATTCTTGAATTAATATTATTCCTTAATGCTAATTGAAAATGATTTAAATTCTAGTCACTAGCATTTCAAATAAAAATTTAATTGAGTACGGCATTAGAATCCAAATTAACGTCTGAAAGAACAATGATAAATTAAATATTAGTAAAACAGAAATAAATTTGGAACAAACAATTTGTAGACGTTTCGATCGACTGTTGTGATCCTTGTAAATACTATTGCCAGAATGAAGAGAAATAGCCAAAGTTACAAAACTTAACAAACCATATAAATTAACAAAGATTAATAAGTTTAAATGAGAAGTGTCCTCTTTAAAATTTAAATTTGGACTTAATATTTAACTTTTCAGAAATTAAGCTTTTATAACAATGAGTTTTCTTATCTAGAATATTATTATAAAAATTGAAAGAATGATTATGATCCAACAGTGTTTTATAATTGGGGAATGTTTTCTGTTACTTAATTCCAGTTAAAAAGATCTTTTGGTCCGTCCGATATAACAAAATGAGCAATTTTTGCAACTGATTTCTAAATAACATTATGGACATCCAAAGTGTTTATACCATCTTTGTGATTTTCAAAAAATGAGATATAGAATTAACTAAATAAAAAACTTCGGAGATATTTACTTTTTTGATGTAGTATGCAACGCCAACTTTTACGATAATATCAACAGGTATACGATGCTATTTATAAGTGAAAATATGCAAAAACTCTGAATACAGTAAGCAGAAATTACTGTTACACCTTTCAGGAAGCGACATAGGTATTCTTGAAATAGCTGGTAAGCAGCAATAACTAAAGAAGAATGTCCGTTGTCTCGTGTAGTGAGAAGAGGACCAGAAGAGGCAAATAGAAATATCCCGCACCACGGGACACGGAAATAGAATCGCTAAGAGGACCGGAAAGAGTTAATTTTATTAGAAACTAACTGGGAGCACGGCGTTACCCGGGTTGTCATGTATCCTTAACCCCCATTTGACTCCAATTTCGTTTTTTTGTGTTATTTCTATGTAACGCCCGTCCAACCCACTGCCCTAAGGCGCTCCTCTCTATGCTGAAAGGGGTTGAAATTTTACACTGAAAATATCAGTAAAGCATAAATCTGTTTGACCCCAAAAAATATTTATCCGACCCAAATATCCGCCGTTTAAGCATGTTTGAAAGTTTTCAACCCCGGCCCTGGGGGTGTTAGACGTGTCGAACTCCCACAGTGTTTGTTTCCTGGTATCATGAAACACGTGTACGAAATTTGGTGAAATTTTCTCCACGGGTGTATAATTGTGTGTGGAACATACATAAGTACACCGACACACAGGCAATATTATTTATCAGAAGATTAGATAGATTAGCAAGGGTTGAAAAATTGACAAGTTGGAACTTGAAACGACGCCAACGTGTCGGGGAGACAAATCGGTCTGGGCAGAAGCACGAACTAGCCAGGATACTAGGATTTTACCCCAACTGTGGATCCTTGGGAACGAGACGTTCTCTAGCAATGTAAAATTTTATAGGAAACGTGATTTCCTGGAACAATGTCATGTCTCGATCCAGAAAGATCGACCAAAAGTGGTGCTGTACAGAAGAAAGCTTCAATGCGTCTCCGTACTTGCTGCCAAGGTGTCATGCAGATCTTCTTTAACGTCTCGTCGGCAGGGCCGGTTTTTCGAACTAAGGTTCCCACATTCCGAGGCACTTAGGCCTGTTTTGAGATATGTATGTTCCGGGGTCGCAGACCTTGGGCATACGGTAAGAGTTGACCGCTATTTCTATTGGAATAGTTGCCTCATAAACTGGTCAAGGCACGGCGAGGGGAAATCTGAGACCCTATAGCTAGCCCCTCTCCCGTCATCGGAAGGGCGTGGAACAAGTACCAAATGCCGGACCTACCTGATGCAGGTTTTATAGGGTTTGTCCTGCATTACTTTTAGGCGAATGCCGGGTAGGATCCTTAAAATATAGCCCGGGTGCCCTAGTTAACCCTTGGCTACCTTCCTCTACCCTTCCGCATCCCCTCTTTCAAATACCTCCCTATGCTATTAAAGGGGAGTTGCCACAACGTGGATTACCCTCATGTAGCCTGTTACCCTAAAAATAAGAGACAGACGACATTCCCCAACCCGTGATGAAGGTGAGGGTGATTGGCCCGGCGATGCAATGGAAGTTCGAAAGGTAACCGTCAAGTGTCTTGATCCTTGATCCACCTGGGGTGGACCTCCTTAGGAAATCCTGATGCTAAGAAATCCGATTGATTCTTCGGCTAGCGGAATCCAAATAATTGGTATAAATTCAGTGTAAATATTTTCCTTCACTCGAATTAACAATTTTAAATAATTCATTAAACGTTTTCCTTTGAATTTAATTTATCATTATAAAACCAGCCTGCTACACCGATAGGATAGCTCTAATAGTGTTCTATTCCATTAAACCTGTGCTTGAATGTAATAATCAAAAAGTTACCAAAAACAAAGGATTTATTGTTAGTTTAAATTATTTTTTCACATGTAATCCCTAGCCAAAGAGATGATTGAGGTGTTTATTAAATTATAAATATTTAAATGCAGAGAAAGATTTTTAGAGACAATCGTATATATAAATATACATGTGTATTTGTGCACTTAGAGTTTTCTTTTTTACTGAGTAAGGTCTTTTCTTTTTTCACTCTAAAATCTAAATAATTGTTCTACTTTTACGTCACGTGGCACATATACATTTATATGTGCGTGTAAGTGTGTTAACTTTATTTCCCGAAACAAAGAAAGAATAAAAATGAAAAAAATTTCCGTCTTATTGAAAATAATGAATAAGAAAGATAGCCAATTCAGACAAAAAGGGTAATATAAATTCCACACTACGTTTCAGGGATCCTTGTTTCTTTCGTCAGGCGCTAAGAAGAGCCTAGAGGAACACAACTGCACTGGTAAGTTGACAAAACTCAGAAGCCTAGGCTCTTCTTAGCACCTGAGGAAAGGGACAAGGATCCCAGAAACGTTGTGTGGTATTTATATCACCCTATTACATCAGAATTGGCTATTTTACTTATTCAAAGAGAGAATAGTTGAATTGTTTTGAAATACTGGAATAATATTTTTAAAGTAGCACAAATACAGTACAAAACGTAAACATATTGTCGAAATATCTTTTTAATTCTTAACGAATCGTGTACTTGTTAATTTTGTAATATATAGCAATGTTTGAAAATTTAAATTTTCCTGATATTTGAATTACCATTATTTTTGTTGGCCTTTATTTAAATCTATTACTAAAACAAAATCATGTTTAAAACAAATAGTAAATAGATCTACATATTTATTAAATTTTAAAACGTACCGTACTTATCGAAAATGTGATCATAAATGAAATTCTTCAGCAAATATAGATGAATATAAATCACCAGACTATAAAAGATTCACAATTTCTAATAATTATAGAATTATGATTAATTTACAGATTTTTTTCAAATTAATACCGTTTGTACATGGAATTTATTTATTTCCGTTTAAATCATTTGCTTATTTATTAGATTTTTATAAAAATCAAAACATACTCATTCCTCTTGTAATGGCAGTTTCAATAATGCTCAATATCCGTTTTTCCTTTATTTTATTATTTATTTATTTATTAGCAGCACGTATGAAATAAATTACTGTATGTAACTCGATTTGATTTAATGAAGTGAAAATCGATAGAGGAAGTAATGTTTTCCCTAATAAGAAATGTGTAATTATGTGTCACAATAGAAAATTCTTCTGGACTAAATTTAGTTCTAACTGCAGAATATATGAGATTGAATTACAGAAGGTTCTATTTTAAGTCCACTATTATTCTTAATTTATAGGCCAAAGTTTATTAATTCAGCCCGTGAAGTTGTTCTTGTGGCAGATTGCACAAACATATTCATATAGTAATTAAAAATTAAAGGTGCATAATATCATAATTCATTAATTATAAACTCAATTGTGTTTCGATTGGTTTTAAATGTAATAATCTTATGTTATGAGAAAACAGACAATACGGTTTCATACTGCTAATTATGGAGTCTATAGGTAGGCAGAAGTAGAAGATAGCAAATTTCTGGAACATTTTGTAAACAATATTTAATTGGAAGTATCTTATAAATAACTTAGTACAGCAGTCTATATACACAGAGCCCTATAAAATAGTGTTAATATAAAAGTTTATAAACAATTACGTGATATATGTTCATTTAACTTGTCTTATAACATTATTATTGGTACAATTATTATTTTTCTACGTAGTCGTCTATTTCAGTTCAAAAACTGCATACTGACCCTATTTTTTTATTCTGGTAACCAAATCTCTTACATTTGTATGAAATAAACTTTACCGTGTAATTTGTAAAATATTTTCCAATTATTCCTAACTCAATTTGTCGTTTTGTTTTTTGTTAATAGCCTTATCGTCGAATATTGATTTTATTTCAATACACTATTAAAACACGACAATTCTACAGTTCACTATTGTACGCTAGAGTCTAGCACAAGAGGTGGGAGAGTTTACACTGTTCATTATAGGTGTCATCCGTCTGATCAAATATTAATTTTGAATATGTAGTCTTCTTAACTACTCACGAGTACGCCTGAATTTTAATATGCCTTTAGATTATAGTTATGTTTTCTTTATATCCAATTCCAAACAGGTGAAAATTTATATTAAAATTAACCTCTGAATGGTATAAAAATTCTTAGAAACAATATACCCGTTCGTTATCAATTTTATCAGAAGCTTTGTTCCTTATTTTTCGACGTGTTTAGCCTCAAACAGATAAATATGTCGAAAAACAACGGCGAAAGCTACGTCATAAATTTATGGGTATATTGTATCTATGAAATTTTATACCATTGATAGGAATAAAGGCTAATTTTAATATAGGCACGTTTTCCTGTTTGAGTGAGAGGAGCGACTGCGCCGCAGTGACGTGACGCGGGTGACGCATGGCCAGGGGGTTGCGGCGGCGGCGGCGGCGGCGATTCCGAGAACGGATTGCACGGGGCGGCGTGCCTGTTAAATATTAAGGCCTAAGGCCAAGTGGGATTCTACTAACGGCCGTCTAGGGAGCTGTGAAGGGAAGCCTAACTCCTCGTTAGCGATGCTCACCACCTCACTCACGAGAGAGTGATCTCCAATCTGGAACGTAAACCTCGTCCGCTACAGATTTGGCGGGGCCGTCAGCGCCCCCGTGATTTTCATTTCTATGAGAATGTAGACCGAACGTTTATTTCGCGGTGCAACTAGAATTACCGTGAAATATGTCACAACTGTTAACTTAGCCTTAGTAATAGGCTATATTTATTTTTCAATAAATAGAGAAATTTGGGTTTTCTTAGTTAATATATGAATACGATATTTTTATTGTTGAAAAAATGGTTCTAGAAATTATTACGTAACAACATATAATTTTTAATTTCTGTCCATCATTTTGAAAACCGGAACTATGTCAATAATATTTTACTGGCCAAATTCCTCTTGATTTTATCACTTAGTACATGAACATTATATTATTTAAAAATAATTTAGGACCCAACCATAATGTTATAAGGAAAAATATGTATAATGAATTTTTTTTCTCCGGTATGTTATCATTTTATCTAATACAATTGTTTACAAATCTACAATGTTATGTAATTTTTAATACTAAATCTTCATTTTCTGGTTACATCAAGGGACACAAAGATCGTATTAATAAGTTATCCAATACAAATGTTGTTTATAAAATTAAGTGTTCCAATAGTAACTTTTGTTATATTGACCAAACAAAAAGATTTTTAAATACTAAAGAACAGAAATCCAATTTCAAACTGTCACGTTGTAAACATGGTCCAATCAACAAACAGTGTATAAAATATAATCACAGTTCAAATTTTCGACAGAGAATCATATTATTGGAAAAGATTCATTTCCTAATTGCTGTATATGAAAAATAATACAAATACTGATAATATTAAACATGTCACAGAAAGTCTCAACAAGTTGTATGATATTCTTTTATCTTAATTTTTATCTTTTATTTTAGTTCGTTGTTGAAGTACAATCTTATTCGCCGCCAGAAAAAGACACTAATGCGGCAGTTTTAAATTCAAATTTACTTGGTTTAAGTTTGTCTGTTATAAAGGTCGTTTTAACATTATTATTAGGATGAGAATTTCTCAGTCGGTAAAATGAGGAAAAAGACCTCGTCGTATCGTCGCGCATAGAACACGGAAAGGAAAATAGAAACGCGAGTAGTTTCATGGCAGAAACAGAATATAAGCATATAATTAACCCCCGGCCTTTTAAGGTCAGAAAATTAATTTTAATAGAAATTATAAAACGTTTCGTCGCTAAATTCCACCTCTTCGGGTAACCAGTTTTACAAAATTTTGATCGTCACGGACTTGCTCCGCTGACTGCTGTGGCCGAAAGATTTATTGTAATATAATCTTAAATAGTCTGAATTTGCCATTATTATAAGCATATAAAATATTACGCTCTAACAAAATATGGAACATTTACCTGATTTTTATTTAATTTCATTCAATGATAAATGAAATTCTCTTCCGTGACGGAGATATTGAAAAATAATACTAAGGTTGTTTTTTTTATATAAAGAAAGAGACGAACATGCCTACACTTCCGCTGTAAAATTTATCTCAGAATATTTATATTATAATTTTCTTTGGTAATAATAAAATTCGACTGTAGAGTTGAAATGTATTTACAGGTTGACGTTCGTAAATGAAGTTCACGAAACTAGGCATTTCATCCAATTATTCTTACTGTAAACCTTTACTGACGCACATGTTGGTGTAGTTGCTTGTGTGGTATGGTCAGTTTGATACCTTCCACAGAATGTGAAAATGAGGCTTAGACTAAATTTTACCATGGATCTTAATTTTTTCGGACCATTCTCCTGTGCCATGAGTCACCGATATTGATTTCTGCTGACGTCTTCAACATTATTTATATACTTATATATTATTTATATACTTTTATATACTTCGATTACTAAAAAAAAATTATCCGGAATTCGCGTTTCTTTGAGCATTCATTAAGATTTAAACTTTTTATAAAAAAAAGTATTACTATAAAAACTATTGCATCAAGCAGCTGTCTGTTACAATACGTATAACGTGGTTTATTGGAGGTTCTTTTTGGGTTTCGATAAATATAACATGAGCCTGTCACTTTATTTGAAAACACCTTCCCTGATAAATGCGTTGCATATTGTGGTATTGCAAAGGATTTAGCTTCCTAAATGTTAAGACAGACACAAAACACATGGTGAAAATAATTTTTGAATCGTAAAATAGCTTGAATATGATGATAATTATTTAGAAGAAATATTTAATATAGACAAAATTAAGTGATAATATAATTGACATACAACTTTTTGCAATCCTTGTGCCTTTCATTCGGAGATTGAAAAAAAAGGAGAGCACTTTACAGTTGACCGTCAAAAGCTATATATATATATATATATATATATATATATATATATATATATATATATATATATATCATCCCTTAATTTTGTCTATATTAAATATTTCATCTAATTAATATATTTTGTACAGACGTATTATATTTTTATTTGATGCTTATGGTTGTTCTTAGTCGTCTTTCAAACAAATATTGTTGTTTCTCACTCGACCTTTTATTATTTTTTAAATGTTTGGGTAGTTATTTCGTAACAAAATTAATTTCAATGAATTTAACTTTAATTCGTTGTCTAATTTGTTAATTGCGCACGGCAAAAGGATAAGTTTTCCTCTAAAATTATTATTGTGTTATTTATTAAAAGACTTATTAAATAAGTCTAACCTCATTTAATATTACGTAACTGTAAATATAAGCTGAATAAAACATTCTCTCTTGCAGAAAAATATATTAAAATGTAAATTCTTAATTACTTTGAGCTGCATTTTATGCATTTGAATATAATAATTATTTTCCGCGTTGTTTTCCGTCGCTTTGAATATATATTAAACATCAAAATTGGTAGAAGACCTAATATTGTATTTAAAATATGCTTTGCCGAATTAACATTGAAATACGGTTTTCCCCATCAATGTGCTTCATATTTCTGTTACAAATTCTTAGAAACTTTCTTAATAACATTTGGTGACACCATCCGAGGTAAATCGCACTAAACGACATTTTCCTCCCTACAGTTTAACGCAAATAAATGTTCTGAATGCAATTCCTCTGTTTAATTCACTTTGATTTGATTCTCTTAAATAAGATAAAAAAAGGTAATTGCATCACCTGTCCCGCACGATGTACTTCGAAGCGACTCCTAAATGCTATTTCTTACTAGCATGTAATTAAAGGACTTTTCCTTCCAACCTTTGATCAAACGTACAAAATATGACAACGGGAAAAGGAGATGGAGAAAGTTTTCCTCTGTAACGAATAACAAATTTAACTTCAAAAGAGTTAGTTTTAAACAAAGAGAATGTGGGCGCACGAGACACAAAGATGAGATGTTTCTCATTAAAATTTATCTTTGATCCTTCATCTCGTTTAAACTTCAAAAGACGCCCAGTTCGAATTCTACAATAGCACGTGGAGAAAAAGCAACTGCGAAAATGGAAAGGTTTTTAGTTTCCTGTCGTTTGAATGCTATGTCGATCGGAAGGGAACAGATGACGATCAGCTTACTAGGGAAAGGCGAACTTGATTCTCCTTATTGCCGATTCTTGAGATGTACCGTCTTTTCCCAACACCCTTTTGCAGATAATGAACGTTTGTATCTACATACATACACCCTCTGACTAGAGAGAAAGTATGTTTTAAATCGTTCCTTAAAGCACGAGGCAATCCAAGATATTGTAAGGATAGAAAATAATTGTTTGCGTTCCCTATATTTTATTCCATAATGTTTATAATTCCAATAAAATAAAATTAAACGCCAATAATGCTCAAAAAGTCTTCTCAATCAGGGGTTTTCTTTCGACGTGGCAAACTTATAAAGTATTTATAAATAGGGAGGAATAGAGATCCCTTGCAACCTCACTAAGCTAGCCCAATTAGCAGTTAACGTAGGTTTATTAGTAAAGTATAGAGGCGTCTCAATAATTTCCCATCTATCCATTAGTATAATTACCTTTACTAAGAATGCTAAAGTAAAAAAATCAATACTGCAGCAGCTCATAGGTATGCAAAACTAAATAACTATTACTTTTCGTGATATTGCGGTGTGAGATGACGTCACCGCTCACTACTAAAGTCCCGCCTTCTTCGTAACTTCGTCGGCATGAACAAATACTTACTTTCTCATAAATTACTGTAAAATGGGTTTGTACACTTATACATCAACAACAGGCGTTGGCTTCAAAGCTGTCATTAATAAATCATAAATTTAAAAATTATAGTAAATGCAAAGTAATGATCACTTTCTACTTTGGAATTGAAATTTTGTGGCAACGGTGTGAAGTCTACTAGATGTTTACGGGTTTTCCATTGCCCAGATAGTACTGTTTTCGAAGAGAAATCTGAGAAATGTGGAACAGATTGTTTGGTTATTGACAGGACAAAGATGACGATATAGCAAGAATATTTGCAATAGGTTCAAATTAAGAACTATTTTCACCTACCTTAATAAACTCCGGAGTAACAGTAAATTTGTACGACAAAACCTCCCATAGACAAAAAAAAATTAGAAAATATGTTGTTTGCTCTGTTCCCTGCGAATGTAGCAAAAGCTACGTAGGCGAAACCCGTATGAAGATGATGGAGGAACATATTAATAATGTAAAACGAGAATAAACCTTCAAATTAGCAGAACATGCTTGGGGAAACGGCCACAGATTTGATTTCCAAAATACTTCCACACTGTGCTCCGAGCCTCAAACATCAAAAAGAAAACTTAAAGAATTTAAACACCTAAACCTGTCTCCCAGCGCAGGGATCTTATTCCCGACATTTTAATTCCTTACTTTTTAGTAATACGGAAAATCCAAACAATAGTCCGAATACACCTTGCAATGACTTGGTCCATTCGTCCCTTGTCCTTCCGGGAACAAACTCAAATACTTCTGCCCCCGCCCCGCTCTGTCCTAACATATAAAATCACGCGTAAAATCTTTCATGATACCCACATCCATCTACCAACTTAATCCTACCAACCAAACCATATGTATATGTTGCCCAACGCACAAGAGCAGTATTCTAGCTAAATCCAGCTATCGTTGAGGTTTTTTTCCCGGTAAGGAAACCCTTCCGGTTGAATTATCGGCACTTATTACCCTCAGCCCTACGCTCTTCATTCTGTCTCTCTCACAAGCCATCTCCGTGAATGACCTATTAAAGGGTATTAGGCCCTCAGGTGTGGATCAAACACAAGTTCCCATTCCTTGTGTTCCAAGTTAGTTTGTGCAGAGGGGGTGTAGAAAGTGGTAGACCCCCATGCTTGACCGTGGATGCTTTCAAGGGGACACGGCCTAAAGTCCTTTGCCCCCCCCCCCTCCCCTAAATAAAACTAACTTGCTTGAACATTCACCTGCAGAAAACCGAGATAGTTGTCTCTCTAGGACTAGGCTGAACCAAGTAGGTCCAAAGCCAACAATAGTCTACGAAATCTCTTGCATACGGAGTGAATATCGTTCTACCCGAATGATAACAGAGTTTCTTTACTCTTAGAAACGTTCGTTTTCATAATTATCTTGACTTTGTTTCACATTTCTATTCCTCTTGTTTCGCAACTCTTCTTGCTATATCTTTCCTGTCCACAACAATATCATGTTCCTCTTTTCTCAGTTTTCTCTTCGCTTAAAATTCTATCGAGGCAATGGAAAAGCCAGACAACATATACTAGTGACTCTCTACTTTACTTTCGAAGGAAAAAAAAATTAAAAATGGTTATTATTTAAAGGAACATTTAATAAAAATATTTTTATATTTACAATACTTAAAATAAACATAATTTGTATCTTACAAACAAGAAAAGGACAACACGACAGTTATTTATAACATAATTAGTTCACATAAACGTAAACTTCCGTCCAGCTGGAAATCACGACGCGCTCTCGTGTGGGGCAACAACCAGAAAATTCATAATGATCTGGTACAGTCTGGCTCTCTCCATATTAGGCTGTTAAACATCTTTACCTATAATAAGATAAATAGTAATTTAGACCTCCAAACGACAGGTAAAATCAAATTGCAGAAAAATACTGAGGTAAACTTTTATTCAAACTAATTCCAAATTTTTTTTAACTACTTCGTCATTCCAAATTGTGTCGTTCTTGCTCTCCAAACGAAAATTATATTCATTTAAGAACATACGTGACTCCTGCAGTGAATAACATGTTGCTCTCCAAACGATGAATACTTCATCTTCCAATAAATAAAATAGGCTGTGTGCGCGTCTATATTCCACATACAAATCTACACCCGTGGAACAAATTTGATCAAATTTTGTAGATGTGTTCCTTTTGAACCCGAAACAAATTCCGTGTGGGTAAGACACAACTACTACCTCCAAGCGGCGGGGGTGGAATCTTCAAATATGCTAAAACAGCCGATATTTTGCGTAGAATAAATATTTTAAGAGTATTTATCCCGGTGGTGTTTATACCCCTTTCTTTATTTGAGGAAAGCACCCTTAGGGCTGTGGTGGAGGCGCGTTACAGAAAAATAACGCGACAAAAACGAGATTGGAGTCAAATTCGACGTTATGGATGTCACTGAAGTTAATTATGACATAACTTTCCATTTAACACTTATGTGTGACGGTGGACGGGGTTGGAAAATTCTAAAGATGTTAAAACGGCCGATATTTTCGCCGAAAGAAAATTTTATGGGTCAATAATATAGATAGCGTTTCTCTAGATGTTTTTGTGTATAATTTCAACCCATATTCGGTTACATTTATCGTTATTATGAATTTTCACTTAGAAAAACACCAAAAAATAATCACATACATATTAACTATTACGTTGCATTTTGCTAATACGTGTTTCAGTCATATGATCTTCAGACAAAGTATTTCTTGTAATTTAGTTTTTATTTATTATCGTTGTAACACATTAAAAAATTTATATCCAGTATTATTATGGGTCAATAATATAGATAGTGTTTCTCCAGATGTTTTCGTTTATATTTTCAGCCCCTTTTCGCTATGGGAGAAGAGCGTCTTTAGGGATGGTGGTGGGGATGGGATTTATAAAAATATCGCAATAAAAACCGAGATTGGAGACAAATCAGAAGTTATGGATGTTGCTGAGTTTAATTGTAACAATCCGGGAAACGCCACGTACACAGCTAGTTAAAAATATAAACAGTTCCCGGTGTTATAGTTTCTTGTCCGAGCCACAATTAAATTCAGTATTGGCTCCAGCAAACAATTTAAATCGATAACGATGCTTTGCCTACATAAATTATCTCTCTTAAACAGATGTCTGTGGCCCAAACTAAATAGAAAATAAAATTTATTACATTTTTTCGTTTTTAAACATTATATAACTCTGTTATTTGCATTAAAGGGTACCAAAATTATATTTATTATAAGCTAACATTAAGGACACCAACCAGAATATGTATTTGAATGCACAAATTTATACTTAAAAATATTGTTACAGTTATGTTACATTAACAAATATATTTAGATACAGTTAATACGTGATAATGGAACAACGTTGACAAGTATCGTATTTCAATAGAGCAATGCAATGCAATATATAAATTAATTTTTTTTACCATTTGAGCTGAATAAGAAACTGAAACTACCGTTAAATCTTTGCGTAATGTTTGAGAGATATTAACAATGTTACATTTATCGTTATTATGAATTTTCTCTCATAAAAACGCTAAAAAAGAGTCATATAGGTATTACGTTGCTTTTTGCTAATACGTGTTTCATTTATATGATCTTAAAACAAAATATTTCTTATAATTTAATTTTTATTTATTCACGTTGTAACATATTACAAAATTTATATCCAGTAGGTATTATGCAGGAATTGCACTGCTTTAATACTATTGTATGTCTTATTCTACAAATATCTGCGTTATGAACAAAAATTTTCACACGGGAGCGTACAATAAAAAAAATTGTAACACTGTGCTTTTCTCCTTAAGTCTAATATTAATTTATTTCGAATTCAAACGATTTGGTATTGTCATAGAAAATGTATCAAACCGAGTAAACGTTTAAATACGCCCTCGGTTAGTACGAACACGTTAATACTTACGAGACTTCCTGAAAGCATTCCTTTTCCAATTTACGATCACGTTTATGAAATATATAATTAACGCTGAAGTCCTATTCTTTAAATTTTTCAGCAAAGTATTGTAGTACTATAAGATCACCGAAGGTTACAAACTGTATTTGTCAAGTGCATTAAAATATCATTAACCCAATTCTGCAGACGAATGTTCTCGCGAACTCGTGCGGAACAGATATTCATCTCTCCTTAAAAATGAAGACGTGCGATAAAGTCAGTGGAAGTTATTGGAAGTGGCTTCTAATCGCGCACCTTCCAAGCCATTACACATAATGAGACTGAAATGCAGAACTTTATAATATTTAAAAGTAATCTTACAAACCTGTTCGACAGATATCTTATCATACCATTATAAATATGATATATGAATGGAAATTATGTAAAATAACTAAAATATCCGACTCTTAATAGTCCTAAATTTTTTCGTCCAGTAACCTCACGTATTCGTCGAAAATATTAAGTAAAAATTTAATTATAATTCACAGGGTACTTCAAAGAGTTTTATGAAAATTTTCCGTAAGACATAAGAGCGACAAAGCGCATTCTGTAATTATTCATAATGTTAATAAACCTCAATTGTTTAAATGCTATTATTTTTAAAACAAGAATAATTCTAGCGCAAATTTAATGTTGGGGCTGAATTAACAAGACACACAGCAAACTCATTTTAACCTAGTACATTGTGGAGGGATGCGGTTTTTGCACTTTCAGTTCAGAACAGATCCGAGGAACATTCACGGGCATTAGTGTAGGCATAAAATAAGTTTTAGAAATTGTAATACAGAAAATTTCGTTCAGAGTGTAGTGCATTTTATTTATTTTTCAGACTTCGGTATGTAATTTTTTTTTTGGGGGGGAATAGGCTACATGAGGGTAATCCACTTAGGGCAACTCCCCTTTAATAGCATAGGAAGGGAATTGAAAATCTCTCTATTTAAAAATAAATATCTGTGTTTCGCCTAAGCGCTCCTAAACCATTAATTCGATTACAATGGAACTTTGGGAGTTGTTGTGCGCGCCCCCGCAAAGGTTTCTGTCGGTCTTTCGAAGCGTTAGGAAACTACCAAGAGGGGAACGAGTGGAAATTGAAAAACATGTCAAAACACCCCAATTAGCGTAGATTAATTACTTTTCGCGGTCGATGTGATTAATAGTTTGTAACCAGATATTTTTAGTGGATAATTTCAACCCATTAAAACACCATAAAGGGAGGGTCCTTGCATAAAAATAACGCGAAACAACCAAGATTGGTGTCAGATCCAATTGTAGTGACGTTCACTACGCCAGTTAAGTTGGAAAGGAGACTGGTATTGAATCTGGGGTTATGGTAGGAACTGAGTTTAATTCTGACAGTTACCATACTGATTAAGATTTAGTTCAGCCTGTAGAAGTGGGGGTAGAAGTGAGTGAACAAATTTCCTTATACAATCTTAAATGCGTATACCAATTTCTAACAAAATTTTATACGAATGTTACTTACGATCTAGGAACAAACACTGAGCGGTTTTCACAAACCTACCGTCTCTAGGGGTGAGGTGAATGTCGTGGAATTTAAAAACATTCCTAAACGACCATTATTAGTGTCGAATAAAACGTTTTCGGGGTCACTTAATTTGATAGTGTCATTCTAGAATTTTAAGTGTCAAATTTCAACTAAAGGCAAGGTACCGTAAGGTGGTATTGAAAGCGATTTACATAAAAAGTAAAGCAAAACAGGCCGAGCTTAGTATAAATTACGGGGTTATAAGAATAGCTGTGTTTAATTCTCGCATTAACCATGTTTTTAATTAAATTTTATATCTATATTGATGCGGTTTCTCGGAGTAGTTTCGACCGTCGTAATTTACCGGGTATATTTTTTAATATTCTTAGGGTACCAGCTATATTTTGGTCTCAATTTATTTAAATGTTGTATTTTTATACTCCTTTAAGGGACCGAGAGTATTTTTAGATTTTATTAAGTTAGCGAGTATTTTTTACTGTTTTTACTGTATTTACTGATTTGGACACCATTACGTAATGTAGTGGGAGAATTCCCGAATACTGTCAGTTATCATTCTGGTTTATTTGAAATTTAATATCGAGGGGTTAGGTCTGGAAGGGGGCCATAAAGAGTTACATATTCCAAACACTTGTGCTATATATGCTGGTTAAATGAAATGTTTACTAAGAGGTTAGTGTCGTATCAATTCCTACGCCTGTATAATTTAAATAAATACCCGGGCAACGTCAGACAGTCACCTAGTAATTTACATAAATAGGCGTGTGGTTAAAGAATAGTAACTGTGTTTGTTGAAACATTTATATTAAATACGGCAATATTATGTCTTATTTTTTCCTACTTGGAAAATATAAAACTGAATGTCAACGAATAATAAAAAAATTATAATTAATAAGAATAATTTTCTGTAAACCAGATAAAACTTCCACAGATTCATAATCAAAAAACACATTTTAACCCCTGAAACGTAATCAATCTAAATTATAATGGCCATATTTTCCAGTTATGAGCATAAAATGGTTGAAAATTTAAAAATCTGAATTGGCTTTATAAACAGAACAGTATTACTCTGTTTCAAACATTATATTAATGATATTAATTATCATTTGTTTGTAAAATAAAACTTAATTGCGTTTTTGTGTTATTTTCTATAAACCTAATTAAGTTTTCCATTACTTTATAAAAGGAATAGTTTCTATGTACCCATTTTGCATCAGGTTTTAAATGTAAATGGTAAATAGACTATTTTATATACAATACTAGACTGAAAACTATATTTAAATTAACTCTTTTGAAAGTCGACTACAATTTCCGAATTTGCGATATTCATGTAAGTTTTCTCTGTTTATTACTAATAAATTGAGAATTATTTGATCATCTTAAAATGTAATAAAATTATTAACGGTCAAATACGTCAGAAAATTAAAGTTAATGGTAACTTACAACTTCTTTCTATAAAAAAATATTACGTTTGCCCATAAAATTAAGATCTCATTAGGTAATGACGAAAAAATTGGAGCACTTTAAAAATGAATATTAAATAATCTATGGTTTGATGTTATGATGTAGAACGTCTACATAAATATCTAATAAATGAAAGTTATTAAAATACAATAAAATATAAAAGCAGCAAATACAAATTATTTGTATTATTATTATTCGGTATTGAATATTTGTAATTAAATACGTCTTCAGGTTTTATAAAAATAAAAACATTTTAAATTTTGAATGACTGAAATCTTTCAACACATCTGTATAGAAATTTTAACATTCCTAAATTTCTGCAGAATAACTTTTTTCAATCTTTATTTTTTTAGTCCATGCTGATTAGCGACTAATTAATTTTAAATGATTTTTATAATTAAATAATAGCAAGATTTTTGTTATTTGAAATAATTTAAATTTTTTCTTAACATTTATTTTTCTCTTATTTTATTACGTATACATCTAGATATAAAGTTAAAAATTGTAAATATTAAACTAAATTATGGGCGAATGGAATATTTACTATATATTATATGTAGTCTGGATTACTATCGTCGCTAAGAAATTCACAGACGAGCTGCTCGTAAATTTGGGGATTTTCGTAAATATTCTTTATAATAGTAATAAATACGACCTTCACGCAAACAAAATTTAAATTGTAAAACAATAATTAAGAATTTTTAAATGTGCTGGTTGTTTCTACGCGGATTGGCGTTGTTCCGTAAAGCGAAAAACTTAAGACTGGAAAATTTCTCAATTTAAAGTTTGTGCGCAATTGTTATTATTATTATTATTAACAGACGTTAATTTCTATGGCATTCTTAATGCTATTCTAAGCAAATCTTTCTAATTGATTTTATATCAGAAACAGCTATTAGCATAAAAAGAGATACAAACAATTTGAATAAAATTTATAACAGTTTTCTTTTGTAATGTTTAATCTATATATGTAATAATTTCAAATTTAAAAATATTCCATTGTTAACCGCACCAAACAATGTATATTAATTTTTACTTGTCGTTCTCGTTTTAAATTTTATATTTCGGCCGCTGCAATCCATCAAAATTTCGTAACTCTAACACAATTTACATTTTTTTTATCTACCAAAATGTTTCTTTAAAATGATATTTTAATCATTGCATTTGTTTAGTTCTTTTTGTAGTTTTAAAATTGAACCTGATGAGGTCACAAGTTAAGAGATGAAACATTGTTAGTTTAATAAATTCTTTTTTCTGACTTAAAATTGGCCGATGTTTATTTATTTATTAGCTTTATCAATAGTCAATACACATATTTATAATAACCATTAATTTATAACAAGAAAATGTTCTCAAAATTAATTTTTTTTTCTAGCGCAAATGCTGAAGCAGAACATTTATTTTTGAATGTCACTTTCCTGATAAAAAGAAACTGTTAAAATGAAGACTAATAATTAAATTACGTTGTTTCACTCATCTTAAAAATGGTTTCTAATGCCCGATTATGAGACATCTCATCATTTGGACGGCAGCTGGACCCAAATATCCTAATAAATGAGTAGAACGAATTTGGGTTGACTGATATTCATAATGAAATTTACTGCTCATTACCAATTATAAAATTTTATAAGTAAACCATAATTTCTAATTCAATTAAATATTGCACAATAAATTACAATATTTACAGCTGAAATGAAATACGATGGAGAGTATTGACGTTGGTAAAACGAGTTAATATTTATTCCATTTCACAATTAACGCATTCCCATTATTTTCTTAAAAACGAAACGGCAACAATTGTTTATTGTGTAATTCATACGATTTCTCGTATCTGAAAAACCAACCGTCCACTCCAGAAACTAACAAACATCTGTCTCTACGCTCTTTAGTAACTCAATTAATATTCTAACTTTACCCACCACAGCAGTGGTTTAACTTTTATCCCTTTTTAAGTTGAGACTAACAGGCTACATGACGGTAATCCACGTGGTGGCAACTCCCCTTTAATGGAATAGTAAGGAATTTGAAAAGAGGTATGGGGTTGGGAGAGAATGCTAGCGAATAGTTAAACGGGGCCCCTGAGCTGTAGTTTAATGATACCACCCGGCTTTCGTCTGAAAGTGATACAGGGTAAACCCGCAGACAGCCTCCATAAGTTTCATCCTGTTTTACCATACCCTGTTATCTGGAACATCTACGGGAATTTAATCGCACCTGTTCTTAGAAATCACCTGAAGAGTTTCCGCGTGCATTCACTCGTATTTCAATGTATTCTAAAACATATTTCCAGTTAGTTAGAATTCAAAGGTGAATACCATTGCATACTAAATACATTCAAAAAAAAGTATTTAACCGGCTCGAGGAATATCAAAGAGCCACAATATGGCTCTATACGAAAATGGAGAATGAAGAAAGTCTTTGAAATGTTGCAAAGTGCTTCTATTTTGTTTACATTAGAAAATATTTAGAAATATTTTTTCTGCGCTGTTTATAATTACAGACTAAAAAGATTTAGTCTAAATTAATTCATTAATGTCAAACAAAAATGATGTTTTCTTTTATCAACCAAGGTTGGTAATTCTAAATAATTCCACACTTGGGCAAATTTTGTATTTACAACATAAGATTACGAATTATAAATATTAATGGAGTTAGATGAATTCAATGAGTACTTACAATGAGTTTCGTCATTACAATTCAATCAAATAATTTTGTTATGTTATTAAAAAAGGGACCGTGACTGAGAAATTATGATTGTATGTCCCGATCAGCGTATTAGAAACATTACCGAAAGTAATTTAACAAATTTCGATTTTGAGTTCCAAGCACACAACAAATGAATGAGTTCTCGGATGTACAGAAATAATAAAGTTCCAGTAACATTATGACTAATGCGAAGGGGTCAAAACGAAATCAATAGTCAGGGAGCCCAATTCTGAGAAAGAAATCGAGCTGTGGTCGATTTTTAATACGACGCTATTGAGAAATAAATGAACTCAATTTTTTTGTAAAACAAAAAATACATTAACAAAGCAGAATACTAGAAAAAAGTATATTACGAAAATAAATAAAAATATTATTATAAGCTATATAAACTGCCACTACTAATTTATGAAAAATAAAAGTTATATCCGTAATCACCGGCGGGACTCGTAATCTGAACTAATCTAAATTGATATGGAACAATTTTTTCCCTACATGTTCCTGGTTAAATGTGTCTCATTCAAGGAAAAATTAATGCCCAATAAAAATAACAAATTAATAAGTACAAAAGCAGTAAACTAAACTAAAATATATAAACTGGTTCTAAAGCTTTCGGTTTAAAATATGAAATACTGTTGTATTAACCCATTAAAAATTACAATGATAATACCAAAAAGTCAGTATATAAATATTTGCATTACTGAATACAAATGTGTCCGTAATTTATCGCAGATGAAATAAAATTTCAGTATGGCTATTCCTCGATGTTATTGAAAACCCCCACTATCAACTTCGTAATAGTCCCCGTGTGTTTACGGGTTTTCAGACAGCTGAAGTCGCCCTGGAAGTTCTTTCATGTGAGCGATTCCGGTTGAGTATTCTCAACTTTTTTGTTTATTTCTTTAGCATTCAGAAAAATACAGAACTAATCCTCTGAAGTTAAGTGCTGCTGATGGATACTAGATAACAAGAGAGATGATCAGTGAGATAACCAATGATATCAACCTGTAGAACCATAAGTAACCTTGAAAACTATTAGACCTACTTAAATTATTTTCCTAGGCACCAGCTTATTGAGTCTTTTGTTGTTCACTGGTTCTAGCAATTGATCTAGTAGATTCTTATGATCATTGTCAAGAATAACGAGCTCCAGCCACCAAGCGCATCAGTCTACCTGACGTCGGTGATGATGATGATAACTTTCTGGTCAGACAAACGGTTGATAAATCGAGAATCGTCTATTAAATCGATTCACCAAGAAAGCTTACATTCATTTCTTTAGTGAAGTTATAGTTCCTACTATAGGCAAAAATAACGCCAAAATTCTAATCGAAAAAGTATGCAAAATAACATATCTGAATTAAGTATGTAACAATATAATCACCATTTAATTTCTCATGAAAGAAGTTTTGGTCACCATTGTAATAAGAAAATGCTGCAGTTTGAATAAGTGGTAGTTGTGATGGTTTCACGACTTAAGAAGCTAATTTTTCCCAGAATATTTTCAGACGTTTCATTCGTAATCATCGTACAGTCTTACGTTGTGCTTAGATAGATGATTTTTTTTGCCTTCATGGCCTTTTTATGTCTATTAGGGTACCACAACTAGCATAAGGCACTAAACACGTGATGGCAAATATTAAGTACTAGCTGGGTATTTATTTATATGAACCCGAAAATGTATTTAATTCTAATTAATCTAGAAGTCAAGACGTGATTTAACCTCCTTATGCAGAGGGAATGCTAATTTCATCATAACTTCCACTCCCCGTGTCTTCAGAGAAGCATAAATACTCACGATACCAAACGTAAATAAAATACTCTTAGTACCTAAAGAGCGTCGGGTATACTCCCTGCGCGTTGAGAGAATCAAAAATATTCTTGGTACCCTAAGACACTGTAATAGTAAAAAAAAAATCTCTACCTTAAGAGAGTTAACTACTCCTGGTGCCCTAAGCGAATCAGAATTTCTTCATGGACCTTAAAAGAGTAAAAAATTTTCCCGTTACCTTTATTGAAACAAAAATACACCCGTTGTTTTATGCGAGAGAAAAATAATTTCATTAGATGAAGAGAATCAGACAAATTACCTTTAGCCTAAGAAGGACAAAATTACTTCTGTTTCATTGAGTGTGTAAAAAATATTCTCCTTACTGTAACAACGTGATAAATATTCCCGGTACCCTAAACAAGTCTAAAATACTCCTGGTTCCTTAAGAAGTTACACAAAACCCCGGTACTTAAAGAGTTAAAAATATTCCCTGCAGTTTAGAATATCTTTAAAATGGCATGCCGTTCTTCCCTCTATAATTGATAGGGATGTTTTATCGATCCAGTGTTTCCTTCGTATCGTAAATACCATTAGTACAAGATTTGGTAGAATTAGCTGCACATGTTTAAAATTGTCTGCAGAATATTGTTTCACCTTTCCACTCTTACTCCTAATGATTGAAGTACAACTTAACAACTAAGTTTAATGTCATCATGAACTCAGCATCATCGATAAACTCGGATTCTACAACAATATCGGTTGTTTCCGCGATATTTTTTTTGTAACGCCCCTCCAGAACCATCCCTTAGGTGCTCTATTCCCATTCCGCAAGGGGTTGAAATTATACACAAAACTATCTGGAGAAACGCTATATATATATATATATATATATATATATATATATATATATATTATTAGACCCAGGAACATTTTATTTCCACGAAAATATAGACAGTTTTAAGATGTTTGGAAATTTACGTCACCCTCGCCCCCGGGGGTCAAACTCCAGCAACATCCATAAAGCCGGACTTGACTCCAATCTCGGAGTTTTCGTGTTATTTTTGTGTAACGTCCCTGCACCCCCAAACACGCCAAAATAGATTGAAATTTTACACAAACAGCTTTGGGAGACCACCGTGAATCTCACTGACACCGAAAAGTATTTATTCAAAGCAAACGTATGTTTTAGCATATTTTAAAATTTCAACCCCTGTCCATCCCCGCCCCTAGGGGTGCTAGTAGTGTTTTATCTCCACAATGTTTGTTTCCGGTTCAAATGTAAAATATGTACAAAATTTAGTCAAGTTTGCTACACATGGGTGTAGATATGGTTGTGGAACACACAGTCAATTTTATTTATTAGAAGAAGATAGAAGATTTATTAGATTCATTGATTGTCTCCTTGTAGCATACGCTCTATGTAAGGTGATTAAGTATGAAACTCAAATAGTTATTTTAAATTAATGTGATTCATTAAGAGAATTTCATATATGTTCCCGCGAATAATGCTTTCGAGAGTAAATTCGTAGCAGAACGCAAAAAAATCACCTGTCGGGTACATCTGTGTTTCAGTGCGTCCTTGCTGCGTGGTCAATCCAATAAACCACATTAAAATTACAAGTTAATATGGTTGATGGATACGCGTAAAGGCTGTCACTGTGTTTGAGTTGCTGGCGGCGGTTCCATGCCTAGATTAGTTCTATGCATAGACGCGATTATTGCGCCCCTGCAGGGCAGCTGCAGTACTAGGCTCTGAGAGCGCACCAGAGCGATTATAGTCCTTCATCGAGTGAGTAAGCAAATCTGCAACACTCCACTAAGGACCCCAGTTATACAGAGTACTGTATAATACTCATGAACGTGAGCAACTTTGTGTAATGTCTTTTCACATTAGAAATCGCTGATCTTAAGACTTCTTTCAACTTTTAGTGGGATCTTTAATGATATATACACGGTATAATGCATTACATTCCGTGTGAAATCGAAAGACTTATCTGTATGAGGGGCAAACTTATTTTTTCTAGGGATTGTAGAAGAAGTAATCATTTTAGTTACATTTTTATTTCAACAATTAGGACTGATATTTCTAGACTAATTACTAAGTGAACTGGCCCGTATTTAATATCAGTCACACGAAATAAAAACTCATTATTTTTCTAACCGTTTACAAGGCGACATCCATAACCTCTGATTTGACTCGCATCTCGGTTGTTTCTGCGTTATTTTTATGTAATACCTCTCTACCCACACCAATAAGGATTCTCGCTTCATACTCTGAATGGGGTTGAAATTATACACAAACAACATCGGGAGAAATACTATCAATCTCATTAACCACGATAAATATTTACTCAACGCGCATATCAGCCGTTTAACATGTTTTAAAATTTCCACCCCCACCCGCGGGAGTTAAACGGCAAGTTGAATGTAATAATTAAACTCAGCGACATCCATAACACCCGGGTTTAACTCCAATCTCGGTTGTATTCACGTTATTTTCTTGTAAAGCCGCTCCACTTAATCTACCTTTCGCTATTCCATTCATTTTGGATTCATTGGTTATTATTACCTTCCACATGGGGTTTCTATTTTTGCGTGCTTGATATTTAGTTCCACAAGTGATCTCCTGGCTATTGTATACAGGGGTATGTAGCGTGGATGGTCGCTAATATTTATAAATTTATACATATATATATATATATATATATATATATATATATATATATATATATTATATATAATAGGGTTATTTCATGATGCTGCTTTGAGGGCATATTTGATGACAAGGTTCTCCCTTAGCTTCGATAATTCAGAATATTTCTTCAATACCAACTATAATTTCCAAATTGATTTTTATAAAATTTCTTAGTGTCAAATTCATCGATTCCAATCATTTTTCGGACAATTATTAATTCAAATACATTTGGTATCCCCTGAATACATTAATATTTACCCTCCTGACAATCCTAAGATTTAAAATATGTATTTTACATTTTCGTTAAATATTCTTGAAACATGGTTGTTATCATGATTTTAAAATAACTCTAAGACTAATACAAATTGGACACATTACATAATTACGTTGCCTAAAGAAGGCAAAAACATTAACATCCGTCGCAATGTGCCCGCCACGATAAATGATCGAGTCTTTCAAAATAACGTAGCGTATCAAAATAATTATTGGAATATTTTAAATAATGTCATAAAAGAGCCCAAATTTATGTACCTCCAAAAGATAATTTAAATTTCTATTACTAGGAGTCAGAGGGAGTAAGTACGTGTGTATGGGATGGAATAAAAGGGAACTAGTAAAGGCGTCTGACACGTAGTTTGGGACAGAGTTTTGTAAAGTCTCTGGAGAAGACTCAACATAAAGAGCTTTCAGATGACTACGCGATAAAACCATTTGAAAGACAATAGCCTAAACACTCTTCAAGGTATTAGAAAATGGCACTGACGATTCGAAAGGCCAGGATTTCCACAGCGTACTTAGATAGGAGAATATTATTACGTTTCCGATACTTATAGACATCAAAGTGATAAGATAGCGTGAGAAAATTGTACCGTACAAGCAGATAAGGTGTGAAACGAACGACTTCACGACACTGGTGAGGCAGCCTTTACTTTCATTTTACTTTCTTATAATAGGAGATCAATTGAATACTGGTAATATATCTATATAAAATTCAGCGACTTCTCTAACCCCGGATTCAACACCAATGTCGGTTGGCTTCACGTTATTTGTAGATGACAGTCTTCACCCTGACAATGATGCTCCCCTCCCATGTCGAAAGTGGTTGAAGTTATACGCAATGAAAATCGTGAGAAATACTATCAATCTTATTGATTCCGAAAATATTTCTTTGATATTAGAGAACGACGGCTTTCCCGGTGAATCTGTTGTAGATAAAATTCTCGGATCTCAACCCGGACCAATTGTATGTTGAATAACAACGTTTCGACAGCATCAGGTTACCTGTGTTTTTGTAAATATAGACTGTTTAATTTGTTTGAAAACTTCCACTCTCTCTCCTGGAGGTGGCAGATCTGTCCCATCCTAGCAGTTTTTGATTGCTGGTCGCATAAAACATGTGTAGTAGATTTGGTGAAATTTTCTCTGCGGGTGTATGCGGAACATACAAACAAACATTTTATTTAATAGACGAAAAATATTATGGTAGTTTGCTCGTTTCTAAATAAAATACCTATTGGAATTAAAATATATGGCAATACACAAGATGAAAAAAATAAACAAACTTAATTTGCCCAATATTGAAGAGCCAAATATTGCAATATTGAATTTGGAATTATTTAAATAAATTTAAATTTTACTTTACAGTTTCTGATTATTTAATGAAATATTTACTTTGAACAATTTAAATCATATTATTGAAATTGTGAAAATATTAAAATTTGATAACAATTATTAATATTAAGTGACATGTGTGAAATTATGAAATTTAAATATGATAAATATAATATTTAAAGAATTTATTCATAACATATAATGTATTTTGAATATAATATTTACACATATATTTTTTCACAGCTATTTACATGAAATATCAACTATTATCTCAGGGCGTTTTATCGGGTCTTAGAAAAGCATAGAATTGTAATTTACCAAATGAAACAAAAAACGTTTTGAATTGAATTTATGGAAATTCAGAAAATATCCCCAAAATACAAACACAAAATGAAATGAAATTTGACGGTACAATAATTATGCAGAGTTTACACTGTATTTTACTAATTTTGAATAAATACCAAACATACCATTTTGCTGATCTCGCCAGCGGACCCATGATGTTTCGCCCGCAGATACGTCAGTCACCGAGTGTTATCGCCAACATCCAAGATGTTTCGGTCACGGAAACCGTTCAGTGTTTAGATTTATTATTCATTCAATTAGTCTTCGGTCGAGGAAATTGGAAACGTCATAATTTAATATTACATGAAAAGAATAATTATCACAAATACAAAGTTTAAAATACAAACATTGAACTTTACAAAAATATCTGATTTAAAACTACGTTAAAGATATTAATATGACAGTAATTAGACTGAGAACAACAATCGCCAATCAATAATTTATTTTACTCGTTTGAAAGTGTAAATCAATTCTGTAAATATTTTATTACTCTATTGTTAAACCATTTAGTCATAATTTAGCCGCTACACTCGCCCAATGGAGACCTTCTCCCTTGACGACCTGATAAAAACTTGTTGACTGACCAAAATTCATCCATTACACTAGGGTGAGATGTGATATTTTTCAAACTATAACTCTCTCTTGCGACGGCGACCGGTCACTATTTGACTTATTGCGTGTTAACTGACCTTCTATATGTACATAAACACAACAATCCGTCTGGGAATGTTCTACATTCACTTTTCTCACGCTACACGGCTAAAAATCATATATTCTTTCAACTACATTACCATTATCTGATAGAATAAAATTTATTTATGAACAATTTAAAAATTTATGTTCTTGGCAACATTGGTGTACTACAAAATCACATTATATATTGTAATTCGTCATTTTAATTTGACCTGACGTATAGTAGCGATCCATTATGTAGATATACTCACAATGCGAAACCATTTGTTATATTAAATTATGTAATAATATTCAGATTAAATAAAGACTTCATCTTCTTAAAAAAATAACGAGAAACCTTTATATAAAAGTGATAAGGACAAAGAAAAAAATATTATAAGCTTAATTGTAACTGTGAGTGCTTCATAATTGAACTCAAGTTTATGGGGATTAAAAGGATTCACTAGAGTGCAGAAATCAATTCAGGACCTCTCATAAATTTTTTATTGGTAGTTATTATACTCCATATCCATTATTTTTCTATTTCATAAGTCCCTTCTCGGTCCAACTCTTACGATTATATGATGCGCCTGTTATTCATGCTGCTTGAGCGCAATTCTATGCTTTATTTTCAAGCGGATACCATATAAAAATTATGTAATTTAAATTCACGGCTATACTCAAAAATATGGGAAACTATTCACCACACAAAATTTCAGAAGCAGAAAGGAAGAGAACAATCGGCCTGCCGTAATTACTAATGCGATTTTCTTCCTGCGGCAATTACCGCATTGTTTATTTATTCTCTTTCGAACGCTGCAGAGAAACGTTGTTTTTATTGCTTCAATTAATGTAATTACGAAAAATCCGCCTTTTGGTCGATACAAATGGAAATTGCTGGGCCGTAAATAATATTAATTCAACTTAATGTTTGCGCTTGCGGGGTCGTTAGGGTTTTACAATAAATGAGACTGGAATGGAAGCGCATTCGACTAAAATTACGTATTATTCATTATAAAACAATCGCGGCAGCTATTGGCCGAGGCATAAGCTGTGTTTATTTTCCTCAGAGATATGGCATTTCCGACGTTATTTTTTTGTCGCTTCACTTTCCGTGGCCTGCTTCTCTGCTGATAAGTAATTCTATATTTTCTCGATATTCCATCTGAAATTTTCTGTCTGCTAATTTGCATGCTACGCCTTGAGGGTGTGTCAGGACGATGTGTTATTGATTTATGTGATTTTACGGCATCAACGATGCGCTGTTCCCCGGTCCGATACTTTCATTAACTTTCTCTAAAATCCTAGGAACTTGAAATTAACTCAGTCCTTTGATTTCACCCGATCTGTATCTGTACTAATTAGATAAATCAATACTCATGTGTCAGACAAAATTAAGTGACAATATAAATATCACACAACGTTTCTGCAGTCCTTGGTGCTTTAGTCAGGTGATTCAAAATACGCAAGAGCCGTAAGACACACACAAACAAGGTGAAGAAAGCAGCAACGAGGATTTCAGAAACGTTTTGTGGTATTTATTTATCTCGTATTTTTGTCTGTTTTTTGGATTTTTATTTGTATAACTTATTTACTTTTAACACAAACGTTTCGAATTTTATAATTTCTATAACATGTTTTCTTGTGTCCCAGGAACGTTGATCGGTAGAGACCAGATTAAAATATTATTCACTAATAGTCCTTTACTTATCACTGATTCTACATTTTAATTTCATATATATGTAGGCATAAATTAAATTATTGCAAGTTGGCCATTTGCGTATAAGTTCCCTTTGTCTTTTTTCATGTCAAATTATTGCATATTAAATTACTACGAGCCGTATACTTCTTTTGTAAGAATTTTAAGCAATATAAATGACCATTGGTCTCGTCTTAATACAGATATCAAGTTCAAACTATATGGCAAGAAGCTTTGTAATTTCTTTAAATTTGGGAACTTTAACACACACAAAATCTTTATTATTTCTTTTTCTAGAACTGAATATTTGAGCTCATTATTCCTTGTCCTTTGTGAAATGTAAACGGAAAGCCAATAAAGACCCTAGGGTTTATTTTAATGTTCTGAAATCATACCTTATTAATTTTATGGACAAATTGTATTAAATACAAATATCAACGTGTGGCCAACCATTTAATTCTTTTAATTATTAGCTATTCATTAC
This sequence comes from Zhengitettix transpicula, assembly GCA_037074705.1. Lineage (NCBI taxonomy): Eukaryota > Metazoa > Arthropoda > Insecta > Orthoptera > Tetrigidae > Zhengitettix > Zhengitettix transpicula. The sequence continues at coordinate 184,307,059 of CM073591.1, read as the reverse complement.
AATATATATTATGGAAATTAAAAGGAAATCATTAATTAATAATTAAAAATTTCGGAATTTTTAGCGACAGAAAACACACAAGTTGCACACAAGATTGGGCAATAATGCCACATGTTTGGGGTATTGTAGGATGTTGGTTTGCTAGAAGCGTTGTGTGCGCCAGTCGTAGAAATATAGCAGAGTAAAGTCGTCGTAGAAATATAGTAAAGTCGTCGTCGAAATATAGCAGAGTAAAGTCATCGTGGAAAGGTCGCTGTGGACGGACAAAAGTAAAATATTCAGAAAGTGTCCACATACAAGTGGTAGAACAGCTAGAAATGTTAGAACAGTTTCGTTACAAGTTTCAGTCGAGATTTTGCTGTAATAATGTTCTATTTTCTCCAGGTCTGAGTTTCTGCTATTTTCGTTTTTTCACTATATTTGTACATTTTAGAACCTATATTTAAAAATATTCATTTAAATAAAAACTTTTCATAGTGTAGAAATACGTCATTAAATGCATTTCTATTTTAATAACTTGAAAATATTTTAAGTTATTTAAAAATAGCTTAAATCATTCTAGGTACTAGAAAGAATTAATATATTCTATTATGTACACAATTTCCAATATGAATTTATTAGAATTGATAAATATAGTACTAGTCTTATATTATTATACGACGCCAATATTTTTTAATCTGTCATATTTTAATAGAAAAATGAGCAATTATGTTGATCTTCAAGAAGCTTTCGGGTTTTTCATCATCAGGCTCATACTCAAATATAAAAATATTACATAAAAATAGGTATAAGTTAATTATATACCTATAAAAAATTACGGGCAAGAATCATATTTAATAATTTCGGTGTATGCAGAGTGTATCAAATATAATTCTCCTAAAGTAGTAAATTCTTAATATCTATATACTGTATTGTCCGAAGTATATATATATATGGAACATTTCCCACGCTTATACTTCAAATTTATCAAAGAATAAAACAGGACTTCCATGTTTTAGTTAATCGGTCTAAATTCTGTAAATTACACGACCAGACGGAAACTTTCTACGTAAACAAATATATGGACTAAGAATTGTACAATACGTTATAATTATGTTCAAAAAAGCTGCGTTAAAAGTAATTTTATAATGTAACGCTGGAACTTTAAATAAAACTACAACTGAGAAAGATGCGCTATTACTAATTATTACTATTATTTTATAAAAGCAGTAACCAAAATAAAATTAACAATACTACGAAATTTTATTCGAACTTACATTAAATTTGGTATAGGCGTGTCTGCGTGTGACAACAAAGCGACTATGTTGACAGGAACCCAGAAATGAAATATAGCTCCCGCTCTGCAAATATTTTTTAATCTGTCACATTGTAATAGAAAAATGAGCAATTATGTTGATCTTCAAGAAGCTTTCGGGTTTTTCATCATCAGGCTCATACTCAAAAAAAAATATTACATAAAAATGGGTATAAGTTAATTATATACCTATAAAAAATTACGGACAAGAATCATATTTAATAATTTCAGTGTCTGCAGAGTGTATCAAACATAATTCTCCGAAATTAGTAAATTCTTAATATCTATATACTGTATTGTCCGAAGTATATATATATGGAACATTTCCCACGCTTATACTTCAAATTATCAAAGAATTATACAGGACTTCCATGTTTTAGTTAATCGGTCTAAATTCTGTAAATTACACGACCAGACGGAAACTTTCTACGTAAACAAATATATGGACTAAGAATTGTACAATACGTTATAATTATGTTCAAAAAAGCTGCGCTAAAAGTAATTTTATAATGTAACGCTGGAACTTTAAATAAAACTACAACTGAGAAAGATGCGCTATTACTAATTATTACTATTATTTTATAAAAGCAGTAACCAAAATAAAATTAACAATACTACGAAATTTTATTCGAACTTAACATTAAATTTGGTATAGGCGTGTCTGCGTGTGACAACAAAGCGACTATGTTGACAGGAACCCAGAAATGAAATATAGCTCCCGCTCTGCAAATATTTTCTTTTCCGGTTACACCTTTCGAAGGAAACGAAGAGGAAATTGAGTTATTCTTAATACAGAAAAATGTTCACCAAATTGTTTTTATAGTAAACATTTTTTAAATATTGTTATCAATTTCCAATCAGTAGAATGTAATTGTATTAGAAACACCGATCATTTGTAAAAATGGCCTTAATATGAGGATATAACTGAAATTTTCGTGATCATTAATCTTGGTGGACATAATCGAAAAATTTACGTAAGTTGATTTAATGAAAGACGTGGCGAATAATTTTCACAATCCACCTTATTACTAAAATATTATTATTCATAAACATTCAGATTTTTCAATAAATTAATTCAAAGTTTGCCAGTTTCGTGCAAACAGGCACGTGGCTCCCAAAACAGCTGAGGCTAGTGATATTTTCCAAGAATCAAAACACAGGTGCAGGACATCAATGAAGGGGTTTGGAACTAAGCCCGTTAAAGACTCCGTTTGTACTTGTTATACTATTGTGTAACACCAATTTTATCTCAATGCCTGATAATGTACATTGCGCTTCATTTATAGAAACACACCTAGTTCTGTATTATTGTGTGTCCATATAATTAGCACTCTAATAATAATCATTGAACTGAGCTATGAATTCAAATAAAAATTTATTATATTTAAATTTATTTGAAAGATATATTTATTATAATTATGAAGGTCTTTGATAATTATAATAATTCAATGTTTTTTAAATAAATTTTAATGAAATGAAAGAAGAATTTAAATAAAATATATTAATAATAATGAATACTTGTAAATAAAATACGCCGACCTCATGCGTTGTACCAGCCTGACCGCCTCGCATCACAGAGGTCCATAGTTCTAATCCCGGCATGGGCCTGGATGTCTTGAACATCAACACAGGAGTTAGTGACACTCCAAAAAATTAGGAATGTGTCATGGAAGATGACAGTCTGGCAGCCATCCTGACAAGAGCTATAGAGCCAGGGAGAAATAAATAAATTATATGTATCATGGCTTGTTGTCTTACTTTCTACAGGGTGTGCGCCATTAATGATAACAATTTTTTTTATTTACAACTATAATATATTCGTTTCCAATTAATACTTATGAAAATTTTTAGTTAAGCATGATATCCTAATCCCAGGTTTCCCATGTGAAGAACAATTCACACTTACTGTCACATAAATCAGATATTGTAATTAAAAGTTTATGTTTACTTATCTGTGTCGTCTTCCTTTTGATATCTGGGACACGTGGCTTTCATTCTACCGTTTTTTTCGTAGCACTGCTAGGACCACTTCAAATATTTAGTGAAAATATTTTGTTCTGCTTTTTGGCCCTACTCACCTCACTGTTTCACTATTATCACTTGTTTGTGTGGATTCTGCTCTAATTAAGGCGGGTGTAATAATATAATTCTTTTGGCCTCGGTGGTTAAGATCCCACCGCGGCCACCATATAATATTCGAATTTCTCCTGGTCTCGCTACCATGAGATTTTTAAGAAGAAATTGAAACTTGGGTCCGGAGTGCGCGCTAAGTCGCACAATATAATAGCTTAAAGGACTTAGAGAAATAACATGATGCTTTAGTCCATTATAATAAGAAAGAAGTTTTATTAACCTTAGTCTACAACTTAGAGCAAAGACAATAATATGAAAATAGAAGATAGTGTGGCATAGGTACCAAGCAGTAAAAAAAAACCCCGGCCTTTTTATACAAGTCATCCACCAATGGCATTCAAGAATCTCCTGCTCTGTGTAGGGGACGGTACCTTGTTCACAGAGCCTCGTCATCAACACGTGCCCCTTACTCAGCAGGACACGTGGAGTCTTGTTTATCTCTGATGCTTACTCAGTTTAAATACCCAATGTTGGGAAAAAAATGTATTTGATAAATATTACAATGTCGTGTCTATTTTTTGAGTAGAGTAACTGAATGAGTTGTTTCATTATGTCGTTTTCATTGACGGAGAAAGTTAAGTTACACAATTATACTGATATATGATAAGCGCTTAATTAAAAATTTTGAGTTAAACTTATATTATTGACGACAATTTAAAACATTAAGAAAATAGCAGAGTTAATTTTAATCACAGACTGAAAGGGAACAGCGGATTTATTTTCCAATGCAGACTAAAAGTGAAAACAGGGCACATGAACACAAGACGAAAATATGAAGTGGATCAATAATACATTGAGTCAGGACTACTTCTAGGATGAGACTACAAGTTAGGCCACATTGCATATATTATATTAATAACCCAAAATTTTAAACAAACTATAGAAAACTGCAGAAATATTTCATATCTTCCTAAGAACAAACAATGCAATGACTTAAGAACTTAAAATAAAAGTGTATTCCATAATGCCGTCCCGGAGAAATGTAATTTTATCATTATAATGGTGATGTTACACCATGTTTTGCAATATCTTTTATAAGTTATAATTTTATCCCACTTTTGTTTGTTAAATGTAAATTATTAGTCTCTAATCATTATTTTTCATTGAATGCTTGAATGAAGGGCGTGGGACAAGTACCCAATACCCGACCTACTTGATGCAGGTTTTTCTAGGGTTTTTCCTGCATTACTTTTAGGCGAATGCCGGGTAGGATCCTTAAATTATAGTCCGGGGCCCTAGTTAACACTTGTCTACCTTCTTCTACCCTTCCGCATCCACCCTTTCAAATCCCTTCCAATGCTATTAAAGGGGAGTTGCCACCATGTGGATTACCCTCATGTAGCCTGTTATCTAAAAAAAACAATGTGATATTGCAATGTCCTGAAATTTATGTGTATAATTTTGAATTTATTATATGTGACTATTCTTAGAATAAACATAAACTCATATTAATATTTGTATTAATAATATACATGTTTTGCTATAAGGCCTGTATTTTTTAATCCCGAGACAACCAATTTTTTTATTCTCAGCGTCTGACATTTGATGATCATTAAACAATTACGGCGCTTTCATCAGCATGATGGTATTTCACATTATTCGCACAATTTAAATTTTGATATAATTTGCGGCTACTTACCCCTACGTGCCTTTCCCAGCTTTGGGCTTCGGGGAAACTCGATTCTTCTGGAGTGAAAGGAATTTTAGGTATTTAATAGCATTTGCCACAGTGAAAAGACCAACCCCAATACATTCTAATGCTATCCTGGAGAAGGGATTAATTTTCTTTGTTCTCGGGAGACTGCCGGCTTCTCTCACGGAATACGGAATGAGGCATGGCGCTGAGAAAACATTCGTGGTAGTGCCAAGAAGCTGAAGGAAATGTCTCGAAGGCCCTGTTCCCAGCCTGGAGACGTCGGCGCTATTGGCAGACCAAGATAAATCTCCCTATTCACTTACTGCTGAACTCAAAACGAAACAGAAGCTCATACGCCTCACCGTGGATCACTGAGTTCAGCACTTAGCGAAAGAAAGCACGGAAAATTTCACGGTTACATAAAATGAAACAATTATCATCACATAAAAAGCAATAAATTGCCAATATTATATTTCCTTACAATGCAGCTCGGAAAAACAAAGATTCAAAATATATGCAACTCTTTTGTAAAAAAATCTTCAATTAGCCAATCATGTACTTGCTTGTGTTAAGTAAAGCTTTATTTTCTTATTCTCCAGTTTCTAATTAGTTTAAATGATATATACAGTTCAATAATTCATCTCAAAAACTTGGACGACCTCGTCCTATGCCGACCTTCTCTTTCTAACTCCGCAAGCAGACTGACTATCAATTTTTACTCACCAAATTTACTCCCTCGACAAGGTTGTGACGTGAGAAATTTTAAACTATAAATCTCTCACAAGACGGCAAACGAACAATTTGACTTATTGCGTCCGAAAGCCGACCGACAACACATACAATCGCAACAAAAAATCTGAGAATTCACTCACTCCACCGTTCTCACGGTACCCAGCGGATATTCAAACAATCTTTCAATGACATGCTCCTCTCTTTCTTACGTAAGCAAACTTTATAATTGAACAATTTTAAAATTTATAACAATAACAACATTGGTATATATATATATATATATATATATATATATATGTGTGTGTGTGTGTGTGTGTGTGTGTGCGTGTGTGTGTGTGTGTGTGTGTGTGTGTGTGTGTGTGACTCATACACTAAAACTTTGAACAATTTCAACTTGTGACACAATCTTGGAAAAATCACTATGGTGGTAAAGATTGAAAAAAAATCCTTAAACCACCTAGATAGGCGTTGTATCCATGGTCTCTGACGTCGCAATGAGGAACAACGACGCTCCCAATGCAGATTAGTGTAAGTCATGCCGTTCAGTCCCTTCAGTATGCGGCGGGTGAGAAGGGGATTATTGGAAAATATTTGAAACGGATAATAAATTCTATTAAAAAATTCGAATGGGTCATTACTGGGACAACGGCGGACAATCAGGTGGTTTTATAAATGAAATTGTTCCAAAGTTACTTTATTGGTATATGTCTAATCTCATTTCTATTTTCAGCATACGGTAACCTGGGATCCGTGCTGAGTACCCTGGGAAGGCATGACGAAGCGGAGTGGGCGTTCCGACAAGCACTAAGGCACAGACCAAACATGGCAGACGTGCACTTTAACCTGTGAGTATTGACATTATAAAAGTGATTGAAATTTCGGAAATTTTTGGTATGAATGTTAGCAACCTATTTATAAATTTATTGTTAGTCTGAACATGATAGTAATATTTTAATTAATAGGAATGAGCATTCAATATTAATAGTCGTGAGCAAGTAATTAAACGGGAAAGAGACTTGCAGTTTTGGCATTTACGTGTCAGAGGTGCGAGCCCATTCTTTCTATCAATAGTCAATTTGACAAACGCTTGATCTAGACAACTGTGAGTGTTGAACTTTCTCGATTTTCCACTCACGTGGTAAATTTGTCATCTTCCAGTTTCGTGCCCCAAACTATATTAGAACACTGTTCTGAGCATAAATAATATACAAAGTCATAACTAGAAGAACAAAATTTTATTGCACAATATATCAGAAATTTTCTTACTGAGTTCGGTGGTTCAATTAATAGCTAGTGAAGTTTAGGTTAATAAAGGATAATTATATTTATTTATACATAGCTAATAGATAATATCTAAACTAAGACCATATTGTTTTATTTACCAAGGCTCCATAACGGTGATTTAAATTCCTTAGTTCTGTAACTTTTCTTAGAAACAGTAATAGGCAACAATTGCTAGACACTAATGTAACTAGAAATAGACAGACAAAAATACAGCACATGTCAGACGCGATAGAACACTTATACGTAAAAAGATTCCTAGTATTCCAATAGTTACATATGAGACTGAACACCATCTGCCACCAGTTTAATACTAATTAAGGAGACCATTAATGACTTTAATAATGAAAATCTGTTTGGCGGCAGCAATCTCAAAGACGACAATGACGGCAGGCTCTTTGTCGGTGAGCTTTGTTGTGAACTGCGCGCATTGTATGGATGGGTCAGTTGGTTGCAGTCTGGCGAACCTTATGGTCAAGAGAGGGAGCAGAATTTAAGTCTATGGACAGCGTGGTCCAAGCATAGAAATTAACTGAGAGACTTATATGTTTAAAAACCTAAGTAAAAAGGTCTGGACGGAGAAACAAGTTATAAAAAACCTGCAAAGCTGAAACAAAAAGTTTAGCGCCACGTTCAGATACATAGGCGTTCCGAAATAACATTTACCGCAGAAAGGCATTCAAATATTACATCCGACTGTTGACTGGAGGAATAATAAAAGAAATACAACCGTGTACTTTGATCAAGTGTAGAATCAGTGATTAATGGTTTCTTTAGTGAATTGTGTCCCCAAGCTCCGAAATTAAGTCTGGTACCAGCAGGACATTTGTAAGTACAAACCAAAATAATTAAATTTCTGTAAACGGTAATTAAGGGTATAGTCAGATTTTGGTTCTTTCGATTTTGTTTGGTTTTGTATTCCGATCGTTTCAAGTTGGTTGAATTGTTAACTATTTAATTTATAATTTTGATTGTTCTTACTTATCAAACCCAGTAAAGACCCTGAGAAGAAGAGTTATTAAATTTGATTGTTTGTGAAATATAAAAGATTGTATTTTTACTTTGAACGCCACAAATTATAAAATAAAAATATTTGTTTTGTAAATTATGAAATTATTGAATTCTGCGTGCCAACCTAGGCAAATCATTTGAAAAACTAAATGAACATTTGTTGAAATAATCTTTGGCAAATTAGAAGTTTTGTTATTGTAATCATTTTGTTATTCATTTCAGTTTAATTAAATTGTTTATTAAATAATTTAATATATATATATAGTATAAAATTCCAAAATTCTTAATTAAATTAAATTAACTTCCCATAATACCGTTATTGCATCGTTATTTTGTTTCAAAAATACCTCAACAAGAGAAAAAATTTAAGCATGATTTACAAGATGCGTGCTATTTTTTCAGTTATCCTAAAATTAAAATCACTTAATAAAACGATGTTGGCATTTCTTATATACTATAATCAACTAACAAATTTGAATGGAAATATCGTAGAGATAACGGCAATTCAAATCAGTAGGTTATTTTCCTTTTACTTTTTGATGTATCTATAAGCTTCTATAAGTTGAAATGTATTTTTATAACGCTATTGGCGTATAGTAATAGCGAATAATATTATTGAGATGAATGACTGAACGATAGCATACGTTTGGCTATTATAATTACAAGCATAAAATTCGTGAAATTCTTTAACACATGAAACACATAAATTTTAATGTAATTTGAATTTCCTGTGATTGTGCTACAGTGGAAAATTTAATTAATTTCAAACCCTATTAATTGGAGAAGTTTTAAGATGGCACGATGCTGTATATTCGTAGCAATATATTAAATTACATTATATATATTTACAATACGTGCATTGTGTTTGTAACACATTTTACATTTATAAAACATTAAAGGAGTTGTGTTCCTTTAATGCGTTTCTTCAAATATCAAAATCCAAAATATAGTAAGATATTTCATAAATCAGGAATGTAGCAGATATTTAAGAAATAAATGAAAAAAACATGACATACTTGTACAATAAAGAGGAATGTGTAGATAGGCTATGTATAGGATATTCCACATAGTGGCAACTTCCCTCTTATAGCATAGTAAATGGAGTGAAAGGGGGGATGCAAGGTGGCCAAGGGTTAACTAGGGTCCCCGGGCTATGGTTTAGGGATCCTTCCCGGTATTCACCTAAAAGTTAAGCAGTGACAACCCTACAAAAACCTACATCAGGTAGGTCGGACATTTTGTACTTGACCCACGCCCTTTCTTTGGTGGGAGGGGGGTTTGCTGTGGTGTCGGAGGTTTTCTCTCGCCGTGCCTTGACCAGTTTAGGAGGCAGCTGGCCGACTATTCCAATAGGAATAGTTCACCAGAGTGACTTGTACAATTTTTTTGAAGGTGTAGACAGGCTATGTATAGGGTAATCCACATAGTGGATAATTCCTGTCTTATAGCACATTCCAAGAATTTTACAAGAAGTGACTAAGGACAATCCAACTTGTTAGACTTTTAAACTTTCATACTGAATTTGGTCAAAATATTTATAGTGTTTTAACGATTATATTTAACATTAAAAAGATATGTAACTATAAAAAGATTCACCGGAATGAAATTTATAAATCTTCAGAATCGATTATTCGGTGTCATTTTTGGTAATTTATCTAATCAAACTGAAATGCATAAAGATTACATTAGAAACAGTAAAACTTAAACAATAATGGTGGATAAGTTCATCATTATGTTTACCTGGTACAGATAATAGAAATTGTTCTGATATAATAGTCAGTTGATTTCAGATATGCACGTCGATTCTTCGATACAAACGAACTCTTTCTTTGCAGTTAAAACAATACTCATGGCTTGTTACGAAAATTAGGCAGAAAATATTGTGAATCTCTGTGCTCAACAGATTAATCTAAGTTTTAGTAAACATTTCAGTATCGAAATTATCTTATCAGGAAGTGTCCACATAATTAATAAAACTGATTATACTTACAGAAATATAATATATATACCTCTATTCTTACTTGAAATTAAATTTTTTCAGAGGAAATCTGTTAAAAACCAGAGGACAGATGGAAGAAGCGATAAAAAGCTACCAGTTGGCAATAAAATATCGCCCTTCCCTGGCAGGTAATATTTTCAATTCGTATTATTCTTAAACCTAAATAATTCTTAAGAAATATATTCAATATTAAGATTACATGTAATGTCTGAAAAAAAAACGTTTTTATGTCGCAATGTTCTGCGAATTATTTTACTTTCCTGATGTTTCAGTAGTTAAAGTAATTTTCATTCCTTTTAGTTCCACCAAACAAATTGAAATTTAATTTTGTATATTTGTTAGTACCATATTAAAAAAAATCAGTCACGTGTTACTAAAGGAGAAATAAGATTTCAGTTGCTGGTATCACTTTGGTTAATATGAAAAAGACTAAGACGTGTCTTTTCACCCAAAATCACTGTGAAAAACCTGTTATGAGTACTGCACTGCGGATAATTTGTCTTTCGGTATCGATCCTCTGATTAGGAACGGAATTTATAATCAAAATAATACTAACTATGACGAAATGCATAAGAGTATTTTATTTTATTTTAAGTACAGTGAATGTTTGTTATTTCTCTTATCAACAGTTTAATATTTACAGTTATTTATAATTCCCGTCTTTTAATACACCTATATCTTGTAAGTTAATTTTCAATTGATTTCATAACCATCCATCAACCAACATCCTTTAAATTCACAATTCGACGAGCTATGAAATTGAAATATCTTTGATCTCAGATAATATGGGTGGTTATTAGATGCCTTTACCGAAATTGTTCAATGGAATTCTTTGGCTACTAACACTGTTTCCATATAATATGTTACCAATTTTTTGCTGATGAATCCTCCGACTCGACGGAGTGTCTGATACCTGGTGGAGCAGATGGTTAACCAATTCGGCTCCGTAATATTTACAGTTACGTTGTACAACGTCGTCAAACGTTCTTTAGTCAATACACAATATCACAGTCATATGAAAATGAGATAAATAAACATTAATAAATAATAATCTCGCTCAAACTCACTACTACTACACATAATACATACTAAATAAAACTAGAACAAAATTATATCATCAGATAACGCGCTCATCAGCCAAACATTTCTGTTTATAACGACACATTCTGGGATCTTAAGAATCTGTTGAGATGAATTTCTTGCGTAGATAGGATAGTATAATATATTTCGATAAATCAAACCTACGTTTAAATGTTACATATTCAAAATAATCTCATAATCTACAAATTGGTGTGATGGACTGATCATACATCTGCAACAAATTCCCCTCTTTTATTTCTCTTTCCTCATTGACAATTAAATTAGAACCCCAAATTATTCAATGTGTTTAAAATATTTCGCAACTATTTCTCACTTTATCTTCCTCTTAAAAATGTAACAGTTTACTTAAACTGCAATTGTAACTAACTTAATCCGCGATCACAAAAAAAAACTCCAAGACTAAAAAGAATCTCAGATATATCCGTCTCCGGCCAAAGATAATAACGACAACTGTCCTCTGTTAGTAAATAACAACCAAGGAGATTTTCGTAAAACAAAATTTATTTCAATGCTTAATCATAATTACGTTTTGATGTATAGAAATAAAAGTAAATAAATGAGACTCCGAATGGCATGTCACACAAACTATCTCCGTTATATTCATCAGGTGACTCAATAAAGTTCTCTTAGGTCATTCATAGTCACTTAAATTTAATGTTTCTAAATCAAGTCTTAAAGTAAAACAATAGTTTCCGTCAAGTAATGCTATTAGTGCGTGTTAGGAAAAAGGAGTAATTACTTTTGCGACACTGTGAAGAATATAATAAATTTCAATAAATTAATTTAATAAAAATGTACTTATGAGGAAACATTTCCACTTGAAATTATCAGTTAGCCTCTACGAGGAAGATATATTAATCGATTCAGAAACTGCCATAAATAATTCGTGCAATTAAAAATAAAAAACTTTTAAATAATAAGTTTGAATTTTTAACATTATTTTCAGTAGTATTTAAGTCGTTAAATAACGTTATACTTGAGAATTTTCTACTTGATACGTAGAACAGAGGGGATAATTACATACCATCAGATCTACCTAAGTTTATCAGTACTCGTGAATATCTATTTCTTACGTTTAAAATATTCTGTTTCAGTTACTTTGTCATTAAAATAATCGTTACATTCTGTCCCCGATTACCAATTTCGTAATGGAATATATAATTTGAAATTACCAATGCCATATGACATTTATAGTTGAAATATACAAATAAATTATTACTTGTATTAGCCTCATTTTCTCAAAAAGTTATCATTACGCAACAAATATGTGCAGATTAAAATATGATCTTCAATCAGTTTTTTACTTTTTAGTTTGTCAATAGACTTCTGTAGACTGAGTATGAGTTTGTTAGCGGTGAACCAAATAACAATATTTTAATGAATGTGAACTTTCCCAATGTAGATAGTTAATAAACTTTTCGCGTTCATATTTCTCGACGTTTATGTTTATGCCTGTCGTTCCCAAGAATCTCTGCTGAAATCTGATTGGCCGTTGAGGATCGCCTGACGACCGTGTCAATGAAACATAGGATTCCACGTGTTACTGATTTGGAAACCCGAGTCTCCGTTTAAAAGATTTTCATGTATTTTAATGTCAAAGGCTTCCAAAATCACACTGTCGTGCCACTATTCTGCGTGTTTCAGTTTGACAGTGTCCGAAAAATATATATTGTGTCCTGCCATATGAACACGCTCGGTTACAGCCGATTTGTCGGGTTGCTTTAAACGAATATATCTATCATGATCAATGCAGCGTTGTTCAATTGTCCTCAAAATTTTTCCGATGTATTTTCGACAACAATTGCACGGAATCATATAAGCCCCAGCATTTTTTAAATCAATGTCATCTTTTTCAGAGCCCAGAATCTGTCATATTTTTCTCTGTGGGCAAAAGACTGTCCTAATATTGTGTTTGGCCAATATCCTGACAATCTTCGACGTTGTTGGCCCTGCATAGGGAAGAAAAGCTAAGGCTATAGGTTCCAACTCAAGTTTTTTCTTCTTTTTATTACTCCTAAGAGCTAGTCAGTATCTCTTTCCGAATATCCGTTTATAATAAACGTACATCGTAAATGTTCGATTTCCGAATCCAAACTATCTTTATCTGCATTTGAACGTGCTCTACGTAAAATTATTTTTAATACCGTTTTCTTCTGCGCTGGGTGATGGAAACTATTAGCATTCAGGTATAACAGATGAACATTTTAGTTCATTTTTCTTAACGGTTAATGCCTCTAGGAAACTCGTTAAAATATTAAAGTAGAAGCAATAGCTAATATTTATTAATGATTTGTGATCAATTATCTCCGATTCAAATATATAAATACTTCACATTTTATTTTATATGCTTTTCTTTTCCTTCGATTTCTAAAAAAAAATTGTAGATTATGACTGTACCTCTATTTAATTAGACTCTCTGTTTGAGAAGAATCATATCTATAGAAATATGCTATATGTGTAAATTTATGTTAATTTATTTAAGTGCGTATATTATTTGCTAAAATATTTATATTTATTAAGTTATTTTGTACTGTTAAATATATATTGAAGGGTTCAGCATAGTTTTATGTAAAATTTCATCAAAAATTTAATATAATGAATGAAAAATATTATTTGTACTTAATATATATATAAATATGCGCTAAATTATTTACAAATGTTGATTATTACTGTCAAAAATAAAAGAATTCCCATTTGAAATGTCTTTTTAATCTCCACTGGTAAAAATAAATAATATTCCTATGAACATAAAATTGCATATCATAGTCTGAAACTGAAAAATAATTAGAATATTTGCTGTTGTTCTCATTCCATGACATGCTAAACAAATTAGTTAGCATAATAATTTTTAAACTGTTTTTCTATATTTACAATTAGAATGAATACTCTATCACAACAAATCTTATGTAAATGAGCTTTCTATGTAAACGATATTAAATAATGTATGTGGTTTCCAATGACCACGATGTCAACGTGACCATTATAAGCCTTAATTAAAAACATAATTTTTATATTTCAATATTATTCAATAAATCATTTAAGCAATTTTTATCCATTTAGTGGCGTACCTGGGTCTCGGTCAGCTTCTGGAATCACTAGGTCGCTGTGATGAGGCGGCGTCAATGTATCTCCGATGTTCCGAGCTGAGCGGTGATGGTCTGAAGGACCCGGATGCCCATGCCAATGCGCGACTGTCGGCCGTGTTGCGTCTCGCGGGATTGCTGGAGCGGCAGGGGCGCAGGGGCGATGCGGCAGCCGCGTATAGCATCGCCCTGCAGAGAGAAGCCGAGCTCATACATAGGCCTCAGGTAAATTATTATGACAGGGACTACACTACAAAAAACAGAGTGCAATTATAAAACAACATTATCAGTATATTTAGAAAAATCCTTGCAGGACAACAAGACTGATTCACTATGAGAACTACGTCCATTATTTGCAGATTTAAATATGAAATCCGAGTTCAAATGGCCAGTGTTTTTACTCTTTACTCACAATTCGTAGTGATTTAATGGTCTTATTTTACGTTTAATATAAGCTGTTTATTTCATAACAATATGCAGTGGTGAGTAATGAAATTCTATGGATAATTCCTATATAAAAATAACTAGAAAAGTACGTTAATATCCATTATAATACAACATATTTCGCATTTGGTTTTTACATATTCACTAAAAAGTCATATTTTCACCTGTAACAGTTTTACTAACATATTATTTAGGATTAACTTTTCTTTCACAAATATATTTTCTCCTGTAGAAACGCAGTGATATTTTGGTGAGCGATGCAACGTTCCATCCAACAATTCCAAACATATTAATAGTGAACGCATCTTTACATTTTTCTCAAAACTAGATTTATTATCCTGCTACTATTCTGAAATGTTATACTCTGCCAATGGAATATAAATACATAAATAAGTATCAAAATTGCATGTCTTATGAGGAATTAATTTTCTAATGTAGTTTTCATACAGTTCTTGCATTCATTCATTACGAAAAAAAGTACTGAAGTTTTCTTTTATTATTATTATTATGATATTCGAACACGTAAATATAACTTAATTAAGTCAGTGAACGTTTTGCTTATTCTCCCGTCATACATAATGATTCATTAGGTTTTATTGAAATATTCTGACAAAAACATCATTTCTCATATTATGATATTATGTAATGTTTTTAAGTATAACACGTCATTATTGTAACAAAATATGTTTTAAGAAAATAAAATTTATGACTTTAGATATCGTAAGATTTCTGTAACTACACAACTTTTCTAACAATTGTAATGTATCGAAATGAAAATAAATATGTTAAATTATCATATGACAAATATCAATTATAATTAATTATAACATTATTTTAAAATTTTATTATTAAATTTAAAAAGTGAACTATTTATTTCAAACATTGGTTTCAAGATTTTACCCTTTATTTTAATCAAGACAACGTGAACTAAATATAAATTACTAATTTGAATAAAATTGGACCTAAGTCGGTTAGTTGAATCTCTTAATAATTAAGTCTAAAGAATTCAAAATTATAATTTATGCAAATATTTGAATCAAGAATCTTTAATAAAAATAATAACCCGCCATTTTCAAAACCAATACCAGTGCAAATAGTAAAACTAAAAAAATAAAATAAAATACTTGCTATTCAATACTTGAGTTTAAGGTTGTTAGCATTAATGAATTTTAGAGTCACTAGGTAAACAATATTGGAAACCTTTCTAAATGAAAATTTCATTAAATCCAATCCCGTGCCTGCCACTCTTCTAAAAATTCTCCAACATCTCTTTTCTCCGATTGATTACATCCTCATTATCTTGTAAGATGCTTTGTGACATAAAAGCGAGGAAGCAATTTGGAAATTCCCGTGCTTTGACGCTAATGCATTTCTCCGAACAAAGAATCATTCACATTTGTCCTGATTCTTGTTTGAAAGCGTCGTGAAGGTACTTAATAATTTTAAACGAGCTTCCATTAGTAATTCAATCTTCGTTTTTTTGTTTAAAAAATATTCAAGTGAGAATTGAGCAAAGCTATCTGCTTTTCATTTGAAATTGTCCTCGAGTACTTAGTGTAGATCTTTTGTGAAAAAAAAAATTATTAGTAAAATTAATAATAAGAACTTTTACACAGACAAACTTAAAAATGGAACTTTAAGTAAATGTGTATATAATAACCCCGGACATTTCGACGAGGATTATCGTCTTTTTCTAATGGCGAATAAGTTAAGACTGGAAAATGAACAAGAACCTAAAATCAAAGATAAAAAGTAAGAGTCAAATAGATTAAAACAAAACATCATGTAACTTTTTTTATTTCGAAATTATGATCGCTTCAATGTTACAGGTTTTGCATGTTCTGCTTGATAATCATATAACAGTTACTATAAGGTCAGATATATTATGTCAGATCTGTTCGGCTATGAACTCGAGGAGATTCCGGAAAGCGCTGAGGTTGGAACACAAGTCATATTGATAGTAGTCTTTAATGGTCCTTCTTCGGATATCCTTATACTTCCTACAATATAACTTGTTTAATATTAAAAGTATTTGTATGATTCTTAATATACAAAATTTCAAAATTTATCTTTTCCGTCTAATTGCAAATTAATAATAAAAACGATAGCCAAATACAGACAAAATAGGTGACAATATAAATACCATACAACGTTTTTGGTATCCTTGTCCCGTTCTTCAGGTGCTAAGAACAACCTGGAGTAACATACAATCGTCAGTTGATAAAACTCAAAAGCGAAGAAAACGAAACGACAATAGGAGAGGAACGACAAAGGGAAAGCAGAAGGTTTTTAGCGTAATAATAAGGGTTCGTAGCTATTGTTAAGTTTCATAGTGTTTGTTTCTGTATTAATTTCTGTGATGATTGATTTAATGTGAAGCATCTCTGATAAGTGTCTGGAATTGTACCTGTTGACAATGTCTAAAATCTTAACATTTTCCCAATAATATATATATATATAGTCGCTTATTTTCTCTGTACTTGGCTATCTTTCTTATTATTATAATTGATACTTCCCAATATTGTGGTTCTCTGTCTAAAATGGAGTTGTTGTCTTAATCGAAACCGTGATTGGATTTTATACAATGTTTGGTGATTGGAATATGTTTATATGATGACCGTTTGAAAATAGATTCATGTTCTTTAATCCTAGTATTTAAAATTCTTTTTGATCGTCCTATAAAACAAACATTTAATATTATAAACTACATTTCTATTGGAAAACCTATCAATAGGTTCTTTAAGTCCTTTGACGCAAGCAGAAAATGAATATTTAGACTTAAAAATTACAGAAAATTGTAGATTAAAAAATGAATTAGATGAAATGATATCATACCACAATAAGGTACCACCATAAATTCATTATACATATTTTTCCTTATATCAGTGTTTTGGTTGCTTTTCAAATGTAGGAGACGTTCTCGCTGTCACCTAATAAAAGACAATAAATTATAATTAGACAACGTTCCTAGATTAATAATACTTGTCAGGCCTGTGAGGGCTATTCTCTCGCAGGCAGAACCTTTTAGGAGAGATACGAAGGGGCTACCTTTGGGTATGCCTTTTCCTCTCCGTTTTTGAACTAAGGTTCCCACAAGCCGAGGCACCTCGGCCTGTTCTGAGAGGTGTATGGTCCGGGGTCACAGACCTTGGGCATACTGTAAGAGTTGTTCGCTATTCGCATTGGAATAGTCGGCCTGCTGCCTCCTAAACTGGTCGAGGCACGGAGAAGGGAATGCTGCGTCCCCACAGCAAACTCCTCTCCCGCTATCGGAAGGGCGTGGGACAAGTACCCAATGCCCGACCTACCCGATGCAGGTTTTCCCAGGGTTTTCCCTGCATTTCTTTAGACGATTGCCGGGTAGGATCCTTAAAATATAGCCCGGAGGCCCTAGTAACCCTTGGCTACCTTTCTCTACCCTTCCGCACCCCCCTTTCAAATCCCTTCCTTTGCTATTAATGGGGAGTTGCCCAATGTGGATCATCCCCATGTAGCCTGTTGCCTTAAAAAAATAGATTAATAATGTATTACTACAAACCCTTACTGCAGATGCGTGAACAATGATATGTGACAACGTCGCACGAATTTGATTTGCCGGAAAAAGAAAGAGATTGAAGGTCAAATTGGCTCCCATTTGTCTGCATTTGCCTATATCCTTCGTATGAGTATAGTTTCCTTTATAGTTTTAATTAATAACATACATTATGTATTTAAGCTTTTGATTTTAATGCGATCGTAACATATGGAGTTCATACCCTTGTCGACTGATCGATATTAACAGTTTAATGCGAGGAATTCCTGATACCTCATGTTATACGTCACTGTTCTACAGTATGAGAACGCATTTTGTGAAATATATATAATCTGACGATGTATACATAAATATACATTTATGATAAATAATTTACGTAAAATTGAGATATAAAAAGTAAGGATAGTATTTTTGCGCATAAAATATCATGAAAATATTTTAATAAATAAGGAATTCTTTTTTATTCAATAACAAATTTAAAGATTTGTTTGATTTTCTTTTATTATAGTTATTACAAACAAATTAATCCCGTCAGGCTTACACTAAATCGTGATGAAAAATAAAAATGTTTTCTTTAATTGCCATTGATTTATGCTCTGAATTGAAGGGTATTGCCAATTGAATTAGTTCGTCAATATTCTCGCTGTTCTAAATGTACCGTAAAGTTTAATTGCAGCGGACATTGTTTACGAGCGTTCATCTCTGCCAACTGTTGCGTGAGGCAACTAGCCGCAGGGGCATTTGACGGCGAGAAAGCCAGCCTGATGTATGGCTTTGGAAGATATTCCACACGGCTTCCCCATTGTCCGCGCCACCTCACAATGCACTCCATTGTGTGTCGCGACTCGTGGGAGGAAGGTGAAGCTAAATCCCTCAGAAAACGCTAAATCATATCGCCACGGACGTGCGTGGCTGCGAATTTAGCCTCACCTTTCACAGAAAAAGGCTGCTACCCAGGGAATTTCTTTGCCGCGTTGACGCGTGAATCCTTACTCTTTGATGCATTACCTCATGGGGATCACTGTCTAAACTTCACAATTTTCGGTATTCACGGAGAGAAGCTCATTTGTATTTCCATCGACGATGATCCACAAGAAAATTTGCGAATTCTATTAAAGATGAAAAGGGATAGAATCTGCACCCTGCGACTTACGTTTGATTTAGCATCATTACTAGTAAAATGAGAACCAACATTAAACGACAGCCGTTTTATGTTCTGTATTCTATTCGTTATATTACAATTTTTAGTTTTAAAAATTAATGTTTACACCTAATATTGCCGTAATTAACATTCTATTTGCATCGTTATACACAAGTAGGTACATGTACAGCATTTTCTGTCCTTGTTTCAGGCAGTGCAGGAGCAATTAGTACAGATTCGAACTAAGCTGAAGTCTCTAGAGATCTCACAGGCAAATCACCACTCAGAGATTCACATACCTGCTGTAAGTATTACTGTTGTAATTATTTTCACCCAGACGTATTTTGTTTTTCATTTATTACTGTTGTAACAAATACTTTAAAACCCATCATTTACTTGTATATAAATTTTGGTCTTAGTGGAGGATTATATTTATATATTATCGTCGTAGTTGTTAATATACTAATGACTGGCGCGTTGAAAACGAGAATAATATTTTAATTCGACCGAGAGGGAAAAATAAACAAATCCACGAACCATACACGACTTTGGAAACAGTCTCCTATCAAAACTTTGTCGCTGACTGTTTGGAATCAGTCCCTGATGGAATTGTGTTTCGGAAGACGAATCTATCTTAAGTCATAAATTACATTTAAATTAAGTAGTGAATATTTTATCTGAATGTTCCCCGAGAAATACTTACGCAAAAATATTTGTTACTGGAAGATTTGTGAAGTCTAAAAACTATCGTCATAAAAAGAATTTTTTTAGTTTTCTATTTTTATCTTGGCTATAATTCAGATTCCATTATCATTCACTGGTGTTACCATTTCAAACACAATATTTTTCCCCAAATAACTAAAATACTACTATACTTCACTGGTATGTATAATTTTTCAGACTTTCAAAATGGTTATCATACCACTTTTCTTCAGAATAATAAAATAGATAATTTACTTAAAACTTTGAAAAAGTACGATTCCATCACTCTAGTATTGTTAAACATTAATTATATTTAATATTCTATATTAAAAAATAATTTTTATTAGTAGTAATTGTATATAACTGTAAAACTCAGATAAAAATCATTAAAAATATAAACCAGAAATAGTCTCAAACATTTATACACGATATATTTAAGAACTTTCGTCTGATAGTCATTATTACTTAAAAATATGTCATTTAAATTAGTCTGGAGAAGGAAATGATTCGACACTAATCTCTTGGAAAACATTTCATTGTTTCCAACATTTACCCATTTTGTTCCCCACCACGATCTAATACCTCGATATCTAATTGCAAATAATCCAGGATTATGATGATTGACGGTACTTTAACAACTCGGGAATTCTCCTACTACTTAAATTAGAGTAACTAAAAAATCACGCCGAATTACAAGTGAACAATACTCGTTAATTAACTCAATTCTAAAAATACCAGCATCTACTATGAGTAAAAAAGATCAATCTTTAACTACACAGGCATCAAAATATAGCTGGTACCCTAAGAAAATAAAAAATACACTCGACATCTTAGGAGGATCAAAACTACTCCGGGTAACATTTTCTCTACCACGTTAACCTCCAAGACCATGAACATAAAATTTCATTAATGACTATGGTTAATGCGGGAATTAAACTCAGCGACTCCTATAACCCAGGAATCGACCCCAATCTCATTGATGTAAACCCCCTTCTCCACCACCCGTACAGTCAGGATGCTTCTCTCTCTTTTCCATTTGGAGTTGAATGTAAACGCTTAAAAATTCCTATCAAATTCAGTGACACCCGATAACGTATTATTTGATGCTAATAATGGCCGTTAGGAATGTTTTGAATTTCTGCCCCTCCAGCCCCACGTCTAGGTGTATCTTAATCCCTTAGTGTTTCTTCCTGGATGGTAAGTAATATTTGAACAAAGTTTGGCAGAAATTTATCTATGGGTTTAAGATTGTATATGAAAATTTGTTTGGCTCTTTTACATCCACACTTCTTAACTACATCTTAACCAGAATGGTAAATGTCAGAATTAAACTCAGTGACTTCCATAATCCCAGATTCAATACCAGTCTCCGTTGTTTATTCATTATATAACACACTTTCATTGACATATTACCCACCCCCACACCTAGGGGCTGAACTAAGCTTAACTGACATAGTGATTGTCAGGATTAAAGTCATTTACTTCTACAACCTTGGATTTGACAGCAATTTCAGTTTTTTCGATTAAATTTCTGTAACCGCCCTCCACCCCTTCCCTCAATATTCCTGTAAGGGGTTGATATTATACACTAAAAACATCTGGAGAGAAAATATTAATTTCATCGACCCAGAAAACTAATTATTCGAAGCTAAGAACGACCTTCTTCGTATGATTTTAAATTTCACCCCAGTTTACGTAACCATTGGGAGTTGACTAACGCTTCGAAAGGCCAAACGAAATCTCCTCGGTGTGCGCAAAACTCACCAAAGTAGCATCGCAATCGGATGAATGGTTTTCGGAACGTAATGGGGAACAAACGACAGTCACACATGTTCAAATGGCATGTCGCAAGCTCAAGAAAATATCATTTCTGTTTCTGTTTTATATTTGTATGTGTTATTTTTGTATTGAACAATATAAAATTATTCCCTTCGTTACTCTAATCAAGGCGAGCGTAATGAGGAAATATATCTGTAAAGATATACCTAACCAAGAATAGCTCAAGAAATTATTTTAACTAATTTACATTATTTGACCTGTAAGATTCGATTAGAGAAATTCTAGATTATATTTCTTCAGCTCCAATTAATTATCAATCACAGCTACGATATAATATTTTAATTTTATATCACTACAATTGTATACGTAGAGTAACCGATATCTTCATATTAATCTAACACGTAGGAAAAATACATAATTAGAAAACAAATATTTATCATAATAAAGTCAATTTAATTCACAAATGCGTTGAGTAATTATTTGAAACTGTAAAGGTAACAGTTTTTTAATATTTATTGCTTCCAGGTAATAAAATTAATCCTGATCCTATTTATATTAGAAAGAATCGTGAATTTCATGTGTAATAATAAGTGCGAAATAGAAAGTAATCATTATTTAATAGGTGATATTAAATAAACAATTACTGTTATAATAATTGAATAACGTTTCATATATGATTTTGTATATTAAATGAGATGTTATTTTAATAATTTTTATTTGTTATATGAAGATTAACATAATCCACAATACATTAACCTAATATATTATATGGAAGCAAAATAAATTATACTAAATTTGTAATCTGAACCTTTAAAAAAATAAAATATAGGTTTAATTGTTTCGAATAAAACTATTTCACAAACAATCACATGTAAACACCGAAGATAATGTAATATTTTCTCTATACATTGTCTAGTTAACTGTGATTTGTAGAGGCTGTCAGGTTCCTCTTCCGAGTTCTGATGTCTTTCTCTGACACGAAGCACCAATAAAGAAGGCTCAATATTATGAAGTCTATATCCATAAAAATAAAAGAGAATTCAGATGGGGCTGTAAATAGAAACAGCGACCAGAAGTAGAGTAGAGTGAGGTATTAACTAGTGGTAAAAACATAAATCCACTTCTACAGAACATTTGAACATGGGTTTGTTGTTACAGTACTTTTAATTATCGTAGTATGTGATGAATCAACTAATTAATTATTTTACATACTTTTTATCAAAGTTAAACTATTCTGAAATAATCGTTTCGAAACAATTTCATGTCAGAAATACAAATTGAAAAGTTAAATACTGTTTTCGTATTATGTGAAGTGTTAATACCAATGTACAAATATTTCTACAACAATTACAAAACTTATGAATATCTGTTTAATTTAATTGATTATTATGAAATTAGATCTATCTATTGTGACAAAAAAGGTTATTATCCACTTATAGTTACCGTTAATTAATGAAAAAAAAAATCCTAGGTAGAAATAATTTGCAGATTATAATATATAGACTTAGTCCCAGATTCATATTAACGATATATAATTACAATACTTATTTTAGTTCGTTTGTTTAAAATTTTGTTTTAAATTATATTTAAGTTTACTGGCTTCGATAATAAAATGAAATTTATGTACTTTATATGTTTCGTTTGATGTATTTAAAATTCTCCACATGTACTCGTAAATGAATATAGTTTTTTAAATTATTTAAGATATTTTAATACAAAAGAAATTATTAAATTTACAGAAGTCAAAAAAAATCAAAACCCAGTTTATAATTTTGATTTGTCTAATGTCAAAGATTAATTTCAGAAATGTTAATTATAAAATGAAAATTAAGAGCTAAATATAAAGTCATATATATTCTTATTTAGTATTACAAAAATACCCTTCTAGAAGGTCGAACAATAATGTATTTAATTTTGGCGTTCTGCGATATTATGCTGTATTTAATTCTTCTAAATATCACAAGTACACTTTAATAACTGCTAAAATTTTTATTTATGTTTCAGGGCATATCATGTACAACACAAACAATATACTGAATGGCGTGAGATAATAATATAAATGTCTAGTCATCAGGTGTTGAAGAAGCTCGTCATTTTTCAGTAATACTTGTCAAAATGTATTACTTTGATATGAAACTGAGAAACGCCGATGAGTTTTAATCTCAACCCGAAGAAAAGATTATAAATATTTGCTCCAGTTAAAATCAAACAAAGTATTTTAATATATTCAAATTTGCTTAAGAAACGTACAAAATCTTAATATATACAATTGTATGTACCACGTCATATAATATACCTCTGTTTTTTAAAATTAAGCATGGATAAAGATGGATAATTAAATACAATAGAATAATTTACAGACACGAAAAAGATGCAATTTTTATTTTTATGTGTTTCTGTGTTACTGTTGTATTTTAAATTTATGTTAGAAAATAATACTACAAATATGTACCAAATAATTACTGAAATATAATTTATTGTCTCATTTATGAATAACGGTAATGTATGTTTTCATAGTTTTCTTAGTAATAACCTCCAAAGGAAGCCTCACGAAATGCCAATGAAAGTAAACTATTACAAACAACTAGAAAGACCTAACAGAAATTAATGAGACGTACTAACAATAAGATACTTGGAAAACCTAAACGCAAACTAGATTCTTTGGATATAAATGAATGCGGGATTTTAAATAATACGTGTCAGGTTGTAGCCAATTTGGCATAAAAACATGAAAAAAATCCCTGTCACGATGAAATGGTATGGAAATCGCATCAGTTTCGAAATTATAAAACGTCTTTGTTAAAAGTATAATAATTATAAAAATAAATAGTGAAATGATAGAGAAAAATAAATGCTAAATAAATACCACGCAACGTTTCTCACGGATTGCAAAACGTTGTGTGGTAATTATTTAGTTCTTATTTGTGTCTGTTTTTCGCTATTTATTTATGTAATTAGTATACGTAAGAGTTTCAATAAATTTTGCAGAACTTAAAAATTATTTTCAGTCACCTTTGAAGATAAATGGTATCTATTTATCAACATAAATTGGTGAAATATAAAAATTCAATCTTATATTAGTAACACTTATTTCCCTGTGAAATGAACCAATTATTCAGAAAGTTTCTACTGTATTTTTCTTAATGTGTGTTCGGACATATAGTTGAAAGAATACTTATATATATATATATATATATATATATATATATATATATATAAGTGGAGTGTCGAAATTTCTGTTATATATGAGATATTCTATTAATGTTAATGTTTAGACATTATAAATAAATGATAATCATAAATCTTTACAAAAAGACTTCTGAAACGCGTTACCGTTTAAACTAATATCTATTCTAACTGATTGTTAAAACTGACAAACAACGATGTACATGCATAGTTTTTCCTCCCTAATTTTTTTATCTTTCATGAATGAACATGAAACCCATGAAGTCATGATATGAAATTGTTTCATATTATTTTTCAAAACGTAATTAGTAATTTTCAGTATAAATTTGAAGTATTATGTAAACGTGAAGACAAACAATATTTCAAAGATCTAATATTTTGTTACCATGTTAAATTTTATTAGAAAAAATGTGAGGGGAAGTATTGATAATAGACGGTTTACTGACGTTACTCGTATCATCTGCTGCTAACCGTATAGAACTTATTTGGCATTCAATATAACAAATGTTGCAATGTGTATGAATAATATTTTAAAGAATTATTTCAGCTTGCAAACGTGTTATTCCTGAATAAGAAACCTCCTCTTGCGTACATTTTTATACTGTTTTCATATGATATACAGGTTCTTAAATATAACTGTAACTCAAGAAAATGTTGTAAATACTCCATTGTAAAAATGTTTTATATAAATAAATATCAATATTTCTATAACCATTTATGTCATTATTTGAGTCCCTCATTCCTCTCACTTGTCATAATTACTAATTCCGAATATTTATCTATAATAGGTGTTAGAATTGTTGCAATTAGTATTCGTTAACAAATATTGAATCATAAATACAGGAAATATTGTGGATGAAATATCACAATTCTGAATAATCAATCAAAATAACCCAATATTTAAATAATAAGCAACGATGCGACGAATACAAAATAGCCGCTAAACTTAGGGTAGATTATAATTGAAACGTAAGTCGCGAAGCTAAACTGTCGTTCATAATTTAGCACTGTATTTCATATCGAAGAGACAAAATGAAAAGATATATTATCCTGTTTATCTCAGATTAGGGTTAAAAGATACATTTTGATAAATGCAATTATTTTTCGGACATTGAACGTAGGGAAATTATACTTAGTATGTAATAAATAAACTACTTGTTTGTGTTTTATGTTCCGCATACAGATATACAACCGTAGAGAAATTTTCACCAAATATAGTACACGTGTTCCTTGAGACCAGAAAACAAACACTGTTGGGTTAAAACCCGTCTACCACCTCCAGGGACGGGGTGGACGGGAGACGAAATTTTCAAACGACCGATATTTGCGTCGAATAAACGTTTATCGGATTCAAAGAGATTGATAGTGTGTTGATCAATGTTTTCGCTTATAATTTTAACCCTATCGTCATGGCAATAGAGCACCCTTAGGGGTGGGTGTGGAGTGGAGTTGCAAGAAAATAACGCAAAAGCTACCGAGAATTGATTCAAATAAGGGATTATGGATATATGACAACCCGGGCAACGCCGCGACACCACTCCACGAGACGGGGGTGGACGGGCGTGAAAAAGCTCATATTGTTGACATAATTAACTCTCTTAAGGTTGTGCGTGTATTTTTGACTGTAATTGGGTACCAAGTATATTTTTTCAAGAGTATTTTTAACCATATTTACTAATGGGAGTATTTAGTCTTCTCTAAAGGCACTTATGGGTTCTGATTAAATTACCACTTCCTCTGCATAAGAAAAATTAAATCACTTCTTGACTTAAAAATGGATATTGAATTAAATAACTTTTAGAGCTTATATAAATAAATATTTATTTAGCACCCAGCTAGTAGTATACAAAATGACAATTGAGTGTTTATAATCTGCAGTAATGAAGATGAATGCTATAAAAAAAAGGTTTCATACAATGAATTAAAAGAAATTACTGTATTTTCATAAACCATTACGGGAATGAGAACTATTTTGAGGTGATCTTACAGTGGTTCGTTTATGTTAGAATGGCGGAAATATTGCTGTAACACATATTTATTATTCATATATTTGTGTGTTTATGAAACTGTAAATTGGCTATCGTACTACAATCTGGTTTATTTTGCTTCTAAAGGTACGAGTTGTACTATTTTGATATTACTAACAACCTTAAGCTGACTTATGATTTATTATTATAGTTTTTCCATCCTTGAAGATATTAAAAACTGACCATTAATTAAGTAATTACTTTTTTCCATTAAATAAAATACAAGGTAACCCTTAGATTCTCATTTTCGTTTTGGATAACTTATGAAAAAAGTTATATGGAAAGAAGTTACAGAATACTGTTTATATTTTTCTAGATTTATTATAGATTTCAAAAATTTCCTTAATTTAATATTCATAATAGTACCTGAGCAGAATCTCTTAATCAGGTTCTCGTCTATTTCTAATTTATTTGTACGAGCGACCTACCAACAGTAAGGATCAATCACACACACTCCTTGTTTACTAATTAATTATATGGTTTGGACTGTTATAATGTTGCATAACATTAATATGTATGAAGAAATTTGTGGTAATATAGGAAGTTACTACATTATGATAATAAATTGTTAAACATTTTTAAAATGTCCTGAACATTACTTAAGAAATGTGCATAGTGCTGTGAAAAATATGTCGTCTTTGAAAGCAGCTCGCGAGACTGCAAATGACGTCTAATTGTAGTTTAGATGTGCTATTAATTTGCATTTATCATTTATGGTAACACTCCCGCATACACATTTCACTATTCAAAGCGCACTAACACCAGAATCTCACGAACGCATTTCACAATTCAACTCCGAGTGCTACACGTAATTTATCCGCTTACCTGAAGGCAGAGCTAATGTAAGCATGAACCCTCGTCAGCATCTACACATCACACGTTATGCTGTTATTTCATTACAAAGATTGATTGTGTGAGGCTTACCTGCGGCTGAAATGTTGTACAATCTATCATTTAGCGTACACCCTTTTAAAGTTGTTTAATATGTTTACAACAGATAAGCTATTAGTTACTGCATTTGAATTAAACAACGCTCATAAAAAATTGAAAAGTATAATTATATAAATACTTAATTTAGTTTATTACTAACCTCAGGTTTTAATCATTTACATATGTAAAAATATTTTAATTCCTTCTACATATTCAATAAAAAATTTTAATTGTAGCAGCAGTCGTCATGTGACATTTTGATCTTTAATAAGTTATATTTAAAAAATTAAGTATAACGCTTAAAAATTCTAAGCACGTATACAAAATATTTTTTTATATAATTTATTTGTTTAGAAATGAGAATTATTTATAATTCCATGATCTATGATGCTGATGGCTGCCACATGTACTGGTAGCAGTAAAATTATCAGGGAGATATCCAATGATATCGCCTGCAGAGTTTAAAACATGATAGAAAAGAGAGGGGAAAAAACAACAACCATTACTTAAATTAATTCTCTTGGCCACATCTTTTTCAGTCTTTTTCTAGTCATTGGTTGTAGGAGTTGGTCCAGTAGCGGGTTAGGATGATTGTCCAGTACTGCGTGGTGCTTGATTGATGTCTTCCTGCACCGTAGGAACTTGAAGATCGGTGTGCACCGTGAGGTTGGAGTATTTTGGACTGGCACCTTTGGGTCATTGCAATGTTTGATTTGGATGCACATCCCCATAAATCAAGTCCGGAGGACCATATTGGTTTGATGACTGCTTTGTATAATAGGATTTTATTTTCTATCGATAGCAGTGATTTTCTTCGTATCAGCCACCGTATTTCTTTTATCTTGATCTCAACTTGTTTTATCCTTTTTCTTATGTGATATTTCCAAGTCAGTTTAGTATCTAAATGTAATCCTAGGTATTTTACTGTGTTTGAATCTTCGGAATCTTCACATTGTTTATTGAGACTGTGCGCAATTTTTTCATCTAAATTAAAACCTTTGAATTTTCTCATTTGATTATGTAGACAAACTACGATAAAGGCATTAATTACCTATATATGCTCATACTTTCATCTTTCAATATATTTTTTAGCTTGATATTCAAGTCCTAAATTATCAATTAAATATATTGTAATACCAATTAAACAGGCTATTAATTGTTTTTAATAATTAAATTGTTAGCGGTACGAATGCGTAAAGGCGACAATCAAGGCGGGTATTTCCTTTGTTTAACAATGGAAACTGAAAAACCGGGTGCTTGGAGAAATGTCAGTCTGCGCGGAGATACGAGGCAGAACGGTTCCCATAAAGTAGTAACACAGTAAAATTTGCTAACATAAAAGCATGAATGGTATTATCCAGGAGGTGCAACGCGCGAGATATGACAGTTTATGTAAAACGCGAGTAAGCAGTTTGGCGGAGAGACACATAAAATCGCAATTTGGAAGCAGAAGTTTTTGCTGCCCAAATTGAACTAATTGTCATATCGAGAGACTTCGAGGAAATCTACATCCGGCAACCGGCTGAGGGTGGCCAAACCAGATTCCCGGATGGCAGAGACACGAGAGGGCATCGAACACGTGTATTGAAATTCTAAAGTGTAGAATCAGTGAGTAATGAATGGCCTGTTTTGGTGAGTGTTAAATTCAAGCAAGAAGAATCCAAACTGGTACCAGAAGTACTGTCGTGAGTACAAGACAATTATAATAATTGTAAACGATAATTAAAGGGTATAGTCATATTTCGTTTGCGTTTTTGTTTTCATTCGTTTTCTTTTGTTTCTAGTATTTTAATTTTGTATTCCTTTAACTTCAATGAATTCAATTGTTAATGTTTTAATTGGAGTGTTCTTATTATCAAACCCAGTTATTACCCTGAGATATAGAGATCCGACGTATTTGATTGTAATGATATAAGAATTGTATTTTCATAAAATGCCACGAATTAATAACTGAAAAATTAAAGTATTTGTTGTTAACTGGATGAAATTCGGCGTGCAAAAATAGATCTTATACAATGTAAATTTATGAACAATAATAATTTTTTTAATTTAATCTTAAACTAATTTTGTTAATTATATCAATGATTTAAGACCACCTTTTTAATCATTATATATTTGACGTCTACAATGTGTGGCTAACTATCACTCAAATTTTAATTAATATTTTTTGTTAATTGCTTCATTTAATTAACCTTTCAATGTGTTTATTACATTTATGGCTTCACCAAAGTGGAGCAAATTAATCGTTAACTAGTTGTTTCTTACAATATCAACACTCAAACGGAGTTTTAGACTAATATGATTTCGATTAACTAAGTCCAAATTGTTATGGAACAACTAATCGGTTGACAACTATAAAATTCAAGATATGGGCATGAATTTCGGGAAGGAAAGGTCAATATAATAAACAAAATTTTTGAATTAACGTCTAAGTAAAATTTTATTTAAAACATATAGTTTGGAATTGAATGAATTTACACAAGTGACTCAAAACTTTGATATATATCTAAATTTCGAGTCGGTAAAGTCTTTAGAGTAATTGACTCCTACTTAAAATTAAAATTATTCCGATATAAGTCAATTATTATGTGGATGGATATTTATTAGTTTTATAAATTGACTGTTCTCCCATGGGGAATGTCGATTTTGTCTACATTGTTATTTTAACTGATGATTATTTGGTGTGACAATGGTCCAAATAAAACTTTTTAAACCTGATATTTGAGGACTGTGTTATTAACCTTTCTCCTTATCTGTATAATTTTGGGATAAATAATTCAAGGAGATTACCACCATCGGACTCACAAATCAAACTCGGGGTTACCTCCTCACTAGATGAACCCAGATCATGATAAAATGGAGAACGAAACCACTCTAGTAATGATTGGAACATGAAAATTGACAAACATTATTATCCTCATACGACAATCACGAACAGAAATGGAGTAATTTCTCGCTGTCCGCAGCTTGTGTGGCGAAGGAATTTTAGGACCAGTCAGGTTTCCGGTCGAACATTATGAGTGTCCAGGTGGTGGGGCGTCAATAGTTTTCGGGGATCGTACCCGACCTGTAAACACGAGAATCCGACATGTCACCCGGAGTTGGTCTAAGAGAGATGTTGTGAAGAATAGTTATATCACAAAATGGCGCCCAACGTGGGGTGGATTTCATTGAAGAGTCCATTTTTAATTGCTATGATCCTGTGTATGAATTTAAATCTTAAATAATTGTTTGTGTGTGTGTGTGTGACCATTAGTATATTGTGCGTGTTTCTGGCAACGGCTACGTCCAAATGCGTTAATAGTAACTGGAAAAGTATCAGAATTCGTGATAGAGATAAATTGCATAGACGGTGATTGCAATAATTCGCAGATTTTATGTCAGATGAATGAAATAGAAAATACAATTATAGAAAAAATAGAGGAACGCTTCTGTTAAGCGTTTGATTGAGTCTTGGGGACCGAGAACGAGTGCTGACTCTTGGATAAACCCTGAATCACAACTAAACTGTCAAGAATATATAACCAAAATATACTTGACACTTTTCTTGTTTGACACCAAGTAAAACCCCCAAGTTAGTTCATCTCAACTAAATAAGTTAAATGCTTTTCTTGTAGGTGTTTCATTTTCCTTTAGCTGTAAGTTCGGAAATTATGACTCGTAGGTGGTTACCTTCCTCTACCGTCCCGCATCCCCCGTTTTAGATCCCTTCCTATCCTATTAAAGGGGAGTTGCCACCATGTAGCCTGTTACCCTAAAAAAAAACTCATAGGTAGAAGAAAGCGGTATCTGCGAGGGATGTTCACTCGCAGGCAGAACCTTCTAGGAGAGACAGGAATGGGCTACCTCTACGGATGCCTTTTCCTCTCTCCATTTTTGAAGTAAGGTTCCCACATGCTGATTTGAGAGGTGTATGTTCTGGGGTCGCAGACCTTGGGCATACGTTAAGAATTGTTTTCTGTTTCCATTGGAACAGTCGGCCAGCTGCCACGTAAAGTGGTCGAGGCACGGAGAAGGGAATGCTCCGTCCCCACAGCTAACTCCTGTCCCGCTATCGGAAGGGCGTGGGAAAAGTACCAAATGCCCGACCTACCTGATACAGGTTTTCTAGAGTTTGTCCTGCATAACTTTTAGGCGAATTCCGGGTAGGATCCTTAAACTATAGCCCGGGGGCCCTAGTTACCCCTTAGCTACTTCCTCTACCCATCCGCATCCAACCTTCCAAATCCCTTCCTATGATATTAAAGGGGAGTTGCCACCATGTGGATTACCCCCATGTAGCCTGTTACCCTCCCCCCCGCAAAAAAAACGCGTGGCTGTCCTCAATCAGGGAAGCCTGCGAGAGAATTCTCTCGCAGGTGAACCTTCCCACAGAGCTCTGGCGGAGGCTACCTTTGTGGATGCCTTCACATCTCTCTGGTTTTTTGAACTAAGCTTCCCACGTGACGACGCACCTCGGCCTGTTTTGAGAGGTGTATGTTCCGGGGTCGCAGACCTAGGGCATACGGTCAGAGTTGTTCGCTATTCCTATGAAAATAGTCGGCCAGCTGCTTCCTAAACTGGTCAAGGCACGGCGAGGGAAAGCTGCGACTCCACAGCAAACTCCTCTCCCGCCATCGGAAGGGCGTGGGACAAGTACCATATTGCGGACCTGCCCGATGCAGGTTTTTCTAGGGTTTTCGGGCGTCACTTTGAGGCGAATTGCCGGGTAGTATCCTTAAACCATAGCCCGGGCCGTAGTTAACCCTTGGCTACCTTCCTCTATCTTTCCGCATCCCCCCTTTCACTCCCTTTTTTGTGCTATAAGAGGGAAGTTGCCACTATGCGGATTACCCTGTACATAGCCTGTCTCTACACCTTAAAAAACTGCGTGGTTGAGTTACTGGCACATTCCCGTATAGTTTGACAGATTTAATGTAATAAACAGTCTTTTTAGAGCGATGGAATGCCATAGAACTGACCTGTGACTATAGTTTTTCTAAAACCAAATCACTCAACCTGAAAACACTCGGCTCGATTATGATCGAGTAATTATAACATTCCATTTACTCGCACGTTATTGTTAAGTTGTTATTTCCCATTTTTGCCATCCTTTAATCGCTGAACGTCGCATCCTTGCCGCCGGCTTTGTTTACCAAATCTGGCGAGCTTGCTTTGCGTCAACATTTACGAAGCGTCGGAGGCCTCTCAAGGAGAGGCGACTCCTGACGTATTCATGCAAATGTAGATTTGAAAAGTTGACTCGAGGGCTCCCATTAATGCAGCGGCGTCTTTTTCATGTCACCCGTGGTTCGTTCCCTGAGGGGCTGCGTCCTCATGAAATATTGTGTGTTGACGCGCGGTGCGAGTCTTGTAAAATGCTTGAAGAGTGGCACCGGGGGAGTTTAAGACAAGCTCAAGCAGTTTTATTCAGTGCTTCTCCAGCACCACGTCTCAAACAAATTACCATACACTTTCTAAAGATCGTCCAAGATGGTTACCGAAGTGCTACTGTAATAATGTTGAAAACACGGTATTGGCAAATAACTGCTGTAAAGTTAAATTTACCTTTCACGAAGAAGAATTTACAACTCGTATTGATATTTGTTTAGAATATAGCAAATACAATCTATGAGCAATGCTCAAAACTGTTACCTACTTTCATTCTCTGGCACCAGTTATTATTATTCAAATTTAGATAATCAGATTATTGAATACATTGCAATAATTACCTTCTCCTCAGTATAACTAATTAATTTATTATTATTCATAGTTCTTTCACCGTCGTCTTGCTATTTATTATCGAGTGAACTTTTCAATTACTGGCTTGTCTTAACCTTCTCAAACTTGCTTTGCGGAAATATGTCTAATTGCAAAACATAAGCGGAAACCATTAATGTAAAGCAATTATCTCAAGCTTAAACAGAATGATGTCACGTATTTCAAAAGGAAGTTATAAATTAATAATAAGTTTAGATATTTGCTGAATTGTTATTACGACTCTTAGTTTCATGCTTTGGTTTTCCAGATTTATGTATGATGATCATTTTTTCGTACTTCCATTCGATTGAAAATGAATGTCAGGAGGACTGCAGACATGTGGAAAAGTAGTTTAGCGCCTGCCCTTAAATTAAGTCGTTACCTGAAACCTTTCTTGTATTAAGTTTACTCACTTATTTTCATTGAACTCTAAGGTGAAAGAACTTTATTAGATAGTCTTATTTGGCAAGTTACATCAATGGCATATCCCATCTCATCTGGTTTTGAAGACTTTGGTTAAATATACAGCGATGAATCTACTATTGATTTATCACTTCTGGCTCATTCGTCATTTATTTTTCTAAATTGAGAGATATGTTTTTTAAATTTAATTGTTTCCTGATGTGGCCCAGATGTAGTCATTTTCAGAAAGATTCGTGATATAATTTTCAAAATTTTTATTTACTCATCTCTTGTAGTGTATTTTAATTAACTCCTGAATCTGTTGCAAACGAAGTTTTCTGGTACGGAGCTTTGGGAAGTGGATTGCCACGCCGCTCTTTGGAAATGTAGTGAAAAACCGCATCTGGATCTACTGAAGATTTTTTCGCAGGTTAAACTTAAATGATTTGTATAGATAAGACCAGTGGTCGCCAAACACGCAAATGCCGAGAGCTACTTTCGCATTTAGTAAGTGCTTAGCGAGTTACCGCCATTTCTCCCCATCCCTCCCGCTTCTCAAGATTTAAGTTGTAAATTTTAAAAAGATATTTATTCAAAGGCACGGCGAGGAGAAAGCTGCGACCCCACAGCAAAACCCTCTCCTGCCATCGGGGGACAAGTACCAAATGCCCGACCTACCTGATGAAGGTTATTCTAGGGTTTTCCCTGCATCACGTTAAGGCGAATTGCCAGGTAGGATCCTTAAACCATAGGCCGGGGGCCCTAGTTAGCCATTCCGCATCCCCCCTATCAAATCCCTTTCCTAAGCTATAAGCGGGGAGTTCCCACTATGTGGATTACCCTACGCATAGCCTGTCTACACCTACAAAAATTGTTTTACAATATATTGTAACACCAATTAAACAGGCTATTAATTGTTTTTAATATAATTTAATTGTTGGTGGTAAAGGTGCTTAAAGACGACAAACAAGGCGGATCTTTCTTTGTTAACAATGGAGACTGTTGACCGCGCGCTTAGAGAGAACTCAGTCTGCGTGAAGTCTGCGTCGAGCCTGGGTCGAGAAAGGATACATAAAAGAGTCCGCAAGAGATATAAAACAGTAAAGTTTGATAATCTAAAAGTAGAAATAGGGTTTTCCAGTAAGTCCAACGGCGACATATATTAGTGTACATAAATCGCAAGTAAACAGTTTTGACGGAGAGACTTATAAAATCGCAATTTAGAAGCAGAAGTTTTGCTTCACAAACAGAACTAATTTTCGTATAGAGAGACTTTAAGGAGACCTACGTCCGGCAACTGGCTGAGAGTCGGCTAATCCAGGTTCCAGAGCAACTACCGTGTGTTCAAAATCTAATGAGTGTATAATGGCCTGTTTAGTGGGTGTTGACTTCAAGATCAAGAGTCCGAACTGGTACCAGTATCACTGTCGTGAGTACAAAACAATTATGAATGACTGTAAACGACAATTAAAGGGTATAGTCAGATTTCGTTCGCGTTTTTCTTTCATTCGTTTTCTTTTACTTTTTGTATTTAATATTGTATTTCGTTAACTTCAATAAGTTTGGATTGTTAATATTTTAGTTCATTGTATTTGTTCTTCCTATTAAACACAGTGGTGACCCTGAGATAATGAGAAATTCAACGTAATTGAATGTAAAATTACAAAGCTATATTTTCATAGAACGCCACGAATTAATAAAATAAAAATTGAAATATTTATTTGTTTGCAAATCAGGGCTTATAATGTGTAATTATCAACAATAAAATTTTTAATATATAATAGTTTTGTTAATTATTCCTATTAATTAAGACCACTTTTTAATTTATTGCATAAATGGCTTCATCAACGTGGGGCGATTTAATTGTTAACCTTATTAATCATTACAATATATTACAAACAGTCTGGAGTTAAATTTATTCTTTCTATTCTTCCACCCTACTTTAAATTATAGAAATTCTAAAATTAAATTCACAACACAATAACAAAATTGGAAAAAAATAATTCAATTCAATTGCATGTATCACTTTTCTTCTCTGCAACGAGTTTTTTAATATCTGCTGAGTAATTCTCCTATTCAATTCGAACGCAATTATTGATGGTCAGACTTCATGCTTCTGGATTTTTTTTTAATTAATTCATGTTCGAAAAAGCATATTCGCACCGTTAGCTTCAGCTGAACAAAGTCTTCACTCTCAGTGCGACGCGGAGCAACGCTGAATCTTTTTCTTAGTAGGTGTGACCAGATTGGTCCGTGGGAATTGATTTTAGAAACAAATCATTTTGAAGATCTATTAATTCAAGTTTAAGTTTTCACCGGTCTTTGTTAAAATGTTCAGTCACGCAGGCAAAAAATTCTTCTTTCTTCACAAAGCTGATGCAGTAAATTGTGCGAGAAGTGCAATTTTAGAAGTCTTGAATTCTGAAATGTTATTTTTCACTTTAATCGGATAAACTACTGGTAAAAAAGAATTGAAAAAATCTGTGTTTTTTTTTGTTCTTCAAGACAGGATATTGTTTGACGTTTCAAAATTTTGTCTCCCAAAGCTCCAATTTAGCTTAAAATAATATTACGCCTGTCATCATTCCCATTAATTTATTTTCCTTCCTCTCCAATTTCCAATTTAGTACATTCATAGTCTTGATACAGACTAAAACCAAAATTAATAACCATGATAACAGAACAGAACGGAGATTTGTTATTTTCTCTTTTGTCTAGCGAGCTAACGTTTGACGACATGTTTATTCGAATCAAGTGCAGTCCAGTCAGATTTTATCTAGGTTAAGCGCGGATCGTCCGATTTATTTATAACTGCAGGCTTTATACTTATGATAAGACGGGTATGATCCGTTGAGAGGTCATGGTTGGACTCCACTATGAACATGTTTCTATGTATTGCACTTGTTACGAAGGAATCTAGGGGATCAGAGAGTTTTCTGTGATTCGTATACGTTTATACCGTTTATTGTTACGCGTCTTGAGCACCAGTGCGTGTACTTCGAGTTTCAGACTCCAGCATCAGTGAATCTATTCCCTAGGTTCCGGAAGAATTTTTCATATTCGTCTGATTATTGTCAACTTTAAATGGTAACTTCAGTTTCTGGCATCACGCCTTTTCAAAAAGTTATGGCGGCTGCATATTTGGTAATCATAGGAAAAAAGAAGAAGCTGAAACAAGGTGGAGAAGAAAACTATATTTTGGTGGTCAAGAAACTTTAAATCATTTTTAAAATAAATTGGTGGCTGACGATGAACCTTTATTACGAAATTTTACACGAATATTATTTTTCAGAGTGATCCACGTGGTGGAAACTCCCCATTAATAGCATAGGGAGGGATTTAAAAGAGAAGGAATAGGGGGGAGGGGATGCGAAAGGCAGAATAAGGTTGCCAAGTGTTAACTAAGGACCTTACCTAGCACAGGATCTAAAATTAAGAGTAAGGGGTTTTCGAGGATTTTTCAAAAGCGTTTGACTTAGTATATCATAATATATTAATGAATAACTTAAAATTCTACGGTATACGATACGCATTTTCAGTCATCCATTCGTAATCAAATAAATTCAATATCAAAACTGTAGCATTTCCTTCTCAAGTGGAAATCGATTCATTCCAACAATTTTCGGATCTCTTTCATTAATTTTGTATATAGATGAGCTTCCTGGTAATATTCTTCCCCTAAAATCTATGCTGTATGAGGATGACACCAACGCCTTCGTCTCTGACACGTCTCTAAACGTTCTCGGTGTGAAAAATGAATGCGCGTTAACAAATTTGGAACGGTGGTTCGTTGCGTATAACTTAACACCTAATATTGAAAAAACTTAATTAGTTCATTCTTCAGCAGCTTATTATCCTTATGAAATCGACAACATATTCTCAACCCATGCACCATTTCTCGGTCTTCAGGTTGACGTTAATTTTTCGCTGGAATAGACAAATCGACCTACTTAGTTCCACGTGATACTCAATAAAATTATTTATACAGCAAGTCGACCTCAACACCGCTAAAATAGTTTTTTACGCTTATTATCACTCTAATATGTGTAACAAGTTGGGAGTAATGCGCTCGGAGCTCCAAAATATTCATACCCCCCCCCCCCAAAAAAAAGAATATTATGCGCCAGAGACTGTTGGGGACATTTTGGAACAAAAAAATGTCTGGAAAGAGAAATGCGCATGCGCATTATTCCGTTTCGGCCCACATACCACTGTGATCAAAAAGTAAGGTGAAATTGTCATTTAAAACTCCCGGGTATTAGAAAGGCAGGTAATTTTTTCCCCTAGGCTGGTAGGACTGTCTATAATATTTTCCAAGCGTCTGTTTGTTAAAAGTTTTAATTATCTCCGAGTTACACGTGCTTTTGTAAACAACCAAAAGTGAATTTTTCAATTTTTGCAATGGGTGATTTTGTTGAGCAAAGAACTTGCATCAAATTTTGTTTGCGGAACGAATATTCTTGTGCGGACCCGTTGAAAATGTTGCGGAAGGCCTTTGGTGATCAAACTATGGCACAAAAAAACGTTTATAAATGGTAAAACGAGTTGAAAGAGGGCCGAGAACGCGTTGAAGATGAACCGCGCTCTGGACGACCGTCAACGTCTACCGACGAGGGCCACGTCCAAAAGATCAAAGATTTGGTGCTTGAAAATCGTCGATGGACAATTAAAGATATTGCTGATAGTGTGGGAATATCATTTGGGTCATCCCAAACCATTTTGAAGAATGTTTTGTGTCTCAAACGCGTCAAGTCTCGATTGGTGCCAAAATCGCTCAATTTTTTGGAAAAAAAGCATTCGCGTTGATGTGTGTGAAACTTTGCTGTCTGACTATCAGGACCACTTGAAATGCATCATTAGTGGAGACGAGACTTGGATTTACGCATAAGACCCTGAAACCACCGACCAATCCAGCGAATATCGCGCAAAAGGTGAAGCAAGACCGAAAAGACCACGGCAAAGTAGATCGAAAATCAAGGTCATGTTGACAGTTTTCTTTGATTATCGTGGTGTGGTGCACTATGACTTCTTTCCGCCGGGCCAAACTGTCAACAAAGAATATTATTTGAGCGTTATGCGTCGTTTGCGTGAAGCTATTCGTCTGAAACGGCCGGAATTATGGGCGAACAACTCTTGGTTCCTTCATCACGGTAATGCACCATGTCATACTGCATTGGTTCTTCGCGACTTTTTTGCCAAAAACTCTACTCATATCGTTCCGCTACCACCGTATTCGCCTGATTTGGCTCCGTGCGACTTCTGGCTATTCAGCAAACTCAAATGCCAATGCGGGGACGCCGTTTTGACCCGATTGAGGAGATAAAAATAGAATCGAAGAAGGTCTTGAAGGCTATACCGGAAAAAGACTATTCCGACTGATCCGAGGACTGGAAAAAGTGCGTTTTATCGTACGGGGATTACTTTGAAGGGGATGAAATTGATTTGGAAGAATAAATAAAGAATTTATATTTTATAAATAAATTCACCTTACTTTTTGTTCACTGTGGTACACTACCCACAAAGTTCAACAAACTGACTCCTTTCCGTGCTCACTTCAGCTTAACACATGCAGTCACGGTCACGTCGTACTGTGATACAGAAAGGCTCTGAACACTAAGCCAATCTTTGTCCACTGCGAACCCGGTGCGACATATCTCCATCCTTAACTTTCATTCTGCTGTCCTACAGTTGAGGATCAGTACATTGTAGGAGAGCTGCATGAAAGTTAAGGATGGAGAAATGTAGAACCGGCTTAGTGGTCAGAGAAGGCGCTCAGTAAGCGGATGGTTCTGGGTTCTGTCAGATAGACAATCTTCCATCCACATTCCGTAGTTTTTATTTTCAGAATAAAAATAGTATTCGTACAATTTTGGGTGTAATTTATTATAAAACACAGGTTATTTTAAAAGAAAAAACACTTTAAAGGGCAATTCGCTTGCTTGCGAAAATCTTCCACACCATCCTGCCTATTATTATATATAATTATATATATCTTGTACTAAAAATTAACAGTATGTAAATATGTACGAGCTGGCATGCTGTGGTGTAGTGGCCAACGGCATTGTCTCGCATCACAGAGGTCCCCGGTTCGAAACCCGGCATGGGCATCGATGTTTGTGGTCGTCCTGGTAAAGAAAACTAGGGTTAAGGCGGTGGGAGAATCGACACTCTGACCAGATGTCACTCCTAAATCCAGAATGTGTCATGTAAGATGACAGTCTGGCAGCCGTCTCGGTAAAAAAATTACTTTCGGGTTAGAACTGTGTGTCAACTTATTGAATCCGCTGTTTTCAAGTTGGTCGCTATTGAAAACTATGTATACACATTTACAAATGCCGCGTGTTAAGGGCCGGGTCAGAAAATTGGTAACACTATCGCTGTTGTTGCATTATTAGTATTCATATTTTTTTATCGTCGTAAAAAATTTGTTTCTTGTGGTCATGTAGCACATAACTTAAAAAATCTCACGAGCCACCACTGATATTATCGCTGACTTGGGACTGAGAAATGCATAGCTCGGCTTTGATTGGTTCCTTAAAAATTGCAATCTACTTTGACTTTCGTATTTTTACGCAGTATCTCACTTTTAAACGCTTTTATTTAATTCAAAGTTATTCCAGCATGTCAACAAAAGCTAATGAATTTTTATAACTGTCTTAAGTCTTTGGTTATTTCGAACTAGTATATTATTGTTCCTTTTATGCATCTTAATTTATTTTTCAAGCCTTTTACATTAAGTTCCATCTCATCCTTTATATTTAATTTTGAAAGAGGATTCCAGCGCTGCCTGTTTCAATTTATCAATAAAAACTAAGATATTTCGTCACGTTCTTTCTATTAACGCATTTAGGTTACAGTTGTGTAATTGTCAATTTGCTAAGTATACCCAATTCATGATAACTACTTTTGTGCTTTTACATATTTCTTGAAATATTTTGTCAATTACCAGCTGGTAATGACTAAAAAAAATATTTAATTTATATTTATATCATACCCACCATTACGGTCAAATCTTACAGATCAACTCAGAAATGTGGGATTTTTTCAATCAACAACGATCTTAAAATAGTTAAAAGTTGCAATTCTTTCGTAGGAATTATATTCTTTAAAATAAAAAATTCAAGCTGTTATTCCTGTGTTCATTACGAATCCCAAATCTATGCATTGAGCAGCCTTCACAATAGTGCTTTGATGCATACTAATAATTAATTACAAAACAAAATATACACATTTGAAAATGTTATTAATTATTTTGAAGTCCTAATGGTTATATTGTTGCTATGAATAACTGTGAATAATTATTATAAATCCTCGGATTATATTAAATTATTTATTCCGAAGCGTGCATAGAAACACAGACGAAATTTATTAATATTGTTCCAGAATCGAAAATTTCGATGTTTTTATTTTTTACGAGTAACAAATTCCTGACTTTTTTTGTATTGATTATTTTTTCCATCTCACAATATTTTTTAGTATAACGCAATGAAGATACACCGAGAGCCTGCCACAGCCTCTGATTTTAAAAAATATATGGAGAACCTAAATCGCTTCAATTTAATTTAATGACAATTATCATGAAGCGATTCTCAACGTATTGAGTAATAACTGGAAATTGCAACAACACATTACGCATACAGAATTATTATGAAGTAAATTATATAATTAACACCCTGGGCGGTACCGCAAAATGTCACTATAATTAAAAAGTGAACGCTTACTCTAAATGAAAAGCTTAGTAAATGGCAAAAGCAGCATACTCATAATTAAATAATAATTAACAATGGACAAGGTTATTATTTCCAAATATGAAAATACTGTTACTAGGGAAAGTTAGAGCAAATGACATCCTTAGTTGTGAGTATACTAGCGGTCACTACGAATTGTCCTTTAGTAATTATAATTACAGTTAACATCAATAGTACTAAGAAAAAAAATTAATCCGGCTACTTAACGATTCTGATGAATCGTGATAAGTGTTAAACTAATTTTGCAGAATTCATGGAATATCTTAGGAGGTTGCGTGGAGGAATTTCCGTTGTAAGGCACGTCTATGCCATCACATTTCTGGACAAGTATGCGGGGCTGCTAACTATGCGCAGAATGGGCCGTTGTGGTAACTGCAGCTTTAATCGCCATTACTGTACTATAGTGAAACAGAATCGCCCTGTTAGAGGCAAAGCGTCCTGCACGCATTGTCCCTATTACACAGATATTTTCCCTTTAAATGGCTCAACTATAATTATCCATAAGATGCTAATACTTTTTTGATTATGTTATCATTCATACAGTAAAATATAAGACGTGATCATTTAAAAATTTATTTTTCATTAAGGCTACTTCGTTTCACATATCAGTTCAAGCAATATTTCATGGTTTGACCAACATTTTTCGTAGTTACCCTTTTCAATTTCTTCCACCTCATTCTTTATTCAGTTGTTAGCATCAATTTTCTAAAATAGTAAGTAAACATGTTCTTGAGGTCATATGATCTAGACAGCTCCAGTTCAGATCTCGCTTTGAAAATTCCATGGTATTCTATCCTGTGTGTGCTGCCATTTTCCAATTCCGTCATTCCATTTCTTCAACTTATCAGACAATCCTCAAGAATTATATTCAAACCATTCCCAACTCTACTATTCCAATTCTTGTTTAAGCAAAATGAAAATTTATGTGCAATCGTTAAGTTTGTGGACATTATTTCCGAATTTCGAGTAGACATTGAAGTTATACGGTCAATTCTATTTGAATATCGTTCAATATATTTCAAATGCTATTCTATCTAGGTTGTAATAGTCTATTGACATTCGGTATTGGTAATATTGATATAGTCTTAAGCTGATCTGGGAGCTCATACTTATCCAACCTAACTTATATTATCTTTGAATAATTAGTCCCATTTGGTTGTCCTCTATTCTCATAGGGATAGTCGGCCAGCTACCTCATAAACTGGTCAAGGCATGGAGAAGGTAATGCTGCGTTCCCACAGAAAATCCTTCTCCCGCCATCGGAAAAGCGTGAGACAAGATCCCAATGTCCTACATACGTGATGCAGGTTTTCTAGGGTTTGACCTGTATCAAATTTAGGCGAATGCCGGGTAGGATCCTGGAATTATAGTCCGGGGGCCCTAGTTAACCCTTGGAAACCTTTCACCGCCCTTCCTCATCCCCCCTTT
Source organism: Zhengitettix transpicula (assembly GCA_037074705.1). Taxonomy (NCBI): domain Eukaryota; kingdom Metazoa; phylum Arthropoda; class Insecta; order Orthoptera; family Tetrigidae; genus Zhengitettix; species Zhengitettix transpicula. Next base: position 184,263,731 of record CM073591.1, on the reverse strand, counting down.
CAAATACCTTCCTATGTTATTAAAGGAGAGTTGTCATCATGTGGATTACCATCATGTAGCCTGTTAGTCTAAAAAAATAAACCTCTACTCTTAGTTGTTGTCAGTTCCTATTGGAACATTCGCCCAGCTATCTAAACTGGTCGAGGCACGGAAGGGCGTGGGACAAATACCAAGTGCCCTACTTACCTGTAGCAGATTTTTCTAGAGTTTTCCCTGCACCACGTTTAGGCGAATTGCTGGATAAACCTACAGTCCTGTGACCCTAGTTAACCCTTGGCTACCTTGATCCACCTTTCCGCATCCCCCATGTTTCCCTTTCCTGTGATATAAGAGGGAAGTGGCCAAATCATGGATAAGATAGTATGTCACTTCTTCTACCATATTTTTGAAAAGGACAGATAGTCGCAAAAAGCTAATTGCGGGAATGCTTTCTTCTAACGCTGCTTTTGAACTAACGATCCTCTAAGCTGAGATTCGTGGGTCATTTTCAGATATCGGAAACCACAGGCAATAATTGTCGGCTGTTCCCATTGGAATCGTCGGCCAAATGCGTTCAAATCGGCTAAGAATCTTGTCACGGGTCTTTGTGACTAGGACTAAGAGTTATATCGAACTCAGACTGAATCTACTCTTGTGTAAAGCAAACGTCAGCGGGATAGACGGAAATTTAGAAGACTAATGGGTTAAGAGGTTATTAGGAATTACAATTGAATTAATTAGATATTACATAGTTGATTATATATCTTCATAACAGTTAATTGTTGTCAAGAATTAGGTTATTCTTTTTTGATATTCAGATGAGTGGTTAATCAAGTTTGGGTTGTCGTCTCCCAGGATACGGCGTCTGTCTTGATTGAATGTTCGACATGTTTTTAGCAGGCGCTCCACACTAATGAAGTTTGTGCCAGTCACATGTTAATAACAAATTAAAATACATCCAATACTGATAAGTAAACTATTTTTTGAATCGAGGAAAGTCATTGAACAACATGTAGTCTACGTAATAAAATAAAATTCAACTGAGATTGCAAGACGCTTTTCCCAAAAGCCTATCGTTAAATTTACGAAACCATAGCAATTTTAATAACGGCATTACTTTAGTTCAAATCAAGAAAATAAATCATGATGCATGAAACGTGCTATAACGACTCGATTCTAAGCAATAGGCAGGCAATTACTTCAATGAAAAGGTGATTTGTATGCATTTTGTATCAAACGCACTGCAGATTTTGGTTTGATTTTTTTATATAGATTTAAAAAAAATGTAATAATGAGTAAATATTATTGGAAGAAGATACAGGCCTCTTGCGTGACAGTCAACCATTTTACTTTGATTATTTTTTTCCTCACAAAAATATGTTTTTATTATTTATTTACATTCCCATCCACACCTAACGTCGACTTCGTTCTGTTCCGTTTACCTTTGTCGGTGAAGTAATTGTTGGGAGTATCATAGTATAGGAAAATACACAACATCCACGCTCAAGCGGGATTCGAACCGCGGACCTTTGTGATGCAAGGCAGTGACGCTGACCACTAGACAACGGGAGATTGGCAGGCTTATTTGTATTGGTTGATAATTTATTTCATCACGAGCAGGCGGAGAAATTGGTCTCATGAGGATAGTCCACGACTGGACTTGAAGCAAGGACAGCCAAATACGAGGCATATTCAGTTGGTAAGAATACTGTTAGCATAACGGGCTGTGATTTCTTTTGTTTTCTGAGAGTTGGAACCACTGAAGTGTAGAGGGGTCCTCCTGAGAGAGCGAGCATCGCAGAAACTTTGTAGTACGTAAGCTCATGTTGTAGTCTCCAGTTGCATGAATGATGTCTGTAAGAATTCCCGCCAATTGCAAGCCACGTGCTGTGATTCCTACTCGCGGAAGGTCAGGATTTTCTGAGCTGTATTGTGATTGGAAATGAAACGTGGGTGGATCATTACACCCCTGAGTCAAAAAATACAGTCGTCACAATGGCGTCACTCCAACTCCCCACCTACCAGACAATTCAAAACCAAAATTTCTGCAAAATACTCCTGGCCTCAGTGTTTTGTAACGAAAAGGCATTAGTTTGGTCGAATTTTGGCCTCACGGGGAGACCATCAATGCTCAACGATATTGTCAGACCCTAAAAAATCTCAATACTAGCATTCATAACAAAAGTACGAAAATTCTGAAGAGAGTAGTGTGCTTGTTGCACGACAACGCCCGTCAACACACAGTCTTAGCCACCAAAGCGCTCTTGCACTCATTTTCCTGGGATGTTTTGAATCAACCCCCGTATTACCCTGACTTGACGTCTTCTGATTATCACCTTTTCACACCCCCTGAAGGCACACATTGGCTGGATTAAATATCCAACTGACGAGCAGGTGCAGAAAGAGGTTATGAAGTGTGGAAGAAGCTGGCGGGAGAGTTCTTCGAGGATGGAATGAAGAAGCTTGTGCCACGGCTCACCAAATGCATTGATCGGGATGGCGATTATGTGGAAAAATAGTCAACAAGTGTATCATTTATATCCTGTAATTTTTGTTCAAATACACTTCTTATAAAACAATATATAAAAGCAGTATACTTTCAGTCTTAACATGTCTCGTATTGAACTCTGTAGGAACATTACGTTGAATTAAAATCGCCCTTGGGATCTGGATCTGAGCCCCTTAACAAGGGACATTGGTCAGGAATTAAAGTTAGCTTGTAGTTAAAGTTAATCTGTGCGGCTGACCAGATTAAATATAGTTCGGAATTTAATTGTGGCAAAATTAAGGTAAGGTGGTAACGTTTCGTTCTTCTTGTAGTCGCCGTACAAATATTCTAAATTTTGAATCATAGGTTACGTGAATTATTTTCTTTGGAAGAATTTGCCGCAGTTGAGTTTGATCAGGATTCCGCTGATGTGGTTGGGCTGAGCGTTGGCGTGGAATCTCTGCATCCGTTTCCGGTCGGGACCTTTTTGCTCTTGTAAGATGTTCCAGGTGCTGAGAACTGAGTAAAATTCTCTGACTTCATTATCTTCAGTTGAGATCTCTGTAGTAAAATTGAGGATATCAGGCGAATTGAGAGACACGGACATTTGTTTCAAAAACTTAAATTCGATCCATATTTTAAAGAATTGAATGAAAATAGCTTCACTAAGTAATTTGCACACTGTAATTTCCCAAAAATTTTTGATTTCATAATCAAAATGTATCCACCACACTTAATGAGAAATATTTAGCACATTATTATCGATATTATTCGGGTAGTCCACTGTCTTAGAGTAGAAAAAGTGAGAAAGAAAAAATAAAAGTAAAAGGTATGAAAAGTCAAAAAAAATAAAAACAGAAAGAAAGAGGCGAGCTTGTAGTATATATCTACATTTTTTTTGTTATCTTCGAGACGATCTTTCTCGTCTCCTATTTGACCTGCCTGTTCCTTTCTGTTTTTTTTTGATTCTTGGCTTTTAATTTTTCTTATTTCTTTGTCACTTTTTCTACTCCAAGACAATGGAATACCCTAATAATTTCAATAATACAGTTATCTCACCGTTCTTAATAAATATCAAATCCAGATATTTATCACCGTTTCATATTATAAAATTCCTCAGAGACTATTTGTAAAACCGTTTTTAATTTACAGTGGCACCCATCCTGATTCATATGTATAAAATAAATTTCTTTTCTTGGTTCGAAATAAAGTGATGTCGTTATTAAAATTGCAATGGTTTCGTAAATTTAACGATAGGCTTTTGGGAAAAGCGTCTTGCAATCTTAGTTGAATTTTATTTTATTACGTAGACTACATGTTGTTCAACGACTTTCCTCGATTCAGAAAATAGTTTACTTATTAATATTAAATGTATTTTAATTTGTTATTAACATGTGACTGGCACAAACTTCATTAGTGTGGAGCGCCTGCTAAAAACATGTCGAAAATTCCATCAAGACAGACGCCGCAACCTGGGAGACGACAACCCAAACTTGATCAACCACTCATCTGAATATCAAATAAGAATAGCCTAATTATTGATAACAATTAATTGTTATGAAGATATATAATCATCTATGTAATATCTAATTAATTCAATTGTAATTCCTAATTACCTTTTTAATGCGATCATAACCCATAAGTGCGTAATTATTTTTGTAAGTTTGTTAAATGAAATTTTTTCATGTTTATTTTTGTGAATACAATACGAAAAAAATAACTAAAAAATCAAACGTGACTGAAGTCAAATTGTCTCACGATGTAGCACATATTGAAAGTAAATATAATTAGATCTGATTTATCAATAATTCACATTAATTCGATAATTATTATTTTAGTGCAATTATAATACCCTGAGAATGAAACTTAAATTTCCTTTCTTGCAAAAAAAATAATGAAAAACCCACAGAAAATAAATATTCTGAAATTGTACGGCGGGTAGAAAAATCTTGCCTGAGGGGTTGACGCACGGAAAGCTAGGATAGACATGTTTTAATATGTTCACGGATGCGAAAAATTTCACATTTCCTTAAGTGCATATTGTTTTATATCTTAACCTCAAATTATCTCTCTTAAAAACCAACAGATGCCTCTGGGGTGATACTAAAAGTTGTTTTTAATGTATGCTACACAGTACACTAATAACAGACGTTAAAAAGCATTAATGATTGAATGTTATAGGTTGTGAAAATATGTATCCAAAATTATTGCTTGGCGATAACGAAGTACGTTGTTACCAAAACTACTTGACTAACATTTGAAAGCTTGAAAAATAAACCCTTCTATGTATTTAACATAAAATTAAGTTCGCAAGCAAGTGGAAAAATATTTTGAGTTTTTTCCCGATTTATCAAAATTAGTATTACCTAAACTTATTGTGCTGTTTTATAAAATTGATTTTATGTACCTATGTTATTAAAATTCTCATAATTGTGCTTAACTGTGTAAAACTAAACGTGGAATTAATTCACCTGTAAATGTTTTGAGCCGTGAACGAGGCGCGGTGTCCATTTCTTTCCGCACGCGGCTATACTCAGCTCCCGCTGCTTTCCTCAGATCGTGGAACGTGTCACGAGCAGGACACACAACACAATTCACTTTACAGAAGTGTTGTGCGAAAAAAAAAGAAGAAGACAGCATCAAATAAAAATGTGTTCTGACGCATAAACGTCACTTCCAAGGCAGCCGCTTTTTCTGCATAACTGTTTCGAAGATAGGGGAAAAGCCGTCTAAATGTACGTTAAGTGAAACTTCTAAAAGAAATAATAGCGCCTCCGATCCGTCAAAAGTCGAGTGTTTGTCTCTGGTTATGTGCTTGTGGGAACAAAGGAGACAACAGACCAACACATACTTACTCTTTCTTGCCAAATGTGTATCGGAAATGACATTTACCAATCATCTAATTGATTTATAAATACATAATTTTGATGAGTCACTTTCACAAATTAAGTTAGCATTCTTTGTTATGTATAAGGGTAATTAATTTTATAAATAATGCCTTTTTTGACCAATGCCAGACAATATTTTATTTACTTACGACAACGTTTCGGTACGTTTTTGTACATTAATCAGGTCTTTCCTGCGGAGAAATTTTACAAAATAAATTTATATTATCAAGAAGCTAATGAAATTAAGAAAGTGGTTGAATAAAAGTTAATACTATTAACACAATTATTATCTAAGCCCATATTCCACACACAAAACATTAAAATTGTTAAAAATATTTTAATACATAATGCTTACCCTATAAGTTTTATTAGCAATCAAACATCTAAAATAATCAATAAATATAATAGTGAAATTAGAACAATAGACATTAATTATAAGAAAGAGGTGAACAATCAGTTTATGGTAATGCCATATTATGATGAAAAGAATTATTTTTGTGGGCTGGGTTTTTACGTTAAATCAAAAATTATTTGACCATTAAAGAAATTTTATATAAGTTAAGCATGAAAAACTCTTATCTCAGGCACCTGTGGTTTTTACATAGAAGAGATCTGCTGCCCGTACCAAATGCGTACTGCTATTCTGTGTTGTGTTGTTTACTGTAGCTCTCGTACCTACGTCTCCGTATCTCACAGCCGGCAGAACGGGTTAACTGTATCGATGACTTTAGTCAGGACCATTGCAAGGCGTCGACTCAGGGGTTGACCATTGGCTAAGGCGTCGGCCTCCGGGATTGATTGCTGGCAAGCCGTCGTACTAAATTGTGTGGCTTCGATGAACTCTTCACTAACAAATTGTGGCCCCTTTCTCACGACGATTCTGCCTCGGACTATATCAGAGACAACAACTTGGAAAAGTTTACAGCAGAACTCATGAGATTTGTAGATTGGTGACACTTAAAACGTTTGCACGTAACGCAATACGGAGCCTTTCATAATCACATCCACCAGCTGCGGTGAGCGCAGAACAACTGTCCAGTTTCAGAACCTTATCTTCATTATAGCTTCCCAATCTTTTACTTTTTCCATTATTAGAAAACTTCGTCGAAATGTCAGTTTCACTGATTTTTCCATTCTTACAAGAGTTATAGCACGCAGCTGCAGTTCCGTAGTCAACAATGGCCAACTATTCTGTCATGTCGAGGCCAAAAATCGAGACAGGACACGAAAATTACTTGGATGGAAATATTTATCTCCTCCACACCCACGCACGTGCACGATTTCGAATTCTCCAAACCACAGCAAACAAAACTTTCGAGACAAAGCAAAGCTAAACTAAAATACACGCGTTACAATGGTCATGTCAGCGAAAACTTAAAACGGTTTTTAACTAAGTTGGATTTTAATATTATTTTCAAAATTAACAATTATGTTACATATATTTATTAAAAAAGGGAAATATAAAAATGATAAAGAAAAGCAACATAATTTTGTATACAAAATTAATTGTAGTGAACCAAATTGTAATAAATGTTATATAGGACAAACAAAACGAGGTTTGGAAATTAGACTTAAGGAACACAAAAACAACTTTAAAACTTGGAACCATAATGTGGTCAGTACTAATAGACTGGAGGAGAACCATGATTTTGATTGGAAAGATATCGAGATTTTAGATATAGAGAAAAACCTGTATAAACGCAATTTATCTGAAATGATAAACATAAAAATGACTGAGAACACCTTCAACTCACATAATGATACAATTAAATTACGAAAAATTTACAATGCTATAATTAGTTGATTCTTGATTTTAATTTTTTAATATAATTTTTGTATAATTGTTTGTTGAAAATGTCAGTTTAGTAATTTCTGATGATGTGAAAGAAATTGGTTTGCGAGGCACGTCCCAAGGTCACAGGGACAGATTGTAAATACCTAAGGGATTAGACAATTATTATTGAGGGTTGGTAATCTCTCCAGTTCTGCTGCGACCGCACTTGTGTAGTTTGTGAATACGTGCCTCGGAAAAACTTCTAAAGTTTGTGTTTGTTTGTTTTTCCAATAGGATGTGAAAATATGTTTTAACATTGAGTATATTTAAGTGAGTGTTTTCTTAGATTCACAGTGTTAATAGTATATTATTTTCTGTTCAACCACTTTTATAAATTTATTGGCTTCTTCATAATACAAATTTAGTTTGTAAAATTTCTCCGCAGGAAACACCTGATTCAGATACGAAACGTTGTCGTAAATAAATAAAATATTGTCTGGTATTGAACAAAAAACTGCATTATGTAATAAATATAAACAGATGTAAAAATACAATCTATTTAATTTAATACTATTATTAGTCTTTTCTACAATGGAAATGCCAATACCTTATTAGTAGAGAAATATTCATGATTTGCGAAGTACGGATCCCACATAATCATGTGGAAAGTTTTCTGATTGACATGACTTTAATTAAATTATTATATCATAACTTTCAATACTTTGCTAGCAACGAACCAAGTCATTTTAAAAGACAAAAAAGGGTACATTAAAACTTTATTTCGCTATAATTATGAATTCATAAAACACCTTATAAACGTCGAGATCATTGCCGGCCCACAAATTCAGAAAGTTTCTGTCGAATATTTGGTACCGCCTGAGTCGCATTAGCGTTGAATTACAGTCTACATGCGCACTCCCTACCGCGAAACTTTCTAATAGTCATTAGCTTTCCATTCCCCAGCTTGGAAACATAATGACGACACGGTCAGGTCTGCGTATGTAACCAGGGTGTGTCCCACAGCCACGCACACTTGCGTGATCTTCAATTACTCTCACAGTTCTAATTATTCAGGCTTAACGCTGCCTCGTAATTCGAATATTTTGTTCACATTCTTTTACATGTTACAAAGAAAAATGCTTTACATTTCATTATGTCTCGTTGACGATAATTTATTAGTCATTTCTTTCAATAGTGCATTAGTAACTTGCGACAAACGTAAGAGTACATAATGAATGTCACTGATGACGTCAGTGTTTTGAAGTCAAATAAGTATTTAATTTCAAATCTCTTGAAATTGGACAGTATTTCAAATATTTAATTGTCTGTGGATTTCCATTTGTTACTGGAATCTCATAATAAATATGTGTAGAACGAATAATACTTTCGTATCAGTTTAGCATTATTAAAACTAGTTCATAAATAAAGCGTAACATAAATTATAATAAAGCGAATTCGAGCTTTATATTGATTATTTTAAATTTTATTTAGTTTATACGTATGAAGTAAGTTAATTTTGAAGCTATGTTAAGAAGTCGTAAACAGTTTTATGCGTTCAAAGTATTTTAATCATTTAGATTAATTAGTTTACCACTGCATCGTTATGTTTGTAATTTAAAGTCATCAATTTATTTGTTAAATTTCTTAATATAATTTATTCAATTCTCTAACTGTATTGAATGCATTGTAGAAGCTTGTAATCAGTCGACGGATACAATGAGTACAAAGTAACAGGTAGTTTACCAGTATTGTGATGAAGCAAGACATTTTACGACTAATAATGGGAAGCGGTAATTAATTGAATTAAGCGAGGATTCTAATTGTGACACGTACTATTTTTTTTAGGCCAACAGACTACATGAGGGTAATCCACATGGTGGCAACTCCCCTTTAATAGCATAGGAAGGGATTTGAAAGGGGGGATGCGGAAGGGTAGAGGAAGATTGCCAAGAGTTAACTAGGGCCTCCAAACTATATTATAAGGATCCTACCCGGCATTCGCTTAAAAGTAATAGAGGACAAACCATATAAAACCTGCATCAGGTAGGTCGGGCATTGGGTACTTGCCCCACGCTCTTCCGATGGCGGGAGAGGGGTTTCCTGTGGGGACGCAGCATTACTTTCTCCATGCCTCGACCAGTTTAGGAGGCAGCTGGCAGACTGTTCCAATGGGAACCGAAAAGCTCTTACCGTATGCCCAAGGTCTGACATCCTGGAACATACACCTCTCAAAACAAGTGTCGCTTGTGGGAACCTTAGTTCAAAAACGGAGAGACGAAAAGGCACCCCCAAAGGTAGCCCCCGTCGTCTCTCCTAAAACGTTCTGTCTGCGAGAGAACATCCCTGGCAGGTTCTGCCTGCAAAAGAATAGCCCTCGCACACCCCTCTGACACGTCCCTTTTTTGGGAGTGGGGGGTAACAGGCTACATGAGGGTAATCCACATAGTGGCAACTCCCCTTTAATAGCATAGGAATGGATTTGAAAGGGGGGATGCGGAAGGGTAGAGGAAGGTAGCCAAGGGTTAAATAGAGACCACGGATCCTACCCGGTAATTGTCTAAAAGTGATACAGGGAAAACCCTATAAAAACCTGCATCAGGTAGGTCTGACATTGGGTGCTTGTCCCACGCCCTTCCGATAGCGGGAGAGGAGTTTGCTGAGGGGACGCAGCATTCCCTTCTCCGTGCCAGTTTAGGAGGCAGCTGGCCGAATGTTCCTATGGAAATAGCGGACAACTCTTACCGTATGCCCAAGGTCTGAGACCCCGGAACATACACCTCTCAAAACAGGACAAGGTGCCTCGGCTTGTGGGAACCTTATGCATTTTCATCTGAGCACCTCCACACTGCTCTAATCTTCGAGAATTTGGAGAAATTCGGCCGTTTCTGAAATTTACGTTTATTTTAAATTTGAAGAATTTCGGTGTTTCTCGGGACTTGTAAATATTCATGTCACTTACTCAATCTTTCTAAGTGCGACAGGTAGCCAGGAAGGGGATTGGAGCATCATTGCAGAAGGACGCACCATTGACGCCAGCCCGACTTCGAAAGAACTTCTCTGGACATCACCGCAGAAGTGTGACCCCGTACCATTATCAACGCATGTCTAAGAAATACTGCCAGCACGGCAGTTCCTTGACTATGCGGAAATACGAAAGATCTAGGCAGTAATCATCCCTGGAGGCCAGCGACGCCCTAGCCAGTAGTCAACTTCGGAGACAGACGCCCCGCGTCAATGTTTTGCTTAAAATGAAAATTTTCAATTAACAGAACAAGGTTAGATAAGGAATGAGTTATTTAGAACGAACTCTTAACAAACATTATTTTCTCGAAGACTTTCAAAGAATTAATTGTGAAAATTAATTGAAAGAAAATTATAAATATTGCACGTGAAATATTCAAAGTGTTAACTTTTTCATTTAATTATATTCAATTTCGTTTACCGAAGATACAATTCCTTACAATATATTTCTAAAATAGAGGTGAAATACGTGTATACTGAGAGGGCAACTTTGAACATTTTTTATAGTGATAAGTCGAATAGATAAATGTGAAAGGACTGCAATGTGAAGTTATTACAGCATTACGAAAAAAAAATCTGTAGATATGTAAAGATAACGTCTTGGGTGACGAATCATGGCATGGAAAAGACAGGAACAAAACAGCTAGGCCCCATTACACTTTCAAAACAACCTTTTAAAGACAAGGGCTGACAAGTGAACGTCAAGAACAGTGACGGCTGAAAATTATTGTTCCATTTCCACCAGATGTGTATAAGCCAGCTACTGTATTTTTTAAAAAGGACTGTTACAAACAAGATTACGTGAGATTGGCTACGAATTGTAAAGCTGTTAATAACAAATTTCTGTTATTGAGATTTTTTGTAGTACAGGGCTGGAATGTCGCAGTGCTCAAGGCGACCGTGCTCGGAGCGACCGTGTTGACAGCGGTCCAAATCATATCGTGGTCTCAGCGACCATATAGAGGGACCACTAATTCCCCACGTCCCACTTCCTTTTGTCTATACGAACTCATTTCATTTAGTATTTCAACACAGTGCTAGTCTATTTTTATTATGAGTTACATAAAGTATATAATGTTTGATCATGTATTTAATATTCAAATATTTAAGGATTTCCCGGTGTAGTTGGTGCATAAACGGTTTTTCACGAAGGTTCAACTGCGATTAAACCCCGACATTTCGAAAACACGCCAAGCTGTGTCGTCATGCTCCAGGCGAAGATGACGACAGAGCAAAGTCGTCGAAATGTCGCGGTTTAATTGCAGTTGTACCTGTGGAAACCCGAGAACTATTTGTGGTAATATATATTGTTACTTTCAACAAATTGATGTCATTACCGTTTTTATTATTAACAATTTACCATAATTCTTGACTGTATATGAATATTAAGGAATTGAGCTCAGATTATTTTTAGTTATTACGTTTTGAAGAAAAATGGAAGAAAACTTATAAGTGATAAATATCAACGTATTTCCGATAAAAGCCGGCCTTCTGTGGTGTAGTGGCCAGCGTCATTGCATCGCATCACAGAGGTCCCGGGTTTGAGTCCCGGCATGGGGATGGATGTTTGTGGTCGTCCTGGTCAAGAAAACTGGGGTTAAGGCTGTGGGAGAATCGACACTCTGACCAGGTGTCACTCTTCAATCCAGAATGTGTCAAGTCAGATGACAGTCTAGCAGCCGTCTCGGTAGGACAAGACACTTCAAGGGCTGTCAAGCCAAGGAGTTAGTAAGTTACTTATTTCCGATAAAAATTGAGTGTCTAAAGCTTTTTCAATTAAATTTGCAAATATAGGTTGATTCAGTGTCCAAATACTGAACTCACCGGACGTTTAAAGCGTCTTATGTGGTAATTTAATATCTTTAATTTATTTTTTGTTGAACAAATCCAGGTTTCTTTGATAACATGTATTTAATCCGTCATTAAAAACTGTATATATATATATATTATTTAATCATAATGCATTATATTTAATAATCTATGACATCCTCGTCGTACCTCCTTTTTTTAGGGCAACAGGCTACATGAGGGTAATCCGCATAGTGGCAACTGCCCTTTATAGAATAGGAAGGGATTTAAAAGGGGGGATGCGGAAGGGTAGAGGAAGGTAGGCAAGGGTTAACTAGGGCTCCCGGGCTATGGTTTAATGATCCTCCCCGGAATTTCGTCTAATAGTGATACAGGGAAAACCCTAGAAAAACCTGCATCAGGTAGGTTGGGCATTTGGTACTTTTCCCACGCCCTTCCGTTGGCGGGAGAGGAGTTAGCTGTGGGGTCGCAGCTTTTCCCTCTCCGTGCCTTTACCGGTTTAGCGGGCAGCTGGCCGACTATTCTAATAGGAATAGCGGACAACTCTTACCGTATGCCGAAGGTCTGCGATCCCAGAACATACACATCTCAAAACAAGGCGAGGTGCCTCGGCTTGTGGGAACCTTAGTTCAAAAACGGAGAGGAAAAGGCATACCCAAAGGTAGCCCCTTCGTATCTCTCCTAAAAGGTTCTGCCTGCGAGAAAAAATCCCTCGCAGGTTACCTGCGAGAGAATCCTCTCGCAGGCTTTATCTACCCCCCCCCCCCATTAATTTTGGCGGTAGGGTTTTTTAAATTTTATTTTAGGGCAACAGGCTACATGAGGGTGATTAACATTGGGCAACTCCCCTTTAATAGCATAGGAAGGGATTTGAAAGGGGGGATGCGGGAGGGTAGTGGAAGGTAGCCAAGGGTTAGCTAGGGCCCCCGGGCTATATTTTAAGGATCCTACCTGGCATTCGCCTAAAGAAATGCAGGGAAGACCCTAGAAAAACCTGCATCAGGTTGTATTTAATCCAACATTAAAAAACTGTATATATTTTATTTAATAATAATGCATTCTTTTTAAAAATCTCGTTGTACCTCAGGTAATTATATTGTTATACTGAAAGTATTTGTTGCTATTTAAGTTATTATAGGTTAATAAACTACAATGATAATTGAATGGACGACATTAATGTTGATAACATACGAAATTCACTTTCAAAATTATGTATTTATTTTTGTTCACAGAACATAAACAATGACATAAACGCCAAAGATACAACTAAAACTTCTCACAGGTACTCCTCTAACTGTGAATATCTCTGCCCAAATAACACACAAACACAGAAATATAAAAGTTTTGAATTAAGTAACAAACGGATATCATTACAAGACCAACGTTTCTAATTATAAATAATGCTCCGTTCGCTTTTAATGATGAGACGCAGCTGTTCAAAATATACTTGTGTAAGTCGGAAAAACGAATGCACTTTACCTGTTTATGTAGACCAGTAGAAACGTAGTTCCAAAGCAGACAAACATCCCAGGAACCATTTGAATGATTTTGTTAATTACATGAAATGTTTTCGAGGAATAGTTATAGTGTTAAGGGATGTAACAGAGACACAATAATTAATCTAAATAGAATTTAATTAAATTGTACTAGAAGAATCATGAAAGGCGTTAATTGTGTTCCTAGAAAGAACATCAACAAAATTGCCTTACAGTTTCAAGAATCAGTTTCTAAATTTATATGACATATGTCTAGTGTTAAATGTGTAACCTGATTAATATTTAGTTTTGAACAAACCAAGAGCTTAAGTAAAAAATTCTGGTGCTTTATTCATAAAATTTTGTGTTAATTGTTAACTCTGGGGAAAATGTTCCCTTTTTGAGAAAATATTTATTCGTGCCTGAAAACACCGCTGCAGTCTTTATGATATAATATGCAACACGACCGTAGGATTTGGAGGTAAAGGAACACGACAGCGTATGCACACATCCTGGTATTACTGTGGAGCCCATTATTTTCAAAGCCATGAATCGTTACAGAGTTTCAGATTTATGCTCAGTTAACCAGATTAACAACGGGATGTCAAATAATCCCGTTAAAAATAATCCCGGTATGCTTTTTATCACGGTGAACTCTGCTTTGTAAAGCCTGCCTAAATTCCTTGACACTGATGGGATTTAGTCAAGTTGGAAGACAAAACTTCTCTTCCATCAACATCAATTTATCTTACGTTAAAATTTTACACTACATGAACAGTTAAATACTGAGTGTATTCGTTATATAGGGATGTAAAATAAGGTTCAAATACTCTATTTTTTAAAATAATGTGAAAAATTGTTCATCTATATGCATTTCTGACCCTTCAGCTCTATGGCCCATATTTAGATCGCGTCATGCACGACTTTGAAAAAACATTAGTAACAATGGCTCAGCGTAAACCGTCGGACTAAGTCTGCCCAATTAGTGTTTAATGTAGTTTATGGATACTGAAGGAACACACATAAACAAACTATTGATTCGCGTTTCAATGAGTCCATTTCCATATGTGAGAGCCGATGTTAAAGTGATCACGTAACCAAATGTCAACGAATTGCGTTTATCTACGTCTCGTATTCATCATTACCTTGACTCAATGAACACTAAACAGTATAACATTCTTAATTACTTAATTTTGCTCCGCGCCGGGAAGAAATAGATGTAATATTCTGTAATAAATAACAATTGAGGCTTTATTAATTAATTTAAAGAATTTGAAGAATTTACCTCACGTGACGCCATTTAGGTAATAATTAAATGGAAGGCGTTAATTAAATGAAATAATAATCAAAATTAACAAACAAAATATTTATTTATTTTGCGGCAAAAAAGAAATAATTTTTTTTAGATCTTTCTCTCTCTCAGGGCTTCTACTGGGTTTGATAATGGACACAACAAATTGATTTATAAATCTTATTAACAAAAAGTTCGCAATTTACCTAAACAATATGTCGATAGAAAGAACTTAAAAGTAAAGAAATTAACTTTGATTGACAATTAAAAGAGAACTAAATCTGACTTTATCCTTTAATTAGAGTTTACAATTAATCATTAGTTTTGGTTTTGTTACTTACATCTGTCCAGCTGGTACCAGCATTCTTTTTGGTTTCGGAAGTACACAATTGCAAACATTTACACTGATTCTAAAATTGATAGGTTCACAGGAACTCGGATGATCCTCTTTTTTGTCAGCTATCTGATGTCTGCTTGCCTTATACGAATTCTATGATTCGTAGATTTGTTAGTCTTGTACCGCTTTGGACTAAAACTACAACGTAGCTCCTTGAAGATTTGATTTAACTGTTTATTCTTTTCGGAGCGAACTAACTTTTCTTTAGCCCCTTGCTGTAGACTTAAACTGTCAACTTTACTATTCCAGGCTGGCTATAGACGTAAACTGCTGACTTTCTTTCCTGGCTGGCTATAGACGTAAACTGCTGACTTCCTTTCCTGGCTGGCTATAGACGTAAACTGCTTTTACTTAGCGATATTTACGAGGTAATACTTCCGTGAATGTTTTTACTTTGTCTTAAACTCACAACTTTGTTTAATAATACATTATTGATGGCTAATCTCTGCTCTAGTATTATTTGTTCCGTCCTCTGAAATGTCCCGCCACCAACTGACTCCCAGTGCTCTCGAGTTTTAGCGCGCATACGCCATTTTTGACTTTTCGACAAAGCAAGTGAGCTCGCTTTGTTCGATCAGACCGCTATAATGGATTTCTCAAACAATTCAAATTTTATGTCCAAACAATTAATGGCCTAATTAATTGGCATTACAATACCAATTGTTACTTAATAAATTAATTTTTTAATTTACTTTGGGGGTCAAAGTTAGGAAACAATTTAAAAAATAATAATTTTTGAAGTAATTAAATAAATTTATATTTTACTTTAGTTTACAATCATTTAATGAAATATATAATTTCAACAATTTAACTCCAAAAAGGAAAATTCGGAAGTTATTAAAATTTTAAAAGAAAATCTTAATATCTAGTGATAGGTTTGATGAGGTAAAACGAAAGTTTAGTAATACAATACTTAAAATAATATTTAAAATTCTGTAACGAATTTTACAAATAAATATAATATAAATTCGTCAACGCCATTAATTTAAATGAGACTCATAGCTCAGGGCGCTTTATCGGGCCTCGACGCAAGTATGGAAAGCACTTTAAACTGTAAAATATCAAAATCTAAAATATTTAGTCATAAATTCAAACTCAAAATACAACCACAAAATGAAATGAAATTTGACGGTACAACAATTATACAAGGTTTACAATTCATTTTATTTAATTTTAAAATTAATCTCTTGGTCCGGATTTCAATTTCAACTCCAAACAAGCTTCACCAAATGTCTACGGAAACCTTTAAAATTTTGAAAAAGGCCATATTTTCCATACAATTGTATATTCATATTCACAAACACACACACACACACAATTTAATCATTTCAGAGCTTCAGACAATAGAATACCATCTACGGAACCACGATGTTTCGCCAGCGGCCACCAGCCAGTATCATCGCCAACACTCAAGATATTTGAACCGTGGACACCGGTCACTGTTACAGTGATCCAATAATGTACGGATCACGAAATAGTTCTCCCCGTGGTCACCAGTCAATTAAATGTTCCAGATACAACAACCAAAGAACTTGCATAGTACAATTATTAATTGCCACTGAATTCTATAAACATCTCTTTCTATTAGAATTAGCGCTATGTGTTAGAGATAGCCTAGCTTCATACAACATGGAATAGACGTTCAATTTGACTATTGCACCTCCAACTGACCGTCACAAACATACACTAGCAAAACCCGACTGGGAATGCTCTTAATCCAACGTTCTGACGCCACACGTCGACGGTTCTGACACTCTTTCTGACCTTTGTCTTATAAAGTTAATAATTGTACAATTGAAGATTACATTATATAACAAACATTGAGGTAGAGAAAAGAAGAAGAAGGTGTATAGGGTAATCCACATAGTGGCCACACTCCTTTTATAACATAGGAAAGGGACTGAAAGGGCGAATGCAGAAAGGTACAGGAAAGTAGCCAAGGGTTTAATAGGGCCCAGAGATATAGTTACATATATTATTTTGACCGAGAAACAGAGAGAGAGTTATCCGAACATTTATGAATGTTGTGCATCACGACACTAAAATGCTAGGCTCTGGTTAAAATTATTATATGAGGAAACTTAAACCTTCATTTATATTTGGTGGTATTCAACTGCTGTGTATGATATATTTACTATCCGAGTACACATTGTGCCAGCCTGCCAAGTAAACAGCCCATTAATTGTTTTTAATATAATTAAACTGGTAGCGGTGCGAATGCGTAAAGGCGACAATGAAGGTGGGTTTTTCCTTTGTTCAACAATGGAGACCACGCGCGGAGAAAACTAAGTATGCACTTGGAGAACGCCAGTCTACTGCGAGAAACGGAACAGTTCAGTTCACGTGAGGAACTGAAAAACGTAAAAGTCTGATGATCATTAAGTCTGGAATCGGCGATAGAAAGGTGAATGAGTCAAAATTCTGCGTACGAGAGATGAAACTGTTAAAAGTCGACGGAGAGATATAATACAGTTCAGTTCACCTAGAGCAACAAACAGAAAAGTTTTCAGATATAAAATATGAATGGCGAGATCCTGTATTTCTACATGAAAGCAAATTAATATTTTACGGAGAGGTTTAGATAATAATTTGCACACGGTGAAGCAAACGGTTGCTTCACGCTGAGTGAACAATTATCGCATAGAGGGGACCGGCATCCACTAGCAGGCTAAAGGGGGCGGCTCATCCAGGGCTCCAGATAGCAGAGGACGAGTTTTTTAATCGTGTGTATTAATATTTTCAATAAAGTGTAGAGTCTGTGTAAAAATGGCTTTTTAGTTTGGTAGTTTTCAAGATTCAAGAGAGAGATCTGGTACCGGATAGACGTTCCCTGAGTAACAAAACTTTTATACAAATTTGTAAACAATAATTAAAAAGGTATCGTAATATTTCGTTCAGTTTTCGTTTCGTTCAGCTTTCTTTTTACTTATTTTCATTTTGTTTTAGGTTAACTTTTTATGTCTGAATTGTTAATTGTCAGTTTATACATTTATTTTGTTCTAATTGTCAAACCCAGTTATGGCCCTGAGATAAGAGATTCGACGAATTTGATTGTAATTATATAAGAACTGTATGTTCATAAATGCCACGAATTAATAAATGAAAATTAAAGTATTTGTTTTAAATAGATGAAATTCGGCATGAAAATAAGTCTTGTTCATTGTAAATTTATCAACAACAATAAATTTCTTTTAAAGCTTAGTAAATGTTGTTAATTATTCCTATTATTTAAGACTATCCTTTTTAAATCATTATAGATTCTACGTCTTCAACGTGTGGCTAATTATTTAAATTTAAAGTTTTTTGTTAATTGACTCATTTAATTAACCCTATCTAGGTGTTTATTATAATACATATATACATATATATATATATATATATATATTTTAAATACTAATTAGAGGCAATTAGAGATTTAATAATTGGAAATTTGAGAGAACATAAACACAACAATGTACAGGCGGGCTTTGTCGTGACGAACTATGGGCTCACGGCGGCAGTCGCGGACAGAAATTCATCGAGTAAGATTCGCGGAAAGAAATTCATCGAGTAAGGTTTGCGGGCAGATTTTCATCGAGTAAAGTTTGGACATATAATTCAATTAGTAAAACCACAGTAAAAAATTCGACAAGTAAGGACTGTTGCAAATTTAATCGAGGAGGAGTCGATAACAATCTGATTGACCATTAATCATTACGAGAAATACAATATTTCCTGGAGAGAGAGAGAGATGTAATTCAGAGGACCACAGGTGTTGTACGGAGTAATCGTTCCAGTTGATAGATACAAAAGTTTTGGACAGTGTTTTTGAAACAAAAATTAAATTCTATGAAATTATAGCCTGTTATATGTGAATAGTGTATCAGAGCCCAAACGAATGCCTGGTACCATCAAAGAAACTATAAGTAGAGAGAGAAATTTTATAAAAGTTTTGTAGATGTTAAATAAAGATCAAATCTACAGATTTCGGTTTCAGGTTCACTTTGTTGTTTAACTCTAATGTCGTAAAATTTGATTGTTTAATTTAAATGTAAAAAGGTTGGTTCTTTATTTAAAAGGCCCAAATAAATGATCCTGAGAGGAGAATAGATAAAATTTGTAAAATAGTAAGAACACGAATATAAATAAATCACATAAAGAAATTTTGTTATTTTCCTTTGAATAAATTAATTGTTTTGTGAAGCTTAAATTTTGTAAATTATTTAAAAACCTTTCATTTTAAATCTTAATACAATAATTAATCTATTAATTAACCGTTGATTTACTTAATTTTCCTTTTAAATGTTATATTTTCGCGTGCCAACGAGGGGCAAATTAACCATTTAATTAATTAATTACTGTTGTATACTACATAAATTAGCGTCCTCAACGTGGGATGAATTCTTTTAATTATTTGTTGTTTATTACAATATATATAATATTCAAAATAAATTTAAGTAATATCGCCCAACGTTCAGGCGCCAAAATGTAGTAAACAAAATAAATGACCTCTAATAAAGATAGTAAAATTACAACCCTCGTATTGGAGTGCGAAATTATTGTAAACACTCTATCTCCCGAGTAATATAGCCTCACGTGACAAATAATGTGGTAAACCCTTAATGTCTAATATCAATCAGGGTCACCTTCGGGCCTCCAATAAAATATAGGAATTTACAAAAATGAAAAGAGAAAACTGTAGAGCGATTTACAATTCTATTATAGAAATCTAACCCCAGCGTATGCTGGTAATTTTGCAGTTTGCTCGGAACAAACATCGAAGATCTCGAAATTGATCGAATCAATTTGAATGAATCGGCTATGTGGCGAGCAAAATGCAATTGCACTTGCTTAGCTTTACCGAATCAATCTCACAACCTTAAACTAAACACCTTTTCCACTTTGCTACAGCAAGTTGTATTGCCCAGAGCCACCATATGAGGTGTGGAGAATTTGTTGGCAGAGCTACCATAGATAGACGGCATTACACAGGATTACCATCACCCGTGGCCTTTTACACATCTTTGCCAAGTTTATCTAAACCTCGAATGAAACTCCTTACACTAAATCCGCGTACAAAAACAACGTCCTTCAAAAAGATACAAGACAAAAACAGCGACCAAAAACCAACGACGCACCTGGACGGAATGTCCCACTTTAGTCTGGTCGGCCCAAAACTTATAACTCGACTGCCGCTCTACTGAGCTTTCGCTCGACACAACGTAAACAACACCAACAACCACTCGACTGACTGCCCTACAGCCCGCGAGCTAGCGCTCGACTGCTCAACTGAATTCTGCCCTGGAGCTTGACTGACTCTTGCCTGAATGACTTGACGGTGGCCTGACGGCGCTACGCTCGACTGATTTAACCTGTGTTTACTTCTCAAGGCTTTTATACCTGTACTTCAGGACACGTTTTGACCCAGGGTTAAATGTTCGTAAAAATTTGGCGTATTGCCGAACTGAACACAGAAAATCTTAAATAAAATAAATTCCTTAGTAATCTCTACAATATATATATATATATATATATATATATATATATTATTGTGGTAATTAAAAGGGCAATTAATAATAATTAATTAAGAGAACTGTTGAACTTGAATTGTTATCGGCGAACACACAGAATAAACACAAGAATGGTCAATAATCGAGGCCTAGTGGTATTGTGGACGTGGCGCGGAGACGGAGGTAGAAGTCGTTAGTTGGTGGAATTCAGTCTAGGACGGAACTAAAGTTAAAACTCGAGCAGAGACTATACCCTATTAATGCATTATTAAAAGTATTGGAGAACATAGAGCAGCAGTAAAGTTAAATATTCATGAAACTTTTGCATAAGTAAATATTGCAAAGCAGTAGCTGTTTTCGTCCAGATTGAACTTTAACAAAATCAGCGTGGAGGAGTTGGACAGTGATCGCATTGACGAAATTGTTGTTGAGCAGAGCAGCGTTCGAGTTACAGCTAATTTGCCAAATTATCAAGTGAAGTGATGGATTCTGTGAAAAATAAGGCCTGTTGTAAAAATTTAAGTGTGTGTGAAAGTGTTCCGGAACCAGGTATAAATTGATTGCCCAGGTATCAACAAAGCAGTAAGTCTAATTGAAAATTCATTAATTTTAAACGTTAACTTAAAGATAATTGTCAGATTTAGTTTTTTTTACTATATGAAATATTGATTTGTAATAAATTCACAAGTGCGCATTGGCACAGAAATTGGATTGTTTTAAAAATCGCGTAATAATATTCTTTATTTAAAAGGCCCAGATCAAGACCCTGAGATTAAGAATTAAATGTTGTTTGTAAATAATGATTGTCGTAAAAGGTCATTTAATATTTATCTATAAATTTGTAAGCATTGAATAAATTAATTGTTTGGTCAGTTAAAATAAGTTTTCTTTTATATTCTCCTTCATTTAAAAATTCCCATTATATAAATATATTAATTAACATGGGCATTATTAAATCATATTAATTGTTTAATAACAGTTGATCATTACAATTTTGGCGTGCCAACGTGTGGCTAACTTTAATATTATTTCATTTTAAATTATTTTATCATTAACCATTACATTTTGGCGCCCAACGTGGGGCTAAATCATATTAATTATTGTTTATTCATTCCAGATTACTACAATACATATATACTTCGCTGCAAAGATTAGTTTCGACTGTAAATTTTGCTTACAACTTTTTTTTGTGGTTGTAATGAATTCTTATAAGTAAACGGTATTATTGGTTTATTCAAAATGCCTTCATGAGGAAATTATAATGGCATGAAAATTCATTAATTTTCAGCAACACAGAAACTGTAAATTATTTCCAACCTTGTATTTAAAGCACATGCCCATTCAGACAATGAGAAATATTTAATTTTTTATCAAAATAAAACTATTCTCACACAAAAAATCTAATAAGAAAGTACAAAAATTTGTTACTATTAAAATATTATTTAACAAAAACAGTATATGTTTATTTGAAGATGTATATTTGAGCTGAAAAAATTACATAAACATAACCATAAGACTAAAAGTTTGTTTTATTTGAAGAAAAGAAGAGTTCCCTAAGAGATAAAATATTGGTTACTATGATTCATATTATTCCAGTTAAGTGTTCTGTATTTCTTCGAGAAAATTGTATAAAAAATAATTGTTCTGATATTTGTGTGACCGTTCCAATAAACGAATTTGTGTTTAGAGTAATCATTATTGAGTTACGAAAAACAGATAGCGAATATAAAGACTAAAATAAAAACTGCGATATTATTACTGAATTTTATTACCGTCTAGTTTTCTATTGAACTAGAGTTTCAATTTTACTATTTTACTGAATATTGTGCAGTTTAACAGTTACCTTACATTCATCGCTATAGTGTTTATTTAGAAGGAAAAAAAGGAATATAAATATGTGAAATATTTTTCTTTAGCATCATAATTTTATTTTTGAAATTGATGAATTCAATCTAGGCGTACAACAAATAAAATTCCTGTTTACACGACCATAAAACGTTTGTGAGTGACTACAGTAGAAGTGCATTACACGCGTATTTAGGTGGAGACCTGTATGTTATTAGTTTATATTGTTAAAAGCAGTTACCATTACACGCGCATGCACAACACCATTTGCCACCCAGAGCCATTAGAATTATCCATTAACGTGATGGAGTGCAATGAATGCACTTTATGTGCAGTGGTTTTAGTTTCGCTGTTTAGAGTGAGTGAGTGAGTGGTTATGGGAACAGGTTCATTGTCTTCTCCACCCACTAGCACTTATTAAGGGCGGAGCATTTTTTAAATAGCTAATTTGGTTAGAAGCATACTTGTTCCATTTTCATAAAAATTATCCCCATAACAACTGTCAAAAACAACGAAAATATGTCCATCTATTGACTCCCATTAACGGAATTTAGTTCCCCTGGATTAATATCTGTAAAAAGTATATTTAATTTCTACTTTAATCTATGGATATCGTATTAATGTATTTAATGAATAAGGAAGATAGCTAATGCAGACAAAAATTGATAATATAAATACCACGCAACGTTTCTGGGATCCTTGTTCCTTTTCTCAGATGCGAAGAAGAGCCTAGAGCGACACAACTGCACTTGTCAGTTGACAATACTCAAATTCCTTTTAAAAAAAGATTCTATACCATACCTCTCTTTTTATTTAGAGGATGATCAGAAGATTAATTGATAACTCGCCCAGAGTATGTAGGTTTTATGAACCAATAGGTGAGAATGTAAGTATTGTGAATGGATTCAGTGACATCAAGTAAATTAAGATTCAATTATTGATTTTCGGATGTAGCAAAGAGGCTGGACAGGAAGTAGAGAAAGACAAGAATTATTATAAATCTCTCATGACTATCTCAGGGGGAAAAAAACTAAGTGGGTTTCCCATGGCATAAACTGAGATTTGATGATAGTGAACCTGATTAAACTTGAATTAAGTGAAATTTGATATCAATAGTTCACATTATTAATGTTAGTAAATAATATTTTAAATTGAAAACTAAACTATGAAACAACAAGACAATATTATGAAAATAATATAATATTTTGTAATACCTATACAAGATAACTAAATATCAATAAAATATATTACAGGTTTATTAACTAAATCTCAAAATGAAATCAAATTACTGAACTTAAAAGATTTCCGACATTATAATTTAATGCAATATACTCAATTTCTAATACAGCTGATTTTTTTATATAGGTAACGGGCTACATGAAGGTAATCCACATCGTGGCAAATCCCCTTTAATAGCCTAGGAAGGGATTTGAAAGGTAGGATGCGGAAGAGAAGAAGAAGTTTGCCAAGGGTTTACTAAGGCTCCCGGGCTATAGTTTAAGGATCCTACCAAGCATTCGCCTAAAAGTGATGCAGGACAAACTCTAGAAAAACCTGCACCAGGTAGGTCAGGCATTGGGTTCTTGTCCCACGCCCTTCCGATAGCGGGAGAGGAGTTTGCTGTGGGGACGCAGCATTAACTACTCCGTGCCTCGACCAGTTTAGAGTATAAATAGCTAGGATATAAATATTAATTGATTACAAATTACGTGTAAAAGGTAACAAATAAATATTAAATTTTCCTTAAAAAATTATATTCAGTGGGAAAACATGATTTGTCCAATACAGAGAAATTAGGCAAGCCAATTATTTTATAGAAGAATCTTCCTGTATGTACCATACACTTGATATTTAAAATATCCTTCAATTGAATGTGTTTACTTAATTAATTTAACTACAGACTCAATGAAGACTAAGAATATTTACAACGCAAATATTCTATTATGTGTCACCCGATAAGAATTCGTTTCTCGCTGGAATATATAGAAAAAGTTATAGTTTTCTCAAACTGAAGCTCATTAACATTATCAGAAAAAAGAATTTATTATTTAAAACACGAAAATGAGTTATAGGAAGTTATAATTTTTATTTAATCTCTATGTAACTGGTTAGGCAGCTTATAGAAATAATTTAATAGACGCAGGTTTATTATTAACAAACCCAAAATTTTAGTGAGGACAGTAATTAAAGGATGGGAAATCGGTGTACAGAAAGTAATAAAAACACATGAACGATACATAGGTGGATATACAGCTGATATCTTATGATTTATATGATCTTTACTTTGTATTTTTTTTAGGGTAACAGGTTACCTGAGGGTAATCCACATGGTGGCAACTCACCTTGAAAATCATAGCAAGGGATTTGAAAGGGGAGATGCGGAAGGGTAGAGGAAGGTAGCCAAGAGTTAACTAGGGTCTCCGGGCAATAGTTTAAGGATCCTACCCGGCATTCGCCTAAAAATAATGCAGGGAAAACCCTAGAAAAACCTGCATCAAGTAGGTCGGGTATTTGGTGCTTGTCCCACTCCCTTCCGATGGCGGGAGAGTGGTTATCTGTGGGGTCGCAGCTTTCACCTCTCCGTGCCTCGACCAGTTTAGGAGGCAGCTCGCCGACTACTCCAATGGGAACAGCGAACAAATCTTACCGTATGCCCAAGGTCTGTGACCCCGGAACATAAACCTCTCAAAACAGGCCGGGATGCACCGGCATGCGGGAACTTTAGTTCCAAAACGGAGAGAGGAAAAGGCATCCCCATAGGTAGCCCCTCCCTGTCTCACCTACAAGGTTCTGTCTGCGAGAGAATAGCCCTCGAAGACAGCTTCCCTTTTACTTTGTAAAGATTACAAAGCATTAAATAGATTAAAAGTCATGAAATTATAGGAAGTAAAGAACAACAACGAAAATTTGCACTGATATTAAAGTGTTGAACCTGAGAAATTTTTTCTGATCGTTTTACGTCGTCTCCTTATGTCTATGGGAAAGTGTCGTTAGGATATTAGCCTCGAATTTTTTTTTTCACTGGAAAGCTTTTTGAACCTACCACAATGTTACGAGTTTTATTTAGGTAGCTTAACTCTTATCTTTTACGATGTTCATTTTCGTTATCAAGCATGTATCGTTATTAGTTGTCGTTTGATACACCTTTCTATTGCCGAAGTTTAACAGCCCCGCGAGCTCGTAAACTGGAAAATTTATCGTTTTAGACTTTGAACCTATATGGAGGTCTTTAATTTGCATCACATGGGCTAACGGCGAAACCGCAATAACAGTGATTATGCTCTACGCTTACACGAGTTTAATAATACCACCGGCAAAAGAAATATCTGTTCATAAAAGTTTGGGCTTTCCAGTTTACTGCGATAAGTAACACAATTTTTACATTAGTTCTCTGTTTAATGGCGTGTATCCAAGAAGTATCTTGTTGGTTTCAGTTTTAAACTGGAAACTTACAAACGTGAAAAAACGTTAAGAAACGAAAATTTACTAACTGAAGGTTGTATTTAATGGTTACGGCGGATAGCAGCAAAGACTGTGAGCGCCAAACCATACAAATTTCCTTGGCTTGAGAAGACGACAGAGGAGATTAATCGCATCGCTCTCCGTATGCCACAATATTTCATGTCAGGAGCTTGTCTCTACCCGTTTCTATACGCTCATGTCTTCGTAGAAATACAAGGTAACAATAGTAACCCCAATAAAAGTAAAAAAAAATCAGGTGAAATCTATGAAATAACACGTTTCTTTTGTTAAGTACAGGTTTACCAATGAAGCGAAAAGAAAGTGAATAATAAATTAGTAAGAAATAAACAAATGAAGCATAGACATCGGATCTAATAAAAATGTTTGAGATGCGTATGCAATGGGAGTAACCCGAGCACTCCGCTCCATTGCTCCCTTGAGAACAGAAGCACTTCAGAGGATTACTGCTGTATGTGGGACTAGAATCTATGAAGACAGTACCTACTCCTGGAGACTATTACAGAATGGTAATGCAAGTGAAGTCTACAGTTACCCAAAGACGTGACAAAATGTTTACAAAGGATACTAGTATAAAACCATTTTCGACGAACAATAGCGTACGAGAAAAACGTTTCTAAAGAACTCGGATAAATTTCTTACGGGACATTTTTAAAAGATAAAACAACTAAAAGGCAGTATTAATACAGTGAAGATTTAAAACAATGCGCAATTAATTACAGATATATGTATCCTAATATGTTCGTGAAAGAGACTAAATAAATGGTGTACTATCAATTAAAAAGTGACAGGTTTCAAATTCCTTAATTTTATTGCTTATCGGATGGAAACTAAATGTCTTAATCCTTCTTGAAGATTAATAATTAAAATGTTTACTAAAATTTTATATGTAATTAATATTGATTACGGAAGACTTTTAAATCCAGTGAACTATAAATAAAACTTGGTCTAACAGTACTACAAACCATTATAATCAATTTAAAAGCACAATCGTATCTAGTTCCAATAAATCCTTTCCAATTCAATAAATTTCGTTCCATAAAATTTATTTAAATTTATTTTAACTTCATTGTAACATTACCCAAATAAAATGAAAAAATTTAGGTCGGATTGAAAATAACGAATAAAAATTCAGACAAAAAAAGCGATAATATAAATACCACGCAACGTTTCTGGGATCTCTGTCGCTTTCCACAGGTGCGAAGAAGAGCCTAGAGCGACACAACTGCACTTGTCAGTTGACAAAACTGAAAAGCCAATTTTATTCATTACCCAATTAAATTCAAAATTTTCATATTTTATGATACAGTCAGGGATGTTTTGAAAATATTTTAGAACTGGCCGTATGATTACTGATGGAAATTATAGAGCAGGAATTACTAAAATAAATTGGATGGGGGTATTAAAATTTTATAAAAAAGATATTGTTGATAGGTTTTAATTTAAATTTAATAAGGGTTCACAAAATTTACAGGTTAGTTTTTAACTGCATCTAAGTAATTTCAATACACTCACTCATCAGTTTAATTTTAAGATAATTTACTTTAAGCATCTAAATTCAAGACTGAAACATATAAATTCGTTCAATGGGCAAACCTCAGGGCTCTGAACGTGAGCTAAAGGGTCGAATATGTGGACATATTATTTTTTTTATTTGACATTCAGTTGTATATTGTTCTGGAGATCTATCTGAAAGCTTTCCCAGTCAGTAGTTTTGTTAGTTAGGCTGGCTCTCGCTTCCCTTTTAATTATCTTTTCACTCAGTGTTAAAATAACTCCCGAGTAATCGGAGTCCAATTCAAAATTCTCTTCAACTGCAATGCAGTTGGATGCTGCTTTTCTCGTAATAAAAAAGTCTAGTAGATCATGGATTGTATCAATATCTGTGACCATTTTGGACACTTGGTCACCTTTCAGAGCGTGGAAACTTCTTCACGTGGTTTTTCTCAGCCAATCAGCGTTGATCTTACAATTTTCGTGGTCTTACTCTCGCCTGTTGTGGTTGACCTTCGGGAATTTTGGTGAGTTCGTTAGCTCCTGAGGCCGGGTTCTTACATAATCCTCTACTTCTTGTCTGGAAGCACGATTTCTTCTGGAAACCTCCGTCAAAGTACCAACTTTTATGACCGTATTTTCCCCGCAAGCGTAAGCTCGGCTCTGGGTACGTAGGCGTTTCTACTCAAAATCTTCAAATAATTTGTGGGGGGGGGGGGGGTGTTATCTGCGCTACATATTTCATGAGTAGAAAAATGAAAATATATGTTGGAAATCTGCAATGCTGAATGTGATAAATAGTAAATAAATGACAGAAATTAGATTTCCTGCGTTTGTTAAAGTAAAAAAAACCTTTATCTTCTGTTTGGAGTTTTCATAACGTTAGAAATCCATCTGTTCAATAACAACGTCGTAAACCTGCGATATTTTGTTTTATTCCAAAAGTCAGGTTTCTCAGCTTTTTCAGTTCAATAAACATGACCATTTTCCAAGTTCTGCTACCGTGTTTTCCAACCTTTTTATTCATGCTTACTTGCTAATTTATTCTTATGCTTCCACATCTTAATGGAATATCTTAAAATTTTTCCACCAAAAACTTTATTTTGTTTATAAACTACTACTTTCCGTTATAAAGGCTCGAGGCGATTCGTCATTCTAAATCACTTCTACCTATTTAACATATTTTGACTTTACTCGCGAAATGATTCACTTGCAGAAACCTGCAAGTTAATAGCTAAAGCAGTGTTCCCTCATTTCATGCCAGATTCAGTAGAAAACTATGTTCTTAATAAAATACACGACCCTGTTCGCTTTTAGCCTCTGTTCTCTCCATTTCCAGCCTATTCCACATTACTGCGCTCCACAGCTATTATCTTAACGGAGCTCGGAAATGTTCAGCGTACAGTCAGCCCCGTGGAGAAGGTTCCAAGTTTCTCAACGAAGAAATATAGGAGGATACAGTAAAATTAAACTAAACTAAGAATTATTTAATTCAAACTTATTTCCTATTTGTTCTCGATAGTATACATGGATGTTTGCATAAATATATAAATTGAAGTATAATGAATTACGTATATTACTGTAAATGTCCGCAAACCAATTAATATAGACAAATAACACAACAATTTCATTATATTTTAAGAACAAATATCACTCATAAAAATTATAATATTCCGTACATAAGATACTTTTTAGTTTTATCATTCTCACATTATTCAACAAAAAACTGGTTTTAAAAAAGGAGGGGTTTTTGAACATGTCATGTGAATATTGACGTAAATTTCTGCATTCACATGGAAATAATTGAAAAGTAGTAATTATATTAATATATTTATCGATTTTAAGGATCTAACCTCAATTGTTATTCATTAAATTCATTATACAGTGTTAAAATAACACAATATTTGTTAAATAAAATAACTTTATTAATAATTGTTCATACTTTTATACACGGTTGTAATATTCAAAAAAGAAACGGTTTCCAATGATATTTTTAACACAATTGTCTGCGGTTTCAAAAACTAAAAATTGTCGTTTCTGATTTTATAACAGTTATGAGAGCAGCTGTTTCTAAGAAAGAAGCTTGGTTCTCGAAAGCCCACACGTTGTTTAAAAATTAAAAATCCTAATGATAAGAAAGATATCCAAATGCAGACAAAGAAGTGATAATATAAATACCACACAACGTTTCTGCAAGCCTGTTCCTTTTTTATTGTTCATAAAACAAACCCAAAAAACTCAAGGGCCGAAAGAGACAGAACTATACAACTCAGTTGACAAAACGCAAAAGACTTCAGAATTCTGGAAACTGCGGTTTTTTTATGCAACTGAAGAAAGGGTCAAGGCTTCCAGAAACGTTGTGTGGAATTAATATTATTACTTCTTTGTCTGTATTTGGCTAACTTTATTAATATTCAATGAGACGTAAATTTTGCATAATAAAGAATCCTGTCTTCCACGGAATACTCAACGTCCGTCATCGCAGCAGAGTACAGTAGATTGTTGTCCCAAAGCAGCACCGTTCACAGTGTCGAAAGCCCGGGTAGAAACAATTCATTTCCAAATCAGCGTAGGCTTCACGTCACTCAATTCAAAATCTGCACACCTCCG
The DNA here is from genome assembly GCA_037074705.1 of Zhengitettix transpicula. Classification (NCBI taxonomy): domain Eukaryota; kingdom Metazoa; phylum Arthropoda; class Insecta; order Orthoptera; family Tetrigidae; genus Zhengitettix; species Zhengitettix transpicula. Next base: position 184,233,691 of record CM073591.1, on the reverse strand, counting down.
CCAACTTCTGTTTGGTTCCTGGTGAAGACTTGCAATTACATTCAGTGTTATAATCACTGCTGAATAGTGGATTCCGGACGAATGTCAGCTGTTTGGCTGCACGGTTCTCACCTTAAGGACATGCACTACTGCTTTTACGAACTAAAAATGTAAATTATAATTCTAAACTTTAATTTAAAAGTTGTATTGAATATGATATATACTGTTTCTGGTCAAGAGTTGGAACAGGACTACCCAATGCAGCTCGCTGAGTTATTGAGAGCAGCTCATTTTGTGAAAGGGATCCTGTTCTCGGAAGCCCTCACGTTGTTTAAAAGTAAAGAATCCTGTGCAGTCTTCTAGTGACGATGATAGAGAAGGTGCAGAATAGTTTCCGTAATAAGATCCTCTCCACCTCTCTGTAGGAAGCAAATGTAATGTAAATTACAGGGAATCATCTCGTAGACCAATGAAATATCATATGCGGGCACGTAAACAGATTGTGTGAAGTTCCTTTGGGGGCGGGGGACAGGCTACATGAGGGTAATCCACATGGTGGCAACTACCCTTTAATAACATAGGAAGGGATTTGAAATGGGAGATGCGGAAGGGTAGAGGAAGGTAGCCAAGGGTTAACTAGGGCCCCCGGGCAATAGTTTAAGGATCCTACCCGGTATTCGCCTAAAAATAATGCAGGGAAAACCCTAGAAAAACCTGCATCAGGTAGGTTGGGCAACAGAAAACCCCTTTCCCGCCATCGGAAGGGCGTGGGACAAGTACCAAATGCCCGACCTACATGATGCAGGTTTCTCTAGAGTTTTCCCTTCATCACTTTTAGGCGAATTGCCGGGTAGGATCCTTAAACCATATTCTGTGGGCCCTAGTTAACCCTTAGCTCCCTTCCTCTACCCTTCCGTATCCCCCCTTTCACTCCCTTTCCTATGCTATAAGAGGGGAGTTGCCACTATGTGGATTACCCTATATATAGCCTGTCTACACCTTCAAGAAAACCGTAAAAATATCAGAAATAGCATGTAAGAAAATTGACAATTTTTTTTATAATAATGCTAATATTTATTATATAGTCCACTGAATAGATACATTGTTGAATTGCTTAATTTAGATATGTGTTTGGATTTTTAAAAATAATTCAGCTTTTAAATAACATGTTTTAAAATTAGTTGATCGTTTACTATAAATTCTAGGCAAATAAAAAGAACTGTTGGACGTGTATTAATTTATTTATTGATAAAGTTTTAAATCTAATAAATAAAGCAGAGTGTTTGTTTGTATATATATATATTTGTATATTTGTATGTTCCTTATACAAATTTTATCGCGTGGACAAAATTCAACAAAAATTGGTATATATATTCTGCCAAAATCGAGAACCGTTAATGTGGGGGTGAGAAACCCCTAGAATAAACGTGGAAATAAATATAATTGAAATAAGTTACGAATTAGTGTTAAATTACTTCGCGAGACGATGACGTCATAATTTGGAAAGACATTGACGCATCATAAAAATATAGTTCTGTATTTCGTAATGAAATAAAGCAGAAATATTTTGATTGAATAAAAAGTAAAATTTTTTTCAGTAATACTCCATCAAATAGTAATAAAAAACAATACCATCCTTGCGCAAAGTTAATTTGGAAATATCGTCTCCATCTTTAATAACGCCAATATGGCGCCTTATAATACATTCAAATGTGGATCGGTCGAGATTTATAAAATTTTAAATATAACGTATTATTGTATCCTGTATAATATATCAGAATATAATAAGATTTGTCTAAGGTACGACTGCTGAATTATATGTTTGTAACTATAAAAGTATTCAAAATGACGTACGGAACTCCGAAAGTTTTTATGGTCGTTATTCAATTAATGCACTCTCAGTCAAAGGTATGTACAGAAATAGGAACATTTATATTGAATTAAAAGTACAATTAATTATACTTTACGCAACGTATTTCTATAAATTTGTATAAATGTAAACAAATTATTGCGTGCAACTTGTGTCGTGAAACTAAAATTTTAGGTTAGGATAGCAGAATTTGTTTTCAATTTTTGGGAACAACGTTGTAGATGTTCAATTTCTGTGAAATGAAGCTGAGCAAAAATATTTTGATTGAATAATAAGTATAATTAAATCTACCACTACCAGTGATAAATATAATTTATTATGAAAGGTTATACACTCCATTGCATTAATTTTCTTTTAAATAACTTGACTTTTGACGTGGAATATTTCACGGGATCAGGGACCAATATGTTGCCAAATTATATCTTGCAATACGCACTGGAAGATACATAGAATTATGATAAAAACAATACTTAAATGTTCAAAATTGATATTTTTCTATTGAAGACAGCGTATTTCATAACGTTTTGCATTAATTTTATACAATGCTACCAACTGCAGATTGCTAAAACCACCAAGTAGTTTATTTTCAGATGGAAAAATTATATTTCTACAAATTTAATAATTGTTATAAATAGTGTATGTATATCTATCTATATATAGATATAGCTTCTATTATATAAAATTGCCGTATAGGGGTATGCAAGTGTGTATACATGTGGGTATGTATATGGGTATGATCCGCTTAGAAATGTACACCCTCGAAGCAATTTCACCATAGTTCGTACACGTGTTCTTTGCGACAGGGAAACAAACACTGTGCGGGTGTAACACGCCTACCACCCCCCAGGAGCATGGGTGGACGGTGGTGGAAACCTTCAAACATGCTAAAATGCCCGATATTTGCGTGGCATAAATATTTTTCAGGGTTAATTCGATTTATAGTATTTATACCCATGTGATTTTTATTAATTTTAACCCCTTGTGGCACGAGGGTAGAGGAGGGTTACAAGTAAATAACGCTAAAAATACTGAGATTCGAGTCAAATCAAAGGTAATGGATGTCGCTGAGTTCATTTATGACAATCTGGGCAACGCGCAGTTGTAAGATGGCGTAGGAGGGGTTGGGCGGAGGGTAAAATAAGTTAGCCGTCCGAATTTTGCATCGAATAAATATGTCGGGAACAATGATATTCATAAAATTTCCCTACATGTTCTCCGTGTATAATTTCAACCCACTTCGGGCTTGGGAGGGATGCGCCCTTAAGGTTAAGGGTGAACGGGCGTTACCAGAAAATAACGCGAATACAGCCGAGATTAGAGTCAAATTAAAGGATTATGGATATCAATGAGTTTAATTATGACATTCGACTTACCGTTTAACATTCCCAACGAGGGGTTGGCGGGATTGTAAATTTTCAAACATGTTAACCGGTTGATAATCGTGTGGAATTAATATTCGGCAGGCTTTAATAGCAATGATAGTATTGTTACTGGTGATGTTTGTGTATAATTTCTACTCCTTTCAGTATGAGAGGGGAGGACTCCTAGGGTTGGGGGTAAAGGGGAGTTACAATAAAATAAATCAAAAGCAAACGAGATTGACGTAAAATCCAAGGAAATGCATGTCGCTGTGTTTATTTATGACCACCTGAGCAACGTGTGGGATTGGGCGGAAGTGGGAGGGTCTAGTCGTGGTGGGCGAGGGTAGAAATTTTCCAACGTTTTAACCGGCCGACTTTTGCGGTGAATAAATATATTTCGGGAACAGTGTGATTCATAATATTTCTCTACATGTTCTCCGTGTATAATTTCAAACTCTTTTGGGCTTGGGAGGGGAGCACCCTTAAGAATGGGGGTGGACGGGAGTTACAAGAAAATAATGCGAATACAACCAAGATTAGAGTCGAATCGAGGATTATTGATGTCGCTGAGTTTAATTAAGACAATCAATTTGTGTTTTAACCCCCAGGAGCATTGGTGGACGGGGGTTGAAATTTTCAAACAAAATAAGCAGTCGATATTTGCGTCGATAAATATTTTCCTGGTTCACTAATATTTATAAAATGTCTCTACATGTTCCATATATTTAATATTAACCTCTTTCGGGGTTTGGGAGTAGCACCCTTAGGAGTGGGGGTGGAGTTGATTTATATAAAAATAGCGCAAACACAATCGAGATTGGACTCAAATCCAGGCTTATGGTTGTCAGTGAATTTAATTATGATATTCAAGTTGTTGTTTAGTGCCTCAAGCGGGGGTGAATGGAGTGAATATCTTCAAACATGCTAACATGGCCGATAATTGAGTCGGATAAATATTTTCGGGGTAAAAGTGATTAATAGTGTTTGCACCAATGTATGTCAATAAAATTTCAATTCTACGTAATGGGAAAGGAACATTGTAGGGTTGGGGGTGGAGGGGTATTATAAGAAAATAACGCGAATACAACCGAGATTGGAGTCAAACCAAAGGTTATGGATGTCGCCGTGTTCAATTATGACAATTCAATTAGCCATTTAACCCCAAGGTTGGGGTGGATGGGGTGGACGGGGGTGGAATTTTTCTAACATGTTAAACGATCGACATTTGCACTAAAAAATTAATTGTGGAGGTCAATGACATTGAAAATATATCTACCGATGTTGTTTGTAAAATTAAACCTTTTTTTCGGCATTAGAGGGAAGCATACTTAGGAGAGGAGCTGGAAACATTCAAACATGCCAAAACAGCAGATTTTTAAGCAGATAAACATTTTTGGCATCGAAGAGATAGATAGTAATTTAATCGATGTTATTTGAGTATGGTTTCAACCCCTTACATCATGGAAAAGGAGCACTCTTAGGGGTGAGGGTGGACGGGCATTTTAAATAAATAACGCGAGTAAAACCAATATTACAGTCAAACCCAGGTTTCTGGGTGTCGCAAAATGTAATTATGATATTCAATTGCCCACTTAACCACCAGGGGCGGGAGAGGATGGGGTTGGAAATTTTATAACATGTTAAAAGGTCTATGTATATTTGCGGAAAATAATTTTTTTCAGGGTTAATTAATTTATAGTATTTATACCTATTTTATGTTTGTACAATTTCAACCTCTTGCGACATGAAGGTGAAGAACGCTTAGGAGAGGGGGGGGGAGACGTGTGTTACAAGAAAATAACTCAAAAACAACCAACATTCGAATGAGTCGAACGTAATTAATGTCGCTGAGTTAATTTATGACAATTTGAGCAACGCGCAGGGTTGGGCTGGACTAGGGTGGGAGGGTTTGGGTGGAGGTGAGTGGAGAATACAAATTTTAAAGGTACTTAAGCGGCTGAATTTTGCAACGATTACATATATTTCTGGAACAATGAGATTATTAAAATCTCACTGCACGTTCTCTGAGTTTAATTTGAATCCCTTTCTGGATTGAGAGGGAGCTCACATTAGGGGTTGGGGTCAACGGGTGTTAAAAATAAATAACGAGATTAGAGTCAAATACAGGGTTATAAATGTCGCTGAGTTTAATTATGAAATTTAATTTGTCATGTAACTCCCGAGGAGTGAAGGTTGTCGGGAGTGGAAATATTGAAACATATGTCACGACCGAGATTAGAGTTGAATAATATTTTTCAAGGTTAATTAGATCTAAAGTAATTCTACCCAAGTTGTGTGTGTAAAAATTAAACCCCTCTTTCGGCATGAGGGGGTCCATGGTAAGGGGTGGGGGTAGAGGCTACTGACAAGAAAAAAACGAGATTCGAGTCAAATCGAAGGTAAAGGATGTCGCTGAATTTATTCATGACATTCTGGACAACGCGCGAGGGGTGGGCTGAGGTGTAAGGATTGAGGCAGGTGTTAGAATTTTTAAAAACATGTTGACCGGTCGTTATTAAATATATTTCGGGATCAGTTAGATTATTATAATTTCTCTACATTTTCTCCGCGTATAATTTCAACCCCTTTTGTGATTGGGAATGGAGCTCCACTTAAGGGTAGGGATGGAGTGGAATTAAAATATAATGATGCAAAAACAATCGACATTGGAGTCGAACTCACGGTCATATATGTCAATGAATTTAATTATTACATTCTACTAATCGTTCAACTCCCCCAAGGAAGGGTTGGCGGGGGTGTAAATGTTTAACAGTCGATTTTTGTAGGGAAAAAATATTTTTCGAGTTCAATGTCATTGATAATATTTCTACCGATTTTGTTTTTCATTTTAACCCCTTAAGGGACGTAAAAGATCAGACTTAGGGGTGGGGGTTTGAGGGTCGTTACAAAAAATAACGTTAATAAATCCCAGATTGGAGTCAAATTCAAGTTATGGATGTCACTGAGTATATTTATGACAACCTGGGTAACGTTAGGGGGTGGCCGGGGGTACGAGGGGCTGGGCGGGGTTATAAAATTTCAGACATGTAAAATGATCGATATTTGCGTGAAATAAATATTTTACGCTGTCAATGTCATTGATAGTATTTCTACCGATTTTGTTTGTGTATAATTTCAACATCTTACGGCATGGTAGGGAAGTACGCGTAGAGATGGAGGTGTGTTTCATAAAACTAACCTCAAAAAACGAGATTCGAGTCACTTGGCAACGTGGGCAATGCACGAGATTTGGTGGGGGTGTGAGGGGCCTCGCGGAGTTGGGCGCGGGAGGAAATTTTCAAACATTTTAAATGGTCGATATTTGCGTTAAATAATTATTTCCTGGGGTTAATGACTTTGATAGTATTTTTACCGATGTTGTTTGTGTACAATTTCAACCACTGTGAGGGGAGCAAGGTTAGAGGTTGGGGTGGAGGTACGTTAAATAAAAATAACGCTAAAACAACCGAGATTCGATTCAATTCAGAGACTATGAATGTCGCTGAGTCTAATTGTGACAACCTTTGTAACGCGACGGGTTTGGGAGATATTGGGCGGAGGTAAAAAATTCTCAGACAATGTAATCGGATGATTTTTGCGTGGAATAAATACTTTTCGATTATCGCACATTTGTGGGTGTGGTCAGCTTCTAACATGTAAAAACGGCCGATATATAATGTCAATGAGTTCAACCTCCTTTAGTATGGGAAGTGAGCACATTTAGGGATAGTGATCGAGGAGCGTTACATAAAAATAGTGCAAAAGCAACCGAAATTGGTGACATCTGGGATTATGAATAAATGACATCTCGGGCAACGCCGGGCACCCAGCTAGTACTGAAATAAAGTATCAAGTGTCGACCGGAGCAGGAATCTAACACGGGACCTCCCGGGAGGGAAATCTTCCAACTATGCAATCCCTGTCAACTCTGTATACGGTGCTTTAACACTAATATGGGTTAAAATTATTCTAGTAGTTAAGAATGGAAATATAACATGTGAAGGTAATAGTCTTTGCAGACTATACAGTGACGTTTCTTCCAGCCTGAGACTATTACCTATCTTAATAATAATCTTAGAAATAAGAAGAAATGTGAGAGATTTACTTGTATCTTGGTTTATTATTGAGATATGAGCCCCAGCCTCCACTAAATAGTACATTTACAAATGTTTAATATAATACATATTTTGATATTACGTGATTGACAAATTTATAAATGCCTTAACGGAAAAATTATGTACGTTCTTAAAAATGTATAATATTTTATTACCAATAAGCTGTCGTGAATACGTGAGACATAACTTGGATTTCCTTATATGGACCGCGTGCAATGTAATAAACCAAAATATACTTTATTATTTATTTTCCGGATTTATATGTCATAAGTAGATGAAAAATTTAAAGTGGGATCCATACTCGATTAACACGAGTAGCTTTTATCACGTGTTTTAAAATAAAGCTGTACTGCATATAACAAAAATATAACTGTTATTGTTTTGCACGTTCATTCACTGGTAACACAGATAATGAATTCCATGGCAAAAATATTTCTCTGATCAATCCAATTCTCAAGGTTACGAAATCTCGTTCGATGTGAATTCAATCACATTCTTTCAGGAAAAATAAGACTCTGCCTTGATTCAAATCGTAAACATGAAAAGGAAATCAATCAGTTACACCAACATTTATTTTCCCAGTAGAAATAAATTCACTGTGGTGTCTGTCTTTAGAAATTTCTTCGATATAGTACGCACATTGACATTAACGGTTGAGTGCAAATGGTCGGGAAGAGTTTGAAAGTCTTCCGCTATCTTTTATTTCCTTCTAATGGCTGCTTGAAAAAACAGTTATACTCTGTGTCAACATTTGTCGAGTTCGCTCAATGGATGGGTTTGCCGGAGCGTAAGCCCCTGAAGGAGGAAGATCACTTCTTCCGCAGTTCATCCCCTCCAGAGCCGAGGCAACAGGTGCTACCCAGATTGCCTCTCAACTAATTATATATGGCTCATTATTACATTCTTAAATTCCCCTAAAAATGTACGGTTTGTATATTGTGATTTCCGAAAAAAAATCGAAATTTATGAGAAATGACAAACTGACTTTGGACGGAAATGTTCAATTCTGTCCAGCTCAACTCATACGCTCTCTCATTACTTACTACACAACTTCGCGATATGTGTAATTATTCAATAATATTTACAATAATAATTGAAGATAGAATGTTATGAAACAGGTTTCTACAGGAAAAAATTTCCTCAGGAAAGTTTTCCAGGTTTATGTAACATTGTATATATAAGAATATATGTTCTCAATTTACAGAATGCTTTTTTCATGATGGGGTAAACTGAACATTTCCGGATAAACCTCGTGAATATTTATCAGGGCTTTTCTGTATGACGACGGATCGATCCCCCTGGAAGACATAAGAAAACAATTTGAAAATTATTGTTTTGTGTTTAAGTGTCCGGGTTTAGTAATATTTACCTCTGTAAGAAAAAAATAATCAAATTTGTAATATTACGTTATGTTAAATTTAATTAATTTTATATATTGAAAGCGGACACATGCCGTGTAAACGATAGATTTCTGTCTATTCCTACATTTTACAATATGGTAAATATCACAGATTTCCAAACACAACTCACACACACACATTCGTCATTTGGTTCATGAAATAATTTGTTGCAGCACACTTGATGGTCAAAGCCATGCATCGCCAGGCTCATCTTCTTGTGTCGTAGTTCATCGTTAGCTTCCATCCATTCCTTATCTTGCATAGCAGATGTTGCATAGAAGTACTCCGGTCTGTATTTTTCTTCTCATGTAGATCTTGTATAAGCTGTTTGGAGCTGGAACTAGCTGGTAGTATGAGCTCGCATCTTAGATCCTCTATTAGGAAGGTCTCCCTGGTAAGCTCGTACACTAGCCTCGATCTTGAATTCTGCAGAACTCCTAAAATTCTTTTCATGTACTCGCTCCAGTTCTTCCAGTTGTCTGTAGTGAGGTATGCTCCAACTAATTCTAGGCCATACGTCAGAAAAGGTAGCCTAAACAGGTCCATCGCTGTGCTGATCGATAATTGTGTAATGTTTCTGATTTCATTCATAGCACTAGTGGCCGCCCCTGCTATACATCTTATATGCAGCCCGAAACACCTTCCCGTTGTTTGGATTGTGATGCCTAGATATTTAAAGTTGTTAGCCCTCTTGAGTAGTTTACCATTCCATTTGACGTTCTCTGCTTCAGTGAGTCCGACTCCTTTCCTGAACACTACCAACTCCGTCTTCTCTTCGTTTATCTGCATGTGATTTCTCTCCGTCCATTCACTTAGTGTGTTTAACTCTACTTGCAGTTTGTCTATATCTGTCGCTGCCATCAGCGTATGTGTACGTGCTTGTTCCTGCCATTCCTTTGGTGACATCGTTCGTGAGCACGTTAAACAGGATAGGGCTGAGTGGTCGCCTTGGAGGACACCGTTCGTCTGTGACAGCCAGTCTGATACGCCTATTCCATCATTTATCTGTATATGGTTTTCTGCCAGTATATTTGATATAAGGAACGTTGTGCTCGTTCTTCCAATTAGTTCCTCCAGTTTGCCTATTAATACTTTTCTGTTAACCAGATCGAATGCTTTTGAGTAGTCAACAAAAACCACATATAGTTTTCCTTTTGGTCTTTTTATCGTCTGGTTTTCTACAGCCAGGATCGTGGACCTTCCCTTTCTAAAGCCAAATTGTTCACCTGGTTGAAGGGGTTCTAGCTTCTCTACCAGTCTCTTGGCGAGGATTTCTGTTAGGAGTTTCAGTGGTGTGGATTCCATGGCTATTCCTCTATACGCGTTTAGGTTCTCTGTGTCTTCTTTTCCCTTGTATAATAGCGTGATTGTTGACTTTTTCTATTCGTCTGCTATACTTCCTAATAATTCTATGCATTTATTTAGAAGGGTGGTCCATATTGGCAGGTATTCTTGCGCTGTCTACTTTAAGTGTTATCTATTCCTGGTGCTCTGTTATTCCTCATTTTCTTTATCGCTCTCGAAATTTCCTCTGTGTTGAAGATCTCGCAAGCTTGTGGAGTCCTAGGTGTCTTGATCACGGGCGTTGTTTCTTTCGACCAGATTGTTTTACTTATATGGTCTTCACATGTTTCCATGGTGATGTTTGGTTTTATTTTCTGTCTTTTCCGTCTCACAGTTCGGTAAGGGTCTTCTTTTGCCTCCTCTACCATTTTTTTATGTTCTTCTTCCAGGTGATGCTTTTTCTTCTTTCTTATTAGGTCCTTCTATTTCTTTCGTTCTCGTTGGTATTCTTCGGTGTTTGCGGTTGTCATTTGAAATTAATTAACAACATGGGTTTAATTAATATAAAATATTTTATTCCCAAATAGAGGAATAATTATACAACATTTGCAGAATTCGTCGCGGACCATTTAATCATTTTTCAAAATCTATCCCTGTTTAGACTAATAATCATTTCTTTACTCGTTACCGTGTCGTTGTGGCGTCTGCAAGTTTCTTTGTAGTTACGAGCTCGGCACATAGCTGGATGATGTTGACTGCTGCAACGCTTAACAAAGCACAGCTTAAAATATTATTATATTAGTACGTTTTCCAGCCGCAGTTAGTTATCGTAGCTTGCCGTTAGTTGGAAGAAGCGGCGATCAAAATCAAAGGAGTTTTTTTTATCTTTTTAAGCGGCAAAGAGGATTGTTGAGCAAAAACTTCGTGGAGGATTTCTGGAGCGATCGGAGGGAATTAATGGTAGTGCTTAAGAAGCAATAAGAGAACCGTGTCTTTTTTAGAACTAATAGAGAAGTGGAAGGCCAGTGTGGTTCCGAGTAGTATCCGACGAACTTTATTTGTCGTATGCATTTCAACATCCATTGTCTGACTTGCATAATGGTTTTTTCATGCCTACCTAATGCCTTTAGTTAGGCCCATTCTCCCCTGACAGTAAGGTCTATGTTAATGAGCACGTGATTAACATAAAGTGGAAAGATCCTGAGCCACAGTAAATAATTTAATTTAATTTTGTTTCTTCATTTAATTATTACATTTATGTGTATATTGTAATGCCAATTAATTAATCCATTAATTGTTTTTAAATAATTTGAATTGTTAGCGAAAAGTTTGAATTATAACAATGAGCGGCGAGCTCTGTTCCTATTATTGAGGGTTCGGAATGGCGATTACGCGCCAAAAAGCATAGTTAGTGGGCAGTCTTCAGTATACCACGAGAGGAGAGACATTGTAAAAAGTCGACGTCTACGGTCAGCCACGAAAGGAAAGACATTTTAAAAATAAATCTTCACCGAGCTACTTAGAAGTTTTCAGACCAAACCGATAAGTAATGCGGTGAAAGGTTAAAATCTGCAACTCATAAGATCCCTGTAAGCAAGCCGTTAGTTGGACCGAGTAGATGTGCTAACAATTAGCCAACGGAAGCAAGGGTTTGCTTCATTATAAAGAACTTGAACATTTTCGTGCTGAGGAAAAAGCCATCAGATAGCCGACCAATTAGGAGTATCTTCCGAGCCTAGTAATCGCATTTCAACTTCATAAGTGTAGAATCTGTGAGAAAAATTTAGAATCTGTGTAAAAATTTTGCAATATAGTGTACTTTTGAAGCGCTAAAAGAATGCTGTTACCAGCGGAACAATACGTAAGTAACCAAAACCTTAATAAAATCTTTAAACGCTAACTAAAAGGGTAAAGTCAGATTTCGTTCGTTTTTCTTGTAGCTTTTCTTTCATTTATCAGCATATTATTTTAAATAAATTTTAAACTGCATTAATAATAAGATCATTCATTGATTTTCACTGTAAATCATCAAACCCAGTAAAGACCATGAGATATTAGGAGATTTTCATTTTATTGTAACAATTTGGAAATTTTAGAAGCCACAAATTAATAAAATTTGTTTGTTAAAAAATATGATTATCTTTTTCATTTAAATAAAGCCTATCATTTAATTATTACATAAATGGCGACAACAAAGTGAGCAAAAATTTAATTAACCCTAATTGTTGATTATTACAATATATTGTTGTAAAACAACCAAATAAAACTTAATGCTTTAATTTTCAAACGTATGAGATAAAAAAAATCTGAAACCTCGTCCCTAAATAATAAAAGAAAATATTTGCACTGCTTCTTGTCCATCGGTCTGTACTGCTCAAGACTTAACCTCCGGTATTACTTCATCAACTGACTTTTAATGCACCTCTTTCCACTCCTTAAAGACAGTCTTAATTTAATATCCCTAAAATTTGGTGGACTGCCCTTTTCAGATCTATTTTTTATTTATACATCAGCACCCTTGTGGAGGCAAATGGTCCAACAACTGCCATGCTTAAAGCTCTTAGATTCCCCATTTATTTTCAAACTTATATTAAACTCTACCTAATTAAATTTTATATAGTACCCATTACAACTTCTCATTGTAACCAATTTTAATATCAACGTCGACTGACCTTTCATTTTGGGTATTAATCGTTAAATTTTGGCTGTGTTTACTTAAAGACGAATATTTTAAACATTTTTATTATCTAACCTATTTTTTTCCGAATTCTCTGACTGATAAATTTTAACATGAGTTTGTGATTGGGTTTAATTTTTTGTTTAGCAACTGTTTTCTGCTTGGCACTGGGTAGGTTTATGAGTCTCAAGTAGAAGGTCCAGAGTTGTAACATGATATTCGTCGATCAATAATTTAAAACATTTTGGTGGTTGTATAAATATGGACTTTACTGAAATAACAGCAATAAATTCGTATAGTGTTTAAATTAAAAGAAAATACTCCTTAACCCTTACTTTCAATTTTTTGCTGCTTAGACGCTTATATCATAACGCAATGAAACTTCAGATTTTATCAAACTTAGTTGATATATGGTAAATAAAAATGACAAAGATTTCACAGATTCATGTCCCGAGTAAGAACATCTTTTTCATTTAATAAGTTTCTGAAAATTTATGAGAAGCATTTCAGAGCAAAGCCGCAGAAAACAGTTAAATCAATCTTCCATTTATAATTATCCATGGAAGACATGTTCCCAATACAGTATGCATGATTTAGTTTCCTACTATGATTTATGGAGCTGATGGTGGATCTCTGAATAAATTAAATTTGCAAGCAAACGAAATTATTAGAATTCATGTAATACTTAATTGGTTTATGGTGTCCATAATTTATTTTATAAACAACCTAAATATAACTATTGTCTACAGTCTAAGTTTATATATATTAGCCGAGTGTTCGGCGTTGTCCGGGTATTTAATTAAATTTTCCCGGGAATGAATTGATTCACAATTACCTCTTGGTAAATATTTCATTTAACCAGCCAATGTTGAATATTTATCCATTTACGGTTCGCTCCCCGACATAAACCCTCAGCATGTAACTTCAAATAAACCAGGACGATAACTGACGGTAGTTTAACACCTCGGGAATTCTCCTACTACATCAAATAAGTGTGTTTAAAAAAATTACCATGAATTGAAGCATTAAAAAATACTCGCCAACTTAATTAAGTCTAAACCTACCCTCGGTACCTTAAAGGAGTAAAAAAATACAGATGGTACCCTAAGAAAATCAAAAAATTAATCGGTAAGAGGGTCTAAACTCCGTGTAACCTTTTGTCAACCACGTCCACTTCCACGAAGAGGAAATTTCAGGGCAACTTATAAGGCCTCTAATAAAGACAGTGATTTGCAATTTTCAACAAGTTACAAAAGAAAAAAATTAATTTAAATTTACAATAACAAAATTTTATACCAACAAAATCTATAGAAATCTGAAAAATCTGACAAAACTATAGAAATATCTGACAAAGTTGTAGAAATCTAGCAAACTTATATTTACGTAAAGGTTCGCGAAATTTTTTTACATACCCTTTTGTGCAGAGCTGGTCTGGTTTGTGCACGCGTGGTTATTTTGATATTTATAGAACCATCTTTTTATCGACAGACCATATCACTGATTGCTATTATCGTTTCACTTTCCAACACTTTTGGGGCTTTGTCGTACGTGTTATTGCACTCGATTTGCTGTGGAAAATCTCCCTTCACACCGAGGCTGATATATTCAGCTTATACTTTGCTCAATACCAATTGACTGACTGTTTCTCACAACACGCAACTGTTCTCTGACTGTACTGTACTCTTTCGTCACGACCTCCAAACACAGACATTCTGGCTGTCCGAAGTTCTGAGCGTCTCACATACGCTTTCTCTACAACAATTCGTAGCACCTATTACAGTCTCTGCATTGTCGCGCCAAACAATGCTGTTCTTTACAATGCACTGGCCTCAAAGTTACGCCGCCAATAATTCAAGAAATAAGAAAGCGGACACATTGTTGAACTGGAATATATATGAATATACGTAATTTTACTATTGAAGTTTAGAGTAGAAACTTTGTTAATAAAAATGTATAATAAAATTATAAAAAACAAATTAAATATATATATATAGTTTACAAATGTGTATTGAAATGTTTTTTATAAATTATTTCTTGAATTATTGGCGGCGTAACTTTGAGGCCAGTGCATTGTAAAGAACAGCATATATATATATATATATATATATATATATATATATATATATATATATATGCTGTTCTTTACAATGCACTGGCCTCAATATATATATCGCGTTCTTTGCAAAATATTAATTTGTTCTTTAAGTAGTAATTTATTTATTTCATTCCACTTTTTAAATTTTGTTAGTTAAACATGGACATAGTATTTTTTTCTCTTTTTAGGTGAATTAGACGCAGTCGCTTCTTTTGAACGTTTATGTACATAAAGCACAGCGTGTTTCACGTCAAACAAGAAGTTATGAGCAATAATAAAGTAAATATTTATCGAAAGTAATTAGCTAGAGAAAGTACACAGTGCTCATTTAGTCTTCTTAATTACTTGCAAGATTTTAGCAGTGAAGACTTCACGGAAACTGTAAAACTTTCGTAAAATTTGCAGGAGGTACCGAAATTTCTGCTAAGGTGGGATATAATTTTATTACAGAATCGACTCTAATACATTCCACAATAATGTAACAACAAACTTAATGCATGAAGTTGCATTTTTAATCTTACTCATACATTATTATTTATTTAATTTGTAACTTATTGATCAGGTAATTTTTCTGATAAAAAATCAATCTATCAAGACAAATACATACGGGTGTGATGTAGGCAAGTCCGTTGAATAAATATCCGTAGCAATAACAACATTTGATGGCCATTCAGTCACAAAAAAATTGGACAGTTAATAAAATTAATAAGACATTAAATTTTTAATGTAATAATTTATTAACGAAGTCTCGTCCGAGGTTATGACCTCTTCAATTTATATCAATTTCCATCAAGAATAAAAATATTATTGATGAAATAAATAATATAATGATCAGAATAATATGGAAACAAACGTCCAAAATATAAAAACAAAAACCATTTAAATGGTAATTTACTTCAATTTAATCTTTCCAAATTTATATTAACGATTAAAATATCTTCATTACTATTTCAACATTTTCATTAGATTAAAGTAACACTGTTGTCTGGCAAACCCCCAAGTGCCGAACTTAAATGCAGTGAACAAAAAAATCAAGAAAAGAAAGCGGACACATTGTTGAACTGGAATATATATGAATATACGTAATTTTACTATTGAAGTTTAGAGTAGAAACTTTGTTAATAAAAATGTATAATAAAATTATAAAACACAAATTAAATTAAAGAGTGTTACAATCAAATAGTAATGAATCATAAATTTTATTAGGATTGAGCGTCATTTTTTACATTAATGGCTTTATTATGCGATTTTATGTTGAACATTTCGAAATGTTTCTTTAACTTTGTTTATTTTGAATGTTTGTTGCCATTATGTAATTCAACAATAATTTTGTAGCTGTTCTTGATAGAAATTGTTATAAGCTGAACATGTTCTAATCCTAGGATGAAACGTCTTTTATAAATTATTTCTTTAAAAAATTGATATTATTTATGTTTCTAGGCTATTACATTTCATGGAGTAGAAAAGACTATATACTAGGACAGCTCTCGCTCTAGGACAAGGTCGAATTTAAGTCTGCCCCCTAATGAGTGACGGACTATGTTGCGTGTCTGAGTGTTATTCTTTCCCTGATGACGAACAGCAAACTGTTCCAAACGTTGGAGTAAATCTCTACATCTGTTTATGGACTTCTAGACGACCTTTCACGTCATCTCTTTAACCTAACTTGTTTCCTTTCATTTTCCTTTTATTTCCTTTTCTTTTTTCACTTTTCTGTCTCTTTCTTGCTCACCTTTCTACTCGCAGACAATGGAATACCCGAAAAATCTAAATAATAATGTTACTTCACAATTGTCAACAAATTTCAAATCAAGATTAAAAAAATAATGTATTTTTATTATTAATTTTATTAACTTTCTTATTATTTTTTTCTGACTTAATAGCCATAAAATTTTATTTATATTTTCATTAAAAGTCAGATAACTTTTATAATTAATAAATCTGGTAAACAATTGAAAAAAGGAACTTTACAACTTAGACTGCAATATCTACGAACTGGAGAGTTACCCAAAGACTTTCTAAAATGCATAACAGTGCATTTACTTAAAAAAATCAAATGCAAAGTCATGTGAACAATATCGAACATTGAGCCTGGTTTTGCCATGCATCAAAAATAGTGGCCACAATTATTCTAAGGAGGATAGAAAAACAAATAGACGCACAATTATCTGAAGACCAGTATGAGACTGGTGTTGAATCTGGGATTGTGGAAGTCACAGAGTTTATTACCGACATTTACCGTACCGGTTCTGATGTAGTTCATCCCGTAGGAGGGGTAGGGAATCAAATTTCCGCGTAAAATCTTAAACGCATTGCCCAATTTTTACCAAACTTTATACACATGTTACTTACGATTAAGGAAGAAACACTAAGGGCCTACGACACGTCATCACCTATAGGTCTCGTGGTAGAGCGGGTTCGCATTTCGTAAACAATCGTAAACGGCCATTACCAGCGTCGAATAAAAATTTTCGGAGTTACTTAATTTGTTGGTGTCAATCTAGAATTTTTAAGTGTCTAATTTAAACCTTAAATGGCAAGTGAGTGAAGCACCTTCACCGTTAGTGTGGTGGTGGTAATAATGAAAAAAAACTAGATTGGTGTCGATTCCAGTCTGAGCTTAATTCATGTATTAACCATGGTGATTTATGAGCTTTTATGTTCGTCGTGGAGATGAACGTGGTAGAGAAAAAGCTACTGTAAGTAGTTTTGACCCTCTTAAGATTGCCATTTAAGATGTTTTTATCTCTGTGTATTAATGGTTGTATATTTTTACTCCTTTAAGGTACCCGGAGTATTTTTAGACTTAAATTATCACGTCGAATTAAAAGTAAAAAATACTCGCGAACTTAATAGTTTGTGATGGAGAATTCCCAATTTGATAATGTTCCGTCAGTCATCGTCCTGATTTATTTTAGGTTCGATGCCGTGGAGTTAGGTCGGGGAGGGGAACGTAAGTGGGTGTTCCAAATACTGATGCTATTGTTGCTGGTTAATTTAAAGTCTTATCAAATGGGTTGTCGTAAAATCAAATCCTTCTTCGAAATAGTTTAAATAAATACCCAGGCAAGGCAGAGCGCTCAGTTAACAATAGAAATGTTTTACATTTCAGTACAAACTCAATTAGTTAATTTATCAAGCATTTTACTCACGCCTCTTGTGTTTTAAATCATTTGACGAAATGAACAAGAAGAAACCTTGGATGGTATTTATATCATAACTTCATTTCTTACCTAATAAGTACATTACAAATGCATATTTAAATTACGCTACTCGGAAAATTAAGATCCTGGCAATGCGATACTTGAAAAGAATACATTTATTTTACAATACGAAGAGTGCGAATGTCGCTTTGTCAGGAGACTCCGCACAGGCGTCGTTCAGTAGAGCGTCGTTGATAGCGGTCTTGGAATTCGTCGTCGTTCAGACTTGACAGTCGACAGAATGTGGCACTCCCCTTGTCCCGACTTAGACCCGAATTTCTAAAACACTTTGGATCGCAATTTGGACCCGAATGATTAAACTGCACTTGGTAGCAAATTGTACGAAAATGACGTACTTTCTCGTATCTTCCCTCGATTTAGGCTCCGGAAACTCCAAATTTCTGCCTCCATAAATAGGTTACCCGCTGCGTATTTTACTTAAATTTCATTGGACGCCCTCCGCCAAAATGGAAACCTATAAAACTACATCTTCCGCTGAACAAATTTCAATTTTTTTGGCCAAATGTTAAAATTTAGCATGTCTGTCCGTGCAAGTGACACTACCGGGACACTTAATTAACCCCGTTTGTTCTTTGAACATCCTTCGGTAGCTGACATGAGTCAAGCCTCAAACGTTTGTCATGTACCCTCTTAACGACTGTTGTAGACATTAGTTGTTCTGTAGGTCGGTTCCCTTTGTGCCCCGGAAGTGAGAGACATACGTGAAATAACATTCATTACAACACGGACAGGTCAGCATATTACATTGGACAAACCAATGGTGCATTGAATACCAGAATTAAAGACAATAAAAAGAATTCTATCCATAAACACAATGCAATTTGAGATTACTTAAATTTAAATCACAAGTTCACGTTTGATGAAGTTACTAATAGCGAAGAAAAAAATGACAACAGAAAATATTAATGTTTTAAATATTAAACACTGAAACAAAATCGATTATCACATCAATAATTATAATTTGAATATACATATATACACACACACGAGGGTATTTCCAGAAGTACCCGTCCAAACAAAGAGTTGGCGTTTCATACATGCCTCCGACAACAATACAGACTGGAAACACTCCAATCTTCGCATTATTACGCTAAGCTGACTGTTACTTAAAATAGTCTGGCCACAATATTACGCTACTATTACAATCAGTCAATAATTTAGAAATTTGATCATTTCGATATATATTGTAACGCGTGTATTTTGGTCAAGTTTTGCTTTGTCTCGGAAGTGTTTTTTCCTGTGGTTTGGAGAATTCAAAATCGTGCACGTGCGTGGGGGTGGAGGAGATAAATGTTTCCATCCAGGTAATTTTCGTGTCCTGTTTCGATTGTTGGCCTCAACATGACAAAATAGTTGGCCATTGTTGACTACGGAACTGCAGCTGCGTGCTATAACTCTTGTAACAATGGAAGAATCAGTGAAACTGACATTTCGACGAAGTTTTCTAATAATGAAAAAAGTAAAAGAATGGGAGGCTATAATAAGATAAGCTTCTGAAACTGTGGCAGTTGTTCTGCGCTCACCGCAGCTGGTGGATGTGATTATGAGAGGCTCCGTATTGCGTTACGTGTATACGTTTTACGTGTCACCGACCTACAAATCTCATGAGTTCTGCTGTAAACTTTTTCAAGTTATTGTCTCTGATATAGTCCGAGGCAGAATCGTCGTGAGAAAGGGGCACAATTTGTTAGTGAAGAGTTCATCGAAGCCACACAATGTAGTACGACGGCTTGCCAGCAATCAATCCCGGAGGCCGACGCCTTAGCCAGTGGTCAACCCCTGAGTCGACGCTTTGCAATGGTCCTGACTAAAGTCATCACTGCACTTAACCCGTTCTGCCGGCTGTGAAATACGAAGATGTCGGTACGAGAGCTACAGCAAGCAACACAACGCAGAATAGCAGTACGTATTTGGTATGGGCAGCAGATCTCTTCTATGTAAAATCCACAGGTGCCTGAGATAAGAGTTTTTCATGCTTAACTGTAATAAACTTATATAAAAATTTCTTTAATGGTCAATAATTTTTGTTCTAACGTAAAAACCCAGCCCACAAATATAATTCTTTACAATATGTACAGGAAAACACTTTTAAAGACGCAATAAATTTTTGCGTTTTATAAGCTTTTGACAATTATTCATTATCTTCTGTAACATAAAAACAATGCAAACACAATTCAATATATGCGACATATTTTCAATACCGTAGTTATAAATTACGACAGAATGTTTATAATATAGCAACTAACGTCTAGGGGTCTAGTGCTTTGTTCCTAGTTAAATATCATCAATGACATTAATAAGAAGTTTACGAAACAAAGATATGTAAAATATGTCAAACCAATTTTTCTACGAATTTTTTGTATATTTGGTATGAGACATTTCGAATTAAGATTATATTATTTTTATCTCACAAATTATTATTCTTTTTATAAATTTATTTGAAAACTTCGAACTTTTACAACAATACACAACAGACTGATAGATACAAATATTAAAAAAACAAAAAAGTCACATTTTTGCGTCTTACGCAAGTACCAACATTACAGTTGCGATTCAAAACAATGTTTAACCTTTATTTATTTATTAAGTCTTCTTCGCTCAATCTGTAACATAAGTTCGAGACGCCGGTCGGATTTTAGTCAAACCTCGTTTGAATCTCGGCATGGGTGTGGCCAAGAAAACCGGCCAAGTGTTACTATAGACACCAGAATGTGTCACGTAAGATTAAAATCTGACCGGCGTCTCGAACTTATGTTACAGATTGTCTTAAACAACTTTCATCTCTAAACCCTCACATAAATATAGTTAACCGCCAGATTTCTAGAACTTTTCAGATTTCTAAGAGTTGGTATAAAAGTTTGTTATTGTAAATTTAAATTCATTTTTTCGTAACTTTGTAAATATTGCAATTCACTGTCTTTATTAGAGCGGCCCTGAAATTTAGATTCTCATAAAAGATGAAACGTTTACTTAATATTGAAATGTAAACGCAACGAATATCAAATTTGGCAAATCAATAATCTTTGGCTTTTAAAAATAATTTGTTATATTTAGTTTTTCTTCCTTTATTTATTTATTTAAGTGTATTTTACATAATTTGGCTGTCCAACGTGGGGCTTATTTTCATGTGATTAACTGGTATACTACAATATATTGTAATAAATATAATTAATTACAATTCAAATCCATTTAAGTTTGTCCCACGTTGAGGTGCCAAAATGTAGTAAATTCAATATTAATTATTTAAATTAAATCCCACGTTGAGGTACAAAAGTAATAAGACAGTGATTTCCTACATGTTTCGGTTCCAATGTGGAGTCTTGTGGAGAATTACGAATGTCTTCTGATCTGCGGTATCAAGACTCTATTATATATACAACTGTCAAGACCCAACTGCCATGCTGTTATCTTACAAATTGACTGCTCAAAATACTCCCGTTACGTCTATCACACTGACGATGAAACTCAATCAAATGATTCATTGTCGACCAACTGTTTCGGACTTTATTGTTGTTTGTAATATCAACTATTAACATACTATAATGCCTTGTTGTGAAGACAAAATTAGCAAAAATATATTGTAATAAACAAGAAGATTTAATTAATTTGCCCCACGTTTAGGAATCTATTTATGTAATAAACACTTTAATAGGGTTAATTAATAAATCAATTAACGAAAATCTATTTATATTTAAAAAAATTATTGTTGATAAATTTAAATTGTATAATATCTATTTTGCACGCCGAATTTCATCCAGTTAACAACAAATACTTTCATTTTCATTTATTTATTCGTGGTATTTATGAAAGTACAATTCCTATATCATTACAATCAAATACGTCGGATCTCTATATCTCAGGGTCACTACTGGGTTTGATAATTAGAACAAAAGCATTGTATAAACTGACAATTAACAATTCAAATATAAAAAGTTAACCTAAAACAATATGAAATTAAGTGAAAAGAAAACTGAACGAAATCTGACTATCCTTTTTTAATAATCGTTTACAAAATTTGTATAAAAGTATTGTTACTCATGGACCGTCTGTCTGTCTCGTACGCAGATCTTGTATCTTGAAAACTACCACACTAAAAGGCCATTTTTACACTTCATTGAAAATTTGAATACACACGATTAAAATACTCGTCCTCTGCTATCTGGAACCTCGGATGAGCCGCCCCCTTTGGTCAGCTAGTGGATGCCGGTCTCCTCTATGCGAAAATTGTTCAATCAGCCTGAAGCAACCATATGCTTCACAGTGTGCAAATTATTATATAAATCTCTCCGTAAAAATCTCTGCTTGCTTTCATGTAAAAATACAGGATCTCGCCATTCGTACTTTATATCTGCAGAATTTACTGTTTGTTGCTCTAGGTGAACTGAAATATATTATATCTCCCCGTCGACTTTTAACTGTTTCATCTCTCGTACGCAGATTTTAGACTCCTTCACCGTTCATTGCCGATTCCAGATTGCCGTCTCCAAGCGCGGTTTATCAGTATCCATTGTTAAACAAAGGAAAACCCCGTCTTGATTGTCGCCTTTACGCATTCGTACCGCTAACAATTTAATTATTTAAAACAATTAATAGCCTGTTTAATTGGTATGACAATATATAGAGATATTTAAAATGATAAACTGATAGAAAAGTTATGTATTTATTTTATTTTCATTATATAAGTAAGGATTAGGAATTATTGAGATAATAATGAAACTATTAATGTTTGAGATGGAAAATTATTAAAGATAATATTAAATTTCATGACACAATTTTTGCTTTAAAATAATTAATATTTATTGTAGTGTCACAAATCAAATTAGCCGATTTTTTTTTTGTAAATGAATCTGCGACAATTGGGAGAACTAAATTTCACAAAAGTGAATCTTCATTTGTATGCAAGTAAATTGTTATTTGAATATGAATGGTATATAAAATATACTGGAACCTGTAGATTTGGAATGTTCTTAAAATTAACATACCTTACTGATAATCAAAATATACTTTGTTAGAAGAAAATAATATATTTATGATAATTATTACTATTCCTATTTGCAATTACCAAAATTGTAGTAAAATTTAAACTTAAAATAATTGAAAATTTAATGGGCGTGTTCGGCAGAATTTTCTCGTTTTACAAAAATTATATGAGCTCAGAATCGTAGATTTATCTCTCCGACATCACTGTTAACTGTTTCAGTCCAGTATTTTACCTCCTAAATCTCAAATAAATAAGGAAAGTTTGTAAATGTGTTTCGGAAGTTTACAACTCTACACTTAAAAGGTGAAATCCGATGTGCTAAATTTCACCAAACAGGAACACGTTTCCGCAATCACACTAAGATGTCCCCGTAAAACACCGTGAGATGTGTCCTTATATTTTACAAGAAAAGGGGGACCGCAGCTTATAAAATATCGGTCTTCTTTCAGAGCCCCTCCCTTTCCCATATTTCTTTTCTTGCCGTTGAATGCGATCCGCTGCCAATACAAGACAGGCGAACGTCCAACGAAAATTGAACGTATTTTATCGCGGTAGATAACGTATCAAAGATTCGCATGAATCACCGGCCGCGGATTCATAAACAAGAAGGATTTATTAAAGAGCATTTCTGAGCATGTTCAGGATGCGGAAGAGATCAATGTGTGCTGGATAGACTGCGCTGAATTGAATATGTGCTGCGTGTATTCAGAAACGCGTCTATCAATACTTGAAAGACACGCTTTGAAGCTCTAATTCAATTTGTACCTAGTATGTACAGCGTATACATAAAATACGAACTAGGTGGACGAAAAATGTGATTCAAATCATTACTTTCATCCGTTCAGAGATATGTTGCATAGTACACTCGCAGAATTTTTATTTATTTATTTAAATGGCAATTAGGCACACACATTCTACGACCTATTTTTATTGACTTAGAATTCATTTACTTAATTGAATTAATTAAAGTCCTGATGGTGTCCTCTCAAATCATTTTCAGAACAATTCGCCAGCTGTTCTAGAGTCTTCTGTTGATTTTATGTTCCAGCAATGTGTGTATGAGTGGATTCGCATGTATTTCAAGTCTATCATGGTGTTTCATTGCTCTCGAGAGAGAGATTATTTTCTTTTCTAAAGACAGTTTTGACCAGTGTTTCAGAACCTTTTTTTAACAATTCATAAAAAATTGAATTATGTCCCTAAGGTGGCTTATTTCAACTTTCGTATAACTGTTCTTCTATAGTAATATTTCTGTGCATTAACAAAGTAATAATTTATTTTAATCCGACATCGATAAACTTATCGCCCATCATAGCATTTATATGAAATCAAGTTCTTATTTCATTTAACACTCGCAGGTGGCGCTAGACTACATTAGACAACCACTTAGCGGAGGTCATTGTAATACAGCGCTCCTCAAGGCCTGCGAGGGATATTCTCTCTCCGACAGTATCTGCGAGAGATATTCACTCGCAGGTAGAACCATTTAGGAGAGATACGAAGGGGCTACCTTTGGGGATGCCTTTTCCTCTCCGTTTTTGAACTAAGATTCCCCCGCTATTCCCATTGGAATAGTCGGCCAGCTGCCTCCTAAACTGGTCGAGGCACGGAGAAGGGAATGCTGCGTCCCCACAGCAAACTCCTCTCCCGCTATCGGAAGGGCGTGGGACAAGTACCCAATGCCCGACCTACATGATGCAGGTTTTTCTAGGGTTTGTCCTGCATTATTTTTAGGCGAATGCCGGGTAGGATCCTTAAACTATAGCTCGGGGGCCCCTAGTTACCCTTGGCTACCTTCCTCCACCCCATCCGCATCCCCCCTTTCAAATCCCTTTCCTATGCTATTAAAGGGGAATTTCCACCATGTGGATTACCCTTATGTAGCCTGTTACAAAAAAAATGCAATACAGTACGTACTATCCCTTCAGTAGACATACAATACACTCAGGGTACATCGTAGCTTATATTACTCCAATCTTTAAAAATTACGAAATGCTTATTTCAAATTGGGATACAAACAACTTTTTCCTTTCGTATAAGTTAAATCATAGCTAGCGGTTTTTAAATTTTAGATGAGCTCATTTTCTAATTGCCCCCCTGAATATTCGGGGCGTTAAGACCTTCTAACGAACAGCCAGTAGAGTTTACGAAGGCGTTTTTTTTTCCAAGTTAATTTTGAGTCTAGATGTATTCCAAGATATTTTACATGTGATGATACTGGGAGTTCTTTGTAGTTCATGGTTCCTGGTGGACGTTGTTGCCTCCGTACAGTAAATGTTACATGTGGGGGTTTTGATTGGTTAATTTTGATTCTATCCATTTCTGAGGTAGATTAGAGTGGTCTTAAAATCGTTTTCTTGCTGTTAGGGAATATTCATTTATGTCCATAATAACTGGATCATCAGCGAATGTCAATGTTATTATACTTGTGTTTGTAGGAAAATCGCAAGTGTATAAGATAGGTCCGACTTTCATTTTGTGAGAGGTGGAAGATTCGCAGCTTACTCTCGTTCTGAATTTAAGACTCTCGAGGTATGATTGTAGTACCTTATAGTATGGCTCCGGCAGTAGGTCTTTGATTTTGTAGAGAATGAGTGTCAGACTGCCGAATTGCGTGTCTCACATCAAGGAATGCTGCAGCATGTCATCAGAGATGCTTGTATGGATGGAGTAGTTAACGTTCTAATAATTATGCTCCCGTTGACTTATTGGTCTATACGAAGCTTAATTCTTTAGGTGTTTTTGAGGATTGGTTATCAAAATTATTTCTGAGTATTTCAGTTCTTGCGACCAGTGTTGAAATCTGATTACTGCGTTAAAAATATGTTAGCATAACCAATCATTTCCTGACTCGCAGAGTAAACACGTTTTCCGTCCATCCTGTTAACCTATAACTGTAGTTTATTTTGCTAATGTTACTTAACAGATTAAAGGGCATTGGAAATCACAAAGTCCGCTAGATGGTCATTAAAAAACTTAAATAAAGAGATATTTAATATAACCTCTGAATTCGTGAAACAACTTTTCTTACTAGTACTGATGTAACAAGAGACTGCTACTAAAGTTTTATGGATTTTAAGTTTATTTGATTAAACAAAATTATTTTTTACCCTATTATTAGTTATTTCAGGTATTTAATATACTATAAATGAGTTTCAGTTTTACACTAGTGCGACACGCATTTATAAACATTACTTAGATTATTTTAATTTATTATTCATTTTGTTTGATATAATTTAGTTTAATTGAATAATAACATTTATTTTCTTGACAAAATATTACACAATTCATTCATATCTACAAAGTACGAACTGTAAAATAAGAAATATCTCAGGGTTAAATAAGAAACTAACTAACATGAGAAAGAAAAATTAATTTTTTTTAAAATGTAATGAGTGAAAACCGTGGATTTGCTTACGTAAACTTCAGCCTGTGTCATCGAGAAATGGCGAGCGGCATTCTTCTTCTCTTGTCTCCTACAGAAATCCTCATTCAGAGCATATTTCTTCTCCTCTTCCTCAACTTTAGCCACACGCCTTCGTCTGCAGTCTCGTTACAATTCAGAGCTTATTTGATCAGAAGCTCTGCAATCCTTAACCATCGGGATGACCATAACTCCATATTTTCCTTTCATCCAGACGCACATTATCAAACTCGATCTTCTCTCTCTGACCGTCCACAGCAGACAGACAATAGGGTTACAACTCCCGGTGAGTTCGACCAAAATTCACTGAATAAAGGAAAGCAACAATGAAATATTTGAGGCGTTTTTGGACAAGCAGCTTACTACTCACTGTCTCCATGCAGAAGGCCCACAACTGCGCTGACCCTTTCAGTTCCTCTCACCACCCGCTGCGTGGTCAAACTAAAAAGAACTGTCCCTCCAAATAATTCGCTTTGCACTGTTTACGAAAGCAAATTATTTTCCCTTGCGCATCTAGAGTTAGGGCAATACGGAAAATTATATCCTCCAAAAATTATACATGAGGAACACCATCACACCACACCAAATTTAATCCATTTTGAATATACTGTAGCTTCCCAACTGTTCAGTCTTCAGTTCCTCGTTATCATATATATTTTACATCAATATTAGTAAACGGACACGCGATCTATTTTTCTTTTCCTGAAATCTGCTCGCTTAGCTATTCCTATTCTCTTATTTTATTTCCTTACCTTTTTGTGGTCTGGTAGTATTTCTATAATAATAGTGGTTACAAAACTATAATCCTCTGTAGGCCTGTTCTGACAATTCCTTCCCTATTTTCCTATTTACGTTTTAATTAATTCGATTCTAGCCCTGCGGGGGGAGTAGGAATTTATTCTGTACTTAAGTCCAGTGGCAGCTGGATTCTGCGTAAATGGTCATCCGGGACGCTGCTTCCTGGGTGTACAGGAATTCAGTCTGCAGGGGAGACCACAATGCGCCCACCCGTAAATCTGGTCGCAGTGCTTCTAATCCCACGAATGTGGGCAACATACTCACAACTTCCAGTACTTATTTGTGGAGATGCGTACGGAAGTTTCATCTAACTGTTACTAGTCTCAGTTATGAAGGAGTCCCGCCATCACTAGTACCCTACGGAGATCTCTATGATGGTGTAGCATGAAGAGAGCGTGGGTAAACGGTGGGATAAACGCCTCCATGAGCTGCTCATGGTTCGTAGTATCCAAAACGAAACGGTGTTCACCCCTTAAACTGTTTGCATTTCTTCCAATCCCATTTATGTAGTTAACGGTCTCATTGTCTTCAGATTACTTGTGTGAGAGAGGTTGCAAAAGCACCCTCTAAATGTTACTATTAATGGGACTAATCCTTCTGAAAATAGAACTCTGGTTGCGAGGCCTTCTCGTGCACGAGGGAAGTGAGGGCGCGTAGTTCTCTTGGGGGGTCTTTCTGAAAAGATACCATCCTGTGCTACCAGGAGGCGGTGGAGATTGATTCAAGACGGTCGTCCTCTCTTCTGGGGTGTTGAAGGTGCTGGCTAAGGTGTCGAGTGTTTGGGACCTGTCTTCACCTCTTAGTTATCCGATGACGAAACCACCTGACCATAATTCTCCTGTTAGCAATAGCCTGTTGCTATGTGAGGGAGATAGCCCTAACTTGAGAGTCATTCTGGGAAACTAGAATATGCCAACAGGTGTCTATGGCATTCGGGCAAGTGCATCTCCACCCTAAGGGATGACCCTGATCACTCGTGCTAACGGAGCTATGCGAGCGGCCGACCAAAGCTTCCTTCGGGCAATTTGGTACCTCCAGGGTCCGTGTATCCCAGCTGGGTTTTGGTTTACCATGTCCCAGCCCGACGCACGTTTTTATCGGGGTATGTGGTTACGTAGGGCAAATTTTTCTTCTATCCTCCTCGGGTGCAGGACCCAGTATACTGGGATTTAGGTACCAAGGTATCTCCGTTTCCTCTTCAAAGGGTCCGATAAAAAATAATAATTTTGTACGTAAGTAAAATTTTATTGTAATTAATTATTATTATAGTTATCACTGTCAAAATTAATATGCGGTTCCCGAATGCGATGCTGTTACAAATTTCTCATTCGTTCTCCTCTCCGTTGTAAATCGCAACGTTAAAATTACATACATGCTCTTGCTTCTACTAATCTCATATTTATTTTATTCTAGGTCATTTTCAACATTTTCATATATACTTTTGAATTAATAAACAAGCCAAATTTTCAATTAGTTTTATATATATGCCCTCTATATTTAAAAAATTCTCTTTTGGTATTTTCCTGCTTTGTACAAACTTTATACCACTTAAAGATCTAAATTACTTTCGTTTAAGTTGTTTGTTTGTGGCTGCGTATTGTCATATTTATGTAATTGAATTTATCAATAATAGAATCACAGAAAAACTGTACTTCCTTAATATTTCTATATGTTCACGCTTATCTCAACAGTATTTTCAGAACAAAATCTAATAATAAACATCAGTACAATTTTACATTGGACAGTTGTAAAATTATATAAATCTCGACGCCATAGCTATAGTCTGAAAATAATGTGCGGTATTCTTAAGGAAAACTTTTTTAAAATTATTTTATTTATACTCGCATCAACTGCTAAGGTCATTAGCGACTTTGTACTATGTTGACTTAATTTAACTTACGAATGGACCGAAACACGCACACAAAATCAATGCACGAACCGCGATTCGAATTCGGGACGTTGACCCCTTCAAATAAGTCGGTTACGGAAAATTTGTCCGATGGTGAACTTGAAAGTTCCAACGATGGAATTTTTTTCTTCTGACGGTGAATAATTAGTCGATAGTTTAGGATGAAGTTTTCATCTACTTCCGGAGAATAACATATATTTCTTCAACTTCACCTGCTTGCATCACTTTTTTCCACCTCACCTTAAACTGCCTTCATATTTTCACTACATCCCCTTTTGAATACTCGGAGTGTGGAAACCCACCCTCAGAATCACTCCTTCTTCGAGTTTCTGTCCAATCGGTGTTTAAGATTGGAGAAATTCTATTCTCCACCAGGAGGATTACAGAGTATAAATAATTGGCTCTGTTCCCTCACTTTCATGGTTTACTCTCAGGGATCATGAATGTTTCAATCTTCAATGACAAAGTATGTTTCCTATTCAAACTATCTAGAGCGAGCTATAGTAAACTCAATCCGGAAACTTTAAGTCTCGAAGCAACCCGAACCATATAAGTTCTCCTGAGGTTAGCAGGACCTGATATGAATAAATTTAATTCTGAATTAATTAATGGATACACATACACACAGATATACGCTTAAATTCCCTTCCTACAAACTACTACTTTACTATCTAAACATTTTTTCTTATTGATATAACTAATAACTTTCAATTTGTCAACGCATGTAATGTACGAGGGTTGTTTAATAAATCTAGTAAAAATGCAAATGAATATTTTTTTTGTTTAAAACTTACTTTATATCTCAACATAGTCTCATTCCCTGTCTATGCACTTGGCCCAGCGAGTTTCCAATTTTTTCCACACGATCACAAAAGTATGTTTTCTTAAACTCTGCAAAATACTCCGTCAGGGCCGCGATGAATTTGAGGAAAATCCTTCCCACCAAGCCGAAATTCACTCGTTCAGTTGAGAAGCCTACGGCTTCAGCTACCTAACGCACTTTTAGTCTGAAATCTTCCATTACGATATTGTGAACATTTCCGATGTTTTCCTGAGAGATGACCTAAATTGGTCGGCCGGAGCGAGTTTCATCTTCTGTGCTCCTGCGATCTCGTTTAAACTCATTAATCCATAAGTAAAATATCTTCAATGTTGGTGCTCAGTCCGCATGAACTTCATCCAATTCGATTTTGATTTCTGTAGCTGTCTAACACTTCGAATGAAAGTGATTAATGACAGCGCGAAATACGTATTTTTATTGTCTCTGTCTGAGTACACATCTAACACTACAGAAGGCTGCCAATAATAAACTACGACTGGCGTATGTTTAAAACTTTTAGAAATGTCTTTAAAAGAATCGTGTTTACCAACAATGGCGCGAAAGTGAAAAATTTCCCGCTCTTTCATAAAAATTTACCAGACTTATCGAACAACTTCGTAATATAGACTAAATTTTTCTCATCATATTATAAATTTTCGAAGGAATTTAGAGTTTATGTCATTTACACATTAAAGAATTTTAAAACATCCAAAGAGGTTCCAAAAATATAAAGGATGAAACGTTGTATATTCTGAAACTGTAATTTTTTTGTCAATACAATCATTTAAAAAATGGTTTGTGACTAGATTGGTCTCACATAATCTTACTAATATCACATAAAATTTAATTTAATACACTTCCGTCTCCAAACAGTTGATTAAATGTAAATGTTTTCTCTCTTTCAGTTCATTAATATGCTTTTTTGCCCAAATTTGATTTTTTCGTGTAAGATTTGTCCGCTATTCCTATTGGAATAGTCGGCCAGCTGCCTCCTAAACCGGTCAAGGCACGGTGAGGGTAAAGCTGCGACCCCACAGCGAACCCCTCTCCCGCCATCGGAAGGGCGTGGGACAAGTACCAAATGCCCGACCTACCTGATGCAGGTTTTTCTAGGGTTTTCCCTGCATCACTTTTAGGCAAATTTCCGGGTAGGTTCCTTAAACGATAGCCCGGGGGCCCTAGTTAATCTTTGGCTACCTTCCTCTACCCTTCCGCATCCCCACTTTCAAATCCCTTCCTATGCTATTAAAGGAGAGTTGCCACAACGTGGATTACCCTCATGTAGCCTGTTACCCGAAAACAAAGTATAATATTTTGTTCGACTGATCCATTGTTTGAACTCGAATAAATTGGGAATGGCAAAAATTTCTATACTCTCACGACCTCGTATTCTGCCAAGTAGATAATAGAATACCTGAAAAACGTATCGCAGAATTAAAGCCACTATTATCATTAAATAGGAAAGTAATTAATAGATATAACCAATAACGGAATATTGCCTTTTCGTTCGGTCCCATAGCTGCAGAATTTCCAACGCTGTTTATCAATACAAATTCATAAGACATTATACACATTATCCCGTTACAAGAAGGTAACGATTCTGTCGACGTTTTGTAACTATTGCTAGAAACTCGTTCACATGTATGAATTCATGGTTCACACGTGGAATTCCAAATATTTATTTCCCTCTCCTCTTTAGTGCTCTATGCACACTTATGAACGCCAGTTTTAAACAAAGGCCTGAATTAATAAAATGTAGATGATTTTTTATCGAAGAACTTCCTTTTTAAAATCTCGACGTGGTATAATATGATATCTTGGAAAGAGACGCGGAGATGAGTAGGAAATCGTGTATATACATAATTTTTATACGTGTTTTATACTGTTTCGTCGCTCCACGGGAAGTGTGGAATTTTGTTGATGTCGACACGGTGGATTCCATTCTCACTGGGGTTTCCCTATTGTCTGTCGGCAGCAACCCCTCCCCAGGAGGGATGTTACGAAGGCAATATCGTGCTGTCCGGCAGGAGACACGCTCAGTAGATGCCGAGCTCCTCACCCGTAGACAGAGTGATGCAAAGACGATAAATAAATTCGTTTATATTTTATGTTGCAGGGGCCTCTCGAATTCAATATTATTATGTGTGTTGGAAACAAAATGAAATTCTTTAATGAAAAAACTTGTTCGTAATCATGACGACTCCCCGCTTTCCATTTCTAATTCACAGGGGCCATGACTGTACAAGAACATACTTTCAAAATATTCTGCTGACAGTTGTAGACAAAGCAAAAGCTACCGCCTGAATAATATATGTGATTGTATATATTGTGGTAATTAAAAATAAACATTAATTAATTAAGGAACAAAATTGTACGACTTTCATACTACGGCGGCGTAAATATAAGAATTGTGTTCAATAATATGGGGTCTATAATGCGTGCTTGCTGTGTGCATTGTCGCGAAGGCCTGGCTTGACGCGCGGATTTTTAATATGGTTTGGGAGCTCAAATGATAAAGTTGTAATAGTGTGTTTTTGGGAGACGTACACGATAGTCAGAATTCTGAAACAGTGTGTGTCAGGAGTCGGCGGAGAACATAGCAGAGAATGTTCTGGAAAGCTTGAGTGTGTGTTGGGAGTCTGCGGCGTGACAGAACTTGAAATACAGAGTTTGTTCTGAAAGGCAGCAGAGACATAATATTATAAAGTCCCGGGTTTTAAAATTACGCAACAATCTAAAATATTTGCCCTTTGGCAAATTTATGCAAGCATCAAAGATTTTAAAATACGATATCAACTATAAAGGGCAGGAAGTGTTGTATGTGGAAATTATAACCACATTAAATTCAGTGAAACATGGCCTGTCTGTGAAGTGTTAAACAATAATCGAGTGAAGCCCACACCCCCTTCACACAGCAAAACGGTAATGTAAATTAAATAAAATATATTATCTGTAAACCTAATGTAAATTATATTTATCGTCAGATTTAAGATTTCATATTTCACTAATTGTTTAAATTAAGAACTTCTCACTTTGTAAATTTTAATTATTTTATCGTAACATTCTTTATTGGAGGCCCGATAGTCGACCCTGAAGTCAAGCCGTAGCATTTTATCAATTTGTAACATAATTTTCAATGGTGATACGAATTTAATTAATAATTAAACCGTGATTATTACAGTTTTGGCACCTCAACGTGGGGCAAAGTAAAATGAAATTTAATAGTATAATATTGTATTCACTACAATATGTAGTGAATAACATCGGTAAGTGGCCGCCCTTTGTCCGCTGAATTAATTAAAAGTGCACGTGTGCCGGAGAGACCACAAGAAGCCGAGGGTACGCGTCCCTTTTTTTTGCATCGTTTGGGGGGGGGGGCGGAGTAAGGGTATATACTCCGCACCCAGGAGACTGACTAGAGGACTGAAAGTGAAGTGAGAGGGGCGAGAGGGTGCAAAATTTGGCTAGCTGTAACGAACAAAAGTTTTGGAGTGTGGATGTTCACCGCGTGAGGCCGAAGAAGGTGATCGTGAGGTGCTACAAGACGAGTGATTCGCTGCTGGTCGGCTGATGCTACGAGATAAATTTAAGGGTCACCATTAATGTAAAGTGTCTTAAGTGAAGCCTGCGAGAAAGTGAAGCCTGCGAGAGGATTTCTCGCAGGTGAACCTTCCCAGAGAGCTCTGGCGGGGGCTACCTATGGGGATGCTCTCACATCTCTCTGGTTTTTTTATGAACTAAGGTTTCCACATGCCGAGGCACCTCGGTCTGTTTTGAGAGGTGTATGTTCCGGGGTCGCAGACCTTGGGCATACGGCAAGAGTTGTCCGCTATTCCTATTGGAATAGTCGGCCAGCTGCCTCCTAAATAGGCCAAGGCATGGCGAGGGGTAAGCTGCGTCCCCACAGCAAACTCCTCTCCCGTCATCGGAAGGGCGTGGGACAAGTACCAAATGCCCGACCTACCCGATGCAGGTTTTTCTAGGGTTTTCCCTGCATTTCTTTAGGCGAATGCCGGGTAGGATCCTTAAACCATAGCCCGGGGGCCCTAGTAACCCTTGGCTACCTTCCTCTACCCTTCCGCATCCCCCCTTTCTAATCCCTTCCTATGCTATTAAAGGGGAGTTGCCCAATGTGGATCACCCTCATGTAGCCTGTTGACCTAAAAAAAATGTAAAGTGTCTTCAGACGTTAAAGATTTTTTTACATAGTACGGAACTAAGCTCTGTTTATGAATACCCACCGAGCCGCCCACGTTACCTTGTAGAGAATGAGGATTTCATTATCCAAGCCGGAGCTAATTATTGTTAATTTTTTGCAGACTGTATGCACATCTGCTGGCACCCAATCGATTTTTTTAATGTAATTTTTATATTTTCTATGTAATAAAGTTTTTTATATATGGTAATATTTCTAATCATTACAATATATATATTTTAAAGGTTTATATTATATTTGATTTTAAATACTTGATTTTATCACCATTACTATTAGATGGTTTAAAATTGCAGAAAATAATATCATGACAATGATGACATAATTGTTATTGACGGGCCCGACTCATTTGCCATTATAGGGCCAGAGATTGCTTTTGGGCATGGGATTTGTGATGGAGGTTCTTTATTATTTTGATGAAGAAAAGAAAGGTCCTGCCATTCGTATTATTTCAACTTTTTTTTCGGTTGGTGATTGACGCAGATTTCTATGTTATTGTTTAATCCAAATGGAACATTTCAGTTTAATCTTTATTTTCAGCAGATCTGTGATTAGACGGTTATTTTATGGGGGGAAATTTTGGAGTATGACCTCAGTGGGATAGGTATATTTAAATTATGTTTCCGGCCAATGCTTAAAGGATGGTGGAAGGGGGATAGGACTATTGAGATGTTGTTTTTTCTGTGGCCGTAGGATGCACGCAGATGCGCAAGACGTTGATGGACAGGTTACAAATTTTGAATGGGATGGTGTTGGAAATCTTGAAATGGGTTGATGGACGGGTACAGAAAATGAAGTCAAAGACAGAAGCGGAGGATTCTTCTTTCCAGGGCCTTTGGACATTGAAGGTGACGTGGTGGGAAGAGAGTAGAAATGATGTAGCTATAGTCCGTCACAGGGAGGTTGAAGGTTTTGTAAGTGTGGATGAGGATTTCACAATGACAGGAGCATAGTCAATCGATAAAGTTAAATATTTGGGTGACGCGTTTTCGGAGGCTTAGGGTTTGGGTTAGGTGAATCCTGAGTGTAATTATTTAAAGGCCTCGGCCAGTTGATCTCACGTATTTTTTATTTGCATTTAAAATTTATAATCTGTTTAGTGCGAAACGTAGGTCATGTGGCAGAGTTCGATCCGAAATACTTACTTAGTGTGTTTGTCGACCTGCTTGTCTTTCGCATGTTGCCTTCACTGAATCGACCGCCTGCATTCCATGAAGTCCGCGTAAGACAATAAAACCGACGGTCTCCTTTTGTATTCACACGTAGATAAATGTTCTTTGAAATACTCGAAGTTTTGCGTTGAGTTGTAGAATTTAGACTGCTTTACTCATCTAGTTGAGAATTGAATGTATACTGCTCTCTCCAAATACTATTTCATGACTCATACTATTGAAACTGTTTTCTCTCCAGATGAACATGTGGTGAATAAATAAATAATAATTAATGTCTGTTTCGAAAAAAAAATTACATCACAATATTTGGAACAAAAAAATATTAATTTACAATATTTTTACAGTCCTCAGATAACCAATGACCCGCAAAATTCAACATACGCCAATATCCACTTTAAAATTTCTTTCATAGAACAGAACATGATACTCTCGTAATCTCAGGGGAAACATGGGTGTGGATCATTCGAAATCTTATCAGGGTACACATCGTTTAACAACCAAACAGAATTCACCATCTATATTTTTTAACCGGATACTACAGTACTAAAGGTTTCGGGGTTGATCTCAGGAGATTTTGGCTGGCTGCTAGCCAAGTTTCCATTCTTCCCCATGACACATAGGCGGGGCAAACATATAATGAATGTAAAAGAATTAAACCAATTTTATGAAAACAAACAATCAGTATTTTAATAGTTAAAATTAATATCAGAACACCAAAAGTTTATTTTCTTTTAAACGGAAAATGACCGTGTCAACCACTTATTTTCAATAATGTCTCATACAATCTCCGGGGCCCTTTTAACATTATTTAATCAACAGAAAGACCATATTGATTTCTCCGATGGCACATCAACATTGAAAATACCGTCAAAAAACTCTTCGAGACTTTACAGTTATTATTTCGCTCGCCAAAATCCCAAAATACAGAAAGTCTTCACATGTTTGAATTTAGATTCCTTTTTCACAGCTCACATACACCAGAGCGTCAGCGATAATTCCCCATTACCTTTCACAGTGAAATCTATTCGACGCATATTATAATGAATTATGGTCACACTTCGTATTATCGCAACTAACTCGTAACTGGCGGAAAAATCCCTGACAAAAACTTTAGCTACCCTCTCCATGAACTCATATCCGGATTACATGGAAGAATCTCTTCAAATAATTATTCAGATAAACATCACCCAATTCTTGATTTCGTCTCCAGCGGTGCGGCGTTTCTGGCTTTGTCCATGAAATTTTGTTAGTGTTGTAATAAGAAAAATTATATATTGTTTTTTGTTTTTGTGTAACAGGCTACATGAGGGTAATCCACATAGTGGCAACTCCTCTTTAATAGCATAGGAAGGGATTTGAAAGGGTGTATGTGGAAGGGTAGAGCAAGGTAGCAAAGGGTTAACTAGGGCCCCCGGGCTATAGTTTAAGGATCCTACCTGGCATTCGCATAAAAGTTAGCAGGGAAAACCCTAGAAAAACCTGCACCAGGTAGGTCGGGCATTGGGTACTTGTCCCACGCCCTTCCGATAGCGGGAGAATAATTTGCTGTGGGGACGCAGCATTCATTTCTCCGTACGTCGACCAGTTAGGGAGGCAGCTATCCGACTGTTCCAATGGGAACAGGGAAAAACTCTTACCGTATGCTCAAGGTCTGTGACCCCGGAACATACACCTCTCAAAACAGGTGCCTCGACATGTGGGAACCTTAGTTCAAAACCGGAGAGGAAAAGGCATGCCCATAGGTAGCCCCTTCGTGTCTCTCCTACAAGGTTCTGCCTAAGAGAGAATAGCCTTCGCAGACCTTAAAAAATATATATAAATATTTTAATAGTTATAGTTAAAGTTACTTGCGATACACGTACTGGAGAAAGTTATAATTAAGTTGTCAGTTGTTGTGCCGACGTCAAACCGCTAAGCTGCTCAAAGATTTTTACGCAGCAGGATTATAAACGCGGATTATAGGTCGAGAAAAAAAAAGGTTTTCAATTACTCGAAACGTTTTTGAATTCACATACACTAATATTTATCAATACAAAATTAACAGACTTAACTATTGAATTTCAGCATTTATAAAACGATTTTTTTTCATTGCTGGCTGCCAGCAGTTTTTATCACCATGAAAGTTATAGAAAGAATTTACACAAAATGTTACCATTTCTCCGTCTACAAATTTACTATTGAAATTTTGGAGGCATCTGTCTCATCAAGGTATTGTGAATCGAGATTTACCAAACAGAGGGATCGAAATATTACTCTATATAATCCATATTGAAGATGGTATTTAACAGAAAAATTAAGATTGTGAATTTTTCAGCATACAATTTGCTGAATTGTCCTCAAAATTGTGGTGTCCACGCTATAAATTGAACATTGAATTGCTCCACTGCTTGATGTGAAAAAATCTGTCCCAGAAAACAGCGACGTCGAGCTGTTTCCACTACTTAACTCCCGGTTCGGAATTCGTTGCAATAATTCGTCCCGCGGTAATTATTGCGTAGACGGCATAAATACAATACAACATAAATAATTATAGATACAGATACCAATGATGAAATAATTAGTAGTGATTGATTTCAAGTTTTCTATAGATAATATGTAGTTTCGCACACACAGTGTATAGTAGGAGCCGATAGTGATGTCTGATTGGATCTTTAACATTGTAAAGAATTATTTTTGTCGGCTGGGTTTTTACGTCTAATCAAAAAAATATTGACCATTAAAGGAATTTTTTTTAAGTTTATTGCAGTTAAGCATGAAAAACTCTTATCTCAGGCACCTGTGGTTTTTACATAGAAGAGATCTGCTGCCCGTACCAAATACGTACTGCTATTCTGTGTTGTGTTGCTTGCTGTAGCTCTCGTACCGACGTCTCCGTATCTCACAGCCGGCAGAACGGGTTAAGTGCAGTCATGACTTTAGTCAGGACCATTACAAGGCGTCGACTCAGGGGTTGACCACTGGCTAAGGCGTCGGCCTTCGGGATTGATTGCTGGCAAGCAGTCGTACTAAATTGTGTGGCTTCGATGAACTCTTCACTAACAAATTGTGGCCCCTTTCTCCCGACGATTCTGTCTCGGACTATATCAGAGACAACTTGGAAAAGTTTACAGCAGAACTCATGAGATTTGTAGATCGGTGACACTTAAAACGTATACACGTAACACAAGACGGAGCCTCACATAATCACATCCACCAGCTGCGGTGAGCACAGAACAACTGTCCAGTTACAAAAGCTTATCTCCGTTCCCTCCAATATAGGCTCCCATTCTTTTATTTTTTTTCATTATTAGAAAACTTAGTCGAAGTGTCAGTTTCATTGATTCTTCCATTGTTACAAGAGTTATAGCACGTAGCTGCAGTTCCGTAGTCTACAATGGCCAACTATTATGTCATGTTGAGGCCAACAATCGAAACAGGACACGAAAATTACTTGGATGGAAACATTCATCTCCTCCACCCCCACGCACGTGCACGATTTCGAATTCTCCAAACCACAGCAAACAACACTTTCGAGACAAAGCAAAACTAAACCAAAATACACGCGTTACAACATATATAATGTCTCAATCTTGATTTGAAAATTGAAGACTAATTTACTTCGGTTTATTCCATAACGATTTGAAACTCCTCACATGACTGGAATTGATACTAGCTCCCTTCCTCGAATTTTATTTCAATTGTTCATTTTTCAAATGTCTATAAACGACTGATTTGTTTTTTTCACTTATTACACGTGCAAGTGTTACTATGTAACATTAAAACGTAATGCGGAATAAATAATGTGGAAATGTTAATTTGAAAGTTGCAAATGTAACCGGCTTTTGGTTCGTCGACTCCTCATATCTTAAAAAATATCAATTAATGACGTGAAATTTCTATAAAATATTATATGCAATTGAAGTAATTAGTGTAGTGGAATAGATTCCTTAAATAGTCAAATCTCGTTTCTCACATTACAATAGTTATTCAACTTTGCGGCAGTTTCTTGCTATTGGATATTTTCCAACGTTAGTTTGCTTAGAACTTATTTCCCCTAATTAATCAACTGTTAACTTTGTGAATGATCTGATTATTTCCGAATTATTGTATTTATTCGATATTCGGCTGTTCTCTCTAAACAGAAGCTTGAATACAATTTATACTAAAATCATGTTTATTCAACATCGATCATGCCTTAACGCCGTAGTCACCATGTTTTCGAATGTTGATGAAACCTTTTATTGTAGCCCCCGAGGCGTGAGTTTATAATTGATATTTTAGATTTCCAATCAAAATTAAAATTACAAAGGTAGTCTTATTCTTAGCTGGCGTTGCAGCCTTTTGTGAGTATAATAAGGCTGTATACACACTTCCATCACATCACGTACTGTCACGTGAAGTGCCGGCTAGAAAGATTGAAGCGTGACTACAGCCCGAATCGCACACTTCTGTCACGTCACGTGATTCACGGCCAGCATCGTACTAGAGGAAGGAAACAGATTGCTTTTACAAGTGACTGCGGACCGTAGCTCATAGATTTTTTGCTTTAATATGGAATGGAACGTGTGTGAGATTCTGAACGTGATACTTGATATGAAAAAAATTTAAGTCCACGTAATTAGATACGCGTGGCTTATTTGGCGTTATTAAATAACAATAAAAGGACCTGACTGATATAGTAAGGCAGGTTGATTAATTTTTAATTCAATAAAATAATTAAGATTGAAAATTAAAATAAATGTGAAGAAGTAGGGATGAAAGATTTATAATTCAATCAAATAATGATAACTCGCGTATTTCTGTTTCTTTCGTTTAAATTTAGGTGTATTTTCGTAAATTACAGATAATCTCAATAGTGCGTTAATGCGGAGACACACTTCTATCACAGTCCGTCAAGTGACTGCGATGTCACGAGTTGACACGCGCTGTCACAAATCTGTGATCAGCTTTCGCACATAATTCTGATGTCACGCCATGTCACGTTTTTCAATCTGAATTCTGTTTTCAAAGTTGCTTAAATGTGATTGAGGATCCCTAGTCACTTTTTTCCAATACAACAAAGAATTATTTTACTTAATTACATGCTTTTAAACCTAACCAATATGCAGTTATAACTCCTGATATCTGCATAAAAGAAGCAATGTTTTACTCGCCATCTGATTTAAAAAAATCATCTATAATTAACGAAAATACGAATACCTACCTGATGCAGGTTTTTCTAGGGTTTTCCCTGCATTTCTTTAGGCGAATGCCAGGTTGGATCCTTAAAATATAACCCGGGGGCCCTTGTTAACCCTTGGCTACCTTCCTCTACCCTTCCACATCCCCCCTTTCAAATCCCTTCCTATGCTATTAAAGGGGAGTTGCCCTAAGTGGATTACCCTCATGTAGCCTGTTGCCCTAAAAAAATCAAAAAAAAATCCAAGTTCCCAAACCTTGTAGGAGAGATACAAAAGGGCTGCCTTTGGGGATGCCTTTTCCTCTCCGCTTTTGAACTAAGGTTCCCACATGCCGAGGCACCTCGGCCTGTTCTGAGAGGTGTATGTTCCGGGGTGACAGACCTTGGGCACACGGTAAGAGTTGTCCGCTATTCCCATTGGAATAGTCGGCCAGCTGCCTCCTAAACTGGTCGAGACACGGAGAAGAGAATGCTGCGTCCCCACAGCAAACTCCTCTCCCGCTATTGGAAGGCGTGGGACAAGTACCCAATGCCTGACCTACCTGATGCAGGTTTTTCTAGGGTTTTCCCTGCATTTCTTTTGGCATATGCCGGGTAGGATCCTTAAACTATAGCCCGGGGGCCCTAGTTAACCCTTGGCAACCTTCTTCTACCCTTCCGCATCCCCCTTTCAAATCCCTTCCTATGCTATTAAAGGGGAGTTGCCACCTCCATGTAGCCTGTTACATCCGCCACCCCCCCCTCCCCCCCAAAAAAATCAAGTTGTGAGAGGAAGCCTGCGAGAGAATTCTCTCGCAGGTGAACCTTCCCAGAGAGC
This sequence comes from Zhengitettix transpicula, assembly GCA_037074705.1. Lineage (NCBI taxonomy): Eukaryota > Metazoa > Arthropoda > Insecta > Orthoptera > Tetrigidae > Zhengitettix > Zhengitettix transpicula. The sequence goes on along the minus strand of CM073591.1, from coordinate 184,192,394 downwards.
TCTGGCGCAGGCTACCTTTGGCGATGCCTTCACATCTGCCTGCTTTTTGAACTAAGGTTCCCACATGCCGAGGCACCTCGGCCTGTTTTGAGAGGTGTATGTTTTTCTTGGGTTTTCCCTGCATTACTTTTAGGCGAATTGCCGGGCAGGATCCTTAAACCATAGCCCGGGGGCCCTAGTTAACTGTTTTTTCCTCTACTCTTCAGCATCCTCCCTTTCAAATCCCTTCCTATAGTATTAAAGTATCTAATTACAAGGACAGAAATAATTCTGTAAAGACATTCCGTATTGAAGATAAAATGATCTGTCACTTTTCAAAGCAGTTTGTTTCTTTCCTCTATCACGACCTTAGTCGTGAACCACGTGACGTGACAGCATTGTGCGATTCATGCCGTATTCACGCTTCAATTTTCTGGTCGGCACATAACGTGACACTGTTTCAGGTCCTTCAAAACTCCATCTATCTTGGGTCTGCCTTTTTTCTATTACCTCCGAAATATAAGAAGGTTAATTTTTTACATCGGTAAATATTTTCCATCTTCTTACGTGTCCTTTGTCTTTTAAGCCTACATATTTTTATATTTGGTAGTATGTTATGCTTTTATACAGTACATATAGCTCATCATTGTATTTTAGTCTCCATACACCATTAACCCGGTTTCGACCTTAAGTATTCATCAGGATCTTCCTTTAATACTAGTAAGGATAGCCAAATACAGTGAAACCAAGTATATAAATACTACAAAATGTCTCTGAAAGCCTGATCCTTTCTTCAAGTGCAGAAAAAACGCAAGCCGTTGTGAGTATTTATATTATCACTTATTTTATCTGTATTTGACTATATTTAATATTATTAATTTTTAAACAGACTTAAATTTTTTATCTTCTCTTAAAATATGCTCCATTTTATTAATCATTCTTATTGACAGTCCAGTATTCATACAAAATTACAGGTCTTATCAATGTCGTATTAATGTCTTATTAATGATGGATATATTCTTCAGTCCTAAACCCTTGAATTTGTTTACTTGCTCTATGTTTAAATATTCAATTGAAATATTGATATTAGTCGAGGATTCCATGAATTTTGTTTTACTGAAATTTAGTTATTAACTCAAATGATATGTGTAAAACATAAAAATTTAGCCCTTGAGTTGTTTTGAAGTGTTTATAATATCGCTTCGTTATTAAAAAATTGATGGCAAAGGCGTTGCAAGCTTTTCGAATTTCAATATTATTTTCATTTAGAACTAAATTTATAACTTATAATTCGTCTTTGTAAATATGGTTAATTGGGGTAAACTTTCGCTTGCAAATCCGTGCAGCCGCTCACTGTTACGTTAATTAATCTAATTAATTAACGTATAATGATTTCACTACTGGAACAATATTTTTACTACTCTCCGTGCAAAACAAAGAGGGAATTGTAGCTATAATTCATGTTTATGTTCAATTATGCAAACAAATGTCGGACGCGTAATACTCCATAGCCGGCGAAATGAGAACACAGCGTTTACCTCAACAGAAACAACGCCCCCAGCTTCCCAGTTAACGAAGTAGTGCTGTGGACCGCGGCAAATGCACGAAATAGCGTGCTTTCACAGGGACATTCCACGAAGAGCAATTTAAGGGAACAGCTGCAAAAGGCACGTTGCTCTCACTCGGACCCAAACTCGCGAGCGCAAGTAACAATTATTCAAAATCGATCCGATTACAATTCGAGTTTAATGGACTTAAGGCAGTATGTTTTACGTGCCAGAGACACTCGTAGTTCGAAATATCAAAATCATAAACGTAGTAGTGGATGATATTTATATAATGTTTTTCTAAACAATGTTGTTCATTCGCTACCTGATATCGATAATGTTCATAAATAAAGATACAGTTTCATGTACATCATTTTCCTTTTCTAGGTTAGTAGATTGTAATGCAAGAATTATATTATCAAAAACATAGATATAGGAATAACAGTCGATTCATTCGGAGATTGAAAATTCAAATTTTAGGATGGATTATTTAGTTTTATACTTTTTTGTTTTCACTCACAAATTAAAATAATTTCGTATCTTTCTTAATACGTCAAAATTAATTTTGATTGCTAAGCACTGATTAATGGCCTAATTAATTCAGCATTTTACTGAACATATTAATTTAGTTAAAATTGTTCGACGTTCTGCTATTATTCGATGTAATGTAATATGCATTATTAAGACAGTGAAATATCATGGTCTGATAATATTTTTTTTTCCTTTCAATTATTAAAACTGCTTAATAATCGGGTCGCGTTGTGATTTTAAGGTTTAACGTTCGTATTGGAATGTTCTCCTCCTATTTTCAGTTTGTTATTAAATTTTGGCGTTGCGGCTACTCTCTTTTTTGGCTTTCTCATGAATAAAATTTTTAACTCCGTTTTTGTTCCTTTGTAGCGCTGAAAAACACCGTCAACACAAAAAAAGAAAATTAACTGAAATTTTTTTATGATAATTTAAATAAAACGCCTATAAACAAGAGCTTAGTTGTGCCAGAATCGTCCAGATGAAATCGTGCCTCGAGACAGAAGGCACCGGATTATGGGAGGCAAACCAGAACACCTGGCTTAGGAGCCAAAGTCCTCATCGAAATTCCCGCAAAGTCAACACCTCCATGAGACGAGAGTAAGCCCGCGAAATTGTAAGAACAACGCAGATAGGCTGAGTAAAACCACTTGAAGTAGGTTTCCATATTGTTGTGTGGAACGAAACAGTCTAGCTAGAAGGTGGGCAAGCGACGAAAACGACAGTTCTGATAAACCTCTCGGAGAGGAAGAGGCCTGGGAAGAGTAAAAGGAGTAGAGGAGAGAAATGAATAGTTCCGAACAATGACTTGAACAAAACGCTCGACCGACGGAAGAGTAGCAGTAAATAGCTAAACTTCTCTCATGTCCAGAACTGTGGGTTTACTTAATTACAAATCAGAGTAAACAGATGACCGGAAAAAGTCAAGAGCTCATCACTCTGCCGTCCCTTGAAGATCACGCCAACGAGAGACAAAATGAACAAACACTGCTAATTCTTCGGCTTCCTACGGATTAAAGATTTTCGTGTGGCTCGACCCGTCAACCTGCCTGCTAAGATTTAGAGCTGTCAACTGCAAACAAACAGGTCTGTTTCCGACTGCGACGAAAACAATTGAGTTTTCTGCGGCAAGTACCGAGTGGTTATAACTAAACTGACGATCTTGCGAGTGCTACAGTGCGAGCTGTATATATCTCAGAAAGCTGAAAAATCGTAGATATCTTCATTATTCAGTGCGCTCGAGGATAATGCTGAAAAAATTAATAGTTCCACTTTCTGCCACAAGGTATATGGAACAGTAAGTAGTCAGAATGTAGTGTGGGTTCAGGAAAATGGGAGGAACGATCAAACAATTCTGTCATGTTTATTATGATATGATCACAAGTTGCAACATGTGTTCAATATGATCGTTCCTCCCCTTTTCCTGTACCCACACCACATTTTGACTGCTTACAGCGCCATATTTTCATCTCGTGGGAGAAAATGGAACTATTAATCTTTTTTTCTGCAATATCTGATAGGGCACCGATTAATGAACATACCTACGATTTTCCAGCTTCCTGTGGTATATACGGCTCGCACTGTTGCACTCGGAATCCCGTCTGTTTAATTATAACCACTCTGTATATGCCCACAAATATGAGCCTATTTGCTTATGTTTTAATAACTTTCTGAGTCTCATGAAATCGGTCTGAGTTTATTTAACGAAACAGTAATTTGTTTTGAGTCCTTTCTTTTTTTATTTCTCATGATGAATTAAAGGTTGATTACCCTTGAGTCTTGGAAGGGTAGATAGTTAAAGTGAATTATTTTAAATTGAAATTACTTAGATATAATTAAAAATATCATGTTGAAATTGTAAACCCATCTATATAATAAAAAAAGTATGTTTGTATGCCAGTATGTATTTACGTAAATTTTAACGCGTGGACAAAATGCAACAAAAATCGGTACGCATATTCTTCTAAACACGAGAAACAGTACTGTGGGGGTGAGAAACCCCTAGCATAAATGTGGAAAAAATTCTAGATGAAATATTTTTACGAATTTGCCAATATGACTTAATGTTATAACTTAGTGTTGCGCGCCAAGAGACTGTGACGTCACAGAACACGAGAGAGAGAGAGAGAGAGAGAGAGAGAGAGAGAGAGAGAGAGAGAGACGTTAATAAGCACCAATACTGCACAACACAGGAAATAGTTCCGTTTTTCGTAATGAAATAAAGCTGAAAATTTTGATTGAATAAAAAGTATAATTTTATTTAGCAATACTCCATCGGATGATTATAAAAAAACAATACGAAATACTTCATCATCCTTGCGCAAAATTAATTGGAAAAAATAATTATCCTCACCATCTTTAATAACTCCAATATGGCGACTATTTGTTCACATTCTGCGTTTCAAATGTATATCGGCGGAGATTTATTAATTTTCATTGTGTACTGTAGGTCATGAAGTACTATTGTATCCTGTATAGCTATTTCATGAGATAATACGTGCCGTATAAGATTCGATTGGTGAGTTATGTGTATATAACTATCAAAGTATGCATTATGACGGACGGAACCCCCAATAAAATTTTACGTTTTTGTCGTTATTCAATTAATTCACTGTCAGTCAAAAGTATGTACAGAAATGGGAACATTTAGATAGAATTAAAAGTACAAATATTGTACTTTATGCAACGTATTTCTGTAAATTGGTATACTTGTAAAAAAAATTGTGCGTGTAATCTGTGTCCACAAAAAAAATTTTCAGGTTAGGATAACAGAATTTGTTTCATTATATTGTTTGTGACTAATAATAAATCATCTAATTTATATTCCATGTTTGGGAAGGACGTTATAAGTTATGAGAAATGAAGTAAAGCAGGAATATTTTGAAGGAATAAAAAGTATAATTATATCAAGCAGCACCACATCATGTGAAAAATAAAAATAATTCTGAAAGGTTATACAATCCATGGAACTAATTTTCTTTTAAATAACTTGACAGGGGATATTTAACGGAATCACGGACCAAGATTTTGCCAAATTATATCTTACAAATGGCACTGGAGAAGACAAAATGATGATAGTAATAAGACAATATTTGTTAATTATTATAATTTAATAAATATAATTATAAATGTGCTGAGACTGCTGAATTATATGAGTGACTTTCTTGAAAAGTTTTGGTTGTGTGTATATCATTATAATTTTACATATTTGATTTGTAAATATGTAAAGTGTAAGAAATTATTTCAAGAGAAAACTGTTGAGAATTAACGACATTGCACAAAATTGATATTTTTCTATTTAACAGTTGGAGTTTTTAGTAATTTGTTGCATTATTTTATAAAATGCTACCAACAGCAGATTACGAAATCCATTAAAGAGTTTATTTTCAGATGGAAAAATTACATATCTACAAATTTAGGAAGTGCTTAAAGTAATATATATATATATTGTAACGGTACTTCGGTCGAGCCCCACGTTGGGCGCCAAACGTAACGGTACGTCACTCGCTACGGCCCCACGTTGGGCGCCAAATGTAACGGTACGTCACTCGCTCGACTAAAACAGCGGTCAGAGCGAATTTTATAAAGGATGAGGTTGGGGATCACCGAGGAAACCCGTGGAGGGACGTGACCAAATTCGACGGTGGCAAATGAAATTCGTACACCCAGGGTACTTTACAACTTATAATTTCAAAACAAATCAAATACAGTTCACTCAAGAAGATTCAGAACAGTTCACTAGCCTCGATTCTAATACACAAGGAAAATCGGTCGACCAACCACACGTTAAACAGGTACTTAACGTTCGTCCTCGTTCAACCCTGGGGTGGCGCGTTGAAGTCTGGCTTGGCTCGTCAATTCGCTGGTCGCAGGCGTCTGGGATGACCGAGTCGACTGGATTCCACACGACCGAGGACGACTGCGGGTGTGCGGCGGAGTGTTGGGCGAACAACCTCGTATGACGGTGATGCACGACGGTGGTTCCTTCCAGATCGTAGAAGAAGACTGTGTTCGATCCGGGCTCTCCCAACTAGAAGAAGGCTGTACTCGCTCCGGACTCTCACACTAGAAGAAGGCTGTGTTCGATCCGGGTTCCCCCACTAGAAGAAGGCTGTACTCGCTCCGGACTCTCACACTAGAAGAAGGCTGTACTCGCTCCGGACTCTCACACTAGAAGAAGGCTGTACTCGCTCCGGACTCTCACACTAGAAAAAGACTGTGTTCGATCCGGGCTCTCGCACTAGAAAAAGACTGTGTTCGATCCGGGCTCTCCCACTAGAAAAAGACTGTGTTCGATCCGGGCTCTCCCACTAGAAAAAGACTGTGTTCGATCCGGGCTCTCGCACTAGAAAAAGACTGTGTTCGATCCGGGCTCTCCCACTAGAAGAACTAAATTTTGGGGTCCACTCGCCAGCTAGCCTCGGGCCCCCGGCTGATTGGTCGAAGATCGGCCAATCCTCGCGACCTTCCGGTCGCCGCTTCACCAGGCGGAAGTTGTACTTCGGCCACGTGGTTCCGTGTCGGGAACAAACCACGGGCCCTATTATCCCTTTTATCAAAACACACGCGCACCACTCAACGTCTGTTCAACACAACTCATAAAACAAAGAAAAATTAAAAAATAAATAAATTTGTACAGCGCAGCAGTGACGGAACCGTCTGTTCTGTCACATCGCCCCCTCACCAGTTAAGACGGTAATTTCTATTCTCACACCTAAATTACCGGTCTTAAATACAATTTTAAAAGAGTTCACAGGATCGGCAGGCAGGATTTATTACACTAATTTACATCATGCTACCGTCGTCCCGTGGCGTATTTTGGGTATTTCCCCATGAAATTTTTAATTTAGCAATTGCCGCCGACTGAGTGATCCTCAATAAAAGGTTTTAAGTTGAAGAAATTAAATATCCCCCCTTCCCGATATAGATCGTCGCGCAATCTCGCTGCGTTTACATTTACGATTTCGGAAATCGTGTAGGGACCTTGGAAAAGGAGGAAAAACTTATGAAACTGCTAAAGTTGGGGTTGGGAAACTCGGGTAAGATTTTTGTTTAAAGGGCCGTTCGTCTGTTAATTCGATGTGGAATTCACAGTTTTTGATTGGGGAGCGGGGTTCACTAAATACGCTCGCATTCCGTTTTATCATTCGTCGGAGCTCCTCTCTCTCTTTTTCCTTCAAGTCTACGGCGTCATCAACCCTATTGTCGATTAGCTCTTCGAAATCGGTCGCGGCTACTCTGCAGGCATTGAACAGCAGTTCGTCGGCGGCTCCTTCCGCGACGAACCAATTTTCCTTCCTTCCGACGGCTCTTCCGGCTACGTCGGGATACACCTCGTCGGTAGCGTTTGCTTCATTTGCTTCGCTGGCTTCGACGGGCCCTCCTATCTCCACCTCATGCGATGCTGTTCCATCTGCGGTAAACACAACTCGACTTCTTCGATAATCAATGATGGCGTAGTTTCTTTTAAGAAAGTCATTCCCCAAAATCACTTCGTGAATTAAATTTTCTACTACAAAACAAATGTGTTGAAATGTCCTGTCTCCCAACCGAAATTCCAATAACAGTTGTTTTGTAATCGGCTTCGACATTAGTTAAGCGTACCCTCGACACTGGGAAGCTGGGTAGTACATCTTCTCCTGCTGAGATCTTCCTCCATAGTTGGTCGGAAATCGCCGAGACTTGGCTGCCGGTATCGACTAAAGCTTTCAATTTCATATTTCTTATCTCCATCCCTATCACTGGGCATTCGTCGGGTTCGTCGGCATCCGGACGTCGGGTCCATAAGGTGGCGTTAATAACGCGCGTCGCCACGATGGGTACTTCTATCATGCGGCCGGCACTCGGATCAGCGCACCCTAACAATCCGAGTGTCGGGCGTTTCCCCTTTGTGGTGATCGGAATTGACCGTCAACACCATTTGCGTTGGCATTTATTTGTTGTGGTCCCGTCGGTAGAGTAGTCTGTCGTCTCTCTGCTCGCCTTGGCGACGCCGACCTGGTTCGATGAATGTCTCCTCTGGTCTGGTTAGTAGAAATATCACTTAAATTCCCGTTCTGTGAATTTCTACGATAATTCGCTCTTCTTACTCTCGAATTTCTTCTCGGACGATCCCTCCGCATATGGGGCGGTACGTAAACATCGGATGTCCTTGAAGTTAACAAGGCACCACTCGTGATGGCCGGTCTTTCCGATCGAGTAAACATGTTGCTCGTCTGGTCGTATTGTCCGAGCAATATCTGAAACTTATTCAAGTCAAGAGGATAAACGCTCTTGATTAAATTTTGGATCGGAAGCGGAAAATGCCTCACTAGCAAACTCATTATCTCCTCTTCGGGAACCGGAGGTTCACATGACCTCAATGTCGCAATCTTCCTCGCGGCATACTCTCGCATAGGTCCAAATGACCTGTTCCATCTTCCAGACATTATTTCTACTCGAGCATTGAGTTGCTCATCTCTGCTCCAATATCGCTCCAGGAACTTTGTTCTGAGATCCTGCATCGTCGTGGGAAACGGTATAAGAGTGTCCGCCCACACTTTTGCTCCTCCCTCTAACATCCCGTACACCACCTGGGTTTTGAGAACCCGGATCGAACACAGCCTTCTTCTAGTGGGAGAACCCGGAGCGAGTACAGCCTTCTTCTAGTGCGAGAGCCCGGATCGAACACAGTCTTTTTCTAGTGGGAGAACCCGGAGCGAGTACAGCCTTCTTCTAGTGCGAGAGCCCGGATCGAACACAGTCTTTTTCTAGTGTGAGAGTCCGGAGCGAGTACAGCCTTCTTCTAGTGCGAGAGTCCGGAGCGAGTACAGCCTTCTTCTAGTGGGAGAGCCCGGATCGAACACAGTCTTCTTCTACGATCTGGAAGGAACCACCGTCGTGCATCACCGTCATACGAGGTTGTTCGCCCAACACTCCGCCGCCCACCCGCAGCCGCCCTCGGTCGTGTGGAATCCAGTCGACTCGGTCATCCCAGACGCCTGCGACCAGCGAGTTGGCGAGCCAAGCCAGACTTCAACGCGCCACCCCAGGGTTGAACGAGGACGAACGTTAAGTACCTGTTTAACGTGTGGATGGTCGTCCGATTTTCCTTGTGTATTAGACTCGAGGCTAGTGAACTGTTCTGAATCTTCTTGAGTGAACTGTATTTGATTTGTTTTGAAATTATAAGTTGTAAAGTACCCTGGGTGTACGAATTTCATTTGCCACCGTCGAATCTGGTCACGTCCCTCCACGGTTTTCCTCGGTGATCCCCAACCTCATCCTTTATAAAATTCGCTCTGACCGCTGTTTTAGTCGAGCGACTGACGTACCGTTACATTTGGCGCCCAACGTGGGGCCGTAGCGAGTGACGTACCGTTACATTTGGCGCCCAACGTGGGGCTCGACCGACGTACCGTTACAATATATATATATATATATATTGGAAGTGCACACATGCCGTGCATTACATTACAACCTTTCCTTGCTGTAAGCTACGATAGATTTACGTCTAATCCTACATTATACAATATGATATCTCTCACTTACTTATAAACACAACTCACACACACACACACTCGGCTTTTGGTTCATGAAATACTTTATGATGAAAGCCATGGATCGCCAGGCTCGGCTTCGTGTAGCGTAGTTCATGGTTAGCTTCCACCCATCTTTCATAGAAGTCCTCCGGTCTGTTCTTTTTCTTCTCATGCAGATCTTGTATAAGCTGTTTGGAGCTGGAACTAGCTGGTAGTATGAGCTCGCATCTTAGATCCTCTATTAGGAAGGTCTCCCTGGTAAGCTCGTACACTAGCCTCGATCTGTCATTCTGCGGAACTCCTAAAATTCTTTTCATGTACTCGCTCCAGTTCTTCCAGTTGTCTGTACATGAGGTGTTATCCTACTAATTCTAGGCCATACGTCAGAACAGGTAGTAGCTTTAGCCTAAACAGGTCCATCGCTGTGCTGATCGATAATTATGTAATGTTTCTGATTTCATTCATAGCTGTAATGGCCGCCACTGCTCTAGATCTTATATGCAGTCTGAAACTCCTTCCCGTTGTTTGGATTGTGATGCCTAGATATTTAAAGTTGTTGCCCTCTTGAGTAGTTTACCATTGCATTTGACGTTCTCTGCTTCAGTGCGTCTTCCTCCTTTTCTGAACAGTACCAACTCCGTCTTCTCTTCGTTTATCTGCATGTGATTTCTCTCCCCTCATACACTTAGTGTGTTTAGCGATACTTGCAGTTTGTCTATATCTGTCGCTGGGATGGCCATGTCATCACCGTATGTGTACGTGCTTGTTCCTGCTATTCCTTTGGTGATATCGTTCGTGAGCACGTTAAACAGGATAGGGCTGAGTGGGTCGCCTTAGAGGACACCGTTCGTCTGCGATAGTCAGTCTGATACGCCTATTCCATCGTTTATCTGTATATGGTTTTCTGCCAGTATATTTGATATAATGACCGTTGTTCTCGTTGTTCCAATCAGTTCCACCAGTTTGTCGAATAATACTTTTCTGTTAACCAGATCGAATGCTTTTGAGTAGTTAACAAAAACCACATATAGTTTTCCTTTTGGTCTTTCTATCGTCTGTTTTATTTGTCCAAACAGGTTTTTTACAGCCAGGGTCGTGGACTTTCCCTTCTTAAAACCAAATTGTTCCTCTGGTAGAAGGGGTTCTAGCTTCTCTGCCAGTCTCTTGGCGAGGATTCCTGTTAGGAGTTTCAGTGGTGTGGAATCCATGGCTATTCCTCAATACGCGTTTGGGTTCTCTGTGTCTTCTTTTCCCTTGTATAATAGCTTGATTGTTGACTTTTTCTATTCGTCTGCTATACTTCCTAATTCTATACATTTATTTAGAAGGGTGGTCCATATTGGCAGGTATTCTTGCGCTGTCTGCTTTAAGTGTTATCTATTCCTGGTGCTCTGTTGTTCCTCATTTTCTGTATCGCTCTCGAAATTTCCTCTGTGTTGAAGATCTCGTAAGCTTGTGGAGTCCTAGGTGTCTTGATCACGGCCCTTGTTTCTTTTGAGCAGGTTTTTTTTATTATATGGTCTTTCCATGTTTCCATTGGGATGTTTGGTTGTATTTTCTGCCTTTTTGGTCTCAGAGCTCGGTACCGCCTTTACCATTTTTTTATGTTCTTCTTCCAGGTGATGCTTTTTCTTCTTTCTTATTAGGTCCTTGTATTTCTTTCGTTCTCGTTGGTATTCTTCGGTGTTTGGATTTACGTTGTTCGAAGGAGTTGTTTATGAGGTTGGAGAGAGAGTATAATTGATGGCAGCAGGAATGTTTTGGACGAAAACCGTATTGTGTGTCAGGAACTAGGAAGGAGAGTTGGTTGATTAGATGAGGGAGAAGTAATTTTTCAAATAGTTTGGAGATTGTAGGAAGGAGACTTATTGGTCGGTAATTTTCAGGGTGGGATTTTGGTTTGTTGGGTTTTGGTAACATGATTATGGTAGCATGTTTCCATTTGGTTGGGTAGTAGGTGGTTCTGAGGATGGCGTTGAAGATATAGGTGATTAGGATTATTGTATTTTGGGAGAGATGTTTTAGATGGCGGTTGGTGATGTGGTCATGTCCTGGGGAGTCTTTGTTTTTTAGTTTTTTTATTGCGGTTTTGATTTGGGAAGGGGTGAAAAGTTTAGGGAGGGGGGATAGTTGTAGGGACTGCTGGAGTTTTGTTGTTATGGTGTGATTGTGATTGGTGTAAAAGGAGGAGTTTGGGGAAAATTGGTTGGTCAAAATTTGGGCGAATATGTTCGCTTTTTGTGAGGGGGTGGTGTGCCATTGGTTGTCTTTTTTAAGTGGGGGAATGTCAGTTTTCTTTTTGGTCAGATATTTAGTTTTTTGCGATAGTGATTTGTCAGCTGCGTTGAGTTGTTATGGTGCGCTTTTCGTTATCGTTATCGATTTGTACAAAATATTTTTTTATAACTGTTAATTACTGCCTGGAAGCATGGGAATGTGGCTTGCCGGGGTCGAGCAGCAGACACAAGACAATGGCGGGGTGGATTGGAAAATCCACAAGTCCCGCAAGCAAGGTCAGGGTCGGCCAAGGAGGGGTAGATGAATTCGGACCGTCGTTGAGAGAGGTCATAGGAGATGAATGTGGACCGTTGATGAGAGTGGACAGGGAGATGAATTTGGACGGTCGGTGAGAGTGGACAGAGAAAGTGGATCCTGAAAGATTTTGGTTCTGCACGTGGGTCTCCGGTCTTCTGCGAATGCTGATGAGACAGATAGCCGCCAACGGGAGTCGACCCTGTCCGAGCTGCAGACCTGGTAAGTCGCGTTCCATTCTTCCGGGTATCGCGTCGGTTTGCCACGAGAAAAACCACGGTTAATCTTGAGAAAGGGAGGGGGCTACATGCATCCCTGGCAGGCTGGAGAACTTTTCATTTTGTATAAATTCTGAGAAAATGAATTATTGTTTTTTTTAATAACTAAATATTGCATTTCCCTTTCCTGCAAGAACAATTCTTGCAGGTGGCGCCCAACAAATAGTTAATTTAACCGTAAGCTCACCACATATAAAATGGCGCCCAACGTGGGGCACGAAGAAGTGGCAAACTGGAGCGATACTACGGGGACAGGATTAGCGGATTATATACACTTGCTAGTCAGCCATTCAAGCAGAAATTCAGGACTTGATTATTTTAACGTGTATTTTGGGGGAATAATTTTGTAATATGTATTTTGCGGGAATTTAGTTTTCGGGCAATACGTTCCAGGCTGGAGATGCAGGTGTTTAGACGCGGACCATATATTTTCATTTCTAGCGTTGAGTAGAGCAGGAGTTTTTTTTTCATAGGATAAGCGTTAATTCGATAAATTTTGGGATTTCTTTTGTTATCTAATGTGGATTGGAGCCTGAGGTCTATATGTTTAATGTTAAGTTGTGTGAATTTTGAGCTGTTTTCTTTATCGTTTATGTTAGTGTGTTAGAGAAATTGTTCGTGTAAAATAGAAACGGAGTTCTTCTGATTATTTCGTCTGGTTGTTCATGAAGCTTAGGAGCGGAATGGATACGGTACAAAGGGAATTAAGCACGGATGAGCAGTCGGAGGGTAGTTCCGAGAATTTAGGGAGCCAGGCAAGCAGTGGTTTTCCTGGAACCAATGGTACAAAAGAAAACCAGTTTTTATTCGAATCTATGATGGCACAATTGATGCAAGCCATTCAAAATAGTCAGGAACAGGTTCAAAATAGTCAGGCTAATTTACAGGAACAGATTCAAAGAAAGAATGACGAAAATAACAAGTTGATTCAAAATAGTCAGGCTAATTTACAGGAACAGATTCGAAATAGTCAGACTAAGATAGAGGAACAGATTCAAAGAAATAATGACGAAAATAACAAGTTGATTCAAAATAGTCAGGCTAATTTACAGGAACAGATTCAAAATAGTCAGACTAAGTTACAGGAACAGATTCAAAGGATTAATGACGAAAATAACAAGGGGTTTAACATATTGCAGGCCCAGATTAAAGGCTGTCAAGAAGCAACTGAGAATAAGTTTAGGGAGATCCGCAGTGAGATTCAGGAGCAGGTCCAAATATTCACGGAAAGAAATCGAGTTCAATGGAACCAGTTACAAAGTCAAAGCGATACAATTAATGAAAAATGCGCGAGTATAAGTCATAAAGGGCAGGAAAGGACAGGGGATTTTGAAAAATTAGTTGAAACAGGCTTAGGCATAAACGTAGAACAGGTCGCCGAACAAAAACCCGAAGTAACCGATTTGGTTAATAAAGAACATCAAAGTATGGCAGACAGATTTGATGTAGCTGTGGAGTCTTTTAGATCTGAAACAGAAATTAGGCGCGAAGAAACTGGGCAGTTAATTAATCGGCTAGCCAGCGACGCCGAGGCCATTAGGACGGAAATGCGTGAAGGGACAATGGCGGTGAAGTCGCATATTGCGAATATCGAAGGGGATTTACGAAAACAGCTGAGTTCAGAGGCAGCCCGTTTAGATATCAGGATTTCGGAAGCCAGTGAATTGGTAGTTCGCCGGGAAGGCTTAACCCAGCGATTAGAAATTACGCTGAAATTATTTCGGGGGCGAAGACGTCAGAACGGTCGTGAATTATTAAACGGGTTAAATTCATATTTTTCCCAAAGACGAACGCCGGACCGTTTTAAATTAACTTCATTTATGCAGAAAATGGAGGGTAGTTACATGTTTGATCCCGGCGGAAGTTCATTCTCGATGCTTCTTCATCGGAGCAATGACATGCTTAATAGGCTGAATTAAGAGCATGTAAACGTAATATATATAGACGCCAGATGTAGGTTAAGTAAGTGGTAGCAACAGATAAGTGTAGCAGGTACAGAAGGGTGGCGGAAAATATGGTAATTAATTGTAGTTTTGAAGTAGATTAAGTATACTTAGGGATAGGGCCAGGTCAAGGATTGTGTGCTTGTTTGGTTGAATAATGAGTGTACCAGTAGCTGGAGCCTCGGACAGGAACCCGGAAGAGGCACTGTCGGCGGATAATCCTTTGCCTCCAGACATTGTTACAGGCTAGGGTCGCCAGAAGGATCCAACCATCAAAGCATCGTCAGCGGCCGGCAGGATAATCCCAGGGCATGTGACTAATGCATGTTGGGCTTTGCGGACCCAGGAACCCGAGCTGTACGTGGTATCTGTTACCACGTTCTACTTTTCTTCAATTCGGCCTTGCTTGGTCAAAACCACCTGTAAAACTGTCACTAAGGCTTTCTTGGCCAACCCTTGATTTTTCGACCCCAACAATGGTTATTAGGTTTCGAGGACTGAGGGTGTCTTTCATCTATGTTCTTCTTTCTTCTTATTTTCGCTCCTTATGTAAAAGGAAGACGTGGCGGACCAACGACCAGATGCGCACAAGTGGAACGGGCGGACAACCACGACTACGCGATGCGGTTGCAACGGCGCGAAGTGGTACAGAAGTTAATGTGAGGTGTTTGTACATATAATGCAAGTGTCCGATGACCACAGACACAATAAAAGGGGGACGAGAAGTGACAAGGTTATAATTACGACAGACGCTAAAAAAAAAAAAAAAGGTGATGTGTCGTGTTATCAAAAGACGCTCACAGGAGTGATTTTAAGGTTTAATTTAAGAAGAAAAAAAAAAGGTGGATTAAATATTGAAAATGACATTCATAGTAATTAAAGGACGATTATGGAGGTTAATTGAAATTAAGTACTTATATTTAGGATGCGCTCAATTGTTAAAATTAAGGGTTAGGCATTACGGACCGGTGCGCATATAATTAAAAGTAGTATGTGTAGTATACGAACAGTAGTATGTGTAGATGTTAAATAATATGAAAGATATAATATCAGATTAGGAGAAAAGATATCGATAAGTAAATGCATATCATTTTGCTATGGTTGGTTGTAAGTTAGTTATAGATTTTATTTAATTATTCTCTTCGGTTTTAGTTAGTTATAAGTTAGTGTTACAGATGTATATATTCCTACCTTTCGCTATTAAGTTAGCTATAAGTTACTCTTAGATTTGTGCATGATTCATCATTTCGTTGTTGAGTTAGTTGTAATTTTGTTTCAAATCTGAATATAATATGTAAATAATTTGTTTGTGAATGTAATGCTGTACTGTTTACGATTACATACCGTCTTAGAAACCATTTAGAATTGTGAGAAATTGAACTATAAATATATCTGCTAATTAAGTACCACATAGAAAAAAAATTACATTGTATCACAAGATTGTATTTTGCCAGATGCGAGGGAGCATGCGCGAACTTCAAGCGAATTATTTTGAAATCGTTCGAATGGATCCTTCATTCATCCAATTTCAAAGGGGGAATATTATATGGTGCGCTTTTCGTTATCGTTATCGATTTGTACAAAATATTTTTTTATAACTGTTAATTACTGCCTGGAAGCATGGGAATGTGGCTTGCCGGGGTCGAGCAGCAGACACAAGACAATGGCGGGGTGGATTGGAAAATCCACAAGTCCCGCAAGCAAGGTCAGGGTCGGCCAAGGAGGGGTAGATGAATTCGGACCGTCGCTGAGAGAGGTCATAGGAGATGAATGTGGACCGTTGATGAGAGTGGACAGGGAGATGAATTTGGACGGTCGGTGAGAGTGGACAGAGAAAGTGGATCCTGAAAGATTTTGGTTCTGCACGTGGGTCTCCGGTCTTCTGCGAATGCTGATGAGACAGATAGCCGCCAACGGGAGTCGACCCTGTCCGAGCTGCAGACCTGGTAAGTCGCGTTCCATTCTTCCGGGTATCGCGTCGGTTTGCCACGAGAAAAACCACGGTTAATCTTGAGAAAGGGAGGGGGCTACATGCATCCCTGGCAGGCTGGAGAACTTTTCATTTTGTATAAATTCTGAGAAAATGAATTATTGTTTTTTTTAATAACTAAATATTGCATTTCCCTTTCCTGCAAGAACAATTCTTGCAGGTGGCGCCCAACAAATAGTTAATTTAACCGTAAGCTCACCACATTGTTGAAGGTAGTTGTAATGTTTGAAGTCGCTGGTGTATTTTAGTAGTTTTTGTAGTTGTCTGGTGATGTTACTGTATTGGCGTTTGACTGTGGGATTTTTGGTGTAGTACCTTTGTTTTCTCAAAGCTTTTTTCTCTTGGAGTAGGTTGTCAATTTGGTTTTGGTGTGGGTTTTTTGGGTGGTGTTTTGGTGGTTTATGGTGGGAGGCTATAGCGGCAGAGGTGAGGATGATAGATTCTAAATGATTTAGGGCTAAGTCTATGTCTGAGGGCGTCTTCAGTGGGATATTGAGGATTGTTAGTTTTTCTATTATTTGAGAGAAGTGGATCCAGTTAGTGAATGTGTTATTGGGTCTGTGATTGGTGGTATTGGGAGGAAGGGATAGATTTAGCTGTGCTATGACTGGTAGGTGATCGGAACTGAGTTAATGGAGTATTTGTGGGTTGGAAAGGAATTGAGTGGTTTTGTGGCAGATGAAGAAGTCTAGTATGTCTGGTGATTTGAGGCTGTCTGGGTAGTAAGTTGGTTCGGTTGGATGTATTATTTGGATATGGAGTTTGGAGAGGATGTAGTTGAGGTCTTTACGTCTGGTATTGGAAGTTCTGGATCCGAAGTTCGGGTGTTTAGCGTTGTAATCTCCTCCTATTATGTAGGGAGAGACGCAGGAGGAGAGTAGCTTTTTCCAGGTGTCAGATGTGATTTGGTTGGCTGGAGCAGAGTAGAATGAGGAGATGTTAATATGGATGTTAGTGGTTGTGTTGAGATCTGGAAGGGATATGGAAGGCAGTTGGTTGTGGTTTATAGAGCTTTTGATTAGTATTGCAGAACCGCCTTTTCTGAAGGAGCTGGGATGGTCGGCTCTGTAGGTTTTATAATTTGGGAAGTTGTAAGGCTGTGTGGGGATGAGTTTGGATTCGGTTAATAGCAGGAGGTCGATGTTGTTTTTTTGTAGGAAAAGGTTAATTTCGTGGTATTTATTGGTAGCTCCTCGGGCGTTCCAAGTGCATATGGTAAGGTATTGTGGGGGAGGATGCGTCATTTTTGGGTGTCCATTAGCTTGGGGATTATTGTGGTTAGGAATTGGATTAAAGGTGTGATGATGGAGATGAGGTTGTCTATTTTAGAACACAAGGAGTAGAGAAGGTTATTTTGGTGAGGCGAGTCAGCATTTGGTGGTTGTGAGATTCTTGGGGTGTAAGTGCGGTGAGTTTGTTTGACGATATTGGCGTAGGATTTAGCACCAGTGTTACTTTGTGGAGTTTGGGATGTTGAGGGAGGAGTTTGTGGACTGAGGAGATGTGGTTGTTGTGGTTTTTGAAGTGCAGGCAAATTGGTTGTGATAGATTTTGTGTAGGATGCTTGGAGAGATTTGAATATTGGGCAGCCTTTGTAGTTTGCCGTATGGTTACCACGGCAGTTTAAACATACGGGTGGAGTGGTTTTTGGGCATTTAGTGGGTGGGTGGTTGGTATCACAGCGCACGCAGCGGGGGGATTAAAGCAGTAGTTTTTTGTATGGCCATAGTTCTGGCATCGGAGGCACTGTGGGATGAATATTTTTGGTTAGGGAGGTTCAACTTTTATTTGGCAATGATATAGGTAAGGTTGTAAATGGTGTGGTTCTTGGGATCGGGGAGAAGGTCGAGAAAGAATAAGGGGAGTTCAATTTTGGTGATGGGGTGCTTTACTGGAAGGAGTTGTGTAGGGGAGTATCCCAGTTCTTTCAGTTCTGAGATGATTATGTTTTGGTCGGCTTTTGGATGTATGCCCCTCAGAACAACGCGGAGGTTTCTCTCTGATTTTATTTTAAAAGTATAAAATTCGGCGTTGTTATTTTGGAGATAGGTTATGGCGTTTCTAAAATCGGGGATGGTGCTGGTTTTTAGTTTGAGTTTTTGATCCTGCATGATGTAGGTAAAGGGCGATGCACAGATTGATTTCATTTGTTGGAGCATTATGTTTATATTGTCTGTATTATTGATGAAGATTGGAGGTGGTTTTTTGGGAGTATCTATAGAGATTTGGTTAATTGTAGGTTCGCCGTCAAGGTTTTGTAATAGTTAAAACCTGTTAGTGGTGGTAATTGGTGTGCTGGATACGGTTTTGGAAGACGAGTTTGCACTAGTGGAAGGGAGGCTGGATAGATTGTTAGCGGTTTTTCGCTTTTTTGTTTTTGTTTGGATTTGGGAGGAGAAAGGGGTGGAAGGATTGATCCGGCACTTAACGCACTCACTGAATCGTCGTCGGAGTAGTCCATGATGGCGGCTGGTTGTTCGATGTGGTGATGTGTAGACGGGTCCTGTATTTTGTTGATTTGATGTTCTTGCTGTGCGGATTCTGGATGGGCAGCTGATTTCCTGGTTGCAGATTGAAGACTGAAGATGCTGTGGGACGAGGCGGCGTGTTGATCTTCTGTGACGTCGTCTACGACGTCCATTTAGATGGTGTAGACTCGATGCTTTGTCGTGTGGTGGTGACCCATTGGATGTAGTAGTTGTGATTCTCGATGATTTGTAATGATTTCTGTTGGTTTCTTCTGCGATGAAAAACGATGAATAGCGGGTCCGATATCTTGCGACTTAAGCGGCCTGGGTCGCTGTCTATAACCGGTAGAAGATTGTAAACAAGAGCGTGCTCGGCTAGTTGCAAGGTTAGATGTGTAACGTTGCACGGTCTGGAAGTGAAAAAAAATATTTGCCGTGACCTAAAAAAACACGAAATGTTGCACCTCTTTTCAGTTTTCCAGCTGAGGCGAAACTTGACTTTTTCTGGGTTGGAGAAAAGTGTGGTACATAGCATATAAAACGTTTCTAAGGATTCCCAACGTTTCAAAGAGCATATATAAGACCAGGGAAGAGAGAATAGCAAAATAAAAATTTCTTCATACTCTGACACTGCAAATACTTATTCTTTTTACCTGAATAAACACTGTAAAATGACACGGAAGTCCATCTGAACCAGGTTAAAGAACTTGTAAATCATGTTTGAAGATGTACTGGCCAGTGTCATATGTGCTCATATGCTACGGCACATAAATGACGTGAACATGTAACCATCGGCAAACAGAAGATGAAACAAAATGTTGTCTTATATAGTGAATCAAAAGGATTTCAAATTATAGTAGAAGTATAATGGGAAACGCCGAGTCGTTTTAGAGATCATTTCCTAAAATTTGTAAAGATTAATCAGACAGTAATAACTTTTTGAATGTAGAGCCGACGAACTTAAACACACTAAAAACTTAACAGTAAAGTTACAGGCAACTTGAAAGCGACTAAGATACTTATGTAGCAATTTTGTAATTATATCAGCAAAATTAGTGAAAAACAGTTTTGTTATTCTGGGTGGAGATTTCAGTCTAGATATTCTGAACGATACCAGTCGATGAGTCGTTCCAAGCAATCCTGAATATGTCCTGCTACAAGCTGAAGTGCTACTGTAGTAACTTTTATTTCCCCGTTTTCATTAACTATTTATTAAAAAACCTTGATCAACAAATTAATTCACCAAAAATCCTCGACTAATCTGATAACAAATATCAATTAACGCTCATATTTGAAGATCTATTCCAAGTTAGACAATCAAAGACAATGGTATTTAACCCTAGAATACTTCGTCAGGCTCAATTAAAACAGTTCCATGCCGCAATATAATAAATATATAAAAGTTCTTGAATCGTTTTTTATCGGTAATTGACAATATTACTACATTAAAATTAATTAGTAAAACGGATGCAAAGCGGAATTTGTTGGTTACAAGGAATGAGGGTGGCAAGGCAAAGATTGTGTTATTTGTATAAATTTATAGAATCGTATCCTCCACAACAGTCTTAAAATTATTTTAACTTGTATGTATAACCGTATAAAAAAGCTTTCACAGCATAGAAAAACTTGAAATTTACGAATATTGCGATTTCTAGCAAGAAGATTAAATCTTCGTGGAACTTATAATAATGCTACAGTACAATGTAATGGAAATACAAATAAATTAATCTTCTTTACGAAGATAAATGTGTCACAAGAATAAATAAAATCCTGACAGACGCGGAACACTTTTACAAATTATTAAGCCGCAAAATAGAGAAACAAATTTTTCTAATTGCTGATACAATACCGGAAATTACAAGTATAATACGAAGTTTAACGAACTTCTCTCATGCAGCAGACATTTACGGCATACTTTTAATGTAAACACGTATATACAAATGAAGCAACACTCCAAGTTATTATTAATAGTTTAATGTGATCATCTCAAATTGTAAGTCGGCTAGACTCAACCTAAATCTCCTAATAATTATTTTGTATCCTGTAAAAGCCGTAGTTGAACGAAAGTTCTAGTCAAACTACTACTTCGGTTAGCATAGGACTGTATTTAACTTTCATAGTGATTTCAATGATCAAAATCTTGAATGTTTTATTCAATAGGATACCACATGTTCTACAACAGGTAGTGAAATTTGAATCATTGAGGGAAATTCTGTATTAGAAAAGGATAAGGTTTCTGACAACCACTTCTAACATTAAAAATTGAATACGGGTTAAAACTGGAATATATAATTAGATTACTTGCTGATAATTAGACTCGGAAATGAGTAGTCCCCAGAAAACCAAAATAATTTGAGAAAAGATGGCATAATTTTACTCCATCATGTATTATAGTATGTATATGGGGTCATTCCCGGAAGTTTCAAAATTTTCCAAATTCAAAAACGAGCTATTAGATTACTAACCAGATAGAATAGTCGAAAAACTTGTAAATCGCTTTAAAAAAAACTTGGAATATTACCTTTACCTAGTACACACATATAAAAATTGCTATATTTCAGTAAATTTAATACAATTGCTTGTCATTCAACAGACAAAAATATTTTTAATCGCTATTAATCCAACATTCATTATTGTTAGAGAAGATTAATAAATACGCTTACAATCATAATTTTTAAGAAAAAAATAAGAATATCGTACTACTCGACTAATGAATTTTTTAATCTATCTGTAAATTGTTCATTTAAACCGAAGATTCCAAACCTTAATTATAATGCATCAATAACGCCACGTATCAAGTTAAAGCTGTACGGACAATCCAGTAACTAACATAAATATAAATATGTATTTCAATTTTTAATTTCTACTCACATATGAATTTATAATACCGAAAAAAAATTTAAAACCGATGTTTGTTTGTGACGCCTTTTATAATACTTTTCATATTAAGTTTCAAATGAGTTATAATGTAAATTTAGACCTATAGAAGTGTCTAAATGTTACGCATAATTAAATATTTTGTTCCCAAACTATCAGAATGGTTGTACAAATGAATTACAGAGTAAGTACACAATCAGACTATCACTTCCACAACACTGAAGGTACTGAGTAGTTAATATGGAAAGTGGTTACCCCTCACGGCTACACAGGCGTCGCAGCATGACAGGTGGTTCAAGAACTCACTCAGCAGGCAACTGTTCCCATTCCGGACGAATAGCAATGCGGTGGACTGGAAGTGTTCTCAGTGGAGGCTGGCGGGTTGCAACTCGTCTACCTAATGCATCCCAGACATACTCTATAGGGTTTAGATCCGGGGACATCGCGGGATATCTTCCCCCTGAAGATACTCGTCCACCAGGTTTGCTCTATGCGGACGTGCGTTGTCGTCCATAAAGATGAAGTGCGGACCAACTGCACCTCTGAAAAGTCACACGTGTCGTTCCATTACCTCGTCTCTGTAGTTCTAGGCATTCAGCGTACCAGATGCGAAGATGTGCAGATCAGTACGTGCACTGAACATTATGCCTGCCCACACGAGTACGCCACTGCCACCAAATGGGCGTTTGACCATGATTTATGTTGGATGAAACCGGAGGTTGTGGTACTCCATCTCTATGAACAGAACACAAATATAATGCACCACACACTGATAACGTTTTACAGCGATTGCTCGTCATTTGCCTTTTCATTTCCCTGTTTTACGAATTATGCTTAACCTTTGGACACTAGTGTATATTCATACATATGAAAACAGATCTTAATATCTAATAACTACATTATTTTAAAGTTAAATAAACTCTTGAAACAGAAAACATTATCATCGATCCCCAATACACCCCTGGAATACTACAGACCCATTCTAAACTTCCATCTTCCCCGAACAGTATCCCAATGAAACCCGTTGGGAATCCCTGATTTAGACTATCATCATTTATTATAATTTCTTAGTATTTAATTCCTAACCTGAATCAAACTGATCACTACTCTGACAAGAGCGAGGACGGGGATTACTGTCCCCCGAGTAACAGTGTTTAAAAGAGGTAAAATACTGAATTGTGGCGAGGATAGCGAACAGCTGACACAGGCTACGGAAATTTGAATCGTCCGCGAAAAAAGTTATAGAGGAAGAGAGGTGCCCAGATCCGGCCAGCAAGAAGAAGCGAAGATTTTCTTTTGGCATGGCAAAAAATTAAACGTATATACATTTAGACTCGCAGAGTATATTTTACATGAATAACTACGCGGCTTATGTGTAATTGGCATTGAGTGTTACCAAAATTTAAATATTAAATATATTACATTTAATAACACAATTATCGTTTATTATATTCGTGTATATTGTTCATGCGATATAGTAATTCGTTACATGCATAAAGTATCTACAACTGTGATCTGAACAGCAGATTCTTGATAATCTGTTATACTTTGTTGCTGACTTATTGCTCCGGGAACGACAACAGACCAGAAACCACAGCTCGCACAACATCCACAGTATTAACGATAAATACAGTAGCATCCGTGAAAATACCGACCTCGTGGAACAATAATCCGTCAAAATCGTTCCATATTATGGAATAAACATTCAATTTAAATCTTACTACTTCGGATACCAATAAATTCTGTTCCGTTCTGGTGAGTTTAGATGAAGCTACGTTCGCATAGTAAGCGATCTCTTCGTTAATCGTCCAGCTGCAAACAAATACGACGACATAAAGACCAGGATCGTAAAACTTCTTCGGTGAAATTGAAGAAAAGTGGATCTGACGGATACTGCACGTACGAGCTCCTACAGCAGGTTGTCCGTCGCTCATCGTACAGAAGATGAGAAGTCTCGTAGGCGGCCAAGCAACGAACAGATACTCTTCTACCAAACCATAGAGGATCGGTAGTGTATTAACTGTAACGACTAGAAAGACTACATTCTAGGCGTCTGGACGAGTTTGGTACCACGGATGTGACGTTTTACCCACCAAGTCTCACCCCTGATACGCCATTGGCCCTAGCTAGTGACGTCATACCCTGTTTCACTTAGTTAAAAATAGAAAATACCAATAAAATTGTAAACGTGACATTTACTTACACGTCTGAAGGAATTGTACGCGCGCAAGATATGGAAAGTACAAATTTAATACGATACTTCGTTTCGCGTAGTAGTTCTTGTTTCTCCTTTTTACTTCCATCGTCATAGTCGTCGTTGTGGCCCAGTCATTTTGTCGTACGACGTGTAGGAAACATAGGAAAGGGTCTCTTTCGCCCCGTTCTATGCCGCAACAGTAATCATGAAGTTATTCCAGTAGCTTTCAATAGTATTTGTACAGGCGCCCATAGTCAGGTCAACACAATTTTCAAAATTATTAACTTTTAATGATTATAGCCTACTCCCATCCCCAAATTCTGTCGTATACGTTGGTTATATACAGACAGTGTGGGTTCGAAGAAAACACCACTCTTTAATAAGAGAAATCCGTGTATCAGCAGATTTGTCAAGCATAGCAACCGAAAACATTCTTTCGTATCCTTTTTCTACACCACCCGATACCTGTTATCCTTCACCGAAGTGTACCCTACGGTATTTACGTTTGCCAAACTCACCCTTGTCTATTCCGACAATACCTTCAGGTCCTACAAGTGATAAACAATTTGGTAAAGTTCGTTGAACTATCATATTATTCAATTCCATAATTTGAGGAAGAGTTAAAAGTGATCCAGTGAACCAGGTTGCGAGCCGAACAGATTTACTTGAAGAACACCTCAACACTTGTATTCCACAAAAAAACTCAATTTATCGTTAGTTGCTACATTTATCACATTTTAACGTCATTATTAAAATGCCCATGTGAAATAGAAGGAGTCTGTCATTATTAATTCAAAACTAAAAATTAAATTTGCTCCGTCCACGCCGCTGCACCCGCAAATTAATTCCCTGGTCCACAAACGACTCAAAAAATTTACACGAACTGCTCATAATCAACCATTATTAAAGAATACAGTAGAAAACAGAGGTAACATTCGTTTTGAGATTTATAATTACATTCGTTTCATAACCCTTTACAGGTATCTGGTGCATGTGTTGTACCACTGTTGAATTCGTTATTTAAGTGATTCAAACGAGATCCAATGGTATTCATTACATGTCAATAACTGAAGAAAAAACGTATTCCCTCCTCTCTTCCTGAATTTCATAGTTATTTATAGATGGGGTACAAGTCTTGTACCAGTGAACGTCTAGTGCTTGAGCCGTCTGCACCCTGCGCTTCAACTTTTGATACTTTTCTGCTAAGGAATATTTTATTGTAAGTTTTTAATAATTTTCATTTTAAGTAACTATATTACACGTTTATGCAAGAATATGATATTATTCAATTTATTCTCTACAGGTTTGTCGGAATGATATTCAGTTTTCTTTTCTGCCAAAAAGACTTATTTTCGTGAAAACACCACTTACCATTTTAGATTTTGAGGTAAGCTTTATTCTTCAATACGTTCGTTTGAAATATGTTTTCCTTAATCAAGTAACGTTCTTGTATGTATTTTGTTTGAATTTGTCTTTTAAGTTCTTTCAAACCAAAATGTATTATAATCTTAAAATGGCGAACATTTGTAAGTGAATGTGTTTTTTATTCTTCTAGCTTGATACGGAAATTTTTATCGAGGGAGTACCTCCCATAGGAGACAACGTTCTCATCACAATAAGATTGAGAAACGTAGGAGGACACTTCCATGATGTCGCTTTGGATATTATAGCAAGAAAAAAATGTATAACAATCAATCTGCTATATGTAATGTAGCATTACATTTGGACTGTTTTGCTCACATAGAAATTTCTTTGTAAAACCCCAATTTTAAATTATTTCTATTTCAATCATAAAACATTATATCTAAATTAAGTGTTTTTAATTCAAATTATGCATCAGTAAAAATAAATTAGTTTTTTAATTGTTAAGACTTGTTTTATAATTAATAAAACCCGTTTGAGAAATATTTACACCTACTAATTATAGTGCACCCTATGTACCGTTGCTCAAGTGCAGATAATTATGTTTATACAACTCTAAATACTCACTGATAGCTGATAACTGAAAAAAAAATTCTGCACCAAAAAACATGGAAAACAAGTTCATATTTAGACGGATTGCTGTGGTGCGTCATTCACTCGCGTCACAGAGGTCCCGGGTTCGAATCCTGGCATGGGCATGAATGTTTGTGGTCGGCCTGGTCACGAAACCTGAGGTTAAGGCTGTGGGAGAATCGACACTCTGACCAGGTGTCACTCCTAAATCCAGAATACGCCATTTAGGCCGAGGCACTTCATGGGCTGTGGAGAAAGAAGTAGGTAATAATCAGATTTACTTATAAGAACAATACTTTTTTAAAACCTAAATAATATATCCTGATAAGGGATTAAAAAATAAAAGATTTTGAAATAAAACCTATTACCCCCTAAAATTAACGAAACATTTTAAGAATTAATATTTTATTTACCACAGGTAGCATATTCCGCAAAAAGCAAAGGATACATTCAATATAGACAATTCATTATATATTATTCTTATTTATTTTGAAAAGTGTGGCTAAAATGAAAGAAAATCCAAAATCGAATATTTTTTCAATAAAACAGGCTTGGAAATTGACACTTTATTTTTGTACGCCGTTTTGGGTGTTACCTATAGTGTTTGAAGAACTAAATTCATAAATACCATACTTTTCCTTCCATTATGTAATGTTTTCCCCCCAAGAGGAAATGAAAAACCATCAATACCTTTAGAATAATAGTTCATATTTAAATAAAAATATTGTAATTAAGTGAATTCGCTTTGGTTTTTGCTATTGTTAAGAAGCGCATGTTAAAAATCAAAGAAGGAGCAGTCGGTGAACGGGAACATGGATTTCGATTGTCAGATAGTGGGTAGAGCATGAGACTTTATCCCAGACGTGATTGTTGAACAGCTGGTGTGATCTAACTTGCATGCAAGTAAATGTTTACAGAAATGTAAAATAAGATGTGCCAATATTGATACTTAATGTGAGGTTATATCACTAGGGTTGTTCGATACGTCTGGTAAAATATTAATGATAGAGATGAAAATTTTTCACTTTCGTGCCTTTGTTGGTAAATATGATACTTTCAATTATATTCCTAAAGGTTTTATACATAATCCAGTCGTAGATGGCAGCCTTTGTAGGGTTCTGCAGTCAAGCGGAGACAATTAAAAAAATTTCGTGCATTCATTAAACATTTTCATTTAAAGGGTTGGACATTTGCAAAAAACAAAACCATGAAGTTCATGCGGACTATGTATGTAAATGCTTCCTAGCGGCCTTTTTTAGGACCTTCCGAAGAGGGAATGGGGATGCCTTGATACCTAAATTCAGGCTGGCTGGGTTCTGGGATAGAGGATAGAAGAAAGAATTTGTCCGTCATACCCCCTCGAGTCCGACTGCAACGTGTGTCGGTATGGGACGTGGAAAACTAAAACCCAGCTGGGCTACAGGGACCCTGGTAGGATAAACCAGGGACCCGACGCAACCCAAAGTACCAAATTGCCCGAAGTACGGCTTTGGTCGGCCGCGCACATAGCTCCGTTAGCACGAGTGCTCAGTGTCGCAGGGTGGAGATGTACTTGTCCGAAGGGCATTTAAAATTGTCGGCAACTCTAGTTTCCGAGAATGGTTCTCAAGTTAGGGGTATCTCACTCACATAGCAACAGGATATTGCTACGAGGAGAAGTATGGCCAGTCTGTTAAGTTATCGGATAACTAAAAGCTGGATACGAGTCCCCACCACTCGAAGCCTTAGCCTTCTGGTGCCGAAGTCACCAACACCTTCTACACCCCAGAAAAAATGGTTGACCGTCTTGACTGAAACTCCACCACATCCTGGCAAGACAGTCACGGTTCAAGGTTGATTTCGCAACGTCTCTCACACATGAAGTCTAAAAGAAATGAGACCGTTACCTACTTACATGGGATTGGAAGCAAGACAACCACTTTAAGGGGTGAACGCCGTGTGTCTACCCTGAGTCTCGTCTCAGTTACTACCAACCATGAGCAGGTCATTGAGGTGACACCTTAAATTACTGTTATCCCATCTTTCTCTTATTCCGCGCTATCAGAGAGTGCTCCGTAGAGTAATATTGTTAGGGGGACTCTTCCCCCAACTTAGACTAGTAACAGTTCGATGTTGCTCTCGCATACATCTACCATACCTTACTTCTGGGTGCAGCGAGATTGTTATCCACATGCGTAGGATTAGAAGCGCTGAGAACAGTTTCATGAGTAAACGCCGTTTGGTCTGCACATGGGCTAAACTCGGATACTATCCAGGGAGCAGCATCCCGAACGAAACCTCAAACGACTGTTATCCAGCTATGCGGACTCTGCATCCGCATTGAAGCCATTTACTTCTGGATTAATGAATTTAAACGAAATCGCAGATGCACAGAAGACGATACTCGCTCCGGACGCCCGATTTCCATTCAGGAAACATCGGAACAGTTCACAATACCGTAATCAAAATCGCAGACTATAAGTACGTTAAGTAGCTGATGCCGTAGGCTTCTCAACTGAACGATTTTTCAACCTCCTTGAAAAACAGGCCATGAAAAATCTGTGTGTGCGATTGTTGTGGTCGGCATTGGACCAAAAACTGATTCGGAAAAACATTTAAACGCAGAATCTAGCGATGTTTAGGCAGATTCTTAACCGTCGTTGAAACTACACTCCAGAGACCAAAAAACAATGGTCAATAGCTGGTGAACCTGCACCGAAAAAGGCGAAGACCGGTTTGCCTGCTGGAAAGGTGATGGCCTCTATCTTTTGAGTTGTTAGGGAATAATATTCATAGATTTATTGTAAAAGAGCACAACCATAACTGGTCTCTATTCTGTTGCTCTGTGGTTTGTTTGAAACGGCTGCTGATTGGGAAACTACCAAAATTGGCCTTCAAGAAAGTGATGTTTTACCACGACAATGCGCCAGCGCACACAGCAGCAGTCTCAATGGCGAAAGTATACGTATCGGGATTCGAATTTGTTCCTCATTTAACCTATTCACCAGACTATCACTAAGTGACTTCGTCTCTTTCCCGAACTTGAAATTTCGGCTTGGTGGGAAGAAATTTTCATCAAATGAAGTAATAGAGGACGAGTCGGAGTATTTTGCAGAGTTTGACAAAACTTATTTTGTGATCGGGTTGGAAAAAATTAGAAACTCTCTGGGCCAGAAGTATAGCCAAGGAAGTAGACTATGTTGAGAAATAAAGTAAGTTTTCTAAACAAAATTCTGCTTGTTTCATTTTAATCATACTTATCAATAACTCTCATAGTCCAGATGTAAGTTCACGAAGAGCAGTTTTAAACATTGACTTAAAACCGGAGACATTGGAGCAAAATATCAGTTCGGCGTCTTGAGAAAAAAGTGGCTCAACTATTGTCTCTGCTACTGTACCAAGCGAAAGAAGTCCCGGGTCCCAACAAGTTCAACTCTTAGAGTCTGAAGTTTAGCAAGTCACCAGAGTCAAGGGCTAAATCTCGGATGAGGCCATTTAATTCAGGTTATGAAAATTGTTGGGGCCTACTGCAGGTTTCTACTTGAAATTTGTCCTCAGAACTTTCGGCTGAATCGCCTTCTTATGACGCTGGAAAATCACCAAGCTTATCTGGTGGTACGGGTATCGGAATTCCAGGTTCATGAGGTACTGGGCGAATTTCATATTGCATATTTGAGTAACAAATCGCTATTCAATTCTATTATATATTGCAGAAGCACAAGTAGCAGTCATCACTATGGTTTTGGGGGCTCTCTCCAGATCATAGGGACTCAAAAACGAAAGATATAACTTTACCTTTTGACCGCATGCGGAGTCCTTCAGCGCACACTGAACAGGCTTCATGAGGGGGCCATGATTTGTCTTGGTCTCCAATCTTGACACCGAAATAGGCAAAATATACCTTCTTAACAAAAGTCCATCATGTTTCGCAGTTGTTTTATCAATATAAGCTCACCACAAATATAACAAACTATCCGAAGAATTTACACAACCTCTTGAAGCCATGTTATAGCGTACACAAAGAATGTTTGAACTGAACTGAATAAGAGGAAGGGCAAGGTAAGGAGTGGGTCAAATGAAAATACCGTGACCTCCCAAAATACTCACTATTTGAATTTCCGTTCTCCTCGCCTTCCATGATTAACATGTTAAGTTAATTTGTTGCTAAAAGTTGTTTATATTAATTTGTATCTTAATTTACAGTTTTTAATATAAATCCTGGCGTTTGAATTAGTTGAAATGAAGGGAAAAACCGATTTCAATCTATTGTAGTGATTCCAACCTCTTTTTTTTTATTTTGCACCACCTAAGTCTTTCTAATCCCCCCCCCCTCATATAACATATACATATTTTTATATTGAAAAATTGAATTATTCCCTAAAGTAGCCTAGTAGACACCCACTTTCTTTGCATGTTGTGCATGACATAGCAAGCGCCCAATTCAGTACACGCTATTTATTCACTAGTTGAAGAAATGAAAACACTTCAAGTCAATTTGTAATTTAAATTACTGATATACAGCAAATGTGGAACTATAGAAATCAAAAAACTCCAAATACTTATTTCAAATTTAGTACCAACGATTTTTCCTTTTGTACAAGTTAAATTACAGCAGACAGTTTTTAAACTCTACACAAGCTCATTTTCAAATTGCCCACCTGAACAATCAAATTACTTACTTCTGGGGCGTGGGACCCACGTTGGGAAACACCGATCTATTCCATTGCCGTACGTCTATGATTAAATTAAACAAACCGGATTACATAATATAAACTATAGAATCCTTCCTGACCGAGAGGACGTTCAGAACTAAAAATCAACGCATCACCATCTAGAATCAAAACAACAAAAGCAGGAGTTCCCCAAGGAAGCCTATTGGGACCAACCTTGTTCAACCTCTAAGTACACGATGTGCCCACAGTGAACGACTCAACGCTAGCCATGTTTGCCGACGACACCGCGATACTATCACAAACTGCCAAAATATAAACTACAGTTCAACACCTTCAAAATGCAGTAAATGGAACGTGTGATTGGTATAAAAAATGTAAAATAAAAATTAACACTACTAAATGCCATTCAAAGATGTTCACACTCAAGCGCTACACTCAACAACCGACACTCCGACTGTACAATAACGAAATATCACGGAATCCAAAGGACTCGGCGACTCAATTGGAGATACCACATCCATAAAAAACAAAATGAGTGCTACGCAAGACTCTCTCTGCTCTACCTCCTGATCTCATCTTATAGTTGAATCCTCGCTCCTAATTTGTAAATTGATTCTCCGGCCCATTCTTACATACGCCCAGCTTGGAGCAACGCACCTACAACTTCGCTCAAGAAACTTCAAACCATGCAGAATAAAGTTCTACGTATCGCAGTTAACAGCCCGTGGTTCATCCTAAACAGTCAAATACACCAAGAATTAAAAATTCCACCTATAACAAACCACATCCACAGCCAAACCAGTAACTTTGTCAAAAATATAGTGAAGTGTAAAAGTGCAAAAAAATTAAATCTAGGACAAAAAAACACCCATAAAAGACTCAAACGAAAGCTTCCACAAGAATTACACAAATAATTGTCAATCTTAACCCAATGTAATATGTCAAAAGTGTGAAATAAAACATAACCCTCTCTTCAAATACTCTTAGCCATATGATTTCTTATTATATCATAGCAGTGAATTGCATTTTACTTGCAGAACCTGCTAAATAAAGTTTAAAAATAATCTAGACAATGCGATCTCGCGGAAAAATCATAAGTGGTGGAATTTCTTAGCATCCTAAAGGATATATTACGAAAGGAAGGAATGAATTTTCCAGAGATAGACCACAACACCACGGCAAGCATACCACCATATAAGCTTAACGAACTTCCAATCGATACATCGCTCCATAAACTTAAAGTAAACAATCCACATAACACTAACTGGAACGCAGAAATATATCAGTTGCTACAATGATATAATGCTACCAGAGTCATTTATATCGATGGGTCCAAAAATTCAAATGCTGTCGGGTGCGCAATAGTAACGACAGGCAAAGAAAAATCTATCGCTATAAACCATAATGCGTCGATAATTTCAGCAGAATTATACGCCATCTTCATGGCCACGGAACTGTGTCTGGAAACACCGGAGGCCAACAATATCATATTAACAGATTCCAAGGACGCAATACACAGAATAACTAGTACAGTGCACAGAAATGGTTGCATAAATCGAACTAGAGAGAATATATTGAAAATACAAGAAAAAGGAAACCGGATCACTATAGCCTGGCTACCGGCGCATAAGGACATAGTAGGACACGACAGGGCAGATCTCCTAGCGAAGATGGAAGCTGATCATCAAGGAAGATCCAGCAACCTGCCAGTCTGCATCAGCAGGGACTGCAGAGTAGGGCTCTACAATGAACTGGAGGATAAGTGGAGTAGACCTGTGAAACCAGAGGAAAGCGGAGTCATCCTCAGAAATGTCAACAGCATCAGAGAAATATCGCACCCGAAAGAACTATCTCGAAGGCAACAGGTTGTTGTAGCCAGAATAAGAGCATTGCACTCCAGTTTCACTCACTCATTCTTGATTTCCAGATCTCCGCAGCCGGTATGCAGCTCGTGGAAGGAGCCCACAACAATTCCTCATGTCCTCTTTGACTGCTCCAAATATAGCGAGATAAGAAGATCAAGCATAGCCGCCCATTCAATGATGGAGATTTGCAACTCATCAGCAGCAATAAACAACCTCATAGACTTTACGATGAAAACTGATTTGTTTAAAGTAATTTAAATGTTATACAAATGTAGAACTTAACAGATGTAAGTCACTAATGACCAAAAGGTTAATGCGACGTTAAATTGTAATTAAAAAATAAAATAATACATAAGAAACATGTTTAAAAATAAATTGTCGCAGACCTGTGTAACCATATTACTAGTTTAGCGAACCAGAATTGTAATATTTTTTAACATTAAGCTTTTCAAAGCTGAAATGTACAAAGAGATTCGACAACAGTTTATTGACAGTTTTCCATTAGAAAAGTCTAAACTAACTACTTTAAAAGGTAGATTACATTTTTTTCAATATTTTTATATTACTCGCAGAAAAACTATTACAGAATTTACGATTTTTCACAGTGAAGTATGTTACGGCAATCAAGATTGGAAACATTTCCTTACATCTGAATATATTTTTCTTCACAGATTATTTTTAAATTAAATATTTATTTAATATATAATTTAAATGATAATCAGGGCTAGAGATATGGTGGATCAAACACACGAACAAAATCGAAATGTTCATAAAATTCTAAATATAATTCAATATATATGTATTAAATTTATTTCTTTATATATGAACATTGTGGCCAAGTGAAGGAAAATCCTTTGCTAAATTACAAAAATTGGAAAAATTAAATATGGGAAATGAAGGTTATAGGAAGTAACTTGCATTAAATCGCTCTTTTTTTTCGACTCTAACTAAAAACCTTTGTTAATATGCAAATATTTGAATAATTAAATCTGAAGAATGAAAGGAAATACTCAATATGTAAATAAATATGTATTAAATCACTCTTTCTTTTCACGCTCACATGTAGGAAAACTTTTTGCTAAATATCAAATATTAGTATAGTTAAATCTAAAAAAAGAAAGCAATTTTTGTTATAGTAGCCCTACGAAAATACAATTTCAAGGCCAAGTAGCTAACCACCATGCTCTTCACCCGGCGTCCATCGGTGTTGGCAGATTCTGTACTCCCTACCTACCCGTTTAACGTATACATGAGGGTAATCCACATGGTGGCAACTCCCCTTTAATAGCATAGAAAGGGATTTGAAAGGGGGGAAGTGGAAGGGTAGAGGAAGTTAGCCAATGAGGTAAACTAGGGCCCCCGGACTATATTATAAGGATCCTACCCTGCATTCTCCTAAAGAAACGCAGGAAAAGCCCTGGAAAAACCTGCATCAGGTAGGTCGGGCATTGAGTACTTGTCTTACGACCTTCCGATAGCGGGAGAGGAGTTTTCTGTGGGGACGCAGCATTCCCTTCTCCGTACCTCGATCATTTTAGGAGGCAGCTGGCCGACTGTTCCAATGGGAACAGAAAACAACTCTTACCGTATGCCCAAGGTCTGTGACCCCGGAATATACACCTCTCAGAACAGGCCGAGGTGCCTCGGCTTGTGGGAACCTTAGTTCAAAAACGGAGAGGAAAAGGCATCCCCAAAGGTATCCCCTTCGTATCTCTCCTACAAGGTTCTGCCTGCGAGAGAACATCCCTCGAAGGTATTGCCTGCGAGAGAATAGCCCTCGCCGACAACTGCTATAGCACAACGTATAGTCGCCGCGCTTGTGTGCTTTTGGACACAACGTTCGGTAACGTAGCCAGAAGAATTAAATTTTCGTGGCGCAGACTATAAATCTCTCTGACTTTGTTGTAAGGCTCAAAATAATGGAAATCGTTTGCTAATTCAAATATTTAAATAATTAAATATAAAAAATGAATTTAATTTGAATTAAATTGTTCTGACTTTATTTTGAAGGTCATATGAAGGAAAATCGTATGAAATTCTAAAAATAATTTTGTAATTAAATTGTAAAACTGGAGGTATATATTCAATATAGAAAAAATGTAATACATCGTTTTTTTTATTTCTTCTAAAAATACAGTTTAATTAAAGGTATATTACTGGTTAAACTATACTATTACTTATGAATTATTCTCAGCAGATGTCATACGTATACTTCGACGTCATCGTTTGTATTTGTCGGGTATTGGTGAGGGAGGGGCTATTAAGTGAGATCAATGGTACCGAATTCAAGCATCCCTAGTGTAACTAATATACGAACTCATACGTCCAGGTATTGATGCCATTTCACAGAATCTTCCGCCTGATTAGGCGCAATCACAGGTGAGTCAACAAGCACTAATGTCTTCCGTAGAAGACCGGTTGACCGCCCAAATAGCTGCACTATCCAAAATAGTGGACGCTCTATCTCGGAAATTGTGTTATACTCGAGTACGTTTCTCTGCGTGCTCTCAGAAGTCCTGCCGTACATCCTAGCGGTTAAATTATTGTTGCTAACATATAATTTTATTATATTGCACTGCTCCACGTTATTAGAATAATACAACAGTATAAGGTGACCATGAATTGCAAATCCGCTTGAGTTTATACGATCGCAGAAATTGTCTCCAGTTTTTAATTATTTTAATGTTACAGGCTACATGAGGATAATCCACATGGTGGCAACTCGCCTTTAATAGCATAGGAAGGGATTTGAAAGGGAGTATGTGAATGGGTAGAGGAAGGTAGCCAAGGGTTAACTAGGGCCCCCGGGCTATATTTTAAGGATCCTACCCGGCATTCGCCTAAAGAAATGCAGGACAAACCCTAGAAAAACCTGCATCAGGTAGGTCGGGCATTGGGTACTTGTCCCACGCCCTTCTGATAGCAGGAGAGGATTTTGCTGTGGGGACGCAGCATTCCCTTCTCCGTGCCTCGACCAGTTTAGGTGGCAGCTGGCCGACTATTCCAATGGGAATAGCGAACAACTCTTACCGTATGCCCAAGGTCTGCGACCTCGGAACATACACCTCTCAAAACAGGCCGAGATGCCTCGGCTTGTGGGAACCTTAGTTCAAAAACGGAGAGGAAAAGGCATACCGAAAGGTAGCCCCTTCGAATCTCTCCTAAAAGGTTCTGCCTGCGAGAGAAAATCTGTCGAAGGTTACAGGGTCCTCCGAGGAAAAGGCATACCCAAAGGTAGCCCCTTAGTATCTCTCCTACTAGGTTCTGCCTGCGAGAGCGCCGGATCATCACGATGCGAGAGCCAATATGTCAGTCAACAGCCCGCCTCAGCCATGGCATGTCAGCATCAGTCAAGAGACCGGCCACTCGCTGAGGTACATTTCCCGCAGCAGCCCCGGCCACAGTAGAGCTCCGGACCCCTCGTCTTATCATTAATATAGCTGGGTCTCAAGTCTTGCTCAATAAAACTAGGTGTCGAGGCTGAGCAGGTTGTCTTGTGTCTTAATATGTAAGGCCTCTTTGATTATGTTGTTCCAGAAACCATTGACACGATCCAAGATTTTGGTTTCATTGAATTTTATGTCATGGCCGCTTTCTATGGAATTCTCTGGCTTCGCTGACTTATTTGGCTGCTGGAGTTTGAGATGCCTTTGATGTTCTGTGCGTCTATACATTAATTTCCTATGCTGAAATGCTTAGGTCTTAGAAGAGCGACCCAGACTTAAAACACCTTCGGGAGAAATGTTCCAAAATAAGGAGAAAGGCTTCCGGAAATCTTGTTTTGAAACTTAACAGAGAGGCTCAATATAGTATGGTGCAACTTCGTGAGATAGTCGCCGAGAAACTGCACTAGGCTGCAGAGATTGAGGCGCGGAGACGCACGATCACAATAGAAATGAAGGACGTCGACGAAGAGACTCAACCGGCGTACGTTAGTGCGGCCAGCTTGGAGCATCACTCAAAATTGAGGAGTCGGAAGTCAAGTTGATGAGGAAAGCGTACGGAAGCAAGCAGACTGCTGCCGCGGACCCGCCGAGTTAGCAACGAAAGGTCTGCAATTGGTAAAGGACTACTGGTAAGCGGATTGAGGACGATATCCACAATGCCTAGGTGTTACAAATGCGTAGGTTTCGGACACCTTGTGTAGGCCCAAACGGATGCTGCATACAGTATCTGGGAATGGATGACAGTCATTAGCACTCTTCTGTTCATTTCCGACGGTCCTTGGACATTAGGATACACGCGATTCCTTCTACAGTTATCTGTTCTTTCTTCGCAAATTTATTATGTGAGACTTAAACCTAAGTTTGCTGTTCATCAACTCATAGGTAGATTAATTTCTGGTAGCGTACTTTTGTCGTTCCCATATTCTTTTATCTGTTTTGAGTAAGGCTTCTGTTTTACTCCCAGCCGCCCTCTCTAAGCCACTTCTGTACTCTTTGCAGCGTGTCGTAGACTAATATATCCAACAATTTGGTGGAATCCGCCGAGGTCACTTATATGGCGTCGTCAGTAAAGCCCACAATGAATACTCCGTCAGGAAGTTTCATACGCAAGAGCCCATCATACATGACATTCCAAAGCATAGGACCCCTGGGATGATCCGCATGTCATCTGGTGCTCTATGCTGCTGTTTTCCGTTTCGTACACTACTAAGGCGTTTTTGAAGTAATTAATTAACATGGTTACTAGGTATTCTGGGACTTGTTTCTTTCTTAGGGCAGCAATCATATGACTCCATTGAGTCGAGTTGAATGCATTTTTTATATCACTTGTGACGAGTGCACGATACTCTGTCATGTCCTTCACTTTTCCAGCCGACTCCACTACAAGCTGGATGGCATCCGTAGTTGACCTTCCTTTTCTAAAGCCATACTGTTTGTACGAAAGTTTTGGCACTCCAACTTCAGAATTAGTCTATATAATCAATCCCTCGAGGACTTTTTCGTAGGTATCCAGTAGGCATATTGGTCTTTAGAACGATGCACAATATAAGGGCTTATTTCCTTTTCCGAGGAGTGTTAATTTCTGTTTCCTCCATTCTTCCAAACAGAAATTTAACGTCTTTAATAAAAGCTGCGGGTAAACCTTTATCACCGCCTTCAGTGTCTCGTTTGTTATATTCTCAAGATCAAGCGCATTTTTGCTTTATAAATTTAACCCGGTTTTTTAGTTCTTCCACTGTAAATGGGCACCTTTCTCGCGTTGTGGGAAAAGCAGTTATGTGAGTCTGTTCAGCCACACAGAAAGTAGATTCTGTCCAAAGAAAAGGTGCGTTCAGAATTACCAGCGCGTACCAATCAATATCTAGTGTGGTGTTCTTCTTGACCGGTGTTCGGCCTATAGATATGCTGGTCAGAGAACGTGGGGAAATTCACGTAGGGAAATGTCAATAAAGCAAAAAGTATCGCGTGGGCAGCACAGATGGACCGTTGGCAAAGAAGATAGGAGGAAGAAGTATCTGGCAGATGGTCGTATAGGTTGACACCTAACATCTCAAAATTGGTGAACTGAAGACACGGTACAATAAATTATTACCTAAGGCAGGAAATTAGTGGTCATGGCTGTTTGAAAGCATATATCCATAAGTATAAGAAGCCGGAGATTGCAAATTGCGAACATTGTCCACATACGAACGACGCAAAACAAACGCAATGAATGCGACGCGTGGAACAACCAACGCCAAGTACTTGGGTGTGGATCCTACAGCTAAAACTTAAGTCAGGCAAATGCTCCAACCGGAGGAAAACTGATGTAGAATGATATTTTATAACGGAGATCTTGAAAAATAAAGAACAATTTTAGATAGATAGTCAAGTATAAACAAGAAAAAGGCGGCACCCTAAAGTAATGCGCAAGAAGTCCCAGGGAATTATGAGTTTTTGGTTTTAGCCGGTAAAAATCCGGCACCCTCCTTTTCGTATTTTGAAGATTTCCACAGAATCCCTAAAAAAATACCAACAGGGAATTTTATTTATGCTTTACTTGTGATTAAGAGAAGCAGGTATTTCGAACACTGACTGCTTGGTTTCTGGTGGAAAAAACGAAACTTGATTAAAGCAAAAGAGTTAAATAACTAATATAAGCCATTCTTTAAAACGATTTGTTAACAAACTTTGCAAGAAGGATTTACCAGGCGTATCTCTTTCAAGTTTCAAAGTAAACGAGTACATTTATTTAAACATGACAAAAGTTATTAACAACACTTTAAAATATAAACTTTGGAATTTATTTATATTTTTTACTTATTAATTGCTACAACATTAAATTACATGCTGTTTGAAGTAGGCCTATATTAATTAAAAATATAGTAAAGTTTCCGATTTTAATTACTTGTTTTATATTTAAGATAAGCAAACGAAATATACTTTATTTTTAATTTCAATACTTAAGGTGATGCTTGGAACTTTTGGATAAAACTTTTAGTTCCGCGTCTCTAATATTTTATTTACAGGACTAGTAAAATCTGCCTTTGGTATTCTACGACATACAAGTACGGCATTTCCCTTAACATGGCTGTAAATACGCATTCACGTGCAATTTAAGTCTGTGTTTTCTTTCTTCAGAGATGGAAACTTTATTCTTTAATGGCGTTACGCTCTGCAGTTTCGACGTTTAACAAGCTCACCTGTGTTGCGATCAAAATTATGCCCGTTCGTAGGACAAATATAGGATAGCATTAATCAAATTTTTGTTTTCAATATAAAATAATACATATGAATCCGTACCGATATCACAATAAATATTTATTCTCTTATATTAAATATTATTTCGTATTTCTGGGCAAGGATAAATAACTGTCAGAATTAAATAAGAAAGATAGCCAATACAGACAAAAACGGTAATATAAATAACACACAACGTTTCTGGGATCCTTGTACCTTTCGTCAGAAGAGCTTAGAGAAACACAACTGCACTGGTCAGTTGACAACACTCAAAAGCGAGGAAACCGCTACCTAGGGGAAACAAAACGTTCCTTTAATACACGTATCAAAGAACATAAATCTAATATCAAACTTCCCATTGATAAACAATCTGTAGTATCCAAACACATCATCAATTCTAAACTTACATTCGATTGGCAAAATGCTAAGATTTTAGACATTGACACACGGTAGAATTTCAGACTCAGTTCAGAGATGCTTCACATTAAATCAAACATCACAGCTATTCATGTACAAACAGACACTATTAAACTCAATAATTGCTAAGATCTCTTATTATTACGCCTTCTGTTTTCCCATTGTCGTTGCTCCATTATTGTTACGCCAACCCTTCGGCTCTCCCATTGTCGTTAAGTTTTCGTCGCTTTTGAGTGTTGTCAACTGACCAGCGTAGTTGTGTTTCTCTAGGCTCTTCTTAGCACCTTCTTAGGTACAAGGATCCCAGAAACGTTGTGTGGTATTCAAATTACCTTTTTTGTCTGTATTGGCTATCTTTCTCATTCATTATTTTCTATCAGACGTAATTTTTTTCATTTTAACTGTTAGAATTGTTTCTATAATAATCAGTATTTCTATTTCTTTAAATGCATAAGTTCTGGATATCGGTGTAAGTCAAGACATTCATTAATGTTTATTATAAAACTATTATGTTCTATCCGAATTATCGTCTAGCTTGTAGCGTGGTAGATGGAGAATTCGTTAATTTACAGTTTTGATAATATAATCTATTTATTTATTAATATTACCAAGAGGTTGTATAACATTTTACTTATGGTTTGTGAGGCCAAGAAATGGGATACTAATCTCCGGACACGGTCGGAAGACACACACCCTGGGTCATATACACAGCCACAGAACCCTGCGTTTGACGACCGGCTGCTTGAGGACTACAAAACTGTGGAATATTGAGAAAGATTCGCCAACCATGTCATTCATAGAACGATGAAATTTTTTTCGCAAGTCCTTGACGCACCTACAGGACGATATTAAACTCCTTAGGTAACTTTAACCGTGAAAGAGGTCAAATATTTGCACTCAGTTAAAGGCAATCAGTATTCACGTAGTTATATGCAATGATCAGTTGTTAAATGAATAGTTTATATTGTTATTAATTCAATCTCTAGATAACCCTCCGTGTTACATAAAATGTTAACCTACCTAGAATTTTACTATTGGATTAGCGTTGTTTTATTCTTGCTATATTCTTACAACCACTCAGTCTACGATACGCAGTTTACTAAATATAAAATTAAGGGAGAAAAACTATATAAAAGTTTTATTGATTGCAAAGTATGCTATTTAATTCAAAGTACAATTTAAAATCTGTAGTCGCATTAATACGTACAAAATTTTATATTATCACACTACTCCCAAAAATTTATCAATTAAACTACTTTCATAAATATTACGTAATTAATTCTTGGTTTATTTTAACCACGCACACATTTATAAACATACCGATAACAGTATTAGACCAATGCAAAATAAGTTTACATAATTTTATTTTCTATACTGTGACGTACATCGTGTTGGAAAATGGTTATACTTCTGAACGCAGATAAAGTCAGGAAATATATCTGTAGTAATTCTGTAATAAATTTCATTGTTGATGTGGTTATCAATTAAAAAAGATCTCTTAGATAGAATCCAAATTGTAGTCTGTATCTGAACAAAAATTTAATTTTATTCCTTTTATAATAAGTAAAATTATAAAATTAGTAATTATAAAATGAAAGCCAGTATCAATGTGGAGAAAATAATAAGTACAAATTAACTCTTCGTGGTATCTGGGTCGTTTTCTTTAAAATTGTCTGTGATACACTAAAACTAGATTTTGGCAGCGAAAGCTAAAAAATTTAAAACTGGTCAGACTAAGAATAATCTCTTTATATGCTCGATCTCGAATCCTTAGGTGGGCTCTGTTGTTTCACGTCACTCGTATCACGACGAATGCATTGGAACACACAGAGTGCTCGCCTGTACTATAATTGTCCTCAATCCTCACCATTTATCCACTTTGAATACCAAAAGCCGTCAGTGAACAATAATTTTAGAAGTTACTGCAACAACGTTAGCCTTTGAATTAATTTGAACCGATTTGTATCTGTTAATACAATTGTTCAGTTTTCAGTTCAACATGTGGTCATCCAATCGGCATTTGACGCAGAGTTTTACAAATCCTTTATAATTTAACTTCAGTAAACTGAATCCTCCATTAGTCGATTGGTTGAGACCAATATTTGTCCTTTCATAAAAGGGTACATATATTCCGTCACCAGTGTTTCATTTCCTGATTAATTCTGTGAAAAACAGGAATGTACAAGCCAGATTATGCTCTAAAGAGCCTCGCGGAATAACAGTCGAACTTACATTCCTAGAACATCATTATTCACATAAAACCATGTTATTGCACTGTGCAACCGAACGCAAATGCGTAATTTATTATCCTGAATCCGTGTTGCATGGAGCACTGCCATAAATGAGGCGAGAGGTCCACTTATTCCGCCTGTACCATTAGGCAGATGTGAACATCAGAGGCGTTCGGAAAGCGAACTGGATGAGAGAAGCTCGTATTTTCTCTTTCCGCAAAAAAGAAGACACGGCCCTGGTATTCACAACTGTGCAAACAAACGTCAAACGCTGCCACACCCTTAATAATGTAATTACCTGGCGGCCCCTGGGGTCGTTGGGCTGGGCATGCATGCCTAAACAACCTTCCACGCCACAACAAAACGCCTGCAAGCTCTGTTATTATCTTCACTGCCTGTCAAAGCTGAGGACCAAAACCTGATACAACGAAAATATCTCGTTTCCATCTTGCAAAATATCTCTTCCCCAAAATAAAATAAATCTCTGCATAGCCTCTGTAGTAACACTTTTCTCTGGTCAGAGAGAAATTGGGTGTTTATGCATTTATGTCTATTACGAAATATTATTTGTTTTATTTACAATTTAAATTTACAAATTTAATAAAACGGTTGGGTTAATCTGAATTGCAACTATATGTACTGATCTTACTCTCAGAGTTTTCGTGGTGGGACAATTTGCTTGACACGTATTACATTTTCTGAGCACTTTATTTCTAAAACTAGCTGGGTGCTCGGAGTTTTTACAGGGTATTTATTTATATAAGCTCGGAAAAGTATTTAATTCACAGTCAATGTCTTGGTCTACACGTGATTTAACCAGCATCGAGAACGTCCAATTTTTGAACATTTATATTTCGTGCCGCCTATGCAATACCATTTCGTCAGAGTGTTAATTAATTCATAGCCGTTATTCTCGTAGTATCTTAATCAGTCAAGACATTTTCGTTAAGTACAATGAGAGTACCTAAATTATTATACAATATCGTTGGTACCATAAGATACATTAAAATTGTTATCAAAATCCCGTCACCATAAAAAACACAAAAATTTTCTGGGTACCTTAAGAAATTCAAAAGTACTCTCGATACACCAAGTCAGTAAAAATATTTCCGGTGACCAATTTTCAAAAATACTCCTAGTACCTGAAGGGAGATAACTGTACTTCCGGAAACTTTTACAGAGTTCAAATTAATCAGGGTGTTATAAGAGAGTATAAAATATTCTCACTACAATAAGAGTCAAAAAATCTCTCAGGACCTTAAAGAGTAAATTATACTCACGGCACACTAATAGTAAAAAAAATACCTTCCGGTACCTTGAGTGTGTCAAAAATACTCCCAGTGCCTTAAGAAAGCCGAAAATATTCCTGAGATCTTAAGAGAGCCAAGAACAACCCCGGAACCATAAAATAATAAAAAATACTCCCGGTAACTTAAAAGACTCGAAAGGACTGACCCTACCTTAGGTAATTGTAAAATAATACCAGCAGACTAATACAGACAAAATTTCTTAAGGTACCTTAAAAGAATCGAAAATACTCCTGCTACATAAAGATTATTAAAAATACTCTCGGTAACTCAAGAGAGTAAAATATGTTAGGATAAAGTTAAAAAGTATACCGGTACACTAAGATATTCAAAATTTCTTCCACTACCTTGAGGATGTCGACATTCTTTTTGTACTTTAAAGAGAGTGAAAACTACTCCCGATACGGTAACAAAATAAAAAATACTCCTCCTACCTTAGGATAGAAAAAAATACTCTCCCTATATTAAAAGAATCAATTATACTCACAGAATCCTAACAGAGTCAACAATACTTATGGTACCTTAAAAGACTATAAAATATAATCGGTACGCCAAGAGAGTACTGTTATTATAAGAAACTGTAAAATAATAGCCTAAGAACTTCAAACTAACTTTCGGTACTTTATTCGGTACACTAAGAGAGAAAAAATTTCTTCCGGTACGTTTAGAGAGTCAAAAAATGCTCAGGTAAGTTAAGAGAATGTAACTGTTATTAGAGAAATTTTAAATTAAATTCTTTGTCTTTATCGTAAGTAAGCAACTGAATCACTACTACTGATACTATATTTAATTGTTTTTCTTAAAAAAAATAATGAGTTTCAGATGAACGACTGAAATGTGAGCTGTAATACACAACATATAGGTTTTTAAATTATTTACTTTGCACCATAGTTAGGAAGCAATGGAATGTAATATTCAATTATGAAGTATTTAAATTTTACTGTTATACAATTTATGATCATTTCAAGAAATACTTAATTTGCTCCATTTGTAATTAATAAAAATTTTAAGTTTTTACATTTTAAATAATAAATATTGTTAATTTTTAGTGATAAGTTTGAAATCATGAAACAGAAATTTGATTAGTATATAATTTAAACCATTTATTTAAAACATATTGTAAATATTGTATATAAATTTTACAAAACTATGCCAGGACTATTAACAAGAATTTTTGAGATTTATGAAATGTATAGAAATGCAATTTAAAGTATGAAATATAAACTTTAACACATTTTTTGAGTTGAAATCACATAAATATTAACAAAATATTGACAAAAAATACAAACACAAATTGAAATGAAATTTGATGGTACAACCATTATACAAAGTTTACAATGAATTAATTTTACTAAATTTTAGAATAATACTCTACATACCAATTTAGATCATGCCAAATTTTGCACAAGACACTATCGCCAATTATTTAATAAAACTCTTAATTTTTGAAAATATAGGTCATATTGTGCATACAAGTGTACAAACTCTTAAAAAAAACACGCAACTCAATCTTTTCAGAGCAGACAATAGGATCCCCTTAATGACCCAAGATGTTTCGTCTGCAGCCACCAGTCCATCAGTCAGTATGAGCGCCAACGCCCAAA
This sequence comes from Zhengitettix transpicula, assembly GCA_037074705.1. NCBI lineage: Eukaryota > Metazoa > Arthropoda > Insecta > Orthoptera > Tetrigidae > Zhengitettix > Zhengitettix transpicula. The sequence continues at coordinate 184,147,799 of CM073591.1, read as the reverse complement.
ATGTTACCGTGAAACTGGTCAGTGTTACATGGATCAATATACTAAATAGACCACGCTACAGTTCACCCAGTGACACTAGTCTATCAAACTTTTCATATACCACAATCAACAATATGGTAGACTTGAATTTTATCTACTACCGAATTCCACAAACCGGTGTCCACCAAACTATACTTTCGTTTATATTTAAGCTGATTTTCAATTCTATCGACGAACTCTACACACAGGCTTTTATAACCTTCTCCACCGAAACCTCGTGGTTGATCGACTCCCAGAACACCCTTCTCCACCGAAAAGGGGCAATCAACTTGGCCTTCAACGGCCACCAAACTCGGTCCAACAGCCCCTGACGTCGACTTCTCTCAACGAACACCACAGGCAGACTTAATTATTTACTGCACTTAAACTGATCCCCTTCACTAGATCACAACTATGAGTTATTCAATTTTTAATTTTCTCACGCGACGGCGAGCGATCACCATTGCGCCTACAACTAACCTTCAAAATCATCTATAATCACAAATAACGTGCAGGAATGCTCCAATCCAACGTTCTCACGCTACATGCCGACTGTTCAAACTTTCTTTCAATTACATGACTATTATCTTATAATATTTATTTTTTATTTGTACAATTTTGAAACTTTTATTATTACCAACACTGGTGTATATTACAATATATATATAGACATGACTCAGCACATCACTTTTGTTATAATTCAGCTCATTACTTATTTTTCAATACACTTTTTGCTACAGTTCAGCTTAAAACTCTGTTTTTATCTCTCTGAAAGGACGGTTAGCATTCGGATCCTCTAAAACTCCGCTTCTATGTGGCGACTACCAACGTCGTTACAAACACTTTTCGTGCGATTTATGGTCCAATACACCCGGTATCTCTTCTATGACGGAAAGTTAAGTATTTTATTCATCCGTGGCTTGTCTGATTTGAGTATTTGTCTTTCAATACCAGCAACAATGCTACAAGCTGCCAAAATCCGACGGTCAATTGTTAGGATTGTGATATAAAGCTGGGGGGATTAATTTTATATGAAAATATTAAATTTGATTGTCTTTTAATTTTTATTTATTTATAATTAAGGTTTTGCACTATTCAACAGAGTCATTTTCAATTGCATCTAGGAAAAATTATTCGATCTTGAGTTTAAATTTTAGATAATTTACTTTAACTACATTCGATATTCAAATAAATATCTGATACGTTAAATGGGCGATTTTATGAAGGTCTGAACATAAAGCATAAGAAATAGGGTCTTATGTGGGGGCGTATACGTGTGGCAGAAATCTCAATTATTTACGTCTCAAGCAGAAACACACCTGTTCATCATTTATCGTCGGTTTTCCCACGCTAACCGGAAAATGTTCACCGAAATTTCTGGTAGCTTCTTCCTTTACACTTCTTCGTCTGCGTATCATTTCTTAGCACCTCTAGACAGCTTCTTCTTCCGTCGGTCGGTAGGGCCTTTTTCCTTCTCCAAGTTGTACATGCGAACTCTATATTACACTCCAAATTGTACATCTAAACTCTTACGTTTCACTTCAAGTTGTAACTGTGGAGTGTACTCTACAAGAACATCTTTCGAACTCTTACATTTTTACTCCTACACTTTTTCTCTTCCCAGACTTCCTTGATCTCCGAGTTATAGATTGGATTTTTCCTGTGTCCTCGCTTGTCCACCTTCCAGCTCGACTCTCTTCGTCCCCCACCAGAGGGTGTAAACCTCTTTCTTCTCTTGTTTGATTTCAGCCAATCTGCGTCGATTTTACACTTTCGCGGGCTTACTCTCGCCTTTTGGAAGGATTGATCTTCGGGGATTTTGGTCAGGTGAGGCAGGATTCTCTCATAATACGCCGCCTTTGTCTAAAGGCACGGTTCCTCCTCGACACCCCATAACCTCGGCGCCAAACTTTAGGTCCGTAAATACCAGCAAGCCACAGTTGGGCACTGGGTACACAGGAGTTTTTTTTATCCAAATATTAAAAATTAATCTTTAATTAATTAGTTACACAGTAGTGTAACTATAATTAGGGAATAGTACACAACAGAAACGTCTAAGAAACTATATATTTATAGAAGAAGAATTGACAGGAATGATAAGTTGTATTTTTCAGAACACAAATCGAATATTGACTCAGATGGTACATTCAAATTCTCCTATCATTGATATGAAAATTCTATTATAAAGATAATTTCTGATTAAAGCACACAAAAATACAAAAATGTTTTTTGATCACAAAATGACATCCTGTATTCCGTTTCACATAGTTTAAAAGAATTAATTTTTCTCCTCTGCAAGAATTTTCGGGCCACATGTAATTTTAAATTCATAATATTCGTTAATGACTTCATCTGGGTAAATCAGCAGTCATTATTACACACAGAAATTCAAATTTAATACAATAAAATTATTGATACTTTATATCTAATTTTTTTCTTTAATTACAATTTTTTTCACCGTATAGATTAATTATCCAAAATCTATATTCCAGCAGTAATTGCACAATTAACGCTCCATGCTTTAGTAATTATGCATAATATCAATTTACATTATGTATTTGTGCTCATTAAATTGTTAAAGTTAAAGTGACATTATGAAAACGCAAATTACATTTGACACATACGGTTGAAAAATTTGTTAATCCGGCATTATGCGTTTAGTCTAATACTTCTTGCATCTGTCCCTCTATATTTTGAAAAAAAGGTTTTCGACTGAGCCGTCTCGTTCCATATAATGTGTTATCTACATTCAGATAAGGGCCGTTTCAAATATACGCTCGAAGTTTTCATGAAGAACACACGGAACACTGAAGAAGGACTAATATTGGTTATTTTGAAATTTTTTGAATAAGGGACGGATTGCTTATGACAAAGACCATATATTCGCAAAATTACATTGCCTTATTACTAAGAATATATTATACCTATCATTCGAATATGATGAGGGGAATTCTTTAGTTGCAATAATTGCAATGTAAAAAATATGTCTATTTTATTTTTTATTTTTATTTTATTTAGAAAAATTTATTCATTTTCGTGAACGTTACACAAGATCAAATAAATAATAAATATTATATTACGCTGCTACATATATAAAAATGAATGTCTCAGTGCGATCCTTGTGGTTTTCCTATACCATTCATCCGATTGCGACGAAACTTTGGTGAGTTTTTGTGTGCACGCCCGCGAAAGTTTCTGTCGGCCTTTCGAAGCACCAGGAAACTTCCCAGGGTGAAATGCTAAAATGTCAGATATTATCATAGAATAATTAATTTTAAGGTTCGAAGAGATTAATTGATTTTCTATAGATTTTAGGTGTCAATTTAAATACATTACAGCATGGGAAAGTAGAACTACTCAGGGAGATGGTGGAGCGACGTTATATAAAAATAACGCGAAACTACTGAGGTTATAGACGTCAATTAGTTTAATTCTGACGTTCACTATGTCAGTTAACTTGTAGTTCACCCCCTAAGTGTGGGGGTCGGAGAGGAAGTGTGGAAAAGGCCGTTACATTAAAGTAATGAGTAACAACTGAGACTGGTATTAAAACTGGTGGTTGTGGAAGTCAATGAATTTAGTTCTGTCAATTAGCATACTTGTTAAGATGTACTTCAGTCCTCACGAGTGGGGGTGGAAGGGGGTGAAACATATTGCAGTTTACAATCGTAAATGCGACGTTACTTACGATCCTTGAACAAACACTGAATGGTTGAGACTCTCCTACCACCTATATGGGTGGGGTGGAGAAGGAGGAATTAAAAAACACTCATAAACGACCATTACTAGCGTCGATCAACATATTTTCGCGGTCGCTAATTTGGTAGTCATTCTAGAAATTTTAAGTGTTGAATTTCAACTCCAAAAGGCAAGGGAGTGACGCACTACTATGGTACGGGCGATGATGGAAGGGGTTTACATAAAAATAATGCAGCAAAGATCGATATTAGGGTCGATTCCGAGATTATAGCAGACGCTGAGTTTAAATTTCGGATTAGTCACCCCTCTGGAGTTGTCTAAAGCTTCGAAACGGCGACAGAAACCTTCGCGAGCCTGCGCACAACAACTCACCAAAGTTTCGTTGCAATCGGATGAGCCTTTAAGGTACAGGGAGTAGTTTTAAACATTCATGAAGTTAGAAAGTATTTTTTACTGTCTTAATACGTCGTGACTTTAGACACTTACATCTTATATGGAAGGAGAGTTCCCGAAACCGTCAGTCATTATCCTGGTTTATTTGGAGTTAGATACTGAGGGGTTAGGGAGGGGGAATGTAAATATTGCAGAGACTTGCGCAATGGATGCTGGTTAAATGAAATGTTTACCAAGAGTTTGTCGATTCAATTCTCACTTCGGGTTAATATAAATAAATACCCGGGCAACGCCATGCACTCACAATGTGTGTTTGTCTATGTATATACATATATATATACATATATATTGTAGCAATAAATTAGGCCATTAATTGTTTCGACATAAAATTTGAATTGTTTAATAAATCCATTATAGCGGTCTGATCGAACAAAGCAACAATGGAGAAGCGAGCTCGCTTGCTTTGTCGAAAAGTCAAAAATGGCGTATGCGCGCTCAAACTCGAGAGCACTAGGATAGTTAGTTGCCGGAGAAACATTACGAGGAGCAGAACAAGTAATAAAAACTTGAGCAGAGACTAGACATCGTTAATGTATAACTAGTTCATGTTGTAAATTAATACAAAGAGAACATTCACGGTAGTATTTCTGCGTAAATATTGGAAACTAAGAGCAGTTTTCGTCAGAATAGAACTTTCCAAAATCTTCGTGGAGAAATTAATCCAGGAGAACATTGGTAAATTATTGTGGAGCGGAGCAATCAACGGAATACAGCCAATCTTGCCAAATTTTAAAGTGAAGTGTAGAATCAGTGAAACCCAAGGCCTGATATTAAATAATTAAAGAGTGTAAAAGTGTCCGAACGAGGTAAAATTTATTGTTCTGGTACCAGACCGACGGTTCGTAAGTAACATAATTTTGAATAATATTGTAAACGAAAATTAAAGGATAAAGTCAGATTTAGTTGTCTTTTAATTGTCAATCTAAGTTAATTTCTTTACTTTTTATTTTTTTTTCATTCTATCGACATATTGTTTAGGTAAATTGTGAACTGTTTTGTTAATAAGATTTTAAATCAAAGTTTTTTTGTGATCATTATCAAACCCAGTAAAGGCCCTTAGAGAACAGATCTCAAATTTTGTGTTTGTAATTGTTTTTGAGTTTAAAGCCACAACTCGATAATAAATTATATTTTATGTTTTAAATTTTGATTAATCATTTCATTTAAATTAATTAAAGCTCACATTTTGATTATTACATAAATAGCGCTTCAACGTGAGGCAAATTCTTTAAATTAAAAATGTTACCTGTTGTTTATACAATATATATATTGTATAGTGTAGTATACACAATTAATTAAAATAAACCGAGGAAGGAAGTCGAAATTAAACCAAAATATTTAAAAGATAACAAAAATTATTTATTTGGACAAATTTGATTTTCGTTGAATTTACATTTTATATTGTTAACTAAACGCCTCTACTTTTATCAGATTCTAACTTTCTGGACCGCTTGTAAGGCCTCTAATAAAGACGGTGATTTGCAATTTTCACAAATTATAAAAGCATAAAAATGAAGTTAAATTTACAATAACAAAATTTTACACCAATAACAAAAAACTAATTGAAATATGAAAAGTTATATATATCTGGCAAAGTTATAGAAATCTGGTGATAAACGATATTTACGAAAAGGTTTACAGAAGAAAGTTTGTTTTGTTACATACCATTTATTTAGAGCTCCTCTGGTTTGTGCACACGTGATTATTTAATTTTTGTAGAACACTATATTTCATAGGCATACAATAGAACTGATTTTATTCTCGTCTCACTTTCCAAATCTATGGGCGCCTTTCTACTTCGCTGAATTGGTATTGTCACGCTCAGTTTGCTGTGGAGAATCTTTAACGGAAAAACTGATGATATTCAGCCCATACTTAGCTGAATTTGACCATTATAGACTCTATCTCGGACTACCACGGTCAGGTCCCCCAAAACACTCTGCTCTCTGAATATCTAAGTGACGCCGATGCTAAACTTCTGAACGTCTTGTATACCTGTTCTCGACAATAATTCGTAGCACCCATTATGCTCTAGTTATTCTCGCGCCAAACAATGCTGTTATTTACAATTATCTAGTCTATAAGTTACAACGCCAATAATTAAATAAATAATTTATATAAAACATTTCATAAGACATTTGTAATGTCTACAATATACAATACAATATTTATATATATAGTGGTAATGAAAAGGAAATAATTAATTAATAAACTGTAATTTGGACTTGCATTGTTAGCGGCATAAAACACACAGATTGTACGGCATAATGTGGCAAGAAAGCCATGTTTGTGGGTAATTGTAGGCTGTTTGGTCCGCGAGACGCAGAGAGCAGAGTCTGTGGGGAGGCGAGCTCCAGGAAAGTCGTCTTGGAAATTTAAAAGTGGTCAGACGAAAAGTGTAATATCCAGAAAGTGACCATTATAGACTTTATTTAGAAAGTGTCAAAAGTTAAACAGTTAGCACATTTTCCAAGTTACAGTCTGTGCTATAACCACGCAATACTCAACGCTAAATATTTAGAGCGCACAGTCTAAATTGTTACATTCTCGATATAGACCATTGTCTTCGATTTTGGGAGTTAATAAACTTGTAATAAAATTTAGAGACCACGTGGCTGCGAATAAAGAGACAACACGTGGTTTCTTGCACTAGAACTTTATTAGGGCGTCTAGCCTGGCCGAGCGCAGCGTACTAAATGGGGCCCCATCTCTCCGGTGCCTCTCAAAGGTGAACGGGAGAGGGGGAAGGCTGCGTTGCCGTGTCGACGTTAGTGTGGGCCATATCTTTGGCCCCACAGCAACTCCCCGAGAGACGGAGTCGGGGTTTGGCAACATATATACAATAAGGGATAAATAACAAACAAAAATAAATAAAATGTCATTATATACACGGCAGCACGCACACTTCAAGTGCTGTCCATTGTGCCGAGGGTCCCGGCGGGTTGAGTTGTCGGGGACGTGCGGCAGCGCTGCGGGGAAGGAGAATAACGGTCGGGCGCACGTGTTCGGCGACCTGCTCAAGTTGCCCGGGTCGCATCGGGCTGTCGACCGATCCTGTAAGGAGGTAATGGGCGCTTCCGGGGTACACGCTGCTGTGGTGTTGCGATGGGAGCAGGGCGCGGTGGTGCGGAGGTCTCTGCCTCGGGCCCCGTGAAAGCCGGTTTCACCCTGTCTAGCGAAACCCGGACCTCGTTCCCTCGTATCTGCAGTACGCAGGTCTTGTCGGTGTGGCACATCAGCGACGCCTTCAACTGCCGGTGGAATATCTCCACTAGACCGTTGGCCTGCGGGTGGTACGGCGTCGTCCGTGATCCCTGCCATCCGCCGAATGCGCCCAGAGACTCGAACAAGCGCGACTTGAACTGCCGGCCTTGGTCCGTAGTGATGACCACGGGGCAGCCAAAACGGGCGATCCAGCCGTGGAGAACAACGTTGGCCACGCTGTCGGCGGTAATGTGCTCCATTGGGACCGCCTCTGGCCAGCGTGAGACGCGATCGATCATGGTGAGCAGGTACTTGAAAAGACCTGCCGGTGGTAGATGGCCGACGATGTCTACGTGGACGTGGCGGAAGTGAGCGGTTGGCGTCGCGAAAGACCCGACTGGGGTCACGACGTGGCGCGTGGTTTTGGCGCGTTGGCATGCCACGCACGTTCGGGCCCAAACCCTACAGTCTCGCTTCACTCCAGGCCACACGAAGCGCGACGTAACCAGGCGCGTAGTGGCACGGTATCCCGGATGGCTGAGACCGTGGAACGAATGGTCGGTGGCGACCGGTTGAGACATCGCAGTAGAGTTTGCTAGGCGAGGACTGGAACAGTGACGAGGCGCAGGTCGAGCGCCGTGTCGCTGCGACGGAGGGCGCGTAGCTCGTGGTCGTCCGTCTGTTGCCGGGCCAGTAGCCCGAGGTTTACCGGGGACGAGGTTGATGTGATAGCATCTACCCGGGAGATTGCGTTCGCGACGATGTTTTCTGCTCAGCTGATGTGGCGGATGTCAGTTGTGAACTGGCCGATGTACATGAGGTGATTCCTCTGTACTGGCGTCAGATTCTCGCTGTGCTGTAAGAAAGCGAAGCAAATCGGCTTGTGGTCTGTGAAGATGACGGTGGGTTGTTCTTCTATCGCGTGCCGAAAGTGCCGAACCGCCAGGTAGACAGCAAGGAGCTCCCTGTAGTACGTCGGCCACTGCGACTGTCGTGGTGCTAACCGCTTGGAGAAGAAACCCAGCGGCTGCCAGGCTCCGTCGACTCGCTGTTGCAGAGTGGCGCCAACTCCTCCTTGCGAGGCGTCAGTAAACAGCCCGAGTTGAGCCGTAGGGTCGAGGTGGGCCAGCAGAGTGGCGTCTGCGAGCGATTCCTTGCACCTTTCGAAGGCGGCAGTGTATCTCGGGGTCCAGGGCACCCGCTGGGCGCCGCGGAGGCCAGACAAGGCTTCTTGCAGCACGACCTGGTGGGTTGCTGCGTAGGGGAGGAACCGCCTGTAAAAATTTACCATCCCCAGGAAACGGCGCAGACCGCGGGCATCGGTCGGCTGTGGGAACTGTTGGAGGGCGGTGATGCGCTCCGGGACAGCTTTCACCCCTGCTTCGGTGACATTGTAACCGAGGAAGGTTACCGATGCTAGGCCGAAGACGGACTTCTCCATGTTCAGCACGATGCCGTTCTGAGCCAGGCACTGGAATACAGCATGGAAATGTTCCTCATGTTCTACCACCGACGAACTGTAAAATAAAATGTTGTCAATGTAGGGGTAACAAAAGTCCAGACCTTGCAAAATCTCGTCCATAAATCGCTGGAAGGTCTGGCCGGCGTTCCGCAAACCGAACGTCATGTACGGTAATTCGAACATTTCGAACGGGATTGTTATAGCCGTCTTAGGGATGTTTGCCGGGTTTACAGGAATTTGGGTGTAGGCCTTAACAAGGTCCAGGACGGAGAAAAGCTTGCTGCATCTGAGACTCGCGGAGAAATCCTGGACGTGCCGCACCGCGTATCTGTCCGGAATGGTACGCGCGTTCAGGGCGCGGTAGTCTCTGCACGGGCGCCACTCCCCGTCTTATTTCTTGGGGACAAGGTGCAGCGGCGAGGCCCAAGGACCCTTCGACCGCCGGGCAGTGCCGTCCTCCAGCATCGACTGGAACTCCGCGCGGGCGATCTTCAGTCGTTCCGGTGCCAGGCGACAAGGTCTGCAGTACACCGGGGGGGGGGGGGGCTGGTGTCGTCCGTATGTGATGCACGGTGCTCTGCCAGGGTGCGCCGGCGGGGCGGGCAGGCTCGGGAAACTGCCCAGTAGTTCCCGATACGCTGTGACCGTCGTCAGCACATTGAAGCTGGGCTGTGGTTGGCTGTCCGTAATCCCTGCGACGGCATATCCGAAGACCCCATCGATTAGGAGCCCTTTGCTGCTGTCCGGCAACCGGCTGTAGTGCGACATAAAATCCGCGCCTATTATGGGCGACGCGACGTCGGCTATGACGAACCGCCACGTGAAACTACGGCGTAGGCCCAGATCCATGTGAATGGGCAGGTAACCGTAGGTGGCTATGCTGGTGGCGTTCGCCGCTTGTAGCCTGTAATAAGTCGCCGTGCGGTGGCTTTTGAAAAGGGGTCGGGGGAAACAGCACAGGTCGGAGCCGGTGTCGATCAGGAACGCGTGGCCACTTATTCGGTCCCTGATGATGAGGCGGCGTCCGGGTACGCGGCCAGCGGCTGCAATCGCTGGCCGCCCTGCTAGTTTCCCTGGACGTAGCTGCACGGGGATTCGCACCGCTGGGCCCGACTTCCAAATCGGCGATGGTACCAGCATCTGCCGGCGTCGTGCGGCGTATGGTCGGCTCGCCCTGGCTGCTGGCGTCGTCGGGCGGTTCCACGTGGCGGCTGGTCGGGCGCCTTCCGTTCACGGAGTGCGGCAACCTCCGCGATGAGTGCCTCGAGACGCCGCTCGAGGTTGTCGGCGTGGCTGCTGGTGGGTGGCGTAGCCTGGTCGCGCACCCCTGTCGTGGCTGTGAAGACGGGCGGCGGCGTCATTTCGATTATGCCGTCCGCGACTCTGACAATCTCGTTCAGTGGCACTCGCGGTTGGCTTTTGACGACCATCTGAACGGAGTTCGGCAAGCGTTGCAGCCAAAGCGACCGCAACACCTACTCCGAAACCGATGTTCCCGCCAAAACCCAGAGGTCTCCCAGCGTGGCGTCGGTCAGAAACTGTTGCGTCCGTCGTTCCTGGGTCGGGGACAAACGCGCTACCAACTCTGATTTAAGTACATCGTACTTGCTCGATGCCGGTGGATTGAGGATGACGTCCTGAACTTCTTCTGCCCATCGCCCGTCGAGGTGTTCCGCCACGTGCTACAATTTCGTGGCGTCTTGCGTGACGCCGGCGTTCTGGAACTGGTGATCGACTTGGGCGAACCACAACTCAATATTTCCCGGCCAGAATGTTGGTAACTTCGGGGTTATCCTATAAACCCCCGATGTAGCTTGCTGCTGCTGCTGCTCCATGGTCACGTCGGGGTTACCAATTTAGAGACCACAAGGCTGCGAATAAAGAGACAACATGTGGTTGCTTGCACGATAACTTTATTATGGCGTCTAGCCTGGCTGAGCGTAGCGTACGAAGTTGGGCCCCCTCTATCCGGTGCCTCTCAAAGGTGAACGGGAGAGGGGGAAGGCTGCGTTGCCGCGTCGACGTTAGTGTGGGCCATATCTTTGGCCCCACAAAACTATTGATAAATTAATCCCATGATAGATAGATAAAATTTAATTATTAACAAGTAGTTCTTTATTACAGGCCCAGTAGACGACCCAGAGAAAGTCATTGGATTGTAAAAGATTAATTAATAATGTAAATTGAAAGTTAATTTTTTTATAATTGTTGTAAATTCATTTGATAATTTATTTAAATTTAATTGTTTGTGCGTTAATAAATTAATTTGTTTGTCTATTTTAAAATCTTGATTCAGACTAAAATATCCCATCATTTTGATATTTTGATTACTATAAATTGGCGTCTTCAACGTGTGGCTTTCTTTGTAAATTCTAATTGTTTAACTGTAATGAATTTTAATAGACGTCCAATCACCACAAAATTGACGCACTAACGTGAGGCTTATTTTCCTTTGATTTTATATATATATATATATAATGTAATATTAATTAAGAGGGCCATAAATTGTTTAAATTTCAATGCTTTTTGGCGGAGCCGATATCAAAGGACGGAGTGACGGCGGTATTTTATTGATTATTAATTAGGGAGACCATGAACTGTTTGGTTTACAATGTTTTATTTAGCGGAATCGATCTCAAAGAATAAAATTATGGCGGTCTCTTATTGATATTGAGCTAGGGAGACCATGGATTGTTTGGTTTATAATATTGATTGACAGCGGCAACGATCTTAAAGAACGGAGCGACGGCGGGATTTTATTGATGTTAAATTAGGGAGACTATGAATTGTTTATTTATAATATTTTAAATGACGGCGGTCTCTTTGTTGCCGATATTCGTGGGAACTGGAAGAGAACGCACGGAAATTAGAGCCGCTCCAGAGAAGTGAATAGTTAGTTGTGTGTCAGATCTTGAGGGAGAAGGATGTGGACGGAGAGAAGTTAGTTGGGTTCCAGGTCTCGAGGGAGAAGGATGTCTTAAAGCAGATCTCCAGATTCTGGAGGAGAAAGAGTTGGTCTACAGAGTTAATAGGAGACGTCGACGTGCCGTTGGGCCGATGATAGACAATTGTTATGAACACTATAAGACTGACTGGTTTCCCTGTTAAAACATCTTGGGTGTTTGCGGAAATAGCGACTGATAGACTGGTGACTGCGGGTCAAACAAACGGTTGTCCATAGGCGAGGAGTCTGCAGTTCTGAAAGGATTGAAGTGTGTGTGTTTGTGAAAGTGAATGTGCAATTTTATGCACATAATGGCATTTTTGAAGTGTGTTCCCAAGCTTTGAAATCATTAAGTCTGGTTCAAAAAGGACAGTTGTAAGTATGAACTAAAATAATAAATGTTTGTTAACAGTAATTAAAGGTAAAGTCAGATTTCGTTTCTTTTCATTTCATATTCAGTGCATTTCAAATTGTTTAAATTGTAAATTCTTAAATTTTAATCTTAATTTGTTTCTTACTATCAAACCCAGTAAAGACCCTGAGAAAAAGAGTAATTAATATAATTGTTTGTAAAAAAAATATATAAGTTGTATTTTCTTTAAATGCCACAAATTCACAAATTATAAAAATAAACAAATTTGTTTTAATAATTATTAATTATTTTTTTAAATTCACTATTTTTTTTGTTTATTACAGTATATATATGAATATTAAAAAGATGAGCAATTTTCATACATTTAATTCTTCCAAACAACAAAAGATAGAAACATAATTACACCGTTCCTTGGCAGAGAAATGTTTGAACAGTCCGGGTAGAATTTCCAATCAAAGCCGCAGTGGCGCTGTTGCTTGTCTGTATAAAAATGGTGGTGACACCAGAGCAACAATCCTTTTGTGTGCTGCAATTAGCAAAATTAGAGCCCATTGTTGATGTGCAACGTGCATTTCGCCGCCAGTTTATGAAACGACCTCCTCGTCATATGCAGATTTGCCAGTGGCTTCGAAAAATCGTAGAAGATTGTTGTAACCGAAAATTCACTGGACATCTACGCACATCAAATTAATTTTCAGTGCAATGGAAATTATAACACATAAGTTTGCGAGAAATTATTATCCGCAATGAAAATATTAAAAGCGACAGCCGATAGAGGCTAAATGACGTGCGATTATAAAGTTGTCTGCGTGATTGTATCTGCAAATATACCTATCAGCTTCAGAGAAATAATCTCTTTAAAATTAGTTTTTTTTATTATTACTTATTTTTTTCTACTTTTTTCTACTATTTCTATATTTATTTGTGTTTCTTTGTAGAGCTGTCGATGTTTAAAATGTTTATATAAATTGTGTCTATAACCTATTAATGTTATAATTTCAATATATCTCTTATACGAGATCCGCACAAAATTTTTATTTTGTAGTTGACCGTTATTTAAAAAAAGCTTCTCATTCCTTGTTTAACAAAATTAGAATTTAGCCACATATTCCCTAGCTTTACTGATTTTTTAAAAGTTAATTATATTGCTCAAAACCATTGTTGTCTTAAAAAAAGTGTGTTATAACATAAAAGTAAAATACTAAAGGGAAATATTTTGGATAGTATTTATGCGTTAAAACACGAAAGCATTATATTGTGTGTAAAACCGACAGTTAAGGTTTTATTTGGTTTAATAAATTATATGAATCACAAATACAATTTATATACCCCAACTTATTATAGGAAAGGAAACTAATATCAGGAGATAATGTGATGAACAAATTGTAGATATAATCCAACATTACTCTTTATAACGTTGGCAGGCCTCGTTAACGAACATCTCCTGAGAAAAGAGAAAGTTCCCCATACTGTCGCTTTTGAAGGATGGCGTCAATCGTTAATTAAGTGAAGAAGTCGTTCTACGGAGTTACTGGCAATTCTGGCTGGGAAAGTCGTTCCAGATTGAGCTATTTTAAGCTCAAGTTACTGTCGTATTCTGTTTCGGGAGGGAGAAAAGCAAAAAATGAATACAAAATACCATTTGACATAAGAAATGTAAATGCATGTGTTTCGAGAGTAACTTTTATAGATAGAAAATTACAATGTCGTTTAAATCGATCTATCCTTTCCATATTTCTTTAAGGTTCCTTTTAGAAGGTATCCCAACAGCCCCGAAGAGTTACTCATCCAATGACACTTAAAACAAGTATTAATTTTATAGTTCTTAACTTGTAGAGTGTATAAATCTGTTAAGCAGAAATAGTGAAAGGATTAAACGTTTACATCAACAATGCCAGGAGACCTGCACTCCATTCTTAATATTGTACAATTTAACCTTAAATAATGGTTACTCGGGAAAGCGGTATTTGGTATCCTAAAATAATCGATTACAACAGGCAAGGTAGCAGAAATTGTCCTCATGGATTGTACACAAAATTAATAAAAATTGTCGTACCAGATTTGGACGAAACGTCGTCGAGAATTTAATACTATTTCTGATATAAACATAACGTCATGAAACTCGTTAATATGACGCATAGTTACAAAATAATCTGAGAATAATAATTTGTTAAATATAAAATATTGAGCAAAATTTGGATTTTCTATAATTTGAAGATTCAAATGTAATTCTCTAGTGCGAAATTTGATATAGTAATTAAATATAAATTAACAGAAATAAATTAAATCTTGGTACAACCACCTCCTTCCAAGAAAAATCTCATTACAGGTGCTCGATGGTCTATCTCACTTCTACCTACATTCTCAAAAATGAAAAGAAAAGCGACACATTCAAGAATATATAACTTCCTAGTGAAATTTCAAATACTGACTACAGGTCAGAACGGCTACCGCAATGCCAAATCTTCAGATATGGCAAATATGATTTTATTCAAAATATGCATGACGCTCTGGATGATAGATTCAAAATGACTGGAATATTTGCGGACCTGCGTAAGTCATGTATCTTACTCAAAAACTAGAATTTTACGGAATTAAATAACCTGCGCTTTCCTTTAGTGCTTGATATTTTATATTATTGAAAACTCAATTTTTAAAATATATTTTTGTGAACATAATACGGTAGAAATAAAAATAAAATATGGTTGACATTTTTATAATATCATATCAGATTTTTTTAATATAGTGAAAATATGCAAATATGCAACATATGAATGGTCATTAATGAGGAAGTCTTTTCTGGATTTCTAATTAAAATATGAATACGGGAAAACTAAATATAATTTAAACCTAAATTTTCGTTACTAAAAATTTTGTTGAAAATAAAAACTCTTAATCAAGTTATTGTTCAATAATCAAATTTCATGAAAATAAGTACAGGTCTATTTATACATGAAACAAATAAAAACAATTTTTATATTTAGTGAGACATTTAATTTACATATGTTGCATTTCACGAAAGTATAACCTTTGCAACTAACGGCTTTGCAGTTTCATACGGCCAATGGTCTAGTCCCATCACTGCTAGCTTTAGTATAAGCAGATTTCTTCTGGCATAGTGATGCTCAACCTTTTGATGTAGACAAATGAAAAATGCCTTCTGGAAATGAGTAACTACATTTGAATTTTATTTCATTTTACCGTCGGTTGAGGAATGTCGTGAGTCCATGAATATAATGCAGATTTTTTTTATACATGCGTGTGAGATCCTCCTCAATTTCAAAAGACACTGTGTCTTTTCTAGTGGGGTTCTCGTCAGTTATTTCAAAAGAATTCGAAAGACCGTCCATTCTTTCTACGAGAATATCGTCCGGCAGCAATTCAATTCCACTTTCTGATGAAATTACTCAGATGGCAGAAGACTATGAGCAAAAACCATTTTCTTCGATTCTAAGTATGATGCAATACAAAGCGGACTTAAAAATTCCCTGTCTTTTTCCTCCTATATCTTTTGCTAACACTTTAGACAATAAATTGCAACTCAATGCTGTTATGGAACGTTACTATGTAAAATAAATTCCTGTCTTGAGATTTTCCTTCAACCTTCCATAATTTACAAGCACAATAAATTCATCATACATCGAAAATATCAAAAATGAGCAAAGTCAATTTTGCTCAACAAGTTGCACATATGCAACATAAATATAATGAGGTCTGATTTATCAATAATTCACATTTATGGTATAAATACGATTACAGAGTAATTAGAATGATAAATAGATTATCTTTCTTGAAAAAACGTAAAAAAATACAGAATAAATACTCAGCGAGAAGAAAAATCTGGCCTGACATTCAGGACATTCAAGTTTTATCCTGTCAACGGATGCCAAAAGTTTCACATTACCATAAGTGCACGATTTTTCATATCTGCAGAAAAATTTTGCTCTCTTAGAAACCAATTATACTAAAAGTTATTTTGCATATATGCTTCACTATGCACTGAATGGTAATGCGTTTTTAGTGCACGTTTTACTATTCAATGAGGTGCTACTAATATATTTATTTTATTGTTCTCTAAAAACGTACATCACACCACGATGCCACCGATACTACTACTAGTATTTATATTCTCTTGTTGCCGTATTAACGGAACGTTGATCGCTGACGCGTACGCGTTCTCTTTGCTCCTACACCAGCCCCCTTATTGAGCGGCGGAGTCGGATTCGAGTCTACAAAATGCACCTTGCGTCTCGTCGAGCTGCCTGGGGCCCCTGGTAGATCTGTGTGTCTACGCCCTGAGGGCGCAGGTGGGCGGCCGGTAGTTCAGGGAAGCCGGCGTCAGATGTTCGTGATGATGGTGGCATCGGGTGACGACCAGGTGGCGGTCGTCAAACATTTGGAAGCCAGGCTTTACGCGGTTCCGGGACACGTGTAACTTTCCGTGAAGCGTTCGTATGACTATCGTTTTAGCGTCCCTTTTGAGGACTTCGTGCGGCCCGGTGTAGGGTGCCTGGAGAGCGTCACGGACAGTGTCATCACGGAGGAAGACTTGGGTGTAGCCGATCAGAACCCGGTTGAACGAATGCCGGCGGCATCCGTGACGGTTCGCTGGGACGGGCTGTTGCTGCCGAGTCACATGCGAAGTCGTTCGACGAAGGAGTCCGCCGAGAGAGTTGGTCCAGGCGGAAGCGTAGCGACGAATTCTCTGGGAAGGCGAAGTATCTCACCATAAACTAACTCCGCAGCTGAGGCTTTTAGGTTAGCTTCGTGGACGCTCCGCATTCCTAAATGTACGACTGGCAATGCGTCATGCCAACACCTGTCCTGGTGGCTGCCTTCAGTTGACGGTGAATTCGCTCGACCATCCCGTTGAATTGGGGATGGAAAGCCGTGGTACGGTGTCGCGAAGAACCTGTAAATATTCCCAGGGACTGGAAGAGGCGGGATTCAAACTGCCGACCCCGGGGTCGGTGGTTATGACAGCTGGGCAGTCAAAACGGGCGATCCAGACACGGAAAAATGCGTCCGCGAATTTTTGGCGGTGATTGACCGCAAGGGGAAAACCTCAGGCCGGGTGAAACGATCGATGGCAGTGAGGTAGTAGCGGTAGTGACTAACATGTAGCGGGCCCACAATGTCGAGATGCGTGTGCCGAAACCGCCCAGAAGACGAAGGGAAGTCCACGATTGGCACGCGGGCGTGACGTCCGACCTTAAAGCGTTGGCAGGAGATGCAGGAACGGGCCTATGCCAGGCAGTCACGCCGGAAACCAGGCCATACGTACCGGTCTGAAACTAATTTTGCTGAATCTGTCATAGGATATGCTGCGACTCTAACACTCGTCTCCATAGGGAGGTTGGTACGAATGGACGTATGCAGTCGGGTAACACATCGTAGTACATTTCAATACCGGCGCCGTCAACCAGGTTCCGCTGTAAGTGAAGTGAAGTTTCCGCTCGCAGAAGGTGATGCAGCTCGGAGTCCGAGATCTGGGCTTGAGCGATGGAACTGAAAGTAATCGCCGAGAATGCGTCAACTGCGGAGAGGGCGTCCGCCACTATATTGGTAGCCCGCTGGCTTGTCGGATGTCGGCTGAAAACTGGGTCACGTAAGACAATTGGTTATTTTGCACAGGGAGTAGCTTATCGTGGGTCTGTTTAAATGCGTAGCAGATTGATTTATGATCAGTGAAGATCGATGTATGCTGCGCCTCCATGAAATGCCTAATGTGGCGAGTCACTAGGAAAACCGCCAGGAGTTCGCGATCGATGGCTAATGGCCGGCCACTTGGATTGTTGCGGTGTTAATTTCTTGGAAAAGAAAGCGATAGGTTCCCAATCTCCACTGACGTATTGTTGGAGAGAGGCGCCGATAGGTGTCTGGGATGCGTCCGAGAAGAGCCCTAACGATGCGGATGGATCTGGATCCGTTAGTAGTGCAGCTTCGGCGAGGGAGGCCTTGCAATCCGTGAAAGACTGGAACAATTCTGGAGTCTAAGGAACTGGCTGCGACCCACGAAGTTGTGCGAGTGCGGCGTACATCTGACAGTTGGAGGAGAATATCTCGCAGAGCGGATGCCCAAGAATGGTCCAGTTGGCTCATCAATTTGGCCCGATCAGACAAAATTCCTGCTGCCGCGAACTGTAATTCCACCTGGGCAGAGAACGACGTCGTCGGGCCACACAGGAGGCAACCTGAGGGCCGCTCTGTCAATGTGAGCGGCGGATCATCGGTGGCGTTGATCAAAAGCGCAGCGGCTCGTTGTAAGTCGGCATTTTGGAGCTCGAAAACTTGAATTTTCTCATGTAGTCATCCATGTGATCACGTCGGGGTCACCAATTTAGTGAACGTTTTACTATTCACTGAGGTGCTACTAATATATTTATTTTATAGTTCTCTATTTATTGTTCTCTCTTATTTGCTTTATTTGAATTTTATTGAAATTCTAACGGGCGCTGCTTCCCTATATGGTACAGGAGTATGATCATATTCGGTGGATTAGGGATAAGTAGATGAGTCTTTTGGTATAGTGGTGATTTTCTCTTGAGTAGTGTATATAGTTGTTTGAATTTAAAGTTTATTTTTGTTGAAAGTTGATTTATATGGTATTTCCAGGATAATTTTTCTTCAGGGATTAGGCCAATATATGAAGTCGTTTGTTGAATAGGGATTTTGGTAAAATTTATAAAGAATGAATGGTTAAGGGTTTGTTTAGTTTCGACAGTAAAGGGAATAATCTAAGATTTGGAGGGGTTTATACAGACATTTTGACCCATCTGTCGATGTCATTTAGGGATATTTGGAACGTTCGGGATTCCGAGTTGAAGGAAGGAGTTTGTAGGATTGTCATGTAAGGCTGTGATCGGCAAACAGTAAGGTTTTTGTGGAAGGGTGTTGGGGTATGTCGTGGATATAAAGATTGAATATGAAGGGGGCAAGTGTGCTGTCTTGAGGGACGCCTCATTTGATGGGAAAGGATTTGGAGAGGATGTTGTTAATTTTAACTCAGTATGTGTGGTTAATAAGGATTTGGAAGAAAGTGTCGTTAAGAGGATTTTTAATTTTGGGAAGGAGAGTCGGATGGTAAACTTTATCGAATTATTTTTCCGTGTCCAGAAAGGCAGCAATGCAGGAATTCTGATTGTTGAACGCTTTATTTATTAAGGTGGTTACGGAAAGAGTTAGTATTCTTGGGTCTAAATCCGTATTGAATGGAAGGAAGGACATGTGTTAGCTGTTTGGAGATAAGGGAATGAATAATTTTTCGAATAGTTTGGATAGGGAGGGGAGAAGACTAATAGCTCTTTATCTGATAGGGAAGGATTTAGGGTAAATAGTGAAGATCGAAAATGTGGATGGTAATTTCTAATTGTCAGAGTGAGAATGCATAAGCAATGGTTTTATACAGGAATCCATTCTGGGGCCAATACTTTTTATTGTATTATATACCTAGTTATTATATTTCCTAACATTAGTTCCTTACGCATATAATACCAATATCCTCAATACGGACATAGACTCGGAAATATTAAAGGAGAAAGTCGTCGCTGTATGAACCAATTAAATTTATGGTCTTAATCCAGAGAAAACATAAATGCCAAATTTCTCTACAGTTTCTACAAATTCAATTCCTACTGTGGATAATAAATCACAACACGCGCTGTTTATGGGTTTGGAGATAGATGACAAATTAAAACGGAACCAACATATCATTAAACTTCCGGTAAAACTCAGCTGAATCTGCTATACGTTATGAATATTAGTGCAGTAGAACCCAGTTATAATACCGTAAAAAAATTATTCCACGCTTATTTTCATTCGGCAGTCTTACGGATTAGCAAACTGTGGTCGGTCCAGTCACGCGTTTGAAATAAGCTAACTTCAAAACTCAGCCGTGAGAATAATAGCTGCTGGAATGTAAGTTGTGAAATTATGTTCCTAAACCTAGGTATTTTAACCTTACCCAGTTCTTATATACTCGAAATATTATAGTTCGTTTGTCGTAACATCGCTCCATTTGAAATTTATTGCACAAATCAAACTGCGCGGCACAAGACATCGGTCACACCTTCGATTAGAAAAGCATCACCTTAGTCTCTTTGAAACCAGAGTCCTTTATTCCGGTACGAACATGTATAATAGTCTCCCAAATGATATAAATAACTAAAAAACTCAGAATTAATTTATAAAACTCTGTAAACACTTGTTAATTCAAGGAGAATTTCATACAGTTAAATAGTTTCTCAAAATGCCTAAGTAATTTCTTCAATACACTAATAGATTGCTGGAATTCGGTAATAGTTAAGGAATTATGTATAATACAGTATTGTAACGCGCGTATTTTAATTTTTTTTGTGTGTGGGGGGGGGGGGATGTTGTTTGCTGTAGTTTCGAGGACCCTTTTCGTTTCCCAATTCGAGACGTCGACTTGTCAATGTATGAAGGCCTTAACATGTACTGCGTTAATATATTAAGTGTTGAATACTTTAGGAGAAAGAATGGAAACTTAAGTTAATCTATGTAATTTTGTACGTATTTTAAAGGCGTATAGTAATTCATCTTTCGAGGACAAATGGAGAAAACAAATAAATCAAATGAAAACCAGCGGAGTAGACGTTGGAGGTGGGCAAAAGAACCGAGAATCGAACTCAAAGAGAAAGGTTTAAATACATATGAGACGTTTCACACTAGGCCGACACGGTGTCGTCGTTCACCCTGCAGCAAACAGTCTACTCTCCTACAGCAGAGTCTCGGCTGTCGTCCAAGTGCGTCAGCCTAGAGGGTGATTAAGTTATGGAGCGTTTCACATCTACCCGGGGCCCAATTCGTCTAGTCTACATTCTTCCTGGTTCATAATATGCGTTCTTTAAGTAAAATATTTTTGTACTTATAATTTTTCATTATCATCACGGAGGATGTACAACTACTTATGAATTTAATTCATGATCGATTCGTTTTGTGGGACTAAAGTAGAGAAATGCATAAATACAAATTACAGAATAGAAATTCTTGGGAAGAAGTTTGCAGGGAATTAAAAAATGGATATGAAGACATGGAAGATAAAGAAAGAACGGAATATGGAGAGTAAAATACAATACCTATAATGATTTTGTTGAAACTAATTTTTAACAGCTTGGAAATTCTGGTAGTTCAAAAAATATATATTTATTAAGCACACTTTTTGCCAGTTTTGTTTTACCATATATTAAATGTAAGACAAATGCCATTTTACTGAGTCCGTGTGAGTTAAAAAGTAATCATCATCGCGTTTCTTACGTTATTTTCTGAAATTCTTCCACATACTCATCCACTTCTCGTTGTACTTCTAAACCCAGTTGTAGAAAAAGTATCCGTCCCGTTCGAGAACAAAATTATGTAAAACTTTACAAGCCTTTACAACATCAATTAAGGATGTCAGTTTATAGTTCTGTGAAAAATCGTCCATATTTTACTCATTCTACAAACTTTAGAGCTCTCGAGACGCGATAATTAAAACTCTGTTTGGATTGACATTGAGTGTCCACTAAACAGTCGAATTTATTATTTATTTTTCTTAAAGTTATAAAATCCGTCTGAAAAGTTCGAAAGTAGGGATGATATGCATATTGGTGGTAAAATTTTTATTGTATGTTTTCTTTTACGTCTGACGTTTTGAAAATTTATTTTATTATAATAAATAAATATCAGATAAAACTTACGTTATTTTGCGATTGTGATTTGTAACATTTGTATAGGGGAATACATTCCCTGAATCATGTGTTGCGGCTTTGAATGGATTTTTCTATCCGTGTAAGAAGATCGTCCAAATTTTCAATACCCATACGAAAATAATTAAAAACCTTGTGTTCAAATTTTCTCAACTCCTCAAAGAAACATAGAATACCCCAACATGTCTCTTTTCATAATCATTGGACTAACCCATAGCATCATTAATTGTTTTCGTTTTTAAAAACATCTATACCAGACTAGGCAAGGGAATAACTTATCACGCTCTATATTCTTAGAATATGTATCGGACCGAAAACCGGCTGTATGTGAAAAGAGCCGGCTAAAATATAGTTTAAACTGTTGTCGGGTACGTGTGAAACTAGTCTTATGGTTCACAGTTCGAGTCGTAGATTCGTGAGCGAGTGGCTCGAGTCGGCTGAGTCCCTAAGAATTGAGCCACTGAAAAAGTCTCGGAGTCGTTAGAGTTGAAAACAGATTCGAGTCTGGGTCTGAATCTAAAATGTTCTGAACGTCAGTCTCCAAGAATTAATAAACAATAATTCTCATAATAAATTTTGAACTGATGGCTTACATCATTTAACAGAGTATGGTCAAGTGTTGATTATTGATAAAATAATCAAGATAGAAACTTAATTTTGATTTGTTATTGCTACGATTTCTCTACATCCATAACTAACATATTATTCTCAGCGTTTTTTGCCCTTTCTATGTAGACAATTTTGTTCAACGACTTGAATGATTTTTTTATTTTCTCAAATATCCCACTCGCATATAAACATTAACAGCTTTAGTTTACAAGATTATGTACAATAAATATGCAGAATAAATCAGATATATAGATTGTAGTAGATAACATGACAAGTTACTCCACGCATTACTTGAGTTCAAAGTTTCGTTTCCAACAAATCCCGGTAGGTCGACTAGGACGAGGTCAATGTCTGATCCCAGGGATTAACTCTTGTTCTCAAGGACTGTGAAGCCGTATAGTCGCCAATCTATATTTAGAAGGAACTGCTGGTTTTTCCCGAATGTACAACTGGAGAATTCACTCACAGAGACAGATGATGACGGAAAAAAGAATTCGGCTCACTTCCCAAAAACTTTTCCAAATCCTTTATATATATAGCAATATTAACTTAGTAAAATAGTAGAAATAAATTTATATTATTTTACATAATTAAATTACTTAATAATAGTTTGTTTCTTAATTTTTGTGTGTATTCGCCCCCCTCCCCCCTCCGGCCCAACCTTCCCATTACACGCTCACGTTATTAATGTTCAACCTTGAGAATAGAATCGGATGGGATTCGGAAAGGGAAAGAGTCGTTTAAAGGAATCGGTTCGTAGCAATGAGTGAGTCGACTCTGAATGACTCAAACACAAATCCAAGCGCCCATTGCTAGTAGAAAGCCCTATGAGACAGAGATGAATTTCTATTAAAAAAGTAACTACCTTCATCAAAGTCACCCCCGATTAAGTAACAAATAAAAAGACTGATAATTGTTTAAAAAATATAACCATGCATTTTACCCCCTCAATTCTCTGGGTAAGAGTTTTTCATAGTTAGACAAAAGAAGTGGTGAAAATCTTTTCGTTGAACTGTATAATAATTATTATTGTACTTCAATTATTGGAACACAGTTTTTAAATGAATAATTTTGAACACAATTCATCAACAAATTTACTGTGTTGAAGTAAACAATGCAAAATATATTAAGGTTCGAAGAATTGCCGTTAATTATCTGAAAAATGAGATTATTTTTTGTAACTTTTGCTGCTCTGCCAGGATCTGGAAATAATTTTTCATAATATAATTTTAAGTTTTAGTTTCATCGCATTTACCAGTTCAGTACTAGCACCATAAATGTGTTCCACGTGAGAACAGAATAATTTCGGTTATGGGGATTCCTGTTAGTTAATTACATTTCATTGTATTATTCTAGGTTGGAATTAAGAAATGTTTTATATCATTTGTATTATCGATGTTGTAATTATATTGTCAGCCAATTCCTATAACAAATCGTTCTGTTCGTGATGAATAGATGAAAGCATGAGGCTCACAAGCGAAACGTTGGCAAACTTACCGAAAAAAAAAGTGGTACAACAACCCAAAAACAGATGGTTACATCGGCCACGAAAATATTAATTATATTATCAGATTTATTTTCTAAGTTACGGTTTAGCCATGCCTACTTTCCTGGGATATTCAGTTTTAAATTAATAAATTTTAATAACTATTATTTTCTTTCAATAGCAGTCAAATTTTTATTATTTTAAATTTAATCTATTATATATTCATTAAAAGCCTGTCAAAAATTTGTGATTATGATTGAATAATTTTCGTATATTTATTTTATATTTTTTGAAATTGAATCCCTGTTAAAATACAAATGATACATTTGGATTGTCAGAGTTCCTGCGGTTTAGAGCGAGCTGTCGGTTCGTAAACCGCGAAACGTGCTGCGTTGCCGCAGATGGCAGCGAGCTCACGCACTTGCGCAATAATTCCCTCACAAACAAGGCGCCTCGGAAACGCAATGGACAATGGACAATCACACACCAGCCGACGTCAGCCACGCACGACTCCAATTTACAAATGGAACGTCTGTCAACATGCAATAATCGGGTCAATTCAAACTAAACAATTTAGTAAATCCATCGTTATCGGAAACCAATTCGGCAATACGCGGTGTTAAAAAGAATACACTACGCTGTAAAACGTTCATTGCATTTTCCTTCATAATCGGATAATGATTAAGCCGCAAAATAATTCAGCTCTTTTTTTCTAAAAAAATAAAACGGAAGAAAAATAACATTAAATTAGAATTTACTGCGACGATCAATTACAAAATTATGAATAAAGAAAATCCTGCCGCTTAAACTCCATAAGGCCTATGGCACGATACGAGCGGCGAGCGGTGAGCGTCTGGGAGAAAGTAGACTGAGCAACTGCGCTCAGTTTTATGTCCCAATAGAATGTAGTGCGTTTGGGGGTCTGCTGGCTACAACAATCTGACGTGGCAGGGCAGTTGTGGACGATCATCGCTGACCCCGGACAAATTTTCTCTCACCATCCAGTGTCAAAGAACTCGTGCAATGCTTTATACGTTTAAACACGGGACAATATCATGAGGTCCGTCATGAATTAATTATTTAATGTATTTATTATATTATGTAAAATAAGGGAAAGAAGCAAAATTTGTTAAATTTTTGTATTAACAAAATAATATCTTGATACTGAGCCATCTCTGGCACGACGATTTTCGAGTCATGTCGAGTCTATATCATAGTTATAAGTAATTACACATTTTAACAGAGTAAAAACCAATAAAGCCCGCCAAATTTCGCTTACATGATTTATTGCACCTACGTCATTGCCAAAGGATTGTTACCTGCATGACGTATGTATTTCCTTAGTTCTCTCTATATCAAACTATGTATCTAGTTTAATTTATTTATACAGGTGCTTCTCTACTTATCTATTTTAATTTTTATTTCAGAAGATGACGATGGCTCTTACCGAGGCCGAAAGTTTCTATGTAGGCCTATATTGACGTAGGTTAAATCAATCATTTTAACTTAAATTTGGAGACTTATTTGGGTTTATAGCCTGTTAATGTACCTCATAATAGTACTTGGTTTGGAACTGTTTAAAATATTTGGAAGACAGACAGATTTTATTTTAAAGGGAAATAACACGTGGTTTTGCAGAACTCTGTAAGATGCTAAAAGTCCGAGATAATATTTTCATTGAGCAATTACGCCTTTCAGCTGACAGCAGATTGCAGCTAAACAAAATTCTCTTACATGAAAAATTGATACAGATCAACAATTCTTTATTATATTATATAAAGTTACATGTGAGTGTAGTTACATTTGTTGATAAACAGCCAATTAAAAAAGTATTCATTAAAGCCTGAAGGGGATCCATATGAGGACCGAAACATGTCGCAATTTAATAAATAATTAATAAATTACTTTCTCAATTGTCTTTTATTGTATTTTTGTCATCAAATATTTATTATATTGAAAAATGTAAGGGAAACAAATTTTCGTTTCTCTATATAAAATATTTTTTTAATTGAGGTATCCTTGTCACAACTATCTTTGCCTTGGAGTGATCAAATTAATACGCGAATGGAGTGTTGAAATAGTTAAAGAAAGAAGCAACATGGGTTTTTTGAATTTCTTCAAAGATGGTAAAAGGTCCAGGAGATGTTTTTCTGGAATAATTTCTGACGGTTTTTAGCATTCTTCAAACGGCACTGAAATAGCACGATGGCAAAAAGAAACTTTCTTAGTGTAGTAAAATTGTCCATGGATCTATTTTGGCACTACCATCGGAAATGAAAGACGGTTTGACCAGCATGGGGAAATAAAACTGTATTGAGTTCCTTAAAAGAAGATTTATATATTCACAGAAACGTGTTTAATATTTTCTTAAATCCTTAAACAGATGGTGGTGATCTCCGTAATGCCTTCTACTCCTATTTATGGGGTGAACGTCATAGTTCCTCTTGCCTTTCTGTAAAACGCATTTTAATAAATAGTAAATTTTTTTTCACTCAACAAGAGAAGCTTACCTCACGCGACGACATCATGACGGCGACTGCAGTAAGTTCACGCTCAGCAGCTCTGTATCGTACCCGGCCCCGCTCGTCGCTTTGCCTCCCTGAGTCTCCACCTCTTCTATAACGCTTACCGCTCGCCACTTCTGTCGTGCCCGAGGCCTAAGGGTGTGTTTATGTTGTAGCTGCGACAAACGACTAGAGCTGCGATGAGAATGACGTATACTCTACTTCTTCAAGTATCTAAATCATGCTCAAGCCGAATATTGTAAAAATAAGTTATTCCGATGAATTATAAGGATTTATTGCGGCTTCCCACAAAGTTTTCATTATATATGAAAATTAGAATAGAACCATTAGTTAATTTATTAAAAATAATTTCTGAAAAACGTCAGAAAATCTGACTTAATTTAACAGAAGACCAATTTTACAGGAGGAAGGATTAATGTTGACACTTTGATATTGAGAAATTATTATTACTTTTAAACATATAACAGATATATAATATAAAATAATATATATTCAATTTAATACATGTGAAAATTCATATTAAAATTTGTTCGTTATAAGTTACTAGTGGAACTTGAAGGCGAACTGATCAAGGCACGAAGAGGGGAATGCTGCGTCCCCACATCAACCCGTCTCCCGCCATCGGAAGGGCGTGGGACAAGTACCAAATGCACGTCCTACAGTATTCAGGGTTTTCTAGGGTTTTTCTGCATCACTTTTAGGCGAATTTCTGGGTACGATCTTTAAACAATAGCCGGGGGGGAAGCAGTTAATTAATCCTTGGATACCTTCCTCTACCTTGCCCCATCCCCCCTTTCACTCCCTTTCCTATGCTATAAGAGTGGAGTTGACAATATGTGGATTACCCTATACATAGCATGTCGACACCTTCTTCTTCTTCTACCCTAATTAACCCTTGGCTACCTTGCTCTACCTTTCCACTTCCCCCCTTTCTGTCTCTTTCCTATTCTATAAGAGGGGAGTGGCCACATCACGGAATACCGTATATATAGCCTGTCTACACCTACTTGCTCTTTGAGAAGATCTCATTCTTTTTCTATTGTAATTAATGTATGTAATTGTACATTTGA
Source organism: Zhengitettix transpicula (assembly GCA_037074705.1). Classification (NCBI taxonomy): domain Eukaryota; kingdom Metazoa; phylum Arthropoda; class Insecta; order Orthoptera; family Tetrigidae; genus Zhengitettix; species Zhengitettix transpicula. The sequence goes on along the minus strand of CM073591.1, from coordinate 184,120,249 downwards.
CTTGCCCAAGTTCCTCAGTTGAGGATTACTGGAATACATAATAAATCTGAAAATTTTTATAGTAATCCACCTTTAAAATCCCTTATTCTTTCCTCTAAAAGCATCAATAATTAGCCACAAAATTAAAAATTCGTCTAGTACACAGATTTTATTTGCGTACACATATTATTCGAATCGAAGAAAAATAATATGTAAGTGAATAAACTAATTAATCGTAAAATTATTACAGTTATCACAGTATACAATACAAAAAATTTAAAGCAGGAAATTTATTTTTGGCATCAAATTTTAGGAAATATGTGAATAATAAAATATTACAAGCACAATTTAGATAAAAAATAAAATATTACTGATTAGAAAACATAACTCTGATTGAGTAGAAGGAGATTAATAATGTTAACTAGTGTCAATCCAGTCATCAGAAGTGCGTAAAATTTGAAACAGGTGCGAAATTTGTAAATTTATATATTGAAATTCCAATTAATTAGGCCATTAATTGTTTGGACATAAATTTGAATTGTTTGACAAATCCATTGTAGCGGTCTGATCGAAAAAAGCGACAATGGAAAAGCAAGCTCAGCCGCTTTTGTTGAAAAGTCAAAATGGCGTATGCGCGCTAAAACTCGGGATAACTAGGAGTCATTTCGCGGAATAACATCATGAGGAGCAGAACAAGTAATATAACAGTTAGTTGGTGGCGGGACATTTCAGAGGACGGAACAAATAATACTAGAGCAGAGACTAGCCGTCGTTAATGTATTATTAAACATAGTTTTGAATTTAAACAAAGTAAAAAAACATTCACGGAAGTATTACATCGTAAATATCGCTAAGTAAAAGCAGTTTACGTCTACAGCCAGCCAGGAAAGGAAGTCAGCAGTTTACGTCTATAGCCAGCCGGAATAGTAAAGTTGCAGTTTAAGTCCAAAGCGGTAAAAGACTAACAAATCTAAGAATCATAGGATTCGTATAAGGCGCGCAGACATCAGATAGCTGACATTCAGGAGGACCATCCGAGTTCCTGTGAGCCTATCAATTTTGACTTCAATAGTGTAAAATCTGTATAATAAAATCAGTGTATAATTTTTCAATAGTGTACTTCCGAAACCAAAAGGAATGCTGGTACCAGCTGGACAGATGTAAGTAACAAAACCAAAACTAATGATTAATTGTAAACGTAATTAAGGGATAGAGTCAGATTTCTTTCTCTTTTAATTGTTAATGAAAGTTAATTTCTTTTCTTTTTAATTTCTTTTCTTTTTAATTTCTTTCTATCGACATATTGTTTAGATAAATGTGAATTGTTAGTTAATAAGATTTTAAATCAATTTGTTGTGTCCATTATCAAACCCAGTCAAGGCCCTGAGAGAATGAGATCTCAAATTTTGTGTTTGTAATCATCTTTTGTTGCCACAAAATAAATAAATATTTTGTTTGTTAATTTCGATCTTTTCATTTAATAAAAGCCTTCCATTTAATCATTACATAAATGGTGCTCAACAAGAGGTAAATTATTTAAATTAAAAAATAAATTAAACGATATTATTATTTTTGATTATTACAATATGTATAGAAAAAATAATGATAAAATATTTCAGCACAAATTCATGAAATATATTTACAATGTTCGACACGGGTATTCACATCTGACCTGAAGTGAGTTATGACGAACCACATAATTCACATCAATCTTACATCTTAATTTCAGCATTAATTAAATTATTAAAATAATTATTCAGAAGTAATAAAAAGTTTTTTCAATAATAACAGGTATACTTATAAACATTTTTAGTAACTAAAAATATTTAAAATGTATTAAGCCATATTAATTATAAATTAATGCTATTATGTTTATATACTACGCGAAAATGTATCCACAAGTTTTTAATTGGATTTATTGCCAAAAGAAATTGGATTTAGTTGACCTGTTTTAAAAATATTTATTGCTTTGTAATCCCAATTCCGCGGAATAGTAATCGATATTTATTATTAGCAACACTCTTTCTCAGAATTTGTATGGTTTGAGAGAACGTATTTCAAATTGTTTAGAGCATCGATACATTATCGTAATGGTATTATTCGACACAAATTTCAATAGACGGCAACGTGTCGTTTAAATCCGTAGTCAATCAATCAATGTTCATAGATGCTAGTTATTAGGGCTTTCAGGAAACCCTTCAGCTCAAATTAGAAATTAATTATAAAATGGTTTTACACATAATAAGCTTCCCTAGAAGTTGATCCATCAAATTGAAGCCACGAAGCTCAGAAACGATATTAGCAAAAATGTGCAGCCTCGCCGCCAGGGACCGTATGTCGCCACTTCATTTCCATACTTTCTGCGCCATTTGACCTCAGCGCCCTCACAAATAATGGCAACCCGCCCGGCGTATAAGTCACCAAGCAAAACTGCGTCCTGTTTACTGCTAGGGGCCAACTTGAAGCATGACTCGAATCCCTCACACAGCGGGTTTCCTTCCAGTGAGAAAATAAAATAGCGCTCCATATTTTACACACCACTGCAAGTCCGCAATATATACCCCAAAGTGGGGGTTGGGGTGGGAGGTAAATTTAAGACCAACCTCTTCAGCCATTCACTTCGGCGGTTTCGAATATTATCTTACTCTTTCGGCACAACAACCAGAAACTAAGATGATATTATTATTACTAAATATCCTGTTTTGAATCTAACTCTCCATACTTGCCTAATCTCAACGGCTTAATAATCAAATATTATTTTCTAACATCCTTAGGAAGTTGTTTATCTGCTGGATTTCTCTTCTGTTTCCACTATTCAGCTTAATAAATTTAAACTGCACTATCTTAAAATACGTCAAAGCGCTATTTACGAAATTATGTTCAGATTTAATAGTAACAATTGTGTCTTATGTTATAACGGACAGAATAAAATATCTTTGATTAGTAGAATAAAAGAGCACTAAGAAAATTTTGGATCTCTAAATCACAAGTACTGTATACTGATATATTTTAGTTTAGGAAAATAATATTTATAGTAGTTTATGACGATTTGCGTCAACAGTATCTCTCACTAATTAATGTCGCATGACAGTCTTTTATTTAAGTTGATGTACTGAAGATATGAAGATCCTTGATTACACAGAGAAGAGAAGTATCTGTGGCATTGCCAGGGGAGTGGTTTATATTCGTGGATGTCGGTGAGAAGATTTTGTAATGCCAATTAATTAATCAATTAATTGTTTTGAAATAAATTTGAATTGTTTAGCGAAAAGTTTGTATTATAGCGAGAGCGATCCGAGCGTCAATGAGTGGTGAGCTCTGTTCCTATTATTGAAGGCGCTGAATGGCGTTTACGCGCGCTAAAGCATAGTTAGTTGGTCGTTGTGGTCTGGATTGTACAGAGGTCTGACATCGTCGAGCATAGTATAATAAAGTTGGTGAATCATTGGAGAATAGAAGGGGCTGAGGGTGAAAACGTTGCAGAGAACGGTATTTATAAAATTGAGCAGAGTAAAACATTCACCGAGATATTGCAACGTGAATATTGTAAAGTAATACCAGTTTCGTCAAAATAGAACTTTGTCCAATCTTCGTGGAGGAATTGTTGCGGAATAACATTGGTAAATTATTGTGGAGCGGAGCAATCAACGGAATACAGCCAATCTTGCCAAATTTTAAAAAGAGGTGTAAAATCAGTGAAAGCCAAGGCCTGATATTAAATAATTAAAGAGTGTAAAACTGTCCGAACGAGGTAAAATTGATTGTTCTGGTACCAGACCGACGGTCCGTAAGTAACATAATTTTGAATAATATTATAAACGCAAATTAAAGGATAAAGTAAGATTTTGTTCTCTTTTAATTGTCAATCAAAGTTAATTTCTTTACTTTTTAATTTCTTTCATTCTATCGACATATTGTTTAGATAAATTGTGAACTGTTTTGTTAATAAGATTTTAAATCATTTTTTGTATCCATTATCAAACCCAGTACAGGCCCTGAGAGGACAGATCTCAAATTTTGTTTGTAATTATCTTTTACAACCACAAAATAAAATAAATATTTTGTTTGTTAATTGTTTAAACATTTCATTTAATTAACGCCTTCCATTTGATTATTACAATATCAAAAATTTATGAGAATGTTTGTGCAATAATAAGTTTGAAGAAAAATCTAGATATTTTTTCGATGTAGCAAGAAATTGCAGTCAGTGGTTGTTGCAATTACTTGCAGTGCCGTTCACAAGGCAAGCACTTGGACGCGAGTTTTCAGTGAAAATATAATTTATATTAGAGTAGCATTTCCTGACTTAAGACGTCACAATTCTATTTTCAATATGGCGATCTGAGGACAACTGACTTGAGCGTGTTTTGTTCCCCACTTGTGTTATAGAATAGAGAAAATATATATTTCTCTTTTTATTTATTATAGTAATTTCTGCAAATTCAGTATTTACAAAGAGTAGCAGTGCAGAGTTAGAACGTGTCGCCGCTGCACGTTTTGTTTAGAAGTAATTTTTTAAAAATCTAAAATAATTGGTATACTTTTAAGACTGCCGTATTAATGTTTAATCATTATTTAATTTGTCAATGGCCTACATTTTTATATTGGAGAAGATGCATGAACAATGAAACGTATTATTCATAATTGAAGGACATATTTTAATTTCAGCCAAGAAGACGATGGCCGGGTGGAAACTCGAGAAGCTTTGTTAATTCAATTCACCGGGAAAGTATTTGAGTCTTCGATATTTTAATGGATTTATGATTTACTGGCCAATTCTTATATTATTAATAAACATATTTGTTGTAATTTCTAATAACTATAAGGTAAAATTATTGTTGTTGTAATAAATAAATGTTCGTAAGGAAAAAAATTGTAAAATTACATTCCTTTGGCGCCGAAACATTCTTTCCTCCCTCACCCATGATGCCTATTAAAAACTTGCAAAGATATAGAAATGGTTTCTACTCATTCAAGACCTTGCACTACCTCTGGTGATGGGTTCCTACAGTAACAATGCAGCTTTATACGAAAGACAATGATTAACAGGCACTTCACACCTTCAATTTCCCATTGCAATAAGTGGATTGCAGCAATTTCTCGCAAGTTTTAAGACCGCCAAACACATTTTGGCCTGGCTGATACGGTAAGAGTTGTTCTGTTCCCATTGGAACAGTCGGCCAGCTGCCTCCTAAACTGGTCAAGGCACGGAGAAGAGAATGCTGCATCCCCATAGTGGACCCCTCTTCCGCCATCGGAATTGCGTGGGTCAAATACCTACTGTCTTATCTACCTGATACGGGGTTTCTAGGGTTTGTCCTGCATCACTTTTACGCAAATCCGTTAAACCACAGCCCGGGGGTTCGTAGTTAACCCTCGGCTACCTTCCTCTACCATTCCGCATCGCCCCTTTGAAATCTCTCCCTATAAAGGGGAGTTGCCACCACGTGGATTACCCTCATGTAGCCTGTTACTCTAAAAAAAGATGGAACAATTCTTACAATTAATTATAAAATCTACATTATAGGATCAAGATTGAAAAATCTCGACAGGACCGGTAATCTAACCCTGGACCACCATTTTGTAAGTTGTGCTCTTACTATTAGATCTATCCACGTCGACTCGGGATGTGAACTTTATTCACCCGGTTTTACAGACCTGAATCCACGCTCAACTATAATGAACTAAATCCTATTTTCACGGCCTAATTTTATGACTTCGGAAATTAAGAGTGATATTTATGGCCGGTTGTAAATGTGGATAAAGATAAGTTAAAAATATTAGATATATCAAATTGTAAAAGTACTATAAAAAATATGGAAATTTATTATGCATTCCAACTCATCAATAAATTTATCAATATCAGGCTAGGGCATATAAACTCTAAAAATAATGTCAATAAAATTCCTTTAATATTCATACCTAATTATTTTTTATACTTCCACTTCTGAATTCCTACTACTTCAACACCTAACAATCCATCATAATTTCTAAATAGCTTTAAAAATCTGATCAAAATAATGTAGGTATACAATTAATTGCAAAACTTGTGCCTAGTGTTATATCGGCCAGATTAAAAGGTCTTTGTTTACTAAAATAAAATACCAAATTTGAGATGTCTAAATTACAATGAACAGGTACATAACAAAGATTACATTTATTTTGATATTCGATAACAAATCTATTTTAGATCATGAATCGAATTAATTTTAATATAATTCCATAAACATCAAGCAAGATAGGGTTGGCCTTAACTACATCTATGAATGTAGGAATCTCTGACAGCTGTCATATCTTTTTTCTCTCTAACTTGAGTTTTTCTTCGACCATAGTTTGGCAAATACATACAGACAGGTCGAAACTGAACAGATCTTTAAATATAAAAAAAATCAATGTAATTTAGTCTGTAATCATAGTCAACGTCCTTATCATTTCACATAACACCTGAAATATTTTTATAATATAAATATAAAATAATATAATATAAAATAATTCATTATTTTTATCATTATCCCTTCCAATATTTTACGCTACATTGAAAAATGTGTGATTACTGGAGATTTAATTTGTAATGGAGTCAATGAACCATACATCACATAACCTTATACGACAAACCATTGATTAAGCCAACTATACAGGCAATTAAACTCATCGTTTGTGTCCTGGATTGCCTTATCATTTGGCTATGTTCTAAGTCTTTTACTGCTACATTTTTATATCGATACTCATTAAAATATTTATTTACGTAAAACGCTTGTTGTTACATTCTCATATTTAAAAGACATATTTCGTATTCAAGCTTAAACTATGTATTTTTTTTATTATTTTTTCCTCTACCCTTCCGCATCCCCCCCTTTTAGATCCCTTCCTATGCTATTAAAGGGGAGTTGCCACCACGTGGATTACCCTCATGTAGCCTGTTGCCCTAAAAAAAATAAACTATGTATTTTAAAATATATTTATATTTGAATTACATATTTTCCACTTCTCGATTCATTTTTAACTTACATCATCAGCTCTGCAACTTGCAAGTTTCTATTTGGTCATGAATTATTAGTCTATGCATATTTGCATACTGCAGTTCCTGCAGGCTTAACAATAATTTATTGCTTAATCCATTAAGCAGAACGAAATTAATTACCCTCAATATTAAATCGCTCATGAATACATAGTTCCCATTACAGCTGATAATTCCACTGCCTTAGGAAACTGAAGCACTAGTTCCCGAACAGCAATTCGTTGATAAACTTTTACTTTGCTGCCAATTGTAAAACAGGAAATTTGTAGCCTGTTTGTGTCCGCGAGCTTTGTCATTTCAAAAGTCGCTCCTCCAGGGCAAACGTTTGAACCATCACTGTTACGAGTGATGTTTTGAAATCTTTGACCTATTGGTTAATTTAATTATTGGCTTGTTTTCAATGACAGAGCCGAGGCGAAAGTGCTACAATGCAGCGAAACTGTTGCACCAATTGCCGGAAACCACGACAAAGGCTCCTGTGGCTGGGAATCGAACCTTTAACAGTTCGGACGCGTAACCACCCGGCCAGAGAACAGAACAGACCTCAAAACAATTATATTACACATATTTAATAAGCAGCGTTAATCAGTGGATAAATATTTCTTATTACTTCATTGACAAAAAGTTTTTCTAGCAGCGTAAGTTTTGAATACAAATTTATTTGATTATAAAAATTAATATAATTCCATCGCTCTTGTTAGCTAAGATTACAGAGTGACGATAATTAAAGTGAAATTCGTCCGATTAATTGTTGTGTCGTCTATTATTAAAAACGTGTTTAATAGTCTGAATTATCAGTTTGTTTTAATATAATCGTTGAAATAAAATTATTTAAAATTCAGTGACCCAAATTAAGTAAATATAATCCCAACAGTTAAAATATCCTAAACAGAATAGTTCTAGAAGTATCCAAGACAAAGAAAACAAAATATATCTTCATTTCCTCACGTAGTCTCTTTATATTGGATTCACTTTCCCCAGCTTCGAAACCCTATTTGGAGTGATAAATATAGAGGATCCTAAAAATAGCCAACAACCGCAGCTTCTGCTACTTCATTTATCGAAAAAAAATCAGTTACAATTTTCAAGTCTGTAAAGGCAAAATAATCCAAGGGAGGTAAATATGGCGAACAGGGTGCGTAAGGAAAAAGTTACAACTTAAACTCATTGAATAAGAAAAATAACCAAATCATACAAAAAAGTGATAATATAAATACCACACAACGTTTATGGGATACTTGTCCCTTTCCTCAGGTGCGAAGAAGAGCCTAGAGCGACACAACTGTGCTTGTCAGTTGACAAAACTCAAAAAGGACGAGATCGCAACGCCGAAGGGTTAGCGTCACAATAAGCAACGACAATGCGAAAGCAGGAGGTTTTTCCTAATAATAAGGGATCATAGCAATTATTGAGTTTGATAATGTCTGTTTGTACATTAATAGCTGTGATGTTTGATTTAATGTGAATCATTTCTGAAATTAGTCTGGAATCGTACCTGGTGTCATTGACATCACAGCAATTAACGTCGAAAACGCTAAACCTTCTATTTTCCCATTGTCGTTGCTCAGACACATGTCTGAACTCTCCTATTGCAAACAATGGACCGACCGAGGAGTGGTGTGGTGTGGCCTGGCCACGTGTTGATAGTGTGAACAAGGCTATGCTCGATATTGATTGTTTTTCTGTTTTGAAAATAATCAATGAAAATTATTCCCAAAAAATTGACCAGCAAATTGAGCTGTCTTCGCCTTCTGGAGCCAATTATCACATTTCAGTCCGTTTTTTTGACTGTTCCTTCGTCTCCGGTGTGAAGGGTTTAATGAATGGTTATTAACCGACGCAAAAGCTCACCTTTATTAGTATGTAACAACGCCATAACAGAGGATTGAAACGCTGTTTTTTTACTTTGAGTCGACGGTCATCCAATTATGGATTTTCGTAACGATTCTAGCGTGGTCACTTCATTTGGTCGACCACTGTGATGTTCGTCTTAGCAGCTCGTACGGCCTCGTTTAAGCTCTGTCTTCCAATATCATATTGTAAACGAAGTTGAATCTAGTTCGACTTTGATATTGGTTGGACTGGGACCGTAGAATTAAAAGTATTGTATCACTTAATGACGACCAATTTTTTTCCATGTTTTTCGAATTCACTGAGGACGTTCACTATTGATGGCTGTCAAATGAACACTAAATAATGTAGCGTCTTCAAATTTAGGCTTTATATACCACAATTGGTTTTGAAACAACAACTCGTCATCAATAGGTCCCGCACTTCAGGGATTACCCTCGTAATTGGATAACCAAGATGGTTTTTTTCTTCAATCTGTAAAGGAAGAACTATTCTGGAGTGGGAGACGATAGAACAACATAAATATTATATATGTATATATATTGTAGTATTTACATTTAAATTAGAGTTAAATTTCAAGTTAACTTGCCCCAAAATATAATAATTACTATTAATTGAGATTTTATATAAGAAAATTAAAATTAAATGATTGTATTTTAATTAAAAAGATCAGACTTTAAAATATACAAAGTTAATTTATTAAAATAAAATTATTATAATCATGTAAATTATATTAGATGTTGGTAAAAACTTGATAATATGCCACTGCTTGATCTCAGGGCCAACTATAGGTCGTCCAATAAAGAATATTGACGACAAACAGTTAAAATTTACAAAGTGAGAAATTTTTTAATTTAAACAATCAATGAAATATTGAAATCTGAAATCTGCCTATAAAGATCATTTACTGTTGGGTTGACATATAATAAATTCTTTAATTTGCCTTATCGTTTTGCTGTGCTGGGCTCGTACACTCGTTATTATTATTTAACACTTTCATAGACAGGCCATGTTTCACAGAATTTACTTGTGGTTATTATTTCCACATACAACACTTCCTGCTCGCTTAATTTGACCACACCAATTGTTTTGCTGTTCTCTCGATCAATAATTTATTAAAATCGTCAAAGTTTGGTTATTCACTTGATAAAATAACCTGGCACCCAAGAACTGACGAATCTTATGATTCGTGAACGTATGCTAGACTCCGAAATTATTCTGCATCAGGGAAATAAACAGACTGCATAGTATCGTCGCAGTTGTTTGTTCAAAGACTGCAAACCGGAGACTCTTAACACACTCCAGGTCTGACAAAATACATTCAGCCCTGTATCCTCCTTTTTTTCCTCCCAAAAACAGACTCTTTCTGAATATCTGAGTCTTTCTGACCACCTGCTGCTTTGCTCCGCGCCTCCAGCAATGTTTCTCGACAATACACACAGCAAGCAAGCATTATAGCCCCTTATTCTTGTACACAAATCTTATGTTTACGCCGCCAACAATTCAAGTCCCAAAATCTTGTTCATTAATTAATTATATGTTTCCTTTTAATTACCACAATATATAAGAATAAAAATTGATAGTTAGTATGTAAGTTAATATGAAGTAGCGGGCATTAGTCAGGTTACTGTTCCGGATTCGAGAGTTGATCAATGCAAGGTGATAGTTAACATAAAGGTTTCCAGTTTATGGCCTCCCCTTTATAGCGTAGTAAATCATGGAAAGGGTAAATGTGGAAGTGAGACCAAGAGACCTCGGAGTATAGTTAGTGTACTCTACCCAACATTCGCCTAAATATGGATTTGAAATTTGTTGACAGTGGTGAGGTAACATTATCATTTAGATTTTTCGAGTATGGGTAAACCAGTAGACAGGTGAACAAGAAAAAGATAGCAAATTAAATAAGCACAGAAATGAAAAACACGATAGAAACAGGCAGTGTACAAGAAACAAGTTAGAAAGATCGTCTAGAAATTCAGAAAAGGATTTAAAGATTTAACCAACGTTTTGAACAGTAACGCAAAAAATCTGTTCGTGTTCAGGGAGAGAATAGCACTGAGACAGGCAACATGAGATTCCGTACACTTATTAGGGTGGGGGGGGGGCAGACTTACTAAATACGCCTGGTCCTAGAGTGACGGCTGTCCCAGTATATAGCATTCGAATCATTCGTAGTATAGAGTATAGATTGTGTATATTAAATAGGCTATTTGAACCCCGGAATACTGAGTTTTGTGGGGGCACAAATCTGATTCCAATTGGCTAAGATCACCAGAATCCTCGATCTTGTGGGCGGAATTTCGGCAAACCGAAGTGTGAAGGGAGCCTGAAGAGAAAGAAGGCGTTCGTTGGTTTTTGGGTTGGCATAAGTTGGAGTTTGGAGAAGTGAGCGAAAAGTTAGTTTTTAGTTTTGTATGGTAATTGGATTTTTCGAGAGGAAGTTAATTGTTAGTTTCTGTTTAAAGTAGGTGTGGAGAAGTGATGGCGAAGTTTTATTTTACCAGTTTTAAGTTGATTTAACTATGTTATAATTTTGGTTTTAGATACGTTGTGAGGAAGTGACGATTCATTTTCAGTTTTCACAATAGCAGTTCTTACAGAGTTAGTTTTGGCGAAGTTATTCGGAAGTTGTTATTTGAGAAATTAGAAATTGTCCTACCGACGAGAACATGTAAAGCAGATGGGTGACCATCTTCCAGGAAATACGAGAAATTGCAGAGTCCGTCTCAGCTACCTGAGAAGAATACTTACCTGCTACATCCTCATGAGTCTTGGTTTTAACATTAAGTGAATGTAATACAAGTTTAATGTATACGATTTCTGAAACTTATCTTGATTTATAATTTCTATCTCTATCTATAATATTGAAACTGCTCCAATTGGTAGAGATTCGTTTAATAAATATGCTTAGAAACGATCAATTAAGATACAAATCTTTTAACAGTTATTTATCTGACGTCCTGAAATAAATGAAAACATCAACGCGTTTAGCTATAAATTTATTATTAATTAAAATTTTTAATCATTATAATAGAAAAAAATTCTTAAATTTAACCCCTAATTTATTAGGACCTCTTCAGGAGTTTTAAAGTCAATTAAGTGATATCATTTCAAAATCTGTGATTCTAAAAATTCCAACAAAGCAAGATTTTACAAAAATGATCAATTATAATAAATGTTAAAGACTGATAAAGTTTCTCTTCGGAAAACTTTATACCTGCTCGCTCAGCGGTCAGGATTGAGTAAGGGACTGTTGCCCGCTCACTGCACGGCCGCTCAAAATACGGCGCCGTGACGATAATCCCGCCAAAGTCGGTTTATGAGAGCCATAAGACCACCTTACTTTCGCCCACAAAAAGTATCCTTGTTTTTTTTTCTGTAAATAGTTGGTATTAGTTTCAAGTTTGATAATGAGAGCAGAAAAGTAATGTTTTCCATATTATGGTCATGCCAGCGAAAACTTGATACGGTTTTTAAATAAGTTAGATTTTAAATTTATTTTCAAACTTAACAATAATGTTACCAAATTTATTAAGTAAGGCAAAGACAAAATTGATAAAGAAAAGCAACATAATGTTGTATACAAAATTAATTGTAGTGAACCAAATTGTAATAAATGTTATATAGGGCAAACAAAACGCACTATGGAAATTAGACTTAAGGAACACAAAAACAACTTTAAAACTTCGAACCATAATGTGGTCAGTACTCATAAACTGGAGGAGAACCATGATTTTGATTGGACAGATGTCGAGATTTTAGATATAGAGAAAAACCTGTATAAACGCAATTTGCCTGAAATGATATACATAAAAATGACTGAGAACACCATCAACTCACACAATGATACAATAAAAGTAAGCAAAATTTATAATGCTAAAATTTGTTAGTACTTGATTTTAATTTTTTAATATTATTTTTGTATAATTGTTTGTTGAAAATGTTAGTTTAGTAATTTCTGAGGATGAGGGGCTCGCACATTTGTTTGCGAGACACGCCCCAAGGTCACAGGGACAGATTGGAAATACCTATGGGATTTAACAATTAAATTGAAGGTTGGTAATCCTCTTCAGTTCTGCTGCGACCGTACTTGTGTGTAGTTGGTGAATAACTGCCTCCGAAAAACTTCAAAAGGTTGTGGTTTTCATCAGTAGGATGTGATATATAGTTTTTAACATTTATAATATTTAGGTGAGTGTTTCTTAGTTTCATTGTGTTAATAGTATAATATTTTTTGTTCAACCACATTTATAATTGCCTTCTTGATATTACAAATTTATTTTGTACAATTTCTGCGCAGAATTGAACGTTGTGGTAAATAAATAAAAATATTGTCTGGTATTGCTAAAAAAAACTGTATTTGATATAAACAAATGTAAAAATATAATCTTTAAAATTACGTAAATACATTAAAATATTTTTAAAACATACACTAAAATTCCCATAAAAATTGTATAAATGTTACAAAATACTGAACATTATTTTACGTTATTTAAATTTTCTGCTGTAAATGTATATTTTAAATACTCACAGTATGAAATATTAAGTTGCAACTTTTACAATAACTATTACAGCGAACACATTTTAAATGAAGCTTGGGAACACGCACGTATATTTGATTTTGAGCGTAATATGCTTCAGGAGAAATAGTTTCGTAAAACAGCACTTCGATATTAGAACAATGAGTCGGTAGGTATGCGCGCAAATTGGATGGAACGCAATGAAACAGTTCAGAGAACTGAATGGCGATATTAGATACCTATGCAAATTACGTGGTTGTGAGCGTGTAATTGCATCTGTGTAGCAACAGGCAGGTGTGCTGCGGTACCCTATCTCCGGACTGCCTGGGGAAACAATGCCGCCTTATATTGTAATCAGAAGCACTTGTTCGGTAAACGCTAGGCTAATATTGAACTTTTATCATAGGGCGTTGTCTCCTGTGACAACGTACCTTGTCAACACCGTCGCCTTTCACTAGTAATTAATTAGTCTTCTAAACATCCGTCCCCAAACACGTCTTTACCTTATAGAAATAATAATTTACGGTTCCTTTGAGGCTGGAACACACATATGAATGTAAACATACCCACATTTTGAAAATTGTGGAAACCGGTTCAATATTTTTGCAGACCTAATAATCAGCATACACATTGAATATATATATATATATATATATATATATATATATATATATATACAGTAATAATCAATCAATTAATAATTTAATTGTTCACGTTGTGGTATCTATTTATGTAAAAATCAATAAGTTGACTTTAATTACATTAAAGGAATTAAAAAGTGAGGTTATTTAAATGAAAGAGATCAAAAATTAACAAACAAAAATATTAATTTTGTTTTCTGGCTTTCACAGAATAAAAGATAATTACAAACAAAATTTGAGATCTGTTCTCTCAGGGCCTTTACTGGGTTTGATAATGAACACAAAAAAAAATTAAAGTCTTTTTAACAAAACAGTTTACAATTTATCTAAACAATATGTCGATAGAATGAAAGAAATTAAAAAGTAGAAAAATTAACTTTCATTGACAATTAAAAGAGAACGAAATCTGACTTTATCCTTTAATTCGCGTTTACAATATTATTCAAAATTATGTTACTTACGGACCGTCGGTCTGGTACCGGAACAATCAATTTTTACCTCGTTCGGACGCTTTTACGCTTTAATTTTTACTCATTAGGCCTTGGTTTTCACTAGTTTGCCAAATGTTGGTTCTCTGTTCGTTAAGGATATGTTATTCACTCGTTCCGACGATAATTAGACGCTGGATGCAATTACTTGGTCTTCCAAAATTGAAAAATGGTCTAATTTGAGAATAGAAATGTTTATCGATGAATATTTGGATGTTTATTTCACAGACTGCAACTTATAACAAAATTGTTCAAACTGGTCTCGGTGTTCTACTACCGGTATCTGGATTCTTTCTAAATACTTCATCCGTCCACAGAAGTCTTTCGGCACCAACTCTATCCTAGCTGGCTGTAGACGTAAAACTACCTTAGACTTTCCTGGCTGGCTGTAGACGTAAAAACTGACTTACGCTTTCGTGCGCGCAAACGCCATTTTCACTTTTTGACTAAGCAAGCGAGCTTGCTTCTCCATTGTTGCTTTGTTCGATCAGACCGCTATAATGGATTTATCAAACAATTCTAGCTTTGTTGTGAACTGCGCGCATTGTACGGAAGGCCAGTTGGTTGCAGTCTGGCGAATCTTGTGGTCGAGAGAGGGATCGAAATTTAGAGTACGAAAAGCGTGGTCCAAACTTAGTAATTCAACTGAAAGACTTATATGTTATTCATTACATTTGCAAAAAAAAAAATCTGGACGGACAGACAAGTTACATAAAAATCTGAAAAGCTGAAACAAAAGGTTTAGCGCCCCGTTCAGATACATAAACGCTCCGAAATAACATTTTCCGCAAAAAGACATTGAAATTTAATACGTCCGACGGTTGACCGGAGTTGCAGATAATCGAGTTCCTGGAGGAGTAATCCAATAAATATAACCGTGTGTTCAAATGTAGAGTCTGTGATTAATGGCTTTTTGTAAATTGTGTCCCCAAGCTTCTAAAACCTTAAGTCTGGTACCAGCAGCACATTTGCAAGTACAAACCAAAATAATTAAATTCTGTGAACGGTAATTAAGGGTATAGTCAGATTTCGTTTCTTTTCATTTTGTTAGATTTCGTTTTCCGTTCGTTTCAATTTGTTTGAATTGTTAATTCTTTAATTTATAATCTTGATTGTTCTACTTATCAAACCCAGTAAAGACCTTGAGAAGAAGAGTTATAAAATTCGATTGTTTGTAAAATATAAAAGAATGTGTTTTACGTTGAACGCCACAAATTATGAAATAAAAATTTCTTTGTAAATGTTGATTGAATTCAACGAGCCAACCTAGGGGATTTCTAAAACTAAAACTAAAAACACCTGTTAAAATAATCTTTGGCAAGTAAAAGTTTTTTTAATCATAATAAATTTTGTCATTTAATATCATTCAATTAACCTTTCTATTTTAACATTACAATATATATATATATATATATAGTAATTACGAATATGTAATTCTTTAATAAATAAAATTTTACTATTTTATTATCGGTGGCGTAAATATGAGTCCGTTGCATTATATCTTAGGGATTATCTACAAGAATATGGAGCCTATAATGCTTGCTTGCTAGAGTTGCATTGTTGCCTCAGGCAGCATTGAGACGTACGAACTTGAGAGATTCAGATTTGCTCGGAAGAGGATTAATGAAGGTGTGTTTTGAGGAGTCCGTATTCAGAGTTCCTGGGACCACGACTGAGCAAGTGTGATTTGGAAGCTGAGAAATGTATTAAAAGTCCCCGGTTTTGGAATTGCAAGTCGCCAGTTTGGAATTATATTTAGTCAATTGCCATGTTCTAGGAATTATCCCATTTTTATAGAACAAAGCTATCAACTGTAATTGTTCAAACAAAAGTTATCAACAGTTAGGATCAGAAAGTTATTAGTGTTTTCAAACTAAAATATCTTTAAATTCAGTGAAATATGGCCTTTTCGTTATGTGTTTTAAAAAGAAGGGAAGTGAGATCTAGGCCAGATGAACAGACAAGGGTAAAGTGAATAAAAAGAATTTTGTAAACCTTGTAGTGTAAATATAATCATCATCAGATTTCAAATTTCGATCATTTCATTTAAAATAATAATTTAAGTCAGGAATATTTTGCCGTGTAAGATTTAATTGTCATTTATGTAATTATCTTTATTGGAGGCCCGATAAGCGGCCCTGAAAATTAAGCCGTGGCACAATAATATCTATTTGTAAAATTGCAACTAAGATAAGATTCTGTTTTATTAAATTAGTTTTGTTATATTTTAAATTGTTGTTTTCATTTCAATCCTTTCATTTTTAACTTATATAATTTGTTTATTACAAAATTGGAGATATAACGTGGGGCAAAATATATAACATTAACTTATATAATTTGTTTATTACAAATTTGGCACCTCAATGTGGGGCTTATCTTCAGTTAATAATAATTATTATAATATATATTGTAATGACAATTAATTAGGACATTAATTATTTGAACATAAAATTTAAATTGTTTGAGAAGTCAATTATAGCAGTCTGATCGAACACTGCGACAATAGAAAAGCGAGCTCTGTGGCTTTGTCGGAAGGTCAAAATGGCGTATGCGCACTAAAACTCGAGACGAGGATAGTTGGTTGGTGACTAGGATTTAACAGAGTTGATTGGTGTCGGGACATTTCGGAGGACGGAACAAGTGATACTAGAGCAGAGAATAGCCGTCGTTTATTGTATTATTATTAGACAAAGTTGTGAGTTGAAGACAAAGTAAAACATTCACGAAAGCATTACATCGACACTTGCTAAGTAAAAGCAGTTTTTTGGCCATAGCCAGCCAGAAATAGTAAAATTGTAGTTCATGTCCAAAGCGGTAAAATACTAGAAGATCTACAAACCACAGAATTCACCTAAGGCTAGCAGAATTCACCTAAGGCAAGCATCCAACAGATAGCTGACAAAAAAGAGGATCATCCGAGTTCCTGACATCCTATCAATTTTAACTAGAATCAGTATAAAATCTGTGAATCTTAGAATCAGTGTAAAATCTCGCAATAGTGTATTTACGAAACCAAAAAGGAAATGCTGGAAACAAGCAGGACAGATGTGAGTAACAAAATAAAAAATAATGATTTATGTAAACGTAATTAAAAGATAGAAGTCAGATTTCGTTCTCCTTTTAAATTGTTAATAAGAGTTAATCTCTTTACTTTTGAATGTCGCTTTAATTGTCAAGTGAATTTCTTTTCTTTTAGTCGACGTATTGTTTAGGTAAATGTAATTTGTTTGTTAATAAGATTTTAAATATAATTGATGTGTCCATTATCAACCCGAGTGAAGACCCTCAGAATTTAATATTTTAAATTTGTAATTGTTTTAAATTATTGCCACAAAATAAATAAATATTGTTTGTAAATTTTATTTATTCTTTTATTTAATTAACGTCATCTTGTTAATTATTACAAAATGGCGTCGAACGTGGTGGCATGATTTTTGGTAATAGGGCAGAATCATAATTAAAGAACGAAATCTGACTAACCGAGGTATTGGTGCGAGAAAGTATTTTTTTGGATAGGATGTGCATGCAATTTTTGGAAATTAATTTTATGCGTGTGAAAGTGAGGGGAGTATTAAAAAAAGAAAAATGATTAATGGTGCATTTAAAGTTAAAGATGATAGCTTAGTTTAGTTTTTTTTAAGTGTTAGTTAGATTTAATTTAAAGATAATGGCTTCGAGAATAAAAGTGGGAGGTGATGGTGGATAGTGTTGATGATATTAGAGTATTTGGAAAAAATGAATAGAAAGAAAGAAGAAGATAATAAAAAAATGAGGGAGGATATGAATAAAAATGCAGCAGAGAATAATAAGAAGTTATCAGAGTTTAGTGTAGATATTGGCAAAAATATAGCTGAAAATAATAAAAATGTAGTAGATATAAATAAAAACATAGCTGACTTGAGTGAAGAAGGGGATAAAAACGTAGTAGAATTAAAAGCAGAAATAAATGAATCTAAAGTATAATATAAGATGAATTGTGAGAGGTTGGCAGCAGAATTAAGAGAATGGAGGAAAGAAAATAATTAAGGAAATGATAAAATGATTGAGAGTATTAAAGTGGACAGGAAGGAGATAAAATCTGATTGTGTAGAAAAAGTAAACGAGGATGATTGAAATAGAAACATGTGAAGTAGCAAATAAAATGGGGTTATTGGAGGTTAAGTATGATGAAAATTTTAATGAAATGGAAGTGATAGTGAAAAAGGTGGAAGAAAATAAAGTGGGGTTATGGGAGAAGAAATGTGATGAAAATGTAAATTAAATAAATGTGGTAGTTATTGAAAATGTTGAAGAGAATTTAATTTTGATGGGGCATAAGGCTGATGATGAAAAAGGAGAGATTAAAGGGTTAGATATTGAAGGTGTTGATGAGCACAAAGATGAAATATTAGGTGAGATAGGGGCAAATGTTATTAAAATAGAAAATTATGAAAGAATAGAAGAATTACAGGGAGGTAGTGAGAAGCAGGTTACAGAAATGTTTGTTTACAAAGATGAAGTGGGAACAGCTGATGGAAGAATTGCAATGAAAACATTGAGAAATATGGAAATAAAACTGATGATGATCAAATAGATGGGAGTGAAGAATTTAAAACAAGTTATTGAGAGTATTGAATTTTAAATTATCAGAATACACTCAAGTACATTATCTCAAGTGCTGATATATAAGTAATATAGACAGTTTTTTCAAGTTACATCTACGATAGTGAATGAAGCCTATTGGAAGGGGCCTAACACGTTTCGGCGCGGCCAGTTCGGCGTGAGGATTGGCAAAGTCAAGGGCACTCGTTTTAAACATTTTTTTAAAAAATACACTACTGATATTGATTTTTGAAAATGAACGAATACTCAAATTTAGAATACAAACACCGTTTTGTTGGTATTGTAAAAATTAAATAATAGTAAATGAACACAATAGTAATTAATTCTATACCATGTAATTATTAATTATACCACGCAAGTAGTCTATAATATCGCTGTCACTAAAATTTCTCACTATTAATAAAATTGTGTTGTCTCCATCACGATATTTTTTAAATTTACTTAAAGGTTTGTGATCAGCAACAAGTTATTCTAAGTAAATGTCTCGTCCTTTCTACACTCTGCAATATATATATATATATATATATATATATATATATACATATATATTGTAATATACAAAAAAAGAAAGGCTTTTAAATGAAAAAAAAATCAAATTTTAACAAAATAATTTAATGTGGCAATACTTGAAACAATTACAAAATTTACAAATATAACTTATCTCACGGTCATTACTGGGTTTGATAACGGCTAATTATTTAATTAGAAATCTTATCAACTCAAATTTCAATAAAAGATTTACTCGTCAATTAACAAAGTCGAAATTTACTTGTCGATGAAATTATACTAAAAGATGGATTCTACTTAACAAATTTTATCAAGGGAAGAGAACAAAATCTGACATCTATCTTTTAATCCAGTTTACATAATTATTTATTTTATATTAGTACTCACGGGAGCATTCTTTTGACTTACGAAGCACTATGGCGGGTTTTTGCACAGCTTCTACTTAAACTCATAGATTCTAATTAATATTTTTAGTTTTAAATCAGGAAACAGGAACCTCTTCTTCGCTTCTCCCTCCCTCGGTTGAGTTACTCACGGCTGCCCAGCTTAAAAGCAATACAATGTTGGAAGTTATTAGAGGAATACTTACGTAAAAAATTTATTGAAACTGATCAAACTAACTTAAGTAAAAGAAACTGGATAATTAATTAGAGGTAACACAGCAGCTACTACAATATTAATACTGAAACGAGATTATTTTCTCACAATAAACTCGGTTTAAGACACATAAGTAGAAGAGTGACATTAGAAATTCAAAAAATTTTATCTGTAATAATGAATCATATTAACTTCATTACAAAGAGCAACCTTTTTAGGACTCATCCAGCCCATTTCAATACACGGACCAACTTGAAGAGAACTTGGAATAATTTGATTAAGTAATATTTAAAACAGTTATACGGAGCCACGTTTAGTTCTAAAGCCATTGTGATGGGAGGTAATATTCCAGAAGCTAACTTTTATTTGCATTTGTTTAGTATTTTAACGATCTGATGAGTTTCCTCTTAAAAGCACGAGTAGGAATCGGCAGACCAACGCAACGGTGCATGATCGCGGTTTCTGCCGTACGGAGCGCTGCGTTACCTGCTTCACTGGAGGAGATGATAAAATCTCTGGATCAGTGATGCAAAAGCAAGTGCTACAATGGTGACGGTGGCTTGGCTCCCAGCTGTCTCCGTGGATTAAGAATCTCGTGGGACGTGAGTTGTTTTGTTGCAGCACTCATTGTTTTGCGGCAATGGGACCGTTAGTGCTCAGGTGGATCGCTCAACCGGAAATTTCCCGTTAATATAAAATATGAGAGAACTTAAAACATGTGGTCGAATTCACCATGCAATAAAATAATTACGCAAGGTACGATCTAAATAATTTTTAAATATTCATAATTCATTTCGTCTCAGTAATGAAAAAATAATTCACATCAAATTACATAATTTCTTGAGCAACTATAATATTTTAAGTTCCTCCCAGCATGGCCTCCTTAAAAGAAAATCCACAAATAGTGCAATGTAAAACTTTATTCAAATTATTAAAAATTCATTGGATGAGGGATTCAAGGTAGCGAGAATATTTACTGATCTGCCTAAGGCATTAGACGCAGTTGATCATGAAATTTTACTAAGATAGTTATGGCGTACAGGGAAACACATTACTTCTCTTAAAATCGTAAACAAAAGGTAGCGGTCGAAACTAAAGAGGGGCATATTCGTTTATCTGATTCGGAATTAATTACTTGAGGTGTTCCTCAAGGCTCGATTCCTGGGCCTTTACTTTTTTCATTCTTTATATTAATGATCTTCCTGGATTTGTACATACTCTGAAATCAATTCTCTACGCGGATGATACAAATTTAGTGATTACAGACAAAAATGTTTATAATCTTATTAGAAACGTAGACATCACTCTAAATGTGAAACTAAATGTGTGGTTTAAAGTCAATAATTTATCACTTAATCTAGATAAAACGAAGTTCGTCCAGTTCTCAGCGGATGGTAGTAACAACCTTCAAGACAAGTTCTCGGCTGAGGCACCTTTTCTGGGTCTTCAGGTTGATAGTAATTTAAAGTGGACTCAGCACTTGCTGGAAAATGGTCTACTTTGCGTATTTTCATTCCCTTGTAATATAATATTCAACACATGCCATTTTATTATAACGTCTCTTCCGCATAGCGGACATACGTGGGCGCAGCTGTAAGAAAGCTGAGTCTAGCGCAAGTCAGCGGCTTGCGGTCGCCCACTTTAGGTGCCGTGTGCAACAATGCCCACGGTAGCAGAAATCTTCCTTTCTGTAAGAGCTCTCATTGGAGACCAGAGCTTCTTGGGAACGGCAGTCGTGATCCAACCTACAGACGGGTCGGTGGCTCCTGGTGCTATCCGCCAGTTTGTCTTCCTTTATTTTATTTCTGACTTCTAAATCTCTTTATTCTTCATCAACTCTTATTTGACTGAAGTGCAGCGAAACACCAACCACTACGCCTAGGTTCAATTAGTTGAACCAGAACCCTCACGTTACCGACTTTCCTATTTCCTGTTCTTAATTCTTCCTTTATCCTCTAGATCGGTAGCCAGGTGAGCTATCGGAGGTATAGCTCAGTTAGTGGACGATCTATCTGGACATCCCATTCCCAACTGCTGGAATGTTACACCCTTATCTGTTATGGCATTGCAAATGGGTGCCATTGCTCCAGAAACATTGAAATATTCAAGTTGCAAAATTTCTAATACGGATAATTAATCCTGTTGTAAACCGTTTTTCAAAAGTCTGTAAATATTAACTCTTCCAAGCGTGTTTATTCACGAAATTTTAAACTTTGTTAAGCGGAACATGAATCAGTGCAGGAGATTCTTGATCGTTCCTCTAATAATTAATTTTTTAAACAAAACCTGCAAAAGTGTTGAATGTGTTTCTAATAAAATAACTTATTTCATAACTTGCTTATTCTCTAATGGTCTTTTCTTTGTTTCATGTACGGCCTGGAGTTTGCAGATTCCTCGTCGCTGTTTCGTAAAGTGACTAGGCCGTCGTTTGTGTTTCCTCATAGTGTGCGTGGGTCAAGTTTTGTGTTTATTTTTGTGTGACGTGTAAATTCTAAATTTTATGATAGTTCATTCTCGAATCATTAATTATTTACTAGTACAAATTGAATATTTTTATTATTAATGTAAATATTATATTAAACCCTTTGTATATTTAAAGAATTATTATTTCTGTTATTTTTAGTATCTTTTAATTGTGTTTTAGAGGGAAATTTGTGTGTTCCCGAATTTTAGTATTTTTATGTTAACTTCTAATTATTTATAATTGCAGTATCCAATTATTATATTGTAATTTTATGTATTGACGTATTCTATTTTCTCATACGAGGACTGATGGAATAAAATAAATCGAAATCAAATTAATTGCGGAAAAAGAGTAATCGCAAATTGTAAGACAGTTATGATAAGAAAACTATTACGATTTTGGGCTAATTTTCTGCTTGCGGTCTATGTGGTCTCTCACAAAAATGGCGATGTTTTATTAAATTTTCTTGGATTATTAAGAATAACGTCGCATTTATCAGAAAATTTCACTCCTTTATAAATTAAAATTCTGTGTCAAACGAACGTTTATAGGGAATATTTCAGCCAAACACCTATAATTTTTTCATTTTTTTTAAAAAAAATACCAAAATTCGTATTATCAAGATTATTATTTTAATTTAAAATGAACTAAGTAAAGAACATCACAATAGTTGTTACCAAATCCTGTATAAGAAGTACACGTGATTTTATGTAGCTAACCTTTGATATCTTCTTACGATAAGTTAAATGTCGAATAGTGTCATTTAATAAGCAGTGATAATGGTAAAAAGGTGAACATAAAAAGTAAAAGTATTTGCCTATTAAATGAATAGTAACAGAATGATAACGGAACGAGGCAGGTACAGCCATGGTAAACATCAACCCTGTCTGGAGGGTCAACACGCGATCCTTGCGGCGTTAACACACTGGTGCACCTGTTAGGACTTCACTTTAAAAGAGAATAATTTATTAATATTATTTTAATTTTTTCCCCGATGCATGGGAACGTTACTTGCCGGCGCCGAGGAGTCGACAGTATAAAATTGCGGGGGTCGGATTAGGAAAATCCGCGGGTCCGCAAACAAGATCATAAAATCTTGAACGGGGAAGGTCTAGAAAGGGTAGACGCAGGGGAGAGTATGGTCCAGTGGTGAGACCTAAATTTGAAATAAACTACGGGTCGTGCGTCTGTGATGACCAATCATGACACAGTGGTTTTGGGGGTCCGAGAGAGACAGCTCTCGAGACAAGAACAATCTGTTTCCATCAGCGGAAGAGAAGAGTCAGTTTTCGTCAACCTAGTGCAGTCTATTGTGTTCCGACTGTTTGCTGCGCCAGCCTGTGCCACTGGTAAATTAAATTGAGCGAATATGTCAAAGAAAGAGACAGTTTATATTATTATTATTCTGTACCTACATTATTTATGTAAATAATATTTTGTTGTAATGACCAGCCATTGTTACACTGTTTTTACAATCAATATAATATTTTCATCGCAAACCTATAATAGACTAAATGAAACTATGCAGTCGTAGTTGGAATTAAAGAAATCCATGTATCTGTTTCGAATACCATAGGCAGGATTGGATCCTCTGAAAACTGTTTGAGAAGGATCAATGTCATCTTCCTCAAGTGCAAACAGTTCTCTCTGAATTTCTGACATGCTTCCATCTTTTTCTCTAATCATTTTGTGAATAACCCAACAGGCAAGAATGATTATTTTTGTTTTTTAGAGATTTACCAGAATCGCATTTTCGAGAACCCGGAATTTCTTTGTTAGCATCCCAACACCAAAGTGTCGGAAATATAGTCGAGGAAGAAGAAGTGCCTGCAGCTGTAGCTGGAGAAGAATTTTTATTAGTAGAGAACACACAATCATCAAGTTCTCTTGATTCCAGACCCCCAACTAAAGAAAGAAAAAAAACGGCAGCAAAAAATGTTGGCAGTGCCAATGCAAAAGATCCTAGAATCTAGGTGTACTGAACCCGATTCGCCTATGATGCATTTTTTTAAAGGGCTGCTGCCGGACATTGAAAAACTCTCAATAAGACGGAAAAGAACTTTTAAAGTAAAATTATTAGAATTAGTTAATAATCTTGCAGACGAAGAAGAGACAGAAGCTACAGGACTCATAATATTATAGCAATAGAATAAGTTAAAATAACAATGTATGTATGCAATAATATATTACCTACGAAAATTAGTGTATTGCTTTCTTATTTTTTCACCAATCAAACCCAAACGAAAATCGAAACGTTTGGAGCTCATCCTTATGAAATTGAAAAATTTGTTTTCATCCGCTCGTAATTTATTAAGAAAAGCGTTTATATTTCTTTTAATTGGGTGTAAATCTCGAGAACTTTTGTCTTCTTCCAACAACATATAACAATAAATAATAACAGCTATTTCGTCGCCACGATTCATCTTCACTGATATTATGAATTATATATTTGGTTGCTAGACAAACCTGAAACGATCTCAGACAGCTTGAAACATTTTGTCGGCGACGATTTGCATCGAGTCATTTTGTTCCCGACGTTTTGACTCGAGTCATTTTGCTTCAGACACCTTGCGACGCTTTGACTCGAGGAAATCGTCGCCGACAGTTTCGTCGCCGCGCCGGTTTGCAAAACCAACAAAAAACCACAATTAATGTTTGGAGAGGGGGTGCTTGCGTTCCTAAGTATGCTGGTAATTAATAATCATTGTTATGGTATTTCCTTAATAATAACATTAAATTATTTGTTTTTTTGTTGCTTAAATTAATTTAATTTAATTTACACTTTCCTGCTAGTGAGAGTATTTGCTTTGCAGGTGGCGTCCAATAAAATATCGTACTATGAATAATAAATTATTTACTCCCAAATTTTACGAAAGCCCACCACAACACCTGACCTGTTTTTTATAAATCCAGGAAAAGGAAAATGAATGTCTTCATTTCCCAAGCATATTTCACAATTCCAATAAAATTGAATGGCAACGCATGACGACAGTGAACACTTCTCAACGCCAGACATTTCCAGACAGGATAAAATAAAATTCATCATGCTGCCTGATAAATATCCACAGGAACAAAAGGACAAAAACCGTGTTGATGCTGGAACTGAAGTAGATGTTGCTCGTGAAACATTCCTTTAACCCTGCTCATTAAATGAGAACAGCTTCACAATATTTACCAAATCCTTCAAGCAGAGTAGTTTCCACTTGGCTGATCTTTCTCCTACTCAAGAACCTGGTCGACTACATTCATGATTGGCGTTTCGTCAATTTAATTTCTCCAATGTCAAATTCAAAATTGCTGATCAGTACTACATGCAAATGTGACAAAATATGTGGAAATGAAAGGAATTAAGTGATATCAGATTTTCTGTATTGAATAGCAGAGAAGCGTCGTGGCCAAATTCAAAAGAAGTCATATCATCACTTGCGTCATGATTTGATGCTATGTGATAATCAAGCTGTTGAATTGAACGTTTGTATAAATTTGCTGACGACGACCCAGAATTGGAACAATTTTTGCATCCCGTCTCGTTTAAACGTACCAAATTGCAATTAAATTTTAAAGTTTATAGTTTAAAGCATGAATAACAATTTGTAAATGGTATTTGATATTGATCCAATTACTCTAACATCTTTAATTTCATAAGTTGAAACTTATTTACTTCGTACACCAAGTCTCAGTATTACTAATTAATCAACATTGATTATGACCATGTTCTAGGATTTTTTGTACTTCTTTTGGTCTCAAAATTTTATTTTGGGTTCACTTGTTATCAAGAGCACGCTATATATAGAGAAAATTGCTTTAGTCGTTTTCAGGATTGGAGTCATATTCAAGTTTTGTGACCGAAACAGTTTTAAACGGTGTTCTTTTGCATGATGCATGGTAACGGGGTTGGGTTTGACTGTTAAAAAATCAAGGCGACGTTTAAGGGTATTTATTGGTAACTATCAATATAAATAAAGGAAAATATTTACATGGATATTTAAAATTGTTTTGGTTTTGTTAGTTGGAGAAACATGGACGTCGTAACTCCCCTCCGCCCGTAGATTCGTCAAGGATTGAGACCCTTGGCAGTGAATTTGTTCCGTCTTTGCTGACAGTTCGTAGAAGAGTTTCTCTGGACGGCTACTTCGCTGCTTGCAAAGACCCTTTTTGGTCGATCTTCCTGGGCCAAGAAATATTATTGTTCCAGGCAATCACGTGCCCTATGAAATTATCCATTTTAGGACACATAGCGTTCTCACGGACGCCCATCTCAAGTAAAATCATGATGTTGCGCAACGTACATCTGTCCAGACTTCAACTGATTATCTCCCTGACACGCTGGCGCATGATTAAATTTCAACTTGTCAATTTCTCAACCCTTACTAATCTTAATATAAATCAAATTTACTGTGTGTGTGTGTGAGTGTAGAAACACATTTACAAAAATTGGTCAAAATCGTAGATTTTTATGTGGAACATACATATAAAACACACTGTTTTATTTATTAGATAGATAAAGTATAAAATATAAAAAATTGATTTATTAAATGTAAAATATATATTGACCAATCATTCATCTTTAGCGCTACAGCATTTTACCTTATAAAATTGAGGTTAAAAATTCAAATTATGCATTTTTTACCCTAAAGGAAAAAAGTTACTTGTACAACATACCATTAGTGTAAATTAAAAATTATTCCATATGTTCTTTACTTTAATAAGCGAGAAATTTCTAAGAAAGGGTTGTTTCTGTGTTAATCGCTAAAAACAAAAATAGAACATTATAAATAATTTTGTGCCGCACCACCGAGCTGGTACACTAGAAAAAAGTAACTGAATAGCAAACAATTAGTTTTATATTTTAATAAAAATATTGAAACCATTTCAATCTTTCCACAAACGAACTATCTGAAAATTAATGACATAGAAGTAATTATTTGAACTTAAGAAATTGAGGTAGCATGATCACTGTTATCATTTTGACTATTCCGCCATTTTTAAAATGTATTTACCGAATTGTAATTTCTCAATTACTTTGTGTGTCTTTGTGAATGTTTGTGTGTTTCGTACATTAAGTCCACGTTATTTCTACTCTTGTATTTTGACAAGAGAAGAAGTTAATTAAATAAATGAATAATGATAAAATTAAAAGTTATACGTGAATACTAAGACGACGTGAAGCAGCTTAAAAGGGTGAAGTTTCAGTATTCTATAACGAAAAAAATAACTGCTGCGATAGGTTCATAGAGATCTCACTGCTGAAAGTCATCTACGGCTTAAAAACTAAATCCTGTGCAGTTATTACTGTTATTAAATGTAAGAAGTAAGCCGAGTAGCTATTTCTGGTGAGGTTGGTGGATTGTCATTGGACTGATCTGGATACAGGAGATGCGTTCAAGACGAATCAGAGAATCGAGAAAAAGTTATTGGTGACCAGTTGCACATCCTTATGTTAACTTCTGATTATTTATAATTGTAGTATCAAATTATTATATTGTAATTTTATGTATTGACGTATTCTATTTTCTCATACGAGGACTAATGGAATAAAATAAATCAAAATCAAATTAATTGCGGAAAAAAGAGTAATCACAAATTGTACGACAGTCACGATAAGAAAACTATTACGATTTTTGGCTAATTTTCTGCTTGTGATCTATGTGTCTCTCACAAAAATGGCGATGTTTTATTAAATTTTGTAGGATTATTAAGAATAATGTCGCATTTCTCAGAAAAGTTCACTCTTGTATAAATTAAAATTCTGTGTCAAACGAACGTGTATAGGAAATATTTCAGACCAAACACCTACAATTTTTTTTTAAAAAAAACAGAGCAAAATTCGTATTATCAAGATTATTATTTTAATTTAAAAATGAACTAAGTAAAGAACATCACAATTGTTGTTACTGTGCAACACCAAATCCTGTATATGAAGTACACGTGATTTTATGTAGCTAACCTTTGTTATCTTCTTACGATAAGTTAAATGTCGAATAGTGTCATTTAGCGTCAAAGTTATTGGTGACCAGTTACACATCCTTAAATCGAAAGATAAGTTGACGTGCGGGGTGCTTCGAATTCGGTTGTGTGTCATTAAATTCAACTGAGCAGAAATGTTTGATAGTGAAATGATCTAACGTGACATTAAAACTTATGCCAAAAAGACGAGAAGGAATTTGTACGTATGGTACAATTATGTACAACGTTCTGGAAGTTGAGTTGTATTAAAGTTAGAACATGAACAGTCCTGTGAGAAGTGTCTTATTAAACAAACTTTGGGAGATACCATTATTCATATTTTAGGCAACATGTTATCTATATAAATAAAAATTAATGTCTCTCTGTGAGTCCCCTATTCAATCGTAAACTATTCGTTTGCGATGAAACTTTGTTGAGTTGTTCTGCGCAAGCCGGCGAAGGTTTCTGTTGGCCTTTCGAAGTATTAAGCCATTCCCAAGGGGTGAATGGTGGTGAAATTAAAAACATGCTACTATATCTAATATTAGCGTCGTATAATTTCTTTTCGGGTGAAATGTGACTGAAGCAATAATAAGGGATGCGCCATACATAAAAATAACGCGAAACAGCCGAGATTAGTGTCAAATCCAGGGTTATAGAGGCCAATGATTCAACTCCTAGGTGTAGGGGTGGGGTAGAAAGTGGGTGTAAGGCAGTTTTATAAACGTAATGAATAAACAACGGCGACTGAAATTGAATCTGGGATTATGGAAGTCCCTAAGATTAATTCTGACAATTACCATACGGGTTAATATGTAATTCAGTCCCTAGTACTGGGGATTGAAAGGAGTGAAACAAATTTACGTGTACATTCTTAAATGCATAGACCAATTTCTACCAAACTTTATACACATGTTACTTACGATCCAGAAACAAACACTGAGGGGTTAAGACAAACCTAGGGTTGGTTTGGAGGGGATGGATTTTAAAAACATTCATAAACGACCATTACTAGAGTCGAACAAAAAGTTTTCAATTGATAATGTAATTATAGGATTTTAAAGTGTCTAATTTCCACTACAAAAGTCAAGGGAGGGTTTACATAAAATTCATGCAAAAACGACCGGGAAAGAGATATATGTTTTTTTTATTGAATTGTATAATGTTTCAAGAATTGGTAAATAAATGTTGTTTGTTTTGAAGTCAATAATTTTTCATTTAAAGACGCATCATATTTAATTATTACATTTTTTTAACCACAACGGAGATCAAATTAAATGGTCGCCGTGTGTTTATTACATTTTGGCGCCCAACGTGGGGCGAATTGAAAAGGAGTCCTTTTTAAATATTGCAATACATAAGCAATTCACTAGATTTGATATAATCCACACAAAAGCACTGTTTATGGCGTCATTAGTATTTCTCAAATATTCTAACTAACTGTATGAGCAATATTATTACGTTAATTACATAATTTCAACAAAGTCATATAATTGGAGTTGATAATAATATTAATCAAAAAATTATTGTTGTTCTTCATACAATGTCTTTCAAATTTTGTAATCATGCAATAGACTGAACGAGATATTAATCTGAAGATTTCTAGCAGTAAGAATCCAGCGTTTTCGAGTGACCAACGACAAGACAGTAGCTATATACGTATCCATCAACAGATCCTCTGCGATTTAAGGGATTGATTGTAATCTGTATTCGCAAATAGTTGTTAACATAACACAAGTAACCGCTATTCACCTGACGAAGAACAAACAACGCCATGGAAAGTATAATAAATATTTTACCTGAATATGTGTAATTAATAAATCGCTCCACGCGTTGGAATTTGTATGCGGAACACATATATCTACTTTTATTTCTTAGATATACACCGCTCTCGTATAGACTTACATAGATTTATGATTGTGGGAAGACGCAAAAGATGCCAGATATTCGTGAAATATGAAATGGGAAGGTAAAACGTTTTTGATGGCAGAAAAGCGGCAAAATTGAGCGTATGTCAGGAATAGCTTCGGGCAGGGGCGTAGCTATACGAGTATGGACGCGGTGCGCTGAATCGCATCTGGTTTGAAGTTCCTTACAAGCATGTAATGGCATTGTAAGAACTGGGCCAGGAGGCCTGTTATCGGAGAAGCGATTCTGGAAGGGGAGAGAGTGAAAGACAGAGGCCGCGGGGCTCGTTACCAGGGTATCAGTTTCCCATTTTCCGGCAGTTGCATCATTTATTGGGTTTCGCATTTGTCTGCCGCAATGGTACAGCCGGAACTAAAGAAAAAAAAAGAAGGAGAGCACTTTAACTGCGGCAAGAATTATATCCTGCAGCAAACGTGAACGTGTATTATTAACGTTTGTTTATATACCATTTCAATAAAGACAAACTGTACTACAACTTTATTAAATTGTTTAACAGCTAGTTCAGTTTGACACAGAGTACCAGTATTCTTGAACATTTTAGTCTGGTTGAAATATTAAATATTATAATTCATTGTAGCGGTTGTATCACCAACAAATTTTCAAACTGAACTTATTCGCTCTCATATCAAGGTATTTCACTAATAATATATTTCTATACGAACCATTACCATAATTTATAAAAATTACATCACTTATAATATTAAAATGAGTAAAAATATATAAAGCTGTGAAGAGAACAATTTATGATCAATTTAAATACCGGACATTCATTGGTTGAAATTTGGTAAAAACTGGATTGCGTGGATTCGCGTGACGTATTGTCGTATAACGAAGGCCCTATTGAAAATCAGGGCTTCAAAGTTCTGGAATGATTGGCGAAACGCACATAAATTATAATAATAACGTAGTATTATACGTTATTAAATAAATAACATTTGTTTTCACGTGCCATATATTTAGCAGGAGATTTATTTTAAAAATTCTAAACATTCACGAATCGAATAGAAAATTTTTTCTTAGTTCTTTGAATGGACGTTTACAATCTGTTAACTGTTTAATGTTGTCTTCGAGACAATATATAATTGATATATACCGATTTTGTATATAAAGGGTGTAATAAAACTGTACGGCAAATTTTCACATTGAGAGAAGAAAACAAAGGGTTATACAACATTGGGCCGGAAATGCGTAATTACAGAGCTATCCGAACTTCCGTATCTGATCGGTTTGTATAGAGTTCAACTGACTAGTTGGAGCGCTCTGTTCGTATATCAGATAAAATATATCTTAATATCATTAAAATAGACTCCTTTCTGTTGAATTGAAAGTTTTTTTCCAGTAAGTAAAAGTTATTTTTGTTTATTGTAATAGAACTGTACAGATAAGAAAAAGTCGCGAATTAGAGATTTCGTAAAACGCCAGATAGTGTACAAATAAAATGTTTTGAATAATCCCTTGCATGATGTTCTTGAAAATACTTCTCTGAAACATAATGTTCTTATTTCCTGAAGATTCCCCCCCCCCCCACCCAAAAAAAATTTATAATTTAAGCTTGTCTAAATATCCGTTAAATGACTGTTGTTCTAACATAAATAAATTTAGTTAACTAACTTTAACAGACGAACATGCTTTAATATAACCGAAAGCTCCTGGATTTTAACCTTGACACATTTTAACGTAATTAATATTAAAACAAGAAATTTTGATGTGTCTGTTAAAAAAGGGTTGTATTATTTAAACTAATTATAATTTAAATTTATAATAATTGAAAATAAACATTTTCAGGTTACTGGTCTGTGACATTATTTCAAAAGAATGGTATCTGAACTTAGTTCTGTGCAAGTGCTCTAATGTGAATTTTCCAATTTAATTTATTTTTCATAGATAAACTTTAGAAATTTTTAATTATATACTTCATAAACTTTATGAGACTAATTCTACAAAGTTTAGTGTCACATTTTTTGTTTGAAATTGCAAGAAATGTTTTTTTATAAAATTAATTGATAAGCTATTACTGAAAACTAACGTAGTAAATAATTAAATGCATCATTCATTAATTATTCTAATGATTCGTGTTTATTGTTAAAACTCATATTATATGCATACAGAAAATGGAACCATTATTACAAATCATTTATGAAAACCCATAAGAGCACTGGTTTCAGAATAGAACCATTGTTCATATGACTTGACTTGATGAAGACAAAATATTCAAAGAAAATTTTTATTGAAGAAAGGAGGATGCACGTAAATTATATATATTCATCCTGGAACTCATATAACTCTTATTTACATAAATGGCGTTAATGCACTTTTTTTAGTTTTTTTTCAATTCATTATGGTAGTATAAAATGCTGAAAGTTGCTGTATAATGAATTTTATTTAACTTCAAATAAATAAATAAAATATGATCATTTGACTGGTTTATTTTGATCGTCTTGTATGGAGAACAGCTCTGTATTAGTATAACTTTAATAACACTTATTTAAATTAATTTATTAGTAATTCCACGATTTAATCAGTCTCATAAGTAAATAGCATTTACTTTTGCGATTAATTAAAACCTGGGGTTACTATATAAATAGAAATACTTATTCCAGAAGTCAGATAGGTGAAACTGAATTAATCACGTAAGGTATAAAAATGTAGTCTAAACCGGGAATCAAACAGGGGCCCACAGCTAGGTTGCTCTACCACTTAAGCTAGCCTACGGATATTCTCTATCTATTTTGTATATGCAGGCTGTAACAAAACTCTACGGCAAATTTTCAGAATTGGATTCCTCACATTGAGAGAAGAGAACAAGGGTAATACAACGGAAATGCGTAATTACAGAGCTATCAGAACTTCCGTATCTGATCGCTTTGTATGGAATTCAACTGACTAGTCGGAGCGCTCTGTTCATATATCAGATAAAATGCTCAAAGTGACCTATTTTCGACTGAGTTCAGGCAGCTGCGCTTCTTCGAATACGGTTTCCTGTTGTATTGCGTACTGTCTGAAAGACTGCCACAGTGCGTGCACGGAAAGTTAGTATATCACACCAGTTGAATACACCAAACACATTAGGATTTGCCAAAGATAAAAAGTCCATTACTCATCATGCAACAATTGTAACCAGAGTCTTGCATTTAGTATAGATTACACGGCATGTCGCTCAATAATCATCCATTTCACATCTGCTGAAAATGAACTGGTTTGGTAATCCTTGTTCCTCTCACTTCCATCTGTGACATGTTATTTTACGCCACTCACCGTTTTCCAAATTAACTTTGTTTTGTGTGAGTTTTAATAATATTTTATAGTATATATTCCTATTGTGCGGTAAACAAATATGTCTGTGATACTAATCTCCTTGGTGTACAGATATCCCGTCCGCCAGCGGGCATTCTATGCCGATGTGATTAGTATTTTTCTTATTAATATGGTGGCGCGAAAAAATTACTAATAAATTTCAATTACTGCATTTGAAATATGCATATTACGTGTTAAATTTCTGGTAAAAGTTTTCTTTCGGTAAAATTATATTGTCACGGTTCTGCAACGGTGGCCTCCAGTATTGTTTGGACTACGCATTCCACCAGCACATCTAGGACATGTGCAAATCGTCCTCGTTCATGATTTTTAGACCGGCGCGTGCATTTCTGCTAACGAACTGGAGCGCGCGCTGCGTTTAAGTACGACCGGCTTCCAAGCCGTCGACTGACTGCATCTGCCTCGTTATTGAAGGGAACGTCTCCGACTGGGCCCTTTCCCTACTTTTCTTCCTCGTACATTTTCTCCTATACTTTACGCTTACAGCTAGTATACGTAACTGAAATATACTACTGCTAAACTTTACATTTGTGACTTCAGGCAAGAAGGCCTGCGAGGGCTATTCTCTCGCAGGCAGTACCTGCGAGGGATATTCTCTCGCAGGTAGAACCTTGTAGGAGAGACACGAAGGGGCTACCATTGGGGATGCCTTTTCCACTCCGTTTTTGAACTTAGGTTCCCACAAGCCGAGGCACCTCGGCCTGTTCTGAGAAGTGTATGTTCCGGGGTCACAGACCTTGGGCATACGGTAAGAGTTGTCCGCTATTCCCATTGGAATAGTCGGCCAGCAGCCTCATAAACTGGTCAAGGCACGGAGATTGGAATGCTGCGTCCCCACAGCAAACTCCTCTCCCGCTATCGGAAGGGCGTGGGACCCACCTGATGCAGGTTTTTCTACGGTTTGTCCTGCATTTCTTTAGGCGAATGCTGGGTAGGATCCTTAAAATATAGCCAGGGGGCCCTAATTAACTCTTGGCTACCTTCCTCTACCCTTCCACATCCCCCCTTTCAAATCCCTTTCCTATGCTATAAGAGGGGAGTTGCAACCCCCCCAAAAAAATCTGTGACTTGACTGATAAAACAACCAAACCTCCGATTCCTCCCTGATAAGCCTCAGGCGAACCTACCCCCTATCACTACCCTCTTCCCTCAACTTTCTACACCTTCAAGCATTTGACATCGTTCCTAGATCTCATTTCCTTTCTAAGTCCCAAGTCAACCTTCAACTCCACGGAACCATGGCAATGTTTCACAGCTTGAATCTGCTGACAAGGAACCCTTCATTTCTTGCAACGACTCCCCGTCAACCATTATTGACGGGCGAACACGTTACAATATTAACAAATAATCAGACATCGGGGCTAGACATTGTGCCCCTTTGCTAGCAAGTTTTTTTTTGTAGGTGTAGGCTATGTATAGGGTAATCCACATTGTGGCAACTCCCTGCGTGTTGCCGGTGACATCGGTTCTGTGTCAAAAATACAAAAACATTGCCGGGCTACAATAGTTCCCAGACCTCAGCTGTAGTTCAATCAGTTGTGTTATCAATTAATATTACACTTAGTTCTCTGTGTAAAATTATTCCGTATTCCACTTATGAATCGGTCAAACGAGATAACTATTGAATTTATCGATGAAGTTCGCTCGAATCCATCATTACGGGGCATGAAGGCGATGGACTATAAATGGAGATCGCCAAGTGAAGAAAGCAATAGCCAAACTAATTGGTATCAGTGATGATGTACGGGAAAATTTAAAATAACAAGAAAAGTTAATTTATAATTTTTTAAATCAGTATTTAACAAATAAAGAGGCCAAGCCTGTACATACTTTAATAAATTCATTTAATCCTTCCTTTTAACTTACGCATACTTCTCGAACGATGTGCGATGTGTGAACAATCGAAAACTATGAATAAATACATGAAAGATTTCTAGGGAGGGGGGGGGGGAGCTCTGTTGCCTAGAACCGAAGGGTGATTGCCAATCTTGAAGTGATAGATATTTCTTTCCTCATCACCGTGTCCTTTTATTTTCAATCATGGGATAAAATATTAAGAAAATATTAAAAGTCACCCTTCGACATTCTCGTGAAAATTTTAAAGAATTAAATGTCCAGAATGACTTCGTTGCTTTAATTGTGAAGTGTTCTTCTCTTATTTAATTACTTGAATTTTTATCACAATTAATACTGCGCTCTTCCTGTTAGGTATGGACAACATCAATACGGTAATCACCCGGCCAATAGAAGCAATGCGGACGACATTGTCCTACTTATCAGGGGCCACAATCCAAAGGAATCTGCAAAAGAGATGCAATCAGCGGGAGACACCACTACGGGCTGGTCTCAAAAAATAGGATTTTCTTCAGACCGGAAAAAGTCAGAAATATACTGTTCTCGAAAAGGTACAAACAAAAAAAAATGTATCCACTAAAAATCAGCGACCAAACAATAACCAGTACAAAAATTATAGGGATAATATGGGATAGTAAGCTCAGATTCCATAACCAAATAGAACAACTATTAACAGAAACTAAGAAAGGAATAAATATATTAAGAATAATAGCAGCTAGAAACTGGGAGGTCAATCACAATACGCTGGAACTTACATATAAAGCCATAATCCTTGCTAAAATAGAATATGGGCTCCACATTTACCAGTCTTCGAATAAAGCAACATTAGAGAAACGAAAAAAAATTCAGAACGAATCATATCGGAATGCTTAAGATCCACCCCAATAACGAGACTAAGAACAGAACAAAAAAATTACCCCTGGCATTCAGAAGAAAACGTTTATCAGTCAAGTACGCCATAAAATCTCTCGAGTCAAGTAACCACCAAATCAGACAACATACAAAACCTTTAAATTACCACCACAGTGCGGAAGTATTAGAAGTAATACTTTTCCATGAAATACTGGAAAAACACCTGAGGACAGTAAGGATCACGCTGTCGCAAATTGGACAAAGCACATACGCAAGAACCCCGCCGTGGAAAATCTTAGACATTCCAGTAGATCTAACCCTCCTAAACCAAGTAAAAGACAACACTAAAAAAGATAACTTCGTGAAGGAACACGATGAATTAGTCAAGAATCACAATTATCCCAGATCAGTGTATGCAGGTGGATCCAAGTTCACAGCTGGAGTAGCGAGCGCAATCTACAGCAGCTCTGACCAGCGCACTACAACACTAAATAACCAGTCATCGGCCCTGGCGGCTGAGGTACCAGCTATCTACACTAATTCTAACAGACTCATCTGATATCATAAATCCCCCAAAAAAGGAACAAAACATTGAACCTCATCAGGGACAATATCACGAATATAAGGAACAGGAATCAAAACATCAGTCTAGCATGGATCCCTGAGCAAAGAGGAATAACTAGAAACCTCAGGGCCGACAAGTTGGCAAAAGTAACATCCAAAACCATACACAACAGAGAAACCGAACTTCCATGCAACAGCAAGGCAACGTGGAACCCCTATAAAGAAAAACTCGAAAACAGGTGGAACGTAAAATGAGTAGGAAGAACAACGGAATAATTCACAGTGAACTAGTGCACTACAAAGACATAGCTATTCCCAAAAGCATAAACGGAAAAAAACGGGTGATGCTATATAGACTAAGAACCACTCAGTTTATACTCATGCGTTCGTATTTTCCAGATCTCCCGAACCAACCTGTGAAGAATGCAGTCAACCACTAACTATTCTCCACATACTCTTGTATTGCAGCAGGTATAACGGCATCAGTAGAGCTACAATCGCAAAACGCGTCTCAGACCTCTGTACTTCAACGAGTGCTGCCATGGACCTCATCAAATGATCGAGGAAGCAAACCTAACTGAACAAATATAGAAACCCAATTGCTAACAATGTTAAGAATATCTATGTATGTAAATAATAACGATATGTAAACTATTGTAAATAACATATGGGTCCCCCATGAACACGATGTCGACGCGACCGTTATAAATCTCAATGAAAAAATAACACAATAATATTAATACTGTGCTAATAAGCACTTCATTTTCGGGCATTATTAATATACTACAGTAGCCCGAGAAATTCTCGGGCTACACTGTGGCCGAAATATTGCTGGGATATACAAATGTGTGGCTGGAATCATATTGCTGGACATACTTGCCAGCGACCCATTCCCGGGCCATAGTTTCCTAAAATATTGCTGGAAATGTGGAATTTTTGTTGCTCGCTTACGAGTACCTTTAGATTGTTGCCGAGTTGAATGAGGTGCCACTGCAGCGTCGCGGAAGCAGGGCCTTACAGAAATAATTCTATGTCCTCCTCCTTTATTTTTGTGGAACACTGCACCCTATTTATAGAAATAATAGACTTTATATTGACAACGTAAACGGCTAAATTGTCAAAAATTTAGACAAAATTGTCCTACGTACTAGTTTGAACGATAAAAATTGTGCACAATAATCGCATTCTAGTTTGAAGGACAATGAACCATCTACCAACGTCATTTCGATACATACTTTATAATTGGTTGATATCAACAATGTATGTAACAAGATTTACTTAATAGAAATTCGATTGACAAAAATTTGTAATAACTAAAATCCATAATGTTTAAAAGCATTCGTTTGAATATATTTGTACAGATGTCGGTTAGAGAAGGTTTCCCGATTAATTGTTGCAAATACAATTCTGACGACAATGGCGGACATTGCCGACGAAACGATGTTCAATCAAACGATGGCCCGAGAATTATATATTGTGGTACACCCAATTTTATTAAAGTAACAAAGGAAGGAACTTTAAATTAAACCAATATTTTTAAAAGATAACAAAGATTATTTATTTGACAACTTTGATTTCCATTGAATTTCCATTTTATATTTTAAACTAAATACCTCTGCCTTTATGAGAACCTAAATTTCAGGGCAGCTGATAGTGCCGTTAATAAAGAATGTGATTTGCAAAATTTCACCAAGTTACAAACGAAAAAAATTAATTTAAATTTACAATAACAAAATTGTATACCAACAACAAAAAATATAGAAATCTGTCGGTAAACGATATTTCCGTAAAAGTTTACAGAAGACAGATTGTTTATTACATACCATTTTTCTAAAGCTAATCTACTTGCTGCACACGTGATTATTTAATTTTTATAGAACACTATTTTCACTGACAGGCCATAGCACTGATTTTATTATCGTCTCACTTTCCAACACTTTGAGCGCCTTTCTACTTCTCAGGCATACGTATTCTCGCGCTCAGTTTGCTGTCTAGAATCTTTAATAGAAAAACTGATGATATTCAGCACAGACTCTAAAAAAAAACCTGCGAGAGGATTCTCTCGCAGGTAACCTGCGAGGGATTTTCTCTCGCAGGCAGAACCTTTTAGGAGAGATACGAAGGGGCTACCTTTGAGTATGCCTTTTCCTCTCCGTTTTTGAACTAAGGTTCCCACAAGCCGAGGCACCTCGGCCTGTTTCGAGAGGTGTATGTTCGGGGGTCGCAGACCTTGGGCATACGGTAAGAGTTGTTCGCTATTCCCATTGGAATAGTCGGTCAGCTGCCTCCTAAACTGGTCGAGGCACCGAGAAGGGAACGCTGCGTCATCACAGCAAACTCCTCTCCCGCTAACGGAAGGGCGTGGGACAAGTACCCAATGCCCGACCTACCTGATGCAGGTTTTTTTAGGGTTTGTCCTGCATTTCTTTAGGCGAATGACGGGTCTTTAAAATATTGCCCGAGGCCCTAGTTAACCCTTGGCTACCTTTCTCTACCCTTCCGTATCCCCCATTTCAAATCCCTTCCTATTAAAGGGGAGTTGCCCAAAGTGGATTACCCTCATGTCGCCTGTTGCCCTAAAAAAAAAAGCACAGACTTTAGCTCAGACTACCATAGTCAGGTCCTCCAAAACACACTGTCTCCCACACATCATACTGCTTTGTCTCACAAACACAAACTCTGTTAACAGAATATCTGAGTGATTCTCTGCTAAACGTTCTGAGCGTCTTACATACAAATAGTAACCATTATCGTCTCTGCATTCTCGCACCAAATAATGCTGTTCTTTACAATGCAGTGGCCTCAAAGTTGCGCCGCCAATAATTAAAGAAACAGTTTATTAATATTTATTAACGTTTTAAGTTAATTCCTCAGCTTTTATTAGAAATCTTAATTTCAGAGCAGCTTATTGGACCTCTAATAAAGGCAGTAAAAATGAATTTAAACTTACAATAACAAAAAAAAACTATTAAAAATCTGAAAAGTTATTTAAATCTAGCAAAGTTATAGAAATCTGGCGGTAAACCAGATTTACTTAAAGGTTTACAGATGAAAGTTTTCTTTTTACGTGCCATTTAGTTTGAGCTGCTCAGGTTTGTGCACACGTGATTTGTTTTAATTTTTATCTGTAACACTATTTCACTGACAGACCATAGCTCTGGTTCTATTCTCTTCTCACTTTTCAACATTTTGAAACGTTTTCGGCGCCTTTCTGCTTCGCTGAATATAAAACTGTTTGCTGACTACATCCCGCTCGCTGACTATCTATACTTTGACTGTCCCGTCAAGTCCTTCAAAAACACAATCTGCACACTGGATACTCTGCTGACTCTTTATTTAAATGTTTTCTTCCTATCTCGTCAGGACCTCCAAATGCACACACACTCTGACTGTCCGCGTAACTGGCTATCTGCGTCACTGACCACGCTAATTGTTTTACTGTTAACATTCTGCTCTCAAACACACTCTGACTTTGAATATCTGAGTATCTGGTTACATTCTGTTCCAAAATACACTCTCTCTGAATATCCGAGCAACTGCTGACTGATTTTACACTTTAATATGTTCTGACTATCTCTGTCACATGTTCTGCTCTCTGAATATCTGACTGACTGCCCTAAAGTTCTGAGAGTCTATATATTCTTTTTCGACAATACACCTAGGAACCATTATCGTCCCTGCATTACCGCGCCAGTCAATGTTGTTCCTTGCAATGTTCTGGCCTCAAAGTTACGCTACCAATAATTAAATAAACTATTTATTAATATTTCATTACTTATTTGTAATCTCTACAATACGAGGGTGAATAAAATATAAACGAGACTTTTGGACCTGCGCGCGCAATAGTGATGGAAGAACGTTCCGCTGTTATTGGCTGTTAGGTTGGTTTGTCAGAAGTGGGGGAAGCACGTGACTCATCATCATAGACTCGCTCAGTGTCCATCGTTACGATGTCCGAGCAGGAGGTACCTCCCTCTATTGCGCAACGTATTGTTATCAAGTTTTTAGCTGCAGAAGGTGTAAAACCGGCCGAAATCTTGAGAAAATTGACTGCACAGTTCAGGGAAGAGACGCTGTCGCGAGCTAGAGTGTTTGCTTGGCAATAAACAGTTCGTGGAGGGCCGTGAACGTGTTGAAAATGAGAGCCATGACCGCAGACCCCGCACCAGCATTACAGCGGGCAACATCGACAGTGTTCGTCAACTTGTTGAAGGTGATAGGCGTCTAACAACTTCGGATATTGCAATTGAGATTGGAATAAGTTATGGGAGCACTTACTCTATACTCTCACAGGAGCTAGGGTATCGCAAGGTGTGTGCCAGGTGGGTTCCTCGCCTTCTCACAGTTGACCAGAAACTGAATCGTTTTCAAGTGTGTGAGCGTCTTCTTGCACGATTTCGGGAAGAAGGAGACCCATTTCTTTCTCACATTGTCACCTGTGATGAAACGTGGGTGCAACACTACACCCCTGAGTTGAAACAAGCGAGTATGGAGTGGAGGAAGAAAGGAGAACCGGACCAGTGAAAGCCAAGTCACGATTATCGGCTGGCAAGGTTTTGGCTACCGTTCTTTTTGACCGGCGTGGCCTGCTGCACCTTGATTTTTTGCATGAGCGCAGAACAATTAATGCGGCATACTACTGCCAAATTTTGACTGAGGTCAGACTTGCATATCGCCGGAAAAGACGAGACCTTCCGATGAGAAATGTGATTCTCCTCCATGACAATGCTCGCCCCCATACAGCAGCCCTGACCGTACAAAAATTGGAGCAACTGGGTTGGGAGACACTGGAACACCGTCCATACAGTCCAGACCAGTCTCCCTGCGACTTCTATGACTTTGGTCCTCTCTAGGAAGCTTTGGGAGGGCAAAAATTCCACAGCGATAATGAGGTTGAAGCATATGTGCGCAATTGGCTACAAACACGACCTGACTCTTTTTACGTGGAAGGAATTAAAAAATTACCTATACGCTGGGAAAAATGTGTTTATAAATCAGGAGATTATGTGGAAAAATAAACTATGATTGTTTGTGCGTTTAAAATAAAAATAAATATTTAAAAAAATAAGTCTTGTTTAAGTTTGATTCACCCTCGTATGTTATACAATATTGACTAACCATTGGGCCCACACGAGTAGTATTGTGTATACAGGCGGAATAAATTATTTGGGGGGAGGGGTTGTATTTTATTTTTTTGGCCGTAAATAAAATTGAGTTATTAGCCTTAATTCAGCGCAGCTATTTGCATAATTCCGGATATTTGCAAATAAAGCACAGAAGAGATTATAAAATATCCTCCGCGTGACAAGTCTGACTGTTTAGAAGAAATAATGAAGGACTTTGCACAAGAATGAGGTAAAATCGGAATTGAGGCTAAAAGAATACAACGTACAACGCTGATGACCGCCGTTTGCCAATATGCCAATAACAAGATAAGCAGGAAACTTTCGACTGTTTAATGTCTAAACTAAAAAAGCAGTACCGTGTGATGATAGTACTAAGTTAGGACAGTTTTACGTACGAAAGACTATCAAAGACTATTAACTACTTGTATTTAATTATGTATTGTAATACCTATTAAACAGGCCATTAATTGTTTTTAATATAATTAAATTGTTAGCGGTACGAATGCGTAAAGGCGACAATGAAGGCGGGTTTTTCCTTTGTTCAACAATGGAGATCGCACGCGCTTAAACTCAGAATGCACTTGGAGAACGTCAGTCTGCGGCGAGAAACGTAACAGTTCAAACGTAAAAGTCTGATGATCTAAAAGTCTGGAATCGGCGATTGAAAGGTGAAGGAGTCAAAATTCTGCGTACGAGAGAGGAAACTTAAAAGTCGACGGGGAGATAATATAATTCAGTTCACCTAGAGCAACGAACAGTAAAGTTTGCAGATATAAAGTACGAATGGCGAGATCCTGTATTTCTACATGAAAGCAAGCAAATATTTTATGGAGATATTTATTTAATAATTGCACACGGTGAAGCAAATGGTTGCTTCACAATTATCGCATAGAGGAGACCGGCATCCGCCAGCTGACCAAAGGGGGTGGCTCATCCGAGGTTCCAGATAGCTGAGGGCGAGAAATTCAAGCGTGTGTATTAAAATTGCAATGAAGAAGAGTCAGTGTAAAAAAATCGCTTTTTAGTGTGGTAGTGTTCAAGATACAAGGGGGAGATCTGGTACCAGACAGACATTCCTTGAGTAACAATAGTTTGATACAAATTTATAAACGATAATTAAAAATTTATTGTCAGATTTCGTTCAGTTTTCATTTCGTTCAGCTTTCTTTTCACGTATTTTCATATTGTTTTAGGTTACCGTTTTATATTTTGAATTGTTAATTGTCAGTTTATACCTTGATTTTGTTCTAATTATCAAACCCAGTTATGGCCCTGAGGTAAGAGATTCGACGAATTTGATTGTAATGATATAAGAAATGTATGTTCAAAAATGCGACGAATTAATAAATGAAAATTAAAGTTTTTTTTTTAATGAATCAAATTCGGCATGAAAAATAGGTTTTGTACATTGTAAATTTATCAACAATAATAAATTTCTTTTAAAGTTTAGTAAATGTTGTTAATTATTCCTATAATATAAATTAAATATTGTTGTTTATTACAGTATATTGTAAAAATAATAACTCAGTTGGTGTCAAAATTGCATAAAATAATCACGGCCTCAGTTATTGTTGTTTTGTAATGAATTTGTTCTTTACTTTTTCCAGCACATCTCAGCGACGACGTATTGCATTTTTCCGAATCCGCCACGAATTCGGTTGAATTTGGGCGCTAGGTAATTTAATAGAAAACTACTCAAACACGAGTCACTGTTTTAGAAACTTTAACGAGCAATGAGAGAACAATTATCTGTAGGGTGTGGCTTTCCCTAGACACGTGGTTTTCCGCGTAATTATTCACATCTCCCATCAGACGGAGCACTCTCCGGAACTGAGGTAAGCGCGCGCCATCAAGCACGACTACGGTGCTTACCCATTTGTAGCAATCCTTACGCCAACCAATTATTTCAAAAGTGGAAAATGGAACTCAATCGGGTCACACCAGATTTCATGTTACAATATATTTTGTAAAAGAAAGGAAATGTAATTTAGCAAGCGTTTGCGAACAATGAACCCCAGTGTGGTAAGATTGTTGAATGAACACTAAATTTCGTAAATAATTATTTCAATTTATTATTAATTTTAATTGATACAATATACTTTAACTTCATTACACAAAATTTACTTGATCGGCAATTTAATTTTGTATACAATTCATCTACATATACAAAGAGCGCGCTGTAAAATAACAGTTGTCGGAGTTCGATGCGAAACAATCTAGCATTAAAATGACAATTGAAATTTTTTTAGAAATGTATTTAAACTTACAATAACAAAAAAACTATTAAAAATCTGAAAAGTTATATAAATCTAGCAAAGTAATAGAAATCTGGCGATAAACGATATTTACTTACAGGTTTACAGACGAAATTTTTTTTTACGTACCATTTAGTTTGAG
Source organism: Zhengitettix transpicula (assembly GCA_037074705.1). Lineage (NCBI taxonomy): Eukaryota > Metazoa > Arthropoda > Insecta > Orthoptera > Tetrigidae > Zhengitettix > Zhengitettix transpicula. The sequence goes on along the minus strand of CM073591.1, from coordinate 184,075,599 downwards.
CTGCTCAGATTTGTGCACACGTGATTGGTTTTAGTTTTTATCTGTAACACTATTTCACTGACAGGCCATTGCACTGATTCTATTCTCTTCTCGCTTTTCAACACTTTGAATCGTTTCCGGCGCCTTTCTGCTTCGCTGAATATCAAACTGTATGCTGACTACATCCCACTCACTGACTATCTATGCTTTGACTGTTTCGTCAAGTTCTCCAAAAACACACTCTGCTCTTTTAATATCAGAGTAACTCTGCTGACCTTTTCATTTAAATGTTTTCTGACTATCTCGTAAGGACCTCCAAATACACACACACACACACACACACACACACTGGCTGTCCGAGTAACTGGCTATCTGCGTCACTGACCACCTTTAAATAAAAGACAACCGCGGGATTTACTTACTTCAACCGTTTTCATCGGGAAATATATAGCAGCGTTACTTCTTCACTACCCTACAGATAATCCTCATTCAGAGCATATTTGATTTCCTCTTCCTCAATCGTCCAGTCAATTATAGCCTGATGGCTTCCTCTGTAGACTCGTTGCAATTCGTCACCTTCACAGCTTATGTAATCTGAAGCTCTACAATCCTCAACCATCTGGCGGAGCATAACATCATATTTTGGCTGCATCCAGACACATCGTCCCAAACTCTATCCTCTCTCCCCGACCGTCCAGTCCGTTTTACCACAAACAGCTTACTTGCTGTCTCCACGCAAAACTGTCTCATCTATGTTGACCCTTTTCAGCTCCTCTTAACACCCCCTCTCCGTGGTCGAGACAAAAAAAGTGTTCGTCGAAAGAATTCACTTTCCCGGCGTTCTGTTTTGTGTACAAAAGCTAATTCTTGTTTCATTTTGTGCTCACTTTGCACCTGGTGTTAACGCCGATATGGAAAATTTTATCATCCAAAAATTATAAATACAAAAATCACACTTCAGAAATGGTTTTATTATTTAATTTTAAAAAATGTTTTTTTCAATATCATGTTCCTATTCACAATATTTTTAATATTACAATTTCATTCAGGTTAATATTATTGACATTTTTTTATAAATATAATTTTCAATTACTTTGAGAACTAGTCTGCATTAGCAAGAGGGCAAGTTTATTTCTTACCAATGTCAACATTGTTCAATGTAAATGGTGTTCATGTTCAAAAATAAGACGAATATAATTCGTAGAGTTTGTGGTTATCTCAAGTAGGAAAAGTTTGTTAGTACTGTTATGTTTGTTTCCAAAGTTTTTGCAGGGTGTATGAATCCCAGAAATTGAGAATAGTTATGTTTATTTATTTTCAATGTTTATTCATTATGTATGTAAATATACTGTAATAATTAAAAGAACCTTTAATTTGCCCCACGTTTTGGTGCCATTATGTAATAATCAAATGGAAGGCGTTAATTAAATGAAATAATCAACAAGAATTTAAAACATATAATTATTTATTTCCACTTTGTTGCTTTAACTCACAAACAATTACAATTTAAAATTTTAGATCTCAGGGCCTTCACTGGGTTTGATAATGGACACAACAAATTGTTTTTTAAAAAAACTAATTAACAGACAGTTTATAATTCACACAGATAATGTCGATAGGAAGAAATTAAAAGAAAAGAAATTAACTCTGATTGAAAATTAAAATAGAACGAAATCTGACTTCTATCCTTTAAATACGTTTACAAAAATCATTATTTTTGTTATTTTGTTACTTACAACTGTCCAGCTGGTTCCAGCATTCCTTTTCGTTTTTGGGAGTACACTATTGCAAAAATTTTACACTGATTCTAATATCGGCTCACAGATTTAACACTCTTTAAGTCAACCTTGATAGGCTCCCAGGAACTCGGATGATCCTCCTTTTTGTTAGCTATCTGGTGACCGCTTGCCTTATATGAATCCTGTGATTCATAGATTTACTAGTCTTTTTACCGCTTGGGACTTATACTGCAACTTTACTATTCCTGGCTGGCTACAGACGTAACAACTGCACTCCTTTCGTGGCTGCTGATGAACGTAAAAACTGCTAACTTAGAGATATTTACGGGATAATACTTCCGTGAATGTTTATTTTACTTTGTCTTAAATTCACCGCACGGCTAGTCTCTGCTCTAGAATCATTTGTTCCGTCCTCCAAAATGTCCCGTCACCAACTGAACTATCGTAGTCTCGAGTTTTAACGCGCATACGCCATTTTAACTTTCCGACAAAGTAACTGAGCTTGGCTCCATTGTCGCATTGGAAACTCCTGCCGCTACAATTAAATTTTATTAAAACCAATTAATGGCCTAATTAATTGGCATTATAATACATATAATAATATGCTCCAATATAACTGTCTATAATTCGTAGTTATATAGGTTCTTTTCTCAATATCATGTTTGATTTAGAGTTCGTGCTGAAATATAAGTCGAAGCAATTAAGTGCAAAAGCGAGAATTGTCATTTGTCGGGGGTAAATATAATTATTTTCAATGTTTATATATATATGTATATATATATATATATATGTATATATATATATATATATATATGTATATATATATATATATATATATATGTATATATACAGTGTGATGGGGAAGACAAGTTGGTGGCATGCAAAGATAGAAGTGAAAGTTGCTTGTCGCCTGTTGCTGTGCCAAGTGAGCTACAACCAGCTTTACCGGGTCATTAAACTACAATCCGTGCTTGCAGAGGCCATTACAACACTTAATTACACGCAAGGAAGGTCCTCGTTTTATAGACCTCTATCAAGTGTTGGCGGGAACGCAGGTGGCTTTCGCGCCGCCATTAAAATGTTTAGTGCCTTGGAAGCCAAATGTTCTACTAATTCCATCCTAAATTGGAGAGCGCCTGTTACCGTATTCCGAGCAATCCCCGCTATTGTTTTAACATTGCTAGTGAAATCTTATAAATAAAGCGTTTCATTTATACATGTATATAATATATAAATCATATATATATATTGTAATTAGCAAAATTAACATTTATTTATCTGAATTGCACCACGTTAGTGAAGCAATTAAATGTAATAAGCAATAATAATAGTAATTGAAATGATTTGATTGTCCACTCGTTAAGGCATTAATAATGTGGTTACTCATTAATGAAAATAATTATTTAAATTTAACTAATAATTTAAGATTGTCTAATGAAAGGAGCATGAAATAATAACATTTATTATTATTTAAGTAAACAATTGGTTTATTATACACAACTATTTTACCTTACAAAACAAATTATATTGTTCAATCTGACCTAAATATACTTATTTATAAATTTAATGGGATATGAATTGAGTAAAAGAATATTCTTAAATTTAATTAAATTATATTTATTGTACTTAATATGAGATAATTAATAGCTTTATCTACTAAACTAAAAACCATAGCTTTCTTTTGGAAAAGAGGATGGTATGACATGTAACTAGAGTTCTAGCGGAATATGTTGACTTTTGTAACCAATGGATATCAATTTATTATTACTGAAAGTTATCAAAATGCCTAAAAAATTATGTATTTTTTCCAACGAACGATATATTCTGTTCAAATCAAAAGTAAACTTTAAATTATTATAGTAAGTATTAAATATATTAATTAATAATTCAGTTTAATTTTAAGAAGAATGCACAAAATGTCTTCAACATATCTAAAATAAAATATTGGTTCAAAGTCTAAGTTGGAAATACGTAAAACTTCTAAATCTCTCATTACTATTTCGACAAAGAAATGTTTTTTACGGCAACAGGCTACTTGAGGGTGATCCACATTGGGCAACTCCCCTTTAATAGCATAGGAATGGATTTGAAAGGGGGGATGCGGAAGGGTAGAGGAAGGTAGTCAAGGGTTACAAGGGCCCCCGGGCTATGGTTTAAGGATCCTACCAGGCATTTGCCTAAAGATATGCAGGGAAAACCCTAGAAAAACCTGCATCAGGTGGTCGGGCATTGGGTACTTGTCCCACGCCCTTCTGATAGCGGGAAAGGAGTTAATGTGATAAAGCATTTCACATATGGAAACCATTGAGCGAAAAACGCCTGCGACAGGATTCTCTCGCAGGTAACCTGCGAAGGATGTTCTCTCGCAGGCAAAACCTTGTAGGACAGATTCGAAGGGGCTACCTTTGGGGATGCCTTTTCTTCTCCGCTTTTGAATTAAGGTTCCCACAAGCCGAGGCACCTCGGCCTGTTCTGAGAGGTATATGTTCCGGGGTCACAGACCTTGGGCATACGGTAAGAGTTGTCCGCTATTCCCATTGGAATAGTCAGCCAGCTGCTTCCTAATCTGGTCGAGGCAACGGAGAAGGGAATGCTGCGTCCCCACAGCAAACTCCTCTCCCGCTATCGGAAGGGCGTGGGACAAGTACCCAATGCCCGACCTACCTGATGCAGCTTTTTCTAGGGTTTTCCCTGCATTTCTTTAGGCGAATGGCGGGTAGGTTCCTTAAAATAATTAATAAATTTTTCACAAGGGTTGAGAACTTGGAATTAAAAACTGAATGTACACGTGACTGCCTAGACCAATTACATTTGTTGGTCCAGGAAAGATCGACCTAAAATGGTCAAGAATATCGATATTTTACACGCAGCGGAGGGGCTGTGAGAGAATGATTCGTCAACGAACCGTCGCCCGAGACGGACGAAAAGTCAGAAACGTGCCGTCGCCTGATCCAGAGGACTCTGGGAGTACGGCCATTGTGACTGAAACGGATGCAATGTGACGACGGCAGTAGATGCACGCAACTAATTTTGGAAGCCATAGAAACTAAAATACATAACAATGTTTTAAACAAAGACTCTGGTTTCCAAATCGTGGAATCCGAGAGTCTCAATCCTTGACGCGCTCAGGGGAGTATCGTGGATCAAATACAGTAAAACTAGTTCTCGTTGCAACAACGTCTATTTATTTTACTCTCACAGGGCTGTTCACGCTCATCACACTACAATCCAACGTCTACAATATTCTTTGCTTTATAAAGTCAATGTGCTATCTAAAGTCAGTGGTCCTCCACAGGGGTATCGTAGTCCATGATGAACCTAATAATTAAGAATCCGATTGTTTCTCCGGCTAACTTGTAATTCCATATTCCTCATTTAATTGTAGATACTGGTTTTTGTAATTGATAATAGATATTATTTTATTTTATTATTTATTATCCACATTCAATATATTGTAATAAATAACTGGAATGCTTTAATTAAATTAATCAATAATTAACAACATTTAGTTACTAAGCTTTAAAGAAATTTATTATTGTTGATAAGTTTTACAATGTACAAAACCTATTTTTCATGTCGAATTTCATCCATTTAAAACAAATACTTTTATTTTCATTTATTAATTCGCGGCATTTTTGAACATACAATTCTTATATCATTACAATCAAATTCGTCGAATCTCTTATCTCAGGGTCACTACTGGGTTTGATTATTAGAACAAAATCAATGTATAAACTGTCAATTAACAATTCAAAATATAAAATGGTAACCTAAAACAATATGAAAATAAGTGCAAAGAAAGCTGAACGAAATGAAAACTGAACGAAATCTGACTCTACCCTTTTAATTGTCGTTTACAAATTTATATCAAACTTTTTGTTATTCAAGGAATATCTGTCTGGTACCAGATCTCTCTCTTGTATCTTGAACACTACCACACTAAAAAGCGATTTTTTTACACTGACTCATCTTCATTGCAATTTTAATACACAGGCTTGAATTTCTCGTCCTCAGCTATCTGGAACCTCGGATGAGCCTCCCCTTTCTGGTCAGCTAGTGGTTGTCGGTTCCCTCTATGCGATAATTATTCAATCAGCGTGAAGCAACCATTTGCTTCAACGTGTACAAATAATTAAATAAATATCTCCGTGAAAATGTTGTTTGCTTTCATGTAAAATACAGGCTCTCGCCGTTCGTACTTTATATCTGCAAACTTTACTGTTCGTTGCTCTAGGTGAACTCAAATGTATTATATCTCCCTGTCGACCTTTAACTGTTTTATCTCTCGTCCTCAGAGTTTAGCCTCCTTCTCATATCATCGCCGATTCCAGACTGAATTTCTTACACGCGCGCATTGCCCATTTCGGCTTTCAACAAAGAAACAGAGTTTGGCGCCATTGTCGCTTTGGAAGCTCCTGCCGCTACAATCCTATTTATATTCGCTACAATTCAATTAATATCAAAACAATTTAATGGCCTAATTAATTATTACGATAATATATATTTTTAAGATATTTTATAGAGATTTAAGAGATTAATCTTTCCCAGGGGTCACAGGAAAGTTGTGCGAAACAAAATATGGACCTCGAAAAATCGCGTTGTTGATGCTTGATTCGCAAATACGAATTTATCTCTTACCTTTCTACTTGGTGAAGGTCGTAGTTGTTGCGCGAAGAGTTGCACACTTCTGCTGGTAACTCGTGAAAAAGTTAACCTCGCAAGCATTGCCCGTATATGCGTAGTACAATAATTATGGCCGAGAATGAAGTGCTTATTAGCGATGCATTAATTGTGCCAAAAAATACCAGGTAATTGAAGAAGTGAAGTAACTGGATTCGAACTTTTTAAACAAACGAGACACACTTCACAATTTAAGCAAAGAATTAATTATTTACTATTATGTATTTAAAAATTCACCAGAATAAGTGAGGATGACTTTGAATATTTCTTTATAAACATTGGGCCCATTATTGAGAAAAAGTACACGGTGATGAGGAAAGCAATACCAATCACTACAAGATTGGCAATCACCCTTCGGTTCTAGGCAACAGAGACCTTTTCTTTGATGTATTTATTCACAGAATTCGATTGTTCACACATCGCACATCGTTCGAGAAGTATGCGTAAGTTAAAAGGAAGGATTAAATTAATTTATTAAAGTATGTACAGTCTTGGCCTCTTTATTTGTTAAATACTGATTTTAAAAATTATAAATTAACTTTTCTTGTTATTTTCATTTTACCCGTACATCATAACTGATGCCAATTTATTTTTTGGATACTGCTTGCCAACAAATCTATCTTCACTTGGCGATCTCCATCTATAGTCCATCGCCTTCATGCCCCATAATGATGGATTTGAGCGAACTTCATCGATAAATTCAATAGTTTTCTCGTTTGACCAATTCATAAGTGGAATACTGAATCATTTTACACAGAGAACTAAGAGTAATATTAATTGATAACACAACTGATTGAACTACAGCTGAGGTCTGGCAACTATTGTAGCCCGGCAATGTTTTTGTATTTTTGACACAGAACCGATGTCACCGGCAACACGCAGGGAGTTGCCACAATGTGGATTACCCGAAACATAGCCTGTCTACACCTACAAAAAAAAACTTCCTAGCAAAGGGGCACAATGTCTAGCCCCGATGTCTGATTATTTGTTAATATTGTAACGTGTTCGCCCGTCAATAATGGTTGACGGGGAGTCGTTGCAAGAAATGAAGGGTTCCTTGTCAGCAGATTCAAGCCGTGAAACATTGCCGTGGTTGCGTGGAGTTGAAGGTTGACTTGGGACTTAGAAAGGAAATGAGATCTAGGAACGATGTCCAAGGCTTGTATAGTGGCAACTCCCCTCTTATAGCATAGGAAAGGGATTTGAAAGGGGGGATGCGGTAGGGTGTAGGAAGGTAGCCAAGGGTTACTATGGCCCCCGGGCTATATTTTAAGGATCCTACCCGGCATTCGCCTAAAAGTAATGCAGGACAAACCCTATAAAAAACCTGCATCAGGTACGTCTGGCATTTGGTACTTGTCCCACGCCCTTCCGATGACGGGCGAGGAGTTTGCTGTGGGGACGCAGCTTACCCCCCGCCATACCTTGGCCTGTTTAGAAGGCAGCTGGATGTAAAGTTTAGAAGTAGTATATTACAGTTACGTATACTAGCTGTGAGCGTAAAGTATAAGAGAAAATGTACGAGGTAGACAAGTAGGGAAAGGGCCCAGTCGGAGACGTTCCCTTCAATAACGAGGCAGATACAGTCAGTCGACGGCTTGGAAGCCGGTCGTACTTAAACGCAGCGCGTGCTCCTGTTCGTTAGCAGAAATGCACGCGCCGGCCTAAAAATCAAGATCGAGGACGATTTGCAAATGTCCTTGATGTGCTGGTGGAATGCGTCGTCCAAACAATACTGGACGCCACCGTTGCAGAACCGTGACAATATAATTTTACCGAAAGAAAACTTTTACCAGAAATTTAACACGTAATATGAATATTTAAAATGCAGTAATTGAAACTTATTAGTAAATTTTTCGCGTCACCATATTAATAAGAAAAATACTAATCACAACGGCATAGAATGTCCGCTGGCGGACGCGATATCAGTACACCAAGGAGATTAGTATCACAGACATATTTGTTTACCGCACGATAGAAATATATACTATAAAATATTATTAAAACACACACAAAACAACGTTAATTTGGAAAACGGTGACTGGCGTAAAATAACATGTCACAGATGGAAGTGAGAGGAACAAGGATTACCCAACCAGTTCATTTTCAGCAGATGTGAAATGGATGATTATTGAGCGACATGCCGTGTAATCTATACTAAATGCAAGACTCTGGTTACAATTGTTGCATGATGAGTAATGGACTTTTATCTTTGGCAAATCCTAATGTGTTTGGTGTATTCAACTGGTGTGATGCACTAACTTTCCGTGCACGCACTGTGGCAGTCTCTCAGACAGTACGCAATACATATGGAAACCGTATGCGAAGAAGCGCAGCTGCCTGAACTCAGTCGAAAATAGGTCACTTTGAGCTTTTTATCTGATATATGAACAGAGCGCTCCGACCCGGCAATGTTTTCGCATTTTCGTCACAGGTCCGATGTCACCGGCAGAACGCGGGCCAGTACTTAAAACGCTGCCAACAGTGCCCGGAAATAGTGAAATATTGACGGGCCGTATGTATGTATTGTCAAAAAAGTTGCTTTATTTAGAGAAATATTTCCCGGCAATATTGCAGGCCACATATTACCGAAAAAAGTTGCTCATTTACAGACCTCATTAGGATGATCATGTTGTACTTTGGTAGCGAGAGCATCCGCCGCCTCGTTTCCCGCTATATGAGCATGAGATGGGGATCCAGAAGAGGTTGATTGATTTTTTACATGCAGATATGTTCTATTCTGAATTTGTTAATGTTTTCAGTCCTGGTTATTGGGTCCGTTATGGTCTATGTTGCTTCCAGGGAGTTATAACAGAACATTGTAGGCAATATTTGTCCGTTTTCCATTGTTGATATTGTTAATATTAATTTAGCGTAATTATTGTGCCACTACTCATTTATCACAGTTTATATTCAACAATTGTTCCGAAATTAATTAAATATGTAATAGTCACTTAATTTCTCCTCCTGGTAGTCGAAACAGTTCAATACTTCCAGCGTTTCAAACAGCAGATTGTAGTCTCATAAAACCCACTTCTTCAGTCACTGCTGAAAAATACAACATACAGAAGATTGAACAAACTGTGATTCATCAACAAACATTAATACAAGTTCTCATCATTCCAATTTGTAAATCTATTTTTTATGAGTTCGTTAGACAAAAAATTCTCTGATAAAATGTAAATTCTGATTGCTGATTAAATAAATTTTAAAAAATTGTAAAGAGTAAATAATTTATTTACTAGAGATCGCTTTATTAATTAATTGAAGTATTATAACCGAGATATGAGCGTTATTAAGCTATGAGCCCTCAGCGGCACATAATATTTAAATGATTATAAAGTAGTTTTCTAACAATGTTAACGAAGAAAGGGAAAACACAATATACACATTCCGTAAACGATAAATTTTCATTATAAGGAACATGAACAAAAAAGGAATTCAAAACAAGGGTAAATAACGACATAATTATATACTCTAAAGGAAAGATGTGAGCTGTGATTAATATTTCTTCGTAAATTTCAGTCTTCTAATAGTTTTATAATTACTGTGCTAATGAGGCTCTCAAATGCATAAATAATTACTTTAATTTATTATTAAATTTTGATTGATATGATTTATTTGAATTTCATAACATATAATTCACGAAATATACAAACTAATGATGCCAAATTATTACCTAATTCATCCACATATGCAAAGCGAACAATGTAAAATAAGAAATATTTCAGGGTGAAATGCGAAACAAACTAGAATGAAAAAGACAATTGAAATTATTTTAAAAAATTAATGAAAGAAAACTGCGGGATTTGCTTACGTATAGTTCAGCCGGTGTCAGCGGAAAATGGTTTCGTCTTCTATAGAAAATCCTCATTCAGAGAATATTTGATCTCCTCTTCCTCAATCGTCCAGCCACACGGCTTCCTCTGCAGTCTCGTTGCAATTCGTCGCCTTAAAATCGTATTTGATTTGAAGCTCTGCAATCCTCAGCCATCTGGACGAGCATAACACCATTTTGTCTGCGTCCAGAAGCACCTTGCCAAACTTTATCCTTTCTCTCCGAAAGTCCAGTCCATTTATTGAACAGCATACTTGTCCCAATGCCAACCGTCCAGATCTGTGCTGACCATTTCAGTTCCTCTCTGACCATCAGCTGCGTTGTCCAAACAAAAATCTATCCCTCCGCAGATTCCACTTTCCCGGCGTCCTGTTTGCTTTACGAAAGCAAATTCTTGTTCCATTTTGTGCGCACTTTGTAACTGAAGTGAAAATTATATCCTCCAAAAATTATAAACGGGTGACACGAAAACAGCACATTAAAAAATCAAATTTAACTGAAATATTCCGGTATATTGGTCAATAAAATTGAAAATATCACGAGATGTTGAGTGGTAAAATTAAAATATCCAGATATATTTGGTGTTAATACTAAAATTAACTAAAAATTTTAGCACAAAACTGAAATGTCACGTAACATTTAATGATAAAACTGAAACTTCTCGAAAAATCAAAAAATTATATATATTGTAATGCCAATTAATTAGGCCATGAATTGGTTTTAATAAAATTTAATTGTAGCGGCAGGAGCTTCCAAAGCGACAATGGCGCCGAGCTCTGTTGCTTTGTTGAAAGCCGAAATGGGAAATGCGCGCTAAAACTCTATATGCACTAGGATGGCAGTTGGCGGAGAAACATTGCAAGAGACAGACAAATAAAACTTGAGCAGAGACTAGACGTAGTTAATGTATTACCAGTTAAAGTTGTTAATTAATACAAAGTAAACATTGCATCGTAAATATTCGAAAGTAATAGCAGTTTTGTCAGAATAGAACTTTCCAAAATCTTCGTGGAGGAATTGTTCCAGGAGAACATTGGTAAATTATTGTGGAGCGGAGCAGCCAAATTTTAAAGTGAAGTGTAGAATCAGTGAAAACCAAGACCCGTTATTAAAAATTAAAGTGTGTAAAAGTGTCCGTACGAGGTAAAATTGATTGTTCTGGTACCAGACCGACGGTCCGTAAGTAACAGAACTTTGATAAATTTGTAAACGATAATTAAAAGGATAGAGTCAGATTTCGCTCAGAGTTCATTTCGTTTAGTTTTCTTTCCACTTATATTTAATATTGTTTTAGGTTAATTTTTTTTATATTTTGAATTGTTAATAGTCAAATTATACATTGATTGTATTTTAATTATCAAACCCAGTAGTGACCCTGAGATTAAGAGATTTTCAACATATTGGATTGTAAATATTGATGTGTATTCACTAGAACAACATAAATTGTAACTAATTAAAGTAAAGTTTTGTAAAATTTTGATCAAATACCGGCGTACAAAGATGGGGCTAATAATGTGCATTTTTATGAAATAAATAAAAAAAACTTTAAATATTAATAATTTTATTAAGCATTTCTTATAATTAATCGACCTTCTAATTGATCATTACTATATATATATATATATATATATATATATATATATATTTGGTGTTAAAATTGAAGTATCACAAGACATTAGACTTTGAAAAATCCCAAAATATTTGGTTGTAAAAACCATATCACGTGATATTTGATGGAAATGCTGAAATATCGTTACATAATCGGCTGTTGAAATGAAATATTCTCTGATTTAGTGCAAGAAAAAACTGAAAAATTACCGTTTATATACCGGTCGAACATGAAATTAAAATGAAATGAGGAACTGAGATATTTAGGAATGTTTTGATATATTTATATATCAATTAATAGATAGATGTCATATTATAATGTCTGCAGCCTCTACCTTTCTGGGTCTCAAACTGTATAGCTATTTTTACGACATATTTAAGAGAAAATACCAAATAAATGTTTCCTCGAACACATCAACACATACAGATAAATATATTAGGAATATAATAACTGCTTCTTGCAATTAGTAAAGGAACACCATTAATCAATTCATTTTTGTTTGTTTATAAAGTTAACAATTGTTCTAGCCACAAAAAAAGCTGTCGTTTAACATTATTCTGAGTATCAAGCCCTTTCCAGAAAACTATTAAAATTAGCAGTGACTACGCGCCTTACCCAAATAAATGAGCATTTAAGTTATTCGATATACACGGAAAAAATTTAGTGAAAATGACGGCAGGTTGTAGAGAGCACGATAAAATGGAGACAAAGCAGATGCATTCGTACTTTTACCATTTCGTACTCGCATATCGTTTTAAGTTTCAGAAAGTGAATACAAGTTCAAATGACAAACGAAGGTTTCAGCACCTTTACTATTATTAGGCATGATCTCATAACGTGAGAACCTGGGAATCAATTAAATATACTTAAAAGTTTCAATTTAACGTATGTTTTGAATTAATAAAAACAATTTTTGACCTTATATAGACACTTCCTATTTTTTATATTATGACGACGTTTCGATACCTTTTGGATCTTCTTCAGGTATTGACCACATTAACACAATAAAACGAAACATGCTATTAAATTTAAATAGTTTTGAAACGGGATCCGAGGCAGAATATTCATCTGACGCTAACGTCGTCATAATATAAAAAATAAATCTGTATAAGGTCATAATTGTTTTTATTAAATAGACTTACTTAATTTATTTAATTAATAATCAATAGAATCTATTGACTGCCTTCTATTGTATTAAAATTTAACGTTTTTAATTTCTTTTGTGATATAGTAATTTCTTGAATAATCCACCAGTATATCAATAATTTGAGAACCGACCTTTCTTATTAAAACAAACTTTTTAATTAAAGCAAATTGCTACAACACTACACGTTTCGTTTCAAATTTAAAACTTCTTCAGCTGTTTGTTATTTTTAAATTATGTAAGGTATTAAATTACAAAGTAATTAAAATAATATAAACATGTGGTTTTATATAAATTTATTTTAATTAAAGAACCTGTTTTAAAATAATCTACCTTTCTATTTTACAAAAATATATTTTATATCCAGCTATTAATTAAAATTAATATAATGTTATAAAGGCGCGTATCCAATGAATTGCCCGACTGCTTCCATCCATTGAAAACACATTTACTATATGTGTTTTATTAATGTATATTACGGACTAGTGAAACAAATGGATGGCTTGCAAATTAGTTAAACCTTCAAATATTTTTTTCCATAATACGTAGTCATAATTTGTTAATTAAGAATATTCATTACTTTATTGTTAATATTAACGCAGACAAAAACTAAATTAAATTTTGTTTAGTATTATATGTTATAGATGTTATATTGAAACGCGCATATATACGAGCGTACAAGGTGTCTCACAAAATAGAGGTAAAAACGTGAAGGGAACATGAAAAGCATTGAGAATTGCATAGGAACCTGCGACCGGAAACGTCACCGAATGTCGGTAGGCGGCGCTGTTCATGAGATCGCTGGAAGGGAAATATCTGATTTTTCCACATTCGAGCTGAAGTTACTTCAGAAAGCGCTTGCAACGCCTGTCAAGTATGAAATATATCTGGTTGCAAGAACCATCTGCGCTATTTGGCGTGATCCAAGAAATCATAGAGTGTTATCGTGGTAACTTCGTACATCACTTCAAACTTCCTGAAACTGATAATAAGAACGACAGATAAATACAGACAAAAGAAGTACTAATATAAATACCACACGAAGTTTGTGGAAGCCTGGTTCCTTTCTACAGAAAAAACGCCAGTGCCTAGAGAGACGCAACTGCACTAGTCAGTCGACTAAATTCAAAAGCGAAGAAACCGCAACGACACTGGGAAAGCAGAAGGGTTAGCGTAACAATAATGAATCGTAGCAAATACTGAGTGTCTGTTTGTACTGTGACACTCCCTTGCAACCATAGCAATGTCTCCTGCCGTCCAATTCTTGGAACGGCTTACCTGCGGTAGGAGGAAGTAACATTGGGAAAACAACAGCCCTTTCCATACATAGCTAATTTATTAAAAATATAAATACATACAATTATATAAATTTTGCCCCGACCAGGCAGTTATGAAACCCAGAGATTGTTGTGGCAAACTAGGCCCGAGAAACGAATTTTATACTAAGTGCTCTACGCAACCATGATAAATGTGCGATATTGGTTACCCGACTTGGGGGTCTCAGCAACACAGCTATTTCCCTCGCAGCTGGTCATCGACTTGGTGCCTCTTGTGGAGTCTCGCTGAACAATTCTTGAAAAACAAAGATCAACTACTCATTTCCACCTGTCCAGTCAGAATGCCTTCAGGAATCCACTTCTCCCAACCTGTGTCTCCAACTGTCTCTCTATTGGTCCATTTAATTTGTCATGGACCATTCACAGGTCCTAGACAATCTTATGTAGAAAATTTCAACAGCTAGACCCTCTGCACCTGCTGTTTGCGGACGGGAAAAGCCCCCTATGGATGTACAGTTGTAAACCCCAGCCGGTATTTTCTGCTGAAGTAAGTACCAGCAAAAACATGGTTGCTGACGCGAATGGCGACTGGACAGCTATGACAACACCCGCGTCACCAAACACAAACGCCCCAAGCACCTCCTCCTCCACCCCGAACCCCCATGATCGGCTCATTTATATAATACTGACCACGCTCGTTAACGGCTGTTACAGGACGTGTACGGAGATCCGGATTCCACGACGAGAAGAGGATCGACGTGCATGTTACCCACAACCAACTACTTACTTATTCCTACCAACAATACCATGTGCATGTTGCTGTCACACAAGAGCAGTATCCTAGCTCACTGTGCCGTTCAACCCATCTAACTATCGCTGAGGTTTTTCTCCGGGAAGGAAAACCTTCAGGTTGAATTATCGGCACTTTCTTCCCTCAGCCCTACGCTCTTCATTCTGTCTCTCTCACAAGCTATCTCCGTGAATGACCGTATTAAAGGGTATTATGCCCTCAGCTGCGGATCAGGTAAGGTCTGTGAGGGCTATTCTCTCGCAGGCAGTACGTGCGAGGGATATTCTCTCGCTGGAAGAACCTTGTAGGAATGACACGAAGGGGCTTCCTTTTGGGGATGCCTTTTCCTCTCCGTTTTTGAACTAAGGTTCCCACAAGCCGAGGCACCTCGGCCTGTTTTGAGAGGTGTAAGTTCCGGGGTCACAGACCTTTGGTATACGGTACTAGTTGTTCGCTTTTCCCATTGGAAACTGGTCGAGGTACGGAGAAGGGAATGCTGCGTCCCCACAGCAAATACTTCTCCCGCTATTGGAAGGACGTGGGACATGTACCCAATGCCCGACCTACCTGATGCAGGTTTTTCTAGGGTTTTCCCTGCATTACTTTTAGGCGAATGCCGGGTAGGATCCTTGAACTATAGTCCGGGGCCCTAGTTACCCCTTGGCTACCTTCCTTTACCCTTCTGCAAATCCCTTGCTATGCTATTAAAGGGGAGTTTCCACCATGTGGATTACCCTCAAGTAGCCTGTTACCCTAAAAACAAAAACAGGTGCGGATCAAACACAAGTTCGCAATGCTTGTGTTCCAAGTTAGTTTACTAACAGCACGTGCAGAGGGGGTGTAGAAAGTGGAAGACCCCCTTGCTTTGCCGTGCGTGCTTTCAAGGCGGCACGGCCTTTAAGGGTCTTTGGCCCATTAAAAAAAGCGATTAAACAAACTGACTAAAATATCAGTATAACATCAATTAAAGAAACGCCTATCCTCAATAACGCGCTTTAGTACATTAATTGCTGTGATGTTTGATTTAATATAAAGTGTCTCTGATACGTCTGGAATTGTACCTGGTGTCAATGACTAAAATCTTAGCATTTTGGCAATTAAATTAATGTTTCTCATTGATTATATGTTTGGAGACTACAGATTGTTTATCGTTGGGAAGTTTGATATTAGACATTTAGACATATGTTCCTTGATACGTATATTAAAGGGACGTTTTGTTTGCCCTATGTAGCAGGAATTACAATTAGAGCAACAGATTTTGTAAACTTGTGGGTTGTTTTTAGCAAGAATGGATATTTGATATTCTTTAAAAATTTAGACGAATTTGTGAAGGTAACAATTTGTAATCAATCAGACGTAAATTTTTCATTCTACCTGAATTTAATGTCTTCTACGCCATTGGTAACAATTATTGCAGTATTTTCCGAATTACGTCAATTTATTTATTGTAATTTTGTTACACTTTCCCACGACGGGGAAATCTGTAACTGTAGTGGAAAGGACAGACAGACAAAAAACCAACAGTTTCTCCCAGAATTTTATAATTTCTGGACTTTGAAATTTTTGTGCTACATACGATTTGGGACTTTATCAGAGTCTGAAGTTTTTAATCCGCTGGTTTAGTGCGATTCACGCACGAATCCGCGGACACAATCGAGGCATCACCAAAGCAGTCTAACCTTATCCGAGAGCGGTCTCCTGACCATCCCCTGTAGTCACCAGGGTTTCCTACCACGGTCTCGTATTCGACTCCGTGCACACGCAGAAGCTACGAGGCCGAAGGCAGATCCGTCTAATTGAAACTTCTCCTGCCAGCTTACGACTTAATTTCCCAGATTGGATTCTGCATTCATCCCGGACATCCGACTTGGCACAGTCCAGACTGCAGTATTTAACCAGGTGATGAAAATCCATATTTTTGTTTCTTCATAGCGGCTACATTTTATGTATTAAACGTCCTTGAAACTCAGCCGTACGTGCATTTGCATAAGTTAATATAAAAGGCGTGTGAAGATTTATAAGTGTACTTCAGCACCCGCTTAAGAGGAATAATTAAACAGAATAATTCGTACTGGATAACCTTCTATATTATTTGGTGGAACTTACGATTTGTGTAATTCTGTGTGAAATTTTGTATTTGACGTGAACTGGTTAAAAAGTTTCTTACATTGGACAAAACGAACTTTTGTTTCTATTGGATCAGTCGGCTAGCTGCCTCCTAAACTGGTCGAGGCACGGAGAAGGGAATACTTCGTCCCCACAGGAAACCCCTCTCCCGCTATCGGAGGGGCTTGGGACGAGTACCAAATGCCCGTCCTACCTGATGCATATTTTCTAGGGTTTGTCCTGCATCACTTTTAGGTGAATTAGAGGTAGGATCCTTAAACTCTAGCCCTGAGACCCTAGTTAACCCTTGGCTATCTTCCTCTACCCTTCCGAATTCCCCCTTTCAAATTCCTTCCTATGCTGCTATTAAGGAGGAGTTGCCACCACGTGCTAATATTATTATTAAGCATATCGAAAATTAGTAATGTTTGCCGCATATCCAATTCATGGCTTTCTTTTAATTTTGAAGTTAAATCTGTTCGTGCGGAATACGAGTCTTCCACTCTAACCTGCTGTTATCAATTCTACCGACGAGTTGAGCCTGGGCAATCCTGTAAACAAACCTGGCAGAGCAAGGTGAGTGATTGTACAGGATACTGTGATCAGTTTCTCTCACTGATATATTAATTCAAGATCAGTTTTGAATAGGACATTCAGAGAAGCACAACCAAAAATTCAGTATTCACTCTTCTTCCACCACGTTTACTTTTACAGGAAATCTCACTCGCGTCGAGTAGTGTTGAGTTCACGTTAGGTTTTGTAAGATAAAAGAGTATGAAGTATGAATATTTAATAAGTATTACTACCACTTATATCTCGATAATGTCGGCACATTTTTGGGGTATGCTTATTTAAATAAACTGTTTAAGTCTGATTAACAAATTCATTAACTGAGTTCTACTCTCCAGACAAGAAAATATTCTTACATTTATTATGAAATATATTAAGATAATTTGCTGTCTTCATATACTTAGTTAAAGAGCTTTATTCCGAAATGAGAAATGGTGGATTGATAAAGTTTAAGTGAATATAAGACACAAGTGATTTATTGTTTCATATTCGCAATTTTTTCATTGCATTTTACGAATCTGAATATTTATAAAATATAAGCACAAGTAAATATGCAGAGCATTTTCGGCAAGTGTACTGTGATAATTGTTAGATTTCTGTTTGACGGTGGTTGTTTTGAGGGATCGTCATATAGAGGCGTCTTCCGCATGAAGTGCACACAAACAGTCCTCTAATCTGCAAGATCGCACAGCATTGTCTCGCACGTGAGGAGGCCACTGTTGGCAAAGCAAAGCCATGTGTTCCAACAAGGCAAGCGATTATGGACAGACTGCTGCGTGTTGCGTCCGGTCGCCGTAAAATTAGATCAGCTTTAATAGAGCTTAATGGACGCGATATGCCATAGCCAATCAATGAGTGTTAGTAGCGGAGGTCGAAACTAGTGCAGGTGCCAAAATCTACAAAGAATAGACATTTCAGTAAAAATACCAATAGGCAACTCCCAAGGGGTGAACAGGCGTGAAATGTTTAAATATACGAAAACGGCCGAATATTTAGTTCTATGAGATAAATAGTTTCTCGCTAGATGCGTTTAGTGAATAATTTCAACCCCTTACAGCATGGCAACATACGTAAAAATAACGCAAAACAACCGAGATTGGTGTAAAATTCAGGGTTATAGCTGTCAATTACTTTAATTTTAAAATTAATTATGTCACTAAGTTGTAGTTCTGTCCCTAGGTGTAGGGTTGGAGGAGGAAGTGGGTGAAAGACGTTTATATAAAAGAAATGAGTAAAGAACCGAGCCAAGTGTTGAATCAGGGTTTCTGGAAGTCACTGACTTTAATTGTGACATTTACCATTGTAAATGGTGCGTATATTTATTTTATTTTAATATATAATACAAAAATAAATAATTACAATTTTGGATGAAGTTTTATCGGGATTCCAACCGTTGTGTTTACTTAACTACGCTACCCGGTTGGAATCCCGAGAAAATTTCATCCAGCAACTACACCGGGAAAACCTAGGAATTATTAATTACAATTTTATTTAAACTCAGGATTTTAGGCCTTATTATCAGAGACTTTTTTATTATACATATGAACTGACTTTCTTGGAGCCACAATGCTTACATTTCCTTCAGAAAATGAAAAGTGTTGGGTGCGTGTTTCTTAAAGATAGTGTGTATGAATCTGGTGACTGGACAAATGTGAACAGATTTTTTTTGTGTAACGTATTAATTATTACTATTGCTATTAATTCATTTTATATGTAATATATCTATTGTACATTTGTTACGAATCCTATTTCAACATTACAGGGCTAATGGTGTATAAATTTATCTATCTATCTTTACTGACGTCCATTTATTCCTGGGTCATTCCATGCCAAGTGACCAAATATTCAAATAAAATTTTTAGTCACCATCTCCAATCTTGCTGAAATTTTGTGTAGGGACAGATATGTTTTTGAGACAATGCTGTGTAAAATTTCACCTTCATAAGTAGTATAGAGGGGGCAATGATTTTCTTTCGTCGCATTCGTTTAGTATATCATGTTATTTAAATGAGTGCAATTTTCAAAGTAATTTTTCTGGACTTAAATGATAAGTCTCAAACGTGAAATAAAATGACTTTATCAGAAAAAAGTCTGCTCTTTCTGATGGTAACAAAAGGAACTTGATTGAAGCAAAAAGTTTTTTCCTATTTGTGTGTGAAAACGCACAAAATTTAACACATAAAATTTGAACCTCACATTAACTAACATATATTGTAATACCTAGTTAAGAAGGCCATTATTTGGTTTATATTTCATCATATTTGTTTCACGGCACTGACTAGAGGTGGACGGAAATTATTTAAAATCTGTTTACCATCACACACTGGGAATCTTGGGTTGCTCATATAAAAACATGGTGATTGACGGCGGATGAGTGTTCACCAAAGGGAGGACTATAATTGGGAGTCTTTAGAGGCTCTTAGATCTAATGTCTGACGGACATCGGAACAAAACCCCAAAGGAAAGATAACAACAGTTTTTGTTGACATCCAATTATAAGATAAGGAAATGTTTATCTAACAATATTGCGTAGCTCTCTGAGCGTGGGAAAGCCGGATGATGTCCGAACGTGTGAAATCAAAACTGTGGGAAAAAGGAATATTCTGGAGAAGGGGAAGCTGATAAACAAGTGAGTTTGGAAGCCAGAGAGTGAACGAGTTAGTTGGGTGCCAGAGCGCAAGGAAGGCGGATCCTGAGGGAGGAAATGATTTAGTTGGATGCAGTATTAGTTGAACATCAGAATTGAACTCTGTTTTGTGAATGTGGAGAGATCCTGAACATTTTAAATAAGCATTGGAATTGTCAATAATACTAGACAAATTGATTGGTGGTCGCGGGCGAAACATCGATACGAGTAGTCGGAAGTCTGCAGTCTGGATACTGAAAGGATAGTGTTGTGTTGTGAAACGTGTGTCAGTAAAAATGTCTGTGTAAATTTTATGCACAGAGTGGCCATTATTAAAGAGAAGTGTGTTCCAGAACTCGATAGCATAAAACTTGTAAGTAGCAATTTAAAATAAATAATTTGTAAACCGTAAATTAAAGGTGAAAGGTCAGATTTCGTTTCTAGAAACTTCAATAAATTAAATTTCTATATTATGTAAAATAATTTCAAGTGTAATTAGATTTTGTTCTTTTTATCAGGCCTAGTGGAGACCCTGAGATTTTGAGTTTCATTCTTTGTAAAAAAAAATAATAAAGATAAATTTTCTTAAATGCCACAAAAGGTAAAATTAATTGTTTATTAAAATTTGATCTAAATGTGGCGAAATAAAGTAGAGATTTAAATTGTATTTTGTGTGTATAAATTTGTTTTCTTTTGTTAAATTTAAATTTTTGGTTTAATTTAAATTTCCTTTAATTAAATATTTAATTGTGGTTATTACAATATCTTGACAACTAAGTGAGCTTGAAATCTGATACTTACTAAAGCATAAGTTTGTAGAACGTCTTGTTTCAAAGTTATAAGCACGACAATTATGCTTCAAATTGACGTAACGGTTTTTCTGAGCAACTTTGTGAGATAACAGCAATAAAACTAAAACTTTTAAAACCTTGGAACTGCAACCTTCATGTATAGAATAAGAAGTTGTCTGTAGTTGCCCTTTTTCAGGAGGCTAGCTGCTACAGTTCCACAACAGTAGTACTTGAAACTTCACAATCTATTCACGTGCACGGTTGAATTGCACAGGTGACTTTTTTTCAGGAGGCCCTGGTGCCCCCTCTATACTACTAGTGAATCTTAGATTTTGCACATCACTTGAAGCTTTACTCAACACTATCACCAAATTTCATCAAAATACAAGGTGGTAACCGAAAGGCGATTTGGTCACTTGACATGGAGTGACCCTCCTGCTGCGTTGGTCAATGACCGCGACGTTCGATTATCCTCTGGCCGCTCCGTTGTATCCCCACATTCATTATCTTCACTTCTCTCTCTCTCTCCCTCTCTCTCTACCGTCAGGGATCATCATGGTTTATTTGAAATTGACTACCGAGGGGTTAGATTGGAAAGCGGAAAATAAATAAGTAAATATTATTGCTACTATTAAAGCTATCAATCTAATCTAATAAATAAAGCAGTATGTTTCTTATACAAACCTACACCGGTGGACCAAATTTCGTACACGTAATCTTTGCGACCGGGAAGCAAACACTGTCGGGTTGAGACGCACCTATCACCCCTAGAAGTGAGGATAAACGGGGTGGAAAAATTCTAACATGTTAAAACAGTCGATATTTGAGTCGGATAAATATATTTAGGGGTCAAAGAGATTAATAGTTTTTCTACCTATGTTTACGAGTATAATTTCAACCCCTTAAACCATGAGAAAGGAGTACACTTAGGGGAGGGGGCGGACGGACGTTACAACAAAATATCTCGAATATAACCGAGATTTGAGTCGAAACCAGGGTTATGGATGTCCCTAAGTTTAATTATGACATTCATTTGGTCAATTAAGCATCAGGGGTGGGGGTTGAATTTTACAAACACGTTTGATAGGCGATATTAGCGTGGAATAAATAATTTTCAGGTTGAATGACGTCGATAGTATTCCTTCCGAAGTTGTGTGTGCAAAATATCAACCCCTTTTGGCATTAGAGGGGATTACGCATAGGGGTGGGGGTGGACGGGGTGGAAATATTATATCATGCTAAAGCAGCCAATATTTGATTGGGATAAATATTTTTAGTGGTAACACATCTGCCGATGTAATCCCTGTAAAATTCACTCCCTAACGGAATAAGGAAGGAGCACCATTATGGGTGTGTTTGGAGGGCGTTACAAGAAAATAACGAGAATACATTCGACATTAAAGTCAAATCCAAGGTTATGTATTTGGATTAGTTTAATTATGACATTTAATTGGCCAGTTACCCCCAGGAGCGATGGTGGACAGAGATGAAAAATTTTAAAAACTGCAATCGAGACCAATATTTGTTTTAATAAAATATTTTAGATTTATTAGATTTATATTATTTCTACGACTTTCTCTATAATTTCAAAATCTTTTGGCACGCCAGGGGAGGACGGGAGGTCGTGGGGACGAAGAAAATAAAGAGAGAACTATTGAGATTCGAGACAAATTGGGGTTATGGATGTTGCCGAAATTAATTATGACATTCAAATTGCACGGTTGGCCAAAACGAGGAAGGAAATTTTCAAAAATATTGATCGGACGATATGTGCGACCAATAAATATATTTATGTGTCATTTAAATGAATAATATTTCGGTAGATATTCCCTGTATACTTTCACTCCGAATTGGAATGGGAGGGGCGCACGTTTAGGGGTGGGGTTTAGTGGAGCATTACATGAAACAAAAGCGTTTAGACCGAGATTCCAGTCAATTCTGGTTTTATAGATGTCTCTGAGTTTCATTGTCACAAACTGGATAACGTGCGGAGGTGGGGAGTGGTTTTTGGGTGGCAGAAATATGCAAATAATGTAACCAGCCGATTTTTGCTAGGAATAAATACTTTTTGTTTAACTGACAGTAACGGGGTGGAAATTTTCTAACGTGTTGAAACGGCGATATACTCGTCGAATGAAACTATTTCAAGGTCAATGAGAACACCCAACGGAATAGGAGGTGAAGACGTTTAAGGATAGGGGTCTAGTTGCGTTACATAAAATAGCGCAAAAGCATCCGAGATTGGAGTCTAAACGGGGGTTATGGATAAATTACATCCCGGGATAAGCTGGACACCCAGCAAGTACTAAAGAATAGATTAGCATTATCATTCTCATATTAAAAAATTCCAGGCATCCATTTTAAATGCACGTGTCACATAAAGTAGGCAATACAAATAGCAGGTTCTTTTATGTGATGTTACAGCCCGCTTTTACATACCTTATAACAAGGGTAAGGAAACTCTCGTGTGTTGAGGACTGTGTTGCAGGACTCATGGGCTGTGATTCAAGCATATGTACACTTTAGCAGTCGGAGTAATTAATAGTATTTATTACTCTATAGAAATATTAGAAACCTTTTTGTCAATAAACGATCGTCCACATATATAAAATAATATATAATCATTTATATTCATATCTTAAAAAATTACAGGCATCCATTTGGTATGATACGAGTCACATAAAATCGCATATACCCAAATAGCGTATTCTTTTGCGTGACGTCACTGCCCGCTTAAACTTCTCTTATAACAAGGGTAAGGCAGCTGCCCCGTGTTGAACCGGCTTCCCTGCAGAACACATCGGCTGAGATTCAAGCATAAGTGTACTTCAGCAGGCGGAGGAATTAATCATATTTATTACTCTTCCAAAATATTATAAAATGTTTTGTCATTAAACAATCGTCTACATATACTAAATAATAGATACTCACCAATATCCTCACACTAAAAAAATTACACGCATCCATTTTGTATGACACGAATCACATAAAATCAGATTTACAAATGACGTATTCTTGTGCGTGACGTCAATGTCCACTTATACTGCCCTTATAACAAGGGTAAGGCAACTCTCGCGTGTTGAGACAGCTTATTTGCGGGAAACATCGGATCAGATTCAAGCAAACGTGCGCTTTAACAAGGCGGAATAATTAATAGTTTTTATTCCCCTATCGAAATAATAAAAACTTTTTTTTCTATAATCAATTGTGATTCTGTCTATATATAAATATGAATGAAAAAATTTACGTCGGATTGAAAAGCCTTTTGAGTGTTGTCAACTGACAAGTGCAGTTGTGTTTCTCTAGGCTCTTCTTAGCACCTGACGAAAGGCACAAGGTTCCGAGAAACTTTGTGTGGTATTCATTTTACCCTTTTGTCTCAATTGGCTACCTTTCGTATTCATTATAAATATGAATGTAGGCTTCTTTTTCTGTCCTTTATGCGATTCTAAACTATTTATCTGATAGCACGTAACATTAGTGAGTTTTTGTGGTGAACCCCCCCCCCCCATAGTTTTTATTGGTCTTTCGTTGCGTTTGGCAGCTCGGAAGGTGTGACCGAGGTGAATTTTAAAATCATACTATATCGGCTGATGATATAGTTGATTAGTTACTTTTAGCGGTTCATGTGTTGAATACATTCTATCCTTATTAATTTACAGTATAATTGTAACTTTTTATATTAAAAATAATGGAGGGGGTGTTGTATCGTTAGAAGAAAATAAAGCGAAAACAGTCGAGATTCGAGTCAAACCGGGGTTATGGAAGTCGCTGAATTTATTTATGACAACCAAGGAAATGCGCGGGGACGGTATGTTCTGGGCGAAATTGGGCGGGGGTAGAAATGTTCAAACATGTTAATCGCCCTATTTTTGTGTCGTATTAAATATATTTCTGGATCAATGAGATTAATAACTCTACATGTTTCCTGTGTATATTTGCAATCCATTTCGTGCTAGGTATGGGCGTACATTTATGGATATCGGTCGACGGGCGTTACATAAATATAATGCAAAATCAACCCAATCAAATCGGGGATTATGGATGTTTGACAACCCGGGCAACGCCAGCCACCCAACTAGACTAATAAATAAAGCAGAGCGTTTAATTGTATGTTCCTTATACAAATCTACACATGTGAAGCAAATTTCACCAAATTTCGTGCACGTGTTCTTTGCGACCAGAAAACAAACACTGTCGGGGTGCCACACGCGTATCACCCCCAGTAGCGTGGTGGACGGGATTGGAAATATTCAAACATGCTAAAACAGCCGATATTTGAGTCAGATAAATATATTTAGGGGTCAAATTGATTAACAGTGTTTCTGCCGATGTTATCTGAATATAATTTCAATCCCTTCCAGCATGCGAAAGTAGCACCCTTAGGGGTGCGGGTGGACGGGTGGTACAACAAAATAACGTGTATACAACCGAGATTGAAGTCAAAACCAGGGTTATGGATGTCGCTGAGTTTAATTATGACATTCAATTGATCCATTAACCCTCAGGGGCGGGAGTGGAGATTTTTAGACATGTTAAATGGTCGTTATTTGCGTGAAATAAATATTTGACATTATCAATGACATTTATAGTATTTCTACCGATTTTGTTTGTGTATAATTTCAACACTATACGGCATGGTAGGGAAGCACGTATAGCGGTGGAAATTCGAGTCAAATCAGGGTTATGGATGTCGCTGAATTTATTTATAACAACGTGGGCAACTGTACTTACAGAACAGTTGAAACTACATTATTTGAGGTTGATTAATATTTTGTTCTCAACATCTCATTTCAGCAAGATACGCGGTTTTTCAATCCGTTTGAAAAGTTTGATTTCGAAAGTTCCATGAAAGAGATATTTGTTAGAGTAAATGATGTACTCGTTCGATTGTGAATTTTTTTCTGAGCAAGCATTTCTTTTGGCGGAATACGGTGGATGGGGCACAGTTCGAACTTTAAATTGACAGTTTTCGCCATTGTAACAGCTCAGGTTTTCAAGGTTTGACGGAAAAGCTTTCGGGTGAAATGTGGACGTCTTACTTTAATTTTTGGTTCAATCGCTTCAATAAAGGCGCGTAACAATCCTATATAGTTTCACTATTTTTTTAAACCATTTATTTAGGGAAATCTGCCTTTAACACATAAAAATCGTGGCCATCACCGTAATGGCCGATTTCACTGTATTTGCCGTCTTCGGAGGCGGTTCGACTGAAGAAACATCTCCGTTTCGACCATTGTTTTGTCTCTGGAATGTAGTGATGGATCCATTTTTCATCATAAGTTATGTATCAACGCTGATACTCGTCAGCATTCTGTGGATAAAGCAGGCAGTAGATCGACTACGATGCTGAACTTCAATAATAAAATAACGAATTGACATGTGGGTCTGTCAGATAATATTATGGGAACACAAAAGCAGTTATACCTATCGAGTTGCGAAAAGAGAATAATAATAATACAATAGAATATTTACATCAAGACAAACAGAATTCTGATAATAATAATGCCAAATTGTGTGGGTCTTCAGATGATAACAACTATATAAAGCAGCTCTTCTTCGAGCAGAACATATTTTACCCATATATAACATTAACACAGAACACATTGGTGTCACGAAATAAATTCATCACCTACAGTCGTCGAACATAGTTAAGGCTCACTCTCGGAATTATAAACTGTTTTCAATGTCGGGTCAGCTGTATCAACTCGTTTTTTATTTATTTAGGCGTTTTTCCTTTAGAATGAAAGTGTTTAATAACATCCAGCAACTAGGTTTTTAAGATATTGCTAGAAAATAAGACAAACTTTTTGCTTTGTCAAATAGAAAAACTGAGACTACGCACTAGATATGGCAACAGCGTATTTAAAGTTGGTACTTTCCAGAAACAATTCATTAGACACAACCAGAGCCTGATTTAGGTATTCTAAATTACTTAATGATCTTAACGAAAAAATTCGTTTTTGGTATTCGACTAGCGATTGAAAAGTGGGACAGAAAGAATAGTAAAAGACTGAAAGATAGGTTACATTGGTTAGATGAATTGATTTAAGACATTAGAGTACGTATTGGAATGTCTATTTACGTAATAGCATATGGAGTGGAATAAAAGTGTGAGGTTCATTGTAATGCAAGTATTATTTAAGGATGATTTTTAACTTATTGGACTGAATTGTAGAAAATGTGTTAAAATATTCGCTGATAATGAGTGGATAAAAGTTTTTTTTTCTTTTCAGGAAAAAGAAACGGAAAATATTGGCAAAATATTTTCTTTTCTAAGTTGAATTTAAATTGAAATATCTTTTTTTTAGGATAACAGGCTACATGAGGGTAATCCACAAGGTGGCAACTCTTCTTTAATAGCATAGGAAGGGATTTGAAAGGGGGGATGTGGAAGGGTAGAGGAAGGTAGCCAAGGGTTAGCTTGGGCCCCCGGGCTATATTTTAAAGATCCTACCCAGCATTCGCGTAAAGAAATGCAGGACAAACCCTAGAAAAACCTGCATCAGGTAGGCCGGGCATTGGGTACTTGTCCCACGCCCTTCCGATAGCAGGAGAGGAGTTTGCTGTGGGGTCTGCAGCATTCCCTTCTCCGTGCCTCGACCAGTTTAGGAGGCAGTTGGCCGACTATTCCAATGAGAATAGTGGACAACTCTTACCGTATGCCCAAGGTGCGGGGTTGGACACTTTAAAAATGTTAAATGACCAATATTTGCGTCCATTAATTATATTTCGTGGTCAAAGGGATTGATAGAATTTCTACCGATGTTTTCTGTGTGTAATTGCTACCAATTTCAGCATAGAAGTGGTGGGGCGTTACACAAAAATAGCGCGAAATCACCCGATATTGGAGTCAAATCCGGGTATATGGATATCGCTGAGTTTAATTATAACAATAAGGACAACGACTTTCTCCCAGTTCAATAACTCTGTTTAGTTCAAAATTGTGGTAATGAATGCACACATAATACATATAAAAATATATAATTTTACAATTGCAGAAAAAAATAAATTCTCGTGCAAAGTACGATCTTCTGAACATACTTTGGTATTGTCAGTTGAACGATTTTTCATAAACTCTTTACTCTCAGGGTTCCGTGGGGAAGATATTTTCTTATTAAATCGAGCCATTAGTATGGCCACCAATATAAATCACAATACCGCCATTGAAGTCTCTGTGACGGCAAGCGTAGCGGTCTTTGCTCAGCGAGATCCATAAATGAGTTTGGGTGCAGCTTACGACGTGACCTCTGACGTCATGGTGGTCACACAACCAGTTTCTTAACTACATGCAAAATATGGAAGACGAGAAATTTAATTAGTATTCATTTGATATAATGTAAGCACAAAATAAACAGATTAAACAACGCAATGCATAAATTCCCATTTTATTATGTTCAATGTCTTGTATTGAAATACTATTGACTTGTGTTAAGGAAAATACAACGTCAATATAACGAAAATCACAAATTGAGGACCGCGTGCATACGTTAGCATAACTGTGTTTGAGGACAAAACAACTTGTTTCGAGGCCTATTTGTGATTCATGATCATCTAAATTGTCAAACGTTAATACGTAATGGTACATTCAATGACTCAGTCAATTCTACATTTACGGATTCTAATGAGACGTTAAAATATAATTTATACTTCATAAACTCACTACTAAGAGGAAACAAACACAACGACTTGTTCTTATCTTCTGTTTTGTGATCGATAGTAATAAAAGAAATATATGCTATCAAACAGAAAAACTACCTATTCACCTCCCTCTCTGTCGATATACAAAAATATGAACGTTTAAATCTACGTAGAGAGACATTTATTTTATTATCCTTTTACGTTTTACGTATGAGGGGATATCTTAAAAGGTTTCCCCTTTGTTCCGTAAACTTTTCTCATTGGAATATGCAGAAACGTTTCTTTTCTTTTCCGACTTCAATACGGGCCTATAAATACTTGGGCCTCGGCCGGGGCAATAAGGGAAACGAATTGCTCGGAATTTAAGCAAATATCTCAAGATTGCAATAGCCCTGTTATTTAATTCGGCGGAGAGAACGGACGATATTTTGCCGAGATGGTCTCAAAGGGCAGACTTGCCTCGCACAATCTGTTAGAGGACCGAGAGGGCTCGTAAGATTAATATCGCGCGCTGGGAACAATGCTCGAAATATCAAGAAATTCCATAACATAACTTCACTATGACTCCACAAATAGGCCTATTCATTTTATCTAACGCTGTCCATTCTGTTCTTCCTGTACGCTTCAACATTGTGTATTATTATATATTTTATTCCTTTACATCACTGGGGTTCAATTTACTTGCAAAACAGGAAAGTTTTAACATCGTGTATTGCCAAATATTGCAAATATTATGTATTTTCCTTTAGAAATATATAACGTTTTCCTTGCAAAACGAAGTTGAATGCCAATTTACATTCAGTCGGGCGTATTTTCGGTTTTCATGTTCGTTGTATTAGGGTCGCAACCGAAATACTATTTGAACGATTTTGGATAGTTACGGAATTCAACCAATGT
This sequence comes from Zhengitettix transpicula, assembly GCA_037074705.1. NCBI lineage: Eukaryota > Metazoa > Arthropoda > Insecta > Orthoptera > Tetrigidae > Zhengitettix > Zhengitettix transpicula. The sequence goes on along the minus strand of CM073591.1, from coordinate 184,045,912 downwards.
TTTTTGCGATAATGACATACGAATACGAAACACTTAGCATATTACATGCATTTTGGGACTGTTATGAATTATCTTCGAAATTGAAGTAAATTTGAACTGTATAACATGGGTTATATGACGGTCTTCATAACAATATTTCTTCAGTTTTTATCTATAATAATGGTTTTTGTTTGTTCTGTAACGTATTTAATTTGGATGAGTTGTATTGATTAGATTAGTTAATGAAACATTTAATTTATTTGATTAATAATTTTTTAACACGTTTATTTTTTAGGGTTACAGGCTACATGAGGGTAATCCACATAGTGGCAACTCCCCTTTCATAGCATAGGAAGCGATTTGAAAGGGGGGATGCGGAAGGGTAGAGGAAGGTAGCCAAGAGTTAACTAGGGATCCGGGGCTATAGTTTAAGGATCCTACCCGGAATTCGCCTAAAAGTAATGCAGGGAAAACCCTAGAAAAACCTGCATCAGGTAGGTCGGGCATTGGGTACTTGTCCCACGCCCTTCCGATAGCGGGAGAAGAGTTTGCTGTGGGGACGCAGCATTCGCTTCTCCGTACTTCGACCAGTTTAGGAGGCAGCTGGCCGACTGTTCCAATGGGAACAGCGAACAACTCTTACCGTATGCCCAAGGCAACTACGAGCTAATTCGTACGCAGACACGCTTCGACATGTCGCTTCGCTAAAGCTGAATCACGAATACGCGTCCATATTCGTCAGTACAATGGCTGGTGGACTTATTTTTTTCGGATGAGTTTCTTGCATTACTGTTGGAACAAACTAATATATGTGCTGCGCCAAGAAATTGAAAAACGCAAGGCAATAAAAACATCTAATAGGTTATCAAAGTGGAAGATTGTTTAAGAAGTTCCACAAACAATAAAATATTATTTGAATTAATTTTTATAATTATATTTTTGTTTCATTTTTTACTAAATTTTCTGTTCATGCAAGACAGCATTGATTTATTGTTCTTTTCCCAGAAGCCATCTATCAATATTAGCACTGATATATTCCGAGGTTAATCGTAGCTGCACAAAAATGACAAGTACACAAGGACGAGATAACTCGTAGTTGGCGTCCTAGAAAAGAACTCAGTTATCTCGTAGTCGGCATTCAACGTGTTAAATAAATTAACAGGATTATTATAATTTGGATTATTAGAGTAGTATGTACAAGAGATTCAAATTAAAACACTATTTAGGACTAGTGAGTGTCGTGTAGCAGAAATCTAGTCAAACGCATCTCGATGCGGAAGTACAGACAAACGTGATTGTTTTTTTCTCGTCGGCCAGGATAAAATATTTCTACCACCTTCGACCTCCGCCCACTCCCTCACATCCTCGCGAAACCTGCGTGTTTCCAAGTTTGTCATAAATAAACTGAGTGACATCCATAACCGAGATTTGACTCGAATCTTGGATGTTTTAGCGTTATTTCCTTGTAACGTGCTCCGCCCACACACCTAAGCGTGATCCCATCCCAATCAGATAGGGGTTGATATTATACCCAAACAACATTAGTAGAAATATTACCACTGTCATTGACCCCGACAAATATTTATTAGACGCAAATATCGACCTTTTAACATGTTTGAAAATTTCAACCACCATTAAACGCCAAGTTGAATGTAATAATTAAACTAAGTGACATCCATAGCTTCAATTTGACTCCAATCTCGGTTAATTTTCCGTTATTTTATCTCTAAATGATCACCTCCCATGCCGAAAACGGGTTGAACACATTGACCCCGAAAAAGTTTGTTTCGACAAATATATCTGCCGTTTTAACATGTTTCAAAATTTCCCTCTCGTCCAGACGTTCTACTGTGCGTTAAACAACTAGTTGAATGTCATAATTAAACTCAGTGACATCCATAATTCTGGATTTGACTCCAATTTCGTTCGTTTTTGCGTTCTTTTTTTGTAATGTAATGCCACTCAACACAAGGTGCTCTCCTCCCAAACCAAAAGGGGTTAAAATTATATACAGACAACTTCTAGAGAAATATCATAGACCCAGAAAATTATTTATCCGACGCAAATATCGGTCGTTTTCACATGTTTGAAAATTTCCACCACGTTCACCCCCCACAGTGTTTGTTTCCTGGTCGCAACGAACACGTGTACGAAATTCAATGGAATTTTCATTCACGGGTGTAGATTTGTATGAGGATCACACCCGCATACAATCACTCATACATACACACATAAAGTCAATTTTATTTATAAGAAGAAAGATTGTTAACATTTTTTACTTGCCGCTCTGATCTCATTAAGTGTTTTGCGAATCTTTGAAAAGACTTCACTCAAGGTACATTTATCAATTGTTCAGAAAACATTTTTATTAATGAGTAAGTAAGAAACAATACAAAATTAACTAGAAAATAGTTGTTTTAGTAGACAGGTTGTCGATAATATCGAAGGTTATTTCATGTCAAATTTACAGAAATGAACAATGCTACCATCGAACTGTCACACATTGGTATTTATCATCGTGAATATCGATTTCAGTAAATAAATATATTAAAACGGTTGTTAATGTTGTAGAAAAAGTTACTTAACCTTGAGTTAGTCCACTCAAAATATGTTCCTGCAATATTATTATACTGACTCATTTCCATCTCACATTTTTCAAGAGATGTTTCAAATACTAAGAAAATAAAAATAATGATATGATTCATATTTTGAGTTGTAAATTAATTATTGGTTTTAATCGTAATGAGTGTAAAACACGACATTTCCATTCGAGAGCGACCAGTTATATTTCCTGTCAAATTAATGATCCAATTAATTTTATAGCTTGTTCAGCAAAAATTTACATTTTGAACACGAGCCTCAGTTTTTACCACCTTAGGGATATAAATTATTAAATCTCAGTCTATAATTACAGTCAAAATATTGATAAAGTTCAAATTATATGCATTATATTAAAAGTATAAAGTTACGTTTTATTGCTTGTTACTCCAGTATATTCGTAATATTTTTAATTTTATCACTCAGCAACCCTAACTAAAATGAGTTGCAATATAAGCTTGACATAAAAGGCTACGTATCTAGATTTTATAGGTGACGTATTTATAAATCAATATATTTTATTTGCAGAATGAACGTGCAGAAACGTCATGAATTTAATTAATAAGTTTTCTTTTCAATATAAAATTAGGAATTAGATATACAAATTTTTACACCTGTTTATTTTACTTTAGAAATTACACTCTAGATGAAAAATTAAAAAATTTACTTCGGGTTCATTTTAAAACTTGTGTTCATCGATTGTTTTTATATTTACATTAAATCGTAAATAATATGCATCAATGGATTTAAAATAAAGGACTGAAGGAACATTTAGCAATAAAGCAATAATTTAGCAATAAAGAGGAAAATAAGTAAGTTTCCTAATATCTGACGTATTTTAGGTTATACAAATTGTTGGAAATTTAAATAGTATTGTAGGAATTGAAATAAACATGTTACATGGGTTGAGTTTCATATATAAAATTGATGCGTATCGGAGAAATAAATATATTAACCAATAAGTCAGCAACCAGATATTTAATGTATTGTTATGTTCAATAAATACATTTCCATTCAAAGTATGTGTACAAAATAGGCACACAACGTTTCGTCCCCATTTTGGGACATAGGATGATTCATATAACTTATTGAGAAAATAATAATCTAGCGTTAACTTGCAAGGAAGACACATTGAATATTTGAAATTATATTTCTTTGATTTGGAAATCGTTAAATAAATTTATTACACTTATTATAATACAAATAATTTTACCTTAATATCAATGAAATCAACACTAAATTTTAATATTCTATAGATTTATTAAAGTAGACTTCGTTTTTCATTAACTTATAAGTATCACCTGATGACGGGACGAAACGTTGTGAATATTGTATACGTACGTGTAATGTAAGTATTGAATTTAAAATCCATTTTCTGATTTCTTGGGTAATATATTTATTACGTCTATAATATTTCAATAAGAGAAAGGGATGGAAAATCTATAGATACAATTCTGTTAAGGATAACGATTGGTCGGCATTAAGTGTGGATGCAGAAAGAGTTATCGGGTTTCACACGGGTACCAAAAGCATTTAAACCGCGACTTTTCGACGAAACACTCGATGTCGTCATCTTCTAGTCGAAGTGTGATGGATAATTGTTTAGAATTAACAAGTAAAAAACTTCTATTCTTTTTTCTGTATAACAAATATATGGCATCAAAAACATCGTAAACACTAAGTTGACGATAAAAAGATTATGAAAAATGAAAATGAAGTCAAGGAGTAATGTAGAATTCAAAATAGAAATAAATTATAATAATTATTTGCATGAATATCTTACTATATCTTAGGAACCAAGAAGTTAGAAAGTAATAAATTAAAAATTGTAATGGCATTAACAAATTATCTGTTTGAGGCGCATGTCATGAAATTATGTTATTATTACTTGTGAAATATATTTTAATGAATAGACTTATGGAAATAATATCTATTATTGAGAGTCTTTGCCTCCACATGATCATCTTTGTGTCATCATTTTATAAATTATTTTAAATGTGAGAAGTTAAAAATAAATCACCGTTCCCATTTTAAGCCTATTTATTGATGTAAATTCGACATTGAGAGACGTGGTACCAAGTTGTCCCAAGTCCGAGAAAGTCTACACAGATCACATTAAATTAACAGCCGAAGCGATCCCAGCTTCCTTTGAGTTCGTAACAGCTCATGCTGGGAATTTAATAACCCTGCGCTTCAGAGCAGTGTTTATTGGAAGATTCCAGCACTTTGTTGATACGAAGTTCACACACACTCTGAGAACATCTGTTCTTCTGCATATTGACTTATGCCTCTCATTAAGGTATTGAGAATGAAGTAAGCCAGCGAAAGTTTTCATTGCCCAACACCTGAGCGGATTAACTACAATAATGGCACTTTGTAAGAGAAATATAAATAAGATTGCCGATTTGTCTCTTTTTTCGTGGTCAATTTCAGCCATTACTTCATTATCTTCCTCCCCGAAAAAGTATTTGTAATGGATAAAACAGGGGGAAACGAGTGGAATTAAAATAATAATGAGTAATGGAGAAAAATTTAATTTAATTTTTGTATTGTATAATATTTTATTATTCTTGTTATTATTGACTGTGAAAGTTTTTTGGGGGGTGGGGGTAACAGGCTACATGAGGGTAATACACATAGTGGCAACTCCCCTTTAATAGCATAGGAAGGGATTTGAAAGGGGGGATGCGGAAGGGTAGAGGAAGGTAGCCAAGGGTTAACTAGGGACCCCGAGCTATAGTTTAAGGATCCTACCCGGTATTCGCCTAAAAGTAATGCAGGGAAAACCCTAGAGAAACCTGCATCAGGTAGGTCGGGCATTTGGTACTTGTTCCACGGGCGTGGGAAAGAGTTTGCTGTGGGGACGCAGCATACATTTTTTGTACCTCGGCCCCTTCGTAAAATATATTGTTATGGTTGGGATGGAGAATCTGTGAAGTGAGAGTGAGAAAGTATCCTTGGCGTTGTTGTTAAAGAAGCACGTAATTACTCGTAATTGCATAAAAAATTATATATTATTGGTTTCGAAATTGTGGAAACAAAGAAATGTTAGTAGGCAGTGCCTGCGAGGGATGTTCTCTCGCAGGCAGAACCTTATAGGAGAGACACGAAAGGGCTACCTTTGGGGATACATTTTCCTCTCCGTGTTTGAACTAAGGTTCCCCAAAGCCGAGGCACCTCGGCCTGTTCTGAGAGGTGTATGTTCCCGGTTCACAGACCTTGGGCAACGGTAAGAGTTGTCCGCTATTCCCATTGGAATAGTCGGCCAGCTGCCTCCTAAACCGGTCAAGGCACGGAGAGGGGAAAGCTGCGACCCCACAGCTAACCCTACTCCCGCCATCGGAAGGACGTGGGACAAGTACCAAATGCCCGACCTACCGGATGCAGTTTTTCCCTGCTTCACTTTTAGGCGAATTTCCGGGTAGGATCCTTAAACAATAGCCCGGGGGCCCTAGTTAACCCTTGGCTAAATTCCTCTACCCTTCCGCATCCCCCTTTCAAATCCCTTCCTATGCTATTAAAGGGGAGTTGCCACCATGTGGATTACCCTCATGTAGCCTATTACCCTAAAACAAAACTGGCAAAATGTGTGCTTAATAAATATATTTTTTGGAACTACCAGAATTTCCAAGCCATTAAAATTAGTTTTAACAAAATCAATGTAGGTATTGTATTGTATCTCCATATTACGTTCTTTCTTTATCATCCATAATATCATTTCCATTTCTTAAACCCCACAAACTTCTTCCCAAGAATTTCTATTCTTTACTCTGCATCTATGTATTTCTCTTCTTTTGTTCCACAAAAGGAGTCGATCATGAATTAAATTTACAAGTACATCCTCCGTGATGATAATGGAAAAAATATAAGTACAAAAATATTTTACCTAAAGAACGCATACGATGAACCAAGAGGAATGTAGACTTGATGAATCGGGCAGGGTAGATGTGAAACGCTCCTAAGACTTTTAGATACATTTCAGAATTTTTTATTGAAATTGCTTGATGTATTCTGATTAATTAAATTATTTAAAACATTTTCCGTTGAGTATCTGTTAGTATACCGGTCATGGTAGCCAACACCATGCGTGAACTGTCTCGCTTTATAATCAATCGAATAGTTATATTGCTCCCGTGTGTGTTTCAGGATTCTGAGGAATTTACCAATCAAGTAATTTTTATCATTTTGTAATAAAATTGTCTGTTTTAGGCAACGTAAGAATACAGTTGTGACGCCAGACTAACAATGTTACCCTGTCTTTATGATATTGTCACCCAACCATTGCATTGTTCACAACGTTATTATATATTACAAAAAAATAATTCAATATGCAAATACTTCGAAATAAATGTGTAATTACTCTAAACATCGAAACCTGTTCATATAATAGCCATAACTCACTTCTCTACATCCTTTCATTAGAGGGACAGAGTGGGGCAGAGAAGAATAAAAAATGTGTGAAACGTTTAAATGGAAAAGTTAAGAAATGAAGTAGTGTATATTTTATTAGAAGCTTTTCTAAACATTATGGGAGGAAACTTACACATTATTACCAGAACTTTAAGGGTGTTTTCAAAAATAAATGTTTGAAACAGTAAAATACCTCTGCCTTCAGGTGAAAGCGAGCCGGAGGATTTGCCGTATTCAAAGCAATATTCTGCACCTTTCAACTAATTCCCATTCCGGAGGATGAGAGGACCGCAATTGAAAGTTAACCAAAGATCTTTTTATATATAAAATTCTGCTGTTGGTGACCGGAAATTTTTTTAAATGGACACGCATAAAATCCAAATTTTACCCTATTGAAGTGAAATGTGGCTGTCACAACATTTATCAAATCAGTTTTAAATTCTTTTTTAAAAAAATAAAAAATAATCTATAATCTACTATTGATTTAATTAACTTTGGAGAAACGGAATGACAGGGAAAAACGAGTTTTTTTAATTGATTTCCATTAAATAATACGAGTATTTATTGTGTCTAAAGGTAGGTCTGAAAGTTCTTATACATTTAAATTAACATGCGATCCTTGTTGTAATTTAACTGATTTCTAAAACATTTATTTCGAAATTGTGTTTCAAATGTTGTAGATTGTTATTCAGTCTTTTTATCCTGTTACGGACATTGGAATGAATTATGTTTCATTATTATATAAAAAAGGCACACAATGAAATATAATTTTCTTTGTGTTTACTGATTTTACACCATTGATCAAATTTTATCGTTTTGCTCAAAATAAATAAATGCTACAATAATTTGTGTGAATTTTGGATATAATTGTTTTCGTTCTATAAACACAATAATAAACCAAATCACATAAATGGTTTAATCATTTAGAAAAGAAGAAAGGTCAAATTAAACAAATATGCTACAATCATAGCTTACGTACATTGACAAAACCTACAGTAAAGATAAAAACTGAAAATTGATATTTTACCTGACGAACAAAAACAATATAAATAAATATAATGGCCATATATCAGAAATCCCCTGTAATAATGATTTTCGGTTATAACTGGGTGCAAAAGAGACAATTCATTTTAAATTTTTATTCAAAATTATTTTCAATTATAATGAGTATTATTTAGAAACTCTAATTGAAGTTCTCGGGATTTAATACAATCAAAATAATACAAAATTTAATGATATAAGAAATTTTAACATCAAAATTTAATTATTATGTGTATTATCTGCTTCAACTATTATGTTCACCTGATGAAGTTGAAAATTAGAGACCAAACGTAGTGTTTTTTCTATTTGTATTGATTTTAGTGTCCATATGGTCATTAAAGTGGATATTTCGTAATACCCTTATTTTCACTTATTAGCCATTTTATTTACTCATATTGTGAAAATATATAATTTAAAATTTATAAATTAGATAAAGGGTAATATAATAAACAAGAAAATAGAAAAAGAAACATTAAATATATAAATTTAAAAGCATGATACATAAAAGAAAATTAAACACATATTTATATTTCAATCACTTTAATAGTCATTCTTAATTATCCCTTATTGGACGGAATTGGTAAAACTAATGTATGCTTTCAGGTAAAATACCGAATCAGAAATAATATCCAAATCGTGTTTCAAACAATACCAATTCAGGAATATATTTAATCCATCCTACAATAGTAGGATAATTCGTTCTATAAACAGGGTTTGCTGTGGGGTAACATAATTTAAAATGTCTGGTTTGTAAGAAAACTCTGCAGTAGGAACTTAAACCAACCGTATATTTATAGATATCAACGTGCAAGGAAGAAGCACTGTTGACGTTTGCAACAAATAATGTTTACTGTTGCCTTGGGCTGTATTGTTAATGTCAGGTGATGGAGTTGAGTGTGGGAGTTGAGCAGATATAAAATGGACTCGTGGAGGGCGAAAGAGGATATCCTTGAGTTTTCTTACTAGCAGTTAAAACTGCTTTATGCGGTTATTAGTACGTCCACTATTCCCCCGACCTACCCGATGCAGGTTTTTCTAAGGTTTTCACTGCATTCTTTTAGGCGAATGCCGGGTAGGATCCTTAAAATATAGCCCGGGGGCCCTAGTTAACCCTTGGCTACCTTCCTCTACCCTTCCGCATCCCCCCTTTCAAATCCCTTCCTATGCTATTAAAGGGGAGTTGCCCAAAGTGGATTACCCTCATGTAGCCTGTTGCCCTAAAAAAACCAAAAAAAAACATTGGAATAGTCGGCCAGCTGTCTCCTAAACTGGTCGAGGCACGGAGAAGGGAATGCTGCAATCCCCACAGCAAACTCCTCTCCCGCTATCGGAAGGGCGTGGGACAAGTACCCAATGCCCGGCCTACCTGATGCAGGTTTTTCTAGGGTTTGTCCTGCATTTCTTTACGCGAATGCTGGGTAGGATCTTTAAAATATATCACGGGGGCCCAAGTTAACCCTTGGCTACCTTCCTCTACCCTTCCGCATCCCCCCTTTCAATTCCCTTCCTATGCTATTAAAGGGGAGTTGCCCAACGTGGATTACCCTCATGTAGCCTGTTGCCCTAAAAAATCCTTTCAAATCCCTTCCTATACTATTAAAGGGTAGTTGCCACCATGTGAATTACACTCATGCAGTCTGTTTCTTTAAAAACATATTGGTTGCCAGTTATTTTAATCATTTTAAATAGAATTTCCAACATTTATTTGAAAAAAGTTAAATAACTAATTAACGAATATGTAACAATAAAAAAAATTCCATGATAAAAATCAATAGTATTAACGATTATATATCAATAATAAAATAAACCGGTTTATGTGAATGCGTATGATTGTATGTAAATTTATTTCATTCTAAGAAAATGTAGCGCAGAAGAACACCCTCCTGCAAATTAAATGAAAAATTTTATCCGATACTTTCAGTAAATTTGCTTGCAGGAAAATACGGCCCTTAGTTGACGGATGTGTCGAGACGAAATCGTACCTCGAGACAAAAGGCACCGTATTATGGGAGGCATACAAGATATCCTGGTTCATGAACCAACGACCTCAACATAATTCCTAAAAACTCAACCCCTCCAATAGACGAGAGTGAGCCCGCGAAATTGTAAGACCAACACAGATTGGCAGATCAAAACCACGTGAAGAGATTTTCACAGTGTGGTGGGAAACGGAAAAAGTTTGTTTGGAAGGTGAACGAAAGCGACGAAAAAGGCAGTTCTGATAAATCAATCGGAGAAGAAGGGAGTCTGGGAAGAGTATTAAAGGAGTAGATGAGAGAAATGAAAAGTTCCAATCAATGAATTGAAGGAAACGTCAGACCGATGGAAGAGGAGAAGGAGATAGCACATGCCTGAGGAACCTTCTAGCTGCCGACTGCAAAACAAACAGGCGTATTTCCGATTTGCGAGGAAAACAATTTAAATTCCGCACGTGTATGTGTCTACTCAATTGATTGTGTAATTTAATTTAAATGTAAAAAGGTTGGTTTTCTATTTGGAAGGTCCAAATAAACGATTCTGAGATGAGAGTTGATAAAATCTGTAAAATAGCAAAAACTCAAATATAAATAATCACGTCGAGAAATGTTGTAATTTTTACTTGAAATAAATTAAATGTTTTGTGAAGTTTAAAATTTGGTAATTTATTTAGAATCCTTTTCGTTAAATTTAATAAAACAAAGTTAATCCATTCTCAACCATTTAATTCTTTTAATATTGTTTAATCATTACAATTGGCGTCATTAACGTATTGCCAACAGTTGTTGTTTAGTACATTTTCGTGCCTCAACGTGGGCGAATTTATTTTAATTAATCTGTTGTTTATTACATTTTGGCTTCCTCAACGTAAGACAATACATACGTAATAATAATTTTAAAAATTTATTTATTACAATATATACATCGTAAGCTGAGTGCCTCGTTTTCATTTAGTGAAGAATGAACGCCATCGAATGCCGATATGGTTCGGGGCTTTTTCTTCGCAATCCTGACTAGTTTCCACGGCGATATAATGATAAATTGATCCACTACTATTCTCCATAGCAGTCTCTGAAGGAACCGAAGACAGTGAAATCAGCCACGGATTTTTGGGATGCATGCGGAATTATCCTCATGAACACAAATTATAAATTGTACGAACGTTACATGACTCGTTACCGGACCGTTTAAGGTAAGAAATAAGAAACAATGCATAGGAACAAAGTGCGACATTTTTGTAAATCTTACCCTGAAAAAATTGATAGTCACAAAATAGTTCGCGTATACGGGGAGGTTTTTGCCGAAACAAACTCAGATTTCAGGCCATTCCGAAAATTTATTTTTGGAAGGTTTGAGAAAGTTGGACAAATTCTACGTGAAGTGAAAAATAAAAATAAATCAACACAAAATAATGTTTCTCTTTTGATTAGTAACTGCTTATTGACCTACCCCAGTTTATGAATCTATGCAAGTTGAATGCGTTTACTGTAATGTGCAACATTTCAACTTAACTCGTTTTATTCAGTACATGATGGCCATACATGTACATTTGTTCACATGGTTCAATTTTGGGACTCACATTTCGTCATCCGTAAGTTCCAATTTCTCTAATGACAATCGTTTCCATTTCAGTTGTTTACCTTAAAGTCAACGCTAGCAATGATGCACGCGGTTGATTCAGCCAAGTGATATATCCAATTTTGAAAACTACTCTGTAACTGCAGGTAAAATTAAATGTGGAATTTATTATTCACTGTGCCATGAGGTTGAAACATACACAACACATTTAACAGTGCATTACGCAAAGTACTACAATAACGGTAATCGCTGAGAGCAAAGCTAATGAACTAAATGGAACAGGAACGATTACATTGGCGCGAGTCCACCACCAACTTGGCGGAAAAATCTATCCAAACAAATTTCTAAAACTACTACAGTCTACCTAATTAATAACAAAACCTGTCATAACCTTTATTTTGGCAGTAAAGACGTATTCCTATATTCCATTTTATTGAAAAAAATTACCAAGTAATTTAAAAGCTTTTCTAAAACAACTGCACGGAGGAAGAAACTAGTGGGAAAATTGGGACTATTGCATGCTACGTGTAGCGAAATTATTAACATACATTACTCAGTGCTCAGAAAACGAGCTTTATTTCTTATCTAAAAACGATAGTGTTTTCATATCTTAAAGCAAATATCTTAATTGTTTTTGATCAATTTCAACCTGCGACCTTTCTTGATGGATATCTACCCGCAACTGCTCCCGTCGTTAGACTCTGGTTTTAGAAACGCATGTTGCCGACAAAGGCTTGCCTGTACATTGTTGCTTTTGATATTCGTGCCGATAACAATCCACCACAAATTTCCAATTATCAAATCACTAATGGCCTCTAATTAGTATTACAATATATATTACAATATATATATATATATATATATATATATATATATTGTAGGAAACAAAATAAATCCTGTAATAAATATAATAAAATTACATAAAACAACAAAATAGAATGCCCCACGTTGGGCGCCAAATTATGTAGTAAACAATAATAAAATTAATTACTATTATTTCCACGGATATTTGAGTTCTTACGATCAGAGTCCCCTACGGCCTTCAATAGAATATAGGAATCTAACGCTTAATTGTTATGCACCACTAAAACTAAACAAATACCATGGAATGTCAAAAGCAGTTCTCAAGTGACCCAGCACACCTCAGCGTATGCTTGTAACTTCGTAGTTTGTTAATGCTCGGAACAAACTTCGGAGATCTGGAAATAATTAAATCAATCCGAATGATTGCTAGGCGGCAAGAAAAATGTAGCTGCGCTTGCTTAGCTTTAACGAACCAATCTCACAACCTTAAATTAAACACCCTTCTCCACTTTTCTACAGCAAGCTGTATTGCCCAGAGCCACCAAAGGAGGTGTGGAGATCGGATTTGTTGGCAGAATTATCATAGATAGATGGCATTTCACAGGTTTACCATCTTCCTTCGACTGAGATTCGTTATACTAAATCCAACGTCCTTCAAAAGATACCAGTCGGATCAACTATAACACAGAAAATTGCCCAGTATCAGTGAAACTTCACACTCAGGCAAAAACAACAACCAAAAACCAATGACGCACCTGGACGGAATGTCCCACTTTAGTCTACTCAGCCCGAAACTAACACACGTCGCTCGACTGGTGCTGGCGCTCGACTGACGACTGACGACTGACGCTGGCCTCACACTTCACTACTGAATGTAAACAAGATTGCCAGCTACTCGACTTAGCTATCGTTCTTGCTACTCTTCTCCTACCAACTGTGTTTACCTCGGGACACATTTTGACCCACGGTTAAATGTTCGTATACATTGGGCGTGATGGAAATACACCACCTGTATTGCCGAACTGAAGACAGATTATCTCTCGCTATATATATATAGTTAATTTATTACTTCATATTTACAATATACCGTTTAACATGTTTATAAATTTACTCCCCCGTCAAGGCCTCCTTGGAGTGGTTAAACGGTTATTCGAATGTTATAATTAAACTCATTGACATCCATAATCCCGATTCGACTGCAGTCTCGATTGTTTTTGCCTAATTTTTATGTAATGCCACTCCACCTCCACCCCTGAAATAAGTTCCCTCAAAATACCGAAAGTGGATAATATTGTACACGGAGAACGTGTAGAGAAATTTTATGAATTTCATTGGTCCTGAAATATTTTTAATCGACACAAAAAACGGCCAGTTAAATGTTTTAAAATTTTTACCCCCGACAAATCCCTCCCACCCCAGCTCAAACCCATGCGTTGCCCAGATTGTCATCAATAAACTCAGCGACATGCATTACCTTCTACTGGACTCGAGTCTCTGTTCTTTTCGTGTTATTTTCTTATAACCCTCTCCTCAACCACCCCCGTTAGAGCTCTATCATTCCGCAAGAGGTTAAAATTTCACACACATAACAGAAGTAGAAATCCTATAAATCTAATTAACGCTAAAAATATTTATTTCACGCAAATATAGACCGTTTTACATGTTTGAAACTTTCCACCCCCGTCCACCCCCGCTCCTGGGGATTAAATGGATAAGTGAATATCATCATTAAACTCAGCGACATCCATAACCTTGGATTTTACTCTCATCTAGGTTGTATTCGTGTTATTTTCTTTTAACACTCATCCACACCCACCCCTAAGAGTGCTCTTTTCCCATGTGTAGGGGATGAAATTTATACTCAGATAACATCAGTAGAAACACTATGAATATCTTAGACCCCTAAAAGTATTTATCCGACTCAAATTCATTTTTCATTTAAAATTTATTCAAAACCATTGGGTATGGTAGCAGAATTTTACAATATGGCACTTTTAAACAAAACAATTTTTTGGATCTAATAAATTAACAACTTTGGACGAAAGTTGTTCAAAATTCGAGTAACTGCTTAGTAGAATATATAAGAAGTATTGAAAGGAAAGAAATGAGAGTCATCTTAAGACATGTTTGTCATGTTTGTAGCATGTTAAAAATTAATTTCATTTAGAAACAATTAACATCATAAGTGGATTACAATGGGGGAAGAAATACCACGACTAAAAAACAAAAAGTATCATCAGAATATTTGAAAATATGGCAACAATTTTCACAAAGCCTTCCAGCGAACCAAACACGAATCACCAGCAGTTATTTTCCTGCAATCGCTACCTGAACTTGCAATACTGTCAAATATCTAAAGTTGTGTAACAGTTGTATACTATTTTAATTTAGTACCTGCTATACAGGGATGAAGTCCTCATGTAATTCCCTCATTTCTGCCGTACTTCTCATCGCATTTGAATAATGAAAATGTTATGTTTTTTAAAAAAAACTATATAGTGGATGTTATAAAATAATTACATAAAGTGTATGCAACTGACACAAAACGAGATTTTGTGACTTATTATTTATGTTTCATAATTTACTTTTTCACATAACCGTCCTACCTTTGTCATGTCGGCTGTATGTCATAAAACTTATCTTCTTTTTGCATTATTCCGCACTTGTATATATCTACCTCAAAAGCACCTTCGAATTTTACTTACGTTTAGAGTAAATATTTGGTTTTACAAATATAATTTATTTTAAGAAAATTTTCATCTGACGACATATTTAAATAGAATTTTTCAATTTCCAATAAAAATATATATTGATATTTCTTGTGATGATTCAACAATACTTGACGAGTTACAGAGTAATAACGAGGGTACACTAAATACAATATCTGTATCAGGTAATTATGACAGCCCCATATGGACTTCGTTTGATGCACTGTGCCTTAGCGGCGATTCTTCTTGGAACTGAGATGATAGAAACTGACACCATGCCTGATGAAAAGCACTATTCAGTTGTGTAATATTAGATAATTGCGTGTCCAGCTGCCGGATGGTTCTTTCAATTTTGTTCCACAAATTTTCAATTGGATTGTGGAAGAACCTAAATATGGTAAAGTCTACCTATTTTTCCTGAAACTATCGCTTACAATTCGAGCACCGTCTTGTCATTGGGACACGCCATCAACATAATATGATGAACTTGATCATCAACGATACTTAGGTATGATGTACTAACAATACGTCGTTACACGCGAATTAAAGGACCCATTTCATTCCCCAAACGATAACTATGTCCCCATCAACCAGAATGTTTGTATTCGTGCATGTGGGGTCCATGCTTTCTACCTTACGAAGAACGTAAATGGAAACATGATCCATCTGACATAATTTTTGTCAATGCATGTGTTTAATCCCAATCACTCCTCAGAGATATTCAAGCGAGAGCAAAGAAACACAGAAATACCTCAGTAGGGGTCTGTTACGTATAATCTCTGAAAATCCTGTATATGGTAGGTCGAGCACAGAGCACAGAGTTCTATCAGGCCTACAGGGATTAGTTGGACAATAAATTCTACTTCTAATCTGGAATGAATCAGCTTGTTGGAAGGCAGTGTGCAGAAAGCAACAGGTCTTTTATTATGGCCATACGGCTGAAGCATTAGTGTAGGTAAATGAATTGCAAATTCTTGTAATAAAGCCGTAACTCTTTAGCAGAACCAACTAAAAATAAATCAAGGCATTCCTAATGTCGATATTCGTCAGTAATTTTCTGTGACTACAACATTTTTTCTCCTCTACTAAGGCTGTTCAAAAAAGAGTAGATAATGACTTTGTTAACAATAAACCATTCATCATATATAAAATCTTGATGGTCCTACTGAAAGTATATTTGAGATTTAAGAAGCCTGTCCCCAACGGATTTATGCATTAAGATTCTGTTAGTAGTCGGGTAAGTTTGTTTAATGAAGCTGTTAAATTTAAATAGAATTACTTTAATTTATTATTACCTTTTTTATATAGATTTACTTGAATTTTGTAACAAAAAATTTATATTATTTACAAATTAATTATACTAAACAATTCATTCATATATACGAAGTGCGAACTGTAAAATAAGAAATACTCCAGGTTCAATATGAAACAAACTAGCTTGAAAATGACAATTAAAATTTTTTTTGAAATGTAATAACAGACAACCGCGTGATTTCATTACGAACATTTCAGCCGTTGTTCATCGGAAAATGGCGAGCGTCCGTCTCTTCTTCTCTATCTCATACAGGAAGTGGATCTCCAGCTCTTGCCATACTTGATCTCCTTTTTCCCAATCGCCCAGTCAGTTTTAGCCGAACAGTTTCCTCTGCAGTCTCCTTACAAACTAGTCCACATTCAGAGCTGAAACTCTTTAACTCTCAAAGAGTCTGGATGAGCGTAACAGCATATCTTGTCTACATCATATCTTGAAGGCTCCATCGCCAAATTAGACAACACTACATTCAGACAATATCCTCTCTCGCATCCTCCAGTCATTTAGACAAACAGCTTCGTCTGACGTCCCCACATTTGCGATGACCCTTTCAACTCATCTGACCGTCCTCTGCGTGGTCGAGTCAAAAAATACTGTCCCTCCAAAGAATCTGTTTCTCGGCGTCGTGTTTTGTTTACGAAAGAAAATTATTGTTCCATTGGTAAGCACTTTGTATTTGATATTAAGGCCAATATAGAAATTTTATCGTCCAAATATTTCAAATGAGGTACACGATTACACTACAGAAGCCATTTTTTAGTGTTTCGTCAATATCGCCTACGCAGCCTGCAACACCGCTTCTCATTATGAAATCCGCTTCCTATCAACGAGTTTATTGAAAATTACTTAATATGTCCCTAACGTGGTGGCATATTTGTATAATAATAATAATAATTAAGGATTCGTGATCCCCGTTGAGCTACATATTGGTACATATTTATTTGTTCCTTCCAAATAAGGCATTTCAAAACTTCCCCAGAATTTACTGTACGTGATTTCGTTTGCCGCCCAAGTCTGATATATTTTTTTCTCAGATTTGCCCTAAAATGTTTCTTCTTCGCCTTGTTGAACTGGTATATTTTGTTACTCTTTTTCTGCCTTTCCTCGTAACTTTCCAACTTATCCCTACGGTTTCTGCAAAGTAGTAGCTAATACCTTTTACTTCGCCAGAACTCATAAACAGTTTCAAACACTTTACCAACAGTAAGGAATTGAACATAATCACTTTCTTTGGTGTTTTTAAAAATTCGATATCAGAATAAATTAAATTTCACGCAATTTAGTGGCCTGAGTTTTGTATATGTTATTATTTACTTGAGAAAATTTTACACGTACGATAATAGGCCTAATATGAATTGGAAAATGATCATTCCTAATGGGTCAATAAATGACTGGCACAATATACTTGCAAGTGTGTTTGGAGCAAATCCTCTAACTGAAAGAAATTATAGGCGCAATCTGAACTCTTGAGTGAAATAAAAAATCAACCAGATTCACAATAAACTGAAATGAAATGTAAATATAGTTTGTCTTCTTATTAAGTTAGTTAACATCGATTTTCAGGTATATTACCACTGTTTTGTTTCTCAGACAAGATACATTCTATTCATATATATTGTAATAAACCAATTGATGACGATTAATTTGCCCCACGTTGGTGAAGCCATTTATGTAATGAACAACATGTTAAGGTTAATTAAAAGAAATGATTAATAACATTATTAATATGTAAAGTTTTTTTATTTCTTAAAAATGCACATTATTATCCCGATCTTTGTACGCCGGTCTTTGATCAAAATTTACAAAACTTTACTTTAATTATTTACAATTTATGTTGTTCTAGCGAATACACATCAATATTTGCAATTAAATATGTTGAAAATCTTTTATTCTCAGGGTCAGTACTGGGTTTCATAATTAGAACAAAATCAATGTATAAACTGACTATTAACAATTCAAAATATAAAAAAATTAACATAAAACAATATGAAAATAAGTGGAAAGAAAGCTGAACGAAATGAACTCTGAACGAAATCTGACTCTACCCTTTTAATTATCGTTTACACATTTATCAAAGGTTTGGTTACTTACGGATCGTCTGTCTGGTACCTGATCTCTCTCTTGTATCTTGATAACTAACACACTAAAAAGCCATTTTTAGTTACATTGAGTCTACTTCATTGCAATTTTAATACACACGCTAGAATTTCTCGTCCTCAGCTATCTGGAACCTCGGATGAGCCGCCCCCTCTGATCTGCTAGTGGTTGTTGGTCCCTCAATGCGAAAATTGTTCCATCATCGTGAAGCAACCTTTTGCTTCCCCGTTTGCAAATTGTTATGAAAATCTCTTCGTACAACTATTTGCTTGCTTCCATACAGGAACTCGCGATTTGCAATTTATATTTGCAGACTTTACTGTTTGATGCTCTTAGAGAACTGAACTGTATTATATCTCTCGTACTAAGATTTTAGCCTCCTTCTCATATCATCGCCGTTTCCAGATTCTCGTACGCAGATTTTATACATTTTGTTCATCCTATCTCGACGCAGGCTCCGTGCAGACTGCCGTTCCTTACGCGCGCGGTCTCCATTTCTGCTTTTCGACAAAGGAAAAGAACTCGCCGCGATTGTTGTCTTTGATAGTTCATACCGCTACAATTCAATTTTTATCCGCTAACAATTTAATTATTTAAAAACAATTAATGGTCTAATTAATTGGCATTACAATATATATTGTGGTAATTAAAAGGAAATCATGAATTAATAAACAAAAATTTGGACTCGCATTTTTAGCGGCAACAAGCACATAAGAATGTGGAAATAATGCCATGTTTGAGATTATTGTAGGTTGTTGGCTCGCTAGAAGCGGTAAGTTCTTCAGTAGTCGTGGACTAGTTGTGAACTGACGAAACGTAAAATATCCAGAAAGTGTCTGGATACATGTAGTACAACAGTTAGAACATTTTCCAAGTTGCAGTCTGTGAAATAACCACGTAATACCAAACGCTAAATATTTAGAGCGCAGAGTATAAATTATTATATTTTGATTTAGACCATTGTCTTCGATTTTGGGAGCCCAGGCAACTGCACCCAGCAGTTAACAAACGTCGGAACGTAAGTATTTCCTAAACGAACAGTGAACTATTTTGCAAACTAAAACTGTTTATTAGAATTACTGTTAATATGGCCGGTATATAAAGTGCGATAAGTGTTTGTATACGAACGAGCCAAATTTCCTTTAGTTCCAGAGACAGTAAGTTAAAATTTCATAGAATTAATATTTGTAAACTCATAAGTAAAGGTATTATCGTCAGATTTCGAATTTCGTTCAGAATTTAAAGTTAATATTTTATGTGTTTTTTTTATTTGTAATAATTTAGTGATGAAGTAAGTCCATGATAGCTTGATAAAATTTAATTGTTAACAAGTAGTTCTTTATTCAAGGCCCAGTAAACAACCCTCAGGTATAGTCATTTTATTGTAAAAGATTAATTAATACTGTAAATTGAAAGTTAATTTCTTTATAACTGTTGTAAATGCATTTGATAACTTATTTAAATTGTTTTTGCGTTAATAAATTAATTTGTTTGTCTATTTTAAAATCTTAATTAATATTATAACATTTAATCATTTTAATATTTAAAATACTAAAATTGACGCATTAACGTGGTGATTAAATTGTCATTAATTCGTGATTAATACAAAATTGGCCTCATCAACGTGTGTGGCACATTTTTACATTGTCTTATTTAACTGTCTTCAATTTGCGAAAACCACAATATAGGCCTATATTCTGACCTGTAACTCTTTCTGGATAAATATAAATACCGTATATGTCCTAAGTTTAAATAAAACAAATATTATTAGTTTGAAACAATCAAATGGTTTTTTTAGGGCAACAGGCTACATGAGGGTAATCCACGTTGGGCAACTCCCCTTTAATAGCATAGGAAGGAATTTGAAAGGGGGGATGCGGAAGGGTAGAGGAAGGTAGCCAAGGGTTAACTAGGGCCCCGGGATATATTTTAAGGATCCTACCCGGCATCCGCCTAAAGAAACCCTAGAAAAACCTGCATCAGGTAGGTCGGACATTGGGTACTTGTCCCACGCCCTTCCGATAGCGAGAGAAGAGTTTGCTGTGGGGTCGCAGCATTCCCTTCTCCGTACCTCGACCAGTTTCATTTACATGGCTCTAAATTCATTTTATGCAATTACCTAGCTGAAAGAAGGAAGTTAACATGATGATGATGCACTTGAAATATATTTGTTTTTTGATATTTGATTATTTTTCTGGTTTTCAAATACTAGTTTGAAAGTTTTAAGTTAAATTTTTATCAACTTTTTGATAATTATCGGTTACGTATTGTATGGCGAAAGTTAAAATAATCGACCAAAAATAAAAAGAATGGCAGAGGTCACGACGAAATTCTTACTCTATGTGAAACATTTACATTGGCCAATTTTTAGAAGCCGCGAAATGTTAGCATTTATCTGGTTTTAAAATGCCACAGAATTTTCGAGAACCTGTTGCAGACGAGGAGGACGAAGACAGTCAGGAATGGTATAGCGAACGGAAAAGTCACGTTCGGCATAAACCAAAGAAAACGCAGCATACTCAGTAAACGTATATAATTTTAATAAAAAATTAGATGTCTTGAAAAGATCTATATTTCTTTCGAAAGTTTTGTAATATATATTATTATATTAAAATGATATGCTCCGTTAACACTTCACTGTTGTATGGATACATGTTTCAGTTGGATCTGTTCATAGCTTTGTTGTTAAAGCAGAAGTGTAATAAAGGATATTTATCTACAGAAGCTTTGCAGGAGGCCGCATATTTGTTCCAAACACACTATCCTCACCTTTCCAATGTTTGCATAATCGGAATTCCTGCCGCAGGTGCATTTAATAACATGCATTCCGAATACCTGAAATTTTATTCGGAGATTACATTTTATACTCTAGCGGTCGTTGCGATATAAGTAATTTAAAATAAATATTCTAAATTTTTTAAACATTTTTACCGCCAATCCGTGATCTATGGAATTTATTGATCACTAATCTTGAAACTGATTTAACAGAATGTAACAGGCACTCTGAAATTCTGCGATTATTCTAATACACATTGCCATAAAATCAAGTTAAAGAAATCTAATAAAGAGCTTTTAATACGACACAGAATGAGATTAAAAATGAGGTCTGCGAGGGCTATTCTCTCGCAGGCAGTACCTGCGAGGGATGTTCTCTCGCAGGCAGAACCTTGTAGGAGAGATACGAAGGGGCTACCTTTGGGGATGCCTTTTCCTCTCCGTGTTTGAACTAAGGTTCCCACAAGCCGAGGGACCTCGGCCTGTTCTGAGAGGTGTATGTTCCGGGGTAACAGATCTTGGGCATACGGTAAGAGTTGTTCCCTGTTCCCATTGGAACAGTCGGTCAGCTGCCTCCTAAACTGGTCGAGGTACGGAGAAGGGAATGCTGCGTCCCAACAGCAAACTCCTCTCCCGCTATCGGAAGGGCGTGGGACAAGTACCCAATGCCCGACCTACCTGATGCAGGTTTTTCTAGGGGTTTCCCTGCATTACTTTTAGGCGAATGCCGGGTAGGATCCTTAAACTATAACCCGGGGCCCTAGTTAACTCTTGGATACCTTCCTCCACCCTTCCGTATCCCTTCCTATGCTACTAAAGGGGAGTTGCCCAACGTGGATTAGCCTCATATAGCCTGTTGCCATAAAAAAGAGAGAGATTAAAAATGATAAATAAGAAGTAACTTTTCAAATTTCAGTAGAAAAGCGACGAAAATCGTTATTGAAAACTGCTTGTTTAACGATAAAGAAGTAAATGTGAAAAACTGCAGCCTATTATTTTAAAAAAATAATGTTTTTAACTTTATAATAATTTTTTTCGACTAATTGGCTGGTGATTTTCATCTTTAGTTAATAAGTCAGATTATTATAATAGATAAAGAAGTGATTTAACTTCTTCTTCTTCTTAAATTATTATATAGTTTTCTACTGTGAATAAGTATAGGATTCGTTATTTAAAATGATGCAGCTGGTCCCTCCGTAGAATTTATTGCCTAATTCCTCATATCTACAATTAATTACGTTATTATGAAGTCATTATTTTTGTAAATTAAACAAGTATATGCTTTAAAATTTGCTTGGAATAATTGTCTGCTGGTTGTTAGGTATAATATGTTCAACGAGAAAGAAAAGTGAATAATAAATTTATTCTTTGGGTAATAATATTACCGTATTGGATAAAAATTTTGAATCGTAGTAAACAAAAAATTATGATTCAAACTGGCAATGCTCTTTAAGTTACTCATGATGATATTGTTGTAAGAAACCGTCAAGCCCACTATATCCACTGATTTTTAGTCTTGTACAGAAACCTGGCACCTCACACACTATATTCTAGGCCAATTCGCTAAATTCAGCTTGATACACTTATAATTAAACACGAGAACATGTGCATATCGCGATACATAACACGCAAAGAAAATTAATATATACAAAGATATTTTATAATAACAAAGAAATTTGTAACAAACAGAACTGTATCTCTTGGGACAAGTAAGTTAAAGCCATTAAAAATATATTCATTAATTTCCTGCGCCTTTCAGTAAACATTATTTCTAACAAAGAATAATGAAAAGTTTTAATACTCTGACTATAAGCACTACTACGTCACTGCGAACGTTGAAACTAATAAAATGAAATTCAATAAAGAAATAAATAAAAAAAGAAAACTTCAAAATTAAACCAATCGTATCGCAGTATTGTGGGTCCTTCGGTGAGAACAAAAATTTTTATTGCTACTGTACAAGCAAGAAAAATATTTCACGACAGCTATTTACATCTCCTTTATTTCACAATAACGTAAAAAATTGTCTGTGATGAGAATAACAACGTGGTTTCCCGTGACCGGTGACGCGAAAAAATGGCAGGCAACACAATCAAAACTGAAGGTTTCTGCTTCAGTATTGCCGTCTGCTAATTAGGCTGCTGAATAAAGAAATATTCATGAAATAATTTGTACTTCCGATCTTCAAACTGAGATTCCATACGTTATTCGCCGAATTTGCGAACGTTTCAGAGTTTTCGCTGAAGATAACAGCGTTTATTCTCTAATTTTTGTTCAACAATACGGGACGTGACATTGTTGCACGTCGATTCTCAACGCTTCTCAGACAACAATACAGAAAATAAATAATAAAATTTTTAAAAATATAATTAAAAAAGTATTTTATTTCATTTATTTAAATAAACGTAATAATTTTTTACTAATAACGTTTTTTTACTAAATTTTTACTAAATTAGCGACAGGTATCTCTTTGGTGAATGAAACAAATGACGCATTAAAAATTCGCATCCTTGTCTCCTACTAAAAAAATCGTTTTTTTCTTCTCTTTTCAACTTATGGAACGGTAGGACGTGCTTTTTGAGGACCTTCAATAAATTTACAGATAAGCACGCTCCCAACAGAATCATTTGATGTTTTTTTAAAAAGTATTTTTAAACACCATTCAAAAGTAAAACGGCACAACATTGAGATTAAGCTACAAAGTGTCCCGGAACGGTACACCGTTCAAGTTTCCAGGAAGGACATCAGCAATGACTGACCGTGGATATTCTGGTCCTCCATTGTCCCCGTCGCGGAAGCTGATCGGGTCAACCAACAGTTCTTCCGGGTCATCATCGCCAGGACGGATTGCAGATGTCTTGAGGTACTGTGTGGTGACTTAAAAACACGATATTCGATTAAGAAAGTAAAGTGGTCCTGCGAAAACATTACCAGCACGTGTTCGCATAAAAAAAAGATTATTTGAATATTAAATTCAGTTGAACGTACTATTAATTGTTGTTTTTTGCTTATTTTTTTGTTTGGTTTTCTTATGATTAGTTAATGTGGTTATTGTTGGCCTTGCCCTCATTCGGCCGCCATTTACAATCGATTATTTTCTTTGCACAGGTAATGCTAACCTAGCAAAATAATATTGTATTTTTTTTAACTGTGATTAATAGTGTTGATGGATACGGTTGGTATCAGCGTCTGCCGCACAACTTATTTCCAAAACCGATTACAGGTTTTTGGTGGCGCCCAAACCAAGTAAAATTTTATGTTTTATTTGTGTGTTTTTTGTGAATGCGTCAAATTATTAAAATAAATATTTTAAATTGAAAATTGATGGTTCATTATTTTTGTTTTGTGTGTGTAAACCCCTACAAGCCTATAATATATGCTGTATCGACTGAACAGGCTGGTGCAGCTATCTTTATAAGATAGAACGTACGAAGTATTTATCATACGTACTTAATGTGTAAGATAATATATATATATATATATATATATATATATTGTAGCAATAATTAATTAGGCCATTAAATTAATTAGGTATAATTTGAATTGTAGCGAATAAATTGAATTGTAGTTGTATGAGCTATCAAAGACAACAATGGCGGCGAGTTATTTTCCTTTGTTGAAAGCCGAAATGGAGAATGCACGCGCGGGGAAAATTCAGACAGTACGGAGCCTGGGTCGAGAGAGCACGAAACAGTAAAAAGTCTTCGCCGAGATACGTGGCAGTTCGGTCCACAAAGAGAAATAAAAACAGTAAGGTTCTGCACTGAGCCTGGGTCGAGCAAGGAGAAACAAAAAACCTAAAATTTGCGACGAGAAGAAAGTAGTTCAAGTCTGGACTCTGCATATGATAAGTAAAGTCTGCAAACATAAACTACAAATCATGAGTTCCTGTATGGAAGCAGGAGTTTGCTTCACAAATGAACAATCTTCGCATTGAGGGATCCGGAAAAGGCTAGCTGACCAGAAAGGGGAGACAACAACCGAGGTTCCTGATAGCTGAGGACCGCGTGTGTGTAAAATCTGCAAGTAAGTTAGAATCCGTGTAAAAATTTGTATTTTTAGTGTAGTGTTGAAGCTACAAAAGAAAGAGCTGGTACCAGACGAACAATACGTGAGTAACAAAACCTATATAAACTTGTAAACGATAATTAGAAAGGTAATAGTCAGATATCGTTCACTTTCTTTTCATTTAGCCTTCTTTCATTTCATTTATCGTCATATTATTTTAGGTGAATTTTTATGTTTCAATTGTTAATCAGTTTATAAATCACTTTTCTGTTAATTATCAAACCCAGTTGTGACCCTGAGAGAAGTGATCTTAATTTGATTGTATATGTTTTAATTTTGGAAGCCACAAGTTAATAAAATAAATTATTTTATTTGTTAATTTTTGATAACCTTTCTTTTGATAATTTATCAATTTTTTTAATTAAGAGCGAACAAGGTGATCATTACATAAATGGCTACCACAAAGTGGGGCAATTTAAATAACCCAAACTTGGTGATCATTATTATATATTGTAATGCCTTGAGGGAAAGGCATTGTTTCAGATTAATTGTCTTGGCCGTCAGAGGAAGTTGTAATGTTGTGTACTTAGGATCGGTATTGAGGAGTCAGGGCAAGGCACATGCGAGTGGCCTGTCGCAAGATAAATCTGTTAAGGTAGGCATTGTTTCTGATTAATGGCCTGGACAGTTCACTTGTTTACTTAGGATTGAGGATGCAGTTTGGGCGGTCTGGAGAATTTAGAACCGCGCACGTGTGAGTGAGGGTGAGAAGACAAGTCTAAAGTAATTGAGGGTGCAAAGACAAATTAGACCTGTCTCGATTGTCGGCTTTGGGACAAGACCGAGTGGCTAGATATTTGCTAACTAAGGAACTGCAACTGCAGAATGTAAATCTCGGGATAATGGAGGAAACTGCAATCGGGCAGTTGCGACGTAGTTTTGGAACAAAGGAAAAAGGAAGGGACTGTGATATTTAAGCGAGAGTGGCTTTTAAAAAAGTTAGTTGAGTTTTGGAGTCAGGAGTTGGAGTTAGAGTGGGAGAGGGGGCTGTGAGCACCGAAGTTGAGTGTTGGAGTGAGAGTTGTGGAGGCGTACGGCGAGCACCGAGAATGGAGAAATTTTGCAGCCTGCGAGAGAAATAGCAAAATTATTCAACGATAAACATTTTGTATGCAGAAGTCTAATCTGTTGTAATATCAAAATTTGACCACTGTCTTCGATGGTAGGAGACCAGGACACTGCATCCAGCGTCGAGTAGTTTCACCACGAGCAAGTGAGATGTTCTTCACGAACGGAGAACCAGCTTTCATCAAACCAACAGTGTGTGTTAGAGTCAGTGTTTAAAACGTCCAGTATATAAAGTGTGTGTGTACAAACGAGCCAAATTTTCCTGAGTAATCGTAAGTTGAAATTTCATGGTATTAATATGTGTAAACGGAATTAAAAGATACAGTCAGATATCGTTCTTTTATTTTGTGCTAATAAAATAAACTCTTTAAATTTAGAATCAATCTGGTAGAATAAGTTTGTCAATAATTAATTTCGTCTATACGAATAAATATTTCTTTTTA
This sequence comes from Zhengitettix transpicula, assembly GCA_037074705.1. Lineage (NCBI taxonomy): Eukaryota > Metazoa > Arthropoda > Insecta > Orthoptera > Tetrigidae > Zhengitettix > Zhengitettix transpicula. Next base: position 184,019,054 of record CM073591.1, on the reverse strand, counting down.
ATTCAAAGATAAATGTTGGGTTCTTTGATTATTTAAGTGTTCTGTCCGTTATCAAACCCAGTAAAGACCCATGAGAGAATGAGATCATTTTTATAATTTTAAATTGTATAATTGTTAATTTTTGATAAATAAATTGTTTGTTGTAAATAAAAATTAATGTTTTTTTATTTTGACACCCGTATGATTATTGCAATATATATATATATATATATATATATATATATATATATATATATATATATATATGTATATATATATATATATATATATGTATATATATATATATATATGACTTTTATGGAATATTCTTTTGTCCAGTTAATAATAAAAATAAATTGATTTAATTAATTATATAATTATGTTTTTTCTTCCATTCATGAATATACCCCTAATTTATTTATAAAATAGAAATAATTAATATGGATACATTACAGTTTAATTCTGCTCCTATAGATTTAACATTCGTTTATTTATTAAATGACTGTGTTCACAAGTCATACAATTGATAACGTGTCGTCCTCTACCTTCATCATGTGCATAATGGTTATTCCATAAATATTAGCCGACATTATATTAAAGTTAGATAAATACATCTATTACTCCTTTAATTTATTTTTATTAAATGTTTCACAGACATTTACGTTACTAATAATTGAGTCATAGGATTATGGATCAGCGTTGAGCTACAAATGTATTATCGGTACATATTTATTTGTTCCTTCCATACGTCTTTGAAACTTCCCCAGAAATTATTGTACGAGATTTCGTTTGCCGCCCAAGTCTAATATATTTTTGTCCCAGGTAAGTCCTAACAATTTTCTTCTTGGCCTTGTTGAACTGGTATCCTTTTTGACTCTTTGAATATTTGTCGTTTATAACAGTTTGGATTATCCGCGTTGAATTTTGACCAAATAATGTTTCAAACTACGTGTCATGGACATCTATATATCTATTATTGTGTATCATTTCGAAAATTAATTTTAATTTTCTCGGAAAGGTTGGAATACACTAGCGATCAAGCAGTTCAATTGTAGTCAAGAGCTCAATTGCGATTTGATACGGCGAAATGTAATATATAAATCTATCTCGCTACGTGACGTCACTGTCATGTTACGGATTGTCACGCGCCGTCGCATATCTGTGATCTGATCTCGCACACATTTCTGATGTCATACCAGGTCAAGTTTTTGAAATTGTATTCTGTTTTCAACGTTGTGAGGATTCCTAGTCACTTTTTTCCAGTAGAACAAAGAATTATTTTACTTAATTAGCTTCAGTTTGATTATTTATTGTTACTAATCCATTAAAATCGAATGAAGTTATAATTCCTGATATCTCCAAAATGGTCCCTCGTACACTAATTTCTCATAGAAGGAAACGTGTAGAAAATTTAATGCTCTTAATAATTTACAATAGAGTTTCGAAAAATCATCCATTATTTATTAAAATACTTTAAATTCTGATTAAAGAAATAGGAATACTCGAGTTATCATTATTTGAATGAATTTGAAATCTATCAACCCTACCTTTTCACATTTATTTTAATTTTAAAATTTAATTATTGATAGAACTAAAAATTTATCAACTTGACTTACTATGTTAGTCACGTCCTTTTATTGTTATTTAATAACTCCAAATAAGTCGCGCGTGTCAAGTTCATGAAATTAATTTTTTCGTATCAAGTATCTTATTTAGAATCATACACACGAGTGTAAATATATGTGGTTGCAATATAAGATAAAGTTCGACCAAGTATTCTCTTTTCTTGCTAATTTCGGTGTGATCTTTTTTCCTCGTTGAGAGTTCTTCTTCCTACCCTCAAGAGCTAGTTGACTAAGCTACGCACTGTTGTCACTTGTGTCAACGCAGACGGTTTCCTTCCTCTAACACGTTGTTGGCCGTGTGGTGACAGCAGTGTGCGATTCAAGCAGTAGTCACGCTTAAATATTTCTGACAGGCACGTCACGTGACAGTACGTTATAAAAGTTTAAGTTATACATACAAAAATGTTCAGGTGGGATAAAAGTTTGAGTGCTGACGTCTAAAATTCGCTTGGTGTTTGTATCTGTGTAACGAATACCAACGCACCACATAGGTTAAATGTTACCGAGTTGGCGCTAGGAGGCACTGCGTGTTGAGAAGACGAACAAGGCTGAAGCTGTTTGCCAGGGCAACACCTGGCGGCGGTCGCACCCGCGGCCAGCATGTCCGCAAACAATCGCCCTCCATGTTTGAGGATGCGACCAGCTGCCGCCGACGTGGACGGAATCGACTGTAATTCTGAGGCTGTCTACGAACTTGCTTGGCATTTCATATCACCTTTAGTTTAATTTAGCATTATAAAATTACATTTTGATTGAAAATTCCGTGCGGATTCCTCGACACAAAACAAAGGAAAGAAATATATATTTAATGAAGTCGTTGATATAAATAATATGAATCTTGAAAATTATACTATTTTAATAAACGTTAATCAGTATTTTTTACAGATGGCATAAAAATGGTAGCATCCGGGCATCTAATTATATACCAAATGTGTTATTTTTTTCCTATTCTCGTGATAACAGTTTTATGAACATTTAGAGGTAAAGCTAATTATATACATTTCAACAGGCAGACACAGTCAAAATTAATCATCTTAAATTGATTACGGACTAGCTGGATGCCACACGTTTCCCTACATGTCATTTATCTATAACCCCCGATTTGACTCCAATATAGGTATCTTTTGGCCCGTGGGGGTTAAACTGCAAGTTGAATGTAACAATTAATCTCAGCTAAAGCCATAACCTCGGATTCGACTCCAATCTCGGTTTTTTTAGTTATTTTTATGTAATTCAACTCAACCCTATGAATCTCTCCTCCCAAGCCCATATGGGTTGTAATTATACACAGATTTTATTAAACAAATAATGATTTTCATTGACCCCTTAATATATTTATTGAACGCAAATAAAGACAGGTTAACATTTTAGAACATTTCTACCCCCGTTTAGCCACGCACACCTCCACGCGTTCCCCAGGTTGTTCAGCGACATTCATAACCCCGATTAATTCAAATCTAGGTTGTTTTCGCGTTATTTTCTTGTAACTCCCTTCCACCCACACCCCTACCCGTGCTCCCTCATACCGAAACGGGTTGAAATTATACACAAACAAAGCTTTAGAAATGTAATTAATTAAAAAATAATTATTAAAAGCAAATATCGACCTCTATTGAATGTTTAAAAACTTCCACCCCCGCCCGTGGGGGTTAAATGGTGAATTTAATCTCATAATTAAACTCAGCGCCATCCTTACCCAGGATTTGATTTCAATCTAGATTGTTTTACATTATTTTATACTAAGCTTCTCCTCTCAAGCCAGAAAGGGTTTGAAATGATACACTAAGAACACGTTGAGAAATTTTATGAATCTCATAGTTCCCAAAATATATTTATTCGACGTAAAAACAGGTTTTAACATGAGTGAAAAGTTCTATAACCCCTCCTACCCCATCCTACACTCGCACGTTTGTCACAAATTAACTCAGAGACATCCATAAACACGATTTGATTCAAATCTATGTTGTGTTCGCGTTATTTTCTTGTGTCTACCCTCCACTCCCCCCCCCAAAAAAAGTGCACATCTCCCATGGCAAAAGGGATTGAAATTTTACACACACAACATCGTTATAAATACTATCAATCTAATGAACTCTGAAAAATATTTATTCAACACTAATATCGGCCGTGTCCATCCCCACCTCTTCGGGTTAAATGGCTAATTGAATGTCATAATTAAACTCGGCGCCTTCCATGACCGTGGATTTGACTCCAATCTCGGTTGTATTCGCATTATTTTCTTGTAACACCCATCCACCCCGCACCTAAGGGTGCTCCTTTCCCATGCTGTAGGGGGTTGAAACACTATCTTTGACCCTTATAAATATTTATCCGCCTACAATATCCGCGGTTTAACATGTTTGAATGTTTCCACCCCACCACTAAGCGTTTTCCACTCTCATCTCGAATGGGGCTGAAATTTTACAAACATCGGTGGAAATATGATCAACGTAATTCACCCCGACAATTATTTATTACACGCAAATATCGATTGTTTAACATGTTAGAAAATTTCCAACCCCACCCCTGGGGGTTAAATTTCCAACTGAATTAAAGTCATCGACATCCGTAACCTTGGATTTGACTTTAATCTCGGTTGTATTCGCGTTATTTTCTTGTAAGCCCCCCCCCCCTCATCCTAAGAATGCTCCTTTCCCATGGCGTAAGGTGTTGAAATTATCGGCAGAAACACTATCAATCTCTTCGACCCCTAAAAATATTTATCCTACTCAATTATAGGCTGTTTTACTATGGTTGAATTTTTCCACCACCGCTCCTGTTTTTCTTTGTGGTGGTGGTGGTGGTGGGGGGGGGGGGCTACGCTTGTCTCAGTCTAACAATGTTTGTTTCCTGGTCGCAAAGAACACGTGTACGAAATTTGGTGAATTTTGCTCCACCGGTAAAGAATTGTATAAGGAGCATACAACGAAACGCTCTGCTTTATTTATTAGATAGATTAGATATATTAGATTATAATGATTTCATAATTAATTTATATGACAGATACTGGATCCGTTTCTTTTGGCATGTTTTGTTATTCCGAAGTGATGGTGATGCGGTTACACAGTAGTGACGAGTTAGGCAACATTGAAAACGTATTTATAACTGCTTCATTCAAGTAAACAATTGTAGGCTTAATTCAACAACAATAAAAATGAATTTTATATATAAACAAACTTACCCTTTTTTAGATATTTACTACTCCAATTAGATAAAATGGCAGAGAAGAGGAAATTCACCGACCTTGAGTGTGAGATTTTGATTTCTGATGTTTAAAGGTGGACATACGTATGGAATGACAGACAATGACTTCAAGAATAGCAGCGTTACGAAGAAACTTTGGGAAGATGTTGGTCAGGAAATAAATTTATAAGGTAATATTATTTTATCATTTTATTAATTTGTTTTTAATATGTCGTCAATAATAAACAAAATTGAATTAAATAAATTTAAAATAGTTCATAAATTTATTCCTAAATTCCCTTTCGGTCACTGATAATTCTCTGGAACAATAAACCTTGATCTTCCCAATTGATTTGTAGCCTCATCGCGTGTGAATCATATGTAGCCTGCATCATTAATGTCATCCATGTCTCTGATAATGATGTGCAACACATGGGAAAGTTTGTTTATTTTGGAGATATTAGGTATTTTTAACGATGAACAAATAATCGCCATTTTGCCCGTAGAAAACCGAAAAAACAAAAGCACATTCGATTGTTTTTCTACCCTTTGCCAGATTGTTATTAAACGTTTCTTGTTCATACATTCAACGTTTAGAAGGAAATAGACGCATGAGGTACGTTTTGAAGGGTAATGCTTCATCTCCAATTAAAACGTGTAGTGTACAAATCGTATTATTTGGCAACTTTCTTGAAGAATGTATATTAAATTTGTTGTTCTGCAGCCATTTAACTAATTTGGTTGCAAATCTCCTCACCCTGCTTCCCTCCATTAACAAGCAAAAAAATATTATCGGTATCAGCAATTCCCATTAGCAACACAGAAAAGTATTTTATATACTTGAAACAACTGGATTCAACATGCGGAGGACATTTCAGTTCGCAAATGACGTCCGTCGGTTGCTCCAATGCAGTTCGGATATTTCCACATACGATAATAACCTTCTGCTACATATTTGTTATTTGGTGCGAAATTTCTAAACCTAACAGGCTTTTTTACGGCAGATAAATACTGAAACATGATTGGCTGCACAGTAAAAGTGGGAGGCGCTTTCAAAATAATTATGAAAAATATCCCTTCCGGGAACGTAGTCAAATCTCTCTACTCCTTTCCCGCTCTCTCCTACCATATAAAAACGAGCGTAAAATCTTTCTTAAACATTCACCTGCAGAAAATCAAGATAGGACTGGGCTGAACCAAGTAAGTCCACAATCCACAAGATTCTACGGACTCTCATGCATATTCGTTGAATGTCGTTCTACCCTGAAGTAGAACAGAGTTTTAATACTGTTCTACGTATATACTTTCTTTGTTTCACATTTTGAATTCCTCATATTACTCTTGTTTTACAAGTCTTCTTGACATACAACATATCTGTCCTCTTTTCTCAGCTTTATTTTCGCAAAAATGCCATCAGGGAAACGGAAACCCCGATAACGACTACTAACAATCGGATATTTCCCTCCATTGTTGTTGTTCTCGTTTTAAGTTGTTTCTATTTTTTTAAATTCCAATGAATCAGATTTACGACCCTTGTCATTCAACGACGTCTTATGTCCCTTTGCCACGGCTCCACCAAATTCCCAGCCAGGCGATCGAAAACCTTTATAAAATATATTGTAATACCAATTAAACAAGCCATTAATTGTTTTGATATAATTAAATTGTTAGCAGTACGAATGCGTAAAGGCGACAATGAAGGCGGGTTTCCCCCCCCCCCCCTCCCTTTGTTTAAAAATGGTGACCGCGCGCTTAGAGAACTGAGTATGAGCTTGGAAAACGGCAGTCTGGACTCGACGATGAAAGGTGAAGGAGTCTAATATCTGCGTACGAGAGATGAAACACTTAAAAGTCGTCGGGGAGATATAATACAGTTCAGTTCACCTAGAGCAACAAACAGTAAAGTCTGCAGATATAAAGTACAAATGCCGAGATCCTGTATTTTTACATGGAAGCAAGCAAATATTTTTACGGAGAGATTTACATAATAATTTGCACACGGTGAAGAAAATGGTTGCAACACGCTGATTGAACAATTTTTGCATAGAGAAGACCGGCATCCACTAGCTGACTAAAGGGGGCGGCTCATCCGAGGTTCCAGATAGCAGAGGACGAGTATTTTAATCGTGTGTATTTAAAATTTCAATGAAGTGTAGAGTCTGTGTAAAAATGGCATATTAGTGTGGTATTTTTCAAGATACAAGAGAGAGATCTGGCACCAGACAGACATTCCGTGAGTAACAAAACTTTTATACAAATTTGTAAACGATAATTAAAAAGGTATAGTCAGATTTCGTTCAGTTTTCGTTTCATTTAGTTTTCTTCTGTTTCACTTATCTTCCTATTGTTTTAGGTTAACTTTTTATATTTGAATTGTCATTGCTTTTGTTCTAATTATCAAACCCAGTAGTGACCCTGAGATATAGAGATCCGACGTATTTGATTGTAATGATATAAGAATTGTATATTCATAAATGCCACGAATTCATAAATGAAAAATTAAAGTATTTGCTGTTAACTGGATGAAATTCGGCGTGCAAAATAAATCTTATGCAATGAAAATTTATCAACAATAATTTTTAAAATATAAATAAATTTTCGTTAATTGATTCATTAATTAACCCTATCAAGGTGTTTATTACATAAATGGCATCACCAACGTGGGACAAATTAATCGTTAAATTATTGTTTATTACAATATACATATAAAATAATAACATTTATTGGCGCCGTGATTTATCGCTACAAGAATAGCCACAGACTGCACTGAAAACATCGAATCTACACGATGTGTTGAAGAAACCGTATCCATTACCTACAGACAGATCGATTAAAGCGATTAAAGCGAGAATACACTCTTTTTTTGGCAAGATATAGGGAATTTTCCCGTGAATCAAGTGCTCACCTCATGCAAAATTTCTGCTATGAAAGTTCAGAAGCTGCTAATAGTAAGCTTAAATTAAGTTTCTCGAGCGCAAGAAACTTTACAAGTTGAACAACCTACACAACTTTTCACAATTCAATTAATCACGAACGTTTAAGTTAATTACGCAAGTTTCAGAAAGAACGTCGACTTTCTTGGCAGAATTTGTATTAAGTGGGGCACAGAAAACAATGATCTACTCTTGACGGAGAACTGTGTGGATTATATAGATCCAGGCCCCATACACGTTAATGCACTCAGACAGCAATTCTTTTCGTCTGACATTGAAGAAAATTTATTATTCTAAGTAGCAATGCACAAGGTATATTTCGCTCTATTTACACTACCAATCTCAATAACATATACTATGTTAGACGGTTTTAATTAAGATGTCCACGTCTTGTTACTCACGAAGTAATTCACACCTGAATCGACGTCAAAGAAATTGTGACATTCAAAACTGTCGTCAATAATTTTAAAATTTATGTTTCGAAGGATTTGAAACTGAATTACTTCTTGGAAAATAACCTACAAAATTTATACTTGAAGTGACATCTAAACAATTATTTAACTCTACTTTAGCGCTGAATTTAAAATAATGTTATTTGGTGTTTTGATACGCAATAGCATTTTGGCAAAAAAAAAAGATATCTTAATTAGACTCCGACTATCATCATATGGTCTGCAAGGGCTATTCTCTCGCAGGCAATACATGCGAGGGATGTTCTCTCGCAGGCAGAACCTTGAAGGAGAGATACGAAGGAGCTACCTTTGGGGATGCTTTTTCGTCTCCGTTTTTGAACTTATGTTCCCACAAGCCGAGGCACCTCGGCCTGTTTTGAGAGGTGTATGTTCAGGGGTCAGGTCTTGTACCCAAGTCTTATACCCCGGGTTTTGTTTCCGGTTCGAAAATAGCATGTTTACAAAATGTGATTAAATTTGCTCTACAGGTACAGATTTTATGCGGAACATACACACAATATTTTCCCCTTATACCACTAGGGTTTGAATTACAAATTACCAGCAACTTGAATATTATAAGTAAACTCAGAGACATCCATAACTCCGAATTTTAATCTAATACCGGTTATATTGGTGTTATTTTTGTGTAATAGTCGTTAATCCTAGCCCTATGTGTGCCGAAAGGGATTGAAATTATACACAAACAACATCGGGAAAATATTATGTGTCTTATTAATTCCAAAAAATATTTATCTGACGCAAATAGGGGCCGTTTTAGCATGTTTGAAAATTTCAACCCTCACCACCGTGGGTTGTAGACATTTTTACGCCCACACTGTTTGTTTCCAGTTCGAAAGTAAGAAGTGCACGAAATTTGGTCAAACTTGCTATACATGTAGATTTGTTTGCGGAGCATACACACACGTACACAAAAGAACAGTCCAATAGAGTAAAATAATTTTGCCGGAATGTAAAGAAAATCAAATATACTCCCGGTACGTTTAAAGTTAAAAATATTACCGGATTCAACGACTTCCACAACCTTTAATCCCTGTTTTTTAAGAGAGTATAAAATAATACCGGTAGACTAAGAGAGTAAAAATTACTTTCGTTGTCTTAAAAACACGAGAGGTAAGTTAGAGAATCAAATATATTTAAAAAAGACAGAAATACTTCCGTTACGTTCAGAGTGTCAAGAAGAGTTACGGTCCCTTAAGAGAGTGAAACATACACGCGACCATCGACGTTATAAGCGTTTCTTCCATTGTGAGCATTCCCCTGAATAGTAAATAACATGTGTACAAAAATTCTTCCGGTACCTTATGCGTATGAAACATAGTCCGGTACTATTGGAGAGGGAGAAACAAACACTGTTGGGGTGAGACGCGTCTATCACTTCAGGAGCGGGATGTAAAATATTAAAACATACTAAAACAGTCGATATTTTAGTCGCATAAATATTTTAGGGGTCAAAGAGATTGATAGTGTTTCCACCGATGTGATATAATTTTTTAACCCCTTACATAATGGGAACAGAGCACCCTTAAGGGTGAACGGGCACTACAATAAAATAACGGGAATACAATCGAAATTGCAGTCACATCTAGAGCAACGGATAAGCAGAGTCTAATTATGGGGCTCGGGTGGACCGGGATGAAATTTTCAAACATGTTAAACAGTCGATATTTGCGTGGATTAAATAATTGTCGGGGTTAATTGGATTTATAATATTTCTACCGATGCTGTATGTGCAAAATTTCAACCCCTTGTGACATGAAAGGGGAGCATGGGTAGGGGTGCGGGTGGAGGGCAGTTACAAGAAAATAACGCGAAAGCAACAGAGATTCGAGACAAATTACATGTGACAACCTGGGTAACGCGCGGAGGTGGGTGGTTGTTGGGAGGAATGGGTCGGACGTGTATAAAATTTTTAAAAATGTTTTACCTTTAGATATTTTCGTCGAATAAATATTTTTCGGAGTCAATGAGACTCATAATATTTCTAAATATATTCTGTGTATAATTACAATCCCTATTGGCTTGGGAGGTTAGAACCATAAAGTGTAGGGTGGAGTTTCATTAAAATAACGAAAAAATCCTAGAATCGAGTCGAATCCGGATTTACGGATGTAGATCAGGTTAATTTTTACTTTCAATTTGCAGTTTAAACCCCACGATTGGGGATGAACGGGGGTGAAAATTTTCAAACAAGTTGAACGGCCGAAATTTGCGTCCAATAAATATTTTTCAGTTTAATTTAAATTCATGATATTTCGGTAGATATTCTTTGTGTATAATTTCAATTCCTATAGGCATGGGAGGGGATCACGCTTAGGGGTGGGGTTTTGTGGGACGTTACTTGAAAATAACACGAATAGACCGAGATTCGAGTCAATTCTGGGGTTATGGATGTCGCTCAGTTTCATTGAGACAAACTGTGTATTGCTCGGGGCTGGGCGGGGATTATGAGCGGGGGTAGAAATTTTCCAACAATGTAACAGATCTATAACACATTTAGCGATAGGGGTCGAGTTGAGTTACATAAAAATAACGACAAAATCGGGGGTTATGGATAAATGACATCTCGGGGAACGCCCTGCTAGTATATAATATAATTATACACTTCAAATTATTGGCGCCTGAATAGAAAGATGTAATTTGAGACGAGAGAAGTCGAATGTTGATTATAAATTATTAAGATCTTATTATAATAAGAGAAAGATGTCAGATTCGGAAAATGAGACGTGGTGAAATTAATTTCACGAACGTGGTGGTGGAGGAAGTACATGTTTAAGACATATCATGGCTATGTTAAAATCTCAGAGTGAAACATAAAAGCTCAGTTTAAGGACTAACATATCAGGGGAATGAAATAGGTACTTAGATAAGAAATCAAGTGGGAAACCTAGAGGTGAAGATAGACAATTTTAAAAGTGAATTGGAGCTCAGATGTCAACAAGATCAGAAATTCAAGAATGAATGCATTGGAGAGTAACCTGAACCGTTCATAGAAAAGTGTGCTAATTAAAATTAAGAATTTTATTGTGATGGTGCAAAATAGATGAACAGGACTTACGCAGTGGGTAATCTTAGCATTGATTGCATAGAATCCTTAAATATTGTTACAGATGATAACAGTGCTGAACTTTATTTCCACACTGAAAGTGGTCGTAGATATATTATGGTGACAAAATTGGGATTGAATAATATCAAAATGAATTATTATATGCAGTTGCTTCAGAAGGTTTGTGAGGTAAGAAAGAATTTGTTGGGGAAAAAAGCCAATGAAGCTTCTAAGAATTATGAAATATCAGAATTACTTGACAGTTCGAAAATTCCACATTTCTCTTACATGAAGTACCAAGAACTTAAAAATGATTGTGTCCAGGAATGCAATAAATTTAAATTGACATTACATATAATAAATTTGATGCTTCTCAAATCAATGTACCTGAAACGATTCACATAATTGGACTAACTTTTCTCGGATTCTTGAGAATAATAATTCAGTTATTCAGTTAGAGGAATTGAAAAACATATCTGATGGTGTAGTGGTGGGTTTATTAAATGATGAAGTAAAGGGATATTTTACATAATTTAATAATCATTTAACTGAACATGAGAAAAATAAAATAAAATAAATACAAAATTATGTGTGTTCAGCTAGCCGGGAAAAACAATCGGATCCCTTAAATCCCAAGTTAAACCATGGTTTACGGTAATTCCCCCAGACGCGTCAAGAATTGAGTCACTTGGCAGTTACCTCGCGTTGATCTCTGGCCGTGATCATGTGGCACCCTCGATCTCTCCGATTCCTCTGGAAAACTGCAAGTTTGAGGCTGTACGTCCGTCTCTGGCGACGGTTCGTCGAGGAGTCTTTCTACACTTTCTTTACAGCCCCTTCGCTGGATGTGAAATATCGATGTTGTCGACCAATTTTCGATCGATCTTTCCTGAATCAAGAAATGTGATTGGTTCAGGTAGTCACGTGTTAATTCAATTTCTGGGATTTTTTGAGAGACGTTTCCCACGGTGAGACAGTCTAGGTAACTTGCGAGGGTCAACATCCTACGTGCCTAAGACCAGACCTTAGGTATTATCTCTCCGTCACGGCGGCGCCTGGTCAAATTCCAACTTGCCAAGCTCTCAACCCTTGCTAAGATCTAATTAAATTAAAATAAAATCTATATATATACATATATATACCAATAATAAAACTGTCGTGAAAAATAATTGAAACTCTTTTAAATGGGTCCGCAAAATCAACTGTATCTGAGGGTATAACTGGATATAGTTGTGACAAAAATAGCAAGAATAAATATGTTTGTTGTGTTGTTTCGTGCAATTGGAAGTTAAAGATAAATTTATTCAACTTGTATCTGACAATAGAACTTTTAACAAAGTGTGTTAGCAGTAATGATAACCTATATTGTCTTAAAATTATAAGTCATTCACATAAATTAGATCCAGTTGGATTGTCTCAGTTTTCTTTCTGATTCTCAGACTATTATTTCAAGGTAAGATCTTATAACAAATTTTTTTTTAGTGTAATAGGCTACATGAGGGTAATCCACATGGTGGAAACACCCCTTTAATAGCACAGGAAGGGATTTGAAAGGGGGGATGCGGAAGGGTAGAGGAAGGTACCCAAGGGTTAAATAGGGCCCTCGGGCTATAGTTTAAGGATCCTACCCGACATTCGCCTAAAAGTAATGCAGGGAAAACCCTAGAAAAACCTGCATCAGGTAGGTCGGGCATTGGTTACTTGTCCCACGCCCTTCCGATAGCGGGAGAGGAGTTTTCTGTAGGGTCGCAGCATTTCCTTCTGCGTACCTCTACCAGTTTAGGAGGCAGCAGGCTGACTGTACCAATGAGAACAGAGAACAACTCGTACCGTATTCCTAAGGTCTGCGACCCCAGAACATACACCTGTCAAAACAGGCCGAGGTGCCTCGGCTTGTGGTAACCTTAGTTCAAAAACGGAGAGAGGGAAAGGCATCCCCAAAGGTAGCCCCTTCCTGTCTCTCCTGCAAGGGTCTGCCTGCGAGAGAACATCCCTCGCAGGTACTGACTGTGAGAGAATAGCCCTCGCAGACATTTATAACAAACATATGATGACCCATCTTACAAAAAAAATGAATTTATAAACAGCGACAAGAATTTAATTATATTACAAGTGTCAGAAAATACAAATATATTTGACAATGAAATTAATAATATATATATATATATATATATATATATATATATATAGAGAGAGAGAGAGAGAGAGAGAGAGAGAGAGAGAGAGAGATAAATGTGAAAATAATGATTTTAATTACATTAATGACAGCAATAACAATAAAAATGCTGTTAGGCTTTCAGAAATTCTACAGGATGGTTAATGGGTTATATAAAAATATGTCGGATTATTTAATACCATATTGTGATGAAAATGATTACATCAATACCATTAACAATGATGAAATATAATACCAATGGTTAATTTAACACATCAAATAAATGCTGTTGAGAAATTTAAAATTAAGAAATATTTGTTCAGATAGCAAGGAAATTTTTAAATAATGTATTACGATCATTATTATGATAATAGTGACAAGAATACTTTAAACTATGATATACTGCTTAATGACAAATGTGATATTTGTGAATTTATTAAAGAAAACTTTAATGAAATAATTGCAGCAAATGCGCCCAATTACTTTGGAAATATTGCCGATGATTCAACATTATAAGAACATTATAAACGATATGAGCTAATTTGTCCTTGACGTAAAACATTACAGTATGTTCAGGATAAACAAAATATTACAGCCAGTGAAAAGGAAGATGCGATTTACATTTTATTGAAAAACCATGCAAAATTTATAATCCTTTGGTGGAAGACAAAGTTAAAGCGAATCTGCAAGTAAGAAGTGGAGTTGGGAGACAGAGCAAGCGATATGTGAACATGAGAGGATGAAGCAAGATCATCTGAGAAAAGACAATTTTAAACATGTGGCGTAAGGACTGTGGGACTAAATTTAGTTTATGTCAACTCTGAATCAACCAAATTTGGTGGCGGGTTATATGTAATGCCACATATTACATTAAAGTCGTAACAGTGCTCAGCGGGAGATGGATTCGATTAAGTTTGACGAATTCCCATGACATCTACAAGCAATTCTGGTGTGATTGAATCTGACTGCGAGTGAGTATTAGTCACCTTGTTTGCATTACGAATACTATCATCTCTGAGGTGACATCTTTGACTTTGGAATCTTAGGAAGTTATTATCTTTGAAGTATTCTCTATCTTTGTTGTTGTTCTTTTTAATGGCGAGAATGAAGATTTTTTAAAAATCAATGTGGAATCTTCAGATATGTGTGTCGATGATCCTATAATAAAAAGGGAAAAGTAAGTAAACGCATACCTCAAGCAAATGCCCGTGTATAATAAATAAATAATTCAATATTAAACACTAGTGTGATTAAATAATAATTAATCCCCGCATTTTTGTTATTACATCATCAACGGTCATTCCATAAGCTAAATAAACTCATGTACTCATGTGTAAAGCATTTTTCGCTATACGATTGCACACACAAGGCACGTGTATAAACTATACTAGGTCTATATGGTAGTCTGCCCACTATCACTCACTCAGCTCTCTACTGGCTAGCCAATGTGTTTTAAACCAAATTATATTCATTAAATGTGAATAACTTTTTGCATTTAATTTTACTGTTTAGCTTCATACAAGAATGTGTGTAATCACTCATTGGTTGTGATACAACATAATATATATGTATTTAATATTGAGAGCACTTTCACTTAATTTGTCAATAAATACAGCATTAAATTATCTCAATGTGTACAAAATTTGGTCGCTCCAAGGGATTAAATTTGTATGTGAAACATCAAATATTATTTATTAGAAGATTTGGTTTGTATTACTAAAGTATTTATGATTTATATGACACATAGCTATTTATTGATTGAATTTATACTCGTGCCATGACGTACATTTTGTATATGAATAACATTTAGTTTTGCCTACCAAAAAACTCCTGGTCACCATTTTGCTGTATTATCTGTATTTGCCGTGGGGTATGCACAGCTCCCGACGAGGAGGGAATATATGGTCAAGTCGTCCTCGAGTTGATGCCAGTTCAGGATGACGCGTTTGAAAGACATGGCTCGTCTTTCAGACTTTGGTTTCTTTAAAACTGGGGACCAGCCCCTCGCCCGCTGGTCCCTGCATGACGGCCAACCAGATCTACCGCCGCCTCTGCTTCCGTCGGCACAGACCGCCGGGCTAGCCCCGACGTCTTGCTCCCGTTCCGCACACGGGGTTCCATTCCACAGGTGGGGGCGAGACCAAGGTTGGATTACCGTCCCCAGGGGACCTTCGCCCAAGACCTCGGCCTCAACCCCTCCGGTGGAATGGGCTCCGAGCTCTGGAGCGGCCACTTTATATACCCACTAAAACAATACTTAGCTCGTCTCCACGGTTTCCATCAGCACGTCACGATCAGACGACAGCAGCCTCACAGATAATATTTACAAAAAACGGTATTGTATATTTATGGTATTCGGAATAATATGAACTGAACAACACAGTATATTTACGCCAAGTATGATGTGAAATAAATTTTTTCTATTGGCAGTAACTCTGTGCAATAACCGGGTTCATGTATTTAATTATCGCAGGCAAGTGCAATTTTTAAAATGTATCTTTCAAGTCAAAGATCACAGAGACGTCATAATTTTAATAAACAAGAATTAATTATTTTTTTCCGAATTTTTCAGTTTTTCGATTTATATAATATTATGAATATAATTTATGAATATAAATTGATATGATGTATGCATATATTCACACTATAAATATGTTTATTGCAATGATTAAAAGGGAAAATTATTTATTTGAATTAATTAACAAAAAGATTAAGATTAAAACAAATTTATTCATTAAAGGTACAATTTATTAGCCCTACTTTGGCACGCCAAATTAAATCAAAATTTACAAACCAATTCTTTTTATTATATAATTTGTAGCATTATAGGAAAAATACAAACTTTTATATTTTACAAACAAACAGATCTAATACTCTTCTACTCAGGGTCTTTACTGGGTTTGATAAGTAAGAAACAATCAAGATTATAAATGAATGAATTAACAATTTAAACAAATTGAAACTAACGGAATACGAAATGAAAATAAACAAAATCTGACTATACCCTTAACTACCGTTCATGAAAATTTAATTACTTCAGTTTGTACTTACAACTGCCTTTCTGGTACCAGACTTAATGATTTCGAAGCTTGGGACACAATTCACAAAAAGACCATTAATCACAGACTCTACACTTGAACAAACACACGGTTGTATTTCTTGGATTACTCCTCCAGGAACTCGATTATCTGCAACTCCGGTCAACCGTTGGCCGTATTAAATTTCGATGCCTGTTGCGGAAAATGTTATTTAGAGCGCGTATGTATCTGAACAAACAATCCTAAACTTTTTGTTTCAGCTTCTCAGATTTTTGTATAACTTGTCTCTCCATCCAGATCTTTTATATACAAAGGTAAAGATTAACATATAAGTCTCTCAGTTGAAATTACTCTTTCTACCACAATACTCGCCAGACTGTCGTATTCGCCAGACAGCCACCAACTGAACTTCCGTACAATGCGCGCAGTTCATAACAAACGCTCACCGACAGCCTGCCGTCATTGTTGTTCTTTGAGATCGGTGCCGCGAAACAATTCATTTTAATTTAAACAATTAATGGCCTCTTTAATTAGTATTACAATATATACTTGCAAAATATAAATATATATTGTAATACAATGACCTCTATCGTCGTTTTATTTTATAGGGCGCCAGATAATTTTTGTTAAATAAGAAAATTATAAAAATTAACTGCATCTTTAATTAAAACTTATAAGTTCCTTATAACATTTCCAACAATTCTATGCTCTAATATTTTGAACCCTTTCCTGGAGAGACAGCTGCATTCCCCGAATAGACCTACACGGGAACTGTACTAACACATTGACGCGCGCGCCATAATCCGTCTCAACTAAACAATACTTACAATAGACGTCGCGGCAAAAGGACGCCGACAAAGTCAATAATATAACAAGATCAAATTGAAATTTTACATATATATGGATGTGTGTGTGTGTGCCGCATACACTCTTTAGTCATAAGGAAAGTCCATTGGCTATTTATTTATGTTAGCCCGGAAATGGAATTAATTCAACAGTGATCTCTTGGTCAACACGTGAAAACAAAACCATGACTTTCTTAACCATTAACCCCTTAATGGGCATAACCTGACTTATACTGATAGGCTAATTTCTAATTAAGAGGGTTGATGACTGACAGTAATGTAATCCAGTGAAGAATTCTCCTGGTACCTTTAATAAGCAAGGTAACATACTGTAATCGCTTACCTGGTCCCTCGGATCCTTTTAATAGACGAATGCCGGCCCGGGCGCCACTGCATATGCATAAATAATTTATTTTTCTTCAACAATTGACAATCGTCTTATTAATTTAATTTCTCGATCCGCGCGATCCAAATCAGGGAGCCGATAAACGATCTGCCAGGACTCGCGAATACTTCAGTCGAGTATGAGGCTCTCAGTAACAGCGGCCCTGGCTTTTATCAATTACATGGGGCGGATCAATTATTGAAAACAAAATATACACGTTTAATACAAATTTAATGCGCAAATGGGGTAGATACAAAAATTTAGCAACGACTCCTCAATCGTTAAATGTTGCTCTCTGATACACGCTCACATTCATACATCTTAAATCTAAACCTAAAAAGTAATAATCAAATTTCTAAGAATTTACACTTGGGCCAAATTTATCAAGTTAACACGTCCTTTAAGAGGACTACCGGTCACTGGACCCACAGATCTTAATTGTCTCACGATACAAGAAGAAAATGAGGGTGTGTTAAACTGATCTGCTCTCTGGCGACTTGATCCTTCGATATGCAGCTGGCACAGGTACCTGGCTCCAGTCACGGATCCGTCGCTGTCGGATGTCTGGTCTCTAACCTTCCGACCAGTTCTCTCGTGAAGCAAGTCAAACAGAGGTGCATTCGCCCACTACTCCTCAATCACTCGTTTCACCAAAACTACTGCCACGTCCGCTCTTCTTCCTTCCAGTACGAGATTGCTCCTAAAACCGCGCGAGTCCGTTTCGCACTCATTTCTCCACTACAGCTATGGCCGTCCACGGTCACCATTGTCAGAGCACATTGACCCTTATGGTCAGAAAATGAGGCATCCCTCGTGAACACACTTCCTGTCGCCGCAATCTTTGTTCCAATGACCGGCCGTGTGAAAAATTTCATCTATAATACTCCTCATCACTGATTATAATACATGTACGAGTCTAAAACTTTTCGGTGAATTTAAAGTATACACAGTGCTGTAATGGAATTAAGAATACTTGCGATAATTGAAATAATTGTAAATAGTGCCTATACCGTAAGTAAAAAATACATCCGGTACCTTAAGTCAGGTAAAAATAGTAATGGTTCCTAAAGGAATTAAAAATTACTCCCGTAACTTAAGAAATATTGATTTTCCCTGTAAACCGTTAATGAGTCAAAATACTCTATCTTACGACATTACATAAAAATCCCTATATATAAATAAAGAACAAATTACTAGCGGTATTTTAAGGATACCAATAATACCGAGGAAGAGATAAATATTCACAATACATAAAGAGTAACAATATCTAAACATTATAGAATTTTTTTATGAGGGTGAAAACTAATCTACCTTATGTGATATAAACAATTCCCCCCACCTTAACGGAATAAAAAATTCGTCCGGTACGTCTAAAGAGAAGTGGAAAAATACTCCCGGAACATTAATAGAGTGAAGAATATGAAATGAATTAAAAAGAATACCCGTACCCTAATGGAATAAAAATTATACTGATAACTTTAGGCTGTCAACATATGAAAGCCAAAAATGATCGTAGGTCGTTAAGGGGAAAAATACTTAAGATGCTTGAAGGATGTAAAAAAATACTCCCGATAACTATAAGAATTAAAAATATTGTCTGTACTATTATGGTGTCACAAATATTCCTGGTATCTTGAAGGAGTCAAAAATACAGTATACGTCAAGGAAGTCAATAACTCTACCGCAACCTTAAAAGAGTCTAAATTCTGCCAGCTTGTGTAATGAGAAAGAAATACTCAAGCTACCCTAAGGAAGTTATAAATACTCCAAGTATTTTAACGGAATAAAAAAATGTCGGTACTCAAGGAAGTAAAAAACAGTTCCGGGATATTATCAGAATACAAATTATCCCAGTACCTATAGAGATAGCGGTCTTATGGGGGTCAAGAATACTTATGGTATCTTAAGAGAGTTAAAAATATATTTGCGGGTGTTAATTTCCGCTTTCACGCAAAAATGCAAACAGTAAAAATAAGAAAATACGTCAACTTTAGCCAAATAAACCTACCGATTAAAACGGAAATATATATATTGGAGAGATTACAAATGTGTTATGAATTAATAAATTGATTCTTTAATTATTGGCGGCGTAACTTTGAGGCCAGAGCTTTGTAAATAACAGTATTGTTTGGCGAGAATGCAGAGACTATAATGGTTGCTACGGTGGTTTGTCGCAAAGGCATGCATATATGGACGCTCAGAATTTTAGAGGTCAGCAGATGCTCGGAAATTCAGAGAGAGAGTGTGTTTGGGAGCAGAATGTAGCCAGTTACTCGGACAGTCAGAGTGTGTATGTATTTGGAGGTCCTCACGAGATAGTCAGAAAACATTAAAAAAAAAGGTCAGCACAGTTACTCTGATATTCAGAGAGCAGAGTGTGTTTTTGAAGGACTTGACGAAACAGTCAAAGTATAGATAGTCAGCGAGTGGTATTTAGTCAGCAAACAGTTTGATATTCAGCGAAGCAGAAAGGCGCCGAAATTGTTTCAAAGTGTTGAAAAGTGAGAATAGAATAGAATCAGTGCTATGGCCTGTCAGTGAAATAGTATTATAGATAAAAATTAAAACAAATCACGTGTGCACAAACCTGAGCAGCTCAAATTAAATGGTATGTAAAAAAACATTTTTATTTGTAAACCTTTAAGTAAATATCGTTTACCGGCAGATTTATATAACTTTCAGATTTGTAAGATTTTTTTATTATTGTAAATTTAAATTACCCTTTTACTGTCTTTATTAGAGGTCGAATAAACGGTCCTGAAATTAAGATTTCTCATAAAAGCCGAGGCATTAACTGAGGCATGTAAATTCAAGGAAGACCAAATTTGTAAAATAAATAAATATTGTTCGCCCTTTAATTTCAAAGTGAACTTCCTTCCATTTTTCCCATATTGTAGTAATTACAAATATGTAATTAATAAATAAATTTGTTCTTTTATTATATGGCGTCGTAACTCTGAGACCATTGTGAGTAACTGCATTGTTTGGCGAGAATGCGGAGCCGATGATGCTCGCAACAAAGTGATTGTAAAAAAGGCAGAAATAGATTTACAGGACAGGCGGACGAGAGTGTGTTTTGGGAGGCTGATCAGAGTGCGTGTTAGGATTGCCGGAGCAGAATTTAGCACCGTGTTTTTGTCAGAGAAAGATTTTCAAGTATGTAACGAGAGAACCCAGTTATTCGCATCGATGTTTTAAGCAGATATACAGTTAACCAGATATTCACAGATATCAGAGAGCTCTGGCGTGGGCTACCTTTGGGGATGCCTTCACATCTCTCCGGTTTTTTGACCTATGGTTCCCACATGCCGAAGCACCTCGGCCTGTTTTCAGAGGTGTATGTTCCGGGGTCGCAGACCTTGGGCATACGGTAAGACTTGTCCGCTATTCCTATTGGAATAGTTGGCCAGCTGCCTCCTAAACCGGTCAAGGCACGGAGAGGGGAAAGCTGCGACCCCACAGCTAACCCCTCTCCCTCATGCAGCCTTTCGAAAAAAAGGTTACATGAGGGTAATCCACATAGTGGCAACTTCCCTTTAATAGCATAGGAAGCACTATGTGGATTACCCTC
Source organism: Zhengitettix transpicula (assembly GCA_037074705.1). Classification (NCBI taxonomy): domain Eukaryota; kingdom Metazoa; phylum Arthropoda; class Insecta; order Orthoptera; family Tetrigidae; genus Zhengitettix; species Zhengitettix transpicula. Next base: position 183,997,824 of record CM073591.1, on the reverse strand, counting down.
ATTAAGCCTTTTTTTTGGGTGTAGACAGGCTATGTATAGGGTAATCCACATAGTGGCAACTCCCCTCTTATAGCATAGGAAAGGGATTTGAAAGGGGGGGGGATGTGGAAGGGTAGAGAAAGATAGCCAAAAGTTAACTAGGGCCCCCCGGCTATATTTTAAGGATCCTACCCGGCATTCGCCTAAAGAAATGCAGGACGAACCCTGTAAAAACATGCATCAGGTAGGTCGGGCATTTGGTACTTGTCCCACGCCCTTCCGATGGCGGGAGAGGGGTTTTCTATGGGGTCGCAGCTTACCCGTCACCATGCATTGGTCAGTTTAGGAGGCAGCTGGCCGACTATTCCAATAGGAATAGCGGACAAACCCTAAAACAAAAATACCTCTTAAAATATAATGTCAGCTGCGGGAGAGGAATAGAAATTAAATCATGGACGATTAGGTGTCTTAATGTCAATATCTAATTGGAGAAAAATAAAATGGTCTGTATGTTGATTCAATTATGTTAAAAGGGCCAAGAAATATGTGGTTGGGAGGTCATTTGATTAAAATAATTTATGTTTCTATGTTCGGATATTATTATTAAGTATTAATATATTGATTGATTGTTTGCAGAAAATTTGTTTCAATTCTTTTATGTTCAATGTATGTTTATCCTGTCCATGTGTATTGGGGTAGATCGTTCGCCAGCTGATGACGTCAAAGTGACGTCAGTTGAGCCTAGCTCGAAACTTGATCAGCAGTCCGGCGAAAGTCGTAGGATCATCCACGAAACCTTGAGTGCTTAGTTTCTGGGCATCGTCAAAAAAAACCAGAAAAACAATAAACAATATAAGTGGTTAAATCAATTTGGTTGTTAAACGTTGTGAAGTTACATCCATGTATACCCAGAGTATACGAGACTATAATGTTCTGCTTTATGAAAGAGAGTTAAAACTGAATATTGGTCTATGTTGAATTTCGCGGGACATTAGTTAGTTGAAGACGTAACTAATACTGTAAAATCAAATTTTTGTTTTAAATAATGTGTTGGCAATTTTATCGAGACATTCACTAATAAGTATTATTTATCCACCACATTATAGTACACTCTTTGTTTGATAGGCATGAACTTCAGTACTGTTAACATTGTTTCTATATTTTCCGTCCTCGAAAACTTTTCTTTAGTTACTAATAAATACCGAATTAAAATATTCATAAAATCCCTACCGCACTTAACGGCTGTTATCGTTCATTGTCATTAGGGGTTGAAATAGGGCTTTGACCACTTGGGGAATGACACAGTATAATTGAGCGACGAAGAAAACTATTCAATGACCGCTCGTAATTGCTGATTTAGAATATTTTTAAATGCAACCCCTTCTATTCCAAACCTCTGTGGGCCCTAAGTGCTAGAGGTATTTTATGAAAACACTGTTTGGTATCGTATGAAAAATATGAACAAAATTTTGGTAGAATTTGCTCAACATTTCTAAGATTTTACACGTAACTTTGTTTTACTCCCTTCCACCCCGACTCGCAGAACTGAACTACAACTTAACCGACAAGCATAATATAAATATAACCCAGGATTTTACACCAATCTCGGTTGTTTTTTTACGTAAAACATAAGGGTGCTCCCATCCCATGTCGAAAAAAGTTGAAATTATACACCAAATACATCTGGAGAAACACTATCAATCTTACTAAATAAAATACTTTTGACGCAAATATCGCAGATATTGCACGTTATAAAATTTCCACCCATGTCCACAATCTCTAGTTTTTGTTTCCGGGTCGTACACTGGAACGAAAGTTGCGCGAATCTTTTCCGTGTCGATTTGTATTCGGAATCTACACACACAAATGCATACAGCAACCAATTTTATTTATTAGATAGATTTTTTAACCCAATATACTTTTTTATTACAATTAATACGCAACCTATTACGTTTTGTAACGATCCAAATATAAAATAAACGAAGCTAGATATATTTGAATTTAATGTTTATATTTACATAGCATCATAAAAGTATAAACTATCTTTACATGGAGTATTTTAAACTATAGATGATAATTTTATCTTAAAGACTCTAATGAAAATTAAAACATTACGTGTGTACATCAATAATATATATATATACATACATATATATATATATTATATTGTAATAAACAATAAATAATAAATTTAAAAAATTATTATTAATTATTAAAAACAAATTTATTCTTCAAGGTTACAAACTTTATATTTTACAAACAAATCTAACTACTCTTTTTCTCAGGGTCTTTACTGGATTTGATAGTAAGCAACAAATCAAGATTACAATTAAAGAATTTACAATTTAAACAATTTGAAACGCACTCAACATGAAATGAAAAGAAACGAAATCAGACTTTACCTTTAATTACTGTTTACAAACATTTATTATTTTCATACTTACAACTGTCCTGTTTGAACCAGACTTAATGATTTCAAAGCTTGGGAACACACTTCACTAAAATGCCATTATGGGCATAAAATTGCACATACACTTTCACAAACACAAACACTTCAATCCTTTCAGAACTACAGACTTCTCGTCTATGGACAACCGTTGTTTCGCCCGCAGCCACCAGTCAATCAGTCGTTATTTCCGCAAACACCCAAGATGTTTTAACAGGGAAACCAGTCAGTGTTACAGTGTTCATAACATAGATCATGAGATATTTTTGTCTATCATCGGCTCAATGGCACGTCGACGTCTCCTATTAAGTCTGCTGACCAACTCTTTCTCCTCCAGAATCTGGCGATCTGCTTTAAGACATCCTTCTCCCTCGAGATCTGGCACCCAACTAACTCTCCATCCACATCCTTCTCGCTTAAAATCTGACACACAACTAACTTCTCTCCGTCCACATCCTTCTCCCTCGAGATCTGGCACCCAACTAACTATTCGCTTCTCTGGAGTGGCTCCACCTTCCGTGCATTCTCTTCCAGTTCCCACGCTCGCAGTTCCCACGAATCTCGGCAACAAAGAGCCCGCCGTCACTCAAAATATTATAAATAAACAATCCATGGTCTCTCTAATTTAACATCAATAAGAGCCCGCCGTTACTCCGTTCTTTGATAACGGTGCCGCTGTCAATCAATATTATAAACCAAACAATCCATGGTCTCCCTAACTTAATATCAGTAAGAGACCACCTTCACTCCGTTCTTTGAGATCGATGCCGCTAAACAAAACATTGTAAACCAAACGATTCATGGTCTCCCTAATTTAATATCAATAAAAGCCCGCCGTCACTCCGTCCTTTGATATCGGCGCCGCCAAACAAAACATTGTAATTTAAAAAATTAATGGCCTTCTTAATTAGTATTACAATATATATATTTACCGCTATAATCACCATTGATAAATGACGGATAACTCAATTATGGAAAATATTACTATCATTGCACTATTAGCAGTAAATTCTGATCTTCCTGACCATATAAGTTTTTTTCGGCATATAGTTGATTCGAAGTTCCCAAGTGCATCGTTAACTAATTCGTCTTATAATTAGAACGAGTTGTAATACATTCTCTCTCACACACAAAAATACGTATCATTATCAGAGAAAATTAAGTCCATTTTTTAATTTAGCCTTTCTTACGAAACCTTTACCAACTTTACACAACTAAGATACAGATTAAATTCATAAGTTCGTCGATCTATTTCATAAATATTTTCGTTTGATCGCCTTCTCCCTCGGCCCTTTCCTCTACGACTTCTGAATTTTATAACTGTTGTTGTAACTCTCGTCTCACTTCTTAAAAGGTCATTTTTTTGTACGTTGCTTCCCACATTTCACCAAAATGGGTCGTTGAATACTTTTCGCGAACAATAGTAACAATTTATCGTCCAAGTTTTTAATCCAAAGGAGTGAGTTTGGCTTGTCAAGTATATGACTCCTGACAGAATAATACTGTATATCTGAATAGGGTGCAAATAAATTGCTTGCAAGTGCGCTCTGTGACTCTTTAGGTCACTAAGAAATCATTCTGACAGAAAGAAAAAGAAGCATCTCTTTTCCTATTATTTCTTTATGCTCAACTTGTCATTAAATAGACAACAAAGGAATAAAAGAATTCTAGAAAATATATTATTTAAACTACCGTAATTGCTGTCAAAATTGACAAACCAAACTCATTTAATCAAAATTCATATAGTAGAAATAATTAAATAAATGGAGGACCAAATAGTAAGACAGAATAAGAAACAAAAGCTTTTAGAATCCTCATGATTCCGTATTGTAAATATTTAAGGACAGAAGTCGAGGTTTCTGACGATTTAATCATGTCCATGCTGTTATCAACAGCGCTTAATGTCATTTACAAATTTGTAACATGGTCTTCTTTAATTGAAAAAGTTGAAACGTAGTAATTTATTACATACTGAAAAGGAAAAACAAAATTATGTTTACTTATAACAAACGTTTTGATATTGACTAAATATTTTAGGATGGATTTTCTGTCATGAACAAATATTGCTTAAAAAACTAAAAAACAACGTTTCCTTCTATCTCATCACCAACCGCCATCTAAAACATCTCCTGAAAAAAGAACTAATCACCTATATTTTCAACCACCTACAATCCAAGCAAATGGAAACCCGTCACCATAACCATTACCTAAGTCAAACAAACCAAAATTCCACCCTGAAAATTACCGACCAAATAAGTCTCCTTCCTAAAATCTCCAAAATTACCGAAAAATTACTTCTCCCTCATTGTAACAACCAACACGGATCATAATTCCCGACACACAATACGGTTTTAACCCAAAAAATTTCTTCACCCACCATTTATACTCCCTGTTCAATCTCATAAACAATTCCTTCGAACAACTAAAATCCTGCATCACCACTTTTATAGAAATTGGAAAGGCTTTCGACAAAGTCCATCACCCTTCTCTTCTGTTCAAAATCAAAAACTACAAAACGACACCCACTGTAGAATACTCCTCAACAGAACCTTGTCTATCAAAATAAATAATCACCTCTCTCAACCCCACCCTGCTGCAGGTGTGCCCCGAGGAAGTGTCATTAGCCCCTTCCTATACAACATCTTCTCCCACGATATCGCACAACACCCCACCACTAGCACAATCATTTTCGCAGACAACATTGCCAACTCCTATCAAACGTCCTCTCTAACCTCCAATATCCAACCTCTTCAATCAGCGCTCAGCAATATAGAGCATTGGTCTAAACAATGGCAAATTAGCATCAAACCCACCAAATCAGTAACCGTCACATTCAAACTCCTCCCCAAATTTCCCTCTATCTAAACAACGCATAAATACCCGCAATCACAGAAACCACATATCTAGGACTCATTTTCTCATGGAAACCTCACATTAATCTCCTCCTATCCAAAATCAACCTTCAATTCAGAACTCTATATCCCCTCATGAAAAGAAAAGTCCCACTCAACATCAGCACAAAACGCCTTTTATACCTGTCCATAATGAAACCCACCTGGTCCTAGGCCTCAGCCATTTGGGGAGTAAAAGCTGAAACCCACTCAGCAAAAATCCAAACTAAACAAAACACAATCCTACTCACCATTACGAAATCTCACTGGTACCTAAAAAATTTCGTCATACACTACGACATCAGACTTCCCAAAGTCAATTCCTTAATCACCAAACCCGTAACCTCCCTAATTAAAAGAAGACTCTACCATTCAACACCACGATTCAGCAAATCCAGAGGAACGATCCCCCACCACTCTACCCCAATTGCCTCAAAATAAAGCGACCAATCGACCTCATTCTTCCCTTAGAACACTCAGGAACATCCTAAAACACCCCACTCACCCATTCCATCCAACCTATCCAAATGAATAATTACCCTCATACTCCCACGACGTATGCCCCTCAGATACGAGTAGATAAATTAAGGAAACAAAGAAATGTCAAAATTGGGTTAATTAATGAATTAACCCAATTATCAAATGCACATTTTAATTATGTACATCATTTGAATTTTTTGTATTCTGTAAATAATATGTAACCAATCGAAAATCGTAAGATCTTATAATGTGAATAAATTAATAAAAAACATGTAGCTAACAGTTATGTGCAACTAAACAAGAATATCAAGTGTGGCGTATTCAATTAATTCTATTCTTCGACTTCATATTTCAATTAATCCTAGATTTTTACATTTAACGATTAGTTTTAGTAGCTAGTAAATTTTTCACAACAAAACGCATGAATATCCAAATATTAACTTGCAACCAATGGCCCTTAAAGACTTTGATATGGACTGAAGAATAAACTATTTAATATATCTCACTGAAAACAGTTATATTTGTTAAAGGTTACGTACATTGTATTATGAACGATAAGTGTACGATATTTTTCGTTTCTCTTAATATTTATTATGCATTTTCACAAACCACAGTTGAAAGCTATTCCGTTTACAATAACGGCATTCTATTTGACCAGAACACAATTTCCGCGATGGAATAAATGAAAAGGTCATTTCCGCAAATTACACAACATGTACAAATTGACTGGGTCATGTTCGAGCTCGCTGATGGGGATTTACTGCGTCTTTTACTGCTATCGAACGCTTTTATGCTTGTGTGGACACGCTATTGCAGCAATCAATTCCCAGATCCCGAAATCAAGGGGCATGTAATCCGGCCGGTGGATTTCCCCTCGTTTTCCTTTTTCCACAAAAAAAATAAAAGGTTGGCAGGGGGAGTTGTTTATTCCAATGGAGGCTTAAACGGTATACTTTCCTGCGAGTGAGCGCCGATACGGTTTTGCAGATTCCTGCGAGTGGAAATTATCCCATTGAAGTGGATCTGCTAATGCGCTCCATAATGGAAACGGGACTGCGTACACACAATTAGCAAGGCGCAGCTCCTTCGCTCGTATCTGAACACATTTAATATACACTATCTGGAAATATTCTGCGTAAATGGCTGTCGGTTTCGTTTAGCGTTCTTTCGAGAAACACTGCTGGGCTATCTCAATGCTGATCTACGGGAATAAACGCTCGCCTCATCACATATACGGTCTTTGATGTTTTTAGAAATTATATATATTTCTTAAGTTTTACATATTTATTTTGAAACTACATAAATAACTCAAGCATATTAATTTTTGTGTAGTTATATAATTTTAAATTATATCAATAATCATATAAGTATTTTTAAAATACCCCGATGAATTAGGCCTAATATAATTAATGATAGGAAGTGATTAATTAGCGTTATGTAAAGGCGGGAGATGTGGAACGTAAAACAAGATATTTTCGTGATAACTAGGGCCCTCGGGCTATAGTTTAAGTAATCGGCCTGGTATTTGCCTATATGCGAAGCAGGAAAACCCTTAGAGAAACCCGCACCCAGGCCTCGGTCATAATTAGATGCTGCAATGTGAGCTGTTAACTCTTGCCGCTTGCGAACCCGGTCCATACACTCCTCAACGTAGCCTAAGTGTCACGGCTTATTACTATGGTTTACAAACAGAGACTCGGAATATCATACCTACGATATATTCTTTAAGGATTAGAAATTTAGTAAGACTAATTTTTAATTTGGGCTTTTATAATATAGCTCCACAGGTTTTTATACAATCTCCATAAATAACATAGGTCTGCAAAAAACAATTTACAGCTACATAGGATATTTTGCTGAATTATAAGTTTTAAATGTAGCAGAGTCTGAAAATTACTCCCATTATGCATAGGATTTTTGCAAAATAAAAACATATTTTTGATATAAACTGTAGTAATTGTAATTAAGGCATTGTTCTAATTGAAAAGTTGAATTGTAGAGGACTCATTATTGGTGGATATAGCGGACGCCGCAACAAACCAGCAATGCAAAAAAAAAAGTATTGTTGATCGGTCGAGAAGGTTTTACGCGCTCATAATTTACGAGACGAACGAACAGTTGGGCAACGGACAGCAAGTAGAACAGAGTAAAAGAACGAACAGTTGGGCAGCGGACAGCAAGTAGAACAGAGTAAAAGAACGACCAGTTGGGCAGTAAACGGCGAGATGTACAGATTAAAATTCTAATTCATGAAATCTTGAACAATCTTTGTCAGTAAGCAGTGAAGATTGAAAGGTCTAATTTAAAGAACGAGAAAGTGTTCCAGTAACCAGTACGCTGTTATATCAAAAATTCATAAACTGAACTAGTCTTCAGTCAACAGACAAAACCAATGAGGTGCATTTTCAACAAAAATCCACGAGATCTACAAATCCAGGTTGCAGTAAATCATCGAGACTCGACAAAGTTATTTTAAACCAACTAACAAACTACGCTAATTAGAGTCTGTGAACATTTAGAGTCTGTGAGTAGTTAGTATCATTGATATCCCCAAAATTGTGCACGAAAAGTTAAAATGAGACCTGGGCTGCCGTAAGTAGAAAGAAAACTTTAAAATCATTGTAAACCACGTTTAAAAGATAATTGTCAGATCGTTCTTTAATTATCGATAAAATGAGATCTTTAATTATTCAGATCATTCTTTATTTATTGATAAAAATTGAAATTGTTTAAATTCAATCTTTGGTATTATTTCTTCAGCAACAAATGTCGTCTATGTTCAGATGCATTGATTCTCATATAAATCAAATGTAATTTTTGTGATTTTGATTATATAAATTCTTCCATTATCAAACCCAGTTCAAGACCCTGAGATCCCAAATATTTTGTGATTTGAATACTTGTTTTAAAATTGTTAATAAATCTTGTTTAATAGTTTTCACGTAATAGTTCTTTTCGTTTAAAAACGCCACATAGTTCATATCATGAATTATTTGTATATAAATTATTACAAAACATTTATTACAATGAACTAATTACATTATATTGTGTTACAACTTATCAAAAAATTGTTTCTGATCATTAAATTCAACTTTAGATCCACTCATTTTACTTGTGAAACTTTTTCTTCCTCTCTTTTATGTTTGTCCGAACTCGTTAACAATTTCCTTCTATGGTTTCAACAGTTGTCAGCTAAAACATTGGTATCCGAATTTCCATTGGTAACATTTCTCGATATACGAACACCATGAAGAAATCTTTCCCCTTGTTCTTCACTGTAGTCTCCCCAGTTTTTAATATAGGAGTGTAAGAAATTATCTTTTAAGCTGATCTTGTATCCTTGAGCTCAATACGCTGCCAGAATAAGTTGTACAATAGTTTTGTAGTCAGGGTCCTTAGTATTCCCCAAAAACATGTGCATTCTTGAAAGAGACCCACACTTACTTTTTCTTTTTCTCCCCCTTTGTTTCCAAAAAGAAGGGATCAGATAAAAATTTTCTTATGTCGGGGCCAGTGAAAACTTGACTTCAGATAATTTCGGGAACTTGGAACACATATCTGAAACAATTCCTCGGCAGTGATTTGACAAATTGCTTTAAGAACCCCGAATTTAATATGAAGAGATGGTAATAATACGCTGGCGGAACCAAGGTCGTATTGATGATGTGTTTCTCACCAGCGGATAACTGTTTCGTGGTGTCCAGTGCAATTATCTGGCTCTACTATCCGATAAAAAAATAAAGTAAGGATATTTTGTATAACCTCCATGCTGACACAACAACATGGTTAGTATTTTGAAAACTTCACAAAGCACCATTGATGCTCTTCATATTTGATTTTCGCAAGGAATTTTAGCTTGTTGAAACATGATCTGATACAACAGCAGGTTGTTTATATTTATTCCTAGTACCCTAAATAACATATCAAAATATGTTTCACCTTTTACCAGTAGTATTATTCACTATCGACTTGTACCCTGTTTCGACATCACGCGACCTTCCTCCTGACGCTAAAACTACTCCCCTCAACCATTAACTTCTCTTTTTCTTCATTTATTGCCAAGTCAAGGTTCAATTGCTAGAATAAAGGTGAGACGTCTTGGTTTCAAGGTTATTTTTTTATAAAAGGAGTACTAAATTTTAAGTTAATTGTTAATTTTACGCTAAATACAAACAAAACCTTAAGTGTAACAAATAAAAATTGCCTTGTTGGAATTATTTTAGTACTTTATTTCGCTTTTACCAAGTTGAAATCTCTAAGAAAATGTATACAAACCCTATGTAGTTTTTTACGAGCAGACCTGTGTAATTTTAGAGCTCAAATATTAAATATTTTTATTAATTTGGCACCAGGAGCTTTCGGTCGCTAAAATAGCTAAAAATCATCTATAAAAGCTAATTGTGTTCTATCGTGAGACTAGATAATCGATGTGTATCTGGACCATAGAAACGTAGTGAAGTATTCCTGCTGGATTATCTGTATGATATATACGTATCCTGTTTGAACCGATGCACAGAGAAAATCGTGGTCCTCATTTAGAGCTACAGATTTTTTTTTCACGAATTAAAGGTATGATTTTGGAATATAGTTTATAAAAATAATTGGCCATTTAGATATAATTTCATTATAAAAATGAAGATATTTAATGTTGACAAATTATATAATTATAGGATTTGATTTATTTTGCAAATAGAGATCGTAGTCTTTCCCGAGAACTCTTCATCCTATTTTTGAAATGTTTGCTAAATTTGTTCATATCGATGTTTATCTCTAAATAATCCGTCGGAAGCTCTTTGTTCAAAATTTTAGTATTGCAGTTCTAAACTTATTTATGGAGACTTATTAATACGACGAAAACATTCACGCCGCAAGTATTGCAGCGTAAATAATTGAAAAGTAAGAGCGGTTTAAGTCTACAGCCAGGAGCTAAAGAAAAGTTAGTTCGCTCCGAAAGAATAAACAGTCAAAATAAATCGTCAAGGAGATACGTTGCAGTTTACGTCCAATTCAGTAAAATACTAATTAATCTACGAATCATAGGGTTCCGGTAAGGCGAGCAGACATCAGATAGCCGACATTCATGAGGATCATCCGAGTTCCTGTGAGCCTATCAATTTTGGCTTTAATAGTGTAAAATCTGTGAGTCGACATTTTAGAATCAGTGTAAAAGTTTGCCGTAGTGTACTTCCGAAACCAAAAGGAATGCTCGTACCAGCTGGACAGATGTAAGTGAAAAAACCAAACTAATGATTAATTGTAAACGTAATTAAAGGATAGAGTCAGATTTCGTTCTCTTTTAATTGTCAATCAGAGTTAATTTATTTACTCTTAAATTTCTTTCTATCGACATATTGTTTAGGTAAATTGTGAACTGTTTGTTAATAAGATTTTTGAATCAATTTGTTGTGTCCATTATCAAACCCAGTAGAGGCCCTGAGAGAGAGAGAAAGATCTCAGATTTTGTTGTAATTATCTTTATTGCCACAAAATAAATAAATATTTTGTTTGTTAATTTCGATCTCTTCATTTAATAAAAAAAGCCTTCCATTTAATTATTACATAAATGGCGCTTCAACGTGAGGTAAATACATTAAATTCCTTAAATTAAATTAAATGATCTACTATTTTGATTATTACAATATATATATATATATATATATTATAATATACTATAATATATATTATAAAAAGTCTTAAAAGAAGTATGAATCTTTCAAAACTTGTGTAATATCTTCGACACTTTGGTTGCTTCACCTTTTATGTTACGTTCAAAATATTTCACAACTACATTGTTTGGATACATATTGATGCCTTCATATATATATATAAAACTCATTCAAATTTTTATACTTTTCAATAAATGAATAAATATATCAACACTGCGTAACTGGACCCAAAATCAAACTTTAGTCGCCAAGCATGAGTGTATAATTCATTTTCAACGGTCTGTGGAAACTAATTATTTATTCCAAAAAACACCTTAAAGTAGTACATGATTGACATGCACAGACAAACACGAATGTGTAATGACCATGGACCGAAATTTCTGACTCAAAAGCATAAATAAGTTCATCTGTACCAGTGTATTGTACATGTGATCTGTAGAAAATCAATATACGATCAATAAAATATGGAAATTCCTCTTTTGTCAAACGTAGATATAAAAAATAACAGAAATTCATTGTAATTTCCTTGCTTCATCTTAACAGGCTAATTGTTCATTTGTAAATGAAGTGGCAGTAGTTAAAAACCCATAGTTGTTTTTTTTCAGATAGAGAAAGCTCAAGCATAAATTAAATATTTTTCATAGAATTGCAATAATAAAGCATAGACGTCTCTGCACAGAGACCGTTGTACTGTTCTAAATAAAAATCATGTATCTCATTTTCGTAGCGTTATTTGGTTCACTAAATATAATTTTCAGTGTTTAATTCGTATCGTACCATGCCGTTCTGTTGGCATTAATTAATATCAGCATTTTATATTTCATAAAAGAACCATCGAGGCATTTGGTGAAAGGAAACGTGGAACGCGTCTAGCTCTGTTGAACAAATAATTGTTAATCATTATTTACAACAATTTTGATGGTCTAAAATAATTATATGCAACATATTTGGCCCGCCTTTCAAGGATGTGGTAGGAGTCGTCTTATAAGTTCTTCATAATAATCTCCCCAGACTTCTCAGTTGCATGTGATTTACACGAACGAATTGAACATCAATTATTTTTATATAAAAAAGTCCCAGCTGGAAAAATATTCAGTATAGAAAAGATGATTTTACACAAATATTCAGCAATAATATTGGTGATTGAATGGTGGTGCAACACAAAACTTTTGCTATGAAATGTTGCCTATTGCGATCGATTTCACCTTGCAGATTTTTCAGTTCATATTGTAATAGCGACTAACTATATTTAATTATATATGGTTAAGCATTAGTTGTTATCAAAATTAAAAACAAAATTTTTATTAACAGTTACTAAATTGACATATTTTCTCTCTGCAATCATGTTAATTATTTTCTACATGTTTCTGAAAATTATGGTCCCTGAGCACCTTAGGACCAATTTCTTTACATTAATGGAACTGTCCATTTATCGATCTCTGTTTACAATCACCATCCACTCCTGATAATACAGGATGCGTACATGTCAACATACAAAAGAAGGGATTAAGAAGGTCTCTTGGGAAAAGCGGACATTAACCTTGAAATATACCGAAGAGCACCTAATTTGATATTAGTAATGTCAGTCTCTTGGCTGTTCTCCGCGGATTTCTTAATCGCGTGACCATTTACATCTTTCCAAATTCCCTTCTTGTATCTATCCTTTCCTTCTCTCATCTCCATATTTATTTCAATAACATTCTCAACTCGTACTTCTGAAAAATGTGTTCCATTATCTCATTTTCTACCAACATTTTCTTATTCCCATTTTCCACAGCAAAATCTTTAACCTTCACTGTATGTTCAATCATTTTACTTTTTTTTCTACTTCTAATTCTTTTAAACTCGCTTCTGAAAGTTCCATTATTTATATCATATTCTTATCTGACTTAGTAATATAATTAATTATCTATCGTCAATTCACTAAAGCAGTTTTATTTTCTTCAAGTTTTTAATCTAATTTCTTATTCATTACCTTAACTGCTTGTTCTTTATTTTCAAGAAAACTTAAGATTTATTCATTCCACTTTCCTGAACATTTTCATCCAACCGTTTTTACATCTCGCCAAATATTTCTATCACTGAACTAATATTATTTACCTCAGTTTGGTTTAATGTAATATTATTTGGCTCAACCGGCCTCATTCATTCATGCTCCTTGCTTTATTATGGTATAAAAACTTTTCATAAGTTTATATATACTAATTCCACTTCATCGACTTGCCCTACTGAAGTCGTCATTGTCCTTTCATTTCTTAATTAATTTCATCTCCCCACAGACGCACACAAAACTGAAATAAAATTTTAATGTTTGAAACACGCATATCAACTAAGCTGCAAATCTCGTCATTTCAATATTGTCGTTATCATACAAATCTAAAACAAAGATTTAAAATTACATTTAAATTCAAGCTACAATTAATTTATATAAGAAAATTTCGAAAAGGTTTCACATATGAAAAATGTTCCCTCGTTACAGCTTCAAAAATAGTAATAACTACGAGAATTTTGATTATATAGGATTAGATAGTAATACGAAATTATAAAAATTATTCAATAAAAAGTAGACCTACACCAACACATGTATTTTTTATATATTTTATTCAATTCGTCAAACGTTTCTAGAGCAAGCAAGTTGCAATATGGTCTTGGCTGTATTCTCCTACTAATTTAGATCATCTCTACGTAGTGTAACGTAAATTTACTTTAGCTGGTTTTATTGAATAGATTATTTAATAAAAAACAATTAATGTTATTTATTTCCTAAATTTTAAAAATCAATTAAAAGGGTTATAAAATTAAGGCGATTAACTCAAGGTAATATATACACGAGACTGAAATTAAAACATTAATTTGTTCAAATCAAAATCATAACTCGTGGGCGTCTTGTTGAAGAAATCTCGTCAAACGCATCTCGATGTGGAAATACAGACTCACCTGATTGTTTTTCTCTCGTCAGCCAGGAGAATGGACGGCAAGTACCTGTGGTGGACAAGGGATGATTCTCGGAATTTGAGGCGGCGCGTGCAAGGTTCCCTCGGGCTTCCTTCCTACTCAGCGACACGAAGTTTGACAATGAACTTTGGTTCATTGGTTGTGGATTTTCTTTCCGCAACACAGCTATGGAAACCAACGTACCTGACCTTCTCCGCCAATCTATTTAAAATATTTTACGTCACGAAGCCCATTATTGGGTGGCGGAATGAGATGCCCTTCGGAATATTTCAAGGTTAATGTCAGCTTTAATCCTTCTTAATCCCTTCTACTTGTATGTTGAAATGTACGAATCCTGTATTCCCGACACGGCGGCGTGTCCTTAGATTCCAAAAAAATAAATTACTTAAAAATTGGTGGCATGCTACTTCTCTACAATAGTTTTGCCTTGATAATAAAAATTACAATAACATTCACTATGCATAACTGCTTTATATTAAGTGGACTCGTGTTGGTGAACTTTTTTCTAAATGTTCGTAAACAATAAGCACAATTATATATATTGTAATGCCAATTAATTAGGCCATTAATTGTTTCAACATAAAATTTGAATTGTTTGAGAAATCCATTATAGCGGTCTGATCGAACAAAGCAATAATGAGAGAAGCGAGCTCACTTTGCTTTGTCGAAAAGTCAAAAATGGCGTATGCGCGGTAAAACTC
Source organism: Zhengitettix transpicula (assembly GCA_037074705.1). NCBI lineage: Eukaryota > Metazoa > Arthropoda > Insecta > Orthoptera > Tetrigidae > Zhengitettix > Zhengitettix transpicula. The sequence continues at coordinate 183,982,706 of CM073591.1, read as the reverse complement.
GAAAAAACATCGTGCGGAGCAGACCAAGTAATATAACTGTTAGTTAGCGGAGAAATATTGTTAGGAGCTGATGGCGGAAAGACATTATGAGGAGCAGAACAAGAAATATAATTTGAGCAGAGACTAGACATCGTCAATGTATAACTAGTTAAAGTTGTAAATTAATACGAAGAAAACATTCACGCTGCAAGTATTGCAGCGTAAATAATTGAAATGTAAGAGCAGTTTAAGTCTACAGCCAGGAGCTAAAGAAAAGTTAGTTCGCTCCGAAAGAGTAAGGAGTTAAAATAAATCGTCAAGGAGATACGTTGCAGTTTACGTCCAATTCAGTAAAAGACTAATAAATCTACGAATCATAGGTTTCCGGTAAGGCGAGCAGACATCAGATAGCCGACATTCAAGAGGATCATCCGAGTTCCTGTGAGCCTATCAATTTTGGCTTTAATAGTGTAAAACCTGTGAGTCGACATTTTAGAATCAGTGTAAAAGTTTGCCGTAGTGTACTTTGGAAACCAAAAGGAATGCTGGTACCAGCTGGACAGATGTAAGTGACAAAACCAAACTAATGATTAATTATAAACGTAATTAAAGGATAGAGTCAGATTTCGTTCTCTTTTAATTGTCAATCGGAGTTAATTTATTTACTCTTAAATTTCTTTCTATCGACATATTTTTTAGGTAAATTGTGAACTGTTTGTTAATAAGATTTTTATATCAATTTGTTGTGTCCATTATCAAACCCAGTAGAGGCCCTGAGAGAGAGAGAAAGATCTCAGATTTTGTTGTAATTATCTTTATTGCCACAAAATAATTAAATATTTTGTTTGTTAATTTCGATCTTTTCATTTAATAAAAAAGCCTTCCATTTAATTATTACATAAGTGGCGCTTCAACTTGAGGTAAATACATTAAATTCTTTAAATTAAAATTAAATTAAACGATCTACTATTTTGATTATTACAATATATATATATATATATATATATATATATATATATATTATAATATACTATAATATGTATTATAAAAAGTCTTAAAAGAAGTAAGAAAAATATAATAAATAAAGTAGAGTGTTTGCTTGTTTCTTCCATATACAAATCTACATCTGTGGAGCAAATTTCACCAAATTTCGGACACGTGTTCTTTGCGACAAGGTACAAACCTGTTGTGGTGAGATATGTCTCCTTACTTCCAGGATCGGGGGTGGGCGAGGATGGTTTTAAACATGCTAAAACAACCGGTATTTGACTAAGATAAATTTTTTAGTGTTCTACCGATGTTATCTGAGTATAATTTCAACCACTGACAGCATGGAAAAAGAGCACCCGTTAGTGGTGGCGGTGGAAAAGCGTTACAAGAAAATAACGCGAATAAAACCGAGATTAGATTTAAATCCAGGGTTATAGATGTTGCTGAATTAAATTATGACATTCAATTGGCCATTTAACCCAAAGGTGGACTGGGGTGGAAATTTCGAAAGATGAAATCACGGCCGATATTTGCGTTGAATAAATATTTTAAGGGCTAATTAGATTGACAGTATTTCTACCGATGTTGTGTGTGTAAAATTTTAACCACTTTCGGCATGAGATCGTGCGCTTAGTGATGGAGATGGAGGGGAGTTACAATAAATTAACGCGAAAACAACCGATATTCGAGTCAGATCGTGTTTTTGTATGTGGCTGAGTTTATTTATGACAATTTTTATGTAAAGCCACTCTGAGCAACGCGCGTGGATGAACTTGGGTGGTAGGGGTTGGGGAGAGGTGGGTTACGGATAGAAAATTTTAACCATATTAACCTAATTTCAACCCCTTTCTAGATTGGGAGGAGAACACCCTTATGGGTGGTGGTAGAGTGGCATTACATAAAAATAATGTATAAACAATCGAGATTGGAGTCCAATCCGGGGTTATGAATGTCACTGAGTTTAATTAAAGCTTTAGAATTACCGTTTAACTCCCCCAAGCGGAGTGGGCGGGAACATAATGTTTCAAAGATGTTAAACGGTAGTTATTTGTGTGGAATAAATATTTTATGGGGGTCAATGAGATTGGCAGTGTTTCTTCCGATATTTTTTGTGTATAATTTAAACCAATTTTGGCATAGGAGTGGAAGACCCACTTGGAATGGGGATGGAGAGGTGTCACATAAAAATAACGCGTAATCAATCTGAGTTTGGAGTCGAATCCACGGTTATGGAAGTCGCTGAGTTAAATTACGACATTCAACTTGCCCGATAGCTTTACTTTAACCACTAGAACTGGGGGTGTCAGGGAAACATGTCCTGCGTACAACCTCAATTGGAGAAATTCCGACAACATTTTGTGGTGTAGTTTTGCATCGATGAAAGTACCGAGAGTATTTTTTAAGCTTTTAAATTAGCGAGAGTATTTTTGTGTCTCTTAAGGTACCGGAATTATTCTTAAATTTATAAAGGTATTAAGATACCGGGAGTATTTTTAGTCTAAATGATACCAGGGGTATTGCTGACGCTAATAAGGTACGTGAAGAAATTTTGACTCTCTTATTTAGTAGTATTTTAAGTGTATTTTTGACTGTATTAGGGTACCGTCTATATTTTTTAAGTCTCTTAAGGTACCAATAATTTTTTGACTCAACGCCCTTAAGGTACAAAGAATATTTATATATATTTATTATCGGAAGTATTTATACTTCTCTAAAGGCAGTGATGGGTTATGATGAAATTAGCATTCCCTCTGCATAGGGAAGTTAAATCACTTCTTGACTATATTAATGTAGAATTAAATTATTTTTTCGGGCTTATATAAATAAATACGCGGGCAACGCCATTCACCCAGCTAGTTTACAAATAAACAACAAATTTGTTATTTTTGTACAGTGTGCGACATAAAGATCTCCCAGAGTAGGGGTCGAGTAGGGGTAGAGCATTGGGGAATGTACCAATAGATAAGTGTGTTCATGCCGTTTCATGTTGACGACATCGCTTGGTTTCCCAAACATCGAGCTTTTGTTGTTGAGGAGTTTATTGAAAACAGCGGTTCGGTGATAACGATACAGCGACATTGCACAAGAACTGTCTGAAAGATACTGGAAAAACAGTACAGATTTGTGTCAAGAACTTCGGGACATTTCCCCTAGAGATGTTGTGCTCTTTACGAACGAGGCACATTGGCATCGTTCAGACATCGTGAATCGACAAAACGTCCGTTACAGGTAAAAAAAATCCTCGCGAACGATGATCAACGACCAGTCTACAGTCCTAAGGTTACATTGTGGTGTGCCGTTTTTCAGTTTTGTAACGGTGACCTCTAAATGGTATATACAATGCTTTAAGAATTTTCTCCTGCCTAAATGGGGCAATCTCTTCGATGAGCATGGACAAGAACATTAGTGGATCCATCAAGATGGGGCAACAGCATCTCGACGTTTACTTGGAATTCTGAGGGAAATGTTTCCTGGACGTGGTGACATCGGGTGACGTCCGCGATCGCCAGTTTTGACACATTGCGGTTTCTTTCTCTGAGGCTATCTCAAAGCCAAACCACAGCATCGCCTCCAAACTTTGGATTCTCTTAAAGGGGCGATAATCTAGGATGTTGCCGAAATTACCCCCTAGGTGACCCGAAAGGTTATGGAAAATGTATCAACAGTAAAGGCCGCCATTTTCGTGATGTTATTTTTATAATTCGGAAATTTAAAACTGCATTTATGCGCTATTCATAAATAAAACAATCGCCTATAAGATGATGACAGAGCTTTTAGTCGTCGAAACGTTGCGTTTAAATATAAATATGCAAAACCCGTGTGAATACCGAGAACTATTCATTGAACAACTACACCGGGAAAGACTTCAGTCTTTGATATAACAAAAATGTTTGTACCTTGCTTGGATTGGTTTTTCTTAGCTTCCCAAATCGGGAATTTCTTTATGCCGCAGCCTGAATTTTCAATCGTAAACTTTATTTGCTACAAAATAATAATTAAAACATAAAACCATTATTTTTCTCGGGGTTTTCGGATGATACAGAAATAGCTTAAATAAAAATATACTTATGAACATAACTGTAAAATAATTGATTTATAGTTAATTTTTGTGCTTATGCGAGATATAATTTTCAAAATTAGGGAGTCGGTGGAAAGCTAATTATTCTTCATTTTTCTGTCTGCTGTTCCTCATAAAAAACATAAGCTGCAACTTCTTTAATGTAGTTGTAGATGACGCTGCCCTCGTGGCAATCCAAGTATCTGTTTGATCTCAACCCTGTGTCGTCCTTACGCGAAACTGTCTTTTCTACACTCTCTCCCGCCACCACACCACTATGAAGTTATTGCCCTGCTATCAACTACTTCCACCACTTTCCGATTCCTTCCTAGGACGACCTGCGGGCCGTAATTATCGCCTGATTACTTCCAAGGTCGTTCAGAGATAAACAACTGGAAACGACACGATTCCTTCCGGACCAGATAATAGAGTAAAATAAAGTGGAATGTATTTTCATTGTGAATTTTTATTTTCACGCCATGTTTTATTTACAGAGTTAAAGTATTTTGAGTTTCATGCTCACCTCAAGTACTCATGAGTCCTGCTCCCTAATTCGGATCGCGTAATTAAATTATCAAGACGATTGTCTTTTTTTGAGTAGATAAATTATTTCTGCATATGCAATGGCGTCCGGGCCGGCATTCGTTAAATAAAGGATCCGAGGGAAGCGGGTAAGCGACTACAGTACATCTTCACTGTAAAATGGTTAATTAATTTCAGTTTAATAATCAGGTAAAGCTTCCTCATTATTACGGAATAATAACGTCCTCAACTTTTAATAACTCTATATCTGTACTGCAGGTCAACGTCACTTATTAATTTTGAAAATTACGTAATCTTAGCCTAATTTTTTTGGCATTAAACTCAAAATTTTGCGCTGTTTAGTGAATTCTCTGCATCTGAAAATGATTACAAATGATATGAAGTAAGGAGATGCACTAATTATTTCCTTATCCGGTATTACCCTATGGTCATTTTGTTCCGAAATCTTTATCTAGTTCTTAAACTTATGTCTAGTTTTTAAATGTGTCGTTCAGTATATTATTTTGAGCCCTTCTGATGTAACAGGTGTAGGAAGTGTTAACGTACTTACGAACAAACGATCTAACGCTTTTAAATTTCTCGTGAACAGATCTTTTGTTCCACACTTAAACATAAAATTGATAAAATTGTTAGAAAGTAAAGGTTTCGAATGAAGAGAGTCAACAATAAGTACTAGGTCCATGGCTTTGTCATATTTTTCCCTGAGTATGTAACAGTACAAGCAAATATAAATCAAGGAGTGGATGAACAAGTGATAATTTGTTGCAGTGTCAACTGACTGGAGTTGGGCTACTGTCGACGCTAAAGGTCTTTGTCGACACTATCCCTCAGAGGGGATTTATCATTTCGCCGCACAATTTCACCACCAATCAGTCAGCCAGAAGGCGACTCGGCGGCGCTGGGATGGGGGCGCTGTGAGCCCGCTATCTCGCATAAAAGATTACCTTGATGATTAATGAAAGTCGCGTCAAAGCGAATGAAACCGTGGCATTCATCACGTCGTGTATATTACAAGATGGAGGACTGGCTAAAAAACCGCCAGCATCTGCCGCTATGTCTGGCAGGCAATCGCACAGAAAGGTATTTCCCTCAGGAGACACGGGCATTAGCGATATTACTAGGCGCACTATGCAGATGGGTCCGTTGTAAATTAGTCGCTTGCTTGTTTCATCCATCAAGTGGCCGTACCTCAGGGAGGTCCCTCCCACCCACACCCACACACATACGCTTGCGCGATGAAGTGCGGTGGGCTACAAGTGACGTGGCTTCAGCTCCTCCCTCGCCCATCCGCTGATAGGCTTCATGTTACCGCAATATGTTTCACGGACATGCTGTCATGCGCTCTATAAGCTGATAGTATCTTGTTAGTAAATATTGATGGCCCCTCTGCTTGTCTCGTAACCTGATCCGACAAGTTTCTAGAACGCTCCGAGGTAAACTCCAGTTCGTCTCGCATATGCTGCTGACGCCTCCAAGCCTTGGGAGTTCCATCATATAACTTCCTTAACACCAGCTTCCCTGAAAGCGTAAATTTAGAAGTTATATGTACAAGGAAGTGATGGCATCCTACTCACGAATCAATTAGATCTTTATTAAAATTAGAACATTATCAACAGCTTACATAATTAATTGCTGAAACGGAGTTACGGTGTAAACTAAGATTTAGGACTGTAGTTGGAACGAACTGCTTCTACAAATAGTCTGGCCAAAAAATATCTGAAAACAAACATTATATGACTTCAACAATATTCTCATATTTAAAGAGAGAATTATAATTTCACAAATATGTCAGCGGTAGTCGGAATGAAACTATTTTTGAAAACAAAATTCATTTTTTAATTTTTTTTATTTAAGTAACAGTTAGGAACATATTCTACGAGCTATTTTTATTGAATTAGAATTCATTTACTTAACTGAATTCATTAATATGACGTCCACTGTTGCAGTGTCGCTGGTTACCACATTTTCAGGTCAATTGGCCACCATTGCTCGACTCTTCTGTTGATTTTATGTCTCAGCAATGGCTGTATTAATTTCCGTACTTTTTCCCGGTTAATATGCTGCTGTAATTGTTTCCATCTGGTTGGCCTTTATTAGACAACGTTTCGTCGACAAGCCCCGTCATCATCTCCTTGCTATAGGTGCTAGTCGTCGAAACGATGTGTCTAACCAAAACAACCCGGTTGGAAACCCGAAAACAATTCGAACAGAATGCATGTAATTCAGGATTTACTACTAAAATACTCCAATAACAGACATCAGCAACACATCTTTCTTTCAAATTTTATTTTATTTTCAAGGAATTACTTCTGTATAATGTATACTGAATTTATCGTATTGAAAGTTGCATATTCACGGAGAAAAGAAATTCGCTAGAACTAAGAGGCTTAAGGTAGATTTATTATATCATAAAATGTACTTTTCAGGTTTTCTCCATTACCTGCTGCAAAATTAATTTTAAATTAATAAGTAACAATTGGTAGAAGAGAGAAAATATACAAGAAATAAAACATTAACCACCGGTCTTTCCGACAGATAGAAGTTGTTTTAACCAAATTATATATTATATGTATATTGTAGTAATTAATCCATTGTTATAATTGCAAAGTAAAGGACTCATTATTAGAGTATATAAAGCGTGCACCGCGACAAAGCGGGCGGCGAGACAAAAGAACCACTGTTAAGACGTACGCATTCGAAATTCTACGAGACGAACAGCAGTCAACGGGGAGAAGCGAAACAGTTTAGTTGGTTGGACGGCATACACAGAGACGCGGGCAGATGTTCATCAAGTAAAGAGTGGCAGCCAAAACCTTATTAAGAGTGGTGCGGCACACAGAATTTCATCGAGTAAAGTTTGGACATAAAATTCGATCAAGTAAAGGTCGCAGGAAAGTTTCTCAATAAGTAAAGCCACAAACAGTAACCTAATAAGTCATGCCGCAGTAAAAAACTCAATAAGTAAAGAGACCGTCACCAATGTCATCGAGAGGAAGCTGGTAATAATCTGACTGACCATTAATTCGGAAGGAGTAGCCGTGTCCAGCTGAGAGAACATCAAGTTTCGACAAGTGTTTTGTAACCAATTTAAATTCAGTGATATCCCCAAAAACGTGTGCACAGAAACCCCCAAAATTGAGACCTGGTCGGCCGTAAGTAAAAAAACTCTAAAATTTATTTGTAAACCATTTCTTTAAGATACGTCAGATCGTTTTTCAATTATTTCTTTTCTTTAATTATTCATTTCTTTAATTGTTTTGTTAGTTAATTTAAATTCAATTCACCCATTTATTAAACCCAGTAAAGACCCTGAGATTCTAAATATTATTGTGTAATTTTATATTGTATTTAAAACTTTAATAAATTTTGTTTAATTGTTCAAATAAATCCTTTTATTCAGCAACAGCTATTAGTTTCTTTTTAAATTATTACAATATATATTAGTAATTAAAAGAAATAATTAATTAATGAACGAATATTTGGACTCGCGTGATCAACGGCAGAAGGTACGCAGGTTGTAACCAAGGATAATGATGATATAATTGAGCGACAGATGGCAAATTAAAAGAGGGTGAGTTAAGTGTGTGTACGCCCGGCTCTGTGGTGCGGTGTGCAGATTTGCACACGAACTCTGAGTGCATCCGAACTCTCTCTGAGTGCGCTCGAACTCTGTGGTGTGGTGTGCAAAAGGCCGTCGTGAGTCGTAAATGGACTAAACACGAGCTGTACACAACGACGAGGTAATGTTAGAGTAATTGAGAGACAGGTGGCAAATTAGACGAGGGTGTGGGGAGAAGTAAAGTGCGTAAAAGGAAGAGATATAAGGCGTCGTAAGAAGAAAGAAGGTAGCAATCTGTCAGGAGAGATCGTTGGCGGTGGTTCTAGTAGCCATCGGGCCCAGTTAGGTGGCCAAAATAAATAGGAGTTCGTCGTAAGCAAGAGTCGTCGAGAATTCATCGTAGGTTGTCGGGAGAAGAAAGATAGGTGGTAATAATTTGCTATTATGTGAACAATCTGCGTAGTTGTACTGACGAAAGTGTTCTGTGTAAAGTGTGTACACAACTTGGTGCTCTTTATGGCCTGTATAAAGTGAGTGTTCATATGCAAGTGAGCCAAATTGCATGGATTACCATGTGTTTTCTTTATTGCATTGTAAAAATTGGTTAACAAGTATCTGTTTTATTAAAGGCCTAGTAAACGACCCTGGGAAAGATTAAATTTCATCACGTCGTGTATATTACAAGATGGAGGACTGGTTAAAAAACCGCCAGAATCTGCCGCTATGTCTGGCTACTTTGGGTAAATTGTGTGTTAATAAATTGATTTGTATGTCTATTTTAAAATCTTGAGTTCTTACTAAAACATCCAATCATTTTAATATTTAAGTAATTTATTTGTATTTATTACAAATTGGCGCCCAAAGTTTAATAATAAAAGTGTAGTTTAATTAGTGTTTACTACAAATTGGCGTCAACGCGGGGCTTTCTTATTAAATTAAATTGAAAAATTAAAAAAGGTAAATAATTTGTAATTACTACAAATTGACGCTCCAAAGTGGGGCTTAACAGGTAAATAATTTCTGATTACCACAATATATATAAATGAGAGTTTCATTAAAAGACGTGGCAATTATTTAAAATACGTATAGAAACTAAATTAAACAGAAATTTGCATTAAATTTTTTTATCTTTAAATAATTGCTTTAATTCAGGGATAAATCCTATTAATTATCATTTCCTTTAAATTTGTTTTCCACATTAATTGATTAATGGGTTTTTTATCATTTCTTTTGAATTGTAGTATTACATTAATTGGTTTCATCGTCGTGGCGTTTATTTTATTCTCTTAAATTGTATATTACAATATATTGTAGTATATAAATGAAATTAAAGTTTTTATAAACACAATGCCCCACCTTGGTGAAGCCAAAAATGTCGTATGCAACTATTTATACAATTTAAAATGAAACAGTGCCCCACGTTGGAGGTATCAAATATGTAGTATATTCTAATGAAAGTACAATTAAATAAACAAAATCAAAATATGCCCCACGACGGTGTGTCAATTTAAATTATTTTAACTTTTAAATGAATAGGATGTTAATAATTAAGATATTTAGTTAATTAAACAAATACACTAATTTATTATATGGAAAAGAATTCAAGTTACAAAATAGATATTTATTGAATTTAACAATATTTATTACGTACAATCCAAAATTTTTACTTTCTCTCAGGGTTTTTATCTGGGCTTTTAAATAAAGAAAGTATTACTCTTTTTAAACAATCAAATCACTGTAAAGTTATGCCCATACACAAATATTTACAATATTCAAAACTCCGAAATATGACGATTTTATCTTTAACTAAAGGTTTACAATTAATAATTTAATTGATGTATTACTTACTGTTCTCTCTCTCACTCTCTCTCTCTAACTCACTCTCTGGTGCCAGGAAAATCAATTTTTACCTCGTTCAGACACTTTCACAAACTTTACTTTTAATATCAGGCCTTAGTTTTCACTGATTCTACACTTCACTTTAAAATTTGGTAAAATTGGCTGTATTTTGATGACTGCTCCTCTCCACAATAATTTACCAATGTTATCCTGGAACAATTCTTCCACCAAGTTTTTTGAAAGTTCTATTCTGACGAAACTGCTCTTACTTTCCAATATTTACGATGCAATACATCCGTGAATGTTTTACTTTGTATTAATTCAAAACTTTATTTGGTAATACATTAACGACGTCTAGTCTCTGCTCAAGTTTTATTTTGTTCCGTCCTCTGCAATGTTTCACCGCCAACTGCTTTTAATGTTCCTCTCAGCGCGCTAACAGTCCTACAATACCTTTGGCCCCTTCCATTATTGTCCATTCTTGTGTGTAATTTGTGTCTGCCGATAACAATCCAATCCAAAATTTATTTTAAATTATTTATTATTAATTGTCTTTTAATTACTACAATACATATATATATATATATATATATATATATATATATATTGTAATAATTTATATGGTTAGCTTGCTTCTTTTTACAATAATTCAAGATGTGAATTATGTGGCGTTTTTAAATGAAAAGAACTATTACGTGAAAACTATTAAACAAGATTTATTAACAATTTTAAAACAAGTATTCAAATCACAAAATATTTGGGATCTCAGGGTCTTGAACTGGGTTTGATAATGGCAGAATTTATATAAACAAAATCACAAAAATTACATTTACTTTATCTGGGAATCAATGCGTCTGAACATAGACGAAATTTGTTGCTGAAGAAATAATACTAAAGATTGAATTTAAACAATTTTAATTTTTATCAGGAAATAAAGAATGATCTGAATAATTAAAGATCTCATTTTGTCGATAATTAAAGAACGATCTGACGTTTATCTTTTAAACGTGGTTTACAATGATTTTAAAGTTTTCTTTCTACTTACGGCAGCCCAGGTCTCATTTTAACTTTTCGTGCACAATTTTGGGGATATCACTGATTCTAAGTACTCACAGACTCTAAATGTTCACAGACTCTAATTAGCGTAGTTTGTTAGTTGGTTTAAAATAACTTTGTCGATTATCGATGATTTACTGCAACCTGGATTTGTAGGTCTCGTGGATTTTTGTTGAAAATGCCCCTCATTGGTTTTGTCTGTTGACTGAAAACTAGTTCAATTTCTGCATTTTTGATATAACAGCGTACTGATTACTGGAACACTTTCTCGTTCTTTAAATTAGACCTTTTTCATTCTCGCTGCTGACTGACTAAATTGTTCAACTTTTCGTGTATTAGAATTTTGTGGTCTTTACACCTCGCCGTTCATTGCCTGACTGTTCGTTCTTTTCGTCTCTTCTATTTGCTGTCTGCTGCCCGACTGTTCGTTCGTCTCGTAAATTTTGAGCGCGTAAAACCTTCTCGACCGATCAACAATGCTTTCTTTGTCTTGCCGATTTGTTTCTGCGTCCGCTATATCCACCAATAATGAGTCCTCTACAATTCAACTTCTCAATTAGAACAATGCTTTAATTACCAATTACTACAATATATATATATATATATATATATATATATAATAGTTAATTTCATAAATTTTGCCCCACGTTGATGCAGCAATTTTGTAATAATCAACATTTATTATTATTAACTGAAGATAAGCCTCACGTTGAGGAGCCAATTTTGTAATAAACAAATTAAAAGTTAAAAATGAAAGGATTGAAATGAAAACAACAAATTAAAATATAACAAAACTTAATTTAATAAAATTTTATCTTAGTTGAAATTTTACAAATTGATATTATTGTGCCATGACTTAATTTTCAGGGCCGCCTATTGGGCCTCCAATAAAGATAGTTACATAAATGACAATTAAATCTTACTAGGCATAAATATTCCAGACTTAAAGTATTATTATTTTAAATGAAATGATCGAAATTTGAAATCTGACGATAAGTATATTTACAAAACAAGGTTTACAAAATTCTTTTTATTTACTTTACCCTTGATCCTAACTGCCGATAACTTTTGTTTGAACAATCACAGTTGATAGCTTTGTTCTCTAAAACTTTGATAATTACTCAAACGTGGCAATAGACGAAATATAATTTCCAAACTGGCGACTTGCAATTCCAAAACCGGGGACTTTTAATACAACATTTCTCAGCTGCTAAATCACACTTGCTCAGCGTGGTCCCAGAAACTCTGAATACGGACTCCTCAAAACACACCTGCCTCAATCCTCCTCCGAGCAACTCTGAATCTGGACTCGTCTCAAAATACACCTTCCTCCATATTGCTCCGAGCAACTCTGAATCTCTCAAGTTCCGTACGTCTCAATGCTGCCTGAGGCAACAATGCAACTCTAACAAGCAAGCATTATAGGCTACATATTCTTGTAGACAATCCTCAAGCTATAATGCTATGACCTCATATTTACGCCGTCGATAATGAAAATAGTTAAATTTTATTTATTAAATAATTACATATTCGTAATTAACACACACACACACACACACACACACACACACACACACACACACACACACACATATATATATATATATATATATATATATATATATATATATATATATAGCAGAGATCACCAATGTGTAATGAAAGTCTTTTAAATAATTTTCTTTAATATTATTGTCGGCGTAATATTGAGACCAAATCATTGTAAGACAGTCAGTGTGGCGCAAGAATTCGTCTCCAGTCACCATTATTGTCTGCAGCGTGTGTAATACGCAGAACTTTGGCGAAACAAGGAGTCTGTTTTGGGACTCTGACCGATGATGGTCAGAGTAAGTCTGATTTAGGAGGCCGGCGGAGATTAATCGTAGAAAAATCTGTTCTCGCGAGTAACCACGTAGCGGCCGATGATCCATCACAGCAAAGGCTGTTCTCGTGAGTAAGTAAGTAGCCGAATTCAGCAAAGTTGATGCTGAATAACGGCTGATAATATAGTATTCAGCCTCTGGTATTAAATAACTTTTAAAGTAAAGCCGGCAAATATAAGTAGGACGAAAGAAAGTTTTTGAACAATTGTTGGAGAAATGTCCGGTGGGCAGTGGGCCGCAATTTAGATAAGTGAACCAAAGTTGTGAACAGTTTAATGGCCTGTTGAAATAATTTTTCTTGAAAAGAAAAATAGTGAAGTGCACAAGAAATATATATAAAAATGAGTACCGTCAGACTTTTAAATTCCTGTAAAGTTCTCTGGATTTCAGATTTATTTAGATTTTTTATATTAATTGTTATTGAAAATTCAATTATTATTCTGTTGCAATTCTTTTGATTTCCATATAATTTGGTGATAATTGCAATTTACTGCAACTATTAGAGGCCCAATAAGCGGCCCTGAAGATGTGAGTGTTTCATTAAAAGCTGTTGCAATTATTTAAAATAAGCATCGAAACTAAATTAAATAGAAATTTGCACTAAATTTCTTTAAATAGTTGTTATAAATCAGGTATAAATCCTATTAATTATCATTTCTTTTCCACATTACTTTATTAATGTTTATTTTATCATTTCCTTTGAATTTTAATATTACATTAATTGATTTCAACGTCGTGGCGTTATTCTTTTAAATTGTATCTTACAATATATTGTAATAAAAAGAAAGGCTTCTTTAAATAAAAAGAAGTCAAGTGAAACAATTAAACAAATTTATTAACAAAGTTAAATACAATTATATTTCGGATCTCAGGGTCTTTATCTGGGTTTGATAAATGGGTGAATTTTATACAATCAATTACATTTAGCTTTTTAGGTAAATTAATTCGTCTGAACCTCGACGAAATTAATTGCGGACGAAAATAAGACTAAAGATTGAATTTAAATTAAAGAACTAAACAATTAAAGAAGTAAATAATTAACGAAGTGAATAATTAAAAAAACGAAATAATTGAAGAACGATCTGACATATCTTTTAAAAGTGGTTTACAATCAATTTTAAAGTTTTCTACTTACGGCCGCCCAGGTCTCATTTTTGGGTTTTCTGTGCACACGATTTGGGGATATCACTGATTGTACTCATTAGAATTTGAACACACGGTAGTTGCTCTGGATCTCTGCTATCCTGGAACCTAGATCATCTCGCCCTCAGCCAGTTTCCGGACGTAGGTCTCCTCAAAGTCTCTCTATGCGAAAATTTGTTCAGTTTGTGAAGCAAAACTTCTGCTTCCAAACTGCGATTTTATAAGTCTCTCCGTCAAAACTGGTTACTTGCGTTTCATGTAAACTATTAGCTCGCCGTTGGACTTCCTAGATAGCCCTATTCATAATTCTGGATCCGCAAATTTTTACTGTTTCTATTTCTCTATGTGGACCGAACTACTATGTCCTAGTTCTTGACGTAGACTTTTTCCTTTCGCGTCTTGCCGCTGACTGCCAAAACTTTTTATAATCTGAATTTTCTGAATTGATGTCTGCCTGCATCTGTGTCCGCCGTCCGACTAACAAACTTCGTCTCCTAGATTTTGAGCGCTTACACTCTCTTAACTCCAACAATACACTCTTTGTCTCGCCGCCTTGTTGCGGCGTATGCTTTATATCCAATAATAAGTCCTTTACATTCAATTTTCCAATTAGAATAATGGATTAATTACTAATTACTACAATATATATATATAAACAATATATATATAAACAATTAAACAGGCTATTAATTGTTTTTAATATAATTTAATTGTTGGCGGAACGAGTGCTTAAAGACAACAACCCCAGCGGGTCTTTTCTTTGTTAACAATGGGAGACTGGAGACCGCGCGCCTAGAGGAACTCAGTCAGCGGCAAGACGCGAATGGAAAGAGTTTACGGAGTGAAGCGAAACAGAAAAGCCAGCGGCAAGACGCGAAAGGGAAAAGTCTACGTCGAGAACTGGGACATAGCAGTTCGGTCCACATAGAGAAATAAAAACACTAAAAGTCTGCTGATTCGGAATTATTGAATAGGGCTATTTAGGAAGTTCAACGGCGAGATAATAATTAATATATAACGCAAGTAAACAGTTTTGAGAGAGAGACTTATAAAATCGCAGTTTGGAAGCAGAAGTTTTGCTTCACAAACAACTAATTTTCACGTAGAGAGACTTTGTGGAGATCTACGTCCGGCATCTGGCTGAGGGTGAGATAATCCAGGTTCCAGGATAACAGAGATCCAGAGCAACTACCTTGTGTTCCAAATCTAATGAGTAGAATCAGTGTATAACGGCCTGTTTAGTGGGTGTTGACTTCAAGATTCAAGAGTCCGAACTGGTACCAGTAGCACTGTCGTGAGTACAAAACAATTATTAATGACTGTAAACGATAATTAAAGGGTGTAGTCAGATTTCGTTCGCGTTTTTCTTTTCATTCGTTTTCTTTTACTTTGTATTTAATATTGTATTCCATTAACTTCAATGAGTTTGGATTGTTTATATTTTAGTTCATTATATTCGTTCTTCCTATCAAACCCAGTGCCGACCCTGAGATAATGAGAAATTCAACGTAATTGATTGTAGAATTATAAACCTATATTTTTCATTGAACGCCACGAATTAATAAAATAAAAATTGAAATATTTGTTTGTTAAATTGATAGAATTCGTCGTGCAAAGCAGGGCTTATAATGTCTAGTTGTCAACAATAAATTTTTAAATACATAATTTTTTTGTTTAATAAATTTTATTAATTAAATCTTCTTATTAATCATTACATAAATGGCTTTACGAACGTGGGGCAAATTAATTTATTTCATCCCGTTTTTAATCATTACATAATTGGCGGCTTCAACTGGTAGCTCACTATCAATAAATTTTAATTAATTTTTTTGTTTAAGAATTTCTTTTAATTAAATTACCTTGTTAATCATTACTATATATATATATTGTAATGCCAATTAATTAGGCCAGTAATTGTTTGGACATAAAATTTGAATTGTTTGATAAATCCATTATAGCGGTCAGATCGAACAAAGCAACAATGGAGAAGCGAGCTCGGCTGCTTTGTCGAAAAGTCGAAATGGCGTTTGCGCGCACGAAAGTCTAAGTCAGTTTACGTCTACAGCCAGCTGGGAAAGGAGGCACATTATAACAAATTTTTCACCGAGATACCTTGCAGTCTATTTCAAATCAATAAAAATAACAGTATAAGTCTACAAAGAATCTGCAAATCATCAGTTCCAGTAATAAGGCAAATTCGAACAATTTTACAATGAGGAGAAGACGACATCCGATTTCTGACCAAGGAGAGGTTCATCCAAGGCTCCGGAAATTTGTCTGCGTTCTATTAGCCGGTGAGCGTGTAAATTCTGTGAGAACTAGAATCTGTGTAAATAACGATTTGCATTTATCGTGTTGTGTAGGGGAAACAAAGAATGCTGGTACCAGACGAACAGCATGTAAGTAACAAAACCAAAATTATGATAATATTGTAAACGCTAATTAAAGGATAGAGTCAGATTTCGTTCGTTCGTTCGCTTTCTTCTAGTTTTCTTTCATTGATCGACTTATTGTTTTAATTTTAAGCAAATAATATTTTGAACTGTTAATTAGTCAAATTCTTCTTTTATCGTGTCCTAATCATCAAACCAAGTAAATACCCTGAAGATATTAAAACTTTAATTGTAATTGTTTTGATTCTTGAAGCCACAATTTGATTATAAATTATATTTTATTTGTAAATTCTTGTTTAATCATTCATTTAATAAAGCCTACCATTTGATTACTACATAAAATGGCTACCACAACGTGGGGCAAAATAAATTAAACGACCTATTATTTGATTATTACAATATATATTGTAATGCCTGGTAAGTGAGGCATTGTTTCGGATGGATAATCTGGACTGTCGGAGGGGCAATTTTTTTAACGTATTTATATAGGTTCTTGGGAACGCTGGTCGTGAGAATTCGGAACCGTGCACGTGCGTGTGGCCTTTCTCAAACTAAATCTGTTAAGTGAGGCATTGTTTCTGATGGATAGCCTGGACTGTCCGAGGGGAGTTTTTGTAACGTGTTTATTTAGGACTGAGTATTTCTTCGTTTTGAAAAGCTGGGTGTGTGAGGGTGAAAAAGATAAATAGTCCTGTCTCGATTGTCGGCTTTTGACAAGACAGCGTAGTTAGCCATTTGCTAACTAAGGAACTGCTGCTGCATAATATAAATCTCGGGATAATGGAGGAAACTGTCAACGGGCATTTGCGACGAAGTTTTGGAACAATGGAAAAAGGAAAAGACTGGGGGTATATAAGCGGGAGATAAGCTTTTGAGAGTTAGTTATTCTGCGACCACCGAAGATGGTGAATGTGTTTAAGAAGTCAGTCGTTCTGTGATCACCGAAGCTGGAGAATATGACTAAGAGAGACATCGGTTAGGGGAGGAGAATGTGTTATAAGTTGCAGTCTGCGAGAGAAATAGCCAAATATTCATTGATAAACATTTTGTATGCTGAAGTCTAATCTATTCTTCAAATTAGACCACTGTCTTCGATTGTAGGTGACCAGAACACTGCATCCAGCGTCTAGTAGTCTTCAGAACGAGCAAGTGATATGTCCTACACGAACGGAGAACCAACTCGTCAAACCAACAGTGTGTGTTAGAATCAGTGTTTAAAACGGCCAGTATATAAAGTGTGTGTGTACGAACGAGCAAAATTTTCCTGAGTAATCGTAAGTTGAAATTTCATGGTATTCATAGATGTAAACCGAATTAAAAGATGAAGTCAGATATCGTTCTTTTCTTTTGTGTTGATAAAATAAACTCTTTAAATTTAAAATCAATCTTGTAGAATAAGTTCGTCAATAATTAATTTCGTCTATGTCTAGACGAATAAATATTTCCTTTTAAATTAAATGTAAATTTTTGTTTCTTTGATTATGTTAAAATGTTCTGCCGTTATCAAGCCCAGTAAAGTCCTATGAGAGAATGAAATCCTTTTTATATTTGTTTAATTGTAAAAGTGTTCAACAATTAAAATAAAATTGTTTGTTGTTTATAAATATTAATCTTTTTATTTAGAAACCCGTTAGTATATTACAGTTTGGCTACCACAACGTGGGGCAAATTTAATAAGGATCGGTTGGTATATTACAATATATATATATATATATATATATTGTAATAAACAGGCGTCTAAATAAAATAAAAGATTTTTACGGGAAACAATTAATCAAAATTTATTAAGGTTTTAAATACAATATAATATTTGGTATCTCAGGGTCTTTATCTGGGTTTGATAAATGGGTGAATTGAATTTACAATCATTTACATTTAGCTTTTAATTGAAGTTAATTCGTCTGAACCTCGACGAATTTTGTTGCGGACGAAAATAAGATTAAAGATTTGAATTTAAATTAAATAACTAAACATTTAAAGAAGTAAATAATTAACGAAGTGAATAATTAAAGAAACGAAATAATTAAAAAACGATCTGACGTATCTTTTAAAACGTGGTTTACAATAAATTTTAGAGTTTTCTACTTACGGCCGCCCAGGTCTCAATTTTGGGTTTTCTGTGCACACGATTTGGGGATATCACTGATTCTACTCATTCGAATTCTAACACACGGTAGCTGCTCTGGATCTCTGCTATTCTGGAACCTCGATCATCTCATCAGCTAGTTTCCGGACGTCGGTCTCCTGGAAGTCTCTCGATGTTAAAAATTAGTTCAGTTTGTGAAGCAAACTTCTGCTTCCAAACTGCGATTTTATAAGTCTCTCTGTCAAACTGTTTACTTGCGTTTTATTTAAACTATTATATCTCGCCGTTGGACTCTACCGTTTTGCTTCTCGCCGTTGACTGCCAAAACTTTTTATACGGCAAATTTTCTGAATGGATGTCTGTCTGCATCTGTGTCTGCCGTCCAACTTTATACTGCAATTTTTTCTGAATGGATATCTGCCCGCATCTGTGTCTGCCGTCCAACTAACCGTTTCGCTTCTCGCCGTTGACTGACTGTTCGTCTCGTAGATTTTGAGCGCGTACCATCTCAACAATGTTTCTTTGTGTCTCGCCGCCCCGCTGCGGCGTCCGCTTTATACCCAATAATAAGTCCTCTACAATCCAACTTTATAATTATAATAATGGATTAATTACTAATTACTACAATATATATATATATATATATCTAATAAACGAATTTAATCTTACCTTGTTTACCTGAATTTTCACTTGATATTTCATTATAATTGTTGAAACAAAATTTATACACATTTTTCATATTTTATTAATAAACAAAGAAATAGTTATAAAATTAAAATAAATGTCTATACGGACTTTATTGTTACAATTAACTGATTTTGAATAGGTCTATTTTATTCGGGTATTCCTTTAAAGAAGAACAAAGTTTTTTTCATAGAGCATGACTGTCTGAGTATTTGTAACTTATTTAAAATATATATGTATTATATATAAGCACTGTTCATATATGTACTATATACGTGCAATTTCTATACCACTGAATAAAATTACTACAGTAATTTGCAGATGCCGGGTGAAGCAAAAAGTACTTTTCCACTTTGAAAGTTAGAAGGCAAACAGAAATGGGAATTAAAATTTCGTATTATATTCTTTCAACTGTAGTTTTAACATTGCTTTGTCCAAAAAAATTCTTTTGTCGGCACCGTTTACCTTAGCATAAGAACAGTTCTGGAAATAATATTCCATCAAAATTAATTTAGTTATGTAACGTGGAAACGTTGTGGACTGCCTCCTCCCTCTTAAAACTTCGCAATTTAAAAATTTCAATTCGTTGTATCTTCATGAAAATTTCTTTAATCTCAATTTTTTTCATGCGTTTTTTGCTTGCATTAATAATATGATTATTTTTTAGTAATTAAGGACGGGTTCCGAATTCTACGCCAAGATTATAAGTGAAGTGAATTCTTAATGTAAATAAAACCAGAGTATGGCGTTTTTTTATTAAGAAAGAGTTAAGTAACCTTGAGAGGATAACGTGGTAAGTATAGGACATCTGACGAGAAGACGTGGATAACGTTTACGAACAGTAGGATTACAGAAGGGATTTTTACTACTATCAGTTATGACAAGATTATATTAACTATCTGTTACTAGATTTTGTGCATATGTCACTAATTTAAATATTGTCAAAATAAACACCTAGCGATAGTTTTCTTCTTCTTCTTCTAATAAATAAAGCAGAGTGTTTGTTTGTATATTTGTAAGTTCCTTATACAAATCTACACCGGTGGGGCGAATTTCACCAAATTTCGTAACGTGTTCTTTGCGACCGGGAAACAAACACTGTCGGGGTGAGACACGTCTACCACCCCCAGGAGCGGGGGTGGTCAGGGGTGGAAATATTTAAACATGTTAAAACAGCCGATATTTGAGTCTGATAAATATTTTTAGGGTTCAAAGAGATTTATAGTGTTTCTATCGATGTTTTCTGACTATAATTTCCATCCTCTACATCCTGGGGAAAGAGCACCCTTAGCGTTTGGAGTGGAGAATACAAATCTATACCGGTGGAACAAATTTCGTACACGTGTTCTTTGCGACCAGGAAACAAACACTGTCGGGGTGGGACCCCGTCTACCATCCCCAAAAGCGGGGGTGGACGGTAATGGAAATATTTAAACATGCTAAAAGAGCCGATATTAGAGTTGGATAAATATTTTTAGGGGTCAAATATATTGATAGTGTTTCTACCGATGTTATCTGAATATAATTTTCATCCCCTACACCTTGAGAAAAGGGCACCCTTATGGTTTGGGGTGGAGATGCTTTACGAGAAAATAACGCGAATACAACCGAGCCTGGAGTCCAAACCAAAGTTATGGTTAACGTTGAGTTTAATTATGACATTAAAGTAGCAATTAACCTCCCAGGGACGAGGGCGGTTGGGGGTGGAAATTATCAAACATGTTTATCTACCGATTTTAGCAACAATATTTTTAGAAATCAATGAGATTCAAAAAATTTCTCTACATGTTCTGCGAGTATAACTTACCCCCTTTCGGGCTTATCAGTATATCACTTTTAGGGGTGGGGTGGAGGATAGCTACATTAAAATAACGCGAATACAATCCAGATTGGAGTCAAATCCAAGGTTATGGATGTCGCCGAGTTCAATTATAGCATTCA
The DNA here is from genome assembly GCA_037074705.1 of Zhengitettix transpicula. Taxonomy (NCBI): domain Eukaryota; kingdom Metazoa; phylum Arthropoda; class Insecta; order Orthoptera; family Tetrigidae; genus Zhengitettix; species Zhengitettix transpicula. The sequence goes on along the minus strand of CM073591.1, from coordinate 183,961,552 downwards.
ACTGGCCATTTAATCTCCAGGAGCGGGAGTGGATGGGGTGGACGGGGTGGAATTTTTATAACATGTTAAACGGTCAATATTTACATTAAATAATTAATTGTCAAGGTCAATGAAATTGATAATTTATATAACGATGTTGATTGTAAAATATAACCCTTTTGTGGTTCCCCTAGAGGGAAGCACACTTAGGGGAGGGGGTGGAACATCAAACATGCTAAAAAAGTCGATATTTAGGTAGATAAATATATTTAGGAATCTAACATAGAGTGTTTCAACCGATTTTATCTGAGATGATATTCAATTACCCATTTAATCCCCTGGGACGGGAATGGACGGGGTGGAATTTTTCAAACATGTTAAATCATCGATATTAGCGTGGAATAACTAAATGCCAGGTCCATTGACGTTCATAGTATTTCTACTGTTGTTGTTTGTAGGCATGATAGGGTTGGGGGTGGAGGGGATTTACAATAAAATAACGCGAAAACAACCGAGATTCGAGTCAAATCGAAGGTAATGGACGTCGCTGAATTTATTTATGACAATCTGGGCAACGCGCGGTGTCGGTTGGGTTGGGATGAGTTGGGCGGAGGTGTACTGGGGGATACAAATTTTAAAACAATTTGACCGGCCGTTTTTAGCGTCGATTAACTATATTTCGGGATCAATTAGATTAATAAAATTTCTCTACATTTTGCCCGTGAATAACTTCAACATCTTTCTGGATTGGGAATGGAGCGCCCTTAAGCGTGGGGGTGGAATTATATTATAATTATGCAAAAACAATTGACATAGTAGTCGAATCCACGGTCATGGATGTCAATGAGTTTAATTATTACATTCAACTAACCGTTTACCTCCCCACAAGGAAGGGTTGGCGGGGGTGTAAATTTTTTTCCACATGTTAAACGGTTGATTATTGTAGCGAATAAATATTTGTCGGCGACAATGTCATTGACAAGATTTATACCGATTTTGCTTTTAATTTCAACCTCTTGACACACGTGAAAGATCACAATTACGGGTGGGGGCGGAGGGACGTTACTAGAAAATAACGTGAATAATTCCCAGATTCCAGATATAGGTGAATGTATTTATTACAACATGGGAAATGCGCGGGGGATGGCGGTGGTGTGAATATATTTTCAAACATGTTAACCGGCCGATTTTTGCTTCGAATAAATATATTTCGGCATCAATGAGATTCATAAAATTTCTCTACATGATCTCTGTTGATAATTTCAACCCCTTTCGGGCTTTGGATGGGTGCACCTTTAAGTGTTGGTGTGGAGTGGCATTACATAAAATGAAAGCAGAAACCATCGAGATTGGAGTCGAATCCGGTGTCATAGTTGTCATTGAGTTTAATTACGACATTAAACTTGCCGTTTAAATCCCCGAAGCGGGAGTGGTCGGGGGTGGAAATTTTCAAACATGTTAAACGGTTGATATTTGCGATAATAACTTCCTGGCAATAATTACTTTGATAATATTTATTTCGATTCTGTTTGTGGATTATTTCAACCCCTGTGACGGGACAAAGCTTAGGGGTGGGGTGGAGGAACGTTAAATTAAAAACACGCAAAAAAACCGAGATTCGAATCAATTTAGAGACTATGAATGTCGCTGTTTCTAATTGTGACAACCTGGGTAACGCGACGGGTTTGAAGGGTGGAGGGCGGGGGTAGAAATTTTCAAACAAGTAATCAGCCGATTTTTGCGTGGAATAAATACTTTTTGATTATCGCACATTTGTGGGGATGGTCATCTTCTAACATGTAAAAACGACCGATATATTTGGTCAATGACTTCAACCCCCTTCGGCATGGGAGGTGAGCACAAGTAGGGATAGTGTTCGAGGAGCGTTACATAAAAATAGCGCAAAAGAGACCGAAATTGGAGTCATATCGAGGGTTATAGATTAATGACTTCTGGAGCAACGCCAGCACCCAACTAGTTTACCCATAAAGAAAGGGACCGTGCTATTCTTTTTTTAAATTGTTTAAGGGCAATATTTTCATTCTTTGTAGCTACGAGTTTTAATTCTTTATCATTAAATGTTTGATATATTATTTAATGATAAAGGCTCTTTGACTCAGCCGATTCAATTCGAGTATGCTTGATCCGTTCCGACTCTCACGCTCTTGAAGTGAGTGATTCAGTTGAGATCAGAAGAGCTACCGCTCTTTTCTGCCGAGTCAAAGTTCGCTCACTCCGTGATAGCTCTTTGAAATCTCTATTACGAAGAAGAGTGTAAATAGTTAAAACAGAGAATAGTTATAAGTCAATAAGCATCTGGAAGTGCTTAGGGAGACTTATCAAACCGTTGGAGGCAGTTATGGAGAGGGAAGTCCGATACACCAAAACAGATAATAACAATAAACTATTTCTCTGGTAAATTTCGACATACAAAGCCACATTAGCCCTCTCCAGAGAACACTCCTTAACAAACCGAGGACTACTAAATTTTGGAAGGAATATTCTAAATAAATCTATTCGGTGGCGATGACACGATCAACATTAATTCCAGAATACACTCAGTCATGCCAAATAAATAAGAATAAAACACATCTAAGCTGATTAAGTCTAGCATAGCTAATTTCGAAGAAAAAATAGACAATGAAAGGAACCTGAAAATAGAAGTGGATGGTATAAAAAATGTATAAATTGATGAATTAGTGAGAGTTGAAATGGAAGTAAATAAACTTAGTCTAGTTTCAGCTTACATTCTTAGAGGTAGACAATTTATATAAACTACTCTTCTGGCTATGTAAGACCCGAACATGTGAACTTCAAAAAGATTAACCAAGCAATGTTGGAATATTCTGTTGGGGGATGGGTTCCCCATTTGTGTCCCGTTAGAGTTAATGTAATTCCTTTCCATGTAATATTAAGAAAAGAATTTGATGAGGTTTTATTTATTATTTTTATTTGATTAATATCAAACAATAAAAATACAACATAATTATAAATTTCTAAAAAGTATTTAAAAACTGTAGCATCGACCTTTTTCGTCTGGGTTAATTTTGCGTGGGGCGATAATGTTTGCGGCAAATTAATCAAAATTTAGTTAAAACTTTAACTGTTTTATCTATTTGAAATTCCACTTTTCGGCTTAGCCTCTTTTCATTTAACATTTGTTCACCTCACTAGTCGCACTATTACTTTCATCACGCCGTATTAGCGGCTTCTATACAAAACTCGACGACTTTCAATTTTCATCATAAATTTTACTATTTCTTATTTTCTTCAACTTCTTACGTCAAATATTGACCAGCTACTTTTGCTCTACAAAGAACTCCTCTGAAAACAAATATTGTATGTAACTATTGATGACCTTATACAGACACTTCTTATTTAAACTATGGCGACATATCGATACCTATTTGCATTTTTCACTCTTGCTACAATCTTGTTACCGTTAAGTGAATTGTGTGCTCCGGACCCTCTTTCAAAACTGTGTGAATTGTTAATCTTTATTGTTCTAGTTTATAATATTAATTTTGAAAATACTTGAAGATGACACAAATAGATATCGAAACGTCGTTAAAATATAAATAAAAAGTGTCTGTATAAGGTCATCAATTATTTTATTAATTTAAAACTTTTTACATTACATATTTTAATTTTAGCCCGCTTAGCAGATACTGTCATCAATCTGCTAAACAGATGTGTGAAAGTCATAAATTTCCACAATAATAAGACCGGCCACCCGTCAACATGACCTCTACAACCCTTGTAGTGATCTCGTCCCGTCCAAGACGCTCCATATTCTTGAAACTATCTTTAATATCAAACAATGTTTGAGGAATTCAAAATTTTGCCTCATTATAGTATACATGCGAGACAATAAGTTAACTTAAATTATCCATTTTCAGCCTATCTGAAAGTGCTAAGTTTGATTTGTTTAAAGCAATTCCATTACCTTCAACACAAATCAAAGTCACTATGCACTGGTAGAGACTACAGACGAATTCATTTTCACTGATCAGATGTGAAATAAATATAGTAAGATGTTTTATGAGGACTTGTTGCATCGCACCTTGTTGTGCATAAATACATCATCCGACTACACTCTGCAGAGAAAAGGATTGCTACATAAATCTTCTACGCCCACCTAACCCATTTCACGTCCACAGGATGTCAGTATCGTTATTTCTACTTCGATTCCGGGATCTCTTAGGATGTGAGGCAATCACGCTTCTTACCCCTACACCACAGGAGGTCAGCTTAAGTAGATTTTGTTACCCGCAGAAACTTACTACTTACCACAATATTATATTTTACCATGTTGAAAGAAATTTAGAAGAAAGAATTTTGAGTACACTAACGTGTAATAAATATTATTAGTCATTCGTAACTTAAATCTAACGTCACATTTAATAAATAAAAAATTAACTAATACTAAATTTTAATATCTACAAGTGTTAACATTAATCATTCTAAAATGAAAATTATATCTGTTTTGAAAATTAATCTTTCTCTATCTAAAAGTGAATGTCTCTTCCTAAACCATTCATCCCATTACGCTGAAACTTTGGTGAGTAGTAGAGCGCACCCCTATAAGGTTTCATAAGTATTAGGAAACTACCAAGGGGTAAACGGTATCTAAGGTGAAAGCTGTAGTATATATTATTTACTCTTCTAATCTCTGTACTGGATCATGCATAATCATACTGTTCCGCACAGACAATCTGATTCTGTTGAAAGCCTTGCAGAATACGAGCTTTCCAACTGGCATATCTAGAAAATATAAGAAGTTTGAATTGTTAACTATATCCTTCGCATATGAGTAGGAGTTTTGCTTGCACAATGAACCAATCCATTAGTTCCCCCAGATGTGTCTGAAACGAACTTCTTTACCTTGGCTCTTTAGTGATATCTGTTAAAACAGACACAACTCAAGCATAAAAAATCCTGACTGTATCTTGGAACAATATCCCTAAATGGATACATCCATGCACAGATTAACTATTGTATATAACCACCATTTTGTACACGTGTAGTTCATATTACAAACTGTCTCAATGGCTCTGGAGTTTATTGAGCAATATAAGAAATAATGAGTGCCCAGCAAACAAGTGAAGTTTAATTGTTATTGCACAAACAGCAGGAAAATCTTTTTTTAATTGAAGAGTTGATCTTACTGCTCTTCAAGGTGACTTTCTCCCAACTCCCAAGCACATATCCATATTGTGATTTTCATTGTAAAAACAACAAAGTAATTAAAAATTTAGTCAATGCACAGCTATTGCCAGGTAAGATCACCTTGTGTTAATGAACATTATGTCTGAATCAAGATAACAAATAATTTCACAATTTTTCCAATGCCTACATTTTTACATATTTATTATTGGACATAGTATTAATTGAGGAAATCTTACCACGTGCATATATATTTCATAGTTATGAAATAAAAATGTTACAATTTTAAGAAGCTTTAGTTACAATTTATATTTAAAAACTTGCAACACTATTTTTAATTGTAATTTTGGGTTACTGAGACAATACACACTTCCTAAAACATGTAACAAAAATTTATTCTGCCTACTGTAAACAATTGCCTACAATATTGCAGAAAAGAAATTCACACATACAAATATTCAATAATGACATTTAGAAAATGAATCGGTAAAAATAATTTTATTTATAGTTGATTTTGTAGTAAAAGAAAACTATAAAATGTTGTGATTTTCTTTTACAGAAATGTTTTATAATTAACAACTAATATATTTTTACAATATTTTGTAACTTTGGATTGTTTAACTAATGTCTTTATGAAACTGCAACTTTCACATTATCCAATGATAATACCACAACCTAATCTAAATTGATTTTTATTATGGTTCATTGATCCACTCAAAGAAAAAGAAAAGGGTAGAGGTTGCAGCTTTTTTTCCAAAACAGCGCCTACAGTCCAGTTGGAGTCAACCATACCTAAAATATAGTAATAACAATAATAAAATTAGGCATTTCATGAAAAACAAATTATACTACTTAGGTAAATAAGGAGCTAATTACAGAAAAAATTAATCCTTGTTGCTTTCCTGAGGTGATTAAAAAAATAAGTGCCAAAATAAACCAGGGTCACAGATATTGTGTGGTATTGTATCGTATCACTTATTTTTGTTTGTAATTTGGCTACTTCTTTAGCTAATTAGTATACTTTTAAAACAGATGATTTATATTTTATAATTTGCAAAGCATATTATGTTGAACAAGCTTTTGAAGAAAGACTTACCTCTAAAAATAAGGTCTGCTTTGGGAAGATCTATTTGGTAGCCAATAGATGCCACTGACTCTTGCATTCGAAAATTTGTTTCCAACTCCACCCCAAACTGAAGCTGGTCACTAGCCTTTTGATAAAAACAAACATGTAGCCCTGCACCACCAAGTGTGCCACTGACAACATAATCTGAGGCTGTAAATATGTAAAAGAGGTATATTAATCAATAACACAATTGTGACGAAACAACTTTAAATTTGAGTGTAAGTTACAAGGGAAAATAATACTAAAAGTTTTGCATTGATCAAGATTCAATATAGTGATAACTTAAAATCAACTTATTTAATAATGAAGAAAGGCTGGGTAATGCACAAAGTGCCCGTTCAAGACTTGCACACTTTTTAAAAATTGTTTGTGTGATTTTGGTATCAGAACATACAACAATATTCCAATTTAGTCACAGTATATCAGGTTATTTAAAGAGCTGTGTTTTAGCTTCAATTAAATTTGTCAACATTATTTTAAGAATTGAAACTGGTAATACCAAGTGGACATATATTAAGGTCTAGGTAGACAATGCAGATGTTAAGGTACAATTCCACCAAGGGAACACTTAACATTATGGCACATGCATAATTTGTCACCTTGTATTTCATGTGCTTTATTGCCCATGTATGTAGCATACATCTAAAAAAAATCCATTCCAGCAACTTCAGTGTAGAGCATAATGTCTTTACAAACATAAGCAGCAGTTGCATATTTCATAATAACTTTCAATAATATGAAAAAGATGGTGTTGTGGAGAAGAAAATCTATAAATGATTTTTACAAGTAATTGAAGATGACGATGCTTTATTTTTAAATTATGTGCAAATAAAAAACTTAAACAAGCTCAAATGAAAACCATTCCCTTAGTTCGATCACGAACAAATGCTGATTTTATTTTTCACGTAATTCAAAGTACAATTGTAATTACTCGCTAATTGCTTCCCATTATCATTTTTTATCATGAGACATAACAACACAACAATATTTCTGTATATATATTGGTACCCATTTCAATCTGTATGACTGAAAGAACAATTATATATGATGTCATAAATGTTTCCTCTGTCTGGCTATTAATGTTACTAGTTATATTTCTAAGGTAACAGAACATCAAACCTATTTATATGATTTTTAACTTCATCACTTAATAATTAATATCCTTAACATTAGTAATTATTCCTTAATGGATACTCCTAATTCTTCACTCCCTCTGTTTTATCCATTCCATCCTCTAAACCTAATAAGACTGGCTATATTGGATAGGACTCTGGGAAAGGCATGGTAGTTCAGTGGTAAAACATTTGTGTGAAATCAAAAGTACCTGAGTTCAATTCCCGGCCCTGCTGAATTTTCAGTCTTTCTATCTTTCTAATATATATATACACCGGCCGGTGCAAGGAATGGTGTAACACTCCTTCCTGAAGGAGGAGGCTGAGAGCTTCCAAAAATTTTAATAACAACCTTCGGTTTCCTATGGCTACACCATACTTCACTTTCAGGTAAGCCATAATGTATCTCAATATATTGTTCTCGGAGTTCAACCGGGTTTTGCATAATTGTAGAACGCAACGTTTCGACGACTAAAAGCTCTGTCGTCATCTTCTAGGCGAAGTGTCGGAACCATTCTATTGCATATTATATATATCCTCCACTGAATCATAACGCTGTGAGAGCCAATCAGCGCTCAGTCAACAGTCCGCCTCCGCCATGTCAGCATCAGTCAAAAGACCGGCCACTCGCCGAGGTACATTACCCTCAGCAACCCCAGCCACAATAGAGCTCCGGACCCCTTGTCTTAACAATGTTATAGCTGGGTCCCAAGTCAAAAAGTATTTATTCCACGCAAAAAACCACCAATTACATTGCCTGAAAATTTCTACCCCCGCCCACCACATCCAAAAGGCGTCGCGTTAACCAGGTTGTCACAATTAGACACAGCGACATTCATAGTCTCTGAATTGATTTGAATCTTGGTTGTTTTTTGCATTATTTTAATTTAACATACCTCCATCCCACCCCTAAGCTTGCTCCCCTCACATGGGTTGAAATTATACACAAACAACATCGGTATAAAAACTATCAAAGTAATTAACTCCAGGAAATAATTATCGCAAATATCGACTGTTTAACATTTTTTGAAAATTTCCACCCCTGACCACTCCCACTTCAGTCCACTTTACGTCCACCCTTAAGGATGCACCCCTCCAAAGCCCGAAAGGGGTTGAAATTATACACAGAGAACATGCAGAGAAATTTTATGAATCTCACTGATGCCGAAATATATTTATTCTTAGCAAAAATGAGCCTGTTAACATGTTTGAAAAATTATTCCCCCACCCAACTCTGCCAAGTCCCTCACACCCCCGCCAACCCCTGAACATTTCCCACGTTGTCATAAACACATTCACCTATATCCATAACTCTGATTTGACTTGAATCTAGTTTTTTGGTTATTTTTATGGAACAGACCTCCACCCCTATGAATGCTTTCCTATCTTGCCATAAGGTGTTGAAATTATACACAAATAAAATTGGTAAAAATACTATCAATGACATTGACAGCTTCAAATATTTATTTCACGCAAATATCGTCCATTTGACATGTTCGAAAATTTATACACGCAGCCAGCCCCTCCCGTTCCCCAAGTTGTCATAAATTAACTCAATGACATTCATAACTTAAATTTGACTCCAATCTGGGATTTATTGACGTTCTTTTCTCGTAACGTCCCTTCACCCCCACCCCTAATTGTGATATTATTTGAAATTAAAACAAAATTGGTAGAAATATTATCATTGACATTGCCCCCAACATATTTATTCACTACAAATATTGACTGTTTTACATGTTTAAAAAAATTTACACCTCTGCCAACCTTTAAACGGTTTGTTGAATGTAATAATTTAACTCATTGACATCCATGACCGTGGATTCAACTCCAATGACGTTTGTTTTTGCATAATTGCAATGTAATTCCACTCCACTCCCTTAAGGGGAGTTCCATTCCCAATCTCGAAATATGTTGAAATTATACACAGGCAAAACAGAGAAATTTTATTAATCTAATTGATCCCAAAATATATTTAATCGATGCAAAAAATGGCCGGTGAACTTGTATTAAAATTTCTATCCCCCATACACCTCTGCCAAACTCATCCCAACCCAGGCCACACCCGCGCATTGCCCAGATTGTCATAAATAAATTCAGCAACATCCATTACCTTCCCTTTGACTCAGTTGTTTTCGCGTCATTTTCTTGTAAGTCCCCTCTACCCTATCATGCCTACAAACAACATTGGTAGAAATTATATCTACATCAATGGCCCTGGTATTTATTTATTCCATGCTAGTATCGATGATTTAACATGCTTGAAAAATTCCACCCCATCCATTCCTGTCCCAGGAGGTTAAATAGATAATTGAATATCATCTCAGATAACATTGGTTGAAACACTGTCTCTTCGATCCCTAAAAATATTTATCTGCCTAAATATCGACTGTTTAAGCAGGTTTGATGTTTCCACCCTGTCCTCTAAGTGCGCTTCCCTCTCATACCGAAAGAGCTTATATTTTACAAACAACATCGAAATATATATTATCAATGTCATTGACCTTGACAATTAATTATTTAATGCAAATATTGACCGTTCATAATCAAACTGAGTGACATCCATAACCCTATTGACTCCAATCTGATTGCTTTTGTGTTATTTTTATGTAATGCCACTCCACCCCAACCCCTAAGGGGAGCTCCCCTCCTATTCCCAAAAGGAGATGAAATTAAACACGAAGAACATATAGAGAAATTTTATTATTTTCATTCATCCCGAAATATATTTATTCCAAGCAAAAAACAGCCGGTCAACATGTTTTTAAAAATTCTAACCCTCGCTTCTGGGGGTGGTAGACGCGTGTCACCCCGACAGTGTTTGTTTTCTGGTCGCAAAGAACACATGTAAGAAATTTGCTCAGCAATTTTGTATAAGGAACATACAAATATACAAACACTCTTGCTTTATTTATTAGATTTTTCTTTAATATTATTGTTGGTATAATTATTGAGGCTAGAGAATTGTTTGGCGCAAGAATGCCGAGACTGTAAAGGTTGCTACACGATTGTTGTCGAAAAGCATATGCAAGACCCTCAGAACTTTGAATGGAACATTCAGAGTGGTTTTGGTGCCTGATAAGAGTGGTCACAGGAGTGTGGTTTTGGAGCCTGACCAAGGTGGTCATAATTAGTCTATGTGTTTTGGGAGCCTGAGCAGAGCAGACTTGGGAGCAAAAGCTTAATGTTCATAGAGAAGTTGGTCTTGGGACTTTAATCAATGATAGAGTGAATATAGATTTGGAGAGCAGCTGAGGATTCGCATGACTAAATTAGGAATTCAGCAAAGTCTAAGCTGAAAAACGGCTGAAAATATCTCATTTGGCATTAATGTACTTCTACAGCAAAACTGTGTGACAATAAGTATGACAATGTAAAGTTTTGTGAACAGTTGTTAGAGATGCGCCGGAAGTTTTGTAAAGAGAAAAAATATAGCAATCAGTGTTATGGTCTGTTAATTAAAAATTTTCTTTGAAAATAGAATAACTGTGGGGTGCACAATACGGTACCAGAGAAGCCTAAATGAAATGGTATGTTAAAACATAGAAATGTCCAAAATTTAATGTAAATCAAAATTGTAATAAATAATATTTTGTTCTCTCTTTGAAAATTTTTTGTTTAAATTTAAGGTAAAATGCTGTTACTTTTTTTTTTTCAAATACCACATAATTTGGTACCCAACGTGGGGCATTAAGAATGTATAGGTTAATTTTGCAAAGAAATCTGACAGTAACATTGCTGCAATATAAGATGCAGTAGTTTGGTATATGTGCATGCAATATTTTGCTAATTTTTTTGTTGTGCATGTGAAAATTAGAGATTTTTGCCATTAGGCAAGAGTTGGTTGGTGTACGTTAAGAAGGGGAGTCGCCATAGGGCGAGGTCATCTGGGGTTTGACAGAAATATTAAAATTTCGGAGAATTAAAAGTCTCCCATTCTGTGGTGATTGTTGTATCACAGATCACAATTGTTTTGCTCTTATAATAAAATTATTTTATGGATGTTTTACTAATCCTTTGTGTGTGAGCTTTGATTTATAATTTTTAAAGTGCATTAAACTACACTTGATGAGCTTTGATTGAGTTGCAAGTATGTGCAAAAATTGAAATAAAAAGAATATAAACACTGGCGAAGTACACATAACATCTGAATAACAATATTCTGACAGTGGAAAACTATTGAAAGATTCTTTTGGATACCTGTTACATAGCTTCCTTAATTTTTTTCTTCAAAATAACTACCTTATATATTAAAATTCTTTTTCTGAATTTCGGGTAAGATATATTTTTCTTTTTGTTGACATGGTTATTGATTGTTGGGAGGTAACGGCTAACATATGTATAATCTGATGAAAATTGTAATGAATCAATTAAAAAATTTATTTATTGTGACAGATGCAAGAATCCACTACATATTGAATGAAGTCAAATTTCTGCATCCAAGGGTAGGTAGATGCTTTGAATTAAAAACAAGATTCTTTAGATTTTTTCGTGTAAACTGTAAAGAAATAATGAGTAAATTTCAGTTAATTTTTGAAATATTTGAGACATTAAGAAGGAAAGTATCATGATTACATAATGATATAGAAAATATGAAATTAAACCATAGGGAAGAAGATATTAAATTAAAAAAATGAAATAATAGAAGAATATATGAGAAATATTAGAAAAAATAATACAACATATAATTTTAAGAAAGAAAAACTGATAATCATTATGACAAGAAAGATTTGGAATTGCAAACTATTAATTTAAATAAAATTTAAAAATTGGAAAAAGATATAAATTATTATAGAATGAGGGAAAAAATTGATGATTCTGGTAAATCAAGACCAATAAAAATTATTTTAAAGAATGAAGTATTAGCATTAAATAAATTAAAAATTGAAATTATTTAATAGTGATATTTAAATTAATTCTGATAGAACCAAATTGCAGCAAGATTATGTAAACATATTAAAAAATAAACTAAATGAATTAAAATTATAAATGTAATTATAATATTGATAAAATATTGTCTCATTGTGAAACATTAGAAAATCTGGATCTCCAATATCCAGATACAAAGTTACTAATTGGGGATTATAATCTTCCTATTATGATGTGGCTTAGATAAGAACATTCTAGTTCTATTGAATTTTCCAAAAATATGTCTTTGTAAGAGATTATTATCACATATATTGTGGGACTCAATTGAATTTTTAAATTTATATAAAATAAATAGTATACCAAATAATTGTAACTATGTTAGATTTGATATTCACTAACTTTGAAAATGTGGAATGTAATGCACATGTTGAAGCTTTGTTAAACTATGATATGCATCATCCTGCATTATTTGTAGGATGTAATAATTCGATTATGATAATTATGTGTGTGTAATTATTATTTTAGTTGACAATTAATTGCCTTAATTAGAGGCTTATGGGCGCCAGTGAATAAATTGTTCAATTCCACTACTTTATTCACAAAGAAATTTGAGTAGAACAAATTATACAATTATGAATGTACACTTTTGCTCAGCCATTGAACAGGAGACCTGCAAATACAATCTACCATCTCAGGGTGTTATTTCGTGTTTGGCACATAGCAGAGAATTAGAACTACTTAATTTTCTAAAACATCAGGTACAGCAATCGTTCCTTCACAGGAATTATTGCGACGACTTCGTTGTTCACTGCCTGATGGTTTTCTTGTGAACTGCTGACCATGTAGTGCACACTACTAGGTTCTTTTTTCTTCCTTTCCTCTGGATCACTTCTCCAACCACTCTCCTTGAACCAAATCCTCTTCTCTCCTTCTGTTTTTTTTGGTTACTTTCCTTACCATCCTATCAATTGGTTGCGTAGCTCGTGTGATGTCGTCCACCAATCAGTCATCCCCTTTTTCCCTCCTTTCCAGCATTATTGGCTGGCGGGAGGTATTGAGTGAGATAGCAGGCCACATTTCAACGTACCCAAGAATTTTGGGTATTTCCCAAAATCCCCAGACAATAATAGCGACCGGTGTTCTTCACTTCACCTTTGTCGTGCAGCCCGAAGTCAAAAACAATTCCTTTAAGAGCCTTTACAAAATTTACTCAATGAATAAAGTTTCTGCACTGTTCCCTGTGACAATAGAATTGGGTATTATTTGACCTAGTATGGTCTGTGATTTAAAGTCTTGATGCAGTGTTGATACTCTTTCAATCTTATTTTTCCTGATCATTGTATGGATCTTAACGAGATCCTCGGGTTTTATATAATGTATCTTGTTAGCAATTTCCTCTATTTTCTGTTCGCTTAATCTAACATTGTCTTCCTTGATTTTAATGTGATTTCATTTTCCTCTGTGACGCTTGTCTTGTTCTTCCCAAATCTATTGAATTATTGTTTTAATGCCAGCGGCTTTGGTTGTTTGCGCCTTGTTGCCTATTTCTAAAGTTTCCGTCATGGTTGTAATGAGGATAATTCCTATTTGGTTGCAGGTTTCTTTCTCGGAAGTTTTAACTATCGTCGGTCCTCGACAGGCGCCCACACATAGAAAGGAATTGCACTGCTTTGTGCACAGTTCTAATCTGCGGACTGCAGAAATGTTTTGCTGTGTCGTAATCAAAGTGCGCAAAAATAATTTTTATCAAGGATTCCTCGCTAAAAGGATTGTCCGAATACTTATTTTTATTTACAAGGTGTATGAAGTATTGGCTAATAGAAAACCGTGTACCACTACGATATTTAGCTTCATAAATATCCTTGATAATGTCCGTCTGATTTTCGACTCCCCGAAATCTATTTACAAAAGCAACTTTTAATTTCTCATAATTTTCGGACTCAAACATTTCATCAACCCATTCTGCGATTCTAAGGTCAACAAAATTTTTGAAATTAAAGTTTCCATTTCCGGCAGAATTCGTTTTACACGAGAGTAAAATTCTAAATTTTTAAAAAATCGCGAGGGTTTTTCTCTCCATTCGCGTGGAATTTAACTATATTAATCTCGATGTTCGTCCCTGTCGTGCATCTAGAGACATATGTCGCGTTTTCTCCAGAGTGAATGTGTTCACGTACTTCTCTGAAGCTTGAGGAAAACGGTGGAGTTGTTTACGGGCTTGCTCCATTTGCGCTCCCAATTCGCGGTTCTGCACTTTGACATCAATCCTGACTTGTATGATCTGCCGAATTTCGTCATTCCGAGTTTTCAAATTCTGATCAATTTCGCACATTTCAATAGCTCTTTCTTTTTTCCGAATTTTAGAAAATTTTTGCACCTTCCCGATTCCTGAGTCAAGTTTACATTCTACCACTTCGCGAAATTCTGCTAAATACTTTCGAAATTTTGAATCATTTCCTTTAAAAGTTATAAATTATCCTGCATAAATGAACTTAATAATTGTAAGATCAGCAATTTAAGGCCTTCTGAAGCACACTCTCAATTTAGATGTCGTACTGTTAGCTAAAGGATTATTATGAATTTCAAATTAGGGCTCGGAATGGATTCTATTTCACGCATCTATCGCTCGTGTTAGAAGTATCTTCTGCTATTTTGCACCGTTTTCCAGAACGGAGAAGCATACAAATGTATCCAAACCATGAAGGTATTGCCCCCTTATTAAAATTAACACGATCAAGAAAACAAAATTATCTAAACTCGCGACGCAATATCGCCATATGGTTCACTCCCGTTCATGCACATAAAATACGACGCAGACACAAAAAATAATTTAGGTGAAATTCTGCTATGTAAAGTTGTTGCACCAATTTATTTTAGTTGACAATTAATTGCCTGAATTACAGGGCTATGGGCGCCAGTGAATAAATTGTTCATTTCCACTATTTTAGTCACAAAGGAATTTGAGTAAAACTTAAATTGTACAATTATGAATGGACACTTTTACTCAGCCTTTGAACAGGAGAGGTGGCAAATATAATTACCATCTCAGAGTGTTATTTCATGTTTTATATTTATGATTTTACTTCGGCAATTATGTAATCATTTTGCCATATTTCAATAATTGAGTAAAAATTGTGGAAATTTCTTAAATTCCTTGTTTTATACAAGTATTTAAATATTATATTGTCGTATCTAATTATGTAGATATACTTGTTCCTAAAAAAAGATTATGTAAAGCTAAATTTCTGTCATGGTAAAGTTGTGAACTTAAAAATTCAATTATTTTTAAAAAAACAGGCTCATATAGAATTTAAAATAAATAAAACAATGGAATATTATGATAAATTCTCTAATTGAAAATATTATCTATAAAAGATTTTGAGGAATTCAATCGTGATGTTGAAATTTCTATTCATATAGATATTAATTTTTTTGGGGAGTACATAAATTCATATATGTCTCAAAACTGACTTCCAAAATTTAATGTATAAAAATTCTGAAACATTTACCACTGGTCAGGACATTGTTAATGCATTTGCAAGATATTTTAAATCATCATATAGATATTCTAATATTGATATTTGAAAATTATGATATTCTAGATAAAACACCTCATTTATTAAAAACAGTAGATATATCTGTAAAAGACATATTTGAAATGATAAATGAATTAGACACCAGAAATTAAATGTGGAACCAGATGGCATTCCACCAATATTTATATAAAAAAATATATATTATTTTATCTTCTTAAAGTATTATTTGATTTATCACTATTAGGGGTTTGTACAAATTGTTGGAAATCAGCTTGTATAACTCCTATTCATAAATCTGGAGATTAACAAAAAAGTTTGAATTATAGACTTATTTCAATATTGAGTGCTATTAATAAATTATTTGAAGCTATTATTGCTAAAAAAAAGTAAACCTATTATACAAACATATTTACCAAAAATTCAACATGGATTTTTTGTTAAGAGAAGTACCAAAACTAATTTGACATGCCATACACAATATATTATTAATTCTATGGATCTGGGAAATAGAGTAGGCTGTATTCATACAATTTTTAAAATGCCTTGTATTCTGTTAATCATATATATATATATATATATATATATATATATATATATATATATATATATATATATATATACACATAAATTATATAATTTTGGAATGAGAGAATTGTTGTTCAGCTGGTTTTGAGATTATCTTACTGAGAGAATACAACTTGAGAAATATAAAACATACACCTGGACCACTCTTATTTAACATTCTTATTGATTATATAGATAAAGAATTAAGTGGTGTGAAACATTTACTTTTTGCTGATGATTTGAAAGCGTTTAAAAGTATACAAAATAAAAACAATAGAATAATCTTACAAAATTGTTTAGATAAATTGAGTAGATGGTGTACTAATAACCATTTATATTTAAATATTGATAAGTGTTTAACATTTCTAGATCAGGAAATATACAGTAACAGGTATATAATTTAAATAATGTAATTTTGGAAAAAGTTGATCATATTAAATATTTTAGCGTTGTATTTGATTCTAAAATGAATTTCAATTTACACATAGATACTATAGTCAGTGCCACGAAAATGTAATATCAAGGTCAAGTAACTAACCACACCGCTCCTTGTCCAACAGTATTGCCAGATTGTGTGCACTCCCTCATTACTAGTAGGCATGCATGACTGTACTTGACAATATTTGACAACATAGCCAGAATACTATAATAGATCTAATTAACTATTGGGTTTTATTAGAAGAACATGTAAACATTTCAATTCTATTGGTACTTTTAGAATTCTATATTTAACTTTAATTAAACTGATACAGGGATCTCCATATACTCAAGTGAATATGATAAAATGGTAACTGTACAACATAAATGTCTTTTAAGTTTAAACTGGAAGATACTTATTTACATCATAATTATGAACATATCTCATCTATTCTAGAACTCCTCAAACTTAAATCTTCTAGAATGGCATCTGGTTACAAATTTATTTTTAAAATATGTAAGTAATGATATGATTGTCCAGATTTATTAAAATCATTAAATTTTAAAGTTCCTGAAACATGCCTGTGATAAAACTAATCTAATTGTACACAGAATAATCTGTTAACCAGAATTGGTAAAATTATTAATGAACATGATATAGATTTGCATAATGTGAATTATTGCCAATTAATGAAATTTTTATAAACAAATATTTATATTTAAGAATAATTGTTGGGAAAGTTTACTATTCATTATTTTAAATTAACCATTTAATTAATTGACCATTCTCTACATTATATATCATTTCTGAAAATTGCAATTGGATATAAAGTCTGTTTAGTTAAAATAAATAATATATTTTAAAGAGTGGATCTGCAGTAAAATTATCAGTTTGTTTGAGGAGATCAAGAGAGAAAGTTGTCCGAAGTTAAACTAGGAGCATGGAAGTTTGTTAAAATATTTGAAACATTTAATTGGCTGGTGACCAGCTACCAACTACCTGGTTATCTACGAATTACTGTGATCACTATTATACTGACCAGTTTTCCCGATAAAATATTTTAATGTAGGTGAACTGACTTGCGGCAACAAGTGTAATCCTGTAGTCTTGAAAGGAATTAATTTGAGCATGATGTGAAAGTGAATTGCAATAAAATGGTCGATTTAAACTTAAAAGTTTTCATTTCTTTAAAGTTTGTGGTTTTGTAAAGTCAGTGAAAGTGAAATTGAAGATCAATCAAAATTGGTACATAAATGAGCTTATTTTAAATTTGTAAATATTTTTGTAAACATTGCATAAGTGTTGTACCTTTAATATTCACAATTCATTTCATTTTGTTAGTATTTTGGGGGAATATTTTGAAATATAACATTTTGTAATGTAATGTGAAAAATATTTTCTTGTAAATTTGATAAATTTTATACTTTTCAAGAGGTCTTAAGATAAAATAAGTCTTTTAAGTAAACAGTCATTGCAAAATTGTGTGTAAAATGTATGTAACATTAATTTCTTTACATAATAAATTCTTTATATTTTAAATTAATTTTCAGTTTCATTATTTCAAACCTGTCACTAAATGTTAAGAATTACTATAAAAATAGGTAAATTGAAATTTTTATTAATTTGGTTTCAATTGAAAAAGAAAGTAAAATTTAAATTGATTGAAATAATTCAAGTCATCAAGACATTAGTTGCTTTTCGAAGGTAAATACAGTAAATAATAAAATATATTCAAGTTTTATATCCTATTAATTGTCTTTAAAAAATGATCAAATTAAATCTCTTTTAATAATTTCATTTTGAATATTTCAATATACACAGATTCTTGATTAAAGATTTAATGATTAATATTTCTTTGAATAAAAAAAATGTTAAAAGTTTTGTAGATTAATATATCCGATTATTAAAACCAGATATAAAAATATATATAGTTTTTAACCTGTTGTTTTTATAATTTTATTATTCTACAGCTCCTGTGAATGATAATCCAATCTTCAATAAAGAAGGTAATTTGTTCAAGACATTGAATCCTGTCGATAGATGACATGAGTCCCAGAAACAATTATTAACATGTAGCATGTGGGAAGGAGACTTGCTACACATCACTTCATGTTCCTGAGTGTAGCATGCGACAATGCCACATGCTCCCTGAAAGTTACCTCAGTGGAATTACTCCTTTACTTTATGAAGCTTCCTATTTTGCGACAATTTTAAGACAGGAGGCTCTACAATATTAAAATATATATAAAAAATGATTATTCGTTTATATATAATGCAAGAAATGTACAGAATGTTGTAAAAAAATCTAATGTGACTGAAGGAATTGTATATGGAAACATAGGATGCTCATATTTATTTAGTAGTTTAAATGAATGCTAATAGAAATATGTTATGTATTATGACAACAAAGGTGACCAATAATCATGTGATGATTCTTGATTTACAGTAAAACACAAGTGAAAATGTAAAGAAAAACCTTACCAGTATATCTTGCGGCAGAAGATAGTACAGCAATCTCTCGACCAGGTACTTTTGCTCCATACTGATATGCTAATTCAGCGCCCAGTGCAAATTTTTTTGTCACTGACTGAAGATAGTGTGCAACAATGACACCTACAAAATAAAATAATAAAGAGCCATTAAGAAACACAAGTCAAACTTACAAAAAATTGTTGATTTAACAAGATTATACTAGTGTGTAGATTATAAAATTAATGTCAATAAAAGAAACCTATCAAAAAAAAGTTTATTATTAATCCAACAAATAAATTCAAAATTCACCACAACAAATATTTGGTTGTTTTTGAGCAGTACAATACAAAATTTGTTAAATATAAATATTCTACATCCCCCTAAATTAAACAATATTTTTATTGTTGCACACAATCTACCTTCAAAATGTGGGCTGTCCAGCACCTATGTTCTAGAACCAGGAGAATAAATTGTATTGTTTTCATTACAATTTGGAATTAGATTAAATCTGTCTAGCCACGATAAATCAACTGGGCAAGTGTGGTGTGGTCATGTTCACAATGAGAAATCAAGTAGGCATTGTTTGCATGAAGATGATGGAAACAAATTCACCACACTAAAAAAAAAATATTATTTTTAACCACCTATTTTTTATAAATACTGTTAGCAAAAATAATAATATTGAAGCTTCCAAATGTATTTAGTAATTTTAAAAACTTTAACTGAATGAATGAATGACTGTTTACACGAAGACCAGTAAGTCACAGAATTAAATCTGACAATCCAGTTTAATTTCTATTCTTGAATAATTTGCCGATCCACAACACTACTACTCTTTCAAATAATAAGAAACAGGAAGATAAAATTTCTTGCTTACATTAAGCAAAGCCCTTTCTCTCTTCCTAGTCAACTCATATTTGCATTGACTATAGCTTACACATATTTTGAGTATGACATTGTTTGTGGTGCAGACAAGAATAAAGTATACAATAGATGAAATGAAAGTAAGAAATAGCAATTGCACCAAATAAAGCAAGACAAAAAATTAATAAGTGAAAGTGTGTGATTCAAATATCAGAAAATAAGAAAACTAGCAAGGGGAAAAAACAAAATTGTGGAGTTATTTGTAGAGATGAGATTGTTGTAGTTTGGCAAAATACCTATTTCACACTTTCAATTCAAATTTTGTGTACTTCTCTTCCCATATGACAAACAATAGAATAAAAATGTTTTACCAAACCACTGATAAATTCCAAATCCAAACCAGAACTGGTTCTCAAAGTTAAGCCATTACTAAGAGAGAGCAGAGGGATTACAAAATAATACATCATTCAGACTTTTCATATAAACCAGTTTTGAAAAAACCTTAAGACATGGGAAGAAGCTAACAAACATATGTTTTAATCTAGGCTTATAAAGAATATATTAATTGCAGTTTTAACAAATACAATATAGAAATTGAATATAATGAAGAAATAAAAATCTACTTCTTGATAGTTTAATAATGGTTTTCAAAATGCTAATATGCATACTGGCTGCCAATTTACTATAATTGTTATGAATTCTTAGTTCAAATTTAGGTATAACATGTTAAAGAATGAACATATAAGTATTAAACAAATAAATAATGAAGTAACCCATCAACAGAAAAATAAAGTGATAAAATAAATAGCACCCAACATTTCTGCAATCCTTGTTTCACAGAGTTTTTGCGGTGTGTTTACTTATAGCTCTTATCATGAAAACAAGGATTGCAGACGCATGGTGAAGTATTTATTTTATTACTTAAATTTGCCTGCTTAATGGCTATTTCATGTTTTATTTGTTAATTCTAATCTAATACATGTATTTTTTCCCCTCAAATACACATATTATTGTACCATAAAATACTTTACCTGACTCATTCACCAAATCAGGATTTCCTAAAGTAATAGATGCAGTATAGTCATCACCCTTGTAATCTGTTGTTAACTGAACAGCTGTAAACACACTGTTCTGCACTTGTGCTGCAAATTTTGTTCGTGTTCTTGCACCCAACTGATGTATCACATTTGCATTGAGATTACCACTAGGATCAATATCACCAAGTAAAACAGGAAAAGCTTCAGTTGGTGATATCTGCTTGGTGCCAACATAGGTTGCACCAAATCTGTAGCCAGAGGGAGTTACAGAACTCATGTTGATGGTATGAGATACTTGAAAGTGATTGCTTAAACCTTTATTTACCAATAACCTAGCACCTTCAAAAATAGAAGGGAATACATCTGAAAAGAAAGAAATGTATACATTTTAATAAATTTAACTTTAAACATTATAAAGGAGAAACTAAAAAAATTAAAACAAATCACGCAACAGTTGAAGGGCAGTGTTAAGGGAAACCTATGTAACATCACATAATAGGGCTCAGCAAAGGATCAGATTGCACACACTCAATTTAAGGTAAGACAGTTGCTGTGTGTTTGGAGGTATCACTTTTTATTGAAATCTATAGATCTTGGACCAGCTTTCAAACCCCACCGCTCCTGAAGAAATTACATGGAAATGAAATGACGTCTCTCAGCATTTAAACATAATAGACATTTCAAAAAAGTCATAACACTAATATGGGTCATTTTTTTATATTTTTCAATTCATTTTCCATTCCTACAACAAACATTCATGCTTAAATAAATGGTGTGGTAAATTCCTGCATATTCAACTCTGTGACCACCAAAAATGATGATTAGATGCCATCTAGGTGGTTATCACATTATTTTTATGTCACTCTCACACAAAAGAAAGGGGTTGAAATATAATTTGAACTATATTAAGTGAGATAATAAATATGACCTTCATACAGACAAACTTTAAATTGGAGTCTTTTTCTAACGGCGAAAAACTTCAGGCTAAAAATTAAATGTATGAACTAGGAATTAAATTCCTGTACACATGTATGTGTGTATATTATATAGTAACATATCAATGGGAGTGTCCACTGATAGAGGCATGTTGTTAAATTCTCAACAATTGGAGGAGACGTGCCAGCATTATTGAGCAGATGCTGTATAAAAGAGTACTTAAAGCCACATGTTGTGTAAGTCAAAACCATGCCTGAGGAATTTATGTTTCATGTTTCAATCAATTAACTATTAAAATCATCAAAGTTTGGTTATTGACTTGATAAAATAACCTGGCGCCCAAGAACTGATGAATCTTATGATTCCTACATGTGTACTAAACTCAGAAATTATTCTTCATAACAGAAACAGTGTTGGCTTAGAATCGTCACAGTTTTTTGCCCCAAAACTACAATATATATTTCAGGTAAGTCAACTTTGCTGTCTCTCTTTCCTATCTAAATGTGTTACATATATATAAAAAATTGTAAAAAATAATTGTGATATTGGTATGGAAAGGAAAGAGAGATGGTGAAGTGAAATGTGGTGTAGCCATAGGGCACTGAAGGTTGTTCTTCAAATTTTTGGAGGCTCTCAGCTTCCTTCTTCAGGAAGTAGTGTTTCACCATTCCATGTAACACTCCTTCCTGAAAAATCAGGCTGAGAGCCTCCAAAAATTTGAAGAACAACCTTCAGTGCCCTATGGCTACACTGCATTTCACTTTCAGGTAAGCCACAACCTCTCTCTCTCTTTCCATACCTAAATATACACAAAACACATTAGTAAAATACATAAACACACACACACAATATTATGAGAGGTTAAAATGACAATTTATTTGCATATAATCTCATTTATTGTGCACAAATTAAATTATTTAATCATAAGCTTGATGTAAAAGCCACTATGAAGGCAGAGAGATATGTCTTAGCTGGTAAAAATAATTCAGAAGACAGCTCAAATCTCAATTAGTTATGAAGAATATTAAAGTTCAGAAATTCATTTACTGGCGGGCAGAATATAAAATAACCAAAAATTAAGCTGAGGTAAATAAACAGCAATTTTCACACACACTTGAAATTATGTAAACTGTTATGCTAATGAATTATGATACTGAACATGTTACAAGGAAGAACTTTTGGTTAGAAATACATGAATTCAACTATAAAAACATGATTGAAACTATTTAGATGCATCATAAATAAATTCTGCTTACTACAAAACGAATTTATGGAGACAATTTAACCTATACTAGGATTGCATGTGAATCACTATTTTATTGTGATACAACTGTTTAATTTTACATTGCTTCTCCAACAAAAATTACAAGTTTACGTTGATAGTTTAGCCTCGCCAATTTTTGTTTAGTAGTTAGTCGAGGTTCTATGTCGATAGAGAGCTTCCTTAAAGTTATCACAAATAAAATACAAATTTAGGTTACAAACCTTTACACTTTTTGTGCAAATCTTCCATAGTCCCTGGATTTTCAAGGCCCTTAGGGGTTTCCTCTTCACAGACAGGAGGAGAAATTTTAGTTATACCTTCTGTTTTCGTAAAATTTGAGGGAAATTCCGCTGTGGGAGGCGGTGGAGGAGGCATGGATGCACTAGAAGGTGGTACAGAAGAAGCTGATACGTTTCCCATTTTCAGAATTTTGAGCTAAGTATTATCAGGATGGTAAAACTATATGTTCTTTTCACGAACAAATAACAAGTAAAATGCCGGCAGCGTCGGATGATACACCACACATTTCAGCACCACATGAACGACGCCATATTTGAATATCAAAGATAGATACATGAGGCAGAACCTACCAATGAATGTTTGATAATCAATACCTGAACCACAGACATTATTGCATATTTAGCTGAAATTTCTTTTGAAAGGAAGTAATGTGATTGCTTTACGTTTGATAATGGTGTGGAAGACAGATATTATAATATTTTTTCTATTTACGTATATTATAAAATACTGAAATGTCTCTTAATGTTGTAAATCCAGTATATTTAATGCATCAAAACCAAAGATGACATTCAAAATTTTAAATTCCTATCTGTGTATTAATGACAATCGTTGCTGTAAACTTCAAGAAATCGTGATGCGAAGAAACATAGCTAAACTATGGAATTATGAGCTGAAAGGAAACAAAATTGAGTGAAATGTAGTGTATTTGATGTTTTCTAATTTCATGTTTTTGTAATATAAATGGCTTCTGTTCGAAACTGATTTCTGATAAAAGTCTGCGCATGGAGATATTAATATAAATAAATTATTAAATTGTAACTTGAAATACCAAATATTACTCTATTTAAATTTATTGCGTTTATAATGAAAGTTAAGAGAGATGTTACATACATATATGTGTAAAGATCCTGTTTCTACTCCTTAGGACTGCTGATTCTTATGCGTAACTCGATCGGAAGATTTACATTTCATAAGCTGTAATTGCTTATTTTTCTTGTCTTTACTTTTTTTTATCTTAATGGTCACTATGTTATAATAATATTTAATATTTTCTCAATCCAAATGTTTTAATTTATTTAATTCAAAATACTTAGTTTGTCATGATTTGATTTTTTTCATCTTGTGCAAGCGAGTAGTATTACCGAAAATAAACTCTTCAGGTTAAATGAAAGATCAACTGTAAATATACCTTAACCTAAAAGTAATTATAGAGTTAGACTCATTATAAAACCTTGTGATTTGAAGTTTTTTTACATTGCGTATTCTGAAATTGTGTGAGGAAAAATAAATAGCAAACTGAATGGCATAGTCACAGTAGAATATGTCTATGTATAGTAATATAACTTGGCAGAAAAATTTCAGCAGTGGATTCCTCATTGGGAGAAGAAAACAGTGCATTACAACTTGGATCTGAAAATTACAGAGTTATCCAAACTTGTATATCTGATTGTTGGTTGGTATGAATTTCAACTGACTAGTCAGAGCGTGTTGTTCAGATATCAGATGAAATATTCAAAGTGACTTTTTAACTGAATACAGGCAGCTGCTCGTCTTCTCATTGAGTTTTCGTTCCTATCAAAATTACCTGGTGTAGTGCATACTGTCTGACAGGCTGCCACAATGTGTGCACAGAAAGTTAGTTAGAACATCTTCCGCAGTAGTTGAATACACAAAGACTTGTATTCCCAAGTCCAACAGGTTTAAATATTCAGGTCAACATCAATTTTACTCACAACATGTTTCTTCATGTAACCACTATAACCATAGTCTTGCATTTTAGTCTGGATACCAAGGCATTTCATCATGCACTAACATTCTTAAAGGTTAGGATATCCCTGTAATTGAGCATTTTTGAACCCATACTGTTATTCACTTTGTTCTTTTCTCAATATATTTATATATATATATATATATATATATATGAATATGTCAAATTAAATAACACATTTATATTGGAAAGAGAGTCAGCAATGCTGACATACCTGAAATCAATAGTTAGTCCATTAGGGCAGAGGTGACAGAGCCTCCTCCATCAGGAAGGAAGGTAGGTCTGAACTGCGTGCTGGCCAGGCATGAATTAATATGTATATAAACAATGTTAAGAACTTGTAATTTGGTGAGTCACATTTGATACTTGGATAGTAAGAAAAGATATATATCTAGGAGAAAGTGGGAAATGCTTTATAAGAACAGCGTTTGTTCTGGTGTAGAATTATGCAAGGAAGAAATAAAGACGTGTATAAAGCATAAAAGAACACATCATTTGTAAAAACAATTACTTGTATTACATATAAAACACTTAAAAAAAATTGTGGCAAGGTCAAATTAAATAACGCATTTGGATATGAAAGAGGGACAGCATAGTCGACATGTGAAATCAACAGTTTGTCTAGTATATATTATAATAATGGTCCAGAGCATATCTGATTGCAACTGTTTACTGTGGGTTTTTGTATGCAATGTATTATGATTCCTGCCATACAATTAGTATGAAAGACTTCAGTTCTTTTTATGATCATGATTTGTTGTTTCATTTTTGAGTATTTTATAATTTATATTCTTTCATAAATTTGATTTATGTTTCCTTAATTTAGGATCAAACTGTGATGAGTTTCTTCTAATTACTTTTTACAAGAACTTGTAAGCATTTACGAGAACAAATGATTGTATATCTCGAATGAAATTGAGTTTTATCAAATTACATATACAGTCTTAATTTTAAAAATGTTTATTATTTGACATTAGATCAACCACAAAAGTTATACTATTATTATCTATTTTTTGTAAATTTAATATTTTTGCTAGTTGTTATTAGTATTTGGTATTTCTTTTGTTTGCAATGCTTTCACAAGAAGCCATTTATAGTTTTGTTTATACTTATTAATATATAATTGATGTAGTACTTCTATTTATCAATTAGATCTAGTTATCGTAAGATGACTACGGAAGAGAAATACCTACTTAATTGTGCAAGAAGAAAGCTACTGTGTCATTACAGCTTTTTTAAAAAAGCTTTTACTTTGATGCTGGTTGGTTAAGAAGAATGAACATTTCATCTTTAATCCGTGAAATATACCGTGTTGATGTTGGTATTTCGCCGTTCAGGAGTCTTGAGAGTATGGCATCAATAACTGGCCGTAAATTTGTAAATGTAATCTTGTGTAACATTAAAATAAGTCAAGATGAAATGAAAGATAAACTATTTGACTACCAACCTTCTACTAGAAGACCTAACAAAATTTACTTACGTTTCTAGCATTGATAAATTTTCACCATCCTCAATCACAACATGAATGCCAGCAATGTACAAGAGAAATCAGCATTCATAACGTTTGTTAATCTTCATAGAGTTAGATTACCTGAAATTGAGTGCTGGATGAAGTTCTCCAAATTTTTGTATGTTAGAATCCTTTCTTCGCAAAGATGGACAATACATGCTGGTTGGCACTACTACTCTCTCAATCCTGTCAATACCAATTATTTTGACAATGTCACACACTTTAAATTGAATACGAAAGAGGCGCAGATAGATGCAGATTTTTCTTAAATTGAAAGTCGGTATCCACAAGCTTGTAAGTAATCATTTTCAGGGGTGTAATCACCCTTTCTCAGGACAATAGGTATGAATATCAAGCTGGTCACCTTAAGTTGACAGGCTGGGAATAAATGATTGGTCATTTTTTAAATAAATATTTGAGAGCTTGAGCCCCCTTCTTCAGGACAGTGTGTCTGAACTTTGTGCTGGCCTTATTTATATACTTATTTGGATAAGAAAAAGAGACTGAGAGCAGTTGCCTTACCATAAATTAAAAGGTGATGTAGTCAGCAGGGCCGAAATAAATATTCAAATTTTGGGGGGCCTGTGCTCCCTTATTCAGGATAGTAGTTATGAAGTGTGTGCTGAAGGGTACAAATTGTTCATGTACATTATTACTTCTATCTTAGCATTAAAAATTAACTTCCAGATTTTGTACAAATAAATAATAATAGTTTGTTTTATTCCACATTTAAAATATAAGCTTCCACCTACATATTTATTTTCTGTACACTTACATTGTCTTACTTTATAATTATTATTTATGGCAATCAGGTAATAAAAACTTGGCACTTTAATTTTGATTCAACATTTACATATTAATATACAAGTAGTTTATTCTTTTGATGTTTCTAATAGAAATTTATGAACCAATTAAATGCCATTTTTCTCATGTTCTTCTGAAAATACCAACCGTTTCCGTGAACGTCCGGCGGTGCTAAACACAATCGCGCCACGAAGCGACAACTTATTACTTTTCAGCTAGCGCGTTTCGGTTCGGGGGCTGAAAATTCGTTCTTTCAAACTCGAAATACATCGATTTCTCGTTTCCGCAATAAGAGGGTCCGGAAACCTTCACGCGCTGTTCTGGAGCTCAATCAATCGTATGGCTGCATGCAAAGGCAACAATCATCTACCTGCATCAGATTCCAGCAGCATTACTAGAAAGCTAAAATAGCCATACCAGTCATTTACAATGAATGGCTGTCTTGCACCTGACTATGTATATGAGGTATGGAAATTTGATTGATGTTTGTGTCCAGGTAGGAATTATAAGCTGAGAGTGAACGCTCAGTTCTTAGAATAGTGGTAAGATTTGGATAAATTATTACAAGACTGTAAAGTGTTCCAACCCTTTCGTCCTTACCCTTTTTTTAAGCTATTCATTTTAGCTGAATGTACACAAACAACATTGTTTCCAGTAAATGTTATGAATATTTTTTAGGAAATCATATTTCCAAATGTGCTATCTTTACCTGTTTAAAATTCACAACCATTAAACATGCTTCTAAAAAATGTATGTTTCCCAACCTATTGACGTCAGTTGTGGAACACTTTATATTTTTTTGTTCTAACAATTTTTAGCTTATTCATATTTCCAATCTTTAAGTTGTGGATTAGATTTCATTATTTGAAGGAAAATTCTAGAAGTTTTATATGACTATGATTAAAAATTTAGTTTAATAATTATTTTGAACTTCATGAGTAAATGCTATTTTCATGCTCAACTATATAGCAGTGACAAAATCAAAAGTTTTTTAAAAAATTGTATTGACAAAAAGCCATTTGTATTTATTGACTTCATTTTCTAATATGATACTTAAATTTACTACTTCTGATTACATTCATATACCACAATTATATGTTATATACCTAAGTTATTTGTATTCAGAAAATATTAATATGTAATAGGAAACGTAATGTGAACTTATTTCTCCTATTATATATTATTATAGCCCCATACACTGTTGCAAATATATACTCGGAGAATATATATTCAAAAATGTATTCTCAACTATTATATTTAAACATTCTTCCCGTCACTTCATGCTATATCATATTTTCGGTGCTGCTGAGACCCCATTGCCAGTTAAGTCAAATTTTCAGTTGATGACAATTTTATAATTATATTATAGGTTATTGTTGAATTAATTCAGTTTCTGAACTTACATAATAAATAGACTGGCAATCAGTTAATTTAGATTAAAACTACAAATTTAATAGATTATTTCATCTATTACCTTTCAACAGCCATTAAATTTTCACTAAGAAAGGTAGTACTGGAATGTACTAAATAAGTTGTCAATTCTGTGATAATTACAATTCAATTTCCCAAATATCTCAATACTCAATGATTGATTGAAGTGAAGGCTTATGGCAGTTTGCTAAAAAAAAATGATTCAGCTATGAACATACACAAATTAAATTAACTATATTGAAAAACTCTGTAGTTATCTACTTGAAAATTATGAATTTTTAAACATATTTACAGTCCAAATATAACTTATGATCCCTGGTTCAGAAATACTTTATGAAAAGTTAGTTTATTTGTTTATTTAATTCTATTATTAATAGTAAATTTGGGATAATTTTATCACAAATATATTTCCTTTTTAAGTTTATAAGAAATAACATGGCCCATATTCATAATTGAATTATAGTAGATTCTAAATTCAGTAGGCTAAATCTTGACTGATAATACTGAAAAGGCTTATATAGTTAATAAAATAAATAAAGTCTGGTAAAGTTACAATATTTTATTGTAAGCACACTTTAATCAAAATAGACTTATTTTTGTATGAGCATATTAATAATTTATCATTTAATTAATATGAGTTTCATTATGCCTTCTTTTAACACAAAAATGGCTTTCTTTGATATTTTAATCAGCCTCAATTGACTTATTACCTTAAAGCAAACATAATATTTTTTTGATCAGTTTTGTTGAACAATAAGTTTCAACAGCTTATTTGTTTTTTAATTTTAGGAATGGCCAAATTGAAAAAGTTTCATCATAATACCCATATTTCAGCACACAAAATTATGATCATGATGACCAATATACCAAAAAAATGCTGAAGTAACTTATTTACTTAAAAAAGTTTTTGAGTAAAAATTGAACTTTCTGTTAGTTGGAATTTTGACTCTCTTGTGCTTACTCAAGATAAAATTGGCAGACAGTGAAAAGTAACTAACTTAAATGAATAAGCATTAAGTGTTTAGTGACATTGGAATGAAGTATTGCTTGTAGGCCATTAGAATTTTATATGAAAATTATTTCCTTTAAAATGTTATTTATAATCCAATATTAATAATTACAATCTGCCTATATTTTGAAGCATTGCAAGTTCAAGAATATATTGTAAAATATATAATATAAAAAGAGGAATATACTGGAATAGAAATTATTTGAATTCTGCATCAATTATCTAGGTACGCCTTGATAATTGACACCAGATCTTAAGTATTCATTTTTATACTTTTGCTTATATGTTGTATCTACAGCAAAATATTTTTATTTTACAGTCAAATAGAAAAGGGGCCATTACTGTTCATCTTTGAGTTATCATCAATTAACATTTTAGTGCTTGCTCAGTCACATCCCTTTTCTCTTTAATAAATATTTCCCTCAAGATACATAGCGTTACATTTTAATAAAAATGATATAATGAACCAATTTTTTTTAAAAAAAAGGTAACAAAGTTTTAATTGGAAATATGTGTGATATTGAATTTGATATTGTAGGAAATGCATTTTTAAATTTTCAGCAGTGTTTCTTATTAATTTTTAGTGGTGTAGAAAAGTTTAATTCAAACATCACACAAATATATTATGCAATATCATAATTTAAATGTTACTCAGAAGGTATGCCCTTTTTTAAAGTGGTTATATTATTTAATTATGAATAATTAATTCTAAAAATATTTCTTAAGTTTAAATATTTTGTAATTTCTTTGTGATTATAATCTCCTTCAGAAGTGTTTATTTATACCCTTGCAGAGAAAATGAGACGAGCCTGAGTGAACTGCTGATCTTCACAAAGTGGGAAACATCAATTGTTTTCAATAGCTGCATAGTTACCCAGTATTTGTTGTCAAGGTATATTGCATACAAAACCAAGTTTTTAAACTGAAAAGAAATGTCACGTGTCCTAGATTTGAGTATAGTGACCTCCTCTCATTTTATAACTTATTATAGAGGGTATTGAATGTACAATCCATTGAGTGATTAAATTTATTATTTGAGCTTCAGCTACATTACATTTTTTTAATGAACAATTGTATTTTGAAATGTACTCTATTAATTATATTATTTTAAGTGTGGTTTAATGCACTTCTTTAAATTAGTCATTAACTGTTTTACTTCATTCTTGCGGCCTATATTTCCAATTTTAAGTAACATCAATTTGATATTGCCTGCATATGGATGACCAAAAGCTTATTGTATGTGTTTGTACTATTTTGATAAAATTAGACTTAGTCTTTTACCAAAAATTATTCTATATTTAGACATATAATTATATTAGCTGTTTGTACTTTGGGTTTGAGGTACAGCATCAAAACTTAAGCTAAAGCATTAATTGTGAAGTCAGTTTTAGTTTGAATAGTAATTTGTGGATTGCATTTAATTTCTAAAAATGATGCTTCACTGATTCGTATGCATCTCACCATTTTCAGCTATGTCTTGGGAATCTTCATCTCGCAGGAGGAGTGCACAACGCAGCTCCTCATCACGGTTGCGAATGGACTCTTACAGTTCTTCTAACAGAAGTAATAGGAATAGAAGTATGTGCTACTGCAGTCCTATAAGTAATCAAAGCTTCTTATAGTCTGTTTAAAATTAGAAGTCTCCTGGTGTGTATTACACACAAATTATTCATCTCACTGAAAACAATAGGATAACATGGCTTTGTTTGATAACGCTGTTTTATTTCAAGCATTGTAATTGCTTGATTTAAGGTCATACCCCTCACCGGGAAATAACTGCCATCAGTCTTCTAATTTTAAACAAGCAATAGTTGTAATTGTCTACTTTCTCTAATATCATTATATATATATATATTATGTGTACTTTGAAAACTATTATTATTTTCCTCTATTTATATTTAAGTTTGTTTCAGCCTCACCTCCAAAAAGAAGAGAGTTGGATAAAGTTATGAAGAAGGCTCGAAGAGATGGTCCTACCCAGAGTAGTTATTGGAATAAAAAGTTGCTTGAGGCAGAGGAAAAAGATCCAAATAGGTTTTTTTTCATAATATCATAACATATTTGCTGTGTTTTTTCTTCATTTTTCTGTTATGTAATGTATTATATACAGGTGGCGTCATAGTGGATACAAAGAACTCTATGGAGGTGGAACATCTTCCCCCCATGGCTCCCGTAGTAGCTACAAACGATCACAATCTAGATCACGTTCACACTCAAGATCAAGGTCCCGATCTCGAACTCCTCGAGGATCGCGTAGAGGAGGTAGAAACAGCCGTGTTCGGTCACCTCTGCCTGTAACTAGAGCACGATCTCGTGATAGAGATAGAAGACCCCATACACCTCAACCCGTATCTCAAAAGGTTAGTTTATATTACTTAAACATAACAATGGTGCTGTGACTTTGTGTAATGATATTCTTCATGTAGTCCTGGAAATATGTCACTAATACTAGTCTAATTCTCTATTGGTGAGTAATAATGAACTTGAATATGCAGCAAAATGGAGATGATACTGAAGAAGGGACTACACCCATGAATTTTCTACTTTATTAATTACAAGTTTGACACACTTTGTGGTGGAGGATGAGGTTGAGAATTACCTGGGAGTGAAACAATTGTTTCAGAGATTTTTTTCCTGAATTATATGACAGATATTAAGAGGGACTGTGCTATTTGAGTTGAGCACAATTATGGAAACAGATTTTTTATTCTGTAGCTTTATCTTTCCATGACCAACCTAGATAGAGTTATTTGAAATTTAGCAAACACTCAAATACTGTATCAGAGTAACAATTCATAGAGGTGGAAGGGAAAATGCCTTTTTACATACAGCAAAAAGATTTTTATTCATAAACAGCATCAATATAATACTGAAAATAAAGAGAGTTGTTCAGTTTTTTAATCAAATCAGTAAAATTTATTGAACTCAGTGTTCATGAAATATGTAATGGATAATATGTGTTAAATATATAAATCCAAATTATATTTGATTCATATGGAGAATGACTGAATAAAGAAGCTTTGGAAGGTCTTGGAGATATTGTGGACAATTCTTAATGATAGAGATAATTTTTTTGCACAAAGATTTGTCTAAAATGCATATTGTTGATGGGATATGGTTTGTATAACTTATTGTTAGATAGATTTATTCTCCATTAGCCCTCTTATGAGGAAGTAGGATTCATCACAAATGTTACATAATTAAGTACATGGTAATAAATAAGTTTCTAAATAAAATAGACAAATTACATAATTCATATTAATAGTAATACTTAGTAAAGTTACACAAAAGTTTTCATATACTGTTCACATTTGACCAGTCACCACACACTTTCTTTAAGAAACACGCACACAACACTTTCTCACTTCCTGGTATTCATCTCCTGTTGCTAGGTGTGGAGGGATGTCGTCTTAGATATTTACTAGAACAGAAAGCAGAGGCAGGAAAACAGAATTAAAAGGGGAGAACTGGACACACTACACTTTTGTTACATATTTGGCAACAAGGCAGTTCAGCGAATGTGAGACTGATTCAAAAACTCATGTATGGAGTAATAAGTTCCTTTTACAATAAATGTTTTACACTCCTTGAATGATTTACAGTTGTTTATGTTCTTTACACGTTCATGAAGGCTGTTAAATAATGCTATGCTGGAATAATGAATGCTAGACTCATAGAGATTGAGGCTTTACTTGTTAGACCTGAGAACTGAACAGTTTCATAGCCATGATTGTCACTGTTACTTGCAAGAAGATTGATGTTGCATTTAACAAATTATAGTATTTCTAATATGTAAGCCCTAGGAAGACTCAGACTATGAAGTATTTTGAACAGAGCTTTCTCTGTCATCTGAACCTGATATAATTCTAATGGCTCTTTTTTTCAGTTTGAATACTCCACTCTACAAGAACAATTGCCCCAGTTGGCAATACCGTAACAAATATGTGATTGAAAGTAGGCAAAATAGACTAGTGAAGCAGTTTTGGTATTAACTTGCTGCATCAATAGCCTTAATGAATGTCAAAAAGAACTAAGTTTGTACACAAGGCAATCAATGTGTTAGTTCCATTTTAATACACTGTCACCTGCAAGGTGAGGAAAGTCACATTATCTGAGAAGTTATTAGTTACGATGTTGTTAGTTTCTGTAGTAAAATGAACTAACTTAGTTTTCTGTACATTGAGTTTCATTTCTTGGCGGAAAACTAAGTATTTAGGTTTCTAGATGCAATCTCAATCTTCACATTGAGATTAGTTAAATCAATGTCTGTAATTAACAAATTTGTGTCATCTGCACATAAGACAGATTTTATAGGTTCCATATATTTTGGAAGATCATTAATATACAAAAGAAAAAGCAGTGGACCTAATATTGAGCCTTGAGGCACGCCGCAAGTAATCCCTTTCCATTCTGACAAGCTTTGTTTTGTTTAATAAGGCTACCTTCTGTTTTTGATTTTTGAGATATGATTCAAAGAGTGCTAAAGCGTTGCCTCTGATCCCATAATATGCTAATTTTTTAAACAGTATGCTACAAGATCAAATGCCTTCGAAAGATCAGCAAAAATTCCGGCTACTTTCAGTGTTTTATTACGGGAATTTTGTATACTGTGAATGAGCTCGTACGTAGCTGTTCTCATGGATTTTTGTTTGAGGAAGCCATGTTGAGCGGGAGTAATTAATTACTTTATACTTCGTCAAGAATTCCAGTAACTTTTTGTGTATAATTTTTTATAGAATTTTTGAAAATATTGGAAGTAGGGAAATTGGCTTGTAATTTGATGCATTGGTAGGAGAACCCTTCTTAAAGATTGGTATAACATTTGCAGTATAAGGGAGTCTGGAAAATTACTGGTAGAAAAACACGTTGAATATGATTTGAATGGGGTAGCTATGGCATTCACACAGTGATTCACAACTTTGAGGCTTGTGATACCATATATATTGACCGATTGGGAACATTATAACTTTCTTATTATGTTTATTATTTCAGTATTGGTAACCAGTTGAAGGAAAATAGAATTCTGAACAGTTGGTACAGCATTTTGCTGCAGTTTATAAAAATCCTGAATTTTTGATGATTTATTTTTTAAAATTGATCTGACACATGAGCAAAATATGAATTAAATATACCCACAGCGTCTCTGTTGGTGAAAGTTTTACCATCATCATATGCTTTATATCTGTCACACTTTGATTGAATTTACCTGAGATATTTTTAATCACCTCCCATGGTGCTTTTATTTTGTTATTTGAGTTTGCTATATAATCTGATTTATGTAATTTTTTAGCAGCTACAAGCAATTTCCTGTAAATATGTCTATAAGATTGCAAGAAAGTAAAGAAATGTGGCAATGAATTATTATTTTTCAATTTATTAACAAATTTAAGTATCTCTAATATGTAAGCACTAGGTAGAGTTGCACCTGATTTAATTCTAAGGGCTCATTTTTGCAGTTTGAAAACTTGCACACTATGAGAATAATTGCCCTAGTTGGCAATACCATAACAAATATATGTTTATCTTTGAGAAACTAGGATGCCTTTAGTAATCTAATTTTTTACTTTGGCATTTGGTCTATTATTTAATTTAAGTGGAGCTGTCTCGTTAATAACTGATAAGAAATTTTTTGAACATTCCATTACCATTCTTAGTTTTATTAACATCTAGAATAAAAACTCATTGTATGGTCTGCAGTTTATTTGTGATAATTATGAGTTTTGTGGAGTTAAGGTATCTAGTAAGTAGTACCGAGTCTTTAGGGCTAGGTTTTCACATGATTTCACTCTTTATGTTCATTATCTAGACCCTTGCGATCGGATAACCCTGTTAAGTCTTATTTTCTGTATTGATTTTCCTTAATACACAGCCCAGTATAAAGTGTTTATTTAAAACAGTTATTTCTTGACTTTTTCCACTGTACAGCTTTCTTCTCACCTATTCATGACAAATATTTTGTTTGCCCTTTAAATTTAATGTATATTGAGGAGCCTGAATTTTAGGTTTAAATTTTTTCAAATGCTGAACAGCAATATTAAGTTATTTACCGTTTCAGGAAGAAAAAAAACCATTCAGCCATATTTCTGTAAATTTTAGTATGTAGTAATACACACACACAGAGAGAGATATTTATATATAATATTAGTAAGGATATGAAAATTGTCAAAAATAATTTTGATATAGGTATGGAAAGGCTGAGAGCCTCCAAAAATTTGAAGAACTACCTTTGGTTCCCTTTAGCTACACCGCACTTCACTTTCAGGTAAGACACAACCTATCTCACTTTCCTTTCCTACACCTTACTTCACTTTCAGGTAAGTTGTGGCTTACCTGAAAGTGAAGTGTGGTGTCGCTATAAGGAACTGAAGGTTGTTCTTCAAATTTTCGGAGGCTCTCAGCCTCCTTCCTAAGGAAGGAGTGGTACACCATTCTGTGCACCATCCGGCTGCATACACACACACACAGATATACCACTGTGAACAAAAAGTAAGGTGAATTTATTTATAAAAGATAAATTCTTTATTTATTCTTCCAAATCAATTTCATCCCATTCAAAGTAATCCCCGTCCGATAAAACTCATTTTTCCATCGCTTTTTCTAGTCCTCGAAACAGTCGGAATAGTATTTTTCCGGTATAGCCTTCAAGACCTTCTTCGATTCGGTTTTGATCTCCTCAACCGTGCCAAAACGGCGTCCCCGCGTTGGCCTTTTGAGTTTACTGAATAGCCAGAAGTCGCACGGAGCCAAATCAGGCGAATACGGTGGTTGCGGAACGATATGAGTCGAGTTTTTGACAAAAAAAAGTCGCGAAGAACCAATGCAGTATGACATGGTGCATTATCGTGATGAAGGAACCAAGAGTCGTTCGCCCATAATTCCGGCCGTTTCAGACGAATAGCTTCACGCAAACGACGCATAACGCTCAAATAATATTATTTGTTGACAGTTTGGCCTGGCGGAAGGAATTCATAGTGCACCACACCACGATAATCAAAGAAAACTATCAACATCACCTTGATTTTTCGATCTACTTTGCCGTGGTCTTTCCGGTCTTGCTTCGCCTTTTGCACGATATTCGCTGGATTGGTCGGTGGTTTCAGGGTCTTATGCGTAAATCCAAGTTTCGTCTCCAGTAATGATGCATTTCAAGTGGTCCTGATAGTCAGATAGCAAAGTTTCACACACATCAACGCGACGCTTTTTTTTTTCCAAAAAATTGAGCGAGTTTGGCACCAATCGAGACTTGACGCGTTTGAGACACAAAACATTATTCAAAATGGTTTGGGTTGAGCCAAATGATATTCCAACACTATCAGCGAGATCTCTAATTGTCCATCGACGATTTTCAAGCACCAAATCTTTGATCTTTTGGACGTGGCTCTGGTCGGTTGACGTTGATGGTCGTCCAGAGCGCGGTTCGTCTTTGAACTCGTCGTACCACTTATAAACGTTTTTTTTGTGCCATAGTTTGCTCACCAGAGGCCTTCCGCAACATTTTCAACGTGTCCGCACAAGAATATCCGTTCCGCAAACAAAATGAGGTGCAAGTTCTTTGCTCAATAAAATCACTTATTGCAAAAATCGAAAAATTCCCCTTTGGTTGTTTACAAAAACACGTGTAACTCGGAGATAATTAAAACTTTTAACAAACAGACGCTTGGCAAATAATATAGACAGTCCTACCAACCTAGGGAAAAAAAAATTACCTACCTTCCTATTACCCAGGAGTTTTAAATGACAATTTCACCTTACTTTTTGATCATATATATATATATATATATATACAATATTAGGAGAATCCATTAAGGAATTGGAACTAATTTGGTGACAAAGTCACATTAAAACTTGGATAGTGAGGAAGGATACAAATACATAGGAGAAATCCTCCTATTTGTCCTATTTATTTCTATCCTTCCTCACTATATATATATATATATATCTGGAAAATGTGACAAGGTCAAATTAAATAACACATTTGGATACCTGAAATTAACAGTTGGTCCAGGTGAGGTGAGCAGAGAAAAGTCTAAAATTTTTGAGATCCTAGATTCCTGCATACCGGCCAGACCTTCTTTCCTCAGCCCTACTGGACCAGCTGTTGATTTTATGTAAGTCGACTATGCTCTCTTTTTCCTATCCAAATGCTATATATATATATATATATATATATATATATATATATATATATATATTGTAATATAAACCAATTTTTATAGTAATATAAGTTTCAGAATTTTTCAATTATAATAATTGTTGCTTAAGATTGTGGCCATATAGTTGAATAAATATTTTTGAACAGTAAAGGTGGCTTGAGAATGCTGAAACCAGAGTTTTCGCAGATGATTTTTGTAGTGCTTTTGTCTTGGCAACCGTAATAATTCAAATGGTGATCCTCTAATGCATTTGTCTAGACAGTAAGAGGCCAGACTATGTCAATTTCTCATCACTGGGTAGCATTAATGCGAGTGGCAGGGTGTCAATTTGGTGATTAAAAATTGTTAGTTCGCCTGTGGAGGTTGTAGAGAGGAGAGGAGGAGAGAGTTTTGCCATGGGCTAGGTTGTCTGAAGTTGCCTGAGTAACATTAAAGTGTTGGAGTAAGTAAAATTACAAAATATTTTAAATATTGATTCAGCAGTAGAGTTATTAGTTTACTTGCAGCGAAGAAGAAAGTATCAGCAGGGCATGGTTGTCTGGAGTTGTACTAGGAGTGTGGAAGTTTTATAAAATTTTATCTTAGTGACCAGCTTTGCCTGGGTATTTATTTACCACCCTGATTAATGTGAGAATTAAACTCAGCGGTTCCTATAATCTCTGTGTCATTACATTTTATGTAAACCCTATTCACCACCACTCTCATGGGTGTTTCCCTCCCTTACCTTTTGGAGTTGAGATTAGGTGCTTAAAAATTCTAATATGACTCTATCAATTTAAAGAACCCTGATAATGTTTTATTCGACACTGATAATGGCCGTTTAGGAATATTTTTCAATTCCACTTCCTCCACCTTCACCCCTAGAAATGGTAAGGCATGTCTTAATCCCTCAGTGTTTGTTCATATATTGTAAGTAACGTGTATAAAGTTTGGTAGAAATTGGTCTAACCATTTAAGATTGAATAAGGAAATTTGTTTCACCCCCTTCCACCCCCACTTCTAGGGGCTGAACTTCATCTTAACCAGTATGGTCAATATCAGAATTAAACTCAGTTACTTAATGCCTGATTCAACAGCAGTTTCAGTTGTTAACTCATTACTTTTATGTAACGGCCTTTCACCATCATTCTCCCCCACACCTAGCAGCTGAATTACAACTTAACTGACATAGTGAATGTCAGAATTAAACTCATTGACATCTATAAGCATCAATTTGACAATGTTTATCATTATTTTTATTTAACATCCCTTGACCCCCACCCTTAGTGGTTCTGTCTTCCCATGCTGTAAGGGGTTGAAATTCCACACAAAAAACATCTGGATAGAAACTATTAATCATGTTGACCCTGAAAAGTAATTAATTGATACTAATATCAGCTGTTATAGCGTGTTTTTAAATTTCATCTTGTGAAACTTTCCTGCCACTTCAAAAACACAACAGAATCCTTCGTGGGGTTGCGCAAAACAACTCACCAAGTTTCATTGTAATCGGATGACTGGTTTAGGAGCACATTCAGACACACTCACAGATATTCATATTTATATATACAGAGAGATTTTGGATATTGTAATTGAATTAATTTATTTTATCTTCTTGGGATTGTACCCTTATTCATCGATTGCCTTAGTGCAAATGGATTGTTTTATTTTACTCGATTCGTGAGTTAAATTCATGAGTCATTGATGAATGTTGCAAATTTGGAATAATATTTAATTTATTACACATACAGGTATTTCTCAGTGTGGCTTTTTATTTATTTCAACACCACTTTGGTCTGTATTTGTCTTATTATTAATTTTCAAGACAGATGTAAATTTTGTATTTTAAATAAGAAAAAGGTGGGAATGTGCATTAAGTTAATTGGATCGGAAAGCTGGACAGAGAGCAGCTGACTTAAGTCGACAGTTGTTCTAGTCAGTCTGGCAATAAATGATATGTCTGTACCCTTCTTCCGGACAGTAGTTGTATCTTTCCCCAATCACTTACTTTACTTTTTACCTTTCAACTCAAATTACACGTGTTTGTATGTATGTAATGAACATGTTTGTATATATGTGGATATTTATTTATTATTCTGTAACTTTTCCATTGTTATAGCCTTTCCTTGAGAGAGAGAGAGATCATGTTTGCCTTATTTAATTCTCCATCTTGCACATAGTTCATAAGGATCACAGAGAAATTTACAGATAGACACCCATCCATTACTACTACAAACAATTGATTGTAATAACATATAGAAAATATGTATTGTCTAAACACATTGTAATCCTTTCAATTGTGCTTTTAATACTGGTACTTTCATTTATTTTTCCCAATTATCATTAATAATAAATAATGCTATTTTAATACGGGTGCTTCTGAAAAGATACTTTTCATTGAAACTTCATAATATGTAGTCTTCACCTAAATTAATAGTTTTATCTAATATTTCCATAGCTTCAAATCCACTTTTTACATCATATCTATTCTTATGATTAAAGTTGTTCAAGGTTTTACTATTTCCATCTGTGAATTTTTATTTTATTATATCTACCTTATTATATGGATAAAATATATTTATTAATCATTTGTACATATAATTATAAAGATATTAAATTATTTTCTTAAACATATCAAATTTCAGGTCACTGCTAGCAGCAGTTCTGTACAACGGAGATCATCTGTAAAGCGAAGTCCTAACACTGCAGTTTCTGTATCTGCTAGTTCTCGTTCTCTTAGTAGTTGTAGTGATGAATCATGCTCTGTTTGCTCACCAAAAGGTCGTCGTAAACCACCAATTCCTCGTGTACTTTCTCCCCGGTCAAGGTAATAATTTATTACTTGTACTTTAGAAATGGAGTACATTTCAGTTAATTAGAAAGAGATTGAGTTAATTTAAATATGTATTAAAACAAGAAAGAGGTCTCATACCCTAAAACAAAGTTAATGTTTTAAACAATCATTTGCAGCATATTATCTATGAAACACAGCACAATATTTATGAACCTTTATGCAATGTAGTCAAGAACTTCATTTGTTATACCTTTTAAAAATTCCATTTTACTTCTTTTGTGTCTAGCTATAAAATCCATGAAATGATGTCAGATTTTTCAATTATATAACATTATAAATATGACAGTTTATTTGTAAAAATTATTTTCTTCAGTTCATCTGAAACATCATCCAACATATTATCAATTTTCAGGTCACGTTCCTTTTCTGTGCCACGTAGTCGCCCATCTAACCGCTCTCCTGTCCCTAAACGACTTGGAAGAGAAAGATCTGGCCCACCTATTGATCCACGTGGCCCTCCTCCAAGTCCACCCCCAATTGTACGCAAAACTTTAAAAAAACGCAAAGAAGAAAGGGCTAAGGTAAAGTAGAATATATTCATTTATTTATGAAATAATACTGGTCTAAGTTTTATGCTTTTTTTTATTAATGTTAATTATATATTTAATGTCTGGTGTTCAATTCTAAAAGCACTGGCCTTGATTGCAGACTAAA
Source organism: Zhengitettix transpicula (assembly GCA_037074705.1). Taxonomy (NCBI): domain Eukaryota; kingdom Metazoa; phylum Arthropoda; class Insecta; order Orthoptera; family Tetrigidae; genus Zhengitettix; species Zhengitettix transpicula. Next base: position 183,919,807 of record CM073591.1, on the reverse strand, counting down.
ATATATTGCTACTTAAAGTTGCATTACATTTTGACCCTTCATGTAAATCTTTGTCAAATCAAACACTGGTTGAAATTTCAAATTTTCTGAAAATTGTTTTAACTAACCTTTGAAATATCTTCACATGAGCTTTTTCCTTCTTAAATCTCAGGCTAAATTTCATCAGAGTTACGTGTTCTGTTTTTTTTTTTTGCAAATTTACAATTTTAATTATTGATGTGTAATGATTACTTTTCCTACAATACCATATATAATATATAGAATTCCTAATGCTTGTAGTTATTTACTTTCAGTATCATTCTTCTTAATGTCAATTAATAATTATATTTAGGACACATTTTAATACACATTTAACAAATGGCAGCTTTTATTTATAATTTTCATCTTCAATAGACTACCATTTTAATTGTTTTACATGATTTTTCCACTTAAATCTTATTTTTTTAAATGAAATATGCATTCTTGAACCTGTAATAAAATATTACAAACAGCATATTTTGTGCCCAAGTTTTATTCCTTTTAATGATCATATCTACTTTAGTTTAAGCCTTCTCTCTATTTTCTGATTCAACTAGATTGTAAGGTGCTTAAATTTTCTCTCCATTGTATGTATGCTACCAATTATTGTGTTATAAAAAAGTAAAATATGAGTAGTTATATGATTTGCATTTTTTCATTTTCTTTGAATGTGCAATAATTATTTTTAGACTCATTGTTCCTATTCTATTTTTATAAGGATTCCAGGTATAAATTAATAGTATGAGGATTTAAACCTATTTCTTATGAATATAAAAATTTTCCATAACCAATGTGTTTCATTGTCTTTTCTTATATACAAGTGGATATAATGTGACATTCAAAATATTAATCACTTATGAATACCTTTTAGGCTAACAATGTCAAAAAGAGAAAAGGTGGCACAAAAGATCGAGTAAAGCGACGAAGAAGCTCAGTTGTTCCTGCACCTGGCACAATGAATACTAGGGGCAACAGTTCAAGTCCTTTAACGTCAACTAAACAAGTTTCTCGAACTAGGCGTGGAGTGTCTCCTGCAGCTTCAGGATGTTCTGATGACAGTTCAGTTGCCACTTCTGGAAGTTCCACACCAGCAGAACCTCCACGTCTTACACTTTCAGAACGATTTGGGAAAATGGCTCAATGGTCTGTAGATCGAAGAGATTTAGATGGTGTTCGTAACATGAGGATTACGAAAGATGCTGCTGGAGATGACTTAAAGGTAAATTCTTTGCTTATTTTCAAGACATTTGTAAATGAGCAACACTATAAAAATAATTTAACTTAATGATGCAATTAATTTGACGTTATAAAAATATTTTGTTATGATACAGTGTAGATACTTTGTGCTCATAATAATAAAAATCTTTTATTTACATTTCAGGTTGTGATTGAAGGCGAGCGGTACCGTTCATCCAATGCACCACTTAGCCCAGGGGAACAATTTTTCATGCCATCTGATGCAGCACCATCTTCCTTAGCTGACCTCGCATGGGATGATGTCCGTGTCCGTTACAAATATTACAAAGAAAGGGGCTACTTAAGAGATCTAACTCTTGATGATTATATAAAATGGGAAGAATGGTGGTATAAATACCAAGAATGGCTTGAAGCAGAACGCTACTATGAACATTGGGCAGCCATTCGAGCTGAACAATCTTCCAGAAGCAGTAAATGGGGAGGTGGTAGCAGCGGTAGCAGTGTTCGCAAACGTCGCAGGGTTTAAATGTTCAGAGTAATAACCAAATGTGTATGTATACTTTTATGTCAAAATAATTACCTGTATACTGTTTATCAAAGAAGTGTAATTTCGCGTTTTAAGGTATTAAACGTTTTTTTAAAAAGTAAACCTTTAATAAGCACAAGAGAATTGGTTTTATTAGATGACATTCTGTTAATACAGATTAATTTTCAACTTTGTAATCCATTGTATTAATAATTTATATGTGCAATCTCAGGTGTATGTATACACTATCAATTTTAAAATATTGTATTTATTTATATCTGACTAGTTGACATTTATATTTTTTATGGGAAAGGCATGGAATGAAGGATATTTATAATGAAGTTGAATTTGTTTTAACATGATTTAATACATATATTAAATGGCAGCTTAAATTATAAATATGTTGTAAATAACAGTTTACTGAATGTTTATTACTATGTATTTTACAGCAATGTGCATAAAGAATTGTGCACAATTAAAACTTAAATGTTTGTAGAATTACTTTGTACAATAGAAATTTATTTGTAATTACAGTAAAATGAACTTAAGTAATTTGAAGTGTAGTTATGTAATCTAACAAAGATCTTTTTATGAAAATTAAATTATATACACTGTACTAAGAAGTACAAAATAAATTGTAATAACTAACTTTGGAAAGTCTTATTTCTTTATACTTCATGCTTATTACTGTAAATTAAAATGTGGCACAAATTATATAGCCATCAAGTACATATTTTTGTTCAAATGAGTAGTCCTTTATCACCATCATCCTCGCTAGGATTTAAGTTATAAAATTGTCTACTAGGCCTTTGCGTTATTCTTTAGTACTTCGTATGTGTTTACACTCAATAAATTTATATTTATGCTTTTCATTCAAATATATGTTTTTTTCTTCCTGGACTTCTATTCTATAGGTTAATCACACTTAAAATTATATTCCCTAAAACGGAATTTTTACTATAGATCTCTCCAGTTTTTAGAAGAATTTATTCATGTTGTAAATTTGTATATAGGAACTGGCTCCACCGAAGAAGCTTGATCTTGAAAAAAGATTCACATTACTTTACAATATTTTCTTGTTTTACTAATGTTTTTCTGGTAACATTGTCGATTGGACTTGGGTATACATACACTATATCTCTGGAACAGCATTTTACATTACAATTATTAAATTACAATCACTTGTCTGACATTATCACAACCATGTAATGCCTTATATTTGGTTAAAAATTCTTTGTCAAATATGCAGGTACATAAATTATAACCTACATGTATTTAAGAGGATAGGAAGCCAATTACTTCCACAAATGAGCAACAATTATTTAACATAGAAATCACTTAAGTTATATTCACTCAATTCTCACTCAAATCAGGTAGACTGATGTTCCTAGAAGCACCAAAATTGTCTCTACCATTGCATAATAAAATGACTAAACTTTGCCTTGAGTATTGCACAATATTCTTCATCACACTTAGTTTTGTCACTGCTTTGGTATTAGAACTACAGAATAATTCACTTTTGGGAATCAGACAAGCTCACCAACAGGCTTGTTCCTCAGTGCACTATCTTCTTCTTCATCAACTTCTGATGTAGGTACTAGCAGAGAGCTGTAAAATAAGTTCATTTCTCTCGTTTTCAATCCATTCTTGCAAATAGTGTCACCCGTTGTCTGCTGAGGCAATTGTGCAAAGTCACACATTTGCCTTCTGGTTTTCAGTGTCGAGGACAGAATCCTTAGCATACTAACTGTCAAGAACACAGTTCCAACAATGAATGTGAGATATACAAATGCTTGTTCAACCACTGGGAGGATATTAAGATACAAGTAATATCTGTTGTTCATATCAAGTGGCAACTCGTACATGCCCTGGAAGAAAAGTAAAATATTTATCAGGCCAGATGCTTAGGACTAACGTTTTACAAGAATCAAATAAATATCTTGCAAATTGGATTATATAGCGTACAATAAGTATGACGAGACTAACATAGTGTTAGTATCTGTAACAATATCCATGTATGTTAATTAATTCAAATTTTTATATTTCGATGTTCGTTGGGCAGAGAGGGAGATTCACAGCAGGAGGAGTATCTCTGTGGTGGAGTGAGTAGTGTTAGTTGTGGCTTGTATATATAAAGTATAAATCAAATGCTGTTGAGAAACTTGAAATTAAGGAATGTTGCAAGGAAATTTTAAATCATATAATCATGACAACAAATGCATAAATAATGAAATATTGTCTAATGACCATTACAGATGTGATTTTGCTGAAGCAATCACAGAAAACTTCAATGAAATAATTGCTGAAAATGTGTCCAAACTTTAAAGAAATTGTTGATGATGTAATACATTTAATTATTTTATTTCAATATATGACGTATTACTTCCAAGATTAGTATATAAAAATATGGTTTAAAATAGTATTCAATCATAACTTTGAATTGAACACTGATTTCATTGTCACAGAAATTAAACAATAAGTGAAATGAGTATAAATTACAGCTTTTAGTGGTTTAAAAATGGTTACAACATTTAGACTTACCACTTCTGTCCAAATCATGGGGAAGACAAGATTGCTGAATCTCTTCACTCTAGGGTAACCACTCACATCTCCTATAGCCATATTTATTTGAAACCTAGCCTTTACTTGGAGTGGTAATCCTGCATCCTGAAGAAAGAGAAGTATTTTGAGTTTCATGAATAAGTTGTTAATGAAAACTTAAAACTTTTTTAAAAGGTAAAACCTTCAATAGTAAAAATCTGCAATGAAAGAAAATCCACTAATTTCATTAAAATAAAAATGGAGTGAAAATTAAACAGAAAGAGTGATTGCTATTCTGCTGTGTTCAATCATCGATGCCCTACATGGTCTTTTATTTGCTTGTATATTAATATGTTGAAATTTTGAATCTGAAGTCAAACTGTTAACTTCTATTTGTGACGTGAAACAATTTGGTCCAAAACTACACATGATAGAAATATATAAAATGAAAACACAATTTTGCATTCATCTGTATTCGAACAAATAGATATTAGAAATGGCTGTAATACTTTCCACACTCAATAACAAGCTAGATTCTCATTGGTTTTGTTAATAGAACAGAATCAAATTATTACTACCAAACTTTTGTTAAACAAATTGCATTTTATTATCATGAATCTACTTACAGGTTGTACAAGGAATTGTGACTCATGTTTCTCAGGTTCTGGATAAGATCCATCAACAGCTTCCACTAAGGCAGGGTCTGCTTTATAGAAATGAGGATATGAAACAGCAATTGGAAAACCTAAATAAAAAAAGAAAATGTTATGTTGCTCCGTTGAAAAAAAAAATTTTATAATTAAATATTTTTTAAAAAAAATCTTAATACCATAATAACAATCTGTGACATCAATTAAACCCTCTGGAAGGCAATGGCCTTTCCTGCAGAAACATTTATTTCTTGGATCTTTGTGGCCATTGTCAAGAATACCATCCTGGAACTTATACTTGTAAGTCTTTAAACCATTAAACACTGTCTCTCCTGTCTGCACCTGTGTATAAAATAAAGAATTGAAAATTATATTTCTATGTTGGATTAAAATATCTTTTACTTGTTCAAAACATTATGCAATCAGTGATTTGAATATTAGTATATCGTATATATTCAGCATTAAATATTCACATATTAAAATTATTGATAAAAAACTACTTGAACAGGAAAAAAATAACCTATAGACCTACTCACCATTGGCATCGCTCGGCAGATGGATTTTCGGTACATAAGTAAACTGTCATTTGGTTTGATAAGAGATGCAAATTTTGATGCATCACTTGCACCAACAACACTGCTGCAGTGGTTTCCATGCCAGTGTGGTAGGTTTGGTGAACCACGATAAGTATCTATGAGTCCTGCTTTACCAACATGTTTCTCTCCAGTAAATATAGTTGCAGTGTCTCCTTCAAAATCATACATCTGCCAAAAAAAAAAGTCACTGCAGAAGCCATTTGATATTTAAAAGTATATATTTTATGCTTTAACGTAAAATATAATAATACTAAAAAGGAATCTGCTAATGTTGTAACATGTACTACTGCTTATAATGAATTATAAAAAATTGTAAATGTATGTAGAAACTTACCCTATCAACTAATCCAACTTTATCGAAATATATCCATGACGGCATGAAAGTGTTGCCCAATGTGGTTAGGGTGCTCTGGTACCCAAACATGAATTCACGAGCAGTCATGCTGATCAAAGGCTGAGATTTGGTTTGAGTGATCAGCAGATTTAGTCCCATTCTCGTGAAATAGGAAGCGTTGCTCATCACATGAGTTATACTCTGAATAAATAAAATTAAATACTTCATAAATTTGTCTACAAAAATATTAAAAATGACATGATTATTTTATTGATGACAATTTTTTTCCATTTTGAAGTTGGAGAATGGAGCGTCATATTATGTAATTTTACTTAATTGTAGCCGTTATTAGAGACAAGTAAAACTTGCATATTCTCCAAATAAAAATTTATGCGCGAAACTCGAAAATAAATAAACGTGAAAATATTAGAAAATATAAATATCGGTACGATTTTATTTTGCCTACTCCGCTAATATACGTACATTTTATTTCATCCAGGGTCAATCGGATATACCAATATTAATTATAATCTCTGGCGTAATTATTTTAATTGAAAAACATCAAATGACAGCAATGTCTTATTATATTGTTAACGTGACGGAAGTGACCCAAAGCAGTACAAGATCGCCGAGAAGTTGAACGAAGGATATCCAGCTACATTTATCACCCGTGACCTGGAAAATAGTTTGATCTTGCTGATATTTAGAAAATCATGACGACATTCTAACTTTTTATCTGCTGTGGGATTTGTATGATCGTAAGAAACGTACAGTATCTTGAACTACACTAACATTTTAGTCTTAAGAGGGATTAAGTTCTTGGGATGAAAAAAATTATGAGAGTCGTGTGGTTCGTGAATTTACTAAAACTATGCAATCTGACGCCCACCATTAGACAAAACATAGTAATGCACACAATAAAAAGTAGCGAATACACAATATATTTAACGTGAATTTTTGGCAAGCAATAATAATGAACGAGGGAAGGAAATTCCCAAGAAACGTCACGGGAAGAGTTCTACTTACGCAACGCCTCTGGCGCGCAAGACCAGACTTCGCCCCACTTTGAGAACTAATCTGGCCAAACCTGATTATCCACAGAAGTAGATTTCTTTCCATGTTCCTGGCGACTTTCCAGTCATCTGCGAGTGACTTTCACTTCTTTCTCTCCGAGAACTCATGTAAATAAATAAAAACCTTTCGAGTAAAGTACGCATATCCAAAAGATCACTCTCAAGCTCAGTTAATAACGGTAAGATACGTAGGCCTATCCTATACTTTGTATATTTTCAATCACACATAAGATATGGTATCATTTTCTGGAGCAATTCTGCATCATCACCTGAATTTTTTTGCTACAAAATAGAGCAGTAGAGCTAATTATATTGGCAGACGTTAATGCCGCAATTCTCCCATTACCAAGTTGCTTCTTGTGTAACGGTGCTGCAACAGTGGTCTCCATTATTGTGAATACTTTGCATTCCACCAGCACAGCTAGGACATTAACAAATCGTCCTCAATTATGACTTCCGTCCAACGCGTGCATTTCTGCAAACGCACACGCAGCAGTCTCAACTGGAGCACGCGCTACGTTAAGTACGACTGGCTTCCAAGCCGTCGACAGACAGTATCTACCTTCGCTATTGAAGGGAACGTCTCCGACTGGGCTCTTTCCCTAGTTGTCTTCCTTTTCCTTTTCCCTTTCCTCTACTTCTTACAGGTAGTATATGTATAACTGTAAATATACTACTGCTTATCTTTACATCTGTGTCTTGACTGATAAAACGACCAAACCTCCGATTCCTCCCTGATAAGCCTCAGGCGAACCTATCCCCCACACTACCCTCTTTCCTCAACTTGTCTACACCTTTAAGCCTTCGAGATCGTTCCTAGATCTCCTTTCCTTTCTAAGTCCCAAGTCAGTTTTCAATTCCAAGAAACCAGGGTCAGGTTTCAAGGCGTGAATCTGCTGACAAGGAACCCTTCATTTCTTGCAACGACTCCCCGTCAACCTAATTCGACGGGCGAACACGTTACACTTGTATGAATCTATTTTGTTTATAAAAGCAACCCAAAGAAAAACTCATCCTCTCAAGAAATGTTCAAAGTTCAACAATTATCTTTCAATAAAAAGTAATGATTTATTTATAAATTCCCCAAATATATATTATATTATAAATTATCTAGAGATATAAAAACCAAATTAAATTTAAAGTTGCTCTGGGAACATATTTGCAAGAACACTGCTTTTTCATTTAAAATTTTAACTGTTCGTAAAATACAGCTTGATAACCAACTACTCTTATATTAAAAACTGACACATTTACAAATTACATCGAGTTGATTCCTGGCGTCAGGAAAGGTTGCCCTTAAAATTTTTATTCAAAAGAATTTATTTGAGCAGTGATTTCCGGATACGTTCCCATTTTTAATTAATGTGTCCCTTCCAGCGGCAACAAGAGGCGAAACTGGGAGCAGAGAATCGGTACAAGGCGGATTGCGGTATGAGAAAACTGCTCTAGCCCGCAAGATTAGTATTATATTCCTGTGTCGCTTCGCAATATGAATTAATGAATTCGTCTCAACATATAAAGTCTTCTGAACAGTTTTTCGTATTGGAACAATGAAAGATCTGCCAAATTCGGATTAGTTTAACAATATTAGTGCGTCAAGATAGGGACAGAGGAAAGCGTGTGACTTCAGCGACTAACCATCACTTTGCTTCATAGCGAGCCTAGGATAAACAAACTATTCCTTGTTCATCCTGGTGCGAGCTTCGGTAGTGATTGCCGCAGGCCAGAGAATTACAAAAGAAAAATTTTTTTAGTATAATTTCGAGTTGAAACTTACAAGAAGAGCGATGTTGGCCAGCACCAGGACGTCGTCCTCGCGGCGGACGGGATTCAGTTCTGGAATCCAGACCAACGGGTGCCTCGGTACCATGCTCAGCGTCCCGTTGTCGTTGAAGGTCACATTTGCGTGTTCCAACAGCTCCCTGGAGAAAATCACATGGAATATAAAATTTTCTTCAGAAAATGGCAACAGGTAGAAGTAGAGCTTATAAGGATGAGGTGGATAGGTTACCATTTACAGTCGAAGATTAATGTATGTTTAAAAAAAAAATAATTAATGTAGGTTTCAAACGAAAACAGCAAAGAACGAATTAAAATGAACCGTTCTTTTTAAAGACATTTACAAAACCAACTAAGTTTGGTAAACGACAGCTATCACAAAGAAAATCACTCTGTCTTGACAAACCGTCTGAAATTTGATTTGATTTATGTAGCTCCAAGTCTTTCGCAAATATTCCCGAAAAATAAATAAGAAGACATACTAAGAGAGGTGTTGAAGGTGGACAGGAAGTTGAGGAAATGGTATAAAGCGGATCGGGAAGGAATTACATACTACACGTAGATGCTAAATTATATATTGACAAGCTGGCGTGGGAAAGGAATAATTTTCATAATTTACCTGAAGAATAAAAGTAAGTACTAGACATTCATTAGAGAAATCGTATGTTACGTCAAACGACCTATTTTAGGCAGAACAAATATATTGTAACCCTAATTAGCTATGGGATGATTGAGGTACTTGTTCTAAATGTTATCCCAGTCGAGTTTTTACCCATGAACTGCATTGTGTAAAGTTCTATTGGAAAGGAAGGAATTCTGGGAAGTGTAAAGAAGTAGGAGAGAAATGTAAAGTTCAAATCAAACACTTGAAGGGAAGAAAAAAACCCGACCGACGGAAGAGGATAAGATGAAGATAGCTAAACTTCGCCAAGGCTGATAATTATTACGCCAGCGAGAGAAGGAGGAAGCTGTCTACGGATTAAGAGATTTCCTGTCAAGTATTTCCGACGGCTCGATCAGTCTACCTGCGCTAGGAAGCTTCTAGACGACTGCAATGACGAACAGGTGTGTTTCTGTCTGCAATTAAGATTTCTGACGAACGTATATGACCACACACAGGCTACGACCATTTTCCCTTATGTTCAGTGTCTCATGAAATCGCCCTTAGTCTTGCCCATTTAAAACATTAGTATTTGTTTCAGTCTTGAATGTACCTGATTAAAGTAAAATATCTTAAATTTAAAATCACGAATGAGTAAATTGAAATTACTTAGATGCAATTAAAAGGACCCTGTTAAATTTTTCGAGCCCTTAATAAAATTAAATCTAAAACCAAAATTATATATACATATATAATATTAATCCCCCCCCCCCCAAAAAAAATTACAAAAGCAACAATTTTATCGCACAATTTCATGCGGAACGAAACAAGATTTTTCAACCTCAAAATTTCTGGAAGGTCACATTATTTATACTGGCTGTTTCATATACAGATTGAAGAAAGACAAGTTTAAAATCACTCGTTTCCCCTCTATTCAGATAAATATATCGACATAATACATGCTATGAATGAATGTAATTATTTTGATAGTAAGATCTTACTAATTAACAACTGAATTTCAAGACGAATTGCCAATGTAAAAAGTTATTGCCTAATTTAAGTTCTCCCTACTCACTTGTAAACGTAAGGCCCAACTTCCTCAACTCTCATCTTCTCTTCTCCTCGCAGGAAAGCTTCGGAGTTGGTAATGTTGAACAAATACACTTTCAGGTAAAGGTCCACGGGCGGCTTCCTCCAAAGTTCGAAAGACTCGCCGCCATCGAAGAACAGGATTTTCTGAAACAAGTGATCAACAAGACCGTGAAGTGGAAATCTTATAATTTTCAGACCCTACAAAGTTGGATTTAGTTGAAGTGTGTTAACAGCTTTCTACAAATGTGTACAATTCGGTAACACTATTGTTCTTCTCACGATCTATTCGTCGAACTTGAACATCTACGAGAATATAATTATCCAGAAACTGGTCTGTTTTAAAACATTTAACCGATCTGTGCTGAACTCTTCTCTGGGAAAAAAATTTAAACGTTGATTTAACATTTTGGACAGGTTCGTGGCTGCGATTGGATTACTTTCTCAACTAACACCCCCCCCCCACCCCAAGAGTTTTGTTTCCTCTTTTGGTCCTCGACTTCATCCAAGCAATTATTTGCAAATGTAAAGAAAAACTCAAAATAATATGACCGAAGGTGGATTTAAAATCCAATACTTCCCATTACGAGATTCGTAGAGTGTAAGGAATTTATGAACTAAGAAATTTTTTTAAAAAAAGAATCATGTGAAATAATGGTTCTTCACTGAAAATCGTATTTTACTTTTAAATCCACACGGACCATAGGAATTTTATTTAATAAATCGTGGAAGTGAAACTATTTTCTCCATAACCTGCTTTTCACGACAGGAATTTGCGTCATGGCCTTGAAATTTACTCAATCATAGTTGATATTGAATTAGAATTGTTTAACCACAGCTTTGCAGTTTGAGATGAACTGTTATTGGATAATCGAAAAGTCGTAGCAAGGGTGGAGGACTATAACGCTTTACTTTAGGTTTTATAAACTAGATTCTTGAAATTACCGTATTTTTCGGTAGAATCTTAATTTACTTGTCGAAAAATATAATCAGACACAGATACAACTATAGACAGAGTTATTGTGCCTTATAAATAGAATCCATAGAGAATAAAAGTAAATTTCAAATACTAACCACTCTAAATAGGAAATCGTAAGGTTTGAGCACCAACATCAGGCATCCAGTTGTGATGGACAGTATTCCAGCTAGCATAATAAACAGGGAACCTGGAACAAATGAATCACAATTATTTACATGCCTTGAGAATGGATGAGAGCGTTGGTTGCACAGGATTTAGAATTGCGAACCAATAAATCGATAGATATATTTGTCTTTGTGGACTTTTGGAGTGCATTTTTGGCGGGATTAATGTAGCGATAAAAGTTTCGTACTGTGACAGGTGATATTTGGAGTTGCTTTCACCCAGAGATATCAGCTGGGGGATCGTAGAACAGGACCGGCCATAAAGAACACGTCTACCTTACCGAGACAAGTTTTAGGCTCGTAACGTTCTAGAACTTTCACCCACGTAAGGTCGTGAACTTGACTTTGAGGTGCGTGGGAGGAGTTTGGCGGTATTTTTAGAGCTCGATTTTACTGACTATAACCAAACATTGAATTGTGAATAATTCACGTGTTTGTTTGATTACAGTAATTGTGACGTACAGAAAAGAACGTTGTGGAATGAAGTTGCCCGTTAGTTCTAACTTCGATGATGGAGAAAAACGCAACTGCATACCTTAAAATAATCTCTGCGGTAAATATTGTATAATTTTGAGGAGATAAAACTCTGACCACATGTAAAAATAACATTGCAATCTACTCTGTTTTTATGAAGGCGATGAAGTGTCCCCCGGGATTCCCCGCGGTCGTCTGTGAGTTGCGTGACGGAGTGACTCGTAACAGCATATTTATGCAGATAAGAATGTGTGTGTATTAGAATGGAGTGCCGGGAAAGCCGTGTGAATCAGCTCCAAGGCCGGGTCCAGTCTTCCTGCTGGTGACCAAGGCCGTCCGGTGAAAGCTCCACAGAAAACGGTCGCGGGTTCGACAACCGGTGTGGGCGTAAACTCATTTTCAGAAATCATTACCACTGATTAAAGGAGGGAGTATAAAAAGTGTTTCTTTACAGTTGTCGAAAATAATTTTAAAAAGGAAAGGGAAACGTGATTTCATTGACGGAATAAAAAGCTTCGAAAATAAGAGGGATCGAAAAATTTAATTATTTGTTAGTTAGAAATAAAAATGTTTGAGATATTTATTCAAACCATTCTAATTTTCAGTTTTCCAGATATGATTAGTTGAAATCATCCATGAGTTAATTTAAAAGTTTTAATAAATTATTTAAAATAAATCAATATAAATTTAATATTGGAAGAATTATACAAATCCATTTAAATAGTTAAAATTAATAATCCCTTCCACTAACACAATTGCTGACCTAATAATAGCTTTATAACCACAAGTAAAAATAATAATAAAGCAGCAATAAACAACTTTATATCCTTAATTTCAGAATTCTACAAGTGTGCAATTGATTTGAATTATACATATGTTTTCATGCAATGCCAAATTCTTCTCTTAATATCATCAAACAATTGATGTTACCTAATATCCCAAGGGCAGGGGTGGACGGGGTGGAAATTTTCAAACCTGCTCAAAAGGCCGATATTTGCGTTGGATAAATATTTTTCGAAGTCAATGAGATTGATAGTAATTCTAACTATGTTTTTTGCGTATAATTTCAACCCCTTTCGGCATTGGAGGGGAGCACCCGTAGGGGTGAGGGTGGACGGACATTACGTAAAATTAACGCGAAAAACAACCGAGATTGGAGTCGAATCCGGGTTATGGATGTCGATGAGTGAAATTATGACAACTCGGGAAACACCGGGAATCCAACTAGTATAAATATAATTTCAGGGGAATGACAACAACAGCCAGTTCAGATAAAGAGTGCCTCTGTAATTATATTTATACATCAATTTTTGGATAATACAAGAATTTGCCAATGAGTAAAATTATGTATAATATGCCAAATTCATTGAAAAGCGGTAAAAGTCTGATACAAAGGACAAAACGTTGCGTTGTTATATTTTTATCAGTTCCTTTATTAAATTTTTTCTGACTTGTGGCTTATTTATTTTTTTATTATAAATTGAAATATATGATAATTATAATTAATTTTGTGGTAAGTTAATAGTAATGGTTGTATTCCTGCTTCATTTGGGTTAAAACTTAACTAAACACTGAATAAATCTTTCCGCAACACGTTACGGAGGACACAACAGTCACAATTACTTGCTATTTATTTTTGGAAATTAGCTGTTAATCACAATACAACGACAAGGTCACTTCCACATCACCACTTCTTCACCTCTTCATTTGCTTAATAGGCGCTAATGGTATGTACCTATCGGGAGAAACAAATAAGCCATGAAGGACTATTACTCACTATCCAGAACTTTCTTAATGTCATTATGTAACGTATCTTACACTCTGTGAAAGTCGCATACTAACTTCCCAGTGTGTCAAAATAAGATTCGCCTACATGGGTGCATTATTAGAATACATCAGTTCAATATATTCGCAAAATATTACAAATTTTCACCTCTGAGTCGTCAACCAATAATTTTCCATAGGACGGTTACAAGAAAGATTATTCATTCAATAATTTAACATAAATACTAGATAACGTTTATAGTCTGGTAGAATTTGAGAAATCAAATTCATGTAGTTTCAGTCAGGTTAGACCCAGTGCGTTTATGAATAGGTACTTATAACGTATTTTGAGTGCTTTAGACGTGACGGAGAAAAAAATCAGTTTTGAAAAAAATATATTTTACTGATAATAATCATAAGCGAAAGGACTGACGTAATGCTTTGCTTGACCTATTCAGTCACTAGTGGTATATTCCAGCAGCTACAAATAGAACATTAAGCTAGAGTCGTAAAATCGATAGGAAAATTGTAAAACAGACGTGCAAGTGACCATTAGAAAAACGGCATTTTCCGTGATTAGTGTGGTCATTTGGAAGATTAGTGGGCATTTTCCTATGCTCTTGCTTTAACTGCTCATCGTAAAATACGACCTGACCTTGGTGGAAGGTTTCCACGTGACCTTTGAAAGCATTTCTGGTCGGAATATAGTTTGCATGTGGTCCTTCAAATAAGGGGCCGCTCAGGCGTCTACTCATAATTGGAGTTCATAATACAGGTGAAAAAAAAAACCTGTGAGAGACTGTGATATTTTCTTGAATTTATTTACATAGCTTTTATAAGACATTATTTAACTTAATTCTGTAATATTGTAAGGGTAATTTAATAGGATCCGAGGAAAGCAAAATGTAGTGTTAATTTTGGTGCGATAGGTTGAAGATTAAATCCTTGCCAAAAACAATACGATCATGCCATGTTAAGCGCTGCGACCCCTTTTGGCAATAACGTATTGTTTAGTTGGCACTAATGCTCTTAAAGCATTTGGAGAGCTAAGAATTGAACTTAAGGTGAAATAAAATTTCTATTAAAACAGATAAATTAGCCAATAAAGTCAGAAAAATGGAATATTAATACAATTTAATTCGAGAATTACATTTCATGAAATTACGTTTCATCCCAACTGAGGAACCTCATTAGATAACACATTCATTATAAAATAAACAAATCCATATACAAAATTTCTTCAAATTTTTTATGAATTTAAATTTGGATTTTATCATTTTACAACCAAATTCAGACAATTTATTTGTTAAATAAAACAACGTTTCGGTACGTGTTGTACCTTCTTCAGGTCTTTTCCAATTACCACTAAATTTTAAAAGCCACGACCACATTAGTGTATTAAGAAGAGCCTAGGACATGTTTATTATAGTCTCAAATAGCTTTTAAAATAGAGTGATAATTAGAAAAGACATGAAGAATGTACAAACACGTACCGAAACGTCGTTTTAATTTAACAAATAAATCGCCTGAAATTGGTCATAAACTGCATTATATATTTCATATAAACATATGTAACAATATAACCTTTATAAATATAAAAAAATTAATTTGCATGTTCCGAACCATACATACGTAATATAAATAAATAAAAAAAAATTACTATAAATGGTTTTCCCTTCATGCAAGCTGAGTGCGAAATTTACATCTAATATTTATGACTTCATTGGCTAATTATTTTATTTATAATTTCTAATAAACATCAATTGTAAATTTTCTATTCTTTCCATTACTGACCGACTGCTACACCGTGAAAATTTTGAACATGGAGGATTACGTCAAGTAAATCCTGACCGCTTCCAGCGTGAATTTTCCTGCTTACAGGCCATCCAATAATGCAACGACGGTTTTTACACTGCTGGAACAGTCAGTGCCTTCCTATGCTATAAGAGGGGAGTGGTCCAACCATGTAAAAACCATATTCATTATATTGGAACAGCCGGCTAGCTACAGTCATCGGTAGGACGTGGGACAAGTACCAAATGCCCGACCTACCTGATGCTGGTTTTCTAGCATTTGCCCTGCATCACTTTTATTCGAATGCCGGGTAGGAGACAGACTATAGCCCGGGGCCCTAGTTAACTCTCGGTTACCTTGTTCTACCCTTCCTATGCTATGAGAAAGGACTGGCCACCACTTTGATTTCCCACATGTAACCTGTCGACAACGACAACAAAACTATAAAATATAATAATTCCCCGTTGTTTAAGGCTTCGCTTTAAACTAATCAGTTGGTATGGTTTATTAGCACGATTATTATTTTCCTCGTTTTGGTGAGACAATTCGCGAACAAATTATCTCTAGGGTATTCAGTCCCACCATATCGTCAGTACGATCAGTTACCAAATCTTCACAATAAATAGCAACTAAGATGCTTTGTACTCATCGAAAATCTTTTTATTGCACTCGTTTCAACAATAAGAAAGTTTTAATTATAGCGTTCCTACGTGTGAAGACAATGTACGAAGTATGGTGTTGCTGTCTGCTGGCCGTCTGTGATCCGTCCAGATATATTTTCGTCTATCGCCCACTTCCTTGTCTCACAGTTATGACTCACATTCAAGACTTGTCCAACAAGCCCGTAACTGTCGGCCTTCTTTTCAGAAGGTTATTTAAGATATTTCTCCTATTCCTCCTTCCCCAACGTTGCTCTTTCCATACTTTTTTTTGCGCAACTTACGGTTTCTTTAATCGTGCAACTTATCATCAAAGTTATTAATCCGTAAATCATTAGTATAAGTGTGCAATGATCTTTACTTTTAGTTTCTCAGGAATAATACATTTGAATATCGTCAGACAATGCTTCTAAGTTACTTCTACAACCAGGTTCGGAATATCTAATTTCACCATTCTGCGGGAGAATTTCATTTTTTTTTCATTGCTTCTGGTAACTCTTTTTGGAAAGGTATAGTTTGTTGGCGGATAGTTTGAAGGCGGGCACCTGTCTTGTTTTACACTCTTTCCCCCCCTCTGAGTAATGTCGACACCATAGCTACCCTCAGGTCAAGACAGTCCTTTGGCTCAGTTCGCGAAGGGTCGAGTACTCGTCAAGTTCGTTCATGGAAATTCTGTTTTTGCACTTCCATCAGCTTCATTCTCGTCAGTACGAATATCTGTGGCGTGTTGTTCAAGCTGGGATTGCTCACTTAAAGGATTCATGTTTGTCATACACGAAGCCTAAATAATATCCAAGATACTGCCTCAAGTAGTCACGTGAACCAATTCTCATTTCTTCCGAACACGACCAGACCATTCTTGCAAGGATCTTGACAGCCGATCTGGAGACCTGAATCCTCGGAAGGACGGTGGTTTCCAAATCCCGAGCAGGTGCTTCGCATGATCTGGAGCGAATAACATTTCTCTGTGTACTTAGTATTACTCTGTGACGAAGGCTGTCAGAGAGCCTTCGCTCATGAAACTTCCTGATCGTTAGCAGAGCGGAAACAAAAAAGAAAATAGGAACTTCTGATCTGTCACTCAACCTTGAAACGAAAAAACTGGTTTTCCGAGAGTGTGTGTGCTCACTCATTTACGGCCAGTAACATTGAACTACACTTTCTAAGATGGATGCTTTTACAAGGGCACGGCGAGCAGTTGACCTGTAACAAAATCCTTCGACAGACTTGCTCTAATTGGCAAATATTACCGGTTCTCGTGTTATAAATGGTAACTCATTATAGAATATATAAAATTATAGGATAGGTGAAGTCCGACACGAACAGACATCAACTTTTGGAGGAGGTGATTCTGTGTTAATCGATTCCAAAAATAAATCAGTGAATTTCAAGTGGGGAAAATGTACTTCCAACTTCTAATTCCTGCAAGTATTTAAATGGAAACAAACTTATCTTAAAAAATTGTCTTCGTTATATTTAGAAAAACATGATTACGTGTTTGATCACTTGTGGAAAAATTTCGAAATTTTTTTGTAATTAAAATATTTGATAATTTTAATGCGATTGTAACTTGTTACTTCTCAAAACGAGCAAGCTTAAATTAATGGAAATAATTATTCAACCTATCATTTCTTCACAAAGGTTACAGTTTTGATTTAAATTAGTAACGATAATTAATTCAGATTTGTATGATTAAATTAAGAGATTTACTGTTTGCTTTTGTTTCCCTAAAATATAACTCCTCGGCCTTGAAATTTTAATGTTAACTAGAATGTTCCTATAACGGTTCTGGCCATTTCCACTGTAATCAATACCTTGTATTTTCTTGAGAAGGAAATCGATGAATACTTTAGTATAAATTTACATAAATCTAATTACTTAATTAAATTTGTAACAGATAACCGGTCCGCATTTTATTTACGGTAAAAGTTTCCATTTTAAATAATTCCCGCAGACTGTTCGTTTTCGTATAAACGTGAGAGAGAAGTAAATTGCAAGTCTCGGTATATAATTTTCCACCCTATATTAATTTTAATGAATTGGATTGCTTCCTTGTAAATTTTTAACGTCCCGTTAATATATCTATAGAAGTATTTTCACACACAGGAAGCACCTTTCACATGATTTACTTTCACGAAACCGTGGGATCTCAAAATCGTCCCAAAACCTGTTTCCACGGATGTTTTGTAATCAGCACGTAATTTGAAAAAGAATCAGCGAAATAATTCTGAGCTCGAAAGCTGTTTACTTCAGAAGTACTGATAAAAACCGTATATATAGCTCCTATTTTGATGCCATGGAAAAGTTGTAGGTTCTACACGGAAACTGTCGCAACTCTCAGTGTTAAGATGTAGAAATTTTTATGCATTAAATGGCCCTCATTATGTGAGTAATTAAATTAACTGTTTTCTTCAATTAGTTGAATTAACCTTGCTGGCTTGTAGTTCCCTAACAAGATTCAAGATTCCTCGTGGGAGCGACGAAAATTGCCGTGAGGGAACCTCAGTACTATCTCTGTCTTTTCTTCGTTGTCCGGTGACACTTTCTACAACATTAAACTTTTGTTGCTTTCTTAAACCTATCCTAACTGTAAATCATCTGTTGTATTCATAAATAAAAAAATAAAGGAAATAAATATTTACATACATGGTGCCATATAATAAGAATAAAAATTTATTTGTAATTCTACTTATTAACTTAATAGCGGACAGTGTTAGATTCGTTATTATCATTTAAATGCATTTTTTATATTATTGAAACTTTTTTTATTTTAAATTAGAATACCTAAGAAGTGATTTTGACAGACAATTACATCAGAATAATGGATTCTCAGTACTTTTAACGCTTTACTGAATTTTAATCACAGAGTTGATTGGACATTTATTTATCAACGCTCGTGCGTATGTGTTCATGTGCTCCAGAACACAATAAAATTTGCGAATAATGATTTTTCTTAATTATAAGAACCTCTATAATACTTTTATGTTTAACTGATTGAATTTCAGCTTGCGTGAAGTCGCTCCTGATAATGCTATCTGTGCTCAAACTTCCTCAGCACAGGTTCGCGCTCTGGAATGAGGAATGCGCGTGGGTTAGTGGGGGGGGGGGGGCTGCACCACCCGAAAAGCTCAACAAACTGCCGCCCTGCCGTGCTCATTTCAGCTGAGCACATTGTTCGTGCCGTGCTATACAGCACAGTAAGAGGCGGAATAGGAAGCAAAATTTATTTAAATTTGAATCATTTGGTAATTAAAAATCTTATTTTAAATTATTTTATATTTTCATTTTTTTTTTTAAATATCACAAATTTATTTGTTAGAGAAAACCTTCAAGATGCTGCATTTTGAATTTTTGCGTCATAATGAATAAATATATCGCATCGTCCTACAATATTTTCATCTAAAAGTTAACTTTATTTAAAATATATACGAAGAAAAAGTCTTTCATGTTAGAAATGCGTGTCAGTTTGGTGCTCAATTATTCCGGTTTTTAAACATAGACACTACTGGAAACTATGTAGACGAAATTAGAAATGTAGCGTATTACGGGTCAGGTCATTTTCCACAGAGTACTGGTAACACTATCGCTGTTGTATTATTATTATTATTTTACATCGTTATCGCCGTAAAAATTGTTTGGGAAGATGTGGCACATAAATTAAAAAGGCACGAACGCCACATTTCGAGGTATGAAAAATCGCACAAAAAATTACAATCTGTTTTTGTGTTTGTTTCGTTCCAACCACCATTTATGTCCGTTTCCAGTGGGCGACAAAAAGGGCCTTAGGTGTTAATGTGGTGAAGAAATTCACTTTCGTCTGAACTTGACTCACTACTGTGCAGCCGAGGTCAAGTTCCTCATTGTTGCGTCATTGTTGAAAGTACCGAGAGTCACCGTGACTCTGCTAATCTGGAAGGAAAGTTTACTACTTCACACCCGTACGTCCGTATTAGGCCTACCGTAGCCGTGATCTAGATTGCAATCAATTAGCCTCTACACAGTGCTCGAAGTAGTCGTCTTCGTCCTTTTCCTCCTGTTACTTTCTACGAGGCTCTGACAACTGCATTGGATTGCACTTGACCTGAGTAGTCTTCGAAGAATAGAGGTTTCTTTTTAAAATACATCGGTGTATCTACTGAAATATTGCAGAGTATCGTGCAACTTCCCTTATATTCTTAGGACCTCTTCATTTTAGACGACGTCCGACCAACTCTCCACATTTCAAAAGTCTATGTATTTCTGAATACAATTTTGTGGTCTTTGACTTCAGTGTTCATGATTTTCTGCTTCAATACTCTTACGTTTGACTGGTTGCAGAGGATGCATTTGATATAATACAGTCAACAAATTTCTGTTTTATATATATATATATATATATAATAAATTTTGCTCGCTTGTGTATACTGTGGGTTCACTGGAAAATACAGAGAAAATGTTAATGTAACTTGGAATGGGAGTTTAATTAGTATGAGAAACGTACATCAACTTTGATATATAGTTCCGAAAATTATTTGCAGTAGTGATTTGCAAGTGTTAAAATTTCTATCTTCCTGAGGAATTCTGGATGTTTATCTTGAGAACATGTGAACAGGGATTTGGTTAAAGATGTCGAAACGTCGACTTCACTTACCGGTTTGTCCCCCGTCTGGTATTATCACAACAGTTTTTTTTTTAAAAAAATGACAGACTACATAATAGCCAACTAAATAAAAAATAGCAGTTTCAGGTTAATTTAGAAGGTTTAGTAACATAAATAGCGATACTTCTGCAATGGAGCGACACTAAACAAGAGGAAAGTTAGAACAAAATCATTTGGAATAGCGAAAAGAGCAAAAATATGATTTATAAGTCGACTATACATGAAAATAAAATCGTTCAATAAAATGATAGATTGTATATTTTCCAATGTCTATGGACAACAAATTAAAAATCTGCTTACTATAACGAGATCAATAATATTCTATGTCAAATACGGGGTGTACTTAAGAAGTGAAAATGTCTCGTATATTAAATTGTCCAAGTGCGATTGTTAGTACATGAAATTGTAAAAATTGTTCCTTTATAACAAAGTAAAAAAATAATGTAATTGAACTTGGGGGCCTTTCGGAGAGAATACTGACTAATGAAAATATATTCTATTTTAAAATAAGATAATTAGATAAAATATCCAAATGACTGGCTAAATGATATATTAAAATTAATCTTTATTCCTGTGATTAAGTATAAAAATTCATATATACAATATATCTTTTCGTCTTTTTTTTTCCTTTAGCCGCAAACAGATGAATGTCGGGAAAAACGACGAAAGCAATTATTAAAATTTATAACGAATGGAGATATTGCATGTGTGAATTTTTTTACCTATTCACAGGAATAAAGATTAATTTTAATATGAATTTTCACCCGTTTTGAATAGGATCTAAATAAGACAAAATGAGATAAATATCACACAACGTTTCTGGAAACTTTGTCCCTTTCGTGCATTTCGAGTTCAACTGTATTGTGCGGTTGTGTCACACACGGCTATTTCGTTTCTAATCAACTGACGAAAGGAACTAAGCTTCCAGAAACGTAGTGTGGTATTTATAGAATTTAGTCTTACATTTGGCTATTTTATCTAATTATAAGTATTAGGGGTATCGATTATCAAAAGAAGCGATTAGAGTTAAAAATACTTGAAATATTTTAAGAGAAGGGTTTAGTTTAGTAACCAGTGCCAAGAGAATATATCAGAAGCCAGACTTGGCTGATGAAATACTGCACAGTCTAGTTTAAGTAAAGTACTTCTTCTAACGTAATGCTACGACCACTTTCACTGCGGGATATATGTTAATGGAAATGTGCTGTTTTGGGCAGGAAAGAGAATCTCGCAAGGAGGTACAGGACTTAGAATCTCAACTCCTGTAGTGGTTAGTAGGTAAGGAATGGTAACAGACTAGATCACTGACGTTAATAGAAACCGGAAACTCGATTACAAATTGTCGAGTTTGCCAGATTTGATCAGATAATTTTTTTAGAAATAATTCTTCGATGATTTAAAAAGTTTATATACTTTAAGAGAACTGGAGTAATTTGGAACATTTAATTTCTTTGGGCCAGGGAATTAGAGGTTTGTTTACCGCCTCTCGTGTCGTACGTGGCCGCGGAGGCCGCTTCTGGTCCGAGTCGTTGCCAGAGCAGGTTATCTGAACGGACAAGTTCTGCCTGACCCAAATCCCGCGAATACGAATTAAGGCGACCTTAAGAAAGCATTTCCGTCTCCTTCTCTTCCAAGTTCAAATAAGGCATTTCCGTCTGCGTATTTTCTCTGCGAAAACCTGACGAAACCTCGTCACTGCAAAAGATCAGTTTCTCCTTCGGGAATCTTTTATTTGAAACGTCGCAGGGAGTCTCAAAAGGAAACCACACGAAATCCTTCGACAATTACCCCACACAAGCGTGCACTTTTGTACTCGAGTGAAAGCCGTGATGCAATGCCATTGTTGGCAGATGGGGAAGAAATAGAGAACAGATTTTCACTTTAGTAGCTGAAACTACGATTTTCTAGAGCGACGGTTACGTTAAACTCGATCTGCCGCAGTCCAGGCCGTGCAAAGTGAAAGTAACATGCGAATAATCTCGTCTTACTATTGCCAAACATTGTCATAAAATATATCCGGTACAAATTACTTGAAAAACGCTGTATCACGTCACAAACTTAATTATTTTCGTGGTATATCTAGTAGAAATGTGCTGCGAGCTAAATAAAACTTTCCTATTATACCTCAATATTTGGCACATTTCGTCTAGAATTTGAAAAAAAATATATCCACGTCGAGCAGAAGTCTCTTTTTCCGTCAGGCTTTTAAGGAATATGACAAATTTATAAGAACACAAAATAATTTGAAGATAGTTAGTATAATGGTGTAATAATTTCCCTTTCATTATTATTAATAAGAAATTTTCATAATAAATAAAACTGCTAATAGTAACATTATTTTATTCAAGCAGAGTAACAATCTCCGAGTGTAGGGTCGCAATTTAAATTTAATTTAATATACAAAAATATTAAGAAATAAAATGTGCTAAAAATTAGAGGCCGAAATTGAAATGTTACCTATCTACGTATAGAATTTACGTTTGCAAAACTAAGAAAAGGCCGCGACGTAAGCGGCATGTCAAAAATTAGTGATGAACGGATGATCGTAATTGCTAACAACGTTTCAAGTATATTAAAAAACTGTAGTCACCAGAAAGTGTTTTATAGGGTTAGTGGGTCTGTCATTGGCGCACTGTTGGTAGCAAAGTTGGAAATTAATTTACGAAAGAATTTACAGACGCTTCGTTAATTATTTGTCAATGGTATGAATTGCATTATTCGGCATGCGGATAGTATATGAACGTAAAATTAACATTTAGTATATCAGAAATAGGTGTAGGTAAACAGAAGAATCTATTGTTTACCATCGAAGCATAAAAAAATTGTATAAACTCGAAAAGTAGACTAAATGAAAATATCGTCATGATTTATAGAATTAATTTTGAAAAGTGTAAACATTTTACGGCACATGTTTGAATTGTTGAGGGTAGCGCGAAGAAGGTGGTAAATGTAAGCTTACATCTTGTCCTGCGTCGCTGTTGCTGTTTGGGGTCGTCGAAGCTCTTGTTGACGATGAGGGAGCCGCGTCGCTGTTCAGCGGCGTCGGCGCCGGCCTTTGAGGTGTTGACGGCGCTGTAAGTCTTGCCGGCCACGAAGCCGCACAGGCTCAGGAAGTCCTTCATGGCGACTGCCCGGTTATCACTCGCGGTTCACTGATCTTCGCGTGGGGAAATTGTCGTGTACAATGCAAGCCTCTGCCTACGGTATCCATATTATACAGAAATTTCCAGGAGATTTGGGAAAGCCCTCAGCGGTGGAGGAACTTGCCCGCCAATGGGAGCTCGCGGCGCCCCTCCACCGCGGACGGTGACTGTGGTCAGCTGTGCCCTGACCCTGGCCACGGCATGGCATAAACAAACAGACAAGCCTGGCGTCAGACCATCAGTAGTTTTTACCTGTCATTGCTAGGTTAATGGGCTACTGCTGTTGCGTCATTTCGCGTACATCCGTAAAGACGATTTTACGTGGTTTATTACGTCCTATATCGAGGTACTACACTAATATCAAAGTCTATATCAGACAATTCAACACACTTTGGGGAACATCCACCTTTTGCAGTCTTTATACCGGATTTTTCTACATTCTTGTATTTAATACACTGTTACTTTAGACCCACCATGAAGTGTCCGTTTATGAACCACCACGATTTTCTCATATCGCAATGTGTTGCCTATTATAATTCACTATACGTATATACATTAATACGCCAGTATTACCATACATTTATTTATTTTATTTACAGTACAATTAAATTCAAACAGAATACATGGTCGTTTAAATTAGAATAGCAATAAAATACCAAGTGTGACAAAAACTCTCTTTAATGTTCTTTAACACTATCAACACCTGAAGTTTTCAGCAGAATCACAGAAAAACTCTCCTTACTTAATTGACGAAAGAGAATTTGTTTTCTTCTCATTTTTTCTTTATACTAAGAATTTTTCTGCAGTAATTATTTTTGCGGTTGCAGTTCCGCCTACACAATCTTCTACTAAATAAAATAGACTGTGCATTTGTATGTTCGTTACACATACAAATCTACAACCGTGGTACAAATTTCACAAAATCACGTACACGTGTTCATTTCGAACCGGAAACAAACACTGTTTAGGTAAGACACCGGTGTACGGGGGTGGAAATTTTCAAACGGCCGATACGTTCGTCAATTTCAACTACTTTCGGCGTGGGAGGCGATCACCGTTAGGGGAGGGGGTGGAGTAGCGCAACATAAAAATAACACGAAAAATACCGAGATTTGGAGTCGAATCCGGGGTTATGGATGTTGCTGAGTTTAATTATTACATTAAACTTCGGGTATGGGGGTGGGGGTGGACGGGAGTGGAAATTTTGAAATCTGTTAAAACTACTGCAAGAAAATACAATAGACTCGACTAGTAATCCTCCTGTGGCGCTTTCTGTCCCACTAGATGCCTCTGATTCCAATTACTAAAATATTAGCGTATTCAGACTACATGATTTATGTTTCGTCCTATTTTGTCAATTTTTTTTCAGTCATTTATGCGATACGACGTCTAACGCATTATAGAAATCGATTAAGTCCACATCAATACAACATTACGCATCAGGCATAGGCAAGTTGATGGACCGTAAAGAGATTAGCCCTTGCTAAAACCATGTTATATATAAAAGTAACTGGCACAGTCGGAAAGACGCGATAGAAATGTACAAGGAAATAAGTAAGACTACAAGAAAACAACAGTTTGGAATCGGTAAGAAAGGAAAAAAATGACCAGACCTCACCTAAATTTTTGAGAGAGATAATTGAGGAAATGTTTAGCTTAAAAGTAGAATAATAAAGGTGCATATTACTTAAATTTACTTCGGTTCTTAGATTTATTTACAAAATTTATGTAATTTTTGAGAAATTCGATGAATGAATACTTTAATTGAACAATAAAATGACCATAAGAACAGTAATTTTAACTGATTTGACGGTTCAGGGCAAAAACTTGCAATGTCTGAACTAACCGGCGAAGTTAGACAGTTAAGGTAATGCGTGAGATAAACCAGCATGTTAAGAAAGCGAATACTTAGGATATAAGAACTATTAAGTAATAGAGCTGTAGGAAATCAGAACGTACTGTGGAAAATAGATTTACCCAGATTTAATTTGTGAGCGCTAACACACTGCGAGAAGAAGCAAATGTAAGTTTGAGTAATGTGAGTTGTAGAGTGTTGGAGATAGTAGGATGATTTTTTTTAAAAAAAACTGATTTGGGAGATGATATGAATGTTGTTATTAACAGAGCACAATACAGCACAGACGACTAACGAGATAAACCTGATGTCGCAACTGCATCGTTTTACCTAACGCAAACTATCGGAGAGTCAGCCAGACTCCGAGAACACGCTAAAAATAAATAACTACGTCATCAAGGCCACTTCGAAGAAGGAAAGTAAATTGTGTGAATAGAGATCGCGGTAATGAACCCACGATCCTATGACAAAAATATTTTTAGAAATATAACGTCTTGGCAAACGGAGTGAAATTCTATAAATTTATAATTAATTTGTTTTTAATGATATTAAATTAAATTATTTTTAATCCCAAGGCTAATTAAAGATAAAATATTAGAAAATAAATTCATTTTTTAATTTGTTTATTACTTTTATATTCATATCCACTGGAATCGTGAAGTATCGTTACCTTATTAGTGCCAGTGATTTCAGAAATAAGAGTAAAAAATATAAGAAAAAGGCTATTAAATCTGTAGTGCTCTTCATTGCACTGCTTATTTTTATTATTGACTGTCTGAGTGCTCGGCGTTGCACGGGTATTTATATAATTACCTATGAGTAGGAATTAACCTCCTAGTAAACATTTAATTTAACCAACGTCAATAGCGTAATTGCTTCGAACATTTACCCATTTACGTTCCCCTCCCCGACCTGAAGCCACGGCAACTAACTTCATATAAACTAGGAGGTTAACTGACGGTTCTTTAAAAACTCCTGAATTATCCTACTATATAAAATAAGAGTACCTAAAAATTCACGCCGAATTAAAATAGTGAAAAATATTCGCTAACGTTATGAAGTTCAAAAATACTCCTCGTACCTTAAAGAAGTACAAAAATACTTTTTATCTGTAACTATATAGAGACCAAAAATATATTGTTACCCTAAGAAAATAAAAAATACATACGGTAACTTAAGAGTGTCAAAAATAATCCAGGTAATTTTTTGTCAACCCCGTCCACCTCCAGGTTGAGGAATATAAAATCCTTAACCATCATGGTTAATACAAGAATTAATAGTGACTGCTATTTCCACGGGATCTCGATCATTTTAGAATAATTTTTCACCATCACCCGTACGGTATGTCTGCTTCCCTCCCTTGCCTTTTGGAGTTGAAATTAGGCACTTAAATATTCTAGAATGACACTATTAAATTGAGCGACCCCGGAAACGTTTTATTCTACGCTATTAATGTTTTTTAGATGCTACCTGATACACCCCCATCGTTAGAAGTCGTAGACGTGTATTAACCCCTCG
This sequence comes from Zhengitettix transpicula, assembly GCA_037074705.1. Taxonomy (NCBI): domain Eukaryota; kingdom Metazoa; phylum Arthropoda; class Insecta; order Orthoptera; family Tetrigidae; genus Zhengitettix; species Zhengitettix transpicula. Next base: position 183,892,414 of record CM073591.1, on the reverse strand, counting down.
GTGTTTGTTCCTGGATCGTAAGTAAGATGCGTATAATGCTCAATAGAAAATTTCTCTACGCGTTTAAGATTTTACAATGACATTTGTATCAACCCCTCCATACGCATCCCTAGGTACTAAACAACGTCGTAAGCAGTCTGATAAACGTCAGAATTAAACTAAATGACCTCCATAACCCCAGATTCAACACCAGTGTGGATGTTTGCTCATTTTTCCTTTCACCCACTTCGTAATTCCCTATAGGGACTGAACGACAACTTAACTGACGTAGTTAACGTCAGAATTAAATTTGGCGACGTACATAATCTAATCACCATCAGTTGTTATCGTATTAATTTACTATAACGCCCTTTCACACTTCCGATGCTGTAAGGGGTTGAAATAATACACCAAAAGCATCTATTAGTCTCATCGACCTCGAAAATTAATTATTCGGCACTAATATCGGCCGTCTTCGCTTGTTTTAAACGTCCACCTCCCATTACCCCTGGGGAGTTGCCTGACGCTTCGAAAGGCCGACAGAAACCTTCGCGGCAGTGCTCACAACTCACCAAAGTTTCATCGCATTCGGATGAATGGTATTGGAATTCATATGGGATAAAATCATTTTATACATGTTGAAATGTTTCCACGTGGGAAATTATTTGATACTGAAATCAGTAATTAATATGTCTATTTTTTCTCACCTCAACACTCATAACGTTAACGTGATTTTCTTAAATTACAAATTAAAAAACTGGGCCCGAGTCACGTTGGCCTTTCTTACCGGAAAATGTAGACGTCAATGTTCTTACAGGAAAGGGAAAAACTAAAACCTCTTCCTGATTTGTGTGAATCTGTGATCAGAATATTTATACGTAGTGAAAGTTAAACGATGCGTAGGTTTTTATTGGAATAGGATTGACCAACAACATTCCTCAGCAGTGAGTGATAAATACGTGAAACATATGGCGATTTAAGAAGTGGGCTCAGTATCTGTTTGTGTTATTCGAATTAATTGGTCTGCGGCTATTCATGGTCACTATAACGTTTTATTCATTGGGTATTTCCGATTTAGAATATCTCGCAAAATACTTAGAATAAATTAATGCGAAGCAAGGGAACTTACTGTAATCAGAAATATTGCTGTAGTTTCTTTCCCCCAAGTGTAGTGAGGATGCATACATAAAATTACTCGTTCTGTTCTTAGGTGGATTATTGTTCTTGTCAGATATTAACAGACTTCGCGTCGTGATTATGTTCGACAAGATGTTGCTTAAAATAGACGGTGAATATTCAAATTAAGAATAAAACAATCTTAAAATAATTCTTGTTTAATCAAATGGTTCATGATTTTGTAACTTTCATCACTCAAATTCGTCTAACTTTAAATACTTCAACAATACAGCAGTTTAACTTGATGCACCATAACTGGTTTACTCATAATTTCTATTCAGGGAAAGACTGCTTGAATAAATACAGGTTCATTACCGACATAAAAAGCTGATAATGGAACGTGGACGATAAATTATTTTTAGACCATTATTGTTTATCAATGCTTTTATTCTTTTAAATAGATATTTAATTAATTCTCCCGTTGCCAATATTTAAAATATGTACGTTAGTTCGGTCACACTTAACTGTAATCAATTTTCGTAACAACGTATTAGGAAATGCTTCACTCTTTTCAGAAAAATTTGTGGAATTAATGTTACAATCTCCGGAAATAGCTCGTGTGTAACATCTTTTGATGTCTTATTGTTACGATACTACCAGTTAATTTATACACCAACTTGTATATTAATGGGGTCAATATTTTTTATCCACTACTAACCACATCTCAGTTTGTGTGGTTTGATCAATTAATACTGTCAATCTCTTGTGAGAGATTCGAATGTAGGCCTACATTAAAACAAGTTTGCCAGCTCAAAAGACAAGTCAAGCTGCTAAGCAGAGATTATTTTTATAAAATGCAGAATACTTGTGTTCAGCACACAATTAGGTTATTTAGGCGTTTGAAATACTCCAGACTTGTTTGCAATCCAAATTATTAGCTAGACTAGGAGTGGTGGTGACTTTCCATGGATACGACGTCCATCTTTGGAAATCGCTCCCGGTGGCGTGTTGCTAGTATCTAAGGATTACGAGGAATCTAGGTTGTAATCAAATATGGATAAACAGCTTGGCTTTCAACATAGTATAATTCTAACTAGTATTCTCCCCAATTTTACCTCTCTAAGAAATGATGTAGCTTATAATAACTTTATTAGTTTACAGGGTAATTAAGGATCGGGGCTACTGGGGATCCCAAAAAGGTGAAAGACAGGTTGGAAGGGTTTAGAAAGGTAACGAATTTGACCTCCGAGCTCGTACATTACATTCAACTTTATTGAAATTCCAAAGCATCGTACATTTATTACATAAAATTTTACTTCTTACTTAATTTATACAATACACTAACAAATAGGAAAAGTTAAAACATTTGTGTACGATATTTTCTAATATTCTCGTGACAACGTAATTAACCCAATTAAATATTTTTATTCTAAAAATGTCAATAAATAAAATAACATATATAAAATTAATAGATTAATTTACTTAAATAACGTATTTTCCAATAATACAATTTTCTAGTTCATTGTGAAACATTTAATTACTATATGAATAAAATATAACAATAATATAAAATATTTTATAACGGTCGTAGACATTATATAACAAACACAAAAGCAGGTCACAAAAATTTTAACCGGCATAAATTATGAAATCATCTAAATTGCTAAAAGCAGCATCACAAAAATAAATCAAGACATGATAAAAAATAAAAGATTTTTCAAAAATGTTATTTATATATTAAGCGCTGACTATATATAATAATATAATAAAAACAAAACGATTACCACAAGAAAATCGATAACTTGGTAAAGGTCAAAAACGTATCCAGAACGATCATAATAACCTAGTTCCCTAAAATTAACAGTCTTTATACGTCACCAAATTAGTAAATTACAAATACATCGATAATAATAAATAATTTTAAACTTCAAAACAATTATAGCCAGAAGATGAAATGATTAATCAAAATTCATAAAGAAAACTTTCCATGTAGACCAACAGTCAGTGGTATCAATTACCAATTATAGGTCTAACTTAATTTTTTAATAAATTATTAAATTTTTTTAGCCAAATAACAGTTTCGTGTAACGATCCGCCACCCCCACTCCAAAAGGTTCTCCACTCCTATAGCGACAGGGGTTGAAATTATACTCGAACAACAGAAATACTATCAATCACATTGACCCCGTGTTAACATACTTGAAAATTTGTATGTAATTTGAAACTTCTTTCGGCAATGGAGGGGAGCACCTTTAGGAGTGGGGGTGGAGCGGCGTTGCATATTATTAACGCGAAAACAACCGAGATTGCAGTATTTTCAGGGGGTTTAATTGACAACCCGGGCATCCAGGTTTTAATTTTTGCACTTAATATACTCGTTCATTGACGTGAATACACAAGTTTAAAACAGAAATACACACAAGTTTAAAACCCATTAACTACTGCAATGGAATAGACATGAATTAATGGTATCTATTCATCAGTGTTCCACTTAGTTCCCTTCGGTGTGGAGCATCAATTAAGGACACGCGGAATATACAGTTTAGCCACCGGGGATCGCAATCATTACCACGACCTCTTTTTTTACTTCAGAATATTTATTACACGATAATTGACAAAAATCGCATTCTAAAGTTTATATTATTGTTATATATGCACTGCATAACACAAAACAACGTTATTATACATTATATATATATATATATAATAGTGTTTGTTCTAATCAGCAATTAACAAAAAGTTCTCATAATGAGCATAAATAAAAATTATTCGATTCGTAACTATTTATCTGTTACGTAATTACAACAAATAAATGTGCGAAAATAGTAACATTATGACATACAAGATTACTACCGTGATTTCCATCTCTCTCCTTGCCCCTCCACCGTTTCTAGATCTTTCATCTCTGACTTCTTTATTTTTATGTAACAAGGCCAGAGAAGCTGGTTAAACGAGTGGAAAATCATAACAACTGGCTTGTCCCAAATTTAATTCCAATTGAAATATTGCCATGATTATCTTCCTGTTACTTCGTAGTGTTAAAACCCAGATATTTAACAGAGGAAATGTGGAAACACAAATCTTTCAATTAAAATATTTTTTCGTATCAATTTTAACTGAAAGTTTACGAATACAATACACGAAATGTTAATATTAGTCTGTTGTATTCTACGATCTTGGGTGAATTTCTTTCACAAATATGGAAGAAAGTTAATAAAACTTTATCGATTAAATATTTAATATTTCTCAATGTTTCCATGACGTACTCTGTCATCAGATTTGAAATCTGTAACAGCAAATAGTCATTAAAACCGGAAAGTTCTTGCTCTCTTAGAGAAGAGTCTAAATGTTAAGAGTGCCTGTGTCCTTAACAATTAAAATTAAATTAAGCATCACTTGCACCACAGTTTTCACGCAACGGAGCACTCCAAATTTATCGAAATTTCGTAGTTATCTCCATTTTTTATGCGGCGTTTGTCACTGAATTAAAAAGTTATAACTGATTTCTATTAATAAGTTACTTTTTTGTTGTCTTTTTGAGCGGTCACAACAAACGCAGAGACAAATAATAATTAATTTACATCGCAGCAACGATACCGCGCGTTAATGACGTGCTATTTCTTAAATGGCTCTATATGAGGACCACTATCTGATTTTCCGCAAGAGATATGTATGTTTTCATTATTAGATATTGGTCTTTGGGCTGCTGGACCTCGTATGGTTTCGATATATATGTGTTTGTGCTTTTTTTAGCTGAAGATCCGCAGAAATCCAAGGTTAACCGGTTCGCTTTATGTTTATTATAAAACATAGTCATAAATATTTACGGATGTAGTATAAAGTCCTACTAATGGACAACGAATTTTTCTCGAATAGATGTTGAGCTCTTGAATGCCTGTAAAGACCATGACAGTGACCTACGGGCGACTCAGACCAAGGTCACGATAGTTTCACGGAAAGTTTTACTTCTCCAAATGGAATGTTTCTATCATACTCTAATAGAGTATCACGGTAGACTCAATATGGATACGATTTACCAGACCTCCAACAGTAAAGAACTCCAATCATCTCTCATTGTCATAAAAAGCTCAGGATTAGGATCCACGTAATATACACGTCGCAGGATCTCAATCATCCAGAAACGAATCCTGAGTTATTTGCAACGAATAACAACAACTCTTCAAATTTAATTCCTAACTTGAGCCGAATTTTAACCATGAATATCACTTGCACAAATATGTGGAAGACAATATGTGACTAATTTTACAATAAAAAATTAAATTTTTCTGATAAATAAACCGAATCGCATGAATAGAATTACGGCAATGTTTTGCAGGGTTGTGAATAAACTTGATAACTTACCATTCATTTTTTTGGTACGCCTACATTGCATGAGCACATTCTTGCTAAAGCAGTGGGATGCAAACATTTCTGGTTCCTGACGTCCTTAATGTATCATAATTTTTCCGTGACGCGCGGAGTCAAAATATTGGTCTATTGAACGCATTTGAAATCCGCTGGTAATGCGGTTAGGTTAGTTTAAAAATATGAAACACGTATTTTAAATATCGCCTAATCCCGCACTGTCACTCAAAACCAGGAAGCTCACTATAATCCCTTATCTCTTTAAACATCTGGACCGCAGCAGCTAATTGCCACATTAATAAAATCCAAACATTTCCATATAAAGTTCTAAGATACATAATCAACTGTCCTTGGTATTTCCCCAACCAACGAATCCATTCAAATCTAAATATTCCCACAATAGTCAACTGCTCAGATCAATCCTACACCCTAGCCCATTAATCATTCACAGCCTCCCCTACCAAGAATGCTAAGAAGATTGAAAAGAAAAAGACCTGCAGATTTAACAAACTAAAGACTAGGTTTATCCAAAACCTTAAAAACATGTAAATATGCATTATATGTCATACCGATAAAATCATTTAGATAATAAGTTAACTAATAATAATAAAAAATATTTTAAATTCACAAACAATACATTGAAGAGACACATTTAAATCATTTAATGGGATGGATGAACTTGATGCGCACTGTATATCACAAATCTCGGAATCAAACTAGAAACAGATATCCTTTCTCCTGTTAGACGTTAATTTTCACACGATACTTCCTTTTTATTACGGTGACTGCCGAAAGCCCAGATTCGCATAAATACGAAGTTGCAAATGGAATTAATGTTCGTCGTGGTTTACGACTGAGCAGCTGATATTATTATTTTTTAATATCCAAAAATAAGTGAGTTACATGCAGTCAAATTTTATCTTCAATGAATAAGATTTTCTTGTTTTAAAAATGTAAATTCAGATCGAGATATGGTTCGAAATCCGTCTTGAATCCATGCGAATTTCTCAATATTACCTGCGTGAAAGTATTTTTCAAACCATTTTATAAATTGTGATGGTTGATCCTCAAAAACATATTTTATATTGCATCACAAATTAATCTGGTGCAACAATGGAAAACAATCTGAATAAACTAAATATTAGAATACTATATTAAAATACATCTTCTAATATATGAAATAGACTGTAATTTGTGTGTGTGTGTCTGTGTGTATGTTCCGCAAGCAAATCTACACCCGTGGAGAAAATTTGACCAAATTTAGTACACGTATTCATTTCGAACCAGAAACAAACACTGTGGGGCTAAGACATGACTACCATCCTCGGTGGTAAAACGGGCTATATTTGCGTCAAATAAAGAAATAGATTTTTAGTGTTTCTCTATAATTTTATATTATATAAGTTTGTCTATAATTTCAACTCCTTTCGGCACGTTAGTGACGCGTCATTACGGGTGGGGTGGAGAGGCATTAAATATAAATGAGGAAAACAATCTAGATTAGAGTAAAATTGTCTGTATGTTACACAAATTTTCACCCGTGGAGCAAATTTGACAAAACTTTGTATACATGCTCCTTTAGAATCGGAAACAAACTGTGGGGTAAGGCAGAAGCACCACCACCTGCTACGGACGAAGGTGGAAAATTTCAAATATGCGCAAACGGTCAATATTTGTATGGCATAAATATTTTACAGGATAAATGAGTTTGACAGTGTTTATTCCTATTTTTTTGGTCTATAATATATATCCCTTTCTGTATTGAAGGGTAGAACCCTTAGAGGTGAGAATGGACGGGTGATACCAAAAATAACGCGAATAGAACCGAGATTGGAGTCGAATCTGGGTTATGGATGTCACTAAGTTTAATTATGTCATTCAACTTGACGTCTAACCATCAGGAGTGAGGGTGAAAGGTGCTGAAAATTTTCAAACAAGTTGAAATGGCCGATATTTTCGTCGTTAGAATATTGTTAAGGGTCAATAAGATAGATAGCATTTCTTTAGATAATTTTGTGTAAAATTTAGCTCCTTTCAGCACGCGAGTGGAGCACCTTTAGGGATGCATGGAGCGTTACATAAAAATAACGCAAAAACAACCAAGATTGAAGTAAATGCAGGGTTATGGATGTCGCTGAGTTTGATTATGACAACCCGGCAACACCGTGCACCCCGTTGTATATATTTTTGTATCACAACGGATCGAGAACATAAGGTAAAGGATGTTTTAATTATCTTGTGAAACTTTATAGTGGACCGAATGTGTCTGGGAACCACTGCGCTAATGGTTTCTGTAACTTAGTATGTAGAAAAATTGGTGAAATCTTCAAGAACAATATAAATTCTGTGGTGACGACAGCGAATTTAACACACGCACACAAGTATATATATATATATATATATATATATATATATATATATATATATAGGGTAGCCAATTTATATAAGACATTGAAACATCCCGAAAACTACACATGGTTTAAAAAATAAGTAGGTAGTAACATTTTTGACGGAATGCGGGACATTCAATGATACCAAACTCAAAGCCCAACTCAGATCAACCTCCTGGGAATTTCTGACGTAAAAAATCAATAAATTTGACCTTATTATTGATGTAATGTCTATCGGAGATGGATCTGGAATGGAAATAAATCGGAAAAGTTTCTATATTCGGTTATTAGTAAGTAGAAAACTATTTTTAGCGTTACTCACGAGCAACGACGTGGACTGGAGCATTTAATTGTTGTTCTTATCGATGTATACCAATTTTCTAAAGTTTCTGACCTATATTAATTATGATTGCGATTACAGCGCCATCGTTGAACTTCAATCGTAGATCAATATAACTGTTTCTGTGAATCGAAAGCAGCAAAGAAAATGGGGATGCACGTTTAAGTATTTTTTTCTCCCAGAGTAAGGTATGATTGGCTGTCCCCCGTTCAGATGAATATCTACTTTTTAAATGGAAGATTTGAGATATTTCAGATAACTCCAGATAACTCGGCGGCGCTGTATACATTTATTTGAGCGTGTTTAGAGCATACAGTATGTAAGCAGCCTAACATAGATAACATTGAAACTAAATTATTATGTAATTGTGGCTGGATAGTACAAGGTTTCAACACCTCATAATGTTAATAGTGAAATAATCAATATCTTACTTTATGTACAATAAATAAACTTAGTAACGAAAATTTCACTATTATATAACGCCATTTTCATTGATATTTTGATAACAGTATGGTTTCAATTTTTATTTGTATTGAGAAATGAATACATTCAGATGTTTGTTACGGAAACCGTCTATCTTTGAGATTACTTTTACTGGATATTTCGGCTCCAGTGAAGAAGAGAGAATTTTCAATCAGCCTGTTGCGAGCCATTATTTCTTCAGACAGCTTTCATTACTCATTGGTGGGAACTTAGAGGCTCGCTTTCTCATCCCCACAAACGTAAATGTCCTCAGAAACTTCACAAATGTTTCAAATATCGTCTTAAATTCATGAAATTAGTATGAAAAGGAAAGCTTAAAAGTAGATTTATTATACAATCCTTCACAAAGTTTATTTTGTGACCGTCAATATCATATAAAATGTTGATGTATTCTTATTTAAATGAGTCTTAATGTTTTGAAAATAATTTATTTATGGGTGAGATTTGAGAGTTTTTATGTCAAATGTTTGAAAATTGAAATGTTAACATTTATTTAGATATTTTACAATAATATATATATATATATATATATATATATATTTACATAAATGTAATTAAATAAAGGAAGAAAATAAAATAAATTAAATTATTTAGTGTGGCTCCGGCTCTTTACACTTTATGTTAATCGTATACATATAACAATTAATTACCTTATACAGACACTTTTTATTTTTAATTTTTTTTATGACGACGTTTCGATACCTTTTTTGATCTTCTTCGGGTATTTTACTGTAGAGGAGGTATTCAATTGTTATATTAATTCAAAAGAGACGTTAAATTAAAACTGTAAATCACATAATCAGTCGCATGGACCTCTAATGGAAAAAAAACTACAGGGCATTAGATTGGCAAGCAGAATAAACAATGGCTGTTGAAATACATACGACAAATAAAGTTTGTCGGATACTACCGTCTCGTAGTATCAGGATAGGCTGCACACCGTGCATCTCTTTATGCTTCAATTACCTAACCACACCTGGCCTTCCACTTAAAAAATACACGAGTCTCTTACTGCTTCTTTATCACCACCATCAATTCCCTCCAACTCCCCCAGAGATCCTCCAAGAAGTCTTTTGCTCAACAATACTCTTTGACGCTTAATAAGATAAAAAAACTTTGATTTTGTTCTCCGCTGCTGCCAACTAACGGCAGACTACGATAACTAACTACGGCTGGTTAAACGTAATAATATAATAATATTTGTAGGTGAGCGTTGACACGCGTTAAAGAATTTGTCTGTCTTTTTCTTTACAAGATTATAGTTTAAAAAGTTCAATCATTTTCCGAGGTAATCAAGTTCTGATGTATCATATTTTATGAAGAGTGGGTAAAATTTGCTGTTTTTTTAATCAGTAAATATCCCTAACACGCAATGCGGAAGTTTGTCTTAAGAAATTCGAACTACTTAATCGAGGATGGGCTTTGAAGTGTAGTGCTTAACTGAGTGTCAAGAAATTCTCAGAAGGTTGCTAGAATTTTTCTATTTTCTATTCGTATATCCCAAATTTTGTTATGGAATCAATGTTATCGAGCTGTTTAAAATTAAGACATAGAAGTATGGATTATTTTTTTAAGGATAAATCGAGTCACCTTACGCGTCCAAATTTGATTTATTTGACGTGATATCAACGACTAGTACCATCACATCCACAACCAAACCACCTTTCAGAAAAGTAGAATAAAAACTCTCAACTTCTGGATATTTATTAGGATTTAAAAAAGTTACTGCAGAATACTAACAGTAGTAAGCAGAAAGAGCGAATGATGCCAATTAAAAAACATCTTGACCCTCTAATACAAATTTCATTGAAACGTTTCCTTCTATTCTCTTTCTTCTTTTTTAGGTGTAGACAGGCTATGTTTAGGGTAATCCACATAGTGGAAACTCCTCTTATAGCATAGGAAAGGGATTTGAAAGAATAATGCAGAAGGGTAGAGGAAGGTAGACAAGGGTTAACTAGGGCCCCCGGTGTATGGTTTAAGGATCCTACCCGGCAATTCGCCTAAAAGTGATGCAGGGAAAACCCTAGAAAAACCTGAATCAGGTAGGTCGGGCATTTGCTACTTGTCTCACGCCCTTCCGATGGCGGGAGAGGGGTTTGCTGTGGGGTCGCAGTATTCCCTTCTCCGTACCTCGACCAGTTTAGGAGGCAGCTGGCCGACTGTTCCAATGGGAATAGTGGACAACTCTTACCGTATGCCCAAGGTCTGCGACCCCGGTACATACACCACTCAAAACAGGCCGAGGTGCCTCGGCATGTGGGAACCTTAGTTCAAACAACCAGAGAGATGTGAAGGCATCCCCAAATGTAGCCTCCGTCTATTCTCTCTGAACAAATTTATCTTTTATACCAAAATATCTTCTCATTCAACTACAACTTCTCATTTTATGTACTATTAAATCATACAATTGGGAAATAATTAAAATATTCGAATGGACCCAATGTGTATTTGAAAATCGTAATGTTATAATTTTTCTGAAATAAGGGAATCCACGATATCCATATCACTGCGACATTCTCGTTAGCGTAGTAGAGGGGAGAAAATCAGGTGACGAAACATGGGATTGTACATAACAACCGCAGGGCAACGACCAACTCGAACCTGATCATATATTCAAAATAGCCGAGCGGGATCTGCGCTCTGGCAATTACCTTAATCGTTATTTAACTGCTTCAGGTGGACACATACGACACATTCACTTCCCTCATTTCGCGATCATAAATTAAACTGAGCACAGAGACTGTCTGCAATTGTAAAAATACAATCATATTGTTTAACAAGTTTGCTTGTTAGATAATTCTTTCAAAGGTAGGGCTATAAATTTTTCCCAAAAATTTTCACGTACTCTCGACTTGTGAATCCCCTTTAACTTAGAAAGTATTAGAAAATAAGACGAGATAAAGCGGGAAGAATGAAAATGGGAGGGATAACATATTTTAAGAAGGAAGACAGACACGGATAATTCTAGAATTAATATTTTCCGTCGTTCATTAAACAGATGTTAAGTACGAGTGAAAATGAAGCTTTACTTATGGAAATGAAGTAGCATTTATGCAAGTATGTTTCCTACTTCGTAAGTAATTTTACGTATTGCGTTTCTGGATAAAAGCAAGGATGTGGTTCACTTAAATGAGAATTTGTTTTCTAAAAGGTCAAATAAAGTGGCCAACTAGAAATGTCTTTATAATGTTTAATAATCGAAGAGATGCTGGAATCTACTTCTTGTTTAGTAATATAAATACGCATGGCACAGATTGAACTGTAATCGCACCCTTTTATGTTTCATAATAGAACTTGCGTTATCCTTGTCTCGGAGCCAGTTCATCGTGATTGATCATTGAGGAAGAGGAGGAAGAAATGACATAACAAGTGCTAATACACACCAAAGTCTTTGTGTCTTATTTTAAAGAATTATCAATGTTTGATATTATTTATAAACCAGCATTGACGATAATTGCAAAGATTTTTGTATTTTCATGGGAATTTCGCAACTTATTATTTGGGTGCATATATTTTTTCAGTAGTGTATTGGAATATCTAACATTTGTGACAGATGTATAAATTTAAGCCTAGTATTAATTATTTAATAATACTCCAGCTGGGGGGCCGGCGTTACCGGGTCGTCATTATTAAACACAGCAACATCCGTAACCCCGGATTTGACTCCAATCTAGGTTGTTTTGAGTAATTTTTATGTAATGTCATTCCATCCCCATCCATAATGGTCCTTCCCTCCCATGCCAAAGGGATTGAAATTATATACAAAATATATCTTGAGAAACTCTATCACATTGACCCCGACTCAAATATAGGCTGTTTTAACATGTTTGAAAACATACACTCCCGTCCACCGCCCGTGTCTTACCACCACAGTGAGTTTCCGGTTCGAAAAGAACACATGTACGAAATTTTTTTTCAATTTGCTTCATTGGTGTAGATTTGTATGCGGAACATACATACACACAAACACTTTATTTTACTTAATAAATTACTGATCTGATCACCTATACGGACGTCAAACTGAAATATGTTAGAAAATAAGTAATAAAGGGCCCGTAAAACAAACAATAACATATTTTTTGTGCAATATATTTATTATTAGTATGATAACTTTAATTATGTATTCAAAATGTAAACTGTTATTGATTTTATTGTCAAATTCATTAATCTTTGAATTGAATATAGATTTATTGGATTTTCATCCCGGGTTATATCCTCTGTGAAACTCATCGTTTCGATAGCTAGCTCAGGTAAGTAGAATGATGACATTTTTTAAGATTATGCCATGAAGCAATACACACTAATTTATGTTCTGTAACTCGGACACATTCCAACGGCTATAGAATCAAAGCTCACGGGGCAATATTATTATGGTTTATAAATTGAAATAAAATATTTACTATATTGTCGTCAGGTGACGGAGCTACCTATCGAACCGTTGTGTTTCTCACGGCATATAACCCGACAAATATACATTGAAAATAATTCCCCGGGAAAAACTACGTTTTAGAATCTTATAATTAATTACATTTACAAGAATACAAAAACTTTTGTCCGGCAAAAAACTACTGCTAACAATTTCATTGTATTGCCATTTTGTGATTGATTTTCTACAAATTTAGATTGTTATTTAAAAATTTTAAAATCTCTTTAATTTTCATGTCTGTTAATTCTTTGTCATATTTCGTGAAAAACATAAAGGTGGACTTAAATTATTTATTCCCATAATTAACCCTCATAAATAGTTTTTAAGTCTGACGTGTATTGTCTTACATTTAAAGAAAATTGGTTGGAGTTAATATGGAGCGTCATAAAATTAATTGTAATAATTGCTGTTATATTGGCCAGACTAAACGACCTTTGTTAATTAAGGAACACAAATCTAATGTAATATTATAAACATTTTCTGTTACTAAACATTGTTTCGATCTCAATTATTCCTTCAAATTTAATGATACTGAAATTCTAGAGAAGGATTTTAATTTTTAAAAAATCTCAGAAATTCTCCATATTAAGTCTAACAATTTTTCTTTAAATGTCAAACAAGACACGTTACATTTATATACTATTTATGATAGTTTATTAAACAATCTTTGTTATTTTATAACTGGGGTTTATTATATTGGTCATATTATTTCAGTCTGTATCTAGTATTGACAAACATCACAACTCTTTCATCGAAACGTCTAGTCACTTTAAAATTATGTATTGTCCAAATATTTTCTGTGATTGTCTGTAACACGGGTCGTTAATTACTTGCGTTATTTTCTTTTTACAGACGTTGTGTAATTTTTGAAACAAGTTATATTCATTTATAACGTTATATACTTAAGTTAGAGACAGCCTGCTATTTAGATATTACGTCAATATAGAAAATAAATTTATATTAAACATCTTATTGACAGTAATTGCGGTTTTCGTATTTATAAATATGTTCTCTACAATGAGGTCACCATTGAGATGGAGAAAAATTATTGAAGTTTAATATTTTAATCGATTTCCAGAATAATCGGATTGAAGAAAATTTTGTGAATTACATTGATATAAATAATTAAAATATATTGTGATAAATATGAAAAACTTTTGTTATGATTAACTGAGTCTACTTTAATTAAATTATTAAAAATTCTAGTTACAAACTTTTAAACTAAAAATAAAATAACCACCTGTACTTTCCACGGTTATTGAAGAATATATTTAATAGCTAACTGCACGAAGAAAAACCCAGTAACAAGAATGATGACATTTTTTAAGTTAAAAAGTAGGTGTATTACAATTGTTTTCCAGATTATGCCATGATACACACTAATATATGTTGATATAACGTTCTTTAACCCGGACTGATTGCAATGGATATAGAATCAATTCTCTTGGGGCGATATTATTATGGTTTATAAATTGAAATAAGATACTGAATAATACGCACAATATAAAATTTATATAAAAGAGGAAACTAATACACTTAACAATTCTTAGGGGTAAAATTTGTTTTGAAAGTAAGTTCTGAACAAAATAATCGCAAGTCGTTGCGCAACCTTAATGACAAAGAAATTCGTGTGTAGCTTAGGCTGATAGCAGTTATTCCTTATGTAAAATGCGCAGTCTGGAGATGTTTGGTTAAGTGAGTGCAATTTCAAGCAATCCAGTGCCTCAAGATGTTTTCGTCAAAGGAAAAGTCGTTAAGTGCGAGTCGCTAGTGACGTCAACGATGTTGTTTTGGGATACTTGGGAGAAAAGTAAACTCAGGTATTCACACAAAGTCAATCGTTAATCGCGAACGAACAATCCTAGAAGAAGACATAGCGTTTGATTTAGTAATTGTACAATTTGTATTAATAACCGAAGCTATTGCTCTTATCCGTAAAAGAATTTTAATTGCATTCATGTATTTGTTTTACTTGAAAGACCTGTGAAAATATGTTCTTGTGGATGCGAAAATATATATCACTTCGAACTACTGAACTTGGAATAATTTTAAGAATTTATCGGTTTAATGTTATAAGATAAAAAAAATATTTAAAATATACATATTCCAAAATCTTATAAAAATTACTTTCGATATTCTAGAATTAATATCATCCTTCGATTTGTATTACTACTTTTAAAATTAAAGTTGAATTTCCAATCATGTTATTGAAGTAGGTGAACCATTATTTTTATCTTATTATACGGGTGCACCTACTTACTTGTTATGTTTCGAATAGCCTCTGTGGATTTTAAAATAATAACGTTAATAATTGCAAACATGGTAAAAATGGATTTGTCAGAGACAATATGTAGTTTGCATTATAATCTATACTAAAACATTTCTACATGATTTTTTTTGCTATAATTTATACAGTAATATGATAATTAAAATTTTGTGTTCAATTTCCGTACAACCAGTAAAATACCTTCTGAATTTCAATGGATAATAACATATGAATCCCATACCATTATCATCCTGAAAGTGGGTTTCGATAATAATATTTGGGTGCCGTCCATGTTGCGAAGCGTTTCCACTTACCTGAAACAGTAGAAGGATTAATTAATATGTAGTAGTTAACTATAAATAGTGATTAACTAAGAAACAAATTAAATTTAACGCTAACATTTTAATGATCTGATAATAGTATCAGAATATGGGCTTCAAATGTGTGTTATCAGTAATGATTTATACATAAATTGTTATAATACCTTATGATTATGAGTTTTACATTACAAATTAAATTATTTTTTGTGTGCCATAATATTATTTACTTTAATATTTGATTATAAATACAATTCTGTAAATTTATTAATCGAAGAAAGGACCGGTAAAGAAAACTTTAATTATTTCTCTATAGAACTTAATAATTTTTAAGTGTTTCTTGTTACTTTCCAGTTTATTGAATCATTTAACAAATGAAACAGTGTGTTAGTACGTTTGTTTGTATGTTAGTTTGTATGCGCAACAGGGAGAATACTTCTGGTTTTCGTAATAAAGTAAATCAGAAATATTTTTATTGAATATAAAGTGTAATTATATCCAGCAATACTCCATCGAATTATAATAAAAATCAATATGAAAGGTTATATAATCCGTGGAACTAGTTATTTTAAATAACTTTATTTTTAAATGGCTAATTTTTATTTAACGGGACCACGGAACCACGGACTTTGACCAATTATATTTTGAAAAACACATTGGAGCAGTCATAGAATGATAGTAAAATTAATAATAATATTTGTTAATCAATATAATTTAATATAAAATTAACGAATTATTTCAAATGAGGTTCTTGAAAAAATATGGATATATGTGTAACAAATCATTATAATTTCACATATTTGACTGTAAATTTTTAAAAACTAAGGCTGCAATTCCAAGTTAGAACTGTTGCGAATTAACGACATTGTTAAAAATTGATATTTTTCTAGTGAAGAGTTGGCGTATTTCCTATTTTTATGCATTTATTTTACCAACGGCAGACAGATAAATCCACCAAATAGTTTCTTTTCAAATGGAAAAAAATATATATCTACGAATTAGGGAAGTAATTTAAATATCATCTAATAAATAAAATTGTCTATATGTGTGTGTATGTTTCACATAAAAATTTACACCCGTGGAGAAAATTTGATCAAATTTCGTACATGTCTTCCTTACGACCAGGAAACAAACACTGAGGGGGATAATACTCGTCTACCACCCTCAGGGCGGGAGTGGAAAGGGTCGGAAATTTTGATACACGCAATCACGGTCGATATTTGCGTTCAATAAATATTTGTCAGGATTAATTAAATTAATTAAAATTACCGATGTTGTTTGTGTATAATTTCAACCCCTTTCGACATGGAAGGGGAACACTCTTATGAATGAGGTTGGAGGGGCGTTACATAAAAATAACACAAAAGCAACCGTGATTCGACTCAAATACGGGGTTATGGATGTCGCTGGATTTAATTACGACATTTCACTTTTTGTTTAACCCGCAGTAGAAATTTTCGAATATGTTACAACGGCTGATAAATCCGTTGAAAGAAACTTTTTCAAATAGTACAACCCCTTTCGGTATGGGAGGTGAGAACATTTAGGGATACGGGTCGAGGTGCGTTACATATAAATAACGCAAATAAACCGAGATTTGAGTCAAATCGAGGGTTATGGATATATGACAACTCGGGCAACACCCAGCTAGTATTACTAATAATTTACACATCGTTTAATTACTGATTTTTTTTGGAAACTCTTCAGTCTTGAAAGGTACTTACCAATATTTCAGCCTATTTGGCGCGTTTGAAAGAGTTGATTTGAGTGTTTTTGTGAAGATGGAAAAAAAAATTTTTTGGATGGCAACACGCCTACGTAAATCAAAAACGAGTTGAACTTTGTGGCCGGGGACTCTGCGCCATCATTTACCACCCTGAAATTTTGGGTAGCTGAATTTAAACATCGCCGTAACAGTTCGGGAGGCATGAATGTTCGGGACGTGTAAAAACTGCAACCACTGACTATAGCATCGCTCATGTTCACCAAATAATGCTAGACAACCATCAAATTTAAGGAAGTAGCAAAGGCCATGAATATATCCAAAGAACGTGTTTGTCACATATTGAATAAAGAGAAAGCTGTAGGTCCGATGGGTGCCGCGTTTGGTCAAGTTAGACTAAAACGTGTTGGAATAAAACTGGAATGGTGCAGTTTAGGCGCAATAAATCAGAGTTTTGGTGCCGATTACTGTAGATGAAACTTGGATACACAATTATAACCCAGAAACTAAAATACAATCAAAACAGTAGATCACGGGATTGAATGAAAGACCGAAAACATGTTCTTCAGTCTATTAAGTGATGGAGACTGTATTTTTTGAATAGGAACGGAGTAAATTTAATCAATTATCTTCAAAAAGGAAAAAAAATCATTCCAGGAGCTTACTATGCACCATTACTTGACAAGAAGAATGCATAAATGGTGGGAAAACGGCCATATTTGTAGAAAAAAATGTTTCAGAATGGCAATTCTTCGTCTCACCCTCAGCAGCTGGAACTGCTTGACCACTCTCCTCACTCACCAGATCTACCTACACGAGACTTTTTTCTGTATACTAAGCTAAAAGTCGCGCTCGATGGACAGATTTTCGTCAAATGAGGAGGCCATAACCTTCGTCAAAAATTATTTTGCAGAGAAAGACGTCGGAGTACTATTTCGACGAGAAAAAGAGATGGAAGCATTGCTGGGAGAAGTGTGTAGACTTGCAAGGTTGTTGTGTTAAAAACTATAAATAAATTTGAAGAAAATCACCATAATATAGTACCTAAGATTCACTGTGGATGAAAAAACTATTTTTAAGACAAAATAAATTCAGAAATAATTTATCAATTTAAACTTGAAAAGTTATTTTAATTCCCGTTGTACTCTATTTCAAAGTGTCCGACACATGGGCGCCTATGGAAATGTACATGACTGGTACTAATTATTAACGAGCTGTGACAGGAAAAATTTCCACAAGCAATCACCACCCTTTTTTGTTACAGCATGCTGCAAACAAAGTAAAACAATGCTATGGCAATTAATATAATGACGCAGTGCAGGACATTGCACTAAAGTGTAGTATTTATGTCATGCTTTGTTTCTCCTGCCGGGATGTACGTCAGTCCTTAACGGTAACTGACAAAACAGATCTCACTAATATTTACTAGAAATAACTGTAATATTTCAATTTCAACACGCATCAGCACAATAATTCATAAATAATAGGTCGGAATTAAATCATGTAAAAATCTGACGTGTGCACAGCTTTAATTTGGACCTTGTCTCAAATGAAACAATAGTTTAAGGACGTTCATGTGGCCTGAATAATCCGGTAATACCTTCAGCCTCAAACAGATGAATATGTCGAAAAATAACGATGAAAGCTACTGTTAAAATTTATAACGAATGTATATATTGTTTCTATGAATTTTTGACAGGAATAAAAGTTAATTTGAATATAGACCCTATATATATATATATATATATATATATATATATATATATATATATATATATATATTGTAATACTAATTAAGGAGGCCATTAATTGTTTAAATGATTTGGATTGTTCAGCGGTACAAATTCTTAAAAGACAACAATGACGGCAAGCTCTTTGTCGGCTAGCTTTGTTGTGAACTGCGCGCATTGTACGGGAGGTCAGTTGGTGGCAGTTTGGCGAATATTATGGTCGAGAGAGGGAGCAGAATTTAAGAGTACGAACAGCGTGGTTAAAATATAGAAATTCAACTGATGTTAATCATTACATTTGTAAAAAGATCTGGACGGAGTTACATAAAAATCTAAAAAGCTGAAACATAAGGTTTAGCGCCCCGTTCAGATACATAAGCGCTCCGAAATAACATTTTCCGCAAAAAGGCATTGAAATTTAATACGTCCGACGGTTGACCGGAGTTGCAGATAATCGAGTTCCCTGGAGGAGTATTACAAGAAATACAACCGTGTGTTTGTTCAAGTGTAGAGTCTTTTTGTGAATTGTGTCCCCGAGCTTCGAAAACGTTAAGTCTGGTACCAGCAGGACATTTGTAAGTACAAACCAAAATAATTAAATTCTGTAAACGGCAATTAAGGGTATACTCAGATTTTGTTTCTTTTCATTTCGTATTCCGTTCGTTTCAATTTGTTTGAATTGTTAATTCTCTAACTGATAATCTTGATTGTTCTTATTTATCAAACACAGTAAAGACCCTGAGAAGAAGAGGTATTAAATTTGAGTGTTTATAAAATATAAAAGATTGTATTTTACCTTGAACGCCACAAATTATGAAATAAAAATTTGTTTGTAAATTTTGATTGAATTCGGCGTGCCAACCTAGGGTAAATCATTTGTAAAACTAAAACTAAAAACACCTGTTAAAATAATCTTTGGCAATTAAAAGTTTTTTAATCTTAATAAATTTAGTTAATTAATATCATTATCCTATTTATTCATTACATTTTTGGTTCCACAACGTGGGGAAATTTAATTAATAGCGTTCCTTTAATCATTTGTGTAAATGGTGTAGAATTGCTTTAAAACTCGTGGAGGGTCAAACTTAGTACAATGATGGCATACTATGGGGGAGGTAAGTGGCATCATGTAATAATACTGCGAAAACGACACACAATAGGGTCGAATTAATGGGCCTAGTACAAAACCCCGACACAGTTTCCCGAAGAACGTTTTCCCGACAACAATATTCCGATTGACGTTTCCCCGGCATGTCATTTTTCGGAAAGGTGAGTTTTTATAAATAAAACATAATATTAATTTTGTAAAACACTTAATATTTTATCTCATTAAGCATGATCATTATTGAAAATTAAGTTTCTTATCGATTCAGCGAACAATTTCGACCAAATTTGGTTCACGTGTAACTTAAGATCCAGGAACAACCCCATGGAGTTAAGGTAGCACCGTCAGCCCTGTGGATGGTTTGGAATTTTCAAAATATGCGATGACGACCTATATTTTCTACGAATAAATAGTTTATGGTGTTGTTCAGATTCATAATCTCACTCTCAACGTTTTCATCCCCAGCTCTAGGGTTGGGGTGAAATGAGGTGATAAACAATAGCGATAAATCCCAGATAGTCTTCGGTGTCGCTGAGATCAATAGCAACGCTAAGAAATCATTTTAAATTCCATTTCAACCACTATCGGTAAGGGAAAAGAAGATGGGGAAGGTTAAAAATAAAATATAAAGAACAGAGGTGTCGAATTAATAGCTTTCAGAGTCACTGAGTTACTAGTAACACTTTCCATCACATTTAAGTCAGGTGTTCATCCACCATCGGAATAGAGGGATTGGTTCAGTGGAGTTCATAATAAACTTTCCAATCGCTATGGTAAATTGGTGACAGTCCACCATGTACAAGTCGTAAAATAGAACTTCGTCGAAACTTCTGAGTGTAAATAATATAAAATAAAATGTTATTCAGGGAAATGAGAGAGTGAAATAGTTGTTATTCCTTGGATAGTTCTCATTACGACGGATTAGAGATTGCAATTTCGAGAGAGATTTGCATTATCGATCATAATCAACAATTCACAGAAGCAGACTTTTCAGTACAAGTTTGCTGTTTTATCAAGGACATCGCTGAGTGAAAATGACATTGTGGACCATTCTCATAGCATTGGTGTCAGTTTCCTGAATTAAAATTTTCTATATATCACAAAATCAGTAGTCTATTTTTATTATAAATGGTAAGGAATGATATATTCTGTGAGGATTTGCCCATGTCTGTTTCCCTGACTTAGTTTGATGAAGTCAAGTTGACATATTTGGTCTTTTGAACAGCTGCAGCCAATAATACGTAAAATTATATTTTTTTATTGTTTATTGCCAATCATTTCTGTCGTTGTTATGTCTGTATGGCAAGAATTTTAATATTAAACTTATTTTGTTGTTTCTTGGTAGATTTTTTAAGTGCACAATTCTATAAAAACCTAATGGCACCTGTTGAGAATCTAATTATTTCACAAAGAAAGAAGCGTTTTCCACGATTGTCACGTTTTATATCATACCGTTTACAGAGGACTTGAAATTTCCGTGCTTTCTCAGAGGTCATTTATTTATGATGCCGAATCCGTGAAGATCACTGTGGTTCCTACTTGTTATTTTCATATGAACTGTAGTATATCATGGAATATAAGGGCCTGCTTATGAAAGTTTGAGTAAACGCAATATTTTCAGGAAAACCATTTCAAAGTCGTGTTTGGAGAGAGCGAAATGTGGATATTCAAAACGACAAATTTAAAAGTGGAAGCGGTAAGGTAAATATGTAGAAACCGTTTGATTGGAGGTAAAACTTATTTTTATATAATTTATATACGAAATAATTGAACCTTAAGGGTTCCTAAAGGAGGACGAAACGCCGTTTATTTATTTTTTTATTAATAAACAATATTCTTACTCAAGGCCGTAAATTTATTTGTATTATTATAAATGACAGATATTTTTAATCACGATTAAACCTTATTTTTGTGTTGGGGATGTGTGATGATTTTTTGAATTATTGGCTCTTATTATACATTATTATAACGTTTGCATAGTGAGTTGCAGCAAAGGCAGGTTCTGGTCCAGCAGGGCCAATGCGCTGACTGACACATCGGTCGCTCCGATTGCAAAAGTACACGATCTGGGATTCGAAATACATCGCTGTTAACCCTGTTTCACATTTGTGTCTAATGCGAATTACTTCTTTTTGTGAACCTCAGATGTTGCCTTGGAGGGAATCCCCTTGATTTTCAGACACTGCTCTTGGTTTATTATCGCCACTAGTTCCTCTAGTTCAAGTGTTGGTACATTCCGATCAACAAATCCTTCTAGTCTGTTTGGTCCTCTCTGGAGCACGTTACCACAATGAAGTTAAATTTATTTTCACCACCAACAAATCCTAATAGATTTCTCTTCAAAATTAACATTCATCGTAGAAATAGGAAACGGCTTCTGATAGAATCTCCAGAATCTGAATTGAAGAACTCCTCGAACATACCGTTGTATAGAAAACAAGTAAGCCTAACAGTTGCTTCGTAGAATATCTTAAATTGTCATCCTACCAGCTATATATTACCCAATGAGTGATAGGTACCAATATATTTGATGGGACATGCACATTTGTTCAGATGAGCGTTTAACGGTTTCGTTTGGGACGTAAAGCCAAGGTCCAAATACGTGTATGGCCAAGTCCATTATCGCAATAATATCTTAATGATTGTTAAGGACTGATAACATTTTCTCACTAAATTTAGGAAGCGTTCGTGTGTTTCCTTTGACCGATATCGGCTAGCGTAATTGACAGAAGGGATGAAAGCTGTTTGATTCCCGTGGAGACTGGAAGACCGTCTGAATCGTGACTACCCAGTCACGTCGCCTCTAGGACACTATCATTTTCCAACCTCTCTGTCTTTTTAAGTTACGACTTTCATCTGGTGGTATGCACCTACATAGAACAACGAATTATCTGCTCCAAGACTAATCCTGATTTGATGTTTCTTCATGGGAATCGTATAGGATAGTCTGTTTCAAATGGGAGCCTTTCTGTCTGTCAGCGAATGAGAGCAGCGAATTAGACGGACGTTGCTACATCGTCGGTAATGAATGACAACAAACCCTTACTGTAGCTTAGTGGACAATAATATGTGACTACGTCACACGAATGTGATTCGTCGACGCAAGATCATATTGGCTCACATTTGAAAACTACTATAAGTATTATGTGGATATAAAGGATGAATGAATGATTATCAGAACATTACAATTCTTCGTCTAGGACCTGGGAATGGTATCATATCAAACTATAATTCTTAATGTAATAAAAAAACTGTTAAGGATGTGGATGAGTTGTCTACTGGTGAGGAAATTAAATATTCAGAATAGGTATAAATTATTGAAGTACTAGCTCAACCTGAGATCGGACTGGAAACTCGTGAAATGAATTCTTGAAGAGTTTCGATCCACAGTAAAAAACGAAAAGCTAATTATTCAATAATGCGACCAATGGAGAAATTATCTGAATACATTTATATGAAGTATCTATATATTTTCCTCGCTTGTAAATTGACACTTTAAAGTAGAAAAATAAAATACCCCCTAATTGGATATATTATAATTACAATCTTTATGATAAAATTCAGCATATAATTTGGGTATACAATGTGTTTCAAAATTCCTATTACAGACTTCGAGTGGTTGTAGAGGGGACTTTGTAGATAAACTTTCGATATGAAACACATCCAGATAAGTTTGAACGTCGAATCGATTTATAATCTCCCGCTTCACGGTACGCAAACAAAATGGGGCGACAGCGACTGGTGATATCGTGTGTCTTGTGTTTACAATCAGTTCGATTGAGCTGGTATTCCTATCAATTGCCATTCAGTCCTTGAGCAGTACAGGCCGACACAGTACATGATGCTAGAATACACATTTGAAGAGTACATTGAGATTTTGATAATTTTCGGCATCGCCTCACTCCATTCACATGCCATTTTTGTCAGAATTCAACAAAGGCTGCGAGAAACCGGTTCCATTGAAGCTAGAATGGTTGACTGTGGTGCTCCACGGACGCGCCACTATCTTGACTTGAAGCAGAAAGTCATTCATTCCGTAGAAGGCAACCAATCGACAAGTACTAGAAACATTGCCAATGCCACACGATATCAGTAGTCACCCACAGCCCCTTTTGTTAGCTCACCGTGAAGCAGGTGATTTGATGCTGATTCGATCTTCAAACTTATTTTGCATTCAAATGGTACATCTGTGGACATGGGTTACTCGTCAAAAGCTTACCTAATAACTCCTTTCTACAACCCATTGATGTCTGTAATAGGAATTCTGAAATACCCTGTACATTACACAACGCTGTGCTATTTTAAAATCACCACTTCTAATTCTATTTTTTCTCTGCGCTTTCAAGTTTATATATGAACTGGTTCTTTGCGAAGTATGTAAAATATGTCACCAAATGAAACAAAATATTGCAAGAGTGTGAGTAAACAATTCACAGGAAGAAATAATAATATCATGACTTTTCTTTACTCGAGTCAGAACAATATCTGTGACTTAAAAGATCGCAGTGAATAAAGAGAAAAATATAATTCCTAACGTATCTGAAAATAAAACATACTTTTTTGAAGATAAGATTATTGGATACGTAGGCAAATATAAGATTTTTAACACAGACGTTTTATATTTTAATGAAAGATTATTGATTAAAAGTGAATAGTACGGAAAACAAGTAAAAACCAGTAACAAAATTTCGTTTGTTCTTATATTCTTTCGTTTCTTCTTTTAAAGGCCAGATATTACAATTTGGAAAAAATAAATCGTACATGTTTACTTATTTACATATCTTTTAAGCGTTATTTGTATTTTAGTAATAGAAAGACTTATAAGGGTTGTTTGATAAATCTGGAAAATTTTTATTAAAGAGCGAGCAGTTTTTTCCCTTTCGTGACATTGTTGGTTAACAATCCGGATCATTTCAAAGATCTTCATAAAAGTTTTAAACATATGGTAGTCGAAGCTTATTTTTGGCAGCGTTGTGTAGTATTAGATGTGAAGTCAGGCGGAGACAACGGAAAAAACGAATCTCGCGCTGTCTTAAACACTTTCATTTGAAGGGTTAGACAGCTGCATAAATCAAAACCGAATTGGCTGAAGTTCATGCGTACTCTGCTCCTGCATTGAAGTACATTTACTTCTGGATTAATGCGTTTAAACGAGGTCGCAGAAGCACAGAAGATGAAACTCGCTCCGGCCGCCCAATAGAGGTCACCACTCAGGAAAACAACGAAAAAGTTCACAATATCGTAATGGAAGATTGCAGACTCAAAGTGTGTGAGGTAGCGGATGCAGTTCTCAACTAAACGAGTGCATTCCATCCTCCATGAAAAAGATTTCCGCGCGATGGGTGCCGCGGCTGTTGACATCGTCCAAAAGCGGTTTCGGGAAAACATTTTAACGCAGAATTTAACAATATTTAGGCGTAAGTCACAAGACATTTTGCGTACATTCGTATCCGTCGGTAAAATCTATCACTACGCTCCAAAGAAAACAATCAAAATAATGGAAAGAACTGAAAATGCACTGAATAAAGCACTGAATTTTGCCAGCTGGAAAGATGATGGTCACCGTCTTATGGAATTCTCAGGGTATAATATTCATAGATATATTGAAAAAGGGCGCAACAATAACTGGGCTCTATTATGCAGCTTTATTGGATCGTTTTAAACGGATTAATATTGAGAAACAACCAAGATTGGCGCGCAAGAAAGTGCTGTTACTGCAGAACAATGCTCCAGCGCCGGCGCACACATCAGCAGTCTCAATGGCGAAAGTGTACGAGTTGGGGTTCGAATTGGTTTTTCGTCTTCTTGTTCCCGTACTTAAAAATTTGTCTTGGTGGGAAGAAATTTTCATCAAATGAAGAAATGATCGAGGCTGTAAGGAGTATTTCGCAGAGTTTAAGAAATTTTATTTTTGTGATGGGTTTAAGAAATTGGAAATTCGATAGCCAAGTGTATAGCCGAGGAAGGAGACTGTTGAAAAATAAAGTAAGTCGTCTAAAAGATTTTTTTCTTACATTTTTACCGGACTTATAAAACAACCCTTGTTATTTCATAGAAGTAATTTTGAGTAAAGCATAATAGTGACAATAGTAATAGTGATTTTTTTTTGCTTCAGATTACTCAACAAATCTCCGAATGTGAGTGTGCGAACGGAACGGTTAATGGAGTAAGAAGTATGTTCGCGCGTGTTGTGTGGGTCTGACCATTGGCTCACTTCCCCGAGTTCGTTTAGAAATCCAGTTACAATCCTCTTTCACGAGTCATAATTGCAGGGGAGTCCCGCGTGATTATATTCCTCACGCTAAAAGAAACGTCAGGTGATTAGCGGAAAATGCGGTCAAAATACCTTTCGTTTGAAGAAAACTTCGCTCAACTCCCGCGAGGAACTAGTTTTTTCTTCCTAGAAGGCCTTGGTTTGTCAGAACAGTTTGTTTGTTGAATGAAAATTTTCGATGAGATTAATGAAGGCATTGAGTAGTTCGACATTTTCTATTACGTCTCTATATGTTTAATTAAATTTTTGAGCAAAAGTTATGAAATATCCTGTGCATGAATTATAATCCAAGTGGTCGAATTAAGTACGTACATCGAAAAGTAAAGAATTTACAAAAAATATATTAGAGATGAATAATTAGACCGTCCTCCGGGGTCGAAGGACGGGGGAGGGTGGGGGGTGTAATTTTGAAACTTAAATAGGAACTACACATCGTATCCATTATATTATATATATTTATCAACTCGGTTTTGACCAACAATTACTGTGTGAAACAGATTTTAGTCCCCACTTCAGCGGAGAAACCATCACTTAAATAAGTTTTCAAATGATCTTCAGTATTATTGTAAAATTATACTAATTTCAATTTACCACTTTTTTAAGTATTCCACTGTGTTTGAAAATTTTATGTCTAGTATAAATGAATTACTACAGCGCCGTTTTTGGTGATCATAAACTTTTTTCATTGTTTCATCATTTTATAATAACGCGTAGTTTTCTTGAAAAGAGAAACTTAACTACTCTTTGTCTCTACAGCGCGATCTATAAGGATTATAAATAATGTAGTGATTAAAACATTAATCGTTATTCGTCTGCATCTGCAGATTCATAATTTTAAGCTGCCATTATACTCAGGGGGAACGACCTTTAATCGTTGATAAAATTAATGTATTTTTCAGCTATAAAAAAACGCAAGTGAAAGGGCCCCACCAAAAAAATTAAATTTCTTCATGCTGCATTTATTAAAATTCTAATTTTTTAAAATATTTCTATACATTTATTTAAAAGGAGTTAACGATGCAGGTTTCTCTTGGGTTTTCTTTATATCACATATAGATGTCTTTTACGATAGCCAGGGGGACCTAGGTAACAAACGACTACTTTATTTATCCTTCCACATGATCCGTTTATATCCCTTCTTATGCTAATAAAGGTAAGTGGCCACAAAGTGGATTACTCTTAAGTAACATGTTTCATGAAAAATGTGTGTATATTTATGATATATAGTCAGGCAAAGGACTAGGTCCTTGAATAACAATTACATCAGAAGGCAGTTATTTCCCCCGACAGGTGTGACCTATAATTCACCAATCATAACGTTTATAATGAACGGTGGGACAAACAGCGTTTGCGAACAAACGTTGTGTGTTGTACGTCAGAGACGTGTATACGGAAATTATTTACGGACACGTGTAGTGTGGCATCAGCGATTCCTTCAAAGATTCTTCTTATTTTATCGCACTACACTTGTACTTAATTTCCGAAGTATATATACGCTAAATATTTTATTTTGCATAAACATTTTCCCTCGTAAAATCTGTTGGCAACTGTCAGACCTTTAATTATTTTCACTTAATGAATATCTAATATATCTAATATATGAATATCGCCTGTCCTGATCCTATGAGACGTTGGATATATTTGTAAATAAACTCTGAACCCTCTGTGCCTATTTTTAGTGGATGCTTTGGAAGAATTGAAGAAGTAAATTCTAAGCCAGCAGGCGAGATTTCCGAAGACTTTTGAAGTCACGAGGCTATGCAAAACGCAGGGTTGAGTTAGACAAAAGCACGTTGAAGAGGTTAAAGGGCGTGTTTCGTAAATGGGGATAAGAGGAACGGGGAGAAGAGCAAACAGAAAGTCCTTCTGTAGCTTGTCGAGAACCCGGAAACCAGAGATTTGACAACAAACACGACTTTTCATTCACTACGATTTAACTTGTTTTTTCATATGGGGCTTCAAATGATTTATTTTTACCCGTTAAATATAAAATTATGAAAGTAAATTTATTATCTTATAGATAAAGCAATGTAGACTGATTATGAGGAGAGTTTGCAATAAAATATATAGAAAGCCACTAGACTGTAGTTTTACGTAATATATATTTAAGACCCTAAACATTATGACAATGCCTGCACGATTACGAGTATTTTAACCTCCAGCGCTTTCATAACGCTGCGCATTCAAATTTCAATTACGCACAAATTGTGTCGAGTTTTATGTATTTTGTCCCTGTGAAGGACTACTTTTTATCCTCAAATGCACACTGTGCGTGTCTCGTTTAGCGGAAACAGGATGAAAGTGGTAAATAGCTTACTTCCCAATGACGAGAAAAACGACCTAAACTAGTTGTTTGACAAGTGCGCGTAAGAGAAAATAACACTCGCAAAACGTAAATGACCACAATAATTGACAGGAAATGAAATTATCTATCATTCTAGTAATACTAAAGTAAATATTATTTAATATATTATTGTCATTAATTCCATTTGGCCCTACAGGTTCTACCAGGTCGATCAATATAACAAATATTAACATTAATAAGTTAAAAACAATTATAACACATCTGAGTGACTTTTCGTCTTCTTATCATACATGCTTTATGACGGATTATTGACGGTCAGACGTTTATTCTTAACTTGAAGAAAGATGACGTCAGTATGAAGGTTCTACTGAATATTGTCACTACTTTCACGAATTTTTTTTTTGAACAATTGTGGATAAAGTGCCAGTTACATTATTAGAACGCATGATTAACGCTCCAGTCGTATGACCCATGGATTCAGATCTGGCGATGTGAGGACCACCTAATGAATGTAAAGTCTCCCTTACGTTTATTACAGCACCCTAGTACAAAACGAAGATCCTGTCATGGTGTTCTCATGTTGGAATCAGCCACATCTATACGCTATCAACGTGATAGGCTGAACTTTATCATCAACGAAACTTGGGAATACTGTGTTATTCAGACGTTGTTCCACACAATTTAAAGAGCCCGAATCATGCCTGGAAAAAAATTCCCCAAAAGATCTGTACTCATGCACGTTTTAGCGTTGTTTCCTCCATATTTTCATTCTGCCATCTATTCGATGCGACTAGAAACGTAATTCATTGTACTACATAACTTTTTGCCAATCCTCGACAGTTCCTGTGCGAATTAGAGACGTTTTCTTTTGTTAACTAGTCAACAAAGGTGTTCCAACAAGACTTTGGCTTCCATTACCCATATGATGCAGTGCGTTCACAGATCGTTTTAGAGGATTGGTGACTATGATCAGCTCTAATTTGACGCACAGTTGCCCTTCTGTTGTGTTGTACCAGTCACTCTCCGTTATGCCCTAGTATTTACTAGTCGTTGACGGCCACAGCTCACACATTCAGACTCAGTATTCCGACTTGAAACCAGTCTGCAAACATTTTAATTACAGAATTTATTGAAAATTTAACGAGCGTCAACAATGACCCATCGTTCAAAGGCTATTACATTGTATTTTTTACTCAAATATGCAGAAACTGACCCTTATTTACATCGATGTGACATCGGGAAAGCGCTTGTTAACTGACATCTGAGGTGTCGATCTGGAAGCTGCTCTCTACGATAGCATTCGAATTGGCGAGTCCTGAGCAGACCACATGGCGCCTATCCGTAAAGCTGGCTGCAGTGCTTGTAATTCTACGTATGTGGGTAACTTTTTCATTGCTTCCAGTAGTCATGTGTGGGAGATGAATGCATCGAACTGTTACTATTCTCAGTTGAGCAAGGAATGTTTCTAACAATAGTACTCTACGGAATTTAGGCAACAAGGTATTCCCCGTGCCCTCCTTGGAGGGTTCCAAAAAGCCCGCAGGGTAGCAAAACCATATATAGTATATTACTATATATTGCGATATATATATATATATATATATATATATATATATTAGTCACATCAGCACCATATCATAGCTGATTTGCCTAAAAACGTCAGGTGGTCATAATAAACTGGTCAGTCAGTTTATAGCTACTAATAAATAAAAATAAAAAACTTTACAGTCAATATAAGAGTATCGTTATTACAAACGGATGGGTGATAAGGTGTTTACGTCTCAAGAACTATTTTAAAGTCACATGAAAACTGCCCATTCACCAACCCTGTGAAACTTTTTTACAAACGATGGAAAATTTTCCATAATCGCTGGATGTGTTAGAATCATGCATCATAAAAGCGGATAAAGACAAAAGCAGCAAGACTGCAACAGTTTCTATTTATTAATTGATGAAGCTAACTTACAGACACTGTGTTTGGCAATAAACGAAGTGAAACCTAATGGTGATGCAATGCTCTTGTACAACCGGATTATTCGAGGATAAACAGTGAAAATAAATCATCATAAAAAGGACTTAATGGATAATGCGCCAATGAAAAGTTAAACTGAACTGTAAAATTATATTCAATATTGTTGGAAAGGTGGTTTAAAAGAAGTATAACTAAAATATTGTTTTCTGACTTTATATTGTGTTGTAGACAGATAATTTTAGAATATTGATGTACGTAGTAAAATAACCAAACTATTTTTGTTTTATATTTTTTATTTCTTCTAATAAATAAAGCACAGTGTTCGTTCGTTTGTTTGTATGTATGTATGTATGCATGTATGTATATATATTTGTATGTTCCTTATTCAAATCTACATCGGTGGAGCAAAATTCAACCAAATTTCGTACACGTTTTCTTTACGACCATAAAACAAACACTTTTGGAGTTAGACGCGTCTACCACCCCCAGGAGCGGGGGTCGAAGGGGGTGGAAATATTTAAACATGCTTAAACAGCCGATATTTGAGTCGAAAAAAAAATTTTTGGGGTCAAAGATATTCATAGTGTTTTTACCGATGTTATCTGAGTATAATTTCAACCCCTACACCCTTAGGGGTGAGGATGGACGGGCGTTACAAGAAATAACGGGAATACAACCGAGATGAGAGTCAAATGCAAGGTTAAAGATGTCGTTGAGTTTAATGATGATATTCACTTGGCGATTTAACCCCCACAGGCGGAGGTGGAGGAGGATAAAATATATTATATATTTCAATTAACATTAAAACAGCTTTTTGACTATACTGAAAATACAATAGATTTTAACTTAGATTCGACGTGCGAAATGTTTCATGATAGATAACTGCGATTCGATGGAGATAATTGGATGAGTAAGCGTGAATTCCTTGAAAGAATACGATGTGGAAATACACCACGATTCGTCTCGGTTGAGCACTGCGGATTTGCCGGCAACGAGTCACGATTTGATCTTCTCCCTGATTAGCATAGTTGCCTTAAACACGGTAAAGTGGGTGGGTAAGCACTTTGCAAAAAGGTACAGTTGACGGCTGGCGGGGAATAGGAACGGAAAGATTCCGACAAAGTAAAGAGCCTCTCAGACACTAACATAATACTGTGGTAGAAGGTGATTTAAAACATCTATAGATCAGTATACTTCACAAGAATGTTTCATGTTCTATACTCTTAAACGGAAACTGTATATTTCAGACATGATACATTTTTTGTGATTTACAACTTGAAAACTGGTTAAAAATGTGATGAAAATTTCCGCTGTAAACGTGAGAAAAATTTAGACTATGTCATGAGTTCATATTTAAATCGAATTTATTTTCTTTAACCAATTTCATTTTATACTTGTATTAATTCCAGGCAAACAAACTTTCCAATTTTAAATTGAGTTGCCAAGATATCAGTAATTCTGAAACTGATACCTTTTGGCGTATTTTCTATGACCCATGATGTTACTCTTAAACGTCTCGTGTTAAACAGAGAGCTGTATTTAAATTCGTATATAATGTCTAAAACACTCCAATAAAACTAATTAAAACTCGCAAAAAGTTGTATATCCAAACGAAAGAGGTTATTTGAAAATGTAGTCAAGTTTTACTTACAACAGACGCTATGTTACGATGGCCATGGAAACCTGATTCACTTCAATTTTTTCCCAAATACTTAAAGCAAGTGGTTGATTTAGTTTAATAACTTAAGACAGGAATTAATTAAAATCGATCACATTTTCTTCATTCGAACAACTTAATTTTTCTTATGTAAGGCCAACTATGAAACACATTTGTTTGTAAATTATTGTGTAACGATTTAAATTTCTCAGTAAGACTGAAGATTACTTGAAAACAACAAACGATGAAGAAACCATATTGCTGTAACAACTCTGACACCTGAACCTATTTTCATCAATTTATTAATTAATTGAAAAAAAGTAATGTCAATATAAGTTATTAAAATGTCGTAAGGTAGCGCAACATAAACCAATTACTGTATAGTTCCATGATCTCTTTCGTTAGATAATTCCTGTAATAATCGGACACTGGAATGAAGCATACAAAAAGTGCATTACGAAATCAAATTATATGAATTGTTGAATAATAAATATATGGACTGTAACAAAGTTTCATCATGTGTCGACACATGCGATACTTGATTCAGGCAGGATTAAGAACGTAAATGCTCGGACAGGAGGCGTTTGTTACGCAGAAAATTTGGGAAAACTGGATGAGTAGGACTATGTTAAAGATGTTTACTGAAACTCTGGATGCGAGACAAAGTTAGACCTCTGATTGGTGGAGAGTCGAGGAGTGTGGAAATCGAAGGTAGAAAAACTTGATTAAACCCCAGTAACGTTGAAGTTGAATCGTTATGGAGTTAGTCAGTGAGACTTGAAGTTAGACTTCTAGTTCGAATTATATTCGGACATATGGTCTTCCATGCTGCTTTAGTACTTAGACGAGCAATGTAAACTCTCTGTTTTCTTTAAACTTCAATTCTAATTAATAAAGACATACGTTTCGGACTATTACGAGGCCCCAAGATGACGCAGAGCTTCAATGAGTATTCATATTATATGTAAATATAAAATAAAATTGTTTATAACAAATTATCAAGATAATGATTGTTATGTACTTAATTTTTAATGAAATATTTATATACGTCTTCTAAAACCTTTGAATTGAAATAAATTCGATAACGTAATACAAACCTATATATTTAAACAAGTCTATGCTGTCAAAAGATACAATATTTTTCTTCGAAATTCCTGCATATATCTAAGGTCAATCGTTATATAAATTTATTTTACCTCTCTTTTGATACGGAGCTAATACATCAATTAAAAAATAATTGAAGTGGTCGAATTATCCCTTCGGTAGGCAAACATATTGATTGTGTCACATTGACGTGGCTACTAATTGAAGGCAAAATCTTCCATTTTTTATAAACTGGCCTTCACCTAGAAGCTGTCGACGGTGTTAGTCGACGAAACGTCACCCGGATGTAAACCCGAGAACAATACCAGCACCAAATTTTACTTGTTTTAATGATTAACTAATGCAAAATAGAATAGTTTTCCACCAGAAGGAAAAATTCAGGGACGTGGAAAGTGTCATGATGGTATTATTAGCTTTTTATGGTAAAATGTTAAAAAATAATCGTACTCATATATAAAATATCTACTAAGGTCTAAACTATAAGTTTAATATAACAAAATAAGAATTTTTAGATGGATAAAAATATCAAAATAATATTTAAAAATTTTGTATATTTTTTAAAATTTAATTTCTATCTCTTTATGTAGCTTATTTTCTT
This sequence comes from Zhengitettix transpicula, assembly GCA_037074705.1. NCBI lineage: Eukaryota > Metazoa > Arthropoda > Insecta > Orthoptera > Tetrigidae > Zhengitettix > Zhengitettix transpicula. The sequence goes on along the minus strand of CM073591.1, from coordinate 183,858,261 downwards.
ACATTAAATTGATACTTGATATTTAACTAAATATTATATATAATCGTGAGAATAATGTATGAAAACAATTTTAAATCAGTCAAATTATTAAAAATAGTTGTTAAGACTTTCAAATAAGTTTCCGTGATCTAGAAATTTTGTATTTGATGACATGGTTATTTACACTGGAGAAGTGCCAAAATACTTTACCTGTAAGTGTAACAAACGTTGAATTAATTTTTTTGGATCAATTGAGTACAATTTACGTTGTGTTTAAAGTAAGGAAATATTGATGAGTAGAAAAAACCCAAAACAGTCTCCAAGTTTTTAACTTTATTAAATAAATAGTCTCTATAAACTGATTGACCAGTTGGTTTTTTCTACTCGTCAACGTCAACAGTCCTTTTTACCATAATGTGTACAGTAAGGAAATATTGCTAAGTGCACTTTAGTTTAAAGAAAATTGATTATCGTGAAGGATGTCAGTTATGTAATGTAAATTATTCATACCTCCGCAAATGTAAGAAAATAAGCTACATAAATAGATAGAAATAAAATTTAAAAATAATTTTTAAAATGTTATTTTGATATTTTTATACAGCTAAAAGTTATTATTTTGTTACATTAAATAACCTCCACAAATTTCACTACTTTCGGCTCAGAAACTACCTCATAACATCACTGAATAGACTCTTCCGCACCTAGGTTTTCCGAAATTACCCCCGCAGGGTTTTTATTCAACAGGAATCAGGTTTGTGCCCCCACTAATCTAAATATTTTAGTCACACCCCCTCAGGGGCGTGGGAAGACACGTACCCATGTGATGGAGTGTCTAGAACGAACGTGATGGAATCTTGTGACCACAGATTTTCCTAGGCCAGACACGATATTATAATGCGCACAAAGGGATACCGCGGTGGAATTGTTTCCATTTCTGTGAGTAGCTGGGAAGCGAACACTGACACTCACTAGACTCATGCCGAGAATATATATATAATATATCATATTTTCTTTCGTAAAATAAATTAAAATTGATAAAAAGTAAAATAATCCCCAAATATTGTGCACATTACATGTGTATGGTTTTGGTACTAACTTACTGCTATATAGGTAAGCTTCTTATAATTTGGACTGGTTTTGTAATCGAATATTTATTAACCATTGTATTTATTTCAAATTAAATTAAAATCTTGGATATATCGATGTTATTTAATAATATGATTTTATATTATAATTGAGATTATTTCTGCTGACAGAAAATTCGAAAGTCCTTTGGTGAAACAGTATTCAACTTTATTGTTTTTCTTAACTGGAAAGTAGTTAACGAAATGAAAGGTTTTGAGGCAAAAACGTAAACAATTGTGGAACATAAGTGTTGAGACCTTTAATTTACGGCACTTGTTTAAGAACGACAACAGTTTTTATGAGCATTTGTATAGAACTTGTAACCATGTGGTTGTAAATTTTTTCTCGTAACTCATGAATTAAAGACAAATATATATTTTTGTGACGTTTATCAAATTTCTCAATGTCGTCTGTGAAAACGGGAGATATCACTTTTTTGTGGAATGATCCTTGAAACTGCATCGCTGAGTTTATCCTTGCCGTCACGAAGGAAGCTAGAAAACCGAAATACAGATTACAACTACGGAATACGTACCAGGATCCTCATATGACGTTATATCCCCGGGAATATATCACAGTATATTCCAAGGACAGTAAGTTAAATTATGGGGCTTTAAGTTTTTTACAGTAAAAAGTTGATTAAGTAATTGATCTTATAAATAAAATGGATATTTCAATATATTTCTACTATATCTTCTATGCACGTCATTATCTAGACGCAAACCATCCAATATTCGGTTGTTTTAAGTTTTAAAGGAGGCGGTCCGCTCCGAAATGTTTAACCGTCATAAGGAGAATTTTTAATCCAGAAATAAGTTTCATTAACAATACAATTATATACCGTTTAGTACATCCTTTTAATATTCTGTGACGATGACCCATAGGAATCTGGCAAAATCGAAGTTAACCTGTTTGCGAGGCGAGGTATTTGGAGACTTCATTTCTCATAATCGCGAAGAAAACTAGCTAGAGCAGGAATTTAGTGGATCAGTGGTGTTTATTGCTGGGATGCAGTTCGGCGTAAGTTATTTAGGTCTAGCGAGTCGACGATGCAGTAACTTGTAAAACCAGTCCACCTCTACTTGCAAAAGGCAACCGGACCACGCTGCCGTACGGAGGCTGAGCCAAGGATTTCCACTCGCTCTCGGCCCAAGGGGCATCTCTCTGGGACTTACCCGCCATCCGTCTCAACACCTGCCACATCAGAACGATGATCTCACGTAAAAGTACGTGTTATAGCAGGCACTCCTACAGTATGACAACTGTAGGGGTTTGTACAGTATTTAAATCACAGTCGCTCGGAACAATTCATACAGTGACCTGCAAATGCCACTTTCTTCGTCAAACGAAGTATCTTGTCTTGGCCTTCAATTGTTTTCGAGATACTATTATTTTATTCAGCACCATTAAGAGCTGTATGCTCTTTATTAAGATATCCTGTTCTTGTTTTAAATCCTCTACTATTTATAAACCACAAAATTTTATTTAATTAATATTAATTTATGACATGGTTTAACAACAAGTATCCAAAGCTTCCATTTATTCCTATGTTTCTCAGTCAAACATACCTTTGACGTTTTGTGAGGGGCCTTATTTGTTTCCGAGCCTGAGAATTCCTTTTGATTATTATTATATAACGTTTACTATTATCACGACTTAGGCTTGCATTCCGAAATTTTCCTTCATAATTCCCTTCTAATACGTGTTTATTGTTGCTATATGAAGTGCCACTGAGACCGGTTAACTTTGCCTCCATAGCTATGATCAGAAATTCTTGTGGGGAAACAGCAAATCTTTCAGGATCACCTGGCCTCGTTGTTACAATTGTCCGTGGGGTACGGAACATTCACCGCGTGTATAAATTTGGCAATGTGAGACAACAAGGGAGTTTCAATCTTGGAGGAACCGCGAGTAGTTTTGTTTAGATGGCGAAGCTCAGATAAATTCGAATGATCGGCAACTGAGTTTAGGAGACGTGTTTGCTGTTGGACTGTGAGTTTCTGGTGTGGGTCATAGAGTTACGTCGACGGACATCGTCGGACGTCGACACACAATTCAAAACCAAACAAATAACATTGTGGTTGGCGTTCGCCGTTTCCAACATTCCGGACGACAATTGAACCAATCCTTTGTGAGAGAATGGAACATCTTTGAACAAGGCCATCCCCGACCTAGGGCGCGTGCGAGAGGTCCGTCCTGGAAGCAACGATATTGCACGAGTTGTATGAAGCATATTAATTAAATTTACTCATGCGTTTGAGTCATTCACCGGACCTCCACTCCACACACATGACTTATCATCATACCCGATAACTTGAAGACATCAACTGAATAGGTTTTGTCTGTCTAATATTATAATTAGCTAATATATTTCTTAATAAATAAATACTGAACTATAAAATAATTATAAAATCATTAATATTTAGCAAAACAAAATAATTTGTTTTTAATTAGAATAATGATGAGTAGAAATCCACTATTGTAGCGCGATAGTTTAGTAATTGATTAATATATTTTCCTCCATTTAATTACAAATATGCAAGGGTTGAAAAATTGACAAGTTAGGACTCGCTTGGCCATGGTGGCAGGTTGTCCAGGAGGTATAACCTGGAGTCGAGGTGTAAGCACGTAGCAGACGGACACCTGGTTTTACCCGAAATAATTATCAGTGGTAAGAGGCGTCTCCAGAAATGTCAAATTTTATTGGTCTCGAGATTATCTGGACCAATGATAATTCTTGATCCAGGAAGATCGACCAAAAGGACCGTTAAATTCGAAACTTTTCGCGAACGGCCAAGGTTCAGTGAAGATAATTGTTTTTAAACGTGTCGTAATAAAATACAAAGGTACTTCTTGAGCAGAGACGACGGCAAAGGTGGCTGGTCCACGGATGCAACGATGCAACAGATGCACAAAAGATAAATTACAAGGTTTTCAATCCTTGACGTGCCTAGTGGGCGTCCATTTATAAATCCCGAGGATAAGAGAAGCGATTGATTCTTCGGCGTGTGTAATCCAAATAATTTGTTTATGTCCAAGTAATTATATTCATGAACTGAAATCAATAAGTGTGAATAAATATCCAAAACGTTTCTTATAATTCTTTTAACATTATGACCTCACCTTGTTACTCTTTAACGCTATGTTTTAAAGAGTCGGAAAAAGACGGTACGCGCGATCTAATATCAAACTGTGCATCTTAGCAGCTGATCTACAGAATTAATGTCGGAAATCTTATGCTCCGTAAACGAGTTAAACATATTACCGAGGCTAAGAAACCTCTCCATTTTGATTTTGTATAAGTAACAGAGCAGACTTTGTACTTACGCTTAGTCAGTTCCCACGGTTTCATTGTTTTCCTTTCATATTATTCTTACAGACAGTTCAACGACCTCATGCGAAACTAGTCGAGTACTTAAACGAAGGAGGGTACTTCCATTAAATGGGGAAGTCATATAGAATGTGGAAGTATCCCCTTGTAATCAGTGTATGTAATGCGTGTAATGTTACATTTTCGGAATAAACTTTAATTGGAATGGATAAGAGAAATAATTGGCCAAGTGAAATTAAAATTTACTAAGCTATAAAAAACGTTCACCTCGGTATCGAGAAAGAAAATTAAAGCAAAAATGTGATATAAATGAGAGGCATATAATATTTACGACAGACACATGGGACAAATGAGCTGTTTTCTTGGTACAAAGACACATTAAGGACCTCGTAATGACTCAATTTGTATTGAATAGATATAATTTGCTACAAAGATTGAAACCTAATCAGTAAGCAAATTGCAGGCCATTCATATTAAAAGCCGAATACATCGAAGGCCAGCAATTTTGTACTGATCGGATACCGTAAGCACTATAATTTGTGTAGTAATGCGTCGTATCTGTACCAACAATGATGTGTTTGTTTTATTATGACGTTTCTTAACTAAGCTATTAGAAATCAATATGAAATATTGGGAAAAATTGCATTTACCAAATGGTGATGTGAGATGATATTATAACTTCCGGATTTTAATTTATATTCAACGGCGATTTGCTTCACAAGTAAATTCTATGTTCCCAAGTGTTTTCCATAACAACAACCTAATTCAAGTAACATCATGAACGTAGAAAAGGGCGATGAATGCCCACATAAAACAGACGTTTCGAAACATGAAGTTTCTAGCAGACGAAAGCCGCGAATGAATTCGCTACAAGACTTTCACAAGCACAGCTTCAATTCACGAAGACTTATTCTTCGCGGATATTGTCTAGTATCCAGACCACAGAAATTACGATAGCATTACACAAGGTTATGGAACTTAAGCAACAGCAAATTTCGCGTCTATTCCAATTTGTATTAAATTGTTAATAAATTATACCATAGAAAAATTTAAAACACTCTCTCTCTCTCTCTCTCTCTCTCTCTCTATATATATATATATATATATATATATATATATATATATATATATATATTGTAATGCATTGAGGGAATGCATTGTTTCGGATTATTGGTCTTGGCCGTCACAGGAAGTGGCAATGTGTACTTAGGATCAGTATGAAGGAGTCAGGGCAAGGCACATGCGTGGGTGGCCTGTCGCAAGATAAATCTGTTTAGGAAAGGCATTGTGTCTGATTAATGGGCTGGACCATTGGCGTGTTGACTTAGGATGAGGGTGCAGTTGGGCGGTCTGAAGAATTTTAGAACAGCGCACGTGTGAATGCGGGGGGATGAGGGCCGGTCATATATAAAGAGAAGATAAGATTTTGTTAGTTAGTTGAGGAGTTGAGTGAGTTGAGTGTGGAGCTAGGAGGTGAAAAGTTGAGTCTTGGAGTTTGGTGTTGGTTGTGGAGGCGTACGGCGAGCACCGAGTATGGAGAAATTTGCAGCCTGCGAGAGAAATAGTAAAATTATTCAACGATAAACATTTTTGTATGCAGAAGTTCAATCTGTAGTAATATCAAAATTTGACCACTGTCTTCGATGGTAGGAGACCAGGACACAGCATCCAGCGTCGAGTAGTTTCACCACGAGCAAGTGGGATGTCCTTCACCGAGTATGGAGAATCAGCTATAGTCGAACCAATAATATGTGTTAGAGTCAGTGTGTAAACGTCCAGTCCATAAAGTGTGTGTGTAATGAACGAGCCAAATGTTCCTGAGTAATCGTAAGTTGAAATTCTATGGTATTAATATGTGTAAACGGAATTAAAAGATTCAGTCAGATATCGTTCTCTTCTTTTGTGTTAATAAAATAAACTCTTTTAAATTTAGAATCAATCTGTAGAATAAGTTCGTTCATAAGTTTCGGCGAAGTCTAGACGATTAAATATTTCTGTTTAATTTAAAGATAAATGTTGGGTTCTCTGATTATTTAAGTGTTCTGTCCGTTATCAAACCCAGTAAAGACCCATGAGAGAGATATATGTTTTTTATTAAATTGTATAATTGTAAATTCTGATAAATAACATTTGTTTTTTAAAATATAAATCTAATTTTTTTTATTTTGACGTCCGGTTGTTTATTACAATATATATATATATATATATATATATATATATATTAGAGATTACCAATGTGTAATGAAAAGTTTTATTTTAATTTTTTTCTTTTAATCATTGGCGGCATAACTTTGAGTCAGGAGCATTGTAAAGAATGACATTGCTTGGCGGTAGAAAGCAGAGACCATAATGGTTGCTACCGCTGATTGTCGAAAAGCGTTCTCGCAGAAAACTTTTGTCGGAAAACATTCTGTGTGTGTTTGGTAGGACTAACGAGAGGAGTCAGAGGCACAGTCAGTCAATCAGACATGTAATGTGTGCTCTGGAGCAGTGTGTTATGGCGAGCCGGCCAATGGTGGCCGAATTCAGCTGAATATATCAGCTTATGTATGAAGGGAATTTTTCACAGCAAAACTAAGTGTGATGATACGTACGGCAGTAAAGTAGAAAGGCGCCGAAAGTGTTGTAAACTCTTACGAAGTGTTAAAAGTTATAAAATCGGTGCTCTTGTCTGTCAATAAAAATATTATTCTATAAAAAATTAGAATAATCACGGGTGGACAAACAGGTAACAAACAGCTCTAAATAAAAGGGCACGTAAAAACTTTCTTTTGCAAACCTTTATACAAATATAAATTTACTGTCAGGTTTCTATTTTTGTTATTCAAAATAAAATTAATATTTTTTTCTGTAACTTTGGTGAAATTTGCAAATAATTATCTTTATTAAAGGCGCTATAAGCGGCCCTGAAATTCAGTCATAAAATCTGAGGCATTTACTTAAAAAATCATAAAATTTATAGATTTCAACGTAAATCAAAATTGTCAATTTAATAATCTGTTGTTTTCTCTTTAAAAAATTTGGTTAATTTCAACGTATAATCCCGTAAACTTCCTTCCCTTGTTTCCTTTTATATTTTACGGAATTTGACTATCCTAACGTGTTGGTTTTAATTTCCATAGTTTGCTTAACATGTTTCCCTTTAATTAAAAGTATATACCACATAATTTGGTACTGCAACATGGTGCATATTTTCCTTTGCTTTTTTTAGGGTAACAGGCTACATGAGGGTAATCCACATGGTGGCAACTCCCCTCTAATAGTATAGGAAGGGATTTGAAAGGGGAATGCGGAAGGGTAGGGGAAGGTAGCCAAGGAGTAAAATAATCATTATGAAAATTTGGTACATGCTATTCACCTAAGAGTAAAATGCAAAGGGCGGGGAGTCAGGAATGTGTGGCCTTTTGTCGCGGTCAGGAAATCAGGCGGGTAAGAATATGTACCTTGTTACCAGTTATTGTGACTGGTAAAGAGGAACAATGTCGACGACCACAGCTATTTGTTTCCTAGATCGAGCGTTAAATTTACACTATCGATAGTCGGGATGGCCTAACTTCCTAACCGCGACTATTATGTTTCAAATACATACGTAAAATTTTCCGTTGAATAAGCTGCTGGAACTGTTTTCGAGTTCTCAGCCGGGCGGCGTTTACGTAACACGACGTTTCGTCGACTAGCACCGACGACATCTGGGTGAAGTAGAAGATATGGACTGTCCAAGTCGGCGAAATGTCATTTTAAAAGTAAACACCACCCGGCTGGAAGGCGGAAAACAGTTCCAGCATGTTTAAAATACTTCCGGTCCCGTGATAATCACGTTAAATACAAACCTTTGGCCTCACGATGGAGTGATCAGAAATCGGTTCAATAGAAACGGAGGACAGAAGTTTTTGTATGCAGGAACAACCCTTAAAACCGAATGATTTGCTTCGATGAACTTAAGTTAAAAATGAAACTGATTAAAATTAAAATTTATTTAGACGGTTGTAATTCCAAAATTCATTATCAAAATTTTAATTAAATATATTTTATTATTTTATGGAAAACCTGAGCTGCTAAAATATACAGAAAAGTTATTGCGGAGAAGAATATGTGTTATAGTCATTTTAATTGAAATTAAATTTGCCTTTGATAAAGCTGCTACCACAGACTACATTGTTCTCACGATGATAACAAAAATTTGAATAAAGATAAATGCAATTTTATAATGTAATTAACACATTTTGTAGCGAATTTAATTTCTGCAATCTACTGTTCGTATACAGCGCTTCAGAAAGTTGTTACGAAAGAGTAATAACACGTTTTTGAGAATGAACATTTACTGTAATGGGAACCTGGAAGAGCTCGAGTACGCCGGACAATGAAACACCTGGGTGGGTCTAATAGACGTGCTCTTAATCGAGGAAAGTGGAGGTTGCGACCGAGACGATATTTCACTCATTAACTGCGTTCTCCACATTTACTATTTCAATTGCTACGCGATGAAATTTTTTAGTTAAACTTTCATAATTGTATAAATAACAAAAACCACACTTAATAACAAACATACATAGCTATAAAAGTTTATGGAAATAAAATGAGTGATTCTATGTTACATTAAAAAATACAGTGAATTAATTTAAGGAAATAAAATACATGAATAATCCCTATCAAGTCTCAGATGATTATATTTCCACATAATATTGGTGGAAACGGGAAATTTAGATCGTGTGAAGGAATTAAAAGTAGCCACAAAACAATATCTATTACAGCACATAAACAGTTACGAACATCGTACAAAATAATAATAAAAAACACAAAACGCTCTCGCCAAAGCTCTGCTTCTCAACTCGACACAACTATTGGCTCACTCAGAACCGACTGACCCACGACGTGGAAAATATGCACGTGATAGGAATCAACAATGGGAAACACTGAAAGTTTTGTTGCTGTGTTGCAGTGAGAACCTTCTAGTTGTTCTCTCTCTATTTCATGTGACGTAATTAGGTTGCTTCGTGTGTATGTATGCATTTATTTAAACTACAAATGGGCAGTTTTCCCGGCGGTAGATGAATGAAATTACAATTTAGTTACAAAATTAAATAAGGGAAGTAACAATAAAGGAAAGTTGAGTAAATTAATATAATTATTTTAAAATATAAGCTGGTTTAGGAACATTATTTCAATAATAAATCATGTAAATAACATTATATTAATGAAAGGTTAATTTTGAAAAAGTTAAAGAAAGAATTAATATTGCAAAAGAAAAGAAGAAAAGCGGAAAGATATCTGAAAATAGAGATTAACTATGTAACTACCTAAGGAGACAAGGAATGTTACAATTTTTCAATTTTATTTAGTGTGGTATTTATATCATCACTTTTTTGTCTAAATTGGCTATCTATCTTATTCGATAAATTTTTCTTCAGTTTATAACGGAGCCCCTCACTTCACTTCACTTTACTGCGATACATGTTACATTAATAGTTACCAATCGACGTCAAAACTCGGTTTATTGGTGTGACGCATCGCAAAACACTCGATAAAAACATCCACAAGACGGTGCATTTGCAATCGCAACACCCATCTTGCGCACAGGTTTCTCTTGTTCAAATTTTCAGTCATTATACACTTCTTTAAATGCCTTCCTCGGATGCTACCTCACGCACTTTCATTCCATGGTCCTCCAATAACATTTTGTCGGTCTTCGTCATTATTTCTGGCACGGTCACTTTATGTTAGAATCTAACTTCACTTTGAAATTGGTTGGACAGAGATCTTTCTAAATTAGAGTATTGTATCACATAACATTGACGAAAATTTTTCACGTTTACAAAATAATTGTGAGATGTTCACGATTGATACGCAATCGATTATGTACGTTTAAACTCGTTAACTTTTTATGATCAATATAATTTTAATAGAAACAGTAATTGATATAATAATAGTAATCTACAATTAGTTTCTTATACCATGATTGACTAATATTATTGTATTGATTTTTGATCAGATAACAACATCTAACTTACTTCGTCTTCAAAATTTAAAACACTATTTCCGTTTAAAACCATAAAAATTCCTTCCGGATATCAAAATTAGTAATTGTTCTGGTAAATCTATTCGTGGCATCAAAGCCAAATTCATGCTTATTGCTTGTAATGTGTGCAAATAGTGCCGTGTTGTTCCTCGAATACGTAGCATAGCATAGTGCTTAAATAATCACGTTAGGTAATCAATTGTTCGCATGTATGGTGACCTTAGATTTGAAATATAATTATAGTATTTATTCACAATTAGTTTCAGAGTATGGATACTCTAGACTAAACTTCATGTGGCTCCGAGTTCAGTATTGTTCATTGTCAATAGAAAACCTGTGCTTGTTCCTGGAGTTTGTTCTTTTAAATTTGACACCACAAATGTGAATCATTGTGCGACGTCAGACATGGCGGTTCTGTTTAGCGACGATACGCTGTGCTTATTCTACTTGTAAGGGTGGTTGTCTGACGTTAACATACGTTCAATATTAATTTTGTTGCAAATTGTATTACCGTAAGGCCGGCTATGGTGAAAATATAGGAGTGATAATTCGTTTTCACAAATTTTAATTGTTTTTCTGTCGATGGACAGGGATATATAATTTTTCTTGAAAAATATTTGGATGCATTTTAGATATAATGCGTATGGATTTTATTATTAGGAAATATACGTGCGAATTTGTTCAATAATTACATATCTTTATATTTATTTCGGAATTACGATAGATGTTACAATTTCGTTTCAGGGTTTCCTTAACAGAATAATTCATTAAATAATAAAAAATATCAGCCTTTTATAGGCGCTGTACACACGAAGCGAGGCGAGGCAAGGCGAGCACGATATTGTAAATGGCTTCCTCGGTCTACAGCAGGAAGACTGAGTTACTCTGTCAAACTAAGTACAGGCAGAGTTGTCTTAGGCTAGATTCACACTTACCCGACAACAGTTTAAACCAAAGAGATATATAAACATAATAGAGTGGCTATATCAGCGTTACAGCGCTCTGGCTGGCAGCAACAAACAACACTGACCGCCATTTTTTAGTAGGTCTACTTCACCGAAATTCTTAGTTGTGTATACGCTGTTGTTGGTGAAAGTTTTGAAGTTTTTGTGTTAAAATATATTGTTTTGTTAATATTAATCATGCCAAGCGTGTGTTCAGCCTACAATTGCAATAATCGTAGTTCGAAAACACATGAAGTATCGTATTTTAGGTATCAGCATAATAGTAATAAGAAAGATAGCCAAATGTAGACAAAATAAGTGATAATATAAATACCACACAATGTTTCTCGGATCATTGTCCTTTCTTCAGGTGCTAAGAAAAGCCTAGAGCGACACAACTGCACTCGTCATTTGACAAGCTTTGGAGGTGTTGTGGTGTCGCTCTAAACTATTTCGTCTGTATTTGACGACCTTCCTTATTATTTTTCCGACGTATCAACATTTTTCATTTCTAACTTAGCTTATTCTTAGGTCGAATTTATCAAATTTATGTATTCTTCATGTTAATCTATAATGAGAATCAGATTTATTTTTATTAAAGTATTTCTCTGTACTGCAAGTAATCTATTTCCCTTATATATATATATATATATATATATATATATATATATATATATATATATATAGATTTCCTTTGAAAAACAAGGAGCTAACAAAACGATGGGTAATGAATATGAGGCGGGATAAATGCTTATAGTTGTATGTGCTCTTCTCATTCTGAAGACAGATACATGTGTGTTTAGGTTGTTTAGAGGTTCTCCTTGCTCCTCGCTCTCAAAGAAAAACGGGATTAATTAAAATAAAAGACTTTAAAGACAAGTTAATCAACCCGTCTAAAGACGTTGTGAAATTATTTACACTTGCTGAAAAAGTATTGAGGAATAATGAAACATATAGGAAAGAAGAATTTGCTATTAAAATTGTGTGTGGAGGTATTCCGGATGTTAGGACACAAACAAATTTTATTTTGTGAATTCGACCATTTAATAGATTGGGCCGAATTTGGTGTGGAAACTCACTACTCAATTTTAATAAAGGTTTTATTAAAACATTACTTTCAATGCAGAATTCGTCATATGTGTAAAGAAAAAGTAATGGATGAAAGAGGACGCAATATTAGGCAATTGTATACAAAACTGATTTTATTTTATAAGGTCAACAAACTTTTCAATGCCCTAAATGTGTTATATTTACTTAAACCTCAAAAAATTTGTTGTTTGTAGAGATTTAGTTTTAGGTCATTTGTGCGGCATAGTAAAGACTATCAGACGATAGGCGAACGCCCACCAGCCCTTATAAAATTTGGTGGCTGAATTTTCAATTTGTTTCAAATATGGCGGCGACTTGTACAGTCTATGTTGTTTATATATGTCTTTGGTTTAAACTACGTTTTAACCGGTCACTGCTCCTTGCAAGATACAGCCCGTTGTCGGCCCGACTTGCCTTTCATCATTTTATGAATATGGAGCGTGATAAGTTATTCCCTTGCACAGTCTGTTATAAATTTTTTAAAAAACGAAAAAAAATTACTGATGCAATGGGTTTGTCTAATCATTATGTAAGAGACATATCAGGGGCATTCTATGTTCACTTTGAGAAGTTTTTTTAATCAATTTCGTATTGGTATTGAAAAATTCGACGATCTTCTTACACGGATAGAAAAATCCATTCAAAGCCACAACACACGATTCAGTATGTATTCCCCTATACAAATGTAGCAATTCACAATCGCAAACGAACGTAAGTTATATTTATCTGATATTTATTATAATAAAATATATTTGCAAATCGCCAGACGTAAAAGAAAACACAATAAAAATTCAACCACAACTATTCATTTCATCCCTACTTTCGATCTTTCAGATGAATTCTAAAATTATAAGAAAAATAAATATCAAGATCCGACAGTTTAGTGGACACTCAATGGTCAATTCCAAACAGAGTTTAGTTTTATTTATTGCTTCTCGAGAGCTCTAAAGTTTGTGGAATGTGTAAAAAATTGGGGATTTTTCACAGAACTACAAACTTACATCTCTAGTTTATGTTGTAAAGGCTTGTTAAGTTTTACATAATTTTGTTCTTGAAGTCTATAACTAGGTTTAGAAGTACAACGAGAAGTGGATGAGTATGTGGAGGAATTTAAGAAATTACTTAAAAAACGCGATGATGATTACTTTTTAACTCACACGGGCTCAGTGAAGTTACATTTGTCTTACATTTAATATATAGGAAAACAAAACTGGCAAAATGTGTACTTAATAAATATAATTTTTGGAACTACCAGAATTTCCAAGCAGTTAAAATTAGTTTCAACTACATCATTACAGGTATTGTATTGTACTCTCCATATTATGTTCTTTATTTTTCATCCATATTTTTATATCCATTTCTTAATTCTCTGCAAACTTCTTCCCAAGAATTTCTATTCTGTAATCTGTATTTATGTATTTCTCTACTTTTGTCCCACATAACGAGACGATCGTGAATTAAATTTATAAGTAGTTGTACATCCTTCGTGATGATAATGGAAAAAATATTTATATAAAGAACGCATATGATGAACCAGGAAGAATGTAGACTAGACGAATCAGTCCGGGTAGATGTGAAACGCTCCATAACTTAATCCCCCTCTAGGCTGACGCACTTGGACTCTGCAGTAGGAGAACCTGGACCCCTGGACGACTGTGAGACTGTCGACGACGACATCGAGTCAAACGTCTCATAAGTTTCTAAACCTTACTGTAATCAATCAGATTGTCGGGTAAATGTGAAACGAGCCAAAGGGACACGAGGCAAGAAGCTCGGTAGGTTTATGTCAAACTTTGGGTTTATGAACGTAATTATTATATAAATATAATTTTGTTCGGAATGATTAAATTATAGTATGCTTCCAAAAATTTAGTACCAAATTCATGGTTACACTCCATTATGAAAATTTTATCCAACAACAATCTAAATTACAAAAAATATAATTTCACGAAATTAAATATACGGCGACGTTTCTTCCTCTATTTAGGGATTCTTCAGGTTTAATAGTTAATAAAATACCAGGCAAAAATTTAGAGGTAATGTTTTTCTGCGTTGCCTGTTGTATATAATTCACGCAAAAAATTTAGAGACAAGTTTTTGTTACCTACCTCCAAATTTGTTGCGTGATTTAAGTACAGAACTATTATGCCGACCTACTGTAGTGTAGTGATGAGAGTCACTGTATCGTATCAAAGAGGTCCCGGGCTCGAATCCCGGCGAGGGCATGGATGTTGTATGTGTATGATTCAATTCCGATAAACTTCCACAAAATTAGTGACAGTGAAAAGCAGCAAAGTGCAAAAAAGTTGTTAATGACCTAGCCGTTGATGCGACTATAAATAAGATATTAAGCCTTAAGAGGTCTTAAATAGAGGACAAAATCGTACTTTAATGTTTTGTTAATAAACAATTTTCTGACTCAAGGCCATGTATTTATTTATTTACATTATTATGAAAGTCAGAATTTTTTAATCATTAAAATAAATCGAGTTCTTGATCGATTAATTGATATCATCCACCATCTCTTCGGCGTACAAGCCTACCTACATTTTGAACCTAGGAAAAAGTCTCGTCGAGGGCCTCGACGAGTGCTTCGGCGAGTGTGTACTGCGGGAATCCTTGAAACCTCTCAGAAAATCTTTTAATTTTCAGTAAATAAATATTAAACACGTTTCGTCCCTGATATGGACCTCAGCAGGTATATAAATGTTACATTCAATTATATAAACAAATAAATTGATAATCAAAGTCTTCTTAAAATACAATTATGTATTTATCTAAAACTTATTATTTCGTATCCTTCTTGTACTTCCACAGCGAATTTTACTGTGCTGTAAAAATAATTGATATCGTATAAAACCTCTTGAAGATAACCCTGGTAGAGGCGGCAGACAGAAATGTCAGGACGACGGATATAAAATTTAGGGTGTAAGGTCAGTGAGTAAACTTAGGTACGAGATTGAGAAATTGACTGAAGTTCATTGTCCTTGGAGCCTGGCAGGCTGTTATTATAAACAGTTCTCAGACTAACTTTGGGTTTTGATAAATTATGATGATCAGTTGTGACTCATGAATCCTTGTCCCACTGTGTCTTCATTAGCCGAGAGACTGTGAGGGTCAGTAATCTGTAGGTCTAATTGTGCGACTAAAGGTCTGCTCAATTATAGCATTCTCTCTAAACTACGCCAGGTCAGTGTGCATTGATAATGAACTAACTGTACTTGGAAGCATAGGTCGTTATGGGACTTTCATCGTAGGAGTATCCGAAAAATTTTATTTCGTGCTATTTGATATGATAAATGATTAAAAACGATCGAATTTGGAGAAGTGTGAAAGGTGTTCGACAATTTTGCAAACTGTTGTTTATATTTAAACTATATTTTTGATGTTCGCTTATGCTTTGTTACTAATGAAATAAATCCGGGTTGCACTTTTATTTACAAAATACAAATTCAAATACTACGAAATATAGTAATTAGTCTATAACAAATAGGAGACCGAGAGTTCTCAAAATCACACCAGTAGTTCCCAAACTTCTCCTACAGTTCATTTTTAGAAGAAAAATTACACATCCTCCACCTTTTTTAAACAACCAAACGGAAATATATAATAAAGAAATTGTTTTCTACAAAATCAAAAAACGCATTGAAACCCTAAAATAAAATTATTATAAGATTCAGAATCGCATGTAATGTGGCATAATTTTACATGTCTGGTTTTTTTTTAGAAAAAATGCCAAGACGCAGTTGACAAGTTATCGGTCGTGCGGTATAGCAAGTCGTGTCGTGTGCGCTATGAGAGATGGGAGAAGGTGAAGTGGAGTTCTGTCGTCAGTTGGGAATTATCCCTCGCGGAGAAGCTGGAACTACTGTTCTTAAATCAATTAATTCTGTTCTTACGATCGGGATGTACAGACAGTGCCATGATCTCTGTACTTATCATATCTTAACTTTAACCAGTGAGTTTTTGGTGTATAACATACTGAACTGAACACAATACATTTCTATGAGTCAATGTTTCAGTATAGTTTTCACACTACCAAGTAACCGTAACAAAGGTTCGTGTTAAACTGGCCTACTGAGCCACTGAGCATCGTATTCTGACACGAGTATCTGTTTCTCTCCAACTTTAATTAGTCGACCACGAGTGATACTTTGTTCTCTTGGCAGTACAGTGAAGGAAAACATTTTTGGGGTAACGGGCGCGAAGTGTGACTGTCAGCTGCGGGCTGGGTAGTTAAGGGCGATATAACTTGAATTCTTGTAGAACTGCATTGCTGAAGACGAAGACTCTCATGTTTATTTTAGTTTTTGACTTCGCTTACGTATTACGTGCAAGCTTTGTATTTTAAGTGTTCTATGTAGCATGAATACTGTTTAATGCCAATTTTAAATACAACATGAAAAAGTTGAAAATGAATATGTTCGTAAGCTTCAATCTAATACATAATTGACACCATAAAACAGACGTTTTTGTTTAATTATTCTAAGGAATATATTTATTAAAGGAAGAGCAACAGAGAGGTGTAATCGCGACTAGTTAGGAGACGCAGACTGGGTGTCGAACGAACAGATAAGTACGTCACAGACAAGAGACGCCATATTGATTCCAGTGTAACAGGTAATTTGCCTTTTTACATAAATTCAAGGAAATTGTAAGTGTATACTATTTATGCCATATACTGCCCTCAGAGAAAATGATACTTTGGAAAACAGGTAATTAGTGCCATTAACTTGAAAATGAATAAAATAATTTATTAAAGAATAATTTAATAGAATATAAATTTAAAAAATAAAATACTCCTGTAAAGCATCCATCTTACAGGCATTAAACACATAAAATTGAGATAAGGAAGGTTGAAATGAAAATGAAAATTAGGAGTAACATTAAATATTCTAATTAGATTAAGAAGACAAAATTAAGTGATAAAAGAAATACCATATCAACGTTTCTGTTGATCAAAAGCTTTTAAGTTCGTCACATGGGTTTCTGCGGTGTTGCGTTCTTGTAGTTCTTTCAGTTATGAATCACCTGACAATACAAACAAGAACTGCAGAAACGTTGTGTGCTATTTATTATATAATTTAATTTTTCAGTTATTTAGATTACTTCTTTATCTAATTAGTATGCTTTTAACTTAGACATTTTATATTTTATAATTTCAATATTAAGTATTATTCTAATTAGAAGTATGAATCTGTTTGTCTTATATATATATATATATATATTGTAGTAAAAACAATTAAATAGTTAATTATAAATTAAAACAAACCCCACGTTGAGGCGCAAAATGTAGTACACACTATTAAATTATTAATTATGGAATTGAAATAAGCCCACATTGGAGCACATTTGTAATTATACAATTTAATTCGATTTTAAATAAACAACTTAAAAGATGAAATGATAGGATTTTAAATGAAAAATCAGAATTCAAAATATAAAACAAAGTTAATTTATTAAAAACAAATTCTCAACACAATTGAAAATTTTGTTACAAGTTTGTAAAGTGCCACGGCTTAATTTCAAGGCCGACTATCGGGCCTTCAATAAAGAATGTTACGATTAAAATCTTACAATGTGAGAAATTCTTAACTTAAACAATTATTGAATTATGAAATCAGACGATAATTATTATTTACATTAAGTTTACAATTAATAAATTTTCTTTTTAGTTTACATTACCATTAGCTGTTCATCTGAGGCTCGATCTCACTCGATTATTGTTAAAAACTTCACAAAAAGGTCATATTTCACTGAATTTAATGTGGTTGTAATTTTCAGACACAAAGAACTTCCTGCTCGTTATTGTCTATAAAGTTGTTTTTAAATCTCTGATGCTTGTATAAATATGCCAATGAACAAATACTTCAGGTTGTCGACTCGTAATTCATAAACCCGGGACTTTAATATATTATATCTCTGCTGTCTCTATACACTTGCTTGAATATAGTAACAGGAACTTTGAATCAGGTTCGCTTTCCTGGTGCAAGCAACTCTCAATCTCTAGTTCTGACAAACACACACATGAGCCTCCCAAAACACACTCACTTTCCGCGCGTCTAGCCATGTCTTCTCGACAATGCAACTTTAGCAAGCAAGCATTATAGGCTCCATATTCTTGTACTCAATCCTTATATTTACGCCGCCAATAATGAAAATCGTAAAATTTTGTTCTTTAAATAATTACATGTCTTTACTTACCACAATATAACCACATTCCACTGGATATGAATAAGGAAATGCTTTTAAAATCTTTCGTATAATAACTCAAAATGCAGTACAAAGTGTAGGAAGCTGCTTTTGGGTTGAGAATGTTTTGTAACCGTCTTTGAATATCAATTTCAATTCAGTTTTTATTTGAAAAATAGATTCAGAAGTCAATCAAGTGTCTAGGGATAGAAATTTTTCAAATCGTTGATTGAAGTCAATGAGAGCGTTAGGTAAGTCATCAAATTTCCCTACTGTTAATAAATTTGGAGACTGACTATATTCCTCTCTTCCTAAATATCGTTTGTATAAAAGAAGTTTTGCCAATAATTGCGGAGATAACGAATTTTATTTTATCAAATTCAACACATAATCTTGAAATTGTATATTTGTTTCACTTAATTTGTTGCAAAAAAAGTGGGAAATAAACTATTTACAGCTTGACCGTAAAACAGGTTGATTGTAACTTACATTTTGTATGTTTGTATGTTTAAAACAATATGTGAATGCATACGAGTCTACAATAAACTCACTTGATCGTTCCACTGCCCGCTATTGAAGGGTATCGTTGACTTTCGAAACAAGCAGTCAAACCATTGTTTGCCAATACTTGCTTTCACCTGGTAAACTTTCAAAGAAGACTAATTTCGCGGAACATCTACGTAGGTACAGAAAATTAAATTTTATAAATTAAATAAGTTGTACGACAAAAATATCTGCGGTATGAAAACAGTTATTAGAACCAAAATTGAATTTTCAATAAATAATATAGGCCAAAAAAAATAATTTTAAATACTAGGATTAAATAACATAAATCTTTTTTGAAACTGACATCTTGTAGTCCAATCACCAAACATTGTATAAAATTTAAACACAGTTTAAATTTTGTCAACACGTCCATTTTTGACAGACAATCACATTATTGGAAAATAATAATTTCAGAAATGCTGCACATTAAAAATCATACAAATATGGTTAATATTAAACATGTAACAGAGAGTCTGAACAAATCTGATGTTTTGTTGTAAGCTCTTTCGTTCTTAGTTTTTATCTTTTATTTTAGTTTATTGTTCAATTGCAGTCTTAAGTTATTCACCGTTAAAAAAAGACGCTAATCCGTCTCGAAACGTCCAGTAGTTTTAAATTACAATTTACTTTAGGTTCCTTTCTTTTTTAAGTTTGTTTGTTATAAAGGTCGTTTTAACTTTATTATTTAATGTTCGATTGGGCAATGAACAAAACCTTTTGAGGATTCCTCAAACTATAATATTTAATTTATTTATTTAAATAGCAATTAGAGACACATATTCCATTAACTATTTTTGTTGAGTTAGAAATCACTTACTTAATTAAATTCCTTAGTGTCCTATACAACGATCGGTTCCACACTTTCAGGTCAATTGGCCTGTATTTCTTGAGTCTTCTGTTGGTTTTATGTTCCAGCGATGTGTGTATGAGTGGATTCGTATGTATTTCAAGTCTATCATGGTGTTTAATTGCTATCTCTTGAGTTGTATCCTTGATGGATGGTATGCGTAGATCATGATGTAATGTTAGGTTACTCACAAACCAAGGAGCGTCAACCATGGCTCTGAGGATTCTCGTTTGCTATTAATGAACCTTGACCGTATAAGATTTGCTAGCACACCCCCATAATTCAATTACGAATGTCCAAATCGGTTTGACTAGGCTTTATATATAATTATTTTATAACCTACAATATGAAAATAGTTTATGACGTGAGAATTAGCATTTATAACAGTTCGGAGATATTGGATTAACAAGATATAATTCTCCCAGAGTCATTTATACCGATGGGTCCAAAAACTCAAATGGATTCGGGTGCGCAATAGTTACGACAGGCAAAGAAAAATCTATCGCTATAAACCATAATGCGTTGATAATTTCAGCAGAATTATACGCCATCTTCATGGTCACGGAACTGTGTCTGGAAACACCGGAGGCCAACAATATCATATTAACAGATTCCAAGGACGCAATACCCAGAATAATTAGTACAGTGCACAGAAATGGTTGCATAAATCGAATTAGAGAGAATAAATTGAAAATACAAGAAAAAGGAAACCGGATTACTATAGCCTGGCTACCGGCGCATAAGGACATAGTAGGACACGACAGGGCAGATCTCCTAGCGAAGATGGAAGCTGATCATCAAGGAAGATCCAGCAACCTGCCAGTTTGCACCAGCAGGGACTGTAGAGTAGGGCTCTACAAGGAACTGGAGGATAAGTGGAGTAGACCTGTGAAACCAGAGGAATGCGGAGTCATCCTCAGAAATGTCAACAGCATCAGAGAAATATCGCACCCGAAAGAACTATCTCGAAGGTAACAGGTTGTTGTAACCAGAATAAGAACATTGCACTCCAGTTTCACTCTCTCATTCTTGATTTCCAGATCTCCGCAGCCGGTATGCAGCTCATGCAAGGAGCCCACAACAATTCCTCATGTCCTCTTTGACTGCCCCAAATATAGCGAGATAAGAAGATCAACCATAGCCGCCCATTCAATGATGGAGATTTGCAACTCATCAGCAGCAATAAACAATCTCATAGACTTTACGATGAAAACTGATTTGTTTAAAGTAATTTAAATGTTATACAAATGTAGAACTTAACAGATGTAAGTCGCTAATAACCAAAAGGTTAATGCGACGTTAAATTGTAATTAATAATAATAAAAAAATTATGAATTTATATGCAATAGGAAGTTAAAAAAATAATATAAACTGCCATAAAATGGCTAAAATTTCTCTCTTTTTTTATTTACCTTGATATGAGCTGGAACTATAAACATCCAACAAGGTTGATTACACTAGTACGAGCAATTAAAACTCGAAGTGGTTTTTATGACGCAGTTGCAGATGGGCGACGCTCTATATGGCCATTTTACCTGAGAGAAAAGGAGGACAGAAGAGCTGTTGTGTAAGAACAAGTGCCTCAGACAGCGCGGCGCCGCGATGGACCACAGACATTGGCCCACTTCCATCGACCGTGATCAAGTTGGTAGCTGCTTCCACCTGCGTGTCTACTAATTTTTGACATGTCCGCTCAAATTCGACAATCGACCAGCAAAACTTGTCTCTACATTGGTAATAAACCTATAATGTGGTTCAGATTCATTTCATTCTCACACTCCTTTAATCGAACTTACAGGTGTTGTCTACAGAATTATACAAAATAGTTCTCTCTCAGAATGTGCACAAATTATTTGAAATCTAGAAACGAAGTGACTTATGCCCTATCACATCTCCTAAGAAAAATCAATAGCACGGATTCACCAAATAATCAATACCTTTCGGATTAGATGGCATGTGTAATGCAGTAATGCTTAGCTGCCCGCAGTTTGCGTGGCAAAGGAATTTTAGGGCCGGAAGATGGCAGATTAGGGGCCATAAATTACAACTGTCCATTGGTGGGGGTCACTCGTTTACGGGATCAGATCCCACCTGAAAGAAAAGGGATTGCGGACAGTCACCGGGAGTTTTCCAGGCAGTGATGTCGACAGGAAAAGTCGTATTACAAATTTTTCGATAAGCTGTGTGTCACGGGACAGAGCATGGGCAATCTTAATGGCCCGCCAAACCCTCAGTGTAGAACTGCTACTGTGCTGAGACAGTCACTCTCAGATACCCAAGCACACAAGTTTAAGATGTTCTAAAGAATAAAAATCAACAATTAATATTACAAAATGGCGCCCAACGTGGAGCCGATTTCATTGAAGAATATTTACTTAATTAATTGCTCTGATCCCTTGTGTAAAATAGAATGTGTTTCTTTGTGTCATCAGTTAGAATATATTGTGTGTGTTAGTAACTGGAACAGTGACGGAATTCGTGGTGGAGACGGGTCACTTAGTCGAAGGTCGTGATCATTCGCAAATGGTGCAGCAGATTTGTTACGTGGATTGAACCGAATTGAAAATACAGTGATTGAAAATAATGAAGAACCTTTCTGTCAAAGTATTGATCGTGTTTTTGAGACCGATAACAGGCAGGTTGCGGAGAACTTTGAAGTAGCGGACGAATTTTCTCAGGATGTTGTCTTCGAACATGTGGAGACGAGTGATTATAGGTCTCGGCACGTGAGTATGGTTCCCTGCCAAGCCGAGAAACTTGAGCAAAAAGTTTATTTAAATATTTAACATGCTCAGAAAGCTGCGGCTGTGTTACGTGGCATGTGCCAGGGTTTGGTGGATCAGCCACCGCAAGTGCGCGAGAGGTCGGGAACCATGGAGAATAGTGATATGTGGCAACCCTGCAATGTTGGGATTGGTGTGGGGACAGAAATTAAACGACGAAGCAAATCCTACAGACTTCATAGAAATATTAGCTAATTTTTCATGTGCGAAACGGGTTCCGGATAAATTTTTATTAGGTTAACAGACTACAAGTGGCTAATCAACATGGTGGCAACTCCCCTTTAATAGCATAGTAAGGGATTTGAAATGGAGGATGCGGAAGGGTAAAGGAAGGTAGCCATGGGTTAACTAGGGCCCCAGGACTATCGGTTAAGGATCCTACCCGGCATTCGCCTAAAAGTTATGAAGGACATACCCTAGAAAACATGCATCAGGTAGATCGGGCATTGGGTAGTTGTCCCACGATCTTCCGATGCCGGGAGAGGGGTGTGATATGGAGACACAGCATTCCCTTCTCCGTGCCTCGACCAGTTTAGGAGGCAGCTGGCCGACTGTTCCAATGGGAACAGAGAACAACTCTTACAGTATGCACAATCGTGGTTACTTAAACTATGCTTAGACCAAAGCGACTTGCAGTGGTCGGTGAATATGTAGCTGCATGGTAAATTTGCAAAAACGACAGCTCGACGGCGGCGGTGGAACGAATGGACAACCGAATCACATAAAGTTCGCAACTATTAGATGTAGCATTGGCTATTGATATATGTCTATTAAAAAATTATTTTCATTTTTAGTATATATTTTTCTCTGTTTCAATATCACTATTCAGCTATTATATATTTCAATCCGACAGTAAAGCATTATTTGTCAACTTATTTTCATATTTCGTATTTGAGTAAATTGTTTTATTATTACGTATTTCAGTACAACGTTGTACTGTTGAATTCTATTTGAATATTTTAACATTTGAGTATAGTTACCTATATAACCTATATAACAATATTTGTATTACTTTGCTATTATTATGTACTTGTAGAATAAGAATGTAATGTTGGCTGTCTATTTAATTTACTATCGAATATTTCTGAGCGTAATTAACATCCGATTATTGTGAACTTGGAGTCTACAGTTTGTGAACGAATCATATTAACTACAAAATGACTTTGTATATATTTCTAGATAAAAAAATCTATGTATGTATATATTTATTTGTTTAGGAATACACACAAGTTATCTTTTAATTTATTTGTTAACCAGAATCAATAATCCCATGCTATGTTGGTTCTCAAGTAGAATTTACTAAACTGAAATGAAAAAAATATACGTCTGTCATGTAAATTAATAATAAGAAAAATAGCCAAATGCAGACAAAAGAAGTGATGGTATAAATAACTACAACGTTTCTGGAAACCTTGCTCCTTTATTCAAGCTCTAAGAAAACTAAAAACACAAGATCCTAGAGCGACACAACCGCACAATACAGTAAGTCCACGGTAATTTCAAAATAATAAAAAAATGTTAACATTGTAATATTCTAACAGTGTTCTCAAATTCATATTTTACTGTCATTTGAGATTTGATTAACTACAAATTAATTTGAGCTATCAACAGAATCGCCCCGCCATGAAAGTTGATGATGAATTTACCGAAAGCTTCTTCTTCAAAACTAATGGTTCAAAAGATTAACCTTTATATTTCCTGTGGGGGATATAACAATATGGGGTAATTGAATTAATAATATATATATATATATTTAGTAATTAATCCATTGTTATAATTGCAAAGTAAAGGACTCATTATTAGACTATATAAAACATACACCGCGACAAAGCGGGCGGCGAGTCAATAGAACCATTGTTGAGACGTACGCAGTACAAATTCTACGAGACGAACAGACACAGTCGGGCAATGAACGGCGAGGCATAAAGACCAGCAAAGTCTAATTTACAAAAGTAACACAGTCGGACGGCGAACAGCATGGCAGGCAGATAGATCTAGCCGGAAAGGTTACAAGTTAAATTTGAGTAAAAAGTTTTAGACAGTAAAATTCGTCGAACAGTTACAAGGAGTAACCTAATAAATCACGCCACGATAAAAATCTATAAGTACCGTGACCGTCAACAATTCCACAGAGAGATAATTTGTAACAATCTGTCCACCCATTAATCCGGAAGGAGTTGCAGTTTCCAGTTTCCAGAAGAGAGACCCAAAAGTTTCGACAAGTGTTTTGTAACCAATTTAAATTCAGTGATATCCCCAAAAACGTGTGCACAGAAAACCCCAAAATTGAGACCTGGTCGGCCGTAAGTAAAAGAACTCTAAATTTATTTGTAAACCATTTCATTAAGATACGTCAGATCGTTCTTCAATTATTTTCTTTTCTTCAATTATTTTCTTTTCTTTAATTATTTCTTTTCTTTAATTGTTTTGTTAGATAAGTTAAATTCAAGTCACCCATTTATCAAACCCAGTAAAGACCCTGAGATTTTAAATATTATTGTGTAATTCTTATATTATGTTTTAACTCCATGAATAAATTTGATTAATTCTTCAAATAAATATTTTTATTCAGCCACAGCCATTCATTAGTCTATTTTAAATTATTACAATATATATATATATATATATATATATATATTGTAATAATAATTAGAGAATTAATAATTGGGCAATTGCAGTAAATTGTTTTCGGCGAGAATATAAACACAACAATGGGTAAGTGTGTACAGGCGGACTTTGTCGTCGGCGAGCGTTTTCAGCTATGGGGTTTACAGAGAGTTACACACAGAATTTCATCGAGTGAATTACACACAGAATTTCATCGAGTGAATTACACACAGAATTTCATCGAGTGAGTTGCAGGAAGATTTTAATTAACAGTAGTTGGACACAGAATTCGATCAAGTAAAGGTTGCAAGCAAAATTTTCAATAAGTAAAGCCGCAGGTAGAACTTCACCTAGTAAAGACAGTCACAAAATTTCGTCGGGAAGGAGTGGATTCACCCCTAATCAGAACGAGAATTACAATATTTTCTGGAGAGAGAGAGGTACTGAATGGTCCACAGTGTTGTGTCAGGTGATTTTAAAAAAATAAAATTATGTGAAACGATGGCCTGTTACATTGGAATAGTGTATAGTGGATGAAAGAACCCAAACGAATGCCTGGTACCAGTAAAGAAAACTGTAAGTAGAGAGAGATACTTCATAAAATTTATTGTAAACGTTAAATAAGGAAAATCGTCAAATTTCGGATTCAAGTTCATTTATTGTTTTAATTCTAAACAACTTGAATGTTTTAAATTTTTGTTTGTTAATTTTGAGAGTAGGAAAACGTTTGAACTTTGTTTTAAAAGGCTCCGTTAACGACCCTGACACAAGCGTAAATAAGTTTGTAAAATACTAAGAACACGAATGTAAATTAATCACAACAACAAAATTTGTTATTATTACTTTAAATAAATTAATTGCTTTTTGATGTTTAAATTCTGTAATTATTTAACATCCTTGCACTTAAAATTTAATAAATAAATTCATCCTTTAATTAACCATAATAATTAATTTAATTATTTGAGTATTACAATATATATTTATATATATATATATATATATATCTTCTACCAAATAAATAAAATAGGTGGTTTCTTTGTGTGTACGTATGTATGTACGTATGTTCCGCATACAAACCTACTCCCGTGTAGGAAATTTGACCAAATTTCGCATACGTGTTGCTTTCAAACGGGAAAAAACACTGGGGGTAAGACACGTCCACCACTGTAGGTCGGGGGTTGACAAATATGCTCAAGTGGCCGACATAATTAACTCTAGTGCGTGTATTTTTGACTTGATACGGTACAGAGAATATTTTTTCAATTGTTGTTTTAATATTATTTAGTATCGTGAGTACTTGTGCTTCTGTAAAAGCACTCAGGGGTCCTGTTGAAATTAGCATTCCCTCTGCATAGGTAGGTTACATCAAAACTTGACTAGTGGAATAATGTGGAATTAAATACTTTCTCGTGCTTATAAAAATAAATACCTGGGAAATGCCGAGAAACCAGCTAGTAAAATGATAAATATCAGTCATAATAAACTGACAGTAGTTCTTGACATCAGTTAATTAATTCACCTTGGTTACTATCAGTTTACTGCATATCAATAATTAATTTTAATAATAAGTGCAGTAATTCCTACAAAGTAAACCTATATGAATATAATAATACTAAAATTAACAAGATTATCAAATAGAAAAAAAGTAGCCTATTAGCAGCCAAAAAGCTACCACGCAATTTTGAGTTATCCCCTGCATTAGAAGATTTACAAGTAGTGTCATTTGAAAGTGCAAAATAATGTTATATAATTAGAAACAATATTCAATTTCTTGAATAATAATGCACTAAGATCTGATCCCTTTTCTTAGAATATCAAAGTTATAAGAACAAATATTGCGTAATCACCCGAGAAAACAACTGATAGCACTGTCACGAAAGTAATTTAATAGTTCACAAACCTAATGTGAAATGAAAGCACGTGAACTTTTTCTAAACATATCGCACTTTCTGAAGAGTCCTTAGATTACTCAATTAACGAAACAGATCTTAGAATGTGCTGTAAGTGATGAAGGAAATCCATGGAAAACGGGTATAAGCATGGAAACAACGTCCTTCCGAATGTCTGACACAAAACGAGTTTGTGTTTTATGGCCAGTGGAACCAATGAAGCGTGTGCGACCTTCAAAATATAACATGTTACCTGATCGAGGTGAAGCTGCAGCTAAAAGTGTATGTACTCGTATTATTTTGATATTTGACTCCAATCTCAGATGTTTTTGCGTTATTTTATGTAAGGCACCTCCACCCCAACCCTAATGGTAGCACACTCCTATACTCAAAGTTGTGAATTTATACACCGAAAAAATCGGTAGAAATATCATCAATCTCTTTAACCGCGAAAAATATTTATTTGACGCAAATATTGGCCCTTGAACATTTTTAAAATTACAATCCGCCGTTAGAAAGTTGAATGTCATAAAACTCAGTAACATCTATAACCATGGATTTGCTCAAAACTCGGTATTTTCTTGTAACGACCCTCAAAGATCACCTCTAAGAGTGCCGAAAGGGATTGAGATTATACACAAAAAACATCGGTTGAAATACTATGAATCTATTTTATTAAGAAAAATATTTACTCGACGCAAATATCGGCCGTTAAACATGATTAAAATTTGTTCCCTCGCCAATCCCCGCCTCTGTAGGTTGAAAAGGAAGTTGAGTGTTATAATTAAACTCAGCGACACATATAATCCTGGATTAGACTCCAATATTGGTTTATTCGCGATATTTTGTTGTAACGCTCCTCACACTCCCTCACTGAGAATGTTACCCTCCTATGCCGAAATCGATTGAAATTATACACAAAGAACATCGTTAGAAATACTATCAATCTCTTTGAACCCGAAAAATATTTATCTGACTCAAATATCGGCCTTTTTAACATGATTGAAAATTTCCAGACGTGTCTCACCCCACAGTGTTCGTCCAAAAATAACACGTATACGAAATTTGATTAAATTTTCTCTACGGGGGTAGATACATACCCACATACAGGCAATTTTATTTGTACGAAAATTAGTCCTCGAATGAGGAAATAGGTCGTCATTACATAAAATTACAATATAATCATTAGAAGCTGCAATTAATAACAATTATAAGTCATTGTTCAACTCAACGAAACCGAAAACTAGGGACCAATTTTCTCCTTCTCACCAACCTCAATTTAACTACCATGGTGACTGGCAGTATTCAACTCAGTGACCCCCAAAATGGTGGATTCGTGACACACAGGTCTAGCATTATTTTTATATCAGTCCATTCCGAAATTTAATATTAGTATTGAAAATTGGTTGCCTCACATTAATTAAATAAATTGAGAATTATAGAGTGCTTTTGCACAAATTATTCGTCAATAGAGTAAAGAAAACTTCCTCTCATAGAAAATCACATTTTTACTGTCGTTCAGTTCTGTCCAAAGTATTCGAAAGGCAAATACCAATTTCAGTACGACCTCTATTTCAGAAATAATAAAAGAGAACTTCGGAAGTAGCCAACATGTATTGCTTCAAACATCAATGTTTCTGTATCCATTAACAAGTATTGCAGAGCTCTTTTACAGATAACAAAAATAACAAGGACTTAATTAATTATGAAAAATTTTAGAATGTTCAAACGATACTGAAGCTTACTTCTTACTAAATCTGTTTTCATACTGAGGGGAAAAATCCTGCTTTAACATTCATTTGAAATCTTAGATATTTTTGAGAGCTTAGATGCAAATATCGATAAAATTAGAAAATTTTCATAGCTTTAAAACCTTAGATGTATTATTATTTTCACATTATTACAAGGTATGTTTCAATTCATTTCTTTAGTGAGGCCATCTTCTAGAGAGACATGAATTTTATTATGGATAATTGTGATAATCATAATCATGAAACACTGCTAGACTTCTGACTGAAACAAATTATGTACTCATTATAAATATTAACAGTGAGGAACACAATTAATAATGTTTTGTATTCAGCTCCATTTCTATTATTCTAAATATTTTGACTTACAAAGATTCTGATTTTTTTTGTTTTTACTTCTCAGCCCTGTTCCTAATTTACAAAATAAAAATTCTATTCTAATTAAAATTACATCACAATACAGCGAAAAGATTATATATTTTAATGTATAAGGATACTGACGCAAATTTCGCCTTTTACGCTGTCTTGGAGAAATAATCAGTTATTTAGGTAATTTTTATGCGGATGTTCATTTTAAAAATACTGTTCTGGCCCGTGGAAAACGTACATCTACTCTGGAACTCACAAGTTGTTCATAAAGAATTTAAAAATGAAATTCTTAATCGTCTATTAAAACTAAAAATTTACTCTCGCCTACTTAAATAGCATTTTTTCGTGAAGTTTATTTTTAGGGTAACAGGCTACGTGAGGGTAATCCACATGGTGGCAACTCCCCTTTAATAGCATAGGAAGGGATTTTAAAGGAGGGATGCGAAAGGGTAGAGGAAGGTAGCCAAGGGTTAACTAGGGCCCCCGGGCTATAGTTTAAGAATCATAACTACTTATTACAAGCATTCAACAAGAAGCCAGTAAGAATACTCCAGAAACCCATCAAAGGCTAAAGGGAAACATTTATCGGAAAGAGATTATGCATAGCGTTAGAGAAAAGAGAAAACTAAAATGATGGTAGCATCAAACCAGAGGTTCTATGGATAAAATTGCACTAAATAATACCACTGAATAGCTAAATCGACAGATCTTAGATATTATAAATGAGTTAATGAGCAACTACTTAAGTGAATTGAGCATTGATAGGAAAACTGATTATTCCCTTTGAAAAGTTACTAAAAGTACAATACAATAATGTCAAAAGACCTCAACATTTTACATGTTATTTATTTCAAACGCAAGTCGATATATTATAATTATATTTCGGCTTCTTCTACCGTAGTATTATTGATGTACCGTATAATCTTCCACGTTGCACAATTCATTATAGGGTATAATTGGCTCGATATAAAAGATCTTGAGAAAGATGGTATATTAATGATACTTAAAGCTT
Source organism: Zhengitettix transpicula (assembly GCA_037074705.1). Classification (NCBI taxonomy): domain Eukaryota; kingdom Metazoa; phylum Arthropoda; class Insecta; order Orthoptera; family Tetrigidae; genus Zhengitettix; species Zhengitettix transpicula. Next base: position 183,827,784 of record CM073591.1, on the reverse strand, counting down.
CATTCAATCACATAAGAAGTCCTCAAAATATTTTGTATTATTTATTTATTTTAGATTATACGGAACATTAAAAATAATACGGCAGATGACCGAAAGGATGAAACCTTCTGCATAATTTTTACATATCGATTTGTGTTCTGAAATAAAGAACATAAAAATATTTGAGGACTTTTCATGTGGTTGTTTAAAGGTTTAATTATTGTCGTAACAAGGTCTATTTCATTAATATATTTCTTAAGTCACTAAAAGTCTAAAGTAGCCTAGCTTTTTCTCCAAAATATACCGATAAATAAAATGCAGGTGGTACCTGGGCACGCAGTAATCAGGAAATCAAGGAGATTACGAGTTGGAAATGTCTTTCCAATCAAATGAAAGAGAAGACTCCCAAGACTGCACGGAACCGATACAAAAAGATTCAATCATCAGAACAATATAACCTTAAGAAATCTCTGACGAAAACCACCTAACATTAATTTTTAAGAAAACTCCTCGCTTCGATCGGCTTCGACCGGCGAAATTTTGACGCAACATCCAAAAAAATATATCGTAAAACTGCCGTTATCAATACCTCACTCAGACCGTGATGTGTCCCTAAGATGTGGAAAGTAGGAGAGGTCAGGATGTTCCCTAAGCTGGCAAAACCTCAATAAAATTGCTTCTTCATACAGACCTATCTCATTTTTTCCCGTTAAAACTAAAGTTTTTTTAAACCAATAATTGAAGGAACAGGTTGAATCCCTCATTACTAATTTGGATCAATAATTGAAACTCTTAAAATCCTTTTTGTCAAAAAAGTACTTTCAGAATAAGACCCTGAATTGCGAGAAATCAATGCAAGAGTGGCACAAGGGAATGTGCTATACTTAATCTGACATTCTTCAACCTGAACACAAACCTATCGCCACCTTTCCCGACGAAACCGCATTTCTTTAAATTATTTTAAACATTTATGTAACCGGACACGTCGACAACGTGTTCATTGGCAACGTATACATAATAAGATTTGTTATGATATCATTATTCATTGCAAAAGTAATCATCGATATAAGCAGTTTAAAAAGTCATGTAATGAGAATAGCAGAAAATTTTTTAATTATATTTTCACTGTTCAAAATTTTATGTTCATAGGAATATCATTCATTTTTATCAATAGTGTTTTTTTATATATTAATATATTGGAATGAATAGCAAATAATTAAAACAATTAAATGGTTGGCCACAAGTTGATGACACCAAAATGTAATGAATAACTTTGCATTTATTAGTTTAAGCAATTGATTAATAGATGAATTTATTTGATTAAAAATTAAAGGATGATAAATAATTTACCAAATTTTAAACAATTAATTTATTCAATGTAAAATAACAAAATTTCTTGACGTGATTATTTACATTCGTGTTCTTACTATTTTACAGATTTTATCTACTCTCTTCTCAGGGTCGTTTATTTGGGCCTTTTAAATAAAGAACCAACCTTTTTTTTTTACATTCAAATTAACAATCAAATTTTTACAACATTAGAGTTAAACAACAAAATGAACGTGAAACCGAAATCTGACGATTTGATCCTTATTTAACGTTTACAAAACCTTTGTAAAATTTCTCTCTTTATTTACAGTTTCTTCACTGGTACCAGGCATCCGTTTTGGGCTACGATGCACTATAAACTTTTCACATATAAAAGGCCATAATTTCACAGAATTTAAATTTGTTTCAAAAACACTGTCCAAACTTTGGTATTTATCAACTTGTCCGCTATTCCTATTGGAATAGTCGGCCAGCTGCCTCCTAAACAGGCCAAGGCATGGCGAGGGGTAAGCTGCGTCCCCACAGCAAACTCCTCTTCCGCTATCGGAAGGGCGTGGGACAAGTACCCAATGCCCGACCTACCCGATGCAGGTTTTTCTAAGGTTTTCCCTGCATTTCTTTAGGCGAATGCCGGGTAGGATCCTTAAACTATAGCCCGGGGGCCATAGTTAACCCTTGGCTACCTTCCTCTACCCTTCCGCATCCCCCCTTTAAAATCCCTTCCTATGCCCTTAAAGGGGAGTTTCCCAATGTGGATCACCCTCATGTAGCCTGTTACCCTAAAAAAATAAAAAAATGTTATCAACTCCCCAAACAGAAGTCTGCGAGAGCTATTCTCTCGCAGGCAGTAACTGCAAGGAATATTCTCTCGCAGGCAGAACCTTGTAGGAGAGACACGAAGGGGCTACCTTTGGGGACGCCTTTTCCTCTCCGTTTTTGTACTAAGGTTCCCACAAGCCGAGGCGCCTCGACCTGTTTTGAGAGGTGTATGTTCCGGGGTCACAGACCTTGGGCATACGGTAAGAGTTGTTCGCTGTTCCCATTGGAACAGTCGGCCAGCTGCCCCCTAAACTGGTCGAGGTACAGAGAAGGGAATGCTGCGTCCCCACAGCAAACTCCTCTCCCGCTATCGGAATGGCGTGGGACAAGTACCCTACCTGGTGCAGGTTTTTCTAGGGTTTTCCCTGCATTTCTTTTAGGCGAATGCCGGGTAGGATCCTTAAACTATAGCCCGGGGGCCCTAGTTAACCCTTGGCTACCTTCCTCTACCCTTCCGCATCCCCTCTTTCAAATCCTTTCCTATGCTATGAAAGGGGAGTTGCCCATGTGGATTACCCTCATGTAGCCTGTTACCCTAAAAAAATATTATCAACTCCTCGATGAAATTTGCGACAGTCTTTTTTTTGTAAAAAATTTTTACCTGTGGCTTTACTTATTGAATTGTATGTCCAAACTTTACTCAATGTAATTCTATGTGCCACACCACTCTTAATAAAGTCTTGCCTTCTACTCTTTACTCTCTGAAAATCTGCCCGCGACTTTTACTCGATGAATTTCTGTCCGCAACTTTACTTCATGAATTCCTGCCCGCCACTGACTCCTGTAAACCACGCAGTTCGGCACGACAAAGCCCGCGACTGTACATTGTTGTGTTTACAGAATGTGCCCAGCACCCGTACTGAACGGACGTGTCTTCGCAGCTACCGTTTGTTTACGGAACATAGTGTTCGAGCATTCGGCGGACCTCTGAATCAAGTGCGCCGGGCCACCGTGGCCACAAAAATCCACAGACTAGATTAATTTATCAATTATCAATTATCCAGCAGTATTAAAGTGCAACGAGTGTAAAATCAGTGTTCAAGTGCTTTCGCGTACTATTGCGAATTCAGTGTTTTAACATCGGTGTCCAGTACGCGTAAGATAACAGCTTAGCGCCAGATGGAGGATTCCCTCCCGGCGGCGCTCTCTCAACAAGTAACCCCTCATTCAACAATCAAGATAACCAAGAAAAGCCAACTCGCCAAGAAACCTTCGGACGACAATACTAAAATGCAGAGCCTACCGCCAACAAAACGGAGCCTCCCGCAGCAGCTAAGTCAAAACGAACTATATTCCTCTGTTTCGCCCCTCCAACACAATCCAACTTATGCACCATTGCTAAATATACCTCATACCATGTCTCAATTCACACCAACCGCTAGTAATATCACTTCAGCTTACTTCCAACCCGCACAAAATTGCCAAAATAGTGACACTGTTAGCATCGAAAATATGAGCACAGATCCAGAAACTGAATCTGAAATCGAAGCTGACAATGACAAACATCCCTGGCAATATATGAATAAAAAGCGAAAAACTACAAGTATATCAAAGTTAAGTGACGACATGACTGTACTTAATACAACCAACAGATTTAAGATACTTGCAGAAATTGAAACCACCGCCCAAACTACAAATAATCCCACCAAAAATAACTTATTACATTCAGAACAGAGACCTCCGCCTGTATTTATCTATGGTGTAACTGATTTCAAAGCAATGACCGAAGAATTAAACGTAGCAATCGGGAATGAAAGATTCTACTCTAGATCATTAGCCAACAACACAGTAAAAATAAACATAAAAACCATAGAAGCCTACAGGAAACTGATAAACCACTTGCGTAAAGAAAATATTGTCCACCACACTTATCAGATCAAGCAAGAAAGAGCCTACCGGATTGTTATTCGTGATCTTCATCACTCAATACCTCCTGAAGACATTAAGGCCGAACTAAGTAGACTTGGACACCCCGTTAGAAACCTGATTAACATTCGACATAGAATAACCAAGGAACCCCTGCCAATGTTTTTTATAGACCTCGAACCTCAAGCTAACAACAGAGAAATCTATAAATTAGAATTCATTCTAAACACCAAAATTCGAATTGAAGCACCCCGAATTAAGAACAACATTATTCAGTGTATTCGTTGCCAGGCATATGGCCACTCGAAGACCTACTGCACAAAGCCCTATCAATGCGTCAAATGTGGAGGACCCCACGACAGCAAAACATGCAAAAAGTCAAAAAATACTCCCGCTACATGCACCTTGTGTAGTGGTAATCATCCCGCGAACTATAAAGGCTGCACAATATACAGAGACTTAAAAAATAGGAATACACCAATAGCATCAAATAAAAAATCATATATCCATAATACCAACCCAGTGACAGACAAACCAATCACCCAACAACCCTGCTATAATCCCCCCCAAACCACTCCTAGCTATTCTCAAGTTGTAGCTGGTCGAACTAACAATGACATCACAATCAACCAAGTAGCACAACGAGGCATCGAACAAAATCATACGCAAGACCTAACCTTACACAATTTCCTAGAAGAATTTAAAGGTATGTTTTCCCAACTTATGCAACAAAATAGCATGATAATTAACATGCTATCCACGGTCCTCAATAAACTCATACATTAATGGCTAAAACCATACGTATCAGCTTATGGAACGCAAATGGAATCCTTACCAAAATATATGAAACTGAATTGTTCCTAAAATTAAATAACATTGATATATTACTGGTATCAGAAACGCACTTTACGGACAGATCATACCTTAGAATACCACACTATACGTGTTATCATACCGAACACCCAGATGGAACAGCCCATGGAGGCACGGCTATATTAATTAAAAGTTCAATTGTCCACCAAGAATTGCATCACTATGCTGAACCGTTTCTTCAAGCAACTGTAATCCAAATTGAGAAACTACCAAATCCAATAACAATATCTTCTGTGTACTGCCCACCTCGGCACAGACTTAGCAAGGACATCCTTCGACCATTCTTCCAATCACTCGGTAATACTTTCATATGTGGTGGAGACTTCAATTGCAAGCATACCTACTGGGGATCTCGACTCATCTCGACAAGGGGTAGTGCATTATACAACTTGATACGTGAACAAGACTACGGATACCTCTCTACTGGCGAGCCCACATATTGGCCCACAGATTTGGCGAAAATACCAGACTTACTAGACTTTTTTGTGACTAAAGGAATGTCCTCCAATTATTTTGACATCGTCAACAACTATGATCTGTCATCCGATCATACAGCAGTTACAGCTACAATTAGTACAACAATAATCAAAAAGTCACCTAGACCGTCGCTATATAACCAAAAAACAGACTGGGATACATTTAGGACAGTGGTTGAAGAAAATCTACAGTATAATATTAGCCTACGTAGCTTTCATGAGTTGGAAGAAGCTGTCGCTCACTTCACTAATACTGTTCAAAACGCAGCATGGAATGCTACACCTGAGATCACCAAACAAGTACGGGATGATATAAATATCCCCAACGAAATTCTGACTCTAGTACGACAAAAACGCAGAGCAAGAGCAAAATGGCATCGATCCCGAAACCCATTAGACAAAACAATATTTAATAGATTAGCAAAAATTATTAAGAATAAATTAAAAACGCTAAAACAAGAAACTTTTAACCACTATTTAACAACACTCTCACGCACGGACCACAGTATCTGGAAGATAGCAAAAACAAACAAGAGACCACAAACAACAAATCCTCCGTTAAGAAAAACAAATAATGATTGGGCCAGAACTGACCAAGAAAAGGCAGAACTGTTTGCTCAACATTTCGCCAAAGTTTTCACACCACACTCCGTCGAACCAAACGAGGAAGTAAAGCGCCTGCTAGATGCACCTCTGCAGCTGTCACTACCTATTAAAAACTTTTCCACTGTAGAGATAGACACTGAAATTCAACATCTTAATCAAAAGAAAGCGCCAGGTTACGATCTAATAACAGGAAAGGTCCTCGCCGAGTTACCGAAAACAGCAATAATATTCCTAAGAAATCTATTCAACTCCATCTTACGTTTTAAATACTGGCCTGCACCACTTAAATTTGCGCAGGTAATACTAATACTAAAACCTGGTAAACCCGCCGAAGAAGTCTCATCATATCGCCCAATCAGTTTATTGTCACAAATTTCTAAATTATTGGAGAAACTTTTACTAAAAAGATTAAAGGAAACTGATTCACTAGAGAACTGGATCCCGAATCACCAATTTGGATTCAGAAAGTTCCATTCCACAATTCAACAATGCCATCGAGTAGTAAACATAATCTCAACGACGTTTGAAAACAAAGCGTATTGCCCAGCAGTCTTTATAGATATACAGCAGGCTTTTGACAAGGTGTGGCACGATGGGCTCCTACTCAAGATAAAGTCTTCTCTGACAAGCGAAGTTTATCTTCTTATGAAGTCATACTTGTCCGACAGATTCTTCCAAATTAAATATGGTCAATGCTATTCTATAATCCACCCGATTGCTTCCGGTGTACCCCAGGGAAGTGTGCTGGGACCTATACTCTATCAATTATATACAGCCGACATCCCCACAACAGCTGACACATATATAGGCACTTTTGCTGACGACACCGTCCTCCTATCTCAACATACCGACCCACACATGGCCTCCTCAAACCTTCAAACCCATCTATCCCTTCTCCAAGTATGGCTCAATAAATGGCGGATCAAAGTTAATGAAACAAAAAGTACTCAAGTTAACTTTACATTAAATCGATCAGAATGTCCATCAGTGTCCCTAAACAATATAGAAATTCCAAAATCAAACGAAGTTCGCTATCTGGGTCTACATTTGGACAAAAAACTAACGTGGAAAAAACATATATTAAAAAAAAGGAAGGAATCCGACCTGCGACTGAGAAAAATGTACTGGGCACTGGGGAGAAAATCGTGTTTATCGCTTGAAAACAAAATCTTACTTTACAAAGCTATAATAAAACCAATTTGGACATATGGCATTGAGCTATGGGGCTGCTCTTGCAAATCCAACGTCAACATCATCCAACGATTTCAATCGAAAACACTCAGAATGCTTGTAAATGCACCTTGGTACGTCAGCAATCGAACATTACATACGGACCTCGGAATGCCAACCGTTCAAGAAGAATGCACCAACCGGAGTGCCAGCCACTTCCTGCGTCTCCAACTTCACTCAAACGAACTAGCGTCCACCCTGCATTACCTTTGTGCTCTTAAAATTCGTGTTCTATAATCTATCAATACGGAAGTGTCTTCTTTCTGCATCCCCGTACACTTACCTGAAAAATAAAATAAAAATTCTTAATAAACAGTTCAATTTTCTAATTGTTCATTAACCAATTCTTGTACGAAAAATATTAATTTTTTACCTTAATACTATATTAGAGATATTATGGTCTGGTATTTTCTTAATTATATACTACTTGAAATTAAAACGCAAACTAGAGTTTCAAGAGAAAGATGAAATGTTGTCAACATGAATAATTACGCCAGGTGTCCGGGACATTTCAACACATATCAAGTTGACTTATGTTCATTGCTGACTGTGTCAGATGTAAAACTTACAGAACCTAAGATTTCAACACACAAATTAGAAGTATGAGACAGAAGGTGTCGACGTCATACACGTGATAATTGATACACATGATATTAAATCCTTGATACACATTATATTAAATCCTTATTACATTAAAGAACACTTTAGTCCTGTATTTGTCTACTAATAAAATAATTACATATCTGGGTCGGATAGTATGACTCATAATGTAAACGATATTGTTAAATCCCATTGGTGTATTATCCTAAATATTCATTGGTGTTTTTAATTATGACGTGTAGTAGATGTGGTTTTACAATGCAGTGTTCCGGATTATGTCAGGAATAATAATCGTATCCATTTATTTGGCCAAACCTATAAGAAAATGTTCGAATTAACAAAACCTGATAACCTATAGGCCTTAGACCTGTTCTAATACAAATTCAAAATTGAATATTGAAGTCATTCGTGTGGTGTGATCCTGTCCGTCATTTATATTTAATAAGATAAAATTTTACTTATTGGCCTCAACGACAGCCACAAATTTTGCACAAAGGGAACAAGAATTTAATTTCATAAATAATGCACTACGCCGGGAATCGGATGCTTGGGAGGGACAGTTTTTTTTTGTCTCGACCACGCAGCGGGTGGTCACTGGTCAGAGGAACTCAAAGGGTCAGTTGCTTGGGTACAGCAAGGAAGCTATTTGTAAAAACGGACTGGACGGTCGGAGAGGATTGAGTTTGGCAACGTGCTTCTTGATGCTGACAAAATAGGCTGTTATGCTCATCCATATGGTTGAAGATTGCAGAGCTTCCGAACAAAAAAGTTCTGAAAGCGACGAATTCCAAAGAGCCTGCAGAGAAAAGTGTATCTCAAATTTCTTGAACTATTGAGGAAAAGGAGATCAAACATGCTCTGAATGAATATTTACTGTACGTGAAATGCAGACAAGAGAAGAAGAAACGCCGCTTGCCATTTCCCGATGACACCGGCTGAACTTTACGTAAACAAATCCGGCGCTTGTCTTTTATTAAATTTCTTTATAATCATTTCGATTGTCATTTTCATTATACTTAGTTTCGCATTACAGCCTGAGATACTTCCTATTTGACAGTGCGCACTTTTTACTTGTATATGTGGGTGAATTGTTGATAGTTTGACATAATTAATTTTTTATATTAAATTGAAATACATTGTATCAATCCAAAGCTGTAATAAATTAAAGTAATTATTTATGAAATTGAGACTCTCAATAAAAAACCTTACTACATTCCAGTCTCGAATGTTTCTCTAAGAAATGTGCAATGTAGTGATAATTATAAGGAAGCCAATCTCCTGTGATGCATGGGTCAGCGTGACTGCCTTGCATCACAGAGGTCCCGGGTTAGAATCCCGACGAGGGAATGAGAGTTCGAATGATAACTCCCGTCAAATCAGTTCCCCGAGAAGAAAAAATGAGTTCCCATACTGAGTCGCTAATAACCAGAGTTGTTGATGTGACTGTAAAGAAATGAATATAAAAAATAAGGAAACGGATATATTTTGTAGCAGATAGGCCTAAATGGGGTTAATAACCTATAAAAGTGTATATTTAATAGCCAATATATAGCCCATATATATAAAGTTATAGAATCTTATTAATTGAAACGCCCCATAATTTTTTATATCAGTCGCGGTAAATAAAGATTTTTTATTTCTACTCAGTTAATTCAGATATTTCGATTTTTTGTATATGAACCGAAATAATCTAATATAATTTAGTATTTGAAAGGAAAGAAGAAAATGTTTTTGAGGTAGATCATCTACTGTACATTATAGTACAGAGCACGAACGAATACTCTTGACAGGTATCAAATCAACATTAGATAGACTTTCATCTTTTCAAGATATTGAATTAAACAACATTCTACATTAATCTCCATTAGGATATTTAGACAATAGTATAGATGTGTGTTGAAATCAATGGTGAAATGAACTTACGAGTTAATTGACTGACCTCTTTTATGAACATATGCCAGTCATCAGTGTGGATGAACCTTCAAGATCCGTCAAGGAGATAATTTGTTATATGTATATATATTATTTTACATCATTTTGAGCCGTTTCATTTTAAGGCAATGATTTCTCTATCTGAAGGAACGGTATGATAAAAGAGAGGATCTTCTTAACACTAACATGGAATTGATTCATCGAGGATCTACACTGCAGGTCATAGTGTGTCTGTAAAACAGCTTGGTCATCCAGTGTAGCAACCTGTGAATAACTCACATGGTTGTTCTAGTACATTACACTTATTAACTTACACTATTAAACCATCTATTATAATAATTACCGTACTTTATGGATGAACCAACATTGTTCGAGCGTCACAGTCCTTTAAAATAACAGATTCGGTTTCTTCATAGTTAAACAGTATGTAAATTATCGTTTTTTGCAGATATGGTCGTTTAATATAATTAGATTCGTACGAAGAAAATATTATTTTTGTAATTCAAAGATTACATATTTCTATAAACATCTAAATTTAGTGCTATGTTACAATTCGAATAAATATTTTCTGCAGTAAGTTTGGTGCAACAGATTTTATGATTAATATTTAATAAATTTTTCATTTCGAAGTCGATAATTAATATATGTAGATCATGTGTAACTTTATAACGACATCCACATTTATGAATTACGACGTAGATTAATAGAAAGATAGGTTGTTTTCATAATGAAACAGCCTTAAATTTACAAACTCCCATAATCTTGGGTTAATCAATTAGTGTCAATGACTTGAACGTGAAAATTTCGAGGAACAGTAAGGTTAAATTAATTTCCTATATACGAAAGAAATTCTGGAAATATGAAAGAGAAATTATTATTAATATTGGTCTTAAAAGTCAGAAAAACTGTATGTAAAATTGATTATATACAGTACTACGTTTTGTCCAAAATTAGGAGCTTAGGCTAATGAAAATTAGATTTGGAAGTTCCACAAAATCAATTATAAATTTTCAAAAATTATCAACTAATTTGTAAGTTTAACTATTTATTGTCATTACCTGAAGTGGTCATAATTTTATAACGAAACGCCGTAATTTATATATTATATCTTTATATGAATAAATTGTAATTTTTCATTATACTTCATTTTTCTGCATTATAAAACCTTTAATAATTATATTCTATTTTAAAAATACCAGAAAATTTTCAATTTATATTTATTTTATTAAAAAGGATTCTCGGATTTCCACTCGGGTAATGTTGGTAAACCGCCACGTTTCGGCACCTATCACTGCCACGTCTTCCAGGCTGTAGAATATGGCAGTGGTAGTCGTCAAAACGTCGCATTTTACCAACATTATCCAGGTGAAACACCAAGAAGCCTTTCTTAATGCGATTCACCGGGAAAGCCTTCGATGTTTATATTTATTTTTCAACCAGACCTGTATCTGTTACAAATTATGGCCTCAAGCAAATTTTTAAGTTTTCTGATCTTCGAAATGTCTGTTTATGAAATTTAGCACTTTTATTTTTTCAGTTATTATCTGTAAAGCTTCTTTCGTCAATAACGGATTGTTAACCAATTATCCGAAGTTATACTGGAAGAATATTTCACTTGTCGCTAAATAGTTGTTTAACTGTATTACAATAAATAAATGATAATTTTTTAAGTAGAAATTGGAGATATATTTCCGTAGTAGTAATTGGTGATTAACTGGTTCGAAAAATGAAATCTATAATGTATTAATTATATCCTCAAAAGCTGACATTAAACAAAGGGGAATTTTTTGAACTATAAATGTAAAAAACTGGATTATGGTGGAAAGTCCTTGGTGCGTGTACCTTAACTTTTATTACGTTACTAACTCGAGCACCTGTCCAAACACACAATAATGAATTAACTTTACGCAACGATAGTTTCAGACGTAAAGAGCCAGGAATAAAATAAAAGGGTTGCTTGAAAGAAATTTGCCATTTTTAAAATTGTTTAAAATTGAGTATTCCGAATAATAAGAAGGCGAGATGTTTATTTGTTTAATAAACACGAGTCCCAGATTCATTTATATAAAAGCATTAGTAACAGAGCGAATATTATATTATTAGACCTCGGCCCTACGGTTCGAGGGTCAAGGAACGAGTTAAGGCTCTTCCTCAACACTCGAGAAAAGTATGGAGGCCAGCGAGGTTCGGATCAACATTCTGAGATGAAGATGCAGGGTTAATGAATGATGGCATAAATGATCTTCAACCGGTTATTAGCACGACAGGTGAGTGCCATGAATGCTGATTTTATCATTGCCAACTAGGATACTAAACATAGGATTTTTTCCCAGACATCAAGGTTACGCGCCTTGAAATGAGCCAATTGTAGAATACTCCGTGTCATCACGTAATAACTAGAGACATCGTGTGAAAGGTTATATGTATTGCTCGTATATAGGAATATATAAAGATAGAGAGAAAGAGACAGATTTTCTAACCGAGATTTTTCAATATTATTAAATTTAACTCTTTTACCCCGAGTTCACACGTCATTATATTGTCGCAATTGAAGATGAGCTACAACATATTTTACATTTTTACACCATAGTTTAAAACATGTTTATGATCCTATAAATTCCAATGACGCCATTCGTAGTAATTTACCGTTTTTAGCAGTGCCATTTGAATTGATTGAAAGCAGATATTCATGACAGATCTACTGTAACGTATTTTAATTACAAATAATTATGGTATACTAGCTAGGTGCTCGACGTTGCCAGGGTATTTATTTATATAAGCCCAAAAAAGTATTTTATTTAACATAAATGTATTAGTTGTACATATACAGAGGGAACGCTAATTTCATCATAACCCCTCATAGTATTTATCGAAACATAAATACTCCCGATACAAAATATTATCTTACATACTCTCAGATAATTATACTCGATATCTTAATACAGTAAAAAATATACGCAATGCATTAAGAGTTAATTATACCAACGGTGCTTTAAGGGAGTCAAGTTTTCTTCATGTAAATCAGAGTGGAAAAAAGACTCCCGATTCCTTAAAAGAATCAAAATTATTTTACATATCTTAATACAATAAAAAAATGAGAGTCTTAATCACTATCTATAGGGGATAGGGGTGTTGAAACTATCCAGTGTATTTTTCGTTTTGTAAGTATTATAAGAACAAAATACGTTAGAATTCGCTACACATGTTTAAGAATGTACTCGGAACATTAATTTCCACTTCTAACCCCACTCCTATGAGCAGAACTATAACTTACCGGGCATGCAGAACATCATGATAAAACTCTGCGACTTCCATAAAACGGGATTCGACACCAACGTCGGTTGTTTTCGCGTTATTTACATATGACTCCACCCCACACCATCCGTAAAGATGCTTCACTCCCATACCGAAAGGGGTTGAAATTTTACTCAAGGGCCATCCCATGCCAAGTGACCAAATCGTCTTTTGGGTACAACCTTGGATTTTGAAGAAATTTGGTCATAGTGTTGAATAAAGCTTCAAGTGATGTGCAAAATCTAAGATTCACTAGTAGTATAGGGTGGTATTTTTTTTTAGGGCAATAGGCTACATGAGGGTAATCCACTTAGGGCAACTCCCCTTTAATAGCATAGGAAGGGATTTGAAAGGGGGGATGCGGAAGGGTAGAGGAAGGTAGCCAAGGGTTAACTAGGGCACCCGGGCTATATTTTAAGGATCCTACCCGGCATTCGCCTTAAAGGAATGCAGGGAAAACCTTAGAAAAACCTGCATCGGGTAGGTCGGGCATTGGGTACTTGTCCCACGCCCTTCCGATAGCGGGAGAGGAGTTTGCTGTGGGGACGCAGCTTACCCTTCGCCATGCCTTGGCCTGTTTAGGAGGCAGCTGGCCGACTATTCCAATAGGAATAGCGGACAACTCTTGCCGTATGCCCAAGGTCTGCGACCCCGGAACATACACCTCTTCAAAACAGACCGGGCGCCAGTGCCTCCTGAAAAAAAGTCACCTGTGCAATTCAACCGTGCGCGTGAATAGATTGTGAAGTTTGAAGTACTACTGTTGTAGTAGTAGTAGTAGTAGTAGTAGTAGTAGTAGTAGCTAGCTTCGTGAAAAATGGCAGAGACAACTATTTATGCTGTATACGATGATTTCTGTTCCAAGGTTTAAAAAGTTTTAGTTTTATTGCTGTTATCTCATAAAGTTGCTCAAAACAACCGTCACGTCAATTTGAGGTCGATTTTTCGGGCTTATAACTTTGAAACAAGACGTTCTACAAACTTATGCTTTGGTAAGCTGACTAAACCCATTACTTATTTTAAGCTGCCTAAGTATCAGCTTTCAAGCTCACTTTGTTCTCAAGATATATGTTAGTTAATATGAGGTTCAAATTTTATGTGTCAAATTTTGTGAATTTTTAAACCAAAATTACAAAACACCATTTGCTACAATCAAGTTATTTTTTTACCATTCGAAAAAGAAGACGTTTTTCTTTTGGAGTCATCTAATTTCATTTTAGAGACTCATCATTTAAGGCCAGAAAAATTACTTTGAAAATAGCAGTCCTTTAAATAACATGATATACTGCACGAATGTGATGAAAGCAAATAATTTGTACTGGTTCATTCAAACTATTGGTATTAATTATACTTAATTTCACCAAGTGGTTATTATTTATGGTTATGCAATATGTGAATCTTATCTAATAAAATTAATGCTATTAGATGGTTATATATGCATAGAAAAATCAAAAATACTTGCGTTGGTCCATGGTGACTGAGCCACTACCAATTTCATGTTTTAAATGAGTGTGTATGTACACATCACTTCATTCATGGCCTAAATTTGAAACACCATCGTCTAGGTTCCACGCCCCATAACCAGGCAAGGCAACCTCATTGTTGATTAGACTGGCCTTTGTTGGAGTGCATTGTTGGAGTTTTCTAAGTAATTTCTCTGGCCTTAAATGACGAGTCTCAAAAGTGAAATAAGATGACTCTAACAGAAAAAAGTCTTCTCTTTCCAATGGTAACAAAAAGAAATTGATTGTAGCAAAAGTTATTTTGCTATTTGTGTGTGAAAAAGGAACAAAATTTGACGCGTCAAATATGAAACTCATATTTAATAGCATATATCTTGACAACTAAGTGATCTTCATAGCTGATACTTTGGCATCTTAAAATAAGTAATGGGTTTGGTTAGTTCATAAGTTTCTGGAAGGTTTCGTTGCAAAGTTGTAAGCAATGAAAAATATGCTCCAAATTGATGTGACAGATTATTTGAGCAAATTTGTCAGATAACAGCAATAAAACTAAAACTTTTTAAACCTTGGAACTGTAACCATCGTGTACAGCATAAATAGTTGTCTCTGGTTGCCATTTCTCAGGAAGCTACCTGCTACAGTTCTACAACAGTAGTACTTCAAACTTCACAATCTATTCACGTGCAAGGTTGAATTGCACAGGTAACTTTTTTTCAGGAGGCCCTGGCGCTCCCTCTATACTACTAGTGAAGGTGAAATTTTACACAGAATTGTCTCACACACATATCTGTCCCTACACAATATTTCAGCAAGATTGGAGATGGTGACTAAAAATTTCATTTGAAAATTTGGTCACTTGGCATGGAATGACCCTCAAATAACATTTAGCAATGTCATTGTACCCGAAAAATTGGATTTCAAAGAAAATAACGTCAGTTTCAGCATGTTTGAAATCTCCTCCCCGTATTCTCCAACCCCGAGGGGTAGTTATTCTGTGTAACTCCCGCAGTGGATGTTTCCGGTTCGAAACAAATATGTTTACAAAATTTGGGCAAATTTGCTACACGGGTGTACATTTGTATGCGGAACATAAACACAAACAGTCAAGTTTATTTATTAGACGAGCAGGGTGATGAGCGTTGCTCGATTTGTCATTATTAAACTCAGCGACATCCATAACCTCGGATTTTAATATCATTGTCGGTTGTTTTCGCGTTATTTATATGTAATGAACATTTACTCCCATCCCTATACGGAAAGTAGTTGAAAAAAACATCTGGAGAATCACTTTGAATCGTAAAATATTTATCCGACGCAAATATCGGCCGTTCAAGCATGTTTAAAAATTTTCACCCTCATGAAATTTAGACGTAGACGTAGACGTGTCTACTCCCACAGTGCTTGTTTCTGGTAAAAAAAGGAACACGTGAACGAAAGTTGGTGAAATTTCCTTCTCGGGTGTAGATTTTTATGCGGAACATACACACGCACACATAGATACAAACACTCTATTTTAAATATTAGATAATTAGATTTTACGACAGACTTTTTCATCATATTACTGACACATAATAAAATAAATTACGTAGTTTTAATCAGATTTTCTAAATTAAATTAGTATATAACATTTCTTAAGGAAATAAGTTCTTAAACAGATATGAAAACTTTTATCCAAAGTCCTATTCTCCAATACTTAATGTATTATTATATCAAATTAAGTTAATATTATTCGCTTGAAAATTATTTCATTCCTTACGTATATTAAAAACAGTTTCATCTGATATTTTAATTGAATTTTAAAGTTAGTTAACCTGTTTCTTTCTCACAGTTTTCTCCACTGAATATTTTTTTTATTATTTTTCACTTCTCGGTCTTGTAACCTAGTAAACAATTGCATTCGCGACGTTTCGATGACGTTCACTGTTTTTTCGAGCAATACAACATATACGTTCAATTGTGCCTCATTGGTCTACTTATGGCACGCAGCTTAGTTTTTAGTTACATGAAGTAGAATGATAACTAGCTTTCCGGAGCGTGATTGTTTGCAAAGTCCTATCATGAAGGCCCGATAGAAAAACTTTGGACCTTGTATTATCTAATATCAACGAATTAAACGTAGAAACATGACAATATCCACTAACAAGTTTAGAGAGCTGTCATCCACCTTTAGAAACAACGGCCTGTCATAATATTCCTTTATCGAGGCCAGAAATCCCCAACGCTGAAAGCTACAACTTCAAAAAGGCAGATTTTGTCGGTCCTATAAGGAAATAAAAAATACATCCCGGAAAGATCTGCTCAAAATAAATCATCCGGATAAGGCGGTAGAACATTTCTATGACACTTTTTATAATATCTTAAATTGTTTTGTGCCATTAGCAATGCCAAAAAAGAAGTCTTACTCCATATGGTTTACTAGGGACATTATTTGTGATATTTAATTAAAGATAAATACAGATAACGATTCTCAAAATACTATTTTCTATCTGAATATCAATGGTTCCGAAAAATTAGGAAGCGGCTCAAATACAAAATTTGAAATGATTATACTGAATACTTATCTACTGCGGGAAAAAATATTACAACCAGACCTAAACATTTCTGGTCAGCGACAAAATGAATTGATTACAGGAACAGAAACGAACAACGGCAAAGTGACAGGAAACAGCCAATTTTGCGAAATATTTGCCTTCGAGACACAACGACGACAGCGAAAATGATGTCATACCTGAGTCATCTTTAATAAATAATACTTTAAATATTTACAAAATACAAAAGAATGATGTCGTAGAAGCTATTAAGGATCTCCTCATCAAACCTTTTCTGTATATTTATAATTTATCTCTCCATCATGGAGTTTTCCCCACCTTATGGAAACAAACAAAAGTGGCTCCTATATTCAAAAGTGGTAGCCGATCAGACATGACGAATTACAGAAAAATTACGCTTCTCTTTGCTCCAGAGAAAGCATATTACACAAATTTCTCTTCGTGCACGTTAGACCACAAATCTCTATTAACCAACATGGGTTTATGAAAGGGAGTATCTAATCTTGTATATTATCTATAACTCCTACATAAAAGCTTAGATGCTGGAGGCCAAGTTAATGTAATATACACGGATTTCATAAAAGCCTTCGACACTGTCAATCATAAGCTGTTAATAGAAAAATTATACACATTATGCCTTTCTGACAGCCTTATTAAGCTTATTAGATCTTATATACAAGACAGGAAACAATGGTTTCCACGCCAAAATTTCTTCACTCGTTCGGGTGTACCGCAAGGATCTAATCTTGGTCCATTACTATTCACGTTATTTTTAAACGACATTGCAGAACACATGAATTCAAATTTTTTTATTTATGCAGATGATCCGAAACTATACAGAAAAATAAACTCTAACGTTGACTGTGCAGCCCTTCAAGAAGATCTGAACATAATTGTTGCATTGTCAAAGCAAATTAAACTTTTCTTTAACAAAAAAAAAATGCATATCATTTACCAGTAAACGAAAAAAATGATTCAAGTACAATTACACAATGGCAACAGAACTATTAACTGTGTAAATGACCTCGGTGTAATATTTGACCCAAGGCTCACTTTCGGGGAACATATTGTAACACCAATTAAAGAGGCCATTAATTGTTTTAATATAATTGGATTGTTAGCGGCATGAGTTTTGGAAGCTACAATCACGGCTCTTTGTCGGCTAATGTTGCCGGGAAATGCGCGCGAGTAGGAAGTTAGCCTGCGGCGAGAAGCGAAACAGATTAGTCCATACGGGAACTGAAAACGGGAGAATGTGAATGCTGATCTAAAAGTATGAATAGCGCGGTCCAAGAAGTCCAACTGCGAGATCTATTAGTTTGCATAAAAAGCGAGTAAACAGTTTTGACGGAGAGGCTAAAATAATAATCGCAAAGTTGGAAGCAAAAGGTTTTGCTTCACACAGACTGAACTAAATTTCGCATAGAGGCATCAAGGAGACCTATGTCCGAGGGGCGGCTGATCCAAAGTTCCAGGTGGCAGAGAACGAGAACATCGACCGTGGGTATTAAAACTTTTATGTGTAGAGTCAGTGAATAATGGCATTTTTAGTGTTCAATGAGTGTTATCCTCAAGCTCCAAGAATCAGATCTGGTACCAGAAAGACATTCGTGAGTACAAAACAATTATTTAAAATCTGTAAACGAGGATTAAAGGTAGAAGTCAGATTTCGTTCGTTTTTCTTTTCATTTAGTTTCTTTCATTTCGTTTATTTTCATATTGTATTAAATTACCTTCAATGAGTTTGAATTGTTAATGTTAGTTTATTAAATTGGATTGTTCTTACTATCAAACCCAGTAATGACCCTGAGATAAAGAGAATTTCGACGTATTTGATAGTAAAATATAAAGTTGTATTTTTACAAGAACGCCACGAATTGCAAAAATGAAATAAAATATTTGTTTGTTTACTTGATGAAATTCGGCGTATAAAATAGGGATTACAGTTTGTACTTTTAAAGAATAAATTTTTAAATCTTAATAATTATGTTAATTAATTCTTTTAATTAAGACCGCCTTTTAATTATTACAATATATACAAATGCACAAAAAAAGCGAACAGAGTTATACCCTATTATATTTATATTTATCTTTAGTAAGGCCAATATTCGATTATACCTTATTAATATGGGACAAGGTACAAATTCAACGTTTAGAGAAAATCCAGAAAAATATCCTAAGAAATCTCTATTACATTGAAACTACGCGATACACCTTAGACACGCCATACGACGAGTTACTAGAAAGATACATCATAGAGAAACTTTCAACCAGGCGTGAGCGAGCGTCAATCATTTTTCTCTACAAGCTCCGTAATGGTAAAATTGATGATAATAAATTTGCAACCATACGGAAATTTTTGTGTACCATCGTTCGCCAATAGACAGCAGAAATGATTGTTTATAGCACTATTATAGCATATTAAATCAATAACCGTCTCAAAGACTCCAATGCACAGAATAACTTCCTAATATTATCAAATAGTACTTCAAATAGATTTATTCCAGTTAAATACCCTTATACACAATTTATCATTCATTCAAGGGGAACTAAAATTGAATACGTATTTAACAAATTAGAATACCTAAATAAAAAATAAAGTTCTATTACATAACAAAAGTAATCTGTCAAAATTTTTATTTTTTTGTTAATTGTATATATTATATTTATAAACATGCTGTGTAACAATAAATTATTTTATTGTATATAAATAAGTATTTTTTTTTAGGTAACAGGCTTCATGAGGGTAATCCACATGGATGGCAATTCTCCTTTAATAGCATAGGAAGGGATTTGAAAGGGGGAATGTGGAAGGGTAGAAGAAGGTAGCCAAGGGTTAACTAGGGCCCAGGGCTATATTTTAAGGATCCTAACCGGCATTCGCCTAAAAAAATGCAGGACAAACCCTAAAAAAACCTGCATCAGGTAGGTCGGGCATACTTGTCCCACGCTCTTCCGATAGTGGGAGAGGAGTTTGCTGTGGGGACGTAGCATTCCCTTCTCCGTACCTCGACCAGTTTAGGAGGCAGCTGGCCGACTATTCCAATGGGAATAGCAGACAACCCTTACCGTATGCCCAAGGTCTGTGACCCCGGAACATACAGCCCTCATACCAGGAAAAAAATTCATAAATAAGTAAAAAATTGGACAAACGTCTGTGTGCTACAAATGAAAAAATTGCGAATGCACCTGACTGCATATGACGCTGGGAGAAGATTAAGCCAACTCACAAACTTGTCAGTCGTTATCATCTCTCCATTTTTCTTATTAGAATATTGTAGTGATCCAAATATAAAATTATATTACAATCTATGAACCTATTTGCACTACTTTGACGAACGTGTTATAAAACAAAGTCGCGTACAAATTGAGTTTTGTGTTTTTGTATGAAAAGTGGGATATCAATTTCAGCAGATTTTCGCTTCTGGAACCTGTTTTCCTTCGCAACAGCTATCTTTTTACAACATTTGACAGCGTCAGCCAAGGTGCAGGATTTGTCTCATTCATAAATTACAGGCCTTCACCTGACCCCGCTCCAGTGCTACAGCAGGTTTAGGGAGAATCATGCTCGACCACTGTCAGCCTGCCATCAAGATACATTCCTCTTGATTGCTTCAAGTAAACCTGATGTATTTCTTAATGAACTTTATGCTTTGAATTACATGTATCCAGTTAAACTGACCTTTACCGGTTTCAGGACGACAATGTCTTTAGGCGGTAGATTTGTAAGTATGTTTTTACAAACAATGAAACAGCGATCAGATTCATATTTAAAGCTTTAATAAATAGATATTTCAGAAGCTAGATCGTTAGACAAACCCATATAGGTCCTTTGTATAAAACATATTTCCGAGGTACTAGATTTAGTGGCGGGAGTAGTTGTGATGGATTAAAAGGTTCCGTTTGGTATATATGTACAACTAATGTTTACCAATTATTGCGAATCTATCCACAAAGTCTACCATCTTAATTTTATAACAAGTGTATCTCAAATTATTTGCTAAATGTGGCTTAACTTCTACTTAATCGACACGATAAATGTTACAATTCAACTCAGAGAACCATAAAACACGCAATTCGTCACAAATCTCGGATAATTTCCACATTTTATAACTCACCCCTTATTCCCCTCAACCCCATACTGACGAAGGTAAATTTCAACTTAACCGGTACGGTGAATGTCAATATTGAACTCAGCGATCTCCAAAACAGTGAAATTGACACCAATTGCATTATTTTTTCGATTTGTTCCCTAGGGTTGAACTTGGAGCTTAATTTTAACTATGAATTAAACCCAGCGGCTCCTACAACCCAGAATTCGACACCAATGTCGTTAGTTTACGCATTATTTTAGACAATCCTTCCACCCCACCCCTGGAGGTGTTGCCCTCAAGTGCCGATAGGAGTTGATATTAATTAAAAATTAAAATTCTCTACCCTCCCCGACATTGTTTGTTGTCAAATGGTAAATAACATATATGTTGAAATTTTTCCTCACATTTAAGATTCCAAGCGGAGCATTCATTCTTATTTATTGTTATAAAAATGAGATGGTTTTCACTGTAAGGATGAAATAATATTTATAAAAATATAACATAAATTAACGGCCTTGATTCAAAATATTATAATGTTTATTAACAACAATTTTTTTTCGGATAGAAAAATAACTATCCAACCCTCTAGAGGTCCTAAATGTTGGTTTCACGATATTACTGCCCTCAAGTATAAATGTAAATGTGGCGAAACATGAGGTATTAATAATTTTTAAATCTTCTAAATTCGACACTGAACAATTGAAAGTTTTATAGCGAATTATTATAATAAAATGTTATTTCTATCAGCCTGGAAGGGAAAGGGACATTTAATCCGGCATTATTAAAGACTAAAATCTTTTAAAGTGCAAAAATAACGAGTTTCGTGTTTGAAAAGTATTTTAGTGGGAAATGAATATGAATAATTGAAGCAGTATAAACTAAGGAAGTTCTCAGAAATCGTGTCGTGGATCAGAGATCTGGAAAATTGTGTACGACTCAGTGACCGATATAAATAACAGTAGCCACTCCAAAGTAAAAGATTTTGCAGCGCAAGAAGTAAATGAAAAGCAGGAAAGCTGGTATATCCAGATATAATAACAATTTTGAACTGGCCACATGAAAATAAAATGGAATTCAACATCAACAAATCTAAAATACAGATCACTACAAAGAACCCTAAAATCAGCTATATGCGTAATTAAAACAGAATTGAAACACGTTGATATTTTGAGGTATTTAAGGATTTATGTTGTCAACAAATTTAATTTCAATTTTCACATACATTACACTGAACAGAAATTAATAACGTCATGCAACAGCAAGGCCTACAAAGATTCAATGAGGGTTTGGTAACAAAGCGTTATAAACCATTTTAGTTGCTATTTAGATATATGAGTCACTCATCTTTGCTGGAACACTCCAAAAGCAAAGAAAAAAAATGAATGAAAGCAAATACATGTTACTTTGAAATGGTCAATTGAGATGGAACGGCGGTGTATGAAACGCCATGTTTAATTACAGGTACACTACCAATTCCTTTTGTTGTACAATAGAAAGCGTAATTGTATAAAGTCACAAGAAGTGAAATTGAAAAGTTCGAAGCTCAACCAGACATAAGTTCCTACAGGAATAACTGGGATACAGGAAGCAGATCCAAATACAACTGCAAATAATATAAAATGCACTTATTGAAAAATTTTAACTACAACACAACAATAGAACTAATTATGGACGAATTAGAAAGTATTTAAAAAATAGTGGACTGTATGAGGGTTATTCGTAAAATAAGGTCCTATTTCTTATGGAACAGATTTTTTCAAAAACTTTTTCCATTTTTCTATACAGTTTCCATAATTGTTTAAACATTTGTAATATCGCTTTTGTATGTCTGAGTCATAGACGTCTGCCGCCTGTGAGAATAACTCCTTTCAGCTCGTCATCTCTGGGATCGTGTATGAAACCTACGTTTCGCCCTCTGTGACAATCTTCCCTAAAACTTTATCACCTTTCTTATGATAATGCTCATAAAAATGAAGAGCAGTAACCATTATTTTCATTGGTCTCTCAAAATTTCCAATTTGACAAATTTTGCGCACGTTGGATGCCAGACTGCTAACTGAATATATGAAAATAATATAAACAACTGTATATTTTTCGACATTACATTTGATGTTGGTTATGTTTTCATATATCCGCGTTTTTTTTGCGTGCAAGAGTTTTTAAAAAACAGACTACAAAATGTTAAAGTCTGGAAAGAAACTTTGGAACTCGGATCTGTATCATCGGGAGTCCCACAGGGATCGGTGATTGCCCCATTATTGTTTTTAAAATTCACACTTCCGGCTTGCCAATCTCAATGGACGTAAGCACAAGTACCTTGTCAACACACAGACCCTGATTCCGCATCACAGAAACTTCAAATAGAGACCTGGCTAAAAAGATGGAAAATAGAAGTAAATGTATCGAAATCATCCCATATAACATTTACCCTTAAAAAGGAACATTGTCCTATAGTAAAGCTCAATCAGGAAGAAATTCCAAAAGCAGAATCAGTAAAATATCTTGGTCTTAACTTAGACACCAATGGAGGGATCACATCAAGAAAAAGAAAAAGCAAATAGAATTGAAAACTAAATTATTAAACTGGCTGATTGGAAGAAAATCAAAATTATCAGTAGAAAACAAATTACTTATTTACAAAACAGTGATAAAACCTATATGGACGTACGGAATAGAGCTCTGGGGATGTGCAGCCAAGTCTCACATCGCTATTATGCAACGAGTACAGTCAAAAATCCTGCGCACTATTACAAATGCTCCCTGGTATGTATCCAACTTCAGCTTACATACTGACCTCAATACACCATATGTAGCAGACGTCTTCAAAGATAAAAATCGTAAACAGCATTCTAAACTTCAAACCCATCCAAATCGACTACTAGAGCCGTTAACCAACTGACAACCGAAGACTGAAGAGATGCTGGCCGATAGACTGCAATAGAAACTGAGGCGGCGTTGTTGGACCCTCACCTCTCCACATCAGTACAAGACACTTTTATTAAATTGTACATGTCATCAAATTAGCTTAAAGATCATATGTAATCTGATTGCTAATAAAAATCTATTAAAAAAAAAGAATCAACGATTTACCAATTGGTATCAATTCAAACGTCCCACCTTTCTTCTGGTGACTGTGTAATATACAAGAAAATACGTCGTAAGAATGACGTAGATGTCTTCCAAATCGACTTAGATATACTAAGCACATGGGCTAAACTAAATAAAATGAAAATTAACAATGGCAAAAGTATGGCGATATGCCACGGAATACAAAATACAAGGGGAAACTGGCCCAGGAGACAATCTGGAAATACCTAGACATTTATTTTATCAGTAAGCTGGAGTGGGAAGAGCAGGTAAACTATGCTGCAAGGAAAGAATGGAATACTTTGCACTTTCTAATGAGGTCTCTCGAAAAAGGAAATGCAAAATCTAAGGAAATGGCGCCCTCTAATTGAATATGGTGCAGCATGCTGGGATCCGTATAGGGAAAATAAGATAGAATCCTTAGAAAGGGTTTAGAAAAGGGCCACGAAATTCGTACGGATAAGACCTGGGCATGGGAGCGAAAAAGTAAAACTGCTAGTGTGGGAAACACTACAGGCGAGAAGGGAAAGAGCCAGGCTACACGTTTTCTTTAAAGCCTTTGCTGGTCAAAAACCTTGCCAAGGAATTCGAGATAGATTGAGAGAACCTACGGGAGGACTGACCACATGTTCAGACAACAAAAAACAGATGTTGGAAAATACTTTTTTTTATTTTTTTTATAGGGCAACAGGCTACATGAGGGTAATCCACGTTGGGCAACTCCCCTTTAATAGCATAGGAAGGGATTTGAAGGGTAGAGGAAGGTAGCCAAGGGTTAACAAGGGCCCCCGGGCTATATGTTAAGGATCCTACCCGGCATTCACCTAAAAGTAATGAAGGGAATACCCTAGAAAAACCTGCATCAGGTAGGTCGGACATTGGGTACTTGTCCCATGCCCTGCCGATAGCGGGAGAGGAGTTTTCTGTGGGGACGCAGCTTTTACCTGCAAGAGTTTTCGGAGAAATTCCTCTAACGGAAAGAAAATTTAAACTTCATTTGAACTCTTTAGTGAACATAGGGTAGTGTAGTGAAGTGATAGTGCTCCGTTATAAACTAAAAAGAAAAAAATGGAAATATTCCTTGCCTCCTTAGATAGTCAAATAATTAAGTAACCTCTATTTTAAGATATTTTTCCACTTTTCTTCTTTTCAGGCTATCACAATATTAATTAATTCTTTTACTTTTCAAAATTAACCTTTAATTCATATAATCTTATATACATGTATTTATAGTTGTAATAATTTCTCTATACCTAGCTTATAATTTATAATAATTATGTTACTTTACTTAGTTTTCCCTTATTGTAACTTCCCTTATATAATTTGTAATTTAATGCATCTACCACCGGGCATACTGCCCATTTGTAGCTTAAATAAATACATACATTGCATTACAGTCTAAACAATTAATTTTATAAATTATGTTTATCCTTAATGTTTCTTACAAAATTTAAATTGTTTATAGATTTAAATACCACCCCAACACTGAAATTGTTAATTAATTTATATTGGATGTGTTCAATGTAAGGTAAAACTATGTAACTCATATTTTATTATTTTTAATAGGTAAATTATTTAATTACCTGATTTTATTCAATCTAATTTTGACGTATTTGTGAATAAAACGTATCGGTAAGAATTTAGTAAAACAATATTAATTACTTTATTGAAGTTTACTTGGTGGTACTTGTGATCTGACTACCAGGGGGCAAACCATAACTTTCTTTTGGAAAGTAGGGAGGTTGGATATATAAATAAGAACTCTTCCTGAAAATGTGGGTTTTTGATACTAACTGGTAATATGTTTATTGTTTGGAAACGGTATCATAACATCTAGAAAAATAATATAGTTACTCTGTTAAATTTTATAAGTAAAATTTTTGATTGTAGTGGTAATTATTGAAAATATTGACTAAATTGTCTAACTTGGTATGAAGGATTATGCAAAAATGCCATCCACGTATCTATTAGTAGCATATTAGTTTATAATCTAAAAAACGACCCAACATCATGACATACGAAGAAAAAACGTGGAAAAAGGGTTTCCCATTGATTATTCACTTCTTTTGTGATAATAAGAATTGTTAAACGAGAAATATGTTTAATTCAAAATTAAATTCAATAAAATAAGTATTTGAGTCAAAGGAATGTTATTTAAAATTGTTTTGTCATCTTTTATTGAAACTTTCCCTAATTGAATGATTAGTTAAAGATTTAAAGTGGGAAATTACATCTAATTAAACTAAAATATGATCCTAGGGTGCCGAAATGTTATATATGTCTCAGTGAAACGAGTTTTTGACGGAATAATGAATTTGAAAATTTAAGCCATTTTTAAAGAGATTATACTAAAAAATGAAATATTATGAAGGCGGGTATTAGTTGAAGCTACAATAATTCTGTATGATAAACTAGGTTTTATGAAGCTTTAAGAGGGCAGGTTATATTACATGGAAATGGGGTATGTTGACAAAAAACTTCATTTATAAAAAAAATGGTCCCATACTATATTTAGACATGAAAATAAATGGATACATAAGCTCTTTAAAGATTAAAAAAAACAGTGGCAGTGTCCTGGCTTAATCGGCAATTTATAATTTGAAACCAATCATCACACTCGCAACACAGATTTCGGTGCTGTGTTAAGCAGGCCAAGATTGTTTTCGTTGCGATGCATTCTGATTGTGGTTTTGGTTCAGATTTCGGAGATCGGTGTGGTATCCAGATCCTGCCAACCGGCAACGCCTGTGCGTTCCAAGGTTTCATCGAAATTTCTTGGGCAATTAGCGCTGGCTGGTGAAAGCGCGGAAGGGCACTCGAGACTGGTGGCGTGATCCCGCCCTTGACATGGTGGACGAGGGTGCAGTGTTACAGCCTTTCCTAGATCCTTCTCTGCTCTGCTTCGCCCTGCCCTATTTTAGCATCACAGAATCTTCGCCCACTGATCAATTATTTACTAACCTGCTTTGAACTGTACATAAAAATGAATAATTATCATCCATGGTCATGAGCGGAGAACCGAGAACCTTCACGCGTGGTAGCCTGAGGCCACAAGAGTGTTACAAAAATTTATTTTTAAGGTCATCACTGTACGGTAAAATTGTAGTTTATTCCTAAACTGGCAGTGGAATTAATACAATGTTTTATCAGTTGCACTTTTGATTCTGTAACCTGTGACATGTACAGTTACTTTACGAATTGACATTCATTCTGTTACATATATTTATTCCTCATAGCTCGACACATAATTTAAGCGTGTGTATTATAAATTCTATAATTAATCAAGATATATATCCCTTGGTACATATGGAGAAATGAAAAACTTCTGTCATTTCTTAAGAAAGGTAAGTGTATTTCTCTTATAATTGTTACGATTATTTAATAAAAATACGGCTTGGTTAAGAATGTCTTTAACGTTAACACTCATTGATTTTAATATTCTGATTTGCCTTCTTTATAAAATAATAATTTATCGTTTATTTCTCTCAAAATTTCTATTTTAACTCAAAACTGTAGTGAGCGTTATTTTAATTATAACGATATTTTTCCTACCTTGTCGTCAATTTTCATAAAATAGAAAAAAACTATCCTTTGCTGATGGCGTTATATCATATCTTATTTCCAAAGAATCCCGTAATATAATCCAACTCATCTGTAGCATGTTAGGTAGAAGAATATAAGAGTTTATTATTTTTAAATATATTAGCAGGGAGAAGAAGATTAGTTTTTATACGTGCGGGGGCAAGAAATTGAGTAACTAATCGGCGGACTCGCTCGGAAGGCACGTACCTATCCATTAACCGAGCTTCGATGAGCAGGAATTTCCAGATTAAAAAATTACGATTATCAATATTTTTGGAGTGGATTGAAAAACTGAACCCCTCCCATACATCCACATTTTCCGCAACGGAATGATTGCCCAATTAGAACTCGCATTAAAGATATCGGCTAAGAGCAAGAACAACGATGAATGGATTTTGTCAACTGCCAGGTTTCTGAATTCTAAACACACTTAGTGGAAGTATCAACGTCACGGTAAGCAGTAAAAGAGATCAGACGGCCGCGTTGAACTAACGGAAACAAGTAGTTTCAATAAAACTATAATTTGCAAATAAATAGATTATAGAGTTATTCATTTTTCATAATCTCTCCTCTCCTGTGATAAGGAAGAGCCATTGGTAAAGCAGAACCTGGTTACAATTTTACAGACTAACCTGTCATGTGATGTGACCACTTTAAAGACGGAAACGAATGCCAAATTTTCAATTAACTGGACATTAGTATATCAGGAGGAGTGTGCCAACCAGTTGACTGGAATTCAGGGAAACTTAAATCAGAATGATAAATCCGCCTATTACGAGTCTCACCTCGTTGAGTCTTATGAGATTATACGTTTTCAAAAATATATTAAAAATACGAATTTAATAAACAGTGCTTTCAAGAAACTATCTGTTCAAATTTTGGTTTTGTTGGGAAAATATTTCAAGTTTTGCCGATAGCTGAACTTTGGCTACAAAAGTATGAGATTAATTTTCTTAGAGTAACAAGCTACGTGAGGGTAATAAACTTGCTGGAAACCCCCCTTTAATAGCATAGGAAGGAGATTGAAAGGGGGGATGCGTAAGGGTAAAGGAAGAGTTAACTAGGGCCCCCGGGCTATGGTTTAAGGATCCTACCCGGAAATTCGCCTTAAAGTGATGCAGGGAAAACCCTATTAACCTGCATAAGGTAGGTCGT
This sequence comes from Zhengitettix transpicula, assembly GCA_037074705.1. NCBI lineage: Eukaryota > Metazoa > Arthropoda > Insecta > Orthoptera > Tetrigidae > Zhengitettix > Zhengitettix transpicula. The sequence continues at coordinate 183,798,850 of CM073591.1, read as the reverse complement.
GTATTTCGTACTCGTCCCACGCCCTACCGATGGCGGGAAGGGGATTAGCTGTGGGGTCGCAGCTTTCCCTTCTCCGTGCCTCGACCAGTTTATTCCAATGGGAATAGCGAACAACTCTTACCGTATGCCCAAGGTCTGTGACCCCGGAACATACACCTCTCAAAACAGGCCGAGGTGCCTCGGCTTGTGGGAACCTTAGTTCATAAATGGAGAGGAAAAGGCATACCCAAAGGTAGCCCCTTCGTATCTCTCCTAAAAGGTTTTGCCTGCGAGAGAAAATCCCTCGCAGGTTACCTGCGAGAGAATTGTCTCGCAGGCTTGCTTTTTCCCTGATGGCGGTTTTTTTTTTTTAGGGCAACAGGCTACATGAGGGTAATTCACTTTGGGCAACTCCCCTTTAATAGCATGGGAAGGGATTTGAAAGGGTGGATGCGGAAGGGTAGAGGAAGGTAGCCAAGGGTTAACTAGGGCTCCCGGGCTATTTTTTAAGGATCCTACCCGGCATTCGCCTAAAGAAATGCAAGGAAAACCCTAGAAAAACCTGCATCAGGTAGGTCGGGCATTGTGTACTTGTCCCACGCCCTTCCGATAGCGGGAGAGGAGTTCGCTGTGGTGACGCAGTAAAGTAATATATGCGGTGCGATTCGTAAAAGAAATAAAATGTGTTTTATATTATTAAAAACTGGTGGATTGTAAATAATCATCACCCATTACTCACAAATAATTTATTCGAAATGAAGTTTGTCGATTGGCGAAATGAATTGTAATGTGCTAATTAAATTTCCCAGTGTTTCAGACCATAACCAACTTGGTATTAATTTGATACAGAACGACATGTCAATTATCTATACCATTAACTGAATAATCAGTAACCAAAAAAAATTGATATTATTCAAGTTCAAAAAAAAGTATTTAAAATTTCAAAATCCTCCGTTAAAATTGAGATTCACAGAGACAAGGAAAAAATTAGTTTTGAAGTAAAAAGTTATTGGTCCTTAGGAAACCAATAATCACGATGTTGCTGAGCTGACTAATAAGCCTTGACATGGAGAGTTCCAGTTTCTAGCGCTCGGTCTGAGGACGGAGGTGTTCGATGGCATTGGATAAACCTCCTTCCATGTACAAGTAAAACAAACAACCATAAATACCGCATGAACTAGCACTTCGTCGCTCATATTTAAAACTGACCTCCGATATTAAAATATAAAAAAAGTACATACAATTACGTCTGCCGAGGTTCTGTACCTGGGGGATAATTAATTCAATTCCGTTCGCATAAAATATTTTCCGATTTCTCTATGCGATTAGATGGACAATATCTTTTGGACAGATCTTTAAGCTATCATTATATATCATAGGGCATATATTTTGACATCTAAAATATGCTAGTGGCTTCTATGGTCTACATAAGAAAAAAAACAATATCATCCGATTGTAATAACAAATTTTCTTCTAAATATATAAATTATAGGACGTTTAGTAACGTTACGTGTCGAAATTAATTTAATTATTTTATGAATAGCAAGTGTATGATCTTAAAATTTTACAAGCATTTTTAAATTAGTTGATATTAGGTATTAAAACACATAAAATGTATTTATAATATTTAATTTCACAATGGATGAATGTAAGTATGTGTTTTTAAAGTATCCAAACTGTATATTAAAAGTGTCACTGTTTATTATGCGAACAATTATCATGATAAAATTTTTGAATCCACGTAATTTAGTCAACGCTTCATTTTTCAAGCTCCATAAATGATATTTTAAAATTTTTTAATTTATATATAAACATATATGATATCTTACATATAGACTAATTACGTATTTTCTTTAAGAGTGTAAGTCAATCAATAAAGCCTCTTATTTTATTTCTCTTTTATTTGTCCAGACAATTCAATAAATCATCAGCGAACGGGGTTTGCCCTTCTGCTTCGTTACAGCGACGAATCCATCGCCGAACGGTGCTGACATCCACTGTTGCATCACCATACACATTTTTCCGCCTTGCGCATTTAAGAATTTAATCACAGAACGCTGTGCGTAAATAACAGCCATTCTGCAACCACTGCCACCACTGCAGACACCACTTGACTTAGGAAGTTGTTAGTGAAGTGGATTTGAGAAGAAAGTTTGAATAATCGCGCTAAATTCAAACCTTCACATAACTAACTTATTTAAGAATAAAAATAGGAGTATTACTTATTGAACCACCCTCATATATAATATAAGTGATGCTTTATATATATATATATATATATAACGTTACGTTATATATATATATATATATATACTTTGCTACTTAAGAATAATTTTTCAACTTAGGCCTATTAGTAATAAATGATAATTTTCTAATACTGTTTTCGAAGAACAAAATACTAAATAATAAGGTGTATTGATGCAATTTGATCTACTAGGATAAGTGCTATTATATATATATATATATATATATATATATATTTGATAAATCCATAGCGGTCTGATCGAACAAAGAAACAATGGAGAAGCGAGCTCGGCTACTTTGTCGAAAAGTCGAAATGGCGTTGGCGCGCACGAAAGTCTGAGTGAGTTTGCGTCTACAGCCAGCCAGGAAAGGAGGCACATTATAACAAATTTTTCACCGAGATACCTTGCAGTCTATTTCAAATCAATAAAAATAACAGTATAAGTCTACAAAGAATCTGCAAATCATCAGTTCCAGTAATAAGGCAAATTCGAACAATTTTACACTGAGAGGAAGACGACATCCGATTGCTGAACAAGGAGAGGTTCATCCAAGGCTCCGGAAATTTGTCTGCCTTCGATTCGCCGGTGAGCGTGTAAATTCTGTGAGATCTAGAATCTGTCTAAATAACGATTTGCATTTATCGTGTTGTGTAGGGGAAACAAAGAATGCTGGTACCAGACGGACAATGTGTGAGTAACCCAATTTTAATTATAATAACTGTGAACATTAATTAAAGGATAAAGTCAGATTTCGTCCCCTTTTAATTGTCAATCAAAGTTAATTTCTTTACTTTTAATTTCTTTTATTCTGTCGACATATTGTTTAGGTAAATTGTAAACTGTTTTGTTAATAAGATTTTAAATTTTTTTTGTTCATTATCAAACCCAGTAAAGGCTTAGAGAGAATCGATCTCAAATTTTGTTTGTAATCATCTTTTATCCGTTTAAAGCCACAAAACAAAATAAATATTTTTGTTTGTAAATTGTTCATAAGCTTTTCATTTATATTAAAACATCATATTTAATTATTTCATTAAATAGCTACACAATGTGAACAATTAAATTATTAATTGATTGTTCATATATATATATATATATATACATATACATATATATATATATATATATATATACCTATTGTAAACATTACAAATATGTCATGAATTAATAATTTTTTTTGATTATTGACGGCGTGACCTTTTGGCGAGAACATTGCCAGAGCACAGAATGTGTTTTTGGGAGGTCTTGACGAAACAATCAAAAGTACAGTACAGTACAGTCAGAGAGCAGCGTGTGGTGTGAGAAACAGTCAGTCAAAGGTGGCCGAATTCAGTAAAGTGTAGGGTAAACTTCATCATATTTTCTATTACAGATTCTCCACAGTAAATATAGAGCGTGACAATAAGAATGCAGCGAAGCAGAAATGCTCAAATGTTGCAAAGTGATGGAAAGCGAGAAGACAATAAAATCAGTGCAATGGCCTGTGAAATTAGGGTTGTATAACAATTAAAATTTTATATATATATTTATATATATATATATATATATATATATATATAGAGAGAGAGAGAGAGAGAGAGAGAGAGAGAGAATAGCAGTTATCCTAATTGATCAAATTGCAAAAATACACTTTATTATTTAGTATTTTGTTCTTCAAAAACAGTATTACAAAATTATCATTTAATACAAATAGGTCTAAGTTGCAAAAATTGTTCTTAAGGAGCAAAGTTTTACATTTAAAATAATACTCAACCGTTTACAATCGTGTTTTTACTTTATATTATTTAAAGCTAGTTATTGAAGTAAACTGTCCATTGTTTGCTACACTATGAATTATGTTAAATTATCTGGGTGCCAGGCGTTGCCCGGGTTATCATAATTAATCTCAGAGACATCCATAAACCCGGATTTGTATCCGATCTCGGTTTGTTTTTCGTTATTTTTATGTAACGCCCCTCCACACAATCAGTAAAGGTTCTGCCCTAGCAAAGTAGAAAGGGATTGAAATTATACACAAAAAATATCTGGAGTAACGCCATTTATCTCAGTGACCCCAAGTTTTTTTTTTTTTACATTTTTAACATGTTGGAAAATTACCAGCCGCGTCTTGGATATAAACGGCTACTTAAATGTCATAATTAAACTCAGCAACATCCAATCTAGGTCATTTTCACGATATTTTTGAGTAACGACCTTGCATCATCGTCCCTAATGGAGATACCCTCTATAATGGAAAGAAAGGGGTGCAAATTATACGCATGCGGTTTTGAAGGAACATGTGAAAAAAATTTGGTCAAGTTTTCTCCACGGTTGTAGATTTGTATGCAGATCATACAGTATTTTTCCCTTCCACCCCCACTCATAGGGGTAGATGAATAACTTAACCGGCAAGTTGAACGTTATAAGATTTAATTAGTACAATTTTTGATAAACGATATAATATTTTAAGCTTTTGTGATCCACCTCATTCTCATTTTATATTGCTGCATGCAAATATTTTAATTTTGATTTCACGTTAAATTATAAGTATTTTTATTCTTAAATCATTCTGTTTTGGTTAGCCTTACGCTAAAACCAATAATTATGGAAAGGAAAATTAGGAATCAGATATGAGAAGCATATTAACTAAAGCTTTGGTTGGAGAAGAAAAAAAGTATATTTAAATTCAGAAATAATTTGGTTAAGAAATGAATTGATGAATAAGTAACCATATTAATTATTTATTGAGATTTTACCAGCTGATGGGCAGGTAAAATACTCCTGTCAATAATACAATTAGATAATAAAGCACACACCCAATTACTCTTTAGGTTGTTTAGGTTCTAAATAATATTTCCCTTGGCAGGACCAGTTTTTATTGAATAATTTACTAAAATTGGACGGCTTTACACAGCTGACTTAAAAAATGTCTTAGAGTGGCAGGGAAAGTCGAAGCTGTGTTTTGAGAAACAATGGGCGTTCCGAGAAACTGTTAACCTGATTTCTACCAGGCGGACATGAACTTAACGCAAGCAATTTTCAGATGTCTCTTATACAGCAAAAAATGATCAAATTATTTCAAGATAAATAGAAATTTGTTTTTATAAATTAGCCGACATGTATAAATAATTATTAAGAACCACGAAACCGTTCCTAAACCTAATTATTAGAAGTTTGTAACATAAATAATTATAATTATTTTGGTGGATTATTCCGAAAAGTGTTATTAATAAGCAACAAGAATGTTCTTAACGTTCAATAATTGAAATTTTGTTTTGCCACTTTTAATAATTAAAGCATATGAGTATTCGTACTACAACACTTATAGAAATGAAAATATAATACATAGCCAAAATGAAGTGATGATATAAATACCAAACAACGTTTCTGAAAAATTTGTTACTGTATTTAGTTACTAAAAAACAAAGAAAAAGAGTGATACACCCGCACAATACACTTGACAAACACAAAACGTTTCTTCTTATTAAAATGAAAAAAAAATTACGTCTGATTCAAAATAATGAATAAGAAAGACAGACAATACAGACAAAAAAGGATAATATAATACACTTCTGAGTGTTGTCAACTGACTAGTGCAGTTGTGTTTCTCTAGGGTCTTTATAGCACCTGACGAAAGGCACAAGGATCGCAGAAACGTTGAGTGGCATTTATATTACCCTTTTCTGTCTGTATTGGCTATCTTTCTTATTCATTTCATGTTATTATTATCCAACACTTATAGCTTAAGTAATAGTAATTAAGCACAGCACACCGTAATGTTATAAACAATTGTGTTAGCGCGCTGTAGTTGAAATTTTTTATTGTATTACCTCAATAAATCTTTAAAATAAGTTACCTGTAATAATTATGTACGATTTAGGTTGTTTTTACTTTAGCGTTTCCTCAGCCAAAATTCAATTTATGGTGTCTCATTAACGATACAATTGATTGCAAAATTGATTTACATAAAATTTTATGACCATATTCAAATTAAGCGAGGCTATTAAGAAGAAAAATTTGTACAGGGTGACTAGAGATTTATAGACCTCTCTAAACGCACTTCTATTACATAACTTTGGAGATGATGGGAAATTGCACTTATGTATGCAACCAAGAAAGGAAACATGATGCGGACGTTAGGCCAGATAGTGATTTCATGCCAGATTTTCATAATTGTTACATTTAAAGCAAGAACAATGAGTAAAAATTGTCCGCTTCAAACTAATAAGATGTAAAGGTTAATTAAAAATTATGTAGGTATCTGTAAAAATATTTTTATAACATTCTTAAAATAATTGATTCGAATAATGAAATTTTACAAGGATATGGGAAATTTTGTTGACAAAAAATCATTTCATAAGCGAGGTTTAATCCGTATTCAAAAATCATACTGAATTAATCACATAAATATGGTATACTTGGACAGATAAGTTTTCAGTTTTTCTCACAGTAATTTTTTATACTGTTCCAAGCCAATAAAAAACTTGAGTTAACAAAAAGAAATCGTCAGATTACAGAACAAAACATGGGTCACCGTCGGCAAAACAACAGAGTTAGGCTAAAAGTAACGCATTCCTTCTATCGCATTCCTAACATCCAGCTGGCTGTGGTCACGACTGCAGCCTTGCGACATTCTCTTTTACGATTATAAGTTCGATTTTGTTCACACTTCAAACTATAATTAATCAAAACATTTTCGATATACCTTCCTTCTAAGCATTCCTTAGTAACAAAATTGACACCTCAAGAGACAAGAAGTGACATAAAATCGTCCCTTGTGTTAATTTTGGGAAATTAAAATAAATTGGCATTAATAAAAAATGTAATTTTTCTTGTAGAAGACCTTGATGAAATAGTTCTGGGGCAATATAACTTTTATTATACTTGGTTAGAAGCCTGAGACTATTTGTACAATTCACATTGTTATAAGTGACATGGAAATGGCCGAGGAGTAACTTAAAAAAGAAATAATATAGACACAAATTTACATACACAGACAAGCACACATACATGTAATATAATATATTATATGTAAACAAATTTTGTGTATATTTTTTTTTTCTTTCCAACTCACACCTTGGCAATTTCAATGTTATAAGTTATTATAAATGTAAGTAATCTTGTGTATGTATTATTAATTTCTTAACTGACTGCTTGGTTACTTTCACATTAATAAAATCAAACACATGTAAATTAATTCGTATAAATAAATCGTCAACCTACAGAACCATGACATATTGCATTCGACATTTTCGCCCTAAACCTTTTGCATCCGAATTTCATTTCATTGTAGAAAAATACTTCTGATGTCATACATTTTATAATATACTTAACATAAGTTAAGTATATATATATATTACTACTGGGGGTGACGAGGTTATGGGGAAGCAGAGGCTTTAGCAGTGATGTTGTGTCTGACGCTAAGATTTCCATGGAACACCGTAGAAAAACACGATTATTCTTCTATTTTAATATTAAATACATTTTCTTCATTCCTTCATTATATTATATACTATCTGGGTGCTCGGCGTTGCTATAATTAAACTCAGCAACATCCATTACCCGGGATTTGACTACAATCCCGATTCTTTTCGCGTTATTTTTACGTAACGTCCAACCACCCCGACCCTTTAAGGATACCCCCTCCCATGCCTAAAAGAGTTAAAATTATACATTAAGAACAACGGTAGAAGTATTCTTTGGCCACAAAAATATTATTATTCGACGCAAATATCGGTCGTTCAATGTTTTTGAAATTTTCTACACCCCTCGGGGTTACACGACAAGTTGATAGTCATAATTCAACTCAACGACAACCCCGAATTCGACTCTAATATCGGTTATTTTTGGTTTTATTTTTAAGTAATAGCCCTCCACCCGCATCCCTAAGGGTGCTCCTATTCTATGCCGAAGGGGTTGATATTATACGTAAAGAACATGGGTAAAAATAATATCAATATCCCCGAAAAATATTTTTTCTACACAAATAACGGCTGTTTAACACGTTATAAAATTTCCACCCCCTCCTCTGGGGATTAATCGACTATATGATTGTCATAATTAAACTCAGCGACATCTATAATCCTGGATTTGAGTCCAATCTCGTTTGTATTCGTGTTATTTTATAGTTACGACCCTAAAACTGTTACCTTCCCATGCCGAACAAATTGTACACTACGCAAATATCGTCCGTTTGAGCATCTTTGAAAATTTCCATCCCCGTCCACTCCCGCCCGAAGGGTGGGAGACGTGTCTTACCCCAACAGTTCTTGTTTCCTGTGCACAAAATTTTACGAAATTTGGTGTAATTTTATACACGGATGTAGATTTGTATACGGAACTTACATACAAACAAACATATAAGCAATTTTATTTATTAGGAGGTAGAGAATTTAATTTTCGTATTTGTAAAGTAAATTTTTTAAAAGAATATGCATATCTCGTCAGTTCATTATTCGTAAAATTCATTTTTACCAAAAAATCCCAAGACACTTGTTAAAAATTATCCGAACCGTGCGTTAAAAGTTCCTATAACTGTCAGATTGAGTCTTTTTGCCAAAGTGTGAATTATAATTATATGTACTGTATAAATAATAAGTTTTAATTATTTTAATTTAGAAACTTAAAATTTAAAATTTTGCCGTCCTATACTTACTAAATTATCTAAAATAAAATATTGATATTTTAGCAGACATTTAATAATAACAAAATGACTGTTAGCAACAGAAATTTAATTAATTGTTAGGTTCAATGATAACGCTAACATTGAAAATATTCATACAAGATAAGAAAACACTTAGTTATCTCAATAATTTACGATTTCATCAGGTGATTCATAATGCATATGTTTTTTTATTAATGTTAAATTTCAATTATTTGAATTCAAACAAGTACCAATTATAAATTGCATGGATTCAAGTCCATGCCAATTAAAGCCGATATGAGGGATATCGTTGTGTGTTTTGATTTTCGTATGAGTATTTTCAATGCTTATGTAATAACTGAACTTGATAATAAATTAAGTTTACATAGTAACAAATATTTTTTTAAAACAATTAATTCCTGTTGAAGCCTATGACAGCCGTGATCACATTGTTCGTCGAAAACAATTCACGATCGAAAACCCTTTCTAAAGATGCGCTTTGTTTTTTTATAGGTAAAGACAGGCTATGTATAGGGTAATCCCAATAGTGGCGACTCCCCTCTTATAGCATAAGAAAGGGAGTTAAATAGCGTAGAAAGGGATTAGACAGGGGGATGCTGATGGTAGAGCAACGTAGCCAAGAGTTAACTAGGGCCCCGGGCCATGGTTTAAGGATCCTACCCGGCAATTCGCCTAAAAGTAATGCAGGACAAACCCTTAAAATAACCTGCATTAGGTAGGTCGGGCATTTGGTACTTGTCCCACGCCCTTCCGATGGCGGGAGAGGGGTTTGCTGTGAGGTCGCAGCTTATCCCTCGCCATGCATTGGCCAGTTTAGGAGGCAGCTGGCCGTCTATTCCAATAGGAATAGCGGACAACTCTTACCGTATGCCCAAGGTCTGCGAGCCCGGAAACATACACCTCTCAAAACAGGCCGAGGTGCCTCGGCTAGTGGGAACCTTAGTCCAAAAAACCAGAGAGATGTGAAGGAATTCCCAAAGGTAGCCTCCGCTAGAGCTCTCTTATAGGCTATCTCGCTTTGTTGAATCATTGGATTGGTTTTAAAGACTTCAGCGCTCACTTTCCAATCTCGAGATTTAAACTGCCGTGGATTACTTTAATTTTATGCTCAGAAAAGTTAAACATTAACTTCAAATGAAGCTGTCGTATAATAAATGAAAATAATTGATAGACGTTCCTTTTAACTCCATATATGACTTGGCCATTCTAGAAGAACTTGTATTTATATAATAATTTTTTAAATATTGTTTTTAGTCATTGTTTAAGTAAGTTCTTCGCGTACCTTCAATATAATTAATGCATAAATGAGTTTCTAATATTGAAAGCGGCTCTTTTAATAGTTTCAAACGAGTTCTTACATTACATCTTAAAAATATAATTCGTCTCAATTATGAGAGTAACTTTCTCGTTATTATGCCCATATGACCAATAAGATTAACGAGTGTTAGCCCCGTGTGAAAGCAATGCTCTAAACTCTGACCTTACAACAGTAGGTCACTAACACCAGCAGGCGTTTCGCCTCGTCATCGAAGCGCGGGAAGAATCTTAGAATGTGAAACGGCGATCAGTTAGCGCAGTTGTCAGTTCCACGTTGGCCAGGAAGTTATCTGACAATACAAGCTTCACTTCTGACGGATGCAATTACTAGACACGTCCGAGGGTGAAAGCTTCTATACTATTTCCGATTAAATCTTGCAACCCAAATCTTACTACCGCGTATCAGACATTCACGAACACTTGTGCACCATTTGTGGGCGCCCGGAAAAACTCAACAGACAGAAACGTTTCATGCGGAAACGGAGCGGAACGCCAACGGAAAGAGAAGACAGCTGTTAGGGCGACGTCTGAAACCTTTACAACTTTTACGTATTCTGCCTCGATGCACAAATACCAATTCAATTATTGCGTTTTCAAGATTTACCTACGAATATAGCCACATATTCAGGATGTGAGAAACGAATTCTGATTGAAAATAATAGCATTTTATTTGCCGAATATATCTTTAAATACTAACTGAGTCCCTGGTGTTGCCCGGGTATTTATTTAACTTAACCTCTTGGTGAACATTTCATGTAACCGGCATCAATAGCGTCACTGTTTGCAACATTTATCTATTTACGTTCCGCTTCCCGACCTAATCCCTCGGCATCTAACTTAATATAAACCATGATGATGACTGGATGTATAACAACTCGCGAATTCTCCTACTACATTAAGTAAGACTATATAAAAAAAATCACGCCGAATTAAAAGAGTGAAAAATACTCTGTAATTTAATAAAATCTAAAAAATCTCCCACTCTTTTAAAATAGTAAATAAAATAAATCTTTAGTTAAGCAGACCAAATTAGCTGGTACCATAAGAAAGTACGAAAAACACTTGGTATCTTTAGAGGGTCAAAGTTACTCCTGGTAACATTTGTCAACCATGTGCACGCGCACGACCGTCATGGGTAATGCGACATTTAAACTCAGCGACTCCTATAACACCGAAATCGAAAACAATCACGGTCTTTTTTTGTATTATTGTTTTATGTCAACCAATTACTCCACCACCCGTACGGTAAGGGTGCTTCCCTCAGTTCTCCTTCGGAGTTGAAATTAGACACGTAAAATTTCTATAATAATTCTCAGCGACCCCAAAAAAGTTTAATTATACCCTAATAATGTTCGTTTAGGAATGTTTTTAAATGCCACCCATTCAACCCACACTCCTAGAGTTGGTAGGTGTGTCTTAAGCAGGGATCGAAATTAACATTAGAACGAAGTACGAAAGTGCTCTAAGCGTTTGATTGTACGCGGAAATTTATTTCACCCCTTTCCATATCTTTCCACCCCAACTCTTAAGGGCTGAACTACATCTTAACCAATAGGGTAAATGTCAGAACCCTAGATTCAAAACCAGTGTCATTTGTTTACTCCTGACTTTTATGTAACGGTCTTTCACCCTCATCCTCCCCAACATCTAGGGGTCAAAAACAACTTAACTGTCATAGCGAGTGTCAGAATTAAACTCATTGACACTTGATTTGACACCAATCTCGGTTGTTTTGCGTTATTTTTATGTAACGTTCCCCCCACCTATCTTATTGGTTCTGTAAAGGGTTAAAATTATACACTAAACACAGCTGAAGGAGAAACTATTAATCTCATCGACCCTGAAAAAAAATATTCGACTGTAATATGGACCGTTTTAGCATGTTTTTAATTTTCTCTCCCGTTCACTCCTTGAACCCTTCCCAAATCCGACATAAAACTTCGCGGGCGTCCGCATAAAAAAAAATCCCCAAAATTTCTTCGTATTCAGGTGACTGGTATAGGAACCGATAGGACACACATACAGACCCACGGGCAGTCATATTGTACTATACCAAAGAGACTACAAACAAAGATGCTTACAAGCTGTAGCCAAATAATGTAGTAAACGAAATGATTAAAAATGAAAAATCCCCAAGTCGGAGAACCAAATGATGTGGTATACACAAGATTAATCAAATAAATAAAGGAAGAAAGTCGAAATTAAACCAAATATGTTTTTTACAAGAAAAAAAAAATTATTAATTTGACAAATTCGGTTTTCGATGAATTTACATTTTATTTTGTTAAGTTAATACCTCAGCTTTTCTGAGAATCTTAATTTGAAAGCCGGTTAATGGGGCCTCCATTAAAGACAGTGATTAGCATAATTTCACCAAGTTACAAAGGCATAAAAAATTAAATTAAATTTGCAATAACAAAATTTTAAACCAATAACAAAAAAGTTATAGAAATCTGGAGGTAAAGGATATTTACTTCAAGGTTTACACAAAAAAGTTTTTTTTTACAAAACCGTTTATTTAGAGCTGCTCTGGTTTGTGCACATGTGATTATTTAATTTTTTTAGAACACGATATTTCATAGAAAGGCCGTAGGATTTATTTTGTTCTCGGCCGACTTTCTACAATTTGGGCGCATTTCTACTATGCTGAATTAGTATTGTCACGCTCAGTTTGCTGTGGAGAATCTTTAATAGAAAAACTGATGATATTCAGCCCATACATTAGAGACTCTAGCTTGGACTACCACAATCAGGCCCTTCAAAACACACTGACTTGTCTCCTACACACACAATTCTCTCTCGCTATCTGAGTGACTATGTTTTCTGACTACATAATGATCGGCCTCCCAAACACACACTCCTTTTATGAATATCTGAGTAAGTAACGACGCTAAAGTTATGATCGTCTTATGTGCCTTTTAGACAATACACCGTAGCAACCATTATAGTATCTGAATTATCGCGCCAAACAATGCTGTTCCTTACAATTCTGTGGCCTCAAAGTTACGCCGCCAATTCTTAAATAAATAATTTTACTGAAGCATTTCATTACACATTTGTAATCTCTTCAATATATATATATATATATATACATATATATATATATATATATATATATGTACGTATATATTTCTATATATTATTATTACAATATATATATATATATATATATGTACGTATATATTTCTATATATTATTATTACAATATATATATATATGTACGTATATATTTCTATATATTATTATTACAATATATATATATATATACATATATATATATATATATATATATATATATATATTGTAATAATAACTAGAGGCAATTACAGAATTAATAATTGGAAATTGTAGTAAATTGTTATCGGCGAGAATGTAAACACAACAATGGGTAAAACATGTACAGGCGAGCCTTTGTCGGCGAGCGCATAAAGCTCCGGGGCTCACAACGGCAGTCACACGCAGAATTTCATCGACAGTAGAAGGAAAATTTCATTAACAGAAGTTTGCACACAGAATTTCATCGAGTACCGGTTGGACATAGAATTCAATCAAGTAAAGGTCGCTGGAAAGTTTTTCAATAAGTAAAGCCACAGGTAGAAATTCAACAAGAAAAGACTCTTACAAAATTTAATCTAGAAGGAGTTGATAACATCCTGATTGGCCCTTGTTTCGAACGAGAACTACAATATTTGCTGGCGAGAGAGAGGGACTTAATGCAGAGGACCACAGGTGTTGTACGGAGTAATTGTTTCAGGTGAAAGATACAAAAGTTTTGGACAGTGATTTTGAAACGAATTAAATTCTGTGAAATGATGGCCTATTATATGTGAAAAGTGTATAGTGTATCAAAGAGCCCAATTGAATTCCTGGTACCAGTAAAGAAAACTGTAAGTAGAGAGAGAAATTTAATCAAATTTACTGTAAACTTTAAATAAGAATCAAAATGTCAGATTTCGGGTTTCAAGTTCATTTTGCTGTTTAAATTCTAATTAGTTTGAATGTTGTAAATTTTGATTGTTAATTTTAATGTAAGAAAAGGTTTGTTCTTTATTTAAAAGGCCCAATAAACGACCCTGAGACGAGAATAGATAAGTTTGTAAAATAGTAGGGGCACGAATGTAAATTAATCACAACAAGAGAATTTGTTAATATTAATTTAAATAAATTAATTGATTTCTGAGGTTTAAATTATGTAATTATTTAAAATCCTTTCATTTCAATTTAATAAATAAATTTCATCCGTTAATTAACCATAATAATTTAATTTCCTTCGAGTATCACATATTGGCGTGCCAACGAGAGGCAAATTCGTTGTTAATTAATTCATTTAATTCTGAGTAATACATTTTGGCGCATCAACGTGTCGCCAACCATTGATTTATCTACTTCTTTTAATGTAATATATATAAATATATATGTATATATATAGTAGTGAATAACATCGGTAAGTGGCCACCCTTTGTTCGCGGGCCTGAGAGGGAATTAATTAAAAGTGCACGTGTGCCAGAGAGGCCCCAAGAAGCCGAGGGTACGCGTCCCTTTTTTTTTTGCATCGTTTGGGGGGGGGGCGGAGTAAGGATATATACTCCGAACCCGGGAGACTGAAAGGGAGGACTGAAAGTGGAGTGAGAGAGACGAGAGGGTGAAAAATTTGGCGAGCTGTAAGGAACAAAAGTTTTGGAGACACGACCATTGCGGGAAGCCGAAGAAGGAGATGGTGGGCTGCTACAAAACCAGTGATCCGCTGCAAGTCGGCTGACGCCACAAGTTAAATTAAGGGTCACCATTAATGTAAAGTGCCTTCAGAAGTTAAAGATTTATTTTACACAGTACGGAACTAAGCTATTTTTGTGAATAGAAACCAAGCCGCCCACATTACTTTGTAGAGAAGGAGGATTTCATTATACAAGCCGGAGGTAATTATTGTTAATTTTTTGCAGACTATATGTATATCTGCTGGCGAATAAATTAATTTGTTTAATGTATTTTTTATGTAATAATTTTTTATATATATGGTAAAAAGTCTAATCATTACAATATATACTCACCATTATAGAAATTTACCATGGGCAATTACATTAAAATGTTCATAATTTTGCTTTTGACATTTAATTAACTTTATAACCGTTGAATTATTGTCGATTGCCCAGTAGTTTCTTTTATTTCATTCAATATTCTCAGTGTAATAAGTAACATATATTTTATATGTTAATGATACTTCCTTAATAACAACACTTCAACTGTAAATACAATCAATTTAAAAAATGGCCTTATTGCCTATATATGGACTTCACCTTAACGCTCAATACAAGGGTCACACATGTAGTGTGAAATGAATCGTAGTCACTTTAATTATATAAAAACGTCTGTATTATACAGAAACAGGGCTTGTTAATAAAATATTATATGGAATATTTTCCTTTTAGAGTTGAGTTAATTTTTTGTTAAACAATTGGTGTTAATGTCAGTAGCCGAAGCGAATAGCCTTGCGCGAATTCTCGTGGAACCTGTGCCATAAAAATAAATGTGCAATATAAAGGCGTTGTTTGGCAAGTATGGCGTGATTTCTTGGGGAAGAAGGGCGACCAACCTACCGGAAGTTTCACATTCCGGCCCTGCCCCTCCTTCTACACTTGCAGCGGTTTTTTGTTTCTTCTCAGTGTGGGAATTTTGTAACAGTTCCCACAAGCCTTGGTGAGATTTATAAATCAGTTTTAGCCGTAGCCGTAGATTTATCATGGACAAACGAAGACAGTCGTTGTTGTCCTGGCCAAACTTGTCAACTTCCTGGAGCTCTCACCTCGTGAAATTAGTAACCTTGGAGCTTTACTGGTTTGTCACTTGTCAGGTTCATTACCTACAATAACATCCGTACGTCAACTCTATTTCATCTCAGACGTTAAAAAAAACCTTTTAAATACTGAAATATAGAATTTCACATTACACTTTTCTAATAGAACACGGAACAATATTCCTGATCGACATGGTAAATTAGTTAATTTTAATTTAATGTATGGTTATCTAGCTGGAGATTGAATTATTGCAATTTCATCTCCTTCTAAGAATACAAATCGTATTCCGTTTTATTTATTCTGCATTTTCTCTGGGTTCGAAAATGTATCCGGTAGCATCAGTAAAGAATTGCTTGTCAGGGATGTTGATAATTGAAAATTATCTGACATTCTGATAACATATTTTAATAATGATGGCAAAATATATCAGAATAAATTATTAATAAATAAATATTCTTAACATACAAATATAATACTATGTAATGCATGCTACACGGTACAGACAAAACGAGCTTTAAAATTTCGGATCAAAGAACACTTTTCTAACTTAAAACATCTTGATCGGAAGCAGTTTTGACAAACGTGTTTACCTTAATGATCGTAATAATGTTCGTTTTGTTAAAGAGAACTAATCCTTTTCCAGATTAATAAGTGAAATGTTACAATTAAATCTAATAATAATTAAATTAATGTAAAAATGACACTCAAAATTATATATTGTAATAATATGAGGCATTATATTATTGGAGACGGCGCACGTGTCGTGGAGAGACGTGCGAGAAAGGGCGACTCGGGTGGCCCTGAGAAATTGCTGCAGCTGCAATGAGAGACAGGGGATGATGAGGGTCCAGAAGCCCATTGATTTGGGAAACGGCGAGTCGAATTGTTTACGCAGATGGTCACAAAGGGGCCATGTTAGAGCAGGCTACTGTCTCTAACGAATGACCTGAAAAGGACGTTGGACAAAAGAGAGGAAGCCGTAAGTTAAGTAGACGGAGTGTGACAATGCGAATTGTCACAGTTCGAAAGGCGGCCGAAACGAAAATTTAGACGAATGGGTATCTGTCACTGCGCCGTGGCGACGTAAGTGAAAGACAAGGGAGGAAGATGATATAAATAGAAGAGTCGCCTATTGTAATAGGATGAGTTGTGGTATAGCAAGCAGCAGAGTTGGTTGGTGTTAGCGTGAGAGGAGAGACGGTCAGCGAGCAGCAAAGACAGTGGTTGCTTAACACGAGAGAGAGACATTTGTTACTTAGCACGAGAGTGAAGAAGGAGCAAGCAGCAAAGTTGGTTGGTGTTAGCGTGAGAGAGGAAGGAGCAAGCAGCAAAGTTGGTTGGTGTTAGCGTGAGAGGAAAGAAGGAGCAAGCAGCAAAGACAGTTTTTGCTTAGCACGGGAGAGAGACATTTGTGTTTTAGCAAGGGAGAGAAGAAGGAGCAAGCAGCAAAGAGTGGAACAGTGGTTATTTAGAGTCAGTGAAGTGAATATCAGGACCTATAAAGTGAATGTCTAAGGAACGAGTCAAGGTGGACCTAGGAAACTGTAAGTTAGAATATACCATATTAAATAATGTAAACGTCGTTAAAAGATAGTAGTCAGATTTCGTTCCCTTCGATAATAAAATTTAAAGGCAAACTATAGGTTAAGTTTATTGTGTTTGATTTAAAAACGTAAATGTTGTTTTTTTTTTTTTGATGGTTTGGATTCTGTTCTTAGTCAAACCCAGTAAAGACCCAGGAGAGTAAGAGGTCTCATGTTTTAATGTTAAAGTTGTAAATTCATTGGTAAATTCTTTTCGTATTTAATAAATTTATTTGTTGTTCATAAAAATTATTCTTTGTTTATTTCGACCCATTTATATGTTTATTACAATTTGGCTACCACGACGGTGGACGGAGATTGGAGTAAATAGCTGTTTATTACATTTTGGCGACCTCAACGTGAGGCACTGTTTATTAATTAATTGATTAAAAAGTGGTTATTACAATATATATATATATATATTGTAATACACAATAATAATCAATTAATTATCTGATTTTGAATGTCCACACGTTGATTCGCCTTTTATGTAATACTCATAAATAATAAGAACAATTAATTAATTAAATGGAACAACTATTTAATTTTCGCCACTCGTTGGAACGCCAAAATGTAATGATCACTTAATGAACAATTAATTAAAAGGAAATTAATATAATGAAAAACTATCTAATAATGGGGCATGAATAAAACATTTATTAAACTAACCCAACAATTAATTTATTTATAAACAAATAGTTTACATTTACAAAACAATTACTCGCCGATCTTTACAACAATTTTATTATAAATAACTCAAATTTTCTCCTTATCTCAGGGTCTTTACTGGACCTTTAAATAAAGAAAATTTATTCCCCTTTTAAACAATTAATTTACAATTTACCATTCACAAATATTTTAATACAAAATCGAAATAAAATCGAAATCTGACGATATTCTAATTTCAATATTAACGTTTACATTTTAATATAAATGTTTCCTTTTTTTACTCACTGTCTGTACTGGTACCAGGGCTATTGGAAAGATTCAGCAACATACTTTCACCTCAAACAATATTACAAACAGGGCATTTTACACTGAATTTACACTTTTTTAACTATTGGACTTTTCACTATTGGTGGCACCTCGCAGAATTCCTCCTCGTCGATTCTCAGTATTGTTTGACATAATACTCAGAGACTTTTCTGAGTGACTATCTGGATTAATTCCGTCCAACTTTTCTTTTCAATAATACGTCCCGTTGATTTAGCTTACAAACACTTTCTGTTGTTTTTACTGCTGCCTGCTTCTACTTTATTATTAATGTTTTACATCCTCTCGACTATTCCTAATACAACTAATTTCTCTCTCCTCTGATTACAGAGGATTCGTATTCGGCAATGTCTCGTCGCTGACTGCCCACTCCACCAACTTACGTGCGCCAATCCAAACATTACCTTGCCTGTTCATATTATCGTCCATTATTGGATCATTGTGTGTTTGCCGGTAACAATTCCATTTCAATAGTTTATAATTATTAACTCTTAATTGCCCTTTAATTATTACAATATATATATATATATATATATATATATATATATACATTGCAGTTTGTATATTTAAATCTTTAAACATAGAGCTCTTTGTTATGTTCAAAGATGACCATTAAAAATTACCGTTTCCTTAGCAGTATTGTTCGTTATTTACATCTATTTTGTAGGGTATTTGTTGTCATGCAGCCAAGAGATGTACGTATTTTTAAATTTATTATTGGTTTTTCATTTTTGATTTATGAAGCAGTAATTTCTCATAAATGAATGTAAGTTTTATATTTTAAAGGTCCATTAATTAATATCTGAAGACATTCTTGCGTAAGGACGAAACGTTGTGATTGTCTATGGTTGTAATTACTTTATTAAATATTTTATTCTGACTTATTCCACCATTAGTATTTGTAATATATTATTATAATTGAATTTTAATTACTTCGCCCTAATATGAATTTAACCTAGGAGTGTCTAATAGCATTTTATTTCCCCATACAAAAGTAGTACAGGGTAAACGGTTGACGATCTTTGGTTATTGTTAAGCAACAGATGTGACTACTATGTTCCTTGAAAATGAGAGTGATCGCGTTGTACGTGGAAGGTCCCAGTTCTCTGAAGGCCTTAGCCTTTCAACATAATTTAATGAGGCACGAATGGTGATGAAAGGGATGCCGAAAATTCACTTTTTCTAAACGAATCTTCGGGGTTTTAGAGAACCGTTTATAAATGAGCATAAATGGAATGCTAGTTATAAAAATGTTTGAATTATATAGTACATACATAATTGATGTCTACCGTAATAGTAAGCAAAAATTGAGACTTTTACTTCTCTGTATACTAATTAAAATATTAGTTATTTATGCATTAGATAAACTTTTTCAAGCAACGTACATGAATAGGCAGATAAATTTCAGCTTTCTAGGAGCCGTTCCGCATTTTTTTGGTGGAAAAGGTTTCTTTCTCTCTTGAGTCTTGCAATAAATGATGCTGAAAGTTGTTTGGCAACTTTTCGCCGACATCTCTCACCTTTGCATTTCCTTATGATGGATGCATGGTCTATCTGCTCACTTTCTGGTCTCAACTTTTATTTGGATTGTCTTAATTTTTATCGTAAAACGGCACGTGAACTAATTAACTAATATGATTAATTTGTGTTTTGAATGGAATATTTTCTAATGATTTTCATAGATTTACCCAGCACATACTTTTACGATACACATTTTATCCAAGTGCATAAATTTGCATCACTAACTTTAAATACAGCTTACTCCTATTTTTTTAGAGTAACAGGCTTCCATGAGGGTAATACAAGTTGTGGAAACCCCTATTAAATATCATAGGAAGGGATATGAAAGGGAGGATGCGGAAGGGTAGAAGAAGGTATCCAAGGGTTAACTAGGGCGCACGGACTGAATTTTAAGGATTCAAGCCGGAAATTAGTCTTAAAGTGTTGCAAGATTAACCAATAGAAAACCTGCATCATGTAGGTCGGGCGCTTGGTACATATGCCACACCCTTCCCATGGTGGGAGATGGATTTGCTATGGGATCGACTAGTTTAGGAGGCAGCTGACCGACTATTCCAATAGGAACAAGGAAAAGCTCTTGAGAGAACAGATGCCACAGGCTTCCTGATGTTTAAATAAGGACTATCGGGATTTCATTGTGAGCAATGTCTAAATGAAAGCTTTCCCTGACAGTGCCTCATTTGGTGCAAAAAATGACATATTTTACCCTAAAAATATTTCTTAATCGACTTCAAAACAAATTATAAGAATTTTACTAATATTCTGTACTTTTTTCTTTTACAGTACATTTATTTGAATCTCTTGAAATCTGTTTCTCGTTTAACTTCAACTTAAATATTTCACAATTAAGTATTGTTTATCAGTAGCCAAATTTGAGCTTGGTTATACTTATGAATATTTGTATTTGACTGTCTGTGCAAAGTTTTATAGAGTTTATAAATATATAATTATCAGTCCAAGATGTAAAAACAATTTTTTAAAACATAATAAATATTTAATAATAAGAGAAAAGGCAAATACAGTCAAAAGAAGTGTTGAAATAAATACCACACAACGTTTCTCCAAACCTAGTTCCTTTCTTCAGGTACTAAACTAAAACCAAAAGAGCGTAGAGTGACACAACCGCGCAAAAGAGTTTGAGTTTGTTAACTGTGCTGTGCGATTGTGTTTTAAATAAAGGAACAGGCTTTCCAGAAACGTTGTGTGGTATTTATATCATCACTTCTTTTGTCTGTATTTGGCTATATTTCTTGTTATTAATTTTTCAAAACAAAAGTATATTTTTCATTGTAATAAATAATTAAATTGAAAATAGTTGGAAAGCTTTTATATTAAAATTTTAAAATTTTTAACGCTGTAGTTTAGTAATTTTTTATCGCCTTGGGATCAATTGAAAATAACTATATTTTGTTCGATGGATCTTTTCACGTTATATTGCATCCCTTTGACTGTGAATCCACGAACGATATGAACATGTACTTTTTGCTGATAATACTTTTTTACGTTAACATTCATAATGATTTAATGAATATTTGGCATATTCTAGAACTATAAATTTTATTATTATTGTAAAGAACGCGAGCTGTCCCGGCGAATAAATGTAATAAATGATTCTCGGTTTATCAACACAGTCAAATTATTGTCAGAAAACGTTTCTGTTATACGCGCTTGATTATTTTCATATCAACGATTGTAGACGAATTAAACAATGAAGTAATATCCTTATTTAGCTTACAATATAATGACCGATTGTAAACACCCAAAAAAACTAGTTAACAGTTGAATGAAAAATATGGATGGCGCTTAGTTTAATTATGACATTCATCTTGCCTGTTAATCCCCTGGAGTGGGCCAATAATTTCTTCGAAAGAAAGTTTTCCGGGGTAAATGTCATAGCATTTATCCAGATATTTTTGTGTATAATTTCAACCCCCTTCGGCGTGGTGTTGGTGGGATGTAGAGGCGTTAAATAAGAATAATGCAAAAACAACCGAGATTGAAGTCGAATCCGGGTTTATGGTTATCGCTGAGTTTAATTATGACAACCCGTACTACGCCGGGAACGTAACTAGTGTTTATGTAAAATTTTAATGTCTAAAACTTGACACCTTTTCAGGATAAAATACGTCAAATTTTAAAACAAATAATTCAATATATATTGTAATAATCAAAATGAACAGGTTAATTAAATTATAAGATTATAAAAAATTAACAAACAAAATAATTATTTATTCAATTGTGGCTTCCAAAAGTTAAAACAGTTAGAATTGAATTAAGATCTCTTCTCTAGGGTCGTAACTGGGTTCGATAATTAACAGAAAAGTAATTTAACTGATTAAAAATTCAGTTTAAAATTTACCTAAAAACAATATGTCGATAAATGAAATAAAGTTAAATGTAAAGAAATTAAACTTTAACGAAATGAAAGATGAACGAAATCTGACTGTACCCTTTTAGTTATCGTTTACAAATATTATTATCAAAGTTTTGGTTACTCACATAATGTCCGACTAGTACCAACATTTTTTTGTAGCTTCAACACTACACTTTAAATGCAAAATTTTACAGTGATTCTAATTTCATCGCAGATTTTACACATACGCTGTCGAAATGCCCGTACTCAGTTCTCAGGAACCTCGGATGATTCTCTCCTTAGTCAGCTATCGGATGCCGGTTTCCCTCAATGCAAAATTGTTCAATTTTTATAATGAAGCAACCTTTGCTTCACCGTTGGCTAGTTGTTAGAAAATCTCTCTGTCCAACTATCTGCTTGCTTACAGGAACTCACGATTTGCAGATTTTAGACTTTTACTGTATTATTTATCTATTTGTATCGAACTGCTAAGTATCTCGGTGAAGATTTGTTTTAATGTCTCTCCTCTCATGGCTGACCGTAGACGTAGACTTCTCGTATGCAGATTTGGTTGTCTATCCTTTCGTGGCTGACAGTAGACTGAAAACTAACTTTACTTTTGCGTGCAATCGTCATTTCGGCTCTTTAACAAAGCAACAGAGCTCAGCGCTATTGTCGCTTTTGTCGCTCAAATACCGCTACAATTCATTTATCAAAACAATTAAAATTATCCCGAATCAATTTAATGGCGTAATTAACTATTGCTTCAATATATATATACACAATGCATTCCCTCAATGCATTACAATATATATAATTATATTATATATATAATATATAATTATATATATATATTGTAATGCATTTAAGGAATGCATTGTTTCGGATTAATGGTCTTGGCCGGCACAGGAAGTGGCAATGAGTACTTAGGATTTGTAAAGCAGGGCAAGGGACACGCGCGGGTGGCCTGTTGCAAGATAAATCGGTTTAGGAAAGGCATTGTGTCTTGGCCGTCACAGGAAGCGGCGTATTGACTTAGGATCAACGCGGTCTGAAGGATCTTGGAAAAGCGCACATGTGGGGGTGAGAATACAAGTGCAAAGTAATTACGGGTCCTATCTCGATGTGACAAGACAGAGCGGCTAGATATTTTACTAGCTTGGGAGCAGCAGCTGCAGAGTGTAAATCTCGGAGTAATGGAGAAACTGTCAATGAATTGCGACGTAGTCTTTGAACAAAGCAGAAGATAGAAGGGACGGTCATATATAAAGGGAGGATAAGAATTTGGTAGTGAGTCGAGGAGTTGAGTCAGTTGAGTGTGGAGGCTTACGGCGAGATGGACTATGGAGAAAATTTGCAGCCTGCGAGAGAAATAGAAAATTTATGTCAACGATAAACATTTTTGTATGCAGAAGTTCAATCTGTAGTAATATCAAAATTTGACCACTGTATTCGATGGTAGGAGACAAGGACATTGAATCCAGCGTCGAGTAGTTTTCCCCACGAGCAACTGGGATGTCCTTCACCAGCTATCGTCGAACCAGTAATATGTGTTAGAGTCAGTGTGTAAACGTCCAGTCTATAAAGTGTGTGTGTATTGAACGAGCCAAATGTTCCTGAGTAATCGTTAGTTGAAATTTATGGTATTAATATGTGTAAACGGAATTAAAGGATACAGTCAGATATCGTTCTATTCTTTTTGTTAATAAAATAAACTCTTTTAAATTTACAATCAATCTGGTAATTCTAAGTTCGTTAATAAGTTTCGTCGATGTCTAGACGATTAAATACTTCTGTTTAATTTAAAGATAAATGTTGGGTTCTTTGATTATTTAAGTGTTCTGGCCGTTATCAAACCCAGTAAAGACCCATGAGAGAAGGAGATGCTTTTTATAATAGTAAATTGTATAATAAATGTAAATTCAGAAGAAATAAAAATTGTTCGTTGTTTATAAATAATTAATTTTTTTTTATTTTGACGCCTTTTAATTATTACAATATATAAATATATATATATATATATATATATATATAATTTCACCATTGCTTTTTAACTGGAGTAATTTACCTTTACTTGAAACCTAATGTTTCTTGAAAATTTAAAAGCAAAAAACCTCATTAATCAAATTGCAGCCTAATAATTGGAAACATAATTTTATATATACAAGCAGGTACATAATAAATTTTTTCGCATTTTATTTGTTGAGACTATTCATGAATCAATATATTTATAAATGATAATGCTTAATCTTCAATAATCTAGTTGAACATAGTCATTAGTATGTTTTGAACCAATAATTGAATTCTAGTGGTGTTGAGGTTTCTGCTGCTTTTCACTTTATCATACTTAACTCCCCGTTTCGAAAAAAATAATTTGTAGCTTTAACCACAGACTGTTATTTTAGGAGATTATTTAATTCAAAATACGTTGAATAATTATCCTTTGTAAAATTGTGTTTATTTCCTTATATTAATCAAGGATTTCTTTCAGTTCTACTTTATTAGTCCATGTTTGTGATCTTACAAGAAAAATAGGCGTATGGTACGTCGTTTCACAGAAGGCAGACGGAATATTTATCAGAGTGACGAGAGGCCAGTGTGTTGCCAATAATCGATATTTAGGTGGTGGTGATGAGATTCATTTTCCAGTGAAATAATGCCCAATCAACAGTAACAATGTTGTTTTACTTTTTTTTTTGGATGTAATCGAATTACGTAATGCTTTTCCTTATCTTCAAACAATTTAACTTCAGTATAAAAATGGAAGTATACACGGTTTTAAAAGAACAATTTTATTCTTAATATTGAGCAAGCAAGAGTCCTCGAATTGCCACCGAGCGAATACATTGTAGCGAAATATTTTATGATAATTTAAAAATAGATGTCAATTGGACATTCACATGTTTTGAAAAATAATTTTTGTCCATTCAATTATCATAGCTAATATACAGGTAATATTTAATCTAGTAGAAACTTGTTCGAAAGTTTAGTAATATTAACAACCTCTAGGTAATTAGTTTGCTCGACGTATCTATTTAGGTGAGAGATTGCACCTAAGGTGCATTAGAAAATCCAGGCTGTAATGATCGGGGAAGAAAATCGCCCAAACAAACAGTTACGTCCCTGTTTCGAAATAACGGGAAACCCTTTGTGATGACGGCATCCGCTCTCATTAAGAAAGGAACGAGGTGTAAATTACGATGACTGGCCTATTATGAAACTGATATACATTCTCAGATTTCTCCAGCCGCAGCGAACCAATTAGGAAATAGTAGAAATATTTTCATTACAAAGCATCAGATAACACTTATTTACACATGATTTTTAATTGTTAAGGCGCTATTACAAGTACTGTCAGTACAGTCTATATTTAAATGTGGAAACTTATTGAAACATTTTTCAATTAATTTATATAATATGTAATTTGATTTTGTATTTATAGACATTTAAATAGATTTAATAGCAGAATACGTTTAATATAAATGAACTGAAAAAGTTTTTAAGATACACAACGTGTCACAGATATCATGAAGTTAAAAAATTGTTTCAACGATGTTTGATCTGCTCAGATAATGATATGAGGTTAATTCTATCAAAAATTTTAGTATTAATACTCATACTTTTAAAATTAGGTTTCTATAATCTCTCACTAAGTACACAAACTCTTGTTTTTGTTGGAAGTGGACATAAATTTATATGAGACCAATAACAAAAGAACTGTAAGGAAATAAAATTAATTGCAAGCAGGGCTGGTTTTATATTCTCTAATATAAGAAGGAAAATTGATTTTACAAGTGAATTTCCTTGCCAATATTATTTATAAAATATTTTAAATTACTGGAATCGCAATTATAAAAGATTATTAATTGATTACGAGGCATGTTCAGAAAATAAGTGTACTAGATTTTTATATTTCTTTAGAAAAAGTGTAATTGAAAAAAAATACAGGATATCTGTTTTCCGACATAGCCGCCATTCCGTTCAATGAATCTGGAGACCCAGTGGCACAAGCTTCTTTATGCCCTCCTCGAAGAACTCTCCCTAAACTTTGTAAATAATATATCATGTTTTTATGAAGTTAAATCATAAACGTGTACGTGTATATTTAATTAAATCAAATCATATAATTGAAAGAGGCATTAAATTTGAATGATCAACGAATGGTGATTACAAATAGAATGTAAATTCTAATCCAACAACAACTGCACTGTTTTACAAAGTTTTCAAGTCTCAGTGAAAATGGAAATTCTGAAATGAAGATACTGAAGTCAAGCGCATATCAAGAAGAATGATGAAAACAGAAAAATATGCGAGTAATTCTGGGTGCCGTCGTCTGGAATTCTAAGTTTCAACTTTCGCCTACTGACACTGTCTGGCAGGAACATGCGTGGCTTTTCTCTGAAGGAAACTTGCTCCTGCCACTCACACTTTCACAACCTTCACATAATTTGCAGAACTTTGTCGCTTTGGTTAATGAATGTCTGACATCTAAACACTGAATTACAATAAGCAAATATCTTGCTGTTGTAGTGTGGTTTAAACGTTCTCTTCTAAAAAAATAGTTCCCATATACTCGAAAAGTGTCCGAAACTCTTTATTTAATTATTTAACGGGGAAATAAATCGCACATGCAGATTTTAAGGGTGATAATTTTGGAGCTAGCGACGAACGACTAGAGCAGCGATGAGAGCAGTGACAAAAGCGTCGCGTACTTTGCTTGTTCAAATACAGCTTTCCAATATCTAGTAGTTCAAGCCGAATATTTTAAACATGATTCCAATGAATTATATAGATTTAAGGCAGCATCCCAAAAAGTATGCATAATATATGAGAATAGAAACATTTGATTATTTATTTATCAGCAGTTATGAAAAACTGACTTGTTTGCCACGGATGATCAATTTTTTTCATGAGGAACGATTAATGTTGACATTTCCCTATTTAGATTTAAAAATTATTTTTTTCTAAATATAATATATATATATATATATAAAAATAAAATAATTTATAATCGGCTACTTATTCATATTTATTACAGGTTGGTAAACTCTAAATTTCCTGATTCCATCACTTCTGAGAAATCAAAATTTCTTTCAACATTGTTATAATATATTGAAGCGGATTGTTGATGGCTGCCGAACGCTGAACTGTGGTCAGCAAAAGAGACTTCTGATCGGGTAAAAAAACTACTTTCCCTGACTTTGATGAATTCTTGAGTTATTTTCAAGTTTTTTTTAGGGTAACAGGCTACATAAGGGTAATCCACATGGTGGCAACTCCCCTTTAATAGCTTAGGAACGGATATGAAAGGGGGGATGCGGAAAGGTAGAGGAAGGTAGCCAAGGGTTACTAGGGCCCCCGGGGCTATAGTTTCAGGATCATACCCGGCATTCGCCTAAAAGTAATGCAGGGAAAACCTTAGAAAAACCTGCATCAGGTAAGTCGGGAATTGGGTACTTATCCCACGTCCTTCCAATAGCGGGAGAAGAGTTTGCTGTGGGGACGCAGCATTCCCTTCTCGGTACCTCGACGAGTTTAGGAGGCACCATTGGGAACAGCGAAGAACTCTTACCGTATGCCCAAGGTCTGTGACCCCGGAACATACACCTCTCAAAACAGGCTGATGTGCCTCGGTATGTGGGAACCTTAGTTCAAAAACGGAGACGAAAAGGCGTCCCCAAAGGTAGCCCCTTCATGTCTCTCCTACAAGGTTCTGCCTGTGAGAGAATATCCCTCGCAGGTACTGCCTGCGAGAGAATACCCCTCGCAGGCCTTGACTCCATAACTCATGACTTCCATTCAGTATTCCAATTTGTCAGACTCCGGAAGCGTTTTAACATCTGGCAGTTAGCTTAAGTTAGGTCTTCATCTTCCTTCTCTTTTTAACTTTCATACTTCGGAAATATTGCAGTTTTTGTTTTTATATTTCTAGTATAGCACTACCCAAATTTTGGAAGGATGACTAACGAAATTTTACCGAATAAGTAGCAAGAAACCTTTGTAAAATCGGTACATGCAATATTTTTAAAAATAAACCATTTCCTTGTTTCTTGTTAGTAATTGTTGTGCTACTTCATTCCATTGTTTGTGCTGATTAGATCCAATTTTCCGTACAATGCAGGCCTCATAAAAACTTCGCTTATTAATACGTCCAAATCCAACAACGATGCGAGCAGAGAAAATGAGTCCAGCCTTTATCGCAGCTCTAGTCACTGCCCGGTACCAAAGAGCGATTTCCGGCGCTGCTCAAACATAAACGGCTTCATTGAAAAGCATGTACATTATTGTCGCTCCACTAATATCACAGCTCCAACATAAACACACCAGAATAAATAAAGTCGAAAGAAATCCCTAAACCATAGCCCGGGGGCCCTAGTAACCCTTGGCTACCTTCCTCTACCCTTCCGCATCCCCCCATTCAAATCCCTTCCTATGCTATTAAAGGGGAGTTGCCCAATGTGGATCACCCACATGTAGCCTGTTGCCCTAAAAAAAAGCCTCCGAGAGAAAAGCCTGCGAGGGCTATTCTCCCGCAGGCAATACCTGCGAGGGATGTTCTCTCGCAGGCAGAAACTTGCAGGAGAGATACGAAGGGATTACATTTGGGGATGCCTTTTCCTCTCCGTTTTTGAACTAAGGTTCCCACAAGCCAAGGCACATCGGCCTGTTTTGAGAGGTGTATGTTCCGTGGTCACAGACCTTGAGCACACCGTAAGAGTTGTTTCTGTTCCCATTGGAACAGTCGACCAGCTGCCTCCTTAACTAGTTGAGGTAAGGAGAAGAGAATGCTGCGTCCCGACTGCAAACACTTTTTCCGCTATCGGAAGTGTGGGGGACAAGTACCCAATGCCCGAACTACATGATGCTGGTTTTTCTACGGTTTTCCCTTCATTACTTTTAGGCGAATGCCGTGTAGGCTCCTTAACATAAAGCCCGGGGGCCCTAGTTAACCCTTGGCTACCTTCCTCTATTCTTCCGCATCCCCCCTTTCAAATACCTTCCTATGCAAACCTCAAGTAGCCTGTTGCCCTAAAAAAAGGGTCCGAGAGAATTCTCTCAGAGAGCTGTGGTGGAGGCTACCTTTGGGTATGTCTTCACATCTCTCTGGTTTTTGAACTAAGGTTCCCAAATGCCGAGGCGCCTCGTCATGTTTTGAGACGTGTATGTTCCGGGGTCGCAGTGTTTGGGCATACCGGTAAGAGTTGTCCGCTATTCCTATTGGTATAGTCGGCCAGCTGCTTTCTAAACCTGTCAAGGCACGGTGAGGGGCAAGCTGCGACCGTACAGCAAACCCCTCTCCAGCCATCGGAAGGGCGTGGGACAAGTACCAAATGCCCGACTTACCTGATGCAGGGTTTTGTATGGTTTTCCTTGAATCACTTTTAGACGAATTGCCGGGTAGGATCCTTAAACCATCCCGGGGGCCCTAATAACCCTTGGCTACCTTGCTCTAACGTTCCGCATCCCCCCTTTCACTCCCTTTCCTATGCTAAAAGATGGGAGTTGCGGTTATGTGGATTACCCTATACATAGCCTGACTACACCTTTAAAAAAAAGTGAGTAAAATCTTGAGTTTTTTCTGCACCTGAAGAAGGGAACAATATTTTCAGTGGTATTTATATTATCACGTCCTTTTTATGATGTTGGCTATCTTTCTTAAAATTATAAACACACTAGGGTGCAAGAATTGATTGACCTACTTGAGATTTGTAATAAGTCACAATTAATAACCATTTCAATGCAACATAATGAGTTCGGCAAGTCTGAGACTTATTATAATATACATTAATTCTAGGTATTGTAGAAAAATAGACGAAAACGAGGTCATTAGAACGTTTAAAAGTTAGGAATTGTAATTTTCTTTAAACAATTCAAATCCTTGTAGTTGAGAACGGAATGATTTATAAGCGGTTAGACATATTTATAATTAGACAGCAGTTGTAATACCATAAAGATAAAAATTAATTATATGTCTGTGTGTCTTCCTTTTAATATTCTAACGACTAACTTAGAATGTGGAAATACATCTTCGTCAATGAAGTCTGTCATAAAATATTCTACACAATTTAGTTAATGGAATTGTAGTAAAATAAGAAAGAGAACAGTAATGAATACGCTTCGTCATAAATATTGAGGGAACGTAACAAGCTGGACGATGAAAGGAAATAGGTCCACCTTTTCCAATGAGTCTTAATGAGTAATGCACTTTCTATACAGTTTCCCATTTCGAATATTCACTTTATGCTTCATAAGAAATCGCATAATTCTAAATGTAACTTACAACTCTATTGTAACATATAATAAAACTGCTGTTTGCGAATCTTTAGCGGGACTATTTACCAACCGTTAAAAACGCAGAGAGAGAATTAGAAGAGAACGTTACGTGACATTCTCAGAAATAAATAATATTTGGAAAAGTTATTAAATGGAATCAACAAAGTACTTCATGCGATTAGTGAAGTGTAAGTAAACATTAAAAAGAGATGTTATATTTATCTGAAAAATTGAGAAATAAGTAGAATTTTAATATTGAAACTGCAGACGGCAACTTAATAGAAGAGATAAATGCCTAGTATGCATGAAAGATGACATCATAGGACACGTTGAAATTATAAACATACAAGGTTAAACATTAGTATTTTCAGTTATAAATAAAGACATAGTTTATGAATACACTAGAATCGTATACAGTTTATATAGATATTATTGCGTTAATTTGGAGCAATGTAATATATTCGGGTGTGGAGGATGTGATTTCCTGCCAGTCAACGATGATTATCGATTTTGGGGAGCTTGTCAATCATATGTTTACACACGTGCGTACAGAACTGAGACGAATATCAATTTTTCCTTCTCTTCATAAGACAATTTTTTTTTTGGAAACGTTGTTTCGTGGAGGGTGAAAAAGGTAGATATATATTTTGCAGCATAAGAATGTGTGTTCGTCTTTATTTTGTTAATGTGTGGAGACGCACGATCGCAATTAAGTTCATTATTCGTTAATCGTATGAGAGGTATGAATACATTACGATCATTCAGATCTTCGTACACCGAAAAACCGCTAATACGAGACAACTTTGATCATCCATACGATTTTACTTTTTTTTTTCGCACTGACTTTGAACATGATGAATTTTTGTAAGTATGGACGTGATACGAATTATACCGTATTTTAATACTCGTAACAAATTATGTTCTTGTAATTAAATTTGTAATTATTTAATATCCCCACCCTAGGGGACATTTAGTTTAAATGATTACGAAACCCAGTAACATTTTTCATTCTTAGAGATTAAATTCTATATACATGGTATACAGCGGCTATTTTTTTCTGAAACCTAGTCGTCGTTTAAAATACTGCGTCTTTTCTTCAAATATTTATCTAATTCTTCCATATTTTCCGGTCTATTTCCACCGGGGCAGGGAAATATTATTCTCATATATATTTTGTAATATTATATATGTATAAGGTTTTTTTAAATTGAATATTTCTAAGTTATTTAAACTTTTACTTAGTTATTAAACTCTGAAATTATTTAATAATATGGAATGGTGAAAATATTTTTTTTAGGGCAACAGGCTACATGAGGCTAATCCACGTTGGGCAAATCCGCTTTAATAGCATAGGAAGGGATTTGAAAGGGGGATGCGGAAGGGTAGAGGAAGGTAGCCAAGGGTTACAAGGGCCCCCGGGCTATAGTTTCAGGATCCTACCCGGCATTCGCCTAAAAGTAATGCAGGAAAACCCTAGAAAAACCTGCATCAGGTAGGTCGGACATTGGGTACTTGTCCCACGCCTTTCCGATAGCGGGAGAAGAGTTTGCTGTGTGGTCGCAGCATTCCCTTCTCCGTACCTCGACCAGTTTAGGAGGCAGCTGGCCGACTATTCCAATGGGAATAAAGGACAACTATTACAGTATGCCCAAGGTCTGTGACCCCGGAACATACACCTCTCAAAACAGGCCAACAATAATTAATAATTTATTTTTTATTACCACAAAAACGACATTAACCTTCTGCTCTTATTATCAATTTAAATTACTGTCAGCTACTTTACAAACATAAAAGAAACAATAACAAAAGATAGACAATTACTGACAGGGGTTGATTGGCCATAATACCACTTTGGTGGGATTTATCTTCGGATACTTTACCACTTGTGGGTTGGTAGAATCGGTCGGACGCAGAAATCCCTCGTATTTCTTGGAAATGGTCACCCAGCTTTCTCGTCAGAAGGGCAGTGCCAAATTCTCTCTAATTTATCGAAACTAATGGCGTAAAAACTAGCTCCATAAATTTCAACTGCTCCATAAATTCCTCGAAAACTCAGTAACTCTTCCAAACACCAACTTATATCATCTTAAAACCAAAAAATAAAAAATTCCCAAAAACCATCTTATCCATAACCTACCCAAACTTCACTCACTCCTTTTTCTCCACTAATTTATCCCACAATTACCTAACTTCTTTGCTCTCTTAACTCCATTCACATGAATTTTTTCCCGCAGTGTCATTGATTCTGCTATATTATCTCAATATTTAATTAGGCACACCCCGTACGGGATGCAAATTGACATGGTCGAGACGGGGTAGAGTCTGGATCCAACGCGCTAGAATCGAGTGACCAAAGATTAGCCTCGCCGAACAGACACAATATTTTAATCTGTACAAAAGGATGCCGCACTGTTTACCAATGTTCCTTACCAGAGTTGCGGGCATTGCTCCTTGGCCAGTCTGAAGCCGAAAATATTAAAACATAACGATAATTTCTTTCGTAAAATAAAATAACTCCAATTAATTTATCCGGCTTATGTACACTACAATATATATATATATATATATATATAGATCTTCAATTAATATAATCCTACATACATTATATTTATCTATAATTAAATACTGTCCTCAGATTAATTATTTAAAGTAATTTCACGTATATCGTATCAATTGAACTGTTCATTTGTACATAAATGTTTTTAAATAGTATTATATATATACATATATTGTAATGCCAATTAATGAAGCCTTTAATTGTTTCTAAATAATTTGAATTGTTAGCGAACAGTTTGAATTATAGCGATGAGCGTGCAAAGCAACAATGAGTGGCGAGCTCTGCTTCTATTATTGCGGATTCGGAATGGCGATTACGCGCGCAAAAGTATAGGCAGTCTTCAGTCTACCACGAGAGGAGATACATTGTAAAAGTTAGTCTGAGTCTACGGCGAGGAGCGAAAGAGCACAGTTTGAGTCTACAGCGAGGAGTAAAAGAGAAAAGTCGAAGTCTACGGTCAGCCAGGAAAGGAGAGACATTTTAAAAGTAAATCTTCACCGAGTTACTTAGAAGTTTTCAATCCAAACCGATAAATAATGCGGTAAAAGGCAAAAATCTGCAACTCATAAGATTCCTGTAAGCAAGCAGCTAGTTGGACCGAGGATATGTGCTAACAATTAGCCAACGGAAGCAAGGGTTTGCTTCATTATAAAGAACTTGAACTTTTTCGTGCTGAGGGAAAACATCAGATAGCCTACCAATTATGAGGATCATCCGAGTTCCTGGGAGCCTAGTAATCGCATTTCATCTTCATAAGTATAGAATCTGTGACAAAAATTTAGACTATGTGTAAACATTTTGCAATATAGTGTACTTTTGAAGCGCTAAAAGAATGCTGGTACTAGCCGAACAATACGTAAGTAACCAAATCTTAATAAAATCTGTAAACTCTAACTAAAAGGGTAAAGTCAGATTTGGTTCGCTTTTCTTTGTAGCTTTTCTTTCATTTATCAGCACATTATTTTGAAGTAAATTTTAAACTGTATTGTTAATAAGATCATTCAATAATTTTCTCTGTAAATCATCAAACCCAGTAAAGACCCTGAGAGATTAAGAGATTTTCATTTTATTGTAATTGTTTGTAAATTTTAGAAGCTACAAATTAATAAATAAATTTTGTTTGTTAAAAATTGATTTCTTTTTCATTTAAGTAAAGCCTATCATTTTGATTATTACATAATGGCTACCACAACGTGGGGCAAATTAATTGTAACGCTTTAAATATTGATTATTACATATTGGCACCACAACGTGGGGCAAATAAATTACACGCATGAATTGTTGATTATTACAATATATATATATATATATATATATATATAATAGCGTATTCTTAAATTTATAAATTTTTTGTAGGAAATTTTATCTCTTCTCTTGGCGGTGT
Organism: Zhengitettix transpicula; assembly: GCA_037074705.1. Lineage (NCBI taxonomy): Eukaryota > Metazoa > Arthropoda > Insecta > Orthoptera > Tetrigidae > Zhengitettix > Zhengitettix transpicula. The sequence goes on along the minus strand of CM073591.1, from coordinate 183,764,208 downwards.
ACGTTTTTAGAAAATGATTTTTTCATGTTTTACTGAGCGATTTAAACAATTCCAGAGTAAATTTCTAAATATATATTACAAGTTATTTTTGGTAGGTACTATAACATTTATTTTAATCCAACAGTATTTCAATATTTTGATAATCTATCACTCTACTTTAGTCCTAGTTATTCCGCAATTTCATAGATCAAAACATACTTACCTTCAAAAAGATTTTGCAGTGTTCAGTTAAAATTAAATCAATGTTTCTGTGAAGATAATTAATAACACAGTGAGGAACTACGTTAATTTCGGTTTTCTTCCAGCGTGTTCTCTGGTTCATAAATTCTTGACCCAGAACACACGAAGCTTAATTTTCTAGATAAAAAATTAACATCTCATCAAACACTGTATACAAATTCTAATCATAATTCAACACATTGACTTCCCTTCCTTGCAATTTAAAAGACACGAAAAGGAGCGTCTGCTATGTCTTTGATAGTGTTCATTGACAGTATAATTTGATTCGCGTTCTTAACGATACAAAATCTGGCGTTAGGATCTTCCTATATTTTCCCTCAGAAGGTTCCTCCCAACATAAACAATCCAAAATAGAAACAATTTGTAAGTCCTTAGAGAAAGTTAATGTAAATGGCGGGGAAAGACATAGGGAGGATCTAGAGACAATTTGTTTCACAGCCTTATGAGCTTTCGTCTTTAAAGATAGGCGTCGTAGCTTTCAATTAAGTAGTCCGTGGGCATAAAATTACTACGTGAATAGCGCCGAATATTTCGGAGGCGATGTAGAAAGCGCGGGGAAACAACGCATAACTTGGAACATAATGTGGCTCTAGCTGTCACTTCGCCTTATTATCTGCCGTACCTCACGTGATTAATTCTAGCTCATGCTAATGAGCATAGGCGATCAAGCGTAAAGCGTCGCCGTTTGGGACACCATTTCACATCCGCATACGGAAGTGCAGAAGACACGGCCATCATTCACTATTACCAACACAATGACACGTAAATCCCGTTGTACTCGTAATTAACGTGACGCAGCACTTGCACCATTACTACGAGGGTTAATACCCTGGCACAGTGACCCAGGCACTCCACATTCCAATCACGTAAAAATTTCTAGGAGCAATACGACCGAAGTCCGAAAATTATAAAATCAGTGTATTTTACACGGTATTCGAATACAAAATTTTTTCATAGTTTATATAAAAATGGTCCTAATTTTTAATTTTTTCTGCATAAAAGTTGTGAATGACGTCTACTCAGCACGTATCATTACGTGCCATTAGTGGCTTTCAATTTTTAACTGCATTGAAAGCTATCTTAATTCAAGAACAGAAGAAATGTCTTGAATTAAGCTCAGCTCAAAAACCTCAAATTTAAATTCAATTAAACCAAATTATATAGAAATAAAAACGTCGCGCATGCTATTAATAATTCGTTCAGAAAACATGCCCAAACGGTCGATATTTGCGTGGGATGAATATTTTTCGGGATCGATGAAACTGATAGTATTTTTCTTGATGTTTTTATGTATAATTTCAATCTCTTTCAGCATTAGAGTGGAGAACCCTTAAGGGTGGGGTGGAGGGGCGTTACATAAAAATAAAGCAAAAAACCGAGATCATAGTCGAATCCGGCGTTATGGGTGTCGCTGAGTTTCATTATAACAGCCCGAGAAACGCCGGGCACCGAAATAGTTATAATTAAATATGTTCCTGAGCTATTACATATTAAAATTATGTATATTCCCTTAGTGTCAGAACCGACCACGATTTTAATTATTATTTACAAAATTTTTAATTCATAAATGTTACAGTTTTTAAATCAATCTAAAAAATTTGGCCAACATAATTCAATTTATAATAAAGAGCGTAAGTTTTCCCAACGTATATTCTGTATAAAGAGTTCTCGGGTTTCCTGTCGGGTAACGTGATTTAAACACAACGTTTAAATGGCTGACACCGCCCGCCCTTTTAGTCAGTTCACCAGAAGATGGCGATGTCAGCTATAGAAACGTTGTGTTTTAAAAAAAACCGAGAACTCTTTATACATACTTCAATTTCATTGTTATTTCAGTTTCTTTCTGTAATCTTTGGATTTAGTTTAATATCCTTGCAGTTGTATCTTTAATGCATTAACTTGTTATTTAAGTTCGTAACAACTAAATTTATTAATTAAATTATATTTTCAAAAGTCTAATTTCCTCTATTTTATTTATTTAAAATTTATTCATTTAGCATAAGTGTCAGAAATACTCGCCGTACCTTAAAAAGATACAAAAATACTATCGCTGCTCTAAAAATGTTAAAAACTCTACCCGATACGTTTAGCGAGACAAAAATACACCCGGTATCTTATGCAAGTCAAAAATCTTTACATCAGACGAAGAGGAAATATTGTCTTGAGCCTGAGAAGGCCAGATTACTTCTGTTACCTTAAATGTGTCTAAAACACATTCGGTACCGTAAATGATCTAAAATACATTTTTTTATATTGATTTATTTACTGCCGCATGAACAGCTCAGGTTATTTGCGACTAATTAAGGGAACTCATTTTACCTTGTCGGAAGCCTGATTTCACGAGAGTTTCTGTCACGGACACTAACATCCATGCCCTCGTCGGTATTCGAACCCGTGACCTCTGTGATGTGAGGCAGTCACACTGACCCCTACACCTCCGGAGGTCAGCCAAAAAACTACTGGTTCCGTAAGAAACCCCAAAATGTCCCGGTTCTTAAAGGGTATAAAATACTACTTGTAATTCAGAATGGCTTTAAAATGTGATGGGGTGTTTACTGATCCAATTTTTGTTTCCTACCGTTAGCAACATCTATGAATAAAACTTGGTAAAATTCGCTGAGCGTGTTTGAGATTCTATGCAGAACGTTGTTTTCTCCTACCATCCTACGGGTTAAAGCATAAGTTAACCAGAAAGTTGATTGTCATAGTTATAATCAGCGATATCCATAACCCCGGATTCGAATGCAATCGCTGTTGTTTTAGTGTTATTTTTGGTGACGTCCCTCCACCGCCACGTGTGCTCCCCTCCCATCCTGTATGAAGTTGAAATTATACACTAACAACATCGGAAGAAACACTATCAATCTCATTGACTCCGAAAATTATTTTTTACTTTTTAGTACGTTTGACAATTTCCAGCACCAAGGGGTCGTGTTTTACTCACACAGTGTTGGTTGCATGTTCCCGGTTTAAGAAGAACGTGTGAAAAAATGGTTGAAATTGTTACACGCGTTTAAATTTGTATCCGGAACATAAGATCGCACTAACATAAAATTTTATTTGACTTAAACATTTCAGACGTGAATAATTAACATGACCAGATAATTCTGTCAAAATTTCCGGGGACACGGTTTAATTATCAAATAACTTTAATAAGATAATGCGTTATTTTTTATCTGATCATCCTTCTCCTTCACCATCATGTAGGGTTGTTGACGAAAAGGAGACAACTCTGTCGCCAAGTCGATTCATCAATCTCACTAAAGAAGCCGAATGCTGTTAGACTCTTAAATCTCAACGAATTAACTGAAATTATTTTTTTGATTGTGATGTAACTATTATTTATTAGGATTAGAATATAAAAAATAGGACCGGATCGGGAATAGAGATATAGTTATATATAAATTTTTATATTCATTGCGTTCATCCTAGACGTACTTTATACTGCTGAATTATTTAATGCTAAATTTTACCATTTTTAATACTGTATGTATATGTAAGTAGTCTTCTGACCATTTTTTATTCTCGAGTTTAGTACCTGATCGCTCTTAACACTGAGCTATACTCGTCGACTCCCGGTCACAACTGAGCCTTCTATATCCCTTGTATAGAGCTGAACACAGGCATAGATAGTTGAAGAACCTGGTGGGTCCGGTTCCTGGTCCAGTCTAAATGTTTACGCTAATCAATTAAATCTACTTATTATTAAATCTATGTTGATAATTAGTCTGAATTTAACGCTCCACACAATATTATCTTGTTTATTTTCGGCCGCGTTATTATTAAAATGCCCCTGTGAAGGTGAAGGTAGCCATGACCTATCCTTGTAAACATAAATTGTGCCTCCACGACGGCAAAAAATTCTCTCGTCTATAACGCGACTATTAGCCGCTCTTCGGGAGTGGTTTGATGCGTCTTTTTACCTTTCACTGTTTTTTTCATGTGTCAACTAATGCATTTTAAAGTCGTAGTACGGCAGCAGTCAACACAAATAATGATCATTGGAAGTTTAAAATTAGATTAGTGGGCTCCCGACGTCACTCGCCAAAACACAGGAGAAGCTTGTTATAATAAAAGAGTACAGTAATTTTCCGCTCCATTGACGTCACAATGACTGTTGTGACTGGTTTCGGAGCAAATTATTAATGAGAAGAGTTTCTGAAACGATCTCGTGAGCAAATTGCGTGCCACTTCGTGATATAAGAAAGACAAAAACACATCTGACATTGCGTTACTCTTAGAAACAAACGAATAAAACTGCTGTGGAAATCTTCCGAAGGACTACTTTGACGTTTCCAAAACAGAGAGCAAACAACTTTTTTAAAAGAATCGTAGAATTAATTCACAACGAGTCATGGTCATTCTGTTTTATGTTTATAAACTCATAAATATTGATGTAAATTTAATCGTGTAAATAATTTCATCGTCAGGGTGAGGGTACAAAATTGTTTTGAAAGAAAAACGATAATATTGTGTATATATATATATATATATATATATATACTATAAAATATTAAATATATTCTGACATTTATCTTTCAATACAATCAATAAGACAGAAATTTTATTAAAAAACTAGCTGAGTGCCCGGTGTTGCCTGGGTATTTATTTAAAAACTTAGCCCGGAGTCTGAATTGATTCGGCACTCACCTCTCGGTAAAGGTTTCATTTAGCCTGTATCAATAGCGCCAGTGTTTGCAACATTTACCCATTTACGTTCCCTCCCCGACCTAATCCCTTCGCATCGAACTTCAAATAAACCATGACTGACGGTACTTTAACAGCTCGATAATCCTCCTACTCTATAAAATAATAGTGTATAAAAATCACGTCGAATTAAAACAGTGAAAAATACTCGCTAACTTAAAGCCTAAAATTACTCCTGGTACCTTAAATACAACCTTTAAAGAAATAGAGACCAAACTATACCTGGTACACTAAGAAAATAAAAAAATACCGGGTAACTTAAGGGGTTCAAAAATACTTCTGGTACCCCTTTGTCAACCATGTTGAGACCCACGTAGAGGAAAATAAAATTTTAAAAAACATTTTAATGCGAGAATTAAACTCAGCGTACAACTCCATTATCTACACCAGTCTCGATCTTTTTACATTATTCTTTATACCCGTATGGGTGCCTCAATCTCTTGCCTTTTAAGTTTGAAAGTAGACTCTTAATACTTCTACAATGACACTATCGAATTCTGCGACTCCGCAAACGTTTTATTCGACGCTAATAATGCCGTTTATGAATGATTTTATCGACCCTTCGGTTTTTGTTCCTGGATCGTAAGAAACATGTGTACAAAGTTTGATAGAAATTGTTCTACGCATTTAAGATTTTTCACGTCCCCCCCTCTCCCATCCCAGGGGCATCAAACAGGATGTAAATGTCCGAATTAAACTCAGTAGTAGAGTACTGTATCTGACTGCGTAGAGGAACAAAATTATGGATCAGACCGGCTTTTTTGAAATCAGATATTTTAGAAAGGAAATATAATAATAATAATAATACTAAAGAAAATTCTTAAAATAATTACGGCAAATACATAAGTCCAAGGTTTAAAATAAGTCCTATTTAAAACGTGACGGAAAATCGTGGAGACGACCGTATATATACTCGTACATTTATTACTATATGCGTGTAACTGAGAATATCTTCGGGAGCACTGGCATCATTACTATCAAAATTAAAACATATACTTGTGAAAATTATTGCGAAGTCAATAGCTACATTTGTTAGGAAGTATGAGTCTACATCGCTCGTAACTGTTAGATATTATAAGTATTTCAAAGCGTATTGCCTCAGACATTTTAACGTTGGATAAATTAATTTATGACAAAAACTATTACATTTCCTTTTGTCAATTAATTTTTTACCCGTCAAATTAGTCAAGATAAAATATTGTTTACTGAAATACTCAATAATTAAGAAATTTATGATGATTGAGATTTCAGGAAAGTTGACAGGGTTTGATATTTAAAAAGAATTGGTTAAAATCATTTACATATCCCGTACTTGCTATACAAGTATACAAGTATGAATACAAAAAATGATTGTTTAGAACAATATTCTATATTCCGTATTCGTAAAGGACTATTTTTTAAAAGTAAGAATCGGAAAATCATTTGCGTACATAATGGTGTAATTCATTCGTTGTTTTGTTATGTAAGCAACTACGGTTTATCTCGTCTATTCCTAAAAGTTTTAAACATATGGCAGTCGTAGTTGCTTGTTGTCAACCGCCTGTAGTGATAGGTGTGTAGTCAGGCGGAGACAATGGAAAAAACGAATATAACACTGTCATTAAACACTATCATTTGAAGGGTTGTACAGCTACACTAATCAAAACCGAATTTTATGAAGTTCATGCGGACTCTGCTACAGCATTGAAGACCATTTACTTCTGGATTAATTAATTTAAAGTAGGCCAGTGAAGCGCAGAAGATGAAACTCGCTCCGGCCGCTCAATTGTGGTCACCACTCAGGAAAACAACGAAAAAGTTCACAATATCGTAATGGAAGATCGCAGACTAAAAGTGCGTGAGGTAAGCGGTACTGTTGGATTCCCAACAAAACGACTGCATTACATCCTCAATGAAAAATTGTCCATGAAAACGGTCTCGATTGATGCCAAAATCGCTCAATTTTTTGGAAAAAAGCGTCGCGTTGATGTGTGTGAAACTTTCAGGACCACTTGAAATGCATCATTACTGGAGACGACACTTGGATTTACGCATACGACCCTGAAACCACCGACCAATCCAGCGAATATCGTGCAAAAGGTGAAGCAAGACCGAAAAGACCACGGCAAAGTCGATCGAAAATCAAGGTCATGTTGACAGTTTTCCTTGATTATCGTGGTGTGGTGCACTATAAATTTCTTCCGCCGGGCCAAACTGTCAACAAAGAATATTATTTGAGCGTTATGCGTCGTTTGCGTGAAGCTATTCGTCTGAAACGGCCGGAATTATGGGTGAACAACTCTTGGTTCTTTCATCACGATAATGCCCCATGTCATACTGCATTGGTTCTTCGCGACTATTTTGCCAAAAACTCGACTCGTATCGTTCCGCAACCACCGTATTCGCCTGATTTGGCTCCGTGCGACTTCTGGCTATTCAGCAAACTCAAAAGGCGAATGCGGGGACGCCGTTTTCACACGTTTGAGGAGATAAAAACTGAATCGATGAAGATCTTTTTCGAGGACTGGAAAAAGCGTTGGAAAAAGTGCGTTTTATCTGACGGGGATTACTGTGAAGGGGATGAAATTGATTTGGAAGAATAAATAAAGAATTTATATTTTATTAATTAATTCACCCACTTACAGTGGTATAGCGATGCTCACTATGGTGACAAATAAAGTAAGTTTCCTTAAAAAAAAATATTTTCGATGCCAAGGTCTTCACTATCACAATGACTTTAACAGCCTTTTCTTTTATACACAGTCCTTCCTTAGTATTGTGACAGGGAGCGGATTTATCATACATAGCAAAGTATTAGGTTTCATGATATGATATGATATATAATTATTGCATTGAAGATGTAGAATAGAAACGTGGCATATAACCGTTTATGCATTACAAAGGAGAAATTGGCGTGACATCCCTATGAAATTCTGGGTTACCTGCACCAGCAAATTGACTGAGACCTCCAGGGCACGAGTAATTCGGCTGTACCGGGCAGGATGCAATTACTGGGCCACCGGCACTCGCCACTGCTATTACAGAACCACGATCCTGCGATCCTGCAGCCTGATATGCAATCTCGGGCGGATCTGCTTTTGTCTGCTCATCATTTAGGTAATAGCTCTTTCTCGTAATGACAGCGTGAGCCATTTCTGCTCCACTTACAATTATGATTTCGTTATTAACTTGCGGTTCTGGAGCAAGAATGATTCTCTTTTAGTATTACTGTTCTTCGTTTAATAATTCAAGAATTTTATTATATTCCTTGACAAAATTCTTACTTTAATTCAATTCTGAATGCCTCATTTAATATTTGTAAATGCTTAATAATTGGTCAAACTTCAAGTAGTATTTCGCATAAAGTTTCTGAAATGCTTGTATATCGCATTCCTACTTTCTACATCTCGGTCAACAACGACCTCATGAACGCAAACATCTGCTTTCAGAATCTTCACACTTATCAGTCACATCACCGTTCCGAACCGTCACTCTCCGGTGTCAGTCAAACCTGTGGCTAAGTTCACGTTTATCCGTTAAATCTTTTTCGTTCCATCAGTTATTTATTTAAAATGCAATACCTCTACTTAGCTCATGGAATTTTTGGAGAAGAAATTGGCTACCGTTGTATAAATATTGGACGAAGAAGAGTAACAATAAGTGAAGAAGATAATACGGGAATACGACCCATACCAAAACAAAAAAGAGGAGAGTTTATAACGTTATTTAATTAATAGATCGACCATAAAAAAGTTTTTCAGTATTGCTGAATTAAATAAAACTGTTTTAATATACTACAAAGTAAAGTAGAAGAAACCTTCTGAAGAAAAGTCACAACATCAGAAGAACGTAAGGCTGTTTGTAACATGATGACGTCCATTTAGGTAAATAAAGCCAAAATATACTGAATTAATGTGGAAATTCATTGCTTCTGATACTTATACAATTTATAAATTTCACTTGGGTGCTCTAGATGATAAAATATATTACCATCCAACAATTCCCAAACAGTGGGTCTTATTTTACAAATATAAAAAACATTTTTAATCGTTTTGTTGTCACTCGTTCCACTATTTATTGTTGTTAATATTGGTTCGTATGGCAAAGATAGCGATGGTGGGATTTTTTTAAAAAAATAATCTCATAAAATCAAAAATACTGAAAATATTCCCTTTGAACGGATAAGTTTGAAAATATTTTCCAGTGTGTACCATAGCAGAACGTTTAAGTTTAACAAATGTGTTTTACTTATCCATATTTACAAAAAAATTGTCAGCATATAATTAATTTTATTATAAAATAGTTTTTACAATCTATACATCTTCTCCAATTATATTTAATGTTTGATAAATCGTGAAGTATTAGGCATTTTCAAATTCACTCAGTAAATGTTCCTGTCATCGCCAATTCTTCACGAGTAAATGAGAAAAAACCACGGTACACGTCCGTCGAAAACAGAAAATATCATTGGTAAGGAATTTGACGCTGCCGGTTCGGTGATGGTGACGCGACGGGCGAGACTCATTCGGATCGGCGCCGGCGCAATGTAGAAACTGCTATTTAACTATCAACTGATGTGTGTGATTGAAAATGTAGGATTAATCCCACTGCATCTTGGATTACGATGATTGTATCTTCGTAGCGCGTATCATCCAAATAAATTCTCCGGCGTCACAGTGAATGCATTAAAGTGTCATTGGGTATCGTTCACATTCTAGGCTTCTAAACATTACTTCAGCTTGCTTTTGTGCACTATGGACGCTACATACCAACAAAATAATTACCGAAAAACGTTCAATCTGTTCATTTGGACAATAACGATTTTCAACCTACATAAATTTCTATTTACGTTTAAACAAATGAACGAATCCTTCCATTGAAGCTTCTTCACCATTTATGACATATAATCAGAGCCGTGGTTTGTTTTAAGTTTCTCCTTTACAGTCATTAATAACAAATACGTTAACAGTTCAGTATCTACTGGGGCAAAGAATTTTTGTACGGCCCGGTAGCTATAACGCATTACATTGTTACTGCAGGAAACAAATGTTTGCAACATCTGTATTAATTGTAAAAACCTGTTGATTTCTAACATATTCCATTTTGTGGCAAATATCATTACAGTTTTTCTGTTGTTTATTTTGGTGGGGAGAGGGGGGGTCTTTGTGAGGCTTTCAGGGTCAGTGATATTGACAGTGATTTCCAGATGTTATTTATATTGTAACGCGTGTATTTTGGTTTAGTTTTGCTTCGTCTCGGAAATGTTGTCTGCTGTAGTTTAGAGAATTCTAAATCGTGCATTGGCGGACGGATGCCAGGAGTTGTTTTCTGCGAAATGTTGGACGAGGTGTGCGTGGGTGTGGAGGAGATAAATATTTCCATCGAAATAATTTTCGTGTCCTGTCTCGATTGTTGGCCTCAACATGACTGAATTGTTGGCCATTGTTGACTACGCAACTGCAGCTTCCTGTTATAACTCTTTTAACAATGGAAGAATCAGTGAAACAATGATATTTTCGACCAAGTTTTCTATTAATGAAAAAACTAAAAAGAATTGATGCTATAATGGAGGGAACTTACATATGAAAACTAAATGAGTGGAAGTGTATTCACGATGTTGATGAGCAAGAGATAAGCTTCTGAAACTTGAGCAGATGCTCTGCGCTCACCGCTGCTAGTAGATGTGTATTAAATAATGGAATGATAGACAGTAGTTTTTCTCGGGAGTACGAGGCAGAATCGTCGTGTGAAAGGGACCACAATTTGTTAGTGAAATGTTCATCGAAGCCACACAATTTAGTACGACGGATTGCCAGCACTATCAATCCCGGAGGCCGACGCCTTAGCCAGTGGTCAACCCCTGAGTCGACGCCTTGCAGTGGTCCTGACTAAGTCATCGTTGCAGTTAACCCGTTCTGCCAGCTGTGTGATTCGGAGACGCCAGTACGTCGGTACGAGAGCTACAGCAGGCAGCACAACACAGAATAGCAGTACGTATTTGGTACGGGCAGCAGATCTCTTCTACGTAAAAAACCACAGGTGCCTGAGATAAGAGTTTTTCATGCTTAACTGTAATAAACTTATTACAAATTCTTTAATGGTCATTAATATTTTTTTTGATTTAACGTAAAAACCCAGACCAAAAAATAATTATTTACAATATATAATTTCAAACTCTTCTGGCATTGGAGGGGGCACCATTAGGGGTGGTGGTGGAGGGACATGAATTAAAAATAACGTGAAAACAACTAAAATTGTAGTCGAATCCGAGGTAAGATGTCGCTGAATGTTTATGACATTCAACTTTCCGGTTAACCCTTAGGGCCGGTGGTAGACGAGGGTGGAAATTTTCAAACATGTTAAAAGTGCCGATATTTGCGTCGGATAAACATTTTTTGTCATTGTGACTGATAGTATTTCTCCCGATGTCGACTGTCTAATTTCAACTCCTTTTGGCATCGGAGGGGAGCACCATTAGGGGGTGGGGTAAAGGGTACGTAACATAAAAATAAAGCAACAACAGCCGAGATTAGAGTGGCTGTCGCTTAGTTTAATTATGAGAACCCGGTAACGCCGGGCACCAGGGTAATTGATTATAAAATGCAGGGACGGGCCACCCTATTATACAAACGGAGCGTCATATGAATGGAAGAAAAAATACCATTTAATCCAATCAATAATTCTTCTTTCTTCTTCGGCTTTTCCCCCTTTTATAGATTTGCCGTCTTCAATTTCCATTTATGTCTGTCGTTCCAATCTCCCTATTCCAAATTCCTATCCTCCATTATGGTTTTCGCAGGGGTTTTCCTAATTTAATTTGGGTCTGCCCCGTTTATTTTTTTCCAGGAGGTGTCCATTGGTATATTTCTTTTGGCCATCTTCCATTTTCCAAACATTAAAAATCTTATTTCAAAGTAGTTTAAATTTTCAAAGGAAAAATATTATTCCCAATTTTGCGTTGTTTGTTTGTAAAATTTATAATGTAAGGTAATTTTAAGGAAAAAAAAGTAAAAGTGGCGGCATTTTAATAATTTGCATCATACTGAGAAAATCTTCAGTCTATGATAAAATGATTGCCGATACCCGAATGTAAACTTTTCACAATTTCCAACAATCTTCCTGACAATATTTTGAGCAGGCCGTCAGCAATGTCAAGATCATTCTATATAGGCAGAGCCATTCTTAAGGCCTTCGTTGATTTGGTGATGCTGTGCGACGCTAAGGACCGGTTGTGTAAGGAATGGCTGCTTGGCATCCAGATTGATGATACATCCGCCCGGCCATCTTTCGATTTATTTTTATTGACAAAAAAATACCGCATTCCTGTGGTTTCCCTACCCGCCAACTATGTCTACGCCTGACTTTTTTCTATAATAATAGAAGCGCACATTTTGATCGATAAACGAAGTTCTGAATAAATTTACATTGATGTAAAACATGTAATTAAGTTACACCATTGACTATAATACAGAGCATAGAATGTGGGCTGCAAATGCAATTTATACGACCTCAAGTAACACTACTGACAAACCTTTAAAAATTCTTGTTAGAAAGCAATAAAAATTACTTCTTCGTGGAAACTAATCAAGGCCGTGATGAGCAACTTTGAAGCAATAATTACTAAGAAGTACTTTGGCTCTGGCAGGTAAGTACGCTATTATTCGTCGGGCAGTAAAAATCTTAATGTATGACGTATTGTTAATGGCCTGTGAAAGACAATTCTGCAACTCCTACCACTGACGCAAATTAGAGAAACGTCGAGAAAGGCAGCTGCGTCTAAGGCTATGGCTCCGGCATATGTTTCACAACACCTAGAAAAAACTCCAATAGTTACAGCCAATTTATTTGTCATTAACTGCAACAATATATTTACTGCATTTTCTTTTACTAAGTGAAGGCTATCGCAAGTACATATTTTATAATGATAAATAGCAAAACTAAATTCCTCGGTAGGTAAGATATTGAGAGTTCTGTGCTAATACAGGGAAATTCAGTGTCTGAAATGTCAGTTTAACAACTTTATGTAAACCTTGAAATAGTGTAATCTCATCACAAATTCCTCCTTTCACTAAATAGAGCAGGGTGGCCATTTTCTATATTTTCTATATATCCATAGGAGAAACAACTCATGGATATGGAAACAGCGAAAAGTAACTAGCATTATAAAACTAGACGTGTACGAATTTTTATTTTAAATAAAATTATTCGTTCCGTTGGAAAGTGATAGGTGATATGGAAAAATTCTGAACATGTACGTCTTACTTAGTTAATCCGTTTAATACAGTTAATAATTTATAGATACAAATAAAACTTGATTCGAGACATGAAGGACGAAGATATTTTGAGTAACGTTTGTATTTAATGTAGAGTCGCAAGTTTACAAAATTAATAGAATAATGAATATTTATAGCGCGTTAGAATAATATGGAAATGTTGTAAGACTGTCAAATATACCTGAGTTCTCACTATTCCATTCGATTGTATGCAATAGAATATTTAAAGCTTCCCATAAATACTATACAAATTGTCAACAAATCATACACCCGAATATACCTGCGGTATGTATGTTTCGCATATAAATCTACACCCGCGAAACAAATGTGACCCAATTTTGTACACCTGTTTCTTGCGAACCGTAAACAAACACTGTGGGGGTAAGAAACATGTACAACCGCCAAGGAAAGGGGTGGATGTAGGTGTAAATGTTCAAACAAACTAAAACGGCTGATATTTGCATAAAATAAATATTTTACAGGGTCAATGAGATGTTGTTTGTGTATGGTTTCAACTCCTTTCGGTATAGGATAGGAGCAACTTAAAGGTCGGGGTGGAGGGCGTTACATACAAATAACGCAACAAAAACCGAGATTGGAGTCGAATCCAGGGTTATGGATGTCGCAGAGTTTAATTATGACATTCAACTTGCCGTTTAACCCCTGGTGGTGGCGGTGGAAATTTTTGAACATGTTAAGCGGCCGATATTTGCGTCGGAAAAATATTTTTCTGGGTCAATGAGAATGATATTGTTTCTTTCGATGTTTTTTGTGAATAATTTCAGCCCCTTTCGGTATAGGATAGGAGCAACATACGGGTCGTGGTGGAGGAGCGACACAAGAAAATAATGCGAATACAACCGAGATTGGACTCGAATTCAGGGTTATGAGTTTCGCACAGTTTAATTATGACATTCAACTTGCCGTTTAACGCCCAGGAACGGGGGTAGACGAGGTTAAAAATTTCCAAGCGTATATAATGGCCTAAATTTTCGTTGAAATAAAATTTTTCTAGGTCAATGAGATGATGTTTCTCCAGATATTTTTGTGTATAATTTCAACCCCTTTCGGGATTGGAGGGCAGCACCCTTAGGGGTGGAGGTGGAGGACCGATACATAAAAATATCGCAAAAACAACCGACATCCTGGGTAATACATGTCGCTGAGTTTCATTATGACAACCCGGGCAACGACGGGTATCCAGATAGTTAAAATAAAAAACTTGACGTTTATAATGTGGATAATTATAAAATTACGAGCTGATAATCAAAACCGATCAATTTACACGGAATATATTGTCAATAAAACTAAAATGTAGTATGAAAATTTGATATCTTTATGATGTAGGAGTTTAAATTCGTGGGCCTTGTCTAGGATTTTTTGACTGAAAATTTTTGTTTGAACAAACGGAGACATGCATATTTAAGTGGCTAAAGATATTTTACTGTAACTTTACCGTAAAATCAATTTCAAGAAGTGCACACGTGTATCGAGCCTACTCCTGTGTTCTTTTTTACGGTTTAATTCCCCATAATTGTAGCATTTTATTTCCTGGAGGATAAAGGCGTGTCTGAAATGTGCGTGGGGTCCGTTCCGTGACCTTAGACTCGCAAAAAGCGACATCCGCCCAAGAGTCCGAGGCTTTGTATTGTACGCGAAGGTCGTGTGGGTGATCCAACTTCATGTCCGTAATTCTCTAAGAGCCATAAAAGTTACTCGAACAACAGTGTTTTCCTGTTTTCTGTGTGTCTCAGAGACAAAGAACTGACCGCGACTTATGTAACAGGGAATTATGGGTCAGCGAGCCAAGATATACAAATTACCAAGCTCTTTTTTATATTTTAGGCATGTTAAACGCTTAATATTCCAAAATGGCGGATGGAATCGGTATGTGTACCGTATTTTTGGACGTTGCGTTCATTAGTTCGGGAACTTTGAAAGTATAGTAGCAATGTTATGCATCAAGATCATAGCCTGAAAGAAGAAATGATGCAGATTGCTGAATTGAACTCAGAAACTCTCTGGTTTTGTTTACAGCATTTTTCATAACGACTTCTTTTCGAATACTAAAAGGTGTTGAAGCTACGAAGATGAGCTGGATATAGAAAATGATTCGAGTGTTTATCGTGGAAAATAACATCTGGCATAAAAGAGAAAATAAAGTTTTAATTGATGCACTGGCCACTTCTCCAGTTAAAGTAACTGTTGCACCCACAACATTTGAAAGAAACGTCAATAAACTCAGGATACACAATTTGCGTATATTGACTAGCAGATGGAGTTGAATTAGTGATCAACCAGGACCAACCAGACTAACGCGTTTTTTAAAAAAATATCTATTCCAAGACAAGTAGAGGCTTTTTTTACATACCCTGCTGTTCACTGTGTTTCACGGAAATGTTGACCACACATATATTTGGAAATTCAACTAGTCGGGGGTCAAGGATCGAGGCGAGAAGAAGCTAATACAAATGCTTAGTGTTCACCTTGGAATTATGCTAGAAGGATTTGCGTGGAAAATTTCTTAAGTGCCTCTCACGCCATTTCGCCCACATAGCGTTAAATACACCCTTCTCAATTTACGTTCCATAAATAAAAGCCGAGTTCAATAATAAATTTAAATCAATTCATTTAAAAGCCGAGAGAACAATTGCCCCCAAAATACTGTTAACTGAATTGTTTATAATCGTCAAGAATGACAGTCTTATCAGGAATTATAAAATCAACCTATATAAATTAAACACCAATGTCTTGAAAGTTTGAACGGGGTCAACTTATAAATTACAGAAAATTATTCAAAGAATATTCAAACTTGTATTTCTAATTTATGTAGTTGACTGTTAAGGCATGAACCATGTGTTAGGAAAAAGTTAAAACTCCAAATCGTAAAATCGAGGGAGGTTTTCTCTGTAACCAATCAATGCTTACCAAACCATGCCACAGTCGGTCACGTCGCTCTCCAATCAAGCAACAATCAAAATCCGCCACGTCAACTGAATACTTTGCTAACCTACGATTAACAACCTTCAGTGGACTAAATTCTATAATATTATATATATATATATGTAGGTTTAGCCTGTAACTAATCACTGCACACCAAAATACGCTACTCACTCCCGTCAATCTCCGATCAACCACCAATCAAAAATACCATGTCATTTCTGTACTTTGGTAACGTACGATTAACGTTAAATAGACTGAAGTGTAATACAAAACATTCACTGGAACGATGTTATATATATATATATATATTGTAATGATTAATAAGGTGGTCTGAATTAATAGGAATAATTAACAAAATTATTATGTATTTAAAAATTTATTGTTGATAATTACACATTATAAGCCCTGCTTTGTACGCCGAAATCCATCAATTTAACAAACAAATATTTCAATTTTATTTTATTAATTCGTGGCGTTCTATGAAAATACAGCTTTATATTTTGCAATCATCTACGTCGAATTTCTCTTTATTTCAGGGTCATCACTGGGTTTAATAGGAAGAACAAATACAATGAACTACAACATTAGCAATCAAAACTCATTGAAGTTAACGGAATACAATATTAAATACAAAAGTAAAAGACAACGAATGAAAAGAAAAACGCGATCTAAATCTGACTATTCCCTTTAATTATCGTTTACAGTGAGTTTTGTACTCACGACAGTGCTTCTTGTACCAGTTCGGACTCTTGTAGCTTGAAGTCAACACACACTAAACAGGCTATTATACACTGATTCTACTCATTAGATTTTGAACACACGGTAGTTGCTCTGGATCTCTGCTATTCTGGAACCTGGATTAGCCCACCCTCAGCCAGTTGCCGGACGTAGATCTCCTCAAAGTCTCTCTATGCGAAAATTAGTTTAGTTTGTGAAGCAAAACTTCTGCTTCCAAATTGCGATTTTATGAGTCTCTCCGTCAAACTGTTTACGTGCGTTTTATGTAAACTATTATGTCTCGCTGTTGGACTTCCTAGATAGCCCTATTCATGCTTTTATATTAGCAAACTTTACTGTGTTGTATCTCTCGGAGACTTTTTTATGTATCCTTTCTCGACCCATGCTCGACGTAGACTCCACGCAGACTGAGTTCTCTAAGCGCGCGGTCTCCAGTCTTCATTGTTAACAAAGAAAATCCGCCGCGATTATCGTCTTTAAGCACCCTTACAGCCAACAATTAAATCATATTGAAAACAATTAATAGTCTGTTTAATTGGTATTACTATATATATATATATATATATATATGAACGTATGTTACACAATATTTCTGAAGCGCGTTTAATTAAACCAAAATTTCAGCAAATAAGGCAGACAAAAACAGTTTCACACGATTCTGGATGAGGGTCATAACTGGTTGTGTAAAAATAATGCGAAAATGGCGGATGTAAGTGTGGAATAAAAAGTTTTAGCCGACCTCCTGTGGTGTAGGGATCAGCGTGACTGTCTCACATCACAAAAGTACCGGGTTCGAATCCCGGAATGGATGTTTGTGTGTATGAGAGAAAATCTCGTCAAATCAGTCGCGCGACAAGGAAAAACATGTTCCGATACTGAGTCTCGAATAACAAGACGCGACTCTAAATAAATAAATCAAAAAAGTTTTATAACCGGCTGAGAAAGCCCAAGCATGAAACACGAAGATCAACTCGGCAGTTCCCGACTGGTCTTCTTCCTGTCACTAGTGTATGTGTCAGGGGATTCAAGTATAATTACGGTATGTGGACCGGGAATCGAAAACAGGACTTTTCGCTCACCGGCTGCTCTGACCATGCAGATTATCCTTGTCCACTCCCGGCCCTTTTGACCTTATGAGGATTCAAGTATATACTATCGATTTAAATTATTAGATAATAGGTATGCTCCAAATAAATTCATAAATACACTGCCAAACTCATGGTGGGTTCCAAATAGATTAATTAATGCAACTTATCAAATCCAATACAGTACGTCTTTATGAACGTGGTCAATGTAACGTCTTTTAATTGTTAATAGTTTAAAAGGCACATTACGCGCCTGACACTGCAGGTAATGGAGTAGGATACCATTAAAATAATAATCACCTGCAGTTAATTTAATAGTATACCCTTATATACTCCTGAGAGTATGTTCCGGGGTCACAGACCTTCGACATATGGTAAGAGTTGTTCGCTGTTCCCAATGGAACATTCGGCCAGCTGCCTCCTAAACTGGTCAAGGCACGGAGAAGGGAATGCTGCGTCCCCACAGCAAATTCCTCTACCGCTATCGGAAGGGTGTGGGACCGTACCCAATGCCCTACCTACCTGATACCATAGCAGGGGGGCCCTAGTTAACCCTTGGCTACCTATCTCTACCTTTCCGCATCCCCCCTTTCACTCCTTTTCCTATGCTATAAGAGGGAGTTGCCACTATGTGGATTACCCTATACATAGGCTGTCTACACCTTAAAAACAAAGAATAATTTTTTCCTATCTTACTTTTCTTACTCAACCACAGTAATTAGTATTTTTACGTTAGTTTCCATTAGCAAAGAACCAGTGTTTCGTCTAGTTGATTAATAATGGGACTAGCACTATCACTATGCAAGGAATTCTGTGCCTCGTTCTAATTAATAATTTTTTACATGTAATATGGATAATCAAATTTATACTGTGTATTTTTCTCGAAACCCGAGACGCTCAAAAATAACATCGTTATCATATGTATGCAACGAGAAAACGAAAGGTATTATTGCGGATGTGGTTTGCATCTTATCTCAATAATGCCAGGTGAGAAATTGAAGTGCATACCGCGTGATAACGATCATAGAGTTGAGAGTAATTGAGAAGAATTATAATAAACATGGTTGTGGTTGTCAGGCTAACCTTGGCTTCCGTGATGAATGCGTCAATCGTGTGTGGCAAACAATGGTCACAGATCGCCAGATATATGGAGTGCTAAAACCACGCACAGTGTGGCCTTGCCATTGCGGACAATACTTCGAGTCGTTAACATGTCAGTCCCTTTAAATGTCGAATGTGAAACCCTGCAAAACCTTCAATCTCGGGAGTCATTATGTGTAGAATAATCATATTACAGCAAAAAAAATTGAGTAAACGAGTCGCCGTTGATGCTTTCAATATTTACTGAAATCCGTAGAAACTATAATCCGCCTATCAGCTCATTTGTTCGTTCAATTAATTTCATGGCATTACATTGGCCCTAAGATATGAGATATAGATCCGCATGTGCTGTGACTGATTTGTGAGACGTATAAATACGCTAGGTGGCAGAAAATGGCGGGCAGTGATGTGGTTTTGGTTGAGCAGTTTGCTGTCGAGAGTCCTCTTTTTGCAGTTTGGTTGTTGAAAGAGAAGTTTGCAGTCTGGTAGCAGAGAGAGTTCTTCGACTCCAGTGTGATGCTGCCATTAAGACAAAAACATTTACGTCGCATAGCCAAGGTTGAAATTTGCCCTAAGATCTAGCTGGGTACCTGACGTTGCCCGGGTATTTACTTGTAGAAACCCGAAAAAGTATTTGATGTTACAGTAATCTATTAGTCATAAAGTGATTTAACATATCTATGCAGACGGAATGCTAAATTTCTCACGGTGCCCCCTCCCCTCCCGTGCCTTTAGAGACCAATAAATAATCCCGATAAGAAATATATATAAAAATACTCTTATTAACTTATTATTTATTCGTCGCCAATATCGGTCGTTTGAAAACTCCCACCCCTGTCAACCTCCGTCCTCATTGTATTTGTTTTCGGTTTAAAAGGAACATCTTTACAAAATTTGGATGAAAATGTTTCACGTATTTCAGACTGGATGCGGAACTTTCTTTTTCCCATCCTCCCTCACTTCTAGGGGTTGAAATACGACTTAACCTTATATTCAGTTAACTACCTCCCCCTCCCCGCGTTAGGAGTGGTTAACTTTAAATTAACCGGGGGTGACTGGCGGTATCTTAATCGAGTCAAGAATTCTTCTTCTACATTAAATAAGCACAGTACCTAAAAGTCATTAAGGGAGCTAAAAACACACGTGGTATCTTAAAGAACTGAAAATAGTCTCTATAATTTCCGGAAGGAAAAAATAGTCCCTCTAGATGCTACCATAATTCTCTAGTATCTTTCTGTGTAGTTATTTCTTTAAGATTAATGGATTATAATGCCTATATTTGATTTGTATACAGTATTTATTTCTATTTTAAAATAACCGAACTTTTTCAGTTTATATAAAACCAAACTAAAACGGAATGTATCGTAGGATTTCGCTGAGAGAGCAGAGTGATCTTTAGAGGTACTGTTTATCACTGCATTACTTAAATGACACGTTCAGAATTGAAACGAGTTCCTTTCGAACCTGAAACAAACACTGTTGCGGTGAGACACGTCAACCACCACACAGGGGCGGAGGTGAATGGAAGTTTTTCAAGCCTGCTCAAGCCGCCGGTGTTTGTGGCGGATACATATTTTGAGGGGTCAATTAGATTGATAGAATTTTTATCGATGTTTTGTGTGTATAATTTCAACCCATTTTCGGCATGGGAGGGGAGCACCGTTAGGGGTGGGGTTGTAGGGGCGTTACTAGAAAATAACGGGAAAACCACGGAGATTCGAGTAAAATCTGGGCTAATTGTGTCTGAATTTAATTAGGACATTCAACTTGCCGTTAAACCCTATGGAAGGGGGGTAGAGTGGTTGTTAAACAACCGAAATTTGCGTCAAATAAATATTTTTAGTGGTCAATGATATTGATAGTATTTCTACCGATTTTGTTTGATTATAATTTCAACCCCTTTCGGTATGGGAGGGTAGCAGTTTTAGGGGTAGGGCTGAAAAAGCGGAGCATTAAAATAACGCGGAAACAACCGAGATTGAAGTCAAATCCGGGCTAATGGAAGTCGCTGAGCTTAATTTTGAGCACCCGGGAAATGCCAGGAACTCAGGTACGGCTCTAGTTAACTCTTCGCTACCTTCCTGTACCCTTCCGCATTCCCCCATTCAAATCCATTCCTAGGGTATTAAAGGGGAGTTGCCACCACGTGAATTACCGTCATGTTGCCTGTTACTCTATAAAAATCGCTGGAGGTGGTATTTAAAGTAATGCGTAAAGAACCGATATTAGAGTTGAAATAACTGGGTAATGTCAGGCAATCAACTAGGATAGTCTATAAAAAGAAAAGTCGTGGACAACTTAAATCATTTTCTGAACTTTTACATTTATACAAAAAATCTAAATTTACCATGGCACTTCCACAAGCCACACGCAATCATTTCTATCGGTCTCGTAATCATGGAAACATTGTTAATAACAAATATTTTCTAGTAGTATTAAGTTAGTTGACTTCGGATATTCCTGAAGTCTACTAAATATTTTCCATGTAATTTTACGTTCGGTTCGATAACAATTATTATTCAATACTATGTTTATTAGAAAGAAAAGTGTTTCAAAAACTACAAACTCTTGCATATTCTTAGGTTAAATTTGTTCTCCGGTTACTTCTTGAACAATATGCTTCTTGATAATAAGAAAAAGAATATGCATATCGAATGCATTAAATTTTATTTATTTCAACTGGCATGTTGTGACAGCTATACAAACGAATAATACGTTTTGGATTATTTATTGGTCAAACAAGCTAGTATTACCAGTTATAATATTCTACAGATTTATTGGTCCCGTCATAAATTTGCGGGAATGGTGAAGGAAGTTCACGGTCGACTAATAATATGATAACGAGTTCAATGTCCCTAGAAAGAGACGTACAATGCTCTCGTCACAAACGACACTGAAATTTGAAATCACACCAAGATAGAGAAGTGTTAAAAACAAAAACATAATCTATTCTGGAAGCTCAACAACCTTGACCACTCAAAGCCCTTTGAATCTATGAATGGAGAATAAGGTGCTTGAATTGGTTACAAACGATAATATAAAAATAAAACGTCATATCTTTAAATGATAACATTGACAAATTGTTAACTGTGACTGATATATTTATGTTTGCACAGTAATAAATTATATTTTTTGTCCCACATTTTTAAAAACAACTTGTTTCAGTGTGTATTTCTAATAATTCGTCTTAAATGATAGACCAAAATATTCAGCAAAAAATAAATTAATCGAAAATTTCACTTCTCAGACAACAAGTTTTCAATACAACGTACTTCATACTGGAATTTTATTCTTCTTTTTTAAATGTCTCCGAGACAAGTTCACAGACGACTTCCTGTCGTTCTCTTGTAACTTCCAATATGATAGATTCTTTGTTCAGTTTTTCATGAATTTTGTTGCTGCATATTTACAGTACGGGTAACAAGGGTTGCCTAATAATTACGTGCAGGGGCACGGTGAAAATTCATCACGGTATATAACAGATGAACGGAATTAATGCCACATATTTATTATTGTAATAGTGTGACAGATGTTTTTGTGTGTAATTTCAACCACTTTCGGCATTGGGATGGTGCTGGAGGGACTTTACAAAATATAAAGCAAGAACGACCGAGATTGGAGTCAAATCAGGGGTTATGAATGTCGCTGAGTTTAATAATAACAACCCAGGCAACGACGGGCACCCAGTTAATATAATAATAAACTATTGTGGAATTGATGTAATGGTTTATAGTTCTAAAGAGATCGTCAAAAGAAAATATATCAATGTGCAGAATCGATGTAGTCTGTAAATATTTGTGAGAAACCAAATATTAAATTACATTTATGAATGTTATCGTACAAAATTTGTTTAAGGTTCCGATTGGTCTCTGTTTTTCTACGTATGTTTTTATTTTATTTAACGGAGATATTGATGGCTGTGTTTGTGTTTATTTATTCATCAAACTTAGGAATATAGTTTCTCCGGTTGCTATGAAAGGTTTTCTGCAACGGGTGCGTGAAATGTCACTAATATTACTTCTACAACGAAAAAAAGCCAAAATGATTGCATAATCGTAGTGCTGAGTCTACTTTTCGCACCTAATATTGGTCTGTTATTGCTTGAGTAAGTTTTAATGATATGATCGTTTCAGCTTCAACAGCGCGCTGTATTTGAAGAAAGTATTTTGTTGCGCAGTCATTTGTCTCCGTTTGTTTCTACTGAGCCTTTCTTAAGGTTGATCTTCGTAATCACAGTTATTATGATCAGATTGAAAGTGTTGTTCAGCGGTTTCTTCCTTGGACAAAGTTACATTTGAATTTCAAATGATTTACACATACTTGTCTTTCATCATAGTGAAGAAAAATATTAAGACATTCTTCTTCGGGTTGATTGTAATACACATTTTAGTTTAAATGTAATTAGATTTTATACACTGCAATGTAATTTTGTTGAACTGGTAATAACACAGATAATTTCGATAAAATAATGAACACATGGATACGGTAACCTTGCACGGTCTAGCATCCATGACTAATCGCGTAGTAATCATCCAAACTCCAGACAGCGAGGAACGATTCAACGCAAGATTACAGACCATTCACTGAAACCGTATCCTTCATTAAAAACATAATTAATACACGATGTACTAAAATTTTGATCTATCTCTGTGATGTTGCACCAAGTCCCAGAATTGACTCAGACGTTCAGTGGCTAGAATACCGTTCGTTTCGAGGCTTAAACAGTAAAAAAAAATCATCTTTACACGAAATATCGAGTATAAGTACTTTGGGACTTCTAGAAGCACTTGAAATATTTAATCAAATTATATGAGTCTGCTTTTTGACCCTATTCACTTCACATTTTCACTATTATCACTTGTTTGCGTCGATTCTACTCAATTAACACTTTCGAAAGTAGGACACATGGCTTTAATTCTACTAAATTTAATATGCTCGATGAAACCAACTTACTTTAATTGATTTAACACTCCTTTTGAGACTTCTTTTAATATAAACTGAAGTTCTCGACTTTCTTTCATTACACCGCAGCCAACACTACGCGCCAACAAAGCCGTCTGGTAGGACTAACAATTGAAAAACTTTGCATTTTCAGTATTACTTATGCAGATAATTTGGAGTTACTTTCCCGTGTTCCAATACGTATCTTAACTGTTTAGGGACCCGAGGTTATTCAGGAGTAGAGAGGTTTTTAGAGTGCGAAAGCAACTCTGTGTCATATAAAACCGACGCAGGAATTGTTTCATTGTTAAGTATAGAAATAGATATTGAACTTATTGTAGGTGTGTATTCCTTCAGAATCGGTTTTCAACGGATCACTTGTCCTAATTATTTCATATTAAGTATTAAATTAATTTTGTCTGTCGATAAATCGTCTGTACATAAAATCGTCTGGACATCCTCACGTTTCAATTAAGATGCAGTAGGAAATATAATTTATTTATAATTATATATAATATATAATTATAGATTATTTTCTAAATTTCAAGCGTAAACGCATTTGTAGATTTGTCCACATTACTAATTAACATTCCGTATTTTCTCAACATAATAATTGAGAGTATATTTTCTATTTGTGTAGTTATTATCTGAAAAGAAGCCTTTTAGTTACGTATGTGGTCTTAATTTTTCTGCCTCGTAAAATAAATTGTAGATCTCTTGCAGCACGTTCAGGTCGTTCCTAGTGACGGACCATTCAATAGTCAGTCAAGAGAATACCAGGTGTTAAACAGGAAGGTAAGATTATTTTTAGACCGTTTGGTTTGTAACGCTAGTAAGGTGAAATGTTGGTATTACTGTGATTCAACGCAAAGATACGTGTGGCAGAGCCCGACTGAAGATTTTATCAAGTGAACGAGTAGTCTATAAATCGTTACGTCAGCTTTAGATCTTTATAACTGACGAATTATAATTTCTAAAATAAAGAATAGTAAATTTTAAGTAGAAAGTGTTATTAAAATATTTTTCATATATTATTTATGTTAATATATCCATATAATAAATGTTTTTGTTTGTTTCATTTTATTTTTATTATAATTCCTTCTCCTGTCACATTTCATCGGGGTTGATAGACAACGTAACAGTCCACAGATGAAAAATTTGTAAAATTCTGATTTCAAAAACTTATTATCCGTTTATCAGACGGGCACTAGTAGTTTTATTACTAAAGTTGGGTGCCCGGCGTTGCCCGCGGACTTATTTATATAAAGTCGAAACGAATTTAATTCTATATTAATCTTTATTTAGTCAAGAAGTGATTTAACATAAATCTAAATGTTCCTAGTTCCGTACATAACTGAACAGTTATAACATACATTGAATTTTATTGCATCAATCCCAACAAACATACCTTTGAAGAGTGAATCATGTGACATTTATAATAATCTGACTTCTTCTTAACTAAATGTTAAAAACACCAGGATATCAGTCATAATAATGTAATTTGATAACATAATTTTTTAAAAAATTCGTATCATCACTGTAGCTGTACATCTTAAGAGGTTCTAATCAGGGATGAAACGTTGTGTTATTTAATATTATGTCTTAAATTTTATAAAAAATGTTTCTAATAGGCTGGTGTTTTTAACATGTAATGAATTACGTACATTTAAATTCTGATTATGTATAAAAGTCCTTGAGTATTGTAAAATATAATTGTCCCTTAGTCTTCACCAAATACGAAATATTAAATTGATCGATTTGTTAGCTAGATTCACAATGTAAACAAATATTCGCCATATTGGAGCCACTTAATATGGTATGAAAATTTACTTACATTTTATTGCAAGGATCATTAAGTATTTCGTATTTGTTTTTTATTATCATTCAATGTAGTATTTTCGGATATAATTATACTTTTTATTCAATCAAAATATTTTTACTTTATTGCATTACGGAAAAAGTAACTATCTCCTTTGTTCGTCACGTAGTAATGTCTCTTTCTCTGACCCGTGGCGTCATTGACTCTTGCCCGCAGTAATTAACACAAAATTATCACGTTTTTCAATTGAAATTCTTCCCACATTTATGCTAGGGGTTTTTCGTGTTTTGAAGAATATGTGTACCAATTTTTGTTTAAATCTGTCCACGCGTTAAAATTGGTGTAAAGATTAACGTAAATACATACATACACATATACATCCTTTTTTATTATACAGAAGATTGAAATGCCCCTTAATTTTTATATAAATCGTAGAAAATAAAATGTTATGATTATTAAACCACATGTTTAGTCAGAGAATCTTTCAGCAATGACGTATTCAACTTCATTTTCCAAAACAATTTTAGCAAAATGACTTATAATCAGTTTGATCCGATCAAACACAATTATCAGACTGGTTAACTTAAAACATTTGTCATCTTCTGAGTGTATTATGGTAGACACTCTGGGCATCCTTAAAACGTTAATATATGTACTTGCATTATACGAAATATGCTTTGTCTCAGTACAATGTTGTTATAATGTATTTTTTTATTTAAAAAAAATTACAAACTAAAACCAAGTTTCGATATTGTCGTACAGCCAACAAAAACAAAATTTATATTAATGCCAATTAAAACGTTTGAAAAGTTAAACGGTTATAAATGTAATAACATGTACCGAAAAACTAAAAATATTTAAATTTAGGACGTTTTGACGTTGAATAACTGAAGACTGGAAATTGAACAATGAATTAAAATCAAAGATAAATATATTATGGTTAAAGAAAATCAAAGGCAAATTATGATTTTTGTTATATCGGTCACACAAAAATATAAGAATTACAGAAAATAAATCTAATTTCAAACTGTCAAATTGTAAACACAATCAATCAGTGTATCAAATTTAATTTCGGTTTCGATTTTGACAAAACCTCTATTTCAGACAGAAACCCAAAGTATTGGACTAGTTTAACTTATCAAATGTTGTGTATTAAAAACCAACCTAATATTGTTAATAATAAGTACGACACAGAAAATCTTAATAAGTGATATGATGTTTTATTTTTATCTTATTTTATATATTTAATTTTGATTTTAGTTCATTGTTCAATTTTCAGGCTTAAGTTATTCGCCGTAAGAAATAGTCACCAAATTTAAATTTTCTTAGTTTTTCTTCTCTACCTTTAATTTGTCTGTACAAAGATTGTGTTTAATATTATTCTTTTTATCCAACGTTAAATTCTATTTGATAAACATTGGAGTGTGTTAGGAGATGACAAATATATTTGAATTGATTATTTACTGCGACTATCAGAAAAATATGGGGCAGTTTAATTAATAACTTAATGATAATAATGCAATTTATAAGATTTTTTGAGAATCAGAGACAACAAAATAACATTTACGAAGAAAAGCTAAATAAAGAATTTATCAATTTTTACGTTAAGATGCGACGATCATAAGTGCTTAAGCAAATTACAAAAAATCTGCAGATATTGACGAGTGTTGATGTCCTCGTGTTGCGAGACCGTGACAGAGGCCAATGGAACTCGTAAGGTCAACAAGTTTCCAATATTCTGCACTTCACGTAAACATGCTCTAAATGACTACTATTGGAAATACTAACAAAATAATGATTCAATATATTTAAGTTCAATTTATAAGCTTGATATTTGTTTGTTAAATAGTTTTTCGTTATGTAGTACTAGGTAATAATATCACGTGTCTCCCAATGTGTGCCTATTTGAAGAGTCCCTTGATAAGAGCGTCTCCTTGATGCTAGCCGTCACCCATAAAGCCAGCGTCAAGGATGCTGCTCTGTTACATCAGAAATTCATATCGTAATATCAGTTTACATTTTTATCAAGGTTATCACATTCAGAAATTTAATTACACATTTTCTGAATAAATTTTTAAATATAAGCGTGAAAAATATTTTTACACTAACTTCTCCAAATATTAGTTGCTGCAATGGAGGCTATAGGATAATATTATTATCAGTTTATTTGAAAAGTTTTGCGAATGCGATGCTATATGGCTGAAGAAAGGAACACGGGTTATTTTCATATTTGCTTTCTTTTCGGAATATATTTTCTTATTCTTGTATCAAATTTAAATCCGCTGATACATCGTACTGATAATTTGTATTTTGCTATATACCAAAATAAATCTATAAACCACTTTACTTAGTTTATTTCTGGCACAGCTTTTCTTATCCTCTCCCGCTATCGGAAGGTCGTGGGACAAGTACCCAATGCCCGACCTACCTGATGCATTTTTTCTAGGGTTTGTCCTGCATTACTTTTAGGCGAATGCCGGGTAGGATCCTTAAAATATAGCCCGGGGGCCCTAGTTAACCCTTGGCTACCATCCTCCACCCTTCCACATCCCCCCTTTCAAATCCCCAATACAGTGCCTGTTCAATATGCTCGACCATTATTGTATCTTTGTGTGTTCGCCGGTAACAATTCATTTCAATAGTTTGTAATTATTGACTCTTAATTGCCCTTTAATCATTACAATATATACAACGAAAAATTCCATAAATGAGATAACCTTGAACAAATATAACGAAGTAAGGAACAAGTTAGAAAATACATGAAATTATATTACCATATCTGTCATCTACTTATTCTTCTTATTAAATTTTAAATAATTATATAAAACAAAATTGTCTCTTTTACTAAAAAACTCTGTTTACCGAAAATTATTCCTGCTGCAATACTTTGTATGAAGATAGTGCAAATATCAATCTATCTATATAATAAAAAAGGATGTATATTTGTATGTATGTATGTATGTATGTATGTATGTATGTATGTATTTACGTTGTTCTTTATACAAATTTTATCGTGTGGACAGAATGCAACAAAAATTGGTATACGTATTCTGCCAAAATCGAGAACTGGTACTGTGGAGGTTACAAACCCATAGCATAAAGGTGGAAAGAATTATAATTGGAAAATGTGATCATTTTGTGTTAAATTCCTGCGCGCCAAGAGACCGTGACGTCACGCGAGAGAGCGACGTTGCTACGCGACGAACAAATTAATTAGTTCATTTTCTCGTAATGAAATAAAGCAGAAATATTTTCATTGAATAAAATGTATAATTTTATTCAGTAATACTCCATCGAATTATAATAAAAAACAATACGAAATACTCGAAGAACCTGGCGGAAATTGTAAGTTAATTTTCGTGTAATATTAGTGACTCCAATATGGCGACTGTTTGTTTACATTGTGAATCTAACTAACAATTTCATCTATTTAACCTTTCGTGATGTCTGAAGACTGAGGGACAATTATATCCTGCAATACTCGAGGAGTATATTTAAGAAGAAATTCGGAGATATGTTTATTGGTATTGATGCAATAAATTTCAATGCATTTCATAGCTGTTCAATTAATGCACTATCGTTTGAAAGTGTGTACGGAACTAGGAACAGTGAGATTTAGCTGAAATCACATCTTGACTAAACATTAATATAGAATTAAATACTTTTCGGGTTTATATAAATAAGAACACGGGCAACGCCGGGCACCAAGGCTAGTATAAATATAAATTATTTACAAAATGTATGGCTAATAATTTCGTTTTAAAATATCTGAATCGGTATTTTACATTAATAATTTTCTCATGAAATTTTCTTGCGTAGTAAATTCAAATACCTAACACGTTGAACTCAAATGGCACAGAAAATTTGAGCAATATTCCTCTTACATGCTATAATCAGAATATTTGTAACCCTTAAGCTTATTTCAATAAAATATTTAGGATGTTAAAGATAATAGAAGATGAATTTTTAAAACGTAATTTAAGGAAATAAGGTGAAATTACCGAAATTTAAGGTTATCTATTGAAATTACTGTTTATGTGTTTGTATTGTATTTCAATACTGGCACAGAAATCAATAAATAAATATAATAAATCCTTTCGCGTCTTGCTGATTGCTATATTTTATTGTACGAAAGAAAACTATAATATTAAAAATATTAGATGCTTATTACGCATCGATCTCACATTCGTGGTTGTTACGTCGCCGCTATTCTACTTCGAATTCACAATTTACTGAACAGTGTGGCTTTTGGGAATAAATGAGATGCAAAGTGAAACGTTGTCGTGCAGCCTTCAGTTCGGAACACGATTAAAATCAATGAATCAACTTCACAAGTATTTTTTTAATAGTAGTTTATGGCCGCGTCAATTTAAAAGTTATTTGCGACCCGCTAATGGGGATTGCATAATTAGGTTGCGGAGTATGTCAAGTGTCTATGTATTCACAAGTATTGTAGACTTCAGTAGCAATTATAATTTACAAAGAAAAATATAGTTCTTTCTTGACAGCATAACTTCTAACGTTGTTTACTTATTAAACCATTAACGTTCTGATTTTTGTTTCACGTAGGCTCATGAGTGTATATAGATGTACCTGGTTGTAAAATTTTCGGCATTTTAATGATTCATGCTCAATTCCTAGAAAACCGACGTGAAATATACTAGATTTTGGGAAGACAACCGGTTGACTATTGTTTTTACTGTTGTACCAGAGATAATATATAATTAATTTCAGCAATATAAATTTTCATAGATTTAGTAGTGGATTTGTTTTTCATTAAAGGTAGAAGAATCGTGCATATAAAAATTGAATTAAAAATGTACAGATACCAACGGCTTGTCTTGTCACCATGTTTATATAAAAATTATAAAGTTTACTTTTCCAATTTGTTAAATCCAAGATATTAAAAAAAATGAAGGCCAGATTTAAACATAACGAATTTACACTATTTATTCTGCATTATTTTTTCATATAACTTGAACCTGGTTAGCGACAGTTGAAGCTCCATTAATTTTGAAATGCATGGTAATCTGAAATCATTTCTTTGTATGTCAACGTCCTATTACGGTCGCTGTGCTTTGCGTGTGACTGTGTCTAATGGCTGATACTGGAGGTATTGCTTACCGGAGTGACTGTCGACGAAGAGACGCATGTCTGCGGAGGTGGCGGGGTGGTGTTGACGAGGAAGAAGAGGAGGCTGCTGCAGACGAAGGAAGACACTCGTGCAGCAGAGGCTCGACCCTCGCTCTCACGCATGCTAAGCAGCACAACTCTCGTCAGATCACATAAAACTGGAACACTATCGACAAACCCTGATAAACTCTGTGACGACATCAGGGTCCACGCTCCATAGAGACAGCTTCCGCGTCCATCCGCAAGGCCGTCCGACACAAGACTGCAGGGCCAAAACAAACTAACTTCAGTATTGGTGTGTTCAGGAAAATGGGTTGAATATCATTGAGGAATTCATGAACCTTTCTGTATTTAATTTTATTTTGGGTCGCTTCAACTCTTCTAGTTGCTAGTCTTTGGCTTCTGTATTGTCATTTTTATAATTGGTCCTTTACGTTTAGGAACTCCAAGAACGTGTTGAGGTTACGTATCGCCTTATCGGAGCAGCACATACCACTGTGATCAAAAAGTAAGGTGAAATTGTCATTTAAAGCTCCCTGGTATTAGGAAGGCAGGTAATTTTTTTTCCCTAGGTTGGTAGGGCTGTCTATAATATTTGCCAAGCGTCTGTTTGTTAAAAGGTTTAATTATCTCCAAGTTACACGTGTTTTTGTAAACAACCAAAAGTGAATTTTTCGATTTTTGCAATGGGTGATTTTGTTGAGCAAAGAACTTGCATCAAATTTTGTTTGCGGAACGAATATTCTTGTGCGGACGCGTATAAAATGTTGCGGAAGGCCTTTGGTGATCAAACTATGGAACAAAAAACCGTTTATAAGTGGTATAACGAGAACGCGTTGAAGACGAACCGCGCTCTGGACTACCATCAACGTCTACCGACGAGGGCCACGTCCAATAAATCAAAGATTTGGTGCTTGAAAATCGTCGATGGACAATTATAGATTTTGCTGATAGTGGTGGAATATTATTTGGCTCAGCCCAAACCAGTTTAAAGAATGTTTTGTGTCTCAAACGCATCAAGTCTCGATTGGTGTCAAAATCGCTCAATTTTTGGGGGAAAAAAAGCGTCGCGTTGATGTGTGTGAAACTTTGCTGTCTGACTATCAGGATCACTTGAAATGCATCATTACAGGAGACGAGACTTGAATTTACGCATACGACCCTGAAACCACCGACCAATCCAGCGAATATCGTGCAAAAGGTGAAGCAAGACCGAAAAGACCACGGCAATGTCGATCGAAAATCAAGGTCATGTTGACAGTTTTATTTGATTATCGTTGTGTGGTGCACTATGAATTCCTTCCGCCGCGCCAAACGGTCAACAAAGAATATTATTTGAGCGTTATGCGTCTTTTGCGTGAAGCTATTCGTCTGAAATGGCCGGAATATGGGCGAACAACTCTTGATTCCTTCATCACGATAATGCACCATGTCATACTGCATTGGTTCTTCGCGACTTTTTTGCCACAAACTCGACTCATATCGTTCCGCAACCACCGTATTCGCCTGATTTGGCTCCGTGCGACTTCTGGCTATTCAGCAAACTCAAAAGGCCAATGCGGAGACGCCGTTTTGGCACGATTGAGGAGATAGAAACCGAATCGAAGAAAGTCTTGAAGGCTATACCGGTAAAAGACTATTCCGACTGTTTCGAGGACTGGAAAAGGCGTTGGAAAAAGTCCGTTTTATCGGACGGGGATTACTTTGAAGGGGATGAAATTGATTTGGAAGAATAAATAAAGAATTTATGTTTTATAAATAAATGCACCTTATTTTTTGTTCACAGTTGTATCTCTTGCCGCTTATTTTCCTATTGTGCCACTTCTTATTGTGGAGTAGTCCCATAATAGAGGTTGTATTGTAAGCGGGATCCCACGTGCTGAACAAACTGACTTGTTGGTCTCTGGAAAGAAAATGGTTATGAGTCAATTTGGAGCGAAGTGTTCTGATTTTTTCCAATACTACCTGGCACCTTGTTGATAACTTGTTAGCATGTATTAGTTCTTGCATGCTATTTAGTTGCTTGTAGAAGTTTCCTATGTTTTAGGATTTCCATTTTTTCTATCTCTCCTCCATGATGTTTTTATAACTCTGTTCCAAAGTTCATGTCGTGCTGATCTCCAATTCTATCTTCTACATTTTTTGCCGTCATGTGGGCCCTTTCGCTTCTCCGGATTTTCCGTTGTGCTGCGAGAACCATATTAATTTTTTGTTACCATTTTTGTGTTCGCATAAGTACTCTGATATTACATTCACTCTTCTGTTATTTTTGGGGTTTTCAACGTGTTGATCACTCGCATCTCCAATATATTCCATCGCCCATAGTATTGCGTGGATTTCGTCCTCCTCTGTTGAAGTTTCCAGGCTGATTGCTTTTGCCGTCGCCCAATTATCCGAGACCACAGCGCATCCCAGTCCCCTCTTTGATTTTGATGCATCTGCATATATGATCATTATACTTTTCCCTCGCTTTCTTTCATAATTCGTTAAAATTTCCCATCAGCTTCTTCTTGTCTATGATCAGATTCATTTAGGTATCTACTGCTACTTCTCTTGTTTTCCAGGGAGTACATATTGCCATTGTGTCGTGTTCTATCTTAGGCGAAGTCAATTTTAATGTTTTTATTAATTGATTATATGTCATATAAAAGGGTAGGGAGTCTTGTGAAACATTATTGATAGTCAGTTTAATTGGTATATCTGTTTCTGGATTGAGGGGTCTTCAGATTCTCAAGTTTGTGACTATATCTAGGTTTTTCTTAATTTTAGGTGTGTTTCGATAGCTTTCACATAGAGTCAATATATCGGGGTTGTTCTGTGGCATCACGTGATTACTCTCATCGCCTCAGTTTGGTAGTTTTTTAGTTGTGATTATTTGGAGAATTGTAAATGTGAGTTACGTAGTCTATTTTTGGACGTACGATCGTTTGATACGTCAACGTCAGTTGCAATGTTTTCAGGTTTCCTACCCAGGTATTTGCTGCTGGGCGTTCTAGGATAGCCAATATCTTTTTTATTTCAACGCACAGATGACATGATCAGTTTCAAATCCCTAATCATTCCAAGGATTTTTATTTTATTGGTCATTTTTCTTCTGCTGTCTTAGCTATTTAGTAGTACTTATTACAGCTTTACAAGTGTTTTGATTTGAATGTTTATGACTGCGCAAACTTGAGTGATAGATACGAAGCGGCTTCGTTTTGAAAACATAGCTGTATCAACTGAGTCCACCAAAGAAAAGTAGTAGGAGGAAACTGGTGGTAAGAAAGAAACAAGGATAAACTGTATTGCATAGGGAGTCAAATTTTAAAAGTACTTGGTTGTGCGTTACTAATTAAATGTGATGAGAAGTGGGCTTGATTTCCTCACAGAGCTTCATGGATAACATCTGTATTACTAAAACTCAATACAGATGGATGGAGTTGTGTACTTGTGAAGTGAGCTACCTTAAAGCTGGTCTTCTCTGTGTCTATCTGTAATTGGCAGTTTCGCTGCAACCCTGTGAACAGATTGGCTATGCCTAGTCTGTGATGTCGGTTCAACGGTTTGTGCTGACCTCCGTC
This sequence comes from Zhengitettix transpicula, assembly GCA_037074705.1. Classification (NCBI taxonomy): domain Eukaryota; kingdom Metazoa; phylum Arthropoda; class Insecta; order Orthoptera; family Tetrigidae; genus Zhengitettix; species Zhengitettix transpicula. The sequence continues at coordinate 183,729,686 of CM073591.1, read as the reverse complement.
ATAGGTTCACGATGACAACTCTCACATCGTACGTTCATTTCTCTGGGAGGGTGTAATTAGTCACCTTTGACGTCTCAGGCTAGAATGCAGTTGACCCCGTTCATGGTTAGAATCCACCTCTTTACACATCTGAGCTAGAAAATATTCTTTCCTTTCATTTCTGTTTCGTAAACCCTTTCCGCATCCTGCACGACAACGACCTTTGTGAACATCAAACTTCCAAGTCCTTCGTGTAATTTAATCCGATAAAATGTCTTGGGCAGTAACTAGAGCTTCAAGTATAAATAATAAAAATTTTATTCTAATTATACGTAATTACAATTATAATTTTACTGTTTAAACATACGGTTTATATTGGGCCACCACATTATTTCATCACTGAAAATTTGGGTCATCCCTTTCCTTAATATCCAAGTGAATAAGGGATCCGGTCATTTGCCCGACACACTTGCCGAAGTTTGCCCGACAGTACATTATCCCCATCGACGTTTTCCCGACAGTTAATTTTCTCTAAAAGTGAGTTTCTATGAAATAAAGCGTAACATTAATATTGTAGAACACTTAATATGTTAGTTATCACATTATAATGCGTGGATCAATTTCAACCAAACTTGGTACACTTGGTACACTTAAGATCCAGGAACAAACCCTGTGGATTAAATGGGTGGAGTGAAAGGGAGTGTCATTTGGTCTATATTACATAACGACCAAGATTAGTGTCGAATCTACCGTTACGAAAGTAAATCATAATCCTGAATGCGTCACTAATCTCGGCCGTCATCACAGTATTATTATCACACCGTTCAGCCCCTACCCCCAGGGTCGAAACTTTAATTTAACCCTGCTGGAATCTCATAAATAATCACAGCGACTAACATAACACCAGATTCGATACAAATCTTGATACGTGAACCATGTTTCGTTGAAATTGATCCACCCATTAATCAGTAACGTAATTTACAATATTAGTAATGTATAATTAGATAAGTAACGTATTATATTGAAATTATTTACGTTTTATTGAAAATTAATAGTTTTGTCAACTGACTCGTGAAGTTGTGTCTCTAAGCTATTTCTTTTTATTCTGTACCGGAAGAAATGAACAAGGCTTCCAGAAACGTTGTGTGATATTTATATTATCACTTATTTTGTCAGTATTTGGTTATCTTTCCTATTGTTAACATATTAAGTGTTCCACAATATTAAAATTATGCTTTATTTCCTAAAACCGCGTCTTTCGGGAAAACGTCAAACATGTTACTGTTGTCGGAAAAACGTGCTCAGGGAAAGTGTGTGTCGGGATTTTGTACTAGCCCCAGTGAATAAATACTAGATACCATAATTCGAGAATCATTCAAATCAGATGTCTTGAATCCAAATACCTATTACAAAATTGAAATTTTAAGTTCTATTTTCAAAATACATGAATATTTCACTACCAAGACGAAGATAAATGTTTTTTTTTATGACCGAGACTATGTTTTAAATTTTATATTTTTGAATTAGTGGAAATAAATTTTTATCTAAGAATATAAATTACTAAAATAAATTAGACAATATTGGGTAACATTTCAATAATTCAACAGACGTAAATAATCTAGAATTATCGGGCAGAAACGTTAAATGGTAACCATTAATGAAAAAAATTAATTGATTAATATTAAAAATGTTGACACCATGCTAGTGGCTAACTGTTAAATGTTAGCGATTAACCTCCGAATACAATATTTATTACTGCAAAAAAGATGTTAATAGTCATTAAGTATTATTACTAAGTATATATGTTTCCTGACAGATTTGCAACATCGGCAGTTTCGTGAAGTGATGTTGTTCGTGGCAGACATCATTCATCTGGCTAAAGTAGTTCACCGTGATAAAGCTCAGTCTCAAGACGACGTGACTTGCTGGTCGATGAGAAATGTAGGCTTCGTCTGCACGATAACTGAACCAAATCTACTTTTGTCCACAACGTTCTAATAATAGAATAAGATGTCTTTTTATAAGTTTTAGGTGTTCTAAAATTTTCCACTCTCCACTAGTTATTTTCAATCATCAAGCAACGTAAGTTCTTGACTTCCCCTCAGGAAGTGTATTGATTAACATGGAAGTACTGACTATAGGAAAATTACATAAAGAGTATCTCCTGCTTGTGACCATTGATAGATTAATAATTGCAGTATAGTTAAGATAAATGAGAGACAGAAACATAAATTTAGCATTGGACTATCTTCACATTCACCTGTTTCTTTCCAGTCTTACGTAAACAGTCCATTCGTATTTATGAGTGAATTAATTAAATTAATCTACATAGGTCTACTCTCTCCTAAAGTGATTTGTGATGTTCCACGCGAGCTGTTTGATCTGAAATACAAGAATCAATTATGTACCTGACAGTTGAAATATTACCGTCGCTTTGAGGTTCCACGTGTTGGCGGCTTAAAGATCTTACACCGGAATCTTCCACCCACGTTGGGTTTTCTTTCAAGGGCGTGTATTGTGGGAGCGTAGTCCGAAATCTGGTTCCACAAACAATTGTCGGTATATTCAAGGCTAATAACGAATCAGCCAACTGAAGTATGTGGATAACAGTGTATAAGAAACAAACTTGTAAAGAAACACCGACTCGTCATAATAGAATTAAGTGCACTAAAAAGTCAGAAACAGCTAAAAGTAAATTTATATAATCTTCCGCTGCATATTATTAACGAAATTAAATTAGTTTCCGTAACAATGAATGAAATGATGTTTAGTGTTCAAGTCGTGCCGTTCTTAATGTTCCTAAAGAAATTAATTTTTTATATTTATTTCTACATTTAAAATTTGTAACGTATCTACATAATTATTAAGTTTATATATATTGTTTTCGAATCATATATGTTCACTCCGCCGTTCTTCTCAGGTCGATAGACGTGTATATAATTTTCCGTATAATTTCCAGTTGCGTTAAATTTAACAGAAATTAAATAATTGATATTTCTATAAAATTCCAGAATTAGTGTATTTTCATATTAATCCTAGGTCAACCAATTTACGTAAAAATAGTTTTCCTAATAATTCATACGTAACTCAATTACACCATAAGTAATACATTTTCGTTTAAAAATTCAAATTTCGTTCGCTTTCTCAAATGTTTTTTGTCTGAACAATTTCAGTATATAAATAAGTCCACATTTTAAAACTACCATGGAAATATCGAATTATATAAGAAAAGTTGGTTACTTGTGACTAAATATTTTTATTTTATTAGTTTTATACGTTTTCGTCTTAAAACTCTTTACATGCCATACAAGTGGACGTGGCTTCCATGGATTCTAAATTAGTGAGACTGATCCAACAAGAACGTTATCTGAGAAATATTTTCTAATAACGATATTGACACTTCAATTTTATTGAGTAAATTTTCAGTTTGTGTATTTCTAAATCCATATTTTATTACACTAAATTATACATTCGGGTAAACTACACTATTTATAGTATAAAAGAAAATTCCAAATATTTAGATTTCATTTAGTAGCTCGGATTTATTTTCGAATTGAAACAAACATACATACATACATACATACATGCAAACACTCTGTTTTATTTATTAAATTTATTTCTCTTAGTCCACAAAATTAAGCAAAAGTCCGCCTTTAGCGTCCAGGAAATTATTTTATTTTAAATAATAAAGTGAACCCTTTCCTTTTCTAAAATAAATTAAATGCACTACGGTATTAAATACTGAAAAAGGAAAAAAAAACATTGCGAATGGCTATAGCGGTAAAAATTAAGAGTCGTCAATGTTCGAAGATGGAAGAGGGTCAGAACAGAAGTTGATATTGATGTGATGAAAACAGCGTTACACAATCACAGATAAGTAAAATTTGTGTGTCACAACGCAGCAAACGTTCACGTACTCTCCTTACCCTTCCAATCAGAGGCAGCCATTTATATACTCTCATCCAGGGTGGCGTATATCTTCATTCATAAACATAACGATATTTTTTGTACTAATTATAATAAGCTGAATTATTTTAAAATAAATGTTAAAAAACGACAGTAAAATATTACCATATTTAAAACATAATATTTAACAGACACAACGTTTCACCCCTGCTACAGGTGTACAATTTCAATTCAATTCCGTTATCTAAAAAAAATAAGAAACAAGATAATTTTTAATACAATTACGCATGAATATAATTTATAGTGTGTTAAATTGATTGTAAAAAAATTTAGATTAACAATTTTATAAAGTTGCGGCCGAAATGACTGTAAGTGACAAAGCTGTTAGGAGTATCATTGAATTTTACGAGAACAATGGAAATAAAAATTTATATTATACAATTTAGATCAAAATAATAAAGAATAATACATATTATTCGTGTTAATTTTAACATTAATACCCGAAACATTTGATGTAATATGCAACATCAATCTGGAATTATATTTTCATTCGTAATCTAAAATGTTTAAATGTGCCAATCCAAATTATTATCGTTTTAAATAAATACGTTTGGACACAACTGAATAATTTTGGACTTAAAATTTCAAATTATTTTTATGTTAATTGATTCTAGTTTTCATACATCGTTTAGTTTGCTCTATATAACAAGAATTACATTCTGAACAATTAATTTTGTAAATAAAATTATGTTTATGTAAAGCGTTAATTATTTATTTAATATTGTTAACTAAATTTAAATTATTTGAAGTTTTAAAAATAATCAGAACTTATAATTATTAACCAAGTCAATACGTTTATATTTTATGCTTTTAGAAAGTGTAGTACGATAATTATTTGTTCTTTGGGTTATCAATTTGTTATTATCGTACTTAATTTTAGTCTATATAATTAGGTTATATTCGTAAATAAATAAAAATTTAGGGTAAGAATTTAGAAGAAGTATATCAACAATTTTGTAAAAGGTTATGTTTATGATACAAATGATGAGATAATTTAACAGCCTTATCTACTGGATTATACACTATTTTTTTGTGCAAAAAGGTGTGATTTGACTTATATATGTATATGAGAACTTTTGACACCAATTGGTAAATATATTATTTTTTGAAACTATGGCCAAAACATCCAAAGAGTTAAGAGAGTGATCCTTCCCAATTTCAAAAGTGAAGTTTAAATTAGGGTTGTAATTATTGAAAGTAAACGTTTAGCCCACAAAGTAGAACAAGACCTGGGAGAATATCAGTGTGGCTTTCGTTCAAACCAGTCAACAATGGATCACATTGTTACAATGCGGATCATGATGGAAAAATGTTATGAATATAATATTATCCTACACCAGTTATACGTAGATTTTAAACAAGCTTACGATTCTGTGCGAAGAGGAAGTCTTCTCATTGCAATGAAAGCCCTTGGTTATCCTGGGCAGCTAATCAGGCTGATAAATACGGTTTTAAGCAGAAGTAAGGCTAAGGTAAGTGTGCAAGGAAGGATATCGAGAAGCTTTGATGTTAAAGTAGGGTTGAGACAAGGAGATCCGATGTCGACAATCCTCTTCAATATTGCTCTAGAAACAGCTGCACGTAACATCACTGCAAATTGAGAAAAGAATATATACTATAGATTGATCAAAATTATGGCGTATGCAGATGATGTAGCTATAATTTCACGTATAAAGAATGCACTTCTGGAAACCTATGAAGAATTGGAGAGAGGTGCACAACAAATAGGACTGGTAGTAAATAATAGCAAAACAAAGTTCTTCGTGAGTTCCAGAACAAGCCAACCGGCACAAGGTTTTAGATGTGAAGGAAAGTGTTTTGAAGGGGTGCAGGAATTTAGCTATCTAGGCTCTCTGATCACTGCACAAAATGAAGTTAAAAAGGAAATCAATGCCAGACTGGCCGCAGAAAATCGATGTTACGCGGCTTTATTTCCAACATTAAGAAGCAAGCAAATTTCACGGAAAGCTAAGTTGACCATTTGCAAAACTATAGTTCGACCGGTGGTTACATATGGAGCGGAGACATGGATATTAAATAAATCCGAAGAAAAAAGGTTAATGTCATGGGAAAGAAAGGTATTGAGAAAGAAAAACAGAACTAGGATGGTGCATTAGAACAAATCAGGAGCTTTGAGACCTGTACAATGAGCAGGATATAATATCTGTGATAAAAACTGCTCGAGTGCGTTGGCTAGGACACGTACATCGGATGGAGAACACAAGAGAACCAAAGAAAGTTCTGGAGGGGCATCCAGGTGGCAGAAGATACAGAGGTAGACCAAGAAAGCGTTGGATTGAAGAGGTGGAGGAAGACCTACGCGCTATGGGAGTCAGGAGATGGAGAACAAAGGTAATCGAAAGAGAGCTTTGGAAGAAGATAGTTGCGGAGACCAAGGTTCTACAAGGACCATAGAGTCAAAGAGCCAGTCAGTCAGTCATTATTGAAAGTATTGACTAAATTGTGGGGATGATGCAAAACATATCATCTGCATATCTGAATAAGGCTTCCAAATCTCTCATTACTATTTCAGCCATAAAAGGAGATAAAGGATTTCCAAAAGAGGAACCACTAATTTCATGATAAGAGACCTACAAATTATTGAATGAGTAATATGTGGAATTCAAAATTGATTACGGTATGGATTTCAGATAACGGTTGGCAGTGTGGGTTCTAGACGCTCGTCTCGAGACGAAGGCAGTGGAACGTTTTAATAGCAAGTCATTCCTCGATGTCCGGCGTTAATTCTGTTTGGGTGAGAGGGGCCAAGAGAGGGGAGAGATATAGAGTGGGAGTGAGAGAGAGAGACAGAGAGCTCGGTTCTGCGATACAATTCTGCTCAATAGTAGAATCTCTCTGATTTGGAGAGGTGAACATAAAATATATGTCTTAAACTGAATTCTGCTCGGAAAATGCGTAAATGTTTAAATTGACTTGGAACCTTCGATCTGAAAGCACGAAATATCTCTCTGAATGCGAATGCCCGAAATAGGTTCTTCCATTTCCCTGGATTTATTCTCGTCTCACCAAAATTTCTCAAATTTTGATTTCATCCAGACTAAACTTATTTCAATTTCCTAATTCTTAATGAATCGTGCAAGATTTACCATAATTTACTATTCGCCTGCACATAGACCTAAGTGAAGTTTTCTTATTAACTTTGTTAGCACCAGACGTTGAAAATGAATGATATTTTCGTTACATCTATTTTCCCACCGAACCGTGATGGTCAGTGAGGTTTCCAATCATGCAACGACACTCCGAAATACTTATTCGTCGAGAGGCAATACCAGATGGTCGGTTGTCCAGTTCGTCGTGGAGCTGCATGGTAGGTTGAGTATCTGTGACATGCATGGCTGAGGATTGAGTATTGGGAGCGGCAAGGGTTCGTGACCTCGCAGATAAGACCTCACGCCGTCGACCCAGAAGAGAACACGTGACTGGACCAAGCACGAGGCGCCAGGCAGTATCTCACCTGTGTGGAGTTTCCACGCCAAGGATTCATGAGGAAATTGTTTAACATAAGGCCATTCCATCCGACAGCCTAGACCAGGGTTCTTCAACGCCAATAACACAGAAAAAAATTCATTATTCTGAAATATCCATCGACTAGCGTGTGAATAGCGTATGAATCAAATGTAGAGCACAGACGACTATAGCCAGTAAAAACGCTGACAAACACAGCCTACAAATGGTAAAGCGAACTGTTTTAACTAACTATGCACTTCTCGGTAACAACCAAGAAATGTTATTAGCGAATAGCAGAAATTTCTCTCTCAATTGAAACAGTAAAAACAAGCCAGCTGCCTACTAAACTAGTCGAGGTACGGAGAAGGGAATGCTGCGACCCCACAACAAACTCCTTTCCCGCTAACGGAAGGGCGTGGGACAAGTACCAAATGCCCGACCTACCTGATGCAGGTTTTTCTAGGGTTTTCCCTGCATCACTTTAGGCGAATTGCCGGGTAGGATCCTTAAACCATAGCGCGGGGGTCCTAGCTATCTTCCTCTACCCTTCCCCATCCCCCATTTCAAATCCCTTCCTATGGTATTAAAGGGGAGTTGCTACTATGTGGATTACGCACATGTAGCTCGTTACTCTAAAAAAAAAGAGAAATAATTGGAATAGTTGGCCAGCTGCCCCCTAAACTGGTCGAGTCACGGAGAAAGGAATTTTGCGTTCCCGCAGAAAATTCCTCGCCCGCCATCGGAAGGGTGTGGGTCGAGTACCAATAGCCCTACTACATGATGTAGTATTTCCGGGTAGGATCCTTATACCTTAACTAGTGGGGCGTAGTTAACCCTTGGCTACCTTCCTCTACCATGCCGAATCTTCCCTTTCAAATCCTTTCCTATGTTATTAAAGAGAAGTTTCAACTAAGTGGATTACCCTCTTTTTTTTTAGGTAACATCCTACATGAGGGTAATGCACATAGTGGCAACTCCCCTTTAATAGCATAGGAAGGGATTTGAAAGGGGGGATGTGGAAGGGTAGAGGAAGGTAGCCAACGGTTAACTAGGGCCCCCGGGCTATATTTTAAGGATACTACCTGGCATTCACCTAAAGAAATGCAGGGAAAACCCTAGAAAAACCTGCATCAGGTAGGTCGGGCATTGGGTACTTGTCCCACGCCCTTCCGATAGCGGGAGAGGAGTTTGCTGTGGGGACGCAGCATTCCCTTCTCCGTGCCTCGACCAGTTTAGGAGGCAGCTAGCCGACTATTCCAATAGGAATAGCGGACAACTCTTGCCGTATGCCCAAGGTCTGCGACCCCGGAACATACACCTCTCAAAACAGACCGAGGTGCCTCGGCATGTGGGAACCTTAGTTAAAAAAAACCAGAGAGATGTGAAGGCATCCCCAAAGGTAGCCTCCGCCAGAGCTCTCTGGGAAGGTTCACCTGCGAGAAATCCTCTCGCAGGCTTCTGAGTTTTTTTTTGCTGTGGGCATTTTTTTTTTTTTAGGGCAACAGGCTACATGAGGGTAATCCACATTGGGCAACTCCCCTTTAATAGCATAGGAAGGGATTTTAAATGGGGGGATGCGGAAGGGTAGAGGAAGGTAGCCAAGGGTTAACTAGGGCCCCCGGGTTATACTTTAAGGATCCTACCCGGCATTCGCCTAAAGAAAAGCGGGGAAAACCTTAGAAAAACCTGCATCGGGTTAGTCGGACATTGGTTTTTTTTTTTTTTTTTAGGGCAATAGGCTACATGAGGGTAATCCACTTAGGGCAACTCCCCTTTAATAGCATAGGAAGGGATTTGAAAGGGGGGATGCGGAAGGGTAGAGGAAGGTAGCCAAGGGTTAACTAGGGCCCCCGGGCTATGGTTTAAGGATCCTACCCGGCATTCGCCTAAAGAAATGCAGGGAAAACCCTAGAAAAACCTGCATCGGGTATGTCGGGCATTGGGTACTTGTCCCACGCCCTTCCGATAGCGGGAGAGGAGTTTGCTGTGGGGACGCAGCTTACCCCTCGCCATGCCTTGGCCTGTTTAGGAGGCAGCTGGCCGACTATTCCAATAGGAATAGCGGACAACTCTTGCCGTATGCCCAAGGTCTGCGACCCCGGAACATACACCTCTCAAAACAGACCGAGGTGCCTCGGCATGTGGGAACCTTAGTTCAAAAAAACCAGAGAGATGTGAGAGCATCCCCAAAGGTAGCCCCCGCCAGAGCTCTCTGGGAAGGTTCACCTACGAGAAATCCTCTCGTAGGCTTGCTTCTAACCCATTGTTAATCATCGGACATTGGGTGTAGCTTGTTATAGAAAAAAGAGCCAAAGTGGAATACAGCTGCGAGGAAGAGTATTGAATACTGTCCTTTATGCACTTTTCACTTCAAACTCTGAGTAATATTTTCAGATCGTCTTCGTCAAAACCAAAATATTAATTCTGATGTTGATATTATATTATTTATTCAATATTAAACTAACAGATTTATATGTTTGATCCTTGTTAATTATTTATTGTCGAATAATACTAAATAACCCACGTGGCCTCCTTGTTAACACCCAACAAACATGTCAAATATTCTAGTCGGAATACAGTACGAACAGAGATACGTAAAATAATTCATCTTATTGCGCAACAAGCAAGAATTTGTCATCTAAACCGAACGCCTTGAGGGGACGCAGGATCCTTGGAACGTTCAGAGTGAGTTGTTCACACGTGCGGTGGGGACTGTGGCAATGCCCCAGAGAGGCGGCTTATTTTACACATGAACGCTCATATTTCCTCATAAAACAGTCAAAATTCCGTCATTCTCCACATATTTATAGATCTTGATGTGGGTTCGTTTATGCATATTACAAAAAATGAAGATAGGAAAATGGATCGGGGCTAATGAACCATATGTAAAACAGTCCTGAGCTGCAAGAACACTAGAGGTCCACTTATTTCATAAATTCGGTCATCGTCTATCACACAAAACGTAAGGTGTTAGTTGCCTGGCTTCAGTGTATCTAATATATCATTCTTTCAAAGGTAATGCAAATGGACTTGAAGCAATTTCTTTGAGAATTCAAAGTTTAATAATATAACAGAAAAGCGAAGTGTGCAAATCATTCAAACGCGATTATATGCACCAAAACGGCAATAGGAATCCTCTAAAAATAGACACGTTGCGTCAAATTTGCCGATAGGAGAAAATAGGAATCTGATGGAACGAACTCAAATCCAGAAATATTAATGTTTCAATTGGCAGCGGTCCGGCTTTTAGCGCGTAGAATTTTGCGTATTCTTCCGTACACGCCGAAAGTCCTTATTTGTTTTGAACATCTCGTGGAACACCAGGGGATGAGGTCAATGGTCTGATTGTCGGAGCGAAGAAACAAGAAAAAAAGGAGAGAAAGAGGCATGTCAAAGAGATAACAAAAATGATCGTCTAGAAGATCAGAAAAAATATGTAGAGATACACTCCAAGCACAACATCTAAACTGGCTTAGCATTCGTGGGACAATAATAATAGGTTCAAATTTGACGATTTCTTGCTTATTTTTTCAGAACCCCACGATGTTAAAATGTTCACAGAAGCCATTGACATGACGACTCGGTAATTATGACCACATCAACGTCACCAAACACAAACACCCCAAAAACATCCTCCTCCATCTCGACCCTCCATGATTGGCTTAAAACAGTGTATTTGACCAGGCTTGTTAATGGCTTTTTCAGGATGTGGACGGAGATCCGGAATCTACGCCCCAAAGAGGACCGACGGGCATGATACCCACAACCAACTTCTAATTTAATCCTTCCAAGCAAACAATATTCTTGTTGGTGTCGCATACGAGCAGTATCCTAGTTCATTGTGCCCTTCAGTCAATCTAACTATCGCTAAGGTAAGGAAACCCTTCAGGTTGAATTATTGGCACATTTTCCCCTCAGCCCTCAGCCCTACGATCTTCATTCTGTCTCTCTCACAAGCTATTTCCGTGAATGACCGTATTAAAGGGTATGCCGAGGCACCTCTTAAGGGGGATCGAAGTAAGCCTGCGAGAGGATTTCTCGCAGGTGAACCTTCCCAGAGAGCTCTGGCGGGGGCTACCTTTGGGGATGCTCTCACATCTCTCTGGTTTTTTTGAACTAAGGTTCCCACATGCCGAGGCACTTCGGTCTGTTTTGAGAGGTATATGTTCCGGGGTCGCAGACCTTGGGCATACGGCAAGAGTTGTCCGCTATTTCTATTGGAATAGTCGGCCAGCTGCCTCCTAAACTGGTCGAGGCACGGAGAAGGGAATGCTGCGTCCCCACAGCAAACTCCTCTCCCGCTATCGGAAGGGCGTGGGACAAGTACCCAATGCCCGACCTACCCGATGCAGGGTTTTCTAAGGTTTTCCCTGCATTCCTTTAGGCGAATGCCGGGTAGGATCCTTAAAATATAGCCCGGGGGCCCTAGTTAACCCTTGTCTACCTTCCTCTACCCTTCCGCATCCCCCCTTTCTAATCCCTTCCTATGCTATTAAAGGGGAGTTGCCCTAAGTGGATTACCCTCATGTAGCCTATTGCCCTAAAAAAAAACCTCTTAGGGGAGTCGCCCAATGTGGATCACCCTCATGTAGCCTGTTGCCCTAAAAAAAAAACCTTGGCCTGTTTTGAGAGCTGTATGTTCCGGGGTCGCAGACCATGGCCATACGGTAAGAGTTTTCCGCTATTCCTATTGGAATAGTCGGCCAGATGCCTCCTAAACCGGACAAGGCACGGCGAGGGGAAAGCTGCGACCCCACAGCTAACCCCTCTCCCGCCATCGGAAGGGCGTGGGATAAGTAACCAATACCCGACCTACCAGATGCAGGTTTTTCTAGGATTTTCCCTGCATCACATTTACGCGAATTGCCGGGTAGGATCCTTAAACCATAGCCCGGGGGCCCTAGTTAACCCTTGGCTACCTTCCTCTACCCTTCCGCATCCCCCCTATCAAATCCCTTTCCTATGCTATAAGAGGGGAGTTGCCACTATGTGGATTACCCTTTACATAGCCTGTCTTCACCAAAAACTAAAATAAAACAAGTAATGTTTCCATCCTTGGGATTAATTCGACTATAAATATAATGTTTTTTTTAAAAAAAGTTGACTAACTGAAATTAACAAAATAAGCTTAGGGATGTTATCACAATTATCTATACATAATACATTACACGTCTGAATCAGAAACTATGTACACATAATACCAATGAGGAAGATATAGAACAAATTATAATTAATTAGTCTTAAAGACGTAAATGAAGTTTCTCCAGTTAAATGTAAAATTTAAATTATTTCTTTTATGTCTAACAGAAATTTGTACGATAAAGTGTTTGCTAATACTTCATAGAAGAAAATTGATTTAACTATGATTTAGGAAGAAAATAAATCATTCTAAAACCTTTTTGAAAGGAGCGGATACGCAAATGTATTCTGCAATAGTTTATTGTTTATGAATGAGACGCCACCGAGATGTGTTGGGGAAACTGCGTCACGCATTATGGCAATGGTCCAGCGTCCTTGCCAACTGCTAACTTCTGGAAGAAACTCACGGACACAGCTCTTACGTTCCCTGAGAAACTTCAGCATTTCTTAATAAGCCAATTTATGACCTTTTACGGACACTTTATTTATTTAATTTAGAAAGCAACGACGTTGCGGTACATATTCCTAACGGTCTTAAGGTTTTCTTTCTATAGATGAGATATTAACGGACAGTTAAATTTGGAGATTATTTGTGTAACGTGAAGGAAATAAACAAACCAACAAACAACTTATTGTAACATATTGGCACCAAAAATGCATAAAGTACATAATAAGTTCACTGGATTTAGAATTTATCTATCTGAAAATATTTACTCTATAGGAAGAAATCCTAAAGCAGTTACTAATATGTACCGGAACGTTGTTGTTTATTAAGTAAAATATTATAAATTGCTTTATTAATTCATAGAATATTTCAAATAAAAACTGTCAAGATTTCTTGTTCGTAGTGTTGCTTATTGTTAGAGTTACGAAATACTTGTCATTAAATCTCTTGCTTATCTTCATTTGTACCAAATAATAATATTAATTAAAACATAGTATTTTCTTCTGTTCTAAAAAGGGAAATTTAATCATATTATCAAACACATGCTGTAGTTACACATTAAATATTTATTAATATTTATATATTATATAATACTTATTGATATACCATTAAAACTTTTATTTTTTGTGTAATACGAATTTTCGACTGAAACGACCACTTTGAACTCGACGAATGGTAATTATATTTACTACTCCATTATTTTTTTAAAGAAATACGTCAATACTTATTACTCACAAACCATTTACAGTTTAGAACCTTATTAGACTTATCGGTGTATTTTTATTATTATTGGCGAAAAATAATTCATATCCCACTCATAAGTTTATGTAGTCATGATTTTGAAGTGTCAGTATTATGAAGCGAAAATTATAAATATTTGCCGAAATTCAGCAAAGAAACGGACAGCTAAAGCTATTTTTAAATTTGCTTTACTTATAAAACAGTAAGTTTTAATATTACTTTTCTATTCCCCATGAACCGTAAACATTACTCCTCTTAATAAATAATCAACCAATGTTCCATAGTGTGCGACAAATGTTAAAGCTGATTTTATATTAATTTCTTTCATAAGCCCCTGAATAGTGGTTTTTTTCAATAGTCCAAATTATATCCAAATTCTTTAATAATATTTTTGTTTCATCACATTCGTAATTCTGGGATATGTAATGTTTATAAAGCAATTAATTCTATGATGTGACTAAGATTGGACGATTCATTTAGTTAGGAATCATATACTCTAATTAATGAAAACAATTGATGACCTTATACAGAAACGTTTTATATTATATGTCATAATATAAAAAAAATAGTGTCTGTATAAGGTCATCAAATGTTTTTATAAATTAAAACCTTAATACTCGGATTTTCAATTTTTTCTTCGTAAATATTCTTAATCTTGATTTGTTTTACAGCCCTTGGCTTACCTTTCGTATTTCATCGCTATGATATCCATTCAATAACTTCTTTGGTATATCCGTTTCCCCATCCTCTGCCACTTGCCTTGCCCACCTCAGTCTTGATGATCTTATAATTCGATTGACTCATAGTAACATTATTGCAGGATGTAGTCAAAATACCGTATCATAGACATTTTCCATGGATTTCGTTAATAATCTTTCTACTACTCTTCGGGTCAAATTTCCATTTGAATATAAACTCTAACTAATAGCAAGAAACGTTTAGCATAACTAGGCTACTGTGTACACATATCATTAAAGTTTGTACCTGATTAAGAATATTATAATTCAAATGTACAACAAAAAATAGGATTGATTTCAAGTATTTAGCATTCACGTGACTTTATTTAATGTTACAATGTTACAAAATTATTTTACAAATATATATTCATAGGTTAGTCAACACATTTAAAGTTCAGCATTAATAGTTAATATTTTCTGTTTCAGCAGAAAACTCTTGATCTCTGCTATTTGTCAGGATTTAATAGCAACAAATTTTACCAATGTTGTGTTTTTTTTGTCGCCGTAAGTGAACCTCCAACAGGCAACTTCCTAGGATTCGGCTGGAATAGAATTTCCAAAAATTCAGAACACATTTATAAGATTAAAAGTTGAAAATCTTTATAGATTAGAATTATTTAATTATGCAGAATGGTGAAATCGTAACCTTAAACTTAAACTCAAAAGATTTTTATATTTTTTATTTAATTAAATGAGGTACATGAAAACTAATTATTTTATACTTAAATCTATACAGATCATTAAAATTAAAAATTTGTTCGAAGAATAATTTTTTTATATTATACGTTTACTCATACAATGCATGGTGGTGAATTTTATATTTTAAAATAATATATTTTTATAATAAAAATAATTGGTAATGAAAACTGTTTCTGGAGTTTATTTACTGTTAGTGTACATAACATGGTGATATACTTTAGTGACATCACGTGCTAGAGTTTCTCGAGTTTTGAGGTGAGGACTACGACCGGCACGTGTAGGAACTCTGTTGTCCTTGACTCGACCATTTTTGGTAATGAGTTATAGCATCTCAGGGCGGTGCATTACTAGATAGCACTACATCTCTTATAAATTTACATTTAACTGCCGCTATTAAGTTAACCGCTTGTTTTTTTCATCATCCAAACATTACTGAATTTAACTTTCTGATAAAGCAGTAGAGTAAAAATATTTTTTTTAACATGTTTGTATTGAACATAAAAACCTTGACATTTAATTAATAAACATAAAAGTTATTGATAGTAGAAATAAATATATTTAAACTGAGTCATTTATGATCAAATCTCTGCAGTAAGTGAACAACGCAGAGCAGCGTAACTTTACCTCAGTAACTAACAGATACATTAAGTTTTATACGAAAAATATGTTAAACAATTTTTTTTAGAGTAACAGGCTATGTCCGGGTAATCCACATGGTAGCAACTCCCCTTTAATAGCATAGGTATCTGAAAGAGAGGATGCGGAAGGGTAGAGGAAGGTAGCCAAGGGTTACTAGGGCCCCCGGGCTATGGTTTAAGGATCCTAACCGGCAATTCGCCTAAAAGTGATGCAGGGAAAACCTTAGAAAAACCTGCATTAGGTAGGTCGAGCAATTGGTACTTGTGCCACGCCCTTCCGATGGCGGTAGATGGGTTATCTGTGGGGTCGCAGCTTTCCCCTCTCCGTGCCTTCACCAGTTTAGGACGCAGCTGGCCGACTATTCCAATAGGAATAGCGGACAACTCTTACCGTATGCCCAAGGTCTGCGACCCCGGAACATACACCTCTTAAAACAGGCCAAGGTGCCTCGGCATGTGGGAACCTTAGTTCAAAAACCAGAGAGATGTGAAGGCATCCACAAAGGTAGCCTCCGCCAGAGCTCTCAGGGAAGGTTCACCTGCGAGAGAATCCTCTCGCAAAATATTTTTTTTAGGGCAACAGGCTACATGAGGGTAATCCACGTTGGGCAACTCCCCTTTAATAGCATAGGAAGGGATTTGAAAGGGGGGATGCCGAAGGGTATAGGAAGGTAGCCAAGGGTTAACTAGGGTCCCCGGGCTATATGTTAAGTTTCTTACCCGGCATTCGCCTAAAGAAATGCAGGACAAACCATAGAAAAACCAAGGTCTGTGTGCCTGGAACATACACCTCTCAGAACAGGCCGAGATGCCTCGGCTTGTGGGAACATTAGTTCAAAAACGGAGAGGAAAAGGCATCCCCAAAGAAAGCCGCTTCGTATCTCTCCTATGAGGTTCTGCCTGCGAGAGAACATCCCTCGCAGGTATTTCCTGCGAGAGAATAGCCCTCGACTTCGCAAATCATACCATTAAATACATATTTAACGTTTTTTGAACGAGAAAACGTTGTGAGAAACCAGCCGATTTATCTACAATTTACATCTTAATTGAAGGACTTTAAGATTAAACCCTAAGTGAAACAGAAAAGGCGAATCGAATTTTCTGAGAGATTTAGCTCAACGTGCAAGTGCTGTTTTCGAAGTCACAAATAGAGACAACAAGACGTCTGCAACGAGAACCGTCAACACTAAAAACCAGATCACACGTCGTAGTTTGACTGTATCGCCTAGAAACTAGATTGAAAAAATACAATCCTATTAAATCCTGGGCCACACGGTTCTGTAATTTTCAACCCTTATGTCATATATTCCAAGATTGAAGAATAATATTATTCAATGAAATATCTTATATAGACTCACGTGCCAGTTTCCGTTAATATTTTATATATAATATCGTCAAGTAAATTGAATTTTAATCAGTATTTGTTCTTATATTTTATAATGTAAAGTTTTATATGGATAATTTTACTTAGTCATTTTTAAAATATTTAAATTTTTTAAATAGTAGTTAGTTTCTGAAAATATTGTTTGGCAAGCGGAAATAAATTCAAATAATTAATTATTTACAAAAAATTTAACTTCTTCTTCTTATTATCATCTTGAAATTACCTACGACTATTTTACAAACAAACAAAACGAAATCAGACAAATTCTGACGGGTGTTGGTGAGCAAAAATAAGGTGGTCACATGGCTTTAATGAACCGACTTTGATGGGATTCTTTTCTGGTACATTACCACTCAGAAGTCTGGCAGGCCGGTAGACTTCTCATGTTGGACTGGTTGCATTCCCTGGTCAACCAGCCTGCCCACAGGTCCTCGTCGGCAGGACAGTGAAATTGTTCTCCACTCCAAAACTAAAACTAAAAAACTACCTCCCCCAAATTGACTGATATCATTCCCGAACAGACTATATTCCGCTTGCTTTGCAAGCTCCCTTCACACCTCGTCTTTTCTAAATTTCCACCACAGGGTTTTGAATTCTGCGGATTTTATCCAATAGGAATCAGATTCATCCCCCAACAAATCTAAATATTTTAATTACGCCCTCAGGAGTTCACATGGCCGAATTCAGCGGCGTAGGAAGGCATGGCTGCCAATGTGCTCATATGGTGGAGCTTCTAGCCCAAACGTACCAGAATCTCGAGACCAAAGATTTAGCTTCACCGGACAGTCACAATATTTTATTTTGTACCAAGGGATGTCGCGCTGGGGTTATTTACGTTTCAGTGTGTACCTGAGAAGCGTGCATTGACCCTCGCCAGCCTCAAGCCCAAAATATTAAAAGCTCACGATATTTTCGTTCGTAAAATAAATTAAAATATACCAATAATAAAATAAAATAAACCCCAATTAATTTATCCCGCCTTTATACACTACAATAGTGTAAAACCATTTCGTTAACTTTCGCTACAATACAGATCATAATTCAATATGAAAGTCTGCGCGTTTGCATTAGCAAAGTTTTTCCCTCTTTGTTTCGAATTGAACAGAACTTATTCTATCTATTGTATAATCGGTTATCTAGCAGTTAGTTACCGATGTTTTCTTTTGTGTGTGAGGTAAAAAATGTTTTCAGTCATAACCAATCACATAGTTTAAAAGATACAACTTTAGATGTTACTAAAATACTCATATATATATATATATATATATATATATTGTAATAAACAACAAATATTAAAGAATTCGGCCCCAAATGTAATGAATTGAATATTAACAAAATTTAAGCAATTGATTAATGGATTAATTTTATTTTATTAAATTTAAAAAAATTAGAAGGATGCTAAATGATTTACCAAATTTTAATTTAACACAACAATTAATTTGTTCGAAGCAATTTTCAAAATTTCTAGACGTTATTATTTACATTTGTGTTCTTGCTATTTTATCAACTCTCATCTCAGGGTTGTTTATTTGGGCCAATCCTTTTTTCATTAAAATTAACGATCAAACTTTTTTACATCATTAGAGTTAAACAATAAAATAAACGTGAAACCGAAATCTGACGATTTGATCCTTATTTATCGTTTACAAAACTTTTAATAATTTTTTTGTACTTACAGTCTCTTTGCTGGTACCAGGAATTCGTTTTGGGATCTGATGCACTATACACTTTTCACATCTAATAGGCCATAATTTCACTGAATTTAAATTTATTTCAAAACACTGTCCAAAACTTTGGTATCTATCAACTGGAACGATTACTCCGTACAGCTCCTGTGGTCCTCGGCATTAAGTCTCTCTCTCTCTCACCAGCATTTCTCGTTCTAACTATTGGTCAGCCAGATTGTTATCATCTCCTTCTCGATGAAATTTTCGACAGACCTTTTTTACTTATTGGATTTTAACTGTGGCTTTTCTTATTGAAAACTTTCCTGCAACTTTACTCGATGAATTTATCTCCAAAACTTTTACTCAATGAATTTACTGTCCGCAAACTTTACTTGATCAAATTTTCTTGATGAATTTCTGCCCGCAACTGCTGCCGTTAGGCTGGAGTTTTAGAATGCCTGCCTCCGACAAAGGCTCGCCTGTATTGTTTCTTTTGATATTTTCGCCGATAACAATGCACCACACATTTTCAATTACCAAATCCCTAATTGCCTCTAATTAGTATTACAATATATATTATAATATATAACATAATATTTATTATTAATTGAAATGAATGAATTTAAAGGATTTTTGCCTCACGTTGGCACACCATAAATGTAATAAACAATTTCTTAATTATTGAATTAAATGGCCATAATTATTGAAGTGATTGAATGAAAGGATCTTGAAAAATAATTTCAATGGTTCAATTCTCTTAAACAATTGGTTTATTCTGCACAACTATTTATTTTATAATAACAAAATTTACTTGTTGAAACTTTACATCAATTTTTATACACAATGTCCTTTCCTCTCATCTCAGGGTCTTTAATTGGGCCGTTTTAAATTTTTTCTACTTACAGTCTCTTTGCTGGTGCCAGGCATTAGTTTTGGGCTCTGATGCACTATACACTTTTCACATCTAACAGGCCATAATTTCACAGAATTTATATTTATTTCAAAACACTGTAAAAAAAATTTACCATTCACTATTAACAAATAATTTTATAAACCTTCAAAATTCAATCAAAATGAAACGACATAAATGAACATGAAATTCAAATCGAAATCTGTCGATGTACTATACTTATTTAACGTTTACAAACATGAATTTAAAATGTTTCTCTTTACTTACTGTTGTACCGGTACCAGGGCAATTGTTGGGGTTTTATAACACACTTTTCACTTTGAACACATTACAGGCCATGTATCACTGAATTTACTTTACTTCACTTTGCAATGCTCCTGTATTGACCACCGGACACAATTGTTCCGAAGCTGTCGTCCCGCCGATATCCGCCGACTTTACTTTGAGCTCCACAATTGTCTCCGGCCAAATTGTAGATTGGCGCTCTCGTCTTGAATTGCGACCAAATCAAAACTTCATTCCCTCCTTTACTAATGTGCTCCTTCAACTGCCAGACTCAATTACTCTGGACTCCACAATGTTCTGTGGCTGTCAAACAAAATTTCACTCCTTCTGCGTATGTCAATGTTTCGTGTCTAAACTGCATTCGACAAGATTTTGTCCCATAGCTTACGCGCGCTCCAACAACAATGTCCTGCATGTTCATATATTCCCACCATTATTGTATTTGTGTGTTCGCCGATAACAATTTACTTCAAATGTCTAATTATTAATTCTTTTAATTGCCTTTCTTTATCATTACAATATATATATGTTAGTGTGTGTGTGATAATGGTGTCCGACGAGATGCGTCGTAAACAGAAGGGTGAAGAAAAAAAAAACGTTTCAAACAGAGAAGGAACCTGTTCTTTTGCATTTATAATTCAGCAGATTTCGTATATAGAAACGTGAATGTACTGGTCTTATTCCAGCCCTATAAATAAAGCTACAGAATACCTTCTTCTAGACCGTTTTAACTGCTTGCTTGTTTCTTTACTATTCTGTAAATTTAATATTCCAGTTATAGCACCAAAGAATGGAGAATTTGTTTGTAATATTGTCAGTTTACTAGCACCATTGCTACTTAACTCTTAATCTAAATTATATCTTTGACTTGAATATAATTGAAGTTCATGAATAGTTAGTTACTCAATACAAACCTAATTGTTCTGTAGATATATCTCCATGTCCCAGGTACACTAACGTTTATGTTATGCCATCAAAAAAATATCCTTTCTGCTCTTTTCATTCGTACTAATCGTATTTGGAATGTGGAAAATTCAAATTTAAGACATTAGAAGCAAATACAACAGGTTAGAATTTAGTTATCAATTACGTAGTGCTTACGGATGGTAGGTGGACTAAACTCTGAACACGGTCAGGAGGCACGTACAACGGCTGAAAAATACAACCATACTTGCAAAGACCGAAAAATGTTTTCACTTACGAATATAATTTCAACCTCGGGTTACCAATAAATTAAAACTATAATTTTAAGTGAACTAGTTACATAAAATTTTGGTTCATAGTACGACGTATTAATACGTTACAGATAGGAAAAGTTCCAAGAATCAGAAATATTTTCCGCGTATTTATCTATTACACAACAAAATATTTCGTTCTGATGTTGAAATAGGAATATTTTAAAATGCTTGGATTGATATAATATAGCAGGACTTATATAATCTATTCACAGAAGAGAAGGCTAATATATCAGTCCTCAATACATTAAAACACTCGAGTTTTATTTCAATCGAATTGTTGCACATTAAAATGTATACACGAGCTTTCGGCTCCTATTTAAATTGAAAATTATTTTAAAATATTAAGTTCGTATTTTTTATCATTTTATAGTTAAAATTGTAACAAGTAGCACTAAAGAGTTCAACTTCTCCGAGCACTATAAGAACATTGAACTCTGACCGATATTCAGGCAGGTTGCTGCATTGTAGTGCCAAGTAATCGTATGTGTGATCGGGAAGTAAACAAACAGGTATAAGCAAACTTTGACTTGTGGTATAGGGGAGTATTCTGTATATAATAAGATTTTATAACCTTTATAAATTTCATATTACTATGGCCGCGAGGATCCCAAAGTTACTGTTTAAGTGTTATTGTATAACAAGAGGACTGAAATAAATCTTGATTGTGTTCCTGTATTGAGGACTGATTCAATCGGCCTTCTCTTCCGCGAATGCTTGGATTTTTAAAATACATTGAGCAGAAAGAACCAATTCAAGGCCAAGACGTAGGTACCAAAAGTGACTACCGAATCCCGCACGTATTATTAGGCTACACAGCTTTGCAATACCTACGACCATTAACCGACTTTAATTGTATTTATTTTTGAAACGTCAACGCTTCGGTAGTGATTATAACCTTCAACAGGTCGTAACTCATGGGAGTAATTAACAAGATATTTATGAACATTATTTTGAAATAAAACATGTTTAAATTACCAAATAAATATTAACGAGTTGTATATATTATACATGCCTGGAATAATCAACTTTAAGTTAACAATAAACCTATTTTTTTACACAAGTGTGATTATAAAAGTAATATTGTTACCTCTCTCCCACCCAGTATTGTTTTCCCGTAACAAACTGCATGTCCGATGCGGGACAAAACCGAGCTCAGATACCAATCATGTGTTGTATGAACAGCGTTCACACCCGCGATCTGTCACTACCCTCATAGATTTGCAGGAAACGATCTTTTTTATTATTATTAACAGGCTATATGAGGGTAATCCACATGGTGGCAACTCCCCTTTAATAGCTTAGAAAGGGGGATGCGGAAGGGTAGAGGAAGGTAGCCAAAGGTTAAATAGGGTCACCGGACTATATTTTAAGGATCCTACCCGGCAATCACCAAAAAGTTATGCACTACGATCCCTAGCAAACCTGCATAAGGTAGGGCGGGCAGTAGGTATTTGTCCAACGCCCTTCCGATGGCGGGAGAAGGGTTTACTGTGGGGACAAAGCATTACCTCCTCTGTGTCTCGACCAGTTTAGGGTACAGCTGACCGACTGTTCCAATGGGAGTAGCGGACATCTCTTCCCGTATACCCAAGGCCAGCGACCACGGAACATACAACACTCAAAACAGGTCGAGGTGCCTCGGCTTGTCGGCCGTCAACGACATAACATTTTAAAACGTGTTTTTTTGCGGGTCAGATTTATAGTATCAGTACGATTATGTAGTTGCTGTGGCACTAACAATAATTTGACGAATTACGTGTTATTACATATACATGGTAATGATCACAAAAATTTGATTAATTGTTCAATGTAAATAAGCCCATATTGGAACACTTTTGTAATAATACAATTTGATTAGATTTTTAAATGAACAAATTAAAAGTTGAAATGATAGGATTTTAAATGAAAAGCAAGAATTCAAAATATAAAGCAAAGTGAATTTAATAAAAACAAATTATTATCACAATTGAATATTTGGTAATGTCCCATGGCTTAATTCTCAGAGCCGCCAATAAAGAATGTTACAAAATGACAATTAAAAACTTACAATGCGAAAAATTCTTAACTTAAATAATTATTGAAATACGAAATATGACGACAATTATATTTACACATTAGGTTTACAATTAATAAATTTCTTTTTTGTTACTTTACCCTTAGCTGTTCGTCTGGGCTCGATCTCACTCGATTTTTGTTAAACACATCACAGAAAGGCCATATTTCACTGAATTTAATAGATGTTATAGTTTTCAGACACGAATCACTTCCTGCTCTTAACTGTTAATAACGTTGTTTTTAAAACTTTGATAATTGCTTAAAATATGGCAATAGACAAAATACTACAGACTGTCGACTCGTAATTTCAAAACCCTGGACTTTAATATAAGATGTTTCTGCTGCCTAATTACACTTGCTCAAATATGGTAACAGGAACTTTGAATCAGGGACTCCACAATAAAAAAAAACACATTTCGCCTTCCTGGTCCAAGCAACTCTGAGTTTTCAAGTTCTGAGGCAACAATGCAACTTTAGCAAGCAAGCATTATAGGCTCCATATTCTTGTACAATCCTTAATGAAAATCGTAAAATTTTGTTTATTAAATAATACATATTTTTAATTACCACAATATATACGTTAGTTTTTAAAATTAAAATTAAAATAAATCTCTCAATTAAAAGTTACTCCGACTCGTGACTACAAGTTTTTCTATCAGTTTCATTATAAGTGCCAGTTCCGTTCCGAAAACTGCAATTATTTAAGGCTTTTGTATACCGTACTAATACCCCTGTTTGTATTCGCAAGATTTTACAAGCGTTTTGTAGTTAAACAAAGGTCTCTGTCGTTGACAATTTCACTTTAATGCGAACTTTATTCTAGGCAATTGAAGATATTCCTCAAGAACCCAAATATGCGACGTGTTCACAAGGGTTCCGCGCAATTTTAAAATTCCAGATACTGGACACATGCGACCTTGACCCAACGGATAAGAAGACAACTCAGTTAACTGGTGAAGAGCAGGGAAATCCCGGCGCAAACGTTGGATAGTATCCAATTTCATTGAAATATTAAGAATGACGATGGAATAAATACCTGAGATTACATACGTTTCGTGTTAATCAACATCGGTGGGGGTGGTAAATGTTAAATACTTATTTGCTTATACAATGCTTCTCAAGTAATAATTATTCAGAATAATGAATTAAGTATGGCTAAGCATACGGTTCCAGAATTAACATCTGCGAAATTCACTCCTAGATTTTTTCTTTCACAACAGGCAACCACTTTGCTTCGGCTCGCCAGTAATGAAGAAATAGTCACCAAACTGTATTTGGGAAACTACAGAGTGTTGGCAAAGAGAAATGGCTTCCGTGGAATACAAATAAATACTTATTTACTGAATTGCACGCGAGACTTTCATTGAAAACCAATTTATGGCCGGTCAGCAAGAAAAAATCAAGCAGTAGTCGTAAAGATCTGAAGCAGAAAATATTATGACATTTGTAGTTTTGGCTAGATGGCCAAGGCTCCAACTAATAATTTTCTAATTTTATTTATTACACGTTTCTGTGTTATAAATTACTAATCTCAATTTTTATATTTTATGAGGGCTGTTAATATATTTTCATTGACGCAATTAAACTTGCTTGATAAGAAAATATGTCTAATTATTCGCCAATACTATTGCTTTAAAACCATTTTCTCGATACTACGGCTATAATAAAGGTTCATAATAATGTTCCTTTCTTTTTTTTTCTGTTACCTATCTCTGTTGAATTTAAATAACAAGAAATTCAATCTATAAAACGATTAATATACCATTTTATAAAATGAATTTCTATTTATACATGGATAATCATTACGTTGTCAGGCTTCACGTTTCTTCCTACTTCCAGACTGTACATCCTATGAAAGGGGTAGCTTTGGGTACAAATAAAAAGCTACTTTCCGAGTTGAATTAACTATGCGTGCGAAATCATGAATGCAAAGAATAATTTCGTTCAGATACATAATTTTACGAAGTAAAATCAACGTGTTTCTCAAGTTTCCGCTCGACTGTTGGGTCTGAATTGTTCACTAGGTGCAGGCTACTGAATGGTCTCAGTTTCATATAAACCTCTCTCATTTAGCCGCGACTGTCATCAATGAAAAAGTGTGAATACGTGACGAATTCATGTCTAAATCTATTTTTCAAACTGTTAGTTTTTGTTATATTCCAGCTTAAACGTGACTATGGTTTTATTTTACTTAAAAAATTAGTTTTCGCTATAAATTATGGAATAAGCTCCTTCAAACACTGAAGCTTTCCTTTCAAGATATACGGTATCAAAACGACATATTAAGGAAATATTAATGTCTGAATCACGTTATTACGTTAATAAAAGAGCTATGTTAACTTCTAAAATGTAATTAATTACGGAGAAACAAGTTACACATTCAGAAAAATACATAACGTTGAACTCAATGTATCCTAACTGTATTTTCTACTATTAAAAAATATATACGATTTTTTATGTGTAAAACAAGTATTTTCTGACCAGTCACATTTAAGAAAAATAAATTTAAAAAACAGACAAATTTGTACTTTCTTCAACGGAGAAATTACATAAATTAACAATTATACGCAAAAACAGTAATAAAATATTTTAAAACTATCACAATATCATAACGACAATAATCTAAAAAATATTCATATTTTGTACTCAGTTGTGTGAACTATTTTTAATATGAAAAATATTAATACATTGAAATTCAATTAAAAAAAACAACCTTTTATTCTTCGAAAAACTTTGGACAACATATTTTATAATTACTAAATAATTTTGAGCATCACTTCAGTCTCAACATTGCTAAAGAGTCACCGTGTCAAGAATGAAAGACAATTAAACCAAAGATTTTTTTCGAATAATGTAGGGCTACCTTGACACTGGTAGTTGTGTTAAAACATACATTTATTTGGCAAATTTGCGGCTCACTTTAATGTGATAGAGTATATCTTTCAAGCTTCTTCTCAAAGCGTGATAGAAACTGTTTTTTATCAACAGGCTATAGTCCACATTGTGCAATCATTGCACTATCTCATTTAGTCGGTACATTTCTAATACAAAATATTTTTTGAGAGCATTAATTATTTTAAATTTGATTTAATATATTTTACGAAATTCACTTAGTACAGGAATCCTTTTATAATTGAAAAATTTTGTTGAATTCAAGTAAAACAGGTATGTTTAAAGTATAAAAATCGCCTGAAAGTAGATAATGAGGCAGATAAAGTTTACAAATATATTCAGGACCTATAAGACTAAGAAGGTACCTTCGAGACCCAACGGAACCAAGGGTTTGCAGATAAATTTTCTTTTTTAATATTTGTCACTATAATATAGATTTACACAGGGTAGTAAGATCCAGATCCATGCACCTAAACACTAACGCCATGTAGCTTTCATATATGCAATGAATTTAACTGTAGGGGCCATTTGGAAGATAAAATATATTTATAAACAATGGTTCTGCAAAATACAGGAACTGTAAAGTTATTCACCGAAAACGTCAATTTAATCCATATGATCAAACAATTATTTCCAGTTTCTTATTTGTTCGAAGCAGGATTTAACAATTTAGTAATAAATATTTGAAATTGATTTAATATTACGTTTTTACGGTGTATGATGATTACTACTAACTAATTTTACAGCCTATATAAAAAGTATTTTGGGAAAGCAACCATTGCATTACATTTTCTATTAAAGTTTTATATTTTCATCTGTCATTTGACAAATTTAACCGCTCATTTCACTAATAATTTCATGGGCTTGTAGTAATTAACCGGAATCTTTTCTGACAACAGTAGGCGAAAAAACATTTGTGCCTGAGAGCCAAAAATAACAAAAATCTAATCTATATAGTAGAAACGGACGTACGTATGTTTGTTTGTATGTTAATCTCTATAGAAATATTAACGCGTGGACTGATTGCAACAAAACTTGGTACACGTATTCTTAAAAACACGAAAATCAGTACTGTGGGGGTGAGAAATCCATTTAATAAGGGTTGAAAGAATTATAATTTAAAAATGAGATAATTTTGTTAAACTACTGCGATCCATGAGACCGTGACGTCATGTCACACGTTGGCGGGCATGAGAAAAGAGACCTTCCTGCTCCATAAAAAATACTTCATTTTTTCGTAATTAAGTAGAGCAGAAATATTTTGATTGAATAAAAAGTTTATTTATATTCAGCAACATTCCATCGAATGGAAGTAAAAAAACCGATCCTTGAGGAAAATCAGTTGTAAAGTTAATTTTCGTCGCCATATTTAGTGACTCCAATATGGCCACCATTTGTTTACATTGTATATGTAAATCTCATCAATTTAATCTTTCGTAATATCTGAATACTTAATGACAATAATACTCTGCAATATTCAAGTATTATAATTAAGTGTTCTATTCTATAAATAAATTAGGAAGTATGTTTGTCGGAATTAATGCAATAAAATTCAATGTAATTATAAAAGTTAAATTCATGAACGATCGGTCTAAAGTATGTGAGGAACCAGGAACATTTAGATTCAATTTAAAGTATTATTAATTTACTTTATGAACGTATTTCTCTAAATTGGTTTCGATATAAAAAAAGAAATGTGTATAATCTGTTACGTTTAACAAAATGTTGAGGTTGGGATAATAGAAATTGGTATCATTAAATTGTTTCCGAGTGATACTAAATCTTCTAATTTATATTCCTTGTTTGAGAAGAACGTTATAAGTGTACAATTTCTGAGCTACTAATCATAAATTTCTATAAATTACACCATAAAGAAAGCATGCCAAAGCGAGCTGTTTATTATTGTAAAGACAGAGCAATGCTGCCAACAGGTGATGACATAATCCACCAAACAGTATTTTTACTCCATTCAGTTATCTGGAGTACTCGACTCTATAAAGGTACTGGGAGTTTCTTTTACCAACCTAAGGAATTGGGAGTATACTTGACAGACAAAAACACTGTACATCTCGGGGTGGGCGGAGGTGGAAATTATAAAATATGCACAAACGGACGATATTTGTGTCATATAATTACTTTTCGCTCTCAATGAAATAGATAGTGTTTGCCCCGAAGTTGTTCATATATAATTTCAACCCCTTTCCGCATGGGAGCTGAGAACCCTTCTTGGAGAGGTGTTATAAAAAATACCACGAAAACAATAGAGATTGGAGTCGAATCCGGTGTTATGTATTTCGCTGAGTTTAATTATGACATTCAACTTGCCAGTTAAGTTGTACTTCAACTCTAGGAGGGGGGATGGAAGGGGAGAACAAAGTTCCCCGTAAAATGTTATACACGTAGATTTCAACCAAATTTAGTATGCATGTTCCTTTTAAACTAATAAATATTTATAAATGATAAATATTTTTCTGAGCTAGTGAGGTACTTCCTTATTCTTCACTCTCTTAACGTGAGGGAAGTATTTTATCCTTTTTAAAGTATCGTGAGTATTTTATATTATGTTAACCCACCTGAACTGTAGTTTTAACTCGCTTTTTACATTCATTTTGGTTACAGGTATTATTAGTATTTTTGAACATTAATAATAAGAGGTGGAAATTATAAAATATGCACAAACGGACGATATTTGTGTCATATAATTACTTTTCGCTCTCAATGAAATAGATAGTGTTTGCCCCGAAGTTGTTCATATATAATTTCAACCCCTTTCCGCATGGGAGCTGAGAACCCTTCTTGGAGAGGTGTTATAAAAAATACCACGAAAACAATAGAGATTGGAGTCGAATCCGGTGTTATGTATTTCGCTGAGTTTAATTATGACATTCAACTTGCCAGTTAAGTTGTACTTCAACTCTAGGAGGGGGGATGGAAGGGGAGAACAAAGTTCCCCGTAAAATGTTATACACGTAGATTTCAACCAAATTTAGTATGCATGTTCCTTTTAAACTAATAAATATTTATAAATGATAAATATTTTTCTGAGCTAGTGAGGTACTTCCTTATTCTTCACTCTCTTAACGTGAGGGAAGTATTTTATCCTTTTTAAAGTATCGTGAGTATTTTATATTATGTTAACCCACCTGAACTGTAGTTTTAACTCGCTTTTTACATTCATTTTGGTTACAGGTATTATTAGTATTTTTGAACATTAATAATAAGAAAAAATACAGAAAAAAGTAATTATGTGTTCCCTTAAAGTAACGCGCGTATTTTTTACCGTCAATGGTACCAGGAGTACTTCTGACACGTTTAAGGTACTTGAACAATTATTAACTCTCTTAAGATAGTGACTGTATTTGTTACTGTACTTAGGGTACGGAATATATTTTTATGTATCTTAAGGTACCAAGAACAATTTTTAGACTCTCAAGGTACCGGGGGTATTTTCTGTGCTCTTAAGGAACAAAGATGAGTTTTTTGAATTTGGTTTCGGCAGTATTTATGCTTCTCTAAACGCACGGGGAGAGGGGATGGGGGGGAGGGTTCTGACTTAATTAGTATTTCGTCCGTCTCCATAAATAGGTTATATGTAGAGCTAAATACTTTTCGGGCTAATATAAATAAATACCCGGGAAACGACGACCACCTACCTAGTCTTATAATTAATCAAATAGTGTGTTTGTTCGTGTGTATGTATTTGACCAAATTTCGTACACAAGTTCCTTGCGAACCGGAAACAAACGTGGAGGGAAGACACGTCTACCATCCCCAGGGGCAGGGATGGACGGGAGTGGAAATTTTCAAACACGCTAAAAAGGTTGAATCAATATTTCTCAGGGTCAATGAGATTGATAGTGTTTCTCAATATATTTTTGCGTATAGTTTCAAACCCTTTCAGGATTCGAGGGGAGCACATTTAGGGGGGGGGGGTGGCGATACATAAAAATAACGCAAAAAAAGAGATTGGAGTTAAATCCGGGGTTATAAATGTCGTTAAGTATAATTATACAACGAGGGGCATCCAACAAGTGAGTTCTATGTAAGACCGAGACCCTTTCCTATCAGTATCATGTATTTTGGATAAATATTTGCACCTAACGTTAAGAACAGTGGACAACGCAGCTAGTTTTAACTATACGACACAGCCAACTAACAAGGAACGCAGTTACTGAGTAGAATAAAAATAAAATTTTATTGACAGTTATCTGCAAATCTACAGTAGTTGATTTTCTTTACATTCAGAGGAGACTATTATATATAATCATCCTTGTTTGATTGCAGACTAAGACTTAGATATCATCAAGTTATAATCACGTAATTGTGAAATTCTCCATTGACGTCAAAGAAATAAAAACTTTTAAATTTCCTGAAAATATATTATAACTTTTGAAGAATTCGTTAGAAGTTGGTTTGTAATTCTTGCTAGATTAATGTGACACGGTTTTACCACTTAAATATTTCAGGAACAGTTGCGAACTTTACGAGGCCATAAGACGTCATTGAGTAAAAAATACTCAATTTATGAACGGTGTGTCCATATCTAGAAATATTTTGGTTATTATGACTAGCACAAAAATTCCTTGCACTTCATGATAAGCGTGTGCCTTGTTTACGGAAGAATGACCGCCACGCGAGGAGAAAAATCGATTACATTGACGTATATCATTCACATATGCAATCTTTTCATGGCCATTGATCAAATCTGGTTCGATGCAGTATATATGAGAGATAGTTTCTTATCGCTGGGAGTAATAAAGGCCTTGGAACAACGTTTTAATTTATGACTTGGGTCCTACAGCGCTTCGGATTCATGTTTTGCGGAAAGTACACTGAAAATACTTTGTACGTTTTTAAAGAAAGGGGTAGAAGTGCCATTTTTTACTTAGATATCTCACTGGATTAATAATGAGGAAAATAGCCAAATACAGACAAAAGAAGTGATGATAGAAATACCACTCAACGCTTCTGGAATGTTGTTCCTTCAATAAGGTGCTAAGAAACCTAAAAAATACAAAAGTCTAGAGCGACACAACTGCACAATTCAGCTGACATAACTGAAAGGCTTCTTAGATACATCGCACGGGAAAACTCAATTTGGAGTTTTATCAACCGAATTGTGCAGTTGTGTCGCTCTAGTCTCTTGTTTTTCTTTGATTCCTTCTGTCTCTATTTGCCTATTTTTACTATAATTAATTTTCAACAACAGACCTAAATTGTTCATTCTCTATCTCACTGGATTACTTTAAATAATTGTCCTACGTTGATTATGTTACTGTTATATAAGAACCCGAGTCCTGTGCCGTTCTATGGCTCGAGAGCCTCTTGCGCATCCTAAGATTATGTTCATGCTTGACATGTGAAAAACTTACATTTTCCAAGGAGTGTCTTGAATACTGTTTCAATTAAGAAGTAAATCTATGCAGTTCTCACGCACAGTAGCTACATACCTCTTTACGCGAAAAGAATGTGGGAATCTTTTTTTTTTCCACTTATATATATGCTGTGGCATAGTGAAAATCCAAGTTTCCCAATTTGAAAAAGTTTCTGTGGCCTAAAATCCTACTTTCACTAATATCCAAAGAATGATACATTATATTGGAAATAATGTTTAGTAATAAATCGTACAGAATTAAATTCTGCATCGAATGGTGTACTCGAGTACGAAATTTCTTAGACAAAAGAAATAAAAAAAATTCGACATTTTACTTATTTTTCGAAAAGAATGCGGTTTGTCATATTTCTAGTACCGATATCTTCAAAATTGTCTGCAGTAAACTAATTTGTCGTTGAATAAAGGTTTTTAGAGAATTTAATTCTCTTTTCAACTCATGATTTAGGGGACCAAATTTCGTACTCAAATTCACCATTCTATGCAGAATTTAATGCTGTACAATTTATTACTAAACATAATTTACAATATAATGCTTCAAGGTTTAGATATTACCGAAATACGGTGCAAAATTTTGTAGCCAACAAATTCTTCCTTTTTTATCGGGGGGGGGGGGGAGGTAGGAACAGGCTACATGAGGGTAATCCAAGTGGTGGCAACTCCCTTTCAATTGGACAGGAAACGGATTGAAAGCGGACATGCGGAAAGGTAGAGGAAGGTAGCCAAATGTTAGCTATCCGGCCTTTGCCTAAAAGTGATGCAGGAAAAACCCTTGAAAAATCTGCATGAGGTAGGTCGGGTATTTCGTATTTCACCCACGGCCTTCCAATGGTGGGAGAGGGGTTTTCTGTGGGGACGCAGCTTTCCCTTCTCCTAACCTCAACCAGTTTAGGAGGCAGCTATCCGACTGTTCCAATGGGAACAGCGAACAACTGTTACCGTATGCCCAAGCTTTGTGACCCCGGAACATACACCTCTCAAAACAGGCCGAGGTACCTCGGCTTGTGGGAACCTTACTCTCTTTTAAAAGCATGACAGAGAGTATTTTTATATTTGTTACACCAAACAATACCGAATCATCATTTAACGATTCATCGGTGAAATTAAAATGGGAACAGAGAACAACACCTATTTTTTTTAGGGTAACATGCTACATGAGGGTAATCCACGTTGTGGCAACTCCCCTTTAATAGCATAGGAACGGATTTGAAAGGGAGGATGCTGATGGGTAGAGGAAGGTAGCCAAGGGTTAACTAGGGTCCCCCGGGCTGTAGTTTAAGAATCCTACCCTCCATTCCTCTAAAAGTAATGCAGGACAAACACTAGAAAACCTGCATCAGGTAGGTCGGGCATTGGGACTAGTCCCACCCACTTACGATTGCGGGAGAGGGGTTTGCTGTGGGGACAAAGCATTCGCTTCACCGTGCCTCGACCAGTCTAGGAGACAGCTGGCAGACCGTTCCAATGGGAATACCGAACAGCTCTTACCGTATTCCCAAGGTCTGCGACACCAGAACATACACCGCGGCATTTAGGAACTTTAGTTCAATAATTCAGAGAGATGAGAACGGAGATTTTTTTAGGGTAAGAGGCTACATGAGGGTAATCCACATGGTGGCCACTCCCCTTTAATAGCATAGGAAGGGAATTGAAAGGGCGGGGTTGCGGAAAGGTAGAGAAATGTAGCAAAGGGTTAACAAGGGTCCCCGGGTTATAGTATAAGGATTCTACCCGGGATTCGCCTAAAACTAATGCAGAGAAAACCCTAGAAAAACCTGCATCAGGTAGGTCCGGAATTGGGTACTTGTCCCACGTCCTTCCGGGAGAATTTACTAGTGACTGCAAGTTATAAAAAAAATACCCGAACTTTTGCTCTCGGAAGTCTTTTTTTCGACATAGTTACTGGGCTACGACGTGTTAGTGGAGAAACTTTTATGAGATGAATTTGGGGGGAGGATTTTGGTATACGTAGACCTACAGGAGCTGCCAGCTTGTTACCAATCTCTCTCTGTAATAGTTGTTCATTGTTACCATTTGAACATTCGGCAAAGTGCCTCCAAACCTTGGCGAGGCACAAATGCTCCACTCCACTCCAGTCATCGTAAGAGCGTGGGACTAGTACGGAAAGCCCAGTCTACCTGATTCAGGTTTATCTTGGAGCTACGTAGGTCACATTTATGCAAATTGCGGGCAAGGTCCCTAAACTGTAGCCGTTGGATCGTAGTTCACCGTTGGCTAACTTTTCTCCCGTCTGCATTGCATTCCCACTTTATATCCCTTCCAATATTATGGAATTTATATAGCATATTGCAAGAAAATAGTAAAGTTTTAAAAGTACACTTATATCGAATGTATGTTCTCCGCATATTTCTCCAGATAACTTTTCATGAACAAATTTGAAACGCCATCAAGTTTTCAAAAATATTTTTGGTTATTACAGAAAATAAAGCGACACGGAAGATCTATGATACCTATAGCATCACATGTCTGCACACTTTCTGCCGTGATTTGAGCATAGCAGAGGATTACAGTGATCTGTGATCTAAACAATGTTACTCAAGTCCCTGATTGGTCAACTTTCTGTGTACATCACTTCCAAGCTGTAATTTACTTTCTCCTTAAGAAACTCTGCCTGATATGGTACCTATTATGGCAAAGATTAACTACGACTGTAGGCGATGCTATTCAATCTCATCGTCCTAGAAATACACATGACCGTGTTACTTCGAGCTTCACACATGTGAAATATTTACAATTTCTCAGAAAATGTCTTGAAGATTGATTTAAAAATAAGAAAATGTGTGTTAATTCCACATGGTTACTATACTAGTGAATAAAATGAAACTTCATGATATAAAGATTTAATGAATTATGAAAGTCAAATTTTGAAATTAAATAACTTTAATTGATTCTTATAAACTGTATCTGAATGGGGATGAAATTAATAGAATAAAAAGTTTCTTCTTTGTACTTAGTTCACACACACAGATATATATATATATATATATATATATATATATATATATATATATATATATATAGATGCATATTGTAGAGAACAACTTCCGGCTGTGGAAGCAGCGCGTGGCCACTCTTTGACCGCGGGCATCAGAGGGTCACGGCGAAAAAAATTGGCAAGAACTATGGCTGGCAGAAAGGGCATCTACTGATTATTTGTGCACGTGAGCCATAACTGCCCTAAGAAGCCAAATGTACCCTCCCTTTCTTTTCATCGTGTTTGGGAGAGGAGTTAATCTATATGATCCGCAAACGAGAGAAGTAGAGAGAGTTGGAATTTGTAGGGAAAGGTCTGTTTCTGGATAACTACTGAAAACCGTCAACTTTATCCTGATGAAATTAGATGCTCATGAACTTTATGACGGAGCAATTTACTGTAATAAATCTTTACAGACTACATCTGCTAGCGCCCAAACGTATTTTTTATTTATAGTATTAATTTTTTATTTGTTTCATGAGTGAATTTGTTACTTTTATAGAACGAAAATAAACATTAACTTTTATCATTACTATATATATATATATATATATTGTAATAAACAATAATTTGGGTTTAATTAAATAAAAGAATTAATCAAATTTAATACATAAAATTATTTATTTTCATTTTGTGGCTTCTAACTCAAAAACAATTACAATTTAAAATATTAATTTCTCAGGGCCTTCACTGGGTTTGATAATGAACACTACAAATTGATTTTAAAAGCTTATTAACCAACAGGTCACATTTACCTAAACAATATGTCGATAGAAAGAAATTAAAAAGAAATTAAATTAACTTTGATTGACAATTAAAAGAGAGCGAAATCTGACCCTATCCTTTAATTACGTTTACAATTAATCATTAGTTTGGTTTTGTTACTTACATTAGTCCAGCTGGTACCAGTATTATTTTTGGTTTCGGAAGTACACTATTGCAAACTTTTACACTGACTCTAAAATGTCAACACACAGATTTTACACTATTGACGTCAAAATTGATAGACTCACAGGAACTCGGATGATCCTCCTGAATGTCAGCTATCGGATGTCTGCTCGCCTTATACGAATCCTATGATTCGTAGATTTGTTAGTCTTTTATCGCTTTGGACTTAAACTGCAAATTTACTATTCCGGCTGGCTATAGACGTAAACTGCTGACTTCCTTTCCTGGCTGGTTGTAGACGTAAACTGCTTTTACTTAGCGATATTTACGATGTAATACTTCCGTGATTGTTTTTACTTTGTCTTAAATTCACAACTTTGTTTAATAATACATTAACGACCGCTAGTCTCTGCTCTAGTATTATTTGTTCCGTCCTCTGAAATGTCCCGCCACCAACTAACAGTTATATTACTTGTTCTGCTCCTCACGATGTTTTTCCGCGAACTGACTCCTAGTTCTCTCTCGAGTTTGAGCGCGCATACGCCATTTTGACTTTTCAACAAAACATAGTGAGCTCGCTCTCTCATTGTTGCTTTGTTCGATCAGACCGCTATAATGGATTTCTCAAACAATTCAAATTTTAAGTCCAAACAATTAATGGCCTAATTGATTGGCATTACAATATATACTTACATACATACATACATATATATATATATATATATATATATATATTGTAATACTAATTAAGAAGGCCATTAATTATTTAAATTATAATGTTTATTTATCGGCATCATTCTCGAAGGACGGAGTGACAGGGGGCTCTTATTGATGTTGAAGTAGCGAGACCAAGATTTGTTTAAAATTCCAATGTTTGTTTATCGGCGTTAATCCTAAAGGACGTAGTGACAGCGGACTCTTATTGAAGTTAATTAGGGAGACTACGAATTGTGGGAAATTACAATGTTTTGTTTAGATGTACTGATATCAAAGAACGATAGCAGCTGCGGGCTCAAACTGATATTCAATTAGGGAGACCAAGAATTGTTTACTTATAATATGTGGAGTGACAGCGGTAACTGGAGCTCAAAGGATGGAACCAGACGTGGGAAACAGTGAGCGTAGGAAAGCCAAGAGTTAGTGTTTTCTTGGTGAGGGATGAGAAGCGAATAAGTAGTTGAATGCCAGAGAGCAAGGGAGAAGGACGTGGATGGAAGTAGTTGGATGGCAGATATCGAGGGAGAAGGAGGTGCAAACAGTTGTGTGGTAGATTGCAAGGGAAAAAGAGGTGTATGTGGAAGGAGTTGTGTCCGGTCTCAAGGGAGAAAAATGTGGATGGAGAATTAGTTGGATAAAGCATTGTAAAGAGTCTATCTGCATAGTCATATTTAGAAAGAAACATTATTGGGCGACTCCATTGTTTGGAGAATTCTGCAGCAGATAAAATAACTCTGCTATTTTGTTGGAGGTACATTTTGGGTGTTTGGAGATAATTCTGACTAAATTGACTGGTGGTCGCGGGCGAAACAGCGATGGTCCGTACGAGGAGTCTGGATTTCCGAGAGGATTAATGTGTTAGTGTTGGTGAAAGTGAATTTGCAATTTATGCACTGAATGTTTTTTTAGTGAAGTGTGTTCCCAGGTTTGGAAATCATTAAGTCGAGTTCCAAAAGGACAATTGTAAGTAATAAGGAAAATAATAAATATTTGTAAACGGTAAATTAAGGGTAAGAGAGTCAGATTTCGTTTATTTCGTTTATAGTTTATTTTATTCCATATTTAGTGAGTTTCAAATTGTTTAAATTATAAATTCTTTAAATTGTAATCTTAAATTGTTTCTTAGTATCAAACCCAGTAAAGACCCTGAGATTAAGAGTAATTAGATCTTGTTTTGTAAAATATAAATTTGTAACTTTGAAGAATAAATTTGTTTAAATAATAATTAATAATTTTTTTAATTAAAGCCCAACTTGTAGATTATTAAGTTATTGGTTCCTCAACGTGATTTAATTTTTTTAAATGTAATATTATTTTAATTATTACAATTTTATATATATATTGTGTTAATTAAAAGGCAATTAGTAATTAATAATTAAAAGAAATTACGACTTGAATTGTTTGCGGCAAAAACACACGAATTACACACAAGAATGGACAATAATATAACAGGTCTAAAGTATTGTAGACTGCTGCCGCGAGGAATGAAATGTTTAAGTCAGTCGGCGATGAAATACAGCGGAATGCGGTTGTTATAGAAAGAGACAAGACGTCGTCAAAGTATT
Organism: Zhengitettix transpicula; assembly: GCA_037074705.1. Classification (NCBI taxonomy): domain Eukaryota; kingdom Metazoa; phylum Arthropoda; class Insecta; order Orthoptera; family Tetrigidae; genus Zhengitettix; species Zhengitettix transpicula. The sequence continues at coordinate 183,691,886 of CM073591.1, read as the reverse complement.
GTAAAATAAAGTTGTTGGATTGAAGCAGAGTGTAGCATTCATCGGGATATTGCAGCGTAAAGATTGCGGAGTATCCCAGTTTTTGTCAAAATATAACTTTGTAAAGTCTTCGTGGAGTAAGTATTGCAGAATAAAGTCGTTGTCGAAATATAGCCAACACTTGCTAAACCAGCAGTGATGTGTAGAGTCAGTGAATAGAATGGCCTGTATTAGAATGTAAAGTGTGTGTAAGTGTTTCGGAACGATATAAAAATTGCCCTGGTACCAGAAAACTGTAAGTCATATATCCATTAAATTAGTATTGTAAACCATTAATTAAAGATAAATCGTCAGATTTCGGGTTTTTGGATATCGTTAATATTTTTATTGCATAGTAAAAATGCTTTGAGTTGAGAATAGTTTTATAAAAATACAATTGTCAACAAATAGATTTATTTACTTAAAGGCCCAGTAAAAATCCTGAGAGAGAGAGAGAGAGAGAGAGAGAGAGAGAGAGAGAGAGAGAGAGAGAGAGAGAGAGAGAGAGAGAGAGAGAGAGAGAGACAGAGAGACAGAGACAGAGAGACAGAGAGAGAGAGAGAGAGAGAGAGAGAGAGAGAGAGAGAGAGAGAGAGAGAGAGAGAGAGAGAGAGTAAAATTTTTATTGTACGTGATAACTATTGTAAAAATTTCAATGGATAACTATTTGTAAATTCAAATCTTTGAGCAATGTGTTTGTTCAGTTAAAATTTCTTATTTATTAAATATCCTTTCATTCAAACGTTAAACTATTTAAATTTATTATACCAGAATATTGCAAATTGTCGCCTTAACGATTGGCACATTTTGACTTTGTTTCAATTTAACTAGTCTTTCATTTGTATTTATTACAAATTGACTTCTGTTGTTTTTAATTGTTTATTTTTTTTTAGGGCAACAGGCTACATGAGGGTAATCCACTTTGGGCAACTCCCCTTAAATAGCATAGGAAGGGATTTGAAAGGTGGTATGCGGAAGGGTAGAGGAAGGTAGCCAAGGGTTACTAGGGCCCCCGGGCTATATTTTAAGGATCCTACCCGGCATTTGCCTAAAGAAATGCAGGGAAAACCCCTAAAAACCTGCATCAGGTATGTCGGGCATTGGGTACTTATCCCACGCCCTTCCGATAGCGGGATAGGAGTTTGCTGTGGGGACGCAGCATTCCGTTCTCAGTGCCTCGACCAGTTTAGGAGGCAGCTGGCCGACTTTTCCAATGGGAATAGTGAACAACTCTTACCGTATGCCCAAGGTCTGTGACCCCGGAACATACACCTCTCAGAACAGGCCGAGGTGCCTCGGCTTGTGGGAACCTTAGTTTAAAAACGGAGAGGAAAGGCATACCCAAAGGTAGCCCCTTCGTATCTCTCCTAAAAGGTTCTGCCTGCGAGAGAAAATCCCTCGCAGGTTACCTGCGAGAGAATCCTCTCGCAGGCTTTTGCAGTTGTTTAATTTGTGATTATTACAATATATATATATATATATATATATATATATATATATATATAGAGTGAGAGAGAGAGAGTAATAAACAATTTGAAGATATTAAATTTAAATAATGTAAATATAATTTATAACTTTTAAAATTGTTTTCTTTTACTGTGACGTGTAATTTGATTTATTAAATTATGCAATATTTGAAAAAATTTAAATTTTACTTCAGATTACAATTTATGAGTATTTAATGAAATATTTAATTTGTGTAATTAAAATGCAGATTATTAAATTTTTGAAGTTATTAAATTTTAATAGTTATTATTATTATTTAACGATAGATTAGAAATGAAGAAACAGAAATTTTATTAGTATAATATTTAATAAATTTATTTTTTACATAAAATGATAAGTTTATACAATTTAAAAAATTGAAACATAATTATTTCTTAAAAAAAAGTTTTTATGTGTAATTATAGAAAGGTTGACTTATAAAATATACTCAAAAACACAAACACAAAATAAGATGAAATTTGACAGTGCAACAATTATGCAATGTATTTTAATTTTGCTAAATTTAAAATATACTCTGCATATCATTTATGATCCATCCTAAATGTAATTCCATACAATTTTATTTTAATAATGGAACTTTTTACCTTTTGACAAAAAGCCATAATGTGCATCCATTACACAATCACTTTAACAAACGCACACAATTCACTCCCTTCTAGAGAACGAGACAATAGGGTTTCGCCCGCAGCCACCAGTCAGTTAGGAAATGTGATCGCCAACACCCGCTGGGAAAACTGGTCAGGGTTACAGTGATCATAAAAATGGTCAGATCAAGAGGTATTTTGCCAGTGGGAACCAGTCTATTAAATGTTCCAAATACACTAAACAACGAAAGTAGCAAATCCAACTTTATCTGCTGCCGAAATTTAAAAACTCACAATCTACGGCGAATTATGTTTTTTTTTAAGTCTTTCAAATATTTTATAACTTTTACTTTTTCAATTAGTTTTTCCCATACATTTCGGCGCTCAGTTTTAAGACCTCTTCCAGGTCGCGCTCTGCTGATCAACTATTTATTATTCCTCCCATATTCAAAATTAAACTTCAACACTATTTGACCTACTTCCGCTTACTTCGCTTAATGGCGACCTTCTCCCTCGACCACCACGGACAGGCCAACTTTTTGACTGACCAAAATTCATCCCGTCCCTTGACTTTAGCGCTATCTAGTGGTGAGAAATTCATATAGTCGTGTCTCTCACTGTACAAACAGGAGCATCGTGCTTTCAACTGACCGTCCAAACATACATAATCACAACAAGTCGTCTGGGGATCTCTAAATCCGCTGTCCTCACGCCACACTGACTGTTCAAATATTCTTTCAATTACATGGCCATTACCTTACGCAAGAAACTTTATAATTGAATATTATTTCAAACAATGATGTATACTATATAAAATCATAGCACATACACTATTTGTGAACTGCTTCTTCTAATAAGACAGAAAAATATATAAATTTGTCTGAAAGATTGAAGACAAGAATTTTGAAGGTGATGCGATGGAATAGGAATCTATTGCATTCTCTCATTCAGTTGCAGCAAGTAGGCGCCGTTATTTCCGATTGCTCGGAATGCCGAGGCACTTCGTTTCGACGGGCGTATGTTCCGGGGTCGCAGATCCTGGGCATACGATAAGAGTTGTCTGCTATTCCTATTGGAATAGTCGGCCAGCTGCCTTCTAAACCGGTCATGGCACGGAGAGGAGAAAGCTGCGACCCCACAGCTAACCCCACTCCCGCAATCGGAAGGGCGTGGGACAAGTACCAAATGCATGACCTACTCGATGCAGGTTTTTCTAGAGTTTTCCCTGCATCACTTTTAGGCGAATTGCCGGGTAGGATCCTTAAACCATAGCCCGGGGGCCCTTGTTAACCCTTGGCTACCTTCCTCTACCCTTCCGCATCCCCCCTTTCAAATCCCTTCGTATGCCACCATATGGATTACCTTCATGTAACCTGTTACCCTCAAAAATATTTTAAAAAATAAAAAGAAGATTCTACTGGAACGCTTTGATAGGACTTCATTCCTGGTGTCGAATGTTGCTGCTCAAATCTGCAAATAGAGTGCTATCTTAGAATAGGGAATGCTGCGTCCCCACCGAAAACTCCTCTCCCGCCACCGGAAGGGCGTGGGACAAATACCCAATGCCCGACCTACCCGATGCAGGTTTTTCTAGGGTTTTCCCTGCATTTCTTTAGGCGAATGCCGGGTAGGATCCTTAAAATATAGCCCGTGGGCCCTAGTAACCCTTGGCTTCCTTCCTCTACCCTTCCGCATCCCCCCTTTCAAATCCCTTCCTATGCTATTAAAGGGGAGTTGCCCAACGTGGATTACCCTCATGTAGCCTGTTGCCCTAAAAAAAAAGAAACAAAAAGAATAGCTGCCATAATTTCTCTTTGGCACTGACTTGGAATCAAATATGAATGTTTAATTTTGAAATGTGTTTTGAAAAACAGAAAACTTGTTTCCGAAAATCGAATCTGTTCTTAGTGGCCATTATATTAAATTTAGCTCCGTCTCTTATTATAACTTATAAATCTCTATCGACCAATCACTGCTTCTACTTCCGTCGAACTACTCGTGTCACTTCGAGGTCAAAGTGTGTCTGAAAATTTAGCTTCTCTCCAGTTCTAAACTTATAAATATTTCCCACAATGATGAACTTGCCAGCTGCGTCATTTCAAAAATGAACTTCTGTTATCATAATTAAGAATCGGTCTCAATAAACAGAAGAAAAACTTGTCATTAAATTAATTTATTATCACCTCTAAGTTAATTAAGATAGAAAATAAGCACCACACAAAACAAATGATTAATTTAAAAGCTTTTTATTGTGCAGAGTGTCGTGGTTTCGGCTCGTGCGTTTCTTGAATCACCTGAGAGAAAGCTGCAAGGGTTTCAGAAACATTGTGTAGTCTTTATTTAGCACTTACTTGTGTTTGTTATTTGGCTATTTATTTATTTAAATAACAAACTACAGTTGCCAGGAAAATGTATAACTTTGGAATATATATTTTTATATTCGTAACTAGATGGATGCCAACCGTTTCCCCTGGTTGTCACATTTTAACTCAGAGACATCCATAACCTCGGATCTAACTCCAGTCTCGTGTTTGGAAACGGGTTGAAATTATACACAATAATATCTGTAGATACGCTCATTCAAACCCGAAAAATATTTCTTTCGTCAAAAATAAAGGACGTTTTAACAATTTATAAAATTCCACACACGTCCACCCCCGCCCCTGGGGGACGGTAGACGTGTCTTACCTCCACGGTGTTTTGTTTCCCGCTCTAAAACAACACGTACACGAATTTTTTGTCAAATTTTCTCCACGGATGTAGATAACTTATAAACAGCGGTTTTCATTTTAATTGTTGAAGGATTTTATGATTGCTTCCACCGTTGAAAATCCTTTTCAAAATCCAAATTGTGAGTTAGTGAGCAAATTATTTTTTTAGATGCATTATCATTCTCTTATACAGGGTATAACAGAAGTGTATAAACTGAAAGGGGTAAAAAAGAGGGTCAATACAATCATTTTTGCTTCGTGGCATTTTTGTCAGAGACGTTTCGCTACTGCGCAAGTTGAGAAAATAAAACTGAGAAATAGAACTATATATGTGCGCCTCCTGCCTTACCACTGCCATCAGACAATTATCGGAATGTACTTATGAAACTAAAATGAAAAATACAATTTTTGGGGTTTTATTAGAGCAATTGGTCAAAGTAACCTGTTGACTACAACGAATCATAGATGCGCCAGGCTTCTTCCCCACGTACGGGCTCAACACGACCAGTTTCACTGACTCAACGAAACGTTATTACGTTGGGCAATTATTGTCTATCTGGATAACGATAAGCGTATCTTCTCCTCGCTTCGTTTCCCTGGTCAAATATCAATAATCAACAACCTTTACGCACTGGTACAACGGGACTGTCGACTATAGTGGTGCCAGGATATGCGCTCTTCGAAGTCTATTTCTCAGTATTCTTTTCTCAGATCACGCAGTCTCTGACACAAGAGCCAAGAAGAAAAAAGTTTGTGTTAACTCCCTTCATCCCACTTTTAAGTCTGTGCACCTCTGTTACAACCTGTATACAGTACTCTTGAAATCAGTGGCAATTTGCAATCTTTATTTCTCTGTATGAAAACTGTTAAAAATAATCCAAATATTATTCATTTTGTCGGAGAAATTTTCTACATCTCGATCCCGAACTGAGCTGATGCTGCAGTGCAGCAGTAATTATTTCTCAGCTTCGTAATAACACACCTCACGCCGAGCTCTGAAAGCCCTTAAATAATAAATCACGGCGGGCCTCAATCATCTGTAATTTAATTCTGAGGACAGCAACACAAAAATTGAATTTATCCGAGTTTCCCCTTACTTTCCAGTGTAAGTATGTGTGTAATACGCTGTAGGATCTTTTAGGGTTCCAAATCCAACTTGAGGCTTTTTCCAGCCCCCAAATTACCAACAGAATCCTTTATTCTTTAAGTTACAAATTATGTTTAACTCGATGAAGTTTTCTCGGGATTCCAACCGGGTAGCGTAGTTAGGTAAACACAACGTTTCGATGGCTTGCACCGCTATCTTCTTCACCAGAAACGTTGTGTTTACCTAACTACGCTACCCGGTTGGAATCCCGAGAAAACTTCATCCGGCAACTACACCGGGAAAACCTACGTTCCTTATGTTTAACTCACTAGTAAGTTGTTTTTGAAGATATTTTCTCTAGCCTTTACACTTAAACCTTGCTGCCCGTAGTGCGAAATATTCCGATCCTTTCCATTTTGCCGTTAACCGGGATGCCAAAGCAGAAAGTAACACATCAGCCTCATTACGGACTGCCAAGGGCGGGCTTATCTGAGGTTACACAAATGACAGAACTGAACACGCACGACCTTACATTTCTGAGACCTTTGTTTGCCTTCCGGGGTACAATTCTGAGCCATGAAATCAACTGATCAGAGATAAGACACACTAGAAAAATTTTGTTGCGTAAGTAATGGGTTACCCTGGTTGGTGTATAATATTAATGCAAAGGAAATTTAAATTATAAATATTAATGTTTCGGACACATTTAAATTTGCCCTTCTTCCAAAATGAATAAAATTGAGAATTAACTGTCTGACATTTAATAAATATAGTATAATAATTAATGTCCTGATACGAAATAAATAATAAGGTTATGTATTCGTATATTTCTGACTTATCTGGACATTAATTATTATTACTACTACCATGGTACTACCATGGGAAGGAAGTGGAAATTTTCAGACATGTTAAAAAGTCGATATTCTCGTCGAAAGAAAATTTTTCAAGATCAATGAAATAGCTGTTCTCCAGAAATATTGTTGTATAATATCAATTCCTTTGGGCATGGGGGACAACGTTAGGGGAAAAAAACTTCCGCACTCCCCAAGTGGAGCAATTATTATCGACGATTTTTTGTGATGTAATTTGGCCTCGGTAAAAGGTACCGGGAGTTTTTTTTATACTCTTAGAGAGTACTTTTGTGTAGCTTAGCGTACTAGGATTATTCTTCACGCTCTTAAGGTGTTGTTAGTATTTCCGACTCCCTTAAGACACCGGGAGTATTTCTTACTCTCAACTGAACCTGGAATATTTCTGAAACTCTTAAGGTACTTGAACAAATTTCGAATTTCTTAGGGCACTGGGAGTATAATTAAATCTCGTAACGTGTTGCGTGTATTAGGGTACCGAGTATATTTGTCAAGTCTGGTACCAAGGATATTTTAGTCCAACGGAACGGAGTATTTTTCAAGGCCATATGGTAATAAAAGTTTTTTGTATAAATCTGGTTATATATTTATGGTTCTCTAAAGACACAGGGTAGGGGTGGGGGTTCTGATAAAATTAGGATTCCATCTAAAAAGTAGGTTAAATAATTTACCGAGCTTATATAAATAAATACCCGGGCAACGCCGGCCACACACATATATTATTATATAGTATAATCAAGGTAATTTCTCACAGAAACTAAGCACATATGCTTTTCCAGTAAATTATGTAAGACAATAAATTTTATTTCCAATTGAAACATTAAAAATTATATAAATTACAAAATATTATAAAAAATACTTCAATTTTTTTGAAAAAAAACCCCTCTATTCTCCACTGTAACTAAAAACCTAAAATCTGATCTGTTCATCACTTATTTCCCCCATCTGGCAATACTCATGTAACTTCTCGGCCGCAGCAGCTAATTTCCATATAAAAAAAATCCAAACTTTCCAAAAGTTACATGGATACCATAAGATACATCATCAACTGCCCGTGGTATTTCGTCAACCACGGAGTCCACTCAGACCTGAATATTCACACAATAGTACAAGTAGCAAAAAAAGCATTCAATAGTCAACTACGCAGATCCATCCTACATCCTAATCCATGAATTTCTCAAATCAGGAACAACCTTCCCCCACCTGAAATATTAAGAAGACTTAATAGAAACAGACCTGCGGATTTAACCAATTAAGGACAAATTCAAATTATACTCAAGGTTTTTCATAACTATAATTCCATGCATGCATAAAACCATCATTTTTATTTGTTATAACGAAAAATTCTTTTAGTTAACCGATAATTACAAAAGTTAGAATATTTAAAATTGGTATTATTATCTAATTATCTATTTCCTGTAAAATACACATTTTAAATAGTAATTTGTTTCTTTCCTTAGTGAAAGAACTGTGACTACTTAAAAATACATAAAAGGTAAACTTGCAATGTTTAAGGTATTTAGTGACTGATATTTCAGCTATAATCCAGCAACGTGTCTTTAGAAAAATATATCTAAAGCTACATTCCAGACTATAATAATACTGGATTATTTCGAGTTTTTGGTTGAGTCAACCTAAAATAATATAATCTTTTACACTTTACCCGTAATAAATATTTCAGTTGTATTTAGAACTTGATTTATTGACTTCCTTTAGTTTTGGTTAGCTACTCAATGATGACATACAGTGCGTTAAGAAAGTCGCTATGCACTGGACTACGGATGTAGATCTGCAATGGAAGTACGAAACAAAGTGCTATTGTTTTTTAATTAGTCCTGCTGTCGCATAGCTTGTAACTGTATTCCAATTAAATTAAGCGGGTTCAGACTTGTATAACAGCCAGTGGAATGTCATTTCCAATACATGATGTAACTCCACTCCGAACGCCCTCTATAAGGCAAAAATGTGCAGTTGTCGAAAATTTAGAATCAAGTTTAATTTATGTATCCACTCTGAGGATGTATTACGGCAGGTTGATAAATGATATTAATTTACAAACATGTATCATACTTATGCTTGTGAAATAAAAACTATTTTACGGCAGGATGAAATTCTCTCGGGATTCCAGCCGGTTAAGATTGTCGAATGCTCGCGACGTTTCGATAACATTCATCGTTATCATCTTCTAGCGAAGTGCCGAGTTAGGGGTAGTACAGCCTTTTATATGGTGGGGTAGTCTTGGCCTTTTATATGGTGGGGTAGTCTTGTCTTTCTCCCGAGAGAATTTCATCCAACATTTACACCGGGAAAACCTACGTTTAACTATTATGTTACGGTAATTCATAAGCCAATTGTGTAATATGTTCTGTATTTCATAACCTTAGTCGAACACCAGGTGTAATTTAGAAATAGTAATTGTGGAAAGATAATCATACCGCTGCAGTACGTGGAGCTCTCTACTTCTATTATTTTTTGCGGTTTTAATGTCCCATAATTGAACATGAATCAACTTGTAGTATAGGAGATATCTGAAGGGGAATTAAAGGCGCCAGAAAGTAGCAGCCATGCCGTTGTTAATATAACAACGATATTTGTAATATTTTTGAAAACATAATATTTGTTTCAAATACCGATGATAATGTCTGGAATATTAGTAAATAACTGTAGTAAAGTAAATGTAAGAATCAGCAAAGAAAACTGTGCTTCCAGCGATTATTTCAGATATTCCGTTAATAATATTGTCATAATAATATTCGCTATGAATTAAAAAATAAAATAATCTCGAATGAGTACCCTTTAAATTTTATTATGAAACACATAAACAGCAGATTGAACCAAATTCAATATCCTACTCTTAATCGTCCCCAAACAATCCAATTTTTTCTGGTACTCTCGTATTACAAATTTCTACATCACAAATTTATCCAAATATTCAAAGAATATCAAATATCCATCATTTACAGATCCACTAATAATCTTTCCTACTTGATTAAAAATCACTTAAGGGTTTGACACCTACAGGAAACATTGTGTTGTTTACAAAATCTCTTGCTCTAATTGTAATTCCTGTTCCATAGGACAAACAAAACGTTCCCTTAATACACGTATTAAGGAACATATGTCTAATATCAAACTTCCCATCGATGAACAATCTGTAGTATCCAAACATATCATCAATTCTAAACATACATTTGATTGGAAAAATGCTAAGATTTTAGACATTGACACCAGGTTCATTTCAGAGATGCTTCACATTAAATCTAACATCACAAACAGACACAATGAAACTCAATAATTGCTATGATCCCTTATTATTACGCTGAACCTTTTGTTTTCCCATTGTCGTTGTTCATTTATTGTTACGCTAATCCTTAGGCTCTCCCGTTGTCGTTGCGTTTTCGTCGCTTTTGGGTTTTGTCAACTGACAAGTGCAGTTGTGTCGGTCTAGGCTCATCTTCGCACCTGACGAAAGGTACAAGGATCCCAGAAACGTTGTGTGGTATTTTTATTATCACTTTTTTTGTGTAAATTGCCTATATTTATTATTCATTAATTTAATAACAATTTTTTGCTGTATATATATTTATAAATTATGACAATTATATATAACATCATAGGATGTAAACCCGGTTTTCAGGATGTACTGTAAATTTTCCTTACCCTTTCAAACTTTTCGTCCCGTTCTTATTGAAGACTGCAGAATTTACGCAATCCACCCTCACAGGTGACTTCATCTATGTTCTATAAGTTCTTCGCGTTTATACTCTATAATTCCTTCCCTTCTACAGAATATCTTAAATTCTCTTTTGAAATTTTCAATTGGTACATCAGCCCAGTTGATATATACATCATCTTTTATTTTTAGGGCAACAAGCTAATTGAGGGTGATCCACATTGGGCAACTCCCCTTTAATAGCATAGGAAGGGATTTGAAAGGGGGGATGCGGAAGGGTAGAGGAAGGTAGCCAAGGGTTAACTAGGGCCCCCGGGCTATATTTTAAGGATCCTACCTGGCATTAGCCTAAAGAAATACAGGGAAAACCCTAGAAAAACCTGCATCGGGTAGGTCGGGCATTGGGTACTTGTCCCACGCCCTTCCGATAGCGGGAGAGGGGTTTTCTGTGGGGACGCAGCATTCCCTTCTCCGTGCCTCGACCAGTTTAGGAGGCAGCTGGCCGACTATTCCAATGGGAATAGCGGACAACTCTTACCGTATGCCCAACGTCTGTGACCCCGGAACATAGACCTCTCAAAACAGGCCGAGGTGCCCCGGCTTGTGGGAACACATATATACATCTTACCGCTCAAAAGGTCGGGTAGTTTTTCCCAACTTGTAACGACTGTGAAAAACCAAGTTTTACAATTCAAAAGGCCTGGGTGAAACTATCTGTGGGCTAAAAACCACGAAATTTTGCACCTTTTTTCAGTTTCTCGCTAATATCAAAAACATGAAGCATTGTTTTGAATCTAATGTTCAGGTGATATATTAAAGGGCATAAAATTCTGCATTTAGTTATGTATTCGAGTTAGAAATTCGTTCAAAAAAGTGGTAAAAAGTCGTTTGTCAAATTTACGACGTTTTACGTCCTTTTAGAAAATAATGTAACTTGTCTTAATTCTAGTCATCAGTTATAAAGAATTTAGTTCTCTTTCCAACGCCTGATATGGTTTTAAAAGTCCACTGATAATTGCTAAAAAAAAACTTGAAGTTTTACTAATGGCCACTACATATACAAGTTGGAAAAAAAATTAAATACCCGACCTTTTTTTCGCCGAGACCTTAATTATTGAAAGTAGTTACTGGTATACATCCCTTCTTGTTATCTTATAAGTCACTAATATATTTATTTCCTAAAAGTTAATTCTTTTAGTATGTAGAGTATAAATTCAGAACATTTTTAAATCTCATAAAATTCAACTAACCAGGAAATCAATCTATTATCCGTCAATATACATAATTAAGAAAATATTGTTGAAAAACTAAATAATGTTGCATAGCAATTTAAGTTCATCTAGGTAGACAGAAGAAATTAAAACATCCATCACTCTGAACATATCAAACTTTTATACGACCAATACAATCGAATAAATATCTTGAGCCCCAACCATATTCTATATTGGAACAATTTCCAATTTTAGATAAAAATAGCAATTATTTTTTTTTTTAGGGCAACAGGCTACATGAGGGTAATCCACTTAGGGCAACTCCCCTTTAATAGCATAGGAAGGGATTTGAAAGAGGGGATGCGGAAGGGTAGAGGAAGGTAGCCAAGGGTTAACTAGGGCCCCCGGGCTATATTTTAAGGATCCTACCCGGCATTCGCCTAAAGAAATGCAGGGAAAACCTTAGAAAAACCTGCATCGGGTAGGTCGGGCATAGGGTACTTGTCCCACGCCCTTCCGATGACGGGAGAGGGTATATATTAAGTTGTGTTTCTAAAATCTATGTTTTTAAAAATGACTGTAAGTATGTCTGTATATTCTTAAACCATTCATTCTGTTGCAATAAAACTTTTGTGAGATGTTGTGCGCTAGAAAGCCAAGGTTTGTGGCGGCCTTTCGTAGCATTAGAAAACGTCTAAGGCGTGAGCGGGGCTGGAATTTTGCTAAAACTGATGATAATAATGTCAAATAATACGTTTACGGGTTCGATGAGAATAGTAGTATTTTTCTTCTACAGATTAATTTCAACTCCTTAAATCACCAATAATGGAGGAGGTGATTTATTAAAAAATAATGTGAAATAACTGAGATTGGTGTCAAATCCAGGGTTATAGAAGTCCATGAGTTTAATTCTGACATTCTCTATTTCAGTCAAGTTGTAGTTGAACCCCTAGCTGCGAGGGGGAGGGGGAGGAAGTGGGAGAAAGGCCGTTACATTAAAGTAATGAGTAAGCAAACGAGACTTGTATTGAATCTGGTTTTATGGAAGTCACTGGGTTTAATTATGACATTTACCATCCTGTTTAAGATGTAGTTCAACCCGTAGAATTGTGGATGGAAGGGGTTGAAACAAATTTTTGAATACAATCTTAAATGCGCAAACAAATTTCTACCATACATTATAAACATGTTACTTACGATCCACGAACAAACACTGCGCGGAAAAACATACCTACCGCCTCTAGTGGTGGGGATGGAGCGGGTATAATTTAAGACCTTCCTAAAAGGCCATTATTATCGTCGAATAAATCGTTTTCATGGTCCCTGAATTTTATAATGGCATTGTAGAAGTTTTAAATATCTAATTTCAACTACAAAAGGAGCACCCGTACGAGTGGTGGTATTTTTTTAAATAAAAAATAATGCAAGACGGCAATTGGTGTCTACCGGGTTAGAGAAACCGCTGAATTCAATTCTCGCATTAATCATGGTGTTCAATGAAATTTTATGTTCCTCGCCCTGGAGGTGGACGTGATTAACAAAATTTTACATGTAGTATTTTTTACTGTCGTATGTAACCTGTTGAATCTTTTATTTTCTTAGGGTACCAGCTATATTTTGGTTTCTGCTTCATTAAATGTTGTATTTCTTTACTTCAAAAAGGTACCAGGAGTTTTTTTTATTAAGTTAGCGATTATTTTTAACTTTTAATTCGGCGTGTTTTTAGACACTCTTGTTTCAGAGTTGTTAAAGTACCGTCAGCCATCAACCTGATTTATTTGCAGTTAGATACCGATGGGTTAGGTCGGGGAGAGGTACATAAATACGTAAATGTGCCAAACAAAATTCGAAGCTAAGCTGTTGTCGGTTGGTTATATAGTGAATTGGCAAAATATTCCCTGATTAATGTCGTGGTTACTGACATCAATAGTGGTAATATATCGTCGAGATATGGTTATTTATAAAATGTTCAAAATTCGATTGAAGTGGATTCCGTTGCTCCGAGTGTATGGAAAATAATAACATGACAGACATTTTCAACTTATTCGTAGTTTTTTCCTCAATAGTAACTTTCAAAATGGCGATTAAATTCTGTCTCCATCAGCATTTAAAACGGTTATTTAGGCCAAAAGTGGAGTTATTTGTGTAGAACTCGTAACGCAGCTGAGACGAACAGTGGCAATTCCGTAGCCGATCAAATCACTCGTTCAGCTCGCGTCTGTATGCTAATTAATGGGAAGGGAATAATCATAGTATATTAAAAATGTCATATTTTAGATAAGAAATTCATTTTCCAGTGAAAAATTGGACAACACCGGTCAGTAATCTATAAATAAAAAAGAACCGAAATTAGATTAATATGACCTTGAAATAACGTCTGCAACTGTCATGGTGGTTGCAATTTCATAAATCGTTTTTTATTATTATTTAACACAATATTTAGTTATTTTATTTTGAATTTATTCCGTCCTTAGATGTTATTATTTTATTTGTAAAATCTTTCTTTTATATTTCTATTTTAACGAGAAGCAGATAAATTTTTATTTATAGTTATTTACTTACAGGGTCACCGCAATTTTCGTACGAATGGTGCGATGTTTTACAAGCCACAGGATGCATCAATTTTATTACAACTGTGACGTCTGTCAATTTGCCTTGAAATTAACTAAGTTGTGTTGCATGTTCCATACATATTTGTTTACAGGTCGATTTAATTTTTTATTGAAAAAATGTAGTGCTACATCGTAGTTTACGAAAGTTTCGTAAAAATGGTTATTCTTTAGTTTCAAGCTGTGAAATTGTCCAAAACATTATTGTTTAAGTTAAATATTATCAGAACGTACGTCTTTTTTATTTATCATTGTTCTTGAGAAAATTTCAAGATTTACGTAATAATGTGACGTATCCCTCAACACGTAATATCAATTTCTCAACGTAGTATTTCCACTCTAAACTGCCACTAACGAGCTACTGATTGAGGCTAACTTGAATTAAAAAATAATAAATTCTGTGTTTAATTGTTGTACTGTGTTATCTTCATGTGCATTCGAGTTATATAATTTTATGACAGTTTAAATATTCCTATGGCATCACAACTGCAGCGTCGAGTAGAATGAAACGTGTAATTTACAGTGTATAATAATTGATATATTTGCGAAATCATTACGTAACTGAATTCTGAGAAGTACTATTGACACCTTAGATATATTGCTATTTCCCTGTAGAAACTATATACGTCGGCATATATTACGTCGTACCTTTGTTCTGCCCTAACTACTCTACCAATGGCTTATTTTCACGTTAGACAATATATTATTCCATGATTAGTCAAGGGTAATTTACAAAAAAAATACAGATTTTATGTGTCTCTTTTATAGTTCAAAAGTTTAATAATAATTCTCGCGCATCATTGCTAATAGGAATATATAAATAACTTGAATTAAGACTAAGAATTAAATTAAGTAATTGGATATAATCTGTTTGCACATATGCCAAAAATAATATTCTTTATTTAACATAACAGGCCCTGAAATAAATATATATAACGTATTATTTGAATTAGTCAGAATTTTACTTCTAAAAATGTTACAAAGTGATTTGAGAAAGAATCAAAGTATCTTAACCAATTTAAAATTTCATTCAAACTTTTAATACAAAGCATTCGTCCAACATATTTACAATTTGAATTAAATTAGTCGCTTGTAAGTTTCAGAAGCACTTTTCTTCTTATCAAATGAACAATGGAATCATTTTTCAATTTTTTTTAGTATTTCTGCAGTTCTCTTTATCTGAAATTTAATTTAATTTTCGACAGACCCGTACGGATAAAAACATTTTATCTATAATTCAATTTCACAACAAAATATCATTAACGTTGAGTGCTCAGTTGTCAGTATTGAAAAATGGTCCATTCAGATTGCCTACAGATTAAAATGGTATTTGAGAAATAACTAGGTATTTATGTTTAGTATAACTTGAATTAGAGATAACATATATATCTCAAAATTCAATTAAATAACTTTTATAATTTGGCTGTTACCTTTAACATTAAACGAATCTTGCTTATATATTATTTTTTTAACTATGCTTCACATACGTTGCGGAGAATCCTACGACATATCTTTGTTGATATAAGGAAATAAATTCATTTAATATTAAAAAAAAATTACATTTACATGTTACACAGCCTATGTGTAGTGATCAGAAAACATCGAATTTTATCTCATTTTTCTCAACTCTTGCAAAATAATGGTGTTCCGTGGTGATACATTATTGTATTACGTAATCATCTGATGCCAAGAATCGAGGCATTCGGTTCAGCAAGAGCTTTCTTGAAAAATATATTTGACTATACGATATTTTAATCAATTGTAATTTATCAAGTTTTCGCTGCGGATCCTAGAAATTATTTTTAATTGAGCAGTCGACATAGAGAGGCACGGAAGCGGCATCAGTGTGGCTGACGGAGTTTTTGACAAAGAGGAGAAAGAGTTCATAATATTCGACATTAAAATTGATTCATTTTCAGATTATTCATGAGACAGTTACGACCATGAACCACAGTGTGAGCTTTGCACTGCCGAGTCGGAACTGCGGGCATTTATCCTGCACACATCAGGTGTCGTGCGATGAGTGACCGTGCTCAGAGCGACCAGAGTACCCTTAATCCTTCTGTCACCCTTCCCGACGCTGAGCGACGATCTTGCTCCTTCTCTTCAAGCATAGTGCTGGTCCAATGAACTAAGTATGTGATTTGTAGAAATTATATGTTTGGATCATGCGTTTACCTGATTCATTCTCGAAAGACTGAACTTTTCCTAAAAGGTTAAATAGCTAAGAAATTAAGTTAAATTCGAGAAATGGAGAGCCGAAAAACATTTAAATTAACATTTATTAGAAACACATTTTTCATCCTGAAGTTGACCTTTAAGAGGAGCTTAGAGACAAAATTATTAATTTATAGATATATGAATACAAATTATCATAGATTATACTGACTTTAATTGAAGCCAGTTAAATGTCAGAAATAAGCCATTTTGACAAAAAGAATTGGAGGCTCATAAATCCTGTAAATTTTGATTTTAACATTACGTTGGCACATTGAAATCGTCCGAATTTGCTTAGACATGATAAATGAAGTCAAAAATATTTTATGGCTAAGTGCGTGTAATAACTATGCTACTTAAGCTATGTACTGAATGTTTATATTTTCCCCATTCATTTTTAATATTTTTATTATATTTGGTGTTTAATTATTATTATTATTAATTTATTATCATAACTATTGTAATTGGCAGTTTATTATAATTATAATCGGAACGTAACTTGTATTGGACCGAAACTAAAAGTTACAGGGGGTTCAGGAGTAAGTTACACATCACTGAGTTTTCA
Organism: Zhengitettix transpicula; assembly: GCA_037074705.1. Lineage (NCBI taxonomy): Eukaryota > Metazoa > Arthropoda > Insecta > Orthoptera > Tetrigidae > Zhengitettix > Zhengitettix transpicula. The sequence goes on along the minus strand of CM073591.1, from coordinate 183,674,836 downwards.
AAAGCGTGGGGGTATTTCAAGATGATGCGATGGAGGTTGGCGGCAGAAGAGGTTGAAGTTAAAAACTAAAGACTTCGAATTGTTATACAAAGGACGTGGAGGATAACAACATAGGAAGCAGGAAACTTTACCGTTTGAACCCCTAAGGACAATCCGGAATCGGTAAAGACATCTATGTTTGGGAACTGGCTTCTGTTTACAAGTACTTCAAATTGTTTGCAGAATACCGTCAGAATTGATATAAAACATACTCACAATAGCTTCCCAGCCTGTATGAATTACCCAGGATTGATATTTATATTCACTAATGTTAATATGATTTAAAATTGTATAAATATATATTATTAACTTTTATTCTGAATTTTATGTGACCGAAGTATAAAAGTATAAATGAAAAAATTAGGTTCATTCACTATACAGTAATACCTTCTTAAGTAGTTGAATTATTATTTTCTCATAAAAATTAAAAGATTAAATAATTCGAGGGCCAAAGTGGAGGTTCGATGTAATTTTAATTATTAGATCATATGAAACCTATGTGATTATGTTAGATGAAAGATTAACTAATATGTCACCTCCGATTGTTCAGGGAACTTGCTTTTGTAAGTCACTAAGTTTCTAATATGTTGAGTAGACATAAAAAGCTTGAATGCAAGTATCGCGAGGGAGGAAATAATTATAAATTTAGATGAGTTTCTAAAACCCTGATCATTAAGAATATCTGGTTATATTTTTACTCTCTCATATTTGCGATATTATTCATATACTCACATTGTGTTATAAAACTGCCTTCAAATGCGATTATAATATGAGGGTACGTTTCACTGTAAATCTTCTTCTGTTTTCGTTAATTTTTTTCTTTATTGCAAATTTCTGTTTATAATAATTTATGATGAGTGTAAGAATATTACAAAATGACTTATTATTTTATTATGACTAACTGGTTTGCACAATGTTCACATTATCTGTATTATAACGTATAAATTCAGGCAGAGTGCTCTTGTGTACGTTTTATACTTGACAGTATATGTGTTGTGCGACACTAGTGTATTTTCAATTGGTATTTCGTATCATACATTATTATGCGTTATTATTCACATAAAATAAATTATATGCGTGTGTTTAAATTGTAATTTATATAATTTCTATAAAAATTTTCTTCTTAAACGATGAGTTATAATTTCTGAGGGTATATCTTCCGCTTTAATACAAATAATCTGCAGCATTTCAGGCACATCGCCTAGCATCTTCCCGTATCGCACAGTCTGTAAAAATGTTTATGCGAAACACTCTGCATTTATGCCGAGGTTGTTATGTCATTATCACGATCTGTTTCGGCAGTCGGGCGAATCATTTTCATCGTCTCGTGTATTGACGTGACAAACGTGAGGAACCGACTTAGTAAAGAAAAAAGTGTTTATGTTTACTGACAGAGAAGTTAATTTTTAAAATTTTCATATTAAGGTAAGATGAAATATTATTTTTATTGTTAAAAACATAATACAGATCTCTAATGTCCATGTTAAGTTTAGAACAATTTTTTGTGTTTAATTGCAAGAATTACAAATACTTAATTGTGATAATTTGCACTTCCATGTACGTAAATCCACGCATAATCATGCACTAAACCTTGAAATAATTTTATTATGTTCACGTCAATCAGATACTTCGAAGTACAATTTATAGACCATTCAAATCTGCAACTGAAAGGCCAGACATTCCATTCAATCGGCGAGTCATGCATATTTCCAGTGACGTCAATGGTAATAGCAAGAAGTAAATTTGCCATCAGGTTATGAATAAAAAGAAACAATATGCTGCGTGCTTAAACTTCATTTTTTTTTCGTGTTCTCAAGGTACGTAGTACTTATGTAACCGCAAATATCGATCCTTTATAAGAAACCCCGTTTCCAGAACGTGCTATTATGCGTAGATCCAGACCACTTTATAATCCAGCAAATAATATATTTACTATACACATTATCATCACGAAATCTATGTTTAACGGATAGTAATGAATATCTTTAGTTTTTATTGTTTACTCTTTTCTTTTTTTTAAAAAAAAGGTGTAGACAGGCTGTGTATAGGGTAATCCACATAGTGGCAACCCCCCTCTTATAGCATAGGAAAGGGAGTGAAAGGTGGGATGCGGAAAGGTAGTTAAGGGTTAACTAGGGCCCCGGGCTATGATTTAAGAATCCTACCCGGCATTTCGCCTAAAAGTGATGCAGGGAAAACCCTAGAAAAACATGCATCAGGTAGGTCGGGAATTTGGTACTTGTCCCACGCCCTTCCGATAGCGGGAGAGGAGTTAGCTGTGGGGTCGCATCTTTTCCCTCGCCGTGCCTTGACCAGTTTAGGCGGCAGCTAGCCGACTATTCCAATAGGAATAGCGGCTTTTTTTAGGTAAAAGGCTACATGAGGGTAATCCACTCGGTGGCAACTCCCCTTTAATAGCATAGGAAGGGATTTGAAAGGGAGGATGCGGAAGGGTAGAGGCAATTAAAATGCTTACTTCAAACTCTCTGTTAAAAACATGACAGAGTATTTTTATATTTGTTATACCATGGCTACCTTTCTCTACCCTTCCGCATCTCCCCCTTTCAGATCCCATCCTATGCTATTGAAAGGGGAGTTGCAACCATGTGGATTACCCTCATGTAGCCTGTTACCCTAAAAAAAATCAATACCGAATCATCATTTTACGATTCATCGGTCAATTTAAAAATATACTTTAGAGTATTTAATTATTTATATAGGATTGATTATTTTATTTGAATTTATTTAATTATTAAATTCTTTCACCCCTGGTTTAACAGTCGATAGCTAAAACCTCGTACTAATTTTTCAACTGGTATTTGTTCAAAATTAAATAATTCAAAGATTTTCGGCCCAAAAATAAATACAATTTTCTTGGCCTAAGTTAAAGAAAAAGTAGTGGAAACCTTAAATTAAAGTACTCTATAGTAACTTATCAGTATTAATTCTCCTGATTTACATTATTTTAATTATTTTATACTGTAAATCAGTGGAATTATTTTCTACAGGGAATTTAATAATATATTGTATTGCGTCATTTAATTTTACGTTTCTACGTTTTATATTTACAACTATCAAGGTCATTATGGCTTTAGCCGAAAGTTCCTTGAATAACACAATTTTGTGGAAATTCTTGTGGAAAATTTTATGCAAGTGTTCAATTTTTCAGGTATAAACCACACGAAAGATTTAAAGAAAATTAAATTTATTAAAATTGAAAACTGGACCGTATATTAGGTTATTTCGCAAAATTATTAACAATTCCTTCGCCAAGACAAGTTATTGCATGACTCAAAATAATGTCAAGGTTGAATTTCGGAACGAAATCTTGTATTTTAAGTATACAGTTTCAATAGAATAATTTTTCCGATAAGAGCAAACCGAAAATCTGATTAAATATTATTTATTACTTCACTGGTAATATGATAATATAATTTGAAAATTTTAGTGTAACATTGAATTTCAAGTTTACATTGACCACTATTCTGCTTTAATCCAAACGATCTGTTGCACTTAATAAAGAAAGTCTGAATTTATGAAAATATTTGTCGTAACGGACAATGAAAAATATATAGAAAAGTATAGAAAATTAAAATTTTTTGAAATGAGTTTAATTTTCGACACTTCTCTGACTAAATAACGTTTAATTCCTAATGACTTATACAAATAAATATTGTATCCATAATTTAACTTAAACACATTATTACTATGTTTTATTATTAACTAATGTGCTCGCGTAAATAAATTTGTACTCACGTTCTAGAAAAATATATTTCTGGAGGAAAATCTTGGAGTGCTTCATTTAATGAGGTTCAGACAAAGCCTAATTTGCTTACGTTGGGACACGGATGTTACCCTAATTGAAATCTTCCTCCAAATGGCTTGTATCAATCAATAATTATTTGCTTTACAGCAAATAATTTCATATATCGGTGTTCCAGTATAATCATATTAGCATTTCCTGAGTTAACACCATAGTCAGATTCTGACTTCAGTAGTTGTTACTGTATTTTGTCCTTCTTTCTGACACGAACTTACCTATTTACCTCTCAAGATTCACGACAGTGTGATATAAGAAGGTTGGAAAGAAAACGGGTGTTACACTTTTTGCTTCGCGAAGCTCTTCAGTGACAAACACATTTGCTTCCAGACTGAACTTTTGCATTTCGTTCCGCAGTAAGAACTTATGAATATAAATTAAGGCAATTACTTCGGTTGATCCAATTCTCCGTTGATGATTTCACTTCCGATCTTAACATCTAGGTGACAAGGTTAATAGCGTCATTTATCATAAAGGCAACACAATAAGTCATCATAAAACCGGCTTTTGGAATTAACTTGCAGAGCCACGGCGTGAACACTTCAGTCTACGGCTTATAATAGCTGAAATTTAATAGAGAAATTTCAATTCGACATTAAAACCAATTTCTTTGAGCGTATTACTGAAATGGAAACAAACTTCTCATCGTATAGAGAAATGAAATTTTAAAATTCAGATTTTTGTATTAATACTTACAAGTTTTCCTTAAGCTCTTCCAGTTTTCAAATTTTAATGGCTCCGAAAACTTGTAAACTAATTTATTTCATTATTTTTACAATATAGTCTTATTTTTATGATACGGAAATTTGTATTCATAATCACCATTCTACCTATCAACCATTGAAAAAATTTCTTAATCAGAAGAACATTTTTAGCTATCTATATTCATGTAATTAAGTAACTGGTAAATTAGTTTCATTCGCGATAGCAATACTACTGTCACGTACCACTATAATGTACTATTACATATTCATGGAAAAAACCTCCAATCAAGACTATTGTGATTCAAGACTTCCTGGTTGATACGAGTACTTCATGACATCACTGGATTTAATATTCTTTGATTGCTTTCCGTGTTCGTTGAAGAGAAAAAAAATATTATATTATGTAATTATTAACTACTAGCTGGGTGCCCGGCGTTGCCCGAGATGTCATTTATCTATAACCCCCGATATGACTCCAATTTCGGCTGCTGTTGCGCAATTTTTATGTAACGCTTCTCGAACTCTAATCATTATAATTAACTCTGAAAAATATTTCTTCAACGCAAATATCTGCCGTGTTTGCATGTTCCAAAATTTTCACCCCACTGCTCCTGCATCTGAGGGGTAAATGCCAATTTGAATGTCGTAACTAAACACAGTGACTTCCATAACCTTTGATTTGACTCCAATCTCGGTTGTATTCGCGTTATTTTACTGTAAAGCATCTCCACCCCAAACCCGAAGGGTGTCCTTTTTACAGGGCGTAGGGGATGAAAATTGTATTCAGATAACATTGGTAGAAACACTATCAATATCTTTGACCCCTAAAAATATTTATCCGACTCAAATATCGGCTGTTTTAGTATGTTTAAATATTTCCACCCCCGCCTCTGGGGGTGGAAGACGCGTCTCACCCCGACAGTGTTTGTTTCCTGGTCGCAAAGAACACGTGTACGAAATTTGGTAAAAATTGCTCGACTGGTGTAGATTTGTATTTTATTTAGAAAACGTTTGTATGGGAAATAGAAAAGGGCTGTTTTTAGGATTTTCCCGAAAATTATTCGATTTTTTCTCGTCTTTTAAACCTTCCCTAGACCTCCACAAACATTTCAAGACTAAGATAAGATAAATCCGTTCAGCCGTTCTCGAGTTTTTGTGAGACTAACGAACAGCAATTCATTTTTATATATATAGATTAATACAAGGAAATCAGAGACGAATTAAGCTTACGCTACAATTAAGGATAACATTATATAGAATGTAATGATTAACTGAAATTTATTAAATTAAATTAATTTGCTCCACGTTGTTGGGCCAAAATGTAATGATCAACTGAAAGGCTTTAATTGAAAAATTAATTAATTAAAAAATACAAATTTTATTTTTCAAAGATTCAAATTATCAGCCTCACTTTGCACATTTATTTTCCTCAAATTCACAAACCAAATTTTATATTATTTTTTATTTTATTTGTGGCGTTCTAGGAAAATACAACTATATAATTTTACAACAATTTCATCTAATTACTCTTTCTCTCAGGGTCTTTACTGGGCTTGATAGTAAGAACAAACACATTTAATAAACTACTTATCAAATCAAAATTGAAATGAACGGAATATAAATTCTAAACACAATAAAGTAAACTAAAACTAAACAAGATATAACGAAATCTTACTTATACCTTTAATCCTCGTTTACAGACTTTAAATAATTGTTTTTGTTCTCACGAATGTCTTTCTGGTACCAGATCTGATTCTTGGAGCTTGAGGGCACAGCTCACTAAAAAAAGGCCTTTATTCACTGATTTTGTTTTAATAAACACGGTCGTAGTTCTCGTTGTTATTCCACCTGTAATTTTGGGATCAGCCGCTCCCTCGGTCAGCCCTCGGACGTATGTCTCCTCGATGACTTTATGAGATATGATATTTCGCATCTGTGTGGTGCAAACCTTTTGCTTCCACTTTGCGATTTTACATCATGAGCCTCTTCATCAGGAACTATTTACTTGTGTTTTATAGAGTTTAATAGATCTCGCAGTTGAACTTCCTGGACCACGCTATTCGTACTTTTTAGGTCAGCCTCCTCTCTCTCTCGAAACGTTCGCCGGACTGACTTCCGTACGAGCGCGCGGTTTCCAACCAACTATAACAGACAAAGAGCCGTGATTGTTGCTTTCAATAAATGTACCGCTAACAATCCAATTATATTAAAACAATTAATGGCCTCTAATTAGTATTGCAATAAATTAAAGTTAAAATTTAACAAAGAACACAAAAATATTTCGGCAATGCCTTTAGATTTTTATCTTCAAAATAAAAAACTTCCAGTTACTAGTATACAGAATATTTTAATACGTAACACATTTCTTTTACACACTTCACTCCGCGAAGGTCAAACTTTTAACTTTTATTCAACTCTAAAAAACTTATCTATTACGTAATTAGGCATTCCAAACTGTAATACCTACCCGACCTTCTTAAATAAATTTATCTAACCTGGCTTACCTATTTTTCGGTATTTTTTCCTGTTCTCACATAAAGTCGTTAGTATTTTTCCAAGAAAAAAATCCCTATTCCATTTGTTTAGAACCGAATATGTTCCAACATTCGTGGTTTGTTCTCCTTGCTAAATTTTAAAAGAGTGGTCACCTTTCCCAACATCATTAGATGTGCTTTTAAGATTATGTATTTCATTCCATACTGGTGAATTTTTATAAATTTTAATCAAAGTGACCTTTTCCCGTTCTGAAAGTTATTTACGTGTCAGAGTTCTGTTTCACAAGTTCTCCGAAATATTTTGTTCGTCCTATTCTGTATTCTATCCATTGTTTCTGTACGTTGGACAATCAGCTAGAGTCTCTCGTACATCAATTTTGCTGAGAGGCTAATTGTTATTGGCTCATTTGGATAGGCGACTGGATAACACGTGTAAGGTGTCGTCCGGGAAGCTGCTCATCAGGATATAGTCGAATCGTCGGGCAGACCACAAAGCGACTACCCATAAAACTGGCTTCAGTGTTTCTCACGCAAAGTATGCAGGCAACAGTCTCATTGCTTTCACTAACCGGGTGTGGGAAATGTATGCGAGAGCAACATAGAACTGATACTATTCTTAGTTGAGAGAGGAGGCTCCCTAGCAATAGGAAGACTCCCTAATGGTGCGGAATGAATGGAGGCATGGGTAAACGGTGGGATAACAGTAGGTTAAAGTGTCACTTACATGAACTGCTCATGAGAGGTCGTATCCGAGACGAGCCCCAAGGCAGACCATACGGCGTTTACTCCTTAAACTGAGACAGCGAAAGTATCCTCTAACCGTGACTATTATCGGTTTTGGGCGGAATCCAACTAACAATAATACTCTGGTGAGAGACCTACTCGCGGTTGCGGCTCGTGGGATGGTGAAAGTGGAAGGGAGGACGTGTGGATCTTCCTGAGAAGCTGCCATACTATCCTTCCAGGAGATGACTGTCGTCCAGCCGGTGTGGGGTTGTGGAAGGTGTTCGTGATCCCAGTACCAACTGAATTCTAGGTGGCTAAGGTGTCGGAGGTTAGGGTCTTGCCTTCATCTCTTAGTTATCCGATGACGAAACAGGATGGTCATTATAGCCTGTTGCTACCACAGGGAGATATCATAACATGAGGGCCATTATGGGTAACTATAATACGCCGGCAAGTTTCAAATGCGTTCGGGCAAATGAAATTCCACCCTGATCGGCTACCCTGGGCACGTAAGTGATAACGGAGCAATGCGCACGGTCAACCAAGGCCGTCTTTCGGGTATCTTGGTACCTCGAGGTGCGTCGGGTCCCTGGTCTACCTTCCACGACTTCTCTTCTGTCTTCCTGTGGGTCCTGGACCCAGCCCGTCTGGATTTAGGAAACAAAGCATCCCCGTTTCCTCTTTCGAGGGTTCGAAAAATGGCTGAAGGGTAATCAAACCATATATGTCATTGGTTCATATACTGTCAAACACACGACTATATAATCTTGGTGGCCAAAGTTAAAGTAAAAATTAAGTTGCTGTGGAAAATGTCACGAAACGGCTTATGTGAAAATTTAAATACCCGGTGCCTTTTCTATTCTAAAACCGGATTAGTTGCCGCCGCAGCATGTATAATTTTTTAAGGACTGATGTATTCTTGAGATTTTTTCACTTCAAGGCTGCGTATATATATATATATATAAGTATTTAATATCTAGAGAGAACACGATTCTCTCCAGTTCTTTTAAATTATAAATATTAGTTTCGTAACTGGCCAGATCATCGCAATACGGCGTAAGTAATTCCGCTACAACGATAATATATTGGGTGACAATGCTTAAGCATGCGCGTAGCGCTAATTTTGGCATGCTGTATACTCTGCTTGTCCATTAAGGCTCTCAATTTACAGGGTCATCCTTGAGAATCATTTGGTGATGTCAATAATAAGCCCTTTCGTCCTTGGTGGCCACAAGTGGTACCAAAATATGCAGTACTCAAGTACTCCGCCATAACCTGTCAGTGAAAATTATATATTTTACTGATTATTTAATAGTTGTAATTGTTTTCTATTTTGAGAGTACTATAAAGTATCTCTTATATGTTATATTCTTTGGCTACTGTTTTTCAGTTAGTATCGTGCTTCTTAACGTGCTTGATGTACATGTTCAGATTTGATAAATACATCTTAAATACGTAGTCAGTGCTGTCTGTTTATTAAATAAATCCAACATAACCTATTCATTTATGCCTCAATTCGAAATCAAGGCGATAAGTTCCTTAAATTTTATCAATACCTGTAAAACACAAACCAAATAAAAATTAATTTTATATATAATTCATGTGAAATTATTGATGTATTGAGCAAAAAATAATTATTATTATTTACGTGTTTCATTTCTCTAATGCGAATTCAAATTCATTTGGTGTTGGATAGAACCAGTTTAATAATCAAAATTTATGCATCTTAAAAATTAAGTAAAATATATAATTCTAACACAATTTAAATAATTATACTGCTGTTAATTAATTCTAACATAATTTAAATATTAGTTAAATAATGAAACTGCTGTTTTTACTCTTGCATATTTTTTGTTGTTGGCTTAACCAAAGAAATTTGTGTGATTCATAATGATAAATAAATAATAAAGTCAGATAATAGTGCAATTTTCTTTCCATGTCTGATTTTTACTTGTAATTAATCTTCTTAATACCAAGACAAATATATTAATTGTCGTTTAAAGATTTCTGTCATACCTTTCTCGTAGACAGATTAAATATTGGAGTTGATATACAAGTATATCATAATTGAAATGTTAGTTTTATTAACTTGTGACATTTTTTACAAGCTGCGCTTGGTTGTTATTCAGCATAACGAAATGCAAACATGGGGAAAAGATCACAGTATCTACAAACAGCTACAGAACTTACTAAAGATGTTTCGAAAATCTATGATAAGTCTAACCGCGATTCATCTTTATAGGACCAGTGTTCAACTCTATAATTTTAACATTTATTACAAGATTAAATGAGCCTTACTTGATAATTGTACTAAACGTCAGTGGCTAAAGCATTTAACGTACATAATATCATTATTATCATAAATATAGAATCGTATGCATGTTACTTACTCAGCCAGAGTAAATTATGCTGTTGTAAATCTTCCTTTATGCGTCTTATGTAATAAACGCCTTTTTCGTAAATGATATCAAACGAAATTGCTCTGAACATCCTTGGTTGCAGTACCCAACCGTATAGTTCACTTTGTTATCATCAGTTTTTACTAATAAAATAAATTTTTCACACAAGGCTGTAACCGGTAATTATGCAACTAATTTCATAATTGAAATCATTACACTTCCTAGTTTGTATTACATCAACAGTGGTGTTTTCATTATTCTTTAAAATGCCCCTTTATCTAAGTGACAAGAAATAAATTTAATAATTTTTCAAACAATTTAATTTGTGGAAGATCTTTCCACACTGTTTCTATGAACTTCACATTCCAAAGAATTTTTGGCCAACATTATTATCGATTGAAATTTTTCTAAAGAAAAATCGCACTTTCACTTTTAAGTGGTCAAGCCACAGTAAAATTAATAACCACGTCAATCTTACACTTATGTTGACACAAAAGAAAGATTGACGTGCATATCGAAGGTCACATCGCTCCATGTTTCAATATATATCGAAATAGAGTGAGAAATTTAATCATATAATTTAGAAAGTATTGTAAAGAATTATTTTTGTGGGCTGGGTTTTTTACGTTAAATAAAAATTATTGACCACTAAAGAAATTTTTATATAAGTTTATTACAGTTAAACATGAAAAACTCTTATCTCAGGCACCTGTGGTTTTTACATAGAAGAGATCTGCTGCCCGTACCAAATACGTACTGCTATTCTGTGTTGTGTTGCCTGCTGTAGCTCTCGTACAGACGTCTCCGTATCTCACAGCCGGCAGAACGGGTTAAGTGCAGTGATGACTTTAGTCAGGACCATTACAAGGCGTCGACTCAGGGGTTGACCACTGGCTAAGGCGTCGGACTCCGGGATTGATTGCTGGCAAGTCGTCGTACTAAATTGTGTGGCTTCGATGAACTCTTCACTAACAAATTGTGGCCCCTTTCTCACGACGATTCTGCCTCGGACTATATCAGAGACAACAACTTGGAAAGGTTTACAGCAGAACTCATGAGATTTGTAGATTGGTGACACTTAAAACGTATACACATAACGCAATACGGAGCCTCTCATAATCGCATCCACCAGCTGCGGTGAGCGCAGAACAACTGTCCAGTTTCAAAAGCTTATCTCCGTTCCCTCCATTATAGCCTCCCATTCTTTTATTTTTTTTTTCATTATTAGAAAACTTCGTTGAAATGTCGGTTTCACTGATTCTTCCATTGTTACAAGAGTTACAGCACGCAGCTGCAGTTCCGTAGTCAACAATGGCCAACTATTCTGTCATGTTGAGGCCAACAATCGAGACAGGACACAAAAATTACTTGGATGGAAATATTTATCTCCTCCACCACCACCCCCCCTCCCGCACGTGCAAGACCATTCTCCAAACCACAGCAAACAACACTTCCGAGACAAAGCAAAACTAAACCCAAATACATGCGTTACAGTATATCCACTTTTAAAATTTTCTGCTTTTTTAAATTTAAATTTTTCTTGTCTTTTATAGCCCTTTCTTTATTTTTGTATGCAGGATGAAAATGGGAAAACTTTGAGGGGTGGTACGGCTTACTAAAACATACTTTTTTTGTATAGAAACGTATGGTCGGAAGTGACGTATTGAGGCACGAACACAAAAAATAAGACATGAAAGGAAAAGCATATTTATTTGCATCATCATCGCAAAGGGATTATTTCCATAAATGTTTACTATAAACGCTCAAAATTGCTATTGCAAACAGTAATTACGAGACTCCATTTGACTCGATTGAGGACCTCGCTGCTCGTCTATTAGCTGCTTCTGCAACCGTGCCGCGAAATGCCTGACATCTTTGGAACTGTTGTCCAATCACTCCTTCGACCCTACCAATCATGTATTACTGTTGACGGTCGCAATTTTAAGCATTTACTTTAAACTTTGCTGGCAGAAGTTTGCGATGAAGTTATTAAGATAAAATCTTTTTCTTTTCATGTCTCAATTTCTGTGTTGGTGCCTCAATGCGTCACTTCTGAAAAAAAATGTTTGTTTTAGTAAGCTTTACCACCCCTCAACCGTAAAAAAGCCCTGTACCTGCATAGGATTGAGAAATGTCATTTTTTGTGTCTGTAATATTGGAATTATTGAAATTCATTTTATGTTTAAAATTGAAATGATTTAGAGAAAACGCTATGCATGTGGTTATGTTTCTCATTTTGTATTCTGATTCTTCAATTAGTCGAAGAATGGACTATTATTTAACTATTATAGCAATCTATAAATCAATCATATAAAATATCGTCTTGTATTCTATTGGAATTTCATATTTAATTTTTGTTATAATTAAACTTTGTTGTCTGGTTTAAAATTTTATCATAATTCTTGTATACTATTCGTTTTAAGAAACAATATTTGAAATTTTAATTCATTTATTTTATTGAATTATCACAATCATTTATTAAAATTTGTATTACTAAAAGTTTTGTTAAATGTAACTTTTAATAAAATGTTTATTTTTTATGAACTATATTATATTAGTCCATAAATTATTAACAGTGTGTATTATGCTGTTTGTCTTTTTTAGGAACAATAAGATTTCATAGTTTATTTAGTAGCTTTTTTGGTAAAAATTTATTTATTAATATATTGTATATCACTGCTTACATTAAAATTTTTAAATGAATATTTTACGTTCATTGATCGTAATATTTATCTGACACTAGCCGATTGTCCGGCGTTAACCGGTTATTTTGTTAGCATCATGGTTAATTCCAAAATGAAACTCAGCCACATCTACAATCCCAGAATCAACACAAACCTCAGAATTTTTTGCATTACTCATTACGTAACGATAAGCGTTATTCCCACCGTTGCTTTTTGGAGTTGATATTAGAGACTGACATTAGAATGACACCATCAAATAAAGAGACCCGATACCATTTATTCAACGTTAATAATGGTCGTTTAGGAATTTCTTTAAATTATACCCCCGCATACACACTCAGTGTTCGTTCCTGGATCGTAAGTAACATGTGTGTATAACGTTTGTTAGAAATTGGTCTGCGCATTTAAGATTGTATACAGAAATTTGTTACACTCCCTTCCACCCCCAATCCTACGGGTTGAACTTAACCAGTATTGTAAATTGTCACAATTAAACTCATTGACTTCCATAACTCCATATTCAGTACAAGTATCGGTTGTTTAGTCATTACTTTTATGTAACGGCCTTTCTCCACACCTAGGGGCTGAACTACAACTTTACTGACATAGTGAATGTCAGAGTTAAACGTATTGACTTCTATAACCCTGAATTTGACACTAATCTCAGTTGTTTCACATTATTTTTATGTAAATCCCCTCCATTATTGATATTTTAAGGGGTTGAAATCATACACTAAAAACATCTGGATACAAACTATTAATCTCATCAATCCCGAAAAGTAATCGACGCTAATATCTGCCGTATGTTTTTAAATTTAATCCCCGTTCACCCCTTGGAAATTTCCTTACGCTTCGAAAGGCCGACAAAAAGCTTTGCTGACGTACGCACGACAACTCGCAAAAGTTCCTTCGCAATTGGATGAATGGTTTAGGAACGCATAAGTGACACACACATTAATACATTTTTATTAAAGATTGAAGACTTTCCCGGTGTAGCTGATCAATAAATAGTTCTCGGTATTTACACGGGTTTTGCATATTTATATTTAAAATATAAATATTCAAAACCAGTCTGAATACCGAGAACTATTTATTGTACATTTTTATTTATATAGATTAGTTGAAATTATAAATAGTTACAATGGCCAATACGTCAGAAACAATTTAATACATAATTACTGGAAGTTTTATTCCTGTTTTGGATTTCAAAAGGCGTACAAGGGATTGTAGAATTATAAAAGGTATCAAATTTGGTTTTATAATGTTTAAATAAATATTATAATTTGGATAGGAACTTCTAAATACGTGTACTGTTCAAGCATAATGCAACCGGTTGCATTACATTTTTACAATTCATCAATTCAAAATTTGTGAAGTTCCAAACAGAAACAAATTGTCCTATGATTATGTATTAATTTCTTTCTGATGTACTGATGATTTATATATTAGTTAGGAACATTATATTTTTGGTGAAATTAATTACGGAAGCTTCTCTCGCCACGTTATCTAAGCGTCCAACTCAGGGCCAACAGCAGGGCCTTTCCTGCGTGTAGAGATACATGTGACTCATCTCCACGCGGACATCTCACATAAATCCTGTCGGAGAACAAGTCCTCTGTGGCTTCAAAATATTGCTACAGCGGTAGAAGCTACTTCACGATTAAATTAACGTCAGGGTCTGAACTTAACATCATGATTTCTTATTCTCAAAGTACCATTTGCTGTTTATTTCCAAGCATGGTTAAGAAATCTGAAAATACTTTCGAGCCAAATCAAATTGGAACAATATACCCGTATTTATTATTCATAGCCAGTGTTACCAGTGTTAACCAAAAGGTTTGACCTTAAAAGCGAGGGTTATCACTTGAAATCACTTTGGGAGTCAATTATCTAAAAATTAAACAGTGTATATATAGGTATTTCCGTATATATACTCTGGAGAAAATTTCACCAAAGATTGTACACGTGTTCTTTGTGACCAAAAACAAACACTGCCGGGGTGAGACACGTCTAACACCCCCAGAGCGGGGATTGACTGGGATGGAAATATTCAAATACGATAAATCGGCGGATATTTAAGTCGGATAAATATTTTTAGAGAACAAAGAGATTGATAGTGCTTCTACTAGTGTTATCTGTGTATATTTTCAACCCCTTGCAGTATGGGAAAGGAGAACTCTTAGGGGGTGGGAGTAGGGGGCGATACCAGAAATTTACGCTAAATCAATTTAGATTGGAGTCTAATCCAGGGTTATGGATGTTGATAAGTTTAATTATGGCATTCAGCTTGCCATTTAACCCCCAGTGGTAGGGGTTGATAAGTTTAATTATGGCATTCAGCTTGCCATTTAACCCCCAGTGGTAGGGGTTGACAAGCATGGCAATTTTGAAAGTTCTTAATTGGTTGATATTTGTCACAAATAAATATATTTCGGGGTCAAATATTTCTCTAGATGTTCTCTGTGTATAATTCAACCCCTGTCGCTAAGGGATGGGAACACCCTTAAGGGTAGGGGTAGAGTGGTATTACATCAATATATAGCAAAATCAACCGAATTGAATCCAGGACTATGGATATCACTAATTTTAATTATAATATTCAACTTTACGTTTGACTCGCCCAAGAGGTGGTGGACGAGGGTGGAAATTTTGAAATTGTTAAATGATCGATATTTTGCGTAGAATAAATATTTGTTGGATTCAGTGACATTGATAGTATTTCTACCGATGTTGTTTGTGTATAATTTCAACCCCTTTCGGCCTGGGAGTGGAGCACGATTAAGGGTGGAGGTAGAGGGGCATTAGAAGAAAATAACGCGAAAACAACTGATATTGGAGACATAAATTGGGGTTATAGATGTCACTGAGTTTAATTATGACAACCCGGCCAACGCCGGCCGCCCAACTAGTTATAAATATTTACAGACAAACAGAATAATCATACTCGGTACCTCGGAATTACTGCTCAAATTGTACTTGGACCATTTTATTTTTCTAAATTAGTATATGACTAGACGTCGCTATTATTCATAATTTGAATAAAGAAAACAAAAATTTCACAATTTTTAATCTCCCTTTGCATAAATTCTGAACATGTACTGTCTGATTTTATTTTAATCTTAGCGAAACAGTACCATTTTTTTTATTTGAAGAGTATGAAATGACGCGTTTTTTTTATTGAAGACCAGATTTAGAGCAGCTGGCTATTAAAACACACGGAAATTTCATTACTTCCTATAGTGTCACTCTCGATGTAGTTAAAATTTTAATGCCATATCCTTACAATATCGGCGTGAAGCACCCTAGGAATAGGTAAAATATAAAATAATACGGAAATTACGTCGAACCCTCTTTCGTTGAGTTGTACAGTAAAATTCATCGTGTCGGTAAAGTATCAGATTTTCCAATTGAATAAAGGAGGGGACAATAGGTTGAGAAGGAGAAAATATTGAAACGGCTGATGTCGGTGTTGTTGAGATGGACAGATATACTTCCGATGTTACGACACACTTGTGTTTTAAATACAAGGATAATTTTTCTTCCATATTCTTCAATTGGAAAAACCTATTATTTCCGCGCAAAAATTTGAAAATATGGCTGCTTTTTACTTGCTTAAACCATACAGTAAGTTGGTTTAGAGTTATTTGACGAACTTCTTAAATTGTTCAGTTAGAGATTCGGAAATCACTGTTTTCCTATTGACTACATTATTTTTGGAGTTAAATTTAGTATTTACGCGGAATTTTTGACTGACATATTTCAAATAAGCAAGGGTGGAAAGCGCAAAATTGGATTTAGAAACTGGACGAACAGTGTATTATTCATTGGACACATTCTAATACCCAATCAGAGTTAAGTAAACAATCTGAACCAATTTTGTAGTTCGTGTTTCATTCAGAACGGTGCGTCAGATTTTAGTGTAGTGACACTCTCATTAATTCATCAGCCGTTCAGGACGAAGAGTGACAGTGAAAACTGATGGACTGCTAATTTACTTGACCCATTTTGCGTTTGGGGATACGGTTTGGAATTTTACTGATTCACCTAAGTTGTATTTTTAGTTTCCTCAGCTATTTTTTAATGATTCGGTAAGGAAGTTGTCATGTCTTCACTTTTATTCTATATCCCAATAATTTTTTGATTGATCTGAATGAGACTCGAATCACGTCCCTTCCCTTAATGACTCTCGAATCTTATAGCGTGGAATATTTCTGGCTTATGAAATTCCATTACTTCAACATAAATTTAAGGAATATGCATTTATATACATTAAGTAAACACTAAATTAGTCAATAATAGATTATATAGCTATTAATGGCTTGGGCTTTCCTGATCAGACGCTTACGTAAACTGAATGAAATGTTTTCGTTTAATTTTATTTGAAAAAATGTATATCATTCACTTCACATTCCTTGAAGAAATGTCACCAATAAACATGTAACTGAGAAGTTTTTTTGGAGCCTGACAACACGCTATACTGATTTTAACAAAGTAGATTTATGTTTTGTTCCCATTATAATGAAATAATTTCGGTCCTGAAACAATGTTTAAGGACCTGGCACTTTACACTGTCCATGGTCAACAGCAGGCGACCGCTTGGCATACATAAATCCTCTTCCACAGCCCGTAAAACTGCCGCTGAGGTGCTTTTACTAATGTTGTCCAGCATATTTATTGTGTTGGTGGAGAAACCTGCTCTCAAGGCCATCGCCGTACAATTCACTGCCACGATGCTCATCGCTTCCACCAACCAGCATGTTCCTTTGTTTCAATTAGCGACTGAGCTAAATTATTGAGTCTATTCTAGAATCTTCATAATATAAACAATTGAAGAATAGGGTATGCTGAAGAATATAGCATATTATTGGCAATTATGTACTTAAGTGATACATACCAACCACTACATCTTGATTAACATTTTTGTCTTACAATAGCAGTCGTGTCAAATGTCAAATCCTACAAAAATAATCGGAATTCAAATAATACTAAAAAAATATAATATTATTAAAGTTTATATTTAGAACTGAGGAATTATCCACGCATATAATGTAAATAATATATTTTGCAGATTCTAGTAAAGGAATAGAAACAACTCTTTTGTGAAATTCAATCATATGTAGCACATAATTTAATAAAGAACGAAAAAAAACGTTATGTTTGAAGTAGCAGAAACTCAGTTCGTCTTCAAAACAAAAAACAATGTTGGGAATCAGAACAGGGCCCATGAGTCAAAGCACTCGTAATGGTACCAATTTCACTATAAATATTAACTTTATATGGGGACGATGAATAAATAAATGGCCGTATTAGCGTTTTTAGATGCCTTACATCATTTATAGTATTATTACTGTGGATAAATAATCATAGTACGCATTTACTTTAATTATTTCCGGTGTTCACAAAAGTGATAAATATACTTATTGTGTAAAAAAGATACTCGGTATTTATAACCAACAAATTTTCTACTAAATTTATGACGCCAAGAAGTTAGGCAACACCTTTAACAGCTTGAAGCACAATCAACGTAATAAAATTATTACAGGATTTTGGTAGACAGTTCTTTTTCCCATAGTGTCTGATAAATTAATAAATTAACTGAAAACTTTATTATTTTGTAAACTTTCTAGCAAACACATATAAACTCACTGAAGAACAACTGAAATGTTAGGAATTATTAACGAAATATATGAAACCTGTATTCAATCTTGTTAAATCAAGTAATTAATAAGTCGGTATGCAAAATTGATAGTAGGAGGAAGACTACTGTATGGAACTATACCTGGATGGTGAATACTTCTCTGGTAGAGAGCAAAGATCTTAGAACCTGAGCGATTTCTAGTCTCATAATCGTGAGACTCGCCATTCCTTTGACAAAGATTCATGTTCAGCTTAACAAACTTTAAAATTTTGTAAATAAACAACCTGGGAAGAGTTAATATTCACAGACTTTTGAAAAACGGTTTACAACTGGATTTATTACCCGTATTAGAACGGTATTCTGATTGCACGCTTTTGCATCATGAATATTTCAATGCTCCTGGAGCAATGCCAATTTGCAATGCCATAACACATGAGGGAATGAAAATACGCAAAATACACCATTTTCGTTGTGCTGATGTCAGCAAATTACATTAAGGTTCTGACACAATAACAACCCCAGCAAGCAGATCTGTAGGATGAATCCACTTAAAATTACTATCAATCTGAAGACCCAGAAAAGGCGCCTCAGCCGAGGACTTCTCTAGAATGTTGTTACTACCATCCGCAGAGAACTGGACGAACTTGGTTTTATCTTGATTTAGTAATAATTTCTTGACTTTAAACCACACATTTAGTTTCCCCAGAGTGATGTCTACGCTTCTATCAAGAATATCAATATTCTTATCTGCAATCACTACATTTGTATCATCCGCGTAGAATTGATTGCTGAGGATGTACGAATCCTGGAAGATCAGTAATATAAAGAATGAAAACTAAAGTCCCAAGAATCGAGCCCTGAGGAACATCGCAAGTTATTAATTCCCAATCAGATAAATTAAGATGCCATTCTTTAGTTTCGACCGCTGCCTTTTGTTTACGATTTTTTAGATATGATTTTAGGAGAAGTAAGGCTTTTCCCCGTACGCCATAATATTCTGACTCTCTTAGTAAAATTTCATGATCAAACGCGTCGAATGCCTTAGACAGATCAGCAAATATTCCAGCTACCTTCAATCGCTCATCCAATGAATTTTGAATAAAGTCGTACATTCCACTATTTGTTGATTTTCCTTTAAGGAACTTAAAATATTATATTTCCTCAAGAAATTATGTAATTTGATGTGACTTATTTTTACAAAAATTTTGGTAAAATTCGGATAATTCCCTATTTTATTTTCATTTATCTTACAGGTATATTAAATTGATTTATTTGTAAGAATTTATTAACTACTTGGATATTATTCAGTTGGTGATTATTGTCGACGGTTAGACCTGTGGTCATCAGTATTCGGCGCAGCATTGTTGGTTTGGCGTTGCAGCGCAATATTGACGCAATATGAAACAGACAATTTGATTGGGCAAAATTGCGAAACCTAGAAATGTAAGAAAGTATGTGAGTGGCTACGTATTTCGATAGAACATTATTGAAGCTGCAGGAATGAACTTCACTTCAGGGATGACCTCTGAACTGTGACATCGTGTTTGGGCGTGGGTCCGCCATGTGAACTATGAACCGCCGTATGTTTTCAGAACTCGTTTAATAATACAGTGAAAAGTAAGAAATGTCGTAAGGTTGGAACGGGCTGGCTGGCCGTGAATCGCACTTGGACTCTGCGTAGCGGTGAAACCAGAGCAACTTTAATCGAGATGCGGGCAGAGATCCTCCAGGTAAATCTTCGCAGAATCTCTTAACCATGTCGTCAAGCTATTTACAAGAATAAACAGAACAAACTGTAACATATAAAGTCTCACACTTTTTTTGTATTTTAAAGTATTTTCAAAATTGTTGCGTCGAAAGCTCTGTTCGTATTTAAATTCCGTAAATCTCAAACTCACTGCATTAAACAGAGGTTTCATAAAATTTATAAGTTTCAATCCGATAAATTTATAATCATTTTTGTGAAAATTTATGTATTTTAAATACATGTTATACGTTACAGTAAAACTTCTGACACCGAACTTTGCTTTATATAAATTTGTTTCGAACAACCCATGAGCATACAATTAATTCTGTTCAATTGAGTACTAATAAATTGTGTGTCGTTAAATTACTAGAGTCTTGTACGATGTGTATTTCAAATCTTCATAAATTCCCTTCCAATATTCTCGTACATATATTATTTGTGATGTGACGTTATTCGGCGAACGTTGAAATTTAACATTAAATTATATCGCAATCATAAATAAATTAATATTTTAAATTTAATTAGTAATATTACAGCCAAATTGACACAGTTTTATCGTAATTATATTTTTTCGGTGTAGAAATAGTCACACTGTCTATATTTTGTGATCTACATATTTTATAATTGCTTCACCCTCTCTTCAATGTGCCCTCGATAAATACTTTGCTACATTGCGGTCGGTGTAATGCTTTCACCAGGTGGCGTTGCTCAGCATTTATTTCAACGTTAACATCCGTTAGATTTAAGAGCATTGTGATTGTAAAACATTAATAAGTCAAGGTATTGCGTTCTCCTAACGCAAAGCATGAAACCAGCTGATAAGGAACAAAAAGTTCAAGGGCAATAAATAAATTCTTATTGGTCTAATATTAAATAATTCGAAGCTTCATGTTGAGTAGGTCACTTGAAGTATTCCTGTATATTATTACAATGTAAATCATGATTATCAGCAATTAAACATACTTTTAATAATGTCACAACTCTTTCTGTAATCTAAGATTTTAGCGTTAACTAATTTAGTTATTTCTATTCTACGTCTATCGTATTTCATATCTTTGTAATATGTCTTTACAAGCACCACTACATATTTCCCATATGCTCCACTAAATCATTTTCTCATACCCCATTTCTCCAAAACAAGCCTCACTACATGCAATTTGGAAAAATACAAATTTAGTACGTCATTTCGCATTTCCATACGCCAAGTACATATAGTACGAATACGTATTCCTTTCTAATAATATATTACATTTAAATATTATTTCAAACTCTCAATATGTGTTATTATTTGTCCTCGGTTAATTACATAAGTAACTTTTCAGCCTTGGTATAGTTGCTCTTTGAATTCACCGAACCTCACTGTCTATCTAAGATTAATCTAAATCAGGCCGATTTCCTTATCCAAAACCATGGCATTGTACCACTTTTCCTAACAAACACGGATTATTTAGCGTGCTGCTGTGAATTATTGTATGGTACCATTTTATGTTTCTGTTGCATTTCGACAGCCGTGATTATCTTGAATATACGTTTTCAGTGTTCATAAATGAATTTGTAACTCTTTCAGTCAGTTGATCTTAACTGGATAAAGGTGTAAAATGCTTCCTCCAAGTTCTAGTCTACTATTTTATTACAAACGCATTAATAAATTATTTGTTTCATTCGTCTACTTCTGCTGATATGTCTTTTAACAATGTGTATTTCGGATATTTCTTATTCCTTCATTTTATTATACCTTAAGCCCCGATTTTTCATTGTATTTGTTTAACTAATTTACATCTTGTGATGGAGCCAATTTAAATTTATTTTCCTTTGTGTTATGTTTGTATAATTTCTAATTATTAATATTACTATTTCTTGTAGGTGTAGACAGGTGTTCAGGGTAATCCACATAGTGGCAACTCCCCTCTTATAGCATAGGAAAGGGACTGAAATAGGGGATGCGGAAGGATAGAGCAAGATAGCCAAGGGTTAACGACAGCTCCTGGGCTATGGTTTAAGGATCCTACCCGGCAATTTGCCTAAAAGTGATGCAGGGAAAACCTTAGAAAAACCGGCATCAGGTAGGGCATTTGGTACTTCTCCCACGCCCTTCCGATGACGGGAGAGGAGTTTGCTGTGGGGACGCAGCATTTCCTTCTCCCGTTCCTCGACCAGTTTAGGAGGCAGTTGGCCGACTGTACCAATGGGAACAGCGAACAACTCTTACCGTATGCCCAAGATCTGTAACCCCGGAACATACACCTCTCAAATACAGACCGAGTATTTATATATTACTTGGTTCAAAAACGGAGAGAGGGTTTAGTAATTTAATTAAAATGTTTACTTCAAATTCTCTTTTAAAAACATGCAAGAGTATTTTTATATTTGTTATACCAACAATACCGAATTATCATTTAACGATTCATCGGTCAAATTAAAAATATACTTTCAATTCTTTAATTATTTATATAGGATTGATTATTTTATTTTAATTTATTTAATTATTAAATTCTTTCACCCCTGGTTTAGCAGTCGATAGCTAAAAACTCGTACTAATTTTTCAACTGGTATTCATTCAAAATTAAATAATTCAAAGATTTTCGGATCTAAAATCAATATCATTTTCTTTACCAAAATTAAAGAAAAATAGGAGAAAACTTGAAATTAAGTTAGAGTATCTTTGGCGTTGATATTGAAAAAGTACGTAATTTATTTAATGAAACAGCATATATAATTCGTTAAGAAATTGTGCAAATAAATATATGACAGAAAACTGAAGGTTATTTTACTTTAATTACCATGATATGTAGAATAACTACTACAATCTGTATTAGTGCAGCCCGTTTTTATTAATGTTTTTCTTTGCGCGTGTCAGCTGCTAAGTTGAAACCGGCTCGGGTCATCTGAATATTTTAACATAATAAAAAACTTAAAAAGTCAATCTGAATTAAATTTATATGAAATAATTATTATAATACTAAAAACGACAATCCTACAAACTAAAATAGACAAACAAAATTAATAAATTCAAATTTAAATGTGCCGGACATTTCGACGCGCTTTGGCGTATTTTTCCAACGGTAAAAGATAATAGAAATTGAAGAAATAACTATAAACAAATATAAATTTATAAGGGCCAATATGCCTTATTAAGAAATAATATTTCATTTTAAAATCTTTCTTCTTTATGCATTTATCTTTGTTTTTAATTTTCTTTTTTCAATTTCCACTCTTAATATAGAAAAGGCGCCAATCCGAAACGTACTTTAACTTTAATTTAAATTTAATTTTTTCTGTTTCTCTATTTTAGTATGTCTGTAAAGTTGTCGTTTTTTTATTATCGTTTTTAGTATTATCGTTTAAACAGACGTTAATTACTATGTTACAGCGATAATTATTTTTTACGTAGTGTAATGTACATGGAAGACAATTTGTTTCTTTCTATGATGTATGATAGGCGGAATTAAGAACAGAATGACCTATGCCAGCTGTTACGCGAAATGACAATTAATGCATTTCACAATTTTTGAATTCCAGTTTTGCATTAAAATAAATTTGTGGAAAGAGGATATTTGGCTACAAA
The DNA here is from genome assembly GCA_037074705.1 of Zhengitettix transpicula. NCBI lineage: Eukaryota > Metazoa > Arthropoda > Insecta > Orthoptera > Tetrigidae > Zhengitettix > Zhengitettix transpicula. Next base: position 183,651,019 of record CM073591.1, on the reverse strand, counting down.
TTTATTTGAGTGCCTGTAATGAAAACTCCTAATTTCCTTTATTGGAGAAAATTAGTAATATAATTGTCACTACGAACATGGAATTAAAATCTTTTTCTTCGATGAAAAAATTATTAAAAATGAATGTTTGTGTGTCTGTCTATGTGTCCCCTATGTGTTCCTTTGCCATGAATCCGATTGCGATGAAACTTTTATTGTTATTGTGCGCACGTCAGTGAAGGTTTCTGTCGGCCTTTCGCGCAGTAGGATATTCCCATGGGGTGATGTTTAAAAACACGCTAAAACGGCCGTTTTATTTTACTTTAATTTGGTCTGTATATAGTTTTAAGGTTTTGTTTTTGTAATCCTTTAAGGAACCAGCAGTATTTTAAGACTTTAAGAAATTAGTTTTTTTTTCACTTTTAATTCGGCGTGCTTATTTAGACACTTATTTTATATAGTAGAAAAATTCCCGTGTTGTTAAAGTACCGTCAGTCATGATCCTGGTTTATTTGAAGTTAGATGCTGAGCGATTAGGTCGGAGAAGAGAATATAATGGGTAAGTTTTCCAAACACTGGCGCTATTCATGCTCGTTAAATGAATTATTTACCAAATGGTTAGTGTCCAATCAATTCCTTTTCCGGTATTATTTAAATAAATACACCGGCAACGCCGGGCACTCAGATAGTCATAAACAACCACAAATGTTATCTGAAGGTCGTTGCCGTTAGCACGCCTAAATTGCAGCCTAAACGACAGATCACACGCTTATCAATGTGCAGTCTAGCCATCTACATTTTGGCAGACAGACATTCAAATCGCTCAGACACATACCTGATAGAAGAACAGACCGCTGAGATTCTTCTTCCAGTTTATCTACCTTGCGTATATATGTAGGATATCTTCAATTAAAACTTGCTTCAATTAATTGAATCGTTAGCACCAGCTTACGAGGTAAACCAAACATAAAAATGCTTCGCTTTGGAAACATTATCTCTATATGTGTATATATATTGTAACGTGAAAGAATAGTGTTTCCCCGAAAAACTGTACAGCACGAGGGATGACCGCTGTGGAAGGGGGATGACCTGGTTTTTAGGTAAGGGCGGACAATAGCTGGATGGGAGGAAGGGACAGTAGTGGTTGACTAGCGGGACTGGAGAGACGGCGATCGTGTATGAAAGTGGAAAAACGTGGAGCCGGGAAGTGTTGGATGGTGACGCCAGCAAGTGTTCCTGCATCCAGACGCCGAGACCACCTCCAGGAATTCGTATGTAATCAACTAATGTATACGCACATCAGTAGTGATTCGCGAGCTTCCAACTTGCATTAAAATTGTATTAATAAATGACCTAGATTTTTACATGTGTTCTTTTAATCGAGCCCTTTGCCAGCAAAGTTGGGAGCTGAACCCACATAAATTTTGTGTTCTGACATTCCGCAAGGGTAAGCAGGTTACAATATATATTGTAATAAACACTAATAAATTTCTGATTAATGAAATTTGCCCCACGTTGTGGTAGCCATTTTATGTAATTCCTCAAATAAAATATAAACTACCAATTTAAACAAACAATTATTTTGTTATTACAACACAAATTTACAATTACACAAATCTGATTAAATTTAATAGCTCAAAACAATTTTATTTACGTAGAATACATTTTAAATAATTGGACTCGGTACCCTCAAGATCTTTACTGGGTTGATAAGTAAACGGAACAAAATGTTACAATTAAACAAATACAGTTACAATAAATGAAAAACGAAATGATTGAAACGAGTGAAACGAAAGTAACGAAATCTGACACATTTTACCCTTTATTAGCAATTTACAATTATTAATTCAGAAAAATAAGCTTACACGCTCTTTGGTCCACACACTCACTTCATACAGGCTTAAAAGTCCACAGGCTGCACTCACACTCTTGACGACGTTACCCTCTGCTTTCAGACAGACCTCCACGATGAAACTCCCAACTGTTGACGACTGCTGACTGATGATTACTCTCGGCCCTGTGTCCACCCTGCGGACCTGTACCAGCGATCTCTCCCCCAAGACACGTCCGTCTCCTCTCAAACACGAAATGATAATCAATGCCCCTCTCTATAAATAACATTGTTTCGGCCACTTTACCTTGGCCCTACGTCCGTCTCTGCGGACCTGCACCATCGCTCTCCCCGCTGACACGTCCGTCTCCTCTCCAACCGAAAATAATAATGAAGCCTCATTACTGTCCAACTGCCCTCTTATTTATATCCGGGCTCCAGAATCTTCCCTTGTTTTCACAGTTGTTTTGAAATTACATGTTCGCCAAAACAAACCCCATCTGTTAGCTTTCTCCCGCTCCGAGAGCCACTTAATCAATTACAATAAGCATCTCCTTTTAGTATAATTGCCTCGTCCATCTGTTATGATGCCTTTCAGGGTTCCGTCAGTCACACAATTTGCCCTAAGAGCTGCCAAAATGCCCAAATTATTTGTCCTTCCCTTCTCTAAAAGCCCACTTATCCGTCATTTTATCATTATTTTTAATATGTACCAACCACTCAAGGATCCCCAGTCTCAGTTTGTAAACAAATCTGACAAAAATAAGAACAGACTTCATGTCTTTCTGAGCTGGTTATTACAATATATATATATATATATATATATATATATATATATATATATATATATTGTAATACTAATTAGAGGCCAGTAATTATTTAAATAATTGGATTGTTAACGGCCCCAATTCTTCAAAAGACGACAATGGGTAGGCCAGCTTTGTTGTGAACCGCGGGGCTGTCTGAAGCCAGTCTGTCTGAAATCGTAGTCGGGAGAGGAAGGAGTCTGTCTGAAATCGTAGGAGGGAGAAATCGTAACATTGAGAGAACGAACAGCGTTGCCCAAGTTTAAAATTCATCCGAGAGAGTTATAAGTTTTAAAATCCAAGTATAAAGTCTGGACAGAGTGATACTTTGTAAAAAACCACTAAGAATAATCAAATATTTAGCGTGACATTCAGATTCCTACGCGTACTGAGATCAACATTTTGCATGTAAAGACATATGTCTTGCAGCAGATCCAATTCCCGAAGGAAGATCGAATAACTACGTCCGTGTGTTTGACTATCAAGTGTAGAATCAGTAATTCATGGCCTTTTTAGTGTAAATTGTGTCCCCGAGCCCCGAAACTAAGTCTGGTACCAGCAGGAAATTTTTGTAAGTTGAAACCAAAGTATTTAAGTTTGTAAACGATAGTTAAAAGTATTCGTCAGATTTCGTTCGTCTCATTTTTGGTTTTGGAATCTTAATTACTTAGTTGATAAATTCTTTGATTGTTCTTTACTTATCAAGCCCAGGTAAACGACCCTGAGAGAAGTGTTATCAAATTGCTAAACTTTGAGATTTTAAATGTATTTAACCTCAGATCAAAAGTGAATTTCCATAAAATAAAATAAACTTCCAGAACGATTTATCAATTTGTTAAAACTGAAAAATAATTAAAGATTGAAGTCTTTCCCGGTGAAGTTGTTCAATACATAGTTCTCGGAATTCACACGGGTTTTGCATATTTATATTTACACGCAACGTTTCGACGAATTAAAGCACTGTCGACATCTTCTAGGCGATGAAGATGACGACAGTACTTTGAATCGTCGAAACGTTGCGTGTAAAATATAAGTGTTTAAATAATTTAATATTTTTTTATTTAATTAATCATTGTTTTTTTAATCATTACATTTTTGGCTTCCACAACGTGGGGCAAATTAAATCATTTTATTTATTTATTAAATTTCGGTGTGCCAACGTAGGGCAAATTAATTGTAACATTAATTAAATAATTTTTTGTTAAATAATTTAACTAATAAGCAGCGATTATTCATTACATTTTGGCGAACAACGTGTGCCGATTTAATTCAAACTTACCCATTATTCACTACAATATATATATATATATATATATATATATATATATATATATATATAGGACAATTAGGACATTAATTGTTTGAACATAAAAATTTAAATTGTTTGAGAAATCCTTTGTAGCGGCGGAGTTTCCAGAACAAAGCGACAATGAAACGTGAGCTTACTTTACTATGTCGGAAGCTCCGAAAATGACGTATGCGTGCTAAAAAGCCAGACGAGAGTTCAGTTCGCGGAAAAACATTGCGAGAATCAGTTCGCGGAAAGACATCGTCGAGGTATAACTGAAGTATTGGTGACGAGAATTCAACAGCGGTGGCGATTAGGATTTAACAGAGTTGGTTGGTGCCTGGACTTTTCTGAGGACAAAGTAAAACATTCACGAAAGCATAACGTCGAAACTTGCTAAGTAAAAGCAGTTTTGTGTCAACAGCCGGCCAGAAATACTAAAATTTCGGTTCGAGTCCAAAGCAGTAAAGACTGGCAAATCTTCCACGGAATTCACCTAAGGCAAGCAGTCAACAGGTAGCTGACAACAAAAGGGAGGATCATCCGAGTTCCTGACATCCTATAAATCTTGATTAGAATCAGTGTCAAATCTGTGAATCTTAGAATCAGTGAAAAAACTCGCAATAGTGTGTTTCGATAACGAAAGGTATGCTGGAATCAACTAGACAGATGTCAGTAACAAGTTAAAATTAATTAATTATGTAAACGTAATTAAAAGATAGAAGTCAGATTTCGTTCTCATTTTAAATTTCGTTCTTAATTTAAATTTCGTTCTCATTTTAAATTTCGTTATAATTTTAAATTTCGTTCTCATTTTAAATTTCGTTCTTACTTTTAAATTTCGTTCTAGTTTTAATTGTTAATCAGAGTTATTCTTCTTACTTTTAAATTTCGTTCGAGTTTTAGTGTCAAGTAAATTTCTTTTCTTTTAATTGTGATTTGTTTGTTAATAAGATTTTAAATATAATTGATGTGTCCATTATCAAACCCAGTGAAGAACCTGAGAAATTAATATTATAAATTTGTATTTTTTTTAATCGATTGCCACAAAATAAATAAATATTGTTTGTAAATTTTATTAAACTTTTATTTAATTAACGACTTCTAATTTAATATTACAAAATGGCTAGCAAAACGTGGGCCAAATTAAAGATTTTGTAATTGTGTATATTACAATATATATATATATATATATATATATATATATATATATATATATATTTACTAGCTGAATACAAAATAAAATTTAGAACACTGTTTCATGCATGTTTTAAAATATTCATTTCTTAATTTGCTTTCTCAAAATAGTTAACACAAGTGTTGTATGTCAATTAGCGTGTTTAGTACATATGCAGGAAAACGGTTTTGAAGGTTACAGAATCCACAAGGAAAAACCGACGTTACCGAGAATAATACCTAATGATCCAAATTACATAAACATATACTCAAATAATGGTGAACATTACGTGATAAAATAAATACCACACTACCTTGTTGATTACGTCAGGTGATTAAAAAAACTCAAGAGCCGTCAAAACTAAACATCGGATGCACAAGTTATTTATGTAATAATTATATCTTTTTTTAGGAACGAAAACGTGCATGAAGCAGACAGCTTTTGACTTGTGTCAACTGAAGAGTTCAGTTGTGGCGTTCTAGCACCTGAAGAAAGGGACAAGGATCCTAGAAACGTTGTGTGGTATTTATATAATCACTGGTTTTGGTTGTATTTGGCTATCTTTCTTATTATCATATCTAATGATGTTTCAGAATATAGCTTGAACCAAAATAACACAAACCCGTCCTAATTCCTAAAATATTTATGTAAGACTACAAATTAGAATTTAAAAAACTGTGCTATTAATAAATAATGTTTACTTTCTATTAGATCTTTATCTATTAAATATAGAAAGCGAACAAAAATTACTCAAATTGTCTTAACCTGATCTTAGCCTAGGAAGAGATTATCCATGATGATCCTGTAACTGAGTCACATTGCCTCATGAACTGAGCTTCGATTGAAAGCGATTCAACTGTTTCTTGACATAAATAGTTGTGCGTATTATATGTTTACACATAATATCCATTCTTCATTGAAGTTATAATACTAGGCAGGGAAAAATGTGATTTAGTAAATTATAGACGAGCTCGTGTTCATGGATTTCATTCTTATTCTTTTACTAAATATTTAGCATTTTTTCGCATCTTTCAGCCTTGATAAATAATATAGTTATATAATACTTAATAGACTGAGTACGTTTTTCTGTCAAAATTCCTTCGCTAACATATACATTTCTAAAGTATTAAATTCAGATGTTGTATTAGGTAAACTAATTTCAACGACATATGTTGTATTCTTAATTTCTAAATAATAGTTCAAACAGGATGACATATAACAAATTGAAATCATAATCCTATATATGCTTAATTATTAATAAAGAATTATCGGGATTTAATTCAATGAATTAAAATATTTATCCTTCTAATAATTATAGCAGAAGTAACCGCAATAAAACTGACGACGATGGCAGAGCAAGCCATACAAAAGTTGTGTATTAATAAATATTTAACCCTGTTAATATTGAGAAAGAAAATATGCCTCGGATGGGAGAATAATGTAAATTTCAGAAACCATAAAGCGTTGAATTTCCTACCGTTCATAATGAGGAATTTAAAAACTGCGAGCTCAGAATCTAAGGACCAAATTAGGAATACCGTCCGGCTTCTTGGGAGAAAATCCGGAAAACGGCAGCTAAATTTGTAAGAATAGGGCCAGATCATGCAAAAGAAAAACAAACAAACAATTACGTTGGGAGTTGTTATAGCAAAGAAAGGAGAGAGTAAGGCTTTACGTGTTATTCAAAGTTAGTGCTGGGTAAAGCCACGGATTGGAGTTAGCTCCAAAATTGAAGATATATCATTAGATGGGACCATCAATTCAAAATATAATGTCGGAAACTAATGTTGGCAATTTTAGTCATAAATAGGACTGTCATCAACTGGAATAATTTCCCTGATGGGGCAAGTCAGCTTCCAGAAACTAAGTTTTAGGTAGAAAATCAAAGCATAATCGAATTTAAATATACAATCATAAGAGAAGAGCAGTATATTCAGCGATTATGCATTGTAGAGGGTTTTTTTTAGTGTACATTCATCACTAAGAACAGTGTATTGTAAGTCTAAGTTAGGTAATAAGCAATATGTATAATAAACAAACCAAGGACGCAATACACAGAATTACCAGTAGAGCGCACAGAAATGGTTGCATAAATCGACTTGAGAGAATTTATTGAAAATACAAGAAAACGGAAACCGGATCACTATAGCCTGGCTACCGGCGCATAAGGACATAGTAGGACACGACAGGGCAGATCTCCTAGCGAAGATGGAAGCTGATCATCAAGGAAGATCCAGCAACCTGCCAGTTTGCACCAGCAGGGACTGCAGAGTAGGGCTCTACAAGGAACTGGAGGAAAAGTGGAGTAGACCTGTGAAACCAGAGGAATGCGGAGTCATCCTCAGAAATGTCAACAGCATCAAAGAAATATCGTACCCTAAATAACTATCTCGAAGGCAACAGGTTGTTGTAACCAGAATAAGAACATTGTACTCCAGTTTCACTCACTCATTCTTGATTTCCAGATCTCCGCAGTCGGTATGCAGCTCATGCAAGGAGCCCACAACAATTCCTCATGTCCTCTTTGACTGCCCCAAAATAGCGAGAAAAGATGATCAACCATAGCCGCCCATTCAATGATGGAGATTTGCAACACATCAGCAGCAATAAACAACCTCATAGACTTTACGATGAAAACTGAGTTGTATAAAGTAATTTAATTGTTATACAAACGTAGAACTTAACAGATGTAAGTCGCTAATGATCTAAAAGTTAATGCGACATTAAACTATAATTAAAAAAATATAGTCACGTATCTGCAACAGGGTTATTTGCATAATTGTAGATTATTATATACGTACCTGCATATATGCACCTGACCGTTTGTGCTGATAATTGATCAATAGACATTTACATAATAATCAATTTTAAAATATGATTAATTGAGCACAGGTATGCTCCCTCCGTTCCTTCCGCCATATTATTTAATACCTTGCACGCGATCCTTCGAAGAAGAAAGAAGAAGGTGTAGACAGGCTACAGAGGGTGATCCACATAGTGGTAACTATGCATAGGAAAGGGTGTGAAAGAGGAGATGCGGAAAGGTAGAGGAAGGTAGCCAAGGGTTAAGTACGGCCCCCGGACTATGGTTTAAGGATCCTACACGGCAATTCGTCTAACAGTGATGCAGGGAAACCCCTAGAAAAACCTGCATCGGGTAGGTCGGGCATTTCGTACTTGTCCCACGCCCTTCCGATGGTGAGGGTTTCCTGTGGGGTCACAGCTTTCCCCTCGCCGAGCCTTGACCGGTTTAGGAGGCAACTGGCCGACTATTACAATAGGAATAGCGGACACATCTTACCGTATGCCCGAGGTCTGCGACCCTGGAACATACACCTCTCAAAACATTCCGAGGTACCTCAGCATGTGGGAACCTTAGTTCAAAAAACCAGAGACATGTGAAGGCATCCCCGAATGTAGCCTCCTCCAGATCTCTCCGGGAAGGAACACCTGCGAGAGAATACTCTTACAGGCTTCCTTGATGCGATCCTTCCTCCTGCGGAGCTATATAAGCACGCCCTTTCATGCTTCGCTTGATTTGGGGTTTGTTGGTGTTGTGTTTCGACTGCTGTAGGTAGAGCTTCCAGGATTACGTTATGTTATTTAACATTCTAGAGCGTGGTTGATTGTAAATCTTGGTTATACTGTTTCTCTGGTATTTAATTAATTAAAAGGTTTCTATACAATTTGGAATATTTGCTTACCCCTATATTTACATTTCTCTTGTAACGGCCTATGCATATATAATACCTATAATTATGTATATACGTGAAAAATACGGATTTTGGTTTGAAACTAACCGAAATTAAATACAATAATTCCATTTCTATTAATACTAGCACTATTTCAATAGGTTCCAGGAACCAAAATTCAATATGTTAGTGAACAGTAATTAAGCCTTATTTCCCTACAGGTGTAATAATATTACATTTTGTCTTCAGAACTAATAAAGCTTTAAAATTCTAATTGATAAAAACTTCATACTTTTTATATTTTTTACAAAAATAATTATAGTGTTTATTGATATTACTTACCACAACAATACACTTAAATTTATAAACTTATAACGATTAAACAAACTTAGAGTATTATTTGTTACAATATTATGAATCTATCTTCAAAAATATTTTGGGGCTGAATGTGGACGTTTGGTGTTAATTGAAGATAAACTTGGTAACATATACATGATTTAAAAGTCTCTTAACAAATTTGGATACGAAATCGGATTAGTATGATGGATCTTACCTCAAGTTGGTCAGGTGGTTACAAAATTGTCGGACCGCACGCGGAAAGCTGTTGAGATTCCACTGGATGTACGTGAATAGCACCGTCAAATCTCAAATTTAATTTAACCAAAATCACTGTAATTTAACCAAAATTACTGTAGAATTACGGATTTTTTATCTTTCTACGATGTAAAAATTCCTGTAGACGTTTTAAAGCTCGGAATGTTTTTGGTTTCATACAAACTTCCGCATTTATTCCCACATACTTTGATGATTTTAAACAAACGTAAAATGTCAAGTAGTGTGTATTATCGCATTAATTGAACAGGCTGGATTTCAATCATGCTTACGTGTGTCTTTTTATAATCTCCCATTTCTTTCATCTTTTTAATACCCCCTGAAAGCAAATATATTCGTAACAATTAAATATATACCACTGTGATCAAAAAGTAAGGCGAAATTGTCATTTAAACCTCCCGGGTATTAGGAAGGCAAATAATTTTTTTACTAGGTTGGTAGGACTGTCTATAATATTTGCCAACCGTCTGTTTGTTAAAAGGTTTAATTATCTGCGAGTTACACGTGTTTTTGTAAACAACCAAAAGTGAATTTTTCGATTTTTTAAATGGGTGATTTTGTTGAACAAAGAACTTGCATCAAACTTTGCGGAACGAATATTCTTGTGCGGACACGTTAAAAATGTTGCGGAAGGCCTTTGGTGATCAAACTATGGCACAAAAAAAACGTTTATAAGTGGCACAACGAGTTAAAAGACGAACCGCGCTCTGGACGGCCATCAACATCTAACGACGAGGGCCACGTCCAAAAAATCAAAGATTTGGTGCTTCAAAATCGTCGATGAACAATTAGAGATCTCGCTGATAGTGTTAGAATATCATTTGGCTCAGCCTAAACACTTTTGAAGAATGTTTTGTGTCTCAAACGCGTCAAGTCTCGATTGATGCCAAAATCGCTCAATTTTTTGGAAAAAAAAGCGTCGCGTTGATGTGTGTGAAACTTTGCTGTCTGACTATCAGGACCACTTGAAATGCGTCATTACTAGAGACGAGACTTGGATTTACGCATACGACCCGGAAACGACCGACCAATCCAGCGAATATCGTGCAAAAGGTTTAAGCAAGACCGAAAAGACCACGTCAAAGTCGATCGAAAACCAAGGTCATGTTGACAGTTTTCTTTGACTGTCGTGGTGTGGTGCACTATGAATTCCTTCCGCCGGGCCAAACTGTCAACATAGAATATTATTTGAGCGTTATGTGACGTTTGTGTGAAGCTATTCGTCTGAAGCGTCCGGAATTATGGGCGAACAACTCTTGGTTCCTTCATCACGAAAATGCACCATATTATACTGCATTTGTTTCTTCGCGAATTATTTGCCAAAAACTCGAGTCATATCGTTCCGCAACCACTGTATTCGCCTGATTTGGCTCCGTGCGACTTCTGGCTATTCAGCAAACTCAAAAGGCCAATGCGGGGACGCCGTTTTGACACGATTGAGGAGATAAAAACCGAATCGAAGAAGGTCTTGAAGGCTATACCGGAAAAGAATATTCCGACTGTTTCGAGAACTGGAAAAAGCGTTGGAAAAAGTGCGTTTTATCGGACGGGGATTACTTTGAAGGGCATGAAATTGATTTAGAAGAATAAATAAAGAATTTATATTTTATAAAGAAATTCACCTTAGTTTTTGTTAACAGTGGTATATACAAATGTTAATAATCTTTGAAAGGAAAATATTGAGGACAATATTTGTACCAGAAACAACGTGATGGTAATTGGAGAATTAGAGATAATATTATTATAAATGAACTTATGTTGTTTAAACACATAACCAGTCATATTACGTTCAAATTTAACATGTGTGCCGAAAGAATGAATATAATGTAGTAAGGAAAATATACTGTTGGAGCCCAATAACAACAGGGACTAAAGGAGACCTAAGAGCTGAGAGAAAGATGATGGCCAAAAGGATCTAAAAAGCAAGATGCTAAAAAACTGGACTCATAAAGCAAACTACAGGAAAGAATGGAAGGATGTTGTTGAGCAGACCAAGACAATTAAGTAATAATGTTTTTACACCTGAATAAGATTATATATTGTAGCTGCTCCGCTACCCTCCTTGCGTTTTTTCGTTAATTATTCATGTTTGGGCGCCAGGTAATTTTTGGGAGAAAATCACCAAAACAACTTTTTAATATTTTATTACTTTTATTTAATCGAACATGAGGCAGAAGTTAACTTCAAGGCGTGGTTTATCAAACTTTGTAATCTAGTTGGAGCACGTCCATCCTTGATCGAGTCCAGCCTGGAACAGCCCCCTCCGCTTCTCTCCTTGGCTTTCGCCTAAAACAACTTCGCATTTCCGGCACGTGCATAAACATTACAATTCCCCCTCGCCATGGGTCTCGACCGTACCTCGCAATGTAACAATCATTTTACAATATATAAAATAACCATTATCAGGTTGAGAACAATATAACCATCGTATAGTTCTCCCCTGTGCTAAGGAATTTCACCTGATGTTCTATAATGACGTGGCTTAAGTAAACGTTTTTTTGTGGTATGTGGTATTTTCTCATTACAAATACGTAAATACGTAAACCAGGCGTGTTAGTTTTATTCATTACAGAAAAAATCAGAAGGTCTTTATAGTTCTAATTTTCCACATATTTGAAAATACGTCGCTGTTATAATTTCAGCATGTTGTTATCGTTACTGTCAAAGGAATCTGGTTACGAACACCTGCACTGAAAGGAGAACAGAATGCTCGTACGGCTTTCCAATCGTAGACATCTTAAGATAACTTTAACCCTGCCCTTTAATTTCTCCGATGAATAACTTCAAACCACACTGTTGAAGACAATGGTTACAGATCATAAACGTTGAAAATCGTTCTATTGTTGGTTTGGAGATTATCGCATTACCCTTGATTATATACTACAGCAATGTTTCATCATGCTGTTAGATTTTATATCAGTACAGTACTTTATAACTCAATCTCTCCTGGATATCTTTCACCATATCGGCAAAATACAAATATTTTTTTTGGGGGTTGAAGCGTTCAACTTCGACAAAAGGAAGATGTTAATACACTGAGAGGAGACAAAATTTTTAAATCCAATATTTGTTTAAAATATAAATACTTATGAATATTAAATGTTTCACCATGCATTATTTTGCGCGGGGTGAGTAAAGCAACTTCAGGGACGAAGTTGACTGGCGTAATTTTTTGGAGAACTGTTGTCCACAGATGCAGTGGAAATTTATTTACTAAGTTGGAGACGATCACTTTTACACGCCTGATTTAAATAATGATTTAAAGCAATGAAAATGTAAACGTTATCTGCAGGAGTCCTCGTAGCAAAATTAAGTGTATATGAAGAAAGGGTCGTCAGTGTATTTAAGAGTTGAGAAGTCGGGAAAGAACAGATCACGTTCAATGTTATACAAGCAAAACTAAAAAGAGAAGAGTAATACGACAAGATTTATAGGACAGTGAATTTAATTAATAAGTTCTTTATAAAGAACGAGCGAAGAGATCTTCAGAGGCTAAATTATAGGAAAACTATCAGCGAAAAGACTTCCAGACGTGCATAAAGTTTACGAGCAACCAGAACTAAGGTTCCCACAAGCCGAGGCACCTCGGCCTGTTCTGAGAGGTGTATGTTCCTTGGGCATACGGTAAGAGTTGTCCGCTATTCCCATTGGAATAGTCGGCCAGCTGCCTCCTAAACTGGTCGAGGCACGGAGAAGGGAATGCTGCGTCCCCACAGCAAACTCCTCTCCCGCTATCGGAAGGGCGTGGGACAAGTTCCCAATGCCCGACCTACCCTATGCAGGTTTTTCTAGGGTTTTCCCTGCATTTCTTTAGGCGAATTCCGGGTAGGATCCTTAAAATATAGCCCGGGGGCCCTAGTTAACCCTTGGCTACCTTCCTCTACCCTTCCGCATCCCCCCTTTCAAATCCCTTCCTATGCTATTAAAGGGGAGTTGCCCAACGTGGATTACCCTCATGTAGCCTGTTACCTAAAAAAGAAAAGTGCTTCAAATCCCTTTCCTATGCTATACGACGGGAGTTGCCACTATGTGGATTACCCTGTACATAGTCTGTCTACACCTAAAAAAAAGTGTTTTGAGGATTACCGAAGTAATTTCAACGACTATATTCGGGGAAATCACATATAAGAGAAAATTACTTGAACTTGCAGTTTCAAAATTTAGTTTAAATGACTCTAAATTTCATTTTGCCAAAATAAAATCTCACGATAATTTACCCATAATTTATCCATGCCTGAAAATATATAAGTAAAATTTGATTTACGTTTGTATTTTATGTTTTTACTGTTTGATATTAAAAGTAAATGTCTATTATAGAAATACTTATTACAATAGAATGGAAAATTTTCTGTGTATTCTCTATCGATTATAAAGCTAGTTTGATTATCAAATTTTAATCTTAAACATTCTTAGACTATATTAATATGAAACATAGTTTAGGAGAATTTACATATTAGACCAACATAAAATCACACCATACAAAAAATGTAAAATTTCTTGTTCGCAACGGAAATTAAGAAAAATAGAAAATAATAATTTATTTAACTGTAATTTCTCAAAATGATTCTTCTTAGTCTATCGGTAGAGCTTTTCTGGGATTTAGTGTAATTAGCGTTTATAAAAAATGTAATGAATAATAATTAACGCAAGATATTTGGTTAGGTGGATGGGACTTCTGGTCTTGACGGAGAATTCCGTCACTTTTGGGACACAGAAAGTAGGGTACAGTAAACCCGCGCACGATAAGAACGCGTTAAAAAAATGTGAATGACGACCAAAATTATTACGCCGCACAATTTGACACCCAGAAGCATCTGTTTCGCAGACGGGTACAGCTAAAATTTTAAACATCTGGAAGAATTTCGTTTATCGTAACATATAATAATAATAATTTCATTGTTTACCACCTGGGATACGGTCATCCAATGACATTAAAATAAAAATATGGAATCAGCAGTTCAAAATCTGATGAGAGAAGAAAATAATATATACAGTCGTTTGCCAGGTCCAGGTCACGACCCGTGCAGTAAATGATTCAACGGTAAGTTGAGAGTTTATAACTGTCCAAAGGACTCGTCAGAATCATGAGATGTCCACGACGCCGACCGACGCCAGCGCAGAGCAGCGTATGACCTTACTCCACCAGCTACAATAACTAAACATCCGCCGGCACGGTACCATGAATATTTTGTCTTATCAAGTATCGAATTGACAAGAGTCCTCACTTGTTTATATTAGATTAAATTTACCATGTCGAGGTTCAGTCCACTAATTTTGAAAGAATCGTGAGGGAAAGAGGAAGGCGTTATTATTATTTTGATGTTTTCATTTTTGTATTAAATCCAATTTTAAAGATTGTTTTTTGTCATTAAATTATCTTATACGGTTTCGACGATATCTAAAACAACTACGCAAATGTATTTTATTCTAATTTGTTCCATTATTACGGCGTACTTCAACTTCTCGTCGTCCTTGTGTGGAAACCATTAATCAGCAGAATGCAACCAATATTCGTGATCTGCAACAAAATATTCAGAAATGTTAAGTGCGAATTATTGTATCATAAATTTAATTTATTTATTATTATTCATGAATTCATATATCTGAAAATATTATATTTATATTCATATTCATATTTATTGACATATATTTATATCACTATAGATTAATTTAAATTTAATTGAAGACATATTTATAAAAAATTATGGAACTTCATTTATAACCACTTTCTTGATTATCAAAAACGTTAAATTTACGAATACACTTCATTCGGTTTCAATGTGATATAAAGTAGGAAAGCTTTAAATGGTTTTAACGTCTCTCTAAATTAAAGTGATTTATGTAAGCTTTGTACATTGGCCTTGTTATTCCTTTCGTAACAGTCGCTCCCTTTTGTGTAGTCCGTAATTATTTGTAACTTAACATTTCGTCTTCCAGATTCTTAGGGCTATAAAATACTTGGAAGATAATATTTTACTCTAGATTATGTAGAAATTGAGACCTTATTTGAAGGCGGCTTTAGAAGAAATTGCTAACCTTCTTCATTTTAAAATTAGATTTACCGAACAGTACGTTTGTATTTTTGAAATAACTAATTGTTATCTGCATGCAGGTGGCTCTATCTTCTCTAGAAAATTCTAGATGGTGAATGAATTTTCTTTACCTACTATGTAACTGTTTCTCGTTTCAAAAACACATTTTAACGAGCATGATAGTCGATTAATCATATTAGTGTTAAAAGAGCGAATTTTAGTGATTGAAAGTGCTGACCTAACGGATGTCAATGAATATGA
This sequence comes from Zhengitettix transpicula, assembly GCA_037074705.1. Classification (NCBI taxonomy): domain Eukaryota; kingdom Metazoa; phylum Arthropoda; class Insecta; order Orthoptera; family Tetrigidae; genus Zhengitettix; species Zhengitettix transpicula. The sequence goes on along the minus strand of CM073591.1, from coordinate 183,635,341 downwards.
TCCAAAATAATTATCAGTTAAAACTTCGGATGATGAGAACAATATATAATTGGAGGGACACGGATAGTCGTGTCTGAATATGATTCTCAGTGGTCCACTGCCCTATAATTGTAGTGGGGATAGGGTCGAGCTATGTTTTAGCAAGAACCTTCGTTACGGCAACTTGGTAACGTAACAAATGTTCGAAAACATTGATGCATGTAAATATAGTGTATCACTATAAATCTCTATAAAATATCACTAAAAAATATTTATCCGCCTAAAATATCGTCTGTTTTAGCATGTTTGAATGATACCACTCCTCCCCCTCCCCCTTACGCGCGCTCCTCTCTCATGCCGAAAGGGGTTGAAATTTTACACACATAACATTGGTAGAAATACTATCCACGTCATTGACACCGACAATTATTTATTCCACGCATATATCGACCATTTAACATGTTTGAAAAATTCCATCCCTGCTTCTGGGAGTTAAATGACCAATTGAATGTCAACATTAAACCCTGTGACATAGCCCTGGATTTGATTCTAATCTCGGTTGTTTTCTCGTTATTTTCTTGTATTTCCTCTCCACCCCCACCTCGAAGGGTGCTCCTTTCCCATGGTGTAAGGGGTTGAAATTATACTCAAATAATATTGGTAAAAACACTATCAATTTCTTTGACGTCTAAAAATATTTATCCGACTGAAATATAGGTTGTTTTAGCATGTTTGAATATATCCATCCCCGTTCACCCCTTCTCCTGGGGGTATGTCTCACCCCAACAGGTTTTTTTCCTGGTTGCAAAGAACACGTGTACGAAATTTGGTTAAATTTTCTCTATCCGTGTAGATTTGTATAAGGAACATACCAACAAACGCTCTGCTTTATTTATTAGACTTATTCACTCTGAAGTTATGATTATTTGTGAATTCACTTATCCTACTCTAAAAGTAATGATTAACCAACTTATTTTAATGTACGCAAGACAAGAATACTACTAAGGCACAAAAAGCGATCGCTTTGAAAAAAAAATAATGTGTCTATCCTTTTTCCGTTCTAGATCTTGCGTGAGATTCACAAAATAATTGCCTCTCACGTAAATATCCAGGTCAGAACCCACCGAGTCCGCAATTTATGCATCCAGTTTTTCAGAAAACAGTCTTCCATCAGTTTCTCTAACTGTTCACACGCAACTGTTGTGTGACTGATAGGCTTATTATTATCGACACGTTAACACCGTAACTATTAGTTCCTGTGCTAATTTCAGTATTTCTCACGTAATTTGCACACAATATTAGCATTATTTATTATGCTTTTATTTTGAAAATATTAGCTACTGTATTCCCTGCCACTAGTTTCTCCTTTGTGTATATTCATTAAATGATCATATACCACTGTGGTCAAAAAAAACGTTTATAAGTGGTACAACGAGTTCAAAGAGGGCCGAGAACGCGTTGAAGACGAACCGCGCTCTTGGCGACCATCAACGTCTACCGACGAGGGCCATGTCCAAAAAATCAAAGATTTGGTGTTTGAAAATCGTCGATTGACAATTAGAGATCTAACTGATATAGTTGGAATATCATTTGGCTCATTCCAAACCATTTTGAAGAATGTTTTGTGTCTCAAACGCGTCAAGTCTCGATTGGTGCCAAAATCGCTCAATTTTTTGGGAAAAAAAGCGTCGCGTTGATGTGTGAGAAACTTTGCTGACTACCAGGACAGCTGGAGACGAGACTTGGATTTACGCTACGACCCTGAAACCACCGACCAATCCAGCGAATATCGTGCAAAAGGTGAAGCAAGACCGAAAAGTCGACCGAAAATCAAGGTCATGTTGACAGTTTTCTTTGATTATCGTGGTGTGGTGCACTATGAATTCCTTCCGCCTGGCCAAACTGTCAACAAAGAATATTATTTGAGCGTTATGCATCATTTACGTGAAGCAATTCGTCTGAAACGGCCGGAATTATGGGCGAACAACTCTTGATTCCTTCATCACGATAATGCACCATGTCATACTGCATTGGTTTCTTCGCGAATTGTTTGCCAAAAACTCGACTCATATCGTTCCGCAACCACCGTATTCGCCTGATTTAGCTCCGTGCGACTTCTGGCTATTCAGCAAACTCAAAAGGCCAATGCGGCGACGCCGTTTTGACACGATTGAGGAGATAAAAACAAAATCGAAGAAGGTCTTGAAGGCTGGACTGGAAAAAGACTATTCCGACTGTTTTGAGGACTGGAAAAATCGTTGGAAAAAGTGCGTTTTGTCGTACAGGGATTACTTTGAAGGGGATGAAATTGATTTGGAAGAATAAATATTCCTCTAAAACGCAGAGTAGGTAATGTTATGGTATTTTATATGAATAATAAATATATCCAATTAAAAAAAAAAGTTATAAATGTTGGTATAACTAATTAATTCTTTGGCTCGACAGCCCATAAAGGGCCTTGGCCTACCGAGACGTCTGCTAGACTGTCATGTTACATGACACATGATTTAGGAGTGACACCTGGTCAGAGTGTCGATTATCCCACAGTCTTACCACCAATTTTATTTACCAGGACGACCTCAAACATCCATGTCAATGCCGGTACCTCTGTGATGCGAGGCAATGGCGCTGGCCACTACACCACAGCAGGCCGGTTAAAAGTGGGTATAAGTAGCCTTCAATTGTTATAAATTTTAAATTAAATAAATAATTCCAAAATAAGGAAAGCATAACTAAGCATCAGGACTAAGGCAGCGTTATGTTATTTATTTTAAGAATTAGGAAAAATGCCGACCGGACCGGAATGAACAACAAGATACTTGTACATTGTAGGTCTATGACGTAGTTTCGCGCCGGACCGAAAGTCGATAAGAGTAGCTTAGTAGTTAGACCGTCCATATGGCAAGCGGGATGTCCTGCGTTCTATTCTCGGTCCGGTTGACAATTTTTCTCATGCTCAAATTAAATAATTATTTACACCCGTGTACGGGATAATATAATATAAATAATTTTTATTAGAGGAAAATGACCCAACACGGCTTCATAAGACTTCGTTCAAAGTATTCATGACGCACTCGACAAAAGACTTAAAAGTGGCTGGAATTTTTGCAGACCTTTCCAAAGCATTTGATTTAATAGATCATGACATTTTACTCCGAAAATTACATTTCTATGGAATTAGAGGAGTTTCCCTTTCTTCATTTCGATCTTACATGCAAAATAGGTTTACGATTGTAAACTTGAATGGAAATGAGCATCTGTCAGAATGATTAACTGCGGTGTCCCTCAGGCCCCAATTTTGGGACCCTTACTTTTATCATTTACAATTAACGATCTACCGAATTATTTAGATCCCTTAAAATCAGTCCTCTACGCTGACGACACAAATTTGGTAATCACGGACAGCGACTCGGAAACGTTGCGTGAGAAAGTAGAGGTTGCGATGAGCCGTTTCAATCTGTGCTTCACTGAAAACAAATTTTCTCTTAATCTAGAGAAAACTAAAATCGTTACCTTCACTTCGAACACAAACAGTTTGTTTCCTAATTCGGAGAACATTTCGAAGCACGCACATTTTCTTGGTCTGCTGATTGACAATAAATTTAAATGGAATCAGCATATAAATAAAAATAAATTTTCGTACGCTTCCAGGCAGACTGGTATTAATTGGGCATTGATAAGGTTAAATTAACATTTCATGAAGCGAACTTTTTTTAACTTAGTAGCTTGAATGTAAGAAATTTATAATCGTAAATACACTTACGTTTGTATGGATTAAATCGACTCACCATTCATTACCAGTAATTTTTTTTGCATATGTATTCAACTATCACTTAGCCGTCATTTATGGCTTATTTCAAATGCAGCCACGAGTATGAACCAAATGTCGAGGCAATAAGTCTTCAAGGATCGCGATGGTTCCAAATACGAATTGTTTTGTATACCGACACACTAGTCATGTTAGTAGATAATTTGTCATAAATTCATTAAGTGAGATTTTAATTATGGAATACAGAATCCCTGCTTGATGAAATTCTGAATTTGTGACTCAGCGCCCGAATAAAATACACGAACTATTTTCTGACAGATAAATAATGTGATAATGAACTGATTTCCTAATTTCCAGGCTTCTAAGAAGAGGTTGTCAATGATTTATTACTCACCCCAACTATAGGTCATTCCGAGTTCGTGAGAAAACTTTCTTTTGTTTAATGTTAGTTAAATTTTAAATTCAGACTGACGACATAATTACATACATATATATTTTCTGATAAAATTACTATGCTTATTAAATATTAATTATTGAAACTGGTTTCTTTGTGGAACGAGAATCATCTTTTCCATTACTAATATGAACACAGATGCGGAATATAGGCGAAACGGGTTTAGTAGAAAGTCAATGCCAGGAGAAAGTCTTGCCATGTTCTCGGTTATGATTGCGGATCTTAACACTCAAGTGAACTTGACTTGTTTGACATTCACACGTTTGAGTAGCGATAAATATAACATCAAACAACCTTACAGTGCTGGGAATTTAAATAACCGTAATGAATCGGTAACAAATTATGTTTCGAATTATGATATTCAAAGTAAATATTGACAGCTATTTCAAATTAATGTGTATAAAGATTAAATATTTTTCTTTCCATTTCATTCAATATATTGCAGTTAGTAAACTTACTAAATAAATTTCTATTTCATTTCAGAAAAATTATGTGTAAGGCGTTACCCTCCGTCCATTTTCTGTGATTTGCCAAAAACATTTGATTTACCACTATTTACTTTAAGTTTCTGTTCCTTCTTTTTCCTCGTTTTTGAACTTGCGTACATAAAAAAAAATTTCCCTTTTTTATGAACATTTATCTGGAACATATGGCTTCAGGCAATCTGTTGAAACAAAACAAAAAGAAAGAGTACATACATGCATACGTTGCCAAAGATTCCCACCTACCCTCGTCGGGAGAAAAAAAAGGAAACAATATTTATACTATTAAATACGAAATAACTTTCACTTATTCTCATCTTTGAATCGTTAACATCAGTTATCTTCCGACCATTGTGTCATTTCTGAAGATTTTCTACCAACAATACCTCACTCCAATTTTTTTATCCATATGGCTATGAATCCTTATGCTTTTGGGTCGTTTATTACCTCTAACAATCAACTTCTGGTTGTCAAACTGTCGCAGTACAGACATGTCTGAATAAACATTTATCAGGAGACATTGAAATATCTCGAAACTACGCACCGTATCAAAAAACTGAATGATGAAAATTGTTTATCTCCAAGGGAGACTTCCAATTATTCCAAACTATACCCTCACCCCAACCTCACGGGGGTGGGAGTGAAAGAAGATGAAATTCTTAAGCGGGAACATTCTTTTCTTTATTGTAGATATGGTTTCTGCAGAAAAAAAATTATTTATTTTACACACATTATTCTTGTAATTTTGGTTTACTAATAAGATAAAAACTAGTTTTAGCGTTACCCAGAGACAACGACGTGGACGTAGAATTATTTTGTTTTCATTGTTGATTTTAGAGTAACCCCTGTTCCTATTCACAGGGAGCGGGGATAGAGCGTAAAATTTAGTGGCACTGGATACTTTTAGATTGGCGATTACAGCGCTACCAGTACATAAAATAACTTTCATCATAGGACTGCAATAAAATTGGTGGTTTCCATTTAAGAACTTTACCTCATCCCTCCCTAGATGATGTGGGGGTCGGTGTCATTGAAGTCCCACTAGCTCCACCAATGGTATCCCTACCTTGAACTGGTGGTAGGGCTTGAGTGGTCAAGTGATCCTGAGAGTTATGCCAGCGCCAGCGTAGCTACTGGTAGGACCTACCTTGCTGGGCAGGTCAAAGGTGATGACCCAGACTAACTGGGATACCCTGGCCCTCCAGGTTGGAGGTTGGGCGTAAGATTAACATCCTGCTCCCGTAAAAATACCAAAGTTACGAAAATCCAAAGAGTTGAAGCCGAACGGATGAATGGACAACGACACAGCATGCACCCTGGACAACGAGACGAAAACTAATCTCCGAATAGGAATCTGGAATATCCGATCCCTCCATAGCCAGGTATCCCTTAAGGAACAGATAGACCAGAATGGGAAACTCAAAGAGAGTAATGAAGGAGTCTGAGTTGGTAAAGAAGATTCTACTTGAAACCCCAGGAGGGCAAAGAGAACGAGGTAGACCACGAAGAAGATGGTTGGAGGAAGATCTATGGAAGCTGGGATGTAGAAATTGGAAGAGGACAGCTTATGACCGTGAAGGATGGAAGAAGCTCGTTGAAAAAGCCAATGTTCACTACGGAATGTAGCGCCATGGAAGATGAAGAAGTCCCCCTAGGAAACTGTGGTACCAATCTTACAGTTTCTTTGAAGAAAATTACACAGCAGAATTAAAATCAAACCCGTGCTCACCATCGTAAATCGTCCAAATAAACGTTTTATTTCAAGATAATAATTTTCTTTAGTATCAAATGTTCCGATCAGGCGAAAATATTCCAGTGTTAGGGGATTTTCCGGAAAGCACACCTGGGTGAATGGATGACGGTTTTGCGTGGTGGGTGAAATCATTAAAAGGTAGAGACACGTTGGCGTGTTAGAATTGTTTTATTACACGTATAATAATAATAATAATAACTTACCGTACCGGAAGTACCGGAAGAAACAGGGGAAAACAGTCTCACAGCAGTTCTTTCGGAGAACTATACGACAGCTATACGTAATTAATGAACACCACAAATATTTTAAATGTAGTTTACTCTCCTGCAATTGCGTGCATTGCGGCCAAATGAAACCTTGCGTTAAATTCTTCTTCTATCAAGGGTCAGCGATCTTTTCAGAGAAAATTGACTTCTAGTAGGATAAAAGTAGAGGACGCAGCTTGCGACTTCCTGAAGGAGAAGTTACCCGATAATATTCCGCAAGAATACCCAGGTTTGGTAACCGATTTTTTTTTCATTTTTCTTATTAATTAGAATTCAAATGGCGGTCGTTTAGGTTTAGCAGAGTTAAATATAATATATGTCATTTTTAAACGGTGTCTTGCACTTTACAAATTAAATAACTTGTGTTTGAATAAAATACTTGTACTATTGTAACTGATAATGATTTGTAAATAAATTAATTTCAGGTTTTTGTATAATTTACCAATTATTTTTCAACGATCATCACAAGAGGAACAAATTTCACTATCCACTTGTTTCCGATACGATGCGTAGTTTTCAAGTTATTTAAACGTCTTCGGGTAAATCAGGCGACCATATATACAGTTATTTTAAGTTGAATGATGTGACATTGAAGGTATAAAAACCGGATTGTTGAATACGTCATAGCTTGTGACCCAGAGGCGGTCCAGGCAAAGCTAATCCAGTCCTGGGTGTGTTTCATGCGTATTGGTAGTGACGTCATTAAACACGTTTAAGGAAATACACGTCATAATAGTTTCACAGCAAACATTTCAGAGGGAAGTATACAGAACATAACAGTTAAGTAAAATAATATTTAGTTTTTAAGACAATATTTTTAATTGATGTTTGAATCATTAGCAAAAAAATACTACTTAACAGAGAAGTATTTTTTTTTGCATGGAATTAATTTAATCATAAGACAATACTCCCAAACCTTTTTGTGTTAAAAGTATACTCTTTAGATGAATAGGTAGCTCAATATCAGACAAAATAAATATATATATATATATATATATATATATATATATATATATCAAATAAATACCACACAAAGATTCTGCAACCTTTGTTGAGTTCGTCAGGTGATTCAAAAACGTCGTACAAACCAAATGTTCGAAGGAAAAGCTTAAAACGAAGATAAACGCAAATACAACAGAAAAGGTAAGACGGGTTAGCCTATCAAACAAATGATCAAGTCCATTGTTGAGGTAACGAGCTTTTCACCTCCGACAGCTATACGTAATTAATGAACACCACAAATATTTTAAATACATTGGGATATGTAGTTTACTCTCCTGCAATTGCGTGCATTGCGGCCAAATGAAACCTAGCGTTAAATTCTTCCTCTATCAAGGGTCAGCGATCTTTTCAGAAAGATCTTGCCTAGTGATGCGTGAAAATAGAATATTAATCGATGTCACGGAAATGCGGGCACCGGGCTAGAAAAGAAACTGATTTATTCGAATCGGAGAAGGGATAGGATGGGGAAAGTAAAGATTTTTTTAATTGAGGTTAATACTGGTCTCGTCGACAACGTGACTGTTCGTCATATGCCTCAACAGGGTGTCTTTTCTAATGAAACGGCCACGCTGAAGACGAATCCGTTGCTTTTAGGTCGCTATCTACAACGGTTTACGACGTACATAATTTACAGAATTCTTATTTACATAAGATTTGTTGAGATACAGTATTCATTCCAATAATAAACATAAAAGTAAGTAGTTTAATAAGTTGGTTTGTCATGTCATTGCATAAGAACAACAGCAAATATTGTAATTATTTTTCACTTTTACTTAATGATATACAATTTTATGTTCACTTTTACCCATATTTATTAGTTATGCAGTTATGCAGTGAGAATCCTGATAGCTTAGCTTTGAAATTTGATTCTTGTATGTCTATAAATACCGGGCTGTATAATCCGATCAATCGTTTTTGTTTTATTTCACCTTCTTCTAGGACCGTTACTATTTCAGTGTACTGTTCTCATAGTCTGCTTTTATTAGGAGTTGGCGTCTGCTTCTCAATATGAATCACTGTCTTGTTTTTAACTAATTCTATAAGCCTTGTAATTCTACTTTTTGTCGTTTTATCATCTATGTGTGGATAACATGATTCCAAAACATTCATGAATGATGTAAAGGATATTTGGTAATCACTAATAATATTCCATGGGCTTTTTGAGGTCATAAGGGTCTTTATCTGTTCCAAAGAGATAAATGTGGCACTGTTTTCTTCCTTATATAATATTTTTTCTGCAGCCAATGCTTGACTAAACGCCTTGTACTGATGATCATGAATGATTTGTTTGGTTTTCTTGGGTGGATTAGGACTGTAATGTAACAATGTAGCATTACTTGTCGACTTAATTGAATATTTCGTATTTGGGAATATTATTTTATTATTACGTATTTCAGTACAACGTTGTAGCATTGACCATTGAATTTTATGTGAATATTTTAGTATTTTCGTACAGTTGTCTTTATTGCTTCACTGTTGTTATGTATTTTAATACAAGAATGTAATATTGGCTGTCCATTTAATTTTCATATTTCTGTGCGTAATTTACATTCTATTATTGTTAATTTCAAGCTTACAGACTGTGAACGAATCATATTTACTGCAAAATTACTTTGTATATATTTTCCATACAGAAAATATCTATGTATTTTAATAAATAAACGGTTACTTTTTAATTTTCCCCACGTTGTGGTAGCCAAAATGTAATACTTAAATATTATGGGCTTTTAAATGAACAATTGTTCATTTTTAAAACAATCAAAATTTATTTAACAAAACTTGAAACAATTATACAATAAAAAAACATATCTCATTCTCTCAAAGGTCTTTACTGGGTTTCATAACAGACAGAACATTTAACTTAATCAAAGAACCCAACATTTGTCTTTAAATTAAAAAGAAATATTTATTTGTCTAGACATAGACGAAAATTATTTACAAACTTATTCTACCAGATTGATTTTAAATTTAAAGAGTTTATTTTATTAACACAAAATAAAAGAACGATATCTGACTGTATCTTTTAATTCGGTTTACACATATTAATTCCATGAAATTTCAACTTACGATTACTCAGGAAAATTTGGCTCGTTCGTACACACACACACTTTATATACTGGACATTTTAAACACTGACTCTAACACACTGTTGGTTTGACGAAAGCTGGTTCTCCGTTCGTGAAGGACATATTACTTGCTCGTGGTGAAAACTACTCGACGCTGGATGCAGTGTCCTGGTCTCCTACCATCGAAGACAGTGGTCTAATTTTGATATTACAACAGATTAGACTTCAGCATACAAAAATGTTTATCGTTGAATATTTTGCTATTTCTCTCGCAGGCTGCAACTTATAAAACATTCTCCTCCCTTAAACTATGTCTGTCTTAGTCATTCTTCGGTGGTCGCAGAATAACTAACTCCACTCACAATTCTCCAGTCTCGGTGCTCACAGCACCCCTCTCCCACTCTAACTCCAAGTCCAGACTCCAAAACTCAACTAACTCTTTCAAAAGCCGCTCTCGCTTATATATCAGAGTCCCTTCCGTTTTCCTTTGCTCCAAAACTACGTCGCAACTGCCCGATGACAGTTTCCTCCATTATCCCGAGATTTACATTCTGCAGCTGCAGTTCCTTAGTTAGCAAAAAAAGCTCGCTACTCTGTCTTGTCCCAAAGATGACCATAGAGACAGGTCTAATTTGTCTTTGCGCCCTCAATTACTTTGAACTTGTCTTCTCACCCCCGCACGCACGTGCGCTGTTCTAAATTCACCAGACCGCCCAAACTGCCTCTCAATCCTAAGTAAACAACATTAAAAACTGTTCTTTGAACTGTCCAGGCCATTAATCAGAAACAATGGCTGCCTTAACAGATTTATCTTGCGACAGGCCACCCGCATGTGCCTTGCTCTGACTCCTCAATACCAATCCTAAGTACACAACATCACAACTTCCTCTGACGGCCAAGACCATTAATCTGAAACAATGGCTTTCCTTCAAGGCATTACAGTATATATATATTTAGGTGTTTAGGATTACACACAACTTTTGTTTTCATTTTTTTGTCAACCAATAATGTTTCTGCTTCCTGCTTATACATGTACCGATAAGTCTAGTCCGTTTTCTGATTTTTTATAAGATCTCGATTCGTAGAAGTTCAAAAAAGAATGCATGATCTTAAGGGGGCATATTGTAATGTAGTAATTATTGGCTGTCCGCAGTTTACGAAGAAATTTAGGGCAAAAATATGGCAGATGTCAGGCCATATATTATGAGTGTCCTGACGGAGGGTTCATTTGTTTCAGGATCGGACCATGGTGGATCTATATTTGGTTCTCTTCTGCTCATGACGTCACCTTGGGTGCTAGTAGCGAATGTGTCGAATGCGTTGAGTTTTTTTTAGAGGAAATAAGTTGTTTTACGTCCAACACAATGTGAATTTCTATTTAAAAATGACAATTAACGCCGTCGTGTGCTGTTTTTTTTGCACAAATTGTAACAAAAGAATTTTTCCCTTTCCAAAAGTTGCTAATTTACGTGAAACAAGAATCAATGCTTGCTGTATAAAAGATAAGACTAATGTAATGTACAAGTATTCTTGTATATGTTTACAGATCTTGCTGTGAATAATTAATTTCAATATATGATGTGAAAATTTGCATTCAAGATTTCAAGGTACAATTTAGATGACAGAGGGAGAGAACGTAAAAAAGTGCACAACTTCTTTCAAGTCAAATTAGCTTAGGTAATAGTGTAGTGTGAAATTAACTGATTTTTGGATAACTTTAACTGGCAATAAACTCAAAAATTTACTTTCTGCATTAAATCAAACCATTTACTGATAAGCTCAGTAAAGTTTGTAAATAATCCTGCGATGAATGAATTTGGCATAGATTTTGAAAGTCAAAGTTCTTTATTGTAATCTGTCAATTCTGTCCTAAAGAACCTGAGAGTTGGATCTCACGAAGGTCTGATTCAGTTCCAAAAGGGGATACTAATATCCAACAAATCTTTAGAAAATCTTTACAAAGACTTAAGTGAGAAGTGCTAAACAGAGTATCAGTCAAATAAGCACATGGAGGTTTTTTCCCCATACATTACAGGTTGGGTTGGGGCAAATGATCATCCTTCTGCTTTGGATTTCTCTCGTAGACTTAAGTGGTATATTCAGGGTAAGCATTCTGGCATTATTTTTACTCAAAACAGATGATAGTATTCTTCGGGTGATGATACACGTTTAACCCAAACTGCTCTAAAAAGTGTAAAAAAATATATTAAGTGAGAATGTAATTGAGGAAAGAATTCAGTTGCCATACATTGAAGATTTCTTTTGATGAATGTGAAATTAATGTAGGTATTGAGTCTTAACAATACATTTCTATGCCCAACCCTGTATCTTCGGAAGAAACGATGACTAAAGAACCTTGCAGGTTTCAGGGATAAGTTCAATTATTTGGGGAATGATGCATGTGAGCTGAGAGGTTCCAATTAATTTCGCTTGGAAAACTTAAATGTACCACTCAGTAGTTTGTATTACTAGCAAGAAAATGGAAGATGATTTCAAATATCTTGCATGAAACTTCTTTTTCCAATGATTTGCATATATTTAATCAAAGTGTCAGACAAAACTTTAGCAGTAAGTAATATCCATCTCCCTCTGGATGTTGCCGTTTCTATAAGCGCGAACACGAATATGTATTAGGGTAAGGGAAAGAAAACTCGAAAATAAAATTAAAAGCCAAAATTCAATAGTTTTCTAGTGTAAAATAAATTATACCTGGTAAACTGTAACTGAATAAAGAAAGTATTAATTCAAATATCAATAGGAAGAAAATAATATAATACTAAAATGCATAATATTTATCAGTTGTGTTAATATAAATTCTTTGGAAGCAATAAAATAAGCAGTTTCTTCATTATTGTATAGTCAAGTCGTAAGTGTAAAGTTCTAATTCAAGTGATACATACAGTATGAACAGCAAACTCGTTAAGGAATGCGCAGAAGCTGCAACAGAACCAATTCAATACATAATTAATTTGTCGTTCTTAAAAGGAAAATTTCCGGATTCTTTAATCTAATTAAGCTGAAGTAATTCCACTATTTAAAAAGGACGCGCGTACTGATATCTCAAATTCCCGACCTATTTCCCTCCTTGCAACTTTCTCTAAAATACTAGAAAAAGCGATCCATTAGCGAGTTGTAAATTTATTAGAAAAACATAAAATCACCTCACCAGAACAACATGGCTTTCTCAAAAATAAATCCACTAACAGCGCTGTGAACGATTTCGTGAATTCAATCCAAGGACACTCTGGAAGACAAATTAAAAGTAACAGGGATATTTGCAGATCTCTCCAAAGCGTTCGACATGGTTGATCACAAAATTTTACTTGATAAACTGGAGTTTTACTGAATTAGGGGAAATGTTTCCTTACTTTTCAAATTCTATTCGAAAGCAAAAAGTCGTCATAGACAACAATGACGGCAATGTTTATGTCTGTGATTGGAAAGAAAAAACTTGCAGGGTCTCGCTGGGGTTGATTTTTGGACCGCTTTTTCTATTGTACATAAATGACCTTCCAGATTGCATTAAACCTATAAAATCAGTTCTTTATGCTGATTACACGAACTTAATAATAACTGGTAGCGACGACAAAAAAAGTCGAAAGTGACTTTAAGTTATTAAATGTCTGGTTCAGTGCAAACAAATTGGTTCTCAACTTAAGAAAACAAATATCGTTCAGCTTTCGTCGGGTAACAACACTGAATTAGCCACTGATCATGCAACATTTCTCGGTGGTCACGTGGACGGAAAGTTACGATGGAATGAACATATTAATGTACTTTCAAGTAAACTTAGGTTCCGTCTGTTATTCTCTTCGATTATTAATGCAACAAGTAGATACTTTAACTGCAAAAATCGGTATATTATGCATATTTCCATTCCCGCATGTGCTATGGAATTACGAGCTGGGGACTTTCTTCTCGCTCTGCGGAAATATTGAAACTACAGAAACGTGCGATCGGAATATTATGTGACAAAAATTACAGATAAATTTGTAGACCTCTCTTCAAAGCTCTTGAAATTTTAACATTACCAAGTGCATACATTTTGGAAACTATAAAATTCGTAAAACGTAATCAAAGTCTGTTTGTTACCAACGGGGAATTCCATGAATATTATACCAGAAACCGCGCGACATTATGGACTGGCAAACATCATCTCTCACTTTTTTAAAAACGTGTACATTATTCAGGAATAAAACTATTTAACTGTCTTTCTCTCAGCATTAAAAGCGTAAGCAGTTACAGCGTATTTATTAAGAAATACACAACTCTGCTGATTAAGGGCGCGTATTACTCTGTTAAGGAATTCGGAAATCAGCCTGAGCCAAACTCACATTGGTTCCCTAGAAGATACTGGGAATACTAATATAAATCTTTACTGTCTGTATGTCCAACTGATACTTCGGAATTGTTTATTTGATGTCGTCCGCACGAGATTTCCAGCCACTGAGAAGAGCTGCCAGATAAATTCTTCGGGAGGAACCAACACTTTGAATTTTCATCAGTACAAGAAGATGAGATACAAATGGGAGTTTTATTTGTGCAGTGCAGTGTTATTTTGGAAAACTTTTAGTGCTATTAGTGAAGTGAAGTTCAGCTTACAATTAGTTTCTATTCCTTACTTTATATTTAAGATTTCTTACTTGTGTAATGTTCTGTAATCCTAACTTATTCTCCCTTATTTACGTATGCAGTATTCCTTATATTCTCCCTGAACCTGTTTCATGTCATTTCAAATATGTACACTTCAAATTTTTCATATCACTATTTATTAAACACAGAGTATTTATGTATATCTCATTCATACATTTGTAAGTTTCTAAGTTGTAAGTTTATGAGCAGAGCAGAGCAGAGGATTAATGGAGCTAAAAAAATCTAATCTAATGTGTCTTCATGACCGATCACTGATGCCCGATTTCTGAAACTAATGTATCATTACGTAAAAAATTAATAGAACGGTACATTCAGATAGCAAGAGACAAGATAAGATATTAAATAATAATAAAGATAAGTATTAAATTTGGCAATGAAAGAAAACAGAAAGAAACGTTTGAGAATTTTTTCCGAATCTCGCAGTTTACGTAGTGGATGGAAGGCATACGCTTGCCTCAAGGATGACGTCATGCGCAGAGGAGCCGTGGCGAGGATCTGCGCACCGCACTTCCACCATGGAACGTACCCCACCCAAAAGAAAAGGGAATACGTGCAAGCAGAGATGTATGCAGTCGAGAAGAAGAATCGTATTACAAAAATGGTAATAAACAGTGCATCACGGGATAGAGCGAATGCATTTTAATAGCCCACTGTAGAACTGCGCGTGCGATGAGCAGAGTGTTCTCAAGTAATCATTTGGAATTTTTTAGAATATATGAATTAACTATTTGATGAGCCAAATATTTTTGTAAATATATTACCAAAAACCTTTATTTCATATTACAGTAGTCGTATTCTGTTCAGGATTACTGGCGTCTTTATCCGCATGGCTTGTCGATGCTGTTCTTTTTTTGTTTGTTGGTTGTGAATTATACATCTCTGTTATTTGCGGGTTAGCTATTGGAATTGTGGGCGCCGGTTTTTACACTGGATTTGGTCATAGTTGTCATTTGCGGTCAGATTATTGGTCAGTACTCTATTAGGAGAGTTTATCGCGATATGGTCGGGATTTTTACAATTATAGCAGTTATCGTTTTGACTGCTAGACACATCCTATAGTTAGAGCCTTCGTACTGCAAAAATATCGATTCCGGAAGGGAGTTTAACTTTTCCGGGTTAATGAAGAATTGCTTTTGGAAATTTTTAATGATTTTTATAATGGCCACTGATGTAAACACACCAGGGCACTGGAAGACTTCTCGATACTGTTTACCCTAGCATGCCTGGCAGCGAACTACGAGTAAAGATTTGGAAAACAGATATGACTTTAAAAATAGTATATTGTAGTGAATAACATCGGTAAGTTTCTCAGAGGGTCTCGGCGGAATTAATTAAAAGTGCACATGCGCCGGAGAGGCCCCAAGAAGCCGAGGGTACGCGTCCCTTTTTTTTCATCGTTATGGGGGTGGAGTAAGGGTATATACTCCGCACTCGGGAGACTAACAGGAGAGGCAGGACTGTAAGTGAAGTGAGAGAGGCGAGAAGTTGCAAAATTGGCGAGCTGTAACGAACAAAAGTTTTTTAATGTGGACGTCGTGTGGTGCTATAAGACCAGTGATCCGCTGTAAGTCGGCTGATGCTACGAGATAAAGTAAGGGTCACCATTAATGTAAAGTGCCTTCAGACGTTAAAGATTTTTTACACAGTACGGAACTAAGCTCTGTTTACGAATTTCCACCGAGCCGCCCACATTACCTTGTAGAGAAGGTGAAGTGCTGCTAATTATAAGGGTGACGAGCTACAAATATCTAGGAATATGAATTCAACAGCCGTGAGGGGAGCAAGGGAATTTCTCGAACCGAAATCGTAGAACTCTTGAAATTTCATAATGTGGAATGTAAAAAAGAGAGCTCTAAATTTAAGGAGGTAGCATATTTAACTTTAGTCTGACCAATTAAGGAATACGAGGCAGCTTGTTGGGATCCGTAGAGAACAAATCAAATAAAACATTTTCAGAAAGTTCAAAAAATGGCAGAGTAGGGCCCGAACATAGGAAGGAGTTAGATTAGGAGGTGTTATCACAAAGGAAGGAGACATCGAGGCTATTCAAAGCTTGTGTAGGGAATGAGCCATGGATTGGAATAAGCTCTAAAATCCGAAAGCCTAATTTATCAGTAATTTTTTTTTAGGGTAACAGGCTACATGAGGGTAATCCACATGGTGGCAACTCCCCTTTAATAGCATAGGAAGGGATTTGAAAGTGGGATGCGGAAGGGCAGAGGAAGGTAGCCAAGGGTTAACTAGGGCCCCCGGGCTATAGTTTAAGGATCCTACCCGGCATTCTAGGGAAACCCCTAGAAAAACCTGCATCAGGTAGGTCGGGCTATGGGTACTTGTCCCACGCCCTTCCAATAGCGGGAGAAGAGTTTGCTGTGGGGACGCAGCATTCCCTTCTCCGTACCTCGACCAGTTTAGGAGGCAACTAGCCGACTGTTCCAATGGGAACAACGAACAACTCTTACCGTATGCCCAAGGTCTGTGACCCCGGAACAAACACCTCTAAAAACAGGCCGATGTGCCTCGGCTTGTGGGAACCTTAGTTCAAAAACGGAGAGAGGAAAAGGCATCCCCAAAGGTAGTTTCTTCCTGTCTCTCCTACAAGGTTCTGCCTGCGAGAGAACATCCCTCGCAGGCCGATCTGGTATCATATCAGTAATGGAACCATCAGTTTAAAATAAAATGTAAGAAACGAAAAAAAAATGAGTGAAAATATTCTTTCCTAATCTGGAATAATTTACCTGTGGTAGTGTTCGGGGAACATTAAATACCTTCTCAACAAATTTACTTTGAATCTAAAAAAAGGAGTAGAAAGTGAAGTGTTTTCCCCAGCGAATTAATTGAAATTATAATCCAATTTAAAGTGCTCAACCAAGTTTATTCCATGCAGTGTGTCTCACTTTGTTTCTTTTATTTTTTTCAGGGTACCACCTTTCAAAGGACTGTTTTATTATAGATACTCTACGCTAGATAATAAGTAACGTTATCATGTATCGGCCCCCGGGCCACTTGCCCAATTGTCGATTAATAAATACATACATAAACTTATTCGTAAAACAGATAGCAGCAGACGTTTTGAAATTTACGACAGTGGTTGATATCTTTATTTTTTTGGGTGTAGAATTGTCTAATTTTGAAGAGAAAAAAGAGTTCTCAAGAATAAAATTAAATACGTGGTCCAAAATAAAATAACAGTCTCGAAATTACACAGTGCGGATTTTAGTAGAATTACACACATAAAATCAAATGTACTATTGAAAACATAAAAATTATTAACTGAAGAGAATAATGAAGATAAATCAATATAAATATAGAAAATACAGTGAAAGAATACTTCACTCTTCGAATTTTAAGGAAGTAATTTTTTTTTTTGAAAAGACAACCAGGAAAACAATATTCAGACACTCGGTTGTAAATAGAAACTGCAACTGAGGGTATAGATTGTACAACACATCTTCAGAAAGTAAGTGTACTAGGTTTCTATATTTTTAGAAAAAGTATATTTGATAAAGACTTACAGGATATTATTGATACACTTCTTGTCTTTTTTTCCACACAATTGCTATCCTGTTCAATGCATGTGGTGAGCCGTGGCACAAGCTTCTTTATGCCCCCCTCGAAGAACTCTCCACTTCAGAACAACTTCATGCACCTGCACGTCAGTTGAAAATTTAATTACCATGATGTGTGCCTTCTGGGATGAGAAAAGATGAAAATTGGAAGGTGACAAGTCTGGGGGATATGAGGGATGGTTCAAAATATCCCAACAAAATGAGTCCAAGAGCGCCTTGCTGGCTACGGCTGTGTCAGAACGGGCGTTGACGTGCAACAAGCACACTCCTCTCGTCAGCATTAGCATCCTTTTGTTATGAATGCTACTATTGAGGTTTTTAGCGTCTCACAATATCGTTGTGCATTTATGGACTCCCCGTGAGGCAGAAATTAGACCAAAATAATGCATTTTCGGTCCCTAAGCCGTGATTTTTTTGTCCTAAATTATGCGTTTTTCAGATAGGTAAATGGTGTGACGACTGCCTTTTTGACTTAGGCGTGTAATGAGCCACCCACATTTCGTCTCCAGTCACATCAGAGCTCAGAAAATCCTCTCCTTCCCGAGTAGGAAGCGGATCACAGCACGTGGTTCACATTTGGCGGGTTTTCTCGCAACTGGACACTACAACGTGAGTTTACGTACTACCGTGTTTCTGCGATGCTCGCTCTTCTACTCAGTGTTTTCAACACTCGAAAAAAAATCACATCCTGTTATGCTCACAGTTCACATTATTTCCGAATGTGCCTCGTAGATTAATATACTGGTTATATCTCTGATTTCTAAAAAATTATGTTTTATACATATTCGGATTATGGAATGAAGAGTTTGACGCAGGAAAATATCACCAGACCAAGGTAAATAAAATAATTGAATATTACAGCGATGTCTTTTTCGTATATTTCTCCAAACTTGTAAATAATATTTGATTAGGTTAGGATAATTGACGGTATTACCTACAATTGTATGCACAATTATGTCCTTTATAATACAAAAATGTTTAGGGTGGATGGGAATAATAAATGTACAACACGTGACTTCTCGCCAATCAAAATGTAAACGTGACTTCCACATGTTTACTAATGTTCAAAACTCATATTGCAGTATTTTTTTTAATGTGAATTAGTCTATGGAATGTTTCTAGTGACGCACGAGCCACCAATTTGTTGCGATAAAAACTGGTCGAGCCAGTACCTGACATCGTCTTGCAACCTGTTTCTAACAACTGGCGCCTTATCGCTTTTTGTTTTGTGCGCAGCGGAGACGGAACTGTGTGGGTATCCATCAACCTTTCTCTCGTGGAAATACCCACTCAACTCAACAAACGAAATCTTCCATTACGACCATATTTCTTCCTCGACATAGTTTCATAGAAAGGAACTCATTAGCTGACTGTGTATACCAAAAGAAAGCAATTAAACGCATGAACTCAGCAAAATCCCTTTAAATGTACGAACATAGATTAACCTCTTTAAGTTCAAAATTATGTAGAGTAGAACTTGCGTAAGTCGAACATTTATAAATAAAATTCGTCAATAATTCGAAGATTTTTTTCGGTCCCTTCAATTTTGTATTAAAGAAATTAAAAAAAAATCCAAATTTTATCCGCAAATTACAATGTTTTTTGTTTTCAGAAATGTCAACCAAAATTTTGTCTAAACGCGGAAGTACCACATGTTACATTTCAACTCTACGAGGTCTTCGTTAGTTGAAGATGACGCCTGGGATGAGGGAACGGCCGTCTTCTTGGACTCAAACCTGGCTAGATTTCAGATAAAAAAATTGGTCTGAACAAGAAAGATGGAGCTGCGTACTTGAAGACTTTGTGACTAATTCTGCAATGAAATCTATAATTACATAAAAACAATACGAAATTTCGAGTTTCCTTGCAAAACTGTAATACATTGACTACATAGGGTCAAATGTGCGATCATTGTATATTCTCCTAATTGTAAAAATAAATACAGTACTTTGCGAATATTGATAAAATACCCATTTAAGATGTAAATTTTGGAATTTTTATATTGTTTCATTTCATTTCGATGATTGACCGCTAAATTTGAAAGAAGAAATAAAACCCATTTATATGGTCACATGAACTCGGTCAATTTTTAGAGGTGTATGTTCCGGGGTCACAGTCCTTGGGCATACGGTAAGAGTTCTTCTCTAATCCCTTTGAAACAGTCGGCCAGCTGCCGCCTAAACTGCTGGAGACACGGAGAAGTGAATGCTGCGTTCCCACAGCAAACACCTCTCCCGCCATCGGAAGGCCGTGGGACAAGTACCCAATGACCGACGTACCTGATGTACGATTTCTAGGGATTGTCCTGCATTACTTTAAGGTGAATTCCGGGAAGGATACTTAAAATATATCCTCTACCCTTCCGCATCCCCCCTGTCAAATCCCTTCCTATGTCTTAAAGGGGAGATGCCATCACGTGGATTACCCTCATGTAGCCTGTTACTAAAATAAATCAAATATATTTATAGAAAGCTTTCGCAAATAACGTGCCAGAATCATCCTACAAATTACAATCGATAAAATGGAATGACAAATCCATTAACTGTGTAATAATTAAAAATAACAATATTTTTACGTACCTAAGACATTTAAAAGTTGATATTCTAGAATCAATTGAAAATAATCGTAGTAACAGAAAATGTCCAACACGCCATCTAGTTAATTCGAGAGCAACGTCACGCATTATTGATCTTATTGATGATTACATAAAAATAAAACTTATGTATATAATCATATATATTATAATAATTAACAAAGAATTAAAAGAATTAAATGGTTGGCCACACGTTGATGCCGCCAAAATGTAATAAACTAGCTATAATTAATTAATAATGAATGGCTTTCTCTCATTACAATTTAAAATGAAAGGTTGTTAAATAATTTACAAAATTTTAAACCTCAAAAAATAATTTATTTATTCAAAGTAAAATAACAAAATTTCTTGATGTGATTTATTTACATTCGTGTTCTTACTATTTTACAAATTTTATCTACTCTCATCTCTGGGTCGTTTATTTTGGCCTTTTAAATAAAGAACAAAACTTTTTTTCCATTCAATCAAATTTTACAACATTAGAGTTAATCAACAAAATGAACGTGAATCCGAAATCTGACGATTTAATCCTTATTTAACGTTTACAAAACTTTTATAAAATTTCTCTCTCTACTTACAGTGTTTTTGCTGGTACCAGGCATTCGTTTGGGCTCTGATGCACTATTCATTATTCACATATAACAGGCCATAATTTCACAGAATTTAATTTTGTTTCAAAATCACTGTCCAAAACTTTTGTATCTATCAACTGGAAAGATTACTCCGTACAACACCTGTGGTCCTCTGCATTAAGTCTCTCTCCCTCCAGCAAATATTGTATTTCTCGTTCTGATTAATGGTCAATCAGAATAACCTCTCTCGCGCCATCGGAAGGGCGTGGGACAAGTACCCAATGCCCGACCTGCCAGATGCAGGTTTTTCTAGGGTTTGTCCTGCATTTCTTTTAGGCGAATGCCGGGTAGGATCCTTAAACCATAGCCCGGGGGCCCTAGTTACCCTTGGCTACATTCCTCTACCCTTCCGCATCCACCCTTTCAAATCCCTTTCCTACGCTATAAGAGGGGAGTTGCCACTATGTGGATTACCCTATACATAGCCTGTCTACACCCCAAAAAAATGTTATCGACTCCTTCTAGATGAAATTTATAACAGTCTTTACTTGTTGAATTTCTTTACTCATTGAGAAAATTTCCTGCGACCTTTACTTGATCGAATTATATGTCCAAACTTTACTCGATGAAATACTGTGTGCCACAACACTCTTAATAAAGTCTTGCCTGTCACTCTACTCGATGAAAATCTGCCCGCGACTGTTTAGTCGACTGCCTTCTGTAAACCCCGTAGTGCGGCACAGCAGAGCCCGCCTGTACATTGTTGTGGTTACGTTCTCGCCGATAAAAAATTACTACAAATTTCCAATTATTAAACCTCTAATTGCCTCTAATTAATATTACAATATATATATTTGAGGTTACAATATCATTTATAATTTTCTATGACAATTAAACCATTTATATCCAAATTTTGAAATAATAATTTTTAGATTGTGTTTTAATTTTTCACAATTTTAATTTATTTATATCATTGCAACACGTTTCAATTTTA
The DNA here is from genome assembly GCA_037074705.1 of Zhengitettix transpicula. Taxonomy (NCBI): domain Eukaryota; kingdom Metazoa; phylum Arthropoda; class Insecta; order Orthoptera; family Tetrigidae; genus Zhengitettix; species Zhengitettix transpicula. Next base: position 183,613,189 of record CM073591.1, on the reverse strand, counting down.
ATTCTTTCATTTCTCATATTTAAAATGTCATGTGTTAAGATTAATAAAATTGTTCCTGTATTAAATACTTATGGTTTTCCATTTTGACGTGAGACGATAAAGCTGATTTTGGTTTTAATGTTTGTAAATGGTTATAAATTCTAGTTTTTACATTTGTGGTGGTGTAACCGGCATGATTTCTCACATTTGAATTTTTGTTCACAACATTTGTTAAATTTTGTAGATCAATATTACCCTTCAATTTAGTTAATTCGTGAATTTAAATTCGTTAACTTCAAATTATTTAAATATGTTTCTGATTTTATATGTTAAATTGTGTACAAACGTAAAACTACATTACGCATTTTTGTAATATCTTCTGTGATCATTACCCGCGGTAGTTTGTATGTATTTATATGTTTATTTTCATTATGATTATTTATAGGTGTAAATAATTTTTTCATATAATTCATAGTTCTATTTCTTTCCAAATTAATTTCAGCTGGTTTGTTAAGTTTATTTGAAGAAAAATTGGATTATGATCTTTTTTAATATTCAATATTATATTATGTGATTTTTAAACAACAAATTTTTAATAAATTTATTGGGAAAAATCAGTTTTATGGAATTGTTTCAATAATCTGACGTTATTTAAAAATTTCTTGTCAGTTAATTGAATTGTTTCAGATATTATGTTGTTTGCTACATTGAGAAAAATTTAATAAAGTATTTTTCGCGATATCTAAATAATATTATTGGCTATTTCTATGATATTGTAAATGATGTGATTCATCCAGCAAGAATACCCCAAGTTAAATCATTATGTGTGCTCCATAACTAATATTTAACTTTCGAGTTACATTTATCCCCCTTTTCAAGTCGGGGGCTCCGTCATTTGTTTATATACGTCCGGCATTTTTATCTGGCCTCTTTTTTAACCTTATCATGCTACCGTTTCATTTGTCTTTGTATCTCCCCAGATGAGTTGCTTCAAATCTACTGCATTTACTCCCAACCTTGCATATGAAATGGTCGTAAAATACAGTTTTCCATCCACATGAATATTCGAGTCTTTTATGTTCAAAGTTTTCGAACTCCTCCCGAAAAACTATCATCAGGCGAATGCGTGTTCGGTTCTGTTGGCACCTTGTATTTTAAAACCGGCCAATTTTTTTTAAATGCCTTTCATAAGAGTTTGAGTCTGTTAATTACGCTCCGGTTTATGTATTTAGGCCTATATCATTTTGATATAACTTTACCACCGATAATTTAAAGACTGACATGATTTATCTCAGAAGATTTCAGATAAAATCAGATAAATGACAATCACGTGAAACTTCTCAAGTATTTAAATTGTGTCAATACTCGAAGAAATTAAATAAATATAAATATTATTTTTATTCGTATCCAATTGTCAACATTTGAAGATAAAGAGAGATATAAAATAATTTAGGGGAAACACACTTTACATAAATTATCCTCGTAGAGGAATAAACTGGTGGTCGTCGAATGCTTTATGTGCATACATTTTAAATTTAGTACGTACATGACTTAGATTTTCCAGTTGATTCAGTGAAGTCTTAAGCGTACATTTTGCACAAACTGTTAATAAAGTGGCACTCAAGAAAAGGCAAATTAGTCGTGGTTAGAACAAGCGCAGTCGTTTCTTTGTTTCGTCGAACAGGTTTCTCATCCAGACAAGTAACACCTAATATTCCCACAAGAATGAGGTTCGCAGTGCAAAGGTCAATCAACCCACCCAATCCTAAGAATAAGCCACTCACGTATTCACTGCTGTTTATTTGAAGAAAGTTTGGACACCTCGTAGTTATAGACTAAACTTGACCGTTGCATTCATGCATTTGACATTTATTTACGTAGTCACAAATATATGCAACATAACACTAAATTACTTCTCAATACAGTCTGAAGATTGCATTTTTTTGATTACACGTTAATAAATACATATGAAATATACCGAAAGTAAATTAACTGCATAATTTTCACTCCCCTGTAACTGTAAATGAATACAATTCGGAAATTGTTATCCTTTCGTACGTGTGAAATATTTTAACCAAGTTCTTGACGAATTGTATTAGATAATGTTTGCAAAGAAATTATTATATTTGTTTACCTTCAGAACGAACACATCTACACAATGGTGGCTAGCGTACGGGCACTGCGGAGCTGCAACACCCCCAATTTTTCACTTGATATTATCTCTAACATTTATTACAATGAGTCGTAATTCTTTCTTTATAATAGTGAAATGTAAAATTCTTAAGCTTAATTTCAGCAGCAATTCCCCAATTTTATGCGCAGTGCGGACCATGCTTGTTGGTTACGAAACTGATAAAAATCCTATTGACAGTTCCCGTGACTGCTTCAGACCCAGAACGATTCTTCTCAACGTTTAAAAAAATAATTATAACAAGCACTAGGAATTCGACAGGACTAAACGCTCTTCAGTGCTTTCAATGGTCGAAAAATTTCCTCAGTAGTCATAAAAAGATTAAAGGAGAAAAGTTACGCGGAAATTAAAAGAAGAACTGATTTAGGTTTTAAATGAATAGATTAAGCTTGTACTGTAACAATTTGGGTTAGAGTAGATAAAAAAATTATTCATTTGGTCCTTTTAGGTTTCAGAAAAAAAATTATTTTTCACATGTTTGTTTCTTTTTATACAAAAAAAGAAAGGAGACAATGATTCCACAAAATTTCCTCAAAATTTCAATATAAAAAAAATCTGATGTTTAGCAGCATATATTATTTATTTCAAATATTTCTGTCAGAATCCTCATCAGACAAAAAAAAACATACCACTGTGATAAAAAAGTAAGGTGAAATTGTCCTTTAAACCTCCCGGTTATTAGGAAGGCAGGTAATTTTTTTCCTAGGTTGGTAGGACTGTCTATAATATTTGACAACCGTCTGTTTGTTAAAAGGTTTAATTATCTCCGAGTTACACGTGTTTTTGTAAACAACCAAAGGGGAATTTTTCGATTTTTGCAATGGGTGATTTTATTGAGCAAAGAACTTGCACCTCATTTTGTTTGCGGAACAAATATTCTTGTGCGGACACGTTGAAAATGTTGCGGAAGGCCTTTGGTGATCAAACTATGGCACAAAAAACGTTTATAAGTGGTACAACGAGTTCAAAGACGAACTGCGCTCTGGACGACCATCAACGTCTACCGACGAGGGCCACGCCCAAAAACTCAAAGATTTGGTGCTTGAAAATCGTCGATGGACAATTAGAGATCTCACTGATAGTTTTAGAATATCATTAGGCTCAGCCCAAACTATTTCGAAGAATGTTTTGTGTCTGAAACGCGTCAAGTCTCGATTGGTGCCAAAATCGCTCAATTTTTTGGAAAAAAAATCGCCGCGTTGTTGTGTGTGAAACTTTGCTGTCTGACTATCAGGACCACTTGAAATGCATCATTACTGGAGACGAGACTTGGATTTACGCATACAACCCTGAAACGACCGACCAATCCAGCGAATATCGTGCAAAAGGTGAAGCAAGACCGAAAAGACCACTCTTGGTTCCTTCATCACGATAATGCACCATGTCATACTGCATTGGTTCTTCGCGACTTTTTTGCCAAAAAGTCGACTCATATCGTTCCGCAACCACCGTATTCGCCTGATTTGGCTTAGTGCGACTTCTGGCTATTCAGCAAACTCAAAAGGCCAATGCGGGGACGCCGTTATGACACAATTGAGGAGATTAAAACCGAATCGAAGAAGGTCTTGAAGGGTATACCGGAAAAAGACTATTCCGACTGTTTCGAGGACTGGAAAAAACGTTGGAAAAAGTGCGTTTTATCGGACGGGGATTACTTTGAAGGGGATGAAATTGATTTGGAAGAATAAATAAAGAATTTATTTTTTATAAGTAAATTGACTTTACATTTTGTTCATAGTGGTATGATTGATAGTTGTGTTTGCTCAGTATCAAAATACACCGATCTTTACGATAATGAATTTTTTTTTAAAGAGAATAAGCTGGTCGGTACAAAACAGGACTATAGTTTAAAAGAAATGCTAAAATATACTGGAGTAGCACCACCACTAATTTTAGCTACGAGCTGCATCTAGACAATAAATCTGCAGTTCAAAATAATAACTATATATCAAACGGAAGTTTATTTTATTGGTATGAGTCTTTTGTTTGAGAAGTAAAATCGGTCATTTTCTGATTACCGGATATCATTGCTGGATTTTCCATTGGCTAATTCGTTTGAAGTTAAGAGGGTTTTAAGAATAATTATAAGTTGGAAAGGAATTCTTAGAGAGTGGGAAATAGATAAACCAAAGACTAAAAATATTGCAAGATTAATTAGGAAACGGACAAGACAAAGATATACCAAGAAGCATTAGGAAACCAACGTTTCGAACAGTAAGAAAACTCTGTTCTTCGTCAGGATAGAAGGCACGAGTGTCCGAAAAACTCTTGTGTTAATGGACGCACTTGGCTCAGCCCAGTAATAGAGACAGCTATCTCTGCTCTCTGCACAGTGAATGTTGAAACAGATTTCTCTCCATAAGAATTCCTTTCCAATTAGTGTTTATACTTGAAACCCCCTTAACGTCAACCAATCTAGGCGATGAGAAAGTAGACAATGATTCATCGCAATTTCCTTAAAATTTCAATTACAAAAGAAATGGTTTTTTTTGGCAGAATATATTATTTATTTATCGCAAAAATATTTTTGCCAGAATCCTCATCAGACAAAAAAAAAGATTGATTGTTGTGTTCGATCGTTATGATAGCAAAAAAAAATTTAAGAGAATGAGCTGGTCGGTACAAAATAGGACTGTAGTTCGTTTTAAATAAAGAGTCTCTTGGCGCATCCGAGTGGAGAGTTGCACAGATGCCACGCAAGACACACACACGTCTTACAGCTCACTGGGAGCAATAGAATAACACTCTCCAGTTCACCATCCCCAACATAGACCACCATACTACATCTAATCTCCCTCCATGGAAATTTATCGACCTACAAATAGATACCTCATTGACCTTGATTCCCAAGAAGATCCTTAGGTCAAGTGCTACCGCTCAACTCGATGCGCTTATAAAGAAGCATGGAAACCCTACATTGGTTTACACAGATGCCTCAGAAAAAGTAGGTACTACCTGTGCGGTGATTCTTCCCAAATTCAACAGGAAAATAGCCATCCATAACTCTGCTTCTAGCATCACCGCTGAAACCTTCGTCATAGCAATGGCAGTTGAATACTGCCTGGAATCTTAAATCAACAGAATTATGATCCTAACAGTCTCTTTGCAATCACTAAAGCACTTACGAGACCATAAAATAAGGAATGGCACCATCAACGTCATCAGAGATAACCTACAACTCTGCAGTTCGCGAGGGAAATCCGTGCAGCTTGTCTGGATCACGGCTCATGCGGGCAGCGGAGGGAAAATGAGGTGGTGGACGCACTGGCGACCACTGCACAAGATGATCTACCATTGTACGAATCCCCAACCGGTACAGCCTCGGACATTCTAAATGACTGTACAGGAAAAGTGGATGGTAGCTGGCAGGACACGAGGAGAGGAGGAAATAACGGCTTCTTCCATCAGAACCTGCAAACATCAGCAGATCTGTGCCACCTCAACATCTCAAGAAAACAACAAATAATAGTCTCCAGAATTAGAACTTTGCACACCCAACTCACACACGAATATCTTTTTTCAAGAACAGATCAGCCCACCTGTGATGTATGTGATCAAGCCCTCACCATCCAGCATATTTTATTTGAATGCACAAAATATGAGGATATACGCAGGAGGACTTTAGCCGAGTTCTCTGGAGAAGACTTCTGCATACACACCACGGCGATCAAGAACCTCCTGGAGTTCGTTTCCGACGCAAAACTGACATCCGCTATTTGAAACGTTGTTCACAATTGGAAGTTTTCTAACATGCTGTAACTTAATTTTGTAAATACTTTTATAGGGTCGTCAATAAGCAACAGGTTGACCCGACCATAAAATAAAAAATAATAATAAATAAAATAACACTGATACTTTCCTTCAATTCTGCTGTTTTATTTCAAGCGTTGATTCCTTTTCCCGTGAACTAACCGCCATCGGTGATATAATTTAAAACAGAATGTAGTGCAGATTTTCCTCCATTCTGTCCAGTTTGAACTAGATATGTCGGGATTGAGGAGAAATCTGATATAGCAGACGTTCCATTTCGTTACGCATTTCTTACACAACTAATCCAATTAAACACACTTCATTTTGCAGTTGAATGCAATTACATTGATATTTTTCGTTGTATGATACTCAAAGTTTAGTTACAGCTGATATTTATTTAGTGAATAATCGATTATCCACGGACGCTTCTAATGAGAAATGCATTTCATTCAACGAGGGTAGTCTAATAACACTACAATCAACATAAGTAAGACGAGTCAGAATATTATCTTAATTCTCACTGACGTGAAAGCTTGCGTTCATGAATAGTTTATGAGGACTCGCCACTTTTGCAGCAACTTGTTTCGTGGCGAAACACAACGCCTTTCTTTCTCTTTCGACTTCTGACCCTGGAGAGGCGTAATTCCGGAGTGAACAGCTACTCCGCATTCACGGCTTATTGTGTTGCAGACCAGATGCACACTCTTACGTACCTTCGACACAATTTATGCACAATTAAATCGAAATTTCCACGTGTGCAACACTCGTACTGTTGCGAAATTGTTAGTTTATAGCTCACTAAATAAATCATACACAGACGTTCGATATGATAAGGATATTTTAGTTGCGTAAATAGCACATCTTTTCTTTTTCTTCTTATGAAAACAAGGGTGAAATCAGAATAACAAGGAAAATGTCGATAACATAACAGATTTCATAAGGGCGATGTAATTAATATTTGATGCAGACGCTGATTATATTAAAATTTCGGAGAATATTAACAAATTCCACAAGTAACAGGGTTTTATTGGTAAAATAATATCAAACAAGTGTGTGATTTTCCTACGTATTTTATCAGTACCGTGCGGAACACGTAACTGGTAAATATCATGAAACATTCTGATGTTGGAGACACGTGGCCAATGCCACAAGTTGTTGGCGTGTCGATTCCAATACATTTCTATGACAGCGTGAACTCTAGACCACATCAGATATTGACGCTGCAACACCCACGAATTAAATTAAGCTCAGCCTGTTATCATGAATAAGGAGAATTACGCGGCACGTTCAGAAAGTAAGTGTACTAGATTTTTATATTTATTTTTTAGAAAAAGTGTATTTGAATAATAATTACAGGATATTGTTGATACACTTCTTGACTACTTTTCCACATAATCGCCATCCCGTACAATGCATGTGCTGAGCCGTGGCGCAAACTTCTTTATGTCCTCCTCGAAGTACTCTCCCGACAGCTGCTTCTCCCACTTCAGAACCTCTTTCTGATCCTGATCGTCAGTTGAAAATATAATTTCACCCATGTGTGTCTTGAGGGAGGTAAGAAGATGAAAATCGGAAGACGCCAAGTCAGAGGAATGGTTCAAAGATCCCAACCAAATGATTCCAAGAGGACGGGCGTTGACGTGCAACAAGTACACTCCTCTCGTCAGCATTACCCTCCTTTTGTTATTAATGCTACTATTGAGATTATTGGCGTCTCACAATATTATTGTGCATTGATGGCCTCCGCCTGAGGCAGAAATTCGACCAAAATGATGGCTATTCGATTCCTAAAAACTGAGGCCATGATTTTTTTGCCCTAAATTACAGGTTTGAACGTTTTTGCAGATGTGCAATTGGTGTGACGACTGTCGTTTTGACTCACACGTGTAATGAGCTACGCACGTTTCGTCTCCAGTCTCATTTGAGCTAAGAAAATCCTCACCTTCCGCGAGTAGGAAGCGGATCACAGCACGTGGCTCGCAGGTGAAGGGACTTCTTAGCGACATCTATCACGAAACTGGACACTACAACGTGAGTTTACGTACTATCTTGTTTGTGCGATGCTCGCTCTGTTAAGAGATCCCCCTCAGTTTTGCAACCCTCAGAAAAATTGTAATCCCGTTATGGTCATAGTACACTTGAACATTCCTCGTATCTACCAGTCCATTTCTCAAGTGCACCGTTAGCGGTACCCATATTTGTGAAAATAAAATTACGTTTCAATTGACTTAAAAAAACGCAAGGTTAATATGTAGTGTAAAAAAACGCTGGAGGTTATTATTAACAGCAAGTGAAAACAAATAATTCCATTGCGTCATCTGAAGTAGGAATCGCCGTTGAACCTGTTCCTCGGGAAACCCTCGTTTCATCGAAGGTCAGAATGGCCTATTCGAGTTCGGTTCCGCGTTGGTAATCGATTTCATATACCAATTGATTTTTACTCTAACTATTTCATTTATCACTTACTTTAATAAGATACTTATCGCTCTACCGATTCAATTAGTAACTAAAATATTAAATAATAAAGTTAGCAGCCTTTGAATCAGAAAAAAAATAATATTAAAATTATAAACACAACGTGTCGTTCCTGATTGGGACCTCTAAAGGTGTATGGACATACCAATTATAAAAAAATTTAAGTTGACAAAAATTTCTAACATGTGGATTGCCTGCACGTTGTTGCCGATATATTTATTTAAATTACATAGAAGTCCGATACTTTAATTATTAACTAAAATCTTATTTACAGAGACATCTGTGATGCATTAAGGAATAAGGACATCTTGGAACTGTATAATTATGCTTTAGCAAAGGTACCTGGTATTTGTGTTAATTTCCCAAGTTTAATGTGCCATATTCTATCTATTATGAAAAATGCAGAATATCGTCTCATTTCACGTCCACATATGTAATGAAAAGTCTCACTAAATTGTGTATTAAATATAAAAGACTCGCTTTTCAACATAATAATTTACTGATAATTACTTGTTGGAGACAGTTTCCGAGTTTGAATTATTTGTACCCTGTCTTCCTCTCTCAAAAGTTACAAAACTGGAAAGAAAAGCTTTTCCAACGGTGTTATATGAAAATGAAATGATCGAACAGGGAAAGTAATTTTAGATTCTCACAAGTCTACTTTGTTTATTCCTCCATAAAACTTACCAACTATTAATAATTAAAGATCAGAATAAGTTCTTTCAATAAAGATCTGTTTTAAAGTCTGTAAAAGTGAATTAACAGACTGCTTTGTTGAATTAATTCAAAATAACAAGGATAAATTAAAACATTATATCCATTCTTCAATGAAGTCTTAGAATTACGCCCTGAAGAAAGTGATCATGTGTTAAGGTCTATACAGGCTTGATCATTGGTAAGAACGTTTGCTGACTTAGTGCTGATTTTAAGTTCGATTGGCAATCCTGTCGACATTTATCTATCCTAATGTCTTAATTATTAATTATACTCATTGCGGATTTATTTGGACACTCACAATTTCCATGTGTGCATCATATCATCAACAAACTGCTGAATTAAACAACTTTATTAATCTTGACTGTGATCAGTTTACTAAATTCCTTCCTTTCATTCTAAACTGGTTCATTGGGTCTACAAGATCGCCTTCAGATTGGGGAATAATTTTCGAAAGTTGGCGTCATAATATCGGACATTCGACTGGGTTCTATGATTGGTCCATTTTTTTCATATATATTAAAGAATAAATTTATCAAATTTCTTGCCATTATTGTATTATAACAGATATAAATATAAGCCAGTTCAGATGAAGAAACTTCCTAAAATCGTCTTGAAACTATATGTGCGGGAGAGTTAGAAGTAAAAATGGAGTCGAGTATCTGCGGGATTACTATGGCAAAGATACTGGAATATAATTGAAGTGTAACGAGGAGTGGGAAAATATCATATCCATTTTGAATATGAAGAGGTGAAGATCAATAATTAGTGATAAGAAATTGATAAATATCACTATTAGAACTTTGTAAAAAAAAATTAATTATACGTCCGCTAATTGAATACGCAACAAAATGTTTGGATTTATATGGGAATGTTCATGTCGGGTCTGTAGAAATGACGCAGAGGAAAGGCTTCGTAGTATGTTCAATAAATATTCGTGATAAACAGCATAGAAAGATATACTTCGACTCCTAGAATATCACAATTACCTCAGTACGAAAGATCACGTCAGATTTGTTAATTTCTTCTAACTAAAAAAGTTGATATCAGAATGCAGTATATTGATAAAAAATTCTAATAAGATGATTATTGTGCCGTCGCCCTCTTCCCGATAACTTGCAAAACGTAATCTGAGCAATTCGGTTTTGTATTTGCATATGCCGCCAACGTATTTTTCTCGAAATGTATTCGTTTATCAAAGAAATTCAAGAGACAAAATGTTCATGATTTTTCATGCAACTTAAAAGGTGCCGTAATTGACGTTTATACAATGAACAGTCGCAATTATACAATTTCTCGAAGCATCTTGTATCGACAAAATTGTTCTTCATTAGTAGCTAATTACCTGGAAGCATGGATTAACCGAAGTTGATGAATTTTGCTATTTGTTCGTTCTTATGAAAAAAATGATTTTTTTTAAAAAATTGACATTATTAAATATATATATTGTAATACTAATTAGAGGTCATTCATGATTTTAATAATTGGATATTTGTGGTGGATTGTTAGCGGTTCCAATTTCAAAGGCGACAATGTATAGAGAGCTTTGTTTTGCCGCGAGCGCTTTCTAAAACAACAGTCGGGTGTTGGAAGTCGGGTGTTGAGAGTCGGAAGTGGGAAGCCAGACAGCGAGCAGGGTGGCAGGTCCAAATTCATCCGGAAAGATTAAAACTTAAATTGGAGTAAGAAGTTTTGGACAGTAAAATTTCAACGAAAAAGTTACAAGCAGTAATCAAATAAATCACGCCGAAATAAAAATCTATAAGTACTGTGACCGCCACCAATTCCAGAGAGAAATAATACGGAACAATTTGTCCAACCAATAATCCAGAAGGAGTTTGCAGCTTCCAGTTTCCAGAGGAGATCCAGAGTTACGACAGTGATCTTTAATCCATGTAAATTCAGTGATTTTATGGCCTTTTACTGTGAATTGTTAGGTGAGCCCGAGCCCAAGAGAGTTAAGCCTGGTACCAGCAGATGTTTTGTAAGTACGAACAAATTTGATCAATTTTTGTTAACGATAATTGAAGGTAAAGTCGTCAGATTTCTATTTCACGTTTTATTTGATTTTTTAACTTCTTAGTTTGTAAAGGAATTTGATTGTTTAACTTCTTAGGTTGTAAGGAATTTGATTGTGTAACGTAAATATAAAGGTTGTTTTTTATTTAGAAGGCCCAGATAAATGACCCTGAATCTATAAAATATAATAAATCTATACTTTAAATGTAAATAATCTCATATAAAAAATGTTGAAAATTTCAAATGAATAAAAGTAAATTGTCTTGTAAAGTTTCTAAAGAATATCGTAATTATTTTGCAATCCTTTACTTCAAATAAAAAATTAATATAATTGATTCATAAACCAACTATGGAATTCAAATCATGAATTAATATTTTGCAATAAAGTGTTTAATTAATTAATTCCTTTGTGTTTATTACATTTTGACGTCACCAACGTGTGGTAATCAATTGATTTATTAAATAATTATATTTATATATATAAATATATAGATATAATATTAGAATGAAAGTATAGTAATGTTGAATAAGATTTCTCTATTAGCTCGAAACTACACGATTCACCTTAGACACGCCATATGACCAGCTACTAGAAAAATACACGATAGAAACTTTAAACCAGTCGTGAGCGAGCGTCAATCCTTGTTTACAAGCTCTGTAATGGGGTCAATACCCTTTATAAATTTTCGTGTACCAAGGATTACTAGCAGACACCTGTCTTTATTTTTATATCACAAATATTACACCAATAACGCCTCAAAGGCTCCCATGCACAATTGCCACCACAATTAGATTTATTCCACTCCAATTCCTTAGAAATTATTTCATAAACATTCAAGAAAATCTAAAAATACTTAAATATCAGAATATATAATACGTCCCTCTTAATTTTGTTTGTTTTTTGCCTATTATCTAATCAGAATACTCGAATAAAATAAAATTACATTACCAAATTAATCTCTTATTAAATTATAAATATTATATTGTGTCAAACATTGTATTATTAAGTAACAATAATACATTATTTATTGAATTTAAATATTGTAACAAATGCATGGTATCTACATCATTTGGCAAACGTCAGTGTAGTACCTGCAAATAAATAAATAAAATACACAATTAAGGAAAGGCCGAATGAAAAATTGGGTTTCAGTTAATAAAATACTTAAGACTGTGCCCTTTTCATTTCCGAGTATTTGATATTGAATTAGTTATATCATTTTTTTATTTCCGTTGTTTAACGATTTTTAAAGTAAGAGTGTGTAAACAACTATAAGTAGGGCTACTAGTGAAAGGGTCGAAAGATTTCTGTTGGTTACTTTTTTGGCATATTTTAGTTTTATAAAGTCTGTATATTATTGATATAGTATTTAGTAATAATAATGGTTTATTTTGTTTCTAAACTAGTCTTATAAAATTACACGGAGAAATTACAGCTGCACACAGTCATTATTCAACATCAATGTTCCGAATATTCTATAGAATTATGTTGTGAATTTGTTGAGAATGGTTGTAGAAGAACCAATAAATGGAACGAACATCTTCCTTTCATTCATCGTTGTTTTTTGTTTTAACCTCTGACAATGGAATGATATAAATAAAGTAATTACTTCTGCCTTGCAGTATTTGATATACTAAGCACGTTAAATGGAAAATATGAATACAGAATGCCGATCTATGGAGCAGAATGTCTGATATTCTGGGAGTTGTATTAAAGCGTAAATTTTCTCAGCGAACCCTCGAGTGTGTTGATTACAGGTAATTTAGAGAAAGTGCGAATACTCACACCTAATTCACCCGACCTCCGTTGTTTGCGACACAATTGGGTGTAAGAACGCCGCCGCGGGGAATTGACTCAGATTGTTATTTCCGTAGAAACGGGCGAAATATGGCAATGGTCAAACTCATAAAGCGTGACCTCGTGATTCAGAGCCGAGGTCGCCCTGCTTCCAGTGGAATACCTTCAAGTCAAGTTCCCGACAACGCGAAATTCCCTTTAATCGGAAGTTCTTGAGTGCGTCATTCAAAATTAACAATATATAGTACATGAACGTGAATATAAATATACTTTCTGAATGTATAAGCTATTCTCCTTACCAACTAAATCACTAAATAATAAATACAAACGAAATATTAATTTTAAATATAAATATCCGTCAAAATTTGCATTCGCATACTTTTGAATTTCGTTATTTCGCGCCAAATGTTCTTACGAATTTTAAAGTAATACGAATACTGAATATACCCTACCAAAATAAGTAAATTACTTTGCAAATAGAAATTCATAAAAGATATTCGATATTAGCTATTAAATGGAAAAAAATTAAAGGAATACTAGGACTCCCAGTGGAGGAGGTGGACAAGGGTGGCAATTTTAAAATTTGAAATCACGGCCGATATTAGCGTTGAATAAATATTTTCAGGGTTAATTAGATTGATAGTATTTCCACCGACGTTATGTGTGTAAAATTTCAACCCCTTTCGACATGAGGAGGGAGCACGCGTAGGTGTGGGGGTGGAGGGAAGTTACAAGAAAATAACGCGAAAACAACCGAGATTCGAGTCAAATCGTATTTATGTATGTCGCTGAGTTTATGACAACCTGTGTAACGCGCGGATGTGGGCGCGGGCGGGAGGGTCTGGAGAGGACGTGGGGGGACGTAGAAATGTTCAAAAGTGTTAACCTGTTTATATTTGCGCTGAATAAATATTTTTTGTGGTCAGTGACACTAATAAGATATTTTAAAATATTCTGTGCATAATTACAACCCACATAGGCTTGGGAGGAGAGAACTATGATGGGTTGGGTGAAGATGCTTTACATAAAAATAACGCAAAAAAACGAGATTGGTGTCGAATCCGGGGTTATGTATGTCGCTGAGATTAATTATGACTTTCAACTTGCAGTTGAATCCCCACGGGAGGGGCTGAACGGAGATGGAAATTTTAAAACGTGTTGTTCGGCCGATATTTGCGTCCAATAAATGTTTTTCGATATAAATTAAATTTATAATATTTCGGTAGATATTCTCTGTGTATAATATCAACCTCTATTGACATTGGAGGAGATCACGGTTAGAAGGGGGGTTTGGTGCAGCGTTACATGAAAATAACGCTAATGTACCAATATTCGAGTCAATTCTGGGGTTATGGATGTAGCTGAGTTTCATTGTGACGAACAGGGTAACGCGCGGCGGTTGGAGGGGTGGAGGGCATGGGTAGAAATTTTCAAACAATGTAACCGGACGATTTTTGTGTATAATAAATACTTTTTGCTTAACTCACAGTACCGGGGGGTGGAAATTTTCGAACATGTTCAAACGGCCATATATTCGTCGAATGTAACTATTTCATGGTCAATGAGTTCAATACCCTTCGGAATGGGACGTGAACACATTTAGGGATAGGGATCGACCTGCGTTACATAAAAACAGCAATAAAGCTACCTAGAATGGAGTCAAATCCGGGGTTATGGAATGACATCCCGTACAACGCCGAGCAACCAGCTAGTAAATAATATTTGCATACATAATATCAATCTAAATAATTACATTTTTGGTCAAATAAATACATTAATCAGAGTTTGTTTCCATTTATTTTAGAATTTTGGACACGGAATTCGTAAAAACATTATTTTTCAGTGTATACACAAAAAACTTTTACATTTTTCACAACAATGTGGTGTTTTACATTGTTTTCTAGTATCCGTAAAACATGGCCCACTATTCTTCCTAATCTAGTTTGTCAATATCATGATCCGTATTCGAGTTAACAGATCGATTTATCTGATAATTCGGCAATATCGTTGTCTGGTACTCTATTTATGTCATAATTATCTTCTTATGAAGAAGTCAATGAATTTCATTTTAAGGTTATTTCATATTGTATATATTTTTACTCATTTAGCACAATTGTTCACACACAGAAAAACATGAAGTTTTAATAAAAAACCAAAAATACAATATCCACTTATGCCAATAAAAATGTAAGTATCAAAATAGAAATATTTGAATAGAATAACTGAATAATAGCAATGATTTTTACGAAAAGGAAGTAAATTGTCACTCCGTACTACTGCGGCAAGGACGAGAAATATACTGACAGGAGTGGTCGCAGTAGGCCCCCGGACCAAAGATACGTTCATTCCTTATTCAAACGTCATTTTCCGAGGAACTACAGTTTCTTTAGGAGTATGGTCTTGGCAGAATATTGTAAAGACATCCCTGTGAAATGTCATAAGGGTTCATCCCTGAAACTGTCGTGGCTCCAGAGAAAACAAAGAAATTAAATTGCAACTGTCCCCTGGATCTAGCGCAACTAATGGATGGTCAAATACAGACATTATACAGGCCAAACTTAAGGTGAATAATGGTAGGTCTATACCATAGGGTTCTCTCTCGTTCAAAAGTGAAAGTGAGATCAGATGTTATGCAGAATATACAGTAACTGACAGCTAATATTTATGAAGTTGGTGCACTTTCGAACTGAATCTGTTGTTATTCTTACAACAATTGTAAGTGATGCAGGCATTCTTAGTATGGAAGACACATGTAATTAATAACATTTTGTATTTTACATTTCAGCGAATACCAAGAAATAAATGGTTACTTAAAACCATGTCATTGTAGAACGTCAGGTAATATTCCTTAGCACAGGGGAGAACTATACGATGGTTGTATTGTTCTCAACCTGATAATGGATTTTTTTTTGTATATAATCTTCTTCAGGTGTTAAAACATTATTGCTTAATTGTCTTGGTCTGCTCAACAACATCCTTCCATTCTTTCCTGTAATTTACTTTATGAGTCCAGTTTTTTAGCTTCTTGCCTTTTAGATCCTTTTGACCAACATCTTTCTCTCTGCTCTTAGGTCTCCTTTAGTCCCTGTTGTTATTGGGCTCCAACAGAATATTTTCCTTACTACATTATCTTCATTCTTTCGGTACACATGTCAAATTTGAACGTAATATGGCTACCTATGTGTTTAAACTTCATAAGTTCATTTATAATAATATTATCTCTTATTCTCCAAGTACCATCACGTTGTTTATGGATCAAATATTGTCCTGAATATTTTCCTTTCAAAGATCATTAACCTTTGTATATATATGTCGAAATACATGGGTGGGAAAATTGCGGCCCGCCACAGTCAGACAATCTGCCATGAACCGAGAATGAACTGAACGTGAAATTGCAAGGGAATGAATTATTTGCACATGAAATGTAGAAGCATGTAAAATCATTATATGAAAAACTAGGTTTAGATTCAAGCAAGCAGATGAAGGTAACAAAATATGCGTGAAGTTGCTTCTACTAAGATAAGGGATCATTTTCAGAGTTTGGAGGATGCGGTCACTAGATGATTTACGAACTTTCTAAATTCAATTTCCCTCGTATCCCATCACTGCTGATATTGATACAGCAACTGGAGAGCTGCAACTTTAACTTTACAGTTATAACACACTGTGAATGAATTATTTAATGCTGTGAAATTAGTTGCCTTTTAAAAATCTTTGTCAGCTGAAAAATTTCTATGCATGCAGTAATTTTCTGGGTGAATGTTCCCCTGTGTTTGGATCTTTACATATCTGTGAGCAAACCTTTTCTTGCTTTAAGATCAAAAAGAGTAAATATAAATGCTCTTTGACAGACAGTAACTTGCAGACTGTGATGAGATTATCTACAAGCAATCCAATACCTGATTTCAAAAAAACTTATAGGAAACTGTGATAGGGTACATTTGGCTAATTAAACTGTTTTTTACGTTTTCCAAGAGAATAAATGAACATCATTCTTTTTGCTTACAAAGAAAACGACATGATGAACTTTCCCACCGTTGGTATCGTCCTCGCCTTCTTCAGAGCTGATGAACCAACTACTGTCAAATACGATAACCGTTGTTTTGATCCTGAAGTGTAAGTGGGAATTAATGATTTCATTGACATGCATCGACGCAGAAAATCACTTATAGTTTTTTTTTCAGTTGGGAAACTGGCTCCCGAATACGTATTCGATTCTCAGTGAACATGAATGGCACCAATCTTGCGTAAGCTGCTTCGTGTGTAACTCTATCTGAAAAATGTAACCAATGTTACATCCCAAAAAATTGCCAATCTCACGCACTTTCGTACGGCCATGTTAAAACTCAAACGGTATTAATTGATGGAAAAGCGTCATTATACACGTTTTCGATCCCATAATTAATTTCAGTTGTCCTAAAATCTTCGTTTACAAGCTCGCTGCATTCCATAGATCGTATATGACTTGGCTGAAGTTGTAGCGTTACTACCTTTTTGGTCCTTGTTTTGTGTACTAATTTTGTGTTAACTGACTTCGGTCATTTTAATAGATAAATATTAAAAAGGGGATAATGAAGGTATCACATACAAAACTGCTGATTCAGAGACGTTCTAAACAAAACCCAGTAGAAGCTAATCTGTGGTTCTATTTATTTAGAGCTCGCGATTAATTAATCTACAAATACAACAATTATGTCAGGAAACTAGAAAGTAGCTTTGAAGAAAGGTTGGTTTTTCTACTTCACTATTTGCATTAATTTAATATTTAATAGCAGATGAAAATCGTTTAGCGAAAGGCTGGTTGTGATGAATTTATAAGGTCAATCTGTAAGAAAAACCCTTCAAGGATATTGTGTTAGCATTTAAAAGCGTAACTGACCGCCAACGGTAGAAAGTAATTTTTCCTATATACTTCCTTATTCCCTTCAAGAATTTTATTAATTACTGGTATTTCAAGAACCCATTTTGTGATAACTGATATGAGAGCGCCCGTAGGAAATTATTATTGATACTATTTAAGTTTATAACAGTGAAACTTACTTACAAGAAGTTTTTTAAAAGCAACACTGACACAAATAAAACGTCATTAAATGAAACTCAAATACTATACTTAAATTGTTACCTCATATGCATTACGTCTCTCAGTCTTTAAAAGTGTCAGTATGTGTGTAATTCAAATAAATCTTTCTAATACAAAGTCAATCTAAATTCTTAACAGGAATTTTTATATTACCGTATATTACCAATATATACAACACCTATCTACATCTAAAATGATATACCATGACTATTTCCATTCTGTCATGTCTTAACGGTATAGAAAACTGGGGTCACTTACATCATCCATTTCAAATTTTTAAGCTACAAAAGCGGGCCGTACGAATCATATCTGGTGCGGCTTGAAATGCCAGTTGCAAGCTTTTGTTTTGTTAACTTGGGATTTTAACTTTGCCTTGTAAGTATATTCTATAAATTTTGAAGTTTGTTTGGAGAAACATTAATTTATATGCCCTAAACGGAGCAAATTTTTCATACAACACTATACATCGGTATCAACTCCACATTGAGAAACATCAGCTAAGTCTTTTTGAATCAAGCATTCGTTATTCCGGGATAAATCTATACAATAGACGATATAAAAAAATTATTTATAAAGAGTTGTAAATCTTTCAGATAGTTCGTAGATAGGAAGGACAGATTAGATCCTCTTTAATAAAACAGTTTCTTGGTATCCTATGAAGTTACGCTATTATTTTCTTTTTCGTTGTTCGATGGGAATCGAAGTAAGATTTGCTACTGTAATCTCCATCGAATCAAAATTGATAATTAATATACTTATTTCTTTAATACAAATATATTAGTATATTTAACGTTGTTTTACATTATATAATTTTTGAAACGTACAATTTGTTTTTTGAAGTTTTTAATTGTAATATTTTATTCTTTTCTTGTAATCTTATATATGAAACATATTTCCTCGACCGAGGACTACTGTAATTAATAATAAATTTAAATATATATATATATTTAAGACATTAATTGTTTGAACATAAAATTTAAATTGTTTGAGAAATCCATTATAGCGGCAGGAACTTCCAAAACAACAATCTAGCCGAGCTTTGTTCCTTTGTCGAAAGGTCAAAATGGCGAATGCGCGCTAAAACACGAGACGAGGATAGTTCATTTGGCGATTAGAATTTAACAGAGTTGGTTGGTGCCTGAACATCTCGGAGGACGGAAAAAGTGATACTAGAGCAGAGACTAGCCGTCGTTTATTATATTATTATTATACAAAGTTGTGAGTTGAAGACAAAGTAAAACATTCACGAAAGCATTACACCAAAACTTGCTAAGTAAAAGTAGTTTTAGGTCCATAGCCAGCCAGAAATAGTAAAATTGCAGTTTAAGTCCAAAACGGTAAAAGACTAGCAAATCTACAAACCACAGAATTCACCTAAGGCAAGCAGTCAACAGATAGATGACAAAAAAAGAGGATCATCCGAGTTCCTGACATCCTATCACTTTTGACTATGACCAGTGTAAAATCTGTGAATCTTAGAATCAGTGTAAAATCTGGAAAAAGTGTATTTTCAAAACCAAAATGGGAATGCTGGAAACAAGCTGGACAGATGTGAGTAACAAAATACAAAATAATTATTTATGTAAACGTAATTAAAAGATAGAAGTCAGATTTCGTTCTCCTTTTTAAATTGTTAATCAGAGTTAATCTCTTTACTTTTAAATTTCGTTCTATTCTAATTGTCAAGTTAATTTCTTTTCATTTAGTAGACGTATTGTTTATGTAAATATAATTTGTTTGTTAATAAGATTTTTAAACATAATTGATGTGTTCATTATCAAACCCAGTGAAGACCCTGAGATTTAATATTTTAAATTTGTAATTGTTTTAAATTATTGCCACAATAAAAATATTGGTTGTATATTTTATTGATTCTTTTATTTAAGTAACGCCTTCCGTTTAATTATTACATATATAGCTTCAACGAGAGGCAAATTCTTTAAATCCATTTGATTATTACATTTTGGCTTCCACAATGTGGGGCTCGAATTCTTTAAATTCATTTAATTAAATCAATTAAACGACGTATTAATTGAGTATATGTTACAATATACATATATATATATGTATATATATATATTGTAGTATACTCAATTAATACGTCGTTTAATTGATTTAATTATATATTATAATATATATATATATATATTGTAACATACAAAAAGATTCTTTTCAAATTATTTAAATTAATTTATATTTTAGAGCCAATTAATGTAATAACCAACTTGAATATGTTTAATTAATTACTTAATTAGTTTTGAGAAGCAATTTAGTACATTAATGTACTAGGAAATACTAGGTAATTAAATTTCACTTCATTTTAACAATTTAAAATATATTCATGAAATTTTGATGTTATTAAATTTTAACAGCAATTCTTAATATTTAGTGAAAGGTTTGAAATGATTAAACTAAAATTTAATTAATATAATATTTAAATAATTTATGAAAACAGCAAAAAATATTTTATATATAAATTTACATCAATATTTTCCGCGGTTATTTATTTATGTACTTATTTTTATCAAAGAGCGTTTTATCGGGCTTTAGAAAATAATAGAATTAAAATGAAATGTCAAATTTCATTGTATTGAAATTAAATTTACGTAGGAGACAACTAAGATAATATCCCCAATATTACAAACACAAAATTAAATGAAATTTGACAGTCAAACAATTACGCAATGTTTACAAGAAATTTGACCAATAATACATGAACATAAAAACTTTTGATCTGTATTTCAATATTTTGGCCACAGAAATCACACCAAACTATAATTTCAAAGAAATAAACCTTTTTGTCTTGAAAATATGCTATTATGTGAGTACAATTACACCTTCGCTTTCAACATGCAGAACAAATCAGTTTATTCAGACCAAAGGGAGTATTCCTGTGGACACCCGATGTTTCGCACGCAGCTACCAAGCAGACACCTAGAATGATCACCAATATCCAAGCTTTTTTGTCCGTGTAAACCGGTCAGCTTTATTGTTATCCCAATTATAGACTGATTACGTGATAGGTCATCATTGGTCACCAGCCAATTACAATGATACAGGGATTTCAACAATAGCATAATTCAACTCTATCTGCTGCCAAAATCTCTCAATTTCTGCTGTATTATATTTCGTTTATAGTTTTTTAATGCAGTTCAACCCTTAAACATGCTTACCACTTTTTCTTTTTCACCAACTTCCTTACTCCTCGTCTGACTCCGGACTTGTAGCGATTTTCACTATTGATCTCCACCAGTAGACTGATAATTTTACATCAAATTCACCCCCACCCGCACTCAATAATTCTATGTAGTGGTGAGAAATTGACGTAGTCCGACTTCTAAATTGACTTGCCAATTGCTGACTCCGTTTGTCACTTCTTATTGCGTCTTTATTCTAACACGAGTGTTAGAAAGTGCTTCCCTAATTTTTGTTAGGAGAAGCCAGTTTCTCTTGTTACAGGCACTAAAAGTCGATTAAAAATTCCCAGAGAAACCCCTTTCTCAAAATGAGTCATACTTTTTTCGGCTAGAACCTACAGATGTTAGAATACCCTACAGTTGCAAATTCCTACAGACGTTTTACATTTAATATTTGAAATACGATTTTGGTGTATTTTGGTATATTAAGAGTAAAGGTCGATCAGCAGAATTCATAGACAAGTATCAGCGTATGACAAATTAGTTGAAAGCTTCCAACCGATTATTTAATCAAATTAAAAACTTGGAGACTGTTTATGGTTATTTCTGCACATCATCAAGTATCAGCGTGGCATTAACTATATTCAATATATTAAATTCTGCTATTTGAATTAATACAACAGGAGAAATACGCTTCGAATTGAGAACGTCTGGATGAATTTATATGCAATTATGAGAGTTAATTTTCTACCGCAAGATGAATGACTTAGATAATATGGAAGAGCACTTCTTAATTGAATCATTCATAAGCACAAAGATAATCTGGTCGAACAACAGCTTCGAGGTATATCAATATTACAAGAAACGTGACATAAACTATTTATTACTTGCATTTCTGATTTTACAAGATTTTGTTCCGTGTAATGTGAAGCCGAAATCCTGTATTAACTGGAAACGAAGCGTGAGATACTATCAAAACATTGAATTATAATTTATATTAGGATATGAATACATTATCCGTGCCAGAACATGTAAATTGAATTAACTGTTAAGTTTAATAATTACATTAACATAGAAAATATAAATATAAAAATAGAAACACTGCGTTTAGTTCCTAATTTGGAACTTCATAGGTTTATACATAATATTAATTAGAAAAGATGAGACCTAAATATGTTTCTTATAAAAATTTATTCGCTGACGTTAAATTTGGAAACTCAGCGTTAGCTATTTGTGTATGAATGTATGCATTAAATTGAACAATTAATTAAATTTACAATTTTGACTAGTATATTGTAATGATTATTTAGAAACATCAACTATCTTTGAAATCTTTAAAAAAAACATCACAATTAAAAGAAAAGATATTTACCCGACAATTAACTAGAACGAAATTTAAAATGAGAACGAAATTAAGAAGTAAAAAGATTGACTCTGATTAACAATTTAAAAAAAGAAGAATGAAATCTGAAGTCTATCTTTCAATTACGTTTACATAATTAATTGTTTTGTAAATTGTTTCTCACGTCTGCCCAGCATATCTTTCATTTTCGAAAACACTATTGCGGGTTTTACACTGCTTCTAAAACTCACAGATTTTACACCAAAATTTTATATGATGTCGGAAACTCGAATGCTCTTCCATTCGTCATTTATCGGTTGACCGCTCACCCTAGGTGACTTCTGCTTGCCTTAGTTGAACTCCGTGGCTTGCAGATTTACCAGTCTTTACTGCATTTACCTCAAACTGAGATTTTACTGTTTCTGGCCGGCTATGGACACAAACCTACTTTTACTTAGCAGGTTTTGAAGTTATGCTTTTGTGAATGTTTTACTTTGCCCTGCTAATTGCCAACCCTGTTGAATTCTGCTTCCAAAAACTGTTATACCTCGACGATGTCTTTCCGTGAAATCTACTCTTCAATGTTTTTCCGCAGACTCACTCTCTCAATATCTTAATGCGAACTGTATCTCACCATATCTTCCTGCGAACTTAAATCTCGTCTCGCAATTTAGCGCGGAATACGCCGTTTTTAGACCTTCCGACAAAGGAACAGAGCCGGATTTCTACTGTTGTTCCAAAAGCTCCTGCCGCTATAATGGGTTTCTCAAACAATTTAGATTTTTATGTTGAAACAATTAATGTCCTAATTAATTGGCATTACAATATTTATATGTTTATCATTAAAAGTCAGATAAAATATCAATTTATAATTATACTTTAATTTTAATATTTACCTCGTAATTAACGACCACAAATATACAAATACATTATTCCATTTACAAGCCTTAAGAAACTTCGCGGTGTCTCTCTTTCAATACTTTTCAAACATGCTTCATATGTCCTTAGGTCACGAAACTGAATAGTTTGAAGAAACAGTATTTGTGTCATTGTTCTGTATAGATCTTACTGCAGCATTATATGGAATTAGGGACCTGAGCCTGCAGATTGTCCTTCAGGTGCAATGAAATCGCGTGTAATATCGAGCAGTATTTCGTCGTTCACGAGAACGAAGCAGTTTGAAAATGTTTAAAAGTCCAACCGTAGTTCTCAATAATGGAAGCGTCAACCCGTAGACAAAATTCTCGGAACCTTACAGCAATAGTTTTTCTTTTTTTTTGTTAGAGTTAGAACGGCCACGTTATTAATAAGAAAGTTAGCCAAATACAGACAAAATAAGTGATAATATAAATACCACACAACGTTTCTGGAAGCCTTGTCGCTTTCTTCAGGTGCAAATAAAACGCAAGAGCCTAGTCAATTGATAAAACTCATGTTCATTGAAAGTACAGGTAGTAAGTTCATGTGCCCAATGGATCTATTGTAAATTTCTACAAGTATTATTATGCTTATACTTCGTCTGAATGTCCTCGGCTGTCTTAATTTAGCATTCGCTTTGATTTTCTAAATTGTATCAAACCAGAACAGTCCTGTTAATACCCTTGTACGTTTTTCACTTCAAAGCAATGCTTTTTGAGTCCTTTACATTGGAGCGATTACGCATAACACTTTCAAACATTTAAGATGATAGGAGCTTCGATAGCGTGATGACCGAGTATCTTCATACCACGTGAAGTTAGAAATGAAACAGTTAATATTAACGTGATGAAAATTCTCACACTAATAAACAAAATTATGACATTGAATTCCATGTTTACACGGTAAATATTTTCACTAGAAAAAATAATGCAGAAGAAATTCACGTGTAAGCTAAAAATTTTATTTCATGGTGACGTTGAAAAATAGGAAATTTAGGATACTATTTCATACTCTGTTTCAAACCGAATGTTACGTCAATTTAAATTTATCAGTTTTTAACTAATATTTTTTCCATAATCAATACTATATGTCAGGGTCAAAAAAAATATAAGAAGTCAAAATATCTTATTACTTTTCTTCGTATATACAGGTCAATGTATACTTATAATTTTGTACCAAATACAACAACATATTTAATGAAAAAGCATGTTTCTTAAGAAACAAACGGCAATGCTACTCCTTACGTTCGTTCGTACAAAATTCAAATAATTCATTTACAGCTTCGTCAGTATATCCACTTTCAATGCAAGGATTTGATGAATAAAGGGCCATCTTAATATCAACTTCAATTAATGTCAATAATAAATATAGCACCCTTTTAGTCAGAAAAAATGTAATATTCAAATTTAAAACACGACCTTTCGACCCTGAATAGATGTAGTGATGTTACAATTATATAAAAGAAATTAAGTTGACAATTATTTTTAACGTGCGGATTGCCTAAACATTGCGGCCGAAAATCTCACTATTTAATTTAAATGTGATAGTCAAAATTGTCGTTAAGCAGAGGACAAATTGTTTAAATAGATTTCAAATTACATTTCTTGATTGGACTATTGTCGTCGAACTATTTTCAAAACAAGTAATTAAAATTAACTTCAACGAATTTTGATTACCCATTTCATTTACTGGAAAACTTTTTCAGTCACAATTATTTTTTATATGTATTGATCATTTGGCTTAATTATCTATTATAATGTGTAGAATAAAAACGCGAAGAATCATAATTAAATATCATTCATACTAATTTGAACAAATTTTGCCGAAACAAAATTGTGGGAAACATTCTACATACCTTTATTAATTATCATTATTAGCTGTGAAAATTAACGCTTGCGGTACCGTGTTTACTATATAAACAAAAAAACGTATAACGTTGACTTGCCAGAAAAGATCGTCCTTACATTCGAGGGAAAGGAACAACCGTGTCCATTTCGAATTTTTATCTTCTGAAATGTTATCGAAGCCAGAATTAATATATATGGATATAATATGATCCATAATTTATATGCATTATATGTAAATAATATATATGTATATAAATTATACAAAAATAAGTATGTAGGAATTAAAATACAATAGGTCTGTACACTAATTAGACACAATAGCCCAATAACAGATAAATTGAAGTGACAATATAAATACCAAACGTCAACTTATAGTTATCACATTTCTTGTGAACCTCATTTTGTCCGTTATTTGGCTATTTTATGCAGAATTAGCACTAACATTCCTTGGTAAAATTTTGTAAAAATTGATATAAATTCTTGCATGAGCCTTTACGGTTTTTCTAGGGATGATAACGACTAACTAAGCCTAATGCTCAAAATAATATATTTTTATTACTATTTTTAATATTCAAACAATACACTGAAATTTTACGTATTATAATAAGCTAACGGAAAGCTTTTATAATGTTCTGGATGACAGGAGGCGTAACCTCTAGATTAAAAGCTTTCCGTCACCGCATTCAATGGAGTTAGAAACACGTCAAATGGTCTATGACAATTGTAATACTAAATACATGATGATACAATTCGTCAAGAATTATTCATAAAGTTTTTCTATAATTGTACTTATAGATGTAATAATAATGAGAATTTGTCTTAATAAAAAGTACCTGTTACATGTGATCTTACCTCCAATCCTCCGTTGCTGCCGTATGCAGATATCATCACTTTATTTTCCATTGTGCGCTTCTTTGGCCTGAAATACTTTCAAAATATTTATCATTACATACGATTTCTATATTTTCACATGATTAACACACAGCAAGCAGTTTCCCATGCAGAACATGGAACACCAAGGTATTGGACCACACTGCAGCTACAAACTGGCTAGTTTCAGGAATCTTCTGGACAGCTCATGTCGGAAGCAACAGATCTGCCCCGTCCGGTCGAACCAGTGGACTGGCCTTGTTAGGAAACAAGTCCGTAGACACTTTTTCCCGCAATACCTCTCAATATTGTCTCCCACTCACAACACTCAAAGTTGATGGAGCAGGAAACCAATAAACCACCGCTTCTACCGGTCCTGGTAAGTTTCAGAACCATTAAGACTCCATTAAGGAAAACATTCAAGCTTGACACAAACGTAACGAATATATATATATATATATATATATATATATATATATATATATATATATATATATTGTAATAATTAAATAAAAACTACAAATGGCTGAATTTAATAAAACAAAAATTATTTAGCGAAAACAATTAAACAAGATTTATTAAAGTTTTAAATACAATATAATATTTTGAATCTCAGGGTCTTTATCTTGGTTTGATAAATGGGTGAATTTTATACAATCAATTACATTTAGCTTTTTAGGTAAATTAATTCGTCTGAACATCGACGAAATTAATTGCGGACGAAAATAAGACTAATGATTGAATTTAAATTAAAGAACTAAACAATTAAAGAAGTAAATAATTAACGAAGTGAATAATTAAAGAAACGAAATAATTAAAGAACGATCTGACGTATCTTTTAAAAAGTGGTTTATATATTTTAGAGTTTTCTACTTACGGCCGCCCAGGTCTCAATTTTGGGTTTTCTGTGCACACGATTTGGGGATATCACTGATTCTACTCATTCGAATTCGAACACACGGTAGCTGCTCTGGATCTCTGCTATTCTGGAACCTCGATCATCTCATCAGCTAGTTTCCGGACGTCGGTCTCCTGGAAGTCTCTCGATGTTAAAAATTAGTTCAGTTTGTGAAGCAAAACTTCTGCTTCCAAACTGCGATTTTATAAGTCTCTCTGTCAAACTGTTTACTTGCGTTTTATTTAAACTATTATATCTCGCTGTTGGACTCTACCGTTTCGCTTCTCGCCGATGACTGCCAAAACTTTTTATACTGCAAATTTTCTGAATGGATATCTGCCCGCATCTGTGTCTGCCGTCCAACTAACTGACTTCGTCTCCCAGATTTTGAGCGCGTACCATATCAACAATGCACTCTTTGTGTCGCCGCGTCTGTGTTGCGGCGTCCGCTTTATATCTAATAATGAGTCCTTTACTTTCCAATTATAATAATGGATTAATTACTAATTACTACAATATATATATATATTTATTGAAATGAATAAAAAAAGTTAATTAAATGAATTATTTAACAAAAAATTCTTCAGTGTTACAATTAATTTGCCCTACGTTGGCACGCTGAAATTGAATTTAACAAACAAATATTTTATTTATAATTTGTTGGGCCTTCTAAATAAAAGAAAACCTTTATAAGCCAAATTTACTTTATTGAATATAAATTTACGATATTTCCTCTGTGGTTAAATACATTTAAATCTCAAAGTTTAGCAATTTTATAACACCGCTCTCAGGGTCTTGGGCTTGATAAGTAAAGAACAATAAAATAATTTATAAATTAAGTAATTAAAAATGAAAAACCAAAATGATACGAACGAAATCTGACGTTTACAAACATAATTAATTTGGTTTCTACTTACAAAATGTCCTGCTGGTACCAGACTTAGTTTCGGGACTTGGGCACACAATTTTCACTAAAAGGCCATGAATCACAGATTCTACACTTGATGGTGAAACACACGGTCGTAGTTATTGGATTCTCCTCCGGTAACTCGATCTGCTTCACCTCCGGGTCATCAGCCAGACATATTGTTACTCAACGTTTTATGTACAAAATGTTAATTTAAGTACGCGTAGGAATCTGAATGTGGCGCTAAATATTTGATTCTGCTTTGCGGTTTTTACAATGTATCTCTCTGTCCAGAGTTTATACTTGGATATTAAAACTTATAACTCTCTCGGTTGAATTTTAAACTTGGGCCACGCTGTTCGTTCTCTCTCAATGTTCCGCTCCCTACTATAATATCAGCCACACTGGCCTCAGAAAGCGCTCGCAGCCCGCAATCAAAGACCGCCGACACATTGTTGTCTATGAAGTTGGTACCGCTAAACAATCCAATTATTTAAATAATTCCTGGCCTCTAATATTACAATATATATATATATATATATATATATGTATATAATAAAAAAGGATGTATATTTGTATGTATGTATTTACGTTGTTCTTTATACAAATTTTATCGCGTGGACAGAATTCAACAAAAATTGGTATATATATTCTGCCAAAATCGAGAACCGGTACTGTGGGGGTGAGAAACCCCTTGAATAAACGTGGAAATAATTATAATTGAAATAAGTTACGAATTAGTGTTAAATTACTTCGCGAGACGATGACGTCATAAGTTTTCAGACCATTTACGCATCCTAAATATAGTTCTGTATTTCGTAATGAAATAAAGCAGAAATATTTTGATTGAATAAAAAGTAAAATTTTTTCCAGTATTACTCCATCGAATAGTAATAAAAAACAATACGAAACACTTTACCATCCTTGCGCAAAGTTAATTTGGAATAGTTAATTATCCCGCTATCTTTGATAAAGCCAATATGGCGCCTTATAATACATTCAAATGTGTGTCGGTCGAGATTTATAAAATTTCATAATATAACGTACTATTGTATCCTGTATAATATTTCAGAAGATAATAAGATTTGTCTAAGGTACGACTGCTGAATTATATGTTTGTAACTATAAAAGTATTGAAAATGACGTACGAAACTCCGAAAGTTTTTATGGTCGTTATTCAATTAATGCACTATCAGTCAAAGGTATGTACAGAAATAGGAACATTTAAATTGAATTAAAAGTACAATTAATTATACTTTACGCAACGTATTTCTATAAATTTGTATAAATGTAAACAAATTATTGCGTGCAATTTGTGTAGTGAAACAAAAATTTGAGGTTAGGATAGCAATATTTGTTTTCCATTTTTGGGAACGACGTTATAGATGTTCAATTTCTGAGAAATGAAGCTGAGCAAAAATATTTTGATTGAATAATAAGTATAATTAAATCTACCTTTACCAGTGATAAATATAATTTATTATGAAAGGTTATACAATCCATGGCATTAATTTTCTTTTAAATAACTTGACTTTTGACGTGGAATATTTAACGGGATCAGGGACCAATATGTTTCCCAATTATATCTTGCAATACGCACTGGAAGATACATAGAATTATGATAAAAATAATACTTAAATGTTCAAAATTGATATTTTTTTATTGAAGACAGCGTATTTCGTAATGTTTTGTGCGGGGGTAGAAATTTCCAGACAATGTAATTGGTTGATTTTTGCGTGCAATAAATACTTTTTGATTATCGCACATTTGTGGGGGTGGTCATCTTCTAACATGTAAAAATGACCAATATATTTGGTCAGTGACTTAAACACCTTCAGCATGGGAGGTGTGCACATTTAGGGATAGGGTTCGAGGAACGTTACATAAAAATAGCGCAAAAGCAACCGAAATTGGAGTGGATCGGGACATCTCGGGCAACGCCGGCACCCAGCTAGTATATATATATATACATATTGTAATATCCCATGTTTATGCAGACATAAATTTATTTTATAATTATTCTTATTCATTTTGGCAGTTACATCGATACTTTTTTTTTCTTTCCCGCAACTGGACTTGCAGCCAATCTTCTAACTCAACAATCGCAAAGATGTCTAGCTCACGCGATCCGAAAATTTCATTATTTAAAAATGCTGGTTAGGATAAAGGATAGATTCTATTTATTGTTAATTTTTTATTTGACTTAACATTCTTTATTTATATTTTCAATATTAATTAATAAATTTTTTCGTAATTAATTTATCCCGAAAAAAATGTATGTTTTAACTCGCAACAACCCTGTCTACTAAAACATCTGAATCTGATTATTAGCTTTTCATTTCGTTATTGGTTTCCATAGACGACAGTTCCATAATCTCGAGCTGCCATTTACACTAATAAGGCAGAATCAGATTAAATTATTTGGAACATATTTATACTACATTATAAGTATTTTACGAGAGGGTGACCCTCTGAAGACGCCGCATCCTTCCTGGACAATTTTTTTTCTTGCCAATCGTCTACGCGAAGTGCGATCCCGGGCCTATATGTGGGAGCAAGCAGACTCCCGAACTTTAAAAGGTACTGTGGACGTGTCCAAATTCTTGCACTGGGCATTTTGAGCGCTGAAATTTTAAAACATTATTTCGATTCACGATCGACAATGGTCGAACAACTTTTTGTGACTGTGGAACGTTGTTTTAGTTCAATTCAGTATGTTTTTTGTACTGTTAACATTAAGGCGTATATAGAGAAATTTGTTTTTTGTTTATTTCCCCTTTTTTGAAAACATTCAGAGACAAAGAAAGTTGTTTGTTGTGCTTCTTTTCCCGTTTTAATTTTTGAAACATTCAGAGACATTAAACAGTTAAGTGAACATTTATATGATTATTTTGAGGTTATAACATCAATTTCTTTACTCAAATATAATATATCAATATAATTATATTGTATGTATAATGAAGTTGTGTAAATAAAGTTGTCTTTTGTGGGAATCTTTTGCAATTAATTGGTTTTTATAAAAACAATCCTTTTCCCAGCATTCTCCACGGTAAATATAACCCTGTATGAGTTCAATGTCAAAATTCGGTTTTCCAAACCCAAGGTAAGTTTTTCTTTGCGTGTTTGTTTCTCACAAGCTTTATAATCTTGAGAACCTTAAACCCACCTGAGAAGTTAACTCAGAGGGGCGGTTATAATATATATATAAATTATTTTTAACTGACATATTAGTAATTAAAAATATATATATTAGTTATATATACAATATACAAATATTGTTAAAAGTACCAGCTTATTAGTCAGAATTTTTTTAACCAATTTAAAACAACATTTAACACACTATAAATTATATTTATACACAATTGTATTAAAAATTATCACGTTTGTAAGACTTTGTTTCTGAAATTTTTTAGATAACTGAATTTAATTGTAACTGTACACCTGAAGAGGTCCCGATCAGGGACGAAACGTTGTGTTTGTTAAATATTATTTTTTAAATTATTTAATAAAAAGAATTCTGACTATTAAGCTGGTGTTTTTAACATTTATTTTAAGAGAAGTCAGTTATTATAATTGATAACAAACATTAATAAACAATTACAGTAATATAATATTCAGGAAATTAACATGAGCATTTTCTAAGAAACAGCATGCACTTAAGGAAATGTCAAACTTTTGGCATGCCTGTCCTAGCTTTATGTGAGTGTCATTCTAAGGGTATTTTAATTGCACTAAAATAATAATTATCCGATTAATGGGAATTGTTGATAAATCAGACCTAATTATATTTATGTTGAATATGTGCTACATCATGAGCCAAATTGACATTGGTCACGTTTGATATTTTTTGTTTATTTTTTTCCGCATCGTATTAACAAAAATACATCTAAAAAATTAGTTTAAAAAATATGCACTAAAGGGCAACAAATATTTTTGCGATGTGACACTTTTTTTATTGAAATTTTTTATGGTCGCGTCAACCAAAAAGTTATTGGCGATTTCCTAGATTCTTTAACTGATAGGGTACATAATATTTACTTTATTCTAGTGCGATGATTGTGGTTGCATTCAGTTTCTTCTCAAATTAGATGGTCGATTTTGGCACTGGATAAGAAGGCTAGTAATGAAGCGATTGCTTCTGGATCATTTCAGTAGTCCTTTGTACTGAATTTGGCTATTGTCATGTTTCGTTTTTCTTCAAAGTTTTTGCATTCAAAAAGCACATGTCGAATGGTGAGGGATTGGTTGTACAGACTACATATGGGTTGGGGTGAGAGGTTGGTATGGAGGGATCTTATCCTGGACATCAATATCTGCTGGCTTCTGTGCAGGGAGTAGTAGTTCGGATTATGATGTTATTTCCTGATGGAAGAGTCCGTTGATTCCAGTACGCCTTCTTGCTTGCCAGGCTGATTCTATTTTCTTCTTGAGACCCTTGTAATAGCCCGAGACTGTGCATACTGAAGATGTGTCATGCTGTATGTTGGTAGCGAGAGCGTTCACCGCCTCGTATCCCGCTATATGAGCATGAGCGGGGATCCAGAAGAAGTGTATTGATTTTCTACATGCTGATATGTTCGGTAAAAGTATTCTGATTTTGATAATGTTTCCAGTCCTGATTTTTGGGTCCATTATGGCATTTAGTGCTTCCGTAACCAACAAGGAAAATTATTACGTTGTTTCGAGGGGATTCAGTGCAGTATTCGAGTGCAATGAGTATTGCGTAGATCTCCGCGGTCGTGATGGATTCAGGTGAGTTTATCTGGACCACTTTCCTATGATTCCCGTGAATGAACGCGCTTGTGGTTCTCGTTTCCGTTTTTGAAGCATCAGTATACAACTGGGCAGGATTTCCATATTTCTCGATGGAGATGGTCGTTGGCCTTTTCTCGGAGTATTCCTTTTGGGATTTTGCTGAGTGAGATGTCGATGGGGAGTTCCGCTAATTTCCACGGGGAGGGGGGGGGGGTAATTGGAGGTTGATCAATGTAAGGGAGTATTGAAATTATTTCCAGGAGGTTCTTAATGGCATATGCGTGGAAGGGAAGAGGTTTTTTGGTGTTGAAACTGAAGTGAGGGCAAGGTGGGATTGGTTGGGTTGGGATGTTAGGAGAACGGGCTTGCGGGGAATTAAAAGCAATTTTGATTATATTTAATTTTCTTCTTATGTCCAGTGGGACGTCGTCGGCTTCATTCTAGAGCCTTAAGATAGGGGTGGTGTGGATGCATCCAGTGATTATCCTGAGGGCGTTGTTCTGGATCGTATTGATTTTGTTGAGTATGGTTTTTGTTGTCGTGCCGTAGATGTGTGCTCCGTAGTCAAAAAATGTAGTTATTGTAGCTTTGTAGGTTAGGCTGAGGATCTTCTGGCTGGCTCCCCAGTTTTGAGCTGCTATTATGTTTAGAAAGATGAGTCGTCTTTTGGTTTCGGTTGAGAGACAATTTATGTGTTCGGAGAAAGTTATTCTGGTATCCCATATTAGGCCAAGTATTTTTATTTGTGTTTCATAATTGATTATGTGATCTCTATATTTTAAGTTGAGCTGTTTTAGATTTTTTTGCGAAGATAGAGGATTGCTTTCATTTTTCGAGGATTGAACTGGAAACCGATGTTGCTTGCCCATGTTTGTAGGCTGTCCAATGACTGCTGCATATGCATGGTCGATAGATGCATGTTGTTACCCCTGATGAGAAGGACTATATCATCTGCGTATGATTTGAGGAAAACTAGAGGGAAGGGGAGGGGTTAATCTTTGATGACATATTATTGACTGCAACGAGGAAAAGCGTGACACTCAATGATGAACCTTGCGGTAAGCCATTTTCCACTGTGAGTGCCTCAGATATTGTATTGTACTATGATGATTATACGGTTTTTGGTGCAAGAGAATATGTGGCCCGATATACCTATGGTGTTTAGGTTTTGTAGTACTTTCCATCTCCAGGTGGAATTGTAGGTCTTTTTGACGTGTAGGGTGGTGACTGATGCGTGGTGACCTTCGTTTATTGCTTGTTGGATGAAATTGTCCAGTGCTGTGAGGATATTCGTTGTAGAATAATCTTTCTTGAGGGCGTGTTGGTTACGGTTTAATTTTTATTAGAGGTCCATAGATGGATGGCGCTGATATGACATAATAAAAAAAACATAGGTGTAAAGACTGAAAATGAGTTCTACGACGTGATTGTTGTTTTATGTAATATGCGATTTAGATACTGTAATAATTAACATAAGTGTGTTCTTTTAAATGAAAAACACTATTAACTTTATACAACAAACAACATTTATTATGCCAAATTTAAAACAATTATAAAATATACAAAAATAATTGGGATCTCAGGGTCTTGAACTGGGTTTGATAATGGCAGAATTTATGCAATCAAAGAACACCAAATTTTACATTTACTTTATAAGAAAATTTATGCGTCTAAACATAGACGAAATTTGTTCATGAAAAAAATTATGCTAAAAGATTGAGTTTAAACAATTTCATTTTATCAATAATTTAAAGAATGACCTGAATAATTAAAGAACGATCTGACGTTTATCTTTTAAAAACGGTTTACAATAATTTTAAAGTTTTCTTTCTACTTACGGCAGCCCAGGACTCATTTTAACTTTTCGTGCACAATTTTGGGGTTTTCACAGATTCTAATTACTCACAGACTCTAATTAGCATAGTCTGCCAGTTAGTTTAAAATGGATTGGTTGATTCTCGATGATTTACTGCAAACTGGATTTGTAGATCTCGTGAATCATGTTGAAAATGCAACTCACTGGTTTTGTCTGTTGACTGAAGATTGATTTACTTTCTGCAATTTGATGTAACAGCGTACTTATTACTGGAACACATTCTCTCGTTCCTGGCGGGGGCTACCTTTGGGGATGCTCTCACATCTCTCTGGTTTTTTTGAACTAAGGTTCCCACATGCCGAGGCACCTCGGCCTGTTTTGAGAGGTGTATGTTCCGGGGTCGCAGACCTTGGGCATACGGCAAGAGTTGTCCGCTATTCCTATTGGAATAGTCGGCCAGCTGACTCCTAAACAGGCCAAGGCATGGCGAGGGGTAAGCTGCGTCCCCACAGCAAACTCCTCTCCCGCTATCGGAAGGGCGTGGGACAAGTACCCAATGCCCGACCTACCCGATGCAGGTTTTTCTAAGGTTTTCCCTGCATTCCTTTAGGCGAATGCCGGATAGGATCCTTAAAATATAGCCCGGGGGCCCTAGTTAACACTTGGCTACCTTCCTCTACCCTTCCGCATCCCCCCTTTCAAATCCCTTCCTATGCTATTAAAGGGGAGTTGCCCTAAGTGGATTACCCTCATGTAGCCTATTGCCCTAAAAAAAATCGTTCCTTAAATAACCCCTTTTTCATTCTCGCTGCTGACTGACTGTAAAACTTTTGTAATTAGAATTTTCTGGTCTTTACACCTCGCTGTTCTATGCCCGAGTGTCCGTTCGTCTCGTGAATTTTGAGCGCGTAAAACCTCTCAACTGCTCACCAATTCTCTCCCTTCATTGTCGGTTTGTTCTAGCGTCCGCTACCGCTATCAATAATGTGTCCTCTACAATTCAACTTTTCAATTAGAACAATGCCTTAATTACCAATTATTACAATACATTGTAGCGCGTTCAAAGTGACAGACATCAAGAGAATCTCCTAGGGATAAATCTCATCACCCCTCCCAAGTCCCTCCCGTCCTAAACTATGCTACTGATAATTCTGCGTTTTCTCTGACACGAATAGATTGAATCTCTTTATAACGCTATTTAAACAGTAGTTTCACAACCGGTTTACTTTATGACGACCGGTTAATGCCTCTGTACATAAAAATGACTTTCCAGAAAGGCCATGGTTACAATGAAAAAGATGTGCTCGGACTTCGAGGCCAGGGTCCTGATAAGTCGCGTAGTAACTCTGAATGACACTATTTGAAGAGCCTTCCTTAAGTCCTTGATCTGAAGTAGTGATTTGAACAAATATTGCACTGTCTCAGAATTTTCTGCTATAGTCTGTAAGCATGTAGTATGAGAAATGTCACCGTTTTATCGGGACGTAAATAATTTCTTAACTTGAAAAATGTAAACTGTCTTAATGAATACAAATTACAAACAGAAATTTAAAAATTTTAAATGAAGATAATCCCCGAAAATCGCCCCGTTGTAAATAATGAGACAAAATGAAACACTCGGAATACAATGTGTTCAAAGGCCATAAAAATAAACTGTCGCTGTAAAATAAATGTAAGAAGAGGTATAAGATCAAAATTAGTGACACAACTAGACATGGTGAGTCGATTTCAAATAAACTTTTCCCAGCGACATTCATTGCAATCTTCTTTGACAAACAAAATAAACTATCATAATTACTAATGTATGTATAAATTAAAATTATTATTTTAAATGCCAATTACGGGCAATTAAGAGGAAATAATAAATTAAAGTTAATTAAAGGATCACGTTGATCCATTAGAAAGACCCGGGTTTGATTCCCGGGCTGGTCGAGATTTTTTCATCCTGATCCTTTATTTAAACATACTTCATGGCCTATATGTGGGAGCTTCTTCTGTTTCATCTAAATTTGTAAAAAAAACCGTGTTTCTATCCATTTTTACATCAAAGAGTTACGAATTAAAGACATAAAAACACGAAGGTATTAGTGCATAGACAAAGATTACAATTTATGATCATTGACTATCCACTAATATCTTTAAACACTTATATTTTTAAAATTTAAGATTTTAATTGTTAACATGATGAGGGTCCACACCTGGACAAAAACATGCCGTGAAATTAAATTTCCTTTAATGTTATATATATATTAATTGTCTATTATTGACAATTATTGGCGTCCGGCGTTGCCCGGGTTGTCATAATGAAACACAGCGACCCCGGCTTTGACTCCAATCTTGGTTGTTTTTGCATTATCTAAAGTAATGCCCTTCCACCTCCACCACTAATGGTGCTGCCATCCTATGTTGAAAAGGGTTGAATTATATACAAACAACATCAGAAGAAATTCTATCAATCTCATTAACCGCAATTAGGTGAAAATATAGGCTGCGTTTGCATATTTCAAAATTTCCACCCCACAGTTCCCGCTCCTGGGGGTTTAACGGAAACTTGAACATTATAATTAAATTGAGCGACGTTAAGAACCCCAGATTCGACTCCAATGTCGGATGTTTTTGCGTTAATTTTATGTAACGCTTCTCCACACCTATCCCTAAAGATGCTCACCTCCTATACTGACACACACACACACACACACACACACACACACACACATATATATATATATATATATATATATATATTGAAATATACTAATAAGTGTCGTTTAATAAATGAAAATAATTAATTAATTTTAAAAACAATATCTTTATTGTGGAAATAACTCAAACAATTACAAATTTATAATATTGAATTTCTCAGGGTCTTCACTGGGTTTGATAATGGACGAATCAATAATATTTATAATCTTATCAACAACAAATCACAATTAAAAGAAAAGAAATTAACTTGTCAATTTAACTAGAACGAAATTTAATTGTGAACGAAATTAAAAGTAAAAAGATTGTCTCTGATTAACAATTTTAATCAAAAAGAGAACGAAATCTGACGTCCATCTTTCAATTACGTTTACATAATTAATTGTTTTTTTAAATTGTTATTTACGTCTGCCCAGCATTCCAGCATACCTTCCATTTTGAAAACACTATTGCGGGTTTTACACTGCTTCTAAACTCACAGATTCTACACCAAATTTTTAAGCCAAAATTTTATATGATGTCAGGAACTCGGATGACCCTCCTTTCGTCATCTATCGGTTGCCCGCTCGCCTTAGGTGAATTCTGCGATTTGTCGATTGGGTAGTCTTTATTGGTCCGGACTTAAACCGAAACTTTTGCTATTTCTGGCCGGCTGTGGACACAAAAACTGCTTTTTCTTAGCAGGTTTCGACGTTATACTTTTATAAATGTTTTACTTGTCCTGCTAATTGCCAACCCTGTTGAATTCTCCTTCCAAAAACTGTTATATCTCGACGAGGTCTTTCCGTGAACTGTATCTCATCATATCTCCCTGCGAACTGTACTCTCGTCTCGCAATTTGAGCGCGCATACGCCATTTTGACGGACCTTCCGACAAAGGAACAGAGCCGGTTGACAAACAATTAAGTTTTCTATGTTGAAACAATTAATGTCCTAATTAATTGGCATTACAATATATTTTCCTAGGTCATGTTTTTTACCATATCCATTCACAGAATAATAAATATATTTCTGAGTGCCAATTCTATTCTGTGTAACTCTGAACTCTAAAAGTAAACTTTTATTGGTACTTAAATATCAAGAAACGGCGACATGCAGTCTTCAAGCAAAGCCTTAACCTCAAAACAAATCGTTTTCCGTATGAATATTTAATGTCTGAACCTCGATCAGTAGATATACATGTATGAAGGCTACGTGACTGCCGAGGTTGCGACTATCGGATTTCAGTGCAGCAGACTGTGAAATCAACTTAGTGGACGCGTGCTCCAAAGTGCCAAATAAGTTGCTGCCCCGATTATCTACTTCCGGAAATGTCTCAAAGAACGAAGTTAACTAAACGTCTATGTTAGACTTTTATAACGCTGAATATGACTCAATGTGAATGACAGAGTGATAAATAACATTATAATTTATAAGTACTAGTACAAAATCCCGACTCACACTTGCCCGAAGCACATTTCCCGACAACAATACCCCGATTGACGTTTTCCCGAAAGGACAAAATCCCGATTGTCATTTTCCCGACAGTACATTATCCCAATTGGGGTTTTCGCGACAGGACATTTTCCCAAGAGATGAGATTTTACGAAATAAAGCATAACATTAATATTGTAGAACACTTTGTAAATTAAGTTATTCAATAATGCGTGGAATAAGTTCAACCGAATTTAGTACACGTATCAGTTAAGATCCCGGAATAACCCTGGGTAATTAAAATAAAAATCGGTTGCCGAATCACATCAGATGCTTGTGTAGGACTATGACGGCAGTTCTTTATCGGAAACAACGTACAGAGATTGGTTTCGTCTGTTTTAAGACGGCAATTTTGACCTGAGCGACAAGAAGCGTTGTGGAC
Source organism: Zhengitettix transpicula (assembly GCA_037074705.1). Lineage (NCBI taxonomy): Eukaryota > Metazoa > Arthropoda > Insecta > Orthoptera > Tetrigidae > Zhengitettix > Zhengitettix transpicula. The sequence continues at coordinate 183,574,138 of CM073591.1, read as the reverse complement.
CAACTATTGTAGGCTCCTTTTGCCGAGGACGATACCCAATCACAAAAATGCTTGCCGAGCAATTGGGTGTTACTCAAGCAGCCATGTACATGCACCTACATGCCCTGTGATAGGTTCAACGGATCGGAAAATGGTTGCCGCATGAATTGAACTATAGGCAAATAGAGCGACGCTAAAACACGAGCGAAATCTTGCTCGTTAGACAAAAAATAAAGTCGTTTCTGCATTTGATTATGACTGGCTATGAAAATTGGATATATTTCGAGAATCATAAACGTTAGAAATCGTGGGTTAATCCCAGCCAACCATTAACATCGTCCGCAAGACCAAATCGCTTAGGACGGAAGACGATGCTGGTATCGTCTACCATAAAATGCTGAAACTTAGTGAAACTGTCAATACCCACCGCTACCACCACCAACTGATCAAATTGCACCGTGACTTTCTTGAAAAAAGTCCGGATTATCAGCGAAGACATGACAAGCTCTTTTTCCTCCACAACAACGCACCATCGTGCACGTCAACAATGGTCTGAAACTACTTGGTGGCTCTAAACTGAGAGGCGCTACCCCATGCCGCTTATTCTCCAGACCTGGACCCTTCCGACTACCACCTCTTTTCGTCGATGGGCCACGCTTTCGCTGAGCAGCGAAGACGTCCGATAATGGCTTAATGAGTGGTTTGTCTCGAAAGAGAAGGAATTTTCTTGACGTGGTATCAACAAATTCCCCGGGATATGGGGAAAATGTGTATGTAGTGAAGGTCATTCTATGGTTGTGTCAGAAAGAGCGTATTTAAATTGCAAGTTGTAGAATGCATTTGTGAAGCTGCAAAGTGACAGCAACAGCAGACAGCACATAGCATCGACCGTCGCAAAATAAAATTCAAAAAGAAATTTTTCAATGCTTTCCATTACATGCCATTATCTCTACATGTATCAACATTAATAAAAATATATCACATTAATTGTAAAATTTTAAAATTCTTTTGAATAATTTTGTAAAATCAAATAGTGAATGAATAAATATCAGCATTTAAGATATTGATTGACGTAGAATATTAAACTTTACACCGGCCCGTAACTAAATCTTGTACTGATCCACAGGTAGTAGTTATTTATAGATCATAATCTTCTTACGGAAAGTTGAAGTTTGAGGATCTAACTCGTGAGATATCATGCCAGAATGAAAATTACCTCCACGTGTCGAGAGAGAGAAGTGGTCCAAGGTTGGTTCGACAACCTTTTGTTTATAAAGTTACTCCTGTTACCAGGATCAAGTACGCGTACTAAACGCGTATCCTTCGGGGTCATCGTGATAGAACAAACTCCCCAGGATTGCTGATATAATGCCACGATGGAAGGTCTCACTTTGCCTCAAACCCAATCATTTACAAAGACTCGTCTGACGATGGATAGTATTTAAAAAGTTGTGAAAAAGTATCGAATAACTTTTTTGCTCAAAGGCTATTAATTTACGTGGGTTTCCAATTAAGTATGGGACCCAATTCCAAAAGCAATGCGGGGCTAAGATTCGCTTCTTTAGGTTTTATAAATATTTTAATCGTTTCATCACTTTGTGATTTCCCGAAATGATAACAACCATGTCATAAATACGTGTTTCTGTAGTTCATCAGGTAATTAATAATGAAATTATGATTTAGATATAGATTCATGCGGCAACCATTTTCCGATCCGTTGAACCTATAACAGGGCATGTAGGTGCATGTACATGGCTGCTTGAGTAACACCCAATTGCTCGGCAAGCATTTTTGTGATTGGGTGTCGTCCTCGTCCAAAAGAGCCAACAATAGTTGGTCCTCAACGATTATTGTCGTTCAGGTCAAAATTGCCGTCTTAAAACAGACGAAACCAATCTCTGTACGTTGTTTCCGATAAAGAACTGCAGTCATAGTCCTCCACAAGCATCTGATGTGATTCGGCAAACCGATTTTTATTTTAATTACCCAGGGTTATTCCTGTATCTTAACTGATACGTGTACTAAATTTGGTTGAACTTGTTCCACGCTTTATTGAATAACTTAATTTACAAAGAGTTCTACAATATTAATGTTATGCTTTATTTCGTAAAAACTCATCTCTCGCAAAAATATCCTGCCGCGAAAACGCCAATTGGGATAATGTACTGTCGGGAAAATGACAATTGGGATTTTGTACTTTCGGGAAAACGTCAATCGGGGTATTGTTGTCGGGAAATGTGCATCGGGCAGGTGTGAGTCGGGATTGTTACTGTGTAACTTAAGTCCCTTTAAATGGCTGAGCATCTGCTACTTACAATTAAATTTATAAATGATTTCCTCTGAATCTGTCTATAAGGAAAGGTTGTGATTGATTCAATGACGAAAATAACGACTTGCAGATTAAGCTAATAATGTATACTAATAATGTATACTCTTAAGAATTTGGGAAGTACTAAATTCAAAATTAAATTTACTTTTTTTCGTGCATCCGGGCTTTAAAGCACAATGATTCATGCACGTCTTTGTCGTCATCCAATTGTTGAGACGAAACTTCAACGTACTGAATCTGATGTACGACAAGATATTACTTTACTTATTAATAGACTTCTGAGGCAAACCGTATTCCGATTATTCAAGTCATTTTTATAACTAATTTCATTACAACAAATAAAAACAACTACATATAAACGTACAATAATTGGCCAATAAATAAACTTTTATTTTAAAACGAAAGAATGAAATAAATGTAAAAAAATTACGTCTGATTGAAAATAAAGAATAAGAAAGATAGCCAATTCAGACAAAAAAGGTGATAATATAAATATCACACAACGTTTCTGATATCCTTGCCCCTTTCGTCAGGTGCGAAGAAGAGCCTTGAGCGACACAACTGCACTTGTCAGTTGACAAAACTCTAAAGCGACAATGGGAGAGCCGAAGGGTTAACGTAACAATAAGGGAACAACGACAATAGAAAACAGAAGATTCAGCGTAATAATAAGGGATCATAGCACTTCCATCCCGCCTTTTAAATAATAGTTATTTAAAGAAAACAAAAGAAGAACATTTGCATCGGAAATTGTACAGCAAACTGACCGAGCGGTTGAAGCGGAAAGAGAGAAAAGAAGCAATAAATTCCGGTAAACGCGGGTTAAAGAGGTTTAAGCATGTTGAACCAGGCACTATGGCCACGAGCGTACATTGCTCTCTGCAATTGATCCCTTGTAATAAGAGCTACCGCTAGATACTTAACCATCCCGAATAGAGAACAGGTTTCATGTCATCAGGAATTCTATTGATGATCATCAGGGCCTGGCTCCTCTATGCGTTGATCTTGATTCGCCAGTTGGTAGCCCATTCTTGAATCCTCTGCAGGTCTCTGGAGAGTCGAGTTCCCACTACTACATAACCCTTCGATATGCTAATAAACGTCGTGTCATCTGCGAACATAGTGATGTCCTGGCTTAGGGATGTCCTAGATGATGATGGTGTACAGTGCAGGACTACTCCGTGTATGTTATTTCTCGAGGACTATTAATCTTCACCAACAAAGTCGTAGCCTTAGTGCCCTATGATTTGCACTTAGCAATTTGGCATGCCGGAGCGCGCCAGGTTTCAAATTAGGCCCTACTGCCAGACGGAGTCAAAGGCCTTTGCAATATCCAGGAGCAATACCCGCACGTAACTCTCGCTTGTTAAGAGTGAATGAGGCTCTCTCACTTATAAGTTGTGTCGTCGATAGACTCTTCCTGAAAGCAAACTGAAAGATGGGAATTAGTTTAAGGTCGTCTATGAGGACCTGCAATCTTACCAGCAATATTTTCTCGAAGACCTTCGAGAGCATCGGCGTGTAGTTGCCGGGAATCTTCCAATCCTTTCCGGACTTGGGGACGGCACCGATCGTGGCGTGCTGCCATTCTCTGAGGAATCTCCACTTTCTCAGTATCGCGTTGAAGATGTAGTCGACTGCCTCCGGCGGGACCTATTGGACCTTGTGTAGATTCTTAACAACCTTAACCACTTAATAGTGTGGGCTTCTGCCTCTCACAGAATAGGCTTCAATCAAAGCTCATTCTTGAATCCTCTGCAGGCGTTTGGAGAGTTGAGATCCCACTACTACATGATCCTACATGGTCATGGTCAGTTAGGTGACAAATAGACAGCAGCTCAAAAGAAATGGAATGGAGTCAGAGGCTTCAGGCTGTGATATTGGCGCCGTATTTTAGAAACACGGATTTTTGAAATTAGATAATTTAATTAACTTTACAACAGCTGAAGAGGTCTTAATAAATTAGGGATGAAACTATGTGAACGTTTTTTCTATTATAATGTTTTAAAATTTAAATTAATAATAAATTTATGACTAAACAGGTTGATGTTTTTATTTATTTAAGAACGTCTGATAAATACAACTGTTAAAATATTTGTATCTTAATTGATCATTTCTAAGCACATTTATTAAACGAATCACTACCAATTGGAACAGTTACTATTTTATAGAGAGAAATTATAAATCCAGGTAAGTTTCAGAAATGTTATACATTGTACTTGTATTACATTCACTAAACCAAGACTGATTCTTTACGAAATAAAGTTGCCTTTCTGGAACTGTATACCTGAACACTCAGCGGTCAGGATTGAGGAAGGGCCTGTGGGCGGGGAGGAGCGGGGGTGGTTATCCGCTCATGCCACGTGCAGAAATAGCATGTCACCGTGATATTGAGGTTCCACAGGGAAGTATTTTGGACCCTATACTTTTTAATTTAGATATAAATTATATGTATCGTTGTTTTCAAAACTCTGATATTAATCTTAGGTTATATGTTGATGATCCGTTATATGTATTTCAGGTCCAATGATTATAGTTAAAAAAATGAGGAAATTGAGTATTTATCTCTGACGTTAAATGTGTTAAAAACGAAATATATGTATATTGGCACGAAAGTCAGCTGTAATAGATTAGACGATAGCTGTGAACTAATTATAAGCATTAATACGATATATACAGTTAACAATTATAAATATTTAGGAGTTATATTGAATGAAAAAATCAAAATGGATTGTCATACAGATTTTGTAGGTAGAAAGATAGGGTTTTTATATAGAGTAGGAAAATGTTTAACCAAAGAATGTAAAACTTTGTTTTATAATTGTATTAAACTTCCACTTTTCAATTATTGTTGTTGTGTTGTATGGTGTATCTAATAAATACATAGACAGAATTAAAAAGTTGCAAATTTGCGTCGATTCCCTGGACCTAGCGCCACTAACGGAGGGTTAAATATTTATTCAATATAAATTAACAAAATTAATTAGATTTAAATAGTAACAGTATATTCAATATTTATTTTATCCTGAATTATCTGTAAATATTTTCATTGTTTTGTGTTCCTCTATTCGCTTTTTTTTTTAGGGCAATAGGCTACATGAGGGTAATCCACTTAGGGCAACTCCCCTTTAATAGCATAGGAAGGGATTTGAAAGGGGGGATGCGGAAGGGTAGAGGAAGGTAGCCAAGGGTTAACTAGGGCCCCCGGGCTATATTTTAAGGATCCTACCCGGCATTCGCCTAAAGGAATGCAGGGAAAACCTTAGAAAAACCTGCATCGGGTAGGTCGGGCATTGGGTACTTGTCCCACGCCCTTCCGATAGCGGGAGAGGAGTTTGCTGTGGGGACGCAGCTTACCCCTCGCCATGCCTTGGCCTGTTTAGGAGGCAGCTGGCCGACTATTCCAATAGGAATAGCGGACAACTCTTGCCGTATGCCCAAGGTCTGCGACCCCGGAACATACACCTCTCAAAACAGGCCGAGGTGCCTCGGCATGTGGGAACCTTAGTTCAAAAAAACCAGAGAGATGTGAGAGCATCCCCAAAGGTAGCCCCCGCCAGAGCTCTCTGGGAAGGTTCACCTGCGAGAAATCCTCTCGCAGGCTTCCTTGGTCTCAATCTCCTCTATTCGCGGATATATCAAAACTTATAAAATGATGTAAATCATAGACGACTGCGCGTGCGAGAGTGGTGGGGAGGGGAGGCGACTCTGGCCTTACAATTTTGTAACGGAGACGTGACTCGCAGACACGGAATCTCCGTGTCAAAGGGTACGTTCGTGGTTAATAGGTTGGCAGGTACAGATACGCCTGTGTTTAATGAAGCACCAGTCTACAATAGTCAGGAATAATCTACCTGTGATCGCTTCATGATGGTGCTATAGCTGCTATAGATTAGTAACCATTTTAATAGAATAATATTTATAGACTTAATTAATTATTTTAATTATTGAATGTAATCAATATCAATTACAGAACATGAAGTTTACATATCATTAATGAAACTTTTGAGCCTATTTGAATTTCGCTAGTATTTTAATGTTTGGTGCAAAATGTCTTACTCAGTGCTGCAGAAAATGATTAATAGTTGAATCAGTTATTAGCCACTTTGTTTTTCTTTCGATTAATTTAATTGATAAAAATGCTTGTTAACATCTGTATGTCGTCACAAAGCGACAAATATATTTTTGGCAAATTTTCCTAGCTCTGGGAAATGTTGACGTGGTAATGAACGCCAAAAATTAAATACGTCAACAACATATAGATCTGGAGAAGCTCGTCAAGTTTAATTGTTAAGAATGAATTTGCTTTAAAATCAATCAGTTCCATTTGTTTTTTCCTAGGAAAATGCATTTTTTGTTTTCCTACTCCTTGGCTCGACAGCCCATTAAGGACCTTGGTCTACCGCGATTGCTGCCAGACTGTCATATTACATGACACTTACTGGATTTAGGAGTGAAACGTGGTCAGAGTTTCGATTCTACCAGCTTTCGTGACCAGGACGAGTTCGAACATCCATGCCCATGCCGCGATTCGAACCCAGAACCTCCGTGATGCCACTGCACCACAGTAGGCTGGCAGGATCGCCAAGCGAAAAGGAGTTGATAAAGGCGAGAATGCAGTTTTCTTCTACAGCAAAATCGTGAAAACGACTTTCAAACGATCCTTGCAATATTTCACTCTGATCTTACTGGAATGGAAATTAATATAAATCCTCATTTTCTAACAGAGAGATGTACAGTTTTAATTTCATTTCAAGTGATCTGCTGCTATTTAGGTATGAAATAAATTCATAACTTGTAGTTTTAAATTTAAATCATTGAGATATAAACTAAAATCGCCAAATCAAATAGCCAGTTCAGTCAAATAATAGCGTTCTTTCATGAGATTATTCATTTTCCTGTTCAAAAACGTTATAAACAACATTTTTCAATTTCCTAAATGCAAAAAGTTTCCAGGATGCAATGCGTCACTTGTAATCACCCAAAGCACCAAGATTTGGCGCATGCGCCACGGTTTGGCCACCCCTGGGATAACACATTGAAAGTTGGACAGATATCTATAAAAAAAATAAGTACGACTAGTGTTGTATAATTTTAATTATATGTGTAGCGACGGATGTCTCGATGTTTAATTCGCCGCAGATATACGTGCGACAGAGAGCTCTGTCTAACATCGCAGAGTTACCGTAGCAACGGCAAACTATTTATCAAAAAGAATGTATCATCTGTGACTGTGCTGATGAAGTAATAAAAATAATGTTACAGAATATGGCTACTCATGATTTAATTATGAGCTATCATTTCATGTCACGATGGAGATTATACTTGAAATTGGTCGTAATTTCAGTTGCTGCTATTACTGATATTAAAATGAAAAAAAAATTAAGTCTGATTGAAAATAATGAATAAGAAAGTTAGCCAATTCCGACAAAAAAAAAGTGGTAATATAAATACCACACAACGTTTCTGGGATCCTTGTCCCTTTCCTCAGGTGTGAAGAAGAGCCTAGAGCGACACAACTGAGTTTTGTCAAGTGACAAGTGCAGTTGTCTAGGCTCTGCTTCACACCTGAGGAAAGGGGCAAGGATCCCAGAAACGCTGTGTGGTATTTATATTATTACCTTTTTTGTTTTAATTGACTAACTTTCTTATTCATTACTGGTATTCGTTTAAATTTGTCGACATTTGTCCATATTCACATTATAATAAATGATTTCTCTTCATGGTTCTTCTCCATTGTATTCGTTTTATAATAATGGCAGTAATAAGAGTTCTCGGTAACATTAGCGACGGTGGACACAGAATGCAAACTACTGCAGCTTTGATGTGTTACTGAATGTGAGCAATCGGTCTATGCAACACTCCTCTTGAAGGTTCGCAGCTTGCACGGGATTTCCCGCAAATCTTATTTATATAGTAGTAATTGGTAATTAAGACATTGTTCTAATTGAAAATTTGAATTGTAGAGGACTCATTATTAGTGGATATAGAGCGGACGCCGCAACAAACCGGCAAGGCAAAGAAAACATTGTTGATCGGTCGAGAGGTTTTTTTTACGCGCTCAAAATTTACGAGACGAACAGTACAGTCGGGCAGCAGACAGCGAATAGATCAGATGAAAAGTTGTACAGTCGGCAGTCAGAACGAATGAATGTGGTCCAGTCACAAACATGCTTTCAAATATTAAAAAGTAAAGCAATATTCAGTCGGGAAGGAGACAGAGCAACTAGTGTGTATTCGGTGGTCGAGCGTAGATTCATCATGCTGGCCATAGACAAACCAATGAAGTCCATTTTCAACTAAAGTCACGAGATCTACAAATCCAGGTTGCAGAAAAGCATCGAGAACCAACCAATTTGTGTTAAACCAACTAACAAACAACGCCAATTAGAGCCTGTGAACATTTAGAGTCTGTGAGTACTTAGAATCAGTGATGTCCCCAAAATTGTGCACGAAAAGCTAAAAAGAGACCTGGGCGGCCGTAAGTAGAGAAAAACTTTAAAATCATTTGTAAACCGTGTTTAAAAGATAAAAGTCAGATCGTTCTTTAATTATTTAATTATCGATAAAATGAGATCCTTAATTCTTGATAAAATTAAAATTTGTTAAAATTCAGTCTTTAGTATTATTTCTTCCGCAACAAATTTCGTGTATGTTCAGACGCATTGATTTCCATAAAAAGTAAATGTAATTTTGATTATATAAATTCTGCAATTTATCAAACCCAGTTCAAGACCCTGAGATCCCAAATATTTTGTGTATTTTATACTTGACTAGCTAGGTGCCCGGCGTTGCTCGTGTACTTATTTATATAAACTCGAAAAAGTATTTAATTGATTACTTAAATATATTCCTTGAGTATTTCAGGATATAATCGTCACTCAGTCTTCATACATTACGAAATATTACATTGATGAAATTGTTAGCTAGACTCACAACTAATACAGCGCGAAAATTAACTTGCATTTTCCCCAAGGATGGTAAAGTAATTCGTATTCTTCTTTATTATCATTCGATGGAATATTGCTGCATAAAATTATACTTTTTATTTAAAGAAAATATTTCTGCTTTATTTAATTCCTAATAATCTCCTTCGTTCGTTGCGTAGTAACGTCTTTCTCTCGCGTGACGTCATTGTCTCTTGGCGCGCAGTAAATTAATATTTAATGATCACGGTTTTTAATTATAATTCTTTCCACATGTATACTTTATATTAAATAAAAATATTTCTGCTTTATTTCATTACGAAATACAGAACTATATTTAGGATGCGTCAATGTCTTGAAAACTTATGACGTCATCGTCTCGCGCAGTAATTTAACACTAATTCGTAACTTATTTCAATTATAATTATTTCCACGTTTATTCTAGGGGTTTCTCACCCCCACAGTACCGGTTCTCGATTTTGTTGCATTCTGTCCACGCGATAAAATTTGTATAAAGAACAACGTAAATACAAACATACATACATACAAATATACTCCCTTTTATTATATAGATTTAAAATTGTTAATAAATCTTGTTTATTAGTATTCACTTAAGTTTTTTCATTTAGAAACGCCACATTCATATTTATATTTAATTATTACAATATATATACATATATTCAAACATATATGCAAATATTTATTGAAATATTTATTTATTTTTATATATTTTTACTCTTATTTATTTTTCAACACACTCCCCCTCCCCCCCCCCTCCGGAAAATTAGAAAGAAGGGAGAGCGTCGGCCGAGAAAAGTAGCTGAAGGCGAAGAACCAACATCAACAGCGGTATAAGTGTGAATAAATGAGTGTAAGAATGAGATTGTGAATCCAACAGTTATGTAGCCGTAAAGGCATTTACAATTGTTATGTATGAATGTTTTATCAAAATAATGACATTTTAGTAATGACAGAATATTAGTATGTTATAGGCATAATATATCTCGTCATCGCGGAGCAGATTCCACGAGGAAGGAACTCCGACAACTAGAAGAGGAGGCTGGACCTCCGGTTAGATGTCACCGCTGCTGTGGGATTTCCCGCGTCCCGCACGTGGCCTGCTGCGCGCTTGCCCATTGTTTCGGTGCAAACTGCCACAGAAAATCTTAATAATGCAATACATTAAGTATTCTAAAACGTTCACACTCGTTTAAATGTTATAACAATTGCAACTCGTTCTTCTGAAGATATTGGTTCACGGTAGTTCGTGTATTGCTTTTTAATGTCCTTCTTAATTGATTTGCAAATTTCATCAGATCAATCAGGTGTCATTCTGAAATAAATATAAAATCTTGCGACATCTCTATGTTGTTCTGGTAGTAAGATGTGATATTCACCAAATGTTTTACGTTTAGAATTAATTTCATGAATCCATATTCTTATTTTCCGAAAGAGATATAAATATTTATGAAACATGGTGCAGCGAGGTAAATAATTGTCTTGTTTTGGTATTATTCTAATAACTTACTTAGCATGTCTTCGGCTAGAGCTAGTAAAATTACGCGTCTTCTTCACCGGAAGACATTATTGCATTATTAAAAATACTTAATTATTTTAAGTGAAACTGCTGTGTTCGCTGGAAGGCGTCTAGAAAATGAATTCCCATTCCCGTGTGTGGAGGGCCGTGCGGTACGCTGTCCCGTATCTGCCACGGGACTCCCGCTCCCGTTCCCGTTCCCGCACTGGTGTAACTGTTTTCGACACGTCGTTAGATATGGTGTCTTCCGTAGCCTATCTATTGATCATGTATGTGATATATAGTAAGTGAACACTTCAGAGCATCTACTGGGAGTGGAAACGCCTAGAAGACAACTTCCATACCTGGGACATCTTTCATTACATTATCATTGTATTTCGTGAAGGTTTCCAAAAATACTGTGTATAATTACTATATATAAGTATTCATATATTCAGACTGTAACACATTACTTGTAGGATTGGAAACGTATTGGGTTAAAAATAAGTGAACAAGAAATAATTAGAAATATAATTTATTAAAACAGGATATGGTTTATACAAAAGTTTATTATACGTCTTCATCTATATAAATGTAAATCGATATAAATGTAAATCTTCCTCAAAGAAAAAACATGGAAAAGAAAAAGGGAAATGAAACTATTTTTCTCAGGAGACACAGGTAAAACTCATAGTCACCCGAGACGCATAAGGACATATATGGCTAGTATTTTACCCCTGCATGGTCTGCGCAGGAAAATGTCGGCGTCTGGCGTCTGGTTGCTGGTACGGCGTCAGGATGATTACGCCCCGTGGATCGTGGTGGTGATTCTGCTCTCCGCCAAATGTGTCCCAAATCTTCTCCACCATCCCCCTCTACAAATTCAGTCCACGTGGAGTTTTGAGAGTGCTGGACCAATCTCCAGCCTTTGCACCCTCATGTGATCTTCACCGCCACTCAGGAGGACTCATTTTATTCCGCCAAAACCACCACCATCACTGATCAAGATTCCTAGAAGACGCAGGCGTGCAGGCCCCACCTGGAGGAAATTTGTCTGTATTTTCCACTTTTTTTAGGTGTAGACAGGCTATGTATAGGGTAATCCACATTGTGGCACTTCCCTTTACAGAATAGAGAAAGGATTTGAAAGGGTGATGCGGAAGGGTAGAGAAAGGTAGCCAAGGGTTAACTAGGGCCCCCGGGCTATGTTTTAAGGATCCTACCCGGCAATTCGCCTAAAAGTGATGTAGGGAAAACCCTAGAAAAACCTGAATCAGTTAGGTCGGGCATTTGGTACTTGTCCCACGCCCTTCCGATGGCGGGAAAGGGGTTAGCTGTGGGGTCGCAGCTTTCCTCTCTCCGTGCCGGTTTAGGAGGCAGCTGGCCGACTATTCCAATAGGAAAAGCGGACAACTCTTACCGTATACCCAAGGTCTGCGACCCCGGAACATACACCTCTCAAAACAGGCCGAGGTGCATCGGCTTAGTACAAAAAAAGCAGAGAGATGTGAAGGCATCCCCAAAGGTAGCCACCGCCAGAGCTCTCTGAGAAGGTTCACTTGCGAGAGAATTCTCTCGCAGGCTCCCTGTATTTTCCACAGTCTCCTTTGTTTATAAGTCCTTTTCTACCCTTCCACATTCCACCTTTCAAATCCCTTCTTATGCTATTAAAGGGGAGTTGCCACTATGTAGATTACCCTCATGTAGCCTGTTACATTAAAAAAATATTAAAAAAGTCCTCAGCCCTGCACCTGCTGGAAAATTCAAGGACTGTACATGTGCGCGTGCCACGCCAGGGGTAGAAATAAAATAAAATATGGTTTGAATACGATGTTTTAATAAAAAGATGGAGGTTCACGCTACAAGGCGTTTAGTAATCTACATTAAAAGGAATTAAAAACTATGATCTAAATAGACCTTTCTTTTTTCGCCAACTTCTATAAAATTTTATTTTTCTATTAACTGTATTTATAAATATTAGAAATAGTCAGTCTTAAAAAATATAACAAATTTATATAATACATACTTTACATATAACAACACATAATTTTTAATTCGATTATAAATCTTTCATACTATACATAACTTTTTCAGATAGATATTGTTTTAGTCTACTTTTAAGTTGTTCATCCTGTAATTGTTTTATATGATGTGGTAGACTGTTATATAATATAATCCTTTGCGGGGTCCTTTTCCGTTTTCTGTAAATGCGTCCTAAGTCTAAAATATTTATTCCCTCTAGTTTTTATGAGGTTTATTAAACTTCGACCCGGGAGAGATTTTTTCTTTTTTACCATAGTTATTATATATATTGTAGAGAATACTAATGAATTTATTTTATTTAAGATTTTCGGTCTTCAGTTCGACAATACAGGCGACGTATTTCCGTTACGCCCAATGTTTACGAACATTTAACGCTGGGTCAAAATGTGTCTCGAGGGAAGTAGATTACGGCTTAGTCAAAGGCCTAAATATCACTAAATTAGTGAATGTGATCCATGAGACGCTCGCAGCTCTTCCAAATACCAGTGACATGATGATCAAGGTCTTTATAGTTGTCATTGTCATTGCCAACTATAACAATGGACCTTAAACTCACTGTCTTGGTATTCAATGCTAACGGCATTCCTCGGCAGAGGCAAGAACTGCAAGTCTTTTTTAAAGTACGCAGTCGACATAGCCCTGATCACGGAGACGAATCTCCAGCCACTGGAAAACTTTACGATCAGAAACTATGTAACATACAGAACGGATCGGCCAACGCTAGTACTCATCCGGCAGCGTATAACACACCATCATTTAGCTACACCCCGCCTGGAAAAATTGGAAGCGACAATTGTCGAGACAAGGATAGACAATCGAGTTGTCCGGTTTATAGCAGCATACCAACCTCCCAGGTAAAAAAACTGCTTGGGACGGACCTAGACGTCATATTTGGCACAAGAACCGATGCTATATTTCTAGGCGGGCATATGAATTCTAAAAACACAGCGTGGAAGTGTAGAGCATCCAACATTAACGGTAACATTCTCATCAACTATGTTGCACATAATGACATAACAGTCGTCGCTCCAGACGCCCCCACGCACTAATCTACGCAAGGGCACAGACCTTATATTGTACATACTATGCTATTGCGTAACCTTAACGTTTATACAAACTCTACGGTACTGGCTGATCTGAGTAGTGATAACAATCTAGTACTCACGACAATATCCGTTCAAGAAAATTATCTTGCTCCCACACATCCATCCGTCAAGCTGTTGGCTGGGATCGCTTTAAGCTAGATGTGCACTATTGGCTGAACAATTCCATCTCACTAAATTCTGAGAATCAATCATATAAGCGACGCAATTACAGTTTCACTTGATCACGCCACAATTAGGGAGAAGATTCCTAGCATACACAACGATATACCGGACAGTATTCGAACCCTAATTATGGAGAAAAATTACTATAAAAGTGATGGCAGAGATGGCACCATCTTGCGGATAGACTTACCAGGGAAAGACTATCAGCAGAGATCTGCCAATGGTTGATTACACATCTGGGATAGCGTAGTCAGAGATATAGACTCTGAACCAAATTCTGATAGATTCGGGCTCTCAGCAAGTCGCTCCGCTTCCCTCGAGGTACAATCCAGCCAATACACGGTCCAAATGGGATAGTGTACGACGCTGAAGACAAGGTAAATGCAATGGCAGGCACCATTGAGCGCCATTTTCAGCCAATAGAACCCTTAGATGACCTTGATGAGTTTTACGATAATGTAGAACAACATGTCCAGTCTTTGATGGCACGTGTCCCCATCACACTTTGTACTGAAAAAGAAGTAGCTCTCAAGGTCAAGTGCACAAAGTCGAAAAAGGCACCGGGCCATGATAGGATATCTCCCAAGTCCCTAAAATGCCTCCCTCTTCAGGGAACTCATACATCACCAAAATATTCAACAGCTGTCTGAAGCTAAATTACGTCCTGGAAAACAGCGAAAGTCATTGTATTAAAACAAACGAGTTCTGTTCTTATCCCAGAACAGTTTGGCTTCAGACATGATCATAGCCCAATCCATCAAGCAGTTAGGTTGGCACATCATGCCTACGAGGGGGTTCTTAATAGAACCCACATTACAGGCGCAGTACTCGTCTACCAAACACAGGCGTTTGTTAGGTTATGGCATGATGGATTGCTCTACAATCTAGACCAGTTAGGGTGCCCGGACTATATGACACATTTGTTACACTCTTATTTGCTACTTAGCAAGAAGAAGCTTGTTCCCGTTGTTTAAAACATTGTGATGCCACAAAAGGAGAGTTGTGTCGCCAGCATACGATATAGTTTTACTTCCATAGATAGTAGGCATATATTTGTATACAATATGAATAGCAAAGGCCCCAATATAGATCCTTGCGGAACCCTGTGGACAATTATTCCTTTTCAAGCAAAAACATGTTCAAGCAAACTTGACAAGCATGCTTGATTAATCTTTTTGCACAAACACGGCAAATTTCCCTTCGACACAACACGATACAAGCGCCAGTTATGCTTAGGACTACGACTACGATGCGCTCGCTTTGGCTGCTTTTGCCTTGTCCACAAGAGGAAAACACGAAAGAAGAAATGTAATATATGGTGTAAAGAGTGCTTAATAAAGAGAAAAACATTTTTCCCGTATTAATTTACTTCATAAATTGAATATATATCCACGTGATTGGCATAATATCTCAGAATGAATTAAGAAATTTATATGATCCTTTTATCAGGCACAAAACCTTTAATTAAGAGGAAGCATACGATCATGAGAGAAGCTATAGGCTAATGCCCATTAAACATTAACAGTATCTTTTATATTTCTCGCTTGTCCCTCACTTGACTTCCCTGAATTGTTATTTTTTTAATTTTATGAATTTATAGTCGCAGTCATTAGCGACTATGTGCACATTTGGGTTTGACTTTGTCAGGGAACTAATTTCCTGGACTTTCTCAGTATTGAATCACACACAATATCCATGCCCTAGTCTGGATTGGAACCAGTGCCCTCTGTTATGCGAGGCAGTAACGCTGCCCACTACACCACAGGAACTCATATCATTGTTTTCTTACTTGTCTAGCGTGAAATCTTCAGCGATATCAAGACCTTTGTAAAGGGGACATATTGGAATTCTCTGATGTTAAGCCATGATGGACTACGTCATTTCCTTGTCCTCAGAGCCTAGAGAACCATGTGAAGCGTAGACTTCAATGACAGTTGGTATTAAATAATTATGTAAAGCACAAGTTGATTTTACTATTTTATCAATATTCTGTAATTCTAAATTGTGTAAAGCGTGCTGTAAAAATCCCAGATAATCGGTAATGATGAATATTTTTATACAGTTTAAATCACTCTGTACGGTTTTTAACATACCAGTCCTCAAAGGAATAGTGTCTGCAAACAGCGGTTTACTTCAACTATTTGCGACTCCATTTATTGTAGGAACGTTGAGTGAGTTACCTTGCAGTGTCAAAGAACTTCTGTATTCTGACGAACACCCTCATCTGATACTCTGTCATTCGTACCGAAATCAAACTAAATAACTCTATAGTTTTTAAATCTATCGTCTATGGGAAGTAGTACTGTATTGTGTCCATGTTTGTAGTGAAAAAAATGAACCAGTTAGATAGATAAATAGTTTTATTCACCATTAGCCCTCTAATGAGGAAATAGGATTCGTCACAAATGTACAGTAGATAAATTACATATAAACAGAATTAATATTATTAGGTTACACACACACACACACATAAAATAATTCATATCTGTTCACATTTGTCTAGTGACCACATTCATACACACAATCTTTAAGAAACACGCACAGAACACTTATAACTTCTTGGTAATCATCTCCTGTCGCTAGGAACGGAGGGATGTCGTCATGGATATTTACTAAAACGTAAAAAAAAGAAGAGGCAGGAAAACAGAACCAAAATGGGAGAACTGGACACACTATTTACATATTTGTAGCATATTCGGAAATTTTGTAGGCAAGGCAATTCAACGAATGTGAGACCAATTCTAAAATTCGTGTACGGAGTAATAAGTTCCATTTACAAGAAAAGTTTTTCACTCCTTGACGAATGAGTTGTAGTTGTTGATGTTCTTTACATGTTCAGGAAGGCTGTTAAATAGTGCGATACCGGAATAATGAACGCTAGACTCGTAGAGACTGAGATTGAGAACTGAACGGTTCCTCCACGATTGTCCCCGTTACTTGCAAAAAGATTCATGTTGCGTTTAACAAATTTTAGTACTTCTAATATGTAAGCGCTAGGTAGTCAGAATAAGAAGTATTTTGAACAGCGGTCTGCAGCTTTCTCTAGCATCTGAACCTGATATAATTCTAATGGCTCGTTTTTGCAGTTTGAAAACATCCACACTACGAGAACAATTGCCCCAGTTGGCAATACCGTAACACATATGTGAATGAAAGTAGGCAAAATAGACTAGTGAAGCAGGTTTGGTATCAACTTGTTGCATCAATAGTGTCAATGAGTAACAAACAGAACTAAGTTTGCGCACGAGGCGATCAATGTGCACGTTCCATTTTAATTTACTGTCGACCTGCAAGCCGGGGAAAGTCGCATGGTCTGAGAACTTATCCGTTACGATGTATTTGGTTTCTGTTGTAAAAGGAACTAACTTAGTTTTCTGTACATTGAGTGTTAATTTATTGGCGGCGAACCAAGTACTGAGGTTTCTGGATGCAATCTCAATCTTTGCATTGAGATTATTTAAATCAATGTCCGTAATTAACAAATTCGTGGCATCTGCGTATAAGACAGATTTTATTGGGTCTATATATTCTGGAAGATCATTAATACACAAAAGAAAAAGCATATTGAGCCCTGAGGCACGCCACAAGCAATGCCTGACAAGTTCACCTCACCAGCTTTGTTTTTTAAGGCCACCTTCTGTTTCCGATTGTTGAGGTATGATTCAAAAGAGTGCCAAAGCGTTGCCTCTGACCCCCATAATATTCTAATTTTTAGAAGAGTATGCTGTGATCTACAAGATCAAATGTCTTCGAAAGATCAGCAAAAATTCCGGCTACTTACAGTTTTTCATGAAGGGAATGAAACTCGTACATAGTAGTGCTCGTGGATTTTTGTTTGAGGAAGCTGTGTTGTGCGGGTGTAATTACCTTAAACTTCGTCAAGAATTCAAGTAACTTTTTGTGTAGAATTTTTTTCTAGTATTTTTTAAAATATCGGAAGTAGGGAAATTGGTCTGTAATTTGATGCGTCGGTCGGTGAACCCTTCTTGAAGATCGGAATAACTTTTGCAGCTTTAAGGGAGTCGGGAAAAATGCCGGTAGAAAGACATGCGTTGAATATGATTTGAAGGGGTGTAGCAATGACGTCGGCACAGTGATTCACAACTTTGCTTGATATGCCATATATATCCGCATATTGGGTACATTTTAACTTTCTTATTACGTTTATTATTTCGATATTGGTAACCGGTTGAAGGAAAATGGAATTCTGAACACTCGGTACGGCGTTTTGTAGAAGTTTATAAAAAGCACGATCTTCTGATGACTTATTGTTTGAAAACTGATCCGACACGTGAACAAAATATGAATTAAATATTCCCGTAGCGTCTCTGTTGGTGAAAGTTTTAGTGTCGTCGACAAGCTTTATATCTGTCGCGTTATAATTGACTTTACCTGAGATATTTTTAATCACCTCCCAAGTTGTTTTTATTTTGTTATTTCAGTTTGCTATATACTCCTATGTATGTAAGTTTATAGCAGCTAGAAGCACTTTCCTGTAAATACGTCTGTAAGATCGTAAGAAAGTCAAGAATTGTGGCGAAGAATTTATATTTTTAAATTTATTCATTTGGCAGAGCCTTTCGCGAGAAACTAGTATTCCTTTAGTTATCTAATTTTTTACTTTGGCATTGGGTCTATTCTTTAATTCAAGTGGAGCTGTCTCGTTGATGACTAATAAGGAATAATTTAGAAAAGTTTCGAACATATCATTAGCATTCTTAGTTTTATTAACATCTAAAGTAAAATTCCATTGTATGGTCTACAGTCTATTTGTGATAATTCTGAGTTTTGCGGAGTTAAGGTTTCTAGTAAGTAGTACTGAGTCTTTATGTTCCAGCTGGAAGAAGGATCTCAATATGTTTTCCAACCAGGCAGCGAAGGCAATGTGGGAAATTCCACATACTTCCAAAATCTTTCGTTACGGTGATCCAATTATATAACATTACGTCCCAAATATTATCTAAAACAATGGAACATTATTTTACAAAAACTACGTGTATTATTAATTATCAGAATTTTTTTAAAATTTTTATTAATAACTAGCTGGGTTTTCGGCGTTGCCCGAGATGCCATTTATCCATAACCCCCGATATGTCTTCAATTTCGGTTGCTTTTGAGCTATTTTTATGTAACGCTCCTCGAACCCTATCCCTAAATGTGCTCACCTCCCATGCCGAAGGGGGTTGAACTCATTGACCAAATATATCGGCCGCTTTAACATGTTAGAAGATGACTACCCCCAAATGTGCGATAATCAAAGAGTATTTATTCCACGCTAAAACCGACCGATTACATTGTCTGGAAATTTCTACCCCCGCCCACCACCTTCCCAAACCCGTCGCGTTACCAAGGTTGTCACAATAAGACTTAGCGACATTCAGAGTCTCTGAATTGATTCGAATCTCGGTTGTTTTAGCGTTATTTTTATTTAACGTACCTCCACCCCAACCGCTAACCTTGCTCCCCTCACAGGGGTTGAAATCGTACACAAACAACATCGGTATAAATACTATCAAAGTCATTAACCCCAGGAAATAATTATTTAACGCAAATATCGGCCGTTTAAAATGTTTGAAAATTCCCCCCCCCCCCCGTCCAACTCCGCGATGCCTCTCACACACCCGCACACCTCCACCAAATCTCGTGCATTGCCCACGTTAGCATAAATACATTCACCTAAATCCATAACTGTGGTTTGACTCGAATCTTGTTTTTTGGGGTTATTTTTATAAAACACACCTCCATCTCTACGCGTACTTCCCTACCATGCCATGCCGTAAGGTGTTGAAATTATACACAAACAAAATCGGTAGAAATACTATCAATGACATTGACAGCGTAAAATATTTATTTCACTCAAATATCGATCATTTTACATGTCTGAAAATTTATACCCCCGCCCAGCCCCTCGTACCCCCTAACGTTCCCCAGGTTGTCATAAATAAACTCAGTGACATCCATTACTTGAATTTGATTCCAATCTGGGATTTATTCACGTTATTTTCTTGTAACGCCCCTCAAACCTTCACCCCTAAGTGTGATCTTTCACGTGCCTTAAGGGGTTGAAATGAAAAACAAAATAGGTAGAAATATTATCAATGACATTGACCTCGATAAATATTTATTCCCTACAAAAATCGACTGTTAAACATTCTTGAAAATTTACACCCCCGCCCACCCTTCCTTGGGGGAGTTAAACGATTAGTTGAATGTAATAATTAAACTTATTGACATCCATGACCGTGAGTTCGACTCCTATGTGGATTGTTTTGGCATCATTATATTGTAATTCCACTCCACCCTTACCCTTAAGGGCGCATCACTCCCAAGCCCGAAATGGGTTGTAATTAAACACGGAGAACATGTCGGGAAATTTTATGAATATCATTGTTCCCAAAATATATTTATTCGATGCAAAATTCGGCCGGTTAACTTATTTTACCCTCCGCCCAACCCCTCCTACACCATCCTACAACTCCCAGATTGTCATAAATGAACTCAGCGACATCCATTACCTTTGATTTGACTAGAATCTCGAATTTTTAGCGTTATTTACTTGTAACCCCCTCCAACGCCACCCCTTAATGTGCTCAACCCTCGTGCCACAAGGGGTTAAAATTAATAAAAATCACATGGGTAGAAATACTATAAATCGAATTAACCCTGAAAAATATTTATGCAATGCAAATTTCGGACATTTTAGCATGTTTGGAGGATTCCACCACCGTTCACCCATGCTCCTGGCGGTGGTAGGCGTGTTACACCCGCACAGTTTTTGTTTCCCTGTCGCAAAGAACACGTGTACGAACTTTGGTGAAATTGCTTCGAGGGTGTAGATTTGTAAGCGGAACATACCCATATACATACCCACATGTATACACACATACATACCCGCATAAGGCAATTTTATATAATAGAAGCTATATATAAACACTATTTAAAACAATTACTAAATTTGTAGATATATAATTTTTCCATCTGAAAATAAACTATTCGGTGGTTTTAGCAATCTGCAGTTGGTAGCATTGTATAAAACTAATGCAAAACATTACGAACTACGCTGTCTTCAATAGATAAATATCAATTGACATCCATAATCCTTGACTCTAATCTCGGCTGTATTCGCGTTATTTTCTTTTAACTGTAATTCAATCAGGAAACAATAGAATTTGTATAATTCAGTCTATATTTCATTAATAATATATCGTATGCTCATCCTTGCACAAGCTAGATTGCGTACGTTTGCATGATTCAAATTCAGTCAAGCATTCAGCGGCTTGTACAAACAAAATCCTTGCGCAAAATTATCCTACAGACGCCCAAGCATGCTTGTGCAGAATGATTGATGAAGCATGCTTGTCAAGTTTGCTTGAAGAATAGATTGATTTAGAAAATAGAAAACTTTAAGTGATCCCCATCTGATTGCAATATTGATACTATCCAGCAAATATCTTATTGCGTCTTTTATTCATTTGAATAATTCGGTTCTGCAGCACGTCATATACCTTTACAAAGCAACGGTAACAATCAATTCTTGCGAGCGAAATTAGATCCTAATAATCCTAACGGCTGATTTCATTCTTGGAAAGCATGAAGAATTATGGGTCGTGACGAAATACTGGCAGCAGCATTCTCAATTTCTGAGATTGACCTTTGAAACACGTTTGTGATTGGTTTACGTCTGGAGGTGACCAGTTGCTGTGTTAACCTTCTGGTAGCCTGGGATCCTGTTAACTCGGGAGTCGTGTGATACGAGGGTGACTTCAACAGTTCAAGTAGCAGCTTCTGATGTCGAAACTTTGTCCAATTATGTCATTAAAGCGCTTTTAACCTTTCGAGGAATATTTTCAATACTAACACAGATCTTTTGAGAGAAAATATGAAAAAATATCACTTGGATTGAAATATAATTAAAACTCTGTTAGCTTTATGTTTACGAATAATACATGCTCATAGTTTCTGGTAAATATATTTTTAATCGAATGGCGTAATAAATAATAATTATTCGTAGAAAAGTTTCATTACACACCAAAAATTAATAACAAAGATATTTTCTGTGAAACTGTTATTGTAAGGTTTTTGTTACAAGTTCACGCATTGCTCATTACACGTTTGTTCTGAATAGAAGATGTGACAAATTAGTCATTAAAGAGCCGAGGAATGTTCAAGTTTACAAATATTTTTAAACGTTGTCACGTGGGCAATATATTTTTCTTATTTTTATAATTTTTTATTTAATAGGCTATAGACGGACCTTGGGAAACGTTTTTACCTACGGAAACAACTTCCGGAAGGAATTCACATGGGAAGTAAGCGTGTGAATTTCTTTAATCTATATGAACACTTGTATCCGGCTTTATTTGCATATGTTAAATAAGAAGATATATTAACATTTTAAAATATGCATTTAAACACAGAAATAAAGTGAGAAGCATGGCGTAATAACCTGACCTAGTGTTATCTTTCGCCTGATTTTACCTGGTTGCTAATTTCATATTGAATTTCAAAAACAGCCCGGGTCAGAAAAATTTAATTTAATTTTCGCACTTCTTTCACAATTTACAATTGTAGCACTGCAAAGAAATATCAAGTCGTGTCTGAATACGTTGCGCAGTGGCCCACCGCCTTGTAATTGTAGTTTAGTTTAACACGAACCCTGAAAACATTGACGCAAGGAAATATATTGTGTTCAGTTCAGGATATGTTTTACGTCAAAAAACTCATCCGTAAAAGTCAAGAGATGATAAAAACAGAGAACCATTATCCGGTCTGTATATCCAGCCCGTAAGAATAAAATGATTGTTTGTAAGCATTATAGTAGCGACGCTACAAGGGTGAGTTGCCACCTACGACAATACTCCCCTCCACCTTCTCCCATCGCATGCTGTATGCCATGCTATATATCACGACCTATAAATAACTACGAAGTTGAAGTGATTCAATTATGAAACACACGAGGGGCTCTGTACGACAAGATTATGTGGAACCATCACAGAGTAAAGGTTTTTATTTTATTTTACATCAAGATCACTCTTCGCCGAAGATAGTTCAGATGTTAGTCAAGTTGCATTTCCGAACGAGCGCTCTTTTTTTTTTAGGAACAGTGTATGTATAATGTATGGAAAAATATATAAATTCATTATAATAATAAAAATAAATATATGGCCTAGTGTCAGAAAATTAATTATAATGTTTATTGAAAGTCAATTATATTCACAACGACGTTTCGGTTGCAACTGGCAAGGTAGTAGAACCTTTCATAAATTTTACTCATGGATTGTATACAAAAATATACTCATACATGAGTCTGTCCCAGAGAAGGACGAAACGTCGTTGTGGATTTAATATATTTTTAAAATAAATATTACAATTACCTTTCTGTGTCAAGGACATTTAGCTTATAATCTTTCTTACATATATAATTGACTATATATATATATATATATATATATATATATATATATATAAATATATACATACATGTGTGTGTGTGTGTGTTACACATACAAATCTACACCCGTGGAACAAATTTTCTACACGCGTTCCTTTCGAACCGAAAACAAACGTTGTGGGAGTAAGATACGTCTACCACTGATGTTGGACGGGGAAGGAATTTTTTTAACGTGATAAAACGTCCGATATTTGCGTCGGAACATAATTATGGGGCCGAAGTTTTTTATGTATTGGAGGGGAGAACTCATGTGGGATGGAGTTTGAGGGGCGTTACACAAAAATAAAGCGAAAACAACCGTGTTTGGAGTCGAATCCGATGTTATAGATGTCGCTGTGCTTTATTATGACAACCCGGGCAACGCCGTGAAACCCATCTGGTATAATATATAATGTAGTCAACAGGAACGCGCTTTTATTATCTCTTCTAAACAATAATTCTCTTGTTATTCTATTCCCTTTATCATAGACCTCTATCCCATTCCCGTTGGACGGCTCTTCCAAGAAGATTTGTGAATAAGTTTTTTTTTCGTGGTTGAGAATCATTTCTTACTATTTAATGGCTTACTTTTCTTCTGGGAGTAGCCTTTTCGTAACATTGTATCTTTATAGTCATGCGAAATAATAATATTTTATTCTTTATCTAAATGTGTTTAGTCGCAATGGTAACGTTTTTTTTCCTGAACATATGTTTTACCTTTCTTAAATAAATTATAAAAAGTTTGGTTCCAAGATAGTTATTGAAAAGTATGTAATTCTTATATGAAGTTTAACGTCCGTGTAAATAAATTTGATGTTAAAACATTCCAGTAACAGACATTTAAAACAGACAAACTTTCTGTTGTATCCAAACATATTTGAAACAATAACCACTATATAGATTGCGACACTTTTCGTATTTTGGATATAGAAAAAAATTATCAGTGTAGACTAATTTCCGAAATGTTACACATGAAAAATTATCCCAAAACCATTAATGTGAAAACAGATATTGATTATTTAAGTGCTATTTTCAACTCCATATTTTATGAATCATAATTTTTTATTAATTTTGCAATATGTTGCTCATTTATAATTATGAATTCCCTTTTTTCCAACAATAATATATTTATAATTTACAAATCTCTGTATTTACTACTTCTCTGTTATCCTCGATTGAAGAGGACCGAAACGTCGTAATTTAATTAATTAAAATATTTTTAAATGTCTGTTATTGGCAGTTTTATCATACGATTAAACTCTTATTTAAATAAATTATAAATTTGTCGTATAATTAATATTTTATGCTCTCTTAATTGGCATGATTCCACAAATGTCTTTAAACACTCAACACGTTTGTATGGCTTTTCGCCTGTGTGAATTCTCACGTGTCAAATTAAATGACTTGATCTTGAAAATTAGTAGTAATTAATATTTTATAGGCAAGCGACTAAACATAAAAACCTGACGCGAGAAATAATGATAGAAGTGAACTAGACTCGGCCTGACACCTTCGCCGCTAATGTACCCTATAACTTTCACAAGACGGTATGATTGCTCCGACCCGTGATTAGATGTTCTGCATCTAAATATATCTTGAAATCGTGACGCAATGAAATGCTAAATCAGCGGAAAAGGAAAGTGACTTCCAAGAAGTTCAAGTTCAATTTTTGGGTGCGTGGTGGAATGTTGCTGATGGCCAACAGAGAACAGGAAATACCGTTTGGAACGGAATGTAGAATTACACAGTTCCATCAAAGAGAAAATCCCCCGTTTACGGCGCTCCTTGAGTCATTTCTGAAACTACTATGAAGGCCAGTGGTTTTTCACGATTCGAGCATCCAGCAACAGCCTTGCCTTCGGCGACTACAACCCGTTTACTCAACTTAAATCAGGTGATCAAGATTCAGAAGTTTGAGGTTTTGTGTGGCGCGGTTACAAGGTTTAGTCCAGAAATGCAAATAGGAAAGTAAATTATGACATTGTAATATAAGTTTACAAAACAACCCCAATTTTTTGATCGTTTTTGTCCCTGAAGCCTACAAGTATGTCTTTCAGCAGCTGTATAGAATATTTACTCGACTAAATTAAATGATTTGTTAAAATTACACAAGTACTTGAGCAAAACCAAAGTCAGCTTCAATATTTATTTTAGTAGATTTATATAGCAACTTTCAACCACTGTTAGGTCATAATCATCTATAAAAGATTATAATACAACGAATTTATCAAACATAATATCAGTAATTTGGACTTAAAAGTGACATATTAAAAAACATTAATCCTTTAGTGAAAAGTGTGACATATATGCAACATAACTTTTAATATCATCTTAGAGGCATGTGTTGGTTTCTAAGAGACTTAAATTGTGATGCAGATATGAAACAATTTGCCCTTAAGGAAATATGAATTTTTTTACATTCGTGGACGTGTTAAAACATGCCTGTCCTAGCTTTCTGTGAGTCATCCCCTCAGTCCAGATTTTTCTGCTAGCCGGACCACTTTTTAAAAAAATTTTCGAGAAAGAAATTTTAAGCATTATTCTCAGAGTATTCTAATTGCTCTAGAATCATTATTAACCAATTAATATGAACTACTCATTAATCAGACCTAATAATACTTATGTTCCATATACAACGCCATGGGCCAAATTGACTTTAGTCGCGTTAGATATTTGTAGTTTTAAAAAATACAATAAGTCATACTCTAAATGGTTGAACGTATTCAATTAACATAATAATACCTTAAAATTAAGCAATATTTATAATACATTACTTTGAGCAATAGATATAATTTATCTAAAAATTCTTGTATAAATTTGTGAGTTGGAATATTTACCTGAACAATTATACTGTTCATAATGAATTGATTATTTGATTTTAAATATTATATTTTCTTATAATTCATTGTCTGTTCCATGAAACATTTAGTAAGGAAATACCGTTTAATATCTTTTTGAATAAATGTTAACATAAATTTGTGATTTGAAAAATATTTCTAGCGGTTTAAATAAAAAAACATTTAATAATATTTTTTTTGTTATTTAAACCACTTGAGACAAAATGTTGTTTATCTTTTTTATACATTTTATTTTTAAAATTTTATATGAATTTGAATTATTGTATTTCACCTTACACACACTTGGAGACTTTACATTTTTTAGATGACAAATTTATTAATGGTATTGTGAAAATAAGAAGTAAAATCACATCAAGACAATATTTTAGTCGGAACACAGGTCCAAGTGCCAAAATATACCGTTGTTAAAAAATTGACGATTAACGTTTTTTAATTATAAAAAATCTGTTAAAATGAGTAATCAAATATATATTTATATATATAATTTTTTTAAAATTTAATAGCTTATTTTGTATTGTTCACAATCTTATAAAGTGTTACTAATGAAAAAGAGGGTGGAGAAATATTTGCGTAGTTCTGTTACAATAAACAATTATTTATATTACTGCTACGACCTCCCATTTTTATTTTACGTTAAAAGCTATCTTTAGTTTGAGACCAAGGACGTAAATAAATATTTTTAGATATACATTTCAACTTGGAGGAGATG
The DNA here is from genome assembly GCA_037074705.1 of Zhengitettix transpicula. NCBI lineage: Eukaryota > Metazoa > Arthropoda > Insecta > Orthoptera > Tetrigidae > Zhengitettix > Zhengitettix transpicula. The sequence continues at coordinate 183,547,080 of CM073591.1, read as the reverse complement.
GCGGTTCAAAAGGTATGCAAAAAGGATGACTTTAACTGCCGTAAAATGTGACATTGGTCTTCGGGAAACCGGTCCAACGAGACGGCACGCCCTCTTTCCAAAAGTTATACAAAGGAAAGGAATTTTCTAATTGTTAGTCCTTGGATCCGGGAACGTTCCCCAACTCGCTAAATCTTTAGAATAGGTTGAGACGCCTGAGCACATGTTTTCATAGCACAATTTCGAATTCTTCCAGTATAGAACGTGGAATCTGCATTTGCCGCCGTAGTCCACACCGAGATAAGCAAACTCGTTTCGTTTAGTTACCGGATCCGAAAAACTCCCTTTATTATGACTCACATCTCCTTATATATATGTATCATCTTGGAGTGAGGGAGGGGATATATATATATATATTGTAATGCCAATTAATTAATTAATTGATTTTAAATAATTTTAAATTGTTAGCGGTATTTGAGCGACCAAAAGCGACAATAGCGCTGAGCTCTGTTGCTTTGATGAAAAGCCGAGTTGGATATGCGCGAGAGACACTATGATAGTTAATTGGCGGAAAAATATTGCTAGGAGCAGAACACATAATAAAACTTGAGCAGAGACTAGACGTCGTTAAAGTTGTGAATTAATACAAAGTAAAACATTCACGGAAGTATTGCAGCGTACATATTGGAAAGTAAGATCAGTTTTTGTCTGAATAGAACTTTCCAAAATCTTCGTGGATAAATTTTTCCAGGAGAAAATTGGTAAAATTATTGTGGAGCGGAGCAGTCAACGGAATACAGCCAATGTTGCCAAATTTTAGAGTGAAGTGTAGAATCAGTGAAAACCAAGGCCTGATATTAGATAATTAAAGGGTGTAAAAGTATTCGAACGAGGTAAAATTGATTGTTCTGGTACCAGACCGACGGTTCGTAAGTAACATAATTTGGATAAATTTGTAAACACTAATTAAAAGGTTAATCAGATTTCGTTCAGCGTTAATTTAGTTCAGCTTTCATTCCACTTATATTTCATATTGTTTTTAGGTTAATTTGTTTTATATTTTGAATTGTTAATAGTCAAATTATACATTTATCGTGTCATAATTATCAAACCCAGTGATGACCATAAGATTAAGAGATTTTCAACATATTGGATTGTAAATATTGGTGTGTATTCACTAGAACAAAATAAATTGTAAATAATTAAAGTAAAGTTTTGTAAATTTTGATCACAGACCGGCGTACAAAGATAGGCTAAAAATGTGCATTTTAATAAATAATAAAATTAAAACTTTAAATATTATTAATTTGATTAATCATTACCTTTAATTTAATTAAAGCCTACTATTTGTTTATTACAATATATATATATATATATATATATATATATATATATATAGTAATAAACAAATAATAGACTCCTTCTATCTTTGTCCACCGTTGTGGTAGCCAAAATGTAATAACCACATAAAGGCATATAAATAAAAAGGATAATTTTTATAAACAACAAATAAATTTATTAACATGAAAAGGATTTACAATTGATTTTACTATTTTAACATAATAATAAGAAACTCTTGCTCTCCTGGGTCTCTACTGGGTTTGACAACGGACAGAATCAAACTATTAAAAAGACCCAACATTTATGTTTTTAAATTATACAAAAGTACCTACTAAATTTATTTATAAACTTAACCTATAGCTTGCTTCTAACTTTATTATCAAAAGAAGAGAACGAGATCTGACTGGTATCCTTTAATAACGTTTACATTAGTTAATATTGTACATTCCAACTTACGGTTTCTCAGCTCTACTTCGACTCGTTCTTTAGACACACACTTTATAGCCCTGACATTCACTCACTGACTCTAACACAATATCACTGGTTCGCCGATATCTGGTTCTCCATATACAGTGAAATATTCCAGGTGTTCGTTGTGCCACTCCTTGACGTCGTTTGCTGCATGCAGGTCGCCTACCATCGAAGACAGGTCAAATTCTCGTACTTATACAGATAGAGCTTCTGTATGTTAAAAATGTTCATAGCTGTTTTAGTTTTGCTGACTGTCTCTATCTCCTCTCCCACGCTAATTGTCTCTATCTAACTGTCTAACTGTCCAACTCTTCGCTGCGTCCTCCGTCTCTCTCCCGTGCTAATTGCCAACTGTCTCCTCTCCCACGCTAACTCCAACTGTCCGCTGCGTCCTCCGTCTTTCTCCCGTGCTAACTGCCAACTGTCACTTCGATGCGTTAACTCCAACTGTCCGTACAATAGGTGATTTCCCATATATATACCTACTAGCCCCCTTGTTTTTCTCTTGTTGCTAAGTTTCGTTGCAACGGCGCGGTGACAGAATCCCATTACTCTAATTTTCGTTCCGGCCACTGGGGTCCTTCCGCCTTCCGAACCCCGACAATCGTGACAGGTCCAATTTGTCTTTGGACCTCTCCGCTCACAAGTGCGCGATACTAATTTCTCCAAATCCTAGGTCAACAAGTGCCTGGACCCTCATCATCCCAAGTAATTGCGCTATTCGACACGCTCGCAGCTGCTGTACCTCGTCCCCGCAATCACTCATGACTTGTCGGCTGCTCTCTTTTGTCCGACTCGCACAAAATCTTTTCTTGCAAGTCCCAAGTACTTGTCAGGTCATTCGTCAGGGACAAAAGCTTGCTCTAACATAGCCCCTTTGGGAACATCTGCTCGCCCACGTTCTGCCCTACGAATTCTTCTCGCCGTTTCCTAAATCAATAGGCTACTGGAGTCCTTCCACCCTCCTTAGACCTAATTGTCGCATCGTCACACTCTGTCTATAAATTACGGCTTCCTCTCTGCCGCTCACCAGCACTCATCGCAAACAAATGTCTTACCGCTCCGTCTTGTCACCTCGTGACAGGACCCGCGGCTACCCCTCCCACGCACTCTCTCCACGACACGTGCGCCGTCTCCAATCCAATGCATTACATTATATGCATTACAATATATATATATATTGTGGTGATCACTAATGAAAATTTAATTTAATATGACAGTTAACCTCACTTTGATGTTCCAATTTGTGGTGATTACAAATTAAAGACAATTAAATAAAACAAAGTTAAAATGGCTACACGTTGATGAAGCTAATTTGTAGTAACTACTAATTAGTGAAAGTTAAATCGCCACGTTAATGCGTCAATTTTTAGCAATTTAAATATTAAATTGTTGGGATGATTTAATAATAATTAAGATTTTTTAAAAAACAAATTAATTTTTTAACGCACAGACAATTAAATTTACATAAGTTATCAAATGAATTTACAACAGTCATTAAGAAATTAACTTCAATTTACATTATTTATTAATATTTGACAATAAAATTTTACTCTTTCTCAGGGTCGTTTACTGGGCCTTTAATAAAAAATACTTGTTAACAATTTAATTTTATCAAATTATCATGGACTTACTTCATCAATAGATTATTTACAATACAAAACAAAACATAAAATATAACTTTAAATCCTGACCGAAACTAGAAATCTGAAATGTGATGATAATTACCTTTACTTATGGGTTTACAAATATGAATTCAGTGAAATTTTAACTTACGATCTCTGGTACTCAAGCCAATTTGGCTCGTTCGTACACAAACACACACACTTTAGATACAGGCCATTTTTATCATTGATTCTAATAAACACGGTTGGTTTCACAAAGTTGCTCGCTGTTTGTCTAGGAAATACGCTCGTTCCGTGGTTTATCAACTGCAGGATGCAGTTACGTGCCTCCCAAAATCCAAGACAATGGTCTAAAACACGAATATAATAGTTTATACTCTCTGCTCTAAATGTTTATCGTTGAATATTTCTGTATTTACGTCGCAGGCTGCAACTTGTAAAAGTGAACTGTTCTAATTGTTTTAGTACTACAAGTATCCAGATACTTTCTGGATATTTTACTTCTGGTCTGTTCACAGCTAAATTTCCACGACGACTGGCGCACACGCTCCGTCTCGCGCGCCAACCTACAATACCCCAAACATGTGGCATTATTGGCATTGTGTGTCAACTTGTGTGTTTTCTGCCGCTAACAATGCGAGTCCAAATTTTTCTTTATTAATTAATGGTTTCCTTTTAATTACCACAATATATATATATATATATATATATATATATATATATATATTGTAGAAGATTCGACTAGTGATAGTGATCTGGGACCCATAAAGTATTTATAGAAGATTTCTCTTGGCTCGGTTTTGTCCCACGAGTTGGGCGACTAAATCTAGCCTAACTCGTGTACATATAGTAGTGTACATGTAGTAATTGGTAATTAAGGCATTGTTCTAATTGAAAAGTTGAATTGTAGAGGACTCATTATTGGTGGATATAGCGGACGCCGCAACAAACCGGCAATGCAAAGAAAGTATTGTTAATCGGTCGAGAAGGTTTTACGCGCTCAAAACTTACGAGACGAACGAATAGTTGGGCAGCAGACAGCAAGTAGAACACAGTAAAAGAACGAACAGTTGGGCAGTAAACGGCGAGATGTAAAGACCATGAAATTCTAATTCACGAAAACTTGAACAATCTTTGTCAGTCAGCAGTGAAGACTGAAAGGTCTAATTTAAAGAACGAGAAAGTGTTCCAGTAACCAGTACGCTGTTATATCGAAAATGCAGAAACTGAACTAGTCTTCAGTCAACAGACAAAACCAATGAGGTGCATTTTCAACAAAAATCCACGAGACCTACAAATCCAGGTAGCAGTAAATCATCGAGAATCAACAAAGTTATTTTAAACCAACTAACAAACTACGCTAATTAGAGTCTGTGAACATTTAGAGTCTGTGAGTACTTAGAATCAGTGATATCCCCAAAATTGTGCACGAAAAGTTAAAATGAGACCTGGGCTGCCGTAAGTAGAAAGAAAACTTTAAAATCATTGTAAACCACGTTTAAAAGATAAACGTCAGATCGTTCTTTAATTATCGATAAAATGAGATCTTTAATTATTCAGATCATTCTTTAATTTATTGATAAAATGAAATTGTTGAAACTCAATCTTTTAGCATTATTCCTTCAGCAACAAATTTCGTCTATGATCAGACGCATTGATTCCCATATAAAGTAAATGTAAATTTTGTGATTTCGATTATATAAATTCTGCCATTATCAAACCCAGTTCAAGACCCTGAGATCCCAAATATTTTGTAATTTGAATACTTGTTTTAAAATTGTTAATAAATCTTGTTTAATAGTTTTCACGTAATAATTCTTTTCATTTAAAAACGCCACATAATTCATATCTTGAATTATTGTCAAAAGATGCAAGCTATGTATATAAATTGTTACAATATGTCTATAATTATTACAAAATGGCGCTCAACGTGGGGCACGATTTTTGATAAATAGGGCAAGTCATAATTAAAGAACGAAATCTGACTAACCGCGGTATTGGTGCAAGAAAGTATTTTGGATAGGATGTGCATGAAATTTTTGGAAATGAATTGTACGCGTGTGAAAGTTAAAAGGGTTATTGAAAAGAAAGAAAAATGATTAAATGTGCATTTAAAGTTAAAGATAATAGCTTAAGTTTTTTTTTTTTTAAGTTAAATTTAATGTAGAGAAAATGGGTTCTAGAGGTAATAATTCCCAGAGACAGGTGGGAGGAGATAGTGGAAGTATGATGATATTAGAAAACTTAAAGATAAGTTTATCAGAAATGAGGGAAGGGATAAAGAAAGATGTAGCAGATTTGAGTGCAAAAGGGGAACAAAATCTGAAGGAAATGAGGACAGATATCAATAAAAACATTGCAGATTTGAGGGATAAAAATGAACAGAATTTGAAAGAAACGAGGGAAGAAATAAAGAAAGATGTAGCAGATTTGAGAAATAGGTGTGATGCAAACATAGTAGAATTAAAGGCCGAAATAAATGAATCTAAAGTGGAATGTAGGATGAATTATGAGAAGTTAGCAGCAGAATTAAGAGAATGGAGACAAGAGAATAAGGAGGGCAATGATAAAACTATTGAGAACATTAAAGGTAGGTCGGGCATTTGGAATCCCCCAAAGGAAACCTCCGCCAGAGCTCTCTGGGCATGCGGTATCTTTCAAAAGAACTGTTTTGTTCCTATCATATTGATGATTCGACCCTAACTGTTCCAACTGCCCTCTTATTTATATCCCGGCTCCAGAATCTTCCCTTGTTTTCACAGTTTTTTGCATTTCCACTTTCGCCAAACAAACACCATCTGTTGCCGTTCTCCCGCTCCGAGAGCCACTCAATCAATTAAATTAAACGTTCCCTTTTAATATACTTGCGTCGTCCATCTGTTATGATGCCTTTCTCTAAAAGCCACTTATCCATCATTTTATCATTATTTTTTTATATGTACACACCACTCAAGGATCCCCAGTCTGAGTTCGTAAACAAATCTGACAAAAATAAGAACAGAATTCCTGTCCTTCTGAGCTGGTTATTACAATATATATTGTAATAATTAAAATAAAAGCCTTTATTTATTTAGTTTTATTTTAATGAATTTGCCTCTCGTTGAAGCTATGTACATAATAATTAACTGAAAGGCGTTACTTAAATAAAAGAAATTATAAAATTTATTATCAATATTTTATTGTGGCAATAAATAAAAAAACAATTTACAAATTTAAAATATTTGATCTTAGGGTCTTCTCTGGGTTTGATAATGGGCACATTTATTATATTTAAAATCTTGTTAACAAACAAATCACAATACGTCATCTAAAAGAAAAGAAATTAACTTGACAATTAAAATAGAACGAAATTTAAAAGTAAAAAGATTGACTCTGATTAACAATTTAAAAAGGAGAACGAAATCTGACGTCTATCTTTTAATTACGTTTACATTATTAATTATTTTGTAATTTGTTACTCACATTTGTCCCAGCATTCCAGAATATCTTTTGTTTTCGAAATACACTATTGCGATATTTTACACTACTTCTAAAATTCACAGATTTTACACAGATTCTAAATCAAAATTTTTAGGATGTCAGGAACTCGGATGATTCTCCCTTTTGTTATCTATTTGTCAACTGCTTGCTTTTGGTGAATTCCGTTTGCCTTAGATGATTTCTGTGGTTTGCAGATTTGCCAGTCTTTATTGATTTGGACTTAAACTGAAATTTTTACTATTTCTAACCGGCTATGGACACAAAACTTCTTTTACTTAGCAAGTTCGACGTTATGCTTTCGTGAATGTTTTACTTTGTCGACAGAAATGTCCAGGCACCAACCAACTCTGTTAAATTCTGATCACCAAACTCTGTTGAATTCTCATCACCAATTACCAGTTATACCTCGACGATGTCTTTCCGCGAACTGAACTCTCGTCTTGCCTTTTGAGCGCGCATACGTTATTTTGACCTTCCGACAAAGCAAAAGAGCTGGGCTTTTTTATTGTTGTTTCAGAAGCTCCTGTCGCTATAATGGATTTCTCAACAATTTAAATTTTTATGTTCATACAATTAGTGTCCTAATTAATTGGCATTACAATATATTATTTTTGACTTTGATTAACTGGATTGCCACAGACTGAGTCAATTATCCCCGTTAAACCGACGAGTTGGGAAAAAAGTTGGACGAAGGGCGTGAAAGTGGGGATGGCAAAGGAAAAAAATATATTAATCTCTTCCTGAACACGGTCCAGCGGCATCAACTTGTCCAAGAGCCCTGCAGAGACCTGGACGAACTTTCCCTTATCTATATTTAGTTTATATTATTAATAAATGCTTACTTACTGAAGAGAAAAAACATCAATTATCTATATGTATTGAATTAAGTTGTGAAAATTTAGCTTTCTGAGATGTGACATAGTCAAAATAATTAGGTCATTTGGATAGAAAATAGAGTCACCTTAGATAAAGAATTTGTGTAGCCTATTTGAGAAGAAATTGTATTTCAAATTTTTGAGGGCTTCAGTTCCCTTTTTGAGATATGTAGATCAAATTATCAAACATTAATCGGATTAACATTAATAATTTTTTAAGTTTGTTAAATAATATATATATATGTAATATAAATTTTAATGACAATTTCATCCCATTTAAAGTATACCAACTGTTGAGGTTAAGTAAGTAAGTCAGTTCAAGTCAATATTGCTTACTGAAGAGGAAAACCATTTATATATACGTATAGAATCAAATTGTGAAAATTTCTGATATGTGACATAGTCGAAATTATTAAGTTATTTTGACAGTAAATAGAGACACTTTCATTAATTTTCATATTTTTATGGATGAACCCCCTTATTCAGGATAATAGGGAAAGTTACAGTCATTCATTATCCGGATTAAAATTTACAGTTATTTGCTATCGGAATATGTTGGGTTTTATCCATCAAGGGGTTAATATGAAAGAATGTGTTTTGTCTTTATGCCAGTTAAATCACGTGTTAACCAAGAGATTACTATAGAATTAATTTCTTTGCCGGGCAAATATAAATAAATACCCAAGCACTCGGCTGGCTACGTAAGAAAATATAATGTACCTTTGTACATTGTGTTTAACATTTAAACGCGTGAATAAATTGTAAAAACTGGGTAAAAACATACTTAAAATTTTTCGAACATGTTAAACGGTCGATATTTGCGTGGAATAAATGATTGTCGGGGTTAATTAGGGTGTTAATATTTCGACTGATGTCTTGCGCCTTGAGAGGGGTGTAGTGGTTGGGGAGGAATGCTATGGAAATATTAAAACATTCTAAAGCAACTGGGATTTGAGTCGGGTTAATATTTTTAGGGGTCAATGAGATTTATATTGTTTCTTCCGATGGTATCTGTGTCAAATTCAACCCCTTACGGCATGAGAAAGGAGCACCGTTAGGGGTGAGATCCGAGGGGCGTCATAAGAAAATAACGAGAGTACAACGGAGATTTGAGTCAATTCCAGGGTTATGGATTTCTTACATTCAATTGGATGCAGCTGAGATTAATTATTGCATTCAATTTTCAGTTTAACCCCCACGGGTTGGACTGAACGGGGGTGGAATTTTTCAAATATGAAGTTCGGTCGACATTTGCGTCCAATAAATATTTTTCGATGTCATTTAAATTCATAATATTTTGGTATACAATGTGTGTGTGTATAATTTCAACCCCTATCGGCACGGGAGGGAAGCTCGCGGAGCGTTAAAAGAAAATAACGGGAATAGACCGAGATTTTAGTTAATTCTGGTGTTATGGATGTTGCTGTGTTTCATTATGACAAACTGGGAAATGCTATGGGTTGGGCGGGAGTAGAAAAATGTAACTGGCCGATAACACATTTAGGGATAGGGGCCGAGTTACGTTACATAAAAATAACGAAAAAATCTGGCGGTATGGATAAATGACATCTCGGGCAACGCCGGGCACCCAGCTAGTAGTATTAATATTTTACAGAGTTTTCCTCTTAAAAATGGTCGCATGTGGTAATGTAGCGCAGAACTGAAACTCACAAGTCGCCACTGCCTAACACCCTAACTAAACTAGACACAAAATAAACCTCTTTCACTTTCAAATCTACATCCAGAAATCTCGGGGATGTAAAGTCAGAATTATATGGAGTCTAAAATCAATATTTTAACTCGTTTCTGTTTGATTCTCATTACTTCTCTTTTTAGACAGGATGGCTTATGAAGGACCCCAGACAATACAACGTCGTCAATTCATATTGAAAATTGATGTCGTGCTTTTAACAATTATGTTTAGTCAGAGATTAGAGTAAAGTAGTTGAACTTCCTTAATAATGAAAAGTATGATTACATATTGTATATATATATAAATTGGCCAAACCAAACAACTTTTCCCTGAACACATTACTAACCACCACTGTCAATTTATCCAAAACCCAATTTTGAATAGCTGCTCATCCCCTAAGTCACAATTCCAACAGTTTCAACCAATGCTTCACACTGACCCTCCTTAAAGCCATACCCCCCAACTCATTGGATGGTGAACAGCATCTTTGGAACATCTTACAGTCAAGGAAAATTCCTGGACTCAACATCTTCTAATATTATTATAATAGTCATTGTACCAGTAGTTACAATATTATGTTGAAATCTTATTTTTGATAATAATATTTATGATTATTATTATTATGATCTGTTTAATCCTTCCCCCATTCTCATTTAATTTTTAAATTCCTTTCTTTTCTTTTTATCTTCCACTCTAATGTGTTTCGATGTATATATGTTATCTTTCCATTGTTGTGACCTTTCCTTGAGAGGGGGACAGAGTTGCTGGCTTTGTTGGGCGTCGATTACTGCCGTCTAACTGTTTGTGCACCTTAGTGCAATTCAAATAGTGTCTCCTGATGAAGGACTCTCAAAAATTTGTAATAATATTTTCATTCCTCAACCAGACTGGTCCAACTGTTGATTTCAGGTAAGTTGGCTTCGCTGTTTCTTTTTACTATCTAAATGTGTGTGAAGAAAGTTATGGGGGTAATAATATGTGACATTAATTCATAAATCATTGTATAGCCTGTGGCTTTCTGCGAAATTATAGTCATTAGCTGGTGACATAAAACATCAGATGTTGCAGCAATGATTCCTAAAAAACATTTTTACATGTCTAGCAAAGATTAGTTTTTGACAAATGGCATTAAACATTATAAATGTTGTCAAGTTATCTGATGAAGTTTAACAATGAAACTCTGTTGGTTCCTCACTAAAAATTGGCAGAGGGAGTCAGGCTTTAATACACCTCACTTTGGAACCGAATAATGGAGTTAACATGTAACAGGAAAAAGTGACAGGCTAGATAAGCAGCTGTGGGAGACATGTGATCAGTAGAAGTTGATTAATATTAGTAAGTTATTGAATGTTGAAGTGAATTGGTTAGTAAGTCTGAAAAGTTGCAGAAAAAAATATTTTTATAATTTTATAATTAATGGAGATGTGACAGAAGAAATTACACAGTAATGCAGTGAAGTTCGTTCAACTAGATAAATAAATGATATAAACCTTTAATACCAAGTTTTTTGAAAGGAAAAACTACATCTCCTCTCCTTGTAAAATATGACAAATAGCATTAGAGACAGATGCCTGCTTGCTGACAGTTTCAGGAAATGTTAATTGCAAAATTATCTTTCTACAGTAATGTACCATAAAACATAGAATTATGTAATCATCTCAGTTACTGATCTCAAAATACACTTTGAAATAGTTTCCTTAAACACGATCACTTACAATCTTGCAGATTGAATTTAAATTGAAAATAATTGTGTTGTAACTAATAACATGTATATTTTCTGTTATGAATAATGAATTTAATTGAAAATGAATTTTATGTGATAAAACAATTATTAAAAATTGAATACCAATTAAGATACTATATATAAAATAAATATGATTGATATTAAATATTAGCACATATTGCATAAAAAACAAAGTTTAAAAATTAAGTATATTTATTACACATATCAACATTTATACATTGTGCACAAAATAAAAAATGTAAAAATGATCACATAATGTATCACAGTTCACTTAGTTATAAAGATGATTAATTTAAACACTGAGTATATGTTTATAAGATGACAAACATCACTAGGACAAGAAAATGTACCCAAAAGTCCACTACACATTTACAGCATTAAATGCTCTCACACAAATGACTCATTATTGATTAACATAATAGTGACAAAACACATTATGTTATAAAACCTATAAAACATTCATAGGAAACGAAACTTTGAAGGAGTTTAATAGAAAATAAAAATTACATTATTGTTTACGTTTCATAAGGCACAGATATTTAACAGTTTCATAATTGATATTGTTCTTCAGTCCTAATAAAACCTTAGTAAGTCATGCTTACAATACAAAAATCAACATAAATGTGTAACCATTTTATAATTGAAATTCCGCTAATAAGTATAATTTAAAGCTGTTTGACTGTAAATATTAAGGTCCCAAGTGTTTTTGAATCTTAATAAAATCTTGATAAGACATTTCAAGAAGAAATTCAACATAATTTTATAAATCAATATCCATATTTTGATCAAATTGCTCCTCAATGGTTTTCCGTTGCTTTATAAACGCTGCCAGCTCTGTTAGGAAAGCTTCACACCTGTCATGATGAATTAACTGAAATTAAAAAAATATTACTTTAAAGAACATTTGACAAAATGAAATATATCATTGAAATATAATCAATGAATTAATTGTATTAATATAGTAGGAATTAATTATTAGATTTATTGAAGATTGTTAACATTATTACATATTTACATTTTTATTTTACAAGTCATGGAATATTCATTTAATCTATAAATTGAAACTTTTAAATACAAGTAATAAGAAGTTATTTGTATAACAGAATGTATAACTAAGGCTGTCCTATACAGATAATATAATTCCTGCAGGTAATATAGCCCAATAATTGACATGTAGCTTATTATAATGCATAAATATAAATTCTGCAGACAAGTCTGTTTCAGAACAAATATATATATATTCTCCACATATGTAACATTAGTGGCTTAAGATGCTTCTCAACTGTAAATTAATTATGTTCGACCAAATTGATGTTAAATAAAAATTTCCAAAATATAATTATCAATAAGAATAAACATGTTATGAAACTCACTATAACAATGAATATACTTACATGTTTTTGTAGCCATTTGGAGAGCCTTGAAACACAGCTGCTATCGCTTTGAAATCTATCGTCAACTAAAATAATTGCTCCCCAATCTTTACTATGCCTGATGCAGCGCCCAAGGGCTTGATTTAAAGGTCTATAACAAAAAATTACAATAATTAGTTCATTCATAAAAAGAACTAAGTTTTCTGTTCTTTTAATGAGAAATATATTGCATCCCTTTAAAAACGTCACTCATTTAATATACAATACATTATACACTAAATAGTTACAATTACCATACTGTGTATAGGGTAATTAGCATTTGATTTACTAGTTTTAAAAATTCTGTTTTATATAATTAATAGAATTATTAACAATAATGTACATAACCCTATTCTACAATATTATGAGGATGATGTTTCATGAAAAGCATTGGATTACCAGGATGGCAGCCAGACATTCCATTCCATGACACATTCCGTATGCTATTCAGTATGATTTTTAAGTTAGTGGGGATTTGGGTTGAATTGCTGAAATATTTATGATTGGGTAGTTAATGAATGCATTTTATACACGTACCATGACTTAAATTATGTAAATGATTTACTACATATATTTTTCCTTACCAAAAAAATCCTAGACGTCATTTTGTTATATTATTTGTGAGGACGTGTCGATGGAGGCTATGTATAGCTCTGCAATATTTGTGCAGAAGAAGGTCAGACTATATGTATCGCAATGCAAGTCATCATTGCTGGTTCAGAATGAGTCATTTGAAAGACGTGACTCGTCTTTCAGACTTTGGTTTCTTTAAAGATGGGGACCAGCCCCGCGCCCGCTGGTCCCTGCATGACGGCCAACCAGATCTACCGCCGCCTCTGCTTCCGTCGGCACAGACCGCCGGGCTAGCCCCGACGTCTTGCTCCCGTTCCGCACACGGGGTTCCATTCCACAGGTGGGGGTGAGACCAAGGTTGGATTACCGTCCCCAGGGGACCTTCGCCCAAGACCTCGGTCTCAACCCCTCCGGTGGAATGGGCTCCGAGCTCTGGAGCGGCCACTTTATATACCCATTAAAACAATACTTAGCTCGTTTCCACGGTTTCCACCCGCAACGTCATGAGCAGAAGACAGCAGCCTCACAGATAATATTCACAAAAAACAGATATTGTATATTTATGGTATCCGGAAAAATATAAACTGCATACACATGACATATACGCCAAGTATAATGTGAATGTAAAGTATTTGTCCGAGCAGTAACTGTGATCAATAACCGGATACATAAATGTAATTATTCCAAGCAACTAGTAAATAATAAAATGTATCTTTCAAGTCAAAGATCATACTCAGAGAGATTAAAACATTGATAAATAAAAATTAATTGAATTGGGTTTTTATTTTTCAGTTTTTGTCGTATATTATATTCTGGATATAAATTTATTAAATTTATGCATATCTTCATAATTTGCAGTATATACAAATAGATGTGTGTTCCACTTACACTCTTAAACGCATGGAGCAAACATGTTCCACAAGAGGCTTACAATATAAAATAAAATACTATGGGGGTAAGGAACCTCCAGTAGGTCCTTGGTGTTGCCCAGGTGTTTATTTAAATTATCCTGGAAAATTAATCAAGTTAAGAATTCTACTCATAGACCAACATTAAATAAGTTCAGTACCTTAAGAGTCTAAAACATAAAACACCAAGTGCATGAAAAATATACGCAGTACTGTAATACAGCGAAGATTACGCGTGATAACATAGTGCCTATGCCTTAAGGGAATTAAATATACACCCGGTACATTAAGGCAGGTATAAATAGTGCCGGTCACTTTAGGGCTTAAAAATTACTCCTGTATCTTAAGGGAATATTGATACTTCCTGTAGCAATAAAATACTTGAAATACTGATGATATCTTAAGACAGCCAAAAAATCCTTACGTCTTAAAAGAAAAAAATTACTTCAGGTATATTAAGGATACCAAGAATACAATAAGGAAGTGATAAATATTCCCAATCCATAAAGAGAAAAAAAATCTCGATACCTTAAGGGACTAAAAATTATGATACTTTATGGAGGTGGGTTTCAGCTGCTTCGTTATTTAGGTATTTAAATCAAAAATACTGCTGCGCTATCGGCGGAAACGACCGAGTTGGTACTTGACGTTATCGTCAACCCCATTCTCGCTGACACTTTCAAATCATTGAAAGACGCTCTCATCACTCGGAATGCATAATCCAACCAGGTGAATTTGGAACGCCTAATTTCCCATGTCAGTCTTGGGGACGAAAAGCCATCGCAGCTGCTCCGAGAAATGCGTCAGCTCCTCGGACATCAGACGGCAGCAACCAGCCAATCATTTCTTCGGGATCTGTTTGTCTCCCGATTGCCAAAGGCAACACAGGCAATCCTCACCGCCACTGCGATAACCGACGCTGACGTGCTCGCGAACCTGGCGGACAAGGTGCTTGAAGCAAACCCTGTCACCTCCATCTCCACGGTTGAAGTACCGACGTCAGGAAGCAATGACGGTGCAAATTTTGAAGAAAGACTGGCTCACATCGAGAGTTTGATAACCCATCATTTCTATTCGAATGGTTCGTCGGGTCGCTCACGTGTCCGACGATCTTCATCACGCGACAGCTCTCCGGGACGTAACAACGGTATGTGTTGGTACCATATCAATATGGGACCAGGGCACAGAAATGTCGAGAACCCTGTTCCTTCAAAACTACGGATTCAAATGCCAGAGCGAACTGTTCGCCTTTTTGGCTTCGATCGAAATTCTAAAAGAAGTTTCCTTGTTGACACCGGCGCCGCAGTATCCGTGATTCCACGTGGAAGGACACAATTGTGCAGACTGACATACACCCTCTACGGAGCCACTACTTGTTCCCTTGACCTTGGACTTCGTCGAGATTTCGAGTGGAAATTCATAATCGCGGACGTTATAAATTCTATCCTTGGCGCCGACTTCCTGCTACACCACGCGCTACAAGTGCATTTACAACACCGTAAGCTCGTAGATGGGGCCACGACACTCCGTCAACGCCATTAAACGTGAATCAGAAGATCCCACCATAAATACCATCTCACCGAGTTTAGATACACGTTACGCTGCGCTCCTGGAGGAATTCGTCGACCTGACAAGACCCGCAGCAACCAACACTCCACCCAAGCACAGTGTTTTTCACCACATAGTGACCAGATGCCCTCCCTCGACGACTCGATCCAACACGTTGGAAAATCGCCAAACGAGAATTCGACATCATGCTGGCCAACGGCACATGACCCTCTTCCTCGCCGTGGGCCTCCCTGCTGTATATGGTTCCCAAATTCGACGGGGGGTAGCGTCCATTTGGGGACTATGTCCGACGAAACGCGCAGACTGTGCCGGACCGCTACCCATTCAGGAATTCTCTCACACCTGGTTGGAAAGTGCATATTCTCCCAGATTTATTTAGTGCGTGTATTTCACCAGATCCCTGTCGCTCCCGCGGATGTCCCAAAGACTGCAGTGTTCACGCCGTTTGAACTTTTTGAGTTCACTTCAATGCCATTCGGACTCTGTAATGTCTTTCAAACATTCCAGGGGTTCATGAACGACATTTTTGGTGGTCTGCAGTTCGTTTTTTTCTATTAATAACTATTTACGATCTGCTGAAAATAAAAGCAATAAGTAAATATTTTTTGAGTGTGTGTTGTATAGAAGACGTATACATTAATACGTCTTCTGTTGTAGTTTGGGTTTTGTTACTATTTAGGTTATTTCCAGTTATTGTTCTCAGCTAGAAGCGGCAGGGAAGGTCCAGAGTGTAGTTTCTTTTAAGCCTGCGGTTGTGTTTACTGCTGTCTAGTAGGTTATTTGCAAGTTGGTTGGGCTGTAACTCAAGTTTTTTTATGTATCTTTCACTGTTTTTTAAAATTGCACTTTTCACTGAATTCACTTTTAGGTCACTATGTATGTCTGCATTCGTTATGTAATATGGTGCGTTGGTGATTGTTCGGAGCATTTTCGACTGAAATCTTTCAATTATTGCTATGTTGGTGGATGATGCCGCTCCCAAAGCTGGATGCCATACATCCAGACGGGCTTGAAGATGGTCTTGTATATTAGGAGTTTGTTATCGAGGGAAAGTTTTGATATGCTACCCAGTAGCCAGAGATGTTTAATTGTAGTCTTTCCTTCCATATGTGAGTCTTCCATGTGAGGCCCTTGTCGAGATGCATTCCCAGGTATTTTGCCGAGTCAGACTGTGGTACCGGCTGTCCATTGAGCATTATTGGTGAGCATATACCCCGTCGTTTGGTAAAAGTGACGTGTACCAATTTTGTTTCATTTATTTTTGTGCGCCATCTTTTTAGACAATCGTGGATGTTATTGAGGCTATTTTGTAGCTTCGTGGATGCACTGAGTGGATCATCCTCTGAGACTAATGTCACAGTTTCATCTGCATATGTAGCTATTGTAGCTCTTTCACAGGTTGGTAGGTCAGCTGTGTAGAGTAGATATAAGATCGGCCACAGGACGCTGCCTTGGGGCACTCCAGAATTTATAGGGTTAGGGTCGGTTAATTCATCTTCGTACTTTACTTGGAACAGTCTGCCATGTAAATATGATTTTAATATTAGGTAAAGGTTGTCCGGTAGCCACTTCTTTAGCTTATATAGTAGTCCTTTGTGCCAAACTTTATCAAATGCTTGACTGACGTACTTTTTTGCCACGAAGGATGCGTTATAATGTCCACCACACAGTGAATCTGTTCTATAGTAGAGTGTGCAGCCCTGAAGCCGAATTGGTGATCAGGAATGCGATGTTTGTCTTCTATGATACGGATTAGCCTTTTGAGTAAGTCTTTCAAATAGTTTAGACGTAACAGGTAATAAACTTATAGGCCTATATGACTCAGCGAGTCTTGCCGGGCTTGTGTATTAGGATGATTTTCGCGCCTTTCCACTGTGTCGGTAAGTGTCCAGTTCTTAGTATACCGTTAAATATAAATGTTAGTAACTTGAGGCCGTTGTTCGGTTCTTTTAGTATACGGCCTGTAATGAGGTCGTATCCAGGGGATTTCTTTACTGGTAGTTTGTGTATCGCTGTTTTTATATCCCTCATTTTGAAGTTTTTAATAGGGAGCGAGAGTTGTAACGGGGCCTCAAGGTAGTGTTCTATTTCTTCTTCGTCTGTACTAGGAGCTCCCGGCAGAGGTTCAAAGACTTATTTGAGATGGTTGGCAAATTCTTCAGCTTTGTCAACATCGTTTTTCGCCCATGTTCCGTCCACTTTGCGAAGTGGTGGTACTGGCTTCACAGGTTGCCTAAGTCTTCTCGTGGCTTTCCATAACGAGTATTCGTTTTGTTCTGTTGCGGTTAATTCCTCTAGGTTCTCTTCGAAGTAGGAGTTCCTGAATTCTTATAGGAGTATTTTTAGTTCTCTGGAATAAACATTATATCGGCGTTTTTCCTCAGGGTACCGTCTATTGTGCCACTTTCTTCTCAATCTTCTTTTCTCCATTATTTTATTATTAATTTCCATTCGATATCCTCGTTTGGTTGGCTGAGGTGTGTATGGAGGGGTGGATTCCCAAGCAGCGTTCTGCACTAGTGTCTGGAATTTTTCTACAGCTAGCTCGATGTCGTTTGCCGTTTTTAGCTCAACGTTAAGTGAGATGTTTTTGTCTAATATCTCTCTAAAATTGTCCCAGTCCGTTCGTTGATTGTATAGTTGCGGTGGTCTGCTTCTGTAGATTATGTTTGTACTTATGGTTAGGAGTACAGATGAGTGATTGGACGAAAGATCATATAGTTCTTCGACTTTTGCGTGTGCTTGGCTAATTTCCTTAGTTACGAAGAAATCTGAACAGTCTGGGAGTTTTGACAGGTCTGTTGGCCAGTAAGTTGGTTTTCCAGTGGATGCGTAATCTAAGCGATTTGTTTGGATGCTGTTTTCTAGGGCTCTGCCTCTTGGCGTGTAAAGTCTTGAACTCCAGAGTGGGTTTTTAGCATTGTGCCTAGTGTGCTGAAGTACATATCGCATCCTTATTTGTTCGCTCTATAGCATGGTGGACAATACGCCGCTGATATTGCTAGTGGTCCATGCCAGTCTTACACTACTACAGTCGTGGCCTGCAGAAAGTCTTTGCTAAATTTATCCAGCTCGTAGTGTTTATATTTTGTCTGATAATTATTGCAGTTCCGCCTCTTGCGTTGCCGTTCGGGTGTTGTATATCATAGGTTATATAGCCTGGTATTTTGTAGTAGGTTCGAGCAGGAAAATGAGCTTCGGAAACTAGTAGTAAGTCAAAGTGGTTTGTGTTCATGAATGCTTCTACTTCCTGACGATGTTGCTTCAGGCCATTTGCGTTCCATGTAGCGATCTTATATTGATACATTCTTGTTAGTAATTTGTTGCCTAAGTGCTGCAAGTCCATTACTGAGTGTCTCTATGGTTCTTCTCATTTCTCTGGTTTCACCTAGGAGATCCATTATGACGTTGTTTTGGTTCGTAACGGTTTCCTGCATGAATTGCAGTGTAAGTCTTTATTGATTGATGAAAGTGCTATTTTTCTCGGTGCAGAGTGCTTGCTTATATGACCCTAGCCCCAGCGGCTGTACTTTGTGATTCGCAGTTGCTTTTGACGTCACAATTGTCTGGTTATTAGCCTGCCTCAGTGATGGAAAGTCTGATGGTGTTAATGCAAATGTTTGTACGATTTGTGGCTGTTGCATATCTGTTCTCAATTTTGAATTTATGTTACGTCTATTTAGTATTTCAATGTACACTTTGCAGCCTTTATAATTGACTGGATGATCGCCTTTACATAATGCACATTTTGTTGTTGGAGTGTTATTTGTCGGGCAGTTCCTAGTGTCATGGTTCGCTCCGCATTTAACACATCTAAGCGGTCGCGTGCAGAAGTTTCTTGTGTGTCCATAGCATTGGCATCTCTTACATTGTGTGAGTGTGTTTTTCTTATGCGGTGGCTCCACCTGTATTTTAGCATTAAGAATATATTCTATCTTGAGGATTTCTTTATTATTTTCCTTGGGCTCGAGCTGTATAAAGAATAGATTTTTGTATTCTTCAGTTGACTTTATTTTTCAGACTGATATGTTCTTTGGTTTGTGTCCTTTAGCTATTAGTGCTGACTTAAGCTGATCTATGTCAGTTGTGTGGTGAAGATTCCTTATTACAACTCTGTAGTCGCGTTCTTCTTTTAGGCTGAAAGTGCAGTTCGTGCAAGTGCACATTGACAATATTCTAATATCATAAGACTCGGAGAACGACCATCTACAGCACATAAGGACGAAATTCTCCATAATTCACATCGGGCTAGTAATTAACTCCGGGAAGTGTGAGTTCGGCAAATCGGAACTTATTTACATCGGTTATGTGGTGAACGCCGACGGTGCCAGACCAGTGCCAGAAACTTTCCGCCTGCAGCATTCAGAAATCTAAGATCATTCAGTGGCATGGTGAATTTCTATCGTCTGTTTGTTCCTAGCATCGCGGCGTTCACCAAGCAGTTAGTCGCCGTACTGTTTGGCAAGAACATTAAAGGTCGCCAACCGATTCCGTGGAATGAATCTGCAGCATTTAAGGAGGCTCTTACGACAGAGAGCTTCATTCGTATACTTCTGGTGGCCGCAGTCTTCGCCTTACGGAAATCTTGGTGACATCAACGAAAACCTTCCTATTCTGTGACACGTCAACAGGTTCACCACGACAATTTGTCACTGGTCCCTTTAGACTCCAAGAAATAATAATCCAAGTGACTATTAACTGTGTTTTCTATAAGTAATGGTGCTGACATGGTGGATTTTGGTGATAATGCATTCATCAAAAATACCATATCACCTTTATAATGCATAGTTATAATAATCATTGTTGTTGTTTAATATTTAATATACTCTGACATTTATTATTTAATAAATAAATACGCAATTCAACCAATATGTCCAAAAATTTGTTAATTAATTAAACCAAAAATACATTTTAATACGTTTTGACAACTTATATATATATATACACTACACACAAACTAAATTAAAAGTAATAATAATCTAGAGCCATGACTGCATCTTATGATCTACATCATAATCCTCATTATATTTTACTTCAAAAGTTATCATCATATTTATTATTATCATTAAATTATTACATTAGAATATAAATTCAGGGCACACCTACCTATAGGCTTGAGTTTCATACCACATTTTCCCATTAAGCAATCGTTTGTTAACAAAATTAGTGTCATTATATTTTTTCTTTAGACCAATTTGCAAATCATATAAATTTGGAAAGGGAATTCCTACCTAAAAGAAAAGAAGATCAAATAAACAAAAAATATATAAAAAGTTGACATTAATTGAGTGTGGATGATTGTTTCATAACATTTATGAGTTGTAGGAAGGTAAATGATACAAAAGTAAAACTTTTCTGTGTTAACAAACAAACTTATCTTAGAACTTCTACTACTTACAGTTATTACTGCACGTGCAGCATTGTCAGCAAAGTCAAAACCTTCACTGATTTTCCCTCGCATTATTGCAAACAAAAGAGCTCCATTCGGAGCATCCTGATTTTCTGATGACTGGATGCATTTATAAAATGAATTCATGACTGGTCCCAGATCAGAAGATTTCTTTGGTTCCATAAATACTTCTTTAATTTCTTCAAATTTGTTCCAGAGCTGAGTCATTTGCCATCTATTTGAGATTTAAATTTTTATGAGTATTGAATATCCTTTGTGCATTTTGACATATTATGCATATAACCATATATGGATTCTTTCTTTTTCAGTTATTATATTTATCAACAAAAGTTATATTTAACACTGAGTTATGACATTACTATATATTTGAAATTGTATGCAAGGAAAATCTGCGTACTCTACAGTATAAAAATTAATTCAGTTATTATGCACAATGTTAAGGGAAAATTAATTTTTTAAAATTGTATGAAGACTTTTAATAATAATAAAAAAATCTTTACTGGACCAGAAATTAAAAAGGTATTATAAACTGTATGCAAGGGCTCTGCCACTTTGAACCATTAGAGTCGACACCAGGGCCAGTTCCAGACTTTTCCATCCAATGTATAGCCACAGCCTGGCTTCACCTACCATTCCCTAGATCACATTCTTCATGGCTTAAGTTTATGACTCGTTGAAGATAGCATATTAATGAGAATTGATCAAAGGGGCAATAAATTAATTGAGAAAGAAGAGAAGAAGCTTTCAATCAAAGCTCAACCATATAGGTCATAACATTTAATTAAAGAATTAGGATGAAAAAATCTCGAGCGGACGAGGAATCGAATCTGGGTCTCTTGCTTGGTATGCCACACAAGACCGGAGTAGACTCAGAAAAATACACGTATCATAAACTGTAAACTCTGAAAACAATGTGGGTGAAAATCTCACGGAATTCATGATTTAACTAAATTTAGAATTTGTTGTTGAAATCTAATTAAAAAATTAGTAAAATATTAATTTGGCAAAACAAAATCAAATGAATGTTAAAAAAATTAATAATACTACCTTTCTGCTAGTCGATCCATTAGACTGTATGATGGGAAAAAACAAAGAACACCGTGTGGAACAATTTTACAAATACGTAATATAAGTTCTCCTAAGTCATCCTGATAACAAAGATTTCCTACATTTTTGTATTGAGAGTTTAGGCAAAACATTTTGGGTCCCTTTGAAATGCTTCGAATCAATAACTGAAAATGTAAGGTTATACTTTACAATTAAATTATAATATATTAAGAAGGAAGTAGTAAATTTCATTAAAGTACAAAACTATTGTAAAGAATAAATCAGGAATATATAGTGAAACCAACTTGAGATTTAGTAGAATTGAAATACTTGATCATATTTACTCTTTACTAAACAAAATGTAACACTAATTAATTAATGTAAGCTTTCCTAGTGTAAATTATGAATAAACTTTGCACAGTTAAGCACCAGGTTGAGATTCTTGATGTTGATGTTTCTGCAGTCATTCTCTACCATTGTCTGCAGACTATGTCGCTGCGTAATGTGTGCATCAAATTTATTATGCACATGTCACACGGTGACATAGTCTGAAGACAGCGGTAGAGAATTTCCACAGAAATGTCAACATCGAAAAATCTGAACCTGGTCTCTAACTGTGAAAAATTTATTAATAATTAAAAATGTAACACATTTTTTCAATTTATAAAACAACAATTAAATATGATTTTATTGTCTTGTTTTTAAAAATGATTTACAGTACTTTATCAAATTGAAGAATACAAATTATTAAACAACCTAACATGCAAGCGTATTCATAATGAAATCATTAATACATTTGAGGAAAAAAGTAACGTCAGTAAGACAATAACACAAGAAATTAATGACCCATATAACAGACAAAAACAGAAATTAATTTTAATTGTTAGAAGTATCAGGATATCATATACTATTTATACACCTGTGATTGTGGTACTATGTGATTTGCTTCTAGTTTATTTTGAAATTGTACTCCAAGCTCTGATTCAAACGAGTCCATGGGTGACAAAGTACCAGATGACAGTACTAGACCTCTGAGTTGTGAGCTCAAGTTACCAAATATAATACCAGAGTTATGACACCAAAAGTTAATAGCATACTGCCAGCATCTGTCATGCTTCAATTCATGTAAACCCTACAAATAAAGTAA
The DNA here is from genome assembly GCA_037074705.1 of Zhengitettix transpicula. NCBI lineage: Eukaryota > Metazoa > Arthropoda > Insecta > Orthoptera > Tetrigidae > Zhengitettix > Zhengitettix transpicula. Next base: position 183,523,806 of record CM073591.1, on the reverse strand, counting down.
ATATAATGAATATGTCTTAAAACAATTTCTCATAAATCATGTGCCATAAAATTAATATGTGCAGAATAAGATAAATAATAATAATAATTTTATTGCCTAAATTTTGTATAAGAAATAGGGAACATCCAGACCACATATATGTCAAAACAAAAGTAGTAAAGTTAAATTATTCAGTAGCTTATGTTAAATCATATTCAAGAAATTCAGGTACATTATAAAATGCATGTTTTCCATATTATTACATGTTTTTGAACACATCTATTTAACTAATAGGCACATTGACAGGTAGGTGTACAGTTTTACATTTATTTCTTTATGGTTGTTTACAGTTTTATTATTGTACATCAATTCATGACAGCAAATGCCAACATATTTAATGATTCTATTTCACTGTTTTCAAATTATGTGTAAGTAACCAAAAAAGTTTCTTTTTATATTCATTTAAAAAACAAATAAATGGCCTTGAGTCAGAATATTATGTTTATTCACAAAAAATTAAATATAAGGATGCTCTGTTCATGTTAAGAACATCTTCAGGCTTACTAATTTTTTGCATGATTTATACATAAAATTATTAAACCTGAAGATGTAATAAACAACGACACATATATTTATTTATATTATTTTATTTTAAATGATCAACTAAGACATGTAAAATAGGTGATATGGTAGATTTCTCTCAGAGTTCAATGGGGAAATCTTATAACTGAAAAACCAATGGATATTTTCCGTGGAAATTGCAGTTGTGAACACATTTCATGTAGATATAAGACAATTAAAAATCAGAATATACCAGGCAAAGCAATGGTCAAAAGCAGGACAAGCTTTCAATCGAGAAGTGATTAAAAGTGGCATGTATATTTATATTATGAATATTAAGGTGCAACATTAATTACAATGATTACTGGCATTAGAACAATGCTGGAATAAGAGCAGTAGTCCAAGAGTAGAAATTTTGAAAAATGATATTCAAATAGCAAATTTAATTCTTTCATCTACCTGAATCAATAATCATTTACACAACAGATCTCAATTAAACTAGTTGAAGTTCATAGCTACTGTGATATACAAGTAGTAAGTGGATATCAATGGTTTATTTGTACTTTAGTGCACATGAATTTATACTACTATATGTTATTCCAGCAAATTTGTTTCTTTGATAAGTAATTAAATAATTGTGATATGTACTTTTTTTTTCTGTTTTTGCCAATGTATGGTTAGATATCAATGACAGGTGACACACATACTTTCTGAAAATAAATCTTTATGAACTATTGAAATCTACACTATTTATTTAATATAACCATACTGATTTGGTTATTTCAGTATCCAAAGTTAATAGTTGTAAGATAAAAATTAAAACATATGAGAAGAAAGAAGATGCAATGCTGGAAATAATTATTTCTAGAGAATAAAAATATATGTTTAAAAATTTAATACCGTATCCTGAGGAGGCCGTTTACGAAAATCTCTGCTAATAACAACATCATAATCTTGTACAAATTGCATCCTTTCGGTATAAATGTATAACAGGACATTTACAAGTTCTTCTAGTAATCTGGTGGTATTTCCTGACAGCAATAACTTTTTCTTATATTTTTCATTTTCTTCTTCAGGTTTCTTCATATTCGATAACACTGTGTTTATATTTCCCTATTTAACAAAGATTTAGCTTTATCTGTTTAGGATGTATCAAATAACTGACAGAAAACATGCAGAATTAAACACATCTTCATTTCTGATAGGAGTTATTAATAAATGTTAATACATTATCTTACAACACTAACATTTGATAAAATAAAATTAAGCATTTTGAACTGCATGAATAAAGATTTGGATAACGAACCTTTAATTCCTTTATAGTTTGAATATTTATTCCAGAAAGGGCAAAACTTGCAATTGCATTGATTCCAGACATTACAAATGTTTGTTTATCGACATCATTGCCCCTATGAAGTTTTTGCTTTTGCTCATCCAACCAATCAGAAAGTATACTAAGAAAGTTTGACTGAAATAAAAGTAAGATTAATATAAAGAAAAACTCTTTCACAGATCTAAAATTATTTTTGAGAACCTAAGCCCGTTCCTCAACATAGAACAGGACTGTATGTTGTGTTGGCTGGTCATACAGTAAACAGAATCCAAAAAAGCTTCTGTTACCTTTAGAGAAAAAAATAAATGAACAACTATTTTTCCTCTTCCCACTCCCTCATCACTAAATTAATTACCTCACTTCTATGCTGGAAAGGGGGCGTCAACTTAATATTAACCGATATGTCACTATCCAAGTCAGTGAACACCTTAACTCTAAATTTGACACCAATCCCATTATTTGGGACACTTAAGAATTTAAAATTTTTCTTGTTCCCCTAATCTGAAACTTCTGAAAACAAAGGTAGCCATAATATTCAACTAAACAACTACCAAAACTGTGGAATCAACATGATCTCAGGTGTTTGCAACTAGTACCCCCTTCCACTCTCATCCTGAAGAATGTTCCCTTTCATTGACAGTTGGGGTTGAAATTAGACTAAAACAACAATAAAAGTCATACTATCAAATTCAATTTAATATTTTTTTTGACTCTAATTAATATTGATTTAATGCATTATTTTTCAATGCTTCTAGGGCTGAAATTGAACTAAAACAAGATCCAGTGTGTTATTGTACACCACAGAAACATTTATTTGACACTAATATAAGTCATTTTTGACAATTGCTTCTTTCCTCACCTCCACCTCTATGACAAGATACCAAAAAATACAAATTTTTATCAATTAATTTAAGATAAGCACACCAACTTCTGTCACTCTTACCTATCCATATAAAAATATATATTTGAATAAATAATATATTTGTGATATTAACATTACAATGTCCATATATATATATATATATATATATATATATATATATATATATATACAATATTAGGAGAATCCATTAAGGAATTGGAACAAATTTGGTGACAAAGTCACATGGATAGTGAGGAAGGATAGAAATAAATAGGAGGATAGCGCTTTATGTGAATTCATATGCTCGGGCGAAGAATTACGCACATAGAAAAGCATATGTTCAAAGCAGAGAGAAGGATGGAAGAAGAAGGAAAGACTGAAAATATATATATATTGTAATACTAGAGTAGCAATTGTTTGAATAACACTCACAATTCCACGGTAGCATTCAGGAAACTCATTTTTACTTGAACATTTTATACATTCCATTCGGGAAAACAGGAGATCATACTGAAGAATTGAAGCACTTGCAGCATCTCTTGTTATGTCCTCAATGTTGTGAGCTTCATCCAAAATTACGATGTCTCCATTAAGACTAATGTTCAACTAAAACAATTATTTATAAACACAATCATTAATAAATTAATGTGTATGAAGTATATTTTACCATCCACTAGACAGGATTTACTAAATGATAATGCATGTATTTCAGGTTTAAAAATTACAACAAGAAAAACTAATTTAGAATATTATTCACATAACAGTTTTTTAAACAAAATTTCAAATAATCTTAAGGTAAAAATTTCTGGTACTGTAATTGGAGGGTACATATTACCAAGAAACTTGGCAACTGTCAAAATTTGGTTCAAATTAAAATAAAATATATTGAAATCAGATTTCTTACACATTTCATTTAGATTAAATGAAAGATTAAAGGAAAGAAAAGAGCACAAGGAAAAGTAAAATGAAAAATGTTTTGCAATGGAAATGTAAATAAAAGTTGATACTTAATCATAAAGATTTGACAAAAAAGAGAAATACAGACAAATAATATTGTAATTTTTCTTATTAAAAGGATGTTTTATGGTACAGTACGAATGATGATATTTATTTAATGGATACAATCAACAAAACAATGCAATCAATTTATTTTAGTTATTATTGCTACTTTTAATTATCAAGGAATAAACTGTACATGGAAATATTTAAGCAAAAACAAATAAGCTTTCATAGAAGTTTGGAGTTCTGTTTCTACAGAAGCATCTTTGAAATGAACCAATTAAGAGTCCCTAACTGTTATTATTGTCAATCAATATGCTAAAGAAGTAAATTATTTAGAAATGATATACAATTAACTGAGTGCTACTTACATTCTCCCTGATTATAGGATCAAGGAGGTAATTATAAGGACAAATAACAAGATCAGCATTTGATGCAAGAGATCGTGCAGCAAAGTATGGGCAAGCTCGATGTTTGCGTCCTACTTTAACCAAATCTTCAATGTCCATGGGCATTTGGTAACCTAATAATCCTAGTGCTGTATGTGTTTTAATGCGATATACATTGTCATCATATCGACAGCCAGAACCCTGAAATTTGATGGCATAATAAGAAATAATTTTCTATTTTTGTTAAAAGATTATAGTTCTGAGATACACAAGTGTAAAACATAAATTAAATGTATATTAGATAACATAAATTCTTAGAAGATGGATATTATTAAATTATAATTAGTAAATTTATAAATTGTAATAGTCTATTCAAGTTCACACAGTGTCTCAAATCTGGCTTAAAGGTAATGGTCAAACTGAAATAACTTACTTTAAAAACTTAACATAAAATAACCAAAAAGTTGTTGCAAGTATATTTGCATCAAGTTTATATCTTCACGTAGTTGTTATCAATTCATTATTTAAAGCATCAGGCAGTAAACATCATATATGTAAACATACGAGTAAGACAGGACTAGAAAAGATTTCAATTGCAAACGGTTTACTGTGTCTTAGGCAGTTTGCAGTCTCATCAAATTTAATAAACAACAAAATACTTCACCTAGAAGATGAAGACAGAGCTTTTAGTCGTCGAAACGTTGGGTTTAAATATGTTATACCCGTGTGAAAACCGAGAACTGTTAATCGAACAAAATACTAATAATACTTATACCAATCAACTAAATGGAAATATCACCACAAATGCTTTAAAAAACCTTATTCAATATACTAATATTTTGATAAATTATGTATTGATTACAAAAAAAGATTTTCTCAAGCTTAAATAAGTTAACGTGACCATAATAACTTCAGAATATATGGTTTCAGAGATTTCAAGGTTTTGCACAGCCACCTAATTTTAAAAAGCTATCAAAAGGGTTGTTGGTACACAAAATTTTCATTCACTCTTAGCAATATGGTTTATCTTGGGATTGTAATTTATAACATGGTTCATAACTTAAAACCAGGATTCCAATGAATAGGTCTGAGAATTACAAGCAAATGTGCTTAACAATTAATTATAATACTGTATTAATAACAAAATAAAATTGTATTCTATTTTTATATTTTAAATATAAATAATTGAAAATAAATGACACAGGAACTAGCTTCATCCCATTAATTAAAAGAATTAAATAAGTGCTGTAAATACCAATTTATAAAATAAAGAAAAATGTAAGCTACAGTAATATAATAGCATTAAATAAGACTGCCACCAATTTTAAAATAAGTTTTCATTAAAATTATACTCACTTTTTCAGGATCCAATAACTCATGACACATTTCAGTTTTATTCTGATACATTTTTGTGTTTCCATATTCATGTATACATGTTTGCTCTCTACTTGCAAGCACAGCCATTCTGAAATAATTAAGTATAACAATATAGTAATATAACACTCTTCTTTTCACTTGCCTTAACTGCAACACATATTTTCTCTCACTTTGTATCTCTGTATGCAGTTTTTCGCAGTTCTTTGACAACTTGTTGAATCTGCTTGTGTGTCCTTGTGCCATAGTAAATCCGTGGTACCCTGAAATAGAAAATTAATTAAATATTAATTAGGCTTTGCATATTTAAAATGAAGGAAAATATGATAGTGCATTTATACACTGAATAACAATGGTATTTAATTAGAAATGATATATTTAATTCATATCAAAAGTTGTGCAAGAAACTCCAATTGGTGGAGATCCTTAAAGAGAGGGGTTATCAGGGAGATGCTGGAAGGGTGCAAGATTTTAAAAGTTGTTGCACAGCAAGAAATTTATTCATTTGTTGTCATTATTATGTTGGATGGTTACTATTAGAATGGAGTTGTGGAGTGTGATTGGAAGACAAGATTGGAAATGACGAGTAACAACTGGGAGCAAGAAAAGTGCTGGCTAAACATAACACTGAAAGTTCTCCACAGAGCAGGATTTTTGTTAATGCTTACATTTGTATGACAGTTTGTTATGACTTTAATACTGATACGATTTTGTTTTCCACTACACAGATAAAGCAACAAAGCTTACAGATACCCTACCTATATTTAAGAATCGAGGCTATTCTAGCAAAGAAGCATGCTGCCAAATCATTAAATAATTTTTTTATTGGAATCTGAGCACAAGCCAGCAGTAAGATGGACATTGGAATTTCTGATACTAACATTTGGCACCAATGTTGGGAAGACAGGGTACTTACAAGCCAAAACACAAGTTGAAGGGATTAGGAGAGTTGCTAAAGAAAATTTCAGCCACTGAACATTAATATTGAAATATTCTGAAGGGCACCTCCCTTCACAACTCGGTATTGGGCTTCATGAAGTAAAATATTTTAAAATGATTGGTGGAGAGAAAGGTCAGGTGATTTGGTTTCCTCCCTTGTGGTGGGGAAAGAAATTGTCGAGCTCGGAGCGGACCTCTCAGAAAGAATGATTGGTTAGCAAAGACAGAGAGGAGAAGAGTACTTGATCAGAGCTGAGAGAAATTAGAGAACTGTAACCTCAATGATTAATTCATTGTAGAAGCCAGAACTTAAAAAAAGAATTGTGTGATTCCCATGCACAGTCTATCATAACAGTCTAGGAAGAACTATGCAAGTCCAATGCATGAGTTAAATAACCAGACTAGAGAGAGACAATGCAGCCACAGATCTGAGGAGATTTACAATCAATGAAACAGAGTTCATTACAGGAAGGAAGCCTGAGGGAACCTTGCACACACTGCCTGAAATTGCGCAAATAATGAGCCACCAGGTACCTGGCTGATGAGAGAAAATCAATCAGGTGTGTCTGTATTTTCACATTAAGATGTGTTTGACAAGATTTCTGCTACACAATGCCCATAAGCCATGACCGTTTCATTTGAACTAAATAATGTTTTAATTTGAGTATCTAGTATTTAGTAAGTACCTAATAATTCAAATTGTAATAACCCTGTTAATTGATTTTAATATTTAGTAATCAAATAAATTAAATGATTTTTATTTAAAGGATCTATTCCATACCACCCACCCAAATCATTATGTTACACTATATCATTTACATTTATAAAACTTTATACTATGAAGCTCAACAATGGCTACAATCCCTTATTGTTACATTAAACCCTCTATGCCTTGTCATTGTTTTTTTGATAAGCTTAATTTTAGCTTTTATTTTGAGTTTGACACCTTGCCTGACTTTAAATCACCTGATGAAAGCAACAAGAATTGCATTAATATTGTGTGGTATATATTTAGAACTTTATTTCTGTTATTTGGCTATTTATTTATCAATTAATGGTGTTATTACAAAACTTGGAAATAATCTTATTACTGTTTAAAAGGAGTACAGGATTGAATAGGAGTGAATCAAAAGTAAAGTCTAAACTGAGAAAAGTTAATACATTTCAAATATGGTACTGTAGAAAAAATTTGAATTTTAAACAGAGGAACAAAATATGAATAATTATATTTCAGAAAATATAAGTGATGGTAGGAGTCTTTAACAGCAAACAGAAATGATTACACAAGATAATGAGACAAGTGAAAAATGCAATAGTTGGTACAATAAAAAGTAATAAGAGTAGAATAATGTAACTATCATAGAACTTAAACAAGATAATGAACGATGTTAAATTGAGAAGTACAATTTTAAGTGAAGGATAGGGAAAGATACAGAATAATAAAAATTAATATGACCTTAGTTTGCAGACAAAGATAATATGAGAAACAATTACACAGAAAATAATTTAAACATAGCTGGACGTTTTGCCACTACTTTTTGTCTTTCTCTAACAGAATTTCAATATTGTTACAGAATACTAAAAGGCACAGTTAAGGGTGATCATATTAATTTTCAAACATTTTTTAGATTGAAGTGGAGTCAATTAACACACTTTTGTTTCCAACAAGGCACCTGGTAGTGGAGGGAAATGAGATGAGAAAACTGGCATTAATGTCTGTAATTCTTCTAGAATGAAGAAGCATTTATCTTTGACATTGTTTTCATATGTAAGTATGATGTGGGATGTAACAACTGCCATATCAAGAACTTACTGCCTGGATGAAGGTGGTAAAAAAATCAGCTCAATGTAAATATACAGAAAATCTGTGATTGTACCAGGAGAATATAAAGAAATCTTCTAAAATATTAATTTGGAAAAATTAATTTTAAAATATAAATGTATATTATTTTTATTATAAATTATCTATACACAATTAATTCAGTTACCTAATTTTTTTTACTTGTGGCTGCTGATTTTCTTGAGGGAATAAAGGTGGCTGAAGCATTTCATTAATACAAGAATCACCTTCTTCCATCTGTAGTTGAAATGCTGGCCTGTCCATCTGAAACATAATGATTTTTTTTTACAATTGGCTTATGGGAAACATGAAATACATATAAAACCTTGTTATATATTCATCAAATTAACAATATACTATCGACTAAAGACAATCGATCAGAGACATGTATGTTGTTGAACAGGTCGCTACATGAGACTAGTTGTATTGTAAATGTGATTGTAAATATTGATAAAACACAGTGAGATTCATTTAATGTATTGGACTCATTTCCATCAGTATGCATAATGTTTGGCCTAATGTAACAGATAATAAAAAACAATACAAACCTATGCAGTAATTTGTTATAAATTTGACTACAATATAGGTCTGATAATGTGAAATTGAAATATTTTTTATTATATTCCTTGCAACTTTAACTTTGGAAGAAAACAATGATTTGAGAAAAATAATTTTTACTTTGTTTCATAATTGAAGATTAATAAATGGAGAAGAATATGATATTTCTTGAATTTCTGAACTCAGAAGTTGTTGACTATGGGAATTCAAATATATTACTCTGTGATACAAAAAAAAAATTACAATCAACAAAGAAATCTCCATACATAAGCTAAATTGAGTTGCAAAAAGGCAAAAACATGGGCTGACAGAATGTTATTGAAATTATGTATCATGTACGGTAGTCCAAACTATGGTGTGGGTGTTTACACAAATGTAGTTTAGAAACCAATTCTTGAAATCTAGTTCCAACAAGACTTACAATGTTAACACAACCTTGTTTTTTTACACATGGGTTTAATATAATATCAATTTTTAAGTGGAACATGGGATAGGGAAATTAAGAAAAGTGGAAGAGAAAAATATTACAGCTGGATAATGTGTCAAAAAAATATTTCACTGCCATGTATATATATATATATATAACTATGATAACACTGAAAAAGAAACAGCAAGTCAAGAAGTGTGATTACAGAACTATATGGGGAAAAACTTTGCATGTGTACTAAATAGAAGACAAGAACATAAAATGTGAGTAGTAATTGGAGATCAACTTAGTTTCTGGAAAGGAAGGGGAACAACTGATGTCATAGGAATGCTAAGGATAATAACAGAGAGAGTTCTAGCAGTCAAGGAGGAAGTGTAAGTTTGTTTTATTGACTATTAAAAGGTGTTTGACCAAGTTACTTGGAAAATTTTTCTGGAAATACTACAGGAAATTGGACGTTATTGGAAGGATAGAAGACTTTCCAAGAATATTATCTGGGATAAAGTGTGAAGGCACATCAGGATAAACAACATGGAAATAGGAAAGGAAATGTAACTAATCTGTTTTATGACACCAACCATGTTCAACCAGGCATTAATTAATTAATAAGAACAAGATAATTATTAATATATGATCTACTTTACTATTATGCATATTTTAATCCACACATTATCAGTTCTTGATATATGAGATATCATTACCTGGTTCCTATCTTGTAAATAAATATTAGTGACCTCCCTATTTTCTGGGATAGCATCCTGCAAATTTGCTCTTTCTGCAATAATAAACCACACAAATTAGTTTGATAACAGTATATTTATCATGAAGTCATTGAAATTACAACAAAAATAGTGTAAAACAGATTATGAATCAACTGAATATGTTAGTAGATTGATACAAAACATTTATAAAAATAAAACAAATAAGAATAATGATCAAGATATGTATAAAATAAAATATACTTATGGATACATATGCATGCATAAAAGTCAATGTCTCCTAGGTCATATATATGATGGTTATTTGAAAATGAATGTATGAGAGTTTGGAAAATATTGGGAAAATTAGGATAGTACTGAATATTAAGCATTATTTTTAGGAATTTAATATTTTTGTTGGTTACTGTAGTATTTAAATAATAGTTTCCTCCTGCATTGATGCCAATATGAAATATATCAGTTTGTTAGAGAGAAATTGAGTAAGTCTGCAAAAACTATAAACAAACTTTCAGATGGATTAGTATCTCTCTATTTGTCTGTAAAACAATTTTGAAATTCAAGAGCTCAAAATGGTATCAAGTTTTTAGATCATCTCATAATTTTAAACTTAAGAAAGAAGGTATTAAAATTTATCATCATAGTAAAAGCAATGAATAACTGTAAAATAAAATAGTAATTTTTAATTTGAATATGAATTATTAGTATTATAAAATTATTCATTTTAATGTAAGTTTCTTTTTGTAATTTAAGACTACCAAATTATTCCCAAATTAACTTGTTAAAAATCCATAGAATATTGATGCCCTATTTATAGCTAATAATTAGGGTGTGCCTAGCCTGTTGAACAACTCTGAAAGTCAATTCTAATGACTTACTTCAAGTCATGATAGTTGTATCAGACGAAAGTCTCTGTAAAATATTGATTGGAGTCATAATAGCTGCTAAAATATGTACTTTAAAAATAGCATAAACAATATTATCAACAAATTTAAATGATTTGGAAGGTAATTAAAAGAGAGAGAGAAATCATTCATGTCCTACTGACCAGGGACAACAAAAATTGAAATTAAATCTGAGCACATAACAAATTTAATCAGTTCAATAATTGTTTTTTATATGTTTCATAAAAATTATAGGGAGTAGCATTAAATCAGCACATATAACTGTATCTGGCAACGTAATGAATATTTGATTTACAATAACATAAAAAATTCAAATTATAAAATCATTAAATAATGAAAATATAAGGTTATAATGGATTAACAAGTATTGTTTTAAAAACAAACATTGCTGATAGAAACTGTCACTGCTAAGTGACATCTTTCCTGCTAATTAAGAATGTATGTACAAAAGACTGGTAATTTCTAAACAACATTCCATATGCCAGTACTGTGTAAAATATTTGAAACTGTGGTCTGCCGTGGGGTTGATAATATCTTAAATGCTTACAAACTCATTTGTATTCAGAGAAAAATATCAACTGACAAAACTATTTTCAAAGAGACTCATGAGATCTGAAAACTAAACAAATAAAAAAGTTTCTGTGACCTCGTTTGACTGTGTAGAGCATAATATCTTACTAAGGAAAATAAAATATTATAGAATAGCTTGAATTTTAATTCTAGTTTCTCATCTTATCTAGCAAACAGGAAAAATCTCAGGACAAATTTTTCACTCGGACTGGGGGCAAATAAAGTTTTTCAATCTTTCCAAAGTGTTTCTTGTTTCTTTCTCGGATTACGTCAATCAAAAACAGTATGTTGAAGTCAGTAAGTTAATTGTGTGATTCCAGACGTACCAAGGCTAGTCATTTATAAATCGGAGGATCTTAGATTGGCTTCTTTGGAGAACAGCAATGCTTCAAATACTGGCACAGCCGCAAAGTTCGATGCCATAAGTACTTTTCTGCTTGATAAAGGCTTTATCTACCAAAACTTTGTTTTCCAGTGTAAGCCGAGATCTTTTACCTAGAACCCGGTTAAATTTTTTATATTTTAGATGAACCTGTTTTCCCTTTTCACGATGCTAGTCTTTGTCCAAGTGAATTCTCAAATATCGGACAGACTGTGATTCGGGTATTATTATATTATTAAATGGCTTTTTCGAAGTGTAAAAGTTACATGTGTTTATTTACTTTCGTTGATTTTTATTTTCCATTCGGTTCTCCAATCTTTCAGTAATTTTAGATTATGTTTGTAGATGGGGTATTGTATTATCAGGATATTCGTCACTAGCTAGTATCAATGTCTCGTCAGAAATAGTCCATTCAAATTGTTAGTTGTTGAGGGGTAACTCTGATGTGTATAATAGATAAAGAAACGGTCTCAGAACACGTCCTTGAGGTACTCCTGATCTTATTGGCTGGATGTTAGAAACTTCTCCATTAACTCTAGTCATGAATTATCGATTACATAGTTAGGGTTTAAACAAGTATAACATGGGAGGCAGCGTTTAATTTTTTTGGAGAAAGCTGTCGTGAGATACTTTGTCAAATGCCTGGCTTATATAAAGAAATATGGAAGGACGATATTTTTTGTTTTCTAAAGATTTGTTCATTTTGTGATGTTTAATTGTTGAATGGGAGTTTCGGAATTGATGCTGAGAAATTACGTTCTGGAGAGGATTTATTTGTGTAATAATAATTTTGAAGCCATTTCGATAAAATAGATGAGACTTATTGGTCTGTACGAGGTTACGTTGTGTTTCTTCGGCATAGCAGAATTACTGCAATCTCAGTTCCGCATTGATAAATATAATAGAAGTACAATGCTGCAATTCTTGGGAGCTCTTTAAGCATTGTAGAACTTGCATAAACAGTTATCTGGCTTCTAACCGAGTAGGATTTACGTAGAACGACGTTTCGATGAGTTGCTCTGTCATCATCTTCTGTCGTTTTACGTAAATTCAACTCGGTTAAGAATCCGAGAACTGTTTATACAAACAATTCAACGAGAAAACTTCAATCTTTATTATTGTGCTTACTTGGAGATGTTTTGTTGTTTAATCGGGATAATTCTTCTTTAATAAGAAAAATTTACGTCTGTTTTGAAAATTAAAAATACGAAAAATAACTAAATACAGACAAAAGAAGTGATGATACCACACAACGTTTCTGGAAACCTTGTTCCTTTCTTCAGGTGATAAGAAAACCAAAAATCACAAGAGCGACACAACTGCACAATTCAGTTGACAAAACTCAAAAGCGAAGAAAACGCAACGACAGTGGGACAACAGAAATGTAAGAGTAACAATAAGGGACCGGACTGTTTTTTTTTTCGTTTAGTCCCCTAATGAATAGTGGGTTTCTTCATTGAGGGCTTTAGAAAACATGTTATAGTTGTAGGAAAAATTATTACCAATTTATTGATAAAATCAAACACCTCACCGTCCCTTATGACCACTCTTTAATTTCTCTTGATGTCGTTTCAACTCTATTCCAAATGACTTAGTCATTAACAGTTTCAAAACCAGATGGCCCATTTTAATGCGTTTTATTAGCTTTTGAGTTTTGTCAACTGTATTGTGCAGTTGTATCGCTCTAGGCTATTGTATTTTTTAGTTTTCTTACCACGTGAGGAAAGGAACAAGGTTTCGAGAAACTTCTTTTGTTTGTGTTTGGATATTTTTCTAATTAATTTTCTAATTAATAATCCGTCTTTAGTTTGGTTTGGTGTAAATCTAGTAATTATTTCGTGATCTCAGTTATTTTCTATAAAATCTGTTTTCTCTTTCAGATTAACAGGTTTCATGAGGGTAATCAGGTGGTGACAACCCCCGTTTAATAGAATTGGAAGGGATTTGAAAGGGGGATTTGTTGATTAGCTATATTATCGGCAATAGTAAAAATCTTTCTGAGGTATTTTGTAAAAAGGTCAGCTTCCCGTTTATCGCTTTTAGCCCATGGTCTTATAAAGTAGTCGTTATTGTAGGAATGTTTGCCGTGGTCAATTGTTACACAATTGTTGTATCGCTGCCATGATTAGAAAATATTGAAGCGAAATAGAATCATAGGTCAAGCTTCGGACATACTGAATATAAAATTTCATAAAGAATATTATAGTAGTGTTAATACATATGATTGAGCTAATAGTCTGTCAAAAACTGCAGTAGGCATGCTGAAACTATTTGGAAGTTCTAAAAAATTAAAACAAAATACTGCAATAAAAATATAAACAGGGGCGTCCTTCAACCTTAACAGAGGATTGATATTTAAAATTAAATTTAATGAAGGAGAAAGTGGTATGGCGCCATTGTGAGCCAATCATAGGATTTCGCCGGGGGCTGAACTGGGGACAGTTTAACGCAGTTACCGGGCCTGCGGATTATAAAACCTCCACACAAAGGGCCACAGAGAAAGGGTTTGCCAGAGAAACGCTGAAATACATTTCAGAACAAATTCTGCGTGCTTTTTGCGAGCTCTCCCCCTCCTCTTTCCAACCTCTCCAACCACACTATTCCGCAACGCGCTCGCTGCTGCTCTTTTATTTTTAATCTTATGCTGAGAAGCGAGCGCTTCTTTTCCAAGGGGACGTCACAAGTAAAACTGTACGCGTATTGTGCTCCGAACGTCGCGTCGCGTATCCCTCTCCCTCCGCACATTCAACTACTCAAAGAAAAGAAAATTACGACGGCGGGCCTCGACGTTTCATTCCGCCATTTAGAACCAATCAGCGGCGACTAAATCCGCATAAAACGAGCTCAATTTGGTGCGAGTGCTCGAAATTTGCGTCTCGCATTTAGAAATGTACGTACACGAAGCTATAACAGGAGCTTCCTTTTTAAAACTAATGAGCGTTCACCTGAAAAGAAATTATACTCATCGATCAAAAAACTCTCCTAAATTAAGTATTGTTTCATTACAACTTGACATTATCTTAATGGCATCGTCATATCCAAGATCATGAATGTCAAATGGAACGGATTTCCTAATACAGTACTATTTTAAAATTTCTCACATTACTGTAATGCCATCATATTTCAGGGGAAGTGTTTTGTAGTGTAAAGAAGTCGAATAGAACACTGCTAAAGATAGTAGGCTAATACTTGTCATTGCCGAATGATTATAGGAGATTTAGTCACCAAACTATCAAAATCCGTTATTTCACATCGAAGTTGGGTCACATAGGCCCCTAGACATAGTCGTAACCTATTCCAAAGGCGAGCGAAGTACGTAGACTAAAAAGAATGTTTCTGACAAAGGCGAAATTGGTATTGAGAAACGAAGCAACTGGTAATAAAAAATAATCGCCCCTATGTCCCAAATTATTTGTAAGGGAAAATTTTCATCTGAAGCCCATTAATATAAATCAACATATACAGCAGCATTTTTATACGATATCTACACAGAAGTTCGGTTCCCATGCACATTAAACGAGAATATCAACTTTCAAATAAGTATGAAAGATAACCATAATGTGACAATAATGAGAAACTGTGATAGAGAAACGTGGTCTTTCAATTTTAAAATTATTCTTACATTTACAAGAAGCGATTGTTTATTGAGCTGGAAAATAATTGTCTATTCACAGTTTATCCAGTCATTTGAAGCACATAAAGCCCTAGCATCGAAACGTAACATCCATAAAGACATAGGCTTCGTCAAGTATGATCCCACAACTCTACATTTGAGAATGTGATTAGCAAATGACAATGTAATATCTTCACCATCCATTAAATGTTAATAAATGCAAGTAAAATAATTTATTAAACATCTATTTATTTTGTATTTGTATTAGACTACAAATGGGTGGTAGTTACATAAAATATTAGACATTTTACGAGAGCACAATACAGAAAATAAGGAAAATAAAAATAATCCTTACGTTAAAATACCAATCCTAAACAAAAATTTCCTTCTTCAATTTCCACTTCACGTCATTTGATTTTGAAAAGGTCTGAGAAATTATGATACTTAAACAAAAATAAGATTCTATTCTCAGGCTGTGCTCCATGTAACGTACAGAGAATATATGTTGGTAAGTACTAAAATAAAGTTTTTCGGATATAAATAAATCCTCTGATGTACTTTCAAAAAACCAAAAGAAATTTTATCAATAGGAGCAAAACATACATGATTCCTGATTTCTCGTCTTCTTCGACTATGAAGAACGGTTTCCATCACCAGCAAATTCCATTGATCGACGATATAAGTACAGGGCTCCTTAAAGTGTAATTTACGGGTATCGTAGAGATTAATGTCTTCTGTGAAGGTCAAAGGTTTTGACTCCGTCCGTCTTGGAAACATCATCGGACCCGATCGATTTTCAATCAGACCTCGACAGCCCGGTTCCCTTCAGCGACTAAATGACAGCCAACGGGAATGTCGTTTTATAACAATATAAATTTAATTTGTTTAACGTTCCAGCCACTATTATAAATATAATGTATATACATTTAATTTGAATATAAAATCAAGCGTTTAGATACGGAAAACAATCTACTAAAATATTTAAAGTACGAGTCTGATGAAGAACCTCTTCTGTGAACTTCAACGTACTTTAACAATTATGCTTTATTTTGAAGTGGATAATGTTTTCGTTAACATAAGAAGTAAGGTAGGCGTTATTTATTAATGCTCATAAAATACGCTTGCTATGAATAATGAATGCCAGATTTCAACAATAGTTACAGCAATTGTATACACGAAATTCCCTTTTGATAAAATCAAATCGACTTTATATTGTCGTTATTAGTTTGGGTATGATAATTATACATAAAATATGTTTTCGAAAAAAGTTAAATACTAAATCGAGAAATAGCCATGCCCACTCTCCTCAACAAAGGATTGCACTAAATTCAACATTTGAAGTGCAGGAAGAAATACATTATTCGAAAAACTTTTAAGTTCGGACACTTCCGTGAACGGACTTTAAATAGGAGAAATCGATACATATCAACCATTACACATTATTAATGAGATAAATTACTCATCTATTGAGACAAAATACAAGACATTTTATCAATAGTTGGGAATCACCTCAAAACAAAACGGCTAAGTTTCTAAAACAAGAGAAGTAAGGAAATAATTGACATTAAAATATGTTGGAATCACTGATCATGCTTCACCACAATTGGCCTCCGACGCTGTTTACGCATGTTTAGTTACGGTCATTCAGAGCGTGAATAAAAACTTTTGAGTTTCTCAACACGTTGTTACGCTTAAACATAAAACTGAATCTGCAGAAAGAAACGCTTTAGTGGGCACGTGCTGTTAACGGTCTTGGCACTGTGCGATAGATGGCAGGCAGCGTGTAGCTTCCATATTGATCTACGGGACAATAGCAGTCAGGGACACTCCGTGAGAGCAAGGTAAAGAGAAGACGCATTGTCTCAAGGGCGTCCATTAACACTGCTCAGCTTCCTGACTCCCTCGCCCCAGGCACGAGCTGATCCTTAGCAGATGCTTAGATCCGACAAAACCCGCTTTATATTTAAAATAACTTAAACGATTACTCTGGGTAAAAACTGACTTGCCGGAATATAAATTAAGAATATCATGAATTGTCATGTTAAAGTAAAGATTAAAAAACAGAAAATAAATATACTGTCCCAAATGTCCAAATTGCATCTGTAAAACTACATTAGTGATGACAGCTTTCTCGACGAGAGCAAACACTGAACTCTGTTCGGTAACCAGGTGCAAGTAACAAACTACACGACGCCGGGCTGTGTCAAAGCATCAGTAATTAACTCGTTAATTAATAATACATAACGAGTTACGTCACTTATGAGTCACCACAGCACAGACTATATATTTATGTAAGAATGTGAACCACATTATAAGAGTCAATCTTTTCAATAATTACAAAAAAGTGAAACCCTTGGTTTCTTTTATACGTGATAGCCAACCATTTGTAAATATGTAAGAACTGAAATTTTAGTACAGTTCACAAAATATGAAATATTCAAACTTTTAATAATGCACTGATTGTCCTTAAACAGACTGTACGTCATAATTAATGAATTATTGCTGATTCTCCTTAAACAGTCTGTACGTAATAGCTGTTAAACTGTCACAAATACGTGGTTAGTTATAAAAAATTACGGTTCGTACCCTTCAATCGGGCTGAATTCACATAAAATTCGATAATGCCCTTTTGTGGAATTTACAAAACACGCTTTTGACGTGATATTGACGAACAAAATTATCAATCGTGACATTAAACCCGAGACTGGACATATATACGTTCATAAGGCCATCTACATAGCTACACCTTTCAAAAAGTTAATTATTGATATTTTCTATTGCGTGATTTCTGATAGGCAACATAATCATAAAGTATACAAAAAATGAAAATTCATTAATTGTAATAATTAGGAACGGATGAAGAACTTTAACTGACTTCCTTAACGTCACTCTAATAACTGTTACAGTGACTACTTTTTACCCATTATTTGAACAGCTTTTACTGTTTTTTTAATAAAAGTTTCAACAGAGGGAAAGATGAAAACCATCATTTTGTATAGTTTGAATGCGAATAATTCTTATGGATTTAATGAGCTCACGGTATGTGGTCATAATCTAGGATGCTCTAGGCGAAGCAGGGTACCATTTCTTGGTCAATAGGTTCGAATATGAACTGAAAAAGGTCACACTGGTGTCACATTTTAGATAAGTTTCAGACCCATATCTTTTTGCTACTCATTGTGATCCATTTATATAAAATACCCTCTTCTATCAGGTCGATAGAGTGAGGTCACCTAACATGCAGATTAATTACTCAATTGAGAACAGTAAAATAAACGCCACTTTCTCACCAACACCATCATTTGGTATTATTAACCGCTTATCAGATAAGAATTTGTTTCAGTTGTCTTTGTTTGCAGCACGTCGAGATTAAAATGAAACTTTTGATTTGCCCAAGTCTTAGGAGTTTATTGAACTATTGAATATATACAGCAAACTAAAATCACATTTCTCTTTTTTTTTGTTCATTATACACAATTTTTAATTAACTTTAAAGACGCCGAAACATAAAGGCCATTTAGTATTCAAGTTTGATAAAAGGAGGTGGAACAGAAAAATGGCTGACGGAGCTCCTCTACAGATCGATAAGCGTCATTCGCGCAGCAAACCTACCCCAATCCGCTGCCCCCTACGTGCAATTTACTACAGCCACTGGCACAGAACTCTCATCTCGTCTCAGATGAAAGGCAGCCGACAAGGTATTCAATCCCAAGTGCAATTTATCTGCTTCATCAAAGAGACGCTGTAGTCGCCGCTATGCGTAGACGTACGGCGTAAGCGAATTCCGCTGTCAACTTTACGATATAAATACTAAAACGAACGCTTCTGGAGACACGCCGAGACAGACAAAGAGAAAATAGATGCCGAAGTGGACGAAGGAGAAACTACGACGGGAGTGGTCGTAAGTGAAATGATAATTGCGAAAGTGGAATCTGAAAAGCTTACAGTAACACCCATTATTCTAGCACACGATTTTAAGGCAATTTTAGGAGTGCGCTTGGATGTAAGTAATTAATACGTTTCCCCTTTAATCAGACGCTTTTAATCTCGTACGTAGCCAAATTCAATTATCCAGAAGTGAATACAATTAACCGCACTCAAACCGTCATTGTTATAAATACATTCGTGTACGAAAAGAACCGGCAAAATTTTAAAATCCTGTTTCCATTTCTGTAGACAGGATTTGAAGAGATTACTGCAGGAATCGAGAAAGTGTATTATATAACCCACAAGCTGGACGATCTAATTAAGCCACGGCAGTGGCTATGGCGTCACTGCCGGCCATCTTGACACCTCGGCCAATGGGCGCGGGCTAGTACGACCAATGGCGACACGGAGTCCGTGCAGCCAATGAGCGGCAGCCGCGGGGACAGAGGCGTCGCCACGGAGACGGACGGCAGTTAGGCAACGGTCAGCGCTGCGACCAGCAGCAAGGCATCCGCTGGCTCTTACATTTAGAACAAATTCTAATGTGAACAAAGCAAAACAAGGAACTGAAAAGTAAGAATTAGTCAGTTTTTGCTTCACAATTATAAGAATGCACAGCGCTGAATCCCATAAAAATAAACAACTCCAAATTAAGACATAAGAATTTAAGATCATTAAAACAATGTAACGATGAAAATACAAATAAATTTCTTTTTATCATAATGCACTGACGTTATACGATATAAATAAGGAAAATAACCAAATGAAGACGAAAGAATTGATAATATGAATACCACACTATGTTTCTGGAAGCCTTGTTCCTTTCTTCAAGTACAGAAAAAACGCAAGAGCATAGAGATACACAACTACCGACTAGAGCAGTTGTCTGTCTCTGTAGGCTCTTGCGTTTTTTCTGCACCTGAAGAAAGGAACAAGGCTTCCAGAAACGATGTATGGTATTTATATTATCACTTCTTTGGTCTGTATTTGGCTATCTTTCTTATTATTAATTTTCAATCACACGTAAAATTCATATCTCATTGTGACATAAATATACGATAGTTCTACTCGGCAACTAAATTCCATTAAAATTTTATATATTGTCAATTAAATTCCTTAACGGTGAAAATTTCTTGAGTGCATAACTGCTCAACTAAGAAAACGTCAGATTTTAAATTTTATTTATACTCCAGAGACGCCATTATTCTTGCATAAAAATAACCTACTTTTGGCACAGAATGTTGAAAGGTAATCTGCAAAAAAGTGAAAACAACAACAAATAACCTGACTTCAATACATCTTGTAGGAACTAGGCCATGTGAAGAGAAGACGTAAATTTACAAACACATAATTATAATGATGACAGTAATCGATGTCGAAACGTCGTGGCCCAAGCCCACAGTTCTTCAGTTAAAAAAAAAACTGCCTGAGAATTTTTTATGCAACAAATACACTTCGAAAATCTTTGCTCATGAATAACATAACATTTTATATTAAAACGAATTAGCCACAAAATTATTTTGAAGTTGTATTTAGACAATCTTAACTAGTGTTAGCCTACCTAAAGGAAACCTCGTAGTACAGAGAATGACGTATGTAGTCTCAAGATTCTAGTTTCTTCAAAATTTAACGTCTATAAACAGCGAAATTTTAGAACAGGCTATATATATGCTAAACACACACACACATGTATATATAATCATATATACTTGCATTTATGCGTTAAAAATCCTTATCGTTTACCATTTGTAAAAGTACAAGGACAATAATAAGACGGTGAGTACTGAGTGGAAAAATAATTCCAATGTAAAGAAGAACAGATCAAAATGTGTAGGCTTAGTGTATCTCAGGATTGATACTCCATGAGAAGTAACAATGCGCTGCAGTTAGCTGTCAGGAATTAGATCTGGAATGTATATCTGAGAAGGTGCACAGTCCCACCTGCCCCTGAGCAGCTGCTGACCAAGCCGCCTCCTGATGGCTGGCGGTTAACCCCTTGGCTTGATTGGCAGCCGATGTGGGGGGGCTTTTTATCATGTAAAGCAGAGAGGCGTCTTTTCTCCATCACAATATTTGAGCGCCCCGAGCGAGTGCAGAGAGCTGCGTGAGGATTGTCTGCGGTAGGGTAGGCCCTCCCGCCATTCACAACAAATCATTAATAGCACCCTTTATGCGCAAACACGACGACCAATTGTGCTCGCAAAATAATGCTTTATCTCGGTAGTATACGGAAAAGAATTTGTGAGTGTTCAATAACTGAGGGAAAAAAAATGTACAGGGTCAACTTTAATGAGCGATGGTGGCATAGATCAACGAAAAGACTTCGAACGATTAGGTTTGATACTAGACACAAGATGATGCTCTTAACTATCAGCGAAGAAATGAAAGTACATCAACACAATATAAATAATTATAAATAGTTAACATTATATGGCTTAAAGTAACGCAGATATCGATGTTAAAGCTGGATTATAAATACGTGAAAAAATCATTTATATATGGGGCAGTACATGGCACGATTAAAAAAAAATTATGGGGTGACTTTCGTCTAAGTGACCGTCGAACCGAGCGTTAATGACGAGGAATGAAACGACACGAATGGTGCTAGAACTATCTTTGCCTAGAAATTTAAACTACAAAGTCGAGATATATAAAGGCCTGTTTCCAAACACTGGAAGCCAAAACTAGTTAAGAGGACAGTATTCGGCACAACAACGATATAATAAAGGAAGAAAAATGTGGTCCTAGTTGGAAAGTATCACTGAACGTACGATAATATATTTTACATTTGAACTCCAGTTAGCACCATTCATGATCTTCCGCAGATGAGTAATTTGTTTTAGCATTCTTCGATGCCATTAGGGAAAAGACAAACAAAGAACTGAATTATAACCATTTCTGTCAGTTTGAAAGGTGGATATTTGGTCTTATGGATCGTTATGTCCTTTGAATCCTAGATGGAAATTAGGATCAGGGAACAAATAAGTTGCATGCTCCAACAATAGACGCTTCTTCCCAAAGGTATTCTCAAAAAGTAAGAGCACACTAATAATAATGTTCACTGGGATTTATCAGACGTGTTCCTGAGTAAGAGAACAGAAAATAGGGAATTTTATTTTTCACCAATTCCATTTGATAGAGAACCGTAATTCCGTCTCGTCGTACGAACTACTTCCGTTCATTTATCCCGTGAGGTCTGAAACACAGGCACATGGCGTCGGGAATCCTTGTCGTGGTTTAAACTACGACAGTCAACACCAGCAGCGTACTTGTATTAGGTCTCGGTGCTTTTAAACGGAATGTTTGGCGCGAGAGAATGTCGGAAGCTCTAAAAAGCTATGAGCACAGGTGCGATGCGTCGAGCTAGCCGTGAAGGCGGCGCACATGAAAAGCGTTTTGTCTCCAGCATCCGCCATTGCGGCGAGGGGAAAGTGATCCTCGAGCTGCAAGGGCCCCTGTGCCGACAATGAGGGCCACTTCGTCCCCAGCGGCAAATACATCACCTGCAATCTACAACACATCCAAGGCTTCGCGCATTACGTTCACATCAACCTCGAAATACTGGTTATTCAACGTATTATAGGATAATAGAGTGAATCACTTAACACCGATCCATAACTCTTTTCTGTGTAGTTCGGATTTTACCACGGGTCTTGTGAAACCTGACACATTCGCCTTTTAATAATTTTTTACCTCTGTATTTATTCAATAAAGATCTATTTTTAGCTATAAATAAAGGATGGTAACAAAATCAAACCTAATTGTCTATTCATTTTCGTAATTTTTAATACGAAAAAGTCGAAGGTTGTACAAGTACATATCCAGAAAACCACGTCCTAAATCCAAAGAAACCGACGAGTCTTGTGCCGAAAAGAATTATAAGAAAGAATATTGTTTTTTTTTACATTCTACGAAATGTTAAATATGAAAAATGGTTGTTGAATATATATATATAAATATATATATCTATATATATATATACTGAGGGTGGAAGGCACGCGGCATAACAGAACAAAGTTTGAGACGTAATAAAAATCTTTACCCTAGGATGAGCAAGGAACTCTATTCCGTTTGATGGTAAAAGTGCAGCGGTGTATAGCACAGACGAAAATCGGAAAAACCATACAAATCAATATGATTATTTCAACTCGTGGAAATGATTTACAAATGGACTACAATTGATAGTCCTATATCGAAAATTCTTCCTACATAAAATCTCATAGTTTCAAATATTTCTGGTATCATTTTTTAAATTTTTAGATAAATGACTCTAATTAGGATTCATGTGAGACATTTTAAGAAAAATAGATATTTTTCTCCACTATTTCAATACAAAATGATTATAGAAAAGAAACCTTTATATAAAAGTTTCAACTATATTCCTCACTTGAATAAAAAAAAGGTATTTAAAATACAAATTTAAAATAATAACAACCAAGTGTACAACAACAAATATCAGAAAGATAAATGTTAATAGAGTACAATTTTATATTTGTCTCTAGTACCGTAGTTGAAATGCAATGCACAATTAATTACATTTCTTTTACAATTTTTTTATCACATCTGACATTCTTTAAAAGCTGGGGTCCAATTTGGTTTTTAAAATAATCAGCCGAATTAGTACCAACAATTTTTCAGATAATTACCCATGTATTTGAAGACTAATTCCAGGAAAAATTACAGACGATTATAATTTTTTATTATTATTTTATATCAATGGTGTGGAAAAGTTAATGCATATTCCCACAAATTAAAAGAAAAGCATGGTATCGTCCGAGTCAGAAGCTGTAGGTAGTATGAGGTAGAAAGAAGAATTAGTAACAGAGATTAATTAAAATCACTAAATTTACTGACGCTTATCATATTAGAAGTTAGTGTGTCATTTCCTATTTCAATTTTTTACAAGCCATTATAATTCTTAAAAAAATGAGTTTGCAAGCGCGCAAAGGAGCATTTTATACCCCGATTAGATTTGCAAAGGATGCGACCGGTTATTCAGGAAAAACGAATTGATGGAATAACGATGTTTAGAGTTCAATCAATGTGGGAATGCCATAAAAACTATCAGACTGCAATAAGGCGAGTATGAAACGTCATTCTCGATATATTATTACGTGTTCTACCTACTGATCTGAAATCTGAAAATTTCCTTCTTCACCTTGCCCTGTCTTCCTTCACCGCCCAACATATTTCTTCCTTCGAGTCATCTAGAAGCAGTTTTCTTCATCTTCCACGACCTGGAACTCCATCCAAGTGTCATTCGATGTTTCGTGCAGTAAAAAAATTCGTCTTAGGATGTGTCCGATCCAGTTTGTCTTTCTCTTAAAAATAATAACGTCATCCTTAGAAACTTTTTTTACCATATCTGTGCACTTTTATTTTTTCTATTCTCGCCCAACATCACATTTAAAAAACTTTCCTGGTGTTTCGTCTCCCTTTGTCTTAACGTCCATGTTTGTGATCGATATAAAGTCCTACTCCACATGTAGCAGTTGACCAGGTTTACGTCTGATTCAAAATAATAAATAATCAAACGCTTTTGAGTGTTGTCAACTGATCAGTGCAGTTGTGTTTCTCTAGTCTCTTAGCACTTGACGAAAGGTGGTATTTATATTACCTTTTTTGTCTGTATTGGCTATCTTTCTTATTCATTCTTTCGCAATTCTAGATTCAATTTACTTGTCAGTAGTGCTCTTTTATTAGTCTTGCAATTGCGTGACCTTTTTTGATTTGTACAGTAGTCATCATTCGTCAAAAGACTTGGAAGCTACTTTGTAGTATGCAAAAAAAATGTGTATGGTTAATAATAATTTAAAATGACAACACAATGGTCGAAAAACGCTCGAGTAATATTTACATCTAAACATGATTACAAGAAGCAGTCCTGAAAATGTATACTTTTAGGTCTATAAGATAACAAACATATACATTGTAATTTCAAAACATTAAAGCCACAATGCCGGAAATATACAGAAGCAATATGTTTAAAACAATTATAGGAACGAAACGAATGTTAAAACTCATTCGGAGTTTCGTTGACATTACTAATCCATCGACGGAAAGAGTTTAAAACGAACAAAAACCATGAAAATCTCACATTGTTGGCTATTACGACCGACATACGCACACTCGAAAGGACCTAATAAGCAATTAAAAAACAATATCCGCTGTAGAATGGCACTTTGATCAGTTTCTGATAAAACCGAACCAGAAATTAACAATATACGACGAAAGGAGACCATTGCGCTGTAACGTCATTTGGACAAGCAGATATTGGAACGTCGTAGAACAGCGATTGATTGCTCCGGTAATTGTCCCGCGAGAGGCCATCTGGTTGCCAGGGCGACCGCAGTTGCCATGGCGACGGTCCTGCCCGCAGAGAGGTGTCAAGAACACAGGCCTTTCACGGCTGCCGCCAGGGACAGCGTCTGTCAAATATTGCGACTCGCCGGCCACAAATTTCAACGTTTACCATTTTTATGTGTATCGTGCTCCTTCATTAATTACTATTCGTTTTTGTGACTTGGACACAGGAAAGAGGAAACGCACGACAATCTGACATTTTCTGAGTTCACGTTACGACAAAAAGTTCAAGACTGTAAACTTGTCGGCTTCCGTGATTTCAAGGCATCTGTAATGTTTGTAAAATTCTCCAAGTCGATAAGTATATCCAATGATGTTAATAAATCATTCCGTTAAATTTTGGTACGCCAATTACTTCTCAAAACTCAGGGCACTGGAAAAAAAAAATAGACTGGAAAAGAAAATTACTGTTGATAAAAATCCGGGAATTAACTGAAATTTTTCTAATGTGGATTTGAACAGATATAAAAATGAGCCATTTGAAACAGGCGATAAATCCGACAATTAGGTATTTGAATTGTAAAAAGGGCTATTATACGAGGAGTTTGGAGCATTCGATAAACAGTTCTTGGTTTTCACACGGGGATAATCGCCTAGAAGATGACGATAGAGCTATTAGGCGTCGAAACGTCGCGTTTAAATATATTATTCCCGTGTGAACACCGAGAACTGTTTATCGAACAATTACACCGGGAAAGACTTCAATCTTTGAGTTTGGAGCATTATTGGAGTCATAATTAATCTAAAGACTGCTGAAGTCATAATATATATATATATATATATATATATATATATATATATATATATCTGCTTTCTTTGTTGATGGAGAGATGTTACGATTCGTTGGCTTACTTCAATTAATTCCTTGCAATGTTATGGAAATCAATGAATAATAGAATACGTCACGACAGATAAAAATAATAATAATTCTTCTTTTTTTAGTCGAATCATATTTCCTTCTACGCAATAATCACTATATCGCAATATTTACCATGTTAAATTTCCCTAACTATCTTGATTTTCATGCCAATTCCTCCCTCCAACGAACCACCTGCATTACCATTACCATCGCCGTCATATGGCGTGCTCCATTAAATGACTCATTCTCTTGTCAGGATGCATCATTATTAGCATTGTTGATGACATAAGTTTAGAACAAGCGTGCCTATACACGTGTAGAAAAAAATCTGGTTCAGTATGGACGATTTTTCATATTCTGTGATTAAAGAAAACTGAACATATTCAGATGGTACATTTCCGGTTCTCGACTAACCGTCAGGACAATTATGAAAACAATTTAAAAATTGATCAAGGAAATGCTATGCAGATCGTTGATTTTAAAATACGTAAAAATTAGCAAAGTCAGAATGGACAAGGCAGAAGTTTTCAACAAGTATATCAATTATCGGTGAATGTAAGAGAATCCTATCAGCATGAGGATTACGAGCTTGTGGACGGTTTTCCAGGACAAGGGAAGGTGCGGAACAGGTGCAAAGCGATGTGGATGTCCCTCAATCGGAGAGGCAGGTGCCTTTGACACGAATAAAGCCTGTGAAGTTCCATTTGGGCGGGGAACAGACACTCAGCACGCACGCCATTAGTGATGCTGCAGGAGGCAGTTCCATTAGCAACAAAGCCGTCACAAATGCAGACTCACGTCGCTACGGAAATCACCTGAAAGCATTGCTGCTAATGCATGTTCTAACACCCAAGGCCACGGATATTTCCATACTTATTGGTGACATTTTGAGTACGTTGCCTATTAGCAGCCTTCTAGATATTATTATAGACCGATAGTGATAAGTTCAGCGCTCGTAAGAAAATTGACTTTCAATAATTATAATCGGTTAATTACAACGTTAACAATTGTTAGACCCAAAACTAAGCTACAAATCATTTAAATCTCGATATGTCAATACGCGTTCACAGTTACAAAAGGCAGAAACTTTCACTTCGTCTATCCATTCTTTGACAACATGGTAGCAAATAATTCCCTAATCAAGAACTTATCATCAAATATCACTTCCAGCAGGTTTGGATTCTTTCTATGAGTTATGAGGTGCAACACAGTCCGAAAGTATTTTAAACGTCATTCATTATATTTGGTCCCAATCTCACAATTTTTTTTTCATAAAATGTAATTATCAAAGCTAATAATTTATTCCTAAATAGAAGGAAAAAAATAAAAAGTTGAAGTGGTTTTCAATTTTGGATGATGAAAACAATTCTGATATAGAACATCGCTTTGAGACCAAAAAAAACAACAACGAAACAGGCTCCATATTTTGTGTTAAATTGACCGACAACGAGTCTGTCCTAAAACGTGGTGTTCAAAGATCATTTAATTTTGTTAACATGGTCGGATGAATCAGAAAATGCTATCCGTCATTCTTGATTCCTATTTGTTCTATAATTAATTTTTTTCAAGCCATTATTGCAAAACATTTAATACTCTTACAATAAACAAAATACTATTGTATACACGTGGAAATAAAAAACGACCGATAAGGATAGGAGAAATTATAATCGACTTACATTAGAATCATGAAATATTATTGTTCAGAAGTAACCGTAAATTGGAAAGATCAACTTTCGGTGTAGTACGATAAAAGTATGGAAAGAGATTAATTCTCACAACCTGCGGTGTTTCTAGAAACTAGGCAATTGAGTGATGTTTGGCAACAATAAATAGTTCGTTTTTTATTAACTGTGCAGAAACAATCTTGAACTTAACGGAATACCATTATTAATTCATTTCTAAGTAACGGAATACTGAGAGCAATGTTCGTTGAGTATAACCGTCGCTCAGAAAATTCGTTAAACAGTGAGTTCGAGAGTCCGCCTTTCGTGCTGGAGACTTTCAGGTCTCGGGAGATGACATAACTTGGTCTGGAAACCTGTTTACTTCTCCAATATCGGTTGAGTCTGGAATGAATAAAGACAAGCGTTGAGTGTAGTGAAACTGCTTTCGGAAGGTAGGAAAAAAGTTCGTTACTTTAGCTTCGTTTCTGTGGATGACAAAATATGTCCGTTTATGCTAAAACAAAATATAATTTAGTCTTTCTGATCCCAAGACCAATTTGATAGATATTTGTCATTTACGTTTACATGAAATGTATTTAATAACTCAATTTTCATGATATGACAATTGTCTTATGAGTTTTAAATGCCATTATATGGCTTTCGTCGCAAAAATCTTTCATATAGTTCAAAGTGTCAAATATTTTACGTATTAGACTAGCCGTTTTCGGAAACTGTCGTTAACTAAAGTACGATTAAAATCAGAGAAACAAATCAGCCTTCCTCCGAAACTAAAGAATGTTACTAATTTTTGTTTATTGAAGGAAACTAGCCAAATAGTAAAAAATCTATTAAAGTTACTTACTTAATGCGTTGTTATGAAAGAAGATGTCCTTATCAGGAAAACTTAATCTCATTTGTGAATTGAAACAGTCTTTAGAAAATTTGAGAGGAAGGATACCCAGTTATAGATCTGAATCGTCCACATTTGTATACGAACCCTTGAAAATCCTACCAAACAATTGGAACAAAACTGAAGTGTAGTGTCTTGATCTTGCCGGTTACGCAAATTTTGTTCTTTGATTCCGTAAGCAAAGTTTGCAAAGTCACTTGTATACATACAGTTTTAGCCAAAATTAAAAAAAACGATACTTAAGTGATGCAAAAGAAATAATTAAGTGATGCAAAAGAAATAATTTATTGAACCTTCTATATGTTACCCAATTATTCATCACTGCGACTTGGTCATTAAAAGTTTCGAAACCAGATGGTCCATTTTCATAAATTAAATTTTAAATCTTATCAACTTCACTTACTTTAAGTTTAATCAAGTTCTCTATCATCAAGTCGAAAGTTGTGAAGCCCTATCTTTGATCATGAGATCTTCAGCGAATTCTTGTAATTATCTACTTTCTACCCAATCACTATGCTATATTAAATATGTAGACGACATTTTATTTGTATAGTTCAATTATTTGTAGTTGCGATAATAATCATCCCTTTTTAAAATTTACTCCAGAACTCGAACTGAACAGTTCTCTTAAATTGTTTAATAGTATTTATTCATAATGCTTCCGTTCTCACCAATTAGTGTACGAAATCTACTTACTCATACTTCTCATGCTTCTATGTTTGTATACTTTGTTTCGATTAGAAGTATGATATATATATATATATATATATATATATATATATATAGTTAGTTTACTTTCGGTGCTAAATAACATAATTTAATTGTAAGGGGAAAAATTTGACTGGTTGTATTGATGTATGAGAATTACTGAATTGTGGTATACCACATTTTATTAATTTTCAGTTAAAACCAATATAAGATAAAATTATAAGTATACATACCGACGATTTCATTGCATATTTGAAATTAAATTGGATACTACTTTTATTACTTTATTTTCCTCTTAAATACAGATCAACACTAATCAAATATTAAATTCACCATTGGCATCAAATTTCACACCCGGGGCTCCAAGTTAGAATACTTTTAGAACTGAAACGAAGTAACGACTTTACGATAAAATCCGCTATTGTCCATCTACAAGTTCAATGCCAGGTGGCCTCTGACTTAATTTTGATACATTCTCCTCAACTCGGTTTGCGCGAGATTTTATAGTACTGAAATATATGTAATTATGTTAGTTCATCGTTTGCACGAGACACACTTCCCCTATGCAGGTTTTCCCGACAAAAGCATCCCGATTGACGTTTGCCCGACAGTACATTATCCCGATTGACGTATTCCCGACAGATCATTTTCCCGAAATGTTCGTTTTATGAAATAGAGGATAATAAATAGAGGAGGCGAATGCCCGCAGAAACGTCAAGTATATTTTTAAATCTGAAGACAGCGATGGAGAATGTTCGCAGAAATGTGAAGTACACATCTGAACCTGGTGCTTAACCGTGAAGACTTCATCAACAATTTACATCGAGATAGTCTAAGTTCACTTAATATGTTGCTTATCATATTATACATATTATTATTGGAAATTATGTTCTTCATTAATGCGTGGAACAATTTCAACCAAACTTGGTACACGTATCACTTAAGAACCAGGGGCAAACACTGATGATTGTTGGAAGCAGGTGGTAGTTTCAAAATATGACATAACGGTCTATATTGGCACCGAATAAATAGTTTACGGGGTCTC
The DNA here is from genome assembly GCA_037074705.1 of Zhengitettix transpicula. Lineage (NCBI taxonomy): Eukaryota > Metazoa > Arthropoda > Insecta > Orthoptera > Tetrigidae > Zhengitettix > Zhengitettix transpicula. Next base: position 183,492,883 of record CM073591.1, on the reverse strand, counting down.
TCAGATACATGTCATTTTAGACGTTTTCAGTATCTAATATCATTCCCTAACAACATGAGGACAGCTCTAGGGTTGGGGTGAAAGGGAGTGATAAAAAATTGCGATAACGACCAAGATTGGTGTACAATCCGGTGTTATGGTAGCCGCTGAGTTTAGTTAAGGCATTCCAGCAGTGTTAAAATAAAGTTTAACCCCGAGATAATAATAATTTGATATCGCTCAAGATTGGTACTGAACCCAGACTAATAGGTGGCTCTGAGTATAATTACGGTGTGCAAATTGCCGGTTACGTTGAAGGTGAGCTCCTAAGGGTAGGGGTGGAAGAGTTTAAAACAAAGTTCTGCGTTCAATATTTAAAAAGTGGAGCAATTTATACCATATTTTGTGCACATATTCCGTATGATCCAATAACAAACAATGTGTTTTGATGAAACACCCCAAGCAGTAATAGGGGTGGGTATGGAAGCGGTAATATTCCAAATCAGCTCCATAACTTAATTTACAAAATAATCATTATAATATGATATGTAACATTAGATGTTCTACAATATTATTATTGTGCTTTATTTCGTGAAAATGACCCATCCGGAAAATAGCTTGTTGGGAAAACGTCATTCGGGATATTGTCGACGAAACGTACATTGGGCAATAATTCACATCAAATTACATAATTTCTTGAGCAAATACAATATTTTAAGTTCCTCCCAGCATGGCTTCCTTAAAGGAAAATCCACAAATAGTGCAATGTACAACTTTTTTCAAAACATTCAAAATTCATTGGAGGAGGAATTGGCGGTAGAGGGAATATTTGCTGATCTGTCTAACTGCTAGGGCACACTTGCAATTTTCAGTTGCGCAATCGTTTGATTGCATATTTGTGTCGTATGGAGCGTTATGGACCTGCGCACACATTCAACTGAGACTGAATTACTAGTTTCAGCAACTAAACAGTTTGTTTTTTTTACTCAAACTTTTCAGTTGCATATAGTTGCGCAATCGCCGTCTGTCCCATTGAATTGAATGGTGGTGAGCTCACTTGCAATCCAACTGTTGCGTACTTGTAGTTGACATTTGATATCTCAAGAAATCTTAACAAATCAATTTCAACAAAATGATAGGTCAGTCAAATTATTAATTTTTGAACCAGTTTTTATAATAATTTATTCAAAACACAAATAAACAATAAAAATTCATGGAAAAATATAAAATAAAATTGAGCACTAAAATATTTAAATACAATGAATTTCACAGAAATTGATGACGTTTCTTGGACAGAAAAATTCATTGAATTAATCCGGGAAAGGCCAGCGATTTACCACAAATGTTTGCCTGAACATAGTAATACAGTTTATGGACGCTGTGCCGTCAAGGGATGAAGCCAAAAACGCCTTTTTGATTTTTTCTTCCTTCTCATCTCAAGAGCACTCAACGCTGCCACCTGTATGAAGTCCATCTAGCAACTGTAGTTGCATCCCCATGCGTGCCCATACGTAGCAACCAAACTGTTTAGTTGCCTGTTGTGTGCCCAAAACTATGCAACTGCGACTAAACAGTTGCGCAACTGAAAATTGCAAGTGTGCCCTAGCCTTAAGGCATTCGACACGGTTGATCATGAAATTTTACTAAGAAATTTGGAATATTATGGCGTACGGGGAAAAGCCTTGCTTCTCCTAAAATCTTATCTAAAAAGTCGTAAACAAAAGGCAGCGGTCGACACTAAAGATGATCATATTCATTTATCTAATTGGGAATTAGTTACTTGCGGTGTTCCTCAAGGCTCGATTCTCGGGCATTTACTTTTCATTCTTTATATTAATGATCTCCCAGGATTCGTACATCCTCTGAAATCAATTCTCTACGCGGATGACACAAATGAAGTGATTTCACATAAAATGTTGATAATCTTGTTAGAAACGTAAACATCACTGTGGACAAACTAAATGTGTGGTTTAAAGTCAATAAATCTAGATAAAGCGAGATCGTGCAGTTCTCAACGGATGGTAGTAACAACCTTCTAGACAAATTCTGGGCTGAGGCGCCTTTTCTGGGTCTTCAGATTGGTAGTAGTTTAAATCGGACTCACCATATAGATCTGCTTTCTGGGGTTGTTATTGTCTCAGAACCTTAAAGCAACATGTTGACATCAACACAACGAAAATGGTGAACTTTGAGTATTTTCATTCCCTCATGTCTTATGGAATTTCAAATTTGGGCAATTGCTGCAGGAGCGTTGAAATATTCAAGTTGCAAAAGCGTACAATCAGAATACTTTCTAATACGAATAATAAATATAGTTTTAAAATGTTTTTCAAATGTCTGCGAATATTAACTCTTATCGGCGTGTTTATTCACGAAATTTTAAAGTTTGTTAAGCGAAACATGAATCTTTTTCAAGGGAATGGCGAGTCTCACGATTACGAGACTAAAAATCGCTCAGGTCTAAGATCTTTGCTCTCTACCAGAGAAGTATTCACCATTCAGGGATACTTTTATACAATGGTCTTCCTCCAGATGTTAAGAACAATAATAACTACAAGAATTTTGGGATTCAATGTAAAAATATTCTACTGAAAGGCGCCAGTGTTTTACTCGGTACAGGAGTTTCTTGATCGTTCCCCTAATAATTAATTTTTTAACAAAACTGCAAAAGTGTTCAATGTGTTGCTAATAAAACCACTTATTTCATAACTTGCTTGTTTTCTTTTGGTCTTTTCTGCTCTTTTGTTTGTTTATTTCATGTACGGCCTGGAGTTTTCAGATTCATCGTCGCTGTGTTTCGTGAAGTGACTTGTCCGTCGTTCGTGTTTCCTCCTAGTGTTCGTGTGTCAAGTTTTGTGTTTATTTTTGTGTGATGTATATTCATTCTCGAATCATAAATTATTTACTAGAACATATTGAATATTTTATTTGAACTTTAAATATTATATTATACCCTTAGTATAGTTAAAGAATTATTATTTTACCAATGATGGACAGGGAAATTTGTGTTTCCGAATTTTAGTATTTTTATGTTAACTTCTAATTATTTATAATTGTAGAATTCAATTCTTATATTGTAATTTTATCTATTGACATGTCCTATTTCCTCATACGAGAACTAATGAAAGTAAATCAAATCAAGTACGTGTCGGGATTTTGTACTAGACCCTGGAATTATAGGCTGTATTGTGGCACAATTAGTAAACAAATTTACTTTACTATACAGTTTAGGTAATATGGTGCCTCAATTATAAACGATATTAATGACTGCGTAGTCGCTTGGTGTCTGACATAAAGGAATCTCAGAAGCAATAGGGCAATCGAGGCTACGACGTGTTACTTGTCTTGCAAGGAGCGACGCCGTATGTGATATTATTGAATTTTAATGAGCGCCTAATGCAGCCGGCAGACCGCAGGCGCGTGCGCCTAGCCCATTGTGCGTGTTTTCCCAGGCGATTGCATTACTACGCCTCTGTGTGCCAATTGCGCCCCATAGCAGCGCTTTGTGCGCGGCCTCTCATTGAGTTTGGCGGTCGCTTTGTTCCTATTGCGTGGGACTGCGTGAAGCACGTTAGTGAAGCGACTTCACAGAGCACGCAATACACACCGCCGATTAGCGGCTACCGCTCTACAAAGTAACAATACCGAAAAATAAAGGCAAGCTGCCATCTTCGGGGAGCCTCCATAACATGCTATGGTGAATATAGTACCTATGTTGGCGGCAAGTTTCAAACAGTGCTCTCGAGTCTCCGAAATAAACCGTCTGACTTCCATGCCCAAGAAGAAATTCCGGTTCACGTCTGGCTGCTGTATTTTCGAATTTAATTCAATTGCTGAGATTCGGCAGTAAATACCATGGGTATAATAAAATTCGGACTTCTTTAAAACGGACGAAAATCTTTCTCGTTTAGATTTCCTACCTCCAAAATTAAGTATATTAGAATTAATTTATAGAATATTTCTCCTCAAACATTAGTAAATCCATAAACATTGTAAAACCCGCAACTTAGACCAATGAATATAGGCTTATAGTGCTACAAACATAATTTTTTTTCCTTCAGATACTTGAATTTACACACGTAAAACATCAGAGTAACCTACCTCGGTAAATAGAATAATTTTAGTTGATAAAATTTGTCAGACGTAAATTAGCTATGAACTGCATTAAATTACGTAATAACTTATTGGCTTTGTTAATTAAATTCGGTTTATGATTTTCATTAAACTTTTAGCATTATTTAGGAAGATGTAAATAATCGAGAACCAAATACATAGCGGCGCTTGAAAAAGCTCACTCTCTCTACGAGTGAAATGCCGTCGGTGCAGTAGCAGAGATCCTTCCTTTCGACAGATGTCGCGTTTGGTGTGTAACGCTTCTGTACGGCGGGTCGGTTTTCCCCCCCGACTAACTTAGTTATCGCTTCGATAGAACCTTAAATCCATGTAATAGTGAGACAAACTGTGTAAAATATATCCATCATTAGAGGAAACCATCAACTATTGAAATAATAGGATACAAACCTTGTATTTAAATAGTTCAGCATAATCTTCAGTTATTTATAATGAAGGTAATGTATTACGCCCTGTCAATGAAAAATTAGAAAACGAACTGCCTGTAAGTGATATGTAGGCTATGATAATTTAACAATCTGACATCATATTTTAATTAAATAATAAAAATATCAGTCTATTCTTTAGAAAAAAAATTCATCATTCAATTTGAAACGTAATAAATATAAAACACGACGTTTCGTCCCAGTTGAGATCTCTTCAGGTGTATAGATGTTACATTCAATTATCTAAACAAAAAAATTGAAGAACTAAGTCTTACAAAATTATAATTTTTAAAACATATATTTATGTAAAATACAATTTATAGTGTTGCTCACATTTTATTATAATAAATTGTAACACTCTAAATTATAATATACATAATTGTACTTTTTAAATTATCAAATTGTAAGACTTTGTTTCTCAATTTATTTGTTTAGATAAATGAATGAAACACATAAAGACGTCTCAATCAGGGACGAAACGTCGAGTTTTATATTTATTTATTATGTTTCAAAATTTAATAATTAATTTTTTTCGAACTAATAGGAAGCTATTTTTATTATATAATAATAATATATTTAACCTCTTCGACAAATATCAAATACTTTAGGCACCAGTAGCCCAAAAACACCTATTTATTATTTCATATAAATATTGCGTATTTGTACAGTTTTAGAATGGAATAAACAATGTGTTGTAAATCTGCACAAACTCACAATAATTTATTACCTACTGTTTCAACTTCCGTGGCAATCAAAATTCATTACTGCGTGTCAAAGCCGATATAGTCTATATGTGACCGTAATATAGATTACTGCTTCTATGCACATGACTGCACACCTGCACACACACACACACACACTAGCCTGCAGTGAATAAAACAAAAAATATCAAGTAGTACGATATAAGCAAAAAGACTGAACGGCAATTGTATTCTTTTACTTTAAAAACATTTTTCATTAATAAGATGTCAGCAGTAGTTTGTGCACTAAAGGCCAATATATTGGGAAAAACAAAAGGATCCATCGGTATTTGTAAATATACAGCAGTTCAAGAACTCAAGAGGGTTGAGCAGGTTGAATTTATAAAGCATAAATTAATCACAGCCACACTCGAGGAAACTTAACGGGATATGGATATGGATTTAAATTGACGGTGAAAACATCTGTTATATGAAACGTATGTGACGCTACCATATTCTCCGAAAATGCAACGTATTAGGGAATTTACTATCAGTTGAATACGCCGGGGTAAACCATTGCGTGTTTAATGAATAGGTACAACGAATGGTATGTATGTTAATAGTAGCCTATTGTACAAGGAATTACATGTCCGTCCAAAAAAAATCAATTCGCGTAAAGCATTCCAGAGACTAGCTTTTATAATATTACAAGACATCGGCCTCGTATAACAATTATATTTATTTGGCAGTTTTAATAAATGAAATAACATCAACCAGAGATTTATTAAGAACAAATTAAAACATTATAAAAACGCCCCTAATTTTGGAACATCTCAGTTCTAAAATTTTAATTTAAAGATAAACTCGTAATAATTAATTATATGAGGATGAGTTAATATGAATTTTAAAGATCGTATAAGAAGAGTGCAGCTGCCAAATGATTTGAGGGGAGAAAGAAGAAGATATTTGGTCATGAAGGAGGACAGGGAAAGGAGGATACTTACAAACCAAGCCCAAGGATCTGCCAGTAGACAGAACACTTACTAAAATAGTAACATCAGTATGGTGCTTTTCAAAATTCTTATTTATTTCACTATGTTTGTAACCCTCCTTTTACTTCAGACGAAGTTTTATATTTCTTGTATACAAGAATAACAGTTTTTCAATTATAATTTTTATTGACTGATAATTCCGACAATACGCCAGGCTGAAAGATGAGTAAGTTATAAGTAAGCTAGCTGGAAGACCCGCAAAGATAATCTATGATTCAAATATTAGTTACTGAGGTTAATAAATACCCTCTCTGCGTAACGCATCCTTATTAAATGCTGATCAAAATTATCGTTTATTAATATTTATGGCGCTTTAGTTTTAAATATGTCCAAGATCTCGATCACTGAGAGCAGGCGAAAAACTCTGTAAAATGTAGAAGTGAGGTGTAAGCCTGCGGTACATCAATTATGGCAAGACTTTTCTGTTGAAGAGGCTGTGCCTTTAATGGCACTTATTCAGTTCCATTAGCGTCGGAGGCTGGCGTGTTCTCTTACGTCCGTGGGCTACATGGCTCGGTACTCCCCTTACAAGCGCTCGTCAAATTAAAACTCGATACCGTTGCGTGGTAGCTCGCGGCGAAGCGATTCAAAAACCCGGAAAATTTTAAAGCCAACATGCTCACAGAATTTTACAAGAGGTCAATTTTATCACCATTCTGAGACAGTCCAAACAAAATTTTGATGAGTACAGATCTACAGACCCATTAAACAAGTAATATGATACACACAGAAATAATTTATGTCATTCACACACTGGTTTGTATGTCGGTAATGCTTATCCTGTGAACAGGTTGATTAGCAGTTTGGTACAAAATAAAAACGATGGAATGATATAAAGAAACAAAAGGCAACTAAGACTAATCACTATGAGTAAAATAATTAGATAAAGGTATCTAAAAATCTATAATGTCTAATATTGTAATTCATAAAATGTACTGACAAAATCTACCCCTAGTAATATCTAAAGATATCTCCCGTGGCTCACTGTTTTCAATTATACATGACAATTATTTCTCGAAAAATATCTACACGATGGATGCCGCGTTTGCAGGCAGATAAAAGAAAAAAAATCATGCGATTGATTCAGTGTCGAGTTTGGCGTTTATTCGTCACAATTCTGGCAACTTTTTATTATACAACGATACATAACACACTAAACATTGGTTTTTTGCTAGCGATCATACTCTGAAAACGACAAAGACGTTGAGATACGGCCGAAAAGGAATGGAGTACACGAGGAACTATCAACAGCGACTCTTCAGAAAAACGAATACGATAAACATTACGCATAGTTACAGGGGCACTTGGAGCTATAAATAAATAAAAAACATATGAATAAAAATAAAGTCATCATCTACCGAGCTAAGGCACGGGTGCACACCTGTACAGTTTAGATGACGAAAATGGTCGAATTGAAGGTCGGACTGTTGCAGCATCTATAATTTGCGTCAATTGCAAATTTTACTATTTTATGACTAGCAAAATGGAAAGCCGAAATAATTTCACGTCGAACGATATAATTTTCTAAACAAACGCATATTTTGAGCAAAAAATGTTTTTTTTAGGCGACTTGTATAAAAGTTGAACTCAAGGTAGTAAAGAGTATCTACCTGAAAGAAGATTACGCTGAGAAATAAATATGTGTTTAATCAAATTATTGTTTTTCTTTTGTTTTATTATAGATCCATTTACAAGTAAAATACTCTGTCCATAACGAAATATTAAAAATAATAAGGTTTTTAAGTATATCATGCAGAAACAGGAAATACAACACACAGATTAATAGAGTAGAAGATACATGAAATTTACTAGTATTCATTAACAAATTAAATCCTAACGAAAAAATCATTTAATACTCTCCTGCGATTTTCAGATAAATCTTAATCTAATGTAAGGATTCATTGAGGCAGAATAACTTGGGTCTGAATCTGAAAAACATAATAAACATGCTCCGTGTGGTTTACTTTAACAGATCAGAAACTGTTTTAAGGATTAAGAACTAAGTTTCGTTTCGAACATAAACCGTATTCTAAAATGCGTTAAATACAGTCTATGGAGCGGATACTCTCAAGGAATTAATAAGACTTATACGGGTCTCTTTTATAATGTTTCATACCAGTTTTACGCACAGTTAGCGTATTCCTGATCTTACTTGTTGTAGTAACAGAATTATAAAATCTTTGGATTGAAATTATAAGAATAAATAATAATAAAAATAGTTAATCGTCTTTACAGACGATAAAAATTGTTTTAGAAGTATGTACACTTGAGAAAGATAACACAGGTGAGGGAAACCATCCAATCACAGCTTAACAGATGCCTAAAGATAATAAGAAGTATGGTTTATTTAGAAAATTATTAAATATATTTTCTTTATGCAAATTATGTGAATTCATCCATTAGTTACATAAACTAGAAAATATAAATTGCAACCCATTATATTATCAATTATATATGACAATTATCTCTCAAAAAATATCTCCCATTATGGATGCCGTGTTTGCACACTTATAAAAGAAAAAATAAGCAGTTGTGTAAGACGTAATAGTCTAATTAAAGAAATCGCATCTAGCCTATCACTGGCAGGATTATCCGATGGGAAATGGCTATTCAAATATAAGAATTTACTCAACGGCGATATTCTTCTGCTTCTTATACTGGTAACACAAGACTGTGAGATATCTCTGAACAATAACTAACGTAATAGATTGGTTTATGACCTGGATCTGAAAGAAAATTATGAACTATGAAAACTTTGATGAGGCGGTAAAACACTATTGTGATTATTGTTTCGGTTAATAGATTCCATGAACTAGTTTACATGAAAAACGCTTGTTCGGAGATCCGATAAATGACTAAGCGTTGCTGGAGAAAATACCTGTAATTGTCAGTCAATCAATTTTCTAACAAGAATGGAAAATTTATTGTTTGCATGCAGACGATTTAACAGTGATTTAGTAGATTTGTGAGGAGAAAAGTTGTAAAACAGCGCGAACATAAGTCTATTTTCCGCGTTAGGGCGTAATTTGAGCTGGCTCGTCTGTTTGAGCTCCCCCTTAGCACTTGCCGGCTGAGAGTAGTTTAATTAAACAAGCCCCGGTGAGTCAGGCGAGGGAAGTCTATCAAAATGACCAACTGCGATTTCCTCAACCAATTAATTTTTCTTCCTCCCCCTCCAGCTCCCTCCTTTCAGGGACTTCCGGACCAATCAAGTGCCGCCACCCTACTCGCACAACCCCTTTTCTGTTGATTAGTCGTTCTGTCAGCTTCTTTTCAGGCTGAAGCCAAAGCAGACGTGCAGCTTAGACAGAACGTCGAACGAATATGAAGGCGCCATGGTCCATGGAAATAACTTCAACTACACAAATTACATTCCTGAGATCTTTCACTTCTCAATGTAAGCGACGAATTGTAGCCAATGACTCTACTACAGGTGTAAAGTCTTATGAGCCTACTCTACCAATGTTTTATCCCATCCTTAAATATTAAATAACACAATTCATTTTCGACACATTCAATCTGCAATTGACACGCTGTTCGACAATGTGTTTGAGTTAACTGATTTTATAGAGGCGAAATATGTTATAAATATAAACTAATATGATCCTCAATGAAGGACTTGAAAGACAAGGTGATGTATTTGTAATAACTTATAATAAATGAATATGTCGTCATTAACTACAAAACATCGAAAAATATAAGTGGACGAAATTCGCATCAAAAGAATTATAAAAATGTGATTTAAATTATAAAATTATCTAAACTTTAATACAAATAATAAAAAAATTGATTAATGTAAAAATCTACTTTCGGAATCTCAATACGATTTATGATTCATTATTATTATGATCGATCTATAAATTTATAAACCTTTTCTCTACCTTTAATTGTCCAAATTATGGACATGTAAACATTTTGTCAAGCTTAACAATGTAATCACTTTTTCAACTTTATTTCACTTCATTTACGTTCGGCCTTTGAAGGCTGTCAGACAACTGTATTTTAATCTGAGCGTTGTTTTGGCTTGATTAAATTGCCTGCTTTTCCATATTTTTTTAGTTTTAATGTAATTTACTATTATTTAATTCACTAATAAATTTTTTATATGTTTTTGATTTAAATTTCCTTTAAACTGAAGAGGTCCTAATCCAAGGACGAAACGTCTTTTAATAAATTAAATTTTTTCAATAACTAATGTTTTCTTATTGTCTAATAATTTCATTAATTTTATTTGACTGACCATCAAATTTTATTAAAATGTGTTTTAATTATAAGAATAATTCAGTTAAGAATCTAGTAAGCTTTTATGCCTTTGTGACGACTTGTAAGATATTTTTTCACAACTACCGAATGGGAATCAATGCGCGCTTTATGCACGAATAGTAAGTGAATCATACTTCACAATTAATATCATTAGCATAATTAAGCTGTTTCCGCAACAACAAAAAATACAATTTGGCAATTCACTGTAATTTATGAGTAAGTAGTGCTTGGTCGTACGCAATCGTTGCGATTTTCATTGGCTTATCTCACAATGAAAATCCCGATAATGAAATTTTCATTAAACTAATGGGCATTTACAACGACCCGCTGCGTGTAAATGTAAATTTTTCACTTTAATTTGAAATAGGTTTTTCAAATAGTCTGCATGTGTCGGTAATTTTAAAAATAAATCGCGCGTAACAATGGCGGGGTGTCGTTTACTAGCCGATTACGCAGATCTGGGTGGACATGGTAATCAATAGAACACCGCAATAACTCTCGCAAAATATCTCCACTGTACTCCAACACAAGAATGGCTTCGATTGAGTTCGCAGGTGATCAATTATGTACATAATTGAGTGTGATTATGGCGAGCATCTTTCGGATGTACAAAGTTCGTATTACAATTACAGAAGTTTTTGTCAATAACATCGCAGAAACACGGACGTTATTTGTACCATTTAAAGTTTTCTTTGAGTAAAATAAATCATTTTTAACATTGGAATAATTTTTGAAGTCTAAAATTGAATAAAATTAACTTTTGGGATTTTTAATCCAGTTATATAGAACTTTCGGAAAAGTCGTTTGATAAAATCAGTGTGATACATTTTTTTTTTTAAAAAAAACCTTTATTAGTTCTCAAAAAAATAATTCCAAACTTTCGGCTTATTTTTTTTAAAAAAATTACAAAACGTTAAAATGTATAAAGTATAAATTCCTCAGTGTGTGGTATTCGTTTCACGTATAATGAAACATTATTTTATTTGACGACTAATAAATTTTAAAAAAATTATCAAGTTATGTATGTATTAACCAGTTTCTGATAACGGCCCTGCGTGTGAATTTATAACAATAGTATTGTTGACCGACGTGGCGTAACCTATTCTACAGATTTACCACTAACACTCGTACACAACGACTGAATGTGTCATATATATTCAGAGAAACAATTGCAATAATGTTGGGTGGAGTTAAGGTGAAATAATTAATTTAGAAATTACGTAATACTCAACCGTGGACAGATGTCAGACACATCAGGAAATTGGTCTTCTCAGGATTGGGAAAATTAGCTACAATTTTAAAGTGATTAATATAGAGAAATGTGATGCTGAATATAAATTCGATAGGGAACTATTGCGAATTTATCTAAGACCTACAAAAGCTTCGGCGGGCAGTAATGCAGTAGGCATCAGAAGTTCATAAATTACAGAAACGTGACAACTGGAATGATTAAGCCCTTCACCTTATAGTGTCATAAATTACAATGGGACCCTAATAAAATGCCAATATGTTGTTTGTGTTAGAAGCTTCGGCTTATATTTCGCATCCGTTATTATTCTCCTTTCATTTCATACCGTACTACAGTTCAAGAATTCGTCTTCAATTTACATTTCATTTCCCAAACAGTTCAACAAAGAAACACAACGGGAACATTTAGACATTGTCACGGAAATTAAAAAATAATATGTCAAACCAGTATGAAACAGATTGTCATTTATTTATGCGTCACATCAACGTTTTGATGTTTATTGGGTTAGTTCACCCACTTCCTATTTATAATTCCATTATGTCCAGATGTTCCGACTTATGGATTCCCTGGACACGTCATTGGCTGGTAGTTACTAAAAGCTGTATTTTTTCGATATAGGTTTCCTAGTAGTAACCAGGCTATTCTGATACGAATGTCAACACGATAGTGATTAGCTCGTATTGCGCTTAGTACAAGGAGCTTGAGATGAACAATGACGGAGAAATGCCCCCGCCTGGAAGACATTTTGCTGCCGAAGGCCCACTAAGTAGTAATAAGTGGCCATCCTTGAGAGAGAGGAAGGACGGTAAAAGCTTTCTGCGGGACTGTGGGACGAGGGAGACAAGTGGATTACATGCGTCTCCTCAATGAGAAATAAATAGCGGCCGCTCTGGAGAGCTCCGTCTCCGACGACGAGGACGCGATCGGCCATTATCTCACACAAAGGCCATTACCCATCCGCATCTGCTTAATTACATCACTGTCTGAGAGCAACCGAAAGCAGCTCACAATTTAAAACCCGTGAGTGATGCCAAGAATTGAATAATTCAATTGACAACGGCTGACATTTTTTATTTTCAATACTGAGCCTGCACTAACTTGAGCTTATAAATGCCCCAATCGAGTGGGAGAGGACAAACTATCTTTCTGCAAATTCCTAAAACGTTCTACATTCACGATGACCAGATTTCACTCAACTCAAAGTCATTGCTGTTTATTTTTCTAAAAAAAATTTTGCGAGGTAGAAGATGAGGAGTGGAAATAAAGTGACGATTTAACAACGCAATGAAAAAATACAACATACTAACAATGTAAATTGCACGTCCGTGGAAATCAAGGATAACGTTCAGTATATACGCACATTCGATTTTACAATTTTCATGCTAATTGACAGAATGATACTCCACTACGAATGATAAATAACAAAATCGTTCCTTCATTACGTTATGTATTTATTTGAGAGACGATAGGAATAATGACAAAGAACTAAAATTGAATATAAAGTACAAAATGATAATTCCGCCTTAAATAGAATAATTAAAAATTACGTCAATCCATCGATTCATAGTAAAACTTGTGGTTAATATACTAAGCACAAAATATATAAAAAAAATAGTCAAGCAGGTGAAGTGCAAATACATATTATCTGTACAATTTCCACTAAATAGGTGAATCATTTTCAAATCATTCGCCAGTGCGAGGTTGCTTTTCTCAATGTTACTTTTGGTAGACAAGAAAATAGTGTTTCATAAATCCATATACTTTCAATACAATTTTATTTAATACGTTAAACTGCACAATTGTTTTCATAAAAAATTGTATAAATTGATTCAGAAAACAAATAGGTAAGCAAAATGTTTTGTTTCTCGAAATACGGTAATATTAAAGAAATGAATATTTTACTACGAAGAGAATTTCTCAATCGTTGTCGGAATTTCGCAAAAAAAACCGTCAAAACTGAAATCCAGCACGTTCTAAATATTCGAACATTCGAAATGCCAAATTCAAACAACTTGCGGAATGTAATGAGTGAGAACCAGTAATTGCATATTTCCTGTCAGTAATTCCAAATTATTCAGCTTTCACTACGTGTACATGGCCGCTAAATATGCCAGGAATCGATTCGAATTCTAATGGTTATTTTCGTATGCGGAAAAATTGTGCGTTACGGCAACTATGACCACAATTACTCTCTTTATGGTTAAATTTGAGTGTGTTAGGCACACTGGTCAGCACTAATGCCGTGATTCTAAAGCATTCCATTCATAACTAGCTGGTATGAAGTTCTAGACTCAGAAAAATAAATAAACATCACCTGTCTGATCATTGGCACCAAGTTCTGGAGGTTGGTTGGAGAGTTCTGAAACACAAAACACATTAAAATTAAAATCTTAGGATTGATCATCGTCAAAAATATTATTTCAACATTTGAAATATGTCTCTCTTGTTAATCTATAAGTGCGTATTAAAGTTGAATAAATAATTGTACTTGTGAAAGAAAATTCAGACACAATGATATAAACTTTCACGTGTCTTAGAATTAAAAATAGTAATTATAGTCACCAGAATCACTTATCTAACACCTACAACTCTTGACCTAACATAAGGTCTCATCATACGCTGTGATATGAAAAATGAATGTTTCTCAATTATTAAATAATTCCGATATGAAAGAATATAACGAATTAGAACGATAATTAACTATTATTTCTGTCATAAGACCCAGAATTGATTCACTTCCGCAGGTTATGCTCCCACAGAAGCTGCTTTAGATGGAGCCTTAAAGGGGAAAATTATGTTCACATTGACTATAGTCAACTAATTAAATGGAAGACTGAACTAAAATCATTAAGCCTTAGATGCGGTTTATAATTTATAATAGTACAATTTTTTTGATAACTGTTTAAAAGGTAATATTTCGAGGAGATCACGTCAAGATGATTTAAGTCCAGACAAGCAGATTTAATTTCGTTAACATGACATAAAACCCAAAATATGCCAATTAATGTTTTGCGTTGATGCTTCATTGACATTAAAGATAAGATGATCACAAAAAAATTAGATATTTGAGCTATCAAGTTATTCTAAAACACGTGACATTTGGAAAGGAAATAAAAATTCTGTTCCACATCATTTAACGCACGGTATGAATATAGCGTACAAACCTAGGTGAGGAAACGATAAAGTAAACAACTAAGATAGCTGCATTATTAATCACAAGTCTCTTTGTATGTAACAGGGTGTAGGAGGGTAATCAACGTGGTGGCAATTCCCCTTTAATAGCATACGAAAGGATTTGAAAGGGAGGGTATTTATATGGCCACTCAAAATACTTTACAGCATTTCCAGAAATTATTTTTCGTTAGACAGACATTTTGTAACGAATATAAATTTCAATCCTGCTTTAGGTATTAGATTAGTACTAGACGACAGTATGCACGTTGAGCAAGGTAAATAAAAATATATTTGCAGAAATAATCGACATATATTTTATTGACTTTTATTAGCGACTTCAAGATATAGGGAGGAAAGTGTGCGATTATTAATGTTTCATTCTAAAGAATGAAAAACGCAGACGGCTTCTGATTTATACGAGATGCAGACTGTCGAATCTGCTGACCGCACCGCAGAATATCGGCAACGGTGTGGTTTCAGTAAATACAAGAGTTTGTTTCTTGCAGTGTTAATAAAGCTGCCAGTGGAAAGAGCAGTTCCAGTGAGAGAGACGGAGGGGAAAGGGAGCTGGGAGGGGGGATTTGCGAAAGTGGGGTGTAGAGAAGCGGCAGGAGGGGCGAGGGTGCAGGCAACGGGGCGGCTACGAAGCAGAACGAGAGAAGAGCGAAGACCGCGAGGCACAGCACACCGGAAAATATAATGAAACTGGATGATGACAATGTGCGGGGCGTGTATTGAGCAAGGGGATAAGCCACCCCGACCAATGACAGTCGCGGATTTCACACCCCTAGCTGCGGATTGGTCAACACTACCACACTCGAAGGGGGATAATGCGGCGTGCCCACCCTAAGCCTTTTTTTTCTCTCCCTCGTCCTTTCCTCATTTTTTTCGCGAGATATAAAAATTGTTTCTGCCACTTGGTTTATCAAGAGAAAGAATACTGACAGGGTGGTATTTTAGCTTGGGGTGGTGAAAATAGGTGAAATAGGAAACTGAGCGGAATGGAGGGGAGAAGAGATGTCGTACGGCGTGGAGAGCATAAAGGAGGCGATGGGAGAGGTAGAGGCAGATAGAGAGAGACAGAAAGGGAGAGAGAGAGAGAGTTTTCACGAGACGAACCGGCTTCGGGAGAATGGAAATTGGATATATGATGATAGCTGTAGTAATGATGAAAGGGCGCCGGGGATTTTACCACTAGAGGGAGGCAGGGGACTGGTGAAATTAATAACGACTGAATCACGGATAAGAAGGCGCAATCAAAGGCAGGCTCGCACAGAGGGGTGGCGGACATATCATCCACCCCTCCAGCTCTGGGGCAGATTGAGCCCACGGGCATCTGTTCACTACGGGCACAAACGACATTCAGAAACTCGTTACAAAGCCTGTTTCCTATTCCTCCAGAAATATTTCTCAGGATTCGGTGGAGCAATTCCCTTCACGAAAAATGAAGGGTTCAGGAAAAGTCGCCAACAATACGACTAACATAAGGCGGGCAACAAATGAGAATATTAAAGAGATTCAATTGAAATGTGCTAATCCGTAAGGAAAGCAATACAATCTGGTATAAAATTATGTTCTTAAGGAAATTAATGTTTCTGTAATAAATTTTTCTGATGGTCAATACTAATCCATCATCAGAAACAATTCAACTTTACCCCATTACACAATTAAACAGGACCACACATTAAACAATTTTCTCATCGTATTCATAAATAATAATAATAATAATTTATAATAAATCAAGTTTTCTCGTGAACCACGTCGCGGGACAGCAGATACCAAAGTTTCCATTCGTATTTTGTGTTTCCGACACCACCGCGTCATTTCCTCTATGGACGGGTAAATTACTAAAATAAAGTAATAAAATTAGCGAATATTAATACGTTCTTCTCACAAAAGTTCCACGAACTACGAAACCGATGAATTAACAATCGGGCCTACCACATATTTGTATTAAAATAAACTACTACTTGTAGTAACTTTAAAATCAATCAATGACAAAATTAAGCTAATGGAGCTTTGCTCTAAACTGGATGCTGGTCTCTCTCGTGTTACATAACAAATAATCTGATAATTACTAGGAAACATTCATAATGAATTCGGTATGTTTTCAACATCACAATATAATAAGTTTCTGCCCTTTGCATACAAATGGGTCAAGTGATGCGAAAAATACCGACGTTTACTAATTGGTTTTATTTTCATGTTTATTGCAGTACGAAAACTTTTGACGAAAAGACGAGCCAATTGAATTAGATACGGAAACGTAGATATGTAAATAGATACTTTAAACGGAACAAGGCTGCACACGTCAACGTTATGAGCATAAACTGGGACCTACTCAAAAATCTAAACGAATAACGGCAAAACAATAAATGACAAGTAAATATACAAAATATTCAAAAGATAAAAATAAATTTTCATAAAACAATAGGAGGATGAAAATGCAAGAGAAATTAGGAGATCCCGACAAGTTAACTTTTCTTTTGATCAACTGCTGAAAATGAGTAAATCAACTTCAAAATTAATATCTCAGACTAGTATGACGATGTTAATCAATTATGGTATCCAGAAAACTATTAGGTTATAGGAAAGTGAAGTACGGTCCAAAACTGGAGTACGCTATTTAATAGAAAACGTAAAAGACAGTTAACAATTCTTTCTTGATGAAGCATCTTTTTTTCTTCTTCTAAAACACCGCGAAAAAAATTATCTTTGTAAATGAAGAACTGAAGAATGACGTAAAAAATTAATAATGACGTAAATAAATTACTTTCAAGAAAACATGCTACGGATTTAGCATCAAAATTGCATTCCTTGCAAATTATACGTATCTACTTTAAAATTGCTTGGTGACTTTTTGAAAGGACTTCTGTGGAACGGTCGTCAGACAAAATATCGAAACGATTAAAGACAAGTGACTGTTCAGCCTATGAAAGTAGGAAACAAAATGAACTACGGGAGTACTTTCGTTTACTTACCAACAGAACGATGTAATGTATATTTCATTTAGCCAAAAAGCTAATTTAACATATTTCTGATGCATGATAGCCGAAAATTTTATTTCCTATAACCAAAATAAAGCAGAAATATTTTCATTGAATAAAAAGTATAATTTTATCCAGTAAGGTTCTATCGAAAGAAAGTTAAAACTAAACGAAATACTTTACGTTCCTTGCGGAAAATGTAAGTTAATTTTCGTGGGACATTAAGTGACTCCAATATGGCGACTATTTGTTTACATTGTGAATATAGCTAACAATTTCATCAACTTAATTACGTAATGTCTAAAAACTGAGTGATAATTATGTCCTGCAATACTCCAGGAGTATATTTAAGTATTCTATTCGTAAAGAAATTCGGAGGTATGTTTGTTGGGTTTGATGAAATAGAATTCAATGTATTTTATAGCAGTTAAATTAATTGAAAGTATGTACGGAACTAGGAACATTTTTATGTACAATGAAATTTGTTTTTGAGAAAGATAGAAACTCGTATATACTAATAAATAGAACACACTAAAAGGGAACCAATACTTAAAAAAATAGTAACGAATTTAATTTATATATATATAATTGTATTATTATTGATATGTGCCAGCTGAAACAACCGTAAAAACGACCACGAGTTTACAAATTTTTTTATCCGTAAATCTTATAACGTAGCCAATAGCCAATAACCATGCAGTATAATGTTTTAAGTTTACAGCCACAAGGTAAATACGAGTGAAGCGAGAAGCTTTGGTGACTTCCGTTATGAAGTGAAATGGAGATAAATTTAAGCGCCAGCAAGTGACACGACGGCGTGGGCGGAGCGCTGTGAAATACGGCTTCCTCATTACCGGATCTCGGCGCCGCCACTGCTCACGAAGACGGCTTGTGTGTAATAATTATTCTGAAGGGGGTGGGGGTGAAGGAAAGCCAGAAAATGAACATGCACTAATGAATAACATCATTACCAGCACGGAGAGCCTGGGATAAAAATTTTAGGGAACAAGAAGAGCTTCTGCGGTGTAGAGGTAAAGGGAAAGGGGAAAAACCGAGCGCGAGGGTAAAATGAGAAGAGGGGTGGAATCAATACCGCGAGCTAGGCTCAAGCGACGGAGAAACCTAGAAAGAGCGTGCCGCAAATAAAATAAGCCCCAGCTGTACTAATATGCTCTACCTGTGGAATTCTCACACCGCGGTCTTTCACGTCCACATTATACTCCATTTACATATCCCGGCGTGAGATTTAACAAGTTCCGACGATTAGCGTCATGAATTCATGGCACTTGGGGTTGGAGAATTCTTAAAAAGGAGAAACCAATAGACTCAGGCTAGATGAAGCGATTTCTGTGAACATTAAACCCAACGCAGTGATGTTGGGGTAAGTCCCACAACTCTTTACCAGATCCGAGTTCGAATATGCTGTGATGCATCTTTCATCCTAGGTCAGACAACTTCCCGACTAGGTCAAAAACGTCACTTCATTTTGTCTGTTATTTTGCTTTTTATTCTCATTACTAGCTGGGTGCCCGGCGTTGCCCGTGTATTTATTTATATTAACCCGAAAAATGTATTTAATTCTATATTAATCTTTAGTCAAGAAGTGATTTAACCTAAATCAAAATGTTCCTAGATCCGTACATACTTTCGACTGATAGTCCATTAATTTAACAGCTATAAAATACATTGAATTTTATTTCATCAAACCCAACAAACATACCTCCGAATTTCTTTACGAATAGAATACTTAAATATACTCCTTGAGTATTGCAGGATACAATTGACACTCAGTTTTTAGACATTACGAAATTAAATCGATGAAATTGTTAGCTAGATTCACAATGTAAACAAATAGTCGCCATATTGGAGTCACTTAATGTCCCACGAAAATTAACTTACATTTTCCGCAAGGACCGTAAAGTATTTCGTATTGTTTAAATTTTCTTTCGATGGAACATTACTGGATAAAATTTTACGTTTTATGCAATGAAAATATTTCTGCTTTATTTCATTACGGAAAAAGGAACTATTTCTTTGCTCGTCGCGTAGTGACGTCTCTCTCTCTCTGGCGTGACGTCATGGTCTCTTGGCGCGCAGAAATTTAACATAAAATTATCACGTTTTTTAATCATAATTCTTTCCACATTTATGCTAGGGGTTTCTAACCACCACAGTACCGTTTCTCGCGTTTTAAGAATACGTGTACAAAGTTTTGTTGCAATCTGTCCGCGCTTTTAAATCTGTATAGAAACTAACGTTAATACATACATACAAACATTCATCCTTTTTTTATTATATAGCTTATTCAGAGTGTCCCTAACCTCCCACATTTAAAGGGTCCAGGAAAAAAACTAGAGTAGATACGATAATGAAATTCTGCAACATCTGATACCGAACGACAAACCATGCTGACAAAATTGTGCTTCCGACAAACAGCAGCGTATTGACATGCGTGTCAGTTCTCTGGAAAGATATTTATTCTCAGGTGAGACAACCTTTCATGTTTCAGGACCGTTTAAACAACATAACGTTTGGGGCCCGCAACATCCGCTTGCTATCATTTAATATGTTCGTGACAACCCTAAACTGGACGTCTGGTGTGGTCTAATGCACGACATGATTCTTGAACCGTTATTTATTTTGCAGAAAACACAGTTAATAGTTCAGTGTATCTGAAGATGTTGGTGCTGTCTGTATACCTTCAGATACAAGGCTTGCAACCCAACATCATCTTTCAACAAGATGGAGTGCGCCCCATTGGCCAACGGCTGTTTGCAAGTTCTTGGACACGAATTTTCAGGAATACCCACAAGGAATGCAGCGGGGTTTTGTCGGAGGAACGTGGTGATCAAACAATGGACCCTCCGTGTTCGATCCAGCGATTGGGAAATTTCGTGTTCAGGAACAGCCGTTGGCCAATGGGGCGGAGCTCCATCTTCTTGAACGATGTTTGGTTACAAGTCTTGTATGTGAAGGTATACAAACAGCTCCAATATGTCCAGATTCACTGGTCCATTAACTGTGTTTTCTGCAAAAAAAAGAGGACGTGATTGGCAAAACATTGAATACAGGCTTGATATTCTTCTTTCTACAAAGGGTTCACATGTAGAGGTGTACTGATAATTATTAAATAAATTCTTTGAGATGCTCTAGCATATGGTGCAATTCCATTATCATATCTACTGTAAATTTGTTTCCTGATTCTTTGAAAGGTGGGAGGTTTGAAAGGGACACCCTGAATTTCTAAACAGACGTATTATATTTTCATTTAGAATATTAGCTAAATCGATTCACTTTAACATTTTAATAAATGATCATTTCTCTAACAAAGTTTTAATTTACATCATGGATGCTTGTGTACTCTGGAGGAACAAATATCGCATCAAGATCTCGATATATTTAACATGAGTCACATTTCGTCACAAAATACATTCAAGTTTGCTGTAAAAAATTGGAACACGCGCGCACGGGAATACAGATAGGATCAAACATTACATATTATAATAGGAGATGAATGTAATTCTTTTCGTCTCAGATAAATCGATTATACAGTCTACAGAATCATCAAGAAAATTCCGTTCAATTGTGATAAATGACGATATAAATACACACAGGTGGAAGAACATGTAACGATGTGTTACAAGTTCGTCTGAAAGACATAAACGTGGCTAATGCAAAAGTACATTATTCAGGCTTTAGAAGTAGCTATCTCGCTATCCAGTAAAACCTCTTACAGTTTCAATATAGTTTTTCCAGGTCATACTGTATCAGCTTAATGATTGGTAATTATGTACTACGTCATGCTTTGTTTCATGACGGGATCCTCTTCGAGAGAACACGTTTTAAAACAAACATCTTTCTTTTGCTGCACACACGACAATATATGGATTTTATCAAATACTTACATAGATAAACCTTTTTTGTCCCATTAAGAAAAAAAATATTAGGTACAGATCTACTGTAACATTTTTTTTTCGGTTTCACTTCAAAAATCAATTTAGTTGTACGATGTTCATAGGCTATATTCTTCCACTGACCACCTTATAGCATATTATCTTTTCTCACTACCAATCCGATGGAAGACCAGAGATCTGAACTGGGAAAAAGATCATAGGTAGGCATACATAAGACGCTAACGGCATAAAACAAAAAAAACCGGCCTAGCTGAAGTAGTTTTAAAATATATATATGACGGTTCTCCCCACGACCATTTGAGGTTTCGTATATGCATCTTAAAACGACATTGATAATAAATCTCTTCACGTCGTCTAGTGTTACTAGGTCATACATAATTGTTAAATCATATATTAATAACAATTGTTATTATGTGAGTGATAATAATGCTAATTTTAATTCAATTAGAGTTCAAAGGTTCACGTTTTTGAATGCTTAATTTCTAGTTGAGTTTGCAAAAACAAGAATTTTGTGAAGCAGATCCCCTTTAAAGAATATTCTTGCCTAAGCTTTCTGCCTGGCTGATGGAGTCTTATTCTATGGAGCCAAGGGCGTAGTGAGAGAAGGAGCTCTTTTTCCTGGCCCGAAACTACTTGAATTCGTTTTGCACGTTCAAAGGCGAAAACGAACATCCACAAAGGGCGACAAAAATACTCGCAATTGAACGCACGTTCGTTCGCGATTGCTGAGAGGTTCCGCCCACGAAATGAACACTTTTGATTTCCGTTTCTGCGGAAAGGAAGTGCCTCGAGGGCTCAGGTCCGCGCATTGTGCAGGTTAATGACGTAAAGCTGGGCGCCTCTCGAAACGTCACCGGGGCACGGCGACGCCGACGTCGTCACAACAGCGGGAGGGGAAAAACAGCAGAAAGCCATTACAGGGCGCCATGTTGATATTGGTCTTCCTGCGACTCCTCCAATCTCGTGCGAGGGAAATTTCTCGACGGTAATGAGGGTGCAAATAAAGCACGCCGCCGAGTCGTCTCTTTTGTCTCTCGGTTTTAACTTTTTCCCTTCCCTCAGTCCCTGAAAATAATGAAGCAGCGCAGCAGCAGGACTGACGGGCCAGGGGGGAGAGAGAAGAGAGTGGGGCGGCAGCTTTTCGCACGGTTCGTCGGGCAAAGCAAAGCGGGAGGGCGACGGGCATATCGCTGAATAGCCGGACCGCCGGCTGCGTCCCCCAGCCCCAGGCCCCACCTCTCTTATCCTTTAACCAAATTCCCCCTCCCAGGCCTGAGAATTAATACGCGAGAGAGATATTGCGCCGCCCGCGGGACGACAATCCACTTACAGATGCATGATAATCACCGGGGGACTCGTATCACTCCGCTGCTGAGTCAATGGTTAATTCAGTCCGGCCCCGCTCGGCGCAGGTCAGCCAGAAACTCTAATCTCCGATAATGGGGGTGGCAACCTCACCCCCTTACTCGGCGCCATTACCTAGCACCAAAACTAAATAAATATGGACCCAAGTTCCTTAATCACAGAATTTCTGGAAAAACAAAACATCGTGAAGAACAAAACAACTCGATGTTAGTTAGCATTTTTAATCATTAAACGTTTTGAAATAATTCGAAATATTATCTAAATGAAACCGTGTAGAAAGAAAAAAAGATTTAACACATAATTATCCTACAAGAACTCGACTAAACCGCATGGAACTGTTCGAATGAAAACAACGTTCAAAATATATGCATCTCTGAATAATTTCAACCCTGTTTTCAATTAATATAATAAATAACGTTAATTCGTTATGAAAAGCACACACTGCGGTAAACATAGAAATTACTTACACTGTTAGCAATATATTTTAATATAGTTCTCCAAGTTTTACGTTTTCACACTAATCATTGACGTTAACTTACCGTTCCTTAATTATGTAAGGGAACAATAAATCAAACCTTCGCTATATAAACGTAATAGCTTAAAAGAATTGCATAGTTCGCTAACAAATGAAAACTATTCAGTAATCTTTTATGGGCACAATATGCACTATTTATATACTATATATGTACTAAATTAAATTTCATCGTTGATATTGACATTTAATGTTACCTTATTCGTATGAGTCTCCTCTGTGTTTTTACAAGATCAGTTAAGGAAGTATTTCACGGACGTACTCCAAATAGATATTATACTCGTATAATTGAAGCGATTGAAAACACAAAATAAACAAATGTTTATAACTGAGCGTGGGTGGCGGACGAGGTTACTAGCGTTTGTGATACAGTGACAAATATACTGGGGAACCTCAATACATTAATAGGAGATACAGTCAAAGGTAAAATAATAGGGGAAGTGTATTAGTACGAAAATACACGTTTTATTACGTAATAAATACATGTAAAAAGCTTTGTACAGTATACAATGTAGTGAAATAAATTAAGCGAGCCGTTCAACTTCTGATTATAAATATTTTTAGGATAAAAATAACCACTCATTTTAAGAGGTAAAAAATTGTTTACCGCGGAACAGAGAAGAATATCAATTAAAATTATTTACATTTAAGCTTTCAATGACAATGGGGGATATGATCTATTTAATTAATATAAATTTTCAGTTACAATTATATTCCTTTGTGAATACAAATGCACTTAAATCATTTCTAGGTACAGGATAAATGAGAGTCAATCAACAGTCAATCCAGAGGAGAAAAAAATACCAATAGTACACAGGGCAATTAATATCTAAAACTCAGATAAAACAATTACGTCTAACTGTTAAAAGTCGACAGATTAAAATATACAGACCATCAAGTTATCCGTTTATCATTCGGATATTTCGTTAACCACGGAAATATATGTAATTTAACATTTATTTATTTTTCAAGGACTGCTGTGAGCATTATAGGGGATTAAAGTGTAACGTAAACGTACTTAAAGACAAATATATATATATATATATATATATATAAGAATGAGATGAAATAGTTTAAATAAAACAAAAAGCATTGTTAATTAAAAATAATGTATAGATTATGTTTAGACTTTTTGTAATTAATATTTGCTTGTTTTTGTATAGTCTAATAAATATGTATTATAGGGACTAACTCGATCAAACCAACTTAAGATATAGGAGAATGGAGAAATATTATTCCGCTATATAAAAGTAAGTAAAGAGTAAGGTAGATTTCATTCTGAAATATGTGTTGACTATAAGTACACACTGAAAACACGACGTTTACGTAATCTTTCACAATTATTCAAATTAATATTCACTCTAAACAAATTTTATAATACAGTAGTTATACTGAATTTATTTCTTACAAATATTTTCAAAATGGTTAATTTACAATGTTATATTTATTAATGACGTAATTAAATTTCTATTAAATATCAAAGTAACAAATGAATTGCCGCAGAACTCATGATTATCGATAATGTGTAGGAAAAAAATTATTAAATGTCGCAATTTAATAATTTTCTGTAACAGCTCTCAACAACTACAAATCCGTACATTAAAATTAACTGAAAATACTAAGATAAATCTTACAGAGACATTAAGAGCCTTCTCCTGCTGTGTCTACCATGCATGATATCATTACGTCACCATTAAATTGATGCTAAAATATGGGAGTGGAATATCAGATACATATGTTTACCTATGTTATTTCAATAACTGAAATCAGTTTTTTTTTCGTCAAAAGCGAAGATTTGAATAATCACATGTGTGCAGTGAAATGGCCCAATAAGAATAGAGAATTATTACACAAAAACTTGTATCGTAAAATTTGACGTGTGACGTGTATAGGAGGCCATTAGCGGGAACGTATGATATAGTCCAGGTTGAGTATAATAGTTTCTGTTAAAAGATCCTCATAAAAGGATACCATATCTCAATACAAGGGAATTATATATTTATTCGTGAATGATAGTTCGTTTCACAACAGAAAGCAACAACATCGTAACGGATAAGTTCTCAGACCATGCGACTTTCCTCGGCTTGCAGGTCGACAGTAAATTAAAATGGAACGTGCACATTGATCGCCTCGTGCGCAAACTTAGTTCTGTTTGTTACTCATTGAGACTATTGACGCAACAAGTTGATACCAAAACTGCTTCACTAGTCTATTTTGCCTTCTTTCATTCACATATGCGTTACGGTATTGCCAACTGGGGCAATTGTTCTCGTAGTGTGGAAGTTTTCAAAATGCAAAAACGAGCCATTAGAATTATATCAGGTTCCGATGTCAGAGAAAACTGCAGACCTCTGTTCAAAATACTTCATATTCTGACTCGACCTAGCGCTTTAATTTTAGAAACACTAAAATTTGTTAAACGCAACATGAACCTTTTTGCAAGTAACGGGGACAATCATGGCTACGACACAATAAATCGTTCAGTTCTGAGGTCTGACGAGTCTAGCGTTGATTATTCCGGTATCGCACTGTTTAACAGCCTTCCTGAACATGTAAAGAACATCAACAACTATGCCTCATTCGTCAGGGAGTGTAAACTTTTCTTGTAAATGGAACTTATTACCCCGTATATGAATTTTTGAATCGGTCTCACATTCGCAGAACTGCCTTCCCTACAAAATGGCCGAATGATACAAATATGTAAATAGTGTGTCCAGTTTTCCCCTTTTGGTTCTGTTTTTCTGCCTCTGCTTTCTGTTTTAGTAAATATCCATGACGAAATCCCTCCGTACCTAGTGACCGGCGATGAATACCAGGGAGTGATAAGTGTCGTGTGCGTGTTTATTAAATAAAGTGTGTATGAATGTGGTGACTGGACAAATGTGAACAGTGCCGTATTTATATATTTTTTTTGTGTTACTTATTAATTATTACTATTAATATTAATTCATTTCATATGTAATTTATCTATTGTACATTTGTGACGAATCCTATTTCCTCATTAGAGGGCTAATGGAGAATAAATCTATCTAACTAACTATCTATCTATCAATCTAGACATCAAAATGTGTTGGGTATATACACAATTTTCTTTGAGTAAAGTATGAGGTAAAGTTATTCGCAGACTTTTAGCGGAAGATCTGGCAGATATCCAGTAACCGTCTCCGTCGCTCGTCGAGCTGAACGGGAAGATTTTGAGGATCACCTTACTGTGAGAATTAGTTACCTCGTACTGGGAGTTTTGCAGTTTCTCAGGACGGTGGTTTGGATAAGGACAGAAGGCCACAATGCGGCAGGTGGACCGGAATAAACGCGGAAGACTCGTGCACTCGATACACAGGCAGTGTCTATTGTCCGCGCCAAGTCAGGCTCGATGGCCGACTACACGCTGGCGCCAACCAAATAGCCCAAATAGCCATCCACAACACTTAGCTTTGCAAATCTGCCATGCATATGCAACCCGTTTCACGGACACATCGCCCTGGGACTGGTCGGCCGGCTTTACACACCGATATTAAACTCCCCTTAAAGAGCGATGCTCTCTTAATTGTCATACATAAAACAGAAGAGTCAGTTTATTTCAATCTATATTAAGTAAAATTCAGAAAATTTGTATTACAGATCTCGGTATTATGAGGGCACTCATGTAAGAATTGGAATACTGATAATAAATGTCATCCCACCACAGACGATAATATGCTTCTTGTACAAGTGATTTGATTCTCTGTAACAATTCCAGAATTAAATTAAATAGAAAATTTTTAAAGGTCTAGACATAGGTTACTCGCACTCGCCAATAATAGCAACAATGAAATTGTACGTAAAACTGGAAGAACATATTTTGAGAGCATTTTTTTTTTCGTACCTACGTTCTTTGCTCGAATCGAGGTCACGATTACACAAGCTTGATAACACACATTGTGTGAAATTCCTTATATTATTATAACACAAAAAGGATGAATAATGTAGAGTTTTCACATACGACTCGTTTCAATTTATCAGTACTACGATACACATCTCCGATAAGAATACTATATATGTATTTTTATCTTTCTTGCAAGTATTTAACACCTTACTCTAGATTATGTTATAGAAATTGAAACTGCTTTTGGAGAAATAAGGTGTACCGTTTGCTAAGAAAACGTATATAAAAACAATGTAAGGACATTCTCTAGCTACAAGCAAAAGTTATTAAATAATATTCACCACACCAATCAATCATATTTTTTATGGCCATAGGACTTTATATTCAGTGTATTGAAAAAAGCTTTTTACGATGAATAAGTGGAAAAAAGGGATTACATCAAAATACGGACAGTTACAAAATACTTCGTTATAAAAGGTTATAGAAGAGGAATTAGATTCGCCATTAAGCGAACCTTCACTACAGTTTTCATCGACAGCTTGTTTTAAAAGCAGTCGAACTTCCGGTTAGGCACTCGGCAACCGCTTCGGCGATATGTAAAATCGCAGAAATCCACAATGCAGAATTGGAAAATTGTGACTGAAGACACGTGAGCTATCTCAGATTACAAAGATATTGGTACATAGTTTACATAATGATATACATTTTGATATAAAAAAAAGTAGCACACGATGGCTGCCGCGTTTGTTAAGCGATGACCAGAAACGCACACAGCAGTGTTTGGACTTTTTGAAAATCAATTAAACTGAGTTTCCGTGGCATTTCATTACTGTCCATGAAACGTGAATTTATTATGAAGCCCCTGAATCTAAGTAACAGTCCAAACAATGCGCTGAAGTGGGGGCACCAACTCACACGACTTCAGTTGTTGCTGGTAACTTTTGTCATTTTAGCTTTAAATTGATTTTGCATTAAACTTTTTCAGCAGATTTATCTCCAAACGTTTTTTCCTGTTCCTAAAACTTCTGCGCGAAGATTTTTATTGGAATTAAATCATAGCTCAGATATACGCCTATTTTGAGGAGTTTGAGAAATCGTTTTAGGCGGAAGATATAAATAGTCTTGATAAGTGATGGTATAAGAGGTGGCTAAGGCTGCGTTGAAAAAGTAAAAAATGAAATTAGTAAGACTTTTTATCAGGTCAACCACAGATTAGAACTCTGTGAAAGTGCATCATTTTCTTACTATCGAAATCCGCTTTTAAAGAATCAATCACTAGCGAGACAGCATTGTTAATAGACGTCAAATTCTTAGTGGACATCACAAGATTTGGAGAGTATTGTTTCTCCCTGGAAAGTGTGTAAGGCACGAGCATATCAAACATTTTCTATCCAAAGTCACCAACAACAGCGTTCATAAATATAAATGATGTGTGTACAATTGAACGAGATTAAATAATGTTCACATGTCAGGGTTAAAATTTAATAACGTGAAAGGTAATTTGAGATATTTATTGGCGGTTTGCTTCTACAAGTATGGTAACTCAAAATGTTATTTTTACACACCTAATACACATCGATATGAACATATAATCTGTATTCCACTTCTCTATAAGTGTTTTGCTACATTTTAGGAGTAACATTTGCGATAGATACACGAATGCAATGACGTACATCTGGTATTTCACGAACACTTGATAGATAGATAGTTTTATTCTTCATTAGCCCTCTTATGAGAAAATCGGATTCGTTACAAATGTTACATAAGTACATAGATAATAAATAAGTTTCTAAATACAATAGACAAATTACAAATAAACTGAATGAATATGAATAGTAATAATTAATAAGTTATATAATCGATGGACTACCTCTCCTACCTTGCGATCTGGGAACTCATGATCCAAGAAATACCTCACAATAATGACATCTTGTTGAAAGATAACGTCACCAGGAAGTTCCAACGTGTCTACGTACCTTTACATTACCTGTAGGCTCGGCAAAGAAGAATGGACCTATAACCCTGTCCTTTCACAATCACACCAAACATTCAGAAGGCTACGAATGTTGCGCATATCGATGTGTATTAGGTGATTTTTTTTTACAATTGTGATATAATTTTGATGACGTTAACATGTTACAATTAACTTGAAGACATGTAGTTGCTTCTTGAGTGAGTAGTTGAGGAAGTTTTGAATAATTTATTTATCTATATACATACACACACACACACACACACACACACATATATATATATATATATATATATATATATAATTAGGTGTGTAAAAATAGCATTCTGAATTACCATACTTGTAGAAGCAAACCGTCAATAAATATCTCAATTACTTTTCAAGTTATTACATTTTACATTATGATATATTTAACCCGGACAGGTTAATCAATAAAGCTTTATTAATGCGTACGTAGACAATTTTAATTTAACGATCTTTCTAACGCTTGACACGTCATCAAATGAGCACACGTACAAAAGAACTGCCAAATTTTATGAGGGATGATCGACATAATTTTCTTAAAATGTTGTTAAGAAACGAAAGGTTCGTTCCACGTAGGCCTATAACGTTTACTGAAGTTCAAGAAGGTCAAGATGCTACAATGGTTGTGAGAGAGAGTGAAGTTCTAACATTACCCTTCGGAAGCTTTTAAGTATTTACAAATGAACAAGAAAACTGGAAAATAATATTCCACTAGTCAGCTAAAATCGATTACATACTTTTTTTAATTGAATATAAATTTGTCGTCTGTTATATTGTCGTGTGATTCAAGGAAACAATAAAGAAATGAGAAACTTTCTCAAATAGAGATTGAAACAGACTGGTTAACTTCGTACTATCGCCCTCGAGATCGATTTGAAATTATGATCAAAATCGTTGTGGTGGGATACATTACAGGTCGAGTTTCGTTGCGGTTGAGAACTGACCACCCGGGGCTAAGACAATACGACACCTGAACATGATGACAATACTCAGCCGCCATGGCTGTCCGCGTGCTTAAAGTGAGAGTTTGGCCATGATGGTAAAAATTATCAGATCCTTTGCAGGGAGGGTCGTGCATGTTTAAAGTGCGAATCACGACATTCGCGGAGTACGCGATCGACCTGCACTCCCCAGAGTGCTCGCCTCTGTAATCCCCTTCTCCGCGTCCATAATTAATAGGCGGACACGGACACCATGTCCCTGCAGGGAGATAGATCATGGCGGCGTGGGGCTAGGCCCTCCTCCATAGCCACGATCCCTTATACGTGGCGGGAATATTACTTTCGAATAATTCATTTCAACCAAGCACGTTACTACGTACTATAAAAGACTTTTCAATTCAGATAAAAATCAGCTCAGAATTGAATATTGAAAAACAACTGAGAAGCACAACTGAACTCGGATAGAATACTAAATCATTTTATCATTAGTTACTCTTTCCCGTTGTTCACATACTGCCAACTTCGTTCCTCCATTCAACAAAAGCTGCTAGTAGTCTTAATGCTCCTTATGTAGTTTACGGTTTCCAGTTCACAACTATCTTCATGCATCGACTATTTCTTCTCTCAAAGTGTTCAACCTATCCTAATGTGCACTTGAATACTGAAGTAGCCTAGGACGAGTGGAGAACCACTCGAGTAGGTTTAGCTGATGTGTGGAACGAAACGCGTCCTGCTTCCCGTGGTTTTAATTGCGCTCTTCACTTTGTACCTCGAAATTTTTTAATGCTGATTTCGTTCCTTCTCCGCAACGAAGTAAAAGTCTTTAATATTATTGTTAATACCCTTCAAAAGTGAATAAAATAGGACGTGGAGTAGGTTCCCAGTTCTGTATTTTCTATTAAATCCTAAGGAAGTGTTACA
The DNA here is from genome assembly GCA_037074705.1 of Zhengitettix transpicula. Classification (NCBI taxonomy): domain Eukaryota; kingdom Metazoa; phylum Arthropoda; class Insecta; order Orthoptera; family Tetrigidae; genus Zhengitettix; species Zhengitettix transpicula. Next base: position 183,461,409 of record CM073591.1, on the reverse strand, counting down.
TTATTCTCGGCTACAATTCCGAGGCAAATTAATTTCACTACAATTTCTGTGCTTACATACATAATCCACGGGACTTAAAAAATTTCTGGAAATATTCCACGCGATAAAATTTCCTCACGGCTCAGTCGAATTTAACGTACAACAGGATTTAACAATTACCACGAACAACCACAAAACATTGATGTTGTATGAGTTAAATTTTGTGACGTAAAAATATTACCATAGAAAATAACTACACGGGGACCCTCATCAAACACGTGACGTGTCTGAATTAACAAATACATACTTGAACCAGTAATAGGTTACATTAAATATTGTTTCAAGAAGACGAGTTATGAACATCTCTGATCAGAAATGGATTTTTCTGTCAAATCACAATCGGGAAGTGCTTGTCGATTACAAATGTCATGTGATAAAAAATCAGAAAAAATTAAGGAACGTAAAATTGTATGCCAGTCTTTGGTATAGTTAAATATCAATTTCCAAAATATGACTTGGGTTTGAAACGAAATCATTTAAAGATATAATTTTTTTCACGATAGAACGACTGTTGAACGAAGAGATCACGTGCAGTTTTTAAGTTTTCATCAATGAGTTATATCGCTTAGGTCCTATACACAAAATTCTATAAGGCTTACCTCTTTTTGAAAAATTCTTAATCTTCGTTTAGAACACGATTACTTCAAAATGATTTTTTATATAAAATTGATTTATGCTATCCTTGAACATCCACCTTTCTTTAATTTAATAGTTTGCACATTATCTGTGACATTGGCAAGTAAGCCACAGTGAAAGGAGTTTAGACAACAGCTAAATATTGGTAGAATGACGACCAAAATAACATTCCAATTTATAGAATAAGCAAACTAAGAGTAACAAGATCAACGGACTGACTGGGTACTTCGACTATTCTATAAATAAATATCATTTTGTATAAAAAATCCTATTAATTTAGAAACTGAATAGCCTTATAACTACGCTTAAAATATGTGTTTAGATTCAAGAAAATGAAACACAAGTATAGCTTGCTCCATTACATCCAGTACTTTACAACCTTCTATCTGTATGCAATTGCACCACGAATAATACGAAGGAACACGGATACTCGATCTTTCCTTTTTCACCTAGAACAAAATCAAGGCTCGTAATGCTTATCTGAACTAATTCAGGTAAATCACAAGTGATAACTAACAAATAACTGTACGAAAAAGACTTGGATTTTAAGTTGAAAGTTGAAAAGACTGGAGAAATTTTTTAACAAAGGCATGGTCCAAGGAATAAATAGCTTATTAGATCCGGAATTATAGCTACAAACTGAGTTGTGTGTGTTTATTCCATTCGGCACAAAGCTTATGATACGTGGTTCAGCCGTTATGCAGGACTCAGCACAGAGGGGAACTGCATTTTAATGGCAACAGTCACAGTTGGATAATTACGTTTATTACTCGCGTGCTTCATTAAAAATTTTGCCTCAATGCGCAATGTTTACTGGCCCTGTTGCCTTTAATGAGAATCGTTACCAAGCAAACGACAGGCCTCGTCACGGTTTGTTCAGTGTAAAAGAAACAAAATCAACGCAAGAAAACTAACAACACTTAAGGACCTATTCGAAATTATCCAAAGTCTCCGCAGTGTAAATTGAGGTATAGAAATTGCTTACACAAATTCAAAATATAGGTTTGAAAAATAACCAAGGCCAAAGGCCCTTGAAAATAATATTATATATTCTGTTAAGATATAATTATTTACAAGAAACTTAATTTATTTTAGATTATTCTCCATTAAAACTGATTTTCTGAAATTATATCATATTCCTCTCTATTATCCCCACAGTACGAATAATTGATAGTTAATTAATTTTTAAGAATACTTTATGTATTGCATCCTCAAATAAAGCTTTTTTAAAATCAAATTCTGTATTTGTGCTACAGTGAGTTGATCACAAGCTGGATTAAAAAATATATATATTTCAGTCGCCAATATAATCAATTTCTATTAATTTCATAATATAAGTTATTTTTGGACAGTTCGATAACCTGATTGGAAACCCGAGAACTATCTATGCAGCATCTCCACCGAAAAAGGCCTGGTTCTCTAAAAGAAAAAAATAAAGATAAAACCAAAATAGCGGAACACAGATTGGCAAAGTGAGAAGCCAATTCAAATGTTTATAGTTCAATTAGCCGCTAATGAAATACAAAATCTTTACTTCAACTAATTGTTCCAATAGATAGATACAAAGTACCATAAACACATTTTGGCAATCAAATTTAGTTAATCTATGCAGCTAATTACCTTAATGGTCCCTGTAATAAGGGAGAATGAGGCCCTGAACCGTGTACATGAGGATTTATCTGCCCGTAATTCGCAAGCAAAATTTGTTTGTTTACAATTAATGAAAATACATTTTGATATTCGAGAGATTCTCCGTCAAATAGTTTCACAAAAATCCAGAAACTGTCCTGTAAATACCAAAAAATATTGCTTGATAAAGACCACACGAATTCAAAATTACGTGATAAGTTCTTAAAATATCAATAATTCAAAGAATTTACAAAAGATATAAAATGTTCGGTAACCCGCAGGTTATTTCTATTGACGATAAAGCACTGAACCCCATCAAACAATTTCGATGATTTATTCACTCTTATTTACAAGCTAATTATTTACTTTTAAAGACTTGAGGTTTACTGACTGGTACACGTCAGATCACATGTTATTCTGTGAAAGTAGATTCAAGAACAGGAATTTAAACTCCATCTATATATATATATATATATATACATACTCATATTCTGACATACATAACACGTTCAGAACTTTCCTCTGTTTCGCAATTTCATATTAAAAAATTTAATCGTGTAAATCATGTTAACTTGCAATGTAAAAAATGATAATTTCAATTATGTGGATTTCTCATATTAATGTGGGGAAAATTTTGTTTCGTCCAGCACTGCATTGCAAATGTTTCACACAAATTGGAATCCGATACATCGCAAGCTCCATGACAGCGCGGACGGCAGTTTTCCAATTTCTATCTGTTTTTCGCATCAACTCTTACCCAAACTTTCGATCACTTGCAAAATTTTAAAAAATGACAGATTCGTTCAAATATAATTTCCTACCATCACTACCACGCTTCTTAGTCGAACATGATGAAATTTATCAACTTAAAATTTAGAATCAGTCTCAATGTGTACAGCTTTACATTTTACAACTATGAAGACATTAATCCGTTAGATAAACAGTCACACAATTTTATTTAGTAAAAAAGTAACACAGCTGTCAGTTAATGTTACGTTGATGTACTGTTCAAGGAAAGTTATTCAAAATAATTGGATTATATACAAAATTACGCTATTATCTACATTTTATCACGTGTTCTGCAATGGAAGTTGAAAACAGTCTCCAGGACAGGTGGAAATATATATTAAAAAAAATCATTTTTCATTTATACACTTCGCATACTTTTGAAACAATGAAAAGGCACCCGAATTTAATATTCAACACACTTAAGGAACATAACAGAAAAATCTAATTTAAAAATTGAATACAATATAATTATCGAGTTCATTTGGATGACGACTTTCATTAACACTGCAACACTGATAGACTATCTGTTTTGAAAACGTTATTCTCTATGTTTTCACATCTAATTTTACCAAGTCGATAAAAAGTGATACAGTGCGTCAAAACATTTAACCAATCTTGTTGAAATGTTTATAAAGCTTTCCAATATTTCTCTTAGATTATAGATGTTGAAATAATCTATTATTTAGTGAACTATAATTCGAAATCTTACAAACCGTTAATCAACTGTTTCCTATGCAGTATGTGTGATCGACGTTTAATTCTAAACGTAGTCTTCTAGTATTATTAATTATTATTTAAATCAGCCATAGTAGAGGTTTTGGTGCTTATAAACTTTTTTCAAATGAATCTACTGGTCGCATAATAAAAGCTTGGGGTAGAGCCAGTCTTCGGTCCGCCATATTTAAATCGGCCAAAATAGAGGTTTTCGTGCATATCAACTTTTTTTTTTTTTAAAAAAAATGAATCTTCTGGTCGCAAAATAAAAGCTTGGGGTAGAGCCAGTATTCGGTCCGCCATATTTAAATCGGCCATAATAGAGGTTCCGGTGCATATCAATTTTTTTTAAAAATGAATCACTGGTTGCAGAATAAAAGCTTGGGGTAGACTCAGTCTTCGGTCCGCCATATTTAAATCGGCCAAAAAAGAGGTTTTGGTGCATATCAACATTTTAAAAAAAATGAATCTACTGGTCGCATAATAAAAGCTTGGGGTAGAGCCAGTCTTCGGTCCGCCATATTTAAATCGGCCAAAATAGAGGTTTTCGTGCATATCAACTTTTTCTGAATAAAATTGAATCTACTAGTCGCAAAGCAAAAAGCTTGGGGTAGAGCCAGTCTACGGCCCGCCATAACGAATTTTAACCCCCTACCATACACACACACACAATACCCTAACGCACCCAATCACAATTCGCGCAATGACTATCGTGCGACTGCCCAAAGCGCACAAAACAAATAACAGCGATTCTATCAATCACGTGACCACGGGAAAGGAATTAATTGAATGTCTGGTGCGGCAGTGTCAACTGCGAGGTTTCTTTGTGCGCGCCGCCGCTGTCGCCTTGTCTCAAATTGGCTCGGAAATCAATTGTCGGCGCGCACAAAAGCCGGGGTAAACACAATCAAATTAGCGGTGTAGCCGGAAGCGGAAAGGGAAAGGCGGCACGTGCGTGCAAGCGCCGCCGCCTCCGCCGTCTTCTGCAATTATTCTTCACAATCGGAACCTACGCACAGCAGTTAACCGATTTACATCCCCCTCCGTTTCCGCAGTACAAAAAAGTGCGGGATAATCGAAATATTACCGTCCGGACGTAATGTAATAGAGGTACTACAAATCACTTTCCCGCATTTCGTCATAATTTCAATCTAGTTCACAAAGTAGCCAATGTTCAAAGATAAACATTTACCATAATTACGGAACATTACGCAGATAATTAAGGCGTCATTACAGTGTAATACAATTTCAAAAAAATCGCCGACGAGATAAACTTGCTGGAATGAAAATCAAATATGAGAATCACATATGCAGGAAAATATGCATGTCGGAAAACGTAAATAAACCTGTATTCCATAACCTTAAAATCCTGATTTTTAATTAACAAATGAACCGAATCAGGTATTATATATATATATATATATATATATATATATATATAATAAATTACTCATAATAGTTAAAATAAATAAAATGCGTCGAATATATAATAATAACAAATACATAATAATGTTCTTAATAGAACACCATAATCGAGGGGGAGAAAGTTTATCTAGTTGCTACATATGGGAATAGTAAACCGAGCCAAAAACAACCTAGATCTGGTTTCTGTATCTCACTATTCATAGCTTGAGTAGCTTTCCAGAGGCCTAAATGACAACACTGCAAAAACTCTCTTAGCCACAATACTTGCATATCGCAGTGAATTTAAAATACTGAAAATCTATGATGTTTGGATTTCGTCAAAAGTCATTTAATGACATTAAGAAACCCATAAATTGATAAAAAAAAGTACTTTTTATCTGCGAGTTCCTCATGCTTTATTTCCTCAGATAATTAGTGGAACACCAAATATGTTAGCATGAATATTCTGTGGACGGCGAAGCGTCATGATAGTATATTTACGTGAATTTCAGTGGTCACAGAACATCCTACGGATACACGATGTTAGTTAGACTCAACGCAGTATCAATTCGTATGATTTATTTAGTCTAGAAATGGGCAGTTTTCCCGGTAGCAGATGCACGAAATTACAATTGCTTAACAGTCCTCATGAAATAATAAAAGAAAGAAAAACATTCAGGCTACGATGTTTTAGGCTCGATTAAAATCTTATAATTTTATAAAATATGTTTATTCCGGTACAGCAGCTTGAAATGAAGTTAAATTCTTGTAAATTTGGTACCATTAGATTCCATCGCTAAAGTTTTTGATAGATCCGATAGCAACAAATTATTGGAAGCTAGACGAAAATATTGTTACACTTTATATCATCATGGCATTGGAGAAGAAAGCAAAAAAAAACATGTTTTACTAAATCACGGAAATAAACTGATTAATTTGCAAAATGATTGGTGCAACAAAGAAGTAGACTAAATAGCGCGTCGTCTGTAGAAAAAGATGCAATTGGCAAAAATGTATTCTGTTGCAGAAATGAAACGTTTAAAGCGAGTAAAGCGGGAAATTGCGTGTTACGGCCACGAGGCATTCTGTTTATGGCGTTTCCCACATTTGAGCTCTACAGACTGCTCATTCCAGAAAAAAAAAGCACACGTGTACTGCATCTGTTTATCCTATTTTTCATTCTTGACACACAAATGCACAATTTTGGTAAATGTTTGTATCACGTACTTCCCGGAATCAAAAATTTTATTAACGGCAATAGGAATGCATAACATCCATAATACAAAAAAAATAGGAAGGCGTGATATTGTGACTGAGACTCGTCTGCATCCTATAGATATAATCGGATATGACGGAAAAGTTTTAATAATAAATTTTGCGGAATTTGTTATGTACGGATTATATAACATTTCTTGCATTTTTGTAGATGACTAATGCTAGTTAAAATGGACGGGAATGTGAAAAAAAGAACAGTTTCAAATACAAACTGTATGATTTACGTAGTTTATTATGATCAAATACTTTAGAGAGAGAGAGAGAGAGAGAGAGATAAATGACAGATTTAAATTAATACACCTTGTACTAAAAGTGTTTGAAGTTTGGCGAAGAAACGATTTACAATTTACAGGAAACGTTATTGAGATTATTAATTACCCTCCAGCTGTTGTCAAACAAAATGGCCCTTGATAATCTCAAAAGAAGCTAACATTATATTCCATGATCCTACGAAATAAGAACTTCTGCGTACGTGAATATTAGTTAATTAATACTGAATTGGATGAGAGAAAACATTTAATTTAGCCAAGTACTGATTTATTAAATATATATATATAATGAAAAACGTTATGATAACGACGGGAACTAAAAGGGGAATTGCTGAAAATGGATGTCCTAAGTCAATTTAAAATGTTTCGTAAATTTACGGATAAATCCAGGAACGTACTCAAAACGAAAAGAGCGCGGAATAATTCTTAATGGGCCTAGTAATCAAACAGAATGATTGAAAAAAAATTTTTTTTTTGCTTTAAATGCTTAAATAATTTCCAAATATCGGGAAAAGTTTACGTTGAATCAGAAAGCCCCAGTGAAGTGTTATACAGATTAAAAGCCTCATTTAATACTTGAATAATTGACAAATGTTAAAGGCGTAAGTTTAATAATTTAAACTTCACGATGACGAAGAAGAATATAAAATTGCTTGATTTAGCATGTTTTAAGTACTTGGGGGCAGTTGTTCATATTTTAAGCGGAATGATGATATGGGCTTGAATTGTACTGTAATTCTGTAAAAGCACAAATGAACCTACATCAAAATGATTTATTAAATAAATGTATTACATTGAAACAGCGTTACGCGTTAGTATACTAAAACTGAAAACTAAATATCGGAAAAGAGAAATATATTAAGCAAGTCTTCATGTGTAATTGGAACCATGCGGAGTGATAAATACATATTATATGTTTCTTAAGTCGTTCGAACATCAAGAACAAGTCAAATCACTGACGTTAATCGAAAATTTATTAAAAATCAGAATGCAATTGATTTTGGCTCACATTCAATGACGCTCAGAGTAGAAAGTATCAAATGACAAAGAAATGAGGTTTGTTCTCAACGTTTCCAAAAATATAAGAAACGTTTGGTTTTCAGAGATCGAGGGCTTGAGAGCACAAACACTCATTCATATGTACGCGTAATTAATTTCATCCCACTTGTGCTATAAAAAAAACTATTCATAAGTGCTGTCGATACAATTCCAAACCAGAATAAGGTAAAGCATGAAATGGTCTGAAGGAATTTAAAAGAAGTAGTGGGTTCATGTCAAGATTTAAATTCCAGATCCCAGTAGACTTAAAAAGTTTTCGTAAAGGACAAAACTATCGCACGCAAAAAGATGGAGCCGGGAATATTCTAAGACAATAATAGTATTTTACATAAATGTATCTTTTAGAAAAAATTACGAAGAGCTTTAGCGAGCTACTTGGTAAGAACTAATAATGACAGAGCCGTGAAACGTGAATAGGCGCAAAATTGAGTACCTTGGTACTCGCGACAGTAACTCATTTCCGCGGAGGTTCGCGTACGATACGATCAAATTTGCACGAAGTGTACCGCATGAATAGGGAACGCTGAGAGGAAAACGCCTGGGTTCTTAGGCCGAGAAAGTGTTGCGTGCGGACAGGAGCCGTATTGATCGGAAGTGGTAGTATTGACAGCTCGCTGACCTAACGCCATCGGGCGCTTGGCTCTCCACCAATAGCCAGCCTCGTGTCACGTGTACTGCAGGGAGACGAGAACGCTGGACCCCGCAACACCAAACTATTCACAATCGCTTCCCTTATATTTACTTTATATTTCTTATACGAGCGGGTGATTGCATAAAATGAGCGCCTGTTATAAAACTCGACAGAAAAGTTTTGAATCGGCGTTAGAGCGGAATTAAATAGAGTGATGTAACTCGAAAGCGGAAACATGAGTTTAATTCCAATCTAGAGAAATGATACCGCTGAAAGGTTTTAATAAATTAAGGGAAGAGGAGACGTAGTGGATTCATATTATTTTACTAGACTCGTCTAATCGTTTAATACCGTACGTGAATTTCGGGGTGTTTGCGTTTTAACTCTTAGTGCCTTAAAGCAGATTTAACTTAAATTAATTTAACAAGTACCGGACTGAGAGCGTACTGGGGGTTAATGAATGCATGCTAATGAGTAAAGCTCGAACAAAAATAGCTCATAAAGATTGTGAATTATTGTAAGCGAGAATGAAATGATTTAAAACTACAACGGTCTCGATTGTTACAAAGTAGATATGTTAATTAAACCGTTCATTATATGATAAGAAACTAAGATGATTACATATTCTTGAAAAAATTACAGAAGATGAGCGCTGAAATTCCGTTGCATGTCGAAAGTTCGCAGCAACGTAATAGGACGCAGCTAGAAATTAATGAGTGATTCCGTGTACTGGTTGTGTGAGATGGTGGGATTAGGCGAGGCGCCGGGGGCGGCTTGGCGACGCGAAGCGACTGTACTCGCGAGGGTGCGAGAGCGACGCGCCCGGGCGAGGGGTTACCATGGCGACGCCGCCCCCTCGTCGCCGCTAATGCGCCACACCCGACACCGCCATTTTTATTGAACACGTTCGCCATCTTGTGCGCCGCTACAGGCCGATATTGCCGCCGCCGCTGCAGCCGCGTCATTTCGGATTAGACAGCAAAATGGACGGATATGACACGAGCAACGCCGCAATTGAAGGGCAAATTAGCGCGGGTAATTACGCCGACGGTAAATACGCCAGCTAGCGCTATTACGCCCCCACCCCACCCCCCCAACGTCCAACCAACAACACGCTCAACCGAACCGATAGCCTACGAAGCGCAAACTTCCACTGTCACAAGAACCAAATTCTATTTACATTCATATAAAAATAAACATACATATCGCTTCGAACAATATTCACGCCCGAAAGTTCACAAATTCCGTGTACCGTTCTTGTCAGCAAGCACGCTTTACGTCGGCGTTTCAATATTTGTAAATAAACGAGAAAATTATTTCAAATCGGAAAAGGCTAAGCAGCTACCGGTAAATGTATATAAATATAAATATATAAAATACGGAAATTATCTGCTGTTTGGGAAGCCTCACCATGCATTCTTCGCTGCATATTTTTTACGTCACGCCACCATATTTTCGTATGAAGCCTTCGTCATCGCGGGAGAAATGATTAAACTATCCACAGACCAATAAAATTTAAAAAATATAAATTTTATTTTTATTAGTTATTTGAAGTTTATATGAACACAGACATTTTTCTAAATACTTCGGATACATAACAATTAGTTCAATGATATTTTACAAAAATTTTATTATGATGGTGAAATTATTATGACTACAATACTAACAACGTATATTATTTGCGTTTTATCTTAGAAGAAACAATACATTCACATGTAACACGATCTTGACGGTAAAAAAAAAATCGGCCGTATTATTCATAGAAGTGAGTTTTCTAATTTTTTAGACGGAATTCAGAACATTGCGACAATAGTTACGTAAACAAAACGTTTATCAATATATTGATTATCATTATCTCACTCAATCTTTCTCTCTCTATCAGACACACACTCAAATATAATTATTATAGCATTCTACTGTTGCACAAATTAGTATAATAATCCATGTTTTATCAAAAACATAAAAGAACACAAGTAACGTCTGTATCACAGTATCGTATTGACAAACACCACACTAGTTGATTAGAACGTCTACTTATTTTCAAATTAGATTGTTCAAAATTATTTTCTGTTATTGCCTGATACACGGGTCGTTAATTTCTTGTGTTAAAACATTTTTGTTTGTCTATTCCAAAACTTGATACGAAAAGAATGCGATTTACAGCTGATTTCTGTCATAAACAATGTCAATCTACGCAAGATATCGGACTAGAAATATAAATTTCTCTTTATCTGTACTTGATCACTGTGCGAATGTTTAATCATCTGAACGCAGCCATGTATTTTCCAATTAATTGATTGATAATAATGGAAAATAATTAATGTGTTGGTTCGCTTTTGACATAACCTGGTATTGAATAAATTTGTAATAACTGCCAATTAATTGATAGTTATTTCGCTGGCTGATCTGCTAATATGGTTTGCGTGCGAACTTTCAATCCGATTATCCGAATTCTCCCGTTCTACAGGAGACAGATATTCGCAAAGCTTTGCCTAGGCCCCAGCTTCTCTCTTATGAAACCTGTTTGTAAGTCGTGAAAATTTGACACTTTGCATTTATATTCACTGCACTACTAAACTGCAGAACAAACAGAAATTCAAGGAGGAACTAGGCCATTCCTTATCCGTTCAATTTGTTTTCCCCTCAAAAACTCATTACGTTATAGTAAGACGCATACATGTTACGTAGTTATAAATAAAATGAATATGAACTGGCAGCATTTATTGATTCAAGTTTTAATGACTTTCATGTACTTTAAGTTTATAAACGTGGAAATAAATGTCGTTTTAATAAAAATTAATTTTACTATGTAGTGGAAAATTTTCTATTCTGTTACTGTCTCCTTACCCTTAAAATTTATGGATTTAAGTAATTATATTGAAACGTGCTCATTGGTAAAATATAAATACGTTATTATTTCCGAAAAAATCACGCCTGGTTGATCGGGGATTTGTGTCGACTGGAACTGTATAGTTAACAATATTCACCAGCATAGAACGTTAAATAACGTTAATGAGACCTTATATCTGTCTAGGAGAAATTTATTCAACAAAAGTATGTCCCCGCTTTTATAGGCTACACAGAATATTACGAGAGGAGGGATCAGATAAATCGGTGTACCCATAACTTATTATGTATCATAACTTCTATTAAACAACGCTTTTTTCTATTAAAAAGGATCATAACTAGAAACTACTTTTCGTCAAATTTTTTCTAAAATCGGCTTAGAGTAAGTGTAGACGTAGAATGGTAACTCTGTGTATTATGCTGTCTGGTTTAATAATTTGGTTTATACTATTCCAGTTAATAACAAAGATAAAGTGAAATATGTTAATTTTTGACGTGAACTTTGTGGTTGTTTCAATAAACGAAATTATTTATTGTCGTGTTTCATGGAGCCAACTTCGATCCTCACCTGAATACGGGCAATCCAAGTTGCTGGCGTACCTCTGGGACAGTAACTGTAGCAAGAGGATCCTATCAACAAGTATAGTTATCTCGGGGGTATCCTGCCCACTCAACAGTGAAAATATGATGCCATTGTTCATGACGTGCAGGCAGAAGGAGGGGGAAGTTTCTTGTTCAGAAATATTGCTACCATTGTACTTCCCATTCATGGCCGCTCGCTCGTATTATAAAGGAGACTAAGAATAAGAAGACTTCCAGGTAGACCTTGCCCCATTGATTCTTACATCTGCCGCTCCTGTGTCGAAGATAATTACGCGGACTTAGCAACGAGTTGAACTTTGATTGTAATCTTAGTAGGAGGATCTCGGTGTTGGGGTTCACAAACCGACAAACAGCTTTAAAGGATTTGAAAAAGTCGCGAACGCGAATAACAGTGTCGCGTCTCACTTTTAAGTCACTCGGCGGCATCGGTTGTTCAGAGTTGACAATCCTTCTGCGAGCCAGAAAAGGTAACGATAAATATTCGTTTTCAAGTACTAACTAATGTGAAAACCAATATTTATATTTCAGAGTCATTGTTGCGGCAGTAAAGAATTTCTAAGGCTCACCGTTATCGATTCTATTCACGAAAGTTTAATCAGAGAGTGCAAAATTTAGTTCAGCGTCTGTCTAATACAATTCCCAAAAATTCTATAGAATAAAAGCAAGTACATGACGCATGCCAAAGATACTCAGCGGTACGATAGATTAAAAAGAACATAATTATTAATCTATTTCTTCCGAATGTTACGCATACTTTGTAAATAAAAATAAAACTGCACGGTTCAGGATAAATAGTTCTACACAAAAGTCAGTCAATAACATGAAAATTTATTAAATCTTTTATATGCTTAAACCGTGCTACATTTATCCATGGCCTGCAGGCAATTACCACCTATGACTCTAAAATAATAAAACACATTAATACGATTTTCTGTACATTGTTTGAAATCGAGTGATTAATATACCTTTACGGTTCATGTAAACTTCCTGTGCGTCTGTCATGCTGACTTTATTCCCATTTCAAAAACAAAAACCTGTCCAGCCGATTTCGATTAAACATTTCGTGGATGTTAAACTGAGCTGTGAGAAGGTTCTTATTAAACTTCCAGTCGCACTCATGAAACGTTTTTCGCTGAAGCGGATAATAATTTTTTTGTGTACCTTAAAGTGTCATCGCCCATTTAAAAATTAAAACCTTTAAACTCATTCTTTATGTAGATAAAATTCTCGGGTCTCAAACCGGGCCAATTGTTTGTTGAATAACAACGTTTCGACGGCAAGCTCCGCCATCGTCATCAGGTTAACTGTCTTCTCAATTCCCGTGTGAATTACAGAATATTAAAATAAAACGAGTAGTCATTACGTTTCATAACTCCTTTATATGATACGAATTATTGTATTTTAATCGGCGATAAGCGTCGCTGACAAAGCAAATATATACCAAATTTTAATGAGGAAAATAATATAACAGTAAATTACGAAAAATGTTAGTAGAGTTGTTATAAAGATGACACACGGCTTTATTTTCTGACGCTTTCTCCAATGCATTGCTTACGTTCTCACATCACAAACGGTCGCGAACATATTAGCTTCGAATACGCATTCCAAGTTCAACAACCTCTGGAATAAGAGGCGGTTACCAAATTATACCTGACATTCTGAATAGGTACTGTTCAGAGCATAAGCCCGGTAAACGGGAGGTTCCGAGTTCGATTCCCAATCCGGTCGACATTTTTCCATCCACATACCCTTAATTAACTTAACCGTGGCCGTATCGCTTGAGGCTTATATAAGATATCTCTCTATATATCTTTGTCAGGTTTAAGATTCAGTGATTAACATGTTTTGCTGACTTTCGAGTCTCTTCGTACAACACTCGCATTTTATCACGACGATTGTAATGAACATCAATCTTAATCTTTACAAAAGGATGCACAAGTGACTAGGATTACATATATTAGTACAAAATTTACACTATTAAACCACATACTATTTCCTGTCGTTCATTTCAAACTATGCCTGATTCTGTTAAGGAGACCAACTGGCAATATTCTCGTTTTTCTTATTACATTCCATGACTGTGTTGCGGACGAGTGTAAGCTTACAGACTACAATCTGTATACCGAGAAATTTTTATTTACACTATATTTGAAATTCAAATTTAGTAAAACTGTTATGCCAGTTTAGTCTGGAATCTAATAAATAAATAAAAAAAATTAGTAGGGTAGGTAAAAAATCTTCAAAAGACACCAATAGCAGATTTCACTACACGGCAGTATGGGATTCTTACACACTAAAAAAAAAACACCTCCCTCTCTGTCTATGCTTCCTATGGAACTGCGTTTAATTATTACTGCGTATGAGGCGGCCTCAGCCGTAGCTACTTCTCGATAAGCACTGTCTGTCTTCTTGTATCCGTCGCAACTCTTTTAAAACCCTTGTAGCTTAATAAAATAGACTGCTTGTGTGTATGTATGTTCCGCATACAAATCTAAAAGAAAATTAGCCTAAAGTACACGTGTTACTTTCGAACTGGAAACAAAGGCTGTGGGGGTAAGACACGACTACCAGCCCCAGGGCCCGGGGTGGAAATTTTCCATCATGTTAAACGGCCGACACTTGTGTCGGATAAATATTTTTCAGGGCCAATGAAATTGATAGTGTTTTTCTCGATGTTGTTTGTGAAGTTTCAACCAATTTCGGAATAGGGTGGGAGCACCATTAGGGGTGGGGTGGAGGAGCTTTACGTAAAAATAACGGAAAAACAACTGATATTGGAGTCGAATCCGGCGTTGTGGAGGTCGCTGAGTTTATGACATTCATCTTGCCGTTTACCCCCAGGGGCGGGGGTGTAAATATTCAAACATGTTAAAACTGCCGAAATATTCGACGAAAGAAACTTTTTCATGGGCCAATGAGATAGATAGCGTTTCTCCAGATATTTTTTGTATACTTCAACCCCTTTCAGATTGAGAGGGTAGCACCTTTAGGGATGGGAGTGGAGGGGCGTTACATAATAATAACGCAAAATCAACGGCGATTGAAGTCAATTCCGAGGTAATGGCTGTCGCTGAGTTCAATGACAACCCGGTCAACGCCATACACCCAGATAGTACTTAATAAAGAACACGTTGGTCAGGGCAGCTAGCAGCCCGATATCACGTACCTTCATACGTAGTTCCTAAACTATGGACAGTGGTAGTAAGAATTATGCGAGCTAGTGCGGTGAGAGGGTGAAGTTTTCTTGCTACTCTTTCGTCATGTGATGCATTTTTTTTAAAATTTTAATTGTATTACGATAAACTAATTTTTTTATTATGAATGTACATAAAATACAGTAAAGAATATAAAACAAGGAACGAAAATCAGTTGGGAAACTTATTGAAGAGCACACTGAAATTGAGTTCTCATTAAAAATTAAGCTCCTCAATAAAATTTACGAGGACAAACAATTCAATATGAGAATTGGAAGGCAATACGTTTCACGGGGATATAATGAGTTATTAAACAGTTGAAGGATGGAGAAATAAAATAAGCACAAGAAAAGATAAAAAAGCGGAGGACGCAAGGAATAACTAAGCAGAGAAATGAAAGTCATAAAACATGATACACTTAAAGTGAAAACTGTGAGTTGGCAGTTAATTCAAAGACTATTACAAACCATTTTATTGCATGGCGATATCAGCAGTATTAATCAATAAGGGCCCAAAGAGTGGAATAGTGACCCTTAGAAACAACTATAGTAGAATTACCAGAAAATGTAACAGACACACAGAAGAAAATGTTTTTAAATCCACGACACCTCATTAATAAACACGACGGTCACCTGTACTCAGTATTTTTGAGATTCAGAAGTTATTTCTTAGATTATTGATCGTGATTTAGGAGATGTAGATGTGGATCACGTGTGTCTATGTATCCATCAGTTTTGACGATGTCAAAACATGATATCCGTAAACCATCAGAATACCCGTTTAAGTTTGAACAATTAATTATCCGTTGCTGGACTGTTGCGGAAGTTGTTTTTGGTTTGTTTAGACGAGGGAAATATTATTGGATTAAAATTTGCGACCACGTTTCCACTATGTTTACTGGCCAACTAAACTGTTCATCGTTAAAATTCAGCAGTCTGAACAATGCTTTGCAGTATCGATCATTCTGTAACCGTAACGTCATACAGGAACCAAGCCTCTCTGTTAAAAATTACTGCGATGGCGTTGTACGTAATCTGTAACATTCTCAGCATATTCATGAATAAATATGGATTTTGTAATTTATTTCTCAGCATGCTTTTCGTTAATATTAAGTACTAGCTGGATGCCCGGCGTTGCCTGGGTATTTATATATATAAGCACGAAATGTGCCTTTACAGATGCATAAATACTTCCGACACAAAAAATAATATATATTATTTGTACCTTAGAGCGTAAAAAATACTCTCGGTGCGTTGAAAAGTAAAAAATAACATCAGAAATAATCTCACTTTTGAGTTTTGTCAACTGACGAGTGCAGTTGTGCTGCTCTAGGCTCTTCTTAGCAACCGAAGAAAGGTATAAGGATCCCAGAAACGTTGTGTAGTATTTATATTATCACTTATTTTGTCTGTATTTGACTATCTTATTATCAATTTTAATCTCTCTGACTCAGAAAATTACTTATTCGACACAAATATTCGCCTTTTATCCATGTTTTAAAATTTCAATCCCCTTCCACCCTCGACCTCTGGGGCGGTAGTCGTTTCTTACCCTCACAGTGTTTGTTTCCGGTTTAACAGTAACATGTGTTGGTCGAAATTGCTCCACGAGTTTAAGATTACAATTATCCTGTGTCCGGGTTACTTCACCGAAATATGTAAAAAAAAAAATAAACCGTTCAGTCTGAAGAAGATGGCGATGCTAACCATCAATACGTTACTGAGCAACCTCAAATTTCGGATACAAACTCAAAATTATTTCATACTATTTCACCGGGAAAAACACCTTGATACAACTACATTTGTATTATTCTTTTATTCAAATAAAATCGCTGTCCTGATAGGAAGTTCGTTGGTTTCGAAAAGAGTCGTAGTTCATAAATTGAGTAATTGGGTTGAAGTTTCAATTATTGATGCTTCCAGTGATTTACATTTTAATACTGTCAAAACACTTAAGGAGGTGGACTTATTGTGTAAAGAAATATGTAATTTTATTTTCAAATCGGGGTTTTTCGCTCACAGAGTTTTCGTCTGTTTTACTTAAAAGATTAAAATAATATCCATCAGTACTGTTCATACTTTATACATAAACATCGGGGTTCCTGGATTTATTAAATATTATTTTATTTCTTATGTACTTAAACACGCTTCTGTTCATTTAAGACACTTGTTATGAAATTGTTTTCTATAAATAGATCAAAACGAGAAACTGATAATAATGTTTTTGTGAATTGAGTTACAATAATGAAGGTTTTATCCTAATTTTGGACATCCGTTGGAGGTGTACACGTTGCCGTAATCTTCAACAGATGACGTTTCAATATTTCATGTAGCGTGACGGATTTTCCTGATTTACTAAAAGAATAAGATATTTTAGATAATAGTGGTGAATTTTAATACTAGTAAATTTCGACAGACATCTGTCTGGTCGTGGTTGAACCAGGAAGTCCACGTTTCTAAACGATACGGATTCACGTATCTTTGGTTTGAGTTGATGCTCTATAATACCTGAATAGAAGCTAAATTGTTTATTGTTCGAAACGTCAGCCTCCTCTATTCGAATTAGTTTCTTAACCTACATAGATCTGATTTTACTACTTTTATTTTCACAATTCACAGATAAGGGATAATATAATAATGAAGGAGATACAATTTCAAAACTTTTCACTCAACTCAGAAACATAATTTAAAGTTCGTCGTCCCTTTAAGGTACCTCAGGGAAATCTATTGACCATTGTACTTTCTCAGTGACTTCTGACGTTGAACTTGTTTTCATCTTCAAAATTAGTGTTGCCACTTTCAAATTTGGCATTCAAATTCCATGTTGTCGAAAATAACAAGAATCGCCTTGCTCCCTATCAGAGAAGTATTCAACATTCAGTGATAGTTTTGTACAATAGTCTTCCTCCAGATGTTAAGAACAATAATAACTACAACAGTTTTAGGATTTGATGTAAAAAATATTCCACTGAAAGGTTCCAGTGTTTTACTCAGTACAGGAGTTTCTTGATCGTTCCTCTAATAATTAATTTTTTTAAAAAACTGCAAAAGTGTTACATGTGTTTCTAATAAAACCGCTTATTCTCTTTTGGTCTTTCCTGCTCTTTTGTTTGTTTGTTTCATGTACGGCCTGGAGTTTGCGGATTCCTCGTCGCTGTTTCGTGAAGTGACTTGTCCGTCGTTTGTGTTTCCTCCTAGTGTGCGTGGGTCAATTTTTGTGTTTATTTTTGGGTGATGTGTAAATTCTATATTTCATGATAGTTTATTCTCGAATAATTAATTATTTACTAGTACATATTGAATATTTTTTTAAAACTGTAATATTAATTTATACCCTTCGTATAGTTAAAGAGTTATTATTTTTGTTATTATTCATATTATTTTACTTAAGTTGGACAGGGAAATTTGTGTTCCCGAATTATAGTATTTTTATGTTAACTTCTAATTATTTATAATTGTAGCATTCAATTCTTATATTGTAATTTTTTCTATTGAAGTGTCATATTTCCTCATACGAGGACTAATGGATTAAAATAAATCAAATCAAAGAAGAACATACTTTTTGCCTAAATTTAAATAGTTTATAAAAAAACTTTAGTAAAAAAAAATTGTGACAGTACGATACTAAATTCTATGAATTTTAAGAAAGGCTGAGCCCATTCTGACTTCCGATTACGGCACTAAGAAGACTCATTTGCAAGTCAACATACCAATATTATTACAAAGTCAAGTACACTAATTTAAAAATCTTTGAAAATTCCTGCTGTTTTAGGTAATGTGCATACTGGTGTTTTTGTGGAGAAGCCGTTATTTACTTACGCCAGATGTTCCCCAGGGTTGTATGTGTACATATCTAGTAGGTCTGACTGAAAGACAGACAATAGAAGGCTGGCCACTCACGTCTCCCGCGGGGCTCGATATTGCTTCTGGTCCACAGTCACCAGGCAAAGCCGCTTGTTATCTTGCGACGAACGCACAAAGCAAATACTCACATTTATACATAGCAATTGCTTTACTTGCCTCGCCTCGCCTGTAATGGACCTTCCAGAATAATCTGCTTTGAATTCCACAATTCGTACAGCGGACAGAAATCGAATGACGGATAACCATTCTCAAACCCTTAAGTGAATATCTGTTTATTGTATAAAATGTAACGATAATTGTTACGGTATGGTGAAGATATATATTCAGCGTTACTAAGAAACTGATATAGAAATATTTATATTTGAACGAACAAAATAATTGATGCTACAAATTCAGTTAAGGAATCTGAAGGAATGTGGTTGATGGTTCAACATGTTTCACCGGCCTGACAATATCTAGAAAGTAATAACAAGATCGACTAATTAAAAATACGAGTATGATTGCAGAGACTCTAGACGGTTTACTACTTTATATTTTAAGGGATTATGTACTTCATATTAAAGAACGACGTACGTAGTGAGCTTAACAACAGGGCTACTGGACCTTCACCATCATAAGCATCCCGTGACTAAAATAAAAGTGAACTCCATTATATCAGAGGAGACAAAGACGAAAAAAGGAATTTCATTCATATTAGTTTCATCATCCGTTGAATAAAAAAGTTTGCTGTATATCTAATCTGCAAGAGTCAAATTTAAGTACAATTTTTTTTACGTACAGTAAACTGAAATATTATGCTTATTGTTACAGAAATATATAACGACAGTTGTGTCTAATTTAGCATTTTGGAAACAAGAAACGCTGGAAAATTCGACACTGGCGAATCCGCCAACAGAAACGGGTCCCAAAATTTCATCACAGAAACAGACTGTAAATACTATTTTCCGTCTCGTCGGAAGGACGAATTATAGCGAAATCGTGAATGGAATAATATTGCATGTCTTTATGCCTATGAACTAGCCATTGGCTTCAACAACTACGCTACAGTGTACCCTAAAGTCGTCGCCCAAACTTGCGCCCCCAACGTCAACAAAACGAGAAGTTTAAACAAATATATTGCATTCAAACAAGCAATATTCTATAAGTTTACTTGTAATTATAGAAGTTGGAATTTTAGCGACTATTGTACACGCAAACTAAAGACTCATATTCATAAAACTTCATCATTATATTATATAAAGGCCAAACGTGTCAAGTAAAGAAGGGTGCCAAAGCTCAGCTCCTACGAGATATCTCAGTTGCGTTTCAATATAATATATTCTTATGTTTCGAAGTAGTAAACATCAATTCAGACAATATATTCCATTAATGGAATTCGGTATATATCATGGAAAGTAACTGACATAATATGTTCTAATCGTAAGTCACACTTCCAGAATGTCTAAGTATTTCTTGATCATTATGGAATTTATGCTGCAGCTGTACAGTTTACTAAATCACTAGTACATTATCATTGGGCTTTCAAGGAAGCAACTATTGCTTACAATACGCGTTATTATACTGCTTGACAAGAAACAGCGGAAGCCCCACATACTACACCGACAAGGCCTTCGCACATCAACTGGACTACGCAACATTAAACCAACATTTAATCTCTTCAAATCAACCATATATATAATATCTGACGAAACCAACAACATACAACATCAAGGAGTTGGAGGACCTCTAACAATTCAAGACTTAATCCATACGTCAACCATGGCTAACCCAATAGACAAAACCCAGTGTTTCAACATAGAAACAACAAGAAAATCTAGACATGCCACATTCCCCGGTTCTGCTGAATAATATTTAGAAAAGAAGAACACCGTCAAAAATCTTCGAAAGAACACCAGGAGAGGAAGACATAATACAAAAACAAGAAACCAACATCCCTCACCGATTCAATAACCCCAACCCAGTGTTCAGTGCGTCAACACTGACTCAAAGAGTCTAAATTTCAGTGATCAAGAATTCCCGTCATCTGCAATAATCACAAATCTATATCAGAAGAGAAGAAAAGTACCTCCTGCAACATAAAAAAGTGACAATGACAATTGAATTTCCCAATTTACCTCCCCAAACAGCTGCCACTCCTACACCTCACATCCAACATCGCCGATTAAAAAGAAAGAGACAGATAGGCCAAATTAATAATCAATAAAAAAACATAAGTACAAGAGGTGAAACAAAATGCTCCACAGGATATATATAATTTAATATATACAAATATCACAACTGTATAATCTTTATATTGTAAAGGTTCCTGAATAAAAAAACTAGTACGTGATTGATATATAGGCCCTACAGCAATACCTGTTTCGTATATAGATTATAGACCGACACTGGTAAATTTCTATACAATTAGTCACCATGTCCTACTGTACGAAATAGGGCGACACGAAAGATTAAGTGACGTAGAAAGAAAACAGGAAAAGGAAACCTTTCGGAGAAATTCAGAGAATGAGAGGTAAAAATGAGTGAAAGAAATGCACAAAGAGAAAGGAATAGGTTCCGTTAACCAAGCAGAGAAGAAAATATTTGAGCACATTCTGACAGGTCAACCACATATCAAGCTTCTCAAAACTCATCAAACACGTTTAATTAAATATACCTATATCACCAGGTTAACATTTTTTAACATTTCTACCCCCGCCAACGTCCGTCCAGCTCTCCCACCCCCGTCCACATCCGTGCGCTACCCAGGTTGTCATAAATCAATTCAGTGACATCTATAACCCCGATTTGTCTCGAATCTCTGTTGGTTTCACGTTATTTTCTTGTAACTCCTCTCCACCCCACCCCTACTCGTGCACCCCTCCCATACGAAAGGGGTTGAAATTATATAAACCAAAGTCGTACAAATACTATCAACCTAATTAATTTTTTCTATGATTATTAAAAGCAAATATCGTCCTCAATTGCATATTTCAAAATGTCCACCCCCGCCCCTGGGGGTTGAATGGCAAATTGAATGTCATAAATAAACTAATCGAAATCCGTAACCCTGGATTTGACTCTAATCTCAATTATATTCTCGTTATTTTCTTGTAACGCCCGTACACCCCCACTCCAAAGGTTGCTACTTTCCCATGCCGTAAAGTATTGTATTTTACACAGATAACATCGGTAGAAACACTATCAATCTCTTTGAGCCCTAATAATATCCTATTCTAAGATCGGTATTATTGGCATGTTAGATTATTTCAAACCCCGTCCACTTACCCCTAAGCGTGCACTTCTCTCATGCCGAAAGGGTTTTAATATTTCACGTACATCATCGGTAGAAATATTATCAATCTAATTAACGGCGACAATTACTTATTTCACGCAAATATCGACCGTTTAACATGTTTGAAAATTTCCACCCCTATTCACTCCCGCCCCTGGCCAATTGTATGTCATAATTGAACTCAGCGAAATCCATACCCCGGATTTGACTCCAATCTCGTTTGTATTTGCGTTATTTTCTAGTAACGCGCGTCCACCCCACCCCTAAGGGTCCTCCGTTAACATGCCGTAAGCGGTTGAAATAATAACTCAGATAACATCGGTAGAAACAGTATCAATCCCTTTGACCCCTTAAAATAATTTTGCGACTCAAATATCGGCTGTTTTAGTATGTTTGAATATTTTCACCCCCGCTCCTGCTTTATTTATTAGAAGAAGATTACAAACCTTTTATCCTAGGATTTTCTGTTGTATATACATTGAAAAACATTGCTCAATGGGAAAGATAATCTCAGTTTATGGGCGGTCTTCAAATTGCCTGTTTAATGCAGGAAAGTAGGACTACCCCAACAGGCCTAAGAGAAGATTTCTCGTGGAAACTAGAAGTATTACGCTGAAGGCTGTCTGCCAGTGGCGCTATTCGAACAAAGGAGCAGGCTATCGCGGCTTCTGTGTAGCTGTGTAGCCAAGAGAAGACGCGGAAATAATACCATTTAGAGGGCATCCCCGGCCAGAGGGAACGCTCACGGGACAACCTCCCCCCTTCAGATCACGAAGACGAAACACGGGACAGATGTGTCCATTGTGGCTGCACAAATGTTTGTACAATTCTTGGAGATCTGGCGATAGTGAACTCACAGAGCGTATTACTTTACTCAGTTTGTAGCGCAGTTGTTCAGGTAAACCGATACCTCCAGCCGCCGCGTTGTCACCGGGACTATTCACGAGTGCGGTACGTTTCCGCTTTTAACGACAATGGGCCACGAATATGTGGATAATGGTACCGCCCAAGCCCTACAATTAAACTGACACAGAATAAGTTAAAGTTTGATTCAGATGAGTTTACAATCTTAACACGATATTTTAGAAAATTATGTCTGGTCTACCAGAGATCTGATTTATTTAATTAGTCTTCCTATGAGGAAATAGGATACGTCATTACATAAAATTACAATATAACTATTGCATGCTACAACTATTAACAATTAGAAGTTAACCAAAAATCGGGAACAAAAATTTTCCTGCCCAACATAACTAAAATATATTAAAATATTGTAATAATAATAAAATAATAATTATTTAACGTTACTAAGGGTATAATATAGTATTTATAGTACTCAAAAAAAACTAAATACGCACTAGGTAAAAAATAAATAAAATATAGAATTTTCATCACACAAGAATAAACACAAAACTTGACACAAGCTCACTAGGAAGAAGCACAAACGACTCTAAGTCACTACATGAAACAGAAAAACGGTGAATCTGCAAACTCCAGGCCGTACGTGAAACAAACAAAAGAGCAGAAAAGACCAACAGAGACAAAGTAAAATATGAAATAAATAGTTTCAAGAGCTACGCATTTAAAACTTTTGCAGTATAATAAAAAATAATTAATTATTACGCGAACGATCAAGAAACTCCTGTACTGAGTAAAACACCAGCGCCTTTTCGTATAATATTTTTTCACGGAATCCCAAAACTCTTGTAGTTATTATAGATCTTTACATCTGGAGGAAGACTTTGGTATAAAACTATCCCTATGTGAATTCTCTGGTAGAGAGCAAAGATCTTACACCTGAGCGATTTCGTAAAGTTATGTAGCTTTTTGCTCCCAGGGACGAATAATGTTAAATGTGCGAAGAATTGTAAATTATATATATTGTTTTCCATAAATCATTTAGGACACTAGACCACGAATGGTTTGTATTTTACCTCTGTGCTGATCTATATTCCCAAAAAGACTTACCGAAAATTTCAGACCACATAATTGGTGCGTTTACCTATACCAATTATTCTATGAATTTGTTATATTTTGCATAAATCTAAGAGTAATAAGTATAATGTATTTCATACTCCGTGATTAAATATCAATATGCTCAAAAACCC
Organism: Zhengitettix transpicula; assembly: GCA_037074705.1. Taxonomy (NCBI): domain Eukaryota; kingdom Metazoa; phylum Arthropoda; class Insecta; order Orthoptera; family Tetrigidae; genus Zhengitettix; species Zhengitettix transpicula. Next base: position 183,437,078 of record CM073591.1, on the reverse strand, counting down.
AAAATTTTAGAATATCAGGACAACAGTTTGATCGGTTATGAAAGCTTAGATTTTTCGCGAAGCGGGGAAATTTCATTTTGGCTTAATATGACCAAACGTCTTACTCATTTGAAAATTTAAATAATCTAAACTGTTAATGAAAGTTTTGACTTCAAACTATTTGGACTGCAGTGAGGTTATTACAGCATACTTAATCAATTAAATAATTTTCTTGGGTTATATAATCAAGAACAAAAAAAAACTATTTAAAATACGGAAAATTAGTAACGTGTTAGGTACTAACGAAATTAAATGTATAAAGCGTTTTACAAATCTTATTTTTGAATTACAATTAGGAAACAAAAAAATGAAACGTCAGTGTTAAAATATAATAATTAGATAAAATAGACAAATGAGAGACAAAAAGAAACGATGATATAAATACCACACATCGTTTCGGAAATCCTTGATCCTTTCCTCAGGTAATGAAAACCAGTTTAGATTGTGCGGTTGTGTCGGATCTTGTGTTTTTAATCACCTGACGAAAGTAACAAGGATTCCAGATACGTTTCGTGGTATTTACATCATCACTTCTTTTTGTCTGCCATTTGGATATTTTACTTAATTATTATTAATTTTCTACCTAGAAAAATCAAGTTTGAGCAAGAAGTCTAATAACTTTCCAATTAGTATGTTGAAAAAAACGTAGACTCAAACGAAATGTTTCTCAGCTATAGGAGTCATAAACAACGATCTTCAAGGAATGTGAAATTCTCTTGACATATCTATTTTATATTTCCTGAGTCACAGCAATGAAAAACCAAAATAATGCTCTTAATTACCGCAAACTAACAAATATCGCTTCAGTCCTTTGGAAGTAGTAATAGACAATAGTAAAAATGCATGCTTACATTAATCTGTACTAAGCGTGTAAAAGATCAATGTCTTATGAGAATACTATTGAATCCGTGGAACTGATACCTATGATGAGGAAATATACAACAATAATAATAAATAAATCTTATAAAAATAATATACCGGTAATAATAAGAAGTATAATAATTAAAGCCTGCATACATGGTCTGATCAGACCAATAATAATTGAAAGACGCCTGAGACAAACGAATAAACAGACGTCTGAAGGTCAACCGGAGCCAGTAGGCCGGTCTGCGCAGACAAGCAGTGCAGATTTCTGTCTGACGTATGTAGCGATGGAATGTTTTACTGTTCGAAACGGTGGTACGAAATTTCTTCATCAGCGAGAATTTCTATTCTTTCAATTTACTGTCGCTTATTTGGCTGTACAAAATTTCATTTTCTTGCGGAGGAAGGTTTCAGACACAAGCAGTTGATTGTAACAAGTGGAGTCGAAACTTAGGTTCACAAAGACGCTAAAGTAGACATTAATCTCGTCAACATTTAGTATTACTAGCTTTGCTTCAGGCCATCTAAAAACCACGCCACTACGAATCTGAAGGGTATGGAAAACTGAGGACTCTTTCCCATCCACGAAAATGAGAGATTAATGCAGACCAGAGGTCACGATTTTTTTTATGCATTTTAAATTACTTTCAAGATCTAAGTGTGTTTTATGGAAGTAAAATTTGGAAAATTGTAATGCCTGGAAACTGTCGGAAGAATTCTGAATATTAAATAAATTGTTCAAGTAAAGTACGAGAAAGTTTTATAATGTACTATAAACAAGACGACGCACAATATTGGTAGGGCATATAGCTTAGAGGTGAAATATAGTGGTAAACAAAGAATAGTTGGAGACATAGTTAAAGATCAGATATTAAGACTCTGAGATGTAGCAAGAACTGTGATCTCATTATAACACAGCAAGATAGACAGCCATATTAAATCAGTCACTAGACTCATCCCATAATTAATTCCATGTCTACAAGTCAAGATTGAGTTTTTAAATAAGTTAATCCACCATCTTGGAAAAATAAAGCTCTTGAATTAATTCAAGTGAGTTCATGTCGCTGCAAGTCGTAGCATGTCAGAACACTCCGTTAGAGAAATTCTAATAGTCTAGGTCTGATTCAGCTCTCCCAGGTTTTTTTCTCCCTTTTTTCCTGCCCGAGGCCCGAGACCCGAGAGAAGGAGAAAGAATGACAGTGCCTCTGGCGCGGTTCCCATGCGATTTCGCCGTGAAGAATCTTCCGACCAGAGATGAGTCCCGTGAAAAGGGAGCTACTGCTGTTCAAAAAACAACAAACAGAAGCAGGCTGCCAACAATAGAGCTACCTGGCCCGGTGGGAATGGCAATTGCGCGTGCGCCCCAGTGCTGATAGCCTCGGGCCATTGTGACAGCCACCCACAGCGTTGCCAACGTATCGCTAATTATGCATGCCAAATGCCTCTTATCATAAGACATTAGAGAAACATGCCCGTCTACAGAGAAAAGAATTTGTATATATACCACAACTTCTTAATCAAATAATTATTTTGGGGGTGGGGGGAATGTTAAGAAACGAATTTAACGTAACATAATGTATTTTCTTTAATGATATAGAAATTCACTGAAGAAATCCGACAGGCGTCGATTAAATAGATGTATGAAAACCATTTGATAAATAATATCTTGTAAACAAAATTAATCAAGATTGAAATAAGCCCCACGTTGGGCGCCAATTAATGTAACAATCCTTTTATTAAGGGAAAAATGAAGGAATTTAAATTGAACACCTATATATGAAGATACCAAAAATTAATTTATTTAACAAAATTTTAGTCTTATTTGAATTTAAATATTATTAGTATTATTATGCCTTGGTTTTTGTGAGAACTCAATTTCAGGGCCGCCTATCGGTCCTCTAATAAAGATATTACAAAAAACGAAATTTAATTTACAATTTAAAACAACTATTCCTAATCTTAAAGTCATATAATTTATTTAAGTTATCGAAATCTGATTGAAATCTGATGGTAGATATTTACATATAAGAAATTTGTTTGTATTACATACCACTGTCTGGTCTTCTGGGGCTTATGCACAACTGATTAAGATTTTTAATTAATTTTGTTTTTAATTACTCCACTTTTCACTAACAGGCCATTTGCACTGAATCTACTTTATTACTGTTTGCAAACACTGTAAGACTCTGTCGATGTCATTCTAATTTTGAATATCTAATTGTCTTAGATCACACACCGCTCCCTGACTAATTCGCCTTTTATTGTTAACATTCTGTTTTCTGGGAATCTCTGATTAACTGTATATAGCGTAAAGTATCGCTCCAAGTAGCTGGGTTCTCTAGGTACATACTTGACAATTCGTTACATATTACTACGGAAACTCTTAACACACACTGCTACATTCTGTTTTGAGTAACTAATAACACTCTCCTTCGCTAATTTTTTTTAGGGCAACAGTCTACATGAGGGTAATCCACATAGTGGCAACTCCTCTTTAATAGCATAGGAAGGGATTTCAAAGAGGGGATGCGGAGGGTTGGAGGAAGGTAGCCAAGGGTTAACTAGGGCCCCCGGGCAATAGTTTAAGGATCCTATCCGGCATTCGCCTAAAAGTAAAGCACGACAAACCCTAGCAAAACCTGCATCAGGTAGGTCGGGCATTGGGTACTTGCCCCACGCCCTTCCGATAGCGGGAGAGGAGTTTGCTGTGGGGACGCAGCATTCCCTTCTCCGTGCTTCGACCAGTTTAGAAGGCAGCTGGCTGACTATTCCAATGGGAATAGCGGACAACTCTTACTGTATGCCCAAGGTCTGTGACCCCGGAACATACACCTCTCAGAACAGGACGAGGTGACTCGGCTTGTGGCAACCTTAGTTCAAAAACGGAGAGGAAAAGGCATCCTTTTTTTAGGGCAACAGGCTACATGAGGGTAATCCACTTTGGGCAACTCCACTTTAATAGCATAGGAAGGGATTTGAAAGGGGGGGATGCGGAAGGGTAGAGGAAGGTAGCCAAGGGTTAAGCGTTCCTATACCATTCATCCGATTACGATGAAACTTTGGTGAAAGTTTCTGTCGGTCTTTCGAAGCGTTAGGCACTCTCCAGTGGTGAACGGGGATGGAATTTTAAAAACATGCCAAAGCGTCCGATATTACCGCCGAATTATTATCTTTCGGGGTCGATGAGATTAATAGTTTCTCTCAAGATAGTTTAAGCGTACAAAGAGCGGAGAGGCGTTACATAAAAATAACACAAAACCACTGTGATTGATGTAAAAAATCCAAGGTCATAGATTCAATGAGTTTAATTCTGACATTAAATATGTCGTAGTTCAGTCCCTAAGTGTGGGGGTGTTTGTGGGTGAAAGGTCGTTACATAAAACTGATCAGTTAACAACCCAGACTGGCATTGAATCTGAGGTTATGGAAGTCACTGAGTTTAATTCTGACATTTACCATACTGATTAAGATGTAGTACAACCCCTACGATTGCAGGTGGAAGGGAGTGAAACGAATTTCCGTATACAATCTGAATTGCGTCGACCAATTTCTACCAAACTTTATACAGATGTTACTTACGATCCAGGAACAAACACCGACGGGGTGGTTTTTAAAAACGTTCCTAAACGGCCATTATTAGTGCCGAATAAAATGTTTTCGTGGTCGTTTAATTAGTTAGTTTAAGTGGCTAATTTCAACTCTAAATGCAAGGGACGGAAGCACCCTTAAGGGTGGTGCTGGAGGAGTTTTATATAAACAAAATGCAAAAAGACCGAGATTGGTGTTGATTCTGGGGTTATAGGAGTCGCTGAGTTTAATTCTCTTATTAACCATGACGGCCATGGACCTCGACGTGGAAGTGGACATGGTTGACTAAAAGTTAACCGGAATATTTTTGACACTCCTAAGTTACCGGGTGAATTTGCGATTTTCTTAGGGGTATATTTTTGGTAACTATTTAGTTACACGCTGTCCTTTAGGATACCAGACTCATGTATGAACTTAGCGAGTTTTATTCACTCTTTTAATTCGGAGTGATTATTATATGTAGTAGGAGAATTCCCGAGCCGTCAGTCATCATTGTGGTTCACTTGAACTTAGTTACCGAGGGGTTAGGTTGAGTACGGGAACGTAACTAGATAAATGTTCCAAACATTTTATACTGCTTAAATGAATGTTTACCAAGAGGTTAGTGTCGAATCAATTCCGTCTTCGGAATAATTCAATTAGGGCAACGCCGAGCACTTACTGATTAATAATATAAACTTCAAGTATATTTCTCGTATTGGACTACAATGTTAGAAAAGTAATTTTGTACTCTGACTGAGGGATCAGCTACGAATAGTATGTCTGCTTGCAGAACAAACTCGAAATGTACGTATATGACACGTTAAGAAAACGCATACTTCAATAATGAGTGTTTATTTATAGTATACTTATTTTTTACCAATTGTTTTGTAGAACTAAGTGGTTCGTTAAACGCATCTACAGTTATAGTAGCCTGTAATAAGAGATTACATTATTTTGGTACGGTCACGTTTAAGGAACACTGAACAGTCAAATTTCAACTTAATTCTTGCATTCTATATTTTCTATAAAAAAACGGAAAAATTAGTAACTAAGTAGTTACCTTTAGTTATGTTAGTTGGTGACCGTTCAGTTTTGATCGAGTTCTGCGATACTTGTATACTTTTATTAATTGTAGACTTTTATTTTAAGGTCATCCCTCTTTTACATTTACACTTTCCTTCTTCATAAAAAGAACTACGAGCATCCACTTGACACCTTAACAAACATTACGTAATTTTGAAAATAACATGTTGTGTATGTATTTTCTGCTGATAAGGACAATCTGAAAGGTCACTAAATATCCGAATCAAATAACATATGCCCAACTTCAAAATCGACAATGACAATCTGTTGTTTGCAAACAGTAATTTTTTATTTTTATTTTTTGGGTGTTATCCAAATAGTTGTAACTCCTCTCTTATAGGAAGGAAGGGATTTGAAAGGGGGGATGCGGAAGGGTGGAGGAAGGTAGCCAAGGGTTAACTAGGGCCCCCGGGCTATAGTTTAACGACCCTACCCGGCATTCGCCTAAAAGTAATGCAGGACAAACCCTATAAAAGCCTGCATCAGGTAGGTCGGGAATTTGGTACTTGTCCCACGCCCTTCCGATGGCGGGAGAGGGGTTTGCTTTGGGGTCGCAGCTTAACTCCCTCGCCTTGCCTTGGCCAGTTTTGGAGGCAGCTGGTCGACTATTCCCAATAGGAATAGCGGACAACTCTTACCGTATGCCCAAGGTCTGCGACCCCGGAACATACACCTCTCAAAACAGACCGTAGTGCCTCGGCATGCAGGAACCTTAGTTAAAAAAACCAGAGAGTTGTGAAGGTATCCCCAAAGGTGGCCCCCGCCATGTCTTACAGTTTTCGAAGTTCATGTGTTTGAAAACGTAAATAGAAAATTACTTCTTGTACCTGTTAAGAAGCAATAATTCATATTTCACTCTTCCGGACAAGGATAAATAAATATATTATATTACTTATATTACCTTTTTTGTCTGAATCGGCTATCTTTATTATTAATTAAATCAATATAAGTTTGAAAATCGTCGAACAAAAATTATCCATGTCCGGAAGAGTGAAATATGAATTATTTCTTCTTAACAGGTACAAGAAGTAATTTTCTATTTATGTTTTCAAACACATGAACTTTAAAAACTGTGAGACATAATGATAAATTAATGATTGAAGATGGATTTCATTTAAACCCCAGTGAAAACAAAAAACAATAATGCTGAACGCAAGACGCAGTAAATTGTTACAAAGCCTAATTTCGGAAACACTAAATTCAGTTTTGTAATTTCAAACCGCAATGCGATAAATGTAAAAATCATTCACATGCGGGAAGCTTTAAAAGAAACCGTTATATAGAATCGTTGTACTCAAATCTTCGTTCACACAATTGAGATATATAAAATATTTTTCGCATAAATCATAAATGGCAAGGTACAGATTAAATTATTTTTTATTTATATAAGCTCAGGAGTGCCTTTGAGGAGATTGATTTTTTGGATCAACATTAATTTTAAGTTTTTTATATTTTCATTCCAGAAATTTTCAAAATTAGTCTATAAATTCACTATAAAACTAACTTCCGTTTAAATACATTTTACAGCCTCGTTTTACAAACATGTATAAATAGATCGAACTTATTACACATCATTGAGCGGTGATTGCGTAAATATAAATAATAGAATTCTGACATAGGGAAATTGATATTTAAATATTTCCGCCCTTTAATTAAAAAAACTTAATTAACTTGGTCTAGTAAAAATTCTCAAAGTAAATTGCGTCCAGGAATTCAGCCGAGCAAGTCATTAACGGTTCCGACAGGCGACTCAAGCAGGTCCCGCTAATAATACAGATTTTAAAACTAGATGTAGGCAACGCAGGTTTATTAACGTTGACCTTGGCTCAATATTTTGCAATAAAGTATATTTTGTCATCTGCGTAATTTCCTGGCTGCGGCAAAAAATATAAAGTATGTCTGAACAGACATCGTTTTAAGGAATAAATACGAATTATTTATTAAAGTTCCTTTCTAATATCAAGATCCAGGAAGACATTATAAATCTGTTCGAGTAAACGTACTTTTCATTCCATTACCAATATACCACGTCACATAATTCAGTACTGAAGCGTTTTTTCCTTGAGGGTAGACCACACTTACGCGTAGCTCGCAAATTCTATATGAATCGTGACATGCTCACTGCTTGCCAATATTTCGCAGTAGAACAAATCAGTGAATTATAAAATCGACTCCTGACAACGATAAACTGACAAATCAAATCAAAATGACATCAGAAGTATCTTAAGGAGGCGTTGGTGTCATTTTGGAAACGATTTGATAGTTTCGTAAATTAGTGGTGATTAATTCTACACAATTTAGAAAAATATTGATAAACTTAGTATTGCAAAAGGAAATGTTATAAATTGTGTAAGAAAAGATCAAGTATAAATCTCTTCATGATTATTAATGAAGAACAGAGCGCCCAAGCAGGTTCACCTAGGAGTATTGGATTACATACATTACACGAACGATTAGACGGGGGGCATGAGTTATTATCCTAGCAGTAAATCAGAAAATTTCGTCACGTCACAGGATATTTCTCGTTCGACCGCACTCTTGAAAACATTTTGACGGACACAGAGGGGGTCGTAGTTAACCATTGGCTACATTTCTCTACCCTTTCGCATCACCCCTTTCAAATCCCTTCCTATGCTATTAAAAGCGAGTTGCCACTACGGGGATTACCCACACGTAGCCTGTTACTCTAATAAAAATCAGGGGCATACGGTAAGAGTTATCCTCTTTCCTATTGGAATAGTGGGCCAGCGGCGTCCTAAATTGGTCGACGTACGGAGAAAAAACACTCTCCCGATATCGGAAGAGCGTGGGACAAGTACTCAGTGGCCGACCTACCTGCAGTTTTTCTAGAATTTTCCCTTCATCGCTTTGAGGCGAATTTTCAGGTATGATCCTTAAAACTACAGCCCGGGACCTCTAGTTAACCTTTGGCTACCTTGCTCTATCTTTCCACATCCCCCCGTTCAGTCCTTTTCCTATGCTAGGAAAGAGGGGTGGCCTATTCGTGGATTACCCTACATATAGTCTGTTCAAACACCCTCTTCTTATTATTTCTTACAAAGAGAGGCGGAAGGACCTCTAGTTAACCTTTGGCTACCTTGCTCTATCTTTCCACATCCCCCCGTTCAGTCCTTTTCCTATGCTAGGAAAGAGGGGTGGCCTATTCGTGGATTACCCTACATATAGTCTGTTCAAACACCCTCTTCTTATTATTTCTTACAAAGAGAGGCGGAAGATTCCCTTCCTGACTTTGAATAGAGGTCAATTTTGAGAGTTGAGTTTCGTGCCCATTGAAACAGGCGGCCAGTTCCCTGCAAAACTTGGTCGAGAAATGGGAACGGGTTTGCTGCGTCCAAAACAGCAAATATCACTCCAGTAAATGCAAAGGCGTGGGACAAGTACAAGTAGCAACCTACCAGATTCTCATGAATCTTATTTAGGCGAATTAATCTGTAATTCAAGAGACTTAGTTAATCCTTGTCTATATGCTCTCCGTCCAGCATCCCGTCTTTATATTCCTACTTATGCTATTAAAGGGTATAGCGCGCGCCTTTCCTCTCAGACGTTTCCTTGGTCATAAGGGGGTTTGGTGAGTATGATTGGGAATTTCCCTGGTCTTGGGGACAGTTATTTTGACTATTTTTAGCTCGGCTGAGGAAACGAAGGTTGGTTGCTGGTAAGGTCACGTGACTAGGACGCTGGGGGAGTAAAGACGAGAAAAGAGAGGAGAAAATAGAGGTGCTGGGATTGGGCGTATGGTAAGAGTTGTTCTCTCTTCCCATTGGAACAGTCGTCCGGCTGCCTTCTAAACTGGTCGAGGCACGCAGAAGGGAATGCTGCGTCCTCACAGCAAACCCTCTCCCGCCATCGCAAGGGCGTGGGACCAGTACCCCATGCCCGACCTCCATGATGCAGTTTTTCTAGGGTTTGCCCTGCATAACTTTTAGGAGAATGCCGGGTAGGATCCTTAAAATATAGCACGGGGACCCTAGTTAACCCTTGGCTACCTTCTAATACCCTTCTGCATCCCCCGTTTCAAATCCCTTCCTATGCTATTAAAGGGGAGTTGCCACCATTTGGATTACCCTCATGTAGCCTAAAAAGAAAAACGAGAGAGAAAAGAGGTGATTGAGAATTTTTCGACTGATCCAGCCAGTCATATAGATACAAGCGTGCGAGGTTTTTCGTACGAGCCAGCAAGCTGCAGTGTGGAACTCTGTCCGCAGCAACTACGAGTCGGGGTTAGAGATAAATTCGTATTGCGAATCAAGCATCTATAGCAAGGAAGCCTGCGAGAGGATTCTGTCGCAGGTAAACCTTCCCAGAGAGCTCTGGCAGGGGCTACCTTTGGGGATGCCTTCACAACTCTCTGGTTTTTTGAACTAAGGTTCCCACATTTCGAGGCACCTCGGTCTGTTTTGAGAAGTGTATGTTCCGGGGTCGCAGACTTTGGGCATACGGTAACAGTTGTCCGCTATTCCTATTGGAATAGTCCGTCAGCTGCCTCCTAAACTGGCCAAGGCATGGCGAGGGGTAAGCTGCGACGCCACAGCAAACCCCTCTCCCACTAACTATCGGAAGGGCGTGGGACAAGTACCAAATGCCCGACCTCCATGATGCAGTTTTTCTAGGGTTTGCCCTGCATTACTTTTAGGCGAATGCCGGGTAGGATACTTAAACTATAGCCCGGGAGCCGTAGTTATCCCTTGGCTACCTTCCTCCACCCTTCCGCATCCCCCCTTTCAAACCACTTTCCTATGTTATAAGAGGGGAGTTGCCACTATGTGGATTACCCTATACATAGCCTGTCTACACCCAAAAAAAAGCATCTATAACGCGATTTTGTGAGGGCCACATTTTGTTTCGCACAGTTTGCCTTTGACCCCTGGGAGAGAGTAGTCTCTTGGATCTCCTTTCAAATGTAATTTAAAATGAAAAAAAATTTACGTCTGATTGAAAATAATAAATAAGAAAGATAGCCAATCCAGACAAAATTTAATATAAATACCACAAAATGTTTATGGGATCCTTGTACCTTTCGTCAGGTGTTAAGAAGTGTCTAGAGAAACACAACTGCACTGGTCCGTTGACAACACTCAAAAGCCAAATTGTAATTTATCAAGTATTTTTAAGTATTTTTTCACCACCTGAGATTGTGTCAAAATTACTTGTTTTGTTAATTGTGGATGAGAGTAATAAATAATTATATTACAGATGTTATCAATTCCTTTAAACCTGTATCTTCAATTATATAAGGAAACAAGTATTACAAGGGGAGATGCTACCACTAAGATGACCCTCTACATGTAGACTATTACCCAAAAAACTCCAAGTAGTTTTAAGTCTCCCAATAACAAAATATAGCTAAAACGCTAAAATATTGTTTTGACGTACCTTCAATTTTACATTTTAATTTCAAATCGACGGTAAAAAAGCCGCACTTTTGAACAAGAACATTGGTTAGGATAAGTACAAGTGATTGATATTTTTCCTATTTAGAGAGGGTGGTATTATCCAAGATGAGAAACATAAAAATGTGTTTGCGGAAGTTGATTATAAATGTTTTAAGTTCTGTAAATCCGATTATAAGCAAAAGTACTGAAATTAAGTCTGGAATATTTTCATATTAATGAGCTCCAACTTTTAAAAAAAAACAATATCTAAAGAATTGGTTTCAGAAAATATTGGGCTAGGAAGAAATCTGTTGAACGTATTAATATAAAAAACAGGTTTATTTGTGGGAAATGCACAAAGATATTCACAGTTAACATATGTACATTTGATACGAACAGAGTAGAGGATAAGAATAACGAGTCATTAGGCACAGGATGTGGTAGAACTGTTATATGACAAGGTTGAAAGAACAAAACCGAGCAGCAACGATAACGCCATAAACGAGTACTATAACTATGATTGAAGTGTTAGTGTTTAGGAATAAAAACAACACGTAATTAAGGATATTAATTTTGGGTATGAAAAGAACAGAAGTTATAGATCGATTGGAAGGTTTATAGAACAGTAATCAATAATTTAGATAATTGTTCATTTTTTATTTATTTTCATTTTGAATACATTCATTGCAAAATTTTATAATCATAGAAAACATTAATAATCAGGCATTGTTTAACTAAATAATATCTGTGTAGCGTTTTTGGCTTGGCGCTACGTACGCTCTGTGATAGAGTTAATTATGTTAATTAAAATTTCTATGTCGCGATATGTTAAACATTAACTGATTGGCAAATTTCTGAGAATCTTCGAGATCCTGATTGAGACATTTCTGGGGTGGAGTAGCGAGAGAGAAGGTTACGCTTGTCGGGTGGGGGCCATAACCTGTGCATTGCCGGATTCTGTTATAAAAAATCATTTTCCTTAGTGTGAATACTAACGGAATTATACGCAAAACGCAGCCGGTTACGCCAAAATTCGCATGAGGCGAATTATTCCATCCCGTTCGCTGTGATGGAGTACGAACGAGGCTGTGTGTCGAAATACAGTTCAACGTTGGTATTGATGAGGGCAGCAAATTCCAGCAATCTACGCATTAACCACAAGAGCCATCCACAAACCACGTGTGCTCCAATCTAAAAGTTGGATGACTCAACTAAAACTGTAAGCTATACAATTTATAATCACAGGGTTCTCCTCTTAAATACTTCAATAAATCTCCAATACATGCAGTATTCGAATGGCCTGATTTGAATTTAGCAAGTCTCGAAAAATCGTTGATGTAGTATGAATTTTGGAGAATGTTGGAGAAATTATATTTGTTTTTGTAAATTGCTGTGGTAAAAACATATTCAAACTCTGCAGTTCAACTGCTGGCGCCCAAAAAGTCATTTAAATTTTTTTTAAAATATTTAAATACCATAAGTTAAAACTGTTATTTGTTTTAGAAAATATTTTGTATTTGCGAATTTATAAAAATTTGAATTTGTCGTCTCAAGTTCCGCGTTTAAGAAATCCTTTGTCAACTATGATTTAATACAAGAGCAATCAAAGTCTATGTCGTCTTTGTAAAACCCCGAAATTCTTTTCGGAAAGTAGTGATATTCTTCTGCCAACAACTGATTTCCTGTTCTACCTTCCCGTGCCTGAATTCAGCAAGGATATTGACAGTCTTACAGTTGCTCCATTCCTTTAGGAGCAAAATTAGCTACCGTATTTATCATTGACGAAGAAAACACCTATCCAGAGGACTTTGCTGCAGACCTCAACGAACATATCCAGACGAACCTTGATAACATGCTGGATCATTTACTAACTCGTCACTTGCATCTCTACTGTAGTTACGTCGCGACTATGTACTTTCAAGTATTGTCACTGTCGCAGGACACGTAAAATCTTAGTATATTAACCAGCAACACTTCTAAATTCCCTATCATAGGGAATTCCCTAGCATTTATCAGGTTTCCCTCAATCATCGACAGTCTTCCGTGAAATAATTTCCGGGGCCCGGAATGTCACCAGTAAACGTCTGCCTTTACGACGAGTCCTTTAGTATTGACTGTCAACAGGGGTTCTATCAGCTCCTTTGCCACTTACAACCTCTCGACACTATTTTAAGCTATTTATAACTACGAAGGATGGAACTGTTGTGCAAGAGCGGAGGATAACGTATACTCGTAATTACAAGGGTAGTCCCAGGAGTACCCGACCTAAGAAATGAATGTCGACGTCTTGGCAGCTCGTACGGCCTCGTTTCAATATTTTACTGTTGGAAACGAAAGAGAAGAATCTATCTCGCCTATGATATTGGCTGGACTGAGACCTTTCAAATGAAAGTGTAGTATCACATAACGATGACCCAGTTTTTTTCCATGTTTACAAATATACTGAGAGCGTTCATTATTAAGGTCTTCGAAGCAAACACTAAACAATGTAGTGACTTCAAACTTCAGCTTTATAATATTGGTACTTCGGAGTACTTCTGTTTTTCAAACAACAACCCGCTATCTATTAGTTATTCCTTCTGGGACTCGTATCACTTCACCACGTCGATTGATTTCGATGGATTTTAAGGTACTTGCAAAACAAAAATATTGCTCCGGGTGTTTATTACGTTCCCGTATCTTCTTGTTTGGATATTTCACTCATTTGCCATACAGAACCAGATGTTCTCCTGCTTCAAACATCTGGAGATCAGCAATTGCAAATTATCATCCGAAGTTTATTTTTTCGAAGGGAAATAGATTTTATCCCACGTTCAGTTCGAAATACATATATTGTGCATGCATATATCTATTAATAAATTACTATTGTACAATACCATTCTCGACTTTATTGCCGTTAGTACGATATCATTAATAAGTTATGAGGAATAATGACGATATATATACAAAATACTGGTTGACAATTCAATGTATTAAACAAACAATTTCCTGTACATTAACTTTTCCGGTGAACTTGTTGTTGGAAGACTTCTCGGGTTTCTACCTGGAGGATGTCGACGGGGATTGTCGACGAAACGTCGAGTATTTACAACACCACCCGGATGGAAACCAACAATTTCCTGCACGTTCGACAAACAATATGACTTCTCTTCATATCATCAAACAATATAATTATTTTGATATAAATGTTATATGTGTGGCCTCCTAACAACAGGGAAACCTCATGGTTAACACAGTAATTTTAAATGGTAATTGGCAGGATAAAGACAAGCTACACTTTCTGAATTTTCTCCAAACCGTTTCACTGAGTCTTCTACATTCCGACGTTGGGTTTATTTCTCTGATGACTGGTCCCAGTTCATAACAAGTTCGGCTGTCGTGATGATATCCTGACGTGCGGTCGACATACGGATCATAAAATAACGGTTCACTAATCAAACACGCGTTGACAGCCAGGGAACAATCGCTCTTGCGGAAATACCTTCATTATCGTGTGGTGTTACAGAGTGGGAAATATGACACCTTGTTGTGAACCAGCCAACAATCACGCGATGGAATTGGTTTTCAGTTTATAAAAAACAACAATGTAGAACGGTCTTAACGGCGAGTTTCTTAAGAATAAATTATGAGTTGTAGACGAATTCACATCCACTAATATTTTAAGGACTCGAAAAATAAACCTAATAATTTGATTAACGATTGAAGACTTTATTTAATTATGTATAATCTCGTATATTTAATATCCTGCTAATAAGGGTTTATATCAATAAATCGCTGTATCTTGCTTGTAATTCTTAGTGGTATCTCAGTAGGCGAAGAAGAACAGCACGAAAAGATGGTCAGGACATAGCAGCTAAGGTTGCGAGAAGTGCCAGTCACGTAAAGGTTCTCAATCCTTTGAAAAATTCTAACAAGAACGAAGTAATAAAAAACCATCATAAATCTTTATATTCTAAAATTATTTCGCACAACAGGCGGGTCACTTTATCCAACATTGTGGCTGAATTTTCTACCATCTTGATATTATTCGCCGATTAATTAATTCAGATATGTTCAAGAGAAGCATTACTTTCACAACGCGCACCCATTCCATTTGGCCGCAGAAGAATAAGAGAAAAGATATTAAAAAATATAAGCAACTTCTATAAGCAATTAAATTAAACAATTTAATATACTAATCATAAAAGCAGAATGGTAGCAACCGTTTTCGTGCACAATTAGCAAAACTAACCAAGTAGACATACAAAAAAGGCATAAAATGTTGGTTACTAACAGGATTAAAAAAAAGAATTTAAAAAAAATAACCAAAATAGGCAAAAATAATGCACGTTTCTTCTGATTTTCCGTATATCTCGTCAGGTGAACTCTAAACATACATTATATTGATATACCATTTTTACATAACATTACAAATATATATCTTAAGTA
Organism: Zhengitettix transpicula; assembly: GCA_037074705.1. Taxonomy (NCBI): domain Eukaryota; kingdom Metazoa; phylum Arthropoda; class Insecta; order Orthoptera; family Tetrigidae; genus Zhengitettix; species Zhengitettix transpicula. The sequence goes on along the minus strand of CM073591.1, from coordinate 183,421,701 downwards.
AATATAAAAATGATATATTCAGGTTTAGAATCATGGAAGTGTAGCACCTGATGATCTGTACGACAGAAACATTGAACTCTTTTGTCTGCTTTGGCCATTTAAAAAAAGAATTTTAATCTTATCAACAGACAATACATTATATTCAGTATGGCTTAAAGTCAATGAAAGATATAGCTGTATATTACTTCAAAGTACGAGGTAGTACGAAGTAAGTTTTATTTATGTCCAAGCATCATTGTTAAATGATCATGATGCTTGGAACATTTCAAGTACTTACGTAATATACTATTCGAATTATATTATTTTCAAAAAAAAACTAATTTTATGTAATCGACGCATTCAATTAATGAAAAAGTTTACGCCACGTCAACGGTTTAACAGATTATCGTGTTGTCCAGGCCGTATAATAAAGACAATGTGAATAAAAAAATTCTTGACACGTAATAACAGTATAATTCCCTTTACACAAGGGTAAAGTAATGTAAGGTACATTATTTCATTCGGTGGCTTTAGTATAATTATAATTATGTAATAATTGTAGAATTATAATTATATGATGCTGGTATAATTATAAAATGCTTTAAGATGTAATATTCTACTACTAAACAATAGCCAGTATGTTGACGAATCTCTAGCTGTAACCGCATTTACTTAATGATATTTCACGTTACCTTAAGTTAGTTTCACTGATTTTATTTTGCGCAACCTTACGATATTAATGTCAAAAACAGATTTCCAGATTTAGTATAAACTTGTTGCTACCTCGCCCATGGATAAATGAATGCATACCTATTGTATTGCCTTTCTTTATATGCTAATGCATCTCGAAGATTCTCGTCATAACGAGCGGCATCGAAACTTCGAGCGACATTTTGGCGTCGTCGAAATGAGAATATAATACGTCTGTATAAAATATAATAATTAGATGAAATCCCAAAATACAGACCAAATTAAGTGATGAATTTGTCAACCGTAATTGTGCGGTTGTGTTGCTCCTTGCTCTCATGTGTTTTAACCAATCACCTGAGGAAAGGGACAGTACCACGACTTAATATTGTCTGCATTTGGCTATTTCGTCTAATTATTATTCACTTCGTCGTTCGGCTCGACAACAATGTGAGAAAACAGCGACTATCTCACTGGATAGAGTATAACTAATCAATGAATTGCTATGGTTAATTGAGAAACCTGTGCAAATTAATTCCTATAAATATTTGGCGAAATCATGGATCAGATAAGGATTACCGTCGTTAACAAGGTACCACTGTATTTGTTTAAATATATTACAGCCAGCAGTTGTGAGTAACAAAGAACAAAAAGAAAAAGTTGATTTTTCCTCGGGATGAGACTAATGCAGTTTATTAGTTCAAACAATATTGTTAATCAATTTACTGTAGAAATTCAGGTTAACGACTTTTGATAAAGTTATTAGACCTCAAATAATAAAACAGGAGCTTACGGCTTTATCCTAAGCCATATTCATCTGTTTTTTTTATTAAAGTTAACTTTTAGTCCGGAGACTTTAAAGTTGTGATAACAGTATTTACAATTGTAAAAATTAACAAATAACAAGGTATTTACAATTTATAAATATTTCACATGTAAACTTGTGGTCTTGGATGTGACCCTTGTCATTCCAAGTTAGAGACAACAATATTCATCTGTAAGTTATATAAAAGTTACAAAGTATTTACCACATATTAGTGTAAAGCCGAAGGCTCCTGTTTTATATTATTTGAGAACTAATAAAAGTTTTTTCATTCATCATTCAATATACTGCTTTACATATTTTTAAATACCTCATCTGTCCAAATTAACTTTGAGGAAACATTTATAAAAATAATTACTGAAGTAAAGGTGCCATATTACCAGACTACAACTCCATAGTTGCTAAAACTATAGACGACGAACATAACAAAGAAGTAATCGAGTCACGACGTTTTAGGATAGATTGAAAGATTTCTGCTCACATTCTTCTGTCTTCATTTACACGTTCCAGACTCGTCTCTTATCACTGTAACTACTCAACGTTAGGGGCCTCCAAGAGCCTTCGGAGCCTGAAATTCATATTCAATCCTGAAATTCCGACAAAAGCGTCGGAATCCTAATGGAAGTTGATGCCTGTATTTTGAATAATAAGATTCTTTCTGGATTTAAAAATGAGGTAATATGCATAAATAATCATGCTTTGAATATTTTGAAGAGATACGTATTTTTTCCCGGATCGGATCGGTATGTGAGGCACGCTGCAACTATCCATCTGTGTTCGTGGTCGAAGTTTGGTTTGCAGGAAGAAAGTAATTCGCGGAGAGCTTTTGAAGGGGCTCGAGTGCGTCCTGATTGAGACTGGTATGCGTCTCCGCCATTGTGAGCGCCCATCACCATTCTATGTGCACATCCGCCTCAGGACCACCAATCTGTACTTGAGGCGCGTCCCTACAATAGGCAACTCGGCTCTTCAGCGAGAGGAATCTTCCCATTGTCAGCGAGAAAATTGCCCCCCGGGCTTCGGCCCGCACGCAAGGATCTAGGTGTGCGATCTACCTGCATCTGCCATCAGATTTACTCCCTCACAATCGTCAACGAGTGGATATGTTCAGTGACGGAAAAGACTAGCTGATATCGTCTATTTATAATTACGTACGTACTTATAAAGAAATAAATCGTTTGGTTCAATACACATTTACACGTGATCTAAAAACGAACAGGTTTAATATAAAATCGAATAAATAAGCTTCTAGGACTAAAGTACTACCCTGGAATTACGAATATTAATTAAAATGCCAATTTCGTTAACGATTTATTAGCAAAAACTATAAAACTAACTATTTTCCATAGCAAAGGTTTGCGATTTTTCTTAGTAATTAGACAGAAATTCTTAAAATATTACACTTATAGACCACCGTGATACCTTTTCCGGTAGAGAAGCTGCTTGCAAATTCAATTCGTATTTCGTAAATGTTGCTAACCTTTTTATTAAAGACACCTCAGCATATATTGAGGAGGATTTCTACAAATTATTGCAGAACTCTGTTCCGGTTCTGCAAAATAGTATTTTTTTCAACCTATATGTATAGATTAAATCATTTCAGTGATAAGAAACTTGGTGTTTCCAAACAGCAGATATATATGGCATAACAAGCAAAATGATAGTGTTTTCCGAAGCCATTGCATTTCCACGTAAATTCATATTTAACAAATGTATTGAAAGTGGAATATTTCCGGATGCTCTCAAAATTGCGCAAGTAATCCCCTTATTCAAGAAAGGTTCACCATCCGACGTATCAAATTATAGACCCATGTATCTACTTCCTTTTTTTCCCAAAATTTTTGAAACAATAATTCACTTCAAATTACAAATAATTTCTTGAGCAAATGTAATATTTTAAGTTCCTCCCAGCATGGTTTCCTTAAGGGAAAATCCACAAATAGTTAAATGTACGACTTTATTCAAAATTCATTGGATGAGGGAATGAAGGTAGCTGGACTATTTGCTGATCTGTATAAGACATTCGACACGGTCGACCATGAAAGTTTCCTAAAGAAAGTTGGAATGTTATGGCGTACGGGGAAACGCCTTACTTTTCCTAAAATCATATCTAAAAAATCGTAAACAAAAGGTAGCGTTGGAAACTAAAGATGGGCATCTTCATTTATCTGATTGGGAATTAATAACTTGCGGTGATCCTCAAGGCTCGATTCTTGGGCCTTTACTTTTCATTCTTTATATTAATGATCTTCCAGGATTCGTACATCCTCTGAAATCAATTCTCTACGAGGATGACACAAATGTAGTGATTGCAGATAAAAATGTTGATAATCTTATTCGAAATGTAGACATCACTCTTGACAAACTAAATGTGTGGTTTATAAAGTCAATAAATCGTCCAGTTATCAGCAGATGGTAGTAACAACCTTCTAGAGAAGTTTTTTCTGGGTTTTCAGATTGATAGTAATTTTAAGTGGCCTCACCATATAGATTTGCTTGCTGGGGTTGTTATTGTCTCAGAACCTTAATGCAACATGTTGGCAAAAACACTACGAAAATGGTGTACGTTGCGTATTTTCATTCCCTCATGTTTTATGGCATTGCAAATTGGAGCAAATGCTCCAGGAGTATTGAAATATTCAAGTTCCAAAACGTGCCATTAGGATATTTTCCAATACGGATAATAAATCCTGTTGTAAACCGTTTTCCAAAAGTATGCGAATATTAACTATTCCCAGAGTGTTTATTCACGAAATTTTAATGTTTCTTAAGTTGAACATGAATTTTTTTCAAAGGAATGGCGAGTCTCACAATTACGAGACTAAAAATCGCTCAGGTCTAAGATCTTTTCTCTCTACCAGAGAAGTATTCACCATTCAGGGATAGTTTTATACAATAGTCTTCCTTCAGATGTTAAGATCAATAATAACTACAAGAGTTTTGGGATTCAATGTAAAAATATTCTACTGAAAGGCGCCAGTGTTTTACTCAGTACAGGAGTTTCTTGATCGTTCCCCTAATAATTAATTTTTTAAAAAACCTCCAAAAGTGTTCAATGTGTTGCTAATAAAACCACTTATTCTCTGTTGGTCTTTTCTACTCTTTTGTTTGTTTGTTTCATGGAGGACCTGGAGTTTGCAGATTCCTCGTCGATGTTTCGTGAAGTGACTTGTCCGTCGTTTGTGTATCCCCCTAGCGTCCGTGTGTCAAGTTTTGTGATTATTTTTGTGTGATGTTTAAATTCTATATTGTATCATAGTTAATTCTCTAAACATTAATTATTTTCTAGTACATATTGAAGATTTTATTAGGACTGATAATATATTATACCCTTAGTATAGTTAAAGAATTATTATTTTTTTATTATTCATATTATTTTACTTATGTTGGACAGGGAAATGTGTTTCCTAATTTTAGAATTTTTTTTAACTTATAATAATTTATAATTGTAGCATTCAATTCTTATATTGTCATTTTATGTATTGACGTGTCCTATTTCCACATACGATTACTAATGGAATAAAATAAATCAAATAAAATCATACAGAAATGTAAAAAAATAATAACCTTACTTAAATAAAAAATTATTTATACATTCAAATATAAATGAATATACTTGGATATTTTGGTAATAAACAACATTATATTTCATGAATGAACTAATAAAAAAAAGTAATTTACCATGTTTCATAAATGTGTTGATGGCATTGGTAACGGATATGACAAGCTAATAGAACCTTACCACCCCTCTAAGAGACACAAAACGGAGTACGATGAAAATGAAGGTCTATATGGTTATGAAATTCAACGAAAGATTCACCAAGGTAATGCGAACCGTGTCTAATTTTGATTCGTTCATTTCCCAAGAAACTAAAATATTTCCTGACAAAACTGAGGATATCACTCTAATAAATATTTATTCCACATTATTATTAATTTCTCGTTCCTAGCTCCGCAGATGATTATGTCTGGCCATGGTCGTATTGTGTCTGCGGAGTTTATTAGTAGTTCAAACTACGTACGATAGAGTATTACCAGTCTGTCGAAGTTTCACTATATAATTTCAAGAAAATAACCACAGTTTCAGTGAACATTATTTGTATAGATCAAATATCAAATGTATGTATGTATACACTACGAACATGACTATACGTAATCAATCAACTGATCAACATAGGAATAGAAATATTTGCAAAGATATACATAGAGAAAGCTCATATAAGCGTATGCCATGGCCAAGTTAGTTAAGGTGGATGGATAAATGTCCACCGGATCGGGAATGGAAACCGGGACCTCCCGCTTGCCGGGTTATTACTCTAACCACTGAGCTAATCCCTGTCCACTCCAGACCCAGAGCGTCAGTCCTCCATCCTTTAGACGTCATGCGGTTCTCCTACAATTTACTTATCCCAGCTCCTTCATGGTCTAATTTAGGATTTGACGGAATTTTACGTAAATTGATTATAGGTTTGTGTATATATTATATTTATATAATTTATAAATATTTTAATAAACAATATTTATTATAAATTTATATTTCCGTCCACATACCTTACGAAATATTTGCTTTATAATATCTGTAAATCTGAAATTAAGAGTGTCAAGCTATTTGTAATAACGATTTGTGTAACGTCATTTATTGTAGTGTATTCTAGATTAAAGGGAACATAAAACTAACAACTCCTCAATCCGTGAATATTAGGGGATTTTAATCTATAATAGTATATAGTACGTATTTAACTGTCGTCGCCCAACTTATCGTCGCTTATTTATTTAATTTACTTTTTCAGCTGATGAACTTAGAACCGAAATAAAGCAAACTTTGCTATGAGGATATAGTGAATAAGTGGCCACAAATTTCTCATAAGTATCCTTTAATATCGAACATAATTTTAAGGTCGGAAAGGAGCTCCTTCATTACGACCTCAATTAGTCTAAACCATCGGTTAATTTTTTTTATATCAAGTCTGGGCACATTGAAATCTTAAAAATTAATTCGTTAACATGTTTTAATACTCTTTTCATTCATTGATATGAGTTCCATAACGCTCGTTGAGGAATTTTCTGTGCCATTCGAATAAATTTAAGGTAGATGTGTAAGAAAATATAGTTTGACCGTCTGTAACAACAAAACATTGAAAAATTTATACTAGGAAGAGAGAACAGGTCATTAATGTTTATTGAATAGTTATTAAAAATAATAATAAAAATAATATTATAATATATATATATATATAAATATGTTCTTTTAAATAGAATAATAATAATAAATTAATATTTAATTAACAATTAAGTGAGATTATTATAATTAATTGATTAAATTATTGCTGATAATTTGACTCTCATGCCTTACTGAGCGTTATGTTTTCTCCACCACTCATTACAATTACAATCAATTAAAGAAATAATGTTCCCTTAAAGAGTATATTATAATTATAAGGCAAACTTTCTAAATTCATGGAAGTGGAACAAGCTAAAATTAAAGGATGTCGAATGAGGAACAGCCAGAGGAAACGTGTATATTTTCGCAACTTCTGCCATGCTCAGATTAACATCTCATAATACATTCAAATCTTGGCTTCTCTTGTTGATCGGAAATAATCGTATCGTTCTCGTGTCTTCCGCCGTTAAAACTTTATACAAAGATATTCAAGATGCCAGAATCTTTGCGCTGTGCTACAAAAAAGAAAGACTTGTCATCATTGTTGTACTATCCAAATTTATGTTTTCCCAAAATTGTTTTAGCATGATCTCAATAGATGTGAGAAGTGCCACAATCAATAATTAAATAGACAAAATTGGATACCAATCATCATTAGTCAGAGAAAGAGAGCCCCAGAACGTCCTAAGTATTACAGATTCTAGTTTATCAAGCACAAAAATACATAGTATGGTTGTTCCCCTTTTACGACCGATTTTGATAATTTTTTTCCCTTCTGTTCCGCAAGATAAATATCTGGTTGAAGGGGCCAAGAGTTCACTCGGTAGATGAATTCAGAGATACCCAACACGTGAAATGTAAAGCATTCACGAGCGCATTCGTCTCAACCGGAATGAGTTGTGATTTAGTTGCGCGCTCTCAATGGGGACCACAAGTAAGATGACATCCTCAAAATAGGGCTACCTGACATCGATATGCGTACTAGCAATAGAATCACGTTGTCTGTGACAGACTTCAGAACAATGTCTCGCTACAAATCGCATTCAAGTTTCGCGCAGACAGATAGATTTTTTTAAAGAAATTTGTTGAAGTTTCCTTGATTCATTGAGCTACCATCATTTACTAACAATAAAAACTATATCGACCCCATTATACGCTAATGGAGAAATCCGAAAGATTCTGGCTGTCAATAATTTAATAGATAAAATAAGTGAAGGCTAGCGGAATCATCGGGTACAGAGTGCAAACAAACACACTAATTGCTCAAATTACGTCCACAAATGAAACTGCGATCTAAACAATCGTAAGTATTCTAGGATATTGAAATTTGAGACACACTATCACATAACTGAAATTGATATTCATGTATCTAATTTCTAATGCACCTGCTTCAACTACTTTATTTTATGTGTTCCTGAAAAATATTATATTGTGAAGATAAGTCGCAAGAACTTACCGTTAGCTATATATTCTAAATATAGTTTAAATTGTATTACTGTATTTGATAGTGACTAGAAATTGGGCAATAGGGACATTATTGTTTTAGTTGATCTCAGGCATAAAAACTCAAGGAATAATTATTACAATAATTAAATTTTTGAGTGCTTTACACTTGATGGAATACTTGAATAATTTCATTTATGATGCGTGTGTTTGGCGTTCTACCGCTGAGTTTATTGTTCTTATTCCTTTCAAGCCAGAATCTCTTTTGAATTTTAAGCGTGTGTTACAAAGACAAAGGTACAGCAAAAAAATACTGTGGTTAAACGGCTATTATTTATTCTAATTTTGATGTGAGAATGTTTTGCCTCATACATTCGTCACTTACTATACGGAGATGAGAGATTTATTTTAATTAATTGTACAATAGAATCCTTGTTTAATCTCACAATAATTTCTTCAAAAGTGTTCTGTACTTTGAAATTAATATTACAAATCAAAAAATTAGTTTTTTATTTAATGAAACAAATATATTTCCAGAAAATTAAAGACAAAATAACGTTAAGCTCTTTAAGATCGTCATATTCAAATCAAAGGTCCAGAGGAATTTATGCAATTTTTATGTCAAAAGATTAGGTGTCGTATTCATTTCCAAATAATATACTTTTTTTACTTTTACACTCAAATAATATAATCTCTGTTCGAACAAATTGAAGGATACAGACGTCTTATGTTAGAACGGTTATCTCGTGAACTTATATTTTATGAGGAATAAATTTGGCCTTATATAAAAAAATCTTATCCAAAAGCTGAAAAGGAAATTATATTTCCATTATATATTCAGAATAATTTTTTTGATGAAATATGATTAGATCAATACACAGGTGAACTGAGTAGCCTCCCAAGATTTCTGAGTTTTTTTGTAATTCTTGTTGTAATTGCGCGAAACAATTGATGTATGTAAGGGAATACGGTCGTTTACCCGACAACAATATCCCGATTAACAGAACATTACCACGATTGACGTTTTCCCGACACGCCATTTTCACTAACGGTGCGTTTCTTTCGAAATAAAGGATAATACTAATATGTTAGTTATATTATAATACATAATTATTACTGTAAATTAAATGACTCATTAATGCGTGGAACAATTTCAAGCAAAGTTGGTTCACATATCACTTACGATATAGGAACGAACCCCGTGGATTTATTATATCTCTAGTACCTCTATGGGTTGTGATGGAAAGGCTGGCATTTTCAAAATTTGCGATAACGGCCTATACTGGCGTCGAGGAAACAGTTTACGGGTCGTTCTGTTTTATAATGCCACTCTCGATGGTGTCAGTGAAAAATTCCATCCCCTAACTGCATAAGGACAGATGTAGGGGTCGGGTAAAAGAGGGTGACGAAAAATTGCAATAACGAGCAAAGATTGGTGTCGAATCCGGTGTTACGGCAGCCGCTGAGTTTAGTTACGACATTCCAGAAGGGTTACGTTAAAATTTAAGCCCTACGGGTGGGGGTGGAAAGGGTAATAAGAATAATTTGAATACTTGAACTCAGCGACTACCATAACATCCGAATCAACACATTTCTGGGTGGTTATTGCAGTACTTTTTCATTCCCTTCCACACACACACTCGTAGGGGTTAAAGTTTAACTTAATTCTGCTGGAATGTCATAACTAAACTCACCTTTCGGGAAAATAGTACATCGGGAAAATGGCCTGTCGGGAAAACGTCAATCGGGATATTGTTGTCGGGCAACGGGCAAGTGTGTATCAGGATTTTGTACTTGATTTGTATGTAAGTGTATATAGGGAAGTAGCCAACCAATTATATCGAGATCTCATATCAACTTAATGAAGGTCGAATTGGTTCAGAGGATATTTTCTGTGTTGGTACATTAATTATTCCTCTTCCAGTCAGGCAGTTGTAAATGCTGGGGAAAAAAACTGTATGTACAGAAGCATCAAGAAAACCTATTAGGAATAATATAATCAATCACCCAACAATACGATTTACCCGAATAAAATTTCTATAGTTCATTATGGTGAGACAGTAAAATAAATTTTCTCTTGAGAGGTGTATGCACCAGGCTCGTAGACGTACAGTTGTTCGCTGCTTCCATATACTCAGTCGTCCAGATGCCTCCAAATCTGGAGGCATGGAGTCGATAATGCTGCGTGTCCGCACAGCTTCCTCCACTCATCGGAATGGTATGGTACCGAGAGTAACTCATGCAGGTCTCTCTATCCATGTCAGATATGATCCTTACACTATAGTGGTCCTAGTTAACCCTTGCTCTACCTTCCGCATCCCCGTTTTCTTATCCCTTCTTATGCAAAAATGATAAGATGACACACGATGGATTATCATCAAATCACGTATCTAAAAATTGTAATCATTATGCCTGTTTCGTTTCTCATGCAGGTTTGTCAAGAGCCTTTTGCAGGCTCGGTGTCCCAGTAAATGGGATCCCAATAGATGTATCCTTTCAATTAAAGTTCGTTTTTATGGAATATCATATCAACTTATCGGAAGGCATATAGACAGCAATGCTCACTTTTGAGGCAATACAACAAGAACAAATATACGAACGAAAAAGTTCGGTTAAAAATAACAAATTTATGGAGTTCAGTTCGACTATCGTCTGCCCACTTATAAGTCGATTATATTATTCATATGCAACATTCGCCGGAACAGTTCAATCAAGAATCTAGCAAATATAAAGTCCTCTACAAATTTAATGTCTTAAATTCGTTATAAAACCTTATTTCCGAGCTTAATGTTTCTACTTTTATTCTTGTCTTAATCGTTAACTAATCGCGGGGGTTCTACAGGATCCCCAGTGTATTTCTAATCCATTTTAAACCAAATATACTATCATCATACACCGTGTAATATTAAATGGGTTGTTATTATTAATTTACAAAACAATTAATTAAGAGTTAATGTAAAACAATTTCAATGATTAATGAATTTAAGTTTACCCGGTGTAAATTATTATGCATGAGCACCAGGTTCAGATTTCTCGACTTTGACGTTTTTGCGGTCATTCTCTACCGCTGTCTTCAGACTATGTCGCTGCGTGACGTATACGTCGTATTTATAGGATCGGACTCCAAGTCTCCATGCTGATTGGCCGTTGAGGATCGCCTGACGATGTGCTTCCATGTCACTTAATATTTTAATAATTGTATTCCACGCGTTACTGATTTGTAAGCCAGAGTCTGTCTAAAATATTGTTATGTATTTTAACTTCTATGGCTTCCAAAATCTCACTATTGTGTCTCTATTCCGCGTGTTTCAATATGACAGTGTCCGAAAAACACACCTTGTATCCTGTCATAAGAACCTGCTCGACTACAGCCGATTTGTCAGATTGTTTTAGACGAATATATCTTTCGTGTTCAATGCAGCGTTGTTCGATGGTCCTCAAAGTTTGTCCTATGTTTATCGCCCACAATTGCAAGGAATCATATAAACCCCAGCAACTTTTAGGCCAATGTCATCTTTTACGGAACCCAGAATCTGTCGTATTTTGCTCTGTGGGCGAAAGACTTTATATTGTGTTTCGCCAATCTTCGACGTTGTTGGCACTGCATAGGGAAGAAAAGCTAAGGCTATAGGATCCAACTCAGGTTTTTTTCATCCTTTTCTAAGAGCCTCGTCAATTTCCCTTTGAGAATATCCATTTATAATAAACGTACGCCATAGATGTTCGTTTTCCGGAGCCAAACTACCTTTATTCGCAATAGTACGTGCTCTATGTAAAAGTATTTTTAATACCGTTTTCTTCTGCGCTGGGTGATGGAAACTACTAGAATTTAGGTCTGTCTGTCTGCTTTGGTTTCCTGAACACAGCATGTCCCAATTTTCCTCAGCTTTTAAATACATAAGAACGTTAAAAAATGTTCCCCTTTTTTTCTATCTCCATTGTAAATTTAATGTTGTTGTTAATATTATTTAAATGTCCTAACAATTCGGATAGAGCATCAATTCCGTGGCTCCATATGGTAAATTCATCATCTACGTATCGAAAGAAGCGGTTCGGCTTCTTTTCAGCAGATTCTAAGGCATTTTCTTCAAATTGTTCAATATAAAAATTGACCACTACTGGGGAAAGCGGTGAACCCATCAGTCTGTTCGTAAAAATGTCCTTGATATTTAAAGTAAGCTCGTGTTCAAACAGTTTAACGATATCTAAAGGGAAAAGATTTTTGCAATAACCGCAGTGTCTCCGCCATCAGTACCTTGGAGAAATTTGAACCTGGTGCACAACAACGTAAAATTTATTAATAATTTAAACCGGGAAAGCATTCATTAATTACAAACCTTTACGGTCAGGAAATTCAAAACATGCTAAAATGGCCGTTTTTATGATCAAATAAATAGTTTTCGGGGATTACAAGATTAATAGTTTCTCTCAAGATGTTTTTAGTGTATAATTTCAACCTCTTACAGTATGGGAAGGCAGATCCGGTTAGGGAGAGGGTGGAGGGGCGTTACATAAAAATAACGGGAAACTGCCGAGATTGGTGTCAAATACAGTGTTATAGAAGTCGATGAGTTTAAATCTGAAATTCACTGTCAGTTAAGCTGTAGTTCAGCCCCTAGGTTGCGGGGGTGACGGAAGAAGTGGGTGGAAGGCCATTATATGAAAGTAATGAGTAAAAAACTGAGACTGGGTTTGAATCTGGGGTTGTGGAAGTCACGGAGTTTAATTCTGACATTTAACATACCTGGGTAAGTTGTAGTTCAGCCCCTATGACAGGAAGTGGGTTAAACAAATTTCCTCGTACACAACCGAGATTGTGTTGAATCTGGAGTTCAGGAATCCACAAAGTTTAATTCTGGGATTTACCGCACTGGTTCCCCCAGGAATGAGGGTGGAAGATGGCGATACAAATTTCAGAGTACAATCTTAAACGCGGTCAGAAATTTCCACCAAACTTTATACAAATGTTACTTATGATCCAGGAACCAACTCCGAGGGGTTAGGACACGTAACATATCCAGAAGTTGGGGGTGACACTTCAAATATTCCTAAACAGCCATTATTAGAGCCGATTAAACGTTTATGGGGTGGCTGGATTTGATGGTGTTATACAAGAATTTTTAAGTGTCTAATTTCAGCTGCAAAACTGAAATGAGGAAAACACCCTTATTGTACGGAAGGTGCTGGAAGAGATGTTCATAAAATATTACACAAAAAAGATTTACGTTGGTGTCGATTCCGGGGATATAGCAGTCGCTGAGTTCAACTGTCATTTATCATCAGGGTTAGTACAATTTTTATTTTCTTCGTCGTGCAGATGGACGTGGTTGACAAATAGTCACCCGGAGTACTTTTGATCCTCTTAATGTACCGGGTGATTTTTTTATTTTCTCAGGGTACCAGCTATGTTATGGTCTCTGTGTAGCTAAGGTTATTTTTTACTCCTGTAATGTACCGGGAAATTTTTTAGACTTTATTAAGTATGCGAGTATTTTTCACTTTTAATTCTGCGTGTTTTTGTAGTAGAAGGATTCCCGAGTTGTTAAAGTAACGTCAATTAACATCCAGATTTATTTTAAGTAATCTGCCAAGTGGTTAGGTCGCAGAGGGAAAGATAAATGGATACATGTTCGAAACACTGATTGATAATAGATATATAAAGTGTCGCTTGGAACGAGAAGCTGGCTATAGGGAGGGTGGTCGATGATGTCCAGAGATACTGCTTCAACAGCGTGACTTTATTAAGTATTCGAGTATTTTTCACTTTTAATTCTGCGTGTTTTTGTAGTAGAAGGATTCCCGAGTTGTTAAAGTAACGTCAATTAACATCCAGATTTATTTTAAGTAATCTGCCAAGTGGTTAGGTCGCAGAGGGAAAGATAAATGGATACATGTTCGAAACACTGATTGATAATAGATAAATAAAGTGTCGCTTGGAACGAGAAGCTGGCTATAGGGAGGGTGGTCGATGATGTCCAGAGATACTGCTTCAACAGCGTGGCGGGTTTTTGGGCTGTATGATGTCGCGCATTCCCGTGAAGGTTTATGACGCTCTTTGAGAGGTTTTCACATTATTTTGCTCACTTGAAGGAGAAACTAGGAGATCGACAATTTGCTTCGGACGAGGAGATGAAACACTTCGCGAAAAGGAGGCTGAGCACACAAGGACAGGATTTTTACCACAAGGGAATAATCCAACTCATTCCCTTGTAATTTCCTCTTTGGCACTCGTGGATTATTATTTTAAATCATATAATAGAGTTGAAACGTTTTGACCTGGCAGGCGTACTTTTATCAACTTTGTAAATTAAAGTGAGTAATGGTGATGATTTGTTCTGTATCAATTTTAGGCGAATGCCAGATACGATCTTTAAATATAGCCCGGTGGTCCTAGTTAACCCTTGACTACGTTACTCAACACTTCCGCATCCCCCCTTTCAAATCCTTTCATATGCTATTAAAGACGAGTTGCCACCTCGTGGATTACCCTCATGTAGCTCTAAAAGAATACAAAAGTGTGTATGAATAATATTATTCATAATAATATTATTCATAATAATAATAATGTTGTTTACTGTCAGTATTATAATGACTACGACCTATCATTAAGTTAAAAGGACAAAAATCGCCCGCAACAAGTACCCACAGAACAACTGTTACTTTAATAGTGTCATTTTTTTCATTTAATGATTACTTCATTATGCATGATAGATGAAACTAAGTTACAGGGAGAATGTAAAATATGAAGTAAAACTGTACTAAAGTCCAACATAATAAAACGCAAAATGGGAATTTCTTGGCAGAATTAACAGATTTATGCTATTATATTGTTTCAGTTATTTAAGATGTACAAACGCGATGTAATTCGGCAGCCAAGCCGTAGTAGTTCGCCCTTACGTTCAGAGATGGCACTGGCGTATCTCTAAGGAACGATGCAATATCTGCTAAAGACAGTCAAAAGCACGTGGTGAAACGTTGATTTAATGGTAAAATAAAAGCAAAATTGTGTAAAAGATAATATCACGCATAAAAGTATTTTTATTAATTACACCTCTGCAAAAAAAAAATGTTTTGAATATTATGGCTAGGAAAAGTAAATCTACTGATTATCAAAGTACGGGCCGCAATATAGTTCGAATACAGCCTAGACTACCGCAAATATTATTGGTAAGTAATTTGGCATGTATATAAACAGTAAAATTTGGTGTGAAGCTCAAGTTGACTAAGTATCAGAATTAGTTATTCTTCTTAAGTATATTTGAAGATATTCTTTGATAAAATAGAACAAAAAACTGAGTTGGTCAGAGTTGGCTATTCATTACGATTTCATCAGTATAAATGCTTACACATGAAATTTAGTTTAAGAACAAACAAATTTCTCAATAAAAGCCGAGGGAAATAAGTAAAAACGAACTGTCTCACTACATTGAAAGTCGTTGAAAACTCAAAGCAGATCAAGAAAAAAACCTATTTAAGTTGCGTTTACAATGCTGAGAAAAGAAATGAACGTCTATTAACGACTAGAATAAGAATACGGAGTTAATTAAGAAATTAATAATTCGATAAAATAGCCAAATACAGACGAAAGAAGTGATATAAATACCACACAACGTTTCTGGAAACCTTTTTCGTTTCTTCAGGTGCTAAGGAAACGAATAAAACAAAAGCATAGAGCGACACAACTATACAGTTCAGTTGACAGTCTGAAAATATTGTTAATTTTCGATCAGGAGTCAAAATCATTTTGGATTCAGTTGTGTCGCTCTAGGCTGTGTTTTTAGTTATCTTAGCACCTGCAGAAAGTAACAAGGTTTCCGTAAACGTCGTGTGGTATTTATATCACTTTTTTTGTCAGTATTTGCCTATTTTATCGAATGATTAATTTTGAAAGCAGACGTATATTTTTCATTATAATTAAGAAATGTTCTAGTACAGTACACGGTGTTATGTACATAAATTACTTCGTCTCCAATCAGTTGAAATAAATTATAATTTTTAGGATATTAATATTAAGATTCAATTGCAACAAATAATAATAATAATAAACGTTCATTGAATACTATGTCATGTTAGTTGATGACAAAAGTTACATTCGTTATCGCAATGATAGTTACGTATTTAAAGGTGAAAACATGTCCACATCATTTCGATTAATACACGTTTGTTTCCATTAGAAAATTTAGGATTGTGTGAAACCTTTGCAAATGACAACTGACCATATGGTACTTAGAGCTTAATTCTTGTCATTTCAATCTATCTGTGGTTCGCAGATGTTCAGAGCTTCAGTAGGTAAGGCAGGCTATAATTTCAGTGAAATTCAAAGCACATGAATCCGGAGCCTGAACAGATACGAAAATATATTATTATAATTAAAAGAAATCCTTAATTTTTTTTTGAGAATTTAAGAAACCCCTAAAATAAAACTAATTTTAAATAGGTATCGCGTATGATGATACGTAATCAATATTTTGCTTCTTAGGTAATTAAGTATATGGATATATTAGCAAAAAAATTTGTTCAGCATGAACTCATGTTCCGTTTAAAGCCCGAGTTTCGCTCTCGAGTTTTTAGCAAACGGATTGTCAAACAACAATAGGAAGGAAGAGAACTAGTTTGCGAAAGTGCTCACAGATGGCGGACAGTGTACGCGCTCGGCATCGATACGGAGTCCATAGGATTTAAGGGTTAATTTGCAGTTCTCCTTGTCTGTAATAGAGGAACGAGTGTACAAACAAAATCTCTGAATTGTAGAGAACTCACAAACCTTGAGATTAAACTTACTGTTCGATGAATTTTAAATATGGAAACAGACGTTGGCGGAAAAATACGTCTTTTGAGCTTAATATGAACCCAAAATTATTTCACGTACAGACCGCCACAGTTAGTCACAAACTGTAGAATATTGAATTTAAATAGTGACATAACATATACATAACATTCTTCTATACACGAAATTAACTAAAAATACGCGAATTTATGTTTTGCCCCCCAAAATTCGTTTTTATTTAATTTGGGAAAACACGTTCAGGAGCCGGTGTAGTGTGTTAGACATTACAATTTTTTACTCCAATGCCAAACTATTTGCTGAAGTTCAGCAGACAAATGTCAGCGGAACCCGTGCAAATAACAGAATGCTAAGTGAAAATAATTATTCGCTTGATGGTGTGGATGCCAGTGCAGAGTGGCGAACTGGAAAAACGGGCACCGTAATCTAAAAACTTATTGTGGCTGGATTGTCAAGTATGCAGAGTTCTTTACACGCGGATCTTGGTAGAAGCACATTTATGTATTCAAATACCTGAAGGAAAGGCTTTTATTCAATCTACGGATTGTGTACGTAACTACCCTATTGTTAGGGAAACTCATCCTCCCTGCCACACACACACACTCACACCCTTTAAAATGTTATCAAAGAAAACAACACACGAAAAAACAAAATGCCCTTATTAATCATAATAAATTGTACAAAAAAATATGTTCTAAAAATTTCGATGTACCATTTATAAATAATGATCTAATAATACGAAGAAAAATAGAATACAGATAAAGGAAGTGATTATATGAATACCAAACAACGTTTCTGGAAACCTTGTTCTTTTCTTGAGATGCAAAGAAAACTAAAAAAAAACACAATAGATTCAAAACTGATGTATATTTTTCTTATTTTTATTGATCTAATAATATTTAGTGTGAAAGTTGTTGGTATTGTTTTGACTTGTAAGTTTTTTAATGTTAGGTTTAGTTTCTCAAGTCATGTCCCCGCTTTGAGATGGTTTTGTGGCGTTTGTTTTTACTACTACCAAAGTTTAAAAAACACTCTCACATCTATAAGCGGTAGCAAATTGTATTAAAATTCTTAGAGCTCTGTCAGCTATATTGGGATATTCGGTACAGACTTTTCACCAAAACGTAACAAGGTCATAATTTTCAAATTCCACTTTGAACGTGCTGTCCTCGCGTAGTTCGAGAAATTCTACTTTGGCTGTCACATCTTCGTCTTTGAAAATTTCATGAACAATAGAAAATGACCTTAATACCTGAGATTTGGACTGACGATTGTCCCTGACTGCGAAATATTGTTTAGTGAGTTTATTACTGCAGATGAATGTTGAATCACGTAATTTGTAAGTTTCCTAGTTTTTAATTTTATTAAATAAACGGTTGGAAGCTTTCAACTATTTTGTTATAATCATCCTAAATGAACAATCAACCGTTACTACTTATAGAAAAACATCAAGTTTAGAATAATTTGCAAAACCATCAGCATAACATATCTTCCTGTCCTATAATTAAAATCCCAATAACTTTAAAAATATTAGTACTTAGTCACTAATATAAAACTATGTTGTTCATTCAGCAAGGTCCGTTCTTAAACTGCTCTATTTGGCGGTTATTGCAATCGCTAATAGATTTATCATGTTGTTAGTTATTTTTTACCTATACATATGTACACATATATATGATTATACATGCATGCAAACATATACACATCAAAAAAGATACATAAAAAATTATAATTGGTTACATTACATTTTATTATTATTTTTATCAAAATATTTAGTATCTCTGCTTACTGTTTATCTATTTCTAAACCTTCGATTCTATTATTAACAATATTGTTTCAGTTTGAGTTAATACAAATTTCTTCTGCGATTCTAAGTTTCATTTTATGAATATTATTATGTAATATTTTAATATTATTAAAATATAATTCATGCTGAGTCAATTTTGTGTGTTTCTTTTGGCTGTGGGATTTAATGTCTGTTCATGATGATACATTCTAGTTTAAATGTTTGTTGTGGTATAACCTATATATGTTTTTGTGCAATTGAGACATGGGATGGTGTATACGAGATCTGTCTTACTCTGTTCTTTTGTCTTGTCAACCTTAGTTAGTATGTTTTTATATGGTTAACCGGTTTAACGGTTAATCCAACATAATTAATATCGTTTTTCATAAAGGTACCTATGATTTTAAATGTCAATTTTTCTATATACGTAACGCTGTAATACATAAATTGTTTTTCGTCAAAGAGTACTGGAGGAGTCGTAGTTATTTCCGGTAATTTGTAAGTAACTGTGGTGTTTACAACGTCAGCATTATTTATCGATACTGGTACAAAACCTGCTTTAATATTAGTTTGAGTGAGATCTTTAAAATGCACAGTGTATTCCCCTGTTTTGGACCATCGTAGTCTCTTTTTCAATAATACGCTCCTTGGTAGTTTAGTTATTCAGGTTGAAATTAGTATTATGCCATTTTTTAAAATTTCTAATCCATAATTGAGCTGTAATTTTCCTGGGGAAAAAACTATTTTGGATCATATTAAACAAGTTGCGTGAAAATTCGTATCAGTAATACATACAGCTTTACGTATTAGTTTGTTTGCAACATTAATTATCATATGTCTAGGGTGGTTGGAGTAATAATTTAGAATATTGAGGGCAATAGTTTTTTTGTACCAGTTAATCAGTATAAGTCCATCGTTATTAATAATGGTCACGTCCAGAAAATTAATTGTGTTATTAGACATTGTTTCCATTGTTTATTAGTTAACTTAATTATCTTAAAGATTTATTTGTTTTGACATATATAATGGTTTTAAAACAATGATGTTTACATGAATGGTTTTATCGTTTGATAAACCTAGAATACAATTTGACCTTAGTTAAATTCGCAGGCCTGATTTTTTGGTTCGTTATTTACCAAATGTTCACACTTCTTCAAATTGAACTCTGCGTTGGTAAAGTTACAATTTACAGACAACACACCTTATCCTGCGCTGTCAAGATAGTCGTCATACTTCCTTGTAATGAAATATTCAGACTGCCAATTTCACTGAAAAAATCAACAAGATTCAGCAGCAATTCGACAAATTTTGATCTTTTATTTTTCATTAAAACTCTTTTCTTTTTATGTATTCTGGTTTTCAAAAATTTGTCATGACGGAGCTCATAAATCCTGTTTAAAACCTTTCCTCTTGACAACGAAGTACCTCCTGCGTGGTACAAAAGACCATTAAATGTACATGGAGTGCGAGGGAGCGGAAGTCACGTGGCGTTGATCTGTCATTTAATTTAATTAATGATTATAAAATTTATTACCCATTACCAACCTTATTATCGCCGCAGAATAGCTGTTTTAGTCCCGAGGGGGTAATCACCCCCAGGTTCGGAAGCCCGGTGTTTAGATTATATTATATGCTTGATTTAAGTCTAGCATCGAGTTCAAATTAAAACTTGTCATTGTCAATTTATTCAGAAATATCTGAGGTAATTAAAAGAAATTACATTTAACGAGTTACATTTACATTGAAAATTTTAAGTGAAAATAAAACACTCAACGTTTCGTGTCGACATTTGGGACCTCATCAAGTGTAACATAACCATCTATAAGCAAAAAAGACGAACTATATATGTTGATGGATCATCTAGATATATCTAAAAGTAATGAAAATTATTTAGGACTAACACAATCTGAAAAATAAAACCAGCTTACATTAAAATAAAAGAAGCGCACAACTCTTCCCAGCGTTCACAGGAAAACACAGATACGGAAATTAAAATCTAATGTACATAATTTGGATCTTACTACTAAACTTACATTGCAGAAATTAAAGTAAAACTTCCCAAATTTCGGGACAAAACATTGCTCGTTTTATTTGTCCTAAAATTTTTCATGTAAATGTAACTCATTAAACGTTAAACGTAATTTCTAATACATAACATTGATTTTCTGACTAAATTGGCTATTAATTATTTTAATATTTTAGATGATTATTTTGCATTGTAGAACAATGCCCAAAAACAGGCATTCTTCTTTTTATGGTATATCGCACAGTGAACGATAACGCTGGGTCATTAGGGAAAGCAAAAGTTGCTCTACAATTATTCACTTCAAAATATTAAATTAAATAGTAGTTTATTACAAAACACTATTGTAAAACGGAATACTATGGACGTTAAGCACTTCAGCCGTAATTTTCATTATTTTCGCCTCTAACTACAACACTTTCGAACGAAAATAATAGCTGATCCTTACAACTCTGTAAATAAGTCATAAAAGATGGAGTATCCTGAATACACTCTATCGGCGTTAGTTCCGCTGGAATTTCTAAGTAGGCCTAATACATTATATGTCAATGCCAATTTGAAAAGAAAATTTCGAAAAAAATTGTTGGGAATTCCAAGCAGGGATTTGTATCTGGAGTAGTGAAAGTTACATCTCACTTTTCAGGAAGGACTAAGTACCAAAATCTTCGGAAAGGAATTGTATGAAACGTTATCAATTTTTTTAAAGGATATTACTATGTTGTTATGAATAGAATGGTTCTGCAATATACAATTAGTCGGCAGTATCTTCGAATAGGCTTCCTCACCCTACAAATTCAACTTCTTCTGTAGTTGGTATTTTCGCGAGCTTAATTTCTTTTCTTTCAGTTTTAGGAGCATTAGACGAGTCCAACGTAATATTTGCTTCTCCAGTCATTTAACTATCCACCAGGGTTTCATATGTGACAATTCTTGGCATACTTCATCATACCAAACAAAAATAATTGAATAAATGGCTTAGAAATTGGGTTTCTAATGTCTTCTCTTCTCCAACCAACTTTTTCAAGATGTAATCTCCTCAGTAGTAACGAAAGACACAAACGTTCCATTTGCATTCATAGGATAATAGACTTCCTGTTACATTTCTGTTTTTGTGATTCAAAGCCAGGGGTGGCCAAACCGTGGTGTATGGTGGATGATTACAAGTGGTTTATCGCATAATTGCGCTTGTATGCACTTTTTTGGAAATAGAAAAATGTGGTTTCTAATTTCTTACAACTGGAAAATTAACTATCTAATGAAAGAACCCTATTATTAGGCAACAACTGGTTATTTGATTTTTAGTTGACAATACTAAAATGGTCTAAGTTTAAAACTACAAGGCAAGAATTTATTTCCTAGTGTCGTAAATAGCATGAGATAGTTTGAATAACAGTTTATTTCTCAGTTAGAAAATGATGATTTACCTCAATTTCCATGCTTGAAAGAGTAGTCTGTATGGGCTGTGAATAATACTAATTCATTTCAAAGTCGTTATCATGATTTTGCTACAGAAGGAAACTGCGTTCTCGCCTCTATAAACCCATTTTCAGTTAGTAAGCAAACCGTAATGCAGGTGCCTAGTAACATAAAATGGATCTGATTGATTTTTAGAAACATTCATTCTTAAAAATGAAATTTTATGAGCTTCTCCTGATCAAATGTTTCTGACGTAACTAATTTCTGGAGTTAATTGCTTTATGAAAATTTCGCAGAGATAGGAAAATTTGCAAAAAATAATATATACATATATAAATATATCGCTTTTGAACGATATACAGATGGAAACATTTTTATCAATGAAATTGGTTGAAGCAAAACAATATCGCGATTATCTTATTCAAATTATAAAAATTCTCTACTGCAATGCAATAGGGACAAGAATCCCATAAACGTTGTGTGGTATTTACATTATCACTTACTTTGTCTGTATTTGGCTATCTTTATTATTATTTCTTCGTATTATACAATATTATTATTATTATTTAATATATAATTATATTTTTATATAATTTATATATATAATTATATTTATAATTATTATTTCTTATCTTTCGTATTATTAATTCTCTGCTGCTTTCAGTAACTAATTAACCACCAAACATTAAAAGACAAGAGAAATCCAAACAGTCTAAAGTTTAATTTAAGTTTATGTGATGTTACACACATTGTTTTACATCCAATAATTAAATCATTTTAAAAAGTTAATTATTCCTACAAATATACATCTCTTTAAAAGGGAATTAAACATACGCTCTCAGAGGCAACAACTGTGGTCACCAAACGAGACTCTGTGGCAGCTATAGCACTATCATGAAGCGATCAGCGTCTTGTATCGGAAGAGCATTCCTGACTATTGTACAACGGTACTTCATTAAATTGGCGTCACAATTAATTTAGCTGTATTATTTTTTCCTCCATAAGCAAGCATATTCTATCCTTATCTCTAATTACCGATCCCTAACCATGAACGTAAGACGGTATAAAAACTGATCCAGTTATTTGGCGCATCTGAACTCATCTGTCAAAAAATTGGCGCATAGTATGCAAACGTTTGGCAATCCCTAGTCTAAGCGGTAGTAATCTTGAGCTCATCTTGGCACAATTTCAAACAAACAAATTTATATCGGAGAGTCTCCTCGAGTGTTTCGACTTAATCCACACCCTCCAAGAATACCTCTGTAATCATTAAACGATCACTGTACTATTTGAAGTACCAATCATAAACTTTCCTGAGAAACAATCTTCTTTACGTAGATATCAAAGTTTGCCAAAACTGATATAGCTTAGCGATTCTCGTAATATTTTTAAGGCAAATATAGTGTTCAAACCAAATACATCACCGATTCCACTTATTTCTCAACCCCAATTGCTCAATAACGAGGTGTAAATCACCAATGTGTTGAATCTAATGTCAAAACAGATAATTTGCTCTGAACTGAAAATTCCCTCGAGCTTGAAATCAATTTTAAATGGCTCCGCTCCGGAGCCCTCGAGTGCAAAGGGTTAATATAACAATAATTTCCAATTCCCATCATTTACTTGGAATTATTGGTTATACTCTTTGACACGTCACTCTTCTTTAATCCGTGCAGGACCCTAATCTACGACTTGGGCGAGAACCGATTCCTTCACGGTTTATTACAGTGACTTTCAGGTATATAAACGACACAGCCCGATTCCTTCCCACCTGAAACCTCAGCGAGTCCCGATTCTTTCCCGTTGTATTGGCAAGATCCGAAACCATAGCTCAAGGAACACTTGCTGATAACGAGTTGACTTTTATATACAAGTTTTCAACAAGGTACGAAAAAGGTGTGACGAAAAAAATTTAAATTTCTGTCCACGTAGAATAGAAGCTATGACGATTGTGTGTTCCAGACATTCAAATTGCACTTAAACCAGAGCTGGTGGAGGAAGATTTAAGACTAGAAACGGAAATATAACAGAAACTGGTTTGCTTTCACATTATTTCCTCGGCCTATCGAACTTGAAGCCGGAGGACGTTGGTGAGTGTTTTCTGAAGATTTTATGTCCGTAAAGCCACAATCGGAAAAACTTAACCCCTTATGCGATTATTTGCTGGAAAATTGCGTCAATGAAAATTCCAAATTTTGTCCACTCTGTGGGCGGAATTTTCAGTCAACGTAGAACGGACAACCAACGCATGTAAACATTTTCACGGTAACTGAAACAACAATTTCGTTCGCTCCATCCCGATATCTATAAATTAGTTGATGTTTTACATATGAAGCAAGCTACACGCAAATTGAATCATCTGCAGTCACTACTAAAGTAAGAATAAATGCTAAAACTGAGTACATGGAACAGCAAACGGAAAAGTATAAGACTGGTGAAATATCTAGGAGCTTGTTCAATATATGTCGTACAGAAATATATTTTTCTATACTGTCTTTAATGAAATTGTTCTCATTATATTTGAATGTAGTTTTAATAAATTAAATATGACCTAAAAATTAAAACTCACGATGAAACTACATTCCCCTTCATTTTACTCCGCTATCTTGTCGGGAAGGAATATGATCGTTTCTAGTCGGGAAGGAATCGGGCGATCATTACGGCCCACACGCAATTCTGCTACTCAGAACATGTCTTCGAATATCGGCCGCATGCCCAGTTAATTAACTTTCATATCTGTATTTCCAGACCCTTAACGTTACGTCCCTCTCACAGTAGCAGAACTTGGGGCACGTCATGCGTTGTCTGATGGGATAGAATACATGCGGGTCCACCCGAAGTCCAGCTCCCCCTCAGCCGACATCGCGGCTGCTGTTGCTGCTCCTGCTCCTGAAATTACAATCGGCCTCGACCCTCGGTTCTTTGCCTAAACACAATGTGACAAAAATCTCTCGAAATGCCTTTGTTTCTCAGGCCCCTTCAATCCAACTGGAGTAAAATGTTAACGCAGAGTGGCTCTCTTATACATCACGCGCGCTTTCCTTTGAGTCGCACAAAAGTTTCGCTCGAGAAAGAAACAATAATCAAACTCAAGAGCCGAGACAAAAAAGAAAGAGTGTAAAGCTATGTAAAACAAAACGCCGCCGAATAGAAAATTGTCGCACCCTCGCCAAAGTTTCGTCCTGTGTCGGGTACGGAACAATCCCTCATTATAACGGCTCATCAAAAGAGGCCGGCGAGAATCAATGTACTAAGCCAATACAAAGGCCCCTCTTCTTACAGGAGTTGGCTAGTATTGTCACACAACAAGAAATATTAACACTATCTTTCACATAATTTTCTTTTAAGATTTAAGAAAAATCATTTTTTTGACTCTTTTGTTACACTTAGAGTATTTATGAAGTCAGTTAATCTAACATTCTCCACATTAAACAATTTCTACCGAATAGACACAACCATATTCTTGGCGCCTGTATCAAAATAACAATTGTCGGGGTCACTTAACACTCGTGTTCTCATTCATGGTTACCTAGATGCGCCAACAAATTTTTCTTCTCATAGTGTATCCAGCCATTTCGATTACGTAAAAATTTAGTTCACTAGCAACTGTCATTTAACAGGTGATTACATTGAAACCATGTAACATTCAATTATTACATGATTTTTGGACGTAATTATTATATTGTAGTCTCACGTTCTAGAAGTCAACTTACAAGGATGCACTTCGATTTAATTTATTATATATTATTACTAGTTCTTACAATTTAACCCAAACAATAGTACATTAAACATAATGCATCGATCAGTACAGCAGAATTATACGCCATCTTCATGGCCACGGAACTGTGTCTGGAAACACCGGAGGCCAACAACATAATCTTAAGAGACTCCAAGGAGGCAATGCATATAATAACCAGTACGGTGTACATAAATGGTTGCATAAGTCGAATTAGAGAGAATATAGTGAAAATGCACGGAAACGGCAACCAGATCACTATAGCCTGGCTACCGGCGCATTAGGAGATAAAATGACATGACAGGGCAGATCTCCTAGCGAAGATGGAAGCTGGTCAGCAAGGAAGAACCAATAACCTGCCAATCTGCACCAGCAGAAAGTGCAGAGTAGGGCTCTACAGGGAACTGAAGGAAAAGTGTAAAGAAGAATGTGGAGTCATCCTCAGAAATGTCAGCAGCATCAAAGAAATATAGCATCCTAAAGAACTATCTCGAAGGCAACAGGTTGTTGTAGCCATAATCAGAACATTGCACTCCAGTTTCACTCACTCACTCTTGATTTCCAGATCTCCGCAGCCGGTATGCAGCTTGTGCAGGAGGCCACAACAATTCCTCATGGACATGAGGAGACAATATAGTGAAAATGCACGGAAACGTCTTTGACTGCCCCAAATATAGCGACATAAGAAGATCAACTATAGCCGCCCATTCAATGATGGAGATCTGCAATTCACCAACAGCAATAAACAACCTTATAGACTTTACTACGAAAACTGATTTATATAAAGTAATTTAAATGTTCAGCAAATGTAAAACATAACAGATGTAAGTCGCTAATGACCAATAGGTTCATGCGACTATAAACTGTAAATTTTAAAAGAATAGTATTTATATTAATTGCGATCCATCTGAGATATGAGATTCGTTGTCAGGGTCTTTGTGGGTGACAAACAAACAGAGCTTTAACTAATTAAATATTGACAGAGCTTCACTAACTCAATTTGGCAGTACTCCAAAATGATTCAATTGTCACAAGTATTTATGATACTGTACTGATTGGCGGCAATGCAGTTCCTCCTTCAATTTGGACCAGAATCAGCGTCCACTCAAGCTCATAAATCTGGCTAACAAAAGGAAATCGAACGGCTCACAGCGAGGAATGGCTGAAAAACACTGATAATCCTCGACTAACTGTGCTGAGAACATGTCAGGCAATCCTCTGATCCAGTCTCTCGACCACCCCTGGCGCCAAAGTATTTTACTATTATTTAACTGTTTCTCGGAACGTGGTTGCTGGCTCTAAAACAATAGTGGTGTTGGCCTTTGCGTCTTTACAAAAGCACAGTCAGTACTTTTGGTTCATTACAAACAACACTCATATATATGGCTATCTATGTACAAATAATCATTGAAAGCTATTTAAATCCATATATGTAGGATGTGGTCTTTGTAGCGACTGACTTTGGAGTGTGAAATGTGAAATATATTTGTAATAGAGAAAGTAGTTCTAGAAATTGTTGAAGAGACGTCGTACGAAACATATGTGTTTATTGAAAGCTGATTCATGGTTTTGTCTACGGGAGTGAAACCTACATATCTGAGATCAAGACTGTACTCATATTTCTCTTTTTTTCTCAATATTAGACTGTTATAAAATAGATGAATTCAACCCTTTCGGCTTTGGCTTTAAGATCAGAGTGTCTTTTTAAGAAATAGTCATTCACCTTGTGGCCCCTGTAATATTAAGGGGAGTACGGAGGCCAAAGATTAACTAGGACTCTACAAGAACTGTACACGGAATTCGCCTCCGTAAGATGAAGGGAAAACCCCATAGAAACCTTCCGGTAACTAGAGACACTGTGCTTCGACCTGATTTAGAGGAAGCTGGTCGACTTCTCCAATGGACGCAGCAGATACCTCTTGACATATTTTCGACGTCTGCGACCCTCTTAAAAGAGGCGAGGTGTGGACTATAGGGTCCTTAATTTACTTACCAGGTTTAGAACCGCGAACGGTTGATTCTCCTTTTAATAGTATAGGAATAGATAGAAAGAGCTGATGCGGAAGGGAGAGAAAGGTATCTATGGGGTTAACTTAGACTCTCGGCTGTTGTTTAACGATTCGCCTAAAAGTGATACGCGAGAAATCTTAGAGATCAGGTAGGTTGGGCACTTTGGTACTTCTAGAGCGGCGTTTTCAATTTTTTCAGTAACAGGCAACCAGAGGATCATGGTTCATATGTGATGTAATCGTACAGCATAAAGCTTATACAGAGATTTAGCTTCAACTAACATGACGGACAATACATGCTGGAACTCAATTGAAAATAAGCTGAATGTGATTTCTATATGAACGTAGAGATAGGATTTATGAGAAAGGAAAGTAAAATCCACAAAAAAAAATCCAGGAAACTATTTGTTAAAAATGAGCACAAAGATAAAGAAGTAGCCAAATAAGCGCACAAAATAAGGTGATAAAATAAATACCTCACAACGTTTCTGTAAACCTTGACACTTTCCTTAGTGTAGATAAAGTAAAACTTCGCCTGACTTGAGCTTTATGTGTTTCACAACTTATCAACATACACCTAGGAAAGGAACAAGATTTGCAGAAACGTTGCACGATATTTATTTTATCATTTTATTTTGTGTTTGTCTACCTCTTTATCGTTTTGATATAATTACGATCGAATGATGAAAATGTCATGACCATAGACACTTGTTATTCGAGAGCGTCGACATACCAATAATTCAGTTTTTAATCGCGACTAAAAAATTTAAATACTATCTTTCAGACAGTGGGGTTCTCCTACCTTGATTCTGTAGGTCCTAACAATAAACTGGTCTGGAAAAATATGAAAATATAATGACCAATCGGTTTGTTGTTGTTGATCACTAATATTTGATCCTTTTATATTTTAAACGCCGTTTCAACAAACGCAACTAGTTTCATATTCTTGATGGCGATGGAGGAGCTGGTCGTCAAAAAGGTATGAGTTCTCGCGGACTTTTCATTCAACTTATACACTAGGAAAATATTCTGTAAGAGCATTAATAATTTTTTCATGTATTGTAGATCATGGTTTAACTTTCAATCCCGTTCAATACAATCCCGTTCAATACAATACAAAGAATACAGGCGTAATTTTGAGGAGGAGAAAGAGCTAAAGAGAAAACAAATTTAGGTAATTTCTGACTGAATGGCCATCAAATTTAATTACCAATAAATTATAGTTTTGAAGAGTGTAGTGGTTTATAACATTAGGTGCTTATACAAAGTGAAAAATCAGGATTTTGTGTTATCACGGAATCACCTGATTAATTCCTAAGTAACATTTTTTACTTATATAAATTGTTACTCTCTTATTGCTAATTAAATACATACACAAAAAGATTAGAGTATTTGAAAGGGAACAGGAAATTTAGTTTAAAATAATGCATACATCAGCCTCAATATTGCAGAGATTTAAACATTCAAATTCAAAGCCGTTAAAATATCAAATAAATGCTATAGAAACATGAAGCAATATACATGCAAGCGTCGTCATAAGCAAGGAGCCATTATACGGCCTCAAACGTAGGCACCGCGTCGTTATCTTTTTAACACGTGAGAAGGAGCGGGACAAGAGTTGGACATTATCTCGCTTGGTGACCTCTCGCCATCAAAGGGAGTGCTTATTATTTTTTGCGGGATGCGGAGAGCGGGAGAAGTGGCGTCTTGGTGGTAACAAAGGCGGGCCGCCGTTTACGGAGGTCGCCGTCTTGTTGTGCACCTCCTCAAAGGACCGACAAGGGTTTGTTTAGTCGCAGCCAGTGGGCCATCCTCAGAGTGTCTGCTCCTCAACCATGCTCAAAAGAACCGCATTTTATTATTTAACAAGTGTTATGTTTCTTGCTTTCCATCGGTCTATTCAGCACTGACGCTATTACCTACTGCACGGCGAAAATACTCTTGAAAATAACACTTGGCGATTATTAGTATCGCTTATCACAAAACCTCCGGTTAAATAATCCACAAGAGGGATGTCCGTTTCTGTTTAACTACAAAGCTTTAATAGGTTTTGCCGTCCGAATACCGGACGGACTAAACGAACTCAGCATTCAACAGTGGCGGCTTTCGTGGGGTAATTTTTGGATATTGTTCTAGATCAGAGTCAGGAGGAGACTGAATACCAATTTTCATATATATGTTGTCCTAGAAAAAAAAAGATGAGGAACAATTCCATGGGTAAACAAAAATTATGAGACACATGTATTTGGACATTCCACTATCTGTAATGATAAGAGGCGTAAGTAACGAAGAGAATACAATCACAGGAATGGAACTAAAAGAAGACAATTAGCGTTGAAGAAAATGATCGTACAAAGAAGGACAATCTAATATTTCGATTTAAGTTATACCAGAATTCATTAGTGTTCGAACTCACATGTTCCAGCTCTCTACATGGTGACGGAACGTTTTCTTACTGCTCAACGTTGGGTTATTCTTCTCCATTCAGTAGTTATGATCTCCTCATCACTATACCCGCGCCGTTTATTGTCAACTTTCTGCTTAATTCCTACCTCTTCACCTCTTTACCCGCTTAACCATGGAGAACCCGAAATATGTTTATATTAGATTGACGGTACATTGCACCAGAATTCGTAAAAAGAATTGGTCGAACGTGAGAAACGCCTCGTACGAAATTTTAAGAAAACTTTGGACACACAACTTGCGTTATTGCTCGATTGTTCAATCAGTTATAATGAGACTCTGAGTAAAGATGGGTGCAGCAGGTTTTGATTATTATTTAGTCAACCCGGTTTATTTTGGGGTAAGGATTTTTTTGGACGTGGGAGGTTTGAACCAAATATTTAACTGATAATAGAAGATTGTGAGATTGGGTGACCCAATGTAGAGATTCGGAAAGACAAAAGAGACATTATGGAGACTGTGACGACTTTGGACGAATTCTGACGAATTTCCACCCGACCAAATTTTCTTACGAATTCTGATGCAGTGTATAGTGGCGCAATGTTAAAATATACGACTTTCAAAATTAAATTATAGTTATGCTTAACTTCTATCAGGTCATCGCGTTGCACAGAGCAAGTTTTTTTTTCAATAACACGCGATTTAAAATGAGAAATCAAAAGTAGGACAGCACAAAATAATACAGTGTTTGGTTTGCAGTCAAACCCCTCTCCAGCCATGCGTGGGACAAGTACCAAATGCCCCCCCTACCTGATGCAGGTTTTTCTAGGGTTTTCCCTGCATCACTTTTAGGCGGATTGCCGGGTAGGATCCTTAAACCATAGCCCGGGGGCCCTAGTTAACCCTTGGCTACCTTCCTCTACCCTTTCCGCATCCCCCCTTTCAAATACCTTTCCTATGCTATAAGAAGGGAGTTGCCACTATGTGGATTTCCCTCATGTAGCCTGTCTACACCTCATATATATATATATATATATATATATATATATATATATATATATATATATATATTCAACGTAAATGGCGGAAAGAAGATACGTTACAAGATATGTTGGTATTACTCGTGAAAACAGGAAGAGAGTCTGGAATGGAAATGACTAATGCGAATTGTAAGCAGGGAAGAACTAAAAATCACAGATGTAGCGCTGCAAAGAGAGATTATGACTCGTGTTATAATGCTTCTAAATTTTCACTTTATGCACTAGATATTTAAGCAGCGATAAGCAATTTTTTGAGAGTAGCAGGCTACATGAGGGTAATCCACGTAGTGGCAACTCGCCTTTAATGTCATAGGAAGGAATTTAAAAGGGGGGAAGCCCTAGAAAATCTGCAACAGGTAGGTCAGACACTTGATACTTGGGTCACGCACTTCCGAAGACGGGAGAAAGATTTGCTGTGGGAACGCAGCATTCCCTTCTCCGTGGCTCGACCAGTTTAGGTGGCAGCTAGCCGACTGTTCTAATAGGAACAGGAAAAACAACTCTAACCGTAAACAAAGAAAATAAATATTTTATAAAGAGAAGATTAAATATTGCTAATTTTTCGTAAAATTTTTGTCGTAATGCCCTATATGGATTGGAAACAAGGAAATTCAAACCAAAGGAAAGAATGTGTCTACAAAAGTTTAAAATTTGTTGCAGATGAATGGTGTAAAAGAATAAAGTGGAGAGACCGGGGAAGGAATGGAGAGACTCTTAGAAAATCCGTATTGAAAACAGCTTTTCATGAGGGCTGTTATGACACTTTCGTGGCGGAAAAGTTAATCTGCGCCGCTTCCTGAAACGGTGAATTTTTATATATAAAAATATTAATTAGTGCAGGGCGTCCCACAGGCCGTTTCAAAGCACTTCTCAAAAATCTTAAAAACGAGTCCTCTCTGATTAAACGTACCTGCATCCCTTCAACACTCATTCCATTTCACCCCTTCCGAAAAATCCTTTCTTAGTAAATACAAACATGGAAATAGGAATCCACATCCCAAGTTTAATGACTACAGCTTTAGGAGTTTCGGTTTTGCGTTGATAAATCGGTATTTCCTAATATAGACAAAACCTTTAACTTTTATCGTTTACGAAGTTAAATGGGATAATGAGAACATGAAGGTCATTTAGAAGCGAGCAGAAAGAGGATCGACTGCAGTTACAATTGTTCTGAGATAATATAATAAATGTGGAGCACAAAATTCAAACGCTCACAAGGAATTGAATGGCAAACAAGAAGCGAAACCCAGCATTATCTGTCTACAAAAAACCTTCTGTGTATAAAAATATTAATTTAATACCAAGAAAATGCGAAACATTGTGATAAATAATTTGAAGTGAAAAATAAACCGGTATGTTTTTTTTAAAAAAAAAAGTTGTAAAGCGAAGTTTATTAAGTGTTAACTTCGACTTCCGATGTTTATAATTAGACATCTATCTTGTAAATTCGTTCAATCGTTAATACTTATAATGAAAACACCTTTCCCTAATATACACAGTGAAACAATGTTCAGGAAAGAGAATCTTGTAGCCATAATGACGGCTTTAGGCATCATAAAGTTACTTCCCAGAATAACTTGACTGAAAATCGCTTCAAGCAGTTCCTCTTCTCGTGGAATCTGTGTATCCAAGTGCGAGCTGCTAATGAATGCCTGTAAATACGGGCTTGAAATTAATACAACGCCACGATAATGAATGCGAAACACAAGATAAGGGTATTAAACAGCCCAAAAGCATGCTGTCGACTAAACGTTTATCCATTCGTCTCGTAAGCCCAACAATAGATGAGAGTTTATCCGTTCTGAAGGGCGAAAAGGTAGATAGATAGTTTCTATATGAAGTTGAAACATCAAACGAGGATCATAGCCGATTTCTCCTACAAGAAGAACTGTGTAAAGCGACAGATGTATAAAACATTTGTACGAGTTTTTGTGCTTTTGCTAAATAGTTTCCTGGTGATTTCAGGATGTTCTTTGAAGTTCTGGACAACACTCTTCTATTTTTATCAAAACTGGAATACGAGGTCCATATTTATTACCCCCCCCCCCCAGTTCACTCTCAAAAAACTAGGTATGATTCAGAACGAAACCTAGAATGTAATAGCTGGTTGCATGAGAACCAGCCCGGTGGTTAGGTTCCTAAATTCTGGAGAAGAATAAGTAGCATAAAGTACACACTAAAGTCGCTGTAGGATAACTCCATGAACGTGAGAACACAATCTTGTCGCCCCAAAACATACGAATACAACGACAAACATCTCATACTGCATCAGCTAAACTCCAGATCACAATTCTAGTTCTACTCTCCCTTCGTGGATGTTCTCCGACCTCCAATTATACACCTCGTTAAATCCATGGTGGAAGTGTAATGCTGAAGCGGTACGCAGGTAGTCCTCTGCGCGTGACGTCATCTTGGAAGCAATCGTATGCCTTGCACTACGTACCGTTCTTTCCATTTTATACGCAATGAAACATATTAGTTTCAGAAAACGGACATGAAGATTCGACTTGTCTATACAATAATGCATAAATTATTTATTTTGTTGTTTCCAAAGAATTTCTATTAGCACAACTGACCAATATGGTGTATTTTAGCATTATATTATTTTCTTCGTATTGATATTTGAATGTAATACTTTCTTGAGTAGCGAAAGGAAATATAAGAAAACAGTTTTCCGGGTATAATTTATTTTATATTAGAAAACTATTGAATTTTTGTTTTAAATTTCCTTCTTGTGTTACATTCACTTATTTTTTTGTTCACATCCCTTACCCTATAATTGTAATGCCAATTAATGAACGCATTAATTGTAAATTTTAAAAAAAATTGTTTGAGAAATATATTCTTACAGCGATACAGAACACAGCAACAATGTAGCCAGGTAGTTTCTTTGTCGGAAGCCCTGCCAAATGTTCGTATGCAGCGCTCGGATTTGGAAGACAGGAGCCAGTTCACGTTATGATATGGCAGAAGGTAGGTCGCATTAAGAGTTCACGCTACGGTAGAGTGGAGTTCACATTAAGATACGGTAGAGTTCAGTCCGTATTTCGAATCCTCAGCGATCGGGTGGACGTGAAAGAACTTTTGGAACTTGGAGATTGAAACACGTACCGAGAGACGAGGACGAAAGCGAAAGGCGAAAGCGAGAATCGAAACTAGCTTGCAGGAAAGCATAGATAAAACATTCACACACGCAGAACTATAAAACCTGCTAAGCACAGACAGTTTTGGTAAACATAGCCAGGCAGAGAAGTAGCAGGAGTCAACTGAGTGAGGAAGAGACGAAGAGGAGGTTCCTGGTTCCTGAGTTTGATCTAAAAATATTAATTTTAGAATCTGTGAATTGTAGAAGCTGTGCAAAAACCCGTCATAGTGCTACGACAATTATTTAGATATCCTGGAATGCTGGGCAGTCGTGAGTACGAATATAAAACAACTCATTATGTAAACCGGATCAAAAGATAAACGTCAGATTTCGTTCTCTTCCTTTGATAAAATTTGTGAAGTAGAATCCATTTCTTTTTAGTTTAATTTCGTTGACAAGTAAATTTCGTCCATGTTAATTGACGAGTAAATCTTTTTATTGAAATTTGTGTTGATAAGATTTCTAAATAAATGATTAGCCATTATCAAACCCAGTAATGACCCTGAAATAAATTCTATTTGTAATTATTTGTAAAGTTTTAAAAATAAAGCTATTGTTTGTTAAAGTTAATTTTTCATTCATTTTAAAAGTCAATTTATTTTAATTATTACAATATATTCGTGTTCGGGCTAGAGCAATGGCAACATCAAGAGGGATATGGATATTACTTACTCTCTCAGCCAAATGATTGAATAAACGCACCTCATTGGAAAAGGATGCATCATGCAAGGTATTTGAAAACTTCATTCATATTTCTTGCTAGTAGTACCAACTCCTCAGTGGGATATTTAAGTTTTACTAATTAAAAGAATTAGAGCCAGTCAGCTCACATGAACATTCCCCAAATACCTTTGTGAGATCCAACTCTCGTGTTCTTTATGACAGGATTGACAGTTTGCATCAAAGAACTTTGTCTTTCAATATTCATTGATCTCAGAATGCTTTGCAAAATTTATCGAGCTTTTCAATAATTTTTTTTGATTTATTCAATGAAAAAAGCAAATTGAGTGTCTCTTGCCATCTAAAGTCATCCAAAAATCTCTGTAGCCTCCGCCAATTTGATTTGAAAGGAGCTGTGCAGCAGGTTTTACTTTTTGATGTTCTGTCATCTAAATTGTACCTTGAAATCTTGAATGCAACTTTCACATCAGATATTGAACTTTAAATTAATTATTCAAAGCAAAATCTGTAAACATATAGTATATAGTATTGTACATTACATTAATCTTATCTTTTCTACGGCAAGCATTTATTCTTGTTTCACATAAATTGGCAACTTTAGGAAAGGAAAAAATACTTGATGCCCATTCCTTTAGGGTTTTATTTTTGTTACAATTTGAACAAACAAAAACAGCACACGAAGGAGTTGTCTCTCATCTTTAAATAGAAATGCACACTGTATTCCACGTAAAATAATTTTCTTCCACTAGCAAACAACGAACAGAAACAAAATCCAAAAGAATATCTTCGACACAGCGACAACCACAAGCTACTAGCATCCAACGTGACGTCATGCGCAGAAGAGAACCAAATTCGTTCGAAATCCGTCTCACCTTTATACGAGGGTGGTCTGAAAAGTTTCCGACCCAACAATGATAGAAGATATTTTTTTGAATTTTATTTTTATTTTTCAACACAGCCTTGTAACTCTACACACTTCTCCCAGCGATGCTCCGATCTCTGTAACCCGTCCAAAAAGTACTCGGCGTTTTTCTCTTCAAAATAGGTGTTCACGAAGGTGATTGCCTCTTCATTTGACGAAAATCTCTGTCCTCCGAGCGCAATTTTTAGATGAGGCAACAAGAAGAAGTAGCTTGGGGCTGGATCTGGTGAGTAAGGCACATGGTCAAGCAGTTCAAACCGTAATTCGTGGATTTTCGCCATGGCAACCGCTGAGGTGTGAGACGGTGCGTTGTCTTGATGAAACAGGATTTTCTTTTTCTGCAAATGTGGCCGTTTTTCAGCAAGTTCTGCCTTCAGCTTGTCAAGTAATGATGCTCCTGTAATGGTTTTCCCTTTTTGAAGATAATCGATTAAATTAACTCCATGACTATCACAAAAAACAGTCGCCATCACTTTCCCAGCCGAAAAAACAGCTTTTTCTTTTTTTGGAGCCGGTTCCCCCTTTGCAGTCCACTGTTTCGACTGTATTTTTGTTTCGGGCGTTTAATGATGTATCCAAGTTTCATCTACAGTAATTAATCGGCGCCAAAACTCGGGATTTATTAATCCTAAACTTCGCCAACAGAGCGATGGAAATGTTCATTCGAACACGTTTTTGGTCTAACGTGAGCAAACGCGGAACCCAACGCGCGGACAGCTTTCTCATGGCTACTTTTGATTTAATATGTGACAAACACGTTCTTTTGACATGTTCATGACCTCTGCTATCTCTCTCACTTTAATTCGGCGGTCATGTAGCACCATTTGGTGAACTTTGGCGATGTTTTCGTCGGTAGTTGCAGTTTTTGGACGTCCCCAACGTTCATCGTAGCCCAAGCTCTTACGGCCACGTTTAATTTCAGCTGCCCATAATTTTACTGTGGTAAATGATGGTGCAGAATCCAACTCAAAGTCCTTATAACGAAGTATGGAAACCGTACCCTGATATTCACAGTGCCTCAAAATCGTAAGCAGGCGATACCTGCGCGATAATTCACCCCAACTTCATTAGGACGGTAGGCATCAACAACTCAGTTTCGAGCACCACCGCAGAGACGTTCCCCATAGCAATGGCAGTTCAATGTTGCCTGGAATATGCCGTCGACAATATGATGATTCTGGCAGACTTCTTGGAAGCATTGAGGAACATACGGAACTCAAAAATCAGGAACAGCATCATCAACTAGATGAGAGCTGACCTACATGACTGCAGTTCTCAATAAAAATCCGGAAAACTGGTCTGGAATCCGGCTGATGCGGGGCATCACAGGGAACGAGGAGGCGGACGCACTGAAGTTCCAAGACCTGCACGGCCTCGGACATCCCAAACGAATGCATAGGAAAAATGGAGTTCAGCAGGCAGGACACAAGGAGAAGGAACAATAACCGATTCTTCCATCAGAACTTGCTATCATCATAAGAGCTGTGCCACCTTAACAACACTTCAAGAAGACAATGATTAGATAATTACACACCAATGTCACACGACAGTCTCTTTTCCAGAACAGACCAACCCACCTGTGACACGTGTTCGACTCCTCACTATTCAACATATCATTTTCGAATGTATGAAGTATACGGAGGAGAACCATAGCCCAATTCTTAGGAGAAGACTTCTGCTCAGACGCCAGGGCGATCGAGTCTCCCCGAGTTCGTCTCAAACAACTTGTTAGTTGACGCGACCACGAACTACTTAAAAAATCAATCTTTCTTCCTCAGGTGTAATAGCTCCTTCCACCTACGCCTCATAATTATTCCGCAAGTCGAGAAAAAATTAAAAATTTTAAAAGTATAAATGAACGACAAGGTTACCAGAACGCTTAAAAATACAAAAATAAATTCATAAATTCACAACACACTAATCATTGCAATTTTCCGACAAACACATGAAGAAATTACCAAATTTGATCAAATTACATTCGAAATCCCAGATCTGGAATAAATTTAATTCTATGACATAGGCCGCCCATTTAATAAGAGAAGGAACTGAGAAGAATAGGACAATCCACACAGGCACCTCCCAAGACATGGTGAATTATAACGGAATTAACGCTATTTTCAGAAAAATTGAACGAAGAAGAATCTACGCATAGTAAGCGGCTTTAATAACTTGAGAGAAAAAACATAGAAGTTACTATACACGGTTTAAATCAAGAATGTCGTTCATCAGCATTAATGCATATCTTTACGGAGGTAGAAGCAAATGAAGAAAATATAAGAAGTAAACTGTAGAGACTTAAGTTTGAAACTCGCCGGTGAACCGAAACCACGAAAAATTGCCGAGGCAATAATAGATTGTCAGCAAAACTTATTAGAATATGATTCTAATCGAGATTACTACAGACGAACATAACACATATATATTGCCTTCTCAATTTCGTAAATTTTATAGTTAACCACTTCTCAATAATTTTATAAAGTTGCTATTGACATAAGACTAAGCTGCTGTATTCATTATTATTGTTGCTCTTTCTGTATGTTTAAACGAGTGACTCTTGTATGTATTGAGGAAAACCTGGAGATCCCTAAGTAATTTATAGGAGGCCTAATAATTAAATTAAATAAAGGTCTGATGTTATCCGCTCCGATGAAATATTGCCGTTCTTGGGGTCTCAGCAATTCCCAAGTGAATCTCAGGAATTCGTAGAGGGATCATGGCATATATTTGGGTATTTTGAGATAAATATCATACACGCGAATATGTGATCACCATTTCTCATGCAAAGAAATAAATGAAGCAGGCGGAATTCTCTAGAAATCATTATGGTGTAATATTTCATACAATAATGTGTAACAAAATTATATTAAAACATAAAGGATGTGAATTCGGCCTCATTAATAAACTTAAATTATGGATCAGCAAACGACGGCATTTTTCAGAAAATACGTTTGAAGCAAGATGTGACAATCACTCCTTAACAATCAATAATAATAAAAAAAGAGAACCGGTTTTCCATCAATTTATGACTAGTCACATAATAATCATAACAAAGAATATTTATTTCACTAATAAGTCATATCTAAATTCCGCAAAGTTTAGTTGCATAGCAATTAGATATTATCAAAGTATTTTATAAACCTAAATGATCTGATAGAATCCAGTAACATTACTTTGCGCTCCAAACACTTTATTTAAAAAAAAACTTCACCAAACAACAACATATGAAGATGATTGGGTGAGTACATGAAAATATTAGGCAATAACACGTTTTAACAAAAACAAAAGTTTATTTTGACGTTATTATACACGAACCCAATACATTTGGTACAGACTAATATTATTATTACCCATATTAGGTAAAAGAGCGTCGAGTTATCAAAAATAGTAAATCGAGTAGATACTGCCGAGTCCTCTTGTATCACTTTGGACATTAGTTTAAATTAAAATTGAATGATTTCAGAAATTAATCTGGAATGATACACTCATTATCTGCAATCTTCGTAGTTTCAAAGTAAAAAGTATGGATGTTCACAATCCTATGTTTAGTTATAACCGGCTGTTTATACACTGAAATTCTCGTATGTTCCTTAATTCTAAATTTCAAAGCTCCTTTAGTTTGACCTATATAAATAGTAGGACAATCAATGCAAGAAATCTTATATACTACGTTATGTTTATCATGAGAATTGATCGGGTCCTTGCAACTTTTAATTAGTAGATATGATGAACTTGTGGATTTGTAAAAGATGAAGGTCTCGAATAAACGTGTAAAAATTTATGAAAAATGTGGTACTTTGATTTGTCTATCGGTTTGCAAGTTCTTTAGGAATGAAGCCGGTGCTTTTGATGTCTTTTTTTAAATTTTTAAATCAGTTAAATCCTTACATTTATTAGTTTGTATAGTTTCTAATATATATATATATATATATATATATATATATATATATATATTGTAATAAAAAACAGGTTAACGATTAATTTGCCCCACGTTAGTGAAGCCATAAATGTAATAAACAAACAAAATCTTTAATTAAATGAATTAATTAAACAAAACAAAATTAATTAAAATTTGAATGATAGTTAGCCACACGTTGAAGACGTCAAATATATAACCTTAAAAAGGTGGTCTTAAATCACTGAAATAATTAACAAAATTAATTTAATATTTAAATTAATAAAATTTATTATTGTTGATAAATTTACATTGTATAAGATCTATTTTGCACGCCGAATTTCATCCAGTTAACAACAAATACTTTAATTTTTCATTTATTAATTCGTGGTATTTTATGAAAATACAGTTCTTATATCATTACAATCAAATACGTCGAATATCTATATATCAGGTTCATAACTGGGTTGATAATACGAACACTCCAATTAAAACATTAACAATTCAATTCATTGAAGTTAAAGGAATACAAAATTAAAATACTAGAAGCAAAAGAAAACGAATGAAAAGAAAAAAGCGAACGACTATGCCCTTTAATTATTATTTACAATTATTAATAATTGTCTTGTACTAACGACAGTACTTCTGGTACCAGTTTGGATTCTTCTTGCTTGAAGTTAACACTCACTAAAACAGGCCATTCATTACTCACCGATTCTACACTTTCGAATTTGGATACACGTGGTCGTTGCCCTCTCGTGTCTCTGCTATACGGGAATCTGGATTAGTCCACTCTCATCCGGTTGCCGGATATAGATTTCCTCAAAGTCTCTCGATGCGACTATTAGTTCAATTTGGGCAGCAAAAACTTCTGCTTCCAAATTGCGATTTTATGTGTCTCTCCGCCAGACTGTTTACTCACGTTTTATATAAACTATGATATCTCGGCGTTGGACCTCCTGTATAACACTATTCATGCTTTTAGGTTAGCCAATTTTTACTGTGTTATTACTTTATGTGGACCGTTCTGTCTCGTATCTCCATGCAGACTTCTGTTCTCCAAGCGCGCGGCTTTACAGTTTCCATTGTTAAACAAAGAAAAAAAACCGCCTTGATTGTCGCCTTTACGCATTCGTACCGCTAACAATTTAATTATGAAAAACAATTAATAGCCTGTTTAATTTGTATTACAATATATATATATATATTGTAATAATAATTAAAAAATTAATAATTTGGCAATTGAAGTAAATTGTTATCGACGAGAATATAAACACAACAAAGGGTAAAACATGTACAGGCGAGCCTTTGTCGGCGGCGATCGCTTAAGCTACGGGGCTCACAACTTTAGTTGCACTCAGAATTTTATCGAGTGAGTTGCAGGCAGGTTTTCATTAAGAACAGTTGGACACAGAGTTTGATCAAGTAAAGGTCGCAGACAAAATTTTCAATAAGTAAAGCCGCAGGTAGAACTTCACCTAGTAAAGACACACAAAATTTCGTCGAGGAGTGGATTTACCCTTAATCAGAACGAGAATTACAATATTTTCTGGAGAGAGAGGAGGGGACTTAATGCAGAGGTCCACAGTGTTGTAAGGATTAATTGTGTCAGGTGAAAGATACAAAAGTTTTGGACTGTGATTTGAAACAAATTAAATTCTGTGAAACGATGGTCTGTTACATGTGAATAGTGTATAGTGTATCAAAGAGCCCAAACGAATGCCTGGTACCAGTAAAGAAAACTGTAAGTAGAGAGAGATACTTTATAAAATTTATTGTAAACTTTAAATATGGATAAATCGTCAGATTCGGATTCAAGTTCATTTATTGTTTTAATTCCAAACAAGTTGAATGTTGAAAATTTTTGTTAATTTTGAGAGTAGGAAAAGGTTTGTTCTTTGTTTAAAAGTCCCAGTTAACGACCCTGAGACAAGAGTAAATAAGTTTGTAAAATAGTAAGAACACGAATGTAAATTAATCCCAATCAAATATATGTTTATTACAATATATACA
This sequence comes from Zhengitettix transpicula, assembly GCA_037074705.1. Taxonomy (NCBI): domain Eukaryota; kingdom Metazoa; phylum Arthropoda; class Insecta; order Orthoptera; family Tetrigidae; genus Zhengitettix; species Zhengitettix transpicula. The sequence continues at coordinate 183,379,757 of CM073591.1, read as the reverse complement.
TAACTTTTCTACATTTTTTGGCATATAGTGAACTTTTTTTTTTTGCTTCACATATTCTGTTAACGTCACCTTTGATTTTTCAAAGTTAATCTTTAGCACTAGTATTTTTATTACGTAATTAATTTCACGTAATAATTTTTCCTGTACTTGTCAATTACAGAGATTAGAACCCCAAATGGTATTAATGTTTCACTTATATATTTTCAGAAACATTTCTACGTTTGTTGCTGTGCAGTATTTAGGTTATATCATGGCTCCATGACCTATGCCGCAAACGATAAATTAACTTTACTCGTTAAAATTTTAGTGTCTCTACGTATTTCTGTATGGCAATAAATCTCTCATTGGGCCAAAATGCCGCATATATGATAGCACATATTGCAGCCGTTAAACCAGTAACTTGATAGTGCGCACGGCAATACACTTTGCACAGCTATATCCTGTTCAACCGTGTTAACTACCGGTAGTTAAAGTATACGGAGTAAGTTAGATTAGTTTGAAATAATAATGACTGTTGTGGATGTTTTACCTGCTAGCGTAGAAACGGAGCCAGGCGCGGAGACGGATATTTTGGTACTGGATTGCGGAGGAGAAACTTATCGCTTGACAAGCTGTCAGCCAAAATTACGCGCGCAGGCCGAAAATTGCGGCGTGGAGCATCCATCTTGACGATCGCCATCGGACAGCGGAGGAATGAGCTCACGACATGGCGACGTCGCCACATGGTACTGTTCATAGAAATCTCAACTCGGTTGTGTCCATTCAACGGGAATGTCTGTTAAAAGGCCTACTAATTGACTTCCATTCTTTATAAATATACCAATTATTTCCTCAAAACAATAAATAACAGATGTAAATAGTATTTCAATGTACAATTGTATCCGCGCACCAATTAATACCTCCACATCATTTATTTGAAAATTACATTTTCATCCTACAGCTTTCCTATTTCTGTAGTAAAATGTATAAATTTCCTTTTTCCTCATAAATCCGATCCCTCTCAACTTTGTCGTTAACATTCTGAACATTTGTCAGGTGTTGGTGCAGTCTAGGGTCTGCCGCTGCGAGGAGAATCCCGAATATTGGCGTGCCCTCTTTCACCACGTAATGTACATGACCACCGACTAACTGTACTGCGATCAAACGCAGAAGCTCCATACATTCTTTTCAACCTCTTGTGGATGTTTCACACTATCTAGTTCTCACACCACATGAATTCTATAACAGCACGTTACTTTTGATGAATGTTAAGTGGATCATTCAACTTGAGGGCCACTCACGGGAACGGGCTGAAATAATTTTGAACACGAGCGAATGATGTATCAATGAACTCTATAAATTGCAAATATGTTGAATGAAAAATAAATTTAAATAAAACGTCTGCATTACTTTGAGGTGAACTTCGTAAATACCAAAAATTATTATCTGTGTACTTATTTCCAAGCTATCGAAATAATTTCAGGGCGGAAACCATTCATTCGATCATAAAATAAATATTACAACTGCACGTCAGTATGTAACTATTTCGAGACAGTCAGATTGTTTTATTGTATAAAACTTTCAATACAGGATGATTCTACGGTCAAACTTTGAGGGGTGGTACAACTTAGTAAAACAGACGTTTTTGGTACAGGTCGTAAGTGACGCGCTGAGGCAGAAACACAAAAAATGAGACATGAAACGAAAAACGTTTCTATTGGAGATTATAATCAGCGCACAAGTTTCAGCTGTTAACTGTTTAAATTTCCATGCAGCGTCCGTCTCACGCATTCCTAAGCCCAATAGTAAAATTACCGTTAATATTTTGGCATGCATATAAACTACTCTTACCTCTCATCTTGCTCTGCCATGCCAACGCTGAACATAGCAGCGCCAACGTCTTCCCTGTTCCAGTTGGACTCTCAACGATGGAGAATTCTGCGTTCTTGCAGCAACGGATGGTCTAAACAGGGATCAATCATGTCACAAAAAGTTCTCTCATACATTTTACCAGGACTTCCGAAAGTAACAGCAACTTTGTACTCGTCAATGCCTCAGTAACTCACATTTCCCTGTAGTCTATATTCATGTTCGGTTGCACAATTGCTAAAAAAGTACTTCAACTACGAGTGAGATATAACAGTATATGTTCTATCAAGAAAATCTGATAAGCTACCATTTCTGATATAGCATGATTAGGGTGTTACGTTTTGTGAATTAGAGACGAAAATAATTCTGAATAATGAATAAGAAATAAACCAATTTAGACAAAAAAGTGATAATATAAATACTACACAACGTTTCTGGGATTCTTGTCCCTTTTCTCAGGTGCGAAGAAGAGCCTAGAGCGACACAACTGCACTTGTCAGTTGACAAATCTTAAAAAAAGAAAATCTGTTCGTCTTCGAGGAAAATGAAGCATCAGCTCAGAGCACAGGCACGTGAAACAACATTGCTATATTTGTAATCATTGCAGAGAAGCATGCCGTCCAATTATTAAATAATTAATTTTATTGGAATCTAAGCACAGGCCAGCAACAAGTCTGATATTGAAATTTATGAACCTGACATTTTGGCGCCGCCGTGTCGGGGAGGCAGGATGCGTACAAAATATAAGTCAAAGGGATTAAGAAGGTCGCTTGGGAAAATTTCACCCAGCGGACATTAACCCTGAAATATTCCGAAGGGCACCTCCATCCACAACTCAGTACTGGACTTCGTGAGGTAAAATATTTTAAATTGATTGGCGGAGAAAGGTCAAGTGATTTGGTTTACATCCCTCTGGTGGGAAAAGAAATTGTCGAGCTCGGGAGGATCAAATCTCAGAGAGAATGGTTGAGAGGAAGTCTATCTTCGTAGTCTAGGAAGAACAGTGCAAGTCCAATGGACGAGGTATGTAACCATCCTAAAGAGAAGGAGAACGCAGGCTCAGATCTGAGAATATCCACAACCAATGAACCGGAGTTCATTGCCCGACTTCGAGACTACGTGTCACTGAGCAGGAAGGAAGCCCGAGAGAACCTTGCGCATGCCGCCTGAAATTACGAAAAGCATCCCTATAGCCACCAGATACCTGCCGTCCATGTTCCTGTCCGACGAGAGAAAAACAATCAGGTTGTCTGTTGTTCCACATCGAAATGCAATTGACAAGTTTTCTTCTACAAGAGTCGTGCATCTTTGATTTATTCGCCCTAATAATCAAAATTTTAATAACCCTGTTAATTGATTTTAAAATTTAGTTATTAAATAAATTAAATGCATTATTTAAATACTCAATTCAGTACAACTCACCCAAATAAATATGTTATGGTATGATCGTTAAATATCAATGCTAAAATCTTTTTTATTATTTTTTTCTGACAAAATAATTAATTTTTCGATACACGATCAATTTTTTATTTCTATGGAATCGTATAATCAAAAACCAGTTTATTCCTAGATAAGCATTCTGAAATTGTTTCTTTTTTGTAATACTTTACTTAATAGCAATACGTCGTTATAGTAACGCCAGTACATTTTTAGCAATCTTCTTTGGGTACATCAATTACCAATAAAAACGTTATTTTTTTCTTATATTCCACGGTGCAAAAAATTCTCGTTGCTGCAGTTACACTTTAACCCGAATCAATAAAACAGGAGATCAAAGGTATATTACACAGTTGTAAGACTGATACTCATTTATAACATGTAAATATAAATTCTAACAAAAAAAAATCCCTGGGTGTATAAATATGATGACCCCCCTGAAACTTATTTCTTAAAGCAGTAGTTTATCAAATTGATACTCAGATCCTAATAAACATAATTCAACATAGTTAATGTAAAATACACTATATTAAAACCAATTCACTTCTCGGGAGAGTAGAAAAGTAATATATAACAATTATAAAAAGATATTGTCGAGTTTTCCATTGTCAAATGGTTCTTTTTCTTTTCGAAGAGAAAGGTGAAAACAGAGGAGCAGATGAGATGGATGTGACCGGTCACAGACACAGAGCTAGCAAGAAGAACTGCGAAAGAAGAGAAATATGAGGAATACAAAATGTGAAACAAAGAATGTATAATAAAGAAAATTTCGAACAATAACAAAACCCTGTTATTCTTCAGGGCTTGAAGATATTCATATGCAGAGTCCATACACTCTTAAGGGCTGAGCCAAGTAGGTCCAGTATCCACTATAAAACTTCACACATCTATTAAGGAATAAGGATGGAAAATTTCGTCCGGACCGGGAATCTAACCCAGGTTATTGGTTACCATCTGAGATACCCAGGTCGAATCACCGTCAGGTGCGAGCTTTTTGTAGCCGTTGTATACATGTGCACACAGACTCACCTACAATCTAGTAACATTATTCTAATATTAGGACCTCAAAGAATTCTTTCTGAAGTATAATGGACGTCACTAACAACACAATAGTTATTAAAATTCGTAGTAATAAAAATTTAATTGGGTGTTAATTTTGAACTTCCTGGTAAAATCAATTCAATAATTCTTACAATAAGTTTAGCATGTCTTTGACTTTAAAATAATCACCTAGTTACTCAAACTTAAAATTAATTTACAGGCTAGATATAAGATAAATTTATTCCTTTAAGCAAATACACATACCTTTTCCATTACAGCCATTTGAACGCCATAGGGTTTCCCAGGAAATTCCACTTGAATACCAGCAATCCAATACTTATTCTGCTTCCGTCTTATTCCAACTTTGGCCTCTTCCTTCTTCGGTGGGAGAAGTTCTTCTTGTTCTTCCACTTTAAACATGGAACCAGAATCTCCATTAGGACCTTGCAATTTATTTTTATTTTTTACGGTGTCGTAGAAATATTTGATACCAGTTTGAAAACTTTTTTTGTTCTTAACATTCGTCACCGTCGAATCGGACAGAGATTTCTCATCAGTGGGTTTCAGTGATATTGTTTCCTCAATTGGTTTTGGCAATTCATTTTCAGCTTTTTCGTATTGAGGGAGCGGTTCTAAACCGCTTAGCAAGGATTGTGATCGGTTACGTTCATTTACGAGTAAATCGTCATCCGAAGAACTGTCATCAAGAGTGATCATGGGATATGATGGTTCTATAACGGCACAATCAGGAGAATCGATAATGTTTGGCACCGAATATAAAAATCTGTCGTTTCCAGTAACCGATTCAGGGCTCATGTCGGTCGCTGCTTCAAAAGTATTAGTGAGTTCACGTTCTTCTGGTTGCATGCAAATATCTGACTCATTACGCTTTACCTCGTTTTGATCAGAAGCAGGCTGTGACTGAACCAGGTTGTCTTTGTCCTGATGCTTAGTTGGAGTGTTTAAAGAGTAAGATCTTGAAGACTGCAACAGTTCGTCATTACTGAGAAAATCTTCGTCGTCACTCTGAGTCTCGGTCAATACCCGGACGAACGGAGTAGCTGGAAGTGTTGATGGCAAGTCCATGATATCAAAGGCCGAACTATGCGGCGACGAAAACAAGGGCGACTTGTGGAAAAGCTTCTGAGACTTAGGTCTAGTTCCCGTTCCAAGATTCTTTCGGCTAAATTTGTACGAGAATGTGTGAGGTGTTTCTGTTTCAGAAACGGGGTCATCTTGTTGAGAAGCATCAAAAGACATCAGTTTCCTAAAATTAAGAAAAAATCTTAACATATAATTGTACTACAAATAAATTACGTCAACAGATAAAAATGTATTGTTGTTATTGCTTTCTAAATAACTATCACACATAGCACAGATATTAATTACCAGAAAATTATTTTAATCTCAAACAACAAATTTGGGCGTTAATACCCGAAAGCATTTATCGAACATATATCTCAAGTTTCTACAATACTAAACGGGTAAAAACCGATTATTTATGCAATCTAAGTATTATTTTCATTATACATATTCATAAATCAAAACCAACTGACAACTTTATAATTTCATCAGTTCCGTTTCTGAATATTCACTTCAACCGATACTAGATTGCGTTTCCCATCCGGTGGTCCGGGGAACATTTTAAAGGCCCGCGAAACATAATTAATATCATTACAGTTACGCAAACAAGTAAAAAATATAACTAAAAATTATCTTAATTATTTTGAGATGACATGAACTTTTTCATTTGTTTTATAATGGAACAGTTTTATTTTCTACGGTCCTTCTTGTGTAAATTATTTATTTATATTTTGTTTATTTTCTGTTCACGTTTCGTGATGTTCTACAGAAAAATGTAAACAATAGCCCAATTAATATATTGGTTTTTAATAAATTTTTCACTATTAAACACCAGGTCGTTCAGACATCGGTAGAGAATGACCGCAGAAACGTCAAAATCGAGAAATTGGTAATCTTGGTAAACATTTCATTTAACCAGCATCAATAGCACCAGTGTTTGAAACAATGACCCATTTACAATCCCTTCCCCGACCTAACCCCTCGGCATCTAACTTCTTATAAACCAGGATGATGACTGACGAAACTTTAACAACTATGGAATTCTCCTAATACATAAACATGCCGAATTAAAAGTGAAAAAAATTCGCAAACTTATAAAGTCTAAAAATATACCCAGTAGCTTAAAGGAGTCAAAAAATACAACCTTTAATTACACTAGCGACTTTGTTTCTGTATAATGTAACCCCTTTCGGTATGGGAGGGCAGCACGGCTAGGTGTGGGGGTGGAGGTGAGTTACCGGAAAACGCGAAGACAACCGAGATTCGAGTCAAATCGGGGATATGGATCTCGCTGAATTTATTGATGACAACCTGGGTACCGCGCGGATGTGGGCGGGAGCGGGAGGATCTATGTTTTAATATATTCTGAGTATAATTACAACTCCTGTCAGCTTGGGTAGGGTGTAGTTGTATTACATAAAAATAACACAATAAACCGAGTATGTAGGGTAGGATGTAGTTGTATTACATAAAAATAACACAATAAACCGGGGTTATGTATGTCGCTGAGATTAATTATGACATTCACCGTGCACTTTAACCCCCACGGGTGGGACTGAACGGATGTGGAACTTTTCAAACGTGTTGATCGGCCGATATTTGCGTCCAACAAATATTTTTCGGTAACATTTAAATTCATAATATTTCGGTAGATATTCGTTACATGAATATAACGTTAATAGACAGAGATTCGATTCAATTCTGGGGTTAGGGATGTCGTCGAGCTTCATTGTGACTAACTGGGTAACGCGGGATGGTGGCGAAGGTTTATGCAGGGATAAAAAATTTCAAAAAATGTAACCTGCCGATTTTTGCGTGGAATATACACTTTTTGTTTAACCTAGAGTAGCGGGGAGGGGGAATTTTTTAGCATAGTCAAACGGCGATATATTCGTCGAATGAAAATTTTTCAGGGTCAATGAGTTCAACCCCCTTCGGAATGGGAGGTGAACATTTAGGGATAGGGGTCGAGGTGTGTTACATAAAAAAAAATAACGAAAAAGCTACCTAGATTCGAGTCAAGTTGGAGGTTATGGATAAATGACATCCCGGGCAAGGCCGGGCACCCAGCTAGTCTAATAAATAAAGCAGAGTGTTTGTATGTTTGTTTTGTGGTCGTTTGTATTTCCTTATGCAAATCTATACCGGTGGAGAATTTCACCAAATTTCGTACACGTCTTCTTTGCGACCAGGAAACAAACACTGTCCGTGTGAGATACGTCTACCACCCCAGGAGAGGGAGTGAAAATATTCAAACATGCAAAAACGGCCGGATAAATATTTTTAGGGATCAAAGAGATTGATAGTGTTTTTACCGATGTTATCTTAGTATAATCTCAACCTCTCACAGCATGTGAAAGGAGCACCCTTAGGGGTGAGGGTGGACGGGAGTTACAAGAAAATAACACGAATACAATCGATATTAGACAAATCAATGGTTATGGATGTCGCTGAGTTTAATTATGACATTCAATTGGCCATTTAACACCCAGGGGCTGGGTTGGATGGGGGAGGAAATTTTTTAAGATGCAATCACGACCATTATTTGGCGTTGATAAATATTATTCAGGATTAATTAGATTGATAGTATTTTACCGATGTTGTGTTTCTAAAATTTCAACCCATTTCGGCATGAGAGGGGAGCACGCTTAGGGTGCGGGTGGAGGGGAGTTACAATAAAATAACGCGAAAACAACCTAGTTTCGAGTCAAATTGTGGTTACGTATGTCGATGAATTTATTTATGACAATCTGGGCAACGCGCGGGGATGGGCTGGGTGGGACGGGTTGGGCAGAGGTTGGCGGGTGTAGAAATTTTAAAACTTGTTAACCGGCCGATTTTTGCGTCGAATAAATATATTTCGGGATCAATTATATTCATGAAATTTCTCTACATGTTTTCCGTGCATAATTTCAACCCCTTTCGGGATTGATAGGGGAGCACCTTTAAGGGTGGGGTGGAATGGCATTACATAAAAATAACGCAAAAATAACCGAGATTGGACTCGAATCCGGGGCTATGGATGTCGTGATTAATTATGGCATGCAACTTGCAATTTAATCCTCACGTGCGGGGATGGTAATTTTCGAACACGTTAATCAACCGATATTTACGACGAATAAATATTTTTCCAGTTCATTGAAGTTCATAATTTTTAATATTGATTAATTTACACTTCCATCAACAGCTCAGGTTATTAGCGACTAATTAAGGGATCTCATTTTGCTTTATTGTGATTTGACGACAGTTTCGCTTACTCTCACAAACATCCATGCCCCCCCCCCCCCCATCGGGATTCGAGGTCGGCTCATAATATTTCCCTACATATTATCTGCGTATAATTTCAACCCATTTCGGCATGGGAGGGGTGTGAAGGGGCGTTACATAAATATAATGCGAAAACAACAGAGATTCGAGTTAAATCCGTGATTATAGATGTCGCTGAGTTTAATTAAGACATTCAACTATTTTCCTAACCCACAGTAAAGGGGTTGGACCGGGGGGGGGGGATTTCGAACATGTTAAAACGGACGATATATTCGTCGAAATAAACTTTTTTCAGGGTCAATAAGTTCCTCCCCTTTCGGCGTAGGGGGTTAAACAACATTATGGGATAGGAGTCGAGGTGCGTTACATAAAAATAATGCAAAAGTAACCGAGATTGAAGTCATATCGTGGGTTATGCATCTATGACAACCCGGGCAACTCCGTGCATCCAGCTAGTACTAAATAAAGGTTGTGTTTTGAATAATAAAAACTGAATGTTGGGCTTTTCACTTCACGTTTTACTTGTTTTTAGTCAGAATTAAAACATTCTACAAATTTGCTCTACTTAGAGTTGGAGAATAGTAAAATTTTATGTATTACTGTTTGCTTCTGCTTTGATTCTTTTCGTTTGTTTTTACAAAAAAAAAGTTCGTGTGAACTTGACGAAACAAAGTGGCCTTTAATGTCAGCACTGTATCGCTTAAGTTTTACCTGAGTGTAAACGCTATTACTGATTAACTGCAGATAAATTTATTTCATATTGTTTTACAGATCAAAGCCCGCTGCCAGAAGGTATTATCTTTTCTGTGTCAAAATGCCACGATAAACACAATGAAAATTCAGGTAATTTCGCACCTGTAGCACGTTATCATGGAATATGGATACGGATTTTCTGTTAGAAACAGTCCTTTCAATTTAAATGAACATTGAGAATTGTTAAAAGTTTCATACGCATTCGTAGGCCTACCTGAACTTGGATATTCGATGTCATTGAAACGTTCGTTATTAACTAGGAACGAATGACATTTTTGCGACAGGCATATATAAATTATCAGTGGTATGACAGTAAAATACATCATAATTCTTCCAATAAATAAATTTGAACATTAATAACTCAAATAATATACGGATCTAACGGGCAATATTAATACGGTTCAAAGAAAAGTTGAAATTAAATGATGGGAGTAAAGTTGGTTGGTCTGGATGTCCAGTAAAATATCTTATGAAGCTAAATGACAGAACCAATAGTGTTATGTAGAGAATAGTGGCATGTTAGGGAAGCAACATGCCCATAATAAGAACAACAGGCTTAGGTCTTCAGATTTAAACTGATTAAACCATCAGGTCCAATGTTGTGTTCAAAAGCATTAGCAATAATTGTACATAACATTCCAAAGAACAGATTTTGAAAAAGTTGAAGTAAGTGACTTTGTAGAGATCTCTGAAGAAAGAACTCCCATGTACACATTCATGAAAAATGTTTTTTTTTCATAATATACCGATATAGCTTCCTCCTTTTTTTCTCTTCTTCTTTGTGTTTGTCTTCAACCTTAGCATTGAGTCACACTTCAAATAAAAGCTAACATATAGGGACAGTTTGAAATATACTGTGCAAGTATAGACTAACAATTGTAGTCCTTGTCATGGAAAGAAAATCATTATGGTACTAATATCACCCATACCAATGGTTAAACAGATGTGAAGAAGTTATTGTGAAAAAAATAAGAATAGATCACATACTGAGTTGAGTTATGATGGGTTTAAATAAATGCAGATTAAAATTTGAAGTTAAAAATACCTTTTCCCATGAAGGATCTGTATTTACAATTGAATACAAACTGCCAAGAATGTCATAATTGCTAGAAATATAATGAACATATTGGGAGTATCAAAACAAAAATTTAAACAAAATTGGAACAAACCAGATCAAAAACGAGTTTCTTAAACAACTGTAATGCTTTAAATAAGGTAGTAACAAAATTAAAAACTGTTTCAATGTCATAAAGATAATCAAAAAAAATTTACAGAACTGTATTAAGTCGCCTACTTAGTCTTAAAACGTAAGGAAACTACACATACAATTTGTTTCTTATAATACATAGTTAATAATTCATCTCAAAGCACAGATCTTTAATTTCCAATATAATTAACCTATACAGTTTACTTGGATATATAAATACAATATGAAAGATGCTAAATAAGGTATTTCATTCAGTACTTGCTGAATAAACCTAAACTATTGCATGCTTCAGAAGAAATATTTATACCTCTGAAACCACACAATGACATCCTTCTACATACCACACGACTTTTTTTGGAATAGTATTGTTTTCCTTATTTAATTACTGGATTGTAGTCTGTCATTAGTCTCAAAATAAAATGTTTTATCTGTTAGTACCTCCTTTCACAATATGTCAGTTATTATATTATACATCAGCATATCCACAAGATACGATGAGCATAGTCTTTCATATACACATTAGGTAAATGAGAATATTTTCCATGCATTACGAATGCATGAAATAGAATGATCATATGGGTAATACAATGTTTGCTACCCAGATAAAATAATGTGCATATTTTCAGTATTTTAACAACAAAACTATGATAAAGTTAGAATAATTATACAATTCAAATGAAAAATAAGTTTATTTAATAGTTCACATTGATATCAACTTTAAATTTAAAGTTGTTGTAATAAATACTTCAGGAATATTCTGAGATTCTTATTTACATAACCTAGATTATTTCTATATTTTACATATTTTGGCTAAGTTAGTCAAATGATCATTTATAAAAAAATCCAGCTTTGTAGAATAATTTCAGATGTAGGAAATGAACTAATAACACTAATGAAGAAGTAGAAAAATATATTAAATAGAAGGTGTATACACCACTACTATTTTAATCAAATATTGTTAATAATCAAAACATAATAGTATTATTAAACATCCACATTATTAAGACATTAAGGAAAAAGCACTAAATTGATTGACTGTTAACACAAATTACATAATTAAAGGATATATTATATGTATCACAAAACTATAACCATATCAAGAACTGAATACAAATTAATATTATTAGATAACTAGTACCAAAGGCATGTAATTTATTATATTCATATTCTCTATTAAACCCACACACAATGTAAAATAATGTGACATAATTGAAAATAGATAAAAAAAATAAAAGAATTATGAATATTATTAACTGAGCTAGTTGGTAATACAGACAGCAGAAAATTTTCTGTTATGTGCCACATACTTTTCATAACTTGTAAAGCCTGGCATAAATATATTTATTTACTAAACATTCGCAAGATAATTTTCGTAGGATATACATAGAACAACCGTAAATACGAGTAAAAATTGACGTATAGTTAACAACCTGTTAAAGCGAAACAAAAATAATTTTACAAATTGCTACACAGTGTATAGGTTAGGCCCTAAAGAGTAAAATTTAATGTAACTAAACCTAGAAGTTAAAAATTTAAACTTACTTTTGTATAGCTAACGACTATTAAGAAATGATAACAAATCCGATAATAACAAAAAAAAACAATGATTGGGAGTGTCGTGTTTTCCACTTTCGCGCGTATTTGAATGAAAACATGAAGTATGAAACATTTAGGTGTCAAAAAATCAGCTGTTATCTTAAAGGTAGCAACGAAGATCATTTCAGACAATGAAAAATTACACGTCACGTTAAAAATATTTGTCTAATAAGCCTACAAACATTAAAATAAAAAATGGATTTCAAATTTTGATCGAGAATGGAAACAAACTTACTTTGTAATAACTTATCAGCTAACATATATCAATTACAAGATTCATAAAACATATTAAACTGTTATAAGAGCCAAAACAATGAAAAGTTGCAAATCTATAAATAGATTTTAAAAATCAATGTAGATCACGTTTCAGACATCTATGAACATAACTAATTTAGAGTTTAAGCAAATTGAAAGTTTCATATATATATATATATATATATATATATATATATATATATATATATATATAGTGGTATACACAATATCTAAATTAATGAAACAAAGATACGCGTTAGATAGTCTAATTTGTGGTATTAAAATATAAAAGGAAATTATTAGAGAAGTTAACATGGTGCCCACGCGGTGGAGACTAATTATATGGTCTGCCCAAATTAAATAAATCAAAGTAAGAAAGTTTACAATATTTTTATATTGAAATTAAACCAAAATTAACAAAGATTATTTAATTTAAAATTTGGATTTTACACTGAATTTTGTACATTTCTTTTAGTAAATGCCTCAGCTTTAATGCGAATCAAAAACTCCAGGGCCGCTTACAGGGCCTCTAATAAAGATAGTGACTTGTAATTTTCACCAAAGTTACAAAAGAAAAAATACGAATTTAATTTTCAATAACAAAATTTTATACAAAAATCTAGAGAAATCTAATAAATTTAGAAAAATCTGACAAAGCTATAGAAATATGGCGGTTAATTATATTTACGTAAAGGTTTGCAAAACTACGTGTCTACATACCATTTTTGTTAAGAGCTGCTCTGGTTTGTGCACTCGTGGTTATTTTAATTTTAATAGAACAATATTTTATAGACAAATCCTGGAAGTGATTGCTATATAGATTCACTTCATAACACTTTCCGCGCCTTTCTACTTTACTGTTTCACGAACTTAACTGTCGTACGTATTGTCACACTTAGTTTTGTTGTAGAAAAACCTTTACTACAAAGGTGAAGATATTCAACCTATACTTTGATGAATTCCTAATTATTTATGAGACTACTCGGCTGGTCTCCAACTATATTCCATCTAGACGTGACTAGACCGGTCAGACTCTCAAAACACTCTGCCATGACTACACTCAGGAGGTCGTCCATCAACACACTGACTGTTCTCCACTAAAGTTATGAGCGTCTTATATATGCTTTTCCGACAATAATCACCGTAGTAATCTTTATAGTCTTTGCTGTCCAGCGCCAAACAATGCTGTTCTTTACAATGCTCTGGTCTCAAAGTTACGCCTCCAATGATTGAAATAAAAATTTGAGTAAAATGTTACATTACACATTGGTACTCTTTATTTCATATACCAGGTACTAATGTATCCCCAAAATAGACTCCAAAAACATTACAGATTGTCTTCTACCCATACAAACGAAAACAAGAAATACTTTAAGTATAAAAATTATCTGATATAATTAGAAGAAACTGTAACCACATCTTCTCCGTCTGCTTTATTCAATATCAAACACTCGGGAATTGAATCTTTAATATTTGTTGACACTCAATTTATCAACAATTCATCTGAATCATACTCTCATTGATATACATAAACGTGTATTCTAATAAACTCATCAATAAACCGTTCCTTCTCAATGTTTTTATATAGATGGGGGAAGCGAGATTCGGATTCTTTTAATTATATCAGATAATTTTCTTTCTTACATGATGTTTCTTCTATTTCCGATTGTATGTATAGAGAATGGTGTAACGCCTTATTGACATTTATAGCATATTTAAACATCTATGCGAAATTAGTATTTTTACTATATAATTGTGCACCTTATTTTCGAAGTAAAAATTGTATGATGAAAAACGCTGGACATTTATTATAATAATTTAATATATAACTGGCCTTGAGTCCGAAGACTATTTATAAATATTATTACAAAACTTATCTAATTTAGAACAACGACTACGTTTCGTTCTATACTGGGACCTTTTTAGGTATGACAATTTTGTATACATATTATCTCCTACTAATAATATTGACAAAAGTAAAATTTAGAGGCAAGGTCCTACTTCATTGCCTGATGTAACCAAAATGAAACTCTTTACTCCATCATTAAAAATTTTGTACTTGAAGAAACTCCAGAAGAGGACAAACCGTCAGTGTTATTATAAATTAGATAATTTTTTTTAATAAAATGTGAAAACAGTCTACTTATTCAAGGCCATTTATTTATTTATATTATTAAAAATTATATGATTTTTCTATTAACAGCTCAAATGTGTGCGAGTCAAATTGTTATGCTATGCTGTTGTTCTGTGATGGTAAACATTTACAAATGATATTATTATTTTTTTCATTTTTGGCCATTTCAAATAAACGAAAATAGATTCATGTTAGATGATTTAAATTTTATTTACAAGTTATTTCTAGGTTACACCTATGATGTGATACAAATTCATTTCACATTATTAATCGTTCAAATATTTTTACATATTCGCTTTAAATATAGTCAGAAGATTGGAAAATGTAGGCTTCGCAGCTCATAGGGTGGCTTTACACTAGCAAATAACAGAAATGATTATTGCAATGATAACTTGCAAGTGTAAAGTACAGGTCAATTCCATGTGCAAGTGCTTGCATGTGAAGAAGCAAGAAGTTGCATAAGTAGTGTAGGAGTACGTCACAAGACGAAGTGCAAGTTCTTGCATGAATAGAAACCATTTCTATTTCCTTGAAAGTTTATAAGAAGCATATTGAGAGACCTAGTAAATACGTTTTTCGCATCAAAGGTATGAAATTTTAAAATTGTTTTCATTATATACATTTATTAAAAACATGAAAACATGCTATTTTATAGTTTAAAAATCGAGAAATAGATGTTTATTTTATAATAAAATAAATGGGCAATGAATAAGACATATCTGAAAATATAATTATTATTAATAATACGTATAATTAATAATTCATTCTTGCCATTGTCATGACTAGAATATAGTGCATAGACAAAATTTACAAGCATAAAATAAATGTATAATTTTATTTACATATAATTGAAGCATATAGAATTTTGAGCACGCCGTGCGTGTAGCACACGACTCACCTTTGTATGCGTCTTCTCAACAAAACATTGAATTAACAATGACTTTACTACGTGACAAAGTAACTGAAAAAACATCAGCCAATTAGTCAGAAATTTATTGTAGAAAATTTAAAACATTGTAATAAAACAAAGACTACGTTTTATCAATAATCTTTTGGAGTCTCTCCTGGAGTAAATTTCAAAAATGATAAATTCATAGTAATTGATTAGTTCATAATTTTTAATACAGTTAAACTAGACCCTCAATACTTTACAGTCATGTAGGATATAATCTTTACATATCAAACATGTAGAAGTACCTACACATGATTCTTGCACGATTAATAATAATTTGTATATTTACAGTTTTTATTGTAATTCCCCACAGTTCTGCGTTTCTTTTCTCGACATTTCAAAACAACTGCTGCATTCACATGTTATAACTGCTAGTCATTAAAATTAGAGTTGTTGAAGAAAATTATTACTGTAATAATTATTACTGTAATAAATAAAAACTACAAAAATATATATGACACTGCACAATGGGGACACAAAACACGCTCAGCACAGCTGTCCTCTAATCGCCATATTGGAAGCAGAAATGTGACGTCACAATTCACGAGATTCTCTCCAAATTTAAATGCTATCTGCAAAAATTTGCACGGTGAAAATGCAAGGACTCGCATGCAAGTTCTTACACTCGCTTACCAGTGTAAAGTAATCGCAGCAACCACTGACAGATATTCCTTTCTAGTGTAAAGCCGGCCATATCGAGTTGATTTAGGTTTCATTTTAAAACTGCTGGAATGGTCGTTAATGTGACTTGCCACTTGGCATGGTCTTGTGTCATTGATAGGTCAATACATTTTTTTTGACGGTCAATATATCTAAAAGAATTTATAAAAATCCGAAAAATGTATAGCTTTGCTTACTAATGAGTTGTCTATATGTGATAAATAAATTAGGATTGTAATGCAATCGTGGTAAAATGAAGAAAAAAACTAAATTTATTACTAATCATCACTTAACTGAGATTTGTATTTCTTCCAAAACTATTTACAGAATAATTAAAGTGTTCTTTTTACTATCTGTTCATTGTAAATTTCTTGCTTTAAAAGGTTGTATATTGCTAGGTTCAGATTATGATAATATCCACCACCCTGACTCTGAGAATGTTACTAAAGCTGCTTTAGTCGTCCATTATTTACTACCCACGTCTGTCTATCTACAAACTGGAATAATTTAGTAAATGTCATAGATTTTATTTGCATTAACAGCGCTGCTCTCTGAATGGTCCTGAGTAAGTGTAACATAACCATCGTGTGAGTTCAAGCTCTTTATTGAGATTCTTGTTAGATAACGCTGAACGTTATAACTACTCCTTTAATGATCTATTGATCACTTGCAAGCTTTTATGTTACGTTGTGATGCCAAAATTCCAGCCAAAATTTGATTGATTATCGGTTAAAGAAGTACGTCGGCATCTGGTCCCCTTTACCGCCTATCAATGATATAATGAGCTTGATGACTATGAGAGTGAAAGCGCTTAATTGAATAGTGAAATAGGAAGTGAAATCTATAGAATATGATCGGGGAACGAACCCAAAACCACCATACAACATTACATAAACAAAATTAAATAACAAAGTAACACAGGTAACGGACTTGACATTATCAAGAGTAAATTTTAATACTTACAGATTTTATAATTCATATTAACAAATACTAATTGAAAGACAAATAAGATAATCGGTGACAAAATAAATGTGGAACACAGCTCGTAAATGAAACAAACAAAGAAAATAGAAGAAAAAACTAAACAGAATATATAAATATTTGAAACAGAATTTTTTTTTTAGGGCAACAGGCTACATGAGGGTAATCCACATTGGGCAACTCCCCTTTGATAGCATAGGAAGGGATTTGAATGGGGGGAGGCGGAAGGGTAGAGGAAGGTAGCCAAGGGTTACTAGGGCCCCCGGGCTATATTTTAAGGATCCTACCCGGCATTCGCCTAAAGAAATGCAGGGAAAACCTTAGAAAAACCTGCATCGGGTAGGTCGGGCATTGGGTAATTGTCCCACGCCCTTCCGATAGCGGGAGAGGAGCTTGCTGTGGGGACGCAGCATTCCCTTCTCCGTGCCTCGACCAGTTTAGGAGGCAGCTGGCCGACTATTCCAATGGGAATAGCGAACAACTCTTACCGTATGCCCAAGGTCTGTGACCCCGGAACATACACCTCTCAGAACAGGCCGACTACGGAACATATTTAACAGTTTTGGAAACAATATTTCAACTATTAGCGAAACGTTAAATAAACAAAAAAATTAATGTTCCTTTTTTTTTAAGTTTGTCTGTAATAATGGTAGTTTTAACATTATTATTAGGGAAACGATCAAGAAACTCTTGTACTTAGAAAAACACGCCTTTCAATAAAATATACGCATAGTGATTCACAAAACTTTTAAAGTTATTATCGATCTTTACCTATTGGGGAAGACCATTGTATAAAACTATCCCTGAATAGTGAATACTTCTCTGGTAGAGAGGAAGACGATGCTTATTGTATTGGTATGCTAAGCAACTTCTAGTCTCATATTCGTGAAATTTGCTGATAGTTTGAAACATATTTACGTGTTTTTTTTAAACTTTAAAATTTAATGAATGAATACAGTAGGTAGAGTCTGTAAAGGGTTACAACTATATCTATAATCCGTATAAATAATTCAAATATCACGTTTTTCAAATTAAATATTTTAGTTCTTCTGGAGCAATTGCCTCAATTTGCGATGCCAAAGCACATAAGGTAATGAAAATAAACACTGTGTTGATATCAACATGTTGCATTAATGGTCTCAGAAAATAAAAAGCTGAACTAAGTTTCCGAACAAACAAATTCTATATGGTGGGTCCAATTATTTTGTCATCTATCCGAAAACCCAGGAAAGGAACTACTAATAGCATCAGATTTATAACTCAATAATCTTAAAAAAAACATTTAGATTGTCGGGGGTTGTGACTATCCAATATTAATGTAAGGTCATAAAAAGAACTGCTATATCGGATTTCAGTGTTGATCTGAATATTATATTAGTATCTTTGAAACCAAATCGAAACAGATGACAAGCCGACAAAAATGACCTCTATATCCTAGAATTATACGAAATATTGAGGCTTTAACCTAAATATAAATATAACCATCGGTCACCTCAGTCTAAGTAATATACAGAAATCTTCATATATACTTATATATTTGGAGATGGATTTTCTTGATGCATTTAATTCATCAGCAATAAAATCTTGTTAAAAAAAACAATTTATTTTCTATATAACAAAAGTAAATTAAAATAATATAATCAGAGAGGTGTATCTTTGGAGACACATTATAAAAGGTTATAGAATACAACGAGATACAGTATTAAAAGATTAATTTACATATTTCACTTTTTTACGAATATCAGAGAGACTGCATCGAAATTTGCACGGACGATTTAAATCTGGCAGGATCTGAAAAACTGGTAACCATCGTATGCAAGCAATGACATCACAACCGATATCTAAGTGTCGTTAAAGTAACTGTGAAATATGTGGATATGTCATATAAGTTAATGAAATCAGTATAACATTTTACTTGCATACGATTGAAATTAACATGGTAATATCCGTTGGTTGCTAATATTAGGTATCCATAACAATTATCGCGTATACAATTCTTAATTAAGGTCTAAATTTTAACAATTATCGCGTATACAATTCTTAATTACGGTCTAAATTTTATTAGCCATAAAACTTACAAACAATAATTAATAGAGGAGGTCTAATGGACGTTTTCATTTAAGTCGTATTTGTTGAGGGTCTGGATGAATTCAGGTTGTAATTGCTGCTATGGTTGGATTTCTAATAGTGGAGTCAGGGGATTTTTTTATAACTTTTTTGACTGTAGGTATTTTAAGGTCACTATGCGGTCTGTTGTTTTCGAAATATCAAGAAAGTCCTGAAATAATTCTTATTTTGAATTCCTTGGGTTTCTTTCGGATTGATTTTAGCTGCTACTCCACAAATAGAGGAAGCATACTACCAGGTTAGCGAGGTATAGATTGACGGATGTTGGGGACTTGCGGTTTGAGTTGACTGACTGACTCTTTGACGCTACGGTCCTTGCAGAACCTTGGTCTCCGCAACTATCTTCTTCCGAAGCTCTCTTTCGTTTTCTTGGTTCTCCATCTCCTGACTCCCATAGCGCGTAGGTCTTCCTCCACCTCTTCAATCCGACGCTTTCTTGGTCTACCTCTGCATTTTCTGCCACCTGGATGCCCCTCCAGAACTTTCTTTGGTTCTCTTGTGTTCTCCATCCGATGTACGTGTCCTACCCAACGCACTCGAGCAGTTTTTATCACATATATTATATCCTGCTCATTGTACAGGTCTCTAAGCTCCTGATTTGTTCTAATGCACCATCCCAGCTCTGATTTCGTTGGTCCAAAGATCTTCCTCAATACCTTTCTTTCCCATGACATTAACCTTTTTTATTCGGATTATTTAATATCCATGTCTCCGTTCCATATGTAACCACCGGGCGAACTATAGTTTTGTTATGGTCAACTTAGATTTCCGTGAAATTTTCTTCTTTCTTAATGTTGGAAATAAAGTCGCGTAACATCGATTTCCTGCGGCCAGTCTGGCATTGATTTCCTTTTTAGCTTTATTTGGTGCAGTGATCAGAGAGCCTAGATATCTAAATTCCTGCACCCCTTCAAAACACTTTCCTACACATCTGAAAGCTTGTGCCGGTTGGCTTGTTCTGGAACTCACCAAGAACTTCGTTTTACTATTATTTACTGCCAGTCCTATTTGTTGTGCACCTCTCTCCAATTCTTCATAGGTTCGGATTGAATTGAGATAATCTATTATTATGCTTAGACGTGAGATTGATTATGTGTTATGACCAGGATAATTTGGAGTCCAGTTTGTCCAAGATAAGTGTGTGAGGATTTATTTGGTATCTGCGAGATATCGAGATAGAGATTGTTTATGAACTGAATTCTTTTTACGAGAATGGTGGATTTTCTAGAATTTAAGGTAAATTGCAATTTTTTAGCCCATGCATTGATTAAGATTAAGGAATTTTGAAGATTGAATCTCGCTGATTCCAAGATGGCTATGTCGTCTGCAAAAAGAGCTGGTAAACTATTGGAGAGTTGAGGAACCAGAGACTGTAAGGTAATTAATTGAAGGCGTACCCTGTGGTGACTGGTATAAATCATGATCAGAGAAATATCCCCTCGTCTGTTGGAGCACGGAAGTATTTAGGACGAAACATTTGACTCGAAGGGTGGGAGCTTTCCCCGCGGCATGTGTGGTATTAAGGGATTGCAACTTTCGCGCAATTTGCCACAACATGTCACATCAAGTTAACGTCTCCAATTGGCTTTTGGATCAAGCACCAAGGGGAGCTCGCTACTCCAATCTAGTTAAGACCCTCAATTCGTATCTGTTTTATTGATTTCTTAGCCTTCAGCTGCAGTCATCACTCAGGCTAATAAGCTTTCTTTCACACAATTTGGAGCACTCGTATTCTTCTGATTATTCCGGTTAGATGACGTTATTGGCCAACTCATGAAACATCCTTCTTACTAAATATTCTTAAGAAAATCTGATTTTACTTGAGGTTAGGAAATGTTTTTAAATTAATTTCAAATTTTATTAAAATTGGAGAGATTTTAATATTTTCATATTACCACCACATCACTTACTTTTCCATTAAATACTTGTTTCTTGTAGATAATTGATTCCAAATTTCATACGCACAAAACAAACAATTTTTTACAACTGCTCTATAGCTTATCTGAGTTCCGTCTTGGCAAAGCCTAACTTAATTTAGAGATAAAAGTTATTAAATATATTTTTATATATCATTCGAGACAGAAAATATTTTATATTATTCTGACTTATTTTTTAACTTTAATAGAGTGGTAGCGACTAACGTAGACCTGCTCGTTCAGGGCGAACTGTCCCTCAAATAAGACGTTGAGTAACAGCAAATGTTGGGTATTTCAAGTAACTTTTACATTACTGACCTTTGGCACACCGAGTTTTAAAATATCGTAGAAATGAAATGAATACTAAGGCTCAAATCATATCGATAGCAAGGGAATGGCAGCACTGAAATCCGAGAGGTTGGCTATTTGACATATGCGATGATGATATTTATATGACCTCTGGGACTAACGGGATGATAGAGATTCAGGTACGCAACTCCGCGAGTGTCTTGAGAAACACCGAGTTGAATAGGTGTCTTGGACCTGATTTTTATTTTATTCATGACCATAGTTAATACTTGGTCAAAACATTGGTAAAGTATTAATTTCCCAAGATTCATACTTCTGTCTCAAAATTACGTCCTAAACGGACTAAGATTATTTTTTATGTAATGGCTATCTACCGGGACGACTGTCTGTCTATCATCTTACCTGACTCATTGAGGTCAGTTTGTCGATTCACCACAGAATAAATATTTCTCATGGTTAATTAGAATGAAAGTATTTCTACCGATGTGGTTTGTGTATAATTTTAACCCCTTTCGGCGTGGGAGGGGAGTACGCTTAGGAGTGGGGGTGGTGGCGTGTTACATAAACATAACGCAGAAATATCCGAAATTTGAGTAAAATCGTCTTAACTCCAGTTTTGTAAGTAGGACGAGCCAAGATTCGAACCCGGGACCTCTGTGATGCGAGGATGGCAGGAGACCAGCAATCGGAAAAATGGTATTTACACATATGAGGAGAAGATTTGAGATTAATGGGTTGGAAGGATAACTTTCTATGTGGGACGCTACTCTTTATATGTCAAATTGCTACTATTATGCATCAAAAAAATTAAAAATATATTACGTCTGTTTTGAAAATTAATAATAAGATAAAATAACCAAATAGACACAAAATAACTGATGATTTAATTACCACACTTCGTTTCTTCAGATGCTAAGAAAACAAAAACACAAGAGCCAAGAGCGACACAATACAGTTGACAAATTCAAGAGCTATGTCATGTAAAAAACTTTCGAGTTTGTCAACTGTATTGTACGGTTGTATCGCTCTTGGTTCTTGTTTTTTTATTTTCTTAGCTCCTGAAGGAAGGAACAGGGTTTCCAGAAACGTTGTGTGGTACTTACATCATCACTTCTTTTGTCTGTATTGGCTATTTTATCTTATTATTGTATCAAATGTATTGTATCAAAGTGTTGGATTTGTATCAAAGTATGGATTTAAATTATCAAATTACTTAACTTTTATGTACTAGCTAGTAGCTCAAGTTAATCTAGACAGTAGACTCAAACACAGTTAAGATTATTTATCATTGTTTGCTTAGCATCACGAGATTTGGATTAATTATCATACTAGCTCAGTTATTTTCAAGATACAAAACTACAGATTACAATTATAGTCGGAAAGAATTGCTGATAAATTGTAATTCAATTCTCAAAATGGTTTGAATGTTGACTTTATCTACTGAATTAATTTTAAGAATATTGAAATTTTTCGTCACAATAAAATATCTATTTTTTCTCATCCAGAAATCGCTTATGTTTTTACCACAGAAAAACACTATTTGGATCATATGAATAGGGCGTACTTTATTCTGAAATATTTTACAGATTGCTGACGATTAAAAACTTCTCTAGTATTCTTAAAATATTAATTAAAGATCAAAATTATCCCATTATGTGGTGCGTAATACAGAAATAAATAAATTTGTTTGCGAATCAGTAAACAACTTTGCAAATAAACGAATGCCATTATGAAGTCCTTTGTTACAATATTAATATAATTCTTTCTTTCTTTCTTATTTTTTTTTTTTTTTTTTTGGTGTAGATAGGCTATGTATAGGGTAATCCACATAGTGGCAACTCCCCTCTTATAGCATAGGAAAGGGATTTGAAAGGGGGGATGCGGTAGGGTGTAGGAAGGTAGCCAAGGGTTACTATATATATATATATATATATATATATATATATATATATATATCCTCTTATTTCTCATCTCACCTGTAGCCGACTCAACACTAATCTGGTAAGGAAAAAACTGTTGACATGGAAAATAGTAGCTCGAAATGGAAAAGTTATTTAAGAAAATCTGTGTCGCGAGAGCTTTTGGCTATATTTTCCATTATCATACCGTAAAATTTACACAGCAGTTCATGAGACTGGTGGTAAATATTTATAACCGTATGAAATTCAAAATAAATAACCATCTCAATTCAATTATTGATTTATTAATTGGAACTTTCGAATTATAAAGTATTGTTCATCTTTTACAACATTAAAAATATCCTATATTTAAACACATTCTCAAATAAATCACGTCTAACACTACCTAGAGTTTTATTCGTCATTTGACTGACGTCAGTGTTGATAGTCTTAATTATAAATTATCTAAAATATTTTATATAATTATAAAATACATAATTCCGAACAAAAAAATACGTAATTGGCATGGCGAACTTTTCTGCGGGTAGTACGAATATGTTAGTCATTGCCCATGACGTTCGAAAGATGACCGTGACTCATGACATGGAATGCAGCACAATAAACAGTAGACGTTTACTGCCAAAGATATCAGTGTGTGAACTTCGCATAATATCGCAGATTTCAGCCAAAGGGAAGAGGACACAAAAGATACGAGTACATATTTACCTTTCCAGTATTAGACGATCCGATGTCTTCGAATAATTGCAACTTTACAATAAATAAATAAATTTGACATACAAAACACTGTAAAATTATATTTTTATCAGCTGTTTTAATAAATTTCTTCTGTTTATTTATTTATTGTTAGATGTCATATAACTTTTGTTTAATTATTATGAAAAAATCTTCTTGTTTATGATGAGCATTGATTTAATTTGTGTTTGTATTTGATAATATTCTGGAATATAATAATATTATTTCGCTGAGGAGTTTGTATTATTAAAAAGATCAAAAGAAAACGTTTAATGATAGTGATTGCCAAAGATTGAATGGGATGAAGGAAAAATATTTAAATGGATAACCCTATTTATAATTGTTTGGATTCCGCTAGCTGGAGAAACATTTGGTTAAATTAAGGCGATGTACCTGTTATTTCAACTTTTACGTAAAATAAAATAAAAGTTTACACTTCGTATAATCAACAAATTCTAATTCGGGTACTTTGAAGGCTCAAATTTATTGTACTAATTTTATTCGTATGCGGAACACTATAGTTATTACTTGAATTTAAGTGTAATAATAGTTTCTTCATGGTCACTTCATTCATCTAGTCTGAAGTAATGGTACTGAAACAGATTATTATAGATAGTTGAGCATAGAGGTTACGTTTTTGTTATAACTTCGTGGAATATGAAGGAAGATAATAGCTGTTTCTCTGGAATTCGTAATATTGAACTATGTAAAATAAGCGAAACTGGATTCTTTCAACAAGCAATTTTATACTGTTTCCGGAATATTTGTCGTATGACGTGTTACACTGATGAAATTGCGAAACCGAGGAGAAGGAGTGGGGGAGGGTGGTCTGTTGAAGAAAATTTATTAGTGGAAATTTTCCCAGCCATTTAACGTAGATATGTGTTGGTCATGTAATATGGATGGCTACGTTCCGCCAAATTACAGCTTATTTTATTGTCCCCTCGGCGCTGTGCGGGTGACAGTTTCTTACAAGTCGTAGCGCGCCGGGGGCCTTTTTTGTCGTGTGTGACGTGGGGGTGCGGGGGCGCGGGGGCGGGGTGATTTAGCTGCGGCATGCTCCGCTAGCCTCACCGCCGGAAGTTTTATCCGGACGAGGACGAGGGGGACACAGACGCAACGTAATGACGAATGGTCAGCCCTATGTGATTCCGCTCGCTTTTAACGCTTTGCGGGCTGAAACATTCATCAAACTACCCCACCGCCCCCGACCGCAAACTTTATTAAGACGCTCCAGACAACATGCTCCGCCACTTTTATGACGTTTTAAAATTATAATACCTCACACAGTGAATCGTGCAATCGAGAAACGACGTGTAAAACGACAAGGGAGTTTCAGTTGTGGTTCGTCGAGTGCAAACGTATTAAAAGTCTATTCCGTTAGAATATGAGATATTTTATGTGACGTTTGAATTTTTTTTATAGCGAATGTTTAATTTTCTTGAGAGACCTGTCACTTCTGACAATAAGATTCTGGAACAACTGTTTCTCGTTTTCGTATCCAGGCCTACACGCAAAATAAAAATAAAAAACCTACTATTTTCACTTAACCACATTTATAGGAAAATTTCTAATAAAATATTCATCTTTCAAATTGTCCATTCGCAGAATTCTTTTTTTTTAGGGTAACAGGTTACATGAGGATAATCCACATAGTGGCAACTCATCTTTAATAGCATAGGAAGGGATTATAAAGGGGGGATGCGGTAGGGTAGAGGAAGGTAGCCAAGGGTTACTAGGGCCCCCGGGCTATGGTTTAAAAATCCTACCCGGCATTCGCCTAAAAAGGATGCAGGGAAAACCCTAGAAAAACCTGCATCAGGTAGGTCGGTCATTTGGTAATCGTCCCACGCCCTTCCGATGGCGGGAGAGGGGTTAGCTGTGGGGTCGCAGCTTTCCCCTCTCCATTCCTTGACCGGTTTAGGAGGCAGCTGGCCGACTATTCTAATAGGAATATAAAACTCTGACAGAAGTGACTAAGAGTGAGAAATACTTTCGTCTACCATCCATGCGCTGGGGGCGTTTACTTCATGGCACGTTTCTTTTCTCGATCGTAAGTAACCATTCTTGGTAGTGTTTTCATTACTTTTGAAGCTGTTCCACCCGTCCTACCCTTCATTTCCATTAAGGGTTTAAATTAGGCTTTGGAAACTTCGAGAATGACACTATTAAACTCTGCGACCCAGACAACTTTCCATTCGACGCTAATAATTGCCTATTTAGTATGTCCATTCCTAAAGTCCTTGTTTTTTTTTACGCAAATACTGTTTGTTCCTTGAACGTAAGTTCTCAGCAAATTTTTCAACATCTTCCACTCCCACTCCTAGAGTATGAACTACAAATTTATCATCATAGTCAAAGAAATTTTGACTGTTCTCTCGTGAAAGCAGATAAGATTGTTGTTGTATCAGGACCGCACGTTCGTAGTCTTCATGATTTTACTTGACTTTCCGTAAGATGCACACGAACCTACTGGAAAGTGATACTGACTTCCATGGATAATTCCACGAAATAAATTTTTTTTTTGGGCTAGTTGAATGGTTGTGAACTGATAATTTTGGGTCATTTAGAAAATTTGAAAATGGTTTTCCTTTAAAAAATATTAAATTTATTATTTATTTAAATTACAAATTTAAAAAAAAATTATATGTGGGATCCTGGTTAAAATGTAAATGATTGTGAATTTTTTTCTCTGAACAGGTGAATATAGCAAACTACCAAAAACTCTTCAAAATTAAAAATTAAAAATTTTCAAACTGAAGAATTATATTGCATGATTAGTAACATGTTATTTTAAGCCAGTCACCCTTTCCATATTTAGTTCGCAACTACGCCGGGAAAACCTACGTTACTTATGGTTTTGCGTGTTTTAATATTTTTTAATCGTGCTAATTCCTTACGTGGGTAAGCAAATATGTCTGTGATACTAACCTCCTTGGTGTGCTGATATCGCGGGCCGTGAGCGGACATTCTATATCGCTGTAATTCGTATTTCTCTTTTAATTTTACGAAGAATAATTCGTTAATAGATTAGAATTACTGCATTTTAAATATGCAGATCTCTGGTTTTTTGAACTAAGGTTCCCACAAGCGAGTCAGCTCGGCCTGTTTTGAGAGGTGTATGTTCCGGGGTCACAGATCTTGGGCATACGGTAAGAGTTGTACCCTGTTCCCATTGGAACAGTCTGCCAGCTGGCTCCTATACTGGCTGGTAGAGGCACAGAGAAGGGAATGCTGCGTCCCTACAGCAAACCGCTCTCCCGGTATCGGAAGGGCGTGGGACAAGTACCCAATGCCCGACCTACCTGATGCAAGTTTTCTAGGGTTTGTCCTGTATTACTTTTAGGCGAACGCCGGGTAGGATACTTAAACTATAGCCCGGGGGCCGTAGTTATCCCTTGGCTACCTTCCTCTACCTTTCCGCATCCCCTCTTTGAAATCCATTCCTATGCTATTAAAGTGGAGTTGCCACTACGTGGATTACCGTCATGTAGCCTGTCACCCTAAAAAAAAACCATTGTATTGCATGTAACCGGGAGAATGGCACGCTATGCGATAAACCCGTTTGTCACTTGATGACGACAAAGGACAAACCCGTCACTGGATCCCGCTGAGCTTGCCACCATCATAATGGTATAGTGAACTCAATGGTGTAGGTAGCAAAACCATTGGTTTGAAGAGTTAATGAGAGAGACATTAGTTGAGTTTGTGCGTCGAATGGGATAATTTTTGTTATTAATTATTTTGCTTTTATTGTCCATTAAAGTTGTGTATTTGCATACGTATTGTTAACATGGAAAATTTTAAAAATCAAGACTTAAATATATTTTTCCGTAATACATAGTAACTTAATAAGGTTTGAGTCAGAACTCATAGATCTACAGCAATGAGAACTCTAGTGTATGATGAGATTATCGGTAATTGAAAAGAATAAGTTCTGTATTTTTCTACTTCTTAGTTATGCTACAGGTTAGTGGATTTAGATTTTAAGCAGATGTATTAAGAAAAAACCGGACGAGTTACCTGGAGTCATTAATTTAGACCTTGCGATGTTTATCAGATTGAGGACGTCATAATTGCAATTAGGCAGTACAACTTCGCGTCGGAACTAGAACACACAGAAGTCATTTCACCAACACCAAATTTATCTACCTCGCTGTGCAACGTTTATGTAATCCATTAAAGATAGTGGAAGAGACTGACAAACTGTTAATCCATACCAAAATATTACGCTCATCCTTAATATGTAATAAGTTTATCTCTAGCACCCTGACAGGTGAGCAGGATATGATGTAACTAAGAAAATTAACAACTATACATGACAATCACCTAACTTACAATGTGGGATGTCTTGTACTTGCACTGCTCTCACATGAATCATCAACATTTTCTGATAAACAAGTGCCTAAATATGGCGTTGAAATGGTAGGAAATATAATACGTGATTTAGTTAAGAAAATCAAACTTAATTGGGACCCTGCCAATTCGTGGTGTGGTAGACACATAGGACGAGTTCAATGCGAGAGACAACCTTTTAATTTTACCATCCACATTAAGTGGGGCATCCAATAGATCTATATTAAAAAAATAGCTTTGGTTTGAACGATGTTAATTGTTTCACAAGACATAAAATGCAACACCCCAATTAAATTCAGTGATTCGTACAATACTTTACAGATATATCACACCCATCCTCCCATTTGAGTGAAAACAGATACAATGCACAATATAATTTCACAGGGTAAAATTTTAATGTTTTATTTCTCCGCTACAAGCATTCGTTTCTGTGAACCTGTACAATCTGGGAACCAAGTGCTTCACCAATGAAATTCCGGCAGCTGAACGAATTAAAATTATCTGCAAAATAACGTGAACATAAGCATAATGTCCAAGGTGTTGTTGGGCCTGAAGAATCTCGTAAAGAGTTTATTTTGTGTATTTATAGGCGGTTACTTGAAAGATTAATAATTGAATAACGTGAGTGGAAGTTATTTTTCCCCATATCCAATTAAAACAACCTAACAATCGCCATGGTTAATATAGTGTTCATTATATTTGATTGCATAATAAACAGATCTAGGATTTAGCCCATTAATGATAATGTAATCAACCTAATATTATAATTATTAATATTTATAGATACTGTTTACATTCAATACTCACCAGGAAACATGACAACATAGACTTAAACATTTCCATTTGCAATGTGTGAAATTATCCATTTTTTAAATATTTTATATATCTGTAACTTTAACTTTCGGTAAATAAATGGGTTTGAAAGGGAAAAAATATACTATAATATTGCTTGAAGAAAAATAATTGATTATTTTGAATTTATGAGCAGAACAAAATGAAGTATCAGCAGATGAAGGTTCTGATGTTATTTTACTTTCATACATTGAGATAAATTATCTTGTAAGAAATTGTGTGAATATTTACAGTAATAGCTTCTAGGTTCTTTTCACGCTCTACTGATAGTTTAAACGTCATAATAAAAATTATGGTTCCTAATTCTTCGTAATGAGCGCATAAATGCTTCCGTTAATATCTCAAGAAGATTTTGAGAACCATTGTTACAATACGTATGTAATTTCTTATGATACATGAATTATAACATATAAATCTTTGGACCACATCTTTCTTAAATCGCTGATTAAGATTTTTTTAGTGTTTAGTGCTAATCAATACGCGGCTCGAAGTTTTTCTGGGTCTTTCTTATATTTTTCAAACTACATATTGGATTGGATGAGTTGGAATATTAAAGTTTTTATAATAATTTATACAATATTTGATACAAGAGAAACAGAGAAGTCTTGTAGATGGGGGGCGTAAGAAGGTGTAATGTCTATCCATCAAAGAAAATTAATTGCTTGCGGAGAGAAGCAGATGTTTTCTTGCAGCTGGCATTGCGGACATTGTTGACCATATTTATACAAGTGTAATTTCGAGGAAGGACCAGTTGTGCTTTCGTGTGTCAGACTAGAATAACTGATGGTTTTATGCATGTGCGTCGGAAGGTATTTGAGATTGATTGTTTTCCAAACTTATAAATGTATTATTTGAAAAACATTGCCTTACGATGATGGTACAGATATGAATAAATCATAGTAAAAAAAGTCGAAGAGAGTGATTTTCATAGTTGTGGCAATAGCGAAATAACAAAAGGTAATTGTATAACAGCATACAAGATCGCCACACAACACAGAAGCAGACCTTCCATAGTCAACGTTCCGTCTTCGTCGGGGCCGTACCATAAAATTCATATCACAACTAAGTCACATATTCATGTTTTAATTTCACAATCTCTAAATCAGTGTCCGCCATGAGAAAAATAGAATCATTGAGCCCATTCAGTGAAAGTAGATTTTATACGCATCGTATCATTGTTAATGAAGAGTTATTTTGCTGATATATAAAAAATATTAAATTTATTATTAATATAAATTACAAAATTTTAAAAAAAATTATAATAAGTGGGATCCTGGCTAAAATGTAAATGACTCTGAATTTTTTCATTGTACAGATGAATATTGCAAACTTCCGAAAACTCTGCAAAATTCTAAAATCTAAATTTTTTAAATGAATATTACTATATGATTATAAACATGTGTGATATGTTATTTTACGCAAGTCACTGTTTTCCAAAATTGTTTGGTGTGTTTAATTTTTTACCGCGTTTATTTCTTACGTGCGGTAAACAAATATTTATTTTTGTCTGTGATACTAACCTCCTTGGTGTACTGATATCGCAGGCCTCGAGCGGACATTCTATACCGCTGGAATTAGTATTTTTCTTTTAATTTTATGACGGACTAATTTGTAAATAAATTGAATTACTGCATTTTTAAATATGCAAATTACATGTTAAATTTATGGTGAGAGCTTTATTTAGTAAATACTAATTATTATTCCCTGTTACACTGAGGAATAAAAAAGATTTTTTGGTCTCATAAAGTAAAATACGTGATTCTTATAGTACATTTTGTCCTTAATTCAAATATGAATCACCCAAGTTTTTTCGAAAGACATGCATATAAAAATATTAAACATTTCTAAATACTTTACAGACAATATTCAAACTTCCTGACTGACCTAGAAAGTAAGAAATTACGCCATATTTCGCCTGTAGAGCAACCCTTTCGATAAATCAACATTAACCGGCCAGCATATTAGGATTCCAATTGCCTTGATACTTCTTTCCCATAGCTGAAATCTCCTGACGCAAGTGTTCCACGTTCTTATCGCTCGCTGAAATCTAGGTGCGAGTGTAGGGAGTTTATTTTTAAGGATATATTACAACACTTAATTTTACAAAATATTATACAATCATTGACAATATCATGGTAAATTTCCGCCTTTCGATTCCAAAAAAAAACCAAAAAACTACTGCAGTATTTGTCGCTTGTATGTTGAAGTGTAATGAATCAGTATTTTGTGCATTTACATAATATATATATTCCAAATAGTAGAAACCATCAAACATCGAAGATTAAAGTCGTGGCTTAGCCCCGGTGGAAACACAAGAACTGTTTATTCAGTAAAAACCAAATAATATTATTTTAATAATAATTATTAACTACTTCGTAGTGACGACCAAAACCCTAAACATATCCTAAACACAGACATAGTTTAATTTTATTTGCCCATTAATTTATACTAGAAGGTTGACTAAAATAATACAAATATGTTTTAAATTATTCGTAAGTGTGCAAGGAATCACTGATACAAAGCCAGGACAGTCGCATCATCATGACACGTATTACGTACTGGTCAGTTATTCGTAATTCTGATTTTGCCATAAATTGACATTATATTTTGCATTACGACTTATTCACGTATCGGTAAGTAATTTTTTCCGATGGCCTCGATGGCCGTTTCTCTGAAATATACTGAATTAAGTAGAAATATTTCTTTAAGGAGTGGTCCAACTCGTGTGCCCAGTTCTGATTACAATTTTTCGTCTCTGAAGACCAAATCAGTTCATTACTGTTCGAAACATAGAACACTTTATTCTTTTCAGATGGCGATGAGTTCACACCTTCAGAAGTTAGTTAAAATGAACCATAATTAATTTTTAACACTTCGTCCCATAACTTTAAACGCACGAGATTAGAATGGGAATTTCTTTCTTTCTTTCAGGAGAGTTACGGAGTTAATTAATTGTGTTTATGAAAGTAATGGTCAGCTTCAGAGGTTGCCGCAGTCGTACATAAGAGCTATCTCGGCGTGACGTACAATTTTGGCCACGAAAATGTTATATCAGATGAAGCCGAGGCGATGAGTTTTTGCAAGTTGGAGCGTATCCCTCGGCCATCCTGGGTGACCGGCAGCGGGCAATAAAAATACCCTCGCGACATTACCATAAAGAGCGCAGGGAGGGAAGCCGCTTATCTGTTATTATTACTTTTCAGACCGCAGAGCAGGAAAACTCTTGATGTCGGTCATTCGTCGTCCGGAGCACGGCCAAATGAGACCTACTCTGCCGGGGATAAGAATCAGCCCTCTGACTTTCAGATGCTGCGGGAAGATTCTGCCTGAGGCACGCACCTTCACCGTCAGTCAAGGCAATCTAATTCCAACTGTAAAATATCTCCATGAGTAGCGTCATTGGATACAACACATATGAAGGTAATAGGGCCAACGAAATTAGTTGGAGGTTTATTTCACATGTTACAGAATTGAAGGAACAATTACTGAATTTAGTAATAATATTTTTAAATATAACGTATTTCTGTACTCAACGTCTGTGAGCTCTGCAACGTCATAGTCCCTAAATAAACGACTGACGGTTTGACATGGCATTTTCAGCCAGTCACAAGTTTCTTAAAATTTGTAAAATAACTTACTCGTAAGGAAAATCGAGGTATCAAGGTCGATCATGTCTGATCTCTGATCGGGAAATTATCTTTGCATGCGGCGCGGGATTTTAACAATTTTATTCAGATTTATAAAAATAAATTATATATCATTAACAAAAATAGTTGTGGTTGGTTGAAATAATACTGAGTGGAGCCCATACGTGAATATAATATGCTACGAAAAGATTATATTGTGAGAGGAATGGAGGATTACGTCTGACAGGTTTTGTTATCGGTGAGATGAAAAAGAAAAATCGTACATAGATTATAATTGTGAAGAGGTTGTTTGAAGACAACAAAATAATAATTGTAAAAGTTCGAAAACGGTTTGTAAACATGGAGACAATTATTAGAAAGAGAATATATTCAATACTCGCCTTAAATGACTAGTCTCAAAAGTCAAATAAAATGACTCTAAATGAAAAAAGTCTGCTATTTTCAATGGTAACGAAAAGAACTTGATTGGGGCAAAAGGTTTTTTGCTATTTCTGTGTGAAAATGCACAAAATTTGACGCGTAAAATTTGAACCTCATAATTAATAGCGTATATCTTGACAACAAAGTGAGTTTAATAGCTGGTACTTTGGCAGCTTTAAAGAAGCAATGGGTTTCGTTAGTTCTCCACAGCATCAGTTTCTGAAAGGTTTTGTTGCAAAGTTGTAAACAATTAAAAATATGCTCCAAATTGATGTGACAGATTTTTTGAGCAACTTTGTGAGATAACAGCAATAAAAATAAAACTTTTTGAACCTTGGAACTGAAACCTTCGTGTAGATCATAAAAAGTTGTCTCTGGTTGCCATTTTTCAGGAAGCTAGCAGCTACAGTTCCACAACAATAGTACTTGGAACTTGCCAATTTGTTAGAACGTGCCACACTGGCGCATGAGTGAACTTTATGCTGCAAACCTTACGTGATGAGTCTCAAAAATGAAATTAGATGACTGTAAAAGGAAAAAGGTCTGCTCTTTCCAATGGTAACAAAAAGAACTTGATTGGACCAAATGTTTTTTTTGATATTTCGGTTTGAAAATGAACAAAATTTGATCCTCATATTAATTAACATATATCTTGACAAAAAAGTAAGCTTGAAAGCTGATACTTTGGTAGCTTAAAATCAGTAATGGGTTTTGTTAGTTTACCAAAGCATAAGTTTGTAGAACGTCTTGTTTCAAAGTTATAAGCACAAAAAATCTTCGTCAAATTGACGTGACGGTTATTTGAGCAACTTTGTGAGATATCAGCAATAAAACTAAAACGTTTTAAACCTGGGATCTGCAACTTTCATGTAGAGCATAAAAAGTTGTCTGTAGTTGCCATTTTTCAGAAAGCTAGCTGCTACAGTTCCACAACAGTAGTACTTGAAACTTCACAATCTATTCACGCGCACGGTTGAATTGCACAGGTGACTTTTTTTCAGGAGGCCCTGGCGCCCCCTCTATACTTGAAGAAAGCCTGCGAGGGAGTTTCTCTCGCAGGCAGAACCTTTTAGGAGAGATACGAAGGGGCTACCTTTGGGTATGCCTTTTCCTTTCCGTTTTTGAACTAAGGTTCCCATAAGCCGAGGCACCTCGGCCTGTTTTGAGAGGTGTATGTTCCGGGGTCGTAGACCTTGGGCATACGGTAAGAGTTGTTCGCTATTCCCATTGGAATAGTCGGCCAGCTGCCTCCTAAACTGGTCGAGGCACGAAGAAGGGAATGCTGCGTCCCCACAGCAAACTCCTCTCCCGCTATCGGAAGGGCGTGGGACAAGTACCCAAAGCCCGACCTACCTGATGCAGGTTTTTCTAGGGTTTTCCCTGCATTTCTTTAGGCGAATGCCAGGTAGGATCCTTAAAATACAGCCCGGGGGCCCTAGTTAACCCTTGGCTACCTTTCTCTTCCCTTCCGCATCCCCCCTTTCAAATCCCTTCCTATGCTATTAAAGGGGAGTTGCCCAAAGTGGATTACCCTCATGTAGCCTGTTGCCCTAAAAAAAACCCAAAAAAACCCCTCTATACTACTAGTGAATCTGGAATTTTGCTCAACATCACTTGATGCTTTATTCAACACTATCACCAAATTTCATCAAAATCCAAGGTGGTACCCAAAAGGCGATTTGGTCACTTGACTCGGAATGATCCATACGTTCATAAAATTCAGTTAAAAGAACAAGGAGGTTATTTGAAAGAATATTAAAATAGTTTGTTGACTTTGTCATTTGTTTAAATGTATATTAAATATTATGTTGGGAAATCGATATTAAGTATTCATTAACTAATGACGTCAGATAAATCTGGTCTGAAGCTTAACTAACAGCCCAGGCGGATCTACGGAAACCAAAAGTACTATAATATCAAGGTATCGTTAAAAAATATAAACAATTATAAGTGGTGAATTCTGTTTGTTTTTAAGCGTTGTTAACAGATCAATTTCGAAGGACCCACCCACACGTATACCTTGTGACTGTAAAAGTATAGTAGTCTATTCCATAAAAGAAGCTAAAATATCCACAATACTGTGATTAATTTGTCGGGTTGTTATTTAACTGCAGACTTGACTAAATTGAAAAATATTGTAAGTTGATATTTTTGTTTTAAATAATCGAGGTGATATTATTCTTGAGGCAGACATTATTGTTTATATACCACAGAAAGCGGCATCAAAATTCATTGTTAAGATAATAAGCGAAATTTTATGGCAGGAGAACTCTGCACCACCTGAATATCGCAGACGGACGAAAATTCTTCACAATTCCTATTATCCGCCACTACAGTTGGTTAAACATCAGTTACAAAATGAAATATATTTAAATAATTTACTTTCCGAATTTTTTATGTATTGATCAGCGCACCATGGTACGCTCCGAACAAGGTTATCATTAGTGATCTTGGAATAGACTCTGTTGCTGAAATAATACATACATTTAGTGTATGATATGATAGAATTAGAGCACATGCAAAAAAATTTGCTAAGTATCTGTTCAAAGAATATGGCAATTCACGACGACTCAAAAAGTTGAAACGTATATAATTGTTCTATTCTACTATATTCTTTTGGGGTACGTTACTTACAAATAAGTAACTTTATTTTCGTTTAAAGAAGTAGTCAGTGCACTACATCTAGCATATTATTTCCTGTATTAGAAAATTTACTAAATTCCTGTAGACAAATTGTAAAGGAAATTGAGAATTGAAAAGCACTTAAATTTATGTGGCTGCAATAATAAGTTAAAATAGCCGACTACAGACAAAAGAAGTGATATAAATCCCACACAAAGTTTCTGTACTTCCTGTGGAGTAGGGGGTCAGCGTGGCTACCCCGCATCGCACAGGTCCCGGTTTCGAATCCCGGCGAGAGCTTGGATGTTTGTGTGCGTGAGAGAAAAGGCAAAAATTAGTTCCCTTAATGAGTCGTTCATGAATAAATCAATATATAACATCTCTGGAAACATTGTTCCCTCTCAAAAGCTTCTGATATTTTCCGCTCATCTGTGCAGTTGTGTCACTCTAGGCTCTTGTGTTTTTAGTTTTCTTAGCACCTGTAGAAAGAAACAATGTTTCGAGAACGTTGTGGTATTTTATCGCTTCCTTTGTCTGTATTTGGATATTTTATCTTATTATTTTTCAAAACAGACGCATATTCTTCATTTTATGTGACTATAATCGGCTACGACGAATTTCCGTTTTTAATTTTCATTAATGGAGGCAATTTATTGGCATGAGCTGTAATGACCAATCGTAGCAATTTATATAGAAACGTTCCTCTTTGCGTGCTAGTAACAGTTAATGTAGGCTATTCGACGAAGAACTAACAATGCAAGGTTTGTTTTGTGGCATTTTAAAGTTAATAAAATACATATGAAATCATTTTATCATATCTTATGAATCTTCACAGAGCGACGAAAATTAAACTTTGAACCGTGAATTAAGATCTTTCTATTTAGTAATTTCTATCCATTTCATATAATGACACGATCTATCTTCTGTGTGTAGGAAACTTTCTGTATTCCTCGCAAGACACATTTCCATGTCATTTTGAAATTACATTTCAACGATCAAAAGCCAAATCGGTGAACTACTCACACGTGAAAGCCCGTTTTCAGACATGGAGAAAAAATAGTGCATATTTGACATAGATCAGATACGTCAAAAATGATTATTAAAACTGAATGCTATAATTTAGTACTGGTACTTTAATACTAAACTCAAATAAGTAGTTTTTATAGTTTGTCTGGTATTAGTATAATGTTTAATGCACTTAAACTCCATAAAAGGCATTCACTCAGGAGTTTAGAAATAAAGGAAGAAATCATACACAAATTCAAAATTATTAATTGAATCTATTAAATTGAGACTCGTAAGTCGACTAGGAATTTCTATATTATTTTTAATAGTTTTCAATTTAATGTAGCGTATATCAAAACATAATTAGTCAATTTTTATTTATTCAATCCGTATAATTTTCAGGGAGGGAATCATAATATATTTCTGTTACGTTTGGAAATAGTTTTCCTTAATCCAGGACGAAAATAACGTGTAAGGAATTTTAATATTCACGTTCTCATTTATATGCAACTGGTCCAAAATTAAAAATATCTAAAAACCGCGTGTATATGTTAACTGCAAAGTGGCGGTAATTGCTACTGAGAACTGACGTTTGCGCCGCACTCCTGAATGTTACACCGACACGCAGGAATATTCTACAAACGACCCTCATTGATAAAAGCCGAGGTAATCCAGCGTAGAGATAACACATATTAAGAAAGGAGTTACGAAAAAGGGACTAAAGTGGTTTCGTTCAACAATTGTTAAAACTTATTTCCTTCTTTTTTATTTGATTAAACGCTAATGGGCAATGCAAGATGAGAATTTAGGGTGAAATCATCTGTAGGCTTGGTCGAATCGATGGCTTGAAGGAACGCCGGCGTCCCCAGCGTGATTGATGCAGTTGTCCGCGACAGGGAAGAACGCGGCCGAGCGTACCGATTGCCGGGGGCGTAATTGCCGTGGTCTTTCGCTGTGTTTACTTGCTTCTGCACACAAGGTCCCCTTCTTTCTCAGACCATTACTTATACGGCGTGGGCTGCCCGCTGGCTCATTCCTACAGACACTGCTTCTGACAGTGGACCAGAATAAGTAAACCCACGGTGCTGTACGCGTAAACGAGAAAAAAAAACTTGCGAGGTTAGCCACTTCGTTTCTATTCGTGAACTATTCTCTTGTGCATAACTATTTGTCCCTTATTCCACTATTGTTTTTTTTTCACGTCAGGTATGAAAAGATTTGTATAAATTAACGTCTTTAATTGACAGTGAAGAAATGGATTGTCTTTGTTTCTTGATAGTTTGATTGTTCTCTACCAGAGTGTCATCGCAAAATGCATTAAGTACTGCTCTTAGGAC
Organism: Zhengitettix transpicula; assembly: GCA_037074705.1. NCBI lineage: Eukaryota > Metazoa > Arthropoda > Insecta > Orthoptera > Tetrigidae > Zhengitettix > Zhengitettix transpicula. The sequence goes on along the minus strand of CM073591.1, from coordinate 183,341,301 downwards.
TTGCTTTTTCCTTATAATCGCTTTTAAGCTTTTACTATGTTTCTGATGGTTCAGGCATTTATCCCATTTTTTTAAATTTTATTTCATTTTAATATACTAAACATTTTTTAATCCGAAGATTTTACAATTATATATATATATATATATATATATATATATATATTAATTTACGGTGGTTGCAAGGTCAATTTATCGTTTTCTTTTTCGCCTTCTGAAGGGGTTTAGGTGGATGAGGGTGGGATTCTGTATTACGTTGGATTTGGGCGATTTGAATGATGGTTTTCTGGGTTGAGGGAATATTTATGTTATTGTGGAGTCTAGTGTTAGTAACGTACCAAGGACAGTTAGCTATAAAGCAGAGTATTTTATTTTGGGATATTTGAATTTTATTTATGTGGGTGTTAGCGGCCGAACCCTAGATATAACAGGCATAAAACCAGAGGGGATATATGAGAGATGTGTAAATGAGTTTTTTTTGTTGTTGTGAGGGATAAAGGAGATTTCGGGTTCAGTAACGGTTTTAATTTGTGGAATCGGTGGATTATTATTTTTTTAAGATGGCAAGTGTGAAGGGACCACGTTAGTTTGGAGTCGAGGGAAGGATGAGGTATTTATGGGAAGATTTAGTAGGGATAGTGGAATTGTTGATAGTGACTGATAGATCGTAGCCTTTTCTTTTTAGGGAGAAGGGAACGGTTACGAATTTGGAAGGATTGATGAGGTTTAAGGATGTACGAAGGTGGTTTGCTGCGGTTTGGTATTCGTATGCGTGAGAAGTGATAGAGATATCGTCTGCGAATATTGAGGAGGTAGTAGAGGGGATAATAGGAATATCGTGGGTGTAGATGGAGTAGAGGAAGCATTGATCCTGATACTGCTCGAAAACATTTAATTTTTCCCCCGTGTAAACAGTGAAGCACAGGAGGGGATCTCGAATACACGTAATTTATTGAAACAAACATGAATGCCTCCTCGCTTGTTAGTTTTAGTAATGGTCAGGTTGAACTGAAAATTAGAATGTTTTCGGAACCTTAAACTATAGCCCGGCGGGCTTAGTTAACCCTTTTTCTCCCTTCCGCATCCTGCCTATCAATCCGTTCCTATCATATTAAATGGGAGAGGCCACAACAACGATGACCGTCCGAAAGCTTATTTTTGTAAAAAGGACCGTTCTCATTGTCATTGTTTCGAATAACTGAACATGTGTAGCGACATTACAGTACATTTCGGCGGAAGTTTGACTGTAACAAAATGAAAACAATTCATCAGTACCCAAAAAACCATGCGTTGACAAATACATAAGTGTCTTATTGCCTTCTGATTCAGATGCCAAACACGGAATTTTATAGGTTCGCGTCTTTGCCTCGTCATAATTTATTATCTGGGCTTAAAACGCCACAGAAAGAGACCCAATTTTAATCATGAGAAAAAATTATGCCATTCTCCAATTATAATTACATTTTCGTCCAACTTAATAGTTTTTTAATTGAAACTTAATTTTTTTTTAGTTTTGCGGAAACCCAAATACTAGTGTTTAAGCTGTAGATTAAAATTGTCCAATTGTCCATCAATAACCATTTGAGAGATTAAATTACAGGTATCGATTTTGGGTAACGTGGGATCTTCTGACCCCTCTTGAATGCAAGTGCTGGAATATTGCGTAATAAATAAAATTCAAATTAAGTAATATATATTTATAATATTTGTTACAATAGATAATCAATGTTCAAAATTTTTGTAATGCGAAATGAATTGCATTTGACCTCGTTACAGTGATGATACCCGACTCTGACTCTCTGAGGTGTTATATTTCCATGGAGTCAACTGCATGGCGTAATCTATAAAAATAATTAAAGTTGGCACATAAATAAACATAAACAAAATCACTGGCCTCTGAGTTGACTTTTTGCGTCAACACTAGCAACAATGAAAAGCCGAGAAAGTAAAAAACAACAAAAGGTTTAACAAGAAGAGATGAGTATGTTTCGTGTTTTTTATAATATTTGTTTAAAACGATTTAATTAATAAAGAATTTACAAATTGAAATATATATCGGGATTGTTTGACAATATTTCGCCAAATAAATATGCTCTGTTAATCGTAAAACAATGAATTTTATTGGAAAAGAGTTATTTCAGAGGTTAATATTGTTAAAACTTCATAAGTTGTCTAGAAATTCATCGTTTTTATAAGCTATATTAACTTTGTTTGTGAATTTAATATTTATCTCGCTATGAACTAAAGTATTAGTCAACGCAACTATTGTTGGCGCGACGCAAGACTTGAACCCGCTGGAATGTTCCAGATCCACCAGTCACGTGGTACGTAACACATAATCAGACGTTAAATTTTGCTGGCGTCAGTAGTCAGTTAATCAGAACATGGGAAGGACAAATAATTAGTCTCTGAGTTAAGAAAATCAGAGAGGTAGTGAGCGATTAGATGTGTAAAGTGGCATATATTAAATTTAGAGAATAGTAATATTAGTAAGTTTGATTAGTCGAGACGTGAGACTGATTAAGAGTGTGTTTAGTTTGAGGGAGGCAAATTTTTGGTGTTTAGTGATATCCTTATCCTGCTGTGTTGCCACGTCTACATGGTATTGGTCACCCTGGAAGTTGGTTATGAACATGTAGCAGTCAAGCCACCAAAGAGTTCGGTAAAGTAGAGACTTTGCGGATTTTTAATCTCTGTACAAAAACTGCATCATTTTCACTAATACTGCCAGATTGCGTGTTGTATTATGTTTTGGTTATAAATTTCATAATAAATGTTAATTATATTTTAATCTTCAAAGTCGTCTGTTTATCTGAACCCCTCCCATACTAAAATTATATTAAATAAGTTTAAATAATTGTACATCGAAATTTAGTCCACTACAACGTCGAGTTACTAAATAACATAGTAATAATTTTTGAAGATTTAAACCGTTTTTGTTACAGCTGAATATTTATAATGCATACCTGTAAATAATGAAGAGGGAAATATTATAATTACATCGTTAGAATTGTTACCGTACTTTTATGAAATACATTAACTAAATACATAATTATTACATGCATGTTTCTGAAATTGTTATATTACCTCTTAAATTTCACTTTCTGGATTGATGAGTGTTAATAGAAACTCAAATGAAGCCCTTCCCTTAAACAATTTTCGCAATGAAATTGAAATTTACCTCGAGAATATTTTTATAGTGTATGCTAATAGACACGTAATTCCTCAAACCTGTGTGTTTAATCAACAACCTCCGCTACATTCCTTGGAAATTATTACAGGATTCGCGAAAACTTTCATTTCATCAAATTATACAAACACAAGCATCAGCGGCGTAAAACGTAAATATTATCTGGGATCTAACAATTTACCTAAATTATCTACCATTTGAGTCGCAGTTGACAATAAAAGTCGATAACATTTTTTTGGACTCAGTTACATCAAGCAGGTGTTATTTAAAATTTGTAATAGGTAAATTCGATGATATCCCAGCCGTAAATACTATTGGTTATCACTATCTGGTTACAAATAGCTTGTTTATCATGCATGTAGTGACATGCACTGGAATTCTTTTAACACAAACAACCAACGGCCTGTTTGCAGTCCTCAATATTTATTACGAAAACAATTTTTTGAAAGAACCTACAGTAATTTACTTTTATTCGTATTTTAGTTATAAATATTGAGAACTGCGGACACGACGCTGTTTTTTTGTACACTAACAATTATTATTTAACACACACACAAACACAGAGACACAAACTTTTTTTTTAGGGCAACAGGCTACATGAGGATAATTCACGTTGGACAACTCCCCTTTAATAACATAGGAAGGGATTTGAAAGGGGGGATGCGGAAGGGTAGAGGAAGGTAGCCAAGGGTTTACTAGGGCCCCCGGGCTATGGTTTAAGGATCCTACCCGGCATTCGCCTAAAGAAATGCAGGGAAAACCCTAAAAAACCTGCATCAAGTAGGTCAGGCATTGGGTACTCGTCCCACGCTCTTCCGATTGCGGGAGAGGAGTTTGCTGTTGGGTCGCAGCATTCCCTTCTCCGTGCCTCGACCAGTTTAGGAGGCAGCTGGCCGACTATTCCAATGGGAATGGAAAAGGCATCCCCAAAGGTAGACCCTTCGTATCTCTCGTACAAGGTTCTGCCTGCGAGAGAACATCCCTGGCAAGTATTGCCTGCTAGAGAATAGCCCTCGCAGGCTTCTTTTTAGAGAGAGAGAGAGAGAGAGAGAGAGAGAGAGAGAGAGAGAGAGAGAGAGAGAGAGAGAGAGGTAGAGAGAGAGGTAGAGAAAATGTATGGTTGCCAGTAAAACTGTTCTAAAAAGTTACGAAATCTTTAGGATGAGCCCTTTGGCAAGGGTAATTCTTTGAAACGAATAATCGAATAATTTTACAACCAATTTTTAGCAATAACACTATTATACAGAAAAATAAATTTAAAACAATATTTATTTGTGATACACAATTGAATTGTGATACACAAGTAATAATTGAGAATTAATGTCACATTAATTTATAATCAAGATATTATCCTCTGGGAATTTATGAATCAAATATAACGCAATATTATTTATATCGGAGCCTGCGGCTGGCGTTTATTTCGGTGAAATACATTATTAGTTAATTTTACATCGCCTAAAGCAGAAACTTTATGTAGAATGTATTCAATGTAGATATATATATATATATATATATATATATATATATATATATATATTAATTTTACTCTCTAAACTCAGTTTTAACTCAAAGACTCTTATGATATGACACACGTGTAATTATTTCAATTGGTAATAATATTCCATGTGATTAAAAACATTTAATTCAACACGATAAAACGTATTGTATATGATAACACTACGGAAGCAAAAATTTATATTCACATTGGTTGATCTTGATTTTATTACAGTTTTTTTTATGATCTGCTGTTCACTTATTTCTAAATCGCATTTATCTTTTTATTACGTAAGTGGAATTTATTGATCAAAGTTGCTTTGAATACTACTTTACGCAAATTGGTTTCTACCTCTGAAGACCATGAGCAGTCTTACTGTGCTGACGTCAATAATTTCTTCCTAAAGTTATTGTTCTCTCTCAAACTTCAAAATTGTAAATGACAGTTCAAAAGTTATGCTAATGTATTCTATGATTTCTAATCACTTTTATTGTACTGAATTTTTTTGGTGAATTTCTAGCTTTTCATCTTGTTTGATTCCGAATTTGCCTTTTTTTGTTAATCTGTAGAATTAGGCCTCTGTTAATTCAGATTTATAATTTTACATTCCTTTGTTAAACTACACGAGAATTAATTCATTGTGTAAGAATTATTGATAAGTTTTCGAAATAATTTAAACAATAAAACAAAATACGATATATGAAAAAACACAATGTTTTAGAAAATTATTGTTAAAACTAATGGAAATTCAAATAATTTATGTATAGGAAAGTGAAAATATTGAAAATTGATAAAATTTTATTTGATTATAATTGGAATAATTATTATTTTCATCACAGACTAGATAAACGTAATCCTCGTGGTGGTTACTTCCCTTTAATATCATTGGAAATGATTTCAAAGGGGGAAGCGGAAGGGATTAAATAGCGACACCGGTCTATGTTTAGGAATCTTACCAAGCATTCGCCTAAAAGTGAACCTGCTTCGGGTAGGTCACGCTCTTCGTATTTCTCCCCGCGCTAAGACGGCTGGAGATGCTGTGTGGTCGACCACGAGGCAGCTGGCCGACTGTTCTAATAGGAACGGCAGAAACTCTTATTGTATACAATCCTGGAGCGTAAATCTCTACAAAGTACGACTTCCTGTGGGATCCTCAGATCAAAACCAGACAGAGAAGAAGGCATCCTCGAAGGTTCGTCACTCCATGAAGCTTCCACCTGCGAGATCTGAGAACAGCAGGTTTAACCAACGGATGGCAACAATTTTTTGGAGTAACAAGCTACATAAGGGTAATCCGCGTGGTGGCAACTCCCATTTAATAGCATAGGAAGGGATTTGAAAGGGAGGGATGAGGAAGGGTAGAGGAAGGTTAACTAGGGTCCCCGGGCTATGGTCCTACCCGGCATTCGCCTAAAATTGATGCAATAGGTACTTGTACCACGTCATTCCGATGGCGGGAGAGGGGTTTTCTGTGGGGACGCAGCATTTCACTCTTCGACCAGTTTAGGAGGCAGCTGGCCAACTATTCGAATGCCCATGTTCTGCGATCCCGGAACATACACCTCTCAAAACAAGCCAACGTGCCTTGACTTGCGGGAACCTAAGTTCAAAACCAGAGAGAGGAGAACGAATTATTTAAAAAGTAACAATTTACAGTTTTACTTGCAACAAAAAATAGTATTTTCCTTGAAGTATTAAACTTTATTATATGTTTATTCAAAGTTACTTAATTTTGGTTTACTAATAACTTATTGACATTTTGTAGAACATTTCTGCAAGGTAGTATCTATCATTCGTAAACTTATACACAGGTTTATGTCTCTTTAATACGAAACATTTTTAATAGCTGCATTTACCAGTAAACTTTTCTACTGTCCCACAGTTGGTCATGATACTCCAATTATACAGAAATAAATGAGTTGTATGACATATTTGTCAAAATAAAGTTTAAATGTCATTATTAATTTGAAAAGCAAGTTGGGAAAGTTTAAAAATAATTTAGAATTCTGTACCCAGTAATTCCCCGTGATATTGTAGACTTAGTCTGAAATCGTTTCCCTACGAATCACTATGCACATCCGTTCGTTAGTGATGGACAGTTCAGCTTGATCTTAAGTAATCATGTACTCGTTTCCATCCACCGTTCAAAGACGTCTGCTTGCCAGGGGATGTGTTGCATTCATACTACTAGAAGGATTCTCTTGACTCTGGGTCATCGACGTGTAAGGTCTACCTTCAGAACTGAGGGAGGAATTCCGTCATAATTTCGGCCACAAAATGATGATCGCAGACTCATTACACGATATCTTGGTGACTGCATTGCACAAATTTATACCGGCAGAATAATAATTTGGTTATCGTTCACGATATCGGTGGTCACATTGTGCATGCAGTAGACATGCAGGGAAAAACCTAGAAAAACATATACCTCTCGAAACAGGCCTGGGTGCCTCGGCTTGTGGGAACCTTAGTTCAAAGACGGAGAGAGGAAAAGGCATCCCCAAAGGTAGCCCCTTCCTGTCTCTCCTACAAGGCTATTTTTTTTATTAGGGCAATAGGCTGCACGAGGGTAATCCACGTTGGGCAACTCGCCTTTAATAGCATAGGAAGGGATTTGAAAGGGGGATGCGGAAGGGTAGAGGAAGGTAGCCAAGGGTTAACTAGGGCCCCCGGGCTATATTTTAAGGATCCTACCCGGCATTCGCCTAAAGAAATGCAGGGAAAACCTTAGAAAAACCTGCATCGGGTAGGTCGGGCATTGGGTACTTGTCCCACGCCCTTCCGATAGCGGGAGAGGAGTTTGCTGTGGGGACGCAGCATTCCCTTCTCCGTGCCTCGACCAGTTTAGGAGGCAGCTGGCCGACCATTCTAATGGGCATAGCGGACAACTCTTACCGTATGCCCAAGGTCTGTGACCCCGGAACATACACCTCTCAAAACAGGCCGAGGTGCCTCGGCTTGTGGGAACCTTAGTTCACAAACGGAGAGGAAAAGGCATCCCCAAAGGTAGCCCCTTCGTATCACTCCTATAAGGTTCTGTCTGCGTGCAAGGGAATAACATATCACGCTCCATATTCGTAGATTGACTGAAGGAAACTGACTGTATGTGAAGAGAGCTAGCAACTAGCAGTGGCCGGCTAAAACGTAATTTAAACTGTTGTCGGGTAAGTGTGATACTAGCCTAACAGCTGGAGCCAAAGAACAGCGGACACGCAAGCCTGACTTACCATTTCCCACGAAGTGACTCAAAGGCACGAGGTAGAGAGGCTTGTGGGAGTCAACATAATTATGATTTATTCGTCCGTTAAACGTTATTCATGTGTATTAGTAATACGTAAAATAAATTTTATTTTAATTAACACCTATTAGTCCTACATGATGCTGCTAGACTACGTACTCATACATAAAAATAATTATAATAACCCTTTACTGCATGATTTTTTTGTATTTTTTAAAACACAGGAAATAAACATTTGGAATTTGTCCGGCGGATAGAAAAATCTGGCCTGAAGGATTGACACACACAGAAAGGTAGGTCAGGAATGTTTAAACCTATCCATGGATGTAAAAAATTTCAAATTTCCTTAATGCATCACAAATTATCTCTATTAGAAACCAACAGATGCCTCTGTGGTGATACTAAAAGTTATGTTGCATATATGCTACACTATGCACTAAAGAGTAAATGCTGCAATTTTGATTAATATTCATTCGACAAATACAACTTCACCAAAGTAGGACTCGGATGGGTCAATACAGTTGTGCACACGTTCGTTACTCAGCTCAAAACATTTCAGGTAGAAATATGAGAATAGTGGACATGGTTATAATGACGGTAAAAGAAGTCTAAAATATATTTTTTAAAATAAAGACAGAAATTTAATTTTACAGGGAGAAATTATTATTTATCAAATTGTCTATTTAAGAATTTTTTTTTTAAAAAAAGAGGAAAACGAATATTAATTCCCTTTCCCAATACCTACAATATATTAAGTGTTAAAACGTTTATTTTATCATCAAATTATCGGTTTTTAAAAGTTTTGTGTTAACATTTTATATGCCTACCGTTTGCGTGGAACATTTATGTACTAAGTACTCAACTATGGATGGATCAAATACTTTTATTGAATTTTATCTAATTTTTAATAATTAATCTTGCATTTGAGTCAGTTATAGTCTATTATTGATATTGACATATTTGACTTATTTTCAAAATGTTAAATTTAATAATTTCTCCTTTTTATACTTTTTGACGGTTTTACATGATTCGTTTTTTTTGTCTTTTCCTACACTGTCGATTAGTCTATTTACAGTTGTATTGTGATTATAGTTCTTGTTTGAAGTTTCTTTGAAAAATAAAAAATAAAATTGGTTTCTTAATTTGGAATGGAACGTTTCACATTACGTCTCAAATCTCTGCCTAATGCAAAAGTTGGACCTTCTAATAGGTAAGTGACCTGCAAATAATACCAAAACCACTTCACTCATTATTCTTCCAAAACTATGCTCATGAAGTTATGTCCAGAACTCTCTTCATTCAGGAATGGTAATCCAAATATATTTATGGAAATATATTGTAATAAATAACCAGTTATTAAATTTAATCGCCCCACGTTGGGCGCCAAAATGTAATAAATAGAAGACAATTATTGAATTAGATGAATTGCCTCACGTTGGTGCAGCCAAAATGTAATGAATAATAAATAAGTAAAAGAATTAAGTGGTTGGCAATACGTTAATGACGCCAAATTGTAATGAATTGAATATTAACAAAATTTAAGTAATTGATTAATGGATTCATTTTATTTTATTAAATTTAAACGAAAAGGATTTAAAATAATTTACCAAATTTTAAACTTCACAAAACAATTAATTTATTCCAAATAAAATAACAACATTTCTTGACGTGATTATTTACATTTGTGTTTTTGCTATTTTACAGATTTTATCAACTCTCATCTCAGGGTCGTTTATTTGGGCCTTCTAACTAAAGAACCAACATTTTTACATTTAAATTAAAGAATCAAATTTTTTTACAACATTAGAGTTAAACAATAAAATAAACGTGAAACCGAAAGCTGACGATTTGATCCTTATTTAACGGTTACAAAACCTTCATTAAATTTCTTTCTACTTACAATCTCTGCTGGTACCAGACTTTCGTTTTGGGTTCAGATGCACTTTTCACATTTAACAGGCCATAATTTCACTGAATTTAAATTGATTACAAAACACTGTCCAAACTTCGGTATCTCTCAACTGGAACGCTTACTCCGTACAGCTCCTGTGATCGTACGCATTAAGTCTCTTTCTCGCCGGAAAATATGGAATTTCTCGTTCTAACTATTGGTCAGCCAGATTGTTATCAACTCCTTCTAGATGAAATTCGCAAACAGTTTTACTATTTGAATTTCACGCGTGGCTTTGCTTATTGAAAACTTTACTGCAACTTTACTCAATGAATTTATGTCCAAAACTTTTACTCAATGAATTTACAGTCCGCATCCTTTACTTGATCAAATTTCTGCCCGCGACTTTTCTTTATGAATATCTGCCCGCAACTGCCGCTGTTAGACTGGAGTTTTAGAATGCTCGCTGCCGACAAAGGCTCGCACACGTGTTTAACCATTGTTGTTTTATATTTTCGCCGATAACAATCCACCACAAATTTCCAATTATCAAATCACTAATGGCCTGTAAATAGTATTACAATATATTAAGTGAATCCTAGTTTCTGCATTCGTCTACACCAGAGGAGCCACTTCCGAAATTTGGCTATCATCATGTTTGGAGCTTATTATTTCTGGATTCCATCCTCAATCTGGCTTCAGCTGGAGCTTTACCGTTTTCGCTTGTACCTCTTACGTTGTTGAAACATGGATACGCGTTGTCTCCGACTTAATTTTGGATAATAGGAAGAAATCGCATGACTTTAAGCAAAGGTAATAGTGTGAATGTTCAGGGACTGTAATACTTTTACTGTTACAAATTTCTTGTATTCAGTTTAAAGGAGGGCACTTTTCTAATCTTATATATTAACAGAACGCTCCAACTAGTCCATTGATCTTCATACAAACCGATCAGTTACGGAAGTTCGGATAACTCTGTAATCACGGACTCACGTTGTATTACACACTTTTTCTTCACTCAATATGATTGGATGCATTCCTGAAATTTCTCTGTACATCCTGTATGTAGTTGAAGGTAACAGTAGTTGTAAATATACGGTAAGTATATATTTTAAGGTAACAGTAACCGCTGAACAAAGCACGTAAAATAGTTTCCAAGTTACTGCATTATTAACGTATTTTTTTTGTCTGATCATGTGAAAAAAATACTCTATATCGGAGGTGGATTAAGAGGCGATGATAATTTTGCTGGTCGAGTAATGTTCGCCGACGCTTGCGGGTCGCCCTATGCTGGCTGGGACACGGCCCATCTGTCAGGCGCACACACTCACTCCAATAGTTACGAGTTAATTTCCCTGCTCGGCTCGCAACTTGTATGGGGGTCACCAGACAAATTAAGTAAATAAGGAAAGTTCTGCACTGTGCTGTCCACGGATTCGCCCTACCACGCTTTCTTATCTTCAGATCGTTATTTCTCGCAGTTCCCTGTCTTCTTTTACCCCGACCTGGCCTTTAACGACAGTGACGTCATCTGTGCCAACAAGTGCGATCTCAATTTACTGAAATGCTGCAAATACTTTGCAACTGTTAAATGTTCTTAATGTAAATTTTTAACAAAACATGCTTATGGTCTTTTGTTTTGCATAAATTAATGTATTTTCTCATTTTTTGAGTCTATTAATAATTCACAATTTAAATCTTTCTATTATAGTAAGACTTCTGTGTAGATCTTCAATTCAATTAAAGCAACTTATCTTTCCTAGTCGTGGTCGTTGACCCCTGGAAATTTTAAACGCTAATCTTTCAACTGCAGTACGTTGCTAAAAGGTTTAGTAATAGTCTAGTATTCATATATCAATATATAGGATATGTAAGCCGTTCTTCGTCGCTTTGGTTCAAGCACAATATTTCTAATCAGAATTTAGCCTTTCCTATTTTATTTTGTGATAAACAAGATTTTGTATGTCATCAGAATGTTCAGTTATGTCACAATAGGAGGAATTGATAAACTTTTAATATTATTCAAGCCATTTCAGATCATTTTAACTGTTTAATTCTTTATTAATTAAATTGCAGCATCCATTTAGAGTTATTTATCTACTATCCGGGGTGCTAGGGTTGTCATAATTAAACTCAGCGATATCCATAACCCCGGATTTGACTCCAATCTCGGTTGTTCTTGCGTTATTTTAAGTAACGCCCCTCCACCCCATCCCTAAAGGTGCTCCCCTACCATGCCTAAAGCGGTTGATACTGTACACGAAAGTGTTTGGAAAAACGTTATCTATCCATAGACCCAGAAAAATTTTCTTACGACGGAAATATCGACCGTTTTAACATGATTAAAAATTTCCACCTCTTTCCACCCTCGCCCCTGGGAGTCAATCGGCAATGTGAATGTCATTACTAAACTCAGCGGCATATATAACTCTGGATTCGTCTCCAATATGAATGAGTTACGCTTTAATTTTTTGTAACGCCCCTCCAACCCCACCCCTAAGGATGCTCCTCTCCACTATAGAAATGGATAAAAATTATACACAAAAATATCTGGTGATGTACTCATTATATAGAAAGGGGTAGAAATTTTACACAAAAACATCTGGAGAAAGACTCAATGACCCGGAAAAATATTTAACCGATGCAAATATCTGCCGTTTGTGCATGTTTGACAATTTTTTGTAACGCCCCTCCACCCCCACCGTAAGGGTGCTCCCCTCCAATATAGAAATGGGTCGAAATTATACACAAAAATGTCTGGAGAAACACTCATTGACCCGGAAAGATATAAAACCGATGAAAATATCGGCCGTTCGAAAATTTCCAACCCCAACCCCTGGGGTAGTTAGACGTGTTTTACCCCCACAGTGTTTTTACCGGTCTGAAAGGAATACGGGCACGAAAGTTTGTTAAATTTGTATGCGGAACATATACAACAGTCTATTTTATTTATTAGAAGTCTTCTACTGATGAAAAAAGTCAAAACTACAAATATTGCTATTATATATATTTCATTCATTATTTTGCTGAGCTCGATTATATTTTTTGCTTTGGAATTATATAAACCAATATTGCTTATGCATTTTCTCAGCTCACTTTCCCCAAAGCTCAGAATTTTTTTTGTCATATCTGGTATAAAAATAACAAAAAATATAAATGAAATATTATGGAAAATCTACTCGTAAAAGTTAAAAGTACAGGTCGAATAAAAATGTTTCTAAACTAAACTTCACAAATCGCACTACTCGCTTATGTGAATATGGACGCGTTTTTGGTGTCTCGTCAGTGGTTGTGCAACAATGTTATGAAACAAAAGAAAACGTAACTTGACTGGATGTAGAAAAAGCTGAATAACGTAGGTAATCGTTATAGTTCTGTGAATCGATATCACTGTGACAATACTTGTAAAACACTGTTTTTATTCATAGTCACAAATTGTGTAACTCAATGTCAATTTAATCGTGTTTATTTAATTTTTTTAACGAAATTGTTACAGCTGTTTCTACTGATCAGTTTTGTTTAAATGGTATACCTATTCTTTATTAACGAAATTGCAGCATCCATTTATCCCCCCCCCTTTTTTTTTAAGCTGGGGTGATAAGGTTTTCATAAGTAAACTCAGCGACATCCAAAACCCCGGATTTGAATCCAATCTCGGTTGTTCTTGCGTTATTTTAAGTAACACTGTTCGAGTATGTCAGATGCAAAAGAGGCGATATTCTATGTGCTTCACAATGAGTCTTAACTTGACAAAAAAACTTTCCATTGTATACATTGCTGAATGATGAAGAACTGCTTAAGGAAATTATGAATTAAATTCTGTGTAAATAAGGCATCAAGGGGTCAAAAAGGGAGGTGTTAATATCCCGGATAGATAATCCGTCTCGTATTTCTCTTTTAAAGGCCAATGCTGGGCATTCTGAAGCCACCCAGTATAGTCCTGATTGGAAAGGGCGCTCACAACAGATATCGTATCCGTCGTATTTAGTGTTCCCGAGGGACGCTGAGAGGTCGTATCCCTCGGGCACTCCTCGCACGATAACACAGATACATGACAACGACAATGAAGAAAATACGTCAGGGGCTACCAGATGCTCTAAAGCCCCAGGCTGATGTTAACCTAGGATAACACTGGTCTCTGTCATAAATAGGAAGCATTAGTAATGAACTATTTCTACAGACCATTCGAGAGACACACTGTATTTTATTTATAATCGAAGAAAATTATATTTATATTTAATTTAATTTACAAATGAAATAAATAAATGAATGGGACTTTAATTTACATTTAAATTTATTTAATAAATTTGAAATTTCATATAATACGTAGATACTTAATTTTTCCATTATGGGACTATCAAAAAGGGGAAGGTTCTCATGCGTTCATGTGTCGTGTAGCAGAATATATGTGTTTGCGGAATACACAATTTCGTTCGACAATCTTGGATGACGCCGTACAAACTGAGTTCGGCAGGTACAGGTGATATTTCTATAATTCTGTGACTTTAAGATTTATGCTTTTCCTTCCGATGCCACAGGAAGTAAGTACCTTAGGGCTTCGTATCAGACTCAAAACTCAGATTAGAGAATTCACATATAACTCTCCGCTTCGATTCTGCTTTCAACCAACTTGTTTTTCGTTGTCCAGTCTCTACCTAACCTGTTCAACACTGCTCTCATCTTGTACTCAAACTCACGTAAGTAAACTACTGTAACATTCGATTATCATTCTCGATTTGATTTGATTTATTTTACTCCATTAGTCCTCGTTTGAGGAAATAGGACACGTCAATACAAATAATTGCAATATAAGAATTGGACGCTACAATTTTAAATAATTAGAAGTAACATAAAAATACTAAAATTCGAGAACACAAATTTCCCTGTCCAACATAAGTAAAATAATATGAATAATAACAAAAATAATCATTCTTTTACTATACTAAGGGTATAATATTTACAGTTCGAATAAAATATTCAATATGTACTAGCAAATAATTAATGATTCGAGAATGAAAAACCATAAAATATATAATTTACACATTACACAAAAATAAACACAAAACTTTACAAACGCACACTAGGAGGAAACACGAACGACGGCCAAGTCACTTCACGAAACGGAGCGACGAGGAATCTGCAAACTCCAGGCCGTACATGAAACTAACAAACAAAAGAGTAGATAAGACCAAAAGAGAAGAAGAAGTTACAAAATAAGTGGTTTTATTAGAAACACATTGAACACTTTTGCAGTATTTAAAAAAATTAATTATTAGGGGAACGATCAAGAAACTCCTGTACTGAGTAAAACACTGGCGCCTTTCAGTAGAATATTTTTATATTGAATCCCAAAACTCTTGTAATTATTATTGTTCTTAACATCTGAAGGAAGACTATTGAATAAAACTAGCAAAGATCTAACACCTGAGCGATTTCTCGTCTCATAATCGTGAGACTCGCCATTCCTTTGAAACAGATTCATGTTCCGCTTAACAAACTTTAAAATTTCGTGAATAAACACGCCGGGAATAGTTAATATCCGCAGACTTTTGAAAAACGGTTTACAACTGGATTTATTATCCGTATTCTGATGGCACGCTTTTGCAACTTGATTATTTCAATGCTCTTGGAGCAATTGCCCCAATTTGCAATGCCATAACACATGAGGGAATGAAAATACGCAAAGTACACCATTTTCGTAGTGTTGACGTCAACATGTTGCATTAGGGTTCTGAGACAATAACAAGTAGAACTGAGTTTCCATCTCGTATTCAAACTTATTGTAGTCTGTTTCGTCCCTGCTCCAATGTAAGGTTTTATTCAGTCTCCTGGAGCGTCGTCGTCTGTCGTTTGTAAACTCAAATCATTTTTATTTTTTTTACCACTTTATTCATAGCATTGTTATAATATTTGCTGAGTTTTCTACGTGATTCTGGAATATTCTCTCTCGATCTACGAACTTTGTTTACATTTAAATCCCATCGGGGTTCGACCCGTTCGTAATTCTTTAGATTACTATTCATGCCTTGAGTACATGAAACTCCGACAAACTGGTACCAATATTTTATTTCATGGTTCAAATAGCTTCACTTCTACTGCCTTAAACGATTTGTGTTCTCAATTTATATCAGAAATGAAATATTTCTGGTATTTATCGGAAACAACTTCAAGATATTGATTACGCGCGTTGCAATGACATTTTTTCATTTTTCGTTTATAACTAAATGGTTAAAATATCCTGATTTTTCTACTTTTAGAGTTGATTGTTATTGTTTAGGACTAATGTCTGTTGTTCGGCGGTTGGTAACAGAGACGCTGTTGCCCCCTGCAAAATTGTTCACGACGCTAGTGATGGTCAATTTTGCATTGAGACGTTCCAGCTTGCTTTTGGACGTCCAAGTTGGAGCTTGACGAAGCCCCGTTTTTAGCAAGCGTTTGGAAGCTGCTTGATCGAGCAGCTGGTAACGTTTGAGATACTGAGCTGTTAATCTGCATGCAGGCAGTGCTTGGGCAGTCTCAGTTGGCGTCGTTCAATTACTTTTTTTTGTATTTCGTTAGTAAATGTATTATATCAGATGCTGTATTAAACATTTTTTGGTCTTCCTCGGCCACATGATAGTGGACTACGTTTGTAGACAGTGGATCAAGATCGATTGTTCTTGCTATTGTCGCGTTGTTTATCTGTGATAGTTATTTGTCCTCATTAGAGATATTGGGTTCTCATATGTGTAGTTCTCGGTCGAATAACTGCATTGTTTGCGATTGGCTCAGTTCTAAGAGCAATTTGTTGAATTGAGCTAATTTGTATTTGAAAATATTGATCATATTTGTTTCCGTTATGAATTGCTAGTTGTCTTGTCTAATATGTCAGATCCTGCTGAATAGAAAGAAATCGACAATAGGATAAAGACAGTCCTTAAATATGTTTTAGCTCAATCTCAGTTATCGTCGTTGTATTATTTTTTTAGGGTAATCCACGTTGGGCATAATAACATAAGAAGGGATTTTAAAGGGGGGGATGCGGAAGGGTAGAGGAAGGTAGCCAAGGGTTAACTAGGGGCCCCTGGCTATATTTTAAGGATCCTACCCAGCATTCGCCTAAATAAATGCAGGGAAAACCCTAGAAAAACCTGCATCAGGTAGGTCGGGCATTGGGTACTTGTCCCACGCCCTTCCGATAGCGGGAGAGGAGTTTGCCGTGGGGACGCAGCATTCCCTTCTCCGTGCTTCGACCAGGTTAGGAGGCAGCTGGCCGACTATTCCAATGGGATTGGCGGACAACTCAAGGTCTGTGACCCCGGAACATACACCTCTCAAAACAGGCCGAGGTGCCTTTTTTTTAGGGCAACAGGTTACATGAGGGTAATCCACTTTGGGCAACTCCCCTTTATTAGCATAGGAAGGGATTTGAAAGGGGGGGATGTGGAAGGGTAGAGGAAGGTAGCCAAGGGTTACTAGGGCCCCCGGGCTATATTTTAAGGATCCTATTTCGTTAGTAAATTTATTATATCAGATGTTTTACTACACACTTATGAGTAAAAAAGTATAAGAATAAAAAACAATCAATTAATAGTATTTTAACATAACTTGTAATATTACTTACACTCGGTTTACATTCTCAAGACATTTTTATATCACGGTAATATAACTTTTGAGTTGAGTTACGGATTAGTCTGCGAGGGATGGTCACTCGCAGGCAGAACCTTTCAGGAGAGAGGAAGGGGGCAACCTTTGGGTTGCCTTTTCCTCTCTCCGTTATTGAACTAACGTTCCCACAAGTCGAGGCACCACGGCCTGTTTTGAGAGGTGTTTGTTCTTTGGTCACAGACTCTGGGCATAGAGTAACAGTTATTCTCTGTTCCCATTGGAACAGTCGGCCAACGGCCTTCTAAACTGCTCGAAGCACGGAGAAGGGAATGCTGTGTCCCCACAGCAAACTCCTCTCCCTCTATCGGAAGGGCGTGGGACAAGTACCCAATGCCAAACCTACCTGATGCAGGTTTTCTAGGGTTTGTTCTTTATCACTTTTAGGCGAATTCCGAGGAGGATCCTTAAAATAAAACCCGGAGATATGGTTAACCCTTCGCTACCTTCCTCTACCCTTCCGCATCTCCCATTTTAAAATCCCTTCCTATGCAATGAAATTAAAGGGGAGTTGCCACCCTGTGGATCATCCTCAAGTAGAATGTTGCCCTAAAAAAAAAAAAAGTTTGAGTTCGGAGTGATTCTCTCGCAGGTGAACCTTCCCAGAGAGATCTGGAGGAGGCTACCTTTCCTTCTCCTCTCTCTGATTTTTGAACTAAGGTTCCCACAAGTCAAGGCACCTCGGCCTGGTTTGAGAGGTGTATGTTCCGGGATCGCAGACCTTTGGCAAACGATAAGAGTTATCTGCTATTCCTATTGGAATAGTCGGCCAGCTGCCTTCTAAACTGGTCAAGGCTAAGAGAGGGAAATGCTGCGCCCCCACAGAAAACCCCTCTCCCGCCATCGGAAGGCATGGGACAGGTACCAAATGGCCGACATACCTGATGCAGGTTTTCCAGAATGTGTCCTGCATAACTTTTAGACGATTGCCGGGTAGGATCCTTAAAGTATAGTGCGGGGCCCTAGTAAATCCTTGGTTACCTTCCTCTACCCTTCCGCACCCCCGTTCCAAATCCCTTTCTGTGCTATTAAAGGTGCCACCATGTGGATTACCCTGATGTAGCCTGTTACTCTAAAACAAAAAGTTTTATTTCGATCTACTTATATATGTTATTTCTGAATGACTTATATTTCACTATATTTATTTATTTCGTAAATCGATTCTATTTTATATAGTGTGGTAATAGCTGGATAAACGTGTGAATGCAACAAATAACTGTATTTTTCGAAAGGCATGTTTAGACTAGGCTAGCTTAGCAGTCGGAGACGGTCGGTTGTAAATGGTAATAGGGTGTCGGGTTTCCCGCGAAGGTTATCGGCATGGATCGGAGTCGGTGACATGTGCTTTGGCCCGTAACATGGCTAATGTATGGCCAGCGTTTAACACAGGATTTCCACACCGTGGCGACACTTCCGCCGGAAGACTTAAGACGCAACTCCACCCGCGAGCGAGGAAGTAGAGAAATTCCTAACGCACATGTCATTTATACCACGATTGGCTGAACGCTTTGTTATGTCACTAATGAGATAAGGTTGACTTACCGCCCATAAGGTGTGCGTAACTGTTGAAGAAGGAACCGAAAGTGTGGGTAATCATCATACTTTAATACACACAAATTATTTTAAAAAATCGAGGGAAATAAGGATAATAATTTATGGATTTAAATTCCAATCGCTTTTGTTATAAACGAAGGAGCAGATTCTCCCAGATTAGAATCTGGCTCGAATTTGATATTTGTTTCAAACAAAAGTATTGTATGACACAGCGAAGAACAATTTTTTTTGTTTACCAATTTACTGACAGCATTTACGATTGATACTGTCAAACAAACACTAAACTAATATATTGCTCTCGGAGTTCAACCGGGTTTTGCATAATTATATTAGAACGCAACGTTAGACTAGGCGAAGTCTTTTTATATCCTCCCCGTAGAGGTGCTTGATCAAAGATTGAAGCCTTTCCCGGTGCAGTTGATAAAACACTAAACTATCTTCAAACTTAAGGTTGGTAATTTAGATCACTTTTGTTTTTCAAACCGGCATCAGTACATCAGTTACGGTAATTCGGTGACTAACCTCGTATTTCTCAGTTTACAGATGCTTGTACATTTTTTCATAGTACTCGTCGACTTTAAATCAGAGAGGTTAGTTGTTGGGAAACATTGGATTGATTTACACTTCACGTCTTTTTTCCACAATAAGCATCAGGAAATTTTCTTTTCCGCCAGCGTATTTCAATTATTCTACACTGTATTTTACTGAAATGATATGGAATCCTGTGCCACTTCTTCCGTAGGTAGTTCCATCACAGTATAGTTGACTTCCTGATTTCAGAATATCTTTACCCCTCTCAGTCCACTTGTGCTCCGACTCATTTCTTCCTAATCCATTATCATGTTTGGTCACAGAAAAATTTAGAAGTTCCTGGTATATGCACGTATTCGTTGTGTCTGACCCACACTAAATTTTTTTTATCCGGGTCTACATACTTACCTATAATCAAATTATAACTATGTCAATCTTCGGATTTGTATTTTTTTGTAGTTGATTGTAAGCAGAGATGCAAATGTGTTTTCTATCCTCTCCCCACCCTCGGACGTATAGGCCCAATGCTTTGAAGTGCAGACGTAAGACTGTCTATGCCAGTTTCCCACCCTTTTTTACCATGTTTTTCATATGTAATTTATGCATATTTTTTATATTCACAAATTTAATTATTCCCTAAAGGAGCTTAATTACAACTTTTGTATCAAGGTTCAATTATTATTTATTATAATATTAATAGTAATTCTATACAGCATACATAAAGTGATTATTTATTTTAATCTGAGATCGCTAAAGCTATCCAAATGAACAGTCATGACGCCCATTTTATTTAACATGCGGAGTTGACGTAGTCTACAGTAGACAACCAGTAGTCCAATATTCCGTCACTACACATTATTAATTAAATTGCTCCAATCTTTCAAGTGTGGCTCAAAACTTACCAAATTATTTCAAATTGAGATGCCAACAAATTTTCCTTACTTACATCATAGCTAGCGGTTTTTAAATTCTAGGCGAGGCGATTTTAGAATTATCCCCATGAACATTCAAATTACCTCTCTTTTGGACGTGGGCCCCAAGTTGGGAAACGCTGGTCTAGGGTTTGTAATACCTCAACAATTAAATTGTACATACCTGGATCGTATATTAATATTTGTAAACGTATTGTCTTATTAATGTCATGTTCCTATAAATTATTATTACTAAGTCTCTTCTGGCTGGTTCTTGGACACGGACTGTAAATTTTCATCTCCACATTACACTACTTTCATCACCCTATATCTTCTTTCTGTCTTCATGTAGTCTGGAAACTGCACTCTTCATATTTCCGCGACATGGAACTTTACCCATGTGTCCTGTGATGATGTCAGGTAATGAAAAAAGTCTCCTTAGGATATGTCCGATCCAGTTTGTCTTTCTCTTAATAACTGTAAACAATATGGATATTTGATAAGAAAGATAGCCAATTCAGACAAAATAAATGATAATATACCACTGAGTCAAAAAGTAAGGTGAAATTGTCATTTAAAACTCCCGAGTATTACGAAGGCAGGTAATTTTTTTCCCTAGGTTGGTAGGACTGTCTATAATATTTGTCAAGCGACTGTTTGTTAAAAGGTTTAATTATCTCCGAGTTACACGTGTTTTTGTAAACAACCAAAAGTGAATTTTTCGATTTTTGCAATGGATGATTTTGTTGAGCAAAGAACTTGCATCCAATTTTGTTTGCGGAACGAATATTCTTGTGCGAACACATTGAAAATGTTGCGGAAGGCCTTTGTTGATCAAACTATGGCACAAAAAAACGTTTATAAGTGGTACAACGAGTTCAAAGAGGGCTGAGAACGCGTTGAAGACGAACCGCGCTCTGGACGACCATCAACGTCTACCGACGAGGGCCACGTCCAAAAAATCAAAGATTTGGTGCTTGAAAATCGTCGACGGACAATTAGAGATCTCGCTGATAGTGTTGGAATATCATTTGACTCATTCCCAACCATTTTGAAGAATGTTTTGTGTCTCAAACGCGTCAAGTCTCGATTGGTGCCAAAATCGCCCAATTTTTTGGAAAAAAAGAGTCGCGTTGATGTGTGTGAAACTTTTCTGTCTATCAGAATCACTTGAAATGCATCATTACTGGAGACGAGACTTGTATTTACGCATACGACCCTGAAACCACCGACCAATCCAGCGAATATCGTGCAAAAGGTGAAGAAAGATCGAAAATCAAGGTCATGTTGACCGTTTTCTTTGATTATCGTGGTGTGGTGCACTATGAATTCCTTTCGCCGGGCCCAACTGTCAACAAAGCATATTATTTGAGCGTTATGCGTCGTTTGCGTGAAGCTATTCGTCTGAAACGGCCGGAATCTTGGTTCCTTCATCACGATAATGCACCATGTCATACTGCATTGGTTCTTCGCGACTTTTTTTGCCAAAAACTGGACTCATATCGTTCCGCAACCACCGTATTCGCCCGATGTGGCTCCGTGCGACTTCTGACTATTCGGCAAACTCAAAAGGCCAATGCCACGATTGAGGAGATAAAAACCGAATCGAAGAAGGTCTTGAAGGCTATACCGGAGAAAGACTATTCCGACTGTTTCGAGGACTGGAAAAAGTGTTTGAAAAAGTGCGTTTTATCGGATGGGGATTACTTTGAAGGGGATGAAATTGATTTGGAAGAATAAATAAAGAATTTATATTTTATAAATAAATTCACCTTACTTTTGGTTCACAGTGGTAAATACCACACAACGCTTATTGGATCCTTGTCCTTTTCCCCAGGTGGGAAGAAGAGCCTAGAGCGACACAACTGCATTCGTCAGTTGACAAAACTCAAAATCTTTTTATTGTGGTACTTACATTATTACTTATTTTGTCTGGATTCCCTATCTCACTTATTAATTATTTTTAATCAGACGTAAATTTTTTCATTTTAATATGTTTCCTCATTTACTATTTTAGAACGTCATCATTCTTTTACCATTTCTGTCCTTTTTTATTTTCAAAATTCTTCTGGAAAATCACATTTTAAAATTTGCCTTTTCTGAATGTATATGCTGCTGACCTGCTCCAGATGAGCATTTTATCAGGTTCGTCGGCATTTCTATTTGCTTGGTGAACATTGTCTTGTCAATTGCGATAGTGCCATTACCGTTTCCCGGCAGTTATCATTTGTTAAACGACATTTTGTAATTGCTTGGTTCCCACAAATGTATATAACAGTTTTGGTTTATTTAAAATTTTCATCACATGATGACAATATTAACTTTTTATTTATTTATTTATTGGAAGTACTGAACTTCACTTCAAGATAAGACTCAATTAAAATCAACGTAGCATTTTCTTATTAATCGACAACTAATCCGAGGATTTATTTTATGTATGTGACACACGTTATTGATGTAACAAACAAGATGGATTACAGTAAGCATTCAAGTCAAAAATAGGATTACAGATTGCATCCAGACAGTCGCATGTTTGTGCCTTGAAACTCAGGTTTACCCAATGCAACCAAGACGTGAGGGGGCATACTTTAATCTAATTAGGAATACGGTCATTGCGAATTAATGTGCCAAAAGTTAGTTCTCGTGTTTCAATTATGATCGAGTGCCGATGGCACGACATTTGGACGATTTAAACTTCCGTAAACTATATTTGAACTCTTTTAACACTATTAAAACAACTGTGCCCATTAACCCGGCATCCGTGACTTTATTGTTTTAATGATTTTGAAATTAGATGTCATGATCTATTATAATAAACTAAATTGTTATTGTCGTAGTTCTCAACACTTATTGTGTTATTTAGTAAAAAAATAAAACCAATTATCATAATACATAATCTGAGGGCAATGCATTATATAAAACAACTTCTAGTTCCCATTACACACACACAATTGTTGTTTAATTCAATATCAAGTTGGTTGTAATCGGGCGATAAATGATTAATGAGCTTCGAAATTATATTTTAGCAGCATTAAATTATTTCATATCGTATACGTTCAAAAGTATTTGTACATTGCCTATTCATTTCGATCATAATTTAGTGACTGAATTAAATCTGAGGAACATCAGCTTGTTTCCGAAATTGTCATGGCAATAACAAACGGTTGCCACAGATACGACTAATGCTTTTTGCACGCGATCAAACAACGTATCTCCATATGGACAGTATCACGTGCTTTCCGTTTTGTACTGCCATAAATGCAACCACATAAATTATATCAAGCCATTGTTTTCCATGCGATCAATTCGGAAGGTACGTTTTGTTCTTCTCTCATCTTCTGCGGACAAACAAATACAATATTATGAAGACTTTTTATTTATAAATCGATTCTGTATAGTTCTGGGAAATGATATGTAATTAGAAACTTCAAATATATATATATGTTACAAAATGCTCCATCCACAAATAATTATTGAAATTGCATGGATGAGGAATTATGGTGTAGGAAAAAAATGTCACAATATACAATCTTAATAAGTATTGCAGTGACTTATGGTTAAGAATTTTAAAATATGTAAGATTATGTAAGCAATACCCAATCCATCTCCCATGTAGCGGTAAAATCTTTACGAACTACTAATGATATTAATAAAAACAATTTATTACCTTATACAGACATTTTGTATTCTTTCGATACCTTTCTGCATCTTCTTCAGGTCCCCAAAAGAATCCAACATTGTTAGTGGATCTTGACACATCTTCCGGTCGTGTGCCCATAGTTAAAACTTTTATTTTAACGCCTGTATTGAATTAATAAAAACAATTTATGACCTTATACACACTTTTTTTTATTGAAACGTCGACAAAATAAAAAATGTCTTAAAATGTCATAAATTGTTTTTATTAATTGATAACAGACGTTAAATTAAAACTTCTTACTACTGATATTGTTAATCAAAACCTTGATTCATAGGTCATTGCAATATTTATGTTTATATAATATATTACAATTATTTTATTAGATTTTTTCTGCACCCGTGTACAATTCAGCTTGAAATGTCAATTACATTAGGATTACAATTTTCAGTTCTTATCTCCGGAGAGGATACTATTGTAGCTAAACAATGACTCTTAATAAATACGAACGAGAAAATGTACTAGCATATTGTCATTGATGACTCAAAACGTCCAACTTTTTGCCCTCAAACGTTGACTAAATTTTAGACCAAAATACAAGTATTTATTAAATAAAACAAAAACCTTAAATATTCGCCAACTTTCATGTAATGAAAAGATCTTTCACAAGTCAGTAATATAAAAAGTATTCAGGAGCTTTAGTTCTTTCGAACATATTTATCCTAGTGTTATACGTGAAAACAGTTCCCCTCTAATTCAACAACAAGACCTTTTTTTATATAATGTTCGATGTCTAAAATATGATAAGATACTATGTACATATTAATAATAAACATACACGTGCTTCTCATTTTGTAAGCATATTATGCATATAAGATTGTTTGAATAAAACCTTTCATATCTTCATAAAATAATTCTTCTTTTAGTATGTGTTGTTGCGCGATAGTTTTATAATTGGTATATATATTTTATTTTAATGTAATTAGATATTAGAAAGGGTTGGGAGATTGGCAAGTTGGAATTTGACCAGGCGCCGCCGAGTCGGATAGATAATCCGTTCGGGCTGGACTTAAGCACGTAGGAAATTGACTCTCGGAGTTACCTGGACTGTCGCACCGTGGGAAACGTCTCTCCAAAAATCCCAGAAATTGAATTAACACGTGACTACCTGAACCAATCACATTTCTTGGTTCAGGAAAGATCGATCGAAAATTGTTCGAGAACATCGATATTTCACATCCAGAGAAGGGGCTGTAAAGAAAGTATAGAAGAGACTCGTCGAGGAACCGTCGCCAGGGAAGGACGTACAGCCCCAAACGTGCATCATCCAGAGGACTCGGAGAGATCGAGGGTGCCACATGATCACGGCCAGAGATCAACGCGAGGTAACTGCCAAGTGTCTGAATCCTTGACGCGCCTGGCGGAATTACCGTAAACCAAGGTTTAACTTGGGATTAAGGGATCCGATTGTTTTGCCCGGCTAGCTGAACACGCATAATTTGTATTTATTTAATTTTATCTTTTTCATGTTCAGTTAAATAATTAATGAATTCTGGAAAATATCCCTTTACTTTATCATTTAATAAACCTACCACTACATAAAATTACCACTACAGTGTATATGACGAACTATAAAAATGAATACTAATTGACATTACATTTTTAATCGTTAATAGGATATCGGTTCTTTTGCTATATGATATTAAATTTTTTTCAAGTATTTCTCCGGTTATTTTTTTTCTCTACTCTGTGATAATTGTAAGCATGACACTTTACCTGATGGATTCCTCGGAGGGTTAAGGGACGTGTGTGTCTAAAATGTTACTCGTTTTAAAGGGAAACCAAGAAAACATGAGACTGACATGACTAGTTCCTTAATGGTATAAAAAATTGTCTAATTTAGGTACATGTGAATGTGAAGTATGTGTATAAATAAATTGCACGTTACATTATAATTAAGGTTTGTCACAGGTAACTGGAATAAACTTATTTAGGCTTACAGCTAATAAACGTCTTGCAATGTGAATTGCTTCCCTCCTGTGAGCATCATGTTGTCTCCTGTTGTGATATTTTTCCGGCTGAGCGCTCTACCGTCCGCCCTTCCTGCATACCGTAATCGCCGCCCTCTAAATTATTCCGTGACGCCTTCAAATACGCCACAATCTGCAGTGGGAAGTCGTATAAATTTATGTCTGACTTGTAATTGCCTCCACACATCGCTGCTTCGTCATCCGCTGTCCGTCTAAAATACTTACAAAACACAATGTTCCTTTTGTGCTTGATGGTGAAGGAGTGATCATTGTTCTTAATACCCCGCCCTAAGGTGTACACTCTGAAAGTAACAGCGGCTTGTTTTGCATTAATTTCAGGTTTTAAGAATTGTCAAAAGAAAAATACCATTTGTGAGTAAATTATATAATTATAATTGAAAAGTTTCTATTATTTGGTGTAAATATCGTATGAGGACACAAAGTTAAATGTACGAAGTGTCATTTTAAACGAAACCGACCATTTTATTATGTATATAACACCTGTTTGTTTGAAGATCTACAAACTCAAACGGAAAAATAGATTTACTATTCCTGTCCAATGTAAATACAATTTAATATTAGCAACATACAAACTTCTTCAAGTTATATTTTAAAAAATTTAACTTTCTCTCGCATGATTTGATTTTTAACTTATTTTTATTCTCCCTCCTATTTTCAGCCATTATATTAAAATTCTCAAATAATTTCTTTTCAAACAATATTTTCTCAATCCACATCTGAACGTTCTGGTTTAATCTTATATACACTTACTTTCAAGCATTTCCCTCCGTTTAATCGAGTACTTCACAAAAATGAGATTTTTTTTCCCAACAATCCTCATATGAGGAAATAGCACCAGTGAACAAAAAAAAATCCTCATGAACCTGTGAATTACGTTTACCTTAAACTACTACGAATTTAAGGAACATATTTTCTATGTTTGAGTTGTAAGCTTCCCCAGAGTCAAAATGTAGATATTCGTAATTCGATAAGGATATTCCTTAGGTAGTGGCATTTCTTCATCTTTATAGTGGCACACTCTTAGTTGGTGAGTTATTATCTAGGCTACGTAATTACGGACTTTGTTCGTTAGTTTTTCATTTATAGAATCATATACAGTATAATATATATATATATATATTATATATATATATATATATAATATATATATATATATATTATATATATATATATATATATAATATATATATATATATATATATATATTGTAATGCCAATTAATTAACCCATTAATTGTTTTTAAATAATTTAAATTGTTAGCGTATTTGAGCGACCAAAAGCGACAATAGCGCTGAGCTCTGTTGCTTTGATGAAAAGCCGAGTTGGAAATGCGCGCTAAAACCCGAGAGGCACTACGATAGTTAGTTGGCGGAAAAACATTGCTAGGAGCAGAACACATAATAAAACTTGAGCGGAGAGTAGACGTCGTTAAAGTATTGCCAGTTAAAGTTGTGAATTAATACAAAGTAAAACATTCACGGAAGTATTGCAGCGTAAATATTGGAACGTAAGAGCAGTTTTCATCAGAATAGAACTTTCCAAAATCTTCGTGGAGAAGTTGTTCCAGAAGAACATTGGTAAGTTATTGTGGAGCGGAGCAGTCAACGAAATACAGCCAATCTTGCCAATTTTAAAGTAAAGTGTTGAATCAGTGAAAACCAAGGCCTGATATTAAAAAATTAAAGTGTGTAAAAGTGTCCAAACGAGCTAAAATTGATTGTTCTGGTACCAGACCGACGGTCCGTAAGTAAGATAATTTTGATAAATTTTTAAACAGTAATTAATAGGGTAATCAGATTTTGTTCAGTCTTCATTTAGTTCAGCTTTCATTCCACTTATATTTCATATTGTTTTTAGGTTAATTTGTTTTATATTTTGAATTTTTAATAGTCAAATTATGCATTTATCGTGCCCTAATTATCAAACCCAGTGATGACCTTGAGATTAAGAGATTTTCAACATATTGGATTGTAAATATTACAATATATATAGTGTATAAATAATATAACATTTGAAATACTACCAATATATATACATACTATATAAGAATAGGTCATAATCACAATTTCAATATATTCAGAATACTGAACAGACGAAATTCAACACAAAGCACAATGTTCCTTCAATGCCTAAGATC
The DNA here is from genome assembly GCA_037074705.1 of Zhengitettix transpicula. NCBI lineage: Eukaryota > Metazoa > Arthropoda > Insecta > Orthoptera > Tetrigidae > Zhengitettix > Zhengitettix transpicula. The sequence continues at coordinate 183,313,025 of CM073591.1, read as the reverse complement.
ACCATGAAGGATCTTCCAAGCCAACAGGTGTAAATTCAGTTTTAACCATCGTACCAAAATGAGAAAAGTAACAAAAGTAATCCATTATAAATGTGTATATATTCTGTTTTTAGTACTCGTTGAGCATTTTTGTAGTCAGTAGAATGCGTTTCTGAGCAATTAATAAATTGAGGTACCGTATAAATAAACAAGAATTTCTCATCCTATATTTATAATCTCCCAGGTTATTGTACACTATTACTACTGAAGAATGGATATCCTTCTGGTAAAAATTATTCATTTTATCCAAGTAGCAGGCATTGTCAAGATTAAGAAGTTTATTAAAAATTGATTAATTCTGTGTGTCACAAATTTTGAAAACTATAATATGTCGTCACCTAGTTACTTCGTAATTATGAAACCATACGCCATATTTCACGGTGTTTATGTAGACTTAATGAATTAATAATTAATGCAATTTCATGAGAAACTACTTCTGCCGATACTTGACGCTCATGAAATGAGGCGTGATGATTATAGGAAGCAACATAAAGATTGGTAATTGTTGAGCACTACACTAATTTAGTTTTTTAAAGTCATACTAGCATCCAATTCTACAACCACTAAATAATTTAATAAATCTATGTATTAGTAAAGGAAATTTTCCAAATTGCCTAAAGGCTTCAGTAGTTAGACCAATATTCAAGAAAGGAAGCAAAATGGATGTAAATAACTATAAACTATATACTAGATTGATTAATTTTTTATCTGCTAATGACATACTTAATAACAATCAATTTGGATTCCGTAAAGGGCTGTCTACGATATATGTGGTAACAGAATTTCTACAAACACTTTATAACAAATTAGATAATGGATGTCAAGCTACAGGAACATTTATGGACTTGTCAAAGGCATTTGACCTAGTGAGCTACTCCATACTATGTGGCAAACTGGAGGCTTAGTCCTAAATATTTTCAAATCCTATCTTTAAAAAAGGTATCAGAACACAGAAATTCTATCACCAGTAGGTGAGCTTACGAAAGTAACTAGATCTGAAAAAGGAATAATTGTCCATGGGGTTCTGCAGGGATCTATATTGGGGCCTTTGTTATTCTTTATTGTATATAAATGATATGCCTACTATCTATGGAAGTAAAATTGTATCGATCCTTACCTGGCATCACAATGAGGATCAACTACGCTTATCACACAAAATAGTATGGACCAAATAACTGACTACTTGGCAATTAACAAAATGAAAGGCAATGCCTATAAGACAAATGTTATATTATTCAGGCATTATAAATCCACTCAAAGAGAGGGAAAAAAAATATAAATTATTCCGACGTTCAGCTTCTTAATTCCTAGGTATTCAACTTGACTTTAAATTATCCTGGGATGATCACATTGGAAATGTATGCAAAAAAGTAAACAGAAATGTATATGCCTTAAAAAGACTATCTAGATTATTAGATAGGGACAACCTTATTAAGGTATATAACCACATATAAGCTACGGTATTGAAATATGAGGCTGTGCTGCAGCTATACATATGAATTGACTACTAATTGCACAAAAAAGGAAATTAGGTATATTTTTGTAATGAAACAAAGAGAATCTTGTAGAACAACCTTTAGAGAAAACAATTTATTAACTGTCTATGATATATATATATATATATATATAATAACTATGGTAAAAAAGAAAAAATCTCTCCCGGGTCAAAGTTGGAAAAACTAGAGGGAAAATTTTTTAGGACGTTAGGACGAATTTACAGAAAACGGAGAAGGACCCACTCCTCAAAGGATATATATTATTTAACAGACTGCCGCGCATAAAACAATTACAGGGTGAACAATTTAAAAGTAGACTAAAACAATATATATGTGAAAAGTTATGTGCAGTATGAAAGATCTATAATAGAATAAAAAAATATGTGTTATTGTATGCAAATTGTGTATTATATATATATATATATATATATATATATATATATATTTGTTATATTTTTTAAGTGACTATTTCTAATATTGTATAAATACAATTAATGGAAAAATAAACATTATTATTATGCTTATGTCCTCTGGTGTGGCTTGCGCGGCTGCTAAATTTCGGACTCACCACTACCATTTTTACGGTCATGAAAACTGGGGTTAAAAATGAAGGCGAATCGCTACGATGACCACGTATCACTCCTAATTCCAAAATGTGTCCTTGTAGGTCAAGGCTCTCAATGGGTTGTAGAGTCAAGGAGAAAGAAATGAAGAAGAAGTCCTGTTAACATTTTCACTGAATTACTGATTCGAAGTTTCTATGGTGATGTCTTTCTTTCGGGTAGATATTAGTTAATCGCATGTTAGAAACAACCACATTGCCGTAGTACGTGAACAAAACAGATTTTAGGAAAGTTTCCAGGAAGGTCACTAATATGATAAACAACGGAGGTATGTGAATTTAAATGTAGCAGGATCCCAAAACAATACAATTTGCAATAATCTTGATTTTGGCTTTATTTATTGTTTCGACAAACTGCTCCTGGAAATAATTTTCGATAGATATAAGAAGATTTTTGCCGATCTCTCGTCCCATCTGCCTGTAGTGAAAAGAGTATGTCTGGAAAACATCACTGAATAAATCCTGGAGATCCGCAAATGGTCGGTGCCGTACTCGTGCAGCAATCATATAGAAACATTTACTTATATAGAGAGAAAGCTTATATAAGCCTCCGGCCATACGGCCACATACCTTAATTAACATTTACTTATTGTAGAATTAATACGCATCTGAACTAACAATGTCGAAAACTTACCCAGACAGACATACCACATCCGTTCAGAATCTTCTAAACACAACTAAAAATATTGTTTATGTGTCTATTCTGCTAGGTTTATCCTTCATACAACTAACCGATGTAATTTTAACGTAATCATCACAAATTATAAACAATTTACAACTCACGATATTGAATCTCGATAATATGTATTGTTGTATGATTTCCAATTAATGATTGAAACTTAAGAAAAGTGTCAAAACATGACAATTAATATTATCAGTCTTAAATAAAACAGTATCAACGAAGGTTTTCGTAGTACCCGAAAGCCTTTTGCCCTGTTGTTATAAAAATTCATTGTCCGTTAAATAAAATAGTATCTTAATTTTTATTCTCAAAATTTACTATGCAAAGAATGAGTGCGTTTGGTTCGAAATAGAAAATGATTTAATACTCAACTCCACTAAATTTCCTCATTTTTCGCAGATATTTTGAAACTGAAATTACTATCAACCAGCATTTGATATTTGGATTATCAAACAAAATGTGGCGAAATGTTTGCAACTCCGATTGTCTTAGATAGATATAAATTTGTATTATAATTTTTACTAATTTATTTTTATTAAATTTAATTATATTGTAATTTTAATTTACGAATCATACTTTAATTTAATTATACTTTAAAATAGGCATCGTGAACGCAATTAATTGCAGTTGCAGACGTAAAAGGGCGAGGTTCCACAGTACGTAAAGAAGTTTAACGTAAAAATTTATTATATATTTATATGTTAGCGTAACATGAAACATATATGTAAATCTAGATTCATGGATTAAAATTGATTTAGCAACATTAATTCCATCTACAGTTAACAAATGTTCAGTTTTTCGTCTAAATATTCGTGTCATGTCAATCGTATACTGGCTGAGTGCCCGGCGTTGCCCGGGTTACCATAATTAAACTTAGCGGCATCTATATTACTGGATTCGACTCACAATTTGGTTGTTTTTGCTTTTCTTTTATGTATAGCCTCCCCACTCCCAAGGGTGCTCCCCTAAAATACAGAAAGGGGTAGAAATTATTCACAAACAACATATGAAGAAACACTATCAACCTACTTGACACGGAAAGAGTATTTTTCGACGCAAATATCGGCCGTTTTAGAATGTTAAACATTATCCAACCCGGCCACCCACGATCCTGTGTGTGGTAGTCGTGTTTGTTTGAGGTTCTAAAGGAACAAATGTATAAAATTTTGTGAAATTTTCTTCACTGTGGTTGATTTGTATGCAGAATATACATTTTCTCCTTCCACAACCATTCATAGGAGTATAACAACAATTAAACCATCAAGTTGAATGTTATAATTAAACTCAGCAACGTACACTGGGTGTTGTAGTCGTGTATTGTCTCCATAGTGTTTGACCCTTTTTCGAAAGGAACATGTGTACGAAATTTGGTCAAATTTGTTCCACGGGTGTACATTTGAGTGCGGAACATACGTACACATAAACCCAAACCCACAAACAGTCTATTTTATATATATATATATATATATAGATGCTATTGAATTTCTCTAGTTCTTTAAAACTTTTATAATTTAAATTGGAACCTTCCCTCTCACATGGAATATATGTATAAATTGTTTCATCTTAAAATAATAGCCCAGTAAGCAGCATAAAAAATTAACTGAAAGTCAATATTTTGAGCCGTCTACTGCAAAACAAAACAATGAAATAAACGATATTACAAACCATACTCCTGAAAAAATGAAGACGTGTGGTGGAAGGCTGACGCGGTGACAAATTATTGATTGAAATGTATGATAGTGTACACATTGGACACGAACGTAATATGCAAAAGTAAATGAATGGGTTTGAGTGAACGTTTTGGAATAAACTAAGCACTTCTTTGTATTTGCAAAGTCACTCACATATAATTCGTTCGACGAATCTTAGAATATTAGGTAGCAAGGTCCTTACGGAGCTGAACATATAACTGCGCTAGATAAAATACAGAAACAATTGGTCTGTGTCTCGAATTTTCGCGACTAGACTTCGCGGCTAAATGGGAAATACTCTGGAAGGAGGTAAAATTCCAGGATTTCGCACTGTACGCAGCTTATATAGACTAGCCGCCATTCAGAGACATAGAAGGTCGCCTGATTGAGTAAAATTATTGTCTAAAAAATAACCACATACGCAAAATAAGGCAAAAGCGTAAAAAACCAATGGTGTAAAATATGCTTTTGTAAAGAGGTCAATAAAGAATTTGAATTATTCTACTACAAACATACTTTTCCTAAAAAATATAAAAATTTTAAGTAACAAGATTAGAAGTATTAGAGGATGTATTTTTTCCTACTGTAATTTTATTACTTTTGTATAATAATATAATGTAATATTATATTAAATGCCACGTGTCTTGAAGAAACCGCGCACGGTTTGGATAAAAAGCCTCAACTGAATTGAAAATCGACGTCTTATGTGCATTAGCGTCTCGTTTTGTCTGTGGAGGAATATTTTTAAAGTAATCGGCTCACGTTTCGATTTTCTGAGTTTCTGGCTGAACAATTAGGCAACATGGAAAATCCCAAATTAGTTGTAACTAGACCCTGTTCGTCTTAGGACTTGGTGAATATCTAGCGGAAGTAGCCACGGAGTTTGGATGCTGAGTGTCGTGTGCCTTGACTAACAAACAATAATTGGCAAGGTTCGTAAGGACGTGACCCTTGCGGGCGCCGTCTCCTGCCTGCTATTGACACGAGCCTGAACTCCCCTAGCCAAAGATCGCTCCGTGACATTTATACGCGTCGCTTCACACGGATATTGCCACATCGGTCTCGTGTCACAGCTGTTACAGGATTACACTCACTTCTTAATGCCACTTCGCCACAATTCTGCCCTTCGTACAGTTTTTTGTTGTTGCAGAAACAGGATTGCTGCAGACTACAACTCAAAATGATTTATAACTACACTTGTCCATAATAAAAAGAATATTATATTTATTATGCATACGTGGATTTATAAAGAATTTTGTCTAATTAAAACGTTTTCACTGCAACTATAAGATTTGATAAATACAAATATTCACAATTTACTGCGCGCAGAAATGGCAGGCAACGGTCGCAAAACTCAAAATGATGAGAGAGCAGTCATGGTGCCTTCAAGTTACTGGGAATCACTCAGACACATTATTGAAAACAGAACCCTTGATTGTAGCATGACAATTACATCCATTGAAGTATCTATACGACTCCGTCTGTCAAAAATACTTTTCTTTGTTGCTCCCAAACGAAAAGTTGCAACGCCAATCAACATAAGAGTTTGGCAACAATTCATCGAAGTTAATACTCAAACTGCATTCAATAGAAGTAATCAAACTACTTTCTCAGTAAAATAATGTTTCTTCTTTTATCTCTGACCCACAATTAAATTCATTAAAGTACATAATCGATCCCCTCCGTCAAATAACATTTCTTCATTCGTTATAAAACAATAATCAATAAATATATTACGAAATGTCCTCCTGGTACCAGACTTAGTTTCGGGGCTTGGAGAGACAATTTTTCACTAAAAGGCCATAAATCACAGATTATACAATCGATGGTCAAACACACGGACGTAGTTATTGGATATATATATATATATATATATATATATATATTGTAATGATTAATTAATAAGATTAAATGATTAAGGATTAAATGAATGAATTGCCCCACGTTGTGAAAGCCAAAAATGTAATAAATAAATAAAAGAGACTAAATTTATTTTACTAATGATACACTTAATTTGCCCTACGTTTGCACGCTGAAATTTAATTTAACAAACAAATATTTATTTATAATTTGTTGGGCCTTCTAAATAAAACAAAACAAGATAATTTACTTTATTGAATATAAATTTACGACATTTGCTGGGCGGTTAAGGTTTAGCAATTTGATAACTCTGCTTTCAGGGTCGTTTACTTAGGCTTGATAGGCAAAGAACAATCAAAGAATTTATAAATTAAGTAATTAAACATCCAAAACCAAAAATGAGACGAACGTAATCTGACGAATACCTTTAACTATCATTTACAAATTAATTTGGTTTCTACTTACGAAATGTCCTCCTGGTACCAGACTTAGTTTCGGGGCTTGGAGAGACAATTTTTCACTAAAAGGCCATAAATCACAGATTATACACTTGATGGTCAAACACACGGTCGTAGTTATTGGATTTTCTTCCGGGAACTCGATCTGCTTCACCTCCGGATCATCAGCCAGACATATTGTTACACAATGTCTTTATGTGTAAAATGTTGATTTCGGTACGCGTATGAATATGAATGTGGCGCTAAATATTTGATTCTGCTTTGCGGTCTTTTTACAATGTATCTCTCTGTCCAGACTTTATTATACTTGGATTTCGAAACTTATAACTCTCTCAGTTGAATTTTAAACTTGGGCCACGCTGTTCGTTCTCTCTCAAAAATTCCGCTCCCTACTATATCAGACAGACTTATTCCTCTCCCGACCACAAATTCAGACAGACTGGCTTCAGAAAGCGCTCGCAGCCCGCAAACAAAGACCGTCGACACATTGTTGTCTTTGAAATTGGTACCGCTAAACAATACAATTATTTAAACAATTAATGGGCTGTAATTAGTATTACAATATATATATATGGTAGTATACAAAATTTTATTAAAGAAACAAATGAAGCAAATTGAAATTGAACCAATGTTTTTAAAAGATAAAAAAGATTATTTATTTGACAAATTTGATTTTCATTGAATTAATATTTTATTATTTGTAAGCAAATGCCTCAGCTTTTGTGAGAATCTAAATTTCAGGGCCGCTTATAGGGCCTCTAATAAAAACAGAGATTTACAAATTTCACCAAGTTACAAAAGCAAAAAATGAATTTAAATTTACAATAATTGATATAAACCAACAACAAAAAATATAGTAATCTGAAAAGTTATAGAAATCTGGCGGTGAACGATATTTACGTAAAGGTTCACAGAAGAAAGTTTGTATTTGTATATACCATTTAGTGCTGCTCTGGTTTGTGCACACGTGATTACTTAATTTCTATAGAACACTAATTTCATTGACAGGCCACAGCACTGATTTTATTATTTTCTCACTTTCCAACACTTTGGGCGCCTTTCTACTTTGCTGTCATACGTATTTTCACACTCAGTTTGCTGTGGAGAATCCCTTTAATATAATATTCAGCCTATACTTTGCTGAATTCGGTCAACTTTGGCTGTTTCTCACAACACATGCTGCTCTCTGACTGTACTGTACTGTTTCTTCAAGACCTCCAAACACACTCTGCTGTCAGAATATCTGAGTTCTCTCACTACATATTGCTCTCTCTCTGACTATCCGACTGTCTCGCTACAACATACTCCCATAACTTCCAAACACACACACACTTTCCAAAGTTCTGAGCATCTTATATACACTTTTCGACAATACACCTAGCAACCATTATCGTCTCTGCATTCTCGCGCCAAACAATGCTGTTCCTTACTAAGTTACGGCGCCAATAATTAAACAAACACTTTCTTATAAAATATTTCATTGCTCATCTGTAATCTCTACAAGATACTGTGAAAGGCGATTCTCTTCTTTACCACTCCCGACGGTGATCTCAATAATGGGAAACTTTAATAACTGGGCGCAGATATATATTTTTAAAAATTATCAAAGCAAAATTAATGTTTTAGTTGATATATCGTTGATCATTAATATCTTAGCAGAAGATGAGAATCTAAATAGTCTCTCAGAGTCGGTCAATTATTACTTTATTTATTCAGCTCTTTAACTTCAAATTACATTAAATCACATCAATATCAACTACAATTTGCAACCCGCTCTCTCTAAAGATAATACCAGTTTTCAAAACAAAATTTCGTTGCCTAGAAATCTGACAGCCTCTTCTTCTATCCTAATACTATAAACACCTTAATAAATTACCAAAATAGATTGGAAGCAACTGCCGAGGTAAACCAAAGATATTAATGCCACGCCTCAGAAACATTGTCTCCATTATTTAGATATATGTGCCCAGAATCTCTCTCTCTCTCTCTCTCTCTCTCTCTCTCTCTCTCTCTATATATATATATATATATATATATATATATATAACTTATTGTGCATCGTAATCATATGTAAAACTGTATCAGACACACTTAAATAAATAATGGTATATATGACATTAAATATCTACATAACTCTTATTTTTATTCCACTTTCTTAAAGGTTCTTACCTTGATGACATGAACTATTTAAATTTTATAGTCACTTATATCTGACCGCCTTTCGCAATATGTGCATAGCTCGTTTTGTAGCCATATGGATTCTGTGTTCCATGAAGCTGCCAGCGCATATATCAACAACAATAAAAAAACTATAGAAAATCATCAGAACCTCTTTAAATTACTACGAAGGGCATATCCCTCATTTTTTAAATTTGAATTCCAGTCATCCCGAATAAGTGAACAATCAGTTATGAATACCCATTTTCGTCGGTCGGGACTTAATTGTTGCTATTGTCCTCTTTGCAGAAGCACTTCAGTTTGCGGAATCCACATCACGATTCCCCCCACGGCGACATAAATAAGCAAACTTGACAACTGGGCGACTTTATTTTGTGGCAACGATATACGGACACAATGCGACTGAGGGAATGTGTGAGGGAGGAAACAAAGACTCCTGACTTACAGATACGTCGTTATACTTACAAAAAAATGCCTCAGCTAAAACAGCTTATAGAGGTATTTTTGATTATATTACTTATATAAACTTACGACGCATAGTCGTCTGCATATATTAATATGTAATTTTAGCACATGAATTATCATTTTCCCACCCCAGCAGAATGGCTATTTACAATGATTTTATTATGTAAATTCTATTGAAACCATTTGTTATAAATACAGCAAAGAGTTACGTGTAAAGCGTTGAATTAAATTAGAATTTTCAAACTACAGGCTAATAAGTTCCAACTGTTCAAGGTCTCAAGTCTTGTGACTGTCACCGGACATGCCGCGTTGTGTATTTGAAGATTTTTATCTATATTTCTTTAATTATAGGATGAACCGTTACAATACTTGCCAATGTTATGTGCAATGATAGGTTTGTTGATGACTCTGAAAGTGAGAAGCTTAAAGGCGAACAATCGTTCCTGTACGTCCTTTATAATTTCGGCGTCAAAAATTACAAAGTAGACTTGAAATAAGATGCAAAATACTCACCATCGTAAAAGCTCCACAATAATTGCTTGCTTAAATTATGAAAGGCTGTGTGGAGCAGCGGAAACCCAGAGTTGGGGATTTCTCGACATGCTGGTCCAAACGCAACTTTATCCTCAAGGTGACGTGAGTAAAGTAGATGACGTCCTTCTAGGTGCGGGAAAGTGGTATATAAAGTGCGGATGAAAGGTTCAAACAGCCTCTTCTTGGATACATTAACATGTTTCGAGAGAAAGCTCTTGTCCCATAGTTCTACCGGAGAAATGGAGGCAGAAACAAGGAATACTACGAGAGTGGACCAACACCAAATCTTGTTTTTTTCCCTGAAGGCGAACATATCCCACTAGAACGCTGAGGTTATGTAAGAAAACCATTCAATTAATTTTTTGGTTACATTTCTTATCAAATGTTATGCAATTGACGTTTTACTCTAAAGGTTTTTATTTTACGTCTGTTTTTGAATTAATAAATCAATTATTGTTCTTATACAGGCAATTTACTTTTTATTTATAGCGTACCGACGTTACGATACATGTTCGTATTTTCTTTAGGTATTACCCTAAAGATGATGTATTTAGAAATCATCAATATATAGAAAAATTGTAAGTTAATATTTTGTATTATAAAACGGTTGTTCGTACTGCCAGAAATAAAGAAAATTCTTTTAATTAAAGTTAAGTAATTTTGAATTGCAATTTAAAATAAATTATAAATTAATAAATTTACTATTAAGATAATTTAACAGACATTTGTAAGAATACAACCGCATACCCGATCTGGAATTAGAAACAACGACCTATCAAGTGTCATAATGACACTAACTACTATACCGCAGCACGTCGTTACTTAACAGATGTCATTCGTAAGAAAAGTAATGAATTTTATCCAATTTATTAAATTTCTTCAATTGCTTTCGAAAATGAACTCAACAGCATCAAGACAACAGCTGCAGAGCAAAGTTTCTAAAATGAACGTATCATGAATAACAAGGCACACTAGGTAAAAGGGAGTTGGTTAAGTGGCACGTTATTCCTAAAAAGGTTCACAGCAACAACTGAAGAAGTTTTAATAGATGGAAGAATAATATACATCGAAAAATTGAATCAAGTATTCTTAAATCCCAAATTACATTTCTTGTTCAATGGCCGTACCTTTTCAATTTGGAACTAAATATATTAAGTTCTCAGTGTTAAGAATTAATTTTGAAAATAGAAAGATAATGTTAAACGAATATATCTATATCTATCTATCTATCTATCTATCTATCTCTCTATCTCTCTCTCTCTCTCTCTCTCTATATATATATATATATATATATATATATCGTAATGAATACAAATAGCGGCTTAATAATTAATTAAACTATTTTTTTTAATAATTGATATAATTAATTTGCGGTTTTAACAAATTGATAATTCGTTCTACAACAATTTATTTTATTTAACAGGAACGATCAAGAAATAATTACTACTTTAAACTTTACGATACCATTTATTTTATTTGATAGAAATCTATAACATTTTCTCTGAGGTTAAATACATTTAAAGTTTCAAAGTTTAGAAATTTGATAACTCTTCTCTGAGGGTCGTTTAACTAGGCTTGATAACTAAAGAACAATCATAGAAATTATAAATTAAGAAATTAACTACCAAAACCAAAATGAGACGAACGAAATTGACGAATACCTTTAACTATCGTTTACATTCTTAATTAACTTGGTTTATACTTACAAAAATGTTCGGCTTGTACCAGACTTAGTTTCCTCGGCTCGGGGATACAATTTACACTAAAAGGCCATGAATCACTGACTCTACGCTTGATTATCAAACACACGGTCGTAGTTATTGTATTTTCCTCTAGGAACTGGATCTGCTGCACCTCCGGATCATCAACCAGACATATTGTTACACATTGTCTTTATGTGGAGAATGTTGATCTCAATACGCGTAGGAATCTTAATGTGGCTCTAAATATTTTATTATTCTTTGTAGTTTTTACAAAGTATCTCGCTGTCCAAACTTTATACTTGGATTTAAAACTTCTAACTTTCTCGGTTGAATTTTGTACTTAGTCCACGCTGTTGGTTCCGTTCTACAATATCAGTCAGACTGTTTCAGAAAAAACCTTTGTGGCCTAACAATGCCCGCCGAATTGAAGAATTGGTACCGCTAACATCCATTATTAAAATAATTACTGGCCTCTAATTAGTATTAAAATATGTATATATATATACATATATATATATTGTTTAAGATATTAGAAAAATTTGTCATACTTTTATTGATAAGTGCGGTATTGGTTGACAAATAACAAAATTTTGTACGAATTGCAAGTCTATTTGACGTTTCAGACGTTAAATCTTTTATCAATTCAAATATATTATAAAAGGTATAACATGAGCTCTTGGAGCAGGGTGTTCTAGATTGTTCAACACAGCATTTAATGACTCTCATTCGGCACCGTAGCTGGATTTGTAAATAGGCGACATTCAGGTGTTCACTCAGTAAATTTTTATGCAAATATTCATTTCGTTGGTCGCATGTCGTTTGACTTTGCTCTTACGGTTCAAAGCAATTTACTATTGTTAAGCCGATGAGGTAAACGTGTAAGGAGAGAATGACAAATGGTTGGAAAAGGGCCAGCCAGAGGCACACGGCCACAAATTATCACTGAATTGGCGGGACCGTCGGGCGTGAATCACCGTCGGAAAGTGCGGGATGTCACGCGACACGGTGGCACCCTGGGAGAGCGCGACGACGGCTTCATCACGACATCAACAGCTAACGCATCCATTTACCTATTATGACTCGACGTTCTTTTAGATGTGAACTCGGCAGTAATCGCCGGCACGTTTCAGAACACCAGGTTGCAGGCGAACTTTGATTTTTATTATCATCCACCAACGTTAAAAAATATAAAACGTAGATTATTACGTAAACAACACTATTTCTTCAGCACCACAGACGGTGAAGTCGGTTAAAGTCATGGCGTCGGTTTTTTGGGATACGAAAGAAGTTCTGTTGATCGACGACAATGGAAAAGGAAAACCAAATACTGAGGAATCACATTCTAACCTTCGAATGACACCGTATGAAAAAATTCATTAAAACTAAGAGGGATAGCATTTCTTTCCATCAAGACAATGCACAAAAGAAATGAAAATAATTTTTTTTAAAAAAAAACATTATTAGGCCAGAAAGTTTCAGAGTATACAAAAAAGTTGCGCGAGGGTTGTTTAATAGGTCTGGTAATAAAAAAACTTATATTATTTCTCAACACAGTCTCCTTGGCTATACACTTAGCCCAACGAGTTTACAATTTTTTCAACCCATCACAAAAATAGGTTTTGTCAAACAACATGGCCTCGATAACTTCATCATTTTCATGAAAATTACTTCCAACCAAGTCAAATTTATAAGTTCGGGGAAAAAAAATCACTTGCTGCTCGGCCCGGTGAATAGGGTGGATCAGAAACCAATTCGAATCACAACTCGTACACTTTCGCTATTGATACTGCTGCTGTGTGCGCTAGAGCATTGTCCTGTTTTGTGCGCCAATCTTGGTCGTTTCTCAATCAGCAAGCGTTTCAAACGATCCAACAGAGCATCATTATAGAGCTCATTTACGGTTGTGCCCTTTTCCGAGAAATATACAAATATTATACCCTGAGAATCCCAAAAGACAGTAGCCAACAACTTTCCTGCTGACAAAAAGGTTTTCGCCTATTTCGATGCACTTTTTATTTTTATTTTAGGGTAAGAGGCTACATGAGGGTAATCCACGTGGTGGCAACTCCCCTTTAATAGCATAGGAAGGTATTTGAAAGGGGGGATGCGGAAGGGTAGAATAAGGTAGCCAAGGGTTAACTAGGGCCCCCGGGCTATGGTTTAAGGATCCTACCCGGCAATTCGCCTTAAAGTGATGCATGGAAAACCCTAGAAAAACCTGCATGTTCACTAACTTTCATTATATATATATATATATATATATATATATATATATTGTGCGAGAGAGAGAGAGAGAGAGAGAGAGTGTGTGTGTGTTTGAAGCAGTCAAAAGAAGCCGAGTCGTTTTCTAAACAATATAATAGAAGCAAGGGTACTCTAAAATATGAAAGAATGCCTACATTAATTTACTGTAACTTGGTATTGCTTTGGAATTTTTTCGGTGGGGGAGAGTAAACGTGTTTTCTTTAATGATGGCTTAAGCAGTTTGCTCAATAGTTCACAATGGTGGCACCGCGATTCGTCTCCAGTGGCCAGAAAATTAATGTGACAGACTTTTGGTTGTATTCATCTGTACAGTCGGTCTATTCATTGAAAGGGAAATGTATTACTCTGAAGTACATCAACACAGAAAGAACTAAACTGCCATTAATTATGTGAATTGTGTTTAATCTGAATTTATTCTTATATAATTTGAAAGATAATGACTTCTGTGATGGGTGTGGGGACGAGGGCTGTATGCAGAGGATGTCTGAGGAAGACGTGGCTACCTGTACGGCCTAATAATGGCTGTAAGACACGTGTAGAACCCTCAATTGCGCGCCGAGTCCCGCAGTAATTCAAATAGAACAAGCACTACATTCACTTTTATCCTCTACTACGGGGGGAGTCTTGTGCCTGCCAGGCTATTTATCAAACACGGAAGGCTCCCAACTTCACTTTGTTTAAAAGCTATCTGAGTCCCAGACATGACTAACGTTGAAATGTTTTATGTCTTTGCGTGTTCCGTATCTTCGATTATAATATCAAGTTTCTGTCATTATCTACATGTTTAAATCTATTTTTAATTAATTACTGGTGGTAAATGTTCCTTGTTAACAATTCCAACACTCATTATCCTTAGATTTTTCCTGGTGTATTTATAGGGGGCAAACCCAATTTCGGAAACTGGTAAAAGTAGATTCGAATTTATTTATGGTGGTCCCTGTTACAGCCTGTTGCCTCAGTAGACAGACATGTTATAAGAATTTTTCTGCCAGATTGAGTATTAAAAACTGCATGCACTGTGATAAGGATTTGTTATGAGATAACGCATTTATAATTTAAGATTTGTGAACGGATATCCGCAAAAATTTCAATTTATATACGAGTTGTCCACAAACTTATATTTACGTGACATAATTGGCCTTTACGTTGCCTTTAAATAATTTGAAGGCGTTAATGTAGGAATTACACACATATTTGCATAATAAATTTAGTATTCAATTTCAATAAATCCACGGAATTTTCTTACCTAACTGGCTGGTATAATTTATTGTAGATACAAACCCATGAGATTCAAGTAATCGGATTTTGCAGACATTCCGGTCACGAATTTACTATACACGTGGTTTTTATCCAATTAAACCCTTAATACACTCACTTAATTGTACGAAAAATTTATGAGAAATATCTATCAACAGTGAATTTAATATCTCTCGATACATTTATGGTAAAAATATTATATATTATATATTATTTTTTTTGATAAAAACGAAACAAACGTTTCGGTTTCGTTTCCCTGTACGACCATATCGCCAAGAGAAAACCTTTCGTTTTGGTTTCCTTCTTGAAGAAATGCTGGTGTAGACAAATACTGTTACAGCTTTATATTCATAGGTATTTAAAAATGGTAAAGTGAATGCAGTGTTAATTTGCCACCATGTTAGTTTTTCCATTTTGTCCTCACCCCTTCAGAATTTCAAGCACACTTATTAAAATAATATTTAAAAAAATTATTAACGATCAAAAAATGACAAATCAAATTTTGTGGAAGTCATAATGCATCACCTGGTGTAACTGATTTGGTGGTAATGCAAGAAAACTTACGTTTCTTATTTCATAGTAAAAGCAAGCTCCTGACTGTATCAATTAATCTTTTCAATTCGAGTCGAACTGCACCGAATAATTTATTAGGCATATTCTTAAGTGCGATTGATTTTTCTAAGTCACTTTATTTTTTTAATTTCGGTCACGAACTGCTCTCAGACTGCTATTTATATTGTTTCAGTTCCTAGTGACATAAATAACTGAGACCAGAAGTTACGGTTATAAAGACTTTAATAATTTCGTGTTTTCGCTTGAGACTAAAGAGGGTTGTTTTGACAGTAGGATATATCATACTTCAAGTAGCCTTAAAGTATCTATTGCCACCCATATTGATTTAGGAAGCTACGCCTTGTACGTAGAAAAATAAATGACAATATATAATAATACAAACAGTATTTCTTTAAGTGTTACTAGGCGTAACAAGGCTAATTACCCGCGTCGCGTCGTCGTGATCGTGCACCATCCCCTGCAGCTAGCACCAGGTGGCCGAGGTGTTGCCCAAAGTGATTGCCTTTTGTAACGGCATCACTTCCCGAGAGGGGGTCCGCACAATATTGCCAAATAAATCTTCACAATTCGAAAGGAACATTGCTCGACATTCAATACAGTATAAATTCTTATTAATTTTGAAGTAGTGTAACATTAACCGGGCAAAATGTTATTTCTTGTTCGTATCTCAAAAGAAATGAGGTGTATAATTTTTTTTTTACTTCTTCGTGAGCGCTTTTCTGTAATTCAATAGGTGGGTTCCTGTGCATATGGGCATATTCAGGTTCGCAGTCGGGTAGACCCGAGTTTAACGAATGTCTTCATCAGTCATGAATACATGTTTCTAATAAATAGCTATTTTGTGCACTCGTATGCAGGGCCCAGGCACGGAGAGGGAAAACTGCGACCCCACAGCTAACCCCTCTCCCGCCATCGGAAGGGCGTGGGACAAGTACCAAATGCCCGACCTACCTGATGCAGGTTTATCTAGGGTTTTCCCTGCATCACTTTAAGGCGAATTGCCGGGTAGGATCCTTAAACCATAGCCCTAGTTAACCCTTGGCTGCCTTCCTCTACCCTTCCGCATCCCCCCTTTCAAATCCCTTCCTATGCTATTAAAGGGGAGTTGCCACCATGTGGATTACCTTCCTCGACGAGAAGAGGATCGACGTGCATGATACCCGCAACCAACTACTAACTTATTCCTACCAACAAAACCATGTGCATGTTGCTGTCGCACAAGAGCAGTATTCTAGCTCATTGTGCCCTTCAACCCATCTAACTATCGCTGAGGTTTTTTTCCCGGTAAGGAGACCCTTCAGGTTGAATTATTGGCACTTTTTTCCCTCAGCCCTACGCTCTTCATTCTGTCTCTCTCACAAACTATCTCCGTGAATGACCGTATTAAAGGGTATTATGCCCTCAGGTGCGGATCAAACACAAGTTCCCAATCCTTGTGTTCCAAGTTAGTTTACTAACAGCACGTGCAGAGGGGGTGTAGAAAGTGGTAGACCCCCATGCTTGGCCGTGCGTGCTTTCTAGGGGGCACGGCCTTTAAGGGCCTTTGGCCCAAAAAAAAAAAAAAAATGTGGATTACCCTCATGTAGCCTGTTACCTAAAAAAAAAGTCACAAGAATTTTCAGTACGTGCGAAAATTATTGTAGTATTAAGTCCCAGAATTGACGTAGAACCGTTGGAGATGGGATACTGATAATTTTAAGTCATTTGAAGGTGACGCCAGTATCAACTATGTCATAACATCAGTTTTACAATAAATGTATATAAGTAGATTTTATAAATAACTTCTTTTAATACAGCAGTTAGTTTCGTAAATACTATACTAAGTTTACAGTATTTTGTTTGAAATATATAGAATATAAATCTGTCCAGGGAGTTGAGTAATGAAGAAATATTAGTGTGTCGCTGGGTGACGTCATGTCACTTTATTAGACCGGCTCTCATGTACACAAATTGGTTTAAATATGTTTTACGTTCAATATTTATGTTCCTATATTAATCGCTAATTGGGTCACTTTACCGCGGTGGTTTAAAACGGGTCACTGTTACTGTTATAAAGTACCTTGGGCATACTGTAATAATTATCCGCTATTCCTATTGGAATAGTCGGCCAGCTGCCTCCTAAACTGGAAGGCTCAGAGAATGGAAAGCTGCGTCTCCACAGAAAACATTTCTTCCACCATCGGATCGGCGAGGGACAAGTACTACCTGATGCAGATTTTATAGGGTTTGTCCTGTATCACTTTTAGGCGATTGCCGGGTAGGATCCTAAAACAATAGCCTTGGGGTCGTATTTAATTCCTGGTTACCTTACAATTCCTTTCTGTATCCCCCCCCCCCCCGTTTTAAATACCTTCGTGTGCTATTAAAGGGGAGTTGCCTGTTAATCAAAATTGACAGTAAAAGGAAAATGTGACTCTTGCAGTATGCATAAAGAAAATTTCCCTCGAAATATTGTTAAACCTGAAACTTAAAATTAATTTTACGCAAATTGCAGGAAGGGCCAAGGTGTGGTGTTGATTCTTAAGAAATGGCGTAAAATATTATTAAAAAATATCCAGGGCAGCAATCGTATTACATTTGGTGTTAATTTTTTTTAGAGTAACAGGCTACATGAGGGTAATTCACATGGTGGCGACTCTACTTTAATATCATAGGAACGGATTTGAAAGGGGGGGCATGCGCAAGAGTAGAGCAAGGTAGCCAAGGGTTAATTAATGCCCCCGGGCTATAATTTAAGGATCCTACCCGGCATTCGCCTAAAAGTGATGCAGGACAAACCATACAAAACCTGCATCAAGTAGGTCGGGTATTGACTACTTGTCCCACGCCCTTCCGTTGACGGGAGAGGGGTTTGTTGTTAACAATATTAATTAATAATAATGAAAGATTAGTGAATTAACCACGAGGACATGAAGCAGGATTTAAATGTTGCTGTCACACAAACTTTGATAAAAATATTTAAATAATGGACATGGTCAATGGAAATGCCTTCATCAATTTATACATAGACTTTGAGAAAGTGTTCGATAGCGTCAAAATGTTTGATGACACTCATGGGAACAGAACACACACTATTAAAAATGTTTTTCGGTGACTGACTTATCTTAAGGTCGTCCATATGGTGATCACATTTAATAGCATAGGGAGGGTTAGAAAAGGGAAGCAGTTGGGAGATAAAATTCTTATAAATATGATGCAGGGCAACCCTAGAGAATCCTGCGCAGGTAAGTCGGGCTTTTTCAACGTTGTTCCGTTGTTTGAAGTGGGGTTTGATGTGGGGGCGCAGCATTTTTGACTCCATGACTCGTTCAGATTTAGAGGTCCGACTGTTCTAATAGGAACAACAGACGGTTCTTCACAGCTCTTGGCGTATACCAAATGTCTCAGACATCGGTGCATACGCCTCGTAAACCTTTAGTGCATAGTGTGGCATATATGCAACAATATTTTAGTATCATCCCAGAGGCATCTGTTGGATTCTAAGAGAGCTAAATTGTTATGCAGATATGAAACAACATGCACTTAAGGAAATGTGAATGTTTTGGTTTCTTTGGACAAGGTAAAACATGCCTGTCCTAGATTTCTGTGAGTCCACGCATCAGTTCAGAGTTTTCTACACGCCGGTCAACTTCAGAATATTTAATTCCTGTGTTTTTTTTTTATGTTTTCTTCATGAAAGAAAATTTAAACTCAAGGGTATTCTAATTACACTAAAATAATAATTATCCAATTAATGTGAACTATTGATAAATCATACCTAATTATATGTATGTAAAATATGTGCTACATCATGAACCAAATTCCCCTTGGTTACGTTAGATTTCAGAATATTTTATTCCTGTGTTTTTTTATGTTTTCTTTATGAAATAAAATTTAAACGTAAGGGTATTCTAATTGCACTAAAATAATAACAATCCAATTAATGCGAACTATTGATAAATCATACCTAATTATATGTATGTAAAATATGTGCTACATCATGAACCAAATTCCCTTTGGTTACGTTAGATTTTATTTCGTTATTTTTTCCGTATTTTTTACACTAAATACATCGTAAATAATTTAGTATAAGAAAAAATCATGCACTTAATTGTAAATGAGAGAGGTTCTACCTGTGATAGGCAGCGTCCCTTGTAAAATCTTAAAAACAGACGATTTTCCTTCGACAAGAGACTGGAATTAACAATTAATTAGTGAATTCTTAATATGTGTGCAAGATTTTCCATTCCATTATAAATGAATACTACTCCAGATTTTTTTCGTAAACAATTCTGTTTGATTTCACAAATGTGGCATTATTTGTGTCAAATAAATAGAAGCACTTCACGGTTATTACGGTATGATTTCAGAAGAAAATTACTACATCATCTAAGTATTCATTGCTCTTCCACCGACAGTCTTCCAATCTACTAATTCCATTTATAAGTAACTGTATAGCATTTTTGATTATTTTTGATTATTTCGTATTTCATAATGTGTAGTAAAATACTTATAGTGTTACTGAGTTAATAGTTAGATGTTCCGTTGATACAGTTTTCGCTGTTATATATTTTGTGCATAATATGTTTTTGTTAATAAAAAATGTATTAATTTTTTAGTTCGTTTTAGCCTAATTGGGCTTTGATTCTTTATATGGTCCTGAAGTCTTATGTCAGCTATACGTTTATATAACATATATGCCATGGGGTCTTGATCAAATAATTAACACGATAATTGATTCCATTGATCATGTCAGTTATGAAAGAAATCAATTATAGTCGGTCGATAATACTTCGACACGGGATGTGATTTCAACAAGATAAGAATTTTGTTAATTTAGTGTAACTGTAAAAATATATATTGTAAGGAGGCACTTATCCAATTTAATACAAAACTATCCAATTATAATTGGGAAATAGTTTTGTTTAACTTTTCATCATACAGAAAAAAATTCAAAGACCTAGATTATTTCATATCTCTGAGAGCTCACACATCTCGGCCTTTCTACTAAACGAATATATTTTAATGTTTGCTGTATCAGCATGACATTCCTTCTTTTCATTTTTGTTATTTCTATGAGACCTTTTCTTCGTTTCTGTATTTAGCAGAGTTTTCATGATAACAAGATTGTCAAAAGATACAACACCAATGACGACGAAACGTGCATACTTTAATGGTTTAATGCTATGTTTTTAGCATGATGAGCGATTATCATTGTGCAGTCATACAAATTTGTATCTTATATAGAAAATGGTAAATTAACGTTTTCAGTATTGTCTGTTTCTGGGGTAATTTTACTTTTATTAATTAGTCATTTGAGAAAATAATTATGGTAATAGTATCGATAAAATTACATTCAAGTTTATTATATTATTCTTTAGCAAATTTATGTAGAAATAACAAAATAATATGATTTGACGATGATTTGATTTTCTTGGGAAAATAATTATTAATATTGTATATGAAATAATAAAGTGTTTTGGAGCAAGGGTTGATTATAATAAATGAATTTAAATTTAAAATGTTATTAATTAAAATTTATTTAATTTTTTAAATATAAATTTATTTACCGCAAGATTGGCTAATGTCGCAGTCTGTGTAAGAACAACCGGGGGGCTAACTGCTGGTGATAGACTCTTGTGTCACCTGTTAGAGGCAAGGGGTTAGCTACGACCCTCTAATGGCGGCGACGGCGGCGCTAGGCACGGCGAACACTTTAAATCACGAGTAATCATGACAGGACACGCCACCTCTGTCCTAACAAGCACGAGCGCCCCCGTCTTTTGTCGGCCGCGGCTCTAACACGGGACACGCGTGTGTAATCAACGCTCCAACACCAACACTAGCATTGGACGGGCCCGGAATCGAAGTGGGACCCGTGATCGCGAGTTAGAATCAGTCCGAACTCCTCACACATACTTCACATAATTTTTACACTGCGAATGGAAATAGTTTTCTAATGAATTATCAATAATGTCCTGTTTAAGTCCAAAGACAGTAACAGAGGTTATTTTAAACCATAAATCAATTTGACTTCCTCTTTCTCGCACCAATTATTATCTTCTACGTTCTATTTGTGGAAAAAATTATTCATAATGTACACATTGCTATTCCTGTAATCCTGTTCCGTGAGCTGATTTTATGAATGTTAAATACCTCTCCGTATTTCTCCGTGAGGCATCAAACTATCCTCACCGGTCCTCAATGGACAACCGGACTGATGAATGGAAATGTATTTTTATTCCATGATGCACAAACAGATAACATACTTTGGTCCAATACGTAGAATGGTTTTAATATTTTAAATAGTGAATGAAAAGATATAAACAGCAATTATTGTAAGTAATGCAAAAAATGAATCATTTTATAGCGTAAGTGAGTGCAAACTTATTGGAAGTCTAGCCGTTAAAGTGGATCTACCTATATAAATAAAACGCTGACGTGTTTTATTCTTTCAATGAAATTTTACTGTATATGTAAAATGTCATGGATGCATTAAAGATGAAATATATAACCACATTCCTTTATACGAAGGAGAATAGTAATATATATATATTCAATTCTTGGTCCACCAAGACGGCTTTGTTGACGGATAGTCAGCATCGTGATGAAAGAGAGTCGAGAGCATTCAGAACTCCGTGCTGATTGACCTTAAGCGTCGCACGTAAGAATTCATTTTACATTAAAAGCATTCTCCAAATGAATAATAAAGCAATTAATGTTAATGTAATCAAGCTTATTAAATGTGTTCTATCTTCGAGTGTGACACGCCTAAATCATAGGCGAATCAACGAAAACAAGTGATAATAGTGGGAAAGAAAAGTGATTAGGGCCAATCTATCGAGCCTGCGAGAGGATTCTCTCGCAGGTAACCTGCGAGGGATGTTCTCTCGCAGGTAACCTGCGAAGGATGTTCTCTCTCAGGCAGAACCTTTTAGGAGATATACGATACCTTTGGGTATGCCTTTTCCTCTCCGGTTTTGAACTAAGGTTCCCACAAGCCGAGGCACCTCGGCCTGTTTTGAGAGGTGTATGTTCCGGGGTCACAGACCTTGGGCATACGGTAAGAGTTGTTCGCTATTCCCATTGGAATAGTCGGCCAGCTGCCTCCTAAACTGGTCGAGGCACGGAGAAGGGAATGCTGCGTCCCCACAGCAAACTCCTCTCCCGATATCGGAAGGGCGTGGGACAAGTACCCAATGCCCGACCTACCCGATGCAGGTTTTTCTAAGGTTTTCCCTGCATTTCTTTAGGCGAATGCCGGGTAGGATCCTTAAAATATAACCCGGGGGCCCTAGTAACCCTTGGCATCCCCGCTTTCAAATCCCTTCCTATGCTATTAAAGGGGAGTTGCCCAATGTGTATCACCCTCATGTAGCCTGTTGCCCTAAAAAAATGATTAGGACCAAGAAGCAAAGCAATGTAATTTGATTAAATATTTCAAGTGCTTCTACATTACCACAAAAAGACTGAAGAAATAAAGCAACGTGTTCCTGATCTTCAAAGGACGATTACAATATATTTCAATTACAATATTTGATTTTTTGTCACAGTAACTGCCAATTTTTCTTCTCACGGGAAACCTTGGATTCGAATCTCATGCTTAACTAAAAACTTTCACAAGTTTTATATGTGTTCATTGTAACCAAATCTCTATAACTTTAATTTTTTAAAATGATAATCAATGTTAAGATTCATGGCGCCTACAATGGAAAAAAATACAGCACATAATGCCGACCAACGTGTGAGCCATGAACAAATTAAGACGTAACAATATATATATATATATATATTATATTGTAATAATAAACCGAGGTGTTAATTAAATAAAATAATTAATTAAATTTAATACATAAAATTATTTATTTCCACTTTGTTGCTTTAACTCACAAACAATTACAATTTAAAATTTTAGATCTCAGGGTCTCTACTGGGTTTGATAATTGACACAACAAGTTGTTTTAAAAAACTAATTAACACACAGTTTATAATTCACCCAGACAATATGTCGATAGGAAGAAATTAAAAGAAAATAAATTAACTCTGATTGACAAATCAAATAGAAATAAATCTGACTTCTATCCTTTAATTACGTTTACATTAATCATTATTTTTGTATTTTGTTACTCACATCTGTCCAGCTGGTTCCAGAATTCCTTTTTGTTTTCGAGAGTTCACTATTGCATAATTTTTACAATGATTCTAATATTGGCTCACAGATTTTAACTCTTGAAGTCCACCGTGATAGGCTCCCAGGAACTCGAATGATTCTCCTTTTTGTCAGCTATCTGATAACTGCTTGCCTTATATGAATCCTGTGACTCATAGATTTGCTAGTCTTTTTACCGCTTGGGACTTAAACTCCAACTTTACTATTCCTGGCTGGCTACAGACGTAAAAACTGCACTCCTCTCCTGGCTGCTGATAGACGTAAAAACTGCTAACTTAGCGATATTTACGGGGTAATACTTCCGTGAATGTTTTTACTTTGTCTTAAATTGTTTAATAATACATTAACGATGGCTAGTCTTTGCTCTAGTATTAGTCGTTCCGTTCTCTGGAATGTCCCGCCACCAACTGTAGTCGTAGTCTCGAGTTTTAGCGCGCATACGCCATTTTTGACTTTCCGACAAAGTAACAGAGCCTGGCTCCATTGTCGCTTTGGAAAGTCCTGCCGCTACAATTAAATTTTATTAAAACCAATTAATGGCCTAATTAATTGGCATTACAATATATATATCTTTTGTGGTATACAAATTATTGAAAATTAACAAAGTGCCAACACGTTGCGACCAATTAAGTAGAAAACCATATTTTTAAAAGAAAGAGATGACTTATTAAATTTATCCTACAGTTAAACAAATTTTCTTTTTTTAAATGAACAAAAAATTATTTATTACGATTTACTAAAATTTATGTACATATTTTTTTTAAAAATGCCACAGATTTAATGATACTCATAACCTCGTTGCCGCTTATTGGGCCTCTAATAATGGTAATGATTTGCAATTAGCACCAAAATTATTACAAAAGAAGTACAAATTAAATTTACAATAACAAAATTGTGTATAAGCATCTAACGAAAAAACTAGAGAAATCAGACGGTAAATTATATTTACATAAACGTTTACAAATTAAAGTTTCTAAATACCATTTTATCAAGAGCTGCTCTGGCACCTTATGAATTGTACACTTCACAGTTATTTTATTTTAAATAAAATACTTAATTAACAGGCCATAACACTGATTACTATATCATTTCAAATCACAAAATTTCGGCCCGCCGGACGCGTCTTAAACAACTGTTCACAAACTTAACGTCATCCTTTTTTTTAGATTGGTTAAAGTCCCAAGACAAGCTTCAAAACATTATCGTTTGCATTCCAAACCATGACAAATACATTTTTTTCGCCAAGACTACTCCTGTCAGGTTCCCAAAAAAGACTCATTCATCAACTTTATCAGTTTAGCTCCCAATACACTCAGACCAGCCATGACCACACTGGTCAGGCTCCAAAAACACACTGTCTGTTTCCTTCAAAGTACTGTGCGTATTAACTACGTTTTGTCGTCAATAATAGCGTAGAAACATTTTCAGTGTCTGCATTCTTGCACCAAACAATGCTCTGACCTCAATATTACACCGAAAATAATATTAAAGGGAAAATTATTAAATAAACTTGCATTACAAATTGTTGATCTCTACAATTTATATGTATATAAGTATTAAAAAATATTTTTATTGGAGGAAATTGCCTGTCAACGAACGGTAGAAAGTTAAAATAAATTGTTTACAATATTCTCGGAACGAGTAGAATAAGGTTCTTAATCGAAAGATGCGCGGTGTCTACTTTGAATGCAGAATTTCTATATTATAATAACATCAAGAAAAATAATATTTGAGCGGATACTGATGTTCGCATTCAGTTTTTTTTTGTAATATTGAGACAGTTCGAATTTTACATACGGTTCCGTCCTGTCTCATAAAACAGAACGCTCGACAGTTTCAGTGTACTGGAAGAAGGGATGGAATTGGTAGCAGACGAATTCACCAGATTACGGATCAAGCAATGTTCAAAATTTGGCAAACAACAAAACTTAAGCTGAACTTGCTTCAAACGGTTCGGCAATTTCATTTCTCTGGCTAACCAGTTATCAATAATAGAAAAAACATCAACTAGTAAGACTAAATAAGTTACAGAACCAAATAATTTATTGTAGCTAACTGCCATCTGTAATCTCATTACTGCTTCTTCAGAAATTGAGAAAATCGTTAGAGTAAATACTCTTCAGTTTATGAAAGGATCTCGAGATGTAATAAGTCCTATATTTAGCGAACGTTTTAATAAATTACTAAGTAACTAACTAACTCCTTGGCTCGAGAGCCCATGAAGGACCTTGGACTACCGAGACGGCTGCCAGGCTGTCATCTTACATGACACATTCTGGATTTAGGAGTGACACCTGGTCGGAGTGTCGATTCTCCCACAGCCTTAACCCCAATTTAATAAATTACTACGTGGTAGAATTTTCTCTGCTATTTTAAAAAGTGCTTAATTGACACCCATACTCAAAGGAAACATTGTTTTAGGAAACTATCGTCCAATTCACTGTTGCTAGTATTCTCTTTAATCGTGACAAAAATTCTTTCAGCAGGGTTAACGAACAATCAAACACAATATTCAAACTAACTAGTAATATAGTTGGATGAAACGTTGAAAGTAAAACAAAAAAAATTAACTAAATATTTATTAAGGGAATTTACAATGAGTTTCAAAAAAGTTTCATAAAAAGGTTTATGACTATTGGTTGTCGTCTAGCGAAAATTCGTCATGCTTGTCCCAGTTTGAAAATACACACACACCTGTTTTAGTCGTAGTCTGCTTCCGGGACCATCCTCTGGGCTGCAGGAAAACGACGACTTCGAGATGATTTTCCGGGTATCTAGAAATAATTCTGAGAGGACATCTGGGATCTCCTGTTCGACTTTCCCTATTGGCGACACGTAATCTCGGTGTCAAAGACTCGGGCGATGAACTCCGGTTCATCCAGTTGTGAGTTTGCCTAGAATGGCGTGGAGAAAAATGCACTTTTCTCCAGTCGAAGATCTTACGTTGAACTCTTACTTTTAACTGCCCTCTCCGAGATCTTACTTTAAACTTCAAACGCTAATCTTAACTCTACTCTCCAACTGCCTTTTCAAAGACTTTTCCACTTTCCAGCTGGAAAATTCTTCCCCACCCCCAGGGATAGAAATCAAGTCACACGATTGTTCCCCGTCAATCAATGATGATTTCATATTTCCGCGGAGGCCAGGTTTTGGTTGCGGAGGAAGCTGGCCGTCCGAAATTTTGTGGGGTTGTTGCCCTTCCATTCCAACTTTCTCAGGGACTCTGTTAATTCGTAGGCACAGTATTGTCACACGTTTGTCTGATACCCTACAACTTGGAGGCACCTATGTTTATTACAAAGCCTCGTCTTTGTAATAGCCGGGCTTATCTCCATTAAAGTTATCAATTAAAACGTATATTAAATCTGGTGGAGTACTTTCGCGCTACAAACTCAACATTTAGTTCCGGAAGGACTACTCATCAGTAATTATCATACCCATTAAGAATTACTGGACCAAAAGCATTGTTTTCTGTGACCTTTCCATGCACTTGAATTCGATCATTTAAATTCTGATATAAAATTTTAAGTACTATGAGGTGAATTCCAATACTTGGTTCCACTCCTACTTAGGTTGAGAAAACAAAGAGTAAATCTAAAGGTCTCATATTTTGGAAACACTTTTAACTGGATACAATAAAAGATTGTGGTTCCATTAGGCTGGACACACACACACACACACACACACACACACACACACATATATATATATATATATATATATATATATATTGTAATAAACAGATTAAAAAGGCGTCTAAATAAAAAGATTATTAAAGGTGAACAATTAATCAAAATTTATTCATGGAGTTAAATACATTATAATTTCACAATAATATTTAAAATCTCAGGGTCTTTACTGGGTTTGATAAATGGGTGAAAATAATTTAAATTTTACTAACAAAACAATTAAAGAAAAGAAATAATTAAAGAAAAGAAAATAATTGAAGAACGATCTGACGTATCTTAAAGAAATGGTTTACAAATAAATTTAGAGTTCTTTTACTTACGGCCGACCAGGTCTCAATTTTGGGGTTTTCTGTGCACACGTTTTTGGGGATATCACTGAATTTAAATTGGTTACAAAACACTTGTCGATACTTGATGTTCTCTCAGCTGGAAACGGCTACTCCTTCCGAATTAATGGTCAGTCAGATCATTAACAACTTCCTCTCGATGACATCGGTGACGGTCTCTTTACTTATTGAGTTTTTTACTGCGGCAGGAAATTATTAGGTTACTGCTTGTGGCTTTACTTATTGAGAAACTTTCCTGTAACCTTATTCGATGAATTACAGACTGAAAAACTTTTTGTTCAATTTTAACTTGCAACGTTTCCGTTTCGCCTCTCCTCGCTGACTCTGTATGCCGTCCAACCAACTAAACTCGTCTCTCCTCGTTGACTCAAACTGTACTCTTTCGCTCCTCGCCGTAGACTGTCTGTTCGTCTCGTAGAATTTGTACTGCGTACGTCTCAACAATGGTTCTTTTGTCTCGCCGCCCGCTTTGTCGCGGTGTATGCTTTATATAGTCTAATAATGAGTTCTTGACTTTGCAATTATAACAATGGATTAATTACTACAATATATATATATATATATATAGGGGCGGCTGGTGCATATGTACTTATGTGCTACAGCACAGAAATTAATTTGGGGAGAAAAAATAATTTTCTTAATTTTAAGAACCTGTTCAATAATCGTGTTTTCACTGTGTGAATTTCTGCCTGGATTACGAAGACTTTCAACTACCTCCCAGCGGCACACACGAGTCTTTCTCTCCCTCTAATGCATCCAACTGGATTGTCAGAGAATTACTCTGGGATGAGAAATGCGCATGCATATTATTCCGTTTCAATCGGCAATATCCATCAAGCTCAACAACCTGTGTTCCATAAAAATAATCTATTTTCATATTCACTTCATATGTGTGCAATTTTAATAGAACAGTATTACTATATTTAGTAAAATCTTAGGCAATGTTATACAATTAAAAGATAATAAAATTAAATTAAAAAGAAACTAAGTGTTTGCATCTATTCGATTTAAGATTTTACAAAATTAGATTTATAATAAAATATGTTCTGGTAAATAGTATTATGATACGTAACGAAGAAGTAATTTAAAGTATATATTAAAAAATTATAGTGTGTTATTATATTTTCTGTACAAATCGTAGCCAGATTCATGATAAGATATTTGAACCAATAATAATCCTATTCAGAGTTTTAACAGTTTTAAGTAATTCTTTATTAGCTGATATAAACAAAGAGTATGGAGTTTCTAAGCAGCCCGTGTAAAAATGTTAGATTTTTATTAACATTAATAACGCATATGATTATAAACGTTTAGAACAAATGTGTACGTTGAAAAATGTTTACGTGTCCTTGGAAAATATATAAAAGTAAATTAAAGCACAAAATAAAATTGAGACATAATTTTTACGGATATTAATTATAATAAACATATATTAAGACTTAAGTTTGAATATTGTATTTACAAATATTGATGATTATAGAAAGGATATGACTTTATTTATAAATATTCAAAGTTTTGGAGGGGCAAAATTTATTTCTATGATAAGTTGTAATTCGTTTATGAAATATTAACTAATACGTTCAATCATCCTGGGATCAGATACCTTTTTGTATGTGATTCAATTTCATTTTAATCGCAACAGTTTTATTCCGGATATTTCTGATTACTGATAGCTTATCTGTGCCCGTTGAATTAAGTCTCAAATTTTCTATAAACTTCTAAAATTGTTTTTTACTTAACTGAAGGGTTGCTGTTGAAATTATTTAAGGGAAACACCAGGCTTTATCAGGTTGAAGGATCCTTATAGCTCAGGAAACATATCCTATTGCAGTAAAAGTAGGTGGGTCGTGTGTTATTGGACGTGTGACATGCGTGTGGACACCAGCTGTCTAAAAAGATTTTTCTGGACAATTGGGCTCCAGAGCGGCGGCAACTTCTGAAACAAGTGACACGCTTTTCGTACTTGACTTCAAACAAAAATTTTATGTGTGTGTTATCTATGTATACGGAATTATAATTCGCGAGCTGTAGATTTTGTCCCGTTCTTCAGGGCTAATGATTTTAGCAAACAGCTAACCCAACAAAAATATATTTGGAGATTGGCCACCATCCAGGCGAAGGAACTGTTTTCTTAAAAGCATACAAAACAACGCATGTCTGGTTGTGGTAGGGTTTACGGATTGATACCATTCCTCTGCCATAGAAGATATATATTATGATTCTAGAAAAGTTTAAAAATATTGATGATTTCCGTTACAAGTATAATACCAGTATATTTTGTACCAATGATCAAATGTTTGGAATTAAATATTAGTAAAGTCAGAATTATGGAAATGATTGAAATTTTCCGTATATTAAATTTATATTAACCAAACAAAGTGTTGAAGAGAGAACTATTGAGATCCTGAAATCAGTCTACAAACACCCACTCCTACTATTATATATTTTTCTTGTCAGAGACAGGGTACACGAGGGTAATCCACGTGGTGGCACTTTGATAGCTTAGAATGGGAATTTGAACTGGGGGATGTAGAAGGGTAGAGGACGGTAGCCAAGGGTTAACTAGGTAGGACCCCCGGGATATTGTTTAAAGATCCTACCCGGTATTAACCTAAAAGTAATGCGGAACAAACCCTAGAGGTGGGAGAGGGATTTGCTGTGTGGACGCAGCATTGCCTTCTCCATGCCTCGATCAGTTGGCCGACTGTCCTAAATAGGAACAACGAACAACTCTTACTGTATGTCAAAGCTCTTCGATCTCGGAAAATACACCTGTAGAAACATTCCGCGGGGTCTCGGCTTGTGGGAACCTGACTTTAAAAGCACAGAGAGACGAAGGCTTCCCCGAAGGTAGCCTCCTCCGTCTTTCTGGGAAGGCTCCGCTTGCCAGAGGTGACAACAGCTCTCAGAGGCTTTAGATTTATTACATCTTTCACCACCAAGCCATTTCTCCTGGAAAGAAAAAATAACTCGAGGGATCTAATCTGGAAAATACAGTGCGTGAGGAAGCAATACCAGCTTTAACTCGTTGAGTTTGTTCATCGCGATAATGAAAGTGTGAACTAGCGCATTGCCGTTATTGATATATTTTTCTTGATTTAAGCACAAAAACGGTATATTAAATTCGGCTAATTATTGCCGTTGATTGTATTTCGTTTTGGAAGATAATCAATGAAAATTAATCCACGCGCATCCCAAAAAACTAAAACCATTACCTTTCCTGCAGATGGAACTCTTAACATTCCTCAGAGCCGATTCTCCCCTTTCCGTCCATTGTTTTGATCTCTCATGTGTGATGTAACGGATCCATGTTACATCGATGGTTATGAAGCGATGCAAAACTAGGCTTCATCGCTTTGAAACATCGTCAAACACTCGAATGAAACATCCTCACGGCGCTGTGTTTCGTTTCATTGTAAGCAAAACCAGCAACCATCTTGCTCACAGCTTTCTCAGGTCGCAATTTACAGTCAATATATTATGTACAGTACTTTTTGGAATGCGTACTTTGCCTGATAGCTCACACACTTTCAGTCGATGGTTATCCAATACAATTTTTGTGGATTTTCGTCACCATTTATGGTCGACCACTGCTATGTTAGTCTTGGTAGCTCGTTTAAACTCTGCCACCCAATATTTTATTTTTGTAAACTAAGGAGAAGATTCATCCGGAGTAGAATCCAGCTCGAGTTTGACTTTGGCTGGACTCAGAACTTTCAAACGAAAGTGTTGTGCCACGTATCGATGACCAATTTTTTTCCATGTTTACAAATTCACTGAGATTATTGATGACTGTCAAACTTAAGCTTTATAAGGTCGTTACTTAAGACCAGTTTCGTCTTTTTCAAAAATCAACTCCCACCTATAAGTCAGACCGGGTACTTCTAAGACTGTCCTTATACTTATATAACCAATATGAAAATTATATAAGTGTGTTTATATATTGAAAGACTCTTTAATTGCTTTGAAATATATTTTAATGTTGTTTATATGCCCTTTCTGGCCCTCAGGTGAGACAATAATCAACCACTATAGCCAGTCAACTGACTTGATTGGCAACAGTGATTGATTATTGTCTCACCTGAGGGCCACAAAGGTCATATAATTAGTATTGACATTAAAACGGTCCAATTAAGTGTTTTTCTTGTAATATATTTTAATATAGAGTCACTGAAAAACTTTAATTAGAGGAACTTCTAGTTGTTAACCAGTAATACGCCCGAAGAAAATGCTGCCTTCAAACCAACTCCACTGGGAATTTCTTTCTCCCATTCTCGTAGACGTTAACGTGTCATAAGACACAAACTATGTAATTTACTTTAATGAAAATTTGTGGATCTTGTATTTAGAAACGAAGTAGCTGCATATATAAAGCAGACCACCGGAATTGCTGCGTTCACTAAATTGCCACCTGCCAGACAACCAATTACACGAGACGAATGTGTTTATGATCGCACAGAGTTCTCATTAGGAGGCAAGAATCGTGTAGTTATCTCAAGTTATTTATCAGACGTATTCAGTCCGTCGTATACATCAAGATATGGTATTGGCATCTGTATGTTTTACCGGAAGAACCACCTAAAACCGCAGCTGGCTTACCTGTTCAGTTAAGTTCATATCTGTGTAATGAGAATGTGGTTTACATGTGCCCTCAAGCACAAAAACGTGAAATATTTAATTGGTAAGTGAACAGACATCAAAACGCAGACAAAATATATGTAATACTTTACTAGTATTTTGTCACAAATTACTAAATTAGTTGAGATAAAAATTAAGCATAATTATGACGGAAATAATGGTATGTGGTTTATAATTAAATATGATCTGCTAAGTAAGTCACTAATTGTGTGTGTTAAAAGTTTACAATTCGTGAGAATAGTTAACACAATAATAGAAATAGCAATCAAAAATAGTTGTATTATTTAAATCTAAAATTAAATTTACTTAATGTTAGCTATGAACCAAAAAGTTTTATCATGTGATAGTGAATGCAACTGGACGATTACGAAATAAGAATTGACATACAATCACTCTTTTTTAATTAAAATTATTTTTAAGACAATTATTTACATGATTTCAGTTAATTAAATGGTAGCAGTTCCACGTAAAACAATTAATTGATTAAAGCATATGGATATTTCATACTTCTTCCGGATTTAATTAATAATATTTGTCTGTATGATTAAGATTAAAAATATAAAAATGTATGGTACATAAATTGTCATTTCGTTAGAATTAATACACAAGAAATAAAAATTTGTACATTTTAATGACTTTGAATTAATACACACCTGATGTTAGATTATTTGTTTGGTGTGCATGCAAATGTTTTCCTAAAACTGAATTACGTTGACTGGGATCAGGAGACAACTTATCTGAAAAACCTTTGGTAGTTATATATATCTTGTGTGCGTCCTTTTGGCACGTAACGTAGTGTGAAGAATCGACACGCATGCATAAGCATCTTACACGAGGTATGCATAAATTCAACCTTTTAACAATTCACATTTTCAATTTCAAGTGTAATATTACTAACGTAATTTATCTACTACAGAAATTTAAACACATTGTAATAATAGGTTATTTATCAAAAGCTACTTGCCAATTATGTTTAGAGATAACTCTTACATTGTTAAATTGCATAAAAGTATCTTAAATTTATTAAAATTATCACATTTTCTAATTTACTTGGGCAACTTGTTAAATTATCTGAACCCCATTGTCAAATATACAATTTAACTTAGACCTATTTGTTGCCATTTCAACCTTATTTCAAATATTTTATGTCTTCCCTTCTTACTTATGAAAGAAATACGTATTAAAATATGATTGAAAAATGATGAATTTTTGCAACAAAAATAGTCCATGGAACTTAACAAAAGCCAGAAAACGCAAACAATTTGAATATTTGGAATGGTTAATTATATCTATTTTACTATGGTCAATAACTTGTCCATAACTATGGTCAAAACTATCAAATCTCACTTAAAGTCCAGATGAATGTGTGTAAATAAATATAACATAGTAATTAACTTTCGTTAAAAGTAATAATACTAAAAACGACCTTCGTATAGACAAACTTGAAGCAGAGAAACAAAAAACAAAAAATTTCTAATGAATAAGAAAGGTAGGAATTCAGAAAAAAAGTGATAATATAAATACCACACAACGTTTCTGGGATCCTTGTCCCTTTCCTATGTTGCGAAGAAGAGCCTAGGGGACTCAACTTTTTGACTTTTTTCATTTTTGAGTTTTGTTAACAGACGAGTGCAGTTGTGTCGCTCTAGGTTCTTCTGCGCACCAGAGGAAAGGTACAAGGATCCCAGAAACGTTGTGTGGTATTTATAATATAACTTTTTTGTCTGAATAGCCTTTCTTATTCATTTTTTTCATTTAAAAAAATTATAAATTAAAAGTGCCGGACGTTTAGTCACGGATTGGCGACATTTTATTACGGCGAAAAATTTATGACTGAAAATTGAACGCTGAACTGAGATAGAAGATAAATGTAAAAGGGCCAAATAACTTTAAATAATGCATAATTTCTTCATTAAGATTTTCTGTGTCATGTTTAATATTTGCAGAATTAGGCTGATTTTTAATATACAACATTTCATATATTAATATTTCCAATAGTATGGTTTTATGACTAAAATGCAGTTGTAGTCAAAAACGAAACAGGGATTAAATTCAATGCGGTGTTTGGTGATAGGGCTGAGTTTACAAGTTGACAGTTTCAAATTAGATCTATACTCATTAATTCTTGTATTAATTCATTTAATAAACAATATTAGTAGTGGAAAACTCATTAATAGGATCTTTGTGTCTTTTGGTGAAGCCGAAAAAGAAAATTTAGGCTTATAAATTACAGAAAATTGTAGTTTTTTCAAATAATTGTATTACATCAAATGATAACAAACCATATAAGGTAAACACTAAATTAATTGTAGGTGTTTTTCCTTATAATTTTGTTCTGGTTGAGTCTGAAATTAATTTTAACTAATCTAATGTTTATGTACATAGAAAGAAATTAAATAGGTTAGTGGCTGGCAAGTAAAATATTTTTGACATGATGGACAGGATTGGATAATAATACAGTCAACCAAATTGTAAACAATATCACGCTTCTATAAGATAAAAAATTTAGAACTCGGTCTGAATAGGTTGCTTTGTGGTACCAATTAAGTTTTTGTTTCTATATTTTAATTTTGTCTGTACGATGGTCGTTTTAGTATTATTATGTTTAAATAAAGCCTAAAGCGTCACTATAACAGAGTTATATGTTTTTAATACAGTTTTAATAAAAAGGACTGTAAATCGGTTAACATTCAGTTAACTGATCAATTTATTTAACTTTCTTTTGTATCCCTTTCTACATTTTCCGACCAATAATGCGTTACATTTATATTGAAATTAACCTTTTTCCTGTGGATGGTATAAACATTCATAGATACAATGTATCTATTCGCTATAAATTTTAACAGTAGCTTTGGTCGTTATTTTCCGCCACTTTCATCAGTCTCAAACAGATGAATTTGTCGGAAAATAACTACCAAAGCTACTGTTTAAATTTATAGCTAATTGATATATTATATCTAATTTTTTTTGCCATTTACAGGATAAAGGTTAATTTACATACGAATTTTCACCTGTTTTGGATGGATATAAATAAGCTGTGCATTGATTGAAACAGAGTGATTCTTACATATATTTCCACCGAGGTCGAGAATGTTTCATTCACATATAAACAGAAATTTAGAATCTTTGAAAGGAGACCTGATATTGATTCCCAAATTTATACACGTTTTGAGTCTCTTACCCAAATTTCCGTTTATTTTCAGTCTGCGATATTTTTTTCCCATTTATAAATTACGTACATATAATTTCGCTTTCTCATTTCCTCCAACCAAACATTTTTGCCATCATTTATGGTCTCTCATAAATTTATGTTAAGTACGTATGGTTAATTATTTTGTGCCTATTAAGTTGCACTATTTAACTTTACATAAAAGATTTTGAGTGTTGTTTCCTCTTTACGTTTTTATTGATAGTTGTACCTAACGAGTGAAATTACTGCATGATTTATATCTACGTTGGAACAGACGTGAAATTATAATTATTCATGTTCGCACCGACGTTATTTCTGTTTTAGGAGAGCAGAATGTAATCAGGACTGCTGCAGCAACGTGAGTTCTACCTTCAGCCGGTAAAACAATAACGAAAAAATGCGGTGAATGCGAGGTCGCTGCGAAGTGGCGATGAATGAAAACCGTCACCTTTGTCGGTCGGACCGGTTCCGCTCCGCGCCGCTCTTATATTTCTGTAAATGGACGAGTCTCGTTAGTCGTGACGTCACTGCGCCTGAACCACCTACTTATCCACGGGAAGCTCACGAACAAACGCACGCGTTACACTCTGCCAAAAAATAATATAATTTATATCGTGACTTCAAGTAAGCTTAATCGATTAATATATAGCAACGAAAAAAGTGTAATATACAATTATCAATACACTCCATAATATATGATTGTATAAATTATCTTAACGTAATGTTTGGTGTTGATGAACTATATCACGTTCCTCAACTTGTGCATGTTGCTAATTAGGTTAAGAAAATACAGCAGAAATGAAAGTTTTTGCTCATTTCTTTACCAACATTAAGCAGTCAAAACAAAATATATACATATGAAATAAATGTTTTAATTTGCGTAATATTTTTATTAAATTTACTTTTGCACTTCCTAAAAACTTCACTCAACTAAATATGTTTGACTGAAAATCTTTTCGAAACGATAATAAAATAAATGAACAACTTCCTTTCCATTTGATTGTTAGGAGACAAACCGTTAACAGCACTTCAGGTTCTTTTTTCCCAGTTGTTAATCAATACGTTTCAAAATGATTATGTTCATACGTCCATTTTTTTGTGCCCTAAATTTGGTTGTGAATTTATTTTTCACTTTCCTTTATGAGTTTCTAATTAACCTGTTAAGTTTGTATACCGTGTAAGATTTAAATAAAGTGCAGAGCGTATCTTTTCGCCAAGCTAAAAGCTAAAGATTCACAAAAGGTCTTGTAATTGTAGTATCGTTAATTATATTATGCCTAGAACCCGCATTCTATTATGTTCACAGAGGAGAAGTTATTTGTATGAATCTTTTGTTTCAGTAATATCTTTGAAACTAATTAATTTTCATCAATCTTGTTGTTTTATTGTGCACGTATTCAGAAGAAACTTCTTTCTTTCATACAATTAAAGTGATTTTATGCCGAAATTATATAATTACTTATTTAATGTCACAGGTTTCAATTTTACGTAAACTAGTTGTAATTAAAATTGTTTTCACTCATAAGTTCTACTGGTTTATGTATGGATTGATTTTATCTACTCACGGTGACAGAAATAAGAATATACTTTAAACTGTAATTTAATTCATATCTTCGTCTGACGCCTGTGTGAACAATGAACAATTTATTCGATACGATTAGAACTCTGTCAATAAGCTCACATAAGATGTTCAATATTTCATAGTCACCAACTTTTATTTGGGAGAAAAAGCAAATTGTGGACAATTGGCTGCACATCAAGATACCCTTTTACAATATGAAATAATATACTAATGTCTCGAATAGTTGAATTTTTTTGTGTAATAAATTTGTAATAGGCCACAGTTTGTCAGGAAATTAATATAGAGTTCCAAAATGAGGCAGTTCACTGTAATCAATTGGAATTCAAAATTATAGAGTATGTAGCGTATGAATTTAATCGTGCATCAATTATATTTTTTATCACATAGTTTTCCGCCTACTACAAAATAATTTGCATAATATTCGTATATATTAGAATCAAATAGGTATAATTGAAACGGATAACAGAGAATTAGTCAGAAAATCTACACTTGAGAAATTAAATAATGCCAATAGGTCCATTATTCTACGCAGGAATTTCACAAATAAAAATTTTCTGTTTCACAATTGAATATCTATTTAGAGTATGTGTATTAAAAAATGCAAGCTCCTGGCTACAGTATGTATGTTAAAATTAGATAATCATTTGTATGTGTTAGTGGTGTAATTGTTTGAAATGTAAGAGAAATATATACAGAAAATAAAGCTTATTTACATTTAACTTCCTTATGCAAGTATTTTATAATTACAGAAATAATAGCCTATATATAGATATATAAGTTAATATGAACTCATATTGATATTTTTCTCAACCAATAACGAGTTAATAGAAAATTAAAAATATTTTATTTATTTAAATAAATAGTCACATTAGTTTGAGAAAGATGTAAATTTAAAATACGAGATAAATTCTCATTTTCACATAACAAACAGCTCATAGCTCTTCGCTAATTGATTCAGGCTAACGCGCAGAAAAATGTAAATTTGTTGCAGCGCCACTTTTGTGAAGTTAACTTCGTTCCCAGAAACTGCTGTGAAAAATTGTTGTAACTCGGTTACCTTGTATTTGGATTCATTAATTCAGCAGCGTTTATTTCTAAGCTTTAGGGCGCAACGTAAATTGTATTTAACAACATTTCGAGTTAAATTACGGCAGTACGGGCCTGGGCTAGTCAAACACATTTCATGCATAAATAACTTTATAAACCGTTCATCACTAGTCTTTAATCATATGATCAAACCAGAGAGTGTTATTTACAGGACAAATACGACGAAAATTTAAAACATTACAATTCAGTTAATGTGTGACACGAATGTTGGATTTTCGCGATCTATTTGCACAAGCGCAGTGGAGTCCGTCAGAGGGAAGCGTCGATGAAAGCAATTGACCTTTCCTGAAAAACATAATTGGACATAAATACACCAAATCAAACTGTTGAAGTGTAAATATTTAACCAATTCGGAAAATATAAAATACACGGACTTATATAATAAATTTAGTTACTTTAATCTAAATATGATCATTTTCTTCCGAAATTTTCCAGTAATGAGCTATGTATTACAATTTTATGCTGTAAATATATATTATTTGAATTATACCACAATATTATATATTGTATATACAAATATATGTATATACTATATTTGACTAAATTACAGACACAAAAGTGATAATATAAACACCACACAATGACTCTGGAAGCCTTGTTCCTTTTTTCAGGTCCAGAAAAAACGTAGGAGCCTAGAGAAACACAACTTAACGAGTCAGTTGACCAAACCAAAAAACTTTTTAAAAATAGGTTTTATTAAGTTTTTTTTAGACCGTAATGAGTGAGTACGGCTTTACTACTTGAAGCACTTGAACCCAGATTTATGAATTTCATACTTATAAACACAAAAAGCATATGAAAGAAGCAAAGAAATTGGAAATCAGTGAGGTCAGGAGCGTTATGTAATATTGCGTACCTACTAAAACTCAGAGATCGAAATAAGATGGATGTAAAGGAAGGTACGGAAATTAACAGGCTGAGGAGGATCAGGTTGGAGAAAAATCCAACGCCGTCTATTCTTCAGTGTGAAGAGGAAAACTTTGAGAATAGGAAAATAGGAAATCCGATAACGTGTGGTTATTGATATCTAAGTACCTTCCAGAGACATGAACAAAAACAGAAAGCGCTTTGAAGTCAAACACAAAGTTTAATATAAACCCAGGAACGTCCGTAATTCTAAGATGGTCGTACCAAGACTGAAGACTAAGAGTGGCTCCCAAGTTGGAGAGAAACCCCCCCCCCCTCCATTGTGAACAACCACTTGTAGAATGCGGAGAACGAATCAAAAGCTTCAGATCAGACCACGTGGTCTGTATTAGGGCCGCTCCAAAACCGGTTCAATCAGAGTTTCAACAACGCTAGCATCGTAACTTGAGCCAACCATTTTCCTGCATCCTCAAAAGCCCATGGTGAACAAAATTTCTCACAGGTGTGTAGTATAGATCTAAATAAAAAAGAAAGTTAATAAATTCCGCATCCCCACCCCTTTCACTCATTTTCCTATGCTATAAGAGGGGAGTTGCCAATATGTGGATTACCCTATACATAGCCTGTCTACACCTACAAAAAAAAGCTATATGACAGTTAGGTGGATAGTCGGGGTCACTAGAGGAAGCCTGTGAGATCTGCTCTCTAGCAGGCAAAACTTTTCTGGAGAGACGGAGGGAGCTATCTTTGGGGATGCCTTTTACTCTCTCCGTTTTTCAAATAAGGTTTCTACAACCCGAGGCAGCTTGTCCTGTTTTGAGAATTTGTGGTTCCAGACCGGTAATAGTTATTCCCTGTTCCCATTGGAACAGTCAGTCAGCTGCCTCGTTAACACAGCAAACCACTCTCCCGCCATCGGAAGGGCTTGGAACAAGTACCAAATGCCTGAACTACCTGAGTTCTAGGGATTGTCCTCCATCACTTTTCGACAAATGCCAGGTAGGATCCTTAAATTATAGCCCGGGGACCCTAGTTAACCCTTGGCTACCTTTCTCTACTCTTGCGCATGCCTCACTTTCAAATCCCTTCCTATGCTATGAAAGGGGATTTGCCATTACGTGGATTACCCTCATGTAACCTGTTAAAATGGATGGTAAGGGATTTTCAAGTTATCCTACTTCTTTTTTATAAGTGAAGGATGAATTACGGAAAATAATTCGAATGCAGGTAAAATGGCTTGAAAATTAACATTTAGGAGGCCAACGTGTGGGGACAATCCTGCAGTCCTGAAATATCAGCGTCAGATGTTCACGCACATTGCGGAGGAAATCTTCTGTTGTACAATCATGCATTAGGCAATACGTCAGCAAGAAGAAATTGATGATAATGTGCCCTAGTAATGTATCACCTTTAACGCCTGCCTTTACTGTGGTGTGATCATGTATCTGATTAATAATTTTGGAGAATAAAATTGTCTATATTGGAATTATCACCATTTAAAATTTTCGCACTAAGGGAACAAGAATTTGCTTTCGTAAACAAAGCGCAGCGGATTTGGGAGAGACAGTTTTTTGTCTCGCCCGCACAGCGAGTGACTGGTTCAGAAGAACTAAAGGGTTACCAGATGTGCAGTTGGCATGAGGACAGCAAGGAAACTGTTTGTAAAATGGACTGGACGGTCGTAGAACCGAATTGGTGAAGGTGCGTCTGCATGCAGAAAGAGTATGCTGTAATGCTCATCCAGACGGCTGACAATTTCAAATAAGCTTTGAAAGCGACGAATGGGAACGAGATTTTAAAGGAAGCCGCCTGGAAAACTGTCTGGACGATGCATGGTTTCCTGTAGGCGAGAAACGAAAAAGAAAGGACGCTGTTCGCCATTTCCCGATGACACCCGCTGAACTTTGCGAGATAATCCAGGGGTTGCCTTTAATTAAAAATGTATCAATTGTCATTTTCATTCTAGATTGATTTACATTTCACCCTGAGATATTTCTTATTTAACAGGGCGCATTTTGTATATGTGGGTGATTTGTTAATAATTTTGCAGCATAATTTAGAATCAAATTAAATTTTGTGGTTTTAAATTCAAATAAATTATATTAATCAATAAATAATAAATTCAAGTAATTATTTATAAAATTAAGAATCATAATAATCAATCTTGCGTTGGGGAAACGATGTTGATGCTCCCTTTCTGCAACTGCTACGGGTTTTCATCAGCCCACACTTGCTGGTTATGAAAGTTGACACTGCCATCTTGTGTGTAACCCGACTAGTTGGTAAAAAAAATATGTTCGACGAAAACAGTGGATCTGCAGCACACTTCTGCAAGGGCCATTGGCAGAACTTCAATCTTCTACGGAGGTCTTCTGGCGTTAGTGCCTGGACGTTGTAAAGATGGTATGGAAATCAAAATTGATCGAAAATGTTTTGAAAGAATTAAATCAAAAAGACTATGGGACGAGTTAGAAGAAAAATAAATAATATCGCCGCAGCAATGTGGTTTCAGGACAGGACTAACCACAGTTGATGCTATTGCCGAAACAATAGACACCATCCATTCGAAGAGCACCAAATACATGTTTTATTGACATCAAAGCTGCATTTCATAACATGTGGTGGCCCAGACGTTTTGAAACCCTGGAAGAGATTAAAATAACGCCCTCAACCATAGCGCTCCTTATTAATTACTGCGAAGAAACGGAAGTATCACCACCTTCGTCAAAGGGAACTTCAGAAGGGAGCTTGAAGAGGGATGGCAAGAAGCTATCCGAATAGCCGAAACATGGTGCGAAATCTATAAAATGATCATATCACCATCCAAAACCAAAGGTATAATTTTCGAAAAAAATTACAACGCCCACCAACTCTAAAAATTAATGGCCAAAATATTACATTTGTAACGCAAGTTGATTACCTAGGAATTAGATTGGACCAAAAACTAAATTTTACCCTTCATTTCAAATATATTTGTCGAAAGCCACAAACATTTTCCAAAAAAATCCTTAGACTAGCAAAAAGCGAATATTGAATTCACTCTAAGAAACTGACAATATATTACAAGCCCATTTTTGAAACCATATACCTATACGCAATGGGGGGAATGTACAAAAGGTTAAATCACTCCCATGGCAAAAGAACATTGTTAGCTGCGCAAAGGAAGATACTGTTTAGAACACTGGGAGGATACAGAACAACCCCATTAGATGCCATACTAGTTGCTGTAACTATTCCAGCAATAGACATACAGGCCAGAGCTACGGCAGCAGCCTACTGGACCAAAAGAGACAGAGACGACAGGGTCATTGAAATTACGGGAGCAGCCATGTATAGACCATAAATTAAAAAGTGGACAAAGGATGAGTGGGACTTGAAATGGGAACTAACGTGGAATGGACCTTGCGTGGAGGATAACTAGAATCCACATACCAGCCAGGGAAACAGTTCACTTCATAAGTATACACGGCCCTTTCAGACGAACTTTATACAAAGTTGGAAGAGCAGACGACCCAAGTGCTAAAGATGTAGAATCAGCTGAACATATAGTCACCATTTGCTCCTTATGGGACTATTTATTCCCATTGAAGACTGTAGAAGATATCAGAAATACCCTTGAAAATGAAGAGGAACAGAAAACTTTCCAGAGGAAAAAGATGGAAGAAAAATTAAATATTATAGATAGTAGGACTCACGCATCATAGACAGAGAAAGTTTTTTTTAGGGCGGAACGAATCCCCCACTACCCCAAAAGTCTGGAGGGCTAACTAGCCACCATCCGACTGGGTGACCAAAACATTAGTCGAGGTCAATGGAGGGCAGGACGTATGAAGAGCTGTTTCCTGTAACCTCCTTGGGTAACCAGCAGCACGGGTTTTTTCCTTTCACGGCTGGACAACTTCATCCATCAGAGATTACTTTTCACATCCATGCTAAACGGATATATCAAATAAACAAGCAAGATCAAGAAATAAAGAAGCGTATTAATAATGAGAAACTTCCTCCCGTAAAGCCTAACAGGTACAAACAGGGTATCGCCAAGAGCGTTGACAAAATTGGAACTAAAAAAATGGTCTTTCGTCCATTAAATTTAGCATACGCTCCTGTATCTGAGGTGTGTGAACTGATGGAGATTTTCCACAGTTCACTTTGTAGGGGTACTACAGAAACACTGACTAAGTCGGCCGAACAGCTAATCGGGTGTCCTCTGCGACATTCCACTGCTAACATGTGAAACAACTTCTGAGACTGATGTGTGTACTAGAGTACTTCTACACAGAGAGTCATGTACAGTAGTGAATCCTGTTTTCGGATCAGCGAGACAACGACTTAACACATACAGTATTTCTTTCTTCGATGTTTACCTTCTCTGTATTCTCTTGTATTCACAACCAAACGTCTTCATCCATTACGGACAAGTGTACAGATCTCGGAAAGTATGCGTTTCCGGATCCATGTTTATTTGTTTTGATCGTAACTACCTCTCAAAATATTCGACCCATTCTTTAACACTCTCAATAAATCCAAATTCTACTGAAAGGTAATGGTTATAAAAATCTATGGAATTCTCTTATGTGAATTATTTTCTTGCTGAGTTACAGCAATCCGTAATTAATTATTTGACTGCAAATCGTTATTTCTGTTTTAACAGATAATGGCTGAAGTTTCACGTATTATGATACTCTATTTGTCCTATTTTTTTTTCATTTTCGTATATAAAATTTTCATGCCCTGTGAACCCGGAAACATTAATAGCCTAGTTTCTCTGCGTCTTGATTTCTTCCACTTTTCAAATCGACTGCTGATCGTTTTACACGATTCTGACGTTTCGCTGCGTTATCTTGATGACCTGCAGTTCCTACCACTCCTAATAGAGGGCTTCGAGTGCTCCAACAATCTTCGTCTGAATCTTTGATATGTAACTTTCACTCTCATTAGCTGAGGCATTGGCCCTTGAAGGAGTCGACTTACTGGTAAACAAAAGGGTTAAAATATATATCTTTGGGCATCTCAATACCGCGTAAAATTTAGTGCGGTGCAAATGTAGATGTACAGTTTTGAATAAATTTAACATTAGTATTTCGATTATAAACAGTTTCCTGCATTATATACACTGTACATTTTTGTCGTATACATAAACCGTATTGCCACAAATTTATCGTGATATGTTGCTGGCTTATTAAATAATAATATGACATATCTGATGAAAGAATTCGCTTGAGTACATAATGTTAAAATAAATCATTCCGTGTCGTAGCAACATTGTTTAAAAACGCAGAGTTTAAACTTAACATAATTCAATATAGGATATTATTTGTTGATTTTTCAGAATTATTCTACAGGAAAATAAATATAATTATTTCCTCAAATGCAGGAGTTACCCCTTTCGTAAATGGCCACTATAGTTCAGATGAAACAAAACCAC
This sequence comes from Zhengitettix transpicula, assembly GCA_037074705.1. Lineage (NCBI taxonomy): Eukaryota > Metazoa > Arthropoda > Insecta > Orthoptera > Tetrigidae > Zhengitettix > Zhengitettix transpicula. The sequence goes on along the minus strand of CM073591.1, from coordinate 183,268,208 downwards.
TCTAGACCCAGATAAACTTGCTTTTCGTTTGATTAAACCTTTAATTTATTAATGATTTTCCGGAACACCATCAATAATTAATTTCTTATCGACAAACTTTATCGTATTTTTATCTTGCACTTCCTCCTCTTCCCTAGTGCGAAAATTGTTGCTCCGGTTTTAATATTTAAGAAGATTATTTAGTTTCTTCTCCACAGAAGTATTTTTAAGTGCATATTTAAGTTTGAATAATTATCTATGTTGTATATTACAATTCATACTTTTTTTACTGGCGACGTTTTACATGTAACATGAACGGGATTTTTTTTGTCAAGCATAATAAATGTTAATAAAGAATCCAGACTTTCTCAGTGTAAAGGATGAATTAAATCTTATCGGACTTCAAACCGAATCGAGAGATGTATGGGCGACGTTTCGATAACGTTCAATGACATCGTGTTCTTGCTTGAATAAATAAAATTTTGCGCATACATCTTTTCACTCGGTTAAAAGCCCAAGAAGATGTTATTCATAATAAATGTTTGTGCACATTGAAATTAGTTCGTTCTTTGTCCTCTGTACTCACAAATTTCCCGCATTTTGGAGCTTAGGTTTTTACCTCGCCGTATAAAATTCGATCATATCCTTGCTGATAAGAAGTTTAATTGTGAAGAAAGGCGTTTCGCCGAAGACGTGAATAGAAACATTATAACAATACTAGGTTATTCCGTATTACCCCTTAGTAGCACAATTACCTCTAGAAATTTAATTGCGAATCAGTTCCAATACAAGTGTGTAAATACGCATTCCATTAGAAATTTAAAAGTAAAATAAAAATTATTCAATCCTTTCTCCAACCTAATGTTTATGAAAATCAGAAACGCATTTCTGATGTCATGACCCTTAAACGTTGATATGGTACTGAAGTGATATCAGTTTCTAAACAAGAATAAAATAATCATTTAAGTGAAGAAATATTTGTAACGTGCAATGAGTTCTTTTGATGTACATGACCTTCTCCAACCGCATGTATGTGGAAAACGATGAATTAAAATATCTTAAAGAAAATAATTTTCGAATACTTTTTATATATATAAAAATTGGATAATACAATTATAGATAAAATTTATGAATATGTTAAAATTCCTATTAAATCAAATTTGTAAGTATGAATAATTAGACGTATTTTAAGGTATAGTTAAAATCTAATACTTTTTAAAAACCAAGCTACTCAAATAAATGTTTATTCTAATAAGAATGAAATAGTTTCTATTATGTAATGAAAGTCTATTCTTCTAATAAATAAAAAGGACTGTTTTTGAGTGTGTGTTCAAAAAAAAAATTTATCCCGTCGAACAAATTTGGCCAATTTTTTTCAAACCAGAAAACAATATGAGGGTAAGACATGGCCAAGGGGTGGTGGTGGGAATTTTCAAACATCCTAAAACTGTGGATAATTGGGTCGAATAAATATTTTTTGAGGTCAATGAGACTGATAGTGTTTGTCATGATGTTACTTGTGTATAGTTGCAACCCTTTTCCACGGGAGTGGAACAGCCTTATGCGTGGAAGGGCGTTAATTAAACAACCGAGATTGGAGTCGAATTCTGGGTTATGGATGTCGCTGAGTTTAATTTGGCATTTAACTTGCCGGGTAAGTTGTACTATATCCGTAGGAGTGAGGGTTGAAGGGGAAAACAATGTTCTGCATACAATATGAAGCGAACATTGGATCTGTAAAACACCTCTATCACTTATAGGGATGGAAGGTATGGTATTTATGGAGTATTTTTTTACTCTTAAAGTGCCAGGATATATTTTTTATGATGTTTGAAACTTTTCAACACCGTCCACCGCCGCCCCTTGACTGTGTCTTATCCTCATATTGTCATACTGTTTGTTTTCGGTTTGAAAAGAACATGTGTACAAATTTTGGCCAAATTTTTTGGAAGGGTGTAGATTTGTATTCTGAACATACATACAAACACACACACACAAAGAGTCATTTTTATTTATTAGAAGAATATTCTTCCATTACATTCTTATTAGAATAAACATTTATTTGATGACCTTGCATGTTAAAACAGTATTAGATTTAAATTATACCTTAAAATACGTCTAATTATTCGCATTTACAAATTTTATTTTACCGGAATTTTAACATATTCCATATTTTTTTTATCTTTAATTGTATTATTGTAAATGTATTCGAAAATTATTTTTTATAGATATTTTAATTAATTGTTTTCTGCATACATTTGGTTGGAGATGTTCATGTATATCACACGTTACAAATTTTCTTTCACTTTAATGATTATTTTATTCTTGTTTACAACACTTCAATAGCAAATAATTGTTTTCGGATCATGACATTATGAATGCGTTTCTGATTTTCATATACATTAAGTTGGGGAAAGGATGGAATAATTTTTATTTTAATTTTAAATTTCTAATGGAATGCGTATTTACATTGTTTTTTTATGGGAACTGTCTTAATCGATTCACAATAAAATTTCTAGTTAATTGTGCTACTAAGGCGTAATACAGAGAATAACCTAGTATTACTATAATATTTCTATTCACGTCTTCAGCGAAACGCCTTTCTTCACAAAAAAAACTTCTAATCAGCAAGGTTCTGATCGAATTTTTTTGAGTATTTTTTATTCTCGTAGCATACCGGGAGTCTTTCTAACTCTCTTAAGCAACCGAAAGTAATTTTGACTCTCATTTCTTACTGTCTTAAAGTATGGCAAATAATTTTGATTCTTTTAAGTTACGAAGAGTGGTTTTTTCCCCTCAGTGGTACCGGGAGTATTTTTTACACTCTTCAGTTACATGAAGAAAATTTAATTCGTTCAGCGCACCGGGTGTATAATTAACTCTATTAAGGTAGTACATGTATTTTTGACTGTAGTAGAGTACAGACGATATTTTTTCAATAGTATTTTTCATAATATTTTGTATCTGAAGTACTTATGCCTCTCTAAAGACACTGACGGGTTAGACGAAATTAGCTTTTCCTCTGCATAGAATCACTTCTTGACTAATAGATTAATGTGGAATTTAAAACGTTATCGGGCTTATATAAATAAATACCCGGACAACGCCGGGATCTGAGCTAGTATTACTAATATATTAGTAAACCTGACAGTTATATTAAGCCTTAGTTTAAAAATAAAAAAAATCACTTAAAGAGCGTTTCTTGGGGGTAATACGAATTTATTAAAAATCAAAAGTAAAAACGGAATATTTTGAAATTCAAGTTTGTAAGTAGAGTGATTATTTCAGTCCAAAGAGAAGAAAACATACTTCAAATTTCGTTCACCAATTGTGAAAAAAAATACTTTTCACAATTAGTAACCATAAATTCAGAGACAACTAAATTTATAAATGCTATTTTGTATTACGGAACTAATCTACGGTTTACTTCTAATTACTTTTATTTATAGTTTTCAATTTCTTTATTATTCATAGTAAAGAAAAATATTTGAAAATCTTTAATTTAATTTCAACACTGACGTACGTAAAGAATGACGTAAATTCTGTAAGATTTTTTAAAAATATTTAAAGAAATTTAAAGAAATTGTTAATTGAATTAGAACCTGGAATATGTTTATAGCACTTTCACCATACACATATATATGGATATACTTAGCTGAAGTTAAGGCCGCCGTTGAAGAATTTCACGTCCTATCCGTTAGACATCCGGTATTCGTCAACTGGTCCCGCGTCTAGACTGAAACGATAACGCGTGACACTTAACGCCAGGTTGAAAACATATTCATGTTGAAAATCTGTTGTATTATATCTGAAAACACATCCTATATTGCGTCTAGCGAATGTGTTAAACATGTTTCATAGATATTTCTTAGCACGAGTGGAGATTATAAATTACATTATAAGAAATATAATTGATGGGGTAAAAGATAAAAAACAGTTTTCTATAGTAAAGAAAAATGAGATCCTAAACTATGATGACTACTGCAAAACTGCTGTTGTTCTCTGTACGCACATCATGCATCAGCCACGTGCTTCAATGCATGGTTGTAGTTTCTACACACAAAACAAATTACACATGGAAACATTATTTGTCTTTATTTGATTTGGTCATTTTCCGGGTAAACTGATGCTCAGGCGTATGTGACATCTAGTTGCACGCTTTTGCCAACAGATGGCTGGCGTATCTGTCAAGTGGATTGAGTTTAATGCTCAATGTGAGAAGCTATCTATCTCTTCAGATCATGTTTTTAAAACCTAAGCAGACGTAGTGCTGCTTTCCATTTCGGAAGTTTTCTTAAAGATTTGCACACAATTTCAAACTAATTAAAATAAATAATTTTAGCTACATAGTAAAAAAAATATATTCGTTTTTTGGTAAACACTCGTTTTTGAATATAATGATTCGGGATATAAATTTGTGACAAATTAATCAACTAAACCGTATAATTTCCCCCTAACACGATTCATCGTTTTGCCATGATTCTCCTTATATATTCCTTCACTTAATATTGAACGCTTTCTCATACATTTACACCGAAGAATTTTGATTAGGATTAAATACGCAATACAAAAAAATTTGTGTTATACAGATTTCGTGTACTCACATCAGATATACTTTTACTATAACTACTTATAGAAGCAATCCATTTACTGAATTACAAAATCATATACAAAGCTGTTTTTAATGTTACAGACTTTGATTAATTATTATTGGACTTCAACTATGAATATGTTTGTCAATATGATCTAAAATTGTTTTGGGTTAGTGAAATGATATCTTAAAAATAAATAAAATTTTAATGAGTTTAAAAATATCTCCTTTATACCTGAAAGAATAGTTAAAATTGTGCACATATATAATAAGTTAACATAAAATACTAAAATGTTAATATTTGGTCCTATCCCATTTTCTTTTAAAAAATTAATTTTTGATACATATTACCGATATGAAGTGAAATACTCATTTCAAAAGTCATTAATTACTTAGTACGAATTTACTTACTTAAGTTGAAGTGCGAAGAGATTTATTAATAATCTGAAAATAATTTACTTTAATTACTTGTATAAGAAGAATGTAAACGGTTATTAAATAAATAAACATCAGCCAATTTGAAGTCTGAAAAAATAATTTTTAATGTAAAAATTGAACAACGTTTCGTCGCTTATTTGACGACCACTTCAGGTTCAAGTTTAAGACTACAAAATGAATAAAACAATTACAATGATTAGAATAACATTTTAACATTTGGCATTGTTTTGTTCTTTTTGTAGTTTTAAACTTGAACCTGATGAGGTCGTCAAAAAAGCGACGAAACAATGTTTAATTTTTCATTAATAAATTATTTTTTCTGGCTAAAATTGGCTTATATTTATTTATTTATTAGTTTTCTCAATAGTCACAATAAATATTTATCGGTTATTGGTTAGTTCAGACGTTTAATAATATTCAATTTGCCTGTTTGAAAATTGAGCTCAATTATTGGACACATACAGACAGTATAGATTCTTAATGAGTTAAATTATAACTGTTTTATCCAAACTGATAAGGTCCACGAGAAGTTTAGGAAGCGTTGTGGCATGTTTTGTATTGCATTAATTTAACTTCTAACAGTATATATTGTCTTTATTTTGCCAATAATTGAACTGAATTAATATAGAACCTGGCCATATTTTTAAGTTGATTAATGTTTTTAGTGTCTCAGAACATAAGCTTTGGTCGTCATCTTTATAAATTGTTATAGGATGAATACGTTCTTTGTATAAATAAAGTTTATATTTTATTTGGTATCCATGAACAACTTAATTAATATTCACAATCAACGCCAATGTTTGCATAGTGTGCATATTGTTAATGCTGTAATTAATTGTTTATTTTGGTCCAATATTAAAAGAATAAAAAATACTCAGCAAGTAATGACATTTTTTTATGAAGCGAATTCATTCGTCCAATATATATATAATTATATATATATATATATATATATAGGATCTAATGTCATATCTCTGTTCTTCATAGAAATTGAATCAGAAGAAAGATGATCATATTATTCATTGACTATAAGACCAGTTACAGTATGAGTGTGTCTAATTTGAAATAATTTTGAAATTAAAATTTTCCAGCTGACATGAATAGAATCATAATTCTTTCTGAAATAAAAATAAATTATATAATTATAAAAATAATTTTTATCGCTCTACAATAATTATTCTGATTCGACAACTAGTGTTTGCTTTTGTCATGAATTCAATTCAATTATTGTAACTTCTATCGTGAGAAATGAAGTTATTTAATTAGAAACTTTGTATACGGCGATACTAGCACGGTAAAGCGATTGTTGACACATTTTAAAATTGCAACTGAAAATACGTAGTAATTTTAAGAAATCATTGTATATTGCGTGAGAAATACAATTAATTAATACGGTAATTGTAATGTATTTTCATTTATCTGGAATCATAATTTTGTGGAACATGTTTGGGATTATTTAATTATTCACTAGAATCAAACGTATCAAATCCTAAGAATATCGTAGCCTTGTAAAAAATTTATTGCAATATAGTATTTTTTTTAAAAAAAATGTTTGTTATCTAAGACACTATTTAATTAGCAATAGTACAAATATATTTTTCGAGAAAAATAGGTTAAAACCATAATATTCACATTATTTCGTCAGTAAAAAATCAAACGTATGCATCTAGGATGCCCTCTACTTGTTTCTCAGTGCTAATTTCAAAACTTGAATAAGTTAAATGACTTTGATATATAAAACTAATAATATTCTATTTTGAAATGAATCTATTTCTACTTAGAGCAACGGGGTATAATACTCACAATACACTTCCTTACAAAATTTATTTTGATCACTCAAAACCAGATAGAAATTAAATGTTATATTTTGTACCTTGTGGAACCATTCAATGTGCTACAAAGTAATAATATGTAATTTATAATTATTTAATTACAGAAAATTTAAAGGAACATCTTTTTTATTACTACTTTTTTTTTTCACAGCACTTGCAAAGGCTTTGTTTATGTTCCCATAACGGAAAACTCTGAGAATAATATTGTTACGTGTCTAATATAAATGTAAACATACATTATTAGACTTTCCTGAAAATAAATATAGATAATGCAGATACACATACACACCAAAATGACCTCAGTAAACAATAGGATTTCAGTACTTACGTTTACAATTTAGTAAAACTGGTTTGAAACAGGTCTGTGAGGAAGGTCAGTTTAATGTTATACGTAGGAAAAGATTTAAAAACAGGTTACAGTACAATTTAATTTGGCATAATTTTTCAATATGAAGCATTTTTATAAATATTTATTGTACATTTTGTGCCATTGTTTCAAAACGTGAGGAAAAGGACAATATCAAGTAATTTTAAGCAATATCAACAGATTTATAGAATAATAAATCACTACATAATTTTCATGAAATAAGTATAGTATTTAACATCTTGGACATATAAAGGTGAGGACTAAACTGTAAAAAAAATTAATGGTGATAATATTTCTGTAGCCTTGCGTTAAATGTGTTGAATGAAAGACATTAAAATATCCTTCAGGTTTCGACTTCAAAATGTACACTGTGTGTTATTTCAGTAGCTATTATGTTACCCCATCCAAAGCAAAAGCCTTATTCCTAGAATATCATATAATAAGTTTTATTCAGCACCGGTACCTGAGATATTTTACTCCTTAAATACGGTTTCGACACTCTAATCATCGAAACATAGTTCAATTGCCGAGATCATATTTTAATTTTTGTTATATAACGACGACGTGAAACTAACCGGTTCAGTTATGTCAGTTATTGCAAATATGTGACGAACCAGTAGATAAAATGTGTATTTTTCCTGAAAACGCAGTGTAAAATTTGAAATGAGGCGATGATTTAAGACCGGACAAATTGTTGTTGGTATTGAAACACGTGTAGCAAGTGAAGTGTTGCCTGTGTTTTCATGCGGTGAAGAGAACCGCACACGATCAATTACGCGACACAATAGCGGGAATTTATCGCTGCCATATGCGCGTAAGTTGTGGCCGCGAATTTCCGCACAGTGGCGCTTCCTGTCCTCCTCGCACATGCGCTTTCAATGCGAAATCTCTTCCGGAGAGCGCTATCCTTCATTTTAATTATCCGCTGCACGGTAGCAGTAATACAGCCTGCATATGCACACACATATCCCGGGAACACGTATAATCTAGCTCGGTGAGTGTAAAGCAAAATTTGAAAAATTTATTTAGAGAAAATGGACAGACATTTGTATAATCCATTGCCCTATTTTTACGTTCAGACTCACGAATCTGCTATACGTATTTCAAATTGTAATCTTATTACACAATATTCTGCGTTATAATAAAAAAATTTACGTCTGATTGAAAATAATTCATAACAAAGATAGTCAATGCAGCCAAAAAAATATAATATAAATACCACACAACGTTTCTGGGATCCTTGTTACTTTCCTCGGGTGCGAAGAAGAGCCTAGAGTGACACAACTGCACTTGTCATTTGACAAAGCTCTTCTGAGGAAAGGAACAAGGATCCCAGAAACGTTGTGTGGTATTTATATTTTCACTTTTTTGGCTGAATTGGCTATCTTTCTTATTAATTTTGCGTTATACTTCAGAATTTTCACAGATTTCTTGGAGAACTCTTGCAGTTAATCGTGTCACAGTCCTGCACATTATACATTGGTGTATACTATATTTTGTAATGTTTTATATGGATAAGGGGATTTTTATTGAATAATTTTGTATTTTTTAAATTCATGATTATTTCTTCCTGAAAATATTTAATTATACTGCCAGTTGAAACTAATACAATAATTACTAATTTATAATTTATTAACACTATTATCCATGTTAATACCGACGGCTATTTTACTAACACAAAAACAATAACAAAACAGAGACAGTTTCTGACAGGGGAAGGTTGGCCAAAATACGGTGGTCATATGGCTTTCATGAACCGACTTTAATGGGATTATCTTCCGGTACATTACCACTTGGAGGTCTGGCAGGTCAGTAGACTTCTCAGGTGGCTCAAGTGAACTCTGCGATGCCTCGTATTTATTGGAAAATGGTCACCTAGGTTCTCAGTGAAAAGTTGATCAAAAACTAACTTTGCCAAAACTAAGACTATAAAATACAACTTCTCCTTAAATTCCTCAAAAACTCGCAATGTCTTCAAACAGCAACTTATACTACCTTAAAACCAAAAACTAACAAACTTAGTCTCCAAAAGTTCCCTTTACAACTGGGTTTACCGAAATTTTCCCCACTGCTGATTTTTGTCCAGTAGAAATAAGATTTGTGCCCCCCCCCCCTCGCATATCAATACTTTAATTAGCCACACCCCCTCCGGGATGCAAATAGCCAAATTCAGGGCCGTGTGGAGAAACTGACGCGATGGTGCTAATCAGCTGGAGCGTTTCGGCTGAACGTGCTAAAATCGTGTGACTAAAGATTAGCCTCCGAGACACAATATTTTAATCTGCACAAAGGGATGCCGCGCTTGGGTTGTTTTGTTTCTGTGAATAGCTGAGTAGTGGTCATTGACCATTGCTAGTTCCAAGACGTGAATATTAATTGCTCATGATATTTTCATTCGTAAAATAATTCCTTAAATAATATAATAATTCCCAATTAATTTATTCCGCTTAATTATACTACAATGTTATATGAAATAACAATATGACTATTTTGACAAATCATTTCCGAAATATTCTGTTACATAACAGTAATTGTGTGTTTATTAATTTTAAACGATTATAATTTAATGTCTACACCAGTGAACAATCATGAAGTTTTGTAAAACAATTCTTATAATAATATGTAGTATGAGTTTTGAATGTATGTTATTCAAAAACCATTTGCTGTGTAGAAATGTTTGATTAAACCTTTATTTTTCAACTTTCCGCAGATTGAATACGTTGTTTTTCAGTACGTGAATATGAAAAAGAATCTTTTAACGTCTATTCATATGTTTAAGGAATTATTTTTTAAATAAGTAATGTAGTCACCCTTACACATCACACTTTTACAGCTGCCGACTCATTTCTATTCCATATTTTCTTCTCTCCGCAACCATATTCTACAATTCCACGCCATACATATAAGATAGCATTTCTCTCGTTCTTTTGCGTGATCCTACGTCCATTTCCGAAAATTCTTCAGGCGTTGGCGATCTTCCCATCTCTCAGTATCCATCGATAACTTTCGTTCCAGAATACTTATAAATTCATTTGCGTCCGTAATTCTGGTACTACTTCTCATGACGTCATTGCTTACACGATTTATAGTGTCAAATCCAGATCAATCCTTGTTTATATTTGATACTTTCCTTTTGTTCTTAGTCGCGTACACTACAATGTTATATGAAAGCAACTTCCAGTTCAAATGGTCAAGTAGCACTTTAATACAATTTTATTTATTCAAAATCATTTTTAATTGAGTTTTATCCTTCTATTTACCTTCGGCACGAAGGATGGTATATTTATATCATATACGTTTATCTAATTTTTTTATACACTTCAATTATATACCTACATTGACTCGTCATCTTTATTTCCTCCAAGTTGATTCATAGCTCCGTAGACGTGTTTATGGCATTCGTACGCTATGTTAGTTTTTCTACTTTCTTCTAATGTACTTCTAGAGGATATGGGAAAATGCGCTAAGTTTAATATCAATATAACGACTAGTTTTTTAAAGGTAAACCGGTATTATGTAAAGTAAAACCATACAATTGTTCAGACATGTTAAATTTATAATACTCATTGCTTTCAGTTAAGAAGGTAGTCTTCTCACAGTGAAACACTTGAACTAGCAACGTAGAATTATAATTGAGAAAAAAGTTTTAAGACTTACAATATAAAAATAGTTCTGATTATGAATTACAAACATTTATTAACGAGAAAAAATAAAAGTATTAAGTTTTAAAATGTGAAGCTACGAAATAATTTTTAAAAAAATTATAATAAAAATATATTTTGTGGCTATGGCAGGGTCGCATTTTGACAAATAAACTTTAGGTATGTAAGGAGACTTCTAGATGTAGTAAATAATTTGATGAAATCATATGTATTAAAGTATGTGATAAAATGATTAATAATGTTACATGTGAAAGTAATGTGGTATTAATACACTTAAACAGATGATAATGGAGAAAATAATGAACTGGTATTAATATTAATGATTCTTTGCAAAATTCCTGTTATTTACGAAAATGTAGGAACATTAATATTTTTATATACATTTATTCAAGTATTTTATATAAATTGTTTATTGATTTCGTAGTGCATGAGATACATTTGAATTATACCCGCTTTAATTTTTATACCATTCAGAAAATACGATTTTTTAGAATATTTTTCTTAGATAATTTCTTTTTTCATGGCTACTCTGTTATATTTTAACAGGTAAAGACCATGTAAATAGTATCTGTTGAAGTATATCATTTGACAGATCAGTACATTAATTCTAATTGGCATTGTTGTAACTGACATTAAAGATGATTAACATCAGTTAAAAAATTACCTGCACATGTATTATAATAAGACCAGGTTTGTTCCACAAGATGTGAAACTGAACTGGTAATCAAACATTTAAGTAACTACCTTTCAAATAATTGAGAACAAACTTGAGACCAAAGAGGTTGTTTATGAAAACAGTCATAAATGCCGCTATGATTGTACCAGTTTTAATATTACTCGGTAATTAATGTGTAGCATTTCAGAAATTAATCTAGCATAATTTTTTATTAAAATGAAAAATTTACGTCTGATTGAAAATTAATAATAAGACAAGTAAAGACAAAAGAAGTGATAATACAACACAACGTTTCTGAAAGCATTGTTGCCTACTTCATGTTCAGAAATAACGCAAGAGCCTAAGCAACACAACTGCAGTGGTCAGTTGACTAAACTTTAAAGCCATCAAAATGTCTTAAAATATATTTAAGTTTGAAAACTTGGGTGAGAATTAAATTAAAGACCGACATTAATTTATGAAGGAATGGATTGAGTGTTAATTAAGAACACGTCCAAAAACTGCCTCTTTCAGCAAACAGTTTTTATTTTAATACGTTGAACAGAAACTGAGAAATTCAGAATATTAAGGAATCTTTTTACTTGTAACTTCATAAAAGGTTGATCAGTTTGATTAATTGATCAACTGTTATTATTCTATAAGCGGTAAAATGTATCTTAATTTTACTTATTTACGCAGAATGAATATTAGTTTCTTAGATATCAGAGATACGACGAGCATGTGATTAGGGTCCAGGAAATAAAGAAGCAGTTAGCGAATAGCAGTGTGAGACGTTTGGGCCCGACCAACCCGGATGTGCGTAGGGACAAGTATGCTAACTGTATTGAGGAGACAGCAGTGCGATGTGGCACTTCCAGGAAGAAAGCAAAAAGCTAAGTGCTGTGGGGCGTTGACGTCGACTGCATTCACTTCTCGTACGATAACAGAGCTAGAGCACGGCTTCCACAGAAACACTCAAGTATCAAAGAAGGCTAAACTACGGATCATCACCCTTCTTCAGAACACCATTATATAATACTTCCTTTGACACTTCATGGTGATGTATTCTTTCACTAATTTATTAATTAAAAACAAAACAACAGTGGATATTATTTATACAATACTTTTAAGTGTAGTACCACTGTGATCAAAAATTAAGGTGAAATTGTCATTTAAAACTCGCGGGTATAAGGAGGGAGGTAATTTTTTTTCCTAGGTTGGTAGGACTGTCTATAATATTTTCCAAGCGTCTGTTTGTTAAAAGGTTTAATTATCTCTGAGTCACACGTGTTTTGTAAACAACCAAAAGTGAATTTTTCGATTTTTGCAATGGATGATTTTGTTTAAAAAGAGCTTGCATCAAATTTTGTTTGCGGAACGAATATTCTTGTGCGGACACGTTGAAAATGTTGCGGAAGGTCTTTGGTGATCAAACTATGGCACAAAAATACGTTTATAAGTGGTACAACGAGTTCAAAGAAGGCCGAGAACGCGTTGAAGACGAACCGCGCTCTGGACGACCATCAACGTCTACCGACGAGGGCCACGTCCAAATGATCAAAGATTTGGTGCTTGAAAATCGTCGAAGGACAATTGGAGATCTCGCTGATAGTGTTGGAATATCATTTGGCACAAGAATGTTTTGTGTATCAAACGCGTCAAGTCTCGATTAATGCCAAAATCGCTCAATTTTTTGGAAAAAAAGCGTCGCGTTGATGTGTGTGAAACTTTGCTGTCTGATTATCAGGACCACTTGAAATGCATCATTACCGGAGACGAGACTTGGATTTACGCATACGACCCTGGAACCACCGACCAATCCAGCGAATATCCTGCAAAAGGTGAAGCAAGACCGAAAAGACCACGGCAAAGTCGATCGAAAATCAAGGTCATTTTGACAGTTTTCTTTGATTGTCGTGGTGTGGTGCACTATGAATTCCTTCCGCCGGGCCAAACTGTCAACCAAGAATATTATTTGAACGGTTTGCGTCGTTTGCGTGAAGCTATTCGTCTGAAACGGCCGGAATTATGGGTTCCTTCTTCACGATAATGCACCACGTCATACTGCATTGGTTCTTCGCGACTTTTGCCAAAAACTGGACCCATATCGTTCCGCAACCACCGTATTCGCCTGATGTGGCTCCGTGCGACTTCTGACTATTCAGCAAACTCAAAAGGCCAATGCCACGATTGAGGAGATAAAAACCGAATCGAAGAAGGTCTTGAAGGCTATACCGGAAAAAAGACTATTCCGACTGTTTCGAGGACTGGAAAAAGCGTTGGAAAAAGTGCGTTTTATCGGACGGGGACTACTTTGAAGGGGATGAAATTGATTTGGAAGAATAAATAAATAATTTATATTTTATTAATAAATTCACTTACTTTTTGTTCACAGTGGTATATCTGAGACTAACAGAATTCTACGCTGTATTTAAGCCATGTATACCATAACCCGTGTCCTATGATGTCAAATCACATAATTAAATTATTCATTCCCGCATCGATGACACCGTATTAAATATTTAATTTATAACCTCAGCAGTAACGTGTTTGTTATTTAACATCGTCGCGAATTTTACATTAATAATTTTATCCTTTATATTTATTTGCTACAAGCTGGGTGCACGGCGTTGCCCGTGTATTTATTCATATAAACCTGAAAAAGTATTTGATTCTATATTAATCTTTAGTCAAGAATTGATTTAACCTAAACCTAAATGTTCCTAGTTTCGAGCGATAGTGCATTAATTTAACAGCTATAAAATACTATGAATTTTATTGCATCAATACCAACAAACATACCGCCGAATTTCTTCTTAAATATACTCCTTGAGTATTGCAGGGTATAATTGTCCGTCAGTCTTCAGACATTACGAAAGATTAAATTGATGAGATTCTTAGCTAGATTCATAATGTAAACAAATAGTCGCCATATTGAAGTCACTAATATGGCGCGAAAATTAACTTACATTTTCCGCAAGCTATTCGTGGACCGTCGAATTTGAAGATCTTATTTTTCTTGTTTTATAATCTTAAAGCGATTTAAATTTTAAGAACTGCATTCGTGATAGCAATATCTACAAGTATAGATCAGTTTTAATCAAAAGATTTTTAAATAATGTAATTATCTGGTAAGTATTAATTTCTGAGGCCTGAAATTGAAATACAGCTATTTATGCTTTTAAATTAGTACGAAATCTATTGGAACGTTGTAAAGTGTTTCTTCAATTCACTTCAGTCGTTGAGGCGAAATATTATATTATCAATACAAATATTATTAAGAACTTTGTTGAAATTTAGTACTCGATTTCATAAAACATGAATGAAGAGCTTTCAACTTCCCAACTGTTTCTAGATACAAATGAAACAAATTATCCCAGATATTCACGTAGACGCGCACTTCGAGATAACCTGTTCCAAAAAAATTATTCGTCAAATACGAATTACTTAGGGTACCCCTAGACAATCAATATTAGCCATGTGGCTATATTGCACAATATATTGGCAGAGTGCCCCTGGACGATCAATACTATCGTCAAGAATAATGCGCAATAATTTAGTTGTTCATATGTGGAATAAATTAGGAAAGTTGTGTGGCAATTGCTTTAATTATATCTTTATTCTTTCCGACGTATTAGAAACTTCATTTCTTCAAAACACCATAATGTTGGTTCTATGACGTCATCTACTACAGAACCGCTTTTTTTCAGAATCCTTCATCCGTTTCAATTGTTTTCAGTAGTTCGTAAACAACGAATTAAATTTTTTAACTATCTGCATATTTTTAAAGAAAACGCTCGTATTTTCCATTTTTAAAATTCTATTACTATACTCACAGCTTTTAATATTATACAAAGCTGGTAAACTCTGATACAGATCTACACATTGAAAAATAAATCTCATTTCTTGGTGTTTATTTGTAGCCATCTCATAATGTAAATTGTAAAATGTTTAATGAGCACCTCCTCACAGTAGTACGATGTTCACTGCGTGGCTGCGGAGATAGAAATGAAACAGTATTGCGCAATACTACCCACAGGCTTTACATTATTTTTATATTGCAATAAATATATAGGTTTTTTGACTGACTCAACATATTGTGCAATCTTTCAATATCATCTACAGACGGTCAATAATATTGTGTCTTCTTCTTTTATAGGCACTAAAACCCAATGAGAGTTTTAGCCTTATTAACAATTTTCTTTCATTCCGCCCTCTCCAGTGTCAGTTTCCACCATCCTTTTATTTTCATGGTTTGTATATACTTCTGGATGTCATCTACCCATCTTGTCCGGGGTCTCCCCCTTTTCCTCCTCCCAATTGGCTTCCAGTCCATAACCCGTCTAGGTGTTCTGCTTTCATCCATCCTAAGTACGTGTCCCATCCAGGCCAACCTTCTGCTCTTGATAACCCTAACAATGTCCTCGTTATTCATGAGCTGCTCTAGTTCTCTGTTTGTTCTAATTCTCCATTCTCCATTCGTACATACAGGTCAGTATATCCTTCTCAGTATCTTGCGTTCAAATATTCTGAGTAAGTGCTTATCATTATTATTAAGGTCCACGTTTCTCAACCGTATATCACTACAGATCTTATAAGTGTTTGGTAAATTTTTAATTTCAATTCTCTATTTAACATCTTGGATTTTATTAATTTGCCATACATGTAGTAAGTTCTGTTACCATTGATGATACGTTGCTTTATTCTACTTCCCACATTATTTTCACTGTTATGTTTTGAGTCTAAATATGTGAAATCCTGTAATCGTTCAAAGGTAGAATCATTTAATTTAATATTATTTGTACTAGATTCTTTCTTTTTGACAATCATATATTTAGTTTTCTTTTCATTAATTATAAGCCCTCTTTCCTTAAGACAGTGATCTATTGTGACCATCGTTTGTCTTAATTCATCTATATTTCTAGAGACGATATCAATATCATCTGCATATGCAGATATCTGGACCAACTTTTGTTCCTATGTGTCCGGAGATATTAAGCCTTTGTACAGCCATTTCAAAGGACAGATTAAAAACCAAGGTGGACAAGGCATCTCCTTGCATTGCTCCGTTACTACTTCAAACGGTTTGGTTAGTTCACTGTCCACTCTCACCATTGCTCTCGATCCTTCCAGGTTAGCTCTGGCCATTCTAACTAATTTGGATGGTATCCCCAGAAGCAACATATCTTTAAACATTTGTTCTCTTTTTAGACTATCAAAGGCTTGTTGTAGATCAGTATTATGTATATGTATATTATGTATATCAATACTACATTCACAAGCCTTTTCATTAATTCGTTGTAAAGTATAAATGTGGTCAGTTGTACACAGGTTGGGTCTAAAAGCACTTTGATAGTCACCTATAATTTCTTCGGTATATTCTACCAACCTATTGAAAATTACCCCCGACAGAATTTTCTAAGTGACATTTATCAGGGTTATTGGTCTATAGTTAGAGAATAATAGTTCCCCCCCTGTATAATACCAACAGTCCATTATTCCGGGATCCTTTCTTCATTCCATATTCATAAAATTGATTTATAATACGTTTCCCCATCTCTTTAACATTTCTGCTGTAATTCGGTCAGAACCTGGGGCTTTGTTGGTTTTAAGGTTGTTAACGACATACATTATTTCTTCCATCTTGAGTTTTCAAATTTCAGGTTCGGCTGTATGATAGTAATAAAAGTCTATATAATTTGCATCGTCATTATTTAAAACATTTTTAAAATATTCCATCCATCTATTAATTATTTCTTGATGTTCAGTTAGTAGTCTTCCCTGATCATTCTTGCATGCATTTTGGTCTATATTCTTGGGAATTTTATTTTATATTCCCTAGTGTCATTTTTTACTTTGACTTTCTATAATTTCCTCCACCTTCCTTTGAACCATTGCTCTTTTCTTTTGTCTGCATATTTTAGCAGCTTGATTTCTACTACAGTTATATTCTTCCTCATTAGCTCTAGTATTCCTCTGTAAATATTTCAGTCTAGCTTTCTTTTCAGTTCAACAGCCTTATGACAGTCATCGTCAAACCAATCCTCATTTCTTTGCTTTACAGATTGACCTAAAATACTATTCCATAACTGCATTTTTAATGTTAAGCCAATTGGTCTCAATTTCCTCATGTAATTTCATACTGAGTACCCTTTGGTATTCCTGTTTTATATTTCCTTCGGCTAATTTTCCAACATCCCATCTTGTGGTGGGTTTATTCCTTTTTTTTGTCACCAGGGAGTTTTTTTGTTTCAGTCGTCCTCCTACCAAATAATTGTCTGAATCAGAGCACGCACCTCGGAAAGTTCTCACATTCTCGATATCAGTAGCCCATCTCTTAGATGCTAGTTTATGATCTAGTTTATTAGTGTCATTAGTTCCCGGTATTTTACATGTTCCCTTATGAATTATTTTCCTAGGGAACCAGGTACTGACTACCTTAAAATTGTTTTCAATTGCAAATTTGATGTAGTATTTTCATGTAGGCTGTTTCTTTCTCTTTTCTGAGTTTGGCATTGAAATTTCCTAATGTTATTACAAGATCATGTTTAGCGGTATTATCACATAACATTTGGAGTTCTACATAAAATGCATCAACGTCTTCATCTTCTGCATCTTCTATTGGAGCATAGACGTTAATGAAAGTTATATTGTGGAATTTACCTTTCACTTTAAGCATACATAATCTATCAGATACAGGTGTAAAGCCTATTACTGATTTAGTGAAGTGTTTAGATATAATATATCCCACAACTTTGTGTCCCTGTTTATCCTCGTTCCCTGAGAAATACAGAGTAAAATTTGGTTTTTTAATTTCACCCTTGCCTTTCCATCTGATTTCTTGAAGGACTACTACATCCATCCCGTAATACATAATTTCATTAGGTAGGCAATTCATTACACCAGCCTGTAGCGTGGTGCGTATATTCAACGTTCCGAATTTAACCATATTCATGTCCTTATTTCTATGCATTGTTTGTCTTCTAGTATGCAGTCTAGTTAATTTATTCGAAGCAATTGCTTTTTTCCGTGGTGGGGTTGTCAGCCTAACGCACGACCCCCAACCCGGAGGACCAGGGTGTTCCTCTTCGTCTTGTGTCTCCCCTCCGACCTGTCCGGCCGGCTTGGGTAACCCTGCCAGTAGCTAAGCTACCGCTGGCATAGCTCCCGGGATCGACAACACACGCAAACCCCTGCACCACGATAAGGTGGTAACACCATTGCAGGGGTCAATAATATTATGCAATATCAATTATTGACGGTTATATTGAAAGTCTAGGGGCCGCTTATACACCTATCAATTTGATACTGATAGACACTTGTATAAAATATCTTTTATATATGCTCAACAATGGAAATAACCTAAATAGATCCCTTTGTTTCTGCCATTTTTACTTGTCGGCGGCACTGGAAAATGGCACATCCCATTCATATTGTAAGTTGCAGCAAGGTGAAAAGGAATTATTTAAAGTCTTTTTGTGCTAATAAAGTACGCAAAACTTCTCCTGAGACGGATCTAAAGCAGATGTGGGTCGATGTATGATTCATGCGCCAGTTCAAAGGGAAGAGACGCTTCCATACACCTTTAAAACGCTATGCATTTCATATAGTCGAGGGATCTGACACTGAACGCTCAAAACGACATCGCTAGATTGCGATCAATAAGTGGTAAAACGACAAATATGAACATTGGTGACCGTGTTTTATAAACAGAAATTGTGAAATTATAACCCGCATGATTCACATAGGTCTACAATTCATTTAAAACTATATTCAATGTATGACTTTGACATCCAAAAATTAATTTTATCAGTAAAAAATAAAATATTTAATATTATACTTTTATTAATTATTTGAGTAGCGAAAATGCTGTACTTTTAACAAACTTCGTTTTCATTTAAAATTTGAATGATTTACGAACTATTATTGTCAATTTCTATATTATTTCAAAATTTCGCTTATTTTCTTAATTTTAATATGCGTTGAAAAGTTATTCATTATATTTATTTGATTCAAAAACAGTCGTTTTTTATTTTTCTATTTTGAATAACACGGAAACTGTTGAGTATAAAGTCTTTCATTACCGATACTCACAAGAATCAAACCGCATCTTTGTGAGTCAGAACACTCTTGTATTTTTTTGCGGTAATTTAGATCCTATACATCACAATATATTGTAATATTAATTAGAGGCCAGTAATTGTTTAAATAATTGGATTGTTCAGCGGTACCAATTTCAAAGACAACAATGTGTCGGAGGTCTTTGTTTGCGGGCTGCAAGCGCTTTCTGAGGTCAGTATATTATAGTAGGGAGCGGAACATTGAGAGAGAACGAACAGCGTGGACCAAGTTTAAAATTCAACCGAGAGAGAGTTATAAGTTTTGAAGTATAAAGTCTGGACAGAGAGATACTTTGTAAAAAAAACCTCAAAGCAGAATCAAATATTTAGCGCCACATTCAGATTCATACGCGTACCGAAATAAACATTTTCCACATAAAGACATTGAGTAACTATATGTCTGGCTGATGACCCGGACGTGAAACAGATAGAGTTCCCGGAGGAAAATCCAATAACTACGACCGTGTGTTTGACTATCAAGTGTAGAATCTGTGATTCATGGCCTTTTAGTGAAAATTATGTCCCCAAGCCCCGAAACTAAGTCTGGTACCAGCAGGACATTTGTAAGTAGAAACCAAATTAAGTAAGTTTGTAAACGATAATTAAAGGTATTCGTCAGATATCGTTCGTCTCATTTTAAGTTTTGGATTGTTAATTACTTAATTTATAAATTCTTTGATTGTTCTTTACTTATCAAGCCCAAGTAAACGACTCTGGCAGCAGTGTTATCAAATTGCTAAACTTTGAGATTTAAATGTATTTAACCACAGAGCAAATATAGTAAATTTATATTCAATAAAATAAATTGTCTTATAAAGGTTTTGTTTAATTTAGAAGGCCCAACAAATTATAAATAAAATATTTGTTTGTTAAAATAAATTTCGGCGTTCCAAAGGAGGGCAAATTAATTGTATCATGAAATAAATTTGTATGTTTAATTAAGCCGCCATTAATTCATTACATTTTTGGCGACTCAACGTGGGCCAAGTTGAAGGTAATTTTATTATTTAATAAACAAAATTTTACAATTATGGGCGGCTTAAATATGAGAATTTTCTACAAGAATATGGAGCCTATAATGCTTCCTTGCTAAAGTTGCATTGTTGACTCAGGCAGCACTGGGACGTACAGAACTTGAAATTGAGAGTTGCTTGGGCCATGAAGGCGAAAGGTTGTGTTTTGAGGAGTATGTAATTGAGAGTTACTTGGACCAGGAAAGCGAAAGTTTTTTTTTTCTGGAGTACCTGATTCAAAGTTCCTGTTACAATATTCAAGCAAGTGTGAAGAAGCAGCAGAGACATTTAATATTAAAATCCCGAGTTTTTGAATTACGAGTCGACAGTCTACAGTATTTGGCCATTGGTATATTTATACAAGTATCATAGTTTTAAAAACAACGTTATCAACTGCTAAGAGCAGAAAGTGCTTTGTGTCTCCAAACTACAACCACATTAAATTCAGTAAAATATGGCCTGTCTGTGATGTGTTTAACAATAATAGAGTAAGATCGAGCCAAGACGAACAGTAAAGTAACAAAAAAGAAGTTGATTAATTTTAAACGTAATGGTTAAATAATTATCGTCAGATTTCGTATTTCAATAATTGTTTAAGTGAAGAATTTTACACATTGTAAGTTTTTAATTCTCATTTTGTAACATTCTTTATTGGAGTCCCGATAGTTGGACAAGAAATTAAGCCGTGGCACTTTACCAAATTGTAAAAAAAAAATCCATTGTGATAAGAATTTTGTTTTTATTAAATTAACTTTGTTTTATATTTTGAATTCTTTTTTTTCCTATAAAATCCTATCATTTCAACTTTTAATTTGCTTATTTAAACAACGTGAGGTTTATTTTAATTTAAAATCAACTTTTTATTTGTTCATTACAATATATATATATATATATATATATTGTAGTAATTAGTAATTAATCCATTGTTATAATTGCAAAGTAAAGGACTCATTATTAGAGTATATAAAGCGTGCACCGCAACACAGGCGGCGAGACAAAAGAACCATTGTTAAGACGTACGCATTCAAAAATCTACGAGACGAACAGCAGTCAACGAGGAGAGACGAGTGTAGTTGGAAGTCAGATGCGGGCAAGTGGTTCATCTGCCACAAACAGTAACCTAATAAGTCATGCCGCAGTAAATACTCAATAAGTAAAGAGACCGTCACCAATGTCATCGAGAGAAAGTTGGTAATAATCTGACTGACCATTAATTCGGAAGGAGTAGCCGTTTCCAGCTGAGAGAACCTAAAGTTTCGACAGTGTTTTGTAACCAATTTAAATTCAGTGATATCCCCAAAAACGTGTGCACAGAAAACCCCAAAATTGAGACCTGGTCGGCCGTAAGTAAAAAACTCTAAAATTTATTTGTAAACCATTTCTTTAAGATACGTCAGATCGTTCTTCAATTATTTCTTTTCTTTAATTATTCATTTCTTTAATTGTTTGTTAGTTAATTTAAAATTTAATCTGTAATCTTATTGTCATCCGCAACAAAATTCGTCGAGGTTTAGACGAATTAAATTCAATAAAGGCTAAATGTGATTATAAATTCAATTCACCCATTTATCAAACCCAGTAAAGACCCTGAGATTCTAAATATTATTGTGTAATTTTTTATATGTGTTTTAACTTCATTAATAAATTTTGTTTAATTGTGATCAAATAAATATTTTTATTTAGCCACAGCCTTTAGTTTTTTTAAATTATTACAATATATTGTAATAATAAAAATAGATAGACTTTGAAATGAATGAAAGATTATTAACTTTACAAACAAAATATTTTATTATCAACGTTTAAAAAACAATTTAAAAATGTCTCAGGGTCTCTACTGGATTTCATAATGGCGAATCATTTTATTTCTCAACTTAAACATAAATTCAAATTTAAGAGAGAAAAGATTTACTCGTCAATTAATAAGGACGAAATTTACTTGTCAGCGAAGTTAAACCAAAAGACAATTTTTAATCAAAAGAAGAAAACGAAATCTGACGTCTATCTTTTAATCAGGTTTACATAATTATTTATTTAATATTGTTACTCACGGCAGCATTCCAGGATACCTTGTACTTGACGAAACACTATGGCGGGGTTTTTGCACTGCTTCTAAAAAACCCACAGATTCTAAAATTAATATTTTTAGATCAAAAATCAGGAACCAGGGTGATCCTCCTTTTCGTCTCTCTCTCGGTCGACTTCTGCTAATCCTGCCCGGCTATGTTCACAAGACTGTTTGTGCTTAGCAGGTTTCGTAGTTCTGCTCAAGTGAATATTTCGTCATGAGCAAAATGTTCATGGACCAATCAACTCTGTTGGTTGGTAATCCTCGATATTTCTCTGCAAATTTCCTTTGAATATTTGAAATTGTCTTGTCTATTTCATCTCGATCAATTTCTGTCGTGTCTGACTGCTCACTGCTTCTACTTAACTTTACTTTTTAAAAGAATATCTCGTCTATTTTAATACGACCTGTACTTGACCAATCCTTCCAGCCAACTTAACCTGAACTCTACCATATCATAATGTGAACTGCCCTCTCTCGTAATTTTGAGCGCGCATACCTCTTCCGACAAAGGAAACAATACCTGGCTATATTGTTGCTGTGTTCTGTACCGCCGTAAGAATATATTTCTCAAACAATTTATATTTTCAAATTTACAATTAATGTGTTAATTAATTGGCATTACAATATATATATATACATATATATATATATATATATATATATATATATATATATATATAGTTAAAATATTTAATAAATAATACTTGTTTCCAAATTAAGATTTAATTTCAGTAATTTAAATTGTTAAAGTTCGTTCAACAATATTAAATTATTGGTTTAACATGAAGCCGTAAAATATATTTCTAACTTAAGTAATTATGCCACAGGGCTGAAAAAAGTGTACTATTTCTCTATTTTCGACCTGATTTATGTCAACGTATAAAGAAGTATGGCCACTTCGCAAATAGTTTCAATTATTGAGAAAAATAAAAAAACTATTTTATATACATGTATTTCTGATTAAATGAAGTTTATAACTTAACAGGAAACAATGTTCTCATGGAATGCATTAAAACACGATTCTGCAGAAAACAAGACCTTGAAATAAGTTTCTGGTGCTGTCACAAGCAATTACCTCATTAAATTGCTGATGTCTGTCTGAGTATAATTCTGAGGTAAATTTTCGTGGCGTGTCTTCGTTAATTTTATTGCCGTCAGTAAATATTTCGTGATTGCGCGTCTATAGTCCCTGTTGGTACCATGCGACAAATCATAATATGAAATGTTCAGTAGCCAACCTCAAAATGAAATTGAGTCCGTACAGACTCGATGAAAAATAATAAAAATATAATACAATACGGTTCACTGCTTAGATGAAGCACTATATTTATGCTGGCTGTAACACATTTGGGTGTGATTAACTCTTTTCGTGTATGACGTAATAAGAGTTTATAATAATATTTGACATGCTATATGAAACCAAAATTAAGCTTCATTTTATTTATTCGTTAGTATTAACGAAATATTTTAACCTGACACGATATTAATCACCGCCTATCATTATTTCCTCAAGACTATTTTTGCGGAGTTCTCTGCGTTTGAATATATTATTTGCATCTTACTTAGATAAAAAATAAATTACGCAGTAACACCATTCGAAAATTCGGCTTTTAAATAAGTGACACTCTAAATACGAACTTAAAATTCCTGTTTTTTTTTCACAATTAAGTCCAACAGGTATATATATATCTTACCGCGCTAAAAGTCGGGTATTTTCCCCCCTCAACTTATATATATATATATATATATATATATATATATATATTTATACATATTGTAATAATCTAACGGTTACCTTATAATTTGCCCCACGTTGTGGTAGCCAAAATGTAATAATTAAACGGGTGTCAAAATAAAAAATTTATATTTTAACAAACAAACAAATTTTATTTATCAGAACTTAGCAATTTATACAATTTAAATAAAAAAAGGATCTCATTCTCTCAAAGGTCTTTACTGGGTTTGATAACGGACAGAACATTCAACTTAATCAAAGAACCCAACATTTATCTTTAAATAAATAAAGAAATATTTATTCGTCTAGTACATAGACGATATTAATTATTGACAAACTTATTCTACCAGATTGATTTTAAATTTAAAGACCTTATTTTATTAACACAAAAGAAAAGAACGATATCTGACTGTATCTTTTAATTCGGTTTACACATATTAATACCATGAAATTTCAACTTACGATCACTCAGGAAAATTTGGCTCGTTCGTACACACACGCTTTATATACTGAACATTTTAAACACTGACTCTAACACAGACTGTTGGTTTGATGAAAGCTGGTTCTCCGTTCGTGAAGGACATATCACTTGCTCGTGGAGCAAACTACTCGACGCTGGATGCAGTGTCCTGGTCTCCTACCACCGAAGGCAGTGGTCTAATTTTGATATTACAACAGATTAGACTTCAGCATACAAAAATGTTAATCGTTGAATATTTTTCTATTTCTCTCGCAGGCTGCAAAATTTCTCCATTCTCGGTGCTCGCCGTACTCCTCTCCCACTCTAACTCACTTCTCGATGAATGCAGTACGGCTCTCTAACTCTAACTAACTCCAACTCCAAACTCCCAACTAACTTCTCAAAATCTTCCGCTTATATATCCCAGTCCCTTCCTGTTTCCTTTGTTCCAAAACTACGTCGCAACTGCCCGTTAACAGTTTCCTCCATTATCCCGAGATTTACATTATGCAGTGGCAGTTCCTTAGTTAGCAAATAGCTCGCTACTCTGTCTTGTCACATAGCCGACCATCGAGACAGGACCCTCATTTACTTTCGACTTGTCTTCTCACCCCCACTCGCACGTGCGCTGTTCTAAATTCTCCAGACCACCCAAACTGAACCCTCAAGACCTAAGTAAACAACATTACAAACTGTCCTCTGAACCGTCCAGGCCATTAATCAGAAACAATGCCTGCCTTAACAGATTTATTTTGCGACAGGCCACCCGCATGTGCATTGCTCTGAATTCCCAAGACCAATCCTAAGTAAACAACATTAAAAAATTCTCCGACAGCCAAGACCATTAATCTGAAACAATGCCTTTCCTTCAAGGCATTACAATATATATATTGTAATACTAATTAAGGAGGCTATTAATGACTTTAATTATGATGAATTGTTTAGCGGTACCGATCTCAAAGACGACAAAGGAAAACATAGACTAGCTTTGTTGTGAACTGCGCGCATTGTACGGAAGGTCAGTTGGTTGCAGTCTGGCAAATCTTATTGTCGAGAGAAGGAGCAGAATTTTAAGAGTACGAACAGCGTGGTCCAAGCATAGAAATTCAACTGAAAGACTTATATGTTTTAAAAATATAAGTAAAAAGGTCTGGACGGAGAGACAAGTTATAAAAAACCTGCAAAGATGAAACAAAAGTTTAGCGCCACGTTCAGATACATAGGCGTTCCGAAATAACATTTTCCGTAGACAGGCATTGAAATAATACGTCCGACTGTTGACCAGAGGAATAATACAAGATCTACAACCGTGTGCTTTGATCAAGTGTAGAATCAGTGATTAA
Organism: Zhengitettix transpicula; assembly: GCA_037074705.1. Lineage (NCBI taxonomy): Eukaryota > Metazoa > Arthropoda > Insecta > Orthoptera > Tetrigidae > Zhengitettix > Zhengitettix transpicula. The sequence continues at coordinate 183,241,945 of CM073591.1, read as the reverse complement.
TGTGTTTTTAGTGAATTGTGTCCCCAAGCTCAAAAACTAAGTCTGGTACCAGTAGGACGGTTGTAAGTACAAACCAAAATAATTAAATTCTGTAAACGGTAATTAAGGGTATAGTCAGATTTCGGTTCTTTTCATTTTGTTAGATTTCGTATTCCGTTCGTTTCAATTTGGTTGAATTGTTAATTATTTAATTTATAATTTTGATTGTTCTTACTTATCAAACCTAGTTAAAGACCCTGAGAAGAAATTTGATTATTTGTGAAATATAAAAGTTTGTATTTTACCTTGAACGCCACAAATATTAAATCAAAAATATTTTTTCAATATCGTTTCAATTTGGTTGAATTGTTAATTATTTAATTTATAATTTTGATTGTTCTTACTTATCAAACCTAGTTAAAGACCCTGAGAAGAAATTTGATTATTTGTGAAATATAAAAGTTTGTATTTTACCTTGAACGCCACAAATATTAAATCAAAAATATTTGTTTTGTAAATTTTGATTTTATTTAATTACGGCACATCATTTGTAAAACGAAATAAGCACCTGTTGAAATAATCTTTGGCAAATTAAAAGGTTTTTTTAAAACATTTTTGTTATTCATTTCAGTTTAATTAATCATTTACTTATAATCATGACAATATATATATATATATATATATATATATATATATATATATATATATATTGTAGTAATTGGTAATTAAGACATTGTTCTAATTGGAAAGTTGGATTGTAGAGGACTCATTATTAGTGGATATAGAGCGGACGCCGCAACAATCCGGCAAGGCAAAGAAAACATTGTTGAGACTCTACGCGCTCTAAATCTACGAGACGAAGAGGACAGTCGGGCCGTAGGCAGCGAGGAGAAAAGACCAAACTTCCAAGTCATAAAAATTTGAACAGTACAGTCGGTCAGCAGACAGCGAATAGAACGGACGAAAGGAACTCATTGAAAGTTTTACAGTCGGCAGTCAGAACGAAAGATTGTGACCCAGTCACAAACATGCTTTCAGTTATTAAAAAGTAAAGCAATATTCAGACAAACCAATAAAGTCCATTGTCAACTAAAGCCACGAGATCTACAAATTCAGGTTGCAGTAAAGCATCGAGAACCAACCAATTTGTGTTAAACCAACTAACAAACAACGCCAATTAGAGTCTGTGAGAACTTAGAATCAGTGATGTTCCCAAAATTGTGCACGAAAAACTAAAAATGAGACCTGGGCGGCCGTAACTAGAGAAAAACTTTAAAATCATTTGTAAACCGTGTTTAAAAGATAAAAGTCAGATCGTTCTTTAATTTTAATTATTTAATTATCGATAGAATGAGATTGTTAATTCTTGATAAAATTGAAATTGTAAAATTCAATCTTTAGTATTATTTCTTCCGCAACAAATTTCGTCTATGTTCAGACGCTTTGATTTCCATAAAAGGTAAATGTAATTTTGATTATATAAATTCTGCCATTTATCAAACCCAGATCAAGACCCTGAGATCCCAAATATATTGTGTATTTTATACTTGTTTTAAAATTGTTAATAAATATTGTTTGTAGTTTTCCCTTAATAATCTTTTTATTTAGACACCATTATTGATTCCCATATAAAGTAAATTTATGTTTTTTTCAATTGTTAAATTCAGCTATTATAATAAATTTAATTATTACAATATATATATATTACCGCGCTACAGATCGGGTAATTTTTCCCCTCAACTTATATATGTTGTTGTGATTACTGATTTCCAATCATTCTAAATGCCTCGGGAAACGTTTCTGTGACCTAAAACCACGAAATGTTGCATCTCTTTTCTGTGTTTCGCTAATAGCAAAAGCATAAAGCATTTTATTGAAAATAATGTTCAGTAATAATTTATGCAACATAAAAGTCTGCATGGAATGATGTAATCAAGTAGTAAATTCGGTCAAACGAAGTGATAGAAATAGTTTGTTAAATTTACAACATTTTACGTCATTTTCGAAAATAGTGCAGCTTGTCATATTTCTAGTGCTAATTTGTCATAGAACAAAAGTTTTAGATTTTTAATTCCCTTTGAAACGCATGATCTGGTTCTAAAATTCCATTGAGCATGGCCGAAATTACAGCCATTTTTCAGGCCTACTTTCGCTAAAATTATGGCGCTGAGGATGGGAGTGACGATTAGATACGTGAGGGTACAATGTCTTTTGCAGGGAATAATAAAATTTTTCTGCGAAAAAGTCCAACGTTTCAAAGAGTATCTATTATTTTGCAAGAAAGAAACAATAATATCAATCAGAAATGGGGATTTGAGTCCCAGAACTTTTTCTATTCTTTCTTCCCTGAAAAATAATATAGTTACAATATTTCATTTTCTGTTTAATCGAATTGGAGAATGTCAGTGAGGATTATAAATCTAACTACACACTGTTACCGAGGCTTCAACGTTTCTGTTCAACAGTCAGGATGATGTTGGATCACCCTGTCATTTAGAACTACTATTTTTGTTGAAGAATACATCTGAACATGGCAGCAAAAATTAATTATCTAAGCCAGGTTGAAAGTTTTACCGAATTCGTGAAGTTTATGAGAAGTTGACTATCAACATTTCGGTGTACGATTATCTGAAACGAATAATAGAGATATCTCATAAAGAATTAATTAATTATTGCAGATTTATTAAGACGTATATACGCATTATTTTATCATCTGAAAATATAAATTTTAAAATTAAAAATGAGCAAATGTGTCAATAATTGCCACATGACGTTGACAAAACATCGATGGTTATCAAAAAAAATATACAATAATTATAATATCGTTATGATAGTAATGAAAAATTATTCTTGATATAAAACCCCAATTAAATTAAAACAGGAAATCCCTAATAGTTGCTAAATTCATTTTAATTTAAGATGTTGCAGACGTCTGAGAAATTATCAACACATTTTCGGTTTATATATGATACAGCTGGGTGCCCGGCGGTTCCCGTGTACTTATTTATGTGAATCCGAAAAAGTATTTAATTCAATATTAATCTTTACTCAAGAAATGATTTAAACTAAATCTAACTACTGCTAGTTCCGTACATTTTTAGACCGATAGTGCATTAATTGAACAGCTATAAAATGCATTGATTTTTATTGCATCAGTCTCAACAAATATGCCTCCGAATTTCTTTACGAATAGAATACTTAAATATACTCCTTGAGTATTGCAGGATATAATTGAGCCTCAGTCTTCAGACATTACCGAAGATTAAATTGATGAAATTGTTAGCTAGATTCACAATATAAACATATTTGTGTCACTAATATGGCACGAAAATTATATTACATTTTCTGCAAGGATTATAAAGTATTTTATTGTAATAAATTTATTACATTCATTAGTGAAAATAATAATGAGGATTTATTTATTTAAGTTTGTTCATTTTTCTTTAGTTTGAGTTGCTTTCGTAATGGCGAGAGTTGAACAATACATTAATTCAGGAGTTTATTTTTTTTAATATGCGTACCCTAATATATAAATTTTTTCAAATGAATTGAACCCTAGATGTATAAAGTTGAACAATAATGTAAAGAGTTTATCATAGTATTGTTTTTATTATTATCATTCGATGGAGTATAGCAGGATAAAATTCTATTTTAAGTCAGTGAAAATATTTCTGCTTTATTTCATTATGGAGAAAGGAACTATTTCCTTTGTTCGTCGCGTAGTAACGTCACTCTCGCGTGTCGTCACGGTCTCTTGGCGCTCTGTAAGTTAACACAAAATGATCACTTTTCCAATTAAATACTTTCCACATTTATGCTTGGAGTTTCTCACCCCCACGTACCGTTTCTCGAGTTCTGAAGAATGTGTGTACCAATTTTTATTGCAATATGTCCAAGCGTTTAAATTTGTATAAAATACATACATACAAATATACATAATTAAATAAAATCAATTTAGTCTTCATTCATTACCTGTCTTCTAATCAAAATTTACATAGTTTTCATTATTAACAACACAATCACTTTTTAACCCTTTTCTGCACTATTTTTACATTAATCCAACGACATTTTTTATCCTTGGCAGAAAACAAAAGAGTATATTGGCCATATAAAAAACTATTTACAATATATAAATTCCTACATTTGTTACACACATTTAAAAATATTTTTCACATATACTATTTCATTGAATTAAGGTTACATAATTTTCAGACTTTGCATAAAAATATTTTTTCTATAGGTTTATACTTGGATTACAAAAACATGTATAAAAGTGCATTAACAGCCGATTGATTATTACCTTACTAAAAAATAACAATATATTTACATTATAACCATTATTATATATATAGACATTTACTATATTTTTAAACACAAGACATTTTTAATTCAAATTATCCTGAAAATATTTCGATAAAATTTACCAACATTTCAAATTTCCGTCTTTTTATTCATCGCATGGCTACCGTCTTTTTAAATGCAAATTACTTCTAAATTTATTAATCTGAATTTGGAGAATTCTTTGTGTAACACTCCAAGACGCACAATGTTCATTTTAGCAATTGTTTGGATAATGAGGTGCTGCTTGACTTTGTATGACCCTTTGCAATGTTCTTATGATAATAAATTCTTCTTTTTAAATTTATACTCGTCATTCCAATATAAGTTAAATTATTTATTGGTTTAAAAAATTTTTTTACTTATTTGTAGCCATTTTTTAATATTATATTATTGATTTACTCCGACAAACCCTTAACCACACTATCACACTTGTATACTAAAGTTTGTTAGTAGGTTTACGTACATATTATTTTCATTTTTACCATCAATATTATTACCATCTTTCTCACAAGTTGGTTTAAAATATTTTAAGATATCTTTACATTAATCTCTCTTACTAATATTACTATTTACCTTCTCAATTTCTACGTTATATTCATTAAGCGTATCCTTATAATTACACATTTGTTATTATAAGGTCTTCAAAGATAATTAACGTAATTTTACGTTTCTTACGCATTAATGCTATGGGCCTCCAGTTTGCCATACACATTACACAAATCCGCCAACCAAAAGAAAACATTCTAATTCCGTGGTATCTGATTCTCTACTGCGCTCAGAATAGAAATTTATGCAACATTTATTAATTAGTTCTTTCCAATACAGGACGATCCAGACATAAACTTATTTCTTTATTCTCAAATCGTACAGTTTTTAATATTCGTATAGGGTAAGGCTTGACATTCGTTTCTAGACGCATATTATTCATTGACCTTCCATGAGAAGTGGCGGGCCAACATAGTTAGCAACGACTGTACCCCGCAGCCAGCAAGTGTCACCGGCAGCTGCTGCTGTAGTTAGGAATACCTCCGCCAGATTGTCCCCTCAGATCAGCTCTCCTCTTGTTTTATCGAGGGTTGGTCGGACAAGGCAATAATTTGTTCGACATTCCGTTTCATTTTTTTGAGTTGGGGTGAGGCAAAAAAAATGTATATCACCCCTTGTGTCTGCAGGACGATTAATTACCGACTGTCATGTTAGCTGTCAGAGGCAGTGACTGTGATTAGAATGACGTCAAACTGCGGTCAGGTTGGCGTATGGCGTGCGCTCTGCTCTCGGCCCTGGTCATCGGCGTCTTCTCGTCCTGTCAGCGAAGAAGGACAAAGCTGCCGTCACTTACAATCCAACGACAAGTCTGATTGATTGAAATTGCTGTAGACTAAATATTCAGTACAGGTGGACATGTTTCAAGTAAAATAAATAAATTCATTTACAGTTTAAATTTAAAGTCTCAACAGATAATATTAACACTTTTTCACTGACGGACTCAACATTGTAAATAATAGTCCTTTTGTTCATTAAATATTTTATTTATTTATTTAAATAGCAATCAGAAACACATATTCTATGCTATTTTTATTGATTTAGAATTCATTTAATTAATGGAATTCATTAATGACCTGATGGGGTCATTTTCAATGATCGGTGCCCGGTTACCACATTTTCAGATCAATTGGCCAGTATTTCTGAAGTCTTCTGATGATTTTATGTTCCAGAAATGGGTGTATGAGTGGAATCGTATTTCAAGTCTATAAAGATGTTTCATTCCTCCTCTTGAATTATATCCTTGAGGGATGGTATGCGTAGATCATGATGTAATGTTAAGTTACTCACATTCCAAGGAGCATCTGAGGATTCTCCAATGGCGGTATTAGATTTGCTCGTACAAACCTCTAATTCAATTCCGATGTCCAAATCGGTTTGATGATGGCTTTATATATAATTATTTTATTTTCTAAAGACAGTTTAGACCTTTCACTGAGCAGCCAGTATAGCTCGCGAAGTCGTATGTCCATTTGTTTCTTTTTCCAAGTTAATTTTTACATGTGTTGATACCAAGAGTTGGTTGTTGTTCATGATTTTTGCGAGCATTGTTGTTTCCGTAGAGTAAATGTTACCAGTAGGGATTTTAATTGGTTAATTTAGATTTTCCAGTTATCTATCTATTCCTGAAGTAGATTAGGGTGGTCGTTTGCTTGCCGTTATGGGCTCTCCTTTTATGGTCATGATAACTGTATCATCAGCGAATGTTCCTGTAATTGTATTTGTGGTTGTAGGAAGATCTCAAGTATATATTGAGTATAAGATAGGTTGGGGAACACCTTCTCTGATTTGGTGGAGGGTGGATGTTTCACCGTTTACTCTCTTATGAATTTACTATTCTCGAGATATGATTTTAGTAACTTAGAGTAAGGCTCCGGCAGTAAGTATTTGATCTTGTATAAGAAAACTGCGTGTCAGACTCTGTCGAATACCTGACTCACATCAATGAATGCCGCTGCACAGTACTTTTTGTCATCTAGAGTTACTTTTATTGCAAATACGATGGCACTGTTGAGTTGTAGACTGCTGGGGACGAAACTCGAATTGATGAACTGGGATTATGTCTTGGAGAGATGTGATACGATGGAGAAGTAGCCGTTCCAATAATTTTGCCACCGTTATTGGTCTATACGAAGTTACATTCTTTAAGTCTTTTACAAGCTTGGGTATTAAAATTACTTCTGAGAATTTCAGTTCTTGTGGCCAGTGTTGAAGTCTGATTACTGCGTTAAAAATATATGTTAGCATAACCAATTCTATTATGCGAAGCTCATGGTGCATTTTTGGAGTAACTTGGTCTATTCCTGAAGCTTTCCTATTATTTAGGAGAGATATTTCCTTGGTGGTGAAGTATTGTATTGTATTTTCAGGTGTATTCGATGTGTTCCCATTTAGGAAGTCAAAGTTGTCTGTGATGGTATATCGTCATTTGGAGTAAATACTGTTGCCAGATGTTCGCCAAAGAGATTCGCTTTTTCTTTGTTAATTTAAGCCCATGGTCCGATATACGGTCATTCAATATGTCTGAGCGAGAATTGGAGTTCAAGCTTTAACTCGTTTCTAAATACTATTTATTAATTTTAATAGCGGCGGAAACAATTATTAACAGTCTATTTGGAAAAAAATCATTCAGTTTTGTAATTAAACTAGAAGACGTAAGGGAAGGGCTACGTCGAACCGGAGAGAGAAATTCTCTGTATGTTGGTGTATATAACTTAATCCACGAAGACACGAACGCTACAATCTCAAGAATTCTCTAATTTTCGGGAAAATTTTGTGTTATTTTTATAGCTATGAATCATTAGGAAAAATAAATATCCATAAGACCAAATTTTAACAGATTGCTCTCAAGTCGACGAATGAATACTTCACCTTTCAAACATTAACTATCATTTGAGTATTTCCAGAGAAAAATGGAAAGAAATCAAAAATAAGAAGTGACAATATTGATATCTATTGTGAGGTCATATCACGTGTTTGTTTTTTATTCTGAATAGTTCACTCTACAATATGTAAATATTTACAGCCTACCATTAAAATTCCTGTGATAAAAATGTTTTAAATTCAACTAACTAAGCTATAACATTGTAATTTTTTTCTTTTAATTAACATTTCAATTTTTGAATAATTATAATGTATGTATTTTTTATTAAATTTTGTATTAATAAATGTTTTGAAATTTTAAATATTTTACGAAAATGAAACCATTGTTAGGCAACATTACAATATTTTAGCCTGTAATAAAGGCCAATATTCTACTATTTAACGTAACACATTAAATATACAATAATACGAAACAAATGCAATGTATTGAGAAAACCGGCAAATAAAATTCATAAAAAAAATTTAATTTTTTAATATAATAAATACGGCTATTAGGGATATTAGGAACTAGTTCTTAGTTATATGTATATAGTATTACTTAGGGTAATCAATAACGCCAGAAAACTAATATATTTTTACAGTTTCTGTTATGAATAATAAAATTTGTAATGATGAAATAAAAGAACTGAAACTTGTAATTTTTTAGACGTTTTTAATGGAGACCACTTCAGTTTTTTTGACATACTTCAAAGCATATTCAAACCAACACGCCGGGAAAAATATTAGAAAGAGAGATTTGGGTCCATCTGAGACAAAATATTTAAGTAACACGTTAAGTTAAATGACCAACGTATTTACATACGATTTGGTCACAAAGTCGAATCCATGACTTGTTATAGATAACGGAGAATATTAACTATAGATTTCTAAAATATACCTGTATGAAACTTAGAAACAATTAAAAGTAAGAAGTCATTTACAGAAGTATCATCAAAGGCGACATTTCGCCAATGAATGTTTTAAAACGCGAATCAAGAAATAAATTTAAATACTTCTGTTTAACGGTGTATTAAATAAATATGGGGAACACACACACACAAATATATATATATATATATATATATATATATATATATATATATTGTAGAGATCAATCATTTTTAATGTACATTATATTGATTTTTTTTTATTTTTATTATTGTCGGTGTAACTTTGAGACCAGAGCATTGTAAAGAACAGTCAGTGTGGCACAAGAATGCAATTTGTAATCGTTGCTACGAATTGTTGTCGAAAAGCGTTCGCACGCAGAACTTTGGCGGAAAACAGTCGGTGTGTTTTGGGAGCATGAAAACGTTTATGTTCGTAGAGAAGTCGGTCTTGAGACTTTAACCAATTATAGAGTGAATATAGTTTTGAAGACCAGCCGAGGATTTTCGTAAATAATTATAAAAATTTACCAAAGTATCAGCTGAACAAAGACTAAATATATCACATTTTGACATTAACGTATTACTATAGCAAAAACTGTGTGACACTTCACAAAAACTGTGGCATGGGAATTTTTTTTTTTGAAGTGAATCGATACAGCAATTATGGCTATGGCATGTAAATAAAATATTTATCTTTCAAATTAAAATAACTGTGGAGTGCACAAACCGGTACCAGAGCAGCTCTACATGAAATGGTATGTAGAAACCTGATTTTGAAAACATTTACGTAAATAATTTGCCGTCAGATTTCTCTAGATTTGTTTCATTACTCTAGCATTTGTTGTTGTTAGATCCTTTTAGTAAAATTTTGTTATTGTAGTTTAAATTTGTATTTTATTTTGTGACTTTGAAGACAATTGCAAACCACTATCATTATGAGAGATTTTGATTCTCAATAAAGCTGATGTATTTGTCAAAATATAAAATGTACAAAATTCAATGTATAAATCGAAATTGTAGTTAAATAATCTTTTGTTTTCTCTTTCAAATAGTTTTGTTTAATTTCAAGGTAAAAATCCAGTTCACTTTTTTCTCTTTCAATAGTTTTTGAATATTACACAATTTTGGCCACTACGTGGTGCCTTGCAACTTTAATATATTTCGTATACCACAACGTGGAGCTTGTTAATTAATATCTTTTGCTTAACACATAATTGGACTCTCTAACGTGGTGGCTTTATTTTCCTTTGTTAATTTAATGTATATATATATATATATATTAAAGAGCCGTTAGTCTACCCACATTCAAATACGAAACGTTTACATAACTTTTATTTAAGACACGATTGTTTGTTGCAGTTTTGCCATAGACACATAAGAAAAACTTCCACTGTATTTCTTGGTGTGTGTGTGGTTAGGCAATGAGTCAGGTACCGCATTGCTGGGATGTAGACACGAGCAAATTTTGTTATTACACGTATGACGTCACGACACACTCTCCCACAGCAATGAACAACTGTATTTGAAAATTAAAACAAAAATATATATAAAATTAATCCAACATTAATCTATTATCAAGTAAATTAAATTAGAAAGTGATTGGGAATTATTAAAATGCTAATTCAGAATAATTCGTCGAATATGATATGCATTTAGGTATTTCATTCATTACCAAAATTCATTAGTAACTTTTTATTAGTAATATAATTATTTAATTATATTAAATATTCAAATTACTGACTTCTATTGCACATCATCTATAAGTTATACATATTTTCTACACTTCACTGTTACATTACACATATATATTTCCTTCTACCGAAGACCTTTTTCGACAACCGTTAACAATTGAACATCTGCCTATAAATGTACAATTTTTTGTTTTGTTGTATTTCCATTGTTTCGCCATGTCACCGCATTTAACTCTTTGCTTCTATATTATGTTTCAATGCTATTTTATAACACCTCAATTATCTAAACAAATTTAACGTTTCACCTGTTCAGCAAATCCAACAGTTTATTTACCACAACAAAATTATTCGCATCATGTAGTAGGGAAAATTTAATATATTAGCAATAATGATAACTTGACGTACCGCGTTCTTGCTCCAAAGAGTGTCCACATCACAGACGTCTGAATCAGCGGGGCGAACATTTCAATCACAATTACACGATTGAATAGTGACGTCACAGAAAATTAAAAGAAGATGTTCTACAGATTTCTGTAAGTAGTCCAAGTTAATGTAATTAGCTGTTGTTTGAATTTGGACGGACACGAGGTTTCCGCAAGTTGGCTTCGCGTAATAAGCAAAAGAATGTTGACGATGGCCAAGAGAGCAGCGCGTGTCGTGTGACTCGAGTTAGCACGCGTCGTTCGCATCGTCAAACGGTAATAATTTTTCACCCCTTCCCCCAAGTCCGCGTTGCTCCCTGGCACGAGCAAGTCCACTAATAAATTGATTGTCGTTTTTCGGTTCGTGTCTAATCTTATCATCACGAAGTTAAAGTTTTGATCGCATCGGTGGCTTGGAACAGCGTGGTACGTGTGTGTTTAGGTGTGTCGCATACGGCCTCCCCCTCTAAGTATAAACTTAATGCCTTTAAATTGAAATTCCTCGATTCTCGTCGCTGATAAGATCTGACCTCAAACAAAATTTAAACCGATAATGTCACAGCGGACATATATTTTACTCCGAGCTTTACAAAAGCGAGCCCATTTGGAGTATCTGTTGGCGATTGTTACGGACGGTATGCTCGCTTTTTTCCTTCTGCTCTTTCGATGTCATCGTCTCTGTTCCGCCTCGCGTGTTTCGTACAGTTTCGGGTGCGGCAAGAAAGACGCGCGTCAGCATAACAAAAGAGCAGATGTAAATATTAGTGAAGACACACGAGGAATTACAGCACGTAACAAGACCACGTCGCGCCAACAATGTCCTAGTACGGAGATGCTCCGGCGTTATTGACTCGGAAGTCTGTCGTGACACTCTGCATAACGCATAATTACTGACAAATTGAAACGGTAGTCAAGCGACCGAGTAACAAATTATCTTACAAGTCTCGAAACTTTAAGGCAACAGCTATAGTTCACTCAAGAAAATTTAATTTAAGGAGAAATTCACTTACAATTATCTGGTGATCTGGGCCTTCAACGAATGGTAGTCCAACTAAAGTCCCTGCAGTCATCTTTAAATTGTTAGGGAAATGTGATCGAAATTTTTAAATCCATAACGAGAAAAGCCTCTCGTGTGAGACGTCATTCTGATTCCATGTATCAGTAATGCCGAATATTATAGTGTGACATTAAACTAAAACAAAAATCTCCAACTTTCTGGATAGGTAAAATCCAAGAAAGTTCAAGCATTGGTCAATGGAACGGAAAAATGTCTTAGGAACAGCTTAGTTAATTCATAATTAATTTGTAGATGAGGGTGCCAAATGATTATAAATGTGTTTACAATACGAATTAAATTATTTATAATAATTATTTTTATTATTAGTAATATATATTTAAGACCTCTTTTTGAAGGTTTACTGTTGTTAAACAGGAACTGTGGCATTTAGTTATATTTTATAAATTAAAATCAGTGTATTAATATTAAAAACTACCTTATTTGTTTTATTGCTATGCAACGTATATGTTTGCTCACATAGCCCTCGGAATGCTGATGACCTCTGGCCGTGTAATGCGATGGATGACGAACTGTCTTGAACTCGCTATGACGTCCGACGACCTATGATGTGATCCCGCGTTGTAATTCTTGCGGGTGCTGACAGCTCATAGTACAACAACAAGAAAGGTTTCTGTATATGATGGTCTGTTCGCGGCAGAAGATGGCACCACCAGATACAAATTAACCGATTTTTTCGAGATCAAGTAAACTCTTACATACAGCACGAGCCTCCTCTATAATTAACAAGTCTGACTAAACAACAACAAAAAAGCGACACATACCTCACACGCATCGTCTAGACTAGAATGAATATGACTCGCTTAGGGTGTAAAATATATACGTCGCTGCGTCACCCTAAACGAAGAAATGTTTGACCTATCAGCCATTAGTTGTCTCCTTAATACGGAATGACCTTCTTTCTACCCAGTATTGCGCACTTATAAACAAATTAAGAGCTCCCTGCACTCGTGAATAAACAGTGACTTGAGTCTCAAAAAATTGTTGCCAGCAACCCCAAGATCTAGTTGACGCTGGACATTTGGAAAGAAATTAGTCGCCGATGGGAAGGCAAACACATTCTTACTCATCCTCGTCCTTGTCCTATAAGCACAAAACTAACCAGAACTTGATCATCGTTCTTGTCTCCGAATTAGATATTGATTTTAAATAAATTCGTGAACATAAAAAACTTTAACAATAATGTAAATATTTGTTTTATAAATAAAGCACTCGAATTGAAAAACACAAATATTGTAACCTGTTATCAAAAAATTATTGTCTATAAACCTTTTAGATTAACTAGGGCCTATCGCTGTCACTTATGAAATACCTGACGTAACTACTAAAAAATATTATTGAGACAACGTTTATGGACGAAGGCCAAGATAATTTTTTTTAATAAATCGGTAGTTGATTGTAATTTTCTCTTAATTATGTAGTTCCACCTCGAATTTTAACTGTTTCTCAGTTATTTTCATTATCTGTAAGTGATAAAAATTGAAGCTAATTTGTATAATACTGCATGGATTTACAGAGACAATCTACGTTCTAACAAATTCTGTGAGTGATGAGAGACATTCCGAGTTCGTGAATTACGATCTTACCTTGGCCTCTCGAGGACTGAAATTGATGTTGCAAGTGGCGTCGGAACTAATAACGTTCCTGAATTACGGAAACCTTTATTAAATACAGAGAAGATGAATTTATCTCAGAACATCCCAGAGATATCAGAGAGAAAAACTTGAACCGTGTGGGTTTTTTCGTCTCTCTGTACGACCAGTAACGTATAAGCATAATATTTTGACTAAATCGTGGTGAATAAATATTCGGCATTGACTAAAGATCCATAAATTCTTGACACTCTTTGACAAATAATTGTTTGGATTTCGTGTGATTTGTTACTACTGTATGAAGTGACCATATTACCCGCAAATATTGAACATTAGAATGATGACTGTTAAATCTGTGGCTACTTACGATTAATCTCCACTGCAATGTGATGTAGAAATGGTTGGCGGTAAGTGTCAGTCGAATTTCAAATTATATGTTAACTGTTAAAGAGCTCTATGTAATTCTCCTTAACTGGAGCTTTATAAACAATCAAACAATGATTATATTTCTAATAATAATGCTACTTTGTCCTTTACCACAGTTAAAATCAACTAAGAGCCTATCCGGAAACTAACATGGGGGGGGGGGGGTGTTTTCTGTTCGATCTTGAGATAATATATTGTAGAGATTAGAAATGTGTAGCGAAATGTTTCATTTATATAGATTCTTTCTTTAAATTATTGGCGGCGTAACTTTGAGGCCAGAGCATTGTTTGGCGCGAGAATGCAGAGACTATAATGGGTGCTACGAATTGTTGTCGAGAAAGCTGATATAAGATGCTCTGAACTTAAGCGGAAAACAGTTACTCAGATATTCAGTGAAAGAGTGTGCTTGGGAGCCTGCGGAGAACTCAGATATTCAGAGAGCAGAGAGAGTGTGTTTGGGAGGCAAGGCAGTATGGTGTGCGGGAGGCAGTCACCATTGTAGTCCGAGTTAGAGTCTGTGATGGTCGAATGCAGCTAAGTATGGGCGGAATATGATCAGTTTTTCTATTAAAGATTTTCCACAGCAAACTGAGCGTGACAATACGAATTCAGAAAAGTAGAAAGCCTGTCAATGAAAACAGTGTTATAAAAAATAAATAATCACGTGTCCACGACCCATAAAATTAATGTAAATATCGTTTACCGCCAGATTTCTAATATATTTTGTTATTGGTATAAAATTTTCTTATTGTAATTTTATATTATTTTCTTTTTTTGCTTTTCGTAACTTGGTGAAATTTCTATATCACTGTCTTTATTTAGATTCTCATAAAAGCTGAGGCATTTACTTATAAATGTAAAGTGTAAATTCAACGAAAACAAAAATTGTGAAATAAATAATCTTTGTTATGTTTATATATATTGTAATAATTAAAAACGGGGATGAATTAATAGGAATAATTAACAAAATTATTATGTTTTTAAAAATTTATTTTTGATAATTACACATTATAAGCCCTGCTTTGCACGCCAAATTCCGTCAATTTAACAAACAAATATTTCAATTTTATTTTTTTAATTCGTGGCGTTCTATGAAAATACAGCTTTATATTTTTACAATCAACGACGTCGAATTTCTCTTTATCTCAGGGTCACCACTGGGTTTGATAGGAACAACAAATACAATGAACTAAAACATTAAAAAACCAAACTCATTGAAGTTAACGGAATACAATATTAAATACAAAAGTAAAAGACAACGAATGAAAAGAAAAACGCGATCTAAATCTGACTATACCCTTTAATTATCGTTTACAGTGAGTTTTGTACTCACGACAGTGCTTCTGGTACCAGTTCGGAGTCTTGTAGCTTGAAGTCAACACACACTAAACAGGCCATTATACACTGATTCTACTCATTAGATTTTGAACACACGGTAGTTGCTCTGGATCTCTGCTATCCTGGAACCTGGATTAGCTCACCCTCAGCCAGTTGCCGGACGTAGATCTCCTCAAAGTCCCTCTATGCGAAAATTAGTTCAGTTTGTGAAGCAAAACTTCTGCTTCCAAATTGCGATTTTATAAGTCTCTCCGTCAAAACTGTTTACTTGCGTTTTATGTTAACTATTATATCTCGCCGTTGGACTTCCTGGATAGCCCTATTCATACTTCTAGATTAGCAAACTTCACTGTTTTTATATCTCTTGCAGACTCTTTTATGTATCCTTTCTCGACCCATGCTCTATTCAGACTCCACGCAGACTCAGTTCTCTAAGCGCGTGGTCTACAGTCTCCATTGTTAACAAAGAAAGACCCGCTGCGATTGTCGTCTTTAAGCACCCGTAGCGCCAACAATTAAATTATATTAAAAACAATTAATGGCCTGTTTAATTGGTATTACAGTATAAAATTAGTTTAATTTAAATTTTCTTCCTTTGTTTCTTTAATAACATTGTGTATACCACTAATTTGGTTACAACCTGATGGCATATTTCCCTTGTTGTCTATTATGAATACTGCGCTTAGGATTGTTAGTTACCCGACGCGACAGCGATACATTAATTCATTAAATTAGTAATGGCGAGGATTAATTTCGAGTCTTCTTCAGCTTATCCTGATTTACTTTCTCCAAAACATTCAGGTATACACTGGGATGATGTACTAATATATTATATACTCCGCTTACTTACGGATGAATGGTTAACGTGAAACGAGGATAATAAATGGGTTCAGCATAATCGACAATAAATTCCTCAAGTCCAGAAAGTTGACGGTCAGTCAGCCGTCTTAAGGTCCATTCACACACATCAGTCACGACACAGTCACGTCACCGTTCCGAATCAGAATAACCTTAGGCTGGCTTTAAACTAGCAAGAAATTGCAGTCAGTAATTGTTGCAATTACTTGCAGGCCATTTTCACTTTTAACTTAGACGCGAGTCGTTACATTCTTTTTCAGTGCAAATATTTGAGGATAGTATTTACTCTGGAGTAGCATCTCGTAACATAAGACGTCACATTTCTGTTTACTATATGGCGATCAGAGGACAGGTCACTTGAGAGTATTTTGTGCCCCCGTTGTGCTGTGTCATATATATTTCTCTATTTTTTATTTATTATAGTAATAATTAATGTTCTACAAATTCAATATTTATAATCAGAAGCAGTGCAAAGTTGGAAGGTGTCGCTGCTGCACGTTTTGTTCTGAAGTAATTTTAAAAATACAATAAAATAATTGGTTTTATATGAGAGGAGATTCATGAACAATGGAACGTGTTATCTATCTATCTATCTATCTAATAAATAAAGCAGACCGTTCGTTTGTTTGTGTGTGTTTGTTTGTATGTTCCTTATAAAATTCTAAACCGGTGGAGCAAAATTCACCAAATTTCGTACTCATGTTCTTTGCGACCAGGAAACAAACACTGTCGTGGTACCTCCCCCAGGATCAAGGGTGGAAAAATTAAAACATGCTAAAACAGCCGATATTTGAGTCGGATATATATTTTTAGGGGTCAAAGAAATTGAAAGCGATTCTACCGATTTTATCTGCGCTATTATTTCAACCCCTTACGGAATGGTAAATTAGTACCCTTAGGGGTGGGGTGGACGAGCGTTACAAGGAAATAACGCAAATACGACCCAGATTGGAGTCAAATCCAGGGTTATGGATATCGCTGCTTTTAATTATCACATTAAATTAGCGATTTAACCCCCAGGTGCGGAGGTGGATGGGGGTATAAATTTTCAAACATGTTCAACTGACAAAATATTTGCGTGTAATAAATAATTGTCGGGGTGAATGACATCGTTAGTATTTCTACCGATGTAGTCTGCGTAAAGTTTCAACCCAATTTGCTATAAGAGACGCGCTCGTTTTTGGGTGGGGCTGGAGGGTAGATACAAGAAAACAACCAAGATTCGAGTCAAATCGTGTTTATGGATGTCGCAGAGTTTATTTGTGACAAAATGGGGAACGCGTGGATGTGGTTAGGGTGGGTGGGGGTAGAACTGTTCAAAAATGTTAACCTGTCGATATTTGCGTCGAAAAAATATTTTCTGGGGTCAATTACATTCATAAAATTTTCAAATATAACCCTTATAGGCTTGAGAGGAGAGAACCATGAAGGCTAGGGTGAAGTAAAATAAAAATAACGCAAAAAACGACATTTGAGTCGAATCCGGGATTATGGATGTAACTGAGATTAATTATTACATTCAACTTGCAGTTTAACCCCCACAGGTGGGGCTAAATGGGGGTGGAAATTTTGAAACGTTGTAACTTTTTGTTTAAACCGCAGCGGGGTTGGAAATTTTAGAACGTGTTGAAACGGCGATATGTTCGTCGAATGAAACTATTTCAGGGTTAATTTGTTCAGCCCCTTTCGGAATGGGAGGTGAACACATTTAGGAGGTAGAGTTGCGTTGCATAACTCCTAGATTGGAGTCTAACCGCGGGTTATGTATAAATGACAACCCGGGAAACGCCGGCAACCAGCTAGTTTATAATAAGAGTTATAGTTTAATGAATGACTGATTAATTGTTCATATCTTTTATAACGAAATAAACATATTTCGCGTAATTTCAAATAACTATAAAGTAAAGTGATAGAAGTTTGACAAATAAATGTTCATAAGGAAAACAATTTTAATGTCTCATTTCTTTGGTGCCGAAACATTCTTTACTCCCTCTCCCATGATGCCTTACAAAACTTGCAAAGATAAAGAAATGGTTGCTACTCATGGAAGAACTTGCACTACCTCTGGTGGAGGGATCGTACATGTTACATGCAAGTAGTGGTACAACAAATTTGCAGGCACTTTAAACTTGCAATATTTCATTGCAATTAATTGTAGAAATTTCTTGCAATTGTAAAGCCAGCCTTAGTCACTGCAGCACTGCAACAAAAGAATTGCTAATTAACATAAGTTAATGAATATCAGTGTAATTGAGATGATGAGTTTATTGTTAAACTAAAATTTCGAAGAAAACTAATTAAAACAGAAATATTCGTTATTATTGACATACGCGGTCAGTGTTTGTTCTGTCCAGCTGCCTGTATTGAGCACAGATATCCATTGTGATGACATGGGCATGTGTGTGATGTTCCCACCAACAGGTATTGGCATAAATTATCGAGAGGTAGCCGTTTGTCCCTTTGTACTTGCGTCATCTAAGCACAACAGAAATGCTATTCCCTTTATTGGTATAGTTACAAAGGTTAATTACGACTCTGAAAATAGCATTCAGAATGTAGAATCGTTTCCAATAATATTTATTCTTTATACTAGTTTATTATATGCAGTTTAATTTTCTATTGCATGAAATCTAAGTGTGTTGATTTAAGATTAATGATGAATTAGAGAATGATAGAGGAAACGTTGTGAATCTAATTTTGTAACGTTGTTCATTAGGAAATCTTTAGGAAAATATAGCTTGTTTAAGGTGCGAGTTTAATTTGTAGTTTTACACTTTATAGCATTATTCATTTGTTTCTAACTTTGTAATACAACTTAAAGCACGTTAAAGAGAATGGATTGCAATTACTGTTGTTTAAATAATTTAATATAGCAAAAGGTAGAATCAATTCAAATTATTTTCTGGTTTCTAATTCTAAACCTTGACCAAATGAATATTGTTTAACTTTAATGCCTGGACAATTAAATTGAACCTGGAATTAAGTTGTAAAAATGTTGTGTGCCTGGTCATAGAAAGCGTGATTTAAATATTTTCTATTTACATAAACTAAATCCAGTACCGAGTCCTGAGGCACTTATGGCACACATGACCGCACTTTTATGGCTTCCGTAGTATGTAATTACCAGAGTACAATTGTTTGGAAGCCTTGCAAGAAATGGAACCACTAATTAAATTATCAATTAAAGTTGAAATATTTTAATACACTTGATGTTTTGTTCAAAATTAAGCTCTTGACGGGAAAATTATTGCTTTTTACTGTATCCAGAGTATAGTAAAAAATAACTCCGGATGATAATAATATTTCAATGGAATAATATTTTGTTGTGAACATTTTAGGATGTATAAATTAATGGGCTAAATCAAAGCTATTTACAGCGTAAAGATTTTTATTTGCCGTAGAAGATAGACTGAAAATTTGTTTTATTATCTAAAAACGGACCTAGAATATATTAAAGCTCTACAGATGCTTGAGGAGAGAGGTTTTAAAAGCTTCGCGTACCGAAGGGAGAAAAAAGGAAAATATTAGTAACTATATTTTGCAGAGAGAATTAGTAACTAGCGGAAGATGGGAAAAATTAGTTTAAGTGATTGAAGATGGAAGAAACGAAGCCGAAATTCAATGCAGCTACTTATCTTGGTAAGGAATTTGTTACGAGTAAGGAATTTGTTACGAGTTAAAGAGAAGATATATCAACGCAGTTGTACCTGAATTTCTAATAATTAGATGGAAATAGCTATAACTACTCAGAAACCAACTTACATATATAGGAAAACGATATCACAAAATTCGACCAGCAACCTCAGTGTATTTGTATTAAATAATGACCACATAAATAATTTAATTTCAAATATGAATGTGCAATTTGTAATTCCAGTTATATTTTATTAAAAAAACTAGTTTGGTTTACGGAGATACCCGGGTTATTATAATTAAACTCAGTGACATCCATAACTCCGGATTGACTCCAATATCGCTTGTTTTTGCATTATGTTTACGTAAAGCCCCTCCATCCTTATCCCTAAAGGTGCTCCCATCCATACCGACAGGGGTTTGAAGTTATACACAAAAATTCTCTTGTAAAACGCCATCTATCTCATTGACCTAGAAAATTTTTATTTCGGTGAATATATCGGCCGTTTCAACATACTTGAAATTTTCCACGCCGGCCCATCGGGGTTAAACGGCAAGTTTAAAGTAATAGTTAAACTCAGCGACATCCATAACCCCGAATTCGACTTCAATCTCGGAAGTTTTCACGTTCTTTTTATGTAACGCCCCTCCACTCCCACCCCTAAGACTGCTCCCCTCCTATTCCGAAACGGGTTCAAATTATTCACAAAAAACATAGAAACACTATCAATCTCATTGACCCCGAAAAATATTTATCCGACGCAAATATCGGCCGTTTTATCATCTTTAAATAATTTCCACTCCAACCGCGCCCCTGCGGGTAGTAGACGTGCCATATCCCCAACATGTTTGTTTCCGGTTCAATAGCATTACGTGTACGAAATTTGGTAAATTTTGCTCCGCGAGTGTAGATTTGTATGAGGAACATACATACACACAAACAGTCTATTTTAAAAATTAGAAGAGTAGATAAGTAAGGTAAATGATTTAAATTTCATTTAGAATAATCAATTATTAAAGCCAAATCATAACTAACATGAAATCAGTAAAACCAAATTAAATACCAGTTTTTATTTATTGTTACAATGTCCGCCAAATATTTAGTAAATCTTGCCACATAAATATCATTTTACAAATAACTGTAGCCGTTTATGAAAGAAAAACTCAGTCACTCTGTGCACTTCGTTGCATGTAATTACGTGAAATTCAAAGTGGCAGTAGGAACGGAAGCTTATCTCTTAGAGTGCCAGGGACATAATTTACCCGTTTGACTAATCGTCTTTCTACCTGCAAAATGTCAGTTTAATGTGTGCTAGTACTTCTCAAGGCAAATAGGAAACGTTATCCTATTGAAATCTCTACACCTGCGTGCCATAAAAATAATTACTTCATGATAACTATAATCATGGGCGTGAATACAAATATTCTATTATAAAATGAGTCGTGAGATATTGTAATAATTTCTTAACTTCTTTTATTATCTTTTGACAATAATTCTGGATATGAATTATGTGGCGTTTTTAAATGAAAAGAACTATTACGTGAAAACTATTAAACAAGATTTATTAACAATTTTAAAACAAATATTCAAATTACAAAATATTTGGGATCTCAGGGTCTTGAACTGGGTTTGATAATGGCAGAATTTATATAAACAAAATCACAAAAATTACATTTACTTTATATGGGAATCAATGCGTCTGAACATAGACGAAATTTGTTGCTGAAGAAATAATACTAAAGATTGAATTTAAACTATTTTAATTTTTATCAGGAAATAAAGAATGATCTGAATAATTAAAGATCTCATTTTTTCGATAATTAAAGAACGATCTGACGTTTATCTTTTAAACGTGGTTTACAATGATTTTAAAGTTTTCTTTCTACTTACGGCAGACCAGGTCTCATTTGAACTTTTCGTGCACAATTTTGGGGATATCACTGATTCTAAGTACTCACAGACTCTAAATGTTCACAGACTCTAATTAGCGTAGTTTGTTAGTTGGTTTAAAATAACTTTGTCGATTCTCGATGATTTACTGCAACCTGGATTTGTAGGTCTCGTGGATTTTTGTTGAAAATGCACCTCATTGGTTTTGTCTGTTGACTGAAAACTAGTTCAATTTCTGCATTTTTGATATAACAGCGTACTGGTTACTGGAACACTTTCTCGTTCTTTAAATTAGACCTTCATTCTCGCTGCTGACTGACTAAATTGTTCAACTTTTCGTGTATTAGAATTTTGTGGTCTTTACACCTCGCCGTTCATTGCCTGACTGTTCGTTCTTTTCGTCTCTTCTATTTTCTGTCTGCTGCCCGACTGTTCGTTCGTCTCGTAAATTTTGAGCGCGTAAATCCTTCTCGACCGATCAACAATACTTTCTTTGCCTTGCCGGTTTGTTGCGGCATCCGCTATATCCACCAATAATGAGTCCTTTACAATTAAACTTTTCAATTAGAACAATGCCTTAATTACCAATTACTACAATATATTAGTTACTCATTAACGTTAAAATAAGTGTATTCATCACTTATGTATCAAAATTCTCTCAAATATACAAATTGACGTATGTTATTATTTTCAAGAATTTTAATTCAGGAAACATTTAAATCTCCAACGTAAAAACAATTCAACATACTTTCTTTAATATTAATGCAGTAAGATACGAAACCTGTGGTTTAAGAACAGGAAGTTTGAAGAGTATTGGTGAGTTATGAATGTTGTATAACTTTATCTGTCGTGAAATTCTAAGCAAAGGTATTACATAAACCTGTTTATCAACTTCTTTAAATATTAAATCTCGACTTTATTCTTCTCACTTTTCTTTGCTAGGCCACCGAATAAAAATCGAGTAGTTTGGCTTGAGAAATAAACGATTTTGATGGAGAATATTTATTCATGCACGCAACACAGAACATCTGTAATAAAACTCCTCACGAGGGATTTTGGACGGTAATAATCGATTAATATTCTTCTTTGTATGGAAAGTGTACATTTGAAACGGCATTTAGGTGTAACAGCTGTTGGTTATTGAGACGGTACGGTAATAGGCTGTGCCGCTCTGCAGGTGTTCATAATCTAACAGTAAGCGATATATCAGGCACATGAGCTGCCACTGACTTCCTACTCGTAACTCTATACTCACACAAACGTGAGTTCAGAAACGGCTGCAAAACGCATCTGGGGTAAACAATACAATTGTTGTTTTTAATTTTAGAATTATATGACGCCATGTTAATTCCGTAAAGTCACGAAATTCCGTAAACAGTTAACGTGCAAGACTTTATCTTAAGTACAGTTGGCACCTACACTACTCAGAAATGGCGTTTCATATCAACGTACATGTACATGTCAAACGTCTGGAACTAACACTGATATTTTTATGAACAATTGGCACGTGCATAATTTTATTGTAATATGAAAAGTCAACCTACAGATACGAAGCACATTTAAATAATATTATTAGTCCTGTCTATAGTAAAGTAATGTAAACAGGAACCAACTAAATTTGAACTTCATTCATCCTTTCAATTACATTAATGGTTTCAAAAAATAATACCAGTGTAAAAATAAGTTTCAATAAACGTAAATGTAATTAATTTATGAAGGTTGACAATTATTCTGCTTTTAAGTTCACTTATTATTTTCCATCTATTAATTTAGTACCCTTAAATCCCAAGTTCTCTAAATGGTTTCTTAATTAAAAAAATAATTCATAAACACATCAATAAATCACTGATATTCTGTTTATGTTGTTTATTTTTTATGTACGACATGTACTACAAATCTGTTAGTTTTATCTCTTTTTTTAAAAAAAAATGCCGTACACTATTTTTTGACACAGAACTCTGTTTAAGATATTAAATAAATGGGAAACAAAATATAAGCAATGACTAACGGGCAATATGAATACCGCCCTTGCGTCTTCCGGAATGAAATGGTTCAAATTCGGAGTTTCACCTTGGTAGGAATGATTTTTATCAAGAATTATAGTGGTTCAGATACAATTACTTCAATTCATTACCGACTACTTTCTTTCGCCTTTTTTATAGTGACAGGAACCATGAGGATAATCCTCGTAGTGGCAACTCGCCTTTAATAGCATAAAGAGAGTTTTGAAAGGGGGGATGCGGAAGGGTAGAGGAAGGTTGTCAAAAGTTATTTATGGCCTCCGGGCTATGGTATAATGATCGTACCCGGCATACAGTGATGCGGGATGAACCCTAGAGAATCTGAAACAGGTAGGTAGGGGATTTTATACTTGACCGAAGCCCTTCCGATGCCGGGATAGGAGTTTGCTGAGAAGACGCAGCATTCCCTTCTCCGTGCCTCGACCAGTTCAGAGGTCACCTGGCCGACTGTTCCAATGGAAACAACCAACAACTCTCACCGTATGCTCAAGATCTGCGACCCCAGAACATGCACCTCTCAAAACAGGCCGATTTCTCCTTTAGTTATGATACGCGACTGCGAGTATTCACTAGCTTCTCTTTCAAATACTGGTCTCACAGTATGCTTGAATAATAAAATATTAACTTTATATGTTCATAAAAATATTCTTTCCTTCACAAAAATTTTATTAACAAATTGAAAACATAATATTTAACAAATACGACGTTTCATCCCTGATTGGGACCTCTTCAACAAATTATATTAAATTCAGCTATCTAAAAAAATTGAATAAACAAAGTGTTCCACAAACGATAATTCCTAATACAATTATTAATAAACAATGGAGTGTTACAATTTATCATATATAAAAATTAAGATTTACAAATTTCTAACGTGCGGTGTCCCACGTGTTGGGACTGAAACGACCGATATTGGCAAAATATAAAAAATAGATCACAATAATCAACAATCTTAAATTTATTGCAATCATTTGTGTCTTGTTTAACATTAATGGCCGAAACATTTATTCTAATAATAAACCTTCGCTCATCAATGTGGAATAATATTTACATTCTACAGCTAAAATCTTTGAATTACGCCAATCGAAATGGTGTTTTTTAAATAAATACATTTAGACGCAAATGAATAATTTTGGATGCTAACTTTAAAATTATATTTACGTTCATCGATTCTAGTTTTTAGACATCGTTTCGTTTGCCCTATATAACAAGAATTACAATCTTAACAATTATTTTTGTAAATAACATTATATTTATCAAAGGAGTTAATTTTGTCATTAATATTTTTATTAAAATGTAAATTATTAGAACGTTTAAAAACAATCCGAATGGTAAAATTATTAAACAAGTTTATATTGTCCGTTTTCAAAAATCGGTAGTACTATAAAAATTAGGCTTATTAATTAGTAATTTGTTACTATCGTACTTAATTTTAATCAATATAACTTTGATATACTTGTAAATAAGTTGTAACATGTAAGAATTTAGAAAAAGAATATTAACAATGTTGTCAAAGTTACCTTTATGATACCAATGATGAGATAATTTGACTACGTTGTCTACTAGAATACAAACCATGGCTTTTTTGTGTGATCTGCGGAAATTCTACTTATAATGAGGACTGCCAATAATATAGAAACATACCTTTGTGTCAATAAAGGCGATGTATTTGTACAAATAAATTGTATTGCATCTGATGAATTAAGTACAAATTCACTTCCTAAATAAAATTTGTCTTGCGCACAGTGAAATATTATCATCTATTACTTTTCCTTTCATTACCTTATCTGATGATACTCTATAATTGTGGAAGAAAAAGATTTTTCACAAATAATGTTACGACTTTAATGTGCAAATGTTATTCCCATTTGTGTGATTATTGTACATATAGAAAACTATATTATTCCTATAATGAACAGAAATCTATTGAATTCATTCATAGGACGGCTTTTGGCGATTGACGCTTCCGCAGGAAAACTCAGTTCTGTTTCACGAATGAGAAGAGACAGGTTTTAGAAGGAATTTCATCACGAAGTAAAGCAAATGTCAATTTAGGATTGTTGTGGCTCAATCTGTACCAAAAGTATATTTCGCATTTATACTTGACCTTATTATCATTTTCCATTGATCTAAAATGCAGCTTCGTTCAAACACTTTATTGAAACAAGGTAAATACTAATTAAGAGGCCAAGTATATTGATTCCATGAAATATGCACCAATGAAGGAACATAAAAGGAATAGTAAAGATGAACTGAAAGGAAGGTAATCAAGATCCTTGAAATCGATTGAACAGTATGAAGTAATTATTGATTTGTTCTTTGCCGTGGAGAAATTATTATACCAACGTACTGCATACGTTAAACATATGATATTATTGCAAAATTATTTTTAGTACTTAAATATTTTTTATTGTACAGTGGAATAAACTTATTAAAATGTAATGCACAAATGTTTTATTTTATATGAAGCTTTCGACTCGTTCATGTTGGAGCTGCGACAAACGACTAGAGCTGCGATTTCAATGGAGCCGTTTATGTTGAATCAGCGCTGTAAATCGCTCTTTAGTATCGAGCAGCTACTAGGGCTGCGATCAAGGCTGGGCTCATTTTCTCTGCTCATATCGTCGTTGGATTTGGATGTCTTAAGAAGCGAAGTTTTGAATGAGGCTCTCATTGTGGTGCAAATTTGAATCAAATCACCACAAACAATGGAAGAAAGTAAGACAATTACAAACAAAACATAAGTAAAACATTTTATTTTTTAAACTGAAGCATGTACCAATTATACAATAGCTTTTTGCTACTTCGTCGGTAAAATTTCGAAGGTCATCGAAACAAAGTATGGGTAGTGCTCTATAGAAAATATAAAAACAAAAACTTCAATGTTTATAGAGCTAGAAAGTTAAAAAAGAGAAGGAAGATGCACACCTAAGTTAAGTTAATTGTTTTTGGCGTTCGAAAAATTTGAATACTGAAGGAGATTCATGAAAATGACTAAAAAATTGGGGAAGGTCAGGAAGGTAGTTTTTGTACCCGACAAAAAATTTTGCACTTCAGTTAAGCGTCCGGTAGCCGTCAACAGTTCGCTACAATATATTATGGCAATGTTGAAAAAAAATTATACTTCTCAGCGCAGCTTTATTTTAATAACTCCATTTGTTTACAATCTTCCCAAGTAATATTTACGTTTACAGATATTAATAATAACAATACAATAGTTTTGTGGAGGAAAGCTCCATTAAGCCATTACATATAATATACATGCTTATCAGGGATAAGATTAGTTAGGATTACATATATATATGCAACATATATCTATACAATTTTTAGTTAAAACGTGATGGTAAGTCTGATGTCTTGAGTCTTCTAGCTTCTTCTTCTTCTTCTGACATTAGATTATAGACAAGTTGGTTTGGGTGGGCACTTAGTCTATCTTTGTACCATTTGGCGTGGTTTCGAATTTCGATTTTCACTGTTTCAATGCACAGATCATTTAGCAGGACTCTATTAGGTATATACCAGGCTGCATTAGTAATAGCACGTAGAGTCTTAGTTTGAAACCGCTCTACAATGTCAATAATGGATTTCCCCGTAGTTCCATATGGGTTTTGTCAACTTTGTACACTAGAATTTTATTATTCAGGTTTAACTTCGAGTTTCTTATTATTAGCCAGTATAGTTTATGTAGTTTAATGCCCAGTAGTTCAGATGGAAGGAGGGAAACCAACCTGTAATAAGTACGATTAAGTATTCGTTTATGAATTCTTTTATATTATACTTGTAAAAAAACAATTTTAATATCTAAATAAGAGTGTCAACATTAATTGTTCCTCAAGTAAAATTACTCTTCCGTAGAAGTTTTTATGGCATTTTTCAGAAATTCTGATTAATGAATAATTAAATGCTTCTATTCTCTTTCTCGTATATTATACAAACTTTGTGGAATTCTGCCTTAAATATTTATAATTCAGGAATCACTCATTTTTAAAATAGTCGGCTTGAGCATCTACTCGAACAGGGGACGGCAAACTAGCTCACGAATTACCCGTAGCTCGCGCAAGGTTATTAGACAAAAGAGAAAATAAGAAATTTCAGTTATCATAGCTATTATTTTTGTTTTTAGTGTTTCAAAACTATAAATGCAATAAAATCTAAATTTCCGGAGAAGGAAAATGAATTATTAGAAGTCATATCAGACAATATGATTTTCAGATAAATTGTAGCTTTTGAAGACAAACTTTAGAAACGGAGACATTCAAAGAACTTCCTGTCTTGAAGTAGCATAATGGAAAAAACAGGTGTTCTCAACTCTTTTTGACCAGAAAGGTGCCAGAAGTTTATCCGATTTAAGCGAGGGAATTTTCTGCCTGCGTGACTGAACATTTTAACGAAGACAAATTTTTACTTGAACTTTAATTCTTAGCTCTTCAAAATGATATGATTCTAAAATCAATTCCAACGGATCAAATGTGGCCACTCCTACCAAAAATAATATTCAACGTCACTCTGTGTCGCACTGAGAGCGAAGACTTTAAGTTACCGGTGCGAATATGCTTTCTCTAATATGAATTTGTGAAAAAAAAAACAAATACCGAAGCATAAAGACTGACAATCGCCTAGATAATTGCGTCCGAATGGTAGTGACCAATCACTCACCAGACATAGACAAACCCGTTACAGAGAAGGAGAGTGATGCTTGCAATTGAATTGAATTAATTTTTTTCTAATTCTGTTCTGAATTTAATATTGAAATTTCTAGGTTTTAAAATTTGAAGTAGGTTGCAAGAATTGAAATAATAAATTTAATTGAAGATTGTTTGTAATATCTATTGTAAAATAAAAGTTGTAAATTTAAAAACGGTCATGTTTGCAACTTAAATCTTGAGAAAGGCGGGAGCAGGTGGGGGGGGGGGGGAGAATGCGAAAGTAGCTCCAGGCATTGGCGAGTTGTGGCGATCATTGTACTAGATCCAGAAAGGATATGTTTGCGATAAACTAATTATAATTCATCGAAGTCATTTATTTTTAGAATATTCGTTTTGAGCCTCTACTAGATAATGGAACAAGCAGAGTGCGCGACGCTAGTCATATTCATCAACTGTATAATACGAACGAAAACACGTGATACAACAGGTACTTGATACTGAGAGTGAAATCTGAGTTTCATTTTAATATATTGTAATGCTAATTAAACAGGCCATTATATGTTTTAATATAATTAAATTGTTAACGGTACGAATGCGTAAAGGCGAAATGAAGGTGGGTTTTTCCTTTGTTCAACAATGGAGACCGCGCGCGCTTAAAATCTGTTTGCATTTGGAGAAGACCAGTTGGCTGCGAGAAACGGAACAGTTCAGTTCACGTGGGGAACTCAAAACGTAAAAGTCTGATGATCTAAAAGTCTGGAATCGGCTATGAATGGTGGCGTACGAGAGATGAAACAGTTAAAAGTCGACGGGGAGATATAATGCATTTGAGTTCACCTAGAACAACGAACAGTAAAGTTTGCAGTTATAAAGTACGAGCAGCGAGATCCTGTATTTTACATGACAGCAAACAACATTTTAACGGAGAGATTTATTTAATAATTTGCACCCGGTGAAGCAAATGGTTGCTTCACGCTGATTGAGCAATTATTGCATAGAGGGGACCGACAACCACTAGCAGACCAAAGGGGGCGGCTCATCCGAGGTTCCAGATAGCAGAGGACGAGTATTTTAATCGTGTGTATTAAAATGTTCAATGAAGTTTAGAGTCTGTGTAAAAATGGCCTTTTAGTGCGGTAGTTTTCAAGATACAAGAGAGAGATCTGGTACCAGACAGACATTCCGTGAGTAACCAAAACTTTGATATAAATAATTAAAAGGGTAAAGTCAGATTTCGTTCAGTTTTCTTTTCACTTATTTTCATATTGTTTTAGGTTAACTTTTATAATTGAATTGTTAATTGTCAGGTTATACATTGACTTTGTTCTAATTATCAATCCCAGTAGTGACCCTGAGATATAGAGATCCGACGTGTTTGATTGTAATGATATAAGAATTGTATGTTCAAAAATGCCGAAAATAAATAAATGAAAATTAAAGGTTTGTTTTAAAAAAAATGGTTGAAATTCGGCATGAAAAATAGATTTTGTACATTGTAAAATTTATCAACAATAATAAATTTATTTTAAAGCTTAGTAAATGTTGTTAATTATTGATTCATTTAATTAAAGCCTTTCAGTTGTTTATTACAATATGTATTGATCTTGAATACTCTACGGAGTGAAATAAGTCTTATCTGAAATCGTGACACTATGTAGACTATACTACACCAAAAACTTCAAATCAAGTAGAATTTTCTTAGATAAATTACTATTGAAAGAAGTGTCACGACTTGTAGCTGTGGGATTTCATGCGGAAGGAAACGTGTTTATCTTGTCGAGGGAATGTTACAAAGCAGACTTATGGGGTCATTAAATGTAAGTTGCATTTTTAACTTCACTTTGTGGAACGCGCAGATTATAACGCAGAAATGGCGACTGGTAAAACCTGTCCATAATAGAATGTCACGCAATCTGTTTTGTTCTTCGGCTGCAAGTGCAGAACGCTGTATTGCGTTGTGGCTTATGTGTGACTGGTTCCAGGAAAGCTGTTTTCATTCTCGCCTTGAGGCCTGCTGATGTTGAATTTTGATGAAGTACACTTGCTTTGTCTCCCCCGGTATCCACATTGCGAACGTCATTGCTGCTGGAAATGATGTTTTGAAATTTACCAGTAATTCCTAAAGGAAACCGTCTCGCATTCCTTGGACATAACTACTCAAAGGACGTGATGTCAGTCAGAGGTGTAAACACGATTGCCAACCTATTGCAAATACCTAGGAACGATAAATAAGAGGTACGTCTCTCACATAACACAAACAAGGAGACTGTCAATGTTATTTAGGAATACTAAGAAAAAAACTAATAATTGAACTTTTTTTCTGTAATGTCCCATAATTGGCTGAATATAAAATTAAAGATAAACGTAATTTTTTATCTTAGGCTACTTATTTTTACTCAAGCGAATGTTAACATTATTGACATGAAGTAGAAAATTCGTAAAATTTGGACTATGAACATATACATAAAGAAACTTAGCAATAATATAAACACGTACAACGATTCATCCACAGATTTGTGGACCTTCTTTTTTCTTCTACTTGAGAAGGTCCAAAAATCTGTGGAAGAAACGTCGTACTTGTTTATATACTTATGAGTTCTGTTTTTTTACCATATTTGTTCATAACCGTAATATGTATACGCAGACGTAAATTTTAACACATCGTAAAATTTGTTTTGTAAATGTTAGCAAAATATTCTTCTAATTCAAGCAGTGCAATTTTAAACCATGTTCCACGTAAAATGAAACGGTATTGAATTTTAATTTTTTGTAGTAACTGCCAAATGAAAAATAAATATTTTTTTGTAATACAAGAAAACAAAATTTAACAGCTATAAAAATATTTCGCGACTGATAATTTCTGACTGGCGTCACTATATATATATATCGTGGTAAACCCTTTAAATTAAATAAACTAGGAATGAAATTAAAAAGATAACAAAGATTATTTATTTGACAAATTTGATTTTCGTTGAATTTACATTTTATATTTTTAAGTAAATGCCTCAGCTTTTATGAGAATCTAAATTTCAGGGTCGCTAATAGGGCCTCTAATAAATATAGTAATTTACAATTTTCATCAAGTTACAAAAGCAGAAAAATGAATTTAAATTGAGAATAACAAAATTTTATACCAATAACAAAACTATTATAAATATAAAAAGTTATACAAATCTGGCAAAGATATATAAATATAGCGGTAAATGATATGTACGTTAAGGTTTACAAAAGAAAGGTTTTTGTTTTTACGTACCATTTATTTAGAGCTGCTCTGGTTCATGCACACGCGAATATTTCATTTTTTTTTATAGAACACTATTTTCATTGAAAGGCCGTAGCACTGATTTTATAATCGTCTCACTTTCACTGTAGGCGACTTTCCACTTTTCTGTCGTACGTATTATCACATTCAGTTTTACTGCAGAAAATCTTTAACAAAAAAAAAGAAATTATGATATTCAGCCTATACTTTGCTGAATTGGACCATCACGAACTCTAGCTCGGACTACCGTGGTCAGGTCCAGCAAAACACACTGACAGTCTCTTACACACGCTCTGACTATCTAAGCTCTCGGCTAAAGTTTTGAGTGTCTTTTGGACAATACACCATAGCAATCATTACAGTCTTTGCATTCTCACGCCAAACATTGCTGTTCTTTACAATGCTCTGGCCTCAAAGTTACGCAGCCAATAATTAAAGAAACAATTTATATGAAACATTTCATTATACATTTGTAATCCAAGGCCTGCGAGAGGATTCTCTCGCAGGTAACCTGCGAGGGATTTTCTCTCGCAGGCAGAACCTTTTAGGAGAGATACGAAGGGGCTACCTTTGGGTATGCCTTTTCCTCTCCGTTTTTGAACTAAGGTTCCCACAAGCCGAGGCACCTCGGCCTGTTTTGAGAGGTGTATGTTCCGACGTCGCAGACCTTGGGCATACGGTAAGAGTTGTTCGCTATTCCCATTGGAATAGTCGGCCAGCTGCCTCCTAAACTGGTCGAGGCACGGAGAAGTGAATGCTGCGTCCCCACAGCAAACTCCTCTCCCGCTATCGGAAGGGCGTGGGACAAGTACCCAATGCCCGACCTACCTGATGCAGGTTTTTCTAGGGTTTTCCCTGCATTTCTTTAGGCGAATGCCAGGTAGGATCCTTAAAATATAGCCCGGGGGCCCTAGTTAACCCTTGGCTACCTTCCTCTACCCTTCCGCATCCCCCCTTCAAATCCCTTCCTATGCTATTAAAGGGGAGTTGCCCAAAGTGGATCACCCTCATGTAGCCTGTTTCCCTAAAAAAAAAAGTTTGTGTAAGTACTACAAAGGAGTGGCAGGGCGAAAGTTTCTGTGTCCCAGATTACCGGCTGTTAACACACTAAGAGACGTACAATTTATATTTGCCAAAACGTAAGTGACGAAACTTAAGAGTACTCATACATCTAAATCGAAGTCAGTCTCACTATAACATAAGAAGTAATGAAGAAAGGAAAAATGACTGTGGGTTAGAGTATAAGAAATCTGAAGATAACATGGAATATATTACAGAAGGATTAATAAAACTCTCAGATGAAACTCAATGGCGTGACATGGTGACGGATATTTGATCGATAGGATGCGAATGTTAAAAAGGCGTTAGCAGGTAAGTGAATAAAATCAACTAAATGCTTAAATAAATTGAGGAAACAATGTGGCTAACTATGCGACATTATATATATATATATATATATATATATATATATATATATATATATATATGGAAGCATAGAGAGTGGAACAAATATTTATGCATGAAAAGAATAAATTTTTACACACAGCTGCTGACAATTAAGCCTAAGTTTTAAGTGTGTTATAACCTTAAATTTATTAAAGTTACGAGTACAGTTATCTAGATAAAATTGTAGGTAAATTTCCATAATAAAACGGACTCCACGTAAAATTCTGTTAACGACAGCAGCATTATAAAAATAACATGATTTATTTTCATATGGCTAATTCGAGGAATTTTGTATGATTGTCTAAAATGTTCAATTACTTTAAAGTGTGTAATTATAAAGTTGTAATATTGTGTGAAACAAATAGATACAGAACCGTGCAATCAGAACAATTTTACTACTTAGAAAAAAATACACATATTAATAATAGCTTCCGGTTGTTAGCTTTGGTATAAAACATGGAAATAAATTGTTGCTAAGCAAATATTAAGGATTGTAATAATGTTTTCCAATGTCAGAACATTATTTTATACATCCAACTGGTTGGGGGAATAATTTCTACAGATATAAAACGACAGAGTAGGTTTTTTACTTTCTGTTGACTCGTTTAATCACTTTAGGTTTTATATCTAGGTTGCTCGTCTAAATGTTATAAACTATCAAGAAATAGAGTGAAAAATGCTTTTACTAGCGAAAAATAAATTTGTGTTCGTTATACTTAAATTAATCATTTTTTATTAATTATGAAATTATGAACGATTTTTGAACATTTTGTAATATATAATATTATAATATATTATATTAAGTTAAAAATTAATGACTTATTTTGTAGTACCTGAAAAGGTCCTTAATGTCGGGATAGACGTTGAGTAGTTTATTAAATACTAGCTGGGTGCCCGGTGTTACTCGGGTGCATCATTAAACTCAGCGATATCCATAACCCCGGATTTGACTTCAATGTCGAATTTATTTGCGCTATTTTTATATATCACCCGTCCACTTAAAGGTGCTCTTCTCCCATGCCCAAAGGGGTTAAAACTATACATAAAAATATCTGGAGTAACGCTATCTCATTTACCCCGAAATATATTTATCCGACTGAAATATTGGTCGTTTAAAAATTTCACCCCCGTAGCGGAGGGGGATAGTCGTGCATTTCCCTCACAGTGTTTGTTTCCGGTTCGAAATTTGATTAAATCTTCTGTACATGTGTAGACTTGTATGCGGAGTATACATACACACACAAACAGTCTAGTTTATTTATTAGATGAAATGTAACTTTGTTAACTATGACATTTAATATTTTTTCTGGTTTAATTGACCTTCGTTCTAAGTTAGTTTCATTACAGCCATATTATAGTACTCATATATATATATATATAGTACTCATATATATATATCAAAGTATAAAATATAGGGTAATTCAAATAGGTAAGTTGAAATGTTCAATTACAGTTTTTTAAAATATTGTAATGTATTAGTTTAAGTTCTGTACATTGTATATGTATTGTAGTAACTTACGTTTGATCATAAATTTTGAAAAACATTACTGAGAATTATATGATTTTGATAGTTCTTGATAGAAGCGTCGTTCGCTATGAATATATTTACTGTTACTGCAGTGCGAGTGTGTATTTTAACACTAGAGAGTCAGATAAGCTGTGCCGCGCACAAGCATTCACTTGGGAAACGCGTCAGTTGCGACTGTTCGTCTCTTCGCTTCACAGAATTGTGAGGAGCGCTAAAAACTTGTCGCTGCGTCCTGCACGTCGACGTCCACACACCTTCACCTTCCCGGTGATGGTTATCTGCGCCTGTCGACTTCACTTCCTGCAGGAGCTTCCACACAAAACCGTGTTGCAAAGCGCTCAGATCGACGATTAGAACCGGTTCCGCCCGTCCTTGCGAGCTTTGACGGACAGCTTTAATAGCGCTAATTACCGCAATCGCGACAGGCTTCCTTGAGCCGAAATAATGACTAATGTGTCTAATTGTCGCACAGCTAATTACGTATTTACACTCGCGGCGTCGCTAGGATTCTTTTTCCCGCCCTGATATGAACGGTCGTAAACGTTATCTAGAAGGATGTTAATAAAACTAAACATTCAGTCACGAAATGCACCTGACCTCCTTGAATAGTTGTTTCCTTGTTCTGTTACAACTTTACTCCGTGTGCAATGGATCTCACAAAAACTTACGCATTAACGAAACTACTCTCTAAGATTGCTTTCAACTGTTACATATAATGTAATAAACATTACTTAATTCATACTTTATTAATACTATAATTATTTAACAAAACAAATAAATAAAATGGTTTAGTTTTTTAAATCTTGAAACAAACATAAGTTGTATAGTGGCCCTTTCGGTGAAAACAAAAATACGGTTGCCACTGTACCAGTCAAAAAAAAATATCATGGCAGTTGTTTACTTCACTCAATATAAAACTCCTGTCCAAGCGGGATTAACAAATCTCAAGCTGATCAGAGTCGAGCTGGCCGCCTACAATTTAGTCAAACACCGAACTCACCCTGACACACAATTGCAAGCAGAACAGATAGTTGAGATTTTTAATCCCGTATCTCTCCTTTGCTTTCCGCAATATTCAGTGCATTAAAGTATATGTATACGCCCCTCAATCAAAAATATTTTACACGACCATTATAAACCTCAATAAATAAAAAAATAAAAACATTTTTCTGACGTCGTAAAACATAGATAAAAATGTCTCGCCCCAGGAAAGTTTATTCTACCACGCATATATGTTCCAAACTAAATGCAAATAAAACTTAGTACTTTCTGCGCTTTGAATCATTACAAAAAATAAAACGAGAAGAAATTTAGAGAGAATTCTCTCGCAGGTGAATCTTCCCAGAGAGATCTGAAGGAGGCTACCTTTGGGGATGCCTTCAATTCTCTCTGGTTTTTTGAATCGAGGCACCTCGACCTGTTTTGAGAGGTGTATGTTCCTGGGGTCGCAGACCTTGGGCATACAGTAAAAGTTGTTCGCTATTCCTATTGGAATAGTCGGCCAGCTGCCTCCTAAACTGGTCAAGGCGAGGGGAAAGCTGCGACCCCACAGCTAGCCCCTCTCCCGCCATCGGAAGGGCGTGGGACAAGTACCAAATGCCGGATCTACCTGTTGCAGGTTTTTCTAGAGTTTTCCCTGCATCACTTTTAGGCAAATTGCCGGGTAGGATTCTTAAACCATAGCTCGGGGGCCCTAATTAACCTTTAGATACCTTGCTCTACCTTTCCGCATCCCCCCTTTCATTCCCTTTCCTATGCTATAAGAGGGGAGTTGCCACTATGTGGATTACCCTATACTTAGCCTGTCTACACCTTAAAAAAGGATTTTAATAACATTAGATTCATTTAACATGTGAATAAGGTTAAGACGTAAAATTGAATAACTATAACATATTATGGCGGTAAAGGCGTAACTTGTAGATTTGATGTACCATGTTCGAATTATTATTTTATGAGATCTTTCTAATGCAGTTGTTTACTTCTGTGTGGTTTTCCTAACCATCATAATCAAAATTTGTAAAATACTAACCGAAGATTTAAAACAAGAATTACAAATAATATTTTTACTATATTTTTCTGCTCGTTTTCCCAGCAATTTTTTTCCCCAACACCTGCGACGAATCTAGGCCGACTCTTTATTTCAGTGATGAGGAATAATGCACGAATCCAAAGATTTGTCGTTACTTTGGCGCCAGGTTATTTTATGAGACAAATAACAAAACTTTGTTGATTTTACTAATTTATTTCTCGAGACATGAAATATATTAATTACTCAGACGTGGGTTTGACCTAAAGAACACGTAGCATACTACAGTTTTTGTATAAACGTGTTTTATACGATCTCCGGGCCTCGTAATGAGAGACCACGTGCTTTTGAGATTTACACATCTCTGAGGAGCCGAAATGCGGACTGATTCTTCAGGTACAAACAATAACACTCGCGCGCCAGCCTCGATTGTTTGGGTTCTAGTCGCCAAAGGAGAACTCAACTATACGAAAAATACTTAACAACATACAAAATTACGCATATATCAACGGATACACAATATATATTTCAACTGCAAGGAATTGTAATTTTATTGCACTTTCAAATGGCTAAAAATTGATTTTTTACTAATATTCAATCAATTCAACCAGATTTTTTAAAAAATTCTAAATTATTTGGGATTGGATTTCCTTCACAACTCCAAACGTTGTTTCTGGAGTAAAAAGTTGAAAATAGTATTCCAATGAATATGAATATGAACATATAATAAACGTGATATTTTTACTAAATTAATAAATTTTATAAACTGCACTTTTCATAACACAATATGAATTTTGGATATATTAAAATCATTTATTGAAGGAGCTTTCGGCCTGAAGCCTCTCATACCGGATTATCGTTAGAGAAAGGATATTAATTTGTCAGACGAACCGACAAATTATTGACTAATTAGATCGTAGTGATTTAGAACTATATATTTTTAAAATTTTAATCCCGTATGTATAAATAGATTTTTATATATAGCCACGTTTTTGTCCTTAAATTTCCCAGTTATTAATTTATATGTAAAATAATTCAACATCACGTTATTAGCAAATATTAATTGTAATTCTTGTTTTTTAAATCTTCGGTTAGTATTTTATAAATTTTAATGATGAAGGTGTAGACGATTTAAGAGTGAAAGCGCCTTTCATAAATGGTTTGATGATATCCAAAATTATAAGTCCTTCTGTCTGTGAAGTTATTAAAAAATGTAATAAATAACGGATTCAGATTTCAGCTGAGGAAAATTATTTGTGATATCTCATTTAAGTATGTCCATTATGTTCCCTTTAAAATGTATAAAAATACAAATAAGCATTACTGGACTTGATGCTAAATATTTCAATTTATGAAACAAGGTAAATAAACAAAAATTATACAATTAAAAGACCTTTATATATTTTATACTACTACTACTACATTTCGTTTAACAGTCATGAGATTTTAGTCAAATTTTAACGTGAAATAATTTTGATTTCATTCATTTAGATAATTATTGTTAGACAGTTTGCCGGCTTGCTGCGGTGTAGTGGCCAGCGTCATTGCCTTGCATTACAGAGGTTTCATGGGCATGGATGTTTGTGGTCGTCCTGGTCAAGAAAACTGGGGTTAAGGCTGTGGGAGAATCGACACTCTGACAAGGTGTCACTCCTAAATCCAGAATGTGTCATGTAAGATGACCGTCAGGCAGCCGTCTCGGTAGGCTAAGGCCCTTCGTGGGTTGACGAGCCAAGGAGTTAGTTAGTTAGACAGTTTAATACTAAGTTTGAATGTAATTTGCGGTAAACTGATATTATTATAATTATTGGTATTGAAATCAAATACCAAAATCAGTCAATTAGAATCCTTGAATCTCAAATTCAGCTACTGACATTGTAATGTAAATCTATTTAACCTTCCAGAATGCAAACATCTGAAAGCAATTTATTTTTAATGAAATATTCACATTGTTACTCACTAAATTGCTGCTACTTCCTTGTGAAAGAATTTTCTGATGAGCAATTTCACAATAACATCACATTTACTACTACTATGAAATTTCACGACAACTTGTAACGTATAGATTTCATTAGATGTTGATTTAAAACTTAATGAACAATTTCAGTGTTATGGTACTCGTACCGACAGGGGTTAAACATCCGTGTGTATACATTCAATGTGAGCTTGTTCATTCATAATAAGCAATATGATCCTTTCATTTTCTAG
The DNA here is from genome assembly GCA_037074705.1 of Zhengitettix transpicula. NCBI lineage: Eukaryota > Metazoa > Arthropoda > Insecta > Orthoptera > Tetrigidae > Zhengitettix > Zhengitettix transpicula. The sequence goes on along the minus strand of CM073591.1, from coordinate 183,203,267 downwards.
TATCAAAACTGTCAGTTATGATAATTTTCAAAACTGTTGCAACGTAAACAATTCCGAGAACGTTCATTACAAGTCAATCAAACATAAATTTGCAAGTACTTGTAACTTTATTCCCAATAATATTGATCTAAATATTCCATGAGACACCTCTCGAGAGTTCTTCTTTATTATTTCGCCTGAGAAGAACCTCAAGTCAACTGCAGCTGCTCCATTTTGACAATACCCTCAGGGCGTTCTTACCTTTGGTCCGCCCATCTAATTTGTATATCAGTGATCGTTGCGTAGATATTATATTTATAATATATACAGATGGCGATAATTTAATAAACGCTGGTAAGGACTATCACGTCCAAACTACGGAAGTTGAGTCGCATCAGGAAAAAAGTAGTCGCAATGAAAAATCACTCAGCTTATAACTGAATTATGTAATAATAGGCTGAAAGGTATACCATACCCATGCAATACTGAGAATCCCAATTTGATCATTTAGATTTACCCATATTGTCTGGAATAATTCAGGGATAACTATAGAAAAAATTCTCCAGTTATTCCAAAATGTTCCAAAAATGGCCACGGAAAAAAGTCGATAAGACTGAGGAGAATCGGCACACAATACGATGGTATTTTCTATGTATGACGTAAAGAATAGGCTGTGGAAATGTTGAAAAAAGCAAGGTTGTTTGACACATTCATATAAGGTTGGAAAATAGTTTTTATGGTGATTTGGAAACGTATCTTTCGTTCACAAAACTACTTCTAACAAAGTTTGAGACTTGAAATAACAATAAAGGTTTCAAACAAAGAAATTTCAACTTAAGGAATAATTTATATATATGAACAATAGTAACATAACGCTAATTAATTTGTTTAATTTAGTTTAAATTTGTGTGAATGTTTCATTTGCAGAATAAAAATGTTATTCTTCAAAAATTAAATTCACCTCTTTTAGCTTTTAATAATAATAGATAAACGTAGTGGAAAATTGCATCTTGAAAATGATATCTCGTGAAATCCACATACTCTTGTTATCTGTTCTCATAGGATTTACGACTACACGTGGACGATTAGCTGAAGCTTAGAGGCAAAGAAACTGTGGCCTGTTTTAGAATGTTGGAAACAATTAGGCATATGGGATATGGATACTGACAAACTAGGAGATTTCCTCTGAACAGCACGACTTAATATTTAGCAGTAAAATATTTGTAAATACTAAGTATGTAAATAAAATTTGTTAAAGACATATATTGTAACATAAATATGTTGCATTGTTGATTTATTGCCTTTGTCGGTGTCCGTTTGCCGCGCCGCATTGTAGAGTATTGTTGTGGTTAGGCGCGCGCAGAGACGTGGCAAGGCAGTTCAGGAGTTCCGGATAGGACTCGTCAGGGGACGGAGGTCCAAGTGTTGTAATGTAAAAAATTTCATAAATAACCACGCCCTGCAGATGTTGAATGTTTCATGGCTCGAGAAATAAATTCATTATAAATAAAAACTGTTTTGGTAATTTCATTCAAAAAAAAATTACCTGGCTCCCGTATTAGAAATTGAGTCGAGAAACGGAAGGAAGAAAGGATATGTATATTATGTATAGCGTTAGTGCTATATAATTTGATTAAAAACTGAAGTCCGTTAATAATGCGGAGAATTTTTTATTTTAAAATAAAATGCAACAATACAAGAATAGGATAAGATTTTCTCGCTGCCGCCTATAACATTGCGACGTTGCCAACATGATTGTCATATATATATATATATATATATATATATATATATATATATATATGGACAGGTCACTTGTTGACTTGGGATCGAGGGGCAGTTTGGGCGGTCTGGAGAATTTAGAAACGCGCACGTGTGAGTGAGGGTAAGAAGACAAGTGCAAAGACAAATTAGACCTGTCTCGATTGGCGGCGTCGGCACAAGACAGAGTGGCTAGATATTTTGCTAGCTAAGGAAAAGCAGCTGCAGAAAGTAAATCTCGGGATAATGGAGAAACTGTCAACGAGCAGTTGCGACGTAGTTTTGGAACAAAGGAAAAGAGAAGGGACTGGAATATATAAAGGGAAGATAAGATTTTTGCAGAGATAGTTGAGTTTTGGAGCTAGGAGGTGGAGTTAGAGTGGGAGGCGGAGCTGTGAGCACCGAAGTTGGGTGTTGGTTGTGGAGGCGTACGGCGAGCACCGAGTATGGAGAAATTTTGCAGCCTGCGAGAGAAATAGCAAAATTATTCAACGATAAACATTTTTGTATGCAGAAGTTCAATCTGTTGTAATATCAAAATTTGACCACTGTCTTCGATGGTAGGAGACCAGGACACTGCATCCAGCGTCGAGTAGTTTCACCACGAGCAAGTGAGATGTCCTTCACGAACGGAGAATCAGCTATCGTCGAACCAATAATGTGTTAGAGTCAGTGTTTAAACGTCCAGTCTATAAAGTGTGTGTGTAATGAAGGAGCCAAATGTTCCTGAGTAATCGTAAGTTGAAATTTCATGGTATTAATATGTGTAAACGGAATTAAAAGATACAGTCAGATATCGTTATTTTCTTTTGTGTTAATAAAATAAAATCTTTTAAATTTAGAATCAATCTGGTAGATTAAGTTCGTTAATAAGTCTCGTCGATGTCTAGACGATTAAATATTTCTGTTTAATTTAAAGATAAATGTTGGGTTCTTTGATTATTTAAGTGTTCTGGCCGTTCCAGTAAAGACCCATGAGAGAAAGAGTTATATGTTTTTTATTAAATTGTATAATGTTTGAAGAATTGATAAATCAATGTTGTTTGTTTTAAAGTCTATAATTTTTCATTTAAAAGCCCATCATATTTAATTATAACATTTTGGTAACCACAACGGAGGGAGAATTAAAACGGAACCCCGTTGTTTATTACAATATATATATATATTGTAGTAATTAGTAATTAATTCATTATTATAATTATAAAGTTGGATTGTAGAGGACTTATTATTGGATATAAAGCCGACACCGCAACAAGGCGGCGAAATAAAGGAAACATTGTTGAGATTGTACCCGCTCAAAATCGACGAGACGAAGTTGGTTAGTTGTACGGCAGACACAGATGCAGACAGACATCAATTCAGCAAATTCATATTATAAAAAGTCTGCGGATCCCAAATTATGAGTAGGGCTATCTAGGAAGTCCAACGGCGAGATATAATAGTTTACATAAAACGCAAGTAAACAGTTTTGACAGAGAGACTTATAAAATCGCAGTTTGAAAGCAGAAGTTTTGCTTCACAAACTGAACTAATTTTTCGCATCGAGAGACTTCAAGGAGACCTACGTCCGGAAACAAGCTGATGAGATGATCGAGGTTCCAGAATAGCAGAGATCCAGAGCAACTACCGTGTGTTCAAATTCTAATGAGTAGAATCAGTGATATCCCCAAATCGTGTGCACAGAAAAACCAAAATTGAGACCTGGGCGGCCGTAAGTAGAAAACTCTAAAATTGATTGTAAACCACTTTTTAAAAGATATGTCAGATCTTTCTTTAATTATTTCGTTTCTTTAATATTCACTTCGTTAATTATTTACTTATTTAATTGTTCAGTTCTTTAATATAAATTCAATCTTTAGTCTTATTTTCGTCTGCAATTAATTTCGTCGATGTTCAGACGAATTAATTTACCTAAAAAGCTAAATGTAAATTATTGTAAATTTAATTCACCCATTTATCAAACCCAGATAAAGACCCTGAGATTCCAAATATTATTGTGTAATTCTAAACCTTAATAAATTTGATTAATTGTTCACTTAATAGTTTTTTTTATTTAGCCACAACCATTTGTAATTCGTAGTTTTTATTTTAATTATTACAATATATATGTATATTATTCACTGTTTTTATCTGAGTGTGAAATCATTCTGACCCTAAGGAATTTTCTGTGTTATAGTGTATCCAACTTGTATTTTTGAAGGACGTTGTTTTTGCATGCGGATATAGTATGACGAACCCTGTCGAGGTTTAGGTTTTTTAAACATGCCGAAGGTTGGTAAAAGGTCTCGGGAGATGGTAATCGTGTGTAATGCCGTCTATCTATGACAGCTAAGCCAACAAATCTCATCTCCACACCTCCTATAGTGGCTCTGGGCAATTCAGCTATCTGTAGCAAAGTGGAGAAGGGTGTTTAATTTAAGGTTGCGAGATTGGTTCTTTAAAACTAAGCAAGTGCAGCTACATTTTGATTGCCGCCTAGCCGATTCATTCGGATTGTTTCAGTGTGCTGGGTCACTTGAGAACCGCTTTTGACGTTCCAAGTTATTTTGTTACATTTATATTTATGTAATAGGCATTGTAAAACGGTCTATAGTTTTCTGTTTTCATTTTTGTAAATTCCTATATTTTATTGGAGTCTCGTAGGCGACCCTGATAGTAATAACTCAAATAGCCGTGGAAATAATAGTAATTTATTTTGCATGTAATTTGGAAAACAGGAGGTATAAGAGTTTACCATATATTTTGTCCCTCAAATGTGGAGCATTTTTACTACAAGATATTATGATTACTACATTATTTGGCACCCCAAAGTGGGGGTATATTTCTTATTAATAAAGATTTTACAACAAGCACCATATATTTAATAATCAAAATGGAAGGCTTTTATTAAATGACATAATAATCAAAAATCAACAAACAAAATATTTTTATTTTATTTTGTGGCAATAAAGATAATTACAACCAAATTTGAGATCTTTCTCTTAGGACCTTGACTGGGTTTGATAATGAACACAAAAAATTGATTTAAAATATTATTAAAAACAGTTTACAATTTACCTAAACAATATGTCGATAGAATGAAAGAAATTTAAAAGTAAAGAAATTAACTCCGATTAACAATTAAAATAGACCGAAATCTGACTTTATCCTTTAATTCAAGTTTACAATTAATCATTAGTTTTGTTACTTACATACTGTCCAGCTGGTACCAGCATTCTTTTTGATTTCGGAAGTACACTATTGCAAAATTTTACACTGACTTTAAAATGTCGACTCACAGATTTTACACTATTGAAGTCAAAGTTGATAGGCTCCCAGGAACTCGGATGATCCTCCTGAATGTCAGCTATCTGATGTCTACTTGCCTTACAGGAATCCTATGATTCGTAGATTTATTAGTCTTTTACTGATTTGGACTTAAACTGTAACGTATCTCCTTAAATAGTTATTTTAACTGTTTATTCTTTCGGAGCGAACTAACTTTTCTTTAGCTCCTTGCTGTAGACTTAAACTGTCAACTTTACTATTCCGCCCTTTGCTGCTCATTCGAAAAACTTCATCTGTCCTCAGCAATCTTTCAGCACCAACTCTATCCTAGCTGGCTGTAGACGTAAAAAAACTAACTTCCTTTCCTGGCTGCCTATAGACGTAAACTGCTCGACTTTCATGCGCGCAAAACTCCATTTCGACTTTTCAACAAAAGCGGCTGAGCTTGCTTTTCCATTGTTGCTTTGTTCGATCAGGCCGCTATAATGGATTTATTAAACAATTCGAATTTTATGTCCAAACAATTAATGGCCTAATTAATTGGCATTACAATATATATGTCACAAGAAACAGTAGTATCTCTCGAAGAAGGAGGCTAGCGCCTCTGAAAATTTGAAATGTTTCCTGTACACTGGCCCTCAATTTCAGGTAGTACATATGGTCTATATCTTCCCTGTCAATTGCATATTGCACACGATTTATTTCCCTTTTATTTGATTCTTGCGTTTATAGGTTTCCGGCTATGAAAACAATTAATTTTCTCAAGTTAAAGTAACGAAAATCTGTTACATTCTGGTTTTGGAGAATATGTTGGTTAAGAGTTTCCCTTGGTTCAACTCACTTAATGAGATAATTGTTTGACTAACGCCTGAGCCTAAGACGTATGTTTCCGATTTTTATTGACATTTATATTAGTATTCGCGCTTTGATACTACACAAGGTGCCTAAATGTTATGTAGCAACAGTTTAGCGACACGGTCAATTAATTATGAAGTAAAATATTCACGCATTTCCTGCACACCTGTCACAAGTTTATGGCCATATTTAAATAATTAATGAAACAAGACGGACTATTATGAAATTCGTATGTAAATGAGCCGTATTTTAAACTGAAAGTACTCAACACAGAACTTTATTTTATAATGTACATACTTATTTTGACTAAATTACTGTCACGAGGAAATTTGTTCATTTATTTAAAAACGTTTTTCAGAAAATCTTTAAGCGGAGTAAGGAGAGTGATCCAGACATGGTCTAAGTTTCATCATTATACAGCTGAAGATTTGTTGCTCAACAAACTTCTAGACTGAATGACAACAGTGTAGTGGACCAGATATCAACATGGCAGGACTTATTCGACTCGACCAAAAACGAGATTTTTAGTATTCGTCTCAGAAGCATGATCAACGATCCTGAAGTTAAGGATTACAGGATTCTACCAGAAGGATAGAAACTATGCTCATCCAAGACGGCTTCCAGATGAACACAAATGATAATTTCTAGAATAAAATTGGCACTTACCTTTTTAACCCATGTTTATCTATTTTCCAGCTCACCGAAACCAACATGTCTACTATGCAGGACAGAGCTCACGATGAACCACATCCTTCAGCACTGCCCTGCATACACAGAATCTTGTAACAAATTCCTGATCAACCTGAAGGATGGGGACCTGGCAGACACAAATCTACTGAAGCTAATTGAATTATGTTTTAACCATCTATTTGACCTAGTTAATGCTATTGTACAGTCACTAATGACTATTTTTTTAGAGTAACAGGCTACATGAGTGTAATCCACGTGGTGGAAACTCTTCTTTAATAGCATAGGAAGGAGGTATTGGAAAGGGGTGAGGGGTGCGGAAAGGTAGACAAGGGTTAACTAGAACCCCCGGGCTATGGTTTAAGGATCCTACCCGGCATTCTCCTATAAGTTGTCCCACGACCTTCTGATGGCGGTAGAGGGTTTTCTATGTCAAAGCGACTATAAACAGTAATAAAAAAACCATTTTAACCTGCGCGGACCATTTGAATTCTAGTTTCGCATAAATTAGTTTCAATTTTGACCTCTGAGAATCTTGTTAAATCACCACCAAATCATCTACCTCATAAGTGTGATCTATCCTACCACCAAGAGGTGACCTTGTGCAAATAATTGACAGCTTCATCCGAAATATATACAAATATCTGTCATACTAATTTTATCCGGATTCGAGAGGAGAATTTAACTTTCGACAAAGAAATAGCTTTGCCCGTGTGTTATTTCTGCTTTCATGGTTCTCGTTGTTAAATCCACATTGAATAAGATATAAATTCTGATCCCATTTACTATATTGACTATGACAGTCTGCGAGGGCTATTCTCTCGCAAGCAGTACCTGCGAGGGATGTTCTCTCGCAGGCAAAACCTTGTAGAAGAGACACAAAGGGGCTGCCTTTGGGGATGCCTTCTCCTCTCCGTTTTGAACTAAGGTTCCCACAAGCCGACGCACCTCGGCCTGTTCTGAGAGGTGTATGTTACGGGGTCACAGACCTTGTCGACTATTCCCATTGGAATAGTGGGCCAGCTGCCTCCTAAACTGGTCGAGGCACGGAGAAGGGAATGCTGCGACCCCACAGCAAACTCCTCTCCCGCTATCGAAAGGGCGTGGGACAAGTACCCAATGCCCGACCTACCTCATGCAGGCTTTTCTAGGGCTTGTTCTGCATTTCTTTAGGCGAATGCCGGGTAGGATCCTTAAAATATAGCCCGGGGGTCCTAGTTAACCCTTGGCTACCTTCTTTTACCCTTCCACATCCTCACTTTCAAATCCCTTCCTATGCTATTAAAGGGGAGTTAAAAAAATTATATTGACTAACATTATATAAAACCAAAGCCACCTTCAAATTCGTATGGAACCTATCAAATTTTAATCATTACGATTAATACGGAGAAGTTTATATCGCTCGTACACCCCATGTGAAACTACTTCAAATATTTTAGAACGAAATCATCCAGCATTATCAGACAGAATTTCTTCTGATATACCGAACTGGCCAATTGGCCAATTGTAATCGTTCTACTACTGTGCTGGGTAAACCTTTTGAATTTCGGAAAGGAGTCCAAAACCGAAAATATGAAATATGATGGCACCTATGTGTGACATCAGCCGAATGCACCCGCACTTGGGAATTTTGGCAAAATTTCACAGGTCTTTACATATGATTTTACATACACATACATGCTGGACCAGAAAAAAATGTTACATGTTTGGGATACCACCAAAATCATGTAAATATCACAGCTTTATATTCCGCACATACAAGGATACAAATACTCATTTTTTTCTATCTTTTGGACAAACAATGAATCCCTGATTTACAACTTGTACCAAATACCCAGATTACTCGATTCAGGAGAGCAAGACAGGAATAGTATGGGTTAAAAGTTAGGACTAGACTTTACCAGTCACTTGCACTGACTATACATATGTAGTTCTCAGTAATTCCCCACGACGACGTAACCCTGTTCCCTGTGCTCGGCTTACTTAAAACAAGCTTTCCATGGTATCTTTTCCGAGAAAATATCGGGAAGCACCGTTGAAGGCTCTGGTAGACTCCGTTCTCATTCTTTTTCCAATGCGTTCAGAAGACATAAAATTATAAAAAATACTTCATCACGGTATTAAATTCCAGGTTTCTATTATTATTAATATTGTAGACAGCAGAATCGAAAACTGAGTGGGTACCCAAATAAAGTTGTAGCCTTTTCTTATTCCCGATTGCCTAAGTTGCGCTGTTGAGAACTTGGTGATTGCTTTTGTCGGGTCTTTTTTTGGAAATCAATTCTCCGTATTCAATACACAAAAAAACTTTGAAACGATACAGCACGTGATTATACAAAGTAACGTTCAGCATTTTTTGTCAGCACATCGCGGCATAAAGATGGTGTCCTGAAGCTCGTTACATTGGTCAATTGGCATGAGAATTTAAAACTTGGTGTAATTTTCCGTACCTCTACGTTATAACTTTTGCATATTAATGCTGTAGTTTCATATTCCTGCGTTAGTGGTACCACTGACCAGCATGAATTATTATTCAGTTAAATTAATAAAAGCATGTAATAAGTTTGAAATCAGTAACTCAATCACTTTCTCAACTAAGAATTTAATTTTAAATTGAGAATCGTGTATCACTTAATATTTCCGCCCGAATATACTTGAATGTAGTACTGCAGTTGTACGGGATATACACACAGCCACAAATAAATTTCAACCACGTTTCCTCAACCAGCCGTCTTGAACTGAGGCAATCTCTTTGATAACATCGCATGGTTTCGTCCTCATAATTAAGTTTTATACAAATTTCGTGCCCTTCATTAGAAAGTCTTGAAAACAGCTTTTAACACCGCAGGAACTGGACTGCGTGTTATTTATCTGAAAATTTTATGAATAATTGAAACAAATTTGTGACACGCAATAGAATATTCGACCGAAGTACAATATCAAACAAACATAGCGAGATTTATATTTTTTTTGTAAATGTAACAAAATGGTTGATCAGAAAAGTCATATAATGAGAAGGAAGACAAATAAATGAAGCCTTAACGGCAAAATAAAAACTATAAATCATTAAAATATATTGAAATTTTTTTGATATTTTAAGTTGTGTTGTGTTTGACCTGTTCGTAGGTCTTTATAAAAAAAACTGGTTGAAGACAAACTAAAACTGGAGACCAAAGATGACATAAAAATAAATAAAAAAGCAAAGATGACAATTGTTAAGCCAAATATTTCCTATTAATCATAAACTTAATATTTATGTGTTATATGGGGCAGACTAAACAGACAAGGATTACTACAATAAATAAAACACAAACGAAATTTTAGACCTCGAAATTACTGACAGCTTACAATTATTCATATGTTCTACTTTAAAAAATATTCTCCTTGCATTATTTAATTATTGATGAGAAAAATTTTTCTCTCTGAAATCCTAATTCCATAAATATCAAGCAGTATGTGGTTGACCTTAACACGATAAAGGAATTTTGCTGCAGAATCTCTGATATGATATTTTTTGTATATTTTTGTATCTAATATTTTCTCTCTAGCTTAATTTATCTTCAAAATGCAAATAATGATTAAGAAACATAGCCGATTCAGACAAAAAAAGTGATAATATAAATACCACACAACGTTTCTGAGATCCGTGTTCCTTTCGTCAGGTGCGGAGAAGAGCCTAGAGCGACACAACTGCACTTGAGCTGACGAAAGGAACAAGGATCCCAGAAACATTGTGTGGCATTTATATTATAACTTTTTTGTCTGAATTCTTTCTAATTAATTAATTTATCTGCAACCAATGTTTGAGAAAGACATATTACACAATTTAAGTATAAAAATTATAAATATATTGTAGTGAATAACATCGGTAAGTGTTCGGGGGCTGAGAAGGAATTAATTAAACGTGCACGTGTGCCCGATAGGCCCCAAGAAGCCGAGGGTTTGCGTCCCTTTTTTTTGCATCGTTTGGAGGGGGGGGGGGGGCGGATAAAGAATATATAATCCGAACCCGGGTGAAAGTGGACAAACAGACAGACAGACTGAAAGTGAAGTGAGAGAGGCGAGAGGGTGGAAAATTTGGCGAGCTGTAAGCAACAAAAGTTTTGGAGAGACGTCCATCGCGGGGAGGCCGAAGAAGGAGATCGTGTGCTGCTTACTACAACAAGACCAGTGATCCACTGCAAGTCGGCTGACACCAATATGTTAAAGTAAAGATCACCATTTCTGTAAAGTGCCTTCAGAAGTTAAAGATTTTTTACACAGTACGGAACTTAGCTCTGTTCATGAATAACTACCGAGTCGCCCACATTACCTTATAGAGAAGGAGGATTTCATAACCAAGCCGGAGCTAATTTTTGTTATTTTTTGCAGGTTATGTATATCTGCTGACGCCCAAACAATTTTTTTAATGTATTTTTGTATTTTATGTAATAAAGTTTTTATATATATATGGTAATAAAGTTTAAACCATTACAATATATTAGTCTTCAATCAAGTTCAACGTTTATACAATTTAACATTAGACGTTAAATATACAATACCAACTAAAAACTGTCATAGAAACACGTGTTTATAAGTAGTACAAAAAAATAGTAATTTATCAACTTTTAAAATGTTTATCGGCTATGATGCTTCTGCGTATAAGATTGTTATTTGATTATGGCAACAAATCATTTTCATTTATTGGAATATATTTCACCACGTGCGTCTGTGAATGTAGCCGTGGTTGACGTCACTGTTTTTACTGAGACAATGTACAGGAAGTCTCGTTAGTTTGAAGACTGCAAGTCGTGATCTTTGATTGATTGTTGCGAAAGTGGCTTGGCTCGAGCAATTGCGAAAGCAGCGGCTGTAAATATGTGGGTCCGGGAGAAATGTCGCCAAACCTGATCGGGCGTCCGCGTGCGTCCAGTTCCAGTGCGTAGCCTAGATGCAGCGTCGCGTCGCGTCGACTCCGAGATCGAGACCGCCTTTGTGTGAAATTCCAGTTTAATTTGTCGGCGCGTTTGTTGCGGGACAACGCATTCAGCTGTCACGGAGCTGCACTAACAAAGGAATCGGCCGCCTTTTGCGCAACGCTCGCGCGAAATTGCGGAATAAAACCGCGTGTAAGTCGCGCTCAAGTGATTGCTCCATTACAAGGCTCCTTAACTGGCCCATTCAGATGCTACTTTCCTCTGAGATTTTCTGGCAGCTTTAAGGTTGGCTTTGCGTCACCCTCTTGTCTTGTAAAAACCTGACGCCAAATTTTTGCATCAAGTTAACGCGAAAGCACTCGAAAAAAAGATCCGTAATTAGGAAGCAGCCTTTGTGTGTCATCCTATTGTTTCAATTGTTAACAATACGGTTAGGGCTACGGATTGAATCTGCGGTTTATCTTAACACGAACAGCAATACGCTCGTAGTATAAACAAATATACTGTATAATTAATAGTCCATTATTAAAAATTAATAAAATATAATATTCTCAGAAATGTAAATTTTCTATATATTATCAGCAACCTGGAAAGCCAACATAACGTTCTTAACTATTTTTAACTGGGCACCGGAGTGAGGATGCTGATGTCCGTGTTTCAATAGACAATAATATTAATTCAAGAATAAGTAATGCTTAAATATGCATCAGGCCTAAGGCCATGTTAAGCTATTTATTTTACGCATGTGGAAACATTTCGACTCGACTGGAAATCGAACCCAGGACCTCCCACTTACAGGGCGGATGCTCCAACCACTAAGCTATCCTCGTGCTTAAAGTCAATAAACTAACATGGCATTAGGCCTTGTAATTGAATTCTTCCAAAAACCTATAATTAATTAAAATAAAATGTCTCTTTAAGTCCTAAAATTAGGCCATGAAGAAAAATTGTACGTGAGTCCAATTTAGATCTATAGAGGATTTTCGCACCGGATCTAAAGTCGACACGAATAATTAGTGGATAGAGCTTCCACTCGGTAAGCAGGAGGTCCTGGATTCGATTCCAGGTTCGGTCGACATTTTCCGCATACTTAGAAAATAATATTCAATATGATATGCAATTCGTACGTTAAAATTTTTTGTCAACTTAATTTTTTTTATAATTTTAACATCCATACATCTGAATAGGTCCCAATCAGGGAGAAAAATCTGTATTCGTAATCTGTATTTATAATTTGTATATTAATTTTTACGACCAAAATTCTGCTAATTTTATTATTTAATTTTAATAGAAGTCAGATAATTATAATTGATATATATATATATACAATAATTCAAAAATTCTGACTAATTATTATTCAGTTTGATTATTTATATTGGTAGTAGAAGTTATCCAGTAATAATAATAGGGGACCAAAATAAAAGTTTATATACAGATGATCTTTGGAAATTCACTTGAAACGAATAATCAGGCAATGATTATATGATTAGTGGCTCATGTTTTATCGGGAACTAATTTTGCCGTTAAGTTACATTTTCCCCTCAATACGGTTCTAACATTAACTCGTAATGCAAGCTACGAGATTGATTCAAACTGAGCATAATAGCCAAAACTCGTACATTTAATTTTATCATTATCTTTATGGTTATGTAATGATCAAAACTTTTCATCTCGTTAACACAGGCTAGGCAGCAGTGCCAGTGCGAAATAGACCTCCCAAATAGCCAACGCGTCCCGAGTTCGATCAGAAATCCGTGAATTTTTTTTTCGGTCCTTGAGTCCTTGCAGCAAGTGTTTCAATGAAAGAAGAACATTTAATAGCGACGTACAAACTGTTGCTGACATGTTTTTTGAAGTTCTTAATAATTTTATTTCTACATCTCTGTAACGCAATAACGATTGTAGAAACGTAGCGTGGTTCCAGTCCTGGTTCCGTCAAATATATTCCATCCTTATCCCTGACTGTAATACGCGAATCATAGCTCAGTTTATGGTACATGCCTTAAACATTAATATGTATAAGATAAATATTAGACCGATAATCAATTTGCATAATAGTTCCTAATTGACGAGTCCTTTAAATTACGCCATGAATAAATAGAAACTGTAAATTGTTGGTAGACAGGTTGGGAAGGTAGTTAATAACAAGAGATGGAAGATATCCTTACTGAACCGTGAATAGAATCGACGTTTAGCTCTGAGTAACTAATTAGTTGTCCCGGTTCCGTTGAACATTGTGCATCCGTATTCAAGATTGAAATTTTTTATTTGAAAAACGAACTATCTTTTGATACCATCAGGTTCAAATAAATTGAAGAATATTAACAATGCATGGATATTATTTATTCAATAATTTTCTTAAACTGTTATAAATACAATAATCTGATCAGAAAGCTACTGAAATGTATTGTAGGTATTGTAATATATATTTTTAATTAATTGACTTGACCCTTGACTCCATAGCCGATTAAGGGCCTTGGCCTACTAGTGCGACAGACAGACTATCTTCTTTCATGGCACATTCTGGAACTATGAGTGGCTCATGGTCAGCGTACCGATTCAAGCCTTAATCCCAATTTTCTTGATAATTTTTATACATAATAATATATAATAAATTTAAATTAATCTTTTGCGATAATTTTAATGACCGATAAAAATCATTGAACTATTTCAATTCAGAATATATTAGAGTCGTGAGACTCTTAATTCTGGTTAGCTATGGTGACGAAATTGACTTTTTTCTGGACGTCATAACCAGCAATTCTGTAATATGCAGTATTTCACAAAAGATTGTATTCTATACAGAAAATTTTGGTGTCTCCGATGTCCCAAGCGAAATTAAGGTCCTACTTCATTCAACACCAACAAACACGACGGAATAGGCGCTTGACTACAGTGGACAACCACTTAGCGTATGCCATAGCAACACTATACGCACTATTCATTCACTGGAGATCGTAAACAATGCTCTTCGTGTAAATTGTAATTTACATTACCCTTTCAAGTGTTACTCTATACAACACAAAAAACTTACCAAATTCTTATTTCAAATTTTCAGACACGAACAATTTTTCCTTTTGTCCAGTAGCTGGAGGTTTTTTAACTCTAGACTAGCTCATTTTCGATTCTCCCCTCTCTCCCCTGAACAATCAAATTGCCTCCAAGTGAGCCGTGGGTTCCTGGATGGGTAACGCCGGTCTAGATCCAATCCTCCAAGTAACAACAGTCCAGAACTTTTCATCGCCGGCACAAGCAATCATAAAAATAAAATACATTATTTCTGCACGCGAAATTTCAAAACTGAAATTCGGCTAACTAACTAAATATATAGATGTGTATATAGGACGCTTACTTTTAAATAAAACGAAAAATTAATTATCACAAAATAGATATGTCTACTTTAGTGTGATCCTTTTTCAATTATTATGTGTGTTTTATTTGATCACGAATAATGGCAATATGTAAGTTATCTGAATATTAGGGATTATTTTAATGTTAAATTCAATTTTTATCAACTGCACCTTTATTATTTAATGTACTCTGGAAGAAAAACAACTCTGGTCAGCAGTCTTCTTAGATGCTTCGCAAGCCTTCGACAAATTATGGCATGAAGGCTTGATACATTAACTAAACAAAATGCTGCCAAAGCAATATGTAGAGATATTAACATCAGACATCACAGACAGACTATTCAGAATTAAACAAGATGATGAATATTCCGATCTGAAAGTGGTAAGAGCCTGAGTGTCCCAAGGTAGCGTCCTGGGTCATATTCACTCCTTACTACGTATACACTCGCGATATCCCATAATTGTAAGTAACTGAGGTAGCTACATAAGCAGGTGACACCGCGTTACTTGCAGTAGAGAGAGACCAAAACCTTTCAAACTAGAAGACTGCAAGAAGCTGACCGGACTAAACAATGGAGGATAAAGCTGAACGAGCAGAAATCTACCCATATAGTATTCACCAACAAACAATGAAAAGACACACCGACACGAAATATAAATGGAACTATTGTGCCCTATGAGAACAACAGCAGGTACCTAGGCATGACTCTAGACACCGTACTTAGGTTAAGAAAAAAATCTGAATTAAGCATAAAATATAGACAATACTATAGGCTAATTGGAAGAAACTCCAAACTTTCAATTTCCAACAAACTTCTGATTACAATCAAATATAGAAACCAACGTAGCTCTACGGTATCAGGTTGGGGGCGGAGCCTGTGACACAAACATTAAGTGTATACAAACATTTCAAAATAAAGTGTTAAGAAACGTTGTGAATACCCCCTGGCATGTCAGAAATGCAGATCTCCATAGGGATCTCCAGATTCCAACCATAAAAGAAGAAATATAAAGGTGTACTGGGAAACATGATGCTACGCTTCAACTCCACGTCAACCCAGTGGTTCGACAACTTCTGGAAGATCAACACCGTCCCAGAAGATTTAAAAGAAGAAAACCAGCTGATCTTGTGTAAAGTGCAGTGTATAAAAGCAGAGTGCAGTGAGTGAAGTGTACAAAGATCAGAAAAATCTAGAACACAACATTGGATGGACTCTAGTCGTTAAGTACATAGTTTAAGATTTTTAGAAGTAAATTAATGGTTAGTCTTAAAAGACTAATTTTAACGGTTGTTGATAAAAAAAGGTGCAATTTTAATGCCGTTGGCCGGCAGAAGAAGCGATAGGCGAAGTAGAAGCAGCATCAGCGGTACTAGTGTAAATGAATGAGAGTATAAGTGTGTGACCCAATTTTCTGGAAGCCGTAATGGCATTTGCAAATGTAATGTATGAATGTGTAAACCAAACGATGACACTTTAGTAATGACAAAATATTAGTATGTTATAGGTATATTATTCGTCATCGCGGAAGAGATTCCACTCCGACCACTAGAACAGGAGGCTAGACCTTCAGTTATATGTCACCGCTGCTCAAAACTCCATACATTTTCACCATTACACCCAGAAAGTGACGTGGTTGATAACAATGCACGACAACTTTTATTGAAATACTGTAAATACCCAACTGTTATTTGCCGAAATATATTCTTTGTATAAGCCGTAATTTACGAATCTAGTTTTCACTATTTAATAAACTTATTTAAGTTTGTATTAGTTAAACAATTAATTATAAATTAAGTATACCTGGAGATAAGTCATGTCAAAATACGATGTCCCGTGGTTCCCTTTACTAGATATTGTAGTGGGAATAGGCCAGAGCTCAGTTTAACACTAACGTTTCTTATGACAACTTGTTTTTTTATTAATAACGATAACTTTATTATTTAAGTTAAATATTATAGTTGGTATAAAATATTACAGTTGATATGAAAATATTGTTACAATAACATGAATACATATATAAGGGTACAACCAAGCGGTTGCTCCTTACTACTTTCTTCTTAATTGTAGATGTTTTCATTATTTCTCTATTTCACCTTGTGGGCGTTTTCGTTTTAGCCGACGTAGGGTTCGTGAAGGCGGAGTGTTTCTGGCGAGGTCTTGAATCAGTTGATTTTGGATGATTTATCATTGCTGATTGTAGTCTCTTGTAATTAGTTTTTATTGTTTCTGCTATGGTAGATCTCTGTGTATAACTGAGTTGCGTATAAATCAGGGTGCATCTGTAATCATCCGTAGTACTCTGTTCGGGATCACTTGTATGCGGTTGATATGTGAGTTGGCAGCTGAACCCCAAATCCCGCAAGCGTATTGAAGTAGTGGTCGGATCTGGCTCATGTACAGTAATCGTTTGGTGTTTAAGAGGAGTGGTGATCTTTTGTCCAGTAGATGCTCTAGTGAGCTAATTCGATTTCTTGATCTCGTTACCAGGTTACCAGTATATTCTGCCCTTGTAAGTTTGACATCAAGGTTTAGCCTAAGATACTTTACACTGTCGTCAGTGGGGACTTTACTTCCATTAGGTATTACGCTCGGTGTTGGTCCTGTTATCTGGTACGTAAATTTGAATTGGGTTAGATTTATTTGTGTTGAAAGTTGCTCTCCAAGATTTACACCATTCTGTAACCGCGTTACAATACATTTCAAGGTGTTGTTGGGCTTTATATTGTAGCGCGATAGTTTTATTATTGATATATATATATATATATATATTTCATTTTAATATAATTAGATATTTTCAAGGGTTGAGAGCTTGGCAAGTTGGAATTTGATCAGGCGCCGCCGTGACGGAGAGATAATCCCTAAGGTCTGGTCTTAGGCACGTAGGTTGTTGACCCTCGGAAGTTACTTGGACTGTCGCATCGTGGGAAACGTCTTTCCAAAAATCCCAGAAATTGAATTAACACGTGACTGCCTGAACCAATTACATTTCTTGGTTCAGGAAAGATCGACCGAAAATTGGTCGAGAACATCGATATTTCTCATCCAGCGAAGGTGCTGTAAAGCAAGTGTAGAGAGACTCCTCGACGAACCGTCGCCAGGGACGGACGTGCAGCCCCAAACTTGCATCATCCAGAGGACTCGGAGAGATCGAGGGTGCCACATGATCACGGCCAGAGATCAACGCGAGGTAACTGCCAAGTGTCTCAATCCTTGACACGCCTGGGGGAATTACCGTAACTTGGGATTAAGGGATCCGATTGTTTTGCCCGGCTAGCTGAACACGCATAATTTGTATTGATTTTATTTTATTTTTCTCATGTTCAGTTAAATGATTATTAAATTCTGTAAAAATATCCATTTACTTCATAATTTAAAAAAACCTACCACTACAATATGTATTATTGGCCACACTGAGAGCGGCAACATCGTCTGAGAAATGTGCAAGAGTAATATTTTCTTATTTGGGGAAATCAGTAACAAATATGAAGTATAAGTATGGTCCCCACACGCTACCCTGAGGTACACCTGAAGAGATTGCACAGCTTCGTGAAACCGAATTTTGGTATTTAATACAGATAGTTCTTCCGCTGAGATAACTATGAATGATCCTGTAGTATCAGGCTTGAGTTTGTAGAGTAGACCAGGGATCCATACCTTATCAAATGCTTTTTCCGTATCCAGGAATAATCCCAGACATACTACTTTAGTCTCGTAAGTGTTGAGAATGGTATCAACAACTCGATGTAAATGTGGGGCCGCGAGTAGAGTATTCTCAATCCCATCTGAGTGTTTGGTATAATTAGAGATAAGAATTTCCAAAGCGTAGGAAGCAGTAATCGTTCAAAAATTTTTGAGAACAGAGGTAGAAAGGTGATAGGTCTATATCCGTGCGGATCGTCAGGTGCTTGCTTCCATTTATGAGCAAAGTGGCCTGTGCGCATCATGGCGTTGTATATTTGTGTGAGAAAAACGACTGCTTCCCGAGGTAAAGCCATGAGTAGTGGCTGAATGATTCTGTCGTGTCCTGGTGCCTTCTTATTTGGTGATCGTCGGATGGGGTTCCTTATCCGTCCTGGCTTGAAATAATTTTTGAAGGTGGTTAGTTCGAAGGGTTCTCCCAATGCTTCTTCAGCATGTTGAGTGTGATATGGATGTTTGTCTGAATTTGGAGAGGAGTGATCTGTGAGGATTTTTACAAAAATATCACATTTCTCTTGCGTGATGGCGAACCAAGTATTTACCTATTTTGAGAGGCGGTATGTCCGAGATTAGTCTTTTTCCATAGGTTGCTATTGTAAAAAATATTCAGAAATTATTGACGTATGTAAATATATTGTGATCAGTTTTTACGTCAATAAAAATATCCGTAAAGTTTAAGAAACAACAAACAGACTTTGCTGCGGTCTGTATGACCCGTTCCTAAGAATACAACGAATGTTTGTAAGAATGATAATAGCGTTGCTCCCCTACATTCGCCATTCTATTCCTCGCGACCTATAAATAAATGTCTTCTAAAAGTAATAATTGTACTTAGCTTGTGCAACTATTCAACAATGAGTATGTCTTCCTGCATACGTCATATAATTTAGAGTTAATTTTAGAATCGTATTGAGGGGAAAATGTAACTTAACGGCAAAACATAAGTCACTAATCATACAATCATTACCTGATTATTCGTTTCAAGTGAATTTCCAAAGATCATCTGTATATAAACGTCTATTTTGGTCCCCTATTATTATTGCTGGATAACTTCTACTACTAATATAAATAATCAAACTGAATAATAATTAGTCAGACTTTTTGTATTATTCTATTTAAAACATTATATATATATATATATATATATATATATTCAGGGAAAAATCTAGAATATTATACTTGAAAATTCGTGTAGAGTTTTAACGTTTTAGTATAGAAAACATGTTGGTTAAAACCTAAATCAGAGAACATTAACGTGGGGTGCAATATTTCTATATAGGTTGGTAACTTTAGATAAGAAAGGACGACTTAATTAAATTCAGTGTATTGAAATGTACATGCTAACCATAATAATTGTTATATTTATTATTGTTATTATTAATATCGAAAACTAGTTTTCTGGGATGTGAAATATGTCATGAATTGTACACTAATTACAATACTATGTTATTATTAATATTTATCATACCGTTCAAATTCATACTTCTGAGAAAAGGTAATTATTTTATTTTTTTTATTTTAGGGTAACAGGCTACGTGAAGGTAATCCACATGGTGGCAACTCCCCTTTGATAGCATAGAAAGGGATTTGAAAGCAGGGATGCGGAAGGGTAGAGGAAGGTAGCCAAGGGTTAACTAGGGCCTCCAGGCTATGGTTTAAGGATCCTACCCGACAATACGCCTAAAAGTGATGCAGGAAAAACCCTAATAAAACTGCATCTGGTAGGTCGGGCATTTGGTACTTGTCCCACGCCCTTTCTATGGCAGGAGAGGGGTTATCTGTCGGGTCACAGCTTTCCCTCGCCATGCCTTGACCGGTTTAGGAGGCAGCAGGCCGACTATTTCAATAGTATTCCCGGACAACTCTTACCGTATGCCCAAGGTCTGTGATCCCGGAACATACACCTCTCAAAACAGGCCGAGGTGCCTCGGCATGTGGGAATCTTAGTTCAAAAACCAGAGAGGTGAAGGCATCCCCAAAGGTAGCCTCCGCCAGAGCTCTCTGGGATAAAAAGGTAATTATTCTTTTTTCCATAAGATAATTTTAACGTCCTTCAACTCGAATAAGAGAGTATAAACAAATTTGGTTAGCTCAGTTTTGTATTTTATTTCATTACATTTGAACTATTTCAATACGCTTAGGAATTTCAGTACCGTAAGAGAAATATAATGATAATTAGCCGTATCAAGGCTTATTTTTCCTTTATTAAAATTTTTTGCATCTAAATAGCGAATAGGTCTATTATTCACTAGAAAATGTATTATTATTGTTTTCATTGACGTGTAAGAGTATGAATAGTCAATGTTCCTTAATTCTTGAAAGATTGGAACACCTGCGTGCTGAAAGGACAGTTGAAAAAGCGAACTCCCAACGACCCGCATGAAATAGGCCGAAGCACTCACGGGCGCAATAAATACTTGCACACAATTGACTTCCCAAGTCCAGAGCATTTGTAGTCGTAAGTAACCGCTGGATATAAGTTACTTTCTTTTGCATTAAACCGTTAAAGCCGTTGAGTTTCATCGTTATATTTAGGGTTCCAATTGATTGACTATTATCGCGTGTGGATTTTGGATGTTTCAGTGGTCTGGATAAATCAAAATTAATTTTTGAAAGTCAAAATTATAATAGCAATCAAATAGTATAAAAAGAGCCAAAATTATTATCAACATATTCCTCCCAGCTGGATCTCACTCCAGTATGGGATTTAAAATACAGTATTTGAAAGTGACGAGCTTTTCTGGCATTTATAAAACAATATATGTTTATATTACAAATAATTTAAAAATCTGCCCCAAAGTTTTAGTTTTAAAAATTTAAAAACTTCTTAAAGAACCATTCTTATCGATATTTTATTTTTAAATGTGGTTCATGAAAGGGATTGTGTCAGTATTTGAGATATATATTTATTTCAGAATTGGACTTGAGTTTACTAGAAATCATTTCTCAGTAATGAATGTGTCCGATACATCGAAATTTCTTAAAAGAATTTAATAACATTTTGGACGTAGTTAAAATGAAAAAAAAATTCATTTCAGATAAAAATGTCTGGATACTTACAATTATTGCATGTGTTTATTTATAATAATAATAGTAATTTTCGTGTTTTGTTATAAAAAAGATTGTTGCCATCCATTATTTGACATATAATTCATTATATCACAAGCAACAGTTTGATTTTACACAGTTTCGATAAAGAAAAGGAAATCAAAACGAAGAATGATAACTAATGAATGTAATTCATTACACGACCAATTTCTGTTTGATTATTTATTTAATTGATTTACACCGCCGCATTCAACTAGTTAAATCTACGATTTCAGATTGTAAATGAGTAGGTTGAATCTTCAATTTCCACCAATCAAAAAAACTTGAAATAGTCCAGGTGAAGGACGTCTATGAAGTGCTACTCTACCTACAATTAAGAAATTAAGAAATGATTTTGGAATTGCTAATACTGTGTGTCAATCCTGGCTACCGGCTCATAAGGACATAGTAGGACACGACAGAGCAGATCACCTAACGATGATGGAAGCTGATCATCAAGGAAGATCCAGCAACCTGCCAATCTTCACCAGAAGGGATTGCAGAGTAGGGCTCTACAAGGAACTGGAGGAAAAGTGGAGTAGACCTGTGAAACCAGAGGAATGCGAATGTCAACAGCATCAGAGAAATATCGCACCCGAAAGAACTATCTCGAAGACAACAGGTTGTTGTCGCCAGAATAAGAACATTGCACTCCAGTTTCACTCACTCATTCTTGATCTCCAGATCTCCGCAGCCGGTATGCAGCTCATGCAAGGAGCCCACAACAATTCCTCATGTCCTCTTTGACTGCCCCAAATATAGCGAGATAAGAAGATCAACCATAGCCGCCCATTCAATGATGGAGATTTGCAACTCATCAGCAGCAATAAACAACCTCATAGACTTAACGATGAAAACTGAGGTGTATAAAGTAATTTAAATGTTATAAAAATGTAGAACTTAATAGATGTAAGTTGATAATGACCAAAAGGTTAATGCGACATTAAATTGTAATTTAAAAAAATCTTGCGCATGCTCATTGACGATCATATCAGAATCGGACGAAACTTTCCCAACAGTACTTGGCACATCCCACGGAAAACAAGTGTGTATTTAAGCGTCGATATGTGACAGTGGAAGAAATATTGTTTTGCAAGTACACATTAGAATTGAAGTGGATAGAACTTGGTTTTTCAACGCCGAAGTCGGTGAAGCCATTTCCGTCGGCTACATAAGGAATTTTGTTGACCGACTATCATAGTAAGCGTAAAACAATAACTGTGGAATACTACTCAAGCCATCTGACGAAGCTGGACGCAAAAAATAGTGAAATTTTGGAGAAAAATAAAACCATTAGCAGTGTAGAAAAATCTTGACAGAACAAGAAATCGAACGTTTCGCTTCCACATGGTTCGTGGTGCTCAGTCTATCAACTCCGCGTCACATGCTTTCTCTATCCGTTGTACCTGAATACAGACTCATCTACCGTTTAATGAATAATATTATTCACGGCCTAATATTAGGACTTTCATAGAGAATGAATATTCAATTCCTCGTAGGTCGAGATTTATCTATCCTAATCAGTAAATTCACTTCATAGGTGACATTTGATTGAAAAGTTTTTCTTTTATTCTGGAATTAAAGAAAATCATATTCCATCAGGACAAGTTACCTGCCACCAAATGCGTTTTGACGATAGGAACATTGAGGACTTTGTAGACCTACTAGGATGTGAAGGAACATCCATCCAATTCGAAAAATTTGACTCCCTCTGTTCCATCTGTTAAAAAAACTGAAAAATTTCCTCGCTGATCAACGCTTTTTGTCCAATCAAGAACGTATTAGCTCTGTAGACGGATGCTTTGCAGAGCATTCGGAAGAACAATCCGGATAACAATGATACCGGATCACTTATGAATGAAATGTATTAATATTAAAGGTAATTACGTACATTGATAAATCTATTTTCAATACATCAATTGTAATTTTCCCTATCAGGCCGATAGAGATTTTCCGACAATACTCGTATGTAGTATTTATTAATTTAATGTATTTTTCATTAAGAATTTCATCACTTCAATACCTTCCTATTAATATATTATACGAATGAAATCGTTAATAAACTTTATCCATTCCTCAGTGTAGTTATAATAGAATCAATAAATCTAAAATGTATGCAACAAATCCTTTGTGAGTTTTTCAACATTTTATTGGGACGTAAAAGTAGATCCCACCAGCATCCAGAGTTTTTTAGTTGCTGGAAGCCAAATTCTGTTGATGGTGATACCCTACACCTAAAACAGAATAAAGTGTTTCGGAATTTGTACTTCTTCACAGGAAGCGTTAGGAAAAATTTTTAAATCTATCTATATATATAAAAATGAATTTCTGTTCGTTAGTCTCACTAAAACTCGAGAACGGCTGAACGGATTTATCTTATCTTAGTCTTGAAATGTTCGTGGAGGTCTAGGAAAGGTTTAAAAGGCGAGAAAAAATCGAATAATTTCCGGGAAAACCCTAAAAACAGCCCTTTTCTATTTCCCATACAAACGTTTTCTAAATAAAATACAAATCTACACCAGTCGAGCAATTTTCACCAAATTTCGTACACGTGTTCTTTGCGACCAGGAAACAAACACTGTCGGGGTGAGACGCGTCTTCCACCCCCAGAAGCGGGGGTGTAAATATTTAAACATACTAAAACAGCCGATATTTGAGTCGGATAAATATTTTTAGGGGTCAAAGATATTGATAGTGTTTCTACCAATGTTATTTGAATAAAATTTTCATCCCCTACGCCCTGTGAAAAGGACACCCTTCGGGTTTGGGGTGGAGATGCTTTACAGTAAAATAACGCGAATACAACCGAGATTGGAGTCAAATCAAAGGTTATGGAAGTCACTGTGTTTAGTTACGACATTCAAATTGGCATTTACCCCTCAGATGCAGGGGTAGCGGGGTGCAAATTTTGGAACATGCAAACACGGCAGATATTTGCGTTGAAGAAATATTTTTCAGAGTTAATTATAATTATTAGGGTTCGAGTAGCGTTACATAAAAATTGCGCAAAAGCAGCCGAAATTGGAGTCATATAAGGGGGCTATAGATAAATGACATCTCGGGCAACGCCGGGCACCCAGCTAGTATAGAATAAATTATCACATAAACATTAGACCTGTCGGTAACACTCTTGACTAATGGTCACTAATCGGTCACTTTGCTGATTATACAGATATAACAAACAAAGAAACCGGGACAGTGGTTGATATCAGGAAAAGGTTTATAAATTATGTCCACAAACTACGATTGATTCTAAAATTTCTAAGAAGATGGACTAACATCGTGAATGGATGACGATTGAAATTGAATAATGTAGTAGCTTAGAGCTTCAACAGTAAATCTGACCGATTTTGAACTGGCCAGGAAATGGTTGACGCCACCGTAAAAGCACGACACAACGAACATACCAAAACTACGCTGCACAGTCTTAAAGAACTAGTTCCTGCTCACGGTTTTTGGTTTTTCTTCACGTGCCATTTGACTTTTGCTTTGTGACAACATAAGAATATCTCTCAGAGATACAAAAAGCTGGTTAGTCTGACTGCCACTGATTTGGATAAAGTTATTGTAATATTTAATCTTACAGAGTTCAAGATTTTGACCATTACGATGCTTGGATTTTCAACAAAACAGACGATATCGTGCCGTTGTGGTTCGAGCTGGTGCAGACTGGTTTGTTACAGTGGATATG
Source organism: Zhengitettix transpicula (assembly GCA_037074705.1). Taxonomy (NCBI): domain Eukaryota; kingdom Metazoa; phylum Arthropoda; class Insecta; order Orthoptera; family Tetrigidae; genus Zhengitettix; species Zhengitettix transpicula. Next base: position 183,177,973 of record CM073591.1, on the reverse strand, counting down.
TCGCTGTCTGGCATCTGGATGGCGGCGGATAGTTCGTGAGCCCCCACAATTTGCTCAGGATTGGCTGGACTTTTATGAGTCTGGTCACCGACCGCTCGATATCCTGGCTGTCTACTCACTACCAGATTTTGACCTCCTGAAATTCCTCCTGCAGAACTTTTTAATTTTTCGTACCTGTCCGCTATTTAGATGCTTCTGAAGCTCAATTATTGCGACCTAATAATCGTCTTTTGTCCCTCATAGGGTCTAAGACCACCGTCCGAGTCCACCAGCTGACGCCTGGAAATAGGGTGCTCTTAAAGAAATGTTCATTAAAATGTAAATAAAACTGATGTTCAGCCTTAATATCCAAACAACAACACACGTATGATATGGTTGACTATTAACTTTTCTATTAAATAATGTAAAACGAGGTAATTTTTTAAAAATAGAGTGAAGTCGTATGATGAAATGAAAATAATGAAGTAATTACTGATATTTAGGCTGGAACAGACTATACAAAGTTTAATTTCTTAACATCAAAAGATAAATTAATTTATATATTGCAAAAGTTCAGCGGGTCATATTATCTAATCTTCATTTTACTTCATGGACCAAACATTAATTATATCTTAAATCTGTCGTGAACCGCTTTCAAGACTGGTTCAGCCGGAAGCTTTGTGTTATTTAACAGTTTCTTTTTAATTGTCTACTCTAGTTATGATGTTGCGATACTTTTTACTGATGTCTCACTATTTGACTTTCTTAACTCGATGGCTTTTCGTGATTGTCACACTGTTTTTTTTTGTGTTACGGTTTCTTTTGCTAATTTCTCTCGTGGTATTTGCGATGTATGGAAACTTCACATAAATTTATTAATATATGACAGAATTTAACAACATGAGCTTTGATATAGTTATTATTATGTCGTACCCAAAGAAAATCGATAAAAAATAAGCGTTACCAAATTAGATTATCCTCGAAGAAATAACTTCATTCTAATATCACAGTTTAAACGTGCTATGAAAACTTAGCTCAGACGTCGCCAATTAAAAACTTATTTATAAATAAATAAAAAGTTATTTATGCATCCCATGGCTGCTTTTAATGACGCTTTCATTAGATATCAAAGTTACATTTAAGGTGACAGTTGCTCAGTGCACAATTAGATTCGAGCTTGATAAATCTTTTTTTTTTAGAGCAACTGGCTTCATGAGGGTAATCCACGTTGGGCAACTCCCCTTTAATAGCATAGGATGGGATTTGAAAGGGGGAATGCGGAAGGGTAGAGGAAGGTAGCCAAGGGTTAACTAGGGCCCCCGGGCTATATTTTAAGGATCCTACCCGGCATTCGCCTAAAAGTAATGCAGGACAAACCCTATATCAGGTAGGTTGGGCATTGGGTACTTGTCCCACGCCCTTCCGATAGCGGGAGAGGAGTTTGCTGTGGGGACGCAGCATTCCCTTCCCCGTGTCTCGACCAGTTTAGGAGGCAGCTGGCCCACTATTCCAATGGTAATAGCGGACAACTCTTACCGTATGCCCAAGGTCTGTGACCCCGGAACATACACCTCTCAGAACTGGCCGAGGTGCATCGGCTTGTGGGAACCTTAGTTCAAAAACGGAGAGGAAAAGGCATCCCCAAAGGTATCCCCTTCGTATCTCTCCTACAAGGTTCTACCTGCGAGAAAATATCCCTCGCAGGTACTGCCTGCGAGAGAATAGCCCTCGCAGGTCTTGTGACTATGTTGTTTAAATACGTGGGATATATATATATATATATATATATATATATATATATATATACACGAGAGAAAGACATCGATAAGCAGTTGGCAGCGCCAGAGTTGACCAAGTAAGGTCACGTTCATTCACAGTGAGCAGCAGCTACAGTAGAAATGCTTATTAGTAATTGGTATAGATTCTGGAAGACGAAATACAAATTCTTAGGAGCTTTTAATTCATAGGTTGTGCATTGGAGGAGTTTGTACTTGGACGAAGGTATGGCAGCTCTCGCAGAGACAGACTTCACATTGGAACGACACCATACAGTATGTCTGTCGTATCGTGGATTGGAGCCAGGTCCAACGCGGATATCTGCACGATTGCTGTTGAGAGAAACTGCTTCATTTTGCTATCTTTGGTCTGCCCACTGCTAGTTCAACTCAGACTGGGTACGCAGGGGCTGTCTCTACGTCTTTTTTCTGTACGAAGACGGCGCTAGGCCATCGCAGTGCAGAGAACACGCTTAGCTTCAATCATTCCGAGTGAAGGCGGCACAGACTCCCGAATTTTTTTTTATCTATGTAGCCTGATGGCTACATAGATAAGCTGTTGCTTTTAATTTAAGGTAAGTCGGCTATCCAAACGGCCTTATCACATTTTTCTTGCGTGATTTATATATATATATATATATATATATATATATAATGTTCAAAATCTAGATGGATAGGATCTCATCTTAATTTTGCAATTGTATTTAATATCCAAAATCAGTCTTCACAATAACATATATGGTACTGAAAATATATGAGGAGAATAAATTCTTGATTTTTTTCTCATTAAACCACGAAAGTAAATTTTAAATTGCACTTACTCAAAACTACAGCATTTATCATTGACAATGGAGATAAAAACAGATAAAAGGGAAAAATCTCTCAACTCCCGTAGAGTGTAAAAATCAGAGTGAATTCTTAATAACGTACGGGGTGTATTGAGAATCGTTTCATCATAATTGAAACTAATATTCTGTTTGAAAATCATCTTTGTTCTCAACTAATTGAAGTAGTTTAAATCATATTCTGGGAAATATATTCATAAAATATTGAAAGTGTATTGTATAATACTTTGAAATTTATTCAAAAATAAATAAAACAGCCAATACGACAAAATCAATGGAAGAATGTTCAAAAATTTAAAGATAACCATAACGTGTTACCAAAAAATTTAAAATGAAACATAAATACAAAAATAACTTACAATCTTTGTTTTGTGAGTTTATGTAATTTCAATAAATAAATGTAAATATGGAGAGAAATTTCTACTAATGTTTGCTTTTTACCCACAATGCAAACGAAATGAATGTTGCGTGCACAATGCTATGGAGAGTAATATTTTTATTGATGCCAGTTAATATTAACAATGAAAATATTCTTGGTATATGTTAAATTAAATGATAGATATAATAGATAAATAATATAATAGATATGAAATTAAAACACCTTGATGTCCACTTTTTCGGTATAGACTTTATGATCCACCCGTCATTTAGATTAACAAGAAGGTCTCGACTTGTGCCATATACATCTGTAAAATATACAACATACATACTTTTTTTACATTAATCTTACATTGAAATTCAAAACAAACCTTCGAATTTCATTCTAAGATTAATGTCCAAAAATGTTGTTTATTTTACAGGTGAATATGATACAAGTCGAGAGCTTCTTGTTAATCTATATGGCGTGTGTATAATAAAGACTATACCAATAAAGTGAACCTCAAGGCGTTTTAATTCAATTTATTTATATCTACAAGATATTCAAGGTCCTAATTAATATCCTATGTTATCAGATAAAAATATTTTACAATAACATACTATCAAAAATTTTATTTAAATTATTTGTAATATATTTGATATTTATAGCCGAATTGTTTGATCTTCTGTTAAACATTTCACTAATCGATCATGGGTGATATTAGTTTTCATCTGCTAAAATGTATCTTAATAAAGAAAAAAATCGATTGGGAAAATGCTACATTTACGCTCCTTTTCTGTAGCACACGTTGTTAGAAAAAATATCTCTCAAATGTTATTATTTATTCAAATTACTTAATATCACAGGATAAAAAGAGTAAGAATTTTTTATTAAATTTATGTATTTCATTTTTTTGATATCATGTTGAAATAAAAATACTTACTTCTAATTTTTTGATGTTCTAAAAATTTTTTTTGGTTTATTACACCTGAAGAAGTTTATTTTATTTATTTTTTTAACTGATGTCAGCAAGTATTAAACGTTTGATGTTTAGTGTTAATTTATAAATGTGGAAATAAAATTAATATTAAATTATGATCTTCAGAATTTCAGGTAAAAGCTCCTTTTCAATTTTGTAAAGATATCAGTATATAATACAAGCAGTTGACGCACAAATTTCTTAATCCTTGAGAATAAATTACGAAGTTTGTGTTAGTGAACAGGATTGTCGTTGAATGTTGTTCCAGACTTACAATTATGTTATCTGGGTGCCAGTCCTTAATAGGGGGACGAAATCATCGTGAACGGTTCATAGCGTTAGAGTTGTGGGCAAACAATTCGCCTGCGGTAGAACCTATTGGTAGGATTTTCCGTAATGATTTATTTATAACGCATAGTTTTTATTTCGCGCCTTACGTCTATTGGTAGGATTTTCCGTAATGATTTATTTATAACGCATAGTTTTTATTTCATGAGTTACGTAATTTCTTGACTCCATCTATTTTATTAATGCACGACTATCGTCTCACCTACTCTTCACAAAAAGTATTAAATAGGAAAAAAATGGGCCAAACGGAGTTTTACGGTTAACCAAATTACGCTACTTGGAACAAAATAATTCTGTTCTTTTAATTTAGCTAAATTGAGACTGAAATGGTACTAAAATTGTTTGTAAACTATAGTATAAAATGAGATAAAATTTAGTTTAATATGTAGCTTATGTTTATCATATAAGGATATTTCAATACTTTCTATTAATTTAAAATCGAAATTTTATATGTTCAATGTATCTTTCTTTTTAAAATAAAATATTATTTACGTTTTAACATTTTTAAATAGTGAAGGACATCTACCTTATTTAGTAATTCAGAAAAAAGCCATTCAGTTGATTTTCAGTAAAGAGAAGAAAATTCCTGCCGAAACAGTTGAAATTAAATTCACATTTTGACTTCAAACGGCGATGGCAATTTCAACTTTCTGAAATCCTCCTCAGATAACGAAAAAATATTATCGAAATGGGTCCGGAGCGTTTCGTCGTGAAAGGGGCGAATAGGGAGGGGTTTTGCGACGTCTGATGTTTTTCCACAACAGTTTAATTTTGCTAAAGGCGTTCTTACGACGAGAAGAATTATCTAAATAGGCTCGACCGTTGTGGATAGGGAAAAATAAAGTGGGAAAGATGGACAGGAATTTTGATGACATCGGTTTCCAGATTCCGTAGCCCATGAGACGGAAGTATGTTACAATTACTCCATTCGAAGACACGCCTATATATAATAGTTCTGTCTGAAGATTTATTAAAATTTAACATACCTCTAACGACAATTCTAATTGATGCTAGATTTTTAAAATAAAACTGCGAACTTGTATGAGTTTACTTGAGAGGTAGATCAGTGGAATGCAAGATCAAGCTCTGATTACAATAATCGTCGCCGTTTGTAAAACACAGTATGTGGCAAGCCGTAATTATAAATGTAGCGTCAGTTTTCAATTTACGTTAAGAGTAAGGAATGTGAACGTGCTGAGTAGTTTGGGTCGTATTCTAGGAGCAACTATGCGGGCCTTCGCGTGTCGCACCTGGGGCCGCCACCTCTTATCGTCCAAGACTTAATTATTTCCGTTGCCGTCACGAAACCTGTTGGCAACTCACACCTCAGTCCCTCTCCCTCCTCAATTAGACAATGGCGTCACCTGCAACTGCCAAGGACTGCCGACAATGCGCCGCTATCTGCGAAAATTGCGCTTCTTTGTGAAAGGGCAAAATGTTCTCGGGATCCGATCTACGCTCTGCCGGACAGGTGCTTGTAAAAAATTGACGGAACAAAGCTTACGCTAAACAAGTCAGAGTTAATAATAATAAATTAAATGACAGTGGTGTGGCAATGAAGTTTCAAAGCAGTCCGAAAGGAAGAATACTTGTATAAATCATGGGGCATAACAGCTAATAATGACACCTGAATTCACTTAAATAAAATATTTATGTATATGTTAACCCACAGAGGCGAAATAGGGCTCGTGGCAAGATTTATACAAACATAATACATTACAACGATTACATAACTGTATGAACAAACTAACAATTTAACACACATATGCTAACAAGTGAAGTGATGTTTATTCAGCGTAACACAGTCCTCTATTAACATCACATTTCTTCGTCGCAGAATTTCTACTACGGGTATTTATATCAATATTTGTATTAGAAATGTGTTCAGAGTACAGCGTACATCGTATCAAGCATATTTATAGGAATAGACCTAGACTTGGAAGTTATCAGGCGATAGATAAAATTTTGTACCGAGTAATAATAATAGTTTTTTTTGATAGTTTCAGTTTTCGATATTCTTTACGGTCCTTGATAGAAAGGAAATGATATTCTCCATTTTTGATGAACTTACGTAAACTGGATTTTTAATATTTCAAGGTTTTCGAATACTGACCTTAGCACTCATTTCTCTTACAGCTTGAAAACTACGGTGCTACGAGAGGAAATGTGCAAAACGAACCATTTTGGCTGTTTGTAAGTCCAGTTGCTTCAAGATTAGCCTTAGTGAATAGCAAACAGAAATAAGTTTACATGAGTTACTTACTTCTTTCGTTGGAAGTAAATGAAAATATATATGTTTTCAGTACTTTCAGCATCAAATTATTTGCCCTTTGTCCTGCATCACTTTTAGGAGAGTGCCGGGTAGGATCCTTAAACTATAGCCCGGGGGCCCTAGTCAACCCCGTGGCTACCTTCCTCTACCCATTCGCAACCCCCCTTTCAAATCCCTACCTATGCTATTACCACGTGGACTATCCTCATGTAAAAATTGCGCTGTGCCACTAAATGTATGATGCTCTACAAATTCACTTTAGATTCTACAAAACATTTTTTTTAACGAAAATCAATGCCAGAACAACGCTAATGAATCCTAATCAGTTATTTTTTTATGTTCTGTTTACATAGTTAATATTAGTATTTTAACAGATTCTTTCGGGATTTCCGGACGTAAGTCTGTCACAGAAAATTAAATCATTTTCGTTAGACCGCAGTAAAGGTTTCGTACCTGAGCTTCAACTTATTATGATTTTATACTGGAAGAAACAAACCGTCCGTCTCGTTCCTTAGCCGCTCTGCCAGTCACGCGAAGGTTCCCCAATCAATTCCCAGCGTTCTACTTTTACAGTTTTACCATCAATTACAATTATTATGTAGCAGATAGCATCGATATTTCTTGTCGCCTGAAATGTAAATTATCCTCGGCAAACTTCACGACTCTGATGGTTTACTTTGAAGGAACATTATTTTAATCAGTAAGAAATGACGTCGTCTGAAAATCACTATCGCCAAAATGCCAACTTCACACATGGAATTCAATTTAACAATTAGCTGTGAATATATTCAAAACTATTCATCAGATAAAAGTCAAATTTTGAAAATTTGTTTCCTCGCACTTTAAGTTTCGAGAACAGGAAACGTTTGAATTAATTATGATAGCTTATATTCTTATACATAAAATTGACAGTATATGTATGAGTGTACGTATGATCTGCATACAAATCTACACTCGTGGAGAAAATTTGACCAAATTTTGTACACGTGCTCCTTTCGAACAGGAAACAAACACTGTGGGGGTTAGATTCGGATTCCACCCTCAGCGATCGGGGTGGACAGGGCTGGTTATTTAAAACATGCTATATTTGCGTCGAATAAATCATTTTCGTGGTCAGTGAAATTGATAGAATTTCTGCCAATGCTGTTTGTTTATATGTTTTACTTCTTTCTGTATTGGCGTGGAGCACCATTAACGGTGGGCGTGGACCGGTGTTACACAAAAATAACGTGAAAACAACCGACATTTGAGTCACATCCGGGGTTATGGCTATCGCTGCATTTAATTATGTCAACCCGGGCAACGCCGATAACCCAAGTAGTAATGTATAAACTTATGATTTTTAATTATTCGCAATATACATGACTCATACAATACCTCATTTTCAAATACTGTTACAACTTTAATATTGCATGATGTGTTTAATCAAAACTTGAGATGACATATGTCCAAGCACAGATCGTACAAAAAAACCTACTGGTAATCTTGTTCTCTTTAGTCTCGTTAAAGTCGCGTGACTTAAAGACAGTTAACGGTCGACACAATAAATATGTTATAAATTAACGAAGTTCTTAGTAATGAACACCACGATTTTTAAAGTTATGCATGTGAATATTTTATAAAATACTAGCTGGGTGCCTGGCGTTACCCGGGTTGTCTTATATCCATAACTCCAGACCGACAAATATTTATACGACGCAAATATCAAAATATCAACCGTTTAACATGTTTGAAGATTTTCCATCCCCCCGACCAACCCCGCCCGGGAAGTTAAAAGGCATATTGCCTTGTCATAATTCAACTCAGTGACTTCCATAACCCCGGATTCGACTCCAATCTCGATTGTTTTTGTGTTATTTTTATGTAATGCCACTCCATCCCCACCCTTAACGGTGCTCCCCGCCCAATCCCGAAAGGGCTTGAAATTATACGCAGACAACATGTAAATAAATTTTAATAATCTCATTGATACTAAAAAAAAATATTCGGCGCAAAAATCGGCCGGTTAACATGTTTGAGAATTTTTCTCCGCCCCCGTACCTCCGCACTACAACCAGAATTGTCCAGATTGTCATAAATAAACTCAGCGCCATTCCATAATCCCGATTTGACTCGAATCTCGGTTGTTTTTGCGTTATTTTCTTGATACGCTCCTCCACCCCCACCCCTAAGCGTGCTCTCCTGAGAAAGGAGTTAAAATTACACTAAAAAAATCAGTAGTAATACTTTCAATCTAATTAACTCTCAAAAATATTTATTCAACGCTAATATCGGCCGTGATTACATGTTTCATTATTTCCAGTCCTGTCCACCCCGGATCCTGGGGGTTAAATGTCCAAATTGAAGGTCATAATTACACTCAATGACATCCACAATCCTGGATTTGACTCTATTCTCGCTTGTATTTGCGTTATTTTCTTGTAAAGCTCCTCAAACCTCATCCTAGGCTGTAAGGGTTTGAAATTATACTCAGATAACATCGACATTGTTATCATAAATTTAAATAATAATCATAACAGCTGTGTCAATAAAATTTAAATGGAAATTAATTTTTTTTAAAACGTTATAAATTATATTCATACATAATTTTATTTTATTTTAAATTTATCATTTTGTCCGACTTTGTTTTTCAATACATATTTTAGAGAATTATAACACCTGAAGAGTTCCAAACCGGGGACTAAATGTTGTCTTTATAATTTCAATAATAATTTTTTTAAAAGGCGGCTAATTTAATTAATTTATGTTATTAGAAGTAATAAATGTTATAAACTAATTGTTTCCAACCAAGTTTAGTGATATACGGAACAAACGTATTAGTCAATGTATTTTGTTGATTACGTAATCCAGTAGGTAACATGAAATAATCCGTCATATGTTTCGTCCCCTTATAACGGATGTACAATATAACTGAATGATTCAGCAAAGCTCCGCACATAGATTCTGGGGTTTCCATCCGGTTAATCACATAATGTGCTGATTCGCAAGCCAAAACATCAGCTGAATTAATTCGCTTGATGAACACTTCAAATGTAATTATTTTAACGAATGTAAAATATAACTCAATAGAAAAGAAATAAATGACATATTGTTGAAAGAAGGAAAGTTTATAAACTTTTGGAAATAAAATAATTGCGAACAAGTTAGAATGTTGTGTGAAGTAGTGAATAATGAAAATATTTACTCAAATATTTTGTCTAAGAGCCAAATGGTAAGTTTCAAATGAGGCAGGTTCTGTTTGGAAATTTTCTCTGTAAATGTCGGTCTTAAAGTAGGAGAAAAATGTTGAGGGCATTTCTGAGCGAGTGGTTTATGTGAGCATTTAGGTTAGTCGCACGTGCTTGAGTGTAGGCATTTGGCGAAGCTCAAGCCCTTATCGAGGGACCACACACGGCCGAGAGCAATGTCGTGTCGGCCCAATTCCAGCCGGGCAATTAGTACAGGCCCCGATCCTATCGCCTCCCGACTTCATTAACAGTGCTACCGGCCCGTCGTCAAAGGCCACCACTTCAAATGTGACTTCATCGTTTGTTCTCAACCTTGGGATTGCTCTCGTACAGCGTGGACGCAACGATTTCAAATATCAGGCGGCTCACGTTCCTAGAGGTATGGAATTCGAGTTTGGAAACGGTTAAAAGAAATTTACACCTTTAATTTCAGAATATCAGCACTGATCCAGGCATACACTTGTTCCTCAAAAACCAACGTCTATATTTACCCTCAACATTGAAGTTAACAAACTTCCCGTTTATCACTTGACATTTGCGGTGAGAATATAAATATAATATCGTACTTTTTGTCTATAAATTTCTTAAATCAAGTGATATTTCAAGCATCAGTAGATCCGAAAGCGACGTAATCTAAATTCTTCTCTGTCGGTTACGCAGAATGTGTTCACCTTCCCCAAGCAAACGAACCGACCGATTTCAATGACACGTAAATGTTGTGTAGAAGCGTCAGAAGGTTCAGCGCAATTCAAAACCGCCATTTCCATATGGTGAAGAAATGGTTGGACTTCAAAATTCTTGAAATATTTGTTTTTCGTAAGAAAAAGGTTAAATTTGATTTCGATGGGACTCCATATCGTGTAACGTAATTATTTGACCGGGCAGTATTGAGTAGAAAATAAAATTTAAAAAATTTAATTTATTTGATTACTAAATTTTAACAGGGTTATTAAAATTAGGATTATTATGGCGGTTAGCTCAGGGTATCACTATATACACTATATACAGTCACTATATACAAGAGGCTGAAATGAAAACATTACTTCGTTCAAATCGCAGGGTCGTGATCCGTGAGCGTCCTGCAGCAGATATCTCGTCAAACGATGCAGAAATACAGACACATCTGATTGTCTTTCTCTCGTCGGTCAAGTGCATGAACGACAAGTACATGCTGGCTCAGGCGGCGTGTGCAAGGTTCCATTGGGCATCCTTCCTGCTCAGCGACACGTAGTCTCCAAGTCCGACAATGAACTCCGGTTCAGATCTGTGGCTGCATTGAGTTGCGTTCTCTCTCTCTCTCTCTCTCTCTTAAGGCTGGTCACTTAACTAGTGTATTGGACTTGCACTTTTCTTCCTAGACTGCGATGATAGACTTCCTCTTAACCACTCTCCCGACCTCGTGTCTCATCCAAGCTTGACAATTTCTTTCCCCACCACAGGGATGGAAATCATATCAGCTGACCTTTCTCCGTCAATCAATTTAAAATATTTTACTTCACGAAGCTCAGTACTGAGTTGTGCCATTCGGATTATTAATATATTAATGTATGTTGGGTGAAATTTTCTCAAACGACTCCTTTTAATCCATGTACACATTCTGTCTTGTCCATACGGCGGCGCCAAAATGTTAGGAACAGAAATACCAATGACTTGCTAACTGCTGGCTTGAACTTAGATTTCAATAAAATAAATTATTTAATAATGGGGTGGAGCACTTCTTCGCTACAATAGACGTTTAACAAGGTTTTAAGCGTGCTAAAATATTATTATCATCATTAGACTTTTAAATTAAGTCTTCCCTTTTTTGTTTTATTGTTAAAAGGATCCTATTAGTAGGTAACCGGGATCTTGGACGTCAATAAAGTACTACAAAAATAAAAAAATGAACTTTATACTAGAACAATGAGTTATAAGTAACGAGTAAAAGTAAAAAGGTAGACCAGGTACTATATATTGTACACAAGTTTTTCTGATTAAAGTTTACCCTACCTTTAAGAAGAGTGCATAATGGTTTAATGTATGGATGACGGTCACGCAGCCCGTAAATTACAAAATTAGGTCGTGATACAAATGTCATAAGCATTACTGTAAAATTTATTGCTTTCACGCATTCCTTTCATAAAGCTCTTATAATTTTCAACACCTGATGGAAGCAACAATGTTTGCAGAAACGTTGTGTGGTATTTACTTTATCACCCAATTTTGTCTGTTTAATGGCTTCCTTTCTAAATTTAAACTAATGCAGGATATTTTATATAATCTAATTTATCTAGCATTCCCTTATTTATTGCCCCTAGCTGGGTGCCCGGCGTTGCCCAAGTAATTATTTACATCATTATTTAATTCTACTATAGTCTATTTGTCACTACGTGATTTACCTACCTTTTCAGAGAATATGTTAATTTCATCATACCCGGTATGGCAGAACTACAACTTAACCGGCAAGTTCAATGTCATAATTAAACTCATCGACATCCATAACCCCAGATTTTACACCAATCTCGGTTCTTTTCACGTTATTTTTATGTAACGCCCTTGAACTTTATCCCTAAAGTTTCTCCCCTCCCATGCCGAAAGGAATTAAAATTATACTCAAACTATCAACCTCATTTCACTCGAATATAGGCCGTTTTAGCGTGTTTGGAAATTTCCACCCCACCGTATAACCCCGTCTATATGGCTGGTAGTAGTGTCTTACCCTCACAGTTCTTGTCTCTTGTTCAAAAGGAACGTGTGTACAAAATTTGGTCAAAGTTGTTCAACGCGTGTTAATTTGTATGCTGAATTTACATACATGAAAAAATCACACACTCAAATACACAAACAAAGAGTCAAATTTTATTTATTAGAAGATAGTTTTCTCGCATACATTCAATCCTTAATATTTCTGAATGCTGATGAGAGACCGAGTTATTACTATATCTCAAAACATTATTCATAACTACATTTTCTTTTTAAATTCACTAATTTGCACATGATTTTCAAAGTATCTCTAAACCTTCAAAATTGAAACAAATTTAGAACATATATTCTGAGGATTCAAGAAGCTTAAAGAAAAATTTGACCAAAAACTGTTGTCATGGCTGAATTATAATCGTCATCAATACGTAAGTGTACCAAATTATGTGTATTCAACACAGCGTTTTCACTGAACAGGATGTGTAGTTTATTTCTCAGTTTCCTAATTGGTGGGAAAGAATTTTTATTTGCGAAATTCAAATGGATATTGCGCTAAAGAGACAGAACACATTACGAAGATAAAAGTCAACGTTGCAGAATGCTGATATAACAATCAAAACTGAAAATCAAAAATGTTCAACATTTAGGTTATCAATGAAACCAAACTTCAATGGCGATGGGTTGAGGTAATGTTGAATGAGTCAACATTTCCTAATCAAAGTTAGAACAGAGCACATTAAGAGCCAATAGAAGAATTCTGGTTCGTAATGGTGGAAGCGAAGGTCGCAATATCTTATATGGATGTGTCTGAGTGCCGTAAATTCTTCACTGGTAGTTTAGTCATTAGTCACACACAGAAATATTCGGGGCCTATAGGAAATAAGTGCTTGTGATGGAAATAGCTGAGAGCAGTAAGCCTATCGCCTCCAGATGCTATCTACAGATACAAAGTGCTGAATCCTAAATATTTACATTTTATCACGGTAGAAATTAACACCTAATTGGACGCAATTTGCATGAGGAAAGGGGGAAAAAGGATTCCATGCTTGAATGTATTTCATTAGAAAGAATTCGGTGAAGGAAGTGGCCCTACGCGGCGGGACCGGTTACGAAGGAATGATACTGCAAACAAGATCGGAACGCAGTGCTACGTACGAGAGGCCATTAAGCCAATAGTAACAGGCATTAGCTCAAAGCCATTCAAAATATATCACGTCTCCCGCGTATCTGTGTACATTACTTCAGGCGTTGTGTGGTCACTGGAAAGGTCGTGAATCGTAATGAGGAAGATCGTTGTTCTACTGCTTCAAAAACAATGGCGCGTCGCTCTTCTCTGGTTGTGATAATCTCCCAAACTATACGTCCAGAAACTTCTTCTGTGCGATATCGTGACCATTCAAGATTAGGTTCGGACAATATTAAATGCCCAGTGTAAGGTTGAAGAAACAAGTCTGGGAGAATATGGGTCGTCGCACCGTCTTCTTTCGATGCAAAGAGGAATAACTAAGATGTGCATAAAGAAATCTAAGATATATATTGTAATACCAATTAAACCGGCTATTAATTGTTTTTAATATAATTTAATTGTTGGCGGTACGGGTGCTTAAAGACGACAATCAAGACGGGTTTTTCATTGTTAACAGTCGAGACTGGAAACCACGCGCTTAGAGAACTCAGTATGCGTCGAGAACTGGGACATAGCAGTTCGGTCCACTTAGAGAAATAAAAACAGTAAAAGTCTGCGGATCCAGAATAATGAATAGGGCTATCTAGGAAGTCCAACAGCGAGATATAATAGTTTACATAAAACACAAGTAAACAGTTTTGACGGAGAGACTTATATAATCGCAGTTTGGAAGCAGAAGTTTTGCTTCACAAACTGAACTAATTTTCGCATAGAGAGACTTTGAGGAGACCAACGTCCGGCAACTGGCTGACGTTGAGACGTTGAGACGTTGAGAGTTAGCTAATCCAGGTTCCAGGATAGCAGAGATCCAGAGCAACTACCGTGTGTTCAAAATCTAATGAGTAGAATCAGTGTATAATGGCCTGTTTAGTGGGTGTTGACTTCAAGCTACAAGAGTCCGAACTGGTACCAGAAGCACTGTCGTGAGTACAAAATAATTATTAATGACTGTAAACGATAATTAGAGGGTATGGTCAGATTTCGTTCGCGTTTTTCTTTTCATTCGTTGTATTTTACTTTTGTATTTAATATTGTATTCCGATTACTTCAATGAGTTTGGATTGTTAATATTTTAGTCCATTGTGCTTGTTCTTCCTATCAAACCCAGTGGTGACCGTGAGATAATGAGAAATTCAACGTAATTGATTGTAAAATTATAAATCTATATTTTCATTGAACGCCACAAATTAATAAAATAAAATAAAATATTTGTTTGTTAAATTGACGGAATTCGGCGTGCAAAGCTAGGCTTATAATGTGTAATTATCAACAATAAATTTTAAAAATACATATTAATTTAGTTAGTTATACCTATTAATTAAGACCACCTAATTAATCATTACGTAAATGGCTTTCACAACGTGGGGCAAATTAATTTAGTTAAATCTTTTATTTTTAGAGCAACAGGCTACTGAGGGTGATCCACATTGGGCAACTCTCCTTTAATAGCATAGGAAGGGATTTGAAAGGGAGGATGTGGAAGGGTAGAGGAAGGTAGCCAAGGGTTAACTCGGGCCCCCGGGCTATATGTTAAGTATCCTACCCGGCATTCGCCTAAAGAAATGCAGGGAAAACCCTAGGAAAACCTGCATCGGGTAGGTCGGGCATTGTGTGCTTGTCCCACGCCCTTCCGATAGCGGGAGAGGAGTTTGCTGTGGGGACGCAGCATTCCCTTCTCCGTGCCTCGACCAGTTTAGGAGGCAGCTGGCCGACTATTCCATGGGAATAGCGGACAAATCTTGCCGTTATGCCCAAGGTCTGTGACCCCGGAACATACACCTCTCCAAACAGGCCGAGGTGCCTCGGCTTGTGGGAACCTTAGTTTAAAAAACCAGAGAAATGTCTTCTTCTTATTATTATTATAATTAAGACATCTTTCGACTATAGTTGCAATTCTATAAAATATTTTTGTATAAATATTCAATACATTACAATTCAAAGACAAACTTGGGTTTGTTAATATTCTAACAATTCATTTGTTCTCCTGACGTGTTTCGGTATAATTTAGCATTTAACATAAAAATAGTAGTCTGTCAATATTACGTTTTCACCCTTCCAGTATGACTCACCGGACAATAATTTCACTTTAATTCCTTTTCCTGGTTGCCAGTATTCGTTTTTCCAGGGATGAACGCCAAATTCAGACTGAATTCCTAAATAAGTGAAATTATACGTAAATGTTATAATTAGTCGGGACCGAAGAGAAAATTAAATAGATTGCAATTCAATTTTTAAATAAACGATAGGTTTCATTACTTCAGTATTAAAATTATTAATTAATTAAACTATTATGATTCAAGTTGTTAGTTACACGAGTTTTAACACGCTGTGTAATATTCAGAAGTTAATAAAATCATTTAGCCTATTACTCCAAAAAGAGAAGCTAAACTAGTCAAGAGACGGAAAATAGATGCTGTGACCCAACAGCAAACCCCTCTCTCGCCATCAGAAGGGCGTGGGACAAGTACCAATTGGCCCACCTACCTGATTCAGGTTTTCTACACTTAGTCCGTCGTCACTAGAAGGCGAATGCCGCGTAGGATCCTTATACCATAGCTTAAGGACCCCTGGCTACCTTCATCCACCCTTCCGAATACCCTCTTTCAAATACATTTATTATTACTATTGCCACCAAGTGGATTAGCGTCATGTAGTCTTTACTCTAAAATACTGATTGTTGATATTAGTTGTACTATTAGGTATATTAGTTATATATATATTATATATTATTGTTCTGTTGTCTTATTTATAGTGAGTTTTATTACTAAACAGATTAAAAATTTCAGTTTAGTTTTATTTATCTTTAAACTCCATTTTTTGCCTTGTATAATAGTTTTCAACTGTTCTACAAAGTAATTATATTTGGAATCCTCGGTATTTTCAATTTATTTAATCGACTTGTTTAATTTGGAAATTGTTTAAAATAGTATTAATTATATTAAAATCCTTGTAACTTAATAATAAAATCTTATTTATCATTACAATTTTAATAACATACGTAGAATAAATTTAAATGTGAGCAAATACAATTTAAGCAATATTATAATATAAAATTTTTGATTGGAAGTTTTTTACTTTTAAGAATAAATTCCTAAAAGTTCGGCTCGTTCAAATAAACTTATTAATTATGGTACAATTATTAGAGATATAAATAGCTACAAAACAATACAAAAAACTGCGTGCACTTCCATGAACATCATTTTAATCGCCCCTTCTCCGTGAAACTATGAGAAATTAAAACTAGTTAGTCGGTTTGAACACTGATACTAAATATATCAATCAGTTAAGAATATATTAGAAAACAGGATTTATGGTATTAAATAACTGGTTTTTATCAGAGAGAACGAATAATAAAATAAAACATAAGTGTATGTGTTTGAATGTTCTGCTTGCTAATTTATAAGGTGGAACAACTTCAAACAAAATTTATACACAAGTTACTTACATCCCGGGAACAAACTCTAAGAGGGTAAGACACCTTTCGGATTGGTTTTGAATATTAAAATGTTGCAAAAACGATGCATATTTGTACCGAATAAATAATTTTCGGGGTCGCTGTGATTGAAAGTGTGACTCTTGTTAGTGTAAACAGAGTAGGTGGGGATCAACCAATCGTAGGGGTGAATTTGTTAGGTGGTGACACAAAACTGATGCTAAAACGATAGAGATTGGCGTCCAATACAGGGTAACTGAATTGAACAATAACACTATAACACTTCGAATGGCGGCTAAGTAAACGTTCTGACCCTAGTAACGCTAGGCACGCGTTAGATGTGAGTGGCATTTGAAAATAATTCGTTTGTAACCATCATTAGTGCCATTATTAGTTCACTCAGATTAAGTCTCAGTTGAGTGACGGTGGATGATGATAACTGAAACAAGAAAAAAATAATAATAATGTTAGCCAAATTCAGACAACTGAATGCATATAAATACCACACAACGTTTCTGAAAGCCTTGTTCCTTATTTCATGCGCTAAAAAAACTTGTTTACATCACCAGTTCTCTTTAGAGAAACGTAAAACTCCTGTCCAGATGGAATTGCTGTGACACAAGTTGCTAATATACCTGGCGAATGACTGCGTCGATGTAATTAAAGTGTAATATTTGGTAATCCCATGGGGACAGAAGAGTTATCTAGGATCTATGAGAATAACAACTGGGTGTAGTGAAAGGAGAAAACGATGAAACTAAAGTTTCTGACTGTAACCTTCGTTACTTATTTCTTACAAAGTAATGAAGCAATTAAAACAAAAATTTTCAACAGCCTGTCATACGATATTGTTCAGTGGTCAGAACTGTAGTAATATGTAGAAAACATGTTCAAAGGAACGGGCAATTTACTCCAGGATCAGATCTGACTAATAGGGGAAAAACCAAACTGAAGTAAGTTCAAATAAAAAATATGAACCCACCAAATTGAAAGTATCTTCTGATGTGGTTGTAATAATGAAAACATTTCGTTGTAAGGGTTACTAAGTGTTAGGCATCAAAATACAGAATATGAGGATAATATCACCAAGAATTGGTTGGCGGTAAAATTTTTTTAAGTATGTGTGTGTAGCACAGAATAGTAATTTTGTGAAAGATGGACAATGGAAAACTTGAAAGAGTAGACTTGGACCTTCCAAAGTGTGTTATTAAAGAAAAAATGATAAAGAAACGAGAAACCCAAGGTGAAACACCGAATCAGCACGGGCGATAATCTTCTGGTTAGTCACAGACCGTGTAGGATGTCACCTGCAGAGTGTGGATCATCCAAGAGGAAGTTGACAAAAAGTTGAAAAATGACATTATCAGAAAGTCTTCTTTTGTGGTTGTCGTAAAAAAGAAACACGGGACTTGGCGATTCTGTGTCGACTGTCGTCGATTAAATCGAACCTTAAGAAATACATTTATCCGCCACCGCGGATCGACAACACGTTCGATTGTTTAAGCGGAGCAGCATACTTAGCAACTGTAGATCTGCAGATCAGTTACTAGTGACCGTTATGAAGTGTATACAGATTGACTGAATCACGAAAAGTGTGACTTTGTGACTTCATAAATAAAGATCCTTGGACACATCGTGTACGGTGAAGGAGTTCTCTCAGATTCGGACAAGATCGGTGCCGTCACAGATTTTCCCACGTCGCAGAAAACTTTGACGTAAGAAGTTTTATAGTGCTGTGTTCGTACTATGGAAGGTTTATCAAGGATTTTTGCACGAAGACTCGCCCCCTGCAAGACCGTCTGAAACGATACACAACATTATTTTGAGGCGATGTAACAAAAATATGGTTTATTATCTTGAAGAAAGCTTTGCCTTCTTTTCCGGTTCTTGGGATGTTCGACGAGAAAGCTTTGACTGAACTACACACTGGCTCAATCAATTATGAAATCGGTTCCGTGATGGTGCAAAATCGAGTTGATACTGATTACTTAATCGCTTATGCTTCTCAAATCCTTCCTAAGCCGACAGAAATTATTCGACGACCTAAAGAGAATGTCTGGCTGGTACCTGGTACCTGGCCGATTAACAAAATCCGGCCGTACTTGTTTGGCAGGCCGTTCACTGTTGTGACTGACCGTCACGCTTTATGTTGATTGACAAACCTTACAGACCCATCATGTCGCCTTGCCAGATGGGCACTCAGGCTCCAAGAATAGGAAGTCTCAATCGTGTACAAAAATGGTCGGTTACATAATAACACCGACTGCCTCTCCAGAAACCCAGTGAATGATCAAACAGCCCTGGACTGCTACGGTCCCATTCTCACTGCGTTGACCAACATTAACAGCGGACTGACGACGAACTACGCAAGGTACTTAGACAGAGGAGAACCCACGAAGAAAGGATTCCACTTAATCGATGTTACATTGTATAAGCTGAACGGAACTGGTTAGTCGTCATTCCGACACATCAGAGATTCTACGGTATTTTCACGACGCACGATCATCTGGATATTTGGGATGTGATAAAACGTCAGTTAGGATCAAAGGTCTAGCCTCTTAAGAAACGTAAGGATTTACGCCCACCATTGCCGAGAATGCCAGCGGCGGAAGAGTATACCACTAGTCCCAGCTGAACAGTTTATTCCGATTACAATTGCAGTGGCCCCGTTTCACGGAATCGGAATTGAACCCCTACGTGGATTTCGGAAAGCGAACCTTGGGAATAAGTGGATAAGTGGATACTATGCAGTCACCCGATGCGATCCGACAGCCGAAGCTGCAGAGACAGCTATGTTTCTGGTAGACGAGATCTCGGACCGAGGTAAAGTTTTGAAATCCAAGTTGGTAAGCAAAATAATCTCGTTGTCAATATCACCCACAGGATGACAATTGCCTACAGTCCTCAAACGAATTGCCTTACAGATTGGTACACATAACTGCCCGTTGTAACTTTGCGTACAACGAGGAAAAAACAAGATACTATAGGTTTCACCCCATTTTTCGTTCTACACGGACGAGAGGCCGAGATAACATTAGACGTCATGTTCCAATTGGTACCAGCTGATGGCCAGGAGGATTACGTCAAGGAATTAATAACCGTGACGGAGGAAGGTCGACAACTGATGCGATTCCAAACCTTAAGCGATCAGGAAAAGGATCAAACAGGGTTCATCGCGAAACACAAGGCGGTATTTATTAAAGCAATCTTGTATGGGTTTTTACACAAATAGGAAAAGCCGGTCTATTCGACAAACTTCTATAGCGGTAATTCGTCCCGTATCAACTATCTCGTCGGCTGTCTGACGTTATGAACGGAGTCGATGACCACCACCCATAGTCCAGACGGCTCAAACGGAAGGCTCGCGTACATGTTCAACGTATAAAGCCATACCACGATTCAGAGTCACAGCTACACGAAAACGACAGGAGTGCCGAATCGGATGGCACGTTATTCTGGAAAGAAGCATGTATCCACTGGTCTGATATAGCACCCGTCAACAGCATTGAATCATAATTATTATTGTAATATTTATTTGTTTTAAGGTGTTTGTGCTAATATAGGTCAGAGACTGTATGTATAGTATATGTTTGACTTGTTCTTTGTCTGTCAACGTATCTTTGGATATGTATCTTCTTTGGACTAGTACTTAAACGTGATTGTTCATGGTATCCACGTTATAAACAAGTGTTACGTAATGATTATTTAAGATTGAAGATCGTGACAATATATTGTGGAAAACATTGTTAATTAAATTGAACAAAGGAAGGAAATCAAAATTAAGCCAATATATTTAAAAGATAGGAATTTATTTGGCAATATATATTGTTAAGTATATGCCACGATGAGAATCTAACTTTCAGGACCGCTAATCGGGCCTCAAAGACAGTAAAAAATGAATTTAAATTAACAATAACAAAATTTTATACCAATAACAAAAAGTATTAGAAATCTAAAAAGTTATTTAAATCCGGCAAAGTTATAGAAATCTATCAGTAAATGATATTTACGTAAAGGTTTACAGATTAAAGGGGTTTTTTTACATACAATTTATTTAGAACTGCTTTGTGCACACGTGATTGTTTAATTTTTATAATACACTAATTTCACTGATGTTATATCCTTCACACTTTCCAACACTTTGCAACATTTTTGGCGCCTATCTACTTCGCCGAATTTGTATTGTCACGCTCAGTTTACTGTGGAGCATCTTTAAAAAAACTGATGATCTTCAGCCCATAATTTGTTGAATTTGACGTAGAAAACTAGCTCGGACTACCATGGTCAGTTCCAAAACACACTGATTTTACGAACACAGCCCTAGAAAACTAGGGTTTTCTGCGACGTGGGAAAATCTGTGACGACTCTGATCTTGTCCGAATCTGGACGAACTCCTTCACCGTTCACGATATGTCCAAGGATCTTTATATCTGAATGTCTGAGTTCTCCGCAGGCTCCCAAACACTCTCTTCTCCCTGAATATCTGAGATTTCTGACTACATACAAGTCTCTGACTGAGTGTTTACCGTTCTGCTAAACTTCCGAGCGTCTTATATACCTTTTCGACAATACACCTAGCAACCATTATCGTCTCTGTATTCTCGCACCAAACAATGACGTTCTTTACAATTCTCTGACCTCAAAGTTATGCCGTCAATAATTAATGAAACAATTTATTAATATTTCATTACATATTTGTAATCTCTACAATATATATATATATATATATATATATATATATATATTGTAATAAACAACAAATATTAAAGAATTCGACCCACGCTTAGGCGCCAAAATATAATGAGTAAAAAATTTAAATGAATTTGGCCCACGTTGAGGGTCAAAATGTAATGAATAACAAGATATTAAATTTAAACGGCCCACGTTGAGGCACCAAAATGTAATGAATTGAATATTAACAAAATTTAATCAATTGATTAATGGGTTAATTTTATTTTATTAAATTTAAACGAAAAGGATTCAAAATAATTTACCAAATTTTAAACTTAACAAAGCAATTAATTTATTTCAAGTAAAATAACAACATTTCTTGACGTGATTATTTACATTTGTGTTCTTGCAATTTTACAGATTTTATCAACTCTCATCTCAGGGTCGTTTATTTTGGCCTTCTAAATAAAGAACCAACTTTTTTACATTTAAATTAATCAATCAAATTTTACAACATTAGAGTTAAACAATGAAATGAACGTGAAACCGAAATCTGACGATTTGATCCTTATTTAACGTTTACAAAACTTTAATTAAACTTTTTTCTACTTACAGTCTCTTTGCTGGTACCAGGCATTCGTTTGGGTTCTGACGAACTATACACTTTTCACATCTAACGGGCCATAATTTCACAGAATTTTAATTTATTTCAAAACACTGTCCAAAACTTTGGTATCTATCAACTGGAACGATTACTCCGTACAGCTCCTGTGGTCCTCTCTCTCTCAGCTATGGTATTCCTCGTTCTAACTATTGGTCAGCCAGATTGTTATCAACTCCTTCTCGATTAAATTTGCGACAGGCTTTACATAAGTAAATATTACAATAATATTTATGAATGTGACATTGCTCCATCTCCAGAAGAACAGCCACCCGCGGCTTGTTTTTAATGCTGTTGACGGTTGCTATATCAGACCAGTGGATACGTGCTTCTTTCCAGAATAACGTGTCCGGGATGACCATCCGATTCGGCACTCCTGTCGTTTTCGTGTAGCTGTGACGCTGAATCGTGGTATGGCTTTATACGTTGAACGTGGTCGAGAGCCTTCCGTTTGAGCCGTCTGGACGATGGGTGGTGGTTATCGACTCCGTTCATAACATCAGACATATAAATTCAATTTATATGTCCAAACTTTACTCAATGAATTTACTGTCCGCAACCTTTACTTTATCAAATTCAACCTGCGACTTTTATTGATGAATTTCTGTCCGCGAATTTTCTCGGTGAACTGCCGCTGTTAGACTAAAGTTTTAGAAATGCCTGCCGCCGACAAAGGCTCGCCTGTACATGTGTACCCATTGTTGTTTAATATTTTCGCCGATAATATTCCACCACAAATTTCCAATTATAAAATCACTAATGGCCTCCAATTAGTATTATAATATATAAAGTTTGTAACGCAAATTAAATTAACTGAAATAGTATTTTCCGTAAAAATTTATGAGAACGATGAACCTACTGGAACGTAATCTCGTAATGAGATTAATTTTATCTTTATCACTGCATAACGTTATATTTAATTAAGAAAAGTCTTGGAAAAGGATGTTAATGAAGGTAAATTCTGATGATGGCATAATGGAGACATTATACTGAGCTTAACAGCTGCAGCCGCACCTGCCCTGACTACGAGTACATAAGCGGGCTATTATTTTATCGACACGTAGCTGACGCGTCACGTCGCGCTTAGTGCAGCAAATTTTCATAGTTGCGAGCTTGGCGAGTCAAGGTGAAGTAACCTTGGTAATGGGCTGCTTTTGTTCGCGCAGAATAAGGGGTTCCCTTGTGAAGGCCTAGTAGAAAATGAAGCAATTCAAAGCCTCTTCTTACTAGGACAATAGCTTAATTTGAAAATGTTCTAGTTTCCACGTCCGATATTTCCATATAACTTTTCCAACCTTCTGGGACATTGTTATTTAAGGCACCAGTAAATCTTAATATTAATATTAATATGCAGTTGAGGAGTCTCTCAGATACATTGGGCTGACTTACATTATATGTATTTCCGCTTTGTGCTTAGAAATTGTATACCATCCGCATTAAGAGGTCATTCCCTACATCTAAAACAACGGAATAATATTCAGAATAATGATGTTGGCAGTAGACATCCCATTTATTAATTACATATAATCATTAAACCCTTTACAAGACTTAAGTGAAAATTTAATTTCATCCTTTTTCACAATTCAATAGTACGGCAATAATAAAGAATATATAATGAAGTTGAAAACTCCACAATTATTTTATTTTTAAAATAAAATATTTAATTTACAGGCCATAACACTGCTGTATCGTTTCACTTCACAAAATTTCCGGCATTTCTCTAACAACTGTTCAAAAAACTTTACGTTGTCGTACTTCTTGTCACTCAGTTTTGCTGTAGAAGTACGTTAATATCAAATGTGATATATTTTCAGCTTGTGTTCAGCTTAGACTTTGCTGAATTCCTAATTATTTAGTCACGAGAATCTGATCGGTCTGGTCATGGCGTGCAAATTTAGTTCTGCAGACCAGCCGAGAATAAATAATTAGGAATTCAGCAAAGTGTATGCTGAATAAAGGCTGAAAATAGTTCATTTCGCATTAACGTACTTCTACAGTAAAACTGTGTGACAATAAATAGATCGACGTAACGTTCGCGAGAGTTGCCGGAATTTAATGATGTGAAACAATATAGTAATCAGTGTTATGACCGGTTGTTTAAATATTTTCTTTAAAAGTAAATAACTGTGAAGTGCACAAATCATACGGTATCGGAGAACCTCTAAATATAATGGTATGTTGAAACTTTATTTTCTCAACTTTTATGTAAATATAATTTACCGTCCGATTTCTCTAGTATTCTGTTAGATTCTTTTATACAATTTTGTTATTGTAAATTTAATTTGTTTTCCTTTTGTAACTCTTTTCGTGCTATGGTGGTTATGAGTATCATTAAAAGCTGTGGCAATTTTTAAAAAGTATTGTATAAAACTTAAAGTTTGTAAGGAATAATATTTTTGTTATCATTTTAAAAATTATTTTATTTCAAGGATAAATCCTAAAAATTATCGATTCCTTTTTAAATTAGTTTTTTTTTACATAATTTGACTCCAACGTGTACGCTTTATATTTCCTTTTGAAAATTGTATACTACAATATATAAGTCTATACTTCCATTTGTGTTCGTATTCTCGAGCTGTTACTCTGATTGTACTTAGTCACTTCCAATTCTGGGCTTATTATTACTCCGCCACAGTCTCATTAGCTTTATTTCCCTGTTTCTTTTACTTTCTCCTTTTTAGCTTCCTTTCTTTACAAAATGATTTACTCTCTGCCGTTTCTCTACTGTTCTCCTTCGTTGTTGCTCTCTTATCTTAGCTCTTCTTCCTTTTTACTCAAACAGTGGAATACCCGATAAATACTTACTTATCCTCATTACTGCCTACAAATTTCAATACAAGATAAAATTTATTTAATAAAGTGCTCACAATTTTTTTTTGACGAGTTTCTTTGTACGCATATCATTCTCGTATCTTCTAACAGTAAGAGACGTCATCATGGTATTGGGGTCTGTGATTTGTGCCATTCATTATTTTTCATTTTTATTTTGTAATCATTGAAAGTTAGACCACGTGCGTTCACGGCCGACTTCCGGAGGGTGACCTCGTGTTTCCGGTTACGAGCACGTGGTTATAGGGGACGTCATTCATACATCCACGGATGATTTCCGGAACTTGATCGGGTGCCAATGGGGAGACCTGTTTTTGTCGCGCCAAGTTGCGAACGGGGAGAGGGCAGACCGGTCCTCAAGGGTTGCAAATGTGACGCAGCGGCAAAGAAGAGATGATTGCATGGTGTTGCGGAGGAACAACTGCGAGGGTAAAAAAAGAGGAGAACATGGGGATCGAGGGTCTTCAATAGTCTGAAGTTTTAACTAATAACACTAAAGTCTAGTCTGATATCTTACGTTTTGGGTGTGGTATACAAGTCTGTCTTGTTAATTATGGAAGGCAGTTGTTTGTATATAGGGCCGAAAGCAGAATCGCATCAACGGAACCATGACGACGAGGATCACCCCAGCCGTCGCCATTGCCAGCCTCGTATTCAGCAACAAAATGAAATTATAATTTATTCCCACACTTCAGAATCAGTACGAGCAGTTTAGTAAATTCACGTAATTTAATTCATAATTACATAGAGAATTTTTCATCAATTTTTTTTGTTATTCTTTAAATTTGGCCGCGGGGAAGTTAGTATCACGAAATTCCTTGCGTGAGAATGCAGGAACCCATATGAGCCCTGAGTAAAAACAGTCTCGTGATTCTAAAGGAATTTTGCGCATTTTAATTAAATATTTTTTTTTATTTCCATGTTTCTAGCAATGAAAATAGATGTTTGGCCTTTTCATCCAGTTTCTACATTATTAATTTTTATTCAACATTTTAATTCCTTTATTTCCATCTACATATAATTCACATAACCACGTCATTTGAAAATTATACATTCGGTGTTATAACAATTTTTTAAACGTGGTTAAATTTCCTTAACAAATTGGTTAAAACTAGGCTTCAGAGTTCTTGCTGAACTGTAGAAAATGTAATATCCTACATAATTAGTTTACATATAAATCTTGGATGACAGAAGATTAAAATTTTCATCAACAATTTAGATCACAAATACAATAGAAATATATTATTTTTAAAAAGAAAATTACAGAATTATGAAATTCAGGACATACATTGTTACATTAAATTTATTAGATGATATCAAACGGCTATCAATATAAAAAATAACACCAATAATCTGAACAAAATTTGCGACACTTTGGTTTTGTTATTGTTTAATTTATATATTGTTATGATTTTTAAATTCTAAATTATTTCAATCGGAAACTGCACTCCACAATGAAAATGACTGGTCGTTCTCGTTTAAAGTGTGCATCTCGGCCACAGCAGTCAGCGGAGAACGACACTGACTATCAAAATTGGTAAGTCCCCCAAAATATATATAATTTGTTATTTGCTATATTTCATAAAAACGTTATTGGAATTATTGTATTTGTTTGGTTTTATAAAGTAAAACTGCATACCTGGTGAGGTCACAAATTACCGACAAAACGTAGTAGAATTTCTAAAAAATATTTTTTTCTGGCTTCAAAGAGGCTGTTTATAATTTATCTTAAATTGTTAGTGTATATACGTATATAATATATCATAATAAAACTCCTTTGGATTGTAAATTAAAATATATTTTCTGCTTTTTATATATATTATTTTTATTAATATACCAAATAAATCGCTAATAATAATATAAAATTAACGTTGCATTACCTGGACCATCAGAGTATTACAGTATCTATATTAGAGAAGTGTTAAGAAGAGAGAAAAAATGAACGTGCACATAGATGAAGAAAATAAAAAGTACTTCAAACGTTCAGAATTTCAGAAACTCCGTTCGCCTTTAGGTAAAGAAGGCCTTAAGGAACAAAGATTATTGGATCGAACAACTCTTCAACGTTCATTTTATCGCTCTATATCACTCGTCTCTAACATCGATAATAGAATATTGGGATAATATCTCTACTAGTTTCATCGCTCCATTGTCAACAGGTTTCAAATCTCGTCTAAAATATCCATGTTTCTGTGAAACTAACTTGAAGATGTTGCTTTAAATACAATAAATAAGCAGAATAATCTTTAAAGTGAATGATTTTAATACGACATATTTTAAGTATATTACTAATGAAAATTATTTCATACTGGAAATTAAATTTTTATTAATTTCTGTTTTATTTATTTAAGAATTAATACTTTCTGTTAATAATAAAACCTTTTTTTTAAGGGAAACAGGCTACACCTTGGCTACCTTCCTGTACCCTTCCGCATCCCCCCTTTCAATTTCCTTCCTATGCTATTAAAGGGGAGTTGCCCAAAGTGGATTACCCTCATGTAGCCCGTTGCCCTAAATAAATGAGGGTAATCCACGATGGGCAACTCCCCTTTAATAGCATAGGAAGGGGTTTGAAAGGGGGGATGCGGAAGGGTGGAGGAAGATAGCCAAGGGTTAACTAGGGCCCCCGGGCAAGGGATCTCGGAATAGATAAGAACAAAGTTTCATAAAATAACAGGAAGGTTCAACACGGGTTTATCACAGTGAATTCAAAAAAACTTAAAATAAAAAATTCAAACATAAGAAAATATTCCCCGGAAGTGACTTATTGCAAGAATGAGAAAAAACGGTGAAAGACACAAAGAATACGGACCGCGTCACAACCTAAACTTAAAAATTAAACTTAATTTAACAAATTCTATGAAACAAAATACTCCACCAATTGTTAAAGACTTCAAAGACAAGTCATGCATAAACTACTTCAAACTATGAACGTATTTTATCTACTGCCATTTTGTCACTGTCAAAAGAAATCGCCCGCGTTGGGCGCCACTTGTAAAGATTTTATATTTACAATTATTTTTTTTTAACATTTAGTCTCACGGACATCTCTCTCTGGATAAATAAATCCTAACTACAGTGTGAAAATGCATAAAACTCCAACCTGTTTGTCACTCCAAAATGGTTGATAATCTTTACTACTGGTCCACAAGTATCTCTTAGAACTAATTACAATAAACTTCTCCAAGATTCAGTTTTCCAATTATTTATTAATTTATATCCACAGCAACACCAAACAATACATTACAACCATTCTGCCAAATATAAATCCCTCCCAAGCCTCTCTCAACCATGATTTTTGACATGTTCAAAGATATCGCCTTAGATTTAGACTATATTATTATTTTATATTATTCATTATATTGTAAATAAATAACTAATATAAAAACACGTAGACATGCGTTACAGAAGTAAAACCAAGACGTTTTGGTAATAACATTACAACTTTATTTTATGTTATATATGACCTGATATTAAAGTATTTTCGTCCAACAAGTTTGTATGTAGGACAGAAAACTCGTGAATATTTTTTGTCCATTTTTATAGTTTATCTAAACAGTGTAGATTGACTCTCACGTTTTTAACTGCTACGGAATTATTGTTAGAAAAAAAGGAAACTTGAAATATTTTTAAGAAATAGGAAAACCCTCATTTGACAATCCTAAATAGATCACCAAGCTGACCGCAAAGTTAGAACAACTGACGGAAACTGGTTTAGATGCAAGAAATGTCGCCAGGTGGCCTTGTGACCTCTGAAAAATACAAACGGTATTATTGTGTTTAGAGTAGGTACTTTAGAAATTTATGTTAACTAAGTTTGAATATTCAGTAAATGAGTAAGCACGAATTCTTTATCTGTTCTCTCAACAGAGATGCGTTTGCAAAACCCTTATATCTAATTGAAGAGAAGAAGAATAAGGTGTAGACAGGGAATGTATAGTGGCAACTACCCTCTTATAGCATAGGAAAAGGGGTGACAGGGGGATAGGGTAAGGTAGCCAAGGGTTAACTAGGGACCCCGGGCTTTGGTTTGAGGATACTATCCGGAAATTCGCCTAAAAGTGAAGCAGGGAAAACCATAGAAAAACCTGAATCAGGTAGGTCGGCCATTTGGTACTTGTCCCATGCCCGACCGATGGCGGGAGAGGGGTTTTCTGTGGGGACGCATGCTATTATACTGAGAAGTTATCACAGCTTCCGGTCTTAAAAACAGCCGCAAGAACTAATGGTTTTCGAAATCTTGCCACCATAAAGCATTAAAGCTGTAAACTTTTCTCACCAAACTGTGTGGCAAATTGGCGCTTTTTGCGTCCAAGTCTTTATAGTGTATAATGTGGCTGGGACAATTATCTCCTGGAGGCGCCTGGTTTTATCTACACACTTAAGCTAGCTTTCTTCAGAGATACCGCCTCAAAACTTTGAAGACATTGTGCGTCTACGTGAGATCGTAGCTGGAGTCAACGACCAACAAAATCCTGAGGAAATGCCCTAATATCATAGTACTCTTCCTTTAACGTTTGCCACTCTCCCTGTCATTTCTGCCTGGAAAAAGTCCAAAATTATTATGTTACTGACACCAGGTAAACCTCTCGAAAACCCATCTTCCTACATTAGAAAATATTTATTGCAAAATCCTCCAATGTATCATCACAAACCGTCTCCAATCCTTCTATGTTGAAAATTACATAATAACCACCCATCAAATTGTTTCCAGAAACAACTTTTCACCTATGACACCATCCTCAAATTAATATTTTCCACTGGCCGTTTCCTTGATAGCTTTCAATCCACAATAGCCTTGTTCGTGAGCATTGAAAAATTGCACGGCAAGGGTGCAAGTAGCTCTCCTATACAAACTTATGTGTCCCAATCCAATTCATTAGTCTTATACGATCCGTCCTAATAGACAAAAGCTGTTTTATATACTAGATCAATAACAACTCTACCTACTTTACCCCCTCCGCTGGCCTCCCACAAGGAGCCATCATTTCTCTAATACTTTACAACATATATTGCCATCACCGGAATCAAAGATAACCTTTCCCAAATGGTCGATGACATCGTCTTCTGGACATCAGGGAAAACCTCTCATTTATCTTCTTACATCCCTCAACACCATCAATACAGTTTTCTGGAACCAAGTCATACTCTCTCAGTCACCTATCTTGGAGTTCACCTGAACCAAACCCTTATGCCCAACTACTACTAAAACCCGTCACCCAAAGATTTCACCTTACCAAATTCCTACGCTCCAGAACGACTCCTGTCATCCTAAAACCCTCCTCCATACATAATGTCTTTCACTTCACCTCCTAAACTGTGACGACTTTATTAAGAGTCCTCACGATGGTCGACAGTATGTGACGTCTTATTTTTACAGGGTTGGCGCCACTACGTTAGACTGCTCGAAGCACCGGAAATATTAAATAAAATTATATTTCTCTGCTTTTTGGCTCTAATCTCTTCACTTTCTCACTATTATCACTTGTTTGCGTTGATTAAACTCTAATTTAGGCGTGACTCAATTAACACACTCAAAGGTTGAACACGGGGCTTTCTTTCCTACCACATTAAATATGCTCGATGAAATTCACACAATCGGAGTTAACTTTAATTTGTTTAACAATACTTTTGAAATTTCTATTAATAAAATACGAATGTTTACGTGCGACGCTCAAGATCAATCACCACAGAGCTGTGACTGCTCTGGACTTTATTTCGTCACGCCGCAGCCAAGACTACTCGCCAACAAAGCTGTCTGGCCGGACCAGCAATTGAACAACTCTATATTTACTACATTCCTGATACAAATAATTATCGTGTTACAGTAATCATCTATCACCCTATTCCAATCGTCTTCTAAATTTCCTTCTTGTCCGCCAACCTCTTGCCCATCTCCTGGCGTCCTAAGGCCAGAGATCTATAAAAAAACATTGTCAAAAGTCCTATCCATCTTGCATCATCCTATAAGTTTGGCCAGAAACCTAAATTTAAATATACCTTCGCCGCCCGGAAATCATTCCATAACGCAAAACAAAAATATCAAGAGTACAACGCCCTAATTTCTCACTGCACTATAACTGTAAAACGACGTCTACGCTGATCACCTCCCAAGCAAAAATAATGTTAAAAATTAATTAAAATGTCTGTCCCCTTCACTTCCCCATCAACCTCAATCCCAAATCCCACGCTGGCCCTATATCGTCAAAGGAGACAAGTCCATCATCGTCATGGAATAGAATTACTTTCCCTGGTCTCTTGAAGTATATTTTACGTTGTTTTCTTCAAAAGTTAGTTTTCTCCACCCCTTGGCAACTTTGATGCACTACTCGTTGAATTAGATCAGGAGCTCAGCAGACAAACCGTGAAACTTTACGCAGGACCTCGTACTTGTGATGGTAGCGAAAATGAGATTTGAGATGGACAAACAAGTAATGTAGTTCAGATTCATTTAGTAAAATAACCTTTTGCTGAATTCTAAATTTGTTGACAATGGTGAGGTAACATTATTATTGAGATTTTTCGGGTATTCCATTGCCTGGGTAAGAGAGTAGAAAGGTGAGCATGAAAGAGAGAGAAAAGTGCACTCCAGGAGTAAATCTCTAAATCCTTTTCTGAACTTCTAGACGATCTTTCACGTCGTCACTTTAACCTAACTTGTTTCTTGTACACTGCTTCTTTCTTTCTGTTTTCTTGTTTTCTTTATTTTTTCTTATCTTCGATTTTTCTGTCTTTTTCTTGCTTTCTGTCTTTTTCTTGCTTACCAATGTACTCCCTTACCCGAGTCAATGGAATACCAGAAAAATCAAATTAATAAAGAAACTAAAAATTGAGTCAATTTAATTGATTCATATCGATTGAAGCAATTTGAAATGAAGGGACAAGTTAATCACAGTAAATATTTAAGTTAAGAGATTCAGATGGTTGCAGTTGATTCATGTTACAGTTTATGAAGTAGTTGGAATATATTTGTCGTTGAAATAAAGCTGTTTATTTTATAAAGCGATTTAATCTAATTTCCTGTCCAAATACGCCTGCATAAATATTTGTGGATGTAGGTCCAGGATATCAATCGAGGTGGGATATCAAAGCATTTTTGGAACTTTTCTTGGCTCAAACGACCCACGTAATGGTTGAGAAAACAGAGCGTGCTAACGAGTAAATATTTGGTGTGAGGAATTAGAAAGGGCGTTTAATACCGATCACGTGTGAAGCCTGCGGTGTATCTTGCAGCTCTTTGATGTGGAGACGTTGAAATTTTGAACTTAGTGCGTCTGAAGCACGGCTCTATTCTTGAATTCGTCCCGGCTTCAAAGGACTCGCGCCTCTAGCGATGACGGCAATTACGAGGTGAGAAGGGCGCTTCTCGACCAGCTGAGTCGGCAGCCATTAGCATACACTCGGCACCCCGACTCAACTCCTGCAATCGATAGCCTCATCAGCATCGGGAACGCTCCTTCAGCCGCTACAATCGTAAAAAACCAATTTCTCGGAGATACTGGCGACAGTTTATGTCGTGGGGGCAAAATCTCAACACGGAAAGGTGCTACGGAGACGGAAGAGAGGTCACTCACTTAGCAACTGGTAAATTAGTGAAACAGAAAATAGAAAACTAATCGAATAAAATGAATGGAGGAAAGGGGAAGAAATTGAGAATTTATTATTCAAATGAATAAGATTCTATGATCGGGGATATTTAGGTTATTTTCTTATCTGCAAAGGCTGTGGTGTAGTCGTCAGCGTCATTCCTTGGCATAAGAGAGGTTCCGGGTTAGAATCCCGGCATGGTCATGAATGTTTGTGCTCGTCCTGGTCACGAAACTGTGGTTAAGATGAGTCATGTAATGTGACAGTCTGGCAGTCGTCTCCTCAAGAGACTGCCGAGCAAAGGAGAATAAAATCTTATCTGGAAATGATACATTCAATAAGTAAAATCAACTGGAAAAACATAGACAAACCAGTTGACCTGACAATGTATGCTTTATTTATTATATAAGGTGAATTTCCAGATATTTATTAATAATTTTTCTATACCTCTGTTCTTTGTGTGTTGAAGGGCAACGTTAAGTATGCGTTGGATGCGAATCCTAGGTACAAAAGTGAAATTGTAAAGCATCAAACTATCAATTAGAAGAAAATAAAAATTTTACATTATTATTTTTAAATACTATAAAAAACTGTTTCTATTTCAGTTCAGAGCGTCCAGTCGTTCGGGTGTTCATCAGGTGGATCATCTCAGAAACATTTATACTTTCATTCGAAACTGAATGATAAAAGCAAACGTGGACGTATCGTGTTCCGCCGTTGAAATGTCTGTAAGCAGTCATTATTAAAAAAATTATTAGAATTCTTCAGACTAAAAACTAATTTGGTCACACTCATTACCACTCTAAAAAATTAAATGTGTTAGTTTTTACAATGAGGCATATTCATAAAGTAAGTGCACTGTGACCATAATGATCTGTGAATTTTGTTTTTTGAGGGTTGGCAACACTGTTTGGTAGAGGGCGATCTCCTGAGAGAGCATCGTTAAAACATGGTAGTACGTAAAATGGCGTTGTAGTTTCCAGTTACTTTATAGATGTCAGTAAGAAATCCCTACAATTGGAGTCACGTGTTGTAATCCGATTTCTATTCGCGAAAGGTGAGAATTTTCTGAGCTCCATTGTGACCGGACGTGAAAAGTTGCTGGCTCATTATACGCCTGAGGTAAAACGACAGTCGTCGTAGTGGCGTCACACCAATTCCCCATCAGCCAGAAAATTCAAAACCGCAATTTTGGGCATAAAATCATGGTCACATTGTTTCGGGACCAAAAAGACATCATTTTTGTCGGGAGTCCCCATCAATGCACAACCATATTGTGATACCCTAATAAACATCATAAGGAGGTATTCAAAACAAAAGTAGGATAATGCTGACGAGAGTAGTGTAGTCGTTTTACGAGAACGCCCTTCCTCACACAGTCTTAGCCACCGCGGCGCTCATTGAGTCATTTGGTTGAGATGTTTTGAACCATCGCCCTTAATTGGAGACTTCAGATTACCATCTTTTCACCTCCCTGAAGGTACACATGCGAGGAACTAAATTTTCAACTGACGAGCAGGTACAGAAAAATGTTCTGAAGTAGTGGACCGAGCTGCCGTGAGAGGTCTTCGAGGAGGGAATAAGGCTCAATTATGAACGGCAATTATATGGAAAAATAGCCAACAAGTATATCACCAATATCCGGTAATTTTATTAAATCAATTTTTCAAAAAATTATAAAAATCTAGTACTTTTACCTTTTTGTATATTGACTCCTGTGTACTGATATTTTGAGATCATTATTAAATTCTAAAAATAAATTTGTTATTCTTCGGCAACGATGAGTTAAGACGACACCGGATGAAGCATAGACGGCTGTCTGCCTTACCTTATCTAAAATCGCAAGTAGTTTCTCCTTATATTACGCTTCTGGCGTGAGTATGCAAGGCGACACAAAAACCTGACTATGTTTTAGCTTTTGGCGGCCATACCTTAATTATTATTGGATCCTCACTTTGGGTTTGATATATTGAGGGAACTTCCCCTCCTCGACCGAGATGGTTGGCTCTTAGTCTTTCCAAATTCTTCTTCAATAAATCTTATCTTCATTCTTCAAGTGTTGTGTTCAACATACATCACCAATCTCTGATCCTGAGTGCCAAGGCATTCATGAACCCTAATTCTTTCCTATTTCCTTTTCTAAATTCTCCTTTTCCATTTTCCGTTCTCCCAGTACTATCCCCTTAATATGGAGAACAATGAGACTTGGATACAGTATTTTCCCCTTAGGCCACTTAAGGTACAGAGAGAATTCTGCACTACTTGTCAATCCGTACTATAGTAGAAAGTAATTTCTTTCCAAATCTTCTTGTGAAGTCGTTTAATACTTCTCGGTTATAAGTCTTTAGGCTTTCTTATTGCGAGATAATAACTCAATGAGTCAAACTATACACGTCATAAAATTTACGGCAACATTAATAAATGTAAAAACAAGGGGATGTTTTTGATATTAACATTCAGAATAATTCTTTAACTTTAGTTACCGATTTCTAATACAATATGACAACTCCTTTGTGTTATGTAATCTCAGGGCTTTGCGTGAGTTTACAAAATGTTGTACATGTTTATACAGAATTGGCTTATCATTACCTGCATTGAAGTCCTCTAAGGCTTGGACAGGTAGATCGTTTCGTTGGGTGGAACAGGGGGGTGACATCATAGGATGACGTCATGCAGATTACCTCAAATGGAACACGTATTGGCGTGATATTAAAATTGAGTCAAAAAATATTTATATAGTAAATTAATACGCACATTTGCAAGTTACTTGAATAGAATAATTAATCAAAGTTTCCCTGGAATATTATATTCTATAATAATTAAAATAAATTATAAGCCTACTCAATTACTGCTTAATTCAACGCACAAGTTTTTTTTAAAAAAAACACATACGTAAATGGAATACAAATGTTCAAAAGTGTAGTTAATTATACTCGCTTATAATGTGAACACGAAAATATTAGTGATTATTATAATTTATGTTTTCGGTAAGTGTTTGCCTTTTGTAGCTCAACACTCTTTAATCGGACGGGCATTCAGAGATTCTCAGTTCTCACAGTCAACTTCAACGTGCGTTGTAGCAATATATATTGTAATGCATTTAATATAATGCATTGGTTTAAAAACAGCGCACATGTCGTAAAGAGAATGCGAGGGAAAAGTGATTGCGGGTCCTGTCACGAGGTGACAAGACGGAGCGGTAAGACATTTTTCTAGGATGAGTGCTGGTGAGCGGCAGAGAGAAAGCCGTAATTTGTAGGGACAGTGTGACGGTGCGGCAATTAGGTCTAAAGAGTGATTGCGGGTCCAGTAACTTATTGATTTGGGGAGCGGCGTGGCGAATTTGTAACGCAGAACGTGGGCGAGCAGATGGTCCCAAAGTGGTTATGTTGGAGCAGGCTATTGTCTCTGATGAATGACCTGACAAGTGACGTATTTGCTTGGGACTTGCAAGAAAAGATCTTGTGCGAGCCGGGTGAGGCCGACGAGTCCTGAGTAATTGCGGGGGCGAAATACTGCAGCTGCAAGCATGTCAAGTGGTGCAATTACTTGGGATGATGAGGGTCCAAAGTGATTGCGGGTCCAGGCACGTGATGACTTAGAATCTGGAGAAATTAGTATCGCGCACTTGTGAGGGGAGAGGTCCAAAGACAAATTGGACCTGTCGCGATTGTCGGGTTTCGGACAAAAGAGAGCTGCCGGCTAAAGGACTCCAGCGGCCGGGACGTAAATTTCGGTAATGGGATTCTGTCACCGCGCCGTTGCGACGGAATTTTGCATCAAAAGAAAAACAAGGAGGCTAATGGTATATATAGGGGAAATAACCTATTATGTGTCAGTTAACAGTTAGCGTGGGAGAGGAACGAGAGACAGTCAGCGACAGTCAGCGTAGGAGAGGGTTTCTGTGAACCTCAACAGTTAGCGTGGGAGAGGAACGAGAGACAGTCAGCGTAAGAGAGAGATGCTGTGGGCATCGAACGTGTAGCATAGTCAGAGTCAGTCAGCAAAACTATAACAACTACAAACATTTTTAACATACAGAAGCTCTATCTGTATGAGTAGGAGAATTTGACCTGTCTTCGATGGTAGGCGACCTGGATGCAGCAAACGACGTCAAGTAGGGTCACGACGAACACCTGGGATATTTCACTGGATATGGAGAACCAGATATCGGCGAACCAGTGATATTGTGTTAGAGTCAGTGAGTGAATGTCAAGGCTATAAAGTGCGTGTCTAAAGAACGAGTCGAAGTAAACCTGAGAAACCGTAAGTTGGAATGTATAATATTAACAGATGTAAACGTTATTAAAGGATAACAGTCAGATGTCGTTCTCTTCTTTTGATAATAAAGTTAGAAGCAATCTATAGGTTAAGTTCATTAATAAATTTAGTAGATACTTTTGTTTAATTTAAAACATAAATGTTGTGTCTTTTTAATAGTTCGATTCTGTCCGTTGTCAAACCCAGTAGAGACCCATGAGAGCAAGAGTTCTTATTATAATAGTAAAATATTAAATTTAATTGTAATTTATGATGAAGTTTAATAAATTTGTTTGTTAAAATCAAAATCATATATTTTTTATGTATACCTTATGTGGTTATTACAATATATATATATATATATATATATATATATATATATATATTAAAATACTCTTTGTTTCGTGTTCAAAACACCAACTACTTCTCCTGTTTACTCTTTACAGTAGTTACCCAATTTTTAGAATTTATATAAACAATTTAAATTTTACAGCATTATTTTAATCTGCCTCTTCAAACACGAATATTTGATTTCGAAACGTAAGATACTAAACTTTGCAAGGAGTTTGTCATCACAGGAATCAGCGCGCGGAAACAATTACAATTTCAATTAAAAAATTAGTGACTGCTACAGTTATAATGGTGTCAAGTGCGACACGTTTAGGTAACAATTTCCGAGTCACTTTTTGCTTATTAAGGAATATTTTTTGATACTGGATAAGGACTGGATTTTCGGAATGTTGGTCCCGCATGCCTCGGTTCTGAACTAAAACGAAGTGTTCGTGCCCCCGAGGACCAGCTGAGGGAATAAATGTATAATTTAGGCTAATATCCTGTTGAAACGAAGGGAATCGCAACTAATAATACCCTCATTCGATGGAGGTCTGAGTGGTGCTAACTGTATCAGGGACAGCACAACACCCAGTAATGTGATGTGAAGTAACAAGTTGTAAGAAGGTAAAGAAGAAGAAAGTAGAATGTAGTAGATATCAACAAACACAAGTATAGGCTAACATGTGAGTACTTCCACTCCATGAAAAAACGAGCAATTGACGGACGAGTATTGAGTCTACAAGAACATATTTAGAGAATTTTGGATTTTAGGTTATAATGACACTTCTTGAACTACAGAGACGTAGTATGTTTCAAAAATATGTATGAACGTAAGAAATTAGCCGAGTGAGTACGTGACGTTTCGGCGACGATCGTCTGTCAGAAGGTTGTGCACTATAAAAGCAGCCACTAGGTTTGTAACCCCGAAAACATTTTTTCGAAGTCAACTCATAGAAAGACTACGTTTACGTACGAGGCATGTTCAGAAAGTAAGTGTACTTCGACCATAACGGGTATTGTTTTTTGAGGGGTGGCAACACTGAGTTGTAGATTTAAATGTCCTGAATGAGCGAGCATCGCAGATACACGGTAGTACGTAAATTCACGTTGTAGTGTCCAGTTGCGTGAAAGATGTCGGTAAGAAATGCCGCCAAGTTCTCTGATCCGCTTCCTACTCGCGGAAGGAATAATACCTACCGTATTTTTTTTCTAGAATCAAAACGGTTTACGGCGAAGGTGTGATGAACGAACGAGTGTGTTTAAGTCGCGCAGGGAGTTTAGTGGAGGCATAAAAAATGATCATGCTGAAAAGATGAGTGGAAGACCTTCCATTTTCACTGGTGCAAAAAATCGATGAAACTGCTAGTGCAGTCCGCCGATTGACAGAGGATGAAATGACTTTTCCCACAACTATACAGAACTCTCGTATACGAGACACCAACAGAAACTCTGGGATCCGAGAAAATGTTCACAAGATTATACAGCACACACAGCAGCACAAGAAATAGAATAGAACCCGCAAGTTTCTTGAGCGACTTGAATTGGAATGTGACGATTTTCTGAGCTCTATTTTGACTGGAGATGAAACGTGGGTAAGTCAGTCAAAAACACCAATTTCCCATCAACCAAAAAATTCAAAACTATAATTTCTGGCAAAAAAATATTGCCTCGGAGTTTTGGAACCAAAAAGGCATCATTTTGGTCGAATTTCTGTCTCAGGGGGAGACTATCAATGCACAACGATATTATGAGATCCCAAAAATTAGGATTCAAAACAAAAAGTGGGTAATGCTGACGAGAGGAGTGTGCTTGTTGCACGTAAACGCCCGTCCCGACACAGCC
Organism: Zhengitettix transpicula; assembly: GCA_037074705.1. Lineage (NCBI taxonomy): Eukaryota > Metazoa > Arthropoda > Insecta > Orthoptera > Tetrigidae > Zhengitettix > Zhengitettix transpicula. The sequence goes on along the minus strand of CM073591.1, from coordinate 183,138,709 downwards.
TTAGCCACCAAAGTGCACTAGTACTTATTTAGCTGTGATGTTTTCAACCACCCCCTGGTATTCCCCTCATTTGGCACCTTCAGATTATCATCTTTTCATCTCCCTGAAAGCTCACATGGGTGAAATTAAATTTTCAACTGAGGAGCAGGTGCAGAAAGAGGTTCCTGGTGTGAGGGAAAGAGCTGGCGGGAGAGTTTTTCGAGGAGGTCATAAAGGAGCTCGTACGAATGATCACCACATGCAATGAACGGATGGCGATTATGTGGAAAAATAGACAAAGTGTGTCAACTGTATAATTTAACTTTTTTCATATACACTTTTCCTATATATTATAAAAATCTATCACACTTCTTTTCTGAACATACCTGGAAGTATTCCAGATCTAAATATTTATATTCGTTCTGTCGCATCCTTCCATCTCTTCCACAAATTTATCTTTAAATGATTAAATGAACTCTTCCCTTCTCTTAGTGTGGTCCTTCTTTAATCAAGTCAGGCGAATAGGGGGGGGGGAGTTCAAAACATCACAACCAAATGAATCCAAGAGGGTCTTGGTGGCTAAGTCTGTGTGCGAGCGGACGTTGTCATGCAACAAGCACACTCCCCTCGTCAGCATTACCCTCCATTTATTTTTAATACGTCATTTGAGCCACTGAGGCCAAGTTTTTTTGTTCGCATGTATCTGTACATTATCTGTTTACCTAAAAAAGTCCCAAAATTGTGAAAGAAACGTCGTATGAACTAATTTTTTGGTTTAATTGACTAGTATATTTTTCTGACTTTTTGGCTGAATTGTTTGTTTATTTATAAAAAAATTAGTTCATACCTGAAATAAATATGATGGCTATTTGTATGCGGGCCAAAAGAAAATAAGTATTGTAAAGAGTAATGGCGATTAATTTAAAATAGTCGTCTTCAGTCAGCTCTCATACAAAATTCATCCTAAGTGATGAACAACTTAAGACTTAAAGCTTAATAACTATTATTGGTTTGGAAAATATAATATTAAGTTGTTAATTTTCATTCAGAAAATGTAACGTGATTATTCTTGTAAGCATCCATGTTATTATAACTGATTTATGTTGTTCAAAATACGTCCCACTGTAAATAATATAAATGTAACTTATTGGAATAAAATTTTCGTTCAAGTTTCTAAAGTTGTTAATTAAATATAATCTACATTTGAAAGTTATAAATTCGTGTATATTGTATATAAAAGGACAGCCAACTTTTAACAGGACTAAATTGATCGATTTGTTTTATATAGTTTTTTCAACTTTGATATCAGGTGTTATAATTGTTATATATCAATTTCGAATTTCTCAGTAAAGAAATTTCTGCTTCAGCGTCTCTGATCACCAGTTTCTTAGTTATATTCTTGCTTTAATGTATGATCCATCACAGCTACTACTTCGTATGTTGAACTATTTTACACATATTTTCCAAATATATGTCGACTACACATTCACGTAACGTACAAACTCAAGTGGTTTTGATTAATTATTATTTAATTTTAGTATTTTCCAAAAGGAAATCCATTACAAAGTTACTAATTCTTTATTTCCTGGACAAACCATTTCAAAATCCATACTGCTTGCATTTCTTGAGTATTTATTCAAGACTACCACGTCAAAAACTTTCTGTTTTAATGGTATTTCTTTGAATACCACCAGAATATGCAGCCGACGCTCTGATAAAACGTCGACGTATATTTGCATGCGTCTTAGCGAGTCCTGAAGCCGGCGAATAATGCATACTGAATGAAGCGGTCGTTGAGAACTGATGGACTGTGAGGATCGAGAAAGCTGCGAAACGAGGACAGGCCACAACAACCTGCCCCCACGTATCTACCAAAATCTTTACAGGATGCTGACTCATTTTTAAGAATTTTTCGGAAGAGAAAGTGCAAAGTTTACTGAGAACAGCAAAAACCGCAGTGTTGAAACATTTATATTATACGCTTCCAAACTCTAGGCACGAAGCAAGGAAGGTCAACCAGGAAAACAAGAATAAACGGCAGGTATAACGTTTCGTCAGAACTTCAAGGCGGTACGCAACTACAGATTTTAGTCATCGCCCGTGTCTGCGAGGGCTATTCTCTCGCAGGCAGTACCTTGTAGGAGAGACGGTAAGGGCTACCTTTGGGGATGCCTTTTCCTCTCTCTGTTTTTGAACAAAGGTTCCCACAAGCCGAGGCACCTCGGCCTGTTTTGTGAGGTGTATGTTCTGGGGTCGCAGACCCTGGGCATACGGTGAGAGTTGTTCTCTGTTCCCATTGGAACAGTCGGCCAGCTGCCTCCTAAACTGGTCGAGGTACGGAGAAGGGAAAGCTGCGACCCCACAGCTAACCACTCTCCCGTCATCGGAAGGGCGTGGGACAAGTACCCAATACCCGACCTACCTGATGCAGGTTTTTCTATGGTTTTCCCTGCATTACTTTTAGGCGAATGCCGGTTAGGATCCTTAAACTATAGCCCGGGTGCCCTAGTTAACTCCTGGCTACCTTCCTCATCCTTCCGCATCCCCCCTTTCAAATCCCTTCCTATGCTATTATAGGGGAGTTGCCACTATGTGGATTACCTTCATGTAGCCTGTTACCCTAAAAAAAAGATTTTAGGCATATTAAAGAATTGAATCATTTTACTTAACGTATTTATGTTACTGAGGAGAACTCATAGCATAGTTGTTATGAATAACTAGATTGATATTTTTCCAGTGCGACGTTATAATATAGCTTTTGCAATTATTTGTATTTTTTGTATAAAATAACCGATCCAGTTCGATTTCTCCTTGTCTGTCTTCCTTCTTAAATCTCAGGAGCATGTAAAATGGAAATAAGAGAGGATTCTTTTCCAAAACTTGAAGAAATAAATAAAAACGGAATCTGATGATGACGAAGGAGCTAACTGTGCATGTGTACGTGTACCGAATTCACTGAAATAACAGGCGAGATTTCTGTTCATCTGTAGTTGAACGTTGTAGAGCGCTGTCTGTATCCAAGGGACTCTTACAGTTTCGTTCCCGGTATTAAAAACCAGAATAAGGTTTATTTACTGTTCGAAACGTCGTTTTATCGTTCTTTACTGACTACTTACATTGATTTGTCGCTGTAATTTATATTTCAGATGCTAAATAAATCATTGTAATATTAAAGTAGGTTCCCACAATCTAAGGCTTCTCGGCCTATCTTGAGAGGTGCATGTTCGGGGGTCATACGGCAAGAGTTGTTGGTTGTTCATATTAGAACAGTTGGCCAGCTGCCTCCAAAATTGGTCGAGGCATGAAATCCCTTCCTGTACTATTAAAGGGGAGTTGCCATCACGTGGCTAACACTTTAAAAAATATGTTTAGGATTTGATTTTAAAGATTTACATTACTACAGTTCTGACATTTTATTAACATCACAAAAATATTACTGGATTAAGACAGAGAAATCTCGACGAAACAAGAAATCGAACCCAGAACCTCCGCTAAGTATTCAGTCAACTTAACCTCTGCGCCATCCTAATCAAGTCCCGGTCAGGGGCGAGCCTATTCTATCCGTTGAATACACCTGAACACATTTACTCAATCACATTGTTCTCATAGAACAGCAATGGAGAAATAATAAAAATACAAATACATTGGAAAGTAGTTAGCAGATAAGTTTTAAGAATTAACTAACAAAAATTAATGGTTGGTCTTCTAGATCAGTTTTAATACGCAGACTACCAAAGGATGTTTTTAAATAATAAAAAAATGAATAACGGATATTGTGAGTAAATTATTCAAAAAATTCAATGGTTTATTGGATCTGGATAGAAAGTCTTGACCGTTCCGTGAATCAAACCCAAGTCTTACTATGCTTACTATGGTGTACTACCACTGAGCCATTTCATGGCCTAATGGCTGAACTTAGTTTTAAATCTATTCTTCAATTCATGAATGAACTCAATTATTTATTTCTAGAATTGCTTTCAATCAAAGCTCAGTCAATAAACAGATTAGTCCATAAAAATCACGACCGGATGGAGAAAGCTCTTATGGGACTGAAAGTCGACGAGCATAGCGCAGTGGTTAGAGTGAAACATGCCCTGGATCGATTCTTGGCTCAGTCGAGACCTTTCTTTCGTGATCCATTAGTTCATAGTCCATAGATTTGAGCTTCGATTGAAAGCATTTCTTCTGTTTGGGAAAAATATATAAACAAAAGAAACATTGTCAATTTATATTATATTTTTAATATTTCAGTTGACAATAAAGATACTACCGAGCTCAATTAAGTGTGGTCGGAATGCAATCAAATTGATAATGTTCTTACTTGACACAGTCGAAAGTGAAGCTGCAGGTGATTTCGGAGAATTTCAGCGTTCGGACTGGTGAGGTTCAAGGTTTCCAAAGTTTCCATCTAGATGGATCACTGGCGTGTTTCTCGTAATTTTCTCTACTCTTCAACCACTTCAACTATACAAATACAGGCCCGGTGATTCTCAGGGTCCTTGGCAACTTAGGGCTCCAGGCCGCTAAATCCCGGTTTTCCCCCTCTCCCTCTTCTATATAAACTGGAACTGCGAAGTTGTTGGGATTTAAATTTAATGAGATTAATTAAATTTTTTCAGCCCGGGACCCTGGTTAATTATCCCCGATACCCCCTTGTCACCGAACCTATGCAAATACTACTGTCATCTCACTTTCCGTAGCCATCGTCAAACAGTTGTTACTTCTGATTTTTCAACTAATCCTGATACTGTGTTTTTTTAGGGTAGCAGGCTACATGAGGGTAATCCACATGGTGGCACCTCCCCTTTAGTAACATAGGAATGGATTTGAAAGGGGGGATGTGGAAAGGTAGAGGAAGGTAGCCAAGGGTTAACTAGGATCCTACCCGGCAATTCGTCTTAAAGTGATGCAGGGAAATCCCTAGAAAAACCTGCATTATAGCGCGTTATTTAGGATAGGCGTCTTTTAATTGATTTTACTGATATTTTAGTCAGTATATTTAAACGCGTGAGCAACCATGTTTATCGAACGTCGGCAAAAAGTACCGTTTGGTGCCAGTCAGGCTGGGGATAGTAACTGTACCTCCGGGGTTTTCCCATCAACAAACAACAGGTGCAGAGAGTCTCGCTGTTGGAATGCACGTCGGATCGTCTATGACCTGTGATTGGTCCATAATAAATTAAATGGACCAATAGAAAAACAGTTGGTCCCACAGGTCGGGAGAAGTGGAGGCCTGGTGAAGCATTCTGTTTCTGATGCTGACTAGAGGAGGACTCTTGAGTGGAGAAGCACAGCGAGCGGTTGCTTGAGAAGTGGAGATATTTACCAGCGAGAGAGACATCGATGACCAGCTGCGAGGGACGTCGCTGTGTTGCAGAGACCCCAGTCTGGTAACCAATATTGCACATATCATGGTTGCGTAGAGCACTTTTTTTTATAAATCGTTTCTCGGGCCTAACTTGCCACAATAATCCTTGAGATTTTCATAACGGGTTAGTCGGGAGGGCAAAATTTTAATTGTACATATCTTTAATAATATTTAATAAATTAGCTTAGTATGACCAAGGGATATTGTTTTCAAAAAGTTACCTCCTTCTACCGAAGGTAAGCCGTTCTAGGAATTGAACGGTCCTACGGCGGGTAGTCAAGGAGAGGGCCACAGCATCAGGTAGGTCGGTCATTTGGTACTTGTCCCACGCCCTTCCGATGGCGGGAGAGGGGTTAGTTGTGGGGTCGCTGCTTTCCCTCGCAGTGCCTTGACCGATTTAGGAGGCAGCTGGCCGACTATTCCAATAGAAATAGCGAACAACTCTTACCGTATGCCCAAGGTCTGCGACCCCGGAACATAAACCTTTCAAAACAGGTCTTCAATCTTTTATTAAATTGGAACAGTTTCCATATTATGGATAGAGATAGAAATTATAAATCCAGATGTTTCAGAAATGCTATACATTAAACTTGTATTACATTTACTTAATGTTAAAACCAAGACTGATAAAATTGCTCTTCAGAAAACCTTATACCTGCTCGCTCAGCGGTCAGCATTGAGGAAGGGACTGTTGTCCGCTCACGGCACGGCCGCTCAAAATACGATACCGGTGTTATTGATGCTGGTAAAATAACATGTTTACCAAGAGATTATTGTCGAATTCATTCCTTCTCCGGTCTACTTTAAATAAATACCCGGGCAACGCCACGCACTAAGCTAGTATAACAGAAGTGAATAATACACAACTCGTGTAACGTGGTTATGATGTGAGGAGAAAGTCACCTATTGGTGTAACTCCCAAATAAAAGCCTGACTGCAGTTTTTATTCTGACTATGAAATTAAATTTGCAAAGTTTTGTTTCTTTATTATTGCTGTCCTTTAACAGAAAGTGTGTTGGAAGATTAATGGAAAATAATAAACGGAAAATTTTTCGATTATGACGTAAAGACAAATGGTTTCTAGTTAAGTAAGGCCGGCGTAATAGGTAAAATGAAAACAAAGTATTTGAATTATTAAGTGGAATATTGCTGACGCAGGGTTGAAATGGAATATTTATGGTAAAATTTCAATGGATCACTAAGTAAATTGTTTAACATTTATAAATGTTGAGTAGGAAGTGTTTTATTATGCAGGGCATGAAAGGTATATTTTCAGTTTTTTCTGAGGCTGTACTTTCACTATCGACCACTCATTTACGTGAAAAATTGAGACAAATACTAAATAAATGAAATGTGTTGGTAAATCCGTTATCCGGAGTAATCACGTCCACAAATTTACCTTTGTGAGCGCTGTTGCATTCCCGAAATAGGTTTTCTAGGCCATACATCTTAAATTCATGTAAATTTGTTCGGATGTACGAGGAGGGTTTATTCGGTTGTAGCGTCGATTTGTGTCGTGTTTACCCCTGGTGCGTACATGTAGGCAGCCCCCGTAATTAGCACATCTGTCGCTGGCTGGGGCTGGGCGTCACAATGCCCGGCCATTTGGCAGCAATCGTTCTCTACTGTTCGCACTCCCTCTACTCTCGTTTTCCCTCTGTCTGTTTTGTCTCTCAATCTTTTTTTCGTAGCTTTTTATACTTTTATTTTGTCGTGAAACAAAGGTAATTTAAGACTTAGTCAAGTACTGTACTTTTCCTTATACCACAGATGGATTGAATTTCAAACATGGTGCCCAATATTAAATATTGACCCAGGAAGTTGTTTTTGAGATTTATTTCATTTGGTAATGATAAATTGTAAAGTTATCGAGAAATAAATGATTTTAAGTTGAAACTTGTAGTTTTATTTAGAACTTTAATATATGTTTTTGCTATATCGTGCTACAAGTACCATTTAAAGTTACTGATATGTCTGACAATAGACAATTACTTATGCCAAATTAATATTCTGTGCCATAAAGAAATATTAAATCATTACACACAAACAACAATTTAACTTTGTTTATTATCCCATAGATATCAATAAATTAAAAATAGTTTCTAAAACTTATGGTATGGAAACCTAGAACACAATTTTTTCTTTAGAATGTAAATAATAAAACAGTATAATAATAACAATAATAATACAGTTAAATAACATTGGAAGACAGAAAACGGACTTAATATTACTAAGAGTACAGTTTCATAATTACGGGGTACGGTTGTAATTACTATTAACAAATAATTATTTAAAGCCAAATAAAACAATCTAAATATGGAAATACACACAGAAAATTTTTTTCCACCAAATTATCAGACGTATCCGAAAATGTAATAAAATTAATGTAATAAACTAATATTCTAATAAATAAAATAGATTGTTTGTTTGTGTGTAAATTTGTGTGCATGTTCCTCATACAAATGCACACCCACCGACAAAATTTGACACAATTTCTTTCACGTAACTCTTTAGAACAGTTAGGGAGTAAGACACGTCTACCACCCACTAGGGCGGGAATGAATGGGTTGGAAATATTCAAACGGCCGATATTTGCGTCGAATAAATGTTTTACGGGGCCAATCAGGTTGATAACGTCTCCCCCGATGCTGTTTATACCCGTTTCTGTAATTGATAGGAGCACCCTTAGGGGTGGGGGTAAAGGAGTATTACACAAAAACTACGCGAAAATAACCAAGATTGAAGTCCAGCCCCACGTTGGGCCCCAAAATGTAATGATTAAACTATCTGAACTTAATTAAATTGCTAGTTGGCCACACATTGAAGACACCTATATGTAATGATCAACTGGAGGCCTTAAATTAAAAAAATTATTAATTAGAAAAAAAATTATTCTTCAAAGATACATATTATCAGCCTCACTTTGCACATTAATTTCCTCAAATTTACAAACCAAATTTTATATTATTTTTTTATTTTATTTGTGGCGTTCTAGGAAAATACAACAATATAATTTTACAACAATTACATCTAATTACTCTTTCTCTCAGGGCCTTTACTGGGCTTAATAGTGAGAACAATCTAATTTAATAAACTAATTAACAAATAAAAGTTGAAATGAACGGAATATAAATTCTAAACACAATAAAGAAAACGAAAACTAAACAAGATAACGAAATCTGACTTATACCTTTAATCCTCGTTTACAGACTTTAAATAATTGTCTTTCTGGTACCAGATCTGATTCTTGAAGCTTGAGGTCACAACTCACTAAAAATGCCGTTATTCTACACATCAATTTTAATAAACACGGTCGTAGTTCTCGTTGTTATTCAAACTGGAATTTTGGGATCAGCCGCTCCCTCGGTCAGCCCTCGGACGTATGTCTCCTCGATGCCTTTATGCGAAATGTTATTTCGCATCTGTGGAGTGCAAACGTTTTGCTTCCACTTTGCGATTTTATATCATGAGTCTCTCCGTCAAGAACTATTTACTTAAGTTTTATAGAGTTTAATAGATCTCGCAGTTGAACTTCCTATTCGTACTTTTTAGGTCAGCCTCCTCTCTCTCTCGAAACGTTCGCCGGACTGACTTCCGTACGAGCGCGCGGTTCCAACAATATAACCGACAAAGAGCCGTGATTGTTGCTTTCAGAAAATGTACCGCTAACAATCCAATTATATTAAAACAATTAATGGCCTCTAAATAGTATTACAATATATATACCAAATGCCTACAATACCGTGACGATTTTGACTTAGCATATTGCACATTTTATCTTTTAATTTACAACTCATAAACTGAACAAATATTTTTAAACAAAGCTCAGCCAAATAGGCTACGAAATTGAATTAAAAGACAATAGAAAATTTTCATTCTGATCCTTTTATTTTATATTTACATTATACAGAAGGCGAAATCAGTACTTTTTTGGGAATCTCAAAACTGTGATGGGAATACAAACATTTTAATCATGACAGGGGAAGTCAGTATTGAATTTGATGTGCATCTATGTCATTATTATAGAATGTTCAACAATATTCATTAATATTATTCTTAGCCAGTCTGAGTTAACGGCTCTTGTGAACGCAACGCCAATGCCATATGGCGTAAAGTAAGGCATATTTTTCCAACTACGGTGCTCTCGACCTGTTTGTTTCGCTCGCCAAATACTAATATAATATAAATCAAGCATTATTTACAGCTATATATGGTTACCGTTTATCGGTTGTTCCGTTGACTGGTTTTAAGAAAATATTGGAAACAAAGAGAAAGAAATGAATGGAGGTGGAAGATGTTATGAAAGAGGGAGTACTGTATATATTTACATTTCATAATGAGGAATCTAAAATAGGAGTGCTCGAAATTTAAGGAATTAGTCAGGCCAATTTTGGAATATGGGACAGCTTATTTGGACATAGAAAAAATTAAATAGAATGGTTGGAGAAATTTGAAGCTTTTTTAAAAATTAGGGGTTGAACATGGGAACGATAAAAGAGTTATTATGGGAAAGGATGAGAGCGCGAGACTCTTCAAAGTTTATGTGATGCAAGAGCCATGGATTGGAATCACCTCCACAATTCTAAACCCCAATTATATAGGAAGGTGGGGCCATCATTTTAAAATAAGATGCCGGAAACAAAATACAAATAAGAGAAAATTTTCATTCCTAAATAGGACGATTATAAACTATAATAAATTACCTGTCGGAATGTTTGGGGAAAAGTCAGTTCCTCCTAAAAATATATTGAGATTGAATCTAAAAAGAGTCGGAAGTGAAGTGATTCCAACCCCAGCTAATGAATTAAAATCACTATACAATTAAAGTTAAGTGGAGTGTTCAACCTTGTTATTACAGACAGTATTTATATTCTCCCTTTCTTTTCATTCGTTTTTTTTGGCGTGAAAACATTTAAAGGATAAATATTGTTAGTTGAAGCTAGATAACAAGTTATGTTATAATGTATCTGCCACCGGGATACTTGCCCAATTGTTGATTAAAATATTGTAGTAATTAGTAATTAAGACATTGTTATAATTGGAAAGTTGGATTGTAGAGGACTCATTATTAGTGGATAAAGCGGACGCCGCAACAAGGCGGCAATGCAAAGAATGTATTGTTGTCAATCGGTTGAGGTTCTACGCACTCAAAATCTACGAGACGAGGAAGTTCAGTTGGGCAGCGGACAGCTAACAGTTCGAAAGCAATCTTGGGTCAGGCAATGTACGGCGAGGCATAAGGACCAGCAAAGTTTTGTACAAAAGTAATAGAGTCAGGAATGTGCAGCCGCAAATAGAACAGTTTGATAGCAGTTACAAACAAGCTCTAAAATATTGAAAAAGTAAAACAATCTTCAGTAGGGGAGGAGAGATTGAAATTAACGTCGTAATCGGTGGCAGAGTGGAAATTCAACTTGCTGGCCATAGACCAAATCCAACTAAAACTAAACGAGATCTGCAAATCCAGGTTGCAGCAAAGCATCGAGAAACTACGCCAATTAGAATTGTTGACATTTAGAGTCTGTGAATACTAGAATCAATGATATCCCCAAATTTTGTGCACGAAAAACCTAAAATGAGACCTGGGCGGCCGTAAGTAGAAAAACTTTAAAATCATATTGTAAACCACTTTTAAAAGATATGTCAGATCGTGCTTTAATTATTTAGTTCTTTAATAATAATTATTTAATTATTACATTTAAATTCAATCTGTAGTGTTATTTTATCCACAACAAAGTTCGTCTATGTTTCAGACGCATCAACTTCCATAAAAGCTAAATGTAATTTGATTGTATAAAATTCACCCATTTATCAAACCCAGATAAAGACCCTGAGATCCCAAATATTATTGTGTATTTAAAATTGTTAACAAAATTGTTTGTAGTTTTTCACGTAATAGTTCTTTTTATTTAGCCACAGCCATTTGTAGTAATATATAATTATTACAATATATATACATTATTTCTTAAAATCACACAATGTAACACCAGAAAAACGTAAGACAAATACTAAATAGACGTTTTTGTAGCGATTTCAATCCAAATGTCATATTTCCATAACAACCCCTAACATGTAATCGCATCCTGCTATTTGTGTAATTCGTTAAGTACTTTATTGCACACAGAAGTGTGCAATTAATTAGATTCACGATAAATTTAGACCATAAATCTATTCAAAATTAAATTAAGAAAACAAATTTTGCTAGCGCCTCAATTAAATAATGATTAATTGCTATTTGTTCCGTTTCAATTGAAAATTAAATATTTTAGCGGCAATTTTTTATGAGGTGGCTTCATCTCAATTATAGATGAGAAGTGGATATAAAGGAGTCGTGCTGAAGGGAGAGAAGTGTGTCCAAGAGTTAATTAACTACAGTCCGCGAGGTATAGTTTTTAAAAAATATTGAACCTGTATCACGTATTTTCGGCTTTCGGGTTGTTTGTACTAACAAGTTACATGAGGGAATTCTACGTGGTGGAAAGAAGGGATAAAAATGTGGCATGCGGAAGATGTGTAATGTATAGCCACTTCCCTCTTATATCATAGGAAATCGACTGAAAGGGGGAATGCGGAAAGGTAGAGCTAGGTAGCCAAGGGTTAACGAGACACAATATTTTGCTGTTGATTTTAGGATCCTACACGTTAATTCGCAGTGAAAACCCTAGAAAACCTGCATCTGGTAGGTCTGGTTCATGCTACTTGGCGCACACCCTTCCGATGGCGGTAGCAGGGTTTTGTGTAAAAAGTTTCAGTAAAGTGTTAAAATTCCTCAACAAATAGCATGAACATGACTTTCATAGTCCAGCAGAATTGAACACCCTATTAAGTAGGTATGAGCATATAGTGCGATATAGAACCAAAATGAGTCGTTTGGACTATCAAGGTTTATCACAGGTTCTGCGGCGTTTCAAGCGACAGATTTTCTCTTTGCGTAACTCATATTAAAGGTATAGGAAGTAAATGATGGTAAACTTTGTAGCGAATAAGGTATCCTTGAAATTTTTTTGCAAATAATCCGTCGAATAAAATTTATTAGAGTCAATTGACCTATTGCTAAAGAACACATGAAATTAAATTGAGTCTGAAAAACTTTTATCTGAAATGATAGACCAGAATTTTAAAAAATGTCTCATTTGGGTGAATATTGAACCACTTTTCAGGTCATTACTTAGTTACAATTAAGATGCGTCGTTCCACGAACCATCAGGGGAAAATACTCTTCAGGGTAACGAAACAAATCCTTAATCTAATGAATTTAATGAGCCATGATTTTAATTTGCGATCTTTGTAGTGCAGTGTTGAATTGCTTATATCAAAAATAAAGACTTTAACTCCAATATGCAGATTATTCTAGGGAACAATTAATTTGCTTCTTTTCAGGAACACACGATGATACTAGTGAAAGTCGGCTGCATAATCAGTCACTAGAGTAAGAAAGAAAATTTATACTAAAACAACCAAAATACTACTGCTGCTTGTTCAGAATAATTCGATTAACGTTAACGATGTCTTTCGACTTATTTTTATGCCTGTGGGACAAGTATTAGGTATGCTGAATGATGAATGTATGTATAATTAGTGTGTATAAGAGGGAGAGGGGGTCGAGACATTGAGGAAGAATATGTATTCCAAGGTTTGGGAAAGTTAGAGAGAAGAATGAGATGTCAGGTTTTGGCGAGGAAGAAAGATGAGGGTTACTAGTTTTCGACTGTTATCTGATTGAACAATAGCTTGATCGTCGCCGGCAGCCACTCTGTCACCGAACCGCTCGCTGTTTTCTACAGACTGTCTCTCGTCTCCACAATAAAATGAAACTAAAAAGAAACTGAACGTAGCCACGCCATCGGTGTTGAAAAACGGCCAATAGCACAACTGTGAATGACAACTGTGAGTTTATTCATTTTCACATTCCTTTCGCAGTTTTTCTATATCACTGTAACCTTGTAACGTAATTATTTGTTTGGGTTGTATTGAATAGATTATTTAATAAAAAAAACATTTTATTTATTTGATTACCAAAATTTAAAATCAATTAACAGAGTTATTAAACTTTGTATTATTAGGATGATTAGCTCAGGATACTATATACAAGAGACTCAAATTAAAACATTATTTCGTTCAAATCAAAGCGGCATGAGTCGTGGGCGTCGTGTAGCAGAAATCTCGTCAACTGCATCTCGATGCGGAAATACAGACACACCTGACCGTTTTTCTCTCGTCGGCCAGAAGAATGGACGGCAGGTGGCTCAGGGATGCTTCTCGGAACGGAATTACAGGCGGCGTGCGGAAGGTTCCCTCGGGCTTCCTTCCTGCTCAGTGACGCGTAGTCTCGAAGTCGGGCAATGATGCATTGGGCTGCGTTCTCTTTCTCTCTAAGCTGGTTACTTAATTCGTGGACTTGCACGGTTTTTCCTCGCAATGATAGATATTTCTCCTCTCTTTCTAAGATGTGATTTTATACGGCTTCTCCCAAGCTTGCGTCTCCTCCGAGCTCCACGCTTTGTTTCCCCACCTCATGGATCGAGCCCAAATGACCTGGCCTTTCGCTACCAATCAATTTAAAATATTTTACTTCACGAAGCACAGTACTGAGTTGTGGATGGAGGTGCCCTTCGGGATATTTCAGGGTTAATGTCCGCAGGGTGAAATTTTCCCGAGCGACCTTCTTAATCCCTTCAAATTGTATTTTGTCATGTACACATTCTGCCTTCCCGTCGCGGCTGCACCAAAATGTTAGGATCAGAAATTTTAATGTCTGACTTTCTACTCGCTTATGATTAGATCCAATAAAATAAATTATTTAATAATTGGGCGGCTCGTTTCTTCCGTACACAGTTGATAGTATGACAACAAATGTATAAATTTTGGTCTTTCTACTATCAGAATAGACTTTTATGTGTGTGAGTAATCTATATAATAAAAAAGGGTTTATATTTGTATGTATTTATTTATGTTAATCTCTCTACATATTTAAACGCGTGGACAGATTGCAACAAAAATTGGTACAAATATTCTTTAAACGACGAGAAACGGTACTGTGGGGGTGAAGATATCTATAGAATAATGGTGTAAAGAATTATAATTAAAAAATGTTGATCATTTTGTGTTAAATTACTGCGAGAAAAAAAATCATGACGTCACATCACTCGCGACAGACACGTTACTACGCGACGATACTGCACAACAAAGTAAATAGGTCCTTTTTCCGTAAAAAAAAATAAACTTGTATATTTTATTGAATAAAAGGTATAATTTTATCCAGGAATGCTCAATCGAATAATGATAAAAATATTATACGATCTGTGGAACTAATTTTCTTTTAAATACCTTGACTTTTCAATGAGTGACATTTAATAAATATGGCACGTACCATGATTTGGCCCAAATTTGTATGTACTGGAGGAGACATAGAATGATGGTAAAATATTTGTTAATCACTTTAATTTAATATATTTTTAATGTGCTAAAACTAACGAATTATTTCTAGTGACATTCTTGAAAAATTTTGTTTATAAGTGTATATCATTATAATTTCACATATTTGATTGTAAATATGTAAATAATGAGTACCCTTGCAACGCTGGGCACCCAGCTAGAGTAAAATGAAATAATTGTAAAAGTTTAGTTTAACATAATAGATTAAAATAAATGATTAAGTTTCACAAAATGGTAAAATTCTGTTCGTCGCCAAAGGAACAAGTCAGAACGTTACAACCGTAATCAAAAATGATTGAGACAGCCCAATAGAGGCGGTAAACCAATTCACTGATGAATTCGAGTTTGGCAATGTCCAATAGTTGTTATAACGGATATTTTGAAATCCCTAATCGGAAATGTCCAAGATATGTCCATTAATCATAATTTACGTAACATCATTTCCATCTAACAAATCATAGTTTCAATTTATTAATTAGGAAACCACGAAGCCTCCTATTGTGAACAAAGTCCGAAGAAGTATTAAAGTAAGGTATATGATATAAAATTTGATCTTGTAGCTGCATTTGAAGTGTTGGGACATTGCGGAATGCGAGTGGGGACATTAGCAACGGAGACAGCGCGCGCCTGGCCGTGCGTCGACCCCGCCTCGTCGGCCATCCGTCAAGTCTCCTGAGGAGTGAGAAAGCACAGATTTTAATGATCCCGCTACAAAACGCTAAAATATACAGGCGGCAACCGGTAGCGAAGCGTGAGCAGGTGGTAAATCAGCTCTCGAGACAGCTGGTCGTCCTACCTCCACTCGCGTTGTCTCCACTCATTACGTGCCGGATCTCTTCAACGAACATTCTCAATCTTCAATCGAAGATTCAACTAACATTAAAAGCACAAACGGTAAGTACTCTTAAATACTAAAATGTCTTAGAGATAGCATATAACAAAAAAGAGAAAACAAGTCGAGATCAGGACACGAGAAGTACAGTGGCTGAATGGAAGAAAGTCACGGTTATCTGACGTACAAAGAGGTTATTGAACCAATATTGGTCTATGGATTTCAACTATGGGGATGTGTATCCAAATCAAATATACAAATCATTAAAAGTTGCCAATGCAAATACTCCGTCCAATACCAACAACTGCACGGTATGTAACAAACCACACAGATCCACGTGTTCCATACATACCTCAGTTCTAGACAATCCTGATAATCCTCTACTGGACCAATCCTTGAATCCAGTGAACAACAAAAAACTTGAGAAGTAGTTTAACTTTCCCGGTTTATTAACATTTCTACAATCGACACGATTGGATATCGAAACATCAGGAAACACCTACAATGTGTTGTTATTTATTCTGAAATAACTTTATTAACTAACTTACAGTTATTATCAGTGTTATTAAGACGACTATGCAGAAATTCACCGAACACGCTATAACTCTTATCCTGCCTTCTTTACATTCCATTCGGATCTGATTTATTTTATAGTGTCTAATAAACTATTTCCAAAGTTTGGCGATATTTTCATTCTATGAACTTGTCTACGGAAAAAATGTTTGATTTATTTGTAGAAATAATTTCAGTGCCAAATGTTTTTCCGTTCTTTGACAGCTTTACCCCTAATAAAAATGTTTGTAGTACCATAGTTTTCCGCATTACACTTCGGAATTTTTTAAAATAATTATATTACACGAATCATACTATCATGGCAATGAGGGACTAGCTTAATCCTGAGCTGCTCGGGTATTATATTACACGAATCATACTATCATGGCAATGAGGGACTAGCTTAATCCACAGCTACTCGGGTATTTTGTAAAAAAAAATATTCTTTCGCACAGGATAAGTGTAAAATTGAATGAAATATTTTATTTACATATATTTAAAACTTTAATTTCATTCTACAAAGTATAATACTTTAATATAATCTAAAAAAAACTATAGCAAACAATATTTTTAATTTCATTGTTTAGAATAACTGACTACGTGAGGGTACTCCCCTTTAATAAAATAGAAAGGGATTTGAAAGTGGGGATGCGGAATGTAGATTAAGGTAGATTAATGGCCTCCGGGCCATGGTCTAATGATCGTACCTGGCATACAGTGATGCGGGATGAACCCTAGAGAACCTGAAACAGGTAGGTGGGGCATTTGATACTTGGCCGACGCCCTTCCGATGCCGGGATAGGGGTTTCCTCACGTAAAATTCCCTTCTGCATGCCTCGACCAGTTTAAGAGGCAGCTGGCCGACTGTTCTAATAAGAAAACGAACAACACTTACCGTATGCTCAAGGTCTGCGACCCCGGAACATACACCTCCCGAAACAGGCCTCTGGGTCTCAACTTGTGGGAACCTTAGTTCAAAAGCGGAGACAGGAGAAGGCTTTCCAAAGGTTGCCCTCTCCGTCTCGCCAGAAAGGTTCTGTCTGCGAGAGAACAGCTCTCACGGGCTTCTATCCGGCTTATTTTTGTTATTACTATATAGTACTTATATTAATGTTGGACAGGGAATTTTTTGTTCCCAATTTTTAGTTATCTTTATGTTTACTTCTATTTAATAATAAGGTAGATAGCCAAATGCAGACAATAGACGTGAAAATATTAATGCCGCACAACATTTCTGAAACCTTGATTCTTTCTTCAGTTGTAGAAAAACCTAAGAGCCTAGATATAACTTATGTTTTCTTCCTTATTATTAATTTTTAATCATGCATAACAACAACTAATTGTTAATAATTGTAGCTTCCAATAATTATAGGCCTATTGTAGTTTTATATTAGAAGAATCCTATTTCCTCTTGGGGGCTAATGGAATAAATAAATCAAATCAAGTTAAGACAGTACTATAGTTCGGTTTTACAACGTGTTAAAATATATGAAATTCTCTGGATATTCGCTTGTCAACTCAGATCATATTATTATTTTGAGCAACTTAGAACAAATAGCATACGCATTATCGACATAGAAAATGTTATGAAGTTCAATGTTTTTAAATAAAATTTTAAACAACATGAAATAAATGTTAGTATACATAGTTAACATAAAATAATTTAACCGCTTAAAATACATGGTATAAGACATCTAGTTGATATTCAAGCTATCTACATCCCGTAAAACGTAAAGGATATATGTTAAAAGCGTTGCTTAAAATTAGTAGAAAATATTCCTAAATTTCGTTACAATGCATTGAAAGAATTTAGTTTCAGTCTATTGATTCAAGTAACTGTTTACATTTTTACGTTAAATACTTATGACTATAATAACATTGTATCTGACACTGGCCTTATTATCAAATAAAAAAATAATAAATACAAATATTGATTTTATGACAGTTTTATGGTTCGTTTCTACACAGCGTTCAAATATAAATGAAATTATTACGCAATTCTCTCGATATTCGCTATACATCTGGTCTTCACCTGCATATTTGTATTTTTAGCTTTCAAAATTGTGCTCGGATACAACTCGTTGTTTATTGAACATCAAGTTTATAATTTTAAAGCAATAATGTAAAAAGAATGTTTTTATTCAATTTTATGCTTGTCCCCTGAAAACGATCTATTTTTGTAGTTTATCAATGGCATGTTCGGACATATTTAAATACCATAAATTTTATTTTATTTATATTTTTAATTTAAAATAAAACATGCTTTTCTCAAAACAATTTTTATTCAAGCATGTGAGTACTCTGAGTATACACTGGTTACGAATGTTTTCTTGTGAAATATAATCGAACTACACGTTTTATTTTACGACTCTGAAATATTGTTTTATAGATTGAATTAGCATCAACATTTGAATTGTTATAAAAGTCATTCTTTCTGTTGACTGTTTATTTATAAATTCTTTTCCTCGGATAGTTTGAGAAGATTATTACCTAAGATCGAAACTATTCTCCTGGAAATAGTATCAATTTCTTTCCAAAATTGTAACTCGACCTGTTTAATGTAATGCCTGTGCAAAGTCAGGGAAACTTGATTATGAATGAGGTTATGTTCCTTTTTCCACACAATGTAACTCGGTGACACAGAGACCTTAGTCTACTTTGATACACACGAACAACACACGTCCATTAACGCCAAAGATAATACTTCCGGCCTCCTAACAAGCTGTACGCTAAGTGTGCGCCTTCACAGAAAAAAAAATTACCACACCCGCAAACGAGGCTACAACACTGAAATAGTCTAACCTAATAGTACCTCCGGTAAGAAAATGTAATGTGTTTATAGTATTACAACATACTGACACGAGTATTGATTCTTACATTTATTCAAATTTATGGTAGTTGTTGGTTAATTTCTCTAAAATAACGGTTACAATGATATCTGATATATTACTCGATTTTACAGCCACTGGAATACGGTGGATATAATTCTCATTTATCAAAATCGCCAATTCGTGTAACTTATTTGTAAAAATAATCAGACATTAAATTCTGATACCATCTTATTTACTGTGGTTTATGTGTAAATTAAGGTTACTCCATACTATATTCATTAATCTTTTATGTAAGAACAGTCAAATAGCTTCGGATTAAATTTAATTGAATTTGAGTTCCTAATCTACGCGACCTCGAAATTCGGAGAGAGAAAATTACACTGCCGTCAATATGGGACTGGCAAAGCAAGCCAAGATCATTCGGTGCCTGAAATGACGACGTTCAATATTACTGAATGGCTAGAAAAATGGACCTAGATGTAAGGTAAGCCGAAAACGCTTGATTCGTATCCCGGATACCTAAATATTCGAAAAAACTCTCACCAGCCTATTTTTCCGCGAGTCCCCGTTATCTGGTTATGGGGTATTTAAGGCGAAAGACCAACAAACACTTTTCGGAGAACGAAGATACACTATGGTGATTCCTGTGTGTCCCTTCAGCAAGTTTACGAGTGGCACAGGAAGTTCAAAGTTGAATGTTAATTCTGAGTGATACAACAATATCAGTGACGACGAGCTAAAGTACCACAAAATCTCTTTTAAGGCTACCAGAACATCTGTCACTGAAACCGAAAGAACAACGTAAAGACGTCTGCGAAACACTCATGCGAAGGAGATTAATTTTTTAAGCGTAAAGTCACAGGTAATGAATTTTGTGTTCACTAGTTCCAACCCCAGACCAAGCTAACCTGCAAGGAGTGTTGGAACCAAGAAGTCCCCGTTTTACGCTATTACGCTTATAACGTTATCAATAACCTTTTTGTTT
Source organism: Zhengitettix transpicula (assembly GCA_037074705.1). Lineage (NCBI taxonomy): Eukaryota > Metazoa > Arthropoda > Insecta > Orthoptera > Tetrigidae > Zhengitettix > Zhengitettix transpicula. The sequence goes on along the minus strand of CM073591.1, from coordinate 183,118,727 downwards.
TAGGGAAACAGCCTACATGAGGGTAATCCACATTGTGGCAACTTCCCTTTAATAGCATATGATGGGATGAAAGGGGGGTTGCGGAACGGTAGAGGAAGGTAGCCAAGGGTTAACTAGGGCCCCCGAGCTATATTTTATGGATCCTACTCGGTATATCTGAAAGTGAAGCAAGAAAAACCCTAGAATACCTGCATCAGGTAAGTTGGGCATTGGGTACTTCCGATGGCGGGAAAGGGGTTTGCTGTGGAGACGCAGCATTTCCTTCTCTGTGGTTCGACCAGTTTAGGAGGCAGCTGGCCGACTGTTCCAATAGGTAGATCGAACAACTCTAACCGTATGCCTAAAGCCTGTCACCCCGGAATATACACCAATCAAAACAGAACCTTTTTTTTTAGGGCAACAGGCTACATGAGGGTGATCCACATTGGGCAACTCCCCTTTAATAGCATAGGAAGGGATTTGAAAGGGGGGATGCGGAAGGGTAGAGGAAGGTATCCAAGGGTTAACTAGGGCCCCCGGGCTATGGTTTAAGGATCCTACCCGGCATTCGCCTAAAGAAATGCAGGGAAAACCCTAGAAAAACCTGCATCGGGTAGGTCGGGCATTGGGTACTTTGTCCCACGCCCTTCCGATAGCGGGAGAGGAGTTTGCTGTGGGGACGCAGCATTCCCTTCTCCGTGCCTCGACCAGTTTAGGAGGCAGCTGGCCGACTATTCCAATAGGAATAGCGGACAACTCTTGCCGTATGCCCAAGGTCTGGGACCCCGGAACATACACCTCTCAAAACAGACCGAGGTGCCTCGGCATGTGGGAACCTTAGTTCAAAAAAAATCAGAGAGATGTGAGAGCATCCCCAAAGGTAGCTAATTCAAATATTTATTTATAAATCAGAAAAATTATAAGCAACTGCACAAGATCCCTGTATCTACATAAACTATTTTTCTTCGTGTGAATTTCTAAATTTATCCACATCCCTGTTGTTGTCAAGGCAGTCGCAAATCTGATTCTGAAATTATCTTACACAACGTAATTTTGAGAAGGCAATGAGACAGTCAAATAATGGACTTCCTTAGAGTTTACAAAATATTTGTAGAACTAGAGAAGACTTAGACTGAAGCGGCAGGCAATATATATACTATAATGAGGTGTTTCAAATCTGAAGCTGCACTAGCAATCTTATAAACGATTCTGAGTATTATTTTTGCCTCCCAGAAGAATATTTAAGATAAATATTTGTTATTGCGTGATTTACAAAACAGTTTTTAACATAAAAGGGGAAGGCTTAACGTCACGATATTCATTACGATCTCCGATTTACTGATGCTGATATTACAACAGAATCTTAAACTTTCCTTAAAACAGTTACTGAAATTATATCCGTAATTTGAAAATTAAATATAAACATTTAATTGTCTTATAGATGCCCTGGTTTTTCGGTATCGTTATGGAGGGCACGCGTTTCTTGTTGAGCTCAGAACCAATTTGATTATTGTACTGCTCACAGGCGGGATGAATTAATTGGGAGGTTATTTTATTATTTTAATTTATTTTACGAATGAAAGTACCATGAGCAATTAATATTCTCAAGTACTCGCTGAAACGAAAACAGCCGCGGCGCAGCATCCCTTCGTACTGATTTAAATGTTGTGAGCGTCTGGCCTAGGCAAATCTTTGGTCACAAGATTCTGGCACGTTCGGGATAGACGCACCACCGGGTGGCCACTTTGGCGGACGTGTCTTATTACGCTCCTGAATTCGAACATGTGGGTCCCTGACAGGGTGCGGCTAATTAAAATATTGAGATTTGTGGATGCACAAATCTAATTCCAGTTGGATACAAACAGCGGAATCCAAGACCTTCTGGGGGAAAATTTCCGAAAACCGAGTTGTGAACCTTGCAGAGCAAACAGAAATTAGTCAGTTCGGGGATATTATAATTTAGTTTTGGAGCTGGAGTTAGTAAAATTTGCGGAGGTTATGAATAACAGGGATGTTATAACATTGTTTTTAGTTTGGAGTGTGGAGGAAAGTACATTTAGTGACGTTATAAGTTACTTTTGGGAAATTTATGAAGAAGTTGGGGTTTAGTTGGCAGTGAGCTTTGGAGTGGAATACTTTTGAGGGAACGTTAGGTTTTGGTGAGTAACTGAGTTTTCTAGAATTCGGTGAGAGAGTTTTGGAGTGGAGGACATTTGCGCTGTCGTGCCAACGAGAACCTGTAGGCCGGCTGTGTGACCATTTCCAGGAAATAAGAGGAATTGCAGCGTCCGCCCGCGGCACCTGCCAACCTGCACGTGGTAATGCACCCGAAGATAATCACATAAAAGTCGGTTCATTAAAATTATATAACCACCGTATTTTGGCCCACCAACCCCTGCCAGAAATTGTCTTTTTTTTGTTCCATTTTGTTTATGTTTGTAAAATAGACGTGGGTATTTAAATCGATAAGAGAACAGAAAGTTAATGTCTCTTTTGTGTTAAAAAAATATAAATAATTAATTATTGTAATTTATTTCACCCCGCCAAACAATTTAATAATTTCATGGTTGAAAATAAAAAAATTAAATATCTTAAAAATAACTACGTAAAATCCCTTCATTTATATAAAACATTACATTATTTTTATGAATCTTGGAAGACTGACCACGGTTGAGATCGGTAATTCTGTTTATAAAATGTGATGTACTCCATAGAATGCTGCGTCCCCACAGCAAACTCCTCTCCCGCTATCGGAAGGGCGTGGGACAAGTACCCAATGCCCGACCTACCCGATGCAGGTTTTTCTAAGGTTTTCCCTGCATTCCTTTAGGCGAATGCCGGGTAGGATCCTTAAAATATAGCCCGGGGGCCCTAGTTAACCCTTGGCTACCTTCCTCTACCCTTCCGCATCCCCCCTTTCAAATCCCTTCCTATGCTATTAAAGGGGAGTTGCCCAAAGTGGATTACCCTCATGTAGCCTGTTACCCTAATTACTTAGGACTTTTAAAAAAAAGAGCCTGCGAGAGGATTCTCTCGCAGGTAACCTGCGAGGGATGTTCTCTCGCAGGCAGAACCTTTTAGGAGAGATACGAAGGGGTTACCTTTGGGTATGCCTTTTCCTCTCCGTTTTTGAACTAAGGTTCCCACAACCCGAGGCACCTCGGCCTGTTTTGAGAGGTGTATGTTCCGGGGTCACAGACCTTGGGCATACGGTAATATAGCCCGGGGGCCCTAGTTAACCCTTGGCTACCTTCCTCTACCCTTCCGCATTCCCCCTTTAAAACCTCTTCCTATGCTATTAAAGGGGAGTTGCCCAATGTGGATCACCCTCAGGTAGCCTGTTGCCAAAAAAAAAAAATTAGGACTTTAGAGACATACGAAGGGACTACCTTTGCGGATGCCTTTTCCTCCGTTTATTCTAAGGTATTCACAATCCGAGGCACATCGGCCTGTTTTTAGAGCTGTGTGTCCCGGGGTCGCAGACCTTGTACATACAGTAAGAGTTGTTCACTGTTCCCCTTCGAACAGCCGGCCAGCTGCCTCCTAAACAGGTTGAGGCACGGAGAAGGGAATGCTGCGACCCGACAGTAAACCCCTCTCCCGCCATCGGAATGTCGTGGAAGAAGTACCCAATGTCCTACCTACCTGATGCATCACTTTTAGGAAATTTGCGGGTATGATCCGTAAACTACACCCCGGGGCCCTAGTTAACCCTTGTCTACCTTCCTCTACCCTTCTGCATCAACCTTTTCAAATTCACATCCCAACCACGGACAAAACCCTAATCGCCACCTTCGCAAGTGACACCTCAATAATGTCAACAGATATTGATGCGGACCAAGCAACCGAAAATCTCCAGCCACATCTGAACATTTTAGAAAACTGGCTCAACCAATGTCGCAAAAAGTAAACTGCAACAAGTCCACGGAAATTACGTTCACAATTAAACGCTCGACGTACCCGCAAGTTAAAATATTCAGTCAACCTATCCCAGTAAAAACTGAAGTAAAATACATAGGACTCCGCCTCGACCAAAAACTGACATGGAAAAACCACATAAAAGCCAAAAAGGAACAACTGAAACTAAAACCATGCACTGGCTACTTCGGCAAAAATCCCAACTCACTACAATAAAAAACTCCTTCTATATAAAATCATACTAATACCTGTATGGTCTTACGGGATCGAATTATAGGGATGCAGCAAATCATCAAATATCAAGATCTTGCAGACTTTTCAATCAAGGACATTGCGCACCCTAGTCAATGCACCGTGGTACATCAGCAACCACACACTCCATCACGACCTCTAAATTCCATTTATTTCAGAAACCATCAAGACGTATGCCACCAAAATCAAACATAGAACACTAAACCACCTCAACAAATACAACCCGTAGCAAGAAGATTGAAGAAATTATGGACAGAAGACATCACTGAATAAATCCAACTTAATAATAAACAATTTACTTATTACTCTAAGTGTTAAGAGTAGGTTGTAAATCAGCACCGAAATTAAAAACAAATTCTTATGCTATTGAAGGAGAGTTGTCACCACGTGGATTACCCTCAAGTGACCTGTCATAAAAAAATTACTTACGACTCTTTATCAAATCAGAGTTGAAAATGCTTTTAATTAATGCCTATACCATGCTTATTTCCCTTCTTATTTTTAGTTAGTTTTACTTTAAATTGTTTGGAAGTTAACCTTTCATTTTTCAAATGCTATCATTACATTTATCATCTCTAGTATATGCTTATTTCAGCTTAGAGAAGAAAGCCACATTTATCGTGTTACCGACTATTTTGTGACTTGTGCGAAAGAAATAAAGTACGTTACTAAAAATATGATTTTTTAAAAAAATAATTATATTAATTATTGATAACTTTTCAATATTTTTCCGCACAGATTGTAATCAACCGTATGTATACAAAAAATTTAATGAAAATGAGTCGGGGCTGATTTATTCCTAGCAGAGAAATTAATATAACATAAGGATATCGCGTGGTTCGAGTAAATTTCTGTATCTGTATTTTCGGGTTTGCATTAAATCATAAGCTATACGTCAATCTTTAAGGTAGGTATATAATAAATAGCTCAAAAGCAAGTTTGTACAAAGGGACAAGTTTAAATGTCACAGAGTTACGAAACCACATGATATAGGCTCAATTCACTGGACCTGTAAATGTTAGTACAATACGTCCAGAATTGACTTTGACGCTCCAGAGACTAGTGTAATGTTTGTCTTAAGATAAATAACACATTTTCTGTGTCAATAAACAAATTATCTTTAACACAAAACGTCTTCTATAAGTTGATTTTGTAAATGACAAATTTAAAGTCGATTTCTTTGGTGTATTTGTGTATTATATTTTGTAGTAATTTATCAGAAACAAGCATATATTATTCTGTTCAGGTTGGCGAGGTTGTGTAGAAGGTGAGCCTTGAGTAGAGTGCGAACGAAACTCGTTGGATGATTTCATCTCCCACTATCATATAATTGATTAATTGTAAAGTATAGCAATATAAATTCCATTCCGTGTACGTATGCGTTCCTTCCGTATAGTTTTTCTCAAATCAACCGCTAATTTCTTTAACTTATCCCTCCGATTTTGAAAAGTTAGTAGCTACTTACATAATTGTGACATCCCCAGGTTTACAGGTTATATTTCAGTAAACAGTAGAAATTGAGAGAGGGAGAGACAGAAATTCGTATTTTTAAAATAAATGGAATGACATTCTTCTTTCTCGTTTTATTTGAACGTCTTTATTTCGTGCGAGATAGAACGTTGTGTAGAATGTGTGGTGAACTAACTGAATTTATAGGCGATGAATCACGGCATTCACGGCCTTTCCGGAATTCGAGACGAAGTACAGTCAACCTATTCAGTATCCGGGAAAAAACGTTTCCAGTATAACTTGCGAAAATTATCGTTTAAATTAATGTCTACAAATTAATCTGACAAATTAATTTATACATTTAACTTTAACCAAAGCTTAGTGAGAAATTCATTATGTTTTCTTGTCTAAAGACAGAAGTATATAAAGGATAACAAGGAGTAAATATTTTTCCCTCGTATAAGTCTATAGCTATTTCCAAAAAAAATTATTCTCCAAGAAAAAGATCTAGTATCTTGAGTGTCATGTGACCACGTTGGATTATATTTAATTTTAAAGAGCTTTGGAAAACTTTATTTGGTCTAAATACCACGAAATTGTTCTCCTCTTCAGTTTTTCGCTATTAACCAAAGCATGAAGTATTCGATTGAAAATAATGTTGAGTAAGAAACTAAAGAGCATAAAATTATACATCCAATGATATATTTAATTATGTAAATCGTTAGTCAAATGTAGAATATTTTTGTATTTCTAGTAAAATTGCCGCTTGTCGAATTTCTAATGCTAATATATGTCCAAAACTGTCGGTCGTTAAAGTTCAAGTTAAAGAGAATTTAATGTTCTTTCTAACGAATTATCTCGTTCTAAAAATCCATTGAGAATTGCCGTCAATACAATATATGGTGTAAATAAATCCAGAAAATAACAACGGATTTTTTCTTCTGTTGCTTATGTCAAAATACTGTAAACCCTATAATATTCTGATACATGGACAACGTTATTTTTCCACATTTACTGTCAGCTGTCAGAATAACACTTCAATTGAATATTGCTTAATGATATTAGTATTGAAATTTAAATAAAATTAACAAATTAATCTGACTTTTATTAATATAAACGTAATTAATGTAACATAGCCAAAATCCAGAATTTATTAAAAAAACCCATATTAAAACGCACTAAACGTTTCGTCCCTATGATCAGGGACCTCTTCAGTCGTATCTAAAAATAAATATAATGAAAAAGACCGTAGTTGACTTGTAAACTAATAAATAAAATTAGTGTAACTTTGCTACATACATAATTAACAAAATATGAACTTATTTGATACAATCCATTAGCAGAAAAATTTTGACTACTTCAAACAACGTCCAGGGCCGAAATAATTATATGAATAAAATTCATATTTTGTTAATTATGTAAGTAGCCATGTTATAGTAAATTAATTTTTTTGTTTGAAAGGTAACTATTATCTTTGTCATTGTATTTATTTTTAGATGCAACTGAAGAGACCCTTCATAATAGGGATGAAAATTTTGTGTATTTTAATAAATGTAAATTATAATCAAGTATTAATTATATTTATTTTATAATTTAATATGAATTGTTTGGTTCTCAACCTCACAAACGTCGTCTGTTTGATTTTCTCTGCCACCCTGGATAATATCAATATTGCTATCGTGCCAGGTGGGAGGATGAAAAGAATTTTTATTATTCATAGTAATGAAATAACTAATAAAATTAATTAATAATACACGAATCATCGTGCTATTTAACGAGAATTCTGTTGTGATCTGCTCGTGATGGCTACTAACAAACTGTAATGTAAGCAAATTGTCGCCATATTGGAGTCATTTAATGTACCACGAAAATTATCTTACATTTTCCGCGAGGATCGTAATTATACTTTTTATTCAATGAAAATATTTTTGCTTTTTTCAATACGGAAAAAGGAACTATTTCCTTTGATTCCTTGGATTCGTAATGTAAACAAATAGTCGCCATATTGGAATAAATTAATGTACAACGAAAATTAACTTACACTTTCCGCAAGGATTGTAAATATACTTTTTATTCAATGAAAATGTTTATGCTTTTTTTCAATACGGAAAAAGGAAATATTTCCTTTGTTCGTCGCGTAGTAACTTCTCTCTCTATCGTGACGTCATGGTATCTTGGCGCGCATTAATTTAACACAAAATGATCACATTTTATAATTATAATTCTTTCAACCTTTGTGCTACAGCTTTCTCGTGTTATGTAAGAATATGTGTACCAAGTTTTGTTGTAATCTGTCCACTCGTTTAAATGTGTATAAAAATTAACGTAAATACAAACAAATAGACATCTTTTTTACAATATAGATTAATTAATTTTGTAAATTTGGTTGAAACGTCCCTTTTGATAGCAGAGATCATATAAATAAAACACTTAATATGTTGTTGCTTGTAAACACTCGCAACACGCCTTTACTCGTTAAAACGGTTTTAAATAGTAATCAGAATGCATTTAATTTTTTAATGTATTTTAATTTTAACCTATTATGAGAACATGTTTAATTGATTAAATCTTTAGTGAGTAAAAAAATATACGTATGTATTTAGTTAAGCCTAGTAATGTTAAGAATATTGTACAATAATTCCTGAATATAATGACATAATATGTTTCTGAATATAATGACATAATATGTTGAAATATTCCGATTAAATTGGCTAAATATTTTCGTATATTTTATGGAACCCATTTTATTTTAAAACAAGTTATTCTAAATATTTTTGCTTCAAATTTAGTTTTGGAAATAGTCTGCATAATTCTAATGATAAAGAAGTTATTATGGAGCCGATATTATTACAATAATATTTATGCTACATATTATTACTAGAAAAGCTCTTAATAGTACCGTTATCATACTTCACAGCATAGACATGTTACAAAATATACAGAAATACTTTATATACGTATCATTCAGCTTCACGGGAAAATATTAGTTAATGGTAAATGATTGAAAATATTTAAACTCTCTTTCTAAGCGTATTAAAATATCTAACGTAATTTTTCTCCTTTAAAAACTTTATGTAACGATTGAAATTGAGCATGAATACACGTCAACGGAAATGGTTTTACTAAAAATTAACGAACGGCTGTACAATTAGACCCAGATGAGCGAGCAGCAGCAGCAGCTAATGTGTGTTCACGGAAAAGAGCGGCCAGACAGGTGTTGAAACGTCTGAGATTTGTAACAGGCAACGCTGGGAAAGAATGCTGCGCAGGTAACAGAGATGCTAAAGATGCTGCAGATAGAAGGGGACGTGAGATGAACCTACAATTATGCGCTAGTTCCTTTCAAGTATGTCACTAGAACATTCGCTCCATACAGATTTATTGCTAATCACCACACGGAAAGAAAGTAACGGTGCTCTTTGAGATGAAGAACATTTTCAAAAGACCTTTCATATAGAAATCTCGTAAATATGGTTCGTGCAATACAACTTTCCAACACGAATAACATTAAAACCGTACATGATAATACATTTTAATGATAAAATAATCGTAGAACACATTGATGTGTTATAAACTTTTACAAACGATAAAATATATGATTGGATTCTGGCAGAAACACACTTTAGAAAAAAAAAATTCTTTTCCAAGACGTGACTAAATGGACTCTGAACGGTCAGAAAAAAAATTTTCAGGAAGGATGAGAATTTTGAATAATTGTAGCTTAAATTTGTGATAATGTTGTCCTACTCGTACTAAAATCACTTTTAAACCGTCTATGACATTCAGCCCAAAGGAACTATTTATGGAATATGTATAACAGCTAAACTGAAGAATCACTAAAAAAAAACAATAAATTAAAGAAAGTTCTTTCCTACATGTTCTATTATGGTAAATGTTAATAACTTAAATTATGCCGTGCCAGTATGCTAATATACATTTCAATCGTTTTTACTGTTCCGTAATCTTTAACACTTTATATAATATCAAAGAGGTTTAAATACAGGGAATGACGTGATTAAAAATAGTTATATTTCTAATTTAAACGCACTGTCAATTACTGATTGTATTAATTTCCCCTTCCAAATCCCTTCTTATGCTATTAAAGGGGAGTTGTCTTCACGTGGATTACCCTCAGTCTGTTAATCTAAAAAAGTAAAAATAAAAACTTTGCTACCTTCAACTATCCATCCGCATTTAAAATCCCTTCCCATGGTATATTAAAGGGAAATTGCCACCATGTTGAATACCCTCACGCAGCCTGTTACTGTAAAAAAAATGGTTTTGCTTTAGTTTTTTTGGTTTGTAATTGTAATATTTTATTATTTATTGTAATCTTATATTATGACGTATCCTATTTTCTCAGCCGAGGATTTATGGAATTAATAATAAATCTAAAGGTCTGTAGAAATATAAAGTTACAATTCGTCACATAATTTATTTTGTATATGAATCTTTATTCTGTAACAATTTTTTTTATAAAAGTCCTACTATGAAAGCGTACAATCCAATAACACATAATATAATATAATTATTAATCTAAAATTATTAATATTTTATGACTGTCTCAACTAATACTGAACGTATTTGAAATGTCAAATCTGTTACAATGATTTTTCCGACAATGATTAATGCAGTCGTCAGCTCCAGAATTTATTAATATATACTCTTTCGACATCCTGAAGAGTTAATAATTACATCGCCTGAAATATATTTTGAACGTAGCCCACGGTTATTATATTTTAAAATTTATCCAAATTAAAATCTGAATATCATATTTTTATTTAGTCACGGCACATTGAAATTAATTTCTACGCCTATGTATATTTTGTATGATACAAGTAACCTGTGACATGTATCACAAAAAACCACTCTGAAGTGTCGATATACATCGGAATTAGAAAGAGAAATTTCGATCGTAAATTTCAGAAAGTAATTCATATTTATATAAATAAAAGTTATTTGATCTAACATTTTGGCAATATATGCGATTTATTTTTTGGAATTTCTCCTGTTATTTTTATGTATGTATTGATTCCAGAAATTTCCTTTTTTGGTTATGCTTCTATACCATTATTATTTTACGTTTAAAATTAGTTTATTTTGAGATAAATCTATCTTTGTTTTACTGTTTGCCTTTGAGCTGTCTTTTAAATTCTGGTACGTACATTTGTTGAAGTATGGCCATTATAAAGTGTGTTTTTTTTAATTAAACAACTCATTTCATAGATTAAGCTAGTCTGATTCTGTATTGTTGTCGTATTTAATTACAATTTTTATGTTATTAATTAAATTGTCTGGTTTAAGATAGACTGCGAATAATGTATAAAATGTAGGCAATATAATTTATAAATAACTAGCTGGTTGCCCGGCGTTGTCCGTGTACTTTTTTATATAAATGAACAAAAGGATTTAATCTATATTAATCTATAGTTAAGAAGTGATTTAACCTAAATCTAACTACTTCGGTACATACTTTCGACCGATAGTGCATTGATTGAAGTTTATTACATCAATGCCAACAAAGATACCTCCGAATTTCTTTACGAGTAGAATACTTGAATATACTCCACGAGTATTGCAGGTTATAATTGTCCCTCAGTCTTCAGACATTACGAAAGATTAAATTGAATAAATTGTTAGCTATATTCATAACGTAAACAAATTGCCGCCATATTGGAGTCACTTAATGTACAACGAAAATTAACTTACATTTATAGCAAGGATCGTAATTATAATTTTTATTCAATGAAAATATTTGTGTTTTTTCCAATACGGAAAAAGGAACTATTTTCTTTGTTCGTCGCGTAGTGACGTTCCTCTCTCGCATGGCGTCATGGTATCTTGGCACGCAGTAATTTAAAACAAAATGATCACATTTTTTATTTATAATTATTTCCACCTTACTGCTACAGATTTCTCATTCCTACATTACCGTTTCTCGAGTTTGGAAGAATATGTGTACTAAGTTTTGTTGTAATCTGACCACTCGTTTAAATGTGTATAAACATTATTGTAAATACATACAAATATACATCCTTTTTTATTATATAGATTATTTAATTTTGTAAATTTGGTTGAAACGTCACTTGGATATCAGAGAGCCTATAAATAAAGAAGAAGATAAAAGTTTTAATATGGCAGTTGTAAAACACTTAAAATGTCCTCAAAAATGTTTTCCTCTATTCTCTTACCTTCCACTGAACCTACTTTCCCATGACCCTTCATTTTTTGGCCTTATGATCCAGATTCAGATTCAAAAGAATTTCTTACCGATGTAATCCGAAGGTATTTTAAATTACCCTTGTATCAGGTGGGAAGAAAGTTGTTTGGTATATACAGTCAAGTATGGAGCTGAGGTGAGGTGCGGACGCTGCTCTGCGGGTAGTTGGGAAGCTGGGATCAGCAGAGAACATCTCTTTCCCACGCTGCACCGCGGGTCGGAGGTCACGTAACACGGGTAGCGTGGTCCACGTGAAATGTCGTCGCCACGGCGTAAACAGATGCACCCCCGCGCCTCGTTAGCAGGATGACAGCGATGGCTAAACACATTGATTCAGAGGGAGGGTCAGGTCACAGTGACTCACAGAACAACTAAAATACCGATCCCAACATCACAGATCAGTTAGTCTTTCAAACAAAATTAATATTTTTCACTGCCAACATAAGGAGTCAGACAGAAAAAAATTACGTCTGATTGAAATTAATGAATGAGAAAGGTAGCCATTCAGACTAAAAAGTGATAATATAAATACCACACAACGTTTCTGGGATCCTTGTCCATTTCGTCAGATGCGAAGAGGAGCCTAGAGAGACTCAACTGCACTTGTCAGTTGACAAAACTGAAAAGCGACGAAGCCGGAACGACAATGGGAGAGCCGAAAGGTTAGCGTAATAATAAGAGATCGTAGCAATTATTGAGTTTCATAGTGTCTGTTTGTACATTAATAGCTGTGATGTTTGATTTAATGTGAAGAATCTCTGAAATGAGTCTGGAATTGTACCTGGTGTCACCGTCTAAAATCTTAGCATTTGGCCAATTACATGTATATTTTGATTTATTATATGTTCAGATACTACAGATTGTTTAACAATGGGAAGTTTGATATTTGATATATGTCACTTGATACGTGTTTTATGGGAAGGTTTTGTTTGCCCTATGTAGCAGGAATTACAATTAGAGCAAGAGATTTTGTAAACAACACAATATTTGCTGTAGGTGTCAAGTGGGTTCTTGTGGTTTTTAATCAAGTAGGAAATGGTATTAGAGGATCAGTAAATGATGGATATTTAATATTCTTTGAATATTTGGATAAATTTGTAATGTAGAAATTTGTAATAAGGAAGTACGAGAAATAATTTGACTTTTGGTGTTTGGGAACAATTTATAGTAGATATTGGATTTTTTTTCAGCCTGCTGTTTGTGTGTTTAATAATAAAATTTAAAGGGTACTCATTGGAGATTAAAATGTTTGGGATAATATTAAGTTGTGTTGATGGAACTTGGAGTTATAAAGTAATACAGCTCTGTCTACAAGATTGTACACCATAGCTCTCTTTTGGTTTGGTTTGGAAGATGATCAGAAAGATAATTGAGAACACGTCCAGAGTATGTTTTCTGAACCAATTGGTGAGAATGAAAGTATTGTGAATGGAACATTAAAGGAATTAAGAGAATGGTTAAATTCAAGTACATGTGTAAATTGTAAATTACGATGATAATTATTGGAAGTATTGACTATAAGGTTGATTTGAGAGGTATTAACAATACAAAAAAGGCATCTTCATATCTGATGTAGCAAAGAGGTAGGACAGGAAGTAGAGAAAGACTAGAATTTTCTAAATCTCTCGTGACTTCCTCAGAAAAAGAAAAAGGACTAAGGGGGCCTTCCCATGGGAGAACCTTTGATTTAATGACAAAATTATAAAACGATTAAACTTGAAATAAGGCGAATTGAAGATAAGATTTATAATCCATAAAATTTTATGAAGTGGAATTATAGCATATTGACTGAAAATGGGCCATCTGTTTTTGAAACATTGGGAAAAGAGTTGAATAAGGAAACGCCATCAAGAGAAATTAAAGAGTGGACATTTTAATAAATAGGTAAGAAATTTTAACAGAATAATGGTTTTCTTCATTGAGGGCTTTAGAAAACATGTTATGAATGTAGGAGGAAATGTTGTTGATGCTTAATACAAAATTCACAAAATAAAATTGCCAAACGACATCTGTGTTTCTTCTTTTCCTTTAAGATCATATATGATTGGAAACTTGCTGCAAGTCTTCATATACATATGGTCAAAATGGTTTGCCAAATAAGAATGTATTCATAAACAAATCTACTCCCGGCGAGAGCATGGATGTTTGTGTACGTGAGAGAATCTCTTGCCAAATCAGGGCCCCGAAAGGGCAAAATGAGTTCCCTTAATGAGTCGCTAATAACCTGAGCTGTTGATGCAACTGTAAATAAGTCAATATAAAATATCATTTTAAACACGAAACTGCAGATTTTATTACTGATACCTGCTCAAGAAAATTAAAAGCAATTGAATTAATTATTTTTTTTAAAAACAATTATTTGTTTCATGGAAAGGTTCTTTCATTTCATATGTAGAACAGGACTTTGCAGTATTACGTGCCTATTAATTTTTACTACTTTCTACACACAAAATACGTTCTCAGTCTAAAAGCGCAAAGGTTATCGACGTCTTTGCAGTAGAAAATGGCATGTAGGCATGTTTCAGCGGATAAAATCTTACATACAACTGTAAGATAGGGTAACACACCTTCAGATTTATGTCCGAGATTTCAACAAGAGACGATAACTCATCTTACTGAGAAAGTTACTGCTAATATTTTCAGAGACCTGAATTTTTCATTACAATCATCTACCACATTTTTACAATAATCAAGATCATTTGTACTTCAAGGAATGAAATTATATTCCGATTACGGTGGTTTCGTGATTATCAGAGACGGTGAAAAACTCAGTTTCATTTCAAAAGATTTTCTGTTATTTTGGAAATAAGGAGTGGATATCTGAAAAAATTGTGGGATATTTCGCGTTGTGTAAAATAAAATTATCATGTTAGTATTATTTTAGTAATTCCCTTCCTCTATGTTTCAGTTAGTCAGTTCGAAACACCCAAGGTTAATACTAACTGATCCAATACACCGTGTTTATGATGAACGACATCCGATGTTAAACGAAATAAATTCAGTACAAATACACGGGTTGATAAAGAAAACCGACTGCAAAATTTCATGAATTGATTTATCATAATAAGAGAAGATGAGAGTGTATTACAACTTGGGTCCGGAAAGCGGATAATTATACATTTTTTATGAATGTTAGCGCATGACGACATGCCTCGTTATCTGGACTGAAATGCAATACCCCGGTTGCAATTATTACATTGTAAATTCCCCGTGCATGCATTGTGACAGCCTGTCAGACAGAACTCACTACACCAGGCATTTTTGATCTTGTTCGAAACACAACGCGAAGATAACTGCTGCCTTTATTCAGTCAAAAGGAGGTCACTTTGAACATCTTTTCTATATGAAAATATTTACGTCGGAATGAAAATTAATAATAAGAAAGTTAGCCAAATACTGACAAAATAAGTGATAATTAGCACCTGCAGAAAGGGACAATGATCCCAGAAACGTAGTGTGGTAATTATATTATCACTTGTTTTGTTTGTATTTGGCAAGCCTTATTATTTTTTTGTTCAGAAACGTGAAGAGAGCGCTCTAACTAGTCAGTTGAACTTAATATAAATCGATATGATACAGAAGTTCGCAATAACTTTGTAATTATCCATTTCCGTACCTAGATTGTATTAGACGTGTTTTATTCCCTCAATATGAGGAATCCTTTTCTGAAATTTTTCTCTCGAGTTTTGTTACATATATATATTGTAATGCCAACTAAACAGGCCATTAATCGTATTTAATATAATTAAATTGTTAGCAGTACGAATGCGTAAAGGCAGCAATGAAGGCGGGTTTTTCCTTTGTTCAACAATGGAGAACGCGCGGAGAACTGAGTATGCACTTGGAGAACGCCAGTCTGGAATCGGCTATGAATGGTGGCGTACGAGAGATGAAACAGTTAAAAGTCGACGGGGAGATATAATACATTTCATTTCACCTAGAGCAACAAACAATAAAGTTTGCAGATATAAAGTACGAATGGCGAGATCCTGTATTTTTACATAAAAGCAAGCAAATATTTTTACGGAGAGATTTACATAATAATTTGCACACGGTGAAGCAAATGGTTGCTTCACGCTGATTGAACAATTATCGCATAGAGGAGACCTGAATCTACCAGCAGACCAAAAGGGGGCGGCTCATCCGAGGTTACAGATAGGAGAGGACGAGTATTTTAATCGTGTGTGTTAAAATTTTCAATGAAGTGTTAAGTCTTTGTAAAAATGGCTTTTTAGTGTGGTAGTTTTCAAGATACAAGAGAGAGATCTGGTACCAGACAGACATTCCGTGAGTAACAAAACTTTGATACAAATTTGTAAACGATAATTAAAAAGGTATACTCAGATTTCGTTCATTTTTCTTTTCACTTATCTTTATATTATTTTAGGTTAACTTTTAATATTTGATTTGTTAATTGTCAGTTTATACATTGATTTTGTTCTAATTATCAAACCCAGTAGTGACCCTGAGATATAGAGATCCGACGTATTTGATTGTAATGATATAAAAACTGTATGTTCATAAATGCCTCGAATTACGAAATGAAAATTAAAGTATTTTGTTTTTAACTGGATGAAATTTGGCATGAAAAATAGGTCTTGTACATTGTAAATTTGTCAACAATAATAAATTTCTTTTAAAGCTTAGTAAATGTTGTTAATTATTCCTATGATTTAAGACCACCTTATATATTCGATGTCTTCAACGAGTGGCTAATTATTCAAATTTTTAATTATAATTAATTTTTTGTTAATTGATTCATTTAATTAAAGTGGTTTATTACATTTTGGCTTCACCAACGTGGGGCAAATTTATCGCTAACTGTTGTTTATTACAATATATATGTACACATCTAATACAACGTCTAATACAACATAGGTACTGAAATGTATATATATATATATATATATATATTGTAGTAATTAGAAATTAAGACATTGTTATAATTGGAAAGAAAATAGAGGACTCATTATTAGTGAATATAAAGCGTACGCCGCAACAAGGCGGCGAAGCAAAGGAAACATTGTTGAGAATTTTACGCACTCAAAATCTACGAGACGAGGAAGTTCAGTTGGGCAGCGGACAGCTAACAGTTCGAAAGCAATATTCAGTCAGGCAATGAACGGCGAGCAGATTCAAATAGAACAGTCTGATAGCAGTGACAAACATTCTCTAAAATATTAAAACAATCTTCAGTAGGGAAGGAGAGATTGAAATTAAAGTCGTAATTGGTGGCAGAGCGGAAATTCAACCCGGAGAACCATAGACAAAATACAACTAAAACTACACGAGATCTGCAAATCCAGGTTGCAGCAAAGCTTCGAGAAACTACGCCAATTAGGATGTAGTAGTAGTAAGTAAAATAATTCAGCGCATCATACGTCACCACCATGGTGGACGTACCGCTTCCCCGCGTATGCCGTCTAGGCTTTGCCGGGAGTAAGAGCTTAGAGCGATAGCTGCAGCTTATTTATTTAGGTGCCACTTCTCGTATAATGAGAGCTTTTACGGTTCCCACACCTGGGTTTTTTCTTCCCGTTGCCGGGAACCCCGAAAGGTATCACGCCCCCAGGACCGTCGCCTTCCCAAAGGGCTTGAGGCTTCAAAAACCAGTCCAGTCGTTCCCCCCGCAAGCGGGTCACAACTCCTGAAACTGGCCACTGCTAGCACCACCTCATTGGTTTTACATGCGCAACCCACTGCCACGTCGAGTCCAACCTCATTCTGTGAGCTTAGGCCGCCATCCCGAGGGACAGCGGCTGGGCTTTCGCTCACCCCGACTACCAGACTTTTTCACTGATGGCTCTGGTCTGCCGTAGCGCGCCTGGCTCTGTTAGGTTGCATTGTCTCTAACACGAAAGAGATGAATGCAACCCAGGGGTCACCGTTAGGTAGAGCTTTCACTTCTAGGCATTTGTGCAGCCCGTCACCAGCACCTCTCTTTCTGGCTGAGGAGACCATCGGGAGAGGCCTGGTCATTAGATGCTCGCATGCCTAGCATTGTAGCTTTCTTCCCTTCGACGTCACTACTGGTCCTAAACCAGCAGTTCCGCCGTCGGAGCAGTAAAGCTAGTGGCTATCTCCTTGCGCTGGGTAGGTTGCGCTCCTACCCAACAGAGAACTACAGCCAGGTGGTTTCGTCGTCGGATAACTGAGATAGTACCGCCCTCAACACCTTAGTCCGGAGACTAGACGACCACCTTGAGTGGACTCAGTTACTAGTGAATGCCATGGCAGACACCGACCCGTCACAGTCCGACTCCCGTGCTCATAGAGGATACTAGGAATACCATTGCTGGCAACCCGACACCAAGGCACATGAGAACTGCACACCACACCCTTTTTTAACGATCACTTCCCCCTTTCATACCGCTATCCAGGGGTACACCGGAATAATCCGACCAATGTCGGCTGGTGTCCTAGTATTACCAGACTAGTCACGGTTCGACGTCTTGGCGTCTACCACACATAAGTACTGAAGACAATGAGACCATTACCCAGGCCCGAACTGGGATAGGAAGCAATGCCAGCAGTTTGTTAAAATTTAAAGCCTGTGAATACTAGAATCAGCGATATCCCCAAATCGTGTGCACGAAAAAACCAAAAATGAGACCTGGGCGGCCGTAAGTAGAAAACTTTAAAATTGATTGTAAACCACTTTTAAAAGATATGTCAGATCGTTCTTTAATTATTCACTTCGTTAATTATTTACTTCTTTAGTTATTTAGTTCTTTAATTTAAATTCAATCTTTAGTCTTATTTTTATCCACAACCAAGTTCGTCTATGTTTCAGAAGCCATTAACTCCCTTATAATGTAAATTAAATTTGTGTTTTTTTAAAATTCAGCCATTTGTAGTTTTATTACAATATATATTGTAGAAAACACTTATTTAAGAGTAATTATAGTCAAAATACTCCACGTTTGAGGGGCAAAATATATGGTAAACTCTTATACCTACTATTTTCTAAATTACATGCACTTAAATTTAATAAAAAAAATTACTATTACTTCCACGGCTATTTGAGTTCTTACGATCATGGTCGCCTAGGGGCCTCCAATAAAATATTCAAAAATGAAAACAGAAAACTATAGAACGTTTTACAATATCTATTATGGAAATATAAAACTAAACAAATACCTTGGAACGTAAAAAGCAGTTCTCAAATGAGCCAGCACCCCTCAACGAATGCTTGTAACTTCGTAGTTTGTTAATGCTCGAAACAAACTTCGGAGATCAGGAAATTGATTGAATCAATCCTAATTAATCGGCTAGGTGGCGATCAAAATGTACCTCAACTCGCTTAGTTTTAAAGAAACAATCTCAGAACCATAAATTAAACACCCTTTCCCCACTTTGCTACAGCAAGCTGTATTGCCCACAGCCACCATAGGAGGTTTGGAGATAGGATTTGTTGGCAGAACTATCATAGATAAACGGCATTTCTATTACCATTTCCCGAGGCGTTTTACAAACCATTCTTAAGTTTATCTAAACCTCGAGTGAGATTCGTTATACTAAATCCGCGGGGAAAAACAACATCCTTCACAAAATACAAGTTGGATCCACTAAAACGCAGAAAATTGCTTAGGATCGGAGCGAGTTCTTACTCATATAACAACATCAACCAAAAGCCAACGACGTACCTGGACGGAATGCCCGACTTAAATATACTCGGCCCAAAATCCCGACACTTGACTGAGCTTTCTCAGACAAAATGTCAATAACACCAACAGTCACTCGACTGAGACTGCCCCACTGCCCTTGGGCTAGCCTTCTCCACTACTGCCTCACACTTCACTACTGAATCTAAACAAGGACGCCAGCCGCTCGACTGAGCTGAAGTTTTGCTACTGCGCTGGCGCTCGACTCGACTTCTGTGTTTACTTCTCAAGGCTTTCACACCTATACGTCGGGACACATTTTGACCAAGGGTTAAATATTTGTAAACATTGGGCAATGAACTACATCACCTGTATTGCCGAACTAAAGACTGAAAATCTTAAATAAAATAAATTAATCTCTACTACTCTCTCTCTCTCTCTCTCTTTGTCTCATCATATATATATATATATATATATATATATGTGTGTGTGTGTGTGTCTGTGTGTCTGTGTGTCCCCTATGAGTTCCTAAACAATTCATGTGAGTGCGATCATATAATTTGGTGAGTAGTTGTGCTCACGCTCACAAACGTTTATGTCGGCCTTTAGAAGCTTTAGATGAGTCCCAATGGATTAACTGTAGTGAAATTTAAAAACATGCTAAACCGGCCGATATTAGGAGTCTCTGTAATTATTAGTTTTCATCCATATATTTTAGAATATAATTTCAACCCCTTTAGAAATAAGCGAGGGGGAGGAGGGACGTTACAAAAATATAATATGAAAATTCCTAAATTGTGGTCAAATCCAAGGTCAATGAGTTTAATTATGACATTCACGACGTCATTTAAGATGTAAGGTAAGCATTCTAATAAATATTTGTCAAATATTACTGATAAAAATAATAACTTTGCTCGAAATTCTACCGATTCCGATAATTGCCTAAACAATTTGTAAACATGAATTTAAAAAATTTACAACTTCCTCTTGTTCAAATTTAAAACAGGATTTTTATTATCGTTGGTGCGGATGATAGAAATCGATGATTTCATGATTTAAATAACCAAAATATAATAGGGCTAGTAGTAAATCTCTGTTCGTGTGTCAATAAGCGAACACTAAATTTTGATAAAAGTAATGTACTGATTGAAGCTGACAGTGCATCTCCAACGGGGCAGAGTAAAGGGAATATTCCTACACATGTCCGTGTGTTACCGAAAAGATAACACGTGAAAAATTGGTGTGGTGAAGGTTTTACGTCCGCGCATAAATAATAAAGAACTTTTGCAAGCGGCTTGGTAGTTTATCGGAGTTGTCGACACTGCATCAGTTGTTTATGTCCAGATAAACAGAGGATTTTGAGAACATTATCTAGCATACGGTGATGGACGTTATATATTGCATCCAGGAGCAGAGAAGCGAATTAATAGTTTTCAACTGTCGAGAACACTCGCGACCCGCGTTGATTTCGAGAAGTTGAGGTGATGGGTCTGAAATGTTTGTAGTGAATGTTGAAGTACGAACTGTAATATTTACGAGCATCTGAGACACTCATACTCTCTCATGCGTGCCAATTCCCATCAACAAAAAAAAACAATCTGAAGTATTACATTCAACGGGATTCCAGTCGCTGTTTTATTTCTGAGCTAAATAAATTGGTAACTTTATACTCTCGTATAAACAAAGTATATTCAATTCGTATCCTTTACTTATATATTTATACGTAATGGTCGTGAATTCAGTTTATATTAATTTATATATTTCTGAGTTTTTTCTGAACAATTGAGAGAAATTAAAATTGAATTTCTATCGTAAATAAACGGTTAAATACGTTTTATAGTAAAATACATTACACAATATTATTTATTCCATGGTCCTAGTTGTATAATTTTTATTCTAACACCATGTAACTATTCAAGTGACTAGAGAAAATACCGTCGATGAAAAGCGATGATATAAAACCTCGTGTTTAATTCTTTTGCACAACGTAACGTGCAAGAGTCATGCTCGTTCGATCGTCTCAGTTACAAACGCAGTAAATTGATTTCAAAACGACGACAATGGTATGTTTTACATCTTGTCATTTAAAAATGTCTTACAATTGTGGCATTGTCCTCTAATTGAAGATTTTCAGTCTATAACAGTGCTGTTAGTTTTATAGATGGACTAACTGAGTGCCCGGCGTTGCCCGGCTATTTATATAAATTAACCCGGATTAGGAACTGATTCGACACTAACCTCTTCTTAAACATGTCATTTAACCAGCATCAATAGCGCCAATGTTTGTAACATTTACCCATTTACGGTCCTCTCCAAATCACAACCCCTCGGCATCTAACTTCAAATAAACCACGACGACGACTGTCGTTATTCGGATACTCTCCTGCTACATAAAATAAAAGAATCCAAAAAATCACGACGAATTAAAACAGTAAAAAATATTGGCTAAATAACTAAAGTCTAAAACTACTTCCGGTACTGTAAAGGAGTATAGAAATACAGTCTTTAACTAAAAAGACACCAAAATATAGATGGTAGCTTAAGAAAATCAAAAATTTACCCGGAGGGTCAAACTACTCCAGGTAACCTTTTTGTCATCAAGCACCATGGTTAATGAGCGAATTAAACTTAGCGACGCCTATAAGGCCTATAACAGTAATATCGGTATTTTTTTGCCTTACTTTTATTGTAAATCCCTTCCACCACCCGCACGGTAAGGGAGCTTCTCTCTTTTGTCTTCGGAGTTGAAATTGGACTCTTAAAAATTCTATAGTTACACTACCAAATTCGACGCTAACAAAGGCCAGTTAGGAATGCTTATGAATTCTACCCCCACCCCCAGAGACGGTAAGTGCGTTTCAACCCCTCAGTGTTTGTTCCTGGATCGTAAGTAATATGCGTATGAAGGTAGTTGAATTTCGTGTGCGCATTTAAGATTTAATTAGGTAATTTGTTTCTCGTCCTTCCAATATCCATGGGGCTGAACTACATCTTAACCAATATAGTAAATATCAAAATGAAAACTCAGTGACTTCCATAACCCCAGATTCAATATATTTATGTAACGGCCTTTCACTCATTTCCACCCCCGCCACCACACCTAGGGGCTGAACTACAACGTAACTGGCATAGTGAATATCAGAATTAAACTAATTGACATCTATAACCCTGTATTTGACACGAATCTCGGTTCTTCTGGTTTTTTTATGCAATGGTCCTCCACCCCCTGCCTTAGTGGTGCTGGGTTCCCCAGGTTGTAAGGGGTTGAAACGACTGAAGAAGAAACTATTAATCTCATCGACCCCGAAAACTAAAGAATGTACGCTAAAAACGATCGTTTTGGCATGTTTTAAAAATTCCTCCCCCACCCCCACATGTAGGGGCTGAACTACAACTTAATAACTGACATATTGAATGTCATAATTAAACTCAATGACATTTATAATCCTGTATTTCACACCAATCTCGGTTGTGAAGGTGAGGCTTTCCAAGCTTCCTGTTGCTTTAATTCTGAATACCAAGAAATAACATTATAGATCGGTCAGTGTTAAAGTGCAAAAACTGCATCTGTAAAAGCGTGTGTCATTCTGTTACCGATATTTAAATTTGCCACACGTGTAGGCCCGACCGTTGAAACGTTTTTTTCTCTCATATTCATTAGTAGCGGTGGACAGATCTTTTTATTGAGTCTCATTCAGAGTCGATTCACTCACTCATTGCGCTACGAATCGATTCTTTAAACGACTCGTCGGCTCTCCGAATCCAATCCGATTCTTTTATCAAGGTTGAACATTAATAACGTGAGTTAGTAAGGAGGGGACGGGAGGGAGGAAGCGAGACACACACAAATTAAGAAATAAAGTATTGAATAATTATTAAGTAATTTATTTATAAAAAAATATTTCTGCAACTATTTATTTATTATTATTGCTATTCTCAAACACATTTCAGAATGTTTTTGTAAAGTGAGCTGACACCTTATTTTCGGCATGATCTGCCTCTAAGTAAATTTTCCAATTTGAGAAAAAACAAGCAGTTTCTTCTAAATATAGATTGGCGACCATAAAACTTCACAGTCCTTGAGAACAAGGGTTAATTAATGGGTTAGGGCATTGACTTCGTCCTAGCCGACCTTCCGAAATTTATTGGAAACCAAACATTCAACGCAAGTAATTTGCAATCTTATCTACACTACAACCAATATATATCTGGATAAAATTTATTTTTCATGATCATGTAAATTAAAACTGTTATTGTTTATATGTGAGTGGGTTAGTGATTTTAGAACA
Organism: Zhengitettix transpicula; assembly: GCA_037074705.1. Lineage (NCBI taxonomy): Eukaryota > Metazoa > Arthropoda > Insecta > Orthoptera > Tetrigidae > Zhengitettix > Zhengitettix transpicula. The sequence continues at coordinate 183,095,016 of CM073591.1, read as the reverse complement.
TAAAAAACAAACTATCTGCATCTACAGGACAAGAAAAATGCTGAGAATCATATGTTGTATGGATGTAGAGAATTCGTAAGAATAACAAATCTAAATTAAGTTTCTGTCTTGCTTATTTTAGCAATAATTAAGAGTTAACCGTACTGCCTGTTAAAGGATCACTTCAAAATTTATTACGTATGTCATTGTTTATTAATTCTTGGAGAGAGTCGCTCATAAGTTTTCAGAACCAGAGTCGAATCTTTCTTCAACTCAACGACTCAACTTGTAACTCACTCTCCAAAAGTTCTTCAACGGCTCAACTAAGACTCGCTCACGAGTGGACTCAAGCAACACTCTCGCGTGCCTACAGTTCAAGGGTCGACTCCAGCAACTCACTCAAGACTCCACGACTCTATCTGTGAGCCGTAACTCCTTTTAGAGAAAGGTTCTTTTTTAAAAATCGACTCTTCGAATCGATTCTCGGTTCTTTAGCCTCCCTCTATTCATTAGAGTCCTATATATGAATCTTTGACTATTCTCAATTAAAGATCTTCAGCTATGTGTCTAATCGATATACTTACCCATACCTTTTAAGCACGTCTGAATAAACTTTATATCAATTTAAGATTTTTGTTGTGTATAATTTCAATGCATACACACAAAAGGATGTTATTTAAATATTTTGTCAAAATAAATCAGTATTGGAAACATATACGCGCTGCTCGTATTTTGTAAGATTTCTGCTATTTCACCATATGGCTTTTCACATATTTTAAGGCAGGCAGAGGCTCTTACAAACACATTTTAGACACCTTTTCACATTTATTGATTTCTAACTAATTTCATGGCGTTGCCCGGGTAGTTATTGATCCCTAACTCATATTAGACCAGAAAAAGAATTATTCATACAACACTTATCTCATTTGACGGGTGTTACAATTAACCACTTATCACCCCACCGCAATCCGTACGGAATCTGAATACGTGACTTAATAGGCATAGGGAACGATACTGTTAATTTAAGTGACAGCAAATAATATTTAGTCGACACTAATATGTGCCTTATTTTACAATTTTTTGTTTTCCACCCCCCCCCCCACCCCCTGGGGGGCATCGGACCTGCTTTTCATATATTTGTTTTGAGTAACAGGCTACATGAGGCTAATCCTCATTGTGACAACTCTTTAATAGCATAGGAAGGGATTTGAAACGGGGATGCGGAAGGGTAGACGAAAATAGCCAAAGATTATCTAGGGCCCCGGACTGTAGTTTTAGCATCCTACCCAGCATTTGCCTAAAAGTGGTGCAGGACAAAACCTATGAAGACTCCATCAGGTAGGTCGGGCATTGGGCACTTGTCCCACGCCCTTCTGATGGCTGGAGAGGGGTTTGTTGTGGGGACGTAGCATTCCCTTCCCCCTACCTCGACCAGTTTAGAAGGCAGCTGGCCGACTATTCCAATGGGAATAGCGGACAACTCCTACCGTATGCCCAAGATCTGCGACCCCGGATCATAAACCTCTCAAAACAGGCCGAGGTGCCTCGGGTTGTGTGAACCTTAGTTCAAAAACGGAGAGAGGAAAAGGCATCCTTAAAAATAGCCCTCTCCGTCTCTCCAGGAAGGCTCTATCTTCAAGATCAAAGCTCTCAATTCCGGCATGGTGAATACCAGTATCCAACAAAGCCTATTCCTAATTTGACACCAAACGACACCAATCTCGGTCATTTATGCATTATTTTATGTTACGCGTTTCAACCCCATAACCTACACGTGTTCATCTCACTTACGTTGTATCGAGAGTGACACTATTAATCTCAGAGATCAGAAAACTACTTACTCCTGTCGTTTTCACGTTATTTTTAGATGTTTCTGTGTTACCAACCCTATCGATGGGGTGACTTACCGCCGCAGTGGTTCTTTATAGACTGTAAGTCATATTTCTATCACGTTTGGTTGGCATTGTTCTTGCGTTTAAGACTGTATGAGGAATGATTTCTAAACGCGTATATATTGTAACGCCAATTAATTAAGGCATTAATTGAGAAATTAAAAAATAAATTGTTTGAGAAATCTATTCTTGACGGCGGTACAGAACACAGCAACAATGTAGCCAAGTATTGTTTCCTTTGTCGGAAGAAGCAATGCGAGCTAAAAATTACGAGAGAGTGCAGTTCACATTATGATATGGTGGAGTTCAGGTCGCATTAGCAGGAAAGTTTGGTCGCTGGAAGATATTGAGAAGCTAGAGTTGGCTGGAAGGTTTGGTCAAGTACAGGTCGTATTAAAATAGACGAGATATTCTTTTAAAAAGTAAAGTTAAGTAGAAGCAATGAGCAGTCAGACACGACAGAAGTTGATCGAGTTGAAATAGACAAGACAATTTCAAATATTCAAAGGAAATTTGCAGAGAAACATCGAGAATTACCAATCAACAGCTTTGATTGGTCACTGAACATTTTGCTCAAGACGAAATATTCATTTGAGCAGAACTACGAAACCTGCTAAACACAAACAGTTTTTGGTGCACATAGCCGAGCAGAAGTCAACCGAGGTAGAGACGAAAAGGAGGTTCATCCTGGTTCTTGAATTTTGATCTAAAAACATTTATTTTACAATCTGTTAGTTTTTAGAAGCAGTTCAAAACCCGCCACAGTGTCTCATCAATTAAAAGGTATCCTGGAATGCTGCAGTGAGTAACAATATAAAATAAATAATAATGTAAACCTGATTAAAGGATAGACGTCAGATTTCGTTCCCTCTTTTTAATAAAATTTGTTAATTAGAATCCATCTTTTTTTTAGTTTAATTTCGCTGACAAGTAAATTTCGTCATTGTTAATTGATGAGTAAACCTTTTCTCTTTTAAATTGGAATTTGTGTTTAAGTTGAGAAATAAAATGATTCGCCATTATCAAACCCAGTAGAGACCCTGAGATATTTTTAAATTGTGAAATTGTTTTAATTTATTGATAATAAAATTTGGTTTGTAAAGTTAATTATATTTTTATTTAATTAACTCCTACCTTTCTGTATATTACAATATATTGTGGTAATTACGAATATGTAATTATTTAATAAATAAAATTTTACTCTTTCCATTATAGGCGGCGGAATAATAAGTCCATTTCACTATAGCTTAAGGATTGTGTACAAGAATATGGAGCCTATAATGCTTGCTTGCTAGAGTTGCATTGTTGCCTCGTGCAGCGATGAGACTTACGGAACTTGAGCATTCGGAGACGCTCGGAGCAGGATGGCGGAAGGTGTGTTTTGAAACGGAGGAGGATTGAGGAAGGTGTGTTTTGAAGAGTCCGTATTCAGAGTTCCTGGTACCTTGACTGAACAAGTGTGATTAGGAAGCAGAGAAATGTTGTATTAAAAGTCCTCGGTTTTGCAAGTCGCCAATGTGGAATTATATTTCGCCTATTGCCCTGTTCCAGTAATTATCATAGTTTTAGAGAACATAGCTATCAACTGCGATTGTTCAAACAGAGTTATCAACAGTTAGTAACGGAAAGTGATTTGTGTTTGAAAACAAAAGAATCTCTAAATTCATTGAAATTTGGCCTTTTTGTGATGTGTTTAAGAAAACAAGAAAAGGTGTCTAAAATGTGATTGTTTATATGCATAAACAAGTGAGATCGAGGCCAGACGAACAAATAAGGGTAAAGTAGACAAAAAAGGGTTTTGTTAATTCCGATCATTTCATTTTAAATAATAATAATTCAAGTCAGGAATATTTTGCCTTGTAAGATTCAATTGTCATTTATATTGGAGGCCCAATAGGCGACCCTGAAAATTAAGTCGTGGCACAACAATTTTAATTTGTAAAATTTTAACTCAGATAAAAATTTGTTATATTAAATTAGTTTGTTATATTTTAAATTGTTGTTTTCATTTCAATCCTTTCATTTTAACTTTAAATTTGTTTACTACAAAATTTGCTCTTCAACGTAGACTCATCTTCATTTAAAATCAAAATTAATCTCTTATATTTTATTTATTACAATATATTGTAATGCCAATTAATTTGGCCATTAATTGGTTTTAATAAAATTTAATTGTAGCGGCAGGAGCTTCCAAACTGACAATGGAGCCGAGCTCTGTTGCTTTGTCGGAAAGTCAAAAATGGCGTATGCGCGCTAAAACTGGAGAGCAATAAGAGTTAGTTGGAGGCGGGACATTTCAGAGGATGGAACGCATAATACTAGAGCAGAGACTAGCCATCGTTAATGTATTATAAAACAAAGTTGTGAATTTAGGAGAAACTAAAAACATTCACGGAAGTATTAATCCGTAAATACCGCTAAGTTAGCAGTTTTACGTCTGTAGCAGCACAGAAAGGAGTACAGTTTCACGACTGTAGCCAGCCAGGACAGGAAGTCAGTTTAAGTCCAAAGCGGTAAAAGACTAACAAATCTACGAATCATAGGATTCGTATAAGGCAAGCTGTCAGATAGCTGACAAAAAAGAGGAGCATCCGAGTTCCTGGGAGTCTATCAGTTTTGACTTCAATAGTGTAAAATCTGTGAATCTTAGAATCAGTATAAAAGTTTGCCATAGTGTACTTCCGAAACCAAAAAGAATGCTGTAACCAGCTGGACACTACGTAAGTAACAAAACCAAAACTAACGACTAATTGTAAACGTAATTAAAGGATAGAGTCAGATTTCGTTCCCTTTTAATTGTCAATCAAAGTTAATTTCTTATCTTTTTAATTTATTTCTATCGACGTATTGCTTAGGTAAATGTGAACTGTTTGTTAATAAGATTTTAAAATCAATTTGTTGTGTCCATTATCAAACCCAGTGAAGGCCCTGAGAAATTATTATTTTAAATTGTAATTGTTTTTGAGTTACTGCCACAAAATAAATAAATATTTTGTTTGTTAATAACGATATTTTCATTTAATAAAAAACCCATCCATTTAATCATTACATTCTGACGCTTCACGTGAGGTAAACTCTTTAAAAATTCTTTAAATTAAAGCTCAATTGTTGATTTTTACAATATATATATATATATACTTATCGATTGATGTATTTAAATCATTTATCCAACAGTAAGCTGAACAAACATAAGTTCGATGAGTTAAATAAATCAGTCGATAAGTATTTAATATACATAAAATCATGGGTGATAAAATAAATACCACACAACATTTCTGCATACCATGTTGCTTTCTTCAGGTGATGAAAACAGAACGAGCTTTCTCAACGACACGCGGCTGTTCCCGGGCTATCTACACAAAACTAAACATATAAATATAAAAGCAAATAAGTTAGCTTAATAATAAGGGATAATAACTGGGTTGAATTTTATGGTATCAGTTTTCAGTTATGTTAGATTTAAAATAGATAATTTCGAGTGTAAATCTCGAATGTTGTTAACATATACAATTTTACCATTTTTTCCAATCTAAGGAATGTTTAGAATTGCTATGTTTGGAGGCGAGAAAATGTTTGTCTATGTGGAGTTTGAACATACGTTCTTTGATTTCTTTAACAGGTCTAAACTTTTAGAACCATCATGAAGATGCTACGAATCTTACATTGAATACCTAATGACAGAGTTTTAAAATTTTTGATACTTGGGATTCGGACTTTCTTATTTACCCTTAGAATTTTCTTTTGTTTGACTGACAATGAAATTTAACATATATTGGTGAATTGGCGCTTGAACAAGACCAGAAGCATAATATCAAATATAGAGGCTGAGGCTCTCAAGTCAATAGGTAAAAATAGTGTCGTTGTGGGAAGGGAGCAATATATAAATATTATTTTTGTGCTGCATGATTGCGTGGGGAGAGAGACGTTAATTAGTTTTGGATGATGCGTTACAGACTTTATTGCGGTATTGCTATGTCTGTAGTACTTAAAATGTCATGAGTGGGCCAGTTGAGGGTTAGGTTGCAGAGCTGCTAATGAGGCCACGAGCCCCGTGTAATGGGCGGCTGTTTCTCGCCTCTGATTCCCGGAATGTGCTCGCGCTATCTGCGGCCAATCGAGCCGCCAGAGCCTCTGCCGTTGCCGTTGCCGTAGCCTTGCCTTGCCTCGCCTCGCCACTGCCGGTGGCATTCCAGGAGACGCACTCTTTATGGCATTCCGGCAACGCGCTGACGGCCCGTCCTACGCATCACCTCGGCATTCCCCAAAACCACCCTACCAATGGGTGACGGGGAGTCGAACCCAAATCCTTATTGCAACTACGAGTTCTGTCTAATATCAAACTTGTGTTATAGTCGCCGTAACCCTGTGCTGCACGATCAAAGCTTTCGGTTACTCTGTGATTGTTTGTTTTCACACCTAACGAGAACAAAATGCAATGTACTGCCACATTTTCAACAACAAAAAAATAGTAAATCAAATAATTTAAAGAAATTCGCTTAGATAGATCATAGTGCACAATTGAAATCCCTTTATGAATTCACACAAAAAAGTGATAATATAAATACCAAACAACGTTTCTGGGATCCTTGTCACTTTCCTCAGGTGTGAAGAAGAGCCTAGAGCGACACAACTGCACTTGTCCGTTGACAAAGTTCACTGTGTGGTATTTATAGTATCACTTTTTTGTCTGAATTCCCTAACTTTCTTATTCATTATTTTCAATCAGACGTAAATTTTTTCATTTTGAAATGTTGCCGTGCCCTAGGGCACTCAATATGTTACAATAAAAGAAATAATTCCTGACGATATTAAACAAAATACTTCAATAATAAATATGAGTGCTGAGCCGTTAAGAGATTTAAAACTAATTGCATGAATAATACTTAGATGTTGTGCATTACTTTATTTGTAGTTAATACACTTCGTTGCTTGAAAAGTTTATTGAACAATAATGTATAATTAACTTCCTACTATTTTTTAAAAAGTTCAAATTTATAAATGCGTTTGATATTCAATTAATTATTTACAACTCCAATGACGGGTTCTATAAACTTCAATTATATAAATTTAGTAATAAAATCTAGATGAATTTTTTTGTAGGTAACAGGCCACATGAGGGCCACATGGTGGCAACTACCCTTTAATAGCATAGGAAGGGATTTGAAAGGGAGGATGCGGAAGGGTAGAGGAAGGTAGCCAAGGGTTAACAAGGGGGCCCCCGGGTTATGGTTTAAGGATCCTACCCGGCAATTCGCCTTAAAGTGATGCAGGGAAAACCCTAGAAAAACCTGCATCAGGTAGGTCGGGCATTGGGTACCTCTCCCACGCCCTTCCGATAACGGGAGAAGAGTTTTCTGTGGGGACGCAGCATTCTCTTCTCCGTACCTCGACCAGTTTAGGAGGCAGCTGGCCGACTGTTCCGATCGAAACAGCGAACAACTCTTACCGTATGCCCAAGGTCTGGGACCCCGGGACATACACCTCTCGAAACAGGCCGAGGTGCCTCGCCTTGTGGGAACCTTAGTTCAAAAACGGAGAGGATATCCCTCGCAGGTACTGCCTGCGAGAAAATAGCCCTCGCAGACCAATTATGTGCAAAAACCTAATTTTAACAGTCGGAATTTTTTTTTTGGGTGTAGATAGACTATGTATAGGGTAAACCACATAGTGGCAACTCCCCTCTTATAGCATAGGAAAGGGATATGAAAGGGAGGATGCGGAAGGGTGGAGGAAGATAGCCAAGGGTTAACTAGGGCCCCCGGGCTATGGTTCAAGGATCCTACCCGGCATTCGCCTAAAAGAAATGCAGGACAAACCCTAGAAAAACCTGCATCAGGTAGGTCGGGCATTAGTACTTGTCCCACGCCCTTCCGATAGCGGGAGAGGAGTTTGCTGTGGGGACGCAGCATTCCCTTCTCCGTGCCTCGGCTAGTTTAGGAGGCAGGTGGCCGACTATTCCAATGGGAATAGAGGACAACTCTGTCCGTATGCCCAAGGTATGGGACCCCGGAACATACACCTCTCTAAACAGGCCGAGGTGCCTCGGCTTGTGGGAACCTTAGTTCAAAAACGGAGAGCAAAAGGCATCCCCAAAATTAGCCCCTTCGTATCGCTCCTACAAGGTTCTACCTGCGAGAGAATATCCCTCGCAGGTACTGCCTGCGAGAGAATAGCCCTCGCAGGCCTTCAACTGTCGGAATCTCACTTTCAGAGTTTTATTTACATATCGTCACTATTTTGGTGTGAGTGTTTTCCTAACATTTAGTTGTTTTTTTTATTTAGTGGTTCATGATTCAATATAATTTGTTTTTTTTGCTATAAAAAATGCGTATACATTATTATTTTAGTGTTTCCTCCTTACTAACTTATTCATTGTACAGAAATCATATAAACATCACATTATCGCCATAATTCTCTACATTGAGTCATTTTAATAACGTCTCACGTCTCTGCCTCTTTTCCAATTAAAATCCTGTGAGTTGCTCTTCATATAATTAATTATACTCCTGAAATATCCCTATCCTGCTTTCAGAAGTTTCTTTAGTACTGAAAAATAAATTTTATAAATGCTTCTACTTATTTTTATATGCTAAATTAGATATTAATTATATTACACTTTTCCATCTTTGCCACAGTTCAGTTTCCTTATTCATTATTAAATATTTGTGCGTGTGTGAGAGGTAATCTCCAAAATAATGATTGCAAGAAATATTTAGATTTTTTACACGGCCAAAATTTTACTATTTACTATTGAGAAAATGGAAGGTTTTTGTGGGAACATCCATGTCATGAAGCATTTTCTGGTTCACATTCTAACGAAAACTACACCCTGTTAACAGAGACAGCAGATGGCGATAATGAAGATAAAATGTGGATAGAAATATTGAAAGACTTCGAGGAATTTGTGTGTAGGGTGGAGGGATAGCTCAGGGTCTGGCGAAGGAGATGGCATCGGAATGCACCGTCTCCATCCACCAGATTTCTCCGAGAGACCTAGAAACCACGCTCTGGACCGTTCGTGTCAGCCAACGTATATGTTAATATCCCTCAGGCATTATTCTCGCTAATGGAACAAGACAAAGATATCCAATTAGAAGAGAAGAAATGTTAAGGAACTATAAATATCGATAGAATTTTTCGATTTCGTTAAAGGAAATTAAATATAAACGATTATTATGGTGGCAAAGTACAGAATAGAAAATAAAATGAATCTTAGCAACCTATACAAAGAAACAAGTGAAAATTCATAATCTAAACTCATTCGACGTTGATTGAACGGTCAGATTATATGAAATTTCTTTTTCGAAGTAGACTGAATACAAGGAAAGCTTAAGAACAAAAACTGAGGAAAATTCGTTCTCTTCTTGGTAACAGCCAAGAGATTAGGAAAATTATTACAAGACTTGAACATTATAATCAATCTAACAGAAATTTAAAGAAAAATGATATTTGGTCAATAAATTATCTGATATTCACATACAAACCTGGAATCAGACCTTAATGTGCAGATAAAGATGAATGTGTGATCCCCGTTGCTCCCTAAACATAAATCTAAATACTGTATTTATTAACAGTTACTGGCTGAAGAATGAAGTATGGATGACTATAATACTACGGTAGTACCAGAAGTACCCGACCTGAATTCTATATAGTTGGTTGTTGTTTGAAAATCAAAAGTTAACTAAAGTACCAACTTCATAAAGTATATGTTTGAAAATGCTACATTATTAGTGTTTGTTTTACAGCCATCAACAACCCTTGGGCATACGGTAAGAGATGTTCGCTCTTCGAATTGGAACAGTCGGCCAGCTGCCTCCTATACTGGTCGAGGCACAGAGAAGGGAATGCTGAATCCCCACAGCAAACCCCTCTCCCACCATCGGAAGGGCGTGGGACAAGTACCTATTGCCCGACCTACTGGATGCAGGTTTTCTATGGTTTGTCCTGCATCACTTTTAAGCGAATGCCAGGTAGGATCCTTCATCTACAGCCAGTCCACACTGGGCTACCTTGCTCTCCTTTTCACTCCCTTTCCTATGCTATAAGAGGGGAGTTGCCAATCTGTGTGTATTACCCTATACAAAGTCTGTCTACACCTTCTTCTTCTCTTCCTTCCAACAGTAAAATATTGAGTGGCAGTGTTTAAACGAGGCGTATGAGATGCCTAGATGAACATCGCAGTGATCGACCACGTCAGGAATCGTGATGAAAATCCACAGAATGGTACTTGATGACGGTCGACTGGACCTAGCAGACAAAGACTACTGTAAATCGCATATTTTCTGAAAAATTAGACATGAGAAATCTGTGAGAAATGGGTGCTGTGTTTGTTTCCAATCGAACAAAAAATGCGTCTTGAGGATATTTCAAGCGCGTTTTTGGTAATGTTTCACAGCGTCTGTTCATAATTATGGATGAAACGTGCTTCCATCCATTCACATCGAGTCGAAAGAACAGTGTAACCAAAGAACTGAAACGGGATAATCGCCACCTTAGAAGTCGAAGACAGTTCCATCCGATGGTGGGGTTAGGGTCCTGAGTTTTGGGTTGAGTGGAATAATTTACATTATCGTAAAAAAGGAAAAACAATCAACGATGAAATTTATGCGAACCTACAGCAGCTTTTGAGTGATGAAAATAATAAAAAAACGGCCGCATTTGACGAAAAACATAATGCTGTTTCTTCCCAACATTGCACCAAATCACACACTTTTATGTAATAACGTATTCTATTTCCTCATACAAGGACTATTGTAATAAATAAATCAAATCAAAATCACTCCCATTATTGCGACGGCCAAAATCAATGAGTTTAAGTTGGTATTGCTTCCTCACGCACTTTATTCGTCAGATTTATCTACCTCGGATTAATTCCACTTTCCAAAATTGACAAAATCGCTGGATAGTACAGGTTTTGCCAACAATGAAGTGCAGTGTGCGTTTGTTCGCTATTTTGGGTAATTTGATGGTTCTCAGTTTAAACAGGGTATCGAAGTTATGGAACATCGTTGGGAATCGTGTATAGAGCTAAAAGGAGACTACGTTGAGAAATTAAAATAATTTTTCCCAAATAATTTTTATAGTTTCTTCTGGTGTTTCTGGATTATCTTCCAATGACGCACGAGGGTTGTACGATTTGACACGTATAACATGATTTTAATATGTTAGGGATAATATAATATAGCACGTTATTGAGAATAGGCGTTTCTTTAATTTCTTTATACTGATATTTTAGTCATTTTGTTAATCGCGTGAGCAACCATGTTTCTCTGGTTATTCCTACATCAGCAGAAAATACCATTTTGTGCCAGTCCGGCGGGAATTATAACGGTAGCTCCGTCGGGGGGTTTTCCCGTCCGCAAACAACAGGTGCAGAGGGTCTCGCTGTTGAAATTTGCTATATTAGATTGTCTAGGACCTGTGATTGGTCCACAACAAATTAAATGGACCAATAGAGAGACAGTTGGAGAAACAGGTCGGGAGAAGTGGATGCCTGAGGGTATTCTGACTGGACAAGTGGCAGTGAGCAGTTGCTCTTGGTTTTTCAAGTATCAGACCAGCGAGACTCCACCGAAGGCTCCAAGTCGATGAACATCTGCGAGGGACGTCACTGAGACCCCAATCGGGTAACCAATATCGCGCATTTATCATGGTTGCGTAGAGCACTTTGTATAAAATTCGGTTCTCGGGCCTACTTTGCCATAACAATCCCTGGGTTTCCTAACTTGCTAGTTGGGGCAAAATTTTATAATTGTATATATTTATATTCTTAATAAATTAGCTATGTATGGAATGGGTTGTTGTATTCCCTAGTACTTCCACCTATCGCAGGTAAGCAGTTCCAAGAATTGTACCGCAGGAGACATGCTACGGCTGGTAGCGATTTTTATTTTTGGGTGTAGACAGGCTATGTACAGGATAATCCACATAGTAGCAACTCCCCTCTTATAGCATAGGAAAGGAATTTGAAAGGGGGGATGTGGTAGAGTGGAGGAAGGTAGCCAAGGGTTAACTATCACCCCCGGGCTATGGCTTAAGGATCCTACCCGACATTCGCCTAAAAGTAATGCAGGACAAACCCTGCATCAGGTAGGTCGGGCATTTGGTACTTGTCCCACGCCCTTCCGATGGCGGGAAAGGGGTTATCTGTGGGTCGCAGCTTTTCCCTCGCCTTGCCTTGACCGGTTTAGGAGGCAGCTGGCCGACTATTCCAATAGGAATAGCAAACAACTCTTACCGTATGCCCAAGGTCTGCGACCCCGGAACATACACCTCTCAAAACAGACCGAGGTGCCTCGGCATGTGGGAACCAGAGAGATGTGAGGGCATCCCCAAAGGTAGCCCCCGCCAGAGCTCTCTGGGATGGTTCACCTGCGAGATAATCCTCTGGCATGCTTCCTTCGCTGGTAGCGAAGGGAGTGCCACAATAATATATATAAATATGAATTGATGGGCTGCAACAAAGATTGTGGAAAGAAAGCAGTATCAATTAAGGGTTAGAAGCAACAATGAGAAAGCGAAGGCATTTGCGACACATTTGTCATATGTCTTAACACCCTTCGAATCTAAAACCACCACAGAAGATGTAAACGAAATAAAAACAACTACTTGAGGCGCCTTTCCGAATGTGCATTCCATGTTCGAAATTAAAATAAGCGAAGTTAGAAGAGCTATAGCAAAAAATCAATAAACAATAAAAGCTCCTGGGTATGACTTAATCACAGGAAAACTACTAAAAGAAGTGCCTGAAACATGTTTTAGATTTATCACATATATATTCAACGCCGTATTAAGACAAGGATACTTTCCCAATCAATGGAAAATAGCTACAATAATCTTAATTCCAAAATCTGGAAAGTCCAAGGAAAAAATTACCTCCAACAGGCCAATAAGTCTTCTACCAATATTATCAAAAATTTGAAAATCTGCTTCTGGAGCGAATAAAATTAATACAAGAACATAACCTGATGCCAGAACACCAGTTCGATTTCCGCGAACATCACGCCACAATCGAGCATATTCATAGTGTTACGGACACAATTAACTACGACTTTGAACAAAAAAGATGTAGCTCTGCAGCTAGATGTGACCCAAGTTTTTGACAAGGTTTGGCACGTTGGGCTACCTTATAAGCTAAAAAACAACATTACCTCTTACTTCGCTCATTTCTTACGAATAGGATCGTCCAAGTAAAATATTGTGATACAATAACACCTTATATCCAATCAATTCTGGAGTTCCCCAAGGAAGTGTCCTCGGTCCCATACTGTCGACGCAGCTTTATTCGCATCGATTCAAAACCGAGTTGTAGCACCATAACTTGTACAAGAATACCTAAATAAATTACAATCCTGGCTCAAACGATGGCGCGTAAAAATAAACAGCTCAAAATCTGCGCGTGTAACCTTCACACTGACGAGAGAAACTTGTCCACCAGTCCAACTAAATGGGCAAAAAATTCCGCAAACGGATACAGCAAAATATCTGGGACTTCATTTTGGATAAAAGGTTGATATGGAAAAATCAAATAAAGAAAAAGAGGAAAGAACTTGATGTACAACTTCGTAACACGTACTGGCTGCTAGGAAGGCGTTCACAGCTGTCAACAGAAACAAACGTTCCTCCTGTGCAAAACCATTCTCAAGGCAGTGTGGACTCATGGGGTACAACTATGGGGCACGGCTTCCAACTACAGCATAAATATTCTGAAATGATTTCAATCCAAAGTGCTAAGATCATTGATCAACACATTATGGTACGTCCCGAAAAACGTGATCTAGGAATAGACACTGTTAGTGAAACAATACATAAATTTAGTGTTCAATATCGTGACAGAATTAGTGAACATCCAAACAAACTTGCTAAGTGTTTGTTCCAAGAAGATGACAACATACGGCGAATCAAAAGGTTTCGAACCTATCACGTAGACCTAAATAATTATTATTTTGTAATATATTATGTTATTTATACATAAGTTAAAACTTTATTTCAGTTAATGAAGTATTCAATGGAATATTTCAAGCAATTTATTTAATACATCACAAAATTTACTATATTTAAAGGGACAGAATGTGAAGAAACTTGAAATTCTTTTTTAAAAAAAGGAATTATTATTCTTAACTGAAAGCCATATGGGCGAACATAGCCTAGAGTTTCGTCATTTGAGCGATGGAACAGGGTGATTAAGGGTGAATAGAAGGCACCAAAGTTTTAGTTTTCAAATGTGTATAGATTTCTTCGATTATCTAGAAGGAAAATTAAAAATGATTTATTCATGATAATGAACATATTATTGGTAATAAAATAATGACACAGTGGCATACTTAAATATTAAAGTAATAATAATTCCAACATTCCTTCTATCGTCGCAACATTGTGATAAAACATTTTTCCTTACACTTCACTTTAATACATAACTTTTGTAATTATTTCTCACATATTATTTTTAATATCTAGTGGCAAACGGTTAGAATATATAACGTTCATAAACTTTTCATATCCAATGGCATCATTAACATATTTCCACAAGTGAAAGCTGTGGAATTATGTCTCAGTCGTATAAAATCGATTCTAATGGTGATACTTCTTTCAACTACAGTTATTGTCTTCCATCAGGCATAAAAAATTTAACGGGTAAAATATAGGTTTGACTTGTACCGACTCGCAATCCTTAAGGTATGCGGGGTAAATTGTTCTTTCAAGAAGTTGTTGCTAGTTTAGAAAAATTCCTAGTTCGGAAAGTTGTGATTCAATTGACGGAAATGAAGAACAGTTTATGATGATGAAATAACTTCATAACACAACTCCTGAATAAAAACATTACGAAGGGGCGAAATAATTCACTATAAAACAGGTATTGGAGTGTAGAAAAGATAGTAACGGCATATTAAATTGATAGACTACGTGATGGACGGCTCTCCCCTTTAATTGCATAGTAAGGGATGGAAAAGGGGGGATTCACAGGTAGAGCACGATAGCCAAGGAGTCACTAGGGCTCCAGAGATATATTACAAGGATTATACCCAGCAGTGTCCTAAAACAGATGCAGGAAAACCTGCTTCAGGTAGGTCGGACATTTAATACTTGTCCCACGCCCTTTCGATAACAAGAGTTGCGTTTTCTGTGAGGGCGCAGCATTCCCGACTGCATTCCTTGACTGAATTTGGATGTCAGCTGGCCGACTGGTCCAATTGGAAGAGTTAACAACTCTTACCGTATGCTCCGCGGCTGCGACCCCGGATCATACACCCTTCAAATATAGACTAGGTGCCACGGCTTATGAATAACTTATTTTAAAATTCCGGTAAGAGGAAAATCTCAGGGTGGAAGTTATTCCTTCCGGAAGTATTACCTCCTATGAGTTTATCATCGATTTTTTAGAGTTTAATTTCAATTAATAAACTAAATTTTCATTCGCAAATTCAATCTGTTGCATTGATAGCGTTATTTCACACTCGTCCTGATTATAATGAAAATATTTTCTACTTTCACCATCCTGTTTAATTCTTAGTTTACATATATATTTTTGGGGTTTATGGAATTTTATATACACATATTAACAATTTTCTTAATTAAATGATGAAGGAATAGGTCCATTGTGTCAAGGGTTTGTAATGAAACGTCATAATTAAGTTTAGGACTTTATTTCACAATAATAATAGCAGCCTAAGAAAAAGTTTTATTGCTAAATTTTTGTCTTTCATTTATTTCTTCATGTATAAATTTAAGCATACAGATGAGACTCATGCCAGGTGCATGATGGGTTTCATATTTATGACGTCATGGCTTCCCTGTCAACGTAACGTTGGGTGAAGAGTTTGGTAGGTACACATACATACACACCCACAACAATATACAAACTACTAGTATGTAGAGAATTCAGAAAAACAGACGAAAAAAAATTCTAGTGTTGTACGTTGTCTGATACAAGGGAATAAGTTTGAAACAAACAGAGGTACGTGTTTATTTTTTTCGAATAACACTGGGACGGACGTGTCCCGCAAGTACATTACGCACCATAACGCCATAAACATGATTTTTTTCCTGGATTAATTTGCTTCAATTCACCATCTTATTACATAAAAGAAACAAGACAAAAACTGAAAAATTGGCGAATGTGATAAATCCACTGATTTGTGTTTTTGTTCCTCAGTGAAGTTTGAATAGATACAGTAACTACCTGACTCAGGTTACATATTGGCTATATTCATGTAATTGCACACCAATGAAAAGATGCGATTTTACTGCAAAAACAGTTGCTCGTACATATTTCAACCGATAACTGAGGACTGTTGCAATAAAATCGCCCTCATTGAGTTTCAGCATAGGTAATTATAATGCTGTAAGTTATCACAAAAGAAAACCGTATGATCACAATAATACACATAACATATTCACCAACAAATAACAACATTCAATTTAAATTAGGCGGCGTACTTTTCCCTTGCATTGGTTTTAAAACTCCCCCGTACCATACTCGTCCTCCGAAAACAAAATCAATACGTTCCATTGTGTTAGTCCAACTATGTTTGAAATATCGTAATTCCTATCGTGAGTTTTCTTTAAAATATCAGTTTACTATTTTACAGAACTGGTTGGTTTTATCTGCATGTACTTACGTCTTTGATCTGAAATGCGCTGATTGGATTCTAAAGTGTTTGCCTATCGCCAAACCGAACCTTTTTCATTTTCTACTTCAACGACTTCCAATGGTCTCTAACCCCTGTGATCTTTCAATGGAAACGCTTTCATAACTGGCACTAATATTTGTACTTGGGGTGAAAAGAAATACTACAACACAGAATGTAGCCGATAGCTTCACACAAAGATGCATCAATAAAGACGTCACATGTTCGTAAACTTTGCAGTTAGCAACCGATCGTCGTTCTGAATTCCTGCGTTTTTGAAAACAGTTCCATCTGTTATTGTATGCTTATCGTTATAATTGCTCGTGGAAAATTTACTATTAAAATGATACTGGAAAACCGAAAATATTTTCAACGTGTAAGAAATAATTTGATTGGAAAGGTATCATTGAAATAAAATCCGTGTTATGCTAGCGGCTTCACGATTATCACCCCTTATAAATGGCACTTTTTACGCTCGCTATAAGACACCGCAAAATTAAGTCGATTAGTTACGAGTCCAGAGAAGGGACACAGGGGTCTAGAAGAGTTTTTTTTAAGTTCATCACAACGAGAAATTACACTATTTACAATTCTGTTATCGTTTCTCTTAAAAAAAACTTTTTTCATTATATAAAGGCAGGGCAGGGACACACACAAAGCTCAGTAATTTTAAAACTTATCTCAACTAGGACTTACCGCACAAAGTTTCTCATTTGCAAGTTTTTACCATATTTTCCACTTTGATTTACACGGAACAGTGGTTTTATACTTCTTAAACAAACGTACTTTCTTTGGTATAAATAAAAACATATTATTCACTTATACACAGACTTCTATGATACATATTTTATAATCTTATTTGCATCAGTTTGTTGGTCTATTTACATACATTATATTTAAAATTTTATTTATATATTTATATTTCTAATAGATTTTTCGTTTGTTAGGAAATAGGTCCATTTAAATATAATACACAAATCTCCACTTTTGAAAGAGATGCTTTTGACTAATACTCCATATTTTAATATTTTAATTATGATTACTGAAACGTCTATGATTCTTTAAGAAATAAACTCCACTTACAAGTACTTTCCACATAACAGGGCTAGTTGATAGTCTTTGTTGGAATATTAAGCAATATATTTCTCACCACAATTAATTTATATGTAATATATACGACGTTTTCATTTGCACGTAGAAAATAATTATGATTCACATAATAAATTAAGATTCTGGGCATAAAATTAAATAATTTGCAAACAATGTAACCAAAGTTAATTTGAGCAACTCTTTGCGTTTCAGTATATGCTTGATAAAAGATGGAACTCAAAAGTATTCATTCATCAGACTAGAAATTGAGAGAGTCTTTTCGAAATTCAGACTGCATTCCTGTCCCTCAGAAAAGTGTTTTTCATTTCATTCAGGCGAATGCCGAAAGTTGATCGTGTGGACTTGTAAGCAGAGAACAACGGGGGCTTCATAGTTTGTCGTCGCACTTGGGGGACGCGTCCCCGCTTCTGGGCTTCACTTCCAGACCGTTGACCATCTTCTCGATACTCTTGAGTTCGCTCGCAGTGGCAGTCGTCGACACCGTCGGCGTGGAGGGCGCGCGTTCCGGGGACGACGCGGGGTGCGGCGGCGACGGCTGTGGTGGGGGCGGCGGGGGCGCCTTCGGGCTCCCGGCGCCGCTGCCCCCGGGCGTCACGGTCTCAAAGGCGGACCCCACGGAGTTCCCCGGCAACGAGTACGGGGCGAACCTGCCCCCGGCTTTGAGGGAGTGGTGCAGCGCGCCTCCGCCGGCGGCGGCGTGGGGGTGGTGGAGCGCCGAGTAGTGGCCGAAGAGCGCAGGGTGTTGCGCGGCGAGGGCCAACTGCGCGTTGAACAGCAACCCCGCCGGATGCTGGGCGGCGGGCGAAGCTCCCGCAAAAAGCGAGAGCGGCGGACCCGGCGCCAACAGCGGGTGGCCCCCCGCCGCCCCCGGGTACAGCCCGTGCGGGTACAGGTAGGGCAGCAAGTGCGGCGGAGGGTGAATGGGCGGACCGACCGAGATGTTCGGCGCCGGGTAGTCGCCACCGGATGAAGGTCCCGGTGCCAATTCCTTTGGCGAAGTCGCACCGGTGGGGCGAAACGCCGTGGACTCGGAACAACTGGAATCGCTCCCGTCCCTCTCGCTGTCGTCGTGGTGGTGATGTGACGACTGCTGAAGGCGCCGTCGCAGAGCCGCTTCCTCGCTGAGGTCGCCGCCTCCACCTGCGGAAGACAGCGAGAACCACGCTACAGTGGGGCATGTGGCCCGTGTGGACCTGCCCTTCGCTCGTACGCAAAGTTTGAGCACCACTTCTGAATAAGCGGATGGAGGTTCTGTGAGGATACATACCGGAGTGAGCGTGTGAGTGCAGGTGCAGTGGCGGAGGGTCGGCGCCGGTGCCCACGACGTCCAGGAGACGGTCGTCGTCGTCCTGCGCCTGCGCGGCCGCTTGCCTGGCCTTCAGCTCCGCCGCGGCGGCCGCCGACTGCTGGTGGCTCCGAGAATCACCGTCAGGGTGCCTCTGAGCCGCCAGGAGCGCCTGTCTTCTGTAACAAGCCTCCGCGTCAAAAACAGCTCGACTCATCGCTCCCAGTATCATTATAGTGAGGATGTTAAAGGTCTAATGAAGATCGCAGTTTATAACTAAGCTATAATCTGCTGATTTATCATCGCAAAAATTCAGTATAAATGATCAAATGTGCCAATGAGTTTTCATAGCATTTCTATTAAGTTACCAAATGTCTAGACGAGTCTGAGTGAAGTTTTATTTTCTACTGTAGATAGAATAAGATAAAATAAGCTAAATGAGTTCGCTCAAGGCAAGTGATTCAATCACGGTTGAAAGATTTAATTTCTCATATGCGTTTTATAATTTCAATTAGAGCGTTGACGCTCCCAGGTGTCACCACCGTCGTTTGACCCCCGCGCAACCCTGATTCGCTCTTGCCCTAGCCATCTTCCGAGAAACTTCACATCGGCGCCACGTCAAAGGCGTCCAATGGGAAGCAACTTTGGTCATCGGGTCGAGCCGACCAAGCATACTCCAGTTTACATCTCTTTTCAGCCATCATTCAAAATTTTGTTATATTATTTTATAAAATTTGTATTGAAATCGACTTATGTTATAATTGAACAGTATTGTTTTATTTTTGGCAGAAAGGTATCCAAGAATCTCGGGTTTGAGGTCACTAAACTATCTTACTACCGACATAGAGTTTAATTCCAAAGCTGTAACTGGTAAGGGTTAGTGAAGGAAGCGACTGTGTAAATGTTAGAACTCTACTTCAAATTTGCGAAAATTCGATATTCCGTGTACAGTCTGGCCACAGAGGTATTCTTTAGGAAAATATATACAGGAAATACAGGAAAACCTTCCATCTACGCTTACTGATTTTACATTTCAATATAATAAAAGTGGTTACTGGATACCAAATTTAAATTTAAAGTAAACTTAAAAATAATGAATTAATGTAACCCAACTTATGTCACTTGCAGTTTGCACTTCATATAATGACGGGAAAAGTATTCTCCGAGTGGAACATAAAACTGAATCGTGCAGCAAATTTACCAGAGGTGCTAAAAGTTACTTCATATTAAAGGACGCTACTAAAATTATGTTTCACTCACTATCGCCACTTTTGAACGTAATTAATTCGCTGCTTGTAAAAAAAATTATCACTACACCAATAATTTTGGAAACACTGAGAAATAAAATTTATTCCAGCTGTACGTAACAATCCGAATTTTGTAACTAATTAAGTTTTTAAGTAATTATTAGTGTTATAATTTCTCATTGTACCAGTTTTGAGGCCACAGCAAAAAGGTTCACGAATATGTTTTTTTTATATCGCACGTCTCGCGTGGTAAATTCTGTGACCACGTTCAGGAGCCTTTCTCCCTGCATTAATTACGGCGTGGCCTCGTCTTTAAAGTATACGTATTCCAAAGCGACTTGTCTTGGGAGGGAACGTAGTCTTTATTAACATTGCCCCCGTGTGGCTGGTGTCGCAAATGATCCGGTACTTTAATTGGAGCTTACTGTCTGCGGATCAGCGGTTACGAGGGAGGCGCAGCTAATGAAGGCAGGCGACAAAACCTGGTGCTAACAAGCGGTCGAGAGGGCTCTCTCCTCATGTCCGCCGGGACAGGGAGAGGAGACGAGCATTACGCGCAAACAGTCAGACCTGCAACAACACCACGCTGCCAACAGAACAAATATACGTGCTATATCTAGCACTCCTCTGCCCACCTAAGAGGACATCAAAATTATACCACAATTTTTATCATTAAAATACCATTATAAATGCTATTAAGCTACAACAGCTTTCTTGGTATTGCTACAAACTCTTTTCGTCAGGAAAATAACAGGAACTATATACGTTTTCTGCGGAATAAATATAGCTCTAATTACAAAATATGACTGGTCTGCTAATAGACCCATATACACGTTTTTAAAATGCCATTCCCCCTTTGAAAATTAATGTTTGTAGTGATACTAGCAAGTGCGAGATAGCGACGTCGAAGGTGTCGGAGCCCGGGGAAGGTTTCCTTGTAATCGGCGCTTGCAGATGATAGCTATTGAGCCTTTGAGGCTGCGTGCTTGAGAGGCAGCATTTTCTCCCCTTCGAGGGGCCACGGCTCTCCTATAATTCTCGTCGCATAGTAATAAATAAATTGGCTTGTCACAACCGGAGGCGCTATTCGTTCGAGAGGCGTCGTGGTGGAAGCAATTACTCTTTATACTTAAAACGTGGCTCAGAGGAAATATTTAATAGGTGGTTACTTATCCTCTGTATTTTTTTTTGCACACTTTTCTGTGCTATTAATTTTTTATGAGGGTAGCAATCCTTTACAATTGTTTTACAAGTAAATCGTTTAATAATATTTTATACAGGGCTCGGAATTTTATATTAAAATATATATTGATATACAGTTCATTGAAAAAAGTATTCGTCTATATTTATATAAATGCATGTATTTGTGTATATTCGGTTTACATTCTTTAAGGCACAAAGTAAATTCAACTAAAATTCTATGCCTTATAATCTAGAAAAAAAACACTTCAGACGTTAAGGAGCCATAGCATCCTTATGAGAATAGGTGAAAGTGGTTACACGTAAAAAATTATACTAAAACTGCATATATTAGTGTCAATAAAATACTGTTATTTGTAATTCTAATTTCAACCCCTATCGCCAAAATAAAATTATTTCCCAAATGACCGCGATTGCCGTCAAATTCATAGTTTTAGAAATCTTTGAGATAAAAGGGTGAATCTCCCCCCCACCCTTATTCACTTAGGAGAAAATTCAACCCTGTCGGAATTCGAATGTGTAGGGGAGAGACGTTTCAAAAATGGAAAAAAGAATCAGAGGACACCACGATTAATGTCCAATCCATACGTTTCAAAATTGCTGATGGTGAAGTGAGTGAAAGACGTAAAACGCCAATAATGACGGATATTAGTGTAGAATGCATCGGTTATTGGTTTCGCTGATTCGAATAGAGACCTTCACCATGAAGTTCAACCTCCATCGGCATATATATTTCTATTAACAGATTCGTAATTCTAGGTGTCTCCGACATGAACAGTGATAGTCACGTTATCGCTTATATAACGTGTTCTACCCACACCACCTCCCACAGTATGCAGAGGGGTGAGAAGGGGTTAATTATAAAATATTCATAAAAACTTGGCGATTATATACTTACCTCGTTTCACTGCCTAATAAAATTGTAACTAAAAATACCTGGCAATTTTAGGCAATCAGCTAGATGTAAATCTTGCAGAGAAACAGCCCGAATTTTTATTTGTCCTAGAAATATTTTGTTATCTATATACATAAAAATTAAAGCCTGTCTGTGTGTATCCTATGTGATCCTAAAGCATTCATCGGATTGCGATGAAAATCTTGTAAGTTGTCATGCGCACGCCCACAAAGTTTATCTGTCGGCCTTTCGAAGCGTTAGCAAACTCCCAAGAGATGAACAACGGGAGAAATTAAAAGAAAAACGGCCGATATTACCGTCAAATAATTAGTTTTAGGGGGTCTATGAGATTAATAGTTTCTATCTAGGCGTTTTAAATGTATAACTTCAGCCTTACAGCACTTCTAAGAGAGGTTATGGAAGGTAGTTCCATTAAAATAACGTGGAACAAACGAGATTGGTGTCAAATAAAGATTTATAGAAGTCAATGAGTATAATTATGACATTCACTATGTAAGTTAAGCCCCTAGGTGTGAAGGTGGGGGAGGAATTGGGTGAAAGGCCGTTATATAAAAGAAATGAATTTAATTCTCGCATTCTTAATGAAATTTTGTGGTCTTTGTCGTGGAGGTGGACGTGGTAGAGAAAAGTTCCCCGAACAAGGTTTGACCCTCTTATGATACCGGGAGTAATTTTTTATTTTCTTAGATACCAACAATATTTTGATCTTCGTGTACTTAATGGAGTATTTTTAGACTTTATAACATTAGCGGGTATTTTGTACTTTTGATTCGGTGTGATTCTTAAGATAATTCCCGATTTGTTATTGTTCCGTCACTCATCATCCTGGTTTATTTGAGGTTAGCTGCCGACGGCTTAGGTCGGGGAGGGGAACGTAAATAGGTAAATTTTGCAAATACTGACACTAATGATGCTGGTTAAATGAAACCTTTACCAAGAGGTTAGCGTCGGATCAATTCCTTCTTCGGGATAAATATCCGGGTAACGCCGACAACTCAGCTAGTCGTTTTATATTAATCTAGTATGAAAACATGAAATAAAGAAAATCAAACTGGCATGAATGTGTAATTTGTATTTCGAGCACTTACGTAATATTTCGTCAGATTATCCTTTATATTGTAACTGTCATTTAGACATAGTGTTTGTATATTAAACTTTTTGCTGAATGACAACTTTAGTAATAATCTGAAATTGAATTGAATCATTTACTTACAAGGCGAAACGGCATTAGTAATCAACTGATAATAGGATATGCGTTATATCATTAATTTCAGATAAGTAATTGTTAAGGAATGAAACTTGAAAATTCAGTATTAAATATAACACTTATATATAGGAATGCAAGAATGTTCATTAGTTTTTTCGCGTTGAAAATATTGAAACTGCGCATACAAGGCGAAGTTTAGCTTTTAATTTTCCGTGAAGAAATGCTACCCGAGGACACGGCAAACAGGGAGCGTAGCCGAGTGACTCATCTGTGGGGAACCCCCTTGCGGCTGGCCTCTAGTTAAGGCGGTCGGGGAATTACCCCTGGTCTGCAATAAGTTAAAACACCGACCCGAGTTAAACTCGTTAACCCCCTCGCTCCGTCCATCATGAATGTGCAAATTTTATTAACTGTCGCAGCAGCCGCGCTAAATGTAGGTTAGGCAGCAAGACGGCTTACCGCCAACACGAAATTTACATGGAAACGAGCAGGCAGGAAATACGAAATTCTGCCCAGCAAATTGGAAACAGTAGGGATATAGTCGGGACGCTCTCAAGCTTGCACCCGTCTCAAACAGGGCGCAGGAACAATGGCAATTGCATGCTGCAATCAACGAGCCCTGCATTAATATTAATCAAAATAGAGCTCAATATAATAGTTCCTGTCAATTAGTAATGTCGAGTTTGATAAAAGCAAAAGTTTTCACTTCTTAAAAATGATGTCACGCTACGTATTTACATTAAATAAAAATGGTAAGCATATATTAGTCGCTCAACCGATAAATTCCAAGTACGGAACGCTTCATTGACACTGCAATTTCTCGAGTATCAATTTACAATTTCTCTTTAATATCGTATAAAAAATATTTCTGCTGTAAAAGTTAACTATATAAATTGAATGAAAACGTGGTAAGATAAGTAATGTATTTTTCTTCCTACCCTGACAGCGCAGAAAATATTAACTAGTCTAATTCCACAGATTGAAATACCTTCTCTTCCAGAAGATTGACGTTTACAATACACGTATAGACTCAAAACTAGTACTTTTACAAATGATGGCATATATAACACCAGAAATAGTGATTTTCGTGCGGATAATTGAAAATTCCAAGATATTAAAAAATTATTAAAAATGTAAAAGTCTAAACTGAGATATTTTAAGATACCTTGATAATTCTCCAAAGACTTATCAAGTTAATTAAATGAGAGTTTAAACAATTTATGTGATTGTAATACTTCGAAAGACAGAACCATTCGGGTAACAAAGCTGACGTAAAAGTTTATGAAGTTAATGGTCGAGCACCAATCAGAAGACGACGCGTTAAAGACGTGTTGCAATACATCATTAACTTAACACAAACCTAGTATTAAATTATCACTTTTTATACTCTTATTTTGAGCAATTTTGTATCCTGGATGGAATTGTTAAAAATGAAAATATAATACGTCTGTATAAAATATTGTGAGATATAATAGCCAATTACAGACAAAATTAAGTTGTGAATAAATACCACACAACGTTTCTGGTATCCTTGTCCCTTATGTCAGCTTTTTTTACGTTTCGCTTTTGAGTTTGTCAGCTGTAAAGTGCGGTTGTGTCGCTCCAAGCTCCCGTTTTTTTTGCCCAATCATCTGACAAAAAGAACAAAGATTACAGAAACGTTGTGTGGTATTCATAACATCACTTAATTTTGTCTGTATTTGGCTATTTCATCTAATTATTGGAAATGTAATACGTATAAAGCATAAAATACTCTTAAATGAATTATATTTATTTAGGAACACCCGAAATTTTCTTTATCGATACAAGAAACTTTTCAACGACTAAATAATTTATTTTCGTCAGGCAGAATAATTTATTTATGGTTTGATTTATTGTATCGTTCTTTGAAATATAACTTTGAGTGGCTGTTTTAGTAGCGAACGCAGTTTTAAATTCCATATGAATAATATTAAGGTTATGCCTGCACCTGACTATTGGCAGCAAACTAATCATTTGTTTCTCAATCATCCTCTGAACATTATATAATTTCCGCGTGAGTGAAATTTTATTGCATTTCATTCCAAATATGATTTAAGAAGACGAAGAAGCCAAGTTGTGAAGAGACGTAGTATGGCGTGGAGCATAGGAAGCAGGGGCAAGTTTAGGGAGTTACTACAACACGGGCTTCCGGAGCGTTTCCACGTTTTGTTCCCGCAATTAATAGTAGGATGTGTATCTAATGAGAGTGATCTACAAATTAGTTTAATTTATTTCAGCAGCTACTTTGCATTGCAATAAAGTGTATCTCTTGGATCTGTTGAAACATACTG
The DNA here is from genome assembly GCA_037074705.1 of Zhengitettix transpicula. Lineage (NCBI taxonomy): Eukaryota > Metazoa > Arthropoda > Insecta > Orthoptera > Tetrigidae > Zhengitettix > Zhengitettix transpicula. The sequence goes on along the minus strand of CM073591.1, from coordinate 183,069,241 downwards.
ATTGTGAAGAAGCAATATGCACGAAATTATTTAGAGAACGGATTCTACCTCACAGGAAAATTGAATGGAAAAGGTAAAAATCTAGCGAGTAAATTAAGGCATAACATTTTGATAAACCGATAAATGATGAACACTGCGAAAGTCTAATCTGGTGAATAAAACGACTAGAATGAAGATTCAGTGTTAATAATGAGAAAAATAGCCAAATACAGACTAAAAGAAGTGATGATATAAATACCACACAAAGTTTCTGGAAACCTTGTTCCTGTCTTCAGGTGCTAAGAAAACTAAAAAACACAATAGCCTACAGCGACACAACTTCACAATTCAGTTGACAAAACCCAATCATCACTTCCTTTGTCTGTATTTGGCTATTTTTCTCATTATTAAATTTCAAAACTGAAGTAAAATTTTTCATTTCGAAGTTTTAGTGTGTTTTCAGTGGAGAATGGCAACAAAGCAGTTATCCGATAGAAACACAACACACACAAAACTGTACGTATCGATTCTAAACGTTGAGAGACACATGCGAAATGTTTTGAAAGTGCCCGACGGGGGATCGAGTATCGGCAGCAACATGTTTCCAGGAGAACTGCATCATAGCAGGGGGGCCCTTAACCCCCCTCGGATTTGCGGGTTCAGAGGCGTGGTGGCTACTGTAACCCTTGCAGCACCCGTACCCGCCGGGCTAACGGCTAACTCGCAATTGCTTCCGAAATAATATCATTATAAGGGAAGTTGGCAGCTTACTAAAGCAGACAATGGACTGATTTTTTTACCTGTGGTTATGAAGTAGATTCGGGATAACCAGCTGGATTCAGAGATAATATCAGCAATAACAGAAACAAAAGCAAAAAATTGAATATAAACTTAGAATCCCACCACCCAGAAATATATAGCGTCAAAATATCACGATGCTACATCAATATAAGTGAAATGAAACCTTCCCTGGTGTTTCAAATTAGATAATCCGGTTTCATGAAGATTAACCTTTAATTAATATTCCGGCCACCGAAACCATATTTTATTGGTTCAGAGTCTGTTCATGTATTGTTGTAAAATAAATCTACTAGTTTAAATGTATTTCTACGATGAAAACATTACAAATGAGAATCAATAACGTTTGCAGTCCTCAAAATTATTTATTTTAAAATATAGATTGCCATGTTTAAAGGATATAATGCAGCTTCTGGTCTATGAGACATATTCATTTATAAAAATTGTACAGTAAAAATTAAGTACACTAATTTACATCAGTTTTGTTAATTTAACATTTTCATTCGCAAATTTTACCTGTGGTAATGTCGCGAGAATAATATTAACTCAATTGTTTAATTCAAAATATAAGCTTACAATATACTTTTATTTACTCATATCCTCTGACAAATGGCTACCCGAGAAATTCTTTTATAGCAATATACTCTTATAGTATCAAATTATTCGAAGTTTATCTGTATCCACAACGCTTAAAAACAAACATAATTCACCACTTATAATTTTTTATATTTTTTAACGATAACCTGATGATATAAGAATCTTGGTTTCCGGGTTGAGTTAAGTAGATCCACCTGGACTGTTAGTTCAGCTTCAGACTAAACCTAACTGACGCCATCTGCTGGCGAATATTCTTCCCAAGACACCTATGCAGGGCCATATTGATTACTCTTTTAATTATAATAAGCGACGGCGAGTATGCAAGATATTCTCTTACTAATATTCGTCTTTATACGTATAAGACCTTTGTAAACCGTTTTCGATCTTTTATAATAATTTGTTTTTTCTCTTCACTTTGTACGATTTTCTTTTTCCATCTCACAGATGACAAAATCCGTCAGAGATAATCCTCCATTCTCTCAATATAATCTTTTCATCGCGTATTATTTTCACTTATGGCCTCCACTCAGTATTATAGCAACCAACTAAAACTATTCTTCCAAACACAGGCAAAGCACGTGATGTTAATCATATTTAATTAATTTTTATTTTTATAAAAGAAAACGAAATTTTTAAAATCCTGTTAAACATTAAAAGATCATTTCCTGATCAAAGATACTGCACTTGTCAGACGTGCTCGTCCTTGATCCCTCGATTTGGCTTACAAATGAATTTAATTTACTTATTTTAACAAATTTGTGACTGACTGAAAATTCCATATCACATTACCTTCACATGTGAATGTTTTTATTGAAATAAATCATTTTCAAGACTGTAAACGTTGGTTTGTCTAAATCTGCAAACATTACCAGTCTTTTACATAGTTCGTCGAGTGACGTTATCCAGATTATTTGAATGCGTTGAAAAGTAATGGAGGCGTGTTTGCTTTAAGTTACTCTATTCGTTTTTAAACAGCCTGTTTTTAGGTTAAGCATAGCAATTTTGACCAGCGAGACTGTCCTTGTATAAATACCGACGAACAATCTCTATTTTGAAGGTTTCGGCGCGATCATGGCCGGACGAATGGATTCAGCTTTGTACTCGGTACTCGTACAACTCGCACTTGAATGTTTCCGTATGGACGGGCCGGACCAGGCCACATGTAACCCTTGTTGGTGGTTTATGACTGATTCGACGCGGCCCTTATCGTCCCTCGCCCTCGGACCCTCTTAGTCCGGGAGCAACAATGCGAACATCTCTCGACCGCTCCCCGGATAGCCCCACTTAGAGCGGGACAGATCCCGAGGCGATATTTCAGACCCTCGTTCATTGTAACAACCCTTGTACCCCACTTACCACAGCCGCCACCTCTCACCGCAGCAACCAATTCTATTCACACCCCTTCCTCCCATCCAATATCGAGCGAATTCCGATGCTTTCAAGCCCAACTCAAAATTCAGCGTGTCTCAAACAATATTTAATAAACGACAGTTTTTATTTAATGTACGAGCACCCACAACCAATACGCAAAAAGAATAACGTTTTTATACATCAAAATACCTTAAAGTCTAGTCTTATTATTTTTATTAAAAGACAAATGTTATATCAAACATAGAATGTCCCTCGTTCTGCGATTTCGACTAATAGCATTAATTAAGATTAGCCTGTAACTTCAATCACAGAGAGTGACTCGACAGAAATACTCAAGTCACGAAATTTGCTGTTTAACATATTGTAGTAATCTCTATACAAATTAGTTAATAAAAACCAAAAAATATAGTAAGTTATTTAATAAACAAAGATCCGCTTTCAAAAACGATAATTATTGTACGCCATAATAATAATTTAATTGTTATAAAAAGAAAAAAAAATTGTTTCATCGTCTTTTAACGAGGAAAAATATGTATCCCTTTTTCTCAAAGGTATTATGTAGTTGTTCTTTTGTCAAGAATAAAATTAGAGCTGGATGATGCCTGAAGGATTGAAAGCAGTCAACACAATCCACCTGCAGCTAGCCAGGGTCCAAATAGCAATCCACGTTCTAACGTGAAGCTATTTGGACATCTGTGGAGATGAAACAACAATCCTTTGCGATTTCGTAAAATACGTTTGACGTATCTGTATGCGATCCACACTACTTTAGCGACAAAGGTTTTCTTTATTTAAAAAATAAGATTATCTATTCAGAGATCACATGTTTTCTTTTAATTTATAATTTTTTTAAAATATAAAAATAATTAAATTAATAATATAATTTGTGTTCATTACAATATTACGTACGCGTATGGTATTATTGAATACATTATTTTGTAGGATTCCTCATTAATTATCTCGTTTAACGATCACCTAATTGTTGCTTACGTATAATGGATTGACGTATCTTTTCTATGTTAATGATTGGCTTAATTGTGAACTTGATAAAACTATTCTGTAGTTATTTTCCTCGTATAGAATATTTTAAAAACAGATGATCGTACGACACAACAGCTTCAAAAAACGCTCGTAACGGTTCACGGAAATTGTGCATGAAATAACCATCGTACTCTGGGATTTATTAGTTTATCATCAGAATGATTTGGCTGATTTTTGTACGAGATAAGTAAGAAAACCTCAGCCAGTCACACACTTAACTGGTTGTGAAAATATTGGGCCTTATTATACAACATACAAATGTCGTGTGTAGATAAAAATCGTATTTGGGAAAGTCAAAGTTGAAAATTAATTTCGTGTGAAAATATAAATTTTAATACATTTATATAATGTGGAGGTTTATTGCGGAAAACGTCCAAACTGTTGATATTAACAGGTATTCGAACAAAGTGTCGAACTGCTATTCTTATTGCCAGTGCGACTGTTCCCTTCATCTTGTTGACTGTGCCTCGTCCTACATATCCATTCTGTTGTCTTAGAGGCCTTGTTTGATTCCTAATTTATTCTTCTTTTCTTGTATTCAAAATATATTTATACATAGGTATTTTTTTAAAAAATTTCATTCCTAATACTCGCCAAGATCTGTTAAACGAAACCTCACACAATTGTCTACGGTGACTGATGACATTCACTTAAGGCAAATATTACATGTTGGATGTAATGTTTATTCCATCTACGTTATAGTTAACAATTATTAGTACCTGATATTATATTTGAATTGTATAAAAAAATAGCAGCCTATTTGTCAGAAAATATTTTTAATATTCAAATTTTAAACACGACGTTTCGTTCCTGATTGGGACCTATTCATGTGCGCATGTTACAATTTTCTGAGCAAATAAATTGAGCAAAAAAGCCTTACAGAATGATAATTTTAAACAATATATATATAATTTTCAATGTTACTTACAAAAAAAATTGACAAAAATGTCACACGTTTTGGCCTAAATGACTGTTATTTGCAACATTACTATCTTAAATTTCGATAATACTCGAAAAATCAGTTCCAATAACAGTAATTTCTGCCCGAACGCGTGGGTAGTCCGCTCGTTAGAAACTATTTATAAGTAACATACAAAATTGTATTTTTTAAATTATCAATTTGTAGCACTTTGTTTTTCAATTTAATTTTATAGATAATTGTAACCTGAAGAGGTCCTAAAAATAAAACAAACGTCGTGTTGAAAATTTCAATATTATTTTTTTTCTGACTAAAAGGCTGTTATTTTATTAATTAGCCATCTACGTCATAAATTATACATAATTTGTATCTTTGAATTTCTCCTAATTTCCCCACAGTCAAAAACGTGAGCAACGTAATCAAACGAATAAAGTCGTTTCAATGAAAGTTTGCATAGTATATCGCAATATTGAATCCAAAAGCCAATGAGGTAATAATGGAGTCACTGCTCGGCAAGTTTCATACATTAATAATAATTGTGTGCTGTGCTCACATGAAACAGGACTGTGAGAAGCCGAATAGAATGGCTATAAGAAAGTGTAATAGTACACATCAGTAGAAAGTTTTGTATTTTAAGAAGATTTAGGTTCAGATTGCTCACGAAGAACAAAGTGACGGCAGTTTAAGTTGCAATTCCGTGCCGAGGAAGTGCATAGCGTGAGTCCGACTGCAGCTCTTTTCCGTGCGGTGCATTACCGCGATAACCGTTAAGCCGAGCAAATTTCTCATTTCACTTTGGCGAGGGAGTGAAGGGTGGTAGTTTGCAGTTTGTCGCGGAATCTTGAGCCGCCGGAACACTCGACCTATCGGCAATCTGTCAATACAGTTAGCACGCACTTCCGGCACGCGAGCTCGCTTCCTGTTTGAGAACAGACCTCACAGAACGCCGCTGCTGATTGTCACACAGGCGTTGTCCTGGGTTCAGTTCTCGCGCCTGGAGCATTGACATTCCGCGGTGGCTTCTGGGAACCGCGCTGACAGCTGAGGCGGCTTTCTCTCGCCGCGGCCGCGAGACTTATTGCCGATGCGTAACGCACTTTCACGCACTGTACTGGTCGGCGTGACGTCCGCGACGTCGGCGGCTTTTCGCTAATGGCAGGTACATCGCGACACTCACCGCACACGTGCAGACTGCCACTGCACTTGGCGCGACGAAAGCATTCCCACAATTACAAGAAACACGCAAGCATTTCAGTATTTATATTACGCTCAATACAGGTCCTATGTGTGTGATATCAAATCGAGAAAAAAATATTTATCAATAAAATCAAATAAAATAGCCATAATTTAATTTGCAATTGCAAAACGCCATGGATTAAAACATAACATAACAGCTTTAACCTTTTAAACTGTTAAATGCAAGAGTCCAGAGCAAGAACATCGTAGTAGAGACGTGAAGAAGCAGATGAATATGCCTGTAAAAGTTCAAAGCTTCTATTTTAATCCATGACGTTTTGCAATTAAAAATTAAATGATGACAGTAATGGCTATATTATTGATATAATTGATAAAACAGTCTTATTGAAGTATAAAAATATTTATTTACGTAGCACATGGCAATGGACCGATTTGCCTCACATGCTATGAACGTATCTTTTGTCGATTTACTTTTAAGTTACACGTGCTATAATCCTCAACGAGCAACAGTGCTACGTGATTTTATAGTATTCTGTATTAAAATATGACTTATTGGCCTCCAATTTAGAAAAAGTAAAATAATGAATCTATTTTACAGCTATTATACATTTATCTAACTTGAATTTTAAATTGGCACTTTAATTTTTTTCCCGACTCTCAAGTGTCACATGTTACTATCCTTGTTTGATTTATTGAATGTAGGACGATTCTGTATATAATCGTTACATTTAAGTAGTCTCAAATTAATAATTATTTAATTTTTTTAATTCAACATATATACAGGATATATAAACGGGACGAATGTTTTAAGAGGTCAAAAAAAACGCCCAATAAACGTGGGTCCGGTAACGCACTCTTTTAGAGATCTGTACACTTGTCCATAGTGGCCGTGTGAATATGTCCGCCTCCGTGACAGCCATGGTAATCATCGAGGGAACAAATACCGTATGGTCGTGAGTCATCCTCTTGTCTGGGCGGGACTACATGAACAATTGCTGTATCCATACCATCTTCAGCGAGTCCAGGCACCGAGGCCAGAAGACCACCGTGGCAGATTCCGTCAATGGCTCTGACAGAAATGTACAGCAGATCCACTGCTTCCATCCGAGATTATTTACCAGCGAGACGAGGTTCACAAGAGATGCGTTGTCAACTTTCGTAACTAACATCTGTGAGCTGATGAAAATTCCCTATGCAGTTACAGGAAGAGGGCATCAACATCGTTTCCCCATCTACGCATGGACTTGCTTTCGTGGTGGTAAATTACTAGGACCATCCCTTCTTACCACAAAGATGCTCATTGGTGCTCATTATCATTAATTTCTTGTTAACGTTTTGCCTAGTTTGTTTCAGAATATGCCGTGTCATCAAAGACGACCATCTCCTATGCCAATTGTCATGAATGGACGTTCAACGTCTCCTATAAATAAGTAGAAATTATGTGTTCCCGGACCCATTTTTATTGGATGCTTTTTCTTTATTTTGATCGTTACTACAACCACTCAAAATATTCGATACTTTTTTTAACACCCAGTATTTAGATATTTAGGCTAGTAATTGTCAGAACAAGTGATCTTTTCCTGACTGGACTGTTGAATAATTAAGAAAACCACATTTTAAGTTAGTCGGTACATTCCAAAGGAAATCTGTCTTCTTGTTAATCTCCGTTATCAAATTTGAATATGATGCAGATTAATTTATAGACAAGAAAATATAGTGATACTCTAGATGTGATATGGGACGACGGGGGACAAAATTTGAGCAAGTTTCTATCTGTTGGAAACGCTGATAAATTTCTCATTCGTTTCTCTCCTAAATCAAACCATTAAATTCTCACTGATCTGTCGTTTTCTATCTTTACATTGTCCACGAATAATTCGCATAACTTAGCTCCAAATATATTACAAAGCAATAAATTCTATCATTGTTTCTAATTCCGCCTCTAAATCTAATGCACATCCGTTTCTTGTTGTAAAGAACGTAATTATTTTATCAATACGTGTTCGTAAGCTTAATTTGTATTTGGTCTGCCTTTCAGGGTACGCTTTAACGTGAGTTTTCAATTGAAAGGTTGAACACGGAAGTGCGAGTGCACGTCCCTCGAAACCTGAACGGTGCACCAGAGTCCAGCAGCTTAATTGCATTACGCCTTACATCACAACGCTGCACTTGCATCCAGGTGTCCTTTCGTGTGCAATTCAAGCTACATATGGCTGACGTCAGCCACTGGAATGTGGGTACTCACTTTTTCTCCCTTTTCCCAGCACCAGTGTCCCGGAAGCCCTTAGCGAAAGGGTTGTTGTCGATCTTCAACTGCGTAATCTGGAAACAACAACAAATTTATTATTTTGAAATGTTTTGCACGTCCACATTCACGAAAAAGCACGGAACTTAATGTTCCAGGGCTAAAAAATTTACGCCACTGTTTGAAATAATGCTATGAATTATGAACCTGCTTACGTTTTATACCCTTTTGATTCCAAGTTACTTGTACTTTTTTCACTACGAAGAGGTACATGAACTTGTTTAAATTTTTATTTACTGTTTCCAGTTGAACAAATTGAAATCGGGCCGATTTTTCAATAACAATCTCTAAAGTAGTTGAAATTTAATTATTAAGACGATAAATAAGTCACGACTACCTACATTTTCCGGATCACATTCTTTCATGACCTAATTTGTAGGACTCTTGAAGTATGTCATTACATGTCAATTGATGTTTTGTAAAATATTTTAATTATTATTTAGACAACTAACGGGAATCGAACAACTGCTGTGGTCACAGGTTCGATTCCCACGTTCTCCATTTTAATTCGTATGCCAATTCAACGGGATTTTGAGCTCAGATTTAGTAAAAGTATATCTCTTTATTATCTAATTTCAAATCCAAGAGACATACAGTAACCTGTTACTGTTTTTGATACGATGCTTTCAGAGTTTTCAAGCCATTTTTATTTTAAAATTACTTTTTTTCTCACTATTCTACCGTGGAAAAAATTTGGGTTTTTTATTACTAGGATCATCAAGCTTATTTAATGCCAGGACTTAGTTGTTTCTCACCTTTTCGTTCTGATAGGCAGTTACAGCGATGAATTCCGTCTCCTTGAAGACGTACGTGCGGAAGGTGCTGTAAGGCAGCTTGAGGATGTCATTGGCCCTGACCAGGTGAAATCGAGGCTGATACTTATGCATCGAGTTCAGGATCGTCTGCAACAAGACATCACATACTGTCAGTAGCTCTGTGCCTGACCAAGGAGAGCTCCAGTAATGCTCATTTCGGCTGTTGATACGAACAGCTTCAATAGCGACACCAGAGGAGCTCACCACAAAGGTATGAGTTGAACTCATCACAAATTGAGCTATTTATACAGGAAGCTTAAGTATTATCATGCTGCTAAGCTACTCATGCTACTTAAAAATACAAATGACCATCGATTATTGCTCGTCGCGGTGGGTACCAAGCAGCGTACATATTTAATGCTGACAGCGGCGCGCATCACTATCTTGATAAGTCTCGCGCCGGAAGGGCTTATTGGGCAACACTTTCATGTGGCGCGTGTGCTGACCGTAAATTTTCATTTTAACAGGTGTTCGCCGACGAAGGCCGCCGGGTGGGCCTGGCGACGCGAAATAGCGTCCGTGTTCCCTCCATCTTCCGGCGGCATCCGCTTTGTGCGTCCAAAATTGTCATCTTGGCGTATGAACCCGCATGCGGGTGCAATTGCTTCCCGCTAACTGCGCGATAAAGTTCCGTTCATTGCCACTGGCCTCCGTACGTGATGTTCACGACATCTGCTGGGATATGAAGGCTCACAACGCTGACGAAATCTCACGTAACGGCCTTGAAAGACTAGTTCATTGGTTGGAAAAGTGAAAGACATCCAGGCAAAACATGGATTGATGGTAACCATATTCAAAATATTTATTCATCAGAGTAAAAACGTTTTTCTGTGAACTCAAGATTTTTTTAAGGTATAGACAGGCTATGTATAGGGTAATCCACATAGTGGCAACTCCCCTCGTATAGCATAGGAAAAGGAGTTAAAGGGGGGATGGGGAAAGGTAGAGCAAGGCAGCCATGGGTTAACTAGTGCCCCCAGGCTATGGTTTAAGGATCCTACCCGGAATTCGCCTAAAAGTAATGCAGGACAAACCCTACAAAAACCTGCATCAGGTAGGTCGGGCATTTGGTACTTGTCCCACGCCCTTCCGATGGCGGGAGAGGGGTTTTCTGTGGGGTCGCAGCTTTCCCCTCACCGTGCCTTGATCAGTTTAGGAGGCAGCTGGCCGACTGTTCCAATAGGAATAGCGGACAAGTCTTACTGTATGCCCAAGGTCTGCGACCCCGGGACATACACCTCTCAAAACAGACCGAGGTGCCTCGGCATGTACTCAAGAAATGTTGAAAACAAAAAATCATAAATTAACTTTTACAGGTTTCAACCGTAAAAAATATATGAAATGTAAAACAGACAAAACTTCGCTAGTCAGCTAAGAAATAAATATTAAAAATAAAAAAATTTCAAACTTCTCATTAATAAACCTTTTGTAGTATCCAAACATATAACCAATTATAAACATACATTTGATTTGTAGACATTGACACCAGGTACAATTCCAGACTCATTTCACAGATGTTTCACATTAAATCAAACATCACAACTATTAATGTACAAACAGACAGTATGAAACTCAATAATTGCTACAATCCCTTATTATTACAGTAAACCTTCTGTTTTCCCATTGTCGTTGCTCCCTTATTATTACGCTAAACCTTCGGTTCTCCCATTGTCGTTGCGTTTTCGTCGCTTTTGAATTTTGTGTCAACTGACAAGTGCAGTTGTGTCGCTCTAGGCTCTTCTTTGCATCTGACGAAAGGGGCAAGGATCCCAGAAACGTTGTGTGGTGTTTATATTATCACTTTTTGTCTGAATTGGCTAACTTTATAATTCAAATAAATATTAAAATATTAGAGGCATACCTTGTCAATCGGAATAAAAATTAAAATATGATTGCAATACATTTAATTTTTTTTAGAAACATAACAGGGAATATTTGTTAATCGGACGAAAATGTAACAAATGTACAAATAAAGCACAGTTCTTGTAATGTTTCACTATAATTTTGAGTCGTTTCATTCTGAAACTACGGTCGTGGTTTAATTTTTATTTTATTTTGACGCTTATGAAAACGACAAAACTGCTCTGCTGTGGTACTTAACTTTGTCAATATTTCATTAATAAATAATAAAAGATCTCGTCATCATTAAGCATTATTATTTATTAAAAGTCTAAGAGTCGAGTACTTAACGTAGCGGTTTAGTAAATCCAACGATTTTACAGGTGAATGTACTGTAGGAAAATATATTGGGGTTTCGAAGTGTGGTTTGGCTTCTTTTGAATATGTATCCAGTAAGTGTCATCGACGTTTGTAGCCACATTTAAGGTGTATATAGCGTCGATGTATTGAAAATATATTCTGATTAATCATATGAGTTGTTGACGGAACTTCAAAAAAAAAAATTATGTCGAGACGTGGAGTAAAGAAGAGAAATGCAGGGCGCCAAAAGCGATAGCAGGTGACAGAGGCGCAAGGTTCAAACAGGACCGTGCAATTGGAGCCAGAGTCACCCTTAACCAACGAGCTACTTTTCTTTCAGAAGCAAAGCATTGCCAATTCAGTGATCCATCGCTTGCTTCATTTCTTTATTAAATTGAAAACAACCCGGTAGGGTACAGAAATTGTTCGTATCTAAAATTCATATTATGGCAAAGTGTGTCCTCGAAATGAAGTTTAAAATGTCTGCGAATGAGTTCCCAGTTTCGAAGCTAGGCCTGTGACGTATGGGAGGCGGCTCACTCTGAGCGGCGTCTGTAAACACATAATAAGTCTGGCGGCAGAGGAATGCGCTAATGTGAAACCGATGTCACCAGGCTGAGGGCCGCCTACAGGTCGCCAGGCGCCTCGGGAGCCTCTTCACCTGCCTTCTCTTCGATTTTCTCATCTCGCTCGTGCGTGTGTCGCTTTCTGCTTGCGAAGATACACCAAACCAGTCATAAACACTTTTAAAATTAATTCGTTAGTTCATATGTCCGACATAACGCAAAGTCTTAAATACATTTCGTAATCTCTGCTCAGGAACTATACAATATATTTAAGAGGAGTTAATCTACGAGTTGTGTAACCCCAAACTACTTTTGTAATCTCAATATTCAGATTACCAGTTGATTTTTAAGAAAATTATTAACATGGAGCTGCTGACAGACTTACCAGCCTGTAGCCGAAATGGAGGATACTATATATATATATTGTAGTAATTCATTTAACATACAATTTAATTAAAAACAAAGCCTCACGATGAGGTTCCAATTTGTAGTAAGCCCGGTAGTCGGCCCTGAGATCTAGCCGTGGTATATTGTCAAGTTTTAATATGTAATATAATTTCAATAATTTGAATTAATAATTAAATTTATTTGTATGATCTAACTTTTGATCTTTAATTAAAACATCCGGTCACTTAATTTTAATTTGCTTAACATTTATCTTCATATGATACATATATATATATATATATATATATATATATAATTGTAGCTTCAACGTGTGGCTCGTTTAAATCATTTTAATTTAATTACTATAAATTGACGCCTCAACGTGTGGCTCGTTTTAATTTATTTTATTTTGTTTTATTTTAAAATCAGTTTAAATGAATTACTACAATATATATATATATATATATATATATATACTTACATACTAATTTCATAAGTGTTAGATCATCCGACTTGTAATGAAATTGTGTATTTCTTTGGTACACATAATGATTATCACTGGCGAAAATTTTATCGCTGGGGAAAAGGGATTGTTGATGGAGCTTATTCCCTAGATTGTTTGCGTGAAGGATCGTTTTTGTGGAATTGTTATTTTGAAATTGATATGAGAGAATAAATTAAACCAAAAAGGATTAATTTCCGAAGTTTTTATTTAACAACGGAGGGCACGGACAACGGCGGAGATCGCCGGGGCGACACCACTGTGGCATTGTAAGCTGGAGGTGATCAGTTCTTATTTACAAGCACCATTGATCCATGCAAACCCTAATTGTTAATTAATTATTTTAAAAAAATAATTATTTATTTTAAGCATTTTGATACTTCCACAATACCTTGAGAGAAAGACAGCATTAATAAACATTGTTCGAAGCCAGTATTATTATTGTTATTGTCAGAGAGGGATATTTTCAGACTATTTGGCATATCCCACAAATTTTCTGGTGTTTCATATAGGAATAATTCTTTCTGATTGTAAGTAGGCCTATAATTATTTTGACGTTCTGTGTCATTCATCATCATGAAGGAATAAGTGTGAGCCTAATTCCTCGATGGCTCGTACCGTCGCTGAGATACCGTTTGGTTCTCCAGACGACCAGAAGTCGCAACTCACAAGTCGTGGCCACCAATCACTTGTTACGTCAAAGGCAGAAAGTATCACACCGCGTAAATCACTCTGACAACGTACGTGTTGGAGTCAACTCGCTGGATGTTTAGGAAGAGAAAGCTTGGATTTTTCCAGCAAGCGATATTGGCGTCGGCTATGTTTCTGTACTTTGTCAGAAAGCTGGCGGCTCTCTTGAAGGCGGCTGTAATATATCTGTCCACTCTAGGTGTTGTCTCATTAAGACCAGGACAAGGCTACCGCTGCCCTTGTCGCGTTCTCATTGACACCATCAATTCCCAGACAATACCCAGGCACAGACTCACACGTGCCGACTTATACAGGAAGCGGTCGGTGCCTTTCAAGCTCGCTGACTTAGTGTAAGATCCTCGCGTTTCTACTAAACGTAGCGCAGCTCTTGACTACTTATTGCTGTTAAGTGGACAACATATAAGCCAGGTGGCACCACGCTACTCTACACGAACGACACCGGAAATGTACAAGACCATCATTGTTTCATTTCATTCTTGTGAGAATAGGATCCAATACTACATTTTTTCGATTTTTTGATCTTATTGATGGATATTAAGAAACGTTCTCTGTACACCGTTACTAAAGTGCATATAGGTTTGCGGTATATGTAAGACGCTGATGTAATGAGTGAAAATTTTTTAAAAAAATAGTAGTTTATTATTTTTTGCCAATGGAGGATTTCTCTTTAATACGACAAAGTATAACAAAGAATGTAGTCTTTCTCGGAGAAGAATGCATAAAGTCTTCTCTGGCTTCTAACCGAGTAAACAACTGTATTCGCGACGTTTCGATGATGTTCACTGTCATCGTCTTCTATTTCTAGCAGCACCAGAACCACGTAAGCCTCTACAGGAGTCCTTCATTTTACTCACTAAACTAAGTGACAACGATAGCCCCGGATTCAACTCCAATCTAGATTGTTTTTGCGTTATTTTTATGTAACGTCCCTCCACCCTCACCCCTAAGGATGCTCCCCTCCCAAGCCCGAAAGTGGTTTAAATTATACACACAGAACATGTAGAGAAATTTATCTATCTTCCATTCTACCAGACGCACTAGGAAAATATTCAAGCCATAGAAGACGATGACAGTGAACGTCATTGAAACGTCGGGAATACAATTGTTTACTAGGTTAGAAGCCCGAGAAGACTTCATTCAAGACAAAGTAATGACTTGTTATTAGAGACGATAATAGTGGACATATTATTCATACGATAATAATTCGTCATAGCAAAGAATGAATATTGAAAATATAATTACGATAATAGTGGACATATTATTCATACGATAATAATTCTTCATAGGAAAGAATGAATATTGAAAATTTACGACAGTATAATTTTACGGTCCCAGATTTTTTGCGTTTAATGTTAACAATTTTCCATCTAACTGGTTATATGACTATTTTTACACACGGAACCATTTCTACCGAAGCGTTATTGAATTATTTTTCGATGGAACTTAATTTCAGAAAACACGCGATGCTGTTCCTGAATCGAGCTCTATTACATTTGAATCCAATGTTTTACCAATGTGCCACCTCGTGGTATATTTAGAGGAGATTTAGCGCCTTGGGGAGTTTCACGAGTAACACTTAGCGAGCTGTTAATCGCCGTTATCTAGACCGCTGTCGGCACCGCCCCCGCACTAACACTATCACCAGCACCTGAGCCTCGAAAGCCTCTGCAGGAGTCCTTCATTTTACACACAGGTGTTTCTTTACCTAGCTTCCATTCTAAGAAAAATATTTTGTTACTCTGTAATTAAGATGATTTTTGACTGATTTTTGAGTAATTTTTCGAATTTAAATTCAGAGAAAAAATGTGGTTCTAATTTGACGAAACTTCATCCTACATACTTTGAATCCATTAATTAAAATAATCCACGACAGCTTAGACACATGAAATACAGTTTTTTTCATTATGTCCGTAAAAACATCAAAAATCACATTCCTTTAGCTTATATAAAATTTTACGTTCTTTAGAAATTACGGCGTCATCAAAATTACTATAAATTTAAGGTAAAAGACTGTTAATCTCCCGTCGTTTGTCTTGTGTTTCCTCGTAATAGTCGAAGTAAAATTGAGTGACCAACGACGAAAAACTGTATGGTAATCACGATTCTGGCCCTGAGTCACACACAGCTTCAAAATCAGAGACGACGTGTTGTGAATATCCCTGCAGCCATGACGTTGGTATTCCTGGAGTCTCTCTGCCTTATCGGATGGCGGGCTTGTCCACTAATATTTCTTCGTCAAGTGCATTACAATTCCCAGCACACCACCGAGCTTGTGATATATCTCGTCCCTTCGTGTTCGTTTTTAAATTGCGTGAAATCCACACCTCCAGCCATCAAAACGTCGTGTCCCACTCACGTCTAGCATTCTAATAGACATACTTCCAATCCTTTGCACACGATTTTAGTCGGCAATAACCCAAATCAGACCGAAATATATTGCCATATCACGAAGAAAATATAATTTTGTCGTTTCTTTCTTTAAATTCGGATTAAATGAATCTTAGTCATTCTAAAACGATAATATTATATCGTTATTTGATAATGATATAAATAAATTTTTAAAGAGAATTCAAGTCTATGGATATTTATTTTACTTTTTTTTTGTTTTTAAAAGAATTTCTGGCAGTTATTACAGCCTTCAAACAATTTTTAGCAATTAAAACAGAAAAGTTAAAATTCTAGGACGTAATTACATCACTTAATTAGCAGCTCATTTATACATATTAAACTGTTCTGTTAAGAGCGCAGACACCTCTTATCCTGTTGTGCTTTCATTTCACACAATAGCATTTCTAAATTTATTCCTCAAGAAATATCCAGCAATCGTGCACCGGAAGACACGTTTGTGGCCTTGCTGCCGACTAAAGACGAATATTCTCACACCTAGCGAAGCAACGTGCGTACATAAATAATTCAACATAACAGAGCTGCGGCTTCTGTTATATTTGCTAGTTGCAAAATAATACCCCTTGAACAAAGAAATTGTTTATCTAGCAATTTCCGACTGATGGGAGATTTTTATTTTACTTTGGAAGAATAAACGAAATAATTGTTCATCGGTTTCACTGCGGAAAAAAAATGTATGTTCCAATTCTTGTGTTAAAATTTGATAGTCTACAGTATTGCTACCGTAGTAGAAATGATTTAATCAATGTATAATACGAGTACTTTACAAAACGACATTAACTTTTTATTCATCAACTAACTAAAACTGATTTTCATAATTCGGGTGATAGTTAAGAAGAATCATATATATTTAATAATTTATCCCCTGATAATCTCGTTTGCGTTATTTTCATTCTTACTTTTACGGAAACTCGTGCTATAACCATGGCTCACATCTCTTCTCCAATCTCTTCTAAATTTTCTCGTCGTTAGTATTTAAAATGAAATGATAACTGTAGACGGTTTCCACGACTTGGATGGACAAGAAGGAACTAAAGCAATCGGAGAACCCATGCAGCTCATACCGCGCCGAAGACGGAGTGGCAAATGCGAGCAAATTGTTTGCGTAATATCGGAATCCTTGCAAGAGACAGAACAATGTGCACACTTTTGTTTGACGCTGCTTTGCGGCCTTTGTTGCGTGTGAAATGAAAAGTTGTGTGGCAAGCATTCAGACATTGAATAGCGGGCTGCGTGAATAGAGCTGCAGCATAATTGTATCTCCCGATGCTGTGCTCCGGACGGGGTAGGGTAATCACTTTATCGCAGCAGGCGGCGTAAGAAGTCTGCTGTGACATGTGCGTGGGAGTGCGGGGGAGTGAGGATGTCGGGGATCGATACCAGGACTGCTTCCACGAGTGCCGCGAGCGCTCGCTGGACCGGCAGACACGCACAATGCGGACGCCGCGTCAACTAGTCGCACGCACCGCATTCACAAACTATACGTACAGACTGGGACTATTAATTTAAATTCAGATATCGGAAAACTGTGAGCTTCACTACTACGACAATTTTCACTATTAATATATATAATATAGAAAGCCTGCGAAGCGATGTCATCCTAGACTAATAATAAATTTCGCCAAAGGTGTCCACTTTTATCAATTAATTTTGATGTTTATGTTGTAACAAATTGGTTTACCATTATCATAAATTAAAAGAATAAATTATTTAAATCAGTCTGCAGATGACCATACAAAAAGTTCCAAAGATTTACGATGTCTGGTATTCATTTTAAAGCGGAATTATTAATACTGTCAAATATATTAATTATAGCAAACTTGTTTATGATCTAATAGAGATACTTTTGTAGATATCTTAAAGCTTAGAGAATAATAACTTTAAAATTCACAATCACTTATAGTACATTTTACGAATTCGTGAGGAGATTGTACAGAAAAGCCAATGAATATAAATTAATTTCTTAAATATGGTATGCATAAAATGTGAGAATTAAATAATATTTACACTAAGTAATTGTTTCCATAACATAATAATTGCTTTAAGTTTAGATTAGAAAAATTGAATTGGACTGTTGAAGATAGGTATAATACTGCAAAACCTTTTACATTCAGTCCCCAAAAATTTATTCGTCACAGTTAAGAATAAAATTTTATATTCATTCAATTGAAACCAACAAGGTTCTTAATTACTTTTCATTGTTGGTGATAATAATAATTTAATAATCAGTTGAAATAGTCAAATACAGACAACATTATGTGATAATATTTTAATATCATCACTTAATTTGGACTATTTCATCTAATTATTTTATTTTATAGAGACGTACTATATTATCATTTAAGTAATAATAATTAACGTCTCAGTTACATAAATTTAAGATTTATTTATGTATATAATTGTTGAGACCATACATTTATTCTTCAATAATTTATTTTTTCTAATTTAATTTTACCGTGTTTGTTTTATTTATATATTTTTATTGTCATTCTCATATATTGTTTATTATTTAATTTCAAAACTTGATACAAATTATTTGTTTTAATCATTGAATTAATGTATAAGAATAAAGGACTGACGGAAGAAGAAAATAAAATCAAGGTAGACTCAACAAATCGATGATATGAAGAAAGGAGGACAGAAAATATTTTATTTTGAAAGAGAAAACTGCAAAACGAGTGTTAAATGAGTTAAATATTCGCAACAGTTCAGTCAGATGTAGAAAGTCTATCTGGGCAATGCTGTACCGAGTAGGTCCCGTACTTTCCCATGTTACGTATTCCCAGAAGACGAACTGAAATCGAAATTGTCAGTTTCTTTCACTCCTTTCTCTTTTACACCTCTTTCTTCCTCGTCTATTTTTTTAATTTTCTTCCTATTTATGTTCATTTTTCTCTTAAACGCAGACAATGCAAAACTCGACTGAAACTGATCAAATATAAAATTGTCAAAACATTTCAAGTGGAAAATAAGTCCTTGGGCCTGTCGTAAAATAAAATGTTTACTAATCCGAGTGCATCGCTCCATCCAAATCGAAAAATTAAAGAATTTGGAACGAGTACCAAAAATATGACACCGACGTTCGAATTTATCGAAATATGTAGCTTACAAAAATATGTGCCATGTTTCTTCGCTTGAAAGCGTGGAAGTGAGCGAAACGAAGAGGCCAGTTTATAATCGGTTTGTGGTAACTCATTGTGACGTCTTCACTCCTTCGTAACGTTACGATCGTATTTCTCAACACACCAACTTACCCTACCACGACATAGGAAGATTAACTTCAATAATAATGGTGACAGCACTGATAAAATATTTTAAAAATTTTAACCTGGTAAATACAATAAATCTGTTAGCGAAGGTAGACCCAAGCATATACAATTGTAAACGTATTGCTAATATATAAAAATGCAGAAAAGCATGTATTGTATTAAGGAGAGCCCCGAGAGACGTCGGCTGGAAATACTGAAATGCATGGAGATGGGGAGTGGGAAGGAAGCTGGGATAAATAAGCATGTATGAATGACAACAACTCGGAAGAATGAACGCGCCACGGAAGGAAGGCCGATGCGAGGCGGAAGCAGCTGACATGAGCAGCGGTTCGAGTCCCGACGCAGGGAAGCCTCCACCCGATACACCGGAACCTCAGGGGAGAATAAATTCAGCGTTTATTGCTTCCAAGCAACTCCTTTGAACTGCTTCTGTATAATTTTGCCAGCACGCAGAAAGTTCGTGCGTTTTATCTTACTATCAACTGCTCTTGCATTTCGTACCTGCAACCATAAATTGCTTTGCTCTACTGTTTTTAAAAATGTACGAGGGTATTTATAGCCAGATAAAGTTCTACGTGTGAAATTCTCGTGCGTACATTTCCGAGTTAGTATTAGTTTAGCATTAATTACGCGATAAATAATCTGACTTAAACACGACGAAAACGAGGCTCAGAAGCATCAGATACGAGGCAGCTATAAAATTATAGACATATAATTATAAAAAATGCTTGTGCGGCTGTAAGCATAAAATAGAATAAATACATGTTTGTGATGGTTGATATGATTTTTTTTTAATTGGCCACTTAAAGTTTTCAAAGTTTGAAAGAGTTTATTTCTCATACAGGCCTTCCTTTGTCTCCACGGAGAAAATATACGAGGTTTTATGACAGCAAAGTGGGAGTATCATGTCGTATTATTTTTCCTAAACAGTTTGTCCTTTAAATTAAATAGAAGCTATATTTTCTTAATTAGTGGGGTTCGTTAGGCACGCCATCTTCAGAGCTGATAGAGTGCTGGTCGTCGAGCCGGGACCTCCAGGGTCGATACCAGGCAGAACCCTTCACTCACGATTCAGTCCCTAGTGACGTGCTATTTTCTCTGAACACTAGGGAGTTCTTCAACCACGATAAATCAATGGCAGAGAACAGTGATGGCTTTTCGAATTCCCAGTCCTATTGGGAATAGTTTTCGTAGCGAGTCATTTCTGATAAGTAAACAATAGTCGACTCAAACTCGTGAAAGCCATTCTATTATACGGTGTGAAAACGTGGGTAATCATCGGGACTCGACAAATAACTAAAATATACCATTGCCTTCCTTACATGAAGCCCGTTAGGATTTATTTACTCAATGAATACTCGTCGAGTATTAGTATTCCCTTTGAATAATCCTTTAGTCGGTTCTTTTTAGTTTTATATTGTTCCTGGTACATTTCAAAACATACTTTTAATTTCACTTTATTTTATAAAAATTGAACACATATTTAAATTGAGAATGTTTCTTATTTTCACGAAATAACTGACAAGTTAATAAAATAAAATAAAAAACTTATACTTGGTTTTAGCGGGAGCTGCAAAACTGCGTCACAAAGATAATATACCAACCAAAGACGATCAATTATACAGCATCTCTGAAATTATGGAATGTTTCCTTCGGAAACAGAAACCAAGAAATTGATGTCGGAACAAATGGTTGAAAATCCCTAAATAATCGTTGTTGAATGAATGTATCGGGAATAGTGCTGTTTACATAAAATACTTTTACTTGGCCTGCAATCCATTGTCTAAATTTGTCTACTAAATAATGCTAAAAACAGTGTACCGCAGGTTTTTATTCAATTTGAATAGATTGTTACATTTTTAAATAAAAAATACATTTCATTGTGTGTTGAACCTGATGGTACTTGATATAAAAATTTTACTTTAACAACACAGCAGGAAATAATCGTATTGAATAAGATAAAGGCAAAGAACTTAAATTCGATAAGTTAAGACCCACGGTAGATTCCAAAAACCCCTTATAATTTTTCATTCCACCTACGCAACTATCAGAATAACTCAACTTCTTAGAGTCGGAATATTGCAAACTTGTAACGTCAGCTGGGAAGGGAATAATATTGCTGCAAAAATAGTACACTTGACATATTCTTAATCCACCGCGATGCAGAATTGCTGAGTGTCGATATTTAACTGTGTGAAGGAACAAACTTTCGGGTGTGAGTAAAAGCACTGGAAAATGTAAACTTGGAACTGATTTAAATGTGTAGAATAAGTCTTAGGTACAGAATTTAATGTAAATGTTCTCACATATCCACATAAAAATGTTCATTAATTGAAACCATTTGTTAGTTAGATCGTAAAAACTCTTTACGGGGAATGTAATGTGCAAACTAAGAAAGTGTATGTATTAAAACTTACAGATTCTCATTTCAGTCGAGCGTAAGCAGTTTGTGTATTCATGGATAACGAAAAATTTTATTTGATGGATACGTCTACGAATACGCTTATAATGTAAATAAAATTTTTAATGTTTGAATGATATGAATTTTACGTCGGCTAGTAACGAAGAAATCCGACAGCTAAGATTCTAATTTGCATTTCAGCGCGACTGAGCATGGGTAATAGAATAATTAGTATTTCTATGAATTTTGTCAAATATCTTACTGAAGTTCATTATACGGAGGAATAATTTGAATATGGTCAGGTGTGATTAGCGCCTTCGGAGCCTTATGGAGGAACAGAGCAGCTTCTCCCCTCGCGACCTAATCCTTAATCAATATTTTTTTTTTACAGAATCAGTTCGGCCAGTAAATTGTGTTGACGCAGGGCTGGCTATCCTGCCCCACGCTGTGAGACAATTGCAGGGAAAATGGTCCTGTAATTTGTGCCGCGTGTGACCGGAATGCCGGCGCGAGTGATTGTCGTATTGTCCGCCTTGGCGCAGTGGCCGCCGCTCTGCATGCCAATGTCCACAACTTCGGATCCCCCCTCTATTTCGAGTCTTTTCTTATTTCTTTACTGGGCATAAAACAAACGGAACGCATTCGTCGCAGCCGTTTAGTTGCCGTCTGCGCATCGCGAGGCTCGGCGGAAATATCGCGATTTTACGGCAAGCATTTCCAAGATTTCTGGAATTGAGCATTACGAGATAACGTTAACTTCTAAGTTTTTAATATATGAATCCTGACTTTCCAGATAAGTCAATTGCTGGTGCATCTCTCAAACCGAACGAAAAGAGAAAATGTAGACATTTAAATTGCTTACACTAGTTTCCTGCAACAGTATCAAGAAACTTCATATTATTCAAACATTGACCTGTTACAACATCGTACGACTTATATTCCGACAGCAGAAAATTATTTTTATTTATGACCATGTAAGAGTAGATTGCAATAAATAAATAAAATTATGACCGAGTTAAAATAAATGATGAACAATTAACTGTAAAATAATTTGTTGACACGAGTTAGTATTCTCTATAATCTTCAGTGTGATTCCGCTTCACTCTTGACAACTGACGGAAAAAATAACAACGAGTATTAAGCTCAGTCTGAATAACTTTTATTGAATTTTCTGTCGGACTTTCCAAAATTTGACTCACTTTTTAAAGATTTTTTTTGCAAATTTTAATGTTCATAAAAGTTATAGACGAAAAAACAGCCGAAATAAGTTCTTCAGAAAAAACTTACGTACATTCACTGAATATTTTAGGAAGCTCATAAAATATATTTCCGATCCAACCATATGATTTTTATCTGTAATGAATATAGATTATGCAATGCATACACAAATTTATCCATTACGCAAGTCAGACGCGAGAAAATAATCAGGGTGTCAGTTAATAATGTTAATCAATATAATATAATTTCCAATTAATACTGGAAACGTATGTAAGAAACCGTCAGGAGAACTTTCTGCACTCAATTGAATACTTCATTAAGAATATATAATGTCAAGGGTGGATTTGTCAATTAGATGTTCGCAAAGAGTTCGGTCAAAATATTTTATAAATGTAAATTGACAGTTTAGTAAAACTGCGTATAAAAATAATTACATACTTAATTCAAGTTGCCAAACGAATGGTCTACGGATGCTGTCAACAACAACAACAACGAAAAAGCAAGCATATTCAATCCGTACTCATTTCGATTGAAACCCGCCGACACATTTGTAGTTAAAATGATAACGCCTCTTTTTTTTGTTGAGAACGCCACCGTAGCTGAAAGTCCCAGCAGCTTATCAAACACTCCGGAAGCCGAGAGCGTTAATTATTTCTGGAAGATAAAGGGAAAGGGGGTTTCCTGCGAAGATAAGGACCCCACACGCTTGTTCTGCTGTTAATCCCTATTACCTGAGCTTTTTAAACATGGCGGGAAGCCTTGAATTGCTGGCATGAGCAAGGTTTCTGAACGAGTTCACCCGCCTCGTGGCGCCTCTGCCGGCCGCACTGGAAACTACCTCGTCAATACGACGCATCTCAGGTCTTGCAGAAATAAAAGAACTATCAATCTATTAAGTACGGATAACTTCCCAAAGATTTTCTGCGATCGTATTCTAATGCCAAGAAACTATAGAATTAGTTTTTAATCGTAAACCCTCCCTGTAGAACAGTTTTTAAGAATAATACATCCTATTGAAAATTTGGAACACTACAAACAAACTTATGATCGTTCTTTGACGTTATAATTTTCATGATTGCTGGAAGGTGATTCTGACAGTAACGTTGAATAATGCAAATAATATTTACAAATTTACTAGGGTTGATTCCAATGTATAAACGAAAAGAGAAAATCTACAGTAAATTGTAGGAATAAATTATGTTTTATTCCTTAACCTTATTGACCTTTTGGAATGATAAATATTCTCAATGCTACTCCAATATTTTGTTCCATAATACACATGCACCATAAATATTAAAAAAAATTAAATCCCAGTCAACAGCTGTGAGTTGCCTCTCAGAATGCGTGTCATTATTTAAATAACTGTTAAATAATACTGTCAAATTTTTGGAATTGTATGTAACCAACTCTTGGCTACACACATAATCGTGTGGTATAAGGGCAATACGGTGTGTTATGCCAAATGGTGCTAGATACTTAAAGGAATCTCTATCATCTCCAAAAGTGTAATTTTTCTACCTTAGGTGTACGAAATTTCTGAATCATTCATATTGCACTGAAAGCATGGCACACGTAATATATTTTTAACTTGAATGTTTTATAATTTATTTTACAGAAAATAAAGATCAAATGATAAGCAAGTTTTTTTAATACATTTATCGGAAACTGCAAACTTCTTTTATTGTCATGGTTGTAGCTGTGAACATTATATTTAGGATAATTTTACCCTATTTGTGACGGAAAACGGCTTACGAGTTGTTGAATGTTATTAAACTAACGTGTCCAATAACCCGCCGGCTAATCTGCGAAAACATCATCCAGAAATAATTGTATGCTAATGATACCACCGGTGCACAAATTTATGGCAGAAAAAGTGGCAATTGAATCAATATGTACATATGTTATTAGCTCTTTATTTACATTAGCCATATGTTTCGTTCCGGGCGAATCACGCGGTCAGTGGACCAAAAACAATGCGATGACCGCGGGATTATTCATGTTAAAAGTTGAAAACGGCACTGCATAGTTTAACCGACTTATGATCAAGTTGTAAATGGGAATTTATAAAAAGTCACTAATGAAAATTCATCGAAAAAGACGGAGTTTTCTTTCTTTATCGTTAAGTGATTCTGACTCTATTCAGTTAAAAATGAGAAAGAATGTTCTGGTTTAATTTACGTTTTTACAGGTTATTAAAGTTAAGAATTGCAATTTCTTTGAATTTAAATTAAATTATGCAATTACGATTATACAAATTTGGGGCACACATTTGCGACTATTTAGAAAAAAAAATATGTTATTTTATACTAAGAAAATAACAATGAAACAAGCCTAGTCATCCAGTCGAGGTTTCAATACCTCAATTCTCCATTGTCTTATTTCTACGCTTGCCTGTTGTTTCTTTGAGCATTATTTATTTGTTTACAAAGTTAAACAATCCTTCCAAGTTACATCACTGTTGTCAGTATAATAAACCATTCTTTCCCTTGACTGACAAGTTGCAAAAAGATCACGTTGCGCTTTGAATTAAAAATTCTATGTCTGACACGGCATGATTAAACCGTCATCTGGCGAGAAACAAGCAAAGATAATAGCACTCTTGACAAGAAAAGATTACGAAAAAAAATCTCCAAAGGAGATCGATTGGGAAAACTACCGGAAGGATATTACTAAACTTCTCAGCAAGGGCGAAAGACAGCTCTGAGTTACAAAGCCTTCATTGTGGCTCGTGATAAAAGCAACACAGGCCCAGGGGGTGGCGCCAAAGGCGAACCTGGGTTTGAAGGCTACGGTTTCTGCAAATCTGGGTCAGTGTCTCCCGGCAGACCAACTTTAAGGATTCCTCTTATTCAATTTATTCCAATGACTTCCTCCTAAAAAGAACTAACGCTGATATCGTATTATACCGAACCATACATTTTACTCGGATGGCCTTCGTTACTGGACAACCACGTATACCTTAAAATATTAATAATAATTTTAACAACATATATTTGATGTAATTATAAGCAGTATTCGATTTATGCAGTTGAATCGGTGCTATGAATAAATCGCACTGAATTTTTCAAATACTACAATTTCAATGATAAATAAAAAGTTGTATCGTCCTGAGAATCGTATTTAAAAATTTATTAACTAATAATTAGTTATTAAATGCGAAAGAGACTATACGAAATCGACCAGTAACGAGTGATCATGGGATTGAAAAAAATTAAAAATATTATTAAATCTATCGAAGAATATTTGCGTAACTTCCCGCCAATATACAAAAATAACATGTGGAAAGAAGAACTAATTGGTAAAACGCAATGCGCACAAACAGGAGAAAATTTCACGTCGATAAATGTTATTGGACCAATTATAGGCCTACCTAAGTAAAATAATATTTATTTAGCCTTGACAAACTGATTTCGTAGCAAGTTTGAGTAACGTACTCCATTTCATTTTACGTAATTGTGCTCGAGTATTAAACAAGCACAAAATCAACCCATTTCCTCCTTACGCGGTAAACATACTATAAAAGACTGCAGTAAATGGGGTTAATTACCTCCTGATATCGGCCTGGAATGTATTTTTATTCCTAGGCGTGTGCTGTCGAATTACACTTCCCAACTCTAGCTAATACGACATTTTTTAAAGTTTTGTTTTTCCCTTAAAATTAATTAACGTTGTTTCCAGAAAACCTGACATTTCCTGGACTTATAGTTTCCAAGCTATTTCGTAAACAGCAATTGCGTCAAGTATTTAAGGATTAACAAGATAATAGATTACAGTTTATTTACAACTCATAAATGAATTGTGAAATCAATATTTCTGACCCTGGAATTTACGTATATTAATGAGATGTGTTAACAGATGAGATTAAATTTCCGGAACGTTGGTAACTCAACTTCTGCAGCACAAACTCTTTAATTTTTATAAAATAGGATGGTGCAGGGAGACTTTCACTTGCGGGAACGTCGCTAATAAAGCGAACTTCTGAATATAATTTTGCCGGAAACTTAAAGGTTGTCTTCTGTTAGTTGTCAGAGTGGCAGCGGTATCAGTCAGATTTTGTGTCAATTTATACTGAATGAGTAAATCCGTGTTAACAGTTCGTAATTTTATCTATGACAGGGACGAGTACTTGGTCGTCCCTTCACGAATATCAACACTATCATCAAGGGTAAAAAAGATAAAAAAAAGGTCAGGAAGAAGTTATCGTAGGTCACTTTGAGGCTGAGATAAATATTTAAAATACTGTTGCAGGGAAGATTTCACTGTCCAAGACGGTAACTGTTGATGCACGATGAATGTTTATATTCGTTCCGGAATATTTAAATATTATTGACGCCTCAAGCTCTATGTAAGCCCCCTATATTGACATGTAATCTGATGAGAGTGCACGTTGCGAGCGAGCGAGGTGATCAGTGGCCAGACAGCTGTAGAGGAGAGTGGCGCCTTGGTTGTCCGGCGGAAGCGGCGCGGCACCCCGGAAGTATGCAGTCTGAAGGCTGAAGAAGCCGCCGGGCTAATGAGAGCAACCCTGGCGCCACCTGCCAGACATCGCCAAGTACGCGGGGTGAGACAATCACAACGGGCGCACAAAATAATCATGATTTTCATTGACGAAACCTCGCTATCATATCGCAGTGACACCAAAATATTGATTTTAAAATCTTAGGAAGTGAGAAATGAGGCTAAGTATTGAACGAGTGTGCAAGAAATAAGAATAGCTCCTTCCTGAACGACGTAAATATTTATATTGCGACTATATGAGTCACAAATGCTTCCACTAACTCCTAATTATACAGTTTAGATTTATTTTCTAAAATAAAGCGCAACTTAGGCTTCCATCACGACTTTTTGTAGGCTTTGGAGTAATCAAATTTACTTTTGCGATAACTCATAACCAGGGCAAACAATAATTTTTTAAACTGGATCGCTTACATGGTCAATTATAAATTTAATAACAATAACAACTGATTTCTTAGAAAAATTTATAACCTTATAGAAACGATATTAAGACAAATATCACATATTAGTCTGTCGTTTCAATAATCGAAAACTTGGCACACTTGAAGCTGTGCTTAGGCCTCTACATATCCTCTCGCAGCTCACAAGCAAATTTAATATCTCAATTCACTAGGCTATTTCAGGTTGAGAAAAGATCCGGCTGTTTTCTCGCAGCAGAGAGACGGAGATGGGGATGCCTTCTCCTCTCTCCGTTTTTGAACTAAGGTTCCCACAAGTCGAGGCACCTCGGCTAGGTTTGACAGGGTCACAGACCTTGGGCATGCGGTCAGACTTCTTCGCTGTTTCCATTGGAACAGCCGGCCAGCTGCCTCCTATACTGGTCGAGACACGTAGAAAGGAATGCTGTGACTTACAGAAAACCCCTCTCCAGCCATCGGAAGGGCGTGTGGCAAGTTCCTACTGCCTGACCTAACTGATGCAGGTTTTCTAGGGTTTGTCCTGCATCACTTTTAGGCGAATGCCTGTTGTTTCTTTGAGCATTATTTATTTGTTTACAAAGTTAAACAATCGTTCCAAGTTGCATCACTGTTGTCAGTTTAATAAACCATACTTTCCTTTCCTGTGCTAGTAAAGGGAAATTGCCACCGCGTGGACTACCCGCATGTAGCCTGTTACAATAAAAAAAAGTTGACGAACAATATCTAATCGGATGATATTTAGAAACAAAAATTCGCTACTAAACTTTTACGTGTACCTGATTTCCAAGATTTAGCTATAAAAGTCTTTGTAAATTTGTTAAATTTGTAATATAGAACATTCACGTCATGGTTTTACTGTGCCCCACTAAACACAGTCATAGAACTCAACCTCAAACAAGAAGAAAGAAATCGCAATCGGCCGGCTCACAATTCGGGCCTACTTTCCTGATGAAGGAGGCTGAGGCCATCGAAAATTTTATTTCGTACCAGCTCACGTAAATAGTTGGTAGATAGGAAAAACAGATAAGATCCTCTTTGCTGGTATCCTATCAAGTTCTGCTATTATTTTACAATTATAATCTTCTAGAGTTTAACTGCCGACTTATTTTATTTTTTCATGTTTGACGGAAATCGAAGTAAGATTTGTTGCTGGAAACTCCGTCGAATGAAAATTGAAGATTAATTTAGACGTCATTTATTTAATTACTGTTATTTTAGCATCTTCAATGTTGCTTTAAATTATATAAAGTTTTTGAAAAGCACTTTGTAAATGTAATATTTTATTTCTTTTCTGGTAATCTTATATAATCCCATATTTTATTTCCTCGACCGAGGACTAATGAAATGAAAAATAAATCTAAATCTGACTTCGCCACATGTCTATTTATGGTACATCAATTGCTCTCTGTCTCTGCTTCCTATATAAATGAGGTAATCTCTTTGACCCTGTCGCTTTTCCTTATTGTATATACATATATGCAATAACACGGAACAAGTAGGCTTAGTTCAAGATCCTATGGAAAATAGTTTCAGATTAACCAGGCAGATAGTTTCACGAAATAAGCGTTTCTATTCTTGATCCTTATTAAAATTCGTTTATCTCCATTTGTTTTCTCTGAATATAATAAATAATTGATTTATTTTTACAAACATTTGATTAAGGCAAAGAGAACCCCTGGTTGTTATTGTTGGTAAGTCAATGGCCTGTGGAAGATGCCGACATAAGAGCATTCCAGACAAGACAACCCCTGCGAGCCGAGGGATCTGCACCACAAAAACAAGACACTCATTTGTCACGGGCGAGGAACTGGCGTCGCTATCACATCCTCGTCACATATATTGCGTTAATTTCATCTAATGGTGCACAGGCCTCCAGCCGCGACAATTTTCCACCAATTTCCCTGCACGCACGCCCCGGGAGCAAAAAAGGCCTCGCCTGCGATGGAGAATTATGAGTGATGGTGATACTTGCGGTCTCAACGTCCCATCCTAATTGATTCGTCACAATTTGTAAACCTACCTCAGTATTTTCGCATTAATAGATTTAACCTTTCCTCATTGAGATTTTTAATTACTTTACCTTTCTTTTTTTATGTTTTTATGTTTCGCAAATAACGTAGATTACAAGTGTAAAGAATTAATGGTGGCCAATGGAGGCGTAGTTTTAAAACTTATTTTGTCTTAAGGATTGTTTTATCCTTCGAGGCTGTTACATTTTTGAATACCTTATTTTTCTTGAACTGAAAGTTTGTTTATGAATCGTAGAGAGTATTTGTACTAAGCATCATCTGGTACTCATCTAAAAGCAAACCACAGCGTAAAAACGTCCATCCACTTATGTTGAAGAAAAAATTAAAATGGCGCTCATTACACTCCCGACTAAGATTCAGTTATTCTTACCTTTTAAGACAACCACGAAAAATTATTGCTTTCAATAATGGTAATGGTATTTCTTTGACTTTCTCTCTGCATACATTCTATGTCAATGCTGATGTTACTTCGAAAACAATGGAAGGTGGAACTTAAAAATCCGTCAGAATTCCGTGGGTAATCCGTAGAATACAGGAGATATCTTGGGGAACATTCCGTTCCAAAATCCTGAAAAATTCTCTTTCTTAATGGACACCACGACTCAGTAGGTTCAGACTTGTTCCGACTGCAACGTTTGCTATTTCACGTGTGATGAATAGCGATGATAAATTGTTTTCTGTTGAAGACTCCAACCTGCTACTTACAAGATAAACCACTAATCATCGAGATGGCTGATTATAACGCCCCCGCAAAGGGGGGGAACGAAAGTTGAATTTATGACGGCCACGTCTGTAAGTTTGCGAGGGATTTGCTTTGCAAATGCGGGTTCTCCGCACTGCACCTGAGGTTTGGGGATCCGCCCAGAAGAGTCATTGTTGACGCACTGGTGCACTGGCGCCGGCCCAGCCCGAAATGATATAAGGTTTCAGTTTGCCCTCTGAATAAAGGACACTGTTCTACGGCGGCGACTTGTGAAGCTAGCCTCCCTGCTACTGGTGTTGCGCCAGATAACGCCGCTCTTCACAGAAATAAATCTTCTGCACCCGCAGGCCACGGATTCCTGGAGAGAGTGCTTAATGGATTCCACAGTCCAAGCGGACGTGCATCCACTTCGCAAAATTTCAATATTAATGAGAAATCGATTCAAGAAAATGACCACTTCAGCTCTTTCCTTGTCGTGAAACTACTGCGGACGTACTTCCACAGTAAGCATATTTTGATTGAATATTCATTTTTAATTAGTATTTCTGGATTTAAAAACTATTAATGTTTAAAAATTAATCAGTGAATTTTACATGCTGTATTTAAATAGGATCGTTCACCATAGCTGTTCAATTTCTTTGCATGATTATATGTGACTCTGAAAGGCAATATAAGAATTCATCATTGCAAAAATTAGCGATACGTATCGTCATTCCCGTCCTCGGTGGATATTTCGTACACCTTAAAACCTTATTGAAAATCGTACGTCTCGTGGGGAAAGAAATCTTAATTTATAATGGTTCATATAATAAACTGTTCAGATTTTACGTAGAAATTTTAATAAAAAGACCGCAGCTATGAAAGAATGAGTGAGACCAAGATAACAACGTTAGTTACGCAGCATTGAATTCTTTTCACCATTGAACAGTTTTAATTTCCAAAATTCTGATGATAAGACCGTGTTTGTTTAGGGGAGAAACCGCCATAAATCTGTGTATTCTAGGGACTATCTAGTCCTGCACTCCCACATAGTCAGCGTCTTTCTTGTTAGAGCGATGAGAACTTTGCCTCCGTGTGAGGGTCGATACAAATCGTTGCTTCGTTAAAAGCAGCTCTAGGGCCGAGGTTCGGCTATCTGGCAAGACGAACACCAGACGTTCCGACCAGACGCTCTAATGCGTAATATGAGTTAGTCGTCGCGTGCGTCCATAAGTCAGCGGCGGAAGGTCGGCTCACAGGCGTAGGTACAAACAGTTTGTAATTAGAGTCGGGCCAGTGCTTGGATTTATCTGGTCCTGTCCAGCAGATGTTTTCACGTCAGCCAGTAGCGGAGGGGGTGATTAATGTGCGCGCTCTCTCTGAATTATGGGTGTTATCTGGAGAGGAGCTGCACAGTAGCCGGGCCTTCAGCCGTCCATCAACGCGACCCAAGGGTCACCGTCGCTGGGAACTCGAAAACACAGACACCCGAAAAGGTGATTTCGTGATAGCGCGCTACACCGTCCGGCCCCAAACTCTGCTCGTTTCAAGGAACCTGTAGAAACTACGGAACTTCTGCTACCACTCATCAGGTATGATGGTCAAAGATGATGACCCTCGACCTGCTTCCCAACGAAAACTTTCCAGGCACAATTGTCATTCACACACCGAGTTAAAAAATTCAGTACAATATATTACGTTCCGTTGTCGCCACGTGAAGAACTGTTCATCGCATTGGCACCACTGAGAGGATAATTAAAATTAATCACTTTAATGTTGCGAACAATTTAAAGTGACATCTCGCTGAACCATTTGATTCCCTGTTTCCTTTCCAGTTCCGGTAAGCGATTAATAAAGCATATTTCCCGACGTTGAAGTGAATCGCTCAGCTTCCCCGTATTGATTGATTGCAATCGAATGTCCGGTCCGTGTGTCGGTGCCACCCCAGGCCATTTCGGCGTCTCTGGCGAGGGGAAGACCGTCTTGTGACAGCGTCCCGGCGCCACACCCGACGCCGGCGTCCATTAGGGAAGACGTGGGCGTGGCTTAGCAGAGCCACAGCCTGGCCCACAAGTATGAAACTGTATATCGGTGTCTTCACCGGTGCGCATGTTGCGACATGTGAAAGCTGAGACCACAAAACTGCTGTGGGAACTGGAAACCGCAGAAGACCGTCACGGGAGTCGAACCGCAGCCTGCGGAGCCACCGTCGCTCTACACGCCGCTCTTTAGCTGCTCCCGTGGATCGTTTTGTAACTACATGCCACTTCGGCTTTTTCTTTGCCGATTAACGTTTCAGCTGAAAGTATCTTGTTGTCGGTCGCGGTAAGCATTCCTTTTGCTACGTTGAAGGATAAATGTTTCAAGACGCTAACATTTAAGAAAATATTTTGCGATTGGACAATGATCTACTATTTCGGCAGCTACACTCAGAGTCAGGGATTACTCTCCTCTCCCATAA
The DNA here is from genome assembly GCA_037074705.1 of Zhengitettix transpicula. Classification (NCBI taxonomy): domain Eukaryota; kingdom Metazoa; phylum Arthropoda; class Insecta; order Orthoptera; family Tetrigidae; genus Zhengitettix; species Zhengitettix transpicula. Next base: position 183,036,453 of record CM073591.1, on the reverse strand, counting down.
ATATTCTCCTGACGCCTGATAAATTCATTTGTAACATTAGTTGAATGAATTTAAGAAAATAATTCAGTCAGTCATAAATAAGAAATATACATAATTTATGGAAGCAGAAATAATACATTAAAAATAATTTATTTCGAATGATTGTCAACGACAGTGGTCGCCAATCTCGCCAAGACCGGGAGTTACTTTGGTATTTAGAAACTGCTTGGAGTTACCCCCCTCCCTTTCTCAAGATTTAAGTTGAAAAGTTCATTTTAAATTACAATTTTTTTATTTTACAATATATGTTACCAACCATCTTCAATTAAATTTATTATCTCTATTCTCGCACCATACTCAAAATTTTAAATTCAAGCATCACTCTCCTCTGCGACGAGTTTGTCTATGACTGGTGAGTAGTCGGTCACTGCCATTCAGACTCAATTATCTAGACGATTTTCAGTCTTTAAGCTTCTGGATTTGTTTTTTTAAGGCATTCGTGTTCGAGAAAGCATATTCGCACCGGTAGCTTGAGTTGAACAAAATATTCCCTCTCAGTGCGACACAGAGCGACGCTGAATATTATTATTGGTTGGAGTGGCCACATTTGATACGTTGGAATTGATTTTAGAATCCTATAATTTTGAAGATCTAAGAGTAAAGTTCAAGTAACAATTTGTCTTCGTTATAATGTTCAGTCACGTAGGCAGAAAATTCCTTCGCTTGTAACAAAAGTGATACAGTAATTTGTGCGAAGTCAATGAAAGCTCAGATGAAATTTCTCGTTTAAATCGAATAAACTTGTGGCACCTGTCTGGCCAAAAAGTGTTGAGAACATCTGTGTCCTTCAAGTTGCTTCTTCAAGGCTGGAAATTGTTTGACGTCTCCATTTCTACAGTTTGTCTTCAAAAGCTACAATTTGTCTGAAAATCATATCAAGTCAGATATGACTTCTACTAATTCCTTTTCCTTGCCCTGAAATTTATAATTTATTGCATGCATAGTCTTCATACAGACAAAAAACAAAAATAATAACTATGAACGGGGATTTTCTCTTTTGTCTAATAACCTTTTGCGAGCTACGAGAAACACCCTCTCGAGCTACCGCTAGCTCGCGAGCTACGATTTGGCGATCCCTCGTCTACGATGTGCTTTTCTCCCCTTTTCTTAAACTGAAAGTCTGATGGATTTCAAGATTTATTTCTATTTTACCTCAGTAGGAAATAATTTAATAAATAGCTACAGTTTTTGTATATTATATTTGTTTAATAAATCAAAATTAAACAAAACAGGGGCCATCAAAAAAGGAGTGCTATTTAAATTATTAAAAAGGTGTCTTAGTCTTGATACGTGATCTGGTTGTGAGGAATAAAACATGGTGAAGTCAGTAAAATCACAGTGAGGATTCCATGTTGTACTAGTTGGCCTACATCATAGGAGGTAAGAGGAGAGAGACGATTCGTCATACTTATCATGAGGGTGGTTTCAATGAGACGTGATGTTTGTTTTTGGAGAATATAAATGGAGGTAACTGAGAAAGTTCAAATAATCGAAACAGTCCGTTTCGTTAAATTATTTTTTCGTTTTGTGTCTAGACGAAAGCAATCCTCCCGGGTAGCAGAAGACGAAATTTCAATGAAGGTATGATTATGCGGAGATTGGCGCCTAAGAAAATTCGCACGATCTCGCTGACGTTTGTGGGAGGTGTAATTTGGACTAGTCAGGCAGGGCGTAATTGCAGTATCGGCTGCTCGCCGGACAACCATTAAAACAATGACAAGCTCCCCGGGCCTGCATTCCTGCGCGCCCATGGGAACTGGCCGCCATTAAGAGCCAGTAAATTCTTTTTTAATGCCTCCTACAAATTTCGGAGCAGAAACACTTAATGATATGTTCCACGCCAAGAACTGTTATTTACATAATGGTAAAACAAACTTCACACTTCCCTGACCCCAATTCCATCACCTCACGCCAGCTAGCTCACGGGGATCTATATCTCGTGCTATCTAAACTTCGAAGCTGCGGGATACAGGCACGGCTGCTACCTGTCCGGATAATCACTTATTAGCAATGCAAAAATATACGACAGGAATTTATTTTCGTGTATATTTAAATATAGATTTCCCAAATCACTTAACGGGAACGTGAGCTGCAGAGATCGTAATTAGAAGGATCGGGTGTATTAATCCTTGATTGGAGAAAATTTTTGGTTCTTCCTCAAACACAAAATTTGTAAGTAATCTCGTTTCTCCAGTCATATTAAGACTGTCAGAAATGTTAATTGACGGATATTCAAACCATTAGTGACATATCAATCAAAAGAGACGGTATACTGAATTGTTTGCCGACATATTAATATATTATTATCTATAAACTGTACTGCCAGTCCTAGACGAAGAGGTGACAGAATGTGAGCCACGGAAAGTTTTTCGAAATTTTTATTACATCGTTACGATTTACGCTTCAGGATTATTGTAGAAACCAACGACCGAGAAGTTATCGACATTTATAGCATATCAAATGTTAAATATGAATGTCAGTAAATACAATGTGATAATCATAGCTTCCGTTTCATAATCATCTCATCAATCGGGAGCATAATAAAAGGTCTTCAAATAACACGTCTGCAATGTAATTTTCTTCCCACGTAGTTATTACCAGGTCCAGTTACGAGGTGCACGTTAGAGACTGTGAATGTCACTTCCAAGACTTTTTCCCCATAGAGCACCAGGCAGCCGTCCTAGTGGATTCCAAGGTATGCGGGACCAGACGAGCCTGCTGTTATGGCATAATTATAAGTGCTGGATGCGATCGAGGAGCCGGGGGCGAAACAGGAAGAGGCGGGCGCTGACACCTTACCAGTAAATTTACCCCCCGCACTAAATCTACGGCCTCGAGGCTCGCTTCATTTTTACAGCTGATTTAAGGAAAGGTTCAGGGACTAACGGCTTCGCAGGTAGAAGTGGTTTCCCTAGTTTGTACCAGTGGCAAAACATACAACTGGTTTGGCATCGAAAACTATATTCAGCTTGCTCCTAACTCGCTTCCAAACGCCTAGTGTAACGTATCTATTATTAATTAATCAGTTAATTACAAACTACACCGATCCAGTTCGTAATCCATAATAACTGAAATTACACCAGCCGTATAGTTCGTAGAGTCAAATTTAAGACGTGGTCGTTGACACGTTACATTTTTCAATCCATTGTATTAATACCTCCAAATAGCAAACACGGGGATAGATATTTTCATACTGACTTTAAGTACACTGGAATAAACTTACTAATGATTATATTTTCAAATTTTATCTGAAACTGAATACTGCTAAATACGAATCATCTTCATCAAGGCTGTCAAGTCTTGAGGGTTGCGTTTCGACATAGCAAAACAGATCGAGAAAGAGAGACGCGATTTGAAAGAGCAAAGTCGTCATAACATTCTAAAATTGAAGTTTCTTATCAAGTTGTTTCCTCGTCGTTAGGTTAAGAGTAAGGGGCAAATTCCCGTCCAGAAAACGCAGGAACGTTTTTTGGAGAAATGAAGGATTAGAGCGATTAAAATGTTTTCTCTCTACTATCGGTTCGTCTTGGAAGCTGCACTCAGGTCGATGCTTAACTACCTCACCTAGCCGACCAAGTCCCGGTCCGACTGCCGTGATTAATCCGAGAGGGCGCCAGGAGGTCAGCGCTTTACGAGCGACCGTCTGCCCCGAACACGCAACGTTTCGACTACCTGAGGCCAGACTCCTCCAATTTTCCAAAATATCTGCCACCGATTGAAACATCGCCAGTGAAGAGTGATTAGGGGGCAGTGACTCGAGATAAACTGATGGTCCTGACGGTCTGCAAATAAACACGGAAATGACAGCGATACGTTTAATCTAAAATCATATTTTCACTGCCAATAACTATTTTCTTGGTTCAAAATTCTATCGACCAACATACGAAAGATGTTGACGATCAACCTCTGATATTTTTGACTCGTAATTAGGCTCCTGTCACCACAGACAAGCGTTCTCCATAATCCTGGAAACATACGCTGGTACGGATCTCAAGAGAATGCGAAATTATTATCAATTCGTGGTGATAACACATAATATGTTGTAATACTGTCTCTCCATCACTTTCCATTCTCCTCTGAGGGTTCGATAAATTCTCAACTTTACTTCTAAATTTTCCAACATACGTCCCCGAGATATTTTCTCAAACAGTCGATTATCTTTTTCTGAGTGAATATTTTAATATGAAGATATACTATAAACTTGTAAGATGCCTTTCTCCAGTTTCTTAGCTTTGCTCGTCAATTTAAATCTCAAACAATTGAGCTAACGTTATCTTTACAACAGTTCAGGTCATTTTAACGACTTCCTCGTACAAAAAAACTGGGCATAATTCGGACGCCATTTAAATTATTAACACCTACTTGTTATGTAATACAGTCAAGTACCCTAGACGGCACTTATCTTTTTACCACGCACTAAAGGTTATTTCTTGTTATTCACGACCAAGCCTCCAAAAGAATTTATTCGTACAATGAACTCGTGTGAGCGATGAATTCCTCAGATAAGCTTTCAGCAAACGATGAGGAGGACCTTACTAGGAAGTTGGAGAAGTGGCTTTGTTTCCTTGTCAGACTGTACCTCGAAATATGATTAAACTTTGTGAGTGGGACGTGACCTTTGTGGTGCGGATAGCGAGGGGAGACGCCAAAGGGCGCCTGTACAGGACCCAAGAAGGGACACATTCTCCCAAGGGTGTCGAATTATACCACTCCAATTTTACTGATAACACTTTCACTTGGAGTTTATTAAAATGTTCAGTGAGATCACAATGGAATAATCTCAACGATCTGCACGTATGTAACAACTGCCATTCCTTTATTATCATTCTGATCTCTTACATAGTCAAAACTTTTGTTGCGAATTTGACATCTAGAAATATTAAACGACTTTCTTGAAGTATCTAGCTGTATCAGACGTATTGTACTAGTCTTTTAAAAGAACAAAAAATTACGTAGATTTATTTTGGTAGTTAATGAAACACCAGATACAAACCCTTCCAGTTCGCCGCATTTAAGTCGCGGTCATAAATTCAGGTGGATGAGTTCCTTCAGTGTTCTTATTTAAATAACCCTCAGTCTAGACAACACCGGACTCTGAACGTTGAACTGGGATCTTTTAGTCAGTCCCATACATGTCAGCAGGATTACATTATCTCTCCCGCCTAATTTCCTGACCGCGACCTTATTTAAGCGTTATTACGGAATTACATACGGAAAAAAATGTTGAATTTTTTTAAGTTGTAGAGAAGTAGAATGCAATCAACAGTTATTAGTGAAATGTAATCAGCATAGAAAATGGATACGTAAGTCTTATGAGGAACAGAATCATCTGTTATTTCGAATATTTTCAGTACAGAATTTGGTGTTAAGCCTACCTGGAGAGGTAGTACTAACGCTGTTATACTGATCAAAAAATCAGAGGCAGAAATATAAGTATTGGAAAGAAATACGTAGGAGGCCATGTTGATGAAAAGTAGAAGAGTTACGAGATACGGACCTACAGAATAAGAAGTGGCGGGGAGACCACATGGAGCATAAATGGAGGGTAACTGAAAAGATCATAATTAATTACATGAAATAGCCCAATACAGACCAGATTAAGTGATGATATAAATATCACACAACGTTTCTAGGATCCTTGCGCCTTTCGTCAGGTGATTGGAAGAAACACGAGAGCGAGGAGCGACACAAACGCACAATTACAGCTTACAAACTCAAAAGCTTGTTTCGAGGTACAGACTGTTATCTGTAATTGTGCGGCAGTTTCACTCTTGTCTTTCGTGTTTTTTCCAATCACCTCACGAAAGATACATGGAACCCAGAAACGTTGAGTGGTATTTATATCATCACTTAATTTTGTCTGCATTTGGCAATTTAACCTAATTATTACATCTCACACAGACGTATTATAGTCTCATTTCAATATCGACATCATATTCACCACTTCTACGACACGTTAATTAGTTGGCAGATACTAAGAGAAAGGCATCTTGAAGAATACAGAATAGAATAAGAATATAAGTGTAAGCATGAGGGAAAGGCTTCCATTTCAAATTGACTTTAATAGGTGATTTATAATTATACATTTGTCTCTAAGTGTTAAAAGATAATTCTATAAAAATCTGTTGGACTTAAATCATTGACGTTGTGCGGAGTCTTCGTAAAAATTTTGTTGTATACAATTTCAGGTCCGTGACCGAAAGAGGGATATGGCAGGCAGCATTTTTCTTAATGTTTATGATGGAATTTCACATTAATTTAAATATATATCATATCTGAGGAACGAGCGGTGCAATTTGTTTCGATTCGCTGGCAGCTATATTTTCTTTGTCTGGTTTTGGAGTCGACATCGATGAAGATGACTTACCCTTGAGAAGATATTTCCAAGACGTGGTATGAATTTCGCTGTCACCGTGCTTGTTATCGTAGAAAGCAGTGGTTTGTGACCGTTTAGAGGCTTCACGAAGCCGGATCACCGGGTGTAGCGTTATTTACGACATTAATTTCGGGGAATGGAGGAGGCGATGCTATGGAGAGGCTAGATTTAATTGTAGAGGCTAAGTAGGGGGCAGGTGGGGCCGCCCAGCGCAGGTACGGGCGCCTCTCGCTCCATCAATCACTGACGCGCCAGGGGCCGGCCGTAAACAAACATCTCATTATAACAAAAACAAACAGCCGCCAGCGCGAGCGCCAGCGCCAAACTGCCGTATTGTCGTAGCATTCCTCGTCCCTTGCCTACAGCTTGCCCCAGCTATTACATTTCTAGGCCTACCATCAAACTTATCGTGCGAAATTTACATATGCAAATAGCTTCTATCATCTTTCAATCATTCGTCGTATGACGACAAATATAACAACAGCCTTATACATAAATACAATATGCATCACGATTCAAATTGTGAAACAATTAATTTTATTTTAGAACTGTCTTCCAAATAACATAGACGTTTATTCGTTGATTCCACAAATTTTCCGGTTTCCTCGCCTCACGTCCACGTTCCTTCTTCAACATCACATCATATTTAATAATATGAAAATCTTATTGGAACAATAATTATGCATGATGTTTGCCTACAAGTTCATCCTGGAAGATTATTTTGCCTGCAATGGGGCTGCAGCTCCTCAAATTTGATGCTTTGTGTGATAACACAGGAGTAGATAAATTATTTTAAAAAAAAGATTTTATGCCTGGACAAAAACTCATTTTTCTCACCCTACAACTACCATATTCTTCACACTGCCACTCAATAATAAATCGCGACTAAAATTTATTTGATCTTATGGATAATACAGCGCAGGGTTCATTTAATTCATAGGGGGGGGGGGGGAAGTCAACTATGCACAAAAATAAAAATGATATTCCGTCGGTAAAGGTACAAAAGCTTTGTTTTCAGATTGTCATTTAGTGTAATTTAACTTTATAGAAAAGTTTGATTAAAGGATGCAAAACCTTTAAAGTGGTACAAACTCTTCCTCGAATATTGATTCGGTAATCGACGAAATAAATAGGGTGTGTCATGTCACTAAAATTTTATTTTTAGTCACACGTCTTGATTTACTTCCTAAAAAACTGGATGTTGTCAGAAGCCCGTACACGACATGGAATGGAAAGGAGTTTCACAGACGGTGGAGAATATTTTCTTCTAAATGATTAAGAGAATTATTTGAGACGCCTAATTTGAAATGAAAATAACAATATTACAAAATATTAATATCGTCCTTAAAACACGTTCATTCCCTTGGTTTAATTATATTGTACTTTTTCCCCATGAAATAAATGAACCCTGCGCTGTATTATCCATAAGATCAACTAAATGTTAGTCGCGATTTATTATTCAGTGGCAGTGTGAAGAATATGGTAGTTGTAGGGTGAGAAAAATGTGTTTTTGTCCTGGCATAAAATATTTTTTTATATAAAATAATTTATCTACTCCTGTGCTATCACACAAAGCATGAAATTTGAGGATCTGCAGCCCCATTGCAGGCAAATTAATCTTTATTAATAAAGTTCATTGTCTCTTTTATACCCCCCAGAAAACATGTTCATACGTGGTGGCTCTGGATGATTACACGGTTAGATATATTTTTGAGAGATTTTTCGAAAATATTTTTCTTTAATGATAACAAATATCAATTTTTATTCTTGTCTTATACGTGTTATAATTCAAAGTTTCCTTGCTATACAAATATTGAAAAGATCAACATATAATCAGAAATAATTGGAGTTTTCACTCTCTACCACATATCCCAACATCTATTTTGCAAAATTCTGTAGCATTTCCATCGATGACTCCGTCTCCAATTCTTTCCCTGATCGGTCATTTGTTTGGAAAGATAAGTTATATATACTGCGTATTGTATGGAACTCAACCACTGCATGTCATGGAACGAATGCTACACTATAAGTATTTGTTGGTATTTGCAGAGTGCAGCCTGTGTCAGGTCCAGAGGTGTGTGCTTAGTGGTGAAGCAGCGGTGGAACGCAGCAGGGTGAACGAACAACCCGGCTGCCTGATCCAACAGCCAATTGTCACACAGCGTGTGGCTCGTTTGCTGAAGAGGGAAACGGACGAGATCGGCTGATTTACATCCCAGCAAACACACGTACAGGCGCGCCAACACTGTGCCGCATTTGCAGCCCGCCAGCGTCCCCGCAGCTGTTTCCAGATAATCATCTTTCCCGATACTTATTTTCTTTCCCTGATAATGAGACTGGCGAGAGCAGTGGCCCTGGGGGCATCACTCTGAACCGGATTCAGGCGCCACTATTGCCAAGGTCTTCTAAAATGTTTCGTCGTCCATATATTTTAAATTACGACTGATTATAAAGCGAAGCTTTCAATGTATATTAACGTAGGTCAATTGAGTCCTGTTTCTTTCCATAAAAATCCGTAGAAAAATACCTTTTTTAATCAATATACTGAAAAGTTACACCTTGCTTTAAATTTTGGTTTCGATTACATTAAAAATCAGACGCTATTGTATTAGCATTGACTCTCATCAACCATTCTGTCTAACTTAGCCCTTCAGGTCACTGACTATTCGCGATTGTTATGTATATTGTTATAGTTCATTGATTTGATTACTCACCAAACAAATGTTCTACTTAGTTACGATATGTAACCGAAAATAGAACAAAAATTTCCTGGTTTGATATAATTCTTTGATATCAATTAATGATTCTTAGAATATTGTGAGGAACTATCGCGAAAGTAATCGTTCATAATTTGAGAGTAACGTGGTGTGGTGCACGAAGCACTAGGTTTCTCTCCCCCACGGACTGCCCTCTGTCTGCATTCTTAGTCGCGGGCCATGTTTTATTCAGCATCATCACAAATTAGCTGCCATACATCATCCAGCGGTAATAGAGACAGCGCTGGGATTAGCTCGATGGTTTCAACACGCGAAAGTCGGCATCAATTCTACATGCGGGCCTCCTATTAACACCTCATTCACTTCCGAAGACCCAACACAATTTTTTCCAGCTTGTCCTGATCAATTTTTTTTACCCCTAAATAATTAACAACCTTCGAAGCATAGAATAATACCAATTAAAAACAATCTCATCAGAAGATAGCAGATTGTTCTGAGACGTCGAATTAACAACTGGGTCGTCGTCATTTCCGAAGCGGCTGATAGAACCTATGGAACGGTATTTATGCTTTCTTTGAGTTGTGTGAAGTTACATGTCAAGTCGCGGAATTTATAACTTGATCGGCGTTGTCCGTTTTTGTATCAATCCCTCCAATACTAACACGACGATCAGGTAATCTGCAAAGGAGCGGCGTCTTCTTGACTGTCTGCTCACTCCACAGGCAAACAAAAGCCACGGCTGCTAATGGCTCGCCTGTTGACTCTGTCCACACCAACTACCAACCAGCTCCTCATTACATCCTCAACCAGAATACCTCTTCACGCATTTCGATTTCCCTTAATGCGTATTTGTTATTTTTGTTCACTTGTTCCATAAACAGATGTCTGAACAAAAATGCGGATTAAATACTACCAACGTTGGCAGATTCGAAAAATGTTCCGAAACACATATCGAGAAGTAGTAGCAGGAATAATAAGCAGAGTGTGTGTTTACTTACTCTGTAAATAAAGAATAGAATATCGATTCAGTATTTACAAATTTATTGGCACATGTGAAATAAATATTTCAGCTAGCAGCGACGCTATTTAGTTGTAATTTTTAATAAATGCACTGAATATGTTACTTTAAAATTATGTAGACGTATGGATCACCAGTTTAGTCTCAGAAAAATTCGAGAAATGGCAAATTTCGACCAGCACAGGCTCCGTAAAAATTAATTATTTACTAAATAAATTTATTATAACTGTGATCGCTTTCCGTTTGAGGAAACTTTCGATTGTTTTATGACATCGTGTTATGTTCAGAGACTATGCCTGCGAACGCCGTGGATATTATGCTGGCTACATTAGCATACGCATTCCCTGGAAGGGTGTGTGCTCCGACGCTTACAAATGTCTGTCCGCTATCTGATGGACAGCCGGTGTTCTTCCCTATGCTCCAGTTAACCCCCGTGTGTCGTGTCAGGCGCCTGTTCCTCTTAATACTCGGGGCTAACTTAACAACCCCCTCTAATAATCTCCTCAAACGTCGGGAGAGAAATCAATCACCAGGCCCGCGATGTTGTGGAAATCCGTCGAATATACACCTATTTAAGAAATTTCTCTCGTGTTAAAGGGTCGTTACTACGTCAGCTTGTGCTCTTTACTCATATAATTCAATAATAATCGGGAAAATAACAGTAGAAGTGATGTATAGGAAGGCAGCGTGATTAGCGTCGCAGGGAAGCCGACACTAAGGAGCTGCGTGGAGGATCCGGTATCAGACAAGCCCGCGTCACTGATTAATGCCCAGATTCTTAAGTGGACAAGCGTGCTACCAACTACTGCTCAAAATTCTACGTTGAAAAAGATTAAAATTAACTTTTTTAAAAAAATGAGTATTTAGAAAAACGTATACACTACAGTCGACGGCAATAATAATGAAAGTTAAATCAAATGAGTCGTAATAGCATCTCAACTTAATAAAAAATACGACCAAATTACTTTCAATGACATTACGTAAAAAAACTTCATTTGTTTATGGACTTTTTCGACCTGAAATGACAACGTTAGATCACGAAAAGAGTTGACAGTTCTTTACATAAGCAGGAAGGAAATGTCTGAAGCATCTTAAATAAATATTGAAAAATATTATAGGCAGTGTAAAAATACAGAAAAGAAGTAAATGTTTCAGAGTCAAATTTTCATTGAAATAATATTACGAAATAGTTCTTTCTGAAGTTTCTATCCTAAACGAATTTATAAGAGAACTGAACGTACCGAATAATCAGTTTTTGACTTCTGTGTCTACGAATTGTAGACTAGATCAACATCTACCTTCGCTTTTAATTAATGCAAACAAAATTATGTAAACGAAATGTATATGTTTTCTGGATTTTGAATTTCGTTCCAGTTTTTGAAGTCAGTATTTGTTTCTAGTTATGACACAAACGAAAGAAAAAAAGTCGCTATTCACGGATTGTTTTTGTCCTCTTATTTTTGTTTCGAGCTTCCTGTTTGAGAACAATTCAGCTATAAATTATGTGCAAGTCTGCCGATGTATCCGTAGATTTAACACGCATAATGTGGAGTGAAGACGAACCCTGTCATTGTTCCGCACAGCAGCGTGAAGATGAAAGCAGTGGTCCTTGAAGAGGCTGACTGCCGCCTGTTTGTTTCGTCCTGCAAACAGCGGGCCATCAGGTGACAAACACAGGCGGAGCGGCGTTTCTTGGCAGCGGAGAAAGAGATCGATCCGCAGGTCCCCTTTAAAACGACCGCTCATTTGATTGGCAATTTATGTCAGCGCGCGCATTTGGACTGGTCACACAAGGGGCGGTCACGGGGTTGCGCCCTTAATGAAACACTCACTTCAAAGAGTCGAACGGTCGCTGGCTGCTGCCCAGACAATCGCGGCCTACATCAGTGTTGCAGGCCATTAATACGTCAGTCTCTCATTAAAGTAAACGCTTTTGTACCGACAAACAATAGTTAGTTACTCTACCAGTATACTAGGATTACGTACAGGGACATATTTCAGGCCCATAGATAATTTGCCCTGACAACTAATTATTCATCATCCCTCACTACATTCTAAACTATTCTGAGACAGTTTATATATATATATATATATATATATATATATATATATATATAAAATCCTTTTATTAATTTTCTTCTTTGCATACTCTTTCAATTCTTTTACTGTTTCCCAGGAAATATTCATTCCGTCCTTTCCTCGCAGTACCTTACAAATTATCCCATACTAAATTTCTTCTCTCCCGCCATCGGAAGGGCGTGGGACAAGTACCAAATGCCCTACCTACCTGATGTAGGTTTATCAAGGGTTTTCCCTGCATCACGTTTTGGTGAAGTGACAGGTAGGATCCTTAAACCATAGCCCGGGGGCCCTAGTTAACTCTTGGCTACCTTGCTCTACCTTTTCGCATCCCCCATTTCACTCCCTTTCCTATAACAGGGGAGTTGCCACTATGTGGATTACCCTATACATAGCCTGTCTACACCTTCTTCTTTCTTATACAGGCGATTACTTTGGTCTCACTGATTATATTATACAACATTTTCCTTTTGGTCAGTTGATTTTTACCCTTTCCAGGTTTTTTCTCCATTAATAAGTAATTTCAGCTATGTATAGTCCAGTGAAATTTCAATGCCAACAAATTGATCACTGTTCTGAGACTGGTGATGAATCAGAGTCGGTCTCGAGAAATTGGATTGTTGTTATGGTCAACGTTTAAGTCCGCATCATAGTTAAGTGGGATCGAAGAGAAGTGTTTCGGATCAATGAGGCTTTTCGCCCCCTGGTGATCTATATCTGCGGCTAGACGATTGCTGTGTTGGGGTCACCGAGCACTACACTAATCCTTTGATCGGCTGCTATCCCCCGCTATCTGAAGCCTAATAGGATTTTAATATGGCCGCGGTGGAAATGGAGAAGTCGTCCCCTAGGTCTTCCCCTTGTAAGTAGATTTGATAGTAGAGCTATCCATTACGGGGCGCTCTGATCTTCTGGGGGATGATTTTAATACTGATAGAGTCGGTAGCGGCGAGGGTCCAGGGTACAGCTGTGACCCGAAATCCCTGCAGCATCCTCACCAATCAACACTACCACAATTGATTCATTAAGTTTTATCACAGGAAACTCCCAGAGAGGCGCACGTCGAAATTGATGTCGACAATCGTAGGGAAGCCTCCACTTAACATTGGTTTCAATACAAGCTTGTCCAGAAAACGCATATTATTCATTTTCAACATCAAATTTTATCGATAAGAAACTAATTTTGTCCCTTTCATTACTTAAAAAACAAAACAAAAAAGAACTATCAAATTAAATACGAATAGAGCGGTCACCACTTGATTGTCACCATTTGACTCTCAGTAAATCAATAAATTCGGCTAATATGAAACCATCAATGCGAAGAGTTTTAATCTCAATTAACTTATCAGAAGTTTGGTATCACCCTAGTGCACACCAATAATTAAAATGATTAATAATTCAGTGCACACCCAGTCATTCGACGATCACGCAACTCATTAGCTGAAAGCAAAACCTAGTATGTGTTAGGTAATCGGCAAATATTTAATGCAACAGACAAACACATCCTAGCTTGGGACTAACAAGTTTTAGCATTTCACGAGAAACATAACAGTATTTTCGAGAGAGCGTCATTAATTAACCGAACCATTCGATGGAACTTCGTGTTATAAGGTCAAAAGTAGGTGCGTAAGAAGACCAGTGGTGGGATGAGCATCTTGGTGCTCTAGAGGATCCAATGTAACAGGAAAGCCTTAATATAAATGTCAAGATTAAATTTCAGAATGAAAATAGACATACGGTGACGTCTGTTTAATAACGAGAATGAGGGAGAGGAAAGAAAACAGTATTATTGTGTCTTCCTCCCCTTGCTCACAGAAACTAGAATTGCCGTCAAACGCCAATGACAAAAGGTGTAACGTGAATCAATTATAATTTTTTTCATTACAACGAGATCTATTCAGTTCACGGAGCCAGACAACATTCATTAATCCCGGTTGAAAACGAGCTGCGCGTGCAGTTTATAAACTGCTAAAGCCAAATACGGCGTCCGGTGTGAATATTTTGGAAGAAGGCGGCGTTGCCGGTAAATTGGTGCGACGCCTCGAGTGCACGCACACCGTTTTAATTGCTATTGACACGGCGTTGCCAATTCGCTGCTCCGCTGTGGAGCATGTTGATACTGCGTGTTTGCGCGGGCTGGCTGTTTGGCTTGGCCACGAACCCCTTTCTGCCCCCCCCTGCCCCCCAGTCCACTGTGTGTTCGCCCAGAGAGCTATGTTATTTGCAGAGGTCAGTAGTTACAGCATTGTCGGAGGGACCCACTTAACACAGCCGCGAAGCAACCAAATTGAAAAGCTGATGATGTTTGCCGGGGAGGTCGCTGATTGGCTATTTGCCGACACTCCCGCTCGCTCAGTGCGGAAATGAACGTGTAGCTGCGGCACCCTTCCATCACCACTCACACACAATTTCGTTCAATTGTTCCACGAAATAAAATATTTAAAATCCGTTGTTATTTCGAAACAGAAAACAATTTAGCCATTCAGAAGGCGATGTTTCAGGTCACCATGATCGGTTTAGGGACATGATGAAGAGCACCCAAATCTTTGCCAAAAATATACTCCAATATATAGATAATTCAGAATTAATGTCTTGGAGATGATAGTGACACAAATAAAATTTTGAAACGGAAATAATTTTTAAAAAATTATGACTAAAACCTGTCATTTTACAAAACACCCTTGAGAAAGGTACATTTCACTTGCAAAAAAAATGTTATTGTAATCATATTATATGCCAATCGAAGTAGGGAAATCCAGAAAATTGCATGTTTAATTTTATGGACAAGAATTGCGAGTATATTGGCTAACCATAGTAGGTCCTCAATTAAATGTTGTTTGAAATTTGCTGAAGAAATTTACTGCCTAAAATGATGGTTACTCTGCTTTCCTGACCATCACTACATGTCATCAAAGTTGTGTCACATTGTATTGAAGGACTTCCATCCTTGTTAAGGATATGTATATGTAAGAAGATATTCAACTTTTTTCAGTCTGACACCAACCAATTGGTTTTAGGAAATTATTTACAAGGGCGGTATTACAATTTAAATGACGCTGAATACGAAATGTGGAAAAAGCTCGAGAAACTGAGAATGGTAATCCTCGACAGTTTCGCGAGGAGACAGAAACGTGGACCACCGAGGATGTGAGAGATGCTGGTCTCTGCTTGACGCCGGATTCGCGCTGTGGACGAGTGATAGCCATTACCCAGGAATGTACCTATTCGCCGGCACAGGCACTCAGGCGGCCCAGGTGATAGCAGTGGCTAATAAAGCTAGGTATTCGAGATAAGCGGGTAACTCAGTAGCGGCCGCCAGCGAAGTAGCTTCCCGTGTCGCAATTAGAGCCAGGGGTGTCCACTCGCCGCACCTCAACTTTCCTCTCAGCGCCATATTCCAGAGCTAACTACTTTTTTTTCCACTTGCCTTCTGTTGGTTTTGCACTATTACGAATCCATGGAGCTACATAGCCAACCTCCGACATCACGTTTCCCTCAATACTGAGTGATAAATAGGGTTACTCGATGCGATTTTATTTCATAAATAGAGTTCCGTTTGTTCAAAAGCTTATAGAACGTCCCTAATAATTTTTTTGAAGACTTAAGTATCAGATTCTTATTTACAAATATTGAGACATTTTTTTTGCATGGTTCAACACCGTCACAAGTTTTACATCCCCTGTGGTTCAATTATCTTGATCTGCATTTTACTTGCGATTGAATAAAATAATTTATCATCCCAAATAAATCTGATCCACATTTTATTCTATTTATTTTTAATAATAAATGTATATAATTAGAAGGATGTATATTTGTATGTATTTACGTTGATTTCTATACAAATTTAAACGCGTGGACAAATTGATACACATATTCTCCAAAACTCTAGAAACGGCACTGTGGGGGTGAGAAACCCCTAGCGTAAATTTGGATAGTATTATAATTGAAAAATGCGATAATTTTGTGTTTAATTACTGCGCGCCAAGAGTCCGTGACGTCACGGGACAGCGAGAGACGTTACTACGCGACGAACAAAGGAAATAGTTCCTATTTTCGTAATGAAATGAAGCAGAAATATTTACATTTAATAAAAAGTATAATTTTATTCATTAATACTCCATCGAATGTTAATAAAAAATAATACGAAATAGTTTAAGGTCCTTGCGGAAAACGTAAGTTAATTTTCGTGCATTATTAGTGACTTCAATATGGCGACTATTTGTTTACATTGTTAACATGGCTAAGAATTTCATCAAATTAATCTTTCGTATTGTCTGAAGCCTGAGGGACAATACTCAAGGAGAATATTTAAGTATTCTATTCGTAAGTACGTTTGTTGGGATTGATACAATAAAATTTAATGTATTTTATAGATATTAAATTATTGTACTATCGGTGGAAACAATTTACGGAACTGGGAACATTTATATTTAGTTTAAATCACTTCTTTACTACAGATTCATATAGAGTTTAATAGTTTTTCAGGTTTATATAAATAAATACACGGGCAACAGCGGCACCCAGCTAGTGAATAATAAACAACTGTGAAATTGTTTCGCACTGAATTACTCGATGCGATTTCCTTTAACAAATAAAGTCGCATTAGCTCATAAGTTTATAGAACTTCCATAATAAATATGTTTGGATACGTTAGTATGAGATACAACTTTTCGAACAGTTTGTTATTTACAAATATTCTATTTTGAAAATTAAAATTATTTTTGCATCTATTTGATGGTTCACCGAATTCACATTATTTTTGTTTATAACATTAGTTAATGATTAATGTTCCATCCTCTTTTTGTTGTTCATCTCAGAAGGTCCCAAATTAGGGTGTAAAGGTAGTAATACATTGTCATACTTGTTAATTAAGGAACCTTTTCTGACTTTGCAGCCATTATATTTATTTATTTAGTCAGATAAATATCGGTATGAAATACGGAATGTCTGATCTCAATTTCCCGCGATATACGGAAACTGAGGTTTCTAACAATATAGTTAGATTTGATATTGTGACTCTTGATTGTTTTTAGTTGAGCTCGCGTTGATGGAGGGGCGTTAAGTTGTTGAGGACAACAACAATTAGGAGCATTCCTCATCGGCACCTTCCGTGAGGACCACACCAAGGGGAAAGTGTTGCAGACTGGCACAAATTACCGTGCGTAATGAGCCCCGAGTGCGAATTGTGCGTGTCCAAGACGGCGTAAGCGGCGGCGCCAACCTGAGCCTTCTCTCCAGACGGTAACGGTCCGCCCTTACCTGCGTAAAACACCGCGGAAAAATCAGCCTTAATCAGAGTTTTCAATTGTCTATGGTCAAGCGCTTTGAGGAGCTTAAAGTAAGAATAAATGTATTAACGATGGTAAAAAATGCTCGAAGGGAAGGAACAAATTCATCCTCTTAAGGACGTGAACAAAATTATGATTGAAACGTCTGTGTTAAAAATGCACTAATTGGACAGTAGCCAAACTATAAATTAAATTCCATACCATGTTTCTGCAATCCTTGTTCCTTTTATCAAATGGTTCAGAAAAACGCAAGAGCTATGATTTTGTTTTCGTCACTTGGGTTTTGTTGTGTGTCGTTCTTACGACTCTTACCTTTTTAGAATCACATAACGAAAACAACGAGGATTGCAGAAACGTTGAGTAGTATTTTAGCACTCATTTTTGTCTGTTATTTGGATATTTATTTATCTTATATTGTCAAGTAACAATTACTTGACAAGTTAATGATCCGAGAAAATACTGAAGGATGAAGAAGAAAGATAAATTTGAGAATACGTTATAATATTTTCCATTGCATTTGAGGGCAGGGGGGAGTGTCAAATTTAGACAACTTTCCAGATTTGCTAATTGCAATATAAAGAGTAATATTTAATGGACCACGTATAATTAGACTTTGTAAAATGATTATTTGACAACCCAAACGTAGGATGAAGAAATAAGGAAAAATAATATAAGCTCATTATTAGAGAATTTATTATATTACACTTTTAATTTTTTACAGTACTTCATATTTTGTGATATCTGTTGATCCACTTCCGATTATTCGACAGTAATGTTCATCAGGTTCCAAAAGTGCATTTTTTAAGAGAAATTGCCTATCACTGCAATTCCGGAAAAAGCTAATTACCTTCGTTAGTGAAAAACTGATGTTCGTAAATACACTAATGGGATTTTGAAATTTCATATGCTGGTGTCTGATTGTAAAGGACTTTCAATTCCACTGAAACGGTCATCGCTGGCATTACCCTGCCTATATTTCATTACGGCTATCTATAAAGTAATATTCAGGCCAAGTTTGAAGAGTCGTTTATTTATTTTGATTGCATAAAAGTTGACATTAATAGGATGTTTTTCACAGTATTCATTATCCGATACAATATTCACGAATTACACTGAGAAAAAATTCGTTGTAATGGTTTAAAAACGAGAAAGTTAATGCAAAACTTTAGCAGAGTAATTATGCAAACAAAATGGGATCTCAGCCAATTCTTAAGTGATCAACGTTGGAATCCGAATAACTCAACAATATGTCAGAAAAACGATTTCAAAAAATAAGTTTTGTTTGAATATTGGGCCAATGTTAGATATCCGATCATTTAAATTTTATAAACAGCATGTCAATGATACAGGGCGAACCGGAAGTAGAGCGGGGCGAATTAATCATCCTATATTCCCTCACTGTCACATTATATTGTAGAAAACATGTTGGAATATAGATTAGAATTGAAGTAATGATAAAATGAAAACTTTAAATATTTACCGTGAAATTGAGACGAAAAATTGTCGGCATAATGCTATAGATTAGAGAACACCGATTAACTATGGAAGTGTTATACGTTTGTTCTATTCGGTTTACAGTCTTAAGTTATCCGTTGTTTCTGTAAATTCGCTATATTTACAGTTATCCAGTTTAATTTTTTTTCAATTTTTTAGCAGCATACTTACAAATAGGAAATTGTTTTCGTCCTTCCACCGTTTTTTCTGTATAATTATTATAATGTTATATACGCCTACGTAGTGATGTTTTGAACCCCACATGTTTTTAAACGGTATCAAGTAGATGATATATAATTATGATATTAAATTATGTTGTAATTGAGACTGATTGAAAACGTTTGGGGTTCAAAATATCAAGAATTGTAACCAAACATCAGTCAGAATATATTTAATATACGAAAGATAAATTAAACATGAGCTCATCTTTCTAAGAGTAAGGTTCCCCATGATTACAAGCCTGTTTCCTGTTTATAACCTGCAGTTATAGGACATTAAAAAAAATAGACTTGTTCATTTACAACAGTCGTAACAAAGTACAATATTTTGGATGAGATATGTTTAAAAATTGGAAAATATTCGTAAATGGAGAAAATGATAAAAAATAAACACAAATAAATATTGATGCTATTTTAATAAATATATTAATTATTTAAAAAAATGTTATTATTTCATCCTACGCCTTGGAAGCCCAGGATTTAGTAAAGTTAGGATGTGGGTGATGTACAAGAGCCAAGGTCTGGCGACTCTGTTTTAAGAGGATACGGTCCAGATATCTCGTAGGAATTCCCACGTCAGACACGCCATGTATTATACATTAAGGCTCTCGGTTCAGAGCCAGAGAGGGGCATAAAGCGACCAGAGGGGTTTACATAGCATTAGGTTTTATCGCGATGCTGAGCGGGCAGCCTGCGTCGTAAAGGTCTGTCGAGATCTTGTCTAGGTGTGCGTGTGCGTGCGTGGGTGCAGCCATTCAGACTGCCTTGAATATTGCAACCCCCGCCCACACATGCCATGACTAGTAATGCTCCTCTACTTAGCTCAATATTTTATCACCTCGTACAGGACGGCCTCTGGGAGGCGGAGTCTGATCCAACAACTACTTTGCTTTTATTTACTGCTGAATATACACTAAATCGAGAATATTCTGGTGAGAGGAGACACAAAATTTAATCGATTTCAGGTGAACAGAAGCATTCTTATTTTGCTAGATCCATACATTCATCTCCAGCGATTTTTGTGTTATTTAACATATAATCGTACAGCCCAATTATAGTTCAATCTATACGAGTATTTGCATAATAGTACAATAAGCCTTAATTCAGACCACATTTGTGAGATAACGAAAATGTTTTCTTATTGTTGGGTCTTGACAGCTTCCGCTCGGCTCGCATTTGGATAAGCAAGTGAGTAATTAGCGTTTATGCAGGTGAATAGCCATTGTAGTCGCGGAGGAACCTCCGCTCTGGAGCGGCGCCTTTGAACCGGGCTTAAGCCGCCGCCCAATTATCACGAGGTTCCCACGCAGAAGCGGGGAGATGCGACCGATATCCGATAATGGCGTCATCTTGCGGCGAAACGGGATACAAGGGAAAAGTGTCCCAGACCAATGCTCCGCGACAAACATCACGTCATCCGAGACGGAGAGCCTGTGTCGTGCTGAGCTGCGTTCAGCAACTCACAATAAGTGCCCGATATTACACGGTAAAACCTTCCCTCAAAACTGAGTATATTCCAACGTATTAATGTTTCAAAATATAAACTATATAAAATTCAGCAAAAGGCGAACTGAGAAAGGAAGTGTTACCTGATGAGGTCACTAAATGAATAAATACTAGGATGGGTCAAGTGGATTGCGAAATATTAAGCAACACTTCTCCAGAAAAATAATAAAAGTATAGAAAAAAGTACAGAATTAAGAAATTATTTTGGGAAAAAGGCATGAGCCTTGAAACTTGTGCATCAATTCGACACGATCGCAGATCCAATCAAAAAACTGTCACTGGTTTATCACGGCTCAGCTTCATTAATATTTATTGGGTTTTTCTGCAGAATAATTATAAGCAAATAGGTTGCACATAGATATCTTGCAGTACCTAGTTTGGAAAACAGCGAGATTCTTGCAAGGGATAATGCAAATTTGGTAAAGTAGAAACACTCGGTTCAGAACGTAAAAGAAAACTTGTTAAGAATATCCAGCCAGGAATTAAATTAAAAACCAGACAGGAACTCGTACGGATTCCACCCCCACCCCCAAATACATGTTTAAAATAGAAGTGCTAACTGGAAGAATAATTTCTCTCAGTAGTTAAAAATTGCTGTAAAACTATTATTTTAGATTTTGTTTGCCCATCGTAATTATTGCGTGTATCCTGTAACGGTGACAAGTAATTATTTAATTATCTATATTCGGAAATATAGAATACAGACTTGAATAATTTAACAGAAACTCCTGTATGGACAAATCTTGAATATATTAGAAGCGCTTTAGTGCAGCCATGACCCTGGTCTTGCATCAAGACACTGTACCTGTCGGTTTTAAATTCTTGTTAAACAACGTTTAAGTCGAAATTAATATTTTAGTTCATCTCAGTAGCATGAATATTCAAATATCGAGGTGGTAACGCTACTATAAGAATGAGAATTCATTGAAAGGTAATTCAGGTTAAATTTAAAATGTACCTTTATTAGACCTCAAATAAAATAAAGTCAAACGGGTCTTTTTACTAAGTCATATTCATCGTTTATATAAATATATATATATATATATATATATATATATATATGTTAAATAATCAATCAAATTTTTATAAAAATGTTTTTCCCATGTTTTTATGAAGAAAATTCAATCTGAATATTGTTAATTAAAAAAGAATATTGCTATATATGACCTGTAGTAAAATTTAAAATATATTGTCCCAGATAGATTCAGTTTATTTTAATATAGCAGATGTATAAATTAAATCTTTAATATAACATTTGCGTTGCAAGAAAATTACTACCAACAGTCAGTCCCCTTCTCAACATTTCAATTTTTTTTGTATAACCTTTTCAATGAGGACTTAAAAGTTGAAATAAATTTTACTGTCATAAATTCATTGTAGTTTGTCAAACATTTAAATAATATTCTTGTATCTAATTATCACATTTTAGTAACATTAGATTTAGTTTCCATATTTAATTCTTTACCCAATGAATTAATTATACAAAGTTTCATGAAATACATACGATAACTATTTTCTAATTTAACAAGAATGAAGTTACCTGAAATCCTTATGTTAATGAATTGAATTTTGTATTCCACATATTTCTCATTCAACATTTTATATTATCATTAAATTAGTGGTTTTCATATGGGAAATCCTTTATCTCCTTTTTTCGCTGAAATTGTAATGAGAGCTTTCGAAGCCTTATGTATTTATTTATTAGATTTTAAACCATTAAGCTATTCCAGATATTTAGATGATATTTCCTGCATATATATAAATTACAAAGTAATTAAAACGTACGTTGAATATTGCTCAAGAAAAGACCGAAAGCTTCCGTTTGACTTTATTTTATTTGAGGACTAATAAATTTTTTTTTATCATTGATTTTATCAAAAGTCCGTTATTCAGGTTTTTCATTTCCTCGGAACAGAAGAAAAATTAATGACACAGTGGATTTTTAAATGGTAATGACGGAAATATAGTTAGACAATTGTTAAGATGATGACACCAATAAAGACGACGAAAGCTTATTACTGCGCATTTAACCACCTGTTATACTAAACGTTTCGAAGTTTTCCTCCGACATCTTCCACTAAATAGTTTATTGATGGTGTTAAATCCGTTGGTCTTATTGAAGATATTTTTCACCCTGTATTCGTGTCACGAACTCAACGATTTTTGAATTCCAATTTTCCCATCCAGCACAATAGAATGTTCGTGATCTTCATTAATATTTCTGTTCTAAACCCTGGCGCAACATATCAAAAGATAAAAATAAATTTAGAAAATTAGGCACATTTTTTTTCTTCTTATATTGATTTCGCACCATGTTTCGCAGATTGTAGAAGTGAAGGGAGATCGGTGAACATGGTAATGAGGCTCAAGCTACGGGCGTCGTGCTGTAGTGAGGCCTGTACGCAGGTCGGCCTATAGAGGAGAGGAGAGACCACACGGTTCAGTTGGTCCACGAGGGCCTCGCCGACTATTTGGCCAAGCGGATTAGCCGGCAGCATTTTCACCCTGTTAGTCTTGTCTGCCGCTGCCGAGAAGAAGAGGAAGATGACAAACAGTGGTGCCGCCCGCCAGGGGAGGGTGCGGGCTAAACTGGAGCAAACAGCAGCAGGTATAAAGAAAGCGCTGACAAAGATCTGCCACTTAAAGCTTTCACCGCCCTCCCCGCCCCAATTGAGCTAAATTGTTTCTCTTTGTTTCCCGAGGAATATTGGGTTTCCGGCGATCGGAAGGGTGTCCTGCTGGCGCCTCGACTCTTAGCAATTGCTCAGACCCTATGGGAAACGCATGTGCTCAATCCTCCCCTCCCCAAACGAATGAGACCGACGGAGGATCGTCATTTCACTGCTCAAGGTGAAGTTCAAATTCATTAAATAAATGTACCGTAAGTTATTACTAAGAATGGAGTAGAACAAAATATAAGAATTTCATGTTAAATTATATACTGTAATACTCATATATATTCATGTGACAATTTACTAGACGTTGGTGAGAGTATCTAGCTCGATCTTAATAATTTCATGAAACGCTTCGAGACGACTTGCGCAGGACGTGAGCCGTTATCAGTGCTGATTTCAAAGCAATTGTGATGTTATTCTCGTACGTCCCACAGCGTGGAAGCTACTGAATGTCGCATTCCACGTGGGTTGACCAAGTGCACCCCGTGCAACCCTTGCTCCACGGCGCTGGTACGAGTAGCGCGGCAGATGTGGCGGCACACATCACACGGCCATTGTGTTCCGGCCAGCTGGAAGCTTTGCGGGCTCCTTCAAGCTCCCCTTCCAGGGAAAAAAAAAATGATTCGCACACACACTGCTGCATCCAGGTAGGCGATATCGGGCCGGCCCTTCAATGGCGAGGGCGTGAGCCTCAGTTGCGTAACGCGGTCAGAATGAGACATAATGCGTGGGAGTCCGACTCATCTTCGCGGCAAGTGCAGAGGGAGTCCCTGGGGGGCTTCGGTCTTTCGCAAAAAAAAAGGAAGTCTACTATCTTCTCCTGACCGTGGTCAGTCGTTTAAATTCGGTGATCGATATTCTATTGAACGAAGCCCTACTATTATATATTGAGCGGCGCATTTCCAATTTAGGTCCGCCATTATGTTTGATGACAGACGTCGGTAACAATGCGACACATTTTCCGTGCAGTGTTATTTCTATTTTAACTGAATGAAGATGAAATTCAAGAACAGGACAGGATACTTTAATAAAATGAAAATTTTTGAAAAAACTACTGATATTTTAGAACAAATTACATTAAATATACTGTAATAATTAAAAGGGCAATTAATAATAAATAATTAAGAGAACTGTTGAACTCGAATTGTTATCGGCGAACACACAGAATGGTGAATAATCGAGGCCTAAGGTATTGTAGATGATGCGCGCTGAGACGGAGGTACAAGTTGTTAGTTGGCGATGGAATTCAGTCTACGACGGAACAAAATTTAAAACTCGAGCAGAGACTATACTCTGTTAATGCATTATTAAAAGTATTGGAGAACATAGAGCAGCAGTAAAGTCAAATATTCATTAAAGTTTTGCATAAGGAAATATTGCAAAGCAATAGCCGGTTTCGTCCGGATAGAAATTTACCAAAATCAGCATGGAGGAGTTGAACCGTGATCGCATTGACGAAATTGTTGCGGAGCAGAGCAGCGTTCGAGATACAGCTAATTTGCCAAATTATCAAGTGAACTGTTAGAGTCTGTGAAAAATAAGGCCTGTTGTAAAAATAAAAAGTGTTCCGGAACCAGGTATAAATTGATTGCCCAGGTACCAACAAACCAATAAGTCTTATGGAAAATTCATTAATTGTAAACGTTAACGTAAAGATAGTTGTCAGATTTCGTATTTTTTTTTACTATTGAAAATATTGAATCGTAATAAATTCACAAGTGCGCATTGGCACAGAAATTGGATTGTTTTAAAATCGAGTAATAATATTCTTTATTTAAAAGCCCCAGCTCAAGACCCTGAGATTAAGAGTAAAAAGTTGTTCGTACGTAATGATTGTCGTAAAAGGGCATTGAATATTTATCTGTAAATTTAAAATTTGTGAGCATTGAATAAATTAATTGTTTGGTCAGTTTAATAGATTTCTGATTTGTTATCCGTCCATTTTAATTTTAATTGATGCATTATTGTGGGCAGTGCTTGTATTTTAAACATAATTACATTGAAAATACCACAAAAATTGGCTTCACCAATGTGGGAGAAATTTTATTTAATTAAATTAGTAGTTAATCACTACAATATATTTATTTAAGATTAAAAGATCTCTGACCTATTCCTCTAAATCTGCTTAGTTTTCAAGAAATACATGGGTTGAAACCAGTAATTTGGAGGTGATAAACAATTAGAATCAGCAGAAACGTACTTGGACATGACAAGTTGTTTTGAAATCTGACTTCCCCGGAGTAGTTGATCCACAGATGCGGCCACGGTGAGAATAAGCGCCGTCATTAACAGCTGCGGGGACCAGCGTCACCTGAGTTTTGATTAAACATGCGGCCCCGAGTGACCGTCGGATCTGGTGACACAATCGGCCGACGACAGGGAAAATCAATTAAGAGCGGCGCTGAGCTGCGTGACGCGGCGGTAGGGCAAACAGCTTCTTACACTATGTGTCCTAGTCATTACCCTATAGTATCTTGTGCAAATACTCCGATGCGGAGAGCTGACCCTGGCGGGAGGGGAGGGGTCACTGTGTATCTAGCAAAACAAAAAAGGACCACGAGAGCTCGTTTTCCCAGCTTCTAAAATTACACCTTGAAAGAGACCGTTCTAGCTCTTTACTTAGCGCGCCTGCTTTTAAAATAAAAGGGACCGAGGTGGTTATGGGGAGTGAGGGGAGCAGGTGTGTCTTCCTCGAACTTGCTGCATCCACATGCCCCATGCCCATGGCAAGCCGTTCAGCGAACACCGATGTATTCGTTTATGCCGTCAAAGTACACGAAAATGCTTTTCCTTCGACAACGTGACAACCGAGACAGTGAAATAATACTGAATTATAATGTCACTGATAAAGATATAATACATGACATTAAATGTAAAAACTCTGGTATTTATCTGAACATCAAATCGACTAAAAAGGTCAAAACACGCGAACTTAACTCTATTGCGACCTCTGATAGATTATGGCTGTATTTCTTGGGATCCGTTCAGAAAATATCAGGCCGAGGCGGTGTCACGGAAGTGAGAAAGTTCAACAATTAGGTTGGGAAATGATAGAGAAACGACGGCAAAATTCAGGTCTCGGGGCTATTTTTAAAACCGTATGCAGGCCAATAATCATTGGAGGCCATTGAATCAAGGTTGGTAACAGCAAATTATTACAGCAGAGGAGAGCATAATTTTAAAATTGTAGAGGGCAACTTTAAAACTGATGTTGGAAAATATTCATTTTTAAACCGGACTATTAGGGACTGGAACAACTTACGTGGAGAAGCTTTTGAAACATTTCCTAATAACCTAAAAACTTTCCACTTTGACAACTAACTTATTAAACAATGGATATTTTAATTTAGTTTCTCACGTACTCATTTCCGAAGCTTGTGTGTATAATTGTTATTTTTTATTATTTTATGTAACTGCCTCCGAATAGTCAGTATAACGTTACTTTTTGGTTGGAACTGGTTGAGTTTTTTAAAAGAATATAATCAAAGTCAGTTTATGTGCTATATTACAACAATCATTGCGGTAAGTCTGGAAATAAAATTGCTTTCATGATAGTTCTAATTGGAAATATTTGACGATCAGTGGATTGTTTCCCTACGACAACTTGAAAGAATCGCGAGACAAGGTCAATCCACAAACTTCGTCAATTATGGAAGAATTTACAAGTGAAATCTCACTTTCATATTCCGTTTAAACGCTTTTCCGTAGAAACCTATTAATGCATAATAAAATATTTTCGGTCATCTCGGTGTTGGGTGTATGAAATCAGTACCGATGCAGAACTCGTCACTTAGTAATGATCTTACTCATACGAGTACGTAGAAGCTGAAATAAAACATGCGTGCAATCCAGTTTTCAGTGGTGGTACGGCCGAAGCACGCTACCGTCGTTTCAGGAATAATTCTGTGTGTCACGGCATTGAGTGCGCCGTTCATGTTTCAAATATTTACGCAGACTCTGGCCGCAAGGTATCGACTTGTGGCCGCAATTGGATTTCCTCATTAGCACTTGACGCCAACACAACGGCTTCCTCGCCATCGTGTGCGGGACTTAACTCAGATCAATTCCTAGCAGCCCGAAAGAATTATTCGTTACCTCCTCAACACACTGATTCTGGAAGAAGGTACGTAATTCCAGGCACCCACCGACAAGCAATAATAACCAAATATTACCCTTATTTATACGTGAGATATAAATTTATAATTTAATCAAACACAGCAAAATCCAGTTAAAAGAAGTTCCATAATGAGGTTTGCTAAATTACAGGTTAATAAAGAAACATTAGGATTCAATAAAAACCACACACGTTCTTTAAAAGAATGGTTATTTCAATCGGATACTTTCTAATAATTTTTTCATGTTCATCCTATGCTTTTTATCTGTAGGTTGTGTTTTCATTGATAGTTAAAAACAATTAAATACATTATTTATTACTGTTTTCAAAAGTATTCACGTTTTCTGACATTTGTAGCGAGTCACAAGTTACATAAAATTTGGAAAGTAACGTAATTCGTAAGGAAAATCGAGGGATCAAGGACGATCACGTCTGATAAGTTCAGTATCTCTGATCGGAAAATTATCTTGGCAAGCGACTCGGGGTTTTAATAACTGCGATTTATATCGAAAAAAAATTGATATCATTAACATCATATATACTTTTACATTTTTTTGTAAAAATAGTTTAAGTTGGTTGCCGTAATACTGGAAAGGGACATAAGTGAATACATGCGATGAAAAGATCAAATTGTGATCTTTATGAAGGACTATCTCTGGGGTGTGTGTTGTCTGTAAGAAGAAAATACAATCCTGCATGGAGGATCAGTGGAAAGGTTTTTAAAAAATACTTGTAAGGACTCAAAACTGTTTTAAATGAGGTATAAATATCGAAACGTGTATTTGAAGTGGAATACTAAAGGAGAAATATCAATGTGGTCGGAATGGTTATCAAATTTTGTTAAAAAGACCAGAGATGTTATATATCAAAATATTAAATGAATTTTTTGAATTGGTAATTGATTAAAAAAATATATATTACGTTTGGAATATTGTTATTAATTAATCATTAATTATTTGTTCGTTTTATTAAAATTTGTTTTTCCTTTATTCTAATATGTATATACTGCGGACTTGTTTGGGGGAGAATGTTCGGAAGCTGGATGATGTCAGGGTGACGGAAGTTCGACTAACACTCCAGGCAGATCTTCTGGACTCAACGTCGGAGTCAAGATTATTATAAGATTTGTTGTTAAAAAGAAAAAGTAAACAATTAATAGTAGTTAATTATGTTTTTTTAAGAGTTGTGAGCATAGATAAATAGCGAACGTAAATCCTGAGTCTCAAAGATCAACTATAAAAAATAAACTTAAATATATATAATGTCTGATAAATTAGTCGGGTAAATGTAAGAAAAATAAAGTAAAAAATTATTGTACGTAATCGAGTAGGTATTATTCTCGAGACAGACATTTATTATTATTTATATACCACTACGTCAAAAGACATGTTTTCATCTGATTGAAATAGTCTATGTGGATTTTATTGAATCCTAATAATCTAATTTAAAACAGTGTAATTAAATGAACTAGACAAGAAATATTTCATTATTTTTTTGTCACTGTAATTTAACTATCGATATACTCAATCAAGAAAAATATATGGTGTTTCATACAGATTTTAAACAAATTTTAAAAATTGTAAAACTAAGTTGTATGATGAAAAATTGCAAGACAAGAGTTACACATTTTATTTAATATCTTGTTTCAAGTATAAATGGACTTGAATTTTCATATATGAATATGTCTGGATAATGTTCATGCAGTCGTATTTTTTAAAATCATTCATGCAGAATTACACTTTTTTAATTTGAAATTTGTATATTTCATGGTTTAAGTAATGAAATGGCATATTGTTGTTTTGCTTATGTTGTTATTTGTTCGTAGGGCGCTAGAGCCTAGGAGCTAGGAAGCGGAGTACCTCGTCTCCCTGAGGAGGGACGCATCGTGGGTATTGTGATTGGAGCCAAGTCAGCAATCACTGGGCCGCTATCGATTCCGGACCCGGGGCTCGATAATCACGTCTTCCTTACAGATCTCAATCATACCGCCATTTCGAACGTCAAAATGAAAACATTTGATTTTACAGATCAATCACTTTTTTTTAAAAAAAAAAAGAGAAAAAAGAACGATATTTGTTGACGAGTGCATTGCCACGGGTCCAAGCGTGTACCTCTCGAAGTCCAACTTAGTTCCGATTGTCAGGGAGTGAAATGTTGGCGTGACGGCGTTTAGACTGTACAGTCCTTTTGTCACCTCCGTGGAAGTCCAGGGCAGCCCCTCCAACAGCACTTGAACACGCGGGGTACACACCCTCTCTCTTTCACGCTGTCCCCTGACTCCTCGCTATCTTTGAAAATCACTCGGAAGCAAACCGGAAAATAACATTTCAGCCAAGTTATAGTAGATGCGAGTCACCGTAAATCTTTCTTCATAAACAACACCGTTTGTTCATATACTTAAGACAATATCAGCCAACCGAGTTGATTTAGTTCCGTTCTGGTACTGTACCTCAGAATCTTATTACCAGCGATCCCTACGATTAGATGTTTGACTGAACTTCTATTCCCCTACATCCACGAATCGCTACTTTTCCATTATCCGCCCCTTTGACTATTTAAAGGACTGGTAGCTTAAAATGGAAAACGGGATAATTTTTTCCCCACCTTCCTCTGGGAGACGAGGAACGCCGCTCATCATGCCGTAAAACTAGTGAGAGAAAAGAAAGATAGAGAATAATAATGTGGTGGATACGAACGTACAGTACTTACAAAGCCGTGCTTGTCTGAGATGTTGTTGGTGAGCTTGAGTTTGTGGAAGGACACGACCTTCTGCATCCATTGCTCGCCGGTAGATGGACTGTCCGGGTGGATGTACATCCTTTTAGGCATCTCTGGGTCTGCCTTTCCCGCCACCATCCACCGGCTGTGGGGAACACACTCACTCAATGGTACTTCCTTCAATATTAAAAACTCACTAACTTACAACTGCAACGCGTTTGAATCCACATTAATCGACAACGTTTCCAATACCTATGTTTAGGCCTAATACATTGAGACTTCACATTAAACAAATTACGAGAATTAACATCACAATTTACTATGAACTTCCAATTTAAATCAAACAACTACATTATATTTTATTATTTATCTGGACTGATTACAAAAGTGTAGTAGGATGCCATAGATATTTTTTATATATACTTTTTTTTACTGTGATGCAGATTTCTTATTAACAATTGTTTTAGTCAATGCAGTTGATTCAAATGCGTTCCAGACCTCTCAGTCCTATATCTAAATTCACCTTTTTTGAAGAAAAAAAACTTTATATCCGATTTAAAACAGGTGAAAATTTATATTAAAATTAACTTTTATTCCTGTCAATGGTCTAAACATTCGTATGATTTCTTTATAAATTTTAACAGGAGCTTTATTCATTTTTTTCGAAATATTCATCTGTTTGAGGCTGAATACCTACTATTAAATATATATGGTATGGTTATATTTTATCTATAAAATTTTGTATCATTCACAGGAATATATATTAATTTTAATAAAAAAAAGTTGTTTAAAAAGGTCCACGTTAATGTTGTAATGACTTATAAATACTTAATAACTTCGATCAACGTCAACAATAGGAAAACATTAAGTATGAAAAAACATTGAGAATGAGAAAATTTGAGCTATAATTAAATATTTCATGTTCTTTGCCAGGCTTAATTTTACTGTTATTATAATAATTACAAATATAAAGCATTACATGGATTATTGTAAGATAATTTATTCTAGTATGATAAATAATACCAGGCTTATGACACGGATATATTTCAAAGAATTTATAGAATTGATTTTTCATCTTGACACTCGCATCAGTTTCATCAGTGACTTGAAACTGCTGTTTTACTTTCAATTATGAAGGTATTTACAGAAAAGTCAATTGTACGAGAACTATGAAACACCGAAGAGCGAATATCATAAGCCTGGTGAGGATCAGCGAGACAACGCAAGCAAACTCAAAGTTCGGGACACGACTAAGGCTCGGCTGGAAATGCACTTTCAGAATATTAGTCCATCAAGTGTTGCACCGAAAGCAAATATGCTTCAGCTCACAACTTTTAAAATAACAACCAAAAAAAGATTGCGGTGGTTTCCCCTATTCGCCTGTTAAATAAACCAAACGCATCCCTGATACGAGTGAGATTCAGCTTCTCAGCTACTGCGATATTTAGTGAACGCGAATGATACTTGGTAAGCACCAATGATTTCGTAAATCGTATCACCGATTAATAATCACGGACTTTAACAGCAATATCCGGTTATACCATTTGTCAAATAATTTACTCGTGCTGCAATTATCATTAATTATATAAAAGTTTAGGTGAGAGTCGTTGCTTAAGATATTGATGGACTAAATGTTCTTAGATTTTAACCCGAAGTTATTTTTTAAATCTCAATTTACATATTGCAAACAGAGAATAAACTGAGTAAAAATTGAAACCAGAGCTGTTTAAATATCATGCTGGTTATAAAATGGGTTGCGGTTACTTCCACGGTTGCTACTTTAATCGTACAAGAAAATACGATCAGTATCACTAGGGGTAATATGCCAAAAAAATATACACGAACAGTGAAATCGCAAAATTTAAATCGGTTGAACGGCTTGAACCTGAGCTCAACACTTTGAACCATTCACAATCTTTTTTTGGTTGTACCTGTTATGGAATTTGTATCTGCAGTCATCTCCAGCCACGATGTCCAATAGAAGGATGTATTTAGCCTTTTTGTCGAGGTCTGTGACTCGAACTTTGTAGGCAGGAAACATGCGTCTGTGAAAACAAAAGAAGAGTCGATATTTGGTTTGTCGTGAAAGGAAAGGACACATGGTTCTGGCCACAGCTGCGTGTCTTCGCTGGTCACATGTCTCGTACATTTGCTATCGTGTGGTTGCTTGTACCTGTTATGAAACTTATACCGGTAGTCGTCGGCAGCCACAATGTCCAACAGCAGAATGTACTTCGCCTTGGAGTCCAGCCCCGAGACACGGAACTTCATCTGCGGGAACATTTGCCTGTGGAACATGACAGCAACGTGAAGAAACAATACCTCCAGCTTCAAGTTTGTCTTCACCATCCGTAATGATGAGACATCACCTTTATACAGTTTAGAATTCATAACACTACGTACATGTCAGATTGATTAATTTTATGTTATACGATATTACCTCAAAACAACTATGGTCAAAACTTGATTCGGGCGGTGTTTAAGCGTAATCATGGGTTATGATGAAAGCGTTATTAAAAATTATTATTGTGATGACTTGGATAACATATGTTAATTTAATTACAGCGCCAATCACATAAACGAACGAGGTCCAACATGAAATTTTAATCACAAACTTATCCATATCTTAATTTAAAATGAGACAAAAACAGGGTGATAATTGCAAAACAGACTTTTAAGACATTGTTCTCTATTAAATACTTTCTATGGACCAACTGGAAAATGACGAAGTAATATCCAAAACTAAAATATTGCTGATATATTTAGATGCTTTATTTGAATAAGGAGAAGAGATTATGAGTTCTCGGTCCGTCATTATCATATTGAATGGAATGACGCCTGCAGAGTGAGAAAATGGCGCTGAGAGGACAGCTGTCCCTTGCATCTGCCCTGAGCCTATTACTTCGATAGCAGCTCATCCTGTCACAACGACCAATCACGGCACCCCATTCCACCAAAAAAAAAAAAGAGAGAGAGAGAGAGAGGAAGAGTAGCAAAATGGCCCCTGTGACACATCGCGGAAATTCAATAGAGCGGACGCTAGCTTGAAAGTGTAGGGAGTCAGGACGCAACCTCAGGTGAATACATTTCGTAGCCCAGAACAAGCATTTATTGAATGGAATGAGGGGACCGGTTTACATTAAAAACTTTAGAATGGTCTAAAATTATCTATTATAAGAATTTTAATCGTTCAGCTACGCTCCTCCGGCCTGAAATTTGTAAAATGAATCGATTTTCTAATTTTTTTATACACCACGTTGTCGTGCTAAAAATTTACAATATCTTCACTAATACACTTGAGAATATTCCCAAAATTCCCTGGGTCTAATTTTTATTAATCGACTTGCTAGAACCACAGAGAACTTAGACCTAACTCCGGATACGTGATTTGGTAATGTGGACTATTAGATAATAATGAAATTCTTGTAAACTTTTCGTGGGCATCAGAAGGATATAAAATGTCAGCTACACGTTCGAATTAATGCCAATGGTCTTAGAAGCATTTATATCGGGCATGAGCCCGATACTTTGACAGCGGACAAAATTCCACTTCGTAAAAAGGTTTCTACTTTGACACTGAGAAGACAATATTTGTGGCAGATTAAATTCAAGTGAACGGTAAGAATTGCGGAGGGTCGAAGAGACTTCGATATACTTTAGCGTCGTAATAGCGTGGAGTGGGACTTTACTGCTATTAGGGGAGGTAATTTACGACATCGGCCACAACACTTCGCCTCGCCATTAGCACGCAAATGGAAACGAAATGGTCCACGAGACCTTTTCTCACTGTTCACGTAGACCAATTTGTGCTTTAAACACTACAGATGGTTATATCTACCTCGGTTTATACTTCCAAATATAAATATTCCGCACTCAGTAAAAAATAAATTAAAAATGTTTGGCACAATATATTTGCATACCTAAAATCAGTATGTTATATTGACAAATATACTGAGTTTACCTATTATGTAGATATTAGGCTATATCAAAAGGATTGATTACAGCATTTAATAAAGCGTTACAGAGTGGATTTATTTCTATAATGCTGGTAATGTTTAATCGATTAAAAATTACGATCAACAAAGTTTTGCGCGGTGAATGGATCCAAAGAAATCATAGTAACGTATCATGTGCTTGATAATTTCTTTTAGGGAAGTAATTATACAAGAATGTTAAAAATTGTTTGCTGATTACTTAATCTTTACAGAGTGGTCAGAAAATCTCCCTCAAGGAGAAACACGGTTACTTAAAATCGGTCTCTTAAATTACCCGAGTGAATGGCAGCTATAGTGGCGAGGATATTACATTACCATCAACTACGTGTATTTGCTTTGGAAGTGTGGATTTCCAAAGTGAGTTCCATGCGCGATCTGATGCAGGAACAAGTGCGTGGCAGCGACGGAAAGCGTGAGATCTGGAGATAATGGGAACGTAGCATAAAACGCCACAAAATAAACAAAAACGATTCGGCCCTCTTGGGTCCAAGTGAAAATGATTGTTTAATCCTATTTTTACTCATAATAACTTTTTTCTGTTAAGCGCTGAGTAACTTTATCTCTTTGTCGGTTCTCAGCAATTAATATCAGAAAGCCTTCTATTTGAAGAAACAATTTCATTGCGTGTTCTGCTAAACAATTTTCGTAATTAAGAAAGGAGAACGTTACCGTAGTGATACTTATAAGCTCTTATGCGATTTCATAAATTCGCAGGTATTTGAATTTGAATTATTCACAATTTGCTAAATCGACGAGTTCAACATCTTTTATTATCGTTGTCTAATCAAAAATAAAATTCGTCACAATTAAGGCTTCACAAATCGTTAGGCTAAAATGCTGGGATTGATAAATGGTGCCTTTGCGTGTTCTCGTGAAACTCCAAAAATTGATAACCAATTTTTCTTTCTTTTCATTTCAGTGCTGTAATATTACCAAACACTGCTACCTTACTCGAACAAAAATTAATACATTTGGATAAATCGATTTTTAAAGTTGTTATTTCACTCATATCGTTCACTGCCTATGTTTTTAAATGTTTTTTAAGTCATTAAATCTATTAGGACAATCGTATCCCTTTTCTTCCATTATTATAAATAAAAACGGTATCTGCATTCCTATAGATTTGATTGTACGTTCTTAAAGTTGAATGACACCTTGATTAGGAGTGGTAAAAGTGAAGATCGAGGCGAGAAGACGAGTCGAGCGTCCCCGAGAGAGCAACGAAGCTATTATGATGCGAAATTAGGGAAACGGCGTGGCGCGAAGGCGGGGGCGGGGGGCCCGAAAGCTGTTAGCGCCAGGTAGGAGAGGGGGAGGGCCATATTTCCACCCTCTCGGTGACAGCTTAACAGTGTTCGTCTCGCCAGGCACAATGCCTTTGTCTACGGGGACTCTGCTGACGGACAAAACACTCATACGGCGCCCCTTCTCCACGCAACACCAACTTATTCTTCCAGCTATTACTTTTTAATCGACGAAACATCGCCGGAAACTTCAGTCGAAAAGGGATTGCAGAATATTTTGTTCCGAGTTTGTCGTACTTCGGTTTGGAGTTATTTATTAAAAATTTTGTTTTTCGCTCATTCAGTTGGATTTAAAAATCCAATGACGTTTTCCACTAAGTGAACATCGGGAGTTCCCCACGGATCAGTAATCGGTCCTTTATTGTTCCTGATATACAATAATGACCTACCATTTAAAATCGGTAAAAAAAATTAGACCCTTTGCTGATGATTGTTTTCCTCTATACAAAGACCAATCAGATGAATGCGATTTACAAATAAATAAATAGTTGGGGCGATGGAAATAAAATGAAGATAAATAGCGAAAAAGTGAATCAATTACATTCAATAAATATTGTGAAAATATACGATTCGGTTATGGTATAAATGGGGAGAAAATACCTCAAGTAAACAGCTGCAAATATTCAGGAATGATTTTGAACTCAAATCTAGAGTGGGAATAACATGTAAATTCTGCGTATGGAAAAGTCTGTAAATCCATTATATTTTGTATATTGTATATTAAAAAAGGAGAGAGGTAAAGCAAACGGACTCGAGTATGGTGCAAGTTGTTGGGATCCTTACAGAAAAAGCCACATAGAAGGCCTAGAAAAACTTTAGAAGGTGGCAGCAAAATTTGGTCACATGTGAGAAAAGTTAGATAAAATCGGATGGAAATCGTTAGCAATCATACGAAAGAAATGTAGTATTTCGCTCTATTTAATTTATATGCGGAAAACAAAGCGTGGAAAACCATATGGGATAATGAAATCGAAAAACCAACTTACATTGTCAGAGGTGATCAGAAAATTTAAAATAAAAAACGAGACCGAAAAAAAAAGACGTAAGAAAATTCTCATTCCTAAACAAATCGCTGGGTGATTGGAACAATTTGAGTAGAATCTTCCAACAAGAATGTTTAAGAGTAATCTAAATAGAGTCGCGAAGTGAAGTGTATTTTTGTTATTATTTTCGCTTTAAAAATAAATTTTATAATAAAGCGAAGTGTTGAAAGTGTAAGGAAATTTTCAGGACAAATTTCGAAGATTATTTTAATTTTCTGTTTTTAAAATTCTTTTATTCACTTACTTGTTATATTTTTGTTCATATATTGTTCTAAACTGCCACCGGGATAGATCAGAATCGCAGATAATATTATACATACGGATATTTGGAACCTTGTCCGATGACGTAGCCTTTCTTTCATGTTTCAATTTACTTCTAAAGGTTTCGTCCATTCCTGTCAGTTGTTGTAAAATTCTGATTTACCTCTTACGAGGTGTTGGGTTCTCTGTTTAATTAATTTGTTGAACCCTTCCGTCACAAGGTAGTTAGCCTTTTAGATTACTTCATAATGAAACACTGTTTCGCCTCGTACAGTTCGTATGATAGATTATGGTCCAATTTATTCTCCAATCGTCCCCGTTTCGATGTTAGTACGGGACCATGCAACAATAGCTGTTCCCTGTTTTTCTACAGTGTGACTCTAGATGTGAAATTATGTCCAAATATCCGACATATGTATATGTTTTCGCTGACAGGAGACAAAAGTTAAGTAAGTTAGATATTTTGGACCCGAGAGAAACCATGCTTGTGGCGGGTATCAGTTATTTCGTACCGTCTCCCCTGGTCCTTCAAAAACACCTCAGTTCTATCGTTTTCTTTGTCGACTTTTGGTGTTTCCGTAGAGTGTGAGCTCGCGTGCGGAGTGCAGTATCACAGCCGCGCCCTCATCAATTGGTCAGATCATTACTTATCCAGCGCGTGCATTACACGGCCCAGCTCAAGATGGCCGCCTTATTGGCTCTTCTCCATCTGCATATCAGCGCAGGTGGCCGCCTCGTCGTCTAAATCGTCCTCGTTTAGCATTCCCTACTCAAGTCCCGCGTGATCATGTAGCATTTGTAAACAATGCAGCGAATAAGAAATTGAATTCAACTAGAAACGTTTTGAATTTTATCCTTCAAACTCATTGTCGAAATTCCACAGGAGACAAACAGCAGTTCATGTAAATGTTTTTAGTTGTGTCGCTTCAAATATAACTAGCCTTAGATTTTAGACAGTGACTTAATATTTCTCGAGAAGTAACATATTCCTCTGACATTCCTAAATTCGCTTTCTTCTTGGACGTTATATTAAAATTACAAAGTCTAATTTCCGAGGCGTGTCACAAACTCCGTAATCCAAATTTCATCCACTTCGACACCAGGCCACAAATGTAACATTCTTCAAAGTCTTGACATTTTTTAAAGTTTCAGAGATTTATTCACCTGATCTATTTCTTAGCCAAAAAAAATACATCTTATAACATGAATGTTTTTCCGACTCAGAGATTTAATTGACTTATTCTGGAAACACACAGATACCAGTTCGTGTAATCTTTTCACACACGAACTAGGGGTCACAAAAAAATTAATTCTTACCAACACGGATGACTTTATGGCAATCACTCACAAAAAAGTTGACGTTAATAACAGGATACGCGGCATCGCGTGAAATCGAGAGAATTTTGTATCAAGAAACTCTGTATTTAGAGAACAATTATATTGTCTTGTTATATGCAAGAATCAGTTATGTGAAGATTAACTTGGATCGCAAACATGTTAGTTTCCGTATTTGTGAAATAACTACTCAAGAAGTTGAATGATTTTCTATAAGCAGTTACAGCTTTATTGCTACATTCTAAAAGTCATGTAATTCATTTTCGAGATCCTATTGAACATTGTCAACAAAATGATACCAAAAAAAATCATGTTGGCGATGTCTCCAATAAACAAAAACATCCAATTTGACCAATTATATTAGCTATTTATGATTTAAATATTTCTTAACGAACGCGGAAAGCGTTTTCAAATTATAATTCAAATACGTTTGTTATAGTATAACATGAATATTTCAAACAGTCTTGACGAAATAATTTAAAATCCTGAGAAAAATACGAATAATTGCAGTATTTACTATGGTATATTTTCTGTGACAAGCTGGTAACAATCTCTGTAATATAATATTTGATCATGCTGGTTGATAAAATGACGAACCGCAGCTTTACACAGCCGTGAACATTGCGTCCATGGCGCCGGCACTTCCTCTCTAAATCATCAAATCATCGCGAAGACAGGCCTACAGTTTGCTATCTCCAACCCAATTTACATATCTACGTTTCCAGTTTGTTTACCAAATGTAGCTCATGTTTAACGCAGGAATTGAAAGACGTAGAACTGATAAATTTACCAAATAAGAACACACGACTGCTTATTAAATCGATGTTGCTGGCTTGAAGCTATTTTCATCACTATGAATATTTCATAAGTCATTCATTCGTTAATAGCGTAGTGTCGCGAAACCTGCTAAACCCCTGTGCATTGACTACATTGATTCACATTTTGACAATTCGGGAGGACGTTTTTAAGTTCATTTACTTAACAAAGCATGTTACAAATATCATTTTATTAACATTTATTTCTACTGTTATAATTGACTATGTATAGATACACTAGAAGTATAAAATTCCAATGGATAGTGTAATGTATTCCCCTCCAAAGCTAAAGTAATTCAAAGATACGGAGATGGAATATTTTAAACATATGGAAATGCGAATCATGTACCAGAAGATGATATGAACAGCCTTTAGTCACATTTAGATGGCAGTCCATTAACGACACTGCTTTATCAAATCGGATATTTCATTTCTGAACGTGGCTAACAATATCACGAGGAGTATTCTTAATCAACTTTCTTTCTGCTGCTCCTAATTTGGTAATCAGGTTTTTGTAAAATTTTCTCGTAAATAATATTGATGAAATAGAATGCTGTTTTTTTACTACTTACATAATATTATTTGATGTACAACGGCCTTTCAGACGAAAACGTAATGAAACATCTGAAGACTATTTCGCAAATAGATTAAAAGATGTCGTGATTTGTTTGGATTTTAGAAATTAGGAACAAGCTTATTGAGACAAAAACTTCACAAATGGATGATAATTTTCAGAAACATCATATAACATGACATAATTGTTTTCTAACCAAAGTTGACAATTTAATCTCAATTAAGTTCAGCGCATTTAATACTTTTATCTCTAAAACCAATAATCTCCACATTTTTCAATGCCTATATTCAGAAAATCCGCTGAAGTTAATGGAATTCTAAAGTATATGACGACAGAATCTGTTGATAGACATTAATATTGTATATGAGGACTCATTATTCGTTTTGATGATCTAACTTTGCTCTAGTAAAAGTCTCGCGAATTGTGTGAATCATCAGGCGAAATGTACTTGAAGTACGCTGGGTGTTCCGATCTGATTTAGGATTCTATTAATGAGGCTAAATATCCTTGTTGGCTCGTGTCGGAGTTTCCCCGAGATTCCATCACGTGAAGCCATCGTGACTAAGGCTGGGCCCATTCTTCTTTACAACATTCAATTCACGTCTCTATTACCGGCCTTCCAAACGATTTTCGCAAATTTGCTTCCTCCTCGCCTTCCCGTCCCCACACCACCTCCTGCCTTCCATTACAGGAATTAAAAATTGTGTACTGCAACGAGCATAAGATAATTGCGGGCGTAGCTATTACACTCTAAGTAGATAATTTGACAGTCTGGTATTTGTTTTGGGTGGTTTTTTTATTCTTGTTGTGACTGGCGCCCCGAGTCTCGGATCATCATGCACGTCTTTAAAGCTCGTTATAAAAATAGTACACCTCGAGCAGCAATACACTGTAATTTCGGGGAACCTGATACGTTGATGATACATAGTTCTGCAGTGGCTGCATCGTCTCGCCTAGAGAGCAAGATGAAAAACAAGATTGGGCACGAACAAAAAACAAAAAAACAAACCACTGCTTGCTGCCTGCCTGCCTCAAAATAATAAAAAAACGCGAATGTAGTAATCTATTATCAATTTCAAAAACATACACCCCGGTAATAACCGTGATTTTTGTCGAGCAATTTGAGGCCCTTGTCATGTATAATGGATGATCCCCCTTAAGACCTGACTGCTGGTCCGGGATGACAACATTATTAGACACGAAATTGTTAATCCGTGAATATAGTTGAATTAATTACAGTTTCCCGGGACGTTCCTCTGCGTTGCCCTTTTTATTAATGGAGAATGTATCTGGTGAAAAACTTTCCCTCCCAGATACGACGAGAAATTAAAATATTAATAGATCGTGATCGGGTCTCTGACAGCACAACTGCTAACGATGTAGGCGAATTATGTCGTTACTCCATAAATTAGTCCGGTCTAGAGGATGGACGTCTACGTAGGTGTTCTTCACAACGTTATGCACGAATTACGCCATACTGATGGACTCGAAATTACTCGCGAATATCAAACTTAATGTTTTCCTTCCACGATGTGCTCCAATCAGGAATTACTTAATTATTAGACTTTGATGATCCACTGAAGTAAGGATAATTGCGGTCGGGGTAAAATAATAGCCTACTCGTCGTAGTCTCCACCACATACTAATCACTATTATATAAGTATGTCATAAGTAATCTTCGCGGGGGCTAGGAATGATAATTTCATTAGATCGATTTTTATCGACGTTGTAGACGTATTTGAGAGAAACGGTTTGACCACATCGTCTACAGAAAAAGAAGTTACAATAAGCGTGCGGTTTCAATCCTTTTATTACCTTACAAACGTTTTCTAGTCCTGGAACATATGTTAATTTTATTACGAAAGTCATATCTGTGAATCTTTCGTGTGAAAAAAGGTTGACTCGTTTTGTTATATTCCTTAATTGAATCGCTTATGTTTTTCTCGCTTCTGTCATTTTACACTATATAAAGCTGTGTGGACTAAAAAATAAAACAGGAAAATACTATTAAAATTACAGTAATGTTATTTCCATTAACGGACGGGATCTAGGTTTATATACATGGTCTTTTTCTGAAATATACGTCTAATAATTACTGTATCCCCATCTCGATGAAGTGAGAAACGATTCAGGATTTATATGTAAGAATTTAAGTATACATTATTCATATAAAGAATTTAGTGTCTATTGCTAGCGCAGTTTAAATCATTTGTGAGGATAACGATTATCCGAGTGTGGACAGCTTCGGGGAGATGATGTTATCCTCGCAAGACGTTGGCCTGCAACAACGGCGCAGCAATTGAATTGTCTGGCCAGTCTGCACTCGCCTAAACACTGTAATCAGCTAAACAAACATCCCATCTGTCAAAACTCCTCTCGATCTATTCCCATTCTTGCTTTTATTTACGACGGTCTGGAGACAAAAAGCGCAGCAGTAACGTACATATTACGCGCGTACTTTCATTATAAACGACTGGTAATGCAACAACATTATACCACGGCAAATCACATGGTTGGTCGGCAGCGCCTCTGGCTGTTGGTTCGGAGATCCACACACCTACCTTACCTTAAAAAAACACACATAAGCTCAGGGGCCCGATTCTGCAGTATGACATCGTAACGTTCGACGAACCCAATCTAGAACCGAGTCGGGTTTACCCCGTCTCTATCATCGTTTGATAAATTTTCATACAAAATCATTAAATAAAATCAATATTTATGGAGACTTACTAGAAATTTCTCCCATTTCGACGAAGATATTAATTCAGTTTGGAAATATTTGCCGTGGGACCCTATCTGAATGTCAAGTCGACTATTGTCAGTCCAGTCGTACAGAAAATACCAGCTTCAGTTTAATTTTAGCTTCTCCTCAATGTTTAATAAGAAGTATCTAACTACGTGTAAATAATTAAATATAAACGTTTTTTTGTAACTATATTATTTTCCAATCAATTAACCGTTATTACTATATTTTTTTTTTATTAAGTAACACTTGATCTCTGTTTCGATGAGGCCGTCGTAAATTTTTTGTTATGTTATTATGTTCACAAAGGTAGTAAAAATATTTTCCAATGTGCATGAATGTTTTATTTCAGTTTTTTTAAAACAAATCGGCCGCCGGACAATCAAGAAAAAGATCTGATAGAGGTTAGCAGTTAAGTAACACAATAACGTTTTAATTTTGCGTATGAATATGGACAATTGTGTTACTGTCTGAGGATTTCTTATAAGTTAGAATGAATTTTATCTAAAGTCACCAATAAAAAAATTCGTTTCCACAAGTGTTCATGGCACTTCCAAGTACATGGAGTAACAGGTGTGTCATTGCCGTGGAAGAGAGAATTGTTTCCGTTTGCCATGTTTAGAGACGTAGAGTGAGATACGCTGAGGCTTGTGGTTGGTTGCGGAGGGCAGGAGAGGGCTGATAGTTGAACTATTGCGCGGGTCCATTATTGTAATGCGCAGAGCCGATGGGACTGGTCCAGACAATGGAGCATCGGCGCCCTACGGCTAATTACCTGATGGGCAGGGACGCCCACCCCACAATATGCACCACGCCGCGCCATGGACCACCGTCGCAGATCATTTCGACGGGGAAACCATTACGAACGCCAACATTGATGTGCAGTTTTTCCTAATTAAAGTTTATTTTACGCTCGAGTGCAGCAGCGTAAAAAATTCTAGGAGTATTGCAACGTATATAGGCAATGCAGCTTTACATTTTAGGGCAAAATTAATTGCACTATTTAACTTTTTAAAATCACTTGAGCTTAGAGGAAAGCCAAGGTAACGTGAGGTTGAAAACACCAAAATAGGCATTATGTTTAATGCTCAATTTAAGGAGACAGTAAAATTAAATACTGAAGATACCTTTGGCAGAAAACGTCAAACACCTCATATTGCCATTTTAAGCCTAACTTTAATCCTTAAACTGAGGGCCACGTTTGAAGTAAAATGGAGTTGTAGTTACCGTAACCAATTTACAATTTATTTGAAATTAGGTCGATGTACTCCAATCAAAGCAAGCGGGTGTACAAAACTGTATTGTAGAAGAAAGAAAAACAATCGTTATCAATTGAAAAGATCGTAAGGCCCTACCGCAAGTTGACTATAGAGATAATACTGATTATGTCATTTACATAAACAATACAGTTCTGATCTTATTGCTTCCTTCATCATTTCCCCTCGTACTGTGAGAAATCTATATAATAAAAAAGGATGTATATTTGTATGTATGTATCTACGTTAATCTCTATACATATTAAAAGGCGTGGACAGATTGCAACAAAAATTGGTACACATATTATTCAGAACACGAGAAACGGTACTGTGGGAGGTGAGAAACCGGTAGCATAAAGGTGAAAAGAATTATGATTAAATAAACGTCATCATTTTGAGAAACCAGGACGTCACGATACAGAGACGTTACTACGAGACAAACAAACGAAGTAGTTCCTATTTCCGTAATGAAATAAAGGAGAAATATTTTCATTGAATAAAAAGTAAAATTTTATCCAAAAATACTCCACAGAATGATAATAAAAAACAATTCCAAATACTTTACAATATTTGCGGAAAATGTAAGTTAATTTTCGTGCCATTTTAGTGACTCCAAAATGGCGACTATTTTTTTATATTTTGAATCTAGATAACAATTTCATAAATTTAATCTTTCGTAATGTCTGAAGACTGTGGGACAATAATATCCTGAAATACTAGAGGAGTATATTTAAGTATCCTATTCGTAAAGAAAGTCGGAGACGTTTTGTTAGGATTGATGTAATAAAATCCAATATATTTTACAGCTATTCAATTAATGCACTATCGGTCGAAAGTATGTACGGAACTAGGAACAGTTGAATTTAGGTCAAATCACTTCTTAACTAAAGAATAATATAGAATTAAATACTTTTTTCGGGTTTATATAAGTACGTACACGGGAAACGTCGGGCAACAAACTAGTGCTTAATAAATTTGAAGAACCCTTTGTCTTAAAATATTCAACTTATCGAAAGTGTACATTTGTACCACTTACGTATGTTTTTGTCACACTAATCAAATTAATTAACAGTTAAAAATAATCTCCCTGATCAGTTTAAGTGGTTTATTTTGGACACTGTACGATAAAACCTCCCTACAAAAAACTGTTAACTAAAGTAATTTTTTATTATGTTCCTTGTTAAAAACTGTATTAATCGAAGGAGGAATCGCAGGGTTGAGTTTACCGACTTCAATAGTAATAAAGGACAGA
The DNA here is from genome assembly GCA_037074705.1 of Zhengitettix transpicula. Classification (NCBI taxonomy): domain Eukaryota; kingdom Metazoa; phylum Arthropoda; class Insecta; order Orthoptera; family Tetrigidae; genus Zhengitettix; species Zhengitettix transpicula. The sequence continues at coordinate 182,991,633 of CM073591.1, read as the reverse complement.
TAAAGAACAATTTATATTTGAAAATAACTCAACTGTTTGAATAGAACGCAGCCGTATACAATCTTAAGCTCCTTTTTTTAACTCGGAGATGTAATTCTTTTGGCAAGCCAAAATTTGCTCTTGATGATAACTGTATATTTTAAAAAAATTTCCATGCCAACAAAGTTACAAGAACCGAAAATGGTCCCAACAAACCATGTTTGCAGTTATCCACACAGAGATAATCACAGAAAACAAAGTGCTCTTTTATTGCATTTTTTAATATGTTTAATATGTTTTGAGTCTCACAGTTTCCAGTTTAAAAGTTTTCTCTCCTCAATTTATCGCAGTCGTCCTGGGTGATTCTCACCTGAATTATTGGTGATGTATAATCACACTTGAGAAGGTTCCAGAGAGATGAGACAACCAATCTTGCTCGAGAACAATCAATTATGTTCTGAATACTAATAACAATAATTATATTTATAAGTTGTTTCTAGAAATTAACTATATAAATAAAACCTAAAAGTTTCTGTTCTTAAAATTGTAAATAGTTTATATTTCATATTCGCATCAGGCAGCAGTTTATTGGAAGAAGAACATACTAACTTTATATTTTATTGTTATGGAAAAAATGTGTTGTTCATTATTATAATTTATAACAAATTTAATATGAAACAATTTAAATAACCTCAATTTGACGTGCTATTCTACAAATCTAAGTTACCGCAGTTTAAATTAATTCTCGTGTTATTTTGGTAAAGTGGAAAAATTACAAAGAAACTTTTTAGAATATTCTAAGATGATTCTATTTTTAGTTTGAAATAAGTTCCTTTACGAACGTTTAATTTATAAGTCATCTGTAAATATTTTTTGTAAAACTGAAAATAGAAATACGAGTGTAGCAGTTTGGCCCCGTTTTATTCTAATTATGTACTTGCATACGGAACTGAAATACATTTGAAATTGAATGAGCGCAAGTTAGTTGATAAGAGACGGAGTTGTATCCATTTAAGATGTGCGAGAACACAAGAACAAAGTGCGAGAGTCTTTGGTTCACGAGAGAGATGCAGATAGCTTGATGCCATATGCAGCAGCTTGGGAGGGGTCGAAAATCACGACGAAAAATCAAGGAGAACGCGTGTCTATTGGACGGAAAACGCGGGCCTCGGATAATGGGAAGCGAGCTTTGCAGATGGTAGATCAGCCCTTGTCTGTGCGCAACGGGGCACACGGGGCGCGATTTAATTATTTGTAAAAATTGACGGGAGCTGATGACGGCGAAATAACCGCTGAGCGCGGAGAAAGACGTGGGGACGCATGTGTGAAATCGACGCAACCAGGCGTCGTCCCCACACGCAGACGCCACGACGTCGTCTTCACGCCACACAGAAAGATCCTGCCCACACAATGGAACGCTCACAGGTCAAAGGTCGCTCTCCTATCGCCAATAATTCTGGTGAGAATCACGACTGCGATAAATTGAGGAGAAAAACTTTTAAACTTGAAATTTTGACACTCAGAACATATTAATAAGTATTAAAATTCAATAAAAGAGCACGCTTGTTTTCTGTGATTATCTCTGGTTTGATAACTGCATGCAAGGACAGTTGCGATAATTTTTGGTTCTTGTAACTATGTTTCCAGGGAAAATTTTTAAACATATACAGTTATCATCAAGAGCAAATTTTTAAAAATAGAAAATTCAGCTTACCCAAATAATCCCCAAATTTAAAAAAGTAAGTTAATGTTTGATAAACCGTTTATATTAAATATATGTGAACATTACACGAATGCGATATTATTATTATAATGTAGGGCACGAAGGAGAGGAAAATATGAAAGAGATTAATTTCATCTGAATACGTAAAATATTCGTGTGGCGTGATACATAAATACGCGTATAAGTCTTTCTAATAGATTCGCAACTAAGGCCGGTAAAACTTATAATCCTTCTCATACAAACAATTGCTTGACAAGTAATCAATCAGATGACAACGGAAAACGTGGAAATAATCGTCTCGATGATGGTGGTGAAGCACCTAGACGATCATATAATTTCGCGAACTAACTCTTAACGCCGATTGTAAGGGCCATGCAATTATATTCTCGCCAGTTTACGATAGATTATTTTGTAGCCAGCAATCATAATTGTTTTGAATTAATGTTTCCAATTAAGGAAGAAAGCGCCAGCCACTGAAATTGTTTAACCAGCGTACTTCTTTTGCTGTAAATATTTTCCGCAGTAAAATATTGACGAGTCTGCCGTTGTTGCTGTTGATTTATGTCCGTCTACGTAATAGCCGTCGCTAGAGCGAATAGGTCTCTACGAGGTGGTCTGTACCAGTTTACGGCCCCGCAATGACGTATTGTCGGCGCATGATTCATCTGGCAAGGCGGCCATGTTCTCTGTGTAGAAACGCCACATTACGGCGTGTAGAGTGTGAGGCACACGTGACCGCCGTGTTTCCCTGCCGTCGTAATTGATCGTCCCAGGATCCTCAAATATGCATTTCTATGAATACCGATCTAATGACTTCTTCGGTTTTTATTTTTTCCCCCCGTGCCGTATAAATGAGCGTCGATTACGCCAGGTAGACGGGTGTGCTTAATTGAAAGTAACCTTGGATCCACTTAATCTATAAGCGAATTAAAATCGTTTAGTTTTGATTAAGAAACCTGAAAGACCAATTATCGACCTGTCACCGAATGGGTAACGACAATCGGCACCGAAGAAATCTTAGAACTCAAATGGCCCTAATCAATTACCGCGTTATTAAAACGGGCTTCTCAAAGAAGCGACGTGTCAGAGAGCCATTCGTGTGGGCGATATAACGTTTTGTTCATCCATCTCCAGCGCAATAGAGTTGCAAAAAAATGTTAATTACAAGTTCTTGTTTAATATGACAGTTTCAACAATATCAACATAAAGAATGAAAAACTGCCATTAAATTACTTAAGTAGATAATCTAAATTTTATTCACACGCGGACCACATGTGGACCTACAATCGGCAAGTACGTTGAAACACATCTCAACGTGTGAATAAAATTTATATTATATAGTTAAGGAATCCCTCAACGAGAATTTCGCCGTGACTTACTTTAAAATATTAATATCACATGAAAAGAGAATAATATTCATTTATACAGAACCGAAATATTAAAATTCCTCCACGTTTCAAGCTCCAATATCGTGTTTTTGTCATTTACACTCATATATTGCAAATTGAGGAGCTGTGCTTACGAAAAGAAAATTCTGGAGTGAGGTTTTGTTTTGGAGAAAAGTGTAAATGTGTAGATAAAAATTGAGGTTTAGAAGAGAATAACGTGTCACACTGGAAGAAAGATTTCCATAAACCTGTTACATTTTGCAGTATGAAATCTCCTTCCCGTATTCTCGTTTACACTAATTAAAAACTCTAAACAATGGCTAAGAAGTAACGTAAAGTTTAGAAACCAGATTAAATTTAGCATATCTGTCGTAGAGGGGGCTAATATTAGTGTACGTGAGCTGCGAAATTAGTGTAATGAGCACTGAAGAAGACAGTTCTGACTAATAGTTGAGAACAACTCATCATTACTGCGGTCGATACTGTGAGAGATAAAAGTATTGTCGTCGTCCATGACCGTTTTGCAAACGGAAGTAAGACAAACGTTCCACGTGTAAAGGAAGGTGAAGCCTCGTGTACACAGGTTTACGTGAACTAAATGCCGTACTAGGGTAGAGTGGAATGTGTCTCATCTCGTCTCGTCGCAGCTGCCGAACACGTAATCCCGAGAGCACACAAGACCTTTCCCTCGCTCCGCAAACGATCACAAATTTTTCTTGGGGGGCCCCCCCATGCCCCGGAACGGGGGCGGGGGAGGGGGAGAGGGGGAGAGGATGAGTTTTGACAACACGCTGGGGGCGGGGCGCATGTATTACATCCCCCTCCCCCTCTTCTGTTTGCTTGCTCCCTCGCCCCAAAGAAGACAAGTCGGGCTGTCAGGAGGCGAAGCTACGACCTCTGGGCATTGCGGACATAATAGCAGCATGATGGATGTCTGAATCATACGATGGGTGCCCTGGAGAGGGGAGGAATACCGTGCCCCACTACACTGATGCGAATTATTATCTGCTTACTTGGCTCCCCGTAATGAAATTTCTTAGCGTCTTCCAGTAAAATCATGCGAAAGCACCATTAAAACAATATATCAGCGACGCTCTTCCCCGAAATTTAACAAAATTTCGACCCGATCTCGAAAATTTCACTTTTTGGTCGTCAATGGTGGGTTTAAGCCAAACTTGATATCTTTGAGAAGGGGTACTGGAAAGGAAAGAATAAGAAAGAATTTAAACTGTATGATACGAGAGCGAAGGTAAGTGAAGTAGAGTGATATTTTGAAGTGCAAAACCTCTTGAAGATTCATGAGCACTTTATGCTATGTATTTCTTTTCTACTCTAGAGAAATTATGACAGCATTAACAGGTTTCAAGCTTTTTAGGAAATGGCGGGAAGGGTAAATCTCAATCAGCGCAGCTTGAATTTTCCACGTTTCAATAATTTTACCCTCAAACAAAGCTCCAAATTTTGAAAACTGAACATAAATTTTTTCTGACGTAAATTCCTCCAAAAAATATACTCAATTCAGGAACGTCAATCACATTAAAATATCATTTAAGGAAATGTTAAAATTTTTCGCACGAAAAATACTATTCTTGGATAATATGTTCTCGGTTTTCACACGGGTATAATATATTAAAACGCGACGTTTCCACGACTAACATCTCTGTCGTCATCTTCTAGACGAAGAATTACACCGGGAAAGTCTTCAATCTTTTTTAATAATTTTCTTTCTTATGCGCTTTCAATGAATAAAATTTCGGCGAAGTATAAATGAACACGCGCCACCGACTTTATATGTTGTAATAATCATTTAACTGCATCAGAACCGCACCCTTTGTAAATCATATTCCAGGTTTTCTGGGAGCTCTACGTTTTATTTCATTCACATTCCGCGCGAAAATGAAAACCAGTGATTTCATGACATCTATTAGAATTTGTGCCAGGTTATAATTGTTTTTTCAACCTTGATTTGTGAATACGATCCAGCTGGAGCTTAGTTCGCGGATGCGCCAGAGGTGGCGTGAAACGAGATGCGAATGCGGGCAGCACAAAGGCCCGTCTCCCTGGCGCCTCGCGTCTGCCCGGCCGTGGCAGCAACACCTTCACGTGCTTGCCTATCAACTAATCACCAAAATTATGTCTTCAAATTAAACACCACAACGAGAACTTCAACTTATCAATTTTATGTGTTTTTTTTACCTTCAAATGACTGACGCATATACACAATTATACAATCATGTTGATATTTTTTTTTACAAATTTGACAATACGTTTCTCCCACCCTTGTACTTTTTACCATGTGTCCAATTCAATATTTGAGTATCAATATATACACTTAGAAAACAGATTCACTACGAAAATACTTCCATAATAGCGGGTTTTCTTTCCGACTGTAGTCAACTACGCAAAATGATTCACTGATGAAAATAATGAATATTCGACAAATTCCGTAAAATAAACATTCCGTAATTTTTATATGCGTAGCGGATAGATAAAAATAATATCGTGAATAGCAACAAACCAATTATTATCATCGGCAAGAAAAATACGAATATAATACGTCTATATAAAATATAAAAATTAGATGAAATAGTCAAACACAGACAGAATGAAGTGATGTTATAAATACCACGGATTCTAGTTCCTTTTGTCAGGTGATTGGAAGAAACACCAGAACCAGGAGCGACACAACCACAAAATTACAGTTGGATAAACTGAACTATTTTGAGTTGTCTTGCTCCTGGCTCTCGTGTTTCTTCCAACCACAGTACGAAAGGAACAAGGATCCCAGAAATGTTGTGTGGTATTTATATCATCACCTCATTTTGTCTGTATTCGGCTATTTCCATTAATTATTCTATCTAATAACGGCTAAAATTAAATCAATGAGACTTCCGTCAGAATCTCATACCGCAGGTAGAAGCTGTTTTCTTTCTTTCACGAATTAAGTTGCGGTACAACGATTAAATGCATCTTTCAGAAGTTACCTTTAACAAATATGTTCATCACAGAAAATCGTATTGTTCCTACAGGTTGAATATTTCAACGTAATCACAGAACACGTGTTATTTACCTAATTGAAAATAAAACTATTCACGAATTACGCTTCATAGCATAACAGTACTTCTGGTGACAGCAATAAATATATTAATTATTCACCCCTTAATTTAACAGTAACGAAAATTATCTCCACCAGTTCAGGCCGTCTTCCTTTTTTTACATTTTGCTAATATTTTTCAATAATAACTGCAGAACACTAAAAACTATATCTTGTAACACATCAGGTTATTGTGCCACAATAAAGTTCCTGAAATTTTGTGTGACATATAAAGAGAGTAATTTTAGTAAATAACTCATCGTTGAGTTCCAGTTTCTGACTGAAGACCATTATGCCACGGAAGTCACGCGTGTTTTTTTAAACTATTGTCATTGGAACGAATTTTGTTATTTTTGTAATTGATTTTATGTTTGAGCAGCGTCCAATACTGTGTATGCTTCGAGTTTAATTAATTTATTTAAACTAACTGCGTTCAATATTTATTATAATCTATTTGAGTAATAATTTCTCATGTAGATTCATTATGTTATAAAATTCATAATCTCCATGGGAATCAAGATTAGTTTTTTCAGAGAATTTTAGCGAATAATTCAACAATTCAGTGAACCGAAGCTAAACGAGTACGAGTTTTACGTTGTAAGGTTTTTATTCGTAATATCGGTCCAGATACTCTCACCGTTTCGGATGAAGCCGTACAGAGCGCTATCTGGCGTCTCGATCGATAAACTCAAGTATCAATAACAACAAGCCCCTGCTTCTTCTTCTTCTTTCCCCCTTGTGCAGCTCTCGTTGGCGCCTTCAAGAAAAAAAAAAGCGCGCCCCTTGCTGTATGCCGAATAATTTCGCCCCTCACAAACACTTTGCAACATCTTTCATCTCTCACTTGGCCCGACTCAACATCTCCGACAGAAACATTTATTATACTTATTTTCATGAATTTAATAAAACTCAAATGCAAGGAAAAGTAAATCAATTACAGATAATTTCTCTGAATGAAATTGTTAGTAACATAAAGTTGGTTAATTTAGCATCAACGATTAAACAATTTATTTTCATAATTTTCAAATCTGTTATGAAGAAACAGCGCAGTTAGTAATTTTATTTTATTGTGACACAGATTTGATATAACTATAAATTAGTACAAATCAAATTCGATTTTTACTCTCTGATCCCATTATAGAAGCCCGAAATTTATTGAAATGATATCCTTAGTTAGCCGTCTCCCGATATAAAAGTGTGTTCTCATTTTGTATTATCAATCTGAAGATAGCGACGCTATAAGGCATTGACATCGACCTTTCTATTTCCGCTCAATTTTAAATACATAAGTTATCTTTAGGATGTTTTGCTACTGGAAGAACACATTAAATTGAAGGGTCGCAACCTCGTCAATTAGTCCTTTCTGGAGACTTGCAATTTTCTTAGTCACGTTTGACGGAGTTTATTTCGACACTGGCATATTTATGATATTTTGCAAGAATTTGTCTGGCAATAAATTCGTTAAAATCAGAACTCTGCTATACAAATATTTTATTTACTAAATGTTAACATCGGATGTTCATGTTATGCTGGTTCGGGAAATATATACTTATTATAAGTTAATATTAGCATAGATCAATAACTTGTTGATTAAGTAAAAATGTAGAATGAACTTGAGCGCACTGCTGAATAATCAGTTAGAAAAAAGTTGCCCAACCTCTTTCTCATACAATCATTTGTCCGAACTGTCTTTGCCAAGGTTGATATTTTCTTATTTCCCAATTACCAATTAATTGAATTTCTCAATTTTTAGTTTCAATATTTTTCTAACGAAAACTTTAAGCGTTTAAATTGTTATTTACTTTTTAAAAATGAATGAAATCGCATCTGAACCGAATAAAGTCAAAAATGTAAGATTATAATAGTCATAGTAAAAAGTATAGGAGAATATCCTAGTTCTCTACTTTGCCAAATTAATTTAATGTCATATTGAAACATTACACATTTTGACTCTCCAGCTTCATGTAAAGGAGAGACAAGTTACATAAGTAACAGTACCTGGTGGACAGTAAGAATTCAATCAGAAATTAAATGTGATTTTTATGATTGTAAAAAATCTACCAAAGAACACAAAAGCTCATGAAACTGAGTGGGTTCGAGACTGCATTAATCGAAGGAAAATGGTTGGTCTGGTGAAGACCAGTGGTCGAAAGTTCGTAGCGTCTAGGTATTAGAAGGAGCTGAGTCAGTAAACATGGCCAAATAGAACGTTGAGGGGTAACTTGATAGCACTAAATTTACTCGTTTGCCGGGCCGGCAGGTGTAGCAACGGATATAAAGTCCAGATACGGGAGCTGTCTGCGATTGTCGCACTGATAAGGAGCCGCCGGGAGAAGTGCTAATTGCGAACACAAGGCCCAACCTCAGTAAAAATACCTGCGACCAGACAGCTGCTTAAAATTCCTCATCATACCTCCATGTCCTAGCACGTAGGTGATTCGAAACATTTTTATCTGTCGCAAATTTATCGGAGGCGATCGGTAACAAAAAAGAAAGACTCCAAAGAAACGATCAATTTGTTATAATGAAATTACACGCTGATGATGTTTGTGGGAAGATGAATGCCTTTGGGAGAGGACGTGCTAGCTATTTAGAGCGCAAATGACACCTTTGAAGGGGAGGTTGGCAGGTAGCGAAAACAATGGTTGTCAGAGCAACTCTAATTGGCTGGGATTCAGCTGTGATACAACGGCTATCTGCCAATCACAGACACAACGATCTCATTCTCGCCTGCTGTTCTTCAATCATCAGCTCACTTCACGTACTTGCTACATTTAAATCAGCTTTTACGATCTCTTAGGCCGCCATTTAAAAGAAAATCGTTTCATTTACAGCTACCATTCATTGTCAGAGGAAAGGTACCAAAGCTCACCTTCTATTGTACCACGAGATAGTAAACAAATAATTATTTTGCATACGGAATGAAAAGAGTCGTAGACCAGTTATCACTTTGTGTTCATTAACTATCACAGCAATCATTGCTTGTGGAGACAAGAGCATCAACTGAGATAAGTCGGCTTACTTTAGGTAGAGGTGACCATGACTTCATAAATGAGATAAGTCACAAAAACACAGTTACTTACGCACGTGGAACATGGGACTATTTGAAAGCCGTAAAATAACTTACAGCAGATAATATTAATAAATCAATTATTGACCTTATACAGACACTTTAGTTTTCATTTATACAAGTTCGTATCTTCTTCAGGTTTTCTTCCTAAAGAGGAGGTTTTCACAGAGAATTAAAATTATAGACTAATTGTATAACGTAAACTAAGATAAATTAAATTAACAAAGAACAAACAACTTACGAAATTATTATAACAAACTAGCACTAAAAATAATTAACATGTTTTAAGTTCACAAAATTGAGAAAACACTATTCACTTCAGACCCCCTTTTTTTCTAAATTTTGTGAAATTAACGACATGTTAATTATTTTTAGTGCCAGTTTGTTATAATAATAATTAACATGTTTTAAGTTCACAAAATTTAGAAAAAAGGGGGGCTGAAGTGAATATTGTTTTCTCAATTTTGTGAACTTAAAAAAGGGTTAATTGTTTGTAGTGCTACTTTTAATAATTTTGATAAAAACAAATTGTTTGGTTTACTTTAGTTTAACTTTTCTTTTTTCTACAATTAGGCTCTAATTTAATCATTTGTAAGTACCTCCTTTTTAGGAAGAAAACCTGAAGATGATACGAACATGTATCGAAACGTTGTTACGCTACAAATATAAAATAACGTTCTTGTACAAGGTCAATATTTGATTCATTAATTTGAAAACAGACGTAAAATTAAAACTTTAAAACAGATAAAAAATTGAGAAGAATGTAAAACGTTTTTCAAGCTACTTTGATTTGTAAGTACAGTCCCATATGCGTATTGAAGTACTTGGAACACACGTGAATGGACAGTTTACAACTGAAGGATATATAAAAAGAAATATTAGATGCAAGTAGTAATAACAGTAATATTGATTGATCTAAAGCGAATGGAAGACATGGGTCTAATTTTTATACGTTACAATAAAGAAGATGTGAGTTAATTCTTATGCCAATATTAGTATATTTTCCCTCATGTTATTTTTCATTTAATCGCGTAAATGAAAAGCAAGTCATTCTGAATTGTTTTAGTAATATTAATTTTTGAATGAGCCGTTATTTGATTTTATCGACGAGGACATGTAAACGAATTTAAAAAGCAAAATCTTGAGGAAATAACATTAGTGAGGTGTGAAATGTCGAGCCTGTCGTCTGTGAAAAAACTCTTTAATTATTCGAGATGTCCCATTTTGGACAAGTTTTGAAGCGCGCATTCTTTTTCTCGCCTCGCCCCGCTGCTGGAGAGAGAGAACTATTTGTAGGCAGCCTTTCACAGATGTGAACCGTTCTCTGCTAAACATGCAACTTGTTTATGTGTAACGCGAGCTTTTCCACGCACGCACAAATCTGCCCCCTCCCTTTTTCATTGCTCGCAACTGAGAAGAGAAGAGCCAGCATTAATTCATCCCGCTATTATGTGTCCGCCCGTGGATAGTAGTGGAGCTTCTTGCGTGAATACGCTGCAGTGGAACTCTCTATTTGGTTATTAGCCGAGGCGCCCCATAAAGAGAGCATCCTGAATAGAGGTCGTTCTCTTTAATTCGCGGAGTGGGGACGCAGGGAACGACAAATTGATAATATTGTCTCCTAGCAACTCTCCCAAGGCGGGCCTGTGAGGCGGGACTCGCCATTTACAGTCTCGAATTCCGTACGGCCTTCACCCAAAGGAGAGCTCAGTTTTCAAACAATCGACTAATTTTAAATATCCTCACTCCACCACTCCACTCCGGCCGCATATAAAATTGTCCACCTATAACTGTGAGCCAATGAAACTGATGAAATCAGCAAACAGAACAGAGAAAGTGTCCTTTACCTCGCTTCTCACATGGTAAATACTTAAACGCATGTGGCACGTATGTACGTAGTTTACTAAAAACCGTGTTTCATACTAATAGAAAAAACTTTCAACGGTTTCAAGGACGACCTATGTGATACCGTTACGACACAGTGCATGAGAATTATAAACGATGGCACATCGACCTTTTACATATAATTAATCCACGAGTTTGACGTGTAAGTTCAATACGAGACAAGTTCAAGAGAAAGTTACATCCAAGGTTATGATATCGTTCTTGCCAGGAGAACGACATCGAGCCATGAATACGTCAAGAGATTATGACAAACAGGAACAGTTTTTAAATTTTTTTTTACACAGAAAGGTTGTGTAGCATTTATTAATTTTTTATTTGATCGTTTTACAAACAAATTTTTTCTATCTTTATGAGTCCAAGATGTGACATAAGTTTTTATTGTTAAATTGAAATATATCCGTATGGTTTGAAAAATTAATAATAAGAAAAATATCTAAATACAGACGAAAGAAGTGATGATATAAATACCACACAAAGTTTCTGGACGCTTTGTTCCTGTCTTCATGTGCAGAAAAAACGCAAGGGCCTAGAGAAACACAAGTCTTGTTGTCTCTCTGTAGACTCTCGCGTTTTTTCTGCACCTGAAGAAAGGTAAAGGTTTCCAGAAACGGTCTGTGTTATTTACATCATCACATCATTTGTCTGTATTTGGCTACTTTTCTTATTATTAGTTTTTCTATTTATCACGCAACCAAGAATATAACAACATTTTTATTGAGCTAATGTGCTCCAGATGGACAGATGGAGTGGCGTCAGTGTCGTCTTTCAATTGAGCGCCGCTTCTCCCTGTCCCTTCCCCGACACCAATTAAATTTCGAGTTCCTAATTTAAGTGTTAAATTGTGTGTTGGGTGACCCCGAAACAGATTTCGGGCTTGATTTTTCCTGGATGAGTTTTCCGTGCTTGAATGTAGTTTCACTTATTCCTGACGGGTTCTCTTCGCTTTTAGCTCATTACAGGTACAGAAAACAGAGTGAAACTGTTTCCCACGTCGTTTATTGTGGGAATCGATACTCGTAAGTAATTTTTGTAGTATTTTTTTCAGACAGGTTTATAATATATTTAATTCGTAATTTGTGTGTTCTTAATATTTTTAATTACTACTTCCTGCGAATATTTCTGGAACCAGTTTTTAAGTTTTGTGAACTGAATTGTGCAGTTGTGTCGCTCTTGGCCCTTCTGTTTTTTAGTGGATTTTTTAGCACCTGAATAAAGGAACAAGGCTTACAGAAAGGTTGTGTAGTATTTATAGCATCACTTCTTTTGCATCTATTTGACTATTTTTCTCATCATTATTTCTGGAACGTATAATTCTTGTAATTAATATTTAAGCAGCATACAAAAATAAGTATTTAAATTTTAGGAAGCAAAATATATAATCTCTGATAAACGAAGCATTAGATTTTCTAGTTATAAGAAACGTGGTTTTAATGTGCTGTGTATTGAGATATAAAATTTCATTACTTTGAATTTAATTTTAACTAGGTGTCTGTAGGTGCATACTATATTTATGTAGAAATGACAATCCTAAACGAGGAAACTTTACTAATCTAAACTGACAGGGTCGTTTAACACATTCTGAAATATTTACGTCACATGGAACCTTCAGGCTTGTTTCATATCTGTAGAAAAGCATGACTAAACGTTTGCGCCTTCCTTATTTGAAACTGCTTTGGACTACTGTGGTATTTATCAAGAAAACCTTTTTTTATATATTTGTACATGAATTCGCCGAAGTTACACTTGAAAGAAATAGTTACGTCAAGTCCAGAAGCCGCGAGTTTTCGTTCGGCTTGTAGTAAAATGACCTGCTTTAGATACAACATGACGACGTAAATAATTAAACGATTGATTATGGAATCACTAGCCCTTAAACGGTTAAATAAGAGATGCAGTGACAAGAAAAACCGGAGAATATGGTAGGAGCACGTGATCACCGGTACCTGTTGATGACGAGGAATACAGTCTTTGGTCCCCACGCAAGCGCAGGCTGAAGCACCTACGCAACCGAAGAGCGACAAATTAGCTCTCTAGAGCGGTCCCCCATCCGCAGTCAAAGCCACAGAGCCACCTAGAAACGACACACGTCACACCTCTTATCTGGAAAGACGCCATCGACATGTATCTCACGTAAAAACAGAACGTAAAACTGAAGAGACGCCGCCTACCATAAGTAATTCATATCTGAACCATTAGCAGAAAAAAAATAAAATAACATTTACCGCTTGTGACCGTGAAACCAGTCTTCACTTGGCGATAACTTTTATTGCACACAGGCTAATATTTGCCGATAAACCTTTTTACGAAGTGTACATCAAACAAATCTATGTCATTTCTTGGCAATCTGGAAGGTAATTGACAATATTAATCATGAAAAAATATCTGATAATTATAATAATATAAATAAGAGTACTCTAGGCGATTGCGTATTCTAATAAATGATTTAAAATGAGTTATTACACCAGTCACAACTTCGAGGTATGAATGTGATTTAAAGATCACAGTACATCGTCACAGACAGTTTAATTCCACAAGTATCAGCGTGATGATGGCCCTGATCAAAAATTAAAACGTTAAGTCTGGAAGACGTTGCCCTGGTAGTCTGAATAGAGTTCAATCTCTCTGTGCTTGGAATATTTGTGGCATATCAACGGCCACTTATTACGATAGCCCATATGAGTCAGCTTTACACAGTCAGGTGTTTTGTTAAAGAGACTAATAGCTTGCCTTTTACCCATGTACGACACTCCATTACGTCCCCTTTCCATAATTACGATAACCCAGAACAGTCTATGGATGCAAATGAAGTTCTTATACGCGTTAAGGTAAGCTTCGTTAATTGCAAATATAATTTCCAATCAACTCTATGTAGAATGGAATAATGCAGGAATAACAAAAACTTATTTCATTATCAACCACATTTCAAAGGGGTTCAAAAAAAATTTTTAAGGCACAGTTCTTTATATAATTGAGTACTTTTGGTATCACATCCATTCGGGAAAAGCAGATCAACGAAGCCGAATTAAAATTCAGTTAGAATAATTTAATTCTTTTACTGCTTCCTAAGCGAAACATGCTAAAACATACTTTAGCATTTGAAAACCTTGAAATTAATCCAGATTCCCACAAAAATAGAAAAGAGTATGGGGACAAATTATTATAAGAATTTTTTTTTCTTTTTTCAATTAGACCCTCCCTGTAGAATACTCCAAAAGAAAAAATGGCCGAATGATCTGAAAGGCGATTAACTCCACGATGCGGGATAATATTATTAGAGAGATTCTCACTCACGCTATATTGTCATAAAATTAACTGGTAGAACATGCTTGGTTTAGGGTTCTGATAGTAAATTTTGTAATAAATTAAAAAATAGGATGACGCATAGCTATTCTCGCGTAACTTAAGAAATAAATCGAAAGCATACTGTACACTTATATGAAGTCGGGGGATAGTTCATAGCTGAATGGTTTCCATCCGATATTTAGGGAATTGTTGGCAAACGTGAAAGAGGGACGCGGCATTAGCATAGGAGAGGTGTTGTGTGTCGCCGACATAACCAATCCGTGTTACTATCAGATGCGGCGCAAATTAGCAGCTAAAGGCGGAGCTAATTCTGGAGGACACAGCGAGATAGAGATCGCTCCTGGACCAACTATTGGAACAGGTTCGGCGACGTGGAGTGCGGGGGTGGTGGTGGTGACGCTGGCTGTAATGTCCTGACTAAACTTCTCCAACAATTTCAAAACCTGATTACATTTCTCTGTCGTCTCAGCGTTTGTCTGACGAACATATGGAGAGTTTCTTACACTGCCCTCGGCTCTAGTCTCATTTATACCTCAATTTACATATCTTACCCCTCATGTGTCCTTCATTTTATATCGCCCTATTATACCAAACTGAGGATATGAATATAAACGAAAAATAAGTAATACAACTTTATGTTTCAGACATTTGTTGTATCAAGTATATTAAGATTATAATTAGAAATTTGAGAAATAATGTTTAACAACAAAGTTTAAATAGTTTTTAACAATATTATTTCTCATCCCTATTTTGTCAAAGTATTCAATCTGGATAAAATGTACTTTTAAAAACATTTACAGAATTTCGGCTCTTTGTTGTATGCACTAATTTTTTTTAAGGATTGCAGAAATTCAGCGATTTAAAAACGGAGAAAGATATTAACTGATTTTTATTTTATTTTGTGTAATGACAGGCTAGACAAATACACTACAAAAGAATTCATCCATTATATATGGACAAATTGAAACGAGATATTAAATTTTATTTATAATATAAGCAATGATAATGATGAGTGACAATACGTTATATAGAGACCGTGTGTTTAAGCTTGAAGGCCAGCGTGACAGCGCCGTCCTTTCGATCGTAAATCAGAACAGGACGCTGTCACAATCGTTTCGCTGCTTCGAAGCGAAGTTCCCCCCCCCCCCCCCCCGACAACAACACGAGCTGCAGTAATGGCATGCATTATTGTAAAACGTGCAGTATCGTTTCAATTTATAGCCAAAGATTGCTCTAATTACTGACCCGTCTTTTCCCGATGATTACCTGGAAATCGATTAGTATTTCCGACTAGCTGGGTCTAGTAATAGATTTCACGGTAATATATTAATTTTCCCAGATCTTCGTTGGATCATACGTGAAGATTTCGTGTACGATGTTATTGCTTCATAAAGGTGCTCCGTGCACCGGGAGTCAAGTAGCGTCCATTACGCCGAGTACATGCAATTTTGGTATTTTTAGCCTCGCACTGCAAGTACACTGCACTTCATTCCACGGCCTTGCATCGAGTAAATATTACAAAATCGGTTTCTTCCGAATCGACAAATTCCTAAGACATATTAGAAGACTATTTCTTACAAGGCATCTGTTTTTTTTAAAAAATGTTTGTCACTCACATCACTTCAATAAAGTATTACCGTAATTTGGAGTTAGTATTTTTATTATTTATTTCGGTGTTAGCTATCATTTAACAACCAATGTTCTCTCTATAAATAAGTTTATAACTTGGTTGTGAGAATCGGAAAAGTTAACTTCTCTCGTAAAATAAATTGTATCCAGCAGATAAATGCGATTGTTCGTTGTTTTACTACACAAATATTTAAAGGGCCTTCATCTTTTGAATAGAAATTAGCTCCTGTAATTGACGTCACATTTTAGCGATACGAAAAAATTGATTAGTGGAGAATTTGTGTACCTAAAATTGTGTATATGTTATCTGTAAAACCTTTAAAAAAAACTGTAAATGCATATTAAATAATTAATGACGAACATCACGACAGTTTTACTTAATTTTCATACTTTATCGTAGTACCAGTGATGAATATTAAGAAAAATAATGAATATTAACGAGATTATTGTTATATTTATTCAACACGTTAAAGAATTGGCTCTATTTGTTTGAGGACCAAGCAAAATGCAAGTTAATTTGAGCGGCCAGAGTTCCTGCCGTAGCATGTGTAGAACCATTAATGTGTGAGCGCCCAGCGTAAACGTCACACAACTAAACTAACTTGGATCCAAGTCCGCTTACTCATTGTGGCCAAGGACACTAATTTCGGGTAATTGTAATTAGCTTACATTTAAGATAGGATAAGATCTTATTTTTGTGATTCAGTGACAATTGTTGACGCCAGGCGCCGAGATGCGCCATGCTAACGAGGCTTTCGTGCCGGGTGATATATGGCGCCCATAAACACCGTCTTGTAGCGATGCAGGCTTCCATGTTGCCCTCAATAAACAGCCCCCGGCAGAGGCTAGGTGGTCTTCTCTGCCCAGACACCGACAAATCGCCAGACTTACTTCTGCGCAATGGCACGAAAATCAGCGGCGCTCGCGACGTCAAATTGCTTACAATACAAAGGTAAAAGTCAACCAATACTTCTGTAATTGACATTTGTTTAATTATTTACCCCACGGGAATCTTTTAATGACGTCAGACTAAAATCACTATTATGACAAGTACTTTGTTGTTTCCCAACGTACTCGTGTTGAAAAAAATATACTATTTTGAAAACATGTAGCACAAAATACAATTTTTGACTTTTGGCGCATAAAATATTGTAACAACATTTAATACTCAGATAAATGAATATATATATTGGGTAGGAACAATTATAGTTAGTTATTTTCACCATTTGTGAGACACCGATGAATCGCCAGAACTACTGCTGCACGAAACTATAAAGGTTCCACCATCTTTTAGAGGATGACACACATCGTCTAAATACATATTTTAAATAATAAAACAATAAATATATCACTTTGTAAATTAATTTTTCGTCTTCTACATTATATTTCTTTGTTATTACATTAAGGTAAGTTAATTACCACTAAATAACATGAAAAATATAATACTTATTGATTTTACATTAATAATATTACGTACGTTATTTTAAACTTGACATACAGAATTTTTGTATGACACGGGTTATTTTTCAAAGAATTTTCTTTTTCTTTCTATGGCTACTACATAATCTCGTATCCAGTCCTGAAATACGTTACCAAATAACAGACAAAATTAAGTGTTAAAATAAATACCCCACATTGTTTCCGCAATCCTACGTTGTTTCCGTCAGGTAAAAAAACGAAACTACCACAAAATCTCTTCCGTTTTTGATTCACGTGACTAAAGCAATAAGGATTGCAGGAACGTTGTGAGGTATTCATTCTATCAGTTATTTTTCCCTGTTACTTCTCTATTAATTTATGTAATTAGTATACTTTTAACGCAGACGTTTTATATTTATAATTTCAGAGGTTATAAATCATTTACAGAATTTTAAACTATATTTCATGAAATTGTATTTAGTATCATACATTCAGAAATTAGGATAACTTTGTGTCTGTATTTTGATGTTTCGTAATATATAAACATGAAATAATCCGGTATATAATAAAAATTAATACGTTAGTTTCAAGGAGAATTTAATTCGAGAAACAATATCACAGAAAAAAACGTTAAACGTTGCTGGACGCGTCGACGCTACTTTGTGTCTTCCTCACAGGATTTGAATACGAATGATCTATGTGAAAATAGTAAATAAAGACGTGAAGTTGTGTAAAAACAAAAAAATTCGGTATAAATTGTTTAGGAAATTAAATTTACCTGGAAATTAAGGAGATATTATTTTTATTAATTGATTGTCATAAAATCTATATCGATAATAATAGTTTTCTCACAAATCCTATTAGACGAAAATAATATTAAATAATTTATAATTGTTCCTGCTATTTAGGGGTTTAAACTAGGCAAAACAAGTAAATCTGAATTGATAACGACGTTGTTTTGGAAACATGTTTTCAGTTTTTTTCAAGCCATAATAACGATAACATGTACATAATCCAGTTACTTTCACCTTTTCCTATTTATTATTATTTAATTCCAATATTTATGACTTCCTTAAGTCCTTACTGAAGCAGAAAAATATGTTTCTTAATTTTATTATTCGTCAGCTCATCAGTGTTAAAATTTGAAATCAGTATGACATAACTGGTTTGCTTGTCACAGAAATGGCATAAATAATAAAATAATTCTTTATTATCTGAGTCTTCTATCTTCATTGCACGAAGAACTCGGTTACAAAACAGAGTAAAGCTTATACTACTTAGAAATCCAGCAAACGTTCAATAGGTTTAATAATTTTTACAAAGAAAATATTTACGAATAGAAGCGGAAACAAATAAAATAAAGTTGTATCAATTCGTAGATGAACCTAAGTTTTAACTCTATTTGATTTATAAGGTTTATATTATCTGAGATTCTTATAGCACAATATAAATATTACTAGACATATAGTCGGGAAAATAAAATTTAATGAAAACTTTCATTGTTTCATATAAAAATTTAAATACACGACATTTCGTTCTCATTATTTGTCATTCTCCGAAGAGGACGAAAAGTAATTTATCATAAATGAGAACCATAGTAATTCTTAATTATTATCTGTGTGGCCTTCATGGCTATTAATATTTACATTTCAGTTTGATTGATCTTTATCAGTTTTTCATTTATAATGTATTACGCATTAAAATACGTGAAGAGAAAAAATTATAAACTTGAGTTAAAAAGAATGGATCCCTTATAATTAAGTGCTCAAATTCTTATGAAAAGTGTATATAAAAGACAGGAAAGAGAAATAATTTGGGTTCCATACTAATATTAAAACTACATGGCAATTACTCGAACAGGAAATGTAATGCATCGCAACTAATTATCAGAATATCAATTTTATTATAACGCCAGTATTTTTTTCTTAAAAAAATAACAAACAATAACAAAATAAATTAAAAACTACAGAAAAATTAAAAATTTTGCGCTCGCGGGATATTAAAAGATATTTCACAGATATACAGAAATAATTTATAAATCGTAAATAGCATAGTTGCGATTTGCGCTAGCTCAAATTTAATAAACTGTATTATAAATGTGGTATATTTTTTAAAATCTTTCAAAAATAACATGAATAATATTTTTCAAACTTATAAGCTGTAAATACTAATCCAAATTCCCCACGTTTATATGACAGCAGCTCAGGGCATATGAATTGTGTACATATGTATTTTAAATATTGTTGATTTTTTCTTTCACGCTCCTGATTGGATGATATGTTACATAAGTTCTCTTTTTGTCTGTCATGAAAGTCGGTTGGTGTAACTTTTGCGATGTAATATAAAGGGGTTCCCGTTTGCCCCTTGTGCATAACTGGTTGGTTGCGTTGAGATAATCCAATAGAGCTTCGCTGACAAACGTCGCACAGGGAAACGCAGTTGAGATAGTTGCGTTCTCTTATCTGACGCCGGTTCCTTTGGTGCACCTACAGAGTACACCATATTTCATTAGCGATCCCGACTTAACGTAAGACTGACAGAAGGGTCGGCCTTTCAACTTGGCAAATTATTACACTACTATCGGGCGGTAGCCAAAGAACTTTTTTTTATGTATTCCTCGTCATATATGTCAGTAATATCTTGTATAATATAAGAATTAAGAAACGTATCTAAGAAAATTATTTCAACAATTATAATTGTGCAAATACTGTTTGGAAATGGAAATACGCCAAGAAAAAGAATTTAATAAAGTCAATTAATTTTTGACGTGATTTAATACAAATGTAATTTATCGAGATAGTAGCATTTCAATCTAAATTATGTATATTTAGAGACAGAAAATGTTCAATAAAAAGTGGGGGTGTTGAATGTTTATTGTACACATTCTATCAAGGAAAAAAAAAGTAATAAGAAAAATACTTTAATAATATTTTATGGATTTTTAATCGTTATAATAAAAATAGACAATGCCGTTACGAAAAACATAGTTTCATAATATCCGTCATTTTTAAAACTTTATGTGCACGACTGAGAAAATGATGATTATACCTCGTACGAAATTGCATTTATTTTCCAATGATGTCAAAACATTATTTAAAAATATAGTGATAATTCGACACTGCACCTCCAGAATTCATTTTATACTGGTAGTAAAAGTCATTTGTAGGTTATTACAGAAACAAATGTAATGAAAATTGTCGTAGAAAACAAAACTAACATGAATTATTTTATGAAAAAATGGCAAAATAAAGTCGAAACATCTTTAGACGGGGATTTGGAAAGGAAAAGCGGATCTTAATATTCTTAAAATGATGTTGTCGTGGTTATACAAATCTCTTTGTTTTGTAGCAGTAGCCGATTTCTACTATTACAGGTAATTAAACACGATAAACAGAACCAGAACCTATAATAAGTTATCCACCTCGTAAATTGAAGTAAATGTAAACATAAACGAAGTGTGATGATAACCATATTAACAAATTGAAATGGAAAGGTGTTCGTGCTCTATCACGATAAATCATAAGTTCCAGTCTTTAAGATCGCATAGGTATTTTTTTAATGAAAATGTTGAATCTGTCAAAGAAC
The DNA here is from genome assembly GCA_037074705.1 of Zhengitettix transpicula. Taxonomy (NCBI): domain Eukaryota; kingdom Metazoa; phylum Arthropoda; class Insecta; order Orthoptera; family Tetrigidae; genus Zhengitettix; species Zhengitettix transpicula. Next base: position 182,970,538 of record CM073591.1, on the reverse strand, counting down.
CACAACTCCTAAAATGGTTTCATCGAAGGTTGTCAATTACAGGGTACGCCGTTTTGTGATCAAATACTTCTCAACCGTCAATGAATGTAATTAATTTAACTTAGACGTCCTTGCTCAAAGTGCTTGTTTAATTTCTGAGAGGATTCATTTATAGCGGGAAGAGCGGGAAGCGTCTATAAAGAAAGAAAAATAAATCCATTAAATTTCTCACCTCTCTTATAAACTCTCGGACTGAACTGTAGATTTTTAAGCGAAGCAAAAGAAAGACCGTTTTATGTATATTCGGTTCCGCGGAAGAGATCTTAATATGACTTTCAAAAGAAGTTGCGGGAGTAATCTGAGGGTGGAAAGACACGGTGGAGGGAGTGACGGAGAGGGAGGAACAAGAAGCATTCCTGCTGCACGGATAAACCACGGAAAAAACGAGCCAATAAAAATATGTTCCTGAGGGAAAGTGAGAGGAATGTGGCCGAGAGAAGATCGCGTGAGGGCGCCATAAAGCGCCAGCAGCGGCTTGGTGACTACGGCCCTTACTAGAATAAAAATTAATAACTCCAACAAATTTTGCGTTATTTTACTAAATAATATTTTTTCACATCAGATATTCTTTTGTAAACCCATTTAGCGTACTTCAGTAAACCGTACTGGAATTAAAAACTCAAGTTGAATACAATTTCTTGTAAAATGAATTCACTAGTGCGTATCTATGGAATTGTCAGTAATGATTAAAGGATTGACTAATTACATACATGTAATATTGAAATCATGAATGGATTATCGACACGAATTGCCTATGGAAGGTGTCATATATATATATATATATATATATATATATATATATGTATATGTATAGTGTTATGTGTGAACTAATTTAGATAAGGTAATAGAAATGTAAGTTAAATAGGTTACCGGTCAATTCCAGGAAGGTTTTTAACATCAAGCATATGAAAAGAATTGAAATATATTAGATGGGTTTTTTAAAAAAATCTCTTAATCAAGGTCGGAACACGGAAATTAAATTTAATAACCAAAATATATTATTATACAAGATTACAAGCACTTCATCTTCATTCCATTTCGTTAGAATATTTTTCCGCTGCTGTAATTAATATGTATTACAATTTTCAGTTATGAAAGACATATTCTCGTTTAGGTGAAAGAAGACAGATTATTACGGAAACAGGAGGTCAATACTTTAGTGAAAAAAGCTGAAACCAGAAAAATGAATTTACAGCGAGCCGACGAAGATTATAGTCGATTTATGAAATGACTGATATTTTGCGAACAGGTTTGAGACACACGATTACCATTACTTAGTGCATCTTATTCTCATTAAAATACTGAGAAATTTTTAACCATGATTTAAGTTTCAAGAGAAATGTCACTTGTTTTTAATTATTAATCTTGAGCGTCGGTTCGATTAAAATATTCTGCAAATGAATTTGTAAGAACTTCGTGCAAACACCAGGAATCACAGAAAAGCTTTTTAAATGAGAATAAAGTACCAAAAGACTTGGAATTTCCCTTTTATGTTCAAAATGGAACATTAACTTTAAAAATTAGTGTTTGACATAATAAAATGCATTCTGTTTGATGAACGCCGAGAAATTATAAGACGCGTAATCTGAATGAATTATCATTCGCAATATTAATTCTTGTATGAACACATGCCTGAAAAGGCCTTGGAAATTATTTATACTGCATCAATATGTGGGAAATATTTACATAAGAATTTCGGCAATGTATGGAAGTATCAAATGTCCACCTGATAAAGTCTTAGTGTTAGAACGAAACGTTGTGAAAATTTTTCTTCATAGTTTTTTGATAATAAATTATGGTTGTTTTCATACATTGATTTTTATAATACTTGAATATGCATTTACTACACGAGCACGTGGAAGCATGATTTGTTTACTGAGTTATTCGGACCACTCAGCTTTGGAAAGGTAAATCGGAACTCAACGATCCCTAATTACATTTTATTAATTAATGTAGTTCAAAGTAAATACTTAAAAAAACATAATTTTTTTATCTGTAAGGAAGAATTTTAGGGCAAATGCAGAAGACGGTAATGTGCATCGAAAGGAGAAAATTAGTTTCTAAATGTAGAGGTTCAAGATATTAGCTAACACAAAAAAGCTGAAAAATTTCTTTTAATTTATGTGAATCGAATATATTATGTTATTATTTTTTATGCAAAGACTGAATTAACTTCAGTTCTGATATAATAACATATATAGTTGATAAATGCATTAATTTTTATCAATTATCAAGTATAATAATTATATTTTTTACCTCGCAGGCTTTTCCGTCATATCAAGAATAAATAATTAATTCATATTCATTGGAGAATTCCATTTCAACTAGATTTTGTTCCCGTTTGTCATAAAGCTATATCAAACTTATAGAATATTAGTAAATTTTATTTCTGTAGTCATTTGACAAATCTACATTAACATTTACTGGTATAAAATATTGTGTGTAATAATTGTTAATAAAGTTTTTATTTCATTGGTACTTAACGTGTTGTTTCAAGTCAGCTATTTAAAGTTGGAAATAAGATCTGTTGTATTTTTCTACAAAGCATTTGCAAGGAGGCAAGTTGGAAATAAAACCTGTTGTATTTTTCTACAAAGCATTTGCAAGGAGGCCTATACAATACGGGTGTAATAAAGTAAAATCGACGTATTTTTCTGATAATAACTTATTTAAACCGAAACATACGTTGAATGTAATTTTGGTCTATAACAGTTATATTTGAGCTGTTTTGAATATTTTTTATGTTTGAATGCCAACGTAGTGGCGGCAGAGTTCCTCGGTTGAGAGAACAGGGTCCAATGTAAATATCTGCAGTTCTTTAAGAGCATGCCTTTGCCTCGAACGTACGAATAGTTAGCCAAGTCAAACAGTATAATTAGCAGAAATCATCGGAACGCGTTCTCGCTAACGACGCGTCGTCCACATGTTAATTAGGAGCCCAATAGCGATGTTAGCACGTAGACTGACTCTTTGTGCGAGCCAAATTCGTAGAAGAGCGAACAATTTCACGTCAACGTTCTTCTCTTTGACGTTATAGCTAATCAATATTTACAGATTTATATGTGGCGGTAAGAACTATATGCGCTTTAACATTACTTTACGAGGGTTTATCTTCGGCTTATTGCAGTGAATCCTGAGTCGTTGCACTAAATAACTGGAATCGTAAATAATCAGACAAACTGATCGGTAGTAGGAAATTAATAATAATATATTCAACACTAATAAATTTTAGTAATAACAATCAACACTATCCTCCTCTATTACTCAAAATAAAATATTCGAGAAGAAATTAATAGCTTGGCCTATAGCCATTTGAATTCGTAAACAGACGATTCTTGGACTACTAGACTATATATTTACAATAACTATCAAAGACAGCCTTATCGACATTTTTATTTTAGGTACTGAAAACGGAAAACAATTATGATAATATTTCTATCTCACTGTTATAGACACAGTACTTAATATTTCTTTTAATTTAAATCTCTGGTCGAAAAAATATTACATACTAAATACGAAAATATTTCATACACTAAATACTTTACTTAATAAAATGTTCAATACATTTTAATAGTTCCCTTATATTTTTAATAAAATGTAGGAAAGTATCGAAATTTAACTACTTATAAAGTAATTAATAATTTTGAAAAGAAGTAACATTCGTTACGTTTCATTAAATTGGCGTTATAATGAATAAATTTCTATCTTTTTTAGTTGATTTCCTGAAGCTGAAATAATTATAATTGTCTAGAAACGTTTCTATGCCAATATTATTTTACTGAAAGTAATTTCAAGCAATCTAAAATATCACTAGAAATAAAATATTAAGATGAAAAAAATTTAGAATTTTAATAATACGGACAGTATTGATAATATAATTTTCTTTTGTGAATAAAAATGAAAATAAAGCAATAAATTAAAAACCTATGCATTTATTTAGTATCTGGTTTTTAATATAATATAATATTTTAGTACTATATTTACGTCTATCACTATATATATAATTTATTTTAATGAAAATTTGAAAAAAAAGACGATGTGAGGATTAAAATTGTTAAATGTGTAAATAATCCGCTTTTAACATTGTGAAATTACCACATCAGCATAAGTGAATACTTAATCAAAAATATTAATTAATATTGGGTATAATTGAGTCAGAAAGTATTCAATCATTTGAAATATGTGCTGCGTAACCTAAAACAAGTGAAGGTGAATCCAGATCTTTGTGAAATCAATTATTCAATGTAACGTTTTCCTCAGGTATTTTTTGATAGAAACCTGGGACGTAGAACCTCATTCATCTTTAACATCGGGCCGCCCATTGGAAAGGAACACCCACAAACAAATAAAATGCCCGTGATTGGAACACGCGGCCCTTAATAATTCATCAAAGGCCGAGTGTGCATGAATTTTAAAATATTTGTTCTGCTCGAATTATTTATTTATTTAGATGATAGCATGTTCTTGCTAATTGTTTCACGAAACGGACAGTCATCGTGAATTTTTTTTTCGGGACGACTGAATTTGCGAACTTGGATTCGATTACTCCTAAACAAATAAATATAAAGAAACATTATTTCGTAACTATTTTTACCGTGAAGATAACACATTATAAATCAAGTATAAGTTGTATAATAATTATTCTGGAGCCACAATGACTTTTCGTATTTCTTTCAATTAAATTACTTGGGAAGAAATTTACTTACAAATTCATATAATAAATACTCAAGGATACGTTTCAAACATTTATTGATGCAAACGAACATAATCAAAATTTATCTGTGACTGTATTTAAATGGAATGAAACTTTATCGTATATTATAAATAGAAGTTATTTAAGAATAGAAAACAGTAATTAAGGAACGTTTCATTATTAAAATAGTGACCAATATTCAATGGCACTACGATTTCAGAAATAAATTTTCGTAGAAAGTGTTGTCTAATAACTATTCTTTTAAAACAATTTCTAACATATAGGAATTTTATTTTTGATCTTCGTCGAGACAGTTATATATATTTTACATTAATTATTTAAATAAAAAATTAAAATTTTTATGGTAGTTAGTTTCACTATTTTCAATGCTGGAAGAATATTAAATTAATTCCAATAAATTCTAATTAAATATGCTTGTTGCACACCAACATTATACAATTTCAACACAAAACCTTTTTTCAAAGCAACTTGAATTTCTAAAGTGAGTAAGTCTCAGTCAGTTGTAAATACAACTTAAAATATACGAAAGCAAAAACAGATAAAGAATATAAAATCTTGGAACTGATAATTTCATTAGTAAATATTCTGAGTTTGAACGAATAGGCCTAATGGTGTTAGTGAATTCTATAAAGTAATATTTGATCATAAATAATGTACGGAGAACTGATATTTTTGTGTAAATTTGGGCACATTTTGTCTCCAGCAAAATATTATTTTTAAGCTATAGAATATATTTTACAATCACAAGAGGCACTACATTCAGAAAAGTGTTTGTTTAGTTGATCTTAGATTTAATTTAAGATACTTGGTTACTCTGTCATGTAAATTAGACACATTTAATTACATTTCGGAATGAAATATTAGTTTGTCTGTGAAGTAGTCACTAATAGCATTGATTTCTACTAAATTAACTATTAACAGAGCTTCTAAAGCCACTGCATCTCAAAAACAGAACGTTTGACTAAACTAATAGATAATTTGCTAGAAAAATTTGGATCTTGAGTAAGCTATTGGATTCCTATTCAAATTGTGAATAAGATTAATGCACTTATATCAATTTATCTTTCATTATTCGAGGACGGATGTCTGGAATGTATTTAACATACAAAACTTCCTGAATGTGTAAAAAATAAGGTTCGATACCGCAATGTGGGATCATATAAAAAGTCATATACGATTATTGTTAATGCACAAGCGAATAAGGTTCAGAAGGTAATTGGATACGAAATAAAATGATCTGAATGGACTAGACAAGAAAATTAACTATCCAAAATGTGTTGTCACACTAATACATTAGTTTTCACTTTCTAATTATAGTTTAGTACGAAATAAGACGTTAATACCATCTATCACGAATTTTTCTAATCGTCAGACTTGTAGTTCTAATTCAAATGACACAATTTTCATTATTACAATAATTTCAGACACCTATAAAATTGTATAAAAATTATTGAACGTATTCTCAATATTTGCATTCAACTGTCATTCTCATCGCCTTAAATTGTGTATTAATGTAACGAATATAGAATTAGTACAGATAGGGGTTTATATTGACTTATGAAAGCTCCACAAAGCTGAAGCCTGACCAATGCCTGACACTTCCAAGTCTTTACATATAATTTCCATGTCACACTTAGCGCTACACACGGCTTACAACACCCAGACCGCGTCTGAAAAAATTACGCCTAGCGTCGCCACGGCTCGTAAACTTGTAAGAACAATTTCACTTTCATAGACATTATATATGAATCCCTAACGTGAAAACAACACAAATAAAATTGTAATAAAAGGTCTATTATACCTGCCAGACTTTGTGATGACCATCTCGGTGCCCAGTTTGTGGAATTTCTCCCACAGGTCCTTTCCCTCGAGCGTCACCTTCGGGTCGTCGACGACGCCGTCCTCCTCGGGCTGCAGAGCTCGCAGCGGCCGCACCAGGGCCGGGTGGTGTTGGTGGTGAGCTGCGGCCGCCGCGGCGAGAACCTCTTCGGCCGTCGTGTAGGCGTGCGCCGGGGGTAGCGGGGGCGGCGGAGGCGGCAGTTTCGGCAGCAGAGACCCAGGGTACGGGCCGGCGCCACCCAAACCGGCGGCCGCGGCGGCTGCGGCCGCGAGGAAATGGTACTGGTGGTGCGCGGCGGCGGCGGGATGCGGCGCCGGAGGCGGCGGGGTCGGCGGAGCGGGCCCGTTGCCCGTCGGGTTCGGCGGCGGAGCAGGACTGCCGCTACCTCCGCCGCCACCTCCACCGCCGGCGCCGCCTCCACCCGCCGCCGTCAGCAGCGAGCTGACGCTAAAGTCCGTTGGCCGCTGTAGTAGGAACGGGTGGTACGCCATGGCGCGAGATGGGGGTGACCGCAGGAGTTCACTCTGCTCGAATCTCATGGGGGTGGCCGGTATGGTCTCTGATCACCGCTATCAAATACCCGGCGACAGTTCACCGCCGCGATACAAGCCCGCGTCACCGAGCACTCTCATCGCCGCTCTCCGGCTTTCCTCCTGCGCAGCTTGGGCATCACACACTGTCACAGTAAAGTATCTTCTTCGCTGAGAAACAAAAACCAGACGTCACAAATCGCACTGTCGTCACGCACTCGCGTTATGAGCTTGAGGATTCGAAGACGACGACGCGCGTCCGCAGCCGTTGATCAATACACTGACGGAGAGAGCTACGCCGCCGTGGCCACGCCTCGCAGTGTGAGATTCACCACCCTACTCGGCGAGCCGTCAGCTCCGACACCCCGCCAAGGCACCGTGTTAATGAGGGGAAGTAGCCTCCCCACGCTGGCGTCGCGGAGAGGGGAGACGAGTCGTCATTGGCCGGAGAGGCAGCGGCCCTGGCCAATAGAGCAGCCGTCGCCAGGGGAAGGGGGGTGTGAAATGTGGTCTCACGCTCAGAGGAGGGGAGGAAATGGTTCACATTAACACCTACAGGAACTAATCCTGGCCTTCAAATAACGCAGTGTCAATTTTGTTTTTACAAATGCAATTTCGAGATGATTTTTAAATATACGTGAAAAAGTTTCGTGCAAATTTTTTTTTATCTAAGAAAGTAACAAAATGGAAAATTTCGGAAACTTTAGAGTTTTTTGAACGTCATTTACACAGTTCGTTCGAATTTTGGTTTGCAACACGAATCTGCCTGCAATCTCTTGTTTCTCCCTATATTTACCTGGGATTTGAACCGCAGAGCTGGACCGGCGTGCAGACGAGCAGCAAACAATGGTTCACGCTGGACTGGGTTGCTTCTCGCCAGAGAGCGCGGTTTCACACTCCAGGTCTCGAAACCTGACACTCCTCCCCTCTCTCGCAGCCCCCTCTCTCACCCGAGTTCCCCTCTCGTCCCGTTCGCTACCACCCCTCTCTCTTTTATTTGTCTTGGCACTGCTCAGCCACCATCACACACACTCACACACACAAGAGAGAGATTTTTGCACCAAGTAGGTGGCATGTCCGGCGCGGCTGTCGCGTCTAGGAGGGGAGGGGAAGGCGGTAGGAGGGGGTCGCTCCGCCTCCTCGCGCCTGTGATTGACAGCTCCGTGTGAGGCCGTGTAACCGCAAGCGTCATCACCCTTCCTAGACTTTTTTCTCTTCATCTATCCCTTATCTTGTAATTCTTACATGGGCCTGGGGGAGAGAGGGCGTAGTGCGATCCGAGGCGCCCTGTATGGGGCATGAGTAATGCGTCCCAGTGTGAAACTGAGGCTGAGCAAAATGTTCACACAAAATCCCGCTGCTGTATTTACTAACTTTTAATTACTTTCCGCTGCCACCGCATATATCGCGCACAGACGTGGTCGGGTTTTCATAATACGATTTATTTATTAGAGAACGGGAGGAAAATAAAACAACATTTAGGCAACGTTGAGAAACAACTCGTATTCAATTGAATTTGCAGTGTAGCTGGCTGGATTATTTGCTTACGTGGTTAAGTGAAAATTATCAAAATGAGATGAAATCTGCTCTGCGTTCTTTTATATGCGTAATGGTATTATAACAGCTCTGAACGTGTCTGCAAATATCATAATTTGAATGCGGGGCCAATTATAATTATTCTGAAATTATATTTGAGCACACTGCAGAGTTAATTTTATGTACCTTTTGTGATCGTTTGTTCATTATAGAAGACAAACATTTGAATATTGATCAAATATTTCATATTTCCCATAATTATAATAAAATGTTTCTTTCTAGAAGCTTTATGTATTATTACAACCTAATTTTTCAAAAGATTTTACACCAAGTAAATAATAAAATTTAAACTTTACCAGTAAAACTATGAAATGTTTATTTTTCTTGATATTAATAAAGACTGCCGCTAAACTGAATTTACGAAACTCATTCACCGAATATTTTTTTAAAAAAAGTGTAACGTAACGTAATACAATATATGTAAATATGGGATTTAAAAACAAAATAATACTCGGTTAGAAATATAATTTAAGCAATGGCAACATTTATGTAGTTATCACTAATATTAAACAATTATAATTTTTTTTCTACTTTGAAGATACGGATGTAGCCATTTTATGCTACAGACGCTGGAGTGCAAATTTTCAAGGGCACTTTATTTTAGGATTTTATCTCCTTTTCCATTATTAGAAAAATGAGTTGACTACGATTTACCTTTTCCTATTATATTGTCTTTCTGTATTTCTAAAAAAAAGTCTCAAATGAAAAATTTAAACAATACTGCTCAGTTTAATTTGGATACACTCAAATTTAAATCTCTATTACAGACGAGTGAATGTCTGCCATAAATACACACTCAAAAATATAACTGGCGGCATTGTTTTATTAAATTAATAAATTTATATTGATTTTCTTTGAGTAATTGTCATAAAAAACATGAAATTATTTTTAAAAAATAAGTTAACCTAAATTAGTTGTAACCGATTCCAAGTAACACAATTCATACATGAATCTTTCATAATTCATAATTGAAGAATAATTAGGAATTATTCTTTAAACATCATTTTATCGAATCCTGGTACTGGCACATAATAAGGAAACAGAGAATCACGAAATTTCAATTACGACTATGTCGTTTATACTAAAAGATCATAAATCAATTTTTACTGGGGCATCTGCTAATCATTTTTCTGATTCAGGACACGAACTATGCAGAAGAAGCATTACATAAATTTCACTCAGGCAGAAAATTAATATAGCTGTAAAATAATATACATTTAATTATGTAATCTTGCATCCATTGACACTCCAGATAATTTCTCAAGACTCACATATTGACCAGCTTTAAGTGACCCACATTTTGGCTTGTCAAAATAAGTTAACTATTCTTTTAGTTGTATTATGAGAATGCTATTGATAATAAAAAGATAGGATTTAAATCTGTTTCAAAGAGTTTTTGTGCTTCTTTTCGGCTTCCATTTTTTTTATCAATTAAGTCCTAAATCGGGTATTGTTTGAAAGCCTACGAGAGGATAGACAGACATTATTTTTATTTTAGTATATCAACATTAACATATATATATTTATTTTATTATTTAGATTACCACATATTAAATAATATTTATTCTGTGAATTATGTTTATCTGAACCTCATGAAAGTATTTCTACTAAATTTTTTTTACTGTTAATAATACAGTGTAAATGACTGAAAGTCATTTTCGTAATTAAATCAATGTTAAGAATTTGATGGAAAATTCTATACCAAACTTATTGAGATGTCAAAAAATGAAATTGGTGTGCTTTAATAAATAATCAAGTCTTTCTATTTAACTAGAATGGGAAAGACTTCTCCGTATACTGAGATTGGTCTAGAGTTAATATTTCACCAACTGAATTCTCACATTCTTTCACGTATTATTAATACGAAGTCATAATTGTCTTCATAAGTGCACTATTCACAGAATACAAGTCATTGTTGGCGTTGAAAGTGCAAATTTCAGAGTTGATGCTGTTAGGGCCTGAGGGCCCGAGTTTCACCACGTCTTATTCTGGGGAACAAAGCAATTTACTTGGTCGGCGTGCCGTTTAGCCAGACGTCAGTCAGGCTTGCCAGCGGATCCATTTATAGACTCCCCAACTCGCCTGCAGATGTGTTCATGTTACAATAGTTTTTACCAGTAGCTGCCGTCTTTTCAAAGACCTGACGAGTTGGTCGACACGAGGCTGTTTACGTATCTGCGTGGGTTGAAATCGTGTGTCGGTAAGGTTCCAGTTTTCATATGCAGCTTTCAGGTATGTTAAATATGATCACATAATTAGATAATAAACCGGAGAACCATTCAACGAAACCGTTTTTATTTTAATATAGATGAAATTATTAAAATTACAGAAATATGCTATATGAAAAATAATCTCCTTCATTGATAGATTTAAAAAGTATATCGTATCTTTTAACCGTTTGATATCGTTAAATTTATTGATGGTAAAGATAAATTATGCGGACTACTCCAAATGATTTGGAAACAATTGGATCAAAGGTCTTAGCTCTTCACGTAACCAATGGAGCGACGGTCCGTAATCGTTGGTGATGTTTCTAGCAGTCTGAATATTTTTATGCTTTTATTGGGGAGTCGCGTCACATTATTTTGGAAGGCATCCCTAATTTCCGTAGCGGAGCTAACGAGTGACATGTTTCACGTTATGCTGTGCTGGCGCCGCTTTGGATTAATGGAGCATGGCCCCCATGATAGAGATTTTCCATTATAACTGTCACAACGCGGCGCCTTCGATTAATTCGACGCCTTGGCTTGCAGTTACCCAGCATTTCTAAGAAATAAAAAAAAATACGAAACAACAAACATCTACATCATACAATAATCGGATATAATGGAGTAACGATTACCGACCGATTTAATCATCACCTGAATTATTCACTTATCCCATTATTAAAAAAATATGTTCTTAATGTAAGGCATTACCCGTAGAAAAATCTTCAAAAACATTCATTATGATTAATAAAATTCCAGCCCTGTTCTTGAAAGTAAAATGGTACCCTTTTATTACAGTCGATATTTCTATTTCATGGAAAGTCAAATATTTAAAGTTGAGTAACAAGTACTGCATGTGTATAGAAAGGAAGTCTAATAACATTTTATAGAATTACTCCTTTTAAGAATAGCTTGAAAAGACAAATAGTAATGATAAAAATAAAATGATAACGAAGAAAAATCCCCGATGATTTCTTAAAAATTGGTCTCAAAATTCATAATTAAAAAACCAAAATTCTTAGTTGAATTTTTTTCAAACTTTAATCATTTAATGAAAGACCATTCATAGTACACGAGGAATATAGTGTATTCTTTTTTTTAGAATGCAGAACAAAGACTAATTAAAATAATGTCAACATCGTAGTGTCCATTGAAATGATAAATATAGTAAATTATATTCCCACATTATTTAATACCCCAGTTATTTAATTTCCAGAGCAATACTGCGTTAAATGTCACTCAACGCTGGCCCGGACAAGTGCATCGTTTTCCTTTCCTTAAATGAAGACAGGAAATATGTAGATACGTCATTTTTTTATATTTATTTCAGTCCAAATTAGAATTTGTGAATGCAGATGGCATCTGAATTCGTAGAATTTGTTGAAGTATCGAAAAAGCAGGACGTGAAAATATTTGAATAATTACTAATGGAAAATTTCTCACCCTTTGCTTTTAGAGGCAATCTGTAGTAAAATTCCCAGCCTATAGTTTCTCTAAGTATCCAAATTATACACAATAAAACAATATAGCTACTTTGATTTATAAATGCAGAGAATTTTAGATAACGGTCATGTGCGTTAGTTATAAATTGTAAAAAAAAATATTTCTATATACGAGTATAGACTATGCTATACGTGACCCCTAGCATGGTCACGTGGTTAAATTTCTGGGGTCTTAAGTCACATTTCAAGCAGTATTAAGTTTCCATATTTGGCAAACATTTTAGAATTAGTAATTCATGAAACGAGAACATTCATTAATTTTTATTTAGTATGATGCATCTAATAAATTATATACGTTAAATATTTTTACCATTTCTGGTCTATTTCGGTGAGGTTCTCATAAACCATGATGGCGACCAGTTTCATACAACGACATTGTAGCTGCATTACTTTAACCTGTAAAACACCAATACCTAGCTCAAGAAAATCGAACATTCTTCAATTAGATTACTATTATGATATATAATGGACCATAAAACATTTTAACAAATAAATTAAATAGTCTAGATTATATAATTTCCGATTTAAACTTGCATTCCGCTTTATTTTACAGTTGTCAAAAAACTGCACATATTTTGATGATATTATTGAATTCAGTGAATAATTTGCGACTCAGCCTCAAGTTAACAATATTTATTTAAAAACAAAATAATTGAAAGTTGCGAGAATAATAAACAAAAAAGAATAATAAACAAAAAAACGATTATTTCCGTTGAAAAATATTAATAAAAGTAAGGGACCGATGTATCAAATTCCAAGGTAATGACGCTCTTTAAAGGGTTCATTTTTATTCCAAGGGAAATTAAACTCCTTAACTTCATTCTCTTGAACTGAGAAAGTATTGTGAAGTTTCAATAATTAAGAGGAGTAGAAGGTACATGGGCATGTAACAATGCAGAGACGTATTTTAACTTAAAAAGGAAAGTCATACCTTTTGGAAGTTTTTTGATTTAAGTCGGAACAAACCTTTCATTTTCTGCAATGTAAAAACTATTATTCTCAAAAAAAATTGATTTTTTTTGTAGTAGTTTATTCTTGATGAAAATTGTTTTTAAAAGACTTTTTCCCCGCTCATTAATTGAAGTTACATTGTATGGCTACTAGTATCGGTCCTGACAGTGTTAAGTTCCGACGTTGCGACTTCGTAGCTCCATAATTTCACGCTGCCGAATTAGAAGTGTTTAATTCGTGAAAGCAGAACATTTCTGAATTTTACACCCTGTGGGCGAGACCCGCTGAAATGACCATTATTACGGGTAAATTATGTGTAACGGCTATCGCGCCCAAACAAAAGGGCGTAGACGGTCCCGAGCAATTAATGTGGGCGCCAGGTGCGGCGCGCAAAGGCCCGCGTCCCGACGCATTAACCTAATGTGCGTGCCGGCCGTCCGGCGCCAAAACAAACACAAAACGCCGGGGTGGAGCTTACGTAATTGAGCGGGCCCTGCAACGAGCGTGGCGTAACCCTTCCCTTCCCCTTCCATGCTCACCCCCTTTCCCCGCTGAGGATGAAGAATGAGAAGGAAGAGGACTCCTCCCTCCCTACGGCAGCGCCTCTGGTGGCGGCGCCGGCAACGGGCCGTACAGTGCGGCGAGCTCCGTCACAGCCGTGACGTCACCACGAGGTAAACATCGTGCAATTTGTCTAGCTCCAGTGTAATGCGCGCCCTCTAGTTATTAAAACTGTCACGCAAGTAAATGTTGTGTATATTATTTCACACGCCACGGGAAAGATACGCCTCCAGCCGCGCGACCAAAATAAATTCGCCGAGGTGACAAAACACGCCACGCAGACATTAGCCGTTCTCTCGTCCCACGTAAAAATGTGCAGATAGCATGTCACGTTATGACACCGGCCCTTTTGCCTTCATTAACTGAGCGCTCATTTCGTGAATGAAATGATGCTAGGCTATTCGTTTAAAATTTAAAACCCGTAGGATCAACGCATGAGTGTGCTACTTTTTTATTTTATCACAGTCTAGACCTTTTTTTTCTGTTATATTGTCACATTTCATTACCGTGTACTTTATGTAAATGAGTGAACGTAAGTTATTTCTTATATTTGCGAATACATATAATTTTATTGGTATTTATTTCTTATTATATATTACTAAAATAGTAATTATAACATTATTCGGAAATATTTGTCGAAATGTGTCCTAACAATTTCCCATCTATTAGTGTTTGTGAACTGTCGAATTTTTGGAAGTTAACTAAGATTCTATTTCGGTCTCCAAAAGTTCTGACAAAAACTTCGTGTGTTCACAAAAAACAATTCAGTGAATAGTAATGTAAAATGAACATTTGTGTATATAATTCTCTGTTGATCTTCAATAAAAGTGCGTACTGTTTATTTATTTTCTTGTTTCGTTTGAATACCAAATACATTACTCTAGCTTTCCTCAAATCCCAGTGAGTTGCACAATCCTGCTTTTCATTCATTCTTTCTCTCTCTCTTATGTGGTGCTCACTTAAAAAACAATCAAACACCGCATTTCCTTGTAACGAAATATTTTATATAACTTTTTTCTTAAAATGATATTTATCTCCTCCAGGAGAAAAATGTGTTCTGATGGATACACAGACAATACGAATATTTGGCATAATAGTGTCGGTGCTGTATAATAATGCGTGAAGATTTTGTATTTGTTAAATTATATTGAACAGTCAGCAATTTGATATTATAATATTAGGGCCGTATGTAATCCGCATTTATTCCATTATTCCTGTTGCAATATTTGAATTTGCTGTTCAATATTTGTTTTAATTTTGAGCGTTTTATCGAAACACTAATTTTTGTTTTAAATCTGTGAAATTTATCATTCGCCTATCCAAATTAATAACATTCCGTTCATTATTATCGTGGTATGATTCCGAACTTGTCACAATATTTGTTGTTCCGAAGAACCGATGCGATTTTTCCCCCCTTTGCTTTGGATGCATTCACAAGGTCTTCGTTTAAAAGCGTTATTGAAACCTGCTCAGAAGGCTGCATTGGTAAAACAACTTTCGGCCTCGAGCAAACACGAGGCTCTTGTCCAACCACGTTGCGAGGAGGGGTTACAATAAACGTTATCGGCAAGTCTTGTCTACTCGGTATGCAGTTTTGTTAAAGTGTGAGGGTGGGCAAAGGGTATTCTCTAACCCCAACCTTGGGAATATAGAGGAATAAAAAATTATGCCCCTTTGGAGTTAGATGAATGAATCAATCAAGATACCATTTATTTTTTATTTTTGGAAACCATTCAAAAACTATGGATAACGGAACAAACGGATAAATTTCTAAATTCCACATCTCGCGCTCCTTTATGACTTGCAGATATACGTTTTGTTTATCATGTTATAGTAATTTGTTTGATACTTACGAAATTGATTCTGTTTTATGGCGAAATATCAACAGAAAAACGTCAGCGTATGAAGAAATCAAGCCCTCATGTTAGAATTTATCACCTCCGGATTATTATCGGCTGAAGTGTTGAAACCTTTCAACAAATCCGGTGTTATCTTTTTTCCGACAGACACCACCGCACATATTTCTTTCTGAGTTAACCATAATTTCCCTCATATTCAAAGTCGCGTGCGGGCTACTGTTCGCCCACAAAATAAAAAGAATCCAGTGTTCGCTGTCGACGTTCATTAGCGCTAAACTAACACGTTTTTTCCTTTTTTTCAAGTAAAAAATCCAATACTTTTCCTTTTTAAAATATTCTACATTATTAATTTTTTAAGCTATATTATACACATACATGTACAGGAAATGTATAACAATGGAATTTAAGGAGTTTGTTGGAAAATAATAAAATATTTAGTTATCTACAGCATCCTTTCGCTTCGCAGAATTTGAGAAATTGAAGAACATAATTAAGGAGTTATAATTTACAGTAGTCACACATTCAATGGAATGTATAAATCTGATAAATTTCCGATTTGATATACATTGTTTATGTTTTAAAGTCAGGGTTGTAGCAGCGCACTATTTGAAATCAACGTAGAATTTAAAATTTAGAAACTCAAGTTATGATAAAAAGGTGTATTTAATAGTTATTTCGTTTCTCTTTTATATAGTAATTTATGAGAAACGATTAAAATATTATCACTTGAAAGTTACATAAAAGTCTCTTAATATAATTCTGTAAATTATCATCCAAAATTTATGGATTAATCTGAACTATTATAAAAAAACTCCCCTTAATTAAAACACATTCAGCACTGTAAGAAATAAAGATTATAAAAATCTAATGTCTATTTTAACAAAATAACTGCGTGTATAGTCGCATTAAAATTAAGTTTGATTAATTTAATATTAGTACATTAAGTCTTCTTAATGAAAAATTTTTTGGTGTGTCTGAAAATACATCATTACATGGCTGAAAGCAGTAGAAAATGTTTCTTTATTCGCAATTTATAACTGATTCATTCTAGTGGTTTAACAGTAGGTTATACGTGTAATTAGATGTATGCTAAATTTAGCAAATAATACGCCTATAAACAATTATTATTATATTTTATTAATATATTACTGAATTATGGTCAATTGTATAAAACATAAAATAGTATTAAATACCAGCTTATTAAAGTTGGTGATTAGTATTAGGCAATGAATCGTAACGTTCAGTTGTTGCAATGCTTCAGTTTACAGGTTTTCTTTTAATTCAACCAAATTTTAAAACAATGGTGGTATATAATAACGGATTTAAAGAACTCCCATTCTTTCTCATTGTATATAAATTAACTAAAAACATTAAAATTGATACAATAATAAAAATCGTATATATGTGACGAACACTATCGATCGAAAATTAATTTAGCTCATTCAACAAAATATTATTTTTAAATATTTGTGAATTATTAATTTTTATTTCAAATAAATTCAACATTTTGTTCATATATTTTAATTTCTTTATTTATAATATCCACAACATTTTCGCCAAAAGAGTACACTTTGGTAATTACTACAATTTCTGTTGTTTGCGAGACACGAAAATTGCCCAATCTCTTAACGGGAACGTTTGAACATTTATTGGATTTATTTTAGTTTCACATCATAAGTATAAAAATTATTACTTTTACTATAAGTCGGTCATCACGTCAATGTAACGATGGAAGATTATTTTGACCACGCCAGGTAAAAAGCACCATACATTATTAAAATGTTCTTAAATCCGAAATTCGTGTATTTTAATTATAGGCCTAACTGTAAAGGTGTGATAAAATCAATATGTCAATAAACTTAATTAATATTAAATACTTACACTTAATAATTAAAGAATAATATTCAAATTTAAATAATAAAACTATCATTACAACTTAGTGAAGGATGTAAATATATGTAATTAATTTTCATTGCATATTTTAAAATAAAATCTGAAATATTTACTCCATGGTTAAAAATGGGTATCCAAAAGTAGAAATATTATCTGAACCTACGAGTAGCCACACACAGTATAGATGTACAAGGTGTGTTATATTAATGTAAAAGTTTTATTTATATTATTTAAATCAATATTATGACTCATATTTTAATAATCTATTAACAATGAACAGTATTTATTATTAGTAGGAAATCTTATTTGATGGATAACGTTATGTTTGATATTAAGATTTTTATTATTTGGGGATACAAGATAATTAATGCAGATTTTAAGAAATAATTTAAAATTCGACAATGCCCAAAATAAAGCAAATATTTCAGTTCCGATCCATACTTTATTCCTTAAAAGTAGTATAATTATGGATTTTTAATACATATTTTGATTATATTTCGAGTTCGGCGAGATAATGGCAAAACATAATAAAATATTAATCGTAAGGATGAAGCTTTGACGGCGGTTGCGAGAGGCCAAAGTTTCCTTTTGATCCTCGGTCTGGGGAGACGTCTTTTCAGTTTGTACAAAGTTTGCCGCAATTAGCGACTCTGGTCAACTCTTACATTCAAAGACGCACCGCACCTGTGCTCCGCTCAGAGACGCCTTCTGTAAGCACAGGACTTGCTCAAAAGATTCTTTGCCTGTTTACACTTCAACAGATACATTTTTCATGTTACGAAAACATTTTAACCTTTTACGACGCCCAATAATTTATTGAAGAGCCAACAGTATTTTTCCGCGCATGGAAAACACTGCGAAAATTTTAAATATACTACTTACTTAACAATTAGGCGAGAAAAAATTGTTTTCATTTCAAAAACAATATTAAGAGTGCTTGTATATTTAAATACATATATTTTTGATTACAGATATCATCATAGTTGCTATTAATTGTTCACATATAATAATTTTTCCTCATTAAGCATAAATTTTTACAAATACTTTAATTATTTAATTGGGTTTAAAATTGCAAATAAATTAAAAATAGCATCTCACTTAAATCTTTCGCAATAAAACATTGTATAATTTTATGATAAACAACAATTTGTTAATTAACTACAGGTAATCATAACGTTTCATCAAATTTTTTGCATTTCAAACATATAAATAGTTACACGCGATACAGTCTTGTTATGAAATGCATAAACATGTTCTTGATGCAATCGGAGCAACATATGAATGTGTACTGATTATAAATTGCAAAATTGTGCCAATGAAAGTGAGATTGCCAACTGAAAAAAAAAACTTGTATTTTGTATCTTTTGTATATATGTATCTTAAAAGTACGGTCTCAATTTGTATAAATTTTGAAAGCCATAATTAAAGTTAATAATATGTGAGAAATTATTTATCTGATAGTAAAAGTTGAAATAAACAACTATTCTATATATTTAGTATCTCTAATATCAAGAAAAATCAGACAACCATATGAAATATGATTCGTGACCTTCAGAGCATTAAGAATAGGCCTTACAAATGTTTTAAAACTGCAAGGTTTAAATGTGCACTTCCTGTTTCGAGGATTTTTTTTATAAATTTAATTCATATTTAACATTCCTTAATTATTTTTCGTTTAAAATTTCGATTAAGGATATGTTTTAAAATACTTTCATTTATATTGTCAATTTTCTGTTGGATTGCCAAAGTTCTACAGTGCTGAAATTACGAACTTCTGTTCCCAAATATTCACATAAATATTTGTTATAACTCTGGGAAAATAACATAAGGAATTCATTTGAAAGATCCAGGAAACGAGTGTCTTAATATTTATGTTCTAATTCTCGGCGTCTTTTCTTCGATACATCTATAATTGTGGAACAATATTCCTTTAAAAGAATAACTTTCAAATAAATAATTTTTTTAAAAAACCCGTTATGTATAAAAAAATTATCTGATAAAGATGTTAGTGGTTTTAAGCAAAGAAGATGGCATTCTTGAAGAATAGATTTTAATTTAGGGCAAGCCTCGAATCTTCTTCGGCGACATACGAAGTCGTTTCCCTGGAATGGACCGAATTTAGAAGTTAATTTCTTTAAGGAGTGCTCAGATTCTTGTTCCCAGCATGAATGCCATTCTTTCTTCCCTGAAGATGAAATGAATTTTTTTACTGTTTGAAACGAATAATAATACTCATAATTTAATATACCACTGTTAAAATTCAAACCCAGGTTTCTCTAGTCATTCAAAATAATTATTCTTGGATACCTGAATTATCGTGATTCATAATTTCCAGCTGTATCAAATCACGGAGCGATAGAGATTAAGCCTGAATTGTTGAGACACATCAGGATTATGGAGTTCAACAGTTCGTAGTTGTTACAATGACACTGAATGGCAAGAAGAAAATGGCATATATATTTGCATTAAACTTTTGATGAAGCTATTTATGTGATACGACTTCCTTGTTCCCAATCCACCGTAAAGATGGCTTCTTACGTCTAAAAGCAAAGTATACGAGTTCATTATTCAACCAATAATTAATTCGCGTGTCACGTATCATATCCAATCGACTCATTAGTGGACTATATATATTAATCAAACAATTTAGTGTCAATGGTAATGTTGTGTAGGGTGAACTAAATTGTGGAATAGAAACACCAATTGCACTCATCAAGTTACGAGCTCGAATTGTTTCTTTCAACGCAAACTCTTCCATCGTCCATCCTGCCGGCCAACTATTGTGGTGGCCGACCTCATGTAGATGTTTTTTTAAATTATTCGATTAGGTTCGCATCGGTGTAAAATAAGGCATGTGCGACTGTGCGTAATGACAGGCCCTGAATATAGCTACCGACGAAGCCTGGATGAAACCCCGAGTGATGTGCATAAATGAAAAGAAGAGGCAATGCGTCGCCGTGGGGTAATATTTATATCGGATGTGCTGGCAAATAAGGCGTCAAAAGTGCTGTGCACGGTGACGGGGCCGTGGCGGGGGCGGGAGAGGCGGCTGCTAATGGGCCGCTCTGTTTACATGGGGCGGCGACAGAGGCCCGGGGTCTGTGTGCATGTTTGCGCTTGTTACCACATAATTAAACACGAGCCTGCATATATTTTACTCGTAATTGAATTCGTGCCTCGTCGCCGATACATGTCGAATCACTGCGGGCGGACAAATATAGCGTCAGAGAAAGGCATTAGCACTTCCTGCCCCAGCTAAATTCAATCTGCCGATGTCGCCCCATGAATTCGCCAGTCGCACGCATCGCCTGTTCCGGCATTAACGAGTTCGTTTACAACATATTTCAAGGACAGAACTGTCGTTCATCTCTGGAAGGAATTTTTGAAGACAGCAATTTTTTTTTTGTATTTTTAAAATAACAATTATAGCAAACTCAGAATTTAATATTTAGTCGTCGCTGAAATTGCACATGCAAAGCCAAATTGAATCACGGATACAGTAGACAAGGCAGTTATTTCGTTACCTTTCTTTTGATTTTTATAAAAAAAATTATCGGAATCTTTTGTTGCAGAATCTTAAAAAGTTTTCTAAAAGAAAATTACCTATTTTTACAGTTATAATAACTTTTAAATTTCGATAATATTACTCCGTATTTTTAGCAGGCGAAAGCTGCGTACACAAAAATTTAGAATGTCCTTCGAACTGAGGCCGCTTGAATTAAGATTCCATACCCAGTTCGGAAAACAAGGTTAATCTCATAAACGGCGACGAATTTACACTGCAATTAATTTGCGGATAATCTCGTATAAATTATATACTTCATATTAACGTTCCACAAAAATAATTTCGTATTAAACCAGACTGTTTCGGTTTTTGAGGCAGTGAAATAATGTTAAGAACTGTTACCACGTAATTTTTACTTGCCAATTATCCCCGAAAGTCAACTTGGCTAACCTTCCTAGTGGTGTAGACTATATTTCACCACGACTTTACGAAATAAATGTATGGAACCAGGAGCTGGGAAAGAGTCAAAAGTCAGATCATTCTGAAGGGTAATGGAACATTGCTCGGTTGAGATCTGAATTTTGCAATATAAATTATTCGCAATGGAAAAAATGTATTTCAACTTAAAAAAATCGCAGGTGATTTACATTAAGACACATTTCAAATGATTAATCTCAATTTTTTTTAACTTCGTTCACTTTTGTTCTTTTCTGTGATTGGAGGCTTCTCCTCTTGATTCCAAAACACGATAGTTAAGAAATCGTGTGGCAAATTGGCTGTCGTGTTACGTCATCGTGGATTAGAAATACAGTATTGAGGTGGTATTGACGTAGTTTTGATTGTGGACGGAGGGTCCGTGTAGGAAGAAGGCTCTTGGTGATTACATCTGCTGGCCTCTGGCGGGTGCCTCGAGAACCGTCGTCGATCGATTGCAATGAGCCCCGAGGGTTACTTCGAAGCGGGGAGGAGGATGAAATAGACGACACCCTACTTCCCCACAAACGCAAGTACGAAAGAGAGGGGGAGACTGAAAGATAAAGAGATAGCAAAGAGCTCGCTTTCGCTGTGGACGATGCTCTTTTTATTTTAATTGCGTTTCTGCCAATACTGATCGATTTGCTATTACTGGATGACACAAGAAATAGATTGAATTCCCGGTCATTTTGTTCGCCAACGGTAAGTATTTCGCTTTGTTGTGGCCCTTACTCAAAATTAAAAAAAAAGAGCGAAGGAGTAAAAAAGGGCGTATTGGACCGTGAAACAACGTTGCGATTGTGGAAAAGTATTAATGAAGCCTCGGCATAGCGGGAACATATATTGCACCCGTGGCAGGTCATTTTAATTGTAAACGGGAAGCGGCTCTTTTCCGTTCGCCTCGGCTCGGCTCCGTTTTTTACGAGCACCATTTAATAAACCAATAAGTTGGTCGGCATCAATTCTTCTCCGAATATTGCTTTATTCTTATAATCGGGTAAATGGAACCATTGATGTTGAAGCCGTAAAGAACTCACTTTTCATTAAAAGCATTTAAAATTTAATTCACCATTTTTTTTTCGTTTATGTTTATTTTCGAATTCTAATGAAAGAAATAAACAGTCATAAACTAGTTAAGTCCAGAGTTATAATAATGTTTATCTCTGAAACTATATATTAATACATTAGGCAATGTAGCTATTAATAGCTTTGATGTAGCTTGCTTGTATTATTTACATTGCTGTGATGAGAGTGTTTTATTCTTACACTGGAGTATTACTTGAAAATTTACAGTTAAAATCAGTGTTTCATTCTTTAAAAATATATTTAATAATATTTATAATAAGTTATAAGTAAATTATTTAACCGTATATATATTTGGCAGCAGTTTACACAAATTTGTTCGGTTTTGAGGATTCCTAAACTACAACAACTGCGAAAGACCGCCATGTTATATACTAAATATGTTCAATTATTTTTAATTCATGCAAAAATAATACAATTAATAGAGAACACTGAATCTAACATTTTGGTTAATGTTCTTCCAGGCCAAAATTAAATTGTTTCTTTCCGAACATATTGTAGATAGGGAATTAAAATAGTGAATTCTGTGCTTTACTGTGTTTGGAGCACTGTTAAGTGTCGGGTCGTACGACCTGGATGGAATAATTAGGAAACATAAAATAATCTCAAGAAATTTTAAAAACTATTCCTATTGCTCATTGTTTGCAAAACTTATGTTGTATCTTGAGAAAGTTGAAATACAAATATATTTAAATTTTATCCCGCATGTTATATTTTTATTCAATATATTTCAGATTGTTATCGGACTTCCTCTTCATTCATCATGATTTTCAGAATTAATCCATGCGGTGGTCTTGAGATTTATAATTTAATTGAAAAGAGCGGTTAATGTTTCACTTTCAAGCGTTTAATTTTTAAACTCTAAAGGATCAGTAAATATGTTCAGAGATTAATTGCATAAATAAATAGCAGGGTTATAAGTCAAATATAAATCCAGTCGCCTCATGTCTAATAAATAAGTTGTTTATAATTAATCACTGATTTAAATTGTTCTGCCTATTTTATTCGATATTTAGCGATAATCAATATTATCAACTTAAGGTATACTACGTCTTAGATTTTAAAAGATCTCCAATTTATCTTGCTCTGTCACAGTTATTCTATTTATCCCAGATCTGTTTTAATCTTTAATGTGGTGTGAAAATTAATCAAATTCCCAAGGATACAATTTAAACATGAGTTTAGTATGTTCCTTTTCCGTCGATAAAATATATGGTTGTAGGTGTCTATATTTAATCGGCATACAGTGTATAGGATTGTATAAGAAATTTGTGTCCTCAGTCGCCGTGCGTACGTGTTTCTGAGTAGAAGCCCACTCCCAGAGAGAACATTTAGCGGCATGTGACACGTCCATTTGCTGAAGACGCTAATGGCGCCGACGCAGCGTAGAGTGACCTCAAGCAAGACGCCCAGCCGCCTTTTTAATCTCCCGACGCATTCCTGGCGAATGCCAGGCCACTCGCGGCGTCGTATATTGCGGATTCCTGCCGCACATTAGGACTCGCATTAAAATCTACAGCCCTGAGGAATGTGTGCCCGCTCATAAATACTCATCGCCTTCAGCCCGGGCTTCGCCAATCGGAATGCCAAGATTAACAAGTCTATTTGACGAGGAGTTCCATATAAATCCGATTCAGGCCGTCCGATATTTTAATAATCGTCAACTACGGAGGAATTTAGTGTTTGTCCGGGCTAGCAAATATCACATGTCGATAAACAGAATATTTTGCATTGTAGACGTTAAGCGGAAACATCGAAAACTCCCGAAAAGTACATATTACGAGCTGTTACTTGACTATAATCAATAGATAACGGCTTTGAGCTGAACATCTAAGGATGTTATGGCGTCAGAAAATACTTTAAAACGTTTGTATCTGTTAAAGTGTACGCCTTCTGCCATTTTCTAAGTGTCCGTTAAGGAACACCTGAAATTGTATTGTAACGGAATTTAACGTTCATCTTCTTAGTAAGTAATTATTCGACATTGGAGCTGATACACGAATCGTAGTTTCGATTAATATTGTCCTCCAGGAAAATTAAGATTAATATCCAAATTCATGGGTGTCCCTTTAGTTAAATAATTACATCTAAAATACGGTAAGTGATTATTCGTGAGAGAATCATCCCATAATGCTGGAACAGTGGAAAATAATTTGAGCTGAGCAACTTGTGCAATGGTGTCTCTTTACTTACTTCTGCACATGAAAACATACTTTGATAAGGATGTAGTGCAGTTGAGCTCATATTATAGATGCGAAGAATTAAACGAATAAACTGTGTTGTTTCATTTCAATCTAGTTTTGAAAATAAATGATAAAATTCATAGTTTTTTTTTAGTTTAATAGGAAGACGATTCTAAAAATCACCAGTCCCGCACAGCTTGTCAGACAGGGTGACACCGTCAACTGCGAAGATTGCTTGTTTTTTTTTTTATATTGTAAATGAGTTATTATTCATACAGAATCGGTGGCGAGGCGACGGTCCGACGTGTAAGTGATGGATTACTGCACGCGCTCCCGACTCAATTAATAATGAGCAAGGCGGCAGTGTTTCATTGGGACGGAAGTTTGGACCCCGAACAATGTGCGGCTTGGTGGCGGAGTCACAATTAATTACAAGATGGCCGCGGTCGGGCCGGAGCGCACGGATCATCAACTCAGCTCCAGGCGCCACCATAAATTACACATCGCACAAGGGGGGGAAAGCTGCAACAGTAGACCAGCAGCCATTATTATTATTATTATTACTATTACTATCATTATTACGCTGCCCAAGTGGAAACATTCTAATTGTCACAACGTCGTTAAAGAACGAAGATTTTTCCAGAGTACTTTGTGCACAATGCATGTAACGCGTATTGACGATTGGCACGCCGATAGCTAGTAACAGACTTTTGCAGAAAATCACACTGAAAACGTGAGTAAAAATGTTAATATTACCAGATCGATCAACCGAGAACTTTATTTGTAGTTTGGGAGTCTTCACACATAGGAAGGTTGTTTCTTGCCAGTATAGCCTAATCAGATAATATGTTATTAAGTAATGATGAATGAATGAGGAAAACTGGAAATGCAGATGCAGAAAGCTGTGTAAGGTATCTTTGCAGAACTAGAAAGAATTAAATAAGCTCTCGTAATTAGGATTGCATGAGTTGTTAATCCTAAACAGTAAAGGTCTCACCTGAAGACTAGCATAATTTTGTATAGTAATAATATACATTTGAAAACTTTTATGAATTGGTGTATTTTATTTCTTATACATTTCCCTTTCTGCTTAATTCAGGTTCTCTCGTGATCATTTACTGGCACATTTTTATTCGTTTCACATAGGTTTTTTTTTAAAAAATAGACTCATTGATGTAGATTCTAGAAACTGTTTGCTAAAAAATAACTCTTAGTAACGTGCAATCATCCAAGACTTTTTCAGCCAGATAAACTAGTTTTCTGATATAGGCAAACCACTTTCAAATATGAATATTTTAATCTTAGGAGCCAGAATGTGGTGTCAGGGAAAAATGACAAAGTTAAATGGGTTGAAATGTGAAATGACGTTGGATTTTTTCAAGAAGAATTACGATTTAGAATGATATTCCGGAAAATTGCACAATATAAATTGCATCCTGGAAGAATATGAACACTGTTCGCCTTTCTAATTTCCACGTCTTCCTCGTTCCAGGATTTTCTTTCCTCAGATAAATAGTTTAGCAGGTGGATATCTCTCCAAGCGGAGCTTGTAATTCTTACATCTGTCAAGTAGTATGCTGAACATAGCAGAATGTGTTGAATCCGGTTGGTTTGCATGTGAAGAACTACCATCAATTTTGTCTTCTCTTGCGTCCAAGATATATTTTAATGGTATACTCACTTAACTTTATCTTTCCACGCCCTGCACAATAATCCCGAGCTCCTTGTTTGCACTTCAAACAACTACCATGTTTGTCCTACAGCCAATTAGCAGGTTATTAACATACTTGTGACCTCTACTTTTTAATGCCTTAAACTGAATTAGAATGTTTTGTAATACTAAAAACACTAACTATTTTGAATTAGTTTAGAATTGAAGAGACTATGTTAGGTTTTACTTATATAATATCTATTAAATCTATTGCTGGGTGCCTGGCGTTGCCCGTGTATTTATTTATATAAGCCCGGAAAATGATTTACTTCGAAGATAATCATTTGGCCAACACGTGATTTAACCAGCATCAAGACTGCGACATTTTGAACATTTACATTTCACGTCCCCTACCCAATCCATGACGACAGAATGTTAGTTTAATCGTAACCACTATGCTGAAACACTGTATCTTAATCGAGTCAAGTAAAAATAAGGGAGTTAAAAGTACTTCAGTACCCTAAGTTTTTTAAAAATATACTCCCAGTATTTTAAGACAGCCTTAAACATTTCTCATAGAGTTAGGAAATATTTCCGGTAACTTAAAAGATTCATAAATACACTCCGTACCTCCAGAGAGTCTAAAATAATCCCGGTACATTGAGATAGAGAGGGACAGTCGCTAATCTAAGAAAGGAAAACATACTTACATTACCCTAACAGATCTAAGAATACTCCTCGTACCGTAATAGAGCGAAATATTCTCCCGCGAACTTGAGAGAGTATATAAAAATACTCTGGCTACTCTAAGAGAGTAAAAGATAATCCCGGTAACTTATAAGAGTCAAAAGTACTTCTCATTCCTACGAATGTGTAAAACAATACCAATATCCTAAGAGAGACAACATTTCTTCCGGTACCTTGAGTGAGTCAAAATTATTTCTGTACCTTTAGATAGTAAAAAGCTCTCAGGGTACCTTAAGAAGGACAATAATACTCCGGGTAATACAGACAAAATTACCAACAGTACCTTAAGAGAGTCATAAAATTCTCGCTACCCTTCGTGATACAAATTACGTCTGTTACCTTGAGAGTGTAGCAAATACTCCCGATCCCTTAACCGGATAATAATTATTTCCGGAATTTTAAAAGATACAAAAATACTTCCGGTACGTCAAGAGAGTGAAAAATATTCACGGTACCCAAATACCAGAAATTCTCCTGCTATCTTAAGAGACACAAAAATACTCTTGGTACCCTAAAAGAGTAGAAAAATATTCCCGGTACGTTAAGGGAGACAATTACTGGCGGTACGTTAATAGAGTAAAAAATTGTCCCGGTACCCTAAGAAGGTGCAAAATATACGCCATCCTCATTCTTATAGGTGTTTTACCACACAGTATTTGTTCCCGTATTGTAACATGTGTACAAAATTTGGAAGAAATTGCTTCTTATGTTTTAGATTGAACTTTTACTCACTCTCGTTAAACTCACACTCCTAGGGGCTGAAATCAAATTTAACCGGCACGTTTAATGTCTGAATTAAACATAGTGACGTTCGTAACCCATGATTCAACACCAATCTGAGTTGTTTTAGTATTATTATTATACAACGGTCAACCCCTTCCTCCTACACCTACGCACCTAGTGTCTGAAGTACAACTTAACCGACAGAATTAAATTCAAGGACTTCAATACCCTCGGAATAAGCATAATTCTCGGTCTTTTATTATTATTATTATTATTTAAAGGCTTTCCGCTTTAATTCATTATCATTAGGAGTTCAATTTAAGAATTGTCATCTTCAAAAAAATAACACTATAAAAATCTGCAACCCCGAAAACTTTGCATTCGTCGCTAATAAATGCAAATTTAAAATGACTTTAATATTCTGACCTTTCCACCACAACCCCTATACGTGCTAGCGGTGCTTACTGTTTGTTCCTTTTCTTGGTAGAATTTTTCTACCACGTTTTAAGATTGTACGCGCAACTCTGTTTTACCTCCTTTCGTCCTCAATCCTAGTGACTGAACCACAACTTAACCGGCAATCTACATGTCTTAATTAAACTCAGTGACTTTCATAAGCACGGATTCGGCACCAATCTCGGTTGCTCTCACGTTATTTCTGAACGATATAATCTGAAAAAAAAAGTTATAGTTGAGAACAACAGAACGCGACAGGAAAATTCGAGTTACTAGTAATTATTTCGGTAGATATGTTTTGCATATCATTTTATTTGATGTAAGAAATAATAAAAATTACGTTCCGTTCTACGATTAGTAAATAACACATCAGAATATGTTGTGTCAGATCAATATGAAAAATATTTTTAACAACGAAATGATGCGTGTTTTTATGGCTGAGAATGACTGAGTACAATACTACTAGATTAATTCATCACGCAGAATACATTTTTTTTTCAATTATTTTAAAAAATATATATAAACCTACTCGAAGAATATATTCGGTGACATAACAGGATAGTAGGATCTGAGAACTATGTACAAAATCGTGGGGGAATTAATTGGGTTAGTAGACGGTTTCTATTTTTGACTGTAATAATGGAATGGACGTAACTTACCTTCCTTCATTCTGTTAACCTTGACTATTAGTAACAGCCTCGATTTGGTCTTCACGTGGAAACTTTTCCTGTTCAATATTGGATGATAAGAGAATATTTGATTAAATGAACAGAGGAAAAATTAATAAAATTGTTTACTGGCTTCCTTTTGATATTTACAAAAATTGTAAGAGAAAACGAATACATGCAAAAACTTTACATCGGTAGTACGTTTTGAAACCTAAAATCGAACCAGGAAATTCGCTAACAATTAAAAACTTGTTACAGGATGCTTTAATATTGAGTCTTATGAGAATAATGATGAAAAAGCATACGGTAGACTGAGAGATACTTCCACATATTAATATTTTAAAAAACGAGTCAATTTTTAAAGAAAATTTCTTATTGCCAAAAAAACGTATAAATACGTACACAAAGAAGACAAATTATTTGAAAGATGTAATTTAATTACTATCATTGACGAAAATACGTATGGGAAGACTGTTTCACAAAGGAATAGCTCAATGGTACTGTAAATGTAATGATAAAATGTTAATAATGGGATGGATTTTAATTGAAACCTCTTGTTTCCAGATAAGAGACATAGGGATGTATATTAAAAACAGGATAAATCCTGTTAATTTTCACAGCTGTAAGTGAAAATAAATTACAGGTTTTATTTTACGTAATATATGGCTTTCATTGCGTTTAAATGAGATAAGCACTCTTTGTGAAACCAAGCTTTGGCAGAGACAACATGCTTGTTCTCTTCTATACCACTACTACCTTTCAAATTTGAGCTGATTTGACCTTGAAGGTTTTTCTTGTGCCGACCAATCATATTCGTGTGACGTAGTACCATATTATTGTGCATGAAGTGTTTGTTGTCATTCAGTACTGACGATGTGGCAACGTTCCTCTGATTCTCAGCTCTAATTCGCTGACAGCCAAAACGGTTCCCATTGGAAACAGATTAAAATGCCGTATTAGTTAATAGTTTAGATGGTGCAGTACAGTGTCACTGACAAATGATTGTTTATATCTTTGTGAGAAGTGATGCGCTGAATATCAACTCTACGTGAAGCAGCTACTTTGGCGAAATATTTTCTTTG
The DNA here is from genome assembly GCA_037074705.1 of Zhengitettix transpicula. Taxonomy (NCBI): domain Eukaryota; kingdom Metazoa; phylum Arthropoda; class Insecta; order Orthoptera; family Tetrigidae; genus Zhengitettix; species Zhengitettix transpicula. The sequence goes on along the minus strand of CM073591.1, from coordinate 182,940,274 downwards.
ACACTGAAGAAGGAGGAAGGGACGATTTATTGGAAGAAGCAGTTGGAATATGCGAAGCATGTAAATTTCGCGTCAGAGTCTCCGGAGATGGAATGTATGTAGGAGGGCAAGGAATCCATGTTGACTGCAAATGTCCTCGCAGTTCACTCACGATCACAAGAACAAACACCAATGAAAATAACATTTGATCAGTCGAATAAATGAGATCGATGAGAAATATTACATTTTACAATATTGTAATGTATTTTCCTTTTTAATATCCAATTGTTCAATTCTTAATTTTCAACTTTTTTTGCTTACTTTAGTCACAATTACCACAGATTGTAACTCAATATATATTTTCACATGCAATTTTTCTCTAAACGACATTTGCATTTAGTACTCGAAGAACATTTAATATTACTTAAATTATAACAGGAAATAATTATAATTACAGCACTGGTAAATTCTGGGACAATCATGCAATGACTTAACTATTTAGATGTTTACATCTATAAAATATTATAATTATATAAAGAACTCCGTAGCTTCTACCAGCATCTTTTAAATGTTTGGATTGTCCACCTTGTTTAATTTCTGCTCGTCCGATCATCTGCCACTTCATTGTAAATCAGTCTTACACATACTGCAAATAACAAGCAAAATAATGAATGATGAAAAAATATCTGACATTCATAAATAAACGGCCTTGAATCAGAAAATTATTTATTTTTATTTTCAGTTGCAACAGGCAGGTCAGTGAAACCTTGCCTCAAAATTGTTGTATGATATATAAATGAAATTAATGAACCTGAAGACGTTCCAAAACAAGGATGAAACCATTTATTATGACTGTGCGACAGAGAGTTATGGTATAATTGAGTACAACTTTTGGTTTATTACTGTACAAAAACTTGTATTGTTTAGATTAAGACGTTGCGTAACATATTACAATGGCATTGATATTCTTCAACACACAGAAATTCAAATAATCCAAACAATTTTTGCCGCTGTTCAGTTACGTAAGTTGAATAGAATACAATTCAAACAAATATAGGAAATTATCAGAAATTATAGAAGTCACAGAACACATATTTCACGTATGTCATATACTTGAAAAAAAAAATCTTAGTACTTTATATTTAAACGTGCGTATGTTTCGTAAGTATGAATTCCTTCAATGAACGCTAAATGAAGCAGAAAATCTCAAAGACCTTCGGTGTTAAATTATATATTTATTTCCCGATTACTTTCCATTTTAGCAATATCAAAGCGCACATTGGAAGAGTGTAACTTCAGCACCGGACGAGGCGGATTAATAAAAAAGAGACCCGAAAATGAACTCTATTCACACGTGATCTTGTTCATCAGAGCATCTCCATTCCAATACCGCGGGACACGGCCGCTCAATATTAATAGGCAATTTGTTGCGGACAAGAGCTACTGGTATGGAACACAATGGCCCATAACTTGTCTCGTGCATGTTTGATGAGGTAATAGCTCGCGCAATTCCGCGAGGTTGGCATTAATAAGGTGACGTCGCAAACCGGACAAATATCATAGCCGTCGCCATCTCAATGAAAAGAAAATTTGGTCGTTACATTAACTTTAAACAAAACTTAAACGATACAGGCTCTTCTATATCAGTTCAGTACAGGTACAGTTATATTTTGATATATATATAGGTCAGGAGAGGAATATAATAATTGATCACAGACCAACAAAATGTTAATGAAATATCAAGTGATTATTTCCACTAAAAACCACTTCCCGCTCATTCTATAAAATTATAATTACGCATCACAGACAGGAGATTGTTTACTATTTTGATGATATGAAATTTATTTCTGTAAGGGAATGGTCGGTAAAATTCTAATGAGATACAGTTAAATACGACATTTATACTCGTTGCTCAAAAACAGACTTCACGAAACCAGTCATAATATACAATCTTCATTTAAGGTCTTAAAAGTCCCTTTAAATTCATGGACCTAGAACTGGTGAACCGCACACTAAGCTTCTGTCCAATAATTTTTTTTTATTTCTCTCAAGCTTTCGTTATTATAAAAGAAATGGGCGGTATAGAATGTCAAAACGGCGCTTAATAAAGTAAAGTTCCTTTCGAAATATAAAAATAATAACATTCTTCTAGATTGGATCACAAAAGAATTCGTATTCCGTCCCGATTATCCACCACATTTCCGTCAAGTTCACTATTGTAACTTTCTCGACTAGCTTGTACAACATTTATTATAAATATTTATGATATTGATTGCCTTATTTTACGCAACGTTACCCTTGTTAGTTCGTAATTAGTACTAATCGCGGAATTCTGTAGAATATAGTAATTGCAACTAAGCCTTAATTAGAATTCAAACGCTTTCTATTTCTTGAAATAAGTATCTGAACATTTTCGTAAATCATTTTGACATAATCCAAGCAACTCGAAAGATCTTGTACGACTTATCTAACGGAAAGTTTCCATATTAAAAGTCTTGCGTTTGACGGAAAGACACGGTTATCTTAACGCAGTATATCAGCTTTCTCAGTGCCACAAACGTCTCCTATCGCGGTAAAGTGCAAAAAAACGAACGATTAGCAAATGCGTTTTCAGCAATTTTACCTTAAAAAGATTTCAAGTGTTTGAAAACTACTAATTGTCATTCTTTGCGAGAAGAGATTGCGTTATCTGCGGAAAAGTAACTTAGTGATTCCTTCGTGAGTTCTACGTACGTATCGGCTTTGGAGGTCGCCTCCATGCTTGTTGATAAATTTATGTTTTTGTTTTTTTTACTTAGATGACAGTTTAAATTATTTGGGTAACAATATTATTGTTTATGATCTCATCACTATTTTAATAATTTCACTCAAAATGTATCTAAAGTTTTCTTCGTGGAATGTTTGGACCAATACTTTTAATTCCGTTATGTCAAATATAATTTATTTTCAAGCATATTTTGAAACAGTGAACAAACATATTATGCTGATTCATTGAAAAATATTAATAAAAATGACATATTCAATACGGGACACAAATCGAAGTCACTTTCAGTAACTAAACACGGACATACAAATTAATATTTTTTTAGTAATTATATGCTACTTGTTTTCATATTTCTATAATTTCTTTGTAATATTTTATATAATTTTATTAATATTATATTAGATAAACCACTGACTTTTAACGTCAGAAAATGAATTTTAATAGAAATTATACAATGTTTCGCAGCTAATTGCGACCACTTCACGGAAGAATATTTTCAAAATTTTGTTACACACGGAAGTACTCCGCTGACTGCTGTGGCCGAAATGTTTTCTTACCCGAAAAGGTCGCAATTAGCGACGAAACAATGTATAATTTCTATTAAAATTTATTTTCTGATGTTAAAAGGCTGTGTTTTATTTATAATTTAATCTTAAATGGTAAGAAGATATTATTAAATAGGGTTTTCCGTTTGTTTTGTATTTGTTCATAAGTAAGGTAAATGAAAGAATACGAAGAATATATTTTTAATGGTTACTGTTCGGAAGTTTAAATCACGATTTTATGTAACCGTGCCGATTTCTTCTAGTAACGAGTCACTGGTCACTTAAAATTACATTCTTTGTTACAAGAATCCGCGTCTCAGTTTCATTCGGTTAAGTTATACACGACCATTTTGAAGGGAATGTAGGCCCTAACAGTTCGTAATTCACTTGAGCTTGTGGTGATATGAGTATGTTAGCTCCAGAAAGAACGTTGAAAAAGTTGCAGTACCATTTTACACTGTACTCTGTACCATCATTCTTCAAAGACGAAAGCTTCACAATTACTGTTTATTGTGGAGTTGTTTACCTGACTTTCGCCACTGTTGTACTCGTAATAAATTCTATAATTATTACCTAGCAAAGTTATAAAGAGTTTTTTTATTCTCTTTAATGTGACATTTACGCGTTCAATTAAAGATGAATTAACTGGCTCGTCCTCGTCCGAGGCAATTAATCTGAGAGACCTCCGTGCTAGTTTAAGATTCGTAAATTTGACAGCACGAAACGGTTTATTTTATACGTCATAAATTCCTTTAATGGAAATCGAATGTATGATTGTCGTATTTTTTATTCAATATCTTGGGAACATTACTCTATTGAAATTTATAAAAACACGCATAATTACATTAAATTAATCGTTTAGTTTTGATAGAGAATGATTTGAAATAAAAATGAAAAGATCTTGTGGATTTATATTACGCGTTTACATTGTTACTTTTAGATCGTTCGTCCTTTAGCTTCGCCTCCGGCGAAGTTCTTTGTTCCGTAATCGCTGCCTGCCGCGTTACAATTCCCGCGCCCCGTCTTTGAAGCTGGCTTAGGTTCTTTTTCTCTTGCTAATTAATCGGATTGGTCTACAAGTGTTGTCGTCGTGTAGAAGGCTCATCTGCGGCTCTTGTTGCGAGAAGAGCCGCAGTTATTCAACAGCGCGTTATGTCAGAGCGAGACTTTCATAACCGCTCGGTGGTCGCAAAGGCCGGCTAATGATCATTGTCGACTATTAGCTCGTGTAAGCGCAAGGTCACGACAAAGGTTCCCGACCCCTGCTGTTTACGCAACTTTCATGTCCCAGTCTTCAGACAGTTCAATTCGTTCTGTTCCGTCACTGTTTCACGTCGTGGCTATTACCACAGCAGGGAGCGGGCTCAGACTTCTTCAATATTGACGTCCCAGAATTTCAGCATAAAACAACATCGCATAGCATTTGTCATATCATTTGAGGTCCTTTGTAATGAAGTTAACTATCTTAATATTTATTTCCAATAAATTAATAAAAACAATTAATGTGAAATATGGGTTTTATAATAATGTCGCGTGTAGGTCAACATCCACATATGAGAAATAAATACTTGTCGAACTATGTCATGTGAGAATAAGAAGTATCAGTGATCATCAAATAGACTTTAATTTACTATTCATTCCAATAGCGCCTGGTTGAGGAAATACGCTACGACACGAAATTACAAATAATTGCTGGAAACTGCAATTAATAAACATTACAACCATATATCTAAAAAACGAACCATATAAATTTACCTCTCGTACATCACTGATAAAACATAATATTTAAAATAAAAATATTTAAGAAGTAAGAAACTAAATAACTATGACGGAACACACGTGTAACTAACTTAACATTATTATTAGATTAAATAACCAAATACAGATAAATGAAGTGAAGATGCACGCAACGTTTCTGGGATCCTCGTAACTTACGAATTGGAAAAAAAACAATAAAAAACGAGAGCCATGTGCGACACAACCGCACAATTACAGTTCACAAACTCAAAATTAAATTTTAGCCGCCCTCAGGCGAAAATGATATCTAATTAAGTGAGAGGATTGGTGAAAGAAAAATTATTATAAATGTTGGCATGCACCATTCCGGTTATAAAATACTCATGGAAAACAAGTTAAGTTACTGAATGAATGGATGTAGCCTACTTAATTTTTTAACTAAAGTATTTAACTGTAGAAATTTAATTTCTTTATTATATTTTGGTGAAAGTTTTGAATTAAATAAAGAAATAATGTTAAACGTATTATTGAAATGCTGTAAATGAGCTGACAAACATCACATTTTCTACAATTAAGTAAATACACTGGATCCTCGCAATAAGTAATTTGTTTGTAAGTTTCAACCATGTTTTAAAACCAGAATAAACAAAATGGAGCAAAATATAATTTAGAAAAAACATAACGAAAGACGCTAATGAAAAGGCTAAGGCGTCAAAAATTGAAGTGAGTGTCAAATACGTCTGTATAAAATATAATAATTAGATGAAACAGTCAAGTAACGACAAAATTAAGTGATGATTTAAATACCACACAAGCTTTCTGGAATCCTTGTCTCTTTCGTCAACTGATTGGAATAACACGCATTTGTTAACTGTAATTGTGCGGTTGTGTCGCTCCTCGCTTTCGTGTTTTTTACAATCACCTGACGGAAGGCACAAGGTTCCCAGAAAAGTTGTGTTGTATTTATATCATCAGTTAATTTTGTCTGTATTTGACTATTTCATCTAATTATCATATTTTGTACAGACGTATTGTATTCTTATTTTAATTTACAATTATTAACAGTACTATGTAATTCATGTTATTGAATAATTCCTTAAAGATAAATTAGGCAATAAACGAATAAAATAATTATTAATACAATTAACAATCAGAAATCAATAAATATGGAAATAAGCAATGGAAAATATACACAATAAGAAGAACACAAACGATTACTTCTGAGAGCTGATCGTCGACAAATCTGATCTCCCGTTGTAATTCCAAGATGTACATGAAACAAAACAAAGAAAACAGCAGAAATTATTTTCAATTAGATTATTTTACAAAGCAACGCATGCGATACTTTTGACGCGTAAGTAATTTCAATCGTAAGGGGTAACGATCAAGAAACAGAGTAAAACGAGCCTTTCTGTAAAATGTTCTTGCACTGATTCAGAAAACTGTTGTAGTTGTAATTGTTCATTACCTTTGGAGGAAGACATTGAAATTATCCCTGTATAGTGTAGACTTCTCTGGCAGAGAGCGACGCTGAGCGGTTTCTGGTACCATATTCGTGAATTCGCCATTCGTTTGAAATGGATTCATGTTCCATTTTATAAACTTTAAAATTAGGTAGAGTTTGTAGTTTACAAATAGATCTATACTTTACTAGAAAATATCTTAATACCATATTTTTGCAACTTCAATATTTCAGTTCTCCTGAAACCCCAATTTGCAATGTTTCGTGATTTTTAAGAGGGCTGGAATAAGATACTTATTTTTATTTGCTTATCAGAACCTTTAGATTTGCATATTACAGTTTAGTTTTGTAGTTTTGAAGTCTGACTTCGTTAATAAATCTGTTTATTCTTGACCCTCTCTGGATGTAAGAAAATACGATTCCATGATTTAACGTGTCGGTATTCAATCGAAATTCATGGTTTTTTGATTAAGAGGATAATGGGATTATAAAAATCATATGCTCTCGATCGAAAGGTACCGAGAGTCGTATTCATAAATACGTCTGGTTTGTGCCTAAATTCGTTGTTCCGCAATTTGTCACCGCAGAAAGTAACATCCGGACCCGGCAACATAAGTTAATTCCTGATTGTTTGTAAATGTATTACGAGAGTGTTTCGTGCGTTTCGTGGCGTGGAATCCCCGTGGTGTAATCCCGTAGAACGTGCTGACTCGTGGCCCACTTCTAGCGCTGCACCACACGACAATGGCGGACAACGAACATTACAGATACGAAGCCCGCACGAGCTTAACAACGAAAAACTCGATCTCAAGCCAACTAACAACTAACTGTTTCTTAAAGAATATCCTACATAAAAGAGGAAACTCTTGTAATTTACTATTTATCCGCGTTCCATGCCCGCATTTCATAAATGTGAAGGAATAATATTCACTTACAAATTCTAACCATGCATTTAACAGTTATAATAATATGAAAATTTTTCTATGAAACAGTTACTGATATATTAATATTTGGATATATACGATATATAACGTGTTTCCGTTTCAGAAGGAGAGAGTTTTTTTTTACATACTCCGATGATAAATTTCTTCATTATATTTAACACGTGTCCCTTTATTAGTTATAAATTATCCAAACAATCAATTACGAAGTAAAATACATTTTAATTTAAAAGCTTACTAATTTCTTAATTTATAAAGTAGCCTTTCTAACGTTATTTATCTAATTTTGCACTGTGTTATATTTTTTAGTATTTAAAGAAATTCGACTTTAGCACAATAAATTTAAATTGATTGAGATTATTGAAAATTCACAGCAATTTGGCATTTAAACAGAAACATTATGAAGTGTGGCAACTGGCATATAAGAATTGAGTTGGAAAAATTGAACAGTTCCTGCATTCCTAAGAAACGTCACAAGTAATTCCAAATATTTACAAGGATTTATGTAATTTTTTTCTTCCATAGAAAAAAGGTTTAGAATGGTTTGGCACCGTAACATTCATCAACTTTAGCCGAAATCCGATCATATTATGAATCGTTCACATCATGCGTAGCTCAGCCATTTAGTAGGACAGCAAGAGAAAAAATTTATGCGACCAAACAAGGACTGAGGGAAAAGGACAGATAAGAAGTTGAGAGGGCAGCCTTTGAGGTCTTTGGTTCGAGTCTCCTCCAGACCAGAAGATACACCGTCCTGTCGACATCCTAGCATCCTCGAGCAACCTGCTCTTCACATGCCCCTCTTTTGAACAGCGGCTCTTTTGATGTACGGACCTCTTTGAGCTAGCATTCTCAGGCCTAGAACACGATCCCCAGCTCGCCATGAGCATAAAGTCGCCGCTACTTCATAGCTGTAGTATCAGCAGTCTTGCTCGAATTACCAGTACCCTTCCTCAACAAACCGCAGCAAGACTTCGTCAAGAATGCAAGTACGAGCACTCGAAACACACTTCAGCTCGGACCAATTACAAAATTACGATGGTTTCGCGGTTATCCTTGAGGGCATCATCTGTTCTTATTTCATCTGGAAAAGTATTTTCCGCTGTTAAGTTCAAGTGATATTGTTTCTACGTAAAGTTTTACGAATGATATAACCTCGCTTGAAATATTCAATTCATTCTCAGCGTAATGAGTCAACGTTTTACATGTGACTTAAATAAAACCAAGGATCTCAGATCATAATTCGACTACACTTCCTTAGTTTCGATTGTGTGAGAAACAAATATTTTTGACAATGAGGTTAATGACCGAGTTATAACGTGATAAAAGTATAAACATATAACATGATAAAGTTTTAGGCTTTACAAACAATAGGCTTGAGAAATTTCAGCATATTTTTACTGCCAAGTGATTTCGAGGGTGAGGGCCCATTCGCCTTTGATTTCCAGATATCTGGCAACTGATTTCGGATGAGGACGAAAAGGTTACCATGTTTGTTGGAATATTTGATAATATTGCGATGTAAACCAGAGTGAATTTTCGAATTTACGAAATTATTCGTCTCGTCCGTATAGTAATGGTCAGAAAAATTTTAATAACGTATTTAAGGCACCAAAATTTGCACTTATACGCCATATTAATAACCAATAACGATTCAATATTTCCCATTATTATAAATGTAGCCCTAAAAAGAACTACGTAGCTTGAGATTCATGTATGATTCATCCTAACGAACGTTCGTGATAACAGCGGATAGTAGTCGAAAGAAGAAGATTTAACGTGTTCATAATTTGACTTTACTTGAACGTTCATGAAAGTTAAATCATTAATATTTCTTTTCAAAATGCATCCTTATTTGGTGTTTTCCAGGCAAAATAATAGACAAGCCATTTCTTGTTCAATTAAGTTGCAAATTGTAAATTGTTTTACCGCTTTTAATTACTTAGTAACATAATAAATAATAGGACAACTTAAATATTAAACACGGACGTTTATTAATACGAAACATTGATGAAATATACATGCTACATGAAGAAAAAAATTAAAAGTACTGTGTTCCCATTATTCGTTTTTAAAATGTACGTTTTTCTCCTCATTTTAAGAATCAGACATTTAAAAATATAAAATTTAATCTATATCTATATAATAAAAAAGGATGTATATTTGTATGTATGTATGTATGTATGTATGTATTTACGTTGTTCTTCATACAAATTTTATCGCGTGGACAGAATGCAACAAAAATTGGTATACGTATTCTTCCAAAATACGAGAAACGGGACTTTACCATCCTTGCGGAAAATGTAAGTTAATTTTCGCGCTATATTAGTTGTGAGTCTAGCTAACAATTTCATCAATGTAATATTTCGTAATGTATGAAGACTGAGTGACAATTGACAATTATATCCTGAAATACTCAAGGAATATATTTAAGTATTCAATTAAATACTTTTTCGAGTTTATATAAATAAGTACACGAGCAACGCCGGGCACCTAGCTAGTTAATTAAATAAATTAAATGTTATTGTTATTGGCTGTTTTAATTTAATTAAACATGTTTAAATGTCTGTTATTGGCTGTTTTAACATCAATTTTATCAACACAGACGTTAAACTTGATGTGTCAACTTAGTTATTCCTAGTTAACTGAATTTGTAATATTAGTCCCTTCGGTCGACTGCAATGGAAACTAAAATCTGTTCGATGACTGAGAAAAAAAATAAATGGGTTCATTATACTTCCAAGCTGCGAACTAAAGAACTCAGGTATGATAGGTCCGAGAAAGTTTCGAGGATTCATGAATGAAAAATTTTATTATAATTGAGAAGTTGTAGAAATAATTAAACGACGAGGCAAACTCAAATAATATTAATTAGATAAAATAATTTTAGTGTAATATGGAATAATTCTGGAGTCTGTAGTATCAGTTCACCTTCTTTTAAATTAATATTTTCATATTGGAACAATGTGGTGGTACGAGTCAACTAGAAACTCGCAAGTCTCGCGTGAACGAAATTTTATGTTTTGACCTTTGTACCGTCATTTTTTGGTGCGTATTCGTTGTACAGAAACACGAACGAAACAATAATGAAATATACATGTTACATGAATAAAAAAATTGAAATACTGTGTTCCCAAAATTTTTATTCGTTTTTAAAATGTACGTTTTTCATTTTTAAATATCGTAACGATGTCAATAAATAAGGAAATCAAAATTACTGCCATTTTTTTTCATCTCTGCATTTAGGTGTTACATATAAAATAATAAACTTTAAATGTAACAAATTTGGTATTGTAACAGTTTATTAGTATTCTGTATATCTGAGAACACTGAAGTTATTTGTAATGAGCAGACCCTGTTTAATCTGTCCTGTATTGTCCAGACCTATCTGGACGTCATCTCCCGGTCAGGAAGATAAACAGAGCGGTGTTGCTGCCGACACCGCCATATTCGGCCTTCCTCCGAAGCTATCGGCGGCGCGGCAAATTAAATCCACTGTAATGATGCAAAATGGGGCGCTTCAAGGGCTCGCCGTCCGTAATTAGCGAACCTTGGTTGTCCATATAGGCTTCCTCAGCCAATAACGAGCCATTATCTTGCCAGATGAATAGATGCATCTCCGTATTACGGGATCGTGGCGACGGCGGCACGGAAGTCCTATACAACATAAAATCAGGCCACATTTTAATCTACAGACAAATTTTTCAATCTGGACATGTTAGATGTGGTGTCGATGTATTCAAATTGAATATTAGTTCCATCTGCAATGGTAATAAACCCATGTCAAATAGGTATGATTCATGGCTTACTCAGCCCTTCGTTAACGGATTATCGAAGGATTAAAATGACGTGTTCACAGTTAAATTATCACATACAACACGTTTCATCTTAGTTTAAAGGTACTTATTCATTTGTATAATTAATATAAACTTACAATATATGTCTGAACAGTAGCATTGGTTGGGAACTATCGACTGTCTGGCTATTAATGCGTGGAAGTCCTTCTTACGAGAATTTTATAAAGGGGAAGCTACAAAAACCGTGATCTTGCATATAAATTTCTCGAACAACCTCTTTTAGCTTATGACTCGATGTCCTGGGATACATACATAGAGACTCTGGAAAGAGTACAGACGTCAAAGGAACACGATAAAGTCAAACATTCAGTTTAGAGAGATTTATTAAAACTAGGAAAAAATAACGTCTCAGGATCTCTTCAAATTATATATATATATACATATACTAACAGTCTTGCGATGAAATTCAATCAAAGTTGGTACAACAGTAGAGGAGATAAAAACTTCAAAATAAAATGGACAAACTTTAAAAAAGTTGCCGGACAATATTTGTTTCAAAAAAGGGATCGGAACAACTTACCAGCAGAATTTCTTGCAAATACTGTCGTAATGGAAAAATATTTCAAGAAATAATAAGAAAATGCAAATGTTTTGAAGAAAAAGTGTCGTGTAGAGAAATTGTCAGTTTAATTTTATTTTTCAAAGAACTCAAGTTCAATAGATGAATTTATTAGGGACCTACTTTCTTACAACGTTCACTATCTGTTTATTTGGTAATTTCTTATGTCCTTTGCCATAGAGTGTAATTTTTATTCATTTCTTTTAAAAAATAGAACTTAATTCATTTAAAACCAGTGAGGAATAAGCTGACATTCCTTATAACTATTTGATAGTTAAAGTTGAATATTGGAATGAACAATGACACTGATATACGATTGCATTTTGGTAGTGATATTGGTTGTGAATCGCGTTTTTATATAGATTATAATCAGGAAGTTAAAGACTCCTGTTTTTTATTCGGCAAGATTGTCAATGAAGAAGAAGTACGTATCAGTCATGAATTGTAGATTCAAGAAGAAATTTCAAAAAGGGTATGTTATCTCTTGACGACTGTGACGGAAAGGAAACAGCTGTACACGTTGTGCGGTGTTGTCAGGAAATAATTTCGAACTAAGTGGATGAAATACCTACACTAATATATTCTTGAGTTATCAGATCATTCTGCCATGCAATGACGCACTACTGACTAGTAAATAATGTGTTAAAAGCGAGAGTAAATGTTAAAAATAATGAACTCTCGCTACAAAAATATAAGACGATCACAGTAGTAAGGAATATTAAACACAACCACTTAAAGGATCAAATAAAAAAATGAAACTCTCATAAAAAGCTCTTTTTTTTCAATAATTTACCAGAAAATATTATACGAAATAAGAGAAAACAATTTTCTTTGGTTTTATAAACATATTTGACTGAGAAATGAATATACAATTTATGTGAATTCTAATTGCATTATTTGATTTTAATTATCAATTTTTTATCTTTTCCCTTATGAATGATGTCAAATAGGCTCGATTTTATATACATATTTATTTGTTTGTAACATTGTTTCTTTATATATGTTTTAGTTATTAATTTTTTACGTTTATCACATTGTATTTGCAATTAATGGAAATACTTACCAGCATCTTACCTTTCTAACCTGAAGATGAGTTCTAACTAAGTAGTTGGGATTAAAACCACTATTTTTACGTATTTTTAAAATCCAAATGTTTTTCGTCTTTTTTAACAGAAATAAATTTTCGGATAGGTTTGAAAATTCTTTAAAATAAAAGAACGGACAAATATAATGTTTCCTTATGCACTACACGCAGTTTGTATAATTTGAAAATTTGCTTAACACTACTATTTTGTTGTAACACTTTTGCATGTTTAATTAGACGTTCAAAATGTGACCGAAGAAAACCATATGGGAATCCTAATGTGCATTTCTCCAACGACAATTGAATTTATAAAATCATACTTAAAACACATGTGGTGAAGAACTCATAATAATAAATATAAAAATAAAATATAAAGGGGAAATAAAAACATAAAACATTTTACCCGATTCTTTTTTTTTGCAGTGAACGGTAAAATTTCAGGGTAAACCACAAATTCTGAAATCATATAACTTCATTGTTTCATCTCATCTAATAAATTTAATATATAAGTGCAATTAGAGTTTGACCGATTAGTCCTATTTCTTTTAATTGTATTCTCGTCTTAGTTGTTAAAATTTTTGCACTTTCTACATAATATATTTTGATTAGAGAAAGTTTCATTTTATTATAGTTTTATTTTCTGTGTCGTATATTACTTTTAACAATGAATGACACTAGTTATTCCCGAATTCTTCTTCTCATAATAACTGAAGAAATTAAATTCTTAAGTAATAATAAAATAAGACCGGACGTGTTGTACTTAGAAGGAATAATTATATAAATTAAATGATGAACTACTTGCGAAGTAGATGCAAGTTCTTCATGTTTTAAAGTGTAACTATTATAGTCTAAGTTCAGAAAACATAAAAATACAAAGAAAAAATTAACCATCTTCAACCCATTTAAAATTGATGCTTAAAAAGTGTGTTAATAAGATATGCGCATAAGGCTTCCTACGTTAAAAAGATTTGTAAAGTGGGATACTAGCTGAAAAATAAGCGTTTCGAATATAGTTGATTCCTGATAATTTAATTTAAGACCTTAATTTCCGGAACTTCTCTATTTAAATTAATTTGAGCTATAAATTATTTTCTGTAAAAGTTAATTATATTTGGAGGGAAATGGATGTCTCTGTTACTTTGGAAGAATACGATTTCTTTATCAAATTTAAAACATTACGGTGAACAATCAAAATTAATATGTATATAAATCCTACACTAATTACAAAAATCTCTGTAGTTGGCAAGTATTACGTGCTAACGTGTACATCGGAAACTTTAAGTAAAAAATAACTTAACACTTACATTTGCATACTTTAATTACGGTACAGAAGCGACTAAAAAATTTACTTTGCATGTGTAAAATCAATTCTAGACAACTTTTTCAATTAATTAAACTATAAAATGCGAATAATAACACATGAAATATTTTAAGAACTTATAATTAAGATCTAACAAAATATAGGACTACAATGAATTACCACCTTTTAAAAGGTAAAGTATATATACTTTGAGTTAATATCCTGCACCTTTATTCAAGAATAAAATTTGTATTTTGTTTCCAATGTTCTACTTGAAACAAGTATCTGTACACGATATGAGTTCCTGTAATCATTTACAACGATAAAAAATCAATGTTAATCTTGAAATTCTTCACGTCTCTTGGTCTATCAAGCTGATGTATGCATGTTTCGGGATACAGCATCTATGACGACACACGTGGTTTTTCTAAAATTAAATAAATTCAGAGTGCTGCCGTCTTTTTAATTACATAAACAAGAGGAAAACTATAACTGTCCAAAATAAAATAAAATATTAATAAGTAACATCTTTCATTTCAAAGAAAACCGCCCGCGAAATGCGCTTATGAATTCCAGAGCGAGTTCATTATATTGATAATGACGCAAGATTGTTTCGGGACGGGTCCAACTGCTAATATTGACAATCCAATGAAGACAACTTCAGCCGGGGTTTGGCGAATTCCTTCCGGACGGCAGAAAAAGTTAATGGAATCGACTTGTGCTTGAAAGATGCGGTTTTTTTTATATCCCGTCTTTTTACTCGTGGTTTTTCTGGAATAAGTCGCGACTGCACTTTGACAGCGAAACTGGATCCGTCATTCCGCATTTAGAAATTTAATGCTGGCCGCCAAAGTAGCACTTTTGTAGCCGAAATCCGATGGCGCCGCATCACGAGGAATTCGTATCGTAAAGTTCGAATGTGAAGCTCGCAAATAAACCATGCGATCGGGGGCCACTTTTTTGTTTGCGTAATCGTCGAAATCTGGTGATGGGATCGCAATGATTTAACTGATAAAATTTTTTACCATACTTCGTCGCGTCAAAGGAAGTGCGGTACGTACTCATGCGAATATGTATTTATAGTGTTCATCCGTTTTTATTTCTAATTAAACAATATAGTTTTTTATTAAAATTTTATCAATGATTAGGAGTTATACTGAGTCAGTTATACCAGTCAGTAAATGCATGAATGGACATCCAATCGTCACATGCGCTTCTACCTTCTAAAATAATTTTCATTTTCTCTTCATAACACTCCCCAAACCACATACCATCAGAGTACAATAAATAAAAAACGAAGTAAACGTTAACATGTCTAACACAAAGAGAACATATGTTTCAATTGACAAAAATATTAAACAGACTTTGGTATAACAGAATGATGATTGGCCATCGTGAAAAATAAACATTAATCGAATATAGACTTAGCTTGTGCCCCCTACAAATGTCTTGTATGTTGAAAAAATTATTCGTGTTATTTATTAAATTTCTTACTATAATTTTTTTAATTGGTTGAATAACCAATGTGGTATAGAGATCATCATAATTTATTTGAAGCCTATTACTGGGGTAATAAAACCATTACAATTATTTGGATGTTGATATTCAATTTAATTAAGATTTAATTTCGCTCCGTCTGCAACTAAAAAATAGATTTATCCTGTTTCTATAACAATTCTTTTATTTTTTCCCCTCAAAACGTTTACAGATGGCCGAAGACCAAAATATATTTGAATTATTTTCTTTTAATTAAAAACACACATTAGGAGTTAGTAGCCTGTCATCGAAGTGTACCCACAGATAGTTTCATAAATATTCTATCTTTTAATATATTGCAGTTCATTATCCTCGTAACTGTTAGGTCATATTTTTCTTACAAATCTAAGAAAAAGGATTTGTCACAAGAGAAATATGAGGTTACTTAGTATTGCTTCTACTTAACTGCAAGAGATTGAAATCATTATAAAATTTCACACGTATATTTTTAAATCCATTATTAGCTTCACCATATCACGAGGTTAAGAATGATGATAAAGTTAATGAGTTTTGATTAAATACCTATTAACGAATTAATTTAATTTTATAATAAATATTTTTTAACGAAAATCGTACAAGGCAACGAAGTGAAAAATACTTATCCACCCTTCCTAGAAAATCTTGTCACGAACATTTACATGGATAGTTAATATATTGTAACTAAAATTTTCTGCCCCAAGATTGGCCGTAATTAATTGTGATTAATATTTTCTGCCACACTATTGGTCATCAAATAATTGTAATGCTTATATTACCCCAGTGCGTCAATATAGATGATCTCTATACCAATTAAAAAAATTATAATAAGAAATTTAATAAATACCACGGATAATTTTTCAAACAACATTTATTAGGCTATATAATAAAAATTGTTTTACTGGCTTTTAACATGGAAACAATTTATCTCTATCTCTACAGGGTGTTGTGGTCGTTTTTTTCCATAAATATAAATGAGAGTTGGATATGTCAATGATTGAAATTATTTTTAGTTTAAAATTGTTCAAGTTTTTCTCACTGTTTCATGGTCCAATATCTAAGAGAATTCAAAACCAGCTAATAAAATCCACACTTAGCTCGCAAAGAAACCAAATAGCAGTCCAGGGTTTAAAACAAATATCGTCCAACCATCCGCATCCGTTAACGTAATTCCAAGTTATATCGAATCATAAATCATTCCAACCGTAAATATACGTCAAACTCCAAACTAAACGAGTGATGCTCTTAAAAATGTTGATTATAAATTCTCTTTAATTCCTATTATTGCATGTCCATTGTCCAATAAGCTCGACTTTATCTCTCGGAAAATATGTTCTTTTGCAAAAGAATATCTATTTAGAGATCACATTTCTCCCTCTAACTTGTAAGCAATAACACATAACAATAATTAAATTGATTTCGTTACAATAAATTGAGATAATTTTTGGGAAGCATATTTAAAAGTCGTAATTTCGCTTCGAGAACAGAGTGACTTCTTACGAGTGTTAGAAATAGTGGTGTTCAGATGAGACATGTGGGAGAGGGTTTGAGCCCGCTACTTTAGAAGTGGGTGTTTGAGTCTAGACGCGGTGTAAAGTGATAGCATTGTGCTCGTAGCGTCCGATACAACGCGGCGCCGATGCGGGCGTCCTCTGTGCGCCACCCACACGCCGCCCTGTCCCTTTCCAAAATCACAGAAACTGTCATCGTGGTCAGACAGATCACTGTTCATTCATAAGTCTAAAATATCCTATTGTCACAACCAACACTGACTTCACTCAGATATGCTAACAGTTTTCGTCAATTGAAGAGAGAAAAATATCGGGACGTTTTCGACGGAGACTGTGAACAATATTTTGTAAACCACATTCGTACTTTGTTAGATTTCGTGAAAACTTGCCATCAGTGTTAGACTGACATATAACATAATAGTACCTAATATCACTGTCTAACAAAGACAATCTTCTTGTCCTATCTTCAAGAAGGAAAGAGAAGCCACAATATTTTGCTACTCCATCGCAGATTTCTGCTCATCCGAGTACGCTATAATGGATCTGCTGGAGTTTACGAAAATAACTGGTTTATATAATTAACTGTAAAGAAATTAATTAAGAATAATTGTATCATGATCAAGGAGATTGTCATTAATAATTAAAATGTGAATTTTTAAATAGAGTGACAGAAGCAGTCGATCATGACCTTAATGGTTCATGCGACTCTAAATAGAGACTATTAAATAAAAGGACAATCTTTTCAAACACTCTGCAATAGATTTAGAATGCTGAACGCTGATGAAATTTACTCTAAGGGAAATGTTAAATGTTACCGAGAAATATTTCCTAATCATAATCTGGGTAACGTATTGAAAATGGAACTGAATTTACGATTGTTTTTCCACTTTGAGAGACTTTGCTATTTCCTATCCAGTCAATTCTAAGTTTGATCACACATACAGGGTCATCGAAAAAGAATGCTGGGATTTTGTAACATTATAAAAAAAATTGTTAAACGTACAGAAATAATTCTTGTGTTGAAATGTAGTGGAATAATATTTTTCCTCCGCTCAATACATGACGTTGCTAATCTTCTCATGTATCGCATTTTCGCTCTGCAGTTATTATTTGTGCAGAGAAATATGTGGCCCGTTCAATAGAAAGCGCAATTTGTGTTGTCGTATGCAGAAATAAAATCAGTTGTAATAGTGCAAGTGAAGCTTTGAATCGATGAAAAAGTCATAATAAAATGTCGAACGCATAAGACAGTCCTTTGTTATACGAAAATCCATCAGTACGTTTGTGTTTGGTGTAGCCTACTCTACGATGTCGTTGCTAGACCTTTCTTCTCCACAGAGAACAACCGGAAAGGTTTTACAAAGATCGATTATATTTAACCCACAACCCGGAATAAGATGATTTTCATGCTCCTCCTAATTTCTCCCTATCTGTCCGTGAAGTCTTGAATCGGAAATTTCCAAACTCATGGATTGAAACAGATGGCCACATTCCGTGGTCTGCATACGCCAATGATCTTCTTCTGGATATACAATAAGAACATTGTGTACAGTGAAAGAATTATTGATATATGCCACATAATAATCATAGCTGCAACTGAAAATGCTTCACAGAACACGGACTGAGATTGACTATGGTCTCGATGTCTATCGAGCGAATAATGGTGCACAAACCAAAACATATTGTTTTTTGTACCTTTTATAAAAACTTTTAGCTAATATCTGTTTATTTATTTGGGTAATACAAATTTGTAATCCCGGCATTCTTTTTCGATGATCCTGTATTAACGTGATACAAGAGTAAATTCGCATTCACTGAACATTTTAGTAAACCCCAGTTCAGAAACTTCCAGAACACACTTACTTTGCATCCTTAAATTATTTTCGAGTCTGAAATAAAACGCGAGCTATGTACTAATATTTTTATGTTATACACTTTTTACTGGCAACTTGTTATAGTCAAACTCGTACTGTATTTAAGACAAATAATACGAATTATGTAATCATTTGCAGATTATACAAGGCACTCACTACGTCACAAAAATTGGACGCCCCTTCCTAATGCAACACGCAACACAATTTTGATCCATTTGTTAATTACACTTCGATTCGCTAGCTCCTCGGTTTGTAAGGCGTTTAACAACTTTCCACAACGTTTCTCAGTTAGAATATTCCCTTGTTCTTATTTTAAATATTCATCAGAAATTAATGTAAAATACTAAATTCAACTTCCAAAATAAATTAGCCTGTAACAAATATAACACAGTCTCTGACTGAATTTTTATGAAGTACTAACAATTTGACTGTCCAATAACCGATTTTAATATGTATAGCTGAATGGGTTAAGTTTGTCGCTATCATATATATATATATATATATATATATATGTGTGTGTGTGTGTGTGTGTGTGTGTGTGTCTGTGTGTTTTAATAGGTTCCTCCAGTCTTAGGCTCGACGTCTGAGAATGGCTTCCTATTGAAGTAACATAACAGACCTTCTAAGGAACAACCATTAAATAATAATAATTCTACCCATAATTACATACCACTTTATGTAAAAAAAAACTCAGGGTTTCGATCCATGGTGCGATCATTCCACATACGGATGCAAAACTACGACGCTGACTACTTTCATAGTTTTATTACGCCAACTTCAAGTCACCTCCAATTGCAGATTGTGAAAGGTGATGGTAAATAAATTTGAAGTGCTTCGCCCCAGGCTTATCATAACAACATTTAAATCTAATTTAATAATTTTTACTGAATTCAAAATTAATTGGAATTTCATGTGAAGGCATCCCGAACATTCGTCACCAGGAGGAGTCACGAACGTGAAACCGTGGTCAGGCCCGAAAACTGTAATACTGAATAATCTTTCTCGGGCTCCACAATAATATACTTCTTACAGGAGCACTATTATTTATTTCAAACAATTTAATTGATGGCGCACATAGACATGTATCGTAAGTGTTCGAGTAAATTTAATTTAATAATAAGAATAAGTTACGTTTCCATTTTCACGAAACACCTATTATCGGATTTAAATCAATTTTAATTTTTTCACCAGCAAAATATTTATTATTAACATAGTATGACAATGTTGCAAATTACTCTTAAACACGATAATTATCATGATTCTTAAACAACATATTAATATTATATAACGGGATGATATTTTTAAAATGTGACTAACTAAAGGGGATGTAAGTTTTAATGTAGTAATTCATATGTAATATATAGGTTTAAATCTGTTACACCATTGCGATATGCATAATTAATAAAAATAATTGTGAGAAAATTTGAGGATGTGTTATAACTTAACCTAGACAATAATTTGTCTTTCGTAAATTTCGCTTGGAGAAAATTAATTTCACGGTTATACTAGAACGTTATCTAAGCACATATAGTAGTAATCAAATGTTAGACAGTTAAATTGTTAGATGTTCAATTGTTGAGGCTTGAAAATCTATTTTCTGATACGAGTATTTTTATGCGTATCTGTAAAATATAAGCAAGGGAATTGGGGAAATGTGCAAATAGTACGTTATTTGTTAAACACCTTGCAACGGGAGATGTTTTCTGTCATAGATAATCACAAAAGAATTAATTAACGAGTCACAGTGTTTGTTACTTATTTCATTAAGAAAGGGGCGCTCAGTTTTTGTGAGCACCAATGTATGCAAGAAACTTGTTTATATTGGAGCACTGCGCTTATGTTGTTACAAGCTAAATTATCATCATAAAGAAATTGCTGTTCTTATAATTTGACATGATTATTGGTTTTTCTTAGTTTATCATTCATTATCTGTTTATTTCTATTTCAACAACTGTACAATTTTGTTAAGTACAGAGACATTTGCTAGAAAATTACATTGTTAATAATAATATTTCCTCGTAGGCGTAGCATTTAATTCTGTTTAACATTGTTGATAAGTACAGATCGAAGGCATTGTCGGTGTAGTTAACGCAGAAAGAGTTCTCGGGTTTCCACACGGGTACAACAGCGATTAAGATGCGACGTTTCAACGATCACAAGCTGTGTCGCCATTTTATCTCTGTCGTAATCCTCGTGGAAGAGGACAGAACTTGCCGTCGTCGAAACGTCGTGATTTAATCACTGTTGTACCAGCGAGGAAACTCGTGAACTGTTTCTGCAATATTGATAAGTCTCAAGTAAATCACTTTCCAATAATATTTGTTTTTTTTTTATTTCCAGATGACATGGTCACATGCCACAGAGGTCAAGAAGCCATCTATAATAGTAAATGTGTAAGGAAAATCTTAATAAAAAAAAAAGATTTATAACCTACAATTTTCGCTATTCCGATCCCAATCCAAATGTACTTATTCAATATCCAAAATAATGAAAAATAAGGCTGAAAGAAATACGGGAAGGTATACGGAATAATTTCAATATTAAATATAACATATATGTATATATAAGCATATATCAGAATATAAATGGAGAAAAAAATTACATTGATGGAGAAAAGATAAGGTATATTCCTTTTAAATACGCAAAACTTTGAATTCAGCTGACATTAACGTCTAAACAAATAAAGCTATAACTAATAAATAACGTTCCCAAACAAATATGGAACTGAAGAAGTGTAACAAACTAATAATAGACCTATTAATTAATTTTTCTCAGTCACAAGTTGAGTCGTCCATAACTGTATATGGTGGGATAAAAGTATCATGTTTGCTGTATAATAAGTAAAAATGAGGCTTATTAACACGATTAAAGAAACAAGAAACGTCAGAGCAGCTACGCAGAAATGTGAAGAACAATTTGCACAGGATTCATCAATTAATTAATCCACGTTTCTAAAATTAAAGTGGCAAAGAATAAATGCAAGGTAGTATTAATTTATTTATGCATCATTTTTGTAAATAAAATTATTCGCCTGTAAAACTATTAAAGGCTCCTCAGGTGTTTCTGAACGTAAATAAAGTGTTATTAGTTATTTTTCGTACTTCTTCAGCAATATTACTGAGGGTAGTTAAAAATAGGAAAATTAAGTGTTTAGCTCCAAAATTTTTAATATTTGTTCTTTTTCTCAATTCAGTTGTGTTTTCATTCCTAGTGATGTTTTTGTCACACTATAATCTGAAGTTCTTCCTTAAAGCCCCTAAGCTCTGTTCAGTTTTAAAATAAATATTTTCATATGTTTGATTGACTTTCTAAGTCTTCACGTAAAGGAACTAATACCTCAAATAGTTTTGTAATCTGAAACACAACTGTATTTGTGGCTTTTGCCTTTAGTAATTAAAGTTTTAACAGGCATCTTAAAAGCCTATGAAGTAATATGGAGTGTTGAAATAGAAACTGTTTAAAATTCGTACTTATTAAGTATCACCAATTATAATCACTTATATGACCTGCAAGGAATTCTGCACATTAATACAACCAAATAATTTAAGAAAAAAAGGTGTGGTCTATTTGTTTTAGTTTTATTCGTATCATTATGATCTAAGCATAACTGTCTACTCCATAATTCACCTTCATTAAATACAAACATTATTTCAATTTATTTTAAATGTGATTTTTATACAAATAAGGTATGTAATTTTATGTAACTTGAATTGATTTGGTTAATTTTATTTCATTAGTCCTCGTAGAGGTAATAGGATACGTCAATACATAAAATTACTAAATAATAATTGGATGCTACAATTATAGATAATTATAAGTTAACATAAAAACACTAAAATCCTGGAACACAAATTTCCCCGTCCAACATAAGGAAAATATATTCATAACAAAAAATAATTCTTTAACAATACTAAGGGTACAATATAATATTTACAGTTATAATATAAATATTCAATTTGTACTAGTAAATAATTAATTATTCGAGAATTGACTATCATAAAATATAGAATTTACACATCACACAAAAATAATCACAAAACTTGACACAGCACACTAGGAGGAAACACAAACGACGGACAAGTTACTTCACGAAACAGAGCGACGAGGAATCTGCAAACGCCAGGTGGTACATGAAACAAACAAACAAAAGAGCAGAAAGTGCAACAGAGACTAAGCAATTTATGAAATAAGTAGTTTTATTAGCCACACATTGAACACTTTTTCAGATTTTTTTAAAAATTAATTATTAGGGGAACGATCAAGAAACTCCTGTACTGAGTAAAACACTGGCGCCTTTCAGTAGAATATTTTTACATTGAATCCCAAAATTCTTGTAGTTATTATTGTTCTTAACATCTGGAGGAAGACCATTGTATAAAACTATCCCCGAATGGTGAACACTTCTCTGGTAGAGAGAAAAGATCTTAGACCTGAGCGATTTATAGTCTCGTAATCATGAGACTCGCCATTCGTTTGAAAAAGTTTCATGTTCCGCTTAACAAACTTTATAATTTCGTGGATAAACACGCTGGGAAGAGTTAATATTCGCAGACTTTTGAAAAACGGTTTACAACTGAATTGTTTTCTGTATTAGAAAGCATTCTGATGGCACGTTTTTCAACTTAAATATTTCAATGCTCCTGGAGCAATTTCAATGCCATAACACAAAAGGGAATGAAAGTACGAAAGGTACACCATTTTCGTTGTGTTGATATCAAAATGTATCATTAAGGTTCTGAGACGATAACAACCCCAGCAAGCAGAACTATATGGTGAGACCACTTTAAATTACTCTCAATCTGAAGACCCAGAAAAAACTTCTCTAGAAGGTTGTTACTTCCATCATTTGAAAACTGGACGAAGCGTTTACGTTTCTAACAAGATTATCATTATTTTTATCTGCACTCAGTACATTTGTATCATCCGCGCAGAGAATTGATTTAAGAGGATGGACAAATCCTGGAAGATCATTAATATAAAGAATGAAAAATAAAGGCCCAGGAATCAAACCTTGAGGAACACCCAATCAGATAAATGAATATGCCCATCTTTAGTTTACCTTACCTTTTGTTTACGATTTTTAGATGCTTTTAGGATAAATTAGGCGTTTTCCCGTACGCCATAATGTTATAACTTTCCTAGTAAAATTTCATGATCAACTGTGTCGAATGCTTTATCCGGATCAGAAAATTTTCCAGCTATCTTCAATCCCTCATCCAATGAATTTTGAAAAAGTTGCACTATTTGTGGATTTTCCATGCTGGGAGGAACTAAAACTATTATATTTGCTCAAAAGATTATGTGATTTGATGTGAATTATTTTTTCAAAAATTTTGGAAAAAATAGGAAGCAGAGAAATGGGTCTATAATTTGATACGTAGGATAGTGAACCTTTCTTGGACAAGGGGATTACTATCGCAATTTTGAGATCATCGTAAAATATTCCAGCAACTATCACCGTTCTGATAGCCATTTACAGTTCTCTTAATATATGATATGCGATTTGATTCCATTTGTTATTCATTAAATGACTTTCTGTATCTTACGGAGCATCCCACGTGACGTTCTGCGGCATGGAAAGTGCCCGATGAGCTTCGAGCTCGCAACGAATGTGATCTGGCACATGTGGGGCAAGTGTCAGTCACCTGCGCCGATGGTCCTGCGAGTGAAAGATTTGCATGAGAATCCGAGCTGAGCGCGCTCGGAAGTGGCGACCTGGTCCGGAGGCCACCGCCGCACCACTTCAAATATCCGCCCTGTGTAAACATATTCCCCGTGGGGAGGGACAAAGGCCCGGCTCTAATTCATTACAACAAAGGGCTTCTTACTAAAAGCGCGCCGGCGAGCTTTGTAATTTGAATATTATTTACTATTGTAATACAACCATCAGTCGCCCGAGGAATGCTATTCTTCAATCATTTGATGCCAATTATCTTCAAATAAACTTCGACTTGCCGGCCCACAAAGCGGAGGATATTCATAAGGGAACCGCGGCACAATGGCCCATGCAAATTTTTTGATTTGGTCTTCCTTTGTCAGTTATTACCGGAATTATGCCGCGGCTTACTTGCGCCGCCATTCATTTGCGTTATGACGTTCTTTAGACTTGAGTCGTGTATGACGTGAGCGCAAATCCGAAATGATTTCCGTTCTCGGTGACGCGTTCAGTGACGTGTGCTGAGAGTGGCACATGGTTCCGCTGGCTGGCTACTCTACTAACCTCTTTCTTCTTACTGTCCACATAGGATTCTATCGAGAATCACTCATATTATCATATTCAAATAAAATCGACTAAAATACTGTATCTGTGTTCTGTAACAAAAATTAAAGAACCTAAAATACGATGATTTATTATCTCACTTTTAACATATTGACATTTGTATACTTCGGCTGAAAATGTTTAATTTATCAAACGAAGCTTGAATGCAGTGTGCTTGTTTCAAAAACCGTATCACTCAATATACGCATGCTAAACCTTACCATCTGAATATGATTTAATGGAGGATAAATTCGAATTTTTTATAATACTTAAATGTTACATAGACAACTTAGTTCATAATTTGCTGGTCTTGTGTGGCAGCTCAAAATTTATTTTTAAAATAAGCATAATAAGTGGCAATTATACTGCATATTATTATATATTTCACGATAAATGGTGTTGAAAAGAGACTGATCTGTGGCAATTTATTAGAAAAGTATAATTTTAATAATCCTATATTGTTTCGTAATTAGATGAAAAAGCCGAACTGATGATATAAATACCACACAACGTTTCCGGGATCTCGAAAGAAGGGCACTTCGGCAACTGCGCTCACTATTGTTAACGTAAATGAAACTAAAGTTTGGGCCTAACCTTCATAAAACAATCGTTCATTGTTCTTCTACTGATGTTAATAATGAAATTTAGACTGATTAAGAAAATGTATTCTTTTTCGCAAGAAATATACGGATATGTTAGATTAACGGACTTACTTACCTTGTATTGTGGTCTTTAAAAGAAAATTTTAATTAACCTGTTATTGGCAGTCGGTTGAAAAGTAAATCAATTTCCTCATTTAGGTACAGCAAACCACGGTAACATTTTACGTACCGTAGATAACTTTGAAAAAGCAAATATATGAGAAGGGCAAATCGTAGCAGGATTTTGTAGCAGGCTGAATTTGTATCGATTACATATTAAACGAAAATATTTTTTTAGTGCAAAGGATCCCAGAAATTTTGTGTGGTATTTACATATCACTTATTTTTTTTTATTTCAGTCGTGTTATATTCTCATTTCAGTTATTTTTTCTCATTTTTCATGTTACTGCACACGGAAGCATCGAGACGAGTTCAGAAAATAGTTAATGACTGCATATCTCTTTTAAATACTTGATTTTCTACAATACAAAATGTTAAATTAGGCTAGTGATTCATTTCTCCGAATCGTGTATGAAGTCTTCTCATTTACGTATACATATGTTTTACTTTAACCCATTAAAATTACTATTTAACGATTATCTTCACTTTAATTTTCTCATTTTTGCATGGGATTAATTGAAACATTTATGTTATTTTAAACCTTATTAATGTATCAAGTTTTCTGAATTTCTTATTAACTTCTAGTATATAAATTTATTTTGCATTATATCGTAACTATTATTATTCGTATATTGTTCGAATATAAATTTGTATTTTCATTATTCATTCATTAGGGGGCTGTAATAATGTAAAAAATAAATAAATCTAAATCTACGCATCAAAAACTTGTTTCTAGCTTTGAGGCCTTCTGAATAGAAAAGATATGTCCTTTTTACTACGGTTTATAAGCTAGTAAAGTAAAAAATAAGACGAATTCGTATTTCGATGTTTTAGGCTTCGTTCAAATATGACTAATTACATCTGACGTTGTTGTCCACGAAAACTAATAGACTGTAATTTCCATAACCATAGCTGACTTTATGCCACATGTATCTAGACTGAAGAAAACTTATCTTGTAAATGCCATCGTTTGAAACAAAAATATATTTTTGTTTAAGATGTAATTGACTCACATATGAAGACAAAATAAGCCTGTTCAAAAATCCTACCACGATTTGCTCTCCTCATATATTTGCTTTTTCAAAGTTATCTAAGGTAAGTAAAATGTTAACTCGGCGTGGTGTACCTAAATGAGAAAATTGATTTACTTTTCAAACCACTGCAAATAACAGGTTAATTAAAATGTTATTTTTAAGGACCACATTCCGAGGTAAATGTCCTCTACGACTGTCCAAAGCACGACAGGATTAGAAGAATCACAATCGAGGGTGCACAATACGGAAGAGATGTACCTCAGCAACGGCAATAAATAACTTTCTTAAGTTCAGTAAGGAAACTGGCATTCATTATATAATCGAATTAGACGAAGAATCTTAGGTTAAGAATAATATGAATCGAATGTAATAATTTCATGTAGTAGTTATGGAAAGTCGCCCATGACTAATATGTTGACGCCATTGTAAACTATAAATAAATAAATAAGAGTCCCTTAAACTAACATACCCGTATATTTCTTGCAAAAAAAAAAGAATAATTTTAGCTTTGATGTTTGTTATTAAACAATGACTTATGGTTTTGTAAAGGTATATGCTTAGACATAAACTTAGTTTCATTTGCGTTAAAAATTAATGAGTGCAATGCCCGAAGTCTAAGTAGATTCCTTATTTCAAGTTGCCTCACGGGAAGAATAATGGCTAACGTAAGACTAAGCCTCAATGGCCGCAGACATTGCCTTATTTTATATAACTCGTTGCGTAAATAGCTAACAGCTCTGAAAGGAAACAGTCCAGTAATCATTCTTTGAGATACAAGCAACATCCTACACCTATGATATAACTTTTTTTAAAATATAGGTTCAATTCAGTACAAATGGAAGCACTAAAAAGCTTATAAGAAGTGTTACTACTGTATTAATTTCTAGCATAAATCTTTAATTTTTTATTAAACTTTATCTATTAAATATTACCAGTGGCGAAAGTAAAGTTATTTTTATCCTGAAAAATATAAATGCATTTCTTAAAAAAAAGGATAATAAAATCAGCTGCGAAATGTTTTCTGAGAATTCAGTTTCATAATTCCATTAGTTTTTATTTCAGAGCTTAAGTTGTGGAGGAATGAAAATTAACGCTATCAGTTACCATTTGCATGGGATTAAAACCAAAATTTAGTTTCGTACCTGGTGAATCATTTTCATGATAATAATAAAATAGTCTAAGAGCTTATTAAACGCTGAGACATACGTCATAATATTTTATTGAGACATTAAGGTTGTCTCAAAGTTCATTGAGTGATTTTTCCTTTTCTATGTTACTTAGAATGATTATGTAATTAATTAAAGGGCCAATAAATATAATTAATGTAAAGTAAGAATGATACAGCGTAGGTCACTAATTTTTCAAGTCACTTATTAAATTTTCAGAGGTACTGCATACTACGAAGCGAAACTTTCCTTCATTAAGTACTTTGTAATGTCACGTTCGGCTTACGTAAAGGCGAAAAGTTGCGATGTAATAGCTTTGTGTGAAGATAACTTTTATAGCTTGTATGTTGTAATAGACTATCAAAATATAAAAAGATTCCTGATATTTATACCATTAACACGTAAGAATTATAAATCAATTATAAATCATATCAGAAAAATGCGTAATTAATGCCAGAATTTATTAAAATAATTTACTAAATATTTAATTACGAATACTAACGATCAAACTTTGTAGTTCCCCGCTTGTATAATATAATACCATTTGGCAGTTAGATGAATTATAACTACTCTCAAAAGTAGGTTAGACGCTCGATTATTCTTTTAATTTGATGCCAATTATGATAAGTTTGGAGTACTATTTGCTTGAAAGATTCAAAAGGATAAATATGATATTAAAAACGAAAATTTCAAACAATCCATAATTAAGGAAAATATTCGTAGCTTCTAGTCGTCTTTTCATATTATAGTTGTGCATATTATAGTATTCATATACATAAGTGAGCGCAGTAATAGTGATTGATACTATCCAGTTTTTGTGATATGTTCGAAACCACCTCATTGCAGAAAATATTTTTTCTGAAAGTCTTGTATTACTATCTCCACATCATCACCTAATAATAGCTGCCGTAAATATTGCAATCAAAATAGACGATTGTAAAATATAAAAGCCAGTTTTAAAATTCAATATATTCCAAAAGTTTCTTTGTCTTAGGCTACAGACAGAAAAATTCACATAATTTCGTGGCGCTTTTAAAGGCATCTTAAATGTAAAAAAATGACAAAAATATGTAAGAAAACTAAAATGTAACAATGCTTAATTGCGCAAACATTCAAACAGATTACTGTGGCGTAATCGGTACCGACTTTACTCAACGGTAGATTCCTTAGGACAAGACTATATTCCACGTAGTCAGGTCATTAGTATATTTACCGTAAGATAGATGACTCCTAGTAGCTGCGGAAGTGCTACGTACACGCTAAATCACCTACAATTATGGCGTAAAACTGCTGCCTCCCATGTGACGGGAACATCCGGTGCGGTTAATTAAATTTACGAGTCTCGTCCACACTGTTAATGTGCTTCAGGGGCAAAAAAAAAAGCTAGGTCAGCTCACAAGACATTTGGCCGAGAGGTGAGCAAAACCTGTCAGCCGTAATCATTCGGCACTTTCAAAGCAACATCATTGATGACATATAATAGTACATTTAAATGTGGGGGGAGGGGGGTCGATAAAATATTGCGAAATTTTGGACGAGTGCAAATTAACGGGGAAATAATTATTCTGTTGGAGAAGGTTGTGTTGGTTTGGAGGGAGTCTCTGAAAGAAAAATTCTGAAGTTTTTATCATTAATCTGGAAACAGTCGATTTGAATATTTTTTATTGTATATGAGGTAAGTAATAAACTGAAAACTGTTTTAGAAGAGAATAAAGCATCACTGGGAATGATACTGAGCTTCAAATTATTACAATTTATCATAAATTAAAATATTCATCAAATAGATAAAATCCATTTACATGTTATTGCACTCGCTTTAAGTTGGGGGATTAAACTGATACAAAGGCAGAAAAATTATAATTGCAATTGTTACAATAAAAATTAAAGTAACATAATCATTCATTATTCTGAGAGTTTTAAAATTCAATGGGAAGTAATTATTCCGCTTATCACATTAAGTGCTACCGTCCTCTTTCTTTTTGAAAAACTAAGTATAATGTACACCCTTTATAATATAAATTTAATGAACCAGCGAATGGTTTAATAGGTATAACCGTTTGTTTACTTCCGTGTTAAGAAATTCATTATGATTAACTCGTCTAGAATGACTGTGTGGAGATCGTCTCAAAACTGAATATATTATTTCGCCTTAATATTGCAAATCACAATTACATGAATAGTGACAAAGTAAGTGGATCTCAGGGAGTTTTATAATACGTAAGCGTGTAGAATAAGTTATTTATGAAAATTAAGCATATAAAGAATTTAAGTTTGCATCACGCTGTTGAACCATCTATTGGATCAAATAAATCAATAAATTTATTAATAATGACACATTCTAACATCAATGCGAATTCGCGTAATACTAGATTGCCTAAATAAATTTGGGATGTATTGCAATACTTCGTACTATGATTTTCTGACCCTGAATCAAATGTGAAATCAAATATTAAGTTCATGTCATCAGTAATTAATAAATATAAAATTATTAATAAATGAATATATGTATTTAAAATTTTTCAATAATAAAATATTTTAAATATAGTGCTGATAGGTATAAATATACCGAAATGTGTTTAAACATTTGTACGTATTGTACATGTTAGTATAAATACCTTAATATTTCGTTTACTTTTACTGTGTTTGTTTTATTTCGAAAGATTAAACCGAATATTCAGTCAGAAAGCTTCTATAGCTACTGTCCTCATAAGTATACAAAAACATACATAAATTAATAGTATTTTATATTTTAATTAAAATTTGAACATTACCAAAGTTTTAGTATTTCGTACACAACAACATTTAGTAAACATTTATTTAATCGACAAATCATGGAAACATTTTATTACATAATTTCTAAACAATTAAAAATTTTAGTTATAAAAATACCATTTCCATTAAATGTCAGTTGACGAAATGGGTAAGTAATAATGGAAACTATTCGAAATGGTAAACAAACATGCAGAATACTAATGATATTGAAGAATAATAAAAGTTAACAGAATGGGTAAAACATGAAAATATGTTGAAACGGCAATTTAAGCATTTTCTTAAGTGAATAAATACACATAACTTTTGAAGCAATTATCAGATGAAAGTAAGTGAGGAAAAACACAAAAATATGCTGTGATTAAAAAATTTCTCTTTAGTCGTGACGGTGTAAAATTTGGTATTCCATCCTAAATGGAAAATATTGCCTTATTAATGTCATTCAATAATTTTTATAACAAAAAAGAACAATTCGTAATGTTTGACCAATAAATTAAAGTGTAGGACTAGTATAGTATGTATCTTTTATTAGAAAAGTTTCATACTGCTTGTTTTAAAACGACGTAAGTTTATCGTAAAGTAAAGAACAAATCCTACTGATGCTATTGATCGTCGTATTGAGTAACAAAATTATTTATTTCATATGCTTTCAAATATATATTTGATGCAACTCCAAAAGGTCTTGAAAAATAATTTCGTAGTGACATTCTCCCAATAAGAATTGATTCTACACATTTTTACCGTTACGGTACTGATCTGAATGAATGAGAATTTAAAAAATGCACTTTAATTTGACATTCACAGAAGATCCGGGAAAAACTGATATTAACATTAATAAATAGTTAACACGATAAAAAATAATATATAGGTTGTATTAATTAAATAATTATTAAAATAAATTTAGCAATTAAATTAAATATATATTATACATATATAAAAACATTAAATTAAGAAACGTTATTATGAAAACCTTTCAGTCGGAAACATCCTGAAGCAAATACAAATATGTACAGGAACGTTGCTATGTTTTTAATTAAAGATTTTACGACTGATAATTTTTTATTATAAAACATGTAAATTGTCTGTTAATGTTCGTTAAATACATCTGATTACTGAAAATAAATTATTAGTTAAATATATTGTATTGTTAGATAAACCAAACTTAAAGAGGTGGCTGAGTCCGGTAAAAAACTGAATATAAAGGGATTAACACTTCTCTATTTTCAATAACTAATTTCTGTAATGTAGAAATTGTAAATACACATTTCCTCTTAACAATGCAACAATGTTATATGTTACATTATCAATGATATAAAATACTTCAAACAGGAATACCTATCAAACAACCCAGCTTAATGTTAGCCTATTACATCACTATTCCTGAAGTTTTTTGATAAACTCATTTATTTGCGATTCTTCATGTTAAGTATATAAATTAATCTGTAGAGTGGTAAAGTATTAAATTGCAAAAATATATGTATGGGAAATATAAATTTTTAAGTGGCTTGGAGGCGTAAACACTGACCTAGGAAATACATTAAATATCTAAATAAATGTGTGTTCATTTAGTTGTTAGACTTTGATAATTTAAAATAATATTACGAAGAAACCAACTGCCATAAGCTGATTATGGCAAAAGAAATCCGTAAGATTCTGAATAATTGAAACATAAAAGTTACTCATGTTCGATCTGTTTACAGCCAGACAAAATAAGAAACTTTACAAAAACATTATAATTTTTGGTGATAAAATAAATGTGAATTATTTGTTTGAATATAAATAAATTCAAAAATAGCTATCTGTAATTACGTAATAAATTTGTCGATTGATTAATATAATTTTGAGTTACTTCATATTTTATATAGAGATTTAATAGGCAGGTGTGGGTTTAAATATTAAAACAACCTTTACTATCTCATTAAAAACAATATTTCTTTTACTACGTCTCTTACAGTTGCTTTAGTCCTTACAGCCGGGCAGAATTATCTATTGTAACAGCATCAATCATTTGACAAGCTGCAATCGAACGTCTCCACGAACTTTGTTTGGATTGATGCAAATGATTAAATCCCGCAGTAATATAATTGACCTAAAAAAACATTTTTGTTAGAAATATTATATATGTTGATGCAATAAGGAGGTTGTTTTATTATTCATATATTCATAGAACGAAAATTAATTTTGAAGACGTTATTTAAATAAATAACCACAATTCAGATCTCGATTTTATCATTTCTGACAAATTACAAAAAATTTGGTATTTATGTTTCACATCATAAAATTATACATCTATGAGGAGTATTATTACCACTGGGGTCTGGACGTTTGCCCGACACAAACCCGATGCACGTTTTCCCGACAACAATATCCCGATTGAGAATTTTCCCTACAGGACAAAATTCTAATTGACGTTTTCCGAC
This sequence comes from Zhengitettix transpicula, assembly GCA_037074705.1. NCBI lineage: Eukaryota > Metazoa > Arthropoda > Insecta > Orthoptera > Tetrigidae > Zhengitettix > Zhengitettix transpicula. The sequence continues at coordinate 182,906,740 of CM073591.1, read as the reverse complement.
AGTTCATGTGCCCGATGTGTCATTTTCCCGAAACTTGAATTTTTACGAAATAAAGCATATTATTAATATTTTAGAACATTTTGTAAATTAAGTTATTCATTCATGATTAGAACAAGTTCCACGAACAATTCATAATGCCAGTTTTGATGCTTTTAGTGTCGAATGTCATCCCTTAAAGGTAAGAGGACAACTATGGGGAAGACTGAACGGGGGTGACAAAAAATTGCGATAAATATTCATGTTGGAAGTCGCTGAATTTATTTATGGTATCCGGAATCAGACATTTTGGACGTTAAAGGAAAAATATTAAAATAATACACAGTAATTCCATACATTTAAAATGTTCTCCGCATCCACTACACATCCATTTTAAAGATGTTAAAACTTTGATTACATCGAAAATAACAGTATTAAACTCAGCGAAGTCCAAAACCATGTATCCGAAATCGAATACGGTGGTATTCCACTTTTTACATTCATACTATGTGTAAGTTTACATAAATTGGCAACAATTCAGTCTGTGTTCATTTGTTGTTGTGTTGTAACTGGACGTAAAACATGAAGCCGCCTTTATTTTGTTGCGATATAAACTGTTTCTTGGAATATATGATAATAAAAATCCTTTATGTACAAATTTTCGTTAAAATTAATTCACGTGTTTAAGGTTTGAAGCGAAATTCTTTGACATATAAATTACTCATTTCGGTATTATTGATGTTTTATTTTTTCCTAATTATTTTCGTAGGTCATGCCAGGGTATATTTTACTAAACCCTGCTGGAATGCTATGACTAAAGTCAGCGAGTACCATAACACCACTTCCGACAGCAATATCGGGTGATATAAAATTATTATCACCGCTTTCCACCCCCACCCATAGAGGTTAAACTTTAAATTAATCCTTTTGGAACTCAGAGACTTACATAACACTGGATTCGACACGAATCTTCGTGGTAATTACAATTTTTGTCACCCCCTTTCACCGTACCTCATACCTGTACTTCTCTTGCCTTTGGATGATTAAATTCGACACTAAAAGCATCGAGAGTGGCATTATGAAACTGAGAGACCCCGTAAAAAATTTATTTGCCGCCAGTATAGACAGTTATCGCATATTTTGAAAATGCCCCCCCCCCATCTTGACCCTTACTCATAGGAGTGCTAGAGTTATCTTAATTCAACAGGGTTGTTCGTGGATCTTAAGTGATACGTGTACAAAGTTTGGTTGAACTTGTTCCGAGAATTAATGAATAACTTAATTTACAAAGTGTTCTACAATATTAATATTATGCTTTATTTCCTTTCGGGGTAATGGCAAATCGGGCAAATGGCCTGTCGGAAAACGTCAATCGGGATAATGTACTATCGGGAAAATGTGAATCTGGATTTTGTCCTGTGAGGCAAACGTAAATCTGAATATTGTTGTCGGGAAACGTGCATCGAGCAATTGCGTGTAGGGATTTTTACCACTATCAGTAATGGTACAATTATACAATGTTAGCTATAATTTTATGAACTATAAAGATAACATATAATAACATTTTTTCTACCAAATTTCAACGATCCATATACTACTGAACACGGGTTTGATTATTGTCCTCCGGACACAAATTGTAATATTGTGATATATTATATAATATGAACATATTATAAAAACTTGTAAGTTTTAAAGATACTTTGGCAGAATAGTGCATTGTTAGGGACTGTCTGAAATACGGCTATAGTAGTTGTCTTCGGTTATTAAGAGACAAATAATGTTGTATGTTAAAAACGATAAGAATTAATAAATAACTGAAGTATGTGAAGGAAAAAAATTCTAAATTATTTAAATAACATGGATGTCTTGGCTGAATGAATATTTTATCTCTTAAGTATCATGTTAATAAAAAGAGAAGACGTATCTTGGATTGTGGAAATCGTGAGAAATTTGAACGTTGTGTTAAGTGTAGGAACTTAATAATAATAATAATTCAATCGTTGATTAGCACGGCTCATGTATAAACGACAGCAACACTCATTTGTCACTGCAGAGAGAGAATCTCTTTGTCGTATTTTAAAAAGCCGGTAAAAGTGTATATATAACAATTAAATTAAATTATTTATTTTTGTGGCGTCCAACACTCTTTTTTTAATAAAATTCAGTACTGTTAATTGACACCTATTCGTGGGATTGAAATTAATCATAAAAATATTTTATATAGAGAGAAGGGGATAGGGAGAGGTTGGAGGGAGACAGAGATTGGCTGTTCGAATCTTTCTCTGTTTATTCCAACAGAAATTGTAATAGGCTGATAAATGGTAAATGTATTTACGGGGACAATCAGGAAATAAATCATATTTGAGCGCGTGGACATAAATATTCAATTGAGAATAGTGCAGGGGATTGTGGAGCTCGAAGCCGGCCCAGCCCATTGTGTTTGTGTGCGACCTTTGCTGTAAGTGGAGTGCTCCCAAGTAGGCTAGAAATCATGTCGTCGGAGGCCTTGGCGTCGCCTTACACCTGTCTCTCACGTCCCCGTTGGCTGCGGGAGCTGAGTTTCTTGCTAGAGTTAGCTCGTGAGCAAACACAGGTATCGAGTAATTAAAGAACTACTGCAGCCGCCGCCATTAGCAGATCTGAATTCCGACGAGTCCGCCTCATAATCGCGACAGCTATATGAGCAACCGGCTGATGAACGGCAGCTACTATCTACACCGCTCTACTACTAATTCACCACTTTTTACAGCCACTTTCAATTCGCTGTACTTCTCGCATCGACCTGAATACATCACATTTCAAAACCATTACCAATTACGCGTGACTCCGGTATAAAGCAATGCTGCATTCCTCGTAGTCCGATAAAACAGTCCAACATAATCATTGTATGGTCATATTCTCTTGGACGCCTCAAAACTTCACACGGGTTTTTAATTTTGAATGCATCACGAGAAACGGATATGCTAATCAAGAGCACCGTTCTGAATGTAGAAAATACGTTTTCTACGAAAGGATTGAGAAGTGCCATCACTGGTTTGTCCGAATTGTATAAAAACATTTTACGCTTGCCAGGTAAAGTGATTCTTGGGAATCTTCAAATTTATCGTATTTAAATATCGAAATGAATATATTAGCCGATAACAAGTAAATTAAATTAATTTTTAAGTTTATTTGGCAGTCATACAAAAACACACTACGTTTCGACCCTAATTTGTCTCATCAGGAGATATAAACCAGAAATATGAGACCCAATCTTTTTCTAATAAATAAAATTGACTGTTTGCATTTACGTAAGTTCCGAATACGAATCTACACCCATGGTGAAAAATTTGAACAAATTTTATAAACGTGTTCCTTTTTAACAGAAAGAAAACATTGTATGGGTGAGTCACGATTACCAGCCTCAGGGGCGGAGGTGAATATTTTCAAAATTGCTCAAACAGCCGATATTTGCGTCGGATAAATAGTTTTATGGGTTAATGAAATTGATACCGTTTCTCCCGATGTTGTTTGTGTATAATTTGTACCCCTTTCTGTGTTGGAGGAGAGCACTCTTAGGGGTTGGGGTGGAGGGCGTTACATAAATATATCGCGAAAAATATCAAGATGGGAGGCAAATCCAGGGTTAGGGATGTAACTGGCTTTAATTATCACATTCAACCTTCCGGTTAACCCCCATGGGCGGTGATGGACGCGGCTGGTAATTTTCAAACATGCTAAAACGGCCGATATTAAAATCGTCGAATCAATATTTTCTATTTTAATGAGATTGATAGTGTTTCTCCTGTTGTTCTTTGAGTATAATTACTACACCCTTTGGGGTGGGGATGTATGGGTGTTACTTAAAAATAACGTAAAAACAACCGTCATTGGAGTCAAATCCGGGACTATGGATGTCACTGAGTTTAATTATAACAACCCGGGTAATGCAATTCAACAAGCTAGTATAATAAATATAGTTGACATAAAAATTGATTCTCTGATGATAAATTTTAATGATTTAGATTCTAACAAGTACCATTTAGAAATTGCTATTTAATCTCAACATTTCAATAGCACAATTATTCCAACATTTTCAAACGAGTTCCTTATATGGTACTGATAATTCCATGGCTTCAATATTATATATGAGCATTAAGCGTTGTATACAGCTTCAATTTTCTCGTACTTTAACCACTTAGAGTATTGTGTTGCGAAATTCTAAACCCCTATAAGGGTATCTCATCAGCTGTCATGATTATCCTTGTTATTATTGGTCTGGTGTAGATTTTCCAAGATCAGCCCATAGCTGTAGTAAACTTTTTCCGTATGTTTGTCGCGCACAGAGATGTTATCAGTTAGCAATTTCTTCGTCTGGAGTGCATTTTCTTTCCTCCGTTGTCATTGCGGACCTTCGGGCTAATATTTCATCGTGGTTTTTGCTACGGTTTTCCTCGTTTGTGTGATATGGGCGAGGCTGAGCAAGTGTGGCGCCGAGTAGTGCCTGATGACCCGTAATGGAGCCAGAGATAACAATAGGCCAGCTCGTGCCACTTTGTCCGTAGCATGACGCGCCTCTAATGGCCCACGCTAGTTGATTTTAAATTAATAGTTTGACTGGTCGTCTGTTGTCAGGGAAGTCGTTAGACTCTGGTGCGTTTATTGTTTTCCGGAGAAATTATAACGATACCCGTCTATCTGTTGACGTTGATTGCACCCCGCTTACGAGCTGCTATTTCCGTTCTTTTTTATCTATCCCACTTCGTCAGGCCGGAACGTTGTGACCCATGTTGGAATTACTTCTAAATTCACGGATTTTGTTACCTGTCAGGTAACCTTACACAATGGGTATTCGAAAAAACACTTTTCACATTTCATTCATAGTTTCACAGAGAAAAATTACGTGGAGCATTGGTGTCCAAATGTCACTTCAACTTAAATACAAATTATATCTCAAGTGGCAAGTAAATAGAGGGGCAGAAATGATTATGTAATTGGTGGAACAACATGCAGAAAATTCATTCGCAGAAAATGTGGCAATTAGTTTAAGAAATAATAAAGAATGAAAATTGTTACGAATCAATATCTCACAGGAAAGACAAAACCGATTTTTGTCTCAAATGACATGTTACCAGAAAATTGAAACAGTTGCTCTGAAAATTATGTTAAACTGTTCCTTCCAGGAATGAGTGCGTAATTACTCAATTTTCGATGGAGAATAATAATTCCCTATTGTAACGTAATAAACGAGGTAACTATGACGATCACGTCTGATAAGTGCAGTATCTCTGATCTTTGCATGCAACGCGGGATTTTAACAATTTCGATTTGTTTAATATAAAAAAAAATATATAGTACAGTTTGAAAAATTAGTTTTAATTAGACTGTGATAATACTAAGTGGAGGCCATAAGTGAATATAATATGCGACGAAACAATTATATGAGGGGTGTGGAGGATAATCGCTGACGGGTATTGTTATCGGCGGGAAAAAATAATATTAGAAAGGTAACGTAATGAATACTCGCCACCGCATATTGTAATTAAAGCAGAAATCAATATGGTCTGTATGTTTATCAAATTCTGTAAAAAAAACTAACGAAGTTATGGGAGAGAATATTAAAATAATTTCTTGACTTGTTCATTGCTTTTAATAGTATATTAAGTATTATGTTCTAAAATTGTTCTTAACTATTCATTAATTAAATGTGTTTTTCTTGTATGCTACTTGTATGTATATCCTGCATATTCGCTAGCAGATGACGTCAGAGTGACGTCATGTAAATCTAGTCTGAAGCTTAACTAACAGCCCAAACGGATCTACTGAAGTCAATTCGGAAACAAAGGATATAATAGCAGGGTATCGATAAAAAATGTGAACAATTATAAGTGGTAAATTCTGGTATTTTATAAGCGTTGTGAACACAAATAAATTTGGAAGGATCCACACCTATGTATAAGACTATTAAAGAAGCTTAAATATCCATAATATTGTAACGTCTGATAAAGATGTCGGATAGTTATTTTTCTGAAGATGTGACTAAATAAAAATTATTATAAGTTTATATTATGTCTTAAACAACAGAGGTGATATTATTCTCGAGACAAATTATTATTTATTTCCCAAACCTGTCAGGAGATGTCGTGAAAGATGAGCGGTGGATTTCCCAAAGATGGAACCCACATATACACGCTAATAAACACCAAGTAACAGTAAACTAAGCATCATAGTGTATCGTGATTGATGTAGATTAGTTTAGATGAAAACGAAACATATATCTTACTTAAATAAAAACTGAGAAAATTTGTATATAAGATGTTACTTTCGGACAGTTAACCATTCCCAAATTTCTTTATTTGTGGATTTAAGATAAGAGTGAGAAATGATGTCTTAATATTTGATTCTTTCATCAGTTCCAAATAAACTGTCTCCGCTACAAGTAGTAATTTCCGCGCTGTGTGATGAACTGAAGTAGTCTCACGGTGTACACCGCAATTATAAGGAAGGTGGTTATTAACAGGAGAAAGACAAGAGTTGTCTCACGTGGACTTTGTAACAGGTGGCATTTAGAGCTTCCCACGCTCGTCACAGAACATCTGCTTTATATGACAGGATGCGAGTCAATAAAACCTGAGTAATTGTCCCCAGTACAACGTCGATATAGAAAAACTTCCGATCAATAAAAATCTGTGCGTTAATACAGCATCAATTACCGTTCCTACTGTTCGGTTTCTGGCACACGGCAACCGGACAAAGTTGGAACCCCGTTCCAATTACTAATACAATTGTCGTTAATTAAGATGTAAACAAAATTTATTTTCGTGATCGAAATAAAATGACATTCAACTTCAATATTTTGTACTGATGACGATAAATTAGATTTGGAATGCACGATAAAATTTAGTATTATAATTGATTTATAATACCTAATAAGAAACTGCTGAGAAAATATTCTTAAAAACGGTAATTATAATAACGAAGTAAACTTCAAAGGTTTATTAAACTTTTGATTTTAAGTCTGTTTTTAATTATATAAAATAAAATGTAGTAGGCCTATATTCAAAAATTCAGTGTTTAAATAAAAACAGCGTTTTTTCTCCTACTTGTACTTTATTCAGTCTAGTCTCTACAGTTATGTCATTAAATTAGAGACAATTGAAATTATAAGCCATCCCTCAGTCTGGCTGAAGTTGATACATAGTATTCTTTTAAAACTGAATTGTTTGAATAATCTATTAATGATCACAAACTACATTTAATTTTAGTCTTGTAGAGTAACGCAACACAGTTTAATTTAACAGAAAATTGAAAAGAGTCAAAAAATAAAACCTCATAATATAATTAGGAAATAGATTTATAGAGGGCTTGTGACACTGTTCCAGGTTTTAATGATATACAAATATATATTCTGACTATTGAGAACTCTAACAACTAATTTTTTTTCGGCCACTGCAGTCAGCATAGAATGATCTGTTTATCTAATTTTTTTAAACTTGAACATGACTAAATAAGCGATGAAAGTGTGTTAATTTAATTAATAAATTATTTTTTATGACTAAAAATTGGCTGATGTATATTTATTTTTTAGTGTTCCATTGTTTGCTATAAGATGTTTATCATTTATTAATATAAACCATATGACGAAACTGTAATGTGTTCCACAAATGAGTATAATCAATTTATAGTATATATGTTACAGAAATTAATTTTATCGCCATAATTTAAATTAAAAATTTAAGTCTGATTGAAAATTAATAATAAGAAATACAGCCAATTTCATACAAAGTAAGTAATAATATAAATACCACACAACGTTTCTGGAAGCCTTGTTCTTTAAAACTTTTGAGTTTTGTCAACTGACTTGTGCAGTTATGTCTCTCTAGACTCTTGCGTTTTTTATGCCCCTGAAGGAAAATACAAGGATTCCAGAAACTTTTTGTGATATTTATATTATAACATCTTTTAGTTTGTATTTGTCTATCTTTCTTATTATTAATTTATAGTCGTAAGTTTATCCTAATATGGAGACAAAAATAATAACATTGTTTAATTTCAGTTTTTGTGTCAAGGTGAGTTTTAACACAAATTTTTTTCTATTAAACGCTTTAAATATACCTGTTTGAAGGCCGTGTTCATACTCTTTCTTACTGTTATAACAAACTTTTTTTTCTGCTTTAATTTCTCTCTATTTTCAGATCGACTAGATAAAACAGGCCATTTGGTTACCACAGTCTTCAAACTTTATGGCCAAGGGATTTAATTAAAGACGAAATTATGAACAAATGTAAATTAACATTTTAGTCACAAAATTGGCTGATGGATTCTATTATTCATTTTCAGAATGTGATATAAAATTTTTACTAGTGGGTTTTAGTGATAAGCATGGCTGGATAGTGGATCATTAATAACATAATAGCAGTTTGTACCGATTATTAATTTATTTGTAATATTGTAATGGAATCAAAGAGATGCCTTTTTCATAATATGAAAAGAGAATGACAATTTCAAAATTGATGTTACAGTGAAAATTCTGACATTTGAATATACCAACATCTAAGAAGTGAGAAGTCTTTCATTTGTATTTCCGCTTTATATTTGGGAGAGATGTATGACTATATCTGAATAGGCATTTTCAGACATTTAACAACATACGTCCGTAAAATATCCAGAAACCGTGTTGTAATTGAAAAAGAAAAGTTAGATTGTTCTTCTCGTCGTATTTTTGGTAATAATAAAGGATTCCTGTAAAACAATGACATTCTTTAATATGGTTCAAATAATCTTTAAATTGTTGGCAGTATCTTGGTGAACGATAAAATAACCAAAAAAGTACGTGATTAGAAGCAAATCCCTTTTACTGAAGGACCAATGTTCAACACAGTTCTTGGAGAGCGGTCAAGAATATTTCTCGGCCTCTGCTAATTATGAGGAAGAGGGAATACTGTTTATACATGTAACTAACTCTTCTGGTACATGCTGCAGTGCGCAGTCAGCCACCCACACTTCCTTAATACAGTGTTAACTGCAGGCGAGTCATAAGTTTCCTCTCTAGGTATCACCACAACGGAAACATCCATAATCCTCGATGCGAGGAAAAGAACTGCAGGTGTACAAGCAAAATGGAGTTTACCGATGACTATGGTTTCGGCAGGTAGGCGATCCAGGATATACAAGTATCAATCAGACGTTTATTTCCCCCTTCCAAATCCCTTCCTATTGAAGGGCAGCTGTCTCTCAGTTACAAGCTCTCTCCTGCCGAATCTGGAGAGTAGGAAGGGTACAGAGAAACCTTCATGTCTATTTATGAATTAACATTCCCATAAGCCGAGACACCGTCGTCAATTTTTAGAGGTGTATGCCCTAGGATCGCAGACGATGGAATTACAGCAAGATTTATCTGTTGGTATCATTGGAACAATCGGCCAGCTGCCTCCAAACTTGGTCGAGGTACGGAAACGGAAATTCTACGTTTGCACAGCAATCCCAACTCCAGTCAACAGAGTACATAAAAGTATGATTGGTGAATACCGGGTAATAACCATAATGTATAACACGGGGTCCCTAGTTAGCTATTGTCTATCTTACTCTCCCTTCCAAATCCCCGTTTTTTATCCCATCCTATGCTTTTAAAATTAAGTTTCCACCACGTGGAAGAACCTCATGTTGCCTTTTTTTTAGAAAAAAGATGTTGCACCAATTAATCTATTAACTAAATATATACTAATCTCGTGATATTTGATACCGTATCATTATCTACCTAGTAACCAAGGCCTATTGTAACCCATCCCAGATATATACAAAGGTGTATACCACAATCTAACACTGTTTTCTTATTTGATAAAACATTCTAAAAATTTCGATGGAGATAACGGAAATACCAAAATTAAATTCAGTGATATAAATAGTTCGATCAGGTTACTGGGTTATTGAGATTATGATTGAATTCTTAGTTTGTAGGTATAGTAAATTATGTTATTAAATGGGATGTAAGGAATATCAGAAAGGCATGGGAGGCAGAACGTTTTAGGATAGACGGAGACACCTTTGGGTGTGCCTTTTCCTCTCTCCGTTTTTGAACTAAGGTTCAAAAAGCCAAGGTGTATGTTGCGGGGTCTCATACCTTGGGCATACGGTAAGAGCTGTTGGAACAGTCGGCCAGCTGCCACATAAACCGGTCGAGGCTTGGAGAAGGGAATTCTGCGTCCCCACAGAAAACCCCTCTCCCACCATCGGAAGAACGTGGGACAAGTACCCAATGTCCGACCTACCTGATTCAGGTTTTCTAGGGTTCATCCTGCATTACTTTTAGGCGAATGCCGCGTAGGATCCTTAAAATATAGCCCGGAGACCTTAGTCAACCCTTGGCTACCTTCCTCTACTGTTCCGCATCCCCCCTTTCAAATCCCTTCCTATGCCATTAAAGTGGAATTGCCACCATGTGGATTACCGTCAAGTAGCCTGTTGCCCTAAAAATCAGAAATAAATGGCAGTCTTACGTTTAATGAAATGGATTCTAAATTGCGGATATTAAATTGTGGAATTTAATTATATGTTTCGAAGTGTGTTGAAATGTACTTTACACTACTCGTTTAACGAAACTGAATTTGATCTACATGCCCTGTAACCTAAATGCTCTAAGAACAAAAACGTATTTATAAATAAATAAAATATATTTTATTTTGCTTTGTACATTGGTATGTACAAAATTAAAATTCTTAAATAAAAATAGTTTCGTGGTTGAGTTATGTTGATATTAAGTTCTCTGAATCACAAATTCTAAAATAAAATACGAACTGAAAAAATTATGATGTTAACGAATATATAAATTAGCTAAAGTGACGATTATTAACAAAATTATATTCGAAACAAGCATGAATGATTAGTAATGTTCGATCAGAATTAAAAGTTACACTGTATTCAGTTTTAGTAAAAGAATACGCATGTTGTAATGAAGCTTGCAAATAATTTATTTTCATTTTTACCGCCTAAGTTAATCTAATATATTAAAACTAATTGTAAGTACTCAGGTGGTAATTCAAATATGCAGATAATAAAAAACTAAGAAGAAATGCAAACGGTGTACTTAAATCCATAGATTTTATTTTTTAAATTTTATTAACGATGCGGACATCGCACTGGACAGTGATAATGACTGCACAGTTATCCGCTGAAAAGTTAGGGCTACAGGAAACAGCTCACGGTTCTTGAAATTCAGTTCGACCGAAGAATCCGAGTAGCGTCGGGTCGTTTCCGGAAATCGCTCTCTTTTGAAAGGCACAGGCTTTATGCGCCCAGCAGAGCAACCCCACAGCTGTAAAGCTATAAACCACGAAGCTCACGCTTCGACTTCCACACAGCACGCGGACGAACACAAGTCATATTCATTGGTCCTTGTTTACACGTTAACCTATCAATAAAGAAAATAATCATTGCGAGACGCTCGAATACAAATAAAAAAAACTTACGTTTTCATTTAGTTGCTTTAATACAGGTCGGAACATAGATATAAAAGAGAGCGGATCCAATTTCCGGCCAAAGAAATGCCATCAAATGTCCAGAAAATGACAAACAACACTAGCTCCGTCCAATAGTATATCAAGTGGAAATAGTGTGGTTTGTTTAGTTTCATTACAGTTAATAATGCCACGAAGAAGATAAATATAATTTTATTGGTGTCTGTCTTCCCGGACACGATTCGTGTTTCAAACAAGACTCGAATATTCAAACAGCAATGATAGTAACATTTTCATTAAATTATTATAAGAATGCCTTGTTATTCAAACGAAGATTTATTGATGACTAAAAAATAATAGAAACATTTATGATTAAGAAGACTTTAATCTGATACGAGTTTTGTACCGATGGAGACACCACTACGAAAAGAGAAAAGCAGCTAGTATGAATCAGATTAGATTGAAAGAAAGTTGGAATGAAAAAATATTGGAATACGACCATATTTTTAGGTACTTTAGCGAATATTGGTTCGTTCAGTGATATTAATTCATAAAATTTCGAAAAATAAACCACCAGAGTTAAATACAAAAGCAAAATGTAGTTAAAGATAGAATTATTTTTATCATTTTATTATACTCATTGTTTTGACAGTGCATAATTACCATTACAACATAGTAGATAAGGAAACTACTTCATTCCAATGAATACATTTATTCCGAACTTAATTTAATACAACACAAAAGCGAGACCAAAGTTAGCGCCTCTGTTGGCAGTTTTGGTCCCTGCGTTAGTTACGTGACATGTCTGGCCTTTATAGAACGGTAACTCTGGCATATTTTAATATCTTTATTTTAAATTAATTGAAAATTACATAATGGCACAGTTTAATTCTCAATATATAAATACTCAAATAATTAATCTGGCACCCGGCTAATTGCCCATTTGTAGAGTAAATACATTCATATACAGATATTTTTAATATAACTTTTTTTTTATCAACAAATAGGTCTTTAGCGACAGTACTTTATCACGACACTGACATACATACTAATATAGTTACATGATGTATATGTTATTCACTTGACATATATTTACGTTATTTGAAATATTTACAATTATCATTTATGATACACATATTCGTTTCATTTATTTTGTGTATAAACAGTTATTTCTATATTTCCATGAACAGATTTATTGCTTTTCTCTTGAATCTATTATTAATTGATTTTCACTTCTCCTATGATATCTTTTCTGATCGTACTTTACTCAGTCCTGTATAATGTGATTCAAAAACTAATTTTTCTAGTTGATGGGAATTAACCGATAACCTGTATTTTGCATTAGAACTGATAATTCACATGTACGAAGATGCTCGTAGTCTAGTAACCATGCAAAGCAAATAAATTGTAGCAAAAAAATTTCTTGATATGTTTACCGCTGTTACAAATAACTACCTGATGCAGGTTTTTCTAGGGTTTTCCTGCATTTCTTTAGGCGAATGCCGGGTAGGATCCTTAAACCATAGCCCGGGGGCCCTAGTTACCCTTGGCTACCTTCCGCATCCCCCCTTTCAAATCCCTTCCTATGCTATTAAAGGGGAGTTGCCCAAAATGGATTACCCTCATGTAGCCTGTTGCCGTAAAAAAAAAACTCACTTTGAATTAAAATTTGTTAGCTGGTAACAAATAGACGAGCTTCAGACGAAATGCGGAAGATAAATGTACGAGTCGATCTATGTTTTAATGGTGGGTGAAGAATCAAGATGTAAAGCAACTATAGATCAGGATATGATTAACATTGAGTATAATTACACAAATGGTTCAGAAACTATGCATCAAAATGAACTCTTCCGCAGGTTTGAGCACTTAGTCTATAGAAACTCCAGCATATTACAACTATATTTACAGAATTTCAAAAGAGGTATGCCGCCCTACTAAACAGTCTATGAAGCTCCGCTTTAGTGTCCTTGTGGCTTCACGAAGGACTGGTTGATTAACCAAAATAGATTCACTGTTTTTTAAATACTCGAGTTGATTCATTCAAATGAGTGTTATACTTGTACGCTGATTTATATATTTGTTGGCAAATTATTTCCCACGGAACTCAAGAAACCAGAAATACCATCTTCGTGATTTACATTATTTCGACAATAAGAGGTGTTGCAACTTCACTATCGTATTTGTGCGTCGTTGAAGAAGTTTTCATACTATTACTGATACTAACTAGAACGTTTTTTAAATAATTATATTATATTTTTAGTCAGTCAGGCAGACCGTCCGCTACCCTTCCGCATCTCCCCTTTCATATCCCTTCCTATGCTACTAAAGGTGAGTTGCCTACATGTGGATTACCCTCATTTGGCCAGTTACTTTTTAAAAAAATAGTAGTAACGGACACGGGCAAAGAAAAATAAAATATGCCCCGCGGACTTTTCATGATCCTGGGTAATTTCTTTCTAGATACTTGTCATATTATTTCGTTTTTGAGTCTCTTGTTATGTTTTTGAGAGCATATCTGGGCGGTCTGGCGACAGGAAGACTGTCGGCGGGTTCAAAGCTGGCCACAGGTAACGCGGTTATCCTAGCGTTCAGGTCCGTGCCCAGACAGCGTAAGTGACAACAGCGCGTTCGACGGAGCAGCAGACGTTGCCCAACAAACACTCGCAGAAACCCGCCGACGCGACGCCGAAGATCCACACTGGACTAATAGGGCCACACCGAAGATCCAGGCCGGACAATGAAACCGCGGGGGACTCTAAACGCTTCACATCGGAGACTCAGAAACAGTTTCAGTTTTCACTGGTTTGAACAAATAATCGTTGGTATTATGATCTAAACCTGGTCCGCCAATGGTGATATATTCATGTAAACTCGAATTCCATTGCCAAATTTTGTCTTTGTAAAGGAATCAATAGAGCAGGTATCATATTTTATGAACAATCGCATGATTACCCATTTTAATCACAACTCTAGAATCACACATCTTAAAATGTTCAGTTATAGGCGGCGAATGCCGATGTACTGCTGTTTGAATCTCGTCTAGCCGAGATGCTCGACGAATATTCAGTTCCTTTGATGTGCCACTCAAGATCGTCATGCTAACGATTGGACGAGCACCGAAAGATTTGCGCATATTCGTGATTCGGCAATCTGTCACTCGGTATCCACCGAATATAGACTTTAAATGAGAACACTGTCAGTATCATGATCCACACAGATCTAAGTATACCATCGATCATTGACGCCATACACTCCAACTATCGGCTTCACGAATCAATGGAGTGCGACAGTGATCCACTAGCTGGTGAGAGTTACAGCAGTTAATATACCGAAAGAAGACTAAATCGCAAACGACCATCATATTTTCTAAGCAGTGATAAGACAAATATAATTTACACAACAAAAACCAACAACGTCATTGATTAAATTTTTTTTTCAGTATATTCTCAGTCCTTTTCCACAGTTTTTGTCCACGAGGACATGTATTCCACTGCGGTGGAGTCACCGCAGTAACCGGCCGGCCGGCCGCCAAACGGTGTTTGCCCTTCATCTTCGTTGCAGCAACGAATCCATCGCCGAACTGTGCTGACATCCACTGTTAAATCACCATGCACATTTCTCAGCCGAATGGGCGTTTCACCTTCAGTATATAAGAATTCAATCACGGGACGCTGTCTAATACTTCCGTCATCGTCAACCATTTTGAAAGATGATGCAGTGTTACCACCGGTTGACTTAGGAAGTTGTTACTGCAGTGGATTGGAGAAGAATATTTGAGGAATCTCCCAAAATAAAAAATTCATCATAAATAACTTTTTTAAGGAGAAAAAAATAGGTGACGTGCACCAAGTTGTGTAAAGATGTCGAAGACTCTTATCAGCCATTAACATTCCACATATTTTATTTTTACCTAATTTGATAATATGCAATATAATACATATTTCAATGGAATTTTACATATATTGAAATTACACTAATAAATTTACATTATATACTAAAAATTATGAATATAAGGTATAATGTGTATTTTATATGTTGCTTTTAGATGATTATGGTCAGGAATAGTTGGAAGCTGCTTAAATATTGTGACGCGCATGAATAGTAAAGTATCTTTAGTGCTAAATTTTTTAGCTCGTTTAAGTTGTTTTTTAACCTTATCATATAAAAAAGTCATTTTTTAAAATAAAGAATGTAGTCTATCTCATTGTAGACAACTAATGAAGTCTTCTCGAGATTCTGAGTAAACAATTGTATTCGCGACATATCGATGTCAATCACTGCCCGAGGAGACTTTATTCAAGTCCTTTTTGAAAAAAATTGTTTAACTTTATTTGTAAAATTTTCATTATAGTTGAGCTAAGTTACATTGATAGTGTGACCGCTAAATTAGCTGGCTCCAGCTTACAAATGTGATGGTCATTGCAGTATTGATTTATGAATATGACATTAAATTACAATTTGTAGCTCTTTCTCAGCATATTGGTATTTAAAATGGCTCTTTCTGTTGACGGAGATAATATTCGTGTCTCCTCCATTATGTGTGATAATGGCATAATATGTGAAATAAAGGTACTCGGGTCACATTGGCGGAAACGAAATTTTGATGTCAGGTTGCCATAATGCGTAATCGGAGTGGAAACGTTCCTCATAAGATTGTTCACTTAAATAGTCAATTTTTGAGGATCAAATACGAAAACCACAAATATGTTATACCATATCAATAAATAAACATGGAATTGCATGTAGTCAATAAAATACTGACTTCTGATACAGATAATAGGATATTTAAATCAATAGAAAAACACATTATCTGAAATTGAATCAATTTACTTTCTCAACAATTTCTCATTTCAGCTCGATACACTTCCCCTAGCGTCAAAATCACTTTTAAAGCTAAAAAAATAGTAATTTTATTTAGGTCCTCAAAAATAGGCTTTTATTTCGACAAAGATTCCAGATCCTCATGCAGGCGAATACGGTGGAAGTGGTAACTATTCGAACTTGTCAATTTTCGCCGTTTAATAGTTTACAATTATAGTTTATACTAGTTCTAAATATTCGCCGTGGTTTATTTTCGTGTAGCTCAATAAACCGTGCCCTCCTGAATTTCCTATCTACGCCAACATAGTAGGCTAGACTGAAAAAGCTCTCGCTGTTTCGACGGTGGTTAGTCTTTGAGGTGTAAACCAAGAGTGAGTCGTAAAAGAGGTGAAGCAGCCACTACATCAACCACACGATGGTCTTTATTCTCCTCTGTCACTAAACGCGGCACACATCCTGTGATATTCTTTTGTGATAAAAGGTTTAATTCAAAACTGAAATACTGAGTCGTGGGATATGACAGAAGAGTACTCATAAATACATCGAAAAGTTAACGTGTACGTAAGCCCGTATCAAATTGATTCATTATAAATAAAATTGACTTTGTGTCAGAGCCGGGAGTATGTGGGGTTGGAAATTTTCAAACTTGTTAAAACGGCAGATATTTCCGTCAAAATAAAATTTTTCAGGGTCAATGCGATAGAAAGCGTTTCTCCAGATATTTCTGTGTATAATTTCAATCCCTTTGGACCACGCTAGTTAAGCACCCTTAGGAACCGAGATCGGAGTCAAACCCGAAGTTATGGATGTCGCTGAGTTTAATTATTCGGCAACGTCGGCAAGTCAGCTAGTATTAAAATAAACACAAAGGGAATCGATTTCCGTTCATAGTCATGCCGTTTGTTCGCACAAAAGCCTCCTCTAGGACCTGATTAGAAGTTCGAATTGTGCATATTGTGGTCGCATACTGTTGTCACAACGATTCTCTAGGTGAATGAGGCACAACTTTTCTTCCTAATTATTGCAACATATAGTTCTTTACATGATTATGGAAAAGTTCGTAATCCATTCATTGAATACTAATGTGTTGACAAACATCACAATAAGATTTAATATATATATATATATATATATGTTTTTTAAAATATCGAAGGAAATTAGTCTTAAATATTTTCATTCTTACTTCACAAATTGGTATACTATAAAGAAACTTGTTTATGAGATTTAGCCAGCTCTATAGATGGTGAGGTATTTCAAGTCTAACGCCACTTAAGATCCAGTCTCAGCGAGGGATAACTAAACTTTACCGGCCATATACACGTAACAAAGGTGTAGGTAGAAGAGAATTATGTCGTTGATGATTCCATGAAGCTCTGAGGAATTCCTATTGTCCAGAGTAGTAAATTCTTTCTGAGGATTTCCTATGTGAACGGGGATATTGGCTGTATGCTTGTCAGTTGTCACCACTTTACCGTGGAGAATACAATATGTATTCTTAAGTTCTATTACAATTATAGTTTAGATTTGGCTGGAGTGAAATATTCAGAAAATTTGACTCATAAAAAATATTAATTAAACTTGAAAACAGCGGATTTACGGTTAAATTAAAATCACAACAAATAATTATGACTATTATTTTATTAACCCTTTGATATATATGTTCAATAAAACCATCTACTCACAAAGTAGTTTACATTATTATTATTATTGAGTTTTCAACTATATATGCCATTATAATTCTGTGAAATACTTTGTATAAATATATAAAAGACAGCTTAATTTACTCAAAAAAATAGTTTGACATATTTAAAATACATTCCTGGCATTGTTATTTTTATAAATATAAATTTTACAGTATAATTTAAACGTTTTGCAGAACAGTAGCCATTATAAAATTAAAAGAGCAAGAAGGTAGGTTTTAAATATGTCAAACTAATTTTTTCGAAATTATAATGTCTTTTATGATAATATATAAAACATTTTAATGATTTATAATAGTGAATATATCCGAAAGCTCTTTTAATAAATAATAATACTTAACCTTTAGGTGTAATAATAAAACTAAATAATCAACTTCATGATGCAATCATGAAAACAGTTGTATTGAAAATAATTTAAAAATTGTTCAAGTAGAATAAATTTTAATCCGATTTGAATTATTACTGCCATGCGGTATATAAATTACCCAAACGCTATAGAATGAACTGAAACCACGAGAATATTACTTTTTGTTGTAAGTTTCGAGTAATACGAATAAAAATCAGTATAAAATAATACACTCCGGTATTATAAACATTTACATTGTGTGTGTACATAATGCTTAACTACGTATTGAAATTTGAGGATGGTATAATTTAGTTAGTGGCTCCGCATTAAGTAACGATCATGAAGTGAATGTGGAAAAAATTCGATTTAAGAGCATCGTTTGGATTTCTACACCAAAATAAATAAATGTTTGTACTGCCAAGCCCATCAATATATCGTCACCGTTAAATTAAATCCGAAACAAAAGAAATGTTTAAACAGTTTGATAATAACTGGGTTAATAAAATAGTTATAAAACGTTTCGGTAATAATTTTACACGTAGCACAATACAAATTTTTTCCAATTTTCTCAACATCCGATGAAATACAAATTACATCATTACATCTTATTAATAAAATGATGACAAATATTTGACAATAATTAAGGAGAGTTAGTTTCACAACGTTTGTTCTATAATTGTACGGAAACGTAACACAAATTAATTGTATCTTTCCTATTTCTTCGTTATGTTTCACTTGATGCAGTTCACTATTGTAGAAGAAACGTTGTTCAACTAATTAACCGTAATTATTGTTCGTATTGGTCATCACATTATAAATTATTACTGTTCAACGGTGATATAATCATACATTCCAGGAAATAATCGTATTTTCAAATATCACAAAATAGTTTGAATCCGATCTCCTTTGAAACACGTGGTCGCGAGACTAACTGTATTACCATCGCTTTAAATGGTTCGACAGAAATGGCTTGTTATGAAAGAGTTAGTCACGCGAGAAAAGTTTCGAAACCAATTGTGGAAGGTGATAAAAACATAAATCATAGTTTTTCGAGACCCGCGTGTGAGTCATACGTAGCACGTTATTATTCCCACCAAGGCCTGCACGAAACTGCCTTCATTTCCATGGATACGAAAGTAAATCGATACGAAAATTCGGCGTCTGTACGTTTTGATTGCGATAGTACGACGAAGAACCGCCCGTCAATGGTGCAATTATTTCCCTTTTTTCACGAAACACGTATTTTCGGAGCCCTCGGGGCTGACAGCACGCAAGCAACAGGCTTATGACAGCCGTCAAATATTTAAGGGGGACTTTATGGCTAGTCTCCAGAGGCCAAGTGCGTCTCGGATCTAATTATACATTCGTGGAATCGCAACAGGCGCTAGATGTGGAATTTATCATTTACACGAGTGTCAGTCCCATCACATGGCTTTAGCTGACACTTTCAAATAATTTCTGTTTTCTCTCGCCTTATTTACTTGCAAGACTTAAACCAGCCGAATATAAAATCAATTTTTCCTGCAGGTATGAATTTCACATGTGTTTCATTTTGAATTCCTACCCTATAATCTAGAAAAAAAAATGTTAAAAAATTTGGATGGATAATGGTCGTTGTCGTTATCTAATTTCTGTTCCTTCAACCTATACCCTTTGTCCATTAATTTATTAATCCGCCTCGAAAAAACCACAGCCATTATCAGTCACCTTAAAATACGTTGAATTTTAATGTCATTATTGTTATATGTAACAAAATTATTTTTATTAAGCTAATTTTCACTTACGGACCCGGTTCTTATCATCTGCGGGAACTATTTTCCGAGACACAACCGAAGAGAAAGTAACAGCTCAAAATGCTCCTGAATCGAATAATTGGTTTAAAGTACATATTTTTATTTTTTATGCTCTTACGTTTGTTTTTAATTTAATTTCAAAACTATTTTTCGGCCAAAAATAGACATTTACTTTTTAAAAAAATCCATATTAGCAACAACATTCTGACGTTCTGAAACGTCGTTGCAATTATGAATTATGAAAATACAGGCCAAAAAAAGACATTTACTTTTTAAAAAAATGCATATTAGCAACAACATACTGACGTACTGAAACGTCGTTGCAATTATGAATTTAATTATCTGAATTAATGTTATTATTATTATTAATGAAACGTCTGTTATTGGTCAAAAATATTTGTTTTTAACCTATCTTCCTGAGACACCCTCCAGTTCATTTTTTTCTAATTACATAACTGTAAACGTTTTGTTCAAAATACAGGAAGGTTTTATATGATTTTTCCATTATTTTGTTTTATTACTGGATGAAAAAAACCATCGGTAGCCGTCTCCATAGACGGGGATAAAACTCCGTTTCAGAGTTATGTGGACTCACGTGCCAACACTCTGAACTGATGATTCTTATTCTCTGAAGACGAACAGAGATTTTTGCTACACGAGTAATATATTTATTTCAATAGTTCTTCTTCGATACTAAGTTTCACCTTAACTCATTTTTTCTTTTTCTTTACTTTATATATTTTCTTAAAACGGCACCTAGCTAACTAAATATGAAAGAAAAAATGTTGAACTCTGTTATTTTGAATTATTAAACCTCAGAAGACCTATGAAAGAGCATTAAACAGTTCGAAAAATAATGAGATTTTAAAAATGCAGGATTAAATTTATTTATTATTTTTGCAAAGAAAGACACGAGTATGCATTTTTCAGTCATGTCGCCTTGAATTATATAACTTTATATTCTTACATTTTTTTGTCTTTAAATGAACACGATATTAAACGTAGGATATAAGAACATCAACGTTATTGCTCGGACTGTTTAAGTACAAGAGGATTCCATCCATCATTTGGCCCAATAAACGGTTGATTATAGACCTAATGAATTTCGTGAAGAATAATAAACATGCAATTATATATCGACGTTACAAGATAGTATTTGGTACTGGTCTTCTCATTAGTGTACATTAGCATTTAATTGGCCTGATTTCCTTAGTGAGACGCACCTGCAGCGTACGCACGCAACTGAAACTTGATTTCGGTTTGGTATTGCTTTTTGTCAACATTACAAACAAAACAATCATTTCTTCTATAGCCATTACAATGGGATATAAGAGGGAAGTGTGACAACTGAACTCATTTCGATGAACCAAAATATTTCAATATTTTTGGTTTTTAACCTTTAAATAAAAACAATTAAATTAATTAATTCTAGGGAAATAAATAATTAAAATATTAAATTTCCTGGATTAATTTCGCTGTGAAGCTGTGAATCCTAAAACAGGAAAAGTAGCCTACTGTAATTCATGATGTGCCTAATAAGTGCAGAATGAAGTAAAAATAAATAGATTCATCTCTAAATTATGAATAAATACCAACCTTTTTGAAGGCAGAAAAGATATTTAATAGAAATTACACTACGTTTCGTCGCTAATTTGCGTCCTCATCAGGTAAGACGTTTTACCAAATTTGAATAGTCAGGATCCTTTTACACTGACTGCAGTGTCCGAAAATTAATACAAATTTATTTTAATTTTAATTCATAAAAATGTATTTTAATTTTAATTCATAAATTTTTATTTTAAATTTAATTCATTAAAATTTATTTTACTTTTAATTCATAAAAAATTGTTTGAATTTTAAATTTAAAGAAATTATACGTAAACAGCGGTGAACGACCTTGCCTAAAAAAATTATGTAAAACGTCTTACCTGAAGAGGTCAGAAATTAGCGACGAAATGTTGTGTAATTTCTATTAAATATCTTTTTCTCACTTCAAAAGGCTGTTGCTTATTTATATTTTACATTAAATAGACAGAATATATATATTAAAGCTCTTAAGATCAATTTAATACTCACTCTACAAACTATGTTCGTAGAACACATTATTTTTTGAATAGAATGATATGGAGGACACAGAAATACTTCTGCCTCTCTTTTGAATATATTGGGTCACCGATTTGGGATTGCAATACCATAAATATTCAATTATATTATAATTTAATAGACAAAGCCAACGTGAAAGGCAAGTATTTGACTAAAGCGAACCTGCGGATTTCTCAAAGGAATGAAATAATAAATGTAGCAAGAGATTAATTATTTATAAAGTGCTCCAACAGAGTCCTAAAGCGTTCAAGAGCTCTAAGGGCGACTAAGTACTAAATTGTATATTTTTATTTACTTGTATGTCCAAGTGAGCGTAAAATTGTTACTCGTAGTACAAACATTTTCGCCTTACTTTATATAAAGGACCTGAAGAAATAGTCGCCACTTTATTACGGACTCAACTGAGCTGAAATTGCTTGCTTGGGGTATTATCTGAGGTAATAATTTTCTGAGCTGAAGCGTCTTCTAATCTGGGGGCACTGTTGAGTGTTTTGAAAAGCAGCATTTGTGAGACTACTGTGCACCATCTGCCGACAAAACGCATGGCTGCACTCGTAGTCGAAAACACGTCCATTGTGGGCGCCGCTCATCCAATTCGTCTCTACCTGGTCCACGCAACCTGGTGACACTGATCTCTCTCTGGATTCATATACCGCTCTCGTTCCACAACAGACGTCTACACTCAGGGTCGGAACCGTGTTTATTTTGATAATTTCAAAGTCTGTTGGATTTCTAAAGTGGCTGTGTTATGAGGCTGCGTAATTTTCTTTGAGTTCCTGATACTGAGAAAAACAGTAATTGTTAGACATTTCAAGCTCACTGTAAAATTTAAAAATTATGGCATTGACGTCATATACTCGTATTTTGATTGGTTCTAAGCTAGTACTACGTAGATTAGTCTCACGGAAACGTTGCTAAAATGCATTATTTTGTATCGAAAGTAAAAGAAAATGAACGCAAGTGAGGAACTCCGTCATCGAGTAAGACAATCACCGAAAATGATATCCAGTGACATACTGTACGAGTAAGTCAGGAGATTATTTCCGTGTTATTCTACGAGTGGATAATTACGTACGATCCTAAAAGCATATAGCAATCCATACATTGGAAAACATCATCTCCCACAAGAACAGGAAAACACGAATTAGTCGTTCAAGTAGTGTCAATCCTGTCTCCCAAAATCCAGGTATCCTTATCACTACAAACTGGTTTAAATGTTAGCCAATAATATTATAAACACGTTTTGGAAGAACATTGTAAAAGTGAAGGGTCCTTTAACCTGCTTCACGATGCATTATCAGTCAAGCAAGTTTTACCCATTCAAATCATCAGGGTCCTTGAGCATCCTCCCTATTCCCCTAATTTTGCAACGCGTGATTTCTTCTAATTACCAAAGTCGACGCTAATAGAAATCTAAAACAGTTGAACGGCGATCCTTCTACGTGGCCTCAGGCAGATTTTTCTGATCGTAGTATGACAGTTTCTACGATACTACTTTAATGACGATAAGTGGTCAAATTTAATTTTAAACATTTAAACAAATACAAACAAGAATGAAATTATAAATAAATGTTATTGCATTTCACTGAAATAATAAACAAAAATTATGTTATAACAAAAAAGTTGAATGGAGAAAAATATTAATTAAAAACAAAATAAATCAAACAAGTATTAAAAATAAAGTTATAAGTAATTAAGAGGTCAGACCTCTATTAAATGAAAATAAAAATACTATTATCTAATGCTTATGCAACATTACTAAAGTCTCAGAAGAAATAATGTCTTTAAAATGTATAAAGAAGATGTAAGTTGTGTAAGGGCGCCACACGATGGCGAGTCTCTGGAAGGCGATGTCAGAAAGATGGATGAAGGTTTGCTTTCACGAGCATTATAAAAAGCTGAGCAAAGTAGCTCCGAAAAAAATTCAACAATTATTTTGAAGCAGCACATATAATGTAAAAAATATTTGATTAAAAATTAGTCAGTTCTTGAACGAGAACGTTTCGAAAAAATGACTTGTTGCAGGACAAAATAAAAATTTTTCCTTATTATTCTGGCTGAAGTTTTGAAAATAAACATTTCTTAATCCCTTCAGAAGTCAATAAAAATATAATAAAAACACATATGAGAATTAAAATAATGTTGAAAAAATATCTCACATTTATACGAATTAATAAATATACGGCGTGAGTTAGAAAATTATATTTATTAACAAAAAAATAATTAAACAAGACGTTTCGTCCTCATTCACGACCGCTTCAGGTTTAATAATTTTGTATATAAATTGTGCAAAAAGGTTTCGCTGCCTTGACTGTTGCAACCGAAATGCAGTTAAAGTTTCCTGATAATGAACATAATTTACTGACTCCACACGGTATATTTTTTTATTCAAATATAATTTCTGGGACCTGTTTGTAATTCCCAACTTTTCTCAATTTATTTGAAAATTTGCATTATTTTTTTATTTTTGGTCTTCTTTAGAGTTGCTTGCTATTACTTAATTGTCATCATTCACTCTTGAGATGAAACAGAATAATAATGTTAAAAAAATACATATCCAAAGAACTAGGAGTCGAGTTTCTTAGCTAATTTAACATAATCGGATAAAGAGAATATGTGAGAAGGTAATAATACATACAAACGTGATTACTATGCGACTCACTAAGTGTCAGCTTCATGTTATATTTACTATTTTTATATATCATACCTCCTGTGGTTACATACTTTTTGGATAATAAATATTAAAATAATTCCAAGTCAGTTAATTTTCAGGGAGCGAAATTATCTTTATCCCACGGGCATACCATAATCCCGACCCGCAGTATATCAGCTAATCATTGTGGATAAATCATTAAATACAATCAGAAAATCCAACAACAACCAGGTATTAAAAACTAAAGTTATCGTCATTGATTAAACGAATTTTTGTCTATTTGTTAATAAACAATTTTCAGTAATCTATTAAAAGAGAAAGGTGTGCCACTTACCTGAAGTTAGCAGGAAAATCTCCAGCGACAGATTCTCTTTAAATGGAGACACATGCATTATTTCCTTCCCCGGGATTCTAACCCGGGACCTCTATGAAGTTGAGAAAATTATTCAGACTACACCAGTCCACGAGAAAATGGTTTTTACGGACAAAATTAAATCTCGACAGGATATATACGACGACACCTAAAGGTAAGTAGACGGAAAGAATGGGCAGACAAGGATTCAGTATCAATGTAGAACTATCTTCAGCCGCTAAATGTGTAAAACAGTCTGACAACTAATGCAGTAATTGTACTATTGGTGACGCTCAACGAACACCTGGAGCAAAACGATATTTCAGTTCACGGTATGACATCAGAAAACTAAGATAAGTGTAGTTTCTTTAAACTGCTAATATATGTAACGGGGTCCGTAACAGTAGGTGTTATTAGCATATTTCGGAAATAAATACAATTTAAACAGGAAATCATTTGAACTTAATAATGTGTACTCCCAGTATTTATTTAAATTCGGAATTGTTCGAGGAGGCTATAAGAAATAACATCACGAGAAGCACGGCTAGGGTTACGGTATCGGAACAAGTGAAATATGTGATTTGACAGAGGGCAATACACATTGAGAAAAGAGTAGGCAGCCCAATGGTTGACGAGAGCTCGAAACAACACCAGACGAAAATAAATTGCTGAAGAAGATAGATGGAACAGAATCGATAATGAATTAAAGAAATAAAAGCAATATATTCTGATTTTGTGGAAATAGTAAAGAATGTGAATGTCTTTCCACTCAGATTTCCATCCCCCCCTCCCCCTTGCCCACAAGACACCTACTTCAGCCCGATTAAATACCCTTTGTGCTGTTCCTTACGACACGAAAACATTTTTACGTTTTTCATAAATATTTTTTGCAGTAGTAATAAGTAACTGGTAACAATGTTCTTGTATTCAGTGTATTAGCTTTATTTGGGTGTTCAAAATAAAGTTAAATTATAGGGGAATGCTAAAATATGACGAGTAGGTGACTGGATGAAGAATTTGAAAAATGAAAAGGCCAGAAATATCAAAATTCGAAAATGAAACGTAGAGTAAAGGCAATAATAATTATTATTCTAATGAAAAAAAAAATTATATACCGTTTTACAACAAATAATTTATTCGATTTTATTTTATGAGATCCGTTTGAATTAATTTATTGGATCGAATAAGTATGTAAGATAAAAATTATAGGTATTGAACTCATAATGCAATGACCATCTCGTATAAGCACAGTTATTTTCGAAGCATAAAGAAGACTACTTCAATTTGTTTTGGGTGTGTTCGTGTACACGTGGGCGTGTGTTGGAGTTTGGCGTTGGGGGTGAGTTACAACCGTGCTGTCTCTGTCTATCTCCATTACACTACTGACACCGTATTACATTTATCTTTCAGTAATTATTTCACATTTATTCGGTACGAACGAGAAAATGTTATATGTATTAGGCTGCAAATAAGTCACGCTCCAAGCGCAAAACCTAGATTTAAGTACCTTAAATAACGGTTTAGAAATTAATTTTTGAATACCTAGCCTCCATATTTATCTTGTTAACGTTTAATATATTTTTAATTACCACTTTTATCTCTTCATTTTCTGCAATACGTGGAAACTAATTATAAGACATGACGTCAAAATATGATAGTCTCCTTCTTACCGGACACAGAGTGGAACAATTTTCTTAAAGCAGCATGAATGCTTACTAATTAATGAAATTGAGTGATTTCTCTTACTTTATGGGAAAAAGTATCAACTGCAGTATTGACCATTATTATAAGTTTCTAGTGATATTTTTAATATTAATCTTATCTGTTTGTCTTTGAAATATAATTTTTATTTTTTTCCCTTCTGACGCCAGTTTTAATAACGAAATCGCAAGTATACTCTCACTCATCTTCAGTCAAATTGAAATGAATCCTTTATAGTGTATTTCGTCGCTCTGCTCACGTTAAGAACCACCTTAGGCGAGTTATTTTCGGAAAAATCTAATTACAACCAATATTTTCATATTTTCGTTATGAAATTCTGGAACTTATTATTTTGTAGTTCTGGTTTTTTTGTTGGAATTACAAATTAACGGAAAGATATACAAAGATATAAGAAAAGTGATATAAACGCATTTTTTTTGTATGATCATCCGATATATACGGAGCTCATAAGCGAGTTTTCTGCCTAATGAATAACTACACACATTTGCCAACCGCAAGAAAATGAAATAATTTAAACGCTTGTGAATGAACCATTATTCGAAATTATTCCTTAAAAATCCTTAAATATCATAATAATAAAAATAACATAAAGATAAAATTAGGTAAATAAGTTTATATGTACAGGTGTACCAATTTTTATTAAATAGATGCTTCACATCTTTTTTTAACTTTCCACTACATTTTTTCTTGTTATTATCATCACATTTCATTATACAGTATAGACGCACCTGTAGAGACTGAACTGCTGGGCCTCGGAGGCTCAACGAGATATTCATCTTGGTTTGGAGGAGTACTTTTCACTGGTCTGCTGTCAATAGTAATTGCTGAACTTTTTTGCAGCTTGTAAATTTAATATATACAAGTATATAGAAATAATCTATATTTAGTGAACTGTAAGATATCGAACGATGTTACTTTCTTACCGTAAGAGGAGATAAGAAGAAGGTTGTGCTGATCAAATTTTTTGTGGGTTGACGTAGGACTGCTTCGTTATAAGTTCCAACATTAGGACCACAGCACACGCGGAATTATAGTACGTCAGATAAGAGACACCAGGGAATAAATAGCCCAATGGCATCATTGTGATTTTTATAGAAAACTTATTTTTTTGGCTTAAAAATCATCATAATTATTTTAACACAAACTAAAACAGAAAATAACTTGGATTTTCCAACAGATACATTTTTAAAAATTCTCGTGGGTTGTATAAAATTATTTCAAATAGCACAGAAAAAAGTCTGAATTTAAACCCTAAATGGTATAGGGATTAATAATTGCACATAGGGAATAAAATTTCAAACGACGTTTTGATTAAAATTATTACAATTTTCTAACCATAACTACCTGTTGACTATAAATGTTGGTTAGAATTTAGCAATAGTTTCAGAAATTAAAATCTTCCCAACTTCCATCCAAATGCTCAATTTTAATTCCCTATACCTTTTGACGTTCAATAAAGACATTGTCGATAAATGAAACCTATTTTCTTTGTCATTAATAATTTTGTTGTAATATAACTATCTTCCTCGTATTGTTTTCCTTCAAGAATCTAACATAATTATTATCTCTATATTTTAATTAGCTTCCGAATGTCCTGTCACAAACCATATGAAAACATCTTTCTTTCCTTGCATTGTCTCAGAACTCGGAACTTTATTTGAACACTCGGGAAAGATGATTGACAGTAATGCTGTGTAGAAGTAGATATCGTGTGGGCAAGCACCTCGGCCACCAGCGGAGACTAGGCCTACTGTTCCGTTGGAATTTTTTGCTCCGCCGAGCTACAGCTGTCGATCTATTTACCAGAACAGATCCCTTTGTTCCGCGACCAGAGTAAATTGAGGACGGACACGAGACGCGATGTTCAGGCAGTGCTGAAGCTTTTGCACTCGGATGGTTGCTAAGGGCGTACACAATGCACGTTGCAACGTGGAAGATACCAATTCTGCTCTTCCAAAGCAGGGAACAAAAAATTCCTCGGTATTAATCTTATACGTCTGATGACTTCCTCACAAATGAAATTCTTAAAAATTAAACAAATCTCTCCTCCATTATAACCCAGATATTATATGTATATATATATATATATATATATATATATATATATATATATATACTAGCTGGGTGCCCGGCGTTGCTCGTGTACTTATTTATATAAACTCGAAACAGTATTTAATTGAATACTTAAATATATTCCTTGAGTATTTCAGGATATAATTGTCAATTGTCACTCAGTCTTCATAGACTCACAACTAATATAATTAACTTACATTTTCCGCAAGGATGGTAAAGTAATTCGTATTCTTCTTTCTTACCATTCGATGGAGTATTGCTGTATAAAATTATACTTTTTATTTAAAGAACATATTTCTGCTTTATTTCATTCCTAATAAAGGAAACATTTCCTTTGTTCGTTGCGTAGTAACGTCTCTCTCTCGCGTGACGTCATTGTCTCTTGGCGCGCAGTAATTTAATATTTAATGATCACGGTTTTTAATTATAAATTTTTCCACATGTATGCTAGTCGTTTCTCACCCTCACAGTACCGTTTCTCGTATTTTGAAGAATATGTGTAATTTTTGTTGCATTCTGTCCACGCGATAAAATTTGTATAAAGAACAACGTAAATACATACATACATACAAATATACATCCTTTTTTATTATATAGATATATATATATATTAGTAATTTAGAAAGATGAAACTATTCTATAAATGCTACCATTACGTGGCATTGCAAACAGAAAAATTTTTACCTGTTCCTTCTTCCATTGCTTTTAGCGACAATTCTCAAACCGCAGAATTCAGAGTTTATACAAACAGAAAACCTTACTTTTTTACGCAATTTAATATACATTAATAAACTAATAATTCAATATATTGCCTCATACCAACTCACTAAAAAATTATCTAAAAATTACAGTTTTATCGTATCATAATCTCGCTTCTCCTTGCATCAATGAGTTGATTTATCTCCAAATAAATGGTCGATACTGAATCAAACATCCACACATCAATGTACAACATAAGACGACTGTTCGTGAATTCAAACCGTTGGGCGTCTATGGACTGGTACAAACTTTAAAATGTATGAATGTAGTTAATGAAATTAACTTTTATATTTTAATTGAAAGACCTTTTTGATATTACAGATGATTATGGCTTAAAGAGCCGAAATCGTCTGTGGTTTTAATGTGTGTAAAAAACTGACTTCTTTGACGACTGTTTTTTTGTTTTATACTTAACATTTTTGTAACAATATTAAGTATATTATTGATATTGATTTAGATGCAATTTTCTTACAACATGCAACACAATAATATCAGTAGTTCAAATCAACTGACTTCAATAATTAATTTTTTTGTTTGTTATGCACTTTTGTCGATTTTACTTTAATAAAATACTTGCAAAAAAGTTTACACCTTAAAACAAAATTATATTTGTTATATGTAATAAAATATGTTTTATATAATTATTCATAAATAAAAAATTTTTCTTTAAGCAACATTGATAATTTAGAAAATTTTAAATTAACCAAAATTGAGGTTTTATTTATTTTATGTATAATGCTTTACCGCAAACATGTTTCAATCTAATGGCACTAAAAATTAATTCAATTTATCAGTGACTCAACACAATTAATATAATTATTTTCTAACTTAAAAATATAAATTTTAAATCTTTAAAGCATCGTTCACATTCCAGAGATGGGATTTTCAATGGTGTAGCTATATTTTTAAAATGATGCTTTAAGACGTGATTCTAAAAAATTAATTTTAGGGAAATGTCAAATCACATATTTATTTCTCCTAGAATATTAATGCATGAATACACTAATTATACATGTGACACATATGATTTTCAAGTGAAGAAGCATGATGCTGATAAATCAGTGTAAACTTAATTTCATAAAATATACAACAGAGTACGCTATAGATAAATATTCCCTAAATTACCGTTGCATTTATATTTTAAAACGTTGAAATGGCAAAATGCGTTGTATTCGATTTAATCAGACATCCTTCAGGAATATCACGGAAATTGTTCCATGTAGTCAACAACTGGTATGCACAGCAACTTCTGTATGCCAGGATTAACTGAATGCTAGTCTTCCTTTACAATCGGAAATACACAAAATTTATCCGACAGGTAAGATATCTGCGCACTCTTAAACTATGGAATTTCAAAAAAAAATATTTATAAGTTACGATTTTACGCAAAACGTGTCCGGCGCAGGACGTTACATTTTCTTCTTAATCATAAGAGATCTGGTTTTTATTTTATTCTTTTTAAATGGTACTTAAAATTCAATGTTACGAATTTTTGAAAAGTTTTATTATTAATATTTAATTGACTTGTACAAAAAATAAATAATTAGTGTACTCACAATAACGTCACGATATAGACATTTACTTGCAGCACACACACACACACACACACACATATATATATATATATATATATATATATATATCGCATTCCACAAAGGATAAATCGTAAAAAGTTTTAAAAGTACACTTCTAAAGGATTTGAAGAAAGAAAACGGTAAGCCCTAGGACGTGATCTTCAACATCTAACGACATTTTTCTAAAAAAAAATGAAAGAGAAAGATTGATGGCTGGGAGATTGCATTTATATTGGGGATAATCGGAGAAGAAGTAGCTCTGCTCTGTCGGTCTTTATAAGGTCCTCGGGAAAGGAATTCAGGCAGATTACTTCCGATTTGTATTGGCAAAGTTTGCCGGAGACCTCCAATACAAGAAGTTGTATCAGTGTCCGCAACACAACGGGCAGAGAGGGAACCCGTGGGCAAGTTGTGCGCGGGGCTAAGGGGAGGTGAATAGTACAAAATATTGCAGCGTAGCCCCCCTCTCCCGCTATAGAAGGGAAATAAAGAATGGCGACTGGGATTGCAAGGAGGGTAGTGGGGAGATATTGTACACCATGCGGAGAGAAAAAAAATAAAGGATTTTTAAGGGTGGCATGGAGGGGTGTGTTTCCCTCCTCCCCCCCGGCACCCAGCGGAAAAGGCCGCGTCCAATACATTTCTGTGAATGGGGAACTGCTGCGAGGCGAGGCGAGGAGCACGATGGAGGACCACGTAAGAGCAGAGCGAGAAGCTGCTGGCCGTAGCACTAGCGGTAGCGGTAGCCGTAGAAATACTCCTAAATACTTTCACAAGTAGCTTGTGTAGAATTCATTGCTCCTCACATTAGTCTTGCTCCTGTCAATTCGTAACGCTCCGACACACTTCAAATTACCCGTAGAACTTTAATATTCCCGTAATTGAAAAGCTCAGTTTATGTCCGCTTAGAGATAAACACAAATTTGTCCTTAATTAATATTCTAGTATTTGGTACTCTTATATGCACAGGCAGTCATGTTCCATAGCCGACAGTTCACATACGCTATGGCGGTAAACGTTCTCTAGTATCAACTTAGACGTACGACTTTACTTCTCGGCTCAGAAACTAACCCGACTTCCACCCGAACACCTTGCAATTTCACCAATCCTCAGATTACCTCGAAAATTATTACTGAGTGATGGAAAACTTAATTACTATTAAAATAATATCAACTAAAAGTTCGAAAATAAAATATTTCGAATAACGTAGAAATATTTTTTTTTCACTTGTCACTTACATGTAAATCATAGTGTTTTTTCGTACTTTTAGTACAGTTACAGTTATTGCGCCAATGAGTGTTTTGTAACAAACTCATAAAGAGAGAATCAAGACTTTCTATAAATCTGCTTAACGATTACAATTAACATTACAGGAGAAATTAATTTCAGGAACAAGACGCGACAAGTTGGCTTTAAGAAATTCTGAGCAGACAGATGTCAAAATATAATAAAAAGTTCGTTTCATATATCTGGTGTTCGACGAATATTATCAGTAATTCTAGTCTCTAATATTGACGTCAACAATATATCAAATTTGTTTTTGAAACTAATATAAATTTTTTCATTTAAGAATGAAGAGCCACAACCAATATTTACGTACTAATTGTTAAATATCACAGCACTATGATATTAAATTAATTATCGTTGTATTTTACTCCACCAAAAAAGGCTCATTTGTTGACGCATATTTAGTTCCTCTAGGAGAAGTCGTGATATAAATCTAAAATTCTTCATTTACATCGCCGAGGGATCCAGAATCACATGATCGATTGAAACGTCCTCTCCACTTTAAGGGACCCGTAAAACGCACTTCGCATCTCGAAATCATATTATGTGCTTCAGACGATGCGTCTGTTTAATCGATTTGCGCGACGAAGTGTGTGTAGCCGAATCAGAGGGAACGTTACTGGAACTATGCAAATACGGAGTCCCTTTGTCAGAATCAATCACAAGCCTATTTCGTAGATTCGTAGATATATCTATTTATTTTTCTAATAATGTTTCCCGTGACATCTTCAATGTACTGACATTTTAAAAACTTTCAATACAATTATTTTAAAAAAAAATAGCGAAGGAAGATTTTTAATAATTCTTTAGGCAATAAGGAGCACAATTAAAAATACAGAAGACGTTAATGTCAAGGACAATTAGCGAAAAAAAAAATTAACGTGGTTCGTTTCAAGATATTAAACTCCTGCCTGTTTACTCTGCCGAAGAGTTTGTTTTAACAGCCGAAACGAGCCAAGGAGCTTAGTTGAAGTCAATCGATTTATTACACTCTTGTTGATCATTAAACTTTACGTTATTACTCACAAAATTAAAGTTCCTTTCAGAAACTATTTGCCAACATGATAATTACAACTTGTGGAGACCGTGATCTTTCTTCAAATGACAACATAAGGACTAACTGAATTGACGATTGTGTAAGAAACGGAATTTTTAAACGCATTTTTCCATTCTTTAGCAATTGGAGACACGAACCGATAAGTAAACGCCATGTTATACTTCATTATTAATCGAAATGGTCAAAGGAGTAACTATCGTATGGACAGTGAGAAAAAATCAATAGGAATTATAAATGCAATATTATATCAAAATTTTAAAAATATGTTGTTTTTATCTAGAGACAGCATAAATTTTAGCTAATGGATAAGAAAAATATAACGAGGAAATTACATGTTTAGATGGTTCGTTTCGATTTTACAGATTTCAGGCTGTCATAGAAAATTAAAATAAGGGTAAAAAAATATATATTTTTATTCTTTGCCGCGGATTATATTTCTAGTTAAGCTTAGATCACAGTTAGTAGCTGTAAGAATGCAAATGAAACATAATTCTCTTCCTGGAACAATTACACATGCGTGTAAAATGACTAATTTCAATTAAGATATGACGCAGGTGGAAAATTTTTGAACGAAATTGTGCACGAATAGGAATTAACAGGAAAATGAACGTTTTTATGCTGGTTTCCATGGCAAGAAATATAAAACCGGCATTCAATTTGAGATGACGTAGGTGATAACGTGTCACGTTAGTTCCATAATCACGAGGAATTACGATTCTACTTATTTTACAAATGTAATTTTTTCATATAAACTTAGATGACCTAAGTACGATAGGCTGAATTTCAATTTCGATATGACGTAGTTGACGGCGTATGTGGTGAGTTTGTCTAAATAAATAAACTGTAACCCGAAAACGAAATATTTTCACACTCACTTAACGTTTACCTAGAAAATACAAAGCGGATATTTAATCGTGACATGACGTAGCAGTTACGTATCGTTTTAGTTGGCGAACGTAATTGTCACAAGTATTTAAGGAAGTTCACTGGAAACGACATTTTTAATGTATTTTTAATAAATGTTTTCTAATAATAGTGAAAAAAATCCAATATTTATGTACTAGAATTCGCCCTCACAGATATATTTTAATAATATCGAGATTTATTACATAAATATATATTCATAATTTTTGTGAATGTAATATTTCGGAGTGGAGATATTTGATCGTTAATTTAACAAGAAATTAATCAGAAGCTACGCTCTGGCTTAAGTAATGGACTCGAGATTGATCATCAAATACTAATTCAGCGATTTAATTTTTTTTTTCATTTATCAGTAAATATAAAAACTATATTCCTTTTGTGAACATAACGAAGACCGGATGCCCTCACTTTTACGTGTTCGCGAAAGCAGAGTCTGAAATAAAATTAAAGTTTGAGGTTATTAAAGGCGGGGTGAGATTTGCAGTCCGTGGAAATCGCTTAGCTGTGAGGAAGGCCGTGGGGAGAGCACAATGCGATATTAGATATCTCTCGCAGCGCAGCGGGGGAGGGGCTCTCACCCTCACAGATAGACATCTCACAAAGAATGTTAACAAAAACTTCAAATTCGATTTCATCTCTAATCCCAGGCGAAGATTTGACGGCTTGCGTATAACTTCACTTTTCTTCCAAAACTCATGCTCTCAGAAGTAAAACTTTGGTTTCTGAATAATGAACGGGTCGTACGAAGCCGGTACGATGAAGAGGATGAGGATTAACTTCTTTCTGAGAATATTTTCTCTTCACATTACCAAGCGTACAAAAATTAATTCATTGTATGAAAGTTTTTCGCAAAGCATTTAACAAATGACCTATTATCAAATAAATGGCAACGCCTAGTGCTATAATACTTTTAAGTACTCTATGAAAGCTATAGTAAATAATGTATGGTCTCCATTCACCACGATGTCGCAGCGACCATTACAAACCTTAATAAAAAATATTATTCTAAGTGACACGGTGGCTCGATCATGCGTGGGAGGTCGTGGTGATAAAGAAGACCTGATTGATAACACTACATTCTGGCCAAATAATTTTTTTCATTGCAAGTAAAAAAAGTTACACTCAATACTTGCTAACTTTATTCAATTGTTTGTATAATAAATCAAAATATTTAGGAAGAAGGAAAAAGGAATTAAAATTGGGATCATACTCACATGTCTTAGTTGGTAGATGACGTTTTCATAATCACTAAAATTATTTATAACACAATTACCATCAAATAATAAAATATTACGAATAATTGGGAAAAATGGTATTTAATTATTGAAATATACTATAAAGTCTCTCTAAATTCAGAAAATGATTATGCGTAACATTTAATAATTTCTCACTGAATGTGGGGAACTTCTATAATAAAAATATGATGATAAGACAGAAAATATTTACATACTACTTTATGCGCAGAGTTCTGCAATTCATATTCCAATTTTCCTCTCCACACACGTTTACCTACGCGCACACACACATTTATACATAATCAAACAAATATTCGAACTTAATTACAATTTTACACTATGTATGTTGCCGACAAATTTTTCTGTAGTTTTTGTGCAGTTATTCTGTTGATCTAAGCCACACATAGAATATATATATATATATATATATATATATGTTGTGTGTGTTTGTGTGTGTGTGGCGAGACAGACAGAAACAGCTAGCGGAGAACAGTAAATAGTAAATATTTTAAATAATGTAAATTTATAACACGTAAATAGCTTACTCATGTAAACGAATATTAATATGTAAGTCAATGTCTTGCTAATTTAAAGTCGCTGAAACCTCAACATGAAGGAAATTGTAAATGATATTTATACATTTTAGGTAACGTGAAATGAAATTATAGTATCATCATTATTAAAATTAATTCTATTGCTTCTGAAAATAAAATATTTTTTTCATTAAAACGTAGTAAATATTTTGGTTAATGTCAGTTAATAGTTAACACAGATTCGCCGTTATAAACACGGGAGAAAAAAGTAGTTTAAAATGTTCTCCTTGCATTATTGATTATTTTCTATGCCATATATCCTAGAATATCTTCATATGTTTAAAATTGTTTTTGAATGAATTATGTATAATTTTTATTATTTATATATTATAATAAATTTATTATTTCTTAGATTAATAATAAAATGAATGTGTTAGTATTTATATGCTCAAATACTGGATGACGTACGATGTGAAATTCTTTTTTTAAACATTTGGTAATCGTTTGCTTGAATTTAGTTACTTGAAGAATGGTTGCACTGTATTGTATATATAAGTGGTGTAGTCCGTGGTTGAGTCCGATAAAGTCCCAAAAGCTCAAACCCCTTAATGTGTAACCGTACAATAGTGCCTAATGCATTTTAATTATATTCAATGCTTTATTGAATTAATTACATGAACAATGAGAAATGTTCAATTAGTTGTATGTACTAGAAAATTAAAGAAGTTCGACACTACATTATATATTAAAAACAATAATTTTTTAATATTATATATACTTCATGTAAATATTTATGTTATATGTTATAGTAAATTCTCTGTTTATGTAGGTTTTACCAGGATATCATCCACTAGCAGAAAACAGAAAATACTTGGTAAGAATGAATTGAATTTTATTAATGATTCTGTTGCTGTTGA
The DNA here is from genome assembly GCA_037074705.1 of Zhengitettix transpicula. Taxonomy (NCBI): domain Eukaryota; kingdom Metazoa; phylum Arthropoda; class Insecta; order Orthoptera; family Tetrigidae; genus Zhengitettix; species Zhengitettix transpicula. The sequence goes on along the minus strand of CM073591.1, from coordinate 182,869,483 downwards.
TATAAAGTTGATGAATCTTGAAAGGTGGTAAATCCCTTTTACCACGACGCTTGATGGCATAAGGGATGAGAAAAAGTTTACCCCATTTCGGGCTCAACTTACTTTTGTACTTCTGTAATTTTTTTTCTTACCTTTCAAGATATTTGGACATTAAAACCGCCAGTTTCCGAAACAATTGCGCTATTCATTTTTTCTGGGTTCAACCACTAGTCCTAATTAGAACCACACATCATAGAAATGTTTATAGTCACTCAGAATTACATACAGATAATTCTATAAGCAATGAATAATAACGAATAACTGAGTAATATTTTTTCGTTCCACTTACAACTAACGTAAATACCTGAAAACGAGCAGCGTTAATTCTTTAATTTTATCGTTTTGTGTCGATGTAGTTGTGAAGCAGAATTCGAACGTTACGTAATTGAGACAAGTTGCTAATCTATAGATTTTGTTTGGGGGAGTTGGGATTGACGTGACAATGGCTTGTGTGAGTCACGCGTATCCACTCCAAAGGACCACCACTAGACCAGTGAGGCAAACATAAGCAGCACCTCTTGCATGCGACATTTACAATCGTATCGTATCGCAGAGGGCGCGGAACACTGCCCACTGGGAAGAAGTGGCGAGTCATTCAATAGGACATGACTTCGGCTCGAGGGGGACTGCGCGGACACAAAAATTGAAAAAGTAAATTACAGACAAGTGACCACATAGATACAATATAAACTCATTTTTATGACACTTAATAACAGTGTGCGAATTTGATTTTTTTGACAATGCATGTTGATGTTATTAATATTACATCAGTGAATAACAGATTTTTCTTAGGAACATGATGATTAATCAATTTATAATTTCTATAAGAACGAAATTTTTAAAATAATTTAAGATTTATTATTATTTTAAGACTGCGGTATAATATTTACACAAATGCGACCATTTTTACGAACGTAAAATATTAGCAGCTATGCAAATTATTTTACAGAAATAGAAGAAAGTTGTCAATGCTCATATAGAATCTGTAGATATGCGTTAAATTTTCGCTAATTTTAAATCTATTGCACATTTAAAAAGGCGATACAAAGAGTATTAATAATAAGAAAAATAGTCAAATATATCTATATAATAAAAAAGGATGTATATTTGTATGTATGTATTTACGTTAATCTTTCTACAAATTTAAACGTTTAGAGAGATTGCAACAAAACTTAGTATACATACTGTTGAAAACACGAGAAACGGTATTGTGTGGGTGAGAAACCACTAGCATAAACGTAGAAAGAATTATAATTGAAAAAAGTGATAATTTTGTGTTAAATTACTGCGCTCCAAGAAATCATGACGTCACACAAGAGAAGAGACGTTACTACGCGACGAACAAAGGAAATAGCTCCTTTTTCCGTAATGAAATAAAGCAGAAATATTTTCATTGAATAAAAAGTATAATTTTATTCAGTAAAAGTCCATAGATTGGTAATAAAAAACAATACGAAAACCTTTGGATCCTTGCGGAAAATGTTAGGTAATTTTATTGCCATATTAGAAACTCCAACATGGCGACGATTTGTTTACATTGTGAATCTAGCTAACAATATCATCAATTTAACCTTTCGTAATGTCTGAAGACTGAGGGACTATTTTATCCTGAAATACTCAAGGAGTATATTTAAAAAGAAATTGGAAGGTATGTTTGTTGGCATTGATGCAATAAAATTCAATGTATTTTATAGCTATTGAATAAATGTACTATCGGTAGAAAGTATGTACGGAACTAGGAACAAGTAGATTTAGATTAAATCACTTCTTCACTAAAAATTAATATAGAATTAAGTACTATTATCAAATAACAATTCCTGTGTATTTCTTATCACAAACTCCAGAGGCACTGACGTCAAGATTTATCGTAAATCGCAAAATTCAAAATTTGTTTCAAGTTAAATTTTTTTGAAAATATGAGACCTGAAAAACGGCGTAAAACTTTATTCTTATAATTTATTCACTTTATAACTTACCGTATACATTATTATAGCTAAACAGTTGAGCGGTTTGAAGTTGAGGGCCGGGGGCTCATTCAACCTTTAATTTATAATGAAAATTGCCACAGAGTTAGACTCTAATTCTATTTTAGTGCAGTCTTTACTCATTTATTTTATTTTTTAGTGTATATGGGACCCATAAAACTCTCCCCTTCCTTCCAACTGAATGTCGAGACTTTTGAAAAGTTCTCGAATATGGTAATTTTGAGAAACAATAGAAAGTTGCAGAAAAAGAAGTGTGTGGAGCCTTTTTAAGACGTTGTAACCGAGTTCCTGGGCAGTGAGAAAGATTCGAACTACAAATCAATTGTTGAAAAAATTTAGCGTGTTCTATGAGACTGAAGGTACACTTCAGAAATTCAGACTTGGACTATTTTCCTGAAAATTTGAAGTGCTGGTTGATAGATTTCATCTGAACATCAAAGAAATTGGTTGGAGGCACCAACGAAATTTGAGTACTACGATGATGCCTGACTATTGCTCGATGGTTCACGAAGATGAAGCCTATAAAGAACGTAAAAGGAAAAGCACGAAGCACAACATGAGCAGTCCAAATAAACTTCGTCACATGGAATGAAATTGCAGTGAAGAGGGCAGTGATTTCCAAATGAATGACGTACCTCATTAAAAGGAATTAAGTATATAAGAATAAACTAATCGATAGACGCAATAAAATAGAAATTTACCTTAAATTAGTGGCAATTTTCATTAGACATTCAAGGGTCAATGAGCCCACTTCAGACGCAACTGTTTAGCTATATGATTGCATACAATAAGCCAAAAAATGAATAAATTATTTACAAAAATGTTTGAAGTCCTTTCTGAGGTTTCATATTTTCAAAATTTTCAATTATCGGGGAATCCTGACGTTTTGGAAAAAAATACGAATCAGCACTAAAATACGTAAGAATCAATTTTTAAAAATAAAGAAAAACATCGCAAACTTGTGTTATGGACGTTTCATGATTATCTTGCAGATGATAGTAGCTTAATATTAAATTTCAAAATATGTTTAAAAATAAAATGTGTGTTATGTTCCGTATACAAATTTAAACGCATGAAGCAATGCCGACCAAATTTTGGACACGTATTCCTTTAGAACCGGAAACAAATACTGTAGGGGAAAAACACGACTGTCACCCCCAGGGACGTGGGTGAACGGTGGTGGAAATTTACAAACATGCTAAAACGGCCGACATTTGTGTCGGATAAATCTCTTGCGAGGTCAATGAGATGCTGAATCTTTGCCCCGATATCGTCGGTGTATAATATCAGCCACTTTCAACATGGAAGGGAGCACCCTTAGAGGTGGGGATGGAAGGGCGCTACAAAAATTACGCGAAACCAGCCGAGATTGGAGTCCAATGTTTTTTGGATATGTATATATATATATATATGTCATATTTTTTATAAATATTATAATGTTTTTATCCACTAAAGAAAAATATTCAGTGACACGTTATCTCGTTACACTGGACTAGTTCATTAAAATTTCCGAAGTGTATAATTTTAAGCGAGTTAATTATCTTTATTTTAGAATTTAACACAGTACAGCATTATCCCTTAAAAATTTATCCATGAAACGTGATATTAATTTTGATATGATGGTTCCATCTACAAATACATCTAGACCTTTGGATTTTGGCTTAATTTCAATCGATGGCTTCTGCCCGCATAAGCTTTGCTGTCTTGCTCATCGTCCTTCCTTTGAGATAATAGCCCCCAACTTAAACTATCCCCTTATTCTTAATAATTCAGTTTCATCCATTCTATTTCATTTTTTTCGACAGGAAACGCAACAACGTGTTTCTGTCATTCTCTTCCTGTTATCCAGAGTCAAGAAGTTTCTTTCTTTGCTTAAACATCACCGTCTAGCTTTATTTTCTTCTATGAGCAAGACTGTGAGATCATATTAATATAAGGTGCCAAATTCATATTTTTTTCTTAGTTTGTTTTCATAAACCATATCTCTTTTTTTCAACAGATCCTATTAGCTTGCTCTTATATTGTTGAAATATCGGCAACATATTAATTATGTTTTATTATATGGATGAATTAAACTTTGTGAGGGCGACTACTTTTTTATTTAGACACTGTATCATACACCGTTTTTTTTCTTTTGTAAACGAATATCGTCCGTGAATCAGGTAATATAATTTAGCGCGACTAATTTCCACTTATATTTGAAAAGTAGGATAGTTTTTCGCCAAACTTTAATTGCGTCAGTCTATGAAATTAAGCTTTAATAACAACAATTAACTTTTTGTCTATTAAAAACACACGCGACTGGTATTTAGTTTTTTATTTTAACCTGGAGTATATACTTTCCAAATTCACTCTTGTCTTAAGATGAAATTTTCCCGTTTGTCTATTGGTCGAGGATATTTAAAAATAAAGGGTTTTGAAAAAACTTTCATGCAGATGGAGCAATTTTATTCAAAAATTTTCCTGCTGTAGGTTCATTAGTTCACTCGGTATGTAGTATTTTATTTTAGATTTAATTACACTAACTTATATTTTAGGCATTTGTAATAATTCTGAAAAAATGTCCGACATTCATAACTGTAAAAATAAATAAATACACGGTCTTGAGACATAAAATAATTTTTTTTATGAATAAAGAGCCTTTCTTCCTATTTTAGGGCCTATTCGGGATCTTTTGTATATAAATGCTGAAAAAGAAACTAGAGGCAAGGTTTTTCTGCCTTAACTGTTGTAACCGAAATTTCACGACGTAACTGGCTCCGACAGGGAAGGAAGCAAGACCTTGCCTCTATTTTTTTTTGTGCAGAATTTATTTATTAAATTACTGAACCTAAATAGGTTCTAAAATAGGACGATACGTCGTTTATTTATTTTTTGTTAATAAACAAAATTTTCTGACTCAAGGGCGTATATTTATTTATATCAGATTTTGGAAATATCTCTGTTTCGTTACCATTACGATATATTTAATTGAGCTGGGCATGTCTGAAGGCGCAAGTACCGTAATTAATTACAACGTTGTTATTTCCCACAGTGACGTGTTTTCAACCGTTTAATATTTCCTGGATTATCACAACGTTTTAGTGTTTGTTACTATTTATATTGACTTGTATTAGTAGTTAAAATATCCGCTATAAACAAGCTGGTTCTATGGAAAATACTATCGTGAAAAAAAAACACTGTTTCGAAATTAATTTTTGGGCAAGTTGTCTTGTATAAGAAATGTGTCACTGTTAGCCGACTTGTTCTAAATTGTAAGGGTGATGTGGGATGCCATTGAAGTGGAATATATTTAAAAAATGGAACTGCAAAAATGTATTTTTACTTCATATTCAGAGTCTTCAAATTAACACGATTAGTAATAAAATAAAATAATTGTTTTTCATGATACACTATTAATAATGTTCCAGAGTAATTTCACTATTTACGGCTGTGAATCTTCAGAAAATTCACTAATGCCGTTATTATGTCCTTCAGGCATCTTATTACCTTTATATATTTCTGACACACGTACTTTTTCCTTATCATTAATTGGATCAATTATTCATTTATTTGCTAACGCTAGATTTATAAGGTTTACAAATTAACCATAGGCTCTGCATCATTTATACCAGTTTAGACCTTGGGAAAATTAGAAAATGTCGGAAGTGCGAAATGCGATGCCTTGCTTTAAAACTTTGGACAAACACAAGGATGGCTCCAAATTTCATTCCAGTCACACGTTTACGGTCAAGCCAATTTTTTTTTGCAAAGCTGCAGATTAATAGTAGTTACATTCGTCTTCTCAAGTGATTTAAACTGATTTCAGTAAATTTCTTAAAATATGCGAATGCAAGACGTGTTACGCAAATTTCACTGCTTCCGTGCTGCTGCTTCTAGGATTTATACAGTTAAAAATTTCTATTATTGATAAGGTGATGAAAAGAATTGATTTAAAGAAAACACAGAAATTTGTTTGCTATCACATCTTTAAAATTGGAATACAATGGTTCCTAAACGTTTGCTACTTTTTTGAGTGTACAACTGTCTACATTATACAAATTGGTTAGCAAACAGGAAGACAGTAAGTCATCACCTAGAATTTCTGAGAGGTAACGTAAAGAAAGAATTGTAGTGAATGAAAATATATACATATTTCTAACGACGTGTGGCGAATTGTTAATTGAAATGATCCTGAATTTAAGGGCACAACGGCAGGCGCTATCAGGCGCCGCCAACGAGAGATTAGATGCTTAAATGAACCCCTCGTCGAGACTGCCCCATGCCACTCCACGTATCTTTAGTGTCAGTTGACCCGTGGCCCGTAACCCCTGCGCTTAACTACTTAATATTTCACTTATTAATACCCCATAACAAGCCACAAAAACTGACTCCCTCCCCGGGGAGATAGCGGCGGCCACCATTCCGCCGACAAAGGCGGCCAAAACTCATTAGAGTGTTTAGTAGTTTTGTTTTGTTTCACCTAATGCGTTCGTTCAACGATAGTTGATAAATTGTTTTGAAGAAAAAAAATCTTACAGGAGCCGCTTTCCGGTGAGGTCAACAAGACGGAATATAATTAGTTATTAGTTATGGCACGTTATTTTCTGAACGTTTATTACGTCATTTCTTCATTGCATCACAAAAATTAAGCCTATTACCAAATTGTATTACTGGGAAAAATAATTTAAATTACTAACGAATACAGAATTAAAACACTTATCTATAAAAAACTGCGGTAAGTTTTCTTCTACAACACACAAAATATTCCAATGCTTAAGCTTCTGCAAGGTCTGTTTACACCCAATTCACCGTTTTTTGTAACCAACAATGTTGATCCGCTGGAACAATGTTGACAAGAAATGTGTGGGAAATGTTAATGCAAATAAATTGTCAATAAATGCTCTAGAATTCTAAATGTTGTATACATTTGTTGGCAGCATTCTTGACAATTCAGCTGTAAACGCGGCTTAAACAAAAATGTTGACAACATTTGGTGCAAATACGGCTAAAAAACATTTTCTCTAAATTAACGTTATTACTATGAAACCAGATGGGTGTATACAGGCTATGTATAGGGTAATCCACATAGTGGCAACTCCCCTCTTATAGCATAGGAAATGGATTTGAAAGGGGGGATGCGGAAGGGTGGAGGAAGGTAGCCAAGGGTAACTAGGGCCCCCGGGCTATGGTTTAAGGATCCTATCCGGCATTCGCCTAAAAGAAATGCAGGACAAACTCTAGAAAAACCTGCATCAGGTAGGTCGGGCATTGGGTACTTGTCCCACGCCCTTCCGATAGCAGATGGTACATATTTAATATTTTATATATTGCTTTAGGCGATCCCAACTCCCAAGTTGTTAACGCTGAATGAAATATTTCAAATGGAGAAAATCTGCGAAACGCACTATGAAATTTGGTCATCAAGGACTGTTTTATGGAAAACTATCGATTCCCGTCACAAAAAAAAACGTTCTAATGATTGGCCATGATCTATGCGACACATCAGTTACTGATTCATTTAGTTAGATGGAATACAAAAAAATTGTGCGGTTGACCAGTAGGAATTTTATCACAAGAATTTTGTATTTTGATGAAATTGTGAAATCTTTGTCAAAACTATTTTACATGATAACATCTGCACTTTTTGTAACGCTGTCGTCGTGAACATTTACGCAAATTATCAAAATATTTCTACGAGGCATGTTCAGAAAGTAAATGTATTAGGTTTTTATATTTTTTAAGAAAAGTGTATTTGAAAACAATTACACTTGTTTCGTCCCGTTCATGGTGAGCCGTGGCTCAAGCTTCTTTATGCCCTCTTTGAAGAACTCTCCTACCAGCCCTTTTGCACCTGATCATAGGTTTAAAATTTAATTCAACCCATGTACGCCTTCTGTGAGGTGAAAAGAAGATAATCTGAAGTCAGGTGAATACGGAGGGTGCTTCATAACATCCCCGAGCGCCTTGGTGGATAAGGCTGTGTGAGGATGTGCGTTTTCCTTCAACAGGCACACTCCTCTCGTCAGTATTGTCCTTCTTTTGTTTTGAATACCACTTTTTAGCTTTTTAGGGTCTCACAATATCGTTGTGCATTTATAGTCTCCTTCTGAGGCAGAAATTCGACCAAAATTATGCCTTTCTTACCTCAAAACACTGAGGCTAGGTTTGTTTTTGCCCTAAATTGTTGTTTTGAATTTTTTTGACGACTGTCTTTTTGACTCAGGCGTGTAATGAGCCACCCACGTTTCATTTCCAGTCTCAATAGAGCTCACCTTCCAATTCAAGTCGCTCAAGAAACTCGCGGGCGCATCGCACTTGGCGGGATTTCTTAGCGACATCTTACACTTCAACGTGAGTTTACGTTGTACCGTGTTCCATCGATGCTCGCTCTGTCAGGAGAACATCTCTACCACTCAGTGTTGCCAACACTTAAAAAACAAAAAAATGACAGCCCGTTATGCTCACAGTACACTTATTTTCTGAACATGCCTCGAATGTCATTTAAAGTTTCTACCTGTATTGAAACATAGGGCAGGTATTTATTGTTTATGTTCACTTAATCCTCGTGGCTAAACGAATTACAAATAAGTATGTCATTCCATAAGTTTTCGTCGGGCGAGTAAAGTCTTCTAAAGGTTTAGGAAGTAGATGATGCAGTAAATTTATTTATTTGTAACCGTTATCTGGACAGTCACGTGTACTTAGATTTATTGATTACAAAAGTCGCCCTCTGAGATAAGTCGACATAAAGTACAATTACATACACATACAGTTAAAAAATACCTAGGATAATTATCAATCCTATATTAAACAGAAAAATTAATTAATTTATCTATATCGTCAAATTGCGCCAATTTTTTTAACCAATATTTTGAGTGTCAACCCCTTTGACCAAGAATAAATAAATTCTGTGTTGAATCTATTCTTGAGCAAAAAAAACATAAGGTTATCGTAGGGTGAAGTCAATTCAACTCCTCAATAATTAAAATGTTACCCCCTGTGCCTTGTTGATTGTGCATCATAATTGAAATAAAATGGAGGGATGAGGAGTTACAAATTGATAAAAAAAAACTGTTTCAACTTCTTTATTTCAATCACGTCGATCCCCTTAACATTCAAATAAGCGACCCCCAAATATATAATTAATAAATAATTTTGATTTCTCTCAGATTTCTATAACATATAAGCTTCCATATATCGTTTATTATCACATTTTATTAATTCCACATTCATTTCACACTGTTTCTCATTAATAAAATCCCTGGTCCAATTACACATGTTCCTTTTTCTAAGCTTTTGAAATATTTGTCTGAAAAAAGCGGCCGTGCTCAGAGCGAACGTGCTATTAGCGACACATCTAATGTCGTGATCAGATCGACCAGAGGAGACTCAATACGCCCTTATTTAATACACAATTGTTACTTTTAATTTCAGTCCAGTTTGTTAACAAAAGTTAATGCTCATTTTAGAATTAATAATAAACTTCACGACTTCGAAACAAGATAAGATTTAATATAGACTGGGATAAAAATTGATGGAAAAGAACATATTATATTATATTTAATAAGCCACCAATCTTAAAGATTACAGTAATAAATTCATAATAATAATTATAATCTGTAACGGTAATATTAATGTGTAAAGGTAACGGGATAATGTAGAATTCAATACATAAGTTACGTAGTATATTTGTTACTCGCAGCACTTCGCCGTAAAATATTATTAACCTAATTTATCATTTCTATGGATGTTTTGGGTTAGATCACTTTCACTTTGGGAAATTTCCATTTTTTAGATAATAAATCCATATTAGTTTCATAAATGTTATACATACATTTAATATTAAAACCAAGACTATTCTTTAAGAAAATTTTACAATATTATAATCCAGGATTAATAATCATCTAAACTTAACAAATTAAATTTTGACATTTAATTAACTCAGTTAAACATAATAAATCTATAATAATTTATTTATTATATCTTTAATAGTTTTACCTTTATGTGCCTGATGAGGGTCTACATCAGAACCAAAAAAGATTTCAGTTTTAATTAAAGTTTATTTAAATGTTTGCTTCTTTTTTTTCTGTCCATTTCTTCAATTTAAGTTAATTCCTTATCAAATTCACTTTTAAGGAAAGTTACAATATCGGGAATGAATGCAGTAATTTCGTGATCCAAACATCATATAAGTTATGCAATTAACATACTTAACTCATTGTACTCGCAAGGAAGTCAGGAAGGGGGACGTCCGGTGTATCTGGTGGCTCAGCGGTCCGAATTGATGAAGGGCGTCGGGGAAATTATGAGTCCTCTGGTCGCTCTCAGCTCGGGTAACTCATCACACGGTGGCTCATCGTACCACACCCAGTAATTCTCTAGCACTTTTCTCATTTATCCTGCCTAGAAGTTTACTATTTATTCGAGTCTTCACAACCCTCTCATTTTTTGACTGTTCAATCGTTCATTATTCTCATCAATTTTTTCCCGCCATATTCCTTTCATTTTTCATAACCTCTCCGTCTTATCCTGTACAGACTTCTTACTGAACATATCCGCCTTCTTCTGCCAATATTTCTCATACTACGATCATCTTTTCGAAACGACATTACGCTATATTTATTTCTGTTCTACTCTCCTTTTCCTCTCATCTTCCTATACCACTTTGACTCTCTATGATTCTTTCATTTATGATGTTTTCTGGATGCCTTCTATATTGTCCATATGGACAACCCCAAATATATTAATTAAGTCCCCTTTTCTCTGGCAATCTAATTACTTTCCCTGCTGCGAGGAACCATTTTTATGGTCAAGTATAATATATCTCACTACACACACTAATATGTCCGTGACATGTTTCATGAGGGTCAGCCACGTGATGGCGTCTTCTCTTAAATAAGATAGGAAGGTGGAATGCAGAATATGTAATTCAACCAAGAGTTAGCTAGCGTCCTCGATTTATAGTTTAGGGATCCTACATGACATTCGCCTAAATGAAATCCAAGGTAAATCCTAAAGAAACCTTCTCTTGGAACTTAGCCCCACGTCCTTCCGATAACTGGAGTGGGATTGGACGTTTTGGGACGCGTAATTTCCTTCTCCATGTTTGAAGGCACCTTGCAGACTGTTCAATGAGAATAGCGAAAAGCTCTTACCGTATGCCCAACGTAGCGACCCCGGAGCAAAATTCCTTTCAAGTCTGACCGAGCTGTCTTCGTCTTATCGGAACCTTAATTCAACAGCAAAGAGAAAGGCATTCTTGTAGATAGCCTCTTCCGACTTTAAAGTTCCACCTAGTATCACTGCAATGTTTCATGAGTTGCAGAAAGGAAACGATGATCGAGTTAACGGATATCAGAGTTCATCTCAGTGACCAAAAAACGTGTATTTGACACTAAGTTAGCTTAATTTGTGCATCGTTTATTACTATACAGTTGTAATCCCTCCAATCCCAAAGTGTGGTTTCAATGACGGGACTATCATAAATGATCTTCGTGGCTCTGAAATCGGCTCCCCATTTTTTATTCTGCTGAACTTTGCAATAAGCGACAAATTAATGTCACTCCTCATCTCGGAAATTCCAAAATTATGGATTCTACCTTGATCTTGGGCATTTTATTTATCAAGCTTCTCTGCCCTCCAACTACGTATGCCAACATAGCTGAACGATGACTTCCCTTCCATGGGTGCGGGTCACTGCTGATATCACAGATCCCTAAAACTATCAATTTTACATCAACTGGGATATTTTATATTTGAAACCACACTTTGGGATTGGAGGGGTTACAACTGTATAGTAATAAACGATGCACAAATTAAACTAACTTAGTGTCAAATACACGTTTTTTGGTCACTGAGATGAACTCTGATATCCGTTAACTCGATCATCAGTCCCCATCGGCTTTCGCATTTATCCTACATTAGTGTAATATCGAATATTTTCTTGGTCGTTGAGATGAACAGTAAGACTCCACGGGGATTCAGTCTCACTCGGTTGGTATCCTTTCTCACCTACTCCCATGGAGATAAGGATTGAAATAGACTGGAAGTTCAAAGGAAGTATTAATATTAGTCTCAGTCTTACTCAAAATAACTGAAATGGCCTGAGGGAGTTGACTTCAGAGATACTGTCCGCGATTATTCATGAGTGGTGGAGAATAAGTCATTTCTCAATAATTGCAATAGATCTTCTCGCGCTGCCATGCATTTTTCCACAAATCATCATACGCATGTACTGAAATGTAAGATTGGATGGATCAGGTAGGACAATTATTACGTTGGAAACAATGGTGACTGGTGCATACATAAATTAATTTAGGAAGAATTAAGTTTTCATAAGTTTAAGAACATTCATTGTGATATAGCAGTGCGAATTTCTGCTTCGATACTGACGACTGCCTGACTTGCGGCGAACTCGCTCGCGCTATTGCAGCCAGCTTGCTATCTCTGTACTACCCAGGGCTCAGCATATGACCTCTCTCTGTAATGAGAAATGCGCATAAGCGAAATATAGGCAGAAGAAGGCGGATATGTTCAGTAAGTTAGGTGCGACGTCTGACAGGTTAAGACGGAGATGTTTAGAAGATATGTGAGAGTTCTTAGAACAATGAAATGAATATCGCGGGGGTAATGGAGAATATTAATACAAAAAATTGATGAGAATAATAAACGATTGAAGAAGTCAATAACTGAGTGACTTATAAAGACTCGAATGAGGGTAAACTACTTTGCAAGATAAATCAGAAAAGTGGTACAAACTACGTATTTTCGGTGCTAAAAACAAATCAGCACATATTAACAGGACCGTACCGTGCAATGATACAGACAGGGTTCATCTGGCTGCATAAACAACGAAATTAAAGTAAATTAGAACCATTCAGTATTTAAAAATCTTATGTAACAGTAGTTTATTTTTCGAAACCAAAATAGTATTCCTGTATCAGGGGTACTATTTTTTTTAAAAAAAATAACTATCAAAGGTTATTATAAAAAATAAAAGTTTAAGAACGACTTTTCGTGGATTTGCATCATAGTTCAAAAATCCACCGCATGATCTCTGCCTGCAATACTGCCATAATGAGTGGATTGTTACAAAAATTAACTTTATTTAAAATATGTACGAACGAAAAATATTTTCGTGTTAGAAATTCGTATCAATTTGCTACTAAATTATTCCGCTTTTGTAAATGAGGCACTATCGGAAACTATAGAGACGGAATTATAATTGGAGCATATTACACGTCACGTGAGAGTATTGGTAACACTATTACTGTTGTAGTATTATTATACATAGTTATCCTCGTAAAAATAGTTGCTTGCTTCAAAAATTCACGAGTCAACACTCGTTGCATTTATATAATAATTGCTGAGCAACAGAAGTATGTGAACTATAATAACTGTAAGACCCAGCAGCAGCACCTCCGAACTGACTCACGTGGAGAATAATTACACATTTGAAAGCTGTAGAGTTCGCAGCGTTTGAGATCGGCCTCTCTGTGCGTTCATCCAACATAATACCACCCTAACAAAGACCACCTGGTCGGTTAAACCCCTTTCAGTGATGTTTCGCAGCAAACTCGTATTCATACCTGCCCCTGTTTAGCGCACGTAGTTCAATATAAATCTTCTCGCCGATTGTTACAGTTACCAACGATGTTATGATGCTAGTCCTTACGTTTTACGCACCAGCTTATTTAGCACTGTAGCTATACACAACAAAACATCGGGTATTTTTTTCCCCAACTTGTATATGCTGTAGCCATTAGTGAAAATACAAGTTTTCCTATTCGAAAGGCCACAGAAAAAGTTTCCGTTTTTCGCTAATACTTAAAGCACGAAGCAATCTATTGAAAATAATGTACGGAAATAAATTGTAGACTATAAAATTCTTCATCGAATGATGTAACCATGTACGAAATCCGATCGAACGAAGTGGTACAAATCGTTCGTCAAATTTACGACGTTTTACGTCAGTTTTGAAAAGAATGCAGTTTGTCACATTTCTAGTCCTGATATCTCCAAAATGGTTGGCAGTACAATTATTTTGCAAGGCAGAAAAGGTTTAGAGAATTTAATTTTCTCTCAATCGCATAATTTGTTTCTAAAAATTAATTGAGAGTTGCCGAAAATAGAGCCATTTTGCTGGACGGTTGCGGCCGGACCGTCTGCGGTCATATTGTAGCGTTGAGGATGGGAGATCCGATTGCCTCCGTGAGGGTGAAACTTGTCTTTTGCAGATCATATTAAAATGTCCAAGAGGAAGAAAGAGTCCAGCGTTCCAAAGAGTATCTATATACTTTGGAAGGAAAAACGGAACTGGGGACTTGAGTCCGAGGACTTTTCTATTCTTTCTTCCTTACAAAAGTATGTTAATACTTTTTGGATCGCTGCACTCTTTCTTCCTCTTAGATAAACAATACTCTTCGGCCTTTTCAGAGCTCTGCTAAAGACAAGTTTAACCCTGACGTAGGTACCGTATTTTACGGACTATAAGGCGCACTTTTTTCTTCAAAAAATGGCCTCCAAAATTTAAGGTGCGTTTTATACTCTAAATTAATATGAAAATGTCCAGTGTTTGATTTGAAATTCCCGCCAGCCTTAAAAATGGTCAGATATTCGATGCCGCGAGAAACCTATTAACAGAGAGTGGGAGATGAGGAAAGCTGCTTTATTGAAGAGGAGATCTCTTCTTGTGCTAGATCAGTTTAGCAGTCATTTGAAAAATTCTGTGAAAGAGAACTTGCTGTTATTCCGGGAGGACTTACTTGGCAATTGCAACCTCTTGATGTCTCGATAAATAAACCATTTGAAGTATACATGAGAGAGGAATTGAACAAATGGATGATGGATGAAACCCAACATGAATTCACGGCAAAGGGAGTTTTAAAACGACCTACAATCAAACAAATGTGTCAGTGGATAAAGCAGTCGTGGTCTAGAGTGAGAAAAGACATTATGGTCAAATCTTTCAAGAAGTGTGGCATATGTAACGCTCTCGATCTTATGTATGAAGAAGACAACGATGACGATGAAGAGGAAGTAGAAAGTTCACATGAGGATTTTCAGGGATATTAAAGGTCTTTTCGCTTTTATAAACTAAGAATTTGTTTTACTCTGGCTTTGTAATCTAATAATAAAAATGTTATTTTTTTTAAAAAAAAATTAACGTGCGTGTTATAGACGGTAAAATCTGGTAATCGTCACTCGCATCCTCAGCGCCACAATATGGCCGCAATCGTCCAGCAATATGGCTATATTTCCGGCAATACTCAATGAAATTTTAAAAACAGATTATGCGTTTGAAAGAGAATTAAATTCTCTAAATTGTTTCTTCGTCGACAAATAGGGTTACTGGAGATATCAGCACTAGAAACATGACAAACAGCATTATTTTCCAAATTGACGTGAAATGTCCTAAATTTGACGTATCTACCACTTCGTTCGACCGAATTTCGAACACACCATTATGTTCAGAAATGTATGCTGTTCTATTCATTACTGAGCATTAGTTGCAATAGAATGCTTCATGCTTTTGCTATTAGCGAAGAACTGAAAAGAGGTGCAAAATTTCGTGGTTTTTAGGACACAGAAACTTTTCCCGAGAACTTTAGAATTTTAAGACTTGGTTTGTCACTAATTGCCCCAACATATACAAATTGGAAAATAAAATAAATTACCGGACAAATCGCCCGTGAAGTTATTTTCTTTCTGAACGTTAATATTACAGTTTCAAACATGAAATAAATACAATTCTGCACAGGTTAAAGGTTGACTGTAGCGAGTACCAGACTAACGGGTAACTTTTCAAACTCTGTAATCGGTAGCTCAGGACAGTTTGTGACAAATATCATTGCTTGTGCAGAGATGCAATACTGAAAAATCCAGGTACCGATCTGTTAACAAAGGCTGCTCATAATTGGATAAAGGACAATAAAAAGAAAAAAGGAGATCGGTGTTCGCAGTTTCGGTTACTGAGCAGGGAGAGACTTGGCCTTTTGTTACAGGTTATAAAGATGACGGCCTTGAGACCTTTTCTTGCCCTCGGTCTGCAAGAACAATACGGAGCAACCTTAAAGCGCTCACGGCATCCCAAATTTTGGAGCAATTAATTTGCGATCCCGATCTGCTCCTATTAATGTAACTGCACGTAACGTCAATAAAGCCAAACTCAGTAAAGAGTTTTTATCAGTTTGATTTTCTTGGCTTGCATTACGACGCGACTGAAGCCGTTGCTCTAAATATTGCGTGGCGCCATGCTGTGACTGCTCTTATATTCTTACGGCTTTTTGTTTTAAAGTAATCTCTACTTTTACAGTCATTTGGAGCAACACAAGAAAACTACTTATAAAGCGTGCGGGGTGTATCGATAACGGCCATATAATGGAACATTTAACATGAGTCGACTTGTTTAACTAGGAGAGAGTTATTACTTTTCCCCCTTATATCGATAACTTAGCGGTGTAAGTGATGTTTCAAGGTCAACTACTTATTACACTTCTTAATCAGAGAGCCAAACGGGTTAGCCGTACCGATTTTCATTCATACATTCAAGCATGCCTTTGTTCAACCAGTTTGTGTGCGTGTGGTAGAACTTTGCCCCACCACAATTAGATTTGCAAGAATTGTTGTGGTAGTCTCGGAGATTGAATATAATTTTAAATTACGCAAAAAAGCAAGAATAATGAGTTGAAAAATAACCAAGATGTTATCAATCAAAGAAGACCTGATTTATGGTAATTATTTACATATGTTCTATTGATGAATATTTGAATTTGGGCTTCGATAATGTTTTACGACTCATATATTTGCATTTACAATTAACTAAAATAATATTTAGGTATTTTACAATAATCTACAACAGCAAATAATTTCTTTAGTTTCTTTGTTGCTTCGATTAATTTGTTTAACTTGAGATATATTTTACTATTACGTTTTCTTCAGGACTTTATTAATATTGATCTCAAATTTAATAGATGTAATAGGTGTAATTTAATAGATGTAAAGAGAAAAATATTTCCCGTTGTTAATAAATAAAGTAAAAATATTGTGCCGTATGACTTCACAAACTGAATGTATGATGCATATGTCACTTTATTATTAGTACTATCATATCATCCCAGATGCCCTTTGATTATTTAGTACTACACTAATAATGTTCCATCAAAATTAATTACTGGTTTTGTAAGAGTGGCTGGATCTTCATAATTTTATATTTTTTGTTTACGACTTGAACAGTGACATATCTTCATTTTTCGAGAAATAGAAAGCTTCTAAATGTACCACTGTGTAACATATCTGTTCCTCGTATATATAATTTATGAAAGTAACTGTAACAATTACAGAAATTATAGAAAACTAACTTTTACATTTCTCTGAAACAATATGAGCATGTTTTGTGACAGGAAATATTAGAATAATAATTCTGCTTTCCGTTTGTTAGACATGGCTGAAATAATATAAAACACATAAGGTTTCAATTTTGTAACACTATATTAAATTACAATTGTAATGATACGCTTACAGAATTTAATAAGCTCTCGTTACAATCGACGTACTAGCTCAATTAAGTAAACTTTAACCCCAAATTTGATCCCAAGTTACTCTTTTCATGTTTGAAGCTAGTATTCGTACTCGTAAAAACAAATTTTTAAATATTTTAGAAACTACTTGAAGACAGTAATCATAACCCTGGTAATCTTCAGCATCAATAAGAGAGCTAGGAAGTGTCATGTTGTAGAATACAGAGCTAAGCTTGCCGGATTAGTGTAAAGACTTCTGATTGTTTTTTTTAGTAGTTTAGAGTCGCGTCAACTAACAAGATCAGATACTTCTTTAGCTGCGGTGCACGGATTGACACAATTAAACTCAGCGACATCCATAACCCGGGATTTGACTTCAATCTCAGTTGTTTTGGCGTTATTTTGCGTACCGCCTTTCCCATCCCTAAAGGTGCTCCCCTCCCATGCCAAAAGAGGTTGACACAAAATTTTCATTGACCCCGAAAGAGTTTCTTATGACGAATATCTGCCGTTTTAACATATTTGAAAATTTCCACACTCGTCCATCACGGCACGTTGATTGTCATAATTAAACTAAGCGACATCCATAACCCCTGATTCGACTTCGCGTTATTTTTTTATAAATCCCCTCCACGCCACCCCTAAGGGTGCTGTCCTCCTATACCAAAAGGGGTTGAAAATATACACAAACATATCTTGAAACACTATCAATCTCACTGACCCCCAAAACATAATAATCCAACACATGTATCGGCCGTTTGAGAATGTTTGAAAATTTGCAACCCTGGCCACTCCCGTCGCTTGTTTTTGTTTCGGGATAGAAAGAAATACGTGCACGAAATTTGGTGAAATTTTCTCCACGGGTGTAGATTTGTATACGGAATATACACGCACACAAACACTCTATTTTTATAACGCCGGTCAAATAGCTTGAGATGGCGTCACTTACTGAAGAGTATTATATTATATATACTTATCTTCCGATAAATTAATGTAATATGAAAGTTTTAATTTTTTTAGAAATTATTTTGGGAGAGTTGTTAAATTAATTTCATATGAGCAATTTCTCTGTTTTTGATTGATATTGTGTGTAATGATCGTGAATTAGCTGGAGTGTGGTTGACTACTCCACGAACCGGATCTCCTTTGATTGGTGTCGAAGATCATGTCAGTTTGAGGGGATTTCCGCGAAACACAATATGCGGCTCACCACGTGCCCTGTCATTCAATACACCAGCCATTGATTTTTCACAGCAAATAATTCATGGTGAAGCCTGCAGATTTTTGCGGAGGGAAGTGTTTTTGTCTACGAAGCTCTTTGTTTCTTCACGTCAATCACTTGACGATCAATGCCTGTCACTAATATTTGAAAGAGAAATCCGCTAACGCTTCTTGAACGACCTCAACAGCTGCCCAACGACTGTTCCAACAGCTCCAACAGGCAATTCGTTGCTGAACCATTTACTGCGGCATCTTTAATCGATAGTGATCACATTTTATAAGTTTCGATAATCGAGACAATTAAGAGTATACTGTGTTCTAATATTGATTAAAGTTGCGTGTAACTTGTTGATTTATAAAAATTAGGTCAATAAACCACTGCTGATTAATAGAAGAAATTAATGTATTATAATCCACTCGCCAAGAAAAGATTCTCACATTCCGAGCAAGGTTGATAAATTTTACTGACAAACTAATATAGTTCCATAATATTTGATTTTTAAATCAAAACATATGGTAGGTTGTCAAGTGTCTGATCTCGAACTAATTTGGTAATAAATAAGTGCCTGTAAGACAACTCGCACGAGCCTATATTGAGAACTATTACGACATTGCGTACCTTTAATTGCTAATAGGAGGTTCAAAACTTCATTGTTATACTGAACTCGCTAGAATAGCAAATAATTCTTAAATGGGTGCTGGAACTTAGTTTATAACTATATTTCGTTATCCGTAAAATATATGTTTAATTAGAAAGCGCTATAGATTTATAATCAATCCTTTATAAGTATTTTAACTATTAACATCAACGCGTGGCAGTAGTTATATATTCAATGAGTAAATTATAAGAAAAATAGCCAAATACAGAAAAAGAAGTGATGATATAAATACCACACAATGTTTCCGGAAACCTTGTTCAGGTACGAAGAAAACAAAAAAAAACACAACTTCACAATACAGTTAACAATGCGCAGTTATGTCGCTCTAGGCTCTTGTGATTTTTTATTTTAGTTTTCTGAAGGTTTCCAGAAACGTTGTGTGTTATTTACATCATCTGTATTTGGCTACTTTACTTATTATTAATTTTCAAAACAGACGTAAATATTTCATTTTTTTATGCACTGGATAACTTAATATTTTCAATCAGCGAATTTGGGAAACTACTTAATATCAAGTAAATTTGTTAGTATGTCATCAAGACATGTTTTGAAAATAATTACGATTTAATATTAGCACATATTTCTTTCGACGAGGATAAGTTATTTCTTTGGATATATTTTTATTAATACGATGAATGAAATTATTACGAAAATGTATAGTAATTAAAATGATTGTCGTTAAAGTCTGATATGTATTCGAAGAACGCTGATGTTTCCATCATTATATTGTTTCTTCTTCAATGTCACTTTAACAATTATAAACAAAAAAATTGAAAATCAGGACTTATTAAGTTTGGAGTGTCAATGTCCAAGGTACTTACAAATTTATCTGATAAAAATTTTACTGGGAGTTGCGAAATAATGTGAATTCAGTGTATGTTGATAAACTGAGGAGAAAATAATCTCGGCAATATTGGGAAATTACGTATTAGGTTTTTAGAAAACCCATTCTTATACCGTCTCTACTCAACTGAAGAATGCAACAATTTGATTCCAGTTATTTATGTGAACTCAATAAATAATGTGCAAATATTCGCAATTTATTCATCAAATTTTTGTTTCCATTTCCCTGATATCAATGTTAATTTTCTCTTATTTTGTGGATTTAAGTCTAATTTAGAATTTATTTAGATAAAAATATCATGGCCTGCGCGCTGGTCACAAAAAACTTGGACAATGCACCAATTGGATAGTTTATCATTTCTGAAAATCTTGTAGACATAAAATTAGATGCAAAATTGCACATGTAAATTGGAGGAACACTTTTAGGACTGCGTTGTTTTTCATACTCCACACGAAACTTTGGATACATCCACACAACGAAATCACTTCTTCACCTCGTAGCGCCCCAAACTATGTAAAACGCGATCGATCAGTCGTTTCAGCTGTCTTTCTGAATTAGACTGAACCGAGTATTTTCTTGCACTCTTCGAAACGTATATATTTTTTTATAATTTTATCTTGTGTTTCTAGTTTCTCGATTACTATCTGGTCTAAAATCAACACTCTACAGATTTACATTACAAATTCGACCAGTTTGACAGCGTAAAATCTAAATAAATATATAACAGAACCAAAAAATCCAACATTCGTTCTAGTATTGATTGAATTGATCCATACGGTAGATATTGACTCCAATCCCCTTCAAAGTAGTCTCCTCAGTAACGAGCCCACTTTTCTCAGACGTTGCAGATTTTGGATCGCTGCATAACGTATTGCTTCATGTTAAACGTGTCGTCTCCTTGTCTACTGAAAGATTACTAAAACTCCCTATGATGAAAGTCGGGGAGTAGGCAGCCTTACGAAACCACGCTAATGCTGAATTATTTTTTTTCAAAGAAAATCTAAATCAGATACGAAGACTTGACGCCTCCGAAATTCGGTTGGGTAATGTGGATTCATTCGGCTAGGACTGCCACCAATATTTTGACAAAACCTAATGAAATATCGTGCCTCGAGTTGTTTTGTCATTTCCTAGCAATATTACAGGTACATTAACCGAGTCCAACGAGTGATATTTCCTTTTCGCGAATGAGTATGGATGTCCTACATTACGGATTGTCCCTGGTAGTTAATTTGTTAAAAGAGATAATTAAAGGTACAACTAACTTTTACAGCCTTCTAAATCTAAGAAATATACAGCAAATACATTCTCACACTCAGAAAATGCTTATAACGTAATTATTTTTGATAGAAACTATTTAAATCTTAGTATGGTGTCCGATAATCGTTGCCGATTAACATATTTTAGAAACGTAGTCGAATTTGTGTAATTATTTATTAGATAAAACAATAACACTTCCACAGAGATTGTCTTTTAGCTCGTCACGTCTAAATTTCCATCGTCCTTTTACTAGTATGTTAACTATAATTACTCTCATGCGATGAATTTTCCATTGCGTGTCACGTAAAGGAAAGCAACAAGGATGAGTTTCGAATTTAGAAGTATTTACAGATATCATCGTTTATACGACCTTAATGTATGGAACAATGTTCTTACCATATCTTTCCAAAAGTAGAAAAAGGCCGATATATCAAGGTCAACCCGAAACAAAAAATATGTAATATTCTTTGAAAATGATCCGTAGCTGTTTACAATCTAAATTTATGGACCTATACGAAAGAGTAATAGCAATCAATCAAACTCTATGTTTATTTTATGAAATTAACTTGGCTTATAGTAATGTTTCCGGACGCTGTGTTTTTGTTTCAGGACCTAGGTTTTGTAAAAAAAATATTCTCGGATACACTACACAGATTAATTTTCAATATTTGGATCATTTCTAATATGGTGGTGAGGAGATTCAAAATAAGGAACATTTATTTACTGCCGACTGTCGTGAGAGATACTAAGAAAAAAATATGCAAATTGCATTTCTAAGTTTGTCGAAAAATTTTCGCGTATTATCCCGGAAATAATAACATTTGATACAAGTGTTTCTTGCGTCTGACGGTTTTATTAATTGTAACGACACAACACTTGTTACAGAATTATTTAATTCCTGCTTTCAGAACGATCCGTCATTTAAACAACAACTGTACGAACAGAAGCATACGAAATTAGTTTCAAGAAATATATATTCAGTAATCATCTGTAGGATTCAGACATGTCAACTTAAACTGTACCCAAATTAACAATTGGCATAACTGTTTCAACGTTAGCTATTTTACATCATGACAACCTATATATACATTACTATAAGTATGTTAAAACTACGAACACAGACGAATGTACTAATAATTTCATTACAAAACAATTATAATACAAATTAATGGTATTAAATATTTTTTGTATCTTCACCAAAAGTCTAATCTTCTTGCATTTTGGAAATGATTTCATAAAAGTAACTTCAAAATGTGTTACTTCATAGTTTTTAATTCATAACTTCCGTTGAATATGGGCTTCAAATTTAATGACAGTGGTGTAATTAATTGCACGGACTTAGCAATCGAAAGGCAGAAAGGAGTAACAAGTCAATGTCTGGATGTTTTGGAGATTCACGAGATTATCCGTTCAACTAATGCTACGTAATCTCTGAAGACGAACTTAGAGCTTGAAACGTCATCATTCATCTTCCGTCCCCTATATATAATTTTCGTTTTTAAAAGTCTCATTCTCTTTTTAGCGTAAATGAAACACGCGAATAATAATAGCCTACATTGCGTTCAGTTATAACTTGCGATATCAAATTATGTTAATCGAGACAATTTTATTACTTCACATGTTTTTAGACGTCTACCACATTAGTTTAAAATATCACATTTCGGATTTGATGGGAAACATGGTCATATTTTATATTTTCTTGGTCATTTATCAGTAGTGTAGGGGAAGTAGAAACCCTAGTTTGTTTTTAGATTTCATCCCAGCATTTAGATGTCTTTGAGAAACTAGGACAGAGCCAAATTCAGATGAATAACATGAGATTGGAACTTTAGTTCTCCCCTTTTCATTTCTCGCTGCTTGTCACGACGCCACCTCATTTGATAGTGTAGTAATTTACCCCTGATTGTTGAAATATAAGCTGGTCTGTTTAGCACCACGTGTTTGTGCGCATGCGCTGTGCTAATATTGTACTAGTGGCGTGTCGATATTATGATAACATCTCAATCTCAAGAGTCGATAAAGCCAGAAACACTGGAACTGTAATATACTTTTAGAGAATTACATCTCCAATGAAATTAATAGGTTATAATCAACTAATAGACATAAATTTAAATGAGCCATAAATTAATATGGAATACAAAACAAATTCTTCATTTACATTCAAAGAAGGGTAAAAAATTCAATTCACATGATTAAAAACAAAAATATTAAAAAATTCATATAAATTTTAAAAATTCTTTATTTTTGTTAAATGTTTGTAGTAGATTCCGACAATTGAATGTATTTGTAATTCTTTCTGTATTTCTTATTCAATTGGCGATGTAAATCTCAAATTTAATAGTCTGTGACTTTTTAATCAAATTTATTTATTTTTTATTACATTTAATGTCAGTTAAATATCAATTAATATACAATCTTGGAGTTTATTTATTTACCAGAGTTCTCAAAATTTTGTTGTAAAATATTTAAATAAAATTTTAAATAGATATGAAGTACCCAAAACTAGAATATTTTTTCCATATTTCCAATATAAGTTGTAATAATAAGAAAGGTAGCCAAATGCAGACAAAAGAAGTGATAATATACATACCACGCACTGTTTCTGGGATCCTTGTCCCTTGCTTCGGAAGCTAAGAATATCCTAGAGCAACACAACTGTACTGGTCAGTTAAGAAAACTCAAAAGAGAAGAAACCGCAACGACTATGGGAAAGCACGATTTTATAATTGAAATTTATAAATATATGTAAAACGTTTTGGGACCTCTTCAGGTGTTGTAAATTTTAATTAAGTGATAAATTAGTTATCTAAAAATTCTAACAAAACAAAATTTTACAAGCAACATAATTCAGAATACAATTATGAAAGAACATTTATATAACAATTGATTGAAATATTGGTGAACACAAATTTCTAAGGTGCGATTTTCTAATCGTTGTGGCCGAAATAACTTACAATTACTCAGCTGTTAATAAATTGGCAATGGAAATAAAAAGAAATATAATACAATAAATAGATTACAATAAAAAATCATAAGTTCTATTTAAATTTTTGGTATTATTGAATCTCATATGCAGGGTTGAAACGTGTTTTATTACGTTTTTAATTTATTATAATAAATTTCTGACTAACAGTCTGATATTTTTTAAAGAAATCAGATAAATATAATTGTACAAGTAAATACTGTCGGATAGATTCAGAATGACTCGCCTTCTGTATTGTTACAATACGACGGTCCCTTATCGCGCTATGAGAACTTTATCAAAATATTAAATATTTTCCTTTTAAAGTGTCGGAAAAAGATGTAGTGCCTTCTGGACGACGTGAAAATATGTACAAGATTGTATGGACTTCAATCGAAAAAAAGAAAACATGGCCTATGAATATATTATGCTTATGAGAAATGTGACGCACACAGTGTGGTATCTAATTGGAATTGGTATCTGATTTAACCACTGAAAATAAGACAATACGAGTACATTCTGACAATAAAATTGTAATAAAACGCCTAATTGACTCAGGTGATTAATTCCTGTTAATATTTATGATACTGCTTCGTTGTGAGAATATGTTGTGCACTTAGCTGCACTGATGATCCTTAGGTATGATGAGACGCGAAGGGATTTATCAGTTAATTTTATCTATTCTTGAGTGTTCATCATAACTGCAGGGTTCACAGACCAAATTATTGGTCAAATAGATCGCTCATTGACAGTAATTTTGCAGACGAACCGATGGACGTCAATTAGATTTTGTGCAAATGAAAAATTGTTTCCAAAGATACGTAATATATGCTTAAAACATTTGGAGGAGGCCAATGTGCTGATTTTCCTGATTCTTACACTAGTTTCTTTGATTTTGAATTCTGCAGGTGTTTATAGGAAATTAAGTGGCCATGATTTTGTGTTACGGCACTTCATCGTAGCAGTTTCCTGAGTGATTTGGGAAAATCGAAATCAAGATAACCGGAGTGAACGTATATCCTGTTCATTACTTCTCGGGCAGCTCTTTGGATCTACAACGTTATAAAACAATAACACATAAGATCAAGATATTAACGATGCTTGAGGCAGGTCGTAAGAACGACGCACGCTGCTAACATGATTGTGACGAAACGTATAGTGAACTGCCGAAATTTCTGTGAGGGAACACAGACGTGTCTTTAGATTTAAAATGTTTATTACTACAGATCTGCTAAAAGTATACAGTAAAACCTCAGTTTTCCTTGACTTCGGTTATCGTCGGTTTCGGTTTTCGTCGATTTTTTTGAGAAACATGTTGCCTGAGATTCCAACGGTAACTTCGGATTTCGTCGGCAACGTCCGACTTATTCTTGCAACATTGTTCTCTAATTTTGTGAGTACCACCCCGCATGTTTAGGTAAACAAAGTGTTTCTCAGTGTTTTTTGGAGTTTTTTTTGTACTAATTGTGAGTGAATACTACGTAAGTAATTATGAAATACTTATTCAGTGTTCGGTAAACTGAGTTTATTTAGCAATTTTCAGTTTAAAAATATACTTATCACACGTAATTTATAACCAATAAGTTAGTCCTTTACTTTTAGCTTCATTATGGCACCAAAGAAAATTTCAAATGCCACCAACATTCCGAAGAAGGCCAGGAACACAATCGTTTGATGAAATAAATTATTCAAAAGTATGAGAGGGGAAACGAGATTGGTGAAATCGGTAATGAAAGTACGGATTAATCAAAAACAGATTTCTATTTCAGAGACCGTCATATGTGAAAAGTCTAGGCAGTTGTAAGCCGATATCATTAAAAAAAATTGCCTTGGGCGAATTCTAATGTACATAATGATTTTAAAACCAGCTGAGGCTGGATCGAAAAGTTGGTGAGTAATCACTGAGAAGACCTCGCCACTTAAAACTATAACACAGAGAAGATAAAACCTTGGTTCCAGATGAGGAAAGGGGAAGATTGTGTCTTCTTCCGTGATTAAAACCGTATTCTCAATTTGGAGTACTGTACAAGAATTTGTGGCGAAACAAAGTTGTGCAAACTTCTTCAATGAGAATATTTACCACATTTTAGACAAATTTTAAAAAGGTGGCGGAAACAGATCTTTTTGAATGACTCTGGAGCTGGTCCAAGTACTGGATCAAAACAGCAAAAGGAGAAGTGACCCCATTTATTTATTAACTTTACAATAATTTATTTTGTTCTTTTTATTAAGCTATGTATACTATCTATATAATGTGGTTTTTTAATGTATTTTTGAGTATCGTGAACGAAATAATTGCATCACATTTTGTAGGACAGATATATATATATTTTTTAATTAAAAGTTTATTGTCGCATTAACTTAAATGTCATTAGCGACTCCTACATTACTTTACATAGATTAAGACTATCAGACTATGATTCTGTTCTAAATTATGTTGCTTCAGTTGGCTTCATTGACGAACTTCAGCAAACTAAAGATCGTCGTCTCCGTTGTCCCCAGGTCCGATAGTAGAAAGTTGCCCAGGA
This sequence comes from Zhengitettix transpicula, assembly GCA_037074705.1. Taxonomy (NCBI): domain Eukaryota; kingdom Metazoa; phylum Arthropoda; class Insecta; order Orthoptera; family Tetrigidae; genus Zhengitettix; species Zhengitettix transpicula. Next base: position 182,842,485 of record CM073591.1, on the reverse strand, counting down.
TGATGTTTCTCATTCTGCAGGATGTGCTTCGTGGTTAAGTTCTCGTTGCAATGGGAACATAGTGGTGGCTGTGTTCTGTTATATATATATATATATATATATATATATATATAATTATGGGTTAATTTGGTCTGATCTTATTTCGGTTTAGCTATTTAGGGAATTTTGCTTCGTTGAATGCTGTGATTTTTGTATATGCTAATGCATTAATCTTTTCGAGGTATTTCTTAGTCCAGTAATCTGTGATTTTCTTAAATAGAAATAGTCTTGACTGTTTCTTTCACTGTTCTCGTTGACATTTAAGATGTTTTGAATAAGAAAGATAGTTAATACAGACAAAAAAAGGGAATTATAAATATCACACAGTTTTTCGGGGATCCTTTAAGGCTTTTCAGTGTTGTCAACTGACAAGTGCAGTTGTGTTTCTCTAGGCTCTTCTTAGCACCTGACGAAAGAGACAATGATCCCAGAAACGTAGTGTGGTATTTATATTACTCTTTTTTGTCTGTATTGGCTATCTTTCTTATTCATTATTTTCAATCAGACGTAGCAGTGCCACCGAGTAACAAATTACATTAATAGAGCCTCCGAAAATAAAGAATATTTTGCAGCAAAATTCTTAGACATAAGACAGGCATTTGATAAGGTATGGCATCGGGGTTTACTATATAAAATAAAATAAACTTGCCTATGTTCTATAAATTGTTGGAATCATTCTTAACCAACCGAAAATTCCGTACAAGAGTGAAACAAGACGTCTCGTCTATACATTCACTTAATGCAGGAGTTCCCCAGGGCAGTGTCTTAGGCCCCCTGTTGTATTTGTTGTTCACCTCTGATCTCCCATAGGGGCGAAAATATTGTGCTAGGAACGTTTGCAGATGATACTGTGATTCTAACCTCACATTCGGATATAAACCAGGCTTCATCACTCATTCAAAAATATATTAACTTAATTCTAGTAAGGCTTCAGAAATGGAGAATAAAAATAAATGAAAAAAATTCGTTTACATTATGTAAAAAACATTGTCCACCGATCTTTATAAACAACACAGAGATACCTAAATCACCCTCTGTCAAATATTTGGGTTTACATCTCGATAGCAAACTCAATTGTAAAATCCACATAACCAAGAAAAGAAAACAAATGGATATTAAACTAAAAAAATGTACTTGTTACTAGGACGAAAATCACACCTCTCCATAGAAAATAAACTACTACTATATAAAACCATAATTATACCAATATGGACCTACGGGATATAATTATGGGGATGTACCAGTAAGTCAAATACTGCAATAATACAAAGATGCCAGTCTAAAATATTAAGAGCCATCGTTAACGCCCCCTAGTACATTACAAATGATCAAATACACAATGACTTAAAAATACCAACTGTTATTGAAACTGCCCATCAAAAGAGTGTTAGTCACCACGAAAAGCTTAAACCACATTCAAATCCATTATTTGAACAACTACTAGAAAATAATGTAACAAGAAGACTGAAAAGAAAATGGCCAGCCAATCTGCAGACAAGATTTAGAAGTTCTCTTCGCCGGAGGGGAACTCATAATTCCATAATGTCTAATATGTAAATAACATGTCAAAGGACCACATTAGCTTATAGATTAAAATGTAATCAGATTACTGATAAATATAATATAAAATTTTTTTTAAGATGTTTTGATGAGGATGTCTGTCCATTGCCGGGATCCCCTGCTGTAGTTGGTTGATCAGGGTGTGTAAGGATTCCCTAAAAGGTCTGTAGTTGGTTTCTCCTGATGCTGTTCAGGGGATGCGTTTTTCCTGATTAGAGGACAGCTGGACTTCTGTGCCCTGAGAGCATAGCGTACAGTTGTAAGGTTCATCCTACACCAGATGTTGAGTTGACCCGATTCGAATAGGAGTTTGTCTCTGTTTGTAGTTCTGAAGCAGCCTGAAATCGTTCTGAAGGCTATATTTTCTATTGTGGCTATTTTGTTTAGTAAGTATTTGCTTGCTGTTTGAAAAATTGGGATACCATACTCGATTTTCGATCTTATAATATGATAGGTTTGGGGTTGTTCTGTCTGAGCCCCAATTTTTTGCGACAATACATGTGAGTATATAAATTCTTCTTTTTATATCAGTGCGGTTAAGTATTAAACCTGATAGCAATTGCATGACTCAGAAGGTAAAAATTAAACTTTTAATGTCAGTTTTGGCAATACTGCACGCATCTTATAGAATTAAAGTTAAATTATCAAAAATTCTATTTAATTTATCGTCATGAATAATTGAAAATTAGTATTTTTCCGCCTTGGTTCGACACAAAGGAGACGAGAAATCTGGTTGTGAAATCTCTGTATTTATGCAACATCCATCGCCAATTGGCCTCTCACATTGCTTCTGTTGCGGCGCCAATGGAAGGGGAAGCGCTCTCGCGCCAACAATGGCGCATTGTATTGTTACAGGTGACACGCCGCTCCGCGCCGCGCCGGCTGGCGGCTTGCACAACCGAAAATGAGCGCCTTTGTGGCCGGCCTAGCCAATTAGATTGCAGCAAACCGCAACAACAATACCATAATAAGGCTTTCTCTCTGTCATAATGAGCCTAATGAAATAGTCTGCGGCGGAAGAGGGTCGTTTTGTTAATGTTATTTGATGTGTGTCCCGCGCTCCCACACATCGCCGCTGCCTTGTGCGTGATATTTCTGACAAATGCCGTGACCGTGTTATTACAGTGGCCGTTTCCCATATGCACGGATGAGGAGCCTACCGTGCAATTACCGCCGGAGAAAATTGCCACCGCACTCGCCTCTAATTCAATATGTGTTTTTAAGTGAAACTCGACAGCCGTGCCCGGTCGTTAGACGGAATTCTGCCAGTCACGACAGGGAATCGATTTGTCCCCGTTCCTTCGCGCCTCAAAATTAATTTTCCACAGTTGTCACTCCATTGATTTGACATTGACAGCTAGCTATTTGACAAGTCCAAGAGCATCTTTGCGATTCCCATTAGTGAACTTTAACATCGTAAGCGTGCCGATATATTTTTTAATTAGATGCGTGCAGTATATTGAAAACTAACATTAAAAGTTTAATTTTTAGCTTCTGAGTCGTAATTAAATACATACATTTTGTAACAATTTATAGAACAGAATATTATCTTCTGTTTAAGTATACGTTTAACTTAGGATCAAACAATCAGAGGGCACATTAAACAGTTAATGAATGTGAACAAATATAGTATTTAATTTTAATATTTTTTAACACTTCCTAGCAAACAAAAACTAGTCTTCAGAAGTTACATGTTAATGTACAATTTCTCTAAGCATCATAGTTTAATAAGATTCACGAGCCAAATCACGGTCTGAATTATATATATATATACAAAAAGTTTGTGTACGTGTTCGATAAATCTTGCAAAACGTATCAATTTGTAATATATTACGAACTTTACTTCAACAATTTATTTACATTATTATAAAAATTATATTTTCTTTAACACAAACGATAATAACATTTGATGGTCATTCAGTCATAAATAAAACAAATGAAATGATTAGACAATTAATAAGAAAACTATTTTCTGAAAAATATTAATTTATTAAAAGGCGTTTCGTTCTTTTCAGTTTATAAGAAATTTCAATCAAGAACATTAAAAAATTATTAAAAAATTAAATAATAGTAAATTACATTCGAAAAAAGCAGAAAAATTGAGAAACAGGCAATTAACTTACATTTATTCAATCAAAAACATAATTAAAACGCTCAAATTTCTTTATTACTATTTGAAAATAAAAATTACAACAGTATTTTAATCTTTAATTCATATTTTATTATGTTGAGTGTTTAACGATGTTTTGGCTTTTTGTGGTATTTTTGAATGTACTTTGCCATTATTTTAATTTTTTAGATATTCCTTATTGAAATATATATAAATATATAATATAAATACATTATTGAAATTTCCTATAAACTGAAGAGGACCTAATCCAATGATGAATCCTATTCTGATAATTTAATTTTTTTGTCTGACTGAATGGCCATTGAATTATATTATTCTTTACATGATATTAATTCAGTTCCTTTTTTTCACAAATGGCGTAAATTGAAACTTCAATCTATTTAACCTGCACGCACTTAATTTCTACTATCTCTACCAACGTAGATCGATTCTACAGTTCTTTGTTTTTTATACAAATAGGTACTTGCAAAAATCAATTATATTTTTATTTCGAGCGAATCTTCAACATTCAACAAAATTTTCTTAACTGCCAAAGAAATTTTTATTCGTTCACGTAAACCCCATAGAACACACACAAGAAAAATATTATTTTCATGTTTTTTTCATAGGGACAAGTCCGTGAATTAATAACATTAGAGAAAGTAAATATATTTCGATATATTCGCTGTATTGGTCTGTACAGTAAAGTCGTGATTTTCTAAATTAATCTTGTTACAGCTGTGATATTTAGTGATGTTAAAACCCCTATGGACTTACAGAATCTAGCTTTTGGGAACTGCAAAGTAACAGAAAAATTTAAATCTTACAAAGGTTTCAAATCAAAGTGTTGCGATTAATAGTGGTACTAATACAAATATCCAAAAAGACTTATCCGTACAAACATTAAAGAAGAAATATCCAAATTCAGCCTGAAATACAGTGACAGAGTGGAAGCACACCCAAACAAATTATTGACCAACTTAATGAATTCAACAATTAAGACATTTAAAATGTTTTACACCAACAGACTTCCCGGAAATGTTCAACTTAGTTGTTTAGTATATATAAAAATTGTTTTTTATTTTTAGTATATATACAAATTTTTATATAATATAATAATTAAGGAATTTTGTCTACAAGCCAATGTTAACAATCATAAAGCGAACTTATTTTCATACAAATTGTTAAAAAAAAACGGAGTAAAAACATCTCGTTATGATTGCAGTTATTAGGACAGTGACGCCTGTAAATTTGGCTCTTCACTGTTAAGGAACGATTTTCAATGTTGCAATCCAGCTTTTTTCCAATAATTCATAGAATTCCTATTATCGATACTGCTCTCGTTTCATGATCAAATAATATTGTAAAATATCAACAGTATACAAAGTATAATTACATTATAACACTAAATTAAATTAGTTTCTGACGAAAACTTTATTCAACGCGTCAATGCTGCAGTTTGACTTGAAACTCTGATAGAAATAAATTGAATATAATATCTAAAATATAGACAAAAATTCACCACAAAAGGAAAAGATTATTGACATCCACTAAACAGGGCAAAAATAGTTTTTTTTTGTGACAATGGCAAATGTGACATTGCCTCGCGTGTATTATTTCGGAGTAACTCGTACTTTATTCTGAAAATATTGTTCAAACCCCTGATTTAAAAATCCATAGACCTACTGAGCGAACGTAAGTTTTGGGATTTCATTGATATATTAATGAATTTTACTATGGTTATTAACGAACAGTTAATAATGATAACTATAAATGTGTAAGAAATATTTTTAATAATTTAGCTTGTCTGTTAAGGAAAAGAGTAGGTAATTTCTACACTAAAATATAGCTTCATGAAAAGTTTTCAGCTTTTAATTAGAACAACGATCAGGAATCCTCCACTTTCTCATGTGATATATGTTTAAAGTGCTTATACTTTATATTTTTTTATGGAAATGGCCTGTCGTATTAATCGATTAAAAAAGTCAGGAGCTAATAAAAAAGCTAAGATCGAAACCCTATTATTATACGGTAATTTGTTCAAACCCCTGATTTAAAAATCCATAGACCTACTGAGCGAACGTAAGTTTTGGGATTTCATTGATATATTAATGAATTTTACTGTGGTTATTAACGAACAGTTAATAATGAATTTACTATATTTGTCTACAGTTCCTAAATAGTACGTTCTTAGGAAAGACGTTTTCGGTATAATTGCACTTTTTTCCCTAAGAGATCACGGCTTCCTACGGAAATAATTCCATACAAAATATGACTATATCATAGTATTTAGAAATTATTTTAGTAATAACATTCCCCTATCCAATAGCCAACAAGCTTTTGTATCCGAAACAATATTTTCTCAACGTTCATTCAACAAATATTATAAACCTAATTGTTACGGAAGATGTAAAAACTTGACCTCTATTTTTCCGCACAGTTGGCAGTAGATTTATGCGTAAAAATATTTCTGCATCATAGGAATGCAATAGATTCTTGCTCGAAAGCCTATCATAACGACTAAATAATATATACCAGGCACATTTTGTGTTACTACTTTGAATTGGTAGCTCAAGTTATTATCACAGAATCAAAACCAAAAGAAAAGATCTAATTAAATTTTTTTACTGATTAAACAAACGCATTATCTAATCAACATTTACTACAGATACAGAATTAATATAGAATTAATGTTAAATATATATTTACAGCTGATGTGGTTCAGATTTATACTATCTTTATTTCCAAACGGCCAATATTTTTTAAATCATGTTAAGTTTCTGGATTTATATTATAAAAATTTAAGTTTTAAAATTCAAACTGTAATACGTAATAATATTTATTTAGTGTAGAAATCCACTACGGTTTATAAAAACAATGTTCAAAGTGCTAATCGTGATGCGGGATAAGCTATGATAATTCAATTCTCTTGATTTAACGGTCTATTCCCTCTAAAATTAAATGATTGTGACAATACAAGTTTTTAAATAAACCTTGGGACAAGCGTAGATGTATTACATAATTACAAAGCAACGAAAAATATTACAAATATATTTGTGTTCTATATATATAGAAAATTCAGTTCATCTCACTGATAATATCCATTAGAAGCTGCATTTTGCGCATAACTTGACAATTAAGGAGATGTCTATGCCAAATTTAAATTGAATTCTGGATTCTTTACGTCGTGAGCATTCTTGGCCATCATTCATTAAGAACTGCAATGGCGGACATGGAGCTCAACAGCGACGTACAGTACATGAACCATGTAATGGAATAATGTTGTGTAAGATCATACCGAGGCATACATGGATACACTTAGAACTTCCGTGGAATTCGTTTCGCCGACTGAGAAAAAAAACGCTTTCAATCAACACGTCACGCGCAAGAAATTTTAACAACGTTACTTGATATGTTCTATTGTTATGCTGGAGGAAGCTAAGTGAGGAATTTTACACAAAAGCTTCGTTTCATGCATCATAATAATCATGTATATTAAACCCTGCTGATACTTTATTCCGAAATGTTATTGTACTGATAAAAATCAGAGTTTAATTTATCATGTTCGAAAGTGACATGAAAAGACGTTTAAGAAATTAGAATTATCCGTGACAATTAATTAGTAATTTGTGGAAACTGTAGCAGTGAGATGATTTAGTAGTTCGCTGCCTTATTTTTCAATCGTAAATATATAAAACGTTTATACGTGATATTTACGAGCCATTTAAAAATACATATTATGTTATATTTACAATACTTTCGTATTTACATAGTAGTTTTCTCTGTTTATTTCTAGACATTCGGCTGCTAGTATTCTATTAGTTTCCCGACGACTTATTAATTCTCTGTCTTTTACACCCAAATAACAATTATTATTAATTTTCAAAACAGAGTTATATTTTTCATTTTAATAATATCTTTACTCATTCATATATAGAATCGGTCGTTACGTTATTAGCATTATCCTCCGCATTCCAAAATTTACTGGTTAAATTCAAAATAAATGAAAATCGTTACTCAGTTTTACATTGGGTAATTGAATTGCATTTTCATATATTATATTGACGAGTTATATAAAAATAGCCACAGTTTATTTTGACCCAATAAAATTAATGTACTTAAAATATATATTCTAAATGATTGATTGACAATATCAGCATTAGCTGCTATGTTCGCTCATTTGCACCTGTCATTTATTTTACTTTTCGTTTAGTTTCAAAAATACTGTTACTTTAGTGTGTGAAAATATGACAGACAAAAGTTGAGGGTGTATAAAGTTACGCATTCGTCGTGATGTTCATTTCTTACTTTTAGCAGTCCGTCAACGTCATCATTTTCCAAAATAAAAAAAATAGTTTTGCCAGGCACTTATGAAATTTAAATCTCTTTACGGTTTCATAAATCTGGTAAAACAAATCAGTATTTGTTATGTTATATTGAACGATACTAAATTCTCTGGAAGATGAAAACTTTTCGATGACAAACAGAAATTCTCTTCCGTCATAATTTTGCATAGAGTATCGATTTCGTTAAGAAAGTAACCATAAAATCTCCATTGTTTAACTGTTAGCTGATTTCAATCTGGTTCGAATTTTTATCCTAGCATGTTAACAACATTACAAAATACTGAGTTATTATAATTTTTAGAAAAAGTTAATCTGCCTGATAAGTTATAAATCTTTGATGATAAAATGTGTATTAGTACTACATGAAAGTTAAGAGTCATTTCACATTATATACTATCCCTTATGTACTATACTTCAGGATTTTCGTAGTAAACATTAGTTTTTCTCTGTTTTCTTTGGCTGCTAATAATCTGTTATCCCCGTCGGCTTATTAAATTCCCTTTCTTTCCCACCCAAATAAATTACCATACTCAGTCTCTCGTGGCTTCTAATTTTGAGACATAGCTCGTCTTCTCCTAAAATAACACTTCCTACCAACTTTCGTTTCACATCCTTATACGTTTCTCTATATCCGAGTTCTCACCCTATTTTCTCCGGAAAAAAATTGTTGGTTTCATCCTTATTCATGAAAATTGGAATTTTTTTTCCATGTTCTTATTAGTCCTGGGAATGAAATATCTTTTTATTTGTCATAAATGAGAAACACACACTTGAGAATTCTTAATTTTAGTTGCGGTGTTTAATTTATATAATTTAGGAAACTGACAAATACTATTGACTTTCATATTCATCGTTTAATGGTTATGATACAATTAAATTAGGCTGATTATTTCTTCATATATTATTTTTAAATGGTATCTCCTGAAAAGAACGAATTTTTCAATGTTCGTGATGTAATTATACCTCCTTGAATGTAGCTGTGAAAAATTTGGGCAGTAAGACTTTCCACAGACACATAAAGACGAGATATGTTGATATTACGAACAGAAAACGTTGTCAACGTTTGGGCTATGAAAAATAAAATTAAAGAAAAGAATAAAATTGGATTATGTGTACATAACTTGCGTTGATTAATAACTAAAATATACTTTAGGTGGAGAAGTTTTTCAAAGGGCGTCAACTTGCAAATACTTGAATATATTTCAAGAATAATGATAATGTGATAAACAACTGAATATTTATACCAGGAAATGTGCAAAATATCGGAAAATATAAAAGAAACATTAGATAAAGTTCAGAAAAGGCAACCTGAATTTGTCTATATAGGACTGGACGACGAAATGTTTAATATTTAAGGTGAGAATTAGTTTCGCAAAGGAGTTGCAAGGGGCATGCCCTATACAGACGTAATTCAGGGCAAATTGAATTATCTCTGTTGTTGGACGTACAAATTTATAATAAAATGTAGAAAAGAAAATAATTTCGTCTGAATTATTTTCCTTTATTAAATTAATATTAAACGCTCTTAGCCAATTTACAAAATTAAATGGCATATCCCACAAGACTACGTCCCTCGTCTTGTTTTGAGCGGTGTATGTTACGGGGTCGCAGAATATGAACATACGGTCGGCTATTCCTATTGGAACAGTCGACCAGCTGCCTCCTAAACCGTTTGAGACATGGAGCAAACCCCTCTCCCTCTGTCGGTATGGCGTGGGACAAGTACCAAGTGCCCGACCTACCTGATGTAGGTTTTCTAGGGTTTGTTCTGCATCACTTTTTGACAAAAACCGGGTAGGATCCTTAAACTAACCTTGCGTTACGTTTCCACATCCACCTTTCCGTGCATTTCTTATGCTATACGAGTGGAGTAGTCACTAAGTGGATTACACCATTTCTGCACCTTCTTCTTCACCCCCCGTTCAGATACCTTTCTAAGCTATTAAAGTGAGAGGCCATCACGTGGAAGTTAAAATATTCCACGCAGTGTTTTCTTTTCAGTGTAATTATTTCCTATAATAATAGCATAGGTAAATTACTCTTAAATTATGTCATTAAACATCAAGGTTTTAAGTTCATGTATCTACCAGTGTATTTTCCCATTAAACACAATATTTCCACGAAAATGTTTAGAATCTGTACATATGACATTTTTAACTTTGAAATATTATTTCAATGATGGAGTTATTGAATTCTTTCTGAAAGTCCTTTGTGTTTAGCCTGTTGTCTTTACTAATAGAATAATCGTTTGGGCTCTTTCAACTGATTAAAAATGTAATAATTTGAGTTAATTAAATTTGGTTTCGTAATTATTCGTTAGGTATTATTTACTAGTAAGTATAACCTACTATATTTTATTCATACACTAGAAAACAATATTTGATGAAGTGTGACAAATCTCAAGAATAGCTAAAACGTTGTATGAAATATTAGCGTTAACCTCAGAACGTCTAGGTGTATTTTGGTCTTGATATACTTATTAGGCATGATGGGGTAAATAAGAAGTTATGTCTAAGTTATATGGCGTAGCTGCTTGAAGTTACTGGGCGCGTACAATGGCTTCCTGGAATCGTCGACAACTCGGATTTATTACTGACGCCGATTTATCAGTCCACAATCCAATGCTATATTTTTGTCTGACCTATGTTCTTCTGTGACTGAAATACGATTGAAGCATGTCGAGAACCTTTCTTGGATGTCTGTCATCCTACAGGTTTCTGCGGGGAAATATATAAAATGTACTGAAGAAGGTATCTTAACTCGATATTTAATTAAATACGCTACAAAATAGTTAAATTATAAACATATTATTATTTCAAATCAGTAGCCAATGTAAAGTGATTATTACTGCGTAAAGAAATATTTCGCTACTCTGGATAATTCGTACGACATTGACAAATCGTGTGTCTATATAGCCTAATATTCAAAATAAATATTTATTCTATTATTAAAATTTTTAAGAGAGAGAGATCGTGTAGCATGTATTGGTTCGTGATATTTTATTTTGCATACGTAAGAGTTCTTTAATATTTGTGAAGTTAAAACATCTTATATATTTCTGGAGTCAGCATTTCACAACTAAGAAATACAAATACTTTCATTAGAAAACCACTCAATTGCACAAATTTACTGTCAATATAAATTATATACCTGTTTAGTCCTCAGGTGAGACAACTATTGAGAGTCTAATTTTTTTAAAAAAATCTAGGACTTACCTTTTGGAACTGTAGTAGAGCCAGATGTATTATACCATTTATAACGTTGACATGCCTATATAGATCCGATTTTTTCTATTATATACACATGAATATATTCATACCCTTTCCATTTATGGATTATATTTAAGCAGTTATACGAAAATATTTCATTTAATGTTTTTAGATTCATAACAATATTTTTTCTACACATGAAATGTGTGGATGTATGTGTCTACGATATTCATGAAAACATCGACAGACTGACCACGTATCACTGCTAAATACAGACAGTCAGGTAGTCGTCTTAATAGCGCGTGGTCCTCTGGGCTTGATGGCTATAAAAGAGGATTTAATTGATGTTATTTCGTGTTTTCTATAAGTAAAGTTAACGGAATACAATAAAACAAAAAAAATCGTATCTCCATGTACAGCAATCAATTTGTATTGAAATATAACATCTGGTTTACACAGACAGTAAGGTGGTCTGGTTATAATAGTGAATCGGTGTGTGCTTAAAAATGTAAAAAATATATTTTTAACCGCGTACTTTAAATAAGACTCGTATCAGATGTGGGCGACGCTTGGCTACTTCAAGGAATCGCCCGAGGAGTATTGTCAGTATTCATGGGCAACTTTTCAAACCAGTTTGAAGTCACTGCGTCGCATTGGATGGTGGCCTGTTTCTCTGAAAGTTTTTTCTGAGAGTTTTCCGTGTAAAATACCTGACCATGCCGGGAACCAAACTATCGACCCTGTGTTATGTAGTCTGAGACAAAAGTCCTTGTCCGGCGTCACAACAAAGCAGAAACTGTAATCGACGTATTTATAATGTCATAATGCGATTCATATCTTCTGTCGTCTAGGAGCCAACATTGAGAATTCCCTAGAACGTCCTGAACTAGAGAGATTTCGTCCTTCATTCAGTACACGTCAAGGATACCGAGTCATTGATCCCCGAGGAAGAGACCACACATCACGAGAGTCTGGTAAGACAAGGCCCGGAATTGTAGTTACTCTTACAACTTAATTCTAGGTGCTATAAAGGCGCATTATGCACGCCCGAGGCTCCACCTGGTAGCCTAATAGACTTGTTACCTTGGGACGCAACAGGTGAACAGGTAGCGTTTTCTCCAGATCACTCCCGAATTTACATCTGGATTAGGGAACATTTTCAGGGAAATCGTAAACTACCAGGTGCTCACTAAACGCTAGAGTGTGCTATTAAGGAGGCCCAACGAATTATTCATTTATTGGGTCAGTTTATACTTACGCAATTAACTGGGCTAACAGTGGAAAAAAAGTCATTAAAAAGTCACAAGACTCTTGATAGAATCAAAATTCAATTTTTTTTAAACTAAGTTAAGTTTCTTTTAACTTTCTACTCATTGCGTGTCTTCTAATCCATATAAGTAACAGCTGTTCCAAAGTAAACGCAAGAAAAACACATTCACAGTTATTAGTTAACAGAAATAAATACTTTCAGATTACTCCATAACAGACTTATAAGTTACTATCGAAATAGAAAAGATCTGATATTTGCTTCCAAAATAATTAACGTACATATTTCATAATAAGCAGTGCAGAGTCCCAATTTTTTGTATTTGTATTTGTAAGTTTCTTTAAATAATGCAGTAGATTCTTTCATAAAGCACAATTCGTTAAGAGATTGAAGCAGCATCCCATCCTTGGAGAAAGGCGTCAGGATAGTAGTATTATAAAAATAAATTTAAATCGACAATTTATTCATTTTCTTCCAATACAATTATTATTAAATTCCAAATATTTAATTAAATATTTGATTAATAATTTTAATTCGAAATTCTTAAATATTCAATACTGTTTATGTATTAACGATTAACTCAATTTTCATTTAATTCCTGAGATATTCTTATCCGATGGATATAAAAAAAGGTATCATTTTCAGTGAAATAATGTACTTAAATACCTAAAAATCTGTCAAATTATTTTCTCATTTCGATTCGAGAGTATTTTAATGTTATTTTGTGCAAAATATAGAGGAAAAACACCAGTCTATTGGTCAGAAATTATATTATAAAATACTAAACATTATAATTTAACAAACACAAAGTTTCATCCCTAATTGACATCTCTTCAGGTGTATATTTCAATTAAATATTTTATGTAAAAAAAATTATCGAAACTTAATCTCACACACATGAAAATTTTTAATGCTAATATGTAAAAATATAATTTATAGAGTATTACTTACAATATACATCAACATAAATTAAATTGCGGTTTGTACACACGTTGCCGCCGAAATGGCTGTTATTGTCGAATAATAAAATAACAATAGAAAAATATATACCGGTATAATACAATAAACGGATTACAATAACAGTGATTCATAAATTGTATTTAAATTATTAGTAGAGATTTTTACAGTAATGCCCGAAATTTTATATCTAAATGCAATATTTCGCTCATCAATTTGGAATAATATTGACATTCATATAAAATCTGTACATTGAGCCAATCCAATTTTTTTTAAAAAAAATATATCTATACCTTTGGACACATCAGAAAAATATTGGACATTAAAATTCAATTTGTTTTAATGTTCACTGATTCGAGTTTATAGAAACCGTTTCAGTAGTCTGATATAACAATAATTACAATATTTAAAAAATTATTAGGTAACATTTGGTTTATCTAAAAGTTTTTTGTTCGTTTATATTTTTAGCTAATTTAAATTATTGGAACTTTTAAAAATAATCCGAATGCCATCATCATTAAATAAATCAATAAGTTTATTTTGTATGTTTTCAGAATAGAATAGTCCCATAAGAAATTTCTTAGGTTTTTTGTTGTTAAATATTAATAAATATAATTTCGATATATTTTTAAATAAATTGTAATGGGTAAGAATTTGGAAGCAGGATATTAACAATTTTGTCAAGGTTATGTTTATATTAATGATGAGATAATTTGACTGGCTTATCTACTAGATTATTTTTGGGTAAAAATTGGCGATTACACACTTAATTACGGACTCTGACATAATATATAATGTGAATTTTTTATACCAATTGGTAAATATCTTATTAATTTTTGTAATTTTCTGACTATTAAGTTGCTGGTTTTTTCACATTTATTTAGAAATGTGTCCGATTAGTATAATTCTTGAAGAAAATAATTTTTGTCATATTATGAATTTCTTATATACACTTATTTTTCATGTTAAAGATATGTTAAAAAAGAAAGTTTGAAATATTATTTGTACAATATATAAATAATCTTTATTAATGATACATTATGACTATTAAAGATTGAATTATAAGTAAAACCTTTCACGTTGAAAACTGATTTGTAAATTTATTACAAATCATTTTGTGACGTAAAACGCTGCGTTTTATTAATAATTTAATTAATAATCTTTATTTCAATACGGTCTAAGCAAAAGGCGAACTCACTATTACTGGAAGTTGCAGTTATTATTATATGTCAGTGACATGATTTCATCCTGCGGCAAGGTACATGCTTCAATAGCCGCTAGAAATTTAAACGCATAGGTTTAATTGGGTGGTCTTATTTAAAATAATTTTTTGCTTGTTATCAAAGTTTGTAAATTCATGAAATAAATAATTTGTTTATTTAATAAATATTATGATATACGGAACCTATTGAAGCAATAAGTAATAGAAATTTCACAAACATTTAGGGAAAAAAAAATTCACGTAATTCGTGTTTCAGTTTTTGTTTATAAAAATATTTACAAACCTTTCTGTAAATTCCTTCGTTTGAAGAAAGTATCATAGGATTAATAAAATATTAAGATGGGATTTGATTGCATGTATAGAAACAATATTATTTAATGTAGAATTGAATATTTGAAGTATATTCCAATAAAAACATAGAAAATCAATTTTTTTTTCAATTTTATTACTTTCGCACATCGCAAGTAAAATACGTGGGCATAAGTATACAATTTTAAACGGCAAGCTTGTGAACTGTGTAAGTTACATAAATTAATTAATATATTTTTTGTAACCCGGAGACTTGAATTTCATATTATTGTATTTATTTTAAAGAATAAAGTATTAATATTATTTATATAATATGACATTAAAATTATTTATTTAAAAGGTTAAATATTGTCAGGATTGTTTGCGAAAGTTGATGTAATCTGTATTCATGCAGAAAAACTGTTAGATAAGGTTAAAAAATGAAATGTAATGAATGAAAATTTTCTCCGTTTGAATAATTATTACTATTTAAAATTAAACCTTTTATAAAAATGGTTTAGACGTTTGGTTGTCACTCGATTTTAAAACTTCACACAAATTATTTGAGAGAAATTCATGGATACGTGAAGTCGCATTTCGTAACTGGTTCTAGGAGTCTCAAAGAATCCAATTTATTCCTAACCTGACGCGAGGCGCATTTTAATTGTGACTCCGAGAATCAATAACTTATGCAAGTGCGGCCCGGTCC
The DNA here is from genome assembly GCA_037074705.1 of Zhengitettix transpicula. Taxonomy (NCBI): domain Eukaryota; kingdom Metazoa; phylum Arthropoda; class Insecta; order Orthoptera; family Tetrigidae; genus Zhengitettix; species Zhengitettix transpicula. The sequence goes on along the minus strand of CM073591.1, from coordinate 182,826,778 downwards.
CCGTCTGGACTCCGAAAAAGCAGCACGGGTTCCTTTGACCTGGTCTCCATTCTCCCACGGGATGCTGCCGACAGAAAGATCGTGCCGAACGCCTCTCAGAGACCACCGCCAACAAAGCCCCTGTTTAGAATAAAATAAAAACCATTTACATGAGATATTTATTCACGAAGCCACTCTATATCCAGACCTCCTACGTCGATAACCCCCCCACTCCGGCTTCACGACTTGGTACGCGCACAAACTCAATCTTCTGCACAGCTAGGGCCTTCGCGAATTCTCTCCCGCGTGCAGCTCCGGACATAAATATTTCTCCAGCTTCCACTTCTCCTCCCATCAGGAAACTGCCAACAAAAGCAACACGGCTCAAATTAAATAACCCCATTCTTCAAAACGGGAAACTGGAGTAGCGAAGAGAGGGGGGGGGGGGGACAGAGCGAAGACCGGCGACAAAATAAGAGCATCTAGTAGCAAGATGGCGACGACGGTGGCTCGAGACAACAATTGCGGATGGTCAGCAGTCAATCAGTTACGTCGTCCGACAGTTACTTTCGACGGCAACGAGGCTCAGTTATCAATTTAGACATTATCAATTACCCCTTCACAAATAAGTGAGTGTTCGTCTTTCCCACTCGGATTCCAAAAATTACAGCAGAGTATCTTATGGAAAAAACTACCTTCCCCCAAGTTATTTTCAATTCGGAACATCGACGTCAAAAGCATGAAAACTTAACATTTCCAAAACCTATAGACCTGTTGATAACAAATCTGCTTGTAATAATAAGAGAAAATAAACGTCTGTTTAAAATAATAATGCAAAAAACAAACCTTTATGCAGACAAAACTTAAAATAATAGAATTTAAAAATGCCGGACGTTTCGAAGCGGGTTAGCGTCATTTTCTAACGGCCAATAACTTGAGATTGGAAATTTAACTAGGAACTAAAATCAATGACAAAAAAAATAAGACCCAAAGAACTTAATATAGAATTGTTGAGACTTTCTGTGATTTTTAATATACAGAATTTCAGCAATTAATCTTTTCCAATAAGGTGGTTTCCTGTCTAGAATGGAGAAGTTGTTATATCGGACAAACAAAAAGGATTTTAAAAACTGGGATTAAAGAACATAAATCTAATTTCAAACTGCCGACTTGTAAAAATAGTCCTATCACGGTTTCGATTTTGTCAACACCTCCATTATACACAGAGAACCACATAATTGGAAAATATTAATTTCTGAAATGCTGTATATTAAAAAGCACACAAATACTGTTGTATAATAAACAGAAAAATAGACAAATGCAAACAAACGAAGTGATAATATAAATACCACACAACGTTTCTGGAAACCTTGTTCCTTTCTTCAGGTGCTAAGAAAACTAAAAAAAAACCGCAAGAGCATAGTGCGACACAACTGCACAATTCATTTGACAAAACTCAAAATCTTTCCCGATTTTAAGGTATATAATGCTTTATTATATGTTCTTTGACTTTTTTTATCTTTGATTTCAGTTCCTTGTCCCAGTTATAAATTATTCACCGTTAGAAAAAGACGCTAATCGTCATCGGAGCGCCCGGCATTTTAAAATTCATCTTTAATTAGTTTAACTTTATCTTTTCAAGCTTGTCCGCATAAAGGTCGTTCATAGAATTATATATTTGTATTTGGGACCTTTTAGTAGATCTCTGATTTACATTTATTTTTCGGACGAGGCCACGAGCACGGCTTAATTTTCAATGAACATATTCAGATTGAATATTTATAAAAAAAACTATTTTTAAAAAAAGGTATGTCAGTTAACAGTTGATAGCATAGAAGACCATTAAGTCGATATGAAATTTTCCCTGTAAATTTCAGTACATATTTTTAGATTTTGACTTTCTTGAAAATCTTTGAAATATATGTATTTGAAGTTAATTATATTTTAAGAATGAATATATGTATCTTGTGCAAAGCTGGTCATTTTATGATAGAAGCATTGAAACTATTGTTTCCGTACATGAAATAATAATTCTAAAATATGAGAAAGATATTTTAGAGTAAGGAATTAAGTGACCTCCAACACTTCAAAATATCGTTAATATAGGAGAACCTATCAATTTAAACTAACTGCTGAAATTCAGTTAACGGAACTCGTGAGCAATCGGCCTATACTTGACTGAATATTCTCTTTTTCTTTTTTGCAGTTGGGCTGAGTTTGCAAAAAGCGACGAGTATATTTTCTTTTATTTGCTGTGTCGGTCCGCAGAATGGTTGAACGCTTTGCCCATTGATTTGCACAGTTGCTGACGAGAATAGTTGCAGTCAGTGGTAAAAGCGGAACAATACATTTATTATTACATTTTTTCATTATTTAGCATCACTTGAAATGGAGTTATGGTTACGTTTTCCGTAAATTGAAAGTAAATGTTAAGTACCGACATTCGTTCATCCCTTTACCGCCCGGAGATGTTCTCCAGCTTTACTGGTATCTTCCCCAAAAGTCACATGGCGGCCATCTTGCTAAGCTACGTCACTGTTGTTGCAAAACAAAGAAGGAAAACAAGGCCGGGGAAGCAGCGGCGGCCAGTGCATGCATATTGATGCCCCCCTCCGCTCCCTCGCTGCACCCTGCAATGTTCTGGAAATTGTGAAATTTTTTGAGAGATTCCTGGAGACCGTGAAACAAGGTGAGTCCGTGTGCTGTCCAGGGCACGTGCCCGTCGCTCCAGAGCGGCGGGGGGGAATGTGCACGACTCTCAAGCAATTTGCAACAAAAGGTTTCTGTGAGGCTTGCTTTAATATGAGTAGCAGTTACAGCGTATTAATGTCAATGTAATTATCAACTCTTTTTTAAAACAGAAGATGAAGCGCCAATTATTCATTTCTGTGAAACTTTATTTTTACATTTTTATTTATATATTACCATCGAAGACCGTTTATATACCCTCGGCCACAGGTAACTGTTCCTCAGGACGAGCACCTTATCAAGATATTTCTTATTGCAGTCATAATTTACATTTCCCTGGCCATTGAACGACACAGAAATTTTTGAGAGCGAATGCTTTTCCGGTGAAAGTGTTCCAAATACAACTAAAGTCAACGTGACAACGAAGGCGGAGCTTACCGTCGAAACGTTGTTGAATCAAAACATTGGCGCGATTGAAACCCAAGAACTGTATTTCGGACAGAAATATTTGTTATAACGCTGGATTGTGAAGTTCTTTCCTCATGCCTTTCCAAGTAAAAATATAATTACTCTGTTACATAAAATTTATAAATTTGTTACACATTTACATGCTAAAAGTGGTTTTGTTTAAAACATTCACAGAAATTAGAACCTACATTATATTTATAATTAAAACTATACGTCAAAATATTGAATGTGTTATTAAAAAACAACCTGTTACATCATCTAGAAATCACGTCAATTAAGTTAATATTAATAATAAAAACTCTAGCTTATTGTGAAAAATCACTTTTACAAAATACCAGACTCGCATTACGAGCTCGAGTAATTGACTGTTATATCTTAATAATGCTCAAATGATAGTCGACTGGTGTAAAATCATGAATATATTATTATATCCATAGTTTCAGTGCATTTGTATATTAAATTAGATTTTTAGAAATTTTTTAAAAGTATATAACTTTGTTATAAAGTAGAAAGTTACCTGGCGAAAAATGATATTTAATGTGATCAGGAACATAGAATAATGATCGTTAAGTATTGTTTGATTATACTTTTAAAAATGTCCAAAAACTATCAAATTCTTGACGTTTAATATCTCTTTTATCAAAACATTAAAATGTAGGCTTATACTAAATTATTTATCTCAAGCTTCAACAAACACAATTTTTCGCTTTCCATTGTATTGTTTCGAAGAGTTGTGACGAGCAGCTGAAAAGAATTGCCGACGAAGGAACTAATATGCCGTTATTTGGAAGGGTGAAGAATTGATAGATTTGAAGAGGACTGATTTCTCCAGCGTCTTCTGCAGTATTAGTAAAATTTCTCTTCTGACAATTCGTCCAGTACTTACAATATCCAGGAATTGTAAAAGCCAAACATTGACATACAATCAATCAAAACTAAAGATATTGACGTCTTAGAATTATATATTTTTCACGCTATGTGCTGTAAGCACATGTGCCATTCTTGAGAAGTATATCACATAAAAATGGGATAGATTTATCTCGAGCAATAAAGCACAACTATAATTATAATTTAAGAGAAATTTACGGAAGCGTACATTGTACAATTCTTGAAAGATTATTATTTATCGAGAGGATTAGAAAAGTTCCGTCAAGACATGAAGATCAAGTTACATATTTAGAGATTAAGTTATTAAGAGCAGTGAAATTCCTCCATGTTTGATTGTAAAATACCATATATTCATAATATAAACTTGACTAAAATTATCAAATGTAAGCCTGTACATTTCTACATTGACCAATAATTCATTTAGTAACAATTCGACACATTAGTAACTAATACCCTTATTTGTTACTTGATTCTTGAATAAGGTAATGATTAAATATAAATGTCTGCTCGTATAATAAATTTTGTAAATATAATTTTTTTTAAAAAAAAATAAGGGGAAAAGATCCAAATTTATAAGAGAAAAGTGAATTAAAACTGTTACATAATGGAAGAATTGAAGTGTTTATACCGCCTATTTGATTGGGTAAATCATAGAGTAAACGGAGTTACGTGGCAGTTTTAACCGAAACATATCATTACATTATTTCTGCCTTTTAAAAGTAAACTGAGTTTAAATTAAGGATCTTCTGCTTCAACTACTTTCCAACAGGAGTGAAAGTTTCTGAATTGGCTTTGTGATTTGCTTCAATATTATACAGTTGAAATTCTGCTTTCGTGTGTTTTAACGACGCGAGCGACTGCTTTGTGGACAGTCGTTTCTAAATCACTAATGAATTAATGATAAGGCCGAGTGTAGGCACACTCTATCTCCGTGTCGTGTCTTATAAATACGTATAATTTTAGGCTTTCAGGTTAACAGTTTGAAATGGCTGTAATATCCCGCAATTTGAGCAGCAGGGAGAAGATCCCCAGCTGTTACGAACCTATTGCTCTCGAATTGTATAACAGCTAGGGAGGGTTCATTCGCTCCACTATCAAGTTTCTCGGTTTGGTGAATTACTCTGCCAGCCTCTTCAGTCTGATATGTGTACGCATTTCCTAACACTGCATGAATTTATCACGATAAAGTTTGAAGAGCTGAATGTCAGCTCAGGAAGAATTTTTTTTCTAGCAGCGCTTCGTATTCTAAATGCGTGATTCTCATTTTGTTTGACAAGCATAAAAAAGTATTTTGTCATATTATTAGAATAATTTTGGTCGTAGAATTTTCTGTTCTGATATCATTCAACAGTTTTTAAAATTTTAAAAAATATTAAGGAACACACTATAATTTGTAACTTACGTAGCCAATGTCATGGTCTGTAAATTACAGAAAACAGTGGGACAATGTTATCTAAATTTTCATATAAAAATTAAGAATGGTTAAAATTAAATAGTATGTATTTGAAAAAAAAATACAATGCGGTCTAATCAGATCTTTATATTTTCCGAAGACACTTGCAGATTTTTGCGTCCTATATATAATTTAAGGCGTTTTAATTAAGTTGTGTGCCTATAACCTGTCACATTGTCACGTAGTGTAACATTATTTTCCAATTCCGTATGCCCGAACTGCAACAGATACTAATATTAGTTGGATCTCACTCAAACCGTCATATTAGCGCAAACCCAATTTTGTCTTCCATTTGAAGTAGTCAGTTATCCACGTGTTTAATAAAACAAAAAACCGTACGAGAATGTTTCTCTATGGTGACAAATGAATAAATTCAATTCAATTCCGTTCATTTATGAATTGATGCAAAATAAAATCGTTTGGTGAACTGCATAACTATTTCACTAAACGATCATATTAGAAAAATACGTACACTTATTTCTAGTGACTATTATGATTAGAATAATATAATTTTATTAGGTAAAAATTGGAAATACGAATGTCGTATATTATAAATAATTTCTATTCAAGCTTAAAATAAAATTGAGAGAAACGCGTAAGATTTTTTAATAATTTATTTATTTCTAACAATACGCCATAAAAAGTTAAATTTTTACATACAGTATTGAAAGTCATAGTGAAAAATTTTCCATTAAAATGTTTCCAAAATTAAAAAGAGAAGTTTAATCTCCTGCTTTCATTTGTGTCTTTAATATACGAATAGAATTAGTAGTTTACCTCATAAAATTTTTGGTTCCTAACCTTTCGAATTTAATAGTTACAGCGATTCATATCACAAAAAGAATAATATTAATTTGCCAAATAGACTCATCGATAGTTCTAAATTTTTATTTATGACTGTGTTGTAAAGGAATTTTTTTTATAGTTTAAACCACGGGTCGATGATAACAAGCGTTATAATATAAAATAGCAAATGTAAGTAATGTTAAAACTGTTTGCCTTTTAATAAATCATCACTGAAACACAGTTAAAAGTGGAAAAGTGATGACGTTATACATGATATTTCGTTGTCAGGAGTTTGCGGTAAAGATTGATTTCTTGAAAATTATCAAATATAAAATTACATTCCTGCCGATACAGTAATCGTAGACCACTAATTTCATAAAAAGGTAAAAATAGTTTCTTGAACCTTTTTTTCTTTCTCCAGGTACTAAAAGACACAAGGGCCAAGAGTGACACAACCACAAAATTTCACTTTCTGGGATAACGCGTACTGTGTAATAGTTATTCTAAAAAAAGCAATATAGTTTTACGTCATGTAAGAATATTTTCAATAAAAAAATATGAGTGACATTGATTATGGACTTTAAACAATTTATCAAACGAATGAAACAATGAAAAATAACCTTTATTTTTCAAAACAGACTTTTATAAGTTTCTACTAGACTGCTTGGAATGGTAAATCTTGTGTCGAATTCTGTATTCAGTCTTCTGATCTATAACAAAGTGTTATTGTGATAAGTAAAAAAAGATAAAAATTTACTGTTGGTACTAAAGAAATATATATATGAAAGGAAGGAGAATAGAATCTCAATTTATATATATATATATTAATATTTTCTATATTTCTTATAATTGTAAAATATCATATATATTAATGAGAACTCATTTATCTGTGAAACGATACATCTGTTTTGATACCTATTATTTGTTAAATGTAATAGTTCTATATAATATTATTATTCGTATGAGAATGATCCAACTGTCACATATGTGATTCATTTTTTGCATATCCTCGTAATTTTTAGTTAGGAATATCCCTATTAAAACGGAAACTACTTTCCTATGCATTTCTTGCCTTTTTTAAAAAACGTTCCACATAGAAAGGTATGTTGTGTTTCTACGTATTTCTCGTTGAAAAAATGCTTTTGTTAACATTAATTTGTGAAACAATAAATTCCTCCAAATACTATGAAAGGTAAATTATAAATAAATAACGGTATTTTGGAAGTCAGAATCATATATTTAATGAATTTTTTAAATTAAATAAATTTTTCTATCTTTAAAATTTTTTTCAATTAAATATATTTTCTGACTTCAAAAAAGCTGTTGTTTATTTATAATTTTATATTATATATGTATATCTATATAAGAAATATATATATAATTGATTTCTTTTTCAATTAAATATAATTTTCTGACTTCAAAAGGGGTGTTGTTTATTTATAATTTATTCTAAATCGTCAACATATATATATATATATATATATATATATATATACATATATATCACTACGAAAGGTAATCTCATGACTATTATATGGTATATAAGTTTTTAATGTAAATGATGTATGGTTCGGCAATGACCACGTTGCCGACCCGACCAATGAAAACCTTTAATAAAAAAAATTATTTTAGAAAACAACCTTGATTCCATAAGCATAAAAAAAGTTACTGTTGTCCTTAACAGAAACTACAATTTTTTTTTACAAAATATCGTATATATGTCACCTTAGTTTATATAACTTTGTATCTCTCTAGCTTTAGTTTGCCTGAAATCGGTGTTTGATAAGGACCTACAGGCAGTTCGATACGTTTTACAACTTAAGTATAAAAAAATTATCAATATAAAATCAAGGTCAGTGTTCTTACAGTTTAACGTCAGACATTAAATATTTATATAATGTTTGTGGACACACCACGATATCTTTCCTGGGGTATTTAGTTTCTATCTGGTAATTTACCTGAGTGTATTGTAGAGAACTAGTCTTCAAGTTCACGTGTCACTCCTAAATCCAGAATGTTTCATGCAAGTTGACAGTCTGGCAGTCGTCTCGATAAGTCCTTATCAAACCTATAAAATCAGTTCTTTATGCCAATGAACTTAATAATAACCGGGAGCGACGACAAAACACTTGAGGGAAAAAAAAGTCGAAAGTGCTCTGAAGTCATTAAATGACTGGCTCAGAGCAAACAACTTGGTTCTCAACTTACATAAAACTAAACTTGTTCAGTTTTCGTCCGGTAACAACAACACTGAATTAGCGACTGATCACGCAACATTTCTCGGTGTTCAAGTTGACAGGAAGTTACGATAGAATGAACATATTAAGGTACTCTCAAGTAAACTTACTTCCGTCTGTTCGTCTCATCTATTATTAATGCAACAAGTTGATACTTTAACTTCAAAAACGGTATATTATGCATACTTCCATTCCAGCATGTGCTATGGAATTAAGAGCTGGGGACTTTCTTCTCGCTCTGCGGAAATATTGAAACTACAGAAACGTGCGATCCGAATATATTTGTGGCAAAAATTACAGCGAAAGTTGTAGACCTCTCTTCAAAGCTCTTGGAATTTTAACGTTACCCAGTGCATACATTTTGGAAACTATAAAATTCGTAAAACTTAATCAACGTCTGTTTGTTACCAAAGGTGAATTCCATGAATATAATACCAGAAACCGAGCAACATTACGGTCAGACAAACTTTTGAAAAAAAGTGTACATTATTCAGGAGTAAACCTATTTAATTGTCTTCCTTTTAGCATTAAAAGCCTAATCAGTTACAGCGTATTTATTAAGAAATGCACAACTCTGCTGATTAAGGGCGCGTATTACTCTGTTAACGAATTTGTAAATCGGCCTGAGCCAAACTCACATCAGTTCCCTAGAAGATACTGGTTAATTTATGGAATACTAATATAAATGTTTCTTGTCTGTATGTCCAACTGATACTTCACAATTGTTTATTTGATGTCGTCCGCACGAGATTTCCAGCCACTGAGAAGAGCTGCCAGATAAAGTCTTCCGGAGGCGCCAACACTTTGAAGGCTCAGCAGTCCATGAAGATTATATACAAATGGGAGTGTTAGTTGTGCAGTGCACTGATATTTTTGGAAAACTTTTTAGTACTATTAGTGTAGTGAAGTTCGACTTAAAATATTTTTTATCCCTTACTTTATATTTAAGATTTCTCACTTCTGTAATCCTAACTTATTCTCCCTTATTAACGTATGCAGTATTCCTTATATACTTCCTGAACCTATTTAATGTAATTTCAATTATGTACACTTTGAATTCTTAATATCACTCTTTATGTAAAGTCTTAAACATCTAGAGTATTTATGTATATCTCATTCATACGTTTGTAAGTAATATCAATTTGACTTGTCCTATTTCCTCAGCAGAGGACTAATGGAACTTATAAAATCTAATCTAATCTTAATGGGCGGTCGAACCGAGGAGTAGTAGGAATAGTCTTTAAATTAAACTTAATATTACATAAATTCTAAGTTTGGGATACTCAGATAATTTAACACGTGTGCGACTTAAAACGGGTGTGGGATGGGGACCAAAAGTGAAACGAGAGATTTTTATGACACAGGAAAATGTTAAATTTTATTCAAGTCATGGCAGTGGAAGCTAATTGCGAAAAATTCTGGTAACTATGAAAACGTTAATTGCAATTAGCGGCAGGTGTGGGTGCGGTGCAGCTGCTTCAAGGCCGTAAATCCTATACGCAATTAGGAGCCGTTCCCATTCGAGGCGGAACGCGGTGCAGCGGCGCCAAATACGTACGCAGAGCGTCATCCCGCCACTTTCTCGCCTAAAACACGTGTTCAGACAGCGCACGCATCAAAATAATTACGACTCCCATTCAGCTGTCCACGCGCTTATAAGAAGTTGGACGCATAAATACGGCGCGCCGTTCCCAGATTGCTTTGCAAAATCTGCGATTGTAAAGCAAGGCTAACTACGCGACCACGAACGGAATACCAAAGATATGTTTCTCAATCCCGCTTCTTCCCGAAGTAGCGATGAGGGAGACTTACCTCGAATAATGTATGAGAAGAGTATCACAATCAAATTTTAGCAGACAGCTTTTCTTTCTTCTTACCGCTATCTCGTCGTGGCCGCTTATGAAGAAACAATTCGTGTTTATCGTATAAGGAAGTTCGGTTCCCTTTTTGTATCTAGATACCCTGCGGTACCCGGCATGGTAGTGAACGTTGCTTCTGGTGGGGGGAAGTCCTAGATTCGATTTCACTTTCAGGATTCTCCCGTCAGCATTCCTCTAAAAGCCAAAAAAGGTTACGAGATCAAATGTTTCGATCTTTTTAAACACACAGTTTTCGTCGCATCCAAACCGCTAATTTATTGGACGATTATTATCACTGTTTTAAACTTGAAATCGCAAATCCTGATACCTCAATGACCTTCCGCAGCAAATGAACACACATTTTTATGTGAAACTATAAACTGGAGTCAAAGAAACAGCCATTGCAATTTAACGAAATCTGTAAATCAATTATCACTGTTGATTTTATACTGCATTAAAAAAATTTAGGTAGGTGCTATACTATCACATTGTATCAAAAATACGATACTAATCTTCCAAAAAATGTGCTTGAGCTAATTCATAAATCATGCTGAGAAAGAATTATAGCACCGGAGTTGTCTTCGCACTAACGGTTAACACCTATAAGCGAACTGCTATGAGAAACCCTTACGACGAACCATATAACTCCAGATTGTTGATACATTATACATCAGTATTTCAGTAAAATATTTTAGGTTTCTCCGTTGAGAAATAGAAAATGGAAAATTTGCGTCTGTTTTGAAATTTAATAATAAGAAAGTTAGCCAAATACACAGAAAATAAGTGATAATATAAGTACCACGCAATGTTTCTCTAATCCTTGTGCCTTTTTTCAGGTGCTATTAAAACTGAAAAACACAAGAACCTAGAGCGACACAACTGCACTAGTTAGATAAACAATAACATTGCAATTATTTTAAAGTATTGAAACTCTGTTACGTACTATTTGTTATTAAGAATAACGTATGTTGTTACCTCTATAGGCATTGATGTGTGAACTTGTATGTTCACGACGTTACAGCTATATAATAAATTATAAATACAATTAGTGTATAATAGCCAAAAGGCAGAATTGATTAACATTAAAATTTACAATTAACCACAAAACTTTTCCTCCCTTTGTTCAGGACATCTTCAGTTGTATCTACAAATTAATAAAATGAAAAACGACTAATAAAAAAACTTTAGGATAACATAGTTACCAACATGTGATGAGCATTTATATAGACCAATTAACCGAAAAATAAAAATTCGACTTCCTGCATCTACATCCAGAACAGAAATGAGAGGAATCAATGCCATTCAAACGCATCACAACTGATTTTTGAACAAACGAATTGTATTAAAGATACACAAAATTTTAATTGTATATATGATTCAGTATTATTTTGATTTTAACGTATATATTGTTGCAATTTTGTAATTTTAACTGTTGTTTTAAAAAAATCAGTTTCAACAATGTACATTTTGTGATGTGTTGAAATGGCATTGTTTTCCCTCATTTCGGCCTTGAAGCTGATGGATGAAGTTTTTCTTTATCTTTAATTTATATTTACAATCTGCTCTGTTGAGTAATAAGTAAATTATATGTAGGAAGAAGTACATGTGAGATGCCATCACAGTGGAGGGCTCCCCCAAAAATTACTTATTACAAAAAGATAATATTTTATATACATGCATCACCAATGTAGCAGCTCGAGAGGACTGAGTCCTTTTAGTCTGTTGGTTGAGTTGTGAAATTTTTTTCCTGTTAAAAAGGTTAATACCAATTTTCATCGTATGTAAGTAGCCTTGGTCTACTAAATTTATTTATTGTTTTGGAAGCTATGACTGTGTTTTTCATTTAATTAATTTTTAGATACCCTAAGCAATGTGAAGAAACATCTTGTAGTTGATAATAAATTTTAATGTTAATAAATTCTGACTTCTGGCCATTGTACACGTTATATGTATATTTAATACAAGTCAGATAAAGTACTATTTTTATTTATTATAAACTATAAGAATGATAATTAGAGTCATTACAATGGAAATATAACTCTTCCTTTTGTGTTACTGTCAAGAACATATTTTTTGTTAAAATTATTAATGATTATGTATGTATAACTCTTAAATAATCTTCAGCTGTTACATTCAAAATTATGTGAATATCCACAAATATAAAGAATATGTACGCTTCATAAAATCCTGTTCTAGTATCTTTATGTCACTAATTTAAAAACTTCTTAGTTTTAAGGCATACATACTGAAATTAAACATGAAATTGAAACCAGCGTACGCTATATTTAGAAGTTATATAAAATTAGAAGCATAGTTAAGAGTAAATTTAGGATGCGAATGTCAAAAACTAAAGTTTCGTCTTTGATATTCTGCTAAGGGACTTTCTTACATCACAAAAATTATTTATAAAAATTTAATCATAAACTGTTGATACCATTTATTTTGCACATTCATATTGCGGCACTATAATTTCCATTTGATAATTAATAATATATATTATTTTTCTGAATTGTACCTTCTGTTACAAATCACACGTAAACACAACTACAATTTATGTTATTCTTGAATTTAACGTGTAAATTAAGTTGCTTTGATTTAAAATTCTGCTAAAAGTGTCACATTGAAGTCTTGGAAAATCCGTTACAGGTGAGCATAATAACAATTTGTCATTGTTTATGTGTTTTATATTTGTTTCCTCATGCGGGCACTCGAACTTTGCCACATAGAAGTAATGGCTTCTCCTAAATTCTTGGCGAAAACATTGTTTTGAAGCAACTACGAGCCGGAAATGGCTCCTAATTAATGTAACTGCCATTGTTGGTCGCTGTAGCTGCAGACCCAATTAACGGCTGTTGTTTTGTGAAGTGTAATGCCGTCGCTATTTTACTTTAACCGTGTCCGCTGACAAATCCTCCACGGCGGCAATCTCCGTCACCATGGAGATCAAACAGATTAATGGAGTACTAGTACGCAAATGAAACTAAGACGGAAATGTAGCTCATTAAGAAGAGCGGAAACGGTAATGTTCCTTACGCCAGAATATTCTATGTTTTCAGCTCGAACGCAAGACCAGCAATAATTATTCAAAACATCAGCTCAAATATTGAATATTGTGAAAGACGATTAACAAATATTGCTCATTGTCATTAATTAAATAACATAACTTCAAGTTGTATAAATAAAAACGTACTCATAGTTCAACTATACGACTATCAAACATTTATTCTCCTTCAACGACCACAGGTGAGTGTCTAAAATTGTGTGAGGACGAACTATTCTAATTTGTGTATGTGTTAATTGTGCTTGACTGCAACAAAATTTTAAACATTCGATTTTGATTTGGTTTGATTTATTTTATTCCATTAGTCCTCGTATGAGGAAATAGGATACGTCAATACATAAAATTACAATATAATAATTAGATGCTACACTTATAAACAATACTATAATATACTATAAATGGAAATTTTTACGTAACTATGCGAATTAGAATTTAAAATTCACAATCTATTAAAGAGAAAATAACTTTTATGTTTCGTTGCAAGAACCTATTCAATACATGAAGATATTTAATTTTGCCATTATTTCAACATGGAAATGGACTACGATCAGTTTCCAAATACATTACGAAAAAATAATAATGACATAAATAATACAAAATATTTTTGCACTGGAAAAACTCTCATTGATGCTGGGTTTACAATAATTGCGCCAAGACGTGCTTTAGGTAAAAACGAGATTATTAGCTTCACGGAAGGCGAATAAGTTTTAATTCAAGATGTTAAACTCAAGGACCTTGTCCACCAGAATATCTAACGGAATCTGAAGTAATGTTAATGGAGATACACGGTAGTGGGACAGATGTATCAATACCGGTTCACATAAACAACATACGCCAAAGAATTTATGTTAAGGCAGCTAAATTTGGAGAAGACTTGTTCCAACCTCTTTAGATATTGTCCTTGTACGTGGGTACCAAACGATTGAACTTGTTTTACCAACTATGCGTTCTGCTGCTGAAAAACAGCTAAAACGTATTGCTCAAGGCAAAGCTGATTTCCGTACTGTTGAAATATTTAAACAGAAGTTTTTATATTTTGATAAAAATATAAATGGATCACCTTTTTGAAGCTACACTTTCCTCTCTAGCTAAAACAGGAAAATCATTTTTACAGGTGCGCAAAATGCAGAAGGTATGTGCAGCCGTCTCATTTGAATTGCACAGCATTTGACGAATGTACCTCAAAATTTCAGCATACATTTGTACAAGGAACTTAAATGCCAATAGGATCAGTTTCCATTTTCATCTTGGTTTATTGGTAATAAGGGTAGAAATTTTCCGTTTTTTCCATGTTGTCATATTGCTACAATAACCCTCCTTTCAGGGAAATGGAAACTGAAGTGGTTGCAATATAATGTTGTAGCATTATAAAGAAAAATAAATTTAACAGTTTAATGTATTGTAATTATATATACATCCGACATGCTCTCACAGCAATAATAGCACAGGCATGTCTAGCTGTGTTGAATGGAAACTGGGATGCAATAAGTGTGATGTAGTAATTCATTTCTTTGAGGACCCTCAAATAAGCTCAGTTCATTACTGTGGAATATAAACGGGAAAATACACATTTACCTAATGATGCTGCAAATATGACTGGATGTGTGATTTGTCTTCCTGAATTTACTGCCTTCGTTGAAAAGCACCGTGTAGTTTCTCGACCTGAAGGAAGTCGAGCCTCTCGTGGACGTGGAGGTAAAGGAAGAAATAGAGGGCGACCAAGAGCACCTAAAGATGAAATGGCTCAGTAGGCAGCTTATTTGGTGTATTTAACAGATATATGTATATCGTTAGTGTTGTTTCCTGAACTTTTTTTTACTGAATAATTTCAAATTCGCTGCAGATATATTTAGTGTTTAGTTCGTTGCCGATAATGATTAATTACCAAAAATTGAAAACTGTTAAAGGCGCAGAAAATTTAATATGCTTCAAAAAAGGTGATCAAGAGACATTTTAATATGAAACGTATTTTATGTACAATACGAACATTAAACAAAGTATGATAATACTTTTTAATATAGTTGAAGCAACCTTGAATAAAGTAAATAAAAAAAGAGACATTTTACGACGAGCCACTCTGTATAGAAATATATTTTCCAAAAACGAACTCAGGAAAAATTGATGTGAAACATTGTTCTAAGAAATCCATACATTATCTACGGAAAGATGTAGCATTATAAAATAAAATTTAACAATTTAATTTATTGCAATTATAAATAAAACATTCATGTTTGTGTGCGTGCAGACGTAGTTCACTAGGCTATGTTTTTAATAATATATATATAATGAGGAATGATGGAAAATATTCGACGGAACCGGTAAATCGAACCCGGGATCACTGATTGATACACCGAAAAAAACAGTCGATTCTATTCATAGCTCACCATGAATATTTTTCATCTCTTTTTTTAAATTCCTTCCCAACCTGCTACCTACAATTATTAGTATAGTTAGTATTCATTCATGAGCAAATTTGAGGACTCATGAGGAACGAACTATCTTGTAAATTTCTTACAGTTCTTAATTTGTGTTACATATTAATATGTAATAATTATAACATTACTAATGAGAGATGGAAGGTATTGTAAGAAAGCCGTGAATAGAATGATCTCCAGAAAAAATTATAACTAAAGCAATATTATTTACTCATATATTTTTGTGGACGTCACCAGACTGTGATTACAAATGTTACTAATATTTAAAAATAAATTTTAATAACATAATAATAATCCATAATGGAATGTAAATGATTTGGATAAAATATAATTTATTTTTAGTACTCTGTTTAACATGTATCCTACAATATATAGTATATTTATTCGAAAAAGTTGTCTATGGCGTCATGTTAAGTTTAATGTTGCATGCAGTCACTGAACGTAAATTGTAATTTCTATTCAGCAACTAAACCACTAGGGATTAAGAGGGCATGCAGAGACGTAATAATTGATTTTTTAATCCACCAGCTGCAATTAAGAAACACCAATGTAAGGTTTTATTTAATTTCAATGTATTAATTGTATTTCATCTTCGTTTGTCCAACGTTTATTTTATTTCAATATCATAACCCATAAAAAATTTTGCGGTTTTATTTTTTACTATTTGAATACTTTGATTTTCTTTAGAAGGAATAATAATTGTTCAATAATTACATAAAATATCCCATTTTAAGTCTAAAATTTTTATTTATTTTAATTTCTTCTGAAGCTTCCGATCTATTTGTTCATAATCATGCATAAAGTTCTTTTTAATCCTTTTAGTCACGCTATCACATTTTGATGTTGACATGCAAAAAATTGTCTTCAAATGGAACTATTTAAAATGTAAAATATTCTTAAAAACTCTTTCTGGTTCCTCCATATGACTAAATAAATAAACGGTCTTGATCAAAAAATTTTTTTATTCACAAAAAGTTCGTCCTTGTTTAAGGACCTCTTCAGATTTAGTAATTTCATACAAAAAATGTAAGGCAGAAAAACGTGGTGTCTAAATTTTTGTATCATATATACATTAAACAACTAAAAATGAAGAGGTCCTAAATCGCCGGGATATTTAGTGTATTGTTAATAAACAATTTTCTGACTCAGGCAAATGCCAGATATTTTTCATAATTATCATCTTGTCCATATGGTTCGTTAGATACTTCACTTGCCTAATTGTGCATTAATTGTCAACCAGCTGTAATTTGAGAAATAACGCTTTACGTTCAGAAGAAGAAAGTTTTTAATTAAGTACGTATATTTGGTAACATTTGAAATTAGAGTGATAAATGCTTCCTCAGCACTTCATTAGTATGTTTCTGGTAATCAGTAGAACTACAGTAAGCTAATATTACAATTTTTACTGAAACATATCATAGTTCTCGCTGACTTCTTTAGCAGATCCGATCCAACGACTACTGATTCATAGTGGTTGTTTCGGTCTCTCAGATATAGAGTAAAATCGATATTTTTCTTTAAGTTCAAACACATGTAGTGTATATGTACATGCTGCTCTTCCAACGTATTCGATCAAATAAATTCGTTTTGCAACATTTCGTCGTTACGAAAATGTAATTTGGAGCTACCGAACTGTAATTAACATTCAGTTTTAATTGCTAGTTATTTATAAAACATGTTAAATTCGAGACGGAAATAATATTTCATTTTTAAGATGTAAAAATTCGTTAGTAAAGATGGGGTAAATTGTTAAAGGAAGTATCGGAGTAAAACAGGCCTAATTTCATATTGGCGGTGATGTCGGAGTTATTTTGATACGAGTTGAGGTACCTGAGCGCTGCACAATTGGCCGGCTTGATCGCGTGTAATTAGCTTTCCCCGCTCCGCGATATCAATGAGGGCGCCGGTTTTTGTGGTCACCAATAAGGTTCTCGCATTTCGGTCGGCACCGCGTTTGAGCGCATATTTGGTTACGGGGTCGGCTTTGTCTCTGCGTCGTAATTACTGCCCTCCCAGAAACACGGCGTCAGCGTGTCGACAAGACGCCCGCGCGGCGTCGGCGAGGCGCCCAAAAAATACATAAAGGAAAGGAAGTACGACATCCTCCACGCACTTTATACGATTTTTTCAGATTTGTTTGATTTGCAGACAAAAGAACTCGCCGGAGATCTCGGAGAGCTCATTATAGCTAATAAGGCGGGGCCGACTGCGCATGCGGCCGGCGTCTAATTAACCTGTTAATTGTTTCGCCAAGTTTTGCTTCTCTGAGCCACAGGTGGGCGGGGGCCTCTCTTATCTGAGAGTCAACAAATGCGCAGGGCCGCTATTCATTACCCGAGACAGCTAGCCCGCTCCCATAAAGACCTAATTTCGAGATAAAGCAGCGTCCGGCGGGTATTCATAACCGTCTTTCGGATTCCAAAAACCCTTGTGAAGAGGATGGATATTGTTCGTTCTGTACTGTAATATAATATTTTGTTATATATATATATATATATATATATATATATATATAGTAAACGCCGTACTTCTCCAACATTAAGAGCGTATGATAAATACTGCGTACGACCTTTCGTTCTATCTGATAAAGATAGCTGCACCAGCCTGTTCAGTCGATAGAGCATATATTGTAGGTTTCTTAGGGTTGACACACACACAAAACAAAATGAATTTACCATCAATTTTCAATTTAAAGTATTTATTTTTAACAATTACATATGAATATATGTACATAGGTTGGCATTACCTGTGCAATGAAAATAATTGTTTGTAAATGGCGGCCGAATGATGGCAAGGGCAGAAAATAACCACATTAACTAATAACAACAAACAAAAATAACAACAAATAGTACGTCCAACTCAATTTTTATTAAAATTATTCTTTTTTGTCAACTCGCGCTGCTTAATGATTTCAGTGGACCGCTTCACTTTATTAATCGGTTCTCGTGTTTTAAAGTCACTACTCAGTACCTCAGTACATCTGCAATCCGTCCTGGCTGTGATGACCCGGAAGAACTGTTGATTGATCCGATCAGCTTCCGCGATGGGGAAAATGGAGGACCAGAATGTCCTCGCTCACACCCTGCTGATGTCTTCCTGGAAACTTACTGAATGATTGACCGTTCCGGGACACTTCGTAGCTTAATCTCAATATTCGTGCCGTTTTATAACTTTTGGATGATGTTAATTATTCTTTCCAAAAAAAAATGAATGATTCTCTTTGAAGCGTGCTTATCCAAAATATTATTGAAGGTCACCAAAAATCACGTCCTAGCGTTTCGGAAGTTGAAAACAGAAGAAAAAAGAGCGATCTTTTTTTTAGAAGGCAAATTTCATGCGTCATTTGTTTCATTCTCCAAAAATAAATCTACCACTAATTTATTACTAAAAAAAGAATATTACCTTGGTACCTGGAATGTGCTGTCATTGCATCGGCCTTAAAACTCCTATTAGATCAGCTGGATAAATATGCAGAAATTGGAGAAAAGTGGCCCGTAATAGGGATCACACTGGCGGAAGTTCTTGAAGGAGGCCGAGGCCAACCCCGGGCTGTAGTGCCAAAGAAGAAGAAGAAGAATTTATTACTAAAAAGATGTAGAATTGATAAAGTTTATTTAAATAAATAAAATAAATTACTTAATTTTTTTTATGCTTGAATAAAGGTCGAAAAATTTTATGATTTATTTTCTGTATTGTTGTTTGGAAGCGCTGAGAACTCGACGTGCAATAACGTCGCGTATTGCTGAACAAAAATTAGATTATTAACGCTGGCATCTTCAGAGAAACATCTGAAACGTTCCAAAATCGGCGAATAACATATAATCTCACATGATATATACATTATACTTTTCTGTTCGTTTCTTGCGTCAAAGTTCTTTAAATTTATTTCTCTTGAATTTTTTTCTCTTCGTCTGTCATTTTCTTTCCCACTTTCACTAATCCTGTCAGAATTGTAACCTTATTGCACAAACCATGTAAATAATCATTCCAATAATATAACTTTTGAATTTAATTCTAATTAGATCTGTCTGATTTTTCGAATAGAGTTCTCGACTTCTAGGATTTCCACAATTTCTTCAACAATGACAATCCCACATTGGACCAGGTTTGAAATACATAAAATAAGTTATTGCCTAATTTTTGGTCCTCTATTTACTTTACCTCGCCGAAATTCTGCTAATATTGCAAACAGCAGGAGCAAGAATGGAATAAGATGCAGTGTACACAGGTTCAGTGCGGTTGTTACCGTCATGAAGAAAGTTTGGCGTACAGTTTATAGAAAGGATGAGATTTGAAAATTAACTATTGTTTGAAATATTTATCAATAAAGTAAACTGAGGACTAAAAATCAGGCAATAACTTCTTTATATATATATATATATATATATATATATATATATATATATATATATTTGTTGTCTGGTCAGGCAAAGGGTATTCTTTCTATGTTAATTAATTATAAATTATATGAGTATATTAAATGTTACAAATTATTATATGATTAAATTAAATACATTCGTTAATAAATTAATAATCATTGAATTAATTTGTTACTTCAGCATACCCATTTTGAGAATATTAACACCCTACTTACTGTTACTCACTGGGGGTTAAACGTCATATTGAGTGTCATATTTTAATTCAGCGACATCCATCATCCCGATTTGATTGCAATCTCGGTTGTTTCCGCGTAATTTTTTTGTAACACCCGTCACCCGAACCACTATGGATGCTCCCCTCCTATGCCGAAAGGGGTTGAAATTACACACAAACATATACTATCAATCTTATTGACCCAGAAAACTATTTAATCCGATTTAAATCTCGGCCGTTAGAGCATGTTTAAAAATTTCCAACACCGTCCACCAGGGACCCTTTGTTGTGGTAGACGTGTCATACCCCCACAGTGTTTGCTTCTGCTTCAAAAGGAACACTTTGCCGAAATGTAGTCAACTTTTCTCCGTGGTATAGATTTGTTTGCGGAACATACACACGCAAAGTCTATTTTATTGATTAGTTTTTTTATCTTTACACGTGGATCCGATACGTAAATAAAGAATAATTATTTACACCGATGACACTCCCATCATAAGCAAAGTCAGAAATAACGTGTAGTCAATTCTTTTCTAGTTTCCTATTTTAATCCAGAACGTTCGGGGTCATCTTGTAACATTTAATTGTGATTAAATTATGATAACCCGGGCAACGCCAGCACCCAGATAGTAGTTTTATAAGATGAAAATTATCATTTTAATGATTCAAAATAGTTTAATGTGTATTATTTTCAAAAATACGGATGGAACTGTAATTGGAAGCAATACGAGGAGGTATTTTCTACTTCATCATAAACATTCAATATGCGTATTATTCATATTCTGAAATAATAAGACGAAAATGTAACTGTGTATACTTCAACTTCCGTGTTGACATAAGTACGTTAACTATTTAAAAATTTAGGGCTGTAGATAGCATAAAACCCAAAAAATATAAGAGGGAATTAGAAATTTTGCACAAAGATTATGTACTTGAATGTTTGCAATAAAAGGAAAATTGCCAAAACGCTTTTACAGAAAGTAAGTAATCTTTATTAGAATCATACAAAGTTTCTCGTAGAAGAGTAAATGTAGGAAGAGAGAAACTATGGCGGTGAAACTGATTTTACCACGTTTCATGGACTTGGCAGACATCTTATTTGATGAAAGCTATGCTATGAGAATTAAAAGTATTCTTCTATTAAATGTGATAATATGCCGAATGGTTAATAACGTTCACACACGTGTATGTTGAGCAACAAATTCAATCTCAGTTTTTTTACATTCAAACTGATTAAGCATCAGCCAGCATTTAATTATCTATATCTTATATTGTCAGGTAGCTGCGATGGTAAAAGACTATTTCTGAAGTCTATGTTGTCAACTTGTTAATATTTGCAAATTACGCTTTTATCAGAGTATATTTGCAGGGGAATGATTGTGTCGCAGTTTCTACACAAGAAGCTGAGTTCAAGATTGAAAAATGTAATAGTTTACCAGCACTTTCGAAGAAGTCTCGAGGTGTAGTCTGCATGGTTCAGCGGGAAGCTTAGCAACAAAACAGTTAAAACCTGGGGTAAAAATTGTTTTGATAGTATTTATTCATGCAGTTAATTACATCAAGACAAAACCTCCACAAATCAAGGATTTTCAGCTCATTTTCTGAATATGTAAGCACTGAGCACGTATCATTATTGTTGTTTCCTTCATTAAAATGCTTAAGTGCGAATAAGCACAGATAAATATTAGAGGTGTCATCTAAGGGAGAATTTTTCGACACGTTATCTTATTCTTCTAATAATTAAAGCCGGGCGTTTGTTTGTATGATCCTTATACAAATCTACACCGTTGGAGCAAATTTAACCAAATTTCGTACACGTGTTCTTTGCGACCAGGAAACAAACACTGTCGGGATGAGACACGCCTTCCACAGCCAGGAGCGGGGGTGGAAAAATTCTAACATGCTAAAACAGTCTATATTTGAGTTTGATAAATATTTTTAGGGATCAAAGAGATTGATAGTGTTTCAACCGATGTTATCTGAGTATAATTTCAACCCCTTACAGAAAGGAGCATCCTTGGAGGTGGGGTGTGGAGGCGAGTTACAAGAAGATAACGAGAATACGAGATTAGAATCAAATCCAGGGTTATGGATGTCGCCGAGTTGAATTATGACATTCAATTATTATCTTCTTTAAAAGGCAAGTTACTTGCAACATCAAGGAAAAAATTATATTTTCATGAAAAACACCAAATATTTCTATTGTAACTAAAATCGACTGTGAAGTTTTATTATTGATCTTTATCAAAATGAAAATCTAAATCAAGTTGAATTATTATTGATATATCGCCAAGGCTTAAAATAGGCGGCTATCGTTACAATTGATTGGTTTCAGTTCGATTGTCACACTTTCTAAATTGCCCGGTGACATAGGATCTATAACTGTAGAAGTGAAATTTAGCATAACAGGCTAAAAAAAATTGTACATATTTTTAGAATAAACATATATTTACCTGAGGTGTGTTTTTCTTCCCCGGTCAGAATAACTAGTGTAAACACTGCTCACCAAATAAATTTTACGTATTGCATATGGGAAGGAGCACTCAATTTTTGTTACGATAAGCGCATATTTTATTACTTTATGCACAGTGATTATATTTTTGCAAGTAGTTTCCATGTTTCTATATTTTTCTGCGCTTTATGAAGGTATTCGACATATACAAAGGCAGAATAACAATAATAATGCATATAAACATGTTTCTACAAGATGATAATTGAGCCATCTGAACAAGCATAATTCTATGAAAATGTCGGAATGGAAACATTGTACTGACGATTACCATGATTGTCAACACATGTCTTTAGATCAGTCTTCGCCAGAAACGTGTGCGGTCTGTAAATACCTCTGAAATGGAACGATTCCGCATCTACTTCGTTTTTAGACAATTACGTAATATATCTATATATATTAATTACGTTTGACAATACATAAATTCGGTAAGTGTTGTTATTTAATTTATTTAATACGTACTTCATACAACACTTTGACGCAACAAACAATACCCGTTTATTAATATTTTTCCTTAAAGGATAGGGAAAACTATTATCACAGTCGTACGATGAATAAACACTAATTGAATGGTAAAAAAGAACGTTTTGCTTATGGTTAGGCTGCATTAAAATATTTACAATTTATGATAAATATTAATAATAAATATTATCTACATACACAGAATTTAATGACTCGATTTATTAGTAATGAATGAAGACAGCCAAATTTGTCAGAAATAATTTAATTAATTAACACGAAGTTTCGTCCACAAATTTAAGTTTTTCTTCCCTTATCACATGTATTTGAAACTAAACGTTATTATTCTCATCACGTTTTAAACACACCCGAAATTAATGTTGGAATTATTAAAGAATACTAAATTTATAGTTACCAGTTAACTAAATTTTCTGGGTAAATAAATAAAGCATTTCTATTTGATTCCTAAGTTGTAATTAAGTGAAACACGGTGTTTGAGTTATTACTATTATTACCATTAATCGTTTCAGTGATTTCTTTTGAAATTAACTGTTTCGTCTTTTCCAATTTTGACGATTGGTGTTTCATTGAATAAGTACGGGGGCAATGACTAAAACTTCTAAATAATCGTTACAATTAAATTCATATTTACAAACATTTGCGGTCACCGCGTATTGTGGAAGTGAAAAATAACGTTACAATGGCTATAACTTCACATTAGACAATGGAAGATTAATTTATTACGAGATGGTAACACTATCAGATGTACGACTTTTAAATTAATTTTTACAAATAAATTAGATACTCAATGAAAGTATGGCTGCTAAATTCAACAGTCTAATATTGCCATATTTACGGATAATCAACTAATGATGAATACCATGACATATTTTGTTAACTTTTACGTTGATAATAGTATTTTATATTTCGATATTATGTTCGACACCTGGTCGAATTGCGGTAATAATCGCAGTTATTCATTTCATATCTATTACATTGTATAATTGTAGTTGCTTAAAGTTTGACAGCACTGAATTCTACAAATTCGAGTACTGCAGCTGGATATACCATCAGTGCTAGACAGAAAATAACCTGGATTGCGGACATAAATGGAAGTAAAACTCGGAAGTATTTTGCTTCGTCTGTATTTCGTCTTTGTATGAATGGGAAAAACGAAACAATGCACGCAGAATGGGCATAATTGCTACGAGAGAAAGGAACATGGCAAAAGTGGCCGTTTATAGAGTATCGATCCTGAGCTTTTAACGCTCATTCCACCAAATAAATTGGAAGAAAATTATGTTTTTCATCCGGATAACAACTTGCAGACTAAAAACAATACCTGTAAAATATAAACAGGTAATAACACTTCCGGAAACTGTAATACTATATTTACAGTCTACATTCAATGTATGAATCATAACAGTATTTATTTAAAGATTGTATTTTTACGTCTGTTTATATTTAATAAATAATGCAGTTTTTTTACCAATACCAGACAACATTTTATTTAAACATTACAAAGCATTTAAATTTTTAACAAAAATTAATTTTAAGGCTTTGTAATGTTTAAATAAAATATTGCCTGGTATTTATTTAATTTTATATTTACATTACACAGGATGTTTTTCTGCTCATTGTGCAGGTTTCTTCGGAAGTAACTTTTTATATTGTTTTCTGTTTACATAATATAAACATTAAACGTACAAACATAGAAAATAATTTAACAATTTGGAAAAATAAATTTTCAGTTCTGGATATAGGTTTTGAGTTCTTAATAAGTATCATGCTATTGATTAGAATGTTCTCAAAGTTTTGGTGTAAGAGAATAAAGTAGAAGGATACTTAATATTGACATCTACCTGACTATAATAACCCAATACATACATAAATATAATGGCGAAACAGTCAGAAAAAGTTTATTAATAAATAAACTACAGTCAATTTTAAGTCATAAACAAGGAGATTTTATTAAATTGACAATTTTTATGCTACCTTCCGTGGCTGAAATGTACATTTTTGTTAATTAATCTAATTAATTAACAATTAGAACCATATTTCATCCCTAATTTGGGGTATCATCGGGTTCACAATAAAAATATGACAAGAAAGTAATGATTGTTTAATATTATGATCTAAATTGTATTGAAAATCTTAATAATAAAACTCGAAGGATACATAATATGTCGTAATTATAATTGTTTTCAATGAATTAATTAATTGTTAATTAATTAACCTTTTTTGACGACTTGACCATTATATTTAGTTATTTAAAGACGAAGAGTTACCTAAAATAATAAACCGTTTAAAATTTGGTTTTAATAATGGTGCTACAAGTAATGGTATAACGATTTAATTTGTTCACAGTTTTTTTACTATAAATTACATGCACACAAGTTTTTCCTAATCAAAACTCCAGTTCCTCTCCTCTAGATTGAACGCTTTTGGTTTGGAGCTTCTCAACGAAGACGAAAAAAGAATCATATATATATTTGTATATATAAACCATTTGCAGTTCCTTCTGACTCACTAGAAACACATTTTTGTAAATATTGCCAAACGTTCATATTAAACTAAATTTCTTGTACAATTTTGGTTTGATAACAAATGACTGCTGAAGGTATAAATTAAATCGTGAATAGGATGATGAAAGTTTTTACGACCTTATAACTTTCATATATTCATATAAAAAACAATATTATAAAGTTACAAGCTAGAACTTTCAATTATGTAAAGGTATCACGAATGCCACGTGGTACTCAATTAACAAGAAAAGAAACAAAAAAATTATTAAATCCCTTAAAATAAATGAAAATACTATGAAATAACAGAAGGATTATAAATAAAATACTAAAATTAATCTGACTTTTATAAATATAATTAATAAAGTAACATAGCAATAAATAAATAAATTATATAAATTTACATAAAAAACAAAACATTTCGTACTTTAATCAGGGACCTCTTCAGTTGCATATAATATACAAATTATGAATTTAACAGAAAATTTTTGACTGCTTTCAACAACATTCAGATTATCTCTACGGTTTTATAATGTATGTTAATGATTTTATGCATGTCAATTTTCACATTTGTGAGTTGAAATAAACATATTTATCTAATCTTACGTGGACAGCGTAATACGTAATTTAATAAAATCTCTTAATGGTTTCACACGTGATAAAACGGGTTTATGAACACCTAAACAAGAATAAAGTTTTAAATTTGTTAGATGTCGATTCAATTGGTTTAGATAAGGGTGTCAAGAATGTCACGTTGTAACAAAGCTGGCCAATTAAAGCGCCCTTCTGTATATTTTTGTCGCGTTAATAAACCAGCGGCAACTCTCATTAATTTGTGTGAAAATCCTGTCTCGCTTATCGCGCTGACGTCACCACCTTGCGGGTGATAATTGCGCGTGCGTGCGCGCGGACGCCATGTTGCTTCGTGAGATAACCCTCCCCCGCACAGCCAAGGGGGCTGTTTAATTGCTCTTAACGTTCTCGTATTTCTCTAACTCGTCAGACTGCATAATGCGATAGGCCAGTTATGATACCGCTAGCCATCAAGAGTCACACGTAATCCAAGAGAAAGGGAATTACTTATGGAGGGGAAATCTGGCGGCAGGAAAACTGAGTAAAAGAATTAATTCATTTTTCTCAAGAAATGGAAATTCAAAAACATTATTTTTCCCTTTGAGTCATTTTAGTGGTTAGGTCTACAGTCGGAGCTCAACGGTTTACTATTTCTGGCGTCTTCGTCGCTTTCTTAACAGTTCCATAGAGATGTGGTGCAGAATTGGAGCCAAAATTATTTAAATTTTATGGAATCAATTTGGCGGGTCTTGTTTTTTCTTTCTAAGTTGTCACATCAGCCACGAACTTCGGAGATAACCCCATGTTTCCATTGTTAACTTCAAGGTTCGTAAAATATTTAGTAGAAAAAATATATAAACGATAAATTACTATACTTCTGGACGAAGTTCAAAATAATTACTTCCAAATAGCCCTGTTGTATTGTTGATGAAATATTGCCGGAATTTCTGCCGATATTTCGAAGGTATTTGATCAGTATTTAGCACACTCAACCGCTACACTCAACTACCGACACTCCGACTGCACAATAATGAAATATCATGGAATCCAAAGGACTCGGCGATAAAGTTTCTAGGGGTCCACCTAGATGCAAAACTCAACTGGAGATACCACATTCATAAAAAACTAAATGAGTGCTACGCAAGACTCTCTCTGCTCTACCCCCTGATCTCATCTTAGAGTTGAATCCTCGCTCCTAATTTATAAATCGATTCTCCGACCCATTCTTACATACGCCTGCCCAGCTTGGAGCAACGCACCTACAACTTCGTCCAAGAAACTTCAAACCATGCAGAATAAAGTTCTACGTATCGCAATTAACAGCCCGTGGTTCATACGAAACAGTCAAATACACCAAGAATTAAAGGTCCCACTTATAACAAACTACATCCACAGCCTAACCAATAACTTTTTCAAAAATATAGTGAAGTGTGAATTTGCAACGAAATTAAACCTAGGACAAAAAACACTCATAAATAAAATACTTAAACGCAAGCTACACAAGACTTACACAAATAATTGTCAACCTGTAAAATACCTTAACCCAATGTAATAAGCCAGAGGTGTGAAAATATTTTCCCACAACCCTCTCTCCAAATACTCTTAGCCATATGATTTCTTATTATATCATAGCAGTGAATTGCATTTTACATGCAGACCCTGCTAAATAAAGTTAAAAAAAAGTATTTAGCTACAAAATTAGAATATCCTGGTGTCAGGGACAATGCTTTAGTGCTCTTAACCTGATTCCTCAACAATCACAAACAGAGGGTCGTTTTCTAAAACAAAGATGGCGACCTGTAATTGACAACATGGGAAATAATTACTTGTGCCTTACCTCACGGCTCAATTTCAAATCCATTACTATTACTTATATAATGGACCGTATAAAAGTGATA
The DNA here is from genome assembly GCA_037074705.1 of Zhengitettix transpicula. NCBI lineage: Eukaryota > Metazoa > Arthropoda > Insecta > Orthoptera > Tetrigidae > Zhengitettix > Zhengitettix transpicula. The sequence continues at coordinate 182,798,370 of CM073591.1, read as the reverse complement.
CGTAGATGACACGAATTTGATTATTACGGACTTATTTAAGTAATCTCAAAACGAAGACTGAGAATGCAACTAGAATTTGAAAACTTATTGCCAATAAATTACCAGGTAACGTACAGGAAAGTGAGTTAGTTTTAGAACAGAAAATGATAACATCATAACTGATACTACTCACACAATGCTACTTCTCCAGGCTTGCAGATCTATAATTAAATAAAGTGTAACTTACGCATTGGTCGTACTCCTGACCTACTTAGTTCTGTTTGTAAATCATTGAAACTATTGACTCTTCAAGCAGATACGAAATTATGTGAAATTTTTTATTATTCTACTTTATTCACATGTTTTCCGTATCACTAATTCAAGACAACTTTTTCTTGTAGTTTGAAATTATTTCATCTGAATTATATTAGGTTTCGATGTTAAAGTAAATTGCAAGCCTCTCATCAAATTTTTATATATTTTGACCCCATCTACCGCATACATACTAGAAATTCTAAACTGTGTTAAACGTAATACAAACCTTTTCTCAACTAACGACACGAAGAACCTTTATTGAGTTCTCATATCAGATAATCACAACTTAGTCTCTACGAGTCTAACGTATATTTATTTAACGTCTTCCCTCACAATGAAAAACATGTAAAAAGTACTTGTTACTCAGTACGCTAATTTTTACACCGGCACTCGTAGTGACTGATATGCTATCTAGTTTTATTATTACTGTTTATAGTTACTTTGGCATAGTCATTAATATGTGTTGGAAAATTGATAGTTATGTGTTTAAAACGTATGGGTCGATATTATTCTAAACATTACCACATGTGACCTCTGGGAGCCGAATTGAGTATCATAGTTTCTCACCTTCTGGTAGAATCCTGTAATCCTTAGCTGCAGGATCGATGATCATGCTTCTGAGACCAATACTAAGTAAGTCGTTTTTCGCCGAGTCGAATAAGTCCTGCCATGTTGATATCTGGTCGACTACACTGTTGTCATTCAGTCTAGACGTTTGTTGGGCCAATTTGTTAGCAAATTTTTTGCCCAGTATTCCCTTATGGGTCGGAATCCACAAATGATGAACGTATGTGTTTCTGAGATTGGTTGCCTAGATAAGAGCATCTTGAATGGGGAGTTTGGATAGAAGATCCAAAGCCTCAAGTGAGTCTGTAAGTATTGTGAAGTAGCCAGGATTGATGATTATATTTTGATATGAATTAATAATTATTCAAATTTATAAAAAATTATTATAATATTTTAAACATATTATTAAACCTTATTCTTCAGATGTTTTATTACAATTTAATTCAATTTAATCAAAAATTTAAGAACAAAGTCTTTCTTACATACATGATAATTTTTAATACAAATATGTATATATATATAATTTATAGAGTTATACTTACAGTTTATTATATGAAAAAACTGCAATACCAAATGTCTATATATATATATATATATATATATATATATATATATATATATATAATTTATAGAGTTATACTTACAGTTTTTTATATGAAAAAACTGCAATACCAAATTTCTAACGGGTAGTTTATTGATTTAATTTTTCTTATAATAAATTTTAACATTCTATAAATAATATTTATACTTAATTGTATTAAAAATTTATAAATAGACAACATCCAATTTGAAGTCAGAAAAATATATTTATTTATGTATTAAAAATAATCAAGTATGTGTGTATATTACTAACTGCGATTGGGTTCGTTCCCAGTGGCAGTCTAAAACAAATAAAACAATTTAGAAAGAAGAAATAATTATAATAATAATATAAGTTTCACAATTTTTTCTTGAAAATTGATTCACTCCCCCTCACATTTCACTAAAGCAGAATATATACCAGAAATTATTTAAAATACATAAAAAATATTTCACTTCACTAATTTATTTAAATTATTCTTAAACATTCTTATTGGAAGATTCTCCTCAAACACTGCTGCAGGTAAATTGTTCCATTTGCTTATAGATCTGTTTAGGAATGAGAATTTCCCTACGTCTGTTTCTTGAGGTATCGTTTTGATTTTAATGATCCCCTCTGCCAATGTAATTTGGTTTTTCTATCTTATCCCGTATCCATTTCCACGCCTTATTACCCGTGTATGATTTAAAAAGTGCACAAAGTCTATCTTTCTACTGTCTGATTGAAAAAGATTCCAACCCTAATTTGTCAACCTTTTCTCGCTCGTGATCGTATTACAAATTTTTCTGCCTCCCTCTGAAGTTTTTCTAGACCTTCTATGTGGTGTTTTCTATAAGGATTCGAACAACTTGCAACATACTCGAGTATGGGACGACCTGTGTAAGATTTTTTTTCTTAATTTTTTTTTTAAAAAGAACTTAATTGAATTGTAATTGTACTTCTGAAGAGGTCCCAATCGGAGATGAAACGTTGTGTCAGTTAAATATGAAAACAAATTTTAGTGACTAATATTCTGGTGTTTTAACATTTAATTTAAAAATAACTCAGATTATTATAATAATGATTTAATGTCTGAATTGTGTTGAATATCACAAATTTTATTCGTAACGATGAAATCTAAATTTTCATACAATATCGGGCATCGATGCCTGTTTACAATTAAGTAATTACTTAATTATGGCAATTTACGGTTTGAACGTCAATTAATTATCCAGAATAATCCCTGCATTAATAACAATTCCCGGGAATTGACGCTAATAGACTTTGCTAATTTCAGGAGGGTTTATTGTAAAATGCAATATCTATTACTTGAATATTTTTAGCGAAAAATCAAAAAAAAAAAACATTACAGAATAATTTGTTAATATTGTTTAACAATTTTTGGGAAATCCTTGGATGATTTTGATATTTCGCCGTTGTTTATTTGGTCTAATGATATCTCAACATAAGATGAAGCTTCCTGATCCTCCGTATGGACATGTAAAACTGAAAAATTTGCGTTTTGTACAAATACTAATTTACGCGAAATATAATTACACGGGACAAAGATGGATTGAGTGGAACACAGTTATCTTTGACAGGACTCTTAGCGAGACTATGACCAACGATGCAAAGAAGCTCTGATCTAGAACCCTCATGTACGTAAGGAACAAAGGAGAAAGGAACAGCCGAGATAACCATATGGAATCGACTCAATGTACAAATGAATAGACAGAAGCAAAATATAAAGGACACTGCAATCTTGAATTATAACTCCTGAATACTTGTTTTCAAATTAAGTCATATCCAAATGAAAAGTAATCGAGAAATGTGAATTTTTTACCGTTTATTTACAGATAATACTGAATATTATTAAAAAGTTTCTTCATTATTAAAGTTTGTTTAATTATTTTTCACCCATTTGGCTCGTATGTTACCGTACTTGTTCAGAAACACTTCACATTATTATTCTCAACTGTATATTCCAATACGATGATCACGAATATTTGAATATTTATGTCTATTTATTGTAGTAAGAATTCTACAAAGATTCCCAATTTGCTTCCATTTGTTTAATGATTCGTCAATAATTTGCTAACTAGATATTAAAAACAGAATACTAAAACCATAGTTACAAACTTTTAAACAAATAGATATTCTATTAAATTTGCTGATTCCGATACTTTTTTCATATTAATTAATATAATTGTAATCATTTATAATTATGAGAGTGAGCTCTTACACTGTAAAAATATAAAAAAAAATAATATTCGTAACAATTATCATTCTATGATATATAGAGAAAATCATCATACTATTCATGATGCATACTTCAACAATAATCAAAATAAAAGATTTTGGTATAATTTACTTGGGAGATCAAACCAAATGTTAGAAAGACTCATAGAAAACATTATTACTATTTAACTACTTCTGAAAATTAGATTTAAAATAATATTATTTGATTAGTATTAGGTTATTGACAAAATGTTCCAAATGATTTTGGTTGATACCAGCCACTATATTACCTTTATCAGTTTTCTCGAAAGGCATTTGAAAGCTGTTTGCAAGCCTGTTTCGCACTTTTCCCCCTTACTTATAGCAATACAATTTAAATGATATCCATTCGTTTTGAATTAAAATAATTAAGATAATTGATAAAAATACTTCTGAATTAACAGATGCTAATTGATTTTTCTTTACTTCACAAAGTCTGAAACGACTTGCTTCAAAGAACCTTTATCGGCAGGACTGATGCCGATATCGCCTCTATTGAGGTTAATGAGTTTACATCATCGTTCTTTAGCATAAAGGGACCGTCTAAGCCAGCGATGGCACAAGATTGGCGAATTGGGTTTTCAGTAGGCGGCGTCATTCAACTGTCTAAATGACCAGACTTCCGTTCGTCTGAGTGCTCAATTTTTGCTTAATGATTCGACCGCTCTTAATTACGATCCACTTGTTATTAATTGGGCATGGCGACTATCTGGTCCAGTCGGTAAATGACGTGTAGCCCACTGGACAGATAACGATAAAAAAAGTTGCAAAACGATGACGAAGGGCACTAAAAAGCTGTTTTAGTACATATTAACATGAAAACGGCTTAAATTATTATCACCGCACGTCCTCGCACATCAACTGAGTTGTAATTTTGCTTTTATTTATATATACAAAGCGGACCTGCGGTGATGGAACAAACTTTAAGGGGTCTATAGTTCACTGAAACATACAATTTTTGTTACGTTTTCAGGAACAAACACTAAAAAAATTAGACATCAATAGAAATATATATATATATATATATATATATATATATATATATATATATATATATACTGGTTAGAGTAAATGATTGAATTTCCCTAATTTATATATATTTCTTTTAATGTCTAATTTTTTAGTATAGATATATATATATATACTTACTCTGGTTAGAGTAAGTTAAGTGTTTGAATTCTCTCTCTCTCTCTCTCTCTCTCTCTCTCTCTCTCTCTCTCTCTATATATATATATATATATATATATATATATATATATATATAAGCATAGCTTAGACCATACCAGTAAATTAATTTTGAACTAAGGTTCCCACAAGCCGAGGCACCTCGGCCTGTTTTGAGAGGTGTATGTTCCGGGGTCGCAGACCTTGGGCATACGGTAAGAGTTGTTCGCTATTCCCATTGGAATAGTCGGCCAGCTGCCTCCTAAACTGGTCGAGGCACGGAGGAGGGAATGCTGCGTCCCCACAGCAATCTCCTTTCCCGCTATTGGAAGGGCGTGGGAAAGTACCCAATGCCCGACCTACCCGATGCAGGTTTTTCTAGGATTTTCCCTGCATTTCTTTAGGCGAATGCCGAGTAGGATCCTTAAAATATAGCCCGGGGGCCCTAGTTAACCCTTGGCTACCTTCCTCTACCCTTCCGAATCCCCCCTTTCAAATCCCTTCCTATGCTATTAAAGGGGAGTTGCCCAATGTGGATCACCCTCATGTAGCCTGTTGCCCTAAAAAAAAATACCAGTAAATTAATTTTATTCTACTGTATAAAAATATCATAGTTCCAAAGTAATATCATAGAATTGAATACTTGTTCTATTAAATAGATACACTGACTGAACTTCAGAGACGAAAATTTTGACTTTCATTTCTTTAACTGTAGCTACTCGCATGTACGTAGTGAACCCAGCGTGACGTAGAAAAAATTTTCATCATAAAACCAAGGGAACTGTTCTCAGCTCTCACGGGTGGAACCTTTCTGGAGACACGGAGACCCCTTCATCTCTCTCTGCTTTTAAACTAAGGTTCTCAACGGCCGAGGTCAGTTTTGAAAGGAAACTGTAAATAATTGTACCTACATTTTTCGTAAATTCTTGATAAAAAAAATCGTATAAACATGTAAATTGCATTTCATATATTGTGTTTAGATTATTTGGATACAAATAATAGTGAAACGAAACACTCGTTTCACATATTACATTTAGTTGATCATTCAGCGAAAAGGATAATTTCAAAAATATAAATTCGTTATTATATTCTCTTTTAAATGCAATACCGGTTTTTGAACGTTAAAACTGTTGTATTTTAGCGGATGATGATAATAATTTATTGATATTGACAGAATACCATCTGAAGTACAATATTTTAGTATGAAATCACGTAATTTTTGTTGAAGATATGAAGTCGTGACAAAAATTACACCTACATCAATTTATTTTTATGCGGTTACTGTGAAAATTCCCATTTTGAAAACACGATCAAAAATTACATTAACATCATCTAGTTATTTAAGTTACCAATTTTAATTTATTTTAACGTTAAAAGTAATTCCACAATAAAACTTAAATAACACTTAAATATACATAATAATTAAGGTGAGGGTTTTTAGTCTTGAACTGAAATCTCTCTACGGATACAAATACCATTTGTTCTCGTCAATCAGTAAATATTTCCAATTTCATCTTATTTCTATTGGACAATCTTCCTCAATCACCACTAGGTCTTATTTATTAATTATTACATCGTTGCTTCTTGAACCAAGGGTGCACAAAAGAGTTCTATAAATTTACTAGCTACCGTGTGTAGACTTCAATTAATTTAACTTACTTTATGGATTTATTTCTGATCCTGAAATAAACAATAACATTGCAATAAAACTACTTACGTGATGCAAAATAAGGTACCGCAGAGGAATGAAAATTTTTCCTTCTCTGTTTATGTAAGCCGGTCTGCGGCTGTTCATAGCACAGCTTCTTGTTTCATGTAAAGAGGGAACCACAAGGACCGCCATATTACACAGAATCAGGTTTCTGTCGCATCAAATGTTCTCCATATAGTAAAAAAAATTTGGAGCATGAAATATGACAAAAAGTAAAAATATTTCCCAATGCCATGAATTTGATATCAATAATTTAAATGCATTTCATCACCTTTACCAGTTGATAAAATTATATTCTAACGTTTTTTAAATTCTAATAACGAAATTGTAACCCAGTAGTAATGTTTTCTTATAATTTACTGCAATTGTGGTCAAAATATCTGTTTCTTCCTCTAAAATGTTTGATTCTTCAGATGGATTTCCTAAAAGTTGGGAACTTAATGTGGAATCACTAATGTATGACACAGGCTGATAAAAGCTTAAATTGTAGTGACCAGCTATAGCTGGTTAACTTCAGAAGATAGCAGAAGAATTGTAGAAAAATTCATTTTATTTACTGAAGAAAGTCAAAAATAAATTTAACCATCATATATTTCCAAAATTCTCATGTATCTCTGAGAATTACATTATAAAAACAGGATTTATGCAAAGAGGAATTCAATTAATTTTCTAATAAAATTTATAAATTATGAATGTGTAATCAAGTTTTAATTTAAAATTTCTATTGATTAATAATTACTTATTAGTTTCTCTGCTACCCATATTTTACACGAATTGCAGTTTTGACATAAAATAATGAACAAATGTGACGGTCCACTCACTTCTACTGCAGGCGTAGTGAGTTCGTCCCTCCATCAGTGGACTGAAAGAGATCTTTACAGGCCTTAAATCACGATCACAAAGAGAGAAAAAAAATTTATCAGAATTTTTATATGTATTCTTCAAGTATTTTATTGAAAAGAAAAGGTATAATCATAATTACTGCACACAGATGCGGGTAGAATCGGTAACATATTTTTGAACTTCAATTTGAAGTTTATGTCGTTTTTGAATGAATCATTATCATTAGTTGAATTAGAAACTATGTAAATGATTTATAATAACATTTCAGAAACAAATAAAGTAAAAAATAATTTTTTCCCCTAAAATATATAACCAAACTGATTCAAACTTATTCTGACTATTTCGAAGGCTCGTTGTAATTAGAGATTAAAATGGACAAAGAAAAGAGTAAATAATTTTTTTTTTCAAAAAGGAATACGTAAGATTTTAATTTTAAATGTATCTTGCATAGTGAATATTTATTCGTTTCTTAGTTTCCGTTTCCTTAAATTCTTCAGAAGGGGAACAGGAATTGAAGTTTGACTTAACATGAGTTATAAATTTATTTTATGGCAATATTAATGTACTTATGTTACCACTTTTATCACCCATACTGCGCCACCGTTAAGGAAGCTGTTCATTTAATTTCCAAGAATTTCACTTTTAATTGAGGCTGTAATTTAGTTTTGTTTTATAAGTTTTTGAATTTACAGAGAAATTCTACTATATATATTTTGGTCTCTGCTTTGGTTATGTAAACTTGGAAAAGTTTACTAACCCAACATTAATGATTTTGTGAGACTGTTCGAAGTTGAAGCTTGTTTGGTTTCTCGGGATATAATGACCACAGATGGGTACGAAAGGAATTTAGGTGAAGCTTAATACTACCACCCGAAGAGAGCGTCCAACTTGTTCTTTGCAGTGTATCCACACGAGAGAAAAACATGTAATGTGACTGGACGACGTGTACCGTCTCGTGTATAAAAAGCGGAGATTTGGAATACTCACTGTAGATTGTGCCTAATTGAGGCGGTGTAAGCGGCAACGGCTAGACGGAGTCTGTTCTGCAGGGTGATCACCGACGAACAAGAAATTGTCTGGCGCCACTGTTTTAGGCGCTGCAAGTGTGCCACACCTGGACGTCCGAACCTTGTAGACGCTATGGAATTATGAAGGAAAATTGTACGAATATTAACATCTATTCATTTTTGTAACCTTTAGTATGCTTTTAGTAACAGTTTTGTGGACGGAACAAGGAAATTACGTTAAAAACAGGGGATAACTGGATGAAATTCTAAATAAGAATTTAAAAAATGTAGTCGTAAATAAATAAATACGGTGAAACTTGTGTTAGAGGCTACATCCTGAAATATATAGTTGCAATAGATGGTATATAAAAAACCGGGGTTAGATGATAGTCTGGCAGCCGTCTCGGTAGGCCGAGGTCCATAATAGACTGTTGAGCCAAGGAGGAGTAGTAGTAGTAGTAGTAGTAAGTGATATATATATGATGGAAGAAAAAAGTTTCTTCACTTGCGTGTTAAAACTTCTCCAGTTTGCCAACAATCGCGTGTCACTTCCTTGAATTATTTATATCGAATTCAAAACAGGTGAAAATTCATATTACAATTAACCTTTATTCCTGTCAAAAGTATAAAAATTCAGAGAGAAAATATATCCTTTCGTTATATATTTTAAAAGAAACTTTCGTCATAGATACAATATATCAATAAATTTATATATCGCCAAAAAACTGCAGAATACAGCAATATGAGTAGAAAGGATTTTCAATTAACCGTTTTTAATTGAGATTTTAAACACATTTAATCCTATTTAATGGGAATTGTTGGGTAATCTATTAAACAGATCAATTGAGATCGATTGAAACCACATTTTAGTCTTATTTAATCTGGTCGCATAGTTATGATTATGAAGTTGAAGGTCATAATTACCTAAGTTCATCTTCGAAGTAGTCAGGGATTTATAAATATACTGATTCTTCACAGTAAGTATATTTAATTTAACAAAAAATAGGCTACATTGATCATTATATTTGGAACCAGTGATTATACGTATAGTTTTTTTCTGTAGAAAATGATTTTTACTACCTTTCTATCATTCTCACATAAGTGTATTCCGTAAGAATATGAAAAATGCATAGTATGCATGTATTAGATAATTAGGGGAAACATGGTTCCTCAATTGTCGCAATACGTAAGTCACGAGATGTGTGAATCCAACGTGAGTCTTGAATCGACGGTAATGCCAAGAAGCTTAACAGGACAATTAGGAACATCAGTAGTTTCCTTTAGTGCAAAAGAAATTCGTTGTGTTTTATCAGCATTTACTTTGAAACCATTTTCTTCGTACCACTCTGCCAAGCCATTCGAGCAAGAATTCACGAAATGTTTCAGAGCACAGCAGAAAAGAAAGACGTATAATCGGCAAACAATATTAACTCGCAATTTAAATTTTTTATCTTTATTAAAAACAGAATGGGCCCTAAGACCGAACCCTGAGGTACTCCAGAGGTAATGTCGGCTTCGATAGAGTATATACCATTAATATATGTAACTTGCGAACGGTCCGTGAAATAGCTCAAGCTCCTTATCTTTAATTCCATAATAAAAAAGTTTTGAAATAACACTTTTATGGGGGAAACAGTCGAAAGCATTGGACAGGCCACAAAGAACTGATTCAGTACACAGATGATTCTCAAAGTCATTCAAAACCGAATATATTAAATTTTCCGCTGCAGCCACAGTGGATAAACCGGTACCGAAACAAAACTGCGAATTTGTAAATAAATTGTTTGATTCAAAATACAATGTTAATTGGTCCTTCATTACCGTTTCCAATAGCTTAGAAAACACCGGAACAATGGATATTGGTCTACAATTCTCACATTTGGGCGGGTCAAAAAGACCGAAGAAAAATGGAAAAATTTAAGTTTTGGAAAGCAGAAAGAAGTAGTGAAAAAGGTTCTCTTTGGAGAACAGAATAACTTTGTATATCCTAAGAGACTGTGAGAAAATTCAAAGTCCCTTTAGATATCCAAAGTTATATATCCATTCGTTCTAAATTTTAACAACAGCTTTCGGTCTTCAGCCTCAAGCAGATTAATATGCCGAAAGATAACGACGAAAGCTACTGTTAAAATTCAGAACGAATCTATATATTTTATCTATGAATTTTTATACCATTGACAGGACTAAAGGTTAATAATACTTTAACTTTTCTTAATAATTACTAAAACCATCATAATAATAATGACGACTACAAGTCAAACAATAATATATTTTTTGGTTGCTTCTTTTTATTGCTTCTTTACTGTTATTCTTTTTTATTTGTAAAGTGTGTCTATTGAAAATATTATCTGTCGCTGGTAAACAATCTCGTACGTACTGAGCAAAAAACAGGAGAGAGGAGTCAAGTCAGGAAAAGTACCGCCATGAAGAAGATTCCGTATCAAGTGAGAAATAATGAAATTCGTGAATTTTTTTAACATTACGTTTTAATGAAAGAAAAATTTATAATTTCATTTGTCTGTTTCTGTGTGCAGAATGATTTTTTAAAAATCGTCATTTCCTCACTACTTGAAGCATTATTATCACACATTCAAACACAGAACTGAATATTTTCAATATTTCCCATGTTTAAAATTAATATATTCATATGAACGAGTTGAAACTTCGCTAACAACAGTCTCGTAAATATTATTTTTTTCAAATTGTCCTTTATTTAAAATCACTGCTTACGTTAGTAGCTTCCAGAAGTATTTGTAATATTTATCTGATAATCAAATAACATTGCAAATTAAATTACAACTTCCTTAAGTTACATACAGTCACAATTTACTGAATACTCGATACACGAGCCAACTGATGTGGTTTGAGTGGCTATAGTGATCCGTCCGGGCTTCTTTTGTCCACGTGAAACAGATTAGGAATTTGCACCCTAAGTGAGAGGGACAGTCAGTTGGCGTAGTCGTTGGCTCGGAGGTGCCTCTGGGTGTAGCGGACCACTAAGTGTGATCATGGTGGCTCAGCGGATTTGTTGAAATGTTGGTGGTGCCTTCGACATTCGTAATCTTGGAGGCAAGGCATCGCGAACGCAGGAATCAGGTAACAACCTGCATCTACCCTGAACGACGTGGGACAACGCTTCAAAGTGTGAAGACGGACATATGAATGTGAGACACCCAAATGTTACTTAATATCAGAATAAATAACAGTGAATGATGAAGATTCTATAAAATCTATAAGTATAAAATTTGATATATGTATGAATATTTCGTATACAGTCATGGTGCTTTTCAACCAAACTTGCTACATGCTGCTTAAAATCTAGGAAAGAACACTGTGCGGTTAAGACACCCATACCATGACGTAGTAATGAGATGTCATTTAAAAATAATGTGAAACGACTGATATTAGCGCCGAATAAATTACAAATAAAAATAATGCAAAAACGATAGAATTTGTTGAATTCATGATTTTTTGGGTCTCTCAGTTGAATACTATTTTAAAGGGTTAACTAGAAATTCTCCAACATGCTGGTATCGAATTGAATTGGTATCGCTGAATTGTAAAGTGATAATAATCAAGCTGATTTAGTTTAAGTTCAGCCACCATCGGTATGATGGAACGTTGAGAGTCAACGGGATTGGTATGACTGCAATTTCATCCTTTAAAAACTTGGCAACGTGCCAGTTAGTAAAACTGTAGGAAATTAAAATTTCAGGGAAGTACTGCGTTACTGTTAAATAATTTTATCTCTTACATGATCCCTTAGTCCAATTCACACTTTCTGTTCAATCGCTCCTTCCTCTCTAACCTGTACCACTTTAGTTTTCACCGGCAAGCATATCGTAATAATTCAATATCTTCTTAAATTAATTAAAGACTTAGTTTGTCCAAAAAAACCTATTACCGTTCTTCCTAGGAAAATTATTCCATAGTGTGAGCATAAACATATTTGTATCGGTGATACTTCACGTAAACGGTCACTTTAAAAATTGTATAAGCGTTATGCTTGCTTTTGGAAATATTGCTTATAAATGATACATGTCGACATTGCTGTTGGATAAAAACACGCAGCGTCACAAATTAAATAGTATTATTCAGTAATTAATAAATGTAACTATGAAATCAATTAATTACGTCAAAAATCATTTCAGCGTTATTATACTTGAAACCTAAAATTTCTTGCATGTGACCATATGAAGATTTTAATTTTATTTTCTGCGTAGGAGTATGTTCATAGGGTTCGTATTGTCGTTTTGTTTTGTATTGGGACACAAACACACACTTCACTGTTCGTCGATACTCGCTATTGTAGTCTTTATTCGTGGTGATTTGTTATTATTCGTTGTCAATTTCAGTCATTAAGGGTGATACAAAATAATAAATACGATCATCTCTCAGTGATACCGATGAGGAAGTAAGTTAGTAAACTGCATCTTTTTTGGTTGGAATTTTCTGGGGATACCATTAAAGAACGGGATAAATTTATTCATGTGAGAGACCTTCCCAGGACACTTCCTATCGTATGTCAGCGAAGCTGGGATGTGTAGATTCGTGCCACAACACTTTCTTTTCCAGCAGATAATTTTTTAAACTCTCAGTTATTGTCATTAAATGACAGAAGAATTTTCTGGTAGACAATTGGCAGGTTACAATTTGAAGTTTCTGTGGCTGAGGACACCACCCTTTTTTCGGCATATTGTTTCTTATCGCTTTATTTTTGTGTTACTTAAGGCAGGATTTCACGCCAGAATTACAAAACAGAAACAATACTCTTCTCTAACTGCTAAGAAAGAAATGGAACCAGTTACTTTTTCTTGATATAGGATCTAGGAAGTATCATATACGTGATTTGATTTAATTTATTTTATTCCATTATTTATCTATGAGGAAATAGGACACGTCAATACATAAAATTACTATATAATAATTGGTTGCTACAATTATAAATAATTAGAAGTTAACAAAAAAATACAAAAATTCGGGAACATAAATTTCCCAGTCCAACATAAGTAAATTATATTAATAATAACCAAAATAATAATTCTTAAACTAAAATGAAAAAATTTACGTCTGATTGAAAATAATGAATATGAAAGATAGACTATTCAGACAAAAAGGTAATATAAATACCACACAATGTTTCTGCGATCCATGTTCCTTTCGTCAGGTGCTTAGAAGAGCCTAGAGAAACACAACTGAGCTTTTTGAGTGTTGTCAACTGACAAGTGCACTTGTGTTTCTCTTAGCACCTCAGGAAAGGGACAAGGATCCCAGAAACGTTGTGTGGTGTATTTATATTACCTTTTTGTCTGAATAGCCTATCTTTCATAGTCATAATTCTTTAACTACCCTAAGGGTATAATATAATATTTACAGTTCTAATAAAAAAATTCAATACTTACAAGTAAATAATTAATGATTCGAGAATTAACTATCATAAAATATAGAATTACACATCACACAAGAATAAACACAAAACTTGACACACGCACACTAGGATGAAACAAACGACGGACAAGTCACTTCACGAAACAGAGCGACGAGGAATCTGCAAACTCCAGGCCGTACATGAAACTAACAAACAAAAGAGCAGAAAATACGAAAAGAGAATAAGCAAGTTATTAAATAAATAATTTTATTAGCAACACATTTAACACTTTTGCAGTTTTTTTTAAAAAAAATTAATTATTTAAGAGAACGATCAAGAAACTGCTCTAATAAGTAAAACACTAGCGCCTTTCAGTAGAATATTTTTACATTGAATCCCAAAACTGCGATAGTCATTATTGTTCTTAACATCTGGAGGAAAACTATTGTATAAAATTCTCTCTGAATGGTGAATACTTCTCTGGTAGAGAGCAAAGATCTTAGACCTGAGCAATTTCTAGTCTCATAATCGTGAGACTCGCCATTCGTTTGTTTGAATAAGATTCATGTTCCGCTTAACAAACTTTAAAATTTAGTGAATAAACACTCTGGGAAGAGTTAATATTCGGAGACTTTTGAAAACGGTTTACAACTGGATTTATTATCCTTATTAGAAAGTATACTCATGGCACGCTTTTGCAACTGGAGTATTTCAATGCTCCTGGAGCAATTGCCCCAATTTGCAATGCCATAACACATTAGGGAATGAAAATACGCAAAGTACACCATTTTCGTAGTGTTGATGTTGCATTAAGGTTCTGAGACAATAACAACCGCAGAAAGCAAATCTATATGGTGAGGCCACTTTAAATTATTACCAATCTGAAGACCCAGAAAAGGCACCTCAGACTAGAACTTGTCTAGAAGGTTGTTACTACCATCCACTGAGAACTGGATAAACTAGTTTTATCTACATTAAGTGATTATTTATTAACATTTAGTTTGTCAAGTGTCTTGTTCACGTTTCTAACAAGATTATCAACATTTTTATCTGCAATCACTACATTTGTATCATCCGCGTAGAGAATTGATTTCAGGGGATGTACGAATTCTGGAAGATCATTAATATAAGGAATGAAAAGTAAAGGGCTGAGAATCGAGCTTTGAGAAACACAGAAAGTTAGCTTGACAGCTTCCACAGTCAACCAACTATCTGATTTGACTGTGCACGAGTCTGAGTGATCGTAATCTCATGACGTAGCTTTGATTCCTTTCTCTGATACTGAATACATTTATGGTTTTTTTACCGATAGAAACGTTTGGTTCTTTACTTTCTTTCAGAAAGATATTTTCTTTTTTTGTGGGCAATGACGAAAACCGTAAGAGTCTTTAGTAACAAATGGGTACCTAATCATGTTGTTTTAGAATTAATTCTGATATTTTCCCACCAGAATCGTTGCTTGTTATAACCAGCCAAGTAACATCGCGTTGATTAAATATGTTTAAACATTTTGATCCAAACATCGAGGATCTTCCTGATCGTTGTTAATCCCTCAGATTTTGAGGCGTTGTTTAAGATATTTAAACCATTTTCTCGTCGTACTTTTTACGAATTTGTAACGTTAACGTAAATTGTAGAAACGTTTCGATTTACCAACTCCGGTTTCTTATGTATATTATTTCCTTTAGTCTCTAGTTGAAACACAATACATCAGCTTATGAAAATTTTTGAAGATATTTAATCTGAAATTTAATGCAATAATGACGAATGTCACATTCATTTTCTTTTCGAAGGCAGTAAGAAGATTACTCTGATGTTTAGCGGCCAGCAAGACATCCTCGTGTCACAGAGGTCCAGGATTCGAACCCCTGCATAGGAATAGCTGATTGTGTTTCGTGAGTTAATGGAAACTGAGGTTAAGGCAGCAAGAGAATAGATACGCTGACCACGTGCTACACTTAATTCTAGAATGCCTCATATAAGATGGCAGCCTGGCAGTTATGCAGGTGGGCCAACATCCTCAATGAGCTGTATAACCAACGATAAAAATAATAAGAGAACCACGAATGTATATTTACATCTTATACCTGAGTGTTCATCGTCAAAACCATCTAGAGAGGAATAAATCGACACCACGAAGTGCAAAACACATAAATAATCTTCAGGATTGAAATAATCGGCATCAAGCGCAATAATAGACGGAAAAAATGTAAGTAAAAAAGAAAATAATTAAATAAAAAATATTTGACGTGAAAAAATAATTGCTGAAGCAAATTATATTGTCTTAAAAAAATTCAAAAGTAGAACATACAAAAATAATAAAATATAATTTAACCAATTAAAAGTGTTTTATGTAAGTATGTAGATGTGTATATGTATGCATGCATATATGTATAGATTATATATGTAAAAAACAACGAACAATAAGTAAAATCGATACTATTGTATCGATTTACGATTGCAATACGCACGGAAACACCTAATGGAGCAGTTGAAGAAGAGACTTTGTTGATTAAACAATATAGTTTTATATTGGTGACGAAGTACCTTTATGTACTAATAATTTTAAAGTTAATGTGATTTTAATTAGTGACAGGAAGGTATGTTATGCTGATGTTTTTCCAATGAATTCTTAGCTTGAGGTGTTTTATTAGTAGTAACGTTTGATTGTTCATATAGGATGATTTTGACAAGTTAATTGAAAGCTGCCATCCGATTATTTAATAAAATTAAAAATGGAGACCGTTTATGGTTATTTTTTCACGTCAACGACAAGTCATTTTTAAACATAATAAAAAATAGTCTGTGTATTATTATATTCTGAGGCAGATGTTGAAGCCATGAAGTAGTTAACAGTTTAGCGATTCAAAGAATGTTAAATATATTCCTATAGAATGTTCCACAGTCTAAATAAAAATATTTCACTGCACAAGAAAGCCGTTGCAATCGTTTATATTCATAAGATGGCGAAGTAAACTTTCCTAAAAATATTCCTGAATAGTCTTACAGACCATATTGTTCTTACACGTGAAATTCGTTTGATACAGATTCACATATTCACAAATACTTTAATACTTAAAGTAGGGTGAAATTTCAAGGTTTGTATAAAAAAGGTTTCTGAATCAAAGATGATTCTAGAATTTATTAAAAGTCTGTATTAGATGAAGGACAGTTAGTGGGCTATTAGGCAATTAACAGACATGGTTAAATGATAAAATAAATTTTCTATAATCCTACAATCCTCGTTGCTTTCATCCGTTGATTCACAGACGTAATTGGACTTCTTTCAGCTTAAATATTTCGTGAATTTGCATTTCCACAACATAACGGCTAATGAAATTAT
Organism: Zhengitettix transpicula; assembly: GCA_037074705.1. NCBI lineage: Eukaryota > Metazoa > Arthropoda > Insecta > Orthoptera > Tetrigidae > Zhengitettix > Zhengitettix transpicula. The sequence continues at coordinate 182,781,237 of CM073591.1, read as the reverse complement.
ATGTTAGACTACTTTAATTGTGTTTGTGTCACCATGATCTCAGGTAATGATAAGCTGAGTTAAGTCTCCAAGAAATTAACGTATTCTCGTCACCAATTTCAACCCGGACACCAAAGAAACATGCAACTTTAAATACAAAAAGACATCACGAGGCTACCACAATGAAAATAAAGGAAACACTGACTTACGTAACAAAACAACCGTTTTATATAGTGTCAACAGAGAACAAGATTAGCGTCGTCTTCTGCAGGTTGAGTCATAATTTAATAACATTTATATTTTCCAGATTTCTTCTCCGTTACGTTAAGGATGAGTGAGAAGAGTTTTTGTTTATCCGCCAGTTTTGTGGGGTAAATTTCGCTAAGTCGGTTGAAGGGCATTAGCGGCAGACGGACGACCGGAAGCCGGGGCCATAAAGACGACGTCGCGTCGTTGTCGGGTCGGGTCTGGCCGGGTCGGGCCGGGCGGGCAACAATCGCGCGCGTGCCACCGAATAGCGCGTTCCTTCCGGGAGGCGGCAGGCGCTTCCTCTCGCCTAAAAACCACCATGCGCGATTACTGTGCTTTTTGTAATGGATATCGCCACCATCACCATAACAAAGCTCCCCCCCCGGCCTCGCGGTAATTGTCGCGAGAGTATTCGTGTTACGGGCCACTACAAATTGCCACGGGAAATGTTGCAAATTTTATTAGCGTGGTTGGGGCGAGGGGGGATGACTTGCACAGATCGTCCCATGAGCAAGCTGTCACCTCTGAAATATGATGCTGCAAGCAGACTGCCTAACAGAAACACGATTTAAACATTCTGGTGAAATCTCAGCAAAGGCATGGGGAACTTCTCGCTCGTATGAAGGCGTTTCGATAGTCGTCACACATATTGCTGTTTTGATACGATTGTCCAACTTTATTTATGCTGACTTCTATTCTATATCATCGTTATTACTTCGGAAAATTTCTCAGGTATGAAATTTAGAATAAACTGTAGTTTTAGAAAATAAAACTGTTATTTTCCAAAGTATCCATTATCATACATCTATCATAGATTAAATGCGATTAATTATTTTATAAATGAGCAATTACCCCAGCGAAAGATATGTGAGCTTACTGATTACCCCTAAATATATTAATATCATCCTTTAACACGGAAAAATATATTTCTTTGGAAAAATAATTTTAAACCTTATTTTCTGTAACGGTATGTCTTGTATACTATGGGAAAGATAGTGGATAAAATTTAAAGGGAAGGAGGACGAGGGTGTGACGTTAACATAGTCAAACGCAACGTTTATATGACTTTAATAATTTGTTAATTTTTTCACTTACAGTTAGATTTTTTTTTGGTGAAAATCTCGAAAACTTGTTTTATTTTTACCAACGCATAAATATATATTGAATTTTTCACATCGCATTTTCTTTTGGCTCTGACATTTTTTTTATTGGCAAATTTGTGGGGATTGAATTCCATCAAATTGCGGAAAATGTTCATATCCGTCGAATCGTATTTCAATACAAGGCGATTTTGCGGGTGCATTAAAAAATTAACAATTGAAGAATCCCATCAATATTAATACAATTTTTCGTGTGACATCTTAAATATTTTTATTTGAACTTTTTTTAAAAAAACAGAAAAAATATATTGTATTAAAATTCAAAATCTGCAGCAGAATATTTAATTTTCGCATTTCGTGAAACTCCATCTTTGCTTGTGAGGGTAGCTCCAATTGTTTAGTTTATGTATAAAGGAAAGTTGTTATATTACACAAATTTTATACCTACGTATTGATTTAAGTTTAACGATTAATTTCGTATGAAGGAAATTGTTACTAAATATGTATTTATCGACGTACGTCAAACACGAAAAGAGCACTGCATAAAACTCAATCACAAAGAAACAAATACGGTTGCAGAAAGCATTTACAATACTGGGTCTAAAGATACCCTAACGGTAAATTGCAGACGGTTCTGAATACTTTCAAGGAAACTAGAACAGAAAATAGACACCTGTGACTAAGCAGCACGTTCTTGCGGGTCAGGAAGGTATAAAAAATAAACTTAACACAAACTGTATATAATTTGTAATCATCCGAAATTACAGAAAATTGAATGTGAAATTCAGTGTGTTTCATAATAACCTGTCTTGAAAAGTATGTGCAATTTTCCTGAACGTAAATATCTACTCACTGGAAATATAAAGTTACAAATCACCTCACTTCACTATCATGTTTTATTCTGGTAGTGTCGATGCATTTTTTTCACATTTTACGTAACAATATTCCCGTATTCATGCATTGTAGGTTTTCCCCGCTTACACTTTAACATAAGACAGCCTTTATATAAATTATCTTCAAATTCAAGTATCATTTCTAACAATATGGTTTGTTTCCATTATGGATCCCAAATTGTGCTGCTTCGGATTCAATTAACGGGGAAACTTCTGATTAACACGAATATGTTTCATTGGGGTGTATAGTCGTATAAATTATCAACGGGACCGGAGATCTTCACGATAGTACATATATGTCCTCACAGATCATTCTTCTTACATGAAATCATATATTATAATTTATATGATATATAAAAATTACCTTAACCCAGCGATACATATTCACCCTGATAATTTTTACTATTTTGGGTTTGCAATATACTTTTTCCCATATTTCTGCTGACAAAGTGCAAAAAATACTAGCTGTATATATTTTTTTTCCTCACACCCAAGATTATTGCTTTAGTAAATGAGAAAATATTTGCAGGTTTTACTCTCGGCCTCCGTTTCACATGTAACGTGTATTTTTAACATAACTGATTACAGTTATTCCTTTTAATTTCCTCTTTATTTTGCAGGGCCCATTCTTGAAATAATTATTGATCATTATTGATCTATACTTCTCTGTTATTTTTTATATACCTGTAGGTTATGCAGTAATAAGAGAAAAGTTAAACTTCAATAGATTTGTTAGGGAATCGTTTATCTTTCAGCGAACGCCTCTCGTATCTCATAATTTTACCAAAATAATTTATAAATTATTTTCATGCGGATTACAATCGAAGTTTTATCATTTCTTGTTTTTATTGTCCGTCATCCCTTCAAAATTAGTATGTAACATCACAATCGAAATATTCTAATGCTATTTCCGGGAATTTTACTAGCACAAGCTGAATGTTTTGCTGTGATCCAATTGTTCATTATATATTTTAGAATAAATAGTTTTATTTTCTTACTTTATTTTCAACCCTGCCAACAGCTATAACTGATTTGATTCCATTACCTTTTAGCAAGACATCTATAATTTGACCATTTTTTCGTACCTTACTTGTTAAATATAGATGTTCTACACAGTTCTCTGTATAGGTTCAGGTCTCCTTGTAATTTAATTCCTATGGAGACTTTTCTCTATTATTTTCCTTTCCTTATAGTTCCACTTATAATCGTTGTTATAAAATGGTCCGGCCATAAACAGTTTCAAACTATATATTTTGTAAAATGAAATATTTGCGTCTGATTAAAAATTAATAAAAATTAAATATAACCAATTACAGACAATATAAATATCAGGCAACATTTATGGAAGCCTTGTTCCTTTCTTCAGGTGCAAAAAAATCGCAAGAGCCTAGAGATACGCAACTGCACAAGTCAGTTGAAAAAACTGAAAAGCTAATATTATACTATAACTTCTTTTGCCTGTATTTGGCTTATTATATAATTTGTATATATTTGTTTTCTTCAACACGTAGAAGTACGAGTTGTTTGAAATTCACCTGTGTCTGAATTAAAATCTCATGACATTTAGCAATTTATCAAGATTTTTTGACATTTTCTTCTAGGTCGTATTGTAATTAAAAATCCTTCCAGTACACTCTTGAATGGTTGTGTTATTAATAATATTTTTATATCTGTAGCGTTTTGATTTTTTACGGTACTTATATTTAGTCCTTGTTAAAAATACTAGTTTTTTTTGTTTTATAATTGACTATTCCTTTGGATTAACAAATATGCTACGTCAATCTTCTCTATACTTTAAAATAATTTTGATGGTTATCCTATTATTCGAAATGCGTTATTTCTGTTCGAATTAGTAAATTTTTTTAGAATTTCTGACGATATTATACGTCTTTAAACTCAACTTCTTCATAAGCTTATATGACATATCTGGAAAATGGTTCAAATTGAAAAAAATATTTTGTGTGTTGATTGAATCTCTTTGAACTTCGTTATCTTCTAACAACTTGTAGTAGTATTATTCCATCTAATCCTTTCATGTCGTCATGTTTAATTTCTTGTAAGTCGTAGAAATATATATTTTATGAAGAAAGACAATTCTGCCTGAGAATTATTAACCATTTTATAGCAAGGCAAGTATTCAGATAAGAAGTCATCAAAGTCGTATACAAGTTTATAAAACTAGTGTGTTGCTTCGTGTGAGATGCAAGCTGTGCTTATTTCGGCCAAATTCTTGGTTTTGTAAAAATTGTTTATTCGCGTGTTCTACATTTACTAACACTTGTTTTCATAATCTTTAATGATTCCAAGATGTGTGTGTGTGTTTGAAGAATGTCAGATGTAAGGTTTCCTAAAATTTATTAGTCGGTTGATACCTTCAGATATGTTTTAAGACGTCCTAGAACAAAGATTTATGGAAATACACTTTTATGGAAGTAATATAAATCTTTATAATTGTTAATATTTGTTCAGCGAACAAACGATAGTTTTCTAGAAAATTATTCATAAGAATTATTACATTTTATTTTATTGTTAATGCAAGGGATGATAATTTTGAAAAAACTTTGTAGTAATCCGATGTCGTTCATTTAACTTCTGTCGAAAATCTATCTATTTAATTAAATTTGAGTTTTCAGGAAACTATTTGTTTCGCCTTTATTAACTTTTCAATTGAACACCATTTCCGATGCTACGACTTACTATTATATTTATAGGGGAACCGGTCGTTTTCCCGACACACGCCCCACTGCACGTTTTCCCTACAACAATATCCCGATTGACATTTTCTCGACGGGTCCTTCTCCCGAACAGTGCATTTATACGAAATAAAGCGTAATATTAATGTTTTATATCACTTAATATGTTAGTTACCTTATTATACATGATTGTTACTGTTATGTAAGTTATTCATTAACAATTTCAACTAAACTTGGCACACGTATCACTTAAGAATCAGAAATGACCCATGTGGATTTAAGATAACTATAACAGTCGGTGGGTGGGGGTAGAAGGGAATGACATTTTCAAAACATTACATCAACTACATTATCACCCCTTCCATCACCACTCCTAGGGGCGAATCTTTTACTTAACCCTGCAATAATGCATTAACTAAACCCAGCGACTTCCATAACACCGGATTCGACTCCAATAACGGTCGTTATGGCAATTTTTTATCATATCCTTTCACCACACTCCTAGATCTGTCTTCATGCCGTTAGAGGATGAAATTAGACACTGGAAATATTAATCTGAGCGCCACCGTACACTATTTATCTTCGTCGCCAATATAGGTCGTTATCGCCAATATAGGTCGTTTTATATATATATATATATATATATATATATATATATATGTGTGTGTGTGTGTGTGTGTGTGTGTGTGTGTCAACCATTCGTTGAAATTGTTCTAGCTTTTATGAATAACTCTTATTTTGTTATTATAAAAATGTACAACAAGTTAACTAACATATGAAGTGTTCTATAAAATTAATTTTACGTTTTATTTCGTATAAACACACCTTCGGAGAAAATTACATGTCAATCGGGTTATTGTTGTCAGGATAACGTGCATGTGGCAAGTGTGTGTCGGGATTTTTTTACGGACCTATATTTATGTGCCCGACGTAGACAACGGATTTTATTACTTCAAAGTTAACTGAGCTTACCAGTAGTACTAAAATGAAACCCTAGTATAGAAATTTTGAAAAACTTTTTGAATCATTTTTCTGACTCTCGTAAGAAAGGTTTGTTAATTTTTATATGCTGCTTAAGACACTAAAAATTTATGAACACTCATTCCAGGTTTATTATTGAACGACAATAGAATTACAGGATGTGAGACACCTCATTGTGCCCACATTATCAAAAGCAAAGACATACTGCGTTATTCCAACTCTTAGTAGAAAGATAGCGAGTGACAGAGTATTATCTTTCGTAAGTGGAAAATTATTCATCTGCACGCCAAAGTCGGTTTCTTACAATCTGAAGTTCAGGAGTAATTTATTCACTACATTTCGAAGACAATGCTTGTGTTTAGCCGTATTGTGAAGTATTTTATGCGACAAGAACATAATACCTCCAACATTTCATGTCCATTAGATAAACTTTGTGTTAGAATATTTGTTCGGGATCTCGACTATCCCTTATATAAAATGTTATTCACTGTGAATAATTTTTTTTTGGAATAGAATGAATTTTCAAAAAGCTTTTATGATAATCCATTCTTCTTCCGTTTAAATATTATTAAACGTACGCGTGTGAAAGGAATTATTTATTTCGTGTACTTTTTCATAAAAACTCAATTAATTCAAGGGGATTAGTAAAGTATTTATTTCTATTCGTAACAAAACTAAGACGGACTGGTTTTCCATAAACAATATATTCATAAATAATACCACGTACAACTATTTTTGCAATATTAAAAATGGAGATATTAAAATAAAATAATGAAACATCTCCCACAGTGCTTACGATTAGTTCTCTTAAGAATTTTTGTAAACAATTCGGGAACAAAATGAATATATAAAGGGACAAAGAATTAAACTTAATATTTTTGTAACACTAAAAATAAACGCAAATTGTATCACACGGTCGTGTTGTGTGAGCCCCTCGGTACAAACAAAAAAAATTATGATTGTCACAGTACAAGCAAAAAAAAGATTATTTGCGTTATCGACACAGAAACGTAAAGTCATGTCCAGATGTGGAACAAAAGGAGAACTTCGGTCACAGAAATGCCAGGTAACAATCACAAAAAGGGAACTAATATATTCATCAGGAAATTAGGCTGCTGAACTTTGAAACATGTAATAAGATAAGATGGTTATTCAAACTTCAAACGTTAATTTTAATGTATGTATACGACTTCCTCAGTCAAAAATTCCAACTTAATTTTATCTCATGCAAATTAATATTCAAAGTGAATTCAATAATAATATTTACCTGGCTCCCTCAATAAAACAGTATTTCGTGCTTCTACAAACGTACAAGTAAACCGTTTAAATATATAAACGACTCCGTCAGTCAAATAATGGAGTTTTATTGTTAATTCAATTATTGGTACAGGTTAACGTGGTTAACCAAAGATAATGTGTCTCCATGGTAAACTGTCTCTACCAGAGATATAGTGTATACTAATTAGGAATAAAATTGGAAACTTCTGCGTTTTGAATCATAATATCATTAATGATTCTTGGTAGTCTGAGAATAATTCATTTCCGACCTTAAGCGGACATTCCTTACTTTTACTAAACCTACAAAAATTCATTTTCATGAATTTAACTTTGTTTCAGTTCTATTAGAGTAACTGGTTTTACAGTATTTACAATGAAATTAAAATAAATTTACACTGTCAACTATTTTAATACTAGTATATTTTATATTCAGTTTACGTGACTAATGTGATATATATAATATGGATACGTGGAAAGAACAATTGTTTTGAAACCAATCACATAAATATAAATTCAATAAATAGTTTATTCATTCTAGAAATTTTACTTATGAGATGTGCAGTTGTTAATTGAAAGAATACATTTGTTTTCATGAGGATATTTCGGGTAAGCACGTGATGTAGTCAACAATGTTATCACTACTGTGATACGGTTCTCCAACTTGTCCTATTATGTGGTAAACAGTCCCCATACACGTGCTTCGATTAACCCATAATATATATATCCATCGTCTGTCTACTTAATTGATTCATTTCCCAACACCAATGCATCTAAATCTCTACTACGTTTTCCAAGTCTGGACACTAACTGAGCATCAGTGCCGCCAACCAAATGATGTTCGGTTATTGTCCAGAATTTCAAATAGCTGAAGGAGCCGAAAGCTACTGAATTTTAAAATTGTGATTGTTAAGTTGGTTTTTAACTACTAGAACATATCCAAAACAGTCTACCTAGTCAGTATCTACAAATAACAATGTTTCAGATATAAATCACTGTAGTTCATATACAAAAATTAAGAAATTTCTTCATCAATTTTAATTCGATGTTCCCGTTTAATGTCTTCTTTCCAATGACTGTCGTTGTTAATATTCTTTCCCAATATTTACTAATTATTATCTAAATTATAAATCTAAATTTTAAAAATTCTAAGGCTTGTTTGCAAATTTTTAGGCATTGCGTTCAAAAACCTTCCAACGCATCTTCCATTAATTCAACACGTACATTTATTATTTCATCGTTTGAATCTGCATGAAACTTTATTTCGCTGTAGAATTTTATTAAGTTTTCGAACGAATTAGTGGTTACAGTCTTTAAATAACCATATTTATGATAAAGTCCAGTCCTTTTTACCGTCAGTTATCCATTGCGTAAATAAAGTTTTCTGTCATCATGTTAAAACACTTAGGAGAATTGATTTTCTACAAATAATCTCCGTTCACTAGTTTGTCTTATTTGTTCAATGGTTGCTGAACAATATTCACGTTTAGTGGATGGAATTATTTGTATTTTCACTAACTCCAGTTCTCGATATATTTCAAATAAAACTATTAGTCAAAGCTAAATCCGTAGTTTCTCCTATTCTTAGATACTATTACGCTCACGAGTATCTGGTGCGGATTGGATTGCATTTACGTGAACTTATGATGTTAACTTTGCTTTCAAAATTATAAAAATTTTCAAGTGTAGTGACATCGTATATAAAACAGTAGAAATCGCTCTGAACTTCGCATTGAAAAACATCGCCTAAGCCTTTTTGAATCAAGCATTCATTATTCCCGGATAAATCGTTAAATAGTCATCCGGATTAAATAAAAACTTTAACTATACAAAATTTATATATAAAGAGTTGTAAAGCATTGTTAATTAATGGAGCGTATTACTCGCTGAAAGACTTCGTAGATAGGAAGGACAGATTAGATCCTCTTTAGTAAAACAGTTTGCTGGTATCCTATCACGTTCTGCTATTATTTTACAATTATAATCTTCTAGAAGTTAACTGCCGACTTATTTTCATGTTCGATGGAAATCGAAGTAAGATTTGCTACTGGAAACTCCGTCGAATGTTGATTAATATAGTTATCATATCTTTAATTACTGTAATAATCTTTAACGTTGTCTTCAATCTTTTTTTTTGTAAAGTAAAATGTTTTTGTCATTTAACTTTGTAATTTCAATAAAACTTCTTTTGTAGTAATCTTACATTCTGGCGTGTCTTTATATATGAATAATAAATGTAAATCTAATTATTAAAAATTTATTTCTGAATTAATATAGGCCTAATAATTAAGCCACATAATTTAATTCGCAGTACAAACATTTTTTTCGCGAAAGTAATCGTGAAACGTTCTACATCAATAATAGTTACGTTGAACTAAAAGTAGAGCTTCTGGCTTAATCTTAAAAAATGAAACACTTATATGTTTTGATTTACAGTTCTTTGTTTACTTCGTGCTGTTTTTCCATACTGGTATTTTGAGTTCGTGTACATGAGAATATTCGCAAGGAATCCACTGGTTTGCTTTTACCTGGCTGTAAATCCAGGCGCTCGCGTTGTTTAGACCGTTATTTGTATTTCGCTAGTCAGAAAAGAAAAACTTTCCCCACAGTCTTGAGTCTGAACTCTCAACTCTCTGAGAAGGGTTCTCTGTAAAATATTTCCTAGCAGAAGGTTTGTCGCTTGGACGTGTGCCATCTGCACCAGCAGTGTTTGTCTAGAGCAATCTGCCGGAGAAATATTGCGCTACGAAACTTCCCGCAAGCAGCAATAAAACAAAACTTTTCCCTCCAAAAGAGGTATGAGCTTTTGAGTGGAAAGGGGTTGCTCCGCCGTAATCAGCGGAATGGGCCGTCGGTATTTCAGCATTCGTCTGCTGACAAATTACGAGCAACGTCGCGCACTGACCGTCGCTCCAGACAGGAACGCTCTGTTCAAACCACAAAAACCGAACACAGGAAATTGTTTCTGTTTTTTAAAAAATGAGTTTCCAGTCCGCAGGACTTAAGAATAAATGTTTCTCGTAGCCCATTATCTCGAAACATTTCATATATTAATTCAGGTAATGCATTTTCGAAGATTGATGAAATTAGGAGATATTGTTCATTTCTCTAAATACAAGTAAGAAAATTTCATAAAATTCATCTACTGCTATTAAAATTAAAATTATTTTTTATGCAACAACCTAAGTAACAAATTTATTTAATTATAACTTATGGAGTTTTCTTTCTTTAATATTTCAAAGCTTGATTTATTAGATTTTCGGGTGTGACTTTAAAAGGTTTACTGTTCTTTATAGAAACACAATGCGATTCAATTCATTTACACCAGCCAGTATCTTCGGTGATTTTATCTGACGTGTTTATGCCCTGTTAATATGTCTGCTAAGACTCCTTATTTATAATACATCCATTCCACTTAATTGACAACAATAATCAACGTTTACTTTGAATTTCTTGCAATTTTTTCTTCACCAGCTTACACCTTTTTTGCATACAGTATTAGAAACCTGTGGTAAAATGCAGTATATCTGGTTTCTCCAGAATAGAATGAATTTTCTTTCAATATTTAATGATTATATTCCCTAGTGTTTTTTTTTCATTTATGTCAGTGAATAATTTCTTACCGTGGAAACGGGAATCAAGAAGAGAAATGAATTCTACAGCCAGCTACATTATTTTATTACATGTTACTGACTTAATATAAAATTTATACATATATTTATTACTGACATTTGTCGTAGACGTCATTTCACAGTTCTAATTTCAATAGTATTGGCGCAAACGAATTACTTCGTGGAATTCTTGTAATCTTTTCACTTACGTAAACTAGTCTCCATTTCAGAAGTTATTTATACTGTGAAGCGTAATATTTTATAACGTTTTACTACATTACGGAAAAATATTTTAGATTTGAAAATATGTTTTTTACTAAGCGACACTCAACATATTTTTTATATATTGTAAAAATATATGAATGTACTGGGGAAATATGCGAAAAATTTAATTAATCAAAAATAAGTTCATCGTAATATTACATACAATTATTTTAATTCTTTCTTTTTCTAAAAAATGACGTACCATAAGACGTGCCGATTACTTTTCGATGAAACGATACAACTGTTCACTTTTATTTGCTTCAGTAAACACATTATTCAAGTTAAGGAAAAAAGTATTACATTTTTTTTGGTCATTTTAGCATAAGCAGTGCGTTTCTCTCTGTTTATTTATAATTCTTATCGTTAGTGGCTGTCGTAATACGTATTGTATGATTGTTTATGCAACATTATTCTAAAAATAGTAATATACAGGAAAGGAGTTTAAAGCACTTCCTCCTTATATATTTTTGATAACAACGTATCTCTGGCACTGCATATTGTTTCAAATAATAACTAAACATAATTGCTAAATATTACGTGATATTAATTAATAATTGAGCATTAAATAAGTCATCGTAGTGTGTATATCATGATGTCCAACTCATTCATCTTGTTTTATACAGAGATATACGGTCTATGACATGTTTTCGAGAACAATACCTTTTTGTTTGGTTCACTGATATAAAGAGTGCAGTTCGATTTCAGTAATGTGGATAGCATTGGGCGAAAAAAAAACGGGGGGGGGGGAGGGAAATCTGATCCCCAGTCGTCGCGAAAGTGGATGGCTTTGCAGGGATGGAGTTCCCTTCTAGTGATAATAGGTAGGCGCACTTTGCCAGATGGAAGGTTCTGCCTTTTAGTGCGCCCCGACACGCGCTCTACGTTCCTCCATTGTCACAGATCTCTACAAATAACGTCCTTCTTTCGCGTGTAACACATTTGTACAACCTTATAAGCAAGCATACCGTCGGATTGTATTTCTATGAGGCCGGAGAAGGGGCTCGTATTCCCGGAAAGAAATATCCTTCTTCAAATCTCAGCAACTTTGCATGATGAATGTGGATTAGCGTCGTATCCAGTAGAAGGAAAAATTTTGCTACCAACTTTGGAATTTTACACGGACAAAGGAAAATTAGCTTTGATTTTTGAGTGTCTTAATCGTCACAGCCAGGTCAGCCTGGTCTTGTTCTCCAGCTGGCCTACTTGTTTACATTCACTTAAACACACACGAAGGACATTTGCATGCAGCTGTTTGTACCAGTGTCGTGGCATCTAGTGTCGCCCTACACGATCTTAGATACTTTCACATAGCCTATCAATTTACTCACTCCGAACAAGTATGGGAGCCAAAGGAGATTGCGACAACTGCTGGCGGAAAAGTAACATAGTACCATCTTACTAATTTCGATATGTTCTATGGGAGGAATCGATTGAGATTTGTTTACGGATGTGGTAGGGAAGCTAAATTTTTATCCAAGACATACAATGTCAATAATGTGGTTACTGTACCATTTATCTGTGTAATTGTTATGTCTGGAGTAATTGGGAAAAGTTTTGGTATGTAGGAAATCAAACTTCTTTATTTTATCTGCCCGTAGGCGAAAATTATATCTGATTAAACAGGAGGATTGGCGAAAGGGAAATTTATTATAAATGTTGGCAGGCATCATTGCAGTTCTAAAATTATCATTAAAATCAAGTTGTTTAAAAATTGTTTGGTATTTATATAATCACTTCTTCTGTATGTGGCTATTTTATCTTATTATGTTTCTAATTTGATCTTATTTGTCAGTTTAAAATTACTACTATTTTATTTACGCAAGATTAATGTATAGTACAAGAAGTAATACAGTGCTGGACCGTATCTGCGTCCTAAAACGCATTGTTCGAGTATAGAAGAAGAGAAAATTTAATATTTTGACACAGTAATTACATATGATGTGTAGGGTAAGGTACAAAACTCTTGGTGTTGTACTACGGTACGATTTATTATTTAAATCCCTATTTTACTGAAACAAATAGATTGGATAGCAGAGTAAATATTTCAGGATAAATTATTTATTAATAGATACAGAGAAATAATTACTTATAATTATATCAGATTACGCGGCAAAAATTTAGACAATTTATGCAACAGATATTTCATGAATACAAATTAATGTCTATAGAAATCGAACGATTACTACGGAAATCTCTTTCTCAGTTGATTAATGGGGTACTCTTTTCACTTGGAGAAATCATTAGTCGCGCCCTCTAAAGTAACACGGTTAGTCGCGCTAGTTCCAGGAAAGCTAAAGTCAACTATCCCATTGATGGTAACCTTTTTCTTTATTACAGACATATGCATTTTAGACACATACAAACATAATTCATACATCGAATTTCAGTCTCGTTTAGTTAAAACTTTAAAACATTCTTATAGAAAATCTGCTATCAAAATAATTCTAATTTTATAATATTTACTAATTTTGTGAACCAAACACCAGTCAGATTCCAAATAGATAAACAGTTCCAGAATGCTTGAAATATAATTGTTTAAAAATTCAGTTAGTTATTTATATTCTTGATTTTTATTGCTTGTTAAAGTATTCTTATTTTGTGAAAATTTTGATGAATTGCTCATAAATAACAAAATCTCGATAATAACAATTTTGGTAAAATAATACCATTAATCAAACCTGTTTGAAAGTTTTTTGAATTTTTGACAAGACATTCTTTCCTAGTTATCTTATGAATACACTCAAACGCAAAAACTTTCTCAATTTTTAAAACAATATTGTTTTTTACATTGTATTTTAGTTTCATTGAAATATGCATGCCCGCAGTATATTTTAAATCTAATTCGTCATTTTTATGAACCGTATCCGAGTCATCAGACGTAGTTCCTAAAATATTTTAAGTTTCCGATTCATCTTCATCTTCAATTTCGTCTGGTACAACATTTATGTCATAATTATCTGACTTTAAAATACTGTCTAGAATTTCGTCTACTTCTTGACTCATTTTCCACAATTCTTCACAAACAAAAAGTTTTGGTAAAAACCACAAATATAATATCCACTTAGGACAATAAAAATTTAAGTATCGAAAGAGAAATATTTGATACTAAAATTGAATAATCAACAATGATATTTAACAAAAGAAATATATTATCACTCCGTACTATTACGGCAAGAACGGGTAAAGTACTGACGGGAGTGGTCGCAGTAGTTACTTAAGACCGAAGATACGTTATTTCCTTATTCAAACGTAACTTTCCGAAAAACTACTGATGCTTTTGGACTGTGGCTAGAGCGACTAACGGAGGATTAATTTTAGTTAAAAAATTATATTTACGTATAATATGTATGTGAAATAACCTTGTAATATGAAACTAACTTCTCTGTTCATATGTTTTAGAGTAATAAACTTTTGTGTGCATGAAAAGAACAGAATGGAATGAATATATTTAGCAGTTATTTGTTCCGAAATGACTATTTCAAAGAGTTGGTTATGCGCTCATACATTAATTAGTATCGAGGACATTCTATTATTTTGGGAACTATTCCTAAGAAATACTTGTATCCGACATTTTCTATGAAAGTGTTGAGTCAGATGGTGATATAATTTTTTGTGAGATATCAAGTGATCTGTTCTGTTATGCATCAATCAGCAGCTCACCTGAAGTATTTTCTTTAGTCTCGACCCTCAAGCGTGCTTACTTGACGTTAAACGAACTGTACTTTATTCATAGAGCTTGTAAATGTATTGGAAGTGAAAAGTGATTTTATTTTTCTCTAAAGAGCTCTTTACAAGCGTCAAGTAGTCGTTTGAAATGTTACAGGCAGTGAAATATTTCTTATTTATATATTACTAAAATATTGGGAAATGTTTTATCAATCAGAGGGTGAGTTACTGGAACTAAATTTGGTATAATAATCCTAATAATAATATTTATTTATCACAAGAAAATGTTGCTTTCGATTAGTGAATAATCTCCTGCCTTACGGTCCTTTCCTATTTATGAAATGTTTTCTCTTCCATGTTTCAATAATCCCATATTTTCATTTTACAACCATCAATAATAGTGGAGTATTATATAACGAAGTGACACACAACGGTTCTGTAACCTTTTTGCTTTCCTCGGGTGAAATTTCGGCTGTTTCAAGTTTATGAGACCTGGTTGAAACTTTCCAAAAAATTAAATCACCTGATTAAAACAGAAAGAATGGCAAAACCGTGGTGTGGCTTTACTTTGTCAATTAATTTTGTTGGCTAGTTCTTTATCTAATTGGTTTTCTTCTAATATAAAAGTTTTTATATCTTCAGTAGCGGATTATGTTCCACAGATTCTTCAGTTCAGTTCCTAAAATTTACTATTTTGTAAAGAATATTTCCCTATTAACCATTTCTGAGGTTATTATTATTCTTCAACTGTATTACAATGATAAAAATATATTTGTCACTTTTTTAGGTTAGAATTGAAGCGGAGTATTCGCCTAACGTTTGCCAGATGGAAGGCATTATTCAATGAAAATTTTCTGCTTTAGTTCATTACGGAAAGGGGAACTATTTCCTTTGTTCGTCGCGTAGTAACGTCTCTAACTCGCGTGACGTCACGGTCTCTTGGCGATCAGGATTTTAACACAAAATGATCATATTTTTTAATCATAATTCTTTCCACCTTTATGCTGGGTGTTGCACACCCCCACAGTTCCGTTTCTCGTGATTGGAAGAATATATATACCAATTTTGGTTGGAATCAGTCCACGCGTTTAAATCTGTATGGAGATTAACGTAAATACATTCAAATATACATCCTTTTTTATTATATAGATAAAGATGTTTGTAATTGCATTTGAGCTCAGTACGTGCGTCTTCGTGGGAGATGAAAGACGGTGAAAAGTCAAGCCGTAGCTTGAAAGAGGAAAACCTGGAAATGATTACCGGAACAAGAAATGAGGTTTTTATTTTTAGAGTAACAGGCTACATGAAGGTAATCCACACGGTGGCAACTCCCCTTTAATGGCATAGGAAGGGATTTGAAAGGGGGGGATGCGAAAGGTAGAGGAAGGTAACCCAAGGTTAACGAGGGCTCCTGGGCTGTAGAAATTTGCCTAAAAATGATGCAGGACAAACACTAGAATTCCTGCATCAGGTAGGTCGGGCACTTGGTACTTGTCCCACGCCCTTACGATGGCGGGAGAGGCGTTTGCTGTGGGGACGCATCATTTCCTTATCCGTGACTCGACCAGTTTAGGAGGCACTTGGCCGACTGTTCCAATGGGAAGAATGACCAACTCTTACCGTAGACCCAACGTCTGTGACCCCGGAACAAACACCTCTCTAAACCTTAGTTCAAAAATGGAGAGAGGTATTCCCTCTATGTTTCGGCATAAAGGTTCACCTGCGATGGAACATCACAGGCTTTTTTGAATAAATCAGGTCCCGAGATAAGAATTTTCTATTCGATTTTTTGATAATTAACTGAGAGCTTATATGATGATGGTAAAAATTCAAAGCAACTCAAACACAGGTCCAGCCAGATTTACTTCAGGAATTATCGGATGAATGTAAAATAATTAAAGTTTTTGATTAATATAAAATATTTTAATTAATATCAAAGCAATGAAATAGAAATACAATAATTTTGCTTATTTCTTAAAGCAGTTTAAAACATGTATCATCGTTAAGTTAATTTGATTATGGCGAAATCATTTTAACAATATAATTTTTATACACTAAAATCTTATCTGAACTGCTGATGGCCGTATCTTCCTCCGCGTTTCTTAAAGCCGTCTCGCTGTCCTGAATTATTTTCTGGAAAACTCTCTAATCTTCTCCCGTGTACTTTACTTTCACAATACTCTGCTTTTTAATTGACGCCACTTAACTCTCAATCACTTTGACGACGTTTAACATTTTAAATACATAAACATGCTCCTTGGACCCCTGTAAACACCGTTTTATTTTAGCTTACGTCCGCTTTAGACAGACACTCATCGGCTTCTGTCTTCAATCTGCTGGTCTACCAAACAAATGTGTGAAAGTCATAAACACTCCAAATCATTGACAGTTTAATTTAATTTTTCATACAATATTTGAGTCATTCAAAATTTTGCCTCATTACAACATATTTTTGAACATCTCGGGTTACGAGTTCTTATACCGGACAAGGAAAGTAATTTGTAGTGACAGACGTAAAAGTTATATAAAAAAGGGATAAATTTAAGTGAATTTCTATGTAAATATCACAGGGAGAGGTTAGATAGGAATCAGTCATTCTATGTTTGGAGAGAGATAGAAGCAGATAACCAGCGAAGTGAAAGTATTCAACGAACGCCAGAGTCCAGAGATAGCAAATTTAATATTTTGGATTCATTCCTCTTTACACAGTTTTTTAGTGTCCAAAATATGGGATTTGTTTTCTTTGTTTCCGAATTAAATACAGAGGAGTTCCTGAAAATATACAAACAAAGATTCTCTGCAAATATATTTCGTAAGCGGAATATTTATACAGTTCAGAACTATCTTTGGCGGGCAGATACTATATTTATATTCTTAGGATTAATTTTTCAGCCGACAAGCAAAGTGTTTTTATCGAATGCTGTATTGTAATATACATTAAGAAACATCCTTGGGTTTCACGGTCCCGAGACAGCCAGTCTGTCAACTTGCATGATTCTATCTGGAATTCAAGAGGCACGTGGCCTTGTATCTTCATTCTGTTGGTCTTTCACTCCGTAGAAAAGGAAACAGCGTAGGTATAACAAGAAGTTTTTCATCCTAGTACTAAGGTAGGCCACACGATGAAATCAGGGAAAACCCGAAATTCTGCCTATTGTTTGCTTGACATTACTCAAGTATTTTTGAACTAAATGAACAGATAAAAAATTAACTTTTCCATCTATTGAGGATAGGTATTAATATGCTTACAAGAAGATTTTTGATTTTTATATAATTATAACTTACTGAGAAATAATAATAAAATTATTTAATAGATTAAATTTCTCATATATGTGTGTGTAGAATAATATAACTCATAAATTCATGTACGCTTTAAAATAACAACTGATTATTAATGAAGAATCTTGAAATATTAAAATAAATATGAAGCTTCTGTTCTTCAGAATTTTAAAAATTTCATTATTATAAGAAAATTATAAATAAGTCCATGAGACAAATTTATATAATTAGTTAAACACCCAAGAACCTACAAGGTTGAGTATTTATTTTGATATAATATTTGACCATCGTCCTAGTCTTTTCTTTGAGTATTTATTATTTCTTAAATCCTTAACATATTGCAATAAAGATTATATTTTTACGTGTGTTTTATATGAAATATTGAATTCTGTTAATGAACAGTTACAGACGATTTATTTATTAAATTGAAAAACAACGTTTTGGTACATGTTTATACCATATTCAGGTCTTTTACATTACAACTTAATATTAAAGGCTATTTAAGACCATTTTTAAAATGTACCTAAATTTACACGTCCGCTTTACTGTGTTAAGAAGTGCGTCGGAAGAACTTAAAAATTGTAGGGGTGTATTTTTTTAAGTATGGTGTCAAATAGCTTTTAAAATTTAGTTACCGAAACTTTGTTTTTCTAATTTAATGAATAAATTGGCCATAATCAGCATAACATATTGTAACAACATAAAAAGTGTTTATTTACACACATATTTCGAAAATAAAATGCATATATTTTCTTTTAAATGTATTTATTATGATTTTTGTCTAATAAACACATTGATTAAGTGGGTTATTGCCCGTAATTTTGTACACTTCTCTCATTACTCCTTCAGCGGAATATTGTTTTACACTAGAATAATTTTTAATTCTGTCATATCGTTATAAGGTTCATGATTTCTCACTGTACGTTTCGTAATCTGATTCCAACACATTTTCTCTCCGCTTCTACGACACAACAGTAGAAATCTCAAACGATAATATCAAGTATACGACTTGTAAATCAAAATATTATTTTCGCTAAGAAAGCACATGTTACAAAGAATTTTGTTTCTAGCAACAGTTGTTATATTTAATAATAATAAATATAGCCAAATGCAGCCGAAATAAGTGATAATATAACACTGATAGATTTACATTGGCTATGTCCTGGTTATGTCGGGTGGGGGGAGGTTGTTTAGCCTGTTATGGACCAGCTCTGCAGCCCCACCACAGATATTGTGTTAAGCAGACTGCACTGTCATGTTATATCACTGTGACACGCCAATCCAGGAGAAAAACTTTCTGCGAGTCTAAAAAAAACCCAAGTGCTCCTTTGGTGGGCTGTAGCTGAGGATTTTTGATCACAACACTTAATATTAAAACAAAAACACTGTAATATCATGTTTTGATTTTGTGAGATGTATTTTCTTAATAATAAGAAAAATAGCCAAATACAGACAGAAGAAATGATGTTCTCTTTTTCAGTTGCGGCAGTACTGCACAATACAGGTGGAAAAACTCAAAATCTATTGTCTGCATTTGGCTATTTTTCTTATTATTAATTTTCCAAACAGACGGTTACGGTTAATGCTTCTTATCAGAATATATGTAACTCACTTTAAGAGTAAAAAAATTAATCACATTCTCAGTCAAACATTTATTAGTAATAAAGTTTACCTAAGGTTTTTTTCAAGTTATATTCTTTATCTTGAATCACTTTCATTGCCTAATTTTATGAAAGATGTCCGTTTAAGTAAAATCGTTGAATGATAGATAAACCGACTATATGAAAAGTAAAACTCAAAATTTTATGATATTGGATGTTTAACTCCAAGTTAAATAAATTTCCCTTTTGGTTTAATTAATGTCAATTCTAAAAAACAGAATCTCCATATTCATATTTTAGAATTTCTTTATAAAACAGATTTTATCTATTTGTATCGACGGGGTGCTTCATTCAATCCATAAAACTATGTATTTGGTAAGCACAAGCTACATGTTTAAGTTTTATCTCCTAAATAGTTTTTAAAAGAAGAATGGTTATACAAATACAGTCATAGAAATCATGTAAGTTTTATGTCTTGCAAGAAACGACTTTGTCTTATGTGAGAATACTCGAGGATTATATTATCCATCTCAAGGAAATATCAACGACTTTAGTACGTACGTTTAGTGAAACGATTTAAATATTCCTAAAATTTAGCGTGTTTCTAAATTATCCGTTTTCAAAACGTACGTCATCCAGTAAAGTGGAAGTTCTCATTCTTAATGTCCTTTATTCGTTATAGGGATCAATTGACCTGAATTTATTTATTGATATGTATAATCATGTCCTACAATTTTTAATATTTTACATTGTATATTTAATAATGTAACTCTTTATAGGCTGTTTATAAATTTAATTTTCATGATCTCAAATCTTGAGTTACAAATGCAATTTTGGAACTTAATCGAGAATATTTAATTTATTCTTGTGTTGTATTGCGTTGCATTTTACTGTTAACAGAACTATGCTTATTAGTAATAATAAGAAAGATAGTCAAATACAACGTTTCCGGAAGCGTTCTGAGTTTTGTCTTCTGACTCGTGCAGTTGTGTCTCTCTAGGTCTTGCGTTTTTTCTGCACCTGAAGAAAGGAACAAGGCTTCCTGAAACGTAGTGTGGTAATTATATTATCAATTCTTTTGTCTTTGTTTGGCTACCTTTCTTATTATTAATTTTTAATCAGACGTAAATTTTCCATTTTAATATGTAACGCCTAGGCATATCATTAGGGTCTTCTAATTCTTTTTTAATCGTGTTTATTATGTCTTTTATAAATTTAAAATTGCTCACTTTCGGCTTAAATATTTATTCTAGTTTTAAAACTTGGTTGAAACGTTCGAACAAATTAGTTATTACGAGGTTGGCTTTAAGTTTTTCCAACCTACTCGTGCAGTTGTGTCTCTCTAGGTTCTTACGTTGTTTTCTGCACATGATTTAAGGTACAAGGTACCCAGAAATATTTTGTGGTGTTTGTATTTCTACGCCTGTTTTTTGAAAAATACAATCTCTAAAATATGGACACTAGACCGAAAATTGTTTATGAATCCATAAACATCTTAGGTTTCTTTCGTTATGTAAAAGAAACATATGGAAGAGAAATATGTACAAATCCTAGGTGAATGTTTCTTAGTTTTTTATTGAGTTAATAGTATAATTTTTTTGTTCATCCGCTTTTATAAATACATTGGGTCCTTGATAATACAAATTTATTTTGGACAATTTCTGCGCAGGAAAGACCTGATGAAAGTACAAACACGTACCGAAACGTTGTCTTAAATAAATAACAATATTGTCTAGTATTGGTAAAAAAACTGCATTATTTATTTATATTATAAATTTTTTGTCTGTATTTAGCTACCTTTCTAAAAATTATTTTTCAATCTTTTTTAAATTTTTCATTTTTCTACTTATTAGTTCCTATGATTTTTTAATGTCGGAACTTGACTTATGTTTGATGTTTATCTTCGATCTTCCTTTTGCAACTGAAGTTCCAATCCCTTCGAAACAGGATTTATCACATTCCGCTGTACCTTCGTGTATCGGGAATCCTTTCACGGGAAATAATTTCTTTCGTCAATACAATTCCTTTTTCCTTCGAAGAACTGGGCTTGTTATGTCATTTTTTCCCCCCAGTATTTCATGAAGAGATTAATGTAACTATTTGAAAATTGTAACGTATACATTTTCATCTTCGCAGAAACTACTTTTTCTCTTTTTACTTACTGTCTTTGCACTCACTCCATGCGTGAAGTTAAGTCCACCATGTTCTTGATTTCTAGACCGTAATCTCCTCTCAACCTTTAAACCTCTTCACCTTCTTACATCGAATTTCTCCGCAAAAAAAAATTAAGCCATGTCGTACGGTGAGCATCAATAAAAAATGACAAAAATAGATGTCTCTTGGGTGATCGAGACGCGATCGAGCGGAAGAGCTACCGGTAAGAAGGACCGGGTTTAATTGGTGCTCGGGCACAAAAGCGCAGGTAGAGACCGCCCTAATCCAATTGCGATCCGTCCAGTCGCGGGGTTCTACAAACAGGATCAGGCATTGTCCTGCAAACCAAAGACCGCCGCCTACCCGCTAAAAAGGACGCAATTGATTCCGCCAAACAAGCCACGCACTGGCACACTCAAATAAAACCATCCTCTAAATACTCACGAGCCTGGTTCTGTGATGAACGCCGGATCACGTATCAAGCCCATTGTCACGCTACGAGGATTTATGCTCATGTTAAGATAATAAACGAACGTTAACGTCTTCATTTAAGGTATGTATTTGCAAACATTTCATTGGAATACAAAAAACTCTAATTTCCTCTCAATATGACGATTTATTAGTCTTCAAGAACTGACATAATGTTAATATTTTATTATTAACAACAAATGAATGATATATTATTCTCCGCTTTTTAAGACTCATAAAAAACTGCGTTTTTTTTATTTCCACATCCGGTCAAATCTTCTGGTATGAAGTTGAAGTGGTCACATTTGTAAAACATAACGTTTTCCTGGCACTATACGGAATTCGACAATAGTATTAGTGAACGTAAAACGTTTTTTACAATTAATACTAAAGGCATATACAGATTGTTTTCGAGTTTCCCGTTATATACGAGAGAAACGAGAAGTTTAGCTTTGTAATTTGTTTATAGTGATTAGGTAATTAAAATATAATTAGCCAAATAACAGACAAAAATTAGTACTAAAAAAGTACCGTGTATTATTTAGCTATTTATTTATCTAAAATACTGTGGTTGTGACTATTATTCTTTCGCTGATGACGAATCGAGTTTGTCTACTTTCATTCAATGCTTACCTCTTTATCCACTTCTTCAGGACGATCAATGTCTTTGTCGCTATCAGCTTAGCTGAATAAATCTATCGGTGTGGTTTATCTGTCTTGTTCCTTGTATCCCTCTGCCGTTTTCTTGTTAATTTTTTCTCTCTGTTGTATGTTTTTTCTTTCTTGCTCTTCCCCCTTTTCCGTATTTCTTCCCCTTTATTCAGACAATGGAATACGCAAAAAACATGTATAACAAAACGAGAAATGGTTACGGGGGGGGGGGGGGGGTTGCAACGGAGAGAGCAATAATATCTGTTATCTACAGAAGGTTGATTCAACGTTTCGAATAGTAAAATTATCTTCTCGCAAAGGGAAGTATCAATAGGTGAGAATAGGAATAAATTAATGGCTCATTCAGATATGAAATCACAAACAGCTGACACAATGTTGATATTTTTTTATTAATTATATATTATTCTTTGCTTTTTGAGACTGATCAAAAACGGCGGTTTTTTTATTTATACATCTGGTTTGGAGTTGAAGTGATCACGTTTTTAAAACATTTAGTTTTTATGGAATTCCTTCCAATTTTTTTATACGGGGGATATGAGGAGTGTAAGAAATAAGTTTCCAAACATGCTCATAGTTATATGATTTCCTTACGTCAGCGGTTTGGGGCTATGGATTATCCTGTTGCATTCCCTTGCCTTCAATTGCGGCTCAGTTGTTAGCAATACGTTTCAGATGTTATATTTATACTTCTGGGAAGCATTTCGTAGTACACTACTCCGTATTTATCCCACCAGACGCATAAAATAATTTCCTATGAAGCTCAGAAATATTTTTCCTAAGTTGATTTAAGCATTTCTCCCAAGAAGTGCAAATGTCGCACAATGATTGTCTCATCTGATATTTATCGGGTTGACAGAAGTGGACCGTCACGTGTTAAAGCGTCCAGGAGTTCTTCTCCAAAGCCCTACGGCTTGGCCGGGGTGAATCACGTCAAAGGTTCTGTATTTTCCTGAATTATTTTATAGCTGAGATTTCTGCAATGGCAATCACCAGGTAGACAGAATAGTTTCCGGTTGTCTTCCTGTCTTTCTTTTTTTTTAAAAAAAAGAGTTATTATTTTGGAAACGGTTCTTCTATTTGGCATTCCACCTTTTTTATCTTAAAACTAAAATGAACACCCATCGAATAGGTGAAATCCAAATCGTATTTACAATACAAAAAATGAAAGATCTTCACTGTTAAGATGTACCATTGTCATAATATTTTAAATTAATATTTGTCTTATTTATTAAACTTTATACAAGATAACAAGAATAAATCGAGCCCTAAGACCAAAAATATATTAAAATAAAATAATATATTTCTCAAAGGTTTCAGCTTTTAATATTAATGATAAATACTGAATGAGAACTAATGCAATTTACTTATGAGTGTTAACAATTTTTTATTGATAATTTATAAATAAATAGCACTGTCTAATACAATTTACTAAAGGAGAAGAAACAGTAACTAAAATTATTATATTACTCATATACCTGGACAATTTTCGTAATATGGACGACGATTTAAATTTGTAATCAATTTTCACGGTTACTTACAAAACTTAAACCGAGTGGTAAATTTTCCAAACAAATCGTTCTCTTGACCAAATGAGTTAGGTACGACAGTCAAATCCCTGAATTTTATACATTATACCGTAGTTTTATTCCTTGCATAAATTGCAGAACACATCCCGGAAGTCAGCATCAGTGGGAAATTCAGTAAATATGAAAGTTATGGAAACAGCATATTAACATTAAAAATTCGCACGTGTATTTTCGATTAGAAAAATACAGAAGTTGATATTTTAAAATGAAAAAAAAAATTTCATTGTATCTAAGACCGGTTGTGAATAAATTGTATTACCAAGCTTTTAACTACGTTAATACGCAATTTGTGTTAATAGGTGATAATGTTTTATAGAAATAGTAGATACTGATCTCGTGCGGTAGGAAATATTAAATCATTCACTTATTTAGAAATAAGAATACTATGTTTGTTCCTTTAGTTTCATAGTGTATTATTGCAAGAAAAACATTTTATAAGTACTGCATAATTGAATGCTTTACTTCCTGATTAACAGTTATTAATAGCAGAATATTAATGAAATCTGGTTAATATTTTGGGTAACTGTTCATTTAGCCACAATTCAAATTTTAGGATGGTTACACGAGTTTATATAACAGAATTTCTGCTGTTTACTTAAAATTATTTTATATAAAGATGTTATCACTTTTTCTCAAATAAGTAAAAGTTAAGTAATTTAACTTTCGTTAAAATTATATAATGAGGATATTTGAATTTTGAAACATTATTTGAGAGTGTAAAACGTGGTTTATTAAACTTCAGCGTTAACGTGATTTAATGTGTACTTTTACCGTATGATTCACTGTTATTTGAACAATGTCTGAAAAGAAATCCGTTTTCCCTGTTGTAAGTAATCTCGCATTCGCGTAAGCTGAACGCTGTTGGCGCAGAGAATATTTAAGGTATGTGAGAAATTGCATCAGCGTTCCTGTCTGAAGTACCGGTCCACGGCAGTAAACGTGAAGACGAATGATAATAAAAGCTTTGTCCGGGCGGTAATTACTCGGGAGAGCTAGGTGTCGAGTCCAGATTAACGGTCTCCGTAATTAGGGTCCAGAGGCTGAGGGGCTGCCGTTGCCGTTGCCGTGATAGCCATCGCAATCTGCACGCGGCGCCAGCCTGGCGCTCAGACCCGCTCTCTCTGACCATTACTCCTGCGACAATGCTGGAATTTCGTGCGATTAAACGGCACGCCTATTATTTGAGAAGTTATGTGTTTGGAAACGATTGGAATGAGTGTGGTCTGAGTGCCTCCATCCAGCAGCGTGAATCCCGCATGCCCTTCCTAAAACCTCCTCAAAAATGTACTAGAAAGGAATCCAAGGCAGTTCAATTAAAGTTAGAAGTGTAAGTTAATGTTACTGTGATCTATGATGATAAAAAAAACAGCCTCATAAAGATATGTCGGGGAACTGACAGGTTAATGACGGTTTGATAATTGTCCCTGCTGTCGTCATAATATGGCCTTTTCCTTAACATTAATTTTTTTCTATCCTTAAATACCGTTCTGACACTAAATTATTAAACAAAATTCTTTCAAATATTCAAATTTGTATTGACTAGGAATGTGGACAGTCAACAACCTGTTTTAAAGTCCTCAAGGTTTTATTGCATAGCAAAACCGTTTACTGCAGCGGCTTTCAAGATTATGTCATTTTAATCTGAAAAAATTATTTGAAACACAGTTTGATAAGAAACACTCAACAATATATACTTAAAAAAATTGGTATCATTCGAGACGTATAACAATTATTATTAGGTCATATTCCATGCACACTATCGATAAGGTGGGATTCCAGACAGTCGAATGACTAATAATATCCTCAAATCTCTATATAACAAAAACGGATGTATATTTGCATGTATGTATGTATTTACGTTAATTTATATACAAATTTAAACGCGTGGGCTGACTGCAACAAAAATTGATGCATATTCTTTAAAACTCGAGAAACGGTACTCTGGGGGTGAGAAAACCCTAGCATAAACGTAGAAATAATTGAAAAATCTGATCATTTTGTGTTAAATTACCGATCGCCAAGAGACTACGCGACGAACAAAGGAAATAGTTCCTCTTTCCGTAATGAAATAAAGCAGAAATATTTTCATTCAATAAAAGTATAATTTTATCCAGTAATACTCAATCGAATTATAATAAAAAAACAATACGAAATCCTTTATGATCCTTGAGGAAATTGAAATGTAATTTTCGTGCCATATTAGTGACTCCAATATGGCGACCATTTGTTTACATTGAGAATCTCGCTAACAGTTTCATCAATTTATTCTTTTGTAATGTGTGAAAACTGAGGGACAATTATATTCTGCAATACTGATTTACTCTTATAAACCTGTTGCTTTTTCTGACACAGAACATAAAGGCGGTTTGTTTTACTTTATAATAAAAAGGTGATTAAGAATTAATATAATTTGACAATTTTATTTAAAAACCCACATTAGACTGTAAAAAAATATATTAAATGGTATGCATTTTAAATAGAATGTGAATCACAAGAGAATTATCAAGGTACAAGGTTTGTCTGAAAATTTTCCGACCTCTTCCGAAAATGGCAGCGCTCGTCAACCAAAGCTAGGGAATTTGTTTTTGCATGTGGTGAAAGGTACCAGATTTCAGCCAATTTGGAAACGAAGCTGTTGTTTGACAATAGTTTCACTGAGTCGATGTGTTTTTGGAAAAAATCGAGTATCTAGCTGCTATTAAATATTTTCTTTTGAGAGGAAACACACCTACGGAAATGAAAACGAGTTAAACGCTGTGTGCGAGGACTCTGGACCATCATTTACCACCGAGACATTTAAACGTCGCCGTACTAGCTTGGTAGACGATGAACGTCCGGTACGTCAAAAAGCTGCAACCACTGACGATAACATCGCTCAAGTTCACCAATTGGTGCTGGACAACCGTCAAATTAAAGTGAGGGAGATATCAGAGGCTATGAAGATGTCCAAAGAACGTGTTTGTCGCATATAGAATCAAGATATAAGAATGAGAAACCTGTCAGCGCGTTGGGTGCTGCGTTTACTCACGTTAGACAAAAAACGAGTTTAATGAACATTTCCAACGTTCTGTTGGCACACAATAAATCAGAGTTTTGGTGCCGATTAATTACTGTAGACGAAACTTCGGTACACCATGATACCCCAGAATCAAAAATACAGTCAAAACAGTGGACTGCAAAGTGGGAATCGCCTCAAAAAAAAAAGCAAAAGCTGTTTTTCGGCTGGGAAAGTTATGGCGACTGGTTTTGGGGACAGTCATGCATTTATACTAATCAATTATCTTCAAAAAGGAAAAACCATTACAGGAGCATACTACGCATCATTACTTGTCAAGGTGAAGGCTGAAATTGCGGAATAACGGCCATCACCTTCGCAAGCAATTATTTCGGGAAGAAAGACGCCGTGCACTAGTTGGACGGATTAGAGAGATGGGAACATTGCTGGGAGAAGTGTGGGTTGCAAGGAGACTATGAGAAAAAATATAAATGAATTTGAATCAAAATGTCTTGTATCTCTGTTATGTTTGAAATTTTCAGACTACCCTCGTATGTGTGGGTCGTGTATGAGGCAATTTAGTTTCAGGAATACGTTCTCGTTCGACGTCTTGGTCTCGGGATTCGAGTCGGAATCTTGTTCAAGTGAGATACATGAAGGCGAAGTCGTGATGTCTGGTTGACGGTGTCGAAATCTGCACTCGGGTTAAATACCCGATACCACAGGAAACTTCCGACTAAGCTTCAACTCCACTTTATCTACTTTCACGTAAAATTCAGATTCAAAACTGTTTTAGTTTCACATTGTAATCCAAGACTATTCGTTTAAAGGTTAGAGATATTTCCAGGGAATATTAAAATTTTTGTGTACTAACCAAAATCAGGCGAACACCAAATGAAGTATAATTAAAATCTAATATTTTCCATATAAACCTATGCATATTGAAATAAAGATTTTTTTTACTAGTGTTGTATTAATATAACGTACTTATATATATATATATATATATATTGTAGTAATTGGTAATTAAGGCATTGTTCTAATTGAAAAGTTGAATTGTAGAGGACTCATTATTAGTGGATATAGAGCGGACGCCGCAACAAACCGGCAAGGCAAAGAAAACATTGTTGATCGAGAGGGTTTTTTTTACGCGCTCAAAATTTACGAGACGAACAGTACAGTCGGGCAGCAGACAGCGAATAGATCAGACGAAAAGTTTTACAGTCGGCAGTCAGAACGAAAGAATGTGGTCCAGTTTAAAAGATAAAAGTCAGATCGTTATTTAATTATCGATAAAATGAGATCCTTAATTCTTGATAAAATTAAAATTGTTTAAACTCAATCTTTAGTATTATTTCTTCCGCAACAAATTTCGTCTATGTTCAGACGCATTGATTTCCATAAAAAGTAAATGTAATTTTGATTATATAAATTCTGCCATTTATCAAACTCAGTTCAAGACCCTGAGATCCCAAATATTTTGTGTATTTTATACTTGTTTTAGAATTGATAATAAATCTTGATTAATAGTTTTCACTTAAGTTCTTTCATTTAGAAACGCCACATTCATATTATATATAATTATTACAATATATATATATATATATATATATATATATTGCAACTTGTTAAAATTAATTTTTTCTTAGATATGCATCGGCTCTCTGAGCAAAAAAATATGGAAATTCCTACAATTAATATTGGGTACGTCTCACACCACTTCAGACGTTATACGCTTCGAAACTTTGAAATTATTAATAGGTTCTACTACTTATTTATTGGCTTCACTGCATGTTTTTATGACTTATATAAAACTGTTTATAAGAAAATTTCCATCACAAAGCAAGAATATTTCTTTCTCTTTACATATAGGAATTCAGAACCGTGAAAGTGTTTTCACGCTGACAATTATTTAAACGTATTTTTTTAAAAATAAAACGTTGAAATGGTCACAAATAAA
Organism: Zhengitettix transpicula; assembly: GCA_037074705.1. NCBI lineage: Eukaryota > Metazoa > Arthropoda > Insecta > Orthoptera > Tetrigidae > Zhengitettix > Zhengitettix transpicula. The sequence goes on along the minus strand of CM073591.1, from coordinate 182,751,811 downwards.
TTATTAAAATCGATTTAAGATAACCAGCAATTTGGTCACGTACCGTATGACTAAAGCGTCAATATTGCAATTGAAACTTTTCGTAAAATCGTGAATGGTCATCAATTAGGCTCGTGTTATCGATAAAAAAAATCAGTATTGTATGTAAATTGCCACTTTAAAGGATGAGACTCTATTCCAGCCCACATAAACATTTCTTTAATACTGATAAGCTTCACGTTCAAACTATACGCATTTATAAGCATCTATTAATTTAGATGAAATTTAAATATCATATAACTAATTTATATTCGTCAATGTTCATGAATTACCCTTATTTACTTTTATCTGAATAAAACAAGTTAACTGAAGTGGAGACTTGTAATCAAAGTTTATGATTATGAAAGTAGATCTAATAAATTATCTATATTTATTAATTCGTCGTTTCACATTCATTTACAAAACACTTTTCAGTAGAAAATTGTTTAGAAAAACTTTATCTGTTTCTCGAATCTTAGAAAGTGTATATTGATTAGTATACGATCGCAATGTGTGCATGTTTCATCGGTTCGTGACCTAATTTGTATTCTGAGAGTATTGTCTGTGAGCACTAACTTTTTCATATCATTACATTCAACGACTCTGACATTCTGTAAGGTATTTAGATCAAGGTTATCCTGGCACAAGAGATAGTTTAACATTAAATGATTTTTCTTTATGTCTCTCCTACGTAAAGAAAAATAAGTGTATTCGCTAGAATTAAGCTCAACGCCACACTCATGGACTTAATAAGGTCGAACAGTTAACAGTTTTAAGTCGGACTGTTACAGAGACTGTCTTTAAATTTCTATTGGATGGTTAGGCATAATTTATTAATTTCAACCTAAAATACATAATATTATTCTAAAAATCGATTTTAAATAGTCATTTCTCGTTGAAACAGGTGCGGAAAGGTTGTTTAACGAGACTCAAAATTTCATAAATAATTACTTTATTTAATCAATAATTTCATTTTAAAGAATTTACTTACATTAAATAACACAAAATTTATTTGATTGACAAATTGATGTTGCCAAATTATTACACAATATACAAAGTGCGCGCTGTTGATTCCTAAATGTCTCAAGCATAACAATCTAGCATGAAAATGCCTATTGAAATTATTTTAGAAATGCAACAAGAGACAACCGCGAGATTTTCGTACGTAAAGTTCAGCACGTGTCATCGGGAAATGGCAAGCAGCGTCCTTTCTTCTTTTGTCTCCTACAGAAAAATCCTGATTCAAAATAAATTTGAATTCCTCTTCCTCAATCGTCCTCTGCAGCCTCGTTGCTATTCCTCGCCTTCAGACCTTATTTTATCTGAAGCAGGTTGGGCATATCATTTTTTTGTCTGCATCCACACAGCTTGCCAAACTCGATCCTCTCTCTCCGACCGTCCAGCTTCCTTAATGTCCCCATGCGAACCCAACATCTGCGCTGACCCTTTCAGCTCCTCTGACCACCCGCTGCGTGGTCGAAACAAAAATCTGCCGTCCGAAGAATCCACTTTCCCGGCGTCCTGTTTTGTTTATGAAAGCAAATTTTTGTTCCTTTTTGTACGCACTTTGTATCTGATGTTAGGGCCAATATTAATAATTTTATACTACAAATATTATAAACTAGCTAGGTGCCCGGCGTTGCTCGTGTACTTATTTATATAAACTCGAAAAAGTATTTAATTGAGTACTTAAATATATTCCTTGAGTATTTCAGGATATAATCGTCACTCAGTCTTCATACATTACGAAATATTACATTGATGAAATTGTTAGCTAGACTCACAACTAATACAGCGCGAAAATTAACTTACATTTTCCCCAAGGATGGTAAAGTAATTAGTATTCTTCTTTATTATCATTCGATGGAATATCTCTGTATAAAATTATACTTTTTATTAAAAAAAAATATTTCTGCTTTATTTCATTCCCAATAAAGGAGATATTTCCTTTGTTCGTTGCGTAGTAACGTCTTTCTCTCGCGTGACGTCATTGTCTCTTGGCGCGCAGTAATTTAATATTTAATGTGACGGTTTTTAATTATAATTCTTTCCACCTTTATGCTATGGGTTTGTCACTCCCACAGTACCGGTTCTCGATTTTGGCAGAATACGTATACCAATTTTTGTTGCATCCTGTCCACGCGATAAAATTTGTATAAAGAACAACGTAAATACATACATACAGACATACATACATACATACAAATATACATCCTTTTTTATTATATAGAAGATGAGGTTTACGATCACACCACACAGGAGTAACCGTTTCGAAATCAGGCACATCGCGTCTGATTAGTCGGCCTATTTACTTCATGATCTACAAATTTGGGTTTTAATCTAAGCAACGAATGTCTGCAATAAGTTTAGCAATTGTCTTGTACATTCAATCTGTTTCAGAGAAAGTTCATACAAACAAACTTTCTTGGACTGAAAACTAGAAGCATTTTTGACAGACGATTTTTTAATTTTGGACTTTCGTGTATTTCAAGTTATTTTAACAAAGCAGTATGAAAGAATCTCATGTAATTCAAAGTTGGCCCTCTTTAATTCGAAGTTTTACACAAATGTGTCATCCGAAAATTAGTCTAAACATGGAAGTAGAAGATGTTATAAGTTTATCTTCACGGATTTCCCTAAACAACGTTTGTTTTATGCCGCCACAATTGACCAAGGTACCACATAAAATTTCAAGCATTTTCATAAACGTCTTGAACAGAGCCTTGTGTGAGACTTTTTCTTGTACAATAACCATAATTCAAAGATTAGTGTCCTTGATGAATGTGGTCTCAAGTAACAGACCAGACGAAGGGCAGGGTGAAGATGTCGAATGGGATGATAGTACGGGACGAAAACCGTGCAGTTTGTAGGGAGATGTCAGATAAAGATATTTTAGCAGACGTTTGAAACAAGATAGGTGGAAAAGAGAAAGAACAACTTGAAGTTGAAGAGCTTCCCTCGTCGTCAACTGTGTGAAGTTAATGGGTACGTTAAGGGACAAGCTAACGTGATTTAAAAGTTTGCAATCCTTAACAGACTAAATTCTGCAAAACAATAAGATCTTCCGAGATTCATTATATAGGGTAAAATATGAGACAATAGTATATTCTGTCAGTATGCGGATTATTTTAAAAATGAATTCAGTTCTGTATAGGCTTTATTGATAAAATACACATTTTAAATAACTTTTGTAATTCGTATTTTTAGATGTTTCAAATTTTTACCCCGTCCCTTCTAATTATCCACTGTATACGTTGACCGTCTCACGATATCAGTTATAGAGCATTCCATATTTTATGCGCATCGTGTAAATTATTTGCCATGTTTCTCAGAAATTTATCAATAATGTGTGTATACACATCAGAATCTTCAATGCTAATTCTGGATTTTGATTTTATTCTTGAACATCCTTTTCTGCCAATTTCATTCTTAATACGTCATCTTAATTATGGTAATAAAAGCATACCGCATTTTAAAATTCTTTGATGGGTACGAATAATATGTAAATAATACTCTGAATCAAGCAAGATGCTATTTGTTATTATTATTGCTCATTTATGTTTGTAAGTCTTCGAGAGATGATATTAACCGAATATTTGAAAATTGGCTTTCATCTACGTGGAAATTTTATATTTCCTTTGTCTTACCTCTGCACTGACGTGTTTTTAGTTATATTTCTCTTTCTTTCCGGTCACCGAATTCAGTTCTTAGTCTAAGTGGGTTAGTCTTTGGTCCTTAAATGTAAATCAAAGTTGAATGTAACTCGATCTCGCTGAAATATCCGTCAATCCTATTTCGTTTATTTTCAAGGGTATTTATTAGAATAATATATTCACAATGCTTCTATCCTAAATGCTTCGGTGACAACTTTATATATACTTTTATTTAGGCAACAGGCTACATGAGGGTAATCCACATGGCATAGGAAGGGATCTGAAAGGGGGGATGCGGAAGGGTAGAGGAAAGTAGCCAAGGGTTAACTAGGGTCCCCGGGCTTTAGTTTAAGGATCCTACACGGCATTCACCTAAAAGTAATGCAGGGAAAACCTTAGAAAAACCTGCATCAGGTAGGTCGGGCATTTAGTACTTGTACCACTCCCTTCCGATGGCGGGACAGGGGTTAACTGTGGGGTCGCAGCTTACCCCTCTCCATGCCTTGACCCGTTTAGGAGGCAGCTGGCCGACTATTCGAATAGGAATTGCGGACAACTCTTACCCTATGCCCAAGGTCTGAGACCCCGGAACATACACCTCTCAATACAGGCCAAGGTGCCTCGGCATGTGGGAACCTGAGTTCAAAAAACCAGAGAGATCTGATTTAAAATAAATAATTATTAGATAAAACTAAGCAAATAACAGTAAGTGCTAAATAAATACTATCACATAATGTTTCTGCAATCCTTGCTGTTTTCGCGAGGTGATTCAAGACTTTTTGAGTTCGTCACCAGGTTTGTGATTTGTGTCGTTACTACGGCTCTTGCGGTTTTGAATCACCTGACGAAAGCCATTATTTTTGTATGTAATTGAGCTACTTTAATATCCAATTATTATATATTCAACACAGGCGTTTTATATTTTAATTTCAAGATACATAATTTTTTCCTTCTAGTTCTCGTAGGTACGTGTCATCACTTTTATTCGATTATTTGTAATTGTCCATAATCGGATAACCAATCCGCAGTTCTGCCCGCCTGATTTTCATCGCGTCTCAGAAATTGTATATTCTCCTGGATCCTATTCGGATCAGCCCCACTCTAACCACTGTGGTGAGTTATTATTAATGTAGCTTCTAATTGAAGGTGATGACGGACCTGTACGTCCCATTTTGTAATGTTTTATTATGGATAATGGAAATTTTTTCGTTATTTTTGAGATATATAATTTTTTATATAATTGTTTAACTCTAAAAATATTAAATTGTTTGGCATGTGAAATTAACAACAGTAATTAATAATTTATTAACACATATAAAAACACATTAACTTCCTGCTCTTATCAATTGAAATAGCCACGGCTATTTTACAAACATAAACAAAAAAGAACAAAAAAAACACGGAAAAATAGGGGTTAGTGGGCTAAAATACGGCGGTCATATGGATTTAGTGAACCGACTTTGATGGGATTATCTTCGGGTATATTACCACTTGCAGGTGGCTCAGGCGAACGCTGCAATCCCTCTTATTGCCTGGAAATGGTCACACAGCCGGCCTACAGGTTCTCGTCAGCAGGACAGTGCAAATATCCTCTACTTCTAAACTCCCACCAAAAACTAGAAAACTAACTTCCTTCCCAAAACCCAAATTCTTCATAACTTTCCCAAAAGTAACTTATAACATGACCAAATGTACTGTTCTCCACATTTCAAACTAAAAACTGTCTAACTTTTTCATCACATCCTCAAATTACCCTCACTCCTGCTCTTAAACTAACTTACAACATCCCAGAACTACCTTATAACATCTCAGAACTCCCGCTTGCTTCCGCCGTCCCTTCACACCTCCGTTTTCTGAAATTTCCCCCCACAGGATCATGGATTCTGCTGTTCAAACCATAATTCTATTTGTGGCTCCACAAATCTCAATAGTTTAATTTGTCACACCACCTCAGGGGTCCGCATGGTCGAATTCAGGTGCGATAGAAGACAGACACTCAAAATATTTTAATGTGAACAAAGGGATGCCGCGCCAGGTTTGTTTTCGTTTCTGTGAGTACCTGAGAAGCGCGTATTGACCCTCGTCAGACTCAAGCCAAGAATATTAATAACTCGTGAATTTTTTTGGTAAACTAAATCAAAACACATAAATAATAAAATAAAATAACTCCAATTAATTTATCACGCTGATGTGCAGTACAATATTTGTATTATTCTGTCCCTTAGAGGGTACATGCGCTTTCATCCAGCCACTTCTTAGCTCAATTTTACCACTCATTAAAAGCAAGTCATGTAAATTTAACTCATATTATTTTATTATTAGAAAATGTTTTCTAAGAAAATTTGTAACCTCCTTATATTGTTTTCAAAACGGATCATTAAAATATAGCCCGGGGGCCCTAGTTAACCCTTGGCTACCTTCCTCCACCCTTCCGCATCCCCCCTTTCTAATCCCTTCCTATGCTATTAAAGGGGAGTTGCCCAAAGTGGATCACCCTCATGTAGCCTGTTGCCCTAAAAAATAAAAACAAAAAAAAAAAAAAACGAGCCGTACTAGAAATATGTTACAAGAAATGAGATATTGATCGAATGTGATGTGAGGAATACATTCTCTGTTGTGTTTGTGTTTGAAATCTTCTATTACTAAATACGATTCGTCATAAATATATACTGTGTATGAAAATCAACAAAATAGTTATTTTAACACTCATATGTATAGAGAAAAATTATTGGAGGTCGAAAAGTAGGCATATTCTTGTAAATGCACTGTTTAACGCGGAACCATGAATAGCAAATAATAATATTGCCCTCACTCGCTTTATCGTTTGTCATATTGGCAATTGAAAATCAATCTTCACAGTGAAATATTGATATGAGTATAAGTATAAAAATATTTTATTTACATTTTAATTGTTCGACTAACTCTAACACATGTAACACTGTTTTGGTGGCATTGGTTGATGAAGTAACGCGTGTGATATATCTTGGGCGCTGCGGATCGATTTCTTCAGGCCTGACCCCGCCTTCGTGGATTAATAACAAATGAATTGCCGACTAGTCTCCCCCACAATTTTGTCTGCAGAGGAAAGCAGTGAAATGAACGTTGAGGCGTTGGGCAGAAAGCAGAAAGTGAGTCATGATGAGCGCGAGAGCTGCGCCATGTTGGGTGTCGGATGCAGATTAAGGGTTAAGTTATTCGCAGGGGTGTTGCTAGGAAACACCTACGACACAGTTGCTGCCCAGGTCCTTTCGGCACGGGTGAACCGCAGCAATTGTCGTCAACATCTCAATCGCCAACTAATGGAAAACAGAGGGGATGACAACCTTACACGTCCAGAACAGTCGTACAAAATATTTTTCAGTTCAACGACAGTTAAATGCTAAATTATTCAGCGATTAACCAATTTCCAAAACGTATTTATTTTAGAAATGAATTAATCTATTACCCGAGACACAAATTTTATGTATAACGGGTACAATTTCCTCAAAGACTAATTTAACTGCAGTAAGATTAAACAACGGTATTTATTTTATCTGCAAAATAATTTAGTAACTGTTAGTTCTATATAAAAATGAAAATATTTAATAATACCAAGAATTTCTTTCAAATTTTTAAAACACAACGAATGAAAGATTTAGAACACCAGGGATCAGTATTGTCCTGAAACAATTGAAGAATTCCTGATATCGACATTAAATAACTGGGCTGAAAGGAAACCTGCTGAGAAGAAAACCTTGGGAACTAATTTACACGTTTTCCAAGAGATAAAATATTGATAAATATTATATTTAAATAATTAATTGTAGAATAAACGTGATCAGAAACCGATTAACCGGAAACCCGCATATAATGAAATATTATTTCACTGAGAACTGTTCCATGTGAAACAGATTTTTTTTGGTTAAAAATGGCGCTGCCATTATGAAGTCTCTATTACACGAAACTCACATAGACACATATTTCTGTAAATAACTAATTGTTATAATCAGTAGCCTCCTCCTACAGGTAAAATTCTAATACGGCAAGAGTATCAGCAATTTGCAATGAGTGCATTCTCGGACAGACTAGAAGCTTATCCAGTTTGAAGTGATTTCATTTGCAAGTCATGTCTAAGGTTTCACTAAGATACGCAAATTCTCCTTAATTGGGTCTATCCATTACATGCACTATACATGCAAACACTACCGGGTTCGTCATCATCTAAAATATCTGTTTCCCGATAGATCACTTATGTGAATTATGAGCTGAAGTTCAAGAAAGGTACGATTCATCTCAATTAGGTTCGTAGTTTCAACTCAAGGACTTATTTCATGAATACAGCTTTCATCTTATATAATGGTCTTTACTGGTCGCAAGTCTGTATTCTTCCCACTAATCGATCTTCCAATAATTCAGATTTAGGAAACACATTTATATTATTCTAACTAGATCCAAGTATACAAATACATTTTCAGGTGTCTAATTAATAATTCCGACGTCCTGAATCAGTCTTTATCGGCTTAATTATTCTGACACTTATTCTCTCACTCTTTCACCCCCCCCCCCAAAAAAAACAACAACATCGAATTAGCAATTGATCCAAATATTTCGAATATAAGAATGTGCAAATATGTATTCTACATAAATAAAAAATTAAAATTGTTGTAATGTTTGTTTTATTTTTGTAGGACATGACTGTGAGAAATTTCCAAGAGTTTAATACTTGACGAAAATTATTAAAAAGTTTTATCTTTTTATAAATTTATAAAAACCATTGATATAGATATAATCACAATAAAATTCAAATATAATATAATATAAAAAATAAAATCTGTCATAATACATCTTGATAAAATTATGTGATTAATGCAAACCGACAGAAAAATACTAGACAAAACCTAGAATTGAACACAGTACCATTGTTGAGTGTATAGCTACTCTAGCCATCTTACTACCCTGTCGAAACCAGTTACATATGGGGGGTATTGTAGGTAAACCTACAATTTGCTATTCACATACTTACATGGCATAATTTTTAGGACGCAAAAGACGGAAGTAATGTAAAAATTGATTTTATGTATAACTCCTTGGCTTGACAGCCCATGAAGGGCCGTGGCCTAACGAGACGACTGACAGACTGTCATCTTATATAAAATTTGGATTTAGCAGTGGTACCTGGTCAGAGTGTCGATTCTCCCACAGCCTTAACCCCAGTTTTCGTGACCAGGACGAACATAAACATGCCGGGATTCGAACCCGGAACTTCTGTGAAGCCAGGCAATGACGCTCGCCACTACACCACAGCAGGCCGGCTATATGTTTAATTGATTAATTAATATTGATCTTAAATGCTTATTCAAAGCTCAGATGTCTTGGGTACGATTTTCGGTTCTAACGTGTATTTTCTGTTTCGTTTCTTTAATTCAATTTAAAGAATCCTTTGAACTGGGAACTTCTGTTGTACATTAAATATGATTGATTTATATTAAAAACAGTATTTTCTATTTGTACAACACGAAACCGAAACGATAAATTCATAATGACTTATATTTTAGTTTAAATTAATTTTATTTTACTTTTTCTCCAGGGACGGAACGTCTGAGACTTAATAGACACAGAATAACATTCAATTAACAAGACCACACCAATAAAATCACGCAATGATATTACGGTGAGTATATTCTCTTTACTTTCATCTAAAAAATGTTATTAAAACCGTAATATGCTACAATGATTAGTTGATGAAATTAATATTATAATGTCGTTGAATTTCATTTTATTGTTGTGTACAGTGTAAGATTTAATATTTTCTAGGTGTCAGATTTTTGTAAATCTTATTCGCTCTCCTATACTCTCAGAAGGATGAAGATAAAATTATTTGTAAAGGCCAAGATGGCCGCCTGTCCGTGTTAATGGCGACTGGTAATTGGCTTTGGCTGGCCTGGTCCCTCGGGCTTCTGTGCGTTTGCACGCCACGCGATGGAAGCCTCACCACTATCCGATTAGCAATCCTCCTCTGTTTCCGTCTCACGCCATGGAGAGCTGGTCACGGACCCCGAAATACCTGCCACGTACGAGTCGAACACTTCTTTCGCCCTAAGCAATACACTTACACCCTGAAGAGTCACGAACAAACGAACGCAGAGCTACGTGTTGAAATAATATTACACAGATCAGAGAAAAAATCATTTTAATTACATACTGAGTAACCTTGACACGACAACAATTATGACTCCAGAAATACATAATTGTTGCAAGTTTCTCAATAAAGAAATCATTAGCTGCTGTTCGGTCAAACAGGAACAGCCGGTTAATAAACCGAACGCATGAGTCTCGACTGAATTAATTTATTTACTCTCGAAATGTAATGATACAAACATAATAAGTGCCATATTTCGCTAATTTTCAGGTATCACAACTTTCTGGTTTCTTTCCTTATATACGACGATAGCTTCATAAATTCCCAACTTAACAAAGAAAACAAAAAAATTGTGAAAAAAATATTTATTTCTTAACGTAGTCTAGTTTTAGATATATACACTTTTAAAAAAAAACAGCGATTTTCAAAAGTTGTATGGAGATTTTCAAAATATAAATCGACCGCTGTCTCCACTTCTTCATTGTTGGCAAATATTTTACCATAGATCCAATTTTTCATTTTTTGGAAGAAAAAATAATCTCAGGAAGCTAAATATGGAGAATAGGGTACGTGAGGAAGAAATTACACCTTCAACTCATTCATTTTGGCCATTAGAATATGGATTTGGTAAATAGTGTATCATGAAGTAACACTTTATTTTTCAGCTAATTCCAATGTATTTTCTTGATTTCACTCATACGTTTCAATAAATTTGAACAATACTCGTTCTTGATTGCTTTTTGAAGATAATCAAAGAAAATTATTCACTCCCATGTAAAAAAACTGACGTCATGATTCTAGCAGATGACTCTCTTTAGAGCCGATTCGTCCCTTTCAGTCCATTGGTTTCATTGTTCCTTCGTCTCAGGTGTGAAGTGATGGACCCTTGTTTTATCCGTGGTTATGAAATGACGCAAAAAGTAGGTTTTGGAACATCGCCAAACGCTCGGTTGAAACATTACCACCACGCTGGTTTTGTTCCGTTGTAAGCAAACGCGGCATTCGTCTCGCTCACAGCTTTCTCAAGTCTAAGTTTTCAATCGATATGTAATACATAATCTGCTACTTCGCGTACTTTCAGTCGTCGATCATCCAATTACATTTTGTGGATTTTCGTCACCATTTCTAGCGTGATCGATCACTGCGATGTTCGTCTTGGCATCTCTGTCAACCAATATTTTATTATTGTAAACGAATGAATCTAGTTCGACTTAGATGTTGGTAGGACTCAGGCCTTTGAAATGAAAATATTTTATCACATAACGATGACCAATTTTGCCATTTTTACGAATTGATTTAGAGCGTTCACTGTTGGTAGCTATCAAACAGAACTTCAAACGTAAGCTTTATAAGGTTGGTACTTTAGACCACAACCTACATCTATACGTCAGGTCGTGAACTTCCGGGACTACCCTCGTAAAGTGCTCTCAGTGTATTACTGGTTCGTCGCATTAATCACCTAAAAGTTTTGCTTTCATCTTAAAGTCTCAAAATTAAGAATTGACAGATGTATGAGGGTATCTAATACGCAATCTTAAGATTGTTTGAGGACGGTTAAGTTTCGGGGGATTTATTTGCAATTGTTTAGATATTTTACTCCCATCTTACGCGATCAACCTACTGTTGGTTTCAACCACAACTTTTACAGGTGATCAGTTGCACGTGTCATAGTCCTTTTAAATATTTTGTTGTTTTCTGACTCCAACATTCGCTCTGCAATGTTTTTTTAGGTATGTTGCTAATGGAATTGGTACCTAGTAGATTCCTGCAGTTGACATCCGCCCCTGGAGATCTGGCGTCGTCCTACCGTGAAACAGATTTCTCCGTCGCGCCCTCCAATTACGCCTAGAAATCCTTCAAACTATCGATCTTGCGTTCACTATCAGGGAAGAATTCGCTAGACCATATTCATACTTAATTCAATATTGTGTAAGAATTTTCCCCCAAAAATAGTTCTGGACGCAGTAAACGTGAATATCTCAATGACGCGGATAGATAACTTCAAAACAAAAATTATTTAAATGATATGTTCTGGTTTTAAGAAACTACGGTATTCAATCGCTAGAACATTTAAAAGGTCCGATATATATTTATCACGTATTTACACTCAACCGTAATTCCAAATTAAATATATACGTTTCTTGTCTTCATTTACCTTGATGAATTAAAGGACAGGCAGCTGATACGTTTGGAATATTCCAGAGAAAGGAACTGTGGTTATATCGCATGAATAAGACTAGAAATGTTTTATGTACGTAATTTGTCTAATATTCACCAAATTTCGACCACATGTTCTTTGCTAACCGGAAACAAACACTGTGTGGAAAAATTGGGGGAGGGGGGGGGGGTTGGATATTTTCAAACATCCTTAAACGGCCGTTATTTGCGTCGGATAAATAAATGAGATTGATAGTATTTCTCCCAATGTAGCGTCAGTATAATTTCAACCCCCTTTTGGCATGGAAGGGATGGGGTTCGAAAGGTTTTACATAAAAATAACGCGGTTACCGATATTGGAGACAAATCCTGGATTATGGATGTCGCTGAGTTTAATTATGACAACGCCGCGCACCCATCTAGCGATGATTAAAACACATCCGTCCTTCCGTGTCCATGTTTCGAGAAAAAAAAAATTAAATAAGGATGGATATGTAAACATGTACGGGTTTGAGTGAGTAAAAAATGAATGTTAAAAACGAAAATATAGAAAATCTGTATTAAAAACGTTAATAACTCTAAAACAGGGTTCATCCCATTTTTAAATCAGCACTTAATGACATTTAAACTTATTTGTGTAAATCAATTAAGTGACAAACATGAGCGTCTTTGGTGTCAATACATTCAGACGTTCTGGAAGTCTTGGGAAAATGTGTAAATTTAAATCTATATAATAAAATAGCGTGTATATTTGTATGTATGTATGTATTTACGTTGTTCTTTATACAAATTTTATCGCGTGGACAGAATGCAACAAAAATTTATATACGTATTCTGCCAAAATCGAGAACCGGTACTGTGGGGGTGAGAAACCCCTAGAATAAACGTGGAAATAATTATAATTGAAATAAGTTACGAATTAGTGTTAAATTACTGCGCGAGACGATGACGTCATAAGTTTTCAAGACATTGACGCATCCTAAATATAGTTCTGTATTTCGTAATGAAATAAAGCAGAAATATTTTTATTTAATATAAAGTATACATGCGGAAAGAATTATAATTAAAAACCGTGATCATTAAATTACTGCGCGCCAAGAGACAATGACGTCACGCGAGAGAAAGAAGTTACTACGCAACGAACAAAGGAAATATCTCCTTTATTAGGAATTAAATAAAGCAGAAATATTTTCTTTAAATAAAAAGTATAATTTTATACAGCAATACTCCATCAAATGATAATAAAGAAGAATACGAATTACTTTACCATCCTTGGGGAAAATGTAAGTTAATTTTCGCGCTGTATTAGTTGTGAGTCTAGCTAACAATTTCATCAATGTAATATTTCGTAATGTATGAAGACTGAGTGACGATTATATCCTGAAATACTCTAGGAATATATTTAAGTGTTCAATTAAATACTTTTTCGAGTTTATATAAATAAGTACACGAGCAACGCCGGGCACCCAGCTAGTACTTAATAAATTTTAATAACAGTTGAAACACAACTAAAATTGAATGATATTATTCGAAAGACAAACGTTGGAAGAATAAAGTTCTTTAATAAACAAATCAATTGTTTTATTAATTATTTAATCAATGATTGATCAAATATTTTATTTCCTAGTATCCTTTTATCTTGTAATATTCACCATTTGCCAATCTGCCCCAATAATTGTAAATAAAACTCTCCACCTTATTACTTCCAAATATTTATTTGGCTACCGAAATTTAATATAATTATAATTAATAAATTCTCGATATTAGCAACGGTTACTTGAATACGGTTTTATTAATTTTATGAATAATTATATATTTATTCTGATGTCCTAGACTTCAGGCTACTGTTAATATTTTTGAAACATAAAATTGTTACGTTTGGACCTGCGTGAAAATGTTTGTCAAACAAAAGATACTAGTTGAACTATATGAGGACGAAAGTATCAGTGATTCTGTATTAAAAATTCATGGATGTTAAGGCGAATCGTATCTTGTTTGATGGTAATGGAAGTAAGTTTTATTTTTATATGCCACATTTAAGAAATTTTTCTAATTTTTATAATTGTATTCATTATTTAAAAAAGGATGTATTTTTAATAAATCGAAAGTATAATTTAAGTCTAATTTCTTAATGTGTTTCAGCTTTGTTTTTATTCCTTTGGTTCTCATATTATCTTTCGAACCTCAGTTCACATAAATCATAAACGTAGCAATATCTAAAATATTATATTTATTTATAATCTATAATCAAGCTCGAAGTATTTTTAAAAATTTTCGAATTGTTAGTGAGAATATTGGATTATCGAACTGACCTTGACGCATACAGAGAAGGAGAATTTCAAAGTACACACTGCTCTGAAGTAATACCAGCGGCACAAACGAAGTGAAGGTGTCCGGTTGAAAAGAAAATAAGAGCTGATAAGAAGGAAGGGCTTTATAGCTGCAAGGTAATTGCCGTGGCATTATCATAGGGCCGCCCAGTTGCGTGTCCAGCTAAGTAATCACTTCATAGCGACATACAACCTCACAGCAGCTAAGTGGCGTGCTTCTCACTCAAACACACGATTCGCTCATTTGCAAATCACCAAACCTAGCACGTTCTCAAATAGAGTCAAACAGAGTACTTGCTGTCTTTTAAAACAATTTTAATCCAATTATACATTTACAAACTATAACACCTGTAATATGTATAAAAGAATTAAAAAATTAATTATAATTGAAACGTTTAGGGCGTAGTAAATGCAATATTTCTTTTACTTAAACGTTGATGGAAATGGTTCGATTTTTTCATATATTTACCAATTAAAGTTCTGGAAGATTTTTGCGCGGTAACGGCCATATTTGGAACGATACTATTTTCAAAGTATTAAAGGAATAATAAATAAATAAATCACACAATATGTCAGAAAAATATGGAATAATTTATTTGATTGGATTGTTTAAAGTCGCGTCAACAAAATTGTCCTTGTGTAATAAGTAATTTATTCAAAATTCATTATAACGAACGTTTCGTTCACAATTTTCGCACTTCCTCGGGTAATATACAGTTTTGCATATATTCAAATATGTACGCTAAATTATATGAAAAAATATAAATTTAGCGTCCTATGGTACTTGCAACCGAAAAATGATACACTCGTGATCTCACATATTGGCTGCTTTGTTTGTTTATTAAACGATAATTGTCAGATAATATTAAAAACTTAAACTTATTTAATGTATTGCTACGTGTGATCACATTACCGTAAGGAAGCTGACATCTATTACTGCCATACGTATCGAAGTGTTTCTTTCCATGAGTACTCGCTACATCTGACGTTACTGAAATTTCTGATTTATATTATTTCATTGATGACTTATAATCATTCTTATCTCCCTCTCTCCACCCTCTATACCTAATTTCAACTCCCTCCTTAATATTTTTACTGCCCTTTATATCTTCACCAGAATTTTACTTCGATAGTCTTCTTTGCTCCTTTCACCGTAAATACTAAGTCTTATTCCATGAAAAAGATCCAGTTTTCATTTGAAATAATACAGCATTTTCAATATGCCGAGGCCTTTACGTCACATTTTTTGTCACTAGTCAATCCATTCCATCCTGTTCTATTTTGCGCAAAAACGTTTTACAACACAAAGCATCGAAAATTCATAAATATCTAATTTATTGCAAATTTCTCTACCTCTGGAAGTCTTATCGCACATCAATGCAGTGTATTCTCCACTGCCTTTTCCTTCTCTTCGCTTCAAGGCATATTTTGTCAAACTTTCTGACGTTAAGTCGTTCAGACTTGAATACCAGCACATCTTAATTTGGTTTTTAAATGTTATGGCCCCACGTTGGGCGCCATTTTCCTTGAAAACAAAATTGTACTTTATCAACCCTTAAATTAAGTTTTTTTTTCACCTCCTGAGATTGTTTCAAAATCACTTGTATTATTAATTGTAGAGGAGAGTAATAAACAATTATATTACAGATATATGTTACCAATTCCTTTAAACCTGTATAGTATATTATATAAGGAATCAAGTATTACAATGAAATGTCTTTGGTTTAAGTGCCGGATTGTCCGGTTTTACAGGACGAACCATAGGTGAGAATTCGTCTTCGCATATTCTTTCAGTTTTGTATTGGAGTCACCAAATCTATCGGATCTCGAACTTAATTTCCACTTTACGTCCAGGTCTTTTTTTCCCCATAATTCCCTTCACAAGTTTTCTTTGTCGAATAATGCTTTCTTATTTTATTACAGGAAACTTTAGAATCTAAAGATTTTATAGTTTTCATATATATACGTGTTATATGATACAGTATATATCCTGAGGAGAAGTTTGTTTCATCTCTTGGTCTTAAGTTTTTTTATTCATTATTAAGTAGGTCTATGGGTCTGTTTGCTTTTGTTATTTCGTTTGCTTTCCACGTCATTGATGTTCTTGTTTCCTATACAACCGAGCTATTTTAACGAGTGTAACACAATGAAATTATAAACAGACCAAACATATTACGATTTTCTGATAATATTAACTTTAGTTTTAATTTCCGCTTTTCTCATGATTATGTTGTCTTGTTCTTGAATTTTAACGTATTTTCTGAAATAATAATTAATTTTTGACACGACAATAATTTAGGTAGTATTTATCTATATAATAAAAAAGGATGTATATTTGTATGTATGTATGTATGTATTTACGTTGTTCTTTATACAAATTTTATCGCGTGGACAGAATGCAACAAAAATTGGTATACGTATTCTGCCAAAATCGAGAACCGGTACTGTGGGGGTGACAAACCCATAGCATAAAGGTGGAAAGAATTGTAGTTGATTTATTTTTACGAATTTTCCCATAAGAGTTAATGTTATAATTTAGTGTAAAATTAATGCGCGCCAAGAGACCGTGACGTCACATTTATCCGTTGGCGCGTGATACAAACGAGACTTTCACGCGAGACATTCACGCGCCATAAAAGTAAATAGTACTGTGGGTGTGAGAACCGACTAGCATTAAGGTGGAGATAATTATAATTAAAAAATTTGAACATTTTGTGTTAAATTACTACGCGGCAAGATACCGTGACGTCACTGCAAACGCGAGAGAGAGTCGTTTCTACGCGACGGTACTACACAACAACAAAATAGTAGTGAAATGAAGCAGAAATATTTTGATTGAATAAAAAGTATAACTATATGCGGCAATACTTCATCTAATGACAATAAAGAAACAATTTGAAATACTTTACGATCCTAGAGGAAATGTAAGTTAATTTTCCTGCCATATTAGTGACTCGAACATTTGTTTACATTAGGAATGTAGTTAAAAATTTCATAAATTTAATATTTACTTATGTCTGAAGGCTGTGGGACAATTATATTCTGCAATACTCAATTTTTTGGGGGGGGGATTGATGCAATAAAATTCAAAGTATTTTATAGCTGTTCAATTAATGCACTGTCGGTCGAAAGAATGTACGGAACTAGGAACAATTAGATTTAGGTTGTCACTTCTTGACTAAAGATTAATTTAATACTTTTCGGGTTTATATAAATAAGTACATGGGCAACGCCGAGCACCCAGCTAGTACGTAATAAATCGTTCAGTGCGCAGAAACCCTTGTGTTTATCGTACTTGTATTACAATGACTGAGATATGTTTCTGGAAGACGATTTATTTAAATTTCAATGGAGGAAGTTAACAAGGATTATGAGGATGACTCATTAAAAGAAATGATCTGCTGGTGACGATTAACAAGTGGGTGGCCACTCAGTGAAGAAATCATAGCGAATTAAATTCTCAGCTACTGACTAATTCTAATGGTGGCTGTGTCACGTCATTAGCGTTCAGGCGGAGTGAGCGCTTTGCAGAATTAATTAATGAAGGCGGCCAGGGGAATATTTGGGGGTTTCCCGAGCGACATCGCTGGTCCGCGAGGTGGTGACGCCTGAGAGGGTGTTGATGAGAGGGCGTGGTCTCCACGACGCAGGCGCCGCACGCCCTTGCATTGTTGCGAGACCCTGCCTCTTGCCCGTGCGAAGTCTTACAATAACACCGCCTTCGCGAAATACCAACCACCGACAGCCTGTCATCCCCGACACTCCCAGACGGCAAACAATAGATAACGGGCGATTAACTTCTTCGAGATGCGTAAGTATTATGAAGCAAGATGTCTCAAAAATATGGAACACACTCTTTACACGTCATGCAATTAATTACACAGGTGTGCAAAAAATATTTTTTCCCAGCTGCATTTTTGCAGACTTAAAGGTAGCAGATTCCAAAAATGACTCATAAAATCCCATCACGTATGCGTTTTTTCAAAATAATTTAAATTAAATTTTTTTTATTGGAACACAAATTTATTATAATGAACCAAACTAAATATTTTATATTTTATTACAACTAATCAAAAAATTGTTCCTTTTATGTATTCTTTTCTTTGTGAAACCTTTACTTCTTCTCTTTGATGATTCCCTGATGATTTTCTTCTCTCGTTTTTTGACAACTTATTGAATCCCTATTTTCCTCGACATCACGGACATTCTGGTGTAATATTTCACCGTGTTCTTCACTGTAGTTTCCCAAGTTTTTAAAGGAGTGTCAGAAATGATCATTTAAGCTGATCTTGTATCCTTGAGCTTGATACGCTGCCAGCATGCGTTGTACAATGGTTTTGTAGTCAGGGTCCCCAAAATCTTGGGCAATACATTCTTGAAACAGTTCCACACTTCTTTACCCTTTTCTCCCATTTTTTCCAAAAAGATGGAATCAGATATAAGTTTTTTTTATGTCGGAACCAGTAAAAATTTTCTTTTATAACTTGACTTCAGACAGTTTCGGGAAGCTTGAGCATAGATATCTGAAACAATTTCCATCTCTTGGCAGTGATCTGGAAAACTGCTTTATGAGCCCCAAGTTAATTTTAAGAGATGATAATAATTTTTTTTCTTTGGCGGAACCAAGGCCGTATTGATGACGGTTAAATTGTCCAGTCAGTTTTTGTCCCGTGCATCTGTCTGGCACTACTATCCCATAAACGAAGAAAGCAAAGATAATTTGTATAGCCTGCTGACCCAACAACATGATCAGTATTTTGAAATCTCCGCAAACTATCCATTGATGGCCTGATGTTTAATTTTTTCAAGAATTGTTGTGTGGTGAAACATGATCTAATCCAACAGCAGGTTGTTTAATGCTATATTAATGCCTAGTACCCCAGATAACATGCTCAACTTCACTAACTGCTTGTAATCTTTTTTTCACACAATCATGCGACCTTCCTCCTAACGCTAAAACTACTTTACCTACCTCCACCTACCGCCTTCTACCATTAACATTTCTTTTTCATTTATTGTAAAGTCCAGCTATAATTTATAGAAGTAATGAGAAAAGTTTTAAGGCCATTACTTAAAATAGAAAAAACTAAATTTAAAGTTAGTTGTAATTTAACGCAAAATGCAAACAAAAACTTGAGTGTAACAAAAAAAATACAAGATGGAGTTTTTTTTACCAACTTGAAATCTATAAAAAATGTATGCAGTTTTTGACTTGTTCACATCTGTTATTATAATTTTATTGTACAAAGCTAAAAATATAGTAGCATTGGAGATTTTAGATATATCTGTGAGGGCCAAGTATTTTTTGTAAATATATTCAATTGATGAGCAATCTTTCTCGTTCGAGGGACTTTTATTGCACAGGTGTTATTAAACCAGGCGGTTGAAAAGTTCATTTACAGAAATGGTCAATAATGACAGAAAGGTACGAACTCTTCTGTATAACAATGAGAAGGGTGAAGTTGTGCAGATGACATTACGGTTCTTTCTCTCTAAAATTTACGGCAAAGGCATGTAAAGGAAACACTAAAGAAGGTCTTAAATATATAAATAAAATTGTTATTTAATGAATTTAATAAAATTATTATATTTTATTAAATTCATTAAATAACAATTTTATTTTTTAAAAATATACTCGCTATGGACAAATGTTTTTATAAGGGGAAAGAATAAATAAATTACCTTTTGTGGGTGGATAAGGTAATAGAATGGATAGTAAAAACATAAATATTTTATATTAGGATTCTAATTCTGTTCAGACTGTAATTAACCATTACAATGGTTTTTTAAAATTACGCTAAATCGGTTTACAGGAATTTAAAAGAACATTGATTAGCAAGTTGACTCTCCATTCGCCGAATGTTCTTATTTTAGAGAGAAAGAACCGTAATGTCATCTGCACTACTTCACACTGCTCATTGTTATACAGAAGAGTTCGTACCTTTCTGTCATTATTGACCATTTCTGTAAATGAACTTTTCAACTGCCTATATACGTGGTTTAATAACACCTGTGCAATAAAAGTCCCTCGAACGAAAAAGGTTGCTCATCAATTCAATATTACGTGAGTTATCCTGATAGTATGTCAATGGAAGCTACCAAGCATGGATGACAGATGGATGACGTACGCAAGTGCACCCGGAATTGGTTCTCTACCTGCAAAAATTGTACAAGCATTATTGAACATTTTATGACAGTTAAACGCAAATTGGATTGCACTTAGGTTCGGTAGGAAAGCTGGTTTAAAACGTGGTCCGTTTCATGTTAACAAAGAAATAAGTATTTCATCTGCATGTTTAATAATTTTAATTTAATTGTAAGTTCAATTAAATAAGAGTTAATGAAAGTACAGATTTTCTTTCGGTCTTGATTTTCAAATTCACTAAATTATATCCTTGCGATGTCTATTCTTCTGTCTCCAAAAATACATAAACTACAGTGTTACATACACACTTGATGTAGGACTATTTTTGTCATACATTACAGCCATAAAATCATAAATTATTATTTATAAAATAAATAAATTATGTGCGAGGTCATTGATCGCAAAAATCTATACCGATGTCACTGTCCGACGGAAGATCGTAAATATGTAGTATTTATGTCGTACAGAACATTGTTACTCCCTCCTGTAACACATAAATGTTCTGCGACATCGGCTATAGTAAAACGGGAAACACTCTGAGGTTTCTTTTTCTTGGGAGGACATTTCGGGAAACGACACCTGCCTCGGCCGGAAGAGGCGCGCAGTGACTCAGATCGTTGCCCCGGGCAACGCAGCCTCTCTTTGTGGTACATATCGCCGCCCTTTTGGACGACCGCCGTCTCTCTCCTGCCCACGGAGCAGCCTTGGGATTAACAGGGCTCCAAGATAATTGCTCCGCTTTAGCAGGAGCTTGATTAACTTGAACTTGCCTCAGGAAATCAGGATCGGGTAAGCGGTTAAAACATATAGTCAAAATGTATATTCAGAAATAATCAGTAAAAAACGTTTGCCTATCACCTATTTAAAAGATTGAGGCAAGGAGGCGAGGATTATTGTATAAACACTAATGTGTGAGTCATGCTAGTATTTATCTGATTATTTTCGTTCGCTAAATTCTAATATTATTTTATAATTTCAACAACTAATGTCAGGTTTTAAAAATGTTATTTATATCATTATTAATTTAATTTTCCCATTTTTATATCAATACCAGAAAATATAAAGTTTTAATTTTTGAAAACATTTATTTTGTCGAAGAAGCTATTCACAATGCAATCTTCATTTTACAAAACAATTTCTGAGAAATTCCTATTATGAAAATAAAATTTAAAAACATCTACTTCTAATAAATAAAACAGACTGTTTGTGTGTATGTATATTCCGCTTACAAATCTACACCCGTGAAGCAAATTTGACCAAATTTCGTACTCGTGTTCCTTTCAAACAGGAAACAAACACTATGGTAGTAAGGTAAGACTACCACCCCCATTGGAAGTTTTCAAACAAGCTAAAATGTCCGATATTTGCGTCGAAGGAAATTTTTTCGGAGTTAATGAGATCGACTGCGTTTCTCCAGATTTTTTTCTTTGTAATTTCAACCTCCCTCCACATGGGAAGAGAGCACCTTTATGGATGCGGTGGAGAGGTGTGACAAAAATAACGCAAGAACGGCCTAGATTGAAGTCCAATCCGGGGATATCGATGTCGCTGAGTTTAATCATGAGAACCCGGGAAACGCCGGGCCACCCGCTAGCAGTGAATATTTTAATCAGCATATACACTCTTGAATCGGAAATTTTTTAGTTAAATTTGAACTTTTCCAATAATTTTATTGACAGTTATCAATTTAAAAAGAATTGACATCTCCCGAACGTATTAATATATACTATCGGACATTCTGAAGATTTTATATATTATTTTACATTGTTCGAAATATTTCGGATAATATTAAATACGCATATTAACCAATTAATGTTATTATTTGGTAACGTCAACGTTTAGACACGCATGAATGTGAAAAAAACAGAAATAGTAAACAATTTAACTCCTACAATCCGAACATAGATTTCCTTATCACGGTAAATTCGCCTATGAGATTACATGCACAGCATTTTCAGTTAATTTTCTTGATATGGAAAAGCGAATAGTGATTCATTTCTTCTATTTATTGAAACTAAGATTGAAAGAAAACGAAAAATAAGTAAATTATAGTAACAAAATAAGTACAGCGTTGAATTAAATATTTATTTAGCTTTAAAGAGTAATATATAACTTTCTGTTTTCAATTGAATAAATTTTTAATTACGTTTATCGTGCTATTAGCCAGTATTTGGGTAACAATACTTTAAATTTTTGAAAAACAGTGTATTATTTTCATAAATTGTATTATTTTTATTGTAACTTTGGAGCATTCTCTATTTCATAGACCTCCATGCCTCTCAGTGCGTTTCTTTTATACCGTTCGTATTTTGTGCCATCCTTGAGTATTTATTATATATTCTATTGATATTTGAACGTTGCACTGGGTGCAGATTGATGAGGGTCTTTGTATGAGATGAAGATTAGTTAATTTCGTATGGCCAGTCCTAATTCTTGAGATGACGATTTTCTCACTGCGATTTAGTTTTCGGTTTGTAGTTATTGAGTAAATATTTGTGGTAGTTAGGTGAATGAATCCAATTACGATTTCGTTCTAGCATTTTTCAAATTTATTTTTAATAATGTCCCGGACGTGTTGGGAAATGTTGGCCACGTTTGTCTAATCGATCGATTGTTGGATTTCCTTTCAGCCCTTGGTGAGAGAGTATCCATGCTACTGTAATTCCAGTTTTTGTTACTTTGTGATATAGTTCACGATTCTTTGCATATTCATTTTAAAATGACGACTTTTTGTTGGATATTTTCTGGATTTCTGTGAGGGAATCGGTATATGTAATGTGATTTTTCGTTTTGATTTTCGTAATGGATTCCATGGGTTGTATTTATATTATTTGCAGAATACACGCACTGTCCGTACCGTGATAGTAATATCTGACAGTATTGAGGGATATATATTTATTTTTCTTTATAAGTATTTTTATGAACATTAAAGTAAACTGTTCTGACGATTGTCTGATCCCAACACGATATTTTCGATTCCGTCACTGCAAATTTTCAACCTACACCAAGTCGAATGTGATTCACCTTTGAATCGTAAATCCTCTGGAATATATATTTTTTTTTCAGAAAATTTCGTCAACCAATGGGGAACGATTCCATCGAAGCAGTACTTGCGAGTACTTGTCATATAATCGATCTCTCGTCGGTTGAACCATAGAGTCGTAGAACCCTCGTCCGTAGTGTCGAGGTCGTGAAGCAGAGTGTGTCAAGTCTGTGGAGTGGTGAGGTGTGTCCAGAGTGGCAGGTGTGTGATGATGATGAATCAATAGGGGTGGCGTTACGCAAGGGCTACTTAAAGCGATTGCCAGCGGCAGCGTTGTGTAAGCCTGCACGCCAGCCAACCTCTCCGCTATTGATTTCCCCAGGGTAAGTCTTCTCGCCGCGATGTCATTACCAGACTCGGACCCTGCCGCAGGGCGACACTTCCCCAAGAAAACCACTATACTTCTCTCCAAAATAATTTTCAAATGTAAATTGAGAAACTCTACGTGAAACAATTTCGTTACTTGAAATTTAAGCGAGCTGACAACAGAACAGCCATCGAGTTGAATTTCTGTCGTTGAATATATTTAAAAGGTGCGTCGTTTTGGTTTCATCGGCCCATCGCAGCTGCCAGACATCAGCATTGTTTTAATCTTTAATGGATATGTTCAAATAGTAAAAATAGATTTGTGTGTTTTAATGATGTTTTGGTTTGCATAAATACGAGGATGGTCTGAAAACTTTCCGACCTCAACGTGAAGATGGCAGCACTAGTAAATAAAAGCTACTGAATTTCGTTGTTCATCTGTTGACAGTTACTCACCAAAATTTCAGCCATTTTGGACGCGCATTTGCTATGTAACAGTCGTTTAAGTGAGTTGATGTGAGTGTTTTTGTGGAAATGGAGAAAATCTATTGTCGATCTGTTTTTAAATATTTGTTTTTGAAAGGCAATACGCGTACTCAAATCAAAGATGAGTTGGATTCTGTGCATGGGGACACTGCACCATTATTTACCACAGTCAAATTATGGGCAGCTAAATTTAAACGTGGCCGTAAGAGCTTGGGAGACGATGAACGTTGAAAATTGCAACTACCGACGAAAACATCACCAAAGTTCACCAAATGGTGCTACACGACCGCCGAATTAAAGTGAGAGAGATAGCAGAGGTCATGGACGTGTCAAAAGAACGTGTTTGTCACATATTAAATCAAAAGTAGGCATGAGAAAGCTGTCCGCGCGTTGGGTGCCGCGTTTTCTCACGTAAGACCAAAACGTGTTCGAATGAACATTTCCAACGCTCTGTTGGCGATCTTTAGGCGCAATAAATCCGAGTTTTGGCGCCGATTAATTACTGTAGATGAAACTTGGATACATCATTATACGCCCAAAACAAAAATACATTCCAAACAGTGGACTGCAAAGGGGGAACCGGCTCCAAAAAAAGCAAAATCTGTTTTTTCGGATGGGAAAGTGATGGTGACTGTTTTTTGGGATAATCATGGAGTTATTTTAGTCGATTATCTTCAAAAAGGATAAACCATTACAGGAGCTGAAGTTTATGACGTTTCTAATTTTGTCTCAAGTTGGCGGATAACAGTTTCATATTGTTGGAAACCTACTTACGGCTCTACGTAGCAAATAAAAAACGTTATCATGTGAAAAGAGAATTAAAATAAAGTAAAATTTTATCAATTAAGATACAAGTAAAGCTTGTATTTTATTTATGTAGGTAACGTCAAAATTGTTACTATGAGATTTAAAGATCGCTACCGAATAATGTGAACACTTTCTGTTTCCCATTTGAAAGTAACCCTAACATGTGAGACATATACTCAAAGTAGCACTGCAATGAATTTCTAATACACATAAAGTTCCGTCCCTCTGTGTTTAATTTGGTAAATAAAATAAATCACGAGTAGAATTATTCACTTTAGAATTTCCTTGTGCAAATTTAATATGTTCCAAAACAAGCCGGAAATCGTAAAGTGCAATTTACTGTCACATTGCAATGAAGTTACACAGATTTTTAAGCAGTATATTGGATATTGTATTTGAATTTAAACAATATTTCACAAAGGGACTTTCAGAAATATTACACCTCTCACCAATTTCATTGTACAAGTAAAAAACGCAAACAGCCTGTAGATGTTCCTGTGATTCAACATGAGAGAGTATCACGGTGTTCCGTGGGCTTCAACCCGCATCGGCGAATGATGACTTCAAACTCACGAGATCGTAACACGATAACCTAAAAGGCAAGCACCATGTTCCGTGGATAGTGTTTCAGTTCTGCAAATCCGTACCATCGGAGACGCTACAATACGACCTCAAAGTCAAAAACGAGACCACAGCGGCTTGAAGTCAAAGTCCTCATCATGTCACTGCGCGATGAGGTGGAAAAAATTTGACATGGTTAATGGTGTCTCAGCTCCGACAACAACGTCGGATGTTACGAAACATAAAACCGACTACCGGCCCTTCTATTCACATATAATCGTACATCTTGCGCAGTTTTCGCATTTATTATCACGGTTATCCGCAATCATATACACTGAGTATATCTCTTTTAAAGAGCTCTAATTTCAAATAAATATATATTAAAATCTGTAATCACCTTACATTGTAATTTTTCTACGTTATCAATAAGTCTTATAAATTCAATTTATTTACTCGTTATACGGAATATTTAAAACAAATCAATAGATAGATTGAGAGTCTTCGTGCCTACTTTCAATGCTCCCTTTGCGCCACTTCTAAGTGCAAAGTTTATGGACCCTTCTTTTCTTTCGATGTAATTAATCTGTAATCTGGAAATCAAAAATGATTGTTTCCTAGCTTCAAGAAGATTGAACCGGTTTAACTCTCATGTCTAACGGTTCTCCACCTCTCTTTCACTTGTTAGCAAAGGTAACTAAATGAGTCAATTCCAGGTCGCTTAATTGAGATAGTGTTGATCTCAGGTCACTACGATTTTCATCTATGGGGATACAAAATATAACGTGAAATTGAATTACTAGGCCAAGATACTCTCATCTTGCGAGTATATTTTAAATGTATACCACGTGTATCTTTCACGGGACATACGCGGTAATGTGAAAACGAACATATCCATGAAATATATATATATATATATATATATATATATATATATATATATATATGTGTGTGTGTGTGTGTGTGTGTGTGTGTGTGTGTGAATTAAGTTAATCCAACACATTTAGCAGTAGGGTTTTTTGAGTAACAAGCTACTTGAAGGTAATATACGAGGTGGCAACTCCCCTTTAATAGCATAGGATGGCCTTCGAAATGTGTGATGTGTGTGTTTCTAGTTAGGCTATGTATAGGGTAATCAATGATCTGGCTGCACATGGCAAAGGTACAGAAAGGGAGGGGGGATGGGGAAAGTTATAACAAAGTATTTAAGGGTTAACTATGTTTTTTTTATTTTAAAGGCAACAGGCTACATGAGGGTAATCCACGTTGGGCAACTCCCCTTTAATAGAATAGGAAGGGATTTGAAAGGGGGGATGCGGAAGGGTAGAGGAAGGTAGCCAAGGGTTAACTAGTGCCACCGGGCTATATTTTAAGAATCCTACCTGGCATTCGCCTAAAGAAATGCAGGGAAAACCCTATAAAGACCTGCATCAGGTAGGTCGGGCATTGGGTACTTGTCCCACGCCCTTCCGATAGCGGGAGAGGAGTTTGCTGTGGGGACGCAGCATTCCCTTCTCCGTGCCTCGACCAGTTTAGGAGGCAGCTCGCCGACTATTCCAATGGGAATAGCGAACAACTCTTACCGTATGCCCAAGGTCTGTGACCCCGGAACATACACCTCTCAAAACAGGCCGAGGTGCCTCGGCTTGTGGGAACCTTAGTTCAAAAACGGAGAGGAAAAGGCATACCCAAAGGTAGTCCCATCGTAACCATCCTAAAAGGTTCTGCCTGCGAGAGAACACCCCTCGCAGGTTACCTGCGAGAGAATCCTCTCGTCTTCCGCATCCCCCCTTTCAAATCCCTTCCTATGCTATTAAAGGGGAGTTGCCCAAAGTGGATCACCCTCATGTAGCCTGTTGCCCTAAAAAAAATCCTACCCGGCAATTCACCTAAAAGTGAGACAACAAAATCCCTAGAAAACCTGAATCCGCTATGTCGGGTATTTGATGCGTGTTCCATGATGAAGGGAGTGGGTGTTTTCTGTGGGGATGCAGCATTCCCTTCTCCATGCCATAGGAGGCAGCTGGCCTACTATTCCAATAGGAATAGCGCTTTTTTAGTAATCCACGTTGTGGCAACTCATCTTTAATAGAACAAGAAGGGAATTGAAAAGAGCAAGGTAGCCAAGGGTTAACTAGAGCTCCCGGCCTGTAATTTGAAGGATCCTACTTTTCAGTTTGTACGCTCCTCCGTTATATTTCTGGTGTCCAGACGTTTGCATGTTAATAATGCGTTTGTCATTTCTATTCGTCTGTTTATCGTCTTTATTATATCTAAAAGGAAGTCGCCTTTTCTTTTACTAATTTATCGGCATTAAACAAAACTTATTTTCTTGATATCCAATATTTTCATTGACCCTCGTATTTACGACTAAATGCATTTCATACTTACAATTAATTAAAATTGGAAACGAGTTTCTGATCTTGAAAAAGTTATTACGTCTGTCTAGTTGTTATTTTACTCCTACGTTTGCTATTGGTAATTTGACGTATTTTATTTCCTGTATTATTGAAAATAAGTCAATCAGAGGAATGTAATGTTAAATACTGATTTTTAATTAAAATAACAATTGTGATGAGTTCAACAACAATAATCTATGTATTATTATACTGTAATCTTTTCTCTTTATAAATAGGATACATTGATATCTATCAACAATTAATTAATGCAGTTAGCGGAGAAATAGTTTTTACCCTGTTCGTTTCGCACACTTTTTCGTATTCTCTTCGGGAATTTTTTTTACAGTTGCGTCATTATATTTTTCTCTCACTTTAACTCTTAGTTTATATTCACATTTAAATTACCCTCGCTTGCTATCACGTACTTATTTACAAAATAAAACCGTGGCGATTATTATCTCTAGATTTCGAATTCTCCTCTTTATAATGACGGTTGCATGTTCTGAATATCTGATTAGTAACAGATATTACATTCTGATAAATATAATTATTATTGAAGTCATCACAATCAAAGCGTAGTATAGGCAACGCACCTTGGTAACCAAACCCTTCATCTCGACCTTAAATAATTTAATTAATCACAGAAGTCATCACTTATTAAACACAAAAAAAACCAGATTAAATCACGTCATAGACTTCTTATTTAAACAGCCTATAGTCACAAGACTTAATAGACTATGGACGGGATATCCCATTGACCTGGAGACCCGCCAATGGACGGTGCCCTACTCGTGTCATGCAGCAATTATGTCAAAACAATTACTTATTACTCTATATTTATTAAGAGTAGATTGTAGATTGGCAAATGAGTTAATAAAAATATTAAACGGTTTCATTCTTTTATCCGTGCATTATAAACCAATTATGAACCGTAACTTATTCGTTGCGTAAAACAATACGTTTCTCTGTTGACGGACTCACGCAGAAAAAAATAAAGATAGTCAGGAAGACTAGGGCTACAGAATAAAAAGTGTACTCGTACTAACTCAATCATTGAAGGAGCTAGAGAATGTTTTAAGTACTTGAAAATACCAAAGTGATGGTCTCCGACAATTCACTAGTTATCGGAATTGAAATTAACACTTCTTCTGAGATGCGGCAGACCTACTGATGACGACCATCTATATTCTCTAACGACGTCGTACCATGGATTGATGTTATTTACGGCGTTGTAATTTGCTTAAATTCTAGGTTTTTTACAGTATCAAATAATATTTAACGTTTGAAATTTTACATAATAAAATCCCTTTTTGTCCATTTATTGATAACTCATTTGATGTTGCAAAATATAGAAAAATAAATCTAATAAATAAAATCGACTGTTTGTCACTGTGTGCATGTATCTTTGTTTCTGTGTATGTATGTGTGTATATTCCGCATACAAAACTACACGCGTGGAGAAAATTTTCTACTCGTGTTCCTTTCAAACCGGAAACAAACACCGTACGAATAAGACGACTAGAGGGAGTGGGGGAGAGAGAGAGTTGGAAATTTTGAATCATGTTAAAACGGCTGATATTTACATGATAATACATGACGTTATTTAACTTGCGTTTTTTGTGTTTAATAGCATAAGTGTTAATGAATTCTGTGATTAATTGAATTTTTTAAGGTCGAGATGGTTAACAAGGTGCGTTGCCTATAGTACGCTTTGATTATGAGGACGGCAATAAAAATTATCTTTTCGGGGTCAATGAGACACACAGTGTTGCACCGATGCTGTTAAAATTTTTATCTATTTCGGCAAGGGAGTGGAGCACCGTTAGGTGTGGGGATGGAAGAGAGGTACATATAAATAACGCGAAAAAAAACTGAGCTTGGAGACGAATCCGCGGTTATGGACGTCGCTGAGTTTAATTATGATATTCAACTAGAAAATTATGTTATACTTTAAATTTAGGGGTGGGAAAGTAGAAAACAATGTTCTGCATACAAGCACGTGCAGCGAATTCTACCAAATTTTATGCAGATAAAAGAAACAAACACTTGGTCGGTAAAACACCCCTTAACAGATGCGGGTGGCAATTTAAAGTCATTGTAATCACAAGGAGTATTTCTGACTCTTCAAGTACCGGGATTTTTGGGAATCTCTAAAGGTAAAAGGAGTGTTTTAGACTCTTATAAGTCTCGAGTATATTTATCGAGTTCTTACGGTTCCGAGAGTACACGCTGTAGGTGGCAGAAGTAATTTTGTCCTTCTTACGTTAAAGGGAATATTTTTTATTTTCATAGAACTAATGAAAATATTTTTTCTTAAATTACCCTGAGTATTTTTGATTCTGTTAATCTACCGGGAGTTTTTATTACCTCTCTTAAAGAAACCGAATCTATTTTTCATTCCCTTATGCTACCGGTATTATGAGTATTTTTTAACTCTCTTGAGGTATGGCAAATAATTTAGATTCTTTTATGGTACCAGGAGTACTTTTACTCTCAATGATATATTTTTTACACCCTCAGGATACATAAGAAAGTTTGACTCGGTTGTCCTAAGGTACAAGAAAGAATTTTATTTGTGTTACGGTACAGGAAGTATTATTTTCTCTCTATGATAACGGGAGTATTTTTGATTCTCTCTAGGTACACGGAGAAATTTTGACTCGTTCAGGGCACCGAGAGTATAATTAACTCTCTGATGGTACTGCATGTATTTTTGACCGTCTTAAAATACCGAATATATTTTTAAGTCTCTTCGGCTTCAAGAATATTTTTGTCTCTCTCAACGTACCGGGAGTATTTTTGACGCTCTGAGGGTAGTAAGAGTATTTTATATCTTTGTTATTTGAAGTTTTTATGCTTCTATAAAGACATGGTGTGGGGACGAAATTATCCTGCCCTTTGCATAGACTGGTTATTCACTAAAATATTAATGTTGAATTAAAAAAAAAATTCCGAAAACGCCAGATAAAAATAAAACAAATCCAATAATTGGTGAAATTAATTTGTGTTTTAATAATAATTCCGTATTAATGGACGCTACTATTGTCAAATGAATGATTAGGATGAATATATTCTAATGTATTTTACTTGCATAATGCCCTAGTAAACAATAAATATGTGAAATTGTTTCGACGAAATTAACGATAGATTTATCGAGAGTGTGTTTACTTACGTGTGATCTGCAATTCATGTGATGTTTGCGGAAGATTACGTGGCATTGAATTCGGAAGTTTAATTTAGGAGCAGAGTTGTTAGTAGCGAAGGGAGTAATTGAATTTGCCAAGGTTTCTTCGTGGAACACAGCGGGTAATAAGTCTGAGAGCATGTGGGCCCACACCCCTAGGGACGTGTGTGGCTTCTTGCGTGCAAGCAATCCTAGCCTGGTCATGAACACTTGCAATATATTTAAGCTTTTGTCTGCAACAGACCAGGCGCACTCAGGAATTCCGTCAGAATAGTATAACAGAGAAATAAGTATTCCTGCCTTACGTAATCTTAACGTGGCCGTGAGACTGCCTGACTGTCAACTCGCTAGAGACTCCATATTTATTCTCATGTTGAGAACTTAAACACGTTTTCTGTCATTGGGTTTCCAGTGTAATTATCTAATTTTCAGCCAGCCTGACAGACATTTGGATTCTTTGATGCGTATGGCTGTTGGGAGACTGAGTTGCAAAGCCAGTTGTCACAATATAACCTAATATATTGTAATATACAAAAATGAGTGGCTTTTTATTTAAATGAAAGAATTTAATTTACAAACAAACAAATTTATTATCAATGTTTGAAACAATTACACAAATAATTACAAATAGAATTTATCTCAGGGTCATTACTGGGTTTGATAATGGCTAATCATTTATTTAGAAATCTTATCAACACAAATTTCAATAAAAAGATTTACTCGTCAATTAACAAAGACGAAATTTACTTGTCGACGAAATTATACTAAAAAGATGGATTGTACTTAACAAATTTTATCAAAGGAAGAGAACGAAATCTGGTTTACATAATTAATTGTTTTCTATTGGTACTCACGGCAGCATTCCAGGATACTTTTGACTTACGAAACACTATGACGGGTTTTTGCACAGCTTCTACTAAAACTCACTGATTCTAAAATTAATATTTTTAGATCAAAATCAGGAACCAGGAACCTCCTCTTCGTCTCTTCCTCACTCAGTTGACTCCTGCTACTTCTCTGCCTGGCTATGTTCACCAAAACTGTCTGTGCTTAGCAGGTTTTATAGTTCTGCGTGTGTGAATGTTTTATCTATGCTTTCCTGCAAGCTCGTTTCGATTCTCGCTCTCGCCTTTCGCTTTCGTCCCCGTCTCTCGGTACGTGTTTCCATCTCCAAGTTCCAAAAGTTCTTTCACGACCACCCGATCGCTGAGGATTCGAAATACGGACTGAACTCTACCGTATCTTAATGTGAACTCCACTCTACCGTAACGTGATCTGCACTCTCTCATACCCTAACGTGAACTGTTAATGCGATCTGCCTTCTGCCATAACATAACGTGAACTCTTAATGCGACCTGCCTTCTGCCATATCATAACGTGAACTCTCTCCTCAATATTTTAATGCAACCTGTACTTGACCAAACCTTCCAGCCAACTGAACAACCGTCTCGCAATTTTTGAGCGCGCATCGCTCCTTCTTCATTCAAGAGAAAAAAAAATGAAAACTTCTTGAATGCAACAAGCGAAACACCCTGATTCTGAATATTAACGTTCTATGATTTTTATCTGTGAATTACGGGAATGAATTTCTCTCGATTTTCCACTGAAGTCTGAAGACGATGACGGAATTAGTCGTCGACTCCCTTTGGCTGTACAAGAAAGAAAACTCTTGCAATTATATGGCCTAACGATAAAATGCACTTTTAGTATCTAAATTGTTATAATTTTAAAGGCATAGACCAGAAATACCCAGGAAAACTAAATCTCTCTCTCTTTCTCTCTCTCTCTCTCTCTCTCTCTCTATATATATATATATATATATAAATATATATATAAATCAATGTCTGTCTGTGCGTCCCTTATGTCCTCCTAAATCAGTCATCCAATTACGATGAAATATCGTTGTGTTGTGTGCACGCCTACGGAGGTTTCTGTCGGCCTTTCGAAGCGTTAGGAAACTCCCAAGAGGCAAACGGGGGGCAAAACTTAAAATCATGATAAAACTGCAGATTAACTACTTTTCGGCGTCGATGTGACTAATAGTTCCTCACAGATGTTTTTAGTGTATTAATTCAACTCCTTAAAGCACCAATAAGGGAGGGTGTGGAGGGTGTGGAGGGGCGTTACATAAAAATAATGCGAAACGACAGTTATTGGTGTCAAATCCAGGGTTATAGACGTCAATGAATTAAATTCTGATATTCAATATGTCAGTTAAATTGCAGTTCAGCCGCTAGGAGTGGGGGAAGCTGTAGGTGAAAGGTCGTTACATAACAGTAATGAGTAAACAACGGAGACTGGTATTGAATCAGGGGTTATGGAAGTCTCTGAGTTTAATTCTGACATTTACCATACTGTAGTTTAGCCCCTAGGAGTGGGGTCAAACAAATTTCCGTACACAATATTAAATGCGTAGAGAAATTTCTACCGAACTTTATTCACGTGTTGCTTATGATTCAGAAACAAACACTGAGGGGGTAAGACACACCTACACACTCTATGGGTGGGGGTGGAGGGGGTGGAATTTAAAAGCATTCCCAAATGGCCATTAATAGCGTCGAATACCGTTTTCGGGGCCGCTTAATTTGATAGTATCATTCTACAATATGTAAGTGTTTACTTTCAACTCCAAAAGGCAAGGGAAGGATGCAACCTTTAGCGTACCTTCACATAAAAATGAATGCAAAAAAGACCGAGTTTAGTGTCGGTTCCGGGATTTAGGACACACTGAGCTTAATTATCGAATTAACCATGGCTGTTAATGAAATTTTATGTTCCCCTTCGTGGACAAAAAGTTACCCGAAGTAGTTTTGATCGTTTTAAGTTTCCGGATAAATTTTCATAAAGTACCCAAGCTATTTTGGTCTCTATTTAGTGAAAGTTGTATTTCTTTACTCCTTTAAGGTACCGGAAGTAGTATTAGACTATATTACATTAGCGAGGATTTTTTACTGTTCGTGATTTTTGGACACTTATATTTCATGTAATACTGCTGCTTATAACTGAACAACAATCTTCTAGTCACTTACGGGAGACTTTATATGTTAAGTCTGAACCAACCGACTTGCTTGCATTTTCTGTTCTTAGAGTATTTTTTTCCGATCAAATATACTAAATCGTTTTTTTCATATGAAGTAAGTGTGTTATAACACTACAGGACAATATTATTCTATTTGTTTTTGCACAAATACAGGTTATTATAGTAATTAAAAGCGACATTATATGTGGTATTCTTTGTCTTTATAAAATGAAAAGACTTATTAACTTAATTATTTTGAATCTCACACTTTGACGATGGACTTTAATGTCCATATTGAAAGGGCAATTATTTCAATTGTTCGAAATAAATAATACTATACAATTTACGCGTTTAACAATATAAGAGAAGGAAGCTATAGTTACAGCTAAAAAGAATTCTGGGGAACATATCAGGCGCTCGACGTCTCAACCAACATTGCTGCCTATAGAAGATTTTTTTTTCAGGCCTTCAAATCCGATTTTTAGGTCTGATAAGAAGGAAGTGCTCGGTGTGGCAATTTATTTGAAAGTGGGGAATACTGGTGGGACGCATCTGGACAGCTGTCGGAGCAATGTGACAGCTGTGAGAAGCTAGTTGGCTCGTGTGTGGCTAGGCACCCTTTCCCGCCCGCGCTGGCATCCCAGGTATCCGCTTTTGTTTCAAGGGTGACTAACCATTTAAAATAGGCCCCGGTGGATTTATCATACACGACCCCATGCAGCGCGTACAGTCGCTGTGGGTTACGCCAGGCGCCAGGCGCCTCCTCGTAAGGTACAGTCGCTTCTGCTGATGATACCTACTTGCCAAATCTATGGAGAGAACAGATTCTAATTGGTGCGGCGGTCAGCAGGAATTTAATAACGGCAATGGAGACACACTGTCCACTCACAACAGGAGCAGGAACTGTTTCGGCGTGAAATTTCGGAACACGCCAAGTAAGACGCATTTCAACGACAGTTTGGAACTAAATTGTAAAATGAATAAATAGAATGGACTTGAAAACTGTTGGATATAAAACAGAATCAAACGGTGAAGACATTTGATAAACGACTGCAAATACACTTTAATAATCCAAAATTAGACTATTCTTATAACAAATAGGATACGGTCACTTATGAATAAAACTATTAGCGATTCTAAAGAGTTTTTTTTTGCATTTTTAAGAATACTCAAGATGTACTATTATAAAATTAACGCTATACAGAACTCAGCCCGTGAATTTGTTTAAAACTGAGACGGATGTTAGTTGAGTGTATTGGCAAACATTCCATATAACACCGTAGTATCGTTTAATGGAGCGACAGAAATAATTCCACAGCATAAGATGTAATAGAGAATGAAATATATTGAAATAAATTGGAAAGAGGACAAATAACAATATTCTATGAAATAATTATTAAAATAATGTAGCAGTAATTATAATTTACTTTTGTAAAATTATTTCCAAAATCTTCTACCGTCAATTTACACCTAGAAATACCATTCGTCACTAAATTATTGTTAGTTTCCGGTTAACAGGGTTATCAAGTTTATTGTTGTTGTTTTTTTGTAAATGTTTGTTTATTACGAATGAAACGTTGTCCATTATAATTTTAGGTAAGATTTAAATAAACGCTTCAGAGGTATTTAAAATCGAAAACGATAGATGCAGAGAATATTAATAGCGAATAGTGTAATTGATATAATTATCTGTACTAAGAAGAAGAGACTGAATTTGTCATGTTACATCTGTTAGAATAAAAAAAATAGATCAACATTGTTTCCTGCGGTTAATTTTTAATGTTTTTTATGTTTAAGGTTTTCCAACCGGAAACCGCGAATTACAATACTAGGGTCGCAGACCTTGGGCATACGGTAAGAGTTGTTCGCTATTCCCATTGGAATAGAGGGCCAGCTGCCTCCTAAACTGGTCGAGGCACGGAGAAGAGAATGCTGCGTCCCCACAGCAAACTCCTCTCCCGCTATCGGAAGGGCGTGGGACAAGTACCCAATGCCCGACCTACCCGATGCAGATTTTTCTAGGGTTTTCCCTGCATTTCTTTAGGCGAATGCCGGGTAGGATCCTTAAACCATAGCCCGGGGGCTCTAGTAACCCTTTGCTACCTTTCTCTACCCTTCCGCATCCCCCCTTTCTAATCCCTTCCTATGCTATTAAAGGGGAATTGCCCAATGTATATCACCCTCATGTAGCCTGCTGCCCTAAAAAAAAAAAGAAACCGCGAATTACAATACTATTTTCCAGAACCGAAATAAAGTTTCTACTTTTTCGTAGGAATCTATCAAATTTTTATCTTTTAATACTTAAATTTTTGTCATAATTGGATATTATATCTATGGTTTCTTTATTTAACTATTATATTTTAAAACTGGCGTATTATACTTCCATTTCAATGAGTTGCTTATGTAACGTATTAAAAAATAGATCCAAGCATCATCGTGTTCGAAGGACGAATATCCAAATAATTTTATTTATTTTAAACATTTACAACATCATCGGAAATATTTACAAAAACTCAGGATAAAGACTTTTGATCAAATTAGTTATTTAGTGTATGAATTGATTGTTATAGCTAAAAATGGATCTGTTCAAATGTGTGCAGTATAATTAAGATCATAAGCCTGCCTCAAGTTTACAGTTAGGCAGAACACGTTAAATTTACATTAAAAATTTAAACTTCTGAATGGAATGTAGTCCGAAGAAGTACCATATGGGAATTTAACAATCAAGATCCCCGAAATAATTAAGGAAGATATTGTTGATATAAGAAATTAATTTATAAGAGTGAATTGACACTCACAGTTGTGTAAAATTAGTTAATAATTCTTTGAAAACACTAAACGGGAAATTAATGAGCTTCAGACCAATTACTGTCAGTAAATTTTAGTTTGAAAATACATGAGACATCGTCAATAAAAAGTGAAGACCGGAAACCGTAAGAATATTATTGCAAATGAATGACAAAGCGGTTTCAACTAAACATCTATAATGAATTATTAATACCGCCAGACACCGTGAAAAATATTGGTCGGATGCTTCTAATACTCAGTGTGTAATCACAATGAATTCTAATTGATGGAGATATGGAAATAACTAAGAAATTCCAAACGGAGTGCTCATAACTTTTTATGATTCATAATGGACCAACGGACAAATTCTATATATGGGCAACATCGTTCTCGTTCTTTTCAGACGGGTTCCAATGAAACTATGAAAGCCCAGAAACCATAAGTAATTAGTGATTTCCGTTTATTTCTATAAAAGTAAAAATCTTCTCAAATAAAAAAGGGGCAAAATACTTTATAAACGCAAAATCTTAAATTTTTAAGTTATATTTTAGAAATATGAAACTATTTGTAACCTTCAATATGCTACTCAGTGTCTTAATATATATATATATATATATATATATATATATATATATTTGAATATTCTACCTACACCTGCTAAAAATGTCACAGTCTCCTGCGTGTCTATTTTAATTCATTGTGAGAAGAAAAGTAAGCCGAAGTATTTTCTACTTCCTTTTATTCTGCTCTTTAGATTATTCTCAATTGGTAATATCTTCCCTATCGCTGAAAACAATCTGTTTCCACTACTGCGTTCTTAGTTGGTTTTCTACTGTAGACCTATATCGTTTTCCCTTCCTTGTTGTTATTACTCACACAATTAAAGATCTGATTAACACACAGTATAATATCACTACACCATTATAAATAAATTTTAAAACTAGATTACCATGTTTAATTTAGTCGTTTTCATCATATTACCGCACATTCTGAGCAACAATTTTCCAAGTTATTATTTTTTCTTTAGCTTATTCTGTATTTTTGGTGTCATCTAATATCCAGTCCTTTTACGGTGAGTTCTGTCATCCAGGGCTTTTCTGTCTTTAAACATTTCTCTTCAGCAATCTTAATTTGGTCTATTAACTTTGTTACTTAATTTTCTTTTTATAACGTTGAATATAATTTAATAATGAAACCAAGAGCATTTAACTATCTTCTTTACGGATATTGACTTAGTAGATTTAATCCGAGCACAATTTAATGGCATTTCATTTTATCTGCATGTCTAGTTTGTGTTCTAAAATATGATTTAAAAATGTGAATTAATTTTGTTTGCTATAGAGTAATAAATGTTATCTACTTTAAATTATTCTGTTGGGACAAGTGTTTTTTAGTTTTTCTAACTTCCATGTATTCTGTAGATGGAAACGACACGAGCAAAATAAACTGATATCATTGTATGAACCAATCACGTTTCATTTCCTATGACACTACCCTACCATTGAAATGGGCTCCTTCCGATTAGAAGGTTCGTTTGCTGATGGAACAAGTGAAGCTGACTGCTGAAAGACTCGGAAGACGCCATGGCAGTAATCAAGGTTCATTCAAACTGTGAGGAAAGAATACATCCCAATCTGGAGATTGTCAGATTGTGGCGCGAATAAAGCTATTGTATATCTTATTAGGAATGTTCTCTATCTTCGTCACTGCTCACATGGGGTGAGAAAGGGGGTTAATTATAAAATGTCCCAAACGAGCGGGAGTGGTGTTTAACCACTTCGTTGTATTGGATAATATGCCCAACTTCAGATGTCTGTTGAGTCACGTGTTATACCTAGTCGGTATGCGGTGGGGTCAGAAGTCGTTAAGAGATTAGTATGGAATTATCAGGTCTAATAAAAGATTGGAATAAAGTGAATCTATGGTTAAATATATGACTACGATATAATGCTTATATTTACGATTTCTATCTCTTTCACGTAGGTATCTTTCCCCTGTATGATAATTTTAACCTTTACAAGTCCAGAATTACGTCATACTCCCTTCGTACTTTTGCAAACAATTCATTCTCGCTAAGGCGTCTGTGTCACCATAGTTATTTGGATCTTCCTTATTTTCCATATTTTCAATTTAGTGCTCATTACTTTAACATTAACAATCTAGGCGTTTCAAGATACAAGAACATAAACATAATTTGAACAAACTATTTAGCAAATCTACAAAACACACGTATATATATTGTAATATACAAATAGAATAAATCGAGTCTTAAGCAGTAATAGAAAACCCGAAATGAAATAATATTAAAAATAATATTAAAAAAAATTGAAATGAATTTACTTGAACATTACACCATGAAACTGATATAAAAAATCTGACGATACGGAATTTTATACAAAGTTACAATAAATTTGGTTACGTACGAGACATCAGAGCAGTTCTCGTATCAAGCTAAATCTTTCACGTCATCAATTATTTTAACTTTTGAGTTTAGATCACAAATTATTTAATTAAACAGGCCATATTATTCCAGTTTCTACAAAACTTAAGTCAGCATACCACATCACAGACAATCTTCAGTTGAATTACAAATACTTCGGCGAATAGTGATAATATCATGGAAATCAGTCCAGTATAACTTTTCCAGTCAAAACTTATTCATTTATCTCAATCAATATTGCTAACTCATGTTGGTCAGCACCCATCTGACTATAACCGACCTCGGTCATCGCTCATAGGTACACTGTAACGAACCTTATCCGGCCAGCTCATATCGCAGACTGTGCATTTTTTCAAAGCATTATAAATTGGACACCGAGGAGAATAATACTCCGGAAACACTTCACATTCGTATGCAATGCTGACTGTTGCCTACAATACCCTGGCCACAATATCACGCTCACAATACAAATATTAAATAGTTTATAAAATCCTTTCATTACATATATTGGTATTCATTACAATATATATGCAGTAAACCAACATTCAAGTGCATTACAGTGTACATAATTTAATAAAACATATTACAAATTTTATAAACTAAGTTGCAATATATAATCTAAGATAACAAGTACTTCCCAATCTCAGAACGAACAATTTGAATAATTTTTCCTCACAAGGTTTATATAGAATCTTCTTCGCTGGCTCAGTAACGTCTCTTTACACTCCAATATTTTTGTGTAAAACTCGTATTTTGATGGTTGTTTATCATATTGGAATAGTCGGCCAGCTGCCTTCTAAACTGGTCGATACACGGAGAAGGTAATGCTCCGTTCCCTCAGCAAACCCCTCTCATCGGAAAAGCGTGGGACAATTACCAAATGCCGGACCTACCTGATGCAGGTTTTACTAAGATTTTCCCTTCACCACTTTTAGACGAATTGTCGGGTAGGATCATTGAAACTACAGCCCGAGAGCTTTTTCAGTTACATGTCTATACTATAAGAGGGTAGTGGCCACTACGTGGATTACCCTATACATCACCTGTTTACTTCTTCTTCTATGAGATACTTTGAAAGCAGGACGCTAACTACAGAAATTTCTTCTTTATACTCTGGTTGTACTTTAAGGTGAGACAAGTTGATTAGTTATAAGAGATGTCACAGACTTTGTGCATTATGAAAGCGTTATCCACTCAGCCCATTAGAACAGTCACCAGTGTCTTCTAACGTTCTCTATTAGTTTCCCTGTATCACATTTAAGCGTATAGTGAGTAATATCCTTAAGCTATAATTGTTGGGCCCTAGTTTTCTCCAGGTTATATTTTCCCAGACAGGCCGTAATGTGGATGACTCTCAAGTAGCCTATAGCGTTTTTTTTAACAAAAACATGTCCTGTACTTTAAATTCATTTTAAAATAAATAAAACTTTGACCGCTAGGAAACAACAATTTACTTCTCTGCTTGCAGATTTGGAGATGACTGGCTGAACTACTAATAATAGAAATATTTTTAACGACGGGCAACACCCAATGATTATGCCTTAAACATCGTAATACTGTTGGGATAAATTCACTACCATTTATATAACAAAGGGTCTTGTAGCTCAAAGTGGTACGAGTCTGTTAGATTACTTACTTTTGAAGTCCAGATCGAAACCATTTCATCTGTTCTATGCCACAAATTACCGTATTCTATATTGTAGAAAACATTCAATTATTATCATACAACACGAGTGAAGAGATTAAAAGGTAGTTTTTTTTAAAAAAAATTCATTGATATATATCCATTGTCGGTATTATTAAAAACTTTACCTCCTATTATCCCTCCTCTTTAATTAAAGTCCCCGCTTAGACTTCATGATCAATACATCGATAACACTAGGAGTGAATTCCAGGGAAAATATTCAGTTTGACTTCCAAGACGAGACGGTACAGGAACTCTTTCTGTATCTGAACCTTTCATTTGAAAGTATTGCTTACAAATCACAGTCCTGCAGAC
Organism: Zhengitettix transpicula; assembly: GCA_037074705.1. NCBI lineage: Eukaryota > Metazoa > Arthropoda > Insecta > Orthoptera > Tetrigidae > Zhengitettix > Zhengitettix transpicula. The sequence continues at coordinate 182,710,362 of CM073591.1, read as the reverse complement.
CATTTTTCGAATTTCGTTACAAAAAGACTAATTGTTTCCAGGTCCGTTTTGTTGTTCTCTCGTCAAGCATGTAAACTGGTCTCACGTCTTTATCTTGTATATCTTCTATTAATCTTTTTGCACGACCGTTATAAAATTTATATATGCTTTTAATACAGCACTGATCTAAAAAATTATTAAAATACTTTGTTTGAAAACTCTTTCTTTAGGATTCATAACGTTCACAGATGTCTCTATAATAGTTTATGTACGTATGCGATTATCCGTTTTTATTTCATGGAATCCGTTAGACCTCTTTCCGCGTCGATAATTTCACGGCATTTCCCAGATTTTAGTATTCTCTACTTCATACTTACCGAAAAATGAACCATCATAAACGCAAAATATATTGAAACGGCTTATTTTAACTTCAAAATGTTTTACCGCATAATAGTTAGGGAAAATACACGGGAAACTCCGAAGTATTCAAACTCCTAAAAAGAGACAATGTAAGGAAAATTGTAAACATCTTTTTAAAAGCCTTGACCCGTAATATTCCTTTATTTAATGTGAGAAACTTAAAGAGTTTGGGAAACGTAACAAAAATATGAATATCATTATTTAAAAAAAGGCTAACGTCGATAACAGTGAAGTGACATCGGCTTCATCTTCAACATAATATTTTTCATTGCTTAGGAAAATAACTGTTCAAAGCTCGTCAGAGATATTAAAAGTATATACAGTTTATAATATATTTACAAAAGCTTTTAAAACTCTCCTGCTTTTTAGAACGTTTTAGACTTGTAACTAATTTGAGCAAATTTCCTGAAGAATTGACTGAATGTTTGATAATGGATTTAATTTTCAGTATTTTTTTTATTGGTACATAAGTAATTAGAATGTTTCCTGTTTCTATATACGATATCGTACGTCTGGGCTGAGTCTATTAACAAAGAGAGCCTTCAGTAACATTTCTGGCTTACAATTGCCTAATAAATGTGCAACTATCATTTGGTCCAAATTGTTACTTCTCGGAAAAGGTTTTTTTATAAAATGAATCCCTGTGTTATTCGTAGTAACTAAGCTTACTTTTAGTGGTATATAATTAATATTATTGTAGCATTAACTTATGTATTCATGTCTGGATGGTCTAAGTTCCTCATTTACGAATAAAAATGTTATGGACTCTATTTATATATTACTAGCTGGGTGCCCGGCGTTGCTCGTGTACTTATTTATATAAACTCGAAAAAGTATTTAATTGAATACTTAAATATATTCCTTGAGTATTTCAGGATATAATTGTCAATTGTCACTCAGTCTTCATACATTACGAAATATTACATTGATGAAATTGTTACCTAGACTCACAACTAATATAGCGCGAAAATTAACTTACATTTTCCGCAAGGATGGTAAAGTAATTCGTATTCTTCTTTATTACCATTCGATGTAGTATTGCTGTATAAAATTATACTTTTCATTTAAAGAAAATATTTCTGCTTTATTTCATTCCTAATAAAGGAAATATTTCCTTTGTTCGTTGCGTAGTAACGTCTCTCTCTCGCGTGACGTCATTGTCTCTTGGCGCGCAGTAATTTAATATTTAATGATCACGGTTTTTAATTATAATTCTTTCCACATGTATGCTAGGCGTTTCTCACCCCCACAGTACCGGTTCTCGATTTTGGCAGAATACGTTTACCAATTTTTGTTGCATTCTGTCCACGCGATAAAATTTGTATAAAGAACAACGTAAATACATACATACATACATACAAATATACATCCTTTTTTATTATATAGATTATTATTTGTTAGCTCGACAGGCCATTGAGGGCCTTGGAGTGCCGGGACGAATGCCATGCTGTCATTTTACATGGCACATTCTGGAATTAGGAGTGACACGTGGTCACTGTGTCGATTCTCTCTCAGTCTTTACCCAATTTTTTAAACCAGGACGAAAACAAAATCCATGCTCGACTCGAACCCGAAGAATGTCTATATTCCTATTTATGTAATAAATTTTCTCAGTCATACATTTGATAATATATACTTTATATTTTCTAAAATTTTGATAAGCGTATTGCAGTATATATATAGACATGTAATGACAAAATAGGATTATATATATATAATTAGGGTTATGCATTTTCCCATGTCCTCATTGAAATACAAAAGGAAGCAATAAATCAAGTGAAATTCCTACAGTTTCAGATATATCTTGTATGCTTATCTTTCTCAAGAAACTTTTTGCGTAGTGCTGCCCCACATTTAATACTTCCTTTTATGAATCCATCTGTAATTATAATATTGCTCACTGAATGACAATAATATTTATATTGGCAATACGTAAATATGTAAAATGTACATTTGTTGGTGCACAATTACGTGTTGTTTGCAGAATGCTGTAGCCTTACGAGGGCCGTGGTGCTCCAGAGACAGGGGCGGCGAGCGTACCTGTAACGAAGCCCTGACAACACATTCCTAAGTGGATGGAGTACATATTTCTGTCTGGCGGTCGCGCCGGCGCTAAGGGAGGGGATTGTCTGTACATTTGTAGAAACACGGCGCGGTTCTTTGCTTTGGACCCTTGCCGACAGCTACTGCCCGACTTGTCCCCAGATAAACAGTATGGCTCTTTGGCCACTTGAAGCGTGGGTTCCAGGCTCTTTCACGCTCCCGCCGATGTCAAGCTCCATTTTGGGAATAGTCAAACAAGCTCTCATTCTCTGGACGCTCACACCATACACCACGCAGTACCGGATCTATAGCAATTCTTCTCAGCAATTAAAGAACGAATTTGTTTCACATCTATCAGTAGCCAAAATTACAAAAACGACACCCTTCGTTGTTTACAAACTTGTTTATCCTATTAACGACACACAAACCACCTTCTATCGATGTAAGATTCGGGCATGAGGTATACTATGAATTTCTTCCCTAAAAATCCCTTTAATCGAATAATATTTTCCCCTAACCATTCAACAAACATTTTTCGGATTTCTGACATGATAATTCCTAGATTGTCTGGAGAAACTTCAGTCACCATGGTTGAACATCGCTCGATGAAAATAATAGCTTTATAGGTAAAATTAACGCCAAAATATATATCACAAAAGTCACCTACCAGCACTGTAAAAATAAAATTTATAACTTAAAAATAAACTCATAATCAAATTTAATTTAACCGTTTCATTTTATTACTCTACGAAACAGTTTATTATGAAGTGGAGAATATTTTTTTTAATCTTACTGCTCAGCTTTTAGAATATTGTTTATTAGACTCATAAAGGATTCTTGTGTCGCAAGTGTTAAAGCCCTGTAATGACTTATTAATAAATTAATATATTTTCCCCACTCTTAGATACGTGTATTTATCACTATTTCCAGTGTCCAGTGGCAACGTACTCCACACAGAAAGATATTACAATTTATAATAGTAAATTGTTTGTCTTCCACTTTAATTATTTTATAAATTTTGACAATTACAATTTTCCTTATTCTATTCCTATATGATTTCGCTGTTTATTTTGTTCAAAATAAATTTAATTTCTTAAAATATTAATTTTTGGATAAATTGCATACGTTCCAATATATGTATAGGAGGACATTTTCATAATTTTCACTAAGCGTCAAATATTGTCAATATTACAATAATAATGAATTATGCTACATATTGAATAATAAAAACAATAGAATTATCTAAAATTACACATAGTTCATTATTTGAACATAAATAAATTGATATAAACCCCGTAAAAGTCTCGATTCACGTATTTCATACAACCAGGTAGATCCTTGTTTTACTAAAGCAACAGTAGTGCTGACGCACACAACAAGTAATCACGTGCAATTATAAAAAGTAAAGTTTACCATCTTTATTTTCGGTGTTTTCAAGTACGATGTTAATAAGTAATAATGTATTTGTTATTATAAAGAGGTAATATTTTTTTTTATAAATTACGTTGTGATCGTAAAGATCAAATCTTCGAAATGTCTGCGAATATTTAATTTATTTAATTTTTATCTGAGTCCATCTAAGAAACAAACTGTGGTTGCAAGTTTACACTGGCACCAAAGTGGTTTTCCGTAAAAACATGGAAAACGTCAGAGTACATATTTGTTTGGGATGAGATGATTAGTGACACTCTCGATGTCGTGTAAGTCCAGGTTCATGGAACGTAGAAATGGTGATGGAAATCAAACAATAAAATTAACAAAATGATATTGATTAGTCCCAATGGCATTTGAGCCCAAATTTCTGCGCCTTGAACAAAAATAACACTGTATAACCGTCTAGAAGGAAGTGGAACGTATGTAATTTGTTACAACTTTCTGGAGGATTGTAAAAATGTATGTACTTCTGTACGATAATCTGGAACTGCATAGAAATCAACCTTTTTAGCTGAAGATTCCTATCCTCCACTAATGAATAATCAACTTGCTATTCTCATCAATTCCTTAGAAATATTAATTATAATCCTAAGGATAAAATGTGGCGCCCTCCTCTTTTTACTAGCTTTATATTCTTCCAGCCACAATACTTTATGAAAGAATAATATACAATTATCAATTGGTTTCATTACTTCGTAACAGATATTGTATATGACATGAAAAATGATTTGATTGGTCATTGGTGGGTAAACAAGTCTATCTGCAGAAATTATTTTCATCATTTTAAATAGAGATAATTTGCAACTTTAATTAAAGTCTGTTTTGAAAGTTAATAATGAGATAAAATAGTCAAATATAGACTGAATAAGTGATTATATAAAGACCACACAACGTTTCTGGAAACCTTAGTCCTATCTTCAGGTGCCAAAGAAACACAAATTCAAAAGCATTTCGCCTTGTATTTATATCACCACTTCTTTCGCCTGGTTATGGTTATTTGATCAATTAAATTGATTATTAAATTGACCCTGAAGATTCTTCTTGATAATGCAAAGAATTATGTCCTCTCAGACAACTACTGTTGTCCTTTAGAAATTATAATTTTAATTTTTTTTCCCCCAATTATTGTTAGGTAATTACCAAATAATCAAATTCATCATAATTTTTTAACTTATATTTCCTTTTTTGTTTACTCAAACGTGAAACATCGGAAACCAATAATTTTAAAAATTAAAATTTCCAATAAATTTAAACTTAAAATATAATTATATTATTTTTATTAGCGCAGTACATTGCTAATAATAATAATTCTGTTACCTTCGGGAAAAACCCGAAGTACGTAATTTTTATATGTTCGACCAAATTTTATGTATATCATAAATTATATTATTATATAATATTACTAATTTTTATTCCTAGGAGAGGTGCAGAATGGTAACAATTTCAGTAAATTCATTTAATAATAAATAATACCTTATAAATTTTTATATGCTTGACTGATACGAATATTTTCATCAGTACTTGCTAGGAAATGTACAATCTTTCAGCGGAAGCCGTTTCTCTAATTTAGTTATATTTATGTTTCGATGATTTTAAGGGTAAATAAGGTTCGTAATATGTCTTATTTGTAATAATAACAAATTACACGTAATGTAATTTAGACTAAATTAATAAATCAAGACTCTGCCCATTGGAAACTTCATAGACGTTCCCATCCCAATATGTGCTGGATTTCAATCTATTCAGTTGTAAAGTGAGTTTAAGGAAAGTGTTTACACATAAGCCGCTGTATATTTCTGACCTGAACAGTTGTCTAAATTTAATGCAGGAATCTTCTATTATGACAATCATTAGTATTGTGTACAAATTATTTTAAATTTTTATTATACATATATGTATCAGTTAAAACTATCGCATTTTTTATTTTTGATAATATAAATTGTTTCTGAAGAAAAAGTGTCATGAAACTTTTATTTTTTCAAAAGATGTCTAATAAGAACTTACTTAAAACTCAATCATATTAAATAATCATTTCTGACGGTGTGAAAACTGTCACGTCAACATCAATCGAATTCTTTAATCTATATACAATAATATACAAGTAGAAGTTCTTTTGAAGTCCCTCGTTTAAACATTCAATCGCTATTAAAATTTTGCAACCAATCGGTCCATATATCAATTGCACCCGATTTCAATACGTGATTAATTTGATTTTCTTGTCATAAGACTTAATAAGTACCTTCGAAAATCGTGTGGCTAATAACAAAGATTAGGAATTAACTCCATTCGTAAACATTTCTACATCAATATAGTTCTTTAATCCTAACGACTAATTTAAGAATTAATTGATGATGAAAAGTTCCATCATATTTCTGTGAGTAATAATTAATTACCTTTTTTGAATTTTCGCTCTCCATATGTAACCAGTTTGTACTCCCATCGAAACTTAGTGGATTTAATTAGCTTATACTTAAATTAAAAATACATATCTTCAGAAACAAACATTATTAGGCTCCTCAAATTGTTGCCAAACATTGTTTTTTCAAAAAACTAAACTTAATTTATCTGAAATTAACAGTTGGAAGGAAACAATTCCGAAATTCTTAGTCCAAAAAAATCTCTGTTTTTATTCGAGTATAATAATAATAAAACATTTAATGATAATGTCACTAATGATTGGAAGAGTATAATACTTGTCTGTATTTTTTAAAACTAACAATTAAATAATAAATAAACTAAAAGAGACCAAGATAAGAATTGAAAAATATTTTTAGTATCCTATTCTTGGCCTGTTGTTGGCTATATTAATATTTAATTCTTAATTTTAAACTATCAATAGCAACAATCTTTTCGATTAGATTGGATTAGAATAATTACCTTCAAGTTTCAATATGGTTAATTAGTGAGGCATAATATTATTTTATTTCACATAATATCTTCACGAACATACACTCAGTTTTATAGTATATTATAGCATTAAAACGTCCTGAATCTATTTCTGCAAGTTATTTATTCCATACAATGTCAACAATTAAAACCAGAAGTATTATTCATAGTCACCTGAAAAGTTTTGAGACAGACATTTTAAAAATATAAAATATTCATTTCTATCACAAAAAGCGTTTTTCGATTAGTTACCGGAACTGTTTTCATTCTGGCCAACTACTATCCATTAAGTCTTCAAATCGACTACTTTTATACCATGACCCTCTCGCCTCTAATTTCCCTTTAATATTTCTACTTCATTAAAATTAACAATTTATTTTCAGCATACTCTATTTTACAATTTTCAGAATACGTTTCATTGATTTACAAGACAGATTTCTGTCTAATTATTATATATCATTTTCAAAATCGTTATTAGTACGAATTAGTGGCTACTAGGTGGAACGTAACGTAACATTATTATTTATTTTCAATTAAAATTAATTCTTTCTCTAAATTCTTACATATACCGTCTCTAATATCCCAAATTAATTTTTATTTATTTAATACGTTACCAATTTGTATAATTAATACACATAAATTCCTCCTATTATACCGAATTTAAAAAAATGCTTCTCCTTATATAATATTTGAACTAATCCTAGTCAATTAAGTGATTTTCTATTTTATATGTAAATTAATATTTTTACAATGAGCTCACATTATTTTATCTCTTATCTTATCAATATACATTAAAATTTTATTTACTGGTTTTTGAACTAGTCTAATCACATTTATTTCCCTATCTACAATTATTCTTTTTAGTACTTTAGTAAGACCTTTGTTATATAATACCTCTATAATACAATTTAACACTAATTTTTCTCATAACACTTCCCAACGAATCTTCCTCTTCATTACATTTTCACACAGACTTATAATATTTATACAATCCTACGTTACGCTTAACATTATTTTTACAAACTCATTTTCTATAAAAGCATTATTTAGTAATTTATTATCTATATTCAAATTTATATAATCCTTATAACATTTAATTTATGTCCTTTTCTACAAATGCGTACGATACCAATTTTATTTGAAAACAACAAAGACCATACACTTTACATTATATATAAAAACTGGTAAACCTAATTGATCTATTCATTGAGTTATAATATATTTGAAGGAATGATTAGAAACATGATTCAAAATCCTGAACGTTGCACATTCCTTCTTGTACCATAAAGTTTTTATACTACCTGTAATCCGTACTATAGTAATATCCAATAAATTTATTTTAACTTCCACTTCCAATTCGACGTAAATTCTATTTTAGGGTGTATTTTGTTCAGGTTCTTCATCATTATTCTTATATTAATTATCAATTCTTATATTAATTATTGCAAACACATCACCCACATATTTATTTATAATAATAAGGTTTACTTTCGTTCCTCCAGAAACTTATTAAAAATAAAAATAATCATTACTCCCAAAAAATACACGGCCTCAGAAATTAGTACATAAAATTAGTATGAGAAATTAATAAAACGAACAATTAATTAATAATATTATTCCCAACATATTTATTTAAATCATTCGCCAATTAAACAAATTACTTTTAAGATAGTAACCACGGTCTTTTTAACAAAAAATTGATAACCCTACTTTTTTTTAGAGCAATAGGTTTCACGAGGATAATCGACGTGGTGGCCACTCCCCTTAAATAGCATGGGAAGGATTTGAAAGGGGGGATGCGGAAGGGTAGAGGAAGGTAGCCAAGGGTTAACTAGGGCCCCCGGACTATGGTTTAAGGATCCTACGCGTCAATTCGCTTAAAAGTGATGCAGGGAAAACCCTAGAAAAACCTGCATCAGGTAGGTCGGGCATTTGGTACTTGTCCCACGCCCTTCCGATGGCGGGAGAGGGGTTTGCTGTGTGTAAGCCGCATTGCCTTCTCTGTGACTTGACCAATGTAGGAGGCAGCTGGCCGACTATTCCATTGTAAAGAGGTAACTGCGACCCCGTAGCTCCGTATATACGGACCATATTGATAAGTTTCCTTTAGTTATTTAATCGACTGCTAGTATTCACTATCTTCCATTTCAAATACTAGTCTCGATGTTACATGATCTCTGCAAAAAATAAGACGGTTTCGAGTCTTATAATTATTATTTTAAAACCTTTTCACTGATCCTTCAAGCACGATTGTGTTTTTCTATCCAAGATAGCGGTAATATTTTACAATATGATCTTTTCGTCGCTTATGTTCAATCATGGCCCACACTCAGTATTACCTCAACCAAGTAAATCTACTTTTCCAAATCACTGTCAAAAGTACGTGATGCTCATGATATTTAAAAATGAAAAATTTACGTCTGATTGAAAATAATGAATAAGAAAGTTAGCCAATTCAGATACAAAAGTGATAATATAAGTACCTCACAAACGTTTCTGGGATCCTTGCACCTTTCGTCAGGTACGAAATGAGCATAGAGCGACACAACTGCACTTGTCAGTTGGCAAAACTCAAAAAGTCTTTCTTATTCACTAATGATATTTAATTTGCTAAAAAATCGGAGTTTTTAAAATCCCGCTTCGCATGCAAAGATCAGAGATGCTTCACTTATCACACGTGATCGTCTCGATCTCTCGACTTGCCTTACGAATTAAGTTAATTTATACACAATTTAACAAACTTGTGCTGTCACAAATGCACTGTACTACAATTTGCTGTAGGTTCTGAAGTACCATATATAAAAAAACGGCTGTATTGATTTAAAATTAAGAAACAGGCAATGAACGTTTCGTCGCCTGGATGCAGTTAACTCTCACAATTTTAACGTATTATGGAAGCAACAAGGTTTGCAGAAACTTTGAGCGGTGTTTGTTTTATCTCCCAATTTGGCTGTTAATCGCACCTTCATTATCTACTTGCAATAGGTTCTATTAGAAAAACTGGATTTCAAAATAAGTGGTTTTGATTTATGTAAAAAAAATGCGTCTATGGTCTATTAACTGACTGGTATGAAATATCTGTAAGACTTGTAAAAGCCTTGAAAGATCTAGGAATCGAGTGGATGTCGGTTAAATGATTTGATAGTTCGGTCGACACGATGCTATCAACACGTTGGTCACCATCAATGCTTGTTTCCGCTCCATTGCCTGGGATACGACAGCTCCTCCGTCCCGTGCGTGAGACCCTTACAAGAGCCGACGATCATCGTTTTAATTAGCCTTCGGGAGGATCCGACTAACAATTCCATTAAACGGGAGTGGGCAGATAAGGCGACCCGAGGTCGGGGTTGAACCTCGGCCCCTTGGCTCCGGCGACGTGAGCCAGTCGTGGCGCCAGGACTCGAAAAAACAGTTGCGGAGATCGTTAATCACGGGACGTGCCGAAAAAACCGAACGCTCTCCAGGGCGAAAGGGGACAGTGATAGCGGCCCGGCCCACAAGAAAAAGCCTTTTGTCTTGTATCTGTTTCTGTCGGGAGGCCTCTTTTGAGCAGCTCCCTCTCTCTTACTCCAGGGACTTTATCTGATCGGAGACGAGGAAACGAAATAAAGTAAAAAGGGCGCACCCGGGGAAACTGAGTGTTCGGTGTGGCGGAGGGGACATTTGTAGGAGAACATTGCTAACACGGAGAGATTGTGTAGGGGACATTTTACAATTGGTCGGCGCGCATTCCCCTACCAGGATCGGGCGCTATCTTGTAATCTGGAAAGGGACGACCATGTCACCGCCCGGCTAGCTTTATAAACTGCCTACGTATAATTAGTTCACTTTGGGCGAGGAATGCGTCGATTCTTAAGGCACCTCCTGCCTCGCAGGAAGGTCAAAATAAAATAAGAAAGCTCTGGTAGCGCCGCGCGGGTGGTCCGATACACAAGTACTCGCGAAAGAATTTACTTTCGCAAAATCAACTTCGCCATTTAAATACACACGATACTATTTCAATAATTTCTTAAAACTAGGGAGTATTATTCGTCAAACGGGATTAAATTTGACTTACGATTTGTGAAAGTGTTTGAAGAATAAACAATTACGTACGAATAATCCCCTCTTAGACGTTTTTATTTGCAGAATTAAAATAGTTCTAATTCGAGGCACAACTGCATCCATACCGTGCTTCAACGTTGTGGGACACTTTGGCATAAAAACTGCAGATTCTATTGATAGTACATATTATAGAATTATCTTTTTTTAGGTGTACACAGGCTATGTATAGCGTAATCCACATAGTGGCAACTCTCCACTTATAGCATAGGAAAAGGAGTGAAAGGGGGATGCGGAAAGGTAAAGCAAGGTAACCAAGGGTTAACTAGGTCCCCGTGCTATGGTTTAAGGATCCTACCCGGAAATTCACCTAAAAGTGATGAAGGGAAAACCCTAGGAAAACCTGCATCAGGTTGGTTGGGCATTGGTACTTGTCCAACGTCCTTCCGATGGCGGGAGAGGGGTTTTCTGTGGGATCGCAGCTTTCCCATCACCGTGCCTCGACCAGTTTAGGAGGAGGCTGGCCGACTATTCCAATGGGAATAGCGAACAACTCTTACCGTACGCCCAAAGTCTGCGACCCTGGAATATACACCTCTCAAATCAGGCCGAGGTACCTCGGCATGTGGGAACCTCAGTTCAAAAAATCAGAGGGATGTTAAGGTAGCATCCTTCAGAACTCTCAGGAGAATTCTCTCGCAGGCTTGTGATAGCAGTAGCTCACGAAATTAATAGTTATTAGTGGGCAGACACGAGCGCACTCGACTGCGAGGGTTATTCTCTCGCAGGCAGAAACTTGTAGGAGAGATACGAAGGGGCTACCTTTGGGGATGCCTTTTCCTCTCCGTTTTTGAACTAAGGATCCCACCAGCCGAGGCACCTCGGCCTGTTCTGAGAGGTGTATGTTCCGAGGTCACAGACCTTGGGCATACGGTAAGAGTTGTCCGCTATTCCCATTGGAATAGTCGGCCAGCTGCCTTATAAACTGGTCAAGGCACGGCGAGAGCAAAGCTGCGACCGCACAGAAAACTCCTCTCCCGCCATCGGAAGGGCGTGGGACAAGTACCATATGCACGACCTACCTGATGTGGGTTTTTGTATGGTTTTCCCTGCATCACTTTTATTTGAATTACCGGGTAGGATCCTTAAACCATAGCCCGGGGGCCCTAGTTAACCCTTGGCTACCTTCCTCTACCCTATTGCATCCCCCCTTTCAATTCCCTTCCTATGCTATTAAAGTGGAGTTGCCACCATGTGGATTACCCTCATGTAGCCTGTTACCCTAAAAAAAAGGGCAGACACTCTGTAACTGTGCGAAATATTTCCGATAGATGTCAGAACAACTTGGACACCAGTCTATCTATTGTGAGACAAAACTGAATTAACGCTAATGCAGTAGCATAATGTTTGTCTCTTAGAATAACATGGAGCCATGAAAACAGTGAATTGTAGGAGGACATTTAAGAAACAATGGTCGCAACCTACGTTACACATAAAACTTCAAAATAGATGAATATGAAACTTCTAATGTGGGAAATTGAAACATTCGAAAAAATCTTTTTAGTTGAAAATCTTCAATTAACCGATATAAAAAATACAATTAAAACATTTTAAAATAAGACACAATTGTACTACAATTTTTATTTAACTTGCGAGAATATTTATAACAATAACATAAATTATATGTAATATATATTTAAATCGGCACACCTTGTAAGTGGCTGTTTTTTATTGATGGTCGATCATTGGCGCTTTTATACTTCTGTGAAGTTAATAATATTCTTCTTCTTCTACTACTTCTACTACTAAATAGAATAGACGTTTTTGTGTATGCTCCGCATAGAAATGTACACTCGTGGAGAAAATTTTGACCAAATTTCGTGTAGATGTTCCTTTAAAACCGGAAACAAACAGTGTGGGGGTAAGACACGCGTCCCTCCCGCAGTAGGGGTGACCGGGATGGAAATTTTCAAATATGCTCAAACGGCAGATATTTGCGCCGAATAGATATTTTTCTGGGTCACTGAGATTGATATTGTTTCTCACTGTGTTTTTGTGTATGATTTCAACCTCTTTCGGCATGCGAGGGGAGCATCCTTAGGAGTAGCGGTGGAGGGGCTTTCCACAACAATACCGAAAAGAACCGAGATTGGAGCCGAATCCGGGCTTATGGAAGTCGCTGAGTTTAATTATGACATTCAACGCACTGTTTAATCCCGAGGGGCGGTGGTGGAAATTTTCAAGAATGTTAAAACGACCGATATTTTTGTCCAAAGATAATTTTAAGGGGTCAGTGAGGTAGATAGCGATCCTCCAGATAGTATTTTCAAATTTTTTAAATAGATAGATAGATTTATTCTTCAATAGCCCTCTTATGAGAAAATAGGATTTGTTACAAATGTTACATAAGTACATATATAATAAATAAGTTTCTAAATACAATAGACAAATTACATATAAAATGAATGAATATTAATAATTAATAACTTACGCAAAAAAGTTCAAATCAATAAGGCTCTGTTCACATCTATACACACTTTCTTTAAGATACACGCACACAACACTTATCACTTCCTGGTATTCATCTCCTGTCGTCATAGATATTTACTAAAACAGAAAGCAGAGGCAGGAAAAGAAAACCAAAAGGGGAGAACTGGACACACTATTTACATATTTGTTACTTATTCGGAAATTTTGTAGACAAGGCACCTGATTGAGACTTTTGCAACGGTAGACACTTATGTATGTTCTAATGATTATTTAGGAAAACAATAGTATTTTATATATCCTTCAATTTTTATCGGTTAACAATCATACAATTTTTGTAGTACATCGGGAATCAATACTTCCCATTCTCTCATTTCTCAATATTATTCTTTAGCCTGTCAATGGCAATCATCCGTCTTTAGACGCATAAACGTCTAATCTTCAGTTCTGTTTGAATCAGCTTATACACATTGTAGTTCCCTATGATCTCATATATCCAGGTAGTGGTCCTTGATTCACTTAGCTGACGTATTTCTTGTCTTAGTTCCATTCTCAACTACATATATATATATATATATATATACGACCCTGCAATTTATTTTAATATAATAAAAAATGTATTTTAGTTCTACGCAACACAAATACAATTTGGACTTCATAATCTAACAATTGAATTATTGTGTAAAATTTGAATGTAATTTGGTCGTATTCGTAGCTGATGGCGCCATGCATTAGTGAGAAGGTCGCTAAGTGAGGTAGCGATGAGTACGAGGGACGCACGACTGGCCACACCCCAGACATATCATTACCTGATTGACTCTTCAGATAGCTCACCAACGTACAAGTTTTTTTCCTCACGACTCCCCCGTTTTCGTCTTCCTGCTCACATCCATTCTCCCCTTTTTTTGTCAGCTGTGGTCGTTTTTCCCCAGTTTAGAGACGGAATTTGCTCGGAATCCACCTCATTTACATAGACGCCGGCCGCACGATCTTCATCGGGCGGGATTCCAGCTTTGAGTCCGGCGCCGGGCTCCTGGTGGTCCCGTCTGCACACTCCGGCCCTTCATTATTATTTACTTAGAATTCTCAAAATATTGTAGATATGCCATGTTATGTTTCATACTAAAAGATTCATCGTTATAGTATACTTTTAAATGTGCATCATTCGTCTTATTTACATACTTATAGCCAGTATAAATGTAAACATCAAGATATACATTAGAGAACAAGCATCCACTCTTCCATAGATCCTAATCGTTTTCACACTACGCTAAAAACACTCTTAAAGAAATAAAATACGGTTTTCCCGGAAATAGACCATACTCCAAAGATACCGCCATGGAAATTCCATGAACTACCAATAGACACTTCCCTCGACAGGATGGGATCAAAGAGCATGGAGAATATGAACTCGGAGATGGAGCTTAAGACCCCACTGGAAAACTACAAGTTACCTACAGCAATACGGAGTTGACTGCACTATACTTTTCGAATGAGTTTGCAAGTAGTGTATACATAAATAGCAACGCATCAATAACTACGGCGAAATATATGACATATATGGCAACGATAGTATACATAGAAGAACCAAATAAAATAATATAATAAATGACTCTCTGGCTGCAGTAAATATAATAAACAACCCAAATGGTACCGTCAATAAAATCGAAGAAACAATCCTAAAAAGCAATAATAAGATAACGATAGGACGGATACCTGTACACAGAGACAAGATGGAGATAACAGTGCTACGATGGAGGCATCCGAACAGCAGTATAGACACAACACTAAAAAGGACGGGAGACAAGTGTATCCAGAATTCTGGAGGAAAAACGGTACAAGTGTAGAAGAGGAAGGAATGAAAGAATATTTCATAAGGCAGGTGACAACTTCAAGAAAATAACCTACGCTGGCAATCTATCACGGAGACAAAGTGACTGTTACTAGGATAAGAACTCTCCACTCTAACCTCGCACACTCATATCTCTTTTCTATGTCACCGCAACCTTATGCAAGGCTGCCCGGACGATCCAGCATGTCCTCTACGACTGCCCAAAGCACGACAGGATTAGAAGATCGACAATTAAGAAATACACAAGAAGGGAGATATGCACCTTAGCAGCGGGAATAAATAACCTTTTAAAGTTTAGTAAAGAAACTGGCATTGTAATCTAATTAGACGATTAATTAAGAGTTAAGAGTAATATGTATATATAATATTAATCAAATCTGATAATTTCATGTAATAGTTATGGAAAATCGCCAATTACGCGACTATAAACAAGAAATAATAAAATCTGTAGTTTATAAAAAATCAACAAAATTTGTGTTGTTTCCTGTCACCACTTCGCAATAATTACTTATTGTAATCACCGTGATAATTAATTTTACTTAAACTTACCGAATTGATATTATAGTAGGCAAAAAATCAATTTTAGATAGGCCTGGTTGCTGACAGGAACGCACATACCTTACTTAAATTAGAGTTAAAATAATTTATTTCAATAAAATTACATGCTTCTCTGTTGATTAGTAAGTAGTGGTCAAGCTATCCAAGATATAAACTGCGAATGGTAAAATGGAATATCTTAGTTGTGTTAACGATCTTACCAGTCAGTTTTACTAAGGTCTACATGTATGGAACAGTATTCCTTTTTTTCTAAAATGAATGAAGATGACAGTAACTATAAATCTGACTTAGTTATTTCAGAGAGTGATAAATGCTAGGTAGTTTTAATTCCAGGGTCAATCAGTAAATAAACTTACCCGCGTAATTTTCCTAGCCGCAAATTTCGTCATCTGAAGTCTGAAAGGTGGTTAATATTTCTGGGCATTGAAATGCTTTGGAATTGAAACCAAACGTATATGATGATAACTCATAATACATTATAGGAACCTCAGTTAAATGTCAAGGAATCATTTCAGTACATTTATATACGGAATCCAAATCGCATTAAAACAGCTAAAAGAGTCTCTGAACAATTAATGAGTTACATTTAAAGATTACTTGCGTTCTATGTTCAGTTTCATCCGCCGTTTCCCTATAAGTAAAGTTATATTCGTAAGCATGTTCAGCAAACGTGAAGAATATGTCTCTGCAGTGCGTATATGGTGTTTCAAAACGTATCAACATTCACATTACCGTCAGCTGCCTTTGTTTCAATTTCTTGAATACCTGAATACCGATCTATTATTCAATGAATTTTTTTACGAATAATCTGTACTCATGAATTTTTCGGAAACGTTTCTTCGCGATGTAGTTTCCACTGGCGCTATTGTGTCCATCATTCCTGATTTAGTACCTATTAACTTTCCCCCATTGTCTCCTACCAAGTATCGTCTCCTCAGTTATATGACGTAACGTGATTTCGGTTTCGTTGTAGCCTACGTTCTTGTGTTCCTCACTTCGCATACAAATAACCGGAATAATAGACTATGAACGACAAACAGATATATGCAATTAAGAGACCTGAAATACTAGTACAACATATTATTTGTTGATTTTTAAATACTTCAACATATAATATAATATTAAATTATTTTTCATATTTTTCTTGATTGCGTTCAATACTGAATTTTTATCACACTCATAGACAGACAGAGAGAGAGAGAGAGAGAGAGAGAGAGAGAGAGAGAGAGAGAGAGAGAGAGAGAGAGAGATCATATGAACCGTAGTTAATTACAAATTACATAGGTGTATTTTTTTAATTTGAGTTTGCATAATTTCTTATATATTAGTAAAATACATACTAAATTAATATTTATCTGTCATTAATTTAAAATAAATAATTTAGTGAAAAAATTGTATATTTAAACAACAGTTAAAATTTGTGGTTTACATCTCCAATGAAATTATAAATACAAAAATAAATTCAACGTTTCGACCCAAAATCTATGGAATACAAAAATGTTTTTGAACTTAATTATAAGCAGAATTAATTCAATACTACAGTTAAACTAATTTAAATAATTAAAAAATTGTTACAATAAATATCACATATTGTAATAAAATTTACATTTAGATTCAAAGAAGTGTAAAAAAATAATTCACAGGTATCAAAACAAACATATTTAACATTAATAAAGGTATTTTAAAATTAATGCAAGTTAAATAATGTAAAAATCAGCGGCTATCAATACACATTACGTACAAATATAGTGACCTCCATGGGTTTTCTGATTAACAAACTTAAGGAAAATTACAATTGTATTTTACCGACATTTCTGAAAGTATGTATCCGGAACAGGGGACCCAGATATGAAAATTTCTTCAGTTCGGAACACTTTGGAATAGATATAAGAGGAACATGAACTGAAACCAAGAGATCGTACGTGACGAAGACAATTAAAATTTATACAAATGTCAGGAGCATTACGAAAGACGAAAGGAATAAATCAGGCAGAGAATGGAAAATAAAAAGTGTTGACAGAAAAGGTCTGAGATATGAGCCCATTAAAGTGTCTGTGTATGCAAGATCAGAATTGGAATGATGGTTACATCCAAAGCGTTTGAACATGTTTCAGATTTCCTCCTTATACTCTTTATACTTTGATATGCAATCTTTACCACCTCGCATCACAGAGATAGAAAATGCAAATACGGGCATGGGCATGGATGTTTGCTCGTCATGGCCAGGAAAAAAGGGGTTAAAGCCTAATGAGAATCGGTACGCTGACCACGTGCCACTCCAATACATCCGGAATGTGTCATGGAAGATGACAGTCTGGTAGTCGCGGATTGTAGCGCCAAAGAAGAAGGAAGGTTCATCCTCCTGTCTGCTACTTACACATTATTTACAATTCCCTCAAGTGTTTGGTTCTAATTGCTCATTACTCATTTATTCGAAGCATAAACTCATAATTCAGCAGTACTAAGGTTACATGATTTAAATGGACGACAATTTCGTAGACTTTTACCACGTTTTCTAGTTACTATTAAAATTTCTCGGTCCCTTGTATTAATTGTATTTCCTTGTATTATTTAAGATCCTTCGTAAATAGTTTTGCATTTTTTTTAGAAGGCTACAAAGATCCCCTTCGTATAGGATCATAAGATATATTTACACACTACATTTTGATTATATGTTGATCGAAGTTGTATCTATTTTTAAGTCTACGAACTATTTAAGGTATAGACAAAAAATGAACTGTTATCTATTCATAGTGTAATATGTGATGGGTGAGAAAGAAGTCCACGCAGAAAAATAGAAATCTTGAAGACGAATATCGGGCTAAAAATAACGGTGCTAAACAATTGGTAAAAAATTATATTGAATAAGCCTTCAGCAAACAATATGCCCACTCTTAAAAAATTATAAAGTAAATATATTTATTTTACGGTATACATGATAAACTTGTACGCTCAGGCAATACTTACAATGAGTTCTCAGAAAACCGACAGTATATGGAGGAAAACTGTGAATTATTGTGATATCAAACACTAATAAATTATAACGTATTCCAAAAGGAAAAAAGGGTTTTATAAAAATCCTTTTTTGCATCGGGAATGCATTCATCAAGGTCCCACGCTGGCTTTCAGCGTTGATGCAACAAACATTGCTACATATTACATCGTTGCTCGCAGTTGATCTTGAATAAGAGGAAGGTCTTGGAAAGCCATCTATGTGTACCTTGCATAGCCTTGTGTCCTACATTCTTTCTGTAATAATTGCAGACATTTTCATTGCCTCGCGTTTGCTCTGGGGCTGTGAATAGCAGCAGAACCTCCGCGTCGCGCTCAGCGGCCATGTTTCATTCACGTGCTGGAGCTGGGACGTGAACTGAGGACTCTGCGTCGCTCCCTCTGCTAATAGCGATTGGCCATTAGCATCCGACAATGAATCTCATCGTCGATTCATGGTCTGGAGCAGGGGGCGTGTCTGAGAGTGCGTCATCTACAGCAGCCATCTAGCTTGGCTACGTCATTCAGCAATAAATGGCCGGATTTGCAACATTTTCACCTGCTCCCACGCAGCTACACTTCAACTCATGAGAAGACAAGTCTCCCCTTTTCAGTTCTTCACAGTAGCAAGCCGAGTACCGTGTCGCATTAAGGCCTGCGTAAAAAGTAAAACATTAGTGAAAGTGCAGAATGTTATGATGTTTTGAAATGGTACGAAAAATGATATGGTCTAGGTGACAACTGCTAATAATGACACAGCAGAAAAATAATTGACTAAATTTTTCTATTTCATATGGGATTAATGTAACACCAACAACGATGAAGCATACTTTTCATCTTTCATAAACGACAGCCAATGTGATTATAAACATAGTTCAATAAATAATCAAAACGTTCAACATATAATCAGATGATACATTTTCCCTGGAATATAAACTATATTTGAATAAATTCTACTGTTACTTCTTTTCTTTTTATATCACATCTTTACTGTAATCGTCATTTTTCAGAATAAGGCACATTTGGTTGATGAAGGTTAAATAGAAGCTATAAATTTATTTGAAATTGATAGGGTTATCTGTAGGACCTACTTTTGCAATCGTTTGGGCAAACATATATGAAAAAACGTATTTGAATTATTTTTTAAACCATTAATTTTTTGTTTGTCAAAACTTTAATAAACTCTCCGTTGGTTCTCGTAAAATTAAATCAAATTAAGGATATCTGGTTTTGGTTTCCTTGAACCGTATAGGAGTCTCGCCAGCTGATAGTAATAAATTAGGTGAATCATACCTTTTCAGGATGCTGCTTGAAAATGATCACAAAATATTAACACGTGTACGGATTTACGCACGAAAAAAACAAACAACGCCAAAGACATCCTACCAATAATCAACCATCCTCCTCAAGATACATCTCCAGTCCTCTTCCTCTTATTATTAAAATATTAGTAATAAATTTATTTTAGGACTGAAGTTTCTTGTAATTATTTATATAGATATGAATTACATAAATGACGTATTTCGTTCTGAGTTCCTGTCTTTCAAAATTGTACAACTGAAGAGATGGATAAGTTTTATAAAAAAATGTTTAATAATATTATAATGAATAGGAAATATAGCCAATTCAGACAAAAATGGGTAATATAAATCCCACACAACGTTTCTGGGATGCTTGTGCCTTTCGTGAGGTGCTAAGAAGCGCCTAGAGCGACACAACTGCACTTGTCAGTTGACAAAACTCAAAAACGTTTTAAATAATATTACAATTGATCTGATATTCAAAATGAAGTAATCGACGTTCATATTTTAATCGTGAATTAAATGTATCACAGATAATATATACAAAATTAGAAACGCAACAGGGTGATGAATTACTTAGTAGAGTGTGAGAATTAAGAAACGTCAGAAACGTTTTATATTGTGCTAACATTTTTGGCGACTTTGATGAATGGTTGGAATAAGGCAGGAGTTCTTGTCACGCGACAGGTGAGAAAAATTTCTGCTTCAGAGTCACGGGGCTAAGGCAGTTTCCATTAATCTTACAGGTCTTTTTAGGGGGAGGGGGGGAGAGGGGGTCGAACATGGAACTTTCTCAATGAAACGCTTCGCTTCACTAACACTAAAAGTTATCATAAATTATTTACCACACTATGAATCTTTACACTTTTAGACAAAATAATAAGTGGCTAATTGACCTTTACATATTTCCCCAGTTATATTCTACTGTCTCTCTCATATATTTTATTCTGTCGAAGAACATAAACTACCTATACAATGTATCTACTCGTATCTGAACAGTTCACTTTTGTGCGATACTGACGTCGTACAACCAGTTGCAATGAACACAAATTTATTTATTGTTATTTTTTAAAAAAATTATAAGCTACAGAGAAAAATGTGATTTATGCATAGATTACAACTTCACAAAATTACAACTTTGTCGCTGAAGTAGTGTGAATCGCAGAAAGATGCGTTAAGGGCTTTTACAAAATTGAAAAAGGTTAATTCACGAATGTAGAAGTTTCATCACTTTGCAAAAGAGACCTGGACTGCATTTTGGACCCTTGCGATCTGCGTGTGGATTATTTGGACTGCTTTTGAATGCTATGAGATATTGGAGAATAAAACACTATTACAATAAAACAATAATTTCAATCTTAGCGTTATCCAGTTCTGGTTTATATTTTCTGAAAAAACAACCACAATACCCTTCAGATAAAGAGATACATATTTTCCTTGTTAAAATCCGGTAAAACAGCGAAATTATTATTATAGCACCAAATAAAGTTGCTTTTTAAAAAGGGAACCGAGAAGTTACACACAGTTTGGTCTTCCTGAAAAAGCAAAACTACGCTACTAATTTTGGATAGCATGATCGGAATATAAAATTAATAATTCTCTTATAGAAATTAAGCAAGTAACTCACATTTGGAGACACTTCAGAGCTTTGATAACAAAATACTAGGACAATAGTCAACGCTATTTGGTATGTTCCAAACGATATAATCGCGAGAGACCTACATATGTAGTGCATCAAGAACTATAGTGATAAAACTGAAGTGCATCCGAATGTAGTCGCGAAAAAACGTTCTGCTAATAACGGAGAAATATAATCGCGAGAGACCTACATATGTAGTGCATCAAGAACTATAGTGCTAAAACTGAAGTGCATCCGAATGTAGTCGCGAAAAAACGTTCTGCTAATAACGGAGAAATGAAACGATTAAAACGATTCAAGTCCAATGACCTATTGAACAGGTTCAACCACGTCTATTTATTTCTATTAACAGTAGCCATAAACTAAAGATGGGCAACAAAGGAGTGGCTTCATTTGTTTTACAAATTAGTTTATTGTTCGTATAGGACCGATTTTAAGCAAAAGAGTTAACAAAAAAGTGTATTTCTTGCTAAGTGCTTGTTAGTTCTCAAAAATTCTTCCGGGATTAATTTTTTCCAAGCCAACTGTTGCTGGAACCTCTTTGTAATTTTGTGATTATACCGTCAATAATTTTGGATCATAACAGTCTATTTTATAAATAATTTTTTATAATTACCTGTATAACCACCTTACGACGGTCTACCAGATCCGCTACTTGGACCTCCGGATTGTTGTTCAAAATAATCTTTCACCTATAATTTGTCATGCATACATCATAAAATTCCAACGGCTTTGTATCTTTGTTTAAGTGTTGTTTCTTTCTGTCTGGCAACAAAAATCTAGGACCTTCCTTCATATAGGAAGTTGGGATGTGTTTTCTGGGCTATATTTCACATCCATCATCAGATCGAACCTGTGACCCAGGCTAGTTAGCTATTCGTCCATCCTTTATAATCGTGTTTATTTATCCGTGTGTTTCAATTTAGATAATAAATTAAAATTCTAAAATTACTTTTAACAGTCTGTTAGTCGCGCAAGATCCAGGGGACCGACGCAATTTAATTTCATTGTTACGTCCAATGACAGGGTAGATACTGGGATGAACTTTTATGACATCTCAGAGGAATATGTTTTCGATATACTACCAATACCACAATTCAAAATAAACCATAGTTTCTCGTAAAATGACGATTTAATGAGGAAGAAACTTATCTTCTGTCCAGAGACCTACTGCGACCACTCCCGTCAGTATTATTCGCGTTCTTGTCGTAGTAGTAGTACGGAGTGATAACATAGTTCCGTTTCGTAAAAATCAATGTCGATTATTCTTTTTTGATACTTGAATTTTTATCGTCATTAGTGAATACAATATATGTGTTTTTTTATTAAATTACGTTTTTCTGTTTCTGAACGTCGGTGAAAGATCAGTAAAAATATATGTAACTTGAATGAACCTCACGATGTAGATGAAATTCTTCGTCTTCTTTCAGAGGATAATTATGACACAAATGTTGTACTAGACGACGATATTGAAGAATCATCACATGAGTCGAAAATTTTAGGAACTAGGTCTGATGACTCGGATACGGATCATAAAATTGACGATCTAGATTTGGAAAATACTGCAGGCCACATTTAAAGAAAGGTAATAAACAACGTAAAACACAATTGTTGTTAAAAGTGTGAACGGTTTTTGTGTTTACGTATACACACAAAAATAATTTGCGAGAATGCAAAAAATTAAAAAAAACATCCAAACAGACTCTGATTACTGTATTTATGTTCCAAAAATGTAATTATTTAGATTATGATTTTATGTATACAATTATTATTTAAGAGGATTTCATCAATAAACATTAATCATATAAATAGCTACATT
Source organism: Zhengitettix transpicula (assembly GCA_037074705.1). Lineage (NCBI taxonomy): Eukaryota > Metazoa > Arthropoda > Insecta > Orthoptera > Tetrigidae > Zhengitettix > Zhengitettix transpicula. Next base: position 182,686,912 of record CM073591.1, on the reverse strand, counting down.
TTTAAGGAATTATATTTCAAGCACTCTGTTATCTATCTGACTACTAACTGATGTTAGGTTTATATAATTAGAGGCTTAATATTTTATGATTATAATTCTAAAGGATATTGTGAGATTAGAAATTGTTTTCTTGAACAAATATTTTGAATGAAGCAAGTTTTAATTAAACAAGACTATAATTGGATATATTAATTATGTATATATGTGTCTAAAATGCGTACGTTAAATATCTGTAAGAAGATTCGAAATAATTGATTCATAAATGTGTTCAGCAACGGAATAGTTAGCTTTAGCCCCTGGGCCTAGCGACTAACCGCGGGGACGGAATTAACGGAGGCTTAATTGAGTAATCAGTATGCTTAGAAATTAACGTATTATTATATATTACGATATTTTCCAGAAGATGAAACGTTTGCATAATGCCGTGGAAATTCCACGTCCAGTAATCGGCAAGACTTATGACAAGTACTCGACTTATCTGATGCAAGTTTATATAGTGTTATTCCTACATTAGAGTTAGGCGAATGCTGCGTAGGATATTTAATATATAGTCAGGAGGTTAAACACTTGAGTAGCTTGTTCTTCCTTCCCTTCTGTAATTCCCTTCGTTTGATGTTTTAGAGAAGTGGCCGTAATTGCTATTGCCCTCATGTTTCTTAAAATAATCAGGTCTAAAATAACTTACAGACTCATTCTATGTTCAAATGCTTTTAGAGAAAGACGCAAAGTAACGTTGAAACATCCAGCTGTTATTAAATCATTAAACGTGTAATTGTTCCTCGTATTGTCTAGAAATTAATGTTTATTTATTCAATAATAATGCGGTCAAAAGGGCGACACAATTTATTTTGCACAGAGACGCATTTAGCTATAATGAAGGATTGTACAACTATCAACATAATGTTTAATTCAAATATTTTACTTCCTCGTTCTTTTTGTCACAGAATTCGCATTGCAATTTTGAAAAATTATAATAAATTTAAAGAAATAGGGTCAATATTTTTATCAGAACCGGTAGATAAAATTTCGTGGCATCGCGTATTACTAAGAAACTGTATAAGTTGACATTATACTTCTGAAAACCCATGAAATATCTGTAACACTTACCATTGAAGTGTTTTAAAAATGTACTCGTCTAAACGACTTATAAGTGAAATTTAAATACCAGTGGTTCTGGTCCTGGGTTTTGGGCCTACGCCCTATAATTCTCAAAGGGGGTTATTTGTTGAATAATGTGTTTCTCATCCCGCGAGCCATAATTATTATTTATTATTGGCTGGAGCCCTTGGATATCTATTAGCTGTTCACATATTTTGTGTAAACAACCTGGAGGCCTTATAGCCGTGCTTCAGGACTCTATTACTGGTGTATATGCTCGTTCGAAAAGCCATCATTTTCGCTAAGAATTTTGTGTCCATAAATAATACTAAATGGAACAGATATATAACGCATTATCACAACGAATTTTGTGTATTAAATTTTAGGTTACCCTTCTCAATAGCTCAGAATAAATCAATTTGCCCATCATATCTATTAGGTTCCTCTGTTCATCCATTTGGACTTTTCCGGAATCAACAATACTGTGTATCAAAAATTATATCGAAACCGAGTAAGATGCAGGCTAACGTTCAAAATCTCAAATATAAGATACTATAGCTTTCTTTGAATCATACAATTAATTGGATGTTATGTAGAAATCTCAGAGTTGTGTGCGATGTCACTTTATTATTAAAATATTATAACGTAAGAAGACCAGAATACCCTATGTCTACTACTAATGATCAAATTATGTTTCCTATTGAGATTTTTCCATAAAAATAACTAAAACTTGTAGTCTTTCAAAATTTCATATGAAAGATAGCCAATTCAGAGAAAATAAGTTATAATATAAATACCACACAACAATTTTTCATGGCAAACTCATAAACAACCTCCATAGAACCAAACAATTCTTGAAGTCTCATATCAACATACTCTTAACACACTCTGACAAAGGTGCTGTCCCTGGAGCTCGTGACCGTAATGAATACACAAACACTGTTAACCAATTTTTTTTTTTTTTTTTTTTTAGAGTAACAGGCTACATGAGGGTAATCCACATGGTGGCAATTCCCCTTTAATAGCATAGGAAGGAATCTGAAAGGGAGGATGCGGAAGGGTAAAGGAAGGTAGCCAAGGGTTAACTAGGGCCCCCGGGCTATGGTTTAAGGATCCTACCCGGCATTCACCTAAAAGTAATGCAGGGAAAACCCTAGAAAACCTGCATCAGGTAGGTCGGGTATTGGGTACTTGTCCTACGCCCTTCCGATAGCGGTAGAAGAGTTTGCTGTGGGGACGCAGCATTCCCTTCTCCGTACGTCGACCAGTTTAGGAGGCAGCTGCCCGACTGTTCCAATGGGAACAGCGAACATCTCTTAAGGTATGCCCAAGGTCTGTGACCCCGGAACATACACGTCTCAGAACAGGCCGAGGTGCCTCGGCTTGTGGGAACCTGAGCTCAAAAACGGAGAGGAAAAGGCACCCCCATAGGTAGCCTATTCGTATCTCTCCTACAGGGTTCTGCCTCTCCACTGTTAACCAAATTCTTTCTGACACTAAATCTTATAAAATTTGCAAACCCACCTGCATCAATACAGTTATTGACAAATTAAAAACTCTTCTCAAGAGGTGGGAGCAAATAGATTTTATTGAACCATCCACATTTATTCATCATCTCAGCCAACATTTCCAGAGCTTATGCCTTTCTTAAAATACACAAACCTGACCTATCTCTTAGAATTTTTGTTGCTCCTACTGGAAGTCCCTTACACAACATTTCCTCCTACATTCCTGACATGTTTTGTAAAGCCCTCAATGAAGAAAATCATTATTCTGTTAAAATTCTTACCAATGTATTGATAAAACCAAGCATCTCAACGTCCCTCATTAGCACTCTATAATTTCTCTTTATTTAGTTTCCTTATTCAACTCTATTCCTAATGATTTAGTAATTAACAGTTTCGAAAACAGATGGGCCATTATCAGTCAATATACTAAAATTAAACTTCATGAAATTTTATGAATTATAAATCTAATCCTCAATTACACTTATTTGAAGTTTAATCAGATTCACTATCAAACAAAAAAAGGTTTTCCCATGGGAAGTCCCCTTAGTCCTTTTTTTGCTGAGATAGTCATGAGAGATTTAGAAAATTCTTGTCTTTCTCTACTACCTGTCCAACCTCTTTGCTACATCAGATACGTCGCTGACATTTTTTGTATTGTTAATACCTCTGAAATCAACCTTATAGTCCATACTTTCAATATTTATCATCCCAACTTACAATTCACCCATGAACTTGAATCTAACCATTCTCTCAATTTCTTTAATGTCACCGTATCCATTCACAATACTTTCGTTCTCACCAATTGGTAGAGAAAACCTACATAGTCTGGACGTGTTCTCAATTATCTTTCTGATCATCCTCCAAACCAAAAGAGAGCTATGGCATACAATCTTGTACACAGAGCTATAATACTTTCTAACTCCAAGTTCCATCAACACAACTTAAATATTGTCCCAAACATTTTAATCTCCAATGAGTACCCTTGAAGTTTAATTATTAAACACACAAACAGGAGATTGAACAAAATTCAATATCCTACTGTCACTCGTCCCCAAACACCTCAAACCTAATTTTTTCTAGTATTCCCTTATTAAAAATTTCTACATCACAAATTCATCCAAATTTTCAAGGAATATCAAATATTCATCATTTACAAATCCACAAATACTCTTTGGCACTTGATTTAAAAACCACAAGGACCTACTTGACACCTACAGCAAACATTGTATTGTTTACAAAATCTCTTGCTCTAATTGTAATTCCTGCAAACAAAACGTTCCCTTAATACACGTATCAAGGAACATATATCTAATATCAAACTTCCCTTTGATGAACAATCTGTAGAATCCAAACATATCATCAATTCTAAACATTGATTGGCAAAATGCTAATATTTTATACAGTGACACCAGTTACAACTCCAGACTCATTTCAGAGATGCTTCACATTAAATCAAACATCACAGCTAATGTACAAACAGACGCTATTAAACTCAACAACTGATCCCTTCTTATTACACTAAACGTTCTGTTTTCCCATTGTCTTTGCTCCCTTATTGTTACGCTAACCCTTCGGCTCTCCCATTGTTGTTGCGTTTTCGTCGCTTTTGAGTTTTGTCAACCGACGAGTGCAGTTGTGTCGCTCTAGGCTCTTCTTCGCACCTGAGGAAAGGAACAAGATCCCAGAAACGTTGTGTGGAAATTATATTATCACTTATTTTTTCTGAATTGGCTATCTTTCTTATTAATTATTTTCAATCAGACGTAAATTTTTCATTTCTATCAAAATTTGTTTATAGGAAATCCTGAAACATAAGATTCAGTAGAATGGCAACTGTCATAATCAACGATTTGTTTTTTTTTTTTCAAATGCATTATCGATCACTACATTGTGAAAAAGTTGTGCTTTTAGCTGTAGAATTTCAGTAGGGGGCTGATGAAAGTGTAAGAACAGTCTCAAGTCGTAACTGTAACGGAGTCTACTTTTACTACTTGGCCAGGAATTTTGTTATGGTACAGACCATGATGGAAATTGAGTCACATTTAATAGGACTTAAGTACGTATTCGATTACATTATGTAAATACTGAATATCCAGGGGAAAATATACGTAATGAAACTGTTCATCATTGTTAGAGCACTGTGTTCCCTAACCAATTCGTAGAGCTTGTAGCTTCAATGGCGCACAATAGACGAAGTAACATCATAATCCTTTTATTACTTGTTTTCCGTTGCCTACCACCGGTTTGGAAGAGATGAACCCAATTTTTGAATAAATATTTACTAGTTGCGTGCCCTGATATTTATTTATACAGGCATGGTAAGGTATTAATTCTACATTAATCTATTAGTCAAGAAAATAATAGATAGAAATCAAGGAAAGCTTATATTAAGCCTGAATTATAGTAACGTTCAATTAAAAATGTGGATGCAAAAATGGCGATCGGGCCGGGAATCAAACCGAGGACCTTCCGCTTACCGGGCGGCTGCTCAGACCACTAAGCTAATCCTTGTCGACTTCCGACCTGATGCGACATTCCTCCATTTGGCTTAGTGGTCTGAGCAGCCGCCCGGTAAGCGGAAGATCCTCCGTTTGATTCCCGGCCCGATCGCCATTTTTCCATCCATCTTTTTTAATGAAAAGATTTGCAGAGAAAATACTAATTTCATTAGAACCCCCGGTTCTTTTAGAGAAGCAAAAATACTCCTAATACCAAATATAAACAAAAAATACTCGCGGTGCGTTGAAAGACTATAAAATACTAATACCCTTAGAAACTTAATACCGTTAAAAATACACCACTACCTTAAGAGAATTAATTATTGCAAAAAACTCCTCCTACTTATGAGGTTCCGAAATATCCTGTTACTTAAAGAGGAAAAATACTGGCGGAAATTTAGAATATCTTTAGAATTTCACTTGCCCCGGGTGTTTTACCGGTCCAGTCTTTGTTTCGTATCATAAGTACCATCTGCACGTGATTTTGTAGAAATCGCTGCAAGTGTTTAAGATTGTATTCAGAACATTGTTCTCCCATTCTAGCCTCACTGCTAAGGGTTGAAGTACAACTTAACCGCCAAGTTGAATGTCATAATGAAACTCAGCGACATCCATAACACCGTATTCGATTCCTGCGCCCGCGCCCCTAAGTATGGTCCACTACCATTCCACAAAGACTTGATATTTTACACAATCAACATCGGCAGAAACACAATCAATCTCACTAATCGCAAAAAAAATTATTTGACAGAATTTTCTACCGTTTTAGCAATCCCGTCCTTTTTGAATCAAGCATTCATTATTCCGGGATAAATCTATTCTAAAGTCTTCCGGAAGAAATAAAAACTTTAAGTATACTACATTTATTTATAAAGAGTTGCAAATCTCTGTTGATTAATGGAGCATATTACTCGGTGAAAGATTTCGTAGATAGGAAGGACAGATTAGATTCTCTTTAATAAAATAGTTTGCTGGTATCCTATCAAATTACGCTATTATTTTACTATGGTAATATTCTAGAATTTAACTGCTGACTTATTTTCTTTTTCACGTTCAACGGGAATCGATGTAAGATTTTCGACTAGAAACTCCGTCGAATGGAAATTAAAGATGAATTAAAACACTTGTATTTTCTTTAATTACTAATTGTTGTCATATTAATATATGTATCCTAGTTTTAAATACTATTTTTGTAAAGTACAGTTTTTAACGTAGTTTTAAATCATATATTTTTTTTAAGTACAATGTTTGTTTTTTAAACATCGTATTTGTAATAATTATTCTTTTTATGTAAACTTATATTATGACGTATTCTATTTCTTCGACCGAGGACTAATAGAATGAATAATAAATCTAAATCTTGTAGTATTGTCTTAACCGCACAGTGTTTATTTCCGGTTCGAAACGAAAATTGTGTACAGGATGTGTCTGCGAGGGCTATTCTCTCGCAGGCATCTCGCAGGCAGAACCTTGTAGGAGAGACAGGAAGGGGCTACCTTTGGGGATGCCTTTTCCTCTCTCCATTTTTGAACTAAGGTTCCCACAAGCCGAGGCACCTCGGCCTGTTCTGCGAGGTGCATGTTCCGGGGTCACAGACCTTGGGCATACGGTAAGAGTTGTTCGCTGTTCCCATTGGAACAGTCGGCCAGCTGCCTCTTAAACTGGTCGAGGTACGGAGAAGGGAATGCTGCGTCCCACAGCAAACTCTTCTCCCGCTATCGGAAGGACGTGGGACAAGTACCCAATGCCCGACCTACCTGATGCAGGTTTTTCTAGGGTTTTCCCTGCATTACTTTTAGGCGAATGCCGGGTAGGATCCTTAAACTATAGCCCGGGGGCCCTAGTTAACCCTTGGCTACCTTCCTCTACCCTTCCGCATCCTCCCTTTCATATTCCTTCCTATGCTTTAAAGGGGAGTTGTCACCATGTGGATTACCATAATGTAGCCTGTTACCCTAAAAAAATTGTGTACAAAATTTGGTCGTAATTGCGGAACATATGCACGCACATACAAACACAAAACAGTCAATTTTATGTATTAGATAGCCAAGTACTTCAAGTAATTATATTATATTTAATTACTATAGGCATAATTATTATAGTTTTTGTAATGAAGTGCACCAATCTTTTCTGGAAACATACCAAAGTGAATCAACAACATGGAAACACCACGATTGGCACTAAAAGTGATTTTATGAAGCGACACATGTTAGAGTAAAAATTTCCAAATTTCCATTGAGATATTGGAAATTTCCACATGAAATCCGGACGGTATGACATCATTGTGGGAACCAGGAGAAAGTGTCAGCGCGTACAACTCCACCTCTGGGAAAGTCTGTACAGAAGGCACACTTTTTATCTCTCCTTGTTTTTTATTTATAATTTCCCTGAAATATCCCATTCAGCATATCTCAATAAACTCAACGTATTGTACAGTTGAACTATTCAAAAAATTATATGAGAATAGCTTTCAGTTCTTTTTAATATGGCTTTATTAAATCTATACAGACGATCACAAATTTATGTCAAATATTAGAAATATACAACTTGAATAAAAGTAGAGTAGTAGATTAAAGAACGCAAAGGAAAGAAATTCAGGATTACATTCTTCATGATCTGCGAGTTCGTGGGAGAAAAAACTTGTAAGGTTTACTCCGCGATCGTTATTTCATTAGCGAAATTGAAATTCGCAAATCGGTAGAATTGTATAACGGAAAACAATTAGAAAGGACCGGTACTCGCTCACAGAGGTCTAATTTCTGGTGAGTTTGGCGTAGACGAGTTTTTCCTCCGTTGGCGCTGTCGGAGTTGAATTAATTCAGCATCAGGCGGGCGCCGGCGACGTCACGGCAAATTGAATTGCATCCTGCAGGAACACGTCGGGGAGAGCCAGAAAAAGCAGCCACAAGGGCTCCATTTTGTGAGGCGACTTCCTTCCGACCTCACGATGACAAATGGGTCTCTGTTCCCTCCAGCCAGTGCATATTCAATCGTGGGGCGGCGCTCACACGTGTTCCTTTCAATCACCGTTCTGTATTCTGCCACCTGAATCACCTACAACCGTATCCCGCAACAAATCACAGCGATGTCTCTCAACAGCCTTATATACAAATATTTGCAAAAGTCGAAGACCTCGATAATTATTCTAAAATGTATTCTAGACTCTGACTCAATTAACAAATTTCAAATTGCACTTCAAAGTTAATTAATGCGATAAATAATCCACGCTAAGAACAACACTTTCAAGGCTAGAAATCTGGACAACGGTAGAAATATTATCTGTCTTTCGAAAGGAAAGGTACCCGGGAGAAAAAGGAGAAAGAAAGAAATCTTGCCTTTGTAATAATTCAATGCTCGCTGATAAATTTCCAAACCAGTTAAACTATGCAACTGTGATTCCGATAATACAGTTTCTCGACCCCCATCACGTGAATCCACTCCCTTTATTACAAATTTCAACTTCATAGGTTTGCCAAATTTTTAAAGAATATCAAATACCCATCATTTACAGTTCTAATAATATATCCTTCATGATAAAAAAAACCCACAAGTATTCCCTTGACACCGATGGAAAACATTGCGTAGTTTACAAAATCTCTTGTTATAATTGTAAATCCTAGGACAATCAAAACTTCTGATTAACAATAAAAAATGTCTGTTTCGAGAATAATACAAGTTCTATTATTTATAACAGCAAAATCAGCTTACTATATTATTTTTAGTCACGTCTTCAGTTAAATAATTGACCCATTTCACCAGATATTACACTATTATGCATATTTAAATTTGTTTTATAAAGTAGAACACTATGTTATTTGATTCTCAGGAATTACCCAGGTTGTTAACAATGCTTTTAAAAAAACAGAATTCACCACTTATAGTTCTTTAACGATACCCAGAAATCTTGTCTTCGAGGTTGAGTTCAGTAGATCTGCCTTGATCATTAGTCAAGCTTCCGAATAGATTTAACAGACGTCACTCTGACGTCATCAGCTTACAAAGGTTCTTCCTCAGGACACGTATGCAGAATGTACTATGCCTTTAAGCCAATGACCAATTCAACAAATTACTTTAATATTCTGTTACATAGCGAGCACTCTTGGTCTTCTAAACAAATTTGATAACCATACAGACCATGTTGATATCTCCTTCAGTTATAATATGCGCGACGATTGGTCAATATCTTCCCTTTCAATTACTCGTATCGATATTTATACGAACTCTGCAAAATTATTTTGAGACTTAATAATTATTATCTTTTTTAAAATAACTGATCATCCATGTACGATTATATTTTGTATTCGTCAAAGGTAATCCTCCACGTCCCTCAGAATATGATATTTTCGTCGCATAATATACTCAATTATGGCTCCCGTATATTTATATTTCATTTTAATTCTTAGTTCAATTTCAAGTTTTTCGCCGTTAGAAAAAAATGCCTATCCGCGTCGAAACGTCCGGCACTTTTAAAATTCGTAAGTTTGTCTGCATGAAGATCGTTTTCAGTTTTGAGGTTAATTTCTATGTTATATTTATATTACATTTAAATGACCCCCGTTCTGTAGTCAAATTGTAAAGATCACCAAAATAACACAGTTTACATTTATTGACATTATTTAATAATAGCTCCACGTCTCAGTGCCAAATATAAAGGACAACTTTATAAATTTATTTTATAGTATTTAATAATAGTTCATGTTGTGTTCATTTATAGCAGTAAAGTATTTGACTTTATATTACTATTGATTAATATATATACCGTAAGTACTCGTTGCTGATCATAATTGTGAATGACAGCATAACAATATAAAATAATTATGGGAAGGGTTCGGAGGAAACTGTTTTTTTAATGCATATCACTATCAACATTTGTTAACCTTTAAAAAAACGATAACGATAAAATACATTTGTTTCTTGCTATCAGTTGATTGGCTCGAGCAACATAGATTTTTTTATGGCTTAGGTTAGAATATGAAACTTTCCTCTGTGTGTTTTGAGGGCATAATAATTTAAAATATTTAATTATGGGAAGGGTTCGAAGGTAACTGTTTTTTTAATGCGTATCACAATCAACATTTATTAACGTTTGAAAATCGATAGATAATGATAAAATACATTTGTTTCTTACGATCAGATGATATTTTATACAAAATTCAAATTTGTTAAAATCCCGCGTAGCATGGAAAGATATTTTCCCGATCGGGGATACAGCACTTAACATAAGCGATCGTCCTTGATCCCTCGATTTACGCTATGAATTAAATTACTTTACACATTTTAACAAATTTGTGACTGGTAGAAAATGCCATGACACAAACGTTCACTTAATACCCGTATCAAGGAAAATATCTCTAAATAATTTAGTCCTTCTCGGTGTAGAGAACGAATAAAGTCTTCTCGGTTCGAAGCTAGAGTAGACTTCATTCAACATACGTGTAATTTCAAACTTCGCAACGATAAACAATCTGTAGTTGTCAATTGCATTGTAAGGTTGTGTCACTCTTGGCTCTTGAGGTTTTTTTGGCACCTGGAGAAAGGAACAGGGTTTTCAGATACGTTTTGTGGTATGTACCACTGTGATCAAAAAGTAAGGTGAAATTGTCATTTCAGACTCCCGGGTATTAAGAAGGCAGGTAATTTTTTTTCCTAGGTTGGTAGGACTGTCTATAATATTTGCCAAGCGTCTGTTTGTTAAAAGGTTTAATTATCTCCGAGTCACACGTGTTTTTGTAAACAACCAAAAGTGAATTTTTCGATTTTTGCAATGGGTGATTTTGTTGAGCAAAGAACTTGCATCAAATTTTGTTTGTGGTACAAATATTCTTGTGCGGACACGTTGAAAATGTTGCGGAAGGCCTTTGGTGATCAAACTATGGCACAAAAAAACGTTTATAAGTGGTACAACGAGTTCAAAGAACAAGAACCGTGCTCTGGACGATCATCAACGTCTACCGACGAGAGCCACGTCCAAATAATCAAAGATTTGGTACTTGAAAATCGTCGATGGACAATTAGAGATCTCGCTGATAGTGTTGGATTATCATTTGGCTTAGCCCAAACCATTTTGAATAATGTTTTGTGTCTCAAACGCGTCAAGTCTCGATTGGTGCCAAAATTGCTCAATTTTTTGGAAAAAAAAAGCGTCGCGTTGATGTATGTGAAACTTTGCTGTCTGACTATCAGGTCCACTTGAAATGCATCATTACTGGTGACGAGACTTGGATTTACGCATACGAGTCTGAAACCACCGACCAATCCAGCGAATATCGTGCAAAAGGTGAAGCAGGACCGAAAAGACCACGGCAAAGTCGATCGAAAATCAAGGTCATGTTGACAGTTTTCTTTGATTATCGTGGAGTGGTGCACTATGAATTCCTTCCGCCGGGCCAAAGAATATTATTTGAGCGTTATGCGTCGTTTGCGTGAAGCTATTCGTTTGAAACAGCCGGTATTATGGGCGAACAACTCTTGGTTGCTTCTTCACGACAATGCACCTTGTCATACTGCATTGGTTTTTCGCGACTTTTTTGCCAAAAACTCGACTCATATCGTTCCACAACCACCGTATTCGCCTGATTTGGCTCCGTGCGACGTCTGGCTGTTCAGCAAACTCAAAAGGCCAATGCGGTGACGCCGTTTTGACACTATTGAGGAGATAAAAACCGAATCGAAGAAGGTCTTGAAGGCTATACCGGAAAAAGACTATTCCGTCTGTTTCGAGGACTGGAAAAATCGTTGGAAAAAGTGCATTTTATCGGACGGGGATTACTTTGAAGGGGATGAAATTGATTTGGAAGAATAAATAAAGAAGTTATATTTTATAAATAAATTCACCTTCCTTTTTGTTCACAGTGGTATATCTTCATTTATTTTTTCTGTATTTGGCTATATTATGTTATAATTAATTTTCAAATTATATAGAATAAATGTTATATTGTCAGTTCAATTTCATAATTAGATTGCAATGGTATCATGGTGAAATAAATTAATGAACTTAAAGCATATTTCTACTTTAATTTGCATGCGTTCCAAGGATATTTAAACAATAATCACACTAATGGACCTAAATTATTCCCTGTCTGTGTTTAGAGATCCAATTGGAACGTGGGTAATTCCACTGAGAAAGTTCCAGAAGACAGCCATGGTCAGGAACTACAGTATATTGGCAGGTGACGTGCAAAGTGAGACGTTTATATTTCGTAGATGAAGAATAGCATAAGTAATTAGTGTTGACAGGATTTGTACCTCAGGTGAAAACACCCTGTTTTTAAAATATAGTATAGGTATGTAATAAAGTATATTTAATAATAAGAAAGATAGCCAAATACAGGCAAAATAAGTGATAATATTAACACCACACGACGTTTTAATTTGTCTGTATTTGCCTATTTTTCTTATTATTAATTTTTCATTCGGACGTAATTTTTTTTAATTTAATAAAGTATAGGTGTTCGAGGGCGATTAAAAGTGTGATCAGCTTGAAAATTAAGTGATGTGCGATATCTTGCTCCAAGCTGTATTGTGACTGGTCGCTGACATATAATTCTCATTTTACGACCAAACCTCAAGTTCTCAAAATTATGATTAACGTCTTCCGGATGTAAAATAAAGGTCTGTGTTTTCGATGCCCACAAAAGACACTGAGAAAAGTTTCATATTCTAACCTAAGCCATTAAAAATCTATGTTTGTCGAGCCAATCAACTGATAGTAAGAAACAAATGTATTTTATCGTTATCGTTTATTTAAACGTTAATAAATATTGACAGTGATACGCATTAAAAAAAAAGTTTTCTCCGAACCCTTCCCATAATTATTTTATATTGTTATGCTGTCATTCACAATTATGATCAGCAACGAGTACTTACGGTATATATATTATTCAATAGTAAAATATAGTCAAATATATTACTGCTATAAATGAACTCAACGTGAACTATTATTAAATACTTTAAATTAAATTTATAAAGTTGTCCTTTATATTTGGCGCTGAGACGTAGAGCTATTATTAAATAATGTCAATAAATATAAACTGTGTTATTTTGGTGATCTTTACAGTTTGGCTACAGAACGGGGGGCATTTAAATATAATATAAAATATAACATAGAAATTAAGCTCAAAACTAAAAACGATCTTCATACATACAAACTTAAAAATTTTAAAAGTGCCGGACGGTTCGACGCGGATCGACGTTATTTCTAAGGGCGAGAAACTTGAAATTGAACAAAGAACTAAAATCATATATAAATATATGAACTGAAATAAAACTTCATGTAACTTATTAAGATTTTATGTGTCGTGCTTAACATTAGGTTCATTTTTAATTTTCAGAAATGAATGTTTTCCCATAATGTGGTTTTCCATCTGCATTAAACAGTTGGAAAAATCGAAACAGTGATTAAATTTGATACAATGTTTAATGACAGGAGTGTATTCATAACCTGACGGTATTAAATTAGATTAATTCTTTTTTATAAATTTTTATTTACAGTCGCATCGACATCTCAGGTCATTAGCTACTCTTTATGGGTACTCATTTTGCCTTGTCGGGGAACCTATTGACGAGTTTCTCTCACGCACACAAACATTCATGACCTCGCCGGGATTCGAACCTTGGACTTTTGTCATGCGAGGCAGTCGCGCTGACTCACAGGTGGTCGGCTACAATAATTTTTAAAATGAAAAAAATTACGTCTGACTAAAAATAATTAATATGACAGATAGCCATTCAGACAAAAAAGTTATAATATAAAAACCACACAACGTTTCTGGGACCCTTATCCATTTCCTCAGGTGCGAAGAAGAGCGTACAGCGACACAACTGCACTCGTCTAAAGCTAACGAATTTAATTGTTTCGTTCTAGGCTCTTCTTCGCACCTGATGAAAGGAAGAAGGATCCCAGAAACATTGTATGGTATTTTTTGTCTTAATTGGCTATCTTTCTTATTAATATTATTAGTAAGGTTGAGGTTGGCCAGTAAAATATTTTTGACATATTTGAGGTTATCAAATTGTTGGTAGGATGATACAGCTTTGTAAAACAAATTGTAAAAAATAGCTCGCTTCTGTGGTCAGATAAATAATTTAGAATACGGCCTGAAAAAGTTGGTTATTAAACTTTAATTTATGATTGATACGGTACAGATACCGCTAAGAAACTGATAAAATAATTTTGTTCACACTCAAAAGTCAATTGTAAATGTGGATTATAACTGTTAAAGATAATTGGCATTTCATTAGTACAATTGTATGAAATAATTCGAAATATCATCAACATATCTGTGACATATAACAAGTTTTAAATTAAGTTTTTTGAGTCAATACTTCTCCAAGTCTCTTATTATGAAGACCGCTAGAACTGAAGATAATGATGACCCAATAACTGGTCGGAGGATCTGGTGGTAAAATTTATTGCAGAAAGTGTATCACTTTCAATGAAGTGGAATGAAGTAAAAGGCTGACGGCAATGCTTATTTCAGTCCAATCAATAGGGGTAAGACCTTCATAAGTGGTTCATCTGGTTTTAAGAGTGTTGATTTCCAAATCGAAAGGAATCTATATAATACAAAAGGATGTATGTTTGTATGTATGTATTAACGTTAATTTCTATACAAATTTAAACTCGAGGACAGATTGCAAGAAAAATTGATACACATATTCTTCAAAATACAAGAAAGGGTACTTTGTTGGTTCGAAACCCGTAGCATAAATGTGGAAAGAATTATAATTAAAAAACGTGATTATTAAGTGTTAAATTACTCCGCGCCAAGAAACCACGACGTCACACGAGAGAGAGAGACGTTACTACGCCACGGTACTGCGCAACAAAAAAATAGTTACTTATTTTGTAATGAAGTAAAGCAGAAATATTTTGTTGGAATAAAATATATAATTATATCCAGTAATACTCCATCGAATTATAATAAAACACAATACTTCACGATCCTTGCGGAAAATGTAAGTTAATTTTCGTGCTATATTAAGTGGCTTCAATATGGCGACCATTTGTTTACATTGTGAACGTAGCTATCAATTTCATCAATTTAATCTTTCGTAATGTCTGCAGCCTGAGGGATAATTATTTAGTGCAATACGCGAGGAGTATATTTAAGTATCCTATTCGTAAATAAATTTGGAGGTGTGCTTGTTGGTATTGATGCAATAAAATTCAATGTCTTTAATAGCTGTTAAATTAATGCACTATCGGTCGAAAGTATGTACGGAACTAGGAACAGTTAGGTTAAATCTCTTCTTGGCTGAACATTAATATAGGATTAAATACGTTTTCGGGTTTATATATACAAGTACACGGGAGACTCTTGCCACCCAGCTAGTCTATGTAATAAAAAAACGGATGTATGTTTGTATTGATTTACGATAATTTCTATACAAATTTAAACGCGTGGACAGATTGCAACAAAAATTGATACACATGAATTTAAAACGGCGTGATAGGAGGAGGAGGGGGGGGGGGCTTAGAAATCTGTAGCATAACGGTGGAAAGAATTATAATTAAAAAATGTGATCATTTGTGTCAAATTACTGCGCGCGGATAGTCCGTGACGTCACGCGAGAGAGACGTTACTACGCGACGAACAAAGGAAATACTTCCTTTTTCCGTAGTAAAATAAAGCAGAAATATTTTCATTGAATACAAAGTATAATTTCATCCAATAACACTCCATAGAATGATAAACAACAATACGAAATACTTTACGATCATTGCGGAATATGTAAGTTAATTTCGTGCCATATTAGTGACTCTAATATGGCGACTTTACATTGTGAATCTAGCTAAAAATTTCATCAATTTAATCTTTTGTAATGTCTGAAGCCTGAGGGACTACTATATCCTGTAATAGTCTAGGAGTATATTTAAGTATTCTATTCGTAAAGAAATTCGGAGGTACGTTTGTTGGGACTGATGAAATATAATTCAATGTATATTATAGCTGTTAAATTAAAACACTATCGTTCGAAAATATGTACGGAACTAGGAACAGTTAGATTTAGGTTAAATCTCTTCTTGACTAAACATTAATATAGTATTAAATACTTTTTCGGGTTTATATAAATAAGGACACGGGCAACGTCTGGCAGCAAACTATCTATATAATAAAAAAGGATATATATTTGTATGTATGTATGTATGTATGTATGTATTTACGTTGTTCTTTATACAAATTTTATCGCGTGGACTGAATGCAACAAAAATTGGTATACGTATTATGCCAAAATCGAGAACCGGTACTGTGGGGGTGACAAACCCATAGCATAAAGGTGGAAAGAATTATAATTAAAAAATGTGATCATATTGTGTTAAATTATTCCACGTCAAGAAATTATGATGTCACAGCACGCTCGAGAGAGACGTTACTACGCGACGATACTGCACAACAAAGTAAATAATTTATTTTTTCGTAGTGAAATAAAGCAGAAATATTTTGAATGAATAAAAAGTAATATTTTATCCAGCAAGGCACCATCGAATGGCAATAAAAACAATACGAAAGATTATGCGATCAGTGGAACTAATTTTCTTTTAAGGAACTTGACTTTTAAATGACTGACATGGGATAAATATGGCACGTACCAACGATTTTGCCCAATTTTTTATGTACTGGAGGAGACAAAAATGACGGTAAAATCAATACCTAATAATCATTAAAATTTAATAGATTTTTAATGTGTTAGAACTGACGAATTATTTCAAGCGAGACTCTTGAAACATTTTGGTTAGATGTGTATATCATTATATTTGGTCGTGAATGTAAAGAATGAATACCCATGAAACGCTGGGCACCCTGCTAGTAGTATTATAAATAAAAAAGACGCCAATTCGCATCAAAACGTCCGACTCTTTTAAACTTAAATTTTCTTAGTTTTTGTTTCTTTATTTTAATTTTTCCTGTTCCATGGTCGTTTTTAGTTTTATTATAATGTAAAATATTGCTTGAGTTCCTTACAGTAGACATGTTGTAGTAGTTCTGGTTGTCTTTACGTGCTTCTAGTTTTGGGTGGTTGTACACTGTTTCTATTTGATTTACTCTGGCGTCTACTTCCGAAGTAACATCACCTGCTCGAGCAATACCAATTGGTTTAGCGGAGTCTTTTCATAAATCCAAACCTTGATCTATTGCTACAGTGATACACGTGACAGATATAGTCTATCCTGTGAATAATGCTGAAATGGTTGCTAGCCCGTTTGGTTTGGCCTGCCATGTGAAAGTAACCGATCTTTGGCGGAGTAGCCTGCTTCCTGGACGCCGGCCAGCGTGACGGACGCCACGCGCCTCTGCCACCCGATCCGGAAGACGCCGCACTCTCAGCCTGGCGCCTAATTGTAGCGGCTTTATTGTGCAAAGTGGCGCGGACAATAAGCAGCCGCAATAAAATGCTCCCTCGGCGATGAAGCTCGGGGGACCCTGAATTACGCTCGCATACTTCTTTTGTCTGTAAGCAATGAACTCGGCAGTTAGTACGGCCCGTTGCCGTTTTAAAGGAACGATCTGCGATCAGACTCCCAACACGTTCTCAATCTATCACAAGCCACGTGGACTGTCTGCCTGGTGTTACACAGAAGAGACAGTTCACAACACCATCGATATCCTGATTGATTAAACTTATGATTTGGATTTTTTTTATATACAAAAAAAATCCTTTTGGATTATGACTAAGAATCAACAAAATTTTGAAGGTTTCCAAGATATAATTGCTCAAGCCTCAATTAAAATCCATCATTATCAATGCCTTAGAACTGGCTTTAATCATAGATTTAAAACGTTTAGCGAAAACAAAAGAAAGACCAATCTGAGGCTGTACGACGAAAGACTTATCTTGAACCATTTCAATCAACGCTCAATGCTTCTTAAAAATCAAGCTCTTCGTGAACCGGTAACTGAACCGCTAGATATCCTTTTATATATCTACTATCTGACTGCTCGGTATTTATTTACATTATCCCAGAAAAGGTAACGGTAACCTATTGGCAAACATTTTATTTAACCAGCATCAATAACGTCACTGTTGGGAACATTAAATAGTTACCTAAGCCCTCGGCAGCTAACTTCAAGTAAAATACGATACTTAAAAACTCTGTAATTCTCCTACTGTCTATTTTTGGCTCTACAGCCCTCGGTGGGCCTTGGCTTCCTCCACAATCAACCTCCAATATCGTCGGTCCTGCGCTCTTTTTTTTCCATCCTCTTATTCCCATCGTTCTCATATCTGCAACGACATCATCCATTCATCTATGCCTCGGCCTTCCCTTTCCTCTTGAATGGTGGATCCTTTCTTTCAGGATTCTTTTTGGCATTCGTTCTGTTGTCATTCTCTCTACATGGCCCATCCAATCAATCCTCCATGCATTCACGATTGTAACCACATCTTTACCTTCCATCAATTCATCCAGCTCCACATTATATCTTGCTCTCCAGCCTTCATCTGCCATTACAGGTCAAAATATCTTCCTTGAGATCCGTCTTTCAAATACTCTGAGGTTTTTCACATCAGTATCTTTCAGGGTCAAGGCCTCTGCTCCATAAGTCACCACAGGTCACACCTGTGTGTTATATATTTTTATTTTCCTAGTCATGAGCTGGTTAGTAAATAAATTCTGGTATGCATAATTCTCCTACTACATAATATAAGAATGTTTCAAAATCACGTGTATTAAAATACTGAAAAATACTCACTAACTTAATAAAGCCTAAATTAGTCCTTGAAGGAGTAAAAAACTAAAATCGTTAACTAAATACAGACCAAACATATAACTGGTACCCTAATAAAATAAAATAAATCATCCGGGTAAGTTTTTACCAACCTCCTCATCGACGAACATAAATTTATTTAACTGCCATGGTTAATGTGAGAATTAAACTGAGTGACTCCTATAACCCCAGATTTAACACCAGTCTCAGTTGTTTACTTCCTTTTTTTATATAACGGCCCTTTACCCACATTCTCCCTTCCCCCTTTACTGGGGGCTGAACAACAACTTAACTGCCACAGTGAATTTCAGAATTAAACTCATTGATCTGGACAATTTGACACCAATTTGATTTGCGCTATTTTTATGTAACACCCTTCAACCCCCTTCCTTAGTGGTGCTGCCTTCCCATGCTGTAAGGGGTTGAAATTATACAATAGAAAAATCTGGATAGAAAATATTAATCTCACCGACACCGAAAACTAATTATATGACGCTAAAAACGGCCGTTTTAGTGTGATTGACCCCCGTTTACCTCTTCAGAGTTTCCTAACGCTTCGAAAAGCCGACAGATACCATTGTGGGGGTGCTCTCAACAACTCCCCAAAGTTTCATGAATGGTTTAGTGAAGCATAAAGGGACACCGACAGACATATATATATATATATATATATATATATTTATATATAAGATTGTTTTTAATTTTAATTATAATTCTTTCAGTCTGGGTAATCACTAGAAAAACAAACTCTTGTAATAGATTTTGCAAGTATTTATTCAGAATTAACTTACCCAAGGATCATTCTACAACGGTCATAATCATCTTCTTGAACAATTTTATTGTTTTAAGACCTATTTTCTCTTTTAAATCCATGGTATAAAATTATAGAAAAATACAGGTATGTTTAATAAGATAATTTACATTTTTAATTAGTGAATTTTAATCGTCAATTACATTTTAAATAAATTTTAATTTCAGGTTTACACCTAAAAATAATTAATCGCGATCTTAATAATGATCATG
Organism: Zhengitettix transpicula; assembly: GCA_037074705.1. Lineage (NCBI taxonomy): Eukaryota > Metazoa > Arthropoda > Insecta > Orthoptera > Tetrigidae > Zhengitettix > Zhengitettix transpicula. Next base: position 182,667,076 of record CM073591.1, on the reverse strand, counting down.
TCTTTAGCCGAAACCTCTTTCAATTAAACCAAGTGTTTAATTTTTTTACTGATAAAACCAGTAGAATTATAGTCAATTTAATAAATAATTTTGGGGTTAAATATTAATTATTTATTGAAGAATATAAAAATGACTTAAGAATGGTGAGGTCTCCTTATCGCTTATCGTTGTCACAGATTTATCATTCAGAACAATTTATTAATGGGCCTAACTTAATAATACAATGAATCAAAGAGTTTAATTGACTGTGACATCTAAGAACACATAAGAAACATAGAAAAGTTTCGGATGAAGAGCTCATTCAAGTCCATGTTTACCAAATTTGTTTGGGGATAGATAAACAAATATTTTCAGAATTTACTTGCATTGGTTTCACCACACAGCAAAATAACAGTAGTGGTGAAGAATTTTTTGTCAATATTATTGTTATAATATATCACTTAGACGATCAAAATCAATTTATATGCCCCAAATGGAGTAAATCATATATACAACACTAGAAACCGCTCTCTAATCCGCATTGAAAAACATCTTCTATGCATCATGCATCTGTTATTCCGGGATAAATCCATACAATACTCTTCCGGACGAAATAAAAACTTTAACTAAACAAAATTTATTTGTAAAGCTTTGTTAATAAATGGAGCGTATTACTCGCTGAAAGAGTTCGTAGATAGAAAGGACGGTTAGGTCATCTTTAATAAATTAGTTTTCTGGTATCCTATCAAGTTATACTATTGTTTTACGATTATAATATGTAGAACTTAGCTGACGACTTATTATCTTTTTCGTGTTCGACGGGAATCGATGTAAGTGTTGTTGGAAACTCCGCCGATTGAAACTTGAGAATTAATATAGTTATCATTTCTTTAATTAATGTTATATTACTATCTGAAACGTTGCGTTAAATTTTTTTAAACTTTTTAATTGTAATATTTAATTCTCTTCTTGTTATTTTATATTATGACGTGTCCTATTTCCTCGACCGAGGACTAAATATATTGAAAACAATATGTATTGATCGTGTTAAGGGTCCTTAAAACACCCTTTCGTCTTTCTGTTGCGAAAATATATGTTGGCGATTTGTTCTGTGCAGGAAAATCTCTTTACGTCAAGGAAGCCTGTGAGAGCGTTCTCTCGCAGGTGAACCTTCCCAGAGAGCTCTGGAGGAGGCTACATTTGAGGATGCCTTCACATCTCTCTGGTTTTTGAACTAAGGATCCCATATTCTGAGGCACCTTGGCCTGTTTTTAGAGGTGTATGTTCCGGGGTCGCAGACCGTGGACATACGTTTGTTCGCTATTCATATTGGAATAGTCGGCCAGCTGCCTCCTAAACCGGTCAAGGCGACGGGAAAGCTGCGACCCCATAGAAAACCCCTCTGCCGCCATCGGAAGGGTGTGGGACAAGTACCAAATGCCCGACCTACCTGATGGAGGTTTTTCTAGGGTTTTCCCTGCATCACTTTTAGGCGAATTGCCAGGTAGGATCCTTAAACCATAGCCCGGGGGCCCAAGTAACTCTTGGTTGCCTTCCTCTACCCTCTGCACCCCCTTTTCACTCCATTTCTTATGCTGTAAGAGGGGAGTTGCCACTATGTGAGATTATCCTACACCTTCTTCTTATTCATCATCTCTTTACATTTCACGTTATTTTAAGGTCCTAAATACTATTGCTGCCTTTTAAGTAATATTTAAACAATAAATTAAATGTTCTTCCGTCAATAATTTGGAAACTAAGAAAGTAATGACCGATCGGGTTGACATTTATAGCAGTCCGATCTAAAAATAATTTTGGGACTCGACAGTGATGGCTATAATTTTCGTCACAAGCAAATTGTTTGTTAGGTTTCACATTTAACTGTTCTGGTGACAAACGACGCAGCTTATAACTGCGATTTTGGACGTAGATAATGGGATAAGGGCGTTTATGTCGATATCGGTCACAAACTGTGTGTACCCCGCTCCCCCAGGCCTAAGCTGTTAAGCGCTTTGCAAACCACAGGACAGGCATCGTGGCCGCGGGAATGAAAGCTCTCAGGCCGAGTCGACTTTCACCCCGCACACAGCCGAGTTAAGTGGGGGTGCGCCCCTCTAAGGGAATCACTGCCACTAATAAAGGAAAAAAACAGATATCCTTGATGTAGCTTTCATTGTCAACTGCCGGGGACGGGGAGGGAGATAACGGGGTCGTGTTTCAGAATACAATTGCAGACAGGAGCGGGCGCCAGGGACCCCTCGCTGGGGCGGGGGAAAGGGTGATAATTGAATGCAAATAAATCCTCGCGCTCCGACCGAAACAAGCGGATCAAGCCTGAATTTGCAAAACACCTTACCAAGAAAATTTACTTACTCCAACCCTCTGCAATCAAAGCTGACGAAACGAATGCTGGGGGCGTGTAGATAGGCGACAAACGTAATTCAATTTTCAGAAGTGAAATTAAATTAAATCAGATCAACTAAATTACAAAAGTTAACAAAGAACAGCTTTATTGTAACAAATTAACCCTTTAAAACCATTTATAAGTATTTGTTAATTATTTTGAAAACTGAATAAAGTGCAGAATTAGTCTTTCAATTACTCTTTGTATCTTGTTGTAAATATTCGTAGAAAAATATTTTTCAGCATTCATAATAAATACATATAAAACAATCCGATTGTTTAGATGTGGAAAAAACATATTACTTAAATGCTAGTCCACATAGGACTCAATGTTGCGCAACTTTGAATCGCGACTGGTCTCTCTAATAATGCGGATCAACACACTACAGTCTCGTCCACACCACGAGGGTTGTTTCATAAGCCTGGTAAAAATGTAACAAAAATATTATTTTCTTTGTTTCCCAACATACTCTCTTTCCATGGCTATAGCCTTGGTCCAGCGAGTTTCGAATTTTTTCAAACCATTTCAAAAATAGGTTTTGTCTAACGGTCACTTCTTCATTTGATGAAAATTTGTTCCAATCAAGACAAAAGTTTCGAGTTCGGTGGATGAGAAACCAATTAAAATCTCAAATCGTACACTTTCGGCAATGAGACGGCTGTTGTGTGCGCTAGAGCATTGTCTAATCTTGATCGTTTTAAACGATCCAACAGATCTGCATAATAGAGTCCAGTTATTGTTGTGCCCTTTTCCAAGAAATCTATTAATATTGTACCCCGAGAATCCCAAAAGACGGTCTCCACCACTTTTCCAGCTGACAAATCGGTCTTCACATTTTTCGGTTCACTTTCACCAGCCATTAATTTTATTGTTTTATTGGTCTCGGGAGAGTAGTGATGGATCCAAGTACCACCACTGTTACAAATATTCGCAAAAAGTCTTGTGGGTTTCACTTAAACATTGCTAGATTCTGCGTTGAAATGTTTTTACCGAATCCGTTTTTGGTCCAATGTCAACAGTCGCGGCACCCATCGCTCGCAAAGCTTTTTCTTGGCCAGGTTTTCATGGAGGATGAAATGCACTCGTTCTTTTGAGAAGCCTATGGCATGAACTACCTCACGCACTTTTAGTTTGCGATGTTCCATTACGATATTGTGATCTTCTTCGGTGTTTTCTTAAGTGGTGACCTGAATTGGGCGGCCGGAGCGAGTTTCATCTTCTGTCCTTCTGCGACCTCTTTTGAACTCATTAATCCAGAAGTAAATGATCTTCAATGCTTGATCAGAGTCCGCATGATCTTATTCAAATTCGATTTCGATTTGTGCAGCTGTCCAACCCTTCAAATGAAAGTGTTTAATTCATTTTCCCCCCATTTTTGCCGCCTGACTACACATCTAACACTACAGACGGCTGCCAACAATAAACTAAGATTGGAATATATTTAAAAAGTTTGGGAATATCTTTGAAAGGATTATATTTAGCACCAATGACGCGAAAGTGAAAATTTTCCCGCTCTTTATTTTTCTTTATTAGTTATTCTTGAAATGTCCGGGGTGTTAGCTCACGCAGCTATTTTACTTATAATTATAAACTGATAGGATGGTGCAGCAGGGCTTGTAGTGGTCACCGAGACCACCTCGCATCACAGAGGTCCAGGGATTGAAGCCCGGCATAGGCATGGATGCTTGTCTCGTCATGGTCAGGAAAACTGGGGTTAAGACTGAAGGATAATCGCTACACTCACCACGTGCCACTCTAAAATATCCTCAATGTCATGTAAGTTGGCAGTCCGGCAGCCGTTCTTGTAAGCCAACACCCTCAATGCGCTGTAGAGTCACAGAAAGGAGAAGAAGAATTTACTTTACAACTTGAGCATGCAGTCGATTTGACAATTTCTTAAGGATGACACCCAGTAATTTTGAGTGCCTTCTACAAATTATTGGATGCAAGATCAGTAAAAATTCGAATTTTGGTGAGGCTTACAACCATCCTGCGGTACCTTCCTAGTAGAGATGAACAGTACACCTTCAATATTTCTAAACAAAGTATCCAATTATTTGATAAATAAATAAACAATTCAGCCAATATGTCAAAAAAAAAATTAGTTAATTAAATTAAAATATCAGTTCATACGACCTTTTGTTCACAATTCTGGGACTTCTTCTGATAAATAGGTAATGTGCAGTTTTCAACGTATGAATACATTGATGAGTAGAAAAAACCAAAAACAGTCTCCAAGTTTATAACTTTATTAAATAAATAGTCGGAAGCTTTCAATTCTTTGTTATAATCATCCTGAATGAACAATAAAAACGTTACCACTTATATAAAAACATCAAGTTACGAATATATTGCAACACCTTAAGCATAACATACCTTCTTACCTTAAAATTAAAATCAAATTTATTTTAAAAAATATTAGTACCTATAGGTACTAGGTCTTTACTATAAATTTTGTTTATTCAACAAGTTCTGTTTTAAAAATGCTCCATCAGGTGGTTCAGTGTGTAGCATTACAATCGAAAATCGTACTATAGTATCGATTTATCATGTTATTATTAATTATTTAACTATACATATTGTAATGCCAACTAATTAGGACATTAATTGGTTTTAATAAAATTTAATTGTAGCGGCAGGAGTTCCCAAAGCGACAATGGAGCCGGGCTCTGTTACTTTGTCGGAAAGTTGAAATGGCGTATGCGCGCTAAAACTCGAGACTACGATAATTCAGTTGGTGACGGGACATTTCGGAGGACGGAACAAATGATACTAGAGCAGAGACTAGCCGTTGTTTAATGTATCATTAAACAAAGTGGTGAATTTAAGACAAAGTGAATCACAGGATGCATATAAGGCAAGCGGTCACCAGATAGCTGACAAAAATGAGGATCATCCAAGTTTCTGGGAGCCTATCAAGATTGACTTAAAATCTGTGAGCCGATATTAGAATCAGTGTAAATTTTTTTTGCAATAGTGTACTCCCGAAAAGAAAAGGAATGCTGGAACCAGCTGGACTGATGTGAGTAACAAAATACAAAAATAATGATTTATGTTATCGTAATTAAAGGATAGAAGTCAGATTTCGTTCTATTTTAATTGTCAATCAAAGTTAATTTCTTTTCTTCTTAATTTATTTCTATCGACGTATTGTTAGTTAAATGTAAACTGTGTGTTAATTAGTTTTTTAAATCAATTTTTTGTGTCCAGTATCAAAGCCAGTGAAGGCCCTGAGAAATTAATATTTAAAATTGTAATTGTCTTTGAGTTATTGCCACAAAATAAATAAATATTTTGTTTGTAAATTATATATTCATTTAATAAAAGCCTTTCATTTAATTATTGCATAAGTGACGCTTAACGTGTGCTAAACTCTTTAAAATCGTTAAATTAAAATTTACTTAGTTAAGGCTTTCTTTTGATTATTACAATACATAAGATTATATATGCATGTAAACGAATACACTTCAACATAGATGCCTAAAATAATAATTATAAAATAAAATAAAAAAACTTCAATTGGTTATAATTCTTATTATTTTTCAGATGTTCTACATATTAATATTATAAGTATCTCTCCATATTGTTTTTCTATTTCTGAAGCTTCGTTTCTATTATTAACTTAATAAATTTAAAAGCTTGGGGACTGTTTTGGGTTTTTTCTACTCATCAACGTCAATGTCAACAGTCCTTTTTACCATAACGTAATACATATCTATATGCTACATTATAAGAAATATGAATTTGTATCAGTGGAAAACGTGGGAAATTTCACTCAGCGGACAAAATCCCTGAAATTTTCCGGAGAGCACCTAAGCCCATATCTCTGTAGTGAGCTTCGTGAAGTAAATTATTTTAAATCCGGTGATTTGGTTTCGATTCCTGTGGTGTTGAAAGAAATTGTTGAGCTCCGAAGAGACGCGAGTTCGGAATCGTTAATGTCCAATGCACGATTTCAGTATCCATCCAAGAGAGGGAGAGAGAGAACGCAGCCACAGATCTGACAAGATCCACAATCAGTGAACGGGAGTTCATTGCCCGACTTGGAGACTACGCGTCGCTGAGCAGGAAGGAAGCTCGAAGGAAATTCCGAGAAGCATCCCCGAGTCATCAGTACCCTGCCAACAAGAGAAAAACAATCAGGTGCGTCTGTATTTACGCATCGAGAATCGTTTGACGAGATTTCTGCTACACGATGTCCATGATTTCCTTTGATTTCAACGAATTTTGTTTTAATTTGAATCTTTGGTATATACTAACAATAGCAAGGCCTAATAATCCAAATTTTAATATCCCTGCTAATTTATTTTAAAATTTTCTAATAAAATAAATTAAATGTATTTTATTAAATAATATATTCAATAAAACCCACCTACCAAATAAAAATTACGTTACACTTTATCTCCCCTGGAAGTCTCTGAAGCCATCTTCAGTGTTTTTAATACATACATTCATCAAGGTAAGTGTAAAATCTCTTATATTTTTAACGCACATTTGATATTGATTTATTTGTATTGTACATAAAATTTGGATTGTAGAAATAAAATTGTAGTGAAATATAGGATGTAAGAAACAAACAACAATTAGTAAGACAATAGCAAATTATGAAATATAATAAACACTCCACAAACTGTATGTCCCTTTTTTGTATGCCAAAGCATAAATTTTGGACAGCAAGATATTTTGTAAAAAAACTGCAAAGAATAATCAATTGTATGTTATATTCACAGAAAGAACCGCTTTAAAAACAGAGCGGATGATGAAGTGTCAAGACACTGAATATCTGTTGAATTGAGGCTTCTAATATCCAAGTTCTGTAGAGAAAAATAATTTTAACATGGAAATTAACGTTTATTAAATAAATAATACTACAACTTGACCTTCGAACAAACGAACTTAAAATAAAGAAATAAAAACTAAGAAAATTTAAATGTACAAATGCCGGTCGTTCGACGGGGGTTGAGCAAAGGATTAAAATCAAAGATAAATATAAAAGGGTCAAATAACTTAAAATAAAACTTTTCTGTGTATTTCTTAATATTAACAGTTCTAGGATAATTTTTAATATACAGGAATCATGTTTTTCCAATGACGTGGTTCTCTGGCTAAAATAGAGATCTAAACTGATTAAAATTGATGTAATGTAAAGTGATAGAAATATCCACCATGTAGACAGTATCAAATTACATTTTTTTCTCTTGAATTATTTTATTTAAAATTCGTTTTGTTTTGCTGAAATATGAAAAGTCACAATTTAAACAATTAATTTTATTATTTTTGGTAGGGGGAACCTTATTAATAGAATATTTGTGCCGTTTGATGAAACCAGAAAAAGACCAGGAATATTTTTTTTGTGTTTAGTAAAAGTTTATTATATTTACTCCCTTCAGTTACGAGGAGTATTTTTGGATTGCATTAAGTTAGCGAGTTTTATTCACTCTTTTAATTAGGTGTGATTTTAGACACTCTTGTTATATGTAGTAGGATAATTACCGAGATGTTAAAGTACCGTTAGTCATCATCCTGTTTTTTTTTAAAAGTTAGGTCAGGGAGGGGAACGTAAATGGGTAAATGTTCCAAACACTGATACTATTGATGCTGATTTAATTAAATTTATACCGAGAGGTTAATGTCGAATCATTAAATGTGGCTAATTTAAATAAATACCCTGACATTCAGCTAGTGATATTTTAAGAGGACGAGAGTACTGAATAGATTTCCATTTTAAGAGAGAACAGAAGACTAAAGTCACTAATGATCTGGCTTTCGATTATTATACCTCTGATAATGTTGCTATATGGGTGACATAAATATGTGTATATATTGTAATACTAATTAGAGGCCAGTAATGATTTTAATAATTGGATTGTTAGCGGTAGCAATTCTTCAAAGACGACAATAGGTAGGCTAGCTTTGTTGCGAGCCGCTAGCACTGTCTGAAGCATTCTGACTGATATTGTAGCCGGGAGAGGAAGTAAAATTTGGAGAGAAGTAACAGCGTGGGTTAAGTATAAAATTCAACCGATTTTTTTTAGGCTAACAGGCTACATGAGGATAATCCACATGGTGGCAACTCCCCTTTAATAGCATAGGAAGGGATCTGAGAGGGGTGGATGCGGAAGGGTAGAGGAAGGTAGCCAAGGGTTAACTAGGACCCCCGGGCTATCCTACCCGGAATTCGCCTAAAAGTAACGCAAGCACAACCCTAGAAAAACCTGCAACAAAGTAGGTCGGGCATTGGGTACTTGCCCCAAACTCTTCCGATATCGGGAGAGGGGTTTTCCGTGGGGACGCAGCATTCCCTTCTCCGTACCTCGACCAGTTTAGGAGGCAGCTGGCCGACTGTTCCAATGGGAACAGAGAACAACTCTTACCGTATGCCAAAGTATAAAGTTTGGACAGCAAGATATTTTGTAAAAAAACTGCAAATAATAATCAAATATTTGCGCCACATTAAGATTCCTACGCGTACTGAGATCAACATTTTCCACATAAAGACAATGTGTAACAATATGCCTGGCTGATGATCCGGAGCTGCAGCAGATCCAGTTCCCGGAGGAAAATTCAATTACTACGACTGTGTGTTTGACAATCAAGTGTAGAGTCAGTGATTCATGGCCTTTTTAGTGTAAATTGTGTTTTCGAGCCGAGGAAACTAAGTCTGGTACCAGCTGAACATTTTTGTAAGTAGAAACAAAGTTAATTAAGCTTGTAAACGATAGTTAACGGTATTCGTCAGATTTCGTTCGTATATTTTTTGGTTTTGTTTGTTAATTTCTTAATTTATAAATTCTATGATTGTTCTTTACTTATCAAGCCCATGTAATCCTTCTTATTTATTACAATATATATATATATATATAACTATCTCCATTAAAGTCAATATTTTTAATTAAAACCATTTTACTTAATTGTTTAAATTAATTTATATTCGCAGAATATCGCCTTAACTAGCATATAAACAGGATTACGATGTTTCATAATATGAACTTACATTCCATACTATATTTTCTTTCTGATTCTAACTATGATGTTTCTTAACTCTTTTCTGTAAATGATCTTACTGTACAATACGTATTTTCATGAAATCAATGCAAAGCGCATTAACGAACCTGAACTCGTAATTAGGCAGCATCGTCCATTAGAGCGTCTGATTTATGATCGAACCAAGGGGATATTCTGAGACTTTAAGTGGTCTGCGAGGCACGTCGCGAGGAACTGGGGATTAGAGGAGGCATGGCAGATCTGTGGCCTGCTTTGCATAGACACACAACCACGGCGCCGCCCAATTTGACTTTCTATCAGGAGAGTACAGCTCAGACCAAAGTATGGCGTTGCCTTGGCTGCTGCTTTTTACTGGTTGCATCAGTATAAGGCAACTTACAGAAACAGATATTTTATGCAATTCACTCAGGGTATTCTCTCTATAGAACCTGACTCAATTTTTTGTAATTTATCCAACTCCAAAATTTTGGCTAGTTTGACTATTTTGACTTCACTGATAATATCCCTATTATTCAATTTAGTCTCGGAGGTTGTCTAGGTAGTAAAGTTATGCTGATGTTGTTCTAGCTCGTGATTGTTAATTTTTCTTCTTATCACGTTGTAAATTTTTAATCCATCCTTTTAAAACAACAATAACTTCTATTGTTAAAAATAAAACCGTTCAGTTGGTAGAATATATAATTTAACAGACTCGTTATTCGTGAAATCCATGTTGTTCATCCTCAGAAAATTATTTCTCCCGTATTTTATTGTTTCTTCTGATCACCGTAGTTGATTTCTTTGTTCCAGCGACTCCATATGGGATTATAATTGTTATTTTTTGCCTTTTTTCAGTACAACGGATTCAAAAGAAATGACCATACAATTTTTACAAACTTTATTGCCGAAACAACTTAAAGCTTAAGTGGATTCAACCGAAGTACTGTCCAGGTTTCCCATAACATTAACTTATTGAGTACATAAATAGTAATGCTATGGATATGTTTAAAGAAGACCTTCGAAAAAGAATTTTTTTTAGACTAATTGGTTGAAGCAGTGCTTTATAAAGATAAATACGGCTGTTTTGTGTTAATACGAAGACAAAGTCAAAGTAAGTAATATTCTAACAGTCAAATCTGATAATTTATTGTAATGCCAATTAATTAGGCCATTAATTGTTTGGACGTAAAATTTGAATTGTTTGAGAAATCCATTATAGCGGTCTGATCGAACAAAGCAACAATCAGAGAAGCGAGCTCACTTTGCTTTGTCGAAAAGTCAAAAATGGCGTACGCGCGCTCAAACTCGGGAACACTAGGAGGTCAGTTCGCGGAAAAACCTCGTGAGGAGCATAACAAGTAATATAACTGTTAGTTGGTTGCGGGACATTTCAGAGGACGGAACAAATAATACTAGAGCAGAGACTAGCCGTCGTTAATGTATTATTAAATAAAGTTGTGAATTTAAGACAAAGTAAAAACATTCACGGAAGTATTACCTCGTAAATATCGCTAAGTAAAAGCAGTTTTTACGTCTATAGCCAGCCAGGGAAGGAAGCGAGCAGTTTTTACGTATACAGCCAGCCAGGAAAGTCTAAGAGAGTTTACGTCTATAGCCAGCCAAGGAAGGCGAGGAGACATAAGATAGATGGCATTCAGGAGGTTCATCAGAGATCCTGTTAGCCTATCAATTTTGGCTTTAATAGTGTAAAATCTGTGAGTCGACAATTTAGAATCAGTGTAAAAGTTTGCCATAGTGTACTTCCGAAACCAAAAAGAATGCTGGTACCAGCTGGACAGATGTAAGTAACAAAACCAAAACTAATGATTAATTGTAAACGTAATTAAAGGATAGAGTCAGATTTCGTTCTCTTTTAATTGTCAATCAAAATTAATTAATTTTATTTTTAATTCATTTCTATCGACGTATTGTTTAGGTAAATGTGAACTGTTTGTTAATAAGATTTTTAAATCAATTTGTTGTGTCCATTATCAAACTCAGTGAAGGCCCAGAGAAATTAATATTTTAAATTGTAATTGTTTTTGAGTGAAATTTACAAAGTGGAAATAAATAAATGATATTATGTATTAAATTTTATTAATTCTTTTATTTAATTAACGCCTCATTATTGTTTATTACATATTTAAAATTATTTAAATTAAAATTAATATAAATAAAGGCCAATTGTTTGTTTATTACAAATTGGCGTTCAACGTGGGGCAAATTCATTAAATTCTCAAAATAGTTAAATTATTTAACGCCTTATTGTTGTTTATTTCATTATATATTATTCAATAAATTGCTAATTAATTTCGAAAATTAGAGTTAGCAGTTTTTATCAGCGATTGATACACACATGCTAAGTTGTCTTTTTTTATCATGAAAATAATGGTATATGACCGATGTAATAATACGTCATATTAGGCCTATATTACTTCAAAATATTTATACGAAGGAGTGTTTGCGTGAATATAAGCAAAATTAACCATTAATTAATAGTATAATATTTTACGACAATATATTTGAGTCAATACATATTATTTGTACTGCTGGCCCATTAAAAATAATAACTACTTTTCATTTGGATAATTATGCATGAAAATTAATTTTACGTTTCTTTATTGGCAAACTTAAAATGAACATGTGGGATATTATTCAGTCACTCACAGCCTTTAAAATTGAAACACCGTCAGTGCATCTTACTGAAATAAAACTGATGTTGCAGCAGAAATATTCGCGGAATATATCGCCGTTTGAACATCTTCGAAAATTCCCACCTCTGCTACTGTGGGTTAAACAAAAAGTATTTATTCTAAGCAAAAATCGGCTTGTTACATTCTTTGAAAATTTCTATCCGCGCCCAGACCCCATCCCCCCCTCACGACCAACGCTCTTTCAGCAGTTTGTCACGTTGAAACTCAGCGACATCCATTTCACCAGAATTGACTCTAATCTCCGTTCTTCTAGTGTTATTTTTGTGTAACATCTCTCCACCCCCACCTCTAAGCGTGCTTCCCTACCATCCCGTACGGTGTTGAAATTATTCCGTTAATATAATGTAATGTTCTCCACCACTACCCTTAAGGGTGCTCCCCTCCCGATTCAAAAGGGGTTGAAACTATACTCAGAAAACATGTAGAGAATTATTATGAATCTCACTGGCCCCGAAAAGTATTATTCGAGGAAAAATCGGCCCGATAAATTGTTTGAATATTTCAACTACAGCCCTTCCCCCACCACCGTCCACGAGTTTCCCAGGGTATTCATAAATATACTCTGCGACATCCATAATCCCAATTTTACTCGAATCTTGGTTGTTTTCGCGTTATTTTTATGTAACGCCCCTCCAATAATCCTCCTGCCCTTAAATGGCGAAAGGGATTGAAATTATACACAAACAACAGCAGTAGAAATAATATCACTCTAAGTAACCCTCACAAATATTTATTCAAATCAAATTTCAATCTTTCAACATGATTGAACATTTTAAACCGCTTGGGTGAGTAAAACGGTAAGTCTACTGGTATAATTATTCTCAGTGACAGAAACAACCCCGGATTCGACTCCAATCTCGATTGTTTTTGCGTTCTTTTTTATGGAATTCCACTCCATCTTATTCCTTAATGGTGGTTCATTCCTAAACCCTAAAAGAGTTGAAATGATACACAGAGAACATATAGAAAAATTTACGAATCACACAGATCCCGAAATATATTTATTCGACGCAAAAATCGGCTTGTTAAGATGATTGAAAAATTATAATCTCATCCACCCCCGCGCGTTTACCATGACGTCATAAACATGCTCCGAAACATGCATTACTCCGATTTGACTCGAATCTCGTTATTTTTATGTAAGTGCAGCACATTTACATTTATCATTGATCGTGAAAACCGCTGATGACAGTTGGGTGCATTGTTTTGATCTATAGGACCAACAAACTAACTTCTGTACGGAAATCTCTGAAATCAGAAACATGGAAACTTGTGTTACTTCCACTGTGGAAGTTTTCATCACCAGTAACACAGAATTATAAATCCCACTTTGCACGCGCGCGAATTTTGCTGCTATTACATCGCAAAAAGTAAATGATAACTGTGTTTTTCTTTCTTCCTATAATCCATTTTCAGCTCCTTGGACGGTTTTATTTTCCAAAGTTTGAAAGCTTTCCCCATCTTTATAAGCGATTTTGAACCTGTAGAAGAATAAGTAAACCTATTTTGTTAATAATTATTTTATCGATCTTAAGCCTTCGGACGTAAGTCAAAATATAGTTTTGTTTAAAACAGATTATTAACATATTTTGTTTCTCATGTTTCAGAATCATGGTGGCTCATTACTGAGTGCCAGGTCAGGATCTGAATCAGCTAGCACCAAGATGAATTTACCAGTCTGTTGAAATCTTCAAACATTGCTATTACTGACGACTTGTTTTACAAATTTTAAAATAACCGTAACTGATCACCAACCAAATAGATGGAACACTTCCATTCTTTGCTCAAAAGTCCATTAAATGACAAGGTTTTGTTGACAATCTTGTTCCTGAATTAAGGGATTTTAGCACATAAATTTTGAATGAGCTTTTCTTCATAAAGAATGCTTCCTAAATAATTTTTTCGCCAATCACGACACGAAGGATCTAATAAAATGGAGTCATCAAGGAGTCAAGGAAATGGTTCGAAATCATTTTCAACTATTCTTTCGTCGTTCAGGGCTAATTTCATATTTTATATGTAATCAGCAATCTCACTGCAAGGGAAACACCTATTATTCCTCGAGAAATCACGCATCAGAGCAATTTTAAGAGTATGAAGGAATACAATTACGTTACTATTTTTCATCTAGTAAGATGTGTCTTCAGCATACACATAAAAGATGCAAAAAATCACCGTAGAAGCTTTCAAAGAAAAATACTTTAAATGTAAGTAGATCACTCTGTCATGTATTTTGCCATCAGGAAATTTCTAAATGTAGATTCTCTTATGTGATGTCTCAGCAAGATTGCAAAGTTTTCCAGTTGATAGGGAGACGGACGCACTTCGGACTCCGCCCAGGTATCGAGAGCGTTGATAAATCAGCAGAAGAGCTCCTTGTTTTTAATTACCGGGGTCTCTGGGTTTTAATTAAACAATAGCGCATTTGCAGCGAGGGGATGAATGTCTCGCGCGGGCCGGTCCCCTTCGCTGTTCCAGCGCAAGAGGAGAGCACATTTGCATCGGCAATCTGCATACATCTGAAAGTGGGCGAGCTCGCGCAGAAATTAATCTGGCACGGCGCTGCGGTGGGCGGGGAGATACAGGGATGCTGCTGCGTCTCTCTCCACCTGGAACCGCTCTCGTCTTCCTCACCACTCACGCAGATCAATAAAAACTACATTTAGCACATCAACGCCCATTCTACTATCTATGCGTTCTCAAGACGATCTAGTATCAAACATTCCTTCCAGTTTTAAGAACAATTGCTTCCCTTCACATCATCACGTTATTCACTTTCACATAAATTAATACATAAAATTAAGTTTGCATGTACGTAATGCGGTATCACTATTTATCTCCAACCAATTAAAATAGGGAACGTCAACAATAATTGGCCGGAGCCCATCCAACTACAATATTTTGTCTCCCACACCACTTGCCAATTTTTTCTGTTTTGGGTAGACCCCCGCCATTCTAATTTATTATTATTATTAAGCTATTATTGGGCATTTATTTGGTGGTAGCTATATCTAAAAAAATAACATAATACAATAATTACGTATATAAACGTATATGGGTAACATAAACCAACTGCCTTTCTAAAGTTTCGACCCCCCCCCCCCTTATTTATTTTCACTGGTCTTCAAATTTTTAATTGATATTTATTCTCACATAAATCACTTCACTTAACTGTTCAGCACGTTGACCAGATAGAGATTAATAAGTGTAACACGAATATATATATATATATATGTATGTATATAGTAATAATCAAAAATGAGGAGTTAATTATTTAATTTGAATATAAATGAATTTAACTCACGTTAAGCGTCAATAGGAAATAATTAAATGGAAGGCTTTTATTAAATGAAAAGATCGAAATTAACAAACAAAATATTTATTTTATTTTGTGGCAATGTCTCACAAACAATTACAATTTAAAATATTAATTTATCAGGGCCTTCACTGGGTTTGATAATGGACACAACAATTTGATTTAAAAATCTTATTAACAAACAAATCACATTTACCTAAACAATACGTCGATAGAAATAAATTAAAAGAAAAGAAATTAACTTGACAATTAAAATAGGACGAAATCTGATTTCTATCTTTTAATTACGGTTACATAAATCATTATTTTGTAATTTGTTACTCACATCTGTCAAGCTGGTTCCAGTATCCCTTTTGTTTTTCGAAGTACACTATTGAAAATTTTTTTTACACTTATTCTAGTATCGGCTCACAGATTTTACACTCTTTAAGTCAACCTTGATAGGCTCCCAGCAACTCGGATGATTCTCCTTTTTGTCAGCTATCTGGTGACCGCTTGCCTTGTTTGAATCCTGTGATTCATAGATTTGCTATGCTTTTTATCGCTTGGGACTTAAAACTGCAACTTTACTATTCCTAGCTGGCTATGGACGTAAACTGCTGACTTCTTTTCCTGGCTGAATACAAACGTAAAACTGCTTTTACTTAGCAAGTTTCGATGTAATGCTTCCGTGAATGTTTTTACTTTGTCTTCAACTCACAACTTTGTTTAATAATAATACATTAAACCACGGCTAGTCCCTGCTCTAGTATTATTCGTTCCGTTCTCTGTAATGCCCCACCACTAACTAACTATTAGTGCTCTCCAGTTTTAGCGCGCATACGCCATTTTGACCTTCCGACAAAGTAACAGAGCCTAGCTCCATTGTTGATTTGGAAGCTCCTGCCGCTAAAATTAAATTTCATTGAAACCAATTAATGGCCTAATTAATTGGCATTACAATATATATATATATATATATATTGTAATAAACAACTGGACAGCTTTAATTAAATGAAGAAATTAACAACATTTACTAAGCTTAAAAAGAATTTATTATTGTTGATAAATTTTACAATGTACAAAACCTATTTTTCATGCCGAATTTAATCAGTTTAAACCAAATACTTTAATTTTCATTTATTAATTCGTCGAATTTTTTATCTCAGGGTCATCACTGGGTTTGATAATTCGAACAAAATCAATGTATAAACTGACAATTAACAATTCAAAATATAAAAAATTAACCTAAAACAATATGAAAATAGGTGGAAAGAAAGCTGAACGAAATCTGACTATACCCTTTTAATTATCATTTACAAAATTTGTATCAAAGTTTTGGTTACTCACGGACCGTCTGTATGGTACCAGAACAATCAATTTTACCTCGTTCAGACACTTTTACACACTTTAATTTTAATATCAGGCCTTGGTTTTCACTGATTCTACACTTAACTTTTAAATTTGGCAAGATTGGCTGTATTTCGTTGACTGCTCCGCTCCACAATAATTTACCAATGTTCTCCTGGAACATTTCCTCCACGAAGATTTTGGAAAGTTCTATTCTGGCAAAACTGCTATTACTTTCCAATATTTACGATGCAATACTTCCGTGAATGTTTACTTGGTATTAATTCTCAACTTTAACGACGTCTAATCTCTGTTCAAGTTTTATTTGTTCTGTCCTTGCAATGTTTCGCCGCCAACAGGTCTTTCTCCAAGCGTATACAGAGTTTAAGCGCGCGCGTTCTTCATTGTTGAACAAAAGAAAAACCCGCCTTCATTGTCGCCTTTACGTATTCGTAATGCTAACAATTTAATTTATAACAAAACAAATTAATGGCCTAATTAATCGACATTACAATATATATATATATTGTAATAATTAACAAGTAGGCTTTAATTAATTTAGAAAACTTACCCCACGTTGTGGTGACATTTAATGTAATAATCAAAATGAATAGGCTAATTAATTGAATGATTAATCAAAATTTAACAAACAAAATGATTTATTATCAATTTGTTGCTTCTAAAATTTACAAACAATTACAATAAAATGAAAATCTCTTAATATCTCAGAGTCTTCACTGGGTTTGATGATTAACATTGAAAATTATTGAATCATCTTATTAACAATCCAGTTTAAAATTTACTTCAAAATAATGTGTTGATAAATGAAAGAAAAGCTACAAGAAAAGCGAACGAAATCTGACTTTTCCCTTTTAGTTAGCGTTTACAGATTTTATTAAAGTATTGGTTACTTACGTATTGTTCGGCTGGTACCAGCATTCTTTTGGCGCTTCAAAAGTACACTATATTGCAAAATTTTTACACAGATTCTAAATTTTTCTCACAGATTCTACACTTATGAAGTTGAAATGCTATTACTAGGCTCCCAGGAACTCGGATAATCCTCCTAATTGGTCAGCTATCTGATGTCGTTTCCCTCAGCGCGAAATTGTTCTAGTTCTTTATAATGAAGCAAACCCGTGCTTCACCGTTGGCTAATTGTTAGAGCCTCTACTCGGTCCAACTAACTGCTTGCTTACAAGAATCTTATGAGTTGCAGAATTTTTTAGTCTTTTACCGCATTATTTATCGGTTTGGATTGAAAACTTCTAAGTAGCTCGGTGAAGATTTACTTTTAAAATGTCTCTCCTTTCGTGGCTGACCGTAGACTTAGACTTTTCTCTTTTGCTCATCGCTGTACACTCAAACTGAACTCTTTCGCTCCTCGCCGTAGACTTAGACTAACTTGTACAATGTCTCCCCTCTCGTGGCTGATCGTAGACGTTGACGTTTCTCTTTCGCTCCTCGCCGTAGACTGCTCACATTACTTTTGCGCGCGTAATCGCCATTCCGACTCCTCAATAATAGGAAAAGAGCCCGCCTCTTATTGTTGCTTTTCTCGCTTTCACCGCTATAATTAAAATTGTTCGCTAACATTTTAATTATTTAAAACAATTAATGGGTTAATTCATTGGCATTACAATATATATATATATATATATATATATATATATATATGTGTGTGTGTGTGTGTGTGTGTGTATTGTAGTATAAAAAATGAACAATATTAATAAACCACCACGTTGGTGTCAATTTATGTAGTACTCAAAATTTATTATATTAAAATGAATATAAGCTGCACGTTGAAGTGCCAAAATATGTAATAATAATATATTGAAAGACCTCTAATAAATATAGTAAAATTTCTAACCCCATATTGGAGTGCCAATTTATGTAGTAGTCTCTTTATATTATTGGGAAAATGAAGGAATTTAAATTGATAAATTATTTATAAAGATAAGAATTTGATTTATTTAACAAAATTTAGTAATTTTAAAATTTTAATATTATTATGCCTCGGCTTTTGTCAGAACTCACTTTCATAATACATAATACATAATACAAAAAATTTAATTTAATTTACAATAAAAAAACAACTATTTCTAATCTGAAAGTTATATGATTTTAATGAAGTTATCGAAATCTGAAAGTTATATATATATCTATTAAAGTTATCGACATTTATTAAAGTTATTGAAATCTGACAGTGATATTTACATACAAGGTTCACAGTAGAGAAATTTGTTTTGTATTACATACCATTGTCTGGTCTTCTGGGGCTTATTCTCTCGTAATTTGATTTTTAACACTTCACTTACAGGCCATTTTCACTGATTCTACTTTATTATTGTTTACGAACACTTTAAAACACTGTCGACGTCTTTCCTTTTTCTGACTATATATTATTTTTATGGATATTTCAAATATTGAATTGTTACAAATTCATCAACTTCAAATATGTTTTTGACAGCTTACCCAGTACTACTCACTTTGTTAGGATTAATTGTAGAGTGAAAAATTGAAAAAAAACTATGTTTTACACATTTATTAATTCAAGTGGGACAAAATGCAAATCCAGTAAAATTATAACATACAAAAACTTCTCAAAAAATGTTTTTAATTGGATGACTAAGCCTGGAGTTTTAGTAGCTACTTTTCTATATTTGTTTTCAGTTTAGTTAGGTTTTACCTTAAATCTCCTCGATATGTGATTTCTAATCTTTTCTTTCTCTGGTAATAATTTTGGCAACCCCGCTGAAACTTTTCCAGGAGATTTGAAGATGGAAAAGATTTAAAAACTTTCTGGCAATATTTCATAATGCAGAATAAGTAAGCCAAAATTGCTGATATCCCTTTGTGAACAGTCCATTAAGTTCTTCGTTGGTGTTTATTCCGACCAGTTCTTCCGTCTCAATGTCACAAAATCGATCGTTAATCCACTGAGGTATTTCCACAGACAAAATGTCCTCAAACTTAATTTAAAAGTATTTGTACAGCAAATTTAAATGTTAGACGTAAGTTGAAACGTCATCATCCTGGCACTTGTGGCAAATTGGGAAACTGGAAAAAATTCGC
This sequence comes from Zhengitettix transpicula, assembly GCA_037074705.1. Taxonomy (NCBI): domain Eukaryota; kingdom Metazoa; phylum Arthropoda; class Insecta; order Orthoptera; family Tetrigidae; genus Zhengitettix; species Zhengitettix transpicula. The sequence goes on along the minus strand of CM073591.1, from coordinate 182,647,275 downwards.
GCCGTCTAATATTTTGCTTCATTGGCTTAATTCTGACAAGAAAAGCTTCAGCTTGATGGACATTCTTTTAATAAAATTGAATGTGTCACGCTGTAACTGCAAGTTAACCTAATTAATTTTCGTGAAAAAATCAGTTAAATAAGCAACGTCTGGTTTCCATTTCAGTAAATTTTCTTTTGAAATTGGATCTTTATCATCCAAAAACTCTAAAACTGTCTCAAAACAAGAAAAAATCTTGCCAAACGTGCGTTCAGCGTGAAGGAGTAATCCTTGAAAGTTGTCGACATTTTCTTCACAAAGCTGCGCAAATAGCCTAGCAGTCAACGCGTTACTTCCAATTTTGTTTACTGCGTTAATGAAGAATTGGAGAAATTGATGCAATATATCACTCATATTTTTAGAAAATAAATGTTGTCGACGGATGACACAGTTGTATTTCATTTTTCCGACAAAAATACTTTTGAATTTATAAAAATTGAGTGTTTGTATTGGACAGTCTGCTATATCGGTCAAACGCAGCGTAAACTTCGGATCAGAATTAAATAACATTTTGCAAATGTAAAATAACATTGAATAAACAATCTGTTTTAACTAAAAATGTATACATGAATAATTACAAGATTGATTGGAGTAATATAAAAAGACAGTACAAGGTATTATCTGTGTTCTTTGAATTATTTCATTTATGGAAACCAAAATTTCGGTCACAAACTTCGTAGATGGAAACCATTGTTGTAGACCCGCATTTACGTATCGTAAACCTCCAATTTTTATTTTCGCTTACATGGAACACCATTGTAGTTCGTAAACGACCCCTAGGGCACTTTGGGAATCAGTTAACTAGACTCATGTCACCAGCCGACTCTACATTATTACACACCTATGCATGTCTTATAAGTGGCAATGATGATGGAACTTCCGATGGTGGACTAGCGTCAATGGAAGATTCCTCTTCGAGATTACGCCTATAATCGAAGATACAGAAAATGGAAAGGCAATCCTGGAAAATAACTCTTCCTTATTCTTTATTGGCCACGGTCCATACAATTACTACCTGAACAGGTTTGGAAAACCCTTTTTTCTGAATGCAACCGCTGCAATGAGATACAGAAAAGAAGAAGGTTTAGGCAGGCTATGTATAGGGTAATACACATAGTGACAACTCCCCTCTTATAACGTAGGAAAGGAATTGAAAGGATGGATGCGGAAAGGTAGAGGAAGGTAGCCAAGGGATAACTAGGGCTCCCGGGCTATAGTTTAAGGATCCTACACGGCATTCGCCTAAAGTAATGCAGAACAAACTCTAGAAAGCCTGCATCAGGTTGGTCGGACATTGGGAATTGGAAACTTGTCCCACAACGTTCCGATAGCGGGAGGCAATGAGATAGAAACCTCTGTAGTAATAAATAGTTTTTATTTCAACTTACGTTACTTTCTAATGCAATTCAGAGGTGTTGTGTGCCATGGTTACCTGGAGTACCTGCAGTAGTCCACAAAGACTATCATTTTCCATTTTTATGTTCCGTGGAACCGAATACCTCTTTTCAGGTTCTTACATGCCGCACGACCTTCGAAAACCATAATATCAACATTATTGAGGATATCAAGGAGTAGTTGGAGGATGACGACAAATTCGGCAAGTTAGAAGCAGCGACTAAAATTTTTGAGAAAATACGAAAGCAAGAAGAAATGAATAATAATAACAACAGAATACCCACGGACGAAGTAATATAATTTAGGTGGCAGGTTAAGTTCCCACACTACCCAAAGGTAATCGTGAAACTGCGTGCCTAAAGCTGGCCGAGGAGGTAACGAGTTTGATCAAGAGGTACCGTTATATCCTCCCTGGGGAAACCAGCAGCTTATAGAGCTTTTTACCCTGCTTGGGCCGGAGTTACAAAAGAAATTCAGGACATAACATACTCGAACCCACAAACGTTAATTTTGTGCAACCTTCAATCTCTAAGAGTTCTGGAATGAAAAATCTTTCGCTTCTGTCTTTCACATCACTTCCTATACCCATCTATCAACCTATTCCAACATCGTCGCCTTCTAACTTTCCACCCTATAAACCAATGTATTGCCTATCTCCTATCGCCTATCTTCCTATAAATTTTGTCCGGAAACCTAAATTAAAATACACCTATACCACTGAATTATCCGCCGTTAAAGTACCAAGAATTATAACTCCCCAATACCCCACCATATTATTATCGTCCCATCCCAGACTTGTTTAAATCAAGAGTTCAATCTAAATATGTCATTTTGATAAATTTCCCCGTTCTAAAACAAGAAAAAAATTAGTCTGCATCAATCACCTCTCGAACAAAATAATGTGAAACAACTGGAATGTTCCATTTATCCATAATAAATGATAAAGACAAATGCTATGCTGAAGAGGGCCTCCGGGACACGTCCTTAATAAAAATTATCTCATCATCATCCAGACTAGAGATTAATCACTCGCAGATAGATTTAAGAGAAAACGGATGGCTTTCTGGTTGGAGTTCTTCATTGGCTGCCGTACTGAGCCACACTGATCAACTGATCACAGGTTCATGATCCGTTCACAACCTGAAACCGGGCGTAGGTTCCTATATGCTGGTACCGGGTTTCCCAGTCGAGTTCTAGTACCTCTGAATTCTTGTCCAGTCAGAGAAGTCCGACCATAATCTCTGACATACTGTGAATGAATCTAGGACACGTTGTCTGCACTTACCCAATGATACTTGGGTCCGTATTGATCATTTTAGAAAGTTTACGAACCCCACCCAACCCCGTGTCCTTTGTGATAGTTCCGGACGTTTCCCAGAAAATCAAAATATTCTGGCTTGGGCTCGCAACGAAAGCAGTTTGGCATTAGGCGGCACTCGCGGAACTCTAATCTCAATGGAATTAATTACCTGTTTGCTACAGTGTATGATATACATTATGATGTACAATAGAAAATACAAAAAGAAACCGTAAGGGCGTTTCCACGTATTACAGTGTATCGATCCATTCCCGATCATGGCATGTCAGGATCTGCTTACCTTCTCAGAAACCATCTTGGCAATTATTCTTGCATAAGAATTCTTAGAAATGATTGATATCTCCTGGTGGTCGACCCTCAAACTTCGCATCCAAGAACCTTTATTAGGTTGCTTATTGTCCCCGGATGTATTGTACGTAGACAATCGTTAATCACTAGCTTTCTATGTTGACGACACCGAGGACGTAATACACACCAACTGTCAATAGATGCCCATGACGGACATCTGAGGCCAGGAAGAATTTGGGAGGTGATGAGGACAGTACTAAGCGGCACTTCACACTGCCAGCATGTATATGATTAATGAGGCACGATTTAGCTGTTGGCGGATAAAGGAGCGGCCAGTGTCCGTACAAGGACAGACAGGACCACCGCCGGTGCCTTGTAGCTGTTTGACTTTTTGGCAAGGCGGCATGGCGCGACTTATGGGCCCGGGCGCGCGTAAATCCCAATTAGCAGTGACGCGGCACATCTGTCGGCGAGGGCCTCAAAAAACGCCAACGTTCCCACCGCGGTCCTCGGCCATGACTTCTCTATCTGCTCTGCGGCATTTCTTTGCTGCCTTTATTGCTCCGCATTCAATTATCAAACGGCTCAGGTATTTGTTTGCCTACGTATTTTTCCAGGCCTTCTAATTTGCCGCGTTAAATACCGAAAAACGACGCCTTAGCTAAATCCTTCCTTTCCCGATTAAAAATTTGTAATATACCCTTTGCAAAATCTTTCATTCTTTTAATAATGGAACATTAATCACTTTTGTTTTGAAATAAGCTCGAATACCTTAAACAGTAATTTCAATTATATTTTCATATACAAGAATTACGTCTGCCTGCTATGTTTTCCACGACCAGTGTTGGAAGAAATATTCATTCAACCGCAGAGCCTCAGACCATCCTTACTGTGTCGTATTTTCTAGAACTCATCAATATCGATCTTACAAAATATAAAGCTGTAAATGTATTTCTTAAGGATAGCTCTTTGATATCTTACAATCATTTAGAAGTGCCAGCTGCAGTAGTCAAAAACTTCCCTTTCTTGAAGGTCTTTTCATTCAGTTTCACATCACGCTTCAGGTCTGGATTTATTTCATTTGCTTCAAAGACTTGAATTAAATACTTATCTAAAATTAATATTTCCGAATGTGTAATACTTTATTTCACGTTGCAAAAATTTCTAAGTTAACCTACTATTTCTCTATGGGCCCGGTGGGATTACAAGTAAGATAATTTGTAACATTGGCATAATTACGAAACACAACTTTCTTTTCCTATTGAAATATTTAATTACATTTTATTGAACACAAAATAATTATAATACAATTATTATAATTATTAATGTTATATTTTCTTCTTAGGGTACTAAATATAACAGACCCACCTCACATCTCACTCTTGGTTCGGTTTTGCGCACAACTTGCGACTTTTATCTTCTTCGTTATTCTCTGGCCAGTGCCCAATTTCATCATGTCTTGCATCACTGACATTACCTGGGAAAACAGTTATTTTCTGTGGTGGTTGTTAGATGGACACCAATGCTTGGCTCTTTCATACTTTCGCAATCTGTAGGAACGCATTAGCTACATCCAATCGTAAATTTTGGAATTACACTGGCTTCTGTGCTAATTGTCGACAATGTCGCTTGTAAAGGATCCAAGCATTTACAACATATGTCAGAATGTTGTCTTCAGTTTGTTCAATTTCAGAACGCTCTTCTAATAATCCATCATCCAAGTAGAATCGCTTTAAGGGTTTTCTAATCTCTAAATCCAGACATTTATAATAAACTAAACGTATAAATACGTACTTAAACCTATGGTATCCAAATAGCCCACAGGGTGCTTATGGACCCAAATATTTATAGACTCTTATCACAAACAATATAACAATTAATTTACTTATATATTGTAATTTATTATCTCCTGGCCACTTAATACCATGACATGTTTTTCAATTCTGAGACTTACCTCGTAATTATTGTAACAATTAGAAGAAGCATTGATCCAAAACCAACACATTCGGCTACAATAAAAAAAGATTTAAGCAAAACATGGTACGGAAATCGGGTGGAAACTGTCATATATAGACGCAATGTTGTACTACAAGCGTAATGAGGCCAATTGGAACATCTGATCGTTTATAAACGTCTCAGAAATGGAAGGGTTTTTGCGATGGGGCCGTACGAACCCACTATGTCAGAAAGGTTTAAAACTTTTATACTGAAATATTGGCGTCTTTAAATCCTCTTTAAACCCTTGAATTTAAATATAATATCTGAGGAGACATTGCCTGCTCATATAATAATTATTACAGCAATGACCACACAGAACCACAAATATTAAATTATTTTCTTTTAGTTTTGGATTAAGAATGTTGGAATTTCGGATCATATTTTCGTTTCATTCATGACGAAATCAAGAATTAATGTTTGCGGAAGTGATTATTTCTAATACGATAAATAAATAAGGAAAAAGGTTGTACAATTGCTTCACTCATACTTATTTATTTATGACTAGCCTGGGTTGCCCGGGTTATTATCCTTAAACTCAGCGACATTCAAAACCCTGGATTTGAATCCAATCTAGGTTTCTTAGCACCCTAAGGGTGCTATCCTCCCATGCCGAAACGGGTTGCAATTATACAAAAAACATCGGGAGAAACACTATAAATCTTATTAATCCAAAAATTTATGTATTCTACGCAAATATTGGTCCTGTTAACTCGTTTGAATATTTCCACACCCAGGAATGACAATACTCACACATTCATTCAATTTAAGTTATAAGATGCTGTAGTCACTGATTGACAATTAGCAACCACGATTATATAAAATAAATTAATTAGCAACTTAACGATTTATTCGGTGGTAATTATGGATCATGAAGGTAATTACAGGACTGAGAGGCACAAGGTCAACATTCGAATGATAGTTCCGTATTTTAAATAAACTCCCTTAAAATATGCAACCCGCCTCTCCAGTTTCCCCTACGAGTATACGCAAGCGCTTGTTTTATTTGATGACGGATTAGGCGTTTATCTTCTTATTATGGAGGGAATACGAAATATTTAAATCTAATAAACTGTGAATCCTTTCAATCGAGTGACTTTTAACTGAATTCGAATATCCCATCTTAAATAAAACACGTGCCTAAGCATATCTTAATTCAGTTCGGTTTGCTAAATTTGAGGGATAGAATTGCGCTAATTGCTCTCAATAATGAAACATCTTATTCCCCATTTCCTCCTTAAAGTTTCAGGCAAGATCAGTTTCTAAACTTCGAATAAATTTATTTGGCTTTATCACGACAAGAATTCTGTATAAAATGTTTTATTACTTTAATGGAGGTTTTAACTGTATATTTTTAAGATATATAAATTTATTTCCTTAATTACTTATCTCTGATAATATTTCATTGTATAGCAGGATAAAATTAAATAAATTTATGTTTAATAACACATACAAAAATATATTAACTTCCTGATCTCATTAGCACCTTGACACTGTCACCGGATATGTAATAAACATAAAGAACAAATATATTTCTGACAAAATTCGGCGGGCCAAATTACTTTCATAAACCTATTTTGATTATCATCAAAGTACATTACCACTCGATGATGGTCTGGCAGGTAAGTAAACTTCTCTGGTAGCTCGAATGGACTCTACCATCTCTCGTAGAATGTGCTGCTTTCACCGGAAAACTGTCACCTATTTGATCTCGTCAGAACAGTGCAAACTTCTCCTACTGATTAAAACTACTCCAAACAAAAACTCTCTAAAACGTATCCCAAACTAAAATTGAAACTTCATGTCTGTTCCATATATATCCCTACTTCCCAACTTCTTCTCACTAATTTCTCAAACACTAACTTACTGAAAACTGAAACTAAAAACAACTAACTGTGCTTAACCCAACTACTGTATCTAAAACGATAAAATAACTTACTAACTTTCCAAAACCCAAGTTATTTATCAAAATCGTAAAGCTACTTTTGCCTTAACTTATCCAAACATCAACCTGTAGCAAAAACAAAAAACTAACTAACTCTCCATAACCTCCTCCAAAACTCAGTAAATTCTGCTTGCTCCCATTAAACCGCACAAGATCTTGGTTTTTGCGGATCTTAGCCAATAGGAATCAGAGTTGTGTCCCCCGAAAGTTCAATGTTTTAAATAGTCATGCCCCTTCTGGAGTTCAAATAGTTAATTTCAGGCGGCCGAGAACACATGTCCGCGACGGTGCCAATCTGGTGGAGCGTCTTGTCTGAACAGGCTAAAATTATTTGTATAAAGATTTGTATCGCCAGACACGATATTTAAATCCTCACAATCCCCCATTATTTACCTGCCCTGGCCAAGCTGAAGCTGAAGTGCTTACGATATTTCTTTTCGTAAAATAATATATATAAATAATAAAATAAATAATCCCTAATTTATCGCGCTTGTGTACTCTTCGTGTAATGACGATTAACATATTTTAAGATCCCCTATTTCCAAATTTTAAAAAAAATATTTCTGAAATTTTCTCTATTTTTCTTGATTTGTTTTCATTAATTTTCTTTTACTTTCCTGAGCACTTCACCAAAACAGGAACTCATACTACCTAATTCCAATGTGTCCTGAACGAGATTTTCAACATGTAAATTTTACCTATAGACACAAGCTACTAATGACAATTTGATTTCAGGGTTCTACAATTTAATCAAAAAAGCGCGGTACGCGTTCTTAATCGTTATTATATTTATTAGCTTTGTATTCAGACGTTGCTTTTGCATCCGTAAATTGGACCAAATAATTCTTATACACCTGATTCACCACATTATACCTCGTCATTGCTGAAACCTTAACTGGCAAAATGTCGCGAGCTTTCACTGCGTGATATTCTAAAGTCACATATATTTGACATAAATTAACGAGTAGGGAATGGAATATAACGTCGGCGTTGTCACTGCAACCACCATTACACGTTCCATGATCTCGTTATCTCCAGTCGCTTTCCTAATTATATTACGTGCCCAAACGTCAAGTGGTGACCGAGATTTTCACAGTAAATGCGGTTCCAATGGTTTGTACAAACGTATTATTTCCTCTATTATAAATTCATCGGTAAAATTGATTGATTGATTGATTGAGGATTGGTTAACGAAAAAGACAGTAAAAGTCAATAGTAATGCGATAGAGGTGGAATGAAAAAGGTTACAAGAATGAATCACGATTATTGACGCAACTGATGGATTCTTATTATTACAACCAAATAGGGAACAAAAATGAGTTTGAACCTTTAATAGACAAATAATTAATTCCTGTAAAAGTCTTGAAGATAAGTGCAATAAATTTTTAAAGTCAGGCCCAAAAGTACGTTATAGCGTATTTTGAGATTCTTTCTAAGATGCCATATTGCTATATTAGGGGCCTTTTTTCCTCTAGGGGAGTCAGTGCTATAAAGGAAGGTTGAGTGTTGGGGGATTCCTCAATTGGTCATCGTTTTTATCCATACAAATTGGTTGTATGTTGCGAGGGAACTACAGAGTCATTTAGATCAGCTACCGGCAACATTTCTGACTCATTAAATTCATGAGATCTTTATTTCGGAACTTTTATCTTGTACACAGAAGTTTTTTTTGTGTGTGTCTTGTTAGTTTTCTGCTTGTTGTTTATTTTATGAATAAATAAAATAAGGGACGATTCTATGATGAATACGGCACATTTTTTAAAAAAATAGATATAGACTCAATGGTAAAGGCTTATTACTGTTATAAATTATAAGCCTTTATTTTAGGTACAGACTAACGATATTTATTTATTTATATTCCGATAACAATGTATTTACGCTGTACTTACAAATAAATGTTCACTGCTGTATTACAACTCTTCAAAATACTTTCAAAACTGTTAGAAGTTGATGCGTCGCTTACATTTAATCTATTATCTAAATCTGACGTTTCAAAATTAGATATGACTTAAAACATGGAAATTAGACAGTCAAAATTCTTTATTATGATACTAGATGGATATTCCAATAGAACTAATTTGCAAATTAGTGTTCGGTAATGATACCTTCTGATGCTCAACTTTTGCAATTGTATGAGGCGCTTGTCTCAATGACAATTTCTTTCGAGATTATATGAAGTATCAGAGATATATTTTTACAGTTCAATAAATATAATTGTTATATTCTCAGTAACGACTCATATTGCCGTAAAATTGAATTTATAGATAATGTTTTTACAAGCTTTGAACTCTTTTAGTAATAAAAGGCAACGAAAGAAGGTAACACTTATAAAAAAATCTATCTCACTGGATAGAAAGCATCAAAAGAGTACATAAAAGCAAAATAATATCTGATTATGTCAATAAAACACCAACGCTAATTAATATCAATAGTAAAACAACATTACAAAAACGTAACAAAAAGTCTAATGAGATGCTTTAGTCATATAAAGGAAAAACTGAAGATTAATTATCAAATAATTAATCATATAGATCGATTGACATGAAATATATTAAATTATTCAAAGACAATTGAATTAATCAAATTTAAATATATAATTAAACTTCAAAATAAAATAGAGCCATACAAATACTTCTCTTTCTATGCATCAAAAAACAACGAAACATAGTATTAAATTTTATAATATAAAATTTTTACGTAGAAGTAATAATTTACAGAAACATAAAATACTGGAATCAAAAAAAGCCTATTTATAAAAATAATCAAATAACAATCAACACGGGAATGAAATAGGAGATATTGAAAAGTACGATGCAAAAATTTTGGATGTGGTACAATTTTGAATTCAACTTAAAGATTAAATATAATTTTGGTGTGCAATCGATATAGTCATAATATCTATACGGAAGTTATTAGTGCACGATGCAATACGACCAGTCAGTGCTAGGCCGCAGAACATGAAGGGTCTATTTGTATACAACAGAAAATGTAATACGAACTATATTTGGTATTCAGTTGGCCAAACACTTGCATCTTGCATTATTTCAACATTGAGAGACAAATCTTTTACTGTGAAGTATCCCGTATATTGGCGCGCCCTCTTTCTCCACGTAATCTGCTTTCCCACAGACGAGCTGTACTGCAATCGACAGCAGAAACTACACACAACTATTTTCAACCTCTTGTGGACGTTTCCCACTTCTTGTTTTCACAGCACAGGAATTCCGTAACAGCACGTTGCTTTTTACGAATGTCAAGTGCCATCTTGAAGACATGCTGTGACAGCGCGACTCACGAGAACGAGTTGAAATAAATTTGAAAACGAGCGGGATGGAAAATAAATTGAAATAAAAAATAACTTATGAAGTGACTCTTGCACCTAATTAGAACGTCCATTCAATACATTTAATTATTTACACATTAGTTAAAATTACAAATTAATACGTAAATATTTCAAGTATATTAATTACTAGCTTTGTGCACGGCGTTGCCCGGGATGTCATAATTAAATTTAGCGACATCCGTAGCACCAAACTCCTTTGTTTTGCGTTTTTTATGTAGCACCTCTTCATCCCCACCCATAAAGGTGTTCCCCTCCAATGTCGAGAGGCGTCTATCTCATTGACCCCGAAAACGTTGTTTCTTTCAACGCAATTGTTGGCCGTTTTAACACGTTTTAAAATTCCACCACCATCAAACCCGCCCCTGGGGTTTAAACGACAAGCTGAACGTCATTATTAAATTCAGAGACATCCACAACCCCGAATTTGACCCCAATCTCAGTTGTTTCCAAGTTTTTTTTTGTATTACGCATCCACCCCCACCCCTAAGGGTGGTCCTCTCCCATGCCTGAATTATACACAAAAAAACATTGAGAGAAACACTATCAATCTCATTGAACCCGAAAAATATTTATCCGATGCAAATATCGGCCGTTTAAGCATGCTTGAAAATTTTCTACACTGTCCATCCCCGTCCCTGGTGGTGGTAGTCGTGTCCCCACGGTGTTTGTCAGTGATTCGCAAGGTTCACGTGTACCGAATTTGGTGAAATTTTATCGACGGTTCTAGATTGTATGAGGAACATACACACAAACGTATAGTCTATTTTATTTATTAGAAGATTAATAAGCAATTAAATCTTTATATGCCACTGTACATATATTCTTAAATAGGCATAAATTGAGTTTATAACGTTCACCGAACTCACATTATTGTAATTCATAAAAGAGAGAAGCGGAACTGTGTCTGTAGATAGGAGCATTATCCTTTAAGAATAGGAATTTAAAGGCCAGTGGTTCCCATTGAGAAGCTCTTTGTGTCCCCGCGATCCAGAGCGCACGGAAGCTATCACACGCATTCCGCGGTAGCCGAACCCATGACCAATCAGCCGCTACACAAAAGAAATGCTCCAGCTATTATGACGTTGAAACGGCGAAAATTGTTCGCGGCGTCCTCTTTTTTGGTCCTTTTCATCCTCACCACGCAGCAGCCGCCACTATTGCCTCCTCTCGGGATGAATGAAATCAAACCGCGGAAAACAAAAGCCTAATTCTTTTATTTGAGCGCCCCGATTGTCTTGTAAAATGTTAAGGAGCTGGGGGACAATTTAAGAGGCATGTGTGAAGATTTAATGAATATGGCGGCCGCTCCGTGTCGGGCGGACCGCGGTGTCTTCATAAACCTCGGGCCGGGCATTGTCTCAAGAGCGGCGCTTTTTCCAGGCCCGTCATGAGGACGACACTAATTGCGCTTTGCCTACGCCGCCGCAAAAATGGAGCTTTCTGTGAGTTCAGAATCATTCAGCCATTCACACTTGCGTGCGGCTACCTCTCCTCAACGTAGCGCGCCATCACCAATTCAATATATTACATGTTGATAAACATAACATATTTATTGACGAAATAACCTCACAGTAGTCAGGATATTTCGTAATAAAATAATAATTATTATTCAAGATAATGTTATTCACATTTTCAACATCATAAAAGTGTACTTAATTTAAAAAATGGAAGGTTTGCTAAATAATAATCAATGTATTTGTTGTGTGTACATACATAGGAGAAGTTCTGTCATATATATAAAATCATATATATATAAATATATATTGTAATGATTAAAAAGGGGATGAATTAAATTTGTCCCACGTTTAGGAAGCCATTTATTTAATGATTAAAAAGGTGGTCTTAATTAACAGCAATAATTAACAAAATTATTATGTATTTAAAAATTTATTGTTGATAATTACACATTATAAGCCCTGCTTTGCACGCCGAATTCTATCAATTTAACAAACAAATATTTCAATTTTTTATTTGAGTAATTCGTGGCGTTCTATGAAAATATAGCTTTATAATTTTACAATCAATTACGTTGAATTTCTCATTATCTCAGGGTCACCACTGGGTTTGATAGGAAGAACAAATACAATGAACTAAAATATAAACAATCCAAACCAATTGAAGTTAACGGAATACAATATTAAATACAAAAATAAAATAAAACGAATAGAAAGAAAAACGCGAACGAAATCTGACTATACCCTTCAATTATAGTTTACAGTTATTAATAGTTGTTTTGTACTCACGACAGTGCTACTGGTACCAGTTCGGGCTCTTGCAGCTTGAAGTCAACACACACTAAACAGGCCATTATACACTGATTCTACCCATTAAATTTTGAACACATGGCAGTTGCTCTGAATCTCTACTATCCTGGAACCTGGATTAGCCGCCCCTCAGCCAGTTGCCGGACGTAGATCTCCTCAAAGTCTCTCTATGCGAAAATTAGTTATGTTTGTGAAGCAAAACTTCTGCTTCTAATTTATTTTGCGATTTTATAAGCCTCTCCGTCAAAACTGTTTACTTTCGTTTTATGTAAACTATTATATCTCGTTGTTGGACTTCCTAGGTAGCCCAATTCATAATTCTAGATCCGCAAACTTTTACTGTTTTCATTTCTCTACGTGGACCGAACTGCTATGTCCCAGTTCTCGACGCAGACTTTTCCGTTTCGCGCCTTGCCGCAGACTGAGTTTTATAAGCGCGAAGTCTCCAGTCTCCTGTACCGCCAACAATTAAATTATTTAAGAATCTACGATACCTCATTTTCTTTTGTGGAATTATCGGTCAGTTCTAGAATATTTGTATATTTCATAAATTCAATCCTAATGTTAAACTTTTCCCCCAAGTCATCATTACTTCTCCCCGGTCATGATTTTTGATCAAACTATATATAGAAATGTGTTGGTTTTTCAATGACTATATATTACGTTGCATTAATTAATTACCGACCGAACCTTTTATATGTTACAAAATTAATTATATATCATAACAATTATTTTCAATAAGTTGTTAATTTTTGCTTCATAGTCCGGTGAGTAGTTGAACTGGTTTAGACTGTCATATCCGATGATCCGGCGTCCGTTTTTCGTTGAAATTTCCGGCATCAGTTGATCACGTGCTCCAGGGTGATGACGCTGTTGCAGAGATCGCAGATGGGACTGGGGCTGTTTGTGAATTTGTGCGAGTACATCTGGAGTGACCCAATCTGATTTTTGAAGTGACCACTGGACCTTTTCTGGATGCCTTCGCAGGGTGATTGATGGCGACGAAATTGTTGTTAACTTCTACGTTTTTTTAGGATAACAGGCTACATGAGGGTAATCCACATGGTGGCAACTCCCCTTTAATAGCATAGGAAGGGATTTGAAAGAGGGGATGCGGAAGGGTAGAGGAAGGTAGCCAAGGGTTAACTAGGGGCCCCTGGACTATAGTTTAAGGATCCTACCCGGCACTCGCATAAAAGTAATGCAGGGAAAACCCTAGAAAAACCTGCAGGTAGGTCGGGCATTGGGTACTTGTCCCACGCCCTTCCGATAGCGGGAGAGGAGTTTGCTGTGGGGACACAGCATTCCCTTCTCCGTGCCTCGACCAGTTTAGGAGACAGCTGGCCGACTATTCCAATGGGAATAGCGGACAACCCTTACCGTATGACCAAGGTCTGCGACCGCGGAACACACACCTCTCAAAACAAGCCGAGGTGCCTCGTCTTGTCGTAACCTTAATTCAAAAACGGAGAAGAAAAGGCATCCTCAAAGGTAGCCCTTCGTATCTCTCCTTCAAGGTTCTACCTGCGAGAGAATATCCCTCGCAGGTACTGCCTGCGAGAGAATAGCCCTCGCAGGCATTCCTCTAACTTCTATGTTTTTTTGTTTTTTTTGGGTGTAGATAGGCTATGTATAGGGTAATCCACATAGTGGCAACTCCCCTCTTATAGCATAGGAAAGGGATTTGAAAGGGGGGATGCGGAAGGGTAGAGGAAGGTAGCCAAGGGTTACTAGGGCCCCCGGGCTATATTTTAAGGATCCTACCCGGCATTCGCCTAAAAGTAATGCAGGACAAACCCTATAAAAAACCTGCATCGGGTAGGTCGGGCATTTGGTACTTGTCCCACGCCCTTCCGATGACGGGAGAGGAGTTTGCTGTGGGGACGCATGAGTTGAACTGGATTTTATAAGAGCCCAATTTGGATTCCAGAGATGAGAGAGTTTAGTCAGGAAAAGTTTACAGCATCTTGGATTGTGTTGGCACAAATAATATGTTATTCTTAAATGCAAATTTTATTTGGAGTATTTTCTCCTCACATGTGCTGTTCTTGTCGTTTCAACGTCTTACTACTTCTGTTGTCCTGGATCATATTCCTATATAAATTTAATTGTCAATTCTTCACCACATCGATCTTTAATGGACGGTCTACATTAATTGAAAAAAGGGGCTGTCACAGAGTTAAGGGGCGGGTTGGAAATGGTTGATACAGATTGTGTTATGATGTATGTTCTAGACGAGTTCTAATAATGGGGTTGTGTCGATCCACCTGAAATAACTATAAAACCGAGAAAATGGCTTGAAGAATGCAATAAATCCACGAATTGACAGCAATTTCTCTGAAGCACTTGCATGTTGTCTAGTACGATGAAACACCACCAGAAGGTACCTTAAACATCCTTGGTGCTAGGTGGTCGCGTTTACTTTTAATTATGATTTTCCTTTGTTGTGTATTGCGTGACTTGCTAAATTGACGTCGTTAGATTTCAGACGGCAACCAACCTGCATAAAGTTTTTTCAAACTTGGATCTATAAACACATCAACAGGCTGTAGGCCACAAACGTACGACTGGTGTAAACATTTTAAAGGTCCAGAACACAAGCTAATAATGATTCTCGTTCAGGATAGCCATCAACCGATATAAAGCCTGAAAATTTCGTTGTTAATCGGAAAGCGATTCTGGAAAAACATCCGCTACTTTGTGAGGCTATCAAATGTTGTCGAAAAAACTGAGCTTAATTGCTGTTAAGTAAGTGCTGTGATTGCTTCCATCACACAGTACTTCGACGAAAACTTATAGTTGTTCCCTGATCGCCATATTTACCCGATTTCGCCCCGCCTGGCTTTTTATTTTTCCCCAAGACAGAAAAACAAGTTAAAGGAGTTAAGATTTGACAGACACGAATAAGGGCTTCGAGGGACGTTTTGGTTTATGAGGAAATCAATGTGTTCTGTGTGTACTCAAGAAGAGGACTATTTTGAATTTTATGGTGCTGAAGAAATCCATGAATGGTGTTAATTTATTTTCTGCTATGGTATTCTATGCTAACTTCACATGTCTTGGTCGCAATTATCTAAACCAGAGGTGCGGAACTTTTTTTCATTAGAGGTAACATTTTAATCAAGTATTAATAAAGGAAGCCGCCTAAGTTTATATAACAATAAATACTACTTTCGTGAAATTATTATAGTTTTTTAATATATTTCATTGTATATCTATAGGCTAATAAAAATAAAGCGATTTATTTATTATTTAACATAAAAAGTTACAATATAAAATATATTTGTATTCACATACTTGTTATAACATTAAACTTTAATCATTCGTTTAATAAACAACTACATATTTAAATAACACTTCAAATATAAATAATAAAGGATATATCATTTATAAATAAAGATATTACAGCAAAAATAAATCGATATAATAAAAAACGACGTAAATTTGTATGCATGTATGTATTTACATCGAACTCTATGCAAATTTAAACGCGTGGACATATTGCAACAAAAATTTATACACGCATTCCTCAAAACTCGAGATACGATACTACGGGGGTGCGTAACCCCTAGCATAAAAGTAGAAATAATTATAATTAAAGAAATGTGATCATTATATTTAAATTACTGCGCACCAAGCGAGCATGACGTCACAGCACTCAAAGAGAGAGAGAGAGAGAGAGAGAGAGAGAGAGATAGAGACGTTACTGCACAAGAATGGAAATAGTTCCTTTTTTCGTAATGATATAAAGCAGAAATAATATTGAATAAAATGTATAATTATATCCAACAATACTCAAAAAAAACAATACGAAATACTTTACTATCCTTGCGGAAAATGTAAGTTAATTTTCGTGGTATATTGAGTGACTTCAATATGGCGACCGTTTGTTTACATTGTGAATTTCGTCAATTTACTCTTTCGTAATACCTGAATACTGAGGGACAATTTAGCTGATTTAAATTAATATTTTTAAATCAAATTTTGTATATTAATCATAATATTTTTACAAATAGAGCCGTCTGTCACAGAAAAAATCTATTAATAATAAATCTTGATGAAGAAGTGGTCTTATGCCCTCCAAAATTTTAATTCTCATTTCATCCCATTTAGAGTATGCCAAGGTAATGTAAGTCACTTCTAATTAATAAAGCTGATAAACGCTTACTGACGAGAAGAAATATCATTTATCTATAAAATATTATATTCATAAAGGTTTTGGTTGTTTACCATAAATGTACTGGAGCATAATTTTACAAAATAGAAGTGATAATATACATTAGTCTGTATATGGCTTTTCACATTTTTTTGGACATGAATCTCCTTATTCAGGATAATAGGTAAAGTTACAGTCGATTATCATCCAGATTTAAATTTACAGTTGTCTGTTGTCGGCATATGTAGGGTTTTCTGCATCTTGGGGTTAATAGTAAAGAATGTGATGGCCTTTATGCCAGTTAAATCACTTGTTGACTAAAAGTTTACTGTAGCATTAATTTATTTGCAAGGCAAATATAAATAAATATCCAGGCACTCAACTGTATAAGTAAGAAAATGAATGTATGTTTGTATATTATTTATAAACATTTAAACGCTTGGACAAATTCCAACAAAACTATACATGTTCCTAAAAATCGGGAAAAACTGTGGAGTTAAGAGACAACTACCTCTCTTATAGGCGAAAAGTTCAGGGTTGTAAATTTAAAAGACATGCAAAAACCGTCATATTTGCGTCGAATAATTATTTTTTGGGCCATTGAATTTGTTAGTGTCTATAATTTCAACCCCTATCGTCATTGGTAGGGGTTGGGTGGTGGTGCTTATAAATAACGCGAAAAAAGTCGAGATGTAAGTCGAATCCAAGGTTAAGTTTAATTATGATATTAAACTTTCCGTTTAACACCGAAGGGTGGAAATTATCAAACACGTTAAACGGCCGATATTTGCGAATATTTCTCTACATGTTCTTCTTACGGGATTGACATCCTTAAGGGATGGCATTACATAAAATTTTATGAGTGGTATTTCATAAAATTAACGTAAGAACATTCGAGATTGGAGTAAAATCCAGGGTTACGGTTATCACTGAGTTTAATTATGACATTCAACTTTTTGTTGTTTCATCCACAATACCGGGGATTAAATATTTTCAAAATAGTTAAAATGGCAGATTATTCGTCGCAAGAAATATTTTCGGAGTCAATTAGTTCAATTCCTTTCGCCAGTCGAGGTAAGCACATTTAGGGATAGGGGTTGAGGTGAGATTGATGGTGTTTCTACCAATGTTTTTTGAGTATAATTTCGACCCCTTTCTGTATAGGAGCCAACCAGGCGGTGGAGAGGCGTTACCTACAAATAACGTAAAACAACCGAGATTCGAGTCAAAAAGGTGTTATGAATGTCACTGAGATTATTTATGACAATCTGGAGAACGCGCGGGAATTGGCAGGGGTGGGATGTTCTGGGCGCAGTTGGGTGGGGTCAGATATTTTCTAACATGTTAACCGGCCGATATTTGCATCGAAAATATATTTGTCAGAGTCAGATGTTGACAGATTTTCTACCGATGGTGTTTGTAGAAAATTTCCACCCCATTCGCGTGGGACGGGAGCTCGCTTAGGGGTGGGGGATGCGGGGTGTGACAAGGAAATAAGGCGAATGCAATTGGGATTGGAGTCAAATTCAAAGGTACGGGTGTCGCTAAGCTTAAATATGACATCTAGGCAACGCGCGGGGGTGGGAGGTGGGAAGGGGTATAAATTTTCAAATATGTTAAGTAGCCGATTTTTGCGCCGATTAAATATGTTTCAGGATCAGTGAGATTCATAAAAATTCTCGACATGTTTCTGTGTATAATTTCAACCCCTTTCGAGCTTCGGATGGGTGCACCCTGTAGGGTCGGGGTGGAGGTGCATTAAATAAAAATAACGCAAAACTATCGGGATTCCAGTGGAATCCTGGGTTATGGTTTGCACTGAGTATAATTATGACAATAAACTTGCCGTTTAACTCCCCAAAGAGCGGGTGGCTGGGTTGGAAATTTTCAAACATGACAAACGGACGATATTTGTATGGAATGAGTAGTTGTCTGAGTCTGTAACCTTTAAAGTACTTTTACCGATGTTGTTTGTGTATAATTTCCACCCATTTTAGCGTGGATGGGTAACACACTTAGTGGTGGACGTGGAGGGACGTTACATAAAAATAACGGGATAATACTGAGATTCGACTCAAATCCCAGGTTATGGATGTCGCTGAGTTTAATTATGACAACCTGGTCATCGCGCGGGAGTGGGAGGAGCAGGGCGGACTTATATTGCTTCAAACAATGTAACCGGCCGTTTTTTGCGAAATACTTTTTGTTTAACCCACAGTAGTTGAAATTTTTGAACATGTTAAAACGGCCGATATATGTGTTTTCGGGGTCAGTGAGTTCAGCCCATTTCGGAATTGACGGTGAGCACATTTACGGATAGAGAACGAGGTGTGTTGCATAAAAATAACGCAAATTCAACCGAGATTGGAGTCAAATCGGGGGTTATGGACATATGACAATCCCGGCAATGCCGGGCACCCAGCTAGTAGTAAATAATAATGTTAACTAGTACAGTAACAAAACATAAAATAATTTTAAATCCGATAGAATGTTAGTTTGTTACTTGAAAGTAATTGAATCTTTGGATCATGCTTCGTAACGAGGAGTCTTTATTGATCCTCGAAATGAACAACTGTAATTTCCGGTCCAAAATTTCGAAACGCTTGGACCCTTTGCCACATTTCCATATATATGTTTCGTTTTACCTTTCAGGTAAATATTTAAATTGTTCTGTTTTGACATGTGACAAAAATGCAATGTTTCTGCAAGGCATCATTCTTTTTTTACCTCTGATGGTAGGCGATGAAATTGCTGAAATTTAATTGTAACAGATGACATACTTCTCTGAAGTTTTCAAAATTTCAACTTCGCGAGTTCTTCACGTTAGTATACCAAGCGAAACAAGTTCTTCTTAACACTGAAAATATTTAGATGCAACGCGAATAAGATAGAAAACTTGTGTTGAGTCACTTTTATCAGGGCTTTCAACTAAAACAATTGATATAATATAATAATTGTATAATTGTACGAAGTTTCTCTGTTAAATTTTGACATTTCGCCGATCGGACGGATTATCGACGAAAACTGTGGTACGACTGTACTAGCTTTTATGAACGCCGCAGAATAAACTCACGGAGGCCGCAGGTTCCCAACCTGTGTTCTAAACAAATATAAGGATGGAAAAATCTTGATCTGACCTAGGACCTTCACTTACGACACGATGCCCTTACCATCTGAGCAGCTCTGATCGAGCCATCTCCAATCGTTGTATAGACCCAGGTTCACCTATAATTTACTACATCACATTATTCACCCCCAATGAATCCAATCCTTATTGATTTAAGTGTTGAGTGTTAGACAATTTGTTCCAGGACATTCTATTGAATAGTTCCCAAATATAATATCTTTTAATTTTGAAAAGGGGGTTGATGTACGTCAATTTGCAAGAAAGTGAAATTATCAATGCATATTATTTAAATATAGATGAGAGCTGCTATACAAAAAACTTCGAAATGGTGATAATTATTTACTTTCGACATGTGCTGTGTGTTAAATATTCTGGTGAAATGCCGTTAACAATACGATGAATTAACGCCCAAACAGATTGCAATGTACTGAATATTCCAGTGTTAAATAACTAAACATGGACGGGAGCAACAGTTTTTAGACAACTTGTACTTATTATTTTGTTTGTCGGTTTACATTTTCCTGAGAGCTCCGGTGAACGTAGTCACGATTCTTTTAGGGTTACAGGCTACATGAGGATAATTACATGGTGGCAACTCCCCTTTAATAGCATAGGAAGAGATCTGAAAGGGGGGATGCGGAAGGTAGAGGAAGTTAGCCAAGGGTTAACTAGGGCCTCCGGGCTATGGTTTAAGGACCCTACCCGGCAATTCGCCTAAAAGTGATGCAGGGAAAACCGTAAAAAAACCTGCATCCGGTAGGTCGGGCATAGGGTACTTGTCCCACGCCCTTCCGATGGCGAGAGAGAGGTTAGCTGTGGGGTCGCAGCATGTGGCATGTGGGAACTTTAGTTAAAAAAACCAGAGAGATGTGAAGGCATCCCCAAAGGTAGCCTCCGCCAGTGCTCTCTGGGAAAACCTTGTAGGAGAGACACGAAGGGGCTACCTCGGCCTGTTTTGAGAGGTGTATGTTCCGGGGTCACCGACCTTGGGCATACGGTAAGAGTTGTTCGCTGTTCCCATTGGAACAGTCGGCCAGCTGCCTCCTAAACTGGTCGAGGTACAGAGAAGGGAATGCTGCGTCCCCACAGCAAACTCTTCTCCCGCTATCGGAACGGCGTGGGACAAGTACCCAATGCCCGACCTACCTGATGCAGGTTTTTCTATGGTTTTCACTGCATTACTTTTAGGGGAATGACGGGTAGGATCCTTAAACTATAGCTCGGGAACCCTAGTTAACCCTTGGCTACCTTCCTCTACCCTTTTGCATCCCCCCGTTCAGATCCCTTCCTGTGATATTAAAGGGGAGTTGCCACCATGTGGATTACCCTCATGTAGGCTGTTACCCTAAAGAAAACTAAAAAAAGACATAAACGACCGTAAGTAAACAAGAGCCTAATTTATTTTTAATGTAGTTGCATATACCAGAAGAACCATGAACTTGTTAGATAATTCATCATATTTAATTGGACATGTAGGTCATTCTAAAGTTTCGAAAACTGCGATCATCAATATAAGCGTCATATAAAATTATTATAACAATTGGTCAAAAATTAATATCAGAGACATATTCGGTTCCAAGTAAGTAAAGAGAAATGCAAATGAAACAAGCAGTTCATAATACGTTACAATCTTATATATGGTTGTATTAAATTAGCTTTATATTGAAACTAATTTATTGTCAGAACAAAGAATTTTAATAAATAAAAATGAAGATGAAAATCAACACGTGATACAAATGTTCTAAATTCTTCTCAATTGTCTCTTGTCTAGATTAACGTGAATAGAGTATTTACTTATAATTTAATGTGCTACTCTAGCTATATATTCTCACTTTGTATATAATTTCAATATTCAATAGAATAAAATTATAGATTCATACAGTTTGATTGTAATCGATAATTATTATATTAATTGGTCAGCAATGTTCAATGTAAATCGTGAAATAATTATGGTAATTTGCTTCCGCAAGTCTATCGTTCCTGTTAATCTTCAAATAATTCGTAAAAAAATACCATAAAATTGTATATAACGATTTAATAGGTACTATATCAGATTTAATGCGTCTAATCTCTAGGACAACAATTACTGTCTTCCAAGGTCACTTTTTATGCGTCACCAAAAATTAAAATTCCAAGAAGGCTGCTTTGCACATGAATAGTACTGCGTAGCAAAGTTTATTAAATTGTAGGTCACTAAAAGGTTTTCGCTTAGTTTAATCAGATCCTTTGCTTAAATCATACGGCTTTATAATATTAAGAGATCCGACACAAATGTATTAACTGTTTTTGTACAACTGCAATAATTTTTTTACTTGACGATTCGCAAAATTGATTCGTTGATGCTAACTGTAATCGAATTATGATTTTAATTAATATCGGATTGAGAATAATTATATAAATGTACCGCAACCTTTTAATGCCAGAAAATAAATTTTAAAAGAAATTGTACAACGGTTCGTCGCTCAAGAATTTTGTTCAAATTATTTGTGTAATTTTTTTATATTGTTTTTAAATTGTTTTCGTTGTAAATCGCAGTTTACAATGTAACTGAGTTTTTACTGGTCGTTTAAATTGTGCATTTCGGCCACAGCAAGTCCATAAAAATTTATA
This sequence comes from Zhengitettix transpicula, assembly GCA_037074705.1. NCBI lineage: Eukaryota > Metazoa > Arthropoda > Insecta > Orthoptera > Tetrigidae > Zhengitettix > Zhengitettix transpicula. The sequence goes on along the minus strand of CM073591.1, from coordinate 182,624,795 downwards.
GTATTAAGTAATATGCTAAATCTTTCATCAAAATTGTACTTAAATTATTTTAGTATGTTTGTTTTAGAGTGTTAAACTTCTTACCTGAAGATGTGGCAAATTTAGCGACGAAACGTTGTATAATTTCTATTAAAATTCATTTTCTTACGTGAAAATGCTTTGGTTTGTTTATAATTTAACCTTTTAGTAGTCAGCATATATCCTTATTAAATAGAAGAATTATAATATTAAAAACGTTCTTATCTATAAGTAAATCCTTTATATATAGGTTTAAAAACGAATAAATCATAAGCGAAGGAAAGTGATAGTAAATGGAAATACTGATGATGTAGGGGAAAATAGTCCCAGATTAGGATAAGAGATGATAGTTTTTTGATGATGGAGTACGGTAAAAAGAATAACAAAATTTCGTACAACAAAAACTACGAATAAGAAAACCATTCTACATTGAATAATGTTGTGGAGTGCAAGGCTACGTCGATATGAAAAACAGGAAATGTGTGAAGTTAAAATACTAGTCCTGTGCCTGCTTACTTTTAGAAGAATATTTAAAATTAGATTAGCACTTGAAAATTTTTAAAAATATGATCCAGAGGTATTATTAAAACCCCCATAAAACGCCCTCGTGGAATAAACTAACAATACAGGATTGGTATTCAACTTTTAGTGTTGGATTTTGCACCTACTTCTTTTTATTCCTGATTTAATCAATATATTTGTTTAATACAGAGAATATCCTAAATCTTTGTACATTGATAATATTGAGACCTCCACCATTCATACCTTTAAGCACTTGTCTAAAGCATCACATTTATATACTTTCAGGCTTTTAATTATCGGCTTTAAAAGTATCTAGTTATTAGAACGAATTGATCGCCTTGCAGTTTACATCAAATTTGTTGATATTTACATATGAAATATTTATCTTCAACGTTATCCTATATGACGCCACTCATTCGACGCAGAAAAGAAAGAAAACAGCGTTGTTATCAGTTGCTAATACGGTAGAAAAAGGTTAACACTAACTTACTTGTTGAAGATAAAGTAATTTATTTGAAAAGTATGCAATTGGTTCGGTGGTTTCCTTCAACAACGGTTTACAATGCACTGAAATGTTGAGAATATTGTTACACTCATTCTATGTTTTCAAATACATTCTGATAAACAATTTCATTTTATGTCTGATGAATAAATATTTAATTTAATATTTCCGAATATTATCAGATAATTCACTAAAGCCTGGGAGACGAACTATTTCTTCGCATATAATCCATGTAATATAACGTTATATTATGATAACGATTAAGTGTTCTTGTAAGTAAATATTAGCCAAATAAAAGCGATTCATGGTAGTTTTCAGATAATGATAATACGAGTGCAGCGTGTGAAAAGGTACTTCTCTATCACAACCTGGTATTGTAGACCTTTACATCAAAACTAGTTATAGGAATTAATCGATAGATAGAGCTACCAATTTTAAATATTTATGAGTTATATTGAACCGAAATTTGAAAATGGATTGTCAAATGGATTTTGTAAAAAGATAGAGTTTTTATATAGAGTAGGAAAATTTTTAACACAAGAATCTAAAACTGTAATTTACAATTATTGTTGTTCTGTGCAGTATGATGTATCTAATATATACATTGTCAAACTTAAAAAGTTGTAAAATGCGGAGTTAAGAATTATTTTATGTAGGAATAAAACATTTATTGCGATAGTAATGTTAAGAGAAATGCATTTGCTATGTTTCAGTGATTTTGTCAGGTTTCATACCACAACATGTTTGTATAAAAAAATTTGTTTCCGAAATATTTCAATGATTATTTAGCATATAAGTATTACAAGACGCGTACAATTTTAGAAGGAAGGTAGAATTATTAATCATGGCTAGGTTAGATTTAAAACAAAACAGTATATTTATTAAAGGAATGAAAGAATTTAACCAGTTTCCAATACAAATTAGGCAATGTGATTCTATTACTGATTTTAAGAATAGTTTATTTAAACACCCAAGTTAACTATATTTAAATTTGTGAAAAAAATAAGTGAATAATATAGAATTAAGTAATTAAATTTTTTGCTAAATAAATTCCTTATTTTTATTATAAACCTTTTATAGTGTCTATATTTGCGATATTAATTTTTTACTCACTATTGCCTCCAATGAATAATATTAAACTTAGGCCTACTGTCTAGAGTTAAGTAGATCAGAAGATATAAAATATACATTTATTCAACTTTAAAGAATTTTGCTAAAATAATTACAAGAAAGGCTTCATGCAGAATGTTTCAAAACAAACAAGGTTTTTTATCTGTTTATAATTGCTGAAGGAATTACGTATTTATGGAAAAATCCTGTACGAGACCTTAGATATACTTAATCTTATTGAAAATTGCTTCTCTAAGAATTATAAATTTGGGAAATAAATCAATCAATTTCAGGACGTTCGGAAACGTGCTAATGATGCGACATTTTTTCCTTATTGTATGAACCCAATTTTAGTGCCAGTTTCTGCTGCATGCTTAATTATAAACGTTTACATTAATTAATTTATAGTGCTTATTTGCGGATGAGCATTAACCACGGCGTTCACATAATGTCAGAACTCGTATAAAACATATATTTAATCAAAACATGTTATGTGTTTAAACAGTTAATATAATATGTTGTTTTGTAATGGTTTTTAAATGGATGTCAGCGGTTGAGAGCACATAATTAGACAAACGTTGCCACATCGTCAATTATAAATAACAAAAAACCATTACTGCAGCTGCGTGGACAATAAAACATTAATTCTTCGCACGAGTGTGATTCGTCGACGCAATGAAGAGCTTCAAGGTCAAATCAGCTCCCATTGAAAAACTATATGTATCATAAAATACATGAAAATATGTACTGATTGTAATATATTGTAGTTCTTTGAAATTATTCAAACGTAAATAGTTTCTTATAGGCCATCAATTAAAATATTGTTCATTATAATTCTGATCATATTAACAAGAAAAATCCATACGTATGTATGACTTTCATATGCATTAAATACATCACATACGTACCAAATTTATAATCTATTTACAGATGAAGGGATCCATGAAGCCTGTATTCCACAAGTATATATAAACACATTCTTGTGAATTTTATGTTTAAGTTACATAGGATTATAACATTATTAAGCGCCGAGAGTTTATATTGTTATTATTTAGTATATTATGATGTTAATTGTTGTAATCTAAAAATTTCTTTCACCATTCTATGTTAATTTTCAACTTTAAAATCTCTCTCTTTCGTTCTTTTCGCTATAGGCCAGTTACTTAACAATTTTCATATTTTCTCTCTCTGAGAGATACGATTCGCTAATCCAAATAATTATGTTCCAGAAATAAAAATATTGTAACTTATATATAATAATATCACACGTCGTAATATATAACAATTAGAATTTTGGAAACTTCACGTTAAGGCATTGTAGTTCTTCAGTCACATACAAATTTGTTTTCCTATTTAAAACCAGTCTCCATTACAAATTAACATTTCAGTATATTTACATAAATTTGGGTTAATCTAGTAATAAAATAAAATAAATTTACACCTCAATCCCTTCAATTAGTTCAAAATGATAATATTTTTTATTTGTATTCTATTTTTGATAGTCGTAACGACATATTAGAATAATATTGTATCAAATCAAACCATTATATATATATATATATATATATATATATATAGTGTAGTACTTGTCTCTGTATAGGCTGTGTGTACATTGTTGAGTGGAACCGTGAAACCGTAAATCACAAGTGTGAGTGTTCTATAAATGAATCTTGAAATTTGAATAATAAAATACGACTGATGACTGGCCATTATTAAAGGAAACTAAAACATAGTAGACTGCTTACTTTTAAAATTTACGATGCTTTAGGAACCACTCACCAGACAGTCGTTTATCATGTGTTCGTCGGCTGTTTGGAAACATTGACAATACTGAATCTTTAGTTATGGCATAATCATTTAAGATATTTATGGGTGATCCTAATGAAATATGAAATCTGAAATCTAAGATTCGTTTGTTTGCTGTTGGTTCCGTGGACTGGTACGGAAAGTTAGTCTTGATGAATATCTGTTTTCCGTGTATCTCCTGCATTTAATCAGTTCTCGAAGGTACGTTGACTGTGACGTGAATTGCTAGCCAAAGTAACTTATGTTGTACTGAACGAAGTACATTACTATTTCGGTACTTTAGAAGTTATAAATTCTTGATAACTCTTGATTATTAATTTTCTTAACAAAATTAGCTACTATAAAATTGACTGAAATTAAATGAAATGTGAAAAACGTATATTGCAATAGTTAATAATACTTTTGTATATACATTCATCTATTAGAAATTTAAACTGGGTACAGACACTTCTGACAAATCAATAAAACTTTTTAATATATAAGGATTGAACTTTGAATTATTTGAGCATTGTGGATAAAAGTTTCTGATTATTCCACAACATTTATTCTGAAGTAAAAACTATTCTGATCAAAATTTAACAATTAATAGGTATGACAAGGGAACCATAGAAGTTGTAAATGAAATGAATATTTTATTAACTATATTTTGCAATCGAAACACGATTACTAAAAAGATAAATTTAATTCCATTTCATATAATATTTTCTGTTGACCAACTAAAACCTGTCAAAGTGTGTATTGTTTCATTTGGATAATAGGATTTAACTTAGTTATTTTTTAAATATAAAATTTTTTAAATAGTTGTTTAACTCTGAAAATATTAAATTGTTTGGCAGGTGAAATTTGTAACAATAATTAATAATTTATATTTTACTAACACATATAAACAAGACTTTAACTTTCCTGCTCTTATCGTCAATTGAAATACCCACGGCTATTTTAAGGAAAAATACGGAACAAAACAAAAACAGAGACAATTTCTGACAGGGCTTGGTGGAAAAAATACGGTGGACATATGACTTCAATGAACCGACTTTGATGAGATTGTATTCGGGTACACAACCACTTGCAGGTCTGGCAGGTGTCTTCGGCAGACCATGCAAGACCTCATATTTTCTGGTCGGCCAGCCAGCCGGCCTACAGGTTCTCGTCAGCAGGTCAGTGCAAATCTCCTCCGCTCCAAAACTCTCTCAAACTAGAAAATTAATTTCCTTTCTAAAACCCAACTTCTTTATAAGTTCCTTGAAACTAACTGTCTTGTACTCCAAAGCTTACTAACCGTCAGCTAAAAAAATTAACTTCCTCTCCAAAACAAAACTTGTTCATAACTTCCCCAAAGGTAACTTATAATATCACAAAACGTACTGTCCTGCACACTCCAAAATTAAAAACTATCTACCTTTTTCATAACCTCTCCAAATTTCACCCATTCCTGCTCATAAATTAACTTATAACATCCGAGAACTGACTAACTTCCGCTTGCTCTGCAAGCTCCCTTCAGACCTTCATTTTCCGAATTTTCCCCCACACGATCTAGGATTCTGATGTTTTTTCTAATTGGGACCAGAATTGTGCCTCTACTTATCTCAGAATTTTAATTGACCACACCCCGTACAGTTTGCAAAAAGCAAAATTCAGGGTCGTGGGAATACGCGGGCGCAATGGAGCGCGTCTTTTCTCAACGTGCTAAAATATTGTGACCAAAGATTAGCCTAGACCAGATACTCATAATATTTTAATCCGCACAAAGGAATGCAGGGGTGTTTTTTTTTTAGTTTCTGTGAGTACCTACGAAGCAAGCATTGATCTTCGCAGACTGAAGTCGAGATTATTAGTTGCTCCTGATATTGTATTTTGTAAAATACACAAATAATAAAATAAAATAATCCCAACTAATTTATCTCGCTTGTGTACACTACAAGTGTTCCGCAACATTTGTAATGAGCGACACACACTTCAGGAAAAATGTCAACATATTTAAATATCTTCAAAACAGGACAGTAAATAAGTATTTTAAATGATTAGAAAATAAATGATTAGTCGGAAAATGCCCGTATGAAAGCGACAAAATGTGATGCGGTGGATGAGTGGACAAGATAAGACGATCAAGAACGCCAGGTCTCCGCAGAATCTGACGCATCTTCAGAATAAATAGTTAATACACTGAAATGTAACCTATGTAATTTAACGAAATTCAAGCAGATGTAATGTTCGACAATGGAGTTTTAGCGTTTAAGGTTCACTAGCATTGGGTAACAGAGCACTTTTAGAAAAATATCTTTTGTGACAAAACTTAGGTTCCTTTCGTGGAATTTGTGATCGCTTATACTTCCAAAATTCTCTAAAAAATACTGTCAGAAACAATGCTTGGATTTTTGTTGACCATAGATCCAACAAATTTTACATGTTTAAACAATACTATAGAGCAAAGAGGTTTGTTCACTCGATCGTTGAAAATTATATTGCTATGAAAAAGTTAAAAACACTTGATTTGTGAAAAGCCAATAAAAAATTCAAACACAAACATTCAGAGCCACCCGCAGCCTATTAATCAAAAACGGTCAGAGTAATATATATATATATATATATATATATTATGTAATCATTCATACCTCTTTTACCAGATATGTTTCCATTCCATATCACTAAACTTTGAATTCTCTGCCCCCTGTTATATTCTGTGAACAGATAGGCTACTCGTAAATACCACTGTCAATTCCCACTAGACTTCATCCTCAACAAGGCAGGCTTGTAAAACACCAGCCTACTCATCGAGCTCTTACTCGTAATTCGTGAGTTTTGTCTGGCTTCTTATTATCCGATTTCTTCCCCACTACTACGCACCCCTCCACACTACACGTCGAAATCCAGAAGATCTATAAACTTACATCTTATTCGACCTGATTTAAAACATTCAAACAAAAACTCTCCTCTTCTACCTTGTTAAATTTATTGTTAAATTCACATAAAAATATTATAAATATAGATTCTAAATTACGCATTTCTAAAAATATAATGCTCTACATGTAAAATTGTCACTTCGTGGTTTAATTTACAGTGGTTCGTCTTTTCGTACGTATCACACTACTAGTACCCTTGTACTATCGCCAATAAAATTTTGCAACTTGGTATTGTGTGAATTAGGAAATTATATGTAAGTTATATCGCTTATGTCTGACGTTTTTCGCCATAAACCTAATTCCTTTTAAAATAATAAAATAATTGGCATACAACGACTTGCGCTTTTAAGAGTATCAAATAAAATATCAGTTCATTAATACAAATACATAGTAACTTCAATTAATTCGTTTAAAATGGCTTTCCTTAAAATATAATGGAAAACGTTATCATAAAATTAAAAGTGATGAGACACATCTACTGCACTGTATCGAATTATTACAATGTACTTTGAGCTACTAGCGTTTAAATGTATGTTATAAACCGAATCGTATTTTGAAACAACTTTTAAAAACAAAATAATCGAAGATTATAAAGTACTTTAAATAAATGTTAAATGTTTTTCATTTAATATGATATCAAAACAAAGAATTCTAATAGTTTTGAGGTTAATTTTAATCGACATAACAAATAAATTTTATATTGTTTTAATAGAATATAAAGTAAAATTTAGTCCTTATTTCCAGTCGCGTTTTAATTGGCGCTGTTCTTTAATTGACGATATTTACAAAAAAGGCGTTACTAGTTGAATTAAACACTTCTAATAATTTTTTTTCCAATATGTATAAAGTAAGTGGTAATGTAAATAAAAATTCTTCATATATATATATATATATATATTATTATTATTATTATTATTATTACTTTATTCTGAAGTTCCTAATAAGATTTCTTGTATAAACATTCGTTGGGTTTAAGAAAAATGCCACGTTTTGTCTGAGTTATTGAAAGTTATAAGTGGTGTACAGATTATTACGCTGACAGACGATAGCATTACTACGTTCGAATGCTTTTATAACATATAATTATATCATAAAAATTTTCTTTTAACGTCTATAAGCATACAATTTACACAATTAAAAATTACTTTCAATCGGTGAGTAGAAAGTATTTCTCATCTTACAAGTATTTGATTTCCATTTTCAAGTATTCAAACTACTTTGTCGTTGAAAGTTTGAGGACTGTTGGAATCTATTCTTTATCCTTTCAAAATATATTATATTTTATACATTTTCTAATATATAAAATATATTCTCCAAATATATTATATTTTAAGCATTCTCAAATTTATTTCGATTAACAAATCTGAAAAATCTGGTACAAAATCTTGATAAAACGATTTTGATGTTGCAGTAGAGAGACTAAATCTTTAATTAATAAGTCAAAGTTAATGCGTCAAGATTTAAAGAAACTTCAAACGTGAAAAGCCCTTTTTTACTAAGGCAGCGTATATAATCAAGTAACATTTACTTTATATATATATATTCAAGGCAAATAATATCTCAGAAAAATACTCAGAAAAAATTAATTATAAAAACTTTTTAATAATTTAATTATAAGCAAAAAATCTCGAATAAGAAAAAATGTGGCAAACATAAGAAATGAGAACAAAAAATAGAGATTTAAAAAATTGACGTCCTTTCTTGCCATTTATCAACTGACTTGTAAGCAGTGCATTGATTTATAACTCGTAAATAATATAAGATTTGCAAAGATTTAACAGACGAAGTTTATAAAGAGTTATATGTGGTAAATTGTGTAACAGTTTTATGACAGGTCAGCATTTATTTACAGTTGATTTCTTTACCATTAGTTCTCAAATGAGGAAATACGATTTATCACAAATATATACATAGTAATATGGAATTATTCTACAATTTCTTTAATAAAACTTTACAACAAATAAAATTTACATAAATTATTATTTAGAGGCATTTGGAACATCTAGAAAAAGATATATAAAGGTTACTGTAAAATCGGTATCATAAACACGCATGTTTCTAAATACATATACACGCATACAAACAATAAGACTTCTCTCAGGTCTAATTAAAAATCAACACACTGGCAATAGACAAAGTATAACAGAAACCACAAATTATTTATTCAGCCTTTCAACGTCAGAAAAAATAATTTTAATACTATAGAAAATTGTTGCAACATAAAAGAAGATAAACCTAAATAAGAACGAATGGAAGCAACTTACAAACAAAAATAAATAAATAGCCAATATTTAGCACATTTGAAGGCAAGATAATTTAACATGTTGCAGAGAAATTTAAAAAGCCAGGAATGGAGTAGGAAATTGACAAATGTGTGAGTGTTGATGTTATATTAATTTACAGTAAGTTTGTTATTTTACATGGTTCTTCCTAAAGAATTAACGCTAAATTTGTATAGATCAAAACGGAGCTTGTAAGATCAGATGGGAGAACTGTTTCTTATTTAAGACTTTTTTGTTTGTCTTTTAAAAATAGCAAATTTATATTCCCCGGTACACAAAGAAGACTGTCATTCTATGCGTGGGAAACGCTTCCTTAAACATTTCCTGTGACGACTTGAAATCTCCGACCTGTGAAGTCCCTGCCTTTCGTGAGGCATTGTTGCGCGTCTGCGCTCTACAGTTACATTCCCCCTTATTTTTCCTCTTATTTATTTTCATCCCCTTTCCCCTCCGGAAAATTAGAAAGAACGGAGAGCGTCGGCCGAGGAACGAAGCGGAAGGCGAAGAACATGCAACAGCAGCAGCGGTATAAGTGTGAATGAATGAGTGTATGAATGAGAGCGTGAATCGAACAGTTAGGTAGCCGAAAAGGCATTTACTATTGTAATGTATGAATGTTTAACCAAATAATGACATTTTAGTAATGACAGAATATTAGTATGTTATAGGAATAATATCTCGTCATCGCGGAGCAGATTCCACGAGGAAGGAACTCCGACAACTAGAAGTGGAGGCTGGACCTCCAGTTAGATGTCACCGCTGCTGCCACACGATGGCTACAAAACTTAAGATTTTTTCATGCACTGCTTTTGAAGGCTACAGAATAGACCACAGAGCTGTTCAATACAATTTAGACTTAATGGTCAACTAAATAAAATAAATGCCGCCGATTTTCCACATTTGCAGACGATTATATATTATTATCAATATGTAAAGCAAACGATTAATTTCCATAATAATGACATGTTTCCCAAGCATTAAATAGTTTATAATTATTTGAGAGCTATTCATGATGGTAGAATGACAAGTCAATGAAGCTGAGGGGGAAAACAATGACGATTACTTTGTGTAAGTGAAGGGAATGTCGTATGTCTGAATTGACACGAGTATTAGATTTGCAAGTGATCCAGGATAAGTCCTTAATTCAATTTGTCGCTGACTTGCTTGTCCTGTACCAGTGAACATATTTATCACTTAAGACTTCTGGGTAAATTCCGTAGTGTAGTATTATGAAATAACATTTTTGATAGAATAAAATATATAAAGAAATAACATACATGACATGATAACTATTTTAAAATCAAGTATTATCCGAGAAAAATACACAGGAAAAAATTAATCAAAAGATAATACGTCCCATATGGTTATATCAAAGTGGTATATGGGGATCTGCGGCTCCATCACAGTTAAAAAAATATAAACGGTACTAAATATAATGCTAAGAATTATGGACAATGTACCGCGGTTTATACGGAACATCCAAAATCCAACTATCGGAGGCTTCACGTATCACTGGAGTGCCATAGGAACTAGCTGGTGTCTGCTGCGACAGTTAATGTACCGAAACGTAAATCCGAAAGAAGACTAAAGCACAAACGACCATCAGATTTTCTAAGCAGTGATCGGGAAAAACTTCGCGAGCTACAAAATGTAATTAAAATGTTATAATACCTCAAATACCGCAGTATCACATTTGCAAGTTGGGGCCAGCTAATGAACAGTTTTCCCTACCATGTCTCATGTGAATTAGGGTTACGCTATCAATGCAAAACTATGTTGTAAATTTTTACTAATAAAGTTAAACGATATTTAAAAATTTCATCTTTTCATAATTTAATTAGTTGCTGAGAATCATGGGTAAGAAAATAATATGTCTAATAAATCAATGTCAATCCACAAAAGAAAAACACGGTTCATTGTTTATTAAGTAACTTGGATGTAACTGTGACCAGACCATAGTGGTGATCAAGAATCTGATTTTGTGTTTGTTATCATCATCAATATAGGTAACACTATTTAAAATTTCTCGTAAATTTTATATTGAATTGAATAATGAAATAATCAATTTAATATGAGTCTTTTTTCAAGACTGTCAACATATAAATACGTCTACTAAATTTTTATAATATATTTTAAACATATTATAAACTGTTTCTCAATGTTCAGACCATATAAAATGACATAGGGGTGACCGTTACCATTAAAATGTATTTTATTTATTCACAAAAAGTAATAATATTAATTTTTTTTCTCTATCATCATGTATATATATATATATATATATTGTAGTAATTAGTAATTAATCCATTGTTATAATTGCAAAGTAAAGAACTCATTATTAGACTATATAAAGCGTGCACCGCGACACAGGGCGGCGAGACAAAAGAACCATTGTTGAGACGTACGCAGTCAGAAATTTACGAGACGAACAGAAGCAGTCAGCGAGGAGGAGCGAAACGAAAAGGTTCCAAGTTAAAATTGAACAAAAAGTTTTTCAGTCTGTAATTCATCGAATAAGGTTACAGGGAAGTTTCTCAATAAGTAAAGCCACAAGCAGTAACCTAATAATTTTGTGGTGAGCTTACGGTTAAATTAACTATTTGTTGGGCGCCACCTGCAAGAATTGTTCTTGCAGGAAAGGGAAATGCAATATTTAGTTATTAAAAAAAACAATAATTCATTTTCTCAGAATTTATACAAAATGAAAAGTTTTCCAGCCTGCCAGGGATGCATGTAGCCCCCTCCCTTTCTCAAGATTAACCGTGGTTTTTCTCGTGGCAAACCGACGCGATACCCGGAAGAATGGAACGCGACTTACCAGGTCTGCAGCTCGGACAGGGTCGACTCCCGTTGGCGGCTATCTGTCTCATCAGCATTCGCAGAAGACCGGAGACCCACGTGCAGAACCAAAATCTTTCAGGATAAACTTTTTCTGTCCACTCTCACCGACCGTCCAAATTCATCTCTTTGTCCACTCTCATCAACGGTCCACATTCATCTCTTCCCTCTCCAAAATCCCTCTCTCCTGGTTGGTTCTTGTGCACACGTGACCCTCTTCCATCTATTTCAGGGCCATACCCTCCCGGTCATCTACCCTTCCTTGGCCGACCCTGACCTTGCTTGCGGGACTTGTGGATTTTCCAATCCACCCCGCCATTGTCTTGTGTCTGCTGCTCGACCCCGGCAAGCCACATTCCCATGCTTCCAGGCAGTAATTAACAGTTATAAAAAAATATTTTGTACAAATCGATAACGATAACGAAAAGCGCACCATATAATATTCCCCCTTTGAAATTGGATGAATGAAGGATCCATTCGAACGATTTCAAAATAATTCGCTTGAAGTTCGCGCATGCTCCCTCGCATCTGGCAAAATACAATCCTGTGATACAATTTAAATTTTTTTTCTATGTGGTACATAATTAGCAGATATATTTATAGTTCAATTTCTCACAATTCTAAATGGTTTCTAAGACGGTATGTAATCGTAAACAGTACAGCATTACATTCACAAACAAATTATTTAGATATTATTTTCAGATTTGAAACAAAATTACAACTAACTCAACAACGAAATGATGAATCATGCACAAATCTAAGAGTAACTTATAGCTAACTTAATAACGAAAGGTAGGAATATATACATCTGTAACACTAACTTATAACTAACTAAAACCGAAGAGAATAATTAAATAAAATCTATAACTAACTTACAACTAACCATAGCAAAATGATATGCATTTACTTATCGATATCTTTTCTCCTAATCTGATATTATGTCTTTCATATTATTTAACATCTACACATACTACTGTTCGTATACTACACATACTACTTTTAATTATATGCGCACCGGTCCGTAATGCCTACCCCTTAATTTTAACAATTGAGCGCATCCTAAATATAAGTACTTAATTTTAATTAACCTCCATAATCATATGAATGTCATTTTCAATATTTAATCCACCTTTTTTTTTTTCTTCTTAAATTAAACCTTAAAATCACTCCTGTGAGCGTCTTTTGATAACACGACACATCACCTTTTTTTTTTAGCGTCTGTCGTAATTATAACCTTGTCACTTCTCGTCCCCCTTTTATTGTGTCTGTGGTCATCGGACACTTGCATTATATGTACCAACACCTCACATTAGCTTCTGTACCACTTCGCGCCGTTGCAACCGCATCGCGTAGTCGTGGTTGTCCGCCCGTTCCACTTGTGCGCATCTGGTCGTTGGTCCGCCACGTCTTCCTTTTACATAAGGTGCGAAAATAAGAAGAAAGAAGAACATAGATGAAAGACACCCTCAGTCCTCGAAACCTAATAACCATTGTTGGGGTCGAAAAATCAAGGGTTGGCCAAGAAAGCCTTAGTGACAGTTTTACAGGTGGTTTTGACCAAGCAAGGCCGAATTGAAGAAAAGTAGAACGTGGTAACAGATACCACGTACAGCTCGGGTTCCTGGGTCCGCAAAGCCCAACATGCATTAGTCACATGCCCTGGGATTATCCTGCCGGCCGCTGACGATGCTTTGATGGTTGGATCCTTCTGGCGACCCTAGCCTGTAACAATGTCTGGAGGCAAAGGATTATCCGCCGACAGTGCCTCTTCCGGGTTCCTGTCCGAGGCTCCAGCTACTGGTACACTCATTATTCAACCAAACAAGCACACAATCCTTGACCTGGCCCTATCCCTAAGTATACTTAATCTACTACAAAACTACAATTAATTACCATATTTTCCGCCACCCTTCTGTACCTGCTACACTTATCTGTTACTACCACTTACTTAACCTACATCTGGCGTCTATATATATTATGTTTACATGCTCTTAATTCAGCCTATTACGCATGTCATTGCTCCGATGAAGAAGCATCGAGAATGGACTTCCGCCGGGATCAAACATGTAACTACCCTCCATTTTCTGCATAAATGAAGTTAATTTAAAACGGTCCGGCGTTCGTCTTTGGGAAAAATATGAATTTAACCCGTTTAATAATTCACGACCGTTCTGACGTCTTCGCCCCCGAAATAATTTCAGCGTAATTTCTAATCGCTGGGTTAAGCCTTCCCGGCGAACTACCAATTTACTGACTTCCGAAATCCTAATATACAACTGTTTCCACAAGTCTACTTCAATATCAACAATATTCGCCGCAATTGTGCATTCGTTCATCTCTTCCCTAATTGCCTCTGCTTCACTGACTAGCCGATTAATCACCTGCCCAGTTTCTTCGCGCCTAATTTCTACATCTGCCCCGACAACAACTTCGTCTAATCTTTGCGCAAGACTTTGGCGCTCCTTATTAGCCAAATCGGCTACTTCGGTTTTTTGTTCGGCGACCTGTTCTACGTTTATGCCTAAGCCTGTTTCAACTAATTTTTCAAAATCCTCTGTCCTTTCCTGTCCTTCATGACTTATACGCGCACATTTTTCATTAATTGTATCGCTTTGACTTTGTAACTGGTTCCATTGAACTCGATTTCTTTCCGTGAATATTTGAACATGCTCCTGAATCTCACTGCGGATCTCCCTAAACTTATTCTCAGTTGCTTCTTGACAGCCTTTAATCTGGGCCTGCAATATGTTAAACCCCTTGTTATTTTCGTCATTAATCCTTTGAATCTGTTCCTGTAAATTAGCCTGACTATTTCGAATCTGTTCCTGTAAATTAGCCTGACTATTTTGAATCAACTTGTTATTTTCGTCATTATTTCTTTGAATCTGTTCCTGTAAATTAGCCTGACTATTTCGAATCTGTTCCTGTAAATTAGCCTGACTATTTTGAATCAACTTGTTATTTTCGTCATTCTTTCTTTGAATCTGTTCCTGTAAATTAGCCTGACTATTTTGAATCTGTTCCTGACTATTTTGAATGGCTTGCATCAATTGTGCCATCATAGATTCGAATAAAAACTGGTTTTCTTTTGTACCATTGGTTCCAGGAAAACCACTGCTTGCCTGGCTCCCTAAATTCTCGGAACTACCCTCCGTCTGCTCATCCGTGCTTAATTCCCTTTGTACCGTATCCATTCCGCTCCTAAGCTTCATGAACAACCAGACGAAATAATCAGAAGAACTCCGTTTCTATTTTACACGAACAATTTCTCTAACACACTAACATAAACGATAAAGAAAACAGCTCAAAATTCACACAACTTAACATTAAACATATAGACCTCAGGCTCCAATCCACATTAGATAACAAAAGAAATCCCAAAATTTATCGAATTAACGCTTATCCTATGAAAAAAAAACTCCTGCTCTACTCAACGCTAGAAATTAAAATATATGGTCCGCGTCTAAACACCTGCATCTCCAGCCTGGAACGTATTGCCCGAAAACTAAATTCCCGCAAAATACATATTACAAAATTATTCCCCCAAAATACACGTTAAAATAATCAAGTCCTGAATTTCTGCTTGAATGGCTGACTAGCAAGTGTATATAATCCGCTAATCCTGTCCCCGTAGTATCGCTCCAGTTTGCCACTTCTTCGGGCCCCACGTTGGGCGCCATTTTATATGTGGTGAGCTTACGGTTAAATTAACTATTTGTTGGGCGCCACCTGCAAGAATTGTTCTTGCAGGAAAGGGAAATGCAATATTTAGTTATTAAAAAAAACAATAATTCATTTTCTCAGAATTTATACAAAATGAAAAGTTTTCCAGCCTGCCAGGGATGCATGTAGCCCCCTCCCTTTCTCAAGATTAACCGTGGTTTTTCTCGTGGCAAACCGACGCGATACCCGGAAGAATGGAACGCGACTTACCAGGTCTGCAGCTCGGACAGGGTCGACTCCCGTTGGCGGCTATCTGTCTCATCAGCATTCGCAGAAGACCGGAGACCCACGTGCAGAACCAAAATCTTTCAGGATAAACTTTTTCTGTCCACTCTCACCGACCGTCCAAATTCATCTCTTTGTCCACTCTCATCAACGGTCCACATTCATCTCTTCCCTCTCCAAAATCCCTCTCTCCTGGTTGGTTCTTGTGCACACGTGACCCTCTTCCATCTATTTCAGGGCCATACCCTCCCGGTCATCTACCCTTCCTTGGCCGACCCTGACCTTGCTTGCGGGACTTGTGGATTTTCCAATCCACCCCGCCATTGTCTTGTGTCTGCTGCTCGACCCCGGCAAGCCACATTCCCATGCTTCCAGGCAGTAATTAACAGTTATAAAAAAATATTTTGTACAAATCGATAACGATAACGAAAAGCGCACCATAATTTCCTGCCGCAGTAAAAAACTCAATAAGTAAAAAGAGACCGTCACCGATGTCATCGAGAGGAAGTTGTTAACAATCCATCTAACCATTAATCCGGAAGGAGTTGCAGGTTCCAGTTTCCAGAAGAGAGACCCAAAAGTTTCGACAAGTGTTTTGTAACCAATTTAAATTCAGTGATATCCCCAAAAACGTGTGCACAGAAAACCCCAAAATTGAGACCTGGTCGGCCGTAAGTAAAAGAAATCATGAAATAGAAAGTTATGAAAGAATAGAAGAATTACAGGGAGGTGTTGTGAATCAAAATATGATAGAAATGTTTGTTTACCAAGATGAAGTGGGAACAGCTGATGGGAGCATTGAAATGAAAACATTGAGGAATATGGAAATAAAATTGATGATGATAAAGCAGATGGGATTTAAGAATTTAAAACAAGTGGTGGGATATATTGAATGTTATTTAAACATAGAATTTGGAAATAAGATTTTAACATTGGTGAATGGAGGGCAGAAAGAACAGCTGATCAAATGTAAAGATGGAACAGCTGGGGAATTCTGGCAGAATGCAGGTCAAGGCATATTTGAGTTCAGAGATACTGGATAGATGTAAAATTTAGAAGGGATTTAAATAATTAGAAGGATTAACATTCTTTGTTAATTACACGTGTGGCTAACGTGGTTACTTCAGCTAACAGAACTATTTTTCCTATATTTTCAAGATTCTGTTTTTTCTTCCATCTTATACCTGAGGGGATAGTCATGTTTAACTATCATAGGTCTAGCACACCTAGGGAACCTTCTTGCTACAAATTGTAGTTTCCTTTCAACAATTTGGTCTTCATCACCTTTAGGTGCTTATTCTGTTTAAACTAAAGCTATTCCTTGTTTTCTTCAAATTGAATATTGATGCTGTTCTAACCAAAGTTGGTGAAGGAAAAAGCAGATGTTAGGAAGTTGGAAAGAAAGACCATTAGGATATGGGTTTCTTATGATTTTTATTGAAATACTGGGGGGGTCAAAATTCTCGCTTAATTCATTTTGTGATAGGGGACCACTAGGATGTGTTTTGCGGATAGGCGAGCGGCATTCGTGACCGAGAACGTTTCTTTATTTTCTTGATAATTTCGTGGCGTGTTGCTACAATGTTTTTGTTTATTAAAGATAGTGATGTTAGAGAAAAGGGGGCGTGACATGTTTAAGCTGTCACATGAGAGAATTTAAGTTTTGAATGATTGCTCACTCACAATTGAAATGTTTTGAAGATGACATTGAGAAGTTTAATGTGTAAATAGAGGAGAAGGTGTAGAATTAAGATGAAATACTTAAAGATAAATTTTAAGAGATAAATTAAATGTTGAAAAAGAGAAAAGGGGCGTGGCATGTTTATGCTGTCACATGAGATGAAATAGTTTAAGATAATTTTAAGAAATGTAAATTAAATGTTGGAAAAGAGAAAAAGGGGCGTGGCATGTTCAAGCTGTCACGTGGTTGATTTTAAATTTTGTGTAGATGTAGAAGATGTGATGTCTTAAGTAATATTTGTTGTGTAAAGAAAAGGGGGCGTGGCACTGTGCTGTTGTCACGTGAGACAGTTGAAAATTGGAGGGGGTAGATGTAAACAAAAGAACAGCTGACATCTGGAGAAAGTAGGTCAAAGCTTACTTCAGATTAAGTGACAGCATTGATGTTTAAGATGAATAATTATAAATTAAATGAATTTAAATTAAGTTAATTAAAGATTATTAAAAAAAAAATTAATTTTTTTTAAAAAAAAAATGTTTAATTTTATTTTATGGCATTAGTTTTAAGGAATGCACAATTAATTTCAAACCGTAATAAATTGTAGGATCTAGACCATTTGGATAATCAAATAAGTAATAAGTTGCACCAATATTTGATGGGAATGTGTAAATCTTTTAAATGAATGGTAATTAGGTATAAGTTTCCGAGCGATCTGAAAAATTAGGGCAAAATTGTAGGAGAGAGAAAAGAATAAAATTCAGTCTTCGAAGAGTAAAGTCCAGACATTTCCTTTCTCAAACGGAATTTGGGGCGTAATGTAGTAATTAGTAATTAATCCATTGTTATAATTGCAAAGTAAAGAACTCATTATTAGACTATATAAAGCGTGCACCGCGACACAGGGCGGCGAGACAAAAGAACCATTGTTGAGACGTACGCAGTCAGAAATTTACGAGACGAACAGAAGCAGTCAGCGAGGAGGAGCGAAACGAAAAGGTTCCAAGTTAAAATTGAACAAAAAGTTTTTCAGTCTGTAATTCATCGAATAAGGTTACAGGGAAGTTTCTCAATAAGTAAAGCCACAAGCAGTAACCTAATAATTTCCTGCCGCAGTAAAAAACTCAATAAGTAAAAAGAGACCGTCACCGATGTCATCGAGAGGAAGTTGTTAACAATCCATCTAACCATTAATCCGGAAGGAGTTGCAGGTTCCAGTTTCCAGAAGAGAGACCCAAAAGTTTCGACAAGTGTTTTGTAACCAATTTAAATTCAGTGATATCCCCAAAAACGTGTGCACAGAAAACCCCAAAATTGAGACCTGGTCGGCCGTAAGTAAAAGAACTCTAAAATTTATTTGTAAACCATTTCTTTAAGATACGTCAGATCGTTCTTCAATTATTTCTTTTCTTTAATTATTCATTTCTTGTTTTGTTAGATAATTTAAATTCAAGTCACCCATTTATCAAACCCAGTAAAGACCCTGAGATTTTAAATATTATTGTGAAATTATATGTGTTTTAACTTTATTAATAAATTTTGTTTAAATTTGTTCAAATAAATATTTTTATTTAGCCCCAATCATTAGTCTTTTTAAAATATATATATATATTGTAATAATCAGATAATAAGGCTTTATTTTATTTAATTTATTTAATGAATTTACCTTACGTGAAGCGTCAAAACGAAATAATTAACTGGAAGGTTTTTTATTAAATGAAACGATCGTAATTAACCAACAAAATATTTATTTATTTTGTGGCAATAACTCAAAAACAAATACAATTTAATATATTAAATCTCAGGGTCTTCACTGGGTTTGATAATGGAAATCTTATTAACAAACAAACCACATTTACCTAAACAATACGTCGATAGAAATAAACTAAAAAGAAAATAAATTAACTTGAAAATTAAAATAGAACGAAATTAAAAAGTAAAAGATTAACTCTGATTAACAATTAAAAAGATAACGAAATCTGACTTCTACCCTTTAATTACGTTTATATAAAACATTTTTTTTGTAATTTGTTACTCACATCTGTCCAGCTGGTTCCAGTACCCCTTTTGTTTTCGGGAGTACACTATTGCAAAAATATTTACACTGATTCTAATATTGGCTCACATATTTTACACTCTTGAAGTCCACCTTGATAGGCTCCCAGGAACTCGGATGATCCTCCTTTTTGTCAGCTACCTGATCTGCTTGCCTTATATGAATCCTGTGACTCATAGATTTGCTAGTCTTTTTACCGCTTGGGACTTAAACTGCAACTTTACTATTCCTGGCTGGGAACAGACGTAAAAACTGCACTCCTTTCCTGGCTGCTGATAGACGTAAAAAAAACTGCTAACTTAGCGATATTTACGGGAGAATACTTCCGTGAATGTTTTTTACTTTGTCTTAAATTCACAACTTTGTTTAACGACGGCTAGTCTCTGCTCTAGTATTATTTGTTCCGTCCTCCGAAATGTCCCGTCACCAACTAACTATCGTAGTCTCGAGTTTTTAGCGAGCATACGCCATTCTTGACTTTCCGACAAAGTAACAGAGCCTAGCTCCATTGTCGCTTTGGAAGCTCCTGCCGCTATAATGGATTTCTCAAACAATTTAAATTTTTTATCCAACCAATTAATGTCCTGATTAATTGGCATTACAATATATATATATATATATATATATATATATATATATATATATATATATATATCAAATTACTGGAAATTGTTTTTGTGAATTGAAACTCTCACCAGATCTGACCTGTTTAGCTTTCTTTTTTCATATATGAATACTTATTTATGCAAGGTCTGTAACAACGACGAAGATCTTCGTCACCGAATTGTGGGCTTAGCGCAAGAAATTTGTAGTATGTCAGGAATGTTCTACATTAAGGCATCAATGATCCGTCGTTGTGAACTTGGTGTAGTGGTTCATGGAGGACAATTTGAGCTTTTGCACTAATACATAAAAACATACATGAATTTTTTATTTTAGTTTCTAAATCACATTCATATATTTGTCTTATGGCAGCCGTGAGGGAGGAGACGCGCTTTTGGGATTCTATTTCTTGGTTTTATTTTCTTAAATTCCGATGTAACGAAGCATCTCTAACCAAAATGCCAAGAGGAAAAATTATTTGTACTGACCTCTGTTATCACCCCTTTTAAGTTTGCGCACTTAGTTCTGTTACTCACTGTATATACTGTAACGAAACTTGGCGTAAATACGGCGAGTGCGTATCTTCGGCCCCGTGGTTTGCACTCAGTCGTCACACCAAATTTCGAGGAATTTTGTGACGCGTTCCGGAGATTCGATGTAGGGTAATAATATAGTGTAATGCCAATTAATTAAGACATTAATTGTGAAATTGAAAATCTAAATTGTTTAAGAAATCCTATGTAGCGACAGGAGCTTTGGAACAACAATAGAAATGCCAAGCACTGTTCCTTCGTCGGAAGGCCCGTCAAAATGGCGTATGCGCGCTAAAATTGCTAGAAGAGAGGAGTTCGCATTATGATTTTGAAGTAACAGTTCGTAGGGAGATTTGTTGAGAGACGGTTCACGGAAAGACCTCGTCGAGGTATAACAGTTTTGAAAGGAAAATTCAACCGGGTTGGCAATTAGCAGGACAAAGTAGAACATTCATAAAAGTATAACGTCGAAACCTGCACACAAAAAGCAGTTGTTGTGTCCATAGCCGGCCAGATATAGCAAAAGTTTCGGTTTAAGTCCGGAACAATAAAGACTACCCAATCGACAAGTCGCAGAAATCACCTAAGGCGAACGGTCAACCGATAGATGACGGAAGAAGGATCATCCGATTTCCTGACGACATATAAAAATTTTTGATTTAGAATCTGTGAGTTTAGAATCACTGTAAAACCCACAATAGTGTTCTCGAAAATAAAGGTTCGATGGAATGCTGGGCAGACGTGAGTAACAATTTACGAAACAATTAATTATGTAAACGTAATTGAATGATTGCCGTCAGATTTCGTTCTCTTCTTTTTGATTAAAATTGTTAATCAGAGTCAATCTTTTCACTTTTAAATTTGGACTCATTTTAAATGTTCTAGTTTAATTCTTTTCTTTTAATTGTAATTTGTTTTTATAAAATTATAAAATAATTGATGTGCCTAAGTGTTTATTACAATAGACAGTGCCACTTAATGCTACTTTAGTGCTCAATTGGATGAAGGGTAAGCAAAAAATTATAAAATTTGGAAGGAATTATTAATAATGTGGAAGAACTCATAACTTTTTAATTACATCTGTCCGTTTCAACGCATAAATTAGAATTGAATAACGAGATCAGTGTCCTGGATTTAGTTCCGTTTGCACGTCCGCGTAGAGTCGGAAGAAGGCGGTCTCGCCGATCTGGTGTAGTAGTGAAGGACCGTTGTGGTGTAAGGTGACGGGATGAACGGGTGACATGATAAAACGGCGACGGGGTGAAGTTGGATTTACAAGCTCACAGACATAGTTTGTTCTTATAAAATGTTCTTAAGACTGAATTAAATTATTTACTAAACGTGTTGTTTCTACAATGGCATATAGTCACTGGTTTTATTATGTAAAGTAGTTCGCTGACTAAAATGCATAATTTTTAAGCGTTTGTCTATAATTTTTGCTACAAATAATATACTAGGGTGAACAAAAAAATTATAATACTACAGAACAAAACTTCTGACAGTTTCAGTTGACATCGGTCATCTTTACAATACCTAATTCCTTCTCTACGATAATTAATTACTAATAAAAAAATTTAATATCGCCGACACGATCAAAATGAATTAGTAACATCCAACTAGCCGTAGCCGTGACTTCAGCCATACTACATTTTTCTTTTCGGTTTTGTTTCGCCAACAGGTTTATAAATACTCGGAGCTGTTAACATTAACAAGATAATTTCTAGATACGATCCTTCGTAACTAAATAGAAAAGCAAGGAGTACGCAAGCTGCAAAAAGTAAATGAAATATCATGTCTTATGTCTATTTTTTTAAATAAATATATCCCCTTCAGAATTTGAAACAAGCAATTTACTATAAAATTTTAACACAGACTGGATAAACAGTACAATCTCATGAAACTATTAAACAGGTTTGAACTCCAAACAACTTCTAGTAAAGCTATAAGCGCTAATGCAATGAATACTTATCAAAAATAAATTCGTGCAAAGAAAAGTTTAAACTACTCAAAATATGACATTTTCAACCGTTTGCTATCGAATACTGATATATTTTACAGTAATTATTAACGTGACTATATTTATTATAATAGTGATGAAGGTGCCTAGGCTATGACGAAACGCAGGCTTAATCAGAACGCTAACGCAAATGACTGACGAATTATTTGAACACAGAGTTTGTCATCTGCTCAGTGTCGTTGTGTCCCCTGACGAAAGCAATAAATATTGTCGAAAGGTTGTGTGGTAATAAAAAGAAATTTTGTCTGTCAATTTGGCTACTTCTTCATCCGATTAGTTTAATCTAGTACAGCCATTTTTATTTTTACTGCAATTGAATGACGTTGGGAGACGTTAGTGTTCTATGAAATATCGTAGCAAACCTCAGTTTATATATCAAAGAGTGAAGGCTTTCCCGGTGTATTTGTTGAAGAAAAGGTTCTCGGGTTTCCACCCGGGTGGAAACCCGAGAACTTTTTCCTCAGTTTATATATATATATATATATGTATATATATATATATATGTATATATATATATATATGTATATATATATATTATAATTTTCACGAATGTTGGTAACAATATAATTTTCAACATTGAACAATTATAAAATTTATTTCTTAAGATAATGATAATGTAGTTGAAAGAATGATTCAACAGTTGGCGTGAGAAAGTGGATTTAGAGCATTCCCAGACCGTGTGTGTGTTTTTGACGGGCAGTTGGAGAGGGAACAGTGAAATTAAACAGCTATTTCAGATTCTGAGAAATCAGACTATAGCTAATTCTCACAAACAGTTAGTGTTAATGCACGTGGAAGGGATGGAATTTTGGGCATTTAAAAAGTAAGTTGGATATATGGACAAATACTTGAACAGTAGTTATAAAATATTTTTAAGAATAGATCTACAGTATTAAACTTGTAAAAGGAAGTATAGTTAGGCGGAGACTGTATGGTTTGGAGAATTCGGCGGCTGATAAAGTTGAACTCGGACAATTTTTGTTGTTTCTTGTATAAGCAATACTGTACACTGGTCACTACGGGCGAACTATATGTAAATGTGGCGACAGTAACACTGACGGTCAAAATATATTGAGCATTGGCGATAATACTGACTCATTGACTGGTGGCCGCGGGCGAAACATCTTGCGTCCGTAGGTGGGGTGCGATTATCAGGAGCTCAGAAATTAAATTTTATGTGTTTGTGAAATTTGTTGTACAATTGTATGCACAATATGGCCTATTTTCAAAATTAAAATGTTTTCATATATATTTGTTGTAAATTGTGTGGACTTGAAATTGAAATTCCGGTCATGCGAAAATGGCATGATGCGTTTCATTTTTAAATTTAATTAAAGAAATTGTAAACCCCGCATAATTGTTTTACAGAAAATTTCATTTAATTTTGTGTTTGTATTTTGGTATTTTTTTATAAGTTAATATTTTGGTAAGATCAACTCAGAACTTTTCTTTAATTATGTATTTAATTATGTTAATTGTTTTTCATATTTGTTACAAGGTCCGGTAGAGTGACCTGATAGTTTGATTTAAATTTAAAACTGGCAAAAATTTATGTAAAAATTATAACATTTACTAAAGTAAATTGATTAAATCTTGTATTAATTAAATTTCTGAATTATTATTTTAAAGCTGTTGCTAATGTTAAGAATTACCATTAAAATTTTAATATTTTCAACATTTCATTAATTGAAATTTAATATTTTTATTTAAATATGTCATTAAATAATTATAGACTGGAAAGTAAATAAAAATTATTTCAGTATTTAAAAATTAAATACCACTTATGTTGGCTACTGAACGAGGTTAAATTAAATAATTTTAATAAGCTACATGTGGAGTGTTCTATTAATTGGTTCCAACGTGGGGCTACAGGTGTATTATTATATATTTATATATCTGGTGCTGGTATTTGCGAGAGCCAACCTGCTAGGTATCGCTTCATATCACAGAGGTTCTGTGCTCGAATCCCAGCATTGGCATAGACGCTTGTGATCACCATGATCAGGAAAACTGGGGTTTAGGCTGAATAAGAAACGGTACGCTGACCACGTGCCACTCCTATGTCCAGAATGTGCCATTTAAGATGATAGTGTAGCATCTATCCTGCTAGGTCATGGCTTTTAGGGCTGTAGAGCAAAGGAGAAAGTGTTTACGAGCAATGTAACGCAAAGTTCCATTTTATGGATATTTGATTTCTGTAATAGTTATACTACGATTAAACGCCTATTTCACAAACTTTATCCTATTATTAATATTTCCGACACCTGTTAAAATAATTCATATTGGTATCTTTGTTTCATGAGTTGGCTGAATGGACCCTCCGAGGAAAGTTTTTCTAGTCTTTATCCATCTGACAAATCCTGGCTGCAGTTGAGATGTGTTCGTTGGGTTTGGGATACCCTCAGGCTAGCAAGTTTGCAAGGTACTACGTAATTAAATGTTCAATTAAGCTGATGGCTTGTTTATGACGTTATTGTTAGCAAGGTAGGTCAGACTTTGAGGCCTGTTAATATTCGTGACGGGCATCGCTCACACACGCTTGGGATCGCAGCTGCCGAGGCGAGAGTTGCCGACCCACAGCTACTTTATTAGGCACATTAGCCGAGAACAATACGCGATCGACAACACGCCAGTAGTAGGTTTCTTTTTAGCCTCGCGGTCGCGCAAGAGACGAGCCGGGGTAAAAACGCGCGGGAATGAGTGGAACTAACGAAGCCGTCGGCCATTGTTGGGCTTGTTGGCGCGGACCAGGGAAGTCATAAAGAGATCAGCGGCGACATCGACTACACGACGCTGCTGGACGGCCATAAAGCAGAGAAGCAGCGCTCGTCACGATATTTCATCCGCGACGCGACGGTGTTTAATTGCTTCGCCGGCAGCACGCCTCTCCCCATCTTTTTTAATTGTTATTGTGCTGTGCCGTAATGCGATTTTACAAGTTTTTGAGCCCTTTGTGCTTTCTGCTGTCAGCTTCGTGTAGTCTCCCGAGCAAGATGTAAAAACGCCGAGCAAGATGTACTGCACTCATATTAATAAATTATCTCATCTGCGAAGACTTCACTGATCGCGGTATAAATAAACCTTCTGTGATGAGATTAGTATATTTCATTCAGGTTACTTTAAATTAACCTTTCAGATAGGATAAAGTTGATGGTATATGAAATTATCAGGGAGTGAGATTTCTCTATAATCATATTCTGACAATCCAAACAATTTTCAAAACTACTCAAATACAGAGCTAATTAAACGTAAATACAGAGGAGGTTATTTAATCGACATGTTATATTCAACTATACGGAGATGTCTACGTGAAAGAGGTAGAAGACACCGGCTGTAGATAAATTATAAAGTGAAAGTCAGGGCGAGGAGGAAAATAAAATAGAATGAATAGAGACCGATGTTCGGAACAGGAATAAATCCCTTCTCATTGCGATGAGGAAGCGCATAATGGCGGCAGTCCACGATCCTTGCAGATCAATTTCATTCAGTCCGGCGTCGCAGACAGACGTCTTTGTTGCCTTTTTAAAACTAGTCTCAGTTTCTATATAAACACACCATTGCTATCAAATTTAAATTTACTTAGAGGCTGATGGAAGGTCATTTTTCCGAAAGGTGCTTTTTTACGCAATAAAGCGTAATATTAATATTGTAGAAGACTTAACATGTTACTTCTCTTACTAGACCTGATTATTATTGTAAATTAATTTACTCATTGTGTGTGGAACAATTTTAACCTAACGATACGGTATGATAGGGGATGATAAAAATAATTTGATAAAGACCGAGATTCGCGTTGAATACCATAAGATGGGATTCGACAACAATATTGGGCAATTATTACTATCACCCTTTTTCACCCCTAAGCCAGGGGTTAAACTTTAACTTAACCCTGCCGGAATAACGTATGCCATTAGGGATTTAAATTTTTCTCTGAAAACATCGAGAGTGACTTTATTTATCTAAACGATAACTATACCCCGTAAACTATATAGTCGTCGCCAATGTATGCATATTTTGAAAATGCTACCCACAAGTGCTACAGTTAAATCCATAGGGGTTGTTTATGGATCTTAAGTGATACGTGTACGAAGTTTCGTTGAAAATGTTCCACGCATGAATGAGTATCCTAATTTTCAATATATAATAATGTATAATACAATAACTAACATATTGAGTGTTCTACAATATTAATATGCTCTATTCTGTAAAAAAGCACCTTTCGGGAAAATAACTCATCGGGAAAATGAACCGTCGGGAAAAAGTCATTCGGGATAATATCCTGTCGGGCAAGCGCTTTCAGGATAATGACCCGTTGGGAAAACGTAAATCGGGATATTGTCGAGAAAATGTGCTTCGGTGTTTGTCGGGATTTTAGGATAACTTCACTTTCGAACAAAGTACAATATAATGAATTGATATCATGAGATTATTTTCGTACAATAGTTGTCAAGAAGTTCATATTTGAAACACTAGTCATTAACTTCTAGTAGGTCTACTCATTTCTGTGAACCAGTCCTATTTTAAGGAATGGAAACCGGTTTCTGGCAACAATTTTAAATAAACTTACCGGACAATTTCCAATTATTAACTTGATTAACTTTATATATCCATGTATGTGTCTTTCTTACTTTCTTTGTATTTTTTAGATTAAAATTAAAACACTGAACAAATGTTAATAGAAGGACTTCTGCATTGTAAACATTTAGCAGATGGCAGATTTTTGAAGCTGCTATAAAATCACCAAATCACTTTTAATGCATAATACGTCCAAATTGTTATTTATTAATTATATATATTATTTCAATTAACGAAAGGCTGAGGACAGGTGCTTGCTAGAGACTGGAGGCAACTGACGCCACTTTACGGTACCGTTCTGACGAGAGGTAAATCCCGAAGTCGCATGACAATTTTGGGGTTCGGTCAATGACCTGTGCACGAGCCAAGGCCAAAGTGAATAAGCGAGACAGTAAGGTAAACTGTGGCGACGTTATTGGCAGAAATTAATTTCTTCACTCGACTCTAATCTGAAAGTGTGCCATGTCACGTGATTAAAATGAACAATCACATCATCAGAACGAGAGTCCAAGACTAGAACTTCTCGGTGAACCCTCCATGTCTAGATTTTTAGAGTGTCAACTTAAAATCTACAGTTCTGCAGTATCCGGTAAGCGCTAACGGTTTATCCTGATGGGAAGAATTTATTATGCTTCGAGGGTAGCCAGAGATTAATTAGAAGAATAACGTAGGAGATCGAACTACCGAATATGCCATGCAAATTATAATCCTTGTTTTACAAAATTGAATTTCTTCTTTTATTCTATTAAATTTATTTATTTATTTTCGCTAAAATTTCTTGCGCAGGGTTTTCGTTAATTTGCTGGGGGTGTCCAAGAGACACGTAACTGATTTATCCAAATGCATATTTATTTCATTGTTCATTTCCGGGTACCGCGCTACAAATGAAATGATGGAAGACACGCTTCAAGCTAAAATATATTGGTGGGGGCGGTCGCTACATATCCAATTGCATCGAAAGGTGCTTAGTTAGTAATAGCTTCCAAATGTGAAGACACTCATTGTCAGTTATCGCTAATACAATTGTTATGAGATGTTAAAAAAAGCTTCTTCACAAAATACCAGTAGAAAGTCTTTCTTAGATCTCAAAACCGATCCTGTCGTCACATGGTTCGGTTTGGGGGTAACATGAGGGTAATCCACGTGGTGGCAACTCCCCTTTAATAGCATAGAAAGGGGAGATGCGGAAGGGTAGAGGAAGGTAGCCAAGGGTCCCCGGGCTATGGTTTAAGGATCCTACCCGCCATTCGCCTTAGTAGGTTGGGCAATAGCTTCTTGTCCCACACCCTTCCGATGGCGGAAAAGGGGTTTGCTTTCGGGACGTGCCTCGATCAGTTTAGAAGGCAGCTGGTCGACTGTTTGAACGGGAATAGAGGACCATTCTTACCGTATGCCCAAAGGTCTGCGGCCCCCGAAACATATTCGTATCAAAACAGACAGAGGTGCCTCTGCTTGTGGGAACCTTAGTTAAAAAACGGAGAGAGGAGAAGGCATGCACAACGATAGCCCTCTCCGTCTCTCCAGAAAAGTTCTGCCTGCGAGAGAACAGCTGTAATAGGCAGTGGTTCCTCAATAGAATTCGGCGGGGAGAAGTAACATTAAAACTAACTAACGCCTAGGCTCGACAGCCCATGAAGTGTCTTGGCCTACCGAGACGGCATCCAGTCATCTTACATGACACATTCTGGATTTAGGATTGACACCTGGTCAGAGTGTTGATTCACCACAGCCTTAACCCCAGTAACATTAAAACTAAAGATACACAATTCAACTGTGTGCACTTTTCTTAAACATGGCGTTTTTATTCCCAAGCCTTCGCGTAGATATATTGAATAAGCGTTCGTTGTATATTTCCTACTAAATAGTAAGACTGTAATTGTCTACCCGAGGAGCCGTCGTGGTCAGAAGTCACATTTCTTAGGATAAGACTACAAAACTACTCCCGACGTGAACCGTTGATTGAAAAATCCTTACCAAATGAAATGTTTTCACATCCTACAGCTGTATTCTTGTTTTTGAGAAACCCAAGTCTGGCAAGTAATCAGGCAAGTTGCGAGTAAAAGAATTACGACTTGGAGAAGAAGTATAATAATTGACGGCGGCGTGTCCAGCTACGAACGGACGATAAATAAGCCGTCACAAGTAATTGTGTGTGTGTTGGCCGATTGACTTTGTTACCAAATACACCTCTCCCTCTCTGGTAACGAAGATTAATATATGCCCGCCGTGAGTAACGATGACAAGAATGGTTAGCGAGAAGGATCAACGACGACTCACAAGCGGAAAGTCAGTTCGGTCATCACTGTACATGTTTGTTGTCAACGGAAATTCACCACATCCTCAATAAAATTTCCCCTTTCTATAGTTTATAAATATAAAGAGAGCTGAAACCTGCTCCTTTCACAATGTCTGTAATTATAAAATTCATTTTTTTTAGGGCAACAGGCTACATGAGGGTAATCCACTTTGGGCATCTCCCCTTTAATAGCATAGGAAGGTATTTGAAAGGGGGGGATGCGGAAGGGTAGAGGAAGGTAGCCAAGGGTTACTAGGGCCCCCGGGCTATGGTTTAAGGATCCTACCCGGCATTCGCCTAAAGAAATGCAGGGAAAACCCTAGAAAAACCTGCATCTGGTAGGTTGGGCATTGGGTACTTGTCCCACGCCCTTCCGATAGCGGGAGAGGAGTTTGCTGAGGGGACGCAGCATTCCCTTCTCCGTGCCTCGACCAGTTTAGGAGGCAGCTGGCCGACTATTCCAATGGGAATAGCGAACAACTCTTACCGTATGCCCAAGGTCTGTGACCCCGGAACATACACCTCTCAGAACAGGCCGAGGAGCCACGGCTTGTGGGAACCTTAGTTCAAAAACGGAGAGGAAAAGGCATACCCAAAGGTAGCCTCTTCGTATCTCTCCTAAAAGGTTCTGTAATGCATTAACATTGGGTCCATTTTTTTTTTTTAGGGCAACAGGCTACATGAGGGTAATCCACTATGGGCAACTCCCCTTTAATAGCATAGGAAGGGACTTGAAAGGGGGGATGCGGAAGGGTAGTGGAAGGTAGCCAAGGGTTAACTAGGGCCCCCGGGCTATGGTTTAAGGATCCTACCCGGCATTCGCCTAAAGAAATGCAGGGAAAACCCTAGAAAAACCTGCATCGGGTAGGTCGGGCATTTGGTACTTGTCCCACGCCCTTCCGATGACGGGAGAGGAGTTTGCTGTGGGGACGCAGCTTACCCCTCGCCATGCCTTGGCCTGTTTAGGAGGCAGCTGGCCGACTATTCCAATAGGAATAGCGGACAACTCTTGCCGTATGCCCAAGGTCTGCGACCCCGGAACATACACCTCTCAAAACAGACCAAGGTGCCTCGGCATGTGGGAACCTTAGTTCAAACAAAAAAAAAAAAAAAAAAAACCAGAGAGATGTGAGAGCATCCCCAAAGGTAGCCCCCGCCAGAGCTCTCTACATTGGGTCCAATTGGGCGCTAAGCATTCACCATTAACAATCTGACTTCCAACTACGAGATAACTTTTCGTTTGTATTATTATATAAGACGATTTTCTCGTGCCGTGGGCCCACCTAGTGGAAGCGATTGTTGCGCTAGGAACAGGTATTCAACATTGGCCCATCTCCGCAAGCACTACGGTTACCATCCACTGAACCTTCGCGATCTGGTCAGCTCTCTCATCAACGACTCGTAAGAAGCGGGATGCCGTTCAGAGATTTCAACCTACCTTGAACATTGTTTTTACAGATTAATAAGTTAATAGTCACGAATTAGTTTTATAACAGTGATAATCACAAAGAACTTTCTACCTCGTTCTTGTCAAACACTATGTAATAATTGTAAAACGTAGCCCAGTCGACATGAAAAATATATTAAGTTAATTTTTATTTACCATAATATATTAAATTACGTTGAGTTATTACATGACTTGTTTGAATAATTTTCATAAAGACACAAAAAGGTCGAATGACTAAGCAAATAACCAGCATGTGATATCCGTTGTGTTGCAGAATAAACTGATGAACTGCAACAGGCGTTTGATAGTGTGCACACTATACCCGCAAGTGAAACAACTTAGCTTATTCCGTATTCGGAAAATATACTACACATTATTCTTCATCTTTCAAGAAAATGTTTACATTTTACAGGAAGGAACTTCAGTTTAAAATATTTTGTCTTCTAATCTGAACGCTCCATCCCGGTCATTTTTACGAGTACTAATATAATAGGACACTAAACACACGCATACATATATATATATATATATATATATATATATATATATATATGTGTGTGTGTGAGAGAGAGAGAGAGAGAGAGAGAGAGAATGGGTCACACATGCATTAATCTTTGCGTGTAATGAGGCTTATTATTCTCACTTTAATGGGGTTCATCGACTGAAGAAATATAGGCAAAGTTACAACACTTAAGAAAGACATAAATTAACAAACATTATTTAATAAGCCATCATAAATACAGTTTAAATGAGAAGTGTCCCGGTTAACATTTAAATAAAATTTATTGATCTTAATATGTAAAATTTCTGAGATAAACCTTTTATTAAAATTGAAAGTATTATTATGATACAAACAATGTTTTGTAATCGTCGAATGTTTTCATTGGTTTCATGTTTCATAATTATAGTTAACAATGATCGTTTGGTCTGACCGATATAACAAAATTAGTGATTATTGCAACTAATTTTATAAACATCTGCATTGAAATACAAAGTATTAAGACAATATTTCTGCTTTATAACAAAATAAGCAAAGAATTAACAGTTTTAAAAATTACAGACATATTTTTATCTGTCACGGTATAAGTATACTTACAACACGTACAATTTTTTTTACGAAAGAAACTTTTAAAACTATTTTTTCAGAATAACGACCAACGCTACATCCTTGGTGGATTTTTTTTCAAGGCATCTATGGAATTAATTGATTTCAGTGAACATTTCTCAAATCCTGTGATTATTCCATGTAATGGAGAATTTCAGGCGTTCACACGTTTTATTGACAGAACATTAAAAAAGTCTTGTTTGCTAAAATGAAAGCAAATCCTCAAACCAATCAATTTTCAGACCATTCCTGTAGTATTTTTCACGTGCAAACTTCGGAACACATCTGCTTGCATCATCTATCCAGAATATTTGCGAAACTTACGTATAGTTTATAATGTTACCCCAATGTCACATGAAAAGAGTAGAGTTCTTATCCTTACGTTGCAAAATATAGTTCAAGAAAAGAACATTATATACGGAAGAGTAATAAATTATAGAGCTACAACAAAACGATGCGATCATAAGTTTCAACTTAATAAAATAGAAATTAGAATTTCGTATTTTCGTGTCCCAGAGAATCTATCAAAGTATTTCTATAATGATGTGAATTTTTTTTTGAGGTACTAGGTTAGGGGAGTGCGGTAGAACAGTTTAATCATATTTGAGGAGTTATGAAACATAATTCGTGTATGTAGAGAAAAATAAAGCTTTTATTTTTTAAGTTGGCAGTACATAGTAATTAATAATAACTAAGTTTTATAAATATTGTTCGAAATATGGCGGCCGTTACCAGAAGCACACTGTTTGATACGATCCTTGGAGCTTTGTATAGATCTTCACACATGTCGCGAGATATAGCGTTAACTTATTCAATAATCCATTTACACTCTGATGGAGTGTGAGGGTGAAGTAGAAACGCATTTTCCATCAGATATTCTCAAAGCATGATGTCACAAGTAATGAAACAAGGTGACCGTGCAGTCAACACTTCCCATCAGAGACACCAGACGTACAGGGATGAGTTCTCTTAAAACGTTCATTCAATTTCGAACTGTGTAACATGATACTCTGTCGTCCAGTTCCTCTTCTTCAACAATCGCATCCATTCTGGACTGCATAATATTTCGCGACATTGCGACATATCGTTGGTAACGGCTGCATCCTCAAATAAGAACAGACCTATCATTATATTATGATAATGCACATCACACCCTTATTTTAGGGAAATGTACGTCGGTTGTTTGGTAAAACTGGAAAAAAATGTAAGAAAAAGATTTTTTTTTTGAAAATTTACTTCATTTCTCAACAGAGACACCTTTCTTGAATATAGATATTCCAATTTTTTCAACCCATCACAAAAATACGTTTTGCCAAACTCTCCAAAAAAAAACTTCGTCTCGGACTCGATAACTTCTTCATTTCATAAAAATTTCTTCCCTCGAAACAAATTTTTAAGTTCTTGAAAAAGAAGAAGTAACTTGGTGCTAGGTCTGGTGAATACTGTGGTTGAAAAAACCAAATCGAATCCCAACTCGAACACTTTCTCCATCGATACTGCTGCTGTGTGCGCTGGAGCATTGTCCAGTTGAAACAGCACTTTCTTGCGTCGTTTCTCAATCAACACCTGTTCCATAGATCAATCAGAGCAGGATAACAGACCCCTGTTATAGCTGTGTCGTTTTCTAAAAAAATCCACCAATATTATCCCCTGAGAATCCCAAAAGACAGTGGTCATCACCTTTCCAGCTGAAAAAACGGTCTTCGCCTTTTTCGGTGCACTTTCACCTGCTTTTTCCATTGTTTTGATTGTATTTTTTTTATCTCTGGCTTGTAGTGATTTTTCCACGTTTCATCGACGGTTACGAATCTGCCTAAACATCTCATGTGTTACGCCTAGTTGCTAGATTCAGCGTTTAAATGTTTTACAGAATCCGTTTTTGGTCCAATGTGAACAGTCGCGACACCCATCGCGCCCAAAGCTTTTTCATGGCCAGTTTTTCAGGGAGGATGAAATTCACTCGTTCAATTGAGAAGCCTATGGTATTAGCTACCTCACTCACTTTTAGTCTGCGATCTTCTATAATGATATTATGAACTTTTTCGATGTTTTCCTGAGTGGTGACCTCAATTTGGTGGCTGGAACGAGTTTCATCTTCTGTGCTCCTGCGACCTCCTTTAAACTCATAATCCAGAAGTAAATGGCCGTCAATGTTGGTGCAGAGTCCGCATGAACTTCATAAAATACGGGTTTTATTTTTTTTAAATATTTTTAGGGTAACAGGCTACATGAGGGTAATTCACATGGTGGCAACTCCCCTTTAATAGGATAGGAAGGGAAGATGCGGAAGGGTAGAGGAAGGTAGCCAAGGGTTAACTAGGGCCCCCGGGCTATAGTTTAAGGATCCTATCCGGCCTTCGCCTTAAAATAATGCAGGGAAAACCCTAGAAAAACCTGCATCAGGTAGGTCGGGCATTGGGTACTTGTCCCACGCCCTTCCGATAGCGGGAGAAGAGTTTGCTGTGGGGACGCAGCATTCCTTCTCCGTACCTCGGCAAGTTTAGGAGGCAGCTGGCCGACTCGTTCCGCCGTCCAACCATTCAAATGAAAGTGTTTAATGACAGCGCGAAATTCGTTTTTTTCCATTGTCTCCGCCTGACTACACGTCTAACACTACACAAGGCTGCGAACAATAAACTACGACTGACATATGTTTTAAACGTTTAGGAATAACTTTGAAATGATTATGTTTAGCAAAAATGACTCAAAAGTCAAAAATTTCCCGCTCTTGCATAAAAATTTGTCAGACTTAACAAACAACTCTCATTCTAGACTTTCGTGAATAATTTTGAGATTACTTTCATTCAAGCATCGGAAACTTTGCTTATTCACTGATGGGAAGAAGCGCTTCGACACTACAGAACAAAACTGTGTCGAGAGTTATCTGTGAAACCTTTTGAAGAGATATATGTTGGCAGTTGGTGTAGTCTGCTGGATTCAATTCTCGGGACTTCGTTATTTTGAAGGGATGAAAATTGAAAATGCATAATCCTCCTCAAACTGCTGCCGACTTCCCAAGACAGCATCATGACTTCGAGCAGAGCGCCTCGGCGATTGCTCTCACCAACTGCACATTTTCTGGTGTTCGTAGGATATCATATTCCTCCAACTGCATAACCAACGAACAAATTGTGTTTCCATTACGAACAGAATTGCTACGCGGATTGTTTAACCGTCGTCGAAAAGCTCTCTGCGTCGTGACTACAGACGGGTTGTTTCCTTTGCAACATCATCTCCGTTCATCACGATACACCTTCGCAAAGAGTTTCTCCAAGTCTTCAAGACTTCCAAAAACTTATTTCCCGGGAGGCTGTCGAAATAAGCACTTTTCCATAGTCACACATGTGGGCATAGTTTCTTTATTTCGTAGCTCAAAAAATTCTTTACCAATGAATAGAACTCTCTTGAACTGACATCATTTTGTTTAAAATAATCGGAATAACTAATGCTGCGTGCATCCGAAAAATTGAGGCCGACAACTTACTTCTCCGCTTTCGCATTAATCTGTACTGACTCACCAGCATAAAACCACTGTTTTGCCTCTCTGGAGTGTAGCGGTGACTCCACGTTTCATCAGGACATGCGTTTCAACATTGAAATCCGTAAGGACAGCGAAAAATAAACCGCCGAACCAGCCACCGATTCGAGCACATGATTGCATTTATTTTTCACCATGAGGTAACGCAACACGATCCTTTCCGATACTTTACAGACACATCGGATATGTTTGTGTACTCAACAAGTTCGCCAAATTTGTCTCGTCTGTCACTCAACACCATATCCTTAATTTATCGACAACTTCTAGCGTAGTCACTTTCAGTGGACGTGCCGGACGATATTAACCACTTCTTGATGACCAATATCATTTCACCCACTTACAAACTTTTTAAACGTTGGCACAGATGTGCCTGAACTTCGCACATCTGGGATTTGATATGAGGCGAATATATATGGCTGAATATTTGACAGCGGGGATTTGAACGCTATTACTTCTCAGAAACAAACATGTTTCTATATTCTCATCAACACAACTTCGATTATGTGAGAACTTACTGACCTAGTGTTGTGCAAACGCGCATATAAATGAAAACGCAATGTTAAAACTTTCCAGTTAGCAGAAAGCAAACAGAATTAACAATTCAATATTGAGAATTATAAATCAAATCATTACGAGATTGAGTATGAATAGGATATCCTGCATTTATTAATTTAACTCGAGAGCACTAGGAGTTAGTTGGTGGCGGGACATTTCAGAGTACGGAACAAATAATACTAGAGCAGAGACTAGCCGTCGTTTATGTATTATTAAACAAATTTGTGAATTTAAGACAAAGTAAAAACATTCACGTAAGTATTACCTCGTAAATATCGCTAAGTAAAAGCAGTTTACGTCTATAGCCAGCCGGGAATAGTAAAGTTGACATTTTAAGTCTACAGCAAGGAGCTAAAGAAAAGTTAGTTCCCTCCGAAAAGAATAAACAGTTAAAATAAATCGTCAAGGAGATACGTTGCAGTTTACGTCCAATTCAGTAAAAGACTAATAAATCTACGAATCATAGGTTTCCGGTAAGGCAAGGAGACATCAGATAGCTGACATTCAGGAGGATTATCCGAGTTCCTGTGAGCCTATCAATTTTGACTTCAATAGTGTAAAATCTGTGAGTCGATGTTTAGAATCAGTGTGTAATTTTTGCAATAGTGTACTTCCGAAACAAGAAAGAATGCTGGTACCAGCTGGACACCACGTAAGTAACAAAACCAAAACTAATGATTAATTGCAAACTTAATGGATAAAGTCAGATTTCGTTCTCTTTTAACTGTCAATCATAGTTAATTTCTTTACTTTTAAATTTCTTTCTATCGACATATTGTATATATAAAATGTGAATTGTTTGTTAAAAAGATTTTTAAATCAATTTGTTGTGTCCGTTATCAAACCCAGTAGAGGCCCTGAGATAGAGCACAGATCTCAAATTTTGTTTGTAATTATCTTTTATTGCCACAAAATAAAATAAATATTTTGTTTGTTAATTTTTGATTATTATTTCATTTAATTAATGCCTTCCATTTAATTATTACCTAAATGGATCTTCACGTGAGATAAATTCTTCAAATTCTTTAAATTAAAAATAAATTAAACGACCTATTTTTGATTATTACAATTTATTCCGTTAGTTTTTTTTTCGAATTCTGAGCATGGATGATGACTGCGCCAAGAGTTCCGGTGTAAGAGCGTAGTTTAGTTTGGCGGTGTCGTGTTGGTCACGCAGTCAACTCTGTATACCCAACATTAGTCAGCTCGACCCATTATTAGCAACCCTGCAATATGATGCACCAGCGATGAGGTCGCTTGCTCTTCCGTGCCCGTTTCCTCTCTTCAGGCCCCAAATAAACGGTCACGAACCTCGTGTGCCCGCTGGTCACTCGCTAGAACCAACGTCCTCAGAACAAGCATTGGACCGTGTTCAACATTGAAACAAAATCACTAGTTATTTCGCTCACATCGGACATCCTAAATGATTTATCTGTAACAACTGTGAAACATGGAGGAAGCTGATTTACTGTAGCATGAGATACGACCACGACTGGCGGGATTGTAGATCATAGAAGCTGTCATTACATTATTTTTTTATTGAACTCACTACTCTCTCCAGGAAATTTCCTCAACCTTGAGATTATCGCCAAAAAATTTGTTGTTATTATTTGTAACCGTATATTAGTTTCGATATACGATTGTATTCCAGTAGCAAATAAAATACTCTACATTCTAATAAAATAACACGTGAATTCAGTCCTTTAGCAGGAAAATTGATACTGATCGAGATTCAACTTTTCATTTACTTGAAATTATCACTACCGAAGGGGAAAACTGTCCATTCAGCGAATTAGAAAC
This sequence comes from Zhengitettix transpicula, assembly GCA_037074705.1. Lineage (NCBI taxonomy): Eukaryota > Metazoa > Arthropoda > Insecta > Orthoptera > Tetrigidae > Zhengitettix > Zhengitettix transpicula. The sequence continues at coordinate 182,586,666 of CM073591.1, read as the reverse complement.
AAAACTCTCAGCTGTAAGGAAAATACTTGTGGAGAAAAAAAAATCAAACAGACTTATAACTTCAGCCAAGGGAAGCCTGCGAGAGGATTTCTCGCAGGTGAACCTTCCCAGAGAGCTCTGGCGGGGGCTACCTTTGGGGATGCTCTCACATCTCTCTGGTTTTTTTGAACTAAGGTTCCCACTTGCCGAGGCACCTCGGTCTGTTTTGAGAGGTGTATGTTCCGGGGTCGCAGACCTTGGGCATACGGCAAGAGTTGTCCGCTATTCCTATTGGAATAGTCGGCCAGCTGCCTCCTAAACAGGCCAAGGCATGGCGAGGGGTAAGCTGCGTCCCCACAGCAAACTCCTCTCCCGCTATCGGAAGGGCGTGGGACAAGTACCCAATGCCCGACCTACCCGATGCAGGTTTTTCTAAGGTTTTCCCTGCATTCCTTTAGGCGAATGCCGGGTAGGATCCTTAAAATATAGCCCGGGGGCCCTAGTTAACCCTTGGCTACCTTCCTCTACCCTTCCGCATCCCCCCTTTCAAATCCCTTCCTATGCTATTAAAGGGGAGTTGCCCTAAGTGGATTACCCTCATGTAGCCTATTGCCCTAAAAAAAAAAAAAAAAAAACTTATAACTTCAATGAGAATTTTATCAGTGTGAATGAAGAATTATTTTGAGGGAAAGGTTAATTTCATTAATAACCTTTACCAAGATGAACCAAAGTTACGGAATAAATTTGTGCAATAGATTGAATAATAGGTAGTGTCACATCAAAAATACGAGAAAATCGTTAAGCACCTTTTTCATATAGTAGTAGGACTATATTACACAGGATTATATTTGCGGTAAAGTTTGGTGTAAGGAAAAATATTCGCATGGAGAATTTCATTAAACAAATGTTAACAACGTTGAATGCTTTATTTATTTACGCGGAGAACTTATTAATCACAATCGTTACTACGAAAGACCCAAAGGAAGTAATTTAAATCTATGTTTTGGAAACCATGATTCTTTATCTGATGTCACATTTTTTAAATTGTTTAGCATACTGTAAACTCCTTAAGTAATTAATAACTCGATAAATACGTTCTATTTATTGGTTTTGTTCTCTGATGGGTTCATCATCTAGCGCAATCTAGTCCAATACTTAACTTCACTTTGATTTAGTATAACGCATTCTAAAGCTGTATTGTTTAACCTAGATAATAATTTCTATCTATGCTAAAGTACATTGTTCCTCTAACAATTAATCCTCTTGTTCAGTATCTCAACAGTTCTGTGAAAGCAAACTTATGTAAACTCTACAATCGACTTTGGAAACATCCGTGTGCTCAAATTATAATTACTTGCAATTTAACTTTGGTTCATTTAATTGAGTGAATTTTTAAAGCTGACTGCAATGTTTGGTTGCTGAAATACTCATCCGTTTCTTATTTCTCCTCCCCATTTACTGAAAGATTCTGTTTTCTCCGGCTTAACTACTTTGTTGGTCCATTCACCATCCAGCATTCTTATAGTGTTTTCAGCAACTTTATTCATTCCTCTGCTTCTGCGTGTTTTCTTTCACTAATTCCGTTAACGATTTGTCTAATACTTGTTTATCACAATCCTTACATATCGCATTGTGTCGCTTTAATCTCGTATAAAGTGCTACAATGGTTAATACGGTAATACGTTCCGGAATACCGTCGTGAACAAAGACACGATTTTCCATAAGGTTCAATTGAAATCGTTTACAGTATTCTGGATGCTTCCTACGACACTAGTAAATACTTTTATTTATTATATGTCCTTCCTAACGAAAACCTTATTAATAAATTTATTTATTGATTAAAACAATTTCATTTATCATTATTCACCAGCAGGGGAAGTGAAATTGTATTCAGGGTTGTTTTATACTGTATCTTTCTTAAAAATATTCCTGGAAGATCGCATAGAGTTTTCATTAATAAATCTGAAGTTTTGATAATCTCAGATTTCTTTTATCATTCAACAGCCTCATTTAGAACGTCCGTCTACATTTCTAAAAGATTTTTGATGGCGAATTAACAGTAAAAAAATATAACGCAGTGTCTTAAATACATAATCATAAGATGAAGTATTTTTAATAATAATAACTTGACGGGGTAACCAACACTAAATGGCGAAAATTGCTGATTGGTGGAAATAAATAATGAAATACTTGTCAGATTTTCGGTTACAGGTCGATAACATGTGATTTTCAAGCGATCGGGTTTAATGACGGAATAGAGTTATATTTCAGGATTGCAGCGTCGGCCGGAAATTTTAATTACAGCTCTCCAATTATTAGTGACAAAAATCGCTCGACATTATAATGGAAGCTTGTTTGCGAGGAAGTTTATTACTTGCGACTTAAGAGACTGCCTTTATCGCGCTACGGGCTACAGGCAAATCATCTCTAATTCGGGAACTTCATTGACGCTCCATCAAGTCACTGCATTATTACACGACATCAATTCAATAGCAGAAATTACTTCTTAATTCAGAAATAGCCTGATGGTCGTTAAGTGGCCATAACAATCAAATTCATTGGAAATAAACGTATTATGATTAGGGAAGGAACGCCCTATGCATCAAATTAAGATCCGTCAGCTGATTTTGGAAAAGCATTCGCAGCGATCGACAGCAAAAAGTGAATTTGGTACAAGCTACACGTTGGAGTTAACGAGATTCTGCTTCTGTTATGTTATCTTAGCATAGGAAATCATCTAACACATTCTTTATACCGCTTAAACTACTGGAGTTTCGAGCAGGTAAATTGCCGTGGACCAGTTTATGATTTAGCTATTAAAGCCTCCTGCTAGCACTTAAGATGTCTAACCTACAATCTGGGTTCTTTTTCTGAATTTCAATGAGAAGACGTACAACGCGCTCTGTAGAATGTCTCAGAAATTACACCTCAGTTGCGGATGCGCGCAGTTCGACACCAGTGGTCTGTATTCCAAGGACGTTTGTAAATTACATCCCTGATGCTACTTTACACATTCCTGTAGTCAGTGACACTGCAGATATCTTACAGCTTTAGGCTGCCAGGAAAATGATTCATCTTGCAGAAGCTGCGCACTTATGGGAGCTGACAAAAACCACCAACAAAACCTAAATTTATTGGTTTAAAGAGTAAATTATTACAAAATAAATTACTTTCTCAACAAAACGTTTTCCAATAAGAAGGCCGTGACACCAGTTCGACAATCCTGAAACTGAATTCACAATCTTCAATATATTTCCCGAAATAATAATTATTTATAAATTTCTCCCTTTTATAAACGTAATTAATAGTTTTGAACATTTATATAATGATGTAGTGTAACACTGGAAAGTAGCCCCGAATTATTATATCAGTAATATTGTAGTAAATGCAGTTTTTTCAATAGTTGGTCCGGCCAGACAGCTTTATTGGCGAGTATTCTGGACTGCGGATTGATGAAGAAAGTCGAGATAAGAGAGTTTTGTCAACTGACTAATGTAGTTGTGTCTCTCTAGGCTCTTGCGTTCTTTCCGCACCTGAAGAGAGGAACAAGGCTTCCAGAAACGTTGTGTGGTATTCATATTATTACTTCTTTGGTCTTTTAGTGGTTATTTTTCTTATTATTAACTATTTGCGTGATCAGAGTTGCATGCGTACTCATTCTGTACACATTTGCAATCAAATATATGAAATTCAAAGAATATACACATATAACCAAAATTTTTCAAGAAGCTCACTTGAAATATTTCGTCAGTTTCAGCACATTAAAAATTTATTAAATTATGATTAACAAATATTTGGTATTTAAATTACCATCACTCTGTCTCCCCTTCAGTACATACAAAATTGGGCAAAACCATGATGCGTGCTATATTTATGCCATGTTAGTCATTTAAAAGTCAAATTTTCGAATTGTTTTTTATTATTATTCCATTTAGTATTCCTGGACAAAATTATACTTTTTATTCAATCAGAATATTTTTGCTTCATTTCTGTACGAAAAAGGAACTATTTACTTTATTGTGAAGGATCGTCACGTAGTAACGTATATCTCGCGTGTGCTGTGACGTTATTTCTTGACACGCAGTAATTTAACATAAAATGATAACATTTTTTAATTATAATTCTTTCCACCTTTGTGCTACAGGTTTCTCACCAGCACGGTACCGTTTCTCGTCGTTTGAAGAATACGTGTACCAATTTTTGTTGCAATCTGCCCACGGGTTTAAATATGTATAGAGATTAACGTAAATAAATATATACATACAAATATACATCCATTTTTATTATATAGATTTCAATCAGATGTAAATATTTCATTTTAATATTTGACGACGAACCGTATCATTAGCGTCTCCTATTCATTTTTAACGTATATATTATTATAAAAATCGAGAACTGTCAGAGCTCCGTGTAGATTGATCTTGAAGCGATGTACGTAAAAATTAATTTGATAATAGAGCTTTCAAAAGTAATGTTAAAGCAATTAAAGTTAACTATGAGTACATTAATTTCATCGAGAATATTACATGTAGTAGGATTTAAAGCCACGTGTCCTGTCTTCGAGCGTGTTAAGTGATCACGCCTCAATTAGAGTAGAATGGACGAAAACAAGTGATAATAGTGAGAAAGTGAAATGATTAGGTCTAAAGAGCAGAACAATATAATTTTATTAAATATTTTAAGTGTTTCTAGCAGTGCCACGCAAAAACGGAAACCACGTGTTTCAGATCATCAATAGACGACGACGACACAGATAACGAAATACAAACTTTCAATTACAATAATTGATTTATGACACAGTAACTGCCAAATGTTGTTCCCACGCGAACTAAAACTTTTGTAAGTATTAATTGTATTCATTGCAAACGAATCTTCGAAGTGTAATTAAAACTTATCTTTTTTAATGATCATTAATGGCGGCCACCGTGTAAAAAAACACGTCACATAATGTAAAACCATGTGAGGACCCCACTAAATAAATTGTTACAGTAGTAACTTAATTGGAAGTGCTAACCTGCTATTTCATTGTCTGATTATGAACACTGGCACGCTTGGAATAAGGAATTTCTACAAAGGGAATATATTCAGAGTGCCAGTCTACGTAAGTATAGAATTGGGCCTGGTCCTAGAGAGGCAACTGTCTCGCCATTTTGCATCTGAATAGAGAACCATGGAGAGGTAGTAAATATTTATATTGGATTTAGCTGGAACAGAAGCCGATGACGGGACGATTTGAGTAAAGCCAAACTTTAGGGATACAGATGCCGGGTTGAGAAACTAATATAAATCGACATTACATGATCAAAACGTGCTACAGAATGAAATGACAAACTATAGAAATTCATGCGATATCAACCATAAATTTTGTGAAATTTTATTAATCTACTAGCTGAGTGCCCGGCGTGGCCCGTGTCTTATTTATATAAACCCGAAAAAGAATTTAATTCTATATTAATCTTTAGTCAAGAAGACACAACCTAAATCTAACTATTCCTAGTTCCGTACACAATTTCGACCAATAGTGCTTTAATTGAACAGCTATAAAATACATTGAATTTTATTGCATCAATCTCAACAAACATACCTCCGAATTTCTTTACCAATACATAAATATACTGCATTAATTTAATAGCTATAAGATACATAGAATTTAATTGCATAATAGCAACAAACATACCATCGTTATTCTTTAGAAATATAATTCTTCGCGAACAAATAATTGTCAGTAAGTCTTCAGACAGTAATTCTTGAGTATTGCAGGATATAATTGTCCATCAGTATTCGCACATTACGAAGGATTGAAGTGATCAAATTGATAGCTACATTCCAAATGTAAAGAAATGGTGGCCATATTGCATTCACTAAATTAACTAACATTTTCCGCAACGATTGTAAAGTATTTTGTATTGTTTTTTATTATCACTCGATGGAGTATTACTGGATAGAATTATGCTTTTATTCAATGAAAATATTTCTGCTTCATTTCATTACGGAAAAATCGAACTATTTCCTGTGTTCGTCGCGTAGTAACGTCTCTCTCTGTCGCGTGATGTCATGATATATTGGCGCGCAGTAATTTATCACTTAATGATCACTTTTTAAAATTATAATTCTTTTCACATTTATGCTAGTCACCCCCACAGTACCGGTTCTCGATTTTGGCAGAATACATATACCAATTTTTGTTGCATTCTGTCCACGCGATAAAATTTGTATAAAGAACAACGTAAATACATACATACATACAAATATACATCCTTTTTTATTATATAGATTCCAAGTCACTTAGTTCCAACGAAAAATTAGAGTCGATTTATTTTATAAGTTCCAACTGAAGGATGATGCTAATAAACCAGTATTAAACTTCAATGAATTTTATAACGTAAATACACACGAAAGATTGACTTTTTCATCTGATTTAAAATATCGTAGTGAGAACACTTTTACGTTAGTTTCTTTATAGAAAACAAAACCGTAGCGAAGAACGTGTACCAATAAAACTCTCTTTACTACTCAGAACATTTTGAAACTGATTGAACTGTTCTAATAGAAAATGGAGGCACTCGATATATTTTGGAAAACCTATCTTAAGCTTCTACAATATTCCCTTTATTTAAAAGTTATCTTTGTTCAAATCGTAATACATGAAAAACAAACTTCTGCATGCACCATGAAGGAATTATAGTAGTTGAAAATCATTTCGATCTGAAGGAGCCATCTTGCATATTTATAGAGACGTGTCAAGTAATTCCTTTCTTTCCCATTTATTTGCTAGCGTATTACTGCTCTTCCAACGTTAAGCCGAGGTAGCCAGTGCCCGAGTCATTTGTGTAATCGCTCATAACCAAAATGCAATAGTGTGATCGTGGCATCGTTCATACTTTCCGCTTTCTCTTAAATCCACAGAGCTACGTTAATAAGTGCAAGGTCTGATCCGAACTTTAATGTTAAGCCTAATCCTGTTTGAAAGAGGCACGGAGGAACAACCGCAACCATCTTGAAGGGTGTGGGAGCGAATCGGGCTTACTGCCACTGATGGCGCGCTAATCGCGCTAATGTACTTAGCTCGCTTGCTAAGCTCTGACTGCGCGCCACAAAGCAGCGTCATATTCTACCAATGGGGGATATATGGCACCGTAAAGTATTCAACATATTTCACTTTAACGAGCACCGACCTGGAATCAGAATTACGGTCATAGCAGAAGACAACTTGTTCATCCAATGCGAAAATGTCAATCAAATACTTTAAATAATGATGAAAAAATATATGTAGTTTATAATATAGCAAGCAAGTCTTAGTCATTATTCAACAAAAATAATTAAATATACCCACGTTTCATCCTTTTTAGGACCTCTTCTGCTTTAATCTTTTGTGTATAAATCATGTAAAAAAAATTGAGGCAAGGTTTTGCTGCCCTACTTGTTGCAACCTAAATGAAACATAAACAAATTAATAAACCTGAGAGGACCTTATAAAAGGACGAAACGTCGGTATATTAATTGTTTGTCAATAAACAATTTTCTGACTCAAGGCCGTTGCATTAATTATTCACATATTTTATTTGCACTTATTTTCATTTTTGTTTCCTACCATTCTTCATCTTCATCAGTTGTATAGACTTGAATACAGACACTGCTACAATTTACTTAATCATATTCTTAGTCTGGTTTCAGTTTACTCAGCGTTGCCCTTGGTAGCTCAGATTGTTCTGAACACCACGTGGATTCAATTACACGTCCGGTTGAGATTTTACCATCATGATTCTTTACTTATTTTTGTAAATAAAACTTAAAGTATTATTTAATTTCATATTTTAAAAATAATTACTGCACACATCCAAGGAAAAAATTGGAAAATAGGACAAGTATAATTTAATATATTATTGAACTAGCTGGGTGCCCGGCGTTGCCCAGGTACTTATTCATATAATCCCGAAAAATGATTTTGATCCTATATTAATTTTTAGTTAAGTTGGGATTTAACCTAAATCTAAATTTTCCTAGTTCCGTACATACCTTCGACCAATAGTGCATTAATTCAACAGCTATAAAATACAGTGAATTTTATTGCATCAATCCCAACAAACATACCTCAGAATTTATTTATGAATAGAATACTTAAGTATACTACTTGATTATTGCAAGATATAATTGTCCCTCAGTCTTCAGACATTACGAAAGATTAAATTGATGAAATTGTTAGCTATATTCACAGTATAAACAAATAGTCGCCATATTGGCGTCAATAATATCGCACGAAAATTACCTTACATTTGTCGCAAGGGTCGTAAAGTATTTCATATTGTTTTTTTATTATTCGATGGAGTATTGATTCATAAAATTATATCTTTTCTTCAATTAAAATTTTTCTGCTTTTTTTCATTACGAAATAAGTAACTATTTTGCAGTTACGCGGTCGCGTAGTAGCGCTTCTCTCTCTCGCTTGTGCTGTGACGTCACAATCTCATGGCACGCTGTAATTTAACACAAAATGATATTTTTAATTATTATTATTTCCACCTTTATGCTACAGTATCGTTTCTCGTGTTTTGTAGAATATGTGTACGAATTTTGCTGCTATCTGTCCACGCGTCTAAATCTGTATACAAATTAACGTTAATACATACATATATACAAATATACAGCCTTTTTTATTATATAGATGATTGAAGTTAGTGTCAATAATTATAACAATACTTAAGTATATTTTAATTAAAAAATTAAGGTCACACACATTAAAATATATTACACTTTGTTTTTTCTACTTATAAAATGAATGACTTAATAGGAGCGTTTAATTAAATTTTAAGGACGAAATACAGGTTTCTGTGACTCTTGTTAACCCACAATTATCAGGTTATGTTCCATGCTCCAGAAGAATGCGCAACTGTAAGGAAATAATTACTGCAAGGAGGCAGATCATTACATTTCTTACAAAAAAGCTAATCTCATCATATAAAGGGTTGATTTTGGCCGTTGGATTTACAGAACTCCATATTTTAAATGTACGAAACAATTTAGTAGTTATGAAGGAAGCTAGGTATTAACGACGTACGCGCAATAATAAAAAATACAATAAGCACAAAACGAAGAGAGGAACAAATATGGCAGATGTTGTTTCTTTGAACTTGATGTAACTCATGCGATTCTGATGTTAATTTCTTATTTTTCTATTATACTAGTATTCATAGTCTGTATCGCTCTCTTCTATAATTATATTATACACGGATAAATTGAAAAACGACGTCACAGTTAGTATTGAACGGCTAAAGCCCGCTCTACGTCTCACTCAGTATATCTTCCTCTTTATTTTCCTTGCTGAGCAACTAAATTTAATAACACATTCACATGCTTTCTGCACAATTTTACCGCATGTGAAAGAAAAAACGAGTAACAGAAGAAAAATAAAGAACGGGGTAGGATTCTTAAACTATAGCCCGGGGACTCTAGTTAACCCTTCCGCATCCCCCTTTCAAATCCCTTCCTATGCTATTAAAGGAGAGTTGCCACCATGTGGATTACCCTCATGTAGCCTGTTACTCTAAACAAAAATACCAAGATGGTTAAAAAGACGAATAGATAATGATTAATATGCTTCATATTTAAACAAGAGTGTACCATACAGAAGAAATAATCGAATTTGTTACAATTTTAATGACGCCGTACACCACAGTTTTGTATAGTCGGGAATCAATGGAGTCAATGAAAAGATCATTTTTACAAATATATGAAAATTTTAAATTTGCGTTTTTATTTTTAAATAATGTGGTGAAAGTTGAGCATCGATTTTCTCATCCTGTTCAATCCACTCCCCTATGGGCGTACAGTCACATCATTGCCATATTGGAATGGGCCCTATTCCGTAAAGTTGTCCTGAAATTTACATCCTATTTATGCGCCCTTTCGTTCAATTTTCGTGCATATTCTCTCCTCGTAACCCTCTAAATTACGAGTAAATGGAAAGTGGCTTGGAAATTAAGAGACTGGCTGGTCCGGTGCAGCTGTCCCGGAACGGCTAATGGCGCGCGATTTATAGCCCACTGGCCACCAGATGTCGTCCTCATTGTCCCGCCGCCATTACCGGAAACAAAAGTCTCCAAACACGTCGTCCGCCGAATTTAGGGCACTCCAGTCTGAGGGGGGACGCGCATTAACTGTAATGACTCCAACAGGGATCACTGAAATACAGAGCGTTCGATAAGTAATTGTCTCAACTGCACCCCATTCGGCACTTGAAACCCCTAATCACTTTTGCCGACGAAAAGCTTGGCACCAAACAAAATCATTAAATTTATTATGTGTCAGGAGAACAGGAACATGAAACTCCTAATTCGTTATGTATTCCTAAATCTGTAATTATACAATACATTCATCGCGGAGCAGTCTCCATTTACTGAACATTTACAGGCTGTATAATTGTCCTACAACAATTGGGTGCTTTTATGGACTGTCTGTGTCCTTTGTCGTCTCAGTAATTGAAATTGGTGGGTTGAAAACTTTCTCCATCATCGGGCATGTATCCAAAATCCCTATATATATATATATATATATATATATATATATATATATTGTAATGCCAATTAATTAAGCCATTAATTGTTTTAAATAATTTAAATTGTTAGCGAACAATTTGAATTTTAGCGGTGAGAGCGAGCAAAGCAACAATAAACGGCGGGCTCTGTTTCTATTATTGAGGGTTCGGAATGGCGATTACGCGCGCAAAAGTATGGGCAGTCTTCAGTCTACCACGAGAGGAGAGACATTGTAAAAGTTAGTCTAAGTCTACGGCGAGGAGCGAAAGAGTTCAGTGAGTGTACAGCGATGAGCAAAAGAGAAAAGTCTAAGTCTACGGTCAGCCACGAAAGGAGAGACATTTTAAAAGTAAATCTTCACCGAGCTACTTAGAAGTTTTCAATCCAAACCGATAAATAATGCGGTAAAATACTAAAAAAATCTGCAACTCATAAGATTCTTGTAAGCAAGCAGTTAGTTGGACCGAGTAGAGGCTCTAACAATTAGCCAACGGTGAAGCACGCGTTTGCTTCATTATAAAGAACTTGAACAATTTAGCGCTGAGGGAAAACGACATCAGATAGCTGACCAAGTAGGAGGATTATCCGAGTTCCTGGGAGCCTACTACACGCATTTCAACTTCATAAGTGTAGAATCTGTGATAAAAATTTAGAATCTGTGTAAAAATTTTGCAATATAGTGTACTTTTGAAGCGCTAAAAGAATGCTGGTACCAGCCGAACAATACGTAAGTAACCAAAACTTTAATAAAATCTGTAAACGCTAACTAAAAGGGTAAAGTCAGATTTCTTTCGCTTTTCTTGTAGCTTTTCTTTCATTTATCATCACATTATTTTGAAGTAAATTTTAAACTGTATTGTTAATAAGATCATTCAATAATTTTCACTGTAAATCATCAAAGCCAGTAAAGACCCTGAGGGATTAAGAGAAATTTTAGAAGCCACAAATTAATAAATAAATTTATTTGCAAAATTTTAATTAATTTTTCATTTAAATAAAGCCTATCATTTTGATCATTACATAAATGGCTACCACAATGTGGGGAAATATTAAATAATGTTTCATTGTTGATTATTACATTTTGGCACAACAACATGGGGCAAATAAATTAACGCATACATTTTTGATTATTACAATATATATATATATATATATATATATGGCTTGAAATATAATACATCTGTGCTAAAAGTATATTAATTACTAAATAAGTAGCAAACAACAGACAAGAATAAGTGCTAAATATATACCACACAACGTTTCTGCAATTCTTGTTGCTTTCCTCGTGTGATTCAACGGACGTAAAATTGACACATAAACCAGGTGACCAACTCAATGAATTTGATAAATATATGACCCTAATAAGAACTTACTTTTGTTTGTAATTTGGCTACTCATTTATGTAATTGTCATTGTAGTTCATTGATATATATGTAGGGTTACAGTCTTTTCCCCGGCACACACTTTCCCCAAGCACGTTTTCCGACAACAATATCCCAATAGACGTTTGCTTGGCAGTTCATTATCCTGAATGGTGCGTTTTTACGAAATAAAGCATAATAGACCTATTAATATTCTAGAACTGTCAGTTATCTTATTATACACGATTATTATTGTAAATTAAGTTATTCATTAATGCGTGCAACAATTTCAACCAAACTTGGTACACATTTCACTGATGATTCATGAACAAACCCCGCGAATTTAACATAATTCTGGCACCCCTCCGGGTGAGGCTGAAAATGGGTGGTATTTTCAAAATAGGCGATAACGACCTACACATATGTAATTTACGGGGTCGTTTAGATGTCACTCTCGATGTTTTCAGTGTAAAATTTCAACCCTTAAAGGTATCAGGACACCTCTAGGGGTGGAATGAAAAGCGGTGTTAAAAATTGCGTATACCAATTAGATTGGCGTCGAATCCGGTCTTACGGTAGTCGCTGAGTTTAGTTGTAGTATTCCAGCAGGATTGAATTGACGTTTATCTTTTACGGATCGGGAGAGGGGATAAGAGGTTATACTAAAAATTTTATATAGACCGAGATTCGTGTTGAATATGAAAACAATCTCGGCGATATCAAATTATTATTATGACCCCCTTCCATCCCCACGTCTAGTTATTAAACTTTAACTTAACCCTATTGGAATGTCATAACTAAACTAAGTGATTACCATAACACCGGATCCGGCACCAATATTTGTCGTTATCGCAGTATTTTTAAAAACCCCTTATATCCACACCCGTCGGGGTGCTACAGTATCTTAAATCCACGGGTTTTGTTGCTGAAATTTAAGTGATGCGTGCACCAAGTTTGCTTGAAATGTTTCCAAGCTTAAAAGAGTAACACATTACTAGGAACCTGCCTGTTAAAATACAATGAAATATTCCATTTAAATCAAATCATGCTAAGTTTATTTCTTATTAGGTTAACTGAATAAATTATTTGAATATATATCATTAATATGTATCAGACAGAGAAGTGGAGTACAGACCTGAAAGTTTGAAAATTTCATTTCTGTCTTCATGTATAGCAACGTGACACTGGCAATATTAGAGTCGAATAACACGTTTCCGGGGTCGCTGAGTTTCACAGTGTCACTCTCTAAGTTATTACTCACTAATTTCAATTTTTATTGGCAAGGTAGGGGAACACCCGTAACAAGAAAGCCTGTGAGACCATTCTCTCGCAGGTGAATCTTCCCAAAGAGCTCTGGAGGAGACTACCTTTGGAGATGCCTTCACATTACATCTCATAGCTAGGTAGCCAAGGGTTAATTAGGGCCCCTGGGCTATGGTTTAAGGATCCTACCCGGTATTCGCCTAAAAGAAATGCAGGACAAACCTAGAAAACCTACATCAGGTAGGTCGGGCATTGGGTACTTGTCCCACGTCCTTCCGATAGCGGGAGAGGAGTTTGCTGTGGGGACGCAGCATCCAAAACGGGCATAGCCAGATTCCTTCCCTGCATTACCTGCGGGCCGTAATGATCGCCCGATTCCATCCTAGGCCGTCCAGAGGTAAACAACTGAAAGCGACTTGATTCCTTCCTGATCAGTTACTAGAGTAAAATTAAGTGGAATGTATTTTCAGCGATAATTTGTATTTGCAAGTCAAGTTTTACTTATTAAAAATACAATTAAATATAATAAGAACAATTTAATAAATGACATATTAGAAAAATATATTTCCATGTATGCTACCTTAATATGATTATTATCAAACGAATGTCAAATGAAGAAAACTAATCCAGATTTCCAGCAAATATTTTGAACAAATCATTCATACAAAAATATTAAAATTATGTTGAAAACAAATGAAACAGTAAACGAAATTGTATCTTATATCTCCGGATTTCTTTCGCTTTTTCATCTAAATTGTAGGTGAATAATTCAATAACATTTAAATAAATCACCACTTGATAATGCAGTTTACGACCAGTTTCAGACAGTCTACTTATTTAAAACTAGGAAGAAGGTACAAATACGTTCCAAAACTTTTAAATTAATTGTTCGAAGCTGGTCATAAACTGGATTATAAGTAAGATTTGAATAATTCTGTTAGTTTTAATTGTATTCTTTTAAAAAGTTGAAGAAATATATTAAATTTTATTGTTTTTGTTCCGTTACCTAATTCACAATACGATTTAATTTTGTTATATATAGACTTAGTATATATTTGTTGATAATACTCACTGAAACAAATATTCGACATTAAAAGAATTTAAAGTTAAATTTCAATTAATGTTCTTGAGAAATATTAGTAGTGATAAACGAATTTCTGTTTCAAATAAATTATCAACCATTGTGTTTTTGGAATAAACAATAACTTCAGCAAAAATTGAGAACCAGTCTGGAAAACGTTGATTTTGGGTACGTAAGCGATGAACGCTTTCATTAATTTAATAGGGTTGTGGGAATATTATTAATTTTTTTGTGATTGTCGGTGCTACGGAGCAGTCTAGGTCTTACCAATATGACGGGAAGGAGTCGGGACTCGCTGAGGTTTCATACAAGGAGTCGGGCTGTGTCGTTTATATAACTGAAAGTGACCGCAATAATCTGGGAAGGAAACGGGTCTCACCCATCAAGACTGGGATTTAGAGAAAAGTCGAAATACATATGATTATGCATGCATATTATACGTGTGAATTGTATGACTCGTTTGTGAAGTAGAAGCATCGCAGTAAAAAGTCTTAACTGTGGAGAATTAAATATATTATACAATTATATACTATTGACGTGATTTTCTTTTAGTAAACCTTAGTATTTTCGTTACGTTAGTTTCATTTTATGAAACACCGTAACGAAGCACATGTACTGAGACTGTAGTTTACCTTCTGGGCGATCCACCCTGTACATATTATGTATATTTAATTATGTTCTGGAAGAGACAATTCCTAATAACTGTGTTGTCTACTGAAAAAAATTATTTTAATCTAATAGTCCAACTGTATTTAAATGAGTGCCTCGTCGTAATGAAATATTCTCGCATTCCTTCACAATTTTTATATTATTTTAGCTGAAATCTTAATTATTTTATAAATTTGTCATGATAATAACCTTTCTTTTAAATTCAAATTGGTTACGATAGACGCAAATGTATGTATGTAAAACAGCTTACTGGTTTAGACTTATGTATAACGAGCAATTATGCTTTTAGCCTGATAATACCATGTTGATTGAAGAGTCCATAATTTATGCGATTTCACTGAGAGGCTAGAATGATAAGCGATATAAATTATAATATGAGTTAATATACGAATAGTGCCTTTGTTTTTCTTTCTTTAAAAATGTGGGGAATTTTTTCGTAAGTTGCATTTTCAGTGTAGTTGAATCTTCAGTAAAATTGTATTATATATTTAGACAATGACATCCGACTATTATGTATCAGCTAATTCAATAACGCAATACAAGTGACTAATTCTATACTTTCGTAGCCCTAAAATTCTGTATTTTACTTTCCTCTCAATGGGAATTAAATTAAGAAGTTGATTACTTAAGAGAATGTTGTTTCGTCTTGTAACAAATGTCGTAGCAATTCAGAAATATTTAATTTCCGATAATATTTTATTACTGAGGTACATATATTAAAATTCTTATGGAAGTTAATTCGTTTCCCACTATTATGAAATTAATTTGTGATCGCCGTGGGGCAATAATATTTTTATATATATAAAGATATAACTCATAAAATAACACAATCCTGCGATGGTTCTGTTTTTTAATACTCGATAATTTATTTTTTGCGATTAATCATAAATTGACCTTAATTTTATTTCCATCACGTCAGGATATTTCCCAAATCATAAAGTTTAAAATTAGGAAAAAATCGAAAAATTGCGAAAATATGAGACTTTTATTATAATTTATGCAATATTTGGCTTAACAGTTGATCAGTCTGAAGAAGAGGGCCGGAGGTTCATGGACCTCTTAATATCTCATGAAAATTGCCACAAAAATAGGCTAAGTTTCTATTTTAGTGCATTTTAAAATTAATTTATTTTTATTTTCAATTATAATTTCAATGTAGAAGCTTATCTGGGCCGTTCATGTTCTACTTCCGGCTTTTCCTATTATATTCTTTATCGGCTTGATCTCTGTGAACTATCCGTCAACTGTCTTCCATCACTGTATTACTCCATTTTCCTTGGAACTTCCTTTCCATTACCTTAATGCCCTGATGAAATCTCTCGTCCATCTCTTCGCCAAAATGACTCAAATTTTCAGCGAAATCATCTTCAATCTCATCATAAATTTATTTGTACTTCTGAAACATGTTCTCAGCGATTAATTTGTAGTACGGATTCTTCTGATTGCCCAGAAATTTGGTTAAAACTTCATAAAAAATGCTCCTCATGTTTCATTTTCTGCACCTTCAATTTCTTTCTCATAATTACCATCTTTGGAAGTTTTCTTTTGTCAGGACCAGTAAGTCACCCTCCTTTGGTTTGGCGGTTGATAAGGCTGGAAATTTTCCACAAATTTATTTAAAACATTTACCTTCTTTTGGTTAGGTCCTGTTCCCTCCACTTCAGCTGTTAGACTGCATACAATAAACCAAAATACGAATAGATTATAATTCATTTTTTTAGGGCAACAGGCTACATGAGGGTAATCCACGTTGGGAAATTCCCCTTTAATAGCATAGGAAGGGTTTTGAAAGGGGGGATGCGGACGGATAGAGGAACATAGCCAAAAAAAATATAATTAAGACTTTTTTAAGACTTTTATGCTATATATTCGCAATTTTCTGACTAAGAAAGTATGAACATTTACGCTTTTCAAAAAATACTAACTTGATAGAAAAAACTAAGATCATTTAAGGAATCAGCGCTAAAAATATACATAGGAATAAATTATTAAATGAAAAAAACATGACAACCAAATATTTGAGGATTGTGTAATATATTAAGAGATTTTTAAGATTTATCTTCTATTAATGAAACATTTTATAAAGACATTAAAGTTTTGATTGGCTTTGTTTAAATTTGGTTTGTATAGAAATGTATAATCTTCTATATAAACTTTATGTCTTTGCTTAAATTAAACTTATAATATATGTAGAAAGGAAATAAAATATAATAATTATATCCTAATAATAAGCTTGTTTCCTGCGATCATTCGGGAATTAAAACATTTTACACACATACAAGTTTTTATTTTTATAACGTGTCCGTATCAGGTAAATTATTGATTTATTATTTAGCACACTTCTTAAAGTAAAAAGTAAAAATATCGGACTCGATATTCAAAACACTTTTTTATACTAAAATTATTTTAAAGTGTTATGCGATATGAAGCTTTTAAATCCAGATATCACTGGACTGGACGTCAGTATTCCACTTCTGTTTTATAACTACACAGATTTTTTGTACTTCACAAAAGTCTTTGTATAACATTTCTTAGTAATTTGAGGTTATATTTTGTGCATGTCTTCCTGCGTGCCATTAGTGGTGTTACTTGATCACCTTTGAATTGTCATGTTTTGCGGTCAAATCCGGAAGACGATTGAAAGAAGGTTGAGGACGGTTTCCGTTGCACGTAATTGAGAGCAGCGGTCCCACGTCCGTTAGAGATGCGTAAACAATAAAATTCGTATTAATACGCTATTATTATGACGCTCGGTGGCGCCGCTATCACGCGATGCGCCGTGGACAATGGCGACCGGAAGTCGTGCGGCGACCGCAAGGAGACCCGTGCACATGTTCCCGCGGTTTGCGCCTTTGTGTTGTGGGAAACGGACACAATGTCCTTCCGTCGTAGCTCACCTGGGGCGGTCCTGTCCCATTAACAAAAGTGGGAACATCTCCACTGCTCATCGGAACTTACACGCAACGCGCCCGCTGTGTCGGAAACGGCTCCTTACAAATTAAGCGGCTCATCCGCTTTTGCCTTTTGAAAAGCTTTGATAAAGGCCGTTGACAGCTTACAGTGATAGAACAGCCATGTTCGTACACTTGTGTGATGGCCCCATACCAGTCTTACGTTGAACTAATAATGTGTGACAATGGGGAGGGGAAGATCGTGGCCCGAGACTCAAGTCGAATAACTTAAATTTAATTATCCTTTATCAATGACAATCAGAGCACCTTACCTTACTTAGTTTCCTTTCCCTGAATGACAGACAAATGCCTATCTCAATATTCTACGTTCTTACTCTTAACAAAACTTAATTAGGAATAGAATAAATTGATGTATAAATATCGATTGTCCGAAACAGCGAAAAATTATTACGTTTGCCCTTAAATTCGTGGGTAATGTTCGTAAATTATACTCAGGAACAAAAAGGAATCTTCTTTTGTCTCAGAAAGGGAAATATGTGATTCTGAAAGTATTTGTTGCCCTGAATTTAAATATGATATCGGTTTCACTCCATCACGTCACGTTTTAGAGATACTGTACAATAAAAACCATACAAATACTGTTAATATTAAATATGGCACAAAAGTCTCAACAAGTTATATGATGTTTTGTTTCAAGTTCTTTGGCTCTATGTTTTTATCTTTGATTTTAGTTTGTTGTTCAACTACAATCTTAATCAGCGGGAACGCTTCCATAGGATGAGACCCATAACTGTCGCGAAAAGAGGCACATTTGGGAGAAAACAAGTAAAAAGTGAATAAAACAGAAAAACGCCTTTAGCTCCTAAACGTCTGTAGCTAGCGACCTGCGGGTGACGTCATCGTCTTCATCGGGAACGCTTCCATAGAATGAGACCCATAACTGACGCGAAAAGACGCTCATTTGGGAGAAAATAGTTTTAAACGCTTAGTTTCTACAATCTTAACCACACAATATTCAAACATATCGACTGACCTATAAAGCAAGAAATGACTAGATTATTCTATATTTCAACAATAATCGACAAGCATTTTAGTATTTCATTGTCCTTGATGCCTCTTTTCCATAGTTGAAATCTGCTGATCAAAGTGTTCTAAGTGCTCATCGTGTCCGGTAGGAAATCTGGGTGTGAATGCCGGAAGTGTATTTTGAAGGACATATTAAACTAAAATTTTTATAAGATAGTTGGCAATATCACAGTAATTTTCCGCCTTTTAATTCCTTAAGCTGTTTTCTCCAGTGTATTTTTCCTGGAAAATTAGTGATCATATTTATTTCCCCTTCAATTTTTTTCCTTGACTAATTGTTGGAATCTTCTGTTTTAAGTATAAGCCAGGAGTTTTGTCCATGGCTTTGACGAAATTCTTCATTAATCCTAATTTCAAATGTAACGGAGGTAGATATACATTTTTTTATGATTACACAATGCCTCATGTTTCACAAATTTCTGTCTCGCTTAGGTTTTTTTTGTGTGTCCCTACTATCCCAGTGACACAAAAGCTACAGTACCTGTGTACCCAAGGTGCAGACGAAGAATAAGTGTAGTTACCTTCAAATTACGACAAACGATCCATCTGAATTTTGAAGTGTTTCCAATACAAATATAAATTTTCTTTCCGAGTGATGGGAATTTAGTGAAATTATTCTGAAGCTCCATTCTGGTGGGTTATGCTGCGATGTCTCCATAAGAGAAGAAATATCACTAAGCCATGTGCCGTGAATTTAATATATTCAGATATTCAAACTTTTATTTTGATATACAGCGTGTTTACAACTTTAACAAAAAAAAAACAATCAGAGAGTTTCTTTTACAAATAACAGCGCCGGAGCAACTACCAACATTATTTATTTTTAATAGGCGCTGGCGCAGCCATTTTCTTCAAGAACGTTAATTTTACAAAATTTGTGCTGATGGAGAATTTTCGAATACCTATTTGAAAACCTAATAGAAAAACTGCATTAGTACAACTGTTGGTACTCGTAGGCAGAGATTTCATCCGACTATACACTGTCTACGAAGAAGGTAGTTCGTTTTAATACATACAAGAAGGTATAAGAGGTATATTTCTAAAAAAAACATTCTCTGATTTCGTGTCTGAAATTGTCTTCTTTCCAAAACTGAGATATTTGAATTTGCACGTAAGATTTTTATTTTAGATTTGTTTGTGAGAGATGATGACATAAAAAGAATGCGAAAATGATCGAAAGTTGAGTTATGTGGATCGCTATGATTTTTAGTGTCACTCCAGATCTCATTTTGAATCCAATTTCTGCACCTATCTGCATGGGAGGGTTAATTTTAATAAAATATCCAAAAATCCTGTTCTAAGAGGTTGTTAATTTTGTGTGGTGAAAGTACCAGTGGCATTAAATCACAAGCTAAGTAAAATAAAGCGGAATGATACTGAAAAACTTTATACAGGGGAGTGGAAATTAATAGAATTCTATAGAAGATTGTGGTATGGAATAGAACTCCGTAGAAACTTGTAAGTTTCTAGATATCAATATGAACTTAGTTTGTTGAGGAATATTCCGATCATTGTTGATTATATTTACGAGAAAAAGAATCTTTTCCAGTTATTCCTGTTTTAATGCATGTCATTTTCATTACGATCTTATAGTTGATTTTAGGTTATATTCTTTAATTAGCAATAGGATACATTTACAATTAAATTTCATTAAGAGATTTTCATTTCTTTCTACATTAATGTAAAACAGATAAACAAATAAATGCTCGGAAATCGCAGGATAATTAGTAAATACCTGTCAAAAACCAGTCCTGGGCTGACTTATAAAAATATGAAATCAAAGTTTATATAAAAAAATGTGAAATTTATGATAATTTGACTTTAATGATTACTCACGTAGTTTAAAATATAGCGATTTACAGTTTTATATGACTTACTAAAATTTTCATTGTACAGTAATTAATGTACACTTCACAAAAATCATTCATTTTTTTTTCATGTTTCTTGTACACATTATTTTTATTACTTTTGTATTTTCTTGTTGACTTTATTTTCCTATTTAAGTATTGTACTTCTTCGTCTGTGTTTTACTTCTATATTGAGGTGTTTTCCTTTTTATATACATTTTATCGTTGTATTTTAATATAGGTCCATGTAATGTGTCGTGAATTGAACTTTTTCCGTTGTACTGGAATAATAGAATCTATAAATCTAAATATATATATATGCCTTATATTTTCCTGAACCTATGTGATGCAATTTCAAACCTGTACACTTTAAATTCTTCATATCACTATTTCCTCTAGAGTATTTTTTCATACATTTGTAAGTAATATCAATTTGACTTGTCCAATTTCCTCAGCAGAGGGCTAATGGAACTAATAAAATCTAATCCATGTTTCTTTATTTTCTTTCAGCCGTTGATTTTCAGTATTTTCTCAGTGCTTTATTTAGATTTGGATATTTCTGACAAACTTATTTTATTGGTAGCTGAAAGTATATTTCGGGAAGTATGTGCAGTGTGCACGGAAGACTGGCCCCGCGGTGCGCTTTCGGAAACCCGATCCCCCAGGCCACCCTCCGCCGCACTGCGCCGCCCACGCCGCCCGCGCCGTTCTCGTACAGTCAGCAACCCTCACAGTGAGCCCGCCACAGCTGCTCTATTATTTACGAAGCACTGTGCACGTGTCGTCAACGTTTCACTCGTCCTAATGCCCCCCCCCCCACCCCATCTTTTTAGAAAAAAACGAACCTCTTTAAACTCCGAGGTACTAATCCTGACTCAAACGGTAATACAGAATTTTGAAATGTCTGCTGTTCGTATAACTACGGTTTATTAACAAATTGTAATGCGATGATGAACAAGCGATTTTTTTGCTTCAGTTACAAAATTCCAAAAGCTTAGCTTGAAAATTTAATGGTAAAGTCGTATTAATTGGTACCGTCCGTCATGATAGTATACGTAAATTTTCGTGATCCCAGACCATCCTTATTGATACACAATGTTTATTATTGGTAGTTACTCTGTGACTACATAATAGTGAATCGTACACAGTAAACGACTTGTGGTAATACTATCATCGCTCAAAAAATATACTTAGTTTTAAAAGAATCCGAAATCCAGTCGAATTTGTTCAAACTTCGGTGTTTCACCTACACTTATAATTTATATATAAATATGCATATGTAATAAATGCCTTTATTGATATCTATCGTGGTGGGTAAAGTGTAAACTCCAGTTGAAATCTTGCAGCCGCATGAGTACGAATATGGGAGTTTCAAACAGCAGCACTTCAAATACACGTGACGTCGCTTGTTTAGGAGTAAGCAATATAGTTTCACAGAACATAACATTTTCACGAACAATACGTCTTCTCTCACCCAAAAATATCTTTAACATAACCTTTCAACTGTTCTGGATTTCGTGCCAGTCGTTTTGTTTCCAGAATACAGAACAACGCCTTTACCTCACGGCACAAAAAACTAAGTAATGCACTACCAATTGCTCATTTTTAAGATTTATGTTGGTATTTATTTATCCAGTAATACTCGAATGAGAAAATAGAAGTATTTAAAGCAGCATTACATACAATTTTCACTTTATTGTTCCGAAGACGACAAACACCACTTACCGTTATTTACATACAGCGGTTGATATACTACATTTAATTTATTTACAAAACATTATTTTATCTTTAATTATTCATCATGAGCTTAATACAGAACATTCTATGTTATGAAAGTGAAACTTGGCCCCTGACAGAATTACAAAATTAGAACAGTAGAATTCGATTATCTGAGGAGAAGTCTTCAAAAAACAAGACAGGATAAAATTAGAAATGAGCTCCTTTGGAAAGAAATGAAGGTAACCACGTCTGTCGTTAAAATGGTATGGTCACGTACAAAGAATGGAAAATGGAAGATGGCCAAAATAAATATACCTCCTGGAAAAAATAAACTGAGCAGACCCAGATTAAAGTGAAAAACCCATGTGAAAACCATAATGGAGGATAGGAATTTCGAAGAGGGAGATTGGAACGACATAGAAATGGAAATTGAAGACGGCAAACCTATAAAACGGAGAAAATCCGAAGAAGAAGAAAAATAATTAGTAGCAATAAAATCAATTGAAGCCAATTAGAAATAATATCACATGGGAAACATCTAAATTAATTAGAAAATACAGATTAAATCTACAGGGCAAAACTGTATCACAACAAGTCTAAAAATATAAATGCATTTAAGGTCGGACATTAATTCATGTATGTACATTTTTTAAACCCCCACATGGTTAGTATACTACATTTAATCCATTAACAAAACATTTCTCTTTCTTTAATTATTCATCATATAAGAAAATTGATAATTTACAGTTTATGTCTCAAATAATAGTGTAAAATCAAAGAAGTCTTTAATTTATCGCATCACCACCAGCTTGCTGCAGGAATGTACAAAACGACGGAGAGATGAAGCAAGGGTCGTGTCTTGGGTAGATTTTTTTATGCTTTCTCCGATGTCGTCCCCGTCCAGAATGTCACGAAGCTGCAGTTTTCGCACCTCATATTTTGGGCACTCTGCGATGAAATGTCTGACATCATCTGTAGCGTCCATTCCACAGTCGCATTACATATATTAAAATAGAATGAAATGAACATGATAATATTTTTATGACATAATTTTTAATCAATAACATCAACCAATTAGTCAAATATTTAATAACAGCAATTTAAAACATTACAAAAACACGACGTTTCGTACCCAAATCTGTTTTCGGCCGCAAATTTAGTGCAAATCGCACTTTTGAAATTCATCTTCACCAATTCTCATGTAATTAATTATCAAGAAATTATCTTTTAATTAAAATTTTACGCCTGAAGAGGTGCCATAATTTAGGAACGAAACGTTGTCTTAAATTTTTCTTAAATCTCTGAAAAGCAGTACAAAATACATAAATAAAAAAATGAGAAAATGTAGGAAAGATATTTTTGAAAAAAATAAGGAAAGGAGCACGTAAATAAAAAATGGTTAGTAGACTTTAAAAGATGTGGCCAAGAGAATTAATTTAAGTAATAGTTGTTTGTTGTTGCTGTTGTTTTCTTCTCTATCATGTTTTAAATTCTACATTGCATATCCCCCTGATAATTTTATTGCTACCAACACATCTGGCAGCCGTCAACAATTTAGCTCATACAATTATCAATGATTCTTATTGCTAAATAAAAAATTAAAAAATATTAATAGAAAAAAATAATATATATTTTTCAAAATTATAAATTTAATGTTTTAACAATTTTTTTAAAATTTAACATATATAAGAAGTCTGAGTTTTCCGCTATTCCCATTGGAATAGTCGTCCAGCTGCCTTCTAAACTGGTCGAGGCACGGAGAAGGGAATGCTGCGTCCCCACAGCAAACTCCTCTCCCGCTATCGGAAGGGCGTAGGACAAGTACCCAATGCCCGACCTACCTGATGCAGGTTTTTCTAGGGTTTTCCCTGCATTTCTTTAGGCGAATGCCGGGTAGGATCTTTAAAAAATAGCCCGGGGGCCCTAGTTAACCCTTGGCTTCCTTCCTCTACCCTTCCGCATCCCCCCTTTCAAATCCCTTCCTATGCTATTAAAGGGGAGTTGCCCAACGTGGATTACCCTCATGTAGCCTGTTGCCCTAAAAAAAATATATATTTTTCAAACTTTTCTGAATTACAAATTTAATGTTTTAACAATTTTTTTAAAATTTAACATATATGCGAAGTTTTTACATTAAAACAATTGATAAAAAGAGCTTAAGGCTAACTATGAGCCATATTAATCAAGTAATTTCGTTTTCAGATGAATAAGTAGAAGTACGATACCTTGACCTGTTTTCAAAGACGAGAATAAAAAGTATGTATAATAAAAAAAATAGTACATTTAATTTTACATATGTTAAATTTATCGTAAAGAAATATGAAGGAACTAACAGACGACAGCAAAATTCAATGTTTTGACAAATTTCAATGCTATTTCTTTAGCGCGAAGTTTTCACTTGGTGTCATTTCAGTAATGGAATTAGAAAGGAGAAAAAATAGTTAATTACAGATAATAAATATTACATTTACTAATATATTAAAACTAGTACTTTCGTGGGAAATGATAATCTAAAACAATTTTTACGAAACGGTTAACAAATCCATTACTATAATATGACGGAAGACACAATAACATATTTTTCAATAAAATTATGTTTATTACCGGTTCTTGGTAGGCTGTTTAACAGTTTTACCCCGGAATATTTAATTCTGGATTGATAAAGTCATTAGTAAAGAATATATTTTCGTTACGTTTTTACAAGTTTAGATATATATGATGTAAGTAAAGTCAGTATTCCAAGTTTTTAGAAAACGGCTAACAAATAAATTGAATATTAATTATTATTGTTATTAGTTATTTTAAATGCTCGATTTTTTAACTTTAAAATTGCTTATTTGGGAGGAGAATGTTTTATACTACAAAATCGTCTCCCTAGGCGGAATGAAAATAAGAATGATGTACCTTCGCAGCAATATGTTTGTCTTCTTTCAGGGAATTTAAGTGGAGTGAGTAACAGGCTGACCCCAATTTACCAGCAAGTAATTTAATCTGATAATTCTATGCCAGCGTGGAACACAGCAGGGACGCAATTTGGAGAAGCTTCTTGTGCCAGGATCATTTTTATAAAGAAACTTAATTCGTGGGTAATCTTCCATTCCATTGTCCTTTTCGCGTATCACTAGAGATGATAACTAACGAATAATGTCTGATAATGTCTGTAAGCAGTACGCATCTCTGCAGAAGACTGAATATTGAATGTTTGTTTGACACGGTGCAACTTGAACGAGCTCTACATAAGAAACACTCAAAATATTTATACACTATCATACATAATTATAGTAATTTTATTTTGTACAGACTATTTACATTTTCGTATAGTTGTCTTATTTCCTCAATAAAGAACAAATCAATCTAAAGTATTATATCTTATCTTTTGGAACTTCACCTTACTTTAATTTCCATTCTAATTCCTAGCACTCACAAATATTCCCTTCACTGCATTACTCTAAACCAGGACAAAATGATTTGCACTGACCTACACAAAATTTTTGCTTTGTAAAATCTAAAATGTTTTCTTAAGGTAATATTTCGAGTTTTTATATCAACAGCCGAATTTCGCAAGCAAGTTTTCTCATAAATTGTTTCAATCTCGTTCAATATAGAAACGCGTATTCCGACGCTTCCCTGTTTTTCTGATTTCGTTTAATTTTGCAGAAGTATGCATACATTTGAAATATATTAAAGTCAACTAAAATGTGACGACTATTTCGTAGAAGCCAAGTCTGAATTTTGTAAGCCTCCATAAATCGTTTCGCAACACATATATTAAATTGGTAAACGTGTTATAAAAAATCTGTCATTTTATTATCTTAACCAACAAGGAAAAATCTTACATGTAGGAAAATATTCCAATAAACTTTCGTAGGACACAATCACGTTTATACTGTAGTGCAATTTGTTAATATTTTCCCATTAATTTCAGTTTTATTTTACCTTGTCGGGTACAGCTGAAAACAATTCTGATTCTTTTTAATGTGTTCAACTGTTCGGTTCTTTCTTGTCCTTTTTATTACTAAAGTGTCTTCTTATTAAATGTTTTTCGATATCATGCACATATAGTGCGTAATTTCTATATGTTATCGCATGCTTTCACTAAGGCTATAAATAAAATTGTTAGACCTTTTTAAAGTACGAATCTTTCTTTGCTACTACAGTACATATATTTTGGCACGGGATGTCTTTAAATTATTTTTTAATAATATATATATATATATTTGTTAAAAGAAACGAGAATCTATTCTTTACTAATGACGTGGGTCGGCTTAAACTTTATCAATCCAGTATTCATTATTCCGGGATAAAACAGTTTTTACAGTGTACCAACGTAAGAAGCGCTAATAAACAACAAATGTTTATCAAAAATATATTACTGTTTGGTCTGTAATATTATATTAATGGATTTGTTAAACGTTTCGTAAAAAGTTGTTTTAGACTATCATTTCGCACGAAACATTAATAAATGTAATATTTAATATACATTTAATATATTATATATAATATATTAATATATATATATATATATATATATAGAGAGAGAGAGAGAGAGAGAGAGAGAGAGATTACAAAGGAATTTATTTTACTTGAGATTTTCTCTCTTTAGTTCGGCAATACAGGATATGTATTTCCTTTACGACCAATGTTTACGAACATTTAACCCTGGTTCAAAATGTGTCCCTAGGTAAAGGTATAAAAGCCTTCAGAAGTAAACATAGAAATCAGTTGAGCAGTAGAGCGCCAGGGCAGTTGAGCGCTAGCCCGAGGACAGTAGGGCGGTCTCAGTCAAGTGGCTGTTGGTGTTGTTTACGTTTTGTCTGGGAAAGCTAAGCCGAGTGACGGGTCTTGGGCCGAGTGGACTAGAGTCGGTTACTCCGTCTATGTGCGTCGTTGCTTTTTGGTCGCTGTTTTTATCTGGGTGTGAAATCATTCTGATCCTAAGAATTTTTTTGCGTTATAGTGGATCCAATTTGTACTTTTTGAAGGACTTTGTTTTTGCATGCGGATTTAGTATAACGAATCTCACTAGAGGTATTAACTTGCCAAAGGTTGGTAAAAGGCCACGGGAGATGGTAATCCTGTAAAATGCCGTCTATCTATGACAGCTCTGCCAACAAATCCTATCTGCACACTTCCAATGGTGGCTCTGGGCAAGACAGCTTGATGTAGCAAAGTGGAGAAGGGTGTTTAATTTAAGGTTGTGAGGATTCTTTTTGTTTACTACATAATTGGCCACAATGTTGTTTTATTCTAATTGTACTATTTTTATTAGAGGCGTTTTATACATATATATATATATATATATATATATATATATATATAGTCGCGTGTCTGTGAAAACAGAGGATAGAATACGAGGAGTCTATTCGCATTGTTATGAAGATTCTCTTGATGTCGACCAAATCTTACAGGTGTGGATTCTCATTATACCAGAACACTTTCTTACTTTATGTATTTTATTTGTTTCTGTTAGTAGGTGACAGTGTTCATTACTTAATAAGTATTATTTTGGAAGATGTATAGTTGCTTACGGGATACCGAGAGTGATAACTTAACTTAGTACTCAGAAAATTGAGACGGAAGAATAAAAATCGACAACGGTTGGTGTATGATGACATATACAAGAGAATTAATGCGAACGAAACGTACATTTCGTTTAAGAATACTTTAGTCAGATTAAATAAGTAGACTTCGTAATAAGTACGTCAATATAAGTTGTGCAACTAACGAGAGACTATGAAAAGAAAATTTCGTGAGTTATTGATTCGAATATAGATTCTGCATGCTACCTACGTGTCAATTTATGAACCAAAGAGGAACAACGACAACATGAATGATATGTTGAGGGTAATAGAGAAAATTCCGTTTGCGTTTTATAAATGCCATATAACTGATACTGTGGAAGTGCATCTACACTAAAATATGAGTACTAATTTATGCCAATGAAATGACTGCTTAATTATTTAAGGCCTCTGACAAATTGGACTGCTACAAATTTGGCAATATTTTCACGTTGGCTTCTAATTAACCGTATCGGCGCCTTATTCGTAAAGCTTTATCCAGTTACACTTTCTCTGAGAAGGCGTATATGGCTACCAAATAATTAATGTTACCACAAATATATCTATATCACTTTACAGATAACTTATATATGTGTAAAAGCATACACACATGTCCAAAATTCTGTCTCAAATTCGGACTCTTGTTGATAGAAAATTGTCTTCGGAGCCTTACTGTTGATCACTGACTTTCGTAGTGGATGTCTCATATCAATTTTCAGTCTTCAATTTGATATACTCATTAAATTCATAACTTATTCAAGTTATTTACAAATTTTGGTTAGTTGCAATGTCTTTAAACTATACTTAGGCATATATGAGTCAATTAGGTCAAATAATGTTTAAGATACACTATTCTAAATTTCAATATATATTTAAATTTATAACTTCCTAGGTTTAATCAGTCACTAATTATGATACCTATACTCTTATAAATAACAAAACTCTTTATGAGCAGTCATATATAAATTCAATTTGTTAACAATTGAAACTGCCATACGAACCACGTTTAGTTGGCCTACGTAAATTTATTAACTAAATTTATCAAATATGTATAATATAATTGAATCTCTGTGAAATAGTGTATTAATATACAATACACATTAATTAAACTGATCTTGTACTTGAAGATTTTACAGATGAAAATGGTTAAAATTAAACAAAGGTTCCTGACGAAAGCTTGAATCCACAGACAAGATTTTTGAAAATGAATGATTCATAAAAACTAACGAAAATGTTCTTTTAATTTGTGATATGCATTATTGATATGAAACTCACTCGTAAGATTACAACTGATCCAAATTACCCGTAGCAAGTGAAGGAGTATTTCAGTTTTGAAAGTAAAACCCTCAAGGATAGACGATGCTAAAAAGATACAATAACAACGTCCGCACAAGAAAAAAATTGTTGTTGAACAAAAGAATCTCGTTATTTCGAACATCTAATTAGAATCCAGGAAGACGTTTTTAAAGAAGTATGTAAAGCACAGGACTGCATGGACTGAAACGCTGTCGGTTGGAATGGAATGCCCTTATAATAAACCACTAGACGTAATTCAAATGAGGTGCTTATAAAGAAGCCATGAATTTAAATGCTCGGAATAAATATTGACAGGCTTAAAATCAAATCAGTGAAGACAATGTTAATAATGACAAAGGAAAAAAAGGTTTTTGTTTTTATATCGTATATGGATAAAATAAATGAATATATACGTTTCTTCAAGTAACCCATTTAATTTAATTTAATTGAGAATGAAAATTTTCAACAAATTACCAACTGAATATGCGGCATTGTCACTGATAAAAAGCATTTTATATTTCCATTGAAATGAAACAAAATCAACCAATGTAACATTCACAACTGGAAGAGGTTGTTGCCCTACTGTAATCCTAAATGGTTTACCAATACCTCAAGAAGAAACAGTTCAGTACCTGGGAATGCACCTAGATAAGCGCCTTACATGCAGGAAGCACATATTCATAAAACGAAAACAATTTGGACTATAATTCCAGAAAATGTATTGGCTCATGTTCACTGGATTTTAAAATACTACTTTATAAAACAACTATCCGGATAATCTGGTCATATGGGATACAGCTTTTGGCCACAGCTAGCAGATCCAACATCGATATTATAAAATCAAAAGTACTGCGATCCTTGGTAAACGCCTCATGGTTTGTACTGAATGAAGTAATTCATCAAGACTTTGGAATATCCACGATTACTGAAGAGATACGTAACAGCAGTGTGCGCTACCAAGACAACGTGGTCACACAAACAAACTTGTAACTGTTCAACTTGGATGACGAAGAGTCTAGGCTTAACAGATTGAAGCATCTTTATTTTAAAAAAGAAGATTCACGTGATGAAATACTCTACAAACTTCTACTTTTAATTTTGAAAATATTTCAATGGAAAGTTTTTCACCCTGACTTTTAATCTGTATGGTCAAAACAGTAACTAAATGTCTCTTTTTATGACAGACTTTTAGAAATAAATAAATTTAAAAAAATATATGTTTCCATTGCTCCAAGTAGAATGGCAGAAGATATTACTTTAACATTATTTTAGTGCAAGTAGAGTCTGATTATATTAATTTATGGCATTCCTATTATTTTTGCGTTTTCACTCCTCGTCAGAAAAATTGAGCTCCCGTTCCAGGCGTAGTGTTTATTCACTGATGGGTTACGAAAGAAAATATTTCTTCCCATTACAAAGTGTCCACGTGCACGCCTGTTTTCATTTCAAACATATGCACCATAAATAACCATAAAATGCTAAATTTAAAATTTTCCATTTCGTTTAGAATATAAAACGAATATTTTTTCGCAAATCTCAAACAGAAAAATATGATTTGATACTCACCGAAGTCTCAACTAACCGACTGTTTCTTTAGCGATATGTTTCATTCGACTAGTAGAAAGCCATAAGTTCGAATGTTCACCCCGCTTCCGGTGTGTTTTTTTTAAAGTAAAATACTTTTGAACCGAATCATTTATGTCTTTCATAATCGACAAGTATGCTCAAAAATTACAGAGAATATTAAAGGGAAATATTTTAATTCTAATTGTTTGTGTTGAAGCAGGAATGGCTTCGATTGTTACTGGAACAAACAAAGAAATATATCGGCTACAATGTTTCAAGATGAAAATAATAATGGAATCAAGATTTCCTCTTGTCGCTTGGTATTACCGGTTTTTTAGAGTGACAGGCTACGTTACGGAGTGTTATCCACGTGGTGACAACTCCCCTTTTAAAGCATAGGAAAAAATAGTGGGGATTCGGAAGGGTTGAGGAAGGTAGCCATGGGTTAACTATGGCTACAGAGCTGTAGTTTAAGGATCCTACCCGACATTCGTCTAAAAATGATGCAGGCCAAAACCCTAGAAAACCTACATCAGGTAGGTCGGGCCCTTGGTAATTGTCCACGCCCTTAAGATGTCGGGAGTGAGTTTACTGTGGGGACGCAGCCTTCCCCTTTCCGTTATCTCACCATTTTAGGAGGCAGCTGGCCGACTGTTCCAATGAGAATGGAGGAGCATCTCTTATTGAATGCCCAAGGTCTGCGACCTCTCAAAACAGATCGATGTGGTTATAAAGGAGCTACGCAAAGTTGAAAAGGAGAACAGTCCATGATAGGTGGAAAAGCCACTGCTAAGACCGCTTCCTACGAAGTAATACTTAATTGCAGTTCCGTAGGAAGCAATAATTGGTCATCGATGTAAAGGGAGGTGTTTTTGAGTGGGTAAGAATCCCACACTACCGTGTATTCCTGACTGCTATATATCTTTTTGAAGATATTTCACCTACCCTCGTTAAAAAAAAAGAAGGTACTTCGGCTTGTGGAAACCTTAATTCGAAACAGAGAGAGAAGAAGGCATCCCCCAAGGTAGCCCTCTCCAACTCTCACCTCTACACTTCCGTTAGTAGCCTGTTCCTTATGTAAGAAACATCTAACTATATAGCAAAAGCTGAAAGTAATGTATCCTAATTATTTCCAGCAGTTTATCGTATGATCGTTGAAGAAATTTAGAAATTATAATTATTTCCATATTAATTTACATTTGGTAGAACAGGGAAATGATTCAGAAACTACGATTGTAATGGACGGAAAACCCGCAATAGAGTAATAAAAACATAAAACAAATAATTCAAACGTTATTCAGCTACTGTTAGAAAGAAAGTAGCATAAGAAACAAATGAACGTTATTAAATGTACAGTTATTTGGAAGTCATGACGTGGTGTTGGACTCTATACTGGTACAGTACAACAGATTTTAAAGGGAACATTTAATTTAAGAAGAACTTTTCTCATCAGTAGTTGTAATAACGTATAGATTATGGAAGAGTTGTCTACGAGCGACTGTTTTTCCATAGATAAACAGGCAAACGACTAAAACCATAGCTCGTGGGCGTTTCTTTGTTGACATTTCCGTAGGTGTTATTTTGACAGTGGTGTATCCGAGGTCTGTAGCGGACTGTACGGAGCTAAGTGCAAGCTGGTGTCTCGCGCACGGTTCAGTGGACTCGCTCCATCTGCCAGACGCAGCCATGGAGCACGCCAACCCGCAATCAATTACACGCTATGGACCAAACTTCAGCGTCTCTCTCTTCTGTTTGCACACAACTCGCAACTGGTGCCATTAGCGGCGGGGGAAAAAAAATAATACGCTAACAACCTTTTACGCAGCAATTACGAGAATGCCATAACCGACGCAAAAATTGATACCAAATGAAAATTTTCGTTTGCTTCGTATAGCTGAATCACGCTTTAATAAGTTAGTTTCTTCGTTAGGGTAAGTTGGATCAATTATAAGTCGTTTTTATCTTAGACTGGAGGCGACTAGAAAGTCATTACAAACTGTCAACGCCTTAAAGATATGTTATTTGCATTACTTTTCATTCATTTAGCTTTCACGTAACAGAGAAGTAGGTTCCATAGTTTTTTAAAAAAACTATAGATATTCATTGGACATGAAAATCTTGAAAAAACTTATATTTTTATTGTACCATTTCGAGAGTACAACTCTTCCTGATTTTATACTTTTATAATACTTTGGCATTTTGGAGACTTATAGCATTTTAAAAATAGTTTATAATACGGTTGCGCACAAAGGTGTAAATACATAGCTTATAAAGTAAGAGCTTATAAATATGGAAGCTATAAAGCCTGTTTATCAAGACTTGCCAGGCATAAATTTTTTTCTTCTGAGCCAGGGGTTATCTCACAATCGTCTTCCTTTATCTGGAGGCACGATTTCTTCTGGACACTTCCATCACCCCGGCGCCAACTTTTATGTCCGTATTTTCCCAGAAAGCGACAGCTCGACTCTGGGCACATAGACACTTTTACTCAATTCACATAAAAATATCTGCATGTGGGGAATGTTCTTCTGCCCTACAATATGCAATATGATAATTCTGTTACATTTTATACTTGTATAATACTTTATCATTTTAGAGACTTGCAAGATTTTAAAAATAGTTTTTAATATTGTTGCGCACAAGGTGTAAATACTAAGATTCTAAAGTACGAGTAAAGTAATTTACTCATAAAAATCCCATGCCATTATCAATTATGGAAACTATAAAGCCTGTTAACCGAGACTTGTCAGGCGTAAAATGTTTATCCATGTATTTACATGGCCGAACTCAAAAATCAAATGAAACTGTCAATACCTGTATTTGGAGACGTGTGTCTAAAACTCTATTTGTTGGCATAACGACACTGAAAAATTGGTGTAATTGATGCTGTCATCTATTTTAATGATGTAGCAATAATCAGCAATAATCAGATCAAGTGTTTTATAAATCCTGGTAACAATATCACAACAAGATATTTTCAACGTGTTGCAGAGGCAGAAGTACTTAATAGAGTATGAATAAATACTCTTATCAGTGATATATTTAATGTAAACTAAATATTGCAGAAAGTAGGTTATATATAACCCACGGTTATCATTCGTTTGCCAGCTTAATGGAATGATTGCTGTAACAGTTCCATGTGAGTTGGAGGGAGTCACATGTGCTCGTGAAGGCGTTCTGATGCTGTATTGACCACTGGTGACGTCAGCAGGGGTGAGGGTGGCAAACCGCCATACATTACAGCAAACAACTCCGACTCTTTTCTGCAGGGGAAGAGCATGCTGTTGTCTTCTTATAGCAACAATTATCATGCACATTACGCATGCGTGTTCTGATGTCCGTATGTATGTATCAAAGTATATTTACGTCACGGCTTTTCCAATTGATTAGAAAGATATTAACCTCTACTTAAATTTCCATAAAATTATATTCTTGAGAAAATACTGACATTTTAATAAATGGTGAAATTAATACTTTTTAAAATTAACAAATATTTAATGAAATAGCCAATAAACAGCAAAATTTGTTGAATAAATACCAAACAACGTTTCTGCAAACTGTAATGTAATAGCTTTATGAATCACAAGTGACACAAGAATCTTTTGTGTTCATCTCAAATACTACTAAGTACTTATAATTTTTTAGGCTCTGTGGTCAGGGTTACAACAAATAATATTAAAATTAACGCAAATGGAACTTTCCATACAAGTGCTACATAA
Source organism: Zhengitettix transpicula (assembly GCA_037074705.1). Classification (NCBI taxonomy): domain Eukaryota; kingdom Metazoa; phylum Arthropoda; class Insecta; order Orthoptera; family Tetrigidae; genus Zhengitettix; species Zhengitettix transpicula. The sequence continues at coordinate 182,552,078 of CM073591.1, read as the reverse complement.
TTAAAATAATACTTGTACTTTCCAGCAGGGTTTCTAAAGGTGTGAATACAACATACCAACCTTCCATAAAAACGGAGAAAAAACTATGGTATTGGGAGGTGTCGTGTAAAATTCAGGGTGAACAATATTGATAGCAACAAGTCGAAGTTAGAACAGAGCGTCCAACATACATCACGTCACAACTCTTTTTTAATTAGGAAGGGGGGGGGGGTAACAGGCTACATGAGGGTAATCCACATACTGGCAACTCCTCTTTAATAGCATAGGACGGGATTTGAAAGGGGGATGAGGAAGGGTAGGGGAAGGTAGCCAAGGGTTAACTAGGGCCCCTGGGCTATATTTTAAGGATCCTACCCGGCTTTCGCCTAAAGAAATGCAGAGCAAACCCTAGAAAAACCTTGATCAGGTAGGTCGGGCATTGTGTACTTGTCCCACGCTCTTCCGATAGCGGGAGATGAGTTTGCTGTGGGGACGCAGCATTCCCTTATCCTTGCCTCGACCAGTTTAGAAGGCAGCTGGCTGACTATTCCAATGGGAATAGCAGACAACTCTTACCGTATGCCCAAGGTATGTGACCCCGGAACATAAACCTCACAGAACAGGCCGTGGTGCCTCGGATTGTGGGAACCTTAGTTCAAAAACGGAGAGGAAAAGGCATCCCCAAAGGTAGCCCCTTCGTGTCTCTCCTACAAGGTTCTGCCTGCGAGAGAACATCCCTCGCAGGTACTGCCTGCGAGAGAATAGCCCCCGCAGCAGTAACAAGGTGCACGTCACAACTCTGACACAAATAGTAGTATGAAGATTTATGTATGTATTTAGAGTTAACAGCAACTGAACCAAACTGTGGGAAAATTAGTTGGAAATCTCTTATTACATACAACTCAAAGAAATGTTTCAATTGCGTTAACAATTGAATATTCATTAAATATCTATATTTATATTAAAATTAGAAGAAAGGTAACCAGTATGTTATATTGCAAGCCTGAAGATTGTTTATTTTTCCGTGCAGGTCCGGACAGCAATGCCACGAGTCTGTGACGTCACTGCTGACGGACGGTCCCCGCTCACCGATATTCCTATAACTTCTATAACTTTTCACCTTTACATATCTAGCCGCAAATCTTTATCATAAACTAGTGATTTCTTTAGTTTTGTCGGGTGTAATTCATTTCTGTTTTTCACGGATGGAATTAAAATCGTTGTTGTTATACAAATGAAAACCTCACAAATAAGAAATATTAGCAAATTGTCGATTCATTTCGGGTTGAATATCCAGAAATTATAATTGATTGGAAAATATTAATAATTATACACTACTATTAACTATATTTTTGAAGATAGCTACATATAGATTCTATAGAAACTAAATTACAGAAATTAAATAATAAACATAGCAACCTATTAGTCAGAAAAAATTAATTTTTCAATTTGAAACATATTAAACTTAAATTTTTTATTTTTGTTGTCATAGTTTAAAAATAACCAATTGGTTTATAAACCACATATTCCGGAATGCAAATATTATGCCACATTTATGAGTGAAATGTTACAAATTAGATCTAATGTATCGGCCATTATTGTTAAAAATGGCACATAAATTTACGATTATTTATTTTGTGATCTATGTGTAATATTATATGAAATTTATATTTCCATTGTTTTTCACCAATTTCAATAACACTCGTAACAACCGTGTCAAAAAACAGTCATGCAGGCCGCAAAACCGCACGTTACAAGTAATTGTCAATTTAAATTATTTTTATAATAAATTATAACACTGTAAATTATATTTATAAATAATTGTATTTTTAAATTATCATGTATGTAAGACTGTTTCTCAATTTATTTGTTTAGATAACATAATGTCAGACATGAAACGTCGTGTTTAATATTTGTTATGTTTTAAATTGAATAATTTAATTTTTTTCTGACTAGTAGACTACTATTTTTATTGTTAAATTTAAATACGAAGTCAGATTGTTATAATTGCTAAATTTCAGGACCTTTGGTCTAGTAACCTAAGGAAATGGGAAAAGGTGGAAGCTTCTGAAATAACCTTTACAACGTGAACTTACGGAGATATAAAATATATTTTTGTCTACCGGCACTGATTAAAATTGTACATATTATTATAATTCACATTTTACAGAAATTTTCTAATATTATAAATTTTAAGACCCAAAACAATTTTTAGAATATGTCTAAATAAAATTTTTGAAACAATATTAAATTTGATCTGAGCAGCATAAAAGAAGTTCTCTCTTTATACGAGAAGACAACACTGAAAACCGCGGTCTGTATCCGTCGCCTTTCTAACATGCACAAAAGGCCAGTCCCGCGGATAAATGACAAAAAATACGTTGTTTTCCACTGCTGACGTAACTAGTCCAGAAATTTTGACGGGAGCGGCATGTACACGAAAGTAACGCTGAAACATCCTAAATTGGAGCCGAATCCCTGGTTATTGATATCGCTGAATTTGATTATGACATTTAAGTGCCGTTTAACTCACCAGGGGTGAGGGTGGAAATTTTAAAACAAGTTAAAACCCCAGATTGGATGAAAAAACCTTTTTTGGGGTCAAAGAGATAGACAGCACTCCTCCAGATAGTTTTATTTATAATTTTAACCCCTTTAGGTATCTAGGGTAGCACCTTTAGGTATGTGGGTTGAGGAGCGTTACTTAAAATACCGCAAAAACAACCGAGACTGGAGTCTAATCAGGGGTTAAGGATGTCGCTGGGTTTAAGTAAGGCAATCCGGACAACGTCGGCTAGTAAGAAATATTAAACGTTACTACCTGGTACATATGTAATGGTAATGTGGTATAAATTCACTTTAAATACTTTATTTTCCTGAAAAGGCTCTATTTCAAATGTGGAACTTTTTCACATATAACTTAACGAAAGCTGAGAATTTAATTAAAATAATTTCCTGTTAGTTTCCTATTAATCCTATTTCATAATATTTACACTTAACATTACTTATGAATGAATTGTATAAGGTATGTCAATTACGCTCCCAAAAGGAATAGGATTGAGATAGAATGAGGAAATCTGCAGCTTATAAACATTGTAAATTAGAGTGTGAAGCAAATAGTATTTCGAACTACAGAAAATATATTTATTTACTTCACTCATACGTACGTGTATTTTAGAGACATAAGTGTTACTTACTTTGCAATAAAATAAATACTGCGTCTTTCGTTGAAATATAACATAATAATACTAAATACAGAAGATAGTATTTGTGTTTTCTTTTGAAATAGTTTCCCCAATTATTTTTTTAAATTTATTTCTATCAATGCACATTAATTGCATTAGTCATAGGCATGACCTTGATCTTATCACACGACGTCTTCCCAGTATTCGTCCGATCGATCCTGGGGAATGAGAGTCCCCCAATAAAGGATGACGCATTGATTCCATTCGGGAAGTTCATATACTTGGAAGCTGTAGAACTCATTTTGTTGTCACTGAAACGTAAATAAAATGTAGTAAGTATTATGAATGAGAACTACGTAATCAAAAAGAAACAACATGATTGGTATGGTTCATTAGTTAAATACGATAGCGCAGTCTAATAATGCAGCTTACGAGTCCTTGTGAGGGCTGTAGTGATCTGCTAATTTCAAGACGTTAGAGGGGAAGGTTGTGATTCTGGCTTGTTAGGACGAAAATACCTACCTGTGCAGACAAATTCCTCCGTTTGGCGTCCATTAGTCATGAGGCTGGTCCCGTAGGAGAGCTATCGACAAGTCTATTTGTCAGCGAGGCAGCGCTTACCTGACCCACTAAGCAGCTTACCAGGTGACCATTGTAATGGATAGCCAGAAACACTCAACGACTTATTCGTCTCGGCTTTTCTCAGGTTATGAACAACTCGAGCCTTATTAGCCAGGGGAAAATATCAACCCTTGATGTGTAGTGTAGACACGCGTACTTCAAAATCAACTACAACTATATTTAAACATGTGTCTTCCAGCATATGATTTATAATACTGATATGTGTTGACAAAAGTAAAGCTTAAATCGAAAATATTTGTGTTTATCTATAAAATATTCTACTATAAAACATTAGTTCCGATGAATTCAATAAAAAATTTTAAAAAATAAAATTGATGTTATTGTAGAACGAAAAAATTAAAGTTACAAACAAGAAAAAATAACGTCTAGACAAAACAATATATAACACTCTGAAAACGGCGGTAGAGAATGACCGCAGAAACGTCAACATCAAGAATCTGAACCTGGTTCTTAACCGTGAAAAATTTATTAACAATTTACATCGAATAAGCTTACATTCATTAATAAAAACGTTGCGTATATCCTAAAGTAAAATTTGTGTAGTAATGAATTCTCAATCTTCAGTTGCTTAAAGACGGTGGTTCCTTTCAGTAACACCTTTACATTTTAAACCTTGCAACTACAATAAACTGTTTTTGTTTTTAATTTTAAAAATATATCCAGTAAGAATGTCTTCAATTAAGGGAGGCTAACTGTTATGGCTCTAGGATTATAAATATCCGAAAGCAAAAACAAAAAGAAATACAGGTTCCATAATTACAGAATACTGTAAACGTTTTTCGTGTGTATGTTTGATTGTTAAAAAGTAAAAGGTTTTAAAGGATGTGAGAAGTAGTTTTCATGTCCAGTATATTTTGATAAAATTATTACGTACGCATAAGGGAATTTAAATTTGAATGCACGTAGAATAGAACCGTTTCTAACCTTAACAATCTCCATAATCAATTACATCTTACCGTAGAAAGGTTAAATCTTCAGTAAATTACGTAACTTTTCTAGGCTTTATAGTAACTAGAAATGTTACAATACCTAATATATAAGAATGTCTATAATACAATAAGTTGTTTGTATAAATTAGTGCGTTGTGGCTTATTCGGGTCCGGGTTCACCTTTTTTTTAGGGTAACTGGCTACATGAGCGTAATTTGAAAGGGGGGATGCGGAAAGGTAGAGGAGGTAGCTAAGGTTTAACTAGGGTCCCCGGGCTATGGTTTAAGGATCCTACCCGGCAATTCACCTTAAAGTGATACCTGAATCAGGTATGTCGGGCATTTGAGACTTGTACCACGCCCTTCCGATAGCGAGAGTGGGATTTTCTGTAGGTCCCCAGCTTACCCCTCTCCGTGCCTTGACCAGTTTAGGAGGCAGCTGGCCGACTATTCTAATAGGAATTCAAATGCAGGCCCGTGCAATAATGGAGTACTAAGCCCAGGATTGTCTCGTCGCCTTCAGAGACTGAATTACCGTCCGTTTTAATGCGTAGATTGTTTCATGTGTAGCAAACCAGAATTTCCAAACAATTTTTACTATAAGGTGATTATTTAAATGATTCGTTCGAAGTCTGAATCTGCTGATGTTTCTGAAAATGAACAAAAAACCTTCTACTCTAATTTATAGATTTTTAAATATATTGTAAAATAATTTTTGGTGGAGATTTAAAATTTATGTAATATAAATAATTAGTTTTAAATTAAAATTAATTGATTTAAGGGTAAAAACATTTTTAACAGGGTCCTTTTAATTGTATCCGAGTAATTTCAATTTACTCATTTAAATTTAAGATAATTTACTTAAATCAACTACACTTAAGACTCAAACCAATTACTAATGCGTTAAATAGACAAACCTCTGGTCGAATTCATGAGACTCTGAACATAATGTAGGTGTGATTTTATACGTGAGGCAGAAATCTCAATACCTTATGTCCCAGACTAGAAGTTTCCCCATGCAGGTAGACTGGTCGAGCCGCCAGGAAATAATTCACAGGAAGTCTCTTAATCCGTAGTCAGCTTCCTCCTTCTCTCATCGGCGTAATAATTATCAGCATAGGTGATGTTAAGCTATCTTCATCTTCTCCTCTTCCGTCGGTCGGGCATTTCTTCCTTCAAATGATTTATTATAACTTTAGATTTCTCTGCTATTCCTTTACACTTCCTCTTTCTCAAATAAGCATATCAGAACTTTACATATCTCTCTCCTCCTCACTTTCCAGACCTCCTCCTTCTCCAAGTTGTAGATATGAACCGCCTTTTTCGTCTCTTGTCCGCCTTCTACCTAGACTTTCATCGTTCCCCACAATAGGGGAGAAACATCTTCACGTGGTTTTTATCAGTCAATTTGCGTCGTTCTTACAATTTCGCGGGTTTACTATCACCTGTTAGAGGAGTTTACTTTTGGGAATTTTGGTGAGGTCGGTGGCTTCTAAGCCAGGGGTTATGTCATAATCGGCTTCCTTTATCTGGAGGCACGATTTCTTCTGTACGTTCCCGTCACCCCGGCGCCAACTTTTTTGGCCGTATTTTTACAGAGAGTGACAGCTCGACTCTGGGTACATAGGCACTTTTACTCAATTCACATAAAAATATATTATTGTGGGGAATGTTCTTCTGCCCTACATTATTTCAGACAAGGCGATAATTAAACGCAACTTAGTGAAGTTTGGTGACGTCATCTCACACTATTGAACTGCCACTGGCGTACACAAATTTATTCATTTATAGTATAGTATGTAGTGTTTTTATTATAATAATGGGTATTTTACAAACAAAATTTTAATATAGCAAACCTGAGACAATTAATTACTAACAGGTTGGCGGGCTAAAATACCTTTTAGGTATTTGTGTTCAATAAATTACATACATTAATACATTCCATTTTCCTATACTATTTTCTTATTAATAGATATTCAGTACTACACTAGAAATCACCCTACAGATCGAAGTTCGCATTTTCGATTACGAAGTAATTGCGGAATGTGAATAAAAGGAAACGTGAAACTCCGTCAAAGCCGTCTTAGTACAAAATTAAAATGTAGCCGCAGACCTATTGACCACTATGAATTACCATAATCGGTATTCAATAATTTGAAACATGACATTAGCGAAATAATCCTAAACAAGTCATGTTACAAGAAACGAACAAACAAGAAAACAAAGTAAAGAATTTTCTTAACCCAGGATAACTGTAAACACTGTAAACATGATTCGCGTCTGATTTTTGAACATGAATACTATTTATACAAAGAATGAATGAACATTGAAAATAACAGATTTTAGCGTACAAGTACAAATTAGTCAGAAATGAAAATAGAAAATTATATACCCATTAATTATATTAAATAATTGCTGTTGTTCATAGACCGCAAACAATTGTTAATACATCCAGCTGAGACATTTCATTTTCTTACTTTTTCACAAAATATTTCACATACATGATTTAATTAATTAGTTAATATAATCTTTGATACTCTTTTCTTATACTACACAGTCCTAACTTCAGACGAGTATTATCAACACACGACACTGTTTCTTTATGTTCATCGTAGCTGCCGTCTGTTGAGATATGGAATTAAATTTTGTAACATTTGAACAAAGAACATGTTGAACAACCTTTCTCCTACCACGTATGATCCACCGTAGACAAGAAAATAATTACCTCTTCTTTTAATATTTTATCCTTTTCTTTCTTATACAAAGTTTCTCTTTCTCCTTTTCTTTCTTTCTCCTCGTCTTTATTTACAAACAAAATTTAAAAATAATAAATCGAAGACAATTTATAACAGGTGGGCCAAAATACGCTTAGGGTATTTCTGTTTAATAAATTACATGGATTAACACATAGCAATGTTGTATTTTTTTAATCACTGATACACTACAAGTAATTTATATTTAAATTTCTGTATGTGCGTGTTTCTTCAGCCTCTGCTGTTCTAGATTATTGTCACTGATATTGATATTTGTATATTTTATTATGAAACAGCACTAATTACTTGTTAAACTACATCAATCTCTAATTTCTTAGCTTTTAACGGCCCACTGTAACATCCAAGAACCATGAGAATATATAATTCCATTTTTTCGGATTGACATCATTATAGTCTGCTGAATTGCACTCCGCATGTCAAGTGTAATGGAGGAGTAATCTGAAGCTAGTTCTCTCGTTTATCGGAGCTGGTGTTTGTAGCGTCGGAGAAGCTCATAGTTTACTTAATTCCGGCTGTGCTCCCTGCCAACAGTCTGTTTCCGCCACACTGGATCTCAATCCAATGATTTGCCGACGCTATCTGCTGATAGAATTACTGCGTCGGAGACGTTTGCTAGGGTGGCCAGGCAATAGATGTCAGTAGCAAGAAAATTGCTGATATTACAGCTGCGAGGGGGACTGTCCCCAGCAGGCCAGGGAATAAATTGCGGCATTCCTGACACTGATACTAGATATGAGGAATGCGGCCAACGAGTCGTGCAATTCAGCAGGGACGGCGTCGTAACGAGTTACAACTAATTATCTTCTATCAACCAGTTTCCCGCAAGTCTTTTTTTATATATAAATATAAACTTATGCTATAATACGTTCCTTAGACTGGCGCCAAATAAAATCATTAGTAAAATAAAGTTACAATATTGGTCATATCATACTGAACTAAATATATCGAAGCATTAATTCCAACAAATAATTTTGAGCTCAGTGTGCCCTATACTCAAACAATTATCATCCATGAAGTCCCAATACGAAAATGACAATTCCCTTACAAGAATAATAGTTATACTGATCAAACAACATTGAATTATAAATGAATTAACCAGTCAAATTGGTTAGAAATTTATTTTAATAAAAAATTCGAACATATTAATATAAATTGGCAAGACATATCGTTCCTTTTTGGAAACTCCTGACGAATGCATATATAATTTGTCTTCACAAATCAGAATATTATTTGTTTCTTGAAATATGTGATATAAATATATTATAAAATATAATTATATAATATATAAAATATAAACAGAATACCCTAAGCGTATTTTGGTCCACCTGTTATAAATTGTCTCCGATTTATTATTTTTAAACTAGCTAGGTGCCCGGCGTTGCCCGAGATGTGCAAAACATTACGAAATACGCTGTCTTCAATAAAAAAAATATCAATTTTGAACATTTAAGTATTGTTTTTATCATAATTCTATGTATCTTCCAGTGCGTATTGCAAGATATAATTGGGAAACATATTGGTCCCTGATCCCGTTAAATATTCCACGTTAAAAGTCAAGTTATTTAAAAGAAAATTAATGCCATGGATTGTATAACCTTTCATAATAAATTATATTTATCACTCGATGTGGTATTGGTAGATTTCATTATACTTATTATTCAATCAAAATATTTTTGCTCAGCTTCATTTCTGAGAAATTGAACATCTATAACGTCGTTCCCAAAAATGGAAAACAAATATTGCTATCCTAACCTCAAATTTTTGTTTCACGACACAAATTGCACGCAATAATTTGTTTACATTTATACAAATTTATAGAAATACGTTGCGTAAAGTATAATTAATTGTACTTTTAATTCAATTTAAATGTTCCTATTTCTGTACATACATTTGACTGATAGTGCATTAATTGAATAACGACCATAAAAACTTTCGGAGTTCCGTACGTCATTTTCAATACTTTTATAGTTACAAACATATAATTCAGCAGTCGTACCTTAGACAAATCTTATTATCTTCTGAAATATTATACAGGATACAATAGTACGTTATATTATGAAATTTTATAAATCTCGACCGACACACATTTGAATTTATTATAAGGCGCCATATTGGCTTTATCAAAGATAGCGGGATAATTAACTATTCCAAATTAACTTTGCGCAAGGATGGTAAAGTGTTTCCTATTGTTTTTTATTACTATTCGATGGAGTAATACCTGAAAAAATTTTACTTTTTATTCAATCAAAATATTTCTGCTTTATTTCATTACGAAATACAGAACTATATTTAGGATGTGCGTGTCATCGTCTCGCGCAGTAATTTAACCCTAATTCGTAACTTATTTCAATTATAATTATTTCCACGTTTATTCTAGGGGTTTCTCACCCCCACAGTACCGGTTCTCGATTTTGGCAGAATATATATACCAATTTTTGTTGAATTCTGTTCACGCGATAAAATTTGTATAAATAACAACGTTAATACATACATACATACAAATATACATCCTTCTTTATTATATAGATAGATTTTGTTTGTAAATAAAGACGACGAGAAAGAAGAGGAGAAAGAGAAACTTTGCATAAGAAAGAAAAGGATAAAATATTAAAAGAAGAGGAAATTATTTAACGTTTGCGTTTTACATACACGTTACAGAAAAGGAACGATACGTAGTGCCAATTTTTTTAATATGTTATAATTTTTTATTTGATTAAAATGTATTTCTGAAAAATTTAGTATCAATTTTTTTTATTGTACTAAAATATATTTCTGACACAATATGCTGGTTTATTCATTTATTTCCCTCACAATATCACGTGCAAACCATCCCCCCTTTAGTGTAATGACGCTACAGATCAGTCGGTCTAATTCTGTTCATATTTAGTTCTTTAGTTTTTGGTTCACCATCGATCCCTTCATTTACAAATCACAGAGAACAAATGTTACACACATTTAATTTTTTTGTAAAAAAAGCAGCAGAATTTTTATAAATCTTTGATCTGGTGCGGATGAAATTAATATGCTGTATTCAAAAATTCATTTGACGTCTATATGTTTTTTAACACGTTATCCGACATTAGAAATATTTTTTCAATGTGTCGCATGGTTGCATTATTATTTCGATGCAGTGGTTGGTAGTAGCGGGAGGGGGAGGGGGTGGGGGCATCAGTTTACAGACTGGTTTGATGCCTTTCTCTCTGTCTTGTTGTGGCCTGAATCAGCCTCCTCAAAACACAGAACTTACAACATTCGACATGTCTAGTATACTAGTATACACGGTGAGCACAAAGTGTTTCTATTTCTACTTTCACCCCCTCGGAAGCTCGGAGAAACTCAATGTGGAGTTATAATTCTCAGTAACTGTTTTATATCATTTCCTGTAACATTAACTACATCTTTTATCCTAGTATTTAGTGTTTCAATATCATGAAGTGACGTGGAAAAGACTCTTTCCAAGTATGTAGCAGGTTTTGTTTACTATCAAATCCTCTTATAATAACGTAAAATCTAAATTAAAGGACAAAAATAAATTACGTTATTTATTCAAAGTTGGTTCTTTCACTACAAGTTGTTGTCTCTAGCTCGGAGAAACGTTCATATCTTTTAATCTCAGATTTAACTGATAAAAATACTTTACTGATCCTTAGACTCATTATGGAGTACGAAGGGCTGGAAAAATATGTCTTAGAACTGAAAAACTGGAATCACTTTCAGAATGGAGAAAGAAGGCCAAGATTTGCGCTTTGATTTAAATATATACTAATTATCAACTCTGCGATGAAGTACACAATCCGTACAATTCCACCTAATTTATGTTTAAAAGTAAAAGAGGAAGCAGAGCACGGGTGTGGGAAAATACTCCTTTCTGAATAAATAGATTATGAATTGGATCGATTTGCCTGAAGAAATGCTAAAGACTCTACGTAAGAATAGTATAAGATTTCAAAGATACGTTAGATAACCTTGATTTAAGAACGTAGATTAGGAATTATAAATATACTAGACACTTTTTGAAGGTGTAGCTACATAAAAATGAAGTTTCATGGAGTGTTATAAATGTATTAGATACATTCTAAAGAAATTGTTATAAAATGATTATTTTTTACAATAGAGGAGTGAAGTGTAGTAATGAAAATGTGATGAATTTTTTTGAAAAAATGTTAATACTAGTTACTGATAAATTAAGTAAGACACTGACAAAAATATTCTGTTCTATGTTATTTTTTAATTTAAATTGAGATATAATTTTATGTTTAATTATAGCAGCCACCAAGCGTAAACTAAATTGCAGTTAATTAATAGATTCATTCTTATCGTTCGCAATAGTTTCCTGAGAAGAAGTTGCCGCATCTATTACAAGAAAAAAGCTTAAAGAACAAACTTTGATATAAATTTTACGTTAATCATCATAACGATGATTCGCTGATAATGAAATTTTGCCCTCAACTGTTCTTTGCATCACCTTGCTAATTAAACCTGGATTTCTGGGTAAGTATCCCTCCATTTTGACTCGTGTTTTGGATAGAATACTCCAAAGACTTGCTCGACAATTATTTTTTCAAGATACGCGTTCTTTTATCAGCCTAAGTCAAAACCTTCCATTCTATTTTCAATTTGCCATAATTTATTTCCATGTATTCATGTATCAAGAAGCATAGTTTGAGAAAAAAAATCCATAATATAATTTCTGATAAGTGTCAGATGATAAATTGTGAAAACCACCGGAATTGAGTCATACTTGATGAAAAACCACAAGGACCCACATGACACATACAGCAAACATTGTGTTGTTTATAAAATCTCTTGCTCTAATTGTAATTCCTGCTACATAGGACAAACAAAACGTTCCCTTAATACACGTATCAAAGAAGATATATCTAATATCAAACTTCCCATTAATAAACAATCTGTAGTATCCAAACATATAATCAATTCTAAACATACATTTGATTAGCAAAATGCTAAAATTTTACACATTGACACCAGGTTCAATTCCAGACTCATTTCAGAGATGCTTCACATTAAATCAAACATCACAGCTATTAATTTTACAAACAGACACTATGAAACACAATAATTGCTATGATCCCTTATTACTACGCTAAACCTTCTGTTTTCCCATTGTCGTTGCTCCCTTATTGTTACGCTAACCCTTCGGCTCTCCCATTGTCGTTGCGTTTTCGTCGCTTTTGAGTGTTATCAACTGACCATTGCAGTTGTGTTTCTCTAGGCTCTTCTTAGCACCTGACGAAAGGCACAGAAACGTTATATTACCTTTTTTGTCTGTATTGGCTATCTTTATTATTCATTAAAATTATTCTTAACTTAAAATCTTCGCGCTATTACAGGTAGAATAAAATGATGAAACGTTTTATTTTCAATCATTTTAATTTATAAGTTAAACCTTATTTCTGAGACAGTGATTTTCCATCCACCTCATAAGTCATCGTCTATAAAGAACGTGATCTTAATAAAAAATATGATTTGCTATCACCAGATTGTGTGTGACCACATAACAAACTGAATTTTAATTTATGTATTTCAAATGATATTTACGTATTATATACTGATAAAATTTATTATTAAACAAATATTAATTTATTTTATGTAAGTTACATTCTGGGTTTGGTTCTCTCAAACCGTTTCCAGTTGAGGTGCTGTGTTAACTTCGAAGATAATCACATTGTTTGCGACGGCTTTTTTTTCATTATTTTCAAAGGATGAAAACGAGAATTGCTTTAATTTTTCATGAATCTCATTGAATCATGCACAACTTTGGTTTCTGACGTAATCGATGCGGTTTTTCGAGTCGTTCAGATATCGACGACGAATAAGAGCTCGTGAATGCTATATATTGCATGGAAACGGGTGAAGAAGTAGTCGTTAGCTAAGATCAATTAACGGAGAAACATCTCAACCAAGAGATAGAGATGTCGCCAGTAATTGTGGCATTAACGTAATAAGAATATATTTTTAGCTGTATCATACTACCAAGGCTTGTCAGGTTTCTTAATTTGAATGTTAGACATGACTACGTCTTTAAATGGATGTGGACGTAAACGTGACACAGAAAGAAACACTCGCCCATGAAGCGCATGCGTGTGGTCTCATCTCAGACCCCTGCTGGCGGCAAACGAGAATGTAAGTCTTCATAAACATAACTGCACACGAGTCCGCGCCCCAACGAAAAAAATACACCGACATGCGACTACCCAATGAAACCATTTGTGCATTACCTACGTTGAACATTCATCTCTTTAGTAATTCCTCAATTGGTCCATTCTATTATTACGGTGTGGGATAATGGCGCCAATGCAATATGTGAACAGACTTTTTAATTTACAAAATCCGTTTAAGTATTTGCAAGAAATTTTAGTACAGTGGATGTTTTTCTAAGTGCCTAAATAACCGTGTCTATAAACAGGCTGTGTAAGCTAAGATTATTTTTTAAGGAGTGCTCGGAGTCGTAGGTCGCTGCTCTGTTTCTTAATCCTGAAGAGGAACAAAGTTTTTACAGTTGGAACTACATTTCCGTCCCTGAACTTTTATCTCTTCTTGCAATTTTATTTAATCTCTCTACTTTACTCTCCTCAGACATAGAAAATGGAATAACCGATAATATCATATCCAAGATAAACGTAAATATAAATAACGGTTTATTTTCTTAATTCCACAAAACTACTGAAACTAAAATAACAATTAAATTGCTTACTGTTTCTTAATTTCGTAAGCACATAAATTTTTAAAATACTTTGATATAAATCAACATAATAAATGTTTTGGCTCACTTCTGTCGCGTTTACCCTACCCTAATATTTCGGCTTAAATAATTAGTTACAATTGTAATTTCACGTCGTACCTACAAGATTCAGTTTTGAACTCATTTTAATCACGCTTGTTACTTGATTTTTTAGAAAATAATGAAGTGATAACATTAAAATTTCACTAATACTTACTATGAATTTGAACTCGTTTAAATCACGCATGTTACTAGATTTAAAAAAATCAAAGTATTGAAAACATAAAATAACTCTCTAATATTATTATGCTTTTGATATAAATTTAGTCACGCATGTTACTTTATTTTCTTAAAAATAAATTAACTGCAGCACTAACATGTATTTTATTATTATTATTGGCAACGAAAATTTTTATTACGGTTACCCTTTTTGTGGCGAACAGAGATTTTTTTAAGTATAATTATTGTTCAGATACAGACAGTATAGATTCGTAAAAATTACATGAATACAATACTTTTCCTCTCGTGGACCTCATCATGCGGGTTAAACGATTTGACTCGCACACAGGACGGTACAACAAAATAAAGATGAAAAGATATTAAGAAAGAGTATCAAGTCCGTTCGTATCACTTTGGAAGTGAAATGTTCAATTGTTCACTTTAATTTGAACAATTTCAGAAATAATTTTTCAATGAATTGTTAAAATAAAAATTTTATTATTTAACTACAGTGATGATAATCTTAGAATAAAAGTTTTATCAAATAAGTTTAAAAAATAAATAAAATAATACTATGGTGTTTAGTAAATAGATATTGTTTTTCATCCAGACGTTTTTAATTCGATCTGTGTTCTTTAGGAGTCTTTTTGTTTGTGCTATATAGATATCAGGATAACACATGATTACAATTAATCTTCTAAACCACATTTTGATTTTCGTGAGAATTAATGGGGTTGTTGCAATTCTTAATAATTTGAGATATAGAATTGGTATATTTATAGACATGTTGATGTTATTGTGGAAATCAGTGAAACCATATATTACCCAAATATTAACTATAGTTTTAAATTGATATATAGTTATATTAAATAAATTATATAGGTCTTTTTCTCATTTTAATGATGATTAAAAAAACTGAGGACTCTCCCTAAAACGTGGGCTTACCAGTTTTAAGTTAAAGCAGAATTAACTGAAACAATTACTTCCAAAGAGAATTAAATAATTAATTTTTAAAGATGTATTAAAATGAGGAAAAGTATTTAACTAAATTTAATCTATATCACTCTTGACAGTATAAAAGTGTTGTACGACTCCATTAGTCTTGGAAACGATTTTATATGGAATTTCTGAATTTAATAATTTCATACGCTCATTTCATCATGATTGCGGGGGAAAAAAAATCTAAAACCGAATCTACGAAATGGATGTAATGCATTATCATTTCCTGTTGTCACTGGCAAGTTCTCAGTAGTTACCTGCCTGACGATTCCTTGTGTAAGTTTCCATTCCCTTTTCAAGGCTTTGAATGTACCTGTTTTAGCTTCACCCAGAAAATTCTCGAATACACAAGAAATTCACGACACGTATAACCGAAAAATACAACAAATCAGAAATTAATTTTGAATGATATAATTTGAAAATTTGTAGATGTTATGATCAACTGTCGTGATACTTTTCAATTTCCAGACTGAAGAGTTACAACACTTAAGAAAAACTTAAGAAAGATTATTTAATAAGCCATCATAAATACAGTTTAAATAAAATTTGTTGATCTTAATATGTCACATTTCTTAGATGAACCTTTTATTAAAATTGAAAGTATGATTATAATCCAAAAATTGTTTTGTAATCGGCGAATGTTTTCATTGGTTTTATGTTCCATAATTATAGTTAACAATGATCGTTTGGTCTGACCGATATAACAAAATGAGTGATTATTGCAACTAATTTTATAACTCTAAAAAGTATTTAGCAAATATTTTTGCTTTATAACAAAAAAGTCAAAGAATTAACAGGTTTAAAAATTACACAGATATTTAGTTTTTTAAATAATATTTTAAATTTAGTAAATAAACACTTTAATATATATTGAAGGGTTTTGTTCAAAATTAATGTCTGTTTTCTGTCTGTTGTTCGAGTCAAAAACTTCTTATGTTACAAAATTATTAATTAATTTTATAAATTTTGACCATTAAATACAGTTTAATATAATAATACACGCTAAACGTGGACACAACAAAAATAATTATCAAATATCCCTCTATACGTAATAATTCTGGGAAATTAAACTTTTATGAGATCGATAAATTTTATATCTACAAATAATAGTTTGTTCAGAAATTGTCGTAATGAGTATCTTGGTATGTATTCGTGAAAAATATTTTTCTCTGGTTGCACAATAATTTACAAATACTATTGTCTCATATGATTCATGTTTCTTCTTCTTCTTATAAGACACAAAATATGAGATAACAGACCAAAAAATTAAATAGATTTTTTATAATAATCTCAGTCAAAACAATACTCCGCAATTAAAAATGAAGACAGCAGCTTAATAATACTCTCCTAATTCTGCAACAATTTGTAACCGACAAAAATCGAGTAAAAAGTTAAATAAAGTGCTTATCTTTAGAAGAAGATTACGTTAATTTTAAAAACTAGATTGTTTATTATTATTATTATTCAATAGTAGCTATTATTTCAAAATTAATTTTGTATACTTATTTTGCTTTACAAATGTTTTGAGGTTGTAATTAAATTTATTTGCTTCCGTAATACGCTATTTGTCGCCTTTGCATTGAATAAATGTTATCGACGTTACAACTACATGACGTTCCTTTCGAAAAATTTTGACGGAAGTTGTCCCTAAATGTTTTGTTTTGAAAGAAAAACAGAAATCTCTTTGTGGAAATTTTCATTAACACCAAAAATTTAATATTCCTTCCGAGAAAGTACATTTCGTTTTTCGATGTTTACAGACTAGTGGTTAAGCATGAAGTTACAGCACACACAAGTGTAACTGTAGCATGCTCTAAACATGTACTGAAAATTTTGTATGGCAAAATCAGCCACAAAATGCCGCGTTCACGATAATGCAAGACCACACACCGCGAATGTTTCCGAATATCTCACAAAATTCAAGAATGAATTTTTTTGGTCATCTTCCTTATAGTATATATTTCTCTAGTTGTGACGTTTTTCTCTCCTACAATGTGAAAAAATATCCCAACTAGAAAGCTTTTTGTTTTTATCAATAGACGTAGTGGTAAAGGTTGAAGAAAATTTTGAATAGCCTAAAATTGATTCCGTTCAATATTTCTTCCAAGACTGCGAAAAACCTGCGACATAATTGAATGTCATGTAATGATGACAATTTGAGGTGGGTAATGAAATTTTGACGCGAGTAATACATTTTAAACAATTCTGAAACTTTTTTAACGAACATCACTCCGCACTTTTACGTGATCCATCATACCGTAAGTGATTATATATTTGACAGCATATTATATAGCCCTCGTTTTAATTCTGCTTCATTCCATTTTTGGCGTTTCTTTAATTATAGTATGTCTTTTTCTTTTCATTATCTCTCTTGCCAGCATAACATTCACTGTTTATCCCTTATCTTTCTCAAAATTAATTTATTCATTATTTAATCCTTTCCAACATTTACATTTAGATTATTTGTACCATTTTTCTTATGTTTCCACACGCCTTTATAAAAAATACTGTACTGATATTATCTTACCCTCTTTTGATTAAATACAAGTTTTTCTTTGATATATCATTTAATTTACTTACCCTTTCTTCCCACCTTCATTTTAACAAATCTTTCCTGATTTTGTTATTCTATTTCCTTCATATATACCCTGAATAAATTTGGTATTATCGTACAGTTTACATTCTTGTAAATATTTTCTTAGATATTACCCGTGCAAGTCAGAAAATATTTACTGTCACCAAATGTTTGAATTTTGTCTCTGCTTGTTAGTTGTTTGCCTTTCCGTTTGGTATATTATACGTTTCCTGTTAACTTCTGCTTTACTGTCGCCCATAACATATTTACCTTGCTTATTTCCCTCATTTTCTATATATATATATATCTTCCAGCAATGTTTAATTTTCTTACTTTGGAAATTATTTCAATTGGCTTTATATAATTTAACATTTACTGTCAAAGGCGACGATAAAGATTTAATCTCTATAACCTGGTTTCCTTATTTGATTGAATGCCTAGAGGATTGAAGAGAAAAACTAGTCTAGGTAACAGAATTCCAGGTATCAGACGGTAAAAAAAAACCGTATAATGTAGAGAAATCCGCGACAGCTGTCTATATAGGGCTGGGTTGAATCGAATATTCACACTTGTTTTTTTATTCTTTTATTTTATTTTGTCATGAGGGTAATCCACGTGGTGACAACTCCCCTTCTCTAGCATCGGAAGGGATTTTTTAATTTTTTTAGGGTAATCCTTATGGTGACAAATCCTCTTTAAAATCATAGGAAGGGATTTGAAAGGGGGGATGCGGAAGGGTAGAGGATGGTAACCAAGGATTAACTAGGGCCCCCGGGCTACGGTTTAAGGATCCTACCCGGCAAGGGATTTAGTCACCTACACGAATTTTCTATGAATTATCTCAATTTTTCACCTGAAAGACGGAAATAAGTTTTGAGTACTGTTTATAAAAATAGTTAGTTTAGTTTTTTTTGTTAGTCTTGTTTCTTTATTACTTAGACTTCTGTATTTTGCATGCCTTTTCTCTGATAAACAAATTTTGTTTTTCCTTTTTAATCAGTAAGATAATATTGTTCATAATATCCCAACTTTTCATTGATATTACCATCATGATCATGTACATGGATTAAGAATCTGTTTCTTCCTGAGTCTTTTAACTCTGTCAAAAAAAAATTGTTTTTGACTTCTTCTACGTGGATACAAATTGACGCGTGGAAGTGAATGATTAACACATTTTATCTTTCTGATTCTTGTGGTGTTAAACTTATTATGCATTTTTATATATAAATATAAATGAATATTATATATGATTTATATTTAAGAAACGTACGGACGGCTGAACGGCGTTGTATTGAACACCAAAGCCAGATGAATTTTCAGTGGCCGAACATACACTGTGGACAGGACCGACATTTTAAAAATACTAAGATTCTAAAGCACACCATCGAAAATAAGGGGCATAAGAACCCCATCCACAGGGATTTCAGGTTCTTAATTAGAACGGCATGAGATCCGATCATTACCGGGCATCAACATTGAGACAAGTGCCATCAGTGAACATTTTGATCAATCAGAATACGAAAAGGTCAGAATTAGATTCACTTCGGCTCCCTTATTAGTCGGTCCTGACAGAAGTTTGAATTAATAAAAATTGCCTAGGTACATCAATGCAGGTTTTTCAAGGGTTTATCCTGCATTTCAGGAAAATGCCGAGTAGGTCACCAGAATGTAGTCGAGGGGACCTAGTAACCCAAAGCTACTATCACCACCCGCATCCCTCGGTCGCACAACCCTCTTTTAAACCCTTCCCAGATCCACACACCAGCAAAACATTTGGTGGAGCAGTCACTACAATGTACTCACATACCCAAATCCACATTTTAGCATTATCAAAATTAAATTTATTGACTCATTCTTTGCCGAAGAGGGCTCTCACCCCTTTAACGGCCCCGACTATTCCTCTCAGATTAAATACGTTGTTAGACTAGACTATACTCGGCAGACCACCTGACGACGACGGAGATAATTTCGCCGAAACGTTTTGTTTTAATAAACAATTGACCCGTTGATAAGCCGAGAATCTTTTTTGTTATGCGTTTACATAAAATCTTCACGTCTTTATCGTATTGTAAATAAAAAGTTGAGATATTAAGATCGCTAAGATGTTTTCACTCCATCATATTTATTTATAATTCTGGTATTTTGATTGGATCTCGTTAGTCTTCCTTCCTTTTATGATTTGTTCGTTGAACTTAATGTGCACTAAACTGCCGTATTATGTTGCGAATTATGTTTATTGTGATGTGTATGTAATAATGTAGTTGGTATGTCAACTGTTCAACATGCTTGTGTCATTGGACCTACGCCCGTGTTGTACCTATAAATAAATTGAAAATTGAAAGAGGAAATCCACGGACAGATGTCCATCCTAATTTCTCGTTACACGGTTGTTTTATTTACGCTGACTTTGTGGTTTGTGTGTGGGTGGTCAGGGATAAGAGAGATTCCCCAGCACGGGAGCGAAAGTCATACATCAAGCAATTGGGTGACAGCGTGACGTGGTGCAAATCTCGTCGTTTGTTTCTGTATAGCTGATTAGATCGTCATGAAATGTGTGTGTGGACGGCGGGCGGGCATCGTGTTGACAGAGGCATTGTCACTGTGCTGGCTGGCGTTTAATTGAGTTGAATTACGTGATGAGTGCGGCCAGAGATGTTATCAGCGCGTGCCTCCCTGCCCTCTCTCCGCAGACAAACTAACTACATAACGTTGCTTTAATTTCTGTGTCGCCAGATTTAACATTCGTTTCTCGTGTTATACAAACGCGCCAACAACGTACTCCACGTTTATCTCATCTATTAAAAATATATACATAATAATCTAGGTAATATATCAAAATTATGCTGATAAGTATTTGCCTTGCACATTATTTTTATAAAATAAAAAGGAGACGGGAGCTCCGATTAGCAAATTCAACCTCGGAACTGAACCAGAGAAATTTAAAGTATTTATCTTTAAGTGATTTGTTCAACTAAATTTCACAGTGGCCAGAAGCGTTTCGCTGGGAGAATTTTCAGCGTAGCCTATCGCTTGAAAACAAATTTGTAAACCATAAAAAGCGGATAAAGAAACCCGTAAAGTTTTTCAATAAAAGAAAGATTTAAATAAATTTAAAATCTAATCAAAATAATTATTATAAATTAATAAAAATTATGTAGAACAAAATATTTATACGTCATTTGAAAAATGTTGAATGCATAATATTTAAATTTAAATTCTAACAATAAAGACGGTTAGTGTCTAGAAAAATTTAACAGACTGCCACACACGCACAAAATTATATAATTGTCTCTCAATAATAACATTATGGCACCGTTACATGGAATTGTTAGATTTGAATAGTGTATTTAAAATTAAAATAACTAAGATTGCTTTTTAACAAACTGAAAATAAATATTTATTATGTGCCGTTTACATTATATAAATATATAGCTTAATTATGAATTATTGTAACAAAAAAATCCACACAATACAGTTTTTATAGCTACGAAGTCACGAAATATTACCTAGCAATCTCAATAGCTTCGCCATTTAAAGTAATGAGGAAACATTTGAATCGAATTTTGTATAAAGCATTTTCTGTGGCGTAGTGGTAAGCGTCATTGGCTCGCGTCACAGAGGTCACGAGTTCGAATCCCGACAAGGGCCATGAAGGTTTGTGCTCAACCTGGTCACGAAAACGGGCGTTACTGTTGTAGGAGAATTGACACACTGACCACGTGTCACTCCTAAATCCAGAATGTGCCATGTAAAATAACCGACTGGCAATCATTCCTCAATGGGTTGTCGAGCCAACAACAAAATAATTAATAATTTAAGAAGTTATTATATATAATTAATAATAATATAATATAAATATATAATTTAATGAAATGAAAAATGTAATAGTCTGTTTTGAAATCTAGTAATAAGGTTAAGTAACCAGACGAAATGAAGTGATGATTTAAATACCACACAACGTTTCTTGAAATTTTGTTCCCTTCCTCGTGCTAAATAATCACAAGAGACACAACCGCACAATACAGTGGACAAACTCAACAGACCATATCATCACTTAATTTTGTAGGGTTATTTGGCTATTTTATATTATTATATTTTTCGAGACGTAAACTTTGCACAAGTCTGGTGCTGCTTATATATAATTCCGAAGACTGCCTGTGTCCCCTGTGATTCACAGTTCTTCTCCTTAAGACACTGAAAACAAATGATGAGACGCTGAGCCGTAGAGAGCTCTACCAAACGTATCAACTTTAAGACCGCTGCGAAATTTCATTAATCCCGAAGCAACGCAAAGACATTGGGCAACGCATAACAAGAATTGAGGTACCCTATCGCAGGAAGAAATTTTATTCGCTAATTAAGAGTGATAATTAATGCCGAAACGAACAACTTCATTATGTGCAAAGTAGATATGTTTTTGTCCGACGGTTGCTGGGGGGCTCCGTAACGAGCAAAAATACCGGCAGCCGGCCATAAATTGCGTCGGCGAATATGTTGTTTTTATTTGCTGCCCCCGCGTCTTCCAAATTAGGTTCGAGTCCTCCCGCCGCTTCTTTAAGGCTCCCGCGAGTAATCGTGGAAACGACGTAACCCTGGCATATTCATTATACTATCCCTACCCCTAGCTTATAATAAATACCACGACGCCTTTGTAAGACTCGATCGCCCCCCTTCTCGTTATTATTAAAGGTATAAATTGAGGAAGAAGCCAGGTCCCCCTCCCCGTGATGAAGAGACGGCCGTGTAGGTATTCTGGGTGGCAATACGTGATGAGCCGCAGGGAGGGAGCCCACACATATGGAACACACGCACGAGGGGACCAACCAGGCGCGAGAGCCGGCCCATCGAGGCGGGGGGCTCCCCACTCCGCCGCCCCCTCCCCCTCCCCCACGTCCCGCTCACGCTCACGCTCTTATTATTCCGCTTTTACATACGCGTTATATATGTACGCACCTCCGCCGTGGCGCCATCCTCGCTCGTCTTTTCTTTGTATCGGCTGCGGGCCATCTTTCAAGATGCGATATCTCCCGCCGCGGCAGGGAGGGGGGAGGGAACTTTTAAGCGTTATTTAATAAGAAATTCCTGGATGATCGCGTCCGGGACCCGGGGAAGGGGAGAGTCGAACCCGGGAGCGACTCTAAATCGATGCAATATTAGCGCCTCCTCAGCTGTTTGCGGCCGCGAATCAGTGCGAATTTGGAGCAGGTGAGTCGCTTCTATACGAAATAGCAGAGTGCTCCGTTCCTATTAATGACCGTCGCTTAATTTTATGGGAACGAAAGTGACGTTCATGAGGCATAAATATGCACGGCAATTGTGGTTTTGTTGCGTACTTCCCGTGCTCTCCTTTACGACTCCACCGATTCCCGATTATTTTTTAACCCTTTTATATATATCAGAATTGCTAACGATATCCTTCACAGATAAAACCCTTATTACTTTAATGTATCGTGAATTTCAATTTTTTTTACGTTCTTCTTAAATTTCATTGACACACACTCACCCTCTTTATACCACGGCATCGATCAATATTGCAAAAAAATTTAGTAGAATATTAAAGGAGTGTTATAAGTACCAATCATGTCATTCTACTGCATCGTATCTTATCAAGCGGAGATTGATTCCATACAATATCAAATTTGTGCTTGGTTTAATATATTTGTGCATTTCGTATCCTTAGTTATATCTGTATCAGTACAGAAAAATACATCACATATTTGTGAAATAATGGACAATTTACCCCTACCTTAATACATTAGCATAAAAGCTTGCATTTAAGTAATTGAACCGAGTTGTATCTCCTGATACTTATTATAATTTTATACAAATATCTTCGTATGGATAATGCATTTGTTTTATAACCAAAATGTCTATATCAATTAAAATTTGGCGAGTAAGGTCGTAAGAGTTATAAATGAGATCACTGAAACCAGACTTCAAATGATTTCTGACTCAGAAACGTAGGTTATGACAGTGTTTTGAAATTATTCAGATAATCCGCAATTAAACGGAAATTGTTTCATTCAAAACTTATAGGTGTAGATGGACGTAGTTTAATAAAACGAATTGCAATAAGAATTAACGGTATTTTAATTTTCCTAAAAAAGGAAAGCTATGTTTAAAACTATGGAAAAGTAAAGAAATATGAATAAAAATTAACAGTTATGCCTAGGACCACCAAACTATTTAGTTTAACAGAAATACAATGTAATTGCAAGACGTCAGTTTCGCTGTTGTTTGTGTTTTCAGAAATACTTTTCTTAGAATCAATCGAATTATAACAGTAATTTTAATAATGCCAGAATACTAGTTTACTACAATACTCTATTCTGTAATTTAATTTTTAAATCCGCATTAAGTCGTTACAGACTGAATACTTAATAATTTATGCAAAATTATTTAACACATTCACCATCTAAATAGTCGGAATTCTCAAAGGCTTGGCCTTTGTTTTTAAACTTATTGTACGTTTTTAATTCAGTTATGTTTTTATCAAATATTTTAATCGTAGGACTGTACTTGCCCATGGCGAAAAAATTGTAGTCGGAGCTGCGAAATAAACTAAAATTAAAGAGCAGCTAAATTTGTATCATGATGAATTGACGATAATATTTACTTAATTTTTTTTTACTATGGCGATCGAAATACCTAATTGAAACGATTTAATGAATGAAAACTACTTTCACCGTTCTGGAAGCTGACGATTGAAATCACCGTGACCAAGTCAGAATATTTCTTCGATCAGAATATTTCCACCGTAGTGGATTTGTTTAACGATGTTTGTCTGATATGAGAATGATTAGTTAATTCATTCTTGCATTGGGGCCAAATTATGAAAATTTCCTTATATGCATACATCTTAAGTGATCTTCTTTAATAGCCAGGCATTTCAATTTTATTTTGAAAATGTAACATTAATTATAGATATTTATTGTATGCAATTTTTATGTCATTTATTTGATATTTAATGATATTGAACAACCATTCCGCCAAATTAATTTTTTTTTAAATTTTGCATTCAAGTTTACAAATACTGAAAGTGTTGCCCATATCGGAAAGTGAGATAGTTAAGTACTTAAGTCTTAATGATGTTACTTGTGAAGTGCTGAAGTGGCAGTGACTTGCGCAAGGCGAACAGATTACCCTGGGAACGAGGGAGCCAGCTAGATTTATCACAAGGGGACGCTCCCAGCAATTGTAAGAGACAAACTTCATTACGTCTCAGTAACACCAATCTAATCTAGAAGTGGAATTCAGAACACTTGATACTCCGTTTTATAAGACAATAAACTGTCAATATTTAAATTTATTTTTTATGTTGTATTCCGCTATAATCCTATGATAAAATGTGCAAGTAATTGGTTCAACTCATAGAAAATTACGGGTCGCATATCTGCTTTTAATGCATATCATTACATACATTAACCACAAATAATGTCGAATATCTTCAAATATATGTTTCTAAAATCAACCATATTCTGTGAAGTCACTAAGTCTTTCTATAGTCCCACTATGAACATATATGGCCCAAACAAGACCTCGCAAAAATATAAACAAATACTACGATTCCTCCACAGAATTGTAGACCTTCTCAAGTAAAAAAAAAACAACTTGAGAAGGTCCTCAAAATCTGTGGAGGAGACGTCGTATTTGTTTATATTCTTAATTGTATTCTTGTTATGGCCATAAATAGTCATAATATGTATACACAAACGTTAATTTTAACACAACTATATAGCCCCATATTTTTTTTATCACTCATAAAAATTACAAAGGTAAATTTCTTAGCCACCATAAAAATAAATTAATAATTAGATTACATATTATTTAAATTGAACAAATTTAATTTTAAATTGTACAACTTTATTGTAGAAATTTTATATACAAATGTTTTGAAGCTGGTGATGGGAAACGGCGAAAACTACTTCAACAACTAAATAAGAAACATAACACGTGTAATTCGTTAATGACCAATAGGTTTATGCGAATATAAATCGAAAAAAGTAATAATAAATGATCTGAAGAAATTTTACGTTTCCGTTTCTCACGTGTCTGATAGAAATGTGGAGCTATGTAATTATTAAAATCGAATACAAGAACACTTTTCCAATATGAAACGCGCAGTTCATGAAACATTCTGTTTGAAAACAACATGTTTACTTTAATAATAATGAGTCAATGTTAAAATATTGGATTACTTATCAATATTGAGTGTAAGGCTTCACATAAGATCTAACAATAAGACAATTAATGTAAATAGTGACACTCAAAATTTAAACTGTATTTATAATTCTATTTCATTCTCGCAAAATTGAATCTGTACTTACGTCAGATAGGAATTTTTTTCCACGGATATTTTAAAATTCAATGTGACTATACAACGGCTTTAAACTATACGTCATTGCACAGTTTACATAATTTTTGCAGAGAAGTTGCTGAAATACAATTCAAACATGTACATCAAATTTATAATTAATTTTGTATAATTATTTGAATTTCAATATGTTTCTTAAGTTTTAATCTAGTTTTTGATATTTAATTTGTTTTATTTAAATAATTATTCTCTATTTGAGATTTAGCTGAATGTTGGACAGAATCTAAAACATAATGCAGTTAATTTAATAATTAGTTTCAAGATATTATCGAAAGAGGTTCGAATCTTACGGATGATGATGTAATTTAATTAAACCTCATTGTTAACTTTTTATGACCTTTAATGCAATTAATTATTATATTAAGAAATTAACTTCATTTTATACATTCCAATATTCCTGAAGCATTTATGATTTATTATATTGTGTCTTCAACGCATTAATTGTATATTTTCCTTTATAGAAAATATAGATGAAAATATTTCCTCTAATGCAAGGAATTGTAAAAAGTACGATTAGTTCAGGTCGTAAACCTGATCCAGACCTAACACGAGACATATGTATCAAAGCAAGAGTGTTATGTATTCACTCTATTTTTACACTTCGATTCTACTGACGACCAAATGTTTATGTGAAATTTTTTCAAGAAGCAGACATTATTTTCCCGAGTTCCCCAATAATTTCGTAGCAGATTCCGAATTACTTATCGCTGTGCTAATAGTTTCCAATTTTATGGAACCATTTCGTAAGATTGTTTCGTAGGATAGTTGGCGATTCCGATTTAATGGCAAAACTTTAAGAGACACGGTTTGTGAGAAACGGGTTCTTTGGATTACTCTGGCAATAAAACTCTAGTAAATGTTGTTTCTCAATCGTTTATCTCGAGCACTCTCAAGTATTAGGTGCTTGTAAAAGTATATACCGAATATGCGCGCAATGTAACTACGGACAATACCAATAAACTTGCTATATTTTCCAGTATTTGGGAAATATAACTTGTAACTACGCAGCTGTGAGACATAATTTCAAATTTTTCAACATTGATTAAAATTTTTGGAACATGTTCTAAGGTTGAATGTTTCTAGCATTGTCAAGCACGAACACATAAACACAGAAAATATACGGAGGTATATATGATTTATATTTATACATCCGTAAAAAATTCAAGGTATATAAACGACTGAAAAATTATAGCACAGTTACGGAAAGATTAATTTTCCAGTTCAGTCGGTTAATAAAATCTCTGTTTAAACAAAACATTTTAATATCTTATACAACCAAATTAATTTTATACCAGAATAAAAACGTTTTTAATGGAACAGTAATTCTGTAAAATTTAATAGTACAGAATTCAAAGAATATATAATTTTAAAAGATATATTTTATATTGAAAGGAATCACATTTAAATAAATTGTTATTTAATTTTTATAAGCCATACAAATAATTAAAATAAGAAGAAAATATTAGTTAGTGTTATGCTTGTGCTGCTGCAACAAATCATATCAAATATGTTGTTACGGACATTCAAGTACAAACTTTGTTTCGCAAAAAGAGAGTTCACATGAGTGCTGTATAAATGAAACAAAATACGAAGTTATCTTTTTTGTATTTTTATTGGCTTTGCATTCTGTACATGAAAAAAAATTAGTTGTTACATAAACAAACCATTTTAAAGAAACGCCCGCGGTATTACACACAGCGAGTTGACTTTTGATACAAAGGTTTACGCCAGGGAAATGTTAAAGTTGTGTTTCTTCGCCCACCCAGACTGTAGCCGGTGCTGAAATACCTAAAGACATTAATATCTTGAAGTTTATTTGAATAATAGAAGGGAAAAACTCAGAAACTTTTGAAATTATGTAACCTGAACTACTTCTGGTACATTACCGTTTATAATCGTCTAAAACTTTCTCAGTTATCCTGGATTAATTATTCACAAAACTTGCAGATACTCCTTCAGTGTGACTTTTTAATTCCTTTTTATATCCATGAAAGGAAGTCAAACTCTGAGTTCAGAATGAATTATTGAATATAAATTGAAGGCTCCCTCTTCCACTCTCTCTTGAAAACCAATTTATTCATAATTCATCTTTAGTCTTCTTTGGCATTTATTTTTAAACTCTTTCATTGGCAACTAGCGTTCAACAAATGATACAAATTTAAATTTAATATATATTTTCACCGATTAATTTATTTGGAATTTTAATCTTCCTGGGGGAAAAGTGGGTAGTTAGAAATCTAATTTTACGCTACGCTAGAAATTTTTGATAACTTTCTAAATGACAATTTCAACTAGGTAAACTTAGTTTTATCGGGACTAATTAATACTGCACTATTCTATTAAATTTTTTGAAATGTTGAATTTTGGGGCTATGACGTTTTTATTAATGTTTAAATACTCAGAACTACAATGGCATTCAGTTTTTAATGCCTTCCGATTTTACATTTTGTGATACTGCTGCATCAAATTTTACAGACAAGAAAATATTAACGGCTACTTAAATGTTGACAATAGCAACTTTTACAGGATAGATTGTTTGTAAATCAGTTTACAGACCAGCGGATATTCATTGTAAATTCAGGTTACTGTCAGTATAATCTACATTGCACAAAAGCGAATTATAATTGTCGTGCCTTCGACTAAAAACTGTTACACTGTGCCTACTAAAAGGAGTTAAAATTTCTTTCACATGGAGCGTTTTCACATATCTTTGAACCCTTTCACACACTTGAATCTTAGCACAGTGGGAACCTTCAGACAATGTATAATACACGCCAATTTATTATCGATTTGACCAATATTAACATCCACATGACAGTATTAGAGTGTTATTTCAAATAACTCGCCCTAAAAATTCAATACTCACGAAAATACACGTAAGGTTTTAGAATGGCAGTCAGAAATAATTTTGTGTGTATTCCTTGTAATATATTTATGCGCATCAACCGCGATATTCACGTCGACTGAGTGAAGAAAAATAAAATAAACTTTATTGGTTTGGTTATTATTTACGATAATAATATTCTAATTTTTACGGCAAATACAAATCAGGAAAATACAATGGAATTTAATAAATAAATTTTAAAGGTACACTAATGCCTTAAGAGAGTAATTCGTATCACAATCATACAATTATATAACCTGTTTCAGATCTTCAGTACAATTTATTGCTATAATTGTTTAATATGAAAGGACGTAATGTATTCCCTTTCTTTGCTGTGATGTGACGCTCTGAAGTATACTTTCACTTATTTCGTTCATTCAGCTGTGCACTTCTCACTTTTAAACGACACACTTCTTATTTGCATTAATGGCTGATCTCGAAATTCCGAATTTCGCATTGGTCAAAATATATTTCCGGATTTGAGTAGTTTTGAATGAGAAACTTTGGTACACGTGAGATCTTCCTGATGTGTAGAGCGGCAGAATCCACATTCCACCACGGCAGAAATGGTATTTTCAATATGAAGAAATGAAAGGTCGAGGAATGTGGCTATTGGACTGCTCGGATCGCCTCGTCTCGACTCGCCTCGCCGCGATTGATGTCGACTTCGTGCTAATAATAGTGTTTCTTCGGGACAGTTGCAGTTGTGAGAACTCGTAAGTGAAACTTTGAAGAGCATAGCGACACCGTGTTTACTTTTTCCTAAAGTGCCATTACATCATTAATTACATCGAACGTGAAAGCAATATCAAAAGGTGCGGCGGCCGTTTTCTTTTATACTATGAAGTTATAATTCGATATCGACCCTCTTCCTTCACAGACGTTTCTGGGATTGATTTGAGTGTTTCATTCCTTTAGGCGTTTGAAGGTTGCGTTAAACTTTCCTAAACATACATTTAGCTACATTGCTTAATATTAACTACTTCGGATATGACAACTGACAAGTTTATATTGCAGGTGACAATTATAGATGTCGGCTAGCCAATTAATTACAGACGCAGTTAATTAAAATGATAATAATACAGTACTTCTAAACGGGATGTGTCAGTACAGCAATTATGAGTAAAACACCAAGTAATTATTTTTCCTCTTTGTGAACTTGTGTTGCATAGAAAGTTATTTTTTGTCCCATACATGCGAAAGAAAGTTATGATGTAGCACACAGTTGTATTTCTTTCAACGTTGTCATAATTATTCATAAATTGCTACCCTAATTGATTTTACCACCAGATAAAGGCTATAAACTACAGAGTTCTGGTTTATTGTTAAATCTAAACAGTGATTTTATTTTTCAGCAAGAAAGAGATTTCAAAAATTCCATTAAAAATTGGCTACGGACTCATTGTAACTCTGATTTATTTTAAAATTTTATTTTTTTCACTTTTTTCGATGATATATAAGTTTCGAATCGAAAAATAACTGTTTGTTATTTTCTCAATCATGATTAATATTCTGTTTAAACCAAGTAAAATTAATCAAACATTAAGCATGTTAATGAAGAAAGTACCTTTTTATTTTAATGATGTAACCAAATTGCTCACTTTTAGCGTTTGTGTAAAAACATTTTGTTGCTGATAGTCAGTACTGTTGATACATTAACATCTGAAAATGTACCTCTAAAACTCAAAAATATAATTTAAAGGTAAACAAGTTATTATTCTGCAGGAGCAGTTATACGAAATAATTAACTTCGACTTTTCTCGGTGAATCGATTTCATAAATGAATGATTCTTGATTATAGTCGCCGATGTGTTCTGACATAGATTTGACCCGGCTGATAAACCAAGAATCATATTAAAGTAATGAAATATTTTGCCCAACCGAATTATATATATATATATATGTGGAGGATACGCGAACTTTTTCTTTTAAATTTTCTTTTCATGAAAGAGAATTTCGTTTACATTTGGAAACCAAAATATGATAAAAGGTTGCATCTATTAGAGTATTACATTATTGGAATAAATCATTTTTGAAAGTATTTTATAGCTGACGAACTTATTGAAAAATTACGTACTCTGTGTAATTAGTATTATATAGATGTACAATTAGATTTGAGGTGAGCTTTGAAAATCGTCATGTAACGAAATCCGAAGAGCTACTCAATTATAAATTTGTATTAGCAGATTATTATGAAATAAAATGATCGTTTCAAACTATTTACTATACTCATGTTTGTATATTTTATTAATTTGGATATATATATATATATATATATATATATATATTCTTACAATGTAAAATTGAATGTGTTTTTCCGTATTGTGGAATTGCCATTTTCTAAATGTTGCTATCAATCTGAACGCCATAGTCAAACTCCGAAATAATAATTTTTTAAAGAGTTGTGGTACATATTTAAGAAGTATTTGTAAGCGTTACTGTTAATTTCTCGAGGACCTGTGTTGATATTTATGAGGCTTGTTAACTACTGACACGACGATTAGCGAACAAGCTGGGTGAGGCGAAAAACACATAGTTACATTCTGCATGCAGTACTTAAATGTGCTTATGATTACAATGTAGTTCGTAATTACATGTTCCAGAGAGACCTCCGAAGAGCTTCTGGCAGATGGTAGCAGCTGTTGACAGATGCTGGCAGTCGAGAGAAACGCCTACCACAGCATCCGCGAAGGCTCTCGCTGCTCACTGCATACACGTCAACCCGTCGGCTTGACTCCCGAATTACTTTCATCGGAAAGGGAAATGTTATTCCAGACCCATTCTATAACCTATTTCCTTACATAGTTGGTTTGTATTAATAGAACATTGCCATATCAAAAATCATCAAGTCGAATGTTTTCCTTATCTGAAACGGAAACGTTCCCATTATCAAGGTTTAGCTGATAATTTTAATTAAATAAGTTGCAATTGTTTGGCGTTGATGAGCTACTCATAGAGTTTCTTCCTTAAAAATGATTAAATCTACAATAGTAATTATAATACATCTCAGTGCAATATATTTTCAGCGATATAGGATTTCAACATTAACATGACAGTAATTTTAGATAAGTTTCTAGGTTAAGTAAATATTATAAAATGAAGAGAAAATCCAGAACAAATTTATTTAATTTTTTCAACTTTCAATTTTTTGCCTAAAAAGTGGTGAAAATTTAAAACAAACAAATTAATTGGGAACTTTGATTTTTAGCCGCTCGTATCGTAAATTAATTATAAAAAATTAAATTATAATAAGAAGCTACGGTGATAATTAGTTTATTTACGTAACTAATTACGACATCGAGAATAATTCAAAACCAAATTAAATGAAACTAGAAAAAATAATGAACTCTGAATCCTTAAACTGCAAGAAATAATTTTCTGACAAAATATTAATTATAACTTTTAGAAAACCGATTATTTTATTTTTTCAAGTATATATGTAAATTATATCATCAATTTTTTTATAAGGAATTGAATGAAGACTTTCTAAAATTGAAGATGATTGTCAAAGGTTTTTAATTTAATTGTATTGGAAAGAAATCCGAATGATCAAACTTCTCTTTTCTTTTTTCGAAATTAAGTACCTTCTTCTATTTTATGGATTTAATTTTCAATTTAATTCTAATCAATCTGAGAGAATCTATTGTTAATTTTTGTAAACGTTGCATCCATGTATCACCGTAGGCTGTTTTTAATATTATAATTATAAAAGTTTAATGTGTAAGTAAATTTGATGATAAAACAGCCAATACCTGTTATTTAAAAATATTTTATTTTATTAAATAATTAAATTAAATGTTATTTCTCTGATGTAGACCCTCTTCGGGCATGGATAACACAGTATACACATTATAAAGATATTTTATTTTACGTCTGTTGTTGAATTACAGGTAACGAAACGTCGTGACGCTATAAATAAAAATAAAGTGTCGGTAAAAGGACATTGACTGATTTATTATAATGATATTATTGTAGAAAATATAATTTATAACTATAAATAAGCGATACAGAATAAATAGAAAGTAGACAAATATTTTGTAAAGTTACTTATTTTTTTATTACTTCTATCGCTTATTTACAATTATAAATTCTCTTTTCCCTACAGTAATGTCATTATAATGTAAATATATCTGTATCCACTGTTACTCTTTTATATTCACCTGAAGACGGTCTACCCGAGGACCGAAACATGTAATGTTAATTAATTAATAAAGAAAAAACATTTTTTAAATATCTGTTATTGGCTGTTTTATCATCAAATATAATTTAATATTATTTTTAATTGCTCTACATAATTTGTATTAGGAAAGTAGTGTTTGAAAATAGCTGATTCACCTTTTTGATTAATTCTGTGGCTCTTTTAGAAACAATGATGAAGCAAATTTTTTTTACAAATTCATTCACTAAACGATTCGTTAAATTCAGAATGTTTTTAGATAATACGTGGCCTTCTAAGAAATGAGACAGTAATTTTTGAATGGAGTATGAATGATCACATTCAAACTAAAGGTTCGAACCTTGAAAATGAGATTTTGTCGTTATTCTGTCTAAATCACACTCTCCACAATATTTCATTTCGATTACTGTATTAGCCCTATGTACTAATATAAAATTACCTATTGTTCACAATTACTCAGATATACACGAATGGGGATGAATGATGTCACTCGTAGTTATCGTATACTTTTTTAAGTGAGATATGTTTAACGCAATTGTCCTTACGGAAAAATGTATAATAAGCAAAAGTTTTTATGGTTCAGCCTATTTTCTGAGATAGAAGCTAATATTTACAAATAAATAGGTAAGCTTCTACGAAAGAATTCAAGGTAAGTTTAGTTTCTGAGAGAGCAGAGAAGAATAAAACCAATGCACTTGATTTGATCTATAAAAACAGACAAGATTTAGTAAATGATCCTTGGATCGCTAGATATACAAATGACAAATTCATTTAATAATTGTGCAATATTTGTCGAATTTTAGTCTTATCTCACAAATGAAGCGTATAAGCATTAATACGTAAAACGTAAATATAAATGAACGTTAAAATACTTTATCAGGTAACAAAGAAACGTTGTATGCCTATATAATAAAAGGTGGCATAAATTTATAATTAATATTTTTCTGTAAAATATTTTTAGAATTCCCTAGTAATGAAGTCTATGAATCAAAGGTAAAAAATTTCCTTTACGTCTGCACAGAATATTTTCGCCTTTTATCAAAAGAATCCGGAGATGAACTCCCATTTCAAACATATAACTGATTTGCAAAGACAGTTAATATATTGTGATTTCTGGTGAGAACTGACGCCGAAACAGGTTTTCCCACACTACTGGGCGTGATCTCAGACTTCGCTACACAGATTCGCCATTATGCCTTTATGACCCTCTTATAGGCGAATATCTTGATTGCAGCTCGTCGGCAGAGACTTGCACAAATGGACGACAGTTTGTAATCGCCGGCCGATTAATTTAAATACATATTTAATCACGACTATCTACATCTGCCGCATTTTATGTTTTCCAATAAACTTTTTCATGTGCCAAGTTCGGGAGAAAAATAAAGGATTCCATGGAATTATTTTTAAAGGACCTTAATTTTGATCCATAACTCATGTGCGTAAATAATTAAAAAGAAGCCTTCTAAGTAATACACATTAATTTTACTGAATGAAGTATCTCAATTAATCGTATCTCAAAAAACGTGTCTCCAAGAATTATTTCATACAGACGTTTTATGTGATTTATCATTATATGAGACATTTGGAAAAATGATGATATATTTTTGTTTAATAGTGTAAAAGATGCTAAGGTCAGATACGTCGTTCCGTTTCTCCATGTTTATGAATATAAAGTACCAGCTGATTTTCACTGCGTGTTTATTCAAGATGTTCAGTCAATTATTCCAAAAAAAAAAACTTAAGACAATGAGCAAGGAATGTAGAACATGTTTCAAGAATAATTTTTTTAAAAAAATGTAAAAGAAAACTATATAAAGTATTTTTACGAAGAATTATTAAAAAATAAGGCACAGGTGAGATGTTATTATACTGTATTTACCTTTAAATAGGCATCAATCCAGTAAAAACTACATCAACAAAAAATTTACTGATTACAAATAAACCAATTTATAAATCTTAAAATACTTATAATGTTAAAAAATATAATAATGCAACATCATTACTGAAAGAAGGAAAAGAACAGTGATACTAATAAATATTATTATGATCATTACCATTACTAGAACCCTGATCATTATTATTAGAATCATTTTTATTACCATCCCATTCTACAATCAACTATTTATTTTAAATACTACCTCGTACAACCATATTTAAACGAATCTAAGAATAGTACTCAAAATAATAATAATTGTACTAATAAGTAAAATGAAAAAAAAACATAGCAAACAAATAATTAAAATTGAGGCTGCAGGATTTGCATGACCGGGATGTCAAAGGCACTTAACTACTTGAGAAAATAAATCAATAAATTAAGGTAATATTAATATCTAACTTCATAGCACTATAATACAAATATTTCTCTTAGTCTAGGATACTAACTTATTATTAAATATTTTACCACTCAGCGCATATGCCTAGTAATTTATCATGTGACCTATAGTTAAGGATTCATTTTATGAAAATAAATATTCTTAACAAAGCGAATATTATTAAAATTTTAACGGAAATTATATGAGAATATCAATTTAAAAATTTTCTATTGCCGTTTATAAGTTAAATAGTTTTGATTTTGTAACAATATTTTGCGTTACCGAAAAGAAGTCTAGAAATTTAAAACTATACGTCAGGTATAAAAATACGTCTTATCCTCATGACCAGATTTATTTTAAAACGCTATATTCGTATATTTTCTGATACGAAATTGTGGAACATTGTTAACTACCACCATCGAAAAACTAGAAAAAAAGCAACTATAAATTATTTATTGGAAACTTTCCTGGAGTGGATAAAAGCAGCAATGTACAATATTATTTTACAAATTCACAGTCACCAAGAAAACTTATAGAATGAAACAGAAGTAAAACAAGACCATAATAATGTAATTCTGTTACGTTATCGAATAGTCAATATTAGTTTCTTAATCGTTAAAAAAAACTGTGCGAGAGCTGAGTAATTTCCATTTCGCTAACCCATTTTCATTTTATTTATACTATAATTTCACTCATTTAAGAGAATGGAGGTTTAAAATTGATATGAAAATATTTATATTTGTTAAAGTTACATAACTGTAATTCTTCAATCGCTATCTACCGCTGGTTCCTGAAAGAAAATGATTTTTTATGAAGTAAAACACACTGGAACGTGCTCTAATGACAAAAAGCATTAGAATTCTGAGCCAATAAAAATTCAGAATTGGCTCAGAAAATGAGGATATATATGTTTCTTAATTCAGGCACCTTAATGGAAGTCTGGGTAGGTAGTAACCTTGATGAAATAAAATTAGAAATTCAGAAAACATTTAACTTGAGTCCAGAAAGCTTTCTTAAGGGAAATGAATTGACATATCTAAAAACCCTGTCTGATTGATGGCAATGAGGAACCCGGATGTGATTCCTCGACTCTGCCTTTTGTAATCTTGCTGCTGTTCCCGAGTAATGCCTTATAGTTTCGTATCGTTCGTAATGATTCCCGTGAGTGAGTTTGGTATTTGTAGATCGGAGCTTTGGCGCCACAGCGTCGCATTAATGGCTGTCTGTGGGCAGCGTGTGGTATTTGTGGACGGAGCGCGGAACCACAGTGCGGGTTTGCTTCAGCAGCAGCTTTGTCTCCACAATCTCACTCTGGTCACTTGCATTAACATCAGCTAGCCAACATCAGTTTGAGACGGATCATCGGGGATTGCCCTCTAACCACCTAACTCTAACTTAGCGTATGATGGTAAATACGTATTCTGGTTTTCCGATGCATTACAGTTGAAACAAGAAATTCAGATAGCAGCAATGGACATATATTTTCTTGAACAAACAACGTTTATAAATCTAAAATTCCTTAATAAATTTATTGTGTAGAAACACAAAGAATTTCCACATTTGGCACCGCCATAGTGATTCAACAACGGCACCGGGAAAGCCTTTATGTCTCACATTAACTTTTCATTTCACGGAAGAATTCAGACGTACGTTATTGGAGACTGAATACACCAATCGGCATACAACTATTTAATTCAGTAATTCGCAGCTGATTGACGTGGTTATTTCAACAGTAATGCAGTGAGCTGGTTTAGATTTAGATTTATTTATTGTTTCCATTAGTCCTCTACTTAGGACAAGTCTACGAATTTACATAGTAAACATACACAACAATAAATTTCACACCTTTAAAATACATAAATGTGACAATAAATAAACAAAGACATCTATCACATACATACGTAAGAATAGTACATATAAAGAAAATACAAAATAACATATATATATATATATATATATATATATATTGAAAAACATAAAAGAAGTCCATTTATAAATGAATATGGTAGTTAAATACAAGACAGAAAGTGATTATTATTCATTCATGAAAGTGAAGGGAAAAAATAGTTACAAAAATTATTAAAAAAATTAAAAGTAATCGTGAATTAATTTAATTATTCTTATTATTTACTTGTATTTACAGAAACACAATCATAAATCACAAATGCTTATTTCACCGCAGACCTAATGGTATATTATGTACACATTTTCACAGAAACACGAACAATTGTTTCACAGTGTTACGGCAGGAAACCTCGTTCTCGTCATAGTCGTAGTGAGACACGCTTCATGTTTGTAACAGAAGAGAGAGAGAGAGAAGTATTAAGTAAAGAACAATTAGTCAGTAATTACCTTGATAATGGCAGTACTTTTGTGGGGAATCCTAGTCCAAATCAACTACCTACATTCCGATGAACGAATTCAATTTCTGGGCAGTACGCATTAGACAATAGTATAGTTTTACATCTAGTAATAAAACTTTGAAGACTATTTGTTGTTTTCATATATCCGTAGGAATACTGTAAATAACTTAATAACAGAATAATGAATGCTAGGTAAGTAAAGTTTAAACCGACGTTTGTCAATTCACATTCGCACAAGCGATTTCTCGTTTCATATTCGTGGCTCTCTCCGTTAGTCAGATTTTCGTTACGTTCAACAAATTTGAAGATTTTCAAAATGTATGAACTGGGTAAATTTAATATTCTTAGTTTTTTAAGGAGCGGTTTACATGTTTCACAATAGTTCATTTCGGAGAGTATTTTTGTATCTTGAAAATATGCAAGCCATGTGAATAATTACCCCATACTGCAATAGCGTAACAAATGATGGAGTGAAAATTACATGATATACCATCTTGGCAGTGTTATTATCTACTTGCTGAGAAATCATCTTAGAGATAGATAGATAGATATATTTATTTTACATTTACCCCTCTAGTTCACCACAAATGTACAATAGATAAATTACATATAAAATTAATTAATATTAATAGGAATAATTAATAAGTTACACA
Source organism: Zhengitettix transpicula (assembly GCA_037074705.1). Lineage (NCBI taxonomy): Eukaryota > Metazoa > Arthropoda > Insecta > Orthoptera > Tetrigidae > Zhengitettix > Zhengitettix transpicula. The sequence goes on along the minus strand of CM073591.1, from coordinate 182,513,272 downwards.
AAAATTTCATATAAATAAGCCACTGTTCACATTTGTCCAGGCACCACATTCATACACACTTTCTTTAAGAAACACGCACACAACATATATCACTTCCTGGCATTCATCTCTTGTCGCTAGGTACGGAGGGATGTCGTCATGGATATTTACTAAAACAGAAAACAGAGGCAAGAAAACAGAACCGAAAGAGGAAAACTGGATACGCTATTTGAAGCATATTCGGGAATTTTGGAAGCTAGGCAGTTCAGACCGATTCAAAAATTAGTGTACGGAGTAAAAAGTTCCATTTACAAGAAAAGTTTTACACTCCTTGACGAATGAGTTGTAGTTGTTGATGTTCTTTACATGTTCAGGAAGGCTGTTAAATAGTGGGATAGCGGAATAATGAACGCTAGACTCGTAGAGACCGAGGCTGAGAACTGAAAGGTTCCTCCATGATTGTCTCAGTCACTTGGAAAAAGGTTCATGTTGCGTGTTCAGTGTGTAACAAGCAGACCTTCATTTGTCAGCAAGTAATTTAATCTAATTAGTCCATTTTAACCTGTCATAATTTTTTATGCCTAACAATGGTGCATCGTTCTCTAAGAAAGAATTTCTCTTAGGTGTTGAAAATTTGGCATTGTTAGTCTTGGTTCGTGGTTAACTTATTTGATTTGTACCAAAGATTCAAGCTTTCTAAAGCGTTGAATCCAAATTGGAGATTATGACGTGTCATCAGCATATAAGACTGATTCAGAGTACTAATATAGTTAGGGGGGGTCATTTATATATAAGATAAAAGGGGGTCGTCCTAAAAGGAAACCCTGTGGAACCACACAGGTTATTTCCTGCAGATCGGACAAATTAATCTTACTACTTTTGTTTTCGAGTGAAACTTGTTGGTTCCTATTACGTAAATAGGATTTTAGTAACAATAAAAAAAATTCTCTAATACCGTAGTGTTCGAGTTTACGCAACAAATACTGTTTTCGACTATATAAAAAGTTGTTCCGAGCATATCACACAAACAAAAAAAATTATTTTCATAATAGAAGTCAGATTGTTTGTGGTCATTATGAAAGTTTCTTCTTAGTTCCATTATTTAATCTCCAATTTTTATTTTGCCACAGTAAAAATAAATACATATTTTGGTTCTATTGGAAGTAGGAAACATAATTCTGAAGAGTTGAGGGTCGTGGGATATATTCACGTTTCGATTGCTTTGCAGCTGAAGGTATCGTCTGTTAAAGTTTTGTGTAATACGAATTCAAAACATTCCTAGACTTTGCGAGTGAAACACAATTTATCGTTTGTTGCACCAAATCCTTAACAGTGACGTCCTGACTTATTACAGAAAAAATGAACATTTCTAGCATAGGTTTTGATTAAACAATTTTGCAGTATTCCTGGAATTGAAATGGAAAATACTTTAAATTTAATATTTAACTCAACTTTCTTCCAATTTGATAACAAAATATATCATCAAATGGAGGTTTTGCCAATTTATTCAGAATTTGTAATGAGGTACCTTGAAACTCATCCTTCAAACGAACTAAAAATTAAACCTATCATATACAATAGATATGTTGACGACATATTTTGCGTTCTCAACCCTATAAATTCTGGAGTGCCCCAAGGCAGCGTCCTGGGGCCGATCTTATATCTACTAGACACAGCTGACCTACCAACATGCGAAAGAGCTACAATAGCTACATATGCAGATGATACTGTGATATTAGTCTCAGAGGATGATCCACTCAGTGCATCCACGCAGCTACAAAACAGCCTCAATAACATCCACGATTGGCTAAAAAGATGGCGCACAAAAATAAATGAAACAAAATCGGTACACGTCACTTTTACCAAACGACGGGGAATATGCCCACCAATAATATTCAATGGACAGTCGGTACCACAGTCTGACTCAGCAAAATACCTGGGAATGCATCTCGACAAGGGCCTCACATGGAATAAAAGACTACAATTAAACATAAAACTCAGCACACATTGTGGCTACTGGGTAGAATATCAAAACTTTCCCTCGATAACAAACTCCTCATATACAACACCATCTTCAAGCCCGTCTGGATGTATGGTATCCAGCTATGGGGAGCGGCATCATCCACCAACATAGCAATAATCGAAAAATTTCAGTCGAAAATGCTTCGAACGATCACCGACGCACCATATTACATAACGAATGCAGACATACATAGTGACCTAAAAGTGAATTCAGTGAAAAGTGAAATTGTAAAAGAAAAACAGTGTAAGATACATAAAAAACTTGAGTTACACCCCAACCAACTTGTAAATAACCTACTAGACAGTAGTAAACACAACCGCAAGCTTAAAAGAAACTACACTCTGGACCTGCCCTGCCGCTTCTAGCTGAGAACACTAACTGGAAATAACCTAAATAGTAACAACACCCAAACTGCAACAGAAGACGTATTAATGTATGCGTCTTCTATACAACCCACATTCATACACAATATTTACTTATTGCTTTTATTATCAGCAGATCGTAAATAGTTATTAATAAAATAAAATAATAAAATAAAATAAAATAAAAAAAATATTTTGCGTTGTGAACAAATCGAGACCAACAACATTAGTGACATTTTTAACGCGTATCATCACTAACTACATTTTACATTTAAATTACAGAATTAAAAAAAACTGAGCTTTTGGACGTTTGTGTCACTAACAATAATAATCCTGTTGAAACAAATTGGTACCGGAAACCGACATACTCAGGCCGTATTTTACACTATTTTTCTAACCCCCCTTTACACCAAAAGAAGGCCATGATTTACAGCCTCAGAGATAGGGCAATATTGTTATCGAACCCCAAATTCCACAAAAGCAACATCAAAAATAGTTAAAAATATTTTAATTACTAATGGGTATCCTCTGACCATCAATAAACACGTCTCCATAAGAATTAATAACTTAATCGTAGTAATAACAACAATAAAACGATTTTGAATAGGGAAAATTATTACCTTATCATGGTTTAATAACAAAAAATAAAAAATCTTCTAACATATTTTCACTTCTCAGTTGTACTTAGAATAAACAATATGCTTAACAATATTAACAAATATTCTCAGCACAATGTAGTATATAAAATTAATTGTAGTGAACTTAATTATGGAAAATCCTATATTGGCCAGACCAAACGTGCCTTAGGAACAAGACTAAAAGAGCATAAGAATAATTACATAACGGCCAACCACAACGTAGTAACGAACCATAGGTTGGAGAAAAATCACGATTTTAATTGGGATAATGTAGACGTGTTACATGTTGAACCAAATTTATACAAACGCAACCTTTCAGAAATGATACACATCAAAAGCACTCTCAATTCGCACAACGATACAATTAAGTTAAGCAACGTTTACAGCTCCTTATTTTTATAAATTGTGTATTCTCTTTTGTTAATATAAATTGTACCTGTAAGTTGTTTTTCTGTAAATTTGTGTTTCTATTTATTTACTAATAAGTTATTGATCAACGGTACTGAGGGTCGACGAACACGGGGCAAATTTCCCTAAAGTCACAGGACTGGTATTACTAAACCTCCACATTTCAGGTCAAACCCTCAAAACTACAGTCTCTGATTCATTCTTGCTACAGTATTGTTACCGTTGAGTGAATAGTGTGCCTCGGACCCCCGTTCCAAAAATGGTGTGAATTTAATAACTTTTTTCGTTTAGTTGTGCTATTTTACTGTGTTAATTTTGTATTTTATTTGTTATATCTTTTGTGTGTGTGTACTGTAGCTTGCCTATGTTTACTTTGTACAATCATACTATAAATATAATAAATTGTAAATACTTCCCCTGTAGGAAAATACCTGAAGAAGATACAAAAAGGTATCGAAACGTCGTCATACTAAAAGTTAAAAATAAAGTGCGTCTGTATAAATCATAAATTGTTTTATTAATTCAAAACAGACGTTAAATTAAAACTTTTATAGTGTATGTAATTACCCACACTAATTTTGTAAATGTGGAATGAATAATTATCTAATGATTCATTGTATATTTATAAAAAAAATGACAAATATATGGTATCAAAACACTCGAGTATAAATGAAATTGTGAAAGACGGTATTACGTAAGAATGTCATTATTATTAAAGAGAAAGTTAAATAGTAATATCGCGTGATGGCATACCAGTCATGAAGAATTAAAATAGTTTTTATTTGATATTAAAATTTTCACTCACAATTCAGACATTTGATTATATTATCTTAGCTAATGAAGAAAACGCGAATAGATTTAGATTTATTATTCACACCATTAGTCCTCGTCCGAGGAAATAGGATACATCATAATATAACATTACAATAAAATAATAAAATATTACAATCAAAAAGACCAAAGACAAAAACATTATTCTTTTAAAAAAAATTAAAGCAAAGTCACAAATACTGTTATACAGTAATTAAAGGAACAATAATTATATTAATCTTCAATTTTCATTCGACGGAGTTTCTAACAGTAAATCTTACTTCGATTAAGATTACATACATTAAGTATAAAATAAAAATTTATTCTAATTCAATTTAATAGACTATATTTAACTGGTTAAATATTTGACTGGAAGAAGATCTAACAGAAAATGAAATTACGTGTAATATAATAATTGGAAGAAAATTAAATTACGTCTAATATAATAATTGGAAGCTTTATTCATAGAACTATTTATAATGTGGTATATTTGTTACATACATGTCCGTTGAGAAGTATAACTGTTGGCGCTACAAGAGTGTAGCTGCGAGGAAGATTAAAAATATGAAATGATTAAAACAAAGTGAACTAGATTTCTTACCTGTTAATAGTCTTAGCATAATTACCTTCACGTCGTAAAATATGTAGTATTTAATACCGCATACAGAGCTGACTGAATATCAAAAGCACATGTTAAGTAAGGGAATAATGTAACATGCAACAAAGTTGATCTCCTCCCACACTCGGATCGCCTTCTCTGTCGATAGAGTTGAGGGCGTTCCGCATAAGCGTCTTCGAGTCGTTTATACGATGAGGGTACGGTGATGAATAGCTGCCTTAATGTGCCTCCACAGGGAAAAGTCGAGGGCCGTAGGTCTGCCTAACATAAGTCGCACTTACTCGTATTTGTTGACATAGTCAACAGTATATTTTCCGTCGGGATGAAATTAACCATCCTTGATTTCTTCTTACCAAAATAAGCTGTGAATACGAACCAAACTTTATGTTGTTATAAGTGTAACATAGTCGTTATTTCCTAGAAATTTATTTAGGTTATCATCTGAGTGTATATTAAGGGCTGCAATGAACACCGATCTAAACTTATTGTTCAGAAAAAGGGTTGTTAAATATATGTGATAAATTGCTTCAAGAACATCATGCCAGAAGATTTCTAAAAAAATTGGGAATTCTATCCGTTACCTTTCAGTACATCCATTCATTAATACCAATTGTGATAAATAATAATCAACTGTTCACTATAAATACGAAGGTGCACCAGAAATTAAACAAATTATACAAACTCTGTCAATTACAAAATGAGTAAATTATAATGGTATATTCATAGATTTATGAATTTACCGAATTAGATCTCGTGCATAAAATAAACTGTTCATTCGTGTTTCTCATACAAATCTACACCCGTGGAGTAAATTTGACCCAATTTCGTACACGTTTTCCTTTATAACGGGAAACAAATACTGTGACGCAAAGACACGTCTACCACGACCCAGGGGCAGGGGAGAAATATTTTAATATGCTAAAATGCCCGATTTTTGCGTCGAATAAATATTTTTCTTGGTCAATGCGATTTATATTATTTCTCCCGATGTTGATGTTGTATAATTTCAACCCCTTTCGATATAGGATGGGAGTACCCTTAGGGATGGGGTAGTGGGGCTTTATATAAAAATAACCGAGATTGGAGTAAAATCCAGGGTTATGTGGCTGAGTTTAATTATAACATTCAACTTTCCAGTTTTCCATCTCCCCCTATGAGTGGAAATGGTAGGGGAAAGAAATTTGTGTATATTTCACATACAAATCTACACCAGTGAATCAAATTAGACCAAATTTTGTACACATGTTGCTTTTGAACTGGAAAAGACACTGTGGGGATAAGATACCTAGTACTGCCCGTAGGGATAGGGATGAAAGGGATGGAAATATTTCAACATGTTAAAATGGCGGATATTTTTGTTGAAAGAAAGTTTTTCGTGGTCAATGAGATAGCGTCTCTTCAGATATTGTAGTGTATAAAAGTAGCGGTACGTAAAAATAACGAGAAAACAACGGAGATTGAAGTCAGATCCGGAGTAATGGATGTTGCAGAGTTTAATTATGAGAACTCGGCCAACGCCGGGCACCCAGCTAGCCTTCTGCACTTGCCAAAATTCTTAATGTAATCTATAGAATATAATTAATAATTATATGATATTTTTATAACTTCGGTATATATCATGGCATTACACAAGTCCATATATATATATATATATATATATATATATATATATATATTGTAATACCAATTAAACAGGCTATTAATTGTTTTTAATATAATTTAATTATTGGCGGAACGGGTGTTTAAAGACGACAATCAAGGCGGGGTTTTCTTTGTTAACAATGGAGACTGCAGACCGCGCGCTTAGAGGAACTCAGTCAGCGGCAAGACGCGAAAGGAAAAAGTCTACGTTGAGAACTGGGACATAGCAGTTCCGTCCACATAGACAAATAGAAACAGTAAAAGTCTGAGGATCCAAAATTATGAATAGGACTATCTAGAAAGTCCAACAGCGAGATATAATAGTTTACATAAAACGCAAGTAAACAGTTTTGACGGAGATACTTATAAAATCGCAGTTTGGAAGCAGACGTTTTGCTTCACAAACTGGACTAACTTTCGCATGGAAAGACTTTGAGGAGATCTACGTCCGGCAACTGGCTGAGGGTGAGATGATCCAGGTTCCCATATAGCAGAGATCAAGAGCAACAACCGTGTGTTCAAAATCTAATGAGTAAAATCAGTGTATAATTGCCTGTTTAGTGGGTGTTGACTTCAAGCTGCAAGAGTCCGGACTGGTACCAGTAGAACTGTTGTGAGTACAAAACATTTATTAATGACTGTAAACGATAATTAAAGGTTATAGTCAGATTTCGTTCGTGTTTTCTTATCATTCGTTTTCTTTTACTTTTGTATTTAATATTGTATTCCGTTACCTTCAATGCGTTTGGATTGTTAATATTTTAGTTCATTGTATTCGTTCTACCATTCAAACCCAGTGGTGACCCTGAGATAATGAGAAATTCAACGTAATTGATTGTAAAATTATAAAGCTATATTTTTATATAACGCCACGAATTAATAAAATAAAATTTGAAATATTTGATTGTTAAATTGACGGAATTCGACGTGCAAAGCAGGGCTTATAATGTGTAATTATCAACAAAAAATTTTTAAATACATAATAATTTTGTTAATTATTCCTATTAATTAAGACCACCTTTTTAATCATTACAATATATATATATATTATAACGAGATCAATTATGTCTTATTTCCAGATGAGGTGGTGTACGGACAAATAGGCTATAACACCAAAAATTTTTCACTAAGCCTGAATTTAATTTTGGCTCATCAAACAAATAATTTGGGTTTGGGGGTTACAGGCTACATGAGGGTAATCCAAGCCGTGGCAACTCCCCTTTAATAGCATATGAAGGGATTACAAAGAGGGGATGCTGAAGGGTAAAGAAAACCGAGGGTTAACTAAGGGTTTCGGGCTGTAGTTGTAACCCTAGAAAAACTGCAACATTTTTTTTAGGGCAACAGGCTACATGAGGGTGATCCACTTTGGGCAACTCCCCTTTAATAGCATAGGAAGGGATTTGAAAAGGGGGATGCGGAAGGGTAGAGGAAGGTAGCCAAGGGTTAACTAGGGCCCCCGGGCTATATTTTAAGGAACCTACCCGGCATTCGCCTAAAGAAATGCAGGGAAAACCCTAGAAAAACCTGCATCAGGTAGGTCGGGCATTGGGTACTTGTCCCTCGCCCTTTCGATAGCGGGAGAGGAGTTTTCTGTGAGGACGCAGCATTCCCTTCTCCGTGCCTCGACCAGTTTAGGAGGCAGCTGGCCGACTATTCCAATGGGAATAGCGAACAACTCTTTCCGTATGCCCAACATTAGCGACCCCGGAACATACAACTCTTGAAACTGAGCGCGGAGCCTCGGCTTGTGGAAACACATACATCTCTGGGAAGGTTCACCTGCGAGAGAATGGCCCTCGCAGGTGAACCTTCGTGCGTCCACATATAGTTGTCGGTACGTAAATTTTAAGTTATAATTTCAAATAAAGTAACTGTTACTTTCAATTTTAAATGTTTGCCCTGAATGCAACATGCATAACTACTTTGTTCTGAGTGTCTATTGCAGTTAGATGGATATGAAAGAAAATAGTATCTCCCATTTCGATGTATCTAACGAGAAACTAATTTTTAGTATTGCTTCTTAATTTGAAGAACCTCCTGACTTCTTAATTTATAGATATACAACATACACAATGATAAAATTAACTATTATAAAACCTGATTTCATATTTAGATTAAATAATAAAATATAGCAGCCTATTAATCATAAAAAATTTAATTATTAAGCTAAAACATCATAAATAGCGCGTACAGATGTTACGTTCAACTATAATTTAATATAAGACAATTTATAACTTGCGGTTTGCCCACGCGTTAAGGCAGAAAACTTTAATAATAAAGAATTTTCTGACTAATTAGCTTCTATTTTTATCATTAATTCCTAGTTGTAACTAACTAAACATTGTTGTTCATTATAAAACAGCGAATTGTGATTCCCGAACTAGACAATTTTGGAAGGTCTGACAATATAATTCATAACCAACCGATTGATTCGCCGCTCAATTTTTGTTGCGAGGTGTATACTTACTACTTGACCTTCCATTATTTTCTCACCTTGCATACTGCTAAATATGAGATAAATTTACCGAGGGACCTTCAGAAACGTCGATACGGTTAGAGATAGACTGATACTCGAAAAGTGTGTCAGATAAATACTAGATTTACCCGCCTAAGATCGATTTACCTATATACTTCCACCACACGTAATATCTGCGCACGTTGTGATGGCAGAATTCCATAATGAGAATGTAGCAAGCGTGGCTAATCCCACGCACTGGCGAATTCCCGAGCAAGAGCTAAGAACGACGAGGTATATGCGAGTTAAGAGTTTTTGTCGTAGGCGGATCCAGCATTCTTCCTCCCATTAAAAATCTATTACGAAATTCAGAGCAGGGCTTCTTTTTATTAGTGTTTTCCTGCTTAGAGCAGCCAATCATTAGAGTACATCATTGGTGCTGGCGCCAAGAGGCCCCCCTCAGCTTCCTGCCCCCACCCTGGACCGCCACGTTCAATGCTGGCTCCTTCACACGCCTATCTTCTCACTATGCACGTGCATAACCATAGCACTATCACATAACACAAAATATTACATACATGCCGGCACCAAAGTGTGTTATGCTCGTATTTGATTTTGGTGTTAGGTTAACTTAGGTCCGTTTACCCTTTTGCACTTCACACAATTCCGAAACTACGATCAGGTGATCTCCTTCAATATCATACGTATAAAATGTATTAGTTACTGTGGTCAGAATGTTATCCAGATATTTGGAACGGAGTGGACAAGTAACAGTTGCAAACACACTAATATTTCAGAGCTACTATTTCAAAGACTGTTATAAATGCAAAATGCAATATACCTTTACCAGAAATTTTTATAGTTAAATTATTTTTAAGAAAGTCCAACGCTGAAGATGACTACATACCCCTTTTGTGCATAGTGTAGCTTATGACTTTTTGTATCACCATAGAAGCATCTGTTGGTTTCTAAGAGAGCTAATTTCTGATGGAGATATGAAATAACATGCACTTAAGACAATGTGAAACTTTTGGCATCCGTGGACAGGTTAATACATTCCTATTCTAGCTTTCTGTGAGTCAACCCCTCAGCCCAGATTTTTCCACTCATCAGTTCAATTCAGAATATTAATTTTTTTTTTCAATGAAGAAAATTTAAGCGTCATTCTGAATGTATTATAATTATACTAAAATCGTAATTATCCAATTAATGTGAATAAATTATAAATCAGACCTAATTATGTTTATCTGGCATATGTGCAATATTATCAGCAGAATTCATTTTGTTTACTTTTGATATTTTTTATGTCTGAAGAAGTTATTATGCTTGTAAATGATAGAAGAAGAAGGAAAGTCTCAAGAGAGGAATTTGTAGACATGAAAATTTTCCACAACAGCAGTGAGGAATTTATTTCATCTGAAAGTGGAATTGAAGATAAGATCCTCTTATAAAGAATCGATGCCCTTTCGAATTCTTTTGAAATAACTAAGGTAGAAGTGGAAAAGAAAGTCTATTCTAAAATTAAGGCGGAACTCCCACGAAAGAATAAATTTCAATGTAGTAACAATATAGCTTATATTCATGGACGAAAGGCAGTCGTCTACTGACGGAAGTTAAAATAAAATTCAAAGGTAACTAACTTCTCATTTCCAGAAGACTTTCTTCAAGTGGATACACAAAAAGGTTGAGGATCAGCTAAGACGAAAGAAACCTGCTTCCACTAGAACTAGCCCTGATTTGAAGGATAGACTAGATTAACTAACGTGGGGCCCACGCAATTTGAATGTTCAGGAAGGCAATTCGAAAATGATCTCGTATAAAATTTAAAAAAATTGCTATCTATGATTTAAATTATATAAAAGGAAAAATTGTTGGTATCTCAATTTGAAATAAGTATTTTGGTAACTTAGAAAGGCTTCTCGAGTTTCCACCTGGGTTATATCGTGATACAGACGTTTCAATGGATAGCTCTTTCATCGCTGTCTACCGAGATAAGCCAGGTGGAAACCCGAAAAACCTTTCTAAATTCTATTCACCGGGAAAACTTTCGACTTATAACATTTGGTAAGTTTGGTTCTTTCCATACAGCCACACTTGAAATATTGGAGTAATATAATCAACGATAGTATTAGAGAACGACGGCTTTCCCAGTGAATGTGTTGAAGATAAAATTCTCGGATCTTATATGTAAATAGAACTGTAATTATTTTAATAAAATTTTATTACTGAACAAAATTTATGTTAATTTCATTAAGTCATTTTATTTTTTAATAGCTTTTAATAAAGAAAATATTGATTTCTTATCCTTTGATTATTTTTAATTTTACTGTCGCAAAATTTTATTTACAAATACAAAAAAATGCTTAAAAACTTGAAGTTATTCATATTTAGAACGCATATGTGCGTGCTGTTGGGTAATTGCGAAATACTAAAAATATTCAAATAATATTATAACAATTTCGACCATAGTTTTTTGGTTATTTGTACCTTAAAAAAGTTAGAAAACTACATCTTGAAAAATTTCGTTTCAAAAAATACAAAAAATCCTGAGGATTTTTTTTTAGGGCAACAGGCTACATGAGGGTAATCCACTTTGGGCAACTCCCCTTTAATAGCATAGGAAGGGATTAGAAAGGGGGGGTGCGAAAGGGTAGAGGAAGGTAGCCAAGGGTTAACTAGGGCCCCCGGGCTATATTTTAAGGATTCTACCTGGCATTCGCCTAAAGAAATGCAGAAAAACCTGCATCACGTAGGTCGGGCATTGGGTACTTGTCCCACGCCCTTAAAATAGAATATATGTTTATTATCCTTCTGAAAGCCTGCGAGGGATTTTCTCTCGCAGGCAGAACCTTTTAGGGGAGATACGAAGAGGCTACCTTTGGGTATGCCTTTTCCTCTCCGTTTTTGAACTAAAGTTCCCACAAGCCGAGGCACCTCGGCCTGTTTTGAGAGGTGTATGTTCCGGGGTCGCAGACCTTGGGCATACGGTAAGAGTTGTTCTCTATTCCCATTGGAATAGTCGGCCAGCTGCCTCCTAAACTGGTCGAGGCACGGAGAAGGTAATGCTGCGTCTCCACAACAAACTCCTCTCCCGCTATCGGAAGGGCGTGGGACAAGTACCCAATGCCCAACCTACCCGATGCAGGTTTTTCTAGGGTTTTCCTTGCATTTCTTTAGGCGAATGCCGGGTAGGATCCTTAAACCATAGCCCGGGGGCCCTAGTAACCCTTGGCTACTTCCTCTACCCTTCCGCACCCCCCCCTTTCTAATCCCTTCGTATGCTATTAAAGGGGAGTTGCCCAATGTGGATCACCCTCATGTAGCCTGATGCCCCCCAAAAAAAAACAAAAAAAAACCAAAGAACTCTTGCTGAAAGATGATCACAGATTATTCAGTCGTTGACAGTGCACTTTTACCTTTTCTGAGCTATTATATCTACACGCTTGTCTTCCTTCAACTAATTTTAATAATAAAATAATAGTTTTGGTTCTGTAGCTATCTGCGAGACGAGTGTTATCTAACTTGACTTAAACTCTATTTCTTTTTGGAGTGGCACGGGTTGCCGCGATTCGTTACCCAGAACTGAGCGATGCCCGCCAATGACACTGACCAATACACCACAGAAGGTCGGGCAACATGTTTCTACAACATCTTTTTTTTTATCTATTTCTGAAGTGGACTGCAGCGGTCATAGCAATAATTGCTACGCGTCGAATTATCAAATCCTGTGCGGTGAGACGAAATCTGAACCGGAGACCAACGCGGAGGCCTGCCTGGGGGCTGCGTGGTGAAAACATTCAAAGTTTTGAGAACAATTCAGCAAACTGTAAGCTACAAAAATAACAATCTAAATTTTACTGTTGAATACCTTCAGAAATCTCTATTATATGCAGTAATATCTCAAACGCTCTGTTTTTGGATTGACAAATCTCAACACACACTAACTTGATGAAAAAGGAAAATTGTAATTTAAAAGCCTGGGAAATTGTAATTTTGTGTAAATTCATATTACAACTTTCATGGTTACCCATGAATGTTTCTGTATTGTAAATTCGTTTATTATCTTCAGACAGTATGAATTGAGTTTTGCCTGTTTTAATGTACCTTTGCAGTTTAATAAATGTAGTAACTTCCGTCATGCTCTGTTAAACTGTAAACATAAAAGGATAAAGATACTACTGTTATAAATATACTAGGCAAATATAAGTTATATATCCTCCTGAATGCGTGTATTAAATCTTCTAATAAATAAAATAGACTGTGTAAAGGTGTGCTCGGCATATATTTGACCAAATTTCATACACATGTTCCCTTCAAACAGAAAACAAACACAGGGGGGGTGAGACACGTCTACAAGGTGGACGGGGACGGAAACTTACAAACAAGCAGAAACGTCCGATATTTGCGTCGGATAAATATTTTTCGGGGTCAATGAGTAGAAAGTGTTTTCCTCTATGTTTTTTTTTTGTGTACAATTTCACCCGTTTTGTGGCCTGGGAACGCATCACCCTTATGGGTTGGGGTAGAGGAGCTTTAAAAACATAACGCGAAAATAATCGAGATTGGAATCAAATCAGTGGTTATAGATGTCGCTCAATTTAATTGTGACAACCCGGGAACCCAGCTAGTTATCAATATATTTGAATATGTAAGAATAGTTTCATTTAATAAGTATTAAGAATTTAATACATGATTCTCCTTTTTCAACTGTGTTAAATTTTTGTAATAACTCAAAGCTTCCTCAATTATCTTCAACTTCGTCATCATGTAGACAGCCTACCCGGAAATGTTGTGTTTTTCATAAAAATTGGACACAGTTAATAAACCGAGAAGCGCTCATTGAATCGATGTTAGTTAGATTAGTCCTTTTATTCGTGGCATTGGATAAGAACCCTTTCCAAATCGGCAGTCGGAGGCAAGAATTGATTTAGCACGGCCACGACAACTGCAGAAGCGTCTTCTAGAAGCAGCTCTAAGTGCCGCATAAAGCTTCAAGGCTTTTCCGAGAGGAAGTGTCGCATAAAAACAAATGACGCCACCGCGACCGTCTAATGTTTCCGATGGAGCGACGCTGGCGATAAACTAGGCGGCGTCGTACAGACGGCTCTGCGTCAGCATTGCAAATCAGTCTCATCAACATACACACTCCTTCCACCAAAAGATATACAAATTTGGTGTTCGTTCTTAGACTGGAATTACGAAAACGTGGCGGAAACTTTTATCACTAAAAAAGGAATTTGTACTTCCTAAACCGTACGATCAATACAGCTTCAAGGTATAAAAAATCGTTCCACATTATTTAATTATTTATTAATTTAATTTAATTTTTCATTGAATAACCAATACGACGTCTAAAGGTCGTCGGGCAGGAAAGAGATTGAATATAGCAAGGACTAATTGGATAGCTGCAGAATAATGATGAAAAATGTGGACTAAATGACGAGGAAAAATTAATAGTAATTTGCGATAATATAACGTACCGAAATTGGAAATATCTATATAATAAAAAAGGATGTATATTTGTATGTATTTACGTTTATTTATATACAAATTTAAACCCTTGGACGGGTTGCAACTAAACTTGGTACACACATTCTTAAAAACACCAAACATGGTACTGTGGGGGTGAGAATCCCCTAGCATAAATGTGGAAAGAATTATAATTAAAAATCGTGATAATTGTGTTACATTACTGCGCGCCAAGAGACTGTGACATCACGTGATAGAGAGAGAGAGAGACGTTACTACCCGACGAACAAAGGAAATAGTTCCATTTTTTTCCGTAATGTAATAATGCAGAAATATTTTCATTGCATAAAAAGTATAATTTTATCCAGTAATACTGCATCGAATGATAATACAAAACAATATGAAATACTTTACTATAAATGTAAGATCATTTTCGTGCTATATTTGGTAAATCCAATATGGCGACCATTTTTTTACATTGTGAATTTAGCTATGAATTTCATCAATTTAATCTTTCGTAATTGGTGAAGTCTGAGGGACAATTATATCCTGCAATACTTAAGGAGTTTATTAAAGAAGAAATTTGAAGGTAAGTTTGTTGGGATTGATGCAATAAAATTCCATGTATTTTATAGCTATTCAAGTAATTTCACTCTTTCGAAAGTATTTACGAAACTAGGAACATTTAGATTTAGTTTAAATCACTTCTTGACTAAAGATTAATATAGAATTAAATACTTTTTCGGGTTTATGTTAATAAATACACGGGCAACGCCGATCAATATGTGTATGAAGTAGCTACCATTTATAAGAACCTCCATGGAACCACGGGGAAAAATACATTTGAAGTAATACAAAAATGTAAAAAACCATTAAAAGTGTTGTAAGGGTGCTGACTTGTATAATACTCATAGTACTGATTTAATGTTCAGAAATTTTGACATTCAATTGCCTAGTTGCGAAAATAAATTAAAATCAGTAATGTTGGGGAAGTCTAAAATGTAGAGTAAAAGGTACGATAAAAGTTATCAATGAGGACGAACGATCTGTAAAGTATAATTTGTTACGTATCGGCATCCAAATTAAGTGGCTCAACAATCCATTTTTAAGATTACAGAAAAATTAGTCGGCAGTTTAGAATAGAATTTAAAAGTGTAAGTTTAAAAGGCTTTATCATAAACATGACTTTAAATATCTTTAGCAACACACACAAAAACACTGGCACACAGATATATATATACACAACGATCCAATAAGTTAATTACAATTCTTTGCAACAATTTTGGTTTCATGAAATTGAAACTAAATTACTACTACTACGAAAAAGAGAATAATAATAATAATAAAATGGTCTATGTATAGGGTAATCTACATATTGGCAAATCCCCTCTGCTAACATAGGAAAGTGTTCTATTATTATTACTTATGATATTTTCTTGCTTTGTGTTTCATCTGCATTCCTACTTTCAATGACAAATGTGCCTTGTATATTATTAAGGTCGCTAGGGATTGTATTCTTCACTTTCCAGCGAATTTAAAATGTCTATATATTATTATTCTATTATTTTTATGGTTTAATTTGTAAAACATCTAGACCGTGGATTCCAAACTAGATCGGTGTGGATGACAAATTATCCTGTTTTAAAATTTGATCTAGTTTTTCATTAATGTAAACGTATCATAATAATATCAGTTTTAATTTGTATGAAATATAATGAATATATAGATAAGGGGCTTGAGATCAACGCACCTAAAACATAATTTAACTTCTGTATTTGCGTGGAGTATCACCGTAACCCTTAAATTGGAAGATAAACTCAATTTTTTTAAAAAAGGTTATGACAAATTATAGATTTGTAAAGATATTCCAAAAAAAAGTCAAAATAACGAATATTAGCGTACTATTATATTAGCTTTTACTGGCTCTTACTTGTAGGACAGAATTTAGCTTATTATGGAAAAGGATGAACCACAAAAATGTAATATTATTAAATGTGATTATGACAGTAAAATTTAAATTTCTTTAATATTTATATATATATATATATCCTTAATAATTGTCCTTAGAACTGCAACATGATATCTGACACGGATTTATGGATTACAATAAAAATTAGAGAATTATTGAAGCAAAAATATGTCACGGGGCCTGTTAAGATAATTTTTGAGAATCCCCGATATAGGCTACAAACCACAAAGTTTCAAATGAGTTGACATAATTAAAATTGACATGATAGTAAGTAATATGGAATGGCGAAGGTGTAATTTAAAAAGTAATAACGTGTAAACAAAATTATTTCCTCGAATATTAGTAATACAACGTTTCCTCCAGCATCCCTAGACCTCATCAGATGTACAAAATCTTCATAAATTACATAGAAAAATTACAAACAAGCATGAAGACATATATATATATATATATATATATATATACATATATAAAATCGTAAATGTTGTTAATGTTGTGCTATTGTCTCAGTAATATATGCCAAGTTTATACATTATTCCTTTTCTGATTCCTTGAATATTTCCAAGTTATTAACTTTAATATTAATTAATTTAATTTCCAGCAACTTAATAAATTTCAAATAAGACATTCCAAATTCACTTGGCTAACAAGATTGTACGACACTCGTGTTCAATGGTTCTGGCTATAAAGCTTTGAGATATTTGAAGAGAGTTAAAAGTAAAGTATGTAGTATAAGTTTATTAAAATTATGTAATAAAAAGAATTCAATATTTGAAATATATTCACAATCTTCTGAAGATGAATTTTAAAATAGTTACAAATAGTTCCGTAGTGCAGTTTCTAATGCAACAATCAATTACTGATTCATACAAAGGTTATGTTGGTAAATTTATATCAAAGTATTGTTTAATTGCATTAAATTAGTTGCTATAAATAAACCTTTAAAGATGTTAATTTTTAAAATATACGACGCGCTACTCTGAATTTATTCGTAAAAGTAAACTTTTGTAAATTTTCCTTCGTGCAACAGTAAAAGGAAGGACATTGAATAAATTCTGAGTCATCGCTTAGTAAACAGCATAAGACCAAATGCATAAATAGTAAAGTAATAGAAGTTTTTCATGAATGATGTGCGGCATATACATGTATGTAAAGTAGAAAAAA
Source organism: Zhengitettix transpicula (assembly GCA_037074705.1). Taxonomy (NCBI): domain Eukaryota; kingdom Metazoa; phylum Arthropoda; class Insecta; order Orthoptera; family Tetrigidae; genus Zhengitettix; species Zhengitettix transpicula. The sequence goes on along the minus strand of CM073591.1, from coordinate 182,495,732 downwards.
AAATTAAAACATGAATAACTCACATATCAGCCCTTGCTTGATTCACAAATGTTTACAAGTCTTTTGAATTACGTAAGTCGGCATTAAATTACGTACTGTTTCTATATTTGATGCCTATTCAATATTCAAACGAGTAAATTTCTTCTCAGCAACATGGATTGGTGAATTGTATTTAAGATGTAAGAATTCGAGACACTTAAAGAAAGATGTCCCAGCCGAGCAATATCTTACTTGTATAGGTAGTTTGATAGTGATTGTTTTGATGTAGGGAAAGTGTGAAAGGTATTCGAAGGTGCAGAAAATGCTATTTTGGTACTATTTGCGCGTATCGACGATTTTCTAAGTATCCTAGGGAAAATATATACGTGTGTGTCTGCCACACAGCTGTATTACGTGTCCCTGTTCCCAGGTATAGAAACAACAACTAAAATACAAAAGAGAATTTATCGCATTGGTCAAACATGACTTTATGAAATACAAATATCCTCAGGAGAGTAATCAGTTTTATAAATATCGTAGTGGACTCTTTGCACCAAAGACCAATATTTTCAATAAATACATTATTCGCTTTGAATTAAGGTCGTTAATCGAATTGGAATACGGAGGTGTATAAGCTTTAGAGAAATAATATATGCCTACATAAAGAGAAATTGTAACACACAATTTTCGAACGTTGTTTGCACATTAAAATTACGGGGGAGTGATAAAGTACTCATAACGGGATTTGAATGGCCATCTTCCACTCCAATTACTAAACAGTTCCTTGGATTGTGTCCAAATACGACTATACGATCGCATTACCAGAGAAAACTTATTTTTTTAAAAAAAATCTCAGATTTTCCACATTCTAAAACCTTTTAAATACATTGTCTTCATGGCCCACCCGAATACTATTATGACGATAAAGCGAAATATTGGGGATCGAATTCGTGGTAAAATTTTCGTACTGCAGCAAAACGTGCTCTCGTTTTCGTTAATATGGGTGGTGTGGCGAATAAAATCTCTATCGAAATTTTCGTCAACAATATCATCCTAATATCCGTTCATAATGCCACGCTGGCCATTCTTGTTATGAGGAACGTGTACCAAATAAAACTGCAATCGCTCATCAAATAGTTTTTTGTTTATTTATATATTAGATTCGCCTGAAACGTTCGAATCGAGGACGCCTAAATAGCAGAGAGCGTCAGTAGCTGTCGGACACCTAATAAATGACGCAAGGCTTGCGAAATTCTCTGCGACACCAGTAACAAAACACAAAGGTCGCGGTCCGCTTCAGATGCCACAGACATAAATATCCCGACGCCTCCCTTACAAATCCCCTCGAGCATAGAAGATATAAATTTGTTGACAATCTCTTAGCCAAGTTTATTTTTCTCTCATCCCGCTCTCTCTTCCTCCCTTTCCCCAGCCAGTCTCGAGATCTCTCTCTCTCTCTCTTTCCCTCTCTCTTTCTCCGGGTGTAATTTCCTGAGAAGTTTTGTGAGAAGGGAAATAAGAACGAGAGCAGCAGTCGAGGCACCATTCCAGAGGCGTTCTTTTTGCCACTCGCCCGGCTCTCCCAGCTTTTATTATCTTTCCGTTCATTCTTTCTTTCTCGACGCATATCGCCACGTCACGTCGCGACGGCGGAATAGACGCCGAGGGGAGGGGGGCGGCGTGGAGAGTAAACAAAATGGAGGGTGCAAATAAAATAAAAAATAAAAATAGAGAGAAGCAACGGGGCGTGGCGACATCTGTGTGTGAAGGCAGCAGTTAAAGGCCGCTAGAGACCGGCGCCGACGGACAAAAGACGACCAGCGTCGCCGACGCGGAAACGGTGATTGGCGAACTGTCAGCCCCACGCCGGGATCCAATTACAGACGCTCCAATTTCGCCGCGACGCTATGAAAAGTCGACAAACATTCTTTCAAGACAAACAGCTCGCAGTCTCGTGACACTTTAATTAAGTTTTTCAGGACATTAAATACAAGTACACACACAGACACACACACAGACATATATACATATATATATATATATATATATATATATATATATATATATATATATATATACGTGTGTGTGTATATGGAACAGTCGGAGAGAGAGTACAGAGTTCAGAGTCTTATATTATGATTGCAATAGTGGCTAAAAAAATTTAACGTATGAAAAAATACAATTAACACATGTAATTAACAAACCGTAGAGCAGAACATAATTTTGAACAATGCTAATATTAAAGTAATTAGACGTTTGGATCAACAGTAGTAATCTTTGTCAATACTAGAGCAAGACGGAAAAATATGACGATTCTTAACATATGCTACTTTTGTCGCCTAACGGTTACATTCTTTGGTCATATTTTTTCAGTAAATTATGTATCCTTCACAATTATTTTCTGTTATTCGACTTGCTAATTACTTTTGTAAGAAGAGGTCGATTAACCCACTCGCTTAATTCAGATAACTAAGATCTGATCTGATCTTATTATTAACTAAGATTTTCTCGACAATTTTATACTTTGAGTTTTCTCGACGTTATTATTTTGATAAATTGTGAAATTGTATTTCAGTTGACGACTAATACGTGTGTATGTGATTTTTTATGCTTAAACATGTAATGTGAGTAAAGTGACTCTGATAACCCGTGAATTGAGTCAATTATTTGGACCATTCTTAACTTTACACTTTTGTTACCTTGGTTTATTTCGACTCTATTTAAATTGATCTACTCTGAGGTCCTCGCAACATTATCTCTTGTTCTTGGAGATTTTTTGTCCTACGCCGAGCCTTTCTTCCCCGGTTTTCTGCCTACCGCCATTTTGGCGGTATTTTTTAATACTGTAAGTCATAAAGTCATTGCCAATGAGATCTCTTGTATACCTAATCTTACCGAATTAGGTAAACGAACTGTTTTATAATGGATTTCATTATAATATCCTTTACCGAATATAATAGTTTACCGAAATCATAATATAATACGTCAGTATAAAATATAATAACCAGGTGAAATAGCCAAATACAGAAAAATTTATTGATGATATAAATACTATACAACTTTTCTGTGATCCTTGAACCTTTCGTCAAGTGATTGAAAAAAAACACGAGTGCGCACAATTACAGTTGACAACTAACGAAAGGCACTAGGATCCCAGAAACGTTGTGTGGTATTTATATCATCACTTAATTTTGACTTTATTTTGCTATTTCATCTCATTAGAATAGTTTGTCGTCAAATGAAGCTCCGCTTAATGTGACTATCAACTAATCCATAATTAAGAAGTTTTAGATTGGAATAGTCGTAATTATAAATAATTAATTATTCCAAAACACTTTTCTCGTGAACACCGGCCCTGAAAGAAGGAAGACCAATTCCGAAAATTATTAATTATGACACCCGTTGTTAATAAGTTGTAAGTTATTTTCCAGGACTCGTGAAATAGTCACGCTATAACTTTAAAATAACATTGAAAATATATACTAATCATAAAAGTATAGTTTTAATTGAACATAAAAATAATATCAGTTACCGAAAAACTGAAGAATAAGGCTTCAAAAGAAATGCGCTAAGGAAATCTTCTAAAGACAACACCGGCAGATGCTCTGCAGTTCATATTCTTTAAGATTCCACTGAACACATAAATCAGAGGATAGGCAGCAAGGAGATGGTGTGAATGGAAGGAGTGATCTGTCCAGATACTAGAAACAAGCAAGGAGGATGTAGAAAAATGGACAAGGAAGGAGTGGTAAAGGACGATGTCTATTCATCATAGCACCAATATTTGAGACAAGGGAGCAATAGAAAGAGGTACCTGGCAAGGAGTTAGATTACTGACGGAACATGGTCCCTAAAACTACTTTTTCCATAGCTTCTGGAAGATCGTTAACCCAAGATACTTGCAATACCATGAGGTAGAAACATGAGCACATATAATAACATGTCACCTGGAATTTGCGTAACTATATATTAAGAGAAAAAGGACACAGGACACCTTGAAGACACAGAAAAATTTAATAAACTAGTAGAATCATAAGATTTGAAAGAATGAAAAGAATAAAGGAATTACAAGCAGCAGACCAACGCAGACAGGAGGAAGATGAAACGATATAGTCGACAAAGGCATTCAAATATGGTTTGAAAGTATTGGGTGACCGAAACTGACGGATTCCTATGCCGAGAGAGGTAGTGGTAATAAATAAGGGGTAAATTAACCTCTCTGGGAACCCCCCTTAGGCAAGCAAACCCATTGGGTTTTTATCCTACCAGGCCGAAATTCCTGGAAACTTATTTCATTATTATTTTCGAGAGAATGAGAGAACACGGAGAAAGTAGCTGCAAGAGTTCCATTGTATGTATATTATTGGAATCAATGTGAATCGCAACATACTTACGTAAACAAGCACTATTTTGTAATTTATTTATGGATCGCAAATGACCAAGTTGTTAACGCGATCATTATAAACATTTAATTTTAAAAAAACATCATTCCTGAAAACAAGCATGGTGAATGCAGTGTGTAGTGTAGTGTACACAATAGGGGATTATTTTATTTTATTATTTATTCATATTATTTTATTTTACGAAAGAAAATATCTTGAACAATTGACATTCTCTGTTTAAGTCCGGCGTAGGTCAAGATTCGCTTCCCAGGTACTCACTGATACGAAAACAACTCCACCACGGCATCCTTCTGTGCCCTGATCTAGATTAATCTTTGGCCACAAGATTCTAGCACGTTCAGACAAGACGCCCGACCAGATTGGCGCCATCGTGGTCGTGTCTTCCCGCGCCCCTGAATTTGGCTATTTGCACGCCGTACGGGTATAGAGATTTGTGGAGGCACAAATCAAATTCCTATTGGATCCAAGACCCTGAGAGGAGAAATTTCTAAAAAAAAGTAAGTATGAAGAGAGCTCGTAGAGCAAACGATAAGACTCAGATAGTTGATTCTTTTTTAGGAAATTTTTCAGCTGTCCTGTAGGCCACCTAGGTGTCCGAAATTGTCTCTGTTTTTGTTTTGTTCTGTTCTTGTGTATTTTTCAAAAATAGCCGTTGGTAATTAAATTGATAACGAGAGTAGGAATTTAATGTTTTTGGTTAATAAAATATAAAAGATTAATTATTGTGATTATTTTCATTTGCCAAACAATTAAATAATTCCAGATTCAAATAAAATTAAATATCTTAAAAATAATGAATAGAAAATCCCTTATCCATATAAAACATTACAAATGTCAGCCAGAGAGAACGGAAACTAAAAAACAGACCAAGTATTAACAACAATAGTAATATTTGCAATTCAGTCAAACATAATTTGTTTATCATTCTTAGAAAATTGATTCTTTAAACCCTTCAGGTCATCAAATTTCAAAATTATCGTTTTCTATAACCTCTTTCAATACGTTTATAGTTTATTCCGGTTAATATTTTTATGTCATTCAGTACTAGATACAAGTTGTAGAAATGACAAAGGTCTTTGTACATCTGTAACAACGATGTGTATTCTTTTTAGTCAGCGACTAGATACTATGATTTTTGTCTTTTATTCCTTTTAAAGTTATGGTGTACTTGATAAATAATGGCCGTTAAGACCTCCGTCAGCGCCGAGATTTAAATGTCATTTAATTTTCCGTGCACTGTGCAGTGCGGAGGGTTTAATTGGCTGGAGTGTCCCGAGGCAGCCAGTTTTAATATTCGGAAGCGGGGCGGCGCAAAACGCGACTCCGATCGCCACAATCGCATTGCCGCTGCGCTTCCGGTCTCTTTGCGGCGGCCTCGAGCCGATAAGGGAAAACCGACACAACGGGGAAAACGCGACCACCGTCCCGGCGGCGGTGTTTTCCGGCTTCATTAGCGCCGCGACCAGGGGATTGCGCCCGGGGATTGCGGTGGATTGCGAGCTTCCTGCTCCGCCATGCCCTGTCATGACCTTCTTGCCTATCTGCGTGCGTTACACACCCAAAAAGTCAGACCGTGAATGTCGCTTCATTAAATTTTACTAGTTCTCAGCTGTCACTAAATGATGCGCCCTTCCTGTGTCTCCCTCACCTTTTGCTGTTAATTTACACTAATTAATACGACACAGTAAAATAAACACATGAAAACTATATAAATTGTGTAGGTAGAAAATACTTGCTCTTCTTCGATTTTATATTTTTGTAACAGCCAACTTTGTGTGACATAGAATGTAAATATGTTTGAACGGAAATGGGGGAAACAATTTCGGCATCTTCTGTTAGTAATCTCAGCTGTGGGAGGAATTCCATTACGAATAGTACTCTGTGAATAGAGTAGGAGCAAGAGAGACTAAATCGAAAGTCTGCAAAGTTTTGTAATGTTTTATTTGCACGATGGGGTTTTACTTATCTATTTTTAAGATATTAAATTTTTTTAAATAGTTGTTTAGTCCTGAAATATTTAATTATATTTCAGGATGAAATTAATTACAATAATTATTTAATACAGCTTATAAAATATATAGTAAAATAATAAATTAAAGGCTTCGAAATATCTCAGATACACGTTTAATGGAGGAACAAGCAGGCTTTCGAAAAGGAAGATCGTGCACTGACGAGAAAAGACGAGAATTTAATTTGGAAACACACCTGGCCTTCATAGACTATGAAAACGCATTTGACAGGATTAAGAGAAATAAGTTGTGGATAATAATGGAAAAAAGAGGATCGCTAAACATTTAATTCAGGTATCACAAAGTCTATATACAAATACAAGAATTAGAATTAGTAATGGAAAACAGATATCAGACGAAATAGAAACGAATCAATGAGTTAAACAGGGATGAAGCATGTCTATTACATTATTTAACATAGATGATATGATACGGGAATGGAAAAGAGAGAAAACACCATCAGGTATAAACATAGGACGGAATAAATACATCAACACGATGCTTTTCGCTGATGATCAAGTCATAATTCAAGATAGTGAAGACAAACTGCAAATAACTTTACATAGACTAAATGTGCTAAGCCAAGGCTATAACCTGAAAATTTCCGTAAAGAAAACAAAAACAATGGCATTTTTAGGCAATTATTCAGTCAGAAGAAAAAAAATTCTAGATGATAAACCAATTGAACAGATATCACATTTCCAATACTTAGGATGCGATATATCGTATGAACAAGATAAAGATATACAGGGAAAAATTAACATTTTTCAACGTATATGTGGCACAATAAGAAGAACCCTGAAGAGAAAAAAAATGGAAATAAACGCAAATAAAATTTTATAAAGTTCTGGCAGTTCCCACATTACTATACGGGGCGGGGAGCTGGATGCTTAGAAGTAAAGATCTAAGACAACTAGAAACATCAGAAATGAAGTTTCTAAGATCAGTTAAAGGATGCACTATAGAAGAAAGAATCAGAAATGAAACAATAAGAGATGAACACGGCATACAATCAATAACAGAGAAGGCGATCCAACTTTAAGAAAAATGGAAAGAACATGTACGATGGTGGTCTGAAAATTTTCCGACCCAACAATGATAGAAGATATTTTTTTTGAATTTTTATTTTTCAACATAGTCTTATTGTAACTCTACACACTTCTCCCAGCGATGCTCCCATCTCTGTAACCCGTCCAAAAAGTACTCGGTGATTTTCTCGGCAAAATAATTGTTCACGAAGGTGATTGCCTCTTCATTTGACGAAAATCTCTGTCCTCCGAGCGCAATTTTTAGATGAGGGAACAAGAAGAAGTCGCTTGGGGCTAGATCTGGATGATAAAGCAGTTCAAACCGTAATTCGCCATGGCAACCGCCGAGGTGTGAGACGGTGCGTTGTCTTGGTGAAACAGGATTTTCTTTTTCTGCAAATGTGGGCGTTTTTCCCGCAAGTTCTGCCTTCAGCTTGTCAAGTAATGATGCTCCTGTAATGGTTTTCATTTTTGAAGATAATCCATTAAAATAACTCCATGCCAATCCCAAAAAACAGTCGCCATCACTTTCCCAGCCGAAAAAACAGTTTTTGCTTTTTTTGGAGCCGGTTCCCCCTTTGCAGTCCACTGTTTGTACTGTATTTTTGTTTCTGGCGTATAATGATGTATCCAAGTTTCATCTACAGTAATTAATCGGCGCCAACAGAGCGTTGGAAATGTTCATTCGAACACATTTTTGGTCTAACGTGAGCAAACGCGGCTCCCAACGCGTGGACAGCTTTCTCATGCCTAAATGTTGATTTAATATATGAAAAAAAACCCGTTCTTTTGACATGTTAATGACCTCTGCTATCTCTCTCGTCGTATAGCACCATTTGGTGAACTGTGGCGATGTTTTGGTCGGTAGTTTGCAGTTTTGGACGTCCCCAACGTTCATCGTCTCCCAAGCTCTTACGGCCACGTTTAAATGTAGCTGCCCATAATTTCACTGTGGTAAATGATGGTTCAGTGTCCCCATACACAGAATCCAACTCATCTTTGATTTGTGTAGGCGTATTGCCTTTCAAAAACAAATACTTAATAACAGCTCGATACTTGATTTTCTACTTTTTCACAAAAACACTCACATCAACTCATTCAAACGACTGATCCATAACAACTGCGCGTCAAAAAACTTTGGTCAACTGATGAACAACGAAATTCACTAGCTTTTATTTACTAGTGCTGCCATCTTCACGTTGAGGTCGGAAACTTTTCAGACCACCGTCGTACATCGTATGCCGCTTCAAAGTATTTCCAAACAAATAATGGAATATAACCCAATAGGAAGAAGGAATGTGGGAAGACCGTGGAAGAGATGGTGAGACCGGAACAGGCCTAAGGCCCAATCCTGGATTGATAGAAGTAGAATTATTTAAATTTTATTTGCACACACAAAGAAGACATTAACGTCCTTCTCTTATTATCATATTCAATTACGCACGCCTGTTTTACAAACATAAAAATAACAGAACAAAATAAAAACATAGAGAATTTCTGCCAGGGGTTGGTGGGCCAAAATACGAGACGCATATGGCTTTAATGAACCGACTTTGATGGGATTATTTTCCGGCACATTACCACTTGCAGGTCTGGCAGGTCAGTACACTTCTCACGTGGCTCAGGCGGCAATCCCTCGTATTTCCTCGGAATGGTGGCCCAGTCAGACTAGAGGCTGTCGTCAGCAGGACAGTGAATTTGTCCTCCACACCAAAACTCTCTTACTGAAAACTAGAAAACTAATTCCCTCTCCAAATCCCAACTTCTTCATAGTTTTCTCAAAAGTAACTTAGAACAACAGAAAATGTACTGTCCTCCACACTACAAATCTGAAAACTATCGAACTTATTAAATAATGCAGTTATTTTACCAATAACTGACAATATTGTTTTATTTACGGCAACGTTTCGGTACGTGTTTGTACCTTCATCAGGTCTTTCCTGCGGAGAAATTGTACTAAATAAAGTTGTATTATCAAGAAGCCAATGAATTTATAAAAGTGGTTGAACAATATTACACTATTAGCACAATAAGAAAACACCTTGATGAAGGTACAAACACGTACCGAAACGTTGTCGTAAATAAATAAAATATTGTCTGGTATTGGTATAAAAACTGCATTATTTATCAAATATAAACAGACGTAAAAATACAATCTATCTAACTTATTCAGAACATTCCCAAATTTCACTAACTCCTGCTCCAAAACTAACTAATAACATCCCCGAACAGCCCAACTTTTAACATCACGAACAGACTAACTTCCGCTTTCTCTTTGCAAGCTCCCTTAACATTTCGACTTTTCGAAATTTAACTCTCACAGGGTCTTGGATTCTGATGTTTATATCCAATAACAATTAGGTTTCTGCCCCCAAAAATCTCAATATTTTAATTAGTCACCATTCAGGGGTCCACATGGCCGTATTCAGGGGCGTGAGAAGGTACGTCCGTAAAAGTGCCCATCTAGTAGAGCATCTACCCCGAAAGAATCTAGTAACCCAAAATTTAGCCTAGCCAGACACTCACAATATTTTAATCAGTACAAAGGAATCTCTGGTTGGTTGTTTTTTTTTCGTTTAAGCGAGTACCTGAGAAGCGAGCATTGAACCTTGCCAAACTGAAACCGAAAATACAATATTTTATCTCGTAAAATAAATTAAAAAGAGAAATAATAAAATCAAATAACCCCAAATTAATTTATTCCGCATGCGTATACTATACTTTTAACTTGATTTATATAATTCATCTATTCACACTGAGGTATTATTGATAATATGATTCTTAAAAATATAAAAACTTGACTATTTATGTATTTATTACTAATTATTATTAATAATAGTAGTATCTATGGACAGATAATTCTTATCTGTTGCTTTTCGTTTTTTTCATATTTTACCCCAAATATAATTAAATGCGTTTAACGCAGTAAATCAGATAACGCAACAAAATTTCATTCATCTCGGACAAGCAGCGGTTGACTTTGGCAAACACTGCAATTCTGAGGGTAAAAACAAAACTTGGATCGCCATCACGATCACTTTCACTTTCGTAACACACGACTGGCCGTGGTATTGAGCCATGTTATATATTTGTGATTTAATTCCAGTCACTGTTTTATAACCTCTCGGCGCAGTCAACGATAATCAAAACCTGTTCTAAAAAGGATCATCCTAGATATGACCAAGTGAGTGGCGCTGGTCCAAAACGCCTTAGTGAAGGTTTGAACCAACATTTGCTTGGCAATTTATAGTGACTCTATAAACGCTAGTTTAACTCTCAGTCATCTAAATTAAAACGTCAACCTACAGAAAAATGACAATGATTCGTTGGAACGTTTGATTCTCAAAGTTATGTCGTTGAATACCGAATATGTAAATAGGCGACTGTTTAACTCCGTGACGGTCGAATGCTCTAGATGATTTCGAATACTGTGGTGGATACTACATGTTAAACGCTGAAAAATATATGTAATTTTAATAAAAATTGTTTTCTGGGTGTTTTAGTTTATATATCAATTCGCATAGAGCCTGTGTGTCTGAGAATGCCGTCATGGGCAGACTAAAACTAACATAATAAGACCCCGCCAGCGCGCTATAAATAAGACTACGGCTGAATTGTCTACCTCCAGCTGGTATTTAGGATGGTCTCATTACAGCGGCAAGAGACGCCATTTCATCAAGCTTCTCACCACGTGACGATAGCCTGCTCATAATAGAAAAGCAACAGTCATACTTAAATGTTTATAACAAAAAGTTTCTTGCTCACGAATTATGGAAAGTCAAGGTGAATTGTTATTTTTAAAACTTAAATTAGAACAATGACTCTATAAACACGAAAAGTGTACGTGATGTGTGACAAGATTTTTCATATTTGTTCAAACAAAATTATTAATTAATAAGTGTTGGTTAATCTTTGGGTCCCAAGACATGAATTAAAACGACATTCGAAGTTCAGGAAAGATTAAAGATATCTGAGTTAAACTTGTCACGAGTCTAGATTTAGAAGCTTGATGAGAAAAAATGGTAATTGTATGAAGTTTACTGAAAGACCCTGTATGTAGTTTCAGAAATTTTATGAGTTGTTTCATTTACTCTTTAATGATAAAAAAAATCTACTTAATTGCGGTAATGTAAATCTTGGTTGAAAAATAAAATAAATGTTTTCCCAAAATTAGTAGATGTAGTTAATTCTGCTAGACGCTTTTATTATCCATGTAAGGCCTGAAGGTATATTTTTTGGAAAAATATTTTAAAACCGCAATTTCTGTACCAGTATTTCTTGTAGACTAAGGTAAAAATAGTGGGAAAAAATTAATAAGAGGGTAGGGTTCATAAGGAAAGCAAACGTAAAAATTGTATTATTTATTAATTTTTTGACTTAGTTTATAATTTATTTGAAAAACTTTAAAACATGTTTTATTTATAACATTGCATTATTCACTTCAGTTTTTTGTTCGGCTCTTACATTTTTTGTATCGGGAAATTCGTTTGGAATACATGACATGTTTTTCAATACATGACAATTTTCCGATAGGATTAAAAAAACATTAACAGTTTCAGAATCACATTAGCATTAATACCATTTTTTCCTGTCACAATTTAAATAATTTTACTTGTATTTTTTAAAAGAAAATATAAATATAAACTATTAAAATTCAAAATACACAGCAGAATATTTTATTCGGAATTGAGTTTAAATCAAAGAAGAATAGAACAATATTTCTCCCAAACTCGCCTTTCGCCAGACTCGATCTTTGCACTAGTGAACACCTGATCCGCACGCTCGTAAGTGTGCCTTGAATTTTACGTTTAACTATAAAGGAACGTTGTTATAAGGAACACGTGAACGAAATTTGATACACGGGTGTACATTTGTATGCGGAACGTACATACATACATAAAAACAGTTTTATTTATGAGATAAGATAGATATTTTCATTGTAATTCTTTATATTACAAACAAATGTTTTACGTCATCAGTACATATGAAACTACAAGTATGTGAGAAACGCTTTCAATCAAACTCAGATCTAAGGCTATGGAAGTGCAGTAACATATTATGATTCCCGATCTTGTCCTCATTTTTCTATCCTGATCTCTCAATGTTTATTTAACTGCATCTTTACAGTTTTTAGTAGTTCTTTAAGTAAATCAACATTTTTATTCAGAAATACAACAGAAGAGGTATAAGTATTTAAGATAAAATGGACTACTTTACAATCCTTAATGGATATTTTTAATTAAAGCTTATAACGGTCGCGTCGACATCGTGGTCATTGGCAACCCGTATGTAATTTACCATAGATTACATAGCGTTACTGTTTACATACATTCTTAACATTAATTGCATTCGGGTTTCTATATTTGTTCACTTATGTTTGCTTCCTCGATAAATTTTATGATGCCCAAGGCAGCTGTCGTTGAAGTACAGAGGTCTGAGATGTAGTGTTCTAATGTCGTTATATCTGCTGCAATAGAAGAGTATATGGGGAATAGTTAGTGGTTGACAGCATTCTTCACAGGTTGGTTGGGTAGATCTGGAGAATAGGAACGCATGAGTACAAACTGAGTGGAGGGTTCTTACTCTAGATAGCATCACCTGTTTTTTTCTGTTTATGGTTTTGGGAATTGTTATATCTTTGTAGTGTACTAGTTCACTGTGAATTATTCCGTTGTTCTTCCTTCTCCTTTTTTCGTTCCACGTGTTTTCGAGTTTTTCTTTACAGAACTTCCACGTTTCCTTGCTGTTGCACTGGAAGTCGGTTTCTCCGTTGTGTATGGTTCTTGATAGTACTTTTGCCAACATTTTGGGAAAAAAAAATTTACCTAGATAGAAAATTTAATTTGAAAGCAGGACATACGTATAGTAAAATAATTTCTCACAGCCGTATTAAATTTCATTTCTCTGTTTTTATTATGAACGAATTTAATCAATTACAAAGGTCTGCGAGGGCTATTCCCTCGCACGCAGAACCTTGTAGGAGAGACACGAAGGGGCTACCTTTGGGGATGCCTTTTTCCTCTCCGTTTTTGGACTAAGGTTCCCACAAGCCGAGGCACCTCGGCCTGTTTTGAGATGACTATGTTCCGGGGTCAAAGACCTTGGGCAACGGTAAGAGTATTCTGTTCCCATTGGAACAGTAGGCCAGCTGCCTCCTAAACTGGTTGATGTACGGAGAAGGGAATGCTGCGTCCCCACAGAAAACTCTTCTTCCGCTATCGGAAGGGCGTGGGACAAGTACTCAATGCCCGACCTACCTGATGCAGGTTTGTCCTGCATTACTTTTAGGCGAATGCCGGGTAGGATCCCTAAACTATTGCCCGGGGGCCATTGTTAACCCTTGGCTACCTTCCTCTACCCTTCCGCATCCCCCTTTCAGATCTTTTCCTATGCTATTAAAAGGGAGTTGCCACCATGTGGATTACCCTCATGTAGCCTGTTACCCTAAACTAAACAAATTAATCAATTACAATTGTTCTGCGCCACTTAATGCGCAAAATAAGCCATGTAAATTATTTTTGATAATAAAATAATCTTAAATAGTAAAAACGAATTTCTTTCCAACAACAAAATTAATTTTCCATCTAAACACTTTCGTTATAATAATCAATTTTATTTATTTCACTCTTGATAGATATTGTTCTGTAACAAAAGATAACTAACCCAAATCTGTTTTATGAACATTCTTTTAAATGTATGATCGTACGTACCGCAGGTAATTATGACCTTTAAACGTAAATTAACATATTTTATTCTCTTAGTGTAGAATATTTTATTACAGTTAGAAAGCCTGACTTGTACTATGTCTCGTTTGAAACGATTCCATATTTTTTTTGCATTGTGTACTTTGCTGCATTTATAGATTCTATAAGAACTTTTCTACATTGATAGCAGAAAAACGGCATCGTTTTCGACTGTATGGGCTTTACAAGTTCTGCTTGTGTTAAACTTTGTAGGCATTCATTTACGGATTTTAATCATTGAAAAAATTTTACCTTTTTATGTTGATGGAAGACATATAAAAAAAATTCTATTGCTATTATTTTCAATTTTAAGAGTTTTTAGGTCTAAATTATCACATTTATTGAAAATTTCTGACTGGAGAATAATAAAAGTGCATTTATTTATAACAAAAAATCAACATAAATATATTCTCTAGTTCCGTCTTCAGCTTAAATAATTGTCCCGGCTAGTTCATCTTGCACAGTACGGAATACGACATTTACGTTTCTTTTACAAATCAGCACGCTGTTTTCTGAGGATGCACGTGGGTGTATACCATTCGCATTTAGCATATGGTCATAAAGCTGAAAACAGAATTCACCATTTTTAATTACATGTTTTAATGTTAAGCTACCCAATTGTATCGTAATATTGGCCCCGTCAGGTTAATCCAATAAATCTGCCTTGGGTGAAATAGGTGAAACTTCAGAACAGATTCAACATACGCCACTGTAATGTCATCCATCGTGCGAAAAAATCTCCCCAAAACACGTCCGCAGAATTTACATAAAATTAGTATTAACACACAAATTTTAATCAAATGAACAGTTCGTTAACGAATACATAGTAACAATATTCCCCAAACGTTAAAAAATGGTTTTTTTAGGGTAACAGGCTACATGAGGGAATCCACATTATAGAAACTCACCTTTAATAGCATAGGAAAGGATTTGAATAGGGGGACAGGGAAGGGTAGAGGAAGGTAGGCAAGGGTTAAATAAAGATGCAGGGCTGTAGTTGTAAGAATCCTACCCGGCATTCGCCTAAGAGTGATGCACGAGAAACCGTAGAAAACCTGCATCAGGTAGGTCGGTCATTGGATACTTGTCCCACGCCCTTCCGATGGCGGAAGAGGGTTTGCTGTGGGGACGCAGCATTCCCTTTTCTAAACCTCGACCAGTTTAGGAGGCAGCTGGCCGACTGTTCCAATGGGAACAGAAAAGTCTTACGGAATACCCAAGGTCTGTGACCCCGGAACACACACCTCTCAAAAACAAGCCGATGTGCCTCGGCGTCTGGGAACCTTAGTTCAAAGACGGAGAGAGGGAAAGGCATACCAAAAGGTAGCACCCCTCCGTCTCTCCTGAAAGGTTCTGCCTACGAGAGAATTGCCCTCGCATATCGCATTTTAAATATAGTAATCAATACAGACAGTATTGATGTTACATTTTTGTTACATAATGCGAATACGAGTATTCAAAATCTTTCCCAATTCCACGTGATGTTAATTTTATATTAAAAAATTCGAAGTTATTCAAATCACATGTAGCATGCAAAGACAATTCCCGATCAGAGATACTGCAGTTATCAGACGTTTTCGTTCTTGATCTCTCATTTTGCCTTAAGAATGACTATAATTTACAAATTTTCAAAACCTTTTGACTGGCTTTAACATGTCATTTGTATTTTTGTTCGTGTTGTATGTATTTTTATTCATTGTAAAGTAATATACATTCATGGAAAAAATACTGATATACACGTACAGTTCCAAGAAAATTATTAGAAACTAACCGTAAAATTATATTTAGATATCGTACAGTCTTATCGGCCAGATTACACCTTCAAATTTTAGGGATGTAGATTAGCGAAAAACTATATCAACACTTTTTTTGCGATAGTAAGACTTTTTAACTGTCTAGCAAATTAGAAAAACAAGGTGTCTAGAAATTTCTTGCAGTATAACTGAATGAAATATTTTTATTAAAAATTTAATAACTGTCGGTATTTTAAATGTAAAAAAACCATAATATATTGCAACTTATAAATGCATATTGGTTCGTGTATGAGCTTTTATTACGTGCATGCGCTATTTTCATTTGGTGACTGTTCTATATCTAAAGTCACATAGCGATCGTCGCGTAAAATCCTTGCAAGAACCCCTCCCTCACCCGACAAACAAATAATTAAGCACGAAAGGTAGGTCCGTATTGATCTCGCTGCTGGATCGACCAGAGCTACTGAATTATTCGTCAGCAGGCGCGGACGACCTTACCGTACATCGCGAATCCTCCCATGTGTTGACACAGCCTGCAATCCTCTTAGGGTGCGTTACACATGCGCCCTCGTCAGAAATGAAATTTAGCCCCCTTAACCCATGTAACAAGATCCCTTCTTCTGAACGGTAAAGGAATTAGTTAAACAACTCTTAATGAGAAGCGACTTAACCAGATTGCTGCGTTCTCAGTGTGTGAGCTCGGTCATTGCTGTTCGGATTTAAGAGTCGTAGCGAGGGCTCCATGTCCCGCTCTGAATATCAACGAGATCATGTACTTTGCTATATTCTTTATGACGAGGAGGGGATGGGATGTTTTTATTAAGATCGTATATGCTTCTCAAAGTCGAGATATATTCCCTATGCTCTTAACGTTTCCATTTCTCATTCATGTGTAAATAATTTATGTCGGAACCATGACTTATTTGTTACAATACGTCATCTTAAACTACGGAGAAACTATAACTATTGTCCGTAAGAGAAGAAAACATGAGATTATGAAAACTCATATAAATCCATTAACAGGGGGAGGATTCTAAAAAAATTTCTGTCGGCTCAAATATTCAACATAATGTTGCAATTTAATTGCAAGTAATCAAATCTGGAGATTCATATGAACGAGGTTTATTGTTTATTCAAAAGCGCTGAAAAAATCACGAATATGGAAAACCGTTACATGAAATACTCAACCACGAGAATTAAATTTTTCGGCTCTATTCTCATGTTATTTCCTGATTTACTCTGTCACTGAAGGGAAATTTCGATATGATCCCATTATAGTAGATTATCCTCGGTATTTACAATATCTATTCTTAATTGGTAAATGTTTGATTTGTGTTCAAAAATTTTAAGACACAGTCATTTCCCAAATCTCTCGCGACACAAAATTAAGTCCTTTTATCTGAAAAAACACCTCTCCAAAACAACAGCATCACGTATCGGGATCAACTAACTACAGACGTTTTAGGGAGGCTTTACACACCATGATAAACCACTACAGTTGGAGATCCCTACAATGGATAAATCCAATCCAAAACAGAATATCTTAAATGTCAATGAGACAATTAGAAGAAACAGTCAAGACCATTTAAAAATTCGCTATAAGAAAATCACCGAGCACTGGACAAAGAAAAGCCTGGATAAGATTAATTCATCAGTATATACAAAAGCATTTAACGAAGTAAAATTCCCTAAACAGCTTAACCAAAAAAACGAAATTACATAATTACATATTTTCTGGAACTGAGCCTCCATTTTGTTCGCATTGTAATGAGAACTTAACTACGAAGCACATCCTGCAGAGCTGCAAGTACTACTCAACAATGACAAACATCATCTTCGACAACTTCCAACTATCGGACCTAGCGACATCTGCTATGACGTTAAGTGTGTTAAAGTTCGCCAATGAAGCGAACTTAAGCAACCTAATTAAAAACAGAATTATGTATTGACTATCTTAATCTATGTAAACTAATGTAGGGGTCGCTAATGGCATTTAAGTTATTGAGACATTAAACTTTTAATTTAAAAAAAATTAAGTCTTCAACAGGCAGTCGATTACTACCACAATCTATTATTAATTGAAAGATTATTAAATGTTCAATTCCATAGGTCTACAACACTTTTAAATCAGTCATCAGAATATTTATTTAATGGTAATAATAATTTAAGTTATATAATTCATTTTGACCATTTATCTATAGTAGGAATTTCCCAATTTCCTTCAGGATCAATTTAGTAAACTTTGTTCGACGCACATAGAAATTTACTGTGGTGATTCATTTCCTCCATTAAATTTTAACGTTATATAATATTTTATGAGAACTGTAAAGTAAAAAAGAATATTCATCTAAATGATGTCGAAGCCCGCAGGCAAGACTCGCATAATGCAGTGTAGTCACTTAGTTACGGTCATGCATGCCATTGTTCCATTGAAGGACAGTATTGCCTGTGGGTTCCACATGTTGTGAAGGGAGACAAAGGCCTAGAGAGGCAGTCAGGCAGAACTCGAGGTTGGAGGAAGCAAGGCTCCTTGCACTACCTGTCAAAATTTATTGTTTGTTTTTTTAAAAAAAAAACATTTTGAATAGAAAATGCGTTGTTGGGAGCAGTGAAAACCAAATAGACAATTTATTTTTGACAACCAGCGCGTTTACAAGCAGCTGACGACGTTTACACTTTCAGTGACGAGACGAAGCCAGCCAAATCCAGAGTATCCGGAGCTCCGTACAACAAGAGTGTATACGGCAGTCACCAGGCAAAACGCAGTATTCTTTCAAACAACTGAACACCATCCTCGTCTAAGCGCGATATGAGCATTAACCTATAGATTTTATTTTCTCTAAATTTTCGCCCGTGTCCCATGAGAGTAGGGAATTAGAAGTTACATAAGAACATTCTTTTTGCTCTTCAGTGTTAGGCCAATGAATAAATTTCGTTTTTCAACTTAATAAAAAATTTAATTTGAGGTATTATATTACAAATAAAATATTCAAAACCAAATTAATATTTATTCATTTAATTACTCCTTAGAATCGAAAATGGACGTTACTGATTGTTGCAAAAAAAGTGCCAACCTTTCTTTTTGTATGGTTCTTTAGATTGGGTTTAAATATGTGATTGAAACTTATATATTCATTTCACAGTTCATCGTGCATAGATTTAATATTTTAAAGCAGCTACGTATGTATAAATTAATCTATAGTGAATGATATTACGTATTTTGTTGAATCACCGTTTGTCATCCTGAGCACCCATCACTAGAAAACACAGAATTGCTGTTTCGTCATAAATAGCTTTCCATACTATGAGTCGATGTTTCGCTCCGTGTCTTGGTTCTCTGAACATTGAATTGATTTGTTGCGAGCTTTATACAGGGCAGGGCGTCTTGTAGAGCTCGGAGCTGGCCACTAACGATGCTGTGTTTGCTCTCCAAGTAGCCAGAGGTCAGACGCTAACCGGATCATCTCTCTCCTAATTGTCTCCCATTGCGCATTCTACTAAGCCGCAACCTCATCACAAGGGATCTCCTTAATTCGATGAGGGGACGCAGACACGGCCACATACAAAAATCCAGAAGAGGAAGGGGTTTGCTTGCAATCAGATCTGCCCTCTAATAAAAGCGGTTGTGCAGCTTTGCGGTTCTGCAGTGGCGGCAAGGATTTGCTTGCGGTCTTCAGTCCTACCCTCGACATCTGTCACAGATCCCGTAACAACTACCCTACGCCACCACAACATCTGTTTGGATTGCAGATTAAGAAATGAAAATGGCCAAATACAGGCAGACCATAATGATTTGAAAATGATGCACATATCCAACACACTTGGTGGACATCTTCGTATGTCTACCTCTGGGTTACAAAAACAGTTTACTTTATAATTCGGAGAACATTTCGCAGCACGCACCTTTTCTTGGTCTGTTGATTGACAATAAATTGAAATGGAATCACCATATAAATAAACTCTTCGGGAAAACTTAGCAAAATTTGCTTCACATTAAGAGTGTTAGCTCGGGAAAGTGATATATCTACATATATAATGGTTAATGCATATTTTCATTCCGTCATGTCTTACGCCATTGCAATCTGGGATCGTTCACGTAACGGGTAGCAAATTTTTAAAATTCAAACGAGGGCCGTACGAATGATATCGGGTGCCGATTGAAATACCTTTGTTTCGGGTTCTTGGGATTTTAACATTTCTTTGTACGTATATTCTAGAAATTTTAAAGTTTGTCAGGAGAAACATCTATTTATATGCCATAAACGGAGCAAATCATTTATACAACTCTAGAAATCGCTCTCAACTCCGCATAGAACAACATCGCCTAAGCCTTTTAGAATCAACAATTCGTTATTCCGGGATAAATCTATTCAATAGTCTTCCGGAAGAAAAAAAACCTTAAAGTATACAAAATTTATTTTTAAACTGTAGCAAATCTCTGTTACTTATTGGAGCATATTACTCGGTGAAAGAGTTCGTAGAAAGAAAGGACAGATTAGATCCTCTTTAATGAAATTGTTTGCTGGAATCCTATCAAGTTACGCCATTATTTTACGATGATAATATTCTATAATTTAAGTGCTGACTTATTTTCTTTTTCATGTTAGACGGGAATAGATGTAAGATTTTCTTATGGAAACTCCGTCAAATGGAAATTGAAGATGAATTGAAACACTTATCATATCTTTAATTACTAATTACTGTCATATTAATATCTTTAACGTAGTTTTAAAACATATATTTTTTTGTTAGGTACAAAGTTTGTTTTTTAAAGTTTGTGTTTGTAATAATTATTCGTTTCATGTAATCTTATATTATGACGTATCCTATTTCCTCGACCGAGGACTATCGGAATGAATAATAAGTCTAAACTCCAATTGTTTAGATTAGATGTAAAACAACGAAAGAAGTAGTGTTGAAAGTTCTAGTGTAACCAATGATTTATGCACAATCCAGTAATAATTAGGATACTGACCAATTTCTGTATCTGCGTGATTGCGTAATGCTGCGTATAATTCACTGAACGTCTATGATGACGAATAAACACTGAGAATTCTGCTTCAATATACAGGCCCGGAAGGACCAATATTTTATGTTGTATATTAGGACTGTATTTCCAATTGAGTTTTACAAAACATTAAACTTGCGTATGTGAAATATCACATGTGATTAATTGATTGTTATAAATACAGCTTGCTACAATATAAAAACAAAACACAGACAGAGACAGAAACAAAGACTTAACTGCTTTCCAAAGAATACCTCCTTGTGCCACAAAGGGGCAACACCGCACAAAGATATCAAGGCGTGATTACAATAACTAATTAACAAGTTATGTCACTCTGAAAAACTAGATAAATTTAAGCCACAAAGATAGAATAATCACTTAGTAATTTTACAGTACTCCTGAAACTTAGTGACTCAGTCTCGAGATTCAAAATGGGATGTTTCGTAAATAACGTTAAAATCAATCTTTGATAAAAACCGACACAAAAATCGTAGTGATGAAAATTTATTACTTAGTAAAGAATTATTATTATTATTCTGTATTTGTTGATAGCAATTTTAAAAAATAAAAATTACGACACAGACGTGTTAATTGCGCTTATAATAGAACTTATAACCGAAATGTTGATTTGTGTGTCGCAAATATTTCTATTCGACTATTATTATTTCTTGTAATATTAATCGTAGTAATTATATTGCTGGTAATAAATTGCATAATAATTTTTGCATAAATTGTAATAATGTGTTAAATAAACATTTTGCACTGAATTCTAAATCCTTAATCTCAATCCTTTATAATAGCACAGGTCTGCAAATAAATATTATTATTTTTCAGCTGCATGGGATATTTTTGCTGTATTATATGTTGTAAATGTAACAGATTCTAAAACTGACTTCCATAAAACATCATCACATATGTTTTTTTTAAAAAATAAAAACAAATTTTTGATAAAAACGTTAATTTATTACAATGAACTAAATTAATTATATTTTCCTACAAATAATCAAAATAATGTTTCTGATATTTTATACACAATTTTAGGTCTGCTCTTTTTTCTTGTGAAACCATTTCTTCTTCTTACTGATGCTTCTACGAACTCGTTTCCTATTTCCTTCTCTGGTTCCTCCATTGTGCATCGAACAGTAGTCAGCTAACATATTGACATCCCATTTTCCTTGGTAACGTCTCTCGATATCAGGGGAATCCTGGTGAAATATTTTATCCCATTCTTCGCTATGTTCTCCCGGGGTTTCAGGAAAATAGAAAATATGGGAGTGTAAGAAATTAACTGTTAAGGTGATCTTGCGTCCTTAACCTTGATACGCTTCAAGCCATCGTTGTACAATGGTTTTGTAGTCAGGGTCCTTAGTATTCCCTAAACACTTGATCACTACATTCTTCAAACAGTCACACAGTTATTTCGTCTTTTCTCGAATTTTTTCCAAAAGGAGGGGATCAGATAAAAGTTTTCTGACGGCAGGGCCAGTGAAAAATTCCTCTTTTTACTTTGTTTCAGACTGTTTTCTAGAACTTGGAACTCAGATATCTGAAACAATTCCCATCCCTTGGCAATGATTTGACAAACTGCTTTATGACTCCAACTTCTATAAGGAAAGGTGGTAATAACACTTTTTTCATGCGGAACCAAGATCGTACTGATGACGTTTTCCCCGACGGGGGTTAGTGTTTGCCCAGTGCAGATGTCCGGCTCTACTACCCCATAAACAAAGAAAGAAAGGATATTTTGTATAGCCTCCCTGATGATCCAAAAACATGATTAGTAATTTGAAATCCCCACAAACCAACCATTGATGCTCTTGATATTTGATTTTCTCAAGCATTTTATCTTGTTGAAACATGAGCTAATTCAACAGCAGGTTGTCTATATTTATTCCTAGTACCACAGACGACATTCTCAGCCTCACCAGGAAGATTATTCACTATCAAATTGTAACTTGTATCGACAGAATCATGCGATCTTCCACCTAACGCTAAAACTATTTTGCACACCTCCTCCTACCACTACTCTCCTAAACCATTAAAATTTAATTAAGGAATGCCATGTACAACTATAATTACGAGGGTGAATCAAATGTAAACAAGACTTATTTTTTTAAATATTTATTTTGATTTTAAACGCACAAACAATCATAGTTTATTTTTCTACATAATCTCCTGATTTATAAACACATTTTTCCCAGCGTATAGGTAATTTTTTAATTCCTTCCACGTAAAAAGAGTCAGGTCGTGTTTGTAGCCAATTGCGCACATATTCTTAAACCTCATTATCGCTGTGGAATTTTTGCCCTCCCAAAGCTTCCTTGAGAGGACCAAAGACAGGTCTGGACTGTATGGAGGGTGTTCCAGTGTCTCCCAACCCAGTTGCTCCAATTTTTGTACGGTCAGGGCTGCTGTATGGGGGCGAACATTGTCATGGAGGAGAATCACTTTTCTCATCGGAAGGTCTCGTCTTTTGCGGCGATATGAAAGTCTGACCTCAGTCAAAATTTGGCAGTAGTATGCCGCATTAATTGTTCTGCGCTCATGCAAAAAATAAAGGTGCAGCAGGCCACGCCGGTCAAAAAAAAAAACGGTAGCCAAAACCTTGCCAGCCGATAATCGTGACTTGGCTTTCACTGGTCCGGTTTCTCCTTTCTTCCTCCACTCCATACTCGCTTGTTTCGACTCAGGGGTGTAGTGATGCACCCACGTTTCATCACAGGTGACAATGTGAGAAATAAATGGGTCTCCTTCTTCCCGAAATCGTGCAAGAAGACGCTCACACACTTGAAAACGATTCAGTTTCTGGTCAACTGTGAGAAGGACCTTGCGATACCCTAGCTCCTCTGAGAGTATAGAGTAAGTGCTCCCATAACTTATTCCAACCTCAATTGCAATATCCGAAGTTGTTAGACGCCTATCACCTTCAACAAGTTGACGAACACTGTCGATGTTGCCCGCTGTAATGCTGGTGCGGGGTCTGCGGTCATGGCTATTATTTTCAACACGTTCACGGCCCTCCACGAACTGTTTATGCCAAGCAAACACTGTAGCTCGCGACAGCGTCTCTTCCCAGAACTGTGCAGTCAATCTTCAAGATTTCGGCCGGTTTTACACCTTCTGCAGCTAAAAACTTGATAACAATACGTTGCGCAATAGAGGGAGGTACCACCTGCTCGGACATCGTAACGATAGACACTGAGCGAGTCTATGATGATGAGTCACGTGCTTCCCCCACTCCTGACAAACCAACCTAACAGCCAATAACATCGGAACGTTCTTCCATCACTATTGCGCGCGCAGGTCCAAAAGTCTCGTTTATATTTGATTCACCCTCGTAACAGACTTAAGTTGAGAAGTCTTAGTTTTAAGGCAATTTTTTAAATAAAAAGAATACTAAATTTTAAGAAAATTGCGAATTTTACGCTGAATATAAACAAAAACTTTAGTGTACCAAAAAAAATGACATGATAAATTAATTAGGAATTTATTCGTTTTTACGAAGTAGAAATCTGAAAGAAAATGTATAAAAATCCTATGCAGATTTTTACTTTCAAACCTCTGTAATTTTAATTATATTTTGTAATTAAATCATCAATACCTGCCGACCGTTTCCGCAGTTGTTGACAAGTTGTCCCTCAAACAATGCCTACCAGAACCGAATAACCAACGAGTCTTTTTAAATATCTCGACGACTCATGACGAGTTTAAGAATCATCGACGCTTTTTGCAATTATTTTCTCCACTCCAGCTACATTTCCCTCTGACTCGACCTAAAACAAATAAAAACAGTACTTCAGAATAATATTATGTGGACAGACGTCCCACCGAGAAATTTGTTCGGGCCTATCCTTTCTGCTAGACACGTTTACTGTAAATGCAAAATACTTAGCTACAGTGGTAACGACACGAAAGATTTACACATGCAGACACGCATAGAAAAGTGAGTCCCGTAGTGGGCAAAAAAATTGAAGTACTAAATAGCCAACCTGGCCTCATTCACTACGGTAGGGTCGACTACAATCCGACATTCGAGTTACTCGCGAAAAAGAGAACTCAGGTGGCCTTCTTTAGGAATAAAGCAGGGGCTCGGGTTTTCCCTCATTTTCTTTCTTTCTTTCTCTCTCTCACACACACAAACACAAATACAGACACACGCAGTGTGTTTGCCCCTGTATGCTCCCCCTCCCTATACTTATGCCTCGAGTAGGAATCTAAATATAACGGAGTTTGACGAAATTACACACATCTCAGCGAGGATGCGAGTCATTACGGACAAATTAGACCAAAAATATAAAAATAAGTTATAAAGGTGAATATTTTTATTATACTCGTTTGGATATTTGTAGTGTGAAACAGAAATCAAGTTCCCCCTTTCAGTGGGACGAATGCCTCCAAAAAGCTTTTCCAGCACTTATTATAATCCTCTCTTCAACTTTAAGAACAATTGTTCGTTTTTCGACATTAATCTCTATTACAAAAAATTGTAACCAATGTAAGTCTGCACCAAAGTTCCTTAAAAACACTTTGCGAGTGGGAAACCCGTAGCATCAGGGTGAAAAAAGTTGTAGTTTGAAATCATTTACGTACTTGCGAATTTGTGTTAAATATTACTGCACGCGCAGGGTCCGTGACGTCACAGCACACGGGAAACGCTTAGTGTACCGAGAATATTTTTAATTCTTTTAAAGTACCGTAAGTATTGTTGACTCTATTAGCGTACCGTGAGTATAACTGACTCTCTTAATATAGGAAGAGTCTCTCTTAGTTTACTAGGAGTGATTTTTATTATTTTATTGTACAGCGAAAACAACCACGATTGTTGTCGAATCCGGGGTTATTATTGTGACATTAAACTTTCTGCTTAAGTTCTACTTCTACCGCTATGAGTGGGAGTGGAAGGGGAAAACAATGTGTGTGTGTGTGTGTGTGGGTACGTTCCGCAAACAAAAATATATCCTAAGAGCAAATATGACCAAATTATGTACTCGTGTTCCTTTCGAACCGGAAACTACATTCCTTCCGAGACAAATTATTTTAGGGATCATTCAATTTTCATTTTCAATTTTTCCAGAACTCTCGTTTTAGTTTTCAAAGTATACATACTTACATGTAAAAATTTAGTGAGCAATTTATGAATGTGAATATTATCATGTATGGAAACTAACGGCTACTCATGTTGATATGTGATTTTCAGGATATTCTTCTGTATATTAGAAACCACTAAGATTTTACAGTACTATCTGATATGTTTAATTAGATTTTAGTAAATAAATACTCGACTTTAAACAGAAAACTAAATGATTTGAAATTAAAGTTATTAAAATGTTCAGAGAAAGGCCATTCAGCCGTATTTCTGGAAAGTGAACATAATCCCTGACCGATCAGTTAAATTCGTTTGTGGTTCGCTCGTCATTTAGTCTCGAGATGTTTTCTTGTGAAAAGCCAAAACAGAGAGACAGAAATTCGGATGACATCGTTTTCGGATGTCCTAATGCACAAAACGTAAATACATACTAAAATCACTCCATTCAAAGCAATGTAGGGGCAAAAGTATTATTGTATTTATTTATATGGCAGGAGTATTGTGATTTATTCCATTTTTACATTTTTTCTAAGCTTTTATAGAAGTTAGAAAGTTGAGTTATTCGTCGAAATTTTCTTTTATTGAATTGCAATATTGTATTGGGAGTTTAAAGATATTTTGAAAAAATATCAAAAGGCAAACACGAGTTGAATATTAGTTTAAGAGAGTAACTACAAAGCTTCTAACTTCTGTTATTTGAGGCAGCTTCTTCATTGTTTTCGCGTTTATACTTCGTGAAAAAAAAAACAGATGCTGTTACTCCCCTTTGTATAATCACAAACAAATGAAAAATATAAAATTATTTCATTTTTACTCTATTTAACAATAGAAGTGGTTAGTACATTTATCTGTTGTTATTCTGCTTTACATGAAAATATGACTAAGGAATGTTGGAACGTTTTTGATTATACTATCAAGTGCTTATTTAATATATTGAAAAAATAACTTCCTCTGGATCTCAAGGTGTACTCTTTTATTTTTTACCAGCTGCGTGCCCGGCGATTCCCGGGTTGTCATAATTAAAATCAGCGACATCAATAACCACGAATTTGACTGAAATCTCGGTAGTTGTTGCGTTATTTTTACATAACGCTCCTCCACCCTAATTGTGCTCCCATGCCGAAAGTGTTTGAAATTATACACAAAAAATATCTGGAGAAGCTCTATATCAGTGACCCTGAATTTTTTTTTTGACAAAAGTTTCGGCAGATTTAAAATGTTTTAAATTTTCTAATCGCGCCCCTGGATTTGGTAGTGTTTCAAAGGAACACGTGTACGAAATTTAGTCGCATATTAAATTTACACTGATATCAGAAAGAAACCCTCGATTCTGGAATTGAAAGTAAAGGAATGGCTATCCTTGACCGTGGATGAACTAGAGTCTGCAACGACTGATTACCCAGGATCTGTTAGAGTACGGCTGTGAGGGATTATGGCAGAGCCTTGAGTGTCGCGCCTTTCCTTCTACAGAACAAATTGTTCCTAATTACAGGCTGTGGACAAGCCTCTGCGAATTATGAGACACCTTGTTTGACGATGATTTGCTGGCCAATAATTCGCATTGAACTTGCTATTAATCTCTTCTTCTCTCCCGGCAACACTGACCGGCTTGCTGTAAAGTGATCTCGATCAAGTGTGTCGAACTATTTCTTAACTCGTGCTACAACTGAGAAATTTTTCAAGGTTGAAGTACTTTCCTATTATAACACTTGATAAATGAAGAAGTTCACTTAATGACTACTGACTCGAAATTGCGTTCGTCTCTTTATCAATTGGCATTAGAGAATTACTTAAAAGCTACTGGAAAATGAGATGTAATATCGTTAAAGAAAAAAAATACACTAACTATACACAATAAATCAAAGTAAGCGTATCGATATTCAGAATGAAAACAGCGACATCAGATCATAAAACTGAAAGTGAAGATAGTTTAGTTAGTAATGACTTATGTCCATCACCAAAATATAAAATTTTAATTTTTTTTATTCACACTTTATCGTAATACTTTTATTCGACAAGTCTCACCATATTATTATTATTATTATAAAAATCAGAGTTTTTGATAATGTCGAATTTTACATACTACAACGTATGTGACGCTTTATTTGTGTTACAATTATCCGAGTACAAAAAAACATTACTTCATCTCACGGTGAAACTAATTTAGTGACAATTTCGCTTCTGTGGTAATTTAATTAAAGAAAAATACTTTTAAAATGAAAAAAAATAAGCCTGAATAAAAATAATTATTACGAAAGATAACCAATTCAGACAAAAACCAATTGATTTGTTAGTATTTAACCATTCATAGTCATATTTATCTCAACTAAAAATAATTCAGGTTGAATTAAAATATCAGGATGGAAAAATATCGACCAGGTCAGGAATCGAACTCCGCTTAACGGACGAAGCTCTCCAAACTGAACTATCCTTGTGGACTCCAGATCCGATGCGAAATTCCTCCTTCCATTAGACCTAATGCAGGACCACCTACCATTTTTTTTAAAAAAGAAATCACAATTCTACTTGGTCTTAATTTTAGGACCTTAGTGAAGAACTTATTTAATATGTAAATTGATCAAGGGTTTTATAATTTTTAAATCGAGACTATAAAGAAATCTGTATAAACTCAAGTCATGTCATCAAAATCAGGCCATGTAAGAAGTGAGATTTACTAAATTCAGGTTTAATTGATGGAGGAATTTCGCAGCGGATCTGGAGTCGACACACGTAGGTCAGTTACTAGAACAGCTACCGGGTAAGCGGAGGTCCTGGGTTTGATTATGGTCCTGTCGAGATTTTTCCACCTTTAAACTTTAATTCATGATCAAGGGTGTTATAATTTTTAAATCAAGAATCTAAAGAAAGCTTTCATAAGCTCAAGTCATGTCATCAAAATCAGGCCATGTAAGAAGTGAGATTTACTAAATTCAGGTTTAATTGATGGTAGAATTTCGTAGCGGATCTGGAGTCGACACACGTTGTTCAGTTACTAGAACTTCTACCGGGGAAGCGGAGGTCCTGGGTTTGATTATGGTTTTCCACCCCGAAACTTTAATTCAATCTCATTTCATGGCCTCTATGGCTTGAACTTGTGAAAGCATTCTTTCTATTTTTCATATATTAATTTAACGTTCATTCGTTAAAATACTCTCATTAATCCCTGTAACAATGATTGTTGACGAGTTGTTGGAGAAGTCTGGTAGAACTTTAGGTCGAAATTGCACCGGTTGAAACTAACGCTTCCGATTTACATGACACGTTTGGCCTTTTTATTTTGCTCTTTTAAACTGAAACCCACTTCAGAAAGTTTATGCTGACAGACTGAACTTAACGAATAATCTCTATCTGCACTATTACCCTCAACGTTATTTTCAACGGAATGTAAATTATATCTTTTTAGTACATCCGAATTGTATTTCTATAATTTTACGAGAAGATTTCTGATTATTTTAGAACAGAATTAGTTCTGCGGAAAATAAATTAAAATCGGGAGGACAGCTTGCTTTCATATAATTTACACTTAATTTACAGTTTTACGTGACATTACTAGTATGTGAAAGTGAATGTTTAACATATTACAAATCTAGTGCAATTTGTCATATCTAACTGATGCTTACGTTAGAACAAATTTTATGAAATGTTTTTCCTTTATTCATATTGAAACTAGTAGTGTCCAAACACCGTCTTCCAAATAATTTTATAAAAAATATGTTCGGCTTCTTGGGCATTAATCTTCCGTTTCCCCACGATATTCGTCGACAACGCTGTTAGTGTTAATGAAGAATAAACAAGCGGCGAGGCTTGTTGAGGATTTATTGGTAGTAGGTGCGTTACCGAGCCGCTTAATCCTAACAGAATGCGGATCTGAGCCTGGAGCCTGCAACCTGGAGTGAGGCGCGTCTAAAGGCCGATAGACAGGAACCCACGCGATGAACAGGTCCTTGTCCTCGGCATAAGCCAATAGCCGGCCGGATGTTTTATTATTTTGTGTAGCGATGTAATGAAGTGTGGTACAAGCCTAGCGCGTGTGACAGTCCTGGCGGGGATAAGGCGCTTTGAAGACGCCGCTGCTTCTCCCACTCGCGCGGTACAGTCACCAAGCAAATACAATTTCCACCTCAAACTGCACGGCGATCACCTGACTATACCATCTCGACCATTACAGCCTACGACGACGGTTTCAAAAGTTGAAACAAAGTAGTCCACACAAATACAGTTTGTTTCCTGCATTCCAGAAACACAGGTAATAGTTTCATCTAAAAAATATACCTTTTGGAGTTTATTTGAACGCGGAGAGTTACGTGACGTCAAATAATTGATAAAAGACAATCCCTTCAGTTAATAAAAAATAAATTTAAAAATGCAAATTAACTAAAGATTCAAAACAATGATGAATCATTGGAAATCAGGGCCTTCTGACACAGTAGCACTGTAGATTCTTCCAAAATAGTACCGTGGAAATCAAATGCTTCGTTGGATGAAGGCTTATCTTATGAGAAAAACATATCACCAAATAATAAAGTCTTCTCCAAAATATATGTTGTTCTCTCAGACTTTAATATCTCAGTATATTTTAAGAGTTCTGAGAATATTTCTCATTATGTCGCAAAATACAACGCACACTGTTAGCTGGATAGACGAAATGTTTTATCGGATGTAGTTGAAAATGTAAGAGAGTTATATATGCTTATACCTTGAGTGAATGTCAAGGCCTGGTAAGCAAATTAATCTGTTTTAATATACAAATCAATCTTTCGTAATAATAATGAATGTTGCAATATACACGAATAATATTAGAGGAAAATAAACGAATTTTTATAGAGTTGGTTCGAATAAAAAGAAATTTATTGTAATATAAGCCGAATTTTAACAACTGTCATTTTCTATTACTATTACAGTGGAAAGTTAAACAAAACATATTTCGGGTTTGATTATATGTGGTTGGAATATAATACATTTTTTTAGTAACACGCAACATTAGGGTAATCCGTGTGGTGGTAAGTCCTCTTTAATAGCTTAGGAAGGGATTTGAAAGGGGGGTTGCGGGAGGGCAGAGGAAGGTAGCCAAGGGTTAACTAGGGCCCCCGGGCTATAGTTTAAGGATCCTACCCGGCAATTGCCTAAGAATAATGCAGGGAAAACCCTAGAAAAACCTGCATCAGGTAGTTCGGGTATTGGGTACTTGTCCCACGCCCTTCCGATAGCGGGAGAAGAGTTTGCTGTGGGTACGCAGCATTCCCTTCTCCGTACCTCGACCAGTTTAGGAGACAGCTGGCCGACTGTTCCAATGGGAACAGATAACAACTCTTACCGTATGCCCAAGGACTGTGACCCCGGAACATACACCTCTCATAACAGGCCGAGGTGCCTCGGCATGGGGGAACCTTAGTTAAAAACGGAGAGAGGAAAAGGCAGCCCCAAAGGTAGCCCCTTCCTGTCTCTCCTACAAGGTTCTGCCTGCGACAGAACATTCCTCGCAGGTACTGCCTGCGAGATAATAGCCCTCGCAGACAGATCCATGTGGGAAGCTGAAGTACGTCAGGCAGTCAGGGACAGTGCGCATATTCCGATTCCCTGCAGAACTACCTGCGGGCCGTAATGATCACCCGATTCCTTGTGTTCAGACGTAAGCAACTGGAAACGACCTGATTCCTTCCCGACCAGATGGACAGTATTTTCATCGTGAATTTTTATTCTCATGCCATGTTTCATTGTTTCATTTATTAAAAATATAATAAAAATAATTTAATTAATGATAGTTTAGAAAGATATATTTACATGTATCCTACCTTAAAGTGATAATTATCAGTATTATGTATGTCAAATGAAGGAAAATACTCGAAACTTTCTGTAAAAAATTTGCGAAAGAAAACCTTGAACAAATCACGGAAACAAAAATATTTTAATGGTGCTGAAAACCCAATAAAACAGCCACGAAAATGTATTTTATATACCCATATATACTTTCGGATTGATTTCCCATTTTCAGCTTAATTAGGGGTGAGTAATTCAATAACGCCAAATAGATAATGCAGTTTTCTGACGAATTACAGACTATATTTTTATTAACCTATCAATAACATTTTAATAAATCACCATTTAATAATACACTTTATGATCAGTTTCAGACAGTGTATTTAATTAATAATCTGTTGGAGGTTAAAATACGTACCAAAACGTTATTTTTTAAATTAATACAATAAACTTTCTGGAACTGGTCATAAATTATATTATTAATAAGTTACTTTCAATTGTATACTCTTTAAAAATGGAAGAGTCTCTTAGACGGATCGTTAATTACTTGTGTTATTTAACTGTGTTCTTTTAGCGATAAAAGTTGTTGCTCTGGTATGTAATTAACAAAATGATATAATTTTGTTAAGTTTAAATTTAATACATTGGTTGATAGAAACTGCTGAAGCAAGAATTCGTCATTAAAAATTTAGAAGGTAAATTTAATTTGTTTTTGAGGAATTTTATGAGAGATAAAGCAATTTCTTTCTCGACTAAATTATTAACCATTGCCCGTTTTTGTACTAAAGGATGGCTTCAGTAAATATTTCGAACCAATCCGGAAAACGTCGATTTTAGACTACTGATTGTTGATTAATTGAATAGTGCTTTGGGAATATTATTAATGGTTTTGTTACTCTTGGTGCTAAGGTAATGGAGGCTGTTCAAGTCCTACCAATACGACGGTAAGGAATCGGGACTCGCCGAGGTTTCAGGCGGGAAGGAATCGGGCTGTGTCATTTAGATACCTCAAAGTGACCACAATAAACCGGAAAGGAATCGAATCTCGCTCTGGACGGGACTGGAACGGGTTGGAGAACAATACTCGAAAAGTATTTCTGGCATCAATCGTTTGAACTCTCATAATTTCAAAACAAAATCTGAAATTCCACTATTGGACTCAATAATATTTCTCAATTTCACTTGAATCACTTTCTACCGGTACCTAACAACGTTAGCTTTTACACAAAACGGTAAGAATTCCGCCTCCTTATCACGGTTTCTCTGTGTAACTTCAACTTGTACATTAAGACAGTTTTAGAATGGCGGCCTAATGTATTTGTAGGTATACGAATCTTTTTCCAAACCATGACAACGTCTAGAAATCCTATTGCCGTAGAATCCAGCCGAGAATCGCTCAACAGAATACAAAACTTGTGTTTCTACTCGTTCATTGGTCCATGTAATATGTTTAAACTTACATGTGAAAAAAAAAAAATTTACCTTTTAATACAGGATAATTGGAAATATTTTAAAAGAGTACTGCTGCGACGGCTATTCTCTCGCTGGCAGTACCTGCGAGGGATGTTCTCTCGCAGGAAGAACCTTGTAGGAGAGACACGAAGGGGCTACCTTTGGGGATGACTTTTCCTCTCCGTTTTTGAACTAAGATTTCCACAAGCCGAGGCACCTCGGCCTGTTTTGAGAGGTGTATGTTCCGGAGTCATAGACCTTGGGCATACGGTAAGAGTTGTCCGCTATTCCCATTGGAATAATAGTCGGCCAGCTGCCTCCTAAACTTGTCGAGGCACGGAGAAGAAAATGCTGCGTCCCCACAGCAAACTCTTCTCCCGCTATCGGAAGGGCATGGGACAAGTACCCAATGCCAGAACTACCTGATGCAGGTTTTTCAAGGGTTTGTCCTGCATTTCTTTAGGCGAATGCCGGGTAGGATCCTTAAAATATAGCCCGGAGGCCCTAGTTAACCCTTGGATACCTTCCACATCCCCCCTTTCAAAACACCCTTCCTATGTTATTAAAGAGGAGTTGCCACCATGTGGATTACCCCCATGTAGCCTGTTATCTAAAAGAAATATTTTAAAGATTGTATTTTTACGTCTGTTTATTTGAATTAAATAATGCAGTTTTTTTACCAATACCAGACAATATTTATATTTGTCCACTTCCAAACCAGTGCAATGAGGGCAGAGTGATTGGCCCTCTGCTTTACCTGATATATTCCCATGTAATTTCTCTATCCCACCATATCTACAGTGGCCCTTTTTGCAGATGACGCGGAAGTTCTCCAAGCCGATTCCACTTTTGCGGCAGTACACAACAAACTCCAGAATGAACTGAACTAAATCAAAACATGGAACAATGATGGGAGAAAACGAATGCTCGAAAATAAACAATTGTTCCTTTCACTCTAAGGTGCCATACTTACAATCAGAACCTTACACATCTTGTGACATAGCTTTTATGTGCAAAGTAACTTGATTCGTAAAGCAACCTTACGAATTAAGTCACTTTACACAATTTAACGAAGTTGTGACGGGTTAAAAAATGCCATTTCACACACAAAACGAGGGATCAAGAACGATCACGTCACATAAGCGCAGTATCTCTGACCGGGAGATTAATCTTACAATGCGGCGCGGGATTTTAATAATTTGGATTTGTTTTATAAAGTAAAGTTAATTACATATCATTAACATGACGTGCTTTGACACAGTTTTGAATAATACTTTTAGTTGCTTGTAGTGATATTGATTGGGGGCCGGAATTGAACATAATATGCGACGAAAATATTATATTGTGACAGGTATGGACGAGTATCTCCAACGGGTTCTCTTAGACGATCAGTGATCATGTGATTAAAGAAAAAATTATGAAAATAAGTATTGAGACGAATATTAGAAATAGAATATATTGATCACTCCCCGCCGTATATTGCAATTAAAAGTGAAATCAATATGGTCTGTGTCTTTGTAAAACTCTGTTAAAAGAGGAACGATGTTATAGAAGAGAATATAAAAATATTCTGTTTTTGGTTTTAAAAGTATTTTAAGTATTATGTTCGAAAATTTGTTCTTTTTAATTGCTAATTATATGTATATCCTGCATTCACTCCAGCTAATGACGTCAGTTGAATCTAGTCTGAAGCTTAACTAGCAATTAACGCGAATCTACTGAACTCAACCCTGAAACCAAGACTACTATAATATCAGGGTAAAGTTAAAAGTATATACAATTATAAGTGATAAATATATATGTTTTTTTAGCGTTGTGAACAGAGATAAATTTCGAAGGATCCACATGTATACTTTGAGATTATAAGAGAAAATTTGTCTATTCTAAAAAAAAGAAGCTTAAATATGCATATATTTCTTTTTAGTGTAACAGGTTACATGAGGGTAATCCAAATGGTGGCAACTTCCCTTTAATAGCATAGGAAGGTATTTAAAAGAGGGGATGCAAAATGGAAGAGGAAAATAGCCAAAGGTTAACTAGGGCCCCCCGGGCTATAGTTTAAGGGTCCTACCCGGCATTTGCCTAAAAGTAATGCAGGACAAACTTTAGAAAACCTGCAACAGGTAGGTCGGGCATTTGGTACTTGTCCCACGCCCTTCCGATAACGGGAGAGGAGTTTGCTGTGGGGACGCAGCATTCCCTTCTCCGTGCCTCGACCAGTTTAAGAAGCTTGCCGTCTGTTCCAATGGGAACAGAGAACAACTCTCACCGTATGCCCAACGTCTGTTACCCCGGAACATACACCTCTCAAAACAGGCCGACGTGCCTCAGCTTGTGGGAACCTTAGTTCAAAAATGGAGAGAGGAAAAGGCATTCCCCAAAGGTAGCCTTCCGTCTCCCCTACAAGGTTCTGCCTACGAGAGAACATCTCCTCTCAAACATGTATAATATTGTAATGTCTGATAAATTTGTCAGGAAGTTATTTAACTGAAGATGTGGCTGAATAAACAAATATTGTAAGTTGATATTTTGTTTTAAACATTCGAGTTGATTGATTTTCTTGAGACAGACATTAATTATTATTTATCTACAACAATCTCAATAACCGTGATACTGTCGTTCGATATCTGGGTCTCCACTTTGATCACCACCTGACGTGGGCAGCCCATATAAAATAAATCGTTGGAGGGATAATATCGAGAATCAAATAACTCCAGCCACCACTACAAGAAAAAACTCCCTTATCTCTGGACACAAAAATACTTATCGTTAATAAGACCCATTTTTAATGGGGTAGAGGCTCCATGATTCCCTTATAGTACCTTAACACCTATTGAATATTATACATCATTCTGCGCGTCTAGATCTTTCAAGCTCATAGAAAAAAACTGGTTTCTGGCAGTTACTGAACTGCATCAAATTTCACCAGCTATGTGAATTGAAATCTATGTGTTCTTTATTAGGTATCAACCCAACAGTATAATCTTCGGATAAGAAGTTAAATAAAGTAAATAAAGGAATTAAATTTAAGAAGTCAAACTATGCATTGAAACTATTAGCGGGTAGATACGAATTAATTAAAATATGTTTGTCTTATTCGTTTGTTCAGAATTTGAACGATGAAATGCAATAATGTTCTTTACTATCCGTTGAATCTCAAACCTCCATATCGTTTATAACCTTACAGCTCAATTTCTGGTTTGATGATAACATGACAGTAGAAATAAAATTTTCCATATAACGGCAAAAATTTTGTATTCAGATTTTATCTGTTAGAGGGCAAAGAGATCTTTCAGAATTTTAATTTGTGGATTAAAAATAAACGGAATTGTATGACTTAAGACAAATTGCGTTTAAAAAGCGTTGCACAAAGATATATATCTGTATATAGATATAGATGTGTATAATCTTTTTCTTCTATTAATAAATCAAAATTGAATGTTTCTGTATATATATATATATATATATATATATATATGTATTATTCATTTATGGCATATTTGTTTTTGTTTTTAGGGTAACAGGCTACATGAGGGTAATCCACGTGGTGATAAGTCCCCTTTAATAGCTTAGGAAGGGATTTGAAAGGGGGCATGCGGAAGGGTATAGGAAGGTAGCCTAGGGTTAACTAGGGCCCTCGGGCTATATTTTAAGGATCCTACCCGGCATTCGCCTAAAGAAATTCAAGACAAACCCTAGAAAAACCTGCATCAGGTAGGTCGGGCATTGGGTACTTTTCTCACACCCTTCCGATAGCGGGAGCGGAGTTTGCTGTGGGGACATAGCATTCCCTTCTCCGTGCCTCGACTAGTTTATGAGGCAGCTGGCCGACTATTCCAATGGGAATAGCGAACAACTCTTACCGTATGCCCAAGGTCTGTGACCCCGGAACATACACCTCTCAGAACAGGCCGAGGTTCAAAAAAGGAGAGGAAAAGGCATCCCCAGATGTAGCCCCTTCGTATCTCTCCTACAAGGTTCTTGTAATCTCTACTCTCTCTCTCTCTCTCTCTCTCTCTCTCTCTCTCTATGAATTAATAATTTGTTTCTTTAATTATTGACGGCATTAACTTTGAGGCCAGAGCATTGTAAATAACAATATTGTTTGTCGAGAATCCAGAGACGATAATGCTTGCTACGGTGTATTGTCCAAAAGGCATATATAGACGCGTGGTCAGTGACGCAGATAGCCAGTTACTCGGACAGTCAGTGTGTGTGTGTATTTGGAGGTCCTGACGAGATAGTCATAAAACATTTAAATAAAAAGGTCAGCAGAGTTACTCTGGTAACCAGTGTGTGGAGTGTGTTTTTGAAGGACTTGACGGAACAGTCAAAGTATAGATAGTCAGCGAGCGGTATTTAGTCAGCAAACAGTTTGATATTCAGCGAAGCAGAAAGGCGCCGAAAACGTTTCAAAGTGTTGAAAAGTGAGAAGAGAATAGAATCAGAGCTATGGTCTGTCATAGAAATAGTGTTATAGATAAAAATTAAAACAAATCACGTGTGCACAAACTTTAGCAGCTCAACCTAAATGGTATGTAAAAAAAAACTCTTATCTGTAAACCTTCAAGTAAATATCGTTACCGCCAGATTTCTATAACTTTGCTGGATTTATAAAACTTTTCAGATTTGTAATACTTTTTGTTCTTGTAAGTTTAAATTAATTATTTACTATCTTTATTAAAGGCCCTATAATTAAGATTTCTCATAAAAGCTGAGGCACTAACTTAAAATGTAAAATCAACGAAGTCCAAATTTGTAAAATAAATAAATTTTGTTATCTCTTTAAAATTTATAATTTCAAAGGAAACTTCCTTTTATTTTTTCCTTTAATTAAAAATGTTTAGTACATAATTTTGCTCTTCAACGTAGGGCTTATTTTCATTTCCGTAAAGTGTTTACCACAATATATATATATGTCTTACATATATATATATATATATATATATATATATATATATATATATATATGTAAGACACATCTACCACCAAGTACCACCCTCAAGGGTCCCAAACGGCCGACATTTGCGTCTAATAAATATTTTTCTGGGTCCATGTAATTGAAGGTGTTTCTCACGATAATTTTTATGTATAATTTCAACACATTTCGGCAATATAGGGGAGCAAGTTTAGGGGTGTGGGTGTGGAGCCGCGTTACATAATAATAACGCAAAAAAATAGAGACTAGAGTCGAATCCAGGGTTTTGGAAGTCACTGACTTTAATGATAACCCGGGCAACACCCAGCAAGTACTTAATAATTAAGAAAGAGGCGAATGTCAAACATAAACGACACAAAAAGGGAATAATAAAATAAGTACCTCTACTGCATTCACTATCGCCATGAAAAGATAATATTTATCCGGAAGTATATTGTTGTTTTCAGGCGTATATTGGTGTATTATTGGTCCGACGATAATATCGTCAATAATATTGACAGTGATAACTGGAACCTGATTGAGATTCACACTTTTTATTGCGCTTTAAAGTGAATGGAAAATAAATATTTGTTTGTAAATGCAGGCCTCTGTGCACTTCAGGCTCGGCATTCCGATGCGTTCGATAACTTAGCACAAGACCACGATCAAGCAGATATTGGAAGGGAAAAAAATAACGATACTGTGACTTTCCAACAATTATTTGTTAATTATAATATATGACACCATGCTTACAAAGTAGAAACATACGGTAGGAATTTACTTAGGTACGTATGTAAATTCGCCATTGATAGTCATCACGGAGGATGAATTATTTATGCAATTAATCATTTATAACACGTCACGCATCGTTTTTTACCAACACCATTGCAATCGTTCCAATATTCTTATCTTATTGAAGACTGGGAAAGAATGTTTGGAAGGATAAACTCCTTCGGAAATAATGATAATGTTCTACTTTTTCATTATAAATCTGTTATTACTTGGGTTTTATTCCATACTTCCTTAGTTATATATCTAAAAGAGTGGGCTACTTCATTATATCGATTTATTTATAGAGAAAATTCAATTTATTCTCATGAATATTAAAGAAGGTCTTATTTACCCTAATAGATAAGTACTCAAAAAGTGACAAGGGACGGACCGAGGAGTTTTGGTGTATAAGAATGCGCTTAAGGAACCTTAAAGATTATTTAAATAACATGAATTGATTTTATATATGTAAAAAATAAAACATGTATTTTTACTATGTATTAATCATACGATGAAATCATAACGACATTTATGAAGTTTGAAAGATTAATATTACTTCATAAATATTGTTTTACATGAAATGGAACGTCATATGGGAATTGCTTCATTCGACAGA
The DNA here is from genome assembly GCA_037074705.1 of Zhengitettix transpicula. Taxonomy (NCBI): domain Eukaryota; kingdom Metazoa; phylum Arthropoda; class Insecta; order Orthoptera; family Tetrigidae; genus Zhengitettix; species Zhengitettix transpicula. Next base: position 182,456,208 of record CM073591.1, on the reverse strand, counting down.
GAAATTAAAAGTTTGTCCGCTAGCTATTACCATTTTAAAAACGATCAACATAAAAATAAAGGAAATAAAATATATTTGCTATTCAAATGTGATTATCAACCGATGTTTTCTCATTTGGAATCATTTTTATTTTCACTACTCAACCAGAGAAATTTTCAAATCACATTGGGTGCAATCCAATTAACTCTGATCTGTAGACATTAATAATGCCAAGAATATTCCGTCACTTTCAAACTGTTTCGAATTCTGGGAATATTCCTGCATAATCTTAGATAGTCGATTCCAGTCAGTTGTAGTTCTCTTCGTATATTGTATAATAATGTATTGTGATATACTATTTGTATATTTTAAACTTATTTAATTAAGTACATAACTTAAAGGTTTTTAATGTATTTACTTTGAAGAGCAATTTAAATTAATACTGAATTTTGAAATGTTTAAAGAATTTCAATTTTATTTTACTTTACAGTCTATGATCATTTAATAAAATATTTGAATGGAAAAATTTAATTTCAACTCAAAAAATTTTGAAGTTATTGAATTTAAACAGTAATTCTCAATATTTAATGATAGGTTCGAAATGATGAGACAGTAATTTGATTAGTATAATATTTTAAGAATTTAGTTACAACATAAAATGACTTTTAATAATTAGATGACAATATTAAGTGATAAATACCGTAGAATGTTTGTGAGATCTTTGTTCCTTTCGTCAGGTGATTGGAAAAATAACTAAATCGCTTAATTTTGTCTGTTGTCTGTTCATCTAATTATTATATTTTATACAGACGATTTATTTTGTTATAAAAAGTATTTTTACAAGTATTTGACACGGCTTTTAGAATTTATATATTATCTCAGGACGTTATATCGGGCCTCATGAAAAGTATAGAATTACACTTTATAAAATGAAATATAAAATTTATGGAAAAAGTTTTGAATTGAATTTACGAATATGTTATATTTTACATTATCCCAAAACTACAAGCACAAAATAATGAAATTACGCAAACTGTATAATGAACTTTACTAAATTTAAAATTAATACTGTACATACCAAATTGTTCGATCTGGATTTCAATATCAGCACTACAGAATTTACACCAAATATTTAAGAAAAGTTTTTACTTTGTAACACACACACTTTCTCACACACAAACACTAGAAGAACTCATTCGATTAAATGCTGTCAGAACTCAGACAAATGAGGTTCTAGCCTACGGATGTAACATGTTTCGCTCGCAGCCCCCAGTAAGTCTGCCAACACAACAACTGTGTTACAGTGACCTGAATAATGATTAGATCACGCTATAGCTATATAACAAAATTAGAAGCGTTCAATTACTATCTTTCGCTAACTCTCTAAATAATTCTGCGTCAAAATATTAATCATTACATATTCGAAATCAAACTTCATCACTGCTTGCACTACCTCACCCAATGGTGACCTTCTCATTTAAAGCCCACAGACAAATTGTTTAACTGTCTTGAATTCACCTCACTCCTAGGTGGCAGCTGTGATATGTTTAAAACTATAACTTTGTCATGCGACAGCGAACGTAATATTTGACTTACTTCACCGCTAATGACCTCAAAACAATACGTAAACACGTTAAAAAACGTCCGGGGATGCCATATATTCAATTTTCTTACGCCATACTGACTGTTCAAATATACTTTCACTGACACGGCCGTTATCTTTCGGAACAACTTTATAATCCATCAAAATTAAACATTATATTATTATCAACATTGGTGAATTCCACAGTATATACTGATGGCCTTCTCGAAATTATTTTTTCTCTTCTGATGATATTTCACTAGCATATACTACAAATATACGTGCTTTCATAAAATAAATGTAGTTTGTTCCTGATTAGGATTGAAATTTTATTTTTGAAGTTACATAATTAAAACTATTAAAAGCCAAGTGTGTTGAAGCCGAGGACTATTAAATAAAGGATCCACCGATTATAATACTCTTACATGCCCAGCTTGAATCCATAAGTCTTACTGATTACAATTTGTGACGACTGTTAAAAATGTCCAGACACTCCATTGGCTGTGTTAACGCCCACGATGAAACGTCGCATCTTTGTGGACCATCGCTAATCCTACCTCTAAGAGAAATCATTAAACTTTCGTGATTTGTAAATGTCAGCGTACTTGCTTATGCAAAAGTCACCTGTGTACATGGTCGCTGTAAATATGAAAACCAAATGCTATATACATACCTTCACTTATAAACATGAACGAGCCGTTTCATCTTCTCGTTCCATAAATGTGATATACTATTCGGTTTTACATCGTTATAAATGGAAGGTAAATACTGTATTCACTTTCGGAAATATGTTCAAAGGATAGAAGTTTTCGGAATTATTATTTCTTTATAAGAATTCTTCAAGTAATAAAATAATTTCATGTTGCAATTACGTGAATTAAATAAGATTGAAATTATAATTGTGAGAAACAAATAACTAAGGTATTTTTGTAAAAATAGATAACTAAATCTTAATAAATTTAAATGCATTACGCCAGAGTCTTAATTCGATTTTCTCCTATGAATATCGCTAGAAAACTTTTTCCTCTACAAAATATTCACTTCATCATACCTAATAATCAAGTCTGATTCTTTTTTGTATTTTGTGATTCTAACTGTAATTTAAATACTGATTTAATTTTCTCCCAAATTAGAGGCCGGAGTTAATTGTTTACGTGTCTTGGAAAATATTAACATGATCTATGAGTGACGACTGCTTTATAGAAAATTAATGTAAGTAAACTGTTCTGTGCACATCACACACACACACACACACACATATATATATATATATATACATATATATATATATATATATATATATATATATATCGGAGCAGTTGAGAAACGATTGTAAATGAGCAAAATTTTTGAGTTTGTGAGGAATTATGTGGAACTTGTAGAAGGTTTTACATATTTTTAAGTGAATCAACTTTTAACTAACATTGAAGAACGGCTTGGGTCAATGATAAATGACTAGCTCTTAATATTTTTAATACTTCAAAATCTTGAAATCTGGTCTGAGATTGTCATGAGAATTATGAAAATTCTTAGAATATAACTATATAAAATTGTAATTACTTCCATGAATTAAATTGAATTTTTCTTAAAGATATTGAAAGTTAATATTGGCTGATTTATTTAACCCTTCTTTAGTCGCGCCCCCTAATGAAACGCGGTTAGTCACGCAAGGTACAGGGGAATTAACGTTAAGTCTTCTGTTATTGATCACTTTTCTATATGAATGATTTTGAATTTTTATACAGACACTTAATATACGCATTTCACACACGTAAATACATAAGTCATATATCCAATTACTGTATGGTTTAATTAAAACTTCCATTTTATCAAAATATTTGTTAAAGAAAATCTACTGTCAACAAATATCTAATTTTATAATATCACAATATCCTTCAGAATTATAATCGTAAAATATTTGGCCTCTAATTTTGGAAACCAAACATCAGATTGATGCCAGGTACATAAACAATTTCAGAGTGCTTGAAATGCAGTTAGTTACTTATATGATTAATTTTTATTGAATTTTAAAAATTTTGTGAAAATGTTTATGAAATGCTCATAAATAATATTTGTATACATAATATTATAATCTAAATAATTACATATTCGGTAAAATAAATACATTAGTCAGAGCCAGTTTCAATGGTCTATGAATTTTGGACACGGCATTCCTGGCTCTTTATTCTTGTATGTGTACACAAAATCTTTCACACTTTTCAGAATAATATTTTAATTTGGATTGTTTTCAGTTTCCTTAAAAAAAATGGTCCACATTTCTTCTAAATCCGTATGCGAGTCATCAGACCTAGTTCGTAAAATGCCCTCAGTTTCGGATTCATCTGATGATTCTCCAATATCGTCGTCTGGTACAACATTTGTGTCATAATTATATTCTTCTAAAAGAAGACATCGAATTTCATCCATTTCATCCATTTTTCAGGTTGTATATATTTTTACCATTTTCCACAATTGTTCCAAAACAGAAAACCAGTAAGTTGTAATAAAAAACTACAAACATAAAATCCACTTGTGACAATAAAAATTGAAAGCTCTAAAGACAAATATTTGATACCAAATAATAAATTATTTTTATCCGAAAATTTGAATAACTTTATCCTGTTTAATATGGCGACAGCGGATCTCAATTTCAGGTAAACAATTCACTGCCCCTCTTTCCTTTCCATACCAATTAATTATTTTGACAATGTAACATCCATACTCACACATAGGCAAAACAGTCTTGGTTCAAAGTTATTTGAAAGTGTTCAGCTGTGACTAGAGGCTGAATACGACTCTTATTCGAAAATAGTTAGAGACGTTAGGAACAAAATTGTCTTGGCTGAAGGTAGCCGTGATGAGACGTTACAATTTTTCTGATTGAAGACCGACAACTACGACCCCACACTTGGGGTAGTTCTGCGCAATGAAATACGTTTCACAACAGAAATTTAAAATGAATTTATCCGACCTCCAGCAACGAAATTAAATGGCAACGCATATTCGCGAAACTTACTAGCTTCCTAATAGTTTTATTCATCCAGTTGTTTAGTAAAATATTATTTAGCCTCATTATGTTTCCCTGGGATTTACGGTCGATTAAACACTTCTCCTTTTAGCCATTAAAGCTTCCAAGACGGACCACGGGTTGCCTGCGTCTTGCCTCAAAAGCCACCAAATATTTATTCCACGTGCCCGATCTTGTAGAAATATGACTTGATTAAATTTGGGCGCCAAAAAGAAGACACTGGTTAACAAGTGAGCGGGCAGCGGAATTTGGGTACGCGGGACCGCCGCGGAATGTTATTGGCGAGAGCTCAACTTTTGTTTGAAAGCGAGACTTATTATACCGGTTTTTATCCAAAACGTGTCTCGGCGTTTCGTTATTGATTTATAGACAGGCTCGGGACCTCCCCGGACGAACCCTTCCCGCATAAAGAAGGTCCGCTATAAGTAATAAATAAAGCAAAACATATTTAAAACAATAACGAATAGATTCTCGGTTTACTTTTGTTGGAGAGCGCTGTCGCCGCTTCGCATCGAAGAGTGACGGGGGGGAGGGGGAGAGAGAGAGAGAGAGAGGAGGGAGCGGCTTTTCTACTAAGAGTTTTATGAATTGCCGATTCATAATAATAATTCATATTTTTCTAATTGGACCAGTGTGAGATTTGGTAGTTAGCCGGACATACAACAGAGGCGCCGCCGACAAAGGCTCCGGCCGTCATTCGTGGCGTTATATATAGGAGCGGCGAGCAGCCGTACTAAATAACACGCCACGGGCTGGACTCGCCCTATAACCCCCCCCCCCCCCCGTCCCTCCCGCGCCAACGAGCAACGTCAACGGGAGTCTGTGGGATTTGCATGGGGCGGGCTCCCGGTAGCCCTGGACCTCCTCGCGTACACTCTTAATATCTCCATGCACCTGTCAGTAACACCCCGAAGTGATCAACTACTGCTTCGATCCGGGATTTAGTAACAACGACAAATAAATTACAACAATCGTTTAATAAAAGTGAAATGACGTGTTAAATCAAATATATTAAGCTGTAATAAAATAATCCAACAGTCGAAACGTATTATGATTGTCACTTTCCACTGCGACGTCAGGGGATTTGTTCATGCAGCATACTTCCAACTGATGGACAATGTATCAGACCAAGAAATAGAGCAAAGTCTCTCCATCTCACTGACTATACAGAAGCCTATCAAAGCACTGACACCAAAAGTAATCAAAAAAGAAATTAAACTCCCAAACTCCTAAAAGTCACGGCCAGAATGATGAAGGAGATTTGAAAATGACCAGTCACATAAATATAGAATCGAGAACGGAATAAGTCAGGGCTCGAGCCTCAGCATCATTCTGTTCCTGGTAGCCATAAATGTATCATTATCAAACCCCCGATAGATACCTTGATATATGCAGATGATGTCATCTTGCTGACTATAGGGAACAACATGAAGCTGTCCTCTTTAAGTGATGCAGGAAGCAATAAACAAGGCGACACAGTGGGCTGAAGAAACGGGAGTCAGTTTTAACCCTTGCAAAGTCAAAGCAATGTGCTTCTCATGGAAATACAAGCAAATAAAGATGACAATAAAAACTTATGACAAACAAATAGAATATGTTAAACAATACAATATGATGCGAATTTTCTGGATTTCCAAACTCACGTTCAAGACTCGCATCGTGCAACTAATCATAGAAAGAAAAAAACTGCTATTAATCCTCAAGCTACTAGCTGCCAAGAATTGGGAGCAAAGATGGATCTATTCAGTCACACCTACAGGGCAATTATCAAAGCAAAAATAGAATGTGGAGCACATATATATGACAGCGCAGAAAAGGATGCTAAGAAGACTAAACGTTGTCCAAAACGAGGCAATGATAACTGGATGTTATAAAACCACCCCAATTCCGAGACTCTCACTTTAGGCAAACGAAATCCCGCTTAGACGCTGAAGGAAAGCTATTGCAATTACATACGCGATCAAGGCAAGAGAGGCGTCGAACCCAATAATAAGAAAACAAACCATACCCCCTCTACATGCAGAAAAATAACCATCTAGAAACCTAACCCCATACTACGCTACACTAAAGGATATATTGCGAAAAGAAGGAATGACTTTTGCAAAGATGGACCAAAACAGCACGAAACGCTTAACGAACTGTCAATTGATATATCGCTAGATAAGCTTAAAGTAAACAACCCACTCGTCACAAACTGAAACGCAGAAGTTAATCTGTTACCAGAGAGATATAATTTTCCCAGAGTCATTTATACTGACGCGTTCAAAAATTAAAATGGAGTTGGTTGCGTTATAGTTACGACAGGCAAAGAAAAATCTGTCGCTATAAACCATAATGCAACGATCAGAACAGCAGAATTTAACGCCATCTTCATGGCCACGGAACTGTGTCTGGAAACACCGGAGACCAACAACATCATATTAACAGACTCCAAAGAGGCATACGTAGAACAACCTGTACGGTGTACAGAAATGGTTGCATAAATCGAATTAGAGAGAATATAGCGAAAATCCATAGCAACCAGATCACTATAGCCTGACTACCGGCGTATAAAGAGATAGAAGGACACGACAGAGCAGATCTCCTACCGAAGGTGGAAGCTGATCATCAAGGAAGAACCAGTAATCTGCCAATCTGCACCAGCAGGGACTGCAGAGTAGGGCTCTACAGGGAACTGGAGGAAAAGTGGAATAGACCAGTGAAACCAGAAGAATGTGGAGTCATCCTCAGAAATGTCAGCAGCATCAAAGAAATATCGCACCCTAAAGAACTATTTCGAAGGCAACAGGTTGTTGTAGCCAGAATAAGAACATTGCGCTCCAGTTTCACTCACTCATTCTTGATTTCCAGATCTCCTCAGCCGGTATGCAGCTCATGCAAGGAGGCCACAACAATTCCTCATGTCCTCTTGATTGCCCCAGATATAGCGACATAAGAAGAACAACAATAGTCGCCGAGTCAATGATGGAGATCTGCAACTCACCAGCAGCCATATAAAACCTTATAGAATTTACTAGGAAAACTTAATTATATAAAGTAATTTAAATGTAACTGAAATGAAGAACATAAGAGATGTAAGTCGCTAATGACCAATAGGTTAATGCGACTATAAATTGTAAATTTGGAAAAAATGATGAAGTAATTACCTGAATAAGAATAGACATGCCGACCAACATTTTCAATTATATTATACGACTTGGATACTGACCCAAATGTCTAAAAAAAAAGGGTCAATAGTAAGGAAACCAGCAAAGGATCCAACAAAAATCGCCTCCTAACAGATCAACAAGACTATTGCCAATCATCTCAAAAAGAACTCTCTAGATTAAACGTGGACCTGTGTTCAGAAACTTGGATACCAGCACATCAGTTCGCATACCGTCAAAAACATTCAACAGTGCAACAAGTTCACCGAATTAACCAAACCATAAATAAAGCATAAAAGCTTTTGAAAGTAAACAATATTGTAATGGAGTATTCCTTGGCATCCAGGTTTAATTTACTATATCAAGTGTACTTTTTTTTTCTTTTTTAAATTTTTTTTTAGGTAACAGGCTACATGAGGGTAATCCACGTTTGGCAACTCCCCTTTAAGAGCATAGGAAGGGATTTGAAAGGGGGGATGCGGAAGGGTAGAGGAAGGTAGCCAAGGGTTACTAGGGCCCCCGTGCTATATTTTAAGGAACCTACCCGGCATTCGCCTAAAGAAATGCAGGGAAAACCCTAGAAAAACCTGCATCGGGTAGGTCGGGCATTGGGTACTTGTCCCACGCCCTTCTGATAGCGGGAGAGGAGTTTTCTGTGGGGTCGCATCATCCCTTCTCCGTGCCTCGACCAGTTTAGGAGGCAGCTGGCCGACTATTCCAATAGGAATAGCGGACAACTCTTACCGTATGCCCAAGGTCTGTGACCCCGGAACATACACCTCTCAGAACAGGCCGAGGAGCCTCGGCTTGTGGGAACCTTAGTTCAAAAACGGAGAGAGGAAAAAGGAATCCCCAAAGGTAGCCCATTCGTATCTCTCCTACAAGGTTCTGCCTGCCAGATAACATCCCTCGCAGGTATTGCCTGCGAGAGAATATCCCTCGCAGACCGGATCGATCAAGTGTACTTTTTTTTAGGACAACAGGCTACATGAGGGTGATCCACATTGGGCAACTCCCCTTTAATAGCATAGGAAAAAATCCGACTATTTTTCCGATAAAATTTGGATTGATCCAAAGTAGTGTCCTTGGACCTCTGCTGTATGTCTTTTATTCGTTAGACACTGGTGCATAATGTAACAATAAGGACATTCGTCGACGATACAGCTATTCTCTTCTGCCACGAGGATCCCCTAGCAGCTTGTAATAATACACAAACCTACAAAAATGGTAGAAAAACGGAAATTAAAAGTGAATGACAACAAATCTGCACATATTACATTCACTATCCGGAAAGAAACTTGCCCTACAGGCACAATAAACAATGTGCAGATTCCGCAAACACAAACAGTACGATACTTAGGACTGCACTCAGTGACCAAACTGACTTGGAAACACCATATAAAAAAACAAGTTGAGGAATACAGGGGCTGATAGGTATCTATAGAAAATAAAATCATCATCAAAGCAGCCATCAAACTAAAATGGGCCTATGAACTCGAAATTAAATATAGCAATCATCCAAAGTTGCCAATCTATGATGCAAATGCAGCGAACCTCACGCTGCATACAGACCTACGAGTTCCTTTGGTGCAGGCAGTTATCAAGCATCACGTAGTGCTAGACTAACATCTTAATCCGCTACTGGACCACCTCCTAGAACCAGTGACCAGCAAAAGACTCAAAAAGATGTGGCTTAGTTAATTATTTTAAGCCATAGTATTTCATCAATATATTGTTCTCGGAGTTCAACCAGGTTTTACATAATTGTAGAACGCAACGTTTCGACGACTAAAAGCTCTGTAGTCATCTTCTAGGCGCCTAGAAGATGACGACAGAGCTTTTAGTCGTCGAAACGTTGCGTTCTACAATTATGCAAAACCCGGTTGAACTCCGAGAACAATATATTGAATGCACCGGGAAAGGCTTCAATCTTTGATAGTATTTCATGTTTTAAATTCCACATGCGATATCACCCTGTTCACGTCTCTTCCTACTAGTACTTCAGGCAGCCGCCAGCGATTCATCTCATAGAATTATGTACCATTCTGATTCCTAAATAAATAGTATTATAAAAAATGCAGTATAGTCACTTGTGGTCACAGCAGATGAATACAGAGTTTGATCATGACATGCGTAGTGAAAAAACAAACCCACAGAAACTAATGTTATGTTAGATTCAATTATTTACTATTCAGAATCTTGTATCTGACTTTCAGATCAAACTAATACAATATCTCCCACACTACCCGTTAACGCGTTCCATATATGGCGGGTACGAATTAGGTCCAGCAACCTGTTTCAGATGCTCTCTTTACATAAAGAAATTTCCTCCTTCCTAATAATATAGACTATAATAAGACGTAACTCAGTGCGGCACGTCTTTTACCTAAAACTTCAATTAAGTGTTGGGAACAGGTTTGTATAGCCAGATTCTGAATCAGCTCTCTCCATCATGAATGAAGATTTCCTATCACCAATTCCTACGATTTGTCAACGTTATTAATGTACTTTAAGAAGAAGGCATCATTCATTGATCCGGAATTACTGTTACAACAGCCCTTAACGATCATGATTTAAAGAAAAGCGTGCCTGAAAAAAAAATCACGAGTACTGAATACGTCGAGACGATTTCTGATAATGATCATTCTATACCGAGGACCAATAAAACACAATAAATTAATTAAGAAAGAAAATACAATTTATTTTAGAAAGCAGAATTCAGTCAAATTGGCGTTAAATTTTTTTTAAAAATAGAAATAGATAATTTATAACAAAAGTTTAGTTAAATTGCAAAAAATTAAATTATTTATTATGTCTTTTTATTTTTAATAGGATTGTGCCATATATATGTATATATATATATATATATATATATATATATAAATAAATAAATAAATAAATTAAAGGTTTATAATGGTCGCGTTAACAACTTGGTCATAGGCGACCCATAAAAAAATTACCAATAGTGTTTATTTACATAAGTATGCAGCGATTCACATTGATTCCAATAATAGACATACAATTGAACAGTTTGAAAGACTAATTATACATTTCAAATGTGGGTTTCTTACATTTACATTTTACAATTCGCATTTGTTAATCATTTATCATAATTGGATAATTCATTATATTAACTTGTTTGAAGCTGCGACTGTCGCAGATTCCACTGTACTGTAGTCATAGTCTGTTTTTATTAGGACGAGGCGCCTGCTTCTGAATATGTATCACTCTCTTGTTTCTTGACTAAATTTATGAGCCTTTTTATTCTTCTTTTTGCCGTTTTATCATGTACGTGTGGGTACAAAGATTCCAATATATTTATGAATGATGTAGAGGACATTTTGTAATATCTAATAGTGATCATTGAGTTCTTCGAGTCCATAGAATTTAGTATAAGAGTCTTTAACTGTTCCAAAGGGATAGGTGGAGTACTGTTTACTTCTTCATATATTAGTCACGGAAAATTAAAAGTTATAATTTTCAAAACCATTTATTTAGTCGAAAAATCTTTCATCAACGTCATTTTCCTAAAACATTTAGTAAAAATCCTTGAAGTTGGCCAATGAAAATTTAAATGCATACGTCATCGCCTGAATATATATAAATAAACTTCCAGCCATCCTGAACAGTACATATATGTATTTAAAATTAAAATTAAAAAAATTAGGTCGGAATGAAAATTAATAATAAGAAAGATAGCCAAAACAGACAAAATAAGTGATAATATAAATACCACACAACGTTTCTGGGATTCTTGTCACTTTCTGCAGGTGCTAACAAGAGTTACAGAGTTTTGCCACCTGACGAGTTCACTTCTGTCGCTCGCACGTGAAGAAAGGGACAAGGATCCCAGAAACTTGGTGTGGTATTTATATTATCGCGTATTTAATATTATCCGAAATTTTCATGCAATCAATACCAATGTAATAAATAAATGGAAGTACTGAAGAATGAAATACGCGAGAAAATAAACGGAATTATCAGTTACTTGGAGACGGTGGAGGTAAATTTTCGAGAACATCTCCAATTTTGTCAACGAAAAAGAAAAAGAGAATAATGTAATTTTTCGCAATTAAAAGTATCTGTTTCTATTTAAAATACATTTTGAACGCCAATTTGACTGAGTTCTGATTTCTAATTTTTTTGATCTTTCTTTCTCCCTAGCCTGGATTTAAAGTTATATTTTATAAATATATAATTTTAAAAAATTCATACTTAAGTACTTTTTTACATAGACAAGGCGATTCCCAAAATATTATTTGAACGGATCGAATTGACTTTAAAGGATTGTACAAAAATTGTTTTGGAAAATAAGCTTCATCTAAAAAAATAAATAGTTTAACTATTAAAACTTTTGGTTTCCTGCGACTGTTATCAAAAATTATGGGGCACGTCGTATTTTTTTTACAGTTACTGGCTGCATGAGGGTAATCCGCATTATGGCAACTCCACTTTAACATCATAGGAAGGGATTTGAAATTGGGGATGCGGAAGGGTACAGGAAGGTAGCCAAGGGTTAACTAGGACCCTAGCCGGCATTCGCCTAAAAGTGAAGCAGGACAAACCCTAGTAAACCTGCATCATGTAGGTCGGGCATTGGGTACTGGTCCTTCCGATGGCGGGAGAGGGTTTTGCTGCGGGGACGCAGCATTCCCTTCTCTAAGCCTCGACCAGTACAGGAGGCAGCTGGCAGACTGTTCCAATGGCAACAGCGAACAACTCTTACCGTATGCCCAAGATCTGTGACCCCGGAACATACACCTCTCAAAACAGGCCGAGGTGCCTCGGCTTGCGGGAACCTTAGTTCAAATACGGAGAGAGGAAAAAGGAATCCTTAAAGGAAGCCCCCTCCGTCTCTGCTAAAAGATTCTGCCTGCGACAGAGTATCCCTCGTAGACACCATATCGGGTACTTCTTTTGTTTTACGGTAACAGACTGCATGAGGGTAATCCACATAGTGGCTACTCCCTTTTAATGCCAAAGGAAGGAATTTGAAAGCCCTTTATTTTAGGGTAACAGTCTACATGAGGGTAATCCGCATGGTGGCAACTCCCCTTTAACAGCATAGGAAGGGATTTGAAAGGGAGGATGTGGAATTGACTGTAAGATTATAAACAAATTATTCTTTTTACATTTAAGTTCCTTGAGAATCATATGACGAAAGCCTTCATCAAAACTGAATGTTTTCTGGTACAGACTAGTACGTTCTATATCTCTCTCTCTCTCTCTCTCTCTCTCTCTCTCTATATATATATATATATATATATATATATATATATATATTATAGCGGTTTAGATATAACCTAACAGATTTCTGTTTTATATCTTACTATTTTTTACTATTTTATTCATCAAGGACCTCGTGCGGTTTGCAATTTTCCTGTAATTAATTCGTGTTTGTCCAAGATACCTCATCCTCATTTCAAACAAATAAGAACGAGCAAATTCATATGAGATGCCAAACGTGTCGTTATTCTGGATCATGTCAACTAAACCCTTATTACTTTCTCTGCCTGTATATAAATATTTTACTAATATAATGAACATTGCTTACGATTTTTCAATAAATAAATGATCTCAAAAAACGACAGTTTAGTGAAAAGGATTCAGAATTCGTGGACATAAACAAGAGTTGAATACTGAAGACTGAAGAATTACAAATGTAATTGTATGAGTTGGTTTTGTTATAAATTTTGTTGCACACAACCGTACGTATTTGATATAATAAACTTTTCCGTACTAGTTACTGAAATAATTAAATACGTTCTAATTAACTGAAATAATACTAGTTAAAAGTTTTAATACTAAATACTGAAACAATTAAATACGTTCCGATAACCAATTTGCCAACGGCCGTCCGCTTCCTGAAAACTGTTTATGGTATACACCAATTCGGTGCAATACAACCTAATATAAAATAATTTCAATTTTTTTAATATATTCACGTCAAGGTCTAATTAGTAATATACCATTATCTGTACAAAAATGGCGCCGTTAATTATATCCGTCAACTTTTTCAAAATTAGGTGAAGTGCTGTAACGTTTCATGTCGAATAAAGGAGCACATCTCGAATATTTTAGGGTAATAGGCTACACGAGGGTAATCGACATGGAGGCAACTCCCCTTTAATAGCATAGGAAGAGATCTGAAAGGGGGATGCGGAAAGGTAGAGGAAGGTAGCCAAGGGTAACTAGGGCCCCCGGGCTGTGGTTTAAGGATCCTACCCGGCAATTCGCCTAAAAGTGATGCAGGGAAAACCCTTGAAAAACCTGCATCAGGTAGGTCGGGCATTTGGTATTTGTCCCACGCCCTTTCGATGGCGGGAGAGGTAAGCATGCGAGACACATCAGTCAAATATTTCCTGAGAAACATTTGAATTATTCTGAACGGAAACAGCATTTGTCTATAAGAAATCTTTAAGGCACCGATGAATTTAAATGACTTTTAGCCTACTTCCAAACGTAGTCTTAATCTACCAAATATTTTAATTCCCGTATTACTCTGCTGAAAGAGGCTTTCTAATCCCGGAAAACGAGATCTTTTTCAGATCATGCATATGATGTCAACGCAGTCCACCATCTTCCGTACAAATTCTTGGTTGGAGAGACTACAATAGCTGTAATTAAATGTTCACGTTAAAGTGATTAGATCTTTATAAAATCTAATATACTAATTATATAAATAAATATCCTATACAGATAGAAGTTTTATGTTAAATTAAGTACCATATACAAATTATCATTTAATTTTGTCTGTCTTTTGGCTATTTATTTATGTAATTGGTAAATAGATCATTGCCTATCTGATTATTAATACACTTACGCTCTGAACACTCCTTCAAGCCGAACAAACTTTTATTTTGCTGTTGAAAAGCAGATTTTTTCTTTTCACATTTTAAAATTTGGCCATTCTTTCCCAACTCCTACTTTTCGTTCCCATCTCAATTCATTGCTGCAATTCTCAGCTATTTCATTTTACGTTTATACCCCTCAGGCGGCGGTAAATCTGAGAAACAATGTCATTGATAAGAAAATTTAATGTCATTAATGGTCAGGTGTACAACGTGGGAAAAAATCTTAATTCAAATTGATACAATTTCTCCCGGTCGCTGAGTTGCCACCAACGAGCTGTTACACTGTGGTAAAAAATAATGGTTTATGCATCCCCGATAACACATTTCTGATTTAAAGAGTACAAGGTCAGATACTGGATTACAAAGCCAGAGAAGTCGTCTAATTATGTGTATCTGTTTCTCCGGAAGTATCCACTAATTTTCCTTTTTAAAGCGATGAAAAGGAACGGTTTCATGCAGCGGCTTATTTTTATGTGGTTTGAAGCTTCCTGTGAAAGGATCCAACAGTAGGTTGTGGTCAGCTCAATGGCATTAAGCTTGACTTAGCTCAATCCCCACCTGTTCATCAAAAGCGATAGGCCACAAGACTCAACAATGAGCCAACTTATTAATATTATATATGTATAACACGTTTAACCCTCCAAGACATCTCTAAAAAACTCAATAAATAAAACCGAACGAAAAGGCTCATTTTAATATATGCCACATATAATAAGATGAAACAAATATATTTTTTAAATTGGATGAAGTTCTATCTTGTCTTAAACATATTATAAAAATTATTATGACATATTTATAGTATTATGATCATATAACACCAAATATATTTTTAACATAAACCAATATATAAAATCTTTACACATTTCTTCAAGAATTAATTGAAGTTATTTTAAATTTATTCATTTATATAATTTAATTAAGAAAACAACTTAAAACTATTTTATTTTAATATCACAAATAACAATAAATAGTTCTATACGCTTCTTCAATTTGTCACGATATTTATTGCTTCATATTTATCATTCATTCATTCATCGTATTGAAATATTGAGTTTACCGGTGTTATCCAGTACGATACGTAACTGCCATACGGTAATCCTATAAAACGTTATATGTATCTATGATCTAGATGGTCACGAATTTTTATTTATTTCCCAATTATATACCGAAAAATTGACAAATTGTAAAATCAAAATTCCGTCAAATATTTAATTGCTGGATGACTACGGTTGACTATTTAATTGTTGTCTAGAATTATCTTACAACAATACAAGATGCGAATTAAAGTGAAAATCATATTTTTTTTAGGGCAACAGGCTACATGAGGGTAATCCACTTTGGGCAACTCCCCTTTAATAGCATAGGAAGGGATTTGAAAGGGGGGGATGCGGAAGGGTAGAGGAAGGTAGCCAAGGGTTAACTAGGGCCCCTGGGCTATATTTTAAGGATCCTACCCGGCATTCGCCTAAAGGAATGCAGGGAAAACCTTAGAAAAACCTGCATCGGGTAGGTCGGGCATTGGGTACTTGTCCCACGCCCTTCCGATAGCGGGAGAGGAGTTTTCTGTGGGGACGCAGCATTCCCTTCTCCGTGCCTTGACCAGTTTAGGAGGCTGCTGGCCGACTATTCCAATGGGAATAGCGAACAACTCTTGCCGTATGCCCAAGGTCTGCGACCCCGGAACATACACCTCTCAAAACAGACCGAGGTGCCTCGGCATGTGGGCTCCTTAGTTCAAAAAAACCAGAGAGATGTGAGAGCATCCCCAAAGGTAGCCCCCGCCAGAGCTCTCTGGGAAGGTTCACCTGCGAGAAATCCTCTCGCAGGCTTACTCTTTGTTTCCTAGAAAAACCTTTTTTTTTTTTTTAGGGTAACAGGCTACATGAGGGTGATCCACATTGGGCAACTCCCCTTTAATAGCATAGGAAGGGATTAGAAAGGGGGGATGCGGAAGGGTAGAGGAAGGTAGCCAAGGGTTACTAGGGCCCCCGGGCTATGGTTTAAGAATCCTACCCCGCATTCGCCTAAAGAAATGCAGGGAAAACCCTAGAAAAACCTGCATCGGGAAGGTCGGGCATTTGATACTTGTCCCACGCCCTTCCGATGACGGGAGAGGAGTTTGCTGTGGGGACGCAGCTTACCCCTCGCCATGCCTTGGCCTGTTTAGGAGGCAGCTGGCCGACTATTCCAATAGGAATAGCGGACAACTCTTGCCGTATGCCCAAGGTCTGCGACCCCGGAACATACACCTCTCAAAACAGACCGAGGTGCCTCGGCATGTGGGAACCTTAGTTCATAAAAACCAGAAACACATCAATTGTATATATATATATATATATATATATATATATATATATATATATATATATATATATATAAAGAGGGACACAGAGAGAGAGAGAGAGAATATTAGTTAAGGGAAAAGACGCTTTATCTAAATTCTTAACAATCTATGTTTTTTACTGTATAAATTTTTTTAAATTAGTTTTGCTATTACTGAAATTTATTTTACAGAATTCATACATCTATTATTTTAATACCAATTAATGGACTCTGATAATTTTCTTTTAATATTATGCTACAGCTGATACTACATTGCATATGCAATTATCTATATTTAAAATATGTAAATAATTATGATAATGTAATAATCCTTCATACACCCCCTATATAACCACAAAAAAAAAATAGATTAAATAGTAGTAAATTATTTTCATTATATCAATGTATAAATGGATATGGAAAATTTTTTTTCGTTTTATCATGTAGGTAAGAGTGACAATTATCAAAACCTATTACCAAATTCAAAATTGGAAAAAAGTATTCTTGAAGAAATCTCATAATTTAATAATGAATTATTTATCCCACAGATGAAGTTAATTAAGATAAAATTAACTGAATTTATTTATTTGCACAATTTCCCAACCAATTATAATATACCCTTTTTATGAAATAAATTACGTGCTCTGGCGGAGGCTACCTTTGGGGATGCATTCACATCTCTCTGGTTTTTAATCTAAGATTCTCACGTGCCGATGCACCTCTGCCTGTTTGAGCGGTGTATGTTCCGGGGTCGCAGACCTTGGGCATACGGTAAGAGTTGTCCGCTATTCCTATTGGAATAATCGGACAGCTGCCTCCTAAACCGGTCAAGGCACAGCGAGGGGAAAGCTGCGTCCCCACATCATACCCCTCTCCCGCCATCGGAAGGACATGGGACAAGTACCAAATGTCCGACCTACCTGATGCAAGTTTTTCTAGGGTTTCCCTGCATCACTTTTAGGCGAATTGCCGGATGAGATCCTTAAACCATAGCCCTGGGGCCCTAGTTAACACTTGGCTACCTTGCTGTACCTTTTCGCATCCCCCTTTTCACTCCCTTTCCTATGCTATAAGAGGGGACTTGCTACTATGTGGATTACGCTATACATAGCCTGTGTACTCCTTCTTCTTCTTTACAAATAATAATAAGATACTTTACGTATCTGTTGATATTGTCCTAATGCATAACAACGGAAAAATAAATTAAAATTGGCACCATTACACTATTACCAAATTCAAAAATACAAAAAAGTATTCTTGAAGGAATTTCATAATTTAAATCAGTCAGATTTAGTAAGGGCAACTTAAGTTATTACAGAACTACGTTTCGTCCATAAATTTTGGGACGTCTTTAGGTGTCAAAGTTTTAATTAGAATATAAATTAGCATTGTAAAAATAAATAAAAACATTATTAATGTCAACATTTATAATACAATTACGTAAAACAAAAATTCATAGAACATTACTCACAATTAATTGCATTGGTGAATATGAATTTCAAAGAAGCGGCCGAAATGACATATTCAGATGGTTGACTGTAATATAATAATCGATACAACAAAGATATAATACAATAAATAGATTACGATAACAATGAACCATAAATACTACTAAATTATTTGTTTCATTTTTTACGTTAATGGCCGAATATTATTAACTAATATGCTTAATTAATTCGGAATATTATTTGCATTGAATAAACAATTCTTGGGTCATAGTAGAATTGAACCACGACGTTTAGATTGTAATCTCATCCGTCTTTATCAAGTGATTGATTTCCAATCGAAACGTCGAGGTTCAATTCCACTTTGACCCGGTTGAAAGCTCAAGAATTGATTATTGAACAGATTCACCAGGAAAACCTACGATCTTCAATATTTTCATTCTTTGTCTAAAATTTGTGCATTACACCAATCGAAATTATGGTTTTTAAAAAAATATAATAAAATGTGTTTGGACACGACTGAATAATTTGGGACGTTAAATTTTAATTACTTTTATGTTGAATGATAGAAGTTTATAAATTACGTTTCGTTTGACCGATAACAAAAATTTCATTCTAAACAATTAATTTAGTAAATGACGGTATGTTCGTCTAAAATATTTCAGGCTGAATTGAAATTCTGTTGACCTAATATTCTGAGTTAACTATAGATATAGTGGCTATGGCTAGAGCTCAATTTCGGGACTAAGTTTAGTAATGTTCATATAGGCGCTTTAAGGACGCCATGTTCTCAATTTTCAAAGAGATACCGAGGCCGTGGGTGAGATGGCTAGAAACGTGTCCAGCACACGAACGGCGTCCAGAAAATTTATAGGCACACACCTGAGCATGCTAACCAGTGCCTCAGTGCCACGTCGCTGCTGCCAGATGTTCCACCTACATCGCACGAATGTCATTCTCATGCTAATATCTAAGTGTCACAAAAATTTAGATTATTTATTTGAAATGGCTATGGGAGAAAAAGAATTAAGTGACTTCGTATTATCTTTTAAACGATATGTACTATATCTAATAACTACAGTCATTCATATTAAAAGCGTAAGTAGTACTATTCTATATTTGGATATACGTGTGAAATTAATGATTTATTTAACTACGCCTGAATAAAATGTGGTTGATCACATGGCGTCTTTATAATTTCAGCCAAACTGCATTCATGTATCAAATAATACGTATCTAAACATTTATTTGATATTCTCGACTCCGTATTTGTACGTTGAGCATAATTAAAATTAAAATATATTATCCTGATCCACTTAAATCTGAAGTTACCGTACACATAAAATAAAGTATGCACACTGGTGTAGGCATACATAAGGCAAAAGAGAGTCACAATCCGGTTTTATATATTTTCGTAGTTAATTATATTTATTTAAAGTAATTGAATATTTTTACAATTCACGTATACGAGAATAAAATCATATATAAAAATACAATTATAAAAAAGTAATCATTTCAAAATTTTAGTCAAAATAAGCAAAAATCAAATATACTGAAGTATATTAATTAATAAAAAGTATAACAACAACAGCTAAAGACAATCTTAGGCCAGAAAATGAAACTACAATTCTACTAAACAGTTATTTGCCTCTTGGAGCCACATTTGGCAATCATAGGTATATAAAAACCCGAAAAGGCTATCTTTGGGGATGTCTTCTCCTCTCTCTGGTTTTTTTGAACTAAGGTTATCTTGACCTGTTTTGAGAGGTATAGGCCTGGGGCTTACAGTAAGAGTTGTCCACTATTCCTATTGGAATAGTCGGCCAGCTGTCTCCTAAAATGGCAAAGGCACGGAGAGGGGAAAGCAGCGATGCCACAGCTATATCTCGCCATCGGAAGGGCGTGAGACAAGTACCAAATGCTCAAACTAGAGTTTTCCCTGTATCACTTTTAGGCGAATTTCCGGGTAGGATACTTAACCCATAGCCCGGGGGCCCTAGTTACCCTTGTCTACCTTACTCTACCATTCGTCATCCCCCCTTTCAGTCCCTTTCCTATGCTATAAGAGGGGAGTGTTCACTATAAAGATTACCTCATAAATAGCCTATCTGCATCTTCTTCTTCTAAAAAAGTTATGTAAAATAATCCTTCTGTAATTAATTTATTTTCATATAATTTACTTCAAGGATTTACTGTTTCTATAATATTATTAAATAACTTAACTATGGTTTGAGGCTTACAATAAACTTTGAGGTATAAAAAATCATGGTATCAGTCGTTTTAGACTGAAAAGGCATAATTTTGGTCAAATTTCTGCCTCAGGGGGGTTCATAAATGCACAACGTTATTGTAAGACCTTAAAAAAAACTCAAAAAGCCCATTAAAAGCAAAATGAGGGAAATGCTGACGAGAGGAGTGTGCTTGTTGCACCACAACGCTCGTCCCACACAATCATGGACTCATTTTGTTGGGATGTTTTGAACCACCGTCCGTATTCCCCTGACTTGGCGCCTTCAGATTATCATCTTTTCACCTCCCTGAAGGCACACATGGGTGGAATTAAATTTTCAACTGACGAGCTGCAGGAGCAAGAGATTCAGAAGTGGAGGAAGGAGCTGCCGGGAGAGTTCTTCGAGGAGGGCATAAAGAAGTTTGTGCCACGGCTCACCACTGAACAGGATGGTGGTTACGTGGAAAAATAATCAACAAGTGCATCAACAACATCCTGTATTTTTTTTCAAATACACTTTTCCTAAAAAAAATTAAAAATCTAGTAAACTTACTTTATGAATATGACTGGTATATTCTATAAGAAACACATGTTACCGTAGGAAAAGGTTCCAGAAGGCCGATGTCAGAGCGGAAAGCTCTGAGATGAGGTTAGTATTGAAAGAGTTTTGTTATGGAACAGACTTCGAAGAGTTAATATTGAACTGAACGCTTTTGAAGGAACTAGACGTTTCAAAACTTCACTGTGACGCGCGTCTGCATTTACCTGAAAGAATTGCCAGTCCTAATCTTCGCACGAAATTATTTACTGTCAAGACTAAAATAAATTAATTATTCCCTATAACTCATGTCTAAAATTTAATTAAATTATTGTCATTAACGTAGTAAGATCATATCTGATGCATAAATTCATAAAATTTTATATGGGATTATGTGTATACAAGAAAGGATCAGAGTAAGCACAAATTTTTATCATTTTCCAAAAATAATTACACCTTAAATGCAACTATTCTTCCATGACACAATAAAAATTTATGGTTTGAATGAGACAGTATTATATTTATGACTTCAGTTACCACTGTTCCGTTAAGGAACCTATTTATTATCACACAAACGAGGGTATCCACGTTGTCATAACAATCGCACAAAATAAAAGTTTCTCGTCGCGTTGGTGATATTGCATTTTATGGAATGCGATGTGCGTTATAACACAGTTACACGTAGCAGTGCGATGTCACACTAGATTCTTATCAAACCCAAGCTCAATACGTCATCCCCGAACAACCCTCGCAAATATCAACGTGGCCCCAAATAGGCCGAAGAATGCGAGACAGTTGCTGGGGGACGTCTGCTCCAGATTGGACACGCCAGATATATTTACTTATATTGCGGTCTGTGGAGGGTGGCATATCTCACCAGTGCCAATATGTCTCCGCGTGACAAATGCTTTAATAACATACTACATTTATCACCCGGCCAACTAGCTGTACACTCCTCTACAATGCAAGAGCGAGTTGCAGCTGCACGTTCACTCGTCATCGTTTCTCGCTAAACTCAAAAATCGTCTGTGTTATTTCTAAATGCAATTCGTACACCAGTCATCCTTTGTATACCTGCATGTTAAGCATATATAAAACAAATTAATGTGTGGTATACATCTTTTTTTTATTGAGGTTTATAATGCTCACGTCAACAACGTGGTCGTTGGTGATCCATATATTATTTAATATCGATTGCTTATTAAATTCCTTGATATTCTTAAAATCATTTACAGTTGAGTTTCAATATTTGTTCTCTTAGGTTTGCTTCCTCGACAAATTTTCTGAAGTCCATGGCGGCTCTCGTTGAAGTACATAGGTCTGAGATGTGTTTTGCGATTGTTGCTCTTCTGATGCAGTCATAACTTCTGCAATAGAAAACTATATGGGTAATTGTTAGTGGCTGACTGCATTCTTCACAGGTTGGTTGCATTCTTTTGGAAAATAATATCGCGTGAGGATAAAATGAGTGGAGGGTTTTTACTCTAGATAGCGTCACCTTGTTTTTTCTTCTCTTTATGGATTTAGGGATTGTTAAGTCTTTGTAGTGGACTAGTTCACTGCGAATTATTTCATTATTCTCCTTTCTCCTTTTGTCGATCCACCTGTTTTCGAGTTTTTCTTTGCTCTTGCACGGAAATTCGTTTCCTCTGTTGGACACAGATATTGTTATTTATAAATATTTTGAATCCAAAGCCTGCACACTTGTTCTAACCGTTTATATAGTGCCGGTCGTCAGATTTGACCTAGTTATGATCGATATGGTATATAATTAAACAAACTTAGGAAATTATAATAATAATCTAATATTAATGTGCAAAATAAAATACAATAATACCAGGAAAATAATACTGTCATTCATAATACTATCATTCATTGAATGCCTTGTGCATGTAGATATCACTGTATTCTAGAAAAAATTAAATTTAAGCTTAGTCATCGTATATACGCTTCATCCAGAGTAGTGTAAATATTATATCGATGAGAAAAAATTATAGTTTTCTATATTGGGTTTATGTAGATTAAAATTCTTTGATATACCACTGTGAACAAAAAGTAAGGTGAATTTATTTATAAAATATAAATTCTTAATTTATTCTTCCAAATCAATTTCATCTCCTTCAAAGTAATCCCCGTCCGATAAAACGCACTTTTTCCAACGCTTTTTCCAGTCCTCGAAACAGTCGGAATAGTCTTTTGCCGGTATAGCCTTCAAGACATTCTTCGATTCGGTTTTTATCTCCTCAATCGTGTCAAATCGGCGTCCCCGCAATGGCCTTTGGGTTTGCTGAATAGCCAGAAGTAGCACGGAGCCAAATCAGGCGAATACGGTGGTTGCGGAACGATATGAGTCGAGTTTTTGGCAAAAAAAAACAATGCAGTATGACATGGCGCATTATCGTGAACCAAGAGTTGTTCGCTCATAATTCCGGCCGTTTCAGACGAATAGCTTCACGCAAACGACGCATAACGCTCAAATAATATTCTTTGTTGACAGTTTGGCCCGGCGGAAGGAATTCATAGTGCACCACACCACGATAATCAAAGAAAACTGTCAACATGACCTTGATTTTCGACCGACTTTGCCGTGGTCTTTTCGGTCTTTCTTCACCTTTTGCACGATATTCGCTGGATTGGTCGGTAGTTTCAGGGTCGTATGTGTAAATCCAAGTCTCGTCTCCAGTTATAATGCATTTCAAGTGGTCCTGATAGTCAGACAGAAAAGTTTCACACACATCAACGGGACGCTTTTTTTCCAATAAATTGAGCGATTTTGGCACCAATCGAGACTTGACGCGTTTTGATACACAAAACATTCTTCAAAATGGTTTGGGCTGAGCCAAATGATATTCCAACACTATCAGCGAGATTTCTAATTGTCCATCGACGATTTTCAAGCACCAAATCTTTGATTTTTTGGACGTGGCCCTCGTCGGTAGACGTTGATGGTCGTCCAGAGCGCGGTTCGTCTTCAACGCGTTCTCGGCCCTCTTTGAACTCGTTGTACCACTTATAAACGTTTTTTTGTGCCAAAGTTTGATCACCTTCCGCAACATTTTCAACGTGTCCGTACAAGAATATTCGTTCCGCAACAAAAAATTTGATGCAAGTTCTTTGCTCAACAAAATCACCCATTGCAAAAATCGAAAAATTCACTTTTGGTTGTTTACAAAAACACGTGTAACTCGGAGATAATTAAACCTTTTAACATACAGACGCTTGGCAAATATTATAGACAGTCCTACCAACCTAGGAAAAAAAATACGTGCCTTCCTAATACCCGGGAGTTTTAAATGACAATTTCACCTTAATTTTTGATCACAGTGGTAGATATTTTTGAAATGAAAAAAAATTACGTCTGGTTGAAAATTAATAATAAGAAAGACAGTCAAGAACAGGCAAAACAAGTGATAATATAAATACCACACAACGTTTCTGGGATCCTTGTCCCTTTTTTCAGGTTCTAAGAAGATCCTAGAGCAATTGTTCCTCTTCTGATGCAGTCATAAACTCTGCAATAGACAAGTTGATGCGGAATTGTTAGTGGTTGACTGCATTCTTCACAGGTTGCTTGCACTCGTCAGTTAACAAAACTCAAATTTTCAAACATGTTAAAATGGCCAATATTTTCGTTGAAAGACAATTTTTATTCAACTGACTACTGCAGTTGTGTCAATCTAGACTCTTCTAATCACCTGAAGATAGGGACAAGGATCTCAGAAACGTTGTGTGGTAATTAAATTATCCCTTATTTTGCCTGTATTTTGCTTTCTTTATTATTATTAGAACGGATATTTTTGTCGGTACTAAATGAAAACAAACAGCTACTATACCATCTGTATTATCAATTGTTGTTATAGCAACAATTGTAACGAATTCAGCAATGTGTAAAAATTTACCTGGTAGATCCCGAACTGTTCCATGTCATTAATTTAGCCATTTCATTTCGTAGTACGTAAATTTGGGACTTTCATATTATCTAATATATAAAATAGACTGTATGTTTGAGTGTTTCGGGGTTTGTGTTTGTGTGTGTGTATTTATGCTACGCGTACAAATCTACACCCGTGGAGAAAACTTCACAAAATTATGTACAAGTGTTCCTTTAGAACCGGAGACAAACATTGGCGAGGGCAGGAGGTAGACATTCTCAAACATGATAAAATAGCCGATGTTTACGTCGAATAAATATTTGTCTGGGTCCATAAGATTTCTCCCGTTGTTATTTGAGAATAATTTCTACATATTTCTGTATTTTAGGGGAGCACCCTTATGGGAGGGGGTGGAGTGACGTTACACAAAACTATAGCAAATGGTGCTGAGTTTAATTATAACATTTAATTTGCCGTTTAATCTCCAGGGGCGGGGGTGGCGGGGATGACGCTGGGTTTAATTATGACAACCAGGGCAACATAAGGATTGAAAGCAAAAACAAAAATAGGACTATAATTTCTATCAATCGAAAGAAATGTCAAAATTTTTCTCTTTTAACGTTAAGGTTCAGATGTTTTGATAATTTTTCATTGACTACACTGGAAATATAAGCGCACCAGTTAGAATTATTTAATTTATAATTTTGTGACGAAAATTTCAAAGGCAACATTAATATGATTGGAAATTGCTTCTCGTGATAACTATACTTTCAACGTCTCATAAACAGGTATATTTTAAAAGAATGCTGGCAACTTAACCTGTTAAGGAACAATTATTTTAATTCATCCTTGTCTCGTAATTTTTTCGGCAGTATCCAGTTAAACTGTTTCATGCATTGCTCATAAGTTAACCGCGCTAAATGATATAATAAAGACTAAAATTACCTGTCAACTGCTAAATAAATGTAAGGATCATTAGACACTTATAGATAAAAATTCATTTTAGGTAGGAGAAATTTAATTCAAACTCTATGTAACATGGAACTTGAGTTTAATGAATTCCACATATTTTCTCTCCATGTGAAAGTACTAAGTGGTGCATTAGTGTCGCTATGGGCACTTCCTTAATTCATGCTCCATTAGGGCGAGGCGTTTCGTCCGATAACTGTGATTAGCATTTTTGACATTCTTAAACTTCCGTTATCACTCCATTAAAGAATCACATACCTTCAGAAATTCTCGGCCCGTTTATAACGCTTTTACGCCTATTAGATTAGAGGTTCAGTACAAACTAACGCATATGATCATAGTATCTAAAATTAAAAACAAAAATTCCGCATGATAAGTTAAATTATTGTTTCTTTAGTATGTACATAGGATAATAATTAAAATAAATCTAATTTCTAACGGCTTTACTATTTATTTATCCTCTGAGAGCTATGCATTGTTCTGAAGCTTTACTCTCTCCTGGAGAATTCAAATACCGTAGCTTAAAAGTGATGAAATTCTTAAGGAATATTATTTTGAAATTTTTAAAGAATAGATTCATTTTCTATAGATCCTCGTGACAGCCCAAGTTTAAAGGTTGATACATTATTTTGGACGAATTTTTACTAATTTAATTTAAATAAGGATATTGTATGACAAGATATAAGTATTTTATTTGTATCAAATTCTTTTTACACTATAAAATCAATATAATTGTTCTTATTTTCACTGTATAATATTACACTATAAGTAGACTTTTATTGTTCAGGTTAACTATTTATAACATTGTTTACACTATTGTTTGAGATGTAGATCTTGTCGGCCCTACTAGTAAAATATTTTGTTGACTGCTAAGCAGTTGCATGGAAATAGAAATTATTACTCAAACGCTTCCTTCATGACGAGCCGTTTTCGACTCTCGAGATTCTGTTTAGCGAGCAATGAAGTTAATGTATAGAACACAAAACCAGTATGCTGGCCAGAGCTGATAACTTCCTAAAGTAAGAACAGAAATGGAAGGAAGATTGAGAAAACATAAGGGATGTAGTGAGACCATCCAGCAAATACATTTTAACCGAAATGCTTTTTTTTTAGGGTAACAGGCTACATGAGGGTAATCCACATCGTGGCAACTCCCCTTTAATAGCATAGAAAGGGATTTGAAAGAGGGGATGCGGAACGGTAGAGGAAGGTAGCCAAGGGTTAACTAGGGCCCCGGGCTATGGTTTAAGGATCCTATCCGGCAATTCTCCTAAAACTGATTCAGGGAAAACCCTAGAAAAACCTGCATCAGGCATTGGGTACTTGTCCCACGCCCTTCCGATAACGGGAGAAGAGTTTGCTGTGGAGACGCAGCATTTCCTTCTCCGTGCCTCGACAAGTTTAGGAGGCAGCTGGTTGACTATTATTCCAATGGGAATAGCGGACAACTCTTACCGTATGCCCAAGGTATGTGACTCCGGAACATACACCTCTCAAAACAGGCCGAGGTGCCTCGGCATGTGGGAACCTTACTTCAAAAACGGAGAGAGGTAAACGCATCCCCAAAGGTAGCCCCTTCGTGTCTTTCCTACAAGGTTCTGCCTGCGAGAGAATATCCCTCGCAGGTACTGCCTGCGAGAGAATAGGCCTCGCAGGTACTGCCTGCGAGAGAATATCCCTCGTAGGCAGCTTAACTGAAATGCTTTATATTAATAACTATGTAAACGACCTTCTTACAGATAAAAACAGAGAGACAAAAACTAATAAATACAAATTTTAAACTGCCGAACTTAAGTATTAAATTTTTCGCGTTAGAAAAAGTCGCCAATTCGCGTCGAAACGTCCAGAAATTTTAAAATTGAATTTATTAAGTTTTGTTTCTCATTTTACGTTTGTCTGCAGAAGTTCGCTTTTAAGTGTTATTATTTTTAACGGATGTAAATTATCGTATTTTCATTTATATTAAATCTAACATCACTGCACTTAAGGCATAAACAACGGAAACAATTAAACCCTTTGGTTAAAACCTATATATTAATATCTTTGAATTTTTGTACGCCACCTGGTTTATATTCCGGGTCGTTTTAAACTGACGATATCAACGAGATTTTCAGAAACGTTGTTTGGAATTTTTCACTTTATTGTGCCTGTTTTAGTGACTATTCATTATCTATATGTTATGGCAAATATAAGATCCAAACACAAAAAGCTAGTTTAGTTGCAGATGTTTATAAAATTAAGTAGCAAACAGAAAATTTAACTTGATGGCATACGTCACATAATCCAAACTGATATTTAACAGGAAAGATTTTTAAACTCCACAATTTAAGATATTTCCAACAATTGAATCCGTTACAGTCATCCCGCTGCCATGTTCTCACGCTCTAGTACTGCAATGGGGTTTAGTCCTGTGTTGTCGTAACGGTAGAAGGCAACAGGAAACTACCTCCGGTTATATTTTTCCTGGAATAGGAAAAATGTTCTCTATAGAGAATTTAACCGGGTTCAGGTCTCGTAACAAAGAAGAAATATATATATATATATATATATATATATATATATATATATCTCATATCAAGTAGGGTACTCCACATTCCGGTCTTATAATTTAAGAAAGACACTGAAAGGGAGGATGTGGAAAGGTAGAGAAAGGTAGCCATAGGGTTAACTAAGGGTGCAGGACTGTAGTTTTAAGGATCCTACCCGGCAATTTGCGTAAAAGTGATGCAGGAAACACTTGGTACTTGTCCCACGCCCTTCCGATGTCGGAAGAGGGGTTTGCTGTGAGGACACAGCTTTGCCCTCTCTGTTATTCGACCGGTTTAGGATGTAGCTGGCCGACTATTGCAATAGGAATCATTTATTTTCGTAGATTCATCGGAAGGAAAAAGGTTTCAAGTAGCTAAATTTGTGTTACTGGGATTGTGTATTACGTTAGTTTAAGATCATTAATTAGCTTGTTCATCAAACTCAGGAATATTCTTTCTCAGAAATAATAATATCCATGACACTTATTATCAAAAATAACAATTTTTCATAAGAAATTATGTGTAGACGGAAAAAATAGAAATTATTATTCAATAATTTGTATTGCTGACAGACACATAAATACATGTCAAATTTGGCATAATACATAATAAATAATGATACTTGTAAGGATAGAATTATTTGTCACTTTCTACTTCATCCTTTGTCACCTACAGACCCAGAGGATCGTAGGCTACCAAGACGAGTACCAGACTGTCACCTTAACATGACGCATACCAGATTTTGGAGTGGCAGGCACGTGTCGGCTTCTCCTGCAGTTCTAAACCCGGTTTTCTTTATCATGTTAGACACAAACAACCATATCCATGACCTCTGTGACGCTGACCACTACACCGCAGCAACTGTTCACTTATTAAATATATCTACGATATATGATAATTGTAATTATATAGCGTTTAGCGTAAACGCCTGACACCGCTATGGCAAAAAATTCTGGAACAAAGTTGGTAATAAAATGAAAACAAGATAATTTTTTTTGTTTTTGCCGGATAGGATCCTTAAACCATAGCCGGGGGCCCTACCGGAAGCTGAAACTGTATTCATTTTTTTTGAAATGACGAAATTATATTCATTAATCCATGTTGTATAACGCATAACTATTTTGTAGCTTGGTTAGTTGTAATTCCTGTGTGTATTTTTTTTAAAAAAAATACGATCAAAAGGGTCTGTATAATTGAATTATTTCATGTTTAATAAATCCGTTGCCGGAAGTGTATAGCAACCGTAATTTCGTTATTGGGACAACGAATGTACCAATAAGAGCGATTTTCGGTTCCTTCCATGGCAATCTCCGTACGTAAGAGTATTATCATACAGATTCCCAGAGGTCGACACACGTGTTTTGTCAGGTGTGAGTTCTAATGAGATAGCGTATCTCTACCTGCCACTTACGATCCCGTCCGCTGACACTCTTAACCCTCCCTACACTCAACAATTAAAAAGGCACGCAATTACTTAAAATTATTTACGTTCAAAGATAATTGCATTTACTTCATTACGGCTTATCTTTTTTAACATGTTCGGTGTACGAGGGGTCGTCTACTCTGAAATTCTAATTTTGAGCATGTCCTGTAGGTCCTAGAATTCATTAGACATCGTGTATATTGCAGCCCTTTTCCTTATTAATGTTATTTCGTAATGTCTAAGATTTATTAAAAGGAATAATGAATAATTACATAAAAGAAATATCAATGTAGCCAGCGATTGAGTTAAGAGATTTCAAGACACGTGCTCATTATGAAATAATTATTCATTTTAATGGGTCATGTGGTAAAATTGTAAACAGTGACCATGTTGTATTTCCAATCATAGACTTTTGTTGTAAGTAAGTTAAGAAACTATTAATAAAAAGTTGCTAAAAACTATCTTCATACAGACAAACTTAAAAAAGGACGGAACTTAAAATGCCACTTTATTTAATTATATTCTAGCAAGCATTAAATTTTTTTTAAATATTAAAATTTTCCTTTGTAAGGTGTCCTTTTAGAATTAAGACGTATACCGATGTGAATAATAGTCGAAAAATAATAATTAATTTTTAGTATAAAGTTTTAGTATTAAATATACCCTTATTGGTACCATTACCACGGATAGTAATGAAAACGGTACTTTTTTAAAGATAATCAGCGTCGAAATTAAAATTTACTTCGTTTAACTTCCGTTCTCTTTTAAGTTTGTCTGTATTAGGATCGTTTTTAACATCATTAATTTTAATTTAAAAATTAACAACTGTTGAAAATAATTATGTTTAAACGACCTGATAACAAAAAATTTGTGAAAAAGAAATTAACTTAAAGTAAGTAAATTTTATTTTCGACGCGAACTGGCGTCTTTTTCTAACGGCGAATAACTTACGACTGTAATTGAAAAATAACTAAGAGCCAAAGAACTTAAAACAAAAAATCATGTAACTTGTTGAGACTTTCTGTGACATGTTTAATATTAACAGTATTTGTATGACTTCATACAGCATGATTTTGGTTCTTTGGCTCTTAGTTTTTATCTTCGATTAAAGTTTATTTTTCAATTACAGTCTTAACTTATTCGATGTTTTAAAAAGACGCTAATCCGCGACGAAACGTCCGAAAGTTTTAAATTCAAATTTATTTCGTTTCGGTTACTTTTTTTTTAAGTTTACCTGATATAAAGGCCGCTTTAGCATTATTATTATTTTCAACAGACGTTAATTTTTTGTTTAAATATTAATAAAACCTGTTATTTTCGTTCAATAAGTCAAGTATACATTCTCAGTGTCAACTTGTTTGCTAAAATAGTAATTTGACTTGAATGGATAATAATTAATAACATGTTTTATAAAAGATGTGTCCGTTTATAAATAATACTTCAGCAAAAACGTCTAGAAACGTTAAGTGAGTGTAACATTACCAGCTAAATAACTGATAATATGGAATGGCCACAAAATCGGAAAGAATCGAAATTATACTTATTATGCTACTTCATGACGAATGTAGGTTTATTTCCAATAAACTCTACCCACAATTATACTCTACGGCTGTCATAATACAGATTTAAAACTTAAAATTGTCATAAAATCTTGCACACGGTTATTGCGCCTCTGTGACAAACGAAAATAATATAAAACTAAATAAATATTTGATTTTTTTTATAGTAACAGGCTACATGACCGTAATCTACGTAATGACAATTCCCCTTTAATAGCATAAGAAGGGATTGGATATGGGGAATGCGGAAGGGTAAAGCAAGATAGCCTTCCACATTTTACAAGAAAAACTTGCAACTTCTCATTTTCTTCCTAAATTTCCTTAACCCGAGGACCACAATCCGTTGTACACTATTTACGTAGTGGTAATTTATCAATAACTATTTTAATATTAATCTATTTTATTGTCCTTCGCTGTAATTTTGTTACATACCTTGTTTCTACCTCTCAATGTAACTCTATTTCTTTTCATGATCGTGATTTAAAAGGATCAAAAATCGATTTTTGTCAAAAAAAATCTAATTTCTCTGTAAAAAGCTCAGATATAAACTAAATGTAGATATGGTACGGTGAAATGTTAATGATTTTAGAGAATTGTGAGCAATTTGTAGTAATAATTCTGGTACAAAATAAAAAAAGAAGTAACTTCTATTTTCTTTAATTGTTGCAACTCGCAGCACGTTAGAAGCCTTTTAAAATGCGACTGAATTACTGCTCTCTCATTTATACTCAAATATATTTTGTTACAACAGATATTTTCAGCCACTTCGTAAAATCTAAAAAATAACATACAAACATTAGTTACTTACAAAAGTCAGTCAATAAGCATTACACGTCTGTTTATAACTGTACATTATCATTCAATTTATATACATATATATAATATTATATTATTAACTTACATTATCATTTAGTTAATATATATATTCTAGGATTTTATTAAATATTTTAATATATCCACTTAAGCAACTCTGTGATACTAAAATGAGCGATTCAAATATTTGCTTAAAATAATTTACTTATAACGTCTCATTGTTTAATAACAAGAAAAATAGCGAAATACAGACAAAAGAAGTGATGACAACTCAATGTTTCTGGAAACTTTGTTCCTTTTTCGATTGTGTCACTCTTGGCTCTAGAGTGGTTTTTTTTAGCACCTGAAGAAAGGAACAAACTTTCGTGAAACGGTGTGTGGAATTTACATCATCACTTCCTTTGTCTGTATTTGGCCAATTTTCTTATTATTAATTTTCGAAACAGACGCATTATATTTTCGTATAATTGTTTAATTTATGTTTTGGGACTTTGTACATACACCGCATGTGCCGCAACCGTCGGAAGCCCTGCTTTACCGTTATTCTTTGTACCGACATCTTAGCATAATACACCACTTTGTATTCTTACATGCTCGGAGATAACGCTTGAAGATCGTATGAACAAGCACTACAGTTCCATTTTAATATGTTCACAATTTCCCAGCCTTGCATACGGTTCACTAAGTGGCTGGTAACTAAATCACCTGGTTCCCATAAAATAAGAACATCATTACGCTCATAATGGAATGATTCACAAAGTTGTAAGCAATGATTCAAATAATTACGTTCAAAGTATTCATGTAAGGGAAAATAAAATATAAATTGTGATGTTGCACAAGTAAATTTAATAATAACTTAAAATCATTTGTCATTAGTTATATATTTCTATTCTTGACAATATTTTTTAAGAAGTATATTTCTTCCCAAAACGTTTTTTATAATGTTTATATATGTATAATTACGAATGTAGCAGAACACGTTCGGTTTTAAGTAGGCATTGTCTAGAGAAAGGCCTAATTATTTTATAGTAAATATTAAAAAACTAATTAACTGTGTGTTCAGAAACTCTTATTAGTAAATTATATTTAAAATATTTCGCTCACTTTACACATTATATTTAAAAATCAAACATCTTGACATCAAGACAAATACACCGGCTTCAACAATTACATTTAAGAATATTTGACGCAGGTTATGGAACAAAAAAACATAATTTGTAATATAAAAAATTACTATTCTTATGAACGAAATACTTCTAATAACTGAACGTGAAACTAATACTGTTAATCGTTTCAATGTTATAAGTAAAGTTTCATTATTAGTTTTTAAAAAATTACTGGTTTCTGGAAATATTTTTTAGTACAGTGAAAGTAAATAATAATTATTAGTCACAGGAAGAAGGTTTCAGATTCCCAATACGAATTATATTCGCCGTGCGTGTTAGGCACAAATTATTAATTATAACAATGTTTATTTCATTATACTTATAAGCTATTCATAAGTATCAATATACCCGGAAAACAATTATGCCCGTTGCTTCGAAAATCACACACACACATTTTATAAATACGCACTATTTAAGCCCATCGATGGTATTGCTTATTATTTGCCACGGGATCTCATTTAAAATTCTGAAGAAAATTTACGTAGTTAATTGATAAAGCGTTATTTTTATTTAAGACAATTCGGATGATAAAGCTATAACAGACACTAAAACACTTTTGACTGGCGACGTCAACAAACCCTCACTATATTTTGTATATATGCATTAGTAACAAATAATGGGTTTCAGTGTTTGATGCAATTATTTTGATATTTTGCATTTACAACTACATATGAAATAATAATTTAATAAAATTCATTTCAATAATTTTTCTGTTTACAATCAGTGTCAAAGAGACGGATGGCTCTGATGATGTTCTAGGGTTCAACGAAATGAGATCAGTGTAAAATAATAAATATTTTAGCCCTATATATGATCATAATTAAAGTTTCATGCCATTAGTCCTCGGTCGGGAAAATGGGATACGTCAATATATGATTACAAGAAAAGAATAAAATTTTACAATTACAAACTTCAAAAAAAATTTACTGTATACAAAAAATATATAATTTAAAGCAACGTTAAATATACTAATATAACAGTAATTAAAGAAATTATAACTCCATTAACCTTCAATTTTCATCCGGCGGAGTTATTTTAGAAGATTATAATTGTAAAATAATAGCAGAACTTTATAGGAAACCAGAAAACTGTTTCATTAAAGATTATTTCTCTGTTTGGTTAAAATTCAACCATATCCGAAATTGGAAATGCCAATTCGTATAAAAAAACATTGCGTACACTACTGCTGTATTTATATTCGTCCAAACTACTCAAATTTATTTTTTTTTAAAAAAAACGCCTTTACTTGACAGTCAGAAAATAATTCTACATTTTTATAGCACATAAGTTGATATATTTTCTTCGAAATTTAATTGAAAATATAAAGACGAGCGTGTTAGACTACAATTAATAAACAAATACTGAATAAATTAATAAATGGACAAAATTAAGTGATGACATAAATATCAGATAACGTTTCTGTTGCACAGGAGATGAACTATAAATATAATGAAGAAATAGATTTTAAATTTGAAGTGCATATTTTTGACTTAATGCCAACATAAACTCCGCAAAAATGATATCAACATTGACATAACTTAAAGTTAAGAAAGTTATATTGTTGACTTTAATTTTAAAACGGAAGCTCTTGAACAGCAGAAACAATTTTCAGATCGCTTCAATTGTGTCACAAAAAAATAGAATCGTAAATATGGTTCAGATTTTGAGTGTGATTCTCTACATTAATTGTTATATTGTTTGATCTGATGTGAAGCGTTGCGATCATTAATCTTGAAAAGTAATTACTCTCCCCATCCAAAGAATTTAACATTGACTCTGTCAGTCTGATGATTATTAAAGTAAACGGTTTTAGTTAAAACAGAATGTTTCTAATTGGAAAAGTGTTATTTGATATCGCTATTTAACAATCTTTACTACTTTCAATATTTTCGAATTTAATCTATAATATCCTTAACAAGCCTTTTATTATTAAATTATATAAAAACAATTCTAATTGTATACTTGTAAAGAACGAAATGTCGTTAGTATAATACATTTTTATTGTAAGCTTTTTTGTGCTTTATTAAAAATTCAAATTATATAAAAATATTATCACAGGTTAATACTAATAGGCTTCAGCCAAGTATAGTAATAGTAAGAATACGAAACAATGTTGTTATGAAATTTGTTTTAACCTCTGTGAGTGATACGACCGAGTGTAACTTGGTAATTTGCAGTATGTAAACCGTGACAGTCGGAAATTTAGATCGTTCAGGTAGTGTTACTATGACATAAATAAGGAGAAATGGAAACTGAAATTTATGCACGCCAAATGTTACCAGCAACTAATTAGTTGCCACTTCTTTTGGGAGAGTTCGAACTGAATTGAAATCTCGATATAGATTTTAGCGGAAATACAAACTGTATTTTGGTTATTTGAATCCGTTTCGTAGCGCCACGAGCGAGGGTGAGGGCTGTACGCGGAGGATGAGATGATATTACGTATTTCGTGTGCGGATGCCCTGATGCTATCTGTTGCTCTCCGCACTGCTCCCACATACAAAGCGCACGCTCATTAGCCGCCGGCCATAAGGCACTGCCTGGCGCCACGGGAAACACCGGTTGTCCGCCCATGGCCTGACCAATGCTCATCCGAGACCCTTTATCAGCAAATGCCAGAGGTATTTAGCAGTGCAGACATAACAGCGCATTCCTGCCTCGTGAGAACTGGATTGATGCGTCTGTGACTGGTTTCAAGAGGAGGAGATAATGCTGACGGGAGATCGAAGCATTCTTCCTTACCTCGGGAACTGTAGTCGATAAATACAAATATTTTCATCGATACGTAGACGACTCACACTGGAAAGAAACCATTGTTCGGCAATTTTTATACTGCTACCGCGATAAGACGTACGTAATATACGCCTAAAACAACAGATCGTCAACATTCAACTGTGTACAATTTAGGGACTGATAATAAAACCTTTAATTTTTTCTATTTCCAACGACCTTGAAAAAGTCGTTTGAACATTGAGGAATAAGCTTTGTCAAGGCTTTAAGAGCACTTGTTACTAGTAAAGTCCATTTCTTATTCTTTTTCTTGCCGTATTACAGTAAATCCATTTCGTTTGAGACAAGATATTTTAGGGATAATCCAACAGCACCATTATATATTCTTTTGAAGTCTCATAAACACATATTTTCATTTTTGTTCCGCGGCCAATTTTCTTTCAGAAATAAAAACCTTTTTTAAAGTTTTCAAATTTATTTAATTTAGAATTTTGCCTAGAAGAGCGTTTGGCGTATCACCATAGTAATTTACTGATGTAAAAATTTGGGGAACGATATTATAAAAATATCCGTTCCTTAGTATAGGCTAGTCATATAAAACATTGTAGTTATTCATTCGAATACGTAGGCTAACATGATACGCAAAAACATCAATCTTTACCTATAATTCGACGTCGCAACTATGTCAGTTTAAAATAAATAAAGTATCAGGATAGAATATTGTCGACCGGGACCTCCCGCTTACCGGGTAAGCTTATGAAATCTTTATCTCTATATTCTTGAATTGAAAATTCTAAACCCTTGATCAATTTACATATAAAATCCGTTCTTTGAGGTCCTAAAATTAGGCTATGTAAGAAAATTGATTTATAAAAAATTGTGGGGAAGCCTGCATTTGGTCTAATGGATAGAGGAATTCCGCACCGGGTCTGGAATCTACAGGAATCAGCTATTTTGGTAGGGCTACGGCCGGGAAGTGGGAGTCCCGGGTTTGATCCTGATACGGTAGACATTTTTCTATCTTAAGCTTTAATTCAACCTTACCGTCGCCTTTACGGTTTGTGAAACCTTTCTGTGTATATCCTTTTCCAATCAAGCATTCGTTATTCCGGGATAAATCTATTCAATAGTCTTCTGGAAGAAATAAAAAGTTTGTTTTTTTATAAAGAGTTGTAAATCTCTGTTAATTAATGGAGCATATTACTCGGTGAAAGAGTTCGTAGAAAGGAAGGACAGATTAGATACTTTTTAACAAAATAGTTTGGTGGTATCCTTTCAAGTTATGCTATTAGTTTACGGTAATAATATTCTACAATTTAACTGCTGACTTATTTTATTTTTCATGTCCGTCGGAAATCGATGTAATATTTTCTTCTGGAACCTCGGTCGAATGGACATTGAAGTTTAATTAAAACACTTATCATTTCTTTAATTACTAATTACTGTGATATTAATATATTTAACATAGTTTTAAATCATATATTTTTTGTAATGTACAATGTTTGTTTTTTAAAACTGTGTATTTGTAATAATTATTCTTTTCATGTAATCTTATATTATGACGTATCCTATTTCCTCGCCAGACGACTATTGAAATGAATAATAAATCTAAATCTTGACTAAATAATTTTGATTGTACATTTTGAGCTCAAGACACGTCGATGAGCACAATATTTTGGATTGCAATTCGAAGGAACATAAATGTTCGTAAATATGGAGTCGACTGTTCCAAAAAGTTTTAAAAAATTGAATACAATTAAAAAAAAATTATTTTTATATTGAAAAATTGAGGATATATATAATTAAAATATAGCTAAAAGGTCAGTAATATTTAATTAAAATAGATTAAGAAAAAGTTTAATTTGGTTTTCAATGTACACGTGAGTGCTATGAAAACTAATGTCAAGTAATTTTAATATTTTTAGGATTATCTTCTGCAAAATTATGAACGAAAAATACTTTACAGTGTTGTCAGATACATTATAATTTCTCAATTCTAAAATTGTATTAGACTTGGTGTTCGTCCTTTGTACGGGATTGAAAAAACAGTGCACGGTTCTTAATGGCGCGGTTTGCCTTTGGAACAAAGATTTGCTTACGGAGTAAACCCACAATTTTCTTTCTTTAACCCGTTACTTATTGTTACAGTATCATTTTTTTATTTAATAGTTTCTGTTACTTCATGGTTGAATCTATAAGACTATCTCCTCGCCTATTCCTTATACCATATATTTTGCTTAACTATTTATAACTTTTCCCGTATAGTAACGAAAATAATGTTAAATAGAAATCGTTTCGACAACTTTGTTGAATAAAGGGAACAAAACCAACACGACAGACAGAAATTTAGATGACATCGGTTTCCTATCCTCTACAGCACGATATATTGAATAAACTTGGATATATTATATCTTAGCATTTATCTTAGTAGAAGAAATTATTCGAGTATTAACCAAGGTTAATATCAGTTGTATACCTAACGCTTACCCATATTTAAAATTTTCACCACCGGTTTTATAGTCACATTTATTTGAAATAGTTAAAACATACAATTATTAGTTTAAAAAATAGTAAACAATTTTACGAACTTGGCATCTCAGTTTTAGTCTCGCAATGAGAACCATAATTAAGAAGCTATTTCTGAATACTTTTTGCCTACATTATTGACATCCATTTTTACTGTTTTCAATCATTTTTAAAACTATTCTCTATAATTAAGATGTTCTGGAACTCAGATAATTGGACTAAGTTACTTATGTATTTGAAAATTGTATATAAGGCCGATTTCTATTAAAATTATAATAAGTCACCAAAATTGAAACACACTATTTTAAAGCATTAATTAAAGTTTCATAGCAGAAGAAGCTTTTGTGTTACGCAGTAATAATATTCACGATACAATTAATAATTTTAATATATAAAAAGAAAGCTAGCCAAGTACAGACAAAAGAAGTGATAATATAATTACCACGCAACATTTCAAAAGTTTTTGGCAAGGATCCCAGAAACGTTGTGTGGTAATTATATTATCACTTCTTTTGTCTGTACTTGGCTAGCTTCCTAATTATCAATTTTCAATCAGACGTAAAATTAATCATTACAATTTTAATATATTCCATACCCGGATAACAGACAAATAATAATTGTGTTAATACAGATATAATATGATTATGGATGAAGCAAAAAGGTTTTTTTCAGCTACGCAAATTTAATAAATAATCGTCGCAATCTAATAAGTAGCGAATTCTTGTTAGAAGACGAAATTAAGCTATTAATATTGGTTTGTTCAAATTTTCAAGTTAAACGTCTCATCGACAGCAAAATTATTGGTAAAATTGACTTCAGAAATAGTAGACGGAACGAGAGGAATTCGTGGTCATTTCACTGCTTAAACGTAAAAAATAATTATGTTAGATATCAGTTCAATATGCATGAAGCCTTTAAATATAGAACATTTATCCAGTAATTACATTGAATAGTTTCAATTGGTATAAGTTTCCGTTTATAATACAACCATTTACAACATTTGGATTCATGTATTTCTCTGACGAGAAATAAAAAATCTAAATAATATTTGTACAAAATAATATTCATTCTTTAACAAATCATATCATTAATAAATAAAAAACTAAAAATTGAATAAAACGAATAAATATATCTAATCTCATATGTATCTGCGATGGATCCCGGTGGCAGTTTGGAACAAATATATAAACAAAAGTGTAACATATAAATAAATTATACAATTTTTAAAGAAGAAGAAATTTGTCCTCTAAATTTGTTCACACTTTCATCACTTCACTTCACTCATGGAAAATAAAAAAATAAAAGCTATTTTATAGGGAAAATAATAATAAAAATACACTTCACTAATTTACTTAGATTATTGCTAAACCTTTTTATTGGAAGATTCTTCTCACACTGCAGGTAAATTGTTCAAATCGCCTATCGATCCATTTAGGAATGAGAATTTACATACGTATGTTTTTTACGGTCTCCTTTTTATTTTAAATTTGATATTACCTCTACCAAAGTACGTTAGGTTTTCTATCTTATCCCGTATGTTAATGTTAAAATTTACGTCTGCGTGTATCTATTACGATTAGGAACAATACGGCCAAAACACAGACCTCGCAAAAATAAACACTGGTACAACGTATCTTCCGCAGATTTATGGACCTTCTCAAGTACACGAACAAGAAACAGGAAACCTAGGGTGTGCTGGTATATACAGCTGTCCAAAGATGATAGAAGGAGTCAAGTGGATAAAAAAAAGATCGTAGACTGTGCTCAAAGAGTCAGTGTCACTTTGAATATTAAGAGCTTTTCGTTTGTGAATTTTGATGTGAACCATTTCAGAAATTAGCCTTTGATAATAATTGGGATCAACGTCAAGGATCTTAATATTGCTCCAGTTTTATTGTGTTTTTTTACATATATGTGTTTCGTAATCACAGTATGCTTGTTATTAGCTAACTTATAATTCGCTATGTGTTCTTTGATCCTCGTCTTCAGACCCCGTTTGGTCTGGCTCATGTAAACAGAATTGCAATCACAGTAGGTGATTTTGTATACAAACGTTGATCCATTTTTATTTTTGTGAGGTCTGTTTTATTGCCATATTGTTCCTTATCCCGCATGTCTTCCCACGTTTTGTTTACAGTGTATGATTTAAATAGAGCGCAAAGTCTATCTTTCTTCTGCCTGGTTTCCAAAAATTCCCACACTAATATTTCTATCTTTTCTCATCCGTAACCACGCTCCCGGATTAATTTTTTTATATCGATTTATTTACAGTCGCATCAACAGCTCAGGGTATTAGCGACTCATTACAGGAACTAAATTTAACTTGTCGTGGAACTTTTAAAAAATTTTCTGCCCCCTCTGAAGTTTATCTACGTCTTCTATGTGGTATTTTTTATAATTCAAACAACTTTCGCCTTACTCGAGATGAACTGGGATGAACAAGATATTTTTAAGCAAGATGGTTTGATTTTATCGCTCATATTTTTAATATTTTCATTATAAAAAAGTTAAGGATTTCCTGGATTTTCGAGATTATAATAAGTTCAAAATGATTCCAAATATTTTGAGCTGTTTACTTGAAATATTTTCTCACCATTATTCGACAATATATTTGCCCTACCTACCTGATGAAGGTTGTTCTACGGTTTTCCCTACATCACTTTTAGGCGAATTTCCGGATAGGATGCCTTAAGTACAGCCCGGGAGCCCTAGTTAACCCTTTGTTACCTTGCTCTACCTTTCTTATGCTATAAGAGGTGAGTGGCCACGATGTGGACTACCCAATATATAGTCTTCTTCTTCTTAAGCTTAATGATCTTTCTATAAATACACAAATATCAGCAAAAAAATCTAATTTTAGAACCGATTTTAAATGGCAGATCATTAATGTATATCAAGAATGAAAAAGACCCAATGGCTGATCCTGATATAATCTATAATTAATTATACTTTGGATGTTACACATCAAGTTCAATATTGTCATCTTCGAAATTGATCACCTTGAAAATTTCAACTCTTCGTTGTAGTTTTAGAATGTAATATAAGTAAAAAGAAATCAAATATCGTAAGAACCATTTAATTAATGATACATGTCATGACCTTATTATAACTTTTTCGCTCGTTATTTATTTATATATCATTGCAGATTTGAAAACTTTTACACGTACCTGAAAACTCCTCATAATTTCTAGTTTCTTATACCTGCAAAATGTCTGTTACAGAATTTTATTTCGGAGTAAAGATACTTTACTCATACATAGTTCTTGACAGGCCTAGTTTCTTGATCTTTTTTTGTAATATTTCCCTATATTTATAAAATAACAACGCTTTACAAACTGAATATATATATATATATATATATATATATATATATATATATATATATATGTGTGTGTGTGTGTGTGTGTGTGTGTGTGTGTGTGTGTGTGTGTGTGTTTGTACGCTCATTACAGTATTTTAAAAGAGATACTTACATTCCCAAATGTAACCAATCGCTGGTTATTTGAACAGGGCCGTTTATAAGTTTTAACAATCCCACATTTCGAGAGACGTAACTCCAGTTGGCTATCACATAACACAGTGTGGCATGGAATTATGCAAAATACACTGTTCTTTCTGTCTTCAAGTTAACTTGTTGCTTTAATAGACGAAGTGAATAACAGTTGGACGAAGCTTACACGCAAGCGAATCGATATAGGCGGTCCAAGTCCATTTGTTTATAAATTATGGAATCAATAATGATGCTTCGTTCAGAAATTTATTTTTAGTTATAAGTTATTGTCAGGAAACAAGATAATTACTTTTTCAAATTTCGAACCTAATTTCGGATTAAGATTAATTAAGGGTTCTATTTAATTCCTGTCATCTGTGGGTATAACTGCCTTTAAATTGTTCAGGTATATCGGAAAATTATTT
Source organism: Zhengitettix transpicula (assembly GCA_037074705.1). Lineage (NCBI taxonomy): Eukaryota > Metazoa > Arthropoda > Insecta > Orthoptera > Tetrigidae > Zhengitettix > Zhengitettix transpicula. Next base: position 182,413,583 of record CM073591.1, on the reverse strand, counting down.
AAGTATTATAGAGGAATTACTTCGAAATGATTATACGCTTTCTGTATTAATATCCACAATATATATTCTCTTTTACATTATTTAAACATAACATATTTTAAGAATTCAATTTAAAAGTATACAAATTCTATCTTCAGACTGTGAAAGTTTTTTGAAGTGGAGTTCAGTTGAAAAATGACTTGTGCAAGGAATCCGTCGGCCTGACTGTTACAATAAATTTCGTATTATTAGTTCAATTTATCTATTTTAAATTATACACACGTACCTACAATTATAATTATTAAGCTGTGTGTTAAATATTTTTTCTTTGTGTTAACAACAACTTCCCAAATAAAGTGAAACTCGTGGGTGCAGAACAAACGCAAACGACTAAAAGATACTACGTTTTCTATTTCCACATTTTATTCTCTGTAATTATATTAGATTTAATATTCCAAATTAATATTATGAACATAAAAACTAATACAGGATGGGGTAATAACATTTTGATATTAAATATATTATCATATGAGGTATCGAAGACACAATTGTACATAAATATTTATAGATAATTATATATATTTATTTGTGAAGTTGTTGTTAACACAAAGGTAAAAGATAGATAACACGCAGCTTAATCATTATAATTGCGGGTATGTGTGTATAATTTAAAATAAATAAATTTCGTAAAACATATCATTGTTTTAGTTTTGAGAAAAAGTAACAGACTATTATCGATTAAGTGTAATATCATTGAAACATACGATGATGCCTAATAACCTGCGTCCTCAAAACAGCCACATCAAGGAAATAAGTGGAGGGAAACATTACTGTATTAAGTGGTTTAGGAACGTTTATTATTTACCGTATGACGTGAAATTTGAAATTATTCACACTTTGTGTTGTTTTTATGAAAAAGTCACACTACACTTAAATACCTATTTTCTCCTGTATTAATCCTTGAATCTGAAAAATTCGCATAACAAATTCCAAGTAATACCACAAATTATATGGACGAATATTCCACTGAAATTTCCAGAAGTTGATTCTCATTTTCTGACTAACGAAATTATTATTTTAACGGAAGTGTAATTTCAGAACAGCTGTAAAGGTGGCAGACAGTGTTAATACACCTCTAGTAGAATTTGCATAACACACGTGTGAAGAGGCCAATATTACACCTGAGCTAATCCGTCTCCATGAATAATATCGATCCGTGCGTCATGGATTTCACGGAAGGTTTATGTGGTAGTCAGAAGCAACGTTACACGAATAAAATAATTGAAAGCTTTCGAACATTCAAGTTTTAACCCTGTACTGTAACGTCAAAAACTACTTCAGTAGGTAATTACGTAAACAAGTCTGCTTGAAACAAATGAACCAAGATTGTATATAATTTAAAATAAAAATAATAATTAATATTATTAATGGCTAACCTGCTATGGTGTAGCGGCCAGCATGACTGTCTTGCATCACAGATGTCCAGGATTCGAATCCCAGCATGAGCATGAATGTTTAAGCTCGTCATGGCCATTAAAACTGGGCTTGAAGACATAAAATGTAATGTCTGGCAACCGTCCGGGTAATCAAAGGCACTTAATGGATTGTAAAGGAGAAAGAAAGGAACTAAAAAATTTCATTATGGTATTGAAATTATCATTTTCGGTTGGTATTTCTACTGACAGATTCATAATACAAGGAAACACTGAATATAACAAATAAACTATTATTTCAACATTCATTAATTACGAACGCTAACTTTCTTTAAAAAAAATCTGACATACGTAATAATAATAATACGTTTAATAACAATTATTAAACAATATTAATTATATATTCCAAATTTGTTACGTAAGTTATTTACTTGTGACCGTACATGAGCTCAAATTTACGACACAGATCTAATTGGGGTATTTATTTCACAAATTCATCATTCTTATTTCAAAATAAAAATATATGTGAAGAGATTCCCTTTTTTATCAGAGAAATTAAATAATAAGGTAAAGTATGGAACTCCGTTTGAAAAGCGATGTCTCTTCTGTGTATGCATATTTGAAAATCGAGCAGAGCCATCTGTCGCGAGAACGCAGAGCGTCAGTGACAATCGTTTATTCATGTGTTATTTCTGTGGCCGCGCACGCGACTTCCAATCTCTGTATGATTTATCACCGCCTAAGTTATTTACTAGTTTATCTCTTATTTATCGATTACCCCTCCCCTTCACGCTGCCTCCGTCAGCCATGTTGGAACAACAGGGGAAATCTCATTTTCGAGATTGGAACGACAAACAGCAGTCAGGCGAACTAGATCGTAGGGCACATGTGAATATGCAGATAACTACCATCGATAATTAATGCTCCTTATTTACATTAATCCGTAATAGATGTAGAATATTACATTACGCTGCACATATGATGTTGAGTTGTTTCCAGAATGTGGGATTATTCAGAATTTTACAGAAAGTGGTTATTCCTTTCAGTCCAAGGGTTTATAACATTTCGAAAATTAAATGTTATTTTAAAAATACAACCGTTAATTTAAATAAATAATGGTACCAAAACAGGGTTCAACACTTAAAATTTTACAACTATCGTTATGTTATTTGAAAATATTCAAAAATATCAAAAATAGAAATTGTGTAAGGTACTATTTGAATTTAATAAAAGTACTTGTCATATTTTACATTTAGAAACGTTAATTTCAAATGAACAATTACATAAATATATAGCTTAAAGGAGACCAAATTAGATGATAAAAACGAAATGCCATTGATTTTGTTTACGTCGCTTGGACTCGTAAGTATGAACTAGCTCGAAATATTCTGAATAAAGCAACAAAGAGTATAAAAACATTTTACATAATTTCTTTCTTTAGCCTAGTTTTTTCTGTTTTAAACTAGATCATTATATAATGATTAATATTTTTAATAATTAACTTTATTGTATATCATCATTAGACAAAGTTTTGGGTGTATAACAACGAATTTGTAACACTCATAATAATTTCAGGTAAGATCTGAATTTTTATTCAATAAATGCTATAGTTAATCACAAGAAGCAATTAAATACAGTTCTCCTTGTAGATTAGACTTTCTTGAAGAATTAATTGTAGTTAAAACTGATTTTCGAACTATATTTTCTGTCTTTAAATAATTTGTACATGACATAAAAACGTCGGATCAAGTAGAATGATATTAATTAAAACAACAAATTCTTCTTTTTAATTTCTCTCAATAAGTTATCTGTAAGCATTTCTATTTATTCATAACATTATTCAAAGGGGGAGCTAAAATTCTGCATGGAAATTTCTGCTAACAGTATCGTTACGGCAAACGTAATAAAGTTTATATCCATTAATTGTCTAAAACTGGTTACACAAACAGTAATTTTGCATCTGGGCTTTAACCTGTCTTGAATTATTTTTACTATCAGGATTAAGTCACGAAGAAGATCAGCAAGATTAAATTGTATAAACAATATAGCAAACGAAATTACGGAACATTGGAATGTAGTTTTAGTTTCCCTATTGCTGGACATATTATAAATACAATTTGTCATATATTAGTGTACACATTAAATGCAATTTAAAGACAATAACCGAGGAAATTAGTGTCATGTCAGTATAATAATAGTGAAATTATTGTAGTAATAATAGTGTTTATAGAACGTAAAGAATAAAAGGAAGAAACAACGACGCCGTGAGCTAAACCCATCTTTCAGAATCTTAGATGAAAGTTATAAATATATTTAGTACATTTATAAAACACAGATTTTTAAACAATTACTTAATTCAGGTTGTTATCAATTATTTTCTTTAGAAATAGATATAATCAGGATCAAATTGATATTTTTTTAAATTTTATTTTCATCGACATTTACGGTCACAAGAGACTTTTTTCACTCTTTGCATTTTACTACTCGCGGAACTAATTTTGTCGCCACAGGCGGTCGGCCACAAATATCACTTTAATTTTTCTATTCATTTATTTTCTCCAATTACATTGCATACAGAATTTAACCATTTAAATTTTCTGTATTACTGGTTCTTATTTGTTGTACGAAGACTTTAATTTTTATAAACAAATAGAATAACTAAAGAACAAGTATAATTGCATTCGAATAAATGCAATAGCGTGGCACACTTAAAAATGTCACGTGGAATATGTAGAAATGGATGTCAGGTTTTATCTGTCTACTTTTAGTTTTTTAGTCGATGTTTTGAACTTTTTCAGTTCTAACAAATTAATCCAGGTATGCACTCACTGCAATATTCCACTATCCATCCAGCACGCCATCTTTGATTGCATTAAATACAATATCAGTAGAGAAACCACAGCTCTATACTCATGGCTCGACTTCTGCAAAAATTGGAAGGCAATCACTTAAATTTATAGAAGAGGCAGAACTATGCAACCATATGTAAAGAACCTACCATGAAGCACATAAATTATGTAATACTACCATCTTTAAAGTAAAGCGTATATAATTACTGGAACCTATATACAATATCTTTGCTGCTGAGACCTAAAACGTTAATAAAAAAAACCCTTCAATATTATGATCAGCGTGTAGTCCAATAATCCTTAATTTTACAAGTCGCTCATTTATAGTAACATATGCTGTAAGACAGTACTGCTGTCTCCTTATCAGTTTGTACAACTACATTTATTCCCCTAATGATTTATTATTTACACGTGTATATAAAATAACATCTACATCGGTGTTTCGCAACCTTTTTTACCATTCCCCACCTTAGTTATCCCCCCCCCCCTTATGTAATACATACTTGGAATTTTTATATTCATGAATTGAATTACTCCGTAAAGAAGCCTAATTACAGCATGAGTGTCACGGTTCTTTAATGTTCATAATAATAATTCACACCTTAGTTATCCCCCCCCCCTTATGTAATACATACTTGTAATTTTTATATTCATGAATTGAATTACTCCGTAAAGAAGCCTAATTACAGCATGAGTGTCACGGTTCTTTAATGTTCATAATAATAATTCAAAACTAAGTAAATGTGTATTTAAAATATACAAGTTAAATCATAGCTGGCAATTTTTTTTCTCCAGTCGAGCTCATTTTCGAATTGCCGCCCTGGTCAATGAAATTTCTTCCCTGTGGTGCGTGGGACCCAAATCGGGAAAAAGCGATCTACGTCGGAAAGAGATTAACCTGTATAAGTGCATTCTAAAGAATTTGTTATAAAAATGGAGAATTTTTAATCAGATAGTTCACACGATTTAAGGATATACATATTCATTAAAAACAATACTGTAAATTATTATTAAAAGCTAAAAGCATACGAAATTAAATTTTAACCGCTCGAATTCCTTAATTAAGATTACGATTCAAGTTAAAATTACAACTATTTTCTAACCACTATAATTATTTCTCTGTTGACCCTGAATTTATGACAAATATTTGCGGAGTTGTAATGAATAATTTTCAACATTACGTCATTCTGTTCTGATTTCTCTCTTACCGATAGTAAGGTTTTTCCATACACAAAAAGGCACTGCCGTAACGGTCGAGGCCCGGAGATACTGTTACCTACAGCAAACCACCATTGGAAGGGCGAGGGACAGATACAAAAAGCCCGACCTACCTGGTGCAGGTTTTCTAGGGTCACTTTTATGCGAATTTCCGAAGGCCCTGGTTAACCCTTGGCTACCTTCCTCTACGTTTCCACACCTCTCTCTCAGTCTCTTTCCTATGCTATAAGAGGGGAGTAACCACTATGTGGATTACCCTTTCTACACCTTCTTCTTCTTTGTCAGGAATTTTACAGTTGAAGAATGGGAAAAAAGGTGTCTCCGTGGTGCTAAATCCGTATGTAGAGATGTTACAAATGTTTCTTCTCATCGGAAAATAGAATCCACAATGGACCTTGTATAATGATAGCGAAATTGTCACTTGTGACTGATAGCTATATGTTGCTAAAGGCTTAATAAGCGAAGGGAAAACGGTAGAAACATTAACCACCTACAGAATGTTGGAAGTGAAAAAATTAACGCTAGAAATTATTTTATTTGTACATTTTTTATTGTATTTGTATTTTTTTATTTAGTATAGTATAGGAAATCCATTATTTACAGTATTTATATATTCATATCAGCATTCATACGGAAACATCAATTAATAATGTATAAAATTTCATCAATTTTTCAAATTTCGCTCCCGAAAAAGCTCTTATTTCCGTAAATATATGATAATAAAGAAATTCATTGACACGAGTTAGCTTTACACCTCCCAGATGACAAATGAAAAAAAAAATTCACTGTGCCAGAGTGATGCTATTAATGTGGTTACCACCACGTGGATTACCCTCATGTAGACTATGACTCTAAAAAAACCAGTCATTACGACAAGTACGTGATGCAGGTTTCTCTAAGCCAAGTATGATCCTTTAACTACAGTCAAGGGAGTTCTATTTATACCCTGCCTACCTTAATCTCCCTTCCGCACTGCTTCTTTCTATCATATACCTCAATTAGTCTGGCAAATAAAATATATAAGACAAATAGTCGTTGACAAAAAAAAACATTTACTAGACACAATTAAGTTGAATTTGTGAGTCAGGTTATATAAGCATGAACAATAAGAACAACTTAGTAAAATGAAAAGTCAACACGAATGAATAATGTTTCCTTGGTCAAGGAATTTAAGATAGGATAAGACAAAATTATATATACAATTAGCATTAAACTTCGAACCAAATGAGGGTATTATATGGGGAGGGGAAAGGGAAAGAATTGAGATGATGTACAGAATGATAGCACAAAATTATCATCCTAATCTGGAGCGATCCTAAGAGAAAGGTATTTCCTTCACGCATCACAGCCACTTCACTGCCCAGCCTTGTCGAGTTTTATTTATTGGTCGGCCTGAGTAAAGAATCTGTCAAGCAGTTACACAGAGAATTAGGTTTCGAATGTGAATCGATATTGAACGGCGGTTCGCGGTAATCACCGTGTCAGTCTGAGGACTGGCGAGGCATCCAAAGGCGCGTGTCCGTGTACTCCTAAATGATCCTTGACACGCCACGTCCCTCGCTCCCAAATATCAATTTTCTGGAAACCGTCTCATCTCCATAAATTTCGTAGTAAGCAGCGGCACAGTATCGATCCGTCGAATGAATTGGACAGCAGATAATGACGTCGCGTGACAGCGGCATGCGTGAGGACGCCGCCAGACACGCGCCGTTCCTTCGGGATCAACCCCACTGTGCTAATTCCTTACGTCACATTCTCCTAAGTCTCACCCACTAGCGGAATTTCGGTACCGTTACTCAATTTTTAACATAGTAATTTTTGCCACAATCCAGAAAGTAGTCTTCAACATTCTAATTTTCTTTTCCGAGCCTCTGCAACGCTAATTAAAAACATCGCAACCGGCCAGTCATAATCTTCAACCAACAGATTAAACTAAAATATTCTCTGTGATTAACAACTTACACAATTAATTAATTAATCTGATTTTATAATTACTTTGCAAGGTAACAAGACCCTATTACAGGGATTCAAACATTGCTATTTCATTCGTGTTTCATCGGAGACAGATCTCCAGGACTACATTACAAAATTATAATTATTTTAAAATATGAGTAATGATAGTAAGAATATTGAAAATAGTTCCTACAACCATTAATTCTTCCTTATAACAACTCACATATCATTGGTACATTTATTCTAACCATTTTGATTCTTTACATATATTTTATTTGGTTATTTAATTTGTAAATTAATAATATAGTGTTGATAATGCACACAATTATTTACAAGTTCCATAAATTCTTCAACTCTAAATCTAAATGTGATCAGTACAACGTTCAGTTTATTTATTTACTAGCTGGGACACCGGCGTTGCTCGCGTTGTCCTAATTAAACTCAGCGACATCCATAACCAAGGATTGGACTCCGATCTCGGTTGTTTTTGCGTTATGTTTATGTAACGCACCCTCCACCTCCAACCCTAAAGGTGCATCCCTCCCATGTCGAAAGGGTTTGTACACACAAATATCTGGAGAAATGATATGTTCCACATTGACCCCGGAAAAGTTTCTGTCGACCATTTCAGTATGTTACAAATTTCCATCACCGTCCACCCCCGCCGCTGGGGTGGTAGACATGTCTTACCCCCCACAGTGTTTGTTTCCAGCTCAAAAGGAACATGTGTACGAAATTTGGTCAAATTTTCTCCACGGGTGTAGATTTGTATGTGGAATATAAACAAACACACAGAAACACAAACAAACACACACGCACACACAAGCAAACATTCTCTTTTATTTATTGGATTGTATTCATTATTATTTCATTATTATATTCATTATTATTTATTATTATTATGGTAGCAGTCAGATATTACTCGTGATCAGTCCTCATACACATCAAATACAGTTTTAAGTTAAATTAAAATGTAAAAAATTATATTTTCGTAATAATTATAATTTTGTCTTATCACTATGAGAAGTGAAATAGTTTTGGTGGCTTTATAATAATAAAAATAAGTTAATTTTACCAGTTACAAATATTTTCTGAATCCACTGGTGTTAATAGGATTCTATATTATTATTAATGTATTTCTGAAGATATACAGGAATGCAAGAGCAATTATTTTGGAGACATATTTTAATGTGTAACTGCCACATTTCCGTTTAGTAACAAATTGTCAAATAAAACGCAGAATTCAGCCGCTGTTGTCCGAACTTATTAATAACAAATTAGTAAACGAGACAGTAAAAACTATTTGTATTTGAGAAATCAATCAATTGGGTCTATAAATATTTTTTAACGGTAGTCTTCTGACTATCAAATTTAATGCCCCCTTGTCGTTATCCCGATTTACGATCTCTTGCATACTTTGGTGATGGTGCAAAGTCTTCAGTTTCACTCTTGTTCACTGCGTGCGCCATTGAAATTTATTGAACAACACTGTTGTTACATGTGCTTAGGTGTAACATACCTAATGTAGTCTGAAAACGTGGAGTATAATTGTTTCAATTAATTAGCAGGTAAATACGTACGGATCCATGGGCAAAAGCGCCTGTGAAAATGTAAAACAATTACTTACTCAAGGGCCAGAAACTTTGTGATTTTTCTTTATAATATTGATGGTTGCGCCTTGGAAAGACTTAGGAATATTGTTTGATTAAAAAATTACATTTGAAGCACATATTAATGCGTTCACAAATAAAGCTATGCAAATTTTAGATTTTATTAGACGAAATTCTAAATAGTTCCACTCCCCTAAGTATTGAAATGTTATATGAATTATTGGGGAAACCAATTTTAATGTTTGTATCTATATAGTTTGGTCACCCTTCACTAATAAATGTATGTAGAAAATTGAAACTGTAAAGCATCTATTTTTTTATAATCACGTTTAAGGAATTTATTATTATCTTAATATATATCGTGTTGAGTTATTAAACTACTTAATAATAATTATGATTTATTCATTTACTTCATAAATTGAATTTTATAGTTCCTTCTAGAAACTCTAGATTGAAATATATGTTCTGTGATAATACAACGCTAATTAAACGTTCAACAATCCCATAATGAGAATGTCAGAATTGGTTAATACTTAAGATATTTCTTTAAAACTTTCTGAAATATTAATGTTGATTAAAGATAATGTTTTTATTTATGAATAATTAAGTAAAATTATTAGATTATGTAGTAATAATGGAATTTTGTTTTAAGATATAAAATTTTGTGTATTTTATTAATGTAAAATGGACAAAAGTCCTTATCAAATAAATCAAAGAAATGCTAAGTACAAAAATAAAATAAACGACCATTTTTTCTCCTTAAACAGGCGATAGTTTTTTTCCGGATACGTTTATTAATATTAGGATGAGAAAAATGTTTCCATAAAAATAAAACTTGCATACTAGAATAAAATAATGATACTTATAGGATCTTATATAAAATTATATATCTGCATAAATAATCATTAATTTATTGCATTCAACTGATTATATATAGATTGATACAGCCAATAATAAACTAAATCTGTTACTTTTTAACCGACTTTCAGAAACAACAATAAACGTATTTACTTGCGAAACATGGAGGTGAATGTAAAGCAGTTTGCATTGTTTGAGAAGTTGAGTTATAATCCAAAATAGAGGAGTTTCGGTTCACAACAGATTAGCATAGTTTCCTTTATCCTTCAAAGTCGATCTGGCATAGTTGGAATGCCACTAAACATGTTTATAACATGAGTTTGCTATGTTTTGGAGACATAAATTATTTAACACAATGCTGTAAGTCGATTTTGAAATTGCTCAATATACTATTGATAGAAGCACACACAATTTATAGTCAGTTATTTCGTTATGTGCAACATGAAAATTTATTCATAATTTAACGTTCTTCAGTATTAATATGGATTAATAATAAGATCTAAGTTTGCCAAAGTCAAAGATTTGAGACGCATAATATCAAAATCATAAAAAAACATCAATATTTTACAATGTGTAAGAAAAATTATACTAATTAGATAAAATAGCCAAATAACAGTCAAAATCAGGTGATTACTTACGTCTCTTTAGTTTTTTTCACTTAACGAAAGGAACAAGGATTCAAAAACGTTGTGAAGAATTTATATTATCATCTCGTTTTGATGTTATTTGGCTATTTTATCTAATTAGTATATTTGAACATAAACGTATCATTTATTTTCTAGTAAAAATTATTCATGGAAATATTAATAAGTCAATTACTGTATTTTTCGTTAAAATTGTTCGTACTGGTATTTTTCTATATGTCCAAAGAAGTTTGCGTAGCGATAAAACACAGGCTATTATAATATTGAAATATATATGTATATATATATTGTAGAAATTACAAATTTGGAATTAATTAATAATTTGCTTCTTTCATTATTGGCTGCGCAACTCTGAGGCCATGGCATTGTAAATAACTGTATTGTTTAGCGAGAATGCAGAGCCGATAATTCTTGCTACAAGGTATTGCCAGAAAGGCATATATAGACGGTCCGGAATTTAGCGGATTTCGGAGTGTGTGTTTGTCAGATACGAGTCGCCAGTTCTCATTTTCCAGTTCTCAGTTTCTAGTTTCGAGTTGCCAGTTCCCAGTGATTGGCAGATATTGAGAAAGCAGAATCTAAACAGCTTTTAATCAGAATATAAAGGAATTAGTCAGCCAGCGGCATGTGATCTGCAAACTATTGGAGATTCAGCGAAATAGAAAAACATCGAAAGTTTTCCAAACTGTTTGATAATGATACGAAAGTAGAATCAGTGCAATGGCCTGTTAGTGAAAAGTGTGGTAAATAAAAAAAATTAAAAGCTAATCACGTATGCATAAATCTCAGAAGCCCTAATAAAATGGTATGTATAAAACAAATTTTCATTTGTAAACGTTATAAGTAAGTATAATTTCGATAACTTTACTATAATTATATAATTCTTCATATTACTAATTTTTTCTAATGTAAATTAAAATTCATTTTTTACTATCTTTATTAGAGGCCCGATAATCGGCCCTGAAATTGAGATTTCTCACAAAAGTCGAGGGATTAATTTAAAATGTAAAAACAACGAAGTTCAAATTTGTAAAATAATAATTTTTTTGTTTGTTATCTTTTAAAAAGTAATTGTTTAATTTCGATTTCCCTCCTTTATTATTTTAATCTTTTGAATACAACATTTGTTTGTCTCTAACGTTTTCGTATTTTGTATATATAATCTTTTGAATATTACATAAATTTGACTTTAACGTAGAGCTTGTTAAAAAGTTAATATTGAATACTACATCATTTGTCCCCAACGTGGTGGATTATTTTCATTTGATAATATATATTACAATAGAAATATATTATATATATATATATATATAATTGTAATTCTTACGAGTAGAAGGAAGGATTACGATTGGCTGACCGGGAATTTGGTGGACCCGAGCCAAAAAGACATGAACTGTCGTTGAGTGCCAAATCTAGACGGTTGCCGTCCGATTTGGAATATCCATATTGCGGTGGTAAGTGGGGTGAGTCCCGCCACTAAGAAGTGCAGAAGGTGATAACCCTGAGGTTAAAATTCTTGTTCTTTTTATATTGTTACACTAGCTGGGTGTCCGGCGTTGCCCGTGTATTTATTTATATAAACCCGAAAAAGTATTTAATTCTATATGAATCTTTAGTAAAGAAGTGATTTAACCTAAATATAAATGTTCCTAGTTCCGTACATACTTTCGACCGATACTGCTATAAAATACGTTGAATTTTATAGCATCTATTCCAACAAACATTACGAAATATTATATTGATGAAATTGTTAGCTAGACTCACAACTAATATAGCGCGAAAATTAACTTACATTTTCCGCAAGGATGGTAAAGTAATTCGTATTCTTCTTTATTATCATTCGATGGAGTATTGCTGTATAATTTTTTATTTAAAGAAAATATTTCTGCTTTATTTCATTCCTGATAAAGGAAATATTTCCTTTGTTCGTTGCGTAGTAACGTCTTTCTCTCGCGTGACGTCATTGTCTCTTGGCGCGCAGTAATTTAATATTTAATGATCACGGTTTTTATTTATAATTCTTTCCACATGTATGCTAGGCGTTTCTCACCCTCACAGTACCGTTTCTCGTATTTTGAAGAATATGTGTACCAATTTTTGTTGCATTCTGTCCACGCGATAAAATTTGTATAAAGAACAACGTAAATACATACATACATACATACATACAAATATACATCCTTTTTTATTATATAGATTTAAGTGTTTAAATTTTTATTGTACTTGTTTTTAATTTTAATATATAGTTAAATATAATGTTAGTTTTTATTCAATGCTACATTCATATAAATAACCAATTAAAATTAGTATATCTATATAATAAAAGTATGTATATTTGTAAGTATGTATTTACGTTAATTTCTATTCATATTTGCATAAAAAATTGGTACACATATTCTTAAAAACACAAGAAACGGTACTGCGGGGGTGAGAAACCCCTAGCATAATGCTGGGAAGAATTATAATTGATAAATGTGATCATTTTGTGTTAAATTACTGCTCGCTGAGATACCATGACGTCACGCGATAGTGATACGTTACTACGCGACGAACAAAGGTAATAGTTCCTTTACGTAACGAAAAAAGCAGAAATATTTGCATTGTTCAAAAAGTATAATTTTATACAGTAATACTCCATCGATTGATAACAAAAATCAATACGAAATACTTTACGATCCTTGCGCAAAATGTAAGTTAATTTTCGTGCCGTATTAGGTATTCCGATATGGTGTTTAAATTGAGAATCTAGCTAAGAATTTCATCTATTCAATCTTTCGTAATGTCTGAAGACTAAGGGACAGTTATATCCTGCAATACTCGAGGAGTATATTTCAGTACTCTATTCGTTAAGAAATTCTGAGGTATGTTTGCTGGGATTGATGTAATAATATTCAATGTTTTTATAGCTGATCAATTAATGCACTATCGGTAGAAATTATGTACGAAACTAGGAACATTTAGATTTAGGTTAAATCACTTCTTCCCTAAAGATTAATATAGAATTAATTACTTTTTTCGGGTTTATATAAATAAGTACACTGGCAACGCCGGGCACCCAGCTAATAATAAATAAATAAAACTCCCAACAGATATTATACGTTACAACAGAATGTATAAATTTATCTAAATATGGATTGGTAAATGCAGCTGAATACGAATTTTAAATATCGTCAAGAGTTTTGTCCGATTGCCCAGGAAAATAACCCATTAAATTAATAGAATTATTTTTAAGACTTTATTGATTGTTTTATAATTAAATTGATTGCAAGGCACATTAATTTATTTAAGGTGCAGAATCCAGGTCTATGAAACCTGAATGTATCTTCTGTTGTCTATCTGTTAACACCTGCGTTCTCTGCGGCTTTTATGTCAGAGACCAAGCCGTAAAGGAGCAATGCCTGGAGTGTGGCTTGATTTGTGTGGCTTTTGCAACCGCCTCCGGACTTCATTTAATTGAAGCAGATGAGGCAAGCTCAATTTGTAAAATCCGCGAGTTCTGTGGTGACGTCAAGGCAGCCATCTGCATATTTAATCGGTAATAGGCTGAGAAGGAAGCCGCCTGCGTTGTGTGTGGTACGCAGGAAGCAATTGGTCTCTAATTGCTGCGCTGGATTGCTCAATGGGAGTCACATGCGGCCCTTAAGTGGATAAGTGACGATTGGAGCTCGAGGTTTTAATAACTTGCACTGGAATGGATTCTACGTTTAATTTTATATTGTATTAACCCAAAATACATTTTAAATTCACTTAGTATTAGGACCTCTTCTTCCTTTTCCATTACGTTTCTTAGTTACTCTTGAGCATTGCTGGGAGAAAAACTAGTTTTATTGATGTCTAACACTCACTAAGAAAATGTGAATTATCTTGACTTATGTATCGAGTTTCGAAACGAATACTACGCAAAATTACTTATGAAATTATAAAAGTAAAAGCTTTAAAGTAGGATTATCTTATTATATTACTTAGCCGCGAGCATTTTTTTTTTGTAAATTCGTGTATTTGACTTTTCCAAGTTAAAGTGATACCATGACACTTTCTGATTTGTCAAAACAAACTCCATAACCGTAAAGAATCTCTAATTCTGTTTCTTCTGTTCATATTGTAATTTCACAGACAATTAAGTTATGAACGGAAGAAACTAGCTCTATGGTTTTATTTTTTGGAATTTCACAGTGGAATTTCATTCGAAAAAACTATATTACCTTACACTAATTGTATTTTTTTAAATTCAAACATAGACAACTACATATATATTTCATCCTTAAGGGCACTTTCTGAAGTACAACGATGCATTTCAATATCCATAATGGCCATTATTCATAAAAAAAAATATAACCCGGAGCATTTAAATACGAGGTAGAAATATACATAAGTCAACACCAATGTCTCAGAACTTTCATTTCTGACTTCTGTCACGAATTTCATTGATGTATCCTTATTAGACTTCTGTTCGAAACACTTCCGTTAATAGTAATATTTCAATATTGTTAATTATTACACGTTGATGAACACAGCCAGGAAGTTAGCAACCAAAGCAGAAGAGTTTTGAAACCAATGTTTTCGAAACTTCTGAAAGAGGCTCCTTTAAATTGATTTCATGTTTTGTTTAATACTGTCGTGAAGTCGGAATGCGAAGCAGAAACCTATTCGGTAATATATTATAAGAAATAATAAAATTCACAGTAAAAACAATTTCTGAATCAACAATAATTTCTTAAATTTAGTTTTCTATGAATAACAAAGAACACGCTTATAGTGTTTTCTTTATAGTATTATCGAAACAGTTTTACTCAATAACAAGGTTTAAACCTATGGAAATAATAACAGAAGTTATAGATTATGTTGGAGCAGCAATTAATCAATTCGTTTAAGCAGAAAATTACTTATTTATAATAATAATAATAAATAATATCCAATTAAATCAAATAAAAATAATTTTTAAAAAAAAATAATAGAAAAATAGATTTTGTTTGTGCGTATGTGTGTGTTTATGTTCCGCATACAAATCTACACACGTAGAGAACATTTGACTGTATTTCGTACACGTGTTCCTTACGAACCGGAAACAAATTCTGTGGTAGTAAGACACGCCTACCATATTGTGTATAATGTCAACCCCTTTCGGCATAGGAGGAGAGCACCCATAGGGGTTGGGGTGGAGAGGCGTTACGTGAAAATAACGCGAAAACAACCAAAATTTGAATCAAATCAGAGTTTATGGTTGTCGCTGAGTATAATTATGATAACCCGGGGAACGTCAGGCTCCCACTAGTATTGCATGAATATGTAAAACGTAAATTTACAGAGCAATAATTAACACTAGGCCTATATGCTATTTGCAATAATTAAAATTTCAAGTATTTCCTCGATTCCTCCATGATTTCAGGTAATTAATTTATTTATCCTTTGCGTACCAATTATTTTAACTATCCTGACAATGTCGCATCCTTACTCGCTTATATATATATATATATATATATATATATATATATATATATTATTTGCACATGCTGAAATTACATACTAATATGATTTACAAGCTGAGAAAAGTCTGTGTGGTGATAAGACACTACTAATAGCGAACTGCCTGTCGGTGTAAAGGATGACGTATTAAAATAATGCGAAAACGACCAATAACAGAGACGAACAAATAGCTTTCGGTATTTATGATACTAATAGTATCACTCTCGATGTAGTTGGTAACTTCTTGAAAAATATTTTATAATAATTCGATTCTGCTGTTTTGGGGATTGAGAAGTTCATAAGAGTCCCATTGATATTGAAGTTCAGTATCAGTTGGAGGGGTGATAAAAATTGCCACATGAAACTTATTATTGTCCCATATATATAGTTTTTGGTGTCTCTGATAGAAATTAAAACTCTCCATCCCTGGTAAGTCACGCAACTCCCGTCCAAGTGCAGCGGTATGCGAAGAGGTTAATTATAAAATATACAAAATGACCGAGTTGTGAAAATCCGTATGTAGTCGATTTCTGTCGGTTGATAACGGGTTAATAACAATTTGAATAAAAAAGATAGCCAATACAGACAAGAAAGGTAATATAAATACCACACAACGTTTCTGGGATCCTTGTCCGTTTCAGTTTTATCATCATTTTCAATCAGACGTAAATTTATTCATTAATAAAAATTTGTTTAAAATAATTGTGATTAGTCAGAATACCACAAAGTTTGCATAATGTGAAAAAATTCGAATAGAAACATTTGATTGTTTATCAATGAGCATTTCTGTGAAAAACAGACTTAATTGCCACGGAAAACTAATTTTACAAGACAAATTATTAATAAGTTCAGTTTTGTGAACTGACTAGTGCAGTTGTATCGCTCCAGGCTCTTGTATTTTTTCTGTACCTGAAAAAAGGAACAAGACTTCCAGAAACGTTGTACGAGATTTATATCAACACTTCTTTTGTCAGTATTTGTCTTTCTTTTTATTATTAATAATGATGAATGTTGACACTCCGCTATTTAGATATTAAAATTATTTGCATAAATACTACATATAAATATAATATAATTTATAAATGACTCCTTAATCGTATTTTTTACATACCATCTGTTCTGAGAAATATAAATATGTTTCAACATAGTTATATTATAGCGAATTGTTGATGGCTACCGGACGCTGAAGTAAGAAACTTTTGTCGGTTACAAAAACTACTTTCCCTGACCTTGATTAATTTTTTAGTTATTTTCATTGCCTTTCATTCGATATTCCAATTTTTCGAACGTCGAAAGCACTTAGGTTAACTTCCTTCCTCTGCAAATATTGTAGGTTTTTTTTCTTGTAGAGAACTACCCATACTTTGTTTCAATGACCTTCGATGTTTTACCGACAAAGTAGCAAAAATTCTTTGTAAAATTGGTACACGCTATATTTTAAAAAATAAAAAGATTTACTTACGTTTTGTTTGTAAATATTTTGCTACTTCATTCCATTGTTTGTGGTGAGTTGAGTCAAATTTGCCCCACAATTATGGCCTCCTAAAAGCTTTGCTTATTAATACGTCCAAATCCAACGAGAAGAGAAAATGAGCACAGCCTTTATCGCAGCTCTAGTCGCTGCTCCGTACCAAAGAGCGATTTACAGCACTGCTCCAACATAAACGGCTCTATTAAAAACGCAGCTCTAGTCGTTTGTCGCAGCTCTAAGATAAACACCGTTCTTCGGTAGGAGACAGCCACACTGTTGGAACTACTGTAGCTGTAGTTTTACGAAGGTGAAGACCGCAAAATAATAAACTGAGACATTTTTCGGGGTACTTTTCTATTACGCAGGTGGTAAATATTGCAAATTAGATGACAGACATTAGGAAAATGGCCTCTGTGGCTACACATACAGTGCTAACTTAAACACGACGGCAGTCTTTATCGTCAACAAACCCAAGAAACACACTACAAACCAGGATCTTGATGTGGTGCGGATTGTGTCGTCACGAGGCTGGAGGCGGTTCAATTTGGCCGCTGACAGGGCGTTTGCTCGCGCCCACACACACACGCCACTACCTGGGGTAATTTGCACACCTCAGCTGGTGGTCTGTCGCCAATTACCCGAAGCCCGATTACCCGCCCCGGGCCTCAGCTTTCCGGGAACTCAGTACCACAGACAGCCGCAAAAACAACCTAATTCGTCAGCTAATCATCGCCTTCAACACCTGTGGTATTCAACAGCTGCTTTGCGATTGCTTCCTCAAACAAAGAGCCAAACTAGGTTGGGACCCATATCGTTTGTTAACAGCTCCTGGTGCTGAGTGGCCTACTACTGTGAGACGCGTACCATATTCAAACATCAAACAACACTTTTGAGCTCACCGTGTGATGTCAATGTCTCTGATGAATGTGTAAGGGGATCAGCGATAGACAAGATTAATCAACCACTATATAAAGTAATTGCGGTATCGAGACACGGTTTAACGGCTGAAGTTAAAATAACCGCAACATGTGATCCAGATTTCGCCGGAATCTATTTGGATCTGAAAGCGGTTAAAAATGATCTTTTATTATATTTTATATTTATTATATTATATATTATATTATTATCTTCTGACCTACTTATTTAACGAAGTTCATTTCTCATATTTTATAATCAATCAATTTCAAGTTACTGGCGTTGTTCAAGTGGAATAAATCGACGTCACGTTATATATTATACTGAATTATTCATAATATTGCGATTAACTTCGGTAAGGTAAGGTGAATATTTAATTATGCTCCAAATTCTGTTCAATGAGTTTTGCAATGTTTTACTTTTTCCTCTTCTTGTAATCAGCAAAACTCAATTACATCTGAACACAACTAAAAGCCCCAATAAGGTCTTCAATTAATCGTCAACAGTGCTTTTGTAATTGCTTTTGTATTTCCCAAATACGCTATAGCCACTGAACGGTAAGAAACAGATGGAGTGTTATTTTTTTCACGGTAAAAAAGAGATAAAAATTAGATAGTTTTGATCAGAATTTTTATGGATAAACGTAGGACTAATATATTATTAGGACCTAATTTTGAACGTTATGACACGTTAGAGAAAAATATCTCATTAAACTCAAGAAATTGACTTATTGGATAAGGCGGAAAGCATTAAAAAGAGGTAGGGTTCGTTTTCGAAAATTATAATCATTATTTTAATAAAAACTAAAATTGAAAACAACGTGCATTATTTAACAAAAAAATATTTCGAAAGGCCGTTGGTTAAAATAAAGCACTTGGGTAATGAATGCGAAAATAATTTTAATTGCTGGAAAACGACAATATTATTAATCTCCCAAAAATTCCACGATTAAAATGTTGGCATTTGCAATACATTTTGAAACGCTAATTTTCTTAGTTAGTTTAAATAACTATTAAAGTAATTAACACAATTAATAAAAAACTGTTAAACATAAATCCTCAAATAACCGTTTTATGTTTAACAATTAGGACATTGCTCCTCGGTTTTTGCTTGCCGCTACTATATAATTTTGTTTTTATGTAACCAATTACAATTACAAATTTAGTGTTAACGGTAGTAAACTTTTTCAATTTTTTGATACGTTTCCCATTGTGCATTAATTTTTCTCATTTCTGTGCACACTTTCTCATGAAATTATATCTTAATATGTAAACCATTCACTGTTAACTTCATCTTCTCAACTCTGTCTATTTTCTTAATAGAACACTAATCAAATATATACGTAGTATATTAATTATTTTGTTCTTGTAACTCACATGACACTATAGAAATTTTTATACCCATGTTTGTAAAAATTGGAACACCGTTTCCGGACTCCTCAGAATTAAATGAAATTTTATTTACAGACCTGTGTTCATTAAATTTACAAAGCAAAAAAATATATTACATGTCAAATTATTCTGACGTTGAGAAATATCACAAAATCTATGGATATTTATTGATACTAAGAAATATTTCAGAAACATTAATAATGTAGGTGCATTCTTCGTAACAGATCGCAAAGATTAAATCGATGACTTATTAATGTCAATATATATTAAGTCCAATCCATTAAAAACGACCAACATACTTGCGTTGATATTATAGATAGATGTGACAGGCCGATCAGTATACCTTGGGAACAGAGTAAAGACTCAGTCATCGTATGAAGAAGAAAAAAACAGCAGTAAACCTTGCTCAAGACTATACCATACAACCAGAAACAATAAATTTATTGTTTATTAATTCAAGGCCAGCGTATATGGCAAAGGTTGTGCACGGACTGTTAAATTTCTCAAATCACTTCCACTAAGATCAAGAAAAGGCCGTGTGAGGGAATTTATTATCTGTGTTATTTATAATTAATTCTAATCACTGTCATGTTTCCTCCTTTGTTTGTTAATACAGATCTCAATTATCTGCATATGAACTTGTTTTTTTTAAAAAAAATATGATTAATTTTAGCAATCTCAAAATTTTAAGACATTAAAGTATAGACGTTTATGTCCATTCCAGTTAAATAATAAATATTGGCTTTTGTTCGGGCTTGTGAAATATCTCCTTAAAATATAAAAAAAATTCCAGAAGAAACAGAAGCAGCTTACATTAGAAGCTGAGTCATATAGGCCATGATTATTATTTAAATGATTAAAAGTTCGATTCGCGGTTCCGTCGAGACTTTAATTAATGAAACTTTATTTTTAACGTTTAAGCTAATTTCTTCGTTTTTTAATTTCATAAACTATTTATTATTGTTTCAGTAATTTTCCGTATTCGGATAAAAAAACATATTATATATCTGCGAAAGTGATCTTCGAATTCCGTAGATTTTCTTTGCGTTTCAAAGCATATGAACCAAGCTGGTTAATATTCAATGTGAATATTTTTTTTCAATCCATCATAATCTATCAAAACGGTAATGTTTATCAAAATATGCCTAATAAGCTGAAATTCTTGATTTGTACGAAATTGCTATATTAAATTCTGGTTTCGTGTATCCAAATTCTTGGGGCAATCTACATTGCGTATCGTAGAACACGTGAGATAACTGTACTGCAGTTGAAATACCATTAATATTGGAGTCAATTAATGCAACGATATAATAATTTTATTTTATTGGGTGTAAACAGAGATTCAATTTATTTTATTGGATACACATAGAGTATATTTGGGAAAATACACTCTACACATATCTTATCATTACTGAAGAACATACCAACACATATTATCATATTAACGGTTATAAATTGCAACCTTTAGATATGAGCGTATACGGGTTCCATTAAAGTTATGAGACAGTATTTTCCTGCACTTTTCGACATATTCACATCTCTACATTTAACTTTTTCATTAGGCAGAAATGAATATAATTCAAATTGACGTTTATATTTTAATTGTAAAATTTAAATAATTATGAATATCCCTTGAGTAAATAAGAAAGTTGCCACTCATTTTTCTTGAACCTAATTTGGAACAACCAAACCATTCCCACACTATGGCTGAAATCTATCATTATTCGGATCATAAAACCTGACAAAAATCCTTCTTGTTTTGGTAGCTGTAGATCTTTCTCGCTTAATTACAATATATCTAAATTTCTTGAGAAAATCTTCGCGAAGCCTTCAGTGGTACTGGGAAATAAATAATATCATTAATCCTCATCAACATACATTCCAAAAAGAGCAATAGAATTAGACAATAGGATAAAGGAGACCTTATCGCAAGATGCTCACGTTTTAACTGTCATTCTCGACATAACGAAAGCGTCCGACAGAACTTGCAGATGGCACACATTAAATCAACTTTCCATATACCGTGTAAAGCGGAATATTTTCGAGTGTGTACGGATCTTATTTGTTAATAGATATATTATGGTCAGGGCTAACAATACCGTTTCTAAAGTAGAAGTATTAGAAAATGACGTACCTCAAGGATCATCGCTAAGTGTAGTGCGTTTGATAGTAGCCATTAATGAGCTGAAGTCTACCACCCTACCGTCAGACACCTTCTATTTGCATATGATATAATTTTGTTAAAAAAAGGTTATAATCTCGAAGAGACAACGAAGCAAATGCAATATACGTTGGATAATATTTCTACATGTGCCAAAAAAATTGGATACAATTTCAGCCGTGGCAAAATCAAGGCAATTATCTTCACCAGAAGACACAGCTGGTAATAGCTTGACATAATACGGGATAGGAAATTAAATTTCAAATACCGCATTGAAGAACTTTGGACTGAAATAAAAAGAAGAATTTATGTACTCAAATGTATTGCCGACAAAAATTGTGTCGCAGATAGAAATACCCTTAACTTATCATAACGCTATTATAAGATCTAATACGGGATTCAAATATTTCAAACAGCAAGCAAATCGTTGTTAAACAAAATAGTCACAGAACAAAACGTAACCTTCCGGATTATTTCAAGTTGTTTGAGAACTACCAATATTGAAAAACTCGTATTCGAATCGGGTCAACCCAACCTCAGGTGCAGGATCAATCTAAAAATACGATATGCTCTCAGGGCAATGTCCTTTTATCAGAAAAAAATCACCTCCAAAAGAATAGCAACATGTATTAGGGTCAACCCAACTATAGATCTTATAGGAAGTCTTTACACACCCTGATAAACCAATCCACAACAGAATATCTTGAATGTCAATGTGAACATTAGAAGAAGTAGTGATGTTCATTTAAAAATTTGCTATAAGAAAATCGCCGAGTACTGGACGAAGAAAAGATGGGATAAGATTAATTCATCGGTTTATAATTATAATTATTTATTATTATAATGAAGTAAACTTCCCTAAACAGATAAACCGAAAAAACAAAATTATCCTCTCTCGAATAAGATCTGGGCATACTAAATTAACTCATAATTTCATGCTTGAGCCTCCGTTCTGTTCCTTTTTTCCCCCTAGAGTAACAGGTTACATGAGGTAATCCACGTGGTGGCAACTCCCCTTTTAATAGCATAGGAAGGTATTTTAAAGGGGGGATGCATTGTATTGAGAATTTAACTATGAAGCATATCCTGCAGAGTTGCGAGTACTACTCAACAACCAGAAACAACAGCTTCGGTAACATCGAATTATCAAACCTAGCGACATCTGTCAAGGAAGCTAACGTATGCAACCTAATTTAAACTTAATTATATATTGTATA
Organism: Zhengitettix transpicula; assembly: GCA_037074705.1. NCBI lineage: Eukaryota > Metazoa > Arthropoda > Insecta > Orthoptera > Tetrigidae > Zhengitettix > Zhengitettix transpicula. The sequence goes on along the minus strand of CM073591.1, from coordinate 182,390,421 downwards.
TCTCAACCTACGTAAACTAATGATGTGGTCGCTAATTACAAATTATGTTAATGCGACATTAAGCTTTTAATATAAAAAACATAGCTGCCCATAGATTGAAAGTTATAGAACGCAAATCTACTCCGTTGTTACTCCTGTAACTTGTTGCTTGTTATCGAAAAAATACAAGTCTCGATAGTCATATAAATATGCTAAAATTTTAAGTGAGACTCGTGAAATTAGTATGTGTGGGATAAAAAGTGTTTCACCCACTCCATTTTGTTTTAAGATTGCGCTTCATTTACATTGCCCAGCATCTTATTCACGCAGCCTTCTAAAAGGTTCTATAGTGTGCTACAATGTTTTCATCCTAGCGATTCAACACTAATCTTAGTCTTTTGAACATTTTATTTTTCACCTTCTTCAACCTGCTATGTCGATGGGGTCAAGTTGAAATTAACCGGAACCAGGAGTGTCACCAATCATTTCAGAGCGACTCCCAAAAGCTACTAATTTTATAATGAAATCCCTCATTAATATCCACTATCATATTTATGGGTTCAATATTTTTTGTTACTTCTGAAATTCTAATCATTTCTCTCGCTCTCAAGACAACAAAGGTTATGATTACTAGCCGATTCAGGACCCTTAAAAATAAGCTCTCCGTTTTTGAACTAAGGTTCCCACAAGCCGAGGCACCTCGGCCTGTTTTGAGAGGTGTATGTTCCGGGGTCACAGACCTTGGGCATACGGTAAGAGTTGTCCGCTATTCCCATTGGAATAGTCGGCCAGCTAAAAAAAAGTAAATTGAGAATACTGAATATTAAGTTTTGATTTTTTTAATCGTGTATGACAATTTAAAATAACCCCAAAGTTATTTACCAATCCAAATCGTTCCGCCCTTTCTCTTTAAAACTAACACAATCACAGCCGAATCCGTTCTGAATGTCATATTAAGTCTTAATGTGGCGGATTCCTGTTACGCCTCTATATAACCACGCTGTAAAGTTTCGTCGGCATCGGTCCAACCATTTTCTTGCGAAAACTGAACAAAGTCAACGTGACAGAGAGGAGTTAAGATGAGATCGTTTTTGTACCGCCTTTTGCATGAAATCAATCGATTCTAAGTAATATAAAGACGTTTAGCAAATCCAGCAACAAACGCTTACGTACTGAACAAAAACCATATAAACCACTAAAGAAAATCAATATAAAATATAATAATATTAAAAAAAAACAGTTTTAATAGTTAAAAATAAAACATTGGTCTTGTAAATCAAAATTGAATAAAATTCTTAAAACTACACAACTTCAAAACGAGCTATTTATTTATTGATAGTGCTATGAACCAACCTCCCTAGGCTGACCAGGAAGATTTCGAATATGTGTTTAATGAAGTATTCATTCGCTATCTATGAAGAGCGAATGTCTTCGAAAATTAATTGCTCGTTAAAGAATTTATTCATTCTCATCTGCAGAACTAGAGTCAACATTGCGTCAATAAACAGTCTTAATTAATCCCTCAAGTAAAGCGTTATAATATTCGCAAAGACCCTTCTCACAAACGTTTTTAAGCTTTCAATCTCAAATACGATAGCTTCCGTCTGATGAAAAGAGTAAGTGGTATTGATATTAATTGGAGATAAGGACTGCCGACAAAGCTGGAAAGAGGAGGCCGATTGACAATGGTGCAGGGACCCTCCACATCGCAGTTGTGACGTCACGGGTCGGAGGTCCCGGTTAATTGGTTAAACTGGAGGAAGCAGGCCGGCAATACTACTATTGTAATGATGTCGATAGTATTGTTTGCATCGCCAGCCAATAATTAAAGTAAACCAAACCCCCGTGATTATAATACAATCCGAGCTTTTTATCTCCTCTGCTGGATAGCGGAGCTGCAGCAATAAAACAAAGGATTTCTTGCCTCTGATCGTAGATTTAGAAAGTTCATCTGCTTCCTTTTCTCAGTGGGCTTTCTCCATCTTCATTATGTCTAAATTACGAAATGAAGATATTCCTGGGCGTGCCACCTATTACCCATAATTTCTTGAGATAAGCATACACGGTTTTGGGCTTGAAATTACAAAGGTCTTCAAGATGAACCAAGCAACCATTTGTTCAATACAATCTGATATTGCTAATAACACATATGTTTCATTTGACCTTCATGAAAGAAGAAACGTGGCATAATTGCAAAAATCAACTGTTAATGTATAAATATATGCGCATAAAATCATTAAATTCATTTCCTTCTTCCTCTTCGGTTCTGACAGGAATGCCTAGTCTTAGCAGAAATATAAACTCGTTGTTCCCTAAAACTATCACCAAATTGACACTGTGGTGTTTATAAACATTTTATGTGTGTTAATTATAAATGTGTAAGAATTTTAACTGAATACATATCATTAGGCTTATGTTCCTATATCTAACAGGTATTTATTCCTTGGCCAAGCCAAAAAAGATATAGACAATCCTTTAAGGAATTATTATAATGATGAAAATATATGGCCAAAAACAGACCTCAGAAGAATATAAACAGGTATGACGTTTCGTCCACAGATTTTTGCGCCTTCTCAAGTACAAAAAAACCGGGAAACTTATGCGTGCTGGACCAAAGATTATATAAGTTGGGTAGAAACAGATCGTAAACTTTGCTCAAAGACTCAGTGACACTTTGAATACCAAGAGCATTCCGTTTGTTGATTTCATAGTTGAAAATTCCAAAATCTTGACAAATTGTTACAGAAACCAAACTCGGGACGAGCCCTTCATTATTTCTCAAATCATGCTAAAAATCAAAAGAAAGCTGTGATTTACAATCTCGTTGACAGAGCTATACTACCATTTAACGGCTACTTTCATTTTCAGAACTTGACCGTTGTGACTGATATTCCGATAGAAAATGGTGATCCATATTATTTTATTAAACTCAACATTACTAGTAGACTGAAAAATCTTTTACATTATCCTATTGCCAAAACTCGTGATATCAATGTTCCCAAAGTCAAGATCATTTTTACGTACTACAGAGGATTAGACATGAACATCTCCAAATTATTTCATCAGTACAATATTAGTACCATTTACAGATTCACCAACTTGTTTTATGAAGAACGGCAAAGATCAGTTGTGACCTGAGGATCCTCATTATGTGGTCTGCAAAATTATCTGCAGTGATTCCAATTCTGGTTATATTGTTCAGACTAAACGGACTCTAAAGACGAGGATTAAAGAATTATAAAGTACCTAATGATAAACATTAGGCTTTTACCAAACACAAAAATTAAGATCCTTGACGTTGTACCCATTTATTATCCGAGATTAATTTCCGAAATGATTCACAACAAAATCAACAAACGGAATGCTTTTAATATTCAAAGCGACCCAAAGTCTTTGAGCAAAGTTTTACGATCTTTTGCTACCCACTTGAAACCTCCTGTCATCTTTGGACATATACCACGAGTGTTTTGTACTTGAGAAGGTCCACAAATCCATGGAAGAAACGTCGTATTTTTTTCTATTCTCGCGAGGTCTGTTTTTTGGGCCAGATACGATCATAACAGTAACATGTATACAAAGAGGTAAATTTTAATGTAAGACTAATATCTGTTTACAGAAACGTATTAACTGTGGACATTTTTAAGCCAGACGTGTTTGTTATTTTACGTTATATTTGATTATAAAATGAGTTTAATGAGTTTAAAAGCTTTTAAAATGCACTATTAACTGTTAGATTATACTGATTACGATATTTTGTAATTTATTTGCTAGCACGTGCCGGAAAGGGAAGGATAAGTCGCGTGAACATTTGGAGTGTGAAGATCTTCGATCCACTTTGAACGGGAATGGACTGTACGGTGTGGCTTTAAAACCTAAAACAAACAAACGCCATTTTCTTAACACCGGATGGAGGTAAATTCATGGTTATACGTATCTTAAGGACACCCTCTCTCTCGCTCGCTCCCTCGTTCACGAGAATTGATGTTTTGTTGGTTTAACCCAGGCCAGAACCATATAATTACCAAATCACCTCTTCAAAACCTTCCAACCTACAAGGGAAGAAAACAACGACTAAGAGCAAAACGAGACCCGCAACAGGCCTCGCGGGCCCCTCATTTATCACGTTATTATGGTAGTCCTCCTTTTTCTCTTTGCTAGAAAATGAAAAAAGGGGCAGTTTTTTTGACACTGGCGCCTATACGGCCCCCCTGGGTGGGCAGAGGGGTGGAGGGGGTCGACACCTGCCCCGGAGGAGAGCACGAATTACTGCGTATAATTTGGTGCCAGGTAGTCAACTCATTCATGGTGTCGTGTGCACAAACAAGCGAACGCTTCTATCAGATCGTAACTACAGGACTTTGCCAGCGTCGTCGCCTGCTTGATAAATTAAGCGATAGCGGCTCACTCACCTGCCGTGCCGACTGTCCACTACTTCAACAGAATCTAATACCTGATCCTACTTTAACTTATAATTGCACTCTCTACTGACAAGTCTCCTGTATGACTTCATGAAACCAAGAGATCTACGGCCAGTCACATTTGTTTACGCCCTCACTAGTCAAGTTATTCGCAGACCAAGAAGGAACCTATCAAATCGTTTGTCGCAAAAAAGGGAAGAAGAATACCATTTGCTTATAAATTTTAGGAGCGTTTACATTTAGAGATCTTAATGTAGATGTATAGACCACACATTTCAGAGAAAATTTCAGCTCGTCCAAACAAATACCGAATTTTTAATCACTATTTCACGGTTAAGCACCAGGTTCAGATTTCTCGACGTTGACGTTTCTATCGCTGTCTTCAAGACTATGATAGTCTGAAAAATTTATTAATAATTTGCACAGGAAAAGCTTACCGAATATTTACGTAGGAATATTCTAAACGATACATCAAGAATAATCATTTTCCCAATATAATTTAGGATATCCCTTGCTTCCCCTAAGTCCGAAGGCTATAAAATAATTGGTTAAGAAATAGAAAAGAATTATATACTGAAATTTTCACGAAAGCTATTACTGTGACCAGGTAGGAAATTTTCTTTATGACCGTGGTCTAGATACCTGTAATTTACTGCACAGTATAGTTAGGCAATAAATCTACAGTTAAAGAACTGTGTTATCTTTCATTTTTATGATTAACAGGATAATGTCTCCAAATACGACACAGGAAAATTTGTTCAAGCACACAAATATTATTTTCAGGATTCCTGGTAACCCGAATTTACTGAGGCGATGCCGGGAAATTGTCCTTATAATGGACTAGACATAAAGTAAACGTAATATGCTTCTTTCTGATAATTACCAAAAACTAAATTGTCGTTTTGTTTACAGAAAGTTAACGCAAATAACTCACAAATAAACGTATTCCAATTCAGATTAAACTGAAATCCACCAATTGTTGCTGAAGAATCCAAACCACACGTATTTGAATGGTTATCATTCTTCAGCGACATCAGGATATGATCCAAATAGTTTATATTAACTGTTATAAATAAAATCTATTCTTTGCTCCCCAAATAAATTATTCCTTCTTCAGTATTACTGTCGAAAAAGTTACAAAATAACATAAACACGTTACTATCGAAAAACGAAATTTTTATAATTTATATTTATCTGAAATTTTAGTATCAAGAAATAAATATATTACGGAATAAATCAGAAAATAAATATGTTACTGTATAATTCAGAAAATAGATATTTAATGTCTTCTTAAGTTCATAATTACCAACAAAAATAGAAATCTGACTAGTATTAAATATAAATATAATGTGTGTATCATGGCAAAAGACACAATTTATTAAAATTTAAATTTTGCTACAAAACGTTTTTTCGACTCTGGAAGCTGTTTGAAGAAGTCATATTTTTCCCCGTTAAATGGCTAATATAAATTCGCAACATATTTTAATTACATACAACTGAAGAGGTTCCTGAACGTAGGAAACGTTTGGTAGTTAAATTGAAATTTATTAAATTCTGACTTTCGTCATTTTAAATAATAATTACATTTACAGTGAAAATATGTATAGGAAACGTTTCGTACCGACTTTGGGACTTCATCAGGTGATACATATATATTAATGAGATATAAACGCAGTATTAATTAAATCCATAGAATATAAAAATTTCTTCTTGATTTAATTGTTACATTAGAATTAATTAGTTTCTAATAGGGTAAGAAATTTAATTAACATGTTCCAAATCAAACCCTTTCCATATGATAAAGAAATTTTAAAATAATTACTTATTTCATACAAGTTATAGACGAAAAATATGTCCATTTTGTATACATACTTTCAGTGTAAATGTAATTATTGGACTTCTCAATATATGAAATATCAATTTTCTGATATATTTATTTGGAAATTATTTCACACACTTCCCGAGGCAAACGGGTAGTTGTAGAACTGTCTCTAATAAATTCAGTAAACAAGAAAACTAATTCTGATATTCTAAAATTAGAAATGCAACGGAAAATTTATTTGAAACATAACCCAATTTTTTAAATCAAATAATAATGTAAATATTCAACTTCCACTAACAATTATTCTTTCATAATAAAGCAATAATGTATCATATATTAATATACATAGATACTTATACAGAATTAACGGTTTGCAAATTATTTTATGGATGTCGTTAGTTGTGCAGCATATTAATTGAAATCAATTGAAATATTTATAAGCAACCATATGTTCAAAAATAAACCCTATACTGTCAAAATATATAACAATCAGACTGACAAAAGAACACATTTTATTGGCGTTATTTTTTCATAATAAAACAAATAAATGGCTGGATTTCTATCTGGTACAATAAAATAGCGTACACAACGTAATAAACTATAATATCATTGACCTTTAGAAACGTTTTATTTATATAAAGTGTTTCATGTCAGACCGAAAAGGGTTTAGCGAAACAACTGGAATGGAAGTTAGGTTATGTTATCCAGAAACTATGAATAAAAATTGTGAAAATTATTAATCGTGGTCGAGTTGAAAATCATTCATATCAGTTGTCAAGGACGTTGCCGAAGAAGCTCACGTCCTATCCTATAGAGATCGGCGCTGTAAAAGATCTACGTCGCTTTGACGGTATAACTTTGTCAGATGCGTGTGACATGACGGAATTTTCGAATGTTAGATTCATTTTAATAAAATGCTTGTTTTAAAATACTTATGTAATATTATATAATTACAATTGTCTAACGGTTAAAAACTTTATCTTTCGACACTCATCTGTGTGCAGCCATGCATATTTATATAATTTTATGTAAAATGAATTTTTGCTAAAACATTAAAAATGAAACATTTGAAACTACTTTATAGTGATATATATAGAACGTAGTTTCAAATATATATATATATATATATATGTATATGTATATATATAAATTAGTTTATAGTGTTTATACTAATATATACTGTGATATATATTAGCTTAAGTATATATTAGTTTACAGTGTGGGTTAAATTGTGTTCGATAATACTTATTATTCAGACAAGTTCCTAAAATAAATATAATTTTATATTTTATGTAATAATCTGTATTTAACAGTTTATCGGCTCGATATGTATCTACTTTAACAAGTAGATGATGTTTGTAAAGTCCGTTCTTTGTAATATCAATTCTAAATATTAGAGTTAACAGCGAAATACATGATCGGGTGTTTTTATTTTCGATTTATTTGTTTCCGTGGATAGATTTTTTATTGTTTTAATTCAGTAGCGTTACTTATGTTATAAGGATTATCCTGATAGTATTATCTAGCGAATTGGTAATTCATTTAATAAATTATGGTTACTGTTGATGTAAACGAGTATTTTTTGTTTCATGCAGTTTCATTAGACGGGATATGATAGTAGTTTTATTTCACTTTTGTAATGTTATTTATGAATTTATATTTCATCAACTTACATCAGCTGACAATTTTTTTTACCTTAGGTCCTTCGTCATTTCTAAATTTTCAGTGTACATATTTTTCATCTAAAACTGTATCCTTTTGACTTTACGTTGTTTAATCATTTTATTAATTGTTTTATTTTGACTTCTTCAGGTATTGTTTGTTTCTAAATTGTTTTGCCAACATATTTTGTTTCTAAATAATAATCAATGGTTCAGAAAGTTTATTTGTAATAATGTAAATAATTTTATATTTCCTTTGTATTATACTTTCTTAACGAATATTTGTGTCCATCAGATGAATTATTTAAAAAATAGTTGTCATTTAGTTCGGTCACATATTTTGTGATGTTAGTAAGAAAAATAATTATAGAAATCACTCAAACTCAACGGTTTCGCGATATTTTGAGCTAATTTATCGTGTTTTTTACTCTAATAGTTTTATATAATTTGTTATAGAAATGTAAGTTTTAATATAATTAGTTTTAATTTTAGGAGTGTTTGTTGATTTTCCTTATCGCATTTATTCTTTATATATATTTATTAACCGGCGTTACATCACTTTTTGACACTTAACTGTCATCTAGTCCTATCTTGATGCTCCAACAAACTTACTTTTATTTTCAGTTCTTCGAAACTTCATCTAGACATCTTAGCTTGGGATTTCCTTTTATTCTACCTTCTGGCTGTGAGATGGTTAATTTCTTTCACCGGTCAATGTCTTCCATTCTTCTTTCGTGTCCCAGCCCTTTAAGACTACATATTTTTATAGCATGTAGTATGTTAGGATTTTATACAGTTTGTATAGCTCTCTGTATTTTATCCTCCACTTGTCTTAAATTCAGCCATAAATACTCCTCTTCCCTTAAATTATTATCAATTTTAACTATCTCATAACAGAAAAAAACAGAAATCAATTTTGAACAACATGATTTGTAAAATTTGTAGACAGTTTGATCAACTGTTGTGATCCTTGTTAATACTATTGCCAGACTGAAGAGTTGTAGTCAAAGTTACAACACTTTACAAAGAATATGAATACACGATATAAATTAACAAAGATTATTTAGTAAGCTATCATAAATACAATTTGAATAAGAAGTGTCCTGTTTACCATTTAAAGGACGTTTGTTGGTGTTAATATTTCTGAAACTAAACTTTTATAAAAATTTGTTTCCTTTTCTAAAATAATAGTATTATCAAAATTGAAAGAGTGAGGAAGATCTAGTCAATGTTTTGTAATAGGTGATTGTTTGTAATTGGGTTTATGTGCCTTAATTCTGTTTATCAAAGATCGTTTGGTCTGGCCAATATAACAAATTCAGCAATTAACGCAACTAATTTTATAAACAACATTATTCAACTTCAAAGCATTAAGCCAATATTCTCGTTTTTTAACAAAATAAGACAAAGAATTAACAAATTAAAAATTACAGAGATCTGTAGTTTTTTTAACAACGTATTAAATTTAATAATAAACAATCATAATAAGGTAAAACAATAAAATTGTTAGTATAGGTTATTTTACAAACAATAGTTTTTTATGATTATAATTCTGAGATTAATGATTTTGACAATAAAATCAATACGATAATAATTAGCCATTAAAATTTTAAATACATATTTAAGGATGTCAAAATGATGTGAAATATCAGACAATGACAAAACTTTGTCATTAAAATTAAAAATCATAGCCTTTTCTTTGATTAATTTGATTATTATATATAAATTTAAAACTACCTAAGTTTTATGAAACCAATTAAAATTGAAACAATGTTTTTGACGGAAAATATACACTTCTAAAAAATTCAGACGACTATCAATTTCTAATTCATATTTGAACAATTGTTATTAAATACAGCCATTAATCAATCCATCCAATTTGTCAGAACGGAAAATATAAAATACGTCGTCAACAGTCCTATAATACACTATAGGATTAAATGTTTCTCAAGACAAGCATTTTCTAAGTCCCTCATTACAATTTCTGGAAAGGAAAATGACGAACCCATTGAAACGTTTATAAAATTTTCAAATTATGTTCAGAACTGATGTATGATTTTTTCTGTTAATTTCTTGTGTTATTGTTTCACAGATGTTAATAATGTTTCTATTATATTCTCAATTTTTCTTCGCCATTCTTAGTGACTGCACAGCATTAATATAAGATTAAAGGTCTTATTAATGTTGTATATATTATTATTTTTGTCTACCTTCTTACTCTTTTTGACATCATTAGCTTTTTAAGCTATAATAACTTTTGTTGCTTGGACTTATTCTGTGTTTAATTTCTATTGAGTTGATATTATCACTTGTGAGTATCTCCTAATTACTTGAATTTGTTTCCGTTTCCTATGTTGAGAGCGTTCATTTAAATATTTCTATTGTTAGAAGTGTCAATGAATTTTGTTTTACCTTAGTTAACTTTTATCCCTCTTGTGCTACTGCACACTCTAACCTTACACATAAGCATTTCTTATTGATTTCTCCTGTTTTCCAGTTAGAACTACATCTTGCTGGTATTTGTACTGATTAATGTAGTATGGTTACACACGTAATTACGACAGACACATATTTTTCTTATACAAAGAGGAAATGAATTCAGAGATAAATATTTTTCTATGCTAACCGATTAGGAGGATTCTAAGCAGAGTGGGAGGTACGAGAGAGATCTTATAAGATAGAGGTGAAAGAATGAGAACGATAGAGCGATAGAGAGAAATTTCTATTCGTTTTCAAGAAAGTGTTGCAAGAGGACAGAGATTAAGGTTGAGGTCGAAACCCATACTGATATAGACCTACGTGATTCAGTGTAGTTACCGAGATAACTGTCTTACTTACGCGTTTACTACTCACCCCTTCTTCATTTCACGTCGTCTAGTATTACTAAAACTCATTCAAAATTTTCTAAGAAAATATTGTCTCTGAAATAAATAAACTATTATCATAAAATTTGTATTTCATGTTTTATTTTCATTACTAACATTAGTATTGTCGAAAATTAATGAGAAAAAATACTGTTATCCATCGGTTATTCGCAATTTAATTTCTTTGTTATCTCCTAAACCAGGTCAGATACATGGATGAATATTTATGATATCTGCCAAAGCAACCGTAATTTCTCGGAAAATGATGCTTGATTAAGGAAGTAATGTATCTTCGGTACAGGAGACCTACTGCGACCACTCCCGTAAATATATTTCTCGTCTTCGTGATAATATACTTCCTTTTCGTAAAAATAATTGATGATTATCCACTTTAGGTAGCAAATATTTCTCTTTTGTCGTTTTTTATTACAACTTTCCGCTTTTATGTTTGTGAACAATTGTGAAAGATGAACAAAAACAATATACTTGAATAATCCGCAAGATGTAGATTAAATTCGTTGTCTTCTTTTAGAAGAAGATAATTATGATACAGTATATTGAAGAATCTTCAGACGAGTCGGAAACTGAAAATATTTTAGGAACTAGGTCTGATGACTCGGATACGAATCGTGAAATTGACGAACCAGATTCAGAAAATACTGCAGTCCATGTTTCAAGGAAACTAGAAAACAACGTAAAACACAATATTCTTGTGAAAAGTTTTTTGTGTTTGCGCATACACACAAAAATAGTTTGCTAAGAATTCCTGGTCAAAAATTCAAAAAGACATTGTAATTAACTATTATTAATGTAATAGATTATGATATTATGTATACAAAACAATAATAGTTAACCGTATAAATTACTAACTACATTTTTAAACAATTATATTTCAACCACTCCGGAACTGTTTATCTATCTGGCATCTAACTGATGTTCCGTTTACAAAATTAGAGTCTCAGTATTTTATTAATGATATTGGTGATACTAGAAAATAAGTATTTTGAATAAAATGCCAATTTTTTAATTAAACCAGACTGTAATTGTATGTATGAATTATACATATATGTGTCTTAAATGTGTATGTTAAATATATGTAAAAAGATTCAGCAAACGGAATCGTTCACTTTAGGTCCCCTGGACCTAGCGCGACTAACCGCGTTACTTTAACTTTCATATATACTATAATAAAATTTTATTTAAGTCGGGTAATAAGTGAGTTAATAAGGAGAGAAAATTCCAGTATAAGCACTGTTGGCCAAATCAGTTGTCCTCGAAGGGGCCAAGCTACCGGCTTCGTAGATAAATTTGGCAGCAACAGGGACTGGAGACAGGGGGCGTTCGCCCTTGCCCTTGAGTTATGGTGCTTAGTAAAACACACACACACATCGGCAGACCCAGACAGCTGGTATGCACCCATTTATCGCTGATGTGGGAGCGTGGAGGAAGAGTTTGCAGTGGGTCAACCGTCTTCCACCCCACAACCATATAAATTATAATGTTACGACTACGGTCCTGACAGGGGAATTATTTCACCCGCTATTACTGGCTCTTCCCACCACACCGAGATATGTAAACTAGAGGGAGGGTATGGCGCCAGTCGCTGGACCAGGTCTGCTTTAATTTCATTAACTTTTATGGCTCGATGCAGAAAAAAATTACAAGCACGAGGGCATTTTCCAATCCTCTCGTGGCTATCTTATTTGTTCGGGACGAGAGTAGCAGGTAATTATATGAATGGACAGAGCTGGGAGATCGCGCACAGACCACGTAAAATGTTCGGATCTCGCTGGGCTGGGGAAGGTAATTACAGCTGCTGGTGGTCGTGTTATTATTATAATCGGCTATTTGGAGCGTGCTCAGGCCTCGTCCGGAAGTGGCAATGGGGAAAGGCCGCTGTCATCGAAACTTGTCATTTGATGACAATGCGAAGTTGAAAATCCGGTTTATTAAATAAGTTCTCCCAGCCCAGAAGATAACTTTTTATAAAAAAAAATAAGAATTTGAATAATAGTATGCGCCGTTCTATTTCTTCTAATTGTCTCAAAGATGATAAAAAATAAGGTCAGTAACCCATAAACTGAAGATTTATTTGTAGAGTACCTGATGCATGCTACTCGTCTACACGGAAAAATAAATCTTCATACCCTGATACAATACATTTTCAGAATAATAGATGCGTCAAAAGTATACATAAATTATATTGGATTTGATTTTAATAGTATGTAGTAACTATTTGTAATTATGTTTAATGCAAAATAGCAGACCATAAAAAATTAAATAACTAAAAATATTTAAATAGCAACTATAAAGACAGATAAAAATCAATACATATATAATCAACAAACAATCTCAATTCATTATATGTTCTTGAGCTTTCGGAACCATTGTGCCATTACCACTTGAAAAGATATTAATTTTATCAGTAAATGCCTCCTTGTAACACCATATTGTAATACAATACAATAAAATAGAAAAATAAAGATGAAGGAAGTGATAATATAAATATCAGCGATTCTCGAAACCCTAGTCCTTTCTTCAAGTGGCAGAAAAAACAAAACACAAGAACCAAGAGCGACACAACCGTAAAATACAGTTGAAAATCTGAAAAGCACAAAATAGACCTTTCAAGTAGTGTACTATATTGTGCGGTTATGCCGCTCTATGCTCTTGCATTTTTCTGTCTTTTTGGCACCTTAAGAAAGGAACAAGGTTTCCAGGAACATTGTGTGGTATATATATCATCACTTCTTTGGCCTGTATTTGGGAATTTTATCTTATTATGAATTTTCAAAAACATACATTATATATTTTCATTTCATATTTAATTAAATATAATAGACAAAAAAACGGTCTTTGATTATAAGAGTTTAAGATCATATAGGAAATATAAAATTGTCTCTAAAGATTGTTTAGAATTTAATATGTTAAATTTTGAAAACGCTTTCTATATATGAATTATTTTGGAAATATTACACATTTAAAGTAATCTTAATAACATCAGACAAGATTCTAAATATCCAAACAGTATCTATGACTTTATTTTACTTAAGCTTTGACATGTATCGCCTTTGTATTTACCTCGTCGAATTTAAAATTTTTTAAGTATTAGATGGTCCATTGTTTCAGGAAGATGCGGATTTCGAAGCGTTATAAGTAGTTCACGATTTAATAGTTTCTGGTCTGTTATTATAGTCGATTTTTCTTATTATAAAATACCATTTCGCGTTTTTTACTTTTCTGAATAGTGGATTGCGCATTTCGCTGGAACAATAGCAGTCATCTGTGTACCAATCGTCCCCAATTTAGAATTATATTTCTCGTACAATGAAGCCAAGATTATTGGTTGTAAATCGTTTAAATTGATTAATTAAATTCTGCGAGAGAAAAACATATTTCTAGTGCCTTTAAACACTTTATATTAAGAATAAATCAATAATTATGGCTGAAATATTAATACTATATTTTTACATGCGGCTTTCAAATTGTCTTAAACGGACAAGTATGCTAAATAATATTCCGAATAAGTGTCTCAAAGCATTGAATAGATTTAGTCCTAGGTTGAGGGAATATGATACGTAATTACATAAAATTATATGTAGTTAATATAAACTGTGAAAAGCCAATCTAATTCACTAAATTATTGCTGTACAATATAATTCAGAATACAGTATAATATTTTCAATTAATTGAAACTATTACGAAAAATACATTGAAATAACTACCTTTGATAAAACACGGGAATATTTATTTAACATTACTACGAGTACAGTACAATATTAATAATGACTTGTACTGTTGACGCGACCATAATATTAAAATTAATATAATACTAATAATTACACGCAAAATAGATAAGATGTAAAAAAGCATTCAACGATTTTGCTTTAATTGTTGAGGTGAAAACTAAAACTAGGATACTTTCCATTACCATCCGTCTAATAAATCACTATGTCACTCATATCGGAAACAAAGTAGATGACAGAAATCAGTTTAATAAAATATTATTTAAATGTACATATTATATATATTATATACTGTATTATATCAGCATTCCGCTGTCAGATTTGCCGTTCGTTAAGAAATGGTTTCCAGCCTCCATTAGTCTATATATATATATATATATATATATATATATATATATATGTAATCAAATTAAGATATGCAAATTTATTGAAAAATCTTATTGGACGTTCTGATTCGTGTAATCAACATCTTTTCTAATATATTTACTTCGAATTAAATATTTATTTCTAAAGTCTTTACCTTTCTAAAAATATTTTGAACTCATTTGATTCGCGTACCTCATTATTATTATACTATTTCTTAAAGCACGTGCTCTACACCGTTAGTCAATACATATGTTCCGAAATTAAAATATAAAACATCTGTGATGAAAGTAAAATAATTTGATGCGATAATGAACATATTTGGACGGACCTCATAAGAATCTTAACTTAACAAATACAAATGTTTCCTCCGGACATTGTGGACCTTCTCAAGTATAAAAACGGGGAAAATTCAGCGTACTGGTATATATATATATATATATATATATATATATATATATATATATATGATACACACATATCAAGTTGATCGTAAACTTTACTCAAAAAGTCAGTGTCACTTTGAATATTAAATTTGTTGATTTTGATGTAAATAAACTCGGAAATGAGTCTTTGGTAATGATCGGATTCAACATCAAGGATCTTAATTTTGATCCAGTTTGCATTTCGTTTGTTTAAATACGAGTGTTGAGTAATAACAGTATGTTTATCAGAACGTAATTTATGATTAGATATGTGCTCTTTAATACTAGTCTTTACAGTCCGTTTAGTCTGACCAATATAAACTGATTTACAATTACTGCAGCTGATTTTGTAGACCACAAAATGAGTATCTGCAAGCAGCAAAACCAAATAATAGAATTATATAATTATATAATATTTATCTACTTATATAATATGTTTCTTATATCATCTATTCGTTTTGTTTTCCAACTATCGCGTTGTACGTAATGAACAGTTTTTTTATATTGTGTAGTGTCTTTACCGTAATAAAAAATATCACAAATAAATCAAGGAAAGCCACCTCTTTAAACTTTTTTTGCGAAGAACTTCTTCACTGTTCTTGTTCTACATGACATTTTCGTTTCGAATCCCTCGTTGATTTTGACGTGTTGCCTTCATGCAGCCTTTTACGTGTAGCTCATGTACGTCTCTGTGATAAAACATTTATATGTACAGAAATGTAAATTGAGTCCAAACCGCAGTTTGCTGCCCCTGCAACCCTGTGGAGTTAAGTAAGCCATTTTCGAGCCAGGCACCAAATTAAAAGGCTGCCTAGCCCTCTCCGGGAACCGGGACGTTAGATTTATTGGCAGGCCGCAGTAAATCAAACTACACACAGGTAAGTTGTAAAGGCATTATGAGGCCTCGTCCAGATCGACGTCTGCCTAATCGCCGCTGATGTTTGTTTTATGCCTGACGGAATAGGGTTGTTGACACCGAGCAACAAAGAATGAAGCCAAACAGTAACCGACCGTGGGAATATAAATCTTCTATAATAATTAATCACTTGTATTGCTACTCTGGTAGCTTCCTTTTTTATGGATACGTGATCCGCCCAACGTTTATTTTCCCACTATCTAACATCTTAAACGTTTCTACAAGATATGGAATATAAATGATAGTGGGTCTTGGTATACTGCTATTTTAGATTTACTCACAGTTCTGTAGCATACTCTAATGATTTTTTAAATTCAGATGTTACAGCTTCCACGCTCTCTATATACAATGGGATGCCAATTATAAAGGAAAGAAAATTTGAAGATGTAAAAGAATTCGCAGTATTGAAATTTTTTACACAGTAAAAAGTACTTTATTTACGATTTGAGATATCGGGATACTGTAAGCATTCGAATGTAAGAATATAATAAGATCAATAGTTTTTTAATTTTAATTTTACTCAAATTTCGTATATCGTCGAGCTGTAGAAACTGCTTAATATTAATATACCTCTTGTATCTGCATTCTTCCAAAATAAATTGTTATCTTTATTGTTCCGAATAGTACAAACACTGCTTACCGTTATTTACGTAGAGCTGTTACATTTTATTTTATTTACAGAAACTTTTTCATTACAATTATTGATGTTAGTAAAGTTTATATTTACAACTCAATAAAATCGATCATGATATTATGATTAGTTCATGTCTCTAATAATACAATGCATTGTACACTGGTGAGAAAACTGACTTCAGTTTTATCTTTTTATCGCCGATTTATATATCTCCTCGAAAGCAACAATGTTTACACAAACGTTGTGTGGTGTTTATAAAATGATAAATATATCTGTAAATGCGGGCTTCTGTTATGTACTGAAAATAGTTCATGCATAAATAATTATTCAATTAGTCAACGATTTTAGGGGAAATTCGTTCAACTCACGAGATCGAATAACAAATCTTCGAAAGTGTAAAATGTCTGTGATATGTTCTAAAGGACAATCTATCGTTAAAAAGTGAACAATTTACGTTTGTTTTGAAAATTAATTATAAGAAAAGTAGCCAAAAGAAGTGATCATATAAATACCACACAACGTTTCTGGAAATCTTGTCCCTTTCTTCAAGTGCTAAGAAAACTTAAAAACACAAGAGACTACAGCGACGCAACTGAACAATTGTCAGTTGACAAAACTCAAAACCTATACAACTAAATTTTAAAGTATAAATATAATAATTGTTTATACCAGTATAAATTATTGTAATGGGGGTCACCTTTATAAATAGAAAATTATTACAAATAGTTATTAAGTGTCACCAATTAATACAGACGTGATAATACGTCCTTAAATGAAGATATCTACTTTTAGAGAGTGCAATTATATAACACCTATTGATTCTACCTGTTGTGTTTTTCCTTATATTTTTACGGTGACTGTTTAAAACATTGCACCATTGAATTTGAGTGTGTATGATACTGTTATTCATTTTTAGTGGATGATCTCGGCGGGCTACTTCTGTCAATCCATCGAACAAGAATATATAGTACGTCATTCATTGAAATCCAACGAAATATTACTGTTAATTTGATTTAAGTCCACAGATGTTTATTAATCAGAACTAATTACACTAATAAATTACGTAAACTGAGAAAGTTGGCAACATCAATTATCATTTCGTATTTATGAAATATGTTACGTTTTCATAAATAATAATTACCGCTTATGAGCATTATTTGCTGTTGTTTTAGAGATACATTATATAAATAATTATAATTATTATTAATATTGTAAATTAATTGTTATAATAATTACATATTTTTGGCTATCCCTCTACTCATTTATAATTATAAAAGAAAAAATCATAACATATGAGGGAAATTTGAGTTAATGGTAAATGACTTAAAGGTTTTCAAGGATTAAATTAATTGATTATATTTTTCTGTAAATCAAGTACTATACAATATTAAGTTATCGGAAACCATTTTTCATTATTACACATGAATTATTTCAGTTTGTATGAATCGACTGTTTGTGTAATGGTTGTGGGTTGCAAGATCAGTAAGCCGAAAAATCAGTTTATTCGTTAGTAACAGAAATATGCATTTGCAGAATTGAGTAAAAATTTATTTTTCTAGCTGTACATAAAAATTATTTTCTAATCAAAATGTATGGGTTACGTTCACTAACGCTTTTAAAGTTCTCAAGTGTATTAAATAAATATAATTTTTCATAATATTTTAAACAGAGAAAAACATTAATAATAACGTTTAAATATCGCTTTTATTCACGGAGTATTAATTTCTCAATTTCGAATTACGACTTATTAATCAAAATGATAAAAAAATGTTTTGTTATTAATGTATAATTCTGATAAGAAACAGTATAATATAAAGAATATTTGAAGCATTGTGTTGTAACCCAGAATCTAGATTTTTTAACTAAACTTATACAGAAAACAATCTATAGAAAGATTTGTGTAAGACGTCGCGGTTTACACTTTTTGTTAGCTTTCCAACAAAAGAGAATACCTTTTCCAAGTTAATAGATCGTTTAATTCAATTCATCACTGTATTTAAACAGTTTTATGACTGTAATTCAGTTTTATTTTTACTTGGTTATGTCCAGCTGTAATAATTACGCTATACTCATTTTTTGCCAACACTTTTACAGAATATTTATTCCAATGTGCAAAAAAGTTTATAAACTCATATTTTTATTATTAAAAGTGTTATTAAACATTTGGAAAAGTGGTAACATGTAAGTTAATGTAATTAAACGTATAGTTTCTTAAGTCTAAGTTGTTGATACAACTAAAATAAATCATAATAATGAAAGAAATCGGTCAGAATAATTTTACATTTTTTACTGAGGAAATTTAACCATGGGTAGAATTTTTTCCCTTAATTTACAACTAATTTCTAACAAAAACGTCACTAACCATTAAACAAACGCATTACATTAATGGAGTAATAGATGGCGCTGTTATTTCCTTATTACTTCCTGTGACTGGTGCGATGTATTACAAAAATATGAAACCATTTTGCAAAATAGCAATTTATATTCTTAATTATGAAAGAAAAAGAGGGAAATTAATTATTTTATTATAAAAAATAGTATTAGTAATTATATTTATCTGACATTTTAAATTTTGTTTTGTTTTCGGAAGTAAATTTGTAATATATATTTTTTTGTTATGTTAGTAACTGACCAAATTTTACGAATGTAATGTAATAAGTTTTGATAAAAGTTATAGTATACTGTATTTTTGTTTTCTCCTTTTTAGTTTCAATGAAGCGTGTAATCAGTTTGGTAATCACTTTCAAACTCTTCCGACATACATTTTAATTTCAATTTTATGAACTCAAAAAAACAATGCTATTAAATAAAACAATCATTAAGTTTTAAGTTTTCGATTAACCAAATTTACTCGTTTTAAAGTGTGATATTAGTGTTAGTACATCTAATATGCTTGTGAAACAGTGAACAATTTTCCCATAATTAAAATTCTATTACTCGATTGTAATAGATTATGTGGTTAATGAATATTGTTGATGATTGAATATTGTTCTGTCATCGGAAGTAAATCAGTACACAATCGTTGAAGAGAACCGGTTTGTGAGACGTTCGTTAAAAACTGATTGCAATATTTGGTCGGGAGATACAAACAAGTGTAGTTAATACAAGGTTGGTAAGTATAAACGCAAAAATTATTTTTTTACCAACCACATACTTGAATGTAGAAAAAATACAATAATGAGTTGCAGAGAATGGAGAAGTTCTTGATTTATATCGTGATCTCCTCTCTCACTTTTTAACTGATACGCCTTAATAACAAGACATATTCATCTAATTGTAAATATTTGGACGTGTAATTAAAAGAAATATCAATTTAAAAATTTAGAAATTTAAACAACAATTATTATTCTGGACCATTTAACTGCAATCGACTAATGAAGAGCTGGCAAGAAAGCTCTTAATAGCAGCACAATGTGTTGAATAGCGAGAGATCACAATTAAGCTCGCACAAAGTTTTTTCGTATGTGGTAGGGTCAACTTTTAAAAGCCGCGATAGTCGTTGGCTCGTTAACGTCAGACTCCATGAGTTTCAGTTCGCTCGGTTGTAAAAATTTATAACCTAATCACACAAAGACACAACCTGAACCTCACACACACGAGAGTAAAAAAGAGAGAGAACTTTGGCAAGACTTTCAGGTTAACGTGCTCGTACCTCGCGCTAATCGGCTAATGAAGGAGCAATCAGGGTCTGGAAAGCAGTCAGTTTTCCACTCCCCTCATTTCCCATCCATCTTTACCCGTCTCGGCCCATCCGCTAATGGTCTTGCAGACGCATGACTTATAAAGTCTGGTACACGGGTTTTATTACACGAAAGCCAGAACCAGTTATCTTACGCAAAAGTAAACAATGAGAAACTCTAACCCTATACTTACTTAAAGTGGACAACAACAAGAGCAGGGAGAAATTACTTGCCAGAGCAGGTTATTTATGACTATCGGGTTGGTGGTACTGTGGGAGCAGAATCCCTAAGGACATAGGGCGCCATGTCTATGACGTGACGCCTCAGAGTAATGGTTATTCACAAATTTTGCTATAATCCTCCACATAACTTAGTTCCAACAAAGACGCGTAAATTTAATTGCAAGCAAGTTTGAAGACGATTAATATCCAGAATCGTATGTGAACGAGATTATCCTCTCAAAGAAGATTTACGTTGTAGTTAAATGCTCGTAGCATAAAACTCATTCTAAATATCAGTAAAAAATTTAAGGTTAAAATTATTCCCTGCTGAAATTTCTACAGAATTAGAATCTTAAATACTGATAGAGCTGTAAAATGGCATTTATCCTGCACGACGAACTATCCATACTATTAAGAAAATATTTTTATTATATTATTCCTGTTTCATTACAATGTATCACTGAAATGATGATTGTTCCTCTCCTCTAATAATGAAATGCGTTGCTGTTATATTATTATATATTTTATTAAATACTGCTGGGTGCAGATATAATAATAAAAAATGTAAGTTATATCCACGAAATTATTAAATACATAATGTAAATATTTCTGGTCATTATTTCAATAATATTCCACAACATATTTTACTCAATTGTGTAAAATTCAAGTCCTGTTTAAAATAAAACTTTTTTGTCAAACTACTGTATTATATGCTTTTTGGGAAATAGCCATTATTACTGTCACGATTACTTATTATTTGAATATATTTCGGATTATTAAGGAATTATAATATGTAAAAAAAAGCATACGAAGCCATAAGAACATGATAACACAAATATAATGTTGGCCTTTCGCCAAGGGTCATTGACTAAAATAGTAGATATCTTATTGTAGTGCAAGGAAGAAACTAACAACAACTAAGTTTTTATTATGAAATTTTATCACGTCCGACATAAACAATATATATTTATTACAAATTAATAAAATGTCAAACTAATTCTATCGCTCATATTTGTACATGTTGATGGGACGGACATGATATTATGATCATATGTATATTTTTTTTACAGATGATAATGGCAAGAGGCCGAAAGCTTATAATAACAAATATATATATATATATATATATATATATATATATATATATATAATTGTAACTGTACTGACTTATGATGTTTACTTTTAGTTAATTAATTACAATTTCTTGGTGTGTTAGTGTGTTTTATCCAGATGTTTGTGCATAAATACAAACACAATACTACTAAAATAAGAATATACAACGGAATATAATACCATTTAATTAAGAATCCCATAATTTTTTATAAATATTTAAGAAGCTCAATTGCACATTTGATTCCTTATTTTGAAATTTCAGCGAAATTATACAAAAGAAAATAATAATATGGCAATATCAAAGCTCTTAGATTAAATTGATTTTGACATAAATAAATGAAACACATGTACGTATAAATGTTATAATAATTAATAATTACCACCGATGACTACGGAAAAAATTACCTACTTCCAAATTATTATATCGCAGCTGCATTTGTGAATTTATAGTTTTCGATGTATATACGATATTAATTTACGATATATTGTCCTCGAAAATATTCCTTCAATCTGTTCACTAACATGTATTAGCCAATGGAAGTTATAATGAGTGTTCAGGTTCGTTTAAGATCGCTAGCAACAGAATCTTTCCAGAAGACAATATTTGTTTGAATAATAATTCTGTTAAAATCTGAAGATATGAGTGAGAAAAATTAAAAAAATATTTGCCGGTTGACGTATACATTTTTAATTAAATATGCTCCGTTATTTTACTTTTCCCGGAACTCAGAAATTATATAAATCACTTTAGATAACTCTGAAGTATATATTTGTCATAGTTTCATTACTTAATAAAAAATTATTATAGCTCAACATGATGAATTAAAATATGTTCAAAATAGTATCATGTATTTACAATTGCAATATATATATATCAAGACATCTATAGTTTTAGACAGTTACCAAATACCAACAAAATTAAAATTGTTTATGTACATTACTTTTTCAGTTCTTATTAAGATCGAGTATATTTTATATTTGTTTTAGAAAATTTTCACATAAGAATAATGTATAAATATTTTTTTTGTTAGAGACGTATAATGCGGTTATTATATATTTATTGTCCGCTAAAATTCTCGCTCAACTTTATATGAGAAAACTTTTAAATTTATGTTAAGTGGTATTTGATATAAGAAAAGAACTTTAAATGTTTAAACGTATTAAAAATTTTGAAAATATGTGCGAGATGACACTGTCATGTCTGAAACCTGTGGTTTACTTTTGTTTTCATTATTTATATGAAGCAAGCTTCCAGGCTTGTGTGTCGTAGCAGTAATAAGACTCCGGAAAATGACATAAAATTGTAATATTTATACTGAAAAAGGGTGTTCTGCGACGGTCCGAAGATAGGCATAAGTGCGCCTGAGACAAGAGGGGATGTCTTATATGCCACCACGATGCGGAGGACAGCATGATAAATAGCGAAGTCGCGAGCCAACGGAAGAGAAATGTGGAGAAATAAATTACGAAATGCTTAAGACAATAGGATGAAGGCTCGCTAAAAAGGATTGGGGGACGAAAGGGCGGAGATGGGAGGGGGTCGACGAGCCAGGCCTCCCACGCAGTCTACAAACATGTAATTACTGGAGGGCTACGCTATACGGACAGGGCTGAAAACATCGGCTTCGAGCGGTGGGTGGCCCCGGAGTATTTCCAGAAATCACCATGCTCTCATAAATATCACATCAGAAAAAATCATTGCCATTCAGGACTCAGTCGCTAACCTAATAAAGTGTGCTGGCAAGTCGGTATGAAGACATTTATTCTATTATATTTCCATATATAGACACTTACTTAATTTAATGGAGGAGAAATTTCTGTTATACCGTTATAAATTAGTTGTAAATACAAAGAATTTCTCCAAACTAAAATTCAAGAAGTCATCTATATGTTGACTTTACAAACTACAAAGAGTATTTTCTATACTAACTGAAGACTTATGGGATGAAAAAATAAATTAAGGGAGGTACATAATTGTTCTAAAATTCTTCTGATATTCCTCTCTATTCTCTATTATGTCCTTAAAGAATATGACATGATCTAAAAAAATATTTATTTCTTAACAGTGTTAGCCATTAGACTCACATTTCTTTTTATAGGAATTTTCTGCTAAATATTTTGATTTGATCTTTTGCTACTGTGGTATTACTTACGTTTACTGATATTTTAAAATTATTTTTTTATATTAACAGCAGGCTGCCATTAAAACTAGTCTTTCAAGACAAACCATTAATTGTCTTCTAAAAATCTTAAACTATATACTTAACGAGTAGAGTTTATCCAATGTTGTCTTATAGATTTTTCTGGTCTTTGTACACTTCACTCACGCACCGTGCTCTGTAAGTATGCTGATAATCAAATATTTAAATTCAATTAATGTAATGAAAATAAACTGCCTTCTACTATTATTTATCAGCAATCTTTCTGAATATTATTAATAAACATGGAATTTTATTGTATTTTCTCAATTCGCATTTATTAGGCACAAATGCGTGTTTTGATTATGTTAAATCGATGTGAAAATATTAGCGTAATTATTTTACTTTAAAAAATGTATAACAAATTAAGTATCCATAATAATAATTTTAATAAAAATGTAACTAATTAACATTGCTTATACGCCTCCGGTTTTTTACCAGTAATTATCAATAGATATTCCAAAATGATATATGTAATTTTATATGTACAATACAAGGTAATGCGATGAATAATTTTTCAAAATCAGTGGAAATCGAGATATTTTTTTGTTTTGGCGTAAACCACATGGCTTTTAAAATTTGAAGATCCAGCCGTACGTTTAAGTTAAACTCTTGAATAAAACATTTATTTTAATAATCGTGTCGTATTAATTTTAACAAAAGAACATACAATTTAGATGAAAGAGTAATTTTAAAAAACGGAATATTCCATTCAAATTAAATCTTAAAATTGAATAATAGTAAATTTACTGCTAATATTTGTTTGAAAATATCATTTCAACTCAATACGTTCCAGAGTTGTTGTTGAATTATATTTGAACAGATTTTACCGTATAAAAACAAAAAAAAATATTAAACCTCGTAATTCAGTAATTTTATGTATCAACTCTCGACAACTGCAAATCCGTATAGTACAACTGAAAATATTAATAATATTAAGAAAAATCTGACAAACACTTTGACTATGACACATTATATCATTTCACCACAATTACATTCATACCACAAAATCCTTTAAATACAGAGTATATTTTGATATGAGCAGATTTCTAGAATGGAATATAAAATCAATTGTTTTCCAAAATTGGTTTTCCCCATTACAGCAGACTTTATGCTTACCGTTTTCTAGAAGAATAACAAAGGTTTTATATAGGTAATTTTTGTCTTCAATTATTCTATGATTTATTTTAAACTAAACAACATTTATTTCTTGTATTTTAACATGTTTTATTCTATTCAAAAATTATAAATAATACAAATTTAATTATTTAACTATACATATTATAATAAAACTTTAAGAACGTCATGCTCACGTAATAGTATATTTAATTCGTATTATGAGGTTTTATTTTTCGTACTATGCCATTTTTATCGAAGAGCGTTTATTATTAATTTAATTTTGCTTCAAAATAACTTATTTACTGGTTATTTTTCTGAAGTGGTTTTAACAGAATTTCTGTAGGAACAATATAATCTAACAAATAAGGGAACTTTCGTGTAAAACAACGAACACTTATTTCATTCAAACACGGTAGCCACTCATCATAAATTACAAATTTATTAAGATAATATAAGTAAAGGTCGCTTGTATTTCCTAATTTTTAGCTTATTTGTGTTTTTTGCTATACTTTATAAGTAAAATATTTCTCTCATAGTACATATGTGATTCAACTATATTATTTCTCAAAAGGCAATATACATGTAGTGATTATTGTATACAAGCTCAATTAATTTTGGACCAGCTCTTAAATAACGGCTTAAAATTAGGAACATAGGGTAAAATTTTTAATAAATTAATTAATTCTAATGAATTTGTTGTCGCTGTGTTCAAAGTTTTATTCACTTCGTGATTTTAATATAATTTAATGATTGTATTTTTACGTCTGTTTACATTAAAAATAATGCAGTTTTTCGACCAATATCAGGCAATATTTTATTTATTTACGGCAGCGTTTCGGTACGTGTTTGTACCTTCATCAAGTGTTTCCTGCAGAGAAATTGTAGAAAATAAAGTTGTATTATCAAGAAGCCAATGAATTTATATAAGTGGTTGAACAAAAAATATTATACACTCACCTAAATATGCTATTGAAAATAGGATGTGAAATTGTGTTTTAACATTCAGCATATTAAGGTGAGTGTTTTCTTAGTTTCATTGTGTTAATAGTACAATATTTTTTGTTCAACCACTTTTATTAATTCATTGGCTTCTTGATAATACAACTTTAATTTGTACAATTGCTCATCAGGAAAGACCTGATGAAGGTACAAACACGTACCGAAACGCTGCCGTAAATAAATAAAATATTGCCTGATATTGGTCGAAAAACTGCATTATTATTTAATGATAACAATAATGGTTTTCCATGAATTTTTAAGCGATTCGGGTAGTGCATTATTATATGTGAATCAAATTATGGAATGTCTGGAAATTATTTGACTTCCAATACGAAACACATACACGGACTACGTCCTTGCAAAACTTGAGTATATTAAGTAAAGAGTATATATATTTGCTTCAGTCACTGTAACAAACAACAATATACAATGCAAAGAAAAATCATCCTGGCAAGAAAATACTTTTCAGTTATTGTTTCAGATTATACATTAACTTGATGAAGTCAAAAGTTCTCTTACTATTAAAAAATCAGTATCGCTCAATTCGAAGAGAAATAATTGAAAACGGTGTAACAAAACAATATTATAAAAATAAACATTTTTATTAAAAACAATATTTTAGTCGATATTATTAATTATTCTAAAAATTAGATAAGAAATACTCATTATATACTTAGCAAGTGAGTGAAGAAGAAGTAATATATATCAAAATGCGTACTTTAAAAACAGAACGTATAAATATAAGAGCTTACAGTAGCTAAATAAATATAAAAACAAGTGCAGTTAGAAGAACTGTCGTATTATTTTATTGGCCGTCCTTATACAAATTTGTATGCCATCATGGAATGCAGATGTATAAATTACTTTTATGTGTGTGATCAAATTCAAAGAAAAGTAAATAATTATCAATTATTATAGCACATTTATGATTACTTGCTCGTTATTTCTGAAACTTACTTAATACTAAAATTAAACCATAAAAGTTTACATTTATTTTTCTTCGTGCTGAAAAATATTATTTTGTATTTCACTAATGATTAAAAAAATTATTTTTTAAATTCATGTGTCTTTCAAGTTGAAGAGAATTTTCTCTTAATATGTCTAAACACTATGTAAATATGAACAATGTCAGTGTAACAACCTTTTGTATTATAATGGATAGGGAATTCCTTTCGGAGCAGGTCTCGGCCCCGTAGCCGGTTGGTTAACGCCTACAGGCGCCAGCCAGGAATTCACTGCAGGCATTCTCCGGTCTGGAATTCGAACTCCGGCCCGTGCATTCCGCAGCCACAGTCTCAACCCGCACAGAATAACGCATCTTGTTCGCATTAAGCACGAAATTCATAAGTAATATGGTTTTCTATCCGATTCAGTAAAAAGCGTATTTGCGTTCTCAAATACGTCATATACTTCAAATATATCGACTTGAATGTCAAATATAGATCACCTTAAATATATTTAATTAACAAATGGCCAATATATCTAGAATTCAGCAAATATAGAAATTACAGTTATGTGCAAACAGTCACTTTCTTTTACCATGTAACGAAAATCCAATATTACGATGTGATCTATCCCTTCATACCTGATACTAAGTTTGCTCAATTTTGACGCGTCTACTACAACCCCTTCCTAAACCCCCCCCCCCTCTCTCTCTCTCTATCTCTTACACACACACCAACATATTCGAACTCATTATGACGTCATCTGTAAATGAGATACTCAGAGTCAAAGATTTGGAACTGCTTTCAACGGAACATAAACGAAGTAGCAACTTTCAGGACAAGACACAGGAGGAGATCAAGATTATCGGTTGAATAAGACAAGGAGCCTTGAATCGGCACAATTTTTTTCACATCCACACTCGAGAAACCGTTTAAGGAACTACCCTGGGAACAATAACCAGGACTAAAAATTGTCGGAAATTAACAAGATACGTCTCAGTTACTTCGAATTGCCGTGGATTTTTAAATAAAGACCTTCGAACCAGCCCACAAAATGAAGGTATTTTCGGCAATTAACAATGTATGTTTAAAACCAGATAATTACTTTTAAAGAGAATTAAATTCTCTACAACTTCCGTTA
Source organism: Zhengitettix transpicula (assembly GCA_037074705.1). Classification (NCBI taxonomy): domain Eukaryota; kingdom Metazoa; phylum Arthropoda; class Insecta; order Orthoptera; family Tetrigidae; genus Zhengitettix; species Zhengitettix transpicula. The sequence goes on along the minus strand of CM073591.1, from coordinate 182,362,178 downwards.
ATGACAAATTAATATACGACTTACCATTTTGGAGATGTCAGCAGTAGAAAAACGGCACTCTGTATTCTTTTCGAAATGAACGAAAAATAGCGTACATTTGACCAAATTTCATAATCATATAATAATTCGTCGCATAATTTTATGCTGTACAATTTATTACTGCACATTGTTTTCAATAGAATGCTTCGTACTTTAGCTATTAGCGAAAAACTAAAATAGGCAAATAATTTCGTGGTTTTTAGGTCACAGAAACTTTTTCCGAGGCCTTTCAAATTGGTAAACTTACTTTTTCACTATTGGCCATAACCTGTACAAGAAGGAAACAATATAAAATACCCGACCTTATGCGTGGTAAGATGTATATAGATACTGGGCTATAACGGATGTAACTGAATCATTTTTACCTGAAATCTTAGAAGAAAAAGCTCGGGTGGAACACTAATTCTATGATATTCAATTCAAATATGACATACAATACAGGCATTGTACTTGAATAATTTTGATCTGTGTGTACTCTCAGTAACGCGGTATGTGGCTGAGAAGCGTGGACATAAAAATTACATAAAAGTACGCATACGCAAGATGCTTATTACTGAGATAATTGATGCATTAATTCTTCGATATTTGAAGCCAATTAATTGGGTCACATACTCGTTTAAGTATTCTCTGATTCCTTTACCTATTTTGAGCCAATCACTATACAACAAATATATTTAATACAGTGCTTAATTCCTGTTGACATATTAATGCTGTCGATCGTTAACTACATAGATAGTGGGGTTCTAAATACCGTTTTCTGTAGTTCATTAGTTTCTAGATTAATTATGACGAGCAGTCCCTTAACTGTCATTGGGCCAGAGTACTTTCTATACAATTTGTTAATATTTTGGTTAATACTTTCTATATTACCAGATATACAATATACATTCGAGTAATTTTTTAAACCCTTGCATTCGTTCTCGTGATGTAATTTTTAATCATACTACGCTCCATATTATTTATACTTTTCTTTCGTTTAGGCAACTCGTGTCAACTACCAGTCGTATACTAAATATGGAGTCCATTGTCCCGATCCTGCTCTGTAATATCATTTGACTCCTACTAGTATTTTTTGAATGTATATTATTATATACTTTGCGTGTAAAGTCAGTGTCTTCAAAACGTGAAGAATACCCGTATTTTATCACCAAAAATTACGTGGCTGCCTGTTTCAATTTTCTTTTATTATTATACAGTATTACAGAAAAACTAAATTAATGATATACAGTACTTCGACAGAATGTAAACCTTTAAGGATAAGAATCGTAAGAGAAGTGTTAGATGAATATAATTATTTAGGAAGGTAGTACCGTAAAGAAATTATGATCAGAATATCACTTTTATTTAGAGCAAATGGTTACATGAGGGTAATCCAAGTGGTGGCAACTCCACTTTAATAGCATAGGAAATGATTTAAAACGGGCGATGCGGAATGGTAGAAGAAGGTACCTAGGGTCCCTGGGCTGTAGTTAAAGGATCCTACCCGACATTTTCCTAAAAGTTATGTAGGACAACCCCTAGAAAACCTGCATCAGGTAGGTCCCACGGCCTTCCGATGGCGGGAGAAGGTTTTACTGTTGGGACGCACCATTCCCATCTCCGTTCCATGACCAATTTAGGAGGCAGCTGGCCGACTATGCCAATAGGAATAGCGGACAACTCTTACCTTATGCCCAAGGTCTGTGACCTCGGAACATACACCTATAAAAACTAGCCGAGGTGTCTCGGCATGTGGTAACATTAGTTCAAAAAACCAGATAGAAGTGAAGGGATCCCTACAGCTCTCTGGGAAGGTTCACCTGCTAGAGAATCCTCTCACAGGCTTCCTTGATTTCTCTTTTTTTTGTAGGTGTAGACAGGCTATGTATAGGGTAATCCACATAGTGGCAACTCCGCTCTTATAGCATAGGAAAATGAGGGAATGGTGGGATGCGGAAAGGTAGAGAAAGGGTTGTCTGAAGGCAGCCCCATAAGCTAACATTGTCTTCTGGGAGCAGCCAGTTGGCTGCCGTGCAGTCGTGCAGGTTCTATTGGCTGCCACAGCCAGTATTTTGTGGTGTGCGGGTTCCAATAAGGAACCACACATCTGACTGGCTGCGGCAGCCAAGCTGCGTAGTGGGCGGTCGCCCAAAAGGAGTATTACATATATCGCCAAAATGAACAATTTTAACATATTTCATTTAATTTACTGCATGTCCAATTGATTTTTTTGTATGAAATCTTATCTTTTGGACGTTATTCAGTTGGCCATTATTGACAACAGTTTAGATCTGCCTACAGCAGATTGTTGTTGTGTGCTACGAAACGGAATCTGGAGACTTTGTAAAAACTGATTGTAACAACTGCTATGATTGACTAAATTGTTAAAATATTTTGGAAACTACAGGAGTCAGCGGAATTCTGGATTCGAATGGACATCGACGACTAATGATTTTTGAGATCGGAGATCAACACATTCTGGAAAAATTACATTTTATTACTGAAGAATTTTAGTGAAATTACGAGATTCTAAGCTATAGAGTTAATAATTCTGGTAAGTTGTAACAACGTGAGACGGACTACCGGAAGCTGCCTTGTCTGTCCTGAGATTTGCAATGGCGAATCTTCCATTATTCTTCGCAGCCGTGGCACCACAGCGACTTCGCGGGACTTGGGGGCTAACATCCTCCAGCCAAAATCCTCGTAATTTCCAGTTAGAAGCCGTTCCTGAGCCACATTAATGCGTCTAATAATTTCAACCAAACTTGGTAAACGAATTACTTAAAATCCAGGAATAAACCCTGAGAACTTAAGGAGTGAAGTTATAATGGAGTGGCATTTTCAAAAACGCGATAATGGCCTATATTTCCGCCGAATAAATCGTTTACGGTGTCTCTTAGATTCATAATGTCACTCTCGTGATTTTAGTGTATAATTTCATCCCCCAACGGCATGAGGACAGATCAAGGGGTGGGGTGAAATGGGATGATAAAAATTGCAATGACGACCAATATTGTTGTCGAATAGTCATGGGTTTAGTTATGGCATTCCATCAGGGTTAGTTAAAGTTTAACCCCGAAGGTGGGGTGATAATTATAATTTTATATCACCCGAGATTGATGTCCGGTGTTACGGGTAATACTGAGTATAATTATGATATTCAAATCGCGGGTAAGTGAAATTCAGTTCCTACGATTGGAGGTGGAAGGGTGTGAAACAAAGTTCTGCGTTCAATCAAAAAATCGTGGATCAAATTCAGTCATATTCAGTACACTTGTGATACAACAACAACAAACCGTGCTTTGATAAAACACCCCAAGCACCAATATTGGTGGGTGTATGGAAGGATAAGCATTTTTAAAACATTTAAATCAGATCCACGCATTAACGAATAACTTAATTTCCAAGAATAATCACCTACAATACGATAAGTGACATATTAAGTGTTCTAAAGTAATCATATTATATTTTATTTCGTAAAACACACCTTTCAGGAAAATGACCTGTCGGGGAAACGTCAATCGGGCAACTGTGTGCCATTGTACTAGATCCATCGGCGAAGTATCCTTTACAATATTCCTACATTGGTCACCACAAATAAGAACTTCGAAGGGAAGGTCATCGGCGGCGTTCGTGGGATCCGCTAATTCTTCGTCTGAAGCAGATGCAGTATATGGGACGGAGCAGTCGGCTGCGGTGAGAAGTGATGTGCCACCTCAAGCGCAGAAAGAGATAATCTAGAACTGGGCCACAACCCTCTCATTGTAAAGCGAACCAGTTTTCGATGATTTCAAACGCGGTGGCTGCTAACGATCCGTCGCCATTGACGTCTAGTGTCAGTTCTTCGATTAGTGACGAAACTTGTTTGACGTCCTCCATTCAAGACGCATGGGGTGAATTTGTTTAACCCAATCTGACTTTAAACCCATATTCTGGCAATTTGAAGATGCGTAAATTCCGCTGGAGTGACGTCCATTGATGGTGGTCTCTGGAGAAATTTTACTAATGTTCGTTGCAAATAGATCTGTGACGGTTTCGTTTAGAGACCTTCTCTTACATTTCCTGACGGAGTGCACGCGGTTCAAGCATACGAAACAACGATTTCCTGACCTAAGTTTTCCTATGCTGTTTTCAATATCTGGCACGGTTATACAAGTGGGTGCGAGATTTGCTGAAGACACGGAAGGGTTCGGGGCCTTCTGTATGCTACATGCAATATTGTCATAGTTGTTTCGTTTTCAGATGAGAAAGCGGTTAACGGATTAATCTCATTAATGATCTACCTCGACTCTCAGAAATTCAATTAGTTTCAGGATGTCTCCTTCCGATATTTTACTTCGCTTCATGTGAATTATCCAACGCCTGCATGTCATCGAGAAATGCCCGAAGTACTTTGGGTGCTAACACTCTGCCATTGAAATGATTCCAATTTATTTTGCTAAGATGTACTTAAATTCGGCACCTGTTAATTAGTCTGAGGTGAACAAAAACTTTAAAGCGTTGACGTCTGGGGGATTTTCAGTAATGGATACTCCGTATGGGAGAGAGGAACTAGTAGTGGCAAACTGATTGCGAAGGCCGTAAAGAGCAGCCGTGATCGGATAGTCGCTGAAGAAGAAGGAGAAACGAATCGGCAATTCACTGACGTTAATCATTGCAGGTAAGGCAAGTAGCAGGAAATAATATCGGTAATGGAATTGGGAAGGCAGAGTCAATTTAAAAGTATGACTAACTGTAATTAAGTCGGAAGGAAGATAGTAGATATAAGTAATAAAATAGAAAGGAAAATGTTCAATTGTGCTTGTTTCATCAAGAGGGAGAAATTCGACACCCTGTAGCTGCGTAGAGTAACTGCTCGGCTGACTGAAACAACTCCATCAATTTTCACTTTAGTCAGGATACTATAACGTTAAACGTAAACATTGTATCATCACAGAATTTTATGAGTCCAGAATATACCTTAGAAATTGTGTTATCAAATGAAATATTATGTCTAAGTATTTTGGACCATTTAACAAAGGCTTGACTGAGCATGATGTTAAGTGAAAGAATTTTTTTCCGTTGCTTTCCAGATAATATCCAGGTAAAGAAGGAATTTTTCCGTGCGTACTCGTAATTACATAGATATAAGCAATTAAAGTTTTCATCACTTGGCAGCCAGCTGACTCCTGAGGCGGTTGGCTGAACAATTGCCACACAGGACCCCATGAATTCACATCTCTACAGAGAACACGGAGGATGTCTCCTTTATCATCTTCTTGCAGGAATAACGTCATAAGCTGGCTGGAGAATTTTTAAAAAAAATGGCGTCGTTCCCCAAATTCAAATCGTGAAACCATATATACATGTAAAGGAGGTTCCAAGTTGTAAAAGATGTTTCGCATAAGTGTAATTTTGAGATTAAGTGTCGCTAATCTATTCTTGTAAGGATAATAGTTGTATATTGCACCAAAATTATTAAACAACGCCGTAAAGAATAGACATGTTAAAATTCGTGATAACATCCGGATGAAAATTTATTCAATATCAATTAGTTATAGAAATTACCGCAAATTATTTACAAGTGGTATTAATAGTTTTTTGCATTCTCAAGAATGGCTTTAAGTAATATATTGAATTCATGACAGACAAGCAACAAAACAGAAATTTGCCTATGCGATATCGCCGCCGGGATGAAGCAATTGAGTTAGTTCTTTTAAGTTTGTATTCCAATAACTTCCAATCCCCGACTTTTATTGAGGAACTAATACTAAAATTTAGTTGGCTTACCAAACCAGCAATTTAGAGGCCAAAATTGAAATTGCTACGCAAGAGATTAATGAAATGATTCGTAACTGATATAAAAACCCATGTTCATTATCAGATAGTAGCTGTTGAAAGTCCGCACTTGAGTACTTTGCGTGCAGTGATTCAATAAACCAGGAAGGAGATGGCGGAGATGCTATCGTAGAAGCCTGCACCTCAAACGCGCCGAACCCGGATCTTCGTCTAATTCTCACCAACCCCAATTCTCATGCGATGCTTAATTACCTGGCACAATAAACATACTTCACTTTAGGAAACTTGCTTTTAAGGTTTATTCCATCCAAATTAGCAAATTTTCGAAGGAAATTAAATAATGATATCCATCTCCATACATGATTATTCTACCGAAGTAGTAACTGTAAGATCTAACAATAGAAACACAGGTATTCCTGTGGAATTAAATCTTATACCGACTTCTCATATTATTCATAAATTCAAATATCGAATTTAAAATACAGGTCTATATTTTACAAAGTATCATTTATTTTCCTCCTTTTGATCGGAGAAGTAACTTCTCTGTAAAAGATCCTTTGTTCTTATGGATTGCTTTACAATCACTGAATCCATACCACTCGTATTTGGCATAACCAAAGAATTTATTCTTGATGAAAATTTCGACATTTTAGTACTCAGCATATTATAAAATACGCTTTATTGATAGGAAATTTTTGGGAATTCGTAGCCTGCATTGAAATATCTTCCTTTAACTATATTGTTATCAAATAAAATCTGTCTGTCTATTTTAAGTTTCATATACGCCGTCGCAAGTATCACGTGATCCAACAGATATTTTCAATTTAAAAACACAGCATATTCTCATAATTCATTTATTGCTAATTACGAGGCATGTTCTGAAATGAAGAGTAAAAGATTTAAATTAATTTTTAAAAAAGCGTATTTGAAAAAAAAATACAGGATATTATTGATACAGCTGTTGGCTATTTTTCCACATAATCGCCATCCCGTTCAATGCATGTTGTTAGCCGAGACACAAGCTTCTTTATGCCATCCTCGAAGAACTCTCCAGCCAGCTCCTCTTTCTGCACCTGCTCGTCACATAAAAATTTAATTCCACCCATGTGTGCCTTCAGGGAAGTGAAACGATGATAATATGAAGGCGCCAAGCCAGGGGAATACGGAGATAGATAGATTTATTCACCATTAGCCCTCTAAAGAGGAAATAGGATTCGTCACAAATGTACAGTAGATAAAATGCATATAAACTTATAATACACAAAAACACACACAAAAATTCATATCTGTTTATATTAGTCTAGTCACTACAATCATACACACTATTTTTAGGAAACACGCACACGACACAAATCACTTCCTGGTATTAATCTCCTGTCGCTAGGTACGGAGGGATGTCGTCATAGATATTTACTAAAACAGAAAGCAGAGGCAGGAAAACAGAACCAAAAGGGGAAAACTGGACAAACTATTTACATATTTATAGCATATTCGGCAATTTTGTAGGCAAGGTAGTTCAACGAATGTCAGACCGATTCAAAAATTCGTGTACGGAGTAATAAGTTCCATTGCAAAGGTAAGTTTTACTCTCCTTTACGAATAAGTTGTAGTTGTTGATGTTCTTTACATGATCAGGAAGGCTGTTAAATAGTGCGATACCGGAATAATGAACGCTAGACTCATAGAGACTGAGGCTGTGCTTGTCAGACCTAAGAACTGAACGGTTTCTTGTGTCATAGCCATGATTGTCCCCGTTACTTGCAAAAAGGTTCATGTTGCGTTTAACAAATTTTAGTATTTCTAATATGTAAGCGCTAGGTAGAGTCAGAATATGGAGTCTTTTGAACAGCGGCCTGCAGCTTTCTCTAGCATCTGAATCTGATATAATTCTAATGGCTCGTTTTTGCAGTTTGAAGACATCCACACTACGAGAACAATTGCCCCAGTTGGCAATACCGTAACACATATGTGAATGAAAGTAGGCAAAGTAGACTAGTGAAGCAGTTTTGGTATCAACTTGTTGCGTCAATAGTCTCAATGAGTAACAAACAGAACTAAGTTTGCGCACGAGGCGATCAATGTGCAAGTTCCATTTTAATTTCATGTCGACTTGCAAGCCGAGGAAAGTCGCATGATCAGAGAACTTATCCGTTACGATGTTGTTGGTTTCTGTTGTAAAACGAACTAACTTAGTTTTCTGTACATTGAGTGTTAATTTATTGGCGGCGAACCAAGTATTTAGGTCTCTAGATGCAGTCTCAATCTTCGCATTGAGATTATTTAAATCAATGTCCGTAATTAACAAATTAGTGTCATCTGCGTATAAGACAGATTTTATAGGGTCCATATATTCTGGAAGATCGTTAATATACAAAAGAAAAAGCAGGGGACCTGATATTGAGCCCTGAGGCACGCCACAAGAAATGCCCTCCCATTCTGACAAGTGAACCTCACCAGCTTTGTTTTTTAAGGCTACCTTCTGTTTCCGATTGTTGAGATAAGATTCAAAGAGTGCCAAAGCGTTGCCTCTGATCCCATAATATTCTAATTTTTGGAGGAGTATGCTGTGGTCTACAAGATCAAATGCCTTCGAGAGATCAGCAAAAATTCCGGCTACCTTCAGTTTTTCATCAAGGGAATTTTGTATACTCTGAATAAACTCGTACATAGCGGTGCTCGTGGATTTTTGTTTGAGGAAGCCGTGTTGAGCAGGAGTAATTACTTTATACTTCGTCAAGAATTCAAGTAACTTTTTGTGTAAAATTTTTTCTAGTATTTTAGAAAATATCGGAAGTAGAGAAATTGGTCTGTAATTTGATGCGTCGGTGGGCGAACCCTTTTTGAAGATCGGAATAACTTTAGCGGCTTTAAGAGAGTCGGGAAAAATGCCGGTAGAAAGACACGCGTTGAATATGATTTGAAGGGGAGTAGCTATGACTTCGGCACAGTAGTTCACGACTTTGCTTGAGATGCCATGTATATCCACAGATTGGGTACATTTTAGCTTTCTTATTACGTTTATTATTTCGATACTGGTAACCGGTTGAAGAAAAATGGAATTCTGAACACTCGGTACGCCGTTTTGTAACAGTTTATAAAAAGCACGAGCTTCTGATGGCTTATTATTAGAAAATTGATCCGACACATGAACAAAATATGAATTAAATATACCCGCAGCGTCTCTGTTGGTGAAAGTTTTACCGTTGTCGACAAGCTTAATATCTGCCACGTTATAATTGACTTTACCTGAGATATTTTTAATCACCTCCCAAGTTGCTTTTATTTTGTTATTTGAGTTTGCTATATACTCCGATGTATGTAATTTTTTAGCAGCTACAAGCACTTTCCTGTAGATACGTCTATAAGAGAGGGATGGTGGTGGTTTAAAACATCCCGACGAAATGAGTCCAAGAGCGCCTTGGTGGTTAATGGTTGCGCTGACATGCGAATATTATAGGACTACTCGTGTCTGCAAATTCCCGAAAAGAATTATTTACAGAAGGATGGAATGTCAGGTTGAATGCATGTTGGGAAAAGATAATTTTGGTTTTAGAAAAAAGGTTCGGACACGAGAAGCTATTTTGACTGCACTCGTACGTTTGATTCTGTGTGACAGATTTCGATATTGTCGATTGCAACAAACTTCTTAGGATTTTGTAAATAATTGAAATAAAATACCGACAACGAAGAGTTATCTACAACCTTTCCAGAAATCAGGCATAAGTAATTGATGAACGCGAAAAGAAAATTCAAGAATGAAGTAAGACAGAGTTCCTGTGTGTCACGTATGCTATTTATGTGTACATTGGACAACAAATGAAGGAAGTTTAAGATAAATTTGGAAAAGGATTCATAATTGAAGAAGAAAAAGAAGAAGAAATTAAATCAGACTACGGTTTGCTGACGATATTATAATTTTGTAACGGATCAATTGAAAGACTGGTTAAGTGGCATGACGCCATCTTGAAAACCGCATAAAATATGAGTGTTAATTGAAGTAAAACTAAAGTACTGGAGTGTAGTTTTAAGACGAAGAGTGGTCAGATTACGATACTGTATAAATAAGGAATATATAAAGTCGGATGAGATCCGATTCCCTCTGATTTATTGCGGTCACTTTTGGATATATAAATGACACAGCCTGATTCCTTCCCGCCTGAGACTAGTTTCACACTTACCCGACAACAGTTTAAACTACATTATACCCGGTCACTGCTCCTTCCTAGCTCTCGTCACATACAGCTGGTTGCCTTTAGTCATTATACGAATATGGAGCGTGATAAGTTATTCCCTTGCCTAGTCAGGTATAGATGTTTTTAAAACGAAAAAAATTAATGATGCAATGGTTTTGTCCAATGATTCTGAAAAGAAACATGTTGGGGGCATTCTATGTTCACTTTGAGGAGTTGAGAAAATTTGAACACAAGTTTTTTAATTATTTTCGTATGGGTATTGAAAATTTCGACGATCTTCTTACACGGATAGAAAAATCCACAACACATGATTCAGGGAATGTATTCCTCTTTTACAAATGTTGAAAATCACAATCGCAAAAAAACGTATGTTTTACTTATCTGATATTTCTTTATTTTAATAAAATATATTTGCAAAACGTGAGACGTAAAAGAAAACAAACAATAAAAATTCAACCACAACTATGCATTTTATCTCTACTTTCGGACTTTTCAGATGAATCTCAAATTTTAAGAAAAATAAATATCAAGATCCGACTTTTTAGTGGACACTTAAAGTCAATTCCAAACAGAGTTTTAATTATCGCGTCTCTAGAGCTCTAAAGTTTGTAGAATGTGTAAAAAATTGAGGATTTTTCACAGAATTATAAACTTACATCCTTAATTGATATTGTAAATGCTTGTAAAGATTTACATAATTTTGCTCTTGAAAGGGATGGATACTTTGTCTATAACTGGGTTGAGAAGTACAACGAGAAGTGGATGAGTATGTGGAGAAATTTCAGAAAATAACGTAAGAAACGCGATGATGATTACTTTTTAACGCACATGGACTCAGTAAAATGGCATTAGTCTTATATTTAATGTATACAAAAACAAAACTGTCAAAATGAGTGCTTAATAAATATATTTTTTGGAACTACCTGAATTTCCAAGCTGTTAGAATTAGTTTTAACAAAGTCAATATAGGTATTGTATTGTACTCTTCATATTACTTTATTTCTTTATCATCCATATTTTCATATCCATTTCTTAATTCACTGCAAACTTCTTTCCAATAATTTCTATTCTGTAATCTGTATTTATGTACTTCCCTACTTTTGTCCCACAAAACGAGTCGATCATGAATTAAATTTATAAGTAGTTGTACATCCTCCATGATGATAATAGAAAAAATATAAGTACGAAAATATTTTACTTAAAGAACGCATATGATGAACCAGGAAGAATGTAGACTAGACGAATCGGGCCGGGTAGATGTGAAACGCTCCATAACTTAATCACCCTCTAGGTTGACGCACTTGGACTCTGCAGTAGGAGAACCTGGACCCCTGGACGACTGTGCGACTGTCGATGACACCGTGTCAAACGTCTCATTAATTTTTAAACCTTTCTATAGTGAATCTGATGTCGTTTAGCCGATTGTCGGGTAAATGTGAAACGAGCCTGAAACCTCAGCGTGTTCCGATTCCTTCCTGTCGTATTGGTAAGATCTGCAAGGCCTCCATAAACTTAGCACCGATGATCACTTGCTGATAGACGAGTTGAGTCTTACATGAATTTTGACATGATACGTAAAAAGTCTGAGGAAAGAAAGGCACATTTATTTTCACGTGCTATTTCTTCTGATTTATAACACTATAATAGATACAAATTTCACTTAACACAGAGCTGGTGGCGGAAGATGCACGATCTAGGACTAGCAGTGGACTATCGAAATATAACAAGCTTTTACTTTATCTGTTCGGCCTATCGAACTTGAAGCCGGAGGTAATTGAGGAGTGTTTTACTTAAGATAATAAAGCCACAATCGGAAAAACTTTACTTCTTCTTCGATTACTTGGTAGAAAATTTCGTCAATGACAATTCCCAATTTCGTCGAACCTTGTGAGCGGAATTTTCAGTCAACCTAGAACGGACAACTAACGCATGTGAATGTTTTCACGGTAAGTTGAATTAACAATCTTATTCACCCCATTCTGATATCTATAAATTACTTGAATTTTTACTTATGATGCAAGCTGCCACCAACACAAAAATAAAACCAAAAGCAAGAATAAATGCTAAAACAACGTATGTACAACAGAAAATGGAAATGTATTCGTCTGGTAAAATATCTAGGATGGAGTTTATTCAATCCATGTCGTACAGAAATATTTTTTCTAAACTGTCATTAATTAAGTTGTTCTTATTATATTTTAATGTAGTTTTAATAAATAAAACATGGCATTAAAATATAAACGCACATTCCACTTGATTTTACTCGAGTATCTGGTCGGGAAGGAATGGGGTGGTTTCCAGTAGTTTACCTCTGAATGGCCTGGGAAGGAATCGGGCTATGCCCAAAATTTCAGATACCACAAGTATCTTCCGGGTATTTTATTTTTTTCTTACAACTGGTAAATTCTGTGGCTTTTAGTGAAAAATTGAGTAATGCAATTCGAAACGTCTCAGCAATCGTTCCTCTGCCCCAAATACCAAGAAATTTTGCTCCTCTTTTCACTTATTGCATAATAGCAAAAGCATGAAGCATTCAATTAAAAATAATTACATAAATAAATTGTAGAGCATAATATTATGCATCAAATTGTGTATTAAAGTACGAAATTCAGTCAAACGACGTATTAGAAATCTTTCATCAAATTTACGGCGTTTTAAGTCATTTTCGATAAGAAAAAGTTTTGGGAATCAAGTCCACAGTTCTGATTGAAACTAGATACTCTTTGAAACGCTGGACTCTTTCTTTCTCTATACCCTTCAACATTTTAATATTCTCTGCAAAAGACAAGCTTTACCCTGACTTAGATAATCGTCACTCCCATCCTCAGCGCCATAATATTAGAGCAACTGGTCCAGCAGTACACAGCCAGAAAAATTGGTGTATTTTCGGCCATACTCAAAGGATTGTTAAAACCTGATCATACCATTATTTTATGACAAATCAGTTTACTGCCAACAAGCACTAGAAATATGACAAATTGCATGCCGAGGTGTTTTTTTTTGTTAAAAGGGTAATTATATAATTCTGAGTATTATCACTTTAATTTAATAATTATCAAATTTCTTTTGTTTTCTTATACGTAAAATTACACAGTTCTGCAAGTAAAATAATGAATACGATTTTTATAAATTTTCTTATAAATTTCAACTTGATAAATCGAAAAAATATACACAAAAAATTCCATCACGTCAAATGTTTTTGTTAAATTCAAGTTTTTGTTTGTATTTATCATAAAATTGAATTAAAATTTAGTAATTTTTCTCAAAAATGGCTATAAAACTAAGACTTCTCGCCTTAATTATATCAATCACAGCTAGACTTGGCAATAAATAAATAAAAAAGTTAATGGTTGAAGAGACAAGTGGTAGGAGGAGGTGGGTAAAGTAGTTTTAGGGTAAGGAGGAAAGTCGAATGATCGTGTCGAAACAGGTTGATAGAGAATAATATTACTGGTGAGGTTAAGTATATTATCTGGGATATTAGGAATAAATATAGCGTAAATAACCTGCTGTTGGATTAGATCATGTTTCAAAAAGCTAAAATGCTTTAAAAAATCAAATATTAAAAGCATCAATTAATGGTTTGTGGAGATATCAAAATACTAACCATGTTATTGGGTCAGCAGAGAGGTTATACAAAATATCCTTGCTTTATTTGTTTAGTAGAGCCAGATAATTGCACTGGATTTAAGCTGACTGGACAGTTTAATCTCGGCGAGAATAAAACGTCATCAATACGACCTTGGTTCCGCCAGAAAAAAAAAAGTGTTACTACCAGGCCTCTTCATATTAAATTGGGGTTCATAAAGCAGTTAGTCAAATCATTGCCAAGAATTGTTTCACATATCTATGTTCCAAGTTTCAGAAGACTATCTGAAGCCAAGTTAAAAGAGAGAGTTTTCACTGACCCTTTTTTTTAGGTAACAGACTACATGAGGGTAATCCACATGGTGGCAACTCCCCTTTAATAGCATAGGAAGGGATTTGAAAGGGGGGGATGTGGAAGGCTAGAGGAAGGTAGCCAAGGGTTAACATAGGGCTCCTGGACTATGGTTTAAGGGTCCTACCCGGCAATTCGCCTAAAAGTGATGCAGGGAAAACCCCCAGAAAAACCAGCATCAGGTAGGTCGGGCATTTGGTACTTGTCCCACGCCCTTCCGATGGCGGGAGAGGGGTTAGCTGTGGGGTCGCAGCTTGCCCCTCTCCGTGCCTTGACTAGTTTAGGAGGCAGCAGGCAGACTATTCCAATAGGAATAGCGGACAACTCTCATCATATGCCCAAGGTCTGAGACCCCCGAACATACACCTCTCAAAACAGGCCGAGGTGCCTCGGCTTGTGGGAACCTTAGTTCAAAAAACCAGAGAGATTTGAAGGCATCCCCAACGGTAGCCTCCGCCAGAGTTCTCTGGGAAGGTTCACCTGCGAGAGAATTCTTTCGCAGGCTTCCTTGGTTTTCACTGGCCCCGACATCTGAAAACTTTTATCTGATCCTCTCTTTTTGGAAACAATGAGAGAAAAAGAATCGTGAATGTAACGCACATGATTTTGAGGGCCCTGACTACAAAATCAGTGTACAGCTCAAGGATGCAAAATCAGCTTAAAAGAACAGTTCTTACACCCCCTTTATTACAAACTTGGTGAAAGATTTCACTAGGATATCCGTGATATCAGACTACTGTTGGATGATCAATAGAAAATCCAGAGAAGGAAATGTGAAACTAGTTCGGAGAAGCATGAAAGAGAATAAGGAAAGGTTTCACCATATAAAGAGTATACCTAAAATTTGTGTATGAATAAGAAACAATTTTTTGATTTCTTGTAAAAAAATATATAATATATTTAGTTCACTGTAATAAATGTTTTTATCAAAAAAAAATGTTTTCATTTTACAAAAAATCTATATGGAAACCTTTTTTGAATCTGCTACCTTTAAATCATATAATTCAACAAAAATATTCTATGCAGCTGGAAAAAAATTTTTTTTGCAGACCTGTATTATTAGACGATTTATAGAATGATTTTGAATTTAACAACAGGTAAAATAATGTATCGTCAATCTACGAATAAATACTGTATTTGAAGTTGTTTATATTGCGGCTTTATTTGACAATCCAGTTGCAGTTCTATACATACTGGAATCATTACGAAAATTAATCGAAGATTCTGTATTCGCGGTTGTTAAATCTATATTTTTCGTGTAAGGCGCTAGAAAGTTCCGTTTTTATTGTATGGCTTTTTATTTGTTCCCATCCACTTCTCTGTGTGCCCTGTATTCGGATTTAATAAGGAAGTCTGTAGGGTGATGTTTCCCTGAGGGTGTTGTTTTTTGACTACTATAGCCCGTGGAAGAGAGACAGGTGCCCCATCCACATCCACAACAGCTGCGGTCTAGATTAAGATACGAGTAGCCAACCCCAGGAGCTGCACATTACAAATGGCTTTTAAATATCAGGTATCAGGCACTTTCCCCGCCTCAATCTGACATCTACATATGCATATCAAACTCTGGCCCTACCAACTCATAATTATTAGTCAATGTTTATTTATTGCCTTTTTCGATTAAGTAAATAGTAATCTCTTCTTTTAGGAGTTCCCTGGAGGTCGTTATAGAAACATTACGTTAAAGTGGTAAACATCTGTTTCAGCAGAAGACCAAGGCGATGTGCGTAAGGTTTAAAACCAATCTTTAAAATAGATTGAAGACTGCTGGAATAAGCTGTCAGTCAAGTAAAATTTTATTCTTTCCGGCAAGTTTCACATCAATCTTTAAGAAGAGTGTTCTTAGGGGGGAGAAAACCTTCTGTTTAAGTAAAATATTGACCCATGCATGGGAGGATTAAGATTGGAATTCCCTTTTCCTTTAAACGCTTCAGAATCAGAAAATACTGGCCTTTTTCGTTAATGTAAAACATTAAAGCATTAAATTTCCCCAGAAAATGTAGATTCGCTACAGAGACTAATAAAAATAAGTTAAATAAATATACGATTAATATGTTGTGATCTGAACGTATATATATTGTAATTATAAAAGGGCAATTAAAAGAAATAATAATTAGAGATTATTGAACTAAATTGTTTTCGGCGAACACAATGAGATACAATAATGGTCGACAATACTAAACAGGCAGGACATTGTTGGTTTTAGTGCGCGTAATAAGTCGACGGAGCGGCAGTCAGCCACGAAACCTTCCAGAATGCGGAAGTAGTTGAAATTTTGTTGGTCAGCCACAGGACATTGTAGTATACAGAGTAATTGATTTTGGCAGTTGGTGAAAGATATCAGTAGAGCAATTAACAAAATTTAATTCGGTCGGAGTTTAGAGACGAGAGCGTCAATCCACATTTGGCCTGCGTTATCGAGGAGCTCAAAGTAAAGTCGGCGGATATAGGTGGAACGAAGGTTTCGGAACTTTGTGTCCGGTGGTCAATCGGCCGGAGTTTGGCAAAGTGAAGCAAACTAAATTCAGTGATACATGGCCTGTTAAAGTGTTCGAGGTGAAAAGTGTGTTGTTAAATCTCTACAATTGCCCTGGTTACCGGTACAAGAGTGAGTAAAGAGAAACATTTAAAAATTAATATTGTAAACGTTAATAAAAGGTAGAATATCGTCAGATTTCGATTTCATTTCGTTTTATATTGATTAAATTTCGAGAGTTTATAAAATATTTGTTAATAGTGAATTGTAAAATATTTTAATTGTTCTTTATTTAATAGGCCCAATAAAGACCCCGAGGAAAGAGAAAAGGACATTTTATATAAAAATTGATGTAAAGTTCAACAAGTAATTTGTTTTATAAGGTAAACAGTTGAGCATAATAAACCAATTGTTTAAGTAAATTGATTAAATGTAATTATTTTTCATGCTCCTTTCATTCAATAATTTAAAAGATTAGTTCAATTTAATTAATTATTTCAGTGTATATTACATAAAATTACGACTTCAACGTGATGCAAAATCTTTTCAATTATTGATATTATTTGTATATTACAATATATATATATATATATATATATATATATATATATATATATATATATTGTAAAAGCCGTTCTTCTTCAATATTAAGAACGTATGATAAATACTGCGTACGACCTTTCGTTCTACCTGATAAAGGTAACTGCACCAGCCTGTTCAGTCGAAAGAGCATATACTTTAGGTTTGTTGGGGTTGACACACACACAACAAAAACAATGTACCGTCAATTTTCAATTTAATATATTTATTTTTTACAATTTGACTCATTCACGAAAAAACACATAACATCTCGGTAATGAAATTTAACTTTGTTTGGGCGCCTCCAAAAACCTATAATCGGTTTTTGGAACTAAGTTGTGAGGCAGACGCTGATGCCAACCGCACCCACCAACACTATTAAACACAGTTAAAAAAATATAATATTAGTGGATTTTTTAAAATAGGTTGGCAATGAAAATAATTGTTTGTAAATGTCGGCCGAATGATGGGAAGGGCCGAAAATAACCACATTAACTAATAACAACAAATAAAAACAAGCAAAAAACAACAACAAATAGTACGTCCAACTCAATTTTTATTAAAATTATTCTTTTTTGTCAACTCGCGCTGGTTAACGTTTTCACAGGACCACTTCACTTTATTAATCGAATCTCGTGTTTTAAAGTCACCACTCAGTACGTCAGTACATCTGCAATCCGTCCTGGCTGTGATGACCCGGAAGAACTGTTGATTGATCCGATCAGCTTCCGCGATGGGGAAAATGGAGGACCAGAATGTCCGCGCTCACACCCTGCTGATGCCCTCCTGGAAACTTGTTGAATGATGGACCGTTCCGGGACACTTCGTGGCTTAATCTCAATTTTGGTGCCTTTTTATAACTTTTGGATGATGTTTATTATTCTTTCAAAAAACAACAACAAATGATTCTGTTGGGAGCGTGCTTAACTATAAATTTATTGAAGGTCTTCAAAAAAGCACGTCCTAACGTTTCAGAAGTTGAAACCAGAAGAAGAAATAAACTGATCTCGATATTTTTTTATAAGAAGACAAGTATGGCAAATTTCAATACGTCATTTGTTTCATTCTCCAAAGATAATCCTGCCGCTAATTTATTAGTAAAAAGATGTAGAATTGATTACGTTTATTTAAATAAATAAAATAAAGGAAATTACTTACTTAATTGTTTTATGCTTGAATAAAGGTCGAAAAATTTTATTATTTATTTCCTATATTGTTGTTCGAAAAGAGTTGAGAACTCGACGTGCAAAAATGTCACGTCGCGTATTGTTGAACAAAAATTAGGGAATAACCGCTGGCATCTTCAGAGAAAAATCTGATACGTTCACAAAATCGGCGAATAACACATGGATATATGATTTTTGATCGCCACTGCTGCCAACTAACGGCAGACTACGATAACTAACTAGGTCTGGAAAGCGTAATAATATAATAATATTTGTAGGTGTTTCTTGGCACGCGACACAATTGATATTGACGGTCTTTATTAGCTAAAACAAAACAAAAAACTTTCACTACAGGTAAATCCGCAAATTTGTATCATTCATCTAGAAATTCACGCAATATGCCTTTTAAATTTATTTTATTAATTCTTTCTTGCTAGATGAAGTCCCACTTAATTTCTAAGATCCCTCCTGTATTGTATGCTTTTAACATTCTTGTCATTGCAGCGCACATTTAAAGCCACGGATATGTTATTATGTGCATAATTTACTACCATATTCTGTTATCACTCGTATACTCTTTGATATCATAATGTTGCTATTTAATAACTATAATAACATACATGAATTTCCGCATCGTTATTTTATTACATTCTCTCCAAGGATATCTAAACTTAGTACTCTATTACATAAGAAAATAAACATTTTACGTAATTAAAACCTATATTTATATAATCAGCTATTACGAGCTATATTTGACGTCGTCGAGTCCTTGAATTATAATAATAAGAATATAGGCTATATATAGGGTAATTCACATGGTGGAACTTCCTTCTTACAGCATAGGAAAGAGCCTGAAAGGTGGGGATGCGAAAAGGTAGAGAAAAGTAGCCAAGGGTTAACTGGGGACTCCGGGCTATAGTTTAAGGATCATACCTGGAAATTTTCCTAAAAGATATGCAGGGAAAACCCTAGAAAAACCTGCATCCGGTAGGTCGGACATTTGGTACTTGTCCCACGCCCTTCCGATGGTTAAAACCTATATTTATATCAACAGCTATTTCGAGCCATTTTGACGTCGTAGATTCCTTTACTTACATTTACACTTTAAGTATAACTTGCCAAATGTGTGTGAGTGAGGGATATAGAGAGATGAAATGAAAACGTTGTAGAGAATAATGGAGTAAACTGAGCCGTGAGTAGATTCGTGCAAGAGAGTCTACAATATGAAAATGGATTAACCTATAATGATATACGTAATACTCTACATTACATATCCAGTTATGGAACATCACATATTACTAATATTTTGATTTTAATAAAAAATTACTGCTGTTTTTAAAAATATTACTAATAATGTTTTTAACAACTATTCCTAATACTGTCATATTGTCATCATGAAAGTTATTTTAAGACTATATCAAACATACTATTTCTTCAATTGAAGAGAATGAATGGTTAAGATAAAATTTCTTTAGACCTCGATGAATTTCTTTTATTATCTCATAACTCTTTAATTGAAGCTGGCATGAAACTAAAAATAAATATGATGGGATCTTTTTATGTAACAATCTTTTTCTCTGTGTGCTGCTTTTGCTCACTTCATTATAAATTGTTTACATCTTAATTGGTTTTGCACATTTGTATGTTATAAATCACAAATAACATTCATAATTCTCACTTATTAAAAAAATCCTTCATAATTTAGTATTTGGAATATCCTCTGTATTATGTATTACAATATATTACGTCAACCTAAGACTCATTTTCTGTATAATAATTCTTCTTTTCATAAAATGAAAATGAAAGCAATAAGCGTACAAGCCGGCAGATTTTTTTCTGTTGCTACTATTATTTTGTTTCCCGTCAATTAAATAAATCACTACAGAAAATATTTAAAATCAATTTATTAAATTTATTTTTAGTTCTTAATATAATATTTTGAACACTAAAAGAAATTAATTTAAAGCGACCATGATATGAAAACATGTACGATAATTTACTGTGTAGACCATTCAAATTTACTGAAGAATGTAATCATTCAACTATTCAAATAATATTTTTTATTACTTTGTGCCTGAATCAAGGATTCCAATCATATTCTTTTTTAGGGACCCATTTTTAGAATTTGGAATATATATATATATATATATATATATATATATATATATATATATGTATATCGTGGTAATTAAGAATATGTCATTATATAATAAACAAAATTTTACAATTTTCATTATCGGCGGTGTGAATATGAGGATTGTATACAAGAATATGGAGCCTATAATGCTTGCTTGCTAGAGTTGCATTGTTGCCTCATACAGCACTGAGACGTACAGAACTTGAAAATTCAGAGTTGCTTGGACCAGGAAGCCGAAAGGTGCGTTTTGAGGAGTTAGTATACAGAGTTCCTGGTACTATGATAGAGCAAATGTGATTGATTAGTAAGCAGAGAAATGTTATATTAAAAGTCCCGGGTTTTGCAATTACAAGTTTGGAATATTTCGTCTATTGCCATATTCATGCAATTATCAAAGTTATAGAGAACAAAGCTATCAACGGTGATTGTTCAAAAAACGTTACCAACAGTTATGAGCAGGAAGTGATTTGTGTTTGAAAACTAAAACATCTCTAAATTCAGTGAAATTTGGCCTTTCTGTGATGTGTTTAAAAAATCAGTTGAGATCGAGGCCAGATGAACAGAAAAGGGTAAAGTAAACAAAACGGAATTTTATTAATTGTAAACCTAATGTGTAAATATAATATTTCATATTTATTTAAGTCATAATATTTTGCATTGTAAGATTTTAATTGTCATTTTGTAACTATCTTTATTGGAGGCCCGATAGGCGGACCTGAAAATTAAGCCGTGGCACAACAATACCAACTTATTTATTCATTTCTGGCTTCCAAAAATTAAAACAATTACAATCAAAATAAGATCTCATCTCTAGGGTCGTAACTGGGTTTGATAATTAACAGAAAAGTGATTTAATAAACTGATAAACAATTCAGTTTAAAATTTACCTAAAAACAATATGTCGATATATGAAAGAAAGTTAAATTAAAGAAATGAATGAAATGAAAGGTGAACGAAATCTGACTACCCTTTTATTTATCGTTTACAAATTATTATTATCAAAGTTTTGGTTACTCACATAATGTCCGACTGGTACCAGAATTCTTTTGTAGCTTCAACGCTACACTTTAAATGCAAAATTTTACTACACTGATTCTAAATGTCCTCACAGATTTTACACATACGCTGTTGAAATGCACGTACTCAGTTCTCAGGAACCTTGGATGATCTTCTCCTAATTGGTCAGCTATCGGATGTCGGTTTCCCCCAATGCAAAATTGTTCTATTTTTATACTGAAGCAACCTTTGCTTCACCGTTGGCTTGTTGTTAGAAAATCTCTCTGACCAACTATCTGCTTGCTTACAGGAACTCACGATTTGCAGATTTTAGACTTTTACTGTTTTATTTATCGATTTGGATCGAACTGCTATGTATCTCGGTGAAGATTTGTTTTAATGTCTCTCCTCTCGTGGCTGACCGTAGACGTAGACTTCTCGTATGCAGATTTGGTTGTCTATCCTTTCGAGGTTGATCGTAGACTAACTTTACTTTTGCCCGCACAATCGCCATTTCGGCTCTTCAACAAAGCAACAGAGCTCAGAGCTATTGTCGCTTTCGTCGCTCAAATATCGCTACAATTCATTTATCAAAACAATTCAAATTATCCCTAATCAATTTAATGGCCTAATTAACTATTGCTACAATATATATATTGTAATGCCAATTAGTTAAGACATTAATTGAGAAATTAAAAAATAAATTGTTTGAGAAGTATATTCTTGGCCGCGGTACAGAGCACAGCAACAATTTAGCCAAGTATTGTTTCCTTTGTCGGAAGAAGCAATGCGCACTCAAAATTACGAGAGAGTCCAGTTCACGTGTTGATATGGTAGAGTTCAGGTCGCATTAGCAGGAAGGTTTGGTCGCAGGAAGATATTGAGAAGTTAGAGTTGGCAAGCAGAAACGATAGGAAATGGTCGTATTAAAATAGACGATATATTCTTTTAAAAAGTAAAGTTAAGTAGAAATGTTGGCAATCAGACACGACAGAAATTGGTCGTGTTGGAAATAGACAAGACAATTTCAAATATTTAAAGTAAACTTGCAGACAAACATCGAGAATTACCAATCAACAGCGTTGATTGGTCCATGAACATTTTGCTCAAGATGAAATATTCACTCGAGCAGAAATACGAAACCTACTAAGCACAACCAGTCTTGTGAACATAGCCGGGCAGAATTAGCAGAAGGAGGATCATTCTAGTTCCTGAGTTTTGAACTAAAAATATTAATTTTAGATCTGTGAGTTTATAGAAGCAGTGCAAAACCCCGCCATAGTGTTTCGGTAATTACAAGGTATCCTGGAATGCTATCGTGAGTAACAATAAAAAACAACTAATTATGTAAACCTGATTAAAAGATAGCCGTCAGATTTCGTTTTCTTCTTTTGATTAAAATTTGTTAATTAGAATCCATCTTTTTAGTTTAACTTCGCTGACAAGTAAATTTCGTTCTAGTTAATTCACGACTAAATCTTTTCTCTTTTAAATTGGAATTTGTGTTTAAGTTGAGAAATAAAATGATTCGCCATTATCGAGCCCAGTAGAGACCATGAAATATTTTTTAAAAATTTGTGTAATTGTTTTAAAGTATTAAAAATAAATTTATTGTTTGTTAAAGTGTATAATCTTTCATTCATTTAAAAGTCCTTTTTTTGTATATTACAATATATATACGGTTTTTACAGCTCCTTTCAATTATAACATTAAGCATATTGTGACATGGAAACTGATATTAACATAAATTTGTACTCGCGAATTTCACATAGAGATGACAATACTTCTGAGGACGCAGAATTATCGAAAAGTAAATATTGTTCAGTATTATAAGATTTGGCTATGTTATTGAATGTTTAATGTGTAGAATAAGTTAAATCTCTGAAAAATTCAATTACATAAAAAAAATTGTAATAATAAATTTATATTGTTGACGCTGGCTGAGCGTTCAGTCACAGAGTGGGATCCGGGTGTACAACACGCTAAAATGTTAATTGGCTGGAAGTAAAGTTTTAAATTCTTGTTAAGGCGAAGATAATTTGTTTCAAGTCCTGAAGAGTCTAGGTGAATTAACAAGGTTAATGTAAAGTTGCGAAGCAGTTGACACTAATCATTGCGACAATTGTAATGGTACGAATAAAAGTGTAAAAGCAGAGCAAAGTGATAAATAAATAAATCCAGTGAATTTGGAAGTGTGTCGAGAAGATTTCAAACATCTGGATACAGTCACGGAGCGCGGACTAAGTGAACACCAAAACAGATACGAACAATTAACTTTTTTCTGCTAAATAAGCACATATAAACCTATAATAACCCATAGCAAGTTTTCTTGTCACAGTTAAGCCCTGAGCTTAAAAATTTCTTGCCTTTGGGAAACGCTAGTAAATACTGTAATCATCTTCACAATTCTGAATATCAAATATATGGAACTAAAATTTTTAATTGTACTACGAATCATCATTAATGTCGCCAAAACCTGAGTAAAGTAAAACTTAATCAAATTTTCGGTGTTAAATTTAAAAACAAAATTATCAGTTACATTCTTTCTCTGCAAATTGTGGTCTGAGCATACGTTAACAATGTGGACACACAAGAATAGACCAAATATGATACAATATGTGAGGTTATTGATATTTAGAACCAGAGAATTTATCTGTATATTTTTTCATAGTGATTTATGGAACGTCGTTAATTATAAAAAATCGTAATTTTCTCCATGCCATTTTGTCAATTAAAGCCATTATAAACGCTGGGACTTTCACAGCAAACTCCTCTCCCGCTATCGGAAGGGCGTGGGACAAGTACACAATGCCCGACCTACTCGATGCAGGTTTTCCTAGGGTTTTCCCTGCATTTCTTTAGGCGAAGATGGGTAGGATCCTTAAAATATAGCCCGGGGGCCCTAGTTAACCCTTGTCTACCTTCCTCTACCCTTCCACATCCCCCCTTATAAATCCCTTCCTATGCTATTAAAGGAGAGTTGCCCAATGTGGATCATCCTCATGCCCTCATGCCCTCATGCCCTCATTGCCCTAAAAAAATCATTGGAAATGCATATACTATATTCATGTCTAATAAAAATCGGTAATGTATATTACGAAGAATAATTCATCTATTAGTGAACTCCGTGAAACTCGCTTGAGACGTCATGTTCTTATTTTCAGCAATATTTTGATAAGGAATAAAAACCCGCATGTTTGTCACATTCATATATGGTCTTCCGAGAATGCTATGAGATAGTCGTGCTTGATTAAGGAAGGCTGTTAGTTTCTGAACACCCTGTGTGTGGAGGACGCTATCCTGTTTGTGAATTTGTGCGTCGCGGCGCCCCGACGGCTGTTATCGGGCGGCGATGCCAATATGTTGGGCTGCTACTGTCGCTATTAAGATGGCAGCGCTATCGCCGCGTCCGTCTTTATAGTCCCTGCCGCAGTAAATAGAGCTTCGGCAGACTCCCAGTGGGACCATTCCTCAGACAAGCACGCTAAGCAAGATTTCTGTCGTCTGCGGACTATGCCGGAAATTGCCTCGAGTCCAAATTATGGTATAACAAAACACTAAAGAAATTCGTCTAATAAACAAAGTTTATAATTATATTCACAAGTACGTATTTTACCCTGCACTATTTATAACTTTTATATTTCTTACGAAATATGTATTATTTTCAAGGGGATGTCTCACCGAAAGTTTATTTTTCACAGAACTCCTGTGCAACTCTGTATCCAAGATGTGTATAATAAATTATCGTTTTACCATGTAGCGATAAAACACGACGCTATTAAATATTATCTTTTTTGTACATAAATAGATGATTTGATTTATTTTATTCCATTAGTCCTCGTATGAGAAAATAGGACACGTCAATACATAAAATTATAATATAAGAATTGGAGGCTACAATTATAAATAATTTAACAAAAAATACTAAAATTCGGGAACACAAATTTCCCTGTCAAATATAAGTAAAATAATATGAATAATAAGAAAAATAATAATTCTTTAACTATGCTAATGGTATAATATAATATTTACAGTTCTAATAAAAATATTCAATATGCACTAGTAAATAATGAATGATTCGAGAATTAACTATCATAAAATATAGAATTTACTCATCACACTAAAATAAACACAAAACTTGACACACGCACACTAGGGGAAAACACAAACGACGGACAAGTCACTTCACGAAACAGAGGGACGAGGAATCTACAAACTCCAGGCCCTCGTACATGAAACAAACAAACAAAAGGGCAGAAAAGACGAAAAGAGAATAAGCAAGTTATGAAATACGTGGTTTTAATAGCAACACATTGAACACTTTTGCAGTTTTTTAAAAAAATTAATTATTAGGAGGACGATCAAGAAACTCCTGTACTGAGTAAAACTCTGGCGACTTTCAGTAGAATATTTTTATTCTTGTTGTTATTATTGTTCTTTACATCTGGAGGAAGACTATTGTATAAAACTATTTCTGAATGATGAATACTACTCTGGTAGGGAGCAAGGCGATGCTTGTCAGATCTTAGACCTGAGCCATTTCTAGTCTCATAATCGTGAGAAAAATCGTGAGAGAAATCGTTTGAAAAAGATTCATAGTCCGCTTAACAAACTTTAAAGTTTAGTGAATAAACACGCTGGGAAGAGTTAATATTCCCAGAGTTTTGTAAAATGGTTTACAACTGGATTTATTATCTGTATTAGAAAGTATTATGATGGCACGATTTTGCAACTTGAATATTTCAATGCTCCTGGAGCAATTGACCCAATTTTCAATGCCATAACACATAAGGGAATGAATACGTGATTATTATGCATAAAATAATGTTTCGATCGCCTGTTCGCCTGAATTTGGTAGAGCTTAGGCAAAGACACATAAGCCGTCGTAAAATCCAGACAGTTCGCCGCCCGATTTGGAGTGTCCACATTGCGGTGTTAAGTGTGGAGTCCCGCCACCAAGAGAGAGTGGAGATAAAGATTGGAGACGGTTGGATACAGTGGAGTGGTGCCTAAAGCTATCATGAAATAGTTTTCGCCGGTGAAAGTTACTGGCTTTATGGTGGTGCCTGATATTGAGAGTTTGGCAGTGCATCGGGAGTCTGAACTGGAGAGGGTGACTTCCAGTAAGAATTGTTCCAACACTGGAACGCAGAAGCAGAGGAGGAGTGGGACATCGCTGGAGCGCGACCGGGATCATACAACTGAGTACGGTATCGTTAAAATTTGTAACCCATATCCAATTTGCCTCGAAGCTGGCAATTCTTGGTTAGGAGATCGTTCGATAATCTATAAAAATATACTGCTCGCTGAGAAGGCCCTAAACACTGACGTAAAGTTTCATGTTATTTTTATATTGTTAGATTTAAGTGTTTGAATTTCTATTGTATTTTGTCTTACTGTAAAGTATAGTTTATATTAAACCGGGATAATTTAATGTGAAATTAAATTTAATACGTTCATGAAAGATAAATATATAATGAAATTTAGTGTTTGATTTGTTGTATGACTATACACCATATAATAATAATTGGATAATAATAAAAATAATAAAAAACTACTACTCCATGTTTTACTTTTAAAGAGTTACTACAGGCAGAGAAAAATAAATGGCTATAAACCATAATGCAACGATCAGTACAGCAGAATTATACGCCACCTTCATGGTCACGGAACTGTGTCTGGAAACACCGGACGCCAACAACATCATATTAACAGACTCCAAGGAGGAAATGCATAGAATAACCAGTACGGTGTACAAGAATGGTTGCCTAAATCGAATGAGAGAGAATATAGCGAAAATCCACGGCAACCAGATCACTATAGCCCGGCTACCGGCGCGTAAGGAGATAGAAGGACACGACAGGGCAGATCTTCTAGCGAAGATGGAAGCTGATCAGCAAGGAAGAAGCAGTAACCTGCCAATCTGTACCAGCAGGGACTGCAGAGTAGGGCTCTACAAAGACAACAGGTTGTTGTAGCCATTGCACTCCAGTTTCATTCACTCATTCTTGATTTCCAGATCTCCGCAGCCGGTATGCAGCTCGTGCAAGGAGGCCACAACAACTCCTCATGTCCTCTTTGACTGCCCCAAATATAGCGAGATAAGAAGATCAACCATAGCCGCCCATTCAATGATGGAGATCTGCAACTCACCAGCAGCCATATACAACCTTAAACAATTTACTATGGAAACTTATTTATATAAAGTAATTTAAATGAAAAACATAACAGATGTAAGTCGCTAATGACCAACAGGTTAATGCGTCTATAAATTGTAAATTTAAAAAAATAATGAAATGATTAGTTAATAAGAGCCACAATTTAGATGTCCTACAAGACGGGTATGTGTTTCCTAGTGTTCACGAAGTAAATGTGTTTCAACCGAAATTTGGAGGTCTAAAGGATGGCGGTGTGGAGTTGGCAGGGATTAGCTCAGTGGTCAGAGCACCCGCCCGGTAAGCGAAAGGCCTCTGGTTCGATTCCCGATTCGGTCGACATTCTTCCATCCAAATTTCTTAACCAAAATAAGTATATGAACTAATACGTCATGAAATAGATATTTAAACATTCAGTGGTTTCCAAACATGTTTGCCTCCGTTACAAAAATATTTATTGGATTAATATTAAAATTTTGGATGAAGAAAATAAATATTTTCCAAGAATAACCATGGAAATGTTATACACCAGATGAAATATTACTTCTATTAATTATACAAATAATTTGAATTGAAAATATTATACAGTCTTATTTAAACTTAAGTCCACTGAATTTGGTAAATTGTATTCCTTTTTAATTTAAATCAGTCCCAATAATTACTTGTGTGTTACGTTAATTTTAAACTTAAAAATATAACAGGTTCTCACCAATTCGTAGTTACATCATATTTCTCCTTTAACAGGCAAAGGCGGATACGCCATGCTTTTATAAATATTTTAAAATCTTTATCTCGTGGAATATGTTTTATTTGGAACTTGAATTTCTTACTAGTATTAATATCCAAATATAAGTTTTATTGTATTCTATGCAATTCATTTTAAGTAATTTAAATTATTTTATTTTATATTAAATATGTTTCTTTCTCAGAACCCTACTTTAACTTGAATAACACCAAAAATAAATTTTTAAATTTCTATATATTTATTAAATTTGATTTATTTTTACTCATTATGTATATATATCAACTGATGAAGTCCCAAAATCGGAACGTGACGTATCAATTTTGAATACAGAATTTCACTAAAAATGAAAATATTGAACTTAACAATACTTTAAATTTCCATTTACTGATTTATTGGATGATATATCGTCGGTTTAATAATTAATACAGTTAGTAGTAATTAGAATGAAATAAAAAACCGTATTTAGTTGTTGAATTCTATTAAAACCGTTTAATTAGTTGTAATAAAAGTTGTGTTTTATCATTCATCTTTTTTTACAAATTTCTGAAATATTTAATTTTATATTCTTACAGAAACCTGAGAAATGTGTATTGTTTATTCAATTTGTACAATTGTTTATGTTAATAACATATATTTATATCCATTCTCTCACGTTTGAGTACTGGGTTCAGATTTAGAACGCAAAACCTAAACTATAACACCTAGAGAAGTATAATTTTCTATATAGAATAGCAACGACGTTGACTTTGTGAGAGATGGATGCGGCTTTCTATATGTAATCTGCTAATATGTCCGTTAGCCACAACTGCTCACTTTCCTACATATCGCGAATCAATCCGTCGGACTCTTTATCTAAAGACAACGAAATCCCCGATTAAGAAGACTCTTAATAATGAAGATCTGTGTGATAACCCGCGTGAATTCGTCAAGTATAGCCTTCCAATTACAGAAAATACTTCAATTTTTGTTATTATTTGTCATTCTTTCATCAATTTCTATAATCAGACTGTCGGTATCAAGAACAGTGATTATGATCCCGTAGTCACGTGATTCGGCGTTGGGACTGTTTGAAATAAAATACGTTAGGTAGGCAACTCTCAAGGGTAGACTGAAATGATCGCTCGTATACGGCAAATATGTCTCATTCCAGGACAATGGCGTCGCCACTAGGAGAAGTTGCGGCTTTTAATCGCACGTGGGTACATTCCAACTTAAAGTCATGTGAATGTGTGTGTACATAGGCTATGGAGAGGGTAATTTATGGGACTAAAACTGGGGGGGGACAGATGTAGTTTTAAGTATCATACACGGAAATTACACTAAAAGTGATGGAGGGAAAAACTTGGAAAACCTTGCATCATGCAGGTCGCGAATTTGCTACTTCCGATGACGAGAGTAGGGTGCGGACGCAGCATTCCTATCTCCATGCCTCGACCAGGATTGGGAGGCAGCTGGCCAACTATTCCAATAGAAACTCTTACCGTGTGCCCAAGGTCTGCGACCCCGGTGCATACATCTCTGAAAACTGATCCAGATGGATCGGGTTGTGGGAACCTTACTTCCAAACCTAGAGAGAAGAAGCCATTAAAGGAGGTAGCTTCCTTCATCTCTCCAGGGAGGATCCACTTGCGCGTGCTGCGACCAGTTCTCACAGACTTCCTTGGCTGTTCCATTTTTGAAAACTTAATAATCGCGCGATTACAATCGCCTACCCTTAAGCTCTGTTTCCAATAACTGGTCACTGAAGTGTCTTCCACCGGTACGTTACCTTCCCTCTCAGCTCCGTCAGAATGTTTGTTATCCATTGATGCAACAAGTTGATACGAAAACTGCTTCACTAGTCTATTTTGCCTACTTTCATTCACATATGTGTTACGGTATTGCCAACTGGGGAAATTGTTCTCGTAGTGTGGAAGTTTTCAAACTCCAAAAACGAGCCATTCAGGTTCAGATGCTAGAGAAAGCTGCAGACCGCTGTTCAAAATACTTCACATCCTACCTCTACCTAGCGCTTACATATTAAAAGTACTAAAATTTGTTAAACGCAACATGAACCTTTATGCAAGTAACAGTGACAATCCTGGAGGAACCGTTCAGTTCTCAGCCTCGGTCTCTACCAGTCTAGCGTTCATTATTCCGCTATCGCACTATTTAACAGCCTTCCTGAACATGTAAAGAACATCAACAACTATAACTCATTCGTCAAGGAGTGTAAAACTTTTCTTGTAAATGGAACTTATTACTCCGTACACAAGTTTTTGAATCGGTCTCACATTCGCTGCCTTGTCTACAAAATTGCCGAATATATAACAAATATGTAAATAGTGTGTCCAGTTCTCCCCTTTTGGTTCTGTTTTCCTGCCTCTGCTTTCTGTTTTAGTAAATATCTGTGACAGCATCCCTCCGTACCTGAA
Source organism: Zhengitettix transpicula (assembly GCA_037074705.1). NCBI lineage: Eukaryota > Metazoa > Arthropoda > Insecta > Orthoptera > Tetrigidae > Zhengitettix > Zhengitettix transpicula. Next base: position 182,331,581 of record CM073591.1, on the reverse strand, counting down.
TGAATGTCAGAAAGTAATAAGTGTTGTGTTCGTGTATCTGAAAGAAAGTGTGTACAAATGTGAACAGTGCCTTATTAATTTGATCTTATTTATGTAACTTATTAATTATTACTATTAATATTCATTCATTTTATATGTAATTTGTCTATTTTATTTAGATGCTTATTTATTATCTATGTACTTATGTAAAATTTATGACGAATCCTATTTTCTTATAAGAGGGCTAGTTGAGAATAAATCTATCTATGTATTTAATGTTCGACAGGATGCTACCAATCAAATTCATACTCGATTTTGATTGTTCCAAATTCCGTCGCAGAGTAAAACAGATATACAGCGCTATATTGATATTTTTGGCCCATAAGTGATGCCTGCTCGTAGGAAACTATGCTATTCATGGTATCGCTCGTAGTTATCGAGTAATGTGACAAAACTATTGGTACACGGCAACAGTGGCGGAGGAATTTAAATCACTGACTACATATCCACCAATTTGATCTAGGTGCAACAAACGTTACGTTTAATAAGGAAACCGTTTGCCTCTGATGGTGTTTTAAGTGGCGATAGCGATGAAGGTGCGTATGTAAGATCGGAGCCAATGAACCAGCTGCTAGCGAGCTGTGAGGTCTTAATAAACATGGCCTGCGGCTGTAATGGAGTTAGGATTTATTGCCCCTTGATTGCGCTGGGCGCGGCAGTTAAACTGCAGGAATGTAGCGTTTGCGTGGGGGCAACAGGACCAGTAGTTTTGTCACGTTACTCGACAACTACGAGCGTGACAATCAATCTGCTAATTATATTAAACATGCAGCCTAAAGTCTGAATAACATGAACTAAAACAAAACCATTCTCTCCTCCAAAGACAAAGAACTCTTCCCGTTACTAAACGTAATATGAATGAACGGCAAATGTTCGTGGCGTAGTCGAACATCAGCCAAATAGATAGTGATGTTCGGAAGCGTAATATATCCTAGAGAGAATCTACCACACTGCCATAGCCAATAGGAAAATACTCATATATTAATCATCATTGCTGGAAGAAACTCCATCCGTAAAGTTTGTGTTTCACGTTTCACTTGCAACTAGGTGACAATGCATTTCAATGATGGCAGGAAAATTAGCCCCATCAGAGAATCTTAATTTGGGTTCCCCATGTTGTTGAGGCACGAGATGCTTCCAAATTGCAAAACGAAAATTCAAAATATTTTAAATAATTTATACAAATTTTACGCCATTTTATTTAATTTTATTTCTATGCCCAAATGAATCAATATTACACAATTCAACTGAAATTTTTCACATTCATGAATTTTGGTTGAAAATATACGCAGCAACCGTAATAACTTCATTTCAATATTCAGACACTTCTATCCCTCCTTTCTTCACTACTCCTCAAAGGGTAGAGTTAACATTATCGTTTACGTGCTCATTTGACGAGCATTACATTTTTAATATTTTGTCGTTTTTGTGTACCATTACATCGGTTATGCGTTCAGAAATATATTTAATTTGAAAACGATATATACAGTTTGTAACTTTGGTTTAAAATATCTCTACAAGTATCCATTAGAATGGCACTTCAAGCTGACGAAATATTTAATTTTTTTTCAGAGTATTGCGTAAATGATAGTCCGCCTGTTAACGAGTTATGAAGAAAAAATAAACCGAGTATCTGAGGAAAAACTATGAAGAAATAAGAAATTAAGTATTTTAAAATTCATTTGATCTCTTATCGTAAGATGTAGTGCAAATTTTCAGATATATGTCCTATATTTCCATATCAATAATAACTGTTAAAGATGTATCGAACCTTCTTCGTAATTAGATCAAATAGCAATCAGTTAAGTCAAAAATGAAAGAGTGATAAATGAATTTAAAATAATATACTGTTTTATTTATTTTATCACTTCATTTTGTCTGTTAATTGGCTTCATATTTATCCAATGAGCCTTCATCTAATACAGATACAGATATTTTTTACTTTTTTCTACTAGAAAATCAATGACTTAATTAAGCTCCATTTATATTATCTCTACATTCAATTTTTTTTTCATTATAATCTGGTAAGATAGAACTGAAGTGTTATATAAAATGTTAGCTCCATTGTTTAAATCCTATTTAGTGCGAAAATTATTGATAATAATTAATTATTCATATTAATACAGTACGTATTTGTTTTTATTTATACACAGCCTATGGATTCGAATTATTTTACCAATAAAACATACGATATATAATACAATATTAGGTTGGTACCATTTATTGGACTACAGGTTGATCCAATAACTTCCCTTAATTAATAATTGTGAAAATTTCAATTACATCAAACTCGTTACTTAAAAGTCTACGTAAATAACCATTACATCACTAGCTCTAGAAATTCGATAAAATTATCTATTAAAACAAAATGTTGATATTTGCAAATAGATCTATGATCACGAAATATTGAAATAGTAATCTTTAAATAAGATTATTATTTTACGTCTGTTTTTGAATTAGTAAATTAATTATTTACATGATACAGACACTTTATTTATTTAGACTGATTCAGTGTTGCTACGTGTTAAGTGAATTGTGTGCTTCTAAACCCTTTTCAAAAACGTTATTATTAATGTTTTAATTTTTTTAGTGCTAGTTTGTTATAATAATTTGGATAATACCCGAAGAAGATACGAACTTGTACAGAAAAGTCGTTGCGATATAAATAAAAAATAAAGTGTCTGTTTAAGGTCAATAATTAATTTATTAAAATAAAATTCATTCTCCTTTGATTGTTTTGTTGAAGACGTTCTGCCGTCATAAATATTTTATATTAATCCTAACGTTAACGTACAAATAATAACAAACACGATCTTATTCAATGAAAATGATTTCTTGAAAAGATGTACTCATTTTTCTCAAAGTAAAAAATTGAAATAATAAACGTATATACTATACACACGGACCCTGCCTACCTGCCCCTACCCTTCCGCATCCCCCCTTTCAAATCCCTTCCTGCGAGAGAATTCTCTCACAAGTAAACCTTCCCAGAGAGCTCTGGCGGAGGCTACCTTTGGGGATGCCTTCACATCTCTCTGTTTTTTTTAACTAAGGTTCCCATATCCCGAGGCACCTCGGTCTGTTTTGAGAGGTGTATGTTCCGGGGTCGCAGACCTTGGGCATACGGTAATAGTTGTCCGCTATTCCTATTGGAATAGTCTGCCAGCTGCCTCCTAAATTGGTCAAGGCACGTCGAGGGGAAAGTTGCGACCCCACAGCTAACCCCTCTCCTGCCATCGGAAGGGCGTGGGACAAATACCAAATGCTCGACCAACCTAATGCAGGTTTTTCTAGGGTTTTCCCTGCATCACTTTTAGGCGAATTGCCGGGTAGGATCCTTAAACCATAGCTCGGGGGCCCTAGTTAACCCTTGGGTACCTTCCTCTACCCTTCCGCATCCCCACTTTCCAATCCCTTTCCTATACTATAAGAGGGGAGTTGCCACTATGTGGATTACCCTACACATAGCCTGTCTACACCTAAAAAAAAACCTTGCCTACCTGCCCCCCACCCTTCCGCATCCCCCCTTTCAAATCCCTACCTATGATATTAAAGGGGATTTGCCACCACGTGGATTACCATCATGTAGTTGTTACTCTTTGGAATAGTTGTCAAATTCGTAGATAGCAAGTTCTGTATATTCCCCGATGATTGCTTACTTGATTTCTTTTTTTCGTCATAAATTTGTTATAAAATCCATGAAAGTGATATTCAACAACATTAAAATAAGATGTAATTTTTTATACGTGCACTTTAGTATGAGAATTGAAAATATGGATTGAGAGATTAAGTATAATATTGATGCAGAAATACTAGAAGGCAATAGTCCTTTTTTACAACCCTTAGTCTGAGTTTCAAGCCTGTCGCGCAATCATTGAAAATTCGAAAAAGAAATCCTTCCTTTTCACCCTTTAAAACAATTCCTACAACTTCCAGCTAACTTATATTATTTTCCCAAAATAAGGGAATTATATATAAGACTAACATTTATTGCATCTTTCAATGGCACTCAGAAAAGAGACTTTGGGTGGATGTTTCTTCATTAATACAACAGATCGGTTGTAGACATTACGTATAACTCTTATTACATAGTTACTTGTGTTGTTATTATCCGCAATGTTAACAGCAGTTTTTTTATAAGGAATCTGTAGAAGTCGCTCTTACAAGAACAGAGTGCTAATATCAACCACTAAACTTACGAACCCATTCTCCATAACAATAGTAATAACGTGAGTTTTATATGTATAACAGCTGGGTGCCCGGTGTTTCCCATGAATTTATTTATATATGCCCATTAAGGTGTTTAATTCATCATTAACCATTAATCTAAGTCAAGACGTGATTTATCCGGCATCGAGAGCATCAAATTTTATGAATATTTACATTTCTAGTCCCCCAACCTAAGACGAAGCACTGTTAATTTAATCATAACTGGAATGTTGACTCACTTTACCTTAATCGAGTGAAGACATCTAGAGAGTCAAAAAAGTCTAAGAGAGTCCAATATATTCCCGGTACCCTGAAAACTTCTAAAACACTTCCCCGTACCCTAATTGAGGTATACAATACTCGTAACAGCTTAAGACAGTCAGAAATACGCCCAGAACCTTTTAAAAAAGGATAATATCCCCCTGTACATTGAAAAGGTAAAAAATACTTCGAGAACTATTTCCGTGACTTGGAGAGACTCAAAAATCCTCGCAGCACACTAATATATTAAAAAAGATACTCCCGATACCTAAAAAAGTAGAAAATATCTTCGTTACCCAACCAGATTCAAAAATATTCCTAGTTCTAGAATAGAGTCAAAACTACTCTTGGATCTGAAGATAGTCAGAAATACACCGATAAATAAAGACAGAAAAAGTAATACTCGCGGCTCCATGAGAGATTCAAAAATATTCCCGGTATCTAAAATAGAGTCAAAAATAATCACCGCACCTCAAAAGAGTTAAAGATTCTTCCGGTACCTTAAGAGAGTCAAAATTTATTCCGACACCTTAAAAGAGTCAAAGTACTCCTGGTATATTAGTAGAGTCAAAAATATTACCGATAAGTTAAGAGAGTCAAAATTTATTTCAGAGGCAAAAATTCTCAAAGTGTCTTAAGATAGTAAAAAATAATTCCGGAATCTTAATACAGTCGAAAATATTTCTGGTACCCTAATAGTGACATTAATACCTCCGGTACCTTAAGACAGTAAAAAAAATCTAGGCACGTCGAGAGATTCAAAAATACTCCCGGTACTTTAGTAGTGCCAAAAGTATTCCCAGTACCTTTAGAGACACTTAAATATCCAGTTACCCAAATTCTAAAAATACTATTGGTACCTTAAAAGCGTCAAAAATACTCCTGAGTCAAAAATATTCTCGATACACTAATACCATCTAAATTACTCGCACTACTTTAAGAGAAGTAATTATACTCCTAGTTCCCTAATGGAGTCAAAATTCTTCCGGTACCGTAAGAGAGTTGAAATTACTTCCGGCTTCTTGAGTCAAAAATATTACCGGTACCTATAGAGAGACAAAACGTCTTCCCGGTACCTATAAAGAAACAATACATGTTTCCTGTACCTTAAGAGATTCAGTAGTACAATCCGTACCATAAGTATTTTCCAGGTACCTTAAGTGTGTGCAAACTAATATCCATGTGTTTATTCCTCCATCGTAAGTTACATGTGGACAAATTTGGTAGAAATTACTCCACGGTTTTAAGTTTGTACGACGAACTTTGTTTCACCCTCGTTCACCCCCATTCTTAGGGGTTCAACTACAACTTAACTGGTTATGTTGAATATCAGAAATATACTCAGTGAATTCCATAAACCCGGATTGACACCAATCTCGGTTTTTGTCGTATTATAATTATGGAACGACCTTCAGACTCAATAATCCCGAAATAGACAAAATTCTTCTCCGTTTTTTGCATTACTTTAATGTAAAGCATTTCCACTTGCCATGCTTACCGGTGCTCAGATTTATTGTCATTAGGAATTGAAATTAGGCGTTGATGACATCGAGACTGACACAATCAAAATCTGCGATACCGAAAAATTTTCAGTCGACGCTAATAATTGCCGATGTAGAATGTATATAAAATGTCCCCCCCCTCCCTCCTTATCCTTTAGGTGATATGGGCGTTTTAGCCATCCAATGTTTTTTTCGGATAGTAAATAACATCTTTACAAAATTTGGTAGAATTATTTGTCCTTTGTTGATCATGTCTGAATAATAAGCTGTCACTAACTCACCCCCAGTCGCTAATTGACCCTCCTCTCAATGTTTACGGCGCAAAATATATATACTTAAGGACATATGGTCCTTAATAATAGTAGAAACATAACGTAAATATTAAAATGATATGCTACCTTTCAGCTGCTCGGGTTCATCCTAAATTAAATAAGGCGCCTGTATTTGTCATCGGGATTCATATAATACTCTAATGCCGTGTATCTTTTCCAGTATATTTTCATATTAAGAAATTGTTTCATAATCGTCGTTTAGTCTCCCAGTAGTTTTGAGTGTGAGTTTCGTAGCTGCTGGAACGCGAGAATGAATCGCAAGTGAGTAGTTTTGGCAGTTTGTGGATTGTCTGGTGACGTCACGGATCTCGTCTGGGAGGGATAATGATAGGCTTGGCGAGAGACCCGGTCATCAGCCGCAGGTAAAACAAACAGATCGCGGCCGTGATGGGGAGGTGGAGGCGGCCACTGACCACCAACCATCTTCCTCTCCTGAATAAAGATGTTTCGCCCGTCCTAATCTCCGAACCACAATCGATAATTACACCAAGGTATTCGTAAAATGTGGGAGACAATCTTCGAAACATATTGGAGATGTAGATGAGGAACCTGGAGAAGGGAGGATAGTTTATGGGCGCTTCAGGTTACACTTAATACCCTGCATAAAGGATCATAAACTGGTAACTTGAGATCAAAGTCACCCTTACTACAAATTTATCGCTACAGATTTTCTACTTAAACTATTAAGTAATAAAACAGTTTTTGCGAAAAAAAAATTAATTCATGCCTATTGGCTGTAATTGAGTGAAACTGGAGAAAATATTACAATAAATTCAATTCAAGAAAAGAAATAATTGTAATAGTTAGCACTAAAACATTAAAAAAAATAATAATATGTGTATAATGGACTAATTATTATGTTTACATATTATAGGGAACATTTTTTTGTTTATGCATCAATTACACCAGGAAAACCTTCATTCTCTAATATTTTACTGTTTACTTCAATGCAAAATTAAATTCGCGTGACGCATTGTATTTATATACGATTTTACTCCGTAGTGGTCTCTCAAATATTTGGAATTTCATAGGAATGCTTAAGTACTAGTTAGGCAGGATTTACAATAATTGCGTCATTTTTTATCAATATATTCTATCGTTTATCCTATTTAACATGATTTATAATGCTCAGAGAAAATAAACTGCTTGTCATTTAGTTCCTTCTTGAGAACAAAAGATGTGGTTCAGAGAAAGAAAAGCTGCCTCTCCGTCCTAAATTCCTGAGTCTATAATCTGGGAATAACCTCTGAAACGAGTGGTTAAACGGATACGTCATATAATGTTACTGCTATCAGTACATCTGGCAGCCCTCAGCAATTTAGCTCATAGAATTATAAATGATTCTGATTGCTAAACAAATAATTTTTTTAAAAAAAAAAGTATCTACCTAATATGTCAGAGCACCGTTAGTAGGTTAGACATCCTCCTGAACGACTATCAGCTTCCAACTAAAATAAAGTACTCTCGAATATTCAAAGTTTGTAAACAACATAGACCGTACCGGAAGTCACGTGCTTCCAGTCTTCGCTGTTCCAGTATCTGGTAAGCGCTGAGGTTATTATGTCGCGACGTGAGTACTTGCGGCCGAAACAATGAAATTATGCCCATTTTTTTTTGGGGGTAACAGGCTATATGAGGGTACTCCACTTGGTGGCAACTCCCCTTTAATAGCATAGGAAGGGGAATGCGGAAGGGTAGAGGAAGGTAGTCAAGGGTTAAGTAGGGCCCCTGGGCTATATTTTAAGGATCCTACCCGGTATTCGCCTAAAGAAATGAAGGACAATCCTTAGAAAAACCTGCATCAGGTAGGTCGGGCATTGGGTACTTGTCCCACGCCCTTCCGATAGCTGGAGAGGAGTTTGCTGTGGGGACACAGCATTCCCTTCTCCGTGCCTCGACCAGTTTAAGAGGCAGCTGGCCGACTATTCCAATGGGAATAGTGGACAGCTGTTACCGTATGCCCAAGGTCTGTAACCCCGGAACATACACCTCTCAGAACAGGCCTAGGTGCCTCGGCTTGTGGGAACCTCAGTTCAAAAACGGATAAGTACTTCCGTTTCTTGTACTAAACTTGTAAACATATGAATAGGAGTAAGAACGTCCAATTTTTGTAAGAAAAACATCCTCCTCGACGTTATGGGAGAAACTTGATACGTGATCTGTGAGCAAAAATTTTATCTTACACTGAGGAATGTTTCAAAGTAGTCTTATCTCGGTAAGCTATATTTTACACATCATCTTAACATTTTGTATTACTAAATATAAAATTGGAAGCTATGTGACGGTATATTGGTGTATTTACCACAGAAGTCTTGAGTCACGCTTTTTAATTCCTTTCAAGGCCACACTTAAGTATTAAAGTTTATCTAACAGCGACCATAACATTTCTAACACTTTGCGACTAAATGTTAAGAATTGTATTTTTACGTCTGTTTATATGGAATAAAGAATTCAGTTTTCTGACCAATACCAGAAGGTATTTTTTTTATTTACGACAACGTTTCGGTACGTGTTTTTGTTTTTTTTCCAATAGGAAGCGAAAATAGTTTTTACCATTTAGTATATTTAGATTAGTGTTTCTTAGTTTCATTGTGTTAATAGTATAATACTTTTTGTTCCACCACTTTTATAAATTCATTGGCTTCTCGGTAACAAGAAATTTATTTTGCACAATTTCTCTGCAGGAAAGACCTGAGGAAGGTACAAACACGTACCGAAACGTTGTAGTAATTAAATGTTAGGAAATTAATCATTTTAATAACTTCCTTATTTGACTAAACTGATAAACTAATTTTTCATAAAGCTAGCTGCTCAATCTGCACAGTAGCTGTGTCCCATAAAAATGTCTCCGCGAGCAAAAGGTCGGGTACTTTTTTTCGTACTAACTGTGAATAACCAAAGTTTTCAAATTTCCAATTCGAAAGACCTCGGAAAAAGTTTCTGTGGCCTAAAAGTCACGAAATTTTGCACCTGTTTTTTTTTTCGCTAACAGGAAAACAATGAGCATTCAATTGAAAACAATGTTCAGTAATTAACTGTAAAGAATAAAATTCTGTATCGAATGGTTTACTCAATGAGAATGCAGTATGTCATACTTTTTGGACTTATATCTCCCAAATGGTTGGAAGTAAACTAATTTGTCATAAAATAATAGAATAGGAGAATTTAATTCTTTTCCCAACGTATGATCTAGTTCTAATAATCCATTGAGAATAGCCGAAAATACACCCAGTTTAAATAGCAATCATAACTGGAGACTTTAGTTGGAGAACTTTTGTTAATATTTATTTATTTCAAAAGAATAGATACTCTTTGAAACGCTGGACTATTTCTTCCTCTTAGAAAAGAAATACTCTTAAACATGTTATTATTCTCTGCAAAACAAGTTTCACCCTCACGTAGGTAATCTTCAGGGCCACAATATGATCGTAGCCGGTCCGTCCGCAACCCTCAAGCAAAGTGGGTGTATTTTCAGCAATTCAATGTAAATTTTAAACCAGATTATGTGTAGGAAAGAGGATTAAATTATCTAAAACTTTTCTTTCGTGGCAAACAAGTTTACTGCCGATCATTTTGGAGATATCTGCACTAGAAATATAGCAAACTGGAATCTTTTAGAAAATGACGTAAAATGTAAATTTCACGAACGATTTCTACCACTTACTGTGACCAAATTTTGTAATTTGATGCTGAATTTCATTCTCTACAATTTCATATTGCACATTGTTTGCAATAGAATGATTCATCCTTTTGCTATTAGCGAAAAACTGAAAGGAGGTGCAAAATTTCATGTTTTTTAGGCCACAGAAACTTTTTCAGAGGCCTTTAGAATCGATTTTTTTACTATTGGTCACAACATATACAAGTTGGGAATACCGGACCTTTTACACGGTTAGATATATATAGCTTCTGGGCTACTCAATGTTCACAAAAACTTTTTCACGGCTATAGAATTCATTCTGCTACTTTGTTATAAGCTATAAGGACACTGCCTCAGCATAACAAGCATCCAATTCCAATTTGAAGATTTTTGAGACTCAACGTTTTAATAACGTCCTGTCTAGTCAAAATAAGTTTGTTGTAATATTGCTATTCGTAGAGAGAAAAATACAATTATGAAATCAATCCATATGTAGAGCTGTTACTTTCTTTGACTTAATGAACAATTCCACAAGTGAATTCTCAAACTTGCTCTGTTTGCTTCTAGCCTCGCTATACGTTCTAAAAAAACATTATGATTTGCTTTATAATTCTGTAATTGTCTGTAGCATCTAATTGTCCACGTTTCGCAGTCATACAGCCTTATTCTTCACACTTACAGTTATCCAGGCGAAGGCCACAAGCTTTCTTTTATTAAAAATGCTCTCTTAGCCAGTGTTATTCTGCTTTTGATGTATTATTTACTTAGTAATCTTACACTCCAAATAACAAAATTATTTGACTTATGCGAACCTGTATATACTTTTAATTGGGACCGTATTTTTTCCCTGTAATTTAATTCGTGATGCAAATATTCATTTAATTGCTTCACTGCTTCGACGTTTAATTTAAATAAGAGGGGTAGATAAGCCGCATCGTTTCCTTTCACACCCTCTTTAACTTATCTAATGCCTTCCGACGTTCGCATGTTATCAAAATTACTTTTCTGGCTCTGAACGTCAATACTACTTAATCATTAAATTTTTATTGAAAATTGCAAAATTGATGGTTTTGTCTACGTCCATAAATTTTATTAGAATATCTATATTTTGGTTAATTAGTGCATCTATTATAAGATGAATAAATAAAACTTACTACTCTCGTTTCTCATAAATCTAAAGTGGTCTTCATCCAGTACATTTTCAGCTTTTATTTTATTTTTATTTTATTAACGTATTAATATTTTCGATGAGTACAACTTCAAACATATTGTACAATAATTTTCAACTTTTCTGCTCGTATTTTGTTTCTTAGAGCGAATATAAAACTTGTCTTCAATTTTGACTCTATTTGTGATGTATTTATTTTATAGACGTTATTAACAGGTGTCTTTACTTCACGCTTTTACAAATAATTTCAGTCTCTATGCAATTACGTAGAGTGGTTCCACTGGTACATATTTTCTGCATCTGCCTTCCATCTACTTCTGTATTCTTTTATCACTGAACAGGAACTTCCCTTCTGCAACCCTAATATTACCACCCTCATTCAACTATCCAAATTTCTGATTAATTTTTTTGATAGTATGCTAATTTTATCTAATATTAGCTGTTTTACTTCTTTACATTTAAAGTTACAGATAAAAAATATATACAGGTCCTCAGTGTTATGGAGCGTTAATGTTTGACGAGCGTATCAATGTAGGGAGACGGTTTTTATCTTACGGATAAGTTCTCAGTTATTCAAGTGAATATATATTTGAAATTTTTTTGTTCATTTATTTTGTAATAGGAAATTTTACTACTAAATTAATGTCTATTTTTATCTTATAGATGATTATGACTGAAAAGTCGAAAGCTCCTGTAAGAGTTGCGTGTATTGACATGTGTTCTTGAAATAAAGAACATTTAAACTTGAGGACCTATTTGGATATTCAAATATCGTTTGTAACAAGGTCCAGATTATCAATATATCAACTTATTTAGTTTTTCTTCCTACATTTCCTTTTTGCACCTTTCTAAACGATTTATGGTTTCGTTTCCTTAATTATTTTCAGTAGTTTTTCATTTTAATTTGTATTCCGCATTGTTATTTTCATCACACAACTGACTTATTGTATGAGACATACTATGCTCCATTCTAGGCTCATCCCTTCTTTCATTTAATTTCACATTAGCCTTCTTTTTAGAATATCAGCGTTTAAACGATTTACCGAACGCGCAGATTCGTGTGACTTTCCGACACGAGAGCCGCGGGAGGAATTTATTCCAGCAGCTGATTCTGCGTCGCTAGAGCAGAGCGAAGCAGGGAATTTTCGATGGAAACGAGCGTCCCGCGGGTAATTGAGCCCCATCGCGCTGTGTTAGCGTTATTTACGAGGCCAATAAATCGCGCCAACTAAATATTGCGATGGCATCGCAGACCTACCGCCGTTTCACCACGGGCATTCACGCAGCCGACGTGACTCATCGGTCACGCATTCGCTCGTTATTTACAACACAATGCAGGTAGCTCAAATTCGCCACCAATGACCAAACGGGGCGTTTAAAAACCACAACAGGCTGTACCTTCCTTTCCTTCAGCCGACAGGGTTAATTATTATGCGAGGTTTTTCACTCTGCTTTATGATTTAATGCGCATTTGCCATTATCACAGCGTTGAAATGCACAAAATTATCCCGAAACTCATCATAATACCACTTAATTGGGTGTAAAAAGGTTACCCATATTTCAATGTATTGTGCTGAGCGTCCCATGTATAAACGATTGTACTTTATTTACTGAATGGTCTTTAAAGTACATTTTTTAGTTCCATACAGTTTTTTAATATCAAAAATAAAAATTTGATTTAATTAATAACTATTACTACAATGATACCACAATAAAGTCCCTTGTTTCCCGTCAGATGTGCATCTTTTGTACTTGTCTTACGTAAGCGCATAAATGATGATAAACAGGGATCAGCTCAGTTGGCATTAACCCACGATTAATTATAACTCAGTACTAGATTGCCTCAAAAAATTGTAGTTGACGGACGATGTCTTCCTATTTGCTGGCAGGTTCATATGCGGGCTGTCCCATTTGCGGTCACCCCAGGTAGAATGTCCCTATGGATCCTGAGGTTTAGGAGAGGCTGTACTTACGTCTCATTATTGGACTTCTATCACACTTAGATTATATCTGACATTTTAATTTAAAATATTTAGTATATATCAATTCTACGCACCATTACAAGAAATATTATACCAAAAATTCTATAATTCACTGAATTTAAACGCAACGTATCAACGATGTTTGCAGCAGAAACAACTTTTTTGATGTATTACTCGTAAATTTTTTTATAATTTTGCCAAACTGATTTCGTATCTCATAGTAAGCCTGGAAAATTTTCTTATCCAACTCCATTACTTCTTCCTTTCTTCTGACTACTTCTATATTTATTCCATTCATAACAATTTTTGATTGAATTTTTCATTTTCATAATTCAAAATTGTAGACTATTCTCTGGAGTGGTCTTCCAACCTGGCTATTCAATTTATGGCTCCAACCTTAAAAGCAAATTATTTGTTCCGTGGCCTCTACAACCATTGTTCTACAACGTAATAAAAGAATTGGCCGAGTTCCTTTCACTTCCTTTCCTATGCTATAAGAGGGGAGTTGCCGCTATGTGTATTACTCTATAGATAGCCTCTCTACATCTTCTTCTTCGAGGCTATATTTGTGAATGCCTTCACTTCTCTCTGTTTTTTTTTAAACTAAAGTTCCCACGTGCCGAGGCACCTCGGCCTGTTTTGAGAGGTGTATGTTCCGGGGTCGCAGACCTTGGGAATACGGTAACAGTTGTCTGCTATTCCTATTGGAATAGTCGGTCAGCTGCCTCCTAAACTGGTCAAGGCAACGCAATCCTCTCTCCCGCCTTCGGAAGGGCGTGGGACAAGCACCCAATGCCCGACCTACCTGATGCAGGTTTTTATAGGGTTTTTCCTGCATCACTTTTAGGCGAATTGCCGGGTAGGATTCTTAAACCATAGCCCGGAGGCCCTAGTCAATCCTTGGCTACCTTGCTCTACCTTTCCGCGTCCCCCCTTTCACTCCCTTTCTTATGCTATAAGAGGGGAGTTGCCACTATGTGGATTACCCAATGCATAGCCTCTCTACATCTTCTTCTTCGAAGAAAGGCAGACACAACTCTTATAGAATTCATTTCACATTTTTTGCTACATACATCTGTATGGGTAGTATAAATTTGTGCAAATTGTTTCCTGGAGCTTTTAAAAGTTATCTAAAATAGACATTTTTGTTTCTTAACACCTTACATTTGTTACGAGCGATTTAATATTACATCCGGTTTGCCATGATAAACGAAAAAAACTGTTCCCGTCAGATATTTTCATTAATTTCTCTCTGCGACCTACGAACTTTGTCTCTATGCTGGGGCGGTCAGGAAATTATAGGTTTCTCAGTATCATCTTTCTTATAATGATAAATGGAATCGATGGATACTAAATATTTAAAAAGAAAATGTATCTAAGTTTGATAGAAGTCCACTGAGTAAATAATGAGTGGATGCGTCCTTTCCCGGCCCTGGCGGATGGATCCTCCTTACCAACTATTTTGACGGATTATGGGACAGATTTTGAGGCTACTGCACACGGGAATGACCACATATGGGACACAACCTGACGGACAGTTGCCCTAATATGTGATTGAGGTATGGGGTTTGGAATTCAGCGATCTCAGAGTAAGCCCTGATCTCTATTCATTTGAAAGGTGAGAGACAATTATCATGATGCAGGTTTCAATAGGAATTTACCTGCACCAAGTTTAGGAGAATGCCAGGCTGTTCCTTAAGAAAACTAAATACGATTCGCGAGAGTATGCCTGCAGACTCTCTGGTTCTTAATCAGAGTATCGAAACTAGCGTATTACATGGTTATGCCTTGGTCAGATTTGAAGGGTGGGCGAGGTATCTAAGAAGTTCCCGGCCTCGCCATTAAATGCAACATTCCGTAAATATTTGTCTGTCTCTCATTTGGTACAACTGCCAATAGCCGCCGTTAGAAAGTGTAGTTAGATGCAGGCAGTCAGTTGTGATATGCGGGTTGTTAGGCTATAAATGAAAAATTGGAGTATCAAGCAGCGATAAAATATGTGATGATTTATTGATCGATAGTATATTTAAATTTCATTTCTGCAGCAAGAGCTACATTATTAAAAAAAATTACTTATTTAATTATGAACATTTATTTAATAATAAGGAAGGGTAATTTACATTTATTAAAAATGGCGTTTTTTTTCTCAGATAAATGCAGGTTCAATGTACAACTGTTCCACGACAACACAGACTTTGACGGACATACTGTCTCAATAGTTTACAGCTTTTACGGGATTCTGGCAGGTATCAGGCTCCTCAGGAAGTCCAAACGGCGCAACTTCTTGCCTATTGAGATCTTTCCGCGTTCCAGGAACAGGGTGGCACAGTTTTCTTCTTCTCGTGGACAGAATCTCGAAGTTTGTTCAATAAAAATTTCTCTTACAACTCTCAACTCGAATAAAATATTTGCTATTTTTACCCCACTATCTCTCATCATCCACTCCTCAGTTCTTACCTATTACGAATTTCTAATTTACTGTCTGTCATAAATAACTAACTTCCGTGCTCTATCAACATTACTGTCCAACTTCTTCTCTCCAGTAATCCACGATTCCTTGTTTTTTCCATTACTCCACAACTCCAATCACTGAACGACTGGCTTACTGCCTACTCTGACGATCATTTAGACACTTCGGAGAGAGAATGTTTCACCCACAATATTTTCAAATATGGATCATACGAGAGAATGAGAATCGAATGTGCCTGCACAAAGCTCAATATTCTCGTTAGAAACTCTTTGTATGAGGTTACATAGCCAAGTCCCTCCTCACGTTCTTCAAGCCGCCAAGAGTCCTGCGAATATCTTGCGTACGTGCTAACATCTTTGTACTAGCGATTTATTTTTCCAGATTTTTATACCTTCAAGGCTCCAAATTAAACGTTGTTAATCCTCTTGAAGGAAGGCCGCTGACGGCTGCTTAATACCTTATTTCCGTACAATGAAACGGCCAGTCCGGACGGAGAATATTAATTTCTCAAAATTTTTAAGTAAAATGCAATAACAAAATAAATAATAAAAATAACCAGGATTAATTAATTTCGCCTGTGTACACTACAAATTCTTCGCAAAATAAGATTTAAATCTGACCGGAATATATTCCGGAATTTTCGATTTCAACCGTTCATAAAATGGTCAGCAGAGTTTAAATGTGGCCGTGAAAGCGTCCGAGGTAATTCATGTGCAGTACAACCGCACCTGAAATAATTTAAAAAGCAAATACGATGATTTTGGAAGCTCGGCATACGAATATGATAATTTGTAGTGATGTCAAAATAACGCGTCGGCTCCATTTTGGCCGAGGAATTACATATGAAAGTATAGGGACAGCGCTATGCTCACTGTCAATAAAAAAAAACATTCGGATAGGCAGCAGCTAGACTGATTTTTAACTTAGCCGTTAATGTGACATGAAAAAATAAAAAGAGAGTGATTTTATGAGTCGATATGCTACAGTGAATTAAATTAGGATTACACACCATACTCTAAAGCACACTCCATGCAGTGACCATGACTCTGGACCTCACTTCCCGAGAGCAACGGCCTCCTGTAAAGATGAGCGAAAGGTTCGGGACCTCATAGATGATCGTGTTAGCACGATTGGACAAACCGAGCTTGCTCGCATGCGACTGAGAAAATGAATGAACGCAACGTTGTTTCCCGACGCCTGACGGCAGAAGCGACGTCTAACTGGACACATAGGGCCTACTTTTGTTCAGAGATCCTTCCTAATGGAAACTACTCTGTTGTATAAAATGGACCTGAAAAATACTCACATTTGTCATTAATAAATGTTGCTTATTAAGTTCTATTTACATTCATAGCTGTAAGTTATTAGCCATAATGGCGTCCTAGTTTTAATAACACCTCCTCTCATTCACCCATTATTCATTCATACATGTGCTGCTGCTACTTCTCCTATCAGTTTATCGTTGTCGCTCTCTTCTTCCTTCCAGATAGTTTGAGACATGAACAGATATAAAGGATTACATGGAATAAAATAAAAATACAACAAATACAAAATTGTAAATAAATTTGACGGTAATGAATAACAATTAATAAATACTTAGATAGAATACCACCGTTTTATACCATTACAGGATGATCGACAACGGTCGGTTCCCGATTGTCTTTTTATCGTAGCGTCCTAGTAATGCGACCAACTCATTTACCACAGTCGTGCGAGCTGCGGAAGAATCTGTGAGAGATTCGGAGATCCCGTTCCCACAGGTTCTCGACTCTTGACATTTCCCTTACTGCTGTGTTAGGGATCCTTGGCGACAGTTTGAGTCACCATATCTCCAGTACCATCAAGTTGGTTTCTGCTAAGGTTCCCTACACAGTTGAAGCGTAATCGATGGCAGGACGAATGACAGAGATGTAAATCGATAGTTCCACTCTCCATGACAGTTTGGACGAAGGATAAAAAATTCGGATATAGTAGATATATTTTACGTGGTGTCTCCAAGTTAGCCTTGTCTCCCTGGATACTTGACCTTTGCGAATCTGGAAAGGATAAGAAACCGAAGCACATACTGTTAAGTGTGGGGAGAATCTCTTCAGTGCAGTCGGACTCCATGCCGCTATACGCGACGGGGACCGACTGGTCTCTCTTATCAATGACCAAAAGAAAACTCCCATCACGAGTGCCTAAACCGGGTGTTAACCCTCCACACCCCCAAGGGAGTTCACTAAAGGACTGGTCTTGATCGAAAATCTCTCTGTGAATGGTACCAGCGACTCGGAGATCGTACCTCTGAATGGCTATGCAATTAATTCAAATAAAAACTAGTTTTTATGGGACATGACCACTTGAGGAGGAAGCTTGTATGTAGGACGTCATTTTTATAAGAGCACTTTGTAGTGTGCCCATCATTACTTTATTGAAATAATAGCTGGGTGCCCGGCGTTGTCCGTGTACTTATTTATATAAACACGAAAAAGTATTTAATTCTATATTAATCTTTTCTCAAGAAGTGATTTAACTTAAATCCAAATGTTCCGTTTCCGTACATACTTTCGAACGATAATTCATTAATTTAACAGCTATAAAATACATTGAATTTTATTGCATCACTGCCAACAAACATAC
This sequence comes from Zhengitettix transpicula, assembly GCA_037074705.1. Classification (NCBI taxonomy): domain Eukaryota; kingdom Metazoa; phylum Arthropoda; class Insecta; order Orthoptera; family Tetrigidae; genus Zhengitettix; species Zhengitettix transpicula. Next base: position 182,313,356 of record CM073591.1, on the reverse strand, counting down.
CTCCGAATTTCTTTACGAATAGAATACTTAAATATACTCCTTGAGTATTGGAGGATATAATTGTCCGTCAGTCTTCAGGCATTACGAAAAATTAAATTTATGAATTGGTTGGCTAGATTCACAATGTAAACAAATGATTCTCGTATTGGAATTTCTAATATAATAAATTTACTTACATGTTGCGCAAGGATCGTAAATTATTCGTCTTGTTTTTTTATTACCATTCCATGGAGTATTACTGGACAAAATTATACTTTTAATTTAATGAAAATATTTATGCTTTATTTCATTACGGAAAAATGAACTATTTCCTTTGTTGGTCGCGTAGTAACGTCTCGTAACGTCAAGGTCTCTTGACGCGCAGTAATTTAACACAAAATGATCACGTTTTTCAATTCTAATTCTTTTCACATTTATGCTAGGGGTTTCTTACCCACACAGTACCGTTTCTCGTGTTTTTAAGAATATGTGTACTAATTTATGTTGCGATCTGTCTACGCGTTAAAATTTGTATAAAGATTAACGTAAATACATACATACATACAAATATAAATTCTTTTTATTATATAGAAGATTTATACATTAATAGTGTTATAATTAATTCAAAACTCAATTTACAAACTTTAATCTTTATTGAACGAAACTTTACATATTCCTCGATAGTCAACATTTTTAGTCCAATCAAGAAGCGATTGCGGCAGATGTGTGAGTACTTTGCATCACTTCCACTAGAACACTAAAGAGACGGTGTAATGGCACTGTAACGCGACTGGATGAAATATATTACTATTAAATGTGGCTTTGTTGAAAAATAAATCATATAATTTAGTATTATATAGATAATTTTTCGGTAAATGCTGCGTCCCCACAAAAAATCACACTCCAATCATAATAAAGGCGTTGGTACTGTGAGTCCGACCTACCTTATGCTGATTTCTCTAGGGTAGGATCCTTAAAGTATGGGCAGACCCTAGTTAACCCTAGGCTACCTTGTTGTCTCTTCGGAACTTCCCCTCCCCTTTCCTATGCAATTATGGAGATTACCACAAAGTAGCCTGTATCTAAAAAAACAAGTCCACCCAGATCACCATCTTTATAGCCTGCGATGAACTACAGAAGTATGGACGTCCTCGGGCTACGGGAAATTGCAATGCACGGTCATGTGTTCAGGGGATGTCCACTGGTATTGTTGCGATACTGCAGTTGGAGCTTTTATAACGCAACCCTGTAGCTGAAGGTGTACTATGCTCATCCTTCAATTTTGCTCGGCCTCGACGACAATAAAAAAATTGCTCGGTACTTAGAAATAGCTGGAAAAGCTGCCGTCGAATACACGTTGTGGCCACTTCCATATAATAGTTCCACATAATAGTATTGTTGGTTGCTGAAGGTGGTAAAATGTAGTCAAGGATTAACTAAGGCTTAATTTAGCCATTCTTGTTTAGAACCAGAGTCTAAAAGACCTTCCATCATGAAACGCAGGATATCATTGGTATTTATTCGTACAAACCGGAAAAAGTATTTAAATATATCTAAAAAAATATTTAATATACGTATACAGATGGAATGCTTATATCATCAGATCTCCCCGATCTCTTCCCGCCGGTCCTCTTAGTGAACCACAGATATTCCTGCTGATACCATATATATATATAAAGTAAAAAATATTCTTGGTAGCTTAAGAGAGTTGAAAAATATACTCAGTAGTCTAATACAGTCAGAATACACGTACTATCTTAAGAGATATATTCCCATTCAATGCCCTAAGCGAGTCAAAATTTCTTCTTGTACCTCAAGAGCGTCAGAAATACTCACGGTACCATTTACAGAAAAAAATACTTCCGTTATCCTGAGTGATCGTAAATACTTCCAACTCCTTAAGAGAGTGAAGAATAATCCCGATAGCTTAAGAGACACAAAAATACTCTCGCTAATCTAAAAGCGTCAAAAATACACTCAGTACCTTTAGCGAGACAAAAATATATCAGAAAATTTAGTCTAAATTGATCCACGTGTATAATATGTGCCGTGACGTCACCTAAAGGCCACCCTGCCGCTGGATACAATCACAGACTGCGCATCCGATACGCTCAGGCAATATAGCGCAACAGCGCCAACCTCGGGAAGACCAACAGCTGAGACTGTCTCATTATTTTTCGACCGCTGCCACTGTTCAAACTTCCTTTCTCTTCCTGTATCTGACTATTTTCTCCCCGTTCTTCTATCTTGTTATTTAGCTATGCGTTTGCATTATGTTATTTATATTGTAAATAGATATTAATCAATAAAGAAAATGTATATGTTGCAAAAGAACTGAATTTCTTTCGTTCCACTACGTGCTAACAATTGAACAAGATACAACAATTTTACAAGATTGCACGTGGAACTTCGTTTTCCCCTTCCACCACCACTCCTATGGGTTGAAGTACAACTTAATCGGCAAGTTGAATGACATAATTAAACACTGCGACATCCACAACTCCGGATTCGACTCCAATCTCAGTTTGTTTCGTGTTATTTTTATTAACGCCCCTCCACCCGACATGTAAAGGTGCTTCAAGCTCGTGCTGAAATGGGCTGAAATTATTCACAAACAACATCGGGAGAATTATCTATTCGCCGAAACTATCGGCCGTTTTAGCGTATTTAAAAATTTCCACTCCCGTTCATGCCCGCCGCTATTGTTAGTAGTCGTGCCCCCCCCCCCCCCCCTCAGTGTTTGTTTTCAATTCGAAATCGAAAGGAACGCGCGTATAAAATTTGGTCAATTTTGCTCCACGGGTGTAGATTTGTATACGGAACACTCACACACAAACGGGCAATTTTATTTATTGCAGAAATGAAACGCCACTCGCAGATCCAGAAAACATTATAAAACTATCACAAGTCTATAGCATGTATAAATTTTTATAAAATTTACATACAAAAATTAATTCATGAAGGTGAAAAGAGCAGTGATACTATAAAAATTAAGGAAATTAATTAAGTAGAAATGTACTACATAGGTGAGAAGAAGTGTGAAAAACATTCAAACAAAAGCTGTTCAGTTAGCCTACTTAAAAAAGGCATATTTTGTTACTAAGTTTTAAAAAATTAACCTCACTTTTAACACTGCAATATCTCGTTTAAACTCACTAAACTCAAAACAACTATTCATTTAAGTAACACCGGTTGTTTTTTTCTGATTTAATACCGACAGGTGCAACAACATTGATAACAAAATTTCCCTAAATGTTGGGGCTGAACGGTACATCAATTAGTACTGTTTATTGCAGGCATGGCCGACGTACGGCTCGCGTAATGAGTTTATGCGGCTCGCGATTAAATTTTTAATATTCTCTGCACGACGCGCTGTGGCAATGAAATAAGTGGTACTTTTAAATCGTTATACATGAACTACAACATCAACCAGTGCACAACAATGAAAGTTAAAATCTCAGTCACTCAGAATTGGAAGCGTCTCTGATTATTTGAAATCGAGATATTTAATAAGCATAGTAGCATAGATAATAGCTGCAGTTGATAACTGAAAACGTATCCAGGTTGTTTGAAAAACGAAATAATTGTTTTATTTGTGATATAACTCTTTGAAACTCATTCTATTAATTAATTACTATTTCGATTGACTGAGATACAGTTTGATATTTTTATTTGTATAATTTTATCAAAATAATGTTGTAAATATTTTCAGAAAACGAACAATTGATCTTTAATAATGTATATTTAATGATGAATGCAAGTGGAAGTAATTTTTTACCATATACAATAATAAGTCAGCTTGTCTTATTTGCAATTCGTGTTTAGCTGTTTGTAAGGAATAGTACTTGCCAATAAATTTTGAAACGAAACATGCAAGGTACGAACAAAATTTATTTAAATTAAAAAAGGCGAAAAAATAATGTCACTGCAAAACGGATTGTTGAATGTTGATGGAGAATTTGTAAAAAAAAGCGCATGTTGGATGTTTGTAATGTAATGTAATGTATGCATAAAATTAAAAAATCAGCCTGCCTCGGAAAAATATTGCCAACTGAATAGAAGATTAAATGATCAGTTACGGAATAATTTTGAATTGCGCATTTTGATAGAATAGTTCTTGACGAAAGTTACGATGTAAAGTATACTGTTCAGTTCAGTTATAAATCTTTATCAGAGCTATCACTGGAGTTATTCAAATTTCGGAAGAACTTTTGCCAATTTTTCCTAAGAATGACTCAACGGAGAAGATCTTTTACGAAAGGTTGATGAATGTTTTTTAATCAATATTGACTGGAAAAAATTGGTGAATGGAAGAACGGATTGATGAACAAATATGATTTAAAAAATATGCTGGTCTCCTAAGAAGAATTTAAGACAAAATTTTACCATTTTATTCATCAACAAGCATTATGCACAAATATTTTAAAAAATCGATCGTTACAAACGTACTTGTGAAATTAGTGTTTTTCATTCCATAAAAAGGATTAAAAAACAGACAATTTATTGGAATCTTTGAATAACTCAATTCTAGTTGTGTAGATGTACTATATCAGAGTAAAATACGTTGTGTAAGCTTGGGAAAAGTTTTAAGACGTGTGTGGGATCTTCAAGATGAAGAAAAAATGTTTTTATCACTTAAAGATTTAGATTGGTTATTCATTCCATTAGTCCTCGGTCGAAGAATAGAATACGTCATAATATAAGATTACAAGAAAAGAATAAAATATTGCGATTACAAAGTTCAAACACAAAAACAATTGATCTATTATCCGAAATCCGTTTTCTTTACATGTAGAAGACGTTCCTATTGATATAAATTGAAAATCATGTTAATTAACAATGTGATGATAAATATCGAAAAAGCAAGAAAATTTGGATCATTTTTATACTAAAGAATTTGGAAATTCAAAAAATTGTCAATAAATATTTAGTAATCTTCAGCTAAACTAATATTTGTGAACAAACTTTTTCTTTTCACGAGATGCATGTGCACAGGTACTATAAACAACTAAACGAAATAGTAATATTCTTGCACTGCTTAGTTTCTATAAGAAGTAAAAGATAAAGTTTATGAAACCTAAATCAATATCAATCTCATTCTCACTGCACTACTATTCAATTCACACTTTTTCTTTAATGAATATAAATAAATAAAAGTACAACAAGATCAAGATTGATCGATTTATATTTGTAGGCTGCGTGAAGAATAACTACAAGTATAAAGCCAGAGATTGTAGCTCAGAAGAACATCTCCCCTAATTAATTGAAGATTTTTATATGATTTAAGTAAAAACGTCTATGTAGCTAGGACCGAGATGTGGCTTGCTGGGAAAATACGGTCATAAATGTTGGCGCCAGGGTGATGGATGCGTTGAGAAGAAATCGCGCCTCGAGACAAAGGAAACGGATTATGGGATGCAAGCAAGATCCTCCGGGTCATGAGCCAACGACCTCGCCAAAATTCACATATCCCCTCCCTCTCAAAAAAGTGAACTCTTCCAACGGTCTAAAAAGTAAGCCCGCGAAATCGTAAGGCAGACTCAGATTAGCTGAAAAAAACACGTGAAAAGGTTTACAACCTGTGGTGAGGAACAAAAGAAAGTCTAGCTGGAATCTGGAAAACAAACGAAACGAGCAGTTCCAATACACAATGAGAAAGAGGAAGTCTGGGAAGGGAAGGGAAGAAGAGTAGGAGTGAAATGTAGAAGTTCGTATATACAACGTGGAAAAGGAGGAAGTCTGGGAAGAGAGGAAGAGTAGGAGTGAAATGTAAAGTTCTGATATACCTATTGGAGAGGAAGTAAGTCTGGGAACTGAAAAGTCACCAGTGCAGTTGTGATTCTCTAGGCTCTTCTTAGCACCAGACGAAAGGGACAACGATCGCAGAAACGTTATGTGGTATTTACATTACCCTTTTTGTCTGTATTGGCTATCTTTCTTATTCATGAAAAGGAGAAAGTTCAAAACAATCACTGGAAGAAAAAAGGCACGATCGACAGAAGAGGAAATGATGAAGATAACTAAACTTCACCGACGCTGTGAGCTATTACGCCGACGAGAGAAGGAGGAAGCTTCCTACGGATTACAGGTTATAGACTGGACCAGTCAGATTCCTTCCTGTGTAATATTTTTTCCGACTGCAATGACGAAAAGGTGTGTTTCTGTCTGCGACGTAAACAATTGTTTTCTGCCACACGTGTATGCACACACATACGACGCTTTTTACTTATGTTCTGAGTCTCATGAAATCGCCCTGAGGTTTGCCCATTTAACGCATTAGTAATTTGTTTCAGTCTTCAATGTAGTTAATTAAAGTAAATTATCTTAAATTTAAACTCATGAGTGAGTAAATTGAAATTACTTAGATGGAATTAAAAGGACCTTGTTAAAAGTTGTAAACCCTAAATTAAATTAAATTTAAAACCAATTATTTCAATTTCTATATAAATTTTAACCCACCCCAAACTTAGTTACGATATTAAAAAAAATGGGCGATGAAAGCGCCTCAACGCGTCTCATTAGTTTTTTTTGTTAATTTATTGTATTCAATTACTTAAATTTATTCATAAACAAATTACATAATAAAATTTTGTTTACTTAAACTAATAGTTTTTATATTTAACAGTTTTTTTATTATAATTATAGGCCCGAACATTGTTAAAAACGTTTTCTTTCCACTCTGGCCTGATGGCAAAAACTGTTGCCCACGCCTTGTGACTTGGATTGACACAATCCTCGCTTATCCGCTAGATAATATAAACATTAATCCACACAAGGAGCTGTGTAATATATTTCGATAAAGCGAATCACGAGTGACCAGTATTAGAATATAAACTCAATTCCTGGAATCGATCAAATAATTCTGCAAATTTGATAAAACAGAGTTACAAAATTCCGTTAAAGAACTAATATCTGTGTCCTTCGTAAAATTTTGCTGCCGCAATGATTCCTTACTTAATGCGAATTTTCATCCTTTCAATAAATAACTACGACGTACTTTTCAATATTGCGATAATTTAATTATATTTCCGTTCCACAAATGTGAGAATTAAGACTTATAATGTATAATTGGGTTGGTTGGGGATTGACATAATAAACGTAAATACTCTGCACTAAAATTTACATTTACTAGGTTCTTGAATAAATAAACTAACACGTTTTAGTTTTTATATATTTAAATTTCTGTTTCATCACAAAACCATATATTGAATAAAGTTTTAGCTATCTCATCATTTTTCATGTCGAGAGTTCTTCTAGGTGCTAAATTGCAACATCAAACACTAACATAGTCTTAACCATCCAGGTTGGAAAGAAGTTTGTTTTAAATCAGAGAACCTTTCGTTTAAATCAGCGGACAGCATTTGCAGATGTACAACGGTATCAGTCACCCCACATTTTTGCAGCCAATTAATCTGTTCACAATTTTTGTTACAAATTTGATTTTATCGTGAGTAATAAATATTTGCGTATTGAAATATGTGCATATTTATATGAGAGCGTGAAGTTTATTTTTTTGCTCTCCTACAAATTCGAGTTTCGGGACTTATTTTCTGATTTACTGAGGTCAGGGAAATATACGCACGCGACATTCGTATCATTTTGTATGACGGTTCTTCATTAATAATAATTCTGCTCATAAACATAGTAATTATTTATTTTAATTTGAGATCTCTAAGCCTATCTAAATGTACATTCACGACGCTCATTCAAGCTATTGTATGAAATTAAGTTTCCATATCATTTAACGCGTGGAGTTGGCGCTAGCAAGCACCTGGCGCATGCGCATAGCAATACTTTTTTTGGGGGGGTAACAGGCTACATGAAGGTAATCCACATGGTGGCAACTCCCCATGAATAGCATAGAAATGAATTTGAAAGGGGGGATATGGAAGGGTACAGGAAAGTAGCCAAGCGTTAAGTAGGGCCCCCGGGCTATATTTTAAGGATCCTACCCGGCATTCGCCTAAAAGTAATGCAGGAAAACCCCAGAAAAACCTGCATCAGGTAGGTCGGACATTGGGTACTTGTCCCACGCCCTTCCGATAGCGGGAGAAGAGTTTGCTGTGGGGATGCAGAATTCCCTTCTCCATACCTCGACAAGTTTAGGAGGCAGCTGGCCGACTGTTCCAATAGGAATAGCGAACAACTCTTACCGTATGCCCAAGGTCTGTGACACCTCTCAAAACAAGCCGAGGTGCCTCGGAGTACGTACTATTCTTTCACTATACAGAGTTAACAATAGTCTCCGAGTAAATTTCAGATTATATTACTCCAAACTTTCAAGTGTGGCTCTATGAGGAAGCATGGCGCTTAAAACATGCTTTTTAAAATTCAGATACCAATAACTTTTCCTTTCGTACAAGCTAAATCACAGCTTTTTAAACTCTAGACGAGCTCATTCTCGAATTGACCCCCTGAACTATTAAACTGCTCATATATGGGGCATGAGTCCCTCGTTGGGAAAATAAGAGAACGTAAACATCCATATTAATGCATAGTCAACACATTAAAGCTACACATTTATAATGAAAACAGTTTTAAAATAAGAGCTGTTTCCGTAGAAATATAAAATACAATATCAGGGAGAAATATATTCATTTTGTGGACCTTCAATACAATTTTTCTATAACATCCTTCATCTATCAGTTTATTGTACATTACTTTATGCAACAACATACACAATTCCCAAAATAATATTTTCAATAAAATCTAAAAACAAATTTTATTTGTCGCTGATTATTGCAGCTGTGTTCAAATACTTCTTTTATAGCATCTAATAACATATCTGACCAAACGCTACCAATTATACTTTCAGATGGTCTGGAGAAATGATTATACCATATATAAAATAAATTTATAGTACTGTTTAAAATAGACTGTCAGTTCGATAGAAATTAAGCGGTTATTATTGTGCTTTCCATTTTTATATGTTGCAGTTACTCAACTGCCCTTTCAAGACAAAATATTAATATATATAGAAGCACGCTTGTAATTATTTTCCTGAGTGCGATGTCATAACTTTAATTTAGTGGTTTCCGAGCTTTCCACTTAGCAGTTTTAGTGTTATGAGAAGAGCGCTCTTCATAATTACACTTTTATAGACCACCCGCGTCTTTCTGCCCTGCTACTTCCAACCTTGTGATTTCTTAAGCAATTTTCTTCTCGTGAGGAAAGAATTTTTCACTTTTTTTTGTATGTGCGCGATCTGGTCTAACAAGAAGAAACCATTAGACAACTACATCTTCTTTTGTATCATTACAATTATTATCAGCATCCTAAATCATTTTTAATGGTGAAATATTTGTACAAAAGTTGAATTACTTTAACGAGATATTCACGTTTCATTGAAGTGTCCAAATATAGTTTTATTGTCTTCTGTATTATATATTATAATCCGACTATGGTGGCGCATTCACTGATATTTAATATTAATTTTTCTACATAAATCCGAATGATTTTAAATCTGTTACATTATTCTCATTTGTTTGCATTAAATTGCATTGACACAAAAAAAATCCTAATGGAAACACTAAAATTAATTTTTCCTTAATTTTAATTTTACCTACCCGTGGAAGATAACAAACATTTACCACATTTTCAAAAAATATTAGCACTAACCCTGGTGCATTTTGAAATATTTCTTTACCCCTTTCTCTTTGTTTCTGCATATTTATACCTTCACACAGCATACTGATAAAATTAAAATAAACAATTATATCATTCATTATAATTTGTGTATTTTCTCCCAGTTCTTATTGTCACAAATAATATCAGGCACAGATAATCTCCCTCTCGATATTAGTCCAATTATAATTTCGGCTGAGTTACTAGATAAAAACTTTAAGATCAAGAAACTATAGCCAATACGGTTTGAAATAAACAGTAGTATCATTTCATTTAAAAAACCTATTAGATTGAATCCGTAAATATAATGAAAAATATAGGTATACTCAGGAAAATTAATAATAAGAAAAATAGCTAAATAGAGACGAAAGAAGTAATGATATAATACCACACAACGTTTCTGGAAGCCTCGTTCCTTTCTTCAGATGCTAAGAAAAAAACAGACTAGAGCCTAGAGCGACACATCCACACAACAAAGTTGACAAACTCAAAAGCTTTTGAGCTTCCTTAGCACCTTTGTTCGGTTTTAAATTTATTTTACGTCAGTTATTAATGAAAAATGTTCTGTAACGGAGATCTGACATTAATTCGCTCAATTTTTGAGTTTTAACTGATATTACATGAATTATTAGTGCAAATATTCTGTGAAGAAGATCTATCATTAATTAAAATAAATTTGAGACAAAACTGTGAACTAATCTGAATCGAGTATTTAAAATTACTGATGAAATATTCACTTATATCTAAGACGGATAAAAATATATTTCCTCACAAAATTGGCCTTGGCAATTAAAATTATATAATTGAGACGATAAACTTAGCTTTTCCACTAGCATCCACTGATAATCAATCAGGCTTTGTTTCGAGAATATTTTTTTATCTTACGATTTTGTCCTTAAAATGTATCCATTACGCACATTTTCACATGTCAGGGACTATTTTCCTTTTCATTTCGTCCATATTTCCCGTATTATGGCAATTACAAAAATATTATACTGTAAAAAGTATAACATAAAAGTAAAAAAAAATGGCCTCCCGTGGCGGTAAAGGGACTCCACGACAGACCATCTGAATCAGGTGAAGCACGGTTTTCCTTCTTTTCCAGGAGCAAGCAGGGTAAGTGTCCTTACATATCCTGGCCGAGACCCTGGCCGCCATTTCGCTATGAGCAAGGATACTTAGGAATTCTCTACGTATCATTCTGACTTCTCTCGAGTAAATAGTCAACCACTCCATTTTCAGGCTTGATGAAATCAATTAAAAACATGGTCTATACTCAACATACGAGACCTCAGCACTCAGATCTATTATTTCTGACGTCTATAGTGTGTGAGTCGTAACCAAAATTTATTAGTAATTAATAACAAGAAAGATAGCAGACAAAAGATCTGATAATATAAAATATAAATGGTATTTATATTATCACTTCTTTTGTCTGTAGTAGTTGACTACCTTTCTTATTATCTATCTTCAATCAGACGTAAATTTTTCATTTGAAAATATATTTGACACGAGTCTCTTTCTTCTAAGTTACTTACTTACTACTTGGCTCGACAGCCCATGAAGGGCCTTGGCCTACCGAGACGACATTCTGTATTTAGGAGTGACACTTGGTCAGTGTGGATTCTCCCATAGCCTTAACCCCAGTTTTCGTGACCAGGACGACCACAAACATCGATGCCCATGCCGGGACCTCTGTGATGCGAGGCAATGACGCTGGCCACTACATCACAGCACGCCGGCCTTTCTTCTTAGTTACTTAATTATAATATGTTCTTTTTCGAGATTTTCCTGTGTTGAAAATACATATTACTGATATAATTTATATTAACTAAAGGCTTGATGATTTCCAGACGAATTAGACGTATCTTAGTCGATTATAGTGCTGCTTGCTGCATAGTTATTATATTGTGATCTACTAAAAATTAATCTGCATCAGTACCTTATTCATAAATTTCAATCTTCCAAAACAAATTTTTCGAAATTTAAATTGCCGGGGTTTGCTCGTGTTGCATTTCGTAGAAGCTCGTACAACTTTGGAAAGAATAAAATAACCCGTTCCATTCGAGTTTAACCTCAATTGGTTGTACATCGCCATCCTTCACTGGCAAAGAGTTATTTAAGCCGCTACAATATATGTTTCTATCTATAGATCGAGAATACTGACAATAGCAGAACGCGACAAAGAGCTCACATATTAGTGTAGTGTTTTTCTTGAAGTTCAGTGTGTTAATTGTAAAGTTTGGTTTAATATACAAAAATTTTCATTCTCCCTGAACTTTCCTTTAATCGTTTACCAGTCAGTTTTATAAAATTTCTCATTTATATTTTACTTGTATTTTCGTCTATTTGTGGTTTATACAAAGACTGTAGGGGTCATTGTAAAACTCACTTTATTATAATTTGTGATACGTAATATTAGTCTATTCCTGACCAACGGCGAATATGATATTTAGTGCGAAGATAATACAAACATCGCCTTCGCCTAGCAATATCCATTGTTCTGGAATAAATCTTTATAACAGACAATCGCAAGATATTAAAATTTGAACCATAGTAACAGTACAACAAATATTGTAAAACTCTTCTCCTACAAGACGCTTCTTACTATCTAGCTGAATTTACCAAACGATATGTAACGAATTAAAGTCCATTTTCATGCAATAGTGCTGAATCAGTGATGCGTTTAATAGCAATGTTCATCTTGAATTTCACTAAAATTGTAACGCATTTACGAGTTCTGCGGCCACCAAAACCGCGTCCGGATTAACATAAAATTGTAGCGTTATTTGACAAGTTTGTTGTGTTAATTGTGATATATGGTTTGCTTTACAATTATTTTAATTCTATTTGAAATTTTCTTTTAATCATTTACCAGTACGTTTTATACAATCGGAAAAACAATAACAAGGTCGCCACTCCAAAGTCTCAGGTATTTCAGGCAACATTCGGGGTAAATTACCATATGCGTTAATTCTTCCGCATCCCCCCTTTCAAATCCCTTTCCTATGCTATAAGATAATATATATATCCACTATGTGGATTACCCTATACATAGCCTGTCTACACCCCAAAAAAACCATTCTTCCGCATCCCCCCTTTCAAATCTCTTCCTACGCTATTAAAGGGGAGTTGCCACCATGTGGATTACCCTCAAGTAGCCTGTTACCCTAAAAAAAATTTTTTTTAACATTTTGACTGTATTGTTTCATGGATATACCTGTAAACTCTTGAACAAAAAAAGTTGTGATTGAGTACTAATTTCTCGACTCACTACTCGGAGGTCAAACATATTTCTTGTCTGATGCGATCATTTTTGTTCTGTTCCGTAAACCCAAAAACTCTTATTTTCAAATAAAATAATAAGCGATGGAATATTAATAAATATCTGTGACATTAATACAGACAATTTAAAAAAGGGCGTTTCAATGTTATTGTGAAAGACTCTTCAAAAGAACAAAAATAAATTCCAATACTGTATATATATATATATATATATTGTTTCTGATATACTCGTCGAAAGAAACTTTTTCAGGGCCAATGGGGGAGATATCGTTTCTCCAGATATTTTTGTGTATAATTTCACCCCCTTCTCCGCATATGAGTGGAGCAGCTTTATAGATGGGGTGGGGGGGGCGTTACATAAAAATAACGCAAAAACATCTGAAATTGGAGTCGAATGCGGAGTTATGGATGTCGCTGAGTTTAACTACGACAATCCGGGCAGCACCGGGCACCAATATAGTTGGGACATAAACACATATAGAAGGTTATAAGATCAAATCAAAAGCCTTAGGTTTTCTTCTGTTATTGTTCATTCTGAATCTGCTCCAGTGTGAATTTTGGTTTATTTTACAAATTATTTCATTATATCTTAACATTCTTTTTTCTTTTACTAGTAAATTTGATATAATTTCTTATTTATAGTTGTCTTGTATTTTCACATATATGTTGCTTATCGTATTTTTTGTTTTTCTCATTAATTAATTTTTATATTTATATATTTACATTGTTAATTTTCTCTGTACAAGACTAATGGAATCAATAAATAAATATAAATTTCCACAGTTTCCTAGGTTTTCCCAGAAACAATCCCTGTCAGTTCCAAGTCCTGTTCTCGAATTTCTCTTCCGAAATATTGCGACTTCCTACATCTGGTGCGGTCAAGGTTTTATAATCAGACGGCTTTCAGAAGATCAAGAAAAGCACATAAAAATTACAAATATTGATTAAATTTTTCAATTGTAAAACCCTTTATTCTTCTTATTTAAACATATTGACATCTCTACTTGACACCCGCTGAGTTACAGCATTTTATTAGTTTTTATACTGGCAAGTATTCCTGAAAGAAACACACGTATTAGTCTACGTTACTCCGGGCTTGAATACGCATATATTGATCAATGAATTGGAGAGACCGGAATAATTTTCGGCGGCAGTACGCTACTTTAAAGAATGAAATTTACGTGGAACATAGTAAACAAGTGATGTAATTTAAGGTTGTCTATTTACTTATGCGCGGATGTGTTAACGTATGTAATTGGACGGCCATTACGGGCGGGCAGAGTGAAATGGTTGGCATTGTTCCGTAACCACAACACGTAGAGGGCCGACGGCGACCTCCCATGGCGCCAGCGCATTCCAATCAGCCGTCAATCTACCGCAATTTACCCACGTTCTGGAACAAAATATTTGCAATTCAAGAAAACAAAAAAGTGATTACGAGTTGGGCAGCGTGCAGCAGAGATGCGCAGATACCGCATTCCTAGGGCTAAGTACGGTGTCCGCTCGCTCCACCTTATTAGCCCTGGATTTATGGAAGAGCACGATTACGCATAATCGGACAAACAATGACAAGGGCTCCCGGCCTAATCACTCCGGAGCACTGCATAGTGTCACGTATTTCAGCCAACAGACGGGGTAATGGTCTGTCCACCAATTAGAATTGGACCAGTCTAGAACGCTTAAGGTGAAAATGTCAACAACATATTTCTTTTTTATTTAACGTCGGAATAACAACTTTGAAAAATCTTCCATGGTCGGTTCACATAATTAGTGATTAACGAATTCTTAAGTCACTAGGTACTTTTAACTTAACACACTATCGCAGTAAAAGAAGTCAACAATTTTCCATGTCCCGAAAAAAATTAAAGGATCCCACCAGTTTTTAGCTAGTTAAAGAAAGACAAGTATTTTTAACATGTTACGTAAAATCATATATTTTTACAAACTATTTGTATGCATTTAAACTAAAGTCTGTGATAAACGTCAGTACGTACTGTAATGATGAATTTGTAAACTCTACGACGCATTTTTCCTGAACCATTGCACGTTATCACTCGTTAGTATCTCACAAAGAAAGCGCAAATTATTATAAAACAAGCATTCCTATCATGTTTACGAAGAAAATTAATTCCATTAATAATAGTGAAAAAATCGTGGAAACCCGAACCAAAATCTACAAAATCTATAACTTAAACAATTAACCTACTATAGAATGTTCTTATTACTCCTTAGAGGGGTTTCTGAATCGGTCTCACATTCGCTGAACTGCCGTCTCTACAAAATTGCTGTATATGTAACAAATATGTAAATAGTGTGTCCAGTTCTCCCCTTTTCGTTCTGTTTTCCTGCCTCTGCTTTCTGTTTTAGTAAATATCTATGACGACATCCCTCCGTACCTAGAGACAGGAGATGAATACCAGGAAGTGATAAGTGTTGGGTGCGTGTATCTGACAAAAAGTGTGTACAAATGTGAACAGTGCCTTATTGATTTGTACTTTTTAATGTAACTTATTAATTATTACTATTAATATTCATTCTTTTATATGTAATTTGTCTATTGTATTTAGAAATTTATTTATAATCTATGTACTTATGTATTTATGCATTTATAATCTATGTACATTTGTGACGAATCCTATTTCCTCATAAGAGGGCTAATGGAGAATAAATCTATATATAAATCTATAACCGATTCACAAGAAAATCTAAGGTTACCAGGAAGCGGACATTCTCCCTAAATACTCTCGGTCTCCTACATCAACGTTAATAAAGAACAACGTCTGCACCAGTAAGGACCCGTGGAAAATAGTCAGAGACAAACTGGAAGAAAAAATTAATATGAATCGGTAAAAACAATATCTTATCGGCAAAAGAAATCATAAAAGACCTGAACACTACCAATATTCTAGAAAACAACAGACGGTATTAACGGCGTCATTTTTTTTAGGGTAACAGGCTACATGAGGGTAATCCACATGGAGGCAACTCCCCTTTAATAGCATAGGAAGGGATTTGAAAGGGGGGATACGGAAGGGTAGAGGTTAACTAGGGCCCCCGGGCAATGGTTTAAGGATCCTACCCGGCAATTCGCCTAAAAGTGATGCAGGGAAAACCATAGAAAAACCTGCATCAAGTAGATCAGCATTTGGTACTTGTCCCACGCCCTTCCGATAGCGGGAGAGGGGTTTGCTGTGGGGTCGCAGCTTTCCCCTCGACGTGCCTTGACCTGTTTAGGAGGCAGCTGGCCGACTATTCCCATTAGGAATAGCGGACGACTCTTACCGTATGCCCAAGGTCTGCGACTCGGAACATACACCTTTCAAAACAGGCCGAGGTGCCTCGGCATGTGGGAACCTTAGTTAAAAAAAAACCAAACAAATATGAAGGCATCCCCAAAGGTAGCCTCCGCCAGAGCTCTCTGGGAAGGTTCACCTGCGAGAGAATTCTATCGCAGACTTACTTCCCCTTTTTTTTAGAGCAACAGGTTACATGAGTGTAATTCACGTTGGGCAACTCCCCTTTAATAGCATAGGAAGGGATTTGAAAGGCGGGATGCGGAAGGCGCGTCAGAATTCAATTAAGCGCTACGCCTACTTGCCATAAGTGCAACAGAACTCTGATAATACAGCACATCACATATGAATGGACGATAAAACTTCTCCAGGCAATAAACCCCAATCACTTAAAAGCTCTACCCAAAAAAGTCCTAGTCCTACTAACACTAATTTATTACGCCATACTAAAAAGCTCTAAAATCCTCAATAACTGGAAACTTGCTATGTAATTCGAATTAACAAACCCCATAAACAAAACCCAATCCAAGCAATTACCGACTCATCAGTCTCCTACGGAAATTTGCAAAAGTCTTCTAAACAATACTAAAAATACAAATAAAAAACCAAATCTCGCACTTAATCCCTAATCAATTACTTGAATTACGAAACAACCATTCCTGTTCTCAACTTCTTAATATAGTAACAGAATACATTAACACATCCTTAAAAACAAAAATATATGCCTATCCTCATTTTGGATTCTGAAAAAGTATGTCACAAGGTTCACCATCTCTCACTCCACTTCAAATTAAAACCTCAGTTATCCACTACTTGCTTTAACCTCCTATCCAACTACCTTACAAACCGCTCTTACTTTGTCAAATATCAAAACCATTTCTCCCCATTCTCCCCTATTCACTCAGATGTCCTTGGCCCACTCCTATATTCCCTCTATACCTATATCATCTCTCAAACAACCACAAAAAAACTGCCATACTTGCCGACAACATAGCTATACTTTGCCAGTCCCATGACTTCGAATTGGATACAATACAGCTTAAAATTGCCATTAACCATGTAGCCATTTGGTCTAACAATTGAAGAATAACCATAAACCAAAACTAAACCGTCAGAGTTTCCTTTTCCCTAAAATAAAATACGCTTCAGTAACAATATCTGAATTAACAACACACCAATTCCAAACAAACTAAACCATAAAAACTATCGTTTAATCGTCGATCCTAAGCTTAAGATTGTCGCAATACATCAGTCATATTCAAAAAAATCAACAATCAGGGCTTAAAAATCATATACCATTACTTAACCCTTTAGTGCATGATTTTTGTATTTTTTTAAACTAAATTTATTTAAAATGTATTTTTGTGAATACAATACGGAAAAAATTACCAAAAAAATATCATACGTGACCAAAGTCAATTTGGCTCATGATGCTGCACATATTCAACATAAATATAATTAGGTTCGATTTATAAATATTTCACATTATTTGGAGAATTATTGTTACAGTGCAATTAGAAAACTCTGAAAATGACGCTTAAATTTTCTTTATTGAAAAAGAACAACATAAAAAATCCACATGAAATAATATATTCTGAAGTTGACCGGACCGTAGACTTCAGGGTTTGACTCGCAGAAAGCTAGGATAGGTATTTTTAAACATGTCCACCGATGCCATAAATTTCAAATTTTCTTAAGGGCATGTTGATTTATATTTGCAACATAGATTATCTCTATTAAAAACCAACAGATGCTTCTGGGGTGTTACTAAAAGTTATGTGGAATATATACTACTCTACGTAGTAAATGGTTAATCCTAATTCACCTTTATTCCTTTCCTCATCGGCGTCCATTCATTGAAAAAAGTACTTTCAAATATCCCACCCCAAAAAATTGTACTGATTTAACGATGTATTTTACCGAGTAGAAAATAAAATGAAGAAATAAGAGAATATGTTATCCTTATTTACATATATTCCTATCGATTTGGTTATTAGCAGTCTAATCCAAGTGGGTCATTTATGAAGATCTTACGTCTATAGATTGGATTGAAATGAAGTCTGCCTTCAACCTCGTTCTACATCCCACTTGCTTCACTTTCAACAACCGATTTTATCACCAGATCTTAGGGGTTCATTATCTCCGGTTCTAGTGGAGTTAGTACTGAGGGACTTGGAGAAGATTAATTTCAAACCAGTTTATTATCACAGAAATGTTGATGATATTATTTTTATTATTCCTTAAATTTTATTGATGAATTTTTAACTGTGTTACAATTTATTTTTTGAATGTAAACAAAATTATACTATTAAATGTTTTAAGGATATCGGTTTCCCGTATCAATCATAAGTTAAATATTGGTCCCCAAAGCAATCTTTTTAGGCCTTGTTCTAAATATTTTGTCTGACCATCCTGTTACGCAGAAGCGTGCCATTATTTACAATTTGGTTAACAAGCCTATACGATTATCCAATCCCGTTCATCAGTTTCAAAACATTAACTATGACAAAAATATTTTATCGGCCAACCTTTACCCCGTTGAATTTATTTCTAAGTACATCTACATTACATAAGCTAAACTTAATTTCGTACTTAACCAGAACAATAGTATAAGGAAAACTATGTAAAATGAAGCTATTGTTTTACCTTTCTGTAGTATGTTAACATTTGATCTAATACTTTAATAGTTTAAAAAACTACAATTTTCTGTAATTTTTAAGCCTTTTTATGGCTTCATCAAAGTGCACAAACTTCTTATTATCAATATTGTTTGGAAAAAATAATTATTTAATTGTGACTTTTGTTGTATCCGCCAAACTAAAAGAACACTAAATACAAGATATAAAGAGCAAAAATCTAATTTTAAACTATAAACTTGTGAACACGGTCCTATCACTAAACATTGTATCAAATTTTATCACTATTTAGACTTCTATTATAGACAGGCAACCATATTATTGTAAAAGTTTTATTTCTGAAGTGTTATATATTAAAAATCATCATAATACTGTTAATATTAAATATTAATAAATTATATGATGTTTTATTTTAAGTTCTTTGACACTCATGAATTTATCTTAGATTTTAGAACTAACGTACGTATTGGTAAACCAGTCTTAATAGCTGAAAGACCTCACTGAATAAATCCTAGAGACCTGCTCTAGTCATTCTGCAATTCACTATGACTCTGTATGTATTAAGAATAGATTGAACATTGGCAACTGAATTAAAAAAAATATCGTCTTAGTAATTAGACGCCAATACCCATCGTAACGTCCGGCAATTTTAAATATCTTAGTTATTGTTTCTCAATTTAATTTTTGTCTGTATGAAGGTAGTATTTATTATTAAAACTTTATATATATCTTTATTAATTCATCTTCTAAGCCATACTACTCATTTTTAAAGTTACTCAAACTTTTATATTTATGAAGTTTACTTCTTGACATTTCGGAATATTTAATATCCATTGTACATATTCACCTCATCTCCTATTGTTATAGGTCCAGGGAAGAACCAACTTGAAATTTATCTTGTATTTCCATTATTCGAAGTTTCTCCCACCCGTCGTTAGGTTTTGGAAATCATTTTTCTTAAAAATTCAAGTTTCAACACCGTGTTATTTACTTTTGGTGTTCTCTATATATGAATCTTTCGCCATTGAAAAATATTTTTCTAGAATCGTACATTTGCGAAATACGGTTCTTCTTGGTGAAAGTTTGTTTTTATTCTGTATGATCTCCAATTGTCTTTAAATATTTATAGCCTCTAATGTAAGTCATAATTTTAAAAAAAATTCTTTAAGCTTCATATTTCCTTCTTTTCACCTAGTTTATTATTAATTAATAATTTATGACAATATGACAGTTGCTTATTTTGATCTTAACGCGTTAATTACGTTTTGTACGTGTAAGACTTTTTAAATTGTGTGGTATTACAAATAATTAAATTTGGTTTTCATATCCGGAAGAGTCGTTCGAGTCGGTAAATCCGCACGAAGAAGCTGCGTTGTCATGCAGGTGACTAATATAATTTTCCGTGAGATCGGATGCTATAAATTGTTTGCATTAGAGTGAATGCGAAGTGTCTCGTGATGATAGCATCTATTTTGGCAAGGAGTCCCAGAGTAATGAATGAGTGTGGCGAGTGTAAGTATAGGTTTGAGGTTGCGTGATTCATGGTGTGGGGTCTGAAGGATCTGATGCTACGTTGCTGCACGTTGCTCTGTGTTCATGAATGAACTTTTCTTTTATTATATAACATCGCTCTGAAACGCGTACTACAACCACAATTTAATCTATGAATACGTTTGCATTATCAAATGTTG
Organism: Zhengitettix transpicula; assembly: GCA_037074705.1. Taxonomy (NCBI): domain Eukaryota; kingdom Metazoa; phylum Arthropoda; class Insecta; order Orthoptera; family Tetrigidae; genus Zhengitettix; species Zhengitettix transpicula. The sequence goes on along the minus strand of CM073591.1, from coordinate 182,292,848 downwards.
TCATGGCACTGGTAACGAAGAAGAATTACGTACAACATGTTCAGTGAACAGCAAAGGAGGAGATTTGTAAGAAAGGAAAAAATCGGCAGCATTTGAAAAGAGAGTCTATTAGGAAACCCTCATTTGAATACCTAATCATTAAACACAACATTTCGTAGTTAAAAACCACCGATGAGTAAATCATAAGTAGGTAAGTGACTGTTCAGAGAAACCTTTTGGGACAAATTAATTGGGAATTTTTTATTATTATTATTTACATATTTTACGACAGAAAATATGGTACTATTGGCTTCAGTCTGGCGATACAAAAACTAAAACAACCCCAGCGCGGCATCCCTTTGTAGTATTCAAATATTGTGAGTTTCTGGTTTGGATAAATCTTTGGTCACAGGATTCTATCACGTTCGGGCTAGACGCTTGACCAGAGTGGCACTTTGGCGGACGTGTCTTCTCACGCCCCTGAATTCGGGCACGTGACCCCTGACGGGATCGGATTAATGAAAATATTGATATTTGTGGAGACACAAATCCGATTCTTATTGGTTAAAAACAGCAGAATCCAAGACCCTGTGGGGGAAAATTTCGGAAACCGCGGTGTGAAGGGAGCTTGCAGAGCAAGTTGAAGTTGTTAGTTAGTTTTGAGATATTATAAGGAAATCTGTTGGTGTATGTTATGAGTTAGTTTTGGAGCAAGAGTTAGTGAAATTTGAGGAGTTAACGAAAAAATTACATAGTTTTTAGTTTTAAAGTGTGGAGAACTATATTTGATGTTATAAGATAATTTTGGGTAAGTTATGAAGAAGTTTGGGTTTGAAGAGGAATTTATTTTTCTAGAGAGTTTTGAAGTGGAGGAAATTTGCACTATCGTGCTGACGAGTACCTGTAGGCCGGCTGGGTGACCATTTCCAGGGAATACGAGGAACTGCCACCTGAAGGTAAGTTTCCGTTCTGACAAATTGCAGAGACCTGTCGCGCAACAAGTCCCGGCAACATGTTGCGCGTCACTGTTTCCACTTAACTGCGACGTCTGAAACATTTGTATAGTTTGTTTGTACTGTTAATCAGATACAGTGTTTCTTGAGTGATTTTTCGCAAATATGGACAACTTAGCTACTTCAGTTTGTGTGGTAATTCCAGGCGGGATCCATGAACTAAAAAGAGGCTGAAACGACCGAGATGGTGGATTAGAAGTTTTTTTAGTGAGATATATTTGTAAGGAGCCTGTAAATCGTTCATGAGAGACTTGCGTCTTTAAAGTGACCTTTTTTTAGAATGACAGAAAGTGAGGTTTAATTTTTACTAAACCTTGTTGGGCCAGAGATAAATAAAAAATGAACAGGAAATGTTGAGAACCAATTTAGCCACGTAAATTTCATTTGCACCAACACCGCTTTTCTCACTATTTTCTACATTAATTTCTCCTCTAAGCTATGCGCAGTTTCTTCTCAACGTCTTCGATGATGCATTCCATATCTTAAATGCGTTGCAGGGCATTGGTTCGATTATTATTAGCGTTCTTAATTTGTCATATTCCACAACACTGTCTCCTGTTCAATAAGTTTTATCACGTTACATTTTGGCCACTCAATCATTAACCACACACTCGCATTATTTTTTTTAATTTTTTTTTTATGGCAACAGGCTACATGAGGGTAATCCACTTTGGGCAACTCCCCTTTAATAGCATAGGAAGGGATTTGAAAGGGGGGATGTGGAAGGGTAGAGGAAGGTAGTCAAGTGTTACTAGAGCCCCCGGGCTATATTTTAAGGATCCTACCCGGCATTCGCCTAAAGAAATGCAGGGAAAACCCTAGGAAAACCTGCATCAGGTAGATCGGGCATTGGGTACTTGTCCCACGCCCTTCCGATAGCGGGAGAGGAGTTTGCTGTAGGAACGCAGCATTCCTTTCTCCGTGCCTCGACCAGTTTAGGGGGCAGCTGGCCGACTATTCCAATGGGAATAGCGGACAACTTTTACCGTACGCACAAGATCTGTGACCCCGGACCCTCTCCAAACAGGCCGAGGTGCCTCGGCTTGTGGGAACCTTAGTTCAAAAACGGAGAGGAAAAGGCTTCCCCAAAGGTAGCCCCTTCGTATCTCTCCTAAAAAGCTAAACCGAAACACTCGCACTTAGACACATCACTGAAAATAGCACAACCTCAAATACGACTGCGAGTGTAGGCTGCACTGCGCATGCGCGTGTAATAGTAACATGTTGCAGCCCGTTTCCATTGTCCATGCAACATCTTGCCACCACAAGTTGTGTTCCACAGTCACTTGGGACATTTTTGACCCCTCAAACGTGCTACACAACATATTGCAATAAATTTTCGGACACATGAGCCGGTAACATGTTGCGGAACAAATTTGTAGTATGAAAACGTACCTTGAGCCACCTGAGAATTCTACTCACCGACCAGACCTGCGAGTCGTAATGTGCCGGAAAATAATCCCAAAAAAGTCAATTCGTTAAAGCCATATGACCATCATATTTTGGTCCACCAACCACTGGCAGAAATTCTCTGTTTTTGTTTATATTTGTAAAATAGCGGTGGGTATTTAAATTCATAAGTAGCGCAGGAAGCTAATGTCCTTTTTGTGTTAATAAAGTATAAAATATAATTTATTGTAATTAATATTGCCCTGCCTAACAATTTAATATTGTCAGATATACTATTTAAAAAATTTAAATAACTTAAAAGTAATTAAGTAAAATCGCATTATCCCGATAAAACATTACACTGCAAGTGAAAAAATTAAGTGTAAACGTATAAAGCACCTGAATTTATGCTGTACTGCAAATATACTGTGATTCAATCTACAAAAAGCAAAATTTTATGCAGTTACTATAAAGTCAACCCCTAGGTCTCCTCACACACCTTTCCTCGTCTGGCAGTCGGACAAGATCATCGTCAACATTATTGTGCACATGAGCAATATTTACACACCGAAAATGATACAACACGCATATTTTAATTGTATTTGGTTTTACAGATTAGTAAACTGGGCTCGTTCCACACACGGTACGAAAATATTTAAATAACAGCGAACAATGAGACAAATAACCTGTGTGAATTGAAACGCATGTTGGTTGGTAGTCGAAACGTTGTGCTTCACACGAGATATAACCCGGATAGAAATCCGAGAACGCCACATTCACCTATAAAACGAAACATTTAAAATCTTTAGGTCTATTTAATTTGCTATTCAATCCTAAAGTGCACTCATACAAAGAAAAATTTAAATAAATTCTGCCGCAGTCATAATTCTGAGTTCTGGCCAACCTTTCATAACATTAGCTCTTCCTAGAAATGCATATACTGCTTCAATTGATAATAATTATATTTTTAATCTTCTCACCAATTTACTAATTTTGCTGCCGAATAGATGTTTAAGAACGAGAAGAAGGTTCAAGCCGAAATCTTTTACATTCAGTTACTTCTAGTGCGATGTTCTATAACATATTAAATTATAAATGACGTTTCGACTCCACTTTTTTGATCGTTTTTGACCCACAAAGCGCCGTATCGTCAAAAGGGCAATTAAATAAGTTTGATACTCTGTTGGGTTTGAGATATATTTCACCGCGGACAGCCACAATGCCTCCCGCAAGCTGCTCAACAATGCGGAATATTTTTAATCGTTGCCAGCTGGCGTGTGTCGCTGTGGACCAGATGATACATGAATATTCAATCTAGTTGTGCATTATTTATAGCAAGCAATGGTGGTGATATTCCATCAACCTGCGGCGACGGTTCGTGTAACATTGCAAATTCAGCGCGGGAAGTTTTACCTTCTGTGCAGGTTCCCAGATTTCATGATGTCGCATACGCGTTCCCCGATCAACAATCGACGATCGCCAATTAATAAATGCCTGTATCCGCATTTAAATCGGTTCTTTGCCGCCTGTGTGTGAATGTGAATGCAGTGAAGCTTTTAAATGATATTCAGTTCCTACCTATCTTATTTATTTCCATAATTTATACATATAAATGGAGGTTTCTGGTACTAAATTTCATATTAAGCCCGTTAGTCCTTTCAGCAAAGACGTTAGTTCGTAACCATCAAGGACCTGTATTCTCTTTTCAAGACGTAAAAATCACTACGGTTTTTCACGGAAGAACATTAAGCCGGAAGGTTTTCACTGGTAATCTATCTTCTTCTAATGAATTAAATAGAGTGTTTATTTTTGGATGTGTGTGTGTGTGTGTGTGTGTGTGTATGTTCCGCAAATAAATCTACACCCTTGGAGCAAATTTCACCAAATTTCGTACAAGTGTTGCTTACGAACCGGAAACAAACACTGTGGGAGTCAGACAAGAATATAAAACATAGAAGAATACTAAAACGGCCTATATTCCGTCGGATAAATAATTTTCAAGGTCAATGAGATTGATAGTATTTCTGCCGATGTAGTTTGATTAGGATTTCCACCTCTTTCGGCATGGGAGCGGAGCACCCATTGGGGTGGGGGCGGAGGGGCGTTACACAAAAATAACGCTAAAACAATCGAGATTGGAGTCGAATCCGAGGTTATGGATCTCACCGAGTTTAATTATGACAACCCGGGCAACGCAATAAATATTTATTGTCTTCTACCGTATTTCGTTTGACTTAGATAGTAGTATAAATGTGAGATTTAAAAAGTATCGATGAGTAAAGAAGATTTTGCAACACACTAAACATAAATCGAGTCAAATGAATAACTTACATGCAGGGTTTCTCGACACCGAAATGACAAGGAGACGGGAGGATAGAGTTGTAGAGTAAAGAATGTACACAGTTACAAATTAGGTTATTTGGAATGTCAGATGTAGCGAATATTGTGATCCGAAAAGGATAGGCCAGGACACAGCATATAACCAGTTACAAGAAATGATGACAACAAACAAAATTGACAATTTTTTTCATTTTCTTGTAAATTTTTAAGTTTACTTAAATGGGATCAAATTCAAAATTCACAATAAAGAAGATCGCATTTAGGTACCCAAACAATCTTCCTGAACTGTCCATAAAATTTTCATATGAGTTAAATTTAATATTTCGAGTGTATTTTTTAATGGAATCTTAAACAAAAAATTGAGATTGAGTACTTATTTCTCCACACACTACTCGGAGTTAAAACATAATTTCTTGCCCGATATTATGCTTCTTCATTTTTGTTACATTATATAAACCATAAAATCTCTTACTATCAAAGAAGACAGTAAGAAAAGCCGTTTCAATGTGATTGTATAAGACACTCCAAAAGAACAAAAATAAATTGAAGTACTACCCAAGAGTCTCAAAATAAATCTTAATATCGGAACATAAAAGAAATTAGAAGATCGTAGGTTCTCCCTCTTAATATGTTAAATGAACAATTCTTGGGCATCCACTTATCAAGTGAATGACCACTTGATAAAGATGGGTGAGATTTCCATCGAAACGCCGTTGATCAATCCTACCTACTATGACCCGGGTGGAAGTCAAAGAATTGTTTAAAAAGAAATTTAATCGGATTCTGCAGATGAAATTATATACACACACATATATATAATTTTTTTTCCGTTATTGTATTTCAGAAATAATCTCAAGAACAGCAGTTCAGTTCATGTCATTATTAACTAGGAACTAATATTGAAATTATAAAACATAAAACTTCAAACATAAAATATACTAATTAGATAATTACTTATCCATAAAACACACAAAAATAAGTGCAAATTTTAATAGCAGACAACGTTTCTGCAACCCTTGTTGCTTTCATCAGGTATCTAATTAGGAACGAATATTGCTAAGCTTTAATAAAATGTTGAGGAGCTTTTTTGAGAATGTTACAATTTATTTCAGACTTTTACTGTTGTTGGAACCCTTATTGGATGGCCCCTTTAAATCAACTTAAGCTTTAAGCTTTGATAAATTTACAGGCAATATCCATTCTTCATTGAAGTCCTAAAATTAGGCTGTGAAGAATGTAATAATGCTGAAAACGATCATTATATCGACAAACTTAAAAATTAGAAACACGTTAATTTAGTAAATTTGAATTTAAAAATGCCGGACGTTTCGACGCGGATTAGTGTATTTTTCTAACGGCGAATAACTTCAGTTATTCGTTTTTAGCATTATTATTATTATTTTCAACAGAAGTTAATTTATTTTTGTAGAATATAATTCAGTGAATTGCAGGTCAGACTCTGATCAGGTTTACATATATTGTAGAGATTACAAATGTGTATTGTAATGTTTTATATAAATTGTTTCTTTAATTACTGGCGGCATAACTTTGAGGCCAGAGCATTGTAAAGAACAGCATTGTTTGTGGCAAGAAAGCAGAGACTAAAATGGTTGCTACGAATTTTTATCGAGAAAGCTATATATAAGACGCTCAGAACTTTGGACAGTGAGTGTGTGTTTGGGAGGCAAAGCAGTATGTTGTGAGAGATAGTCAGAAAGCAGTGTGTATGTGTTTGGAGGTCTTAACAAAAGAGTACAGTACAGTCAGAGAGCAGTTGTGTGTTTTGAGAAACAGTCAGTCATGTGTGTTCTGTGAGCATGGCCAAAGGTGGCCGAATTCAGCAAAGTATAAGGTGAATATATCAGCTTCCGTATTAAAGAGATTTTCCAGAACAAACTGAGTGTGATGATACGCACGACAGAAAAGTAGAAAGGCGCCTAAAGTGACACAGTAAAAGCAATTAGTGATATGGCCTGTCAATAAAAAGATAATTCTATAAATAAAAATTAGGTTCAATTTCAACTTCCTTCCTTTGTTTATTTGTACCTAGTGAATACTACATAATTTGGCTACAACTTGCTGGCATTTTATTATTAAAGTAATTGTGCATATTACAATATATATTGAAATAATCAAATTAGAAATATAACAAAGCATCCCATGATATAGTATTCAAATTATGATTTGGTAAATGAAATAACCTGTTTAATTAAAATTTAAATATAAAACGATTATTACCAATTATATTTAATTAGATTTTATACATAAACTTTTACATAGATGCCAAAGCTTTATTTAAATTCAATAAAACCTTCAGGGTCGTTTATCGCGCCTCTAACAGTAATAGTAACCCGCAATGATATAACCAAATTAAATATATGTATATATATATATATATATATATATATTACAAAGTATTGAATTGAATTTACATGAGTATTACAAATCTGAAGAAATATGAGGGTACGGAATTTTATAAAAGGTGTACAAGTGATCAAAAAACTACTGCCAGAGCCTTACTCTAAGCTAATACTATCATACCTCGAGAATCGTAAATTCAGAAGAATCGTAAATTCCACCAAACCAACGCAGGCGTTGGATCTATCTTATACTCAATATATACTGGCGATCTTCCTACAACCACAAGTACAACTACAGGAAAATTCGCTGATGATACAGTTATCAAGGCCATAAACGAAGATACCATAACAGCAAGCAAACGATTACAAGACCACCTTAATGGAATGGATAAATAAATGGAAAATCAAAATTAACCACTCAAAATCAGTACAGATAACATTTACTCTTCGGAAACAAGAACGCCTTCCAGTAACCACGAAGAACCAACAACTCCCGGTATCAACACATGTGAAATATCTTGGAATACACCTAGACTCGACACTAACTTGTATAGTACATATAGAAAATAAAAAGAAACAAATTGATCTTCCAAACAAATGGAGCCTTCGAGAGCTATACTGGCTGCTTAGTAGAAGGTCCAATCTGTCTCTAGAAAATAAAATAATTATATATAAAGCCATCATCAAACCGATTTGGACTTTCGACATTGAATTACGGGTGTGTGCGAGCAAATGCAATACGGTCAATAAACAAAAATCTCAGTCGAGAATCCTCAGAGCCATGGTTGAACATGTATGATCTACGAGTACCATACATCAAGAGAGAACAATGAAACACTAGAAACACATATGAACCCACTCATACACCCATTGCTGGAACACAGATTCGACAGAAGACTGAAGAAATGCTGGCCAATTGACCTGAAAACGTGGTAACCGGGGACCAATCATTGGAGAGGATCTCATCAGGACAGTAATGAATAAAACTGTCTTTGTTAGAAGAATGTCCCTGTCCCCCAATACCCGTATACGTGATGTTGAAGAGATCCGTGTATTTCAACCAAATGTTACTATCCGTGAATTTATTGAACATATGATAACCTTAATTTCAGCTTCGTCCTCAACTAACTCTGAGCAGGTGCATAGAGCGCAGTTCCTCCTTCCAAAATGCTGCGGTAATAATTGAGGATGCACTTATAAGTAAAGGATTGGCGCAGGTCGCTCCAAGGGGAAAAAAATTGACTCAATCATCGTTACTGCGTTATCGTGACAGACTCGTGGAACTTTACAGTTGGCAGAGGACAGCACCTAATTAATGCATTCATGTTTCTAATTAGTCAGTGTTACCTTCGAACAGTCTTTTAGAGCCGAACACACACGGAAATAATACTTTTTTCTTTGTGAATCAATTTAATCTTGTCTGCGATTGTGCTCGAATATTTTTCACATTCTAACAGAAAACAGATGTATGTAAAACAGCTGAGTGATAATAGCATGTGGTTTCGTAGAAAAGTAATTTGCACTTTCAGTCCAAGTGATGACGATGGCAGCAAAATATTCTGTAAAATTCTATAATACTGACCGCGTTGGAATTACACTACTACTTTAAATATTTTCTTTGTTAAGTTAATAGATTCCCAGTGGTTGTTTGGACAAAGCCAAAATTTTGTTTGATTACGGAACACAATTTGTGCGTGATTCAATAATTTGATTATGGGTTTGAACACGCGTCTCCGCGATGGCTGGAAATAATACAAATTTGATTGTTGATTACACCCCTAGGGGTCGATTCAAAACATGTGAGGGAAACAAAAATTGGGCGTTCACGATATGTAAATGGATCCCATCTAAGCAGGTCGTGACCGAAATTTTGCCTTTCCATAAATGTAATAATTCAAATAACAGAGATAGTACCTATGTACTGTCTTTTTATATTATTCCAATTAATCCTGTGATTATTCATGTAGACAGATTGTTTATCCAATGTTATTTTACATTTGAAAAATGTTCTTTAATTCTGGTCCGAAGTTTACGCTGCGTTTGACCGATATAGCAGGCTGTACAATACAAACACTAAATTTTTATAAATTCAAAAGAATTTTTGTCTGAAAAATGAAATACAACTGTGTCATCACTCGACAACATTTATTTGCTAAAAATGTGAGTGATATACTGCATCAATCTCTCCAGTTCGTCTTTAAAGCAGTAAATAAAATTGGAAGTAACGCGTTGACTGCTAGGTTATTTGCGCAGCTTTGTGAAGAAAATGACGAGAACTTTCATGGATTGCTCCTTCACGCTGAATGCACGTTTCATAAGATTTTTTCTTGTTTAGAAACAGTTTAAGAGTTTTTGGATGATAGAGATCCAATTTTAAAATAGAATTTACTTAAGTGGAAACCAGACGTTGCTTATTTAACTGATTTTTTCACGAAATTTAATGACGTTAACTTGCAGTTACAGCGTGACAATTTTTTTTAAAAGAATGTCCATCAAGCTGAAGCTTTTCTTGTCAGAATTAAGCCAATGACGCAAAATATTAGACGGCGCGAATTTTTCCCAGTTTCCCAATTTGTCACAGACATACTGCCAGGAAGATGAAGTTTCAACTTACGTTGAACATTTAAATTTACCTTACAAATACTTTTAAATTAGGTTTGAGACCTTTTGACTGTGGAAACACCTCAGTGGATTAACGATCTATTCGGTGACATTGAAACGGAAGAACTGGTCGGAATAAACACCAACGAAGAACTTAAGGGACTGTTCACTAAGGGTTATCAGCAATTTTGGCTTCTTACTTATCCTGCATTATGGACTATCGCACGGAAAGTTCTTGAAAGATTTTCCATCTTTATATCTCCTGGAAAGGGTTTCAGCGGGGTTGCCAAAATTATTACTAGAGAATGAAACAGATTATAAATCGCCGATCGAGGAGATTTGAGGTGAAACCGAACTAAATTGAAACGAAATATACAAAAGGCTTAGTCCTCCAATTAAAAACTTTTTTGTGTAGTTTTTGTACAATATAATTTCTACTATATTTTCATTTAGCCGTCGTTTGACTTATTAAATGTATGAAATATCACGTGTTTTTTCAACTTTTTCACTCTACAGTCAAACCTATCAAAGTGAGTAGCACTGGGTAAGCTGTCAAAAACAGATTTGAAGTTGATTAATTTGTAACAGGTCAATATTAGAATGGCGGGGGGGTCTACCGAAAACAGAAAAAATTGTTCAAGCTTTCTACGAGACAATAAAGTTTTGAAACCACTGATTTTCATCGAGATTTTTCAAATAGTTACACGCAAGAAAAGAATTACCAATTGCGAAGAAGTGGTTATGAATATTGACAGGATATAACAATATTATCGTTTGGTTGTTTTATTTATCACCTCTGCTATAAATAGGCTGATCTTAAAATTACACGAAGAAAACAAGATAAAATGGCACAGTACTTAAAAAATATGTCCCTTCAATATCAAAATAAAGCATAGGGTGAACTATCCAGTAAACGAATTCTCTCCATACTGGTAAATGAACATTGTTTTTATAAAATGGAAAATTAAGAACAGTGGTTCGATTTCGATACTTTTTGAGAGCTTAAACAGTGCCACTGGCATCTAATCATTGTGTTTTTTCCGACTGGTCAAGTCCTGCGAAAGCCATTGTCAAATCAACAGCGTGTTGTCAACCTAGTCTAAATGTAACTACTATTTCATTTCATGTCTGATCATAATTTTAGTGAGCTTTTTAATAACTTTATTGTTCTATTATTATTTATTTTGTGTTTAAGTGTTTTCTAGTAGACAATTTACTGGAGGTTTTCTGGTTCATTCACATTGTTTTGTTATGTACTTGTATGTTTTTAAATAAATTTATTTGTACCAAATCTTTCATATGATGCAATTTTTTTCTGCGTGAGAAAATACCTAGCGATACAAAAGTCATTAACAATATAAGTGGTACTAGGGACGAAGAAAATAATTCTGTAAACTCAAATCTGGGAACCCGAATGCAAAATGTTCATGCAGTGGAGAATTTACCCTACGTTAAACAGGCAGCTTATAAAAAGGAAGATAGTAATGGGGGACTAGAACAATTTTTGTATTTTCAATCTGAGGAGTACCTTGTTGTTTAAAATCTTTATTATAATTAATTGTAATATTCATTCTAGTAGCTATGTTTGAAAGTTAAATATAGTAAGAGTATGAGGATATAACTGTCATATTTTACGTAAACCCATAAATAATTGGATAGAATTTAAATGCCTTAAAATATTAAGAAATTACTTTCAATTCGAAAAATAAAATTGCTTCAGTCAAGTTGACAACTTAAAAAATATGTCTCGAACAACTTAACAGTTTAATCACTTACAGCAGAAACGTTTTAGAGTAATCGATTACGTGCCTGATGAAGCTATCAATTTTAAATTGGAAGTCCAAGTATTGATGAAGTTATTCTGTGTGCCCTTCGAAGACGTATAAATTGGGTGTCTTCTCAAAAATTAGTTTACAGCTTCACGTTGTAATTTTGAATCATAAGTCTCAAGTCTTTGCAACATTTATAAATTACCAAATCATAAGAGAAGTGTTTTCATAAATGAAATAATATCATAAATTAAATAATATCAACTATTTCAAGTCATGTCAGGGACTAACCACACTTACTTTTTTCTACAAAAGTTTATTGCTGACTTACAATTCAGTAGCATCATCTTTTTCGTTACTTATTTTCCAAATTGGACCTTCCGTAGTGTTGATGTTTCTGACTTACCTATCAAATGGCCTTCCTCTTGGTCGTTTAGTTTCCTAGGTTCCAGTCTAGAATTTCATTGTCCAGGGGTCATATATTTCCGTGCTGTGCGTCCTGGCAATTTTATCCGTTTCGTTATGTCAGTTACTTTTCGCCCTATTTCTCACTATTATTCCTAAAAACTATCTTCTTCTATTCTAACCCAATATGTCTAGCTCCATATTTATTTGTGCAACTTGAGTATTATCAGCATTAAAGTTTAAGGCTCCCGAACTGTCTCCTTCCTGGGAGTAAACGTAATTCGAATGGCTATTCCCCTGATATACATACACAAATATATTGTAATACTAATTAGAGACAATTAGAGAATTGATGATTGGAAATTCGTGGTGGATTGTTATCGGCGAGAATATAAACGCAACAATGTACAGGCGGGCTTTGTCGTGCCGATCTGCGGGGATTTTCATCGAGTAAAGAGCCGCAGGCAAGATTTTATTAAGAGTGGTGTGGCACATAGATTTTCACCGAGTAAAGTTTGGACATATAATTCAATAAGTAAAGCCACAGTAAAAATTCAACAAGTAAAGACTGTTGCAAATTTCATCGAGAAGGAGTCGATAACAATATGATTTATCATTAATCAGAACGAGAAATACAATATTTGCTGGAGAGAGAGAGACTTAATGCAGAGTACCACAGGTGTTTTACGGAGTAATCGTTCCAGTTGATAGATACAAAAGCTTTGGACAGTGTTTTGAAACAAAAATTAAATTCTGTGAAATTATGGCCTGTTATATGTGAATAGTGAATAGTGCATCGAGGCCCAAACGAATGCCTGGTACCAGCAAAGACACTGTAAGTAGAGAGAGAAATTTTATAAAAGTTTTGTAAACGTTAAATAAGGATCAAATCGTCAGATTTAGGATTCACGTTCACTTTATTGTTTAAATCTAATGTTGTAAAATTTGGTTGTTAATTTGAATGAAAACAGGTTGGTTCTTTATTTAAAAGGCCCAAATAAACGACGCTGAGATGAGAGTGGATAAAATCTGTAAAATAGTAAGAACACGAATATAAATAAATCACATCAAGAAATTTTGTTATTTTACTTTGAATAAATTAATTTGTTTTATGAGGTTTAAAAGTTTGTAAATTATTTAACAACCTTTCATTTTAAATTTAATAAAATAAAGTCATTCATAATTGTCATAATTAATTATAGTTCGTTTATTACATTTTGGCGTCCTCAACGTGGCCGAATTCTTTTAATTATTTGTTTATTACAATATATATATATATATATATATATATGAATCACCGTGATAAACGGTAATATATCTGACAATGTTGATATATACATCTATGTATGCGTTATTTAAAGCTTGATCAATTTATTTAATTTAAATCATAAACATATGTTTTATGACAGTGCTTTATTTTGCATTCTCGTGAATTTCCTTGTCAACGCACAAGTTTTTAATATTAATATTTCTAACTTACTTAAGGGAAAACAAGAGGACTCTGAAACCGCCCAAACGCGTGGGAACAGCGACCAGAAATTTCTAGTAACACCTTTTTTTAAGGTAATCAGTACGAGAAGTGATTAGACGCAATTATACAAGGGACGTCGGTCACCCCCTTTAGTGGGTAAAGAGGTGAGTTATCTTAAGGTAATGGTCGTTAAATGAGTGACGAAGTCCGACCCACAGGGGGACATCCGAATACTGCAAATACGTATAGCAGCCACCTATACAAATTACTGAGCCTACCGTTCGAAAGAAAGATCAACGAGGGACTAAATACAATAACTGTAATCATTTTTAAATTAAAAAAAATAATTTATGCTACTTCTACAACACCTTAAGAGAGTCACATATTTGTTAGTTTTGAAATTTTCACAAGTAAATGTACATTTTATTAAATTAATTTTTAAAGATTTAAGAAAACATTTTTCATTACAATATATAAATAAAAAATTGATTTTTAAATCCGTGTATTTCACCAATAAATCGTTAGGTACCGTGATGAACAATTGTGATTTCCTGAAGAATTATTTTTTAAAATTACCGATTTTGTCATCATTATTTGTCAAAATTACGTGAAACAATGTTTATTTTTTTATACATACGGAGCATATTTTGGCAATGCTTTTTAAACTCGTCGTGAACCATATTAACTATAAAATTATACTATTTACGCCGTAGTTTAAAAAGTGATATAATTATATGGTCGCGGGATCTACAGCACCACCAGCGTATTTCTAATCCATGTAAAAATAAATATACTATCCTCAAAAACTATCACTCGTATATTCACCTATCTTCTAGTAAATGTAAATCTGAAATACCGTTAGGCGTTACTGAAATAGCAAACACTGTTTCCGTTTGAGGACGAATAACCTTTGTTTCCGTTTACTGTGATTTATTATTACAGACGTGTTTCCTATAAACTTTTTGTGGTATTAAATTTTTAATGTGTAGTTACATTAATATAAATTGATGGTAGAAATCTGTGATGACGGAAACAAATATTGATGAGTCAGATTCTGATGAAGTTGATAGTTGTGACCAAATATTTGCTGATAGTTTGATGTAGATTGTGAAACTTCTGACATTGAATTTAATGCAAGTGACTCTTACATCGGAAAATATAGCAAACACGCTAGAACAAAAAATTAGTTCTCCACAGTATGGTTGGACAAGAAAAGTGAATTTGTCAGTCAGTAACCCGGTGTAAAATATGCTGGAAAGGGTGTTAAATCGCCTATTCGAGGTTTCTTCTCGTCTCTAGATGAAATTACAATAACATTACTTCAAGGGACAGCCATTTAAATAGATACTATTGCAGGAAATATTTCAATAAAATTTGTCGCAATGTAATTATAAATAAGAACCGTAACACGAAAAAAGTTTTCACTGGGTTAACAATAAATATTAATATTTAATGTATTTCTTTGCGATATTGGGAAAAACTGACTGTGGGTCCTATGCATCTCCATGCGACTACAAACGTCGAACTGCTAATGGATTAAGTAATTTAGAATTGCATATTGTTCTGGGCCTCTTTTCAATATTTCTGAGAGCCTTTACCCTGCTTTAGATTGGATATAGTTTTCATTTAGACTAGTAAAAGTTGGGTTCACATTTTAAAACCAACACCTATTCCACAAGTTTTTATATATCTATTATAAATATAGTCACAGTAATAAAATTACTGAATCTTTCAGCCATTCTAACACAATCATCTGTAAATTAATATAACATTGGTCGATTTTACGTATACCATACATTACGTATAAAGTTAAAAATGTCAAATTTTAGGTACTTAATAGGTTAGCAATAATTGTAATCCGCGTATTCCTTTTTCGAAAATAATCATTATTTATAGTTCTGCAGATTTTCCCGTGGTATCGTCAGATATAATTTTCCCATCCCGTTACTGTTATGTATTTATTTAACGTAACAATATTATTTTGTTCATATTTTTGATAAGTAAAATCTTTTCTCAGTCTGTATTTCGGAAAGTAAAATTTTATAAAAGATCAGTAAACATAATTTAATCGGGGTCAAAGATTTCATTCTTATCACAAAGAAGTGATGGATTACAATAAATATTCCTGTTATAATATTTTCAGTATCGGATTTAAAGAAATTAATAACAATTTGATAATCAGTTCAGTTATCATTTAACTTCCAAAGATACCGTGTGTTTTAAGGGGGTAAAAGATTAAAATTGATTTTAAAGTTAATTTCTGCGTCGCAGAAAAATATGAATGAAAAACAAATTGTAAAGTGGAAATGAGAGACGAAATCAAACTTATGTCACGATTGTGAAAGGCTTTATAAAATTGGAAACAATATGCGAGATAAAAAATAAATTTAGGTCGGTTGAAAATAAGTGCTAAAACTACCTTTAGACAGACAAACTTAAAAAAGGAAAACATAAACTAAGTAAATTTGAATTTAAAAATGCCAGACGTTTCGACGCGGTTTATAGTCTTTTTATAACGGCTAATAACTTAAAACTGGAAATTGAACAATGAAATAAAATCAAAGATAAATATATGAGCCAATATAACTAGTTGAGACTTCTTGCGCCGTGCTGAATATTAAGAGTATTTGTTTGATTTTTAATTTACAGAATTTCAGAAATTAATCTTTTGCAATACTATGGCTGTCTATCTGAAATGGAGGTAGTGTCAAAATCGAAACTGATTAAATTTTATACAATATTTAGTGACTATGTTTACATGTTGACAGTTTTAGATTTAGGTTCTTTAATCCTAGTGTTTAAAATTATTTTTGTTTGAACGAGATAACAAAAGTCACAATTTGATTACTTAATTTTATAAACAACATTGGTAGTGGGAAACTTATTAATAGGATCTTTGTGTCACTTGTTGAAACCAGAAAAATAAGATTTAGAAATCAAAATTACAGAAAATTGTAGTTTTCTAAACAATTGAATTAGGTGTAACAATAACACACGACAGAAAGGTAACATAATAAGTCACTGTAAGTATTTTTCCTTTTAACATTTGTTCAGGTTGAGTCCTAAATTAAATTTAGCATATCTAATGTTTATGTACTTAGAAAGAAATTCAATAGGGCAGTGGTTGGCCAGTAAAATATTGTTGGCATATTTAAGGTTTTCAAAATGATGGACGGGATTGTATAATAATATAGCTTTGAAAAGAACGCTAACCGGTATCGAAACGTCCCGCATTTTTAAATTAAAATTTACTTAGTTCGTGTTTATCTTTTTTAAGTTAGTCCGCAAAGGTCGTTTTTAGCATTAATATGCAAGATAATAAACCATTAGGTTAGGTAATACGGAAGTTCCTATTAGGACTTAAACAGAATATGAAAATTATGATACAGCAATGTCTAAAAAAATTTAAAAAATCGTATAAGGTTGATGTGCATCTGTAAAAACTTTTATAATATAGTATAATACCCGCTGGGCGAATTACGTAAATTATAAGTAAACTATATTTTTTAAATAATTCTCTTGTAATTTTTCTTGCCAGAATATTTGTGATTGCCTCTGCAATTAAATTTGGCTTTGTAAATTATTCGTAAGTATTGCACCTTTTGGATCCAGCAGACTCAAATAAAATAATACACATTACAACAATTGTGTTGTACAACGAATTAACTACAAGATATCAACAACTAAAATAATTAAAACTAATGAAATATACAGTACACTACCTGACTTTAGTCTATAATTCACAACCACAATTGCTCACAATACTTATATACTTCTTCAAAGTATTCATGACTTGTTCTTAATTTTAACAATCGAATTTTTTTGAAAGATTGAAAAAACTGAGATTTTATTTCTTGATTTACGTAGGGAACAAATATTGTTTATAAGCCGATAACTACAACATTATAAGTGAAAATGAATTATTGTTTTAGTTTAAAACATTTTCACTCATACACATACGTTTTGATTAAGGCGGCAGAATTGAATACAGTATTAGGTTATCTTGGTGCCATCTGCTGACGTTTAAGCGACCCACGTGAAGCAGTGCAGAATTTCGACACCAGAGGCGTGCCGAGACGCGCCGTTGAATTTGAAGGAGTCCCAGAATTATTTAGATGCTTCTATTATGCAAGAGGGCAGTTTCAAACAGTGTTTTCCTTTAACAGGACGCTTTTAGTTACAATGAAAGCTAATGGAACCCAAAATAAATCAGTACAACGTGTCAAATAGCCCGAAATCAAATAATGTGAATTCATCCCTTAAAATTATATTAACATATAAATTCAAAAAATATAATTTTATGGATATAAAAGACAAGCATCGATTATTACTGTTAAAGAGAGTCCACTCATACTGATTATTCAGAAACTTTCTTAACAGAAATCCCGACATTATTCGGAAATTGTTTTTATAATAATATTTTATAACTAATATGTTTAATATTACTATATTTTAAAACTAATTTCATTTCCACATTTACAATTTATGGTTGATCAAAAAGGCAAGGGCCATGGACTATAGAAATCGAAATGAGAAGGGTGATATGGAATAATTAATTTTGGCATGTACAATAAAATTCGATTGATTTCCATAAAATTTTCGGACAAATTATTCTGGTGACCTGAAATAAGGCGTTCTTGAAAATATACAGCTAGTATTAGAACTTCATTTAATGCTACAGCTACGAAACGACCGAGCGACCAAATGAAATTCTAGATGGAACGTATAATTAATTTGAAAAGTTTTAGAGTAATATAACATACATCGTCAATATTTCATCTTTAACTTAAAATCTGAAGACAAACTGGACACTATAGATTGACCAATGGGATTCAGAAATAAACACAAAGTAATAAGTCAAAGAAGTAAACAAATAATATACAAAATACCACACGACGTTTCTGCAATCCTCGTTGCTTTCGTCAGGTGATTGTGTGGTATATATTTATCACTTATTTTTATCTAATACTAGCTACTTATTTCATATTTTAATTTTCAATAAATAAACATGTCGGCAAATTAGAATTAATATTAATCTTCATGGAATATGAAGGACGGTGTAAACATTGTTTGGAGAAAATTGATTAGCAAAGCTACGCTCAAAAACTGGTTCACCTAAATTAATTTATAAGTTAGCGATAGGGTATGTGTAAGAAAATTGCTAAGTAAACGTAACATAATACGAATGCCGATAAAATTGTAATAATAGTTGAGCCTGTAAATGTTTTTAGTGTCATGCCCTACTTATTGTTGAAACAACGATATTGTATTTTGATGTGCAACTTGGAAAAGTCAAAGGGTGAAATTGTCCACTGTATTTTAATATAAAATATACTTAATTTAAATATAATAGAAATAAATTCCAAACTCTTTATTAACCTCATAACTTTATTACGATTTTCGATGGGTCGTAAATTTAATTCTGAATTAGATCTGTATTTGAGAGTGCTTGTGATTTATTTTGTATTTATTCTTTGAGAACGCCTTTTTGGACAAATATTCAGTTTTCCTTATTCATGAAGGTATTCGCCTTTATTATGGAACTAATTTGCACGAAATCATGGGGTGGTTAATGTTAAATTTAGAAACTGTTAGATAATTATAAATTTTTCTCGCAGGAAAGCATTTTTCTGAGAAATTAATAAAAAGTAAGGGAATGTTTATTTCTTCTAGGTAGTACGTCCTCTGACTCATGTAAGAAACGCTTGGATCGTTTCACAAACCTACAAGTAGTCCAATCAAATAGTGCTTAAAAGGGCAAGTAGTTTTGGTCACTGAACACGAATTTCAAGTTTGCCTTCAGATTTTTTGCCCGAAAAATTTAACGTTCTTCAATTTTGGTGTAAAATATATTCATTTTAATTTATATATATATATATATATATATATATATATAAATCTAACGCCATAAATTTATTTATATTTAGACTCATTAATTAATTGAAGAGCATGAATTTTATGTAGCTTACGTTTTTTCTGTCAGATCAACGGTTCAGCCACGCAAAGTTAGACGTAAACGTAAAATGTGGTAAAAACGTTTACCTTATGTGTAATCGAATAGGATAAAATTCCCTACAATTTATGTATTTGTCTTCATTTGGCCGATCGACAGTTTTCTTAGGCGAGACCTCTCGGTAAATTTGGCATTACTGTTAAAACTTGAAAATTTGTTTTTCTGTAAACCTGGGAAGGATAAAGATTCTCCCCCATAGATTATGTAAATGTAACAATAGCTGATAACATTCTTTTACTACATGCAGAGTTTGGGATACTACATTATAAAAATTATCTGACCTTTAATACAATCATAATAAAATTGTATGTCCATTAAGTCAGAAATAACATTAATAAAATAATTAGTCAATAAAAAGTAAAAGGTTAATTTTTGAAAAAATAATTTATTAAAAGACGTTTAGTCCTTGGTTTAGGACCTCTTCAGTTTTGGAAATTTCAATCAAGAACATCTCAAAATTATTGAAATTAAATAATGGCAAATTACCAAAAAAAAGCAGTAAATTATCTTACGATAAACCAAAACATCATTAAACAATCAAATCACTTCCTTACTATGTAAGCATAATTATTACATATTAAAATACTGTTGCAACCACCAAGGGCCGAATTTAAATGACGTGAACAATGAAATAAAGTAAAGTTAAAAAACAGTTACGTATTTGAACTTCACAAAATATTTACGAATGTCGATAATATGTAATTTAACAATGAGCTATAATTTCTAAATAAAAGTTTTGTAACGCATTAAACTCAAACGGAAAAGTATTATAATCATAACAATAATTAATCACAAATCTTATTGTTATTCTGAGTGTCATTTTTTACATTAATTGCTTTATTAAGCGATCTTATGTTCAACATTTCACTCATCAATCTCGAAGAATAATTACTCTCCTCATCAAAAATCTTGACATTAACCCAATAGATATTATAATTATGAATTCATGCTTCGTCACAACTGAACAGGTTGTTTCAAATTCGAAAAATGTTCCAAAATCCAAGTTTAAAGACCTTTTTGTCTGTCCTATATAGCATGCTTCGCAATCCAAGGAATCTATCTTGTAAATAAAGTTCTGACTGTCAAAATTTTCGACGAGATCATTAACATTTCTTACAAAATTTAGACTATTACATGAACTTAATACAATATTAACGCCATAATAGGTCAATCAATTTATGTTGTACTTTTTTCAAGTAAGGCAATACAATGAACCTCCTGTTCTGTTTCACTTTATTTACTTGTTTGGTTTATATTTTTTGGAATTGATTCCAATTTGAATTTGTTTCTCCATGAAATTTTGGGGGTATGAGTTAATTAAAAATAATGTTATAAACTTTTTCTAAATTTTCCTTTTGCGTTGTTCAGGAATGGGAAAAAGAGATTCCTTCAGACACTAATCAAGAAACTTAGTCTCGCCGTAACTATCAAGACATTCGAAAACACCAATGATATGCACGCTAGCTGCTGAACTGTAGGAAAAAGAAAAATATTAACTAATTTCGCGAGGTTAAAATCGACTCTTAAATAAATGTGTACAGGAATATTAACAAGGAACCCTAAAAACAGTCCTCAATTTATCGACATTTATTCATTATCAGTCAATACACCAAAAGTTTTCGGCTTATATTAAGCCATATTCATTAGTAAAAATACATAAATGCAGGCATTAAATTTCAGCTTATTTCGTTAGAACTTAAATGACGATATTCTATCATTACGTCAAATATAAAAACGTACCTGTCCCTAAAACTACAATTCCCGACTTCCCAACTAACTGCTAGACACAACTGAAATATTTAGAAAATAGAATGCAATCTTGTGAATAAGATTATCTGTCAACATTTAAAATTTGTATAACTAAAATTTCGATTTAGTTAACAATGAAAATAATGTTATGTACATAAATAAAATGAATTTTGTAATTTGAAAAAAAATGTTAAAAGATTAGTTATTGAAAGAAGATAAATATTATAAATATTTACGTAAATGTGTTAAAATAATTCTTATAAGAAATTTAAATAACAAATAATATTAGTAAGTTCATGATGTAGCCGTCAGTTGTTGTGGCGGTAGGTGTTTTAAAGACAGGTATGTTTTACCATTAGAGGTAATTATTTAATACCATTAATTAAGTTCTGAAGACATTAATCTGAAATGTAATGCCTGTAATTATGTGTTTTACAGATGAATATGGCTTAATATCAGCCGAAAGCCTCTGATGTATTGATTGACAATAAATAAGAGTCGTTAAATTGAAGACTGTCTTCAGGGTTCCATTTTAATATTCCTATACAAAGACAAATATATAATATCTAGCAAATTATCCTCTTAACTTCATAACAGGTAAAGGTTTAAAAAATAGATGATTTCAGAGTTAATTATTTTAAAAGAAACTGAAAAAATCTTATTTTAGAAACTTTTTTGTTTATATCGTCCAACTTTGCGCCGCTCTCATGGCTAAACGGAAACGGAAAAAACTAAACCACATGAAATATAGGAAATTTTATACTATTCACTTTAATACACAGGTAAATAAGTAGTTTTACAGTTTTTTTTCGACGAAACTTAAATATTTCTTACCAAAAAGTACTAAAAAAAAATATTTTTCGGGTCAACGATTTGTTGGCAAACCTGAAATTGGTGATCACTAACCGAAACAACATATTAGTGCCGATCTTCTGTAGTCAGAGAGACAACCCCGCGTCACAGAGGTCCCGCGTTCGAATCCCGGCGAGGGCATGAATGTTGTGTGTCGCCATACTAAGAAACTCCCACTCGTTACTTGCCCGACTAAGTATAAAATTGCTAATAACCTGAGCAGTTAATGTGACAATAAATAAATAACTTATCATAGTACGTAATATCAAATTTGCACCAAACCTTTCTGCTTTTTTCAACCATTTAACTAGAGTAAATGTGTGACCTACTATTTATATATCCGCTTCTGTAGTGAATCATTGAAACTCAATATTTTAATCGGTTTTAATGTTTAGTTTAATAGTGAAATTTACAAGGTAATATAATTCGTATCTGTTACCTATAGATTCTATTACTACGAATTTGAAAGCAAACCTGTGTCATTTTTGTAGCACTGACATATTTTTGGAAAATAGGAAAACTTAAGTGCGGATTAGGATGTGAAAACCTGTTTTCTTTTCATGTTTCGAAGAATCCTTGGCCACTTCACAATCGTGCCTTACCATTATTCGGAGTAAGATTACCTATATACGGCTTCCCTGACAAGAAAAGTGAAACTCGATGAGTTTCGCTAACATCAATTTGGAATTAAAATATAACACATCTGTTTTGAAAAATTAAAAATAAGATAAAATAGACAATTACAGATAAAATAGATTATGAAATAAATTTTCAAGTATTGTTTCGTTCAATATTATGTCACAAATCTGTTTAACTTAGATTTTCAAACGATGAAAAATTATGTAGAGCCAAGGAAAATAATTTATATATCATAGGCAAAAGCGGAAACTGTACAATATTGACATGTTATCGAATAAAAAATTGGCACGTGTTGTTTCAAATCCAGAGTTTTCAGTCCAACATTAGTCTCTGAAACTGCAAGGATTGTATACATCACGAAAACATATTATTATTATAAAAAATGAAAGGTAATACAGAAAAAAACACAAAGAAGTTAATCTCCGATTAAGCGTTACATAATAATAATGAATAAGTACTATAAGATGCCTAATACGGTTCCTTGTTTTTAAGACACTGCCATTTCCAATTAAGCCACCCAATTTAACCTCAGACAACCCATTCTTTCAATTGTAACATGTAAAATAACAGTATAATCGTATATGTTGTAAGGTAATCAAAAATTGTATTATGAATTGTGAATTTGTTTCCTCGCTCAATCTCTTTGATATGATATGATATATTAATAACACATTCATATTTGTTGAGAATGAACTTATGATTGCAATTATGTTGTTAAAGAAGCAGCAATATGCCTTCAAACGTGAAGTGAGCAGTTATTTCCAGATAGACACGATCTTTGCTACAATAATCCTACAATTATCCTACGTGTTTCAGAGCTTTCTATATGAATGAATAAGAAAGATAGCCAATTCAGACAAAAAAAGTGATAATATAAATACCACACAACGTTTCTGGGATCCTTGTCTCTCAAAAGCTTTTGAGTTTTGTCAACTGACAAGTGCAGTTGTGTCGCTCTAGGCTCTTCTTCGCACCTGACGAAAGGAACAAGGATCTCAGAAACGCTGTGTGGTATTTATATTACCGTCTTGTCTGAATTGTCAATCTTTCATTATTTTCAATCAGACGTAATTTTTTTCATTTTAACTTTCTATATCAAGTTTAAGGAAATCTGAGGAAATTTTTTTATACATTTTTAAATAAAATTATGAATGTTTAATGCATTCAAAAATAAACATATCAGTTCGTACATTTCCAGTCTAATATATTTCCTACATTGGTGTTTATGTGTGATCTTTGATTGTGCCCGTGATTATATTGGATCTGCGACAAAAGACTAGAGCAGCGATGAGACCAGTGACAAAAGCGTCGTTCACTCTCTGCTTTCTGGGGTGTTTATTTGGAGCTGCGATAAACGACTAGAGCAGCGATGAGAGTGTCGGTTACTCTCTGCTTGTTCAAGTCGACCCTTTCAGTATCTAATAGAAGCTCAAGCCGAATTTTGTAAACATCAGTGAATCAGATGAATATATCTTACTTTCTTCAAATTATTATTTCCTTGCCACGGAAATTGAAACAGCCGTAGATTGAGCTGATGATATTGTGAAGTGTATTTGCTTATAACATAATGTTATAATCGACAAAGTAGGTATTGAACGTAACCTAAACGAAATAACAACTTTACCCCCACCGAAATACTAAATTGTTTCTCTTCAGGCAGAAAAAAACATCCAAAAAAATACAGGGCCTTTAAAAGTGTATTTGTGTAAAAATCCATTGTAAAATGTGTACATGCTATGAATTTTAAAAATATTAAAAGTTTTAATTACGTTTTGTTTGTAATTGTTGTACCGCTACATTCCATTAATTGTCCAAAACATATCTAATGTGGTGATTTGAGTAAAATTTATCCCACATTTAAACTTTGCTTATTAATACGTCGACATCCGTCATCAATGCGAGCAGCGAAAATGAGCACAGCCTTTATCGCAACTCTAGTTGCTGCTCAGTACCAAAGAGCGATTTACAGCGCTGCTCCAACATAAACGGCTCCGCTAGTATCGCAGCTCCAACATAAACACACCCTTAGAGAATATTTTACTCTCGCTCCGGTATGTGTATTTTTAAAACTCTAACTAGACAAAATTGATTTAGTAGGTAAACTGCAAACCTACTCATTGGAAAATCGTGAGCTAAACGCTTCCTAACTAGTAGAGAGCGCCATCTTGTTATCAGAAACATTTGCTATAAGAGGAATTCTTATACGAATTCTTGTGAAGAAATATTACTGGTTACTAGGCCGTAATCCGAATTTGTCTAATAAACTGATCTATAAAACTATAATAAAACCGATATGGAGTTACGAGATCCAGCTGCGTCGAACTTCAATATCGAAATACCAGAACGTTTTTAATCTAACACTTCACGCTCCTAATAAATAAATTCTGGAAGACTTAAATATAGAAACAGTTAAAGAATAAATAGTGAAGTGCCGTGGCATATATCTTAAGCGACTGGGATTGCATCACAACACTCTAGCATTCATTGACCAAGTGCATAGACATTAACGATTTAAACCTCTGCACCTTCTTCATCAAGTTTAACTACCAAACTCATCAATAATACCGTTGTAGTAGAATATGGTGACGAAAACTAGGAATACAAAAGTTACTATCTCTAAATTTTTATTTTAGTGATTGTCCCAAGAGCAGTGGTATTATTACAGTGCGTAATTTCGAGTCTCTCTCTCTGTATCTTCAGCGATTTTCGCAAAGAAACGGATCTGTTACAGAATGCTCCTTTCTATACCGAAATACGATAAACCAATTTTATCTTTAACCATGAAAACGAAATGAATGTTTGTGTATTCGGTACACTCTGGGGTACTTTCCTAATATCAACTCCTAACTATTTCGAAACGACTCAGTCGCCAGATATTATTCAATATGACTCACAACTGCGTACTTATACAATTAATTTATTACATAAATATAATGAAAACAAAAAGAATTACAATATATAAGCAAGAAATAGCACATTATAAAGGAATATTACATTTATGTCTTCAATATAATCCTTCATTTATTTTCTACATTTCGCAATTTCACCTCTAATATATCGACCTAAATTTAAAGTTTATCCGCTTAATTAACACTATGATATTACAAGAATAGTATTTCAATAAAATTATCGAAAACGTACATTATGTCAATCTGCATGTTACTAGAAAAAAGTACCGAGCACGTCCATTTATTGTGTCTGTAATATTTAACTTAATTATACCACTCCACGTCTATTAG
Source organism: Zhengitettix transpicula (assembly GCA_037074705.1). Taxonomy (NCBI): domain Eukaryota; kingdom Metazoa; phylum Arthropoda; class Insecta; order Orthoptera; family Tetrigidae; genus Zhengitettix; species Zhengitettix transpicula. The sequence continues at coordinate 182,267,029 of CM073591.1, read as the reverse complement.
TATATTAATATTACGTGGAAGAATTTAAATGCAGGGGCCAGGAGAACAGAGATACTTTCAGCCTTCAAAAAGGGAATATGAAATTTTAATATGCAATTCTGTTATCAATTCACGACTTTTGTTTAAGATTTTTATTGAAATGAAACCACTTGAAAAAATTTACGTCTGTTTGAACATAAGAAAGATAGCCAAATGCAGACAAAAGAGGACTATATATAAATACCACACAACGTTTTTGGAAGCCTTGTTCCTTTCTTCAGGTGCAGAAAAAACGCAAGAACCTAGACAGACATTACTGCACAATTCAGTTAACAGTTGAGGCTTTTGAGTTTTGTCAACTGACTAGTGCAGTAGTGTCTCTCTAGGTTATTGCGTTTTTTCTGCACCTGAAGAAAGGAACAAGTCTTCCAGAAACTTTGTGTGGTATTTATATTATTGGTCTGAATTTGGCTATTTTTCTTATTATTAAAACCACCCATCAAATAAAATTTACTTTATTCACAGAAGGTGTCTGCTTGCGTATTGACTTAGTATTAAAATTCCCATAAAATCATTACACATACAAAATAATTAGTCTAAAAGTGTTTCCTTTTTTTACCGAGAATCGGTACAAGTCACCATTAACGTCGCAATATAAACTATATTCAACTAAGAAGAATATTGTGAATGATATAACTGGAGTTGCTTTTCACGATACCCAAAATGTTATATTGAAAAGAACCAAAATTGAACATAATGAAATAATATAATTCGTTGACCATAGTGGTCAAATAACAAATGCAAGTGCTGAATTTCGTTCTCATACAATTTTATCTATTTATTAAGAAATAGATTTGCATCTATTTTCTGTAGAAAAATATGAAATAAAGGTGTTTCGAAAATTTTGACTTTAAGACGTAGAATTAGAAATGAAGATATTTAAGTTGTCTTACTCATACTACATGTTGTTTAAGTATAAAATAATCCATTTTTCATTATCTTCTATATGTCCAAAGCTACATACACATTAATAAATATTAGAATATGGATTATTGGGACGGAGTGAAAAGTAATAGTCTCCTTGCCTCTAACTGCAATTTTTTACAATATTTAACCATAAATTATTAAACCTGAAGTGGTTCTAAAATAGGACGAAATATCGATATATTTTTCTGACTCCAGGCCGTTTGTTTATTTATTTATATAAATTGTTCCAAACCCATCTTAATCATATCCGTTGTTTCCATGATTTAGGATCGCTGTGGATAGCTATTATTTTGATATATATCGTTATTTCGTTTACCAGTGGCAGCATTAACTGGATAAATTTAGATGTAAAAGTATGGCCACTGAAATATAAGCAACCTATAAATTAAAATCCCCAATCATTCTAATCTAATATTATTCTTTGTGTTCCATGAGCTGCAAAATATCTCGGTGACAGAAAATTTTAAACAAATTTCATTCAGACACGCAATAAAGCAATATTTTTGTGGTAATAATTTTTTTAATTATCTTGTAACCTTGTCATTCATGTTTTGATTATATAAATTGGTTCGGTAAAATAAGAGTTTATCCAAATAGCTCTGCAGGCAGCATTTTCAAAGCTGTTAGTGATTGGTTAAGAAAAACTGTTTACCACATGCAAAACGTATAGACGCTCTGACAGTCGATATTTACGAATACGTCCTTCGGAACATTATATTTTTTATTTAAGTCAATGAACAATAAATTATTTTAATAGCAAGATTAATGGAAAATTCACATTTGTTTCATAGTTTCTGAAGGTGACTGTTGTAATGAAATTTGACTGTTCGCTGACGATGTGGCTTAGCTACGCATCCGTGGTCCTTAGCTATAGCAGGAGAATGTGAGCTCCGTGATATTCGCGGCTGGGCGAGCCCGTGGCGCCGCGGTGGCGGCGAGCGGAACTCATCCCCCAGGCGCCCCGCTGCGCATTTTCCCCTTGGTTTGTTTTACTGTCGGCGCGGCAAAAGACCCTGAACAGCAGGAGGTTAAGGACGACCAAACTAACTGTCGGTATGCGACTCGCTCTCTCTCTCACACACACACACACTCTCACGAAGAGAATAACAAAAAAAAAGATTGCAGTCAATCCTTCCACCTCGAAAACAGCCACCGTCTTTGTCTTCACACAGAAAAAGTTGGTAAAAAATATTCCCCGTGAAGCATGAGATATTCACAAAAATTAATGGATGGCCGGACACGTCTATTTCGTAGACGCGAGCGATAACTTTTACCAGGCAGAAGCCTGTGATTTAAACGTGTTATTTCGATAGCGTTACCTCAATAACAGCGTGACAAAAAATTATTCCTCCAAATCTCATCCCCAGTTTTTTCATGTTTATTGTGTAATGAATCTGAACTGGAGAATCGAAGAATTACAAAATTATTAACAATTTATGAAAATAAAGGACTATCCGGTGTACGAAAATATAATTTCATTGAAAAATAAACGTAAGCTACCCATCCAAGTACTTGTTCACATCAGAACGATAAGATATTTACCGCAGAACAATATATACGCGATTTTTATCGTAACATAAGTGAGGTTCATTCCAAAGCGATAAGACATGAGCCAGTTTCAAAATGTAGCGGGAGAAGTTTAGTCAGTAATCATGAGTTCGCCGTCAAGCGAGGATGAAGTTATTGAGAGCTATTGGAATATGAAAAGAATTGAAAAGAGGAGAAAACACTTTGTGCATCCATATAACTTAACTAATGTGAAACACAGTTGAGTCGCAGTTTCAAGGGACCTGTTGATTTCATTGAATAATTGCTTGACACAGACGTGATTCTACTTTCTGGATAAATGAAATCACAAAACCAATACCCTCACTCTTGGAGTTTGCCATCTTAAACATTCGGAATATCGTGCCAAACTGAAGGAAGAGAGAAACAGGTCGTGTCACTTAATACACGTGTCTTACGGCAGATGTCGCAAACGTACAGATGTGAACTAATTTTGTCGTTCCTTCACTTTCTTGTATGCCTGAGCGTTGCGAATCTTAAAGGACAATTATCGTATATCGCTTACGATCGAAATGTATGTATTTTATCGTCTCGTGTGAAACCGGCTTAAGCTAGCGAGTTCTAATCCGGTGAATATATATATGTATATAAATATATATATATATAAAGTAATACTAATTAGAGTCCAGTAATGATTTTAATAATTGGATTGTTTAGCGGTACCAACTTCAAAGACAACAATGTGTTGGCGGGCTTAGTCGTGAACCGCGAGAGCTTTCTGGAATGGCAGTCTGTCTGATATTGTAATCGGGAGATGAAGTAAAATTTGAGAGAACGAACAGCGTGGCCTAAGTACAAAATTCAACCGAGAAAGTTTCAAGTTTTTAAATCCAAGTATAAAGTTTGAACAGCGAGATACTTTGTAAAAAAAACTGCAAAGAGTAATCAAATATTTGCGCCACATTAAGATTCCTACGCGTACTGAGATCAACATTGTCCACATAACGACAATGTATAACAATATGTCTGGCTGATGATCCGGATGTGCAGCAGATCCAGTTCCCGGAGAAAAATTCATTAACTACGACCGTGTGTTTGACAATCAAGTGTAGAGTCAGTGATTCATGGAATTTTTAGTGTAAATTGTGTTCCCGGGCAGAGGAATCTAAGTCTGGTACCAGCCGAACATTTTTGTAAGTAGAAACCAAGTTAATTAAGTTTGCAAACGATATTTAAAGGTATTCGTCAGATTTAGTTCGTATCATTTTGGGTTTGATTGTTAATTTCTTAATTTATAAATTCTATGATTGTTCTTTACTTATCAAACCCAGGTAAACGACCATGAGAGAAGAGTTATCAAATTTCTAAACATTGAAACTTAAAATGTATTTAACCTCAGAGGAAATGTTATAGATATCTATTAAAAAAATAAATTGTATCATAAAGTTTAAAGTAGTATTTCTCGATCCTTCCTGTTAAAATCAAATAAATTATTTCAGAACGAACTATCAATTTAATAAAACTGCAAATTAATTGTTTAAATAATTCAATAAAATATTGTTTGTTAATTAATCAATCTTTAATTAATTATTACATATTTGTGCCTCAACGTGGGCCAAATGAATTCCTCATTTGTAATCATTACAATTCGGCTTCCACAACGTGGGGCAATTCATTCATTTAATTAATCCTTCTAATCATTACAATATATTGTAATAATCAAATAAGAGACCCCTTCTATCTTTGTCCACCGTTGTGGTAGCCAAAATGTAATAACCACATAAAGGCATATAAATAAAAAGGATAATTTTTATAAACAACAAATAAATTTATTAACATGAAAAGAATTTACAATTGATTTTACTATTTTAACATTATAATATGAGACTCTTGCTCTCCTGGGTCTCTACTGGGTTTGACAACGGACAGAATCAAACTATTAAAAAGACCCAGCATTTATGTTTTTAAATTATACAAAAGTACCTACTAAATTTATTTATAAACTTAACCTATAGCTTGCTTCTAACTTTATTATCAAAAGAAGAGAACGAGATCTGACTGTTATCCTTTAATAACGTTTACATTAGTTAATATTGTACATTCCAACTTACTGTTTCTCAGGTCTTCTTCGACTCGTTCTTTAGACACACACTTTATAGCCCTGACATTCACTCACTGACTCTAACACAATATCACTGGTTCGCCGATATCTGGTTCTCCATATACAGCGAAATATTCCAGGTGTTCGTTGTGTCACTCCTTGACGTCGTTTGCTGCATGCAGGTCGCCTACCATCGAAGACAGGTCAAATTCTCGTACTCATACAGATAGAGCTTCTGTATGTTAAAAATGTTCATAGCTGTTTTAGTTTTGCCGACTGTCTCTATCTCCTCTCCCACGCTAATTGTCTCTATCTAACTGTCTAACTGTCCAACTCTTCGCTGCGTCCTCCGTCTTTCTCCCGTGCTAACTGCCAACTCTCTACTGTCCAACTCTTCGCTGCGTCCTCCGTCTTTCTCCCGTGCTAACTGCCAACTGTCTCCTCTCCCACGCTAACTCCAACTGTCCGTACAATAGGTGATTTCCCATATATATACCCCTAGCCTCCTTGTTTTTACTTGCTGCAAAATTACGTCGCAACGGCGCGGTGACAGAATCCCATTACTCTAATTTTCGTACCGGCCACTGGGGTCCTTCCGCCTTCCGAACCCCGACAATCGTGACAGGTCCAATTTGTCTTTGGACCTCTCCGCTCACAAGTGCGCGATACTAATTCCTCCAAATCCTAGGTGAACAAGTGCCTCATCATCCAAAGTAATTGCGCTATTCGACACGCTCGCAGCTGCTATACCGCGTTCCCGCAATCACTCATGACTTGTCGGCTGCTCTCTTTTGTCCGACTCGCACAAAATCTTTTCTTGCAAGTCCCAAGTACTTGTCAGGTCATTCGTCAGAGACAAAAGCCTGCTCTAACATAGCCCCTTTGGGAACATCTGCTCGCCCACGTTCTGCCCTACGAATTCTTCTCTCCGTTTTCTAAATCAATAGGCTATTGGAGTCCTTCCGCCCTCCTTAGACCTAATTGTCGCATCGTCACACTCTGTCTATAAATTACGGCTTCTTCTCTGCCGCTCACCAGCACTCATCGCAAACAAATGTCTTACCACTCCGTCTTGTCACCTCGTGACAGGACCCGCGGTCCCTTTTCCCTCGCATTCTCTTCACAACATGTGCGCCGTCTCCAATCCAATGCATTATATTATATGTATTACAATATATATATATATATGTATATATATTGTGGTAATTAAAAATATGAAATTATTTAATAAACAAAATTTTACGATTTTCATTATCGACGGCGTAAATAAGAGGATTGTCTACAAGAATATGGAGCCTATAATTCTTGCTTGCTAAAGTTGCATTGTTGCCTCAGGCAGCACTGGGACGTACAGAACTTGACAAATTCAGAGTTGCTTGGACCATGAAGACGAAAAGTTGTATTTTGAGGAGGATGTAGTTCTGAGTTGCTTGGATCATGACAGCGAAAAGTTTGTTTTGAGGAGTCCCTGATTCAAAGTTCCTGGTACCAAATTTGAGCAAGTGTATTAGGCAGTAAATACATCTTAGATTTCTACGCGTACTGAGATCAACATTGTTCACATAAAGACAATGTGTAACAATATATCTGGCTGATCCGGAGGTGCAGCAGTTCCAGTTCCCGGAGGAAAATTCGATAACTACGACCGTGTTTTGGACAATCAAGTGTAGAGTCAGTGATCTTATGACCTATTAGCGTAAATTGTGAGCCCGAGCCCAGGAATCTCAGTCTGGTTCCAGCCTAACATTTTTGTAAGTAGAAACCAAGTTAATTAAGTTTGTTTTTGTAAACGATAGTTATAGGTATTCGTCAGATTTTGTTCTTCTTGTTTTGGTTTTGATTGTTAATTTCTTAATTTATAAATTCTATGATTGTGTAACGTAAATACAAATGTTTTTCTTTACTTACAACAATTACAACAGGTAAACGACCCTGAAAGAATAATCATCAAATCTCTAAACACTGAAAACTTTAAATGTATTTAACCTCACAGAAAATGTTATAAATTTCTATTGAATAAAGTAAATTGTCTTATAATGGTTTTGTTTTATTCAGAAGGCCTAAAAAATTATAAGTAAAATAGTGTTTGTTAATTTGAATTGATTATTAAATTTTGGCGTGCCAACGTCGGGAAATATAATTGTATCATTAATTAAATAAATTTTGTTTGTTAATTCATTAATCTCTTGTTTATTCATTACATTTTGGTGACTCAACGTGGGCCGATATAATTATATCTTTCATCTATTATTACAATATATATATATATATATATATATATATATATATATTGAAAAGATTACTAAGGAATTTATTTTATTTAAGATTTTCTGTCTTCAGTTCGGCAATACAGGTGAAGTATTTCTTTATGCCCAATGTTTACGAAAATTGATAATTTAATTATTACATTTTGTGCTCCAAAGTGAAGTTTATTTTAATTTAAAATCAACTTTTTATTTGATCATTACATTTTGGTTCACCAACGTGGAACAGAACATTTAAAAATTAATTATTTAAATTGTGTTCATTACAAAATATATATATATTGTAATGCCAATTAATTAAGCCATTAATTGTTTTTAAATAATTTGAATTGTTAGCGAACAATTTGAATTATAGCGAGAGCGAGCTAAGCGACAATGAGTAGTGAGCTCTGTTCCCATTATTGAGGGTTCGGAATGGATTAGGCGCGGAAAAGCATAGTGAGTTGGCAGTCTTCAGTCTACCACGAGAGTAGAGACATTGTAAAAAGTCGACGTCTACGGTCAGCCACGAAAGGAGAGACATTTTAAAAGTAAATCTTCACCGAGCTACTTAAAAGTTTTCAAACCAAACCGATAAGTAATGCGGTAAAAGGCTAAAATCTGCAACTCATAAGATCCCTGTAAGCAAGCCGTTAGTTGGTGCCGAAACAGTGCAAAGTACGGAACAAGTAATAAAACTTGATTAGTTGGCGGAAAAACATTGCTAGGAGCTGAACAAATAATAAAACTTGAGCAGAGACTAGACGTCGTTTAAGTATTACCAGTTAAAGTTGTGAATTAATACAAAGTAAAACATTCACTGAAGTATTGCATCGTAAATATTGGAAAGTAATAGCAGTTTTTGTCAGAATAGAACTTTCCAAAATCTTCGTGGAGAAATTGTTCCAGGAGAACATTGGTAAATTATTGTGGAGCGGATCAGTCAACGAAATACAGCCAAACTTTCCAAATATTTGAGTGAAGTGTAGAATCAATGAAAACCAAGGCCTGATATTAAAAATTAAAGTGTGTAAAAGTGTCCGAACGAGGTAAAATTGATTGTTCTGGTACCAGACCGACGGTCCATAAGTAACATAATTTTGATAAATTTGTAAACAATAATTAAAAGGGTAATCAGAACAAAATAATCTGTAAATAATCAAAGTAAAGTTTTGTAAATTTTGATCAAAGACCGGCGTACAAAGATAGGGCAAAAATGTGCATTTTTAAGAAATAAAAACATAAAAACTTTAAATATTAATATTTTTAATACTCATTCTTTTAAATTAATTAAAGCCTACTTGTTGTTCATTAATATATATATATATATATATATATATATATTGTAATGCCAATTAATTAGGACATTAATTGTTTCAACATAAAAATATAAATTGTTTGAGAAATCCTTTGTAGCGGCAGGAGCCTTTGGAACAACAATAGAAAACCCTTTGTCGGAAGGTCCGTCAAAATGATGTATGCGCGCTAAATTGCGAGACGAGAGTATAGTTCGCAGGGAGATTTGGTGAGATACAGTTCACGGAAAGACCTCGTCGAGGTATAATAGTTTTTGGAAGGGGAATTCAACAGGGTTGGCAATTAGCAGGACAAAGTAAAACATTCATAAAAGTATAACGTCGAAATCTGCTAAGAAAAAGCAGTTTTTGTGTCCATAGCCGGCCAGAAATAGCAAAAGTCCGGAACAATAAAGACTACCCAATCGACAAGTCGCAGAATTCACCTAAGGCGTGCAGTCAACCGATAGATGGTGAAAGGAGGATCATCCGAGTTCCTGACATCATATAAAATTTTGTCTTAAAATTTGGTGTAAAATCAGTGAGTTAAGAAGCAGTGTAAAACCCGCAGTAGTGTTTTAGAAACTGGAAGGTATGCTGGAATGCTGGGCAGAAGTGAGTAACAATTAAAAAAACAATTAATTATGTAAACGTAATTGAAAGATAGCCGTCAGATTTCGTTCTCTTTTTTTATTAAAATTGTTAATCAGAGTCAATCTTTTTACTTTTAATTTCGTTCACAATTAAATTTCGTTCTAATTTAATAAAAATTATTGTTAGTAAATTTTATTAATCTTTCAGTTAATTAAAAGCCCTTTTATTTTAGTGTATATTACAATATATATATATATATATATTGTAATACTAATTAAGACGGCCATTAATTATTTAAATTACAATGTTTGTTTATCGACATCATTCTCAAAGGACGGAGTCACAGCGGGCTCTTATTGACGTTGAATTAGGGAGACCAAGAATTGTTTAAAATTACAAATTTTGTTTATCGACGTTAATCCCAAAGGACGGAGTGACAGCGGGCTGTTATTGAAGTCAATTAGGGAGACCACGAATTGTGTGAAATTACAATGTTTTGTTTAGATGTACTGATATCAGAGAACAACAGAGGCTGCGGGCTCTTATTGATGTTGAAGTAGGGAGACCAAGAATTGTTTATTTTTAATATGTGGAGTTACAGCGGTAACTGGAGCTCAAAGGATGGAGCCAGATCGTGGGAATGGCGAGCGTGGGAAAGCCAAGAGTTTGTGTTTCCTTGCTGAAGGATGAGAAGCAAATAGTTAGTTGGACGGCAGATCTCGAGGGAGAAAGAGGTGCAAGAATTGTGTGGTAGATTGCAAGGGTGACGGACGTGTATGTCAAAGGAGTTGTGTGTCCGGTCTCAATGGAGTAGGACATGGATGGAAGTAGTTGGATGAAAATCGTCAAAGAGAGAGAAAGCCTTAGGACGATAGGAAGAGAAAAGTTATATAGCATTGTAAAGAGTCTATCTGCATAGTCAGATTTAGGAAGAAACATTATTGGACGACTCCATAGTTTAGAGAATCCTGCAGCAGATAAAATAACTCTGCTATTTATGTTGGATTTACATCATGGGTGTTACTGATTGACTGGTGGCCTTGGGCGAAACAGCGACGGTCCGTACGAGGAGTTTGGAGTTTGGAATTCCGAGACGATTCATGTGTTTGAGTTGGTGAAAGCGAATGTGCAATTTATGCACAGATGTTTTTTTTTATTGAAGTGTGTTCCCAGGTTTGTAAATCATTAAGTCGGGTTCCAAAAGGACAATTGTAAGTAATAAGGAAAATAATAAATATTTTTAAACGGTAAATTAAGGGTAATAGAGTCAGATTTCGTTTATAGTTTATTTTATTCCATATTCAGTGAGTTTCAAATTGTTTAAATTGTAAATTCTTTAATTGTAATGTTAATTTTGTTTCTTACTATCAAACCCTGTAAAGACCCTGAGATTAAGAGTAATTAGATTTGTTTGTAAAATATAAAATTTGTAACCGTTAAGAATAATTTTTTTGAAATGTAATATTTTTTTGGTCATTACATTTTGGCTTCCACAACGTGGGGCTACTTAATTAACAATATTCAATTAATTACCACATATATTAATTTTTTTGTAACAGTTTATTAATTGATACAATATATATATATATATATATATATATATATATATTGTAATACCCCTCTCTTATCGATAATTATGCATGGGAAATTAAATTAAACACGTTTTTAAATTTTATAAACAAAACAATTTTATTAATCTAGAATACATTTTTATACAGACTCTGTACCCCAGGGTCTTTACTGGGTTGATAAGGAAACGGAACGCAAAATTTTCAAGTAAACAATCCAGTTAAAATAAATGAAAAACGAAATTAAACGAAATCTGACTCTTTACACTTATTTAACAATTTAAAGCTATGAATACAGAAAAAATGAACTTACAATCTCTCAGGTCCATGCAATTTGGATCTCTCGCATACCAGCACACACTCACTTCAAACAGGCTTAAAGAGCACTAGGTTGCGCTCACACTTTGCTTTCACAGCCACCTCTTCTTGATGACGTTACCCTCACGACGACTTCCTCCAAACAACAAACTCTGCTGGCAGACAGATTTCCACGACGTAACTCCTACCGACTGCTGATGACTGCTGACTGATGATTCCTCTCGGCCACCTGAATGCAAACTCACTGACTTATAAAATTGTTTCGGCCCCCTTAACTTGGCCCTGCGTCAACGCTCTCTCCTGAACCCTATGACTGACTGACTGACTGACTATATAAAATTGTTTCTGCCCCCTTAAATTGGCCCTGCGGACCTCCACCAACGCTCTCTCCCAACTGTCTCACTGCTCCTGTCCAAACCGTCTTTTTATCTGCTCTCTCCTCTCCAGAATATTCCCTTGTTTTCACAGTTTTTGAGTTTCCACGTTCTCCAAACAACCCTAGCTGTTGCCTTTCTCACGCTCCGAGAGCCACTCAATACAATTAAAATAAATATTTCCTTTTAATATAATTTTTTGTCCATAAAACTTCTGTCATCATACATTTCGGGTTCCGACCAGATGTCTGTCAATACCATTAGCTCTAAGCCGCTAAACGTCCAATTATAGTCCTCCCCTTCTCTAAAAGCCACTTATCCATCATTTTATTTTTTTTTTCTACAAACCACTCAAGAATCCGCAGTCTGAGTTGGTAAACAAATCAGATGAAATAAGAACAAAATTCATGTCCTTCTTAACTGGGTATTACAATATATATATATATATATATATATATATATATATATATATATATATTGTAATACACAAAATAAATTAATTAAATAGATTTATTTGGCCCACGTTGCGGCGCACAAAATGTAATAATCAAAAGATTTTAATTAATTAACTAGATTTGCCTCACGTTGGTGAAGCCAAATTGTAAGAAACAGAAGAAATTAAGTAAATCAATGGTTAATTAATGAATGAATTTATTTTATTAAAATTTAAAATGAAACGATATTAAATAATTTACAAACTGTAAACCTCAGAAAACAATTAATTTATCAAAGTAATAATAACAAATTTTCTTATTATGATTGATATACATTCGTGCCCTTACTGTTTTACAAACTTATCTAATCTCAACTCAGGGTCATTTATTTGGGCCTTTTAAATAAAGAAACAAAACTTTTCATACATTCTAATTGACAATCAAAATTTACAACATTCAAAATAATTAGAATTAAACAGAAAAATGAAACGTGAATCCGAAATCTGATGATTTTATCCTTATTTAACGTTTACAATAAAATTTATAAAATTTCTCTTTCTACTTACATGTCTTTACTGGTACCAGGCATTCGTTTGGGCTCTTTGACACACTATACACTATTCACATACAACAGGCCATAATTTCACAGAATTTAATTTGTTTCAAAATCACTGTTCAAAACTTTTGTATCTCTCACATGGAACAATTACTCTGTATAACACTGTGGACCTCTGCATTAAGTCCCTCTCTCTCTCTCCAGCAATTATTGTAGTTCTCGTTCTGATTAAGGATCAATCAGAATATTATTCACTCCTTCTCGACGAAAATTATAACTGTCTTTACTGGTTAGAGTTCTACCCGCAGATTTACTTATTGAAATTTTTCCTGCGACCTTTACTTGATCGAATTCTATGTCCAACCTTTACTCGATGAAATTCTGTGTGTAACTCTCTTTAAAAAAAAAACCTGCCTGCTACTCTCGTTGTGAGCCCCGTAGCTTCTAAACGCTCACCGACAAAGGCCCGCCTATGCATTGTTGTGTTTATATTCTCGCCGATAACAATTTACTGCATATTGCCCAATTATTAATTCTCTAATTGCCTCTAATTATTATTACAATATATATAATTAATGTCTGTCTGTGTGTGTGTGTGTCTCCTATACGCTACTAAACCATTCATCCGATTGCGATGAAACTTTGGTGAGTGGTTATGCGAACTCCCGTGAAGGTTTTGGTTTTAGAAACGTTAGGCAGCTCTCAAAAGGTAAACGAGGGTGAAATTTAAAAAAATGCTAAAACGATATTAGCGTCGATTAATTACTTTTCGGGTGTTGTGTGATTAACCGTTTCCATTTTGATGTTTTTAGTGTATAATTTCAACCCTTTAAATCACCAATACGGGAGAGGGTGGAGGGGCATTACATTGAAAAGAACGCGAAACAACCGAGGTAGGTGTCAAATCCATGGATGTCAATGAGTTTAATTCTGAAACTCACAATTCTATAAGGAAAAGTGTAGCAAAAGAAGAACTACATCTAACATCTTTATATAACATATATAAAATATAATCCTCGCAAAGCCGGTACGGTATATGCAAGGGTAAAGAAGTACTGACGGAAAATAAAATAAAATGCCAATTAAGTGCCACTAGGTGTGGGGGTGTAGGAGGAAGTGGGTGAAATGCCGTTATATAAAAATAACGAGCAAAGCATTGAGACTGGTGTAGAATGTAGGGTTATGGAAGTCGCTGAGTTAAATTTTGTTATTTACTATACTGGTTCAGCTGTAGTTCAGCCCCTACGTGTGGGGGTTGAAAGCGGTCAAACAATTATCTGCGTAGAAAACCAAGATTGGTGTCGATTCTTGGATTATTGAAGTCAGTAACTTAAATTCTGACATTTACCATATTGGTTAAGGAATGTGGATGGAAGGGGGCGAACAAATTACCGTCTTATTAATCGCGTAGAGCAAATTCTATCAAATTTTGTTCACATTTTAATGACGATACAGGAACAAACAACGAGGGATTAAGACACCTAGGACCTATACGGATGGGAGGTGAAAAAATTTATTTAATAGCATCAAATAAAACTTTTTCGAGGCTGATTAATTATATAGTGTTATTCTAGAAATTTTAAGTGTCTAATTCCAATTTCAAAGAAAACGGAGTGAAGCACTCTTGCGGGTGGCTGTGGACGGAAACAATACAAAAAAGACAGACATCAGATTGTGGAGTTGCAGGAGTCGCTCAGTTGAATTCTCACATGGTGCTTAAGGAAATTATGTTCCTCGACGCGGAAGTGTACGTGAGTGACAAAAGGTTACCCGGAGAATTTTTTACCGTCTTAAGTAATCGGGTGTATTTTCAATTTTCTTTAGTTAACAGGTATATTTTTGCTCACCATTTAATTAAATATGGTGATTTTTACTCCTTTAACGTGCCAAGAGTATTTTTGGTCTTTAAGATTGCGATTATTTTTCAATTTTTTAATTGTCATAATTTTAGACTTCTTCTTATATGTATTAGGATAATTACAGAGTTGATAAAGTTCCGTCAGTCATCATCTAGGTTTGTTTTAAGTAAGCTACCGTTGATACTGGTTAAATTAAATGTTTAGCAAAAGATTAATGTGGAATAAAATTATCTATGCAGCCAAAAAGTTTACAAGGGCGTACTTAATATGTAAGTGCTTCCTAGCGACCTTTTCCGGACCCTCCGAAGAGGTAACGGGGATACCTTGAGATCTAAATCCCGGCGGGATGGGTACTGCACTCAGAGCAGGTTAGAAGAAAAATTTGCCTACGAAGCCACATATCCCCTACAGTACGACTCCAACGTGCAACTAGACGACCACCTTGAGTCTATCTCCACCACCTCCTGGCAGGAAAAGACGGTAGAAAGACCCCCAGGAGAACCACGCGCCCACACTTCCTCCTCACCAGCCGCAACCACAAGACGTCCTCTCTACCAGAGTTCTATTGTCAGCAGTATTTCTCCCACTTCCGAGAATAGTTACGGTTCGAGGGAGCTTTCGCAGAGTCTCCCACACATGAGATCTGAAAGCACTGAGTCGATTACCCACTTACATAGGATTGGAAGCAGTGCAGTCATTTTAAGGGATGAACGCTGTGTGGTCTTCTCTGGGTCTCGTCTCTGATACTACCAGCCATGAGCAGCTCATGGAGGCGATACCTCAAATGACTGTTATCCCACCGTTCACCCACACCTCTCTTCATGCCACACTATCAGAGAGTCCTCCGAAGAGTTACGTGGACTCCTCCCCCAATTGAGCCTAATAACAGTTCGATGCTTTTCTCGCATACATCTACCAGACTTATGGAAGTCTGTTACCCACATTCGTGGGATTAGAAGCGCAAGGACTAGTTCAAAGGGTAAGCACTGTCTGCACTTGGGTTCAATCTACTACGGGATACTATCCGGGGAGCAGCACCTCAAACGTCTGTTATCTAGTCTTAGCAAGGAGATTCTTTGTCCCCACAATATCATATAGTTTACCTGCAGTTCAATTAGAATGCCGCCAACGATTTTATTTACGCGGCCAAAGAGTTGACAAGAGCGTAGTGTAGCAAATAGATTCCTTGCTCCAACAATATCATATAGTTTAATGGAATTTCAATCGATTTCGTGTACGAGTGCGCTCGCGTCACATAATTGAGTTCGTATATAACATAGAAGTGCTGTTGATTGTGGTATTACAATAAATAATATATATCTCAGTATCTTCATTGCTTTTTACAAGAATATTTGTAATAGTCGTCAAAAAGCATTATTTTCGATGTCAAATTAATTATGCCACCGAAACGACAAGTGATAAGTCGATCTACACCTCATGCACGAAAGAAAATGACATTTTGAGCTTCAGAAACAACGGAAAGCAAGACTGGGAACCAATCCAACACGCACTGTTCGATCCAAATGAATACTGCACGCAGATTTGAATCTTTCTGCATTTCATTACGATGCTAATTATGATTAGTCTTCAAGTGTGGTTATTGGAAAAATGGAGAAAATGTGCGCGTCAAATTTAATAATGAACCACCAGATACGCGCTACGCGGATGGAAAAGTGAAATTCCCACAATTACATTTACCACCAGAACCAATATCAACGATGGTATCAGGAGACACCAAATTCAAATAAACCCCGTGCAATCCGCCACATTACATTCAGTGAGTCTCAGAAACTCATCGGTCATATACGGATTGCAATATCCGATTTTATTCAGCAATTATAAGACTTTTTAAAATTTAATTACATATTTACAATCAACTCTTATATAACATAAATGAGTAATAAGCAAATCGTTTAACTCAGTAATGATATGAGGGGGAAGTCATCCATTGATGTTACTCCAAAATAAATTCGTTAGGCCTGGTTGGAGCGAGGAATGAGATAATTAGGCCATTGTCGATTTAATCTTCTTGGTGAGGTTGGTTCTTGGGCTAACTGATGTACGAGACCGTTTTCGTGACCCTCGAAAGTGTGGTGATAGGCAGTTGCTAATACTTTACTTACACTGGTTACATATGGAATCCTTAAGTCTTTGAGAAGTTTTGATTGTTCACGTACCAAGGAACGTTTGACAACATGCAGAGCGACTGGAAACGCTGCAGAAATTTAGAGTTGGGCGGTTTTTGAGAAGTTTATTTTCTAAGGATAAATGTGATTTCTTTCCAATTAGTCATCTCATATATTTGACTTGGTAATTTTCTTTTGGTCTTTATATAGTCGAGGTACATGCAAGGAGAAGACGGTAATATTTCAACATCAAAATGAGAAATCAGCAAACAGAAAACGAATAACACAGTCAGTGCCATGAGTTACTATTAATATCGATTGATGATTCGTGAAAACGCTGAAAATCATATCTTGAAATGTCGACAATTATTCAATCAATACAATGTGGATATGTATGCGAAAATCGAAACCGAACGGCCACTCTATATTCGGTTAAAACAAATCAAGCTGCGTTCCGAAGATTATATTCATTAATGTGATGCAGTTGTTAATGATGGCAATGTAAACGCCAATGAATTAGAAAAACTGGTCATACTACCGGCCACAATTACAAAGAGTTCGTGGTACACGCATGACGTATGTTCGCGAATATGGCCGCCCAGATTTGTTTATTACATTCGCATGCAATCCTACGCGGGATGAAATAAAAGAACTTTTCGTAACTGAGCAACCATTTTCAGATCGTCATGATATTTCCGCGCGTGTGTTCAAACAAAAATGGAAGTATTTAATGAATTTAATTGTCAATCATCACGTTTTCGATGTATTCCATTGAATGGCAAAAGAGAGGATTTCCACATGCACACATTCTGATTTAGAAAATGGCACACAAGTTCAAATTGATCAAGTCATCTCTACAGAAGTACCAGATGTCATGATTGATCGAGACTAATTTGAAATCGTCATAAAAAACGTTCTTCATGGTCCATGTGGCTTACTCAACAATAACTCACCAACCAGGACGGATGGGAAATGTACGAAACGATACGCAAGAGATTTACTTGCAGAGACTATAACTGGAAATGATTGATATGCACTCTATCATCAACGAACAACTAAAGTTGGCGGAAAATCCATAACATTAATCGTACGAACACTGTTGTTGAAGTCGATAATAATAATTGTACCGAATTCACCAGTACTCTCAACAACGTATAAGGCACACATCATTGTGAAATATTGTAATTCTTTTAATTAGATAAAGTAGATTTGCATATATGTCAACAAAGGAAGCGATATGGCAGTTTTTGGAGTTGGAAATGCATCTCTCTATGAACTCGACCATTATCATATTGGACGCTATAGTATATTTATCATTTCAAATCCATGAACGACATCGATTATGGACAGCGCGGTTGTGCGCAGGTCCTAGAATTGGAAGCGACTCGTATCGCGAAGCCCTCTATATGTGCAGGTACGATTCGGCTTTATGGAACGGAAAGCGTAGGAACAACGCAGAGGAAGCTCTGTGAGTCCTCATAGCCCGACTTCTGCCGGCTGTACTATCTCCCTCTCTCTTTTCTCCAAGCTGAACTCACAGAGCCTCCCACCAGTGAGCCGTGAGATATTGGACGTGCTGGCAGAGGTGTCTCAAATGGTCGGCATTGCTCGGAATAACGAACAATTAAGTTCTCTGAGACCTTTACCAGTCTTTGGCGGTGGTTGACTCGACAGAGCTAGTTGCAAGGATTGCGAAATAGTGAGTTGGTGTTCCGATCATCAATATGAGCAACGTTGAGGATAGCCAGCCACAATAGCTGAATACTGCCCCACTAAGACGGGAAGACAATTCCACTGGATTTCCCGTAAGCGTAATCCAACCCTGAGAACACACTATCGAGCTTGTAACGGTTTCCCTACCGTTATTACAATTTAAATGGGTTCAAAATATTTATGACGGATAAAAAAATTAATTTCCTTTAAAAATTTATTAATCTTACATATTTTCAGAATATATAAAATTTTCTCCAGTAATTACAAATTCCTTTTCTCAGGGGTATCGGGGGCTGGTTTGAAAAATATTAGCATAATTGGCAAAATTGCAATTTAACCCGCGACCGTCCCAGTGGGTTACCGACCTTAAATTTTGCAGAATTCTCTTCCTGTTACCAGCGGCCAGCGATGGGCGGCCGCTTCTTATCTTCTCTACGATTGAAGTTTTACGTCGCAATGGCTTTCTGAGGATGACGAAAAATATTTGTGGCCAAGAAAACACCAGGCTATTTCATAATGAAGACAACAATTTTTCTTTCCCGGTCTTAGCTTCGTGTGCTTCAGCTTAAGATATCGTCCCCCTCTTTCTGGGTTCTTCCCTTGTCACCTTCTATCAACCATAACTCTTCCCACAGGATATTACCTTAACCAGACGAGTTGTTCTTCTCTGTCTGCGCCGCGGGTTCGTGCAATTGTTCTAGAATTATCAGGTCTAGGCAGACTGCAGTTTCCACAAATTCTTTGTTTTTGACCACCTGTCCGCCGTCGACTCCCATTATACTTTACTCTGTGCCTACATACTGTACATTTTTTATTGGTTTTATAAAATGCATTTACAAATTCCTCAGTACTTGAGATTATGTGGGACTCGATCAAATTAATGCCCACTGAAAACCCAAACCCCTTGTGCTCCTTAACCACTCCGAACCGCCGTCAGGCATTCCTTCGCAGGGTTAATTGGCGAAAGGCCTTCATCATGTCTGAGTGGATGTTAATTTTGGCTCAATGGCCACCATTTCCTTTCTCGCTCTTCTTGTCGGAGTTTTTTTTATCACACATGCGGCGTAACTCGCAACCGCATTCCATTTCTCTTTCGAAAAATCATTTGGATGACCATTATCTCAGCTGTCATCTGCTGTTGTACATGTATGTTTCTACACAGCTCCTCTGTTTTCTTTTTGAACTCTGTATATGAGAAGAAAACGTGTTCTGCGTCTTCGGTGCCTAGATCATCGATCCTAAATCGAAATTGATAGGATCTGAAACAACCATGTCCTGTCAATAATTGCGTTAAATAGTGATCCACTTTTCCAGATTTCGTGTTTGTCCAAATGTTGAGGTCAGGGACGAGGCGATACGTCCCATTTGGTGGATTTGACCCATCGTTGTTGCCATTTCATCATTGTCGCTAATCTCTCTGGTCGTGTTACGGCTGAGCAGGGATGTAAATTTCAGTGCTCACGATTGTATATCCTGTTTCGTTCGTCCGCTAGCAAATCAATTGGTGGCAAATTCGTTACCACGAACACGGTATCGTACGGTACAGTACAGAATTCCCGTACTACAGGCAGACCACTTCTGCGGAATATTGCGTTCATCTGACGTCTGTAAAATTTCTTTACCGTCGTCTCCGCCCATATAGGGACTGCGTAAATCAAGATAGAAGTGACAACGTTAGACAAAATCCTCCGCCTACTTTGTTGAGGTCCCCCGATGTTGGGGATAATGCGATTTAAAGCGCAGTTAACGCATTCCGCCTTCTCATTGACACGTCTCAGGTGATCATCAAACCGGAGCCAGATATCATTCTGCACTCCCAGGTACAGTCAGGATGATTGCGAATAAATCTCGCTTTTCCGACAGTTTCTGTTTGTCACTAGTAATGCGTCAGCTTAATGATTCGCTAATTGTAGGCCGACAGGTGTGAACCACTTACGAATAGTAGCGATAATAGTGATCTCCTCCACGTATTTCCCGACTGCTACTAAAGCTAAGTCGTCCGCAAAACCAACAATTTCGACTTGTGTAGACATGCGTACATCATGAGTTACAACAGGAGTCCAAGAACTGAGCCTTGTGGAACGTCGCCGGTCATGTTGTAGGTCTTAATTCCGGAGTCGGTATAGTACATTAAAGTACGGTGTCGGAAATAACTTCCGATAATTTTCCTGATGTACGATGGAACCTTCATGGTGCGTGCCTTCATGATGCAGTTCCATTTCTCCGAATTGAAGGTGTTCTTCATGTCCAATGTTACTGTAGCACAGTATTTCTTGGATCCTCCCTTCCAACGTTTGCTTCGATAGGCTTTCTAGCTTTATCAACTACCACTCTAATGTTCAGTCCTTTCGAAAATAATACTGGTTTTTCGAGAATCGTTCGCATCCTTCGCTGAATACTTCCAATCTAGAGCAGATGATTCTTTACAAAACTTTGCCTACAGAGTCTAATTGGCATATTGGCCGATACGACGATAGATCTTTAAGCGATTTTTTTCCCTTTGCTAAGTTACACATCGGAGACATTCGTTATATAGTTTCAGGAATAGTTCTAGGTTAACCTTCGTGGCGGCTTTGACGACAACGTTCGTTACGTCGTCTGGGCCTGGGGCCTTTAAATGTCTGATCTTCTTACAGGCTTTGGACAGTTTCTCTCTCGTAATTAAAGGAACATGAGTCTGTAGAAGACTAGCGAACTGTCTGCGAGGGCTATTCTCTCGCTGGCATAGCCTGCAAGGGATGTTCTCTCGCAGGCAGAACCTTTTAGGAGTCACGGAGGGACTAACTTTGGGGACGCCTTTTCCTCTCTCCGTTTTTGAACTTGTGCGTACGGTAAGAGTTGTTTTCTGTTCCCATTGGAACAGTCGACCAGCTGCCTCCTAAACTGGTTTCCTTGCATCACATTTATGCGAATTGCCGATCCTTAAACTACAGCCCAGGGCCCTAGTTAACTCATGGTTACCGTGCCCTACTTTTTAGCATCTCCCCTTTCAGTCCCTTTCCTATGCTATAAGACGTGAGTTGCCACTATGTTGATTATCCTATACATAGCCTGTCCACACCTTCTCTTTCTTTCTTCTAGTTATTAGAATAATCCACATTACATTGTAGTGGTAGGTTTATTAAATGTTAAGTAAAGGGATATTTTCAAGAATTTATAAATTATTTAACTGAACATGAAAAACATAAAATAAAAGAAATACAAATTATGCGTGTTCAGCTAGCCGATCCCTTAATCCCAAGTTAAACCATGGTTTACAGTAATTCCCCCAGACGCGTTAAGGATTGAGACACTTGGCAGTTACCTCGCGTTCATCTCTGGCTGTGATCATGTGGCACCCTCGTTCTCTCCAAGTCCTCTGGATGATGCACATTTGGGGCTGTACGTCCGTCCCTGGCGACGGTTCGTCGAGAAGTTTCTCTACACTTTCTTTACAGCTCCTTCGCTGGATGTGAAATATCGATGTTCTCGACTAATTTTCGATCGATTTTTCCTGAACCAAGAAATGTGATTGGATGGGGCAGTCACGTGTTAATTCAATTTCTGGTATTTTTGGAGAGACGTTTCCCACAGTGCGACAGTCCAGGTAACTTCCGAGGGTCAACATCCTACGTGCCTAAGTCCAGACCTTAGGGATTATCTATCCGCCACGGCGGCGGCCGGCCAAATTCCAACTTGCCAAGTTCTCAACCCTTGCTAATATCTAATTATATTAAAATGAAAAATATATATATCAATAATAAAACTATCGCGCTCCAACATACTGTACAATGAAAATTTTCAGCGTCGTAAACAAGGTATTGCAGTTGAAGTATATCCTAATTTACATTCGGCCGACGCGATAAGCTGTCTGTACACCGTTTACCCGAACTAAACAGAATGCTTTTACTTGCGATTACTGTACATCAACAAACATGGACCTATATCCTTTTGAGAATTGAAGAGTAAACGGTCATGAATGTGTCACTCATCGTGAAGCTTGCCAAAAATTAAATCTTCCTGGTTAGATGCAAAGAAGGACACTTCAATCGAATACTGCTTAAGCACAACAAATACGCACGTTATTTGCAATCAATTGACAACGTGCTTCCCATCAGATACAAAAGATCTTTGGTAAAAATACAAATATTACGTGAGTACATCGTTTGCGTACAACGTATCAAAATCCGGACATTCAATTCACGCCAAACGTGTATAATGAGGCATTGGTTTTGATTGAGGACATATGTTTGACATTTTCTAACAAAGCACTAGTACAATTCGGAATGGATGTACCAAATCAATTTGCAAACGACATTTTACATCGTTATTTGCAACGAAAAACACACTTTTTGACGAATTTGGTACATTTGTTCAAACGAATATTCCGAAATTGGTTCCAGAACAACGCAAAGTGTAGAACAGAATTATGCACGCAATTAGAAGTCAACTCATTATATGGTACAAATGTACTATGGCGCACAAAAAAAGCACTGTAAATGCTTCAACAAAAGATTTCAGAGAAACTGAACAGCTCTTCGCTGGCAAATCTGGTGATTTTCGACAAACTACCAGTAATACCACGCTCAATACCCGCTGATGAACTTAAATCATCATTTTTATGTGCGACACGCACAGAAAATGATTTTGCAGAGCAATATGCATGTACAACTGTACATGCGTTTCATAAAACAATTGTTGGATATTGTGAATTGGAAATTGGCAATCGATGAATCCACACAAAGTATCACATTTCCAACAAACTTGCGTAATATCACAGCAACCACAGACGAATTGATTTACAAAGTTTTCCCAAATATCGTACAGAATTACAAAATCAACAGTGGCTGAGTACATGTGCTGTATTAGCAGCCACAAACAACAATGCCATCAATTTCAACATTCAAAAGGAATTACCACACGAAGCAACAACGGATAAGTCCAACGACGTTGTAAGGAATTAGACGAAATTGTCAATTATTCAACCAAATTCTTGAATTCTCTTGATTTTCCGGGCATGCTGCCGCAAGTTTTAACGTTAAAACCAGTGGTTTGAAGAGTTTCAGTCTAGGCACACGGTCAGTGTTGTCAAGCAAAATAAATTCTATAGGGCTGGGATGCATGGAGAACGTAAATGGATAAATGTGACGCTCTTGATTCTGATTAAATGAATGTTTACCAGATTAGTGTCGAATTAATTCCATCTCCGGGATAATTTAAATAAATGCCCGGGGGAATTCCGAGCACTCAGCTAGTAAATCAGTAACATATTGATACCGATCCTTGATGTAATTAAAGACTCCAAATAAATTAATAAAATTAGAAATAGCAGAAAGAAGATATATTTTATTTGACAATCCTTCTCAAATAGCAATGAGCAAATATAATTCTTAATGAGTTAAAGAACACGAGTAGTGTACCCAGAAGGGATCATTACTTGTGACAAGGAATAAAGCAGAGAAAATGAAAATGGATGTTTTTTCTTTATACGAAATATTCTAAAATCTAAGCTACTACAGAAAAAACTCAAATGACAACTTCTATAGAAACTTCGAACGTTGAGCTCTTACGAAAAGTTACGGCTTTGTTACAGGCATAACGATTTGTCACTGAAGATTAAAAAATATATTCAGAAATTGTATCGAAAGGATGGCATAATCATTGACGGATTGGCCGAGCAGCCACGTCCAGAAATTCCTCAATATGGAAAAATATCCGTTGGGGTAAAATGTCTTATGCGCCCACAGATGGTCAACTTGGCTGGAAACAAGGTTGACGACTAACCGTCATTCTACGACTATGGAGCGTGATAAGTTATTCCCTTGCATAGTCCACTATAGATGTTTTTAAACAAGAAAAAAAAATTATGATGCAATGGCTTTGTCCAATGATTATGAAAAGAGACATGTCGGGGGCAATCGATGTTCACTTTGAGGAGTTGAGAAAATTTGAACACAAGTTTTTTAATTATTTTCGTATCGGTATTGAAAATTTCGACGATCTTCTTACACGGATAGAAAAATACATTCAAAGCCACAAAACATGATTCAGGGAATGAATTCTCCTATACAAATGTTGCCAATCACAATCGCAAAAAAAATCCAAACAGAGTTTTAATTATTGCGTCTCTAGAGCTCTAAAGTTTGTAGAATGTGTAAAAAATGGAGGATTTTTCACAGAACTATAAACTTACATCCTTAATTGATATTGTAAAGGCTTGTAAAGTTTTACATAATTTTATTCTTGAAAGTGACGGATACTTTGTCTATAACTGGGTTTAGAAGTACGAGTAGTGTGGAAGAATTTCATAAAATAACGTAAGAAACGCGATGATGATTACTTTTTAACACACATGGACTCAGACAAATGGCATTTGTCTTACATTTAATATATAGAAAAACAAAACTGGGAAATTGTGTGCTTAATAAATATATTTTTTGGAACTACCAGAATTTCCAAGCTGTTAAAATGAGTTATAACAAAATCAATATAGGTATTGTATTGTACTCTCCATATTCCGTTCTTTCTTTATCTTCCATATTTTCATATCCATTTCTTAATTCCCTGCAGACTTCTTCCCAAGAATTTCTATTATGTAATCTGTATTTATGTATTTCTCTACTTTTGTCCCACAAAACGAGTCGATGATGAATTAAATTTATAAGTAGCTGTACATCCTCCGTGATGATAATGGGAAAAAATATAAGTACAAAAATAGTTTACTTAAAGAACGCAAATGAACCTGGAAGAATGTAGACTAGACGAATCGGGCCGGGTAGATGTGAAACGCTCCATAACTTAATCACCCTCTAGGCTGACGCACTTGGACTCTTCAGTAGGAGAACCTGGACCCCTGGACGACTGTCGACAATGACACCGCGCCGACCTAGTGTCAAACGTCTCATAAGTTAGTAAACCTTTCTGCAGTGAATCTGATGTTGTTTAGCCGATTTAATTGTGAAACGAGCCTAAGTTGAAGCTGTTTCTCACAGTCGTTCAACATTGTTGACAACATTGTCGCCGACCTCACTTTTGTCTTTATACTCAACGGGTTGTTGTTGTTCATGGTTTGCACGAGTTTTGGATTCACTTGTAAGTTTTTAATTTTAAAATGAGTGAAGACTTGTTATATATTGTTATTAATGAATTATGTGAAGATGAGGACATACCGAAAGTAAAAATAAAAATATGGACAAAGGATTGGAATCAAAACAGAGCACAATTCTCTCATTCTGCATTAATGAACGAAATACTTCACCCTCAGTATTTTTTAAGAATGAATAGAGAAACGTATGACGAACTGTTAGAGAATGTACGACCGTTAATAGAAAAGCAGGACACCGTTATGCGAGATACAATTGCTGTGTATGAACGGCTGTCGGTGACACTAAGGTTTCTAGGGAGTGGACAGAGTTTTGAAGACTTAAACTGTCTTACTCTGCCATATCACAACAAAGTCTAGGGTTGTTAATAATGTAGAACTGTTCTGCTGTAATAAAAGTTTTACGTGAGTAGGTAAAATTCTAATTGAATATAGTAAAATATAAAAGGCACCTAATTACCTGTCAAATTTGAATTTACATATATCCTAAAGACTGAAGAAGAATGTTGTTGAGGAGTTTGGAAGAGCAAACTTCATAGGAGCCATCGACGGCAAGCATGTGTGTGTTCTGGTTCTTTCTACTTTAATTATAAAAAGAACATTTAACATTGTTGTACTTGCTGTGGTCAACGCTGAATTTATTATGGTAGAAGCTCGTGCCAATGAGAGAGTACCAGATGGAGTGCTTTCAAATTGTACCTTTTATGACAAAATAAAAGAAAATTTATTTCATATTCCTAATTCTGATGAAATACTCAACTTTGAAAAAAGGAAATGCCATTTTCAGAAAACACTTTTAGCATACTTTTCGTAAGATTTCGTGATCTCTTAAATAAAATTTGTATCCGAAAAAGACAACTATAATAAAGGTAGAAGCTTGCCACCTACACAATTATTTAAGAAAGAAAAGCCCTTCTGTGTACCTAAGTGGATGTGTAGATTTGGAAAGTTGGGAATCTGGAGAGCTGATTCCAACAGATAACTACCACCTTCAACCCGATCAAGAAATTCAACAACCATTGCCAAACAGACCAGAAACAATTTTTGTACTTATTTTAACGGAGTCGGAGCAGATCCCTAATAAACAACATAAGAAAGAATGCAAAAAGTAATTATGTAGGCGCGAAGTTATTATTTTAGCACTCATCATATTGAAAGTTGAATTTTTCATAATAAAATATGAAACAATTTATTTAAGTTTTGTTCATTTTATTACGAAATTTTCTATAACATAATGTGTATTTTCATTCCTTATCCTGAACTGTATGAGTTAACACTGCTGTAAAAACTTGACTCTATGGGAAGAGCATACATGTTTCCTGATGTAAGAAATGAAACTGGGTGGAGTTTGAAGGGTTTGTGGAGTTGACGTTTGGGTGGGTCGGAATAATTTGCGGAGATACATCATGAAAATTAAATTAGATACAAAACCGAAAATAAACTACCAGTTTTTGCAAAATCCAGCTGTAACAAACGAAATTTATCGCATTTCGATACTGTAAAGTTTAAGACTATATTTTCCTCGTTTTACTTTCAAAAGTAAAATGTCTGTCATTTTTATTATTTTTAACATCATCCGAAGATTCGATACAAAAAAGTAGTCAGGACTATATTGTTAGAGTGATAGACTACATGAGGGTAATCCACGTGGTGGCAACTCTCCTTTAATAGCGTAAGAAGGTATTAGAAAGGGAGGATACGGAAGGGTAGAGGAAGGTGGCCAAGGGTTAACTAGGACCCCCGGGCTATGGTTTAAGGATCCTACCCTGCATTCGCCTTAACGTGATGCAGAGAAAACCCTAGAAAAACCTGCATCACGTAGTTCGGGCATTGGGTACTTGTCCCACGCCCTTCCGATAGTGGGAGAGGAATTTGCTGTGGTGACGCAGCATTCCCTTCTCGACCAGTTTAGGAGGCAGCAGGCCGACTGTTCCAATGGGAACAGAAAACTATTCTTACCGTATGCCCAAGGTCTGCGATCCCGGAACATACACCTGTCAAAACAGGCCGAGGTTCCTCGGCTTGTGGGAACCTTAGTTCAAAAACGGAGAGACGAAAAGGCTTCCCCAAAGAGAGAAAATCCCTCGCAGGTTCTGCATGCGAGAGAATAGCCCTCGCAGACAATTTTTTTTTGAGGTGTAGACAGGCTATGTATAGGGTATTCCGCATAGTGGAAAATTCCCTCTTATAGCATAGGAAAGGTATTTGAAGGGGGGATGCGGAAGGGGTAGAGGAAAGTAGATAAGGGTTAACTAGGGCCCCCGAGTTTAGGGATCATACCCGGCAATTTGCCTAAAATGATGCAGGGTAACCCCTAGAAAAACCTGCATCAGGTAGGTCGGGCATTGGGTAATTGTCCCACGCCCTTCCGATTGCGGGAGAGGGCTTTGCTGTGGAGTCGCAGCTTTCCCTTCGACGTGACTTGACCGGTTTAGGAGGAAGCTGGCCGACTATTCCAATGGGAACAGCGGACAACTCTTACCGTATGCCCAAGGTCTGCGACCCCGGAACATACACCTATCAAAACAGGCCGAGGCAACACCTAAGGTAGACGTATCTGTCTCTCCAGAAAGGTTCTGTCTGTGAGAGAACAGCCCTCACAAACTGTTTAGGAGACGGTAGTGAGGTTTTTTTTTAGAGTAACAGGCTCGTGAGGATGGAAATTCCCCTTTAATAGCATAGGAAGGAATTTGAGAGGGAGGATACGGAAGGGTAGAGGAATGGTTAACTAGGACTGCCGGGAAATAGTTTAAGGATTCTACCCGGCATTCGCCTAAAAATGATGGAGGACAAACCGTAGAAAATCTAATGCTTCGAGTTTTACGTATTACGCGTACGTTAGTACCTATTACACAATGTCAGAAAGCAATGAGCATATGAGAAATGAGAATATGTCCCTGTGCACGTATTGACTCCAGATTCCGCAGGTTGACAAGAACAAGAATCCATTTAGTATAATATTATTCCTACGGGGTTAACTACAAATAAATTCTTTTAGTAAACGTTTATACTGGTCTCGTCGACAACGTGATCATTGGTGACCCGTACATAATTCATATGTGTGCTTATTTACATAATATTTGTTGTGATGCAGTATTCATTCCAATTATAAACATAGAAATAAGAAGTTTAAAAAGTTTGTTTAACATATCTTGATAAGAGAAAAACAGATAATTTTGTAATTATTTTTTTAACTTTGAGATAATTTTACACAATTTTATATTATTCATTTTTATAAATAGAGATTAATAATACTTATCTAATTAGGGGTTTTCGTCATTTTAGACGGTAAACTATTTATCACATATTTAAATAATATTAAGTACAAATTATATCTCTCATTCATTCTACAAAATTGTTTGTCTTAGGATTCCATTGTACCATTCTCATATTCTGTTTTCATTAGTACGAGGCGTCTGCATCTGAACATGGATCAGAGTTAAGTAAATATTCATTTAATTCAGCAATTCGGAGTTAGCAAGCCACGGATTCCAGGCAGAGTTTGCATGCCAGTCATAGTAAGATGTCATCACTGTGGCATTGTTTAGGCATCTGAAGTGCCATGGCTGCCAACATGCGTGGGATTGGAGTCATGTATCAACTATATATGCCAGACAACTACTGCGAAGCAGTGTACAATGTACTTAATATAAACAGCATATTTTAGCTTCCTGGATTATGTTCTGAATGCTCACATCGGCATGTTGAATTTTTGCTTTTCAAATTCCAAACATCTTTACATAAAAATACAGGGCTTCGTAAAACGAAAATTTGAAGGAGTGGTCACGATTTGTGCGCCACCGATTTCAATGAACCTCTCTCTCTCTTTAAAGGCATTCACTAGATGTGTACATCACTAAAGCCTTATGCTGCAACGGTCAAAAATAAGAGAGAAATTTCACGCGAAAGATTTAGGTACAATATATATTATACAAGTCCCATCGTTCGTTTATCGCAATTGCTTTTTGGCAGAGAGGTAGCGCGTCGGCTAACCAACTCGGCGATCCGGTGTAAAGATTTTATTTATCTACAGCTGAGTGTCCGGCGTTTCCAGGCTATTTATTTAAATTAACACGGACTACGAATTCATTCGACACTAACCTCTTGGTAAACATTCCTTTAACGAGCAGCAATAGCGCCAGTGTTTGGAACATTTACCCATTTCGGGTCCTCTCGCCATCCCAACCCCTCGGAATCTAACTCCAAATAAACCACGACAATAACTGACGTTATTCGGGAATTCTCATTTTATATAAAATAAAATTATCTAAAAAATCATTACGAATTAAACATGAAAAAATATTCGCTAACTTAATAACGCCTAAAACTACTTCCGGTACCTTAAAAGAGTAAAGACCTTTTAACTAAATATAACAATAATATCCTAATAAAATCAAAAAATTAACCCGTAACTTAAGAGAGTCGTTCTTTTATCAACCACGTCAACCTTCACGAAGTGGAACAAAAAATGTCATCAACCCTCACTATTAATACGGGAATTAAACTCGGCGACTCCTATAACCCCGGAATCGACACTAATATCGATGTTTTTTATGTAATCCTCTTCCGCCGAGTAAGGTAATGGTGATTCCCTCCCTTGCCATTTGGAGTTGAAATTAGACACTTAAAAATTGTAGCATGACACTATCAAATTAAGCGATCACGGAAACGTTTTTTCCACGCTAATAATGGCGGTTTAGGAATGTTTTTAAATTTAACCCACTCCACCCCACCCCTAAATGAGGTAGGTGTGTCTTAACCCCTCAGTGTTTGTTCCTGGATCGTAAGTAACATGTGTATAAAGTTTGGTTTACGCTTTTAAGATTGTTTCACCCCCACTCCTAGGAGCTCAACTACATTTCAACCAGTATGGTATTGTCAGAATTGAATTCAATAACTTCCATTACCAGTCTACGTTGTTTACTCATTACTATATGTAACGGCCTTTCACCAATATCCTCCCCCACCCCTACATCTAGGGGCTGAACTACAACGTAACTGACATAGTTATTCATTGGCATCTATAACCCTGGATTTGACAGCAATCTCGGTTGTTTCGCGTTTATTTTATGTAACACCCCTCCCTTAATGGGATGAAATTGAACACTAAAACCATCTGGATAGAAACTATTACTCACGTTAACCCCTAAAAGAAATTAATCTACGCTAATATTGGAAATTTCGGTTTATTTTAAAATTTCACACCCGGTCACCCCTTGTGAGTTGCCTAATGATTCTAAAACGCGAAAGAAACCTTCGCGGCGGTGCGCATAACAACTCACCAAAGTTTCATCGAAATCGGATGAATGGTTTAGGAGGGTATAGGGGACACACAGACAGACATTCATTTTGATGTATAGAGAGTTTTAGGGGTGAAGATTCAGAATTTTTATCAATTGTTTCAAAATTAAACGTGAACAATTATTTGTTATTTTACAATAATATATGCATAGAAATATAATTCAATATAGAAAAAAAATTACATTATGTAGTGTACCAAATGCCCGACCTACCTGATGCAGGTTTTTCTAGGGTTTTCCCTGCATCACTTTTAGGCAAATTGCCGGGTAGGATCCTTAAACCATAGGCCGGGGGCCCTAGTTAACCCTTGGCTACCTTCCTCTACCTTTCGGCATCCCCCCTTTCAGATCCCTTCCTGTGATATTAAAGGGGAGTTGCCACCATGTGGATTACCCTCATGTAGCCTGTTACCCTAAAAAAAATTGGGCATACGGTAGGATTTCCTGCCAGAGCTATTCTCTCGCAGGTAGAACCTTGTAGGAGAGACAGGAAGGGGCCACCTTTGGGGATGCCGATTCCTCTCACCGTTTTTGAACTAAGGTTCCCACAAGCCGAGGCACCTCGACCGTGGCGAAGGAAGCCTGCGAGAGGATTTCTCGCAGGTGAACCTTCCCAGAGAGCTCTGGCGGAGGCTACCTTTGGGGATGCTCTCACATCTCTCTGGTTTTTTTGAACTAAGGCTCCCACATGCCGAGGCACCTTGGTCTGTTTTGAGAGGTGTATGTTCCGGGGTCGCAGACCTTGGGCATATGGCAAGAGTTGTCCGCTATTCCTATTGGAATAGTCGGCCAGCTGCCTCCTAAACAGGCCAAGGCATGGCGAGGGGTAAGCTGCGTCCCCACAGCAAACTCCTCTCCCGCTATCGGAAGGGCGTGGGACAAGTACCCAATGCCCGACCTACCCGATGCAGGTTTTTCTAAGGTTTTCCCTGCATTCCTTTAGGCGAATGCCGGGTAGGATCCTTAAAATATAGCCCGGGGGCCCTAGTTAACCCTTGGCTACCTTCCTCTACCCTTCCGAATCCCCCCTTTCAAATCCCTTCCTATGCTATTAAAGGGGAGTTGCCCTAAGTGGATTACCCTCATGTAGCCTATTGCCCTAAAAAAAAAAAGGCACCTCGACCTGTTTTGAGAGGTGTATGTTCCGGGGTCACAGACCTTGGGCATACGGTAAGAGTTGTTCGGTGTTCCCATCGGAACAGTCGGCCAGCTGCATCCTAAACTGGTCGAGGTACGGAGAAGGGAATGCTGCGTGCCCACAGCAAAATCTTCTCCCGCTATCGGAAGGGCGTGGGACAAGTACACAATGCCAGACCTACCTGATGCAGGTTTTTCTAGGGTTTTCCCTGCATTACTTTAAGGCGAATGCCGTGTAGGATCCTTAAACTATAGCCCGGGGGCCCTAGTTAACCCTTGGCTACCTTCCTCTACCCTTCCGCAAGCCCCCTTTCAAATCCCTTCCTATGCTATTAAAGGGGAGTTGCTACGATGTGGATTACCCTCATGTAGCCTGTTACCTAAAAAAATGTACATCTGAACACGAAACTATGGACGACTAGAGAATAATTACTTCACCCATTTCTAATAGATTTGAATAAGAAATATAGCTAATTCAGACAAAAAAAGTGAAAATGTAAATACCACACAACGTTTCTGGGATCTTTGTCCCTTTCCTCACGTGTGAAGAAGAGCCTAGAGTGACACAACTGCACTTGTCAATTGACAAAACTCGAAAGCTTTTGAGAAATGTTGTGTGGTATTTATATTATCACTTTTTTTTAAAACTGGCTAGCTTATTTATTCAATATTTTCAAACAGATGTAATTTTTTTTCATTCTAATAGCTTTGAATTGAAATGTAATCGGAATTTATTCGACGCAAATATCGGCCGTTTGAGCATGTTTGAAAATTTTCATCCCCACCAACCCTCATTCCTTACCCCCACAGTGTATGTTTCCGGTTTGAAAGGAACACGTGTTCGAAATTTGGTGAATTTATTCCACGGGTTGTATGTAGATCATACACACACACCAACATACAAACACACAAACGTAAAGTCAATTTTATTTATTAGATTGTTTTTGAGATCGATTTTATATACTACAATTGTATACGCACATCTGACGCAAAATAATATTTGTTACTAAAATGTTACTTATTCACTGATTGGTGGTGACTTTTCTACGGAACCCACAATAATAAATAATAATACATAATAAAGTATCAGAGAAGGAATATAGGAAGATTGGATCCTACGCTTCGAAAGGTAACTTGTTTTCTTTAGAGTCTATTAAATTCAGTCCATACAAGCAAATACTGTCTCAGCTTTCGCGAGAACACATCTTTTCCAAATTAATCCTCACCATTGTTAACGAACTTGAAAACGTTTTACCTTGCAGAAAAATTTAATGCAACAAGTTATACGTCTTTTGTTACCAACTGTTGAATGAGGATTGCACTTTTCACACAGTTTCTCAATTCGAATATTCTCATTCCTTTATTTTACGTATTTTAAGGATATGAATCATAAATACAGAGAACATCCAAATTTTCACTTATAAAATAATGTTGTCTGTAACAAAATAGTGATTTGATAGTCTCCAACAGGAAATTTACAAAATGTTATCAATTTAAGTCTTAACAAAATGTCTATTACTATATCTACAGGGTTTATGGAAAGGTTACAAAATGGTAGGTGGCGGGGACGTTTCTGGTAGCTCGTGAAAGGTTAGTAGACAAAAGAGATGAAAAGGAAACCCAGAATTGTTGAGTTATAGTCAATAATTTTGTTTTTTGTCTGTATAAAAGTGTTTATCATATACTATGAATGTACTAAATTGTAAATTACAGGGGAAGAAAAAGGAGTTAGTCTAAATGATATCAGACATACAATCATTCCACTAAATTAGAGCTTTGGGAGACAAACGTAAGAAGTGGAGACGTCAAAAAAAAATTCTGGTCTTGAATATTGAAAAACAAATGTTTACAACCCTTTTCGAACAAAATGTTGCTAGAAGTTATATCCGATTTAACAGAACAATTTCATCTCCGCTTTAAGGACAAACAAGATTGCACTCGTCGCACAATTTACTGTATCACCTTTGTAGCAAGTGAATGTAGAAGAATTTTATGCCTGAGTGACTAAAAATTTTAACGAATACGAGTCAGAACTTGAACTTGAATTAATAGATCTACGAAATGACTTGACCCTAATAACAATTTCAACAGCTAAATATGGCTACTTCTACCAAAAGAACAATATTCACTGTTGCTCCATGTTGCACTGAGAGTGAAGACTAGATTCCACTGAAGCTACCTGTGCGAATCTGCTTTTTTGAACGTGAGTTTCTTAAAAAGAAACAAATACGATACATAATTACTGATAATCACCTCGTTAATTTCGTTCGAATGGCAGTGCCGAACTACTCACCAGACATAGACGAACTGGTTGCTGAGAAGGGAGTTATGCTTACAATTGAATTGAATTAATTTTTTCCTCATACTGTTATGAATTTAATTTTGGAATTTCTAGAATTTAAAGTAGAAGGTTTATAAAAAGTTTAAAAATAAATTTAATTGCTGACGATTTGTAACGTATATTATAAAATAAAAAATTATAAATTTTGAAATAAATCTGCTTTCAACTTACGTAAATTTTGAGACGTTGGGGGGGGGGGGTGAGGTAGCTAGACAATGCATAAGTAGCGCCCGTCATTAGCGAGTTTTTGGCAGTCCCTGCCCATGGTTTAAGGCATCAAGAACGTAGCTAAATGTCAGAAGGTTCAATATTTATCTAAGTAAATATTTTTCTGAGTAAATCATATTAAAGCAAAATAATTTTTAGATTTTAATTGTGAAATTGGTGCGTTAATATTTAGAATACTGTTGGTCGAGTTTCCCAATGTCTAGAAGGAAGAAATAGTCTGACGTTTAGAGCAGTAAGTATTTCAGTCCGTCTTCAAAAACACTATTAGCACTTAAAGAAATAAACCTATTAAATTCAGTCTATTACAGAAAGACGGTCATCGAGGGTTTTCGAATCTCCCTGAAGAAGAAAAAAATATATTTTTCTAAATTTCTTGAATTTGAGATTAACGTATAAAAATATTAGAATTTATTGAATTCTGCATTTAATTTAGTTTTAAACGTTATTGCCTTATTGAACTTTATATTATTTAGTGCTATATTAATAAAATTATTTCTATACTAATTTAAAATAAATACATTTTGCATACTTTTTATTAAAGTTCAATAGTAAAACAAATGACTAAGCTTCCGTCGTTGGGACTTGTACGCAAGTTCGGGTGAAAAAAAACGAAAATATAAAAGAAAGGTTTTCTTGGCACATTCTTTCACTATAAGTTGTTTCTTTTAAAATAACTATCCAATGATAACGTAAACGACCCATGTTCCCATTTAATATGTCAAAGTTGCCTACTGATACTCGTTAAGGTTTATTCTGATAAATATGAGGCACGTTCAGAAAGTAAGTGTACTGGAATTTTATATATATATATATATATATATATATATATATATATATATATATATTTAGGGTAAGTGTACTAGAACAAAAATTACAGGAATAAGAAAGATAGCCGACGTCTGTATTGGCTATCTTTCTTATACATTATTTCAATCAGACGATAATTTATTCACTTTAAAAATTACAGGATATTGTTGATACACTTGTCATTTTTTCCACATAATCACTATCCCGTTCAATGCTTGTGGTGAGCCGTCACACAAGCTTCTTTATGCCCTACTCTCCCAAAAGCTCCTTCCCCCATATAAGATACTCTTTCTGCATCTGCTAGTGAGTTGCTAGTTGAGTTGTACCCATGTGTACCTTCAGGGAGGTAAAAAGATGAAAATCTGAAGGCACCAAGTCAGGGGAATACGGGGGGTGTTTCAATACATGCCAGCCAAATGAGTCCAAAAGCGCCTCGGTAGCTAAGGCTGTGTGATGACGGCGTTGTAGTGCAAGAAGCACACTCCTCACGTCAGCATTGCCGTTTTCTTCTGAATGCTTCCTTTGAGTTTTTTGTTCATCGATGGTCTGCGCCCTAAGGTGGAAATTCGACTAAAATGATGCCAAAACACTGAGGCCATGATTTTTTGGCCAAAAATTGTAGTTTAGAATTTTTTGGCAATGGGGAATTGGTGTAACAACACTGTACGACTGTCTTCTTGACTCAGGCGTGTAATTACTCTCCAGTCACAATAAAGCTCAAATAGGTGGTATTCCTTCAGCGATCAGAAAATGGATCGCAGCACGTGGCTCGCACTTGCCGGGATTACTTTTTCCACGCAACTGGACACTACAACGTAAATTTACGTACTACCGTGTTCCTGCAATGCTCGCTTTGTCAGGAGATCCCCCTCTACCAGTCAGTGTTACCAACCCTAAAAAAAAATCACACCCCACTATGGACACAGTACACCTTCTTTCTTAACATGCCTCCTACCACCTTAGGGTTTGATTACATTTCTTTTTCCTCTAACAACAACTATCATATAGTTTCCAGGTGGATGGATACGTCGATCGCGTACACTCGTAACTCCATAGGAAGCCGTCAAAATTTCTCTAAAGTTATCTTACAGATAGACTCGTCTAAGATCAGCATTAAAACTTTATTTCCGACTTTAAATCAAACTATTCCACTTTAAATTTTGATTCACATGTAGGTTTGGAATTCTCCTTTCCGTATGCTAAATTTAGTCCGCTTGCTTAAAATGTTACTCCAAGACTGCCTTTGTGACTCCTGGCTCTGCTACGATCTTGACTATAAGGCCCTGCCTTTTTTGAGCGTTTCACTATGTGACGGGTTTATGACATCCAATCATCTTGATGTAAGTATCACCTTATTGGCGTCTGGGTTGACTTTCTTACACGATTGTGGAAGTTTCTCTAAGGATCCACGAACCTGTCTTCTGAAATTTCACATACGTGAACCATTCCCAGGTAAGCGACATCTCGGGCACGCTAATCCAATTCACATTTTTTTATTGATGACACACACTGGGTCTGTGTAGACGCGAAATGCTGGAGCCGTGTCTTTACCTGATGCCATCTAGTTTCCTCCCCAATTTATATTGATAAATACATAATTTCTAATCTGCTCGGAAATAATTTCAATAAATGTGACCTCAGAAAAATGAGCAAAATTCAAATTGCAAAAGTAATAACAATTACAAAATAAAATAAAATCGCAACTTGTACGTTCCAAATAAGCAGCAAATGATTCAATACAATACACATATTCATTGGTCAACAGTCCACGGTTTGGGCGAACTTGAGACTTGAATTTTATATACTTTCTGTACAAGTTAAATAGTATTTACTCACTTCTGAAATTAGCTACACTCTCCACATACCCTTGCGAATATGGGTTCAAAAATCAAGCATTGACTTTTAATTAGGCTGACGCTCAATATTGCATTTTATTTATCCGTTTCAAGTTATGTGCTAAGGACAAACTTCAAAAACAATATTAATTCCTCTCAACAACAAACAGCCAGCGCACCGATCTTCGTTTTTTCCTCTTCCCCAAAGATAATATACCTGCCTGTTCACAACAACCAGTCGCAGATATAGCTTCAACGTCCGCAGATTCTAAAGATTTATTTACGTATTTAATCTAATTTGTCACAAAATAAAATACTTACACTTCCCCAACCACTAAGAAACCAATATCAGTATTATATGAACCAAAATTTTATAGTTCGCTTTGAACCATAACTTTAGCATACTTCACCTGGAGCAATCTTGTTAATGTATATTACTAATTTATCGTCTCTGATGATATCGTACAATGTTCTTAATGTTCAACTTTCTTATTGATTCAAGTTGTGTTTTATTACATTTACC
This sequence comes from Zhengitettix transpicula, assembly GCA_037074705.1. Classification (NCBI taxonomy): domain Eukaryota; kingdom Metazoa; phylum Arthropoda; class Insecta; order Orthoptera; family Tetrigidae; genus Zhengitettix; species Zhengitettix transpicula. The sequence continues at coordinate 182,230,124 of CM073591.1, read as the reverse complement.
ACATTGTCTATTCAACGTTAAGTGACATTTATTCATCTTTCATTTAAGTCACTTGCTAGACGTACTGCAACACTGGAAAGTAGCCCCTCATAACATATATGAGGAGTATTGTAAATGCAGTTTGTTCAATTGTTGGTCCGACCAGACTACTTTGTTGGCGTGTAGTCTCGGCTGCCGCGTGATGAAAGAAAGTCGAGAACAGTCAGAGCTCCGTGTAGATTGATCTTAAGCGTTGCACGTAAAAATTCATTTTATATTAATAGACCTATAGCTTTCAAAAGTAATGTTGAAGCAATTAAAGTTAACAGCGAGTATATTAATTTCATCGAGCATATTAAATGTAGTAGAAATCCACGTGTTCTATCTTTGAGCCTGTTAAGTCACGCCTCAATTGTAGTAGAATCGACGCAAACAAGTGACAATAGTGGGAAAGTGAAATGATAAGGGCCAAAAAGCAGAGCAATATAAATTTGATTAAATATTTCGAGTGCTCCTTAGCAGTGCCACACAAAAACACAAGCTTCGTGTTTCAGATCATCACAGGACGACGACAAGGATAAGCAAATACAAACTTGCAACTTCAATATTTGACTTATGCCACAGTAACTGCCAATTTTGCTCCCCACGGGAAGCCTGGGATTAACTTAACTAAATCTTTCCTAATTATTAATTGTATGCAATGTAAATAAATCTCTTATAAATGTAATAACTATTTTTAATGATAATCAATGTTATCATTAATGGCGCCCACCCTGTAAAAATAAGACGTCACATGCCAAACAACTTGAGGACCCTCTCAAATAATACGTCACATAATGTCAGACAATGGAGGGCTGGCAAATTAAACGTTACAGTAAAAGTTGAAGACATTTCTTTAATCACTGTTGTAGTTAAGTCTAATTTCTTCCGAATGTATCTTTTTTTTTCAATCGACACCGTTAAGAAATTTTGAAGGTTATATGATTACGTCCTTCGCTTATTGAATTCATGATATCGCACGGAAGTCGCTAGAGGGTCACGGCAATATAAAAAGGTAAGCAAATTATTTACCGCGACATTGGATCAATTTTTTTTCCAAGACTGTTAAGTAATAAAACCTTTTTGTTTATATAAAGCTTATAAATGTATCAGAAGTTCTCCTAAATATATTTATTTCCATAGATTTTTATTTACAGGAGCCATAAATATCTGTCTACTAAATAAGTCATGGAACACATTTTATAATAAATGACAGATGATTAGGGCAAAGGCGCCGAAAGCTCCTGTGAATAAATATCTAAGGAAATAAGGATATTGAAGAGAACTTATGTGGTTTTGATTCACTTACAGGTATTTTTTTATATGGGTAAACAACATGATTTAACAGCATTTAAATATGGGATGATTGTTGGTTCTGCGTCCATGGAGCGAGTATCACCGTAACAGCTGCATTCATTAAATGTTCAAAAGTAACTGTTGTTAAAGATTTTAAAGACAGACTGACCCGAAAACTGGGCACAACTATGGAAACTGAAAAGGGTATATTCCTCCTTTGGGATTTTCCTGTCCTTGGTTCTAAACCAATGCTATTAAATTAAGTTTCCCATAAGGTGTGTCACCTGCGCTTGCTTTCAGTGTGAGCGGAGACCATAATCTGAATTGGTGTATACAGAATTAAAAAATTGAGTACAATAAGTTAAGGTGCAGGAAATTTACTCTCCAATCAAAAACAAATTTTATTCCAATAATATTAAAAAAGTAGAAATTTACTTTATATTTTTATATTAACAAAAAATTGTACAATATCTACACAATGTTAACAGAATAAAACATTCATAATTAAAAAAACAAGAGTGTCTTCCATGATAACAAATATAATAAAAACAAGTTGCTTTTAGTTTCATTAATAATAATAATAATGGCATCTCATAATAATTGCACAAAATTTGAATAAAACACTGAAGATGTAAACAAAGTAGATTTATACAGATATATTTGTTCTACAAAGAGAATCAGACAGAACTTGAAGAAAAGTTTCAATAAACTCATTAAGTATGTAACATTGGAATAAATTAATATTAGGATAAAAGTATCTAAAAGACTAAAATACTAAATACTAGCAAGAGATAAATTTTTAATTCAAAATACTTAAATAAAGAATAATAAAAAATTTACAAGGCACAAAACTAAAATTAAATAAGTATTACACCCTCCCCTGAAAATGAAATTACCATCACTGTACATTGCAGTGGTACTTTTGATTTTCAGTTAATGAGAATCAAGAATATATAATTCATTCAATTTTACAAAACACTGGCTGCAACAGTTTGTTTACTTATATAATTAGTGGAAAGGGAGGAAAATATCCAATGAAGGGAGTAAGGACAAAAACTTATAAACATCATGCACAGAGGTTGATACCACGGAATTAGAAAATCCAAAACATACACCTTCAAAATGGTTGGATGAGTGCAGAGGCAAATAGGAGTTACAGGTAGCATTCAATAAGCAAATTGAGGCATAAATATCAGGAAGTTTTGCTTACCTAAAAATGAATAATCAATTGCTAAACAGTTATTATGTTTCCAATTTAGTTTTGTTTATTAATATTATTATTAGCATTGGATGTAATTGAAATGTTTGCTAAAGATTTTATATATGAGTAAATATGTTTGGATATTTGAAAACTGCTGTAAGGTAAGTAATAATTTTTTGTGGGAGGAAATTTTGTTTATTGTAAAAAAACTTTATAAATCAGTACTTGATGAAAGCAAATTAAAATGGTGTGATTCCAAAAGTAAACATATGTATATATATATAAAGTAATGTTTATAAAATTGATAAAAATTATATTTTCTGATATTGTTAAAATACATTTAAAACACTTGTTCTTTTCAGAGAGAAACTGCTAAGCAACAAGTTACATGAAATGCTACATTAATTTAATAAACAAGCTATTTTGGATATTCCTCCCTTTTTAAAAATAATTTAAAAAGTGTAGATAGTAATATTAAAGTGCAATAACTATAAAAATATAATTAACTGAAACCTACACAGTTATTGTAGGCTACAAATAGTGATGTTAATAACAACCAGTGTTATGAATAGAATGACTTAAATATGAATAGAAAATTCATATATATTTATATGAGGATATCTTTCAATGTTAAGGAACTCCAGTTTTCTAAATATTACTGCAACTCCACAAAATTTGTAAAAACTTTGTACAATATATACAATATACATACATATATATTTTAAACTACAGAACAGTAACAAATGTATGCCAGTATAAATCACAAGGTGCATGTCATAATGCCTGTAATGTGCTATACAATATATAAATGAAGAACTATGCAATATTACAATGCTTATATTTCTTGGCTGTAATTGCTTTTTACAAAAATTTTAAAGCAAATGGAGTTTAATGAAGATTTTATTGTTGTATATAATATAAGAAACATTTAATTAATAATTTTATGTAATTGCACAATACATAATATCTTGAGCAATACATCACATTAATATTATTTAAATTCTTTGACAAAAACAACTTGGTTTACTGAATGTGTAACACTTGTTCTTTTCAGTCATTATTTTAAAGAATTATATACATATTTTTATTTAGTTCTGAATAGAAAATGCCATAGTGTAATAATTTTATGAAGATATTTACAATTTCAACACATATATTACAAGTAACTATGTTGAGGAAGTATTAACAGCAAATTACTAAAACACTGTTATTTTTCAAACAGACTTTTTGTTATGACAGGAAAATCTATAAGATTAGACTGTACAGTTGGCAAACACATGGAAACAACTAACAGCCCTGTACATTTACCATTCAATCAAGTAGTCTTATGGAAACAACATTTAAGACTTCAATAATAAAATTACTTGTATCATTCTCTCTTAAATATACAAATCATATTACATATAAAATATTTAATTGTGTATGCCATGGCATGTATTTTCTCATATTGTTTACAGGAAATTTTTCTTTTTAGAAATGAATTATCTTCATTTTCACACACAAAATATATTATCTTTCTCAATTCACATATTTAGCTAATAGATGTTAATGATACAAGTAATTTATCAACACTAACAAAGCATCAATTCATAGACTGCATGACTTACATGAGTAAATACAGTGTGTGTAGACAGGAATAAGAGATAGAGAGTGGCTGACTTGCCTTAAATTGAGAGTTAGTATCACCATGCTGGATAGTATTGTGTGTGTCAAATTTTCATGAGCCTAAACACTTTCCTCAAGATAGGTCTACAGTCCTGTCTTAGGCCCTTGAAAAATTGGACTGCAGTCCCATTCTTGAGGAAAGGTGCTTAGGCATTGAAAATTTGACAAGTTCTTTACTATCAGGTAGGGCGACACCAACTCTCAATTAAACTTAAGTCAGATGCTCTCCATTTATTTCCTGTCCATATTAATTAGTTAATTTGACAATGCCACATCATCCTTAGTTGCTTATATAGTGTGAGTGGCACTTAAATGAATTCCAAGGATAGACAAGACAGAAAAAACAATGCATTAATTGAGCATAAAACCATATTATTAAAGAAAACGCTTGAAAAAAATATTGAGGATGATAAATCTAACAAGAACCTCTATTTCTTGACAGAATATTATCATCACAAACATTTTCAAGATCTCTTCAAAATAAATTCAAATCAATTTTTGACACCATGCATGACAAACTTTGCTCTATTCATATACAAACATCCAAGATTAAATTAAATGGAGATCATCAAATAATGAACACCAATGTTACTAACCTAAAATACTGCCAATGAAATTACCAGTCAACACTGAAGTAAATGAAACATTATATACATATTGATGGTTAACCAGATTCCAAAAATAAAATTTTAAAACACACTATTGGAGTCAATGTCAACTAAATTTATGTCAATTTTATATGTATATCAGTTAATGAAAATGTGACAAGATCAAATCAAACACATTTGGATAGGAAAGAGAGACAGAGGGCAGTTGACAGTCAGCTAGGATGAAAAATTATTCTCACATTTTCAAGACCCTTCTCCAGGAAAGTAGGTCTGAATTGCATGCCAGTCATGCCAGGCACACAGTTCAGACCAACTTTCCTGAAGAATGGGGCTCAGGCCTGCAAAAATTTGACAATTTTATTTCGTCCCTGCAGTCAATTTAAGGTAAGTCAACTACCCTCTCTCTTTTCTATTCAAATGAATTAATCAATTTTATGTTGCCACATTTCCTTACTTGATATCATATATATATATATATATATATTTCACTCATTTGCATCTACTGTAGGGCAAATATTTCACTCATTTGAATCTACTGTAGGGCAAATTCTATCACCACAGGCAAAGGCTAAATAGGAAATCATAATTAAAGTTGGCACAAAAGCTAATATTAAATATTATAATAATTTATTTAAATTAAACACTAAAAGTTCATTGAAATACAATATTTAAAGAAGGCTACAAATTTTTCAGTCTATTACTGGTAATTACATATCCTATTTGTTAATTTTAATAAACTTTTCAACATAATTAACTATTTGTAAGTGTAATATAATAATATGACATTGTAGTTGTCAAAAACATGAATTAAAGTAACTTACATTTTATATTAATGTTAATAATTAATACACAAATATCACATATTTTTACATATCATCTCAGTATATACAGAAATTTATTTACAATACAATAAGATCACAATTCTATTACACACAATTAACAAATCAACATTCTGTACATAATTTTTGTAATTAATTATGTTAATCTCATTACAGAAGTACTGAACAATAGTGCCTATTTGTATTTTGACTTGCACTCATGCTAGGATCACAGATAAATAATATTGCAAATATGTCTTTCTTCGTGGGAAAAACTTAATATTGATGGCTACATTAAATGTTTATCAATTCAAAATTAACAACATGGCAACTTTTGCCTGTGAATATTTCTTATCAGCTAGAATAAAGGAACAAAAACTTAGTTGGTGGACTTTATAAAAAAGCTATAAATAATTGGAATGTTAAACAAAATATGTAAGTACAAATTTTAGGTATACCTTTGCTTTGATAGAAGAAGTGAGTGGCAGTAAAATATAAAACCAAAGCAAATGGTTAACTTTAAACTGCAAATAGAAAATTTACACTTTTCTGACACACTTAATTTGTGAGTGATCCATCTCTAGTTATTTTGTATACCAACAAGATATTATTTGTTTTCTTTTTTTATTTATAAGAAAAAGGTTTTTTATATATTAACAAAGTGTTTATTTTGTCCATACCACCAAGCTCATATAGTTTACATATTATATATGACAATATTATTGTCTTTCTCTTTATCCTTTTACACTTGTTTCACTAAATTATAAAATACATCACCAAATAGGCACACAAGTAACATTATGCAGCTAAAGAGGAAAGAAATTAGTAACATCTGATATTATTTTGTCTTAAATTTTGTAATGAAAGAGATTTATACTCTGAAAATAGGCAAAAGATTCTTTGGTATCACTATTTCGCGTAGTGATACTCTTGAAATTAGTTGATAATACCGAAGTTTATTTAAGAAAAAAATATTTAACTCTGTTCAGTATAACACTTGAAATTATCTGCCAAAAAGTTAACCAATTCTATTATCCACATCAACGGAAAGGTAGGAGTTTTGAAATAACTACTTGATTTATTTATTTATGTTGGCACTGTTAGTAAAAATATCAAGCAGTCAAGAACATTTATAAATCTGCAGGGATATAATTTAATACATAACTAATTATATTGAAATATAACCAAGGAGAAAACTGGTGTGATGAAAATTATACAAATACAATTTTTTTAAAAAAAAAAATAATAATAATAATATATAAAAATATATTCAATTAAGAGACCCTCAGACTTTCATATCAAAATATAAGTGTGTTGAGGGCTTACACACTATAATGCCAACCTGCATAATGCACATACAAGCAAAAAACAGGAGGTATAATGATTTATTTTTTTTTGGTTTCTGTGTGTTAGGTGAGTTTTAACAAAACATCACACGTTTCATATGACAGAGAGAAGAATTCATTGAAAAACAAATATATATAAAAATGTAGCATACTTCAAGTAACATAGAGATATGACTACAGACATGTTAAATGATGTTAATAAAAGTATTCTCAAAGGGGTGGAATGTAAATTGTACTAAAGTATTACATTACAAATGGCCTCAAGCCAAAAATTTAAGTGATACACCTAATGTAACCATCAAATGTCTTAATTAAATGTATCTACTATAAAGTGATAAGTCTTACTATTTTCCAATCTTGAGTAAATATTATTGCATCTAATAACGCTTCAGTCTTATTAACCCCAAATATGTTTTCAGAAAATCATTATTAAACAAACCTCAAAAACTATTTAATCAACATTGATTAGTAATTGACTGTTTGTTCTCTCATTATGAAGGAAAATATAAGCTTGCTAAGCTAAGTACTATTTATGAATTGAGCCATTTCAAGAATATGAAAAATAATTTCAGGAATATAAAACAGGAATGTATACTCATGTTTAAAACTTGTGAGAAGCACATAAATAACAAAAGAAATTATCTGAGGAATACTGAATGCAGACTTATAAGCATTATTTTATAATTCAGATCATTCTCAAATTAATAAGAATCAGTACTAAGCATTAAAGATCTATTTACATGACAATTAAAAGAGAGACCACACAGTTAGTCAATATCAGATCAAATGGATGATGACCCATGCCCTTCAAAAATGAAGGTAATGTGATAAAATTGGTACAATAATTAATAATTTAATTTCAATTCTAGCATAAAATTGTCATTCCAAAAACATATTTCACAAAGAAATCTAAAACAAAACTACATATATTTAAAATGTTTGAAAAATTATACATTTTCAGTCAAACTGCACAGAAATCATAGCAATAATAATAATTTATTATAGCTTCAAGACTTTGCTGCAGTAAAACCTTTGTCTATATAAATGGCACCATTTCATGTTGTTATTAAACTGAACACAAAAAGTATACTAAATACTGTTATAATAATAAGATGCCATCATATTTACAATGCAGTACTTTCCACAGGTGAAGGAGATCGTACTGGATTTGGCAACTGACAATAATTTTCTTTGATAGGTTGTAATGAAGGAGGATTGGCAGAAGGTGTTAAAGCTTCAGGAGTAGTAGACTCTGAAGAACTAGGACTACGACCTGAAACAATTATTTACTATTATGCTATTTACATCACATCTGTAGGAAATTGTACAAGCAATCATTAGCCTGTCTATTGTATGTCAATATGTATTGAAATAACCCTTGCACAAATCATAAATAAAATCTAGGAAAAAAACATACTAAACAATTAACAATTTAACAAACACATTAGGAAGTTTGACTATTCAGAATCTAGAAGTAGAAAATATTGTGTGTTAAACTTATCAACTTTAGGTATATACCTTAAATAAGACAGTAAAACCATAAATAATTTTGGTATACAGATGAGGTAATGCTTGGCTTTACTCATTTGATTTTCACTATATAATACCATGCAGTATTATTTATATCCATGACTCCCAAACTATGTGTTGCAACACCCCAGGGCATCAAAGCTGTGTAACAGGGGTGCCGCGCAAAGATTACATTAGAAACATTCAGCCCAGTAAAAGGTTACACAGGATAATTCAAAATCCCGTGACTTATGTTCATGATCCATTATGAAACAAATATATATATATAGTTATGGTGGATTGTTAGCGGTATCAATTTTCAAAGGTGCCAAGCATAGGCAAGCTTTGTTTGGCCGCAAGCGCTTTCTGAAACAGTCAGTCGGGTGTGGAATTTGGAAATTGAAAGGCGGACAATGAACAGCGTGGCAGGCATATAGATCTGGCTAGAAAGGTAACAAGTTTTAAATTTGAGTATAAAAATTTCGGACATATAACTCATCGAACTGCAAGGAGTAAGCTAATAAATAGCGCCACAAAGAAATTTCTATAAGTACCTTGACCATCATCAATTCAAAAGAGAGACAATTTTGTAACATCAAATAATTGGAAGGAGCAGTGGTTTCCAGTTCCAGAGGAGAGACTCAAAACTTACGACTGTGTATTTGTTTAATCAAGTGTAAAAACTGATTTAATGGCCTTTTAGTGTGAATTGTGAGGTGAGCCCTAGGCCAAGAGTTAAGCCTGGTACCAGCCAATGTGTTGTAAGTACAAACAAATGTAATCAAGTTTTGTAAACGATAATTAAAGGTAAAGTCGTCAGATTTCGCTTTCTTGTTTTGTTTGATTGTTTAACTTCTTAGTTTGTAATGGAATTTGATTGTTAACATAAATATAAAGAATGTTTCTTTACTTAGAAGACCCAGATAAATGACCCTGAGAAAAGAGTTGTAAAATCTATAAACACTGAAAAACTTTAAATGTAATTAATCTCATATAAAAAATATTGTAAATTTCAACTGAATAAAAGTAAATTGTCTTGTAAAGTTCAAAGAATGTCGTAATTATTTTGCACTCCTTCACTTTAAATAAAAATAAATATAATTGTTTCATAAACGAACCATTGAGTTAAATTCATGGAAACAATTTTATTTAATTAATATGTTAAATTAATTAGATACCAGTTAATTATTACATTTTGGCAACAACGTGGGCAATCAATTGATTTATTTATCCTATTATTTTGTATTATTACAATATATATATATATATATATATATATATATATATATATATATATATTGACTTTGGAGAAAATTTATAAGCAACAGCCAATTTGAAGTATGAAAAAAAAATTATTTATGGAAGATTAAACTACATTTTGTCACTAACTTAAAAAAAATTAATGACTATGATATCAATGGAACTCAAGTCCTCAGTTTGTCAACTATTTTAGATTATACAAAAGTTCTCGTCACCGCTAAGAAACTTGCTACATCGAAATACATTATCAATTCAGATAATAAAGTCAAAGCCACATGGAATGTAATTCATAATGCTTCTGGAAAACAAAGAGTTGATACAAAGAAAATCTGTATTCTCCAAGAATTTTGAACACAGTAGCAGTTTCTGCATTTAGCCATTACTTTGTTAATGTACATAAACAATATCTAGATAATGTTACAACACCTAAAGCCAATTTCCTTCAAGAACTTCTTAACAACGCGAATAAAAGGGCTAATCATTCAATATTTTTATTATTGTTAACTAGGAGTGACGTAATAAATATAATGAGCTTAAAATGTTCTAATTCAAACTATATAAACGGCATTAACAGCAAACTCATTAAGGAATGCACAGAAACTACAGCAGAGCCAATTCAATACATAATTAATTTGTCGTTCTTAAAAGGAAACTTTCACTACTTAAAAAGGGTACGCGTACTGATATCTCGAATTTTAACTCTTTCCAATTTTCATTAAAAATTCTAGAAAAAGCGATACGTTTGCGAGTTGTAAATTTCTTATAAAAACATAAAATCACCTCACCAGAACAACATGGCTTCCTCAAAAATAAATCCACTAACAGCGCTATGAAACATTTCGTACAATCAATCCAGGATTCCCTGGAAGACAAATTAAAAGTAACAGACATATTTGCAGATCACTCTAAAACATTCGACATAGTTGATCACAAAATTTTACTACATAAACTTGAGTTTTACAGAATTAGGGGAAATGCTTCCTTACTTTTCAAATACTACCAAAGCAAAAAGTCGCCATAGACAACAATGACGGCAATATTTATGTCTCTGATTTGAAAGAAATAATATGTGGGGTCCACAGGGGTGATTCTTGGACCTCTGTCTTTTCTTTTGTACATAAATGACCTTCCAGATTGCATTTACCTATAAAATCAGTTCTTTATGCCAATGACACGAACTTAATAATAACCGGTAACAACAACAAAACACTTGAAAAAAGTTGAAAGTGCCCTGAAGTCTTTAAATATCTGGTTCAGAACTTGTTCAGTTTTCGTCGGGTAACAACAACACTGAATTCGTGACTGATCATGCAACATTACTCGGTGTTCAAGTGGACAGAAAGTTACGATGGAATGAACATATTAAGGTACTCTCAAGTAAACTTAGTTCAGTCTATTCTCTTCTATTATTAAAGCAACAAGTTGATACTTTAACTGCAAAAACGGCATATTATGCATATTTTCATTCCAACATGTGCTATGGAATTACGAGCTGGGGACTTTCCTCTCGCTCTGCGGAAATATTTAAACTACAAAAACGTGCCATCCGAATATTATGCGGCAAAAATTACAGAGAAAGTTGTAGACCTCTCTTCAAAGCTCTTGGAATTTTAACGTTATCCAGTGCGTACATTTTGGAAACTATAAAATTCGTGAAATGTAACCAATCTGTTTGTTACCACAGGGGAATTCCATGAATATAATACCAGAAACTGTGCGACATTACAGTCAACACAAACATCATCTCTTATGTTCTGAAAAAAGTGTACATTTTTAAGGAATAAAGCTATTTAATTGTATTCCTGTTATCATCAAAGGTGTAAGCAATTAATAAGAAAATAGCCAATTCAGACAACAAGGTAGCCTGCAGATGTGTCGCACTAAGCTCTTCTTAGCACCTGACGAAAGGCACACGGATCCCAGAAATGTTGTGTGGTATTTATATTACCTTTTTGTCTGAATTAGCTATCTTTCTTATTCATTATTTTCAATCCGACATAAATATTTTCATTTTAAAAGCGTAAGCAGTTACAGCGTATTTATTAATAAATATAAAACTTTGCTGATTAATGACACATTACTCTGTTAACAAATTTGTATTGTCTCATGTTGTCAGCACAAGATTTTCACTGAGAAGAGCTGCCAGATAAATTTTTCCGGAGGTGACAACACTTTGAACATTCATCAGTACAAATAGATAAGATACAAATGGGAATGTAATTTGTGCAGTGCAGTGTTATTTTTGGAAAACTTTAGTGCTATTAGCGAAGTACAGTTCAGCTTACAATTATTTTTTATTCCTTATTTTATATTTAATATTTCTTATTTGTGTAATGTTCTGTAATCGTTATTCTCTCTTATTTACATATGTAGTATTCCTTATATTCTCCCTGAACCTATTTCATGTTATTTCAAATATATACACTTTAAATTCTTCATATCACTATTTATGTATAGTCTTAAATATCTAGAGTATTTATGTATTTCTCATTCATATATTTGTAAGTAATATCAATTTGAATTGTCCTATTTTCTCAGCAGAGGACTAATGGAACTAATAAAATCTGATCTAATAATAATCTTGTTGCATCAGCTTCTAATCTCTGGTGAAGTTGATTTGTGTTGCAATATAAAATTTGTTTTTGAAGATCACCTACCACAACTAATCAAATGGTTTGAAAAATACTTTAACACAGATAATATGGAAAAATTCACATAGATTCAAAACCAATTTTGAGTCAAACCTTCATCTGAATTTACATATATAGAAAAAAAAATCTTAATTCAGTTGTCTTCTGACAATTCATTAAAGACAAAATTTGGCAGCAAGGAACTCACTTTTTTTAATATTAGTAAAAGATGAATAACTCCTCAATGGAAAAGCTCAAAGAACATTAATTCCATTTGCAATTTCCTATCACTGCGAAGCTGAGATTTCAGCATTTGCTGTAATAAAAAGTAATTACGTTGCAAAAATTAACGTGGAACATGGGATTAGGGTGGATGTATCCACTTTGATTTCAAGAATTGAGAAATTTTGCAGTGAGTAACAAACTCATCCATAGAATTTTAATTGTGCCTCTTCAATGAATTGTATGTGAATTTAAAATATGTGTTTCATTTATTATTATATTTTTAAATTAGCCTAACCCCATTACCAGTGGTCTTCAAAAGCATTCAATAGACCAATGTTTTGACTTGGGGGGAATGTGGAAAAATGATATATTAAGGGTATTGGGAACCGAAAGATGGAACCACAGATTAATAACAAAATGCTATGAAGAGTCATGAATTAACCTTCATGGTTTAGCCACGCAACAATACAGTGTGGTGCCAGAGTGAGATCAATGAGGATGGGCTCACAACATTTAAGTGAGCGTTAAATGTGAAAGTGATAAGTCACAAATATCTGTTAAGTTAATTGATTAAAATACGTGGCTACGTAAATGTCAAAATTCATGCCAGCCAGATGCTGCTACTGCCAACACCTTCACCACATAGTAAAACAATGTTAATTCTGACAAAGAGTACAGAAAATTGACAGAACTATGAAATAAATCCAAATTTGAGTGGCATTCCTATTAAAATAAAGCCCTTAGATCAATTTAAGTAACAGTCAGAAACCTGCACTTATACAGATGAGATTTTAGATTAACTAGATGAAATAAATAGTGCAAAAACTTAAAAGAACTGTTACTAATAACTAAGTAAGCCATATGTATCTGCCATTGTATATGTTAATATTTGATAGAACTGAAGATGTCAGTAAAACAGATGGTATTCAGTACATCAGTAAAATGAATGTAAAATTATAAGCAGTAAGGTACAGTAAACTTATACCACAATGTAAACAATGTCAAAGATTTGGACACTTGGGGAGCATTCTGTAAAATAACCCTAACTAATGTGAAATGCACAGGACATTTAACCACAACTGCTCCAACACCAGAAACACTCATCCCAAGTGTATAAACTGCTCTCAAGGTCACCCTGCTAATTCTTGGGGATGAACAGTAGCAAAAGAAATATATACATTAAAGCTAATCTATTTGCAAACCTTCTCAAATCCCAATTCTTTCTAAACCCAACCATAAACTTCCACCACAATAACAAGATTAAGAACACACTCCTCCAACCACTTCAACTGTGACCTCTACCTAAACTATTCACTTCAGCCCAAATTCGCTCTAATCTAAACAAACTAAAAAATAAGCACTTCGTAGGGCACAACCTTATCATTCCCTTCCACCTCAAATACATCCTTAAAAAAGCTTCCACCTTAATCACCATCATTTTCAATGCAATCATCCATACAACATACTACACAACAACCTTCTTTATCCAAATTAAACTTTCTTCCCCACTTTGGGAATGAATTAACCCTCCTCATTCCTCTTGCTCAATACAGCTTTAGATCCAAACACTCACACACCCATCATCTTTACTCGGTGACACCCTACAACAACAATTCCATTTTGACATCCACAACTCAAGCATTGCTGCCTTCCTAGATGCAGAAAAAGCTTTTGATAAAGTACACCAGCAATCACTACTTTCAAAAATAAAGATCCACTTAATGATTCCCTCTTCAGAATCCTTACTACACCATACCAAAGCCTTTGCCTCAATTCCAAATTATCATGGAAACTTCATTATCTCCAGAATCAATAACAAAATAAAACAACTTTTCTATCTTCTGAACAGAAATTTCCCATGTCCCTTTGCACCAAAAGAATCATCTATCCATAATCCATCCCATACCTACAGTGAGGCTACTAGTGAGTACAGTACCGTGAAAACTGTCAATATAAATTATAATTTTCCAGATATGCTTATTTCATTTCCCAGCCCACCGTAGAGTAGGATTTTCAATAATTAGCCAGAGAATTTCTTTATAAATATTAATTTGATGATAATTTTTGTATTTATTCATTTTTTCGAAATTTACTTTTCTCACCGTGTTTAAATATATAAATAATAGTTGTTAATGAAAATGTCAGTATTTTCTTGTTTTATTGGTTCTGAAACTTTTTTAAAAATCCCCAATATAAATAAAACTTCCTCTGGTGCTCAAATTTAAAGGGTTCATCCAGTTTTAAGCAGATGAAGAAGTAACCATTTTAGTGCATATAAGGTCACACCCCTCACAGGAATTAAGAGCCAGGTTCCTTCTAATTTTAAACACACTTTAATTATGGTTATCTTATTTTTATGAACAATTAGAACATCTTAAAAATTATATCCTCCATGACTTCTCAATCTAATTCCTAATGAAAACCACATCATTGAACACTATCAATCCAATTTGGCAATATTTGGACCATGAATGAGTGAGCTCACCAAATAAGTCAAGAGCTTCTAAATCAACTATGATCTAAAGCTTAATATATAATCTTAATCTTAATTCTTACACAACATGAGTTATAAAGCTACTAACCTGAGTAGTTATTAATATCAAATTCTAAATCTTGAGGCAGTGGTTGGTCTACAGACAGGTGCATAGCCAAACCTTCCAACCAAACTTCCATTACCTCAAATGGAGGCCTGAAAAAAAAAGTAATTTAAAAGCTAACCTGACCATTTTTAAAATTTACAACCCCCTATGCTGAATAATTACAAATGTTGGCAATATGTATGAAATGAGAAAGATTTAGAGAATTAATTTATGAAATAATTATGAAATACTTTGTTAGAAATTAATTGTTCAAATTGGCTGTGCATAATTATTATTAAAATTTACAAATCAGAATATGCTTAAGAGTATCATATATTTGAAATTAAATAGGATATATTTTGAATAGTAAAACAGGAAAACTAATATGGGTTTAAGAAAGCAAACAACTAAAAGTAAAACAAAATATTTTACTTTTACCATGATCAATTAAATTATGTTTATTTGGAAGAATTACCTTTTATCTGGATTCAGATCACAGCATAAAAAGGCTATTCGATAAAAAGCTTCAGGACAACTACAACAGAATTTTTCCCGGAAAACATTCTGATTCAGCCCAAAGTCTGATGAACGAGGAAGATAATCAGGGTCAGCATGCACTCTTCCAATAATCTGAATAACAAAATGTCGACCTCAAAACTTATATTTTAACAAAAATATTCACAACTTTTACCTTAATACACAAAATGGTGAACAAATATAAAACCTACAAGTATATATATATTATTCAAAATTGTCATTTAAAATATTATGATTTTTCAATATCTAAATTGAATAGTAAATTATTTTGTGAAACACTGTATATACTCCATAACTGTAACATACTCTATTACAATGTATGTCTTGTGAGCAAGCATAGTTCATTCAGGGAATATGATTCCAACACACAGCAAAATAAGCAGTGGATTAGTTACATCAACACCAAAAATATTCATATACAGTGGATCCTCAGAGGAAAAATTTAATTTCTTCCAGGACTCTTGTGATATCCCAAATTGTTCCTTACCCAAATCTACTTTACCCATCGAAATACATATAAAACAATTAATATGTTCCAGTCTTAGAAACATACAACAATCATTTGATGTTAAGTGTTTATTTTGTTGAATAACAGGGAATATATGAACAATTGTAAATAATGAAATATTAGGTTTCTTATTCTTTTCAGGTGCGTTTTCCAGGACTAAAAAATAATCAAAGGATGACCAACTCTTTGTCATTTTTGTACAATTTTCTTAAAGTTGGGCATGACATTCTCTCAAAATGTTCATTGCTATATTTATCACAACTTTGTTAGGGTGGAGCTTCTCAATACATTCCTGTGCCTTGCTCTACTTAGCATAAATTTTTAATCTGAGTCCTAGTAACCTCTCCTTGTACTTTTTCATCGTCTGATGGAAACTCTTTTATGTCCCTCATTTTTCATTCAGCAAATCATAAGTTCTTTAAGCACATCAAAGTAAGGGGAGATTCAAGATGTATGCCTTGATCCTAATGAGCCCTAACAATGCTTTGTTTATGAGAGGAAGAACCAGTGCTGTTAGTTGGCAGAAATTAAAGTGTAGAGTTAGCAGCAAGTGTTTTTAAGTCAAAGTTGTCTTCATAACCTGAGGAAAAGCTTGTTTTCCAAAGTTGTCTTCATAACCTGAGGAAAAGATTGTTTTCCAAAGTTGTTCATAACCTGAAATGGTTGTAACAAAGGGTCCACTGTAAAATATTTATGAATAAAATTAAATCAAAATTTACTTTTAATCATGGTTGTTGATCAAGACACAAGAGATAAGCTGTTAATTGAGCAAGATAATTTTCACTATATAAAAATTGAAATTACATCTACATATTGAATCTTGGGAACATTTTTCATTTTTTATTTTTTTGCTAAAACAAACAACCTATCCAATGCATTAATAACATTTTTATGAGCTAATTACTGTTAAACAGGTTAAATACACAAGCTGGTACATGTGTGCAAAATTTTACTATTGTCATCACTTTTCACATTTTCTCAGTTGATCTAAAATTAGATTCCACGGTTTGCTTTTCTCCTTCACAACCTTCATTGTAAATCACAACACAGATCCATTAACTTGTCAGTGGCAGTTGTCACATGCACTTAACATTCCAAGATCCTCCTCTATACTGACTACAAGTAATTTTTGTACATCAGAAAATGCCTTCAAAGTAATATCAAAATATGCAACAAAGCATAACTGAGAATGATTTTCATTTTCCATCATAAGACTTTATTATTGAAGTCAATTCATGATATAGAAAATTTTTATGAAACTGTAGAGGTAAGATAGCTTCTTCAAACATCTTCAAGATCCAATTGTATACCATTCTACAAATAATGATGAATTAACAGATTAAAATATAAAAATCTCATAAGGATTGGGAAACGAACCCAGGATCACAGCTTAGTACATGATCACTCAATCCACTGAGCTATCCTTGTTCCTGGTCACATGCAATATTTTTCTATTTTCGATAGAAACCTGAACAGAGGCTGACCTATAATTTACTTCACAGCATAATTTGAGGACCTCAATATTAATCAATATTACTTGTAAATTTATCAAAGGTACATTGAATTAATTCAAGAACAGAGGAAGATTTTATATCTTAAGTTGATTTAAAGAATTTATTCAGTTCTTGAATGATCTTATGGTAATTAATGTCTTATATTATTATTTTATGTGAAGTCTTATAATTTTAGGCACAAAATGTTTTCATTGTGAATTAATTAGTTTTAATAAATATAATTTAAACTGTTGAAATTTATATTAATAATTAATAACTCATAACTTACTTCACATAACACAATACCAAATGAGAAAATATCAACCTTCTCATCATATTTATTTCCCTTCATCATTTCAGGAGCCATCCAATAAGGGTTCCCAACAACAGTATACCGTTTCTTACGTTCACATCTTCTTCCACTACTTGAACCACGTTTTCCGTAACGTCGTCTGTCAGTACCAATGCCTCCTTGAGTATTTTGTGAAATTATTCGAGCTAGTCCAAAATCAGCCACTACAACTGTTTTATCCTGAAATTAGATGTTACTTCATTTGTATAACTGTCATCTGATAAAAGATATTTTAACAACCAAACTGAAATAGGAGTGATTTTCTAAAAAAAAAAAAATGATAAATTTTAGTAAGATAAGGTTATACAATTCTTTGTAAATAAATGCCTCAAAAACTATCAAATTAATTTGAAGTCAATAATAGCTTATAGAAGGTTTACTCCTTCAATTTCAATATTTAAGAAACAGTACACCAAGTTTAGACAAGTAAGACACCTAAAATCAATCAAGAAAACTATACAACAAATTAAAGGGCAAATTAAATGCAAGAAATTGATGGAATAAAGACACATCAAAAGAACATCTCAGTTATATTATTCATGAATTACAGATGAATAATTTATGTGCATGACAGAGGATAAGAAAAAAAACAACAGGAATGAAACTAATTTTTTAGTAAATTCCTTGTGTGTGTATATTGTTTAAATAGACTATTAATTAAATTAAATTCCAATATCACTACACATATATCCTATTTCAAACTTAAGATGTTCATAAATATGTTATTTTAAAACTGTTATAGATATTTAAAGTAAATAAGTCAATAATACATAGAAAATAAATAATTAATTAATTAATAAATTTACCATTTTTTGGAAAATATAAGATGTTGATAAATTAGGAAGAATTTTTTTGTAATAATAAATTGTAACGTTATCTGATTTTATATTGAGGGGGAGGGGTTGTCCGATGTAGCCGAAAGTAAGCTTTTTTTTATAATAAGGAATTTTCTTTACTATCATATAGAAACATACTTTCCAATAGATATGTAGGAGCAATGTCAGAGTTAGGAGAGTTGTTAAGGTATGTTGTTGCACTTCTGTAGTTTGTTGTTTTTTAAACATAAACTTTCTAAAATTATGAAAATCATGTAATATAACTGCATTTTGCTATCTGACAGATTGTCAATAAACTATATTACATCATCAAGATGTAATCTGATATTTGATCATTTAAATTTTTATCTTGTTGATTCCTCTTACTTGCTATCTTCACTTTCACTCTCATTTTACTTGGTTTTCACTTCATCAGATATTTCACTTTCAGTCACCTTAATCTATTTCAAACCCTTGAATCATATCTTCATTGGCCACTTTCTGCCAAGCATTATTTTGTACAATTCTACAAAAAGCATGAACTTCTACTCCCTCTAAAACAATGTCTGCATTTTGGTCATCAAATAAAGTCATAACTTCAAAATAACACAGAGAAGTGTAGAAAAAAACTGTTCACAGGAAAGTTGTAACTTCAAGATAACACAGAGAAGTGTTTGCACCAATAGCATTTAGAAATCTGGAACACTTTAACCATTTTCCAGATTTCGGCTCTTATGGCTGATCTATTTACAATTCTTCCAAATATAAAAATTGTTGAAACTGCAGAGGATTATTTGCTGAATTTATTGCTACAAATGTGAGTTAGAACATGGATGTAAAATGTGCATTAAACTTAAGGGATATGATGTCAAAAAAATTATTAAATTCTTACTTTATTTGTTATAATTAGTTTCAAGCATTATAATAAAAAATAGCAGTTAACTTTAGACATTTTGTCATATTTTAACTGTAATGTAGTTAATATATTGGTGCAATTGAACAATTTTATAAATTTACATACCTCTCTTACTAAACAGTTGTGGGAATTAAGATCCCGATGGATGATATTCATGGAATGCAAATATGCCATACCAGCAGCTATATCTTTTGCAAAAGATGCTCTCTGTTCCCATGGTAAAGATTCAGCAGTGTCATGCAGTAATTCCTTCAATGTACCACCAGAAATGAACTCTGTGACAAGGTGGAGTCTTTTATCTTTATATAGCACACCAATGAATCGCAGAACATTATTGTGGTTTAGACTGCGCAAAACGGCAACCTATAAACAAATTATACATTCGGCTAAATATTTACAAAAAGCAAACCAATTCTTATGTCAAATCAATACAGACATTTCACAAGTCATTAAATATACCTATTTTAAATCCATTAGTCTATAAAGATGAACTTGTTATCGTATAATAAATAAAATTGTATATGTTTGTGTGTATGTTCCACATACAAATTGAAACTCATGGAACAATTTAACACTTAAAATTGTTCAACTTTATACACCAAGGTTCAATTCATTTGAATGTGGGTATGCATATTAGATAAATTATTTCAGTCTCTTATGATAAATTAATTTATTGTACAACTCTCGCCATTAACAAAGCAACTAAAACTAAACAGTTAAAACAAACCCAAAGATATAAATCACCCTTCTTATTATTATCAATTGTAAAAGTAATAAGTTTATTACAGTACACATGTTCCTTATGACTGTGAAGCAAACACTATGTGTGTAGTACACAACTACCAACTCTAGGAATGTGGGTAGAAATTTAAAAAAATGCAAAAATGTATAATATTTTCACCACATAAACTTTTTGGAGTCAGTGAGATTGATAGTATCTCCCAATGTTGATTGTGTGTTATTTCAGCAGGGGACCCTTTGGGTTAGGGTGCAGAAGCGTTAAAAATAATGTGAAAAAAAAATTGGTGTTGAATCTGAGGTTGTAGAAGACACAGAGTTTAATTTTGACATTCAATATGGCATACTAAGTAGTAGTTCAGCACTGGATAGGGATAAAATATAATTTTGCATACAATCTTAAAACATGGAGCAAATTCTATCATATTTTGTTCACATGTTATTTATGATGCAAGTCATACAGTGGTTTGGTAAAACTGGAGTGGGTATGGAAGGGGTGGAATTTTAAAAACATTCTAAATCAGCAATTTTTAGTGATGAATGAAAAGTGTGCAGGGTAACCTTGAAAGAGTCATTTTAAAAGCTGTTAATTCTTAATTTCAACTCCGAATGACAATCTCTGAGATCTGTAGGGGTGACATACCATACGTTTCTGGAAGCCTTGTTCCTTTATTCATGTGCTAAGAAAACTAAAACACACAAGAACCTAGAGTGACATAACTGCATAAGTCAATTGATAAAACTCAAAAGCAAAGAAAATGCAATGCGAATGGGAAAGCAGAAGGTTTAGCGTAACAATAAGGGATCATGGCAATTGTTGAGTTTCATAGTGTCTGTTTGTACATTAACTTCTGTGATGTTGGATTTAATGTGAAGCATCTTTTATATAAGTCTGAAATGGTACCTGGTGTCTATGTCTGAAATGGTACCTGGTGTCTATGTCTAAAATCTTAGCATTTTGCCTATCAAATGAATGTATTGAATTGACTATATGTTTGGAGACTATAGATTGTATTGTACTAAAAATAAAATAAATTGTATATGTATGGAATTTGAATTATATTTTTACACTTGACAATTTATTAAATACAGCCTTAAAAGTAACTCAAGTAAACAGCTGCAAATATTTAAGAATCCTTTTGAGCTCATATTTAGGGTGGGCAGAACAAGTAAATTGTGTGTCTTCAAAAGCATTCCTGATCAGAATATTAAAAAAGGGGAATGGTAAATTAAAAGTATAAATCTCTGATTTGTTCCATACACGAGTATGATGCAGGTTGTTGGGATACTTATAGAAAACACAACATAGAAGGCCTAGAAAAACTTCATATGGAAGCATAAAAATTGGAATACAGGTACTTGGTCACAGGTGAGGTAATGTAGAGAAATTAGGGTGGGGAAATTTGGCAACTAGAAGGAAGAAATATAAGCTATTTAAATTGTACACGGGAAACTAAGATTGGGTTAAGCTCAAAAAGCCAACTTCAATTTGGAGACGAAAAAAATTTAAAATTAAAAAAAAAAACACGTCAGGAAATTTTCATTCTTAAAAACATTTATGGGCAATTGGAACAATTTACCTGCTGCACTGTTAGAGGAGAATCTTCTAGCAACAAGGTTTAAAATAAGTAAAATATATTCATGAAGTGAAGTGAATTTTTTCTTCTTCTAAAATTAACATTATTATTTGTGTGTCTTTCTTTTAGTGAAGTGTTTGAAAGTGTGGACATATTTTCAGGACAAGACTACTACCAAATCCACCCTTATTCACAGAAAATTACATACATACATCCCTTAAATTACATTTAAGATTTAATAAAAACAAACTGATACCATGAAACTAAACAATAACTATGATCCCTTATTTTTATGCTAACCTTGGATTGTTTTTCCATTGTCATTACATTTTAGCTTTGCTTCAGAGTTTGTCACTTGCATTGAGTGGTTGTATTGTACTCACTGCGCATTTTGGGTTATTAACCAGCTGGCAAAAGGTACACAGATTCCAGAAATGTATGGTATTTATATTATCACTACCTGGATGCCTGGCATAGCAAGAATATTTATTTATATAAGACCAAAAAATATTTAATTCAACATTCATCTATTAGTCAAGAAGTGATTTAACATATATATGCAGATGAAATACCAATTTCATCGGACCCCCCCCCCCCCACTTTCCCATGGTGTTTTTAAAGAAACATAAATAGTTCCAATACCAAATATATATATATAAACATACTCTTAGTACCTTAAGAATGTCAAAAATATTCCCAGTGCATCGATACACAAATTATCTTAAGGGAGTTAATTGTACTCCCAGTGCCCTAAGCAAGTCAAAATTTCTTCATGTACCTTAGGAGTGTCAGAAATACTCCCAATACCCTTTAGAGTAAAAAATACTCCCAGAATTTTAGCAGAATCTGAAGTTCTTATACCTTAAAAGAGTGATGAATAAACCCAGTATCTTAAGAGACACAAAAATACTCTTGCTAATCTTAAAATATCCCAAATACTCTTGGTACTTTTAGCAAGACAAAAATACACCACAAAATTTTGTCAAAATTGCTCCACGCTTAACTTTGTTATCCACCCTCACTCCTCGTTATATTACAACTTATCTGGCAAGTTGAATGACATTAAAATCAACAACATCTATAACCACAGATTTGACTCTAATATCAGTTGTTTACAAGTTACTTTTATGTAATGCCTCTGCACCACATCCCTAAGGGTGTTCTCCTCCAATACAGAAAGCAGTTGAAATTATACACAAATATGGGGAAAAACACTAACAATCTCATTGACCCCTAAAAATATTTATTTGACACAAATATTAGCAGTTTTAGCGTGTTTGTTTGAAAATTTCCAGCCCTGTCGCCACCTGACCCTAGGGGTCGTAGTTGTTTCTTACCCCTATAGTGTTTGTTTCCAGTTCGAAAGGAACACGTGTAAAAAATTTGGTCAAACTTGCTCCACAGGTACATTTTTGTATTTACATACACACAAGCAAAGCAACTATTTATTAGAAGATTAGATTTTGTCTGTTATTTGGCTATTTTATCTAATTAATATATTTTTAACATAGACATATTATATTTTAAACAATTACATAAAATGAATGTTTGAAAGTAATTAATTTTATTAAATTCTATAAGTAAATAAAAATTCAGATTAAGTATTACCTCCTTCAAGAAATTCTTTTGAGCCTCTTCATCCACTCTGTAGAGTTCTTTGAGAACCATTATTTCACTTGTATCTCGATGTGTAACCTTGTAAACCTGGCCAAAGAAACCTTTACCAAGAAGTTCCCCTTTCACTAAGTCAGATGCTCGAAAAATACGTTGACTTTTTGGTTCCACACGAAAAGACCGTGTTCTTGAAAGGTCACAAGTGTCTCGCATATTTGGAAGAGATCTACAATATGTTAAATACAACAATCAAAGCTTGTGGTATCTTTTTCTTCTAAAAACTGTAATATTTCTTACACAATTAAATTTAGAAATTACTTATTATGATCTAAGCTTATTATGCAAGAAACTGCATCTTAATAAGTAAGATAAGTAGAACAAAATTTCAGGGTATATAGCATTCACAAAATTTACATAATATTTATAATTTACCCTTCTAGTAAGCGTGAAGTTGAAGAAGACCGCTCTTTACTGTTACTTCCTTTTCCTCGACGTAAAGCTCTTGACCTTGATCCGCTCATATATCCTTCATCTTTACGGCGAAACAGTCTAGTATCAGGTGGTCGGGGGGGTTGTGAAATAACTAAATTAGAATGACGGCGATTCATGCCATCAGGATCATGTTCAATAGTAAGCTGCAATCATTAAAAAATTAGTGTAACAAAAGAAATTACCATTAATTGCATGGGCTATGATACAAAGAGGCACTTGTATCAAGCAGCACTGACTGAGAGAGGTGGCACAAAAAGAAAAATCAGAATACAATTTGAACAATATAATAATTAAAAATCTTATTTTACAGTAGTTTATATTTTCAAAAGAAAAATAGTATTCCTACAGCTTGCATTGTTTTTTAAGAAATCATAATCAAAGGTTATTTTTGTGTGGAAGCATTTTGAAGACTTTCATCATACTGAGAAAATCTACAGCACAACTGATTAAATGTACTAGCAATCAGTCATGAAAGTAATGGAAAAAAATGTTTCCAATTTCATAACAACTTTAAATGCCCCCCTCATCCTTCCCCCAGAACACTCTGGCACCTCCTAACCCATCCCATCTTCACACCCGCAGACCCCACCCAACCATTCCATCCAACCCATCAAATTCAACATATCCAATGAACCCTCATAGCCCAACAATGTATGCCCCTCAGGCACACAAATTAAGATACAAGAATAAAAAATTTGCAAAATTTAGGTTAACTGCTGGATTAACCAAATTACCATGCTACCATGCAAATTATGTACATATTTTATTTGTATATACTGTAACCATATTTAACCAACAAATAATCTTAGGGTGTTAAAAGTTTCGTCAAATAATTTTTTTAAAAAATATAACAACTTTAATCTGTTTGAAGCAAAAACAATAATATCAATAAACTACATAATAAAATATTATATGAAAGTAATTTCTTATGGTTAATATTAAACAATTTACATGAAGTCAAGATTATACATCTATGTTATAATTTATTATACACATCTAGAGACACATTTATTTAGTCACATGTGGAGAGCATTCACTTGAATCAAATACAGATTAAATATTTTGTAAACATTTATTTTATCTGATGAAAACTTAATCAATTTCATATTTTACTTATATTTTTCATTAATAATTAGTGTTTTTAAAAAAAATAAGAATAAACTGTTTAATGGTAAAACATATGGTTATATCTAACACTCCACTAACTTTACCAAAACTAAATTCAATAAAGGTAATGTACAAAACTGTAAGTATCAAACTTTGTTATGCAGAGAAATAATAATCTTACTCGGCTAATTTTGTTTATAGAAAAAGTAATTATTGCCTGTTGTAAGTAATTGGTAATTGATTATCAATGTAATGTTAAAAAAAGTTTACCTGTAGTACAGTATCAGAGTATCTAATAAGGTTTTCAATGTTTTCTATTGGTTGATCCTTCACAGGCGTGCCATTCACTTCTAATATACGATCACCTATGTGAAGTGACATTAAATCACTAGTCATATCAAGTCTGTAACAAATAAATAAATCACAGTATATTTAAATTATATCAAACAAAATGGCAAAGTAAGGCACAACCAAGTGAAACTATAGGACAATATATAATTTGCAATAGAAACCTATTGGTTGGCTGAATTTTTTCATATTTTTGCAAAAGAATTAAATATTTGTAAAGACAAAAATGTTAAAAAACAAATAGGCATTTGAGTGTGTGTGTGTGTGTGTGTATATATATATATATATATATATAATATTAAATATTAGTAAGGATATGACATTGTCAAAAATAATTGTGATATTGGTATGGTAAGGAAAGACAGATAGCTTATGGCTTACCTGAAAGTGAAGTATGTTGTATTCATAGGGAACCGAGGGTAGTTCAAAAAAATTTGAAGAACTACCGTCGGTTCCCTATGGCTACACCGTACTTCACTTTTAGGTAAGCCACAAGCTCTTTCCTTTCCATAACAATATCGCAATTATATATACTAGGTATTGTAACATGCATTTGTTGTAATGCATTATTTGCATTATTTGTCTTTAGAAATTTTGTGGCATGCAAATGGATGCACTCAATTCAAATTTAAAAATCCAGCAGGGAATGAAAATCTCATGCAACCTGACAAGCATTCTTATATTATTTAAAATATGTATACAAATTATGTTTAATAGCTAATTATAGGAATAATAAAGTGCTGAGTAGTTAAATCTGAACTGTCCAACGTAGTAGACTTGAAAGTTATTAGAAATTGGAATTAATTTTATTCATAATAATAAATAATCATAATAAATAAATACAATGGATGAAAGCAAATCAAGCTAACACAATATTTTGTCATAATTAAATTAATACAACACATTAGCCATAAGAATAAATTATCCAAACAAAAATATTTATGAAGACATGAAAATAGTACTTTTCAACACACATTGATTTGATCATGCATCACAGACTGTACCTATAACGTGAGAGATGACAGCACAGTCTAAATGCTGCCTCAAGAAGTGAAACAGCCAACTTCCCAATTTTCCCATGAACTACACTGAGTATCCTGTAAAATACAATTTAAGGATGCACATATTCAAAAGGTGATTTGATGACTTTCAAAATTCAATGAAACATTTAATGCATTCAATTTTCTAATAATACCATATAATGCAAGGGAAAAATCACACTTCTGTGGACAATTTCAACACAGAGAAGAAAAAGAAAATCATTTAACAAATGGCAATGAACTGTTAAAATGTTACAATTGACTATTAAGGCACAATTTCACTGGTGCAACATTGATCGACATTAGGCGTCACACAACTTTTCTTATGTTGTCTGTTGGGCAACTGTGTGCTCCAAATTAACAATGTCACATACAGAATTTCTCTCCCTCTTTGAATACCTTAGTTTGATGTAACTTGTCTTTACAAATAGTTGTGGTATTTGGTAATAGCTTTGGAACATAGGTTGTAAAAAAACTGTAAATATTACTTTTGCTGACGACAAAGCTTCATTTCAAAATTTTACATAATTGAGTAAGGAAGATTTTGAATACTAGCTTGAGAAAGTAACACCTACTATAAAAAATATAATACCAACTTTCATGACGCAATAGAACATTGTTTGAGGATGTTGGTAACAATGATGTATTTAGCTACTAATGTGTTCCACAAGAATTTTGTGTGGCATAATTCCAAAGTCGAGTTCTTTCTTTAATACCAAAGACTGTCACATGAGTGGAATCTGCAATCTGTGGCATACCACAGGAGGAGGCAGAATCTATTAGGATGGAAAGTGCACGAATATTGAAGTAGGCCAAACTGCCAGCTCTGAATCTATTAGGATGGAAAGTGCACGAATATTGAAGGAGGCCAAATTGCCAGCTCTGAACAAGAGAGGGGAAAGGAACTTTGAAATACCTACTTATTTTGAACAGTGATTATTATAAGGAATAAATTAATGCAATACTTCTGGACGGCTTCTACAAAGTCATAAACAGTGATCCAACTTCCAAATATGAAATGAAGACATTCATTTCAATAAGGCTACCAGTTTACCACAGGAATTACAATTTCACTTACCCTTATGATTGGACCTGAATATGGCTCCACGAATACAAAATCAAAGGTATACAGTTCCAATACACTGATTATTGGTCAGTTTTGACGTAACATCATTATTCACAAAGATATCAGTAGAAGTTATATGCCTATTAGAAAAGAAAATCTGTGGTAAGATGGTAGAACTGTTCAGACATTGTCTCATAATAAGCATGGGGTCATAAAAATATTATTTCACCGTCAGAAAAATTTGTGTGCAAGCAAGTTCAGCAGAGGAGGAAGCAGGTCTGATGCTGGCGCTAAACCAGAATAGTACAGTAACAGAACTATATAGAGCCAAAAAACAGGTGATGCTAAACAAAATGAAAAACTAACAAGAGATTTTTATGACATGTAGAAGGCTTAACTAACCGTATTAGGGGTATCCTATGCAAAAATTATATACTCCAAACATCAAATAGTAGCAACAAACTAAGGGAATTCATCCATTCCATAAAGGATAAGCAAGAAAAGTTCCTCAATGCAATGATGATAAATAATACCATTGTCGTAGAAGAGATAGCTGTGAAAGCAAAGAAAAAGTCATCCTGTATCTGCAAAATACAGGAATCAATTGATATTCAATTTTTCCAACAACGTTAACCCAGATAATGAATATGGACTAACATGAAGCTGGAATACTTCAAGAAAACAAATCGAGGAAGAACAGGACACAGCAGATATGTCCAGATGTGGGGTGACCTTACACATCTATGCCATATAGAAGTCAAACAGGTGGATAGGGTAACATTTTTGGTTTAGCCATGGTAAAACTTACTTTCAAGCAAAACATCAGCATCAAAGATTGAAGCCTTTCCCGGTGCAGTTGTTCAATACATTGTTCTCGGAGTTCAACTGGGTTTTGCATAATTAAAGTAGAACACAACGTTTCGACGACTAAAAGCTCTGTCGTCATCTTCTAGGCGAACTGTCGGAACCATTCCATTGCATATTATATATATCCTCAACTGAATCATCACGCTGTGAGAGTCAATCAGCGCTCAGTCAACAGTCCGCCTCCACCATGTCAGCATCAGTCAGCGGTTGCAGAACATAGAATCTGGACATGACATAAAGTTCAATGAAACCAAAATCTTGGATCGTGTCAATGGTTTCTGGAGCAGCATAATCAAAGAGGCCATACATATTAGGACACAAGACAACCTGATAAACCGGGACACCGGGTTTCAATTGAGCAAGACTTGGGACCCAGCTATAACATTGTTAAGACGAGGGGTCCGGAGCTCTATTGTGGCTGGGGTTGCTGAGGGTAATGTACCTCGGCGAGTGGCCGGCCTTTTGACTGATGCTGACATGGCGGAGGCGGACTGTTGACTGAGCGCTGATTGGCTCTCACAGCGTGATGATTCAGTGGAGGATATATATAATAAGCAATGTAATGGTTCAGACACTTCGCCTAGAAGATGACGACAGAGCTTTTAGTCATCGAAACGTTGCGTTCTACTTTAATTATGCAAAACCCGGTTGAACTCCGAGAACAATATATTGAAAACATCAGCATATAACATCACAATGGAATATGAATATAAATCAGTTAAATGATAAAGAGATCTTTGGTTATAGATAAATAGCTATCCATTAGTTGTCTATATGTTCGAATATCCGGAAGTATGCAGATCATAGGTATATATTTCATAAATGTCAGTAAAATATAAATATATTTAAAAAAATTATTTATTTATTACAGTACAAAAATATATTACTACAAGATTTCAAGTCAAATTGTCAGTAGGGAATTCAGCAATTACTGGAAAGGACAAAAGGTTTCCAGAACAGTTTAATGTAACTAAGCATTAGATGCAGATGTCGAAGAGGATACAGTAGTACTTTCGTAATTGTTAATAAAAAGTGTACTAGATCATCTAGGAACATTCTCAACATCATATTTGCTCACTTTAGCTTCAAATCATTTATTGTGTGTTTAATCGTTGTTTGTGCTCTAAGACCTTAAATTTTGCAAATTCATTAGCCATATGGTCTCCATATGTTGAGCAAGCATTTCTCGACATTTTAAAAATACTATATGCTTCTGCTTCGGTATTTGAAGTACATATAAACACTTCCATCTCTTCTTAGTGACAAAAAATATTCCATTTCACTTTCAAGGTTTATTGAACTTTGCTTGATCATGTTGAATGTCTTGGCTGCCTTCTTGTTGTCTTCCTACCAGTAAAAAAAATTATTACTATATAAAAATAATTTCCAGGAGACATGCATTAAGAGAAGTGGAAGAAGATAGCACGAGATTCTAAAGTTTCTTGGAATTACCTGCACTGTATTGGAGCTTGTTACACAAACAGAAAATGGTGGCAATATTTTTTTAATTACAGAGGGACTATCAGCATGGCTTTTATGGCCCTTGCTGACACCAATTATAATATAAATAATTATATAGAATAAACATAATAATGGCTGTCAAGGCAGAATTTCAGATGTGAGCATTTTTAAAAAAACGTCATTTTATGAGAAATTAGCAAACGGAAAGTTACAATTACCTCAACCAGAACCATTTCCTAATAACAATAACTTATTAACTTTTGTAAGTAATATTGACAGATGCTACATTCTCTCTGCAGGAACGTATTATGAAACCATTTAGCAGCAGCATTAACAAAGGCTCATGTTGAAATCATTCACACACTTGTAGAGTAGTGGAAAATCGTTTTCAGTTAACATTTGTGTTTCATGTATTTGGAAAGCCACTAATGATTAATGTGAAATACAGTGTGTATAGAAGCATGCATTTATCTCCATAACTGTTTGAGGAGTAAAACATTACAATCTAACACAGAAACACGATGAAAATATTATTCCAGGATCATGAAGGCCAGCAGACGCATAGGTCTAATTTTTAAGATAAAGAAGTGACACACGAATTTGAATAATTTTCAATATGATTAAGGATGTGTGCCTTAGCACAACCTTTATATGTATATACTTTATATGTACTATTCAAATAAACAATTATTTACATTAAAGAAATTAACTTATTTGTGTAGTTATTTTAAAAAAGTCCTCTTCACTATTGCCAGTAGTTCGTGATGTTGCTTTATGTAGATTGACATCCAATAAAATCTTGCAAGCTCAAACGAAAGGAGATGAGCCACTTTTTTTATTGTAGTATTTTTTGCTCATGATGGAATGATGAACATAAATTCTTTACTTAATTCACATTATTAATAGTACAATTGTATTTACTCACTAACTGCTTCAGCTTATCCTTTTTTATCCCGTTGTATTTATAATCACTAATTTTATTATATCAAACTCAGGTGAATTATGATAATCTTCAAAAGACAAGGCAGTTTGCTCAATATTCCCCACAATTCAAACTGCACCTATCTACAGACAGCTGTATAACAACACTTGCTTAATTTCACATCCTGTTCCTTCAGTGGCAACATTCTGTGCAGCATGCTACAAACTACCTAAATGTCACCTAAATATTTTCTGAATAAAAATTAAAATTCTGTCTTCTTAGAACACTTCATATCAAAAACTTTAAATTGCCCACCTTTTGGCACACACTCTTCAACCAATGCAGCCAAGTTCTATCATGGTTCTTTCACATGACTTCTGTCTGGAATGACAAAATTTTCATGTGCAGTAGTCCAATTCACCTCACTGCACCACCAATAAAGCTAAAACAACAACCTCTTCTTGGTGCTACCTACCAAACAGCACATAAAAGCAGAGCCATATTGTGCAATGACACACAGAGACAGACACAGCAGGTGGCATAAGGAGTGAAATCAATATAAATTTAAACCATTCAGTAATAAAAAATCTTATTTTAAAGTTATATTTTGAAACAAAAATACTAATCATACATTTTGCGTGATATTTAAATAAAATCACAATGAAAGGTTATTTTAAAGAAAAACATTTGATGGACATCATAGTGTGAAAATCTACCACATGACCCTGTGTACAACATTGTGATCATGTGTGGCCTGTTCCAAAAATTACCCGGACATTTATTTATATAAGCACAAAAATGTATTTAATTCTACATTAATGTATTAGCCAAGAAGTTATTTAACCTACCGATGCATATGGATTTTTTTATTAATAATTTTTATCTTTTATCTTTTGATTATACAGTTTGGTTCATAAATTTACAAGTATTTACAATAAATATGGTAAATATTTCACATGTTTGCTTGTGGAGATGGAGAGTCCAATGACTTTCCAGCCCTTGAGTTCTAGATTTGTAGTTCTGAGGGGTTTGGGATAGATGATGAGATGGGTGATTCGTTCATACTGTAAACGTTTTGAGTGTTGGGTAGAAAGTGGCATAGATGGGTTATCGGGCAGGGACATTATATTGGGGTTTATAGGAAGAGGATTTGTCAGGAAGTGCCCAAATATTGGCGGGGAAGTATGAAGTCTATTGGGAGTTTGATTTCAGACAGCGGTCTGAGGGTGGTGGAGGGTGATGGCTATATATGTATTCTATGGTTGGATTTGGGTGAATTAGGGTACTTTTGATTAGAGAGGATATTGATTTGTTGATTATTGTGTTGGTGGTAGGGATTTGTCTTTGTGGGTTGTAGAGTTTCTTAGGAACCATGGAGCATTGGTAATAGAGTGAAGAATTTTGTTTTAGGTAATTTGGAGCTTTTGTGAGTGGGCTTTGGCGGTGGAGTCCCAGATAGGGCAGGCATAGGACCAGATAATTTTGGGTCAAGGGTGAGACCTAGGCAAATTAATTTTCTTTTCATATAGTAAGAGTTCCATTTATGGTGAAAGGGATTTGGGTGGGTGGGTTTCTTTTTAGGGTGAAGGATAGGATAGAGGATTTGGAGGTTGATGTTGACTCTCCATTGTTTGAGTCTAGGGAATTGAGGGCACTTTAGAGAAGTTGGAGTCCATGGGAGGGAAGATGTTTGTTATGGAATGTGGGATGTTCAGGTAAGTCATGGATATATATGTTGAACAGAAAGGGAGAGAGGATGCTTCCTTCAGGGACACCCACAGTAATGGGGTGGGGTTTGGCGTAGGTGGAGTTAATTTTGGCTGTGAACATGTGGTTTTTTAGGTAATTTTTCAG
Source organism: Zhengitettix transpicula (assembly GCA_037074705.1). NCBI lineage: Eukaryota > Metazoa > Arthropoda > Insecta > Orthoptera > Tetrigidae > Zhengitettix > Zhengitettix transpicula. The sequence goes on along the minus strand of CM073591.1, from coordinate 182,197,262 downwards.
TAATTTGTAGCGGTGCCATTTGCTGAGTGGTGGGAGGAGTAGTTTTTGGAAGAGTTTGGAAATGGACGGTAATAGACTGATTGGGTGGTAGTTCTCAGAGATTGATTTGTTTTTGTTTGGGGATCATTGTGACGGATGCTTGCTAAAATTGTGATGGGAAGTATGTGGTTTGGCTGATGGCATTGAAAATAGTGATTAATAGAGTTATGGCTTTTTGGGGGAGGGGAGTTATGAGGTTGTGACCTGGAGCTGATTTCTTTTTGAGTTTGGAAATTGAGGAGCGGATGTTAGCTGGGGTGAATAAGTTGGGGAGGGGGGAAAGCTGTTGGGGTTGCAGGATCTGTTTAGTGATTAGGTTGTTTTGAGTTGGGTTCTGTGAAGGACTTGGTGAGAATTTGTTTGCAGTTTAGCAAAGAGGTTAGCTTTCTGAGATTGGAGTAGTGAGCCAATCAGTCATATTTTAGCCGGGGGATATTGGTTTTTGCTTTGGTCATGAGCCTTGTTTTTCTCCAAAGAGAGGAGTTGAGATTAAGTAATTTTGTAAGGTATTTGGAGTCGCTGTTTTGTTTGAGTAGATTGTGGAGTCTTCTGGTGCCGTCTTAATAGTCTGCTTTGTCTTTGGGAATTTTGGAGTGTGTCTATTTGTCTTTTGTTGGGGATGTTGAGTTGGGTTGAGATAGGTTTATAGGTGGTGACCATGGCTGCTGTAGAAAGGATGATAGTAGTTAAGTTATTGAGAGCTTTGTCGGTGGAAGTTTTTAGTGGGATGTTAAGGTTTGCTAGTTTGCCGATTAGTATAGCGTTTCCAGTTAATGTGTGTGTTTGTAAAGTGTGCATGAGCAGGGAGCTTGGAGAGCAAGATGTTGAAGTAGGCTATGAATGGGAAGTGGTCGGTGCTCAGTTTGTATTGTACTTGGGTGTGGGTTAAGTAGTGGGCTGAGTAATTGCAGATGTAGAAGTCTAAGACATCAGGATATTTGAAACTGTCTGGGTAGTATGTTGGCTCTTTTGGATGGATAACTTTAATGTGTTTATTGGATGGAATTGTGAAACTCTTGGGTTGGAGAGACGGGAACAGAATTGGGTGTGTTTTGCATTGAAATCACCCCTTATGAGGGAGCGATATGACGAAAGTAGATTTGGTCAGGTGGAGGGAGTTACGGAGTTGGAGGGTGCAGAGTAGAATGAAGCTATGTTAATGCAGGTGTTGTTATCTAAGTTGACCATTAATTGTGTTAGTTGGAGACATGCAAGGGAGTCATTGTGATTTATGTTTTTTTTATCGGGATTGCAAAGCAGGCTTTTCTGTTGGCATCAGGATAGTCAGCTCTACAGGTTATATAGTGAGGGAAGTACAAGGATTGGGTGGGAAAAATTTTTGTTTCGGAAAGGAGGAGGTCGATGTTGGCATTGTTTAGGAATAGGTTGATAATTGTTGGTAGCTCCACGGGTGTTCCAAAAGCACAAGGTAAGGTATTGTGGGGGAGTATGAGTCATTTTTGGGAGTCCATCAGCTTGAGGATTATTGTGGTTATGAATTGGATTAGAGGGGTGATGATGGAAATGAGGTTGTCTATTTTTGAGCACAGAGAGTTGAGGTTATTTTGGTTTAGCGAGTTAACATTGGTTTGTTGGGGGATTTGTGGGGTGTAGGTGGATTGAGTTTGTTTGACAACACTGGCATAGGATGTGGGGTTTGTGTTGTAGAGGGAAGAATTAGTGTGCTGAGGAGACATTGTTGCTGGGGTTTTAGAAGTGTGGATGAATTGGTTGGGTTAGGTTTTGGGTAGAATGATTGGAAGATATTGGACAGCCTTTATAGTTTGTGGTATGCTTAACACAGCAGTTTGTGCAAACGGTTTGAGTGGATTTTGGGATTGCACATTTGGTGGTTGTACGTGGGGTATCACAGTGCATGCAGCAGGGAAGATTAAAACAGTAATTTTTTGTATGGCCATAGTTCTGGCATCGGACACATTAAGGGATGCATTTTTTGGTTTGGGAGGTTCAAATTTTATTTGGCATTGATAGAGGTGGGTGAGATTGTAAATGGTGGTTCTTGGGTTCAGGGCGAAGGTCGAGAATAAATAAGGGAAGGTCTATTTTGATGGTGGGGTGTCTTACTGGAAGTAGTTGTGCAGGGGAGTATCCAAGTTATTTCAGTTATGTTTTGGTTAGATTTTGGATGTATGCCCCTCAGAACTATATGGAGGTTTCTCTCTGATTTTATTTGCAGTATCAATGGAGATTTAGTTTTTTGAAGGTTTGTCATTGAGGTTTTGTAATAGTTTGAACCTGTTTGTGGTGGTGAAAGGTGAGTTGGATAGGGTTTTGGAAGGTGACTTTGCATTAGTTGAATTGATTGTTAACAGTTTTCCGCTTATTTGTTTTAGTATGGATAAGGGAGAAGGAAGGGGTGGAAGGAGAGTCCATTGATTGGACACTTAGTGCACTAACTGTCTCGTCGTCAGAGAAGTCCGTGGTGACTGGTTGCTCGATGTGGTGGTGTGTAGGTGTGTCCCATAGTTTGTTGGTTTGAGATTGTTGCTGTGTGGATTCTAGATGGGCAGCTGATTTCTTGTTTGTAAACTGGAGTTTGAAGATACTGTGGGATGAGGCGGCATGTTGTTCTTCAGTGATATCGTCTACAACGTTCATGTTGCTGGTGTAGTGTAGTGTAGTGTAGTGTAGATTTGTTATGTGGGCAAGTCCTTAATGCAGAAGTTGTGGTTCTCGATGTTTTGTAGATTTATTAAGTTTCTTCTGCAATGAGTAGAGGGTCCAATAGCATGCGGTTTAAGCATCCTGGGTCGCTGTCTATAACCGGTAGCAGGAGATAAACAATTGTGTGCTTGGATAGCAAGGTAAGATGTGCAACATTTCATGGCCGGGCTAGAAGTGTGCAGATGGAATGCTAGTTTCATCATACCCCGTCAGTGTCTTTAGAGAAGCATAAATACTCCAAATACCAAATTCATAATACTCTTAGTACTATATGAGTTTCAAAAATAATCATAATATCAATAGCCCAGTGGGGCCTGTAAATGAGTAACTTTTTATGGCAATATGTGGCTGGCAATAATTGCCGGGAAATTTTGCTCTAAAATGAGAAACATTTTTGGCAATTGGCAACACAAGACATATGGCCTGGCCATGTTGCCAGCATTTCAAATACGGGCCGGCACCCTGCCAGTGACACCGGTCCTGTGTCGAAAATACTAAAACATTTGCGGACCACAATAGTTCCCAGACCTCAGCTAGAGGTCTCTTTAGTCAATTATTTGTGTTAACAATTAATATTGCAATGAAACTATTATATCAACACTTCATTTTGTCTATCATTTTGCTATTTTACCTAATTATTATAACTAATATTGCATGTTGTTGTGGGTCATCGTTAATATTATTTAGTATTCCAATTATTGATTGGTCAAACAAAAAAACAATTGCATTTACCAATTAGATTTACACAAATCCATCATTATGGGACATGGAGACAATGGATTAGAGAGATCGAAAGTGAAAAAAAATTTGCATCAATAATGAAGTAAAAATTTAGTCAAATAGCTCCTTATTTTTACCAACATAAAGGCTGGTTAAGGTTGTGCCCAATGAAGCAGTTACAGGAGAATCACCAGAATCAAAATATTTGATATACTTAAACAGTGTTGAGAAGAAAAAGAATTTATTATTCCACTGTAATAAAAATTTTTTCAATATGAAAACAAATTTTCACAGTCGTGTAAATATGTATATAAAACTGATGTTTTATAATGAGAATAGTCACTACTAATTGCTTAAAATTTCCTATTCTTATTAGATACAAAGTTGTTAATGAAAATGGCATATCATAAATTCATATAAACGATTTTTTTAAAAAAATAATAACTTCAGAGGAATAATGGCAACTTGTGGTTACACTATGCATTGGTCATTTGTTGAAAAGTAACTTACAAATGAAGAATTACACAATAATTTCAAATTTTTAAAATAAAGGTTCAACAAGTAAAGAGGTCTGTCTAGCCTGTACTTCCTTTAATAAATTTACCTAATCCTTCCATTAAAGCTACGCATACTTCTCGAACGATGTGAGAAATTGAACAGTTGGATACATCAAAGATTTATAGGAATCTCCTGTTGCCAAGAATTGTAGTGATTGGTATTTCTTTCCTCATCACCTGTCCTCTCTCTCAATCATAGGCCCAATTCTTTATGCGAACATTCAAAGTCCCCCTTCAACATTATGGTGAAGTTTTTAAATAAGTAATTGCCAAGCATTAATTCGTTTCTTAAATTGTGAAGTGTTTCTCATTTGTGTAAATAATGTCGAATCCAGATTCTTCTCTCCTTTCTTTCTTTTTCTTGAAATTTTTCATCACAATTAATGCTGCACTTCATGTTGACTAAATAATAAATTACATAAAATAATAATAATCGTGAAACCCATGTACATATATGTACAGTTTCCATGCTACAACAATTTCAATACATATTTTTAATTTGACCATTCTTACATAATTTAGTTAGTACTCAGTACATAAATTTTCATACAATTAAACTCATTAGGCAATAACACCAAATAAAGTAAAATAATTTAATCATTTTCACAAACAGTTTTGTTTAAAGTTAAATTTAACAATTTTTTTTGTCTTCTTCAAAGATTAATATCCTCTACAACTCCGGTTTGATGTTGCAACCACCAATGCAATTGCACTGTATCTGTGAATGTTGTTCTGGTAAACTCATTCCATCACGCCTGGCCTCTCTTAAATCTGTTCTACAGACACCAAAACTCGTGCAATCAAACTTACTTTGTTTATAAAAGTCTCATAAATCAAACTTTTCATTAAAAAAAAAGACCCCATAGAAAAAACGTTAAGAGAGTCAAATCTACTGATTGTGGAGGCCATGCAATGGGACCACATCAACATATCCATCAATGTCAAAATCGTTGATGAAGATGTTCCTGAACAAGCGAAAAGAGACCGGGTATGCTGTAAAGCTAAAACCAGACATCATGACCGACATTCAATAGCACAGCATCTAATGATACACCCAATATTTGTAATAAAATCAAGTATGGGAGCTTGCATGGAAGAGTTTATAGCCCAATCACATGACAGTTTGAAATGGTTGTAGAATGGAAACTGTAAATTTTCAAATGTGAATTTCTATTCAAAACATGATACAGTTGTCTCTCAAATCCTAAAATGGAATTTTTGAGCACTTTGTGTGGGTGTGTGTATATATTATATGGACAGGAATGAGAGATAGAAAGCAACTGACTCACATTAAATTTAGTGTTGCCAAATGGGTTAGTATTAGCATGTTAAATTTTCAACAGTCTAAGCCACCTTCCTCAAAACAGAACTGCACTGCACATTGCCCTTTTCCCCTATCAAACATGGCAACACCAGAACTCAGCTTCATGTAAGTCAGTCAGTCTCTCTCTCCTTTCCATACCAATTATTTTAATTATTTTGCGACATGTTTTTACAAGATTTGTCTTAAAATAAACGTGAAAGAATTCTGTTTCGAACAATCATACAGTGGTCCCTCATGTTACAAAATTTATTTGTTCCGGGACTCTGATCATATCACAAATTGTTCATTACCCAAGTCTACTTTCCAATTCAAATGCATGAAAAACTAATTGCTCCAGTCCCAGAAACACAGAAAAGGTTTTAATCGGAGTAGGAAGAAAAAGGGCTGTAAGCAGGACGGAATTTAATAACAGAGTTAGCAGTGTGTGTTCATAAGTTGAAATTGTATTTGTTATGCAACAAAAATTTTACTGCTGAAAGTATTTCACAACCTCAACTGTTATTAACCTAAAGAGTTAAAAACCCCAAGGGTCCATAGTATATTTAAAGGTAATTTATGAATTCCTCAAATACATTTCCAGTGAGTACAGGCACATTTATTATTTTATTTCGAACTCATACAAAAATATTTATAGCACAGAACAAGAAAATTTTAAATTTTTGCAAACACATATTACATAAGTCTATTTTTAAATATCTTGAAGTTGAATTATGTTTTTTAACAAATAAAGTATATAAAAAATAATTTAAAATTCTTACTCTGAAATACGAAGTCCACGGCAGCCATATGGTTCCGAGTGTACCATCGGCAAGCCTTTAAAACTTTCAACACTAAGCTTTATACCTCGTTGCCCATCATTAGTAGGTGGAATCTCAACAAGTCTTATTGAGTGAGGTTTGCGGGAAAGCTGCGTACCTGCACACTTTGACAAAGGCTGCATCTGACGTTTGTAGCACTGCCCACTAAAATAAAAATATAAAAAAAATTATTCATGTACCAAAATAATGGCAAAATATCATCTGAGACATTAATTACCTAAACCTTATAATTATGGTTTTTACTAACTTTATACAATATGGACAATTGAAGGAATATACAAATGCAGAATTTGTTGAGTGGGTAATGTACTAGTTAATTTAACAATAAATAGCCATTACATAATAATACCTATCAAATTACCCTCTGTGTCTTCAAATGAATAAACACAAATAAATTATTTAAATTGAAAAAGGCACTGAAAATATGGTATCATAATGTATTTTGTTTTGCAGAAGGTTCTTGAGCAGAGCTAGTGAGCACATCCTTCCACAGGTGTTCTATTATTTCTTTTAAAACCTCCAATCATACCGCTTCATAAATAATTACGTGACTTTTTTAGTGCCCTCCAGTTATTTTTCAGTTCTCAGCAAATACATTTTAATTTTCCTAGTACTACACATTATTTTCATGAACACTTCATTATAATTTTACAAATTATCCATTCTTTTCTCTCTCAATGGTAATGAAAGAATAAAAAATCAACAACTAATACCAGCCATATGTAACCTCCAATAATATTTCCCTAATAATTAAATCCATATTATTGCTTATATTAGATTATTCTTTCATTTGTTTAATATGGTATTCCTTCAGCAAAATCTACACTAAGCTACATTCTCTGGTATGACAGTTGGATATATTTGCAACAATTTAGAGTTCTGTATCGCATGAGTGACGTGTTATGTAATAATCAAAACGTACATCGCAAAAAAAGTAGACAAAGATGGAATTTCTAATAAATTCAATATAACAAATAATTGTTATTTAAAACATAATATGTTCTATAAAAAACATAAATTTACTGCTTTATAGCTTACCAATATAACTTAGATCTTTCAACAAGTGCATATGAATCTCCATCTCCAATAAAGCTTCCACAAGATGTACAACAAAAACATTCTGGATGAAATTTGTGATCACCAGCCACCATAACAGGACCTGTTATCACCTACAACAAATTAAATATTGAGTTGAATGCAAAGAATATATTTGTATTAAAAATTACCTAAAGAAAAAGTATTTTAATAAGTTGAGAAAATATTATTTTTTCATTAAACTTTTTTATATTAAAATTGAACTAAAGAATAAAATTAATAATAGAGAAAGTATACAGAATAAGATTTTTGATGAAGAATGCAAATACTAGGGAAAATATAATGAAAAAAGGAATATCAATAGCCTTCAAGGAATCAAAATTATTTCTATCACTTAAATAAGGTAGCCAGAATCAGTGATTCTATATGACTAATAGAACAAGGGAGGGCACACGAGGCAAAGAGACCCATAATCCAGTTTTTTATATTTTATAAAGAGCCACACATAGATACACAAATTTAAAATTTCTATTTCAATGTAATTGCATATTTTCACAAGTCACACAGAAAAAATATAATTGCTAATAGGAAAATATTATTTCAATATTTTGGTAATAAATACTAATATAACAAAAATCTAATATAAAGAAAATCTATTTATTAATAAAAAGGACAACAACATCTAACAATAATTGTTATATTTTGATTCAGGAACAAGTTTCCAAAATTCAAGCACAGAAAAAAAATTAAAATAAAACATTAATGGGAGCCGCATTTGACTCAACGAAGAGCCACGTGCATCTCTTGGAGCCCTATTTTCCCACAGTTGTTCTACACATTCTATGCTGGCAATTAAGCTTGGAAGACTATAATTTAGCAATTTTCTTATAAATTTTCAAACAGTTGACTAAATATCTATTATGTGACATATTGATTATATGACAACAATAATAATCAGTCAATTTCTATAAAGATAAATAGACAGTACACATATGAACACCATTCACTGAATACATAGTCTCAAATTGTAAGATAGAAGTTACTCTCAGTTGCTGCATTAAGCAAGTGAGACAAAAATTAGTTTTAATATATTGTAATTTTAATATTCTAATTTTAAGATGCTGTGTCAAACTAGTAAAATAATTTTCATTTCAAATTTGATACAACAAAGTGCTCACCTCTCAACGTTCAATGTTATTTTCTGTGTTTACTATCTTATGCTATCTCCTACATTGTTCCATTATTTGCTAAGACATTTTTTATACAATACCATACCTGCCCACAATCTTGACAGGATTCAACATATTTTGCATAGTAGTCATCTTTGCAAAAAAGCAGACCATCCTTCTCAAAATACCAACTAGACAAAGGAACATCACAGGCAGAACACCTATTTAGAAATTAATTTTCAATTAATAATAACATTTAATAACATCAAATTAGACTCCTATTCTAAATTATTTAAGAACATAAAATGAGCTCTGATACTGTGCATTATAAGCTTTGGAATCTATAATAACCCAGTTTACAGAAAACCTGGTCTTCAAAATAATGCCACATTGACACTGTAATGTTATACATTCAACAACAAAAAAAGTAGCTTTTTATGTCAGGTTTGATTTAAGTATTAAAGTAATAAATTTTTAAATATGCTTAATGTTAGCGAAAAGAGTAAATTTATTACTTTAGTATAACTGTTAAATAATAAATGCACAAGGGAACTAAGACATTCATGAATGTGTGTTACATTATCAAAGGCAATATTAATCCTATAGTATTATCAAAAAGAAGATATAACATAGTAATAAATAGAAGCTATAAAGAAGATGAAAAGTGGTAAAGCTCAAGTAGATGAGGTGGCAATAGATATGACAAAAGCAGTGGTACCAGTTGGAGTACAAGGATGCTTAGACTATTTTGAGTGATATGGGAAGAAAAAGAAGTACCAGAAGATTAGTGAAAGAGTCTAATAATTCCTGCATTCAAGAAGGGTGATGTAAAAGAATGTAACAACTGTACAGGAATCACCCCTCATTTCACATGTTGAAAAAATTTTTAGATGATTTTCAAAAGGAAGAAAGAGAAAGAAAGTAGAAAAGGAAATGGAGGAAGAACATATCTTTAGGAAAGATAAATCACATTTTGATATATTTTTTAGGAGACAAGATTGAGTCAAGGAAAGACATAGATAGACACAGAGAAGGGATATACACAACAATTGATCTGGGTTACATTGGTAAGAAAAAACAAAGATACACAATGCATAAGTTAAAATGATAAAAGCATTGTAAGAAAAATGTGAGGACTAAGATAGGACAAATGAAATTGTTTCATGTTAAAAGAGGACTTCATCAACAGTAATGGATGAAATGCATAAAAGAGTTAAGCAAAGAGGTAAATGTATTTCTCTTTGCAGATTATATAGTGATGAGTGGAGATAATAAAAGGGAAGTACAGTAACAAATTAATATATGGAACAAGAAGATACAAGAATACTGAATGCAAAAATGTGTGGTGAAAGTAAGATGGTCGTGATGACATTAAATAAAAAACCATTAGAGGTTGTGAAAAGCTTCAAATATGTAGGGAGTATTATGACTGAAGAAAGAAAGATAATTGAGGATATTGGGAAGAGAATACAACACCAAATTGGATAAGATAAGAAATAAGAAAATCAGAGAAAAAATTGGGTTCCTGAAAATTGTACTGTACACAAGCAGTATAAATTAACTGGAATTATTTATTTTATTATTTACGTATTTTAATTTATTTTACAAAAGAAAATATTGTGAGCAATTAATATTCTCAGCTTGATTCTGAGGTGTAATGGGAGCTTGCAGAGCAAGCAGAAGTTTGTTAGTTTCTGCTCTGAGATAGCTTTGGATGGTAATTGGGGTTTGGAGAGTTAGTGGAGAAGCTGGGATTTTGGAGAGTTTCAGTTTATGGAGAGTGAATTTAGGAGTAGAGGAAGTTAGTTTTAATTTTCAGTTAGGTAGTTTTGGGAAGTCATGTTTAGTTTTGGAGAAGTTGTGAAGAAATGACAAATTTCAATTTTTACAGAGCAGTTCTTAGATATAGTTTCGCGAAGTTAGTTTTTGATAAGTTAGACAGAAGTTTGCACTGTCCTGCCAGTGAGCCACCTAAGAGTTCCAACTGCCATATCTTCATTATCAGTAATATACCAGAAGATAATCCCATCAAAGTTTGTTTATGAAAGTTATATGACCACTGTATTTTGACCCACCAACCCATGTCAGAAATTCTCTCTATTTTGTTTTTTATGTTTGTGGTGGTCGGTATTTCAATTGGTAATAAGTTAATGTCCTTTTTGTGTTAATAAAATATTAATTATTGTAATTAATTTTACCCAGCCAAAAAATTAAATAATTTTTGTTTTAATAAAACATTAATTATTAATTATTGTAAATACTTTAATCCGCCAAACAATTAAATAAATTCAGAGTTAAATAAATAAGTAAAAATTTAAGTAACATCAAAATATACAGTAAAAATAATTATTAATATAAAACATTACATTTAGATGACAAGATAGGGATTAAGCTGATGACAAGAACGAAAGAAGATAGAGTTTTAAAACAAGTATTTGCTGAGAAAAAACAGGAAAAATATCATGGGACAGCCTAGAAATAGGTGGGTAGATACAGTGAAGGAAAAGTTGGATAAGAGGAGAGGAAAAGAAGAAATACTGAATGAAGGAAAAAAGTGGTAGAGAGATAGATACCTGAAAAGGTCCTTGATTTGCAACCGACACAAAAGACAAGAAATGGAAAATAAAGAAGAAAAAGTATTAACAACTGCAGCTTGGCTTGGCTTTTATAGACCCAGGTAGCTAGTGTCTCACAATGCCCATAGAATAGGAAAGCCATGCCTCAATTTTGCTGTGCATAGAATTGATATTTATCAAATATAAAATATTTTAAAATAAAATAAAACAAAGCTTTATTGACAGAAGAGGTGTGAATATGGCCTTTCCTAATCTTCTGGCAAGGCAGACACTAGCTACCTAGGTTTATAACAGTCCAGCCACACTCCCTACTTTAAAATACTATAAGACAGTCCAATCAGTAAAGAATTTTGACTTTATAAACCTTTAACAGTCTTATCATGTGTAGAATACAAAGGACAAATTGCTTACTCTATTAAATCCTGAGATGAGGAGACTTGACTTCAAATATTTTTTAAAAAATACAATTATTCAATTACTGAAAGCACATAAGAGAATAAAAGAATCAAGGGATTTCAATTTTTTTTAAACTTTACTATTAATGATATTAATCACCATTACTAATCCATAAGTAAACGGAATAGTAATCATTAATAATCCAATCACAGTTGCCCCAACCCTACACATTTATCTACGAGCATAAACAGCCTGGGTGGTCACGTTCTCACATACAATAAATTCAGATCTGCAGTCAAACATCTGTATAAGACAAACTGAAAATAGTATCTCTGATATAATGATTTTATATTTTATGGCTGTGTTCCACTATTGCCAGTCAAAAAAAAATTAATCTAGGAGCTTTATGTCTATACAGCCATAATCATCTGAAATTAGGAATTGTATAGAAAATTGGTTTACAGTAAACTTAATTGAGCAAAGCTTTCCTTGCGAAATTGAGAAACTTTTGTAATTTCATTTCCTCTCCTATTTACAAATAGAGAAATGCATGAAGAAATGCAACACAGCCATAAATTACTTTAATAATTAATTAACAGCTACTGTTTGAAATGGTTGCTCATACAATTTTACAAATAATTTCAAATCTTTCTGCAGTTGATATTTAAGTGTTGGGCTAATATCCAACATACGTAAATGGAAACAATTAAAATATCAGCCATCGTAAACCACTTTCCGATCATTTACACAAACTTAAGCCAAATCCAATCAAATGTTTGAGTAAACAGATCACCATGCAAGTCACGATGATGGCACATTGATACCGAGAGCACGCACTATTCCTTCAAACCACATCTCAACTGGAAAAATATTTTGTGCAATTCTATTTTTCAAGGTATCTAAGTGTTAACTGAAGGAAACATCCTCATATTTTTGAAGGCACAGTTTATTTGGTGTCATATTTGTATGTATGTATGTGTGTGTGTGTGCATATATATAAATAAGACATTTAGATAGGAAAGAGAGAGAGAGAGAGCGAAGTCAACTTGCCTGAAATCAATAGTTGGTCCAGTAAGGCTGAAGAGAGAGAATATTACAAAATTTGCCTAAACAGCACAAAGAGGGCTCAGGTCCTTGAAAATTTGTAAATTTTTCTCTCCTCAGCCTGACTGGATCAACTATTGATTTCAGGTAAATTGACTTCGCTCTATATTTTTCTATCCTTACAAATCTATCAAAACTTCAATTAAGAACGCCACAATTCATTTTATATTATAAATGATAACATCATACCTAAACATTTCTACATCAATCTTTTACATGTTTACATAATTAAAGGAAACAGAACATTTAAGCTTGCAACATCAAACTAAATCTGGCCAATAGATACAAATGGTCAACATTATTCTCATAGTATAAGATATTAGTAGCATTTTAACTCAATATATAAACAATCCATATAATTCTAATATTCTTAAGATTCAACAATGGTATTTAGTGGATGACAATAGTTCAGTGTACCTATAGATAGTAAAAACACCTAATACGAAGAACAAAATTAACCCTTCTCAGTGTTTTCAAATAATTAATTCTAAAACACCAACAATAACCAATGAAAAACAACAAACTAAAGAGTAATCCATGACGAGACAAAATCCTATTTGTTCAAATTACAATTTATAAATTATTATAATGTATCATACCTAAAGCATTCCACGTGCCACACTTGATTTAAAGCTTGAATACCTTCATCTTCATCAATTACATTGAGACATCCAGCACAAACTGACTCTGAAGAAGCACCATCTACTCCATCCTCTGCCAAACAAATAAATACATCAACCAAGGTATATTCACAACCTAACAAATACTATTTGACAACTATTAAATTTTAAACACAGTCTCTCTATACAGATTAACTCTGTAAAAAAATAGTTTTATATACTTTAAAACTTAGACAGAATCGTTCAAGTCAATTTGCTTAACAAATTATTTAAATTACTTTTACAGAAAACATGGCATCTGAATCTAAGACGCCCACTCAACGAATTATAAAAAGCAAAACCTAAGTGTTAGAAACCATATAAAATCACGAACACTTATAAGGAACACTTGTCAATAATTGTCATAAAATAGATAACAATAACAAACGAGAAATCTTTCGTTAAGAACCAACCAGTAACTGTTTCTTCCTCCATAATCATACTGCATCCATGAGCACAACAATATTACCACTATTACTACTGTTACTAACAGAAAAAATAATAATTGATTTAACAATTCGACAAATTCTCGAATTAGATGTGGTTCGAGATAAATTTCACGCTGCTGGTACCCTAACAAATTTTAAATGCGGAACTACGACGAAGTCGTACATATAAAAATTAATTTCAGTTTGACAAGTCCTCAATACAGTCAAGTTACCAAACCTGACAAACAATATGTTATGACATCTACCAAAGCATTTAATAAGACGTTATGAACAAGAACCAAGTTCGACAAAAATTATCTAATATATATAAATATATATAAATTATCGTCAGATTTGACTCCATATGTTGGTCAGCGTTTGATTCGTTCATGATAACTAGCATGATATAGACCTGAATGAAAAATTAAAGTATCAAGTACAGAAAAAAAACACTTGCATGAATAAATACACGGTAGTTGCATGAAATAAATATAATAATACTGCTAGTATTACAATAATGCATTTAAAAATTACTACGACGTAATTTAATTCGAAACTGCAGTGGTTTAAACTCGTGGAAAACTTAGATGTCTATTAATTACAATACACGACACCATAGCCCTCCATTATTTTAAACAATTCATCATATATGTGTAATTAGTATGAAATTAAAAGCCAAATTAACTGTATTCCGAACAACATAACTAACTATTCTGTTATAGTAGTTACTTGTTATTTGTGTTATGTATACCGTTTTCAGACGTGATTGTCACCGGCTTGAAGCCACGTGCCCCCGAGTCCCGAAAGAACTTTTGTAACGCCAGTTTTCTAATTTTTATATTCATACTTTTTAAGCATTTTCGAACATCCGATTTGAAATGGGAGAAAAAATAACAGAAAAATAGAAATTTATATTTTCGCATAATAAAAATGGAATTTTCCTAAACAATATAAAGATTTAAATCGCATGTGCAAGTATATTTTCTCCATACCAGGGTATAATGATAACATAATTTTCTCGTTGATGGATATTCAATGGACAGGTGAGAGAAATTGACTTTCTCTTGTTGTAGTTGAAAGTATTCTGCAGAGCAATAAAAAAATGATTTCAATTGAAGGTGCAAGATGGAGGTAAAACTGTATATTGCACTTACACGTGGAAAAAAGTAGTTACACATTTGGTGCAAGTATAACATAGATCCGCTGAAAACTGACGGTAAAATATGTTATGAAAATCTTTACTCCTTCGCGCACCTCTGGGACATGCGGAGAACATACAATATTTTTCTGTCACGGGAATATGAGAAAATAGTGGAAAACATTCCATGTAATCACTGTGATAAGATACTTTGTGAGTTATCTAAAACATTCAGAAATCCTTGGTATCACTTTTAGTGTCTACTTATCGAGTGTTTCGTTACAATTATAATAGTGATGTGATAGAATATAGTGTATCCGCAAGCATGCTTATCTTCTACAAGTTCAGACTGCTGAAGTAATCTCAAAATATTACCCTCACTGTTCCATGTGAACACCAAGGACATGTGGTACTATGAAGCACTGAAATGTACCTCAGGTAGGGCAAGTGGATGCACTCTCCGTTACAGAAGACAAAGACACCATTTGAATATTGAACATTCCATTTACTATTTCTGGTAATAACTCGTACCAATTCGAACTCACGCTTCGGTCACGACGAGCGTAAATATTACACGATTTAATTACGGGATTTTTACTATTAATTCATTTTTTAATTTCAATTTAATGCATAATTAATTTCATTAATTTGTAATTTTTGAAATCATAAATTTTTTTAAATTATATATAATTTACCAATTTTAATTTTTTTAAATTAGTTCTTTAACCTAAATCATTTTTGTGATAATCTATATTGTTTATTGTTTATCGCATTTAATTTGCCTGACTCAATTTTAATTGGTTTACTCCGCACATATATATTTTTGAACAATTCCATTTTGAGTGTTTTCATTAAAATAAAGGCTTATTAAGTGTGATCATTAGTAAAACGATTGACTGGTTTATGAATCTCACATTTCGCGACACGTCTATACGATCCCACATAAAATTGTTTTGCAGTCTGCTAACTCGGAAAAGTTTAGTATGATTACCAACTGACCCTACAGTGGGACAGTCAACTTGTATTCATTGGGGATATATATACTGTAAATTCAACTTATATATATTTAAATTATTTTATTTTTCCCCACGTTGAGGAGCATTAAATGTAATATATCACTTGTAGCTTATTAAATTGGTTTTTATAATTTATTTTGCGTCATACATGAAGCAACGTAAGGAATATTGACTTCAGAAATATTTAAATATATTTACATTTTACTTCACTTTACAGTTCATAGTCATTTCATGAAACCTTTTAAATTTTTAAAATAGGTCATATTGTGCATACAAATGCGCTTTCACAAACACACAATTTAATCATTTCAGAGTTGCAGACAACAGAATCCCGCCTAATAACCCACTATGTTTCGACTGCGGGCACCAGTCAATCAGCCAGAGTTTTGACTGTGGACACCGGTCTGTGTCACGGTGTTCACAATAATGGACATATCACGAAATATTTCACCCGTGGGCACGGTCATTTATAATGTTCGAGATACATCCAACATAATGGCAGAGTTCCATTCTTATACACTGCCCAAGTATTAATACATCAATACGGACACTTGTCCGTATCTTCCAACTTTCAACTGCCGTCTCCTCTATCCTCTGGTCTCCAAATTTTTTAGCATTCTACACTTCTTTCGCTGCCCAAAAATCCATAATTTCCAGTAACATTAGCGTTATCTGTTGGTGTGAATTAATAATAGTCTTGTTTCACACAGCACGGAATTTGACTATTACGTCATCAACTGACCATCAAACATCCATAAAAAACCCGTCTGGGAATACTCTAAATCCAACGTTATTACGCACACGCCGACTGTACAAACATTCTATTAGAAGACAATTGTCACATGAAATACATTTCATAATTGTACAATTTTATATTATTTCCAACAATATATATATATATATATATATATATATATATATATATATTGTAATAAACACTTAATTATGAGCACCTGTTGGGGTGCCAAATTATGTAGAGTTTGAGGGTAAACTCTTATACCTGCTATTGTCTAAATTACATTAACTTAAATTTAATCAAAATCAATTACTATTATTTCCATGGCTATATGAGGTCTTACGATGAGGGTCGCCTACCGGACTCCAATAAAATACAGGAATTTACAAAAATGAAAACAGAAAACTATAGAACAATTTACAATGTTGATATAGAAATCTAACGATTAATTATTATGCACAACTAAAACTAAACAAATACATTGGGAAAAAAAAGCGGTTCTCAAGTGACCCAGCACACTTCAATGTATGCTTGTAACTTCGTAGTTGGTTAATGCTCGGAACAAACTTTCGAGATCTGGAAATTGTTTTAATCAATCCGAATGAATCGGCTAGGCGGCAAGCACAATGTAGCTCAACTCGCTTATTTTTAACGAACCAATCTCACAACCTTAAATTAAACACCCTTCTCCACTTTGCTGCAGCAAGCTGTATTTCCCAGAGCCACCATAGGAGGTGTGGAGATAGGGTTTGTTGGCAGAGCTATCATAGACAGAAGGCAATCATAAGATTACCATCTCTCATGGCCTTTTACCAACCTTTGGCAAGTTTATGTGAATCATGAGTGAGATTCGTTATACTAAATCCGCATGCAAAAACAACGTTCTTCAAAAAATACAAGTTGGATTCTCTATAACGCAGAAAATATCTTAGGATCAGAATGATTTCACACTCAGATAAAAACAGCGACCAAAAACCAACGACGCACCTGGACGGAATGTCCGACTTTAGTCTACTCGGCCCAAAACCTGACACTCGACTGAGCGTTCTCAGACAAAATGTAAATGACACCAACAGCCACTAGACTCAGACTGCGTCACACTTCACTACTGAATGTAAACGCCAGCCGCTCGGCTGAGTTTTATCAGACAAAATGTAAATAACACCAACAGCCACTCGAATGAGACTGCCCTACTTCCCTCAAGCTAGCCTTCTCCACTGCTGCCTCACACTTCACTACTTAATATAAACAAGATCGCCTGCCGCTCGACTGAGCTGGCGTTCTGCTATTGCGCTGGCGCTCGTCTGCTCTAATGTCTCACACTTCTCAAGGCTTTTATGCCTTTACCTCGGGACACATTTTGACCCAGGGTTAAATTTTCGTAAACATTGGGCGTAAAGAAATACATCACCTGTATTGCCGAACTGAAGATAGAAAATCTTAAATAAAATAAATTTCTTAGTAATCTTTTCAATATATATTGTAATAATAAATAAAAACTACAAATTACAAATTGCTGTGGCTAAATTAAAAAGAAGTTAAGTGAAACAATTCAACAAAATTTATTATAAAAATTTAAATTACACAATCATATTTGGAATCTCAGGGTCTTTATCTGGGTTTGATAAATGGGTGAATTTTATACACTCAATTACATTTAGCTTTTTAGGTAAATTAATTCGTCTGAACATCGATGAAATTAATTGCGGACGAAAATAAGACTAAAGATTGAATATAAATTAAAGAACTAAACAATTAAAGAAGTAAATAATTAACGAAGTGAATAATTAAAGAAAATGAAATAATTAAAGAACGATCTGACACATCTTTTAAAAAGTGGTTTACAATCAATTTTAGAGTTTACTACTTACGGCCGCCCAGGTCTCAATTTTGGTTTTTCTGTGCACACTATTTGGGGATATCACTGATTCTACTCATTCGAATTCGAACACACGGTAGCTGCTCTGGATCTCTGCTATTCTGGAACTTGGATTATCTCACCCTCAGCCAGTTTCCGGACGTAGATCTCCTTGAAGTCTCTCGATACGAAAAATTAGTTCAGTTTGTGAAGCAAAACTTCTGCTTCCAAACTGCGATTTTATAAGTCTCTCTGTCAAACTGTTTACTTGCGTTTTATTTAAACTATTATATCTCGCCGTTGGACTTCCTAGATAGCCCTACTCATAATTTGGGATCCGCAGACTTTTTATAATATGAATTTGCTGAATTTATGTCTGCCTGCCACTGTGTCCGCTGCCCAACTTTTTCGTTTCGCTTCTCGCAGTTGACTGCTTGTTCGTCTCGTAGATTTTGAACGCGTACCGCTTTCTGAACTCCAACAATACATTCTTTCTTTGTGTCGCCGCGTATGTGTTGCGGCGTATGCTTTATATCCAATAATGAGTCCTCTACAATCCAACTTTATAATTATAATAATGGATTAATTACTAATTACTACAATATATATATATATATATTTATACATGAAAGATATAATTAAATCGGCCCACGTTGAGTCGCCAAAATGTAATGAATAAACAAGAGATTAATGAATTAACAAACAAAATTTATTTAATTAATGATACAATTAATTTGCCCTACGTTGGCACGCCAAAATTTAATAATCAATTCAAATTAACAAACACTATTTTATTTATAATTTGTTGGGCCTTCTGGATAAAACAAAATCTTTATAAGACATTTTACTTTATTCAATACAAATTTATAACATTTTCTATGAGGTTAAAGACATTTAAAATTTTCAATGTTTAGAGATTTGATAACTCTTCTTTCAGGATCGTTTACCTGGGCTTGATAAGTAAAGAACAACATTTTTATTTACGTTACATAATATTAGAATTTATAAATTAAGAAATTAACAATCAAAACCAAAACAAGAAGAACGAAATCTGACGAATACCTTTAACTATCGTTTACAAAAACAAACTTAATTAACTTGGTTTCTACTTACAAAAATGTTAGGCTGGTACCAGACTTAGATTCCTGGGCTCGGGCTCACAATTTACGCTAATAGGCCATAAGATCACTGACTCTGCACTTGATTGTCCAAAACACGGTCGTAGTTATCGAATTTTCCTCCGGGAACTGGAACTGCTGCACCTCCGTATCAGTAGTCAGACACATTGTTACACATTGTCCTTATGTGGAAACTGATAATGGTCTCAGTACGCGTAGGAATCTTAATGTGGCGCTAAATATTTTATTACTCTTTGCAGTTTTACTAAGTCTCTCGTTGTCCAAACTTTATACTTGTATTCTAAAAAACTTGTAACTTTCTCGGTTGGATTTATACTCGGGCCACTCTGTTCGTTCTCCGCTCCCAATATTTGATTCCCTCACGCGACCACAACACCAGACCAACTGCTCCAGACAGTCCCGCGGCTCACAAAAAAGCTAGCCTACACATTGTCGTCTTTTGAAGAATCCAATTCTTAAAATCATTACTGACCTCTAATTAGTACTACAATATATATTCGAATTGACATTGGAGAGTCAATTTAATGTGATAAATAATTTAAAGAATTTTGGTAGACTAAATGGTAGACTAACAATGTGGATAACTAATAGGATTTAAAAAACTAATTTTAACAAATTTTAAGATAAAACATTTTATACAAATTTCTATTTAGTTTGGAATTTGTACATAAATTTTTAAATAATTGTCGTAGCTTTCAATGAAAGTCTTAATTCTTCAGGGCCGCTTATTGAAACTCTAAAAGTTACAGTAATTTGCAATTATCACCAAATCAAATGAAAACCAAAATGTTACAAAAATTATAATTAAATTTACAAGAAACAGTTAACATAATTCTTCAGGGCCGCTTATTGAAACTATAAAAGTTACAGTAATTTGCAATTATCACCAAATCAAATTAAAGCCAAAATGTTACAAAAATTATAATTAAATTTACAAGAAACAGTTAACGTAAAAAATCTAAGTAAATCTGAAATCCAGAGAAATTTACAGAAATATAAATAAATGTGACGAGACTCAATTTTTATATAAGGTTTACAAAGGAAATTTTTTTACATACCAGATTATCATAGATGCTCTCATACCACACTGCTTATACACTTTACTGGTTATTTAAAAGAAATTTTATTTAACATGATATTCACTGTTCACAACCTAAATCTGTACACAACTTTAGTCCACTTTGCTAAATTTCTGGCCAATTGACAACCGGACACGTCTATAATATTCGTTCTAGACCTTTTTTGTCCTGCATGTATCTGCCAACTTGACTTTACTTTACAGTCCTGGATATTAATGAAAACTGACGATTGTAACAGTAAAGTGTTGAGTATGCGTATTAAATGAAACAGTAATGTACAATCGTCAGTCTACATTAATATCCAGGAGAGTAAAATACAGTCGGCTGGTAGTTGTTGGCAGAAAAAGTTCTAGAACGAATGTTGGAGACGTGTCCGGTGGTCAATTGGCTGGAAATTTAGCAAAGTAAAATTAAAGTTATGGAATAAGGTTTTGAGCAATTGATGAGAGAGATATAACTCAGCGGCGATTTAAAACTGATCAACATTCTATAGGAATTCATTGTCTGTGATAATATAGTTATTATGCTGATTTAGGTTGTGAACAGTGAAATACCATGGTCTGTTAAATAAAATCATTTTAAATTACCAGTGAAGTGTATAACTAGTGTTTTATGAGAACAGATCCGATGATTGGTATGTACAGAAGTTCCATTGCAAACCTAGTAAAATAATTGCGTACCGCCAGATTTATTTTAGAATTCATAAAATTTCTTAAGAATTTTATAGATTTTTTCTGTTAACAGTTCTCTTCTAAATTTAATTCATTATTTTGTAAAATTTTGTTTTCATTTAATTCGGTTATAATTGCGGATTATGGCAACTGTTAGAGGCCCGATAAGCAGCAGTGAAGAATTAAGAATTTCTATAAAGCTGCGACATTTATGTAAAAGATTTTGTTCAAAATACAGATGAATATAAACTGGAAATAAACGTTTGGTATTTAAAAGTTAATTGTTTAAATTCATTTATAAATCATTAATTTATCACATTAATTGGCCACATTGTGTTGACTTCGTAAATTTGTTTAGATTGAATACAACATTATTTGGTGCCGGAACTTGGTGCATTGTTTGTTTCCTATTACTGTTAGAGGCGTTTTATTATCTTTAAGTTTGATGAAAGTATACATAAAAAATGTGGTAGTAAATTTAAAGAAATTTATATATATATATATATATATCAAAGACAACAATGACGCCGAGTTCTTTTCCTTTGTCGAAAAGCCAAAATGGTGACTGCGCGCGCAAAAGAAACTCAGTCTGCGATCGGCGACGAGAGGTGAAACAGTAAAAAAAAAGTCTTCGCCGAGATACGTGGCAGTTCGGTCCATATACAGAAATAAAAACAGTAAGGTTCTGCACTGAGCCTAGGTCGAGCAAGGAGAAACAAAAAGCCTAAAATCCGCGACGAGAAGAAAGTAGTTAAAGTCTGGACTCTGCATATGATAAGTAGAGTCTGCAAACATAAACTACAATCATGAGTTCCTGTATGGAAGCAGGAGTTTGCTTCACAAATTGAACAATTTTCGCGTTGAGGGATCCGGCAACGGCTAGCTGACCAGAAAGGGGAGACAACAATCAGTGTAAAAATTTGCATTTTTAGTGTAGTGTTGAAGCTACAAAAGAAAGAGCTGGTACCAGACGGACATTACGTGAGTAACAAAACCTATATAAACTTGTAAACGATAATTATAAAGGTAATAGTCAGATTTCGTTCAGTTTCTTTACATTTAGCCTTCTTTCATTTCATTTATCGTCATATTATTTTAGGTGAATTTTTATGTTTGAATTGTTAATCAGTTTATAAATCACTTTTCTGTTAATTATCAAACCCAGTTGTGACCCTGAGAGGAGAGATCTTAATTTGATTGTATTTGTTTTAATTTTGGAAGCCACAAGTGAATAAAATAACAAATTATTTTATTTGTTAATTTTTGATAATATTTTCTTTTAATTAACCTTTCTTTTGATAATTTATTAATTCTTTTAATTAAGAGCGAGTGGAATGATCATTACATAAATGGCTACCACAACGTGGGGCAATTTAATCGACCTTTTTGGTGAGTATTACAATATATATGTATATATATATATATATATATATATATATATTGTAGCAATAATTAATTAGGCCATTTGGACATAAAATTTGAATTGTTTGATAAATCCATTATAGCGGTCAGATCTAACAAAGCAACAATGGAAAAGCGAGCTCAGTTGCTTTGTCGAAAAGTCAAAAAATGGCGTATGCGCGCTCAAACTCGAGATCACTAGGAGAGTTAGTTGGTCGTTGTGGTCTGGATTGTACAGAGGTCAGACATCGTCGAGCATAGTATAATAAAGTTGGTGAATCATTTGAGAATAGAAGCGGCCGACGGTGAAAAAGGTTGCAGAGAACGGTCTTTATAAAATTGAGCAGAGTAAAACATTCACCGAGATATTGCAACGTGTATATTGTAAAGTAATACCAGTTTCGTCAAAATAGAACTTTGTACAATCTTCGTGGAGGAATTGTTGCGGAATAACATTGGTAAATTATTGTGGAGTGGAGCAATCAACAGATACAGCCAATCTTGCCAAATTTTAAAGTGAAGTGTAGAATCAGTGAAAACCAATACCTGATATTAAATAATTAAAGAGTGTAAAAGTGTCCGAACGAGGTAAAATTGATTGTTCTGGTACCAGACCGACGGTCCGTAAGTAACATAATTTTGAATAATATTGTAAACTCAAATTAAAGGATAGAGTCAGATTTCGTTCTCTTTTAATTGTCAATCAAAGTTAATTTCTTTACTTTTTAATTTATTTCATTCTATCGACATATTGATTAGGTAAATTGTAAACTATTTTGTGAATAAGATTTTAAATCAATTTTTTTGTGTTCATTATCAAACCCAGTAAAGGCCCTGAGAGGACAGATCTCAAATTTTGTTTGTAATTATCTTTTATTGCCACAAAATAACATAAATATTTTTTGTTTGTTAATTGTTTAAACTTTTAATTTAAATTAACGCCTTCCATTTGATTATTACAAAAATGGCTTCCACAACGTGGGGCAAATAAAATAAAATAAGGGCTTCATTTTGATTGTTACAATATATATATATATATATATATATATATATATATATATACACTAATTATTTCACCTTTTATTATTAAAACAGGTTAAAATGGGCCACACGTTGAGGACACCAATTTATTATATTTACTTTTTATACTTAAATGTTGGGCGCCAATTTGTAATTATCTCAAATAATACTACCAGTTTAAACAAACAATTATTATTTATTAAGACACAATTTACAATTACACAAATAATCTAATGAAGATTTGCAATAGTTAATAATTAATGTTATATAATGAAATTTTATCTTTCTCAGGGTCGTTTACTGCGCCTTTAACAAAACGAATACTTGTTAAACAACTTTTATAATGAAATAAAGAAAAACACATACAAGAACCAAATTTGAATTCTGAAATCTGACGATTATACCTTTACTTAAAGGTTTACAACTATGAATACTGTAAAAATGAACTTACAATCTCTCTGTTACTCCATGCAATTTGGATCACTCGAATACTTGCACGCACTCAATTCATACAGGCCATAAAGAGCACCAAGTCGCGCTCACACTTTACACTTCCACAGCCACCTCTCCACGATGACCTTACTCTCACGAAGAATTCCTCCAAACAATTTACTGATTTATTTCGGCAACATAACTCGGCCTAATGTCCACCGATGATCTCTCCTGCTGACTGCTGACTGATAGATTTATCTCGGCCACCTAACTTGGCCACAACCGACGACCGTTGCTAACCAACTGATGACTTATCGAAACTCCTATTTATTTCGGCCACCTAACTTGGCCCACCATCCGGTCCCGAGGACCTCCATCAACGATCTCTCCTGACGACTGACTGATGACTCATCTCCTTTTACGACGCCTTATATTTCCTCCTTCTGCGCACTTTACAACGAAGTCGTGTGCACTTCTCCTTACATCCTCGTCTAATTTGCCATCTGTCTCTCAATTATCCTCCATTTCCTCGTCGTTGTTTACCACTCGTGTCCCTTTGCCGCTGTTAATTCGAGTCCAAACTACGCATCGGGACCGCCTTTTCACACTTCCCTAGAAAGTTCAAACGTACCAAGAGAGGAGAGAGTTCGTGTGCACTTACGCTTCTCCCCTCAGAGTTCGGTTGCACTCAAGAGTTCGTGTGCAAATCTGCTCACGACACTACAGCCGGGCGTAAACACATTTAACTCACCCACATTTAATTTACCTTCTGTCGCTCAATTAAGCCATCGTTATCTCCCTACGTCTACCCTGCGTGCCTTCTGCCGTTGACCACGCGAGTCCAAATATTTGTTTATTATTAAAGACTTCTTTTAATTATTACAATATATATATATATATATATATATATAAGTTTTTGTACGTGGCATTCAGACAGTGAGGACTGTTTATAAAAATTGCTTATAACCATGTTAATGAGCCTGCAAGTAAAAGTCGACGAATAAAAGACAATTATTAAGGTTTTTGGCGTTAGAGATTGAAGGAGACAAGTGTAAATTGTAGGAACAGTTATACTGTGTGTTTTGAACTGATTTCCTTGGTAAAAACTTATCGTTAGTTGAATCACACTGATATTTGAAAAGTGTAATTACAGTTTACCTGCTATTGGCCGAAATATTTGGAAATCAACACAAGTTTATGCTGACTTAGGTTGTGTTGAAAGTTTGATACTATGGCCTGTTTAATTAAAGTTGTTTAAATAATTTGTGATCTAAACTCAAAAGATAAAATAATTGGTGTGACACGAAACTGCACCGATGTCTGGTATATACAAAAACCTATTGTAAACCTGGTATAATATTCCTTATTGTCAGATTTGTTCACGTTTCTTATGTCAGTTTCAAGTGTAACATTCAAGTATATTCAAGTATATTTCAATAGTTTTTAACGGTTTTTTCTAATATTGGTTATTTTATTGCGGGTTTACTATTGCTGTTTAGAGACCCGATAAGCGACCCTGAAGGTTTAAAGAATCTCATTAAAACCGAGGCATTTATGTATAAAAACTAATTAAATTTAAATTGTAATAAATGTATCTGTATTAAAATTTGATTGGTCTATAGTTATTTCATATACCAAATAATCAAAAGATAACAGTTCCTTTTAATCAATAGTTAAATAAATTCGATTCTCCTAAATAGATTAATTGGTACCACATCGTGATTTTTTAAATTTGATTATATTTTAAATTAATTATAACAATATATATATATATGATATATTGCATTTTCATATGGAATAACTGTACTATCCCATGTTGCATGTACGTTGGTACCATGAATACGTACATATACAAATAGCGAACTAAATATAATATTTTAATATATATGTAAAATGTAGTATTCAAAATAATTTAAGGAAACAACACCCACGTTGGAGAGCCAAATTATGTAGTAAACACTTAATTAAGGGGAAAATGGAAGGAAGTTTACTTTAAAATTATAAATTTTCTCTAAGTTGTTTTTACATTTTAATATTTAATACTTCAGTTTTTATGAGAAATCTTAATATCAGGGCCGCTTATCGGGCCTCCAATAAAAACAGAAAAAAATGAATTTAAACTTACGATAAAAAAAACTATTACAAATCCGAAAAGTTATATAAATTTGGCAAAGTTCTCGAAATCTGGCGGTAAACGATATTTACTTAAAGGTTTACAGATGAATGTCTTTTTTACATACAATTTAGTTTCCGTTGCTTTGGTTTGTGTACTCGTGATTTGTTTTAATTTTATACAACACTAATTTCACTAACAGGCCATAGCTCTGGTTTTTTTTATCCTCTTCTCACTTTCCGACACTTTGTTCGTATTGTCAGGCTCAGTTTGCTGTGAAAACTTTAATGAAAGCTGATTACATTTAGCTCATCGCTGAATTCGACCACCACCGGATTACAACGGTCAGGTCCTCCAAAACACACTCACACTGAATATCTGAGTAACACTGGTCTGACTGTGTGACCACATATCTGCGTAACTTTACATTTTAATATTTTCTGACTATATCGGTGACTTGCTCTGCTCTCTCAACATCAGACAACTAGGTTACATTCTGCTCTCTCAAAATCTGACAAGCTAAAGTTCTGAGCGTCCATATATGCTTTCTCGACAATACACCTCGCAACCATTATCGACTCTGCATTCTCGCCAAACAATACTGTTCTTTACAATGCTCTGGCCTCAAAGATACGCTGCCAATAATTAAAGAAACAATTTATTAATTCATTACATATTTGTAATCTCCACAATATATTGTAACATGCCAATCGGTCATGTTGCATTTGCTTATTTCGGCGTCCTTTCTGCCGCGGCGCAATTGTTGGGGTACGCCGCGCTCGTGACGCGATTGCGAATTTTCAATTCAGTGTCCAGGGGAATTCTAACGGTGTGGAGTTCAAAATGTGTGGAACTAGTAATTGGAAAAATCTATTACGGATTTTGTAAGGCAGTCCATGAAACATCGTCGTTAAATTAAGCCATGAACTGAGTATTTGTAAAAACTCATGTCTCGAAGAATAATATTATTAAAGAAAAATCTAAGTTTAGATAATTTCTTTACATAAAAAAAATATCTGACGACCTAATTATTGATGTCCCTCGTGTGATGCAGTGCCGCGTCGGGTATTGTGCTTACGTCACGGTTTTGGCGAAAAAGCGGAGCGGTCAGTTACCAGGTGGCACTAGTAGAGAATGGAGCAGTTAATCTCCTATGGTAAGTCACACAACGTGGAGCATTTAATCTCCGTTGGGAGCGCACAAGGAGCGCTTAGCAGTTTAATCACCATGAGGAGCTTGTACGGAAAGGACGAATGTTTGGTGTCGGGAATAAAGCCATGGGCAAGAGGAGATCGCGGAGCTACCAATTATAGAGATGTCGCATAAGTTTATATCCACGCCCTGAGATTACTGTAATATCTCATGTCTCGAAGACAATAACGTTTTCATGTTGAATTTATGTTCTGATAATTTCTTTAATCTAAAATTATCTGGCGACCTAAAAAGAATTATTTTACGTGGGTGGGTGTGTGTGTGTGTGTGTGTGGTGATACTAATTGGAAAAGATATTGAAATACTCCGGTGATACATTAGCCAACGTATGAGTATTTTTGAATATTGGAGCATAGAATTATTAGAAATGTTGGGCCTATAAAATTGCGGAAAGTGGCAAAAGGACAAGAGAGGTCATTGTATTACAGTATATATTATTCGGTAAATAATTAAAGCAAGAACTAAGTAGATTAAGGAGATAAAACATGATGATTTATAGATTGTAATGTAACTTTATCGTATCCTATGAGAAGTACGTACATATGTTTTCCTGAGCCGGAGAACACCAGATGTGGTTGAGTGTGTGAGGAGGACACTGTGAACGAGACGAGTAAAGTATAGTTTGACACGCTGTTTTAGTCGTAGAAGAAAATAAAATCTAGGCATCCCGTCCACATATACGTACCATCAGGCATCCCGTCCACATATACGTACCATCCTGATACGAGGTACAGACAGGATATATTTATAGGGGGAAAAATAACTATCTTTGGACTAAATAAGCAATTTAACCACCACATTATACAATTCTGCCAGTGTATGTTACTCCACCGTTAGATCCAGCTAGCTCCTAACGAGAGAAATTTCTTTTAATTGTAAAATGATTGAAATTAATTGAATATATTGTAATACACCTCTTGATAATTAATTTTAAATTTATTTTTGAGACTTCGTCGCTCCAAAATAGAATAATCAACAATTCTTTAAAAAAAATTTTGTTTCAAGTTATTACCCAAAATTTGTTTTTTATTAACAACTTGAAATTTAATTAACTTGCTCCCATTGAATACCCAAACTATATATAAATTTTGATTATAGGAATTTAAATTAAACAAGTTATTAAATTTTATAAACAAAACAATTTTATTAATCTAAAATACAACTCAAGAAATCTCTGTATATTTTTATATTCTTTTACACCAACAATTAAATTACACTAACAATCCAGTTACATTTTATAAATCAGACTCTATACCCCAGAGTCTTCACTGGGTTGATAAGGAAACGGAACACTAAAATTTACAATTTAAACAATGCAGTTAAAATAAAATGAAAACGAAATCTGACTCATTACCCTTATTTAACAATTTACAGAATTTATCACTAAATGTCAATTTTATTTGGGTTTTCAGGAACGCACATCACTCTACAATGCCCTTCTGTGCACAGACTTTCACACACACGCTTCACAGACACATTCACTTTATCCTTTTTTGATATCCAGACTCCTGACTGCTTGCATGGACTAAAATGTTTTTTAGTAGTCATGGCCACCATCCAATTTGACCGAATATTTTATCACCAGCGCCAAATGTTCAGTTTGTTTGAAATATTTCGAAATGCCCAATAATGTTTATCTCCAAGCTTTCTTCTTTTCTCTCAGACGATCATTGATTAAATCCTTCCACAAAGTCAGTAAACCAACATTTAGTTATACTTTCAGCATCTATTTTCCACTGCTCATGCCTGCACGTACTCCTCCTTTGAGATCTACAGGCCAACTAACTTTTCTATCCGTTTCCCCCTCTCCAGAATATTCCTTTTTTTTCACAGTTTTTGAGTTCCCACGTTCGCCAAACAAACACCAACTGTTGGCTCACGCTCAGAGAGCCACTCAATACTATTAAAATAAACATTTCCTTTTCATATAATTGGAAGTCCACAAAAACTTTTGTCATTATTCCTTTAGGGTTTTGTTCCAACGTCTGTCAAAACATTAGCTCTAAGAGCCGCTAAACGTCCAATTATGGTCCTCCCCTTTTCCGCTGTCAATCATTTTATTATTTTCTTTTTTTTATACAAGCCATCCAAGAATCCCCAGTCTGAGTTGGTAAACAAATCTTATGAAATATGAACAAAATTTATGTCCTTCTTAACTGGGCATTACAATATATTAACATGATATAATAATTTATTCTTATTTCAATTGCTTCAAGTTATTGATAATTAGATTGCTACCCAAATTATCCAACGAAAATCCCGCAACGAGTTAGCATTTCATTAACCTCTTGAAATATAACAGTACACGTAAACTAAAATGGTTACTAGCTTAATTCACGACCACAAATAAAATCCAAGACTAAAAGAATCTCAGGTTAACAAGCTAATAAACAACTAGCCTTTGGAGGTTTTCATAAAACAAAATTTATTTTTATACGCGATAGTATTGTTGTTTCTTTTTGGGCAACAGGCTACATTAGGGTAATCCACGTTGGGCAACTCCCCTTTAATAGCATAGGAAGGGATTTGAAAGGGTAGAGGAAGGTAGCCAAGGGTTAACTAGGGCCCCCGGGTTATATTTTAAGGAACCTACCCGGCATTCGCCTAAAGAAATGCAGGGAAACCCCTAGAAAAACCTGCATCAGGTAGGTCGGGCATTGGGTACTTGTCCCACGCCCTTCCGATACCGGTAGAGGAGTTTGCTGTAGGGACGCAGCATTCCCTTCTCCGTGCCTCGACCAGTGTAGGAGGCAGCTGGCTGACTGTTCGAACAGTGAACAACTCTTACCGTATGCCAAAAGTCTGTGACCCCAGAACATACACCTCTCAAAACAGGGCGAGGTGCCTCGGCTTGTGGGAACCAGAGTTCAAAAACGGAGAGGAAATGGTGTTCCCAAAGGTAGCCCCTTCGTATCTCTCCTACAAGGTTTTGCCTGCGAGAGAACATCCCTCGCAGGTTACCAGCGAGAGAATCCTCTCGCAGGCTCGACTGACGATATTCGGGAATTCTCCTTCTACATAAAATAAAAGTGTCTAAAAATAACAACGAGTTAAAACAGTAAAAAACTAACTTAATAAAGTATAAATCTACTCCAGGAACGTTTTTGAGTAAATAAATACAACCTTTAACTAAATAGAGTTCAAAATATAGCTGATACCCCAAGAAAATAAAATATTTAAACGGTAACGTAAGAGGTTTAAAGCTACTCCGGGTAGCATTTTCTCAACCACGCAATCCGCCACGGAAGTGGAACATAAAATTTCATTAACCTAGGTTAATACAAGAATTAAACTTGTATGTGATACCTTCTACCATCACTCCCTTTTCCGTGCCTCGACCAGTTTAGGAGGCAGCTGGCCGACTATTCCAATGGGAATAGCATCCAACTCTTACCGTATGCCCAAGGTCTGTGACCCCGGAACATACACCTCTCAGAACAGGCCGAGGTGCCTTGGCTCGTGGGAACCTTAGTTCAAAAACGGAGAGGAAAAGGCATCCCCAAAGGTAGCCCTAATTGCGATTTGACCTAAAGAAATAAAAGTAAATAAATGTGACTGCAAGTCTCAACATTGTTATTTTTGTTAAAAATTTCAAGTGTTTTACTGTAACTGAAGATTGTTAAAACTTAATTTAAACAACTCAGTTTTTAAGGATATGTACTATCTCTAATAATTGTAACAATTATTTCATGTACCGTATGTTTTCTGTCTTCATACGTATTTCAATTTACAGAATGACTGTGACGTAATGTCGAAAGCTCTCTACCTGAAGTTTCAAATAAATCGGAGACTGTATAAAATGTTTTTTTTGTTACTAATAAATATTATAGCTGAATTATAGGTCCACTTAAAAGTACATTAGAAGAGGGCATGGTTGAACCATTCTATAAGTAAAGCTTCAACTTCTTCGAACTTAGCATTGCGAAGTCGCTTCAATATTAGACGTTCTTCCAATACCCCAAAGTTGAATTTCGTACATTCATATGGGTTTCATAGCTGCTTTCTACACTAGCAGTGTGTTTTCCAGTGGCAATTTTGAGCTTCTTCATATCAGCCAACAGTATTTACTTCATTTATACTTTAATAGTTTCCATGTATTACATATGTGAGTTCTACTACTAAGAACTCTAAGTTATTTTACTGTCTCCGCTTGTGATAATGATTTGTGGAAACGTTTGTCGTTGGTTGGTAAAGGTTATATGAGTAGACTTGTTTTCGTTGACACGGATTCTCCACTTTTTCGGCCAGACTTTAACTGTGGTTAACAGGTGTTCATGTAACTGTTAAGTTGGTGTGAAGCCAGTATGGCAGTATCGTCGGCAAAGGTTACTAAAACAGTTTCAATACGTGTTGGCATATCTCAAGAGTAGAGAGTGTACAACACTGGGGTCCTAATACACTTCCATGTGGGACACCAACTTAAATCGTGGGCAGCCTAGATATTGCGTGTGGGGTTGATCTTGAAACAATTGATCAATCAACTATGATTTAAGAAGAAAAGTAAGGTAGAGTATATTTAATTTTATAGTTTAGACCAGGGGTGTCAAACTGGAGACCCGCAGACTGCAGGTGGCACTCGAGGTAATTTTTGTGGTCAACGATTCTCTTATACACTCTGAGATACTGATATCTTCATAATAAACCAATACACATTGCCTTCTATACACACACACACAAATGAAAATAAAACATCAAGTAAAAAATTATAATGTTTCTAACTTACGCAGAAGCTCTCAATAACATCGTTATGAATTAAGAGACCCTATTCGTATGATTAAATCAATATCAAACGCACAGAGATTAATTTTCTTATTTCCGTTTGTGTGCATATAGAGATTTGTATAATCGTTTTTTATTTATATTTCGTTTATATAACACATTCTGTGACTCCAGATGACACTAACCGTTGGTACCAACATTGTTTCTCAAGACATTGATCATTTCAGGTAACTTTAAGAAGTTTTCCGCCGCAAGGAACAATGTTTTCCCCGTAACTCCACCCGCTCGTCATCTCAAGAAGTTTTCCTTGTATAGGAGACATGTCTATGACACTACATCAGATATAAGAGTGCACTTGGCAAAGATCGCGAGATGTCAAGAAATGAAACGTCATTCTTCTAAAATTAAGATATTAAGGAAGTGTAAAAGATATCAAAACCAGGACGAGTGGAACTATTGCTTCAGACTATAGTCGGAATGTTGTAGACATTCAAACAAGAGTCAACGAAATCAGGGTGATGACTAAATAAAACTTGGGAAATATGATGGTGTAATAAGAGAGTCATTAGAAAAAAGTATGGGAAGAGTGGCGAGGGTGTTATTAGTTACTTTGCGTAAAATTTAGGGGAAATTAAGACAACTGTTAGACAACCGTGGGCAAAGTTAGATGAATCGGAAGAATGGAAAACATATAAAAACCCAATGCTGACTAATACAAACAACTCAACAATTAAATGAAGGAAACCTTCAACGACATAACACTTCATCAAAAACGTAAAAAAATTGAACCTAATTATAAAGGATTTGAACAATTAAAAATAGAAGAAATGCTTTCAATGAATGCTTAGCTCTAACGGCTGTGAAAATGAACTAACGGATTAAGATACAAAAATCTCGAGCACATCAGGAATTGAACATACGACGTCCGCTAACTACCTTAAGTTCGATTCTTAGTCCGGTTAAGTTATTTCTATCCTAATAAGTTCATTTCGAATGGAGAGAATCTAGGTAATAAGTAAAAAGTAAACATCTATAACACAGAATAGATCACGAATCTACGAGAGAACAATTCGGCTTCGAGAATAAAGTGGAAATGGAAATGAAGCATTATTTCTAAGTGAAACAGAACAAACGTTTGTTCTACGGGCAAAAAAGCATTTGAAAGATTACATTGTGCTTGTAATGACGTACATTCTAAAACAAATTGGAATTGATTGAAGTAACAGTAGAGTAGGCTGAATCATCACAGTAAAAAGACAATTCACATGACAATTATAGGCAAACTGACATTTTTCACATTGGAAAAGTTGTAAGACAAGACTTGTTTTAACCTGTCTCATTCTGTATATAATGATAAATTCTGACATAGGAAGCTTTGAGAGATATTGTAAATGTTCGGTTTTAGGGGAAGAAAACTAACATATATATATTATATATTTATAAGATATGAAGAGACAAGTTCTAACAAATGAAGATTATGGATTGTTATAAAATGGCAATGAGGCTATTTATAGGAGAACGTCTTAAAATCCCAATGACAACCAAAATTTATGAACTGTTAGCCTGTTACACAACTATGTGTCTTTGACCAAATAATTTTTTTGAAGACATGATTATTGATATTATGGAAAATTTCAATTTGTATAAATGTGATTAAGTGCCTTATTTGGAATATTGCCCTATAAAAAACGGAAATTCGGATGAAAAGAAAGAAAATGTATTAAAAGCTTTGAAATATGAAGCTAAAGAAGAATGGAGGAATAAAAGTAGGCAAGATAAGAAAGTGGATGTTATAAGAAAAAATTTAATGGAGAATAGTTATTTGTTGGGAAAAAATGGATTGGCCTAATCCTGATACGGAAATACTTTCTGCATAGCGTTATTCAAGCCTAAATGAATATGAAAATTCCTATAGAACTGGAAGGAGAACACAGAATTGCACGAATAAAATATTTTTGTGCTGATAGAAGTAGCAAGTGGAGAAATGCTTTTTCTGAACTGGTTCAAAGGTCTCTCACAACAAGAATAACAATAACAATAATATCGGTCAAATTTAAATTTTTAAGATTACAAAAATAATATTATTAATTATTATTGAAAAAATTTAGAAGTCGATCTTCGGATGAAAATTCTAACTCCTAGATTTTGACATGGACTATGTTGAATGAAACGTTGCCAAAGATATTAAGTGACTACATTTTACTCCCTTTGAATTAGTAATACCTTGTCTAATCATTTAGGTGCATCTTTGCGTTTGTGTTTGTGGGGTTTTGGGGCAAGTTTGGAAGTTCAACATTGAACGATACGATACCGGCAATTTAAACTTGTCATTTAAAATGGTACGTTGAGCTTATTATCTTTGGTAGATGTAGAATTAATTTTTATTTTGGTTTTACGTGTTAATGTTCAGCTATCTGTTGATAATATGGCGCCTTTTCTCAATTATTTACTAAGTTATTTTCTGTTATCTGTATGTTTTATTTTCAGTCTCACACAATATTACTCCTTCAGCCTGGGCCTAAGCCAGAGACCAGAACATATTCTGATTTCGAAACTGTGAATGAATGTATGGAAGGTAATTTTAAACCATTTAAATTCATTCAATATTACTTTTGATCCAACCATGTGATGAATATTGCTATGTTGTAAAATATTTCAAGAATATGGGTGAAACCATTAGAAGTATCATCGTCTCTCGTGAATACTTTCAAATCAAAATTAGTAGCAGTTATATTGTTTTCCCATTACAATCAAATTTCTATTTTTACTGACAAATCAAGTATTGCTATCAGTCATTTAGTTTTGTATTATTTTGACCAACAAGTACTGTCATTTATATTAAATTGTGGGTATGATAATCATAACCGATCCATGGTAATTACTCCACTACACCTAGACCAGTTAACTTTTCATAGATACTTAATTTGTTTTCTTCTGCTCAAATATTTACTGTCAATTTACTCCAGTACTAATTTCCTTACCAACTATTGTGCATAATTTCTTACTTAATTTGGATTTATACCAATTGGTCATTAGTGTTAATGTGGTTTGTTTTTTGTTATTATTCTGAGTGGAGTGTGTAGCTAGTAGTGGGAATACAACAGTAGTGTATGCAAAATTGTCACTTGATAACAAGCTGATTCATAGCACCTAGAAATGTATCTTATTAGAATGTTAATTTTTCATCTATTTTAAATATTGTAGGTTTCTCTCATAATATAATGCCCAACTATATTTAGTGTTGAAAGTTAAATAATATAATGCCCAACTATATTTAGTGTTGAAAGTTAAATAAGTATGCTCTTGATGCAATTTTTTTAGCTTAAAAGTAAAAGGTTTTTGTGACACCACTTTTGTATTGTTAACAAATATCATTCATATATTCAGTTTGTTATTACTTAATCATTTCATTATTAGATACAAAGACTTAAAGTTTTATTTGTTACCATTTTTCTTGCATTTTAAAAATGTTATCCAGCGACTGTTAGAATATATATTTGAATCCAAATAATACTGCAAACACTTTAAAAGAAAAAATAACTTATTTCCTAACCAATTGCACATTATGAACAAATTATATTATTTCTAATTTTAGTACAAAAAATATTATCATAGAAGATTGTCAGACTTATATTCCTATATATATTACTTTGTCTTCTCTGAACACAGTTGTAGGATCTTACATAATCATAATCTACTTTTATTTAAACAATAAAGTCCCTATAATTTTATTCTATAAGAACATATAACTTTTAATAAGGAAGCAAAAATATAAACAAAGAAAATTGTTATTTGTTACATACATATTAAACTTTCTTTAATACTTATTTCATTGACAATTATTTGAAATAGCCAAATACAGACAAAATTAAGTGATGATATAAATACCACACGTTTCTGGGATCCTCATCCCTTTTGCACTTTATCTGATGAAAGGAACAAGGATCCCAGAAGTGTGTGGTATTTATATCTTCACTTAATTTTGTCTGTATTTTGCTATTTAAACTAATTATAATTTATATATACATATTGTATTATTTTCACTTATTTAATTGAAACCATTTCTTTTCAATGTAAATGATCACTGCATATCTTTCCTTTTTGTATTACTAGCCAATTTTGTGGGCATTTATTCTGCTGAAAAATTATTTAGTTTCTCACTAATCTATTGTCATTTTGAATATTTTTCAATTAGGCCATTTTGCCGGATACTGACTGGAACCGAGCATTTGACATTGGTGGTGTCACTGCTCATCTCAACGATTTGACCTTATATTGATAATTTTCCTCGTATTGGAACCACCTACCTTTCTATTCTGTTGATGGAGGCTGTACATGATAACTGGCATGGTGAATGTCAGAATTAAATTTAACGACTACCATAAACCTGGATTCTACACTAATGGCTGTTGCTTGTTGCATTATGTACCTCCAATCCTAATGTTTCTCCCCTCCCGTTCTGTTAGGGGGTTGACATTAAGCACAAAACATTAGGTGACAATCATTCTCAGTGACCTAAAAAACTATTTATTAAATTTTAATATTGGCCATTTTCATGTTTTATTAAAATTCTGTCCTTATTGTTAGGGGTGTCTTACCCTATAATGTTTATTACAGGATTTTAAGTTACATGTGTACAGAGTATGCTTGAAAATTCTGCTCGAGTTTAAATTTGTATACAGAACTTATGCATGCATACATACGTTTTTATGTATGGTGGACACGTGGGTTGCGAACAACTTTTGAAAACAAATATTTCCTCAGGTTATGCACAGAACTTTGACTGCTGACTCTGTTAAATTCCTGTTTACTATTGAGGAAATAAAAAAATATGACCTGATTCTTTCTTCAAATCCCATTACATTACTTCAGCCAACATTTCCATAGTGTATGTACTTCCAAAAATTCATATTGATTCAATTGCTTTAAGAATCATTGTTTCCTCAATTGACATAATTTATATAATTTTGAATTAGTTTTTGCAAAAAAAAAAACTTATCACTTGTGTTATAATGAAGA
This sequence comes from Zhengitettix transpicula, assembly GCA_037074705.1. Classification (NCBI taxonomy): domain Eukaryota; kingdom Metazoa; phylum Arthropoda; class Insecta; order Orthoptera; family Tetrigidae; genus Zhengitettix; species Zhengitettix transpicula. The sequence goes on along the minus strand of CM073591.1, from coordinate 182,160,199 downwards.
ACCTCATTTTTCTAATCAGATTCCTATTGAATTTATCCAAAAGATATCTATATATTCTGTCAGATCATATTCTTTTATCTCATGTTGTGGTTTCTTTATTTACTAGATAGAATCCCCTTTGATTTTGTCATCAATAGTTTAAAATCTAGATGGTCCTTCATTAAAGATTTCACTACACTTTATTGGTTTGAAATGAAAATATAATAAGTCTGTTTTGAAATATAATAATACAATAAAATATCAAAGTAATAGACAAAATGAAGTGATTATACAAATACCACAAAACATTTCTGGAAACCATGTTACTTTCAATTGCCTAAAAAAAACATGAGCCAAGAGTGACACAATACACAACATTTCTTCCTATATCCTTAACATGTTTTTTAAAGCCCTCAATGAAGAAAACCACTGAAAAATTTCTCTACAATTTATTGTTAAGATATTGTTACCGCCCTTCATTACCACTCTTCAATTTCTCTTGATGTCATTTACTTGTTCAACTCTATTCCCACTGTCTTAGTCATTAACAGTTTCAAAACTGCATGGCCCATTTTAAGTCAATTTACTAAACTTCCACTTAATGAAATTTTATGCATTTTAAATCTTATCCTCAACTCCACTTATTTTGAGTTTATTCAAGTTCACTATCATCAAATCAAAGGTTCTCCCATGGGAAGCCCCCTTAGTCCTTTTTTCTGAGATTGTTATGAGAGATTTAGAGAATTCTTGTCTTTCTGTACTTCCTATCCAACCTCTTTGCTACATCAGATACATATTTTGCATTGTTTGGTCTTCTCAAATCAACCTTATAGTCAATACTTTCAATAATTATCATCCCAGTCTAAATTCACCTATGAACTTGAATTGAACCATTCGCTTAATTTCCTTGATGTCACTGTATCCATTCACAACACTTTCACCTTCACCAATTGGTTCAGAAGACCTACACACTCAGGATGTGTTCTCAATTTTATTTATCATCCTCCTAACCAAAATAGAGCTGTGGTAGACAGAGCTATATTACTTTCTAAGTTCTATCAACACAACATAAATGTTATCCCTAACATGTTAATTTCTAATGAGTACCCTTTCAAATTTAATAATAAACACTAGAACATAATCAAATATCCTACTACTGCTACTCATCCCCAATCCAATTTTTTTCTCATACTTTTTTTATTACAAATTTCTGCATCATTAGTTCATCTAAATTTAAAAGAGTATCAAATATTTATCATTTACAGATCTACTAATACTCTTGACTTCTGGATTAAAAACTACACTGACCTAGTTGACACCTATAGTGTGTAGTTTACAAAATCTCTTGCTCTAATTGTAATTTCCTGATACATAGGGCAAACAACTTAACACCCCGTAACAAGGAACGTATATCTGATATCAACCTTCCCATTCATAAACCATCTGTAGTCTCCAATAATCAATTCCAAACATTCATTTGATTGGGAAAATGTTCATATGAAATGCAACATCACAGCAATTAATGAAACGCAACAATCACAATGATCCCTTATTGTTATGCTAACTCGTCTGCTTTACCATTGTCATTATGTTTTGCTTTTGAGTTTGTCAACTGTATTGTGTTGCTCTTGGCTCTTTTGTGTGTTTTGTGTTGTTTTTTTACGTTTAAACTTATATCTTTCAATAGGTATGTTGGCATATTTTGTATTAACCCACTCTGACAAATTGCATGAATTAATGGTTGTATTTAATAATTACTGTTCAAATATTAAATTCACTTATGAATTGGAAAAGAATTGTTGTCTGAACTTTTTATAATTGTCTATATTTTGTCAGAATTATATTTTAACAAATCTGATTACTCAGGTACAGTTTTGAATTTTTCTGTCTAGTCATCCAATTAATGAATAAGAAAGATAGCCAATTCAGACAAATTTCGTTGAGAAGCTTTGTTATTGTCTGATATATCACATCATACTGATAATCTTAACTATGTATTCAAAATCTTTCTTGAAATGATTATCTTATTGATTTTATTGTCATCTTATTGTAAAGAAGATTATTGTAAATCTTATTGTAATCTTAGAATTAATTACATTTATAACAATATAAAAAGTATTGTCTGTCAAGAAATGACTACTAATAGTGATTTTATTGTTTTACCATATTATGATTCCTTATTTACAAAATTTAAAATGTTATTTAAAACATTAAATATCCTTAATTTTCAAAACTGTTTATTGTTTGTCATCTTTGTTAAAAGAACATAAAAAATATTTTTTAAAATCAATTTGCTGCTGAGAGCAACCTGTGGCAGTGTGATGAATCTGTTATGCTTTTACAGTTGAAAGAAAAATTTCCAGAAACAGGCTCTACTTGTGTAAATGTACAAACACTAACATTATTACCCAGAATGTGGAGAATTCATCAAATTCAGGAAGAATTTTGTGTAACTTATTACATGACACAAAATTCTAAACTCCTTTAGAAGATCAGGGTATCTTGATTGACTGACTCTTTGACGCTATGGCCCTTGTAGAATCTTGGTCTTCGTCAGGGTATCTTAGCTACTCCAAATATTAGACCTGGGAAGACTCAGTGACTGCACAATTGAAAATTTTATTGCATACTATAATAGGATAAGTAAACTGAAGTTTACCAGGGTAAAAAGATTTAGTTACTGTGATTTGAATCAGGATTAAAAGTGCAAATACAGAAATTTCTTATTTTAGGAAATCTAAAAAGAATATTTTAAAATGTACCAATGTACAAGTAGGATTTTCAAAGTTCTGTTACTTGCACCCTAAAAACTGTTTGCTGGCTGGTGCAAATAGAGTACACTGTCTTTGTGTGTTGTATATGTGAAAATGTAGAACTTATGCATGGTGCAAATTCAAAGACTTAGCTAGTACTGGTGTATTACCAATTAGAATAATTTCTATCCCTTCTCTTCAAGAATGTTTCTTCATGTGTTATTCTTCTCCTGGAATATCATACTTATTAGAACAAATAAGCAGCTTCTTCAAGATCAATGGGACTGATGAAATAATGTACAAGTTGTCGACTACAACTAATCTCTCAAGGCTTATGACAGTTCTTTTACCTCATTCTTTCATAGCTGCTCAGCAACCAATATTGGTAATCAATGTGTAGTAATGTGTGATTTTTCTGAGAATTATTCATTTGTACTGCAGGATGCAGTCCAAGGATATCATTGGAACAATTCACTACTATTGTCTTGTATTACAAAAATTCAGACATACTTAAAATAGATCATGTTTCTTTTGTTGTAATCTCAGAATGCCTCAAGCATGACACTGTCAGTGTTCAACTTTTCCAGAACAAAATGTTACAGTTCATGTCATCACATTTTGGCAATAAAGTAAAACATATCTATTACTTCTCAGATGGAAGAATTTTATCAATTTGTGCTATCATAATGTAGATTTCGGTATCACAACTGAGTTGCATTTCTTTGCCTCCTCACATGGCATGGGCCATGTGATAGTGAGGCAGGCACTATTAAAAGATTAGTTGCACTCACCGGCCTTCAGAATTCATTCAATGACCAAATTATGACACCAAGACAATTGTATGATTGGGCTTGCATAAACATCCTTACTTGCCATTTTAAATACATCAGGGAGAAGGAGTAAGAGAATCATGTGAAGTCTGAGAAACATCATAGCAGTGCTCAACCAATTCCTGGTACTGAAAAACTTCACTGTGTAATACCAATAAGCCACACAGCTGTGAAAACCAAGATATATTCAAACTCAGCTGAATACAAGTCAGTGTTGCTAAATGCATTAGTATTGAATATGGAGGTATTCATGGCTATATCATTGTGTGTGACAAGCAGAGGTGGTGGGTTGGGTGTGGTTTGGATATGAACATTCTTACAGAAGAAGTTAAGATAAGTTTTCTGCATCCACGTGGACCATCAGTCATTCACATGCCCTCGGAAGCTAAGATATATTTGAAGTGGATAAAACAGCAATCATTACAAAGGTTACCTTATCAAACAGCAACAGTTTGAACATATTTCTTGGAGGCAAGTGAATTGGAGATCTTGATGGCATCACTTTCCTAACAGTTTTACTCATTAACTGAACTCTTCATGTGCATTTGTACCATTACATTTTTTTAAATGTGAAACTGGAACAAATGCATTAAAAGGTACTATTAAAACTACTACCATCTCAGAATGCCTCGATCATGACACTCGACTGTAAAATCGTCACATATGCTTCGGAAAATCTGAAGTGTGTGTGTGTGTATATATATATATATATATATATATATATATATATATATATATATATTGTAATAGTGAGAATGTGACATTGTCAAAAATATTGGTATGGAAAGGATAGAGAGATAGGTTGTGGCTTACCTGAAAGTGAAGTACGGTGTCGCCATGAGGAACTGAAGGTTGTTCTTCAAATTTTCGGAGGCTCTCAGCCTCCTTCTTCAGGAAGGAGTGTTACACCATTCCATGCACCGGCCGGCTGCGGACTGGCGACACCGTACTTCACTTTCAGGTAAGCCACAACCTATCTCTCTATCCTTTCCATACCAATATATATATATATATATGCAGTATACCATTACCTGCAGCAGTGTACACCATGTGTTTCCAGTATATTTTGCACTCCCTTTCCATCTAGGTGGCAGCCAAATATTTGGCACACGAGTACAAGTCTATTAGAGTAATAAAATATATTTTTTCCATAAGTTTTTCAGATGAAATATTTGAGATTTTCAAGGTCACGGGTTGTGGGTATTGTTGGAAAGTTTTATTCATTAGCTTTTCAGTGTTTAAATTTTTTTTATAGTCCATTTAAAATTATGTCTATGTGTAAAATTTGAACTGTGTGATGTGGCAATAATCACTGTTCAAGTAAACTATACAGTTCAGTACATATCAGTGATACCTTATGCAACAAGTAGCTCTGTTTTGTTTACAATTACTTCTTTGAATTAAATCACCACAATTATGTCATTATTTATTATTATCTATGTCATTACTAAGAAATTGTGCTAATCATAATTTTGTTCAAACTTATTCCTGCAGGTGTTTGTAAAATATATGAAGAACATTTGAAGCGACAAAATCCTAATACACCTTCCATTACATATGACATCAGTCAACTATTTGATTTTGTTGACCAGTTAACAGACCTGTCCTGCCTAGTGTAAGTTAAATTTCTTTTTGCTGTTGTACAAGTGAATTTTAGAATAAACATTTTATAATTCATGTATTTAGAAAATTAATTTTAGTTAATTCATTCTGTACAATGTCCCCAACTATTTTTCAGATATCAGAAGAGTACAAATTCATATGCACCATATAATAAAGATTGGATTAAAGAAAAGATTTATGTTCTTTTACGCCGCCAAGCTGGTGGATCTCAATAGAAATCTTAGTTTGCAAGAATTTAATGTGCACTGTGGAACATTGATGCGAATGTGATTATTTTGAACACTTATAATTTCACTTTACTTGTGAATTTACATTTGACTGATTTGCCTATATCTTGTTCAGTTAAATAATTTGTTTTATTCTTGGTTCTCTTTTCAATGTCAACTTGATGTAATTGTTTTATTTGGCAGTATACTGAAGATAGTAATTATAGCATTGTGTTGCAACTCATTGTGGAAGTATAACTGTCAATCATTCTATATATAGCTATCAGACTGATTTTTCTGTAGAAATTTAATCAAGTAAAGGGTATATCAGTTCAACGTAATATAATTAAATATACCTTGGAAGCATTATATTTTTATTTTGTTTTTATCACTGTTCTTTAAATTATAAAACACTAAATTAGTTTTTATTGGCAAAATACTTATGAGTTCATTTATTTGTTTTTGTGCAAGTAATTCTAAACAACAATAGCTAGTTTTTGAAAGAAAGAAAATTGTTTCACATTGGTGAAAATTGGACCTCTGAAACTGTGTTGTGTTTTTCAATCTTTGTTGAATTTAACATTTAAAACTACATTTATAATTTTTCCATTTATTCCAATCATTATAAAACGTTAAATCTGAAAGAATGAATGCATACAAAAAGAATTTTGATTGGATTTCAGTGTGTTTTTATGTATTGTATAATAGTGATTTACAGTGGAAGATATATTTTTTAAATAAAGTGATGTATGTATAAAACTATTATGTTATTCTGTTTGGCTGAGTGCCACTAAGTGCTGTTTTCCATTTTTATGGTGATGTAGCAATTTACGACCTGTGAGAATGTGGAATAATAGTGTAAGGTAATGAGGTTTTAGTGGGTTGGCTGAAAGGGCACTTAAGTGGTAGGGATTTTACACAGGCAGGAGTGTCAAGAGTTGTCAGTCAGCCTGTGGAAAGGGCAGAGAACACTGGTCCAACCTGTTGACCTTGATCTTCAACTTGGGCAAGGTCAGACAACCATCTTCATCTGTTTGTGTAAGTACAAGTTGTGCATTAGTTTTGTCACCTGCAAATAAGTGTATTATATTATTTCTGTTTTCAAACAATCGTTTGTTGTTATTTTTTTTATTCATAACATAAAATAATGGATGTATTATTCTTTTGAAGCTTCTGCTAACTCATGTAGTCTTATTTATAAAGGTTTGCATGATGATTATTTATGTTCCACCAACATGTTATATAATATTGCAATAATGTGTATAACTTTTTTATGTATTAAACAATGTAACAATGTTATTATTTTAAAAGTGAATTGTAGAAAGTAATTTGAATGTAAATGACTGGTTGTGACATTGTTATATGCAAATGTGTTTTCCATACAATGAAGCACTTAATGCAGGAATTCTTACATCGTTGGAGACCTTTGTACTTTCCCTTCCAATTTCATCTTGTAATGAAGAGGAATATGAAAAAATTCAAACCAAACCATTTTAAAGGAAATATTTTCACTGGCTTTAAATTATTTGATGAAAAGTGATTTAGAAATGTTATGGATTTTACTCAATTCTACTTAAGTATAATAGGCTATTTTTAAAAAATTAAAAATGAATCAATTTTTTTATTCAAATTTATTTATATTTTCAGAATGGATAAATACATACTTTTTCTTGTATTGGTCATTTTGACATGTCAAGTGCAAGCTCAAGATGGTCGTAGCATTGAATCAGGCAATAACAATAGGTTACTGCCTACTTACGTGCCAAATTGTCGCTGTGAACGAAGAAACAAATGTGAGAGACTACAAATTTCTGTAGCTCCTAGGTGTCCTGAAGAATTCTTTTTTTGCTGCTTTCCCAGATTGCCTGAATCAGAGGAAGAACCGTAGACTCAATTTTTTTTATCCTGTTGTGAAAGAATTCTCAATTATAAATATATTGTTACATTTACTGTTTTCAAACTCAGTATATGGAAAACTTATCACAACAAATAATATAGTTTCTGTTCAATAATTGTATGACTTGTGAGATTAGTAGTGTTATTTCATCCTAATTAAATGTACAAGTTAATTACACATCAGTTTTCAGGTAGTGCAATTGTGAATTATTAAAAATTACTTTTATAATTTAATTTATTTTTGTAAAGTGGACTAAACTGTTTAAGAAAATGTATTTGTGAAATTAAATTAGAAAATTTTAATTATTCAAAATGTGCTGAATTTTTCTATCTAGCATTGGAGAGAAAAACATTAATAACTTATTTGTACCGTGTAGCTTCAATATTCTGATTATATCAAAGTAGTTTGCAACCCTGTTGACTAGAATTAGGAGAACCTTTGTGCAAGATATTTGTGGCAGTGAGATTAGTGTGTACATGTATAACCATTTCTTTTTCAATTAAAACGTCACGTAAATTATGCACTTAGAGCATTTATATTCTATAAACTCTTGGAAACTGTGATATTTCTAAATAATCATTTCAGACATAGTTAAGACAATAGGATTCATTGCTTGTCCTACAATCTGATATTGAAATACATTATTAAAGAGCTTTTTTATCGGCCTTAAGGATTAAGAGTATAAGTGTGGAAGATGTGAATGAAATTTTGTCATAAAAAATTGAAAAGGCTTTTCAAATGACATCCTTGAATGTTTTAATGTGTAGTTTGTGTAACATGTTTGAATTTTAACAAAATTAAATATTTAAAACTTTGTAGAGATGTTTTTTGGTGTACTCAATATGTCATTTCATTGCACCTTTGCTCAATTTTAAAAATCAAGATGTACCTCTTTTTATAGATATTCAATTAGTAATGTAAAGTACCAAACATACGTTTATGAACAGAGATGCATGGAAAGTACTACTTGTATCTCAATAAACACATCTGGATGTTCATATCAAGAACCTAAGTTTCTTGGCTCAGTTATCAGACATTATTCTGATTCACCTATTAATGAGTGTTGAATTTTTGAATTCTAATTCATTTGATGTTTTAAAATTCTATATTCATATTGTTTTGTAATAATTTTAACTCATTTATAATCACTGTTCATAACTTCAGAATACTAGTATCAGGTTTTATTTACTAAATTTACCATGCCCCATTTCCTGGCAGTGAGTTTCACATAAAGTGCAACAGCTGCTCTTGCCAATCTGAGACTTTGTTACCTAATAAATGTAGACAGCTGGTTTTAATACTTTGTAACCCTTTATAGACTATACCTATTAGCATATTTGGGTAATAATGACATTGTATATATTTTTTAATATTGTAAGTAGGGGATGAGAATGTTCCAGCATATAAAATGGTAAGCATTGCTGAACAGTGAGGTTAGGTTGGTAATGGTGTTAATGAAGTTATTCAACATTCCTATATTTGGAATGCTATGTACGTTATTTTGCATCTGTACGTTTTTTAATTGCCGGTTAGAAACGACTCAAGGAAGGTAATTAGGGTATTTTCAAACTTAGGCTATTCAAGAAATTTGCCTTTAATCTCAGTTTGTATAACGATTCTTTATAATTTTTAGTTATACGGTCATATATGCTGAGAAGGAAAAATTAAATTACCGCGATTTGTTCACATTCCAGCAATGTACACGCGCCTGCATTGTTTCGGCTTGTGTGTTTCCGACTCAAAAAAGTTTTATTTTATTTCGTTAAAATATGGTATGGTATATCTATTCAAATTCCATTGATTTAAGTAATTTATTCCATTAATCACTGAATGAGGAAATAGAATAGACCTACGTCATTACATAAATTACAATATAATCACTCGAAGTTGACATGCTCTTAACTAAAAATTAAGAGCTATTTAATTTCTGCTTTCAGGACTTCAAAAATTGCTTACACAATTTACTGTATCGCCTTTGCTAAAAGTAGGCACTAGGTAAAAAATAATTATTTAGAACAGGACAGGGAGCTACTTTAATATAATATTATATAATTATTATAATAATAGAAAGTGCTAGACGAGCAAGATTCAACTTGAAAACAGATTCTTGCTAAAATATCTATAAATCTTTATATTACATATTATTTTACAAGCCGTCTTCAATTGACATTAATTATAAACTTTCAATTCTTGCACCAAACTTAATGCTATAGATTATAGAAATAAATTAGAAAACAACAGTAAAGTGCCTTTTCTGCAACGTGTTAGTCTTTGACTGGTGAGTAGTTGTCCACTGCCATTTGAGCGCAATTATCTAGATGATTTGTCATTCTATAGATTCGCACAGGTAGCTTGAGATGAACAAAACTTTCACTCTCAGTGCCACACGGAGCAACACTCAATATTTTTTTGGTAGGATTGGCCAGATTTAGTCCGTTGGAATTGTTTTTAGAGTCAAATCAATATGAATTCAAGCACTGACTCGTCCTCGTCAAATGATCCAGTTACGCAGATAGAAAATTCTTCATTGACTTTTAGCAAAGACGAAGCAGTAAATTGTGTGATAAGACCTGAAAGTAGAGATGAAATAGCCCTCTTAAATCGAATATAATTTTTACCACCTTTCTTGTCGAAAAGGGTTGAGAACAACTGGTTTTTTCAATATGTTTGTTCAAGACAATAAATTATTTGACGTCTCCATTTCCAAAGTTGCCTCCAACAGCTCCAATTTAACTGAAAATGATTGAATATCTATAATGAATGTACTAAATTAATGAGTTAGTGGAAACTATATCAGTATCACATATGCAGACGGAAAACAAACAGTACGGGAATTTCTTATTCTCTCATTTGTCCAATAAACTTTCGCGATCTATCATTTGGCGACTCCCGATTTAGAGACTTGACTATCACTAATAAAGTATTGAATTACACATCAAACGAGAATAAACGCAAAATCAGACATACGCACACTAGGAAAAAGCACAAAAAACGGACAAGTCATTTCATGAAACTGAACGACGACAAATCTGGCATTTCATAGAAACTTTTTTTTTTATGTAACAGGCTACAAGAGGGTAATCCAAATGGTGGCAACTCCCCTTTAATAGCATAGGAAGGGATTTGAAAGGGGAGATGCGGAAGGGTAGAGGAAGGTAGCCAAGGGTTAACTAGGGCCCCCGGGATATATTTTAAGGATCCTACCTGGCATTCGCCTAAAGAAATGCAGGACAAACCCCATAAAAACCTGCATCAGGTAGGTCGGGCATTGGGTACTTGTCCCACGCCCTTCCGATAGCGGGAGAGGAGTTTGCTGTGGGGACGCAGCACTCCCTTCTCCATGCCTCGACCAGTTTAGGAACAAGCTGGCCGACTATTCCAATGGGAATAGCGGACAACTCTTACCGTATGCCCAAGTCTGTGACCCCGGAACATACACCTCTCAGAACAGGCCGAGGTGCCTCGGCTTGTGGGAACCTTAGTTCAAAAACGGAGAAGAAAAGGCATCCCCAAAGGTTAGCCCCTTCGTATCTCTCCTACATGGTTATACCTACGAAAGAACATCCCTCGCAGGTACTGCCTGCGAGAGAATAGCCCTCGCAGATAGTGTTCATAGAAACTCCACAAAAGGCCGTACATAAAACGAAGAAAAGACCAAACCGAGTGTAAGAAAGTTATGAGATAAGTAGTTTAAAGGACAAACACAGTTGCAATATATCTTGATATATCAAAAATTAATTATTATGGGAACGATCAAGAAACTCCTGTACTGAGTTAAACGCTTCTTTCATTGATTTACTCTTATTATTGTACTTCACCTCTTGAGAAAGACTATTGTGTAAAACTATTCCTGAATGGTCAATACTCTGGTAGAGAGCAAGTCGATGCTGAGCGATTTCAACTCTCATAATCGTGAGATTAGCCATTCGTTTGAAACAGATTCATGTTCAATGGTAGAGTTAATATTCGCAGACCTTTGGAAAAAGGTTTACAACTAGACTTATAATTCGTACTCGAAAGTATTCTAATAGTTCTGTGACTTGAATATTTTAATGCTCCTGGAGAAATTGTCGCAATTTGCAATGGCGTGACACGTAAGGGAATGAAAATACGCAAAGTAAATAATTTTCGTAGTGTTGATGTCAACATGTTACATTAATGTTCTGAGAGAATAACAATCCCAGCAAGCAGATCTATATCGTGAGGTCACTTTAATTTGGTATCAATAAGACCCAGAAAAGGCGCATCTGCTGAGAACTGGACTAACTTGCTTTTATCTAGATTTATTAACGTTAAACCACACATTTAGTTCGACCAGAGTGTTGTCTAAGTTTCTAATAAGATTCTCCACATTTTTATCCGCAATCACTACATTTGTATCATCCGCATATATGATTTAATAGGGTGAACGAATCCTGGTCGATCATTTATATGAAGAATGAAAAGTAAAGACCCAAGAATTGAGCCTTGAGGACCACTTCACGTAATTAATTCTCCATCAGATATATTAATATGCCCATTTTAGAAGTAAGGCGTTTCCTCGTATACCATAATATTCTAACTTTCCAAGTAAAATTTTAGGATCAACCGTGTCGGATGTCTTAGACAGATCAGCAAATATTCTAGCCACCTTCAATCTGTCGTTCAATGAATTTGGAATAAATTCGTACATTATACTATTTGCGGATTTTCCTTTACGGAAACCATGCTGTGAGGAACTTTAAATATATTATATTTGCTTAAGAAATTAACGTAAAATTATTTTTTCAACAATTTTGGAAGCAGAGAAAATGGGCTTTTAATTCTGATACGTTGGACGGTGAACTTTTCTTGAATAAGGCGATTTTCAGACCACCGGGACTTATTCCAGTTTCAGTACAGCTGTTAAATACGAATTGAAGGGGAAATTCTATTACATCGTCACACTCTTTTACCATTTTTCTTGTTATGTCATATATATCTGCTGCTTGGGAACACTTAGTTTCTTATCACTGAAATTATTTCATCTTTTATTTAGGTGTAGATACACTATGTATAGGGTAATCCACATCGTGGCAACTCCCCTCTTATAGCATAGGAAAAGGAGTGAAAGGGGGGGATGCGGAAAGGTAGCCAAGGGTTAACTAGGGCCCCCGCCTCCGTCTCTTCTAAAAGGTTCTGTCTGCGAGAGAATGCCCTCGTAGTTTAATTAGTACTCTATGTCAACTTTTAACAGAAGAAAATTTGGTAGAGAACCATGTAGGAGAGATACGAAGGGGCTACCTTTGGGGATGCCTTTTCCTCTCCGTTTTTGAACTAAGGTTCCCACAAGCCGAGGCAACTCGGCCTGTTCTGAGAGGTGCATGTTCCGGGGTCACAGACCTTGGGCATGCGGTAAGAGTTGTCGGCTATTCCCATTGGAATAGTCGGCCAGCTGCCTCCTAAACTGGTCGAGGTACGGAGAAGGGAATGCTGCGTCCCCACAGCAAACTCCTCTCCCGCTATCGGAAGGGCGTGGGACAAGTACCCAATGCCCGACCTACCTGATGCAGGTTTTTCTAGGGTTTGTCCTGCATTTCTTTAGGCGAATTTCGGGTAGGATCCTTAAAATATAGCCCGGGGGCCCTAGTTAACCCTTGGCTACCTTCCTCTACCCTTCCGCTTCCCCCCTTTCAAAGCCCTTCCTATGCTATTAAAGGGGAGTTGCCCAATTTGGATTACCCTCATGTAGCCTGTTGCCCTAAAAAAAATGAACGATCATCTCCTCCACACATTCTATAGGTTAATATAATTTATCTTTGTTTACCTGGCTCTACAAGTTAGGCGCAATTCACGGCTTGGATATAATATTACACTATATATCTAAGAGTACATAAATTAAGGAGAGAGGATTAAGTGCATATAATCACATCTTTGGGTTATTACAAATGTGCGTGGTAATTATTATTTAAGGAAGTCTTGGTAGTCCGTTGTGTTTTTTTTATTTTGACCGAGGTTTAGTTTGTTTGCACTTGTACACTTTACTATTTTTTAAAAGAAATTCCTGCTTAGCTCGTGGATATCGTCTGTATTAGGTGGAACCTCTCTAACTCTTGATGTATTTGACTGTTTCGTATGAACCACGGCCAATTAATTGCGATACTTTATTCTGGTTTGAAGTTTCTTGAGCGAAGTTGTAGGTGCGTTGCTCCAAGCTGGGCAGGCGTACTTAAGAATGGGTTGTAGAATCTATTTAAAAATTAGGAGCGAGGATTCAGTTGGAAGGTGAGATTTTCGGTGGATCAGAGTGAATCTCGCGTAGCACTCATTTAGTTTTTAATGAAAGGGTTAATGAAAGTTTTGCATCTATGTGGACCCCTAGATACTTTATCGCGGAGTTATTTGGATTCCGTGATATTAAATTATTGTGTAGTCGAAGTGTCGGCAGATTAGTGTAATGCTTGAGTGTAAACATAATTTAGCAGTGTCGATTTTTATTTTCCATTTGTATACTAATCACACGTTACATTAATTGCATTTTGAACATGTTCAACTGTAGTTTCTATTTTGGCGCTCTGTGCTAGTATCGCGGTGTCATCCACAAACATGGCTACCGTTGAGTCGTTCACTGTGGGCACATCGTGTACGTAGAGAATAAACTACGTTGGTCCCTCTCTTTTGTTGATTTGATGCTAGATAGTGATGCGTTTATCTTTACTCTGAACGGTAAGCGTTTGAGACGTCAGAGAGGGAAAGCGATGAGCGTGAACCTACTGCAGTCGCCGTAATGATGTCGTCGCGTGTGGTAGCTAAGCTTCTCTTGTTGAGCGAGAACAATAAATATTTATGGAAAACCGTTTTACAGAAAGGCAAGAGAAACTATGACGTTCACCCCATAAATAGGAGTAGAAGGCATTACGGAGAGTACCACCATCTGTTTAATGATTTAATAAAATATTAAACACGTTTTTTTTGAATATATAAATCCTCTTTTAAGAAATTCAATACAGTTTTACATCCCCAAGCAGGTCAAACCCCCTTTCATTTCCGACGGTAGTGCCAAAATAGATCCATGGACAATTTTGCAACACTAAGAAAGTTTCTTTCTGCCACCGTGCTATTTCTGTGCCGTTTGAGACATGCTAAAAGCCGTCAATAATTAGAAAAACATTTCCTGGACGTTTTAGCATCTTTGGAGAAACTCCTAACCCGCATGTTGTTACTTTCTTTAACTATTTCAACACTCCATTCGCGTATTAATTTGATCACTCCAAGCCAAATATAGTTGTGACAGGGATACCTCATTTAAAAAATAATTTGTTTAGAGAAACGAAAAGAACATTTGTTTCCCTTATATTTTTCAATTTATAATAAATAGTTGATGACAAAAATCCAATAGCGGACAATTGTAAAAAGTAATTTATTAATTAATTATTAAATTGCGACACGTTTCGGTCCTAACGTGGATCCTCTGCAGGCTTTAACTATTTTATCTTAGCATGACAGCCAAAACATGTCGCAATTTAATAATTACTTAATAAATAACTTTTTCAATTGGCTGTTTATCAACAAATGTAACTACACTGGCACATAACTTTATATAATATAATAAATAATTATTGACGAGTATCAATTTTGCATGAAACAGAATTTTGCTTTGCTGCAATCTGCTGTCAGCTGAAAGCCGTAATTGCATAGCGAAAATAATACCTCGGCCTTTTAAAATCTTGCAGAGTTATGCAAAACCACGTGTTATTTGCCTCTAAAATCAAATCCGTCTGTCTTCCAAATAAAATATTTTAAAGAATTCCAAACCAAGGACTATTATATTGCAGATTAACAGACTAAAAAACCAAATAAGTCCTCCAAATTTAACTAAAATGATTTATTTAACCTACGTCAATAAAAATAGAAGCTTTCGGTGTCTGTAAGAGCCATCGTCATTTTCTGAAATAAAAATTAATATACATAAGTAGAGATTATTTTTTTTTAGGGCAACAGGCTACATGAGGGTGATCCACATTGGTCAACTCCCCTTTAATAGCATAGGAAGGGATTAGAAAGGGGGGATGCGGAAGGGTAGAGGAAGGTAGCCAAGGGTTACTAGGGCCCCCGGTTATGGTTTAAGGATCCTACCCGGCATTCGCCTAAAGAAATGCAGGGAAAACCCTAGAAAAACCTGCATCGGGTAGGTAGGGCATTGGGTACTTGTCACACGCCCTTCCGATAGCGAGAGAGGAGTTTAATAAAGACGGCCAAATTTCGCTTACATGATTTATTGAACATACGTCAATAGGCTTGTTACCTATGTGACGTATGTACTTCCTCAGTTCTCTCTCTATATAACTACGTATCTAGTTTAATTTATTTATACAGGTGTTTCTCTACTTATGTAGTTATATAAGAGAGAACTGAGGAAGTACATACGTCACATAGGTAACAAGCCTATTGACGTACGTTCAATAAATCATGTAAGCGAAATTTGGCCGTCTTTATTGGTTTTTATTCTGTTATAATGTTATTTTACATAACTACATCAAGACTCAGTACCGCCCAGAAAATCGTCGTGTCAGAGATGGCTCAGTATCAAGATATTATTTGTTTGAATACAAAAATTTAACAAATTTTGCTTCCTTTCCTTTGAACAAAATATAATAAATAATTTAAATTATTAATTGTACAAGTGCTTTGACGCTGGGTGATGAAAGAAAATTTAATGTCCGTGGTCAGCGATGAGCGTCGACCACTGAGAGGGAGGCGGTGTCGTCCTACAGCAGCTGCTTGTTGTAGCCAGCAGACCTCCAAACCCACTAAATTCTATTGGGACATAAAACCAATCTGCTTCCCTTCCAAGTAAAATATTTTAAACATTTCCCAACAAGGCCTCGAGCACGCTAGAAGCGGCGAGCGGTAAGCACTTGAAAGGCAGCGAGTAGGAGAGAGAAAGCGATGACCGAGGTGGGTACGATACAGACCTACCGAGCGTCGCTCGCAGTCATGCTGTCGTCGCGTTAGGCTTCTCTTGTTTAGTGAAAACAAGAACTATTTATGGAAACGCGTTTTCAAGATCAAACATAGATGTGACAGAGATAGCTCTTTTTTTATAGAGAAACGAAAAGAATGTTTGTTTCCCTTACTTTTTTCAAAATAATTTATATTTGTTGATAAACCGAAAATAACAGACAATTGAAAAAATAATTTATTAAATTGCGACATGATTTGGTCGTCATGTGAACCCTCTTCAGGCTTTTACTATGTTACCTTAGCATGAAGATGATCCACATGAGGACAAAAACATGTCGCAATTTAATAATTAATTAATAAATTACATTTTTTCAAGTTTCTGTTTCTGGCTGTTTATCATCAAATGTAACTTCACCGACATAAAACTTAACATAATATAATAAATAATTTAAATAAATAATTATTAGCGGATATTAATTTGGCGTGAAAGAGAATTTTGTTTTACTGCAATCTGCTGAAAGCCGTAATTGTCCAACGAAAATATTACCTCGGCCTTTTAGCATCTTCCAAAACCAAAAGCCAATCTGCTTCCCTTCCAAATATTATATTGTAAACAGTTCCCAACCAGGGACTATAATCGTATTTATTAACAGATTAAAAAGCCAAATAATTCCTCCAAATTTAAGTAAAATCATGTAACTGAAATTTAGAAGCCTTTTGGGTTTTTTATTATTTTAAAATGTTATTTTACATAACTATATCAAGACTAGGTACGACACAAAAATCGTCGTTGCACAGATGGCTAAGTATCAATATATTATTTTTATGAATACAAAAAAGCTAACAAAGTTTGCTTCCTTTCCTTTTTAAAAATATAATAAATACATTAATTAATTATTGACGGACATGATTATATTGTCGAATGTTTAAACGTACCGCTGTGATCAAAAAGTAAGGTGATATTGCCATTTAAAACTCCCGGGTATTACAAAGGCAAGTAATTTCTTTTCCTAGGTTGGTAGGACTGTCTATAATATTTTCCACGCGTCTGTTTTTTAAAAGGTTTAATTATCTCCGAGTTACACGTGCTTTTGTAAACAACCTAAAGTGAATTTTTCGATTTTTGCAATGGGTGATTTTGTTGAGCAAAAAACTTGCATCAAATTTTGTTTGCGGATCGAATATTGTTGGGCGGACAAGTTGAAAATGTTGCGGAAGGTCTTTGGTGATCAAACTATGGCACAAAAAAACGTTTATAAGTTGTACAACGAGTTGAAAGAGGGCCGAGAATGCGTTGAAGACGAACCGCGCTCTGGACGACCATCAACGTCTACCGACGAGGACCACGTCCAAAAAATCAGAGATTTGGTGCTTGAAAATCGTCGATGGACAATTAGAGATCTCGCTGATAGTGTTAAAAATCTTTTGGCTCATTCCAAACCATTTTGAAGAATGTTTTGTGTCTCAAACGCATCAAGTCTCGATTGGTGCCAAAATCGCTCAATTTTTTGGAAAAAAAAAGCGTCGCGTTGATGTGTGTGAAACTTTGCTGTCTGACTATCAGGACCACTTGAAATGCATCATTACTGGAGACGAGACTTGGATTTACGCATACGACCCTGAAACCATCGACCAATCCAGCGAATATCGTGCAAAAGGTGAAGCAAGACCTGAAAGACCACGGCAAAGTCGATCGAAAATCAAGGTCATGTTGACAGTTTTCTTTGATTATCGTAGTGTGGTGCACTATGAATTCCTTCCGCCGGGCCAAACTGTCAACAAAGAATATTATTTGAGCGTTATGCGTCGTTTGCGTGAAGCTATTCGTCTGAAACGGCCGGAATTATGGGCGAACAACTCTTGGTTCCTTCATCACGATAATGCACCATGTCATACTGCATTGGTTCTTCGCGACTTTTTTTTTGCCAAAAACTCGACTCATATCGTTCCGCAACCACCGTATTCGCCTGATTTGGCTCCGTGCGACTTCTGGCTATTCAGCAAACTCAAAAGGCCAAAGCGGGGACGCCGTTTTGACACGATTGAGGAGATAAAAACGGAATCGAAGAAGGTCTTGAAGGCTATACCGGAAAAAGATTATTCCGACTGTTTCGACGACTGGAAAAAGCGTTGGAAAAAGTGATTTTTATCGGCCGGGGATTACTTTAAAGGGGATTAAATTGATTTGGAAGAATAAATAAAGAATTTATATTTTATAAATAAATTCAGCTTACTTTTTGTTCACAGTGGTATAAGCATTGTACGAGTACTTTGACGCTGGGCAGTGAGAGAACATTTAATGTCCGGGGGCTGCGTTGAGCTGCTGCTTGTTGTAGCCAGAAGACACTCAAAACATTCTATTGGGACATAATATTGAGTTGAGTCGCTCAGACTTCCTGCTTCCAGTCGCTCATCGCTCGCCGCTTCTATCGAGCCCGAGGCCTAAGAACCAGCTCTTCTGTGTTGGGGGGACGCGAGCGGTTGGTCCACTCTTTTACTGAGCGATTCAGTTAGTATCAAAAGAGCTACCGCTCTTTTCTACAGTTCGCTCTCTCCGTGGAGGAAACTAAGGCCGCACGTTGCAAGCGACGAAACTGTCGCAGGCACCTTGCCTCGAGTACAAAAGTCTCTAGCTGTCGGAAGTAAAATGTCTCGAGGCACTGGTCGTCCGACAAGTTGCTCCGAGCTGTCGGGGACCGTGTCGAGCTGTATCTAGCAACCAAACTAATAATATCAGTCAAGATGGAGCGTGACGACGATGGAGCTGCTTTTATTTATTGTTATATGTTGTTGGAATGAGACAAAAGTCCTCGAGATTTATGGGTACACCAAATTAACACTACAAGAAATATAAACGGTTTTCTTAATGAATTACGAACGGTCAAAACATATTTTTCAATTTCACAAGGATGAGCTAAAAAAGTTTCAATTTTCTTTTGTGTTTGATTGGTGAAAAAATAAGTAAGCAAGACTCTAATTTTCGGAAGAGTTTAACTCCTCCAAGGAGACTGCTAAGTTCTCTAAGGTAATATTTATTCCATACATACTTTAATCTGTTATCTTAGCTTAGTCTATTAGGGATATATTATTATTATACTGCAGCTTCTGCCTCTTCCTCGTCGGCAAGATTGTTCACGAGTTCTAACAACTTTGCTTTAAAAGTTCTTTGCCGCCTCACTGACAATTTTTCAATATCCGGCAGCAGCCCTTTAAAAAAATGCAGCATTGGTGATTCTTGGACCATGAAACTCGAGTCTAGAAACTTCTGCATTGGAACTGCTAACATTTCTGTTGCAGTTTTTCGTTTCTCATTTGCTGGGGGTCTTGAATCAAGAGAACTCGAGGATTGAGCTACACTCTCGTCTTCTTCCTCGACTATATTTCCAGCAGTTTTATTGTGTTGCATCAGGCAGTTCTCAAGGAAACTCATGGTGTCAGCCAAGTACCATTTCTTTTTTTTCGTAGCGCTGCTGCCACTCGGCATATTTCTCAATGACCTCAGATACCTCGAGTAACTGCTTCTGAGGTTCTGCCATTTTAGGCGACAGTCTGAGGCTGAAAGGATGAAATATTATTAGTGATTTGAATTAGGGACATGGCATTCATTGCAAATTATTTTTGTGTATACGCAAACACAAAAAACTTGCACACGTTTCCTTCAAACATGGCCCGACGGTACACTGCTTCTTTATTCAAACGTCATTTTTCGAGAAACTACGATTGCTTTTGGTGTGGCCTTGGCAGAATATTGTAAACACATTCCTCTGAGATGTCATAAAAGTTCATCCCTGCACCTTTACCTGGCTCCGAAAATAACAAAGAAATTAAATTGCATCGGTTCCCTGGACCTAGCGCGACTATAACTGAGGGTTAAGGGCAACCATTATCACATCAACCGAGAGGTTAATGTAGTTCATAATAAATTACAATAGTAATTTTATGTTCATTCATAAATTATTTTACAGGTTCCTCGGCACTGGAGAACGATTTCAATCTCTTTACTACTCTCGAGCAGGGGCAATAATAAGAAAAATTGTTTCCGAAACATGTGAAGTAATTTGGGAGGTTCTGAGTCAAATTTATATGGTTACGAGTGGCAAACGGTTTTGAACAAATTTGGAACTATCTCAATTGTTGAGGCGCCATAGATGGGAAGCATGTGCGTATTCAGTGTCCAATGAATGCCGGTTCTATAAAAGTGTTCATTCAGTTGTTTTGCAAGCAGTTTCTGATGCTGATGGTAAATTCGTAGCAGTTGATATGGGCGATTACGGTAGGAACAGTGACAGTGGGGATTTAACTGCTTCTAATTTTGGTAAAGCTTTCTATAAGAAAAAAACCTAATTTGCCAGAAACATTGGTCAACCAAATGAGGACCCTCTTCCCTACGTGTTCTTTGCTGATGAAGCTTATCCTTTAACTACCAACTTAATGAAGCCTTGCCAAAGAAAAGCGTTCACACGTGAAAAGCGAATTTATAATTACCGTCATTTTAGAGCGCGACGGGTTGCTAAATGTGCTTTCCGTATGGTAACAAAAAAAATTCCGGATTCGCTGATAAATCCAGAAAAAGCAAAAATTATAATTAAAATGAAAAAATTTACGTCTGATTAAAAAATAATGAATAAGAAAGATAGCCAATTCAGACAAAAAGGTTCATATAAATACTACACAACGTTTCTGGGATCCTTGTACCTTTCATCAGGTGCGAAGAAGAGCCTAGAGCGACACAACTGCACTCGTCAGTTGACAAAACTCAAAAGCAACGAAAAAGGAACGACCGAAGGGTTACCTTAACAATAAGAGAGCAACGACAATGGGAAAAGAGAAGGTTTAGTTAAAAATAATTATTGAGTTTAAGGGTGTCTGTTTGTACATTAATAGCTGTGATGTTTGATTTAATGTGAAGCATCTCTGAAATGAGTCTGGAATTGTACCTGGGGTCAATGTCTAAAATCGTAGCATTTTGCCAATCAAATGTATGTTTCGAATTGATGATATGTTTGGAGACTACAGATAGTTTATCAACGGGAAATTAGATATATGTTCATTTATACGCGTATTACAGGAACGGTTTGTACAAATTTCTACATCATAAATTTATCCAAATATTCAAAGAATATCAAATATCCATCATTTACTCTTTACTACTTGATTAAAAACCACAAGGACCCTCTTGACACCTTCAGCAAACATTGTGTTGTTTACAAAATCTCTTGGTGTAATTGTAATTCCTGCTACATAAGGCAAACAAAACGTTCCCTTAATACACGTATCAAGGAACATAATTAATACCGAACTTCCCATTAATAAATAATCTGTATGATCCAAACTTATAATCAATTCTAGACAAAATGCTAAGATTGACCCCAGGTACAATTCCAGACTCATTTCAGAGATGCTTCACATCAAATCAAACATCACAGCTATTAATGTACAAACAGACACCATTAAACTCAATAATTATTTTTAACTAAACCTTCTGTTTTACTATTGTCGTTGCTCCCTTATTGTTACGCTAAACCTTCGGCTCTCTCATTGTCGTTGCGTTCTCGTCGCTTTTATAATTTGTCAACTGACGAGTGCATTTGTGACGCTCTAGGCTCTTCTTCTCCGCCTGAGGAAAGGCACAAGGATCCCAGAAACGTTGTGTGGTATTAATAGTATCACTTTTTTGTCTGAATTGGCTATCTTTCTTATTCATTAAAAGTTATAATTATTGCCTTTTGCGTTCTTCACAACATGATTAGAGAAAAAGAGGGAAACATTTCTGAAATTCAGAGAGAACTGCTTGATCTTAAGGAAGATGACATTGATCCTTCTCAAAAAGGTTCCAGAGGATCCAATCCTGCCTATGGTATGCGAAACAGATCCACGGATTTCTTTAATTTAAACTATGGCAGCGTACCATAGCAATATAGTTTTATTTAGGCTGTATGAGTTTTGTGAAGAAAATGTTATATTGATAAATAAATAATGTAAGTACACAATAATAATAATATAAACGGTCTCTTTCTTTCACATATTCGCTCCATTTTAATTTATCAACAATACGCGTGCTTCGTTCATTCTTACAAAATATTATCTATAGCAGCAAATGAATTCACCTCAATATATATATATATATATATATATTAAATAATAAAACAATAATTACCTGAGGAATCCAATTCTTTCCCAATTTCTTCCCACAGTTGATCTATAATATTTTTATTTGAATGTTCCTTCAAATTATGATTGTAGATCGCTGGTTTCGTTCGAACACAAGCTATCAGTCTATCAATTTCAATCTTCATTCTTGGCTTGCTTTATGAACTAAACACCAATACAGAACTGAATATACGGGTGCACACACAAGGTTAGGTTTCCCGTAGCGCTCTTGGCGCATGCGCACTGCTGTTTGAGTCGTCAGACAAATGCGACAAGACATAATTCCATCTGTCAAGCTGTCTGGCTGTCAGAGGGCGACGGTCGCGGACTGTCGGACGCGGCTGGTGTGCGCCCGTGCATAAGGAACCCATATTTATTCTTCCTCGAGTACTCGTCTGGCAAAATGACTCGGTCTCGTCACTTTCAGTGTGCGGCCAGCCTAATTAACTGACGGTCACAAAATCACTTGGCTAGAGACTTTCCAACAATAGTTCAGATGTAGTAAATTAATTTATACGGGATATGGGGTATTACAACAACTTGAGATGGCGACCAGGCTAATTTCTTTTTATATATTTTCCTGCTAAAGGCAGCGGTTCTGAACTATTTATAAATACTGACGTATCCGAAGGGATTACTGGTCTCTTTGCGGTGACCCTGAAGGTTAGTTGGGTAAGTTACGAGAAAATTCAGACAAATCATATTGTTTAGAAACCCCGTATGAATTCATGGTGTAAACATATACTTTAAGGCTTACGGATGGAATAATCGAATGATACACTCATCGCTCGCAGGTTAAAGCATTTATAAGTATGGTCACTCAAAAAAATCGTCTTTAGGTTCTCGCCTTATCATAATCAATATTTCAAACTATCTTTAATAATAGAACGATCAATGCACATCATTTGTAGGAAAGTTTGTCTAGTTTCCTGTTGTCAGAGAGGTTGTGATGTTAAATTTACGATTGTCAAGAAATTAAAAGTATTCCAGTATTTTTTGTTATCTTTAAGATTTTCTCTGTTATTTTGTCAATTCCAAGTCAACTAGAACTTTAAAATATCAAAATTCTTAGAAGGATGTGACCACTAGACTAGATATTAACTGCCAATAACTGTCTAAGTACACACTCAAAAATTAAATTTCTTAAAGATTTTATTTTACAAACTTGCAGTTACGTTATAATAATTTATCAGACTAATTTAGATATCTATGAAGTTATAAGTGCAAAAATGAATGTTTTAACAATAATTGCAACAGATAATATGAATAACTACTGCAATCAATGAAGTATATTGTATTGTTACTTATTTCGTACCATTTTAGAAACAAGTCAGTTACTTTCCTGATTAGTTCTACTCAATTGTACTTTTTTTTATCATGTTTATAAAATTTTGAAATTGTTTCAATATTTCAGAATGTGGAAAGAAAGGGCAATTGTAATGGAAATAAATTATTTTTTAAAATATTTTTATTTTTTTAATATTTAAACTTTCACAAGATTGGATTGACAGAAATGATTCAATTTACAGATATCCGTTGTAGAAGTCGTTCTTAATATTTAACTATGTAAAATAACAGGCTTTGTGCATGTGACATGAAACACTGCAGCATCCATGTTGTGCCAAGGATTCAAACTTTTAATAATGCAAACTTTACCATTTTGTAACCTGAGCAATAGCAGTCTTTTTACACAATTTTGTGAACACTCATTATTTCATTTCTTACATTTAAAATATAAAGAGTATTACAATATGATTAGTCAAATAAAAATAGCTACAATGTAACATGATCTTTAAAAAAATATACATAAAAATCAGGTAGAATACTTGAAATTGTGTGTTTGGACTTACATCTAGAGCTGAACCATGGTAAGTGTGCGTGTATGTGTTTTATGGAGAGGGTGTGGTATTTCCATTTACCCTTTAATGATTATGTATATATCCATAGATTAAACAGCTAATGTTCCAATAACAAGCAGATTTTGCTAGCATCTCTTTTTCTTCTATTAATATGTTATTTAATCTTTTGGTGATTAGAATGCATTTCAGCATTATGACAAAATTAAACCATTTCTTATTAAAATTTTACACCTGCCAGAATTATTCATCTACTCATGTGTGAGTAGTCAGAATAACTTAATTCTTTTTTTGTGAAAATAATACAGGCAGCTTTTAGCTGCAATGCTTTACTTTCACAGATTCCATTTTTTTCAAGTACACAACAGACAAACATTTTATGTCTCAACTATTAATAAATAAATATTTTGAAACATTTTTATATAAATTGTGCTTGTAATGTGCAGTAGGTACTCATATATTTTTGTGACAATCATTTTAGCCACAATATCAAATGATATACAGCACATTTATATTGATTATAAATAATTAATTGAAATACTTAATACATTTATGATTCATTGAAAAAAGATTAAATGTGGAATTAATGTTAAAACATTATATAAACAAATGAATAATGTTCAAATAAAACGATTACCGCTTACATCTTACACACTTAGTCTATAATTGAAATAAAAAATAATAACATTGCTAGAGGTAATAATTATTTTTCTAATATTCTTATTTTATGTATTAAAATCTGTAATGTAAGTTTAAAATCTGGCAGATGTCTGAGTCACTAAGAGTATACAACACAAGAAATAACAATATATTATAAGTTGACAAATGGCAACCTCAGTGGTAATGATAATTTAAAACTCGCAAAAGCAAATTAAACAGTTTCTCGCGAACAAATTCTTCTTCTTCTTTAATACTCAAGTACATAAAAGAAATGGTTTAAAATACAATTAATTACTTTTAATGGTAAAATAATAAGTTACGTTAACTGCATTCACATACTTTAACATTACAACTTACTAGAAAGTGAAGTTTCAGAATAAATTAATTATTAAACTCTATACAGTGTTGTACCTTTTATTTAGAAAACACTGTTAAATTTTTAATGCACTCCGCCATAAACAAATTTGAGTTTGAAGGCGGGATGTATGAGAAAATGGCGGAGGATAGGAAAGTATGCCTGCTTGTTTCTCTTGCGTTGATTATCCGATGGAGTATTTCCTACATTTGAGTAAAGTATAACTAAGTTTTACGCGTGCGAAAACATAAGCGGTCAGAAATTTGAGCAAGACTGCAGACCCAATTCAGAGATGATATAGTTAATTTCTTCATGTGCAGGTACAGTAGCACGTGCTATTAAGAGTATTGAAGATGATCGATCGCCGCTCCATCTTGCTAGGAATTCATAATGAAACAGGATTTAGGATCCAATTCAATTTCAACTGTTGTGACAGTCTAAGGTTAAAAGTATCGCAATATTTCGAATGATTTGTAAAATTGTGTCGTGCGCAATAGAGAATAAAACGAACACGACATATGAAACGGTAGTACACTTTAAGTAGATTTTTTTTCCCGAGTACTGATCTTTAATATAGCTTATCATAGGAAACTATTTTTAAAATCTAATCTGAATATAAAACAAATTGCAGGAAAAAATTAAATCTCCTTTATAGAAAGCGTTTCGTAAATTAAATTGAAAATTTGAGAAGAATATTACCTTTAGTTTCGAAAAATTAATTTATTAAAGGAAAAGGTTGGTTTATATTTTATTCTCATAAGGATAATCATAGTATTTGTGAAATATATGGTGAAATAACATTTGATACAATCTTTATGTTTATTATTTTATTTTTTGAAATGTTTTGAAACTAGTTTACCCATTTCTTAAAGTTATGTTAATGTATCTAGTTAACAAAATGCATTTTTGAGCAAGTTAAGAGAGGTGGGTTGCCAGGTGAGACAAATTAATTGTTGCATTACAATTCTTTTAGTTTTAAATACATTCTTCCTTTGCTTCATAACAATTAGTAGCTTGTTGACTATTATTGACATGTTAATGTTATTAAAATTTCTTTGAATGAAGCCAATATCTCAGTACATTACAATATATATCAAACATATATGAGTATATTTGTCATGAGATATGAAATTACTCGGCACATAACAGCCATTGATAATTTGATATTTTTGAAATATATTACAATTAAGTTTAAGTTTTATTTAATTATTCAATTATTTATCAAGTAAAAGACCTATAGTAGTGAACATATATTTTTGTTTAGTTAAGGCACTAGTCAATTCATTACAATATTCATATATTTTAAAAAACTTTCACCTGAAAGAATATACCACTTTTTTAATGAAATGGTATGATGTGTGAATCAAAATTGACATCATATAAACAGTGTCATGTTCATTAGACAAATACTATTAACCATTTATAGATGAAATTGATTTTTGTATAATTTACACAATTAGTATGTTATAATATTTATGTTAAAATATATTCCAAATAACTTCATTTCTCAATTTAGTAATATTTTAGTTTGGTGCACAGTTACTTATTGCAGTGTTATAGTTTTCATGTACTTTCTCTGTCTTGTTCTGAAAAACATAAAATGCAAAGGGTTTGCAAACTATTAATATTTTTAGTTAATAGAATTAGAAAAATGATGCAATGAAATCTCATTAAAAAATATAATCTCAGAATTGAAGCAGTAACCATTGTTTGACAATATAAAAAATTCTATCAAGGGTTTGCTATTTGTGCTTGCCATTAAAACATCATTTCATCAGCATATTTTATTTAATAGTCAAAAATTTGTTAACATAGTTGGTACTTAAACATTACTAAACATAAAACATGATAAATTTGTCTTTCATTAGAAAAATTCTCAAATGAGTGAGTTACATTTACTGAAATTTGTATGAGCAAATTATAATCAAAATCTGAGATGAGAGAAAAAAATATGGCATTAATTGTTCTAAAATTTACAGATATATTTATTGTGATTACTTGTTATATTCCTGAATAATTTCTGTTTTAATAAGGAAATGCAGTCATAAATATAAAGTCTTTAAGTTTTCACGTGATCATAAAACATAAAAATGTTTATTTTTATGATAAGTTATAATAAAAAGTAGTCTACAAATTTGCCATACGAAAAGTATAAAGGCTAACAAAATACTTTAGTGTTTCCTGGCATTTGAAGTGTAGTCTCTTGAATAACCAAAGAATTTTGTATATTGTCACATTTTAAAATATTAGTACATTTGTAAATGGTCCCATATAAATAAATTACCTTACATTATTACTGACTAGAGATATTTTATACTATATTCTTTATACAGTATACCTATTTCAGAATATTTCTGTGATAGATCAAATGTATAATTGGTCAAGAAATTAAAACTCTAACAAAAAGTAACTGGGAGAATGTGTATTATTCTTGTTAAAAATCATATGAGTTCACAAATGAATTAAGTTTTCAAAAATGAGCACCTGAGAATGAAATTAATTTAACCAAAGTATTTACCTAAGAAATTCAAGGATAAACATCTCAGTAACACTTCCATAAACTTTAACTTGATATTTTTTAATAATAACACACACATTCTTCAGTATTTATTTATTTTTATTCATATTTGAAACAAACCAAAAATGGAAAATAGTTGATCATTAGATGAAAGAGTGATCAATTATTTATTTTAATTATGAATAAACCATAGGATTTAACAAATATTATACTATTAATTTTATAACAGATAATTAGTGACAAACACATCTTAGACTAAACTAGTTAAAGTTTAGTAATATTTTAATATTGTTAAACAAAAATTAACTCTTCCTTCTGATGTTTAAATTTAGATTTTATATACATATGATGGCACTAGTGGCTGAAAATAAACCACATCAATACATTTTGTATTATTATTTTTAGAATATTTAAACCTCTTGTCAATGAAAAATCAGTTATCATAGTGATAACTTATATCTGACACTTGAAAATACATTTACACTTGTGTACACTTATATAAATATTACAAGTGTCTTAAGAGTTAATGTTAATTGCAAATAGTAAAGAACTTGTTTGTATTACAACATGATGCCATACAAAACCTTTCACATATATTATACAATCAAATTGCTTCAGAAAATTTAATAAAATTGTAAAAAGCATTCTATCAAAACAATGTCTGCCCCTGTAATTAAATTGTTTCAAGACTGGCAACCCATGTTTGGAAGAATTTGATATTTATTTTTTCAACCAATATTTGGGTGAGCAGGGAATACGAGGAAGTGTCATTCATTGGTTCTGTTGACTTTGTATTATTCTTTGTCTTAACGTTCCAAATCTTCCTTGAACTTGCCTCAATTGAATTTTCAGCGAATCAGAGAGTTGTTTCTGAAGCTGCTGTACCTCAGATATTTCTCTTCTTAAGTTTTCATATTCTTCCTTTACTTGATTAACTCCTCTCAATAATGAAATCACGGAAACCTTGAAATATCCATTACATTACATGTACCAGATCAATACTATGAAATCGAACATTATAATATTATTAATTATTACTTGGTAAACGACCTTTAACTGCGAGGAACTAATTATCAAATTTGATTGAAAATTTAATGGCATTACTTACTTATCTACAAAAAATTTGCAAGAAGTATTCATTGTTTCAACAATCCAGAATTTTCACCCTAATTTTAAATTCTCTGTATTATTCACAAATCTACTGTAATTTGCGAAAAAATATTATTGCGGCAATAAAAACATTATAAACACGACAAAGCACAAAAAAACTAATTTCATTATTGCATGCAGTAATTGACAGTTATTGGATTATGAATAAAGCAACCATCGAATGACCATGTGTTTCTCCTCTCGTAAAGTTTTAGCGTTTAATCATGCGTCTAGAGATTGAGAATTATAAATCAAATTTAAATTGAACTATAATTTAATCATGATATGAAATGAACACCTTATGATTTCGTCCATTATTATTAAAATTGCAGTCTCACGCGCTGCGAAGTAGTTTATCATTGTGCAGAACATACGACAAAATATTATTTCGTTGAAATAAGTTCCGAATGTTGAAATAAGAGATTAATTTATGGATATAGTTTTCGTTTCGCAGAATTGCAATTTAGAAAACTAGGTTTTCAAGAAATGTAAAAAAGAATAACGACATAAAGTTTACAAGTTTCTATTCAGATTACTAAAGCATTCAACCCATCGTGATTTGATAGTTTTCTTTTTCAAATGTCTAAGCAATTGAAATGCTTGTGTCATTGAAATATTCACTATAAAAAACAAATAAGAAATTCTCGAAATATCCAGGCGACAATTTTAGACTTGAATACGGGAGTTGTCGCGATTTTGTCTCACTAGTATTCATGCGAGTACATGGTGTGAGGAACCATAAAGTTAATTTCCGGACGTTTTGTTGTCCAAAACTTATTTTTCAACAATTACCAATACATATGAAATTAATAAGCTTACATAGTGCTTGAATGCGGGCTCGACATTTCTCAAATAAGCATGGCGGTTAACATAAATTGATTGTGTTCTCGCGTGGATTATAACACATAGCTCACTCGACGATAGAAATTAAATGAAAGATGAAGCAAAAATGAGATGGTGGCACTCAGGGCCTACCTCGGTGCCGTCCAAATGAAACAATTCTTTCTCGCATTTCTCAAGCTTCCATGCAATGAGGTCCAACTTTGTGTCAGCTTTTTGGACCTGCAGGGAATCAATAAAGAAACAACAAAGGTAGAATAGACGTGCAGCATTTCGGCTTTAAAGCTGAATTTTTTAATCAAAGAAATCGCGAAATAGCTCTACATTTAAAATGAATCTACAAGAGCAGCGTAACACTCACTGTCCTTTCGAGTTCGTCGGCTGCAGTATCCATGATAACGGATCCCCTAATCGGTTTCTATATCTTTAAAACTGTTGCCTTCTATAAATTATGACAAGTGCACCCTATAGGAAAATTCACAGTACTTCTGACACACACTTCATCAAATGTTTGAATGTATACCGGAGAGGATGCCTACTGCGCATGAACCATATTGATTTCTTACAGCATCCAACTTCAAAGAAGCTTCATGTTCCATATGGAGCTCCTTGCCACTAAATTACCTTGTTCCTGTTTACTTTCCAAACATAGCTCAAAACACAAACTTTAAGTCAGTAATATATATTCCTTTATAATATATATATATATAGTAATAACCACATAAAGGCGTATAAATAAAAAAATAAGATTTATGAACAACAAATAAATTTGATTAATAATTATCAGAATTTACAGCCGAATTCAATATTTAATATTATAAAAAGATCTCTTTCTCTCATGGGTCTCTACTGGGTTTGATAACGGACAGAATTTAAATATTAAAAGAACCCAACATTTATTTTTAAATTAAACAGAAGTATCGACGAAACTTATTAACGAACTTATTCTACAGATTGCTTCTAAATTTACAAGAGTTTATTTTATTATCAAAAGAAGAGAACGATATCTGACTTTTATCCTTTAATTACGTTTACACATGTTAATACCATAAATTTCAACTCACGATTTCTCAGGAAACTTTGGCTCGTTCATTAAACACGCACTTTATAGCTTGGACGTTTACACACACTGACTCTAACACATATTACTGGTTCGACGATAGCTGGTTCTCCATACCAGGCGAAGATATCCCAGTTGCTCGTGGTGACACTACTCGACGCTGGATGTTGTATCCTGGTCTCCTACCATTGAAGACTGGTCAAATTTTGATACTAATGCAGATTGAACTTCTGCATATGAAAATGTTTATATTTGAATAATTTTCTATTTCTCTCGCAGGCTGCAAATTTTCTCCATTCCCTCCGTGCTTACACTCAACTCCAACTAACTTCCAAGTTTGATGCCCACAGCATCTCTCTCTTACGCTGACTGACTCACAATAGTTTAACGCTTGCATTTATACTACTAGCCTCCTCGTTCGCTTTTGTTCCAAGACCCACGTCGCATCTTCGCGGTGACAGAATCTCCATTACTGAGATTTACAATCCGCAGCTGCAGTTCCTTAGCAAAATAGCTAGCCCCTCCGTCATGTCACATCGAGACAGGACCCGCAATTACTTTGCACCCTCAATTACTCTGGACTTGTCGTCCTCACAAGACTTGTATAAGACCCTTCCTTACAAATCCTAAGTAAATACGCCACTTGTCAGGCCATTAATCAGAGACAATAGCCTGCCCTAAAATCACTTTGGGACCGGCTACTCGAATGCCTTTCTTAAACCGATACCTCTTGCGCTTGCAACTTCCTGTGCCGGCCCAGACCCTTCATCCGAAAATAAATGTCTTGCCGCTCTGTCTTGTCACATCGAGACAGGACCCGTAATTACTTTGCCCTTGCGTCCTCTTCCCAACATGTGCGCTGTTCCGAAACAATGCATTCCCTCAATGCATTACAATATATATATTGTGGTAATCACAAATGAAATTAAAGTTAAATAAACACAATGACCCACGTTGGTGAAGCCAATTTGGGGTAAACACAAATTAAGGACAAGTTAAATTGAAACAAAGTCAAAATGTGCCACACGTTAAGGCGACAATTTGTAATATTCTGGTATAATAAACGATTAAAATAACAGTTATCCCGCGTTATTGCATCAATTTAAATAATTTAACTTTTAAAAGAAAGGATATTTAATAAATAAGAAATTTTAACCGAACACACATTAATTTATTCATTGCTCAAAGATTTAAATTTACTAATAGTTATCCATTTAAATTTTTACAATAGTTATCACGTTCAATCAAATTTTTACTCTCTCTCTCTCAGGGTCTTCACTGGGCCTTTAAATAAATAAATCTATTTGTTGACAATTGAATTTTTATAAAGCTATTCTCAACTTCAAAGTATTTTTACAATGCAATATAAAATATTAATGATATTCAAAACCCCGAAATCAGACTATTTATCTTTAATTAATGGTTTACAATAATAATTTAATGGATATTTGACTTACAGTTCTCTGGTACCAAGTTAATTTTTAACTCGTTCCGAAACACACACACTTTACATTCTATCACAGGCCATTATTTTCACAGACTCTACACATCACTGTTGGTTTAGCAAGTGTTGGCTATATCTCGACGACGAAGTATTCTGCAATAATTCAGCAACTTTATTCTGCAATTATTCCTCCACGAAGACTTTACACAGTTATATTTTGACAAAAACTGGTATACTCCGCAATCTTTACGCTGCAATATCCCGATGAATGCAACACTTTGCTTTAATTCAGCAACTTTATTTTACAATACATTGACGACGTCTGGTCTCTTTCTATAACAAACGCTTTCTGCTGTATTTAATCGCCGACTGACTTACGTGTTCCATTCAGTGCGCCAACAGTCTACAATACCTTAGACCAGCTATATTATTGTCCCTTCTTGTGTGTAATTTGTGTGTTTTTGCCGCTAACAATTCAAGTCCAATATTTCTTTAATTTTTAATTCCTAATTGCCTTTTAATTACCACAATATATATTGTAATCACTTTATTAATTAGATTTTAAATGAACAAATTAAAAGTTGAAATGATAGGATTTTAAATAAAAACAAGAATTCAAAATATAACACAAAATTAATTTAATAAAAACAATTCTTATCTCAATTGACATTTTTCAAGTTGGTATTGTTGTGCCACGGCTTGATTTCAGGGCTGCCTGTCGGGCCTCAAATAAAGATGGTTACAAAATGAGAATTAAAAACTTACAATGCAAAAAACTCCTGACTTAAATAATTATTGAAATACGAAATCGGTCGATAATTATATTCCTTTTTTTGTTTACTTTACCCTTAGCTGTTCGCCTGGGCTCGCTCTCACTTTATTTTTGTTAAAAACATCACAGAAAGGCCATATTTCACTGAATTTAATGCATGTTGTAGTTTTAAAACACAAAGCATTTCCTGCTCTTAACTGTTGATAACGTTTTTTTTTTAAAAAAACTTTGATAATTGCATGAATTTGGCAATAGACGAAATACTTCATTCTGTAATTCCTAAACCCGGGACTTTAATATGATATGTCTCTGCTGCTTAATTACACTTGCTCAAATATAGGCTCTATATTATTGTAGACAATCCTTAAGCTACAATTAAATGGCCTCATATTCACGCCGCCGATAATGAAAGTCGTAAAATTTTGTTTATTAAATAATTAGATATTCGTAATTATAACTCTATATAAATACTAAAGTAGTAGATGTAAATGTCTATAATTGCATAATAAATTTCTAAATTATTCCATTTGTTGTGACAGTGTAGGAATTAAAGCGTTCCCAGACGTATTGGTTTGGTAACAGCCAGAATTTTGAAAAAGGGAACCGACTGAAAGGTGACCGACAAAAATGCGGCCTACGTTCAAAGTGAAGGAACTTACATTGTTCAGCGTGCTCATTATTAGATGGTGCTGAGATTAGAGGAGGGGGAGAATGTTGCACGAGGAAATGCACGGTGTTGGTGAAGAGTCGGCTGGTACATAATGGATGAAAAAGTTCTAGAAGGAATGTTGGAGACGCTGCCAGTCGTCAGTTTGGCCGGAAATTTAACAAAGTAAAAGTAATGGTATGGAATATGTTTTTGAAAAGTTGTTATAAGTTTATGAAAGAGACAGCGGCGATTTAAAACTGACCAGTTTATCTGGTAAAACATTCTGAATGACCTCATTGTCTATCTTTACGAGAAATATTTAGTTGGTTGTGCTGACAAAAGTGTTCTGTGTAAATTGTGTGCAACTTAGTACACATTATGGCATGTTAAAAAAAGAAATAATAATTTCACATGTTTGGTTGTGTGTTCAATTTGAAAAAGTTTTAATCTTGTGAAGTGAAAAAATCAAGTGTTATAAGGATTATTCACAAAAGTTGGTATATAAAACTATTTAAATTTATAAACTAGTTGTAAACATACTATAATCGTTACATACCGTCAAATTTCATATTTCTT
Organism: Zhengitettix transpicula; assembly: GCA_037074705.1. NCBI lineage: Eukaryota > Metazoa > Arthropoda > Insecta > Orthoptera > Tetrigidae > Zhengitettix > Zhengitettix transpicula. The sequence goes on along the minus strand of CM073591.1, from coordinate 182,125,960 downwards.
GTTCTTTTGTTTATATTTTGGGGAGATATAATTGTAAAACTTTTGAAAATTAATTTTTGTTTGACCATTTGATTATTTTATACATTTACTACCTGAGTGGCCGGCATTTTACGGGTATTTATTGAAATTAGCATGAAAAATGAATTAATTCGACTTTAACCTCTTGGTAAATAGTTTATATTACCAGTATCAATACATCCAATGTTTGGAACATTTACGGTCCCCTTCCCGACCTAACCATCGGCTGCTAACTTCAAATAAACCAGGATGCTGACTGACGGTATTCGGGAATTCTCCTACTACATAAAATAAAAGTGTCTAAAAATAACGAGTTAAAACAGTAAAAAACTAACTTAATAAAGTCTATAACTACTCCCGGAACGTTTTTGAGTAAATAAATACAACCTTTAACAAAATAGAGTCCAAAATATAGCTGATACCCCAAGAAAATAAAATATTTACACGGTAACGTAAGAGGGTTAAAGCTACTCCGGGTAACCTTTTTTCAACCACGCAATCCGCCACGGAGTGGAACATAAAATTTCATTAACCTAGGTTAATACAAGAATTAAACCCAGCGACTCCTATAACCCCGGAATCAAAACTAATATCGGTCTTTTTTTCATTACTTTATATGTGATACCTTCTACCACCACTCTTACGATAAGGGTGCTTCCCTCCCTTACCTTTTAGAGTTGAAATTAGACACTTAAAAATTCTACAATTACACTATCAAATTAAGCGACTTCGACAACGTATTGTTCGACGCTAATATTGGCAATTTAGGAATGTTTTTAAATTACACCCCGTTCACCACCACCCCTAGAGGCGATAGGTGTGTCATTAGCCATCAGTGTTTGTTCCTGGATCGAAAGTAACATGTGTATAAAGTTTTGTAGAAATTGGTCAACTCATTTGAGATTGTAAACGTTAATTTGTTTCACCCCCTTCCACCTCCACTCAAAGCGGCTGAGCTACACATTAACCAGTATGGTAAATGTCCGAATTGTACTCGGCGACTTCCACAACCCTAAATTCAACACCAGTCTCAGGACTTAACTCATTACTTTTATATAACCGCATTTCACCTTCAACCTCATCCTCCCCCACCCCCTTAATTAGGGGCTGAACTACAACTTAATTGGCATAGTTAATGTCATAATTAAACTCATTGATATCTAGAACCATGGAGTTGACACCTGTCTCGGTTGTTTCGCGATATTTTCAAGTAGTGGCTCTCCACCCTACCCTTAGTGGTGCTGCCTTTCCATGCTGTACGATGTTGAAATTATACACTAAAAAATCTGTAGAAGAAACTATTAATCTCTTCGACATAGAAAACTAATTATTCGACGATAATAACGGCCGTTTTAACATGTTTTAAATTTCCAACCCCGCTACTTGGGGCTGAATGTGTATAACCAGTATGGTGAATGCAAGAATAAAACTCATTGACATCTATAACGTTGGATTTGACACCAATCTCGGTTGTAAAATCCTCCACTTTTAAGGGGCTTAAATTGTACACTAAATACATCTGGATAGAAAGTATTCATCACATGGACCCAAAAAAGTAACTAATCAACTATTTATTATGTGCTGTTATAGCATGTTTTTAATTTTCTTCCCCCGTACACCCCTTGGGAGTTTCCACTTCGAAAGACCGACAGAAACTTTCCCGTGGGTGCGCACAACAACTCATCAAAGTTTCATCGGAATCGGATGAATAGTTTAGGAGCGCATAGGGGACACACAGACGGACATTCATTTTTATATACTGTAGAAATTACCAATGGGTAATGAAAGTTTTATTTAATAATTTTCCTTTATATTATTTTTGGCGTAATTTTGAGGCCAGAACATTGAAAATGTATAAATCATCTATAATATCCACATAAAACAATGAAAGATATTACGTGTTTAACCGATAACGGTGTTGGAAAGTCTACTACAGCGCGAATTTTCTTTTCGCTGGGTCAGGTTTGGCTCCTGAAGCAATTACAATATGACCTAGAAAACTAAGCTCGGGTTTCAAAAACTCACATTTATCATGCTCGATCTTTATATTATATTTTCGTAATTGTGTAAAAACATCACGAAGCTTTTCATTGTGCTCGGCTAAAGATTCTCCCAATATTTATATATCATCTAAGTACGCAAAACAACGATCGCCAATTACGTCTTTTAAAATGGTATTAATCGTTCTTTGGAAAGTATCTGGAGCTGATGTAAGACCAAAAGGCATTCTTTTGAATTCAAAATGTCCATCACTTGTGCTGAATGCAGTTTTACATTGATCATCTTTAGCAGCATTTATTTGGTGATGTCCGGAAGCACATTTAACGCTAGAATAATACCTCGCTTTGCCTATTTTATCTTGAATTTCTTGAATACATGGAATATGAAAGCTGTGACTGAATTCAATTTACAAAAATCAATACAAATGCGCCACTTACGCTGACCTGACGCGTCTATCTTTTTGGCTACAACTAACAACGGAAAATTCCACTCACTTTTGCTCTTAGCTATGATGCCATCTGCGAGCATTTTCTTAACTTGTTTGTTAATCTCGGCTTTATGAACCTCGGGTACTCTATAATTCTTTAAAGTACTTTGCGGTACAGCTGGAGTTTTTATCACGTGAACAGCTGCGTTGGTTGACGTTAGCATATCTCCCGGTAATTTAAACACGTCCGAAAACTAAACAAATTCGCTTAATTTCAACCGCACCCTCTACAATATGCTGTAATCTTAGTCTTTCACTCAATAGTTTCTCTCTCTGTGCTGAATGCGGATTTCTTCTGTCACTAGCACAGTTCCCTAAACGTTTCGGTGGTTTTACCAATTTTGGAGCCACCAGTACTAACAAATTGTCTGGTGTCAAATTAATCAATAAATAAGGAAATAAATTATCTTTACACTATACTATACTTGCAGCACAAAATACTCGCGATTTAATCATTTGATTTTCCACTTATTTCATATCCTTTTCACTTGTGGGAAATCTAACAAGTTTTTCACTGAATGGAGATAGTATAAACTTATTTGCTACAGCCATGTTATTCTTCAATAGCCAGTCAGAACCAATCAATATATCAATACCATTAGGTAACTTATCTATTACATAAAATTCGTGTTTCTCATCATTCACTAAACACATTAGCACCGACAAATTGATGTCTGAGATATGACCATCAATACCGCGGATACTACTTATTTTACTCGATCCAGGAACATTTTCTTTCAAGGTTTCGTTCCTGACAAAAGATACTTGAGACTCTGTATCTATTAATGCCAAACCACCCATTAATTGCGGACTTTGCACTGTAATTTCATATGAATTTATTCCTTTTCCACACCTATTATTACCACTGAGAAAGTTCTATTTTATTTCACAATTACGTGGACCTTTCCACCCTTGGGGATCCCCTTTTTCCACAATATTAATACCAATCGCACTAGTACACTTACTCTCAGGAACCTGGCAAAAACCGAATTTTCCTTTATTCGAGCGTGGACGTCTCCACTCATCGGGACCTTTTCCCGGATCAATTCCCCCATCGTATCTAGGCGACCGCGGTCCTTTCCGCTCATCACGACCTATTTCGTGAATTTCCATACAATAATTACACGTGCAGCCCTCATCTAGAGCGTTCTCCGACTGCAACAGAGGCTCTAGGCTCTGTTTCTTCCATTCGCGTGTCTCGTGAACCTTCTTGTTGAAGTTTCTATAACTGGGATTCTATCGCAGCTCATAGCAATGTGCCCTATTTAATTACATCTGTAGCACATATCGTGCGAATCGTAGCTGATTTCTCGTTTTATTTGGGGGCTGCTAATACTTTTGAATTGACTTTTCCTTCCAACTGGGGAACCAAAGTATTTCTTAGTCACATTTTCCTTTCTAATCGCTCCCCTTCAGAAACTAATTGTTTGTCTCTTAAATCTAATTTATTTTACTTCACTCTCTTCCTGAATTGCGGTTTCAATTAGCTGAGCTAAACTTTCATCTTCGCCTTTAGTTTTAACTATGTATTTAATTCGATCATCCTTCAATCCCGAAATAAATGTTCACTTTAAAAATTCACTTATTAAAATCAAACCACGTAATGTTCTCCATCACGGGCTTCTATTGTACCAATATATTTCGTACTTCACGTCTTAAATCAATTGCAATTTTGTTCAATCGTGAACACCATTGTGCGGCGGTTTCTTGAGTGCCTTGTATGGAATTGAATAACACACCCTCGTAATATTCCTAAGTTCGCTTAACCAGATAGTTTTCCTCTAAAATTTCTTTGATTTTCTCGCAAGAATTTGTATCACTTCGTGTTAAAAGCCTTTCCTTCCCCAGCATGTAAAACCCGCCGCGTGGCTCGGGCGAGTGTGACAGGAAATAGGAAGGAACTTGGGTCGACAGGAAATTCGATAGGAAAGGACGAATCTTCAGTTGGTATGGGTGTTATCCCTGAAGTTAACCTGCGGATATCTTGATTTTGGGGGTCACTCAATGATTAACCCCAAAGTCTATTTAGAGCAAAATTTATTCACAACTGCAGTAAACTTGAGAACACTAAAAAGGAAGAGTATACGAATAAGGCAGAATGTCGTGAGTGGAGCGCCTATGCGTCCTAAGAGTGGGGACTGCTGACCTATGGGTTCCCATGGGCAGCAGGATGCGTCCTTGGACGGTGCAGATCTAATTCTGCCATCCAAGCGTCTGGCTCCCTGGTTCAGCCACTGTAGAAACTTTAAAATTTCTTTCCCTATTACGTATATATTGTAATATACTAAAATAAACTTTTTCAATTATTTAATTTTGAACACATTTCAGAGAAAATTAATGTAGTAGTCAACATTAAGGTAATTAAAGAAATTTAAATTTTACTTTAGTTTAAAATTTATTATTGTTTTAAAAAATAATTATTATAAACAACTTGAATCAAATTTTGGAAAATTCGATAACAATTCTTAAAATAATATATTTTTACAATGGAAATCGGTCAGTAAATTATATTGATCAAAATATTTCACAGATCACAAGATAGATCTTCTCTATCACCAGCCAATCACACTGTTCCAAATACTGCAATCATCGACTGAAGCAGAATTCAACTTCATCTGCCGCCGAAATCTCTCAACTCAAAATTATATTTCATCCATAGTTCAATAATGTATCTTTAAAATTATTACAATTTTCAATAAGTCCGACTCCGGACGACCTGACTCATAGTAACCTTCACTCTAGACCTTCACCAGCAGACTCGTATTTTTTACTGACCAAAAGCATCCCCTCCACAACATTGCAAGAGTGAGAAATTGGCATAGTACGGTCTTTCACACGACATCGTCCGATCACCTTTTGATTTACTCGCCACCACTAAAACAAAACAATACACAAATCACAACAAAAACCGTCTGGGAAACTCTGAATTCTGTTTTCTCATGGTACCCTTCAAACATTGTTTCAATTACGTGACCTTTACCTTACGCAACTCACTTAATACTTAAAAAAAATTAAAATGATTTTAATTACAACATTGGTGAATATTACAACATCCATGCCAAACTATAGAAATTTTAATGTTTAATATTAAAAGGAGGAATAAAAATATTGACTCTAATAAACTTTTAAACCTTTATTTTTTTCAAATATGTTAGGCGTAGAAGTTAAAATTATGTTCCACACTCTGTTACTTAAAAATTACTACACCTGCTTGTGTGTTGGTCTACTTTTCGAACACAATACAGTTGTGATTCGACGTGGCATGAATTCAAAAAGACATCAGCAGCTTTCCGGAGGTAACTGGTTGCAGATAAATGTACGCAAAAGTCACGCAACTCCCTTATATCACCGGCCAGTGGTTGCTGGACGTCCATCAGACTGAGCTCAGGCGGATTTGGTGGCCAAAATAGTAAAGTGAGTTCACTATTATGCTTTAAAAGAACTGTAGCAAGATTCTGGACTTATGACAAGGATAGTTATCGTGCTGGAAGATGCTATCGCCATCGGTGATGATCTCAAGTGCGAGGGGTTGTTAAAGAATATTCGCGGAACGGTGTCCTCATTGATGCCGCATACTCGTCGTTTCACCGTCCTTCAATAATTTTCCATTGTTTCACACGACAGTAGAACTCTAACAGCCGACCAGTTATGTCGTTTCAGAAATGTTCTTTCTCTTGTACCGGTCCATAACAATCTGTCCTTTGTGGAAGTGGATTTCCCCATGTTCTGTACGTCGCTAGAATGATTACTCATTCGTATCGCTCCGATTCCATACTTTCCATGCGACATTACGTCTCTTTGCGGTGGCTAGTCGTAAATTTTGATATTTAAAAATTTTTATAAATTTAATAAGTTCAAATTAATGTGAAGTTTGCATCATCAGCCATATATGGTTCAAAATGTGCGTAGGGGAAATAAGTTTTTAATTTATTTATTCTAGCCTTGTAGTTAAACTGAAAGTATTGCTTAAAGGGGAGTTGCCATCATGCGGATTACCCTCAAGTAGTTTGTTACCCAAAAAAAAATTGATTGACCTCCATGCTCTACTGATTTTGAACCCTACCGATTTCTATTTGTGGGGTCATTTAAAATCATTGGTGTATTCGTCTCCGGTACCTGACATGGAATATCTTCGGAATCGAATTGTGGCAGGTTGTGAGAAAATAAGTAATATTCCTGGAATTTGGGATCGTGACGACACATGGATGGTAGGCCTGTATTCAAGCAGGAGGTAGACATCTTCGTTCAGTAAAGGCAACTACGTGCGGGAATGAAAACGTTACAATGAATATTACTGTTTCGTAGGCCATTACTTGGTAACCAAACCGGACACATATTGTAATGAAATTTTTTATTGTCTATACATATATAGACAATAAAAAATTTCATACCTGAATTTATGACCTCTATTTTTGAAACACCTTGTATAACATAGAAATTCTCATCGGTCAAAAAATAATAATACTAAATACGAACTTCATACAGACAAACTTTAAATAAACTATATCTAAGAAAATTTAAGTGCATGGACGTTTTGAGGCGGATAGACATATTTTTCTAACTACGATAAAGTTTATTGTCTTAGTTTTTGATTCTCTATTTAAAGCTTGTCTGTCTGAATGTCGCTTTTAGTATTAATACATTAATAATATTCTGAGTATGGCTGAATTTGATAGACATTACTCATGTGTCAGCGTCTGACTATCTTGCTAAGTGCAGTTATTTTATTACCGATGGAAGAAGGTGACTCTAAACTAATGTTTTACACTTTGAGCAAATGTCAGTAGCCGACCTCCTGTAGTGTAGGGGTCAGCGTGACTGCCTCGCATCACAGAGGTCATGGATGTTTGTGTGCGTGAGAGAAACTCTCTTCAATTAGTCCCCCGACAAGGGAAAATTAATACCCATAAAGAGTCACTAATGACCTGAGGTGTCGACGCGACTGTAAATAAGTCAATATAAAAAAAATGTCAGTAATTGGAGTCAATCACTTCCAACCACAGCGTTTCACGTTTACGCTTACGCTGTAAAACAGTAACAGTTATTTACAAAATTAATTGTTTATTTTGTAATTCTTGTTATATTGGGCCAACAAAACGATGTCTAAAAATTAGAATCATTGAACATAAAAATAATTTGAAATTTAACATCCAAATTATTTAGTTGTGACCAAACAAATGTATTTAAAGAAACAATTTCGATTGGCCCAATGAAAAGATTTTATATGAAGAATGTAAATATTATCCCAGAATAATGAGTGAAATGTTACATATTAGAACTAATGTTTCGGCCTTTAATGTTAAAAATGACACAAATAATTTAAATTAAATTTATGATTCTTTATTATTATGTGATCATTACATAAACTTTTGTTACAATTTTTATCTTAAATTTCAATAATACTCGTAAAAGTTGTGCCAATAACAGTCGGTCGCAAAGTGTAAGCAATCCGAAGGTTAGAAATTTTTTGTCAACTTAAATTTTTCTTGTGAGTAACACTATAAATTATATTTTAACACCGTGTTTTTAAAAATTATGATTTTGTAAGACTATGCTTCTCAATTAATGTTTAGATAATTATAACATCCATCCACCTGAAGAGGTCCCAATCATGGACAAAACGTCGTGTTTAAAATTGGAAAATTAAAAAAAATTCTGACTAAAAGGCTGCTAGTTTTATTATTTAATTTAAATATGAAGTCAGATAGTTATAATTGATAACACAAATTGTAATGGTATTTTTTTATAAAAATTATATTTAAATTAATATCCAATATCGCAATAAAATTAAATGATGGACAAATTTGTGCCAACTTGTCCCGTGGGTGGGTAGGCTACCCGTAGTGGTGTTTCTGTTCTATTTTTTTGTGAATAAACGAAAAGTGAAAAGGCTTTAATTGATTAGTTGTAAAGATGCTTAAACAATGACCAATGTTTGCACATAAAGAGAACAATGAAAACATAACACCGGTCTCCAGCACTACAAGATAACTTTTTTGTAGTATCTGAGACAAGCAGAACAAATTTTGAAATCTGGCAACAGTGAGCCAATCGGTACTGAGTGAACACTAGACGAGCGACGTCCAACTCTGAGTGAGCCATCGATCGATTCAGGGATAGCTATGTCAATTTTAGAACAATGGCTTTCTAGCTAATAGTAGTTTAGGATTGAGTGGTATCTGTGTTTATAGTACAATGTCTCAGTTGATATACATGTTTTGATGGTGGCATTATCAAGCACTCTCCACTTTCCTCGGTAACTGACCGTAAGTGTACATTAGAAGCTACAGACTCTTAAATTGCTTAAGACGATAATTTGTTTCATGATTTCCAGAAACTTAAATAGAACAATGTACAAGGTTGGATCGGAAGACACCCAATAATAATTTTTTCTGCGTTAGTATTGCGACTGGAATGTTGAATTAACACCGATATACACAATTGGTTTGACATGTGCAGCTCTAGCGAGATAAGTGTGAAACTACGCATATCACTGTCGTCAAGGTTTGAAGAGCAGCGAAGAGTACTGAGATTTTTGTAGGATAAGATAACCTGAGTGAAATTCAAGTCTGGCGAAAACTGTATGGACTATTGTAACGTCTCCAAGTGGAGCCCATTCTTCAGAGACGGTCATGAGAACCTTTGTGATTAGCCACGTTCCGGATGGCCGGTAATAGAAGAAATACCGTGGAATGTCGCAGTTCTTCGGTCGGCAAGTTAGAACAACCGGCTCATCCAACAAGCGAACCTTATCTGAGCAGTTCAACATTTCATACGGTATGGTGAAGGATGCCGTGCATAATACATTGAAATTTAGTTAAGTTAGTGCCCGAGGGGTGTCTAAGATTCTGATAGGGTCAGTAAATGACAAGCTGAAACGAGTTGTCTCTAGTGAGATGGATCGAGGACAGCAAAGAAAAAAAATTCAATGTGACGCCATCTGCTAAGAAACTGTTTGTGACAGTGATTTTGGATATGTACAGTATTTTATCGATGGACTATGCCTACCGACGCATCAAATTAGGGACCCATTATCCTACTTCCGATATTTAAAAAAAATAGAAAAAATTGTACACAAAAAAGTTGCTGGAATTCTTGACGAAGTATAAAGTAAATACTCCCGTTCAACGCGGTTTCCTCAAACAAAAATCCACGACCATAGCTATGTACGAGTTCATTCAAAGTATACAAAATTCCCTTGATGAAAAAGTGAAAGTAGCCGGAATATTTGGGTGATTTTTCGAAGGCACTTGATCTCGTAGATCACAGCATACTTCTCCAAAAATTAGAATTTTATAGGATCATAGGCAACGCTTTGGCACTCTTTGAATCATATCTCAATAATAGTAAACAGAAGGTAGTCTTAAAAAACAAAGCTGGTGAGGTGCACTTGTCAGGCATTGCTTGTGACGTGCCTCAGGGCTCAATATTAGGTCCACTCCTTTTTCTATTGTATATTAATGATCTTCCAGAATATATGGAACCTATAAAATCTGTCTTATACGCAGATAGCACGTGTGTTAATTACGGACATTGATTTAAATAATCTCAATGCGAAGATTGAGATTGCATCCAGAAACCTAAATACTTGGTTCGCCGCTAATAAATTAACACTCAATGTACACAAAACTAAGTTAGTTCGTTTTACAACAGAAAGCAACAACATCGTAACGGATAAGTTCTCAGATCATGCGACTTTCCTCGGCTTGCAGGTCGACAGTAAATTAAAATGGAACTTGCACATTGATCGCCTCGTGCGCAAACTTAGTTCTGTTTGTTACTCATTGAGACTATTGATGCAACAAGTTGATACCAAAACTGCTTCAGTAGTCTATTTTGCCTACTTTCAATCACATATGTGTTACGGTATTGCCAACTGGGGCAATTGTTCTCGTAGTGTGGAAGTTTTCAAACTGCCAAAACGAGCCATTAGAATTATATCAGGTTCAGATGCTAGAGAAAGCTGCAGACGTCTGTTCAAAAGACTTCATATTCTGACTCTACCTAGCGCTTACATATTAGAAGTACATATTAAACGCAACATGAACCTTTTTACAAGTAACGGGGACAATCATGGAGGAACCCTTCAGTTCTCAGCCTCAGTCTCTACGAGTCTAGCGTTCATTATTCCGGTATCGCACTATTTAACAGCCTTCCTGAACATGTAAAGAACATCAACAACTACAACTCATTCGTCAAGGAGTGTAAAACTTTTCTTGTAAATTGAACTTATTACACGAATTTTTTAATCGGCCTCACATTCCCTGAACTGCCTTCTCTACAAAATTGCCGAATATGCTACAAATATATAAATAGTGTATCCAGTTTTCCCCTTTTGGTTCTGTTTCCCTGCCTTTGCTTTAGTAAATATCCATGACGACATCCCTCCGTACCTAGCGATAGGAGATGAATACCAGGAAGTGTTAAGTGTCGTGTGCGTGTTTCTTAAAGATAGTGCGTATGAATGTGGTGACTGGACAAATGTGAAGAGATATGAATTTTTTTTGTGTAACTTATTAATTCATTTTATATGTAATTTATCTACTGTACATTTGTGACGAATCCTATTTCCTAATTAGAGGGCTAATGGAGAATAAATCTATCTATCAGCTCAACACGGAACCAGTGTGAAAGCAAAATTTAAACTGCAGTTTTGCTCTTCGTGACAATCGCCCTAACATGAATTCTGACCATGTCAAGATTCTCCGTGACGATTTATGTGAAAATCAATAAATTTGGTTTGGAGGTCCAGACATTGCACTTACATCTGTTTGATCTTATGGCTGTCATCGCTTTGCGAGAACTGTAGAACTGTAGTCAACTGTCCGCATAGGACTATACTCCAACCGAACGTATTTATAAATAAGGTGTATTGAAACTGGTACGACGATGGGAGAAATGTGTTGAGAGAATTTGGCGACTGTGTAGAAAAGAACTTAAATTTCTGCATTTCTTTTTTTATTTATTAAACTCTTTTTTTTAAAAAAAAGAATATTGTGTTCGACTCGTATAAACATCGCTCACGGTTGATATAAGAAATTGAGTTTAGTGCAACCAAGTTTTGAATACGACTTTATTTTAGATAAATTAATTACATTTTTTTTCAGTAGTTGGTGACGTGGTTGTCGGTGTCGAGGGCGGCCCTCTCCGCGGCGATGCGCGCGTGGTCAGCGGCGATGCGCTCGTAGAGGTCAGCGTGCCTCTGCTTGGCTGCGGCCACCGTCGGGGTGTCGGCCACGGGCAGGCTCAGCACTGGGTGGAAGCCGGACTTGTCCGCCACGTACTCCACAGTGCGCACCTGGTGCCGCGGGTCCACGTACGAGAACGACCCTGTCCATGCACACTCACATTAGTACACTAAAATACATTGACTTGTTGAACGAGTTACATTGTGCAATGCGAGAAATTAATTCCTGCAAATAAAATAATTTGTACAGATAAAATTGTACAGACGTTATTGGGCAAAGGAAATAAATTTGTATCGCGCAGTGGATCGAGAGAAAATACCGATCCTATGAAATATATACATTACCTTTATTCGTTAATATATTGTAATGCCAATTAATTAGGACATTAATTGTTTGAACATAAAAATCAAAATTGTTTGAGAAATCCTTTGCAGCGGCGGTCCATAACATAGCGACAATGGAGCCCAGCTCTGTTCCTTTGTCGGAAGGTCCGAAAAACGGTGTATTGCGCGCTAAAATGCGAGACGATAGTTCAGTTCGCAGGAAAATATTGAGAGAGGCAGTTCGCGGAAAGACAACGTCGAGGTATAACAGTTTGTTTGTGAGGATAATTCAACAGGGTTAGTAATTAGCATTCAACAGAGTTGGTTGGTGCCTGGACATTTCTGAGGACAAAGTAAAACATTCAGAAAAGCATAACGTCGAAACTTTCTAAGTAAAAGCAGTTTTGTGTCCATAGCAGGCCAGAAACAGAAAAATTTCAGTTTGAGTCCAATGCAGTAAAGACTGGCAAATCTACAGACCAAGGAATTTGCCTAAGGCAAGCAGTCAATAGGTAGCTGTAACAAAAGGGGAGGATCATCCGAGTTCCTGACATCCTAAAAATTTTGATTTATAATCAGTGTAAAATCTGTGAGTTTAGAATCAGTGTAAAATCACGCAATAGTGTTTTCGAAAATGAAAGGTATGCTGGAATGCTGGGCAGATGTCAGTAACAATTTACTGAATGATTAATTATGTAAACGTAATTGAAAGATAGAAGTCAGATTTAGTTCTCCGTTTAAATTGTTAATTCGTTCTAATCATTTACTTCTTAATTTCGTTCTCATTATAAATTTCGTTCTAGTTTAATTGTCGAGTAAATTTCTTTTCTTTTAATTGTGATTTGTTTGTTAATAAGATTTTAAAGATAATAGATGTGTCCATTATCAAACCCAGTGAAGACCCTGAGAAATATAATATTTTAAATTTGTAATTGTTTTAAATTATTGCCTCAATAAAAATATTGTTTGTAAATTTTATTAATCTTTTATTTAATTAACTACCTCCATTTGTGTATATTACAATATAAATAATATAATTCATAAAAACAAGGCGAAAATGTCAGATAGAGGAAGAGAAAGGAAGACTATGCTATGCACAGTGGCCTCTGAGGGCTACGTCAGAGGATGTAGAAGGCAACGGCGGCGGACAGCAGGTCATGAGGCTGTGACGTCACCACTCACGGACGGTCCCCGCTCACGGATATTTTTTTAACAGATCTTGCCGCAAGGATTTATTACCAACTAGTGATTTATTTTGTTTTTCCGGGTGTAATTCATTTCTGTTTATCACAGTTCAGAGTGGAAAGAATATATACTCTAAAAATGTAAATGTACAAAAATGAATTAATATATACAGTAAGGCCTTCACTATGGAATTAAAATCGAGATTGTTATACAAATAGAAACGCCACAAATGTGAAATACCAGGAAATGGAATATTCATTTCGGGATGAATACCCGGAAAATAATTTTTGATTCTATAAAAACTGTATTACAGAAATAAAATAGCAACCTATTAGTCAGAAAAAAAATTTATTCAATTTAAAACATAATAAACTTTAATTTTTGGATGTTTTGGTCATAGTTTAAAATAACCAATTGGTATCAAAAATCCACATATTGTGGAATGCAAATATTATGTCAGATGGATGAGTGAAACGTTACATACTATATATAATATTTCGGCCATTAATGTTAAAAATGACACAAAATTTAAGATTATTTATTTTTGTGATCTATGTGTTGTATTATATGAAATTTTTATTTCCATTGTTTTTTACCAATTTGAATAATACTCGTAAGGGCTGTGCCAATATAACAGTCATGTAGGTCGCAAACCACACGTTAGAAATTTTGTCAACAGAAATTATTTTCATAACAAATTGTAAATAAGACTAAAAATTATATTTATACATAATTGTATTTTTAAGTTATCATGTATGTAAGAGTTTTGTTTCTGAATTTATTTGTTTAGATAGCAACACATGAAGAGGTCCCAATCAGAAACGAAACGTCGTGTTTAATATTTCTTATATTTTAAATTGAATAATTTCATTTTTTCTGACTAATAGGCTTCTATTTTTATTATTTAATTAAATTATGAAGTCAGATTGTTCTAATTGCTAAATTGCAGAACCTAACGTCTATTTACCCTAAAGGAAATGTAAAAAGTGGAGGCTTCTGAAATAGGTGGTACAGGAGTTGACCTTCACGAATTGAACTTACAGTGATAAAATATTTTTTACCTTCCGGCACTCATTGAAATTTTATATATTATAATATAACATTTTACAGGTACTTTCAATTATAATTTATAAGAGCGAAAAAATTTTTTATAATATAGTTAAATTAAATTATTAAAAAATATTAAATTTGATCTGATCAGCATAAGAGAAGTTCTCTCTTTATACGAGAAGACAACACTGAAAACGGCGGCCTGTATCCCTTGCATGCACAAAAGGCCAGACCCGCGGATAAATGACGTAAAATCCGTTGTTTTGGCCCGCTGACATTTTGACGAGCGCGGCCTGTTAGTGAGTGGGCGACAGACGGTCCCGGACTGGCGGTTCCCGTCCGCCAGAGGCACCCGTAGCGGATATCCGCGACCCTCGATCCGTCAGAAAAATCCGCTCGTGTATGGCTAGCTAATGGCCGAAGAAGAATGAGAGAGCCTCGGCTGTTGGCCTTCCCCATGTTGACGCTGTTGCGCTATAGCGCCTGCAAGCATCTCATGCGGCCGCAAGCTGTTTGTATCCAGCGTCATGGTGTCTTCATGTGTCGTCACGGTACAAAGTTACCCATCGAGGTGTGGGAAAGTCGTTTCCAAATATGATAGACACCAGGAGAACACACAATTCCACTTGTAGGAAATATATGTATCTGATTTTTTTCTGTAAGATAAATTGAAAGGATTTGATTTTTGGCAAAAGCGGTCATTTTTCGCTTATAATGATGTCGTTTCAACTTAGTGATGTCCGTATGACTACAATGAGTAGTAAGATGATCAGGATGTATTTGGGAGTGAACTGATAGATCTGCACCAAAGGCCACACAACAGATAATGGATATAACCTCGTATGAAGGGAAGAGAAAAATGTAGGCAAACCTTACATCACAGGGAATTATTTTTTTGTTTCTGGCAATGTAAGAACTTAAATAAATATGAGCCCTACAGCGATAAAAATTAATTATCCTTATGCACGGCATTTAACATGCGCATCACATCAATCAGTGGATTGTACTGGGACTCAATGTAGTGAACTACATATATTATGTATTAATTTTAAGGTTTTTTAGGTGTTTTCTTCAAATAAAGGAAAGGGTAGTCGTACGGAAGCCGCAGCTTTCAGGTCTGCAGCGGCATCTCTTTTAAGTATTTATTTTGAAGTTCCGCTAAGGGTATTGACCGATAAGGCTGCGTGAGGATGGTTGCAAATTTCCAAGAACAATGAGGGACAGAATGTTTCTTTTACCTGGCTGTGCGTGCGGAAGTAAATAAAATCACTCCGCCAGGTGGACAAAGTGAAGAGTACGGAGAGAGACGCTGCAGGAGAAATATCTCTTAAGCGGGCACAACAATTTTGGAAGGTGCGACTCCAACCAGCCGTCATCACCACTAGGGTCCCGCCTTCTAGTTATTCAGAGGCAGCAGCGCGCCAGTCACACGCACAGTAAGACCACAACCATCCAATTGTTCTCACGTTGCACGGTATTCGGGGTTTTGAATCTATTCTAAATTTTTAGGAGATTAAATTTTGACCATTAAGAACCTTTTTCATGGGTTTAAATTTTAACGGCGCGACATTATATTATTTTCTTAATTATGATGTAATTTTTCATCCACCACGTTTAACCTGAGATCGGTCCATGCCCACTGGCCGGAGCAACATACCACTGTGAACAAAAAGTAATCAAAGTAATCCCAGTCCGATAAAACTCACTTTTTCCAATGCTTTTTCCAGTCCTCAAAACAGTCGGAATATTCTTTTTCCGGTATAGCTTTCAAGGCCTTCTTCGATTCCGTTTTTATCTCCTCAATCGTGTCAAAACGGCGTCCCCGCATTGGCCTTTTGAGTATGCAGAATAGCCAGAAGTCGCACGGAGCCAAATCAGGCGAAAACGGTGGTTGCGGAACGATATGAGTCGAGTTTTTGGCAAAAAAGTCGCGAAGAACCAACGCAGTATGACATTGTGCATTATTGTGATGAAGGAACGAAGAGTGGTTCGCCCATAATTCCGGCCCTTTCAGACGAATAGCTTCACGCAAACGACGCTTAACGCTCAAATAATATCCTCTGTTGACAGTTTGGCCCGGCGGAAGGAATTCATAGTGCACCACACCACGATAATCAAAGAAAACTGTCAACATCTTGATTTTCGATCGACTTTGCGGTGGTCTTTTCGGTATTGCTTCACCTTTTGCACGATATTCGCTGGATTGGTCGGTGGTTTCAGGGTCGTATGCGGAAATCCAAGTCTCGTCTCCAGTAATGATGCATTTCAAGTGGTCCTGATAGTCAGACAGCAAAGTTTCACACACATCAACGCGACGCTTTTTTTTTCCAAAATATTGAGCGTTTTTGGCACCAATCGAGACTTGACGCGTTTGAGACACAAAACATTCTTCAAAATGGTTTGGAATGAGCCAAAAGATTTTTAACACTATCAGCGAGATCTCTAATTGTCCATTGACGATTTTCAAGCACCAATACTTTGATCTTTTGGACGTGACCCTCGTCGGTAGACGTTGATGGTCGTCCAGAGCGCGGTTCGTCTTTGAACTCGTTGTGCCACTTATAAACGTTTTTTTGTGCCATAGTTTGATCACCAAAGGCCTTCCGCAACATTTACAACGTGTCCGCACAAGAATATTCGTTCCTTAAACAAAATTTGATGCAAGTTCTTTGCTCAACAAAATCACCCATTGCAATAATCGAAAAATTCACTTTTGGTTGTTTACAAAAACACGTGTAACTCGGAGATAATTAAACCTTTTAACAAACAGACACTTGGAAAATATGTTGTAAATAATTTCTTTTATATTATATTATATTTTTTATATATATCTTTAAAGATTTAAGTTTTCCTTTTTTTATATAAAAGATCCCACCCCCTTATATATGGTTAGCCTTATTTTAAATATGAATATCGTTATAATCAGAAGGAGAAAGTAAAAATAAAGGAGAGGGTCACCACATTACTAAGGCAGAGAGATGACATTTACAGAATCAGCAATACATAATGCAAAAAAGACAAAAGAAATCTGTTGTAGCACATGGTAATCGGGGCAGCAGGCCAACCACACAGCAAACTATAACACAAACGGGTTCATGGTGCAGACTTTTCGCCTCATTAGAAAAAAAGAAACCGATAATGTGAAGGTCTCCTTCGGAGGTTCCGTCCTAATCTCACGCAACTGATTCCTTCCGAGCAGTTCCGGGGGGCATGGCGGTGCAGAGTTCAGGAGGGAGAAAAATATTTTGCCTATATTCAAATCCAGTCCATCCCAAAACGATCTGGCACAACAGTCCTACTTTATTTCAACTGTATCCATAACTTTCCGGTCCCAAAAACATTTGGACAGTTAGTATACCTAAACCTAGAATATATCTTAAGAGTTGTCAATGGTTACATACTGATTCAATAAAACATTTTTAAAATTAATTAATAATGCCAAAAAGTTACACGTAAGTCATGTTACAGAGCGACGGCTTTCCCGGTGAATCTGTTCTAGATAAAATTCTCGGGTCTCAACCTGGGCCAATTGTTTGTTGAATAACAATGTTTCGACGGCAAGCTCCGCCATCGTCATCAGGTTAACGATGGCGGAGCTTGCCGTCGAAACGTTGTTATTCAACAAACAATTGGGTTGTCACCCGAAAATTTTATCTAGTAAGTGATGTTCCTCCTGACCTACTTGGCGTTCGTACTACAAAGCGTACAGACAACTTTCCTACTTAAGACAACTCTAAAATAAATACCAGTAATCATAATGATTAGAAAATCTACATTAATGGTAGTTATACTCATTTAAACAAAGCAATTGTTACTGCCGATAGCATGTCTTTTGAAGATTTTCTAGATCACACGCAATAGCAGGAGAGGGGTCAGAGATGCAGGAAGGGGGTGGAATACGTGGTGTTTACCGTGGACTACTCCGGAGCCGTCGCTGGCTTCAGAGTGTTTGCGGTCGACGTGTCCTGGGAAGCGACCTGCGACGTAGGCGAAGCTGTAGGGCCTCGGCGGACCCGGCGTCACTTCTTCTTCCAGCGTCACGATACCAGCATTACTAGCGCCCAGAAACACCGTAGCGAGCACAAAATACACCTGTAACCAAACACAGGTGTAAACAATAAAAAAAATTGTGGATCAGGTTATGAGTGCTTTAGGAAAAATATGTTTTTGTGTGGTATACAGGTGCACAATTCGGGTATTAATATATTTTTTTAATTGTTCAATTATAAAGTTTGTTGCGTAAAATAATGGCCATGTAATTGAAATTATAATTTTGAACGGTCATTGTGGCGTAGGAAAATTGAATAGAGAGTTTTCCCAGACGTTTTTGTTGTATTTACGTATTGTTTCGACGGTCAGTGGCGGCTCAGTGAGTCAAATTGCTCAGTCGGTGACTGAGAGTTATAGTTTGAAAAGTCTCACATCGGCAACCTTGCGGAGGGGATGAATGTTAGTCACCCAAAAAGTTAGTCTGTGTGTGGAGGTCGAGAGAGAAGGTCGCCATTGGGCGATGTAGTCTGTCTGTGGTCGTCGATAACGGAAGTCGCCTTGGACGTGGTCGCCGGTAGTCGGACAAGTAGAGGTGAATTTTAAAAAAGTAACGGTTATTAAATATTTTAATGAGTTGAATCACCTTGTTGGGCTATAAGACAAAAATAATTCAACGAAATTTGTGTATTTTAAAGAATTCGGTGACAGTGAATCTTGTCATTATTGTTGGTGGTTATATCTGGAACACGTAATAGACTGGAGCCTAAGGTCGAAATCACTCGTGATCTGTCCATTATTATAATCACTGTAATACTGACCGGTTTCCCGCTTGACATCTTGAATAGGCGATCATATTTGCGAATTGACTTGAGGCGACGAGAAAAACATCCGTAGGCGGAGTCGTATTGTCTAAAATGATTGAGTTGTTTGTTGTAAAAAGTGCTTGTGCATTTGTGTACACATAATGGCCTATTTTCAAAGTTGTGGTTGGTATATATTCTGTGGACGTTAAATAGATCTATGTAAATGGTATGTAAAGTTTATTTTAAATATTGGAAAATTAAAATACAGTCTAAACGTTGCGTAATTATTGTATCGTCAAATTTCATTTCATTTAGGGAATCAAATTTGGGGGAATATTTTAAAGTGTAACATTTTTGTAGTTTCTCCTGGACAATTTGCTGCAAATTTTATATTAATTTTATTCTATACTTTTCATAAGGCCCGATAAAACGTCCTGAGATAATAGTGTCATTTAAATTAATAGCCGTAGCATTCTTATATAAAATTTAATTAATTCGATTTAAACTGTTCTAAGTAAATATTACATTAAATAATCATAAAGTGTTAAGTAAAGTTTAAATTTCTTTAAATAATTTAAATAATATGGCACTGTAATCGTCTAAACATTAACAGACCAAAAACGCTTGTAAATGTTGACTCAGCCGAGAATTGTACAGGGCAAAGTAGTTCGGAGAGGTGACGTAATTCTGGAAATAGTTCCTGATTCAAGGACACATGTCACGAAAGAATGTTTAGCATTTTTCAAAGAATTGTTTGAATAATTCGTGATTGGCGAACTATTTCCTGGGTGCTTACACGTGGACCGCGATTCACTGTACCTAGTACTGTCACACGATTATTTTCTCAAAAATCAATTCCTGTGCGTGTTTTTTAAAATCTGCTCTACATTTGCTTGTGTATACAACTGGAAAGAAATGAGAACGTAATCGTGCCCTGTCAGCAAAGTACTCACCATGTGAGTTTGTGAGTATCTTCGAGAGAGTACGATTTTTTTAAGATGTAGACAGGCTATGTATAGGGTAATCCACATAGTAACAACACCCCACTTATAGCATAAGAAATGGAAAGGGAGGGTTCGGAAAGGTAGCCAAGGGTTAACTAGGGCCCTCGGGCTATGGTTTAAGGATCCTACCCGGCAATTCGTCTAAAAGTGATGCAGGGAAAACCCTAGAAAAACCTGTAGGTTGGGCATTTGGTACTTGTCCCACGCCCTTCCGATAGCGGTAGAGAGGTTTGCTGTGGGGTCGCAGCTTTCCCCTCTCTGTGCCTTGACCAGTTTAGGAGGCAGCTGGCCGACTATTGCAATAGGAACAGCAGACAACTCTTACCGTATGCCCAAGGTCTGCGACCCCGGAACATACACCTCTCAAAACAGGACGAGGTGCCTCGGCATGTGGGAACATTAGTTCAAAACCAGAGAGATGTGAAGGCATCCCCAAAGGTTGTCTTCTCCAGAGCTCTCTCAAGAGACGAAAAATATAAGTGAATTGTTATGTCAGCTAGTGCAAGATAATGTATGCGCATTTGAAAATAATGTATGCAGTGTAAGAGGAATATCTGGAGTAACGAAAATAATATTTGGCAGTGAAATTTAAATATTGTAAGTAATTTATTGAAGAAATATATAAAACATAACAAAATTGGCGCTCCAACGTGCGGGGCGCGATATCAAAATACGTGGTGGTCTGAAAATGTGGAAAAAGAGATCTAATAAATAGTCCGTGTTTTATTTATCGTTCTATGTTTTCTAAACTTTATATTATTATTATCTAATGTTAGTTGTAAATTTTCGTTGATGTTATGAGGAAGGCCTGGTCAAGAAAACTGGGGTTAAGGCTGTGGGAGAATTGACACTCTGACCAGGTGTCACTCCTAAATCCAGTATGTGTCATGTAAGATGACAGTCTGGCAGCCGTCTCGGTAGTCAAGGCCCTTCGGGGCTGTGGAGCCAAAGAGTTAGTTAGTTAACGAAAGATGAATAATTAGTGTAATATGGCAAATGATATTAAAACGTTACCTGTAGTGAATAATATGGCGACAGTTGTTGATAAATGTAAAGAAGATTTAGAAGCAATACTTGTTAGACACTTTGCACTACATTCTGAGGAAATGAAGGCAGATTTTTCCAAGATGAAGGAATAAATGCGAACTATGCATCAAGATAACTTGCGGATTATGAGGAATGGAATAGGTGACAGAAATATTGAGAAGAATCGTGCATCAGAAGGCAAAATGGGCTGTTACTTCACGTATGTCTGTGATGATACTTGTGCCATTAATGAAACGACGCATGAAGGCACTTCAGGAAGTACGGAAATATTGCACGATAATCAAGGAGATATCGTAGAAGAAGAGGACATAAGTTTGCCAAACTACCTAGTATTCTTTTACAAGTCTCAAAATCTGTTGTTGATGATATTTATGAAGAAGGGTAGCGTGAGGAAACAGTTGAAAATCAAGTTATTGTATTAGCGGACCGAGATAAAATTTTACTTTCTGTGAAAATGGTTGATCAACGAAATGACAAGGATTTGGATTCAAACGATGTGCAAGTAAACCAAGATGTAATGGAGCTAGAAAGTGAAATTATTGTTTCTAGAAAAAGTACAATACAGTTCGAAGAAGTAACAGAAATAGCTAAGGGTTGTTTTAGCAGCATTGATGGAAATATATACGAATTATTACCAGGAAATAATGGCAGTGTACAGATCTCAGTAAATGGTAATGATCGGCAATCAAAAAGTAATAAATTAAGGACAAAGAAAAGGCAAAAGAAAGAGAAACTTTACAAAAGGAAGGAAATGATAAAGTATAACATAAGAGGAAAAGTTTTTACTGTCTACAGTGGATCTTACGTGATAGGAAAAAAGGTTGTTCAACGCTTTCTTTGTTTAAATGGGGCGAAAAAATGTATTATTGTTATAAATTTAACTCCGCATCACCACAGACACCAGCTATGATCAACATAAAAATCAGTGTCGTGTGTTGATAATACTCTGGACTGTTTAATATTTGAAAAGACTACTAACTAATGGTATTAACTGATATTTGTAAACGTATTGTGAAAAACAAGAGATTATAATGTACCAGCTGGAGGTATGAACAATTATTTGCAAACAATGAAAACATAAATTGTTTAATGATTTAATTTAAAGAAATGTTTGCAAATATTTTAATGACAATAAGTTGAATAATTTAATTTCGTTCTGTTGTTGATAATTTGGTTGTGTATATAATTTTCAATTTTCTTTGCTTACTAATTTCACTTGTACTCTAATATCAGTTCTTTTCATTGTTCATTTATCATGTATGTAAACGGTATTCAGGCTCAGACGAGGATCATAATTAGTGTTTACAGTTATCATAGGTTAAGAATTTTTTTTTCTTCTATGTTGTTTCTTGTGACATGTTTTCTTTAGGAATACTGTTCTAGTAATGTTTCAAATTATTAAATACCAATTGTTGTAATTGAGAGTGGTCGATACGTCTGTGGCCTCATTGTAATTTTGTACAAAAACGGCTTTGACGCAATTTCGTTTATATTAATATCGCGATTTCGCATTCCGCAATTACTTCATAATGAGATGTGCGAATTTCGCTCTTAAGGGACAATCGTAGTGTACAACAAAATCTGTGAGTTTTGAAATATCTTTTTTTTAGGGTAACAGGCTACATGATGGTAATCCACATGGTGGCAACTTCTCTTTAATAGAATAGGAAGGGATTTGAAAGGGGGGATGCGGAAGGGTATAGGAAGGTAGCCAAGGGTTGGGCCCCCAGGCAATATTTTAAGGATCCTACCCGGCATTCGCCTAAAACTGATGCAAGAACAAGCCCTACAAAACCTGCAGCAGGTAGGTTGGGCATTGTCCCATGCCAGTACGGTGGCGGGAGAGGGGTTTGATGTGGGGACGCAGCATTCCCTTCTCCGAGCGTCGACCAGTTTAGGAGGCAGCTAGCTGAATGTTCCAATGGGAATAGCAAACAACTATTACCGTATGTCCAATGTCTGTGACACCGGAGCATACACGCCGAGGTGCCTCGACTTGTATTTCTAAGAGTGTAATAGAGATCTCGAGTTACAAAAATAATATTTAGCTATGCAATTTAAATGATGCAAGTTAAGTACGTACTCGTTGAACAAAAATAATTATTAGCAGAGAAGTGTAAATAATGTAAGTAATTGTGTAAATCATTCACCATTAAAAAAGATTTCATGTCTATTTAAATACACCATCATAAGTTGAAAGAGTGTATCAATGGCAAAGAACAGTTCTTGGGAATTCATTAGTCACGTCTCATAAATATTGGGTCGCTTCTGAAGTGCTATTAGAACAATGAAGAGACGCCACAAAAAAAAATTCAAGGTTGACAAACAGCTCTACCAGTGCCAATAACTGTGTCATTATAATTTACGTATTTACAATTGCGAAATACAGAATAAAAGGGAAATAATACTAATGTTAAATTTTAAGACGAATATTGTCTAGAATATGATTGTAAAAGATGCAAGAACTGATAATAAGCACCACGAAGGGAACAGGAAACTACTTCGTCAAAATCAGAGATCACTCTACCTACCATTTGGAATTTCTTGAATTCTCTCAGCCTGCCACGTTTTGGGAACGTATCTGAGATAAAAGTGGTATTTTCACGGAAATAAATTATATAAAGCATCAAAATTTCGTCAATTATGGGTACAGCACCATCAATCGCGATTAGAAAAATAATTTTCTGTTAAAACTAATTTATTTGTAAATAAAATATTAATTCACTACAAAAATTAGGAGTTCACTTTTATTTTTTCCCCGTTCCACGAACGAAGGGTGGTGGGGAAGGGTTAATTTTAGAACAGGCATATGTCCCCTTTAAATATAAATTTTCTTCTATAATATATTTTGTGAGATATTTTGCATTGTCATGTTAAAATAGCCTCTCCCCACCCTTAATATCTCGAATCTCGGTGTTTATTTTTCATGTAAACTTCTTCCACGAACCAACCATTCAGGTGCTTGCCTCCGTTGCCTTTCGGAGTTGAAATTACACACTTAAATTCAACGACCATTAAGCGTTTTATTCGACACTAACAATGGCCCATTTGCGAATGATTTTATCTGCAATACTTCCACCCCCTTACAGGCAGTAAGTGTCTTAGATCGTGGATAGTAAGTAGCACCTGTATAAAGTTTGGTTTAAATTCCTTTATGTGCTGTAAGCGGAAATTCGTTGTACTCCCTCCGCCCCACTCCTAAGGCCTGAACTAAACATTAACTAGTATTGTAAATGTCATAATTAAAATCACTGACTTCTATAACCCTAGATTTGACATTAATATCGGTTGTTTCGCATTATTTTATGTGACACCTCTGGTCTTGACATCTTGTGTGTTAAGGTTTTGAAATTATACCGAGAAAACATCTGAAAAGAAACTATTAATCTCATCGAACCCATAAACTAATTTATCGACGCTAATATAGGCCTTTTTCGCGTGTTTTAAATTTCACGCCTGTTCACCCTTTTGGTGGTTGCCTTCCAGAGCCCGACAGAAACATTCGCAGGAGTGCTCACAACAAATCACCTAAGTTTCATCACAATCGGATCAATGGTATAGGAACACATATTGGACACTCAGTGGGACAAGCATTTATTTTTAGCCATAATTTAACATTTTGATTACTAGCCGAGTGCCCGGTGTTTCCCGGATATTTATTTACCACCATGGTTAATGCGAGAATTAAACTCAGAGACTCCTATAGAGCGGAAATCGACCAATAAGGGTACTTCCCTCCCTTGCTTTTTGCAGTTTGAAATTGGAGACTTAAAAAATTCTAGAATGGCACTACCAAATTCAGTGACCCTGATAACGACGCTATAAGGACCGCTTTGGAATGTTTTTAAATTCCACGACTAGAGGCGGTAGGTGTGTCTTAACCCCTCAGTGTTTGTTCCTGGATCGTAAGTAACATGTTTATAAAGTTTTGTAGATATTGGGCTACTTATTTGAGATTGTAAACGTAAATTTGTTTCACCCCTTTCCACCACTACTCCTGGGGGTTGAACAACATAATAACCTGTATGGTAAATTGAATTTTATGTTCTACTTCGTGGAGGTGGACACGATTGTTAAAAGGTTAACCGGAGTAGTTTCACCCTCTTAAATTACCGGTTACTGTTTTGATTTACTTAGGGTGTCAACAATATTTTGGTCTCTGGGTATTTAATGTTTGAATTTCTTTACTCTCTTAAGGTACTGGGAGTAGTTTTAGACTTCATTATGTTAGCGAGTATTTTTTACTGTTTTAATAAGCTGTGATTTTTAGACACTTTTATTTTATGTATTAATACCGACAGTCATCATCCTGGTTTATTATAAGTTAGGTGCTGGGGAGGGGACCGTAAATGGTAAATGTTTCAAACATAGACGCCATTGACGTTGGTTAAATGAAACGTTTACCAAGAGGTTAGTGTCGAATCAATAATTTAAATAAATACCCGGGCAATGCCGGGCATTCAGCCAGTATTTAAGTAAACTTTAATTACAAAATAATCATGTGGAGACTCATCAGGTATAAAAAGACCAATATTCATTTATAGTTATAATAATACAAATTATCAGATAACGTAGTTACTTCAAATGAAAGTAAGTCACTAAAACAAAAGAAATGGGAGATTTAATTTTAATACCAGTGCTTCATGAGCTCTGGATTATAAGATTGCTTAAAAAGTCTGTCTGTTTTAATATTAAGTGAATGTGTAATGTATAAAATATTTAATGCAGAATATTTCAATAAACTAATCTGGATTATAATTACTATCTACAACTAAAATGGAGAAATTATCATAATTGTGATTCGTGTCCAAAATATATTTACAATGATAAATTAAAAATCTTTTATTGTTAAATGCTACAAGAAATAACTATTCTACTTAATTTGTGTACTGAACTTTATATTATTCAGCTTAATTTTAAAATTACCATTGAATATTAATTTATTTATCGTACGAATCATTATTGTCAGCTTCACATTGTTACAATTTGGCAACAGTGTTAATTTTGTAAATAAGTGAGCTCAAAAATCCAGCGTCCGTGCTAGTATTTGAACCCGGAACGTCTATAATTGTTGATTGAAATACCTGGATCATTGTAATTGGCTGGTGACCAGAGACGAACTATCTTGTGATTAGTCTATTAGTTGGGATCACAATATAACTGGCCCGTTTACACAGACAAAACAGCTTGGGTATTGGTTTTCCTAGTGGTAGCTGCATGTGAAATATTATGAGAAAAATCTTTTTGGTCTGGTGATCAGAAATATTTGATTTGTGAGTGTGGTGAAATAATAGCCTATTTTCAAGGTTAGAAATTTAAATTATTTTAAATTGTAGTTTGGTGTTATACTGTGGTATTAATATTTTAATCTGCATCAAATTTTGTATGTTAATGCTTTAATGCATTATTTGAAGATTTGGTAAAATATCTTTAAACATTGCATAATGGTCGTGCAGTCAAATTTTAAATTTATTTCACTTATTGTTTGTATTTTTGGGTAATGTTGATACTTCTCTTCAAAACTTTAATTTTAATTTTTATGATTCATTTTGATTCCACATTTTTATAAAGCCCGATATAATGCTTTGGGATAAAATTAAGAGCTTCATTTAAATTTAAAGCCGTGGAAAATTATATGTAAATTTATATGTAAACGTCATGTTCCTGTATTAAATAAATTCTCTAACTACTATATTAATTAAATCTCTGTTTCATCATTTAAAACCTGTCAGTAAATGTTAAGAATTGTTATCAAATTTAAATACCTTCAAAATTTTATTTAAATTAATCCAAGTAAATATTTCTTTAAATAATTGTACTTCTAAAGTAAAGTAAATTTAAAATTCCTTTAAATATTTCAAATTTAAATATCTTCTAGTTGGTTACTTCATTAATTGGTGCTGAAAAGTTATTAAATTAAATATATTCTATTTGAAGAGCAATTAAGAGTTAATAATTATAAACTGTTGAACTGGAATTGTTACCAGCAAACATACACAAACACACAATAAAGGACAATAATAAAACAAGTAAGGTATTGTTCAGACATGGCGCGCGTGAGTTGGAAAATTAGACAGTCGGCGGTCAAAAACGACAGAGAGTGGACGTGTTAGTCGAGACAATTTAAGATATTTCAAAAGTAAAGTTAAAAGGAACCCAGCAATCAGGAGTAACCGCAAGTGGTCGTGTTTGGAAATAGTCGAGAGGATTTAAAAAATATTAAAAAGTTAAGTAGAAGTAGGCAGCAGTAAGAAACGTCAGTAAGTGTTTCGTAACTTAAATCAACGAGACAATTATTAAAAAGTAAAGTTGGACAGCGTTAAGGCAGATAGAGACTCAGAAATATTTCCGAGCATTACGCCAAATTATCTTGAGAATCGACGAGGAGGAATTCTACGAGGTGCCGCCAATATTGAAAGCCCAACAGTTATAAAGTGTAAATTCAGTGTAAAAAAAATGACCTGTTCGTTATTTGTGTAAATTGAGTGTGAATTGCTGAAAGAATCCAATTGCCCAGGTACCAGAACAAAACAGTGAGTTATAAACCATTTAAATTAAATTGTAAACGTTATATTAAAGGAAAAATTTAGTCAGATTTCGAATTTTTATTAAATATTTGTCAATATTAAGTTGTAAAATGATTGTTTAAAAAGGGAGTAAATTATTCTTTATTTAAAGGCCCAGAAAAGACCCTGAGATCAAAAGAAAATTTATTCGATTGTATGAAATAAATGTAAAAGGTCGGAGGGTAATTATTTGTATAATTTTGAATTATTTTGAATAATAATGAATCAATTGTTTGGGCAGTTTCAATAAATGTTCTTTTTCATGCTCCTTCATTATATAATTTTGCATTTTATTATTAATTCCTTTTTAATTGTTATCATTCTAATCATTACATTTATGGCACTTAAATCACATTTTAATTTCGTTTCATAATTATTCATTTATATATATATATATATATATATATATATATTGTAATGCTAATTAATTAGGACATCAATTGTTTGAACATAAAAATCTAAATTGTTTGAGAAATCTATTATTGCGGCAGGCGCTTCTATAGCGACAATGTAGCCCAGCTCTGTTCCTTTTTCGGAAGGTCCGAAAATGGCGTATGTGCACTAAAATGCGAACGATAGTTCAGTTCGCTGAAAGACATCGTCAAGGCATAACTGTTATTTGGAGGAGAATTCAACTGAGTCGGCGATTAGAATTTAACAGACTTGGTTGGTGCCTGGACATTTCGGAGGACAAAGTAAAACATTCACGAAAGAATAACGTCGAAAATTGCTAAGTAAAAGCAGTTTTGTGTCCATAGCCGGCCAGAAATAGAAAAATTTCAGTTTGAGTCCAATGCAGTAAAGACTGGCAAATCTATAAACCACGGAATTCACCTAAGGCAAGCAGTCAACAGATATCTGACAACAAAAAGAGAGGATCATCCGCGTTCCTGACATCCTATAAATTTCGGCTAGAATCAGTGTAAAATCTGAGTCTTAGAATCAGTGTAAAATCCCGCAATAGTGTATTTCGATAACGAAATGTATGCTGGAATGCTGGACAAATGTGAGTAACAAAATACAAAATAATTAATTATGTAAACGTAATTGAAAGATAGTAGTCAGATTTCGTTCTCCGTTGAAATTGTTAATTCGTTCTAATCTCTTTACTTCTTAATTTCGTTCTCATTTTAAATTTCGTTCTAGTTTAATTGTCAAGTAAATTTCTTTTCATTTAATTGTGGTTTGTTTGTTAATAAGATTTTTAAACATAATTGATGTGTCCATTATCAAACCCAGTGAAGACCCTGAGATCTAATATGTTAAATTTGTAATTGTTTTAAATTATTGCCACAAAATAAATAAATATTGTTTGTAAATTTTATTAATTCTTTTATTTAAAAATTTCATTTGAATATTACCTAAATAGTTTCAACGAGAGCCAAATTTAATTTAATTAAATCAATTAAACGACGTATTAATCGAGAATATTACAATATATATAACTGTAGTTGGTGTTTTGTTTATTCCAATTTCTTAATATATATGTGCTATAACTAATAATTTCGCAAGTTCTGATTTCGGTCGGCGGTTAGTACTTTTGGTTGGTAGAAAACCGCAAACCAATATAAATTCAACTTCAACTTTGTGAGATGTATCTAAGTGCCATAATGAGTGATGCGGGTGAGTCAGTGAGGCATTAAATATAAAATTGTCTGTAACTGACAACTAGTGGAAACAATGGAGCTCTTGCTTTAGTTTCCGCGAGGTTTGTTGCATTAGTAATAAGAAAGATAGCCAAATACAGGCAAAATAAGTGATAATATAAATATCACACAACGACGCAGAATTTTGGCCACCATAAGTTTTGTGCCAAATGGGTACAGAAAATCCTTTCAGAACACCACAAAAATCATCTGAAGGAAGCAGCGTTTACGTTGGTCAAACTTGAGTAAAACGAGAGCAGTGTGGAATAAAACAAAATAAAAGTACATGGAAACGTTGTCAGAAAGATAGGCCAGGACGAGGATGATGATTTCCTAAAATGTGGTTGAATAACAAAGTCAGAGATTAAGTAAAAACTTTAAAAAGTTTATTAGCTAGTGAAGACCTGACTCGCAAAACATCTTCGACGACGGCGCAAAGTTCAGACAGGGACGTAGATGTGCAGTTCTATATTTTCTGTTCTTCTCAAACGCTTTAATTTGACTTCATTAACCCGTGTGTTTCTCCGGTATTTTTCCATAAAGATTTCGTATTCAAAGCATATCTGTATTTTTCAATGGGATTTTTTAAATCTCGAACAAATAGCGTCAATATGAAATGTGATTGTTGGGTTTAATCCGTGTCTTACGTTCTCTGATTTCAAGAATGGTGACTCATTTCCTGCTTTATATTTTAACCTTATATAATTTTATATTATCTGTCAAACAAAAAAAATTATCCTGCTAAATTTTGCCGAAGAGCGTTGGTAAGACGCATGCATATTCGAGAATGGTCATTTAGTTATGGTCAGGCCTGCCATGGTACTATTGAAGGACAGTATTGCCTGGAGCTTCCAGATGTATAAAGGCCTGGAGAGGCACAACTAGCGCTTGCACTAAAAGGGTTGTTTAAAAAGTCTGGTAAAAATGTGATAAAACGATTTTTTTAGAAAACGAACTTTATTTCTCAACAGTCTCCTTCCTTGGCTATACACTCGGCCAAGCCAGTTTCCAATTTTTTCAACCCATCACAAAAATAGATTTTATCAAACTCTGTAAAATACTCCGCCACAGCCTCGACCACTTCTTCATTTGATGAAAATTTCTTTCCAGCAAGCCAAATTTTCATGTTCGGGACCAAGAAGAAGTCACTTGATTCTAGGTCTGGTGAATAGGGTGGATCAGAAACTAATTAGAATCCCTTTCTTCGGTCTGTCATGACTTAGTCCTAAGTGCTGTGGGTACTTGAGACAAACGACCAAACGCACCTGAAAGTCAGTTGCGTCAGACCATGAACTTGCCAGTCGGCGCAGTCCGGATTTGCAGATTTTTGTTTGATATGAGTATAGTGACGTCATTTTGAAAGAAAAGTTTCAGGTCTGGGTAAAGGAGAATTTGTCTGACGTGTGTGAGTCGGTAACCCTCACACATGAATGCTGGGCTCATCCCAGTTCCTTAATTCGGCTTTCAGGATTTGCGTAAATAATACCAATTTGTTACCCACGTTCGTAGTGCGCTTAAAACTTACGCAAACTCCAATTTTCTTCCTTCAAATACATTTCGTGAGCAGAGATGGATGCCATTGAGTTAGCTTTTCACCTTGGTTTACATAGACTTTCACTTCCAATGAAGGAAGTCATGACCAAATAAATCATAACTGAGGCTTCATCTCTAAGTTCACGAGTAACTGCGGGAGAAAATTATTTTCTTTAATGTTTACCATCAATAAAAAAACGTTCCATTATAATTAGCGAAGAAATTGTTATTATAGACTTATTTGATTGTTTTCTAAAAAAAATGCAGCCACTTGTATGGCTCAAGTCCTCGACAGATTGTCTTCTGCTCATATAACATAGTTGTTAAATGATGTGACAGTTTAAAGTTATTCGGTACGTTTCCGTTGTCTCGGTATGGATAAAATAGTATTTTGGATTGTTCTGGCTTTGACGCTCGTGGAAATGACATAAATAAGTATCAGAACAGCTGCAAAGTTGTTTCACATTTATAGAAAATTTTATGTGAGAGAAGAAAACTTTAGTATTGTGATTATTAGCTAGACTACTTAATATAGAATTCACGTAATTATCAATAATCCTATAGAGTGTAATCACATATTTTTATTTTATCATTATATTCATTGAAGGCCATTTTGGCGAACATAAAACCAATGTTGAGTCGAGTCCTTTATTATGAAGATAAGTAGAAGTTGCATTTTTTATGTAATATCTCTTAAATATGTATAATATCCGTAGAAACCAATGAAATGAATGCTCAATCCGGTGGAAGCGGGTCTCTAAGACATGAACTATTCCAGGGTTTTAGAAGAGGTCTGCTTTTGAACTAAGATTCCCTTAAGCCGAGCCACCTTGGTCTGTTTTGAAAGGTGTAAGTTCCGGGGTCACATAGTTGTACCCTGTTCCCATTGTAACAGTCTGCCAGCTGCTTCTTAAACTGACTTAATCATGGAGAAGGAAATGCTGCGGTCCGACAGCAAACCCCTCTACCACGTAGCATGGATCAAGTACCAAGAGCGTATGCAAGTTTTCTACGGTTTGTCCAGCATCACTTTTAGACGATTTCTGGGTAGGATTCTTACATTTTAACCCGGGACCCCTAGTTAAGACATGGATACATTGGCAATCATCCGCACCCTCCCTTTCAAATCCCTTCCGAACCTATATATATTGTAGTAATTAGAAATTAAGACATTGTTATAATTGGAAAGAAAATAGAGGACTCATTATTAGTGAATATAAAGCGGACGCCGCAACAAGGCGGCAACGAAAAGAAAAACATTGTTGAGATTCTACGCGCTCAAAATCTACGAGACGAGGAAGTTCAGTTGGGCAGCGGACAGCAAACAGTTCTAAAGCAATCTTGAGTCAGGCAAGGAACGGCGAGGCAGAAGGACCAGCAAAGCTTTGTACAAAAGTAATAGAGTCAGGAATGTGCAGCCGCAAATAGAACAGTTTGATAGCAGTTACAAACATGCTCTAAAATATTGAAAAAGTAAAACAATCTTCAGTAGGGAAGGAGAGATTGAAATTAACGTCGTAATCGGTGGCAGAGCGGACATTCAACTTGCTGGCCATAGACAAAATCCAACTAAAACTACACGAGATCTGCAAATCAAGGTTGCAGCAAAGCATCGAGAAACTACGCCAATTAGAATTTGTTGAAATTTAAAGCCTGTGAATACTAGAATCAGTGATATCCCCAAATGTTGTGCACTAAAAACCTAAAACGAGACCTGGGCGGCCGTAAGTAGAAAAGCTTTAAAATCATATTGTAAACCACTTTTAAAAGATATGTCAGATCGTTCTTTAATTATTTAGTTCTTTAATAATAATTATTTAATTATTACATTTAAATTCAATCTGTAGTGTTATTTTATCCACAACAAAGTTCGTCTATGTTTCAGACGCATTAACTTCCATAAAAGCTAAATGTAATTTGATTGTATAAAATTCACCCATTTATCAAACCCAGATAAAGACCCTGAGATCCCAAATATTATTGTGTATTTAAAATTGTTAATAAATTTTGGTTAATTGTTTTTCCCGTAATAGTTCTTTTATTCATCATTTGTAGTTTTATATTTAATTATTACAATATATAGTCTGTCACTCAAAAAATGTACTAGGAATCCACTTAAGTTGCATTCTTCTCATACGCATAATTAAGAGAAGTTTGCTTGTGTATACAAGGGATCAATTTAGATATATTCAATTATAACTGTATGCATTGCCACAAATAATTGTTATGACAGCCGATAAATGAGATAATACCTTATCTTTCACTTCATAGGTTGAGACAGAACATTATTACTGTTACGAGGTTTCGACCTCAACATCAAGATTGCAGCACTCGTCAACTAAAGCTATGGAATGTGTATGAGCATGTCTTAAAGGTGCTCAACAAAATTTCAGCCACGTAGTTCTTGTTTGACAATCATTTGAGTGAGTCGGCGTGAATGTTCTTGTGAAAATTGAAAAATTCGAGTATCGAGCTGTCATTGAATATTTGTTTTGAATATATTCGTCTACGCAACTCAAAGACGAGTTGGACGCTGTGTCTGTCTGCATCATCATTTACCACCGTGAAATTTTGGGCAGCTGAATTTAAACGTGGCCGTACCAGCTTGTGAGACGATGAACGTTCGGAACATCCAAAAACGGCAACCACTGACGATAACATCGCTCTTGTGCACCAAATGGTGCTAGACAACCGTCGAATTAAAGTGAGGGGGAGTAACAGATGCTATGAATATGGCCAAAGTACGTGCTAGTCAAATATTGAATTATGATTAAGGCATGAGAAATCTGTCAGCGCGTTGGGTGCTGCGTTTGCTCACGTTAGACCAGAAACGTGATCGAATGAACACTTGGAGCAGTTTAGTCTCAATAAATAAGAGTTTTGTCGCTGAATAATTTCTGTAGATGAAACTTGGATTCGCCATTATACCTCAGAAACAAAAATACAGTCCAAACAGAGGACTACGAAGTGGGATTTGGCTCCAAAAACAGGAAATATTGTTTTTTCGGCTGGGAAAGTGCTGGCCACTGTTTGTTTGTGATAGTCATAGAGTTACCTTAATCGATTATTTTCAAAAAGGAAAAACTATTACAGGAGCATTCTTGACATTACTTGACAAGCTGAAGGCAGAATTTGCGGTAAAACGGCCACATCTGCAGAAATGAATTTGTTTCATCACGAAAATGCGCCGTCTCATTCCTTAGCGACTTGAACGGCTTAACCACCCTACTTACTCACCAGATCTAGCTCCAAGC
Organism: Zhengitettix transpicula; assembly: GCA_037074705.1. Taxonomy (NCBI): domain Eukaryota; kingdom Metazoa; phylum Arthropoda; class Insecta; order Orthoptera; family Tetrigidae; genus Zhengitettix; species Zhengitettix transpicula. The sequence continues at coordinate 182,091,865 of CM073591.1, read as the reverse complement.
GACTTTTATTTGTTCCCTAAGCTAAACGTTGGGTTCGGAGGACAGAGATTTTCATCAAATGAGGAGGCCATCACTTTCGTAAATAATTATTTTGCAGAGAAAGACGCTGAGTGCTATTTGAACGGGTTAAAGAGATGGGAGCATCGCTGGGAGGAAGTGTGGAGAATTACAAGGAGCTTATGTAGAAAAATAAAATTAATTTGAAGGAAAAATATCTCGTACCTTTCTTAGATCGGAAACTTTTGAGACGAGCGTCGTAGTTGTTGAAAAAAGTAAAACTGCTATTGTTACACTATTCATTGGAAGGAGAGAGGCACATTCCGTTTTTTCTACTTAACTGAGATTTTCTGAAAGAAATTCAATTGTAAATGTAATGTTTGCATAAGCGGCTGTAATCTGTTTACGTTCTCCAAACCCAGTAGAAAGTGGATCACGACTGTGATGCAATCTTATGTTCTTGAGAACAGGAACACCGCAGTACCCGACTGCTTGTCCATTTTTCATCAGCAAAGGAAAGAAAATTATTTAATATACATTCAGAATTTAGAGAATATTATCGTACACGAATAATCGAACGCAAAATAATTTGTGTGTCAAATTTGTACTGTTATTTATCTAGCAAGATATGAAATGGTATGCGGTAATACTAAATTATATGAAAATCTAAATAAAAGCAAAACTTTAGTCGCACCAGGCCTATAAATGTTGTTTTAACTTTTCAGAATCTCTGAGATATTTTGCTGTATTATCACATCAGTGGTAATCGGATGCTTCAACATTTTACTTAAATAGGCGAGGTCACATACACATTCGGATAATACTTTCAACTTCTCATATTCATGTTGTAATGTAATACGGCTAATCCTATTTCATATAACTGGATTTGTTAAATTTTATTTAAATAACACCACGGAAAATACTATATTTACATTCCTGCGATCAACAGCAATTATCGACACTACTTGAACTTGAGAACCCAGCTAGCAACAGGTGCGACGAATGGCCATTTGAACGATTTATCACAGCCATTGAAACAGCTGATGCAAGTACGAGGATTCATCACTAAGGTCGTCGTCTGACTCATCTTGTGAAGATTGAGAAATCCGTAATATTTTAACAACGTGCTAGCTTAACCAGCGAGAATGCTTTATTGTCTAATTATAAATAAATAAATGGTCTTTAGCCTGGAAAAAAAATATTATGCTTACAGCAAAAATCATCTTCCAGGATATAATTTTGAATATAATCCCAAAGTAAAATTTAGAGGCAAGGTTCTGCTGCCTTGTCTGTCAGAAGAACCTTGCCTTTTAATATTACTCTTGGATTATATTCAAAATTATATGTTTTTCTACCTGATGGGGTCCTAGAAAAATATTTAATATATATTTTTTCAGTATACTTTATAATTATTTTCTGACTAAAATCTATTGATTTCATATATATATATATATATATATATATATATATAATTATTATATTATAATCAATTATGAAAAACTAATAATGGAAAATGATTAGTGTCAAATATTTTTTCAACATTATTGATGTATAACACCAAAAACCTATCCTAAAATGTGCTGTATACTCGTACACCTATGTGGATGAAAGGAAAACTAATCTCATCACTCAAGAGATCAACAAAAAAAAATGTATTGAGTTGCGGTTTGTGTAGAAACTTGTAATCTATTACATTACATGCAAATAAACAAATAAAACATGTATTTTTAAAATGGGTTGTTATGTCAATTATTTGTATTTGTAATAGCAGAATAAGGAAATATGAAAAAATCGAGTTCTTGGAGTATAAATATATTCTCAATATATACTCTCAATTTTTTTCTATATACGAGTACCGAACAGGTATTAGAAAACTTACCAGATATTTAAAATCGTTTAAATTACTGTTTCTAACATTACCTAAAGAAATAAAAACGTAGTAACCGATGTTTTAAATAATATAACAACGCGAAAACCATACATTTGTAGAGCTAATACGTGATTCGTTTATTGGTTTCTCTGATAATTATCAAAATTATTGCAATAGTCCAACTGTATATGATTTTAAATAGTGCTGTTCCTTTCATCTCCCCGAAAACACTAATTCGTTTTCAGTTCCCTTAAGCAATTTTGGCCACTGAAATACATAGATTTTTATGAAGTTTAAATGGTTATTTCCTTACCGCGTGAAGATGATTTTAAACAGTGAAATTTCTTAATAATTCATGGCTCAAGCTGGAGTTTATTTATATTAAGTGTAGTTAAACCTTGAAGGTTCTTCCACTGACCTGGACCTGCATGGTCTGCGTGGAGGCAACGAGTGAACTGATGGAGAAAGCGTTCTTCAGCCTTGGCCGCTTTGCTTCGGCACTTCCGCGACGTCATCGAGAGAACACGCTCTCACACCAATACAACTTTTACATGGATAAAAATGACGTTACGGAACATCATGCTACATGGATTTTTATTCAAATATTTGTACTATTAAGGAAGAATTCCAGTGTTTAGGAGTAGTAATTGTATTAATCAATAAAACTGGAAAGGGTAATTAACCGGTCAGATCCTCACTTTGGTATTATTGTTTCCTATTTTCAAAAATAACTGCATCTATCTACGTTTCTTCGAACCATACGATCCAGAGTCAAACACTGTTTTTTTACTATGCCATAGTATTCCTTGTCGATGTTTCCAGTCATGTGAAGATGTTAAGATTTCGACGTAGTAAGGTAGTGAAGGTCATATATGAACAACAAACATCTTTGGTCACGACGTAAAAGTAAGAGGAATGTCCAGAAAGAAAGTGTACTGTTACCATAACGGGCTTGGGCTTTTTGTTTTCCGTGTGTTGGCAACACTGAGTTGTAGAAGGGGATCTACTGACAGAGCGAGCATCTCAGAAACACGTTAGTATGTAAATTCATGTTGTAGTGTCCACTTGCGTGAAATATGTCAGTAAGAAATCCTGCCAAGTTTTGTGATCCGCTTCCTACTCGCGTAAGGAATAACACCTACCGAATTTTTTTCGCGTATAAAAACTATTTACACGTCTGAGTCAAAATAACAGTGGTGTCGCACCAATTGACCATCTTCCAAAAAATTAATAACTACAATTTCGGGCAAAAAAAATCACGGGCTCAGTGTTTTGGGACCGAAACGGCATCAATTTGGTCGAATTTCCACCTCAGGAGGAATGAGAATTCAAAACAAAAAGAGGGTAATGGTGACGAGAGGAGTGTGCTTGTTGCACGACAACGCCCGTCCTCACATAACCTTAAGCACCAAGGTGCTCTTGGACTCATTTGGGTGGGATGGTTTTAAACACGTATTCCCCTGACTTGCCGCCTTCAGATTATCATCTTTTCACCTCCCTTGTGGCAATTAAATTTTCAACTGACGAGCAAGTGCAGAAAGATGTTATGAAGAGGGAGTACGGAGCTGGCGGGACAGTTCTTCGAGGAAAGCATAAAGAAGCTTGTGCCATGACTCACCACATTCATGGAATGGGATGGTGATTGTGTGGAAAAATTGTCAACAATTTTATCGACAATATCCGGTAATATTTTTTCAAATACACTTTGTTTTCTAAAAAATATAAATATCTAGTAAACTTCCTTTCTTAACGTGCCGTGTAATTGCGAATTATCCTTTCCACTATAGATATTAATTGTTCTCAGATGGGTACGGAAATTGCATTGTAGCTGAATGGACCGCGGAAAGTGTTTTTTTAGGGCAACAGGCAACATGAGGGTAATCCACGTTGTGCAACTCCCCTTTAATAGCATAGGAAGGGATTTGAAAGGGGGGATGCGGAAGGGTAGAGGAAGGTAGCCAAAGGTTAACTAGGGCCCCCGGGCTATATTTTAAGGATCCTACCCTGCATTCGCCTAAAGAAATGCAGGGAAACCTCTAGAAAAACCTGCATCAGGTAGGTCGGGCATTGGGTACTTGTCCCACGCCCTTCCGATAGCGGGAGAGGAGTTTGCTGTGGGGACGCAGCATTCCCTTCTCCGTGCCTCGACCAGTTTAGGAGGCAGCTGGCCGACTATTCCAATGGGAATAGCGAACAACTCTTACCGTATGCCCATGGTCTGCGACCCCGGAACATGCACCTGTCAGAACAGGCCGAGGTGCCTCGGCTTGTGGGAACCTTAGTACAAAAACGGAGAGGAAAAGGCATACCCAAAGGTAGCCCCTTCGTATCTCTCCTAAAAGGTTCTGCCTGCGAGAGAAAATCCCTCGCAGGTTACCTGCGAGAGAATCCTCTCGCAGGCTCCTATTAGCGCGGAACGTAGATATGCGACTCATGGGCATACGGTAAGAGTTGTCTGCTATTCCCATTGGAATTGTCGGCCAGCTGCCTCCTAAACTGGTCGAGGCACGGAGAAGGGAATGCTGCGTCTCCACAGCAAACTCCTCTCCCGCTATCGGAAGGGCGTGGGACAAGTACCCAATGCCCGACCTACCTGATGCAGGTTTTTCTAGGGTTTTCCCTGAATTTCTTTAGGCGAATGCCGGGTAGGATCTTTAAAATATAGCCCGGGGGCCCTAGTTAACCCTTGGCTACCTTCTTCTACCCTTCCGCATCCCCCCTTTTCAAATCCCTTCCTATGCTATTAAAGGGGAGTTTCCCAACGTGGATTACCCTCATGTAGGCTGTTGCCCTTTAAAAATAAATCTGTGGACTGCTACGTTCAGTTGAGAAAACATAGTAATGTTCTAGTATTGTTACGCATAATACCACCACAAGGAAAAACAGTTCCCATAGTTCCAATAAATGTCTCTTCTGCAAAATATTGCATTACGTAAATGGAGGGCTTTAAAAATCAATTATAGTTCTGGAAAACATTGCAACAGGCACAGTGAGGCGGAAAGGCAAAAAGGTGATCGCGAATTCATTCGTTTCGGATAGTTGTTTGTGACAGAATGCTGTAGAATGAAATTCACAATAGTTAAATAGATATCGCGCATTGAGTATTTCATGTTATGACTATTAATTTAGCTTTCTCATTATTTATAAGTGCGAACTTATACAAAGTATGACTAGTTTCCCTACATCCCTTTTTTTAGTGTTAAAGAAGAATATATTTGTTTCTTCCCATAAATTTTGGTTATATATAAAGTAAGAATTTGTGAAATGTTTCAATGATCTCTGGCGAGTAAACAGAATTCCTGGCTATATTATTTTGATACGCGCAGACAAGGCACCGGATTGAGAATGGTTTCACAGATTAGGTCCGGGCCTGGCGTACAACCTCCCCCCGTCCCACGGGCAATTCCGCAAGCCTGACCGTTCAGCGTTCAGGTATACAGTTCCGGAAAGGCAACTTTATTCCGTAAAGTATCAGTCTTGGTTTAAACATGAAGTGAATGTAATGCAAGTTTAATGTACAACATTTCTGAAACTTTCTGGGATTTGTAATTTCTAGCTCTATCTATAATATGAAAACTATTTCAATTGGTAGTGATTCGTTTAATAAATATGCTTAGAAATGATCAATTAAGATACAAATCTTTTAACAGTTATATTTATCTGACGTCCTTAAATAAATGAAAATATCAACCTGTTTACTTATAAATTTATTATTAATGTAAATTTTGAAACATTATAATGGAAAAGAATAATCTCAAAGTTTCATCCCTAATTTATTAGGTGCTAATCAAATTACCTAATTTCAAAATCCGAGTTTTACAAAAAATTCCAACAAAGCAAGATTTTACAAACACGATAATTTATAATAGAATTAATTAAAAATTTATTTTATGTACTCACTTTTATATTATCGTGTGCCATTTTAATATTAATATTAACATTACTGTTTTATTATTATTAAGTTATTATCCTTACCATTGTATTTTGTACTTTATCAATCTTACATTTAATATTATTATTATTATTTTAAAAATGTGCAATTTTCCCTCACACTTTTATTCCAGACTTGGGAGACTTGATTCAAGGGGTGCCTGTTTCAATGTATTAATAAGAAAGTAAAAATTTAGTCCCGCTCTCCCGACTAACGACTTCAACTTAGAATTCCAGGCTTCTACAGAAGTGGTAATGTAAATACCACACAACGTTTCCGGATGCTTTGCTCCTTTCTTAAGGTGCAGAAAAAAGGCAAGAGGCTAGATGATATGTAATATTAAGTACATAGCTTAAAAAACAGTTATTTCACGCTGCACAATTTCGATTAGCATAATGTAAAACTTTTCAATGAAGAATGACAATATTATTCCAGATTTATTAACAAAATGTTGCATTTTCGTTCCAATGATTTGACCATTAATGTAAACAAATTATACTAATAATATAAATAGAATTTATGATTCCCTATTGTTCTAATCCATTTATTGTATTTAAAATAATTTTATTTCCAATGTTTCTTTAAACATAACAATGCTCTCAACAGCTGTAAACATAACAGATTTTTCGCCTGCAATGTGTGTGCAAATCGCATCTAAGAAATATATGTCAACTACATTTCATGTAATTAATTGCAAGTAATGTTCTATAAATTTTTAATTAATTGTATTATAACTTATCATGTTTGCAAAATCTTGCTTTGTTGGAATTTTTAGAAACACGAATTTTGAAATTAGGTCATTTAATTGACTTTACAACACCTGAAGAGGTTCTAATAAATTAGGGATGAAAATTACAGAATATTTGTCTATTATAATGTTTCAAAATTTAAATTAATAATACATTTATAACTAAACAGGTTGATGTTTTCATTTATTTATGACGTCAGATAAATATATCGGTTAAAAGATTTGTATTTTAATTGATCATTTCTAAGCATATTTATTAAACGAATCACTACCAATTGGAACAGTTTTCAAAGATGTTATACATTAAACTTGTATTACATTTACTTCATGTTAAAACCAAGACTGATTCTTTACGGAATAAAGTTGCCTTTCCGGAACTGTATACCTGAACGCTCAGCGGTCGGGGACGGGGGTGGGGGCCGAGGTTGTACACTCATGCCATGTGCGGAAATCGCATGACACCAACGCAAAGACTAGCTGCTAAAGAGAACATACTGGCAGAGATCATGTTTGGAGAGAGGTTGCTCTATGCGACCTGTATATAAAGCCAGTTGAATTCGGTTAGCAATAAATGTTTTTAATGTTTTACCTCTGATCATATTTTCTGCATTTTGGTCATTAATCGTACAAACATTTGATTCATAGACATTAACGCTACTCGAGCTATTTCATCTTGTTTGTGTTCACCTCTTTTGAATCAGCCTTGCCCATATTCCTATTTTGAGATTCATCTATACTATTACTATCAATATTACTCGTCATATGTTCTTCATTTGTAGCCGTACTAGCGGTTTCCATATCTATGGTTCCTTTTATATACACAGATCTTAAAAACCCACCATTTTTCTTGTACGAAATAAATACAAATTTATTTATATAAATACAGGACAAATACTTTAATTAAAAGTTCTTCGTCAGTTCTCGAGCCCCACGTTGGGCGCCAATATGTGGTGTCTTTTTTATAACTATAAATAAAACTGTTTAAAAATCATACATCATTTCCTCTTTAATTAAAACATAACCAAAGGGGTGCAGTCCAGATAGAGATTGTGACAAGAACGTGACAGTAGAAAGAGATGCTGAACATCTGCTGACGACAGAAACTACCCGAGAACCATCAATGAGAAACGGTTGTGTACGAGTATCTCTAGAAACCAATAGCAACGAGAGTATCTACGGCAGTAACCCGGCAAGACAGGGTAAATGGCATTCTCCAACCCTTTACGTATTGAACACTATTCTTGTCCAAGCACGTATATTGCATTTAAATTCTCATTTGTTTAGACTTTGTCCATGTTCCTTGACAGTAGCCATTAGATGTTACAAAGTACGATCATTTTTCTCGCCAGAGTCATGCCAGGGTTCGTATTAAACGTTTCGTTCAATTTATATTGTTTAAATATATCATTTGAAAAAAATCATATCCAAGAATTTATATTGTACAATTTCATTGTATCGTTTCAAGTTGTAAATAAATGGAATCTGTTAATATAAATACATTATAATCAACTAAAAATTTTATCAATTCAATAAAAAATCACTCCCATAATTATTACGTGGATCGACACCTAACTAGATATTTAATATATTAATAACATTTTCAATTTACTTACTTACTCCTTGGCTCAACAGTCTATGAGGGCCTAGGCCTACCGAGACGGCTGCCAGACTGTCATCTTACATGACACATTCTGGATTTACGAGTGACACCTGGTCAGAGTATCAATTCTCCCTTAACCCTAGTTTTCGTGACCAGGACGACCTCAAATATCCATGCCCATCCCGGGATTCGAACCCAAGACCTCAGTGATATGAGGCAATGACGCTGGCCACTACTCCACAGCAGGCCGGCACATTTTAAATTTATTAACATATTTTACATGGCACAACAACAACAACAAAATAGCCTGATAATTCAATTTTACTAATTCAATATTTTCACCACTTGTTGCATTTACCAGATTGTAAATGTCTAGCTGAGCTATGAGATTCTTCCCAGGCTCTTTTACGGGGCAGAAACAGATTTTTTTTGTAAATACTAAAAGAAACGATCAATATTACTTTCAATTCTCGATCTTATAATACAAGAAATGATTATATTATTATGAAAATATATTCGCAAATAAACCATACCATACTTATTTGTCAGTTGGGAAGCAATTCTAACGAGTGGGTCCAATAATAAATCCGGATTTGGCAATTCAAAAATATGGCAAGCGGAATACCATCAGATTCGAACCCACGACTGTCATTGAGTGTGGACTTTTCCGCACCTAGGCTGCACGGGCACTTTTTACTTCCACCTCCAATAGGAGACAGTATAGTCGCAGTCTCACAAAAGCTACCACAAAGTTAACAACGTGCCCTTGCAACTATTTTCAAAATACATACATGGGAGCTTTCACGCTGCTTACAAGATGTTTTTCTTCTCATACCATGCACCAACCATAACTATTTACCACGTGCACTTGCACCCACTCCTGACTGCTGTCCAAAACGTCTCCCAATATTTAAGTCGTCGCCATTCAGGTCTATATTTTATTATTCGGTACAATGTATAGATAGTTAATTCAACCAGATTCAGAAAATATGTTCTCATAATTATGTAAATAAGCAAGCCTCTTGTATAATCTGATATAAGGGTTTACGGCGACCAATCGTTCAAGATATATATTTAGACATCTAATTACATTATTGTTTGGGAAATTCGTTTCTTGATTAAATTACTTTGTACTTTCGATAGAAAATAATATTTTACTTTCCATTTGTCTTGATTGATGGTAATAAAATTTACATAATATTCATAAACATAATATATGCAATTCGAATTATTTTGTTATAAATTATCAACTTTGACAGGTTTTACGTACTGTACTGGAAACGATTCTTCATTGAAGGATGAATAGTTAAAATTAGAATACCTATATTTTCATAGTTAAAAAACAATGTATTTCACTTTAGAGACAGATCGGATCATGTTTCTAGTTATTCTTCTTTTGTATTACCACACATCCTTATTTTAAAGGTATACCATATAGAACGCGATTTGAAGTAATTTTCTGTCATCTAAAATACAGCACTGAATATTTCTACGTTAGGATTTTACAACAAATAAATGTTATTCCTCTGTTTGCAGATTATGCTAGCATATTTCTATAAGTAACGTCTGAAATATATATGAATAATATTTTCTATATGTATTCCAATTAAATATTATTACTTCATCTTAGACTTCTCTTTATTGGGGTTCTGGTGAATACTGAATAACTGTGCCAATACTTTTAATGGAAATTGAAGAAACTAAGACAAACAAAACAAATGGCAAACCGTGAAATTGGCACCTAAACGTTACCGATGTCCCCTGTTGACCCTTGAATTTGCGTTGTCTGCTAAAGTCCTGACGATGTTATCCAGCGAAAATCATGGTTGATATGACTATTAAACTCAGTGAATCCAATAACATGTAATAGACATCATTCTATGTCTTTTTTACAATATTTTTATGTGAAACCCTTCCACCGCCATCCGTCAGGGTGCTTCACTCCCATGCCTTTTGGAGTTGTAATGAAACTTTTAAAAATTCTATAACAACTATAAAATTCAGCGACCCTCAATACATTTTATTCGACACTAATAATAGCCGTTTATGAATGTTCTTGAATGCCACCCCCTCCACCTCCAAACCTTAGAGGGTCTAGATGTGTCTTAACCACTCGGTATTTGTTCCTGGATTGCAAGTAACACGTTAACAAAATTTTGGTAGTCATTGCTCTACGCATAAGATTATACACTTATAACCTTCCACACCTACTCCTGGGGGTTGAACTACATAATAACCAGTATTGTAAATATTCATAAATAATGTCAGTGACTTTCATAACCCTAGATTCGACACCAATCTCGGTTCTGTACGCGGAAATTTGTTTCACCCGCTTCCACCACCTCTCATAGGGCTGAACTACAGCCTGATTGACGTAGTGCATCTCAGAATAAAACTCGTTGACTTCTATAACCATGGATTTGAAACCAATCTCGGATGTTTCCCGTTATTCTTATGTAACGCCCCTCCGTTAGTACTGCTGGCTTTCCATGCTGTAAGGGTTAGAAATTATACACTAAAAATATCTGGAGAGAAACTATTAATTATTCGATTCTTTAAACAGCCGTTTTGCATGTATTGAAATTTCACCCCGTTCACCCCTTGGAAGTTTTCTAACGCTTTAAAAGGCTCACAGAAACCTTTTGTTTCTGCGCACAATATATGTATATATATATATATATATATATATATATATATATATATATATTGTAATAAACAAACAAGTCTTTAAATAAAAGAAATTATTAAATAAAATAAATTAATTAAAATTTGAATGATACTTAGCCACACGTTGAAGACGCCAAATATGTAATGATTAAAAAGGTGGTCTTAATTAATAGGAATAATTAACAAAATTATTATGTATTTAAAAATTTATTGTTGATAATTACACAGTAAAACGTTTTATAAATACCTGCTTTGCACGCCGAATTCCATCAATTTAACAAACAAATATTTCAATTTTATTTGATTAATTCGTGGCGTTCTATGAAAATACAGATTCATATTTTTACAATCAACTAAGTCGAATTTCTCTTTATCTCAGGGCCTTCACTGTGTTTGATAGGAAGAACAAATACAATGAACTAAAACATTAACAATCCAAACTCATTGAAGTTAACGGAATACAATATTAAATACAAAAGTAAAAGAAAACGAATGAAAAGAAAAACGCGAACGAAATCTGACTATACCCTTCAATTATCGTCATTAATAATTGTTTTGTACTCACGACAGTGCTTCTGGTAACAGTTCGGACTCTTGTAGCTTGAAGTCAACACACACTAAACAGGCCATTATACACTGATTCTACTCATTAGATTTTGAACACACGGTAGTTGCTCTGGATCTCTGCTATTCTGGAACCTGGATTAGCCCACCCTCAGCCAGTTGCCGGACGTAGGTCTCCTCAAAGTCTCCCTATGCGAAAATTAGTTCAATTTGTGAAGCAAAGCTTCGGCTTCCAAATTGTGATTTTATGAGTCTCTCCGTCAAACTGTTTACTTGCGTTTTATGTAAACTATTATATCTCGCCGTTGGACCTTCTGGATAGCCCTATTCATGCTTTTAGATTAACAGACTCTTTTTACGTGTATCCTTTCCCGACCCAGGCTGAGTTCTCTCTAAGCGTCTACAGTCTCCATTGTTAACAAAGAAAGATCCGCTGCGATTGTCGTCTTTAAGCACCCGTACCGCCAACAATTAAATTATATTAAAAACAATTAATAGCCTGTTTAATTAGTATTACAATATACATATTGTAATGACGACCTATATATCTATTTTTTCTAAATTATTCAATAATATATATTATCAGCGTAATATTGTGGCCAAGGTATTGCAGGCAACAGTCAAAATTGCGTAAAAATGTGGAGTGGTACGAAAGTATTATTGACGGCAGTGTGTAATATTAAAAGCTTTAACTAAAGTACAGTCTCCGATGCGAGCTAACCGGAAGCGTTTAAGTTCAGTCTCTGTGTGTGGTAGTCAGACAGCGAGGACTGATTATTATGAGTCTTTAAAAGTCTACGTGTGAAAGATAGATTATCAAGTGTTAAAGGGATAGTTAAATCCTTTCTAGATATTGAAGAAGACAAACATATGTTTTTTATAGGAAAAGTTGTGCTGGCGGACGTTGAACTGATTTCAATGGTACAATTTATTGAGGGTTGAAGCGAACTGATATTTAGAAAGTGTCATTCCATTTCGCTTCCTGTAGATAATATCGCAATTCGACGAAATATTGGAAATCAACTGATGATCGTCAGTGATGTGATACGGATTTAATCGCGAGTGCTGACTGAAATAGTGTAGAAAGTGGAATACTATGGCCTGTTAATTAAAAAGTCATTTAAATAATTTGTGATGTAAAGTGAAAGATTTGGCGTGATACGAGAACTGCTCCCATGTCCAGTATGTAACAAAATACATTGAAAACTTTGTGTCGGCGGGCTTTTGTCGTGTTTTCTGGAACGGCAGTCTGTCTGATATTGTAGGCGGGAGAGGAAGTAAAATTTGAGAGAACGAACAGCGTGGCCTAAGTATAAAATTCAACCGAGAAAGTTTCAAGTTTTTAAATCCAAGTATAAAGTTTGGACAGCGAGATACATTTTAAAAAAACTGCAAAGAGTAATCAAATATTTAGCGCCACATTAAGGTTCCTACGCGTACTGAGATAATCATTTTCCACATAAAGACAATGTGTGACAATATGTCTGGCTGATGATCCGGAGGTGCAGCAGATCCAGTTCCCGGAGGAAAATTCAATAACTACGACCGTGTGTTTGACTATCAATTGTAGAGTCTGTGATTCATGGCCTTTTTAGTGTAAATTGTGTGCCCGAGCCGAGGAATCTAAGTCTGGTACCAGCCGAACATTTTTGTAAGCAGAAACCAAGTTAATTAAGTTTGTAAACGATAGTTAAAAGTATTCGTCAGATTTAGTTCGTATCTTTTTGGTTTTGTTTGTTAATTTCTTAATTTATTAATTCTATGATTGTTTTTTACTTATCAAGCCCAGGTAAACGACCCTGAGAGAAGAGTTATCAAATTTCTAAACATTGAAACTTAAAATGTATTTAACCTCAGAGAAAATGTTATAGATTTCTATTAAATAAAATAAATTGTATCGTAAAGTTTAAAGTGGTAATAATTTCTCGATCCTTCCTGTTAAAACAGAAAATTAATTGTTTAAATAATTCAATAAAATTTTGTTTGTTAATTAATTAATCTCCTTTTGATAATCATTACAATTTGGTGCCTCAACGTGGGCCAAATTAAATCCCTTATTTGTATTCATTACTTTTGGCGACTCAACGTGGGACGATTTAATTAACTTGTTTTTATTTATTACAATTTATACATATATATATACTACTTGAGCGTATTTATTAAAATTAGGCGGAAATAAGAATTGATTTGACACTAATTTCTTGGTAAACATTTCATTTAACCAGCATAAATAGCGCCAGTGTTTGGAACATTTACTCATTTTACGAACCCCTCTCTGACTTAACCCCTCGGTATCTAACTTCAAATAAACCAGGATGATGACTGGCGGTATTCGGGAAGTATCCTTCTACATATAATAAAAGTGTCTAAAACTAACGACAAATTTAAACTGTAAAAATTACTCGCTAACTTAATAAAGTCTAAAACTACTCCCGGTACTTTGAAGGAGTAAAGAAATACAACCTTTAACAAAACAGAGACCAAAATATAGCTGTTATCCAAAGAAAACCTGGTACCTTCAGAGGGTCAAAACTACTCCGGGTAACTTTGTCAACCTCGTCCACATTCAGATCGAGTAACATAAAACTTCATTAACCGTCATGGATAATTTGACAAGTAAACTCACCGACTCCTATAATTCCGGAATCGACAATAATCACGGCCTTTTTTGCATTACTTTTTATGTCTACCCCTTCCACCTTGCCTTTTGGACTTGAAATTTGACCCTTAAAAATTCTAGAATCTCACTATTAATTTAAGGGACCTAGAAAACTTCTTTTCTGACGCCAATTATGGCCATTTACGATTTTTGTAAATATCACCCCTCCATCACCTCCCCAAGAGACGGTGTGTCTTATATAGTATATTTTTGATCTCGTATCTTAACTCACGCCAGCGAGGCCGTGATCAGCTCACGGCGATAAACCGTAACGAGTGATAGCGTTGAACGATTTGGGAGTGTCATTTTGTCGAAAACAAGTAGTCTGTGAAATACGAGTGAAATAATAGCTAATATAAATACGGTTATTGAAAAGTGACTTCGTTAATTGAAAAGTAATATCTTGAGTACTAAATACAGCCACAAACATTTATAAGGACTTTATTTTAATCTTTCGGCACCGTTGTGAAACCCCTCAGTGTTTCTTCATGGATCGTAAGTAACATGGTAAAATTGATCAAACATTGAAGCCTTTCACGGTGCAGTTGTTCAATATATTGTCCTCAGAGTTCAACCGGGTTTTGCATAATTATAGTGGAACGAAACGTTTCCACGACTAAAAGCTCTGTCGTCATTTCTAGGCGAACACTTCGCCTAGAAGATTGTATTCGGAAATTTGTTTCACACTTTCCGCCCCCACTTCTAGGGGCTGCACTACATCTTAACCAGTATGGTTAATGTCAGAATTAAACTGAGTAATTCCATAACCCCATATTCAATACCAGTCGCAGTTCTTTACTCATTACTTTTATATAACGGCTATTTCCGCCCCCACGTCCACACCAAGGGGCTGAACTACAACATAACTAACAGTGAATGCCAGATTTAAACTCATTTGACATCTATAACTCTGGATTTGACATCAATCTCGGTTGTTTCGCATTTTTTGTGTAACTCCCCTCCACCCTTCCCTTTTTGGTGCTTTAAGGAGTTGTAACTACACACTAAAAACAACGTAGATCCAGAAAAGTAATTAATCGACCCTAGTATAGGCCGTTTTAGCATGTTTTTTAATTGTTTCTCTCCCAAACACTTATCAATCAATAAATCTAATTTATTCTGCCGATAATTCTAAAGCCTTAAGTGTCCATCAAATGAGTTTTGACCAGTATAAAATACTGCTCTATGTCTTCGGATTGTAGCAGATAGTGTCTTTGTCACAAAAAACATTCATTGTGCGCAATGAGGAAGACGTTCCGGAATGTAAGTAGAAGATGAGGTCCTACCTACAAGACCTTGACATTTAAGTGGCATTTCTAACCTTGACTTTACCAAGAGATGACTCCAAACCGCAACTCTTCGTCAGGGTTGGCCAAACGAAATTCCAAACAGGATGCAATATGGATTTGTGCTTCTCTGTTGATTTTCGGCCGCCAAAGCCAAACTACATCGAAATCACCTGAATGCAATCCTCGGTCTGAGAAGAAATAGAGTTTTAAAATACCGTGAAAAGTAATTATGTTAAATTAAAGTATCAGGATTGAAATATCTCGACCGGGAAGCTCTACCAACTAAGCTATGCGTGTCGATTCCAGATCCGGTTTGGCTATCTTTCTTATTCGTAACTCTGATGTGTTAGGAAGGAAACAAATTCATATAAAAATGATCGGACATAACATATTGACGTTCATTTATAACAGTTATATTCATTAAATAAGTTAAAATAGTACCATGTAACACCTATGGTAAAACTATGTAAATGCTAGTAATCTTCTTCTAATAAATCAAATTGCCAGTAATTACGTATGTATGTTCTTCATACAAATCTGCACCCGCGGGGCAAATGTAACCAAATTTCGTACACGTGTTCTTTACGACCGTGAGCGGGGATAGAGGGGGGGGGGGGGGTTGGAAATATTCAAACATGTTAAACGGCAAATATTTATGTAGGATAAGGAGAGTACCTTTAGGACAATGGTGGTGGGCTATTAAATAAAAATAAAGCAAAAAGATCCAAGATTGGAGTCGAATCCATAGGTAGGGATGTCGCTGACTTTAATTATCACATTCAACTTGCCGGCTAATCTGGTTTTACCTTTACCCCTATAACAGAGGATGGAAGGGGAAAACAATGTGCGCATGTTCAGTATACTAATGTACACCCGTGGAGCAAAATTGACCAACTTCTTCACACGTGTTTCTTTAGAACCCGAAATCGCCACTGTGGGGGCAAAACACGACTGCAACTTTCAGAAGCAGGGTAATAGTTGTTCGTTACTCCCATTGGAACAGTCGGCCAGCTGCCTCCTAGCTGGTCAAGTCATGGAGAAGGAAATGCATGACGAATGTCGAGTAGTCCACGGACCGTAGTCAACCCTTCGCTACCTTCCTCTGGATTATCCTCATGTAGCTTGTTATTATAAAAAACTTGCACATTTTAGTTCTGAAGCCATTGTTGTGTAGTAGAAAGTAGACTAGAAAATAACGTTAAGGTACTCATAACGAGCAACAAAAATTCCACATTGTCGACAATATATTGGGAACTGTAAATGGAACGTAGTATATTAAGGGCCATACCAGAGTATTGGTATCACTATCACTGTTGTATTATTATTTTACGTAGTTGTTATTGTAAAAAATGGTTACTTGTAGTAATTTCAAAAACTCATGAGGTGCCACTGTTGCATATACATGGGAATAAGACGGCTCAAACTAATTTTCAGAATTAAATATACAAAGGCAAAGTTTGTGTTGGAAGTCAAAGGAGTCAGGACACTTAATCCATTTTCCTAAGGCAGCTGACGTAATTACTCAGGGCACCAATAACATTTTAAAATCAAAGGTCTACATTTTTTCTTGTTACAAAATTTCAAATTCTAATTTGGGACAACTCACAATTAAAACATAACATGTATGAGACTCATGACTAACTAGATGTGGTACAGAACTTTCATCTACCCAACATTTTGTATTTTAAGTAATATGTTTCCATGGAGTGTTGAGAAATTATTTCAAGTTTCTTGTGATAGTAAACGTGTAGATTTTTAAAAATTGTTTCTTTTTTTCCCCAACATGAATGTAATTTAGGAACGTCATAATTCTACTTTGATCAAGACCCAAAAGTCATAAAGCACCCTGGGCAATCAGTTTAACAAGTTGAAAAGTATATACACAATTCTGGACACAGATTCATCAAAAGCATAGATTGTTGATTGACAAATATTTATTATGTTCAAGCTGCCAACAATTTAATAAACAATTCTCTGTGAACAAAAGATTCTCTGACCACCTTGGTGGCCGTCATTAGGTGTCTGCTGCGTCACTGCCAGAAGAAAAAACATCAGGAGTGACATCTTCCAAATAGTGCTAATAATTAAAATCAGTTTTTCACATCATATGCTAGATTATTTAAGGAGTGACAGAAAAATAAATTTGGCAGTACAAGACCACTGTTCTGCCATGAAAATAGTGCACATAAACTACTATCACCAAGGTAAAGGACACATGCATATTTTTGAAAATTGTAGTCTGACAATTAACATCCTATGGTAATAAAACATAATATAAAATCAATTTTCAGAAACTTCTTATACATTTCAAAACTTTAAATAGGAAAGAGAATGCATCTAATTTGTTAAGAAAACTATATTTATCAAATACTTACTTTGATCTGTCTCAAATATTTTGCCACTGAGGCATTAATCTATCTATATAATAAAAAAGGGTGTATGTATTTACATTAATTTTTATACCAATTTTTTAACACGTGGACAGAGTGCAACGAAAAGTGGTAAACTTATTCTTCAAAACATGAGATATGGTACTGTGGGGGTGAGACATACCTACCACCACCAGGAGTGGGGGTAAAAATTGTCAAACATTCTAAAATGTTCAGTGTTTGAGTCTGATAAATAATTTTCAGGGTCGAAGAGATTGAATGTTCCTACTGATATTATGGTTGCATAATTTCAACCGCTCATGGCATGGTAAAGAATCACACTTAAAGGTGGTGGTGGAAGGCATTACAAGAAAATAATTTGAATAAAACTGAGATTGGAGTCAAATCCAGGGATATGGATGTCACTGAGTTTAATTATGACTTGCAGATTGGCAATTAACTCCCCCAAGCAGGGATGGATATTTTCAAACATGTTAAATGTTTGATATTTGTGTTGAATAAATATTTGTCAGGGTCAATGATATTGATAGTATTTCTACCAATGTTATTTGTGTATAATTTTAACCCCTTTCAGCATGGGAGGGGAACACATTTAGGGTTGGGGGTGAAGGGGCACTACATAAAAGTAACGCAAAAGCAACTGTAATTAGATATATGACAACCCGGGCAATGCCGGACACCCAGGTATTGAGTAAATAAATAGAAAGTAAAATAATGACTTAAGTCAAGAAACAAATAGAAAATGCTTCATCAAATTATCCCAATTTGAAATGCATTTCTCGGCCAAATTCTGTATGTAGAAATTCAATTTAGCAAAATAAGTAAATACATTCCATATATAAATCATATAAAGTATTTTTATTATCTAACATGAGACTCATCATATATGATTAATTGCATAACAATTTTCTTCACAGTAAATAGTAAAAATTCAAATCACAGTACATGTACTATAGAAAAAATCCCAATATTGTTACACAAAAATTCAAGCCAGTCAAATATTCAGATTTTCAATCAAAGCACAATACTTCCATTTTTACAGAGTGCTTGGGCTCACAAAACTTAATACAAAGTGAAACTATGGGAATAACTGGTTAATGTATTTAAATGACAAACTAAAAAAAAAAAGAGCTCTTTGTAAATCATCATTTACAGCCATTTTAAATATTTTGTGAATTTATTATTACAAAAGGTATATATACAAAAGGTATATATGAACAGGTTAATCTGTGTAAAATACAATGTGCTATATCTGTAATGAAATGATAAATCACCACAAAAATAAAGTACTATAAATCATTGTCATATTTTATAAGGAATGTGTAAAGTATAAGATATCACAAACTGTGTTGAAAAATAAATTCAAATTATTGATATCAGAAAAACAAGACACTACACATGAACATCAAGATTATAATAAAGTATTTGTAGCAATCGTATCATAAATGCAAGTTAAATTGTTTTTGAATAGGATTTAATTTTTAAAAGTACAGCATATATATAATAGAAATAATTTATCAAAATAAAAGGAACTTAAATTTATTACATAAGTAATGTCCAATTGGACATTAATTTCAGATTTTCTGTTTAACCTAGAAATAATTATTTTTTACAATTATTACTAAACTATAAGAAATAATAACATGTATATACAGTTATTTATATAAGGAAGAGATTCATTGAGTATTAAATATATCTTCTGAACCACAAGTCTGAAATATCACTTCACAAATTAATTTCAGTTTGCTTTAACACATTTAGCATTTTTTTCTATTTATATATATTGCAACACATTATAGATTTATTCACAAATACAACATTGAATAAATTATTAATAGAATCTGTATCACAAATTCCAATGAACACAAAATTTTATCACTTCTGGAAACAGCTGATGTACCAGACAAAAATTTGGAACATCACTTCCACTATTTATCATTTTATTAAACATTAATGGACAACAAATTACATTCATTTTTCAACCTAATTACAATTCTTCCAAAATAATGACTACTTTAAGTAACAAACAGATTTATAAACTTACAAAGGAGTACTTAAGTGGCAAGCATAAATAAACTGTTTGGAGCATTTAATTTTAAATATAAAAAACCCTGAATGTTCAAGTCTCCATTTGATTTTCAAACTAGAATAAGCAATTATTTTAAGTTACTTATTTGTGAGTATTGTATTGTACTGTAAGATATTACAAAACTGTGAAATACATTACATACTGTAATATAATTTAGACTGATCCAAGACACTTGAAATGAAACTTTCCTTAACATTTCCCAAGCTGTTACTTCTTTTTACCACCCAGTAAACGTTGCATGTCTTTGTTTTGAGCTCCTATTGTAACATCTGCTCTTTCAGTTTTATCTGTAATTCTGTCAAGCATGTCATTTTGGGTGTCTATTTCCTCTCCTAGTCCTTGAGCTAGACCTTTGAGCTTTGACAGTGAACCACACATTTCTTCAAGGTTACGATTTAATGCACTCTGAAAGTTATTTGCATTATTACTGTAACTGCTGTCTTGTTGTAATCCACGCACTCTGAGCCCTATAATAATAAATATAAATTTTATATATGCAATAGTACATATAGCAATTTCATAAATTCAAATTCTCTCCTTCATTTTATTACTGGGAAAATACAGTTAGAACAATTCACACAAGTCGTTCTTATATAAAAAAAATTGTCAATCAACTTGTAATAATCTGCAAAGTTATAACAAAACTGAATAGAAACCATAATAAATACATTTCCAATACATATTCAATATCAAACTACTGTAATTAATTTACAATGAGTTTTGTAGCCAACATGGTTTCTGTCAGTAGAATTTTATAAACCAATGTATTGTTTTAATTTAATAAATTAGACTATTGAAATGTGACAAATAATGCTTTGAATAATATGATACTTTGTTGACAATGTTGTAAAATCAATTCATATAACTTTTTCCCATTCTTGATAATTGATAATAATAAACTGTGATGGAACTTAAATTTTGTCCATTAAAAAAATTACATTGACATACACAAATAAATAAATTCATTCATTCATTAAAATCCTGGAGAAATTATCCCGGTTGATTAACACAGGACTTAGAGTCTACTGAAATATGGAATTCTCTAATTGAATGTGACAGAAATTCCTTTGCATCTGCAAAATCTAAGAAGCAATAATGCCCCCAAATACTTCTCTAATTCTCCACTATCAGTCAAGTCAAACTGACACATTTAACATATATCATTCCAATATACATGATTTATTATTTTACCTACTATTGGATATTTGTTAAACATACTGAGGTAGAATAACATATTTATTATAACCATAATGTATATGATTAAAAGTAAATTTTAGTATTATAGTGTTCTTTGAAAATTTTTAACCTAAAAAGAAATCAGGAACCACAAATTTCACTTCACAGTACTTCAAGATTGTCATGCTTTCTTTAGAAATTTTTATTATTACCCTCCCACTGATTTCAGCAACCACATATTTATGCTGACCAGATAAAATATTAATAAAAGTGATTATAAAAATAATGTAAATACAAAAATGTTCACTGTAGTTTTCTTAGCCTATGTCTAAACTGATCAGCGCTATTCAGAAAAGTCACCAGTATGTCATCATGAAAGGAATTGATTATCCAGTCACATATTGATGTTTATCTCCCAGCGCCTCTCTCCATACTCTTCAACTTTGTCCACCTGGCGGGGTGATTGTATTTACCTCCGCACCCACAGCCAGTAAAAGAAACATTCTGTCCCTCATTGTTCTTGGAAATTTTCAACTATCCTCACACAGACAAAGCCCTATCGGTCAATACCCTTAGTGGAACTTCAAAATAAATTCTTAAAAGGGATGCCGCTGCAGACCTGAAACCTGCAGCTTCTGTACGACTACCCTTTCCTTTATTTGAAGAACACATAAAAAATCCTTAAAATTAAATACATAATATATGTAGTTTACTACAGAACTGAACACAATATATTTCCTTGTGTCAATGTTCAGAGAACAACCCTACCAAGTTGCCATAAATTTTCATTTTAAAGTGAGAACCGGTCTATCCCCATTACAGCACCAGGTGTGACTGGACTGTACATCCTATATTGATATGTCAATTTCTCTCTATAGTTATACTATGAATCATCTTACCTGGGTGAGAATCAGTTGGAGATGAGTCAGGGCTAAGTTTGTTAGTAGTAACTGTGCTATACAAAGGGGAATTTGTTTTATCAAATCCTTCTGGCAATTTATTTGGTGTGCTTGGTGGTTGTTCTCCTGATTTCCCACTTATATAATTCTTCAGACTTCCAAATACACTCTAAAAAGATGATGAAATGTATGATTTATGCTAATTGCAACTTACATGTTGGTACAGGGGGAAAAAAGAGTGGTTTCAAAATTTTCAATAAAGTGACCATAAAAATGAGTATTCAAAACTGACATGAGCTGCATAAATAATTTCATGTAATATTTCAAATATAATATACAAGAAATTGAATATTAAACTTTTATGAATAAGATTTGAAATTTAACTGTGTCACTGGACCAAATTGTTCAAAGTGAAAGCCTCTCCATGAACATGATGTAATATCTGTCAAATTTGCAGGCTGATTACAATATTAACAGCAATTTTTTTTCTAGTTTCATAACACAGCAATCAATGCAAATAAAGCTAGACAACCTTAACAACCTGTTCACTACATTAAATTATATGAAACAGATAGACAAAAACACTATGATTATGGTTATTTGTAATAAAGAATTTATAGTTGTAAATCAAGTAAAATAGGTTCAAAAATTTAAATATCTGGGTGTATACATTCCTGATAAACTTAGTTTTAAAGATGAGTTTGAATATGTAAATAACAAGATAGTAAACAAAGTTAATTTATTGTACAAACTGAGAAAAGTTTTGTCAAAATCTGTGAAGAAATTGTTTAAATTAAATTTAGTTCTACTCTAATATACATATGATGGAGGCAAAAAAATATTTTGATGCGTTACAAAATAATTTCAATAAAGGGACGAGAACGGTATTGAATAAAGATGTAAGTAACATATTGAAAGAACTAGGACATCTAAATAATGATATGGAGGTTCAAATGGATGTTTTGACATTTATTTATAGATTGGAAACTGGACTACTACCAGATTATTTATTATGCTTAATGGTAAAAAACTGTGATATACATAAATGTGAAACAAGACAAGTTCCTTTCATGTAAACCAGGCCCGTAGTAGTAAAAAGAAAGACTCTCTTTCACAAATGATTGATAATGTACAACAAACTACCAAAATATTAAATATTCCTCATCGGTGGGTCACTTTATTTGGGAAACTGGACAACATTAAATGAAGTAATGGAGTTTATTAAATGGAATATGTTCTGTATGAAATTTGTGCAGCTGTTGTATTATAGGATGAATATCCGTAGGCTATTTGGAAATAAATTCCAAGCTGCGGAGGAAGAAGAGTGCCCTGCTACAGAATTGAAGAAATTGAGCAATGAATTAAAAAGCTGAGGAAAGGACACAGTGGGGACAGAAATTTACAAATCAAAAGGACCTGCTAGTAGGAAGAACACTTAATAATAAGTTATATGGTTACAAACAGGATTCAATCATACTATAATAATGCTACCTTAATTCCTTGGA
Organism: Zhengitettix transpicula; assembly: GCA_037074705.1. Taxonomy (NCBI): domain Eukaryota; kingdom Metazoa; phylum Arthropoda; class Insecta; order Orthoptera; family Tetrigidae; genus Zhengitettix; species Zhengitettix transpicula. The sequence goes on along the minus strand of CM073591.1, from coordinate 182,068,481 downwards.
TGTGTTTCTGGCTAAATCTTAGTGTAGTATTAATTTCATCCAGCCTTTTCTCAGTTTTTTCTAGTTGTTCACGTTGTCTTAACAACTCCTGCAACACAAATGGTTTAAGTTGTATTTCTCTGAGAAAGAAATGATTACTTAAATTCCTATAAAAAAAGTGTACCTCTGCTGTTGCCACGCCAATTTGTTCCGAATCACGTAACAAACCTATAGATCTATTGGACGATTCTAAAGTATTCTCTTCTATTTCCCTTCGTCGATCCAGTAACTGCTGTCTCCTGTCTTCTAATCTAGCACGTTCCTGGTACAGATTCGAATTCACTCTGGAATTTCGCAAAAATGTTTCGTCATCAACGTCATCTTCTTCCACAGAGAAGAAGGAACCTTTCTGATCACTTAAATACTGTCTGCTAGACATCGATCACTTTTCAAATCAGACAGCAAGAATGAAATATATATACGCACAAGCTCTGACACCAGTCCAAATCAAATCAGCTGACTTTACGCCAAAGAGTTTAACAAAGACGCAACGGTAAAACTCAATTTTCAAGAGACTTTCGTTTATCATTCGTCAACACATCCACATACGTATTCGTCAATATCGGTACCAATACGACATTCAGTTTTCATAACTATTTAGTATTTCTTTAGTTCGATACAAGTATTAAATTAATTTTTTTTAAAAATTTACTACGGTAGAATCGTAGAAGGAATGTGAACAATGTCGAAAGCTATCTAACTGAAGAAATGAATATTATTCGTGACTCTCCTAAGAACATAATTGTTTTCTTCGTTCAGATATTGTGCCAATCGAAATTATCGATGTGGAGTATTCCTTTCTTTATATTTTATGAACATTATTACGAGATTTTAGGGCACGTATCATTTGACCAGAGTAAGAAACTTACAGTCCAAACAAGTAATTTTATAAATCACATTATGCTTACGACATGTTTTAATAGGTTCTTTAATGCCTTTAATAACATTTAAATTTAAATTAGGCCGCACACTACTGTCGCAGCACCTGCAGCTGCCAGGTCGAATGTCTAACACGATTTGAGATCTTGTGGATAATACTATCACTGCCCGGACACATAATTTCTCCAAGGAGACCACTGTTAGTTAAATTATTGGCTCTCGCAGCAGCCAGCTGCCTCCTAAACCAGTCAAGGCACAGCGAGGGGAATGCTGCGACCCCACAGCAAAACCTCTCTCCCGCCATCGGAAGGGCGTGGGGCAAGTAACAAATGCCCGACCTACCTGATGCAGATTTTCTAGGGTTTGTCCTGCATCACTGTTCGGCGAATTGCCGAGTAGGATCCTTAAACCATAGCCCGGGGGCCCTAGTCATCCCTTGGCTACCTTCCTCTACCCTTCCGCATCCTCCCTTTCAAATCCCTTCCTGTGCTATTAAAGGGGAGTTGCCAGCATGTGGATTACCATCATGTAACTTGTTACCGTAAAAAAAAATAACGCAGGTTTTTTAGGGTTTGTGCTGCATCACTTTTAGGTGAATGCCGGGTAGGATCCTTAAAATATAGCCCGGGGCCCCTAGACAACCCATGACTACCTTCCGCACCCCCCTTTCAAATCCCTTCCTATGCTATTAAAAGGAATGGATTACCCTTATGTAGCATGTTGCCCTAAAAAAATTGTCCCGTCACATGGAGGGGTCTGCGAGGGCTACTCTTTTGCAGGCAGAACCTTTTAGGAGAGACGGAGGGGGCTTCCGTTGAGGATGCCTTTTCCTCTCTCCGTTTTTGAATGAAGGTTCCCACAAGCCGAGGCACCTCGGCCTGTTTTGAATCTGTATGTTCCGGGGTCACAGACCTTGGGCATACGGTAAGAGTTGTTAACTGTTCCCATTGGAACAGTCGGCCACCTGGCTCCGAAACTGGTTGAGGCTTGGAGAAGGGAATGCTGCGTGTCCACAGCAAACCCCTCTCCCACCATCGGAAGGGCGTGGGACAAGTATCTACAGTTAGAGCCACTGTAGTTCTAATTTTTATACGAATAAAAATGAATAATCACATCATTTCAGGAAGTAACAGAATAGACAGATGGATGATAATATATTTTTTTCCAAAGCGTTCCATGCATTGTTCCATGATATTCTACTACGAAACTAGATAGGAAATTATTACAAAGTGATCTAAACGTAACTGTGAAAATCTAAATAAAAGGAAATAGGAGTAAGACCATTCAATAAAAGACGGACTGAAATAATATTACATTGCAGTATCCAGAGGGAGAAAGTACCGCACGTGGCCAGTTGCAAATACCTAGGCTTGTAATTGTCATCATTTCACTACGGTTATAATTGAAAAGTGAAGCTCCAATTCAAACGAATTAATTTATAAAACTTTAGTACGATCTGTCATAAATCGTGGTGTTAATAGTTGGGTTCGACATAGGAAATACCAAATAGAAAAATTCCAGAGAAAGACCATATATTTCGTGGTCCGTAGGTAGGGTCCGAAACAGGAAAAGCTCTCTAGATAAAATCAAAATCATAACAACAATACAAATACATTAGACAATTACATCTCATGAAAATACGAAAGTAGGATGAGAACGTTTGAGACTTCATTAGGATTTTATAGTGATGAAAACGGGAGACGTAAATTATATATATTTTGTATTCAATGGATTCAATTATGGTACCATTTTTATTTACTATTTGTTATTAACAGAATATCTGATGTGACAAAGTGGAGGCGAAACGTTCTATTCCTTTTTCATAATTTAATTATATTAAAATCAAATTAGTCTGAATTTAATGGAGAATTTATTTTAATTATACTTTAATAAAAATCTTATATCCCTGGGCTGGGAGTCATTGGTAATCGAAGGCCACACTTAAAACAGTCAGCAGACTAAGTGTGTTTCTGCATTCTTGATAAACTGCAGAAACTAATGTTACGTATGTACCAAGAAGGGGGATCACTTATTCAAAACCAAACCAACCACACAAAAAAAGACATGTAGGAAAATATTAATTTCTAAGCATAACAATCAACTATTGGAATTAATTACCGAAACGTTGTTTGGATATTGAATAAGAAATATAGCCAATTCAGACAAAAAGTGATAATATAAATACCACGCAACGTTTCTGGGATCCTTTTCCCTTTCGTCAGGTGCGAAGAAGAGCCTAGAGCGACACAACTGCACTTGTCAGTTGACAAAACTCAATAGTTGTTTGGATATACCACCAAAAACAAATACAGAAACAGTATTGATGTTAAAATAAGTGTTGATGTTGTAAAAGTTTCATTGCTAAGAGTAGATTAGTGTTAGTGGAATCCTTAAATGTTGTGTACGTTAGTAATAGGTTAGAATAGTAGTTGTTGGGATTCCACCATGGTCAAAGAAAGCTAAAACCACAATGTATCAATGGCAGACTTTGCCATATTTCAGTGAAGTTCACTCGAAAAGATGGCAGAATCTGCCACTGAAACGTTGTGGCTTACTTTGATCCGAGTGGAATCCAAAGAAATAGTTATTCAGCAGATACTCCGGGAAAACATTCGATCATTGATAGCCATACGTTAACTATGCGATAAATTTAAAAACGACTTAATTAGCTACCATCAGGCAATGTAAAATAATTATATTATTTTCTTTGGAGAACAGCGTTCGTTTAGAGCCTCTGACGGCAACGTAGAGGAATATAGACGCACTAAGGATAACACTGAAGTACTATAACCTTCACTTTCCTCCAATAGCTGCTTAAGTAATGCAAGACATCGGCAAAAATCGTTGAAGAAAACGCCGAAGACGTTCAGGGTTGTTTTTTCCAGGCTGAGATCCAATGATGATAATAAGAGGAGTGCAAATGGATTCATGTCCGCCTGTAAGGGATTTTTTCAATTTAGGCGCAGGAAATTGCTTAAATTGAATTCACATGAATTTTGTTATTTTAAATAACTAAGAACGTATTTCTATTAACTGAAGCAAATCTTTGAGATGCTTCTCTAACGTAAGGTTGAAATTTACAATTGCTTCTTTCATGGTGATTTAAAGGTGAATTTAACCACCGATTGCTTGGAGTGAATTTTAAGCAGTAGTGAATAATATAAACAGTAGTAATAATAATGATAATATATATTGAGTAGAAAGAGATACGTTTAAGTGAGGGATTGTCTCATAATTGAATATTTATTTATATACTTACAAATGACTGTTTTATGTCTGAATATTAATGTAATTTCTATGTCCTCAAACATTTATAAATTTACATACATCTTAGGATAAAAGTTTTATAATAAATAAATAGAAAAAATTTACATACTTACTATTACTATTTTTATATATTTGCTTATTTATATTACTTAATATGAAATTACTTTAGCCAGACAGAATTATATTTAAAATTACTTTCATATTTATCTTTTTTAAGATCATCAGACATCATAGGTTGATTAAAGAACGTAGGTTATGATGCACGCGGGCCTTTAATATCTTAAAAACCAAGTTTCAAAATTAAATAAAAAATTAGATTAATTAATGATTTGTTTTCACCTCAATCAACAATTCTTGTATTTAAATGTTTAACTTGCTTCCTATTACCTTGTTTATACGTTACTGCTCAAAAATATAATTACATAACTAAAGGAACAGAAAGAACACCTGCCAAAACAAACGCTCAGTTATTTTATTTTAATTATAAATATATGTTTGAATGAGAAAAATAGTGTGACAAATTTGGCCAAGGGATTAATATTAATTTAAGCATTAATCTCTCCTAGCGTACTCTCCTTGAAGCGTATTACTCAATTATAATTAATGTTGAAGTTCGCATACTGAACTTAAAATAGTTTAACCCTATTATGCATTTTACTCATTATTTGGTCAAGAGATTATAAAAATGATAGAGTGGCTAAATCAGCGTTACAGCGCTCTGGGTGGCAGCAACAAACAACACTGACCGCCATTTTTTTAGTCTACTTCACCGAATTCTTAGTTGTGTTTACGCTGTTGAGGGTAAAAGTTTTGAAGTTTTTGTGTTAATATATATTGTTCTGTTAACATTAATCATGCCAAGCGTGTGTTCAGCCTACAATTGTATTAATCGTAGTTTGAAAACACATGAAGTATCGTATTTTAGGTATCAGAATAATAATAATAATAATTAGAAAGATAGTCAAATGCAAACCAAATAAGTGATAATATAAATACCACTCAACGTTTCTGGGATCCTGGTCCTTTCTTCAGGTGCTAAGAAGAGCCTAGCGCGAAACAACTGCACTCGACATTTGACCAAAAAAACAAAAGCTTTGGAGGTGCTGTTGTGTCGCTCTAGACTATTTCGTCTGTATTTGACTACCTTCTTTATTATTTTTCTGACGTATCAGCATTTTTCATTTCTAACTTAACTTATTCTTAGGTCGTATTTATCAAATTTATGTATTCTTGATGATCATCTATAATGAGAGTCAGATTTATTTTTATTAAAGTATTTATCTGTACTGCAAGTAATCTAGTCCTCCCCCTTTTTTTTATACAGATTTCCTTTGAGAAAGAAGGAGCTAACAAAACGATGGGTAATAAATATGAGGCGGGATAAGTGCTTATAGTTGTATGTGCTCTTCTCATTCTCAAGACAGATACATGTGTGTTCAGGTTGTTTAGACGTTCTCCTTGCTCCTCGCTCTCAAAGAAAAACGGGATTGATTAAAGTGATTATAATTAATTTTTTTTAAAGGACTTTAAAGAGAAGTTAATCAACCAGTCTAAAGACGTGAAATTATTTACACTTGCTGAAAAAGTATTGAGGAATAATGAAACACACATAGGAAAGAAGAATTTGCTATTAAAATTGTGTGTGGAGATATTCCGGATGTTGGGACATAGACAAATTTTATTTTGTGAATTCGACCATTTAATAGATTCGGCCGAATTTGGTGAGGAAACTCACTACTCAGTTTTAATAAAGCTTTTATTAAAACTTTACTTTCATTGCAGAATTCGTCATTGTGTAAAGAAAAAGCAATGGATGAAAGAGGACGCAATATTAGGCAATTGTATACAAAACTGATATTACTGAAAGGTCAATAAATTTTTCAAAGCCCTCAATGTGTTATATTTACTTAAACCTTAAAAATATGTTGTTTGTAGAGATTTAGTTTTAGGTCATTTGTGCGGCATAGTAAAGGCTAGCAGACGATAGGGGAACGCCCACCAGCCCTTATAAAACATGGCGGCTGAATTTTCAATTTGCTTCAAATATGGCGGCGAATTGTCCAGTCTATGTTGTTTATATATGTCTTTGGTCAAGACACTGTTTTAAAGTCATTCGTTCCCTTCGCGCACGTTTATGTCGTGTTCATTCCCTTCTTTCAACTTATTTTCGACTTGCTTTCTATGACCATTGACAGCATCAAGGCAGATGGAACTGCAATGGTGCAAACTGCTCCAAGCCTCCTGACTGACTTAATCCTGTCTCTCCACAGCCAATATATTCTAGTGCTCCGCTGCAACACGAGACAATCGGTTCAGCCGAACAAAAAGTACCACACCCGATTTCCCAATTAGCCCACCACCCCACAAAAAAGGGCCTCCGCGAGAAAAACGTCGGACATTTTATATTTTTTTTCTACTTGTATAGGTTGTCGCCCGTAGAGAAAGCCCAAGTTTTCCAATTCGAAAGGCCTCGGGAAAAATTTCTGTAGTCTAAATACCACGGAATTTTGCACAACTTTTTCGTTTTTCGCTAATTACTAAAGCATGAACCATTCTATTGAAATCAATGTTCAGTAATAAATTATAGAGTTGTAGAGAATGCATTATCTGGTTTGAAAAATTCATTTCTTTTATGATAAATGAATATAAGACCTACCGTTTTGGAGATATCAGCAGTACAGATACGACAAACAGTATTCCTTTAGAAAATGACGAAACATAGCATAAATTTGACGAAATATTTCTACCGCTTCATTCGATCAACGTTAGTAATTAAATACACCATTCGACGCTTTATTTTATACTATACAATTTATTACCCACATTGTTCTCCATAGAATGCTTAATTCTTTTGCTATTAGCGAATAACTAAAAACTTCTGCAAAATTTCGTGGTATTTAGACTACAGAAATTTTTCGCGAGAACTTGGTTTTTCACTACTGCCCACAACATATACGAGCAGGAAAAAAAATTCGACCTTTTGCGTGGTAAGATGTACCACTGTGAACAAAATGCAAGGTGAATTTATTTATAAAATATAAATTCTTTATTTATTCTTCCAAATCAATTTCATCTCCTTCAAAGTAATCTCCGGCCGATAAAACGCACTTTTTCTGACGCTTTTTCCAGTCCTTGAAACAGTCGGAATAGTCTTTTTCCGGTATAGCCTTCAAGGTCTTCTTCGATTCCGTTTTTATCTCCTCAATCGTTTCAAAACGGCGTCCCCACATTGGCCTTTTGAGTTTGCTGAATAGCCAGAAGTCGCTCGGAGTCAAATCAGGCGAATACGGTGGTTGCGGAACGATATGAGTCGAGTTTTTGGGAAAAAAGTCTCGAAGAACCAATGCAGTATGACATGGTGCATTATCGTGATGAAGGAACCAAGAGTTGTTCGCCCATAGTTCCGGCCGTTTCAGATGAATAGCTTCACGCAAACGACGCATAACGCTCAAATAATATTCTTTGTTGACAGTTTGGCCCGGCGGAAGGAATTCATAGTGCACCACACCACGATAATCAAAGAAAACTGTCAACATGACCTTGATTTTCGATCGACTTTGCCGTGGTCTTTTCGGTCTTGCTTCACCTTTTCCACCATATTCGCTGGATTGGTCGGTGGTTTCAGGGTCGTTTGCGTAAATACAAGTCTCGTCTCCAGTAATGACGCATTTCAAGTGGTCCTGATAGTCAGACAGCAAAGTTTCACACACATCACCGCGACACTTTTTTTCCCAAAATATTGAGCGATTTTGGCACCAAACGAGACTTGACGCGTTTGAGACACAAAACATTCTTCAAAATGGTTGGGCTGAGCCAAATGATATTCCAACACTATCAGCGAGATCTCTAATTGTCCATGGACGATTTTCAAGCACCAAATCTTTGATTTTTGGGACGAGGCCGTCGTCGGTAGACGTTGATGGTCGTCCAGAGCGCGGTTTGTCTTTGAACTCGTTGTGCCACTTATAAACGGTTTTTTTGTGCCATAGTTTGATCACCAAAGGCCCTCCGCAACATTTTCAACATGTCCGCACAAGAATATTCGTTCCGCAAACAAAATTTGATGCAAGTTCTTTGCTCAACAAAATCACCCATTGCAAAAATCGAAAAATTCACTTGCGTTGTTTACAAAAACACGTGTAACTCGGAGATAATTAAACCTTTTAACAAACAGGCGCTTGGCAAATATTATAGACAGTCCTACCAACCTAGGGAAAAAAATTTACCTGCCTTCCTAATACCCGGGAGTTTTAAATGACAATTTCACCTTACTTTTTGATCACAGTGGGATGTAGCTACTGGGCTAATTGTACAGTGATTACTTATTACATGGTTCCAAAAAACAATAATTCTTCTTAGTTATGCAAACAATGCCCGTTGGCCAGAACACTGAGCCAGTTTTCCCTCTCTTAATATTCTTGCAGAAAAATTGGAACATGTGTTCACGTATCCGTAGGTCAGTCTACTTCTCAGTTCTTATTGGGAGTACATTTCTTCAATGGCTAATTTTATGACACTGGATTCACTTTGACGTATAAACTAATCATAACTTTGATTATATTCGAATGGAAGCATCGTCGTAGGAACCTTTGTATGAGTTTAGCTTTCGGTGTTTCTGTCACCTCTGGCCGCTCACTTTCTAAAATAACTGAATTAATCAACATTGATTGATGTGACAATCCACGTGCCTCTCGTTCTATTTCAAACGTCAATAAATATGTGGTTTCTGATGTCACCTCATTAAAAAGTAGAATTTTCGGATATTTAAATAAATTTTTCTTATAAGAGTTCCCCACCTATTGGTCAATAGCAGTCGAAGAACTAGCGACCTTCATTTAACTATCATTTTGACTCAAAGATCGATAAGATGATATGTATCATGATAGAATTATAACCGTTTTGGTTAATAAGATCTATTAAGCATAATGAAATCGTAATGGGTATAGAAAGTAAAAGCACACATATGAGTAAGTTAGTTGTTCCGTAACCTTGGAAACCAAATAAGTTTTCATCACAGCCAGACCGAGGGAACGTTTTTAACTTCAAGATTGACTAATTTCACAACAAAACTTTTCAGTCAGTAAGTGAAAGATGATTATCACTTACACGATCATTAAATATTGAAGATAAGTTGTCGAACGCGTATGCTTCACATTTAACATTCACTTGGTAATCTGCACAAACGTGTCGAAAATACGTCCAAAATCACAACTCATTCGAGTTTACAATATCAATTCGGTTTTACTTGATGTGATCTTGCGTCATTCACAAAGAGTCTATACAATTATTTGTTATGTAACTTTGACGTTAAATAGAGGTTAAACCGATCTAATAATTAATCACAATATTTACTTAAGAAAACCAATAAGATTAATGTTTTTAATTAACAAAATATTATCTGTCTGTTCAATTTTCCTTTACAATTGGCTTCTTTCTATCTGCCTAGAAGTTATTGTTCTTATTAAAGCAATAATTGTAAAACTTTGCATCAAATCGTTGCAATTAATACGCAAACAATATGCGCCTCAACTTATTCAGCTTGATGTGTGTTTCGATAACGTTTTTATTCTAAGAAATCAAAGGAAGACAATTGAGCTAAGTTTTTCTCCCATGTATCTATAAAGTCGTCGTATTCGGAATAAAGTGGTAATGCCCAAAAAAATATTTTAAAATTATTTGCTACGTCGACCGAGTTGTGTAATTTACAAGTGTTTATGAATGGGGCTGAAACAATTGTCTAAAAATTGAACTACCGTGTTACTTATGTATTGACGTCCTTAGTATTTTCAAATCTGCTAATTTGGTACTACTTTTTAATTATACACTTTATTTTATTATATTTTCCAAACATAATTTTCGATATCCAAATTATAAAAGTTATCTGACCTTTATTACAAATGTAATATATTTGATGGTCATTAAGTGAGAAATAAATTTATAATAAAATACTTTATTAAGACGTTTCGTCCTTGGATTAGGATCTCTTCAGTTTTGGAAATTTCTATCAAGAACATTTAAATAATCATTAATAAGTTAAATAATGGCAAATTACATTCAAAACAATTGATAAACAGGCAATTAACTTACATTTAATCAAACCAAATCCAAGGTCGAAACGTCTTAATAAATTATTATTTTCAAAAATTAATTATTCATAATTAATTATCTAATTTCATTAAATTTATTTCTAATTTTATTCTTTTCGATATCTGTATTATTTTCATTACCACAATGAATTTTCATATGGAATATCTTTACTTAGTAAAAAAACTAATTGACATTATATATATTTCCTATGCGTTTTCTGATTATGTGTTGTGTGCCTTTCAAACATCTATTAATCGATCTTATTGATGAAGCTCCCTGTGCCATTTTCTCATTTTAATTTGCTTCTAATTAATTGAACTTTCCAATAACATCATACTTTTTCCTTGCTTTTACTCGTACAGTAACACTGCACGAAATGTAGTGTATTTATATAATTCACAACGCTGTCGGGTGGATGATGACCCCGAAACTGATTTGTGTAAGTGACGAGATTCACTTCAAGTGGAATGTGCGGGCTGAAATCAGCTCATGATAAAACAAGCCATATCGAGTATCCTGACATGGAACGTATTCTTCCCCGGGCCCAACCAGACATTTACAGTGCCAATAATTATAATAAGAATAATTATTAAAAGTGTCTAACAAACACATTTATTCACCAGAAATTAAAATTATTATTATATTCTGATACGAATTTAATGTATCCCATCCGCGCAATATATTCCATAAAAGATTGCACAGGACTGAAAAAAAATAATTTCAGCTGCATGGAATATTTTTGCCGAATTATATGTTTTAACGGTAGCAGATTTTAAAAAAAATAACTTCCAAAAATCCCATTTTTTGCAAAATGAAAATAAATTTTTGATAAAAAACTTATTTATTCCAATGAACTAAATATATTATATTTTCTTACAGCTAATCCAAAAATATTTCTGATATGTATACACAATTTTAGGTCTACTTTTTTTTCTTATGAAACCTTGTAGTATGAATTTTGGGCTTATTAAAAATTTACAATTGGATCTAATTATAAAAGTTTATTTAAACATTTAAACAAATTTCAACAAGAGTATGTAAAGCTTGGCTCAGTACACAAGAATTTATAAGGACAGGCAGGGTGTGGTGGACCATTAATGGATGTTTCTGCTACACTATTGTTTGGGTTTTATTCGTTACCGGGTTATGGTGGCAACGAGGACGCAATGGACCGAAATGTACGAACCTGTGCTCCTTCACACTTTCCTGACGCTGTAATTTTATTGTACAAGCATCAATTTCTTCTACTTGTTCACTACCTCACGAGCTAAATCTTTCTCACTCTGACTCACTTTTCCAACTTAATCTCTCTCCTTGAGTAACTGTTTCTTTCTTCTGTAATCACACGTTCAACCTCTCTCCTTGCCAAACTCCGGGTAGCTACCCGTATTACCTGTTTTTTTTTAGTGTGGTCCGAACCCCGAAACAAGTGATCATCACCATCTGGTCCATCGTGATTTATGGCCCAACATTTACCATCTTCCGGCCCTAGAATTCCTTAGTCACGCAAACTGCACACAGGCAAATTGTAGACGAAACCAAAAGCAACCCGTCAATGTTATTCAATTAACAATTACTCCATTATTACCATTTCTCCTTCTCATTGATGCTTTTGAACTTTCTGAACTTTCCTTCTCTGGTTTCTCGAATTTTCCTTAGTAACGTTTTTCGATATCACGGACATCCTGTTCTTTACTGTAGTCTCCCAAGTTTTCAATATGGGAGTGTAAGAAATGAAGTTTTTGGCTGATCTTGCATCCTTGAGCTTGATACGTTGCCAACATGCGCTGTGCAATGCTTTTGTAGTCAAGGTCCTTAGAATTCCCCCAAAAAACTTCTGCACTAAATTCTTGAAAGACTCCCACGCTTCTTTGTCCCTTTCACTCATTGTTTCCAAAAAGAAGGAATCAGATAAAGGTTTTCTTATGTCGGGGATGCTGCGTATATCAACACAAACCTGCGGGAGAATTCTCTCGCAGGTCGAACCTTTTAGGAGAGACACGAAGGGGCTACCTTTGGGGATGCCTTTTCCTCTCCATTTTTTAACTAAGGTTTCCACAAGCCGAGGCACCTCGGCCTGTTTTGAGAGGTGTATGTTCCGGGGTCACAGACCTGGGCATACGGTAAGAGTTGTCCGCTATTCCAATTGGAATAGTCGGCCAGCTGCCTCCTAAACTGGTCGAGGCACAGCAAACTCCTCTCCCGCTATCGGAAGAGCGTGGGACAAGTACACAATGCCCGACCTACCCGATGCAGGTTTTCCTAGGGTTTTCCCTGCATTTCTTTAGGCGAATGCCGGGTAGGATCCTTAAATTATAGCCCGGGGGCCCTAGTAACCCTTGGCTACTTTCCTCTACCCTTCCACATTCCCCCTTTCAAATCCCTTCCTATGCTATTAAAGGGGAGTTGCCCAATGTGGATCACCCTCATGTAGCCTGTTACCCTAAAAAAAAGGGACAGTGAAAATTCCCCTCTTTTAACTTAAATTGAGACAGTTTTCGGGAACCGGGAACACATATATAAAATACTTCCCATCTCTTGGCAGTGATTTAGCAAACTGCTTTGTGAGCAATATGAAGAGGTGGTAATAACACTTAATCTGGCGGAACAAAGGTCGTATTGATGGCGTTCTTCTCGCCAGGGGTTAAAATGTCTTGTATTGTAGATGTCTGGCTCTATCCCATAAATAAATAAAGCTAGGACTTTTTTATAACCTCCCTGCTGCCCCAACAACATGATTAGTATTTTGAAATCCCCACAAATCATCTATTCATGCTCTTGATATTTGATTTTCTCAATAATTTTAGTTTGTTGAAACTTGATGTAATGCAACAGAAATTGTTTATATATAATCGTAGTACCATAGATGACATTCTCAACCTCACAAGTAACATTATACACTATCAACTTGAAACCTGATTCGACATCATCATGCGACCTCTAATATTACTTTACCCGCTGTCGTGGGTTCATACAATAAAACCAGTTCTCGTTGCCACAACGTCTATTTATTTTACTCTCACAGGCTGTACACGTTCATCACACACTACAATCCAACGTCTCTCATTGTCATCTCGTCTGTAACTAACCAACTCCAGAATATACTTTGCATTCTAGTCTTTGTTCTATCTAGAGTCTCTGGTCCTGCCCATCCACCTCTCTCCCTACCACTATCTGTTGAAACATTTTTTTGACATATTTCCAATTCCAGCTGTAATTGATAGAATTAAGGTGATAAGTTATATTTTGAAGGTCACTTTTGAAGTAAAGAAAAACTAAATTTTAAGTTAAGTAGGAATTTTACGCTAAATACAAACAAAAACCTAAGTGTAACAAATAAAGTAGACGTAGAATTTTTTAGGCATTTTTCGTTTTTATCGCGTTGAAATCTTTAAGAAATTGTATAAAAATCCTATGCAGTTTTTTACTTGGTGACCTGTGTTATCTATGGAGTCGACTGCCAAATTGATAGATTCACGTTTCCTCCTCAGATTCACGTAAATGTGTTTCAAATGTGAAGTGGAATGAATTACAAACACATTACCGTGTTTTTTCCCTGTCTTCATAAAGTGTGTAAACATTTTCGTTTTTTATATGAGTTAATGATTTTCCATAAATACAGAACAAGGTAGATATTGCGCAAGAAATATAGGGTGCATCAATTTTAGAAACTTTTAAGGACAATTTCCGCACACCAAATAAAAAGAGGTCAGATATTTTCAACAGTTCTTATTTTAAAGTCTTGCAAATATTCTCAACATAACACATTATTCAATAATTTACATTATTAGGATAGCTATTTTTACTTCTAATACAAGATTTAAAAATTTATCTTTTACAATAATCCGTTTGGTTTTTTCATACAGGTAGATCCTTTTAGAAGTTTGTGTACCAAAAAATTTAAATCATGGGTAAGAACGTCTCAGCGAAGGTAAGTGTAATGCTAATAATACAAAATCACTACTTACAATTAATCAAGCATTGTTCGGATGTTGTCTGAAAAGTGCTCGACCTGATGGTGAAAATGATCATTTATTTTTTAAAATGTTTTTTATTTTTCAATATTACGAGGGTAGTTCAATAAGTTTTTCAAACTGGAAGAGTACAAAGGAAACATAACACACACAAAGAGCAAGGAGTACATAAAATAAAATATATATCATAACCAAATATTACATACAAGACAATACATGATCTAAACACATTAAATCCCAAAAAAGATAGCTGCAATAGATTTTTCTAACATTTAATGTCATATTCTCCTTACTTTGAAATACAATGGTTTGCGCCAAATCGATTTCTTAACTTATTAGTGAATTGAAGCAGTCGCAACATTGTACATGGATGAAAAAAATTTACGTCTGATTAAAAATAATGAATCAGAAAGATAGCCAATACAGACAAAAAAAGGGGAATATAAATACCACAGAACGTGTCTGGGATCCTTGTCCCTTTCGCAAGGTGGTAATAAGAGCCTAGAGAAACACAACTTCACTTGTTACGTTTTCGTCGCTTTTGAGTGTTGTCAACTGACCAGTGCAGTTGTGTTTGTCCTTAATGAAATGTTTTGGCCTGCTCTACAACAGCCTTCCACCTTTTTCTATCGTAAGTTAGTCTCGTCCAGTTTTTGATTTTCATTACCTTAATGTCTTCTAATAGGTCATCCCTCCATCTGTTTTTTGGCCTTCCCTTCTTTCTTGTCTTTAAAGGGATCCAGTTGTAGATCTTCTTTACATTTCTTGTTTCGTCCATTCGATGTAAGTGTCCAAACCAACTCAACCTTAATGCTTTTATATGATTTACTATGTTTTTATGCCTTATTAGTTTATCTATTTCTGTGTTAAATCTTGTTCTCCATAGCTCGTCTTCTAGCTTTACAGGACCTAATATACTTCTTAAAATTTTCCTTTCAAATACCATAAGTTTGTGGTTGTCATTTGCTTTTAGAGTCCATGTTTCGGCTACATATGTAACAATTGGTCTAATCACTGCATAGAATTGCGTTGTTTTGGTTTATTAATGACCCAAGATACTTGTACTCTTTGACTTCTTGATAAGCGACACTATCTAACACTATCTCAGTGAGCTGTAACGGTTCAGGCTCACATCTCATGTACTTGTTTTTTTTTTGTGTTGATTATTAAGTAAAATTGTTCTGCATTTTCGTTCAATTCACAGAAAAGCTGTTCCATTGCGCTCTTTGATCTTGTTGTTAGTAGCAAGTCATCTTCAATCTGCGACACATTGTTTTAATCTGCTAGATATGTTACCTCTAATATCTAATTGTGATAGAATTATGTCCATTGGCAAACAAAATAATGTGTCTGACAGTGGATCGCCTTGTTTAACACCGAATTCAATATCAAACTCTTCACTGAGGCTATTACTTATTTTAACTCTTGATTTTGTATTTGCTAGCGTCAGTCTTATTTACTTTATCAATTTGTTTGGTATTCGTATTGTCTTAAACTTTCTATTATGTTGTTTCTTGGGATTGAATCAAAGGCTTGGCAAAATCTATAAACATGTTATGCATTTCTATTCCATATTCGTAACTCTTTTCAATTACCCGCCTTATCAAAAAGATGTCAATTTTTTATCTATTTTGACGGAATCCCGCTTGTGAGTCACTTATTTTGCTTTCGACTATAGTTGTCAGCCTATTGTTAAATATAATAGCAAATATTTTATATACTATGTTTAAGAGTGCTGTGGGTCTATAGTTTTCACAATCATGTTTGTTTCCTTTTTTGAAAACTGTTACTATTATAGCTTCGTTCCATTGTTACGGCATTTGATTATACGTCCAGACTTTATGTATTAAATTATGAATTTCTTTCTTGGGAGTTTATTAATTCAGGAGGTATGTTCTCTGATCCAGTAGCTTTATTTTGCTTTAGGTGGTTTATTATATAACATATTTCATTAAATGTAGATTCAGTCATTTCGCCTTCTTCAGTCATCTGTTCATTTTCTATTAATTTTACCTTTGTTTTATTAGAAGGGTTGAATATTTCTTGGAAGAAATCTCTCCATCTTTGCAATATTTGAATTTCTTCTGTTGTTATATTGCCTGTGTGATCAGTACAAAACCCTTGATTGGGTTTTACTCTTTTTATTCCTGTGATTTCGCCAAAGAATTTTCTGGACTCATTTTTCTTGTGGTTTTCTTCAATATTTCTTATTTTATTGTTAATCCAGCTCTTCTTCTTCTTGCTGCATAGACTATTGGATTTTATTCTTTCTTCCTTGTAATTCTCGTAATTTGTTCTTGTACCGATCTGCAGTGCCTTAATTCTCGCCTTGTTCTTTCTTTGTATAGCTATTTTACAGTCATTGTCCCAGCATTCATTTCTTTAGTTTTTCTTCGCCCCCCCCCCCTATTGTTCTCTCAGCAATACTGCTTATTCTTTCTTTGAGATCTTCCCAATCAGTATCTATCTCTTCAGGTGTTTTGCGATTTTTAAGACTGTCAGATAGCTTCACCCTAAATTCCTTTTGTTGTTGTAGATCTTGCAGCTTTTCTAAATCCCATTTGATAGTTTCCTTTCTACTTTTCTTGTATATCATTGGTAGCTTTTGGTTTACTATAATTTTCAGAAGATAATGATCAGATCTCTGTTTAATCCTCGCATCGTTTTTTTACATCTTCTATCAGCTCTCTTTTTGTTGCATTCACTAGTGCGTGATCTATCTGGTTTAGTGTATTTTGGTCTGGTGAGGTTCATGTTCCTTTGTGGATCTAGCATGTTGAAATAGGGTGCTTGTTATAACTAGATTGTTATTTGCAGCAAATCCGCATGAAAATTCGCCATTTTCGTTTGTTTTTTTGTGTAATGTGTGACTCCCTGCTACTGTCTGATATGCTTTCTCCTTCCCAATTTGCGCGTTCAAATCACCAATAAGTATTATTGTGTCACTTTTAGTTAGTTGTTCATATGATGTTTGTAATTGGTCATAGAACTTTTCTTTAACTTCCTCTGATTGTTCATTGGTTTGGGGCATAAGCATTTACTATTGTTATGTTATTATGTTTACCTATAAGTCTTATTAAACATATTCTTTCGATTATTTTTTGTTTATTTTTTAGGGTAACAGGCTACATGAGGGTAATCCACGTTGGGCAACTCCCCTTTAATAGCATAGGAAGGGATTTGAAAGGGGGGATGCGGAAGGGTAGAGGCAGGTAGCCAAGGGTTAACTAGGGCCCCCGGGATATATTTTAAGGATCCTACCCGACATTCGCCTAAAGAAATGCAGGGAAAACCCTAGAAAAACCTGCATCAGGTAGGTCGGGCATTGGGTACTTGTCCCACTCCCTTCCGATAGCGGGAGAGGAGTTTGCTGTGGGGACGCAGCATTCCCTTCTCCCTGCCTCGACCAGTTTAGGAGGCAGCTGGCCGACTATTCCAATGGGAATAGCGGACAACTCTAACCGTATGCCCAAGGTCTGCGACCCCGGAACATACACCCCTCAAAACAGGCCGAGGTGCCTCGGCTTGTGGAAATCTTAGTTCAAAAACGAACAGGAAAAGGCATACCAAAAGGTAGCCCCTTCGTATCTCTCCTAAAAGGTTCTGCCTGTGAGAGAATCCTCTCGCAGGCTTTCTCTTTTCTTCTTTCGTTTATTGGGGTGAGCCCAATTAATTGACTTAAGAAAGGAAGCCTGCGAGAGGATTTCTCGCAGGTGAACCTTCCCAGAGAGCTCTGGCGGGGGCTACCTTTGGGGATGCTCTCACATCTCTCTGGTTTTTTTGAACTAAGGTTCCCACATGCCGAGGCACCTTGGTCTGTTTTGAGAGGTGTATGTTCCGGGGTCGCAGACCTTGGGCATACGGCAAGAGTTGTCCGCTATTCCTATTGGAATAGTCGGCCAGCTGCCTCCTAAACAGGCCAAGGCATGGCGAGGGGTAAGCTGCGTCCCCACAGCAAACTCCTCTCCCGTCATCGGAAGGGCGTGGGACAAGTACCAAATGCCCGACCTACCCGATGCAGGTTTTTCTAGGGTTTTCCCTGCATTTCTTTAGGTGAATGCCGGGTAGGATCCTTAAACCATAGCCCGGGGGCCCTAGTAACCCTTGGCTACCTTCCTCTACCCTTCCGCATCCCCCCTTTCTAATCCCTTCCTATGCTATTAAAGGGGAGTTGCCCAATGTGGATCACCCTCATGTAGCCTGTTGCCCTAAAAAAAAAAATAATTGACTTAAGGTGCGATTACACGTGAGAGCAACTCGCAGCCGGAGCAGTCGAGAGTTACTCTCAGAGCCCTTTACACGGGAGAGTGAAATTCGGCCGAGTTCATTCTCCGAGAGCAACTCGCAGTGCCAACTCTCGAGAATCCGCTCAGACCTCTTTACACGCACGCTTGCAGTCAGTTCTGCGAGTGATTTTACCCGGGGGCCCTTGGTACATTCTCTCTACCTTTCCGCATCCCCCCCATTCAAATCCCTTCCTATGCTACTAATGGGAGTTGCCACCATGTGTATATCCCTTATGTTACCTGTTACTCTAAAAAATACACGAAAAATAGAATTAGTAGCAGATTTTTTAGTTTTTTTTATATATTCAGTTCCATTTCCGCACTTTCTATTTTTAATTTTTTAAGCTCCTGAGAACACTGTAATTAAAATGAAAACATGATTATTATAAAGAATTGATAATACCGATAATATTGATTAAACCGAAAAATATTTTCTTGCCCACAAAAATCCAGTGTTTCTGTGAGCAGCGACTGTGAGGTGCGATGACGTTGGACAGCAGATACAATGTTAGCTCTGAACGAAATTTAATAAGATTGTATTTTTACGTCTGTTTATATGAAATAAATAATGCAGTTTTTTTTACCAATACCAGAAAATTTTATTTATTTATTTACGACAACGTTTCGGTACGTGTTTGTACCTTCCTCAGGTCTTCCTGCGGAGAAATTGTACAAAATAAATTTGCAGCTATTAATGTACAAACAGACACTATTAAAGTCAATAATTTCTATGATCCTATATTATTACGCTAAACCTTCTGTTTTCCCATTGTCGTTGCACCCTTACTGTTACGCCGACCCTTCGACTCTCCCATTGTCGTTGCATTATCGTTGCTTTTGAGTATTGTCAACTGACCAGTGCAGTTGTGTTGCTCTAGGCTATTCTTAGCACATGACGAAAGGGTCAAGGATCCCAGAAACGTTGTGTGGTATTTATATTACCCTTTTTTGTCTGTATTGGCTATCTTTCATATTCATCTGTTTCAATTTTTTTCATATTTTCATTTTAAAATAAATTTGTATTATGATGAATCCAATTAATTTATGATAGTTGTTGAACAAAAAATTATTATACTATTAACACAAACTAAGAAACATTCACCTAAATATGCTAAATGTTAAATCTATGTTTTATCCTATTGAAAAAACACAAACGTTAGAAGTTTTTCCGAGGCACAAACTAACTACACAATGTAGTCTGCTGCGACTGCACTTGTGAATAGCCTGTGAATAAGTGCCTCGGAAAAACTTCTAAAGTTTGTGTTTTTTCAATAGGATCTGAAAATAGATTTAACATTTAGCATATTTAGGTTAGTGTTTCTTAGTTTGTTGTTAATAGTATAATTTTTGTTCAACCACTTCTATAAATTCATTGGCTTCTTCATAATACAAATTTATTTTGTACAATTTCTCCGCAGGAAAGACCTGATGAAGGCACAAACAAGTACCCTAAACATTGTAAAAAATAAATAATAATATTGTCTGGTATTACTAAAAAAAACTGCATTAGATATTTAATAAAATTGTATATTATCTTTTATGTGAAACTTATTTATTACCTTTGTTCTGAGAATATTTTTGTTTTATCGTTGAAAGAAAATGTGTTTTGTAAAGAAGTTGTTTGAACCAACAGAATGCTGCATGTCTACACAAATCCTTATTCACCTTAGTAATTACCCTCGCTCAAAGAGAGACATTATTTGAAATTGAATTATTTCATGATAATATTGTAAATGTTTGTAAAAAAATGTAAACATCCTCGTGGGTCCATTTTATATTGTTTTTGGCCATATTACTCTCAGCTAATTCAAATTTTCTTGAATGCCTGAGAGTACTCTCCGAGAGCACTGGCGAGAATGAAGCAGCAATGCAGCTCTCGGAGAGTTTTACTCTCGAGAGGATATCTGCCACTCTCGAGAGTCAAAAACTCGCATGTGTAACGCACCTTTAGGATGTTTTTTCTTTATTAGGAAACCTACACCAGCTTGACCAGTTCTTGTACTAGGGCCATTGTAGTATAAGGCAAAGTTTTGTTTTGTTATACAACCACTTCCTGCCCATCTAGTCTCTTGCACTGCTAGTATCACTATCTTTGTTCTTTCTATCTGATCTATCAATTCTTGTAACTTGCCTGCTTGTAGCAAGGTTTTTACGTTCCACGAGCCTATATTCATTTTCCATTTGCTTTGCCGGGTCTATTATTTCTGTCCATCTGTTCCGAGTCTGCTGTTAACTACGTTTAGCAGTGTTTGTTTTTTTTACGAAGATGGGGCGCTGGCCCAACATCCAACCCCCAACCTGGAGAACCAGTGGACTGTTCTTTGTCTGTCTCCTCTCCTTTGACCTATCTGGCTTGAGTGGCCCTACCAGGAGTCTAAACTCCCGCCAGCACGGCTCTCCGGGTCATTGGAGCACGCAAACCTCCCAGCCACGATAAGGCGACAGTCCATAGGGAGGCACTTATAGCTCCAGACTATCGAATTCCGATTGTCACCTCAAGCAAATTCACCACTACTCTCGCTATTATATGAGCCATACTGGTCAGTTTAATAGTTATAAAAATATAGCAGATCACCAGCTAGTTCGTATCTCGTCATTCTAATTACTATGTTCCAAATATTTTAATAAACTTCAATACTCTTAGTGGGACCCCGGAAAACCTCACCCAATGGCGACATTCTTCTTTAACGACGATAAACAGATTGAGATGCCTAATGGCGACTTTCTCTCCCAACCTCCACACACAGACTTATAATTAAACGTTAATACTGTTTGGCCTACTATATATATCGAGCCCAGATGACCTGACAATGGTAAAGTGACTAAAAAGAATTTTCTCAATTGTAAACCTTTTTTAAAAAATATAATTATCGTCACATTTCAGATTTCGATCATTTCAATAAAAATAATAATAATTTTAAAATAGGGATATTTGTGCATTGTAAAATTCAATTGTCATTTTATGTAACTATCTTTATTGGAGGCCCGACATGCGGTCCTGAAAATTAAGTTTCTTACCAAAGTCGTGGCACAATATTAATAATTTTTAAAATTTCCACAAAGATAAAATTTGTTTATTAAATTAGTCTTGTTATATTTTGAAAAGTTGTTTAATTTCAACTTCCTTTAATTATTGTATATTATTACATTTTGATGCCTAACATGGTGGTTAATTGTAATTAAACTTCAATTTTGTTTAAACTAAATTTGGCGCCATAATGTTGGCTTATCTACGATAATTTCAATTTAAATTTAAAATTTGGTTTATTACAAAATTGGCATTCCAATGCGGGCTTGTAAAGTTTTGATTACATTTTAAATTAATAATAATAAATATTGTTTATTACAATATATATAGTTGTAATTAAAAGTAATTAATAAACAAAAATTTGGACTCGAATTGTTAGAGGCAGAAAAACACACAAGTTGCACACAAGAATGGGAAATAATGCCACAGGTTTGGGGTATTGTAGGCTGTTGGTTCGCTGGACGCAAGGTGTGCGCCAGTCTTCGTAGAAATGTAGTAGAGAGCAGTTGTCATAGAAATATTGCTGTGGACGGACGAAGTGTAAAATTTTCAGAAAAGAGTCCACATACGGGTAGTAGAACAGCGGGATCAGTTGGAACAGTTTTATTATAAGTTGCAGTCTGCGAAATAAATATCCAAATATTCATCGATTTTGAGTGCATAAGTGTAATTTACTTTATTCTCAAATTACACCATCGTTCGATTTTGGGAGACCAAGTAATTGCATCCAGCGTTTAATAATCGTCGGAACGAGTGAATAACATTTGGCAAACTAAAAATAGTATTAATTAGAGTCAGTGTGAAAAATGGCTTGCTATAAAGAGTAACGTGTGTGTAAGTGAATGATCGAGCTAAATTGCCCTGATTACCAGAAACGGTAAGTTACAATTTCACTGAATTCATATTTGTAAACCATTAAGTGAAGGTAATAATCGTCAGATTTGAGATTTCGAGTGTCATTTAGAATTTAAAGTTAACATTTTATGTGTTTTGTTTGCATTGTAAATAATACAGTGATGAAGTAGGCCCATAATAGCTGCATAATTTAATTGTTAACTAATATTCTCTTTATTAAAGGCCCAGTAAAGACCCTGAGAAAGAGTCAATTTGGATTGTAAAATATTAATTAAAAATATAGAATTGAAAGTTAATTTTTGATAACTGTTGTAAAATTTCCTTTGATTACTTTTGTAAATTTAATTATTAGTGCATTTATAAAATTAATTTTTTTGTTTATTTTGAAAAAATCTAAATATTATTTAATCATCCTATCATTTTAATATATAAATTAATATTTAAATTGATGCATTAATGTGGCGATTTAACCTTTAATTCATTAGTGATTATATATATATATATATATATATATATATATATATATATATATAAGTAAACTATTTATTGCCCCCATATTAAATTATTCAAAATAAATTAAAACAATTCAATTATTTTTAGTTGTAAGTCTAATTATTAAAAAAAAGTCAAATTATTTTTCTTAAAATTATTCTATTAGGCTTAAATACTAATCATTTAATATTTTATTTTATTTATTTACTTTTATAGTTACAATTATTTTTTATTTATACCTTTCCATTTCACGTCTGACCTTGAGTAGAACAACGGTCTTTGACCGCGCTCCCAACATTTCCCGCGTCCTGGGTTTTGCCCCTAACCAGAGAGTATCGTAAGGACCCGGCTTTCTCCCCAGCCTCTAGCAAGCATCTGGCCTCAGCTTTAGTTTAATGAAAAAACATGTACAGTATTAATAAACAATTATTCTGAAATAACGCACTATAATTATAGATAAGAATTCATTTGAAATTTATCCAGTATCTCTAAACTCATATCTTAATTGCTGCACATTTTCCAAAAAAGTTTTTTATTATGTAATGTGCAGCCTCATTGAAATTTTACTCAAGTACAATATTTCCTATTCCTTGCATAATTAATCTTACAGACATATTGATAAGCCTATATCAATATAATATTCTAAATCTACCAAAAATTGTTTTAAATTAACTAATCGCGGTTCTTTAAACGTTATAAATTGCAAATCTTATTTCAGTTTCTTCATGTATATTTATTATTTCCTCCTGCAATACTTTTACTTTTCTCTCATTATTATTTTCCTAATACATTTTCAGTTTCTTTGTGACCAAATAACACAGTACTTTATATTTTTTTCTAAAACATTTTTCTTTATCTCTATTTCTCCCAATACTTCATGTTTTTGTTCATTAACAACTTCAATATCCAACTCTTGAATCTCTCTAATATTGTCATCACATTTATCCTCCAATAAATCTACTTTATTTGATAATTCACTTGTTTCTAACTCGGTTTTTTCAAAGTTCTTACTTAAATCTTCTATAAATTCAGATTTTATGTATACAATACCCTTTTCAACAATCTCACATGTTTTATCAGTATTCTCCTTATTTTCCTTTCTCCATTCTCCCAATTCTGTCCTCAAGTCTGCCATATTTTTATTTAAACTTTTATCTAAATTCTCTGTATTTTTCCAAATTTTAAGCTCATTTTATTAATTCCTACCCTTACATGTTCCATATTTTCTCACTTTTTGTACTCAGATCTGCTATATTTTTATTATTTTATAGTAATTTACTATAAATATTTTTATTCTTTTCTGTTAATTTACTAATCATACATCTTTTATCTATTTTTGTACCCAAATCTGCTATTTTACTTTCAAAATCTTTTTATCACTTTTTGTGCTCAAATCTACTATTCTATTATTTACTCATTTATAATTTTCTGCTAAATACTTAAATAACAATTTAAAATGACTATCTCACATCACTTTTTTTTAGACTCAATATCATCTTTATTACCTAAATTCTGATTTTTTATTTCTACACTTGCTTCAGTATTTCCCAATTTCATCCCATTATTTGCTGACATATCAAACATCTGTTCTGTAATTAGTCACTTGCCCAAATTGAAAATTAACTTCCTCTGAATCCATTTTATTACAGGATGTATTACCTTTAATGAGCCTTTGATTACTGCTATTAAAGTCTCTGTATTTTTGTTTTTTACTTAGCAACTGCGTTTTACTTCTTAACGACATTAACTATGACTAAAATATTTATTCCTAAAAGATTCCCTAAATTTAAATGCACATTTAATTATGTCTTGCATCAATAAACCAATAGTTATCTTCAAACGCACATATTTCGAATATGAATAATTTGGGTGACATCATAGATAATGAAATACTTATTTCATTAATTAAAGAAAGACCAGTGTTATAGGATAAAACCCTGAACATATTTCTTGTCATCCTGCCTCAACTCTTAAAACAGCGTGTGGAAAGCTCCAACCTCCTTCCTCTCTTCTTTCATTAATTGGATGAACCCACATTAGTCTATTTTTCTTCTCATTTTCATTCGCCGACGAAATAACAATAATGCTAGAATCTGCTCTCTGTTCATTTCGAACTACACTGTTCACAGCATTCTCAACTGAGAATCCTACGACGGAAAATTTACGTCCTCGATAATAATGGCTGTATATGTAACGTTTCTGGCGGCGACTATAATTTTGCCACCGCAATAAAAATCGCCGTGTTTGTAATGGGCCTTAAAGCGATGTGACTATACAATTTTGACTTTCCCACTGGACAACTTGTTTCTTATTTGACTGACATGTGCGTCCACACATTATTTTAAGACCCTTCAAACTACCTAGTTATGTCTGGAAACTTGGAAATATAACTTTTCTGACACTACATGCCGGCCTTTAAAGCATTCTCCAAATCACGTTACATTTATTTTACGAAACGTATTTTATAATTACATAATTTTCAAATAATTAAACCACCAACATTAGGTAGACAGATAGAGAGATGAGGACATTACAGCGATAGTTATGTGGAAGGGTAGTTCGAAAAAATTTGAATTTACAATACTTTTGTTGATTTGCATAAACGGTTATTGCAAGTACGGTTTGTGCAAGAACAGTTACGCAATTGTGGAATAGGAGTAGAGAGGGTTGAATGACCAGCGTGGAGATGAAAACAATGAGTAATGAACCGGAGGTCCCAATCTCTAATCAAGTGTGAAGTGTGAGGACGAGTTCAATTAACATCAATAATGATTAGGATCTGCAGGAAACTACGGTAAAATCCATTAAATGTATAAGTAATCGCTGTCCAATATATGCGCCGAATAAATATTTTTCGGGGTTAACGTGATTGATAATGCTTCTCCCGATGTTGATTGTGTATACTTTCATCCCCTTTCCTTAGGGTGTGAGGGGAGGGGCGTTACATAAAAATAACGCGAAAATAACTGAGATTGGAGGTGAATTCTGGGTTATGACATTAAAGTTGCCGTTGAACCCTTGGTGGCATGGGTATATGGGGATGGAAATTTTTTAACGTGTTAAAACGGCCGATATTTCTATCGAAATAAAATTTTTCGGGGTCATTGAGATATATATAGCATTCGGCATGGAAAGGAGAACCTTTAGGGATGGAGTGAAGAAACGTTACAAAAAAAATAACGTATAGACAACCGAGATTGGAATCAAATCCGAGGTTATGGATATCGCTGAGTTTATGACAAAGCCAGGCACCCAGCTAATATATATATATATATATATATATATATATATATATATATATAAATCGAATAGTGTGTGTTTGGAGGTCGTGAGGAAACAGTCAAATTATAGTACAGTCAGAGAGCAGCGTGTGTTGTGAGAAACAGTCAGTCAAAGGTGGTCGAATTCAGTAAAGTATATGCCAAACATATTAAAACGTAAATTCATCGAAAATCAAAATTGTCAAATAAATAATCTTTGTTATCCTTTAAAAAAGTATTGGTTTAATTTCCATTTCATTCCTTGTTTGTTGAATTAAAATTGTGTGTACCACATAATTTGGCTGTCCAACGTGGGGCTTATAATTTTAATAGTTACTTTATACTACAATATATCAATGAGTAATGAAAGTTTTTTTAATATTTTTTAAATATTTGTATTCTCGGCGTAATGTTGAAACCATATCATTGTAACATTCAGCGTGGCGCAAGAATGCTGAGATTGGAATGTTTCCAGTCTCCATTGTTGTCGGCGTGTGTGTGATACTGAGAGCTTTGAGTCAGTCGACGATGCGTAATGGCCGATAATGGTCATGAAGTTCGTAAATAAAACCGGCCGAAAACGGTAGAATTCAGCCTATGATATTAAATAACATGTAAAGTAAAGCCGGCAGATGCATGTAGGACATAGAAGTTCTAGAGCGAATGTTGGAGACGGGTCCGGTGGTCAGTTGGCCGGAAAATTAACAAAGTGAACTAAAGTTATGTGCTGATTTAGATTGTGAACAGTGAATAACATGGCCTGTTAAATAAAATTATTTTAAATAACCAGTGAAGTGTGTAAGCAATGTGGTATGAGATAATCTGGTATCTAAAAAAAATTTCCATTGTAAACCTTATATATAAATTGAGTATTGTCAGATTTCTTTACATTTCTCTGAATCAGATTTGTTTAGATTTTTTATGTTAACATTTTATTGTAAATGTAATTATTATTTTTGTAACATTTTCTTTTTCATGTGATTTAGTGACAATAAGTGGCCTTGAAGAATTAAGAATTTCATTAAAAGCTGTAGCAATTATTTAAAAATTTACATACAGAATCCATACTAAATAGAAATTTGTATTAAATGTTTTAGCTTTAAAATTTGTTAAAATTCATTTATAAATCCCAATTCCACATAATGGTGGTATTGTTAGTCTAACTTTACAGCTTTCGGAATATTTTCTTTAAATTATTTGTCATATTAAATTGACACTCCAATGTGGGGCTTTTATTATTATATTAATTTGTGTATATATATATATATATACATGGTGGAAGTATAATGGTGAAACATTGTGCAGATCATCTGGAAGGCAACCGTATGCCTTGCGCTTGCTGCCATTTGCTTGCACTGTTCTTTTCATTTCATGTGACTTAGTTTCAGAAAACGGGCAACAGAGAATGCACAAAGTAGCTACTCTTTTTGTTGTTTCTAATGAATTTCTATTAGCACAACTGACCAATATTGTGTATTTTAGCATTATAATATTTTTCCTATTGATATTTGAGTGTAATACTATTTTCATATGGGGGTAGGGAATATAAAAACTAATGCAGTTATAGTTTACTAGGAATAATTTATTTTACATTCAAAAACTTTTGAATTTTGGCTTTTAAATTTCTTACCCTAATACATATTTGTGTGGGGAGCCCCTAGTGTAATGACAATATCCAGAGGAATATGGATATTACTTACTGCTACTGTTTTCTCAGCCAATTGATTAAATATATGCACATCATTGGAAAAAGATGATTCATGCAAGGCATGAATACATCTTCCATATTTCTTGCTAGTAATACCAACTCCTCAGTTAGATATTTAAATTTTCCTAATGGAATGAATTGGATCCAGTCAGCTCACATGCATCATTCCCCAAATAACTAAACATATCATTTAAACAATAAGCAATGTAACCTGCAAGGTTCTTTAGTCATCGTTTCTTCCAACATTACAGGGCTGGCCATTGAACTATATTGTTGAGAGACAACACCTCCATCAATTTCACGTTCGTCAAAAGAAATCTTCCATGTATGGCAACTGATTTCTTTCCTCAATTCCATTCTAATAATATATATATTTTTTTACACATTTTGGGGCACTTTGGGTTAAACATGTATCACCATGAGAAGGATATTTTAATCTGTGTTTCTATTTTGAGTAAAAATTCTGCCAGAATGCTTACCCAGAATATACCATTTAAGTCTATGAGTGAAATACAAAGCAGAAGGATGATCATTTTCTCCAGCCATACACCGTATGTATGAAAATAATAATTCTAGCATGTCCTGATTTAAACTACAGTTATAAAGTAATCTATTTTTCCTATCTCTTTTAAGTCTTTGTAAAGATTTTCAAAATATTTGTTGGATGTTAGTATCCCCTTCTGGAACTGAATCGGACCGTTGTGAGATCCAGCTCACATGTTCTTTATGACAGAATTGACAGATTACAGTACAGAACTTTGGCTTTCAAAATCTATTCTAAATACATTGACCCTAGGATGCTTTGCAAAGTTTACTGAGTTTATCAATAAATTGTTTGATTTATTTAATACCGAAAGTAAATTTGGAATTTCTTGCCAGTGCAAGTGTATCAAAAAATCCGGTCATTTCACACAACTCTATTCCATTTGACAATTTCATTTGAAACAAGTTGTGCATCATGTTTTACTTTTTGACATTCTGTCCCTCTTTAATCTCCATTGTATCTTGAATGTATTTTTAACATCAGATATTGACTTGAAATTAATAATTCAAAGGTAGATCTGTAAGCATATACAAGTATGTTTCTTCATTGCATTAATCTTATCTTTTCTACGGCAAGCATTGATCCATATTTCACATAAATTCACAACTTTAGGAAGGGAAAAATACTTGATGCCTGTACCTTTAGTTATTTTTGTAGCAATTTGTGCAAACAAAAAAGAGGACGACGGCATTGTCTGTATCTTTAAATATAAATGCAAGCTGTTTTCCACATAAAACAATTTCCTTCTCCTTACAAACTACTAAAGGAAACAATATTCCAAAAGAATATCTTCTATGCATTCGACACAGTGACAACCACAAGCTACTAGCATTCAACATGACGTCATGCACAGAAAAGAACCAAATTCAGTTCGAAATCCGTCTTTATACTTACACCATATATATATATTTTATATTATTGTTAAAGGGAGATTCAGTTATTGTCAGTTTGGCACGCGCGTTAATTTTGTTAAGGCAGTTGGCCTTGTAAGTCTTATCGGGGTATGGAGCTGAGTCTCAAGAAAAGAGCTCAAAACATTGGATCATTAAAGTATATTTAAAGTTTTTTGTCAAGAATTAAGCCATGCCCTGCAGATGTATGAATTCAATGTCTTGGGACAATACAAATGGTTGTTAATGAATAATTCAATCAGACATACATTTTTTCATTTTAAATTTTAGTTACGTTTGATAATTTTTCCTTATTAATCAAAAATTTATCTGGCACCCTTCTAAATTGAAGAAAGCGACAGAAAGACGAGAGGTCTGAGAGTTACAATATATATATTCAAATTAATTTAATTGGAGAGGAACCTTAAATCCAAAGTTTGTATATCTTGCATGCCAGTGCGGCCAGTCTGCATGATTTTGAAGAAGACAGCTCAGACTTTTGACATGTTCTTGCTTCCCAGTCTGGTAACTCCAAATTTAGATTTAAAGTAAGCCAGCCGCTCTCTATCCCTCTTTCCTAATTTTTTTCAGTATTTTCAATTAATAATTTTTAAATTAGTTTCAGAGTATATTTAATAAATTAATTATATTAATATTTCTCTCGAGTCTTTGCTGTTTGTTATTATATTTCAATTGTAGGAACTTCTCTTGTTATAAACAAATTCTGTTTTAGATTGAAATAATATGTATGTTACTGATTTATAAACATAGCTGTATTAACAGCAAATATCATAGCACTTCTGATTTTACAAAAAAAATAATTGTTTGACTTTAAATATAGGGTAAAATGACTAAAGCTCAGAAACTGCTGTTAGCACAAGAATTGGCAGAGAAGATGAGACTTGAAGCAGAAAAAGAAAGGTATGTATGTGTGCATTGAATTTGGCAATATCATGTTCATGGTAACAATTTCAAAGGAGTAAATAGAAAAATTAATGATTGGAAAGATTTAACTGTAAATGCTTTGTTTCTTATAAATATATTAAATTCTTATAATAATGTAATACACGGTTTGTTCAGAAAGTTCTCAATTATCCAAATATTGTTTGTGTATCTGTCATTTTTAAGCAATATAATTGCAGGCAAAATCAAATACAAGAAGAAAAAAATAAAATAGAGAGAGAGAAAGTTCTTGCAGCTGAGAAGGCAATATGTGATTTAGAAGAACATGAATTACGAATGGTTCAGTTAAAGAAAACTAAGCACACATTTTCTGTGTATACATCACAAATGGACGATCTGGAGGAAAAAGAGAGGATGACTGAACGTGTAAGTTAATTAATTTATATTTAATATTGTACGAGAGTATAACTCTGTCATTTGAATTGCTGGGATAAGACTTCAATCAATAGTAAGAAGTCCAATTTTACAAAACAAGAAAATACTGATGTATTATGAACAATAAAAAGCATTACTCAAGTTAAGGGTAAAAACTTACATACACATTAATAGAATAATTCACATTACACAACCTACGTTTCGAGGACTTATAATTTCTCAAATTGAAGGAAGTGACTGTACTACCTTCTTGTACTCAATATTTTGAATAGATAATGATAAATTCACTGCATTGTAAGTAACATGGCAACTTTATTTATTGTGTATACTTCACATTGTCTATAGAAATATTACACCTGATATGTCTTTACTTGTTTAAATTGAATAATAAAAATTGCATCCTTTTAGTCACAAAAACTATAATATTCAAATTTTAAACACTACTTTTCCCTAATTGGAACTTCTTCAGGTGTATGGATGTTACAATTATCTATTCAAATAAATTGAGAAAGAAATTTGAAAAATAATAATTTCAAAAACTACAATGTATGAATATATTTTAGTGTTACAAAAAATATTAAGTTGACAAAAATTTCTAATATGTTGATTACCCTTACATTGTGACCAAAATAACTGTTATTGGCACAGATGTTATAAGTATTATGAAAATTTAAGATAACAATGGAAATACAAATTTTATATAATGCATAATAGATCACAATAATAATGAATCATAAATCCATTATCATCAGCAACCCAGTCCCATGTTTATACATACTTAAAACAGGGTTTTACACAAAAATGTAAATCTTTTTAAATTAAATAAAAATGTTCACTCCTGCAATGCACAAAATGTTGAGAAAATTTTCTTTTCGAATCAGAGACTGAGAAAATTTCAGTTAGGGTTGCATTAAATTAATACATTGTGAAATGGTGAAAGAAAGAAAAAAATGGGGAAAAAATTAATTATGTCTAAAAATGCTGGTCACATACCCCCCAAAAATAGCAAATGAATTTGAACAGGTTTTTTCAAACATTACTAAAAAATTAATAAAAAAATTAAATTAAAAATGGGAATTTACAAATATAAAGTTATACACAATAATCAATGTATCATTTTGAGACTACACCAGAAGAAATAGCAACAAAAATAAAAGGACTAAATAAATATTTATTTAGCATTGATGGCATACCTGATGCTAAAGTCAAACAGAGTGCATTATGTATACAAACTCCTGATAGACACATCTATAACTGCTCATTTAATTCAGGTATATTTCTAGATCTGCTCAAAACTGCTCGTGTTACCCCTATATTAAAATAAGGTGTGATAAATAACATAAGCAATACAGTCCAATCAGTAGATTTCACAATTTGTTGATGATATGTCTTAGTGAATTTTAAAAAATTCTTGAGAATATCTTTTTGACTGACTTCAGAATTTTTTAAATAAATATTTTCCCTTATCAAAACATCAACATGGTTTTAGAAAAACAAATGTCAGCCAACACAGCCAGTTTGTAATGTCTTGAAGCTAGCTCTTGATTTTTGAGAGTATGCCTCTAGTATCTTTCTAGATCTATCAAAACCATTTCATGTATTAAATCACTAATATGTCTTTCCAAAAAAATTAACAATAAGGGAATTACAAATTGGCAGATTTAATCATATTTGGAAAACCACATTAACATAAATTATGAAAGTTCCTCACTGCACATATCCTGCCTTTCAACTTTTGTGTCTAGGCACCTATAAATCATGGTGTACCAAAAGGAATTATTCTTGGCCCCATTCTTTTGTTCATCTATATAGATGAACTAGATAATGAAAAAATAAAAGGTGAAAAAGTTCTATTTGCTGATTATAGTAGCTTTTTATTCATATCATCTTATCTCCAAACCCTTAAAAACAACAACAAATTGTGAAATCTACTGATTACAAAATAATGTAAGTTCAATTACCTCATAATTAAGACTGAGAAAACAGTCTACATGAACTTTTACCTTACTCAGGAGTGACATACTGAATTACATATAAATCTTAATAACAAAACACTAAGTTATGTAAGTAAAACCAAATTTTCGGAGTGTCGATCAAATATAACTTAAAATGAGAAGTGCACATAAAACATCTTTGTCAGAAACTCTCATCAATATGCTACCTCTTGAGGAACTTAACATTTAAAGCGAATAGAAATGTTACCATCCTACAGGCATATAGCGTTATTTTTGGGGGAAACTTTCCTCTCCTCAAAACATTTAGAATGCAAAAAGGAAATACATATTAATAACCTTAAATCAACTACATAATGTAATTTACTTCCAACAAATGAAACATATCTATTATATTAAACAATATGCAATGTGAACGTACCACATTCTAAATTTTACAAACATAAATTGGTCATAAATGCTCATAAATCATACATTTTGATTATATTCATAATTGTCATATCTGATCCATAGTGGCAGCAATATATGAAATGTGATGGGTTACCAGATCCTGCCAACATACCACAAATGAATACATATCTATACTTATGGAAGCAAGAAGATGATGATATAGAAAAAGTTTTTAAGAAAACTGAAACTATTTTGGATGTAAGTAATTAATTTATTAATACAATATGTTATAGTTTTCTACAATATGAAAACAGAGTTATAACCTTTATAAACTTTTATTTATCATCAATTGGCTACTTATAAATTCTGATTTGTTTATTGAGAGTACATTTCATTGTCCAATTAAAATGACCAAAATAATTTATACATGTGATGTGATTATGTACTATTATCTCAAGTGAATATAAAATATTGAAACATAATAATGTATAAAAGTTTTTTGTATTAAATAACTTAATGATATGTCAATTTACAGCTCCTGTCTGTATTGGAAAGACTTATAGAAAGATCATATGATCATTATAAAGTTGATAACTGGAAGGAGGTAAATAATGCAGGTCTTCTAATATTATAATAAATCTTCTATGAAAATAAATATAATTTAAGAACTGATATTGTATTGTTAAATGTTATGTTATTATTAGGTGCGTAATGATTTTAGAATTGAGCAGCAAATGCATCTGGATAATGCTGTTTATAAGTTGATCAGTAATATGGAAGAAAATATGGAAATAATGGATCTAAATGTTGTGAGATTTAAACAAGAATCTAAATATATGCTGTTATGTTTGTGGGCACTTTTACCATTGCCTCAAGGATTAGAGCCTCCAGAAGATACTCCAAGGTAGTATTAATAACAAATGTTACCATTGCAGTGAAAACTCTGGTTACAAACTTAATTTGTTTCTGGAACTGGCTGTTGCCTGGATAGTTCATAAATGAAATTTTTTTTTTCTGATTGAAAATACAATTCATTTGTTTCAGTTAGAGAAAAACTGAATATATTTTTGTTTGTAAGTCTTTATTTAATTGAATTTGAGGAATTTGATTATATATTACAATTATAAATATTTCAATTATAAATAATGAAATAATAATCCTGTTAGGATTTTAAATTATTTTTGATAAATCATTTTAGCTGTGCCTTCCCATATTCTAAGGATGCTTGTGTCTGTCACTTTTCCAAAATTTTCTTGAAGTGGGTCATGACATTGTTATTCATAATGTTAATCGCTGTATACCACAATTTTGTTAGGGTGGTGATTCTCAATAAGTCCTTGCACCTCATTCCACTTACTACACATCTTTAATGTGAGTGTTAACAATGTCCACCAGAACCTGTTCGTCCTCAGATTAAAGCTGCAATTTAGGTCTTTTAATTTACTCATTCTGCAAATAGAAAATTTCTTAAAACGCATTATGATGTTCATTAAATAGCATCTGCATGTCATTATTGATGTCCAAGCCAATACTCTTGCCATATATTTGTCAAAATCTTTCCAGAATACTACTTGATTGTCCCAATCTTAATAAGTCCTAAAAATGCTTTATTTATAAGATGAGGCAGAAGAAACTGTGCTGTAAGTAGGTGGGAATTTAAGAGCAGAATTAGCAGCATATGTTTGTAAGTTGAATTTGTAAAGTA
Organism: Zhengitettix transpicula; assembly: GCA_037074705.1. Classification (NCBI taxonomy): domain Eukaryota; kingdom Metazoa; phylum Arthropoda; class Insecta; order Orthoptera; family Tetrigidae; genus Zhengitettix; species Zhengitettix transpicula. The sequence goes on along the minus strand of CM073591.1, from coordinate 182,033,787 downwards.
AGAAAAAATTTCTTTTGTGAAATTATTCACTCATTTTGCAAATCTAGTTTGTAACTCGAGATTCCACTGCATTGTAAGTTGTATACATTTTCTATAACTTTAGGAATATGTTTAACTCAGAAACTTGGTGAAGTACAATAATTCACAGTTTTCTACATATTTATTGATAACATTTTTTTTTTCCTTTTCCAATTTATACACATCATCTAAGATTACCTATAATCTCTGTAACAAGTCATCTCCATTTAAAACTACATTACCAGTAATGGTTCAGGAAGTTTGCTGTTTGAGATAAAAATACTGTACAAACTCATACACCAATGCACTTTAAACCATGTGCTTAACTAAGAAAAACATAATTTTTTTCTAGGAAACCTTTCTTGGGTTTTTAAATAGAAAATAGTATGGTGAATATGCAACTGACAGAAATTTTACACACAGTTTGAAGTCAGCAGTATTTGAAGTTGCATATACAGAAATATTATTATGATGGAATACATATATTTGTATGTATGTAATTTATATATATATAACACTTAAGGAAAATGTGATGAGGTCAAATAAAATAACACATTTAGATAGGAAAGGGAGGCAGTGATATCAACTTACTTGAAATCAATAGTTGGTCCAGTCAAGTGTAATTGTGTGGTTGTGTCACTCTTTGCTGTCGTGCTTTTATCAAACACCTGGTGAAAGGAACAAGGATCCCAGAATATCACTTAATTTTGTCTGTATTTGGCTATTTAATCTAATTATTATATTTTATACAGACATATTATATTATTATTTTAATGATATTTTTGATGTTGTGGAGGACATGCATCTGGCTCTCCTGTTTAAGGAGGCTCCATCAACTAATGTGTTCATCCAGCACTGCCAGTTCATTGAAGAAATGAATCAAAAAAGGATCGGGCATAAGAGGTTTTAGATGCTCCCGAATATGGTTCAAATTGCCTCGATAGGAGAATAAAATGATCTATCGTCCCTCATTCATAAAAAATTTAGGGTATATATCCAATGAGCATTATACTTATTGTCCGATGGAACTCGACTGGAGACTTAACAAGAAGGCGTTCTTAAACATAAGCCCAGATATGTCAAAGTCGTTGCTCATGGTGAACCTTGGAAAACTGACTTCTAGAGAATCCAGTACAATAAACCTGGTTTTCCATGCAGCCGCCCTGGGAACATCGTGAGGTACTGCAAGGAGAGTTGAGTTTTTGACTACACGAGGACTAGAAGACGACTTGATGCATACGACAGCTGACAAGAAAGACAACAGAAGTCTTCCCAGAACGATACAGGTCTTTCTCGTCACATCGCACATCGAGCTGCAAGAAGAGAACGCTCTCAGTTACGTAAATTGAGATCTCCATTGCTGTTCAGCCGATAACCTTTCCGACTCAATCTGGAAAACTAGACAAAGCGAACCTTCCCTGGAAGCTGTTTAAGAAGAAAATGCTCAGTCCACGGCAGTTGCCAAAATTGAAGTAATCATGAACACAAGGATTCATTGATTTTTTTCCTCAAAGTCATGACCATTCCATAGAGTGCAACTAAAATTCTCATTGCAAACCATAAATTGCATCATTAGGTTGATCTGGTCATTGAAGCCAAGAGAAAAGTATCATCTGTTGTCATTCCAGCATTGATCGTCTCATTTAAGAATGGAACTGGAGAATTATGCGTAACAAACAGCCAGATTTCCTCGACGCATAAACAAAGAAATCAACTACAACGAAGACTTAACATATAATTTTCATATCCAAAGGGAATTTCGAGTGCCACCATCAAAACGGCGTGTTATTCAGGAGGTGGTGAATAAATGCTTGAACAAGGAATTATCCAGACATCACAGAACCCGTGACCACCATCTGCCGTCCTAGTGAGAAAAAAGGATGGAAGCTGGCGCCGATTGTGCGTCGATTACAAGGTCACGAAATAGGATGTTTATCCTCAACCAAGAATCGACAATATGCTGGATTGACTTAAGGGATTTTTTTTTCTTTAATTTCTTTATTTTCCTATTGATAATATATTGCCTACTGCTAGTGATGATGCTACTGTAATGATGGCTCCACACGGGTTTGAATCCTAATGCTCTCGCATACATAGTGTGTAGTGTGAATCCTCAGGCGTGTCAAGGATTCAGACACTTGGCAGTTACCTCATGTTGATCTCCAGCCGTGATCATGTGGCACCCTTGTTCTCTCCGAGTCCTCTGGAAAACTGCAAGTTTGGGGCTGTATGTCCGTCCCTGGCGATGGTTCGTCGAGGAGTCCTATACTTTCTTTACAGCCCCTTTGCTGGATGTGAAATATCGATCGTTTCAATCATCTTTCCTGACCCAAGAAATGTGACTGGTTCACGCAGTCACATGTTAATTCAATTTCTGGGATTTTTGGAGAGACGTTTCCCATGGTGTGCAATCCAGGTAACTTCCAAGGGTCAACATCCTATGTGCCTATGTCCGGACCTTAGGGATTATCTATCTGCCACGGCGCCGCCTGGTCAAATTTCAACTTGCCAAGCTCTCAACCCTTGCTAATATCTAATTATTAAAATTATATATATATACAATTATAATCACTCTACAAGTGTTCTTCATCTTCAACATTTGGTTGTGAAGTACCTCTGCATATGTTACACCATTAAATTATTAGAGCAATCAAGAAGATGAGAAGATTGTTAGGCAATTTTGTACTGAAAATGATCAAAATTTCTTTTCTTTGTAACTTCATAACAAAGTTCGTTATGCTTTATAAAACAGTTATATATCTTCCTTCTTGTTGATGTAACCCAATTGTTTTCTATCACTATCCATTCCATTCAATTTTCAGTTTTCTGTAAAAGCACATACATGCTCAAGCACACACATGTAATAGCATGCATAAACATTTAATAGTTTATCATCTTTTTGTTGTTTAAGTGGTAACTATTGGATCACTCTTATTAGAGTCTACATTTATCTCCTATCTGAGATCTACTGAAGATCCTTGCAATGGCCATTAAGTGAAATACAACTGTAGAATGAGATAAAAGAATATATACATATTTTACTTATAATGTACAACTTTAAACGTAATTAATAGAAAATATTGCCCATTCTTGAAATTTTATTGTATTCTTAGTATTATTATTTATTTTAGACCAATCAAGACTTGTGAATTTGAGGACCTTGGATTGTCTATTGTACTTCCTGGATCATTGGCATACATTGATTTTGTAGTGAGGGCAATTCATGTTACTTATGACCATTACTCAGATTTATGCCCATCTTGGGAATTGAAAGATCCACCTATATCATATGACGCAGGTAAGTTCTGTTCATATAAATGTGGGATATTGTAACCTGCTACTTCCCTTCTGGGATGACCGACACCAAATTTTAATGGAATCCAGCTTTACATAACTTACTTTGCTGGCATTGGATTGTGGTTATTTAATACATTTATTTACAATGTCAAAGAGAGTTTGAAAAAACCCATGAATAATTACTGATGTGCATGGAAGCTATATTAATCATAGTCTATAACTTATCGTGTCGTCTCGTAACTAGAAAAGTCCTCGGTGACTGAATCCAGGAAATGTCCTACTTCTTGATGTCAACTCCTTTGATTCATTCATTCCTATCTCACTTTCGGTATTTTATGCTTTCACTTTGTTCACATCCCCAGTCTTGGAGTCCAACTTCCAAGTGCTCACCCTTCCGATTCCAACTGTCCCCCACACTGTCCTAACCTGGGGTTACCCCTTCAACAGCTCTCACACTTCAAAGATTTTTGGGAGCATACATTATATATATATAGTGATGGTACACAACCATTGAAAAACAAGTTTTTAAATTAGTTCACTTTAGCTAAAGTAATTTATTTACACATAACTTGGAACTTCACTTTTCTTACAATTCAACTGATTATATAACACCAAAGAAACAAAAAGAAAAATTAACCATTTTTTGCAAACACTTTTGTTTACAGTTCAACTTAACACTGTGCTTTTGTCTTCATCAAAGGATGGTTATCATTCTGATACAACAGATAACTTTTGATCAATGTTACAATGATAAACATTGTTGCACACATTGTACCTATGGATGGTGTTCTGCTAATCTTGCTCGATCACACCAGATGTCTCAATCTGTTTGGCAGCAGATTTTTCTTTGCTTCTACAAAGGTCTTTCAAAACAAACTTTTTATACAACTTCTCAAGAAAAAATCCAATTGAATCAAATGCAGTGATGGTGATTTTATCTCTTCCACTTGTCCATGTCCGAATCGCCATTACAGATTTTACTGAACATTAAGTGGCAAGTGAGGGGGTGCGTGGTGTAAAGAATTATATTTGTGGGCTGGGTTTTTACGTTAAATCAAAAAAATATTGACCATTAAAGAAATTTTATATAAGTTTATTACAGTTAAGCATGAAAAACTATTATCTCAGGCACCTGTGGTTTTTACATAGAAGAGATCTGCGCCCATACCAAATATGTACTGCTATTCTGTGTTGTGTTGCTTGCTGTAGCTCTCGTACCGACGGCTCCGTATCTCACAGCTGGCAGAACGGGTTAACTGCAGTGATGACTTTAGTCAGGACCATTGCAGGCGTCGACTCAGGGGTTGACCACTGGCTAAGGCATCGGCCTCCGGGATTGATTGCTGGCAAGCCGTTGTACTAAATTGTGTGGCTTTGATGAACTCTTCACTAACAAATTGTGGCCCCTTTCTCACGACGATTCTGCCTCGGACTATATCAGAGACAACAACTTTACAGAGCCTCTCGTAACCACATCCACCAGCTGCGGTGAGCACAGAACAACTGTCCAGTATCAAAAGCTTATCTCCGTTCCCTCCATTATAGCCTCCCATTCTTTTACTTTTTTTCATTATTAGAAAAGTTCGTCAATATGTCAGTTTCACTGATTCTTCCATTGTTACAAGAGTTATAGCACACAGCTGCAGTTCCGTAGTCAACTATGGCCAACTATTCTATCATGTCGAGGGCAACAAGCGAGACAGGACACGATAATTACTTGGATGGAAATATTTATCTCCTCCACCCCCACGCACGAGCACGATTTCGAATTCTCCAAACCACAGCAAACAACACTTCCGAGACAAAGCAAAACTAAACCAAAATACACGCGTTACATAATGCCCCCGATTGTGGGTCGAAGAAACGCAAACTGAAAGGTGCGCTTTTTCCGATGGCACAATCTACACGCGTCTACGCATTTGGCACGGTTACAATTTTTTTTTCAAGAAATCTCTGTTATTTACATTATTACCTTATATTCACACTTACAAAATTATTCTTGATTAGTGCCTGTGAAATACATAAATATACCACATAATGCAATACACAATATATTACAAGACGATTGACAAATGGGTAAAATAAAACAAAATTTAGTAAAAGGGGAAAAAAGGTAAACAGGGTTGTACAATATATTTTTTTATCAAACTGTTGAGCCTTGCAGAATTGTTTTTAAGCATGGTAAGTGTCTTTTTATTTTATTTTAAATATCACTGAATTTACTCACGCATCACAGTCCTTGCGTTTATGGTTTTTTGGCATGTGTGACTATTGATTTCTTATGTGAAAAGGCACGAGATTGTACAGGTTAAATGTCCGTACTTCCCCTCCATTGACGTGTTGAATTTTATAAGCATTATTCGCGAGATCTCCGCAGACTCTGAATGGCCCTTCGTAAATCGGTAGGATTTGCCACAAATTTTTCTCTCTCATTGAGTATGGGGTGGGGTATATTTAACACTTAAACGGAGTATGTTCTATTGTATGAATTTGTTGTTGATAATTTTTTAATTTCCCAGGTTTATTGCTAAAGACATCCGCATTCGCGCGTAACATTTCTTGGAAATTTTGCTTTTCGGTGTGGCTGATTCCTCTAGTTTTATCTGCAATGTTTTCTAACTCATCTTTTGAACTAATTCCTGCTCCCAAATCAATCGACTCACTTTCTTCCAAATTAATTTTATTCAATGGTCTTACTACCTCATCTCCAACTGAATCTTCGCTTCCTTCAAAATCCTCAACAAATGCGACATTCACGTAATCCCTCTCTCTTCATTCGCTGTCTTCCCCTTTTATTCTCCATATAAATTTCGTTTCTTCCTCCAACGTTTCTCCTTTATATGTCCCCGTAACTACTTTATCTCGCAAATTTATTTCTGCACACGAATCATTTAAAAAATCCATCCCAATTATAAATTTCGTGCACATATTCCTCACGAGCAAACACTTTAAGTGCAAATAACGTCCGTCCATTTGTATTTTTACCAAAACCTGTTTATTAATTTTTTCGCTCCGTTTACCTAGCACTCCCATTAACCTTAAATTTGTTACGGGAAGTTCAGCTGAAATAGTTCCTATTCCCTTTAATTCTTCGCATAGATCATGCCTAATACATGAGTACATTGCGCCAGTATCAATAATTGTCTCCACCGTTAGATTGTTCCCAAACTCCAAATTTACTCGCGCTAAATCTCTTTTTGGCTTCCGCGTGTTTCTTTCCCCGTAAATTTCCTCCGTAGTCAAGTCTTGCTCATCCGCCAAATAGTCTGCCCCGTTTGGATGATTGCGGTATTTACATCGCACTTCGACCGTCTACAATCTTTAATTTTCTTTATTGTGGTTGCGACGGTCCGGGTTCGTTTAAATTTACATTTTCTGTCGGGATTTTGCATTCTGGTAATAACGCCGTCCACCATTAAAGCTACCGTTATTTTGAAAGTTAAATCTTCTATTTCTCGTAAGTTCAGGCCGTCCTCCATTCTCATACGTAAACGGATCTCGTTCTCCCCGTGTTGTGAAAGTGTTTTGCGTACAGGTCAAGCGTTCGCACAGTGACAGAAAATGCGTCGCTTCCTGGAACGTTTTAATTTGAGGGGTACAAAGGTGTTTCGCGGTATCTGCGACATAGTGAGCACTTAGAACTCTAATTAGTGATTCCTCACTAAACGGGTTATCCAAATATTTGTTTTTAGTAGCCATTTTAATAAAATGCTGGGACATTGTCAGTGACCCTGCCTTGTTATAGCGTGCGTGGTAAAGTTCTCGTATTACTTCCGCCTGTCGGGAATGATCCCAGAAGTTGGCCACAAACGCGTCTCGGACTTCCTCGTAATTTTTTTCCGAACAAGCTGCCTCGATCCACTCGGATATCCTCCTGTCTACGAATCCTTTAAATACAAGTACTTTCATCTCCTGTGGGACCCTATTAACCTTGAAATATATCTCCACATTTTTTATAAATTCGCCGGGGGATTGTTCTCCATTATCTACGAATCGTGGAATATTAATATCTATATTCGGAATATTTCCGTTCTCAACTACTTGCGACGAATTCTCTACTCTACCCATTCTTTCGCGAACTTCCGTAATTTGAGCTATTATTTTTTCGTTCCTGGCGTCTGCTTCAGTAACTTTTCGGGTATTTACTTCCTGTATTCTTTTCCTAACTTCCTGACGTATTTCGTCCGTTCTGATATTAAATTTAACCGACATTTCACGCTTATCACCTTCGCGATCTAAATTCACCTGATCAAATCGCTCATCTGTTTATACTCGGATTTCATCTATCAGTTTGTCGTTCGCCTGCCGATGCTTTGAAAATTCCTCTTTAATTTCTTTTATCTCTTTCACGCATTTTTACGGATTCACTTTTATTCTGGTCTAATTTATCACTTAAATCTCCGAACAATTTCATAATTAGGTTTTCTAACTTACTTATCGGATCTATTTTTAAATATACAGTTTCGTATTCTGTTTCAGAATTATGTTCATAATGCGAATCTTGCGAAGACGAATCGCTTACGGGAACTGAATTTCCTAACGCAACATATTCATTGTTTGGACGAAAGACCGTTTATTTCGCCATGTTTACTTCATTCGCTGATTTAGTGAAGTTTTCCATAATCACAATTTTTCCGGAACGAAGGAGCATACAAGTCCACTTTGATGATAATTTATAATTTTACGGCCTGCTTAACAAAATATCTATCTTGAAGAATTTTTATAATTTGGAAATCAAAATACCGCGTCAATACCTTTTCACAAATTCACTCGTGGTCACATACATGCACAATATAAAATGAAAAAACACATATAAACAAATTAAAATAATTTATATCTCTAATACGTATAATCGAAAAAGCCCACACGTTGCGGCGTCAAAATGTAAAGAATTTTATTTGTGGGCTGGGTTTTTACATTAAATCAAAAAAAATATTGACCATTAAAGAAATTTTATATAAGTTTATTACAGTTAAGCATGAAAAACTCTTATCTCAGGCACCTGTGGTTTTTACATAGAAGAGATCTGCTGTCCGTACCAAATACGTACTGCTATTCTGTGTTGTGTTGCTTGCTGTAGCTCTCGTACCGACGGCTCCGTATCTCACAGCCGGCAAAACGGGTTAACTGCAGTGATGACTTTAGTCAGGACCATTGCAAGGCGTCGACTCAGGGGTTGACCACTGGCTAAGGCGTCGGCCTCCGGGATTTATTGCTGGCAAGCCGTCGTACTAAATTGTGTGGCTTCGATGAACTCTTCGCTAACAAATTGTGGCCCCTTTCTCACGACGTTTCTGCCTCGGGCTATATCAGAGACAACAACTTTACGGAGCCTCTCGTAACCACATCCACCAGCTGCGGTGAGCACAGAACAACTTTCCAGTATCAAAAGCTTATCTCCGTTCCCTCCATTATAGCCTCCCATTCTTTTACTTTTTTTCATTATTAGAAAACTTCGTCAATATGTCAGTTTCACTGATTCTTCCATTGTTACTAGAGTTATAGCATGCAGCTGCAGTTCCGTAGTCAACAATGGCCAACTATTCTGTCATGTCGAGGCCAACAATCGAGACAGGACACGATAATTACTTGGATAGAAATATTTATCTTCTCCATCCCCACGCACGTGCATGATTTCGAATTCTCCAAATCACAGCAAACAACACTTCCAAGACAAAGCAAAACTAAACCAAAATACACACGTTAGAGTGGTCATGTTGAAACCACATGTCTTGATGGACATTCAATAGGACAGCATCTATAAACACACCAAACAGATGTTGGAATTCCTTGCCAGTGTTTGACTAATGGAATTGACCATAAGCACATTCTGGTACTGTGTTTACAGACGTCCGAGCCTTCATTGAGATTGTTGAATGGAAGTGTGGCCTACTCAAGTCATCAGCAGATCCCATTTGATACGAAGGGAAGTTATGATAAATAATTGCAGAACTCTGCAAAGTGAAAAGGACATACACACAAAATAGCTTTAGCACTATCTGGCTATGAAATATTACACAACCAATTAAACAGACTGGACGTTAATTATCTTTCTTGTTCAATGGAGAACTATCAACATTGTCAGGTATGAACAAGTCCATTAATCCAAACAATACCAGCACAATGCTCTTCAACATTGGCATCTCATAACTTTTTGAAGTTATGTGCTACATCACCACAAGAAACCATTTTTATGAGGATAACTGTAAAATAATAATACTTCAACATCGTTCGTTTTACAAATTCTCTGACCAGACAACTAATCTGCTACATTTCCTATTGTGTCTGCATAGTTTCCAATAGTGTTTAATTTTTGAAAGTGCAATTTTTTAGCACCAACTTGAATTGCATTTATAACACAAAAGTATCATTGCTATGTGCTGTTTTCTCGAAAGCACCTGAAAGCTTTATGGGTAGTGCAGAGATGGGAAAGGGGGGGGGGTGGAGAAGTACACTGCATATGCGTATGTCATTGTAGTGAGAGTCCTGTGCTCAGCCCCTAGTAGCACAGACATGACGAGCTGGCTGCATTAGAGGGACTGGTAGTTTGAAGTATTTGAATTGGAAGCAATAATTCACATTGTTAAAACACAATTACTGTGAAGGTTCTTAAAATTAAGAAAAAATAATTCTTTCTAAATTAATTTATGTGCTTGCAACACATGCACCAGCCGCCTCAACTGCTCTTCAGTCAATGAGCCATGCCAGTTTATCTTCCAAATGTAAAATTGTAAAATAGCTGACCTCCTGTGATGTAGGGGTCAGCATGACTGCCTCACAGATGAAATACTCATAAAAATCCAATGACGTGTCAATCTAGCTTAATATGAGCAAACGGTGGAATATCCATTCTTATTTCCAGTAGTACATAGTTTATTTCAACTACATATCCTTACAGATGTAAATCTTAACTGCACTTCTTATGTATTTCGTGAAATAAATGTTAAGGCATAAGTTAGTTGCAGCTTGTGTTTCAGAGTTAATATATCCAAAACTGTTGAAATGTTGCTTCCTTTTATCGTTGAAGAATTCTATCAACCATTTATAAGCCATATAAATGACAAAATAAGATGAACTGTATGCTGATAAAACATTTAACCTAAGTTGAGAAACAAGTCTGATCCTAACTTATTATTTGATTATTGCAGATTTGGAGACTGCAATGCTGAATGAGTGGGGGAGAAAGGTAGGTTTGCAAAGTACTGTAGATGAATTAACAGCAAGCCGAACTAAGCTGCGGTACAACATATTATCACAAATGGCAGCACCCCAACCACCACCAACACCAAAGTCTCCACAACAATCATCAACAAGAGGAAGTGCAAAACATATAGAGTCTCAATTGGAAACAAACCAAGATTTTGCAAAAACTCTCCAGGACTTACCTCCTATCCAAACTGCTTCAGAAATGTATTGCTGTGAGGAAGGTAAGTCAAATAAACTACTTCATTCATAAATGAATAAATTTGCCAACTTGTCACAATCATTCTATTCAAATCAGAATTAGCGTTTTTTAATAAAAAATGCTTTGTTTTGGAACCTCTTCAGTTGTAAATATAACAAATGTCCTAAGTTGACATTATGCAATCAAACATCTAAAGTTTAATGTCACTGTTCCTGACACAATCGTAGCTGAATTAAGGCCATTTGTAGGGTGTTGACAGAGGTATAGGTCCGCTGTTTGATAATCAAAGCAGTCATGATCTCATTTGAGAAAGATCATTTTTCAGTTATCTGTGGCCAATAATTTAATCTTCTTATCTTATAAATAAAAGTGTGTTTGTATTTATGTATGTTTGTTTGTTTGTAAATTTGTATGCTCCTTATACAAATCTACGCTGGTGAAGCACCAAATTTCGTACTCATGTTGTTTGCGACCAGGGACAAACTCTGTTTGGTTAAGACCTATCTACCACCCCCAGGAGCGGGGGTGGAATTATTCAAACATGTTAAAAGGATGATATTTGCTTGGAATAAATAATTGTCGGATGTATGACATTGATAATATATCTATTGATGTTGTTTGTAAAATTTCAACCTTTTTCAGCATGAGAGGGGAGCATGCATAGGAATCGGGGTGGAAACTTTCAAACATTCTACAACAGCCGATATTTTAGTCGAATCAATATTTATAGGGGTCAAAAAGATTTATAGTGTTTCTACCGATGTTATCTGAGTCATTATTTCAACCCCTAATAGCATGGTAACAGAGCACCCTTAGGGTTGGGGTGGAAGGGTGAGGAAATATTCAAACATGCCAAAAAATTCCAACATTGGAGTCGGATAAATATTATTATGGCTCAAATGCATTGATAGTATTTCTACCGATATTATCTGTGTAAAATTCAACCATTTACGACATGGGAAAGTAGCAACCTTAGGGGTGGGGGTGGACAGGTGTTACAAGAAAAGAACGCTAAAAGAACAGAGACTTGAAATGTTCAAAAATGTTAACCTGTCAATACTTGCGTGGAATAAATATTTTGAGGGGTCAATGAGACTCAATATTAAAATATATTCTATGTATAATTACAACCTACATTGGCTTAGGAGGAGAGAACTATGAATGGTAGGGTGGAGTTACATTACATAAAAATAACGCAAAAAACCGAGATTGGAGTCTGGAGTTATGGATGTAGCTGAGATTATTTATTACATTCAATTTGCAGTTTAACCCTCATGGTGGTGATGAACGGAGGTGGAAATTTTCAAATATGTTGATCAGCCGATATTTACGTCAAATAATTATTTTTCGGTGTCATTTAAATTCATAATATTTTGGTAGATATTCTCTGTGTATAATTTCAACCCCTATCAGCAAGGGAGGGGATCATGCTTAGGGTCTCTTATAGGATGTGTTGTCACAAATGTGAAGAATATAATGTATGCATTAGCACCAGTTGAAGCCAACTTGTTACACCAACTAAAAATTTTATTGAAAAGGTGTTTCACAAATTATGTTATTCTGACATCAACGTAACAATACAGCTTGTGAAGCTTTTTAGAAATGGTTTCCAGGAATGTTTTCAACAATTATATGAACGTTTCAAAAGTTTCTGAAAAGGGGAGGAGCATATTTCTCTTAAATTTTCCTTGTTGTAATTATTAAAGAAAAATTTTTTGACTCTACCTCTTGTATATACAGGCATTTTACATAATTTATGAATAGGTTCTCTACTCCTCTCTCTGTTTCTGAATTAAGGATCCCACAAACTGAGGCACCTTGGTTTGTTTTGAGAGGTGTATGTTCTGAGGTCGCAGACCTTGGGCCTATGGTAAGAGTTGTTCGCTGTTCCTATTGTAACAGTCAGCCAGCTGCCTCCTAAAGAGGTCAAGGCACATAGAAGGGAATGATGCATCATCACAGCAATCCCCTCTTCCGCCATCTGTAGGGCGTTGGACAAGTACCCATTAATCTGACCTACCTAATTCAAGTTTTCTAGTGTTTGTCCTGTATTAGTTTTAGGTGAATGCCTAGTAGGATCCTTAATCTATAGCCCGGCGGTCCTAGTTAACCCTTGCCTACCTTCTCTTACCCTTCTGCAGATCCCCATTTCAAAAGAGAGTGGAGACCATGATATTGTTTCACAGCTATCTATCATTATGAGTATGCAGTTAGTGCATTTCAAACAATTTTTTTATATTTTTTTGTAGCAATCAGATTTCATTTGAACCTATAAGCCAATATGTTAGCATAAACGACCCAGACGACTAAAACCCACACTACGTTCCTACTTAAGAATTCATCAACTATTATCCATATTTATTTTGATTTAATTCAATATTTTAAGGCAGTTAAGCAATGGAAAGACCTGTTCTGTCCCTGAGATTTTTTTAGAATTTTGGTGTAGAAGTAGTTGATTTTGAAAAACCAAATTTTTTTATGGTATTAATATTTATAGTAGAATTCATGCCTAAAAATTAAAAAAATAAGTTTTGATATAGTTGCATCTCTTTTTGGAATAACAGACTGTTTTTTAATATTTACGCTTTTCATATGTATTCATATATTTGAGTTTATTTATTTTTCTTATTTAGAGCACAATGAAACACAAATAAAGGCAAGGATTAATTTTCATGGAGAACCCAATGAATTAAATCTGAGGAAGTTTGTTATTCTAGGTGGAGTTTTACATGTTGACTTAATTAAACAGTTATCACAACCACACAAACTTCCAAATAACTGGACTATAGTGACAGGTATTTATACTTTTCAGCCATTTCTGTTTTACTCAAAAAATGAATATTATTTATATTTATAGATTTTTTTTTTAATATTTAAATTTTAGTTGACATACATATTTGGTCATATATAAAGATTTTTAACAATCGGAAAGAGGGATAGAGATTATGCTGATTTTGAATTATATTGAAGAGAAGTAAAGAATATGTTAAGTAGTAAGAATGAAATTTTTATTTACTTTAGCAAACAACATAAGAATGGGGATTATTTACAACTAAAAAAAATAATAAAAAACTCTCTTGTTTTGAGGAATATATCTCTCATAGTAAGTTAATGACGAAAAAATATATTATTACAAAGCAATATACTGAATACTGGTTTATATATATTGTAAAGATTTTTTTTTTTCATTTAAGAAATTTTTATAAGTTTATTACAGTTAAGCATGAAAAACTTTTATCTTTATGTAGAAGAGATTAACTGCCCGTTATCAAATACGTACTGCTATTTCTGTGTTCTGTTCGTCTGCTGTAACTCTTGTAACCAAGGTACTGACAGCTCCGAATCTCGCAGCTGGCAGAACGGGTTAATTGCAGCGAGATCTAGTCAGGATCACTGCATGGCGTCGACTCAGGGGTTGACCACTGGCTAAGACGTCGACCTCCGGGATTCTATTGCGACGCACTCGTGCTGCCCACTTGTGTACTGGAAGACGTGGCACGTAATTCTCGCTCCTCATAGCTTTTGTGCTTCTTGACCCTTTTTGTATTATGCAACTGCACTCTGAGCGGAGTTCATCACTAACAACTGTCCCTCAGTAGCGCATCGACCAGACTGATCAATTTTATTACGAGCGGTGCAGGTCTGTTAAATTCAAACGTGCGCCATATTGCCAATCTCTGCCGTCGTACTTTAAGAAGCTTCCCATATCTTGCTCATAAACATCGTGAATACTTCAACTCATTTAATTTTTATATTTAAGTTCCCTCCATTATAGCCTTCCATTTTTTTACTTTTTTTCCTTGGTCGAAAATGTCATTGTTTCACTGATCCTTCCATTGTTACAAGAGTTGTAATACGAAGCTGCAGTTCTGTAGTCAACAATGGCCAACAATTCAGTCATGTTGAGGCCAACAATCGAGACAGGACACGAAAATTATTTGGATGGAAATATTTATCTCCTCCACACACACGCACACCTCGTCCAACATTTCACAGAAAACAACTCCTGGCATCCGTCCGCCAATGCACGATTTCGAATTCTCCAAACTACAGCAGACAACACTTCCGAAGACAAAGCAAATTAAAACCAAAATACACGCGTTACATAATATATATATATATATATATATATATATATATATATATATATTGTAATAAACAAATAATAAGTGTTAATTAAATAAAAGAATTAATAAAATTTACAAACAATATTTATTTATTTTGTGGAAATAACTCAAAACAATTACAATTTAAAATATTAAATCTCAGAGTCTTCACTGGGTTTGATAATAGACACAACAATTTGATTTAAAATCTTATTAACAAACAAATCATATTTACCTAAACAATACGTCGATAGAAATACACTAAAAAGAAAAGAAATTACCTTGACAATTAAAGTAGAACGAAATCTGACTTCTATCATTTAATTACGATTACATAAATCATTATTTTGTATTTTGTTACTCACATCTGTCCAGCTTTTTCCAGCATTCTTTTTGGTTTCGAAAATACACTATTGCGAGATTTTACTCTGATTCTAGTCAAAATTGATAGGATGTCAGGAACTCGGATGATCCTCCCTTTTGTCAATTATCTGTTGACTGCCTGCCTTAGGTGAATTCTGCTTGCCTTATATGAATTCTGTGATTTGTTAGTCTTTTACCACTGGGGACTTAACTGCAACTTTACTATTTCTGGCTGGCTATGGACGTGAAACTGCTTTTACTTAGCAAGTTTCGATGTAATGCTTCCGTGAATATTTTATTTTGTCTTTAATTCACAACTTTGTCTAATAATAATACATTAAACGACTGCTAGTCTCTGCTCTAGTATCACTTGTTCCGTCCTCCGAAATGTCCCTGCACCAACTAACTCTCGTCTCGAGTTTTAGCGCATACGCCATTTTCGACTTTTCGGCAAAGGAACAGAGCTTGGATATGGCCCCTCTGGAAACTCCTTCCGCTATAATGGATTTCTCAAACAATTTAAAATTTTATGTTCAAACAATTAATGTCCTAATTAATTGGCATTACAATGTATATATATATTGTAATATAACATATAATATAACAAATTTAAAATATTTATTAAATGAAATTTGCCCCTCATTGTGGTAGCCAATTTGTAATAACCAACTTTTAAATATTTATTGAAGGGAATTTAAATTAAACAAAAATTTAAATTTAACAAAACAAAACAAATTTATTCACACAAAATACAATTTAAATCTCTACTTTATTTCGCCACATTTAGATCAAATTTTACTAACAATTTATTTTACCTTTTGTGGCATTTAAGAAAATTTATCTTTATTTTTTATTTTTTACAAAGAATGAAACTCAAAATCTCATGGTCTACACTAGGCCTGATAGAAAAAAACAAAATCCTATTACACTTGAAAGAATTTTACATAATATAGATATTTAATTTATTGAAGTTACTAGAAACGAAATATGACCTTTCGCCTTTAATTTACGGTGTACAAAATTATTTATTTTAAATTGCTACTTACAAGTTTTATGCTTTTGAGTTCGGGAACACACTTCACTTTAATAATGGCCACTCTGTGCATAAAATTTACACAGACATTTTTTTACTGACACACGTTTCACAACACAACACTATCCTTTCAGTATCCAAACTCCAGATTGCAGATTTCCGACTACTTGTATGGATGTTTCACCCGCGGCCACCAATCAATTTGTCTAGTATGATTGACAATTATAATGCATTTTGTCTTATTTAAAATGTTCAGGATCTCTCACATTCACCAAACAGAGTTCAATTCTGATGTTCAACTAATCCTGCATCCAACTAAACCATTTGGATCCACCTTTCAACTAACACATCCTCCTTCCTTGCGCTCTGCCTCCCAACTAACTTGTTCGCTCTCTGGCTTCCAAACTCACTTATTTATCAGCTTCCCCTTCTCCAGAATATTCCTTTTTACCACAGTTTTGATTTCCCACGTTCGGACATCATCTGGCTTTCCTACGCTCAGAGAGCTACTCAATATTGTTAGATAAACATTTCCTTATCTTATAATGGGATGTCAACAAAAAACTGTTATTATCTTTCCGATGTCCGTCAGACATTAGACATTAGATCTAAGAGCCTCTAAAGACCCCTAATTATAGTCCTCCGTTTGGTGAGCACTCATCCGCCGTCAATCATCATTTTTTTATATGAGCCACCCAAGATTCCCAGTCTGAGTTGCTAAACAGATTTTAAATAATTGTCGTCCACCTCTGGTCTGTGCCGTGAAACAAATATGATGAAATATAAACCAAATAATGTCCTTCTTAACTAGGTATTACAATATATATAGATGTATCAAATCTTACCCATATTTAATTTAATTAAATATTCAAATGCAGATCATAATGGTTCGACTCTGTTATATATATATCATCATATACACCAAAGTTGGTAATAGTATTATTTTTCAAAATTGTGTAACTATAATTTTTATTGTAAGATAAAATTGTCATGTGGTTTATAGAGTGCTTGTACAGTGTTGTGAGAAAGTTGGATTTGTAAGGTCCCAGTCATAGTTTGTCACACACATGACTAAATTAATGAAATTTTCATATAGGTGTATGTAGTTTTTTGGTATGTAGTTTTTTAATGACGAACTTGAATTTTTTTAAAGAGGGGAAAAAATTAGAAATTTGATATCTTTGTTTTTTTGATGAGTAATTGTATATTTTTTTGTCAAGAGAATCTTTGGTTGTGATGAAAATCATATGTACATAGGAAGTTTTTTGAAAAATAAAATCTCCATGGCACAGGTCTATCCTCCAGGATCCCAAAAACCCTATGTGTTGTGGCTTGTCCAAGTCCCAGCCCGACATTTACTGGGCTCGGTCAAGGAGGTAATTATTTTGCAAGGAAATATTCTATTCTGCTTACCATTGGATGCAGGAACCAGCCCGCTGGGATTTAGGTAACATGGTATCTCCATTCCCTTATTAGAGGGTTCGAAAAAAGGTTGTAGAGAAGCAAAATAAAATAAAATCGGTTCAGACCTACTATCCCGAAGAAGAGGGCTCAGGCTATCAAAAATTTGAACTTATTACTTTCCAGTCTGAATGGACTAACTGTTGATTTAAGGTGAGTCAACTACCATCCTTCTCTCTGTCCTATCCAGATTAGTTAATTATTTTGACCTTGTCTCATATTTAAATCAAAATGTACGGGAATTTATTATGTAAATAATTATTCTTTTAATATGCTTTCATGCTATATTTTTTTAATATTTATATCAACTCATTATTAATTTATGTTTGTTAAATCAAAAATACAAATTGTCTCACACAACATTTTTATTGTTTTTTATCAGTTTACCATTTTCCATATATGACTTCCATTTCTGTCTCATTTCTGTTTTATCTACCTGTTGTTCTTTGAATCAAAATAATATAGTTAATGGGAGGTAGAAAAGTCCTACAAACAATTTCCTGTCAGGGATTACCCCCACATAGTAGTCATAATAGAATTAACAACAAACTTTGTGAAACTTCACGTAAACAAATAATTATGGGAATATGCACAAGAATTGTCAGAGAGAGTACTGAAAATAAATATATTACAAAAATATTGTATGTAGATTCGATGACTTATGGTTAATATCTGTAAAGGGAAACTCTGAGAAAGGGATTTTGAAACATAAAAAGTAACAGAAAAACAAAGTTTATCATTATTAAAGACGTTTTTGAAACTTTATTTAAGCTATGTTCATTATTTTTATTTTCAGAAAATAACAAATTAAATGGATGTTTTAATTTACATAACAATTTAATGAGAAAAAACATAAAATAGTTTAAACACAGGAAGCTAAATGTTAATATATATTTCATTTTACAGTATTTAAATTACTAATTGTTCCAAAACTACATTACATTAATAGAATAACATAAAAAAGTACAAGAATTCATCTATGAAATTATAACCAAAAATAACAATATCGGATTATTTTGTGTAAATGTAAAACTGAAGAAAAATGTGGTTTAGATTATAAAATAAAGAGAATAATAGTGAGTTTTTGTGCAATATATACTTATGCCTCAGAGACACAACTTTTAAATTGACAAGAGGGTAAAACAACTTGTTGCAATCGTTTCCAAAACATCATCTTCCCAATATCGTCTGCATTATCTACTGGCCATTGGATGTATGTTTTTGTAAGCATCAAGTAACGCAAAATCTTTGGTCGCCTTTCATTTGGTATATTTTCCAAAAGTACAAGAATGAGGTCCTCTCTTCTTGTCTCTAGTAGTCGGTGCTGTGCTAAATGAAGTTCAAATTGGCACCACTGACTCTGAAGAAAAGCTTTTGAAAGAACAAGAAGAATCCATCGACTCTGATCCATACTGTTAATAATGTTTTCTAAAATACTTGTACCTACCTGCAAAAAGAATTAACACTGAGAGGGTTTTTTAACATAAAATATATTCTTAAGTAGAATTATATATATATATATATATATATATATATATATATATATATAGTTGTGATATTGGTGTGGAAAGGAAAGAAAGATAGCTTGTGGCTTACTTAAAAATGAAGTACGGTGTAGCCATTGGGAACTGGAGGAAGTTCTGCAAATTTTCATAGGCTCTCAGCCTCCTCCTTCAGGAAGGAGTGTTACACTCTCAGCTTTCTTCTTCGGGAAGTAATGTTACAATTTCAGCCTATGAAAATTTGAAGAACTTCTTCCTTCAGTTCCCTATTGCTAAACCGTACTTCATTTTCAGGTAAGCCACAAGCTGTCTCTCTCCTTTCCACACCAATATCGCAATTATTTTTGACAGTGTCATACCCATACTAATATTATATATATAACGGGGGCTCAGGTCCTCCAAAATTTAAATTTTTATTTTCTGCACAGCCTCACTCAGCCAACTGTTGATTCATATATATAATGTTAGGAGAATCCATTAAGGAATTGGGACTAATTTGGTGAAAAAGTCACATTCAAACTTGGATAGTGAGGAAGGATAGAAATAAATAGGAGAAATAGGAGGATTGCACTTTTATGTGAATTCATATGCTTAGGCGAAGAATTACACACATAGAAAAGCAGAGAGAAGGATGGAAGAAGAAGGAAAGTGAAAATATTTGACCTAGGCAGGATTTGAACCCACGTATTCTGCTCAGTACACAGATGCCTTAACCATCTCGGCCACTGGGTCAAGTTCCTGACCAGACAAATATAGACAGTCTTATTGTGAATACTCTATCCATTCCTCCACTAAAACTACTATATAAAACACAGTTAGAAAAGAGAAAAGTGCTTCAGTGAATTATGAATTCTTTGGTTAATGACTTCTGGTTATCACACTCTGCCATGCACAGGAGAAGCAACTGTCAGTCACATGGCATTAACTACATAACACAGTAGTACAGAACCGTTTATATTTTTTGTTTATTGTTTCATCATAAATAATGTCAATTTTTTTTGGCAAGAACATAGTTGAAATCCATGTATACATTTAGTTATGTAGCAAGCTTTCTTATATACACAGATCTTTTTTAAGGTGGCACTGAAAGAAATTAATTGATTTTAATAGTATGGAAAACAAGGCTTAGATAATGACAGTTTGAGCTAACAACAATCTTGGAATGGATTAACATCATTAACTGAGGTCCTACTGTATATACATATATCATATAAAGCAAGTAAAGTTAATGAGATATTTTCAATTTAAGATGAAAAGGGGATTGAGAGTGGCTGACTTATGTTAAATCGAAAGTTGGAATAGCCAGACTGTGAAACAATTACATGTCTAATTTTCAATGGCCACAGGACAGTAGGTCTTAATGTTGTGCATATATATATTTATTAAGAGAAAGGAGGTTGGGTGAGGGTGGGGAGTGGAGATAGCAAGGAACATTACACAAATTTACATAAGTGGTTTGTTGAATAGTTAAAAGTAGGGAGGCATTTTGTTTATGAAAGTTGTTGATTATGAAATTTATCAAGTAATAATGAATTGAAATATTTAAGATCTTATTATTTATATAAAGCTATGCATATTTATCATAAAGACAACTACTATACTTTAATAGGAATCATTTATATTTGCCACTTATACTAACCTGAAAATCCCGTTCATGAAGACATACTTTTATAGCAGAACTAACTTCTAAATTTGGTATTAGCTCTTCAAGTACCCATTGTCTATTGGGATCGCTGTAAGACACAAATACGTCATACAGGTAGTTATTCTGTTGTTTATAACATTCTTCATTATTGTCATCCATAAGACTCAGAATAGTAGCATTTCGAATTGCTTGTGATAAATAATATATTCTGTGTCGTTTCCAACAGCACATCATTATAAATAAAAGAACAGTGGCTATAGATCCAAGAGCTACATATAATGGACTCAGAGAAACTTGCTTAATGTTACTTTGCAATGAATGTGATTCTTCATGCTTATACATTGCAGTCATTATGCATCCATCATTTAAGTTAAACTTGTAATTGTACTTTTGTCTTCTATTATTAAAATTACTCAGGCATTTGTATGAACCTCCCTGATTCCAAAATAAAATCTCAATGTTTGTGTTTTTCATTGTTCTTACAAACTTTTTTAAGGAGCAGAAACACAGGAATGGATTCTCTGATAAATCTACTACACGCAGACGTAATAAATCATGTAACATTTCTTCATTAATGTTGAGCAACTGATTTCCTTGAATATGAAGTTCATCCAGGAGTAGGTTATTTGAAAAAATTCTTGATGCCCATGTGTTAATACTGTTGTTATTAAGTATTAGTTTCTTTATTTTATTTTGAAAGGTAAATTTTTTTTCATTTAAAAATTGAATTTTATTTGAGCACAAATTGAGTATTTCTAAGGAAGATAGGTATTCAAAAAGGTTATCATCTAATAAATCAATATTTGAATGTGTGATATGCAATTGCTTTAACTTCCCTAAGCCTCTAAATGTTTCTTTGGAAATCTCTAACTTTGGATTTTTACTTAGCTCTAAAATTTCCAATTCTTTTAGACTTTTAAAGACAGGTTCTGTTATGGAACTAAGGTTGGTATTGCATAAAAACAACATCTTCAAATTATTAACTAACTCACTAAATGATGTTACAGTGACTTTGAAATTTGTTTGGGACAAATCAAGTATCTCTAATGATTTAAGTCCTTCAAAATTAATATTAAGAGTAGTTCTCTCATAAACTTCTTTAAAATTATTATGACTTATATTTAGATACAGTAAATTTGACAAATCTTTAAATGTCCCATTTTTAACGCTCAGCAAGTTATTTTCAGAAAGAAGTAATACTTTGAGTTTTGACATTTGACTAAAAGTTGTTGTTGGTACGTATGATATTCCACATTTTCTTAGGTCCAGTGTGTGCAAGTTGTTTAACTTTGGAAAAATATATTCTGTACTATTTTCTTGTTCCCAATCATAGTAATGATAACGTTCAGGTTGACAACTACTGTGAAAAGAAAGAATCACATTCATTATATAAATCTTCAGCATACAATAGGGGAGAGTTAATTATATGAAAGGTGTTGTGAAAGTAAAACTGAAAATTCTTAATCTAATGCAGAGTATACTGAGGAATTTTCTTATTTCATTACCATCACATATCTATGTGTTTTTTCTGAACTCACAGTAAGTGCAAAAAAGTATACTAAAACTTTATATTTATAATTTAATTGTGAATAGTGAGATATTTAAAAAGAGTTACACTTATGTAATTAATTCTGCATCATTCTAGGTATGCATTCATGTTTCTCTTGGATTTTAAGTATTTTTATTGCTGAATGTACATATGGTAATATGTAAGCTCCACAAATAATACTTCATAATTGAACTTACTTGATACATGGAAAGTTGTTACCATATAAAGATAAGAACTCTAGTGATTCATTTACCAATTTGAGAGCCTCAGTTGGGATTTTGTATAGACCTATGCTGGATAACCCTAACCCTTTTATGTGTTGCAATTTCACTGATAAAATTAATTTCAGAAGTTCATATGTTATTGAACTATAACCCAGTTCTAAGTATTTTAGCTGTTCCTTGACAGGCAGCAAAATATCTGAAAAAATTATATATTATTGATACAATAAATTACTCTGTTAACTGTTTTAATATTAAAATCAATAATGTTTCAAACAAATTTTTTAATAAAAATTTACAATTTATTATTTTATTTTGCAGTTGAAAGCACTATATGAATTATATGACAAATGTATGTTTTAAAAAGGAAATAAGTATGACAATAAATAAGTAAGTGACATTCAACTAATGTTAAACCTCTGTCCTTGAAAAGAACACAAGTTAACTTATACATATCTGCGTATGCAAAAAATAAGAATAATGTGAACATATCAAAATATTGATATGGACAGGATGGACGTAACAGACAGATACCTAACCAGAAATTGAGACTTATGTCACCATGTTGGACAGGAAACATTTCAAATTTTCAGAATCACTACTCTTGTACCATAATGCAGTCATATACTCCTGGTACATTGAAAAAGTCAAAAATAATTCTGTAAATAAAAAAGTAAAAAAAGACTTTCAGTACCCTACTGCTAGGAGTTTTGAGAGTGAAAATTACCCCAATACCTCAGAGTAAAATATACTCCACGACCTATTGAGTCAAAAATACTTCCAATATCATAAAAGAGTGCAAAATACTTCCAGCTCTTTAAAACAGCAAAAAATACTATCAGCAACCTAAGAGTTTCAAAAAACTTCTCTGTTCCCTAATTGAGTAAAAAATAATATTCATCTTGTAGAGAGTAAAAAAATACTCCTGATTCTTTAAGAGTCAAAAATACTCTTGGCATCATAAGAGATTAAAAAATATTCCCTGTACCCAAAAATACCATACCTCAAGAGAGTTGAAGATTCTCCTGGTACCCTAAGCAAGTCAAAATCTCTTCAAGTACCTTAAGAGTGTCAAGAATACTCCCAGTACCATTCAGAGTAAAAAATACTCCTGGTACATTAAGAGAAACAAATTATTTTCCATACCTTAAGA
This sequence comes from Zhengitettix transpicula, assembly GCA_037074705.1. Lineage (NCBI taxonomy): Eukaryota > Metazoa > Arthropoda > Insecta > Orthoptera > Tetrigidae > Zhengitettix > Zhengitettix transpicula. The sequence goes on along the minus strand of CM073591.1, from coordinate 182,010,034 downwards.
GTTAAAAATAGTTCCTACTTAGGAGAGTGTAAAATAATATTGGTAGCCTACTTCTGTTGTCTCCAGAGAACCAAAAATACTCCTGGTACCTTAAGAGACTCAAAAATACTAGGTACTCTAAGAGAGTAAAAGTATTCATGCTAGGTTAAGTGTGTATAAAATAATGTCTCTTTGTTCCTTGATCATAAGTGACATGCGCAGTAATAGATGTAATTCTAGTTCATTTTTGCATTATTTTTATGTAAAGTTTCCGCCCCCATCCCTAAGGGTGCTCCCATTCATTACCATGAAATTAGGCATTGAGAACTTCGAGAATGACAGTATACATACAAGTCTGCGACTACTAATATGCGGGGAAGGCCGTACCTGGACGTGAGGAATTTTGGCTGGGAAGTTACGAGAGTCAGCTGAATGTGGTGGTGAGTGCAAGTGAAAAAAATAAGCAGATCATGAGTGAAAAAAAATGCTAGTGTGAGTGTAAAATGGTTGTCGAGCATGAAGTTTAGTGGACTGCTGGCATGTCTGAATTAAACCCTGCGACCCATAGGGTGTCCGAGTTATCTTAAATTCTCGTGAATTGTTCCTGCATCTTAAGTGATTCGTGTACAAAGTTTGGTTGAAATTGTTGCACGCATTAATGAGTCACTTAATTTACAATATTAATCAGATATAATAACTTATTAAGTGTTCTACAATATTAATATTGTGCTTTATTTCGTAAAAACGCACCTTTCTGGAAAATGACCTGTCGGGCAAACGTCAATTGGGATAATGCACTATGTAAATGCTTCCTAGCGGTCTTTTTTCGAACCTTCAAAAGAGGGAACGGGGATTCCTTGATATCTAAGTCCCGGCGGACTGGACCTGCACCCAGAGGAGGACAGAAGAAAGATTTGCCTACGACTCCAACGTGCGTCGGGCTGGAACATGGCAAGACAAAGCCCAGCTGGGCTACAGGGACCCTGCAGGATAGACCATGGACCCGACGCGCCCCGAGGTACCTAATTGCCCAAAGGTCGATTGCGCACATAGCTCCGTTTAACACGAGTACTTAGGGTCGCCCCGCAGGGGGAAGATGCACTTGCCCGAAGGCCATTAAAACCTGTCGACACATTCATTTCCCAGAATGGCTCTCAAATTAGTGCTATCTCCCTCAGATACCAACAGGCTATTGCTACCAGGAGAATTATGGCCAGGCGGTTTCGTCATCGGATAACAAAGAGGCGGAGACGAGTCCACACCCAGCCTCTCCAACACATGAGATCTGAAAGCAATGAGACCGTTTGAGTCTTGTCTCGGATACTACCGACCATAAGCAGCTCATGGAGACGACACCCCAAATGACTGTCATCCCAACATTCATCCATGCCTCCCTCCCTTCATGCCATACCTTCGGGGAGTCCTCCATAGAGTAGCATTTTTGGAGGGACTCCTCCGTCCACTAAGAATAGTCGCAGATCTATGCAGCTCATACATACATCTCCCACACATAGATAGGGGAAGAGTCCGTGGGATTAGAAGAACCGCAGTCAGTTTTATGAGTGGACGAAGTGTGGTCTCCCCTGGACTTGGCATTCGGGTTCAATCGGGGTGAGCAGCATCCCGAATAAACCCTCAACGTCAAGTCCGGCTGTCCACTGTACTTTCGGCCAAATGTCAGTCGGGATATTGCTGTTGGGAAAACAAACTTCAGGCCAGTGTGTGTTGGGATTTTGTAGTAGACTCCCAGCGGGATCCGGACATTTGCCCGAGGCATTGTTGTCGAAAGGAGGGAGCAATACCGTATCTCATTTAGGCAGGTGTGGCTTTATTCTTTCATGATATCCTGCTAAGTTGTGGATACATGCTCAAGTCACAACCACTACAAATAATTTGATATATTTAATTTGTTTATGTTATGTCCTAGAACCAACTGTTAGTAGAATGTTATGTGACTAGAATATTCTATTTTTGTATAAATTGGAGTTTATGTACAGAGCTTATGGTGGTCATCCACTTGTGTTACTTTGTTCACTGTCTTTGGAAGCTATATATATCCTTTATTAGATAGTATGTTAGACAGTATTTTTAGACTTAAGTATGTAATTTTGAAAGTAAGATGCATTTTTCAACAATGCCTTATGACATTTCTTACAAACATTTAACAAAGCTAATACAAACATATCCTTCATTTACTTTAACTTATGTCATAGTCAATTGAGGTCAGCAAGTGGGATTCAACCTTAAGTTTATTTAGTGTTCACAGGTTTTGCTTACTAAACTTTCTTCTTCTTCTAAATAATACACTCTAAATAAAAATTAGTGTATGTGTGTATGTATGTATGTTCCTTATAGAAATCTACACCCGTTGAGCAAATTTCACCAAATTTCGTACACGTATTCTTTGCGACCAGGAGACGGTCACTGTCGGGGTGAGACACATCTACAACCCCCAGGAGTGGGGGTGGAAAATTTCATACAGGCTAAAACGCCCGTTATTAGAGCCGGATAAATATTTTTCGGTGTCAAAGAGATTCATAGTGTTTCTAACAATGTAATGTGTGTATAATTTCAACCACTAACAGCATGGGAAAGGAGCACCCTTAGCGGTGGGGGTGGAGATTCTTTACTGGAAAATAACGCGAATACAACCGAGGTTCGAGTCAAATCCAGTGTAATGGATGTCGGTGGGTTCAATTAGACGGGGGTGGAATTTTTCAAACAAATCGAATCCAAAATAAATATAAGTCGGGGTTAATGACGTGGATATTATTTATACCGTATTGTTTGTAAAGTTTCAACCATATTCAGCATGGTAGGGGAGCAACCTTAGAGGTGGGGGTGGAGGGGCTATTCATATATTTAACGAAAAAACAACCAAGATTCAAGTCAAATCGGGGTTATGCATGTCGCTGAACCTATTTATGACAAACTGAGAAACGCATGGGGGTGGGTGGGAATTGGCGGTGATAAGGAGTGGGCGGGAAAGAATTTTTCAAACATGTTAACCGGCCGGTTTTTGTGTCGAATCAATATAATTCGGGATCAATGGCATTCATAAAATTTCACTACATGTTCTCTGTGTATAATTTCAAACTCTTTTAGATATAAGAATGGTGCACCATTAAGGGTTGGGGGTATAGTGGAATATATGAAATTACGCAAACACATTCGAGTTTGGAGTCGAATCCAGGGTTCATTTGTCACTGTGTTAAATAATGACATTCAACTTAAAGTTTAACTTCCCAAGCGGGGGTATACGGGGGGTTGTAAAATATAAACTTATTTATTATTATTATTTAAGCAGTCGATATTAGCGTCGAATAAATATTTTTCTGGTTCACTGAGATTTAATAAATTTCTATACATGTTCCATATATATATTATATATTTATAACCTCTTCCGGGATTTGGAGTGGAGAACCCTTAAGGGTGGGGTGGAGTAGATTTAATTAAAAATAACGCAAACACAATCGAGATTGGACTCGAATCCAGGGTTATGGTTGCCAGTGAGTTTAATTATGATATTCAAGTTGCCGTTTTAGTCCCCCAAGCGAGGGTGTTAGGGGTAGAAATCTTCAAACAGGCTAACACGTCCAATATTTTAATCGGATGAATATTTTCGGGGTAAAAGTGATTAATAGCGTTTGTATTCATGTATGTGAGTAAAATTTCAACATTTTAGGGCATGGAAAAGAGGCACCCTAGGGGTGGGGGTGGAGTTCCGTTACAACAAAATAACTCGAATACAACCGAGACTGGAGTCAAATAACCAAAGTTATGGATAACGACTGAGTTTAATTATGACATTCAACTAGCAATTAACCTTCCAGGGACGGGGCTGATCGGGGGTGGAAATAATCAAACATGGATAATCTACCGATTTATGCAAAGACTAAATATTTTTCGGGATCAATGAGATTCATAAATTTCTGTACATGTTCTCTGAGTATAACTTCAACCCCTTTCGGGCTTATCAGTAGAGCACTTTTAGGGGTGGGGTGGAGGAATGCTACAATAAAATAACGCGAATACAACCGAGATTGGAGTCAAATCCAAGGTTATGGATGTCACTGAGTTCAATTATAGCATTCAATTGGCCATTTAACCCCCCGGGGCAGGGGTGGATGGGGTGGACGTGGGAAGAATTTTCTAACATGTTAAACGGTCGATATTTTCGTTAAATAGTTAATTGTCGAGGTAAATGGCATTTATAATTAACCTACCGATAATGTTTGTAAAATTTAACCCCTTTTGCATGAGAGGGAAGCACACTTAGGGGAGGAGGTGGAAACTTTCAAACATGCTAAAACAACCTATATTTAGGTACATAAATATTTTTAGGGATCGAAGAGATATATAGTGTTTCAACCGATGTTGTCTGAGTATAGTTTCAACCCCTTACAGCATGGGAAAGGAGCACTCTTATGGGTTAGGGTTGACGGATTTTAAAACCGAGATTAGAATCTAATACATTACCAGGATCTATGGTTTTAATTCTTCTGCAGCGTTTGAAGCTAAGGTATTCTAATTGTGATCCCTCTAACCATTCAAATGATGAATTTGATAATGATTCTATTGGGTTTCCATCAAGGCTAAGTCTCGTTAGGTTTGGAAACACGGGACTGCCAATTACTTCATCAAATTCATCTGAAAAAATTACTACAGTTTAATAATGTAATTTTATTAAGTTGTGATGAAAAACTAAACGATTAAAATATGACATTACTGACACTCTTCTCAAATAATTAACCAGTTATTTAGAAAATATATATAGAATTCTAAACTATTATAAATTCACACAATTTTAAGTATAAATGTTACATGGAAAAATTTGATAAATTCTAATACATGCTCTTTAATAGTACTAAGTGTAATAAAAATATATACAAAAATACCTTAAAATTAAGAAATATCTATAAAAAGTTATATATATATATATATATATATATATATATATATATATATATATATATATAGGAATGGATAGATGAGAGGGAATGAATTAGGAGCATTCTTTTATCATTCTTCAGAAGTTAAGGATGAACTCATAGATCAACTTTCACCTAAAAACAAAATGTGGATAATTAAATTTGAAGAATTTTAATGTGTCTGTAGATTTTAAAGGATCTTGTTTCATTAAAAATGTAGCAGATGATTTTTGAATTGGTGTTGTGATAATGACATTTCAAAAGTAATGGAGCAGCTTCTTGTAATTGTGTATGTCGGAGGGTATACTATATATATTCAGTGCTAAAAATACTGAATTGTAAAGAGTGTCACATCAATAAGTCTATAGACAAAGAAGGTAATAGACATTGCCTGGCCACCACGCAGTTCAGATCTTCCTGCCTAACGAAGGAGGCTCAGGCCCTCGAAAATTTGAACTTCACCAATACCAGACTGGACCAACTATTTATCAGTTAAGTTGACATTGCTGTCTCTCATTCCTATCCAAGAGTAAATATATGAGTTTATGGAGTGAAGTAAGAAGAAGGAAGAAATTAGTCGGACTCTGCCATTAATGTTGGTTTTTGAAAATTTAATATTTGGCTGGCATCAACAGGAAAAATATCCAAAAGTATTGAATGTGGTGTGTGGATGTGTTCCAGTCTGTGAAATTATATGCTATTTTTGTTGGTTGTTGTACCTGTAACATTTAATTTACTAGTGACGATAGGTGAACTATCTTGTGATCTTTGTGTAATTGGGGTCATGGTAACACTGACTGCTTTCCAAGGTCAGAACTTCCTGGGCATTCGCATCACGATGGGTGAATGACTGGTGTCACTGGGCAAATATAATGGGTCCTTAGGTGGATCTCATTGTCTAGAGCAACAAAAGTATTAATCGAAAATGTTGTTCAGGAGTTTAAAAATGTGAAAGTGGATGGACATTTGAATGCACCATATGGCATATATTTTCAAAATTTCAAAGGTTTTCTTAACTAATGAATTATAAGGATAGCCAATACAGACAAAAAAAAGGTAAATTAAATACCACACAACGTTTCTAGGATCCTTGTCCCTTTTGCCAGGTGCTAATAAGAGCCTAGAGAAACACAACTGCATTGGTTCTTATTCATTATTTTCAATCGGACATAATTTTTTTTTCAGTTTCTCAACTAATTGGGTTGTACAACATTTGAAATGATCAAAAATGGCATGTTGAGTGTTTATTTTTAAATTTAAGATAATTAGTAAAATACATTGTAAACTTTGCATAATTCTTGTACCATCAAATTTCAGTTTGTGTTTGTATTTTGGGGGATATTTTATAAGTAAATATTTTGGCTAATTTAAGCGCCCTGAGATGAAAGAGTCGGATTTAAATTAAAAGCTATGGCAAATTTATGTGAAAACTTATGTTAACATTTCTTAATTAAATTCATTAAATAAATTTAAGGTTATAAACTGATTATGAACTGTACAGTAATGTAAAATTTAGATTTATTTCAATATTTAAAGATTAAATATTACTTAAGTGACCTACTTAACACGATTAAATAAAATAATTTAATAAGATATAAATTGTGTATTACTATATATACAATGTACATTTTATCATAATTGATTTTTTTTTGCAATTACCAGAAGTGTTCCATTTCAGTATGTTGTTGTCATCTAATTTTAGTTCAATCAAATGAGACAATCCTGCAAATATAAGGTCAAATCGTCCCATACTTCCAAGCCAGTTTTTGGTAATAGATAAATATTCAAGATTCTCAGTGCCATTAAAAGCTGCTGCTTTTATTTCAATCACTCCACCAAATATAATTTCCAAATACTTTGAATTAATACCTTTAAAAGCATATGGTTCTATTGCTTGTAATTGGCCATACTTTATTAAAATTGCTGATATAGTATCATCAGACAGTTGTGGAAGAGTTTTCAATGTAGCTCCTGTACATGTGACTGTTTTATGGCCTGAAATACTAGCTGTAAAATTGTAAATGATTATTCATTATCCATTAATTTGTGTTTTTCTGTCTACAAAAAAAAATTACATTACCTGTACAACAATTTGTTCCTTTGCTCTCCGAACAAGAAATATTCTGAGTAAATGTATCAGACAATTCATCATTTACGGAGTATGAACTGTGAATGAGATTTCCTTCATCATCAACATTAATAATATCAGTTTCTAATGATAAATTTACCTGTTTAGTTGAAGAAAATTTTATAACAAATGTGATTATACCAATTGTATACAACAGGAACTTATGCTTTACTTTTGTGTGAATGAATTGCATCTCATAGGAAAAATTCCTGAAATTAGAGACAGTTAAAAATTACCGTTATATTAATATATTATTCTTATTACTTTTTTTAATGAATTGTAATTACACCTTAACTCATGAAATCAGAGTAACTTATAATAACTGAATATAAATAACTGCATTGCCCATTATTGTTACATATGAAGATAATTTCAAATAACTTTATTCATGAAAATAATAATATATTCTACAAAATATATCGATTTTTTTACCTAATAGAAATTGACCATAAGACATTTCCTCCGAGGCAATGCAATCTTTATGCTTCCAGGTATTGCCATATGGTCAAGTTGCTGTCTTCATTGCTAATTAAAAGTAAATAAATATTAGTTAGTTTGATAGTACAATTTGATGGTCATTAAGTCAGAAATAAAATTCATGAAGTTAAATTAATTAGCAACATTAGTTTTTGAAAAAAATTATTAAAAGATTTTTGTCCTTGGATTAGGACCTTTTCAGTTTATAGGAAATTTCAATGAACAACATAACCTAAACATAATTAAAATACTCAAATCTCTTCATTATTATTTAAACATATCTGTTACTTATTAAAATACTGTTGTCTTCCAGCCACCAAACTTAAAATTATAATCAGTAAGTTTGCTTGAGTAAGCAAAAGTTAACTACTAATAAATTATCACATAATCTTCAAATCAATTAAAATGTTTAGAATTACTGAATCATACAAAAGGTTTGGCTGGTTTTACAGAACACAGACTTAGAACTAAAGAATATTTAGTCCAAGTAAGATATAATTGGGATAGAAAATAACATTCAAATCATTTTAAGATACTTAAACATTTGCATACATATAGTTTGTTGGACTTGTAGAGATAGAAGTATCGGATTGTGGCTAATCTTGGTGATCAATAGTGATTACTGAAGGCAAAGGACTTGATAAATTTTTGAAGCTGTATTCCTAATCTTTCATCAGTTAGTAGGAATTTTCCTCTCAATTGTTAACTGTCCAATGGTGAAGGTCACAACCAACAAGTATGTGAACTCTCTCTCAAAAATATAACAACTGAAAAAATGAATGGAAAAAGTAAATAAAATATTTAATAGTAGATAATTGTATGTCTCTGGCATTGCATGGAAGGAGAGGTCCTGCAAATGTAGTTAAGCATCAGGGGAATTACAGTATAGGATTTGTAATAGTTATTTTATCATCATTACAAACTGTTTCAACATATTTCAGAATATAGTTTCCCTTACCTACACTTTAACTGATGTATATAATGCCGGGGCATATTACTTCACTCCCCTCTAGTGTTGCATGCTTTCAACTACTTTGTCCTTGCTATCTTCTTTTTTTCCTTATCAAATGTATTAATAACTTATTCTGTATCAGAACACTCTTTATCCATGATCAGTCACTACTATTAGTATGTGCCTTGTCTTCTATCATTTTTCACTTCTAATTCATTCCACTATGTCTAACTTTGAACCTACAACTCATAAGTCATTCCCCAAATAGTATTATATTTTATAAGTGCAGTTAGTTTTTTTTTATGCCTATCATCAATTACTGCCTACACTTCTTGTAGTAACTCTTGACACTTGATTGTCTCCTCTAATATTGGTCATAATAAATTATTGTTTTAGTGTCATTAACAGCCATCCTTGGACCATTTAAACTGATTTTGTGATCGGCCTTTAACTTTTATCCAGTATTCTTGCTTCAATTTCCTACAGCATTCCTGTACATGTGTTTATAGTGTGTATTGTGTCTTCTTCTGAATTCACCATTTTCTTTGCTTGGACCTATGATTTTTCCTCAAGATCTGCATTTCTTTCATTTATAATTTCTCAAACAAAACTTTTCTATTCATAGAGAGGCATCCAGCAGCATATAGGGCCTCCGGTCATTCGTGATGCAAAGGATTCTTTCACAAAAGGGTTGAAATCTATTCATTCTCCAAGATATTTAAATGTCTCAATTCATTTGGTTTTCCTTTCTCCTACCTCTATTAATCTGGGTGGTGAATTGATGTTAGTTACCAATTCCATTTTCTTGATGGAGATCTAGAGTCCTGCCTTTGTTACTTCTTCCTTTGCAAGATCATCTGTGTAAGCCAGGTAATCAACTGTCAGATTCATTCTTCTGTAACCAAGTCTGGCCCATTATCAACATCTCTTTTACTCATTACTATCTGCTACATACGGATGACTTTCTTGAGTACACAGTTCAGAAGTAAAGGCTTGACTCCTGCCCAGATTTCAAAAGCATCCAAAATATCTCCCATGAATTTCACTTTGTATGTGGTGCTAATTGCTCTTGTTGTATTTCTAGACCAAATTCTTTCACAATTTCAAGAAAGGCATCAATTGAGTCATAAGCCTTTCTGAAATTTATGAAAGTGACTGCAAATTTCTTACTTCTCTGTTTTGGGGAAAAGAGCAAATTTAAGATTCATGATTTGTTTGGCACATGACCATGAAACCTACTTTCTATTCACCCAGGTGTGATCCATTTGTTTCTCCGCTTGATTTTGAAGCACCAAGGAAAGAATCTTGTAGCTTATTAAGAGGAGAAAAATGTCATGATAATTGTTTATGTCCATTCACCTTTTTTAATGAAAATGGTGGATCACTGCAGAGGACCAGTCACATGGAAGTTCCTCAGTTTCCCAAATGTTGCAAATTTTTTCCATTAGTTTATCGAATGCATTGTTTCCTGCATTTTTCCATATTTCAACAATTATTGAAACCTGGTGCCTTGTTGTGTTTTCTAACTTCTTCTATTGTGGGAGGTGATGACTCAAGGTGGATGGGCATATTGTTATTGAATGTGAAACTGGCATCTGGAGCCTGGCAGTTGGTTCTTCTGTGAGTTCCATTTCTGCCTATTAAACAGTCTTTGACATAAAACCACATCACATTCACAATTCCACCACAGATGTTTCCTTGATTATGTTAGTAGGGCTGTATTATTAGCTGTCTTCACAAACCCCCTTCCTGAGGACTGAATGTTGTGCTGACTGGCATTCTGCTTCAAGTTAGTTGTTTTCACAAAATCTATAAAATTCCACAAAACCTTACTTTGTTTTGAATACTATATTTCTTTTCTATGTCTATTACTAAGTTATATTAAAATTATCTTCTTTTGCCTTATATTCGGAGTTTAATAAATAAATATATTACTGTAGGCATTTTATAAAATTGACTTTATATATAATCTTGATATGAATTTAGTTGATATATCTCTAAATTATATTTTATTCAGTATAAGTGATCTTACATTTCTACAAAATCAAACCTTATCTTTCTACCTCTGCAGACAGTTTTTGAAACTCAAGATTTTTATCAACTAATGTATGACCTTGGACTTGGTAATTAAAAAATGCTGATTTATGTCTGCTGGCACCATAGTTGAAGTTATTAAATATTTCCTTTAAATAATATTACATCAACAAGAGAAATAAATGTGTTCAGGTTAATGTAATTTCATCTGAGAATAGTAATAAACAATTAGGATATGTTAATTTTCAATATAAGGCTTAATAACTTTTATTTCTGTAATCATATTATGGCTTCAATTACCATTCATGTTGATTATATATATTATGATTTTATAACTAACAATTAATTGATAAAGTCACAAAACTGAATGAATTGAAATATATATCAGTAATTATAATATGTATATTAAATTTTTATTATTTCAAAAGTTAATTTAAAAATTAATTTTGTTTCAGAAGATAATTTATTATTGTTTATGTTTAATTAAATATATTACACTTTTATTAGTCAGTTTTGTTATCACATTCCAAAGTTGAATGTAAGTATGTGAAATGAGCCAATATGTTCAAAATAATTTTACTTATAATTTGCATTAACGTATCAATGTTTAAAAAATACTTATGTCTCGTGTGAAAAGAAAAATGTGGAATGTAAAAAATGTATATTTTATCATGTAAAATAAAGATGTATAAAGTGTTTAAAATAAATAATGCTTTTTAAAAAAATCTTATAGATGCATAAAATTTATCAATATTTATAAGTTATAGTAACTGAATAAATAATTTAAGTGTATTGTATTACATCATTCTTGACAGTTATTTCATCAAAACAATTGGCCAATGAATAATCAGCCTAAAAATTAGAAATTCTAGTGGTTTCATGATAATTTATTATATAACATATTTTAAATGATCACCTTAAGCTTTGAGGTCTGTTGACATTAAACCAGTATTTAATGGTCCTATGATCAATATTTTATGTAAAACTTTTTTTTATCAATGACAGTACCTTAGTAATCTTATCTTATAAAGATAAGTTCTAAACTTCAGGTGATAAGATCAGAAAGTATCATGCTCTTCAACAGAAGGTTCTAATTTTATTTAAACTTTGTGTGCAGACTACATGATTTTTTTATGAGAAACTTTTGATTTGAATTTTAATTATATCAGAACTATTTTTAATTAATAGCTTCCAAAAACAACTTTGTGAACTCGCTCATTTCATATAGTACTTAAAAATTAATAATAAATAATTCCAGCACTTTATTTTAAATATTCTGTTTTTTAAAAAAATCATATTTTATACTTTATAATTTTATAACTGTTTTGAGCAGATTCTATGTCACATTTCCACACGTTAAAATAATGTTTTTTTACATTTCGGGATAATTCTTAAGGTTAGAATAATTATTTCTTTTTAGTTCAGAAGTGTGGCATCACAATAATGTGCAAGTTAATCTTGTGTGTCAATTTATATCCTCACTGATACTATTTGTAATTAACAAATATCATCAATATAGTACCACCTCAGACATTCACTCATTTAATACAATAAACCAAAGTATTTTTCATTATAACATCATGTCGTTGTTTGATGCACTAAAATAGTGTTTTTAAGAAACTTCTGGCATATGTTAAGGAATTAGAAACACTGATTAATTTCAAAGTAGAACTGTAAAAAAACTTTTATTAGCAACTCCTTCAACTCCATAACTAAGTTAAATGAACTTTACCGTGAAAATCTACAGTATGAACTAATGTCTATACATATTAATCATTTTTAATATTTGCAAATACAATATTGTAGTTTGGTTTTATTATGTCATATTATTAATTAATATTATTTAGTACACAAGTTTAACTGGTTAGTATAAGCTATTATTTATTTCACCATAAAATATATTATTGTATATAAATAAATACCTATTTAATGTATTCTATGTTAATTATATGTAATGGTAATGAAGATTTTCATATTTTGGATTCATATATTTACTATGAGCATAACATTTTTTAAAAATTCATTGATATTGACAGGAGAGAAATTAAAGGCCAGTGTCACTGAGAAACTTTTCAAATTTTTAGATGACCAAACCTCCTTCTACAGCAAATAGTAGTGTGACTCAGGCCAGCTGAATACTCCTATCAAGTGGCCATCATCTTGCTCCTTTGTGTTCTAAGGTGTTTCTACTCAGAACTGTATTACTTCTCAAGCTCCTTTGTGTTATAAGCCTTACCTTCACATAATATGTTGTGGTCATTTCCATTTCTGATTTCTTATGCATATCCTTTAGTTAACTCAAATTCTTTTAATTCATTACTTAAGCAACTTCTTTTGTCCCTCATAGCAGGCCTGTCTAATTCCTCGTTATGCAACTTGTATTAAAAAGTTCACATTGTACAAAAACCTAACTTTCAATTGAATTGAATTTACATTCCTCCAAATGCTGTAATCAAGCTAGATTATCGAAATAATATCTGGTGATCACCATAGTAGATGGAGAAACTGTTATGCATCTTATAGGTTAATTGTATAATGATATAATTTTTTTAATATTATACCATCAATTGCTTTTTGTTCTACTTCATAATTAACAAACATTTGATTTCTTGAGCTAACTTTCTCGTGTTATTAAATCCCAAAATTTATTTTTTAATTCTTTGGTTAACGGTATTTGTCAATGTCATCCACACCTGATTGTTTTCTTAATTAATTTTTTATGTGTTTTTAACATTTTGGTGAAAAATGTAATTGAAATCAATCAAAATAAATTATTGGCCCTTAAAACACCATGATGTTTGTTCTCTCTTCTAGTAGTTTTACTACTGCTGTTTATTCCTTCAAAATGATTCTAATTGTGTCTATGCTTGGCTTTTGAGTGTACCAGTTCCTGATACTGTCTTAATACTCTGCTAGAATAATATTTCGAAATACATGAAATTATTTGTATCTATCTGACTAATTTCATGTTGTACTTTTGTATTGTAAACACTTTGGCATGTAAACACTGTGTAATTAGTATTGGAAATTGTTGAAGAGGGAATAGCGCACACACAAAACTTTAATTCCCTATGTGATGTAATCTATAATTGATACTTGGGTATGCTACACACATTCTGTATTTCATATCCTAATCAATTATGTGAATGGAGAAAAAAGAAAGAATGTTTTGTTTAGATGAGTTAAAGAATTTAGTTCAAATTTAGAGAATTTTCCAGTTATTATCCCTTTTATTGTATGTGGAGCTTCTTTTTTTTGGGTGTGTTTGAACTTTATATGTTGTTATTGTGTTACAGTTCATCTCCCTAAGCAGATTGAATCAGTTAATTTTTGGTCAAAATATACTCCTCCACCACCTCCAGAACCTGGGCAGAAGAGATTACCTGAAGATATTGAGGCTGAGCTTAAGCAGCAAGAACAAGAACTGAATGAATTGGCTCTTGTCAATATTGTGTATGTAATCAATAGGTGTATTTAATTTGATTTCTAATTGAAATACACTTCAATCAAGATAAAAATTATATTGACAAAATATTTTGGTGCCAAATTGAAATAAAAAGTTTATATTTATTTATGGAATTAAGTGTAAATGGCTCAAACTGCAAAGACAATTTATGTTTAGAAGTTTCATAGGTGTTCAAACAGTTTTAGACTTCCTCTTAACTAACGTTAATGGAAGACTAGAATATTGATAGAATTTGAAGAAGACATTTCAGATGTGATAGTCTTAAGAGGTAAGGAACTGTTATGTTCAGTGATTCTTGGTTAGCTTCCATTGGACAGTTTCACAGAATTTTAGATTTTCACAGACAAGTGTAAATCAGTCTAAATTCAGAATGGAGGAAGAATGTGGGAGATATTTATCAAGTACAGAAATATGATCTTTACACAGGAGAGACCGAGTTATGTTATGCAGATTTTCTCATTTAAATATATTTTCAAATAGTAAAACTTTCATTATTTATAATAAGTAAAACCAACTTGAAAAAAATTATTCATTACAATATAACCAGCTGGTACACATTTCAGACCTTCTTTCCTGACAAAAGCATAAAAATCATAAAAAAAATTGAAATTTTATTTTCTGCACATTTTCTGGACCAACTGCTGATTTCAGGTAAGTCTGCTATGTTGTCTCTCTTTTTTATGCAAATGTGTTGTATAGAGAGAGGAACTTCGGGTATTATGGAATAGTCAATAAATGTGGAATACTAAGATTTTTCTGCATTAAAGTCCTTCCTGCAAGCTACGATATAATAAACTACTTCAGAACAGTCCCAGAATCCCCACTAATGTGTCATTCAACTACCAACATCAGGGAGTGTTGAATAAATACAGATTTGGTCTTTAAGGGATAAGTTTTCCATACTATTTATTCATTATTAGATGTGAAAAATTTACATTTAAACTAAACATAACATATGCTGAAATACAATCAATTTACCTTGTAATAATCTATTTTGTGATGACTAATCCCAATAAGCATAAAGTAATTTGTTTCCAATATTAATAACCAGTATTTCATAATACCCAACATGAAACCATACTATTCCATATAACCAGACAAAATGTCTCAAGCTTTTCAACTAATGATACAAATGATAGGGCAGAAAATGCATTTATGTAAAGACATCCCAGCTCTCCATCCGTAAGCCCCTAAGCACTTCTTTTGCAATAGATCATAGTTGAGATCGTCAATTATTTTGAAGATATTTTCAAAGAGCATAACTATCCTCCTAATTGAGTTTGCAATGTGGATGGTAGTCCAGAGCAAAAGCAGTTCTCTCGTGACAATTATCACTTGCATTTGAGCAGGGGATTATTGTCTCACCTGTATTAATTTTTCACAGGGAAAATATGAATGAACACCTTATAAGGGATGCCTCACCTGGCTCCATACCTTCCTATCATCCATATGATTGGGTACAGACAAATATTTTCACTCAAAGTTTAAAGCATTTTATTCAGCTGAATCATCTGTTCTGCTTGTGCTTGATGCTAATGCAACACACAAGCACAACTTAATTGGATTTAATGCCCTTTACTATACCAAATGATACAGATGCAGAATGTTTATTCCATAACAGGAAATATTCTGAAGACAACAGCAGGCAGATCTGGATGAAATGTGTTGTTTGGTCTCTGTGAGCCCACATTTATTGCACTGGCCCACAGACAGATCCTTACATTTGTGATTTGTACAAATGAACCCGTACAATGTTTTGATAGTATTTGTTTGAATAAATAAATTAGTAGGTTTTTGTCACTAATTTTGTTCTCTTTGATAGTTTTTTACTCCCAATCCATATTAAACGACAACCTATAATACACTCCCAAATAAGTTTTTATTACTTTTTATGTGTTTACATGTTTGTTTTGAAATTTTGTAAATAAATTTTTTGCTATAAATAATTAATCACATATAGTTGAAGTCTGAAATAGTATTCAGAATGGGATTTAAAACAATATTGGGTTGACATATTGCCTAAAATGTAAATGATACTCCATAATACCCAAAGTTCCTCTATATGTAAACAAAAAAAAACATAAAATTATAATTAATAATTTTAGGTTGCCAAAAAAAATATTGTGGTTTGAACCACCAACAGTTGCACGATGGGATTCTGAAAAGGAGTATTGGTCAACTGAAGATTGCCATGATATTAAATATAATGAAGATAAACAGGTTATTGTCATTATATTTCTTAAATCTATTTTTGATTTATTTTTATGTATGTTTTACATAATACTCTTTTTGCAACAATAATTTAATAATTGTAATATTAACCCTTTTCTTGATGTTCCTGTTATTTTACATTATTAACTTATTACTGATATGGATTTTATTCCATTTATTTATTTCCATTTAATTATAGTTCTTTAATCTGATTTTTATTGCACTGAAACAGTCTAACAGTAGTATATTTTTGGAAATGATGCTATTAAAATTGGCTCTATTAAATTAATTAATTTTTTTGTAATTGTTCTTACAAAACTGATAGTTGACTGTTGGGTTAGATGGAATAACAACTTCGACAATATTTGTTCTAAACCTGTCATACCATTCTCATCACTTTGTTCTGTCTGTATATCGCTTTCATAAATCATATGTGTATATATATCCCCCTGAGGAAGGGGTATCATGCCCTCAAAAATATTAAATATTATTTCTTACCAGCCTGACTACACCAACTGTCAATTTAAGATAAGTCAGCTGCCACCATCCCCTCTCTCTCTTCTCTCTCCCTCTCTCTCTTCTCTTTCCATCTCTCCCTCTCTCTCTCTCTCCATCTCTCTCCCTCCATTTCTCTATCTCTCTCTTCCCTATCCAAATGAGTTACTCAATTTAACCATGTAATATTTCCTGATTTATATAATATAATAGGGACAGATATCAGTTGACTTATATAAACGAGGCATAGAAAGCTGGGATGAAAAATATCAAATTTTCAAGGGCCTGAGCCCCCTTCTTCAGGATGGTAGGTCTCAACTACATGTCACCTGGCCATGAGTTTGTGCATTGTGTTGTTCCTATGGCTATTGCATTTCTAGAACCACCTGATGAAAGGAACATGGATTCCAGAAACATTGTGTCATTTATTTTTATATTTTAATTTCAGTAGTAGAGGATGTTGAGTTCAGGCCTGTGCTGTAGATGGGTTGGAATAAGAGTTCCCAAAGACAGTTCAGCAATTGATGAATATATATATTATACAATATTAGGAGAATCCATTAAGGAATTGGAACTAATTTGGTGACAAAGTCACATTCAAACTTGGATAGTGAGGAAGGATAGAAATAAATAGGAGAAATAGGAGGATTGCGCTTTATGTGAATTCATATGCTCAGGCGAAGAATTACGCACACAGAAAAGCATATGTTCAAAGCAGAGAGAAGGATGGAAGAAGTAGGAAAGACTGAAAATATTTGACCCAGGCGGGACTTGAACCCACGTATTCTGCTTAGTACACAGACACCTTAACCAATATATATATATTGTAATAACCAGTAAAGAAGGACATGAATTCTGTTCTTATTTTTATCATATTTGTTTACCAAATTAGACTGGGGATCCTTGAGTGCTTTGTACAAATAAAAGATAATGATAAAATGATGGATAAGTGGCTCTTAGAGAAGGGGAGGACTATAATTGAGCATTTTTGTGGCTCTTAGAGCTAAATGGTTGTGACTGACATCTTGACGACGGAACCCTGAAAGGCATGATAACAGATGGACAACACAATTATATTAAAAGGAGATGTTTATTTTAATTGATTGAGTGGCTCTCGAAGCGGGAGAAAGCCAACAGCTGGTGTTGTTTGGCGAACATGGAATTTCAAAACAACTGTGAAAACAAGGGAATATTCTGGAGCCGGGATATAAATAAGAGAGCAGATAAAGACACCGTTAGTCAGGGAGGAGTATTATGAGGAGTTAGTCAGGAGCAGGAGACTGCTGGGAGAGAGCGTTGGTGCAGGTCCGCAGGGCGGACAGAGGGCCAAGAAAGTGGCCGAAACAATGTTATGAACAGTTGGGAGTTTGCATTCGGATGGTAGGCCAAGCTAGGTGGCCGAGAGTAATCAGTTGGACATCAGTCATCAAAAGTCGGTAGGAGTTCGTCGTGGAGTTGGTTGAATTTGTTGTGAGGGTAACGTCATCAAGAAGAGGTGGCTGTGAAAGCAGAGTGTGAGCGAATCCTGGTGCCTTTTATGCCTATATAAAATATAAAGAGAGTGTGTGCTGGTATGCGAGAGATCCAAATTGCATGGACCAGAGAGCTTGTAAGTTTATTTTTCTGTATTGTAAATTGTTAAATAAGGGTAAAAAGTTAGATTTAATTTCGTATTTCATTTATTTTAACCGTATTTGTTTAAATGTAAATTTTGTGTTCTGTTTCCTTATCAACCCAGTAAAGACCCTGGGGTACCGAGTCTAATTTATCAAATGTATTCAAGTTAATAAAATTGTTATGATTTTATAAAATTTCATTAGATTATTTGTGTAATTGTAAATTGTGTCTTAATAAATAATATTTGTTTGTTTAAATTGGTAATGTTATTGGAGGTATTACAATATATATATAGACACACACACAATGTTAGGAACCAATTGTTAGACAAAGTCACATATGATCTCGGATAGTGAGGAAGGATAGAAAGAAATAGGAGGATTAAACTTTTTATATAATATTGGTAAGGATATGTCTGCAGGTGGCCGGTGTACGGAATGGTGTATAACACTTCTTCCTGAAGAAGTCACTAATAAACTAGAGAAAGCTGAATTTATCAGGTTTGCAGACAAAGATTTTTTTTAAAGGACCTTATGGATATTTCTGATGGTCAATTGGAGATGCACCAGTCAATTCAAATACACCGGTTTTAGACTGTGAGAAATAAAAATATATCAAAAACTCACCAATATATGGTGTTAATCCGAGTGGAATATGTAAATATGTGTGCAGTTGAAAGAGTTAGTTTATCTCAGAGCTAGAACTGGAAGGATGTTTTAGAATTGAGAGATGGATTTTCATGCCGGAAATGTGATCAAGCAGACTTGATAAGTTGAGCTCTCCGAGAGCTGCAATGTTGCTTCATTCTCACCAGTGTAAACGTTTTCTCAGTACTCTTGAAGAGTACTCTCAGGCATTCAAGAAAATTTGAATTAGCTGAGAGTAATATGGCCAAAAACAGTATAAAATGGACCCATGAGGACGTTTGCAAGCTTTATTTCACAAAATGTTTACATTTTATTTACAAACATTTACTACATTATCATGAACTAATTCAATTTCAAATAATGTCACTCTTTGAGCGAGAGTAATTACTGAGGTGAATAAGAATTTGTGTAGACATGCAGCATTCTGTTGGTTCAAACAAATTATTTACAAAACGCATTTTCTTTGAACGATAAAACAAAAATATTTTCAGAACAAAGGTAATAAATAATTTTAACATAAAAGATTATATACAATTTTATTAAATATCTAATGCAGTTTTTATTACCAATACCAGACAATATTTTTATTTATTTTTTACGACAATGTTTCGGTACGTGTTTGTACCTTCATCGGGTCTGTCCTTCGGAGAAATTGTATGAAATAAATTTGTATTATCAAGAAGCAAATGACTTTATAAAAGTGGTTGAGCAAAAAATATTATACTATTAACACCATGAAACTAAGAAACACTCTGATATTGAAGTTTTTCCGAGGCACTTATTCACAATCTACACACTGTAGCCTGTTGCGACCGCACTTGTGTGTAGTTTATGAATAAGTGCATCGGAAAAAATTATAAAGTTTGTGCTTTTTCAATAGGATGTGAAAATAGTTTTTCTATTTAGCATATTTAGATGAGTGTTTCTTAGTTGCTTTGTGTTAATAGTATAATTTTTTTGTTCAACCACTTTTATAAATTCATTGGCTTCTTGATAATACAAATTTATTTTGTACAATTTCTCCGCAGGAAAGACCTAAAAGGTACAAACACGTACCGAAACGTTGTCGTAAATAAATAAAAATATTATCTGGTATTGGTAAAAAAACTGCATTATTTATTTCATATAAACAAACGTAAAAATACAATCTTTATTAAATATCGTTCACAGATAACATTGTATATGCTGTCCAATGACTTCATCGCACCTCGCAGTCACTGCTCACAGAAACACTGGATTTTGGTGACCAAGAAAATATTTTTCGGTTCAATCAATACCTACATACATTATCAATCCTGTATAATAATCATGATTTCATTTTAATTACAGGGTTCTCAGGAGCTTAAAAGGTTAAAAATAATAAGTGCGGAAGTAAAACTGAAGGTATAAAAAAAAACTAAAAATGCTGCGGTTATTTCTATTTTTCGTGTTTTTTTAGAGTAAGAGGCAACATGAGGGTAATCCACATGGTGTCAACTCTCCTTTAGTAGCATAGGAGCGGATTTGAAAAGGGGGGATGCGGAAAGATAGAGAAAGACTGTAACCAAGGGCCCCCGGTCTTAAAATCACTCGCATAACTGACTGGGCGGACTCTCGAGAGTTGCTCTCGGAGAGGGCACACAATTTCCCCTACAAGTATGCAGTTTGGTGATCGTCCAGTTCCCGCGCCCAGAGGGTACTGCCAACTAAAATAGATGAGTGGCAGAGAACGGCAATACACTCGTTGAGCTCAGGGTTATTGCCACCTAACATCCCAGACGCCGAACGTTTCCCGCGTCCACCCTCTTATCTGGCCTCAATTGCTCGCGGATTCAGTTGTGAAATCATAGATCCCTAGATCTTGGAAGTGGTCGATATCCCAGGGGGGAACGTTCATCACCAAGTTTTGCACCGATTCAGGGTAGTGTCTGAGCAACACTGCAATCATCACCGGCTCGGGCACCGGTGGTTGGCAGAGACGCAAGGTCGCGATGTTTCTCGCGACGTTTTCTCTCATGGCTCCCAGCAAAATCCTCACGTTGAGCTGCGCATCGGGACCTCAGAAGCGTCCAAGGAACTTCCGCGTAAACGCGTCCATGTCGTTTGGATTAGGGTCTAGGGTGTCCGCTGAGACCTTAGCGGCGTCCCCCAGCTTGCCGTACAAGCCCTAGATCAAAGGCGGTCTCGAATAGGGTGCAGGATGAATAATTTCACCCCCTTGATTAACCTTCACGGGTGTTCCTACTCTATATCACGGAACACCATCTCAGGCGGAAGGGACACTGGGACGGGAGCACCGGTTCCTGGTCCTCGGCGTCGGCCGTTGCTCCTGGACTTCACCGGAAGGTTCCAGTAATACACGAACGCGAGCCCGCAGATCACCCACATTTTTCTTACTTTCAAGGTGCGATCCTCGTATGATTGCAATGATTTTCGACATCTTGGACTAAAAAGCCTACGGTCTCGACGAGGTAATCTAGTTGAACCACAGTACGCGGGATCCTGTTAGTGGTGGTTGTCCCCAGTGCGAGGACTGGGGCCTGGAGTTGATTCTGACCTTTATCGATGGCCCGTGCCATTTCGGTTAACCTGCCTCGATATGCGACTCCCACATTTCCATGCGGACCGAGACATCGTCGTGTTTCTCGGCAAGGCCATCTAATGACGCCTGGAACACGGTTAAATTTATCGAACCCAAGCTTCCGGCGTCCGTTCGCGTGTTGTAGTAACTCTGGCTCGTTCATATTCTGTCTGGCTGATGTTGATCTTCCCCCATGGTGGAAACCTCTTCACTCGAGGGGGACTTAATGACAGGTGTCTGCCGATAAACTGTGAAGCTTCGCGGGAATGCCATTGCCCGACTGACCGGAAAGCGCTAATAACAACAAAAACTTAACGAAACAATATATACAAAGTACTTTCAGCCAATATAATGAAACAATAACTCCAGTTGTTCTGGTCAGGGATCTGTTGTCCGAAAGCACTTCAAGTCGTCTCTGTTCGGGCACTAATGTAACAGAACTCGCTTTTTTTAGAGTTGCTTGAAGTTCTGGACGACTTGGTCGTTCAGGCACAACGGAAGGCACCTTAAAAAAAACTTATACAAAGAAGAAAAACGACTATTTATCCATATCCTCACAAAATAAACGTTCAGAGGAATGGAAAACTTCGGCCCACTAGATCTCGGACTCTACGAACATCTACCACTCTACCTGTCCAAAAAGGGACTACCTGTTCATCGCCAACGTTGCTGTCGAGCTCCCTTCAAAGTCCTCCTGCTTCGCCAGCAGACCGCGGCCCCGTGATCTTGGCGACGGCATAAAAGCAGCGGGAAACATGACGCCCACCTAACACATGTGAGGGAACAGTGCCTACACACATAAATAAATATATATGTTAAGGACTTGAATTTGATGATGAAGTAGTTTGGATACTTGAATTGAGAGGAAAGATAGAAATACAGAAGACCGATGGTAATACGCTTATTTAAAAGCATATGCTCAGGTGTAGAATTACGCACATATCAAAGCATATGTTCAAAGTGTAGAATGGGGATCAAGAAGAAAGAAAGACTGAAATATTCTGCCTAATGTACATTTCTGGCTGCGGACCCTAGCGAATATAGTCAGTGTGATGAGCTGAAAATAGATAGATTTATTTCTCCATTAGCCTTCTTATGAGGAAATAGGATTCGTCACAAATGTACAATAGATAAATTACATATAAAATGAATTAATATTAATAGTAATAATTAATAAGTTACACAAAAAAGTTCATATCAATAAGGCACTGTTCAGATTTGTCTAGTCACCAGATTCATACACCCTTTTTTAAAGAAACACTCACACAACACTTAACACTTCCTGGTATTCATCGCCTGTCGCTAGGTACAGAGGGATGTCGTCATAAATATTTACTAAAACAGAAAGCAGAGGCAGGAAAACAGAACCAAAAGGGGAAAATTGGACACACTATTTACATTTTTTAAAAATATTCGGCAATTTTGTATGTAAGGCAGTTCAGCAAACGGGAGACCGATTCAAAAATTCGTGTAAGGAGTAATAAGTTCCATTTCCAAGAAAAGTTTACACTCCTTGACGAATGAGTTGTAGTTGTTCTTTACACGTTCAGGAAGGCTCTTAAATAGTGCGATACCGGAATAATGAACGCTAGACTCGTAGAGACAGGCTGAGAACAAAACGGTTCCTCAATGATTGTCCCCGTTACTTGCAAAAAGGGTCATGTTGCGTTTAACAAATTTTAGTACTTCTAATATGTAAGAGCTAGGTAGAGTCAGAATATGAAGTATTTTCAACAGGGGTCTGAAGCTTTCTCGAGCATCTGAAACTGATATAATTCTAAAATAAAATAAATTACGTCAGATTGAAAATAATGAATAAGAAAGATAGCCAATTCAGTGAATAAGGGGTAATATAAATACCACACAACGTTTCTGGGATCCTCAGGTGCGAAGAAGAGCCTAGAGCGACACAACTGCACTTGTCAGTTAACAAAACTCAAAAGCGTCGAAAAAGGAACGACCGAAGGGTTAGCGTAACAATAAGGGAAAACAGAAGGTTTGGCGTAATAATAAGGGAACATAGCAATTATTGAGTTTAATAGTGTCTGTTATTACATTAATAGCTGTAATGTTCGACTTTATGTGAAATGAGTCTGGAATTGTACCTAGTGTCAATGTCTAAAATCTTAGCATTTAGCCAATCAAATGTATGTTTAGAATTGATTATATATTTGGATACTACAGATTGTTTATCAATAGGAAGTTTGATATTAGATACATGTTCTTTGATACGTGTATTAAGGGAACGTTTCGTTTACCTTATTCCTTATATAATTCTAATGGCTCGTTTTTGCAGTTTGAAAGCTTTCACACTACGAGAACAATTGCCCCAGTTGGCAATACCGTAACACATATTAAAATGAAAATTGGCAAAATAGATTAGTGAAGCAGTTTTGGTATCAACTTGTTGCATCAATAGTCTCCATGAATAACAACCAGAACTAAGGCGATCAATGTGCTTGTTCGATTTTAATTTACCGTCGACCTGAAAGCCGAGTCGCATGATCTGAGAACTTATTCGTTACGATGTTGTTAGTTTCTGTTGTAAAACGAACTAACTTAGTTTTGTGTACATTGAGTGTTAATTTATTGGCGATGGACCAAGTATTTAGGTTTCTAGATGCAATATCAATCTTCGAATTAAGATTATTTAAATAAATGTCCGTAATTTTAATCAATGTCCGTAATTAAGTGTCATCTGCGTATAAGACAGATTTTATAGGTTCAATATATTCTGGAAGATCATTAATATACAAAAGAAAAAGCAGTGGACCTAATATTGAGCCCTGAGGCACGCCACAAGAAATGCCTTTATATTCCGACAAGTGCACCTCACGAGCTTTATTTTGTAAAAGGCTACCTTCTATTTACGATTGATGAGGTATGATTCAAAGAGCGCTAAAGCATTGCCTCTGATCCCATAATATTCTAATTTTTCGAGAAGTATGCTGTGATCTACGAGATCAAATACCTTCGAAAATTCACCCAAATATTCCGGCTACTTTCACTTTTTCATCAAGGGAATTTTGTATACTTTGAATGAACTCGTACATAGCGATGGTCGTGGATTTTTGTTGAGGAAGCCGTGTTGAGCGGGAGTAATTACTTTATACTTCGTCAAGAATTCCAGAAACTTCTTTGTGTACAATTTTTTTCTAGAGTAATGGGAGTGAAGATTTAGGAAATAATTATAATGTTAAGGACTTGTTTTGGAGACTATATATATATATATATATATATATATATATATATATATATATATCTGTGTGTGTGATTTTTAAATGTAAACTTTGAATTCAACAGATTATTACATTTCGTTTGGGACGATTTGGTCCTATCGGACTTGCTTCATATAAGTACTGTAATTTACCATATCAGACATGGGAACTGAGGCCTGACTTAAAAAATGGAGGTGTCAGTTTAATTATTACAGCTGCTGTAGTCCTTGTGGAGTTTAATATCAAGGTATGATTATATTTTAATTGCTATCATTCATTAACATTGTTTCAATCAGTAATTAAACTGTTAACTTTTTATATATAGTGGTATGACAAAATGCACATTGGGATAATTTTTGGTAATTTCTTGTAATTTTGGGCTTGTGAGTGGTTGATCATTCTGTGTATTGATAAGTAGTGCTAAATAATGATCCGGAAACTGCTTTTAAGCAGACATTGTCAAGAAGGAGTCTGGCCAACAACACAGAGAGAAGGTAATATGTGGCCAGCTGGCGAGATAAGAACCGTGTTTGTGTGGACTGGAGATGGCTGTGATAGAAACCGTTGATGCGGGCAATCGAATATGAAGAAAGATTGGAAGTTTTCACTGAGTTTAAAGTACACAGACAACAAAAAACTGACAAAACATCAAAACTATGATATATTGACTCAATACACATCTAGAACAGCAGTTTTAGATTAACAACCTAGTGGCACACTCTGTAGGGTGACTACACCAACTGTCAATTTAAGGTAAGTCAGCTGCTCTCTTTCCATCTTTCCTATTGACAAGTAAGGATGTGACATTGTCAAAATAATTAAAACAATTGGTATTGAAAAGAAATTGAAGTTCGGTGTCACTATGCAGGAAACGAGGCAATTTTTAAAACCTTTGGAGCCATTATCCTCCCCCTTTAGGTAGACATCCTGTCTTTCAGGTGACACATGGGATGTCTCTTCTGAAGGAGACTAATACCTCTGGT
Organism: Zhengitettix transpicula; assembly: GCA_037074705.1. NCBI lineage: Eukaryota > Metazoa > Arthropoda > Insecta > Orthoptera > Tetrigidae > Zhengitettix > Zhengitettix transpicula. Next base: position 181,984,336 of record CM073591.1, on the reverse strand, counting down.
AACTTAAAGAACTTCATTCTGTCCCCCAACCTAATTGACCAATATTAAATGTGCTGTAAACCACACAAACTTGCTAATAAATTTGTTTTTTAAGATTTAAAATCATTTTATTATTTTGCTGTATTTAACATAACTGATTAATATTCGGACATTATTATCAACATTCAACCAATGTTGTTTATGTGGCAGGATAAAGGGAACCTTTTATAAAATATGTGTAATGTTCCTTTTAGTATATTTTATGATGCTCTAACTTCAAACGGTGGTTATATTCAATCAACCATTTTTAATTAAAGTCAGTAGATTATATGGCTTTAGATAAATTACAAACTAATCATTAAGCATAGAACTGATAGTTCTTTGAAAATTTATTCATATTTTGAGATTGTCGAATATTAGATCCTGTTGATCTGTATTTTCATAATAGTTATATTTCGGGATAAAATTTATCGGTCTTCATGGTGAGCAAGATAAGACACAAAAGTTCTATGGCAGTAACTGCCATCATTGTCAAGGCAGTGATCCTCAGTGAACAATTATTGCTTAAGCCTATTCATACACACATGAAAGTCTTAGAATTATACTTAGTTCTTTGATAGTTTTATTGTATCACAGTTATGTGTATTCTTGTGTGTTTATTTTTATACATTTGGTTATTTTTACCATTCTCTTTAATTTATTGTGAAAATTGAAATTACCAAACTCTCCAAAGTAAAATTAATCAATTATTATAAACCTTGTATGAAACTTGTAGAAAATATTGAATTTCAATAATAAATATTTATGTTGAAATTATTTTTTTCTCAGGATGATGGAGTATGCTTGATGCAGGTACAAAATGGGCCTAATCTTGAAATACAAGACCTTTATGGAACCTATCATAAACCACATGAATTAATAAAGGTTTTGCATTCTTTCAACTATAAATTATTAATAATGAATACTAACATTTAATGAATTATATTCAAATTTAAAGTATTTTTAAAATGACATAGATACCAATTTTATTTCAGCTTATGTGTCAGAGAGGTGTTGATGTTTTTCCTTTATTGGATACATTTTGCTATGTAGAAGGGTCTTGTCCAAAACACAAAGTGGCAGAGAATCATCTATATCATTGTATGGCCCATGCTTCTACTGCATACAACTTTGCTTGGAGCCGATGGAATCTTTTAGCAGGGCGAAGAAATATAGTATTACAAATTCGAGAATATTTGGATAAAAAAAGACTGGTATTAGTCATTACTATTGGTAGTTATGTTTCAGCTTATGTAAAAACATTACACACAATAGCTTCATCTGCAGTTTTCTAGCATGACTTATGTTAACAAGTAGAATAGCTTTATTCTTTCTGTGCATGTGTTTGAATTATATATACATTTAATGGTGTTTACTAGTTGTAAATGTAATGAAATAGAAGGATGGGAAATTTATGGGTGAATATCAACGTGGCGCAAAAACGCAGAGGGTCAATAAATTCTCCATAATAAGCTACCATGTAACAGCCTTGGAATAATAGTTTTTAACTCTTTCACTTTTAGAAATACAGATCGGCTTTATGCAGTGAAAAATCAACCCTGCTCTCATATAATGTTCAATCAGCCCAACAAATGCTGCACACAAGACTTTGAATATCTAAAGAAAAGAACATGTCTCCATTCTTTCCCAAACATATGGTCAAAATATTTTGAAGAGGTATCCTATACTGGAAGCAATAAATGTGTTTTCATCATGTTATTGTTGTAATGTCATCAGAAAAGTGAATCTCATGCTTTACTTAAACCTTAACATATCTATGTTACATATCCACTCCAACACAATGCTGCATGATTGCATTTTAGTCCTGATTTATTCAACGTTGCCCGAGATGTCATTTATCCATAACCCCCGATTATTATGTTATTTTTATGTAGCGCAATTCAACCCCTATCCCTAAATGTGTTACCGATCGGTTACATTATTTGAAAATTTCTACCCTGGCCCAGAATCCCCGAGCAATACCCCGTTTGTCAAAATGAAGCTGAGCGACATCCCAGAATTGACTTGAATCTCAGTATAATCGCGTTATTTTCATGTAATGCTCCACCAAAACCCCCTAAGCGTGCTCCCCTCCCATTCCGATAGGGTTGAAATTATACACAAAGAATATCTGCCGAAATATGAATTTAAATGTCACCGACATTCGACTCGCATGTCGGATTTTTTCGTTATTTTTATGTAATGCACCTCCACCCTACCCTTCAGGGTTCTCTCGTTCCAAGCCGATAGGGGTTGTAATTATACACAGAACATATTTAAAAATATTATGAGTCTCATTGACCCCTCAAAATATTTATTCGACGCAAATATGGACAGGTTAACATTTAGGAACATTTCACTCCCACCCACCTCCGCGCGCTATTTGTCATAAACAAATTCAGCGACATCCTTAACCCCGATTTGTCTCGAATATCTGTTGTTTTCGCGTGGTTTTCTTGTATCTCCTCTCCGTCAACCTCCTCCACGTGCTTCCCTCCCCTACCGAAAGGGGTTGAAATTATACATGAACAAAGTCGTTGAAATACTATCAATCTAAATAATTCAAAAAATATAATTATTAAAAGCAAATATCGTCCTCAGTTGCATGTTTAAAATTTTCACTCCCAGCCGTACCCGACCCTGGGGGTTAAATGGCCAGTTGAATGTCATAATTACACTCAGCGCCACTCATAACCCTGGATTTTGAGCCAATCTCAGTTGTATTCGCGTCCACCCCCAACCCCAAGGTAGCTACTTTCCCGTGCCATACAGGGCTGAATTTTACACAGATAACATCGGTAGAAACACTATCAATTCCTTTGAGCTTTAATAATATTTATCCGACTCCAATATCGGTATTTTTGGTATGTTTGAATATTTCCACACCCGTCCACCCCCACCCCTAACTGAAAGAGGTTGAAATTTTACACACAACTATACTGTCAATGTCATTGACCAAGACAAATATATACTCCACACAAATATCGAGCGTTTAACATGTTTGAAAATTTCTACTCCCGACCAACCCCTCCCAACCCAGCCTTCCACCACGCGTTGCCCAGAATGTCTTAATAAACTCATTGACATACATAAACACGATTTAACTTAAATCTCGGTGGTTTTCGTGTTATTTCCTTGTAATTCCATCCACCTAAGCAAGGACCCCCCCTCCCTCATGCCGAAAGAGGTTGAATTTATACACATAATATCAGTAGAAATATTACCTAAAATTTTACCAATAATTTTATATTAAACGAAAAATTCTGCCGGTCAACTTATTATAAAATTTCCACCCAACACCCACCTCCGCCAAATCCCTTCTACCCAAGACCACTCCCGCGCGTTTCCCAGATTATCATAAATGAATTTAACGACATGCATTACCTTCGATTTGACTCGAATCTCGGTTGTTTTCGCGTTATTTAGTTGAAATTCCCCTCCATCCCCACCCCTAAGCGTGATCACCCCTCATGCCGCAAGGGCATAAAATTTTACACGCATAACATAGGTAGAAATACTATAAATTTACTCGAACCTGAAAAATATGTATTTCATGCAAATATTGACGGCTTGACATGTTTGAAAATTTCCACCCCCCCGTCTCTGAGGGTTAAAATTGAATATCATAATTAATCTCAAAGACATCCATAAGCTTGGATTTGACTCTAATATCACTTGTATTCGCGTTATTTTCTTGTAAAGCTCGTCCACCCACACCCCTAAGGGTGCTCTTTTACGATGGTGCAGGGTATGAAAATTATACTCAGATAACATCTGTAGAAACACTATCAATATCTTTGACCCCTACAAATATCCGACTCAAATATCGGCTGTTGTAGCGTGTTTAACTATTTCAATCCCCGTGCTTCCCCGCTCCTGGGAAGGTTGACGCGTCTCACCCCGACATTGTTTGTTTCCTGGTCGTAAAGGACACGGGTACGAAATTTTGATCCACCGGTGTAGATTTGTATAAGGAACATACAAATATACATACAAACAAACAAACTCAGCTTTATTTATTAGACTAGCTGGGTGCCCGGCGTTGCCCGAGATGTCATTTATCTATAACCCCCGTAATGACTCCAATTTCGGTTGCTTTTGCGCTATTTTTATGTAACGCTCCTCGAATCCTATCCCTAAATGTGCTGACCTCCACGCAAAAATCGGCCGATTACATTGTTTGAAAATTTCTACCCCCGCCCTCCAACCTTGAAACCCCAACCCCTAAGCTTGCTCCCCTCACAGGGGTTGAAATTATCCACAAACAGCATCGGTATAAATACTATCAAAGTAATTAACCCCAGGAAATAATTATCGCAAATATCGACCGTTTAGCATGTTTGAAAATTTCCACCCCCGACCACTCGCACTTCGGGGATTAAAAACGGCAAGTTTAATGTCGTAATTAAACTCAATGACAGCTATAGCCCCGGATTCGTGTCCAATCTCAATGGTTTCTGCTTTCTTTTTATGTAATGCCACTTCACGCCCACCCTTAAGGGTACACCCATCCAAAGCCCGAAATGGGTTGAAATTATACGCAGAGAACATGTAGAGAAATTTTATGAATCTCATTGATGTCGAAATATATTTATTCGAAGCAAAAATCGGCCGGTTAACATGTTTGAAAATATATTCCCACACCCAACTCACACCCCCACACACCACAGCCAACCCGCGTGCATTTTCCATGTTGTCATAAATACATTCACCTATATCTGGAATCTGGGAATTATTCACGTTATTTTCTAGTAACGTCCCTCCACCCCCACCCGTAATTGTGATCTTTCACATGTGTCAAGGGGTTGAAATTAAAAGCAAAATCGGTAGAAATTTTGTTAATGACATTTTCCCAGACAAGTATTTATTGGCTACAATAATCAACAGTTTAACATGTTTAAAAAAATTTACACCCCAGCCAACCCTTCCTTGGGGGAGGTAAACGGATGGTTGACTGTAATAATTTAACTCGTTGACATCCACGACCGTGGATTCGACTATAATGACGATTGTTTTTGCATAATTATAATGTAATTCCACTCCACCCCCACCCTTAACGGGAGCTCCATTCCCAATCCGGAAAGATGTTGAAGTTATTCACGGGAAAAATGTAGAGAAATTTTATTAATCAAATTTATCCCGAAATATATTTACTCGACGCAAAAAACGGCCGGTCAACTTGTTTTAAAATTTCTATCCCCCGTACACCTCGGCCCAACTCATCCCAACCCAACCGACACCCGCGCGTTGAACAGATTATCATAAATAAATTCAGCGACATTAATTACCTTCGATTTGACTCGAATCACGGTTGTTTTCGCGTTATTTTCTTGTAAATCCCCTCCACCCCCACCACTATCATGCCTACAAACAACATCAGTAGAAATACTTTGAACGTCAATGGCCCTGGCATTTAGTTATTCCACGCTAATATCAATGATTTAACATGTTTGAAAAATTCCACCCCGTCCATTCCCGCCATAGATGATTAAATGGGTAATTGAATATAATCTTAGATAAAATCGGTTGAAACACTATCTCTTCGATTGATAAATATATTTATCTATCTAAATATCGGCTGTTTTAGCATGTTTGATGTTTACACCACCTCCCCTAAGTGTGCTTCCTCAAGGAGAACAACAAAAGGGTTATATTTTAAATCAAATCGGTAATGTATATTATAAATTTCATTGACGATGACAATTAATTATTTAATGTAAATATCGACCGTTTAACATGTTATATGAATTCCACCCCCGTCCACCCCATCCACTCCCGCTCCTTGAGGTCAAATGGCCAATTGAATGCTATAATTAAACTAGGTGACATCCATAACCTTGGATTTGACTCATATCTCGGTTGTATTCGCGTTATTTTATTGTAGAGTTCCTCCACCCCAACCCAGCAGCAGCGACGTCTAACTGGAGGTCCAGCCTCCTGTTCTGTCTGTCAGAGTTCCTTCCTGGAGTGGAATCTACTCTGCTTTAATGGAAACATATATACTGCCTAAGTTGTTTGGTGACTTTGGCTTTATTGGGTGTCGCTTCCCGGATTGGTTTTTCATAGCGGGTGCTATGATTTTACGCCTTTATGGCTACCTTGCTGGTTGCGGACACTTGCATTCACTCTCACATTCACTCACTCATTCATACCAATGGGCTGCTGCTAATTTCTTGGGTTCTTCTTTGCTGGCTCTTCAGCTGCTTATTTCTTCGGCGCTCTGCACCCAGAAGGGAAATAAGGAACTACGGAGATAATTATTAATAGAGTAAATAGAGTAAATATAGCTATGTTTGTATAAATATATCTCTGAATAAATAAATAAATAAATATATGTATAAATATATAAATGACTTTTTAGAGTTTCACCGGTTTTACAGGAAAATCGTCAGGGGCCGATTCCTGTTTACCTTCTTATCTGGGTCGTAGTTCCCAAGGCCTGATACTAGTTCGTTGTCGTTGGCGGAGGCGCTGCGGTAGAATCTCTCGGAGATACCGAGGATTCTGTCCCACAGGTGTTCAACTCCTGACATCTCCCTGACTATTATATTTGGGAGTCTTGGCGGCAGGTGCAGGGCTCTTCTGAGGCACCTCCTCTCTAGGACTATAAGTTTCCTGAGGTGGCACTCTGCAATGGTTGCCCATACCGGGCAGGCATACTCTATGACTGGCCTAATTAGAGAAATATAAATGGATATACCTACCCTTGGTGATATTTTCGACCGAGGGTTGAAAATGGGGTAAAGCATGCATAATCTGGAAATCACTTTTCTTTCCAAGTCTTTTATGTGGTGCCTCCAGGTGAGCCGTGTATCCAGGGTTACCCCTAGGTACTTAGCTGTACTGGTCCACGGAATCGTTTCTCCAAATAGTTTGAGCACGTGTTTCGTGGTACCTGGTTTCCTTCTCGTGAACATCAGGGCCTGGCTTTTCGTTGCGTTAATTTTAATTCGCCAGTTAGTGGCCCATTCCTGGATTCTCTGTAGGCCCGTGCACAGTCGAGCGCCGACTACATCCTGGTCCCGTGATGTGCTGATGAGAGCCGTGTCGTCTGCGTATAGAGCAATGTCTGACCCGGGTCCTGGCTTCGGTATGTCCGATGTAAAGATAGTGTATAGAACAGGACCTAGTACACTTCCTTGCGGGACCCACCCCAACCCTAAAAGTGCTCTACTGATAAGCCCGAATGGGGTTGAAGTTATACTCACAGAACTTGTAGAGAAATTTTTTGAATCTCATTGATCCCTAAAAATATTTAGTCGTTGCAAAAATCGGTAGATTAACATGTTTTACAATTTCCACCCCAACCCCTTCGTCCCTGGGATGTTAATTGTTACTTTAATGTCATAATTAAACTCATCGTTATCCATAACTTTGGTTATATTCGAATTATTTTCTTGGAACATTCTTCCACCCCAACCCTAGAGTTCTTTTTTCCCATGCCGTAAAATGTTGAAATTTTACTGACATACAATGTTACAAACACAATTTATCACTTTTTCTCGGAAAATATTTATCCGACTCAAATATTGACTGCGTTAGCATGTTTGAAGATTTCCACCCCCAACCACCCACGCTTGAATGACTTAAACGGCAACTTGAATATCATAATTACACTCACTGTCAACCATAACCCTAGATTTGAGTCCAATCTCGATTGTGTATGCGTTATTATTATATAAATCAACCCCGCCCCCCACCCTAAAGAGTGCTCCACTCCAAATCCCGAAAGAAGTTATATTAAATATATGGAACATGTAGATATATATAATAAATCTCAGTGAACCAGAAAAATATTTATTCGATGCAAACATTGACTGCTTAACATATTTGAAAATTTCATCCCCATCCTTCCATGTTTGTGGAAGTTAAACTGTAAGTTAAATGTCATAATTAAACACAGTGACAAATATAACCCTTGATTCGACTCGAAACTCGAATGTGTTTTTGCTTAATTTGATGTAATGCCACTCCACCCCCAACCCTTAAGGGTGCACCACTCCCATGCCTAAACGATGTTGAAATTATACAGATAACATGAAGTGAAATTTAATGATTGCAATTGATCCCCAATTATATTGATTCAACGCAAAAATCTGCCGATTACCATGTTAGAAATTTTATTTCCCCTCCCACCCCCTCTCATCACCGCCAATTCCCACCCACCTCTGTGAGTTTCTCAAATTGTTAGAAAAAGTCTCAGCGACATCCATAACCCCGATTTTACTCGAACCTCGGTTGATTTGGCGTTAATTATATGAAACGTCCCTCCACCGCACACAATAGGGTGCTCCCCTCGCATGCCGAAACGGGTTGAAATTATACACAAAAAACATCAGTAGAAATACAATCAATATAATTAACCATGAAAAATATTGATTCATCGCATATATCTGTCGTGATTGCATGTTCAAAAATTTCCACCCCGCTTCCCCTGCAGCAGAGGGATAAATGCCAAGTTGAATGTCGTAACCAACCTGAGTTACATCAATAACCTTCGATTTGACTTCGATCTCTGTTGTAATTGCGTTATTTTCTTGTAAAGCATCTCCACCTCAAACCATAAAGGTGCTATTTCCCCAGGGTGTAAAGGTTGGAAATAAATAAAATTTATTTACATTTGTGTTCTTACTATTTTACAGATTTTATCTACTCTTATCTCAGGGTCATTTATTTGGGCCTTTTAAATAAAGAACCAAACTTTTACATTCAAATTAATAACATTAGAGTTAGACAACAAAATGAACGTGAATCCGAAATCTGACGATTTGATCCTTATTTAACGTTTACAAAACTTTTATAAAATTTCTCTCTACTTACAGTGTCTATGCTGGTACCAGGCATTCGTTTGGGCTCTGATGCACTATTCACTATTTAGATATAACCGCCCATAATTTCACAGAATTTAATTTTTGTTTCAAAAACACTGTCCAAAACTTTTGTATCTATCAACTGGAACGATTAACCCGTACACCTGTGGTCCTCTGCATTAAGTCTCTCTCTCTCTCCAGCTAACATTGTATTTCTCGTTCTGATTAATGGTTAATCAGATTGTTATCGACTCCTTCTCAATGAAATTTATAACAGTCTTTACTTATTGAATTTTTACTTGTAGCTTTACTTATAGAATTTATATGTCCAAACTTTACTCAATGAACTTCTATGTGCCACCACTTTTACTCGATGAATTTCTGTCTGCAAGCTTTACTTGATCAAATTCTACCCACGACTGCGACCATAAGCCTGGAGTTTTAAAACGCTCGCCACCAACAAAGGCTCGCCTGTACATGTTTACTCATTGTTGTGTTTATATTTTCGCCAATAACAATTTACTACAAATTTCCATTTATTAAATCTCTAATTGCCTGTAATTAGTACTATAATATATTGTAATAATTAAAAAATAGGCTTTAATTAATTTTGCCCCATGTTGTGGTAGGAACTAAATGTAATAATTCAAATGAAAGGTTGATTAAAAGAAATGAATGATTAATCAAAATTTACAAACAAAATAATTTATTATCAATTTGTTGTTTCCAAAAATTACAAACAATTACAATCAAAATTTAATATCTCTTATCTCACGGCCTTCACTGCGTTTGATAATTAACAGAGTAAATGATTTAATGATCTGATTAACAATTCAGTTTAAAATTTACCTAAAAACAATAAGATGATAAATGAAGAAAGGTAAATGAAAAGTGTGGTGTTGGAGGGCGGTCGAAGATAATCATAGCAAAGGCTGTTCTCACGACTAAACAAGTAGCAACGGACTGCCACGATACTATGGTTGTACCAGAAACGAAATTTCTAAACCTTACAGACGTTCTTAAGCGAGATAAATATGGTGGTCCAATTGGATGCTTAGTAAAAGTGGGATGTGCATATTCAACTCGATGGTTGGAATTTAGCGAAGTGAACCAGAGTTGTGAACAGTGTAATGGTCTGTTGAAATAAATTTCATTTAAAAGCAAAATAGTGAAGTGCTTAAGTAATATGGTACACGAGCAGCTCTAATAAACTGGTATGTAAAAATCTTCTATTGTAAACATTATATACATATGAATACGGGCAGATTTCTTTAAATTCCTGTAAAGTTCACTGGATATCAGATTTATTTAGATTTTTTCTATTAATTGTTATTGTAAATTTAATGTATTATTCTCTTGTAACATTTGATTTCCATATAATTTGTGATAATTTCAAAATACTATAACTGTTAGAGGCCCAATAAGCGCCCCTGAAGAATTGAGTTTTATTAAAAGCGGTAGTATTTATTAAAAATATGTACAGAAACTAAATTAAAACAGAAATTTGTAATAATTTTTTTTTAACTTTAAAAATTTGTCATAATGCAGGTATGAATCCTGTTAATTAAATTTTCCTTGAAATTTGTTTTCCACATTAACTAACGCCACAACGTGGTTTTTAATATTTCCTTTGAATTTGAATATTACATTAATTGGTTTCAACGTAGTGGCTTTTATTTTATTCTCTTAAATTGTATATTACATTATTTTGCGTCACAGCGTGTTGGCTTTGATACCTTAAATTGTATATTACAATATATATATATCTGTGTGTGTGTGTTAATTTATATTCTATATATGGGATCCTTGTGAAATGTAAATGTATCTAAATTTATTCTTTGTAGAAATGTATATGGTAAATTGACGAAGCTCCTCATAATTCTAAATTAATGAATACCATACCTCAGTAGTTGAGGTTTTGTATTATTATTAGTCTATGCTGGCAATATTAGGGAAGGATCTTTTACCCACATGTTGACATTAATTTCTTCGTGTCTTCAGATTTTTCATTTTTCTTTATCCTGGGACATATTTTTGATGGCCAAGTTTATTTATGTCACATGTCATGTTCGCTACATTATCTTCACAAATAATTAGCACTCGTTTTCGTCAATTTCAAATTTGTTTAAAGTTTCTTTAAGTTGATTTTTCACAATTAAAATTCAGTATCCAATGTTTTTATTTCAGTTTTCCTGTTTACTCATCCAAGAATTATACAATGATGGCAAAAGAATTATATTTCTGCGGGTTTCAGAATCTAGCTTTAAATAGCGTAGTTGTCATTTTAAGTTTGTCTTAATTGATGCGAGCAGACACTGGTGTGATTATTACTAAAGGACGTACTGTCCTGTCGATACACCAAGCTTCTGAGCCATTTCGCCAGCAATCCTTTATTATTTATTGTGAATGCAAAACATCTTAGCAAATCTCTCGCGGATTGTATTAGTATCCATAGTGATTGTAATAATAAATAATGGAAAATGGAAAAAAAATGTATATACATGAGCAGTACAAATTTCCGTGCTCCAGCTCCGCTCCTGCTCCAAGTAAAAATCCGTTAAATCGAGGTTATGGATGTCGCTAATTAAGACATTAAAATTGCAGTGTAATCCACACGGTTGGTGCTGAACGGGGGTGCAAAGTTTAAAACAGATTTATCGGCCGATATTTGGGTCCAATACATATTTTTAGGTGTCATTTAAATTAATAATATTTCGGTAGATATTCTCTGGGTATAATATCATCCCTATTGGCATGGGAGGGGAGCAAGCTTAGGAAGTTTGGTAGAGCGTTACATAAAAATAACGTGAATAGACCGATATTCGAGTCAATCCTGGGGTTATGGATGTCGCTGAGTAACGAATTGCGGTGGGAGTCGACCTGGGCGGGGGTAGAAATTTTTAAACAATGTAATTAGCCGATTTGTTGAGTGCAATAAATACTTTTTGTTTAACTCTCGATAGCGGGCGTGGAACTTTTCGAATGTGTTCAAACGGCGATATATTCGTCGAATGAAACTATTTAATGATAATTGAGTTCAATCCCCTTCGGAATAGCAGGTGATCACATTTAGGGATAGGGGTCCAGTTGTGATACATAAAAATAACGCCAGTGCTACCTAGATTGCAGTCAAGTCTGGGGTTATGAATAACTGACATCTCGGGCAATGCTGGGCACCCTGCTAGTATATAAATAAAGATACACGTGTTATATACAATGCTTGTATTAATTCATATTTTTAAAAAATATGTTAATGGTCTCCGAAATTTAAATTGTGAATTTAGTGGTATGCAATATCTATAACGTTGCCCACCACTGGTGTGAAGCATTGGTCGAAATTAAGATTTAGACAGTTTGGCTGTGGAGAGTAATACGTTTTATTTGGCTCTTCCATAAAGCCAAATATTTGATATTTTTTCCCATAAAATAATATATCTAGGTAAATTCATAACCTGTTTATCATAATAAATAAATAACAAAATTAAGAAATAAAATAAATGCCATGCACATTTACTTGCTTCTTTTAACAGGTGATAAAAAAATTCAAGAGCCACAAGAACAGCACACCCAGAAGCCAGGTGACGAACTCAAAAGTAAAGCTAAACAAACTTAAACACGAAGGTAATGGAAAGCAAAACGAGGGGTTCGCGTAACAATAAGGGGTCATAGTCATTGTTGAGCATCACAGTAGTCTTTAAGTTAAGTCCATATATTTTTCTGCAGCGGGACCCCAGATTTCAGTACCATATCAAATGTGTGGATAGATTATTCCAAATTTGGTTTTAATTAAATGATCCCTCTCCAGTACATTTGACAGTATTTTTAGAACATTGACATTACTATTCTTTTGCATATATTTTCTAAATGATCTTCCCATGATACTGATACTGTGAACCTCAACAGTGACTATGATCCCTTAAAATAAAAATTTTACTTCTGAATGAAAAATAATAATAAGAAGTAAGATAGCCAAATACAGACAAAAGAACTGATAATATAACTACCACTCAACGTTTATGGAAGTTATGTCAACTGATGTGTCTCGCTAGGCTCTTGTGATTTTTCTGCACCTGAAGAAAAGAGCAATGCTTTCAGAAACGTTGTTTGATATTTTGTCTGTATTTGGCTATTTTTCGTATTATGTTTATCATCCCTTATTATTAGGCTTTTCTATTGTCTTTGTGTTTAAGTTAGTAAAACTGGTTTGTGTGGTGTGTTGTTCTTCTGGATTTTGTGTTTTTGAATCACCTGTTGAAATCAACATGGATTAGAAAACATTGTCTGGTATATATTTTAACATTTAATTTTGTCATTTGTTTGGGTATTAATTTAACTAATTAGTATACTTTTAACACAGACATTTCAATAGTATAATTTCAATAAAGTAATAATCTAACTGAAGTCTTAAAATGTTGATCTTTTCTATTTTCAGCCAAATCATAGCATGTTATATGTGACACCATTAAAAACATACCTTGTTGACTGTACTGAGGTTAGCCAATCATTTAATGATATGGGAGTTGTGGGTATGAAGGTATGTAATTTATATTAAGAGCAATTTACTTTATTACCTTAGAAATGTGAATATAAAGTTAGTGACTAATCATGAGCACATGCAAGTTTTCGGTTAATCAAAAGTAAAAACAGACTGATGGAAAATGAAAGCACAAAACCACGAAGAAATAGTGAGAGGAATGAAATTGAGGCAAAGTATTTGATTATACTTTCAAGCTCAGAGGATAAAGTATGCTTGAGATGAAATGATGCAAATATGAACTGAAGAAACATTAATAACCAATTGATTTGCCATGATTTTTAATGCAAGCATGAAAACATTTATATTGTTGCACTTACTCAGTCAAATCAGCAATAGTCTGTGGAGGTAGTGGATAATACTGAATTTGTCAATGAATAACTTTTTATACATGTTCTTGCAGAGCATGGCAACATGCCACTCTGTAAGGTACATGGGTGACAGCAGCAGTATGTGGAAGAGCATTATCCTGTAGGAAAATATCCCCTGGAATAATTATCAAAAATTGCAGTACAGTCAGTTCAATCACCAGTCTGATGTACAAATTTCCTTTCCATGTGAGTGGAATGATGAGAGTGCTTCTACTGTTTAAGAAATTGCTTCCTACACCATACGTAGTTCCAGTGTGTAATCACCACAGACAGCTTGGTTCCAAGCTCTCACCTGGATTTATTCTAACCTACATACAGCCATCACTGGAGCCAAGCCAGAAATGGTTCTCATCCAAGAATATAATAGATCTCCACACACATATCCTCCAATGATCTCTAGTTTGATATTACTTAAATCACAGATGGCAGTTATTTGGAGTTAGTGGCATGAATGCTGGTAATTAATTTTCTTATGATTCACTCTGGTATCAACTGAAGCTCAAATTTCTGCTGCAGTGCTGTATGCCACAGCTTTACAGAAAATACTTCTCAATCGTGACCATTATTTGTCTATATCAAGGAGGCAGTTCCTTCCCATGACCATTGCTGCTAACAATCATGCCAAGTCATTTTGCATACCTTGAAAATAAAATCCACCTTATAATAGCCCTATCACATGGAATCATTCAAATTTATTAAAGTGTTGGTACTGCCTGCTTTATTTCCCTAAAACATTGTTTAAAACAAAGTTTACATTGTGTATTTAACACATAATTTTCATGTCCCTATTGGCTCTTCTAGCATTAGGATGGGTATGTGAGCCTGTCTTGTATTGGAAAAAAGGAATGCCTTTTGACAATCAGAACAGTATTTGTTTCAAATTGCAGCCTTCAGATTGCTGGAAATCGGGTAACAGAATATTCACTGTCAATTGTTGACTTGTTTTCCAAAAAATATTCCAGAATTGTTCCTTATGAATTTCAAAAGGATGTGAGTATCACTCTTCCTGAAACTTAATTTTTTTTATTCTATTCTATGCTCTGGTGTTTGTTCTGTGGTTGAAAGTCCATTATTTTGCTTCAAACTGGCACAATGATACAGTAGCTGTTTACAGATTGTCAGGCTATTGCACTTGTGTTGTTCAGTCAGTTGTTATGAAAGTTGATCCAGTTATACATAATTTCTATGTGGTACCTTGACAAATGTTCATACAGTTTGCCACTTCATAGTCAGTTATTCAGAAGCAGGAAATTGATTCCTTAATGTTCTCATCAGGTGAGGATATAACTGCATCTCCAGCTCTTTCCTTGTCCTTCATGCTTGTTTGTGTATGTTTGAACTTTTCAATCCAACATATTGGTGAAACATTGGTGTCCATATTCTCCTGAAGATCTTCTACAGATTTTGACTTCAGAGCACAAAAACTGTGTCACAGAAAACTGTTTTTCTGTGGTGCGAATGGATAAGTATCTCTACTTCACAACAGTGCAGACAAGTAAAGATAATTTTGCCACATGTGCAGAAAACTGTATAGCCATTCTACAGATGATATAACATATCAATATCTTGACATACATCGCATAAGAGTTCTGATAGGTTTACTAAAAGTATGCATTTGATTATGTGCTTCAGTGTCAATTTTAGGTTGGTTAAGCCTGTTAATGTTGGATGGGATTATTTCACTAATTCACATATGTAAAGTATTCAAAGAAAGATTGAATGCAATAGAATGAATTAGTTGTAATTTAACAGAAGAAATGACCAAGAAGTAGTTCATATATTCTTCTATTTCTTTACTGTATTTGGCAGAGGTGGAGACAAGCACCGTCACAGAAAACGTTCAGGAATTTCAAGCAGATCTGGCCCACTTAGGCAGTCTTTGAAAATAGATTATCTAAAAGAGCCACTAAATAGTTCTTGGATAGCAGTGATTCATATGCAGGAAATGCACAAAGGAATGCCTGTGATTCAAACTAGAAGATTTCTGAGTGTGTGTTTTTTATCAGTAGACAGTACAGGTGGCAGTTCTATGCAGTTGTAATAGGTTTGTGAAAGTATAATTCAGACTGCAGCAATGTAGGTGTCAGGAAGTGGAGGTTATTCAAGTCAGTATTATCCAGAAAATCATGCAGAAAAAATTCACATAATCACCAGTTACAGAGATGGTGCCAAACACTGCAGACACTATCTGCAGAATGTCAAGAGCACAAATTTAGTTTGCTTCAGAGGCATGTTATACCAGCTTGAGGTCTGAAATTAAACAATCCTTATGTTTAACTGATATACTTAGGCAATTTAAATGTTTCAAAACTATTTTGATTCAGTAACATTTAATGTTTTTGTTTGTTATTTTTAATATTATGTTTGTGAGTGAGAAGATTAGTGTTTCAAATAAATAATTGTTTAATGACAATATTTTGTTACTAATTGCAACTTCAAATATTTTATTAAATAAAAATTCCCTATAGTTATTGTAACAATAATTGCTACTGTTAATCAATATAAATCTCATTGTTTCTTACAGTTTTATGCAGACTTACACAACCTTTTGGATGATCAAGCAACTCCCCATGCTAAATCAAACATGTACAATATTACTTTTCAATTAACAGAGTTTGTATTTAAAATGTTGAAGAGTACAAAAGTTCTCAGTTATTCATAAGTTTTTATTACCTTCTAAATTTCATTCATATTGGAATCATTATTTTTTTGTGTATTAATCTTCAGTGCTGATTTAATTCCAGTGTAATAAACCTATGGGATTTTATAGTAATTTACAAAAACTTATATTCTTAAGTTTATTTTCTAAATTGTAAAAAGTACAACAAGTATATCAAAATTTACAGTCTATAATATCCTTCATATCTTCTAAAACTAAAGCTATAACATCTGATATGGGTGAACTAATAAATCTCACAATTATAATATATAAAATGCTAACCAGTCCTAACACTTAAAGTGGCTTGTACTCCAATGGAATGTATATTATCTTTTAGCATGCAAGCTTTTATATGTGAAATTCTGTAATAAATTAATTTAAGATAAGAGTTTTATTCATCTTGATGATTCTGCAGTACATACAATTATGTTCCTACATATAGGGCAAGTAAACATAAACTAAAACTATAAGTGTAGTAACAAGAGCGGTAGCTAAGATTTACAATGCCCAGGGACAACTGAAGATTTTGCGCCCACTACTGTTTCCTGAAATACAATGGGGATTTGAATTTTTTTTAAAAATGTGTATTAGACATATAACCTAATACCATCCCTTATAAAATAGTTATACCGACTGCTAACTCGGACAAAGTTAGAATGATTTCCAAACAACAGTACAGTGTTCTCTCAGTTTAAAGGTGAGTAACTGCTGTCTTCTCCAGAGCCTCCAGTCTTCTTTCTAGATTCTCTTTTTGTAATTAAAATAGATTGCTGCAAATTGTTGAGAGTGGGTCAAGGAAGCCAACCGGAGCATTCTCTCGCAGGTGAACCTTGCCAGAGAACTCCGGAGAAGGCTACATTTGGGTATGCCTTTTACTCTCTCTGGTATTTTGAACTAAGGTTCCCACAAGCCGAGGCACTGTGGCCTGTTTTGAGAGATGTATGTTCCGGGGTTACAAACCTTGGTCATTCAGTAAGAGGCATCTGCTATGCCTATTGGAATAGTCGGCCAGCTGCCTCCTAAACTAGCCAAGGCACAGAAGGGAATGCTGTGTTCCCACAACAAACCCCTCTCTTGCTATCAGGGCGTGGGACAAGAACCCAATGACTGACCTACCTGATGCAGATTTTAAAAGAGTTTTCCCTGCATCACTTTTATGTGAATTGCCAGGTATGATCCTTAAACCATATCCCTGGGATCCTAGTTAACTTTTGGCTACCATCCTCTACCCTTCCGCATCCCCCCATTCAGTCTCTTTCCTAAGCTATAAGAGGAGAGTTGCCATGATGTGGAATACCCTATATATAGCCTGTTTACACTTTCTTCTTCTTCGAGAGTGGGAGATAGAAATTTTCAATTCTAAAGTGAAACATGTATTGAGTTGTGTCAGGATCGTGCCCCTAGATTCTGCTTCCAGGTTCAGATGTCCTCCCTTGCCATTCCCTCGCTACGCTACTGGTAGTAACATACATTGAGTCACATACAAATTATATACATGATAATAAAAAATGTACAAGTTTATTTGTTACAAAAGACCATAGTCATATCAATATTACATTTCAATTTCTAAAAATTAATATAGTGAATAATAACAGTCCTTCATTAGGAATATCATTAACTTATTTTTGAATATATTAAAATAAGAATTTTTAAATATAGTGGAAGCTATAGTATTGTACCCAAATTTAACACACTTTTCATATCTATTGTAGTTTCTGTGCATATCCTGGTGTCATCATGAATTGTATGTATTTCATTGTTAGATTTGATTAGTTTTTCCTCTTCTAAGTAGCTCTCAGTCAATAATATTGTTGAAAGATAGGCTCATGGTCCTCATTTTTATGAAGTAGGACTTAAAGCTGGTTTTTAGCCTAAAGTTGTTCATTATTCTAATGGCTCTCTTTTGAATTTTAAGTATTTCTAAACTATGTGGTTTATTTCTCAAAAATATTTTGCCATTCATTAAGATGGAGTGAAAACAATCATAGTATACGGTCACAATTGTTTGTTTACTAGTTTTCATATAAAGATTTCTTAACAGGAAGCACACAGGATCATTTGCTGCACAAAAATTTAATATGAATGTCCCATTTTAGATTACATGCAAGATTAAGTCCCAGAACCTTTGCATACTCAACATGGTTTATTTTTTGTTGTCAAGTTCAATTTCTATTTCATTTGTGGTATTATGTGAAAGCTTGAAATTTATGCAAACTGTTTTATCAGTGTTAATAATACGGTTGTTTGCGTGAAACCAATTAGTGACTTCTGAACATGAATTTTGCTATACTGTTCCTTAGTGCAATGGAATTTTGACTTTGAAAAAAAAACTGGTGTCATCAGCAAATAATATGCAGGAACCATCCTTTATATTATGGGCTATGTCATCTATATATACAAGGAAGAAGATTGAACCCAGAATTGAACCCCGTGGTACACTATGCTTGACATTAATAGTATCAGATAAATTTTGTGTACCTATCAATGGTGGTTTGTGTATATGTGCTCATGTGCTATGGCTTATAAATTAATTTAGGAAGAAATAAATTTTCTTAATCTTCACGAACATGCTTAGATATCGAAGACTTGATCACTCCTAAAGCAGCCAGCTGGACAGCTGGTACTATTCCAGTTACAGCACCGGATTTGGTGATTTAGTCACATGTTCACATGTACACTTCACCTTTTCACCCCCTGCGCCACCCATAAAGCTCACAAACTGCTAGCCTTAAGTGCTACAATGCTACGAGCACAAGAGCCCCCCCGTGCTATTACACAGAGTGCAGCTGCATCAGGCAACATAACCAACAAAATCAAAATAAATGTGAACTATTCAATAATTATAAATCTTATTTTATAATTCTTTATATTTTCAAAACAAAAATATTAATCGTTCATTTATTCACAATCTAAGGTTATTTGAAAAAAAAAATAATTATGAGGTATCATAGTTCGAAAATGTACCACACGACCCTGAATACAAAACTGATCGCTTGTATAGAAAATTAACTTTATATAAAATATTTACTGAGAAAAATACTTTCAGGTTTGAAGCAGTAAATTATTCCACGTTTAGAAATTAGACAATTGGAGATTATGTAGACAGAATTAGAAATGTAGCATATTACATGCTGGGTTAGAGTAATGGTAACACTATCACTTGTGTAATATTATTATTTTACACAGTTATCATTGTAAAATTGGTTGTTGGGGTGATGTAGCACATATCTTCAAAAACTCATGAGCTGCCACTGGTACCCAGTTTTGACATTCATACAGCATTAATATCTCAGAGCTACTCTTTGTTTGACTTTCTAAATATGATTGAAGCAAATAGTTCACAACCCCTCTGATTCCTTTTCTCTCTAGACTCTCTTGTATAATCCTATGATCCAATACATAAAACTTTGGATACATCTAGGAAAATTCCTGATTCTAATTCCTTATTGTCCAAGGGGTTTCCATTAGTTTCCATGTATTAAAATACTGCTGTTTGTGTTGATCTAGCTTTTAGAAATCCATATTTGGTTCAAGAAGAGAAAATATACTGCTAATGCTGATAAGCCTATCATGAAAAATCTTCTCCAGTACTTTGGAAAATCCACAGAGGTTGGCCACAGGTCTGTAGTTATTCATGTTGTTTCTTAAACTTTTCTTAAATAGTGGTGTGACTTGTGCAACTTTGAGTGCATATGGAAACTTTCCAGTTTTAAATTAAAGGATAAGGGCATTTGCCAAGGTTCTTTTTTAATATAGTCTGCAGCAAGTTTAATTATATCAGGCAATTCATGACAGTTTGCTTTTAAGTGATTTAATTTTAGGGTTTTCTTCATCAGCAGTGATTTCATGTACATACATAGAACAACTAACTTTAAACATTTCAAAGCATTATAATCTTTACTTTTTTCACTTTCTACAAGATTATCAACATCATGGAGAAAATAATTTTCCTTACAAACTTGATTCCGATTTTCCTTACTAGTTTCTTTTGTAGGTAAATTTAGGTGCATTATTTTGTAAGGATTTAATGTTCTTTATCTTTATTAACAGAGCATCATGACTACTGAAACCAGCTGCAATGATTTTACTTTCATGGTCAAGTATGTTTTTGGGTATAATTACTTGATCTAGTATTGATTGGGGTTATTCCTGTTGAGGAATTAATTATTGGTTTTAGTAGGGTTCTGTTATGTTTGTATTAAAATGAAAATAAAATATGTCTGTTTTAAAATATAATCTATATTTATACATGTAAAAATTGATAGTCTGTGTATCCCCTATGTGTCCCTAAACCATTCATTCGACTCCGATGAAAATTTGGTGAGTTCTGCGCACGCCCGCGAAGGTTTCTGTCGGCCTTTCGAAGAGTTAGCAAACTCCCAAGGGATGAACGGAGGTGAGATTTAAAAACATACTAAAACGGCCGATATGAGAGTCGACTTTTCAGGCTCGATGTGATAGTTTCTATCAAATTATTGTATAATTTCAACCCCTTAAAGCATAAATAAGGGAGTAGGTGGAGGGGTGTTACATAAAAATAACGCGAAATAATCGAGACTGGTGTCAAATCCAGGGTTATAGAAGTCAAACATTTAATTCTGACATTCACTTTTGAGTTGTAGTTCAGCCCCTACGTGTAAGGGTGGGGGATGAATTTTAAAACATTGTAAAACGGCCGTTTTGAGCGTCGAATTGAATAAAGAAATTATCAAAAGAAAATTCAATACAACTTTACTGTCACCGTGACATGATATATTACAGTAACCTCAGGACACACATATGACATAGATCCGCGATCTCTCTTGGACATGCAAGACTAGTTTTGAGACTTAATTCCGGAGGCCAAACGTTGAACCTTTTCCCACTAGTTCTTGACGGAGACTAAATGCTTCGCGTATGTCAGTTCCCATCAGAGATTAAATACGGTTAAGCCAAATTTTCACTTTTTTTGCGTCTTTAAAATAAAATAACAATAGCAACATTAATCATCCACGTCCTGATATAAAAAAAATATATTAAACATTTACAAATAATTATAAAAATAAAAACAATCATAAAACAAATGTGATTAAAACAATTTTTCAAACAATCTCACCAAATTTCAGATTACACAAACTAATATCATTGGGTTTAGTTATATCCACTATTTACATCCTGCCAATTCTTAAAAACCTAACAATTTTCCTTTCATAAAATGCATTCATGAGTTGTATACACAAATAATACCTCCGGCCACCTTGGTCCAAACGAAGCCGGTTTTCCTCGTCTGCTGTACCTCTTCAACAAAGGGACCGCCGACGGATCTGCTATCCATATCCACGCCCTTGTCCCGTCGAGGTTCCTGTATGGCTCCGATAGGATCGCCACTTCGGCCGTTTTCTCCCACACTGTTTGAACCAGGAGCTCTTGAGCGGCCGCGCAGTGGTTGAGGTTCAATTGGATGAATCATCTCTTCATGGCTTCCTGAGCCGCCCACCGATAGGCGAGGAAGCCGTAGCTACCGGTACGATGATCCTTCGTGTCGTCATTAGGAGACAGCGGGGCTCTTCGCTCTTGCACTCCTTGGCAAGGTGGCCCATCTCGCCGCATTTGAGGCAGCACTTGGATCTGTCGCAGCCCTTGCAGCTCCGAGCAAGATGTCCGTAACCTAGGCACTTGTAGCATCTAGGCAAATTGGATTTAGTCTTCACCCGGCTGAACAGCCAGCCGATTATAGTTTTACACAGTTGTAGAGCTTTCGTTGCTAGCTCGGTAGGCAGTCTGCGTGTTGCCGCACGCTTTCCCTCATCGTCTTGACTGCCGACTCTTAAATTTTGTGAGGAGCTCCCGGCTGCTATTGAAGGGCCGTACTGCCGTCCGCTGGTTGAGTCAGTTCGCCAATTCTATGGTCATCGTGGGCGTTCAAGAATCAACCTCTGGAGCCTGGGCCGCTATTCAAGGACATAAGTTTTTCAGAATCATGACCCCTGGACGCTGCTGGATACCTGCTTGTGGTTTCCTCGTTTTTCTACTAACTGTCATCCACCCGTTTATCTAGTGCTGCTAACTAGCAGGTGGTTGATCCGTCACCACATCTTTTGGTGACGCGGGGTTCAAGGTCCGCCGCCTTCTTCCTCCGCTCGCCATTGAGTTAAAAGTTATAACTAAATAATTTAATTAATAAATCTATTAAAATGTATAGCCATAAAAAATCTTATATTAAGTTCCTCTTTTTATTCGGTTGGCTTCTATTGAAGAGTTGGAGACAGAATAATCCACCAAAGAGTATTTTGACTCATTTAACCTATCTGGAGCATATATGGTTATATACCATAAAGAGACCAGGTATTTTTACACACTTAAGATACCGTAAATATTCTTGACAGTAAAAAACAGCACAGCCTAGGTGGGGGTGGGCAATGGTTGAATTTTTCAAACATCTAAAAACAGCCGATATTTGCGTCGATTAAAATTTTTTTGGAGTCAATGAGATAGACAGTGTTTTCCCTGATGTTGATGCTCTATAATTCTACTGAAGTTACTTGTGTAAAATTTTAACCCCTTACAGCAAGGGAAAGGTGCACCCTTAGGGGCGGGGGTAGAGGGGCGTTAAAAGAAGATAACGCAAAAAACAACCGAGATTCGAGTCAAATCGGGGTTCTGGATGTTGCTGAGTTTATTTATGGCAACATAGGCAACGCGTGGAGGAGGCCAGGGTTGGGAGGGTCTGGGTGGTGGTGGAAGGGGATAGAAATTATTAAACATGTTAACCGACCGATTTTTTCGTCGAATAAATATATTTCGGGATCAATGAGATTATAAATTTTTTCTTCGTGTTCTCTGGGTATAATTTCAACTTTTTTCGGGCTTGGGAGGAGCACCCTTAATGGTGGGGGTGGAGTGGCTTTACATAAAAATAACGCAAAAGCAATCTAAATTGGAGTCAAATCGGGGGTTATTGATAAACGACAACCAGGGCACCCAGCTAGTATTGCAATAAATAAAGCAGAGCGTTCGTTAGTAAGTTCCTTATACAAATATACACTCTTGGAGCAAATATCATCAAATTTCCGTCACGTGTTCTTTGTGACCTGGAAACAAACGCTATCGTGGTGAGACACGTCTAGCACACCCAGGAGTGGGGATGGAAAAATTCAAACATGCTAAAACAGCCGATAGGTCAGTCGGATAAATATTTTTAGGGGTCAAAGAGATTGATAGAGTTTCTACCGATGTTATTGGAGTATAATTTCATCTCCTTACACCACGGTAAAAGAAGCACCCGTCGGGGTGGGGGTGGACGGGCGTTACAAGAAAATAATGCGAATACAACCGAGATTGAAGTCAAATCCAGGGTGATTGATGTCGCTGAGTTTAATTAAGACATTCAATTGGTCATTTAAACCCTCATAACCTACCGTTCTCAAAAAGGGTCTCAAACCCTCAAAAATTTGAAATACAATTTCTTCTCAATCAGGCTACACAAATTATTGATTTAGTCAACAACTCTCTGACTCTATTTCCTATTCAAATGAATTAATTATTTAGACTTTGTCACATCTGAGAAAACAAAATTTTCACAATTTGAATCCAGATGATTTTTCCTCTTTAGTATTAATTTAGATTCCATATTTGGGAAGAGCCTTTAAATTTACATATGTAATTTTTCCATTTCTCAGCTACTATTAAAAGTAAACAATTTACAGCATTTATTTTCAGCTGGAAAAATTACATAAATATTGTAACGGTAAAAACGATTATGTCGTCGAATACGGAATGCCTTGACCGCGAACAGAGGGTAAAGCAAATTAACAAGGGATTAGGTTACACACACACATCAACGTCTGTTCAACACACTAAACAAATAAAATAATAATGAAAGAAAAATTTTACAAAATAAATTTGCATACCGCAACAGTGACTGAATTGACTGTTCAATCACTATATATTATATATACATTATACATATTTATGTCTTCTACTCTATTGCTTGTTACCGATCCAAATAAGTTAGTGTATATAAATTTGTAAATAGCCATAAGTAATTAATTAATCCTGAATTATTACATATCAGTCAGACTGCTGTTTCCTTAAGGTTAGTCAGCTGCTCTCATTTTTATCGAAGTTATAATTTTGACTATGTTACATTTCAAACAACTGAATTTCTAAAATTAGAAATTAACATATTTTTTGAAAATTATTAATAATTAAAAAATTAACAAATTACAGATAAATGAATATCTTCAGTTCTTTTGTCTGTTTTTGGCTATTTTCTTATAGTTTAGAAATATAAAAAATTCAAAAGCCATCTATATGAATAATGAAAAAACCTACTTCATAAAAATGAGGATAAGTCTTCCTAATTATATATATATTGTAATGCATTAAATAATGTAATGCAAGAAATTAGAGGCATTGGCTCGGAACAGCACACGAGTGGTGAAGAGAAAGCGTGTGAAAAATGATTAGGGGCTCTTTGAAGAAGCAAAAGACATTTATCTCCGACTAGGGAGATTTGCCGTCAGAAGCGGAACTTGGAAGGACGGTTTCTGTCGGAAGAAATTCGTCACGACGCACGTGTGGAGGGGTCAGAACTTAAGAGCGAACGAGATGTATGGGTCTTTGAAAGACATTGAGTTAGGATAAATGACCTGACAGTTGGCGTATTTGCTTGGGACAAGAAAGGAGGCCGTAACTTTAAAAGATCGGGAAACGGCGATTTGTTATAGGAAGTGCTGGTCAAACGGACAAGGGTAAATTGCAAAGTAATTGCAATGAGACGTGACGAAGGGCCTAGCAGCTGCAAGGGAAATTAGTGTCGCGCACTTGTGAAGCGAGGAAAGGAAGGACTCCAGCGGCAAGAAAGTAAATCTCGTTAATGGGATTCTGTCGCATTAACCATGGCGACGGACTTTTGAACCGGGAAAGGAACCGGGATGCTAGCAGTATATATAGAGGAATATCCTATTGTTAAAGCAGTGTGGATTTGGACGTAAAGTGAGGAGGAGGAAAGAGGCAGTGTGGAGTTGGACGTAAAGTGAGGAGGAGGAAAGAGGCAGTGTGGAGTTGGACGTAAAGTGAGGAGGAGGAAAGAGGCAGTTTGGAGTTGGACTTAGAGTCGAGAGTTAGTCGTAAGTTAGACGTGAGTCGGCAGTCAGTAATGAGTGTGGAGCCAGCGTGCTGTTTGGAATTAGACTTTTAACGCAGAGGAGGTGCGACCGGATACGACAACCGACACCGAGGAACTTCACAAGGAACACCTAGGAGACGTAACAAGATATGGAGAACCAGGCAGCAGCGAACCAGAGGGATTGTGTTGGAATAAGTGTATGAACGTGTAAGATATGAAGTGCGAATCTAAAGATACGAGCCCAAGAGACCTGAGAAACAGTAAGTTAGACTGAACAATATAATCAGATGTAAACGTTATTTAAAGTATATCAGTCAGATTTCGTTCCCTTCTTTGTTATACTAAAAATTAGAAGCAAGCTGTAAGTCAAGTCCGTTGATAAATTTAATAAATATTTGTTTAGTTTACTTAAAACATACATGTTGGGCCTTTTTCGATTCTGTTCCATTGTCAAGCCCAGGTAGAGACCCATGAGAAAAAGAGATCTTTTATAGTATTAAATTCTGATAAATGTAAATTTTTGTTTAATAAATCTGTTTTGTTATAAAGTTTAATTTTTTTGTTATTAAGACGCCCGTATAGATTATTACGTTTTGGCACCACAACGTGGGGCAACCTCAATTGCTAAATAATTATCGGCATATTGTGATCATTACATATTGGCCACCACAACGTGGGGCAAATCATTGATAAATAATTAGGAGAAAATTTGGTTATTACAATATATATATATATATATATATATATATATATATATTGTTGTAATTACAAATTTGTAATTAATTAATAAATAAATTTATATCATTCATTATTAGCGGCGTAACTCCGAGGCCTTTGTATTGTGATTAACTGTATTGTTAGTATCGGAGCCGATAATGCTTGCTACCAAGGGCATTGTCGTCTAAGGCAGAAATAGACGTGCATAACTTTAGCAGTTTAGTGGTCGGGGTCAATGGGAGTTAAAAATAAATAACGCGAATAAAACCGAGGTTGAAGTCAAATACAGGGTTATGAATGTCGCTGGGTTTAATTATGACATTTAATGGGTCATTAAAATCCGAGGGGTGGTGCTGTACGGGAGTGGAATTATTGAAACAAGAAATCACGACCGGTATAGTTGAATAATCTTTTATGTGTGTAAAATTTTAACCCCTCTTGCCACATGAAGGGACGAGCATCGTAAGGGGTGGTGATGGATTTGTACTCATAAAAAATAACGTGAGAAAAACCGAGATTCGAGTCAAATCGAAGGTAATGGATGTCGCTGATTTTATTTATGACAATCTATACAACGCGCGTGGGGTAGGAGGAGTTGGGTGGGTGTGGGCGGGGGTTAGAATTTTTAAAAACATGTCGACTGGCAGTTTTTTGCGTCGAATAAATATATTTCGGGATCAATGAAATTAATTATTACATTCAACTAACCGTTTAACTCCCCCAAGGATGTGTTGGGGGGTGTAAATTTTCAAACATGTTACCGCCAATTTTTTCTTCGTATAAATATATTTCGGCATCAATGAGATTCATAAAATTTCTCTACATATTTTCTGTGTACAATTTCAACCCCTTTCGGGCTTGGAAAGGGTTCACCCTCAAGGGTGGGCGTGAAGTGATATTACACAAAAAGAAAGCAAAAACTATCGAGATTGGAGTCGAATACGGGGTTTTAGTTGTCACTGAATTTAATTAGGACATTCAACTTGCCGTTTAAGTCCCCCAAGCGGGAGTGGTCAGGGGTGGAAATTTTCAAACATGTTAAATGGTCGATATTTGCTATAATTATTTCCTGGGGTTAATTACTTTGATAGTATTTATACTGATGCTGTTTGTGGATAATTTCAACCCCCTGTGAGGGGAGCAAGCTTAAGGGTGGGGATGAGGTACGTTAAATAAACGCAAAAACAACCGAGATTCGAATCAATTCAGAGACGTGATTGTCGTGAGTCTAATTGTGACAACCTGGGTAACGCGACGGATTTGGGTGGTGGTAGAAATTTTCAGACAATGTAATCGGCCGAATTTTGCATGGAATAAATACTTTTTGATTGTCGCACATTTGTGGGGGTGGTCATCTTCTAACATGTAAAAACGGCCGATATATTTGTACAATGACAACAACCCCCTTCGGCATGCGAGGTGAGAACATTTAGGGATAGAGTTCTTGGAGCGTTACATAAAAACCGCACTAAAGCAACCGAAATTGGAGTCATATCTGGAGTTATAGATAAATGACATCTCGGGCAACGCCGGGCACCCAGCTAGTTATTAATAAATTGTAAATAAACGAAGACTAAATTTTGTTTAATAAATTAATGTGGTAAGGACGGTAACTGAGACTCCTTTGTTGTGAATTTTTAATTTATTATAAATTTTACTTTTGTACATTTATTTAAATTTGTGTCAAATATTATGCCTTTCAGTCATATGCAAAGTGTGAACATTTATTTTATTATCAGGGGTGGAAATCGAACAAACTAAAATTTAAATGGCAATTGAAATCTTTTTTAAAAAAATTGTAAAGGAAGCTAACCGCGGGATTTGCTTACGCACGTGTGCCTCCAGTAAATAGCAGGCAGTGTCACCAGCCGGTTGTCGGATCCCGCTTCGTTGTTGTTCTCAGATTCATCATCCGCCAATTCATCTCTCCGTCCGTCCCGTTACTTTTTGAGATACTCCGTCTTTGCCGTCCTCTCAGCAATTCCTCTTGACATCTGGGCTGACCATACTTTCAGTTTCTCCCTGCCGCGTCAAGACAAAAATAACGGTGCCTTCTGCTACCTGGCATATAGCATTGTTTACGCGAGCGAATTCTTTTCCGTTGGTGCGCACTTTCTATAGGCTGGTGTTAAGCCAAATCATGAAAGAGATCACACCACATTAAATTATTATTTCTTTTAAACTTTTGTTCAATTTCAACAACGCTGACGGTTGTCTACAATACCTGGGCGTTAATATTACGCTAACAATACAAATGTTAAGTAATTTATAAAAACCTGTCATTACATACATTGGAGGTCACCACAAGACACACGCACACGCACACGCACGCACTGACTGCTGTATGCTTCAGATGCTCTCTTCGTTGCACTACTTTTCGTAATTAAAATAGATTGCTGCTGTAAAGGCATGCTCTTAGTTCCAAGTTCTGCTGCAGAATACCTATCACCGCCGTCTTTCTTGCACTACGTTACTCTCTGTCCCAAACATACCTAGGCAACTCTGATAAGACCCCACTATGTTGCATTGTTAGTTGATAGATGAAACATCATTTGGCGCCCGCATAGATGCTGCGCCCGGGGATAGATGTCCCCCCCCCCCCCAAATAGCCTTTTAGACGGGCATGAAAACCAACATTGAAAATTTATTATCTTAATACCCTATTTATCCAAGTCTGGCCTGATGGTTGCAGCACTAACAAACACACTATAGCAAAGCATATTCCCGTCTCCTCCAATTTACGCAAATATTGCTGTAGTATGTTAAATTTAACATTTGCTGATAATTCATTCAGCAAATAATATCCAACCGGAATTTTCCAACTCCTGTTAAGAACAGTTACCATAAACCCTAGTACCTCTCTTGCTACGTGATTGTCATCACAGTTCTCTCATCCTTATCCCAAATCAACATATACCCAAACCTTAATTCCATTCCACACTAAATATTTTTATAGTCACTTAATTATAAATGTTTGTTAAATAAAAATTTTTAATAGTCAGCAGTATAACAACAGTTTTTTTTATAATGGACGTAAAAAAAATAGCGGTCAGTGTTGTTTGTTGCTGCCCCCTAGAGCGCTGTAACGCAGACATAGCTCTCTATGATGTTTATATATATATTGTAATAAACACAAAGGAATTAATTAATTAAACAATATAATAAGCAAAGATTTCTTAAATTATTTAAATTCAATAGTTGGTTGATGAATTAATTATATTTGTTTGATTAAAAAGAGAAGGATTTCAAAATAATTACTAAATTCTTTAAAACTTTACAAGACGAATACTTTTATTCAGGTAAAATTACAACATTACTCGACGATATTATTTACATTTAAAGTTTTATAATTTTATAGACTTTACAACTCTTTTCTCAGGGTCATTTATTCGAGCCTTCTAAGTAAAGAACCAACCGTTAAATTTACCATAAACAAATCAAATTCCTTTGCAACCTTAGAATTTAAACAATCAAATAAACGTAAAATCGAAATCTGACGACTTTATTTTTAATTATCGTTTACAAGACTTATCAAATTCTTTGTACTTACAAACGTCTACTGGTACCAGGCTTAAACTCTCTTGAGCTCAGGCGCACCTCACAATTCACATTAAAAAGCCCATGAAATCACTGAATTTACATTGATTAAAGAAACACTGTCGTAGCTTTTGGATCTCTTAACTGGAAACTGCTACTCCTTACGGATTATTGGTTAGACAGTGTTACAAACTGTCTCGCAGTGAAATTGGTGACGGTCGTGGTATTTATAGATGTTTATTGTGGCGTGATCTATCAAGGAAGCCTGCGAGAGAATTCTCTCGCAGGTGAACCTTCCCAGAGAGCTCTGGCGGAGGCTACCTTTGGGGATGCCTTCACATCTCTCTGGTTTTTTGAACTAAGGTACACATATGCCTAGGCACCTCGGCCTGTTTTGAGAGGTGTATGGGTTGAAGTTATACTCAGAGAATATGTAGAGAAATTTTATGAATCTCCTTGATGCCGTAATGTAATGTAATGCCTGTTAAGTGAGGCATTGTTTCTGATTGATAGTCTGGACTGTTGGAGGGGCATTATGTAACGTGTTTATTTAGGTCTTGAGGGTGGAGTTTGTGTGGTCTTGAGAAACCGTGCACGTGCGTGTGGTGGTGGAGAGGACGAGTGATTGCGGGTCCTGTCTCGATTGTCGGCTTGACATGACGGAGTAGTTAGCCATTTGTTGACTACGGAACTGCAACTGCATAATATAAATCTTGGGATAATGGAAGAATCTGTCAACTGGCATTTGCGACGAAGTTTTCGAACAATGGAAAAGTAGGAGATAGGGCGTATATAAGGGAGGAGATAAGCTTTTGAGGGGTCAGTTGTGCTGCGATCTCCGAGTCTGGTGGATGTGTTTAAGAGAGACATTGTTTAAGCGGAGGAGTTGTGCTGCGATCACCGAGGATGGAGGATGTTGTTAAGAGAGACATTGTTTAAGCGGAGTAGTTGTTCAGCGCTCACCGAGGCTGGAGGATGTGTTTAAGAGAGACATTGTTTAAGAAGAGTCGTCGTCGAAAGATGCAGTTTAAAGTCGCAGCCAAAGCATAGGAGAGAACTTGTTAAATTTACAGTAAACCAGTCGTCATCGAAGCAGAGCAGAGTAAAGTCGTCGAGATACCACAAACTTTCTTTTTTAAACCAACAGTATTTAGTAGAATCTGTGAATTTAATAGAAGCTGTGAAAACCCCACCACTGTGCTTCGAAAGTTAAAAGGATCCTGGGCAGCCGTAAGTAGCAAGAGAAAAGTAAAATGATTTTTGTAAACCGACTTAAAAGATAATGTCAGATATCGTTCTTTAGTGTTGATAAAATAAAACAGTTTAAATTTAAATTGAATCTTGTAGTATAAGTTCGTCGATAATTAATTTCGTCTATGTCTAGACGAATAAATGTTTCTTTTTAAATTAAATCTAAATTTTGTGTTCTTTGATTATGTTTAAATGTTCTGCCGTTATCAAACCCAGTTAAGACTTTTGAGAGATTGAGATATGTTTTTAAAATTGTATAATTGTTTCAAGTATTGTTAAATAAATTTTGTTTGTTTTAAAGTTGATAATTGTTCATTTAAAAGGCCCATCATCATAATTAATAAGTAATCATTATTGATTTTTACATTATATATATATATATATATATATATATATATATATATATATATATATATGTTGTAATAAATAAAATAGAGAAATTAATTAACAATTTGATTGCACCACTTTGTGGAAGCCAAAATGTAATGTTTAAACTGATATTAATTAAACGAAATTTTATTACTATTTAAACAATTAATTTTCAGTTTTATTAAATTGATAGTTCGTTATGAAACATTTTATTTTATTTTTAAAAATGAAGGATCGAGAGATAATTACTACTTTAAACTTTACAATACCATTTATTTTATTCAATAGAAATTTATAACATTTTCTATGAGGTTAAATACTATAAAGTTTTCAATGTTTAGAGATTTGATAACTCTTCTTTCAGGGTCGTTTACCTGGGCTTGATAAGTAAACAACAACCTTTGTATTTACGTTACACAATCATAGAATTTATAAATTAAGAAATTAACAATCAAAACCAAAACGAGAACAACGAAATCTGACGAATATCTTTAACTTTCATTTACAAAAACAAACTTAATTAAATTGGTTTCGACTTACGAAAATGTTCCGCTGGTACCAGACTTATATTCCTGGGCTCGGGCTCACAATTTACGCTAAATAGGCCATAAGATCACTGACTACACTTGATTGTCCAAAACACGGTCGTAGTTATCGAATTTTCCTCCGTGAACTGGAACTGCTGCACCTCCGGATCATTAGTCAGACATATTGTTACACATTGTCTTTATGTGGAAACTGATAATGGTCTCAGTACACGTAGGAATCTTAATGTGGCGCTAATTATTTCATTACTCTTTGTAGTTTTACTAAGTCTCTCGCTGTCCAAACTTTATAGTTGAATTCAAAAAACTTGTAACTTTCTCGGTTGGATTTATACTCGGGCCACGCTGTTCGTTCTCCTCTCCCAACTTTTGATTCCCTCACGCGACCACAACATCAGACCAACTGCTCCAGACAGTCCCGCGGCTCACAACAAAGCTAGGCTACACATTGCCATCTTTTGAAGAATTCGTACCGCTAACAACCCAATTATTAAAATCATTACTGGCCTCTAATTATAATTACAATTATATATATATATATATATATATATATTGTACGGCTCTGTCAAACATAAAGAAATTATTACTAGTTTTATAGCTATACATATTGTAGTGAATAACATCGGTAAGTGGCCGCCCTTAGTCCGTGGGCCTGAGAGGTCTCGGCGGAATGAATTGAAAGTGCACGTGCGCCGGAGATGCTTTGAAAAGCCGTCTCTTTTGTTTGCATCGTTTGGGGGAGCGGAGTAAGGGTATATACCGCGCACCCGGGATACTGACCAGAGGACTGAAAGTGAAGTGAGGAAGGCGAGAGGGTGCAAAAATTGGCTTCCCGGTGAAAACAAAAGTTTGAAGTGTGGACGTCCATCGCCTGAGGCCGAAGAAGGAGATTGTGGGGTGCTACAAGACCCGTGATCCTAAGCAAGTAGGCTGATGCTACAAGATAAAGTAAGGGTCAGCATTAATGTAAAGTGCCTTCAGACGTTAAAGATTTTTTTACACAGTACGGAACTAAGCTCTGTTTATGAATAGCCACCGAGTCGCCCACATTAACTTGTAGAGAAGGAGGATTTCATTATACAAGCCGGAGCTAATTATTGTTATTATTTTGCAGACTATATATATCTTCTGGCACCTAATCAATTTTTTTATGTACTTTTTGTATTTTTATGTAATAAAGTTTTTTTATATATAGGTAATAAAGTCCAATCATTACAAAATATATCCTAAATAATAATTATTAATACTTCCTGTTTTGATACTTTGAACATCTCTGTGTTTTATTTATAGATCATACGTATGTTGTCAACGTCAGTTTCCCTTACTATAAAAAAAACTTAGACCATAATAAACACAATTTTAGCACTAACAAAATCTAATTCTCTCTCGATCTCCACTAATTTGGTAAATTTATTCCAATGTACAATATAATAATACTCATATCTATTTCACAAAAATTTGCAATTATAACATTACTCGTTAAAGCATCACGACCAAACGAACGAAGTAGCATATAATTAAGAAATAGTTATATACCCACGTTAATAACCAATCTACGAATAGATAAATTGTCATATATTTTGTAAACAAGTTAATTTTATGGTATAAATCTTTTTTTATAAGCTCTAATTTTTTTTAAAAAAAATTATTATAATTGTTTCGGCTTTTTATGCTGTAGTTAAAATTTTATATCAAAAGTAATTATGTCATGATTGTGATGAATATTCAGTCTAATTTTATTTTATTTTTTAAAAATATCTTGATGAAAACTTCGTCATCCAAAACTATTTCGTATTGCAAACACTCCTACATCCTTCGATTTAAAATTTTCGACTAGTCGAATACACCAAGTTCGCGCTACATCTGGCGTTGAATGGGTAAAGTTTTAAATCGTGACCGCCATGACAGCTGATATGTTCTAGTTGACGTGAAGAATGTGACGTTCTGTGCTCGTAGAACAAATGGCAGATTCGTTTTTTGAGTTAATTAATTCTATAACAGCCAGTAAAGTACGTTCACTTCTTAACCCATTTATGGGTAACCCAATTAGAATGTATTGCTTTATATATGGGTCTTTTGCCCCATACATTTATCAACACCAATGTTTAATTCTATTCATTTCTCAGCTTGTTTTTCATTCAGTTGTGTGGTTAATTGTACTGATATATTTAAGCACAGGTATTATCATGAAATGAAAAAATTACTGTTAGCTCTATCCTTACTATGACTGTTTTCATCATATTGCAACACGTCTCTAATGTCTGAAGTTTCGACGATTACTATTATTATACCATATGTAGTTATACAAAAAATTGGTATGATCTAAAAACTTTTTACAGTTAAATCCATACAAAGTGATTTTTCGTTTATCTGATTTTTAGCAATTCATAATTTAAAGTTTACTTTTTAGACGATATAAATAATTCTTGAGTTACTTCTTATGAAGTACTTTTTATTTATTTAACACTCTTGTAGCTTTGTTTTTAACTACATCAAAAACCATTTAATTCCCTATAAATTGCATTAAACTTTAAGGAAGGAATAGTTCATCCCAACTTCAAATGTTTTCTATTATATAATTTCTATAGTCTTCCTTAGTGATTATTTTAATTCTCATTTCAAACCTTAAAAGTATTAATTTTATGAAATAATATAATAAAGTTTGATTTGGTAGTAAATATTTTTGCAGAAAGATTTATTTTTGTGTTTATTTATAATATTTAAATGGTAGCACAAATATTGCAACTAAAAAATTTCATTATTACACAAGTAATTCATGATATAAGTACATTTTCATTACTTAGTTTTTGTAACTGCAAAACATTGTTTGATTTATGACAGTTCTCTATTAAAATTAATTTCAAAATTTTGAAAATTTGAAATTGATATTTTGGCAATATGTAAAAAATTAACACAATGAAAACATTAAAAATAGCTGAAAAAATTGGGCAAACCTTTTCTTTATGAAATGTAGCTGGAAAACGTTCATAGATATAATTTTTTTAAGGGGGAGGGGAGGAACGGGATTGATATGGCTCTTGTATTTTATGAAAAAATTTACCCATGACAGATGTGCTTAATAAATTAATGATTATCTTGTTTCCTGTTTAATTCAATACACATGCTGCTTTTACAGCAAAATTTAGTTTTATTAAATTTGTTAAAGTATATTAATAGAAAATAATATTGAAATATTACGTTAAATAATAATGTACCTTGACAACATATTTGTCCCAGTAAGAAATATTTCTGGTTCACTAGTTTTTATCAGCAAATTCTAGCTTATATTTAATAAAAACTCTAGCTTTACAAACAAACAAGATTCCCAGTGGTATCTATATTCAACAGGTAAAATTCACAAATTTATAAGAAAAAATTAAGTTGTTATATTGATGAGAACAAATAGTTTAATATATCTTTTAATTGATCATTCACTTATGATACATTTCGTGAACCTAATTAGACTCATTGGATTGTGCAGGGTTTACTTGATGAAGGGTTGCATGATGAACCAGGTCAGGGCCTAGATGATGAGGAAGAAGAATATGATGCGCTAAATGATGAAACATTTGGAACTGATGCCTTAGGTAAGATGTTCATTTTATCCATTTTATTAAAAATAGTACATAAATTCAATATTCAGAAACTTTATTTGCATACATCAGAAATGGAACTAATATTGATTTATATCCTTAATTATTTTGATATTTATTTTTTGTTTGAAATTATTCAATACTGTCACTTTTATTAAATCACCTGTGTTCAGATTAAATGCAATGATATAATTAGACCTTTAGCCTAGTTCACACAATCAACAGTTTTCCACGTCACACTAGGTACACAGAATTATATGGATCCTTTCCGACAATCCAGAGCACGCTATGCAACTGTCGGCTACTGCCGATCCATTTGTCATCAACCGTAGGTATGCACCTCATCTATCCACTCCTTTCCATACTTGTCAACACTGCGGATACGCAGCCCTATTGTTGCCTTCACATGAACCACAGTCTGTCGACAGCACCTGTCGTGTGCAGTTCTATTTATCGTTAATTATTTTTGTTGCATATTATTTTGTGTAAATGAGTGATTTTTTATGTGGAAAAATTCATCATTGAAGTTGAGAAACAACATTGTTTATGGGACTTTAAAGGAAAAGATTATATGAATAAATTTTTAAAAAACCAGAATCATGAATGGAGCCAGGAAATATCATTTTATTATTATTATTTTAGCTAATACAATTACATATTGTTATGAAGTGTAATTAGCAAGAAAATACAGTAACCAACGAACTTATTCAATGAGCTGCCAATTTAACCAATAAATTTAAATTTATAGTTGAAAAATTTGTTTTTTCAGCTTTTAAAGTGTGCTTGAAAATTGCTGCATTACATGTAAACTAAATAGTAAGTAGAGTTAATACGAAAATATTGAAAAAATAAACTTTTTAGGATGTTGAAAAAGTTAATCAGACTCAGAGTACAACCTCAGAATGAACTAACGAAAGTTGAAAAAAGACTGGCGTGTATAGGAACAATGACAAAGGGTATGGAGGGGGGAGTGTTGACTGCAGTGGTGTTGACAGATTGTTGCCAAGTGTGGCTGACAGTGGATTGCAAGTAGTGTGGACAGAAAGTTGACAATGTGAAACAGCCCTTGCATTGTAATGTCCTTGTTAGGTACATACATCAATAAAATGGTGCAAGTCTAAAATATACTCAGAACTTGTTGCTTTTATTTCAGGTTTTGTTATGGCATCTTCCAAAGAGTTTCTTGCCAAATATATATTTTCTTGGAAAGAGTTTTGTCTACTGCCTGGGTAATCATTACTCAAGGCTCTAGATAGAAATATTCCATAATGCTTTTTTGTAAGAAAAAACTTTAATTCATGTTACATAAACTTATTTTTCACAAAATATATACTTCCTTTTGTAACAAGAGCTCATGTAAGGTACTGGATATAATAAATATATTAGTGAAACATTTATTTGAGAATTATTTGATCACTGTATTACAAGCTTGTATTTACTAATTATATTATTGTGTTAAAGGTTAATATGTTTACAACAAATTTAAGAATTTCTTATATTTAAAAAATTCTTGAATAATATTAAAAATAATTTCTCAAGTGATTTTAAATGGATTACTTTTTTGTAAAGTTTTTAAAAAAATACTAAGAAGTACTCAGTATATAATATATAATTGCATCAAGGAAATTTTCTAACAATGACAAATGTAAAAGTGTGACTTTATTAAACTAAATCATTGAAATTTAATAAATGTGATGATATAAATTCCACAGACAAGGTAAAGCCATGCTTAATACCTGTGAAAATAAAAGGTCCTACATAGGTATAAAAATATTTGTTATTTTTAATTAATATATTTGTTTTAAAATAACAATTTGGGTGTTAATTGATATTAATGTGGTATTACGAATGTTCCATTAAACAAATGTACACAAGATTGAAATAATATTCCCACCTGAACATTGAGAGAACATGTATTATCCTGTGTTTTACATTGGCCAATTATGTTATATTCCAACAATATTTCTATTCCATAAAAGGCACAAATTTTTGCTCCCTAGGCTGTGATCAATGTAAAATACTTGATTAATTAAATATGTTCAGCCATTTTATATCATTTCTTACTTCATTAAGAGGGCGACTGGGAGGAGGACCATGAGAAACTTGCTGAAATAGCTGAACAGTCACGCCAGCACCAAAGCAGTTACAGTGAAGAATTAGATGATCTAGATTTAGAAGCTAACTTGGCCCATCTTGTTCTTGAAGATGATTATGATGATGATGTGGTCATTGAACACAGTGATGAAGAGCGACAGAAAGAGGTATTTGATACTGTTTTATAGAATGTTTTTAACCTTTGATATTTACCAATAGTGGACTTATTTGATATCGGTTATTGTCTTTTGTAATAACTGTCTGTTTGAATCCTTGTTTAAATTACCAAATACTCTTTGAGTTTCACTTATCCATTGTTTAGATTCCATGACTGATTTTTTTTAAATAGTAAAATGGTTCTCAATTTTGATTTAAGTATTGATTTATGTAGGCAATTTTCAAATGCTTGTAAATAATTGTGCACTGCTGTTTTTGAAATGCTATATACTAATTACAATTTTTCCAAACTGAGGAAAGGTACATTGGTTGTTATATATATTTGGATGGGAAAGACAGATAGCTTATTCAACTTAACTAAAATCAACAATAGGTCCAGAAATAAAAGTTCAAATTTTTGAGCGCCAGAAAATAGGTTTGAACTACTTGCTGGCCAGGCACAAAATGACAAATTCAAACTGTGGTGCACCAGCCCTTAGACAGAAACAATTGACACACAACAAAGCCAACAACTCTGTCTCCCTCTCAAGGAAAGGATACAACAATGGAAAATATAACATTTTATAGTAATGTAGTCTCTTTTTTAAATAATAATGTAAAGTGTTTGAAGAAAGAAAAGGTCACTTAGCTGAATCATTCTATCCAACATTTAGCACATGATGAAACGGGTCTCAATAGGAATTTGATATCAGCCTGAGCACTCCAAACAAGTCTCTGCAGGCCTACTACAATGCACAACTTATTTGTTCAGTAGCTGTGCTTGTAAGAGGTTGTGAAGTTAGTGTTAGAAGTGAAGTTCATTGTTTGGAATTGTGTGTGTGTGTGTGTATTTATTTTCATGTTAATAGCTTGGCAAGTTCAATGGAGTGTCTGATGGTTTCTTTGTAAAAGAAGATTGCCATAAAACACATCATCATCAATTTTGTAAAGAAATTTTCAAGTCAGTGTTCCACTTTGAAATCACATTTTTGGAAAAGTCTGTAGTAATCCATTTCGGAGCCAAAAATAGGTGGTAAATAAAAGCTTAAGAGAAATTAAACTGCAGCGGTTAAAAAGCTAAAACAATTCGGTTTATTTGATCCTAGAAATTTCACTTTGCCCTTCATGTTACAAAAAAGTATTCAACTTTTAAGTAAATTCCAGTGTATAGTGAATACTTCGTAGCTGACTGTAATTGAAATAAACTCAGTTTGTTCCAAATTGGAGATTTCTCCAGCCACTTAAATATTGAAGCTAAAAAATAAGTCCCAAATGGTTCTTGGTTTACAAATACGAGGGAAAAAATTCTGATGCTGGTAAAAGAAAGAGAAATCATTTAGTGAAACATGAATTGTTTCTCTCCTTTCTAGCAGTTGGTTTACAGGGTGTGAATATTACAAATTAGTATAGACTATATGTGAGACGAATGCCACGCACTTGCGACAGTGTGGCATGATATGTTATAAATACTTTGTAATTTTATATATATATATTGGTATGGAAAGGATAGAGAGATAGGTTGTGGCTTACCTGAAAGTGAAGTACGGTGTCGCCATGAGGAACTGAAGGTTGTTCTTCAAATTTTCGGAGGCTCTCAGCCTCCTTCTTCAGGAAGGAGTGTTACACCATTCCGTGCACCGGCCGGCTGCGGACTGCACGGCCGGTGCACGGAATGGTGTAACACTCCTTCCTGAAGAAGGAGGCTGAGAGCCTCCGAAAATTTGAAGAACAACCTTCAGTTCCTCATGGCGACACCGTACTTCACTTTCAGGTAAGCCACAACCTATCTCTCTATCCTTTCCATACCAATATTTTTGACAATGTCACATTCTCACTATTACAATATATATATATATATATATATATATATATATATATATATATATATATATATATAACAGATGAATATGTCTTAGAATATAGCTGAAAGCACTCTATCATATTTTTTGACGAACAATGGTTTTGTAATTAATCATACAGTTTATCAAAGAAGATTTTGCCTTTTGTAGTAAAGAAGAAAAAGTGAATTAGTTTGCTATCTGAACAATTCAGCAAAGGGACCTTATCTTTGTTGTACACTAGACAATATTGTTTAGAAAAAATTTACATTCTAACAAAAAAAATTGATCTTTAAAGAACCCCAAATGTTTATATTTTTTAAAGTTGATTAATTTTAAGCAATAAATACAAGTGTATTCATTTGTTTGCTAATCTACTTTTCCCAGGGTTTGCTGTGTTTTGCTCACATTGAGGATTCATTTTTCACAGTTTTTTAATAGCTTTACCAAGGATAGTATATGAAATGAAAAATATTTAAATTGTTTTTTAATTTTTTAATTAATATATTTGTACTGAAATAAGAATCAATTCATTACTTATTACATAAGACATACCAAAAATAATTAACTTTTTAAAAACTTTGTCTGTGTTTGTATTCTCTAATAAATCACAGATTTTGAAATTAGAATTAATGCTCTATCTAAAACGTCTTAAATTTTACCTTCTCACCTTGTTTTTTATGGGAATGTAGTTTAGTCTTCTGTATCCTATTTACCAACGATTATAGTCTTCCCATTCTGTGACCCGTCTTTTGCTGCTTTTTGAGTTAAACCTCAAAGCTGCTAACTTTCTGGAATAAAATTACAGTTACTTTCAAATTATAACTGAGCAAATATTTCCTTCAATTTGCATTATTTCAATCTATACTTTAACCTTTACTATCACAATCTGTTAGCTAATTAAATTGATTATGACTGTTTTTTGTAAGTTTTTAGTATATTGTCAAAAAATAAGCTAGGATGTAAAAATAATTTTTTATGCCAATTAATTCATATTAAATAGGACATTTAGATAGGAAAGAAATACAGCCAAGTTATATATATATATATATATATATATATATATATATATATATATATATATAATTGCAATATTGGTATGGAAAGGAAAAGCTTGTGGCTTACCTGAAAGTAAAGTGTGGTGTAGCCATAGGAAACCGAAGGTTGTTCTTCAAATTTTCGGATGCTCTCAGCCTCCTCCTTCGGGTAGGAGTGTTACACGATTCAGTGCACCAGCTGGCTGTGAACTGTGGTTATTGTAGCACTTCTCAAATCAAATGCTTTCTTAATATACCCACGAAGCATGGTTTTCTGGGTCCATAGTCTGCTATTTGTGTGTTTGGTACAGTCTATTTTTTTTTCACTCAAATATTGGGTACATATATGTGGCTTACACAAATATACTATATTTACATCACAAATTATTCTAAGCTGAATAGCCAGGTAGTACCTTTGTACCCTCTATAATGGTAATTGTTTTTTTTACTATATCAGTTTATGATAATAAATTATATCAGCATATATGTGCATTAATATTTTTAAAATGACATATTTCAAATTTGTTTCAGGTTGACAGTAGATTTTCAAATGTGACTGGTTACAGTAGCTCTGCTCCTACTGACTTTTCAGTTTGGAGTGTGGGAAAGTTAGATGCTCCTAATTTGCAATCTAATGCTAGAGCAATAACTCCAAAACCCATTCCTGGTGGGAAAGTACGTATTTTTTTCTTATTTACTTGATTTTATACCATCAAGATTTCTCATTTTTTTAAAAAAAATCATTCAGTAGTCTTAAATTACACTGATTTATTCATATAAATACATATGTGTACAAATAACATCTGAAAAATTTTAGTGTTTAATTGCATATTATTTTTACTCACTCAATTAAAAATTTTAAATTGCTCAATTGTCACTACTTTTCATACTGTTAATTATTTAGATTGTACTTTTTCATTGGTAATCTTTTGTAAGTTATACAAGTATTTTATAATTTTAAAAATGAATCTATATTGCAGTTGTTTCCATTTTAAAAAGTTTAATCATTTTTTACTAGAATGTTTGTACTGTGGAAGAATTGGAACGAGGTCTTATACAAAATGTTACACAAACTACCTCTACACCAAAACCTCCACCTGGTGTGCTTAGAGTTGAAGATATTGAGCGTGATCTCACTACACCTGCATCAAGAGGAGTTAGGCAAATTTTTCCTCAAGCATCTCAGGTATAGTAAAGTAATATTTAATTACGTTCACTGCAGGCATTTGTAAAGAACACCATTTAAAACTTCAAAAATTATTAGGATATTATTTAATAACCCTATGTTTTGGTGCTAATTGTGAAGTACATGATTAGAAATTTTTAAAAATCATTAAGGTTTTATTTATTAGGCCCATGTTGTGGTGAGCCAAATTGTAACTTATAATTATTTAAACTTATTTAATAACATTTAATTATAGGAGTGGTT
Source organism: Zhengitettix transpicula (assembly GCA_037074705.1). Lineage (NCBI taxonomy): Eukaryota > Metazoa > Arthropoda > Insecta > Orthoptera > Tetrigidae > Zhengitettix > Zhengitettix transpicula. The sequence continues at coordinate 181,942,269 of CM073591.1, read as the reverse complement.
TCGTGTAAACATACACATTTAAATATTAATACGCAATTAAAATATATTATGGAATTTATGACAAAATTACCTAAACATGATATAATAGAAATGTGTGAAATAATAAGCTTATTTTATATGAACCGTATAAATTTTTATAGCTTAGCAAAAATATAACTTCAAAAATTATTTAAGAAAACGTATAATTTAAAGTTGTCTAAGAGAAAGATAAAATAAATAGTCCAATTTTTTACAATAAATAAAAGTTCATTAAGTGTCTACTTTACCGAACAGTTCGATATCTTGGCTGCTACAATGCCCAAAATCAATATCCAGGATGACCAAATACCATGTGGACAAGACAACACAGCAGGATCAGGATGTCACCAAATATTTGCCGTTTGACTGCACCTGTGTCATCCACTCAGGCTGCACACATGCAACAAACCTTGCCTCGACTAACCACTTTTACTATCTATGAAATATAATAAGTACCAATTTGCACACCTCATTGTTCACTAACCCTTTGATCTGTCCTGTTACTTACGAATTTAACTAACCACTTTTTTCACAAAATCTTGTCTGTTTTTTTACCTTGTGGCTGCTGAATCTAGAAAATTCTCACGTGTTCACATATTGACACAATAGTGGTGTTTGTCTTTGTGCCTTAAATATTAGACCACAAATACTTTAGATTCATTTATTTTTCCCTTGAAGAAATTTATTTAACATATGTATCATGCATGTTACAATAAATTTATTCTCATATTAAGTAAAAACTTTGGCTCTTTGACCAATTGTATCAAATTCATACTGCCAGTGCTGATTGGAGTTGAAATTATGGTTACATGTAGTCGCTGTTGTTAATCATCTTACCAGCTATGAAAAGTATTGAATCCACACCAATCTGTTATTGTGAACATTTACTAATTATCCCTTTTTCAGCCTCACTATCATGTTAAAAGGGGCTTAACTTGGCCTTATGGGTAGTGTCACTGTTCACCTTCACATTCCACAAACTTCTAAAATTAACACTAATATCAATTAATTGTCCCATTCCTCACACTGTTAGGGGTTGAATTTTTTCTTTAAATGTATAATAAGTGTCTATTACTCTCAGTTCCATACAGTTGTTGATTCAACAAAGCTGTCATTCTTGAATCATTTTTCCATCTACCCCCTTCCATCCCACCCTATGTTGTGTCTGCCAAATTTGGTTGAAAGTGTTCCATGCATTTCAGAGTATATGCAGTACATATTTAATTTTTATATAAGGCAAGTAAGGGTGATTTGATATTGTCAGAATAATTTATATGAACAGGAATGAGCAAGAATTAATGGGCTGCCTGATATTGAGAGCTGCTATTGCCATTTAAAACCACAGGTGGTACTAGCTGCCTTCAGGAAATGGTAGTGCACCTCAACCATTCTTGGTTGGTGGAGGAAAAACGAAGGGACAATTAAGAAGCTAAAGAGGCCTATTTAATCCAAAAATATCTGAGAGGTGAAAGAGTTGAACTGTTTCCAGTTTGATATGGTGACACTACGTAACTCAATTTCTTTCCCCCTATTTCCATCCCACCCCAACCTCAATCTCCCACATCTCACTCCCCCTCCCATCATTTTCTCCCCATCTCCATCCCTCTGCCATTTGTCACCTGCCTATATCAATAGAATTTTTTGTATAAACAGATTGTTTTGGAACGTAATAGGAGGTAATAATTTTAATGTTTCTCAACTGTAATTCTACTGCTTTATTGTACTAATTGGGGAAGTAAAAGGTTTTAATTATTATTTTTATACTATCTCATGAGAAGCATGATGTATTTTGTTTCCTATTTATATCTTTAATTAAACATTTATATTTGTTTTTACTTCATAGTTCATCTATCACCATGTTTTTCATAGTACTAATAGTGATTTTTAAAGTAATTAGATTTAGAATTAAGTTTTACCAATTCATTCAACATACTTTTAGCTGCTTGTTTGGAATATGACATCTATGGACCAATTGCTGATATTGTGCTATGTTCATAAAAAGATATATGTATTATTTTGAAATTACAGGACTTGGTGGTATTACGGAATGCTCAGAATTCTGTTGGAAGAAATGTTGGTTTTCCACCTCATCTTCCACCAGTTTTAGGATTAAATAGGCCCCCTCAGCCTCCCAATGGTCCCTTCGTTGTTCCTCCACCAAGAATGGTTGGACCACCTGGTATTCACCCAGCCATGCTGCACCAGCAAAACCATAGATTAATGAGTAAGTTATATTGTATGTTAGTAATGGTGCATATATTAACTTAAATAAAAACCAACTCTTAAGGACAAGCCAGATATATAATTTTTCTATGTTTTTACTCTTATGCACATTACAAAACTGTGTTACCTGCTCATTGAAGAAATAATTACAAAACTAAAATGATTTTAATTCTTGATCTTGGGGGATTCCATTTACAGTCAAGTGCAGCACAGTTACTCTCATTCATTCACTGGTAATGTTATATTGTCCATTATATATCTACCAATATGTTTGAATAGTACAAATATGTAGTTTGGAATCTGACATGACATACTTGAATAATTAACTCAGTTCCCATGATTGTTGGAGAATATTTCTTAGTCTTGGGTTATTATTGTACTTCTAGAATGGTTGGCTAGATGACTGTTTTCTAGTTTGACTGCATACTTTCCGAGGTTTAATAAATCATGCTGTAATATTTTTGTACTTTCTTCCAATACTAAATTCTTCTCACCGACTTCTGCAATTTAATTTTCCAATTATCTCAGATAATGGAAACACCATTTAATGTACCCACTACACCAATAATCTTTAAACTTTAAATATTAATGTGCATAGAGAAGTTTACCCATATTTTCTTTTGTTTTTCTTAAATAAAGTATCATTTGAGTAGTAATAATTATTCAAATGAAATTAAAGTATTGTTTACAAACAATAATAATTGAAGAAAAAGTTCTCGGGTTTCCATCTGGGTAAAACAGCGATTGTAACGTGACTTTTGACAACCAAATGCACTGCATTGCTGTTTTACCTGGGTGGGAACCTGAGAACTTTTTCTTCAACAAATACACCAGGAAAGCCTTTGATCTTTAATAATAAATTATTACTCTATTACAGACATTTTTATTTGCATTTTCTTTCCTATCATATGTTTGTTAGAAAGAGTGTGTGAAAATGATAATTTGTGCCTTCTTTCAAAACAAACAAGAAACCTATCTTATTCACAGAATAGGTCTTAGCCATTAATACAATTTGAGACAAGATACTTGTTTTGGTACAGAAAATATTAAATAGTTTTGTTAAGAAAGGGAGAATATTTTAAGTAATTTTAATGAATTCTAATTTACTGTGTATTATTATAAATTATATATTTTTATCTTTTAAAAATTTTATTGGCTTAAAATTATTACATTTCAGGCTCCAATCCTAATATTCTTAGATTTCTTCCACCACATCTAATAGGCCCTCATCCATCTGTTGGAAAAGGACTTCCTCATCATCAAGTTTATCCTGGTGAAAATGGAATGCTTCGACCCTTACATCATCGCAGTCCTAATATGCCATATCGGCCTGGATTTCCGGTGTGTAATAAAGATATACTTAAATAAAAATATAATAAGTCTGTTTTGAAATGTAATAATAAGACAAAATGGCCAAATGACGGACAAAATGAAGTAATGATATAAATACTGCTTAAGGTTCCTAATATTCTTAGTGTGGTATTTATATCATTATTTAATTTTGTCTCTCATTTGGCTATTTTATCTTATTATTAAAGTTATATTTGAAACTGGTTTAGGTTGAGATTATTTCACTTGTGCAAACTGCATTATGTTCTACACCAAATTGTCATATTTAATATTGTAACTTTCTAAATGGGAATATAAATATGTAGGATAGTTTTTTAAAAAGGATTTTTAATATCTGTGTGTTAGCAAAAAAAAATGGCTTTAACAAATACAGTAGTATTTGATAATTGTTTATTGACAAAATAATTATATTTCAGCCTCAGTTTTTGACAGTTATTAATATAAATACAAATAAGTTACAAAAATTCTACTTTGTTCATGATTATAAAAGTTTTAGTGAGTAATGCTATTTATTTCTGTTATATGTAGGTCTTTTTTTGTATCTCGTTTCTCTAGACCCATACAATACTGATCTAGTGCTCGGCAGCGTGTTTGAATTGTCATTTCAGCAATGACTTGTTAACTTTTTTATGCTCTGTTCAAAAGATCTTTGCTATAATAGAATGTTGGTATGCACTACAACAAACAAAACTTGGTTTTGATTTTGTAATTGACGTGGATGGTAACAAATATTTTGATTAATTTGACCAATACACTATTGTTGCTATATTTGTAGTCTCCCGCCAGCACTACAAAAAAAATTATATTTATTTGCTATCTTACATATTGTAAAATAAAATAAGTAATCTCAATTGTTCATGGTTTCACTATTTTCTTCCTTGCCCCCCTTTTCCCATGATTTCCCCTTACTGAAAATGTTTAGTTTTTTAGAAGTGTGTTCATGCGGGGAGATTAAGATATAATTTTAAATGTATAAATTTCAGTTATCTGAAGAACTAGCCAAAAATTCTGCAGTATATCTATATCATTAAATTTCATTTTGCCTATTTTATTTTTCAATGATTTATTTTGTTTCAGGTTAATTTAGAGCACTTTCAGAACCATGTTGGTAGACATCAACAACTCTACAACCAGCAACAATGGAATGGTCGAAGTATTAACAACGGATATAACAGGTTTCCTAATAGACAACAAAATGGTGAATTTGACGAATATGCTGGTCTTATGACACAACGTGAACGACAGTGGCTGCTGAACATTCAACTTTTACAACTTAATACTGCACAATCCCACATTGAAGATTACTATTACACTGTAGGTCTTTTCATTTACAGCAAAATACTTCAAAATAATATATAACCTTGTTTTGTATATTTAATAAATTTGTAATGATGTGAAAATTAGTTTTTTCACAATATTTTTGAATTATGTTGCAAATGTGCAAGAAAAACAATAATACACTTTATTTTTATGACTTTGTCAAAATGCAATAAATTTACAATTAGAGATTAATGTATTTACTAACTTACATTTCAATTTATAATTATAAATTTCTATAGTTTTAGTTAAATATTACCATCATTTATAGTCAAGACTATTTTAAATTTTGTTGCTAAATCATTTTAGGTGTTTGTGTCGAGGCAACCAAAAAGTGAAAAAGATGTTATCAGACCTACTGATTTGAGGGAGAGTCTGGGGCATAGGGAACGAAGAGATAGTCAACGTTCAGAGCAAGGGACATTGCAACCTCGAGTTTATACACCTGCACAGTTTGAAAATTCTCTTGGTAAACTGCAGGTACTGTCCTTCTTTGCTCTATGCACCATACTACTTGTTCTGCCAGACTATAATAAAATAGTTGAATGTACTTCTGCTACTGCATGTATTGTGATGGACTTTTGTTGTGACCATTGCACAATGTAAAATTGTCAGAATTATGTTAGGTGCATAATGTGGTATGATTTATGTGATGTTTTCTGCAATATCACATATTTGGGAAAGATATTGTCCAATGTATTTTATGTTATTATGCTTTATTTATCCCCTTCTCAACCTTTGCCATTCATGTATTGATTCAGTACACATTTTTTAGTATTCCAGGGTTCACTCAATTAAATCATATATTTCATCAAATATTCTGCATAACTGTGAAACTCTGTACTTCATTGCTTTCTTTTCATCTTACCACATTATTCAATATGAGTGAAGAGTAGCCTATATACTACTTGTTGACATTAGTTTAAAGTCGACATCTAATGAGTTTCTCATTTTCTTTGTTAATATAAATTCATGGTAATTTTATATATATATGTTGAAAGTAAAGCAAATATGTAATTAAAATATAATGCAAAAGAAGGTATTTAAAAAATTAGGGAGGAATTGAGGATATGTGAATGTGGGGGAATTTATTTTTCTTAAAAAAAGCTACTTGAAAAATATATACATTTAAAAAATCATTAAATAACACACTTAAAACCAATAAAAAGTCCTGAACCTATGATGTTTTTATTATACAAACATAAGTTATAAGGACCTGTTATTAGTTTTAAGTCTGTTGTTTAATGGTTGTACCAGGTCCAGATTTTTATCGAATTATATCTAAATCCTTAAATTTGCTGAGAGAGCATGCATGAAATCGTAGTGATGTTACTGATGCCAACCTCAGCACATTCTCCTAATGAAGTGCCCTTAAGACAAAGCAGTCCTTAAAATAATTTTAATTACACTGAATAAAATCTCCTCAGGCTTCTGAGTGAAAATATGTATGTGCAACGTTTTGATGACATTCACCGTCATCGTTTTCTAGATTTGGTTAGAAGCTCGAGAAAATTTGAATAATTCTTTAGACTGAGAAAGACTGAATTCTTTATTAATTACACTGTAAAAATAGACACAAACTGTAAAGGAAAATGTTATGATCATGTAAGGCAATAATTAATAATCTGAAAGATAGCCAAATACAAACAAAAGAAATGATAATATAAATACCACACAACATTTCAGGAAGCCTTATTCCCTTTCTTCAGGTGTATAAAAAACACAAGAACCTAGAATGACACAACTGCATTAGTTAGTTGACAAAATTCAAAAGCTTTGAAGAAAGGAACAAGGCTACCAGAAACATTGTGTGGTATTTATATCATCACTTCTTTTGTCTGTATTTGGCTATCTTTCTTATTAATTTTCAATCAAACATAAATTTTTCATTTTAAGACAATTCTTTCTTGCTTTCTAGTCCATATTAATAATTTTGACAAAGCTGCATCATCCTTGGAAAACATTTTTCACTGGTGCCTGAGACAAATTTCAACATCTCACAATGTCACACTTACTAATTCTTAATTTAGACTATCTCTGAAACTATGTTTCCACAAAAGAGATTAACAATTTTACTTGTATGTGCTCAAAAACTGCTTAATGATGGTAAACATTTGAATTGCAGCCATTTACATACAGCCAATATTATCCCATAACTACAAGCACTTGTATTATTAATACACTGTTTCCTCACAATTGTGGACCTGATCATGTATACAAAAACTTTAGTAACTACTTTACAACTATATATTGTAGGCTTTCCCTGTGAATAGAATTAAGAAAAATTTCTAGTGTTCCCACTAGTTATGTTGTTTTGTACATAAACAAATATGTTAAATGCATAGCACTACCTTCTTATATGATGGAAGAAGATGGTGGTGATAGCCATCTGACGTATTTTACTAATAAACAAGAACAAAGATTTAAACATGATGAGACCAAATAGGTTATTTAAGAATAGAATTTTAAGTGTTGTTAAGATTATATGTTAATTTTTAATGTTAGTTGCAGCAAAGTCAATTATATATAATATAGTTCACATTTGTTATGTATCCATAGGAGTAATACAGATAATCATTTCATATGTGAAAAATTTTAATCTGTAAGCAATTGTCATAATTTGTGTGTTTCTTAAGCAAGAGAAATATAAAATAAAATTGAAGAAAATAATCACAAAAATTCTGTCAATCGTTTTTGTTGCTGGTAAAATATAGTTTGGCTCATGACCAATGACTTAATGTTTTAGGTCTAAATTGTGTTGTTCCAGAATTGTAGAATTTTTACCAAATCTTGTAAATAAACTTTAGTCAGGAATTTCTCAATGTACTTCAATGATTATTCCAAACTTCTCAAATAATTCATAACTAGTGATAAAACTTGGGTTATACAGATATTATGTAGAAAAAAAAGGCCAAATTGAGATGGAACACATTTATGAGTGCTGCTCTGAAGGGTACAGAAATCATATTGAGAAATGAATAAACTTTTATAAGATACATAAAAGTTCTGTGTGTTAAATAATTATTTAATTATTCTAATACCAACTTTGTCAATACTAACAGTTATTTAAAATTATTTGTGAATAATTAATTTAAAGATTTATTCAATGCTATATTTCCAGGTGGGTAGTATAATGGCCCCAAGGAAAATAATAGATATGGATATTGTATCAACAGAGGCCTTAGATACAGCTCTTCCAACCGTACAAAAAGATTCTAGGAAAACAAAACAATTGTTATTGGAAATAGAAAGGGTATGTTTTATTACTAAATTACTTTCTTTACCTTTATATGCTAAAAAAATGTATTGTATTAAATAAATTAAATTTTCATATGCAATTTCTACAATTCGTAGATATTTGGCTGTTTTCTATAAGTAATTTTAATATATTTAATTTAGCTTTAATAAGTTTATTATATGGAATGTCCATAAACCATTAGCAATATTTTTATTACAGCTATATTTGTTGTTATTGCAAGTAGAAGACCTGTCAAGTCCTGTGCCTGAAATAAGAGAAGCTGCTGTTGATGACAAAACAGATCTTTTACAAAAAATTACAAATGGTCTGTTAATGGAAGATAGGCTTGTTAGTATAATGTGCATTCGCAAAGGAAAGGTGAGGATGAAATATGTAAATTGAAATTTTAATATGTATATTCACTTTATTTTTTTATAGAATCTGAACAGTGTATTGTGTTAAATAGATTAGAGGCTTTCCTGGTAAATATGAACTGTTTAGTCACCATTTAATTTAATAATACAGTATATATTAAAATGTATTCAACACTGTACTATACAGCCTGAATTCAAGGAAGAATTAGTCTTCCAAGGAGTTAATATGTTGTGAACTATTCCACCAAAGAGAAGGAACTGTCAGGTAAACAGTAAGAGGTTTCTCAAGTACAAAAATGAATTTACAAAAAAAAAGAAGAATACTATGTAAGCCAAATATAATTATAAGTGGGGGATAACTTTACTTTTTCTGTACCATATAAAATGTAAGGAAAGTTCCTTATCTGTGCAAGTAGTGGGTAGAATGTTGAGCCATGTTTGTGTGCATCTATGATTAAAGTAAGAATCATAGTTGATGACACAAGCAGCCCTGAGGAGCTGTTATCTCTATAATTTGACAGTACTGTGACAGATGTTGTGGTCCAGAAGACAGGTAAGTAATGTTTTCTTCATTTATGTGTGTATCATCCTGTGAAAGTTAGAGGAATCACAAACAATGCACGTCAATCACTTTTCAGGTTGGAAATGTGTGACAGACTGCTGCGTTGGTGAACTTTGTCCACTTGAGGAATTTACAGACATAGCTCAACTTCCTACTGTGATAAGAATGACTCCCTTGACTATTTATAAGTGCAATAAGGAACGTAGGTTTTCCCGATGTAGTTGCTGTATGAAACTTTCTCGGGATTCCAATCGGGTACGGGTAGCATAGTTAAGTAAACACAATGTTTCGATGGCTTGTACCGCTATGTTCTTCAGGTGAAGTGCCATTCGAAGTAGGTAGGGCTGTTTATATAGCCCCGTCCATGGTACCAGGGATGTCTCTATTGGCTCTGGTCTGTAGGTGGTAGGGGTGGGCAACTGGTGGTATCCCCTCCCCGTTGCCTCTTCGGTTCGTTGCAACCGCCTCCGGCGACCTCGGCGCGCCGTTGCCGCGTTGGCGGCTGTACTCCCCGGAATGCCCGGCCGTTCCTCGGCGTACGGGACCCCCGTAGCAGGGCAACGGCCGGGGCCCAGGCCTTGCTCAGCTGGTAGCCTGTGTTCCTATGTATTAGCTCCCTGTCTCGTAGTAGATCATTCATCTTCTCCAAGTAGGCAGAAGAAGACAAAATCACTGTTGCGTTGCCTTTGTCTGCTGGCAAGACCACAATATCGTCACATTCCCGTAGTTGTCTCAGGGTCAAAAGTTCTTTATGTGACATGTTGGGTTTCGGTGGTTTGGCCCTACTCATGATTCGGCAGATTTCACGCCGGTTTCTTCTGCAGCCTCTGCCGGAATCCCGTGGATAGCCCCTTCTATGCCGCACGTAATTTGTTTGATGGGTGGTGTTCTGTTGGTCGGAACAAAGTTGAGACCTTTGGCAAGAGCCGAGATTGTTGCCGTATCCCCAGAATCTTATCTGAAACATTGACTACAGTTCTCTGGCTTAATAGATCCACGACCAGACTCTTCTTTACTTCGAGTGTCTCAAATTTCTTGGTTTGTCTGTTTCTGGTCTGCTTTAGGCACATCTGTGCCTGTGCTGTGGTAGTGGTGTTATCCACTAGTTCCCAGATGTCAACCGAGAGTATTTTCGACAGCCGTAGGTGTTCAGCCAGCAGTTTACTGCTGACAGTCTCAAGTTCTCGTCTTGTATGCTGAATCTGTTCCTTCACAAGCGCTAGGCTCGATCAGCACTTCACCTGAAGAAGATGGCAGTGCAAGCCATCGAAACGTGTTTACTTAACTACGCTACCCAGTTGGAATCCCGAGAAAACTTCATCCAGCTATTTATAAGTTGCCGGAAGTCTTTAGTTTTATAGTGTTGTATTGAAAAACATTTAGTGATTTAAAAGTTGTAATGTGCTAAATATTTATGTATATATATATAATCAATTTATTGTTTCAGAAACTAGTTCTTCGCTTTCTCCCTTTATTAGCAGCTGATAGTCCTCAACTTGCAGAGTTGTGGAATAAAGTTCTTTGGGGTTTGGTTTCTGTTGCAAGAAGAGACACAGAAGGACTATTTGAACAATTTCAGCGATGGATTACTCATCAACCATTCTCTGTGTTACTCCAACAAGCTCGCGTTTTGGAACAACTGAGTGAAAGTCGTACAACTTCTCCTGTTGGTCGAAATTTTTTTGTGTTTTGTCTTACTAATAAGGTAAACATTCTCAATTTATGTTGTTGTATTTATTTGAAAAATTTAATGCTTGATATTTTTATAATGTATTAAATTAACTACAATTATGTTTTATTTTAAGCAGTATTTTTGAGAGAAATGTCTCCTTGCTTCTCAAATTAATACCAGATATAAAAAATTAATCTCTTTCTTATTTTTATTTTAGTCTGTCTTTTAATTATTTAATATATATTTTCAGTTTATTCTTTCATTGTTGGGAGCAATTTTGGAGCGTGCTGAAACCTTGCAAGCAACTGTAGAAGAAAATGTATTGGAGGAGTGGAGTAATTTCGTCCAACATTTGGCAGATGCTGCTGAAACTGTGACAGTGCAAGAACCTTTACCAGAATCACTGGATCCAGAACTTATAACTCGTCACTTGGAACGACATTGCCGGTACAAATGTCAAATGGTCACCCGTGTGTTTTCGCAGACTACAGATTCTAAACCCATTAAATCATCGTAAGTAATGGGAACTCACATGTGAATGTATTGTTTGTGACTGAACATTGCCATGCCATAATAGGTGCTGACTTTGGTAAGATGCAGTCTATATATCCAGTTTACTGGTTTTCAAATTGAATTCATATTTTATTTTAATAAGTGAAGCAGAAATTCTTGCATTTTGGATATTATAGAAATTATACACATCATGGGTATCTAATAAATTAGTTATTACATGAGAGACCAATTTTTAAGCTACTGATATGTCAATTTTGAAATTTAGCTGATTAATATTTTGAGCATATTATTGTTTTTTTTATTTAATTCCTTCATTGAAATAAGTGAAAAAAGTCTTGTTTTAAAATATTAATTTGTGAAACATGATTTTAAACCATCAGGCTGGTACAATTGACTATGGATCTCAATATTACTTTTATATTCTTCATTTTTGTTTTCATAAACAGGCATTCAGTATAAATAAATGGTAAAACCACATAATTGGTAATTCTGGTTTTTTCTACAGTCATTTACAATGTTGTAGTTTACAGTTATACATATTTCAAATATATAGAACACTTTAAAGAATTTTAATGACTGCATCTAGACAAGTGCAATAATTGTTTAAAAATGATCTGCACATACTTACAATGCATTTCTCTAATATTTGTTTGTATTATCGATCCATTGCAGTACGTACATTGTTGAAGTATACTTTTGTTGCAGAATTAATGTGCCTTTTTGTAAAAAGTATTGTACATTCTTCTCATTGTAGAAATTGTTTAGTCCTCAATATGATAAATGTACTGATAATTTATTTATAGAATAAGTTGAAAATCAAGATCTAATCTATTTTTTTTATGATATGTATGATTTACCTTTGTTAAGTATTATCAAGTATACTGAAATTGATATGTGCTTCTGCAATTCTCAAAGTTCTGTTTTTGAATAAAATATTCAAATTGTAAATATGCATTGAAAGTAATTCTATGCATTTTAAAAGAAATATTTACTTTTCAGTTTGAATTTATGAATTTGCAACTCATTTGTTGTGTTTAATACCTCTTTAATTTGTTCTTAACTTGAAATTCTCTTCAGTTTTCTTTACAGAAATGCATTACTTAATCTCATGTTGCTATGATTGTTTTAATGATACAGAAAGAAATTATAGTGGATTCAGCAATTAAGTGAGAAATGACAGATTTTTTTAATGGAAAATAGATTGTGCCATAAATGAAATGTCATTTTTGCTCGATTAATGGTTTTTTATTGTGGATATATAACGGATTAGAGTGACTGACATTTAATTTTTTCAAGCTATTTACGTGTCATTTCTATTTTGTTAATTACAACTATATTAAAGAAATAATTATACAAGCAATTCAGTTCAGTGAAAATCTTTTGTTATTCCTTTGGACATAAAAGTAGCAATTCATGTTTTCAGTTTAGAAACTTGTTTAAATAAAAATTGTTATCTAATTCAAACATTATTTCCTTATTTATCATATCTAAATCTTTTTCTTGGATAAACACGGGAATTCCTGTACATTCTACTGGATATAAGTTAGTAAATAATTCATTTTTAAAGATTACTTGAATTCTTTAATTGATACAATGAAAATTGTGTTGAATTCTCAGATTAAATGTGTGTATATTTTGTTTTTGCACATCATCAATTCCATGCCATCCATATTATGTTGTATGAAAATTATTTTCAGACGTTCAAATATCAATTTTTTAAAAGTTATAATAAAGTGAATGGTGTTATTATAAATCTGTGCAATCTTTAAACAATGCTATTGGCTTTGTTTATTAATTAGGTTTTGGTATTCTGTCAATAGATGTGTTTTTGCAAGTACATTGTTACCTGCATGTAGGCATACTCAATACAGTTTTTGAAAGTTATTTGGTGAAAAAATAATTTTATTTAACCTTTTTAATTGTGTCATTGACTAAACAGAACCTGAGAGCAATTCATACATGCCATTCACCGGGAAAGATAAACTTTAATTTATAGAACACTTGGGTAAAATGACATTTTTGAGTTAACAGTTGGACCACATTGACTCTGTAAAAAACAGATGGAAATGGTTTGCTGCTTTGGAATAATGTCTAGTTTTACAATCAACCGTTTTTTACGTCACACTAGGTACATACCATTAGATGGGTCCTTTCCGACAATCCACAGCGCTCCATGCCACCGCCAATCCACTTTCTATCAACAGTAGGTACACACCCCTTGTTATCCACTCGTCAACACCGAGTATACACAGGCCTATTGTTGCCGTCACACAAGCCACAGTCTGTCGACAGCAATCCACGTGTCCAGTGCCGTTTATCTTTAATTCTTTTGTGGAAATGAGTGATTTTTTAATGTGGAAAAATTAATCATGTAAGTTTTGAAATGACCTTGTTTATGGGACTGATAAGGAAAATATGCTATGAATAAATTTAAAAAATAATAAAAATAGATGGTGCTAGGTAGAGAAATGTTTGCTGGTTATGCTTCATTGTATTTGAAGGGAAAAAAGTGACAATTTTTATCTGTATAATTGAGCTACAAAAAGAAATAACATTTTATTATATTAGCCAATACAATTACATATTACTATGATCGTAGCATAAATTCGCAATGTTAAAACACAATTATTATGACGGTTCTTAAAAATGTGAAATGTGAAAAATCAATTGGTGTGCCATCACTATATATAAAACAATCTCAGAAGTAAAAATATATTGGAGCATTTGTGGATTTATGACCAATACATTAGAGTTATAACAGATATATATAATATTGATTGCATTTTTAACTATGAACACAATAAAATAATTCTTACAGTACATGCCATATTAATTGGATACTTTCTAAATGAAAATTTACACTTCACACTTCTGTTCACGTTCAGCCACGTGTAATGTTAAGGTCAATGCATCTGATATGAATTAGTAGACATGTGAATTGTATAAGGTAAATCGGGTATATAATTATTATAATTTAATCAATTGTCACATTTGTGAATTTGATATTGTATTATGAGTGTGTCAGAGAGAATGAGTGAGTGGTTTTCTATTGTGTGTATGAGAGAGTGAAAATATTCCTAGTTACAAGTATTCTGACTTGTCCAAATATATTTGTTATATGACCAACTGGACTACTTGGGATTCGCCCAGGCTTGCCAGACAATTCAACCAAGTTGCAAAGTGCAACTCTTCCCTGAGGGGTGACCCTGGGCACTTCGTGTTAAAAGAGTAATGCCCTTCGGGAGAATCTGGTACAGTGGGGTGCGTTGAGCTTAGTTCACATGGGATACAAATTTGTTGGCAACATGTTGGAGTCATTGTTGCTATCTTGTATCCCATTACCAAACAACAGTGTGATGTAAACTCGTCAATTTCAGACGAAAAACCTCGCTCCGTGTTGGAAACATTTTGTGCATTCACAGGGAATTGATGTTACTAATTATATATACATTCTGACTATTGAGACAACTTATAAATAATTTGAAGACATAAAAAATATATTAATTTATGGAAAAATAAACTACGTTTCGTCGCTAATTTTGCGACCTCTTCAGGTTTGAAATTAAAAAAAAAATAGATACACTTTTTTTCCCTGCCACGGCAGTCAAGGGAGAACGACTCGACTATCATAATTTTGTTAAACGTCAACCTGAAGAGGTCGAAAAGTTAGCTGCGAAACGCAGTTTAATTTTCCATAAATAATTTTTTATGACTTCAAATTGGCTTTTGTTTATTTATAAGTGAGTTTCTATTATTAGGTTATTTTAGTGATTTATCTTTTTAATTTATTTCTATATTTGCCTTAACATTTACATTTTGAAAAGTGACGGAGAAAAGTGTAGAAAGTTAAAATTCATGTACAAAA
This sequence comes from Zhengitettix transpicula, assembly GCA_037074705.1. Classification (NCBI taxonomy): domain Eukaryota; kingdom Metazoa; phylum Arthropoda; class Insecta; order Orthoptera; family Tetrigidae; genus Zhengitettix; species Zhengitettix transpicula. Next base: position 181,927,137 of record CM073591.1, on the reverse strand, counting down.
AGTAAATTTGTAGAACTCATTGAAATGGTTTGGATATAGAATGATGAAGTTTATCATGGAAATAAATACTTCCCTAGGTAGTCGCAGTGCTGTTGAGGTTCGTAATTTATTTTTAAAAATTAAATAGGTTTTTAAAGAAAGTATTTCTTTACAAAAAATTTAATTTAATTAGAAATACATTTAATCAAAAATAGTATTTATAATACATTTATATAATTCTATGGAAATTCATGTTAGGTCGGTACTTTACATACTTCTGAAAAAAATGCTCCTACTGAAACCTAATTTTTTTGGGCATCTTTAGAAGGTTTGTTGGGCATTCGCTTTAAATCTAGTAAACCTCCTTCAGTTTCTAATCTCCACGAACCTGGTGTTATCATACCAGTTTGCAAATCTTCACTGTCAAATGTTCCTGCAGGTGCGTTTTGAGAGTGAATTTAGTCTAAGAAAATTGTGTAGGGAAATACAAGCAAGTACTACACTTTTTACTTTTTTAGCACTAATGGAATAAGTTTCCTAAGTATTCGGAAAACAGCAGATAGTAAACCAAATACATTTTCAATAATACTCCAGGATCTGCTAAATCAATAATTAAATACTTTTTCTAGAGAAACTTTTGGGTATGTAACTGGGAAATGACCCAAGGGATATTCACTTCTGCAATTGCGTCATCTCTTACGAGAACATAAGGAATCTGTGCTTGATTTTCCTGGGATAAAGATGTCGGTTTTGGATAAACTTCCATCATTAAGTTGTTGCCATAGATTCTCCCATCTATTAAAAATTCTCTTTGCAACCATTTTTTTCGTTTATTGAAATGGGCGGCTATTTCAATTAAAGTACCACTCACAGCAGCATCATTGTCAAAGTTCAGATGCACGTTACAACAATTTGTTGGCAACGTGTTGTATCCAACAACAATTTGTATCCTAGTGTGGACTAGGTTGCCATCGCTCACTTGAGGTAGGAGTATGTGGACAAAATTTCTCTTCTTGTCATTTTCCTGATAAGTATGATACCAGCTCTGGCGGGTAAAGGTTGACGCTTAGATCCCCAGTGTCAGTGGGTGGAGCTGGAGTTATGCCCAATGGTAGGAGCCAACTAACCGAACATAATGCCTCAGTAGTTAGAGCGCCCGTCAACTAAACGGGTTCGATTCCTGATCTGGTCGAGATTTTTCCATCCTGATCCTTTGTACAAATTTCATGGCCCATATGGCTGCACTTCATTGGAACCTTTCCTTCAATTCTTTCTGAATTAATAATACATAAGATGCAGTAAATTTTCTTTCACTCATGTTCCGTCCGTAAATGTATGTGAAATAATATCTGAGACGCTGAGTTTAAATTCAATGCAATAAACATGAAAATAATCGACCTAGTTCAGTAAATAACGTATATTATACTATCAAATGAATGCATAATTAAAATAAAAACAATATCTTTCTCACACAACTACGTTTCATTCTAATATTCTTGATTGGGCGACGCGAGGGCATTCGGAGGAGCAGCATGCTCCTTTCAACGACTCTTCGCAAAATTGCAAGAATACATTAATTTATATCATAATTACACCGAATCATGAATGTAATTTAAATTTAGTGTATTCTTGCGATATTGAATGTGTTTGAACAATTCAGTTATAACATTATAAGCTTTGTGAAATGTTTGATTGGCATTGTTTCCTTCATTTCGGCGATAACGGTTAATGGAGGATGTCTAATTTTTTTCTTACAAATTTACAACCTATTTTAATTGTTTCTTTACTAAAGTAAGAAAACATATTATACTTAATTTATTTATTTCAACCTTTTTTTTTATTATATCTCAACTTAAATTTAGATACATCTGAAGCGGTATCTAAATAAAGGGAAGAAACGTTATGTATTTTGGCAATTTTGTAAATTTTAATGTTTATAAATAAATTCTAACTTTAGGCTAATTTTGAGTAATTATATTATATATTCAGATAAAATAATAATAATAAATACGGCCTTCATTCAGACAAATGTTAAATTGAGAATAAATAACTAAGAAAATTTAAAAGCACCGACGTTTCGACGCGGATTGGCGACTTTTTATGAAGGCAAAAACTTAAGACTTCAATTTTCTTAGTTGTTTCTCAATTAAAGTTTGACTTACTAAGGTCGTATTTATTATTTTTATTAATAGACGTTAATTTATATATATATTTATATATATATATGTAGTCAGATAAAGATCAATTTTTAACTTGGTAAATACTATCGATAGTCACGTCGATAGGAGACTTAGCTGCCACCTGTGGACAAGTACTGTAACTCTCTCTTCCGGTCGTTTACGTTCATTTAGTTTGAAATGTGCCTAGCGATTGAAATGTCGTGTGTTGTATATAGTATTTGTTTACAGCTGTTCTCGTACAGCTGGAGACATATATCGTAATTCTGAAACATTTTATAGTTGTTTATTAAGTCGAATCGAATATATTTTGGTCGTTTATCGTTATTTTGTTATCATTTATACGTTTTGAAGTTTGTTACGAACCAAGAATTATTGTCAAGAGTGCTCCGTTAAAATTATTATAAGAAAGGAAAGGAAAGTTTTTGGATATCAGATCGTGATGGATTTGGTCTAATTTAGTGACTTCTTGTAGTTGAAATTGTTAGTGTTTTGAAAGAGAAAATACTGTGATACAGTGCTTATACGAATATTTTTCAAGTGTATTTAATTGAAACGATTTTCAGCAATAATTCTTATCAATAATTGAAAATGCTGAATTATTTTGTGGAATTTTGAAAGCGATGAGTGCTTCGTGTGTTGTTTGTTGACTAGGACTTTTACATAGAATATGCATTAATATTTATTGGGATTAGGAAATGTAATTATACATAAACCAGAAGAGATACAGTCAAAATGTCACGCCAAGAAAAAGGAAAATCCGGAAGTTTTGTAAGTAATTGAGACTGCTTTGTTTGTTGATAGTTTATACCTTTGTCCGGAATTAAACATTTAAAGGTCCTATTACATTCGACGTTTGAATATTTCATTTTAAATCTGTACTAACGTTTTTCGTAACCGAAAAATTTCCAGCAATTTATTTCCTGCTTTATGTTAATATGCGTATAATATTTTTAAGATGTTTTAAAATTAAAGGAAAATGTTGCTAGTAATTAATATTTTATATAATATTATTTACATGAACGATTTTACCTGGCATGTTAACACCGTAATGTTCACGCAAATTTTGAACAGCAATTAGCTATGTTCATGCAAGTTTTAAACAGCAATTAGCTAGTTAATTTCTCTTGTTATTGAAATGCACTGATAAATGACATTTAGTTAAGTTTTACGCCATTATATACATAGATGTTGTGCTAGTGAGCATTTATGATTTTGAGGAGGTTAGTGGCGTTTCTAGAATTTTGTTTTCACGATATAATATATATATCTATTATGCTAAACGTCTTAAACACTTTTTATCATTCCCATCGAGTTTACTTTAGCTTTGTCTGCAATATACCCTGAAATTTAAAATTTAGATATTTTTTTTTTACATTTGTTGTTAGGGATTTAACACTTATAGTAAGTATGTTTTAAAAAAAATTATCTTCTCCGTTTTTACGAAACACGATAAATGACAGGTACTACACGGAAGTATTCAAGATTTCCGAACAAACTAAACTGTATTATGACACGTTAAAGTTTATTCATTCAGTGGTAAGTTGAAGCAAGTGTATCCGTGTTTCACTGTTTAGACATTGATAATTCACCGACTATAAGACAACTATTTTTCTATTCGACTCTTGTTTATCACTCCTAACGTTAAGATACTGATTACCTTTTCCAGCGTATATTCCATTCTGCGGACCTTCCAATTCTACCACACTAAGAATACTAAATTACATTATATTACAATTAAATGAAGAGTAAAGTGCAGTTGTATTTCAGCGTTATAAATCTAGTCTGTTCAAAATCCCCTTACATTAATTTATAAAAAACTTAATAATCAAGGAATCTTATATTATTTTGAATATGGAATGTATGCTTATTCATTATCGCACTCGCCTTTGGACAGAAAGTAAAATATTAATTTGTTCATTTGATAATTAAAAGCATAGTATCGTTGCTAACGAAAAGTGATCTAGCCGAAATTTACATTAGGCTATGACTTATATAACAGCAAAGTATCCCTCACAAAGAGTTTACGTGCAATATGCAAATCCAAACTTCATTGAATTCAGATGGAGCAATGTTGTCAGCGCATACACAAATAAATACGTGTGGCAAAATTGGAATGATTGGGACTCCGTAATGTATAAATTTCGACGTTCACGGAAACGAAACTCTTGGTAACTCAAATTTTTAAACCCTAATTGAATTTGTTCTTTTTTTATTGTCAATTTATTACCTGAGTAGGAATAAACTTTGGGAAGGAAAACAGCAATATGGGGTGGGGTCAATTAACAATAAGGTGTTGGAAGTCTTCGAATTGGTAAGTTCAGCTTAGAAAAGTTTTCCGTATACGATTTAACAGGTTCGCGAGTTTAAACCTTTTTTATGTATATGTTCACTTACTACCAGTTTATTGCTATAACATTCCAGTATTTTTATTGCCTTCGTAATGTATTTTACACGAGTAAGCGCTTCTGTTGTATTCTATCTTATCCGTATATCCCAACTTCCTTCCTGAGATAGCTTTTCCGAGTTGTTGCAACCCAAAGCCGCGTTTTAATATTGTGTTGCTAATTATCTGATATTTGAGTGCAAGTCAAATTGCATTCGTTCCAATGAGTAAACATGTTTATTACAAGTTCATGTTAATATTTGGTGACGTATAAGTCGTTATTTTTATGCGTTAATTTTGTCTACATGTGTAATGCTTTATCGAGGTTAATATGTAATATCGAACAACATGTACAATTTAATGCTAATATTCATTTAAACTGTAAAACGACATCGAATTGTTAAATTGATACAAGGAGTACGTTCCTGACAATGCTATAATAATAAAAGAATTGTACGTATTTTAACTTTCTTTTAGTAACAGGCTACACGAGTATATCCCCGAGGTGACAGCAGCCCTTTAATAGCATAGGAAGGGATTCGAAAGGGGGGATGCGGAAGGAGAGAGGAAGGTAGCCAAGGGTTAACTAGGGCTACAGTTTCAGGATCCTATCCGGCATTCGCCTAAAAGTGATGCAGGACAAACTAGAAAATCTGCCTCGGGTAGGTCGGACATTGAGCACTTGTCCCACGCCCTCCCGATGGCGGGAGAGGTGTTTGCTGTGGGGACGCAGCATTCCCTTCTCCGTGCCTCGACCAGTTTAGGAGGCAGCTGAGCGACTTCCAATAGGAATAGCGGACAACTCTTACCGTATGCCCAAGGTCTGTGACACCAGAACCTCTCAAAACAGGCCGAGGTGCCTCGGCTTGTGGGAACCAAGTTCGAAAACGGAGAGAGGAAAAGGCATCCCCAGAAAGGTTCACCTTCTGTTCAAAAGGGATTTGAAAGTTCAGACATTGTATTAACGGAAATAATCCGTTGTAGGTACGACTGTTGCTTAAGTTCAAAATGTATAACGCAAAGTGGTCCATGAAGTATTGAGGAATTGTTTTGACCCCACCCCCCTTTTTAGCGTGTAGAAATGCTCAATTATTAGTGTTGTAATGCTATGATTATTTTAAATACTGTGATTAAATTGAGCTCATGGTGTAACAATTTTGATGTGACAATAAGATTTTTTTAGGTCACCAGTCAAAGCCAAGGTCTTTTAAATGTTGGAGAATGACTTTCGTTCAGATATTTACATTACACGATACTCACTGCCTTACCGACATCCGCACCGTTATTAAAACTGTCCGTCCAGTAATTGTTTATTTTCCATTACCCCTTTATCTTACATTCTCATTGGCCAGTTCTTTTATGGCGACACTGACAGTAGCATGTAGCCCTCTTCTACTTGTTTTATTAAAACAACCATAACTGTAGTATTTCAATGAGGGTGTGTATTAATTACAACTGTTTATCTTGTGTGGTGATTTATTTAACCCTTTCGGTACAACTGGTACTATTCTTCAGTCGTATGTATATTACGAATTTAATACTGACGCATGAACAATTGGTTATGTAATTTGTAGCATATTTTGGTTGAGAGATGACGCGTGTTGTATTGTCCCCTGAAGATGACGGAAACCAACGGCAAAGAAGGGAAATGCACACGAGGTGAAGACATTGTTTGCATAACATTTTAAGTTACATTGATTAAAATGATGACCGTCAAATGTTTTATTATAATTGTGCTCACGGCACAAATATCTCAGATTCCAAATCTCAAACACCCATATTACTCATGTGAATCTTGCCTTGACAATAGAACATACTTATTAGTTTTTTACTAGTTGTCATTTATTAATTCGGAATAGTTTATTCAATCATCTTACACATTAGTACGATTTTTAGTCTTAAATGAGAATGTATACTGTTTTGTAAAAATTATACGTGAATTCTTTATCTTCTTTTTTAATGATGAAGTTAAAAAAATCCTGGCTGTCAGGCTGGAAGAATAATTATATTTTCATGTAATATTGAACGGTATGATAGAATTTGGTGATTACTCTTGGAAAAGATGTATCTTTTTAAATTAATTGAATTCCTACTTATGAATCATATGTATTTTTACAGTGTAATCAAAATTTATGTGGTTCATTGAATGTATTTATTTTTAATGGATCGATGTTATCAATATCCGTAGTTATAATGTAATACACTTCATTTACTTTTTTCTTGAACTGACTTTGGTGACTGGCTTTCATCATAAACTGTGATGGTTGAATTTTATATATATATATATATATATATATATATATATATATATACTATGATTCATTTTTTACCATTTTGGGATTTGAGTCATGCGCTCCTTAGAAATTTACTAGCCTTATATTTGAAAATTTCTGTTGTTGGACGATGCATATGCTGGACTGGCGGGTTCCCCCCCCTCCCCCTCCCTTCTACTGACGTTGCACTGAATGCCTTTTTTTCTCGGGCAAAAGTTTATCGTGGTGTTCCATGCGAAAAGATCGCGGCCACTTTATGATTTAGTGATCTGCATAAACCGATATCAGGTGTAATTCAGCATCTCCACTGCTACTGGACGGTTTGCCTCTTTTTCGCTGCTTTATTAACTCCTCTTTCATCCGACTGCTTTCTCGACGACGGTCTTCTGTAAAAACAAACAATATTTATTATGCTATATTTATACCATTACACAGATTTTTGGGCCATGCAGCACGCACAAATCTTAGAAATTTCGCTCTCATACTCTTACCGGCTAGGGTTTTGCTTTCTTTCTACTCTCGACCCGTCGAGCTTCGGCTGTGTCCACCTTGCACATCGTCACTCCCTGTTACCCACTATCCTACTCTCGACTGTATTTATCCTTCATCCTTGTATCGCTCTCTCTATCGATCCAACACACTCACTTTTTCCCATCCACCCTCTTGAAGGACTAATAACTGTTGATGTGTCCAAGGCAGTTTTTTTTCCTCACAGATTAAGACATAGTTTTAATAGTTTTATCCAGAAAATAAATTTACAAAGTATCATGTTATATTCCAACAAAAACGTTATGAAGTTGTGAGGAAAGGGGAATTTGAATAACATAATAGAGGTTCTCTGTTTGGATCCTGCAGAGAAAATCGGGAGCAATTTCAGCCGGACATTTTCGACAAGCGAATATTAATATTATTATAATTGTAACAATAATTCACTCAAGTGTTAGACTGTATGATTTTCTGTACGTAAAAGCATATTTCAAAATAATGCAGCTGTCGATAAACATTGGATGTGGTACTTAATACTTTTTTAAACCTGATTATATAATTAACATATTAAACTAAAACTGAATTAATTCCTTTAGTGTACAATGGCGATTGGGATAAATATCCAGGCATCGTCTGGCTATTAGAAAGTCGTAATATAAAATTAAAACTTAAACGGTTTTTTCTTAATGTCGAATGATTCGATTCGTTCATTAGTCGTATTTGTTGGCAATGATTCCGAACACGAGAGAGGAAATGATCTGAAGGCCGTATAGTTGTGCTTCGTGAAGCGACATTCTTTGTGGCAGCCTTGTGATTCTTTACGGTTCGCGAGGCGATGTTTTCGTCCATGCACTTTCTCACGTAGCGCCTGGTTGTCACACAACACACCACATATCGAAAAACCCGAAACCCATTCTAAAGAGTTTTCACCAATAAAGATTTTTAATGAGATGGATACATCATTTGATTGAAAGTCTGTGCGTCAGAACCTTACAATTATAAATCTGCATTATCCTATATCTATTTCGACGTTTCGCTTGTTTATTCGAAAACAGCAAATATATGGCGACGCAGAATGACAAGTTGTCATACATGTTTGACGAATTGCGTTATTTTGTTTTTAGAAATATGACCTGGATGATAAATGAGAAACTTAGGATCATGCTTTCCTATAACTTACAATCTTCACAACCGCAATTAAATTTGGTATATATTCTATCAGATATTACATTTATATAATAGATGAAATTACGATATGGTGGAAGAAGGAATCCAACGTTCCGAACAGTTGACTGTTAAGCTACTCCAGAGTCGGCAGAAATTGGAGTATCACGGCAAATTTGGGCCTTGCTGCTTAATTTAAATAGATCGATCCTAGTAGCGTGAAGTGTTTAAGACACACATTTAAGACTAAATTTATTGATCTATAACTTATATCATGCATATAATTTTCTGAAAAACCGACGTTATTATTTTAATAGCAACTAATTAATAACTATATCACCTCGTCGATGCTCTCGTCGAAGGTTGATGACTCGATGAAGGCATGCATAAAACGTGTTTATGCGATGCCTTTAACCATTCTGGGGAACGTCAGTAATTGGCTGGCTACCTTGATATTTAGTTCAAGGCCGGATTTCAGTCGCGATCACAGAACTTTCGAAAGATGCAGTTCTCTGCATTGTTTGACATAATGCTCTTTTTTCCTGGCAGGGTTTCAAAATAATTCACCATCACCCCCTCCAAATTGTTAATGCATTAAAAATAATAGTTTTAATCAAACTTAATTAAATATATTGTTATTAACACGTTAATATTAACTCCATGATTTTAAACAGTTTAGACAGTTCACTTTTTTAAAATTATTTATAGTAGACGAATGAGTCCCCGCGACTATTTGACAAATAATTCTCCCTGTAAAACTCGTTTGTGAAGAAGGCATTTCTTTTAACATCCTTACATCTGGCACTCACTTTTTTTCAATTTTCAATGTCAAGCCGTTGCCTCCACGCGCCCAGGGATTTTTGAATAGTGGGACACTAATTACTGCTCCTTTCTCTTATCATTGACCGTAAGTAAATATCTGAATTTCCTTTCCAGACTTAACATTCAGAAGTAGAAAGATAACAGCCGGGTGAAAGTGCTGGTCCGAACCGAGTAGGTCCATGTCTATAAGACTTGTGGACTCACTTTCCATGCTCCAAATTGACGGTCCTTTCTCCCTGAAGATGAATTGAGTTTTTACTGTTACAAATATCGGACTAGCACCCCTGCCCCTCTTTCAATTACCAGTCCTTACTACTTATGACTACTATATGTCTTAATTACATATTTCTCCTCCACATGAAACACCTTAGTAATATTATCTCCGTATTAAATGCAAATTTCATAGTATTATTTTAGAAGCCAGTTGCATTAAATGTCTTGGTATTGGTGGGATATGTGAAGACGTCGAGTGGCAGATAAGTGCGTGTTCGTTTACTCTTCAAAATCTACTAGTTTAGCTGTTATTGAGAACCCTCAGGATATAATCATGTTTGTTTAGAATAAAGTAAAATTGTGACTGACTTATTATTACGCTGCTTTTGCATAGTGAGTCAAACCAAATCGACGCAGATTAATTCTCAAGAAATTACTTTCCTTCTGTAAAGTGCTACTGATCACACAAAAATCGTTGCGAAAGGAATACGAAACAAGCCCATGTGACATTTTTGTCATTTGCAGCCGAAAAAATTGGTTTTGTCAGATTTCCGTCGAAAGAAGTTAGTTGTGGTTTGAAAGAGAGGTACTGTGACGCTTTTTCATTACTCTTCGTAATGATTTTACTAAGTTCCACTTTAAGGAGACGTGTGGAACTCTTTGTGATAAGATATGTGATAACAGTTTCTTATTAAGAAGCCCGAAAGTTAGAAGTTATTTATGCCAAATTATTGAGATTGCTTTTAATTTAATTGTTCTTGAACAGGGTTGGGCGCCGTTAGTTAAAAATTTGTTTCATAAAGGGTTTTATTTTACGAAAGCAAAGTTTGAAACACAAGTAATATTTAAGTACAAAAACAAATTAGCAAGAGTTCTTAATATCAGGGCATTCTCGCGAGAATAATAATTGTCAAAATATATTCAGTGGCTTGTATATTGAATTTTGTTATTGAAATAGTTTATATTGTTCGCCTATCTGCTCCCTTTCTTCGATGGTCCTCTGACAATTATCATTTGATAAATAAATAAAAAATTCAGCCAATATGTCTGGAAAATATTAACATTTTTTTTCTGACGTAGTGTCTGAATTGTTTATTTATTCCTTTATTTCTATCTCTTTCGGCCGTAACCGTTGTTTTTATTCCTCACGTTTGATATACAATATTTACTAGTGTTCAACTTAACTCGTAAAACAAATGATTATTCAACTTAAAATAGGTTGCTTTATACATAAGAAGTATCACCGACGATTATTTTAACTTTCCCAATTTTTACTTGTTGCGTCCATGGAGCGTTTATTATTATTTTTTTATTAGAGAAACTTTACAATCTAAATATTTTACAGTTATGATATTTGTACATATTATACTATATACAGCCTGTTTCACCTCCTGTACTTATGTTTTTTATTGATGATTAATTTGGTCTCTTTCTTTTTAATCGGCTATGTTGGATGTGAGGTGGAGGAGGTGCAGCTGTATCGGATATTAACGGGTTGGGGTGAATTGTCATTTTTGTACTGAAGTATGTATTTGGTTATTGTTTGTTGGATATATGGAATATTGAGGTAACTATCAATGCAGGAATTGGAGAAGTACCACGGACAGTTTGTCATAAAACGTAGAATTTTATTTTGAGATATTTGGATCTTGTTGACGTGTGTTTTGGTTGCGGAACCCCAAATGTTGCTACTGTGCTTGCATGATGGAGAAATAAGGGATACTTAAAGTAATTTTTTCATTGAAAGGGATAAAGGCGAATTAGGATTAATTAACGGTTTTAGTATTTTGAAGCGGTGATTGATGATTTTTTTAATGTGACTCGTGTGTTGGGACCATGTTAGCTTTGAATCGAGTATTAGTCCAGGGTATTTATGGTTTTGTTTGTTTGGAATGAGTGCGTTGTTAACATGTATATTGTTATTTAATGGTATCCTTTTTAGGTGAAAATGAACTGTGATGGATTTGTTTGGGTTTATGGTTATTCTCCAATTATTAGCCCAAATGGCTACTTGGTTTATGGCAGTTTTCAGTTGTATTGTAGCCGATTCGTAGTCATGCCACTGGCAAAGTATGGCTATATCATCGGCAAATATGGCAGTTTTAGTTACGGTTGTTTGTGGGATATCATGGGTATAGATGGAATGTAGGAGTGGGCCAAGGACCATGCCTTGAGGGACCCCTGAGTGAATAGGGTATATTGGGGAGAAATGGTTTTGATATTTGACAAGGTAAGAGCGGTTTGTAAGATAGTTGGATAGGATTATTTTTTAGGATGTTTGAATAGAGAGGCTGTGGTTGGTTCAATAGGTATTGGTGGAAGATAAGGTTTTTATTTGTTGTTTATTGGATCAGGTTCTGGTAAGTGGGAGTTTTTTTTGATTGAATTTAGAGTTTAAGCCGTTTTGGGCATTTTTATATGTTTGACAACCCCTGTAATTTGCTTTTGCAGCTAAAGGGGGGGGGGTGTTTTTGGAATTGGGCATTTAGCAGAGGGATGAGACTCGAGAGACCTTCCACATTTTCATTTATGACTACAATGTTTTCTTGGATGTCCGTATTGCTGACAGTTGTGACATTGAGCTATTGCTTTATAGGCTTTGGAGCTTCAACTTATATTTTTTAATAATATAGGGTTTTCAGTTCGTATATGGCTGAGTTGATCGGAATCGGAGCAAGGTCAATGAAACATAGTGGAAGGTCTGCTATGGGTGTTGGGTGGATCACCGGGATAATTTGAACTGGATTATATCCAAAAGATTCCAGTTCTTCTTTTATTATTTTTTTGGCCGCAAAATGGCGAATTCCTCTGATCACAATTCTAAAGTTCTTTTCAGCTTTTAGTTGATAACTATGAAATTATGTTTTTTTGTCTATGAGGTATTTAGTGATTTTTTAAAGGCTTTGAAGGCTTGAATGTAGGTTTAGTTTTATCTTTTGATCTTCTGCGTGAAATCTGATGGTATTCGAGCTGTTTTTTTAGATGGGTAATAGCTATGTTAATGTCTTTTGGATTGGTGATATATATTGGAGAGGGATGGATAACTGGAGGGATTGAAGATGGGGTGTCTGGTTCTATTGTTTCTATTTTCTTGAAAGATATTAAATCTGTTTTGGGAGGCAAATGGGGAAATTCTATCGTCATTGTCACTCACTTTTTGTTGTGATGTTGTTGGAGGTACTTTTCTTCTCTTCTGGTGTAGATTTGTGATTATTGCAGATGGTGGAAATTCTTCATGACTAAAATTTGGACTCACAGCGCTTGCGTTTTTAATTACCTGGCGAGTCACGAGGATTCCAGAAACGTTGTATGGGATTTATATTATAAATTCATTGTGTCCGTTATTTGGCAATTTTATCTAATTAGTATATTTCTCACTTTTAGTCGAATTGTCCCTTTTACAATTGTATTTTATTCGTGAATACTTTCGCGTGATCCAATACGCTGTTCTATTTTTCTATCTCAGCGTTTCTGCTATTGACCAAAGTTGTTAAGATCAATCTTGATTATATAAAAAAAATTTACAAGATTTGTTACTAATGATGTTTTTACCAGACTCATTAATTGAACAACATGCGAAAACTGTATCGAACAATAAGATCAATTATGAAGAGTAAATTATTATATATACTATCTTTTGCGTAGAAACAAGTTTGTTAGTTTTTCTGTGATGGTTTGAGCCGTTGACGTCTCTGAACTCGGAAGGGTGTAGTTTTAATTTATTTCCCCAGCTCCCGCGTGAAATTGTCCATGCAAAGTGGCTCTACACGACCGTGGTAAAGGGAAACATATTGACCGTGCCCTGAGCGCCATGTGTGCATATCGTATTCGGGCGATGACGTCAGGTCCACATCTGTCCCTCAACTGTTTGTTTCTGCAACGGAGAGATAGCGACAGAAACTTCTTCACCTAAAAATACCTGTTTCACTAGCGGGACCGCAAAATGCTCCACAGCCCTGAATACTATATTTTTAAGTTGTAAAGATAATATCCTCTAAACTGGGTATGCGGAGACTAAATTATTGAACGTTTTCATTTCTAAACAATATGAAAGCAGGGTGAGGGCACACACAAGTAATGAGTCTTATAATTATATTCGGTTAGAATGAATCAATGTATTCCTCCGCTGTCTATAGCTGAAGTGTAGTTTTGCAATAAACTATGAAAGGAACATTTTCTATTTTTAGTTTTCTATTTTCTGTTTTAATTTTGTAATTGATAATTTACCTTTCTTCCCGAAGATTCGTGGATGGTAAATTATTTTCATCGCGCCTGTAGTCAAACTAATGCATTCATGTCCCTGTTGAAACCCCTGGTTGCTTTCAACTATTGAAAAACATTCGGCGTAAAACTATTTGATGAAATTTTTTTTTGAAGTTACTTTAAATAGACTTTTGTGTTGGAACGGTTTAGTTTCTATAAGATATTTTCTGCTTGTCGTTGCGCTGAAATTGCAGCAAGGTATTTTGTACTTGGGACCTTATTGCACCTGATGTTCGCCTTCATGGTTGGCGGCGCACTCGCTGGTTGCTGGTGGCTGCGGGCTTGACCTCCCACCAAGACCCATTGTCTTCTTTGTGTCCAACCGAGTGCACATCTTGCAATAATTTACAGGTGTCCATGACCGCTCACATTGGACCCTTGTTTTGGTCACCAATTTGGAAATTTATAGTTGTGTTGAAAGTCAATTCTTCGACGGCCAAAATTACTATTAATACATCATTTTATTGTATTTATGTGTGCTAAGTTGATAATTAATTTATTAAGAATATGGTCATATACAAACCGAACATAGTAAGAATAATCAAAACTTTGTTCGAAAGGAATTCATTGTTCTTTCTGTGTATGACCATATTCTTATTAATTTAATTATTATTTATTCCCAATATGGATATTTTTTCATCCGTTTTAGTCTTGCCACTCCGCTTGTTGGCCTTTATTAGTTTCCATTCTGCACCATATTTCTAAACTTCTAACATATTTTTCTTGTTTTGGAGTACCCACGTTTCTTAACCAACGAGCAATTCTCCAAACCAAATTTTACGGAACATGTTCATTTTGATATTCAGGAATAATATACATTTTCCCCTTTACTTCGTATGGCAATCCTTGTCCTGTTTCTTTTCGATATTAACGTTATTGGTTATCAATCTTCCTGACTACTTGGTGTTTAGCAGTATCAAATTATTGGTGTCAAATGTTATTGTAAGAGGTTGTTCTCGTTTTCGAAGACTGTTTATAACTTTTAGTAATGTATGTTTTTCTTTCCGAACAGCTCCACATTGACTGCATATTTTATTTTAAAATCTCCAACCTCTTTCTGAGCTTCGTTTGTCAACAATTTTTCGTATATGTATTAATTAAGCATTAAGATTGGTGACGTAAACAGCAGCGTTTTCTCATTCCTTCTACAAGCACGTCAGTTTCTCTGACGTTGACACGTACTTTCACTTTATATCTGTCTCTATATATAAAATAGAATGTGTCTGCGTGTGTGTGTGTGTCCCTATGCACTCCTAAAACATTTATCCGATCGCGATGAAACTTTGGTGAGTTGTTGTGCGCACCCCCGCGAAGGTTTTCGAAGCTTTAGGAAACTCCCAAGGGGTTAACGGGGATGAAATTTAAAAACATGCTATAAAGGCCGATATTATTGTGGATTAGTTACTTTTTGGGGTTTATTTGTTGAATACTTTCTATCCAGATGTGTTCAGTATATAATTTCAATCCCTTAAAACTCCAATAAGGGGATGGAGGGGTGTTATATAAAAATAACGGGAAGCAAGCGACATTGGTGTCAAATCTAGGGTTAATGAAGTCACTAAGATTAATTCTGACATTCACTATATCACTTAAGTTGTATTTCAGCCGCTATATGTGGGGGTGGGGTGAAATTTTAAATCATTCTAAAACGGTCGTTTTCAACGTCAAAAATTTACTTTTAGGGGTCGATTATATTAATAGTTTCTTCTTCAGTTATTTTTGTTATGTAATTTCAACTCCGTACAGCATGAAAAGTCATCATCATTACTGGATAAGGGTGGGGTGGGTTTGAGGGGCGTTACATAAAATAACGCGAAACAATTTTTGGTTTCCATTTAATTAAATATTGTTTTTTACTCCTTTAACGTACCAAGAGTTGAGATATAGTTTAGTGCCTAGGAGCGGGGGTGGGGGAGGAATTTTAAAACATGCTGAAACGACCGTTATTAGCGTCGAATAATTAGTTTTCGATGTCGATGAGATTAATAGTTTATTAATCAGCTGTTTTAGTGTATAATTTCAACCCTTTCCAGCATAGGAAGACAGCAGCACTAAGGTGGGGGGTGGAGATCCGTTACTTAAAAATAACATCCATAGTTATAGATGTCAATTAGTTTAATTCTTACATTAACTACGCCCCTTGTAGTTCAGCCGCTAGGTGTGAGAGGAAGTGGATGAAATGCCGTTAGTAATAAGTTAAGAACTGATTCTGATGTTGAATTAGTAGTTCTGTCCCTCTTAAGTTAGCGGGTAAAGTTTTGATTTTCTTAGGCTGCGAGCTACATTTGCGTCTCTATTTATTTAATTGTTGTATTTATTTCCTCCATTAAGGTACCGGGTGTTGTTTTAGATTTTTTTAACTTGGAGAGTTTATTTTTGGGTTTAGGTCGGGTAGAGGAATGTAAATGTAGATTAAATACATACATAAAAATAAACTGGTGTCATTAAATAAATGTTTACTATGTAGTTTGTGTCGAATCAATTCATACTCTGGGTTAATTTTAATAAATACCCGGGCAACGCTTGACATCAGCTAATCCTTTATAAACGTTCAAACTCGATTTTACATTCATCCCAATAATTTTGCTAATTTATGTAAGTTTATTACAATTTACTGGTATAAATTTTCTACAATTTACTGTCATTCGTTTTGCCGGTCTATGAAATAACTTCATACTTCTTTCACCATTAACACTGTTAAAAATTACTTCTTTGTATTCGAATTGCGTGTACAGTTTCTCTTTCCTTTTTGAAGTCTAACCGTTCTTCATTTGAGATATTAACGGCTACGTATTATTGGACTTTTTCTCACAAAGCTTGCACTATTTCGAACATTAAATGCATCTATCTCAGCTCTCTTGAATTAATGATATTCCTTCTCCACAAACAAGGCAATTCATAACCCCTTAATTAGTGACAATGAAAATACATCTGTTATCTGTCATGTTCCTCCAACAACTCGTATTCATTATCATGGTCTTCGATAAGGACAAGCATAAACCATTATGCACGACAAAATACATAAAATAAAATAGATTTTATAGTTTTTTCGCGTAGAATTAGCAGAGATCCTATACTTACGATTCTTACCATCCAGTTGAAGTATTGTTGAAACTTATTCGTGTAATGCATTTTATAGTTCTAAAATATCTGCTTATCTTGGCAGGAGTAGGGGATCGTTTTTGGAAAGAAGGAACGCAAAGGTTTTTTTTTAGGTAACAGGCTACATGAGGGTAATCCACATGGTGGCAACTCCCCTTTAATAGCATAGGAAGGGATTTGAAAGGGTGGATGTGGAAGGGTAGAGGAAGGTAGCCAATGGTTAACTAGGGCCCCCGGGCTATGGTTTAAGGATCCTACCCGGCAATTCGCTTAAAAGTGATGCAGGGAAAACCCTAGAAAAACCTTCATCAGGTAGGTCGGGCATTTGGTAGTTGACCCACGCCTCCGATGGCGGGAGAGGGGTTTGCTGTCCGGGCTATAGTTTAAGGATCCTACCCCTAAAAGTAATGCAGGGAAACCCCTATTAAAACCTGCATCAGGTAGGCCGGGCATTGGATACTTGTCCCACGCCCTTCCGATAGCGGGAGAGGAGTTTGCTGTGGGGACGCAGCATTCCCTTCTCCGTGCCTCGACCAGTTTAGGAGGCAGCTGGACGACTATTCCAATAGCGGACAACCCTTACCGTATGCCCAAGGTCTGTGACCGCGGAACATACACCTCTCAGAACAGGCCGAGGTGCCTCTGCTTGTGGGAACCTTAGTTCAAAACGGAGAGGAAAAGGCATCCCCAAAGGTAGCCCCTTCGTGTCTCTCCTACGAGAGAATAGTCCTCGCAGACAAGCTCTCCACAACGCAAAGATCTCTTCAGGTTCTTTTAGGTCGATTTAGTCGGCTTCCATCCTGCTTCGAGTTAAAAGTTGCACGTAAACAATAAGTTAAAAGTTGTAATAAGTTTGGTCATTTATTGGCCTACTTTAGTTTGTGAAACTAGAAGCCTGCGAGAGGATTTCTCGCAGGTGAACCTTCCCAGAGAGCTCTGGCGGGGGCTACCTTTGGGGATGCTCTCACATCTCTCTGGGTTTTTTGAACTAAGGTTCCCACATGCCGAGGCACCTTGGTCTGTTTTGAGAGGTGTATGTTCCGGGGTCGCAGACCTTGGGCATACGGCAAGAGTTGTCCGCTATTCCTATTGGAATAGTCGGCCAGCTGCCTCCTAAACAGGCGAAGGCATGGCGAGGGGTAAGCTGCGTCCCCACAGCAAACTCCTCTCCCGCTATCGGAAGGGCGTGGGACAAGTACCCAATGCCCGACCTACCCGATGCAGGTTTTTCTAAGGTTTTCCCTGCATTCCTTTAGGCGAATGCCGGGTAGGATCCTTAAAATATAGCCCGGGGGCCCTAGTTAACCCTTGGCTACCTTCCTCTACCCTTCCGCATCCCCCCTTTCAAATTCCTTCCTATGCTATTAAAGGGGAGTTGCCCTAAGTGGATTACCCTCATGTAGCCTGTTGCCCTAAAAAAAAAAAAAGTTTGTGAAACTAACCCTACATATTGGAAATGTTTGAAAGTGAAATGTAATAACTTCGTTTTAATCCAGGAGAAATCCAAAAATGAAATAAGCATGTCGTCATTTACCCGGTAAATTCTCCCTTGTACCAAAAACAATATTTTACAGGACGTACAAAAATGTCTTATAATGTTCATTGCTTTAATGTAAACTTAAGTTGTATTTATTTTGATTGGTCGATTACCACTTACCTTTTACAAATGCAGCATAAAGGCAAAATAAATAAATTGTTTCAAATAAAAACTATTCGGAAAAAGTTGACAGCCGCTACGTTAATCCTGTCTCAGTCTCAGTGAGACCGAATTGTTTCCGCACAGCGGCTAAAATGGAGTACAAAGAACTGGAGCGAGATATGAATTAATTTTCAATACTTGGTGACCGCATGTAGAACGAAGTAGTCCAAGACACTTGAAAACGTGAGATTTTGGTCAACAGTCGTATTCATCAGTTCTCTGTTAACTAGCATTTTCAACTGAACGCTTACTTGGCTATTTGACAATGATGGGTTACGAAATAGATACTGTGCTGTATTTATGATCAGCTCTTATGTAGGAAATTCATTCTTTTCCCGTTTATAACATTTCAAATTGTTAGCAAATGGTATATGGTATTACGTAATATTGCTAATATATTTAATTATTTTTGATCATAACAATTTAACAAGATGTAATTTTCTTGCAGGAAACGTTTATATGTAGTTACATAAGGGAGTGATAAAAAATTAATATATCAACGTGTCAATTACATATTTTCTTTATAATTGCACCAGTGTGTCTACTATTAAAACTAGTTTTTCAAGACTAACCATTAATTTTCTTCTTACAAATCTTAAATTATATACTTATAGACTAGAGTCTATCGAATGTTGCCTTCAAGATTTTCTGGTCTCTGTGTACTATACTCACGCACTATGTTCTGGGTCATTCACAGCTGACTTTTAAAAAATTCTATTTACTTTTAATTTTTAGTTTATCCTGCACTATCAAGTCTTAAATCGAAAGGTTTAAAATGGTTACTAAATGAAACCTATTTTCTGTGACATTTTAACGAGGATCTATCCATATTTTCACTGTTGAAACACAGTTTTGATATCTTTGATTAGAAAAAGTGGTACCATACGTCATGTAAACTATTTGTGAAATGGGAGTTTGTAGTTAACTTCTTTTATCAAGCCAGTTTGTTAGAGTAATGTTTGCTTTCTTTTGGGAATAAATCGGTTAATATATATATAGTACGAGTATACGTAGTGTATGTATAAGTAGAAATGAAAGATAGGCATTTCGGATGCCATATATCGACAAGGATATAGACGTCTTGGGATATGTTTAATTGTCCGTTAGTCAGTTTTGGATATAAGTGTCTAGTTCGTAATTTCTTTGCTCACTATTTCGTTTCAATATTTTAAAAATCAAACTGGCAAGTAAAGGTTAAGAGTCAACTTGCCCGAATACGAGGCACGTTCAGAAAGTAAAAGTACTGGGACAATAACGGGCTGTTATTTTTTAGGATTGATAGAGGGGTATCTACTGACAGAGCGAACATTGCATGAACACGGTAGTACGTAAATTCACGATCTAGTGTCTAGTTGCGTGAAATATGTCAGTAAGAAATCCCGCTTCCTACTCGTGACGATTTTCTGAGCTCTATTGTGACTGGAAATGAAAATTGGGTGGTTCATTAACTTGCCTTAGTCAGAAAGACAGTGGCTCATACCAATTCACCATCTACCAATAACCACAATTTCGGGGGGGGGGGGGATTTTGACGAGAGGAGTGTGCTTGTTGCAGGACAACGCCCATCCTCACACAGCCTTAGCCACCAAGGTCTTTTTGGTTAGGATGTTTTGAACCACCCCGCATATTCTTCTGACTTGGAGCCTTCAGATTATAATCTTATCACCTCCCCGAAGGCACACATGAGTGGAATTAAATTTTCAACCGACGAGCAGTTGCTGAAAGATGTTCTGCAGTGGGGGAAGGAGCTGGCGGGAGAGTTCATCGAGGAGGACATAAAGTATCTTCTGCCACGGATCACCACATGCATTGAATGGGCTGACGATTATGTGGAAAAATAGTCAACAAGTGTATCACCAATATCCTGTAATTTTTTTTCAAATACACCTTTTCTGAAAAAATATAAAAATTTAGTTCACTTCCTTTCTGAATATCCCTCGAAGTTGGGCTTTTATTGCTATGAAGTGTTTATTTATCGTAAATTGGACGTTTAAAATCAGAAATCAGTGCAAATTTGGGACAAAGGAATTATAATTCATTACTATTAATTTTTATTATTTCATGGATGGAAAATATGTTAATTTTACCAATTTTCGAGTAATTGGCTATTCATTTCCGAATAAATTCACCCTAGATTTGTTTGAGCCTGTTTATATAGGCTTAGTAGTATTTGATAGCTCTTGACATGCGATTTCGTCATATGCGGCTCCTTTGATGATTAGATTGGTTGTTGTTTTTGTTCAACTAGTCCCCTTTTTAACTGTGGTGAAGTGTCTTTACAATAATCTTTACTGAAATTATGTTACGTCGGATGTCCAGATCATTACCATAACTGAAAAGTACTCACGATCATAAAGAAATATAATTTTTTTCTGAATCGACTGTCGGGAGACGGATTAATGCCTGATCCAAACTAAGATGCATGTTTGTTCTTAATTCGGACCAGTATTTAAATAGATCATAAATGTGTAAACAGAGAACTTGGAGATTAGCTCGAGTGTGTAGGACAGTCACATGTTTACAGCAAATCATTTGTAAGACAATCAGAACACGTGGCACGGATCAAAACGGTAAAGGTTTGGTGTTTCTAATACAGCGAGTTCTGTGATTTTTCAAGGTTGTGTTACTGAATTGAAAATAAATTATACTTAGTAGGATAGCCAAATTATGTCTTATTATATTACAAAAGGCTACATGAATTTATGTTAACGGCGGTAAATTTTTGGAGGAAGTATTTTGCAGTCGCATGAACGGTTCGAGTATCTGTATACCCTTAATATTAACAAGATAAATCAATAGCAAATAAATGTGAGAACTCACGTAATTTGAGTCTGATGTTCCTTGAATTAAAAATAATTATACACAAGAATTTTAAGGGAGTTCCATGAAGTGAATCGTTTTGGATTTAGAAAAAGAAAATGTATGCATACTCCGTCAACCGGCCCGTTTGTACATAAATAAGGAGTAAAAAAAATAAGGAAAAGAAAAGCATGAGAACAATGTTACCCTGGTTTTTAATTGTAGAAATTCTAAGAAATAAGAATTTCGACATGGCCACGGATTAAAGATGCTGGGAAGAGACTTCATCCGTGTGGAATTGTTTTGCATTGTTATTAAAACTAGACCACATATATGTAGTTACTACACCAGTGTTTCTCAACTTTTTTTACCATGTAAGTATTTTTATTCCGCCCCTTCCGCTTTTAACATATTTATTATATTAAAAAAATGATTTATTACCTAAAGAAGCCTAATTAAAATTTGTGTATCAGCGTTCTTCTATAGTAAGAATTTATTTTAACCTGAGATCACAAAACCTGTCGCTTATTCGAGCTTTTGTACGAAATTTAGTTCTTATTTCATTCAACGCGCGGAGTTGGCGCTAGACTACAGCCGACAACCACTTGGCGCATGTCATAGCAATACAGTACGCACTATTTCTTCCCTAGACATAGTATACAACACTCTCTGGAAAGCATCACAAACAAAATGAGATACCAACAATTGCTCCCCTGTGGGGCGTGGGCCCCACGTTGGGAATCACCTGTCTACACCCTAGATGCTCTAATTTGACGGGGAGTATCTCCATTGTTATTTAATTTCAGAAGTAATAAAGTAATAAAGAAAATTCGTTACAAGAAACAAATAAATAGAGATGCAATAAATATATAAAATTTTTACACACAATATTCCTTTAGAATGAGGAGCATTTACAATCTTCCCGGTAAAGTTCTGGAGGAAAAGGTTATTAGATAATTATGAAAGCAAAACCTAAAGCTGTGGAAAGTTTGAAAATATCCTGTTGATCGATTCGCTTATTATGAAAAGTACTTCAAAATTGCTTGGAAATGCGAAAAATATTTTCCATAGAAATAAATCTCTGAGAGGAATAACTTTTTTATTTTTACCTTTGAAAATTAGGATTGCGGAATCTTGAGTGCCGACTATAAATTTGTGTGGATGTGTAACTTTATTAATCTCCACCCTCGGTCCTTCAATTGTCGATTGTTATATACAGGATTATTTTATTTATTAATGTGGTCTACGCAGGTAGCTTATAAGAGATTTGCCAGGACGTGCCTGTACTTTAGCAGAGCACGAGACCCTCAATTTCATACCTCAGGGGCCATGACTTTGATTTAATTTCGAAAGAGAAAATCATTAATAAGAAAAGTTTCCCATTTAACAATGCCGCTTAATTCACAATAATTGTAATACAAATTTATTCCCTTCAGCTTAGGCACTATACACTCATTGAATTTGCTATCTGATTCACGCACCCCAGCATTACCACGTAAGTCTATTTTATTCTATATAAAAAAAAGTAGATACAAAGGTGGTCAAGAATTTTTATTTAATCTGGTACGTCTTTGAAAAAGGACTGCCGATCATTAAGATACAAATTGTCGCTCAATCACGACGGGAAATCGTGGAACGCCAAATAATGACGGTTGGGTGTTTGTTACCTGACGTATTCACGGACTGGACTCACGGGCAAAATAATGATAATAGTAAAACATCCTGTTAGGTATAGGCTGCTCAGAACCGAAATTGTATTACAGGAGGAGCTCTTCTACGATCAATATTATTTCTTTATTTAGAAAAATACAAAAAAACACGTTTTAGCAGATTAAAAAACCAGAAAATAGAAGTCTTAAAGTCTTGTTTAATAATAAGCAAAATAGCCAAATACAGACAAAGGCTTTAGAATTTGTCAACTGTATTGTGTGGAAGTGTCACTCTAGGTTCTTGTGTTTTTAATTTTCTTAGCACCTGAAGAAACGAAAAATGTTTCCAGAAACGTTGTGTGTATTCATATCATCAGTTCTTTTGTCTGTGTTTGGCTATTTTTCGTATTATTAATTTTCAAAACAGTCGTATATATTTAATTTCAGCGTTGTTCAAGTATATGAAGTTTTCTTTCGGAAAGTGGTTCCTGGAATTATATATATTAGTTACATGGAATAAAACGTGGTTAATTAGAAAATCCAGAACAAGAATACTGTAAACTTTTTAAAACTGATGTTCGGGAAAACGTTGATTTAAGTGGACAGACCAGATAAGGAATAAAACAATTCGATGATGTAACGTTTTGGAGAATTCAAAATTTGATGATTCAAGTTATTGGGACATAACCGAGGTGACAGTACAGTGTTAGTAGGAACTGTAAGAATAGTCGTATATATACGGTAATTATTGGTGAAATGTAACATTGTTTTTTCATTGCTCGGATTTCATTAAATAAACGACTCGTGAGAAATCATCGTCCGCTGCATTGAATCATTCGAATGTGTTTAAGATAAAATGATATCAAACATTTTAAACGAGAGAAAGCGCTTTGTGTACTACACATTCCTTTTGCAAGTACAGTAGGAAGTTTCAGCTTGGCTATGTTAACAGACCCTAATTGCTGGATGGGCAGAAAACGTCGACGTTTTTGATATGCAAGTCAATATACATCAGATTAGGACACTCAACTTGTAAAAGTACTAAGCTCGGAATATATGTTCAGGATTTATTCCCTGGTAAGTGCTAATAGATTGAAAGGCAAGTGTTTTAATATTTTTGCGGGGAAGGATCGAGGTTGAAATTTTGAGTTAATAATTTTTAAACGTCTTGCGTAATAAAACCATGAACGCGATATTGCAGTTTTGAAGGGATTGCTAGGAAGAGCTTCCCTGAGGAATGCGAGGCATGCGACCTTGTGTAGCTGCACTCTACCTGCCCCCTGCCTCCAGAGACTACGTTCCAGGTAGATCCAAGAGCCCCAAAAAGAAATTCATTTTCTTAAGACTGCCATATCAAAATTACTAATCTTTTTGTTGCAATATCAATTCACTCTACAGGCTGTCCGTACTATAGTGTTCCGAACTACATGAAATAACTATTTCTAATGCAACTACGATTTATTGGACGTATGAAAGAATTTAGGATACTTTTACCTGACATCGTTCAGTCATTATTAATTTTACCTGGCATTTAACGACAATTTCCAGGTATCTGTGGAATTTATTCTCTCTTTAAAATCTAGGTTCATTTATACACAGTTTTTGGTTTAAGTTATTTAATACAAAGTCAGATAAAGTTTCCATGATTAATAGAAAAATATTATTGTACACAAAGTCATTTTCTATTTCTGGTAAGGACATCGGGTAATGTCGGAGTACTATGGACGCTGCCTGTCTATGGGGATAGTATGAGTCATGTAAATATCTTTTTTTTCTTTGATATAAAATGACTATTTTAAGACATATTCTCAGCAATAAACGAGGCTTAAAAAGTAATAATAAGCATTATTCAATAAATAGTTCTCTGTATTCACACGCGTTTTGCATATTTCTATTTAAACGCAACGTTTCAACGACTAAAAGCTCTGTCGTCATCTTCTAGGCGAAGAGCTTTTAGTCGTCGAAACTTTGCGTTTAAATATAAATATGCAAAACACGTGTGAATACCGAGAACTATTTATTGAACAACTACACCGGGAATGACTTCAATCTTTGACTAAGCATAATTACTCGTATACAGTATGTTTTGGAAGACGAGATATGTTACATTTCAATTTAAGATATGTATGTATATGATTTAAGTTACTAATTTCTCGTTGTTGTGTGGTCTTTTTCTCCCAAGCTGTTATGGTTTAGTAGCATGCTCACGCTCGTTTTAACTCTCATTTAAATTTGCTTCAAAATCATTGTTTCTCTTTGGATTCCAATAAATATATCTTCCTTTAATTTCACTGCTGAAGGCCGAGAGGATTTATTGATAAGATTTTCGAACCCAATGCTAGTAGTTTCGTGGATTTAACGGAATGTTTAATTTGAAGCAGCTTAGTGTGAAGAGGGAGTGATTAAATACACACACTGACTAGATTTGGACGTTCCACTTTTACCAAATTTCCACTTCTTGAACGACACTTGCTCACATCCCACACACAAAGGATATAAAAATATTTGTGAAGCTTTGCATACTCAAAAAAATAATGCAGTGACTTAAAACTTTAAGTTAATTATATTTATTTAATTTCAATATGCATTAAAAATATCATTTTTATCTTTATTCAAACGAACATAAACATCTGGAACAGATTTGTTACAATTGTATAGCTAATAACTTTTAGGCTGAATTTCCCTAATACCACAATTACGAATTCATATTTAATTTATCCAGAAATAGAGTTATATAGTAATTATACTTTGTGATTCTAAACTGGTCATGATTTTTAAGACAGTCGGACGCAAAATGGGAGAAAGTGGACGCCCCCTCCCCCCTCTCCCAGGTAATAGCAAATTGTACTTCCAAATTCTCAAGATTTGGTCGAATGGACAATGGAGTAGATGATAAATTTTCCGATGTTAAGTGTTATTATCAATAGAAATTGCCTTGTTGTAATCATAAATTTATTTTTTTGGAATCACCAGTAAAAAGTCTTATACAACGTGTTTCTATTTTTTGTGGTTGACTCGTATTACTTTGCTAGTTATTTTCTGCGGTAACTTTTATCTGCTGTTATTGTTACAGAATTTATTAGGTCTCAGTGTATGTCCTACTCGTTTTATCAGAAAGTTAAGATTTCTTCCGTCGTATAAAATTTTTGTCTCTCTTGTCTTGATTCCGACGATTTTTTATTTTATTTGTTTCATTGTTTCCACAGTATGTAAGCTAAAAACTATAATCTACAAGAAATAAAGAATACAGTAACTAGTTTGAGTTATACTAAAAGCTTTGATGATATGTTTGATTCCTACTTTTCCGGTATATTTAATATGAAAAATTTATACGACATTACATTTAAGATAATAAAAATCCGTCTAGAAGATTTTAATAATTAACATTATTTTGAGAGTAAACGAAGATCATCAGATTTGTATTTTTAAGACCTGAGACACCATCAGAATTCATGTTTAAAATGAACTAAGTAATAATGATTTTATATTATCTAGGTACAGGGTGAGAGAAGAATTCGTTAAAAACGGAGCTGATCAAAGTTGTATTTAACGTTTTGGAAGTATAAAAACGCGGAATGTAGTGTTTTCGCATTTGTACAAGGTTACAAATTATCCCTTCGACAGTTATTTTTTTACTAGATCTTCTCCAATGTTAATATTATAACAACATTTTATTTTTTTGCTTTTGTTCCTATTTTTATTAGACTAATAGCATATCCTCCGTTAATTATTTTCATACTTCACAGCTGCGTTTTTCGAACTCAAGCTTGCATAAAATCATTACTAATACAAATAAAAATAGTTTTGATTTTATGTAACAAATTAAGATAAATTTCATTTACGAATATCATTAATTAATTTCAATCAGACGTAAATTTTTCAATTTATAAATAAAAAATTAGAATCAACCAACCGTATATATGCTCAAGCTATTGGAACATAAGTTTTGACACTAGAGTACTGGGTTCTTAGACAACGTATACCGTTGTGTGGTTGTTAGTAACTTAGGAAATATGGCGCGTATGATGGAGGGAGAGGGGGTCATTAACCTAGAATTTTGTTAAACTTTCCAGTCAAGCGTAGAAATGATATCACACGCAAATTTTGTCGGAACAATTATTTATCATGTTTTATATTGGTTGTGATTATGACGAATAAGAGGATGTGGATAGTAGAAGTGAGCAGAGAATGATAAAAAGAAAATTAAAAATAACCGAAATAAGGCAAGGGAGGTGAACTATGATTTGTATTCTCTATTTACTTATTGTCCATACACAAGTAATGTTTAAATTACAATAAGCATAGTGTACAGTAATATATATACTTGCTGAGTGTACGGCGTTGTCCGGGTATTTATTTAACTTAACCCGGAGTAGGGATTGATACCACACTAACCTCTTGGTAAACATTTTATTTAACAAGCATCAATAGCACCAGTGTTATTTACAGTCCCTTCCCCGACCTACCCCCTCGGCATCTAAATCCAAATAATCCACGACGATGAATGACTGACGTTATTCGGAAACTCACATACTCCCCCTCCCACCACATCTAGGGGCTGAATTATATAACGTAACTGGCTCAGTGAATGTCAGAATTAAACTCATTTACATCTATAACCCTGGATTTGACACACCAATCTCGGTGGTTTCGCGTAATTTTTTTGTAACGCCCCTCCACCCCCTCCCTTATTGGTTTTTTAATGCTGTGAAATTATACACTAAAAACATCTGGATAGAAACTGTTAATCATATCAACCCCGAAAAGTAATTAATCGGCTGTTTTTGCATGTTTTTAAATTTGAGCCTCGTTCATCCCTTTTGAGATTCCTAACGTTTCGAAAACCCGTCAGAAACACTCGCGGGGGTGCGCACGACAACTCACGAAAGTTTCATCGCAATCGGATGAATGATTTATGAGTGCATAGGTGACACACATACACACAGACAGAATGACATTCATTTTTATGAGAGAGATGCTTGTCAATGTCATTGAAAGATAGTTGTTACACACACCTGAGAAACCATTTTTAAGGAAACTTCATGTGTTATTCCAACACATTTCCTCATTATTTTTGACCCTGTAAAATTCCATTCGTTGACTACTGGAGACATTTTGGGCGATTGCGCGCAAATCTCAGAATAGTTTTAACTTACGTGGGTGAAACAGGCTAAATATAAGGCGAGGAGAAAGGAGGAAGGAAAGGGCGCGCGATGTAATCTCTGCACACATTGTTGCTGGATGCAAATGAACTTCGCGTGCCACTTACAATCTTCATAACCTTTATGGATCTCTGTCAACACTTCTTAACTATAGATAAGAGTTTTTTCAGAACCAGATCTGTTACGAAATAATTTATTCCATAATATTTTCGTAGATTTGATCAATTATCAATTCCCCGTCAACAGTCCAACGAATTAATTTTTCTGTGTGTTGGTGAAAAGTAAGTACGCTTCTCTCTAATTTGCAATCAATAAGAACTGTTTAGAAGAATGAATTTTAAAATAAATAGATGATTTAAAAATCTCTCTTATTTTGTAAAAAATGTGTAAGGTGAATATTTCGAGATTTAGTAGCCGATGTATTTGGTGAATTTATATGAATCAAAATTTCATATAGCTGTATAAATGTAACTGATGAAATTTCCATATCTATTTTCAACATAAAAGTCATGTCCGTCTACGGAAACCAAATTTATCTTATAATTCGTAGAGATTTACTTCTTTTATACGACTGTTCACTCATACTGAGATTAAAATTAATCTAATAATAAGATAAATAGCCAAATACTGACAAAATAAGTAAATGATATAAATACCACACAACGTTCCTGGAAACCTAGTTCCTTTCTTCAGGTGCTAAGAAAACTAAAAACTCAAGAGCCTAGAGCGACACAACCCACAATATAGTTGACAAACTGAACCTCTTAACTATTTTCCTCGTGTATTGAGTGTCATGCTTGAAACATCTCTTTTGTTAATTTTGCTTCAAATAGGATGTTTTTTAGAAACAGTGTAATTTGAAATGGTATTATTTGAAAATGATTTTTATGGTGAAAACTTAATTTTCTGACGCAAGGCCGTTTATTTATATTATTGTATATGTCAGTGTTTTTTCATCATTATTAAATAAAAAAGTTTAATTTTTATTTTGGCAGTATTTTAGATAAGAATCACAACATAACAATAGGAGTTTTGGAAGAATAATTATCTGAAAAAAACATTAAAAAACCAATATCAAGGAACCAGTAATTCAGAAAGTCGACTTGTAACTTAATAAGATAAATGGTCATGGAAAGCGAAACGAACAAAGCTACTTTTCGCTTGTGTTTGTGGAGGTTTAAAATGGAAGTCGTTTGCGTCGCCTTTCTGAATGTTTTCCCATGGTTGTAGTATTTTCTGCGACTTTTCTTTCCTTGATTGATGCACGTTTTTTAATAAATTAGTTTCGTTTGATATTTGCCGACTTGTTGATATAAGGAACGTAGGTTTTCCCGGTGTAGTTGCTGAATGAAGTTCTCTCGGGATTCCAACCGGGTAGCGTAGTTATGTAAACACAACGTTTCGATGGCTTGCACCGCCATCTTCTTCAGGTGAAGTGCCGTTTGCAGAAGATTGGGCTGTATTTATACCGCCCCGTCTGTGGTACCAGTGATCGGGATATATCTTGGTAACGGGCTACCCGGCACCTTGCAACTAGTTCGCGATAATTGATTCTCAGGGTACCATCCTCTTCACGACCCACTTCTGTACACCTACTAATTGCGAAGGTTTACGTGTGATTACCAGGCGATGGACTACTTACTCCAGAAGATATTTTTGATCTATAGTTTCGTCACCGGTGCGCCTTTTTCTCTTGAGTGACTTCCATTAGTATTAATGACCACACATTTACATTCCAATTAAACAATTGTCTCCGACAATTTTGAGTTATCTTCATTGTCTTTTGGCTGTTGGCGTAATACACAGAAGAAAGGGAATAAATGTGTCGAATTATTAAATTTCTCTAGGCTTTCCATTCGGGTGTAGTCTGTATCTTTCCATGACGTTTCGATCTTTTTCAGGGGAGGTAAGGATAGGACAAAACAAATTATTACAATAGCGTTTCCAATCAATCTAGAAACATCGTATCTGGTATTTGCAGTTCTTGTCCCGTGCATCGAAGCAACCTTACTATAATCGCACTTTTGAACTCTACAAGCAAAACCAAATGTTTACATTCAGGTCGCGCTTTATCTTTTCTTTGCAGGTGTTGTGTGCTTATATGTTAATTAGGGATTTACTTCAAGTTGTTATAAAATATATAATGAAGTTTGCAACATGAAATAACGTCAACAAACAATTAAGAAATTTAATAATTACTTTTATCAATTAATTAAACATTCATATTTATCAATAATTATTGTAATTAAATATATCTCAATATAAATTAGTGCTAATTATTTATCTATTTTAATAAACAACAATTGCAACATTAAGTATACTATGCACAGTGACCTGCAATAAAATAGAAATCTTTCTGAGCCGAAGCTTTACTGATTGGCAGCCGAATGCAATGCGTCAGTTTACAGTTTGATAATTGCACTTATTCACACTTGGTAACTCAATTACCTACTGTACTCTCATAGCTGTTTGTTGAGAACACTATTATTTATGTTGGATAGTCGGCCTGTTTTGAGAGGTGTATGTTCTGGGGTCGCAGACCTTGGGCATACGGTAAGAGTCGTTCTCTGTTCCCATTGGAACAGTCGGCCAGCTGCCTCCTAAACTGGTTGAGGTACGGCGAAGGGAATGCTGCGACCCCACAGCAAACTCTTCTCCCGCTATCGGAAGGGCGTGGGACAAGTACCCAATGCCCGACCTACGTGATGCAGGTTTTTCTAGGGTTTTCCCTGCATCACTTTTAAGCGAATTGCCGGGTAGGATCCTTAAACCATAGCCCGGGGGCCCTAGTTAACCTTTGGCTACCTTCCTCTACCCTTCCGCATCCACCCTTTCAAATTCCTTCCTATGCTATTAACGGGTAGTTGCCACTATGTGCATTACCCTCATGTAGCCTGTTACCCTAAGAAAAAAAATCTCTGCAAGAGTTCCATAAACAGTTGCTTCCTTATAATCAACATTGAATAAATTAAACCCGAATCGTGGTTTCAGAATAAAGTCTTAAATCGCGGAAGAGTGCGTCTGTCTCAGTGTAACGTCTCTATCGTTTTGTTTACATCAAAATGTCTCTTAATAATTACTGTTTAATTTTCATGGTATGAACTCTTCCACGACTATATTTCCCCATTTTGGATCACGTTTTATTCTTCGCCTCTTACTTTGCCTGATATCTGAAATAAGTACATTTCACCAGTAACTTAGACGTCCCCAAGTGAACACCAGTCTCTCATCAAATTATGTACGAGTTTTCGTATTTTAAAATGTAAGCCTTTCCAAAGGTGACCAGCAGTGTTTTCGCAAAGAAGTACATATTCTGCTTGTTAACGAAAAACAGTGTCAACTAATGCAGGATTATTTAAAAGTATTTTGTCTCCGTGATTATGCCTTCGGCTGTCTGCCTCGATGCGAGTTAATCAATTCCATTCATGTATTTAAGATTTTATAAACCACGTGTTTTGTATGCCACAGATTCTTGAATATCTTGTTTGTATTCAGTGTCACCTGGCAAAACCTGTCGCAAAGTCTGTACAATTTTTACTGATCTGTTACCGGTGCCATTTTGATTAAAAACCTAATGTCTACTTATTATACTATGTATGTTATTATGTGAGCGGTTGCTATATTGCTTGAATATTTGTGATAATTTGCAATTCCACTGTCACTTCACTTTCTCTGTCGCTGACGTCACCAAGTATTCGGAACACCCGGCTGTACACCTAGTGTAAGCACTATATTCAATGCAGTATTAAATGACTGCATTCTTGCTCAATTTGATTTTTCGAATGTAATAACGTCCGTGACCCCTGTTTAAAATAATTGTTTTTCTCTTTCCTCTATCTTTCGGATTTTTTTTTGCATAATGTATCTTTACGTTCTTTAACAGCCCTTTTCGTTCTACCAAAGTCCTTAGCCATTTGCATTTGGCGAATTTCGTTGTCTGTTCCCTCCAAACTTACAGCCCCCACCTATCAGCTCCGTGTATATATATATATATATATATATATATATATATATATATATATATTCAAACTCGTGTAATATTTTTCGCGGTTGAGCACAAGGTTCAGATTTCTCGGCGTTGACGTTGTTGGTGTCATTCTATATTTATCAACTTTATTAATTTATTAACAATTTACAGAGGGAAAACTTACATTCATTAATCATCTAATGTGCATTATTCCCACATTTTTCTTTCTACTTGACCCTTTATATTCCCATAATAGTTTATCTTCCTTCTCGATATATTCACGACTTTTGCATAACTCCCCGTTTGTTTAAAGCGCGTAAAAATGCGTTTAATTTGAGTATGTCGGGAATGGGATTTGTTTCAGTATATGAATTTGTTTCCTGGCCCAGTTCCTCGATTTTGAAGCCTGTTACTGAATTTGTGTTGTTTATACCCCTGTCGTATTGTCCGTGTGCATTTCTGCCATAATTTTTGCACTTGCAGTTTCCTATTACTGTCAGTCTGCCGAAACAATTGTTTTGTCTATTTCCTTATACAATACACGTGTTGCTTTAATGCTTGTTCCCTTTTAGCATACGTATCGTTTTCTCTCATTTTCGAGCCTCTGCCAATTTTCTGAAGATGTTCGTCCCTGATTCTCAGAGCTTTCTCCCATCACTTTCCTGTTTTAACTGATTTTTCTAGTATCTCTTTTTGAACATGTCACCTTCGCCCTTAATTGATAAAATTGCATTTTTTTTCTCTAATTCGCTCAAGTTTCTTCCAGGTGCGTCATAACTAGGTCACGTTTCAGATTCACGAACACCAGTTCATTTTGCCGCCGATTTTCCTTCAATTTCCTCTAGCTTATTTTCAAATCCCACAGATGTATATTTTATTTTAACGCCGATATCTGTAAATCCCTTAACCAATTTTGTTATCCTTATCTTTCTACTTGCTGGTCTCGCCGCTAACCATTTGCTCATCACCTGCTAGTAATATTCACTCTACTTCCTAAACCTTCATCCAAACACTGTGAAATCTGTGGTTATCTCATTTCATGAATTTAATCTTGCTTCCCGAAATCCATGGTATATCCACTTCAAATTCTGTTGGATCGCCTGCGTGGATACAATATTATTTGTTTTGCCACATACAAAGGCATCTACCTGTCGACACAGCTAAATAAGTCCGTAACAATACTATCAATTGTGACAGTGTTGCTCGATAAATTATTTTTGTAATTAGAATTTCAAAACGTTCGAATTCTGGGGACTAAAACGACTGATCCGTACAATTAACATTACAAGAACTAATTTTTACTGTATTTTATGTATTGTCATTTCGACAGTGATTTACTTTCTACTTCTTTTCAGGTGCTTATTTATTAAGTTTCACTTTAAATTCCCAGTGAAGTAAGAGAATCACATGATTGTTGATGAGACCTAGTTTCTCTTAATCCGTTTTTAAATTCTGTGGCATAGTTTTATTCTTGTTAGTAAGCCTGTTCTTACTATTATTCAAAAGCAAAATAGATTGCTTCCGAATGATAGCAGAAGTATTAGGAAATTTTGAATAAACATAATCCTATATTTGATTATGCATTTCAACTTATATTTTATTTCATGTTAACGTCGCTATCTGTAAATCCCTTAGGAAGTTTTAAATATACAAAATCCTGTCTGATTATGCTAAATTTGCCATGAAAATTTTGAAATTATTATATGAAGAAATGTTTTTATTATATCCGCTTCTTGGAGCAGTCTTTTACAATAAAATTTATGTTTATTGTAGATTGCACTGAAGTCACTTTGACAAGTGTTTGTATACGTTCGAAAAATTATTCTTGTAAAGGTCCTTTATACTGTATTTATGAACGTCAGTGTAAGCTATTGTGTTATTTATGGTACTACTTATAGTGCAAAGAATATCATTCAGAATTTTATGTTTGCAACATTTTCTGCAAAATAGTATAAACAACAAAATTGGTAATATAAATTACATAGAGGTTTAAAATTATAGTATAATAGGACATGCATTTCAATAATTTTCCGTACCTATACAAATACTTACAAACGTGACATCACTGTAACTTACAATTGATTTCAATTTTATTTTTAAAAGCTGCGTCAAGAAGATGATATAATATAAAAACCAAAGAAGAAATATTTATTCTTGAAAATATCTGAAGTGGTGTTATTATAGATGGCTACATAAATTATTCTAAAAGAGATACAACTCCAAAAATGACTTAAATGATGTAGTATGTAGGATAATTACAACAGTAAATATAAGTAGGAGCAAAGTGAGTCCTGCTGCGAACAGAACGCGTCTCCAATATAACTTGGGGTGAGAAAGCGATTCCGAATAGATTTTGTAGCAAGTACTTGGGAATAAAATAGATATATTAGTCTGATCTTATTGAATTATAAATGAATAAACCAGCCAAATTCGTTAGAAATGGACTTTAGTAAATTAAAAAATTAGAACTTTAATAGAAGCTATCACGGCGTGTCGTTACTAATTATTCGAACCTCTTTAGGAGCATTTATATAATTATTTTACAAATCTGAATATTTAAAATTTTAGTGAGAACAAGATTTTATGAATATTCAATATAACATGACAATTATCATTTAATAAATTAATTAACAACACACTCAATGTGTCAGAAGAAATGAATTAATCAATGCAGAAAAAAAATATTTTCAACGTCGTTTCGTTAAAAATTTTGTGACTTCTTCAAGTAATATTTGTATTTGTTCTTTTAATGTAAATTTAGTGTCATGGACTGCGTCCGATGACAGTTGTAACTGATTATTTGTTATTCTATATGCATAAATTCAAAACTGTATATTACCTGAAAAGTCCTAAATTGTGGACGAAACGACGTATCGAAATGATTTTTTTAATTAGTTAATACATTTTATCTGACATTCGCTTTGTTGTTTATTTATTTGTTACAATGTTTTAAAAACATGATCTTTACAATACAATTAAGTGAAAATTTATTTATCATTACCTACAATGAGATCTAAATAGAAAGTTATTAAAATAAATGTTGTAACCAATTTATCATTGTCATCAATATATGAATTTATTAAAGGCTAGGCGTCAAATGTTAAAATGAAAAATTTACGTCTGATTGAAAATAATGAATATTCTTTGCGGAATATTACTACAATTACCTACAATTTATTTCTATAGATATGAATACAGGATTAAAATTTTGTCGAGAAAATTTCAAAATGTGCGTGATTACAGTCATATATATTATTAAATAGATAATATTACAATATATCAACACAATGTCGGACAGAATATTGTTGATATTTAAAATTATGAATCCGTTAGAAATGTTAGTCAACTTTAAATATTATAAAGTAATTATATTCATACATAATTGTGTTTTTTAAATTTATGATTTTGTGAGATTTTGTTTCTCAATTTATTATTTAGATAATTGTAACATTCATACACGAGAAGAGGTCCAAATCAGGGACGAATTGTCGTGTTAAAAATTTGAATATTACAATTTTTTACTAACTAGGCTGCTATTTTTATTGAATTTTCAAATATGCAGTCAGGTAGTTATAATTGTAAATTCATAGGGTTATTAATTTTTTATAAACTGGCAGTGGTGTTCCACCTGTATGAAGTGTCTGTCCCGGGTTGTGCCCTTGACCGCGATGACATAGCCGCCGCGAAATGCTAGGGACAGCAGATTAGTTACTGCCTTTTTGGGCAAATCAACCCAATGGGCGCAACGGTATTGGTTTTGTGCCAACGCATTTCACCGGCAGTATACGATCTCTTTCCACTGCCCTATTCTAGAATCTTTTATAAATTAGGTTTTACTAACTGAACTACTCTTTTAATTGTTTCCTTGTTCTGTTCTCTTAACACCTCCAAAAGTTATTCGAATGTCTGTCAAACACTGCTATGTTTCATTTAATGAAATTTGTTATCGTTACTTTAGATTCGGTTCATGTCTTCCGGATGTTTGGAATGTAATTCTCGTAGCTTGTACATTTGTACGACTTAAAACAAAGACACACCAACTACGTAGAGCGAATATATTTCCAGAAAGAAGGTTAGAGTCTGATTGATGCCTACTCATGGGCTGTTTCGACCTTTGTGTGAATTCTAAGTAAGGTGATGAATTATAAAAAGTCGCCCCAACTCAGTGTTTCCAATAAATGCATTCTCTCTCAATTAATGAACTTCGTACTGAATACAAGCGGTGTTTTTCTAATAGCAAAATCGCTCAATCCTATCACTTATTATCCATTATCTACTTCTAAGAATTACATTGCTTTCTCTCTTCATGTTACATCAGGAATAGTAACATCTAGAAGTATATATTATAAGAGTAACTTGTAACCCTCCCTCCGTACTGGATTCGAAAACAGTGCATTGCTGGTTTTTGGTACAAACATTTGTCTACTGTCTATTTTTTTAAACGTTACTTTTTCTAGTTCTGCGTTTTTTAAAAAAATTAATGCTGCTTGTTACTTTTAGCTTCATTTATTAGATTATCGTATGGTTATCGTCTCGCCTACTGTTGTCAATAAAAATTTTGTTGCCTACATAAAAATAACACGCCCCGAAAACAGAAAACTAAATTGAATTTGAAGTTTTAACTTTTTCCAACGTTAGAAGTTATATTTATCTGACTTCTTCTTTAAATAAATAAAATAACATCAGCCTATTAATTCATAAATTTATTATGAATACAAATTTAAAACATCATGGATGAAATATCGTGTCTAGTTAAACAAAATAGATTTATAATAAACAACAATAAAAAATAAATAAAATAAATAAATAGATAAAAAATGCTAGTCAGGAATGAAACTTAAAAAGATAGAGGAATAAGAAATTTTTAGGATAATACCTGAGAATTGAATTTATTGTACAGGTATTGGATCAGTTCGTGACAGGTTTATAAATAATACTTATTAAGAAATATTATTGTATTTTTGATAGATCAGTTTGTGTACGTGAGTTCCGGTCTAAAACTGCTTTAATAATGGTCTAATAATGCCTCCGCATTCTGCTAGTCCCGCATTCTTCATATAATTTTTAAAGAACGTTTAGTTTGTCCAATATAAATAGGTAAATAATCCTAACATTCGATTTTAAAATCTATATTCTGTGTTTGCAACGTTTCCTGACATAAGAAGTTTCACTTCCTAAATAGTAGTTGTGGTGCTGTATTTAGTGCAAGTAAACTCCCGAAGAAGAAACACACCCAATTATTCAGAACACTGAATGACGTTTAACATATTTAAATAGAATAATCAGTACTTTCACAATTCTTATCGGGCAAAATTATTAGCCGAATAAATACTCCACAGGGTAAAAATAGCGAAGTAAGCAAATCACAATTCGCAGCTGCAAGCAAAAATCTAGTGCTTCTGGTCTTTGTGTTAGTTAGATACATGTTTAGACTTACCATAAAACACTGAAATAGCAGATAAAATTTTGCCCACTTAGGAAATGTACGACGTTAAATGATCAAATCATTTTACTATATTTTTTATGTTAACAAGTCTTCGACGTGCTTTTGTAAGATCTAAGCTCAGCTGTACTTTTCATGATAACCTCTGTATTTTTAAAGCCGTGATTTATGAACGTCTTATATATCTGTAGACCTTGGACCCGCGTTTAAATGTTAGTCTGTTTCGCTAGAATATGTAGTTTTTTTTTCTGAAATGTAATTTAATTTAGTAAGTAAATATATACATATAGTTTTCTCTGAGTCGTAATTATTTCGTATTCTTTGGAATATAGTCTTTAATATTGAATGTTAGGATAATTTATATTGTTATATTAGACAAACTATTTGATTGCCATCAAAATTAATATTGAAATGTCTGATACACTTAATACTGAAATTAGACTCCGCGACAGATTCGTCAGACAGGTTCTCCTCCCTCAAACAGCGCCACCCGCCATCGTACATGACTACTGCTATAGTCTCTATTCCTTAAAACAAATAGTTTTCTCTATTTACGAAGCACCTTCGCCAATAATTATCACAAAATAAACAATAAATGTAAAATCCTAACAATGCATCTCTGTATTGTTTGACAATCCAGATAACAGAAGACATAGGGGAACAGAATTATCATTACATGAGTCAGAAGAACGATAAATATAAACTTATTAATAATTATGTCTATTCAGGACTATGTATATATCGTGTCATGCCTACCAAATTCAATAAATAGGAATTGTGTGCATTTGGAACCGATTTTCTTGTGTTTATTGCGTAATGAAATTTTTCTTAACTTTCTTAACATAAGCATGCCGCAATAAGTCTCGTATTTGAGAGAGGTCTACCTTAAATTTTTTGTTTAATGAGTCACTTTGACATTGAATGTTACTGACGTAAAATATCACGCTGAAATGAGAATCCTTGGCCTGAGTTGGCGCGTGGGATGTCTTACGAGAGAGAATCCGTGACCCACTTATAATATGCGTACGAGTTATTGCTACCGACCCAGAGACTCGATCGTAAATAACGCATAATGCGCACCGAGTGACTTTGCGCATGCATGCAGCGAGTTTCATAAATTCTGCAGACTTTTTCAGCGCGATTTTCGGCTGTAAATGTACAAATGGTTCCTTGTTTTCCGGGGAAAACCATTGCTGGAATTTGCTTTTAAATCATGACAGTTGCTTTTCTCTCTATCCGACGATTTCGTAATAAATGTCATTGAAAATAAAATTTATCTCATTGTTGCAGCCTCGTTCGGGTGGTGCTTTTCTCGGTTTTGGTATATTCGAAAATTTTTCACAAGTTTTCTATCTTCTCTGCTCCGAAACCCTTGACTTGAAGCAGAATCACATCAGGTTTATAGGTTATAGTCACGTTTGTCTTCCCCAAGGATACAATTTTGTTTTCTCAAAGTACAATACAGAATTCTATGTGACTGCATCCCAGACTTTATAATGGTCTTAAGTCACGATATGAAAACGATTCTTGTGGAAACGCTCGAAAATTTGGTTTACGCTAAAATAGAGACTTGTTCATCTGGAAGAGAGAATTAGTGTTTCTAACAACAGTTATCAAGTTAATTTTTGTTTCAAAATTAGCTTGTGTTTCAAACAATAGTTATCAAGCTAATTTTGAAACAAAAATTTTAACTTGTGTTTCAAGCCACTGACAGACCAAGAATCTTCCAGTCCAACGTTTTACTAATCATATAATGATTGAACCTTGGCCGGCACAGGTTCACGATCGCAGTGTGTTGGATATTAATTTTATGCCAGGTTTGGGTTCAGAATTGCAGTGTAAATTAATATTTTCACATTAATCCATATAACCGAACAATGTTTCGTGTTTGTACACTCGTCGATATTTGCATAAATTGGTTCACAGTCTAACGACATTCACTTAAAAACAGCATATTGCGTCTTTTAATTAAAGTAAAACATTTAATATGATAAAAATTTGCGAGTACACAAGTTTATACGATGTGTTAAAATTATATAGTTCAAGCGGAATGAAAAATTCATAGAGTTGTAAAATCTAATTTCCAAGTTTCCGATTATTGCAAGTGTCGCATTTAATATTTGCATCCTCGCATTTATTCTACACGTACATTTTGTGATGTTTGTTCCAATCTCGATTTCAAGAACAAAAGTGGGCTTCTTAAAGCGGTAATTGAATACTACTTAGATATAGGTTTTGTGTGCCTACGCAGCTCATTGCCTTCGTTAAAACCGCCTTACACAATTAAACCTAAATGTTTTTATGACTCACTTAGATACTTAACGGTTGTCTGACGTTTCGAACCACCACAAAATACCGGACCAGCTAATTTTTCTCTGTGTACGGAGAAACTTTGTATTCAATTAGCTCACGAAATATCTTAATTCTTAGCTCTCATAATATTTTGTTACTACTACTGATATTAGTGAAAAATGCCCCAATATTACTCTGTTTGCAATAAGTAGTTAGTTATCTGAGTCACGTATCATGTATTGTCGCGGAGTACAAACGTTTCACTAGTCCACGTTCCCAATAGCTTAAAATTAAATTATTACCTGACTTTGTTTTTACTATGTAGCTATATATTTGTGGTCATTCCTTAATAATGTAAACTAAATTTCTAACAATTTATTAAGGATTCTTTATATATTAGACTTTTTTTTATATAAAGAAGTGATTTTTAATTTAATTTATTATATTCTTTATCAGTCGAAAATTAAACACTTCTACTCAATTTTTCTACGAATATTTATTCATGTTTAAGTATTCTAAGGATCGTTCGTATGTCTTCTCGATCTAATTTTCAAAAATAGTTCGAAACCTAATAATTGAAATACAAAAATATAATTAAATTCAGTCTGATATAAAAGCAATAATCCTTCTGACGTAAATTATTAATAAAATTATCAAGAATAAAATTCACTAGTTAAGATGTAAGGTTATGTTGCTTTTGTTCCAAGCAAAACCAAGACCAAAACAGTCTTAATATATCGAAATCCATGGTACTTGACGGATTGCAGGCTCATCCTGAAATCTTCAATGAGATGGTAACGATCTGGCCTGTTCTTAGTTATGGAACATCGTCCAAAAGATTAATTTTTTACTAAACAGTTAATCACGTTTTAAGAATAAATTGACTCTTTTCGTTATAAGTTTTATTCACTTTAAAACACCGTATTTATATATAACTAATTCCAGTAACCCCTTATTGATATCTTATCACTCAATATAAGTGAAAATATGAAGACCTAACAATATATCACGAATTCTTGATATTTCGCTATTTGTGTTACAGTTATAGGATTTGTGTCAGAATAAAGTAGGTTTGCCAAGAAATTACCTGTAAGATTTTGGACTAGGCTATGAAACGTGATGCCTATTATTTAAAGTTCCCGTCCGTTGCATGTTGAATAAAGTATCCCAAAGGCTGAATTTAATTCAAAACTTATAACACTAAAATGTTAAATAAGTAAAAAAAAAGTTGAAATCAGTTATAAAATTTTGCTTACTTCTTACTTCAAAGTTTAGACAAGTAATGCTTCAGTGCGGATATTCTGACGCGCTATGATGCCACACTAGCCCATTTATAGTTGTATTTTTATTTGAGTTTTCACAACTCATTTATACCAACGTACATTCTACGAAATTATGTAAATATTGTCGACAAGAAAACGCAAACACCGTTAGGCATAATTAGTACTTTCTATCGCTTTTCTGAAAACTGCAACTTTATACGTATATTTACCATAAGTCTATATCTGTAGGTGTACAATTAAATATAGTTTACAATTTCATTTTGTTTTTAGGTTTTCTTCTGCTCACCCTATTTTGGTTTGTTATTTATCATATTTTCTCCACTTCAACCACTCAATTTTTTAAAAAATTATTTAAATTAGTCCGGAGACTTTACAGTTGTGAAAATTTGACATCATAAAAGTATTTACAACTTGTAAATATTTAACAAATAAAACATAATAAAAGTCTTCACAATTTGTAAATATATAACATGTAAACTTGGGGAATTGGATATGACCCTTGTCATTCCAAGTTAGAGACGAGAGAAACCGACTAATTTGTTTACAACATTGTATTTTTGTGGGCTGGGTTTTTACGTTAAATCAAAATAAATATTTGACCAATAAAGAAATTTTATATTAGTTTATTAAAGTTAAACATAAAAACTCTCAGGCACCTGTGGTTTTTACATAGAAGAGATCTGCTGCCCGTACCAAATGCGTACTGCTATTCTGTGTTGTGTTGCCTGCTGTAGCTCTCGTACCGACGTACTGACGTCGACTCAGGGGTTGATCACTGGCTAAGGAGTCGGCCTCCGGGATTGATTGCTGGCAAGCCGTCGTACTAAATTGTGTGGTTCTATTCTGTGAACTCTTCACTAACAAATTGTGGCCCCTTTCTCACGACGATTCTGCCTCGAACTATATCAGAGACAACAACTTTACAGAGCCTCTCATAATCATATCCAACAGCTTCGGTGAGCGAAGACAAACTGTCTATTTCAAAAGCTTATCTCCTCCCTTATATCCTCCCATTCTTTTACTTTTTTCATTGTTAGAAAACTTCGTCGAAATGCCTGATTCTTCCATTGTCACAATATTTATAGCACGCAGCTGCAGTTCCGTAGTCAACAATGGCTAACTATTCTGTCATGTTGAGGCCAACAATCGAGACAGGACACGAAATTACTTGGATGAAAATATTTATCTCCTCCACCCCCACGCACGTGCACGGTTTCGAATTCTCAAGACCACAGCAAACAACACTTCCGAGACAAAGAAAAACTTAAACTTAATACACGCGTTACAACATATTAACAAAGGTTAGCCGGCATGATGTTTTGGTATCGATCTGACCATCGGGCAAATTTCGTGTTATGAAAGCGTTAAGGAGGTTATGCGGGAAGATGGAAGAACGGGAGTTAGAGTTAGGTAATTGTGGAATGATTTAGGGGGAGGATGATGTCAATTGGGAGTTTACGTTTTAGTCTGCGATTTTGTGAAGGAGGGGCCGGGTTACTGTATAAGACCTTAATGGTTGGATTTGGATGGTTGATAGAGCTATTTATTAGGGTAGATTTATGAATTATGGCAGGAATTAAGGGAATTTCAAATTATTTGTGGATAACTGAGTTACGAAGGTACCAGGGGGAATTTGAGACTAAACGGAGAATTCTCTTTCAATTGAAGAGCCAAACTGGATTTTTCATTAAATAATTTTGGTATCTCTCTATACGTTTGACTTGCAGAAGTGGCCTACATATTTTCGTATTTCTGGCTGTAATATTGGTTAATATATTATATATTATTATCTTATACACTGGAGTTAAGTTTTATACTGTATTTTCTCGTTAGTCCGAATTCTGATCCTATGTTTGTTCGAGTACAGATTGTCATCTGTTAAAAGGAAATTATACGAAATTATGTTTTAGCTTTGCTTTTCAGTTCGTCACTTGGTTTGTGCATTGTGTCCTTCTGATGACTCTTTCGATTTTGAATCACCTGACGAAAACAGCAAGGATTTCAGAAACGTTGTGTGGTATTTATTCGTCTGTTACTGGACTATTTATTTATGTCATTAGAAATTATACGAAGTTGCAGACTTTGCATTTCATGTGGCTGTTAATTAATTTAGAATAACTTTCATTTTATTCATAATATTTAATAAATATACCGAAGAAATTTCACGTGGAAAGGAAATCTGTTGGCATTATTTTAGAATTTTCTATTTGAAGTTTGAGAAGGTTTCCGTGTAATTTGAATACGGTTTGCTTTCGTGACAAATTTTGTTGTTCTTTTCATTGTCTGTCGCTGCTACTTTGAGCTTCGGAATGGTGTTGAAGATCCTTGCAGAGCCTAACCTATTCACTTGCAGGTTCGCGCCGTCTACGTCAGCATTGTAATGCAAATATTGTACTGTGCTTCCAAGGCCGCGAACGTTCCTTCCATAGATACGACTACAACTTAACCTCACAGATGGCCATCGATTTACATTTTATCACACATGACTTAAACGGTCGTATTTTTGAGAGTTTGGTTGTTTTGCCATTTCTTTGCACCCACATTTACGAAATATCTAAATAAATTACAATTAAATATTCCCGCTTTAAATTATATATTTAAATAAACAACTTGTAAATCTATAATATACAATTTGATTAACTTTGAGAAGCAATTTAATTGAAATATTAAATTATTTAAAGAAATATAAATTTTACTTTAGAGTTTATGATTATTTATATAAATATTTACTTGGAACAATTTAAATCAAATTAATTAAATTTTCATGTTATTAAATTTTAGTGAAAAGTTTGAAATGATGAACGGAGATTTGATTAAAATAAATAAATAATATAAAATTTTCCACTGTTATTAATTCGAATGAAACTTTTTAAATTTTATTCCAGGACGTTTGATCGGGTCTCAGAAAAATATACGATTGAAATGAAATATAAAATGTCCAGTTGAACTTACAGAATTGTTACATATCCCCCAAAATACAAACAAAACGAAATGAAATTTGACGGTACAGCAAATATGAAAACTGGATTTTAATTTAACTACATTTAAAATATACTTTAGATACCAATTTTGATTGATCTTCAATTTCACCTCCACAGAATTTACACAAACCATAAATGAAAACTTTAGAAAATTGACTGTATTATTGCAAATACACTTACACAGCACACACAGAGCTCTAGACAAATAGAATACTGCTTACGGACGCACGATGTTGCACCCATCAGCTAGCCAATATTGTCTCCAAAGCCCAAGATATTTTTACCACTGCAATCGGTCAGTTATACTGTGTTAGAAATAATGGCCAGATCACGAGATATTTCGCCAGTCGGCACCAGTCAGTTTAATGTTGAAATACCAAACCCAACAAAAGTTGTAGAATTCAACGTTATCTGCTGCCGAAATCTCTCAACTTTCAAACCCCGCTGAATTGTATTTCGTTTATAGTTTATTAATGCAGTCCAGTTCTTCAACATGTTAACAACTTTCTTACTCCTCGGCCCACTTTGTCCCATCCCGCCTAAGCGACTTTTTTCCTCGACCAAAACTAACCGACTGATATTTTTACTACATCAGTTGTTAACGCGACCATTATAAACCTTTTTTTAAAAAAAAATTCAACCGACCTTCTCACATTGACGCTAGTGTTTAGAAATTCACTTAGGACTCGTTTCACATTCGGCTAAACGACATCAGATTTGCTACAGAAAGATTTAAAAACTTCTGAGACGTTTGACATTATGCCGGCCACGGTGTCGTCGACAGTCGTCCAGGTTCTCCTACTGCAGAGTCCAAGTGCGACAGTGATTAAGTTATGGAGCGTTTCACAAATACCC
The DNA here is from genome assembly GCA_037074705.1 of Zhengitettix transpicula. NCBI lineage: Eukaryota > Metazoa > Arthropoda > Insecta > Orthoptera > Tetrigidae > Zhengitettix > Zhengitettix transpicula. The sequence continues at coordinate 181,882,142 of CM073591.1, read as the reverse complement.
GGCCCGATTCGTCTAGTCTACATTCTTCCTGGTTCATCATATACGTTCTTTAAGTAAATATTTTTTCCATTATCATCACGGAGGATGTACAACTACTTATAAATTTAATTACGATCGACTCGTTTTGTGGGACAAAAGTAGGGAAATACATAAATACAGATTACAGAATAGAAATTTTTGGGAAGAAGTTTGCGAGATTTAAAAAATGAATATGAAAATATGGATGATAAAGAAAGAACGGAATATGGAGAGTACAATACAATATATTGATTTTAAAATTACGTCTGATTGAAAATAATTAATAAGAAAGTTGGCCAATTCAGACAAAAATAGTGATAATATCAATACCACACAACGTTTCTGGGATCCTCGTTCCTTTCCTCATGTGCGAAGAATAGCCTGGAGCGACAAAACTGTATTTGTCAGTTGACAGAACTAGGAAGTTTTAAAGTTTTGCCAACTGACAAGTGCAGTTGTGTCGCTCTAGGCTCTTCTTCGCACCTGGCGGAAGGGACAAGTATCCCAGAAATGTTGTGTGGTATTTATATTATCACTTTTTTGTCTGAATTGGCCAACTTTATTATTATTTATATTGATTTTTGTTAAAACTAATTTTAACAGCTAGGAAATTCTGGTGGTTCCAAAAATATATTTATTAAGCACACATTTTGCCAGTTTTGTATATATTAAATGTAAGACAAATGCTATTTTACTGACTCCGTGTGAGTTAAAAAGTAATCATCACCTCGTTTCTTACGTTATTTTCTGAAATTCCTCCTCCTACTCATTCACTTCTCATACTTCTAAACCCAGTTGCAGACAAAGTATCAGTCCCTTTCAAGGACAAAATTATTTAAAACTTTACAAGCCTTTACAATATCAATTAAGGCTGTAGTTCTGTGAAAAATCCTCTATATTTTACTCATTCTACAAACTTTAGACCTCTCGAGACGCGATAATTAAAACTGTTTGGATTGACATTGAGCGTCCAGTAAACTTTCCAATTTATTATTTATTTTTATTAAAACTTTAGAATTCATCTGAAAAGTTCTAAATTAGGGATGAAATGAATAGTGGTGGTTGAATTTTTATTCTATGTTTTCTTTTACGTCTGATGTTTTGCATATATATTTTATTATAATAGATAAATATAACTCACTTTTTTTGGGGGATTGTGATTTGCAAAATTTGTGTAGGGGAATACATTCCGCGAATCATGTGTTGTAGCTTTGAAGGGATTTTTCTATCCGTGTAAGACGATCGTCGAAATTTTCAATACGCATACGAAAATAGTTGAAAAGCTTGTATTGAAATTTTCTCAACTTCTCAAAGTGAACATAGAATGCCCGCAGCATTTCTCTTTTCATAATCATTGCATCATTGTTTCGTTTTTCAAAATATCTATGCCAGGCTCTGCAAGGGAATAACTTATCACGCTCCATATTCGTAGAATGACTGAAGCCAAACCAGCTGTATGCGAAGAGAGCTAGCAAGGAGCAGTGGCCGGCTATAATTTAAACTGTTGTAGTGTGAAAGTAGCCTATACGACAACGGCGACCGAACAATTTGACATACTGCACCGCTGACCATTGAAATACGTGGCCTTCATCTTACGCAACAATCTTCATAATTGAAGAAACTTAAAAATTATATTAATACGAACATTAGTGTATATTACAATATAGTCTTTTAATACTTATTGATTCTTCGTGTGAAGACCTGAAAATCAGCCTGTAGTATAAATTTCAATTTTCCAAACGCAGAAGTTATTGTTGTTTGCATGAAAGTGCTGTTTTTCGCTCAGTCCTTTCTAGTGTTTATGTTCACGTAGTCTTGATGGCTGAAGAACGGTTATAGGACCTACAGTGGTGGTAATTTGATATGTGAATCAGTTGAAGATGAGCATCGTTGTACTGCCGATTTTATTACATTAAAATTGTAGACATGATAAAATTGAATCATAGTGATAACACGCAAGAGCATTTTGCCGAAACTTTATTTGAATCAAAGTTTCTGGTAATACTGTTTTGAGAATTAATACTTCGTCTTTGTCCAGCTTTCTACGCGAAATTTTGTTGAACGTTTACGGCCTGTTCGATTAAATAGCACTGCTAAATTCAAGGCATAGATGAGTATAATTTCCAGGAATTGTGTCCATGCACTTGAATTACTCTCTATTAGTATTAAATATCTAAGTTAAGCTAGGAAGTATTATTTCCTCTAACTAAATAACAACTTATGAAAACACATCTGCTTTATCCCACACATCTCGTTACCTCCAAATAAAAGAATAGTAATAATATAATTAATATTCTATCTTTTACTTGGCTTTATAATATTTTTGACTAGCTATGACAAGATGAAGTCGGCATTGCTCTGAGCTGGCCTTATTAAATTACCTTTATTCGCTTAATTGCTGTCTTAAATTGAGTTAATTAGTTCCTAATGAGTCGTAACAAAAATCCCATGGCGTATTCTGCCATAGATTCTATTTCCTTACCAAGTCATACATTTTATTTGCAAGAAGGCAATTTATTTCGTTCTCATTTGTAATAGTGCGGGAATCTGATGCGAATCAATTTAATGTTTTCTCTCAATTGGTGTGATGACAGGTAGCGAAAACTCGGATGGCTGCGAGTAAGGTGGAGATACAGTTTATCACAGTTGATATTTAAAGTACTGTAGGTCGGACTATTTGGTCATTTTGTCGGATTAGTAGTACAATGATTACGAACAAAGTTCACTGGTAAATGTTAATATTAAAAATAAACAAACCGTTTTTAAACATAATATTTAATGCACCATTTTGTGGAAATGAATGTCTGTAAAACTGTGAATGCTGGAAGTATTTGAAATGGTGAAGGTAAAATGGAAAGACCAAATAAAGACTACGAAAGAAAATAATGAAAATATGAAATGTGAGAAATACTATTAAGGTTAGCATAAAAACAGCAATATTGAGAATAGTTTCAAACAATCTATATGGCTGGTGACTCAATAATAATTGTTACGAGTATAGAATACTCGGAACTTTTCAAGCAAAGAAAAAGATCTATTCATAGTCTCGTATTTACAAGAAATTTACTGTTTTTAACTCTGTAAATTGTAAAAATACATTTTTTTAAAAAATTTTGCTAGCCTGCGAACAATTATTAGATCGGTTTGTTTTTCGTGGTTACTTTCGGGTTATTGAAGCCTTCGGTGTTGCTGCATAATAGTGTTATCTAGTATCTGTGCTTAATGTCGTGCATACATTTTAACGATTTAACGATCGCGAAGAACGAGTAAAGCAGAATGAAAGGAATTGTACCAGTTGTGTTGTATCCATTTGCCCAAAATTTTGAAGCGGTTAATGTTACGCAGTCAGAGGAAATATCGTTGCAAACTTAGTAAATTTCAAATACAGTTATCATGCTAATGCACCAAGTTCATTGCCGAATGAAACTTAGTTGACGTGTTCGCCTGGCGTTCAAGTCGCACCTTTGTGGCCATGCATTGTAAACAAACGCATAACGTTAGTTTTTTTTAAGCAATCGCAAGCGAACATTCCCGGAGAGCTGGAGGAGGCTACCTTTGGGGATGCCTTCTCCTCTCTCTCTCTGGTGTTTGAACTAAGCCACAAGCCGAGGCCCCTCAGTCAGTTTTGAGAGGTGTTTGTTTAGGGGTCACAGGCATTGGGCATTCGGTAAGAGTTGTTAACTGTTCCTATTAGAACAGTCGGCCAACTGCCTGCTTCACTGCTCAACGCAAGGGGAATGTAATACAGCGTCCCCACAGCCATCGTAAGGGCGTGGTCAAGTCCCAAGTGCCCTGATACACGTTTTCTAGGGTTTGTCCTGCATCACTTTTAGTAGACCCTAGTTAACACGTGGCGTTCTTGCTCTATCATTCCGCATGCCCCATTTCAAATCCCTTCTTGTGCCATTAAAGGGGAGGTGCCACCACGTGGATTACCCTCATGCAGCCTGTTACTCTAAAAAAAATAATCAAGAGCTCTCGGTTTTAGTCATCAAATGTCTTAGCTACTAAGCAACATACGGGATATCAATGCGTTATGCGTTGGTGGAATTTAATGATACATTTATTGGTGTTCATGTGTGATCGTTATTTTTATTTAAGGACTTTGTACAGGAGCACAATAAATTTATTAATTGTACATTTATCAATTGTGCTGAAGATATGCTTTCTTCGGCACTACTGTTCACCAGTAAATAATTCCCCGCCACACCCACCTTTATATAATTTGTTCGGGTCTAGGACATTTTCTGCGTCATCAGAAATGTGATTGGTTTGATGCTTTTGTTCATCTAGTTCTCTCCTGTGATGACGTCTTAATAGTGTAGCTATTATTTCCTTCCTCGTGCGTAATTATAGGATTTATGTATTGTGATCGTTGTATTATCTACCTCCTTTCCTTGTATTATGATTCTAACTAGTTCTGCGTGCCTCTGCATGTTCATATAGTTTATATCGAAAATGTTTCTCCATCGCTATGTTTTCTAAAGTTTTATCATTCGTTAATCAGTTGCCCGTTTTATCTTTTAACAGTCCGATTTGTTAGTGAAAGTTACATGTAAGAAATATAGATCTGCTTTGCATTTGTAGTATGTGTTTTAGAATCAAATTACTGGTAATTTTTTGAATTATAACTAACACGAAGAGTACAGTGTAAATTAAGTTTTTCTTTTAGAATATCGTCCTAGTAATTAGAAATTCACTATTCAAATTTTTTAAAAAAATTGCTGAAATGTTGGCACTCTTGTTGCACAACTCGGTCTAACTAAAGTTAAGATTTTTTTAAATATCATAACCGTTCAAAATAAGTGAAATAGATCGAAATATCATAAATTTGTCATTTGTGGTAACAATAAATCTTACCTTATATAGGTTTAGTGCGAACATTTCCGCAGACGATGTTCAACTGATGGAAACACCAGTGATACATAAAACATTATTTATTCTGGCGTCATTTTATCGTTATCTGCAGCAGATAAGATCGAGGCGAGGCTATGGTTGCCAGTTGCTTCTTCGGTACAGGATACTCCTGAAATTTACGTTGTTTCGGGTATTTGGAAATGCGCTTGCGAGTGCTTTAGTGTGTGTGGCTGAGTGTGAAGTGAAAAGGCGAAATGTCAAGTCGAGGATTGCGACGCCGTGTCACATGGAGGGCGAGCAAGGTACGTTACAACACACTTCCATGGAACTCGGCTTTTAGACGATCTGTTGTGTCGTAAGCCACGACACGCCTGCAACTACTAATAAATCATTACATCCGCAGAAAAGATCACTCTATTGACAGCCGTTTTGAAGTTTGGTCTCATGATTGAACGGCCACTATACGTGATTATCGAATTAGACTATATATAAAAAGGAAGTCGTTTTATGTTGTACTTAGTTTCTATCTTTACTTGTACTATTATGATAAACAATTCACAGAGTTTCTATTCTTTTTCTCTCGGTATCAATAATTACTGACGACTTATTTTACATATAGAATTAAAGAAGTGAAAAATTAATACAAGTCGTGGTATGTTACGGTGAGAAAAAGTTTCAATTTCTAAAATTATCTAAGAAATAGCATTGCGGGTATAGTAGCAAGGGAACGATTTTATCTGCAACGTTGCATGGCCAAGGCCAAATGTTTACATCCTTTAATGATAAACAAATGTACGTTCAAAAAACATTTTTGGGTTATTAAAGAAGATTAAAACATTTTTTACGTTAAAATACTATAAAAAAGCAGTAAATATTATAAAAAGCAACGAAGACCCGATATGATTTATTTTCAATTGAAATAAAATATAGCTTCCGACATTAAACAACATTATTTTTTTAAAAAAGAAGTAAATAAAACCAATATATGGAACAAACGTTGACTACTTTTAGTAGTACATAAGATTTATGTAGTTTGAGATATTTATTGTCAGTACATATATGTAGAAATGTATGTCAATTTATTTTATTGAAGAAGTTGCCTGTAGTTCTTATCTCTTACGTAGCCTTATGTCATAGTTTTGCTCTTTATTGGCTGAGAAATGAAAGATGAAATCGTAAAAGAGTACAGAAATTCTCTGGTAACATGTTGAAGCAAAAAAAGATATTTGAAATCGGGAAAAAAAGAGAAAAATGTATGTTGGATAACAGTAACGAAACTTTTTATGAGAGAACAACGGAAAATACGCTGTTCGTCTTCATAGAAATATATGCTTGTACGAAACTTTGGTTGTTGTCGCCTTAAGTCATTTCTCTAGTTTTTTTTTACCTTCCAGTTTTCCTCCCAGGAAAATGAAACCCTCAATAAACTGTTGTTTTATTAGATTAAATTAATTTTTCTTCTAAAAATTTCCAATTGTTTGTTTTATTCTGACAATCCCCCCCCCCCCCACACACAACAAAACTATAAAGTGAAGTGGCGCTCACTTTGCACTTTGAATAGTGACTTCACGTCAACGGTACTGACGAAATCGTAAGTTCTAGTACCAGTTATTTCACGGTCCGCCGCCTGCTATCACGAGGCTAAATGCATTTATATCAGTTATGAACTACTTTTGTTTCATAACATCCCGATGCTTATTTTCTCCTCTTGCATACCAAAGGTTCTTTTCAAATTATTGGTCAATTCATCAAACTGAGGAATAATTTTGCAATGTGACACCTTGCCATGATCGGATCTTACTTCCCTTCACTCGGTGGTCGAATGAAGACAAATGGTAAGGAAGACGTTACAAACTTTGGCAATACCACAATGCGCATTAAACATGATTGCATTTTGGAAAACCACTTAATCTACTTGCTATAAAATATTTCAATTTTTTGTTTTCCTTATACACTATTTTCAATACTGTTCCAATTGGTTATACATTTCGAATACGTTTTAGAAATGATTAATTCCTGAAAAATTTCCAAACCAAATTATAAGCAATTTAGATTGAATACCATTCTGATTTCCCGTTTTATTTACATTTTCACTTTTCTGCCTTACGTAAAGTAATGTGATATAAACCCACAGACTACCGGTCGAGGTATAAGCCCGCGGGGGCTGTTCTCTCGCAGGTTAATCTTCCCAGAGAGCTCTAGAGGAGGCTAACATTCGGGATGCCTTCTCCTCTCTCTGTTTTTTTAACTAATGTTCCCACAAGCCGAGGCACCTCGGCCGGTTTTTAGACGTGTATCTTCCGAAGTCGTAGACCTCGGCCATCCCATAAAAGTTGATCGCTGTTCCCATTGGAACAGTCGGCTAGCTGCCTCGTAAACTGTTCAAGGCGCGGAGAAGAGAATTCTGCGACCGTACACGCCAACCAAAGGGCGTGGGACAAGTACTGACAGCCCAACCTACCTGATGTGGGTTTTCATTACTCGGTAATTACGCAGTATCCATTACTGTCATACTTTTATTGTCAATCAGACAATTTTTGTATATATCTTTGTTGCCAAGTAACTTTTGAAAACACTTAATGAGAGCGATGAAACCCGGATTTAATCACTTGCTTGTTCAAACATAACGCGACATGTTCGGAAGTGTACTGAATTTTTAATTTTTTTTATAAAGAGTGTATATGAAAAAGTACAGGATAATGTTGATAGACTATTTTTCCACATAATCGCCATCCCGTTAAATGCATGTGGTGAGCCGAGGAACAAGCTTCTTTATACCCTCCTCGAAGAACTCTTTCTCCAGCTCCTTCCCCCACTTCAGAACCTCTTTCTGCACCTGCTCGAAGTTGAAAATTTAATTCCACTCATGTGTGCCTTCGCTTAACATCCGAATCAAAGGAGTCCAACGCAACTGGACATTACAGCGTGAGTTTACGTTCTACCGTGTTTCTACGATACTCACTCGCTTTGTCAGTAGATCCCCCCCCTCTACCACTCAGTGTTGCCAAGCCACAAAAATAAAAAAAACCACAGCCCGTTATGGTCACAGTACACTTACTTTCTGGACATGCCTCGTATTTAGCTTTATTACTGCGAATTAAATTAATGGCGATATTGATTGTTGAACAGTGTCGTTTAGCAACCCCATTATTTCATTTTACTTTCGCATTTGTGATTTTGTGTTTTCACTCTTCTAAAAGTATTTTTGATTTTACTAACGTGTTTTACGACCAAATAACTTCATTGAAATTACCCACCAGCTACACAATATTCTACATTTTTCTTTTTCACGAACTTTATTCCTAAATAGTACTGGAGTAATTTTCGATCTTGAGATATTTCACTGTTTTGTCTTCCTTTTGGTGCTATGCAAAGGCCTGTGTATGGTTAGCACCTTTTACTCTTAGTGAATTTAGTACCCGCATTAAATACGCAATGACGACTTCATATCACAGGAATTAAAGCAAAGTTGTTTATTTCATTGCTTATTTTATTACCTTTAATTTTTCTTGTGTGTTGTTGCATCTGTGACTTTTTGTCAACGTATTCGTTGAGATTCTGCTATTCTTCACGTTATCTCATTTTTCAATAATATTTTCTTTCTTTCTGCCCATTACTTTTAACGTAATTTTTTATTTTGAGTGAACATTTTTTAAACTTAGCTGATTTGTCGGATGATAATTTCTATCGTTCTCTTTAAATACGGAGACATAATGCTGTGGCCAGTGTTTTCAAGTCTTGTAAATTTCATGTTCAACAGAGGTATTCGTAATATATATTTTTTTTGGTTAAATACAGCTTCGTGATTCGTACTTATTTTTCCTGTATTTCTCTATTTCCAATCCAGCTGTATCGTTTTCAATTTTGTTCTACGTCGTGGCTCAATTCGGATAATGTTTCATCTATTACTCTTTTCATGTAATACAGTTACTTATCTGTCCGGGACAGTAAATTCACTATATTACACCTCTTCACAATTCTGATCAATCCAATTTAGTCTATTTGCCTGCGAGTGGGAAGCTCAAGTCTCCTCGCTTCTAGCTTCAATATCAAACATCGGTAAGGAGCCACTAAATTAACTTAAATGTGTTAAATCACATCATTTAACTGGACAAGCTCATATTAAATTGAATGGTAAGTTTTATATTTATATTAAGGGATACCAGACCAATATTTATAATAATATTAAGTAGAAAATAGGTAACAAACACGTGAGATATCAAGCATGCATGTAGGGAGAATCGACAAGGGAAGAAGAAATAAACACAACCTTTTCAAGACAATTTTAAAGGTTCAGATGCTCTAACGTACATTAAGTTATTTTCTGAGAGAAACTGCTGAAGTCTATTACACAATAAACAAATAAATATTTCCAAAAGAGGAAACAAAAGCACAAGAAAAATCAAAATATAAAGGTTTAGTATTGAGGCTGTTATATTTGAATGGAGATTACAGAATTTAGGTTGGAAATGTAATGATGAGTGAGATATAGACGTTTATTTAATTACAGAACCAAAACAGATTTCATTGATGTGTGCAGCCATTATCGTACTTGTTTAGTAAGTACCAGAGCTGTAGCATATGGTACACATGTGCGGGATGACGTCATATTTGCAGACTGACGCCCATCCGCTACCTTGAAATTTCGCACCCATTAAACGTATTCACGCAAAAGGCTAAATAAATTAATGCCACAATTAATAGCAATTTACCCACGATTAACTAAAATCCACCATTTATTTCGACTCAGGCAACCGAAAACGTTGTTTTAATAAACACGAAAATTGATAAAATATACATTAAATTAGTTGGACCTAAAAGAATGCTTGAGATTGTGAATACTTCATCAATTTTAACTTTTGGTTTGATCATTTCAGTGTTCCGAAAGCTTTGACGATTTCTTCCTGTAATTTTGCCTGACGAATGCGAAGACCTGTTAGCCTCAACGCCGTAGTGGGTAGAATAATGACGAGCTGCCCGTTTCATCAGTGACATCATGTAACTTCAAATATTGCGATAGCTACCACATGTACGTTTTCATTTGCCCACGGAAAACTAACCTTCCTTCCCTATTCGTTGGTATTCTGCAATCTAGTATTTTTGTTCTGTATATCTAATCTCGTTCACGAGTTCATGTATTACATCGCATATAAAACTTCTTGACAATCGATATTCGAGAAACACTATTTTGCCTGCACAATTATTTTACTTTAGCCACTTCGTATGAGTTACAGTTTAAATATTTGAATTTGAAATTTGTAGACAATTATGGATTTAAATTTTGGTTAGTGTTAGTCGTCGCTCCATTGTCTGGTTTAGGAAAATATAGGAAGCAAGAAAAATGAGTGAAGGTGGAAAATGGTGTCAAACGTGAGAGTAGTGAACTAAACCGACCCCCCTCTTTGATACCATATTCTTCCTTCACTCAATTTCTTTCTTTTTATTCCATCTTATATTTTATTAAAACAAACAATGGAACACCCGACGGAAACTAACCATATATAGTTAAGTAATACGGACTTTTATTCTTTTACTGCCTAGCAGTAAGCTAAGTAAATTATGTCTCCCACAATTCAACGCGTAAGGTTAAACAAAAACATTAAGTTCGTTAAATCGTTAATTTTTGGGCTAGTGTTAGATCACTAGTTCCATGCCTGTTGCACTTTTTCAGTCAAATAAGCAACGGTCGTGCTGTTTGTGAATTATACTAGATTTGTCGTTCTATAATATCCCTTACGTGCTCGAAGGGAGAAAGATCTGGTGATCTCGCAGGTCAAGGCAACTTGTGGGTATTTTCGACCAGGAGTGTCAAACCGGCGGCCCCCGATGTAACGTTTTGTGGCCCACGATGCTCTGAAATAAAACGAAAATAGAAAATCATATCTGGAGAAAATTGCGTTTATGGCAATACCGTACACACAATTCCCTTTAACTACCGAAGACGAGTATACACGTGGGCCAGTGCCTTTCCTGGGGGACTGTGGGCGTGTATAAACGCGCTGACTCAGTTCCGGCGACGTTTGGGCCTTTTTTTCCTTTTGAAGTTGTAAATGTTCCCACTTTGACACGACTGGAATTAAATGGTTTCCAGAATGATTCGGTTTTAAAAGCAAATATCGAGAAGTAAGAATTCCCAAAATATATTCTTATTTTGGTGAGAATGCCCGTAAATTAAAAAAGTTTGCTGCACCAATTGAAGATTAACTGATAAACATCTATATTGGAAAACTAGTAGTAGGAAAGCGCTGGCAAGATTAGAGCAAAAAATAATAATTTTAATTTTATAAATACATTAAATAAAATGTTTCATTAAAAGCAATTTTATTGTGTTTTAATTTTCCTACATTTAACAAAATTTGTAATTGTTAATTTACTTGTGTTTAAATTAAATTTGGCACCCCTGCTCGAGGTCACGTTGTATGGCAAGGATGATTAGGGGGTACGAGCGTTATACTGTTGAAAAACGCCCCCTGAAATGGTGCATCGTACCGTATCTGCAGCAGTAATGGGAGTTTCAGTTGTACCAGAGTGACACACTGAACGATAAGGTCCCCTTCACATGGCGATTCTGAGTAGCCGATTCACTAAAGTATCGCCACAGTTGTTTGGCGGCTTGTTGCCTCTTCTTTCCTCTCATCCACACTCGTCACTTCCTTTCTCATTTTGTCAACCTCCCAGTCAACATTTCCCTTGTTCTATTAAATTAAAGTAAAAAAATGGACGATTAGGTGTCGGGTATTTCACTAGGAATTCCGGGAAAAGAAAAAGGAAACTGTGGGAACTTCTCGTAAACCAAGTACGTGTAGAAAATTATTAAATATAGGTCTAAAATAATATTTGTCTCATTTTGTTCATTTATATTGTTTAAATATTTAATATTTATGTTATTTTGATCATCTGTAAAAATCTGAATTTTTACATCACTTTACGTTTTTAAAGTACGTAATTAATAAATTTGTTAACTTATCAGTCATATTTTTCTTATGAACTTCTCTGTTTTTCACTTCATCACCATACGTCAAAGACATCAGCACTCTCCATGGGTTTTCTCTTTATTTTATCGGAATAATCAGTATCATTGTTACCCTATAAAGCAGGATGTAATTGAACTAATTTATCTAATTATTGTATTTTAAAATAGATGTATTATATTTTCATTTCAATGAGTTGCTTATATAACGTGTTAAAAAAATGATCAAAGAATCATCGCGTTCGAAGGACGAATATCCAGATAGTTTTATTTATTTTAACGTTAACAAACTGACATTATCGAAAATATTTAGAATTTTTTTATACATTTTTCTAAAATTATTTTATAAAAAAATTGAAAAACAAAAATAATAAAATAAAACAAGAATGAAGAAGAACGTGGATACACAAAATCGCCGTGTCGTCAGCGATTCGTCAGCCGCCTCAAATCTTAAAATAAAAAGGTCCCGAACGAATGACTTCAAGAATCGCACACGCATCGTCTACGTAAATCGCCTTGCGCCCGTGGTCTGTCTGCCGCCGTTATACGCGAATCACAGACACGGAATCGTCGTGTAAAAGGAGCCAAACACCGATTACTTGAGATACAGCTCCGAGCCAGCGCTCATGCCACTTATTGAAAAACCTGGCCACCTGCGACTTTTGTGATGTCAAGCTATTGTTCATTGGAGGACGGGATGAATATCAGTTGTGATCTCAGATAAGAGCAGTTTCTGTCTAGTTGCCAGTGACTTACTAGGTGGTTAGAAGCAGACCAGATAAGCGCTTTGAAGCAAAGCGCTGGAGTGTAGGTCTAGGTAGCAATTTCCAATGCCAAGGTGAACTCAAGACGTCTGCGAACCTTGACAGAAAATTTATACTGGCGATTGAACTGGTTGTGGTGCCATTTTTGATCACTATTCCAGTGTGGGTGTTTTCCAATGGGATAATGCTCGTAGCCATACCGCTGCTCAGCAAACTACGATTTCACTCGGTCTTTCTCCCTTCGAGCACGTATGGGACATTATTCGACTACATAAACAGCGTCATCCACCAGCACGGACATTTTCTGATATGACTGAGCAAGTGTTCTTGGGCAAGGAACCACATACTACAAAATGGCATACAGCACCTGTACGACACAATACATGCGTACTTGCATTCAAAGTCGTGCGACTGCAGCGACTATTACTGTTCCAATATTGAACATTTAAATTTGACCTTCTCTCACTTATTTTAAGCCGTGTCCCTGAAACTGTATATGTAGTCAAATAAATGTCACCTAAAAATGCTTTGCCAAAATTTAATTTTCTCTAAATTAATTTCTTCTTAGTGTTGGTATTTAATTTTCCACTGGAGTATGTTTTAGCTTATTTATTTCTCTTTGAGTACTTACCTAATGTATAAAAAAATGTTTAAATGACAGGAACTTAACTTAGTGATATTTCACGTTTATCTAGGTTTGAACTAATGTCTATTGTTCGTTTGATGGGGACGCATTTATGCAGAATCCAGACAGGGAAACAAAATTAAATCAGTATTACGAAAATAATATTTCTGTTAATTTTATGGAACAAAGAACTTGCTATTAATAATCACAATAAAAATCAGATGATCTGACGCTTAATTTGAATAATTCCTTTTTAAATTTCATAAGCGTAACTAATTTTTATCGTCCTACGATGTTTCTTATGAAGACAGGCGCTTCAGTATCTGTGATATTTCTTTTAACGTCGAAGTGGCTCTTTACTTTTTGTGAGGAGCAGGTGTGAAGTACAAAACATTTGTTGCGGTTTGAGCAAGTGAGTCCTAACGTAACGAGCAATGACATTCCTGTTTCCCTCATAAGGACAAACAAGGACGTCTACATCGACTAAGAGAATCGTCCCTCTTTGTCACAACCTGTAGAGATAGACAGGTTACAGTAGAGTTTGCTATTATCGCCTAGCTCTTCTGCTTTCTTGAAGAGTGACGCCTGACTGTCGATATTAGTCATTGTTACTCGTCAAGCTTATTGAAAGCGGTTAGATAGATTTACCTAACGATGACTAATAGACGCTGAGTAACGCAAAAGGATTCCTGCAGGAAATTTCTTTGAATTCTTCCTTTCGGCATAACAGCAACTGTCTATAAATTACTTGCAACACAGGTTCAAGTGCTGTTTCGAACTCTTAAAGATTTAATTTGAGACAAACGTATTGTTCATGATTTTTTATATAAATAAAACGCCATCATTTCCGCTCAAGGGCAATATCTGAAGACGTGTGGTGAAATAGGCGTGGCGGTTTCCCTGCTGCATTTGTCAATTTCCGGATTAAAGTTACTTTTACTTGTCACACAATCACATGATTGCGATATCTGGTTATTTTTAGAGATATAAAACTTTGTATGATCTCATCACACACAGGATCAACCTCATGGTCATAGAGTGAAATAAGCTAATGTAAAAAACTAATAATGATTTCATAAGTTATGTACAAGGCTATTTAGTGAATGAAAGATTGTTTACTTAGATTTATTTACTTAGATTTATTTACGATATTTGATTACTTTCTGATAAAAATCATATTAATTTTTCAAAATCGGTAAAAGCCTTAGACCACCGAAATGTTGGTAAACATCGAAATTGAAAGGTTGTTTACTAACGCACCAGTGAAAGACACCCGTTTACACGGTCCTCAGTATCACAGCTGGTTGGACTCATCAATCTATATAAATACAATCATGGAACTATTCTCATGCTCAGAATTTTATAACAGTTTCTTCCAGCAAACCGACGGCCGCACTGTGAAGTCCTCACACTGCCAACTCTTGCTTACTTCTTTACATACTATTTCAAAGCAAAAACACATCCTCCCATTTTAAACCAATTCTATATGCGTTAAGAGGATGACGCCTTCGCTATTTGGAAAAATATCTCTCTCTTTGAACTATTTTAAACCGAAACGGAAATACGCCATAGAAATTGAAGAACAAAACAAAATTCTCCGTTTAATCTCAAATTCTCCCTGGAACCTTCGCAACTAAGTTATCCACAAATACTTTGAAATTCCCCTAATTCCTGCCATAATTCATAAATCTAATAACTATCTCCATCAACCATCCAAATCCAACCATTGATCTCTTCTACAGTAACCCGCCCCCTCCTTCACAAAATCGCAGACTAAATCGTAAACTTCCAATTGATATCATCCTCCCCCTAAAT
Organism: Zhengitettix transpicula; assembly: GCA_037074705.1. Lineage (NCBI taxonomy): Eukaryota > Metazoa > Arthropoda > Insecta > Orthoptera > Tetrigidae > Zhengitettix > Zhengitettix transpicula. The sequence continues at coordinate 181,867,093 of CM073591.1, read as the reverse complement.
CACTCCGGAATTACCTAACTCTAGCCCCCACCTAGCAACTGGCACTACATACTCCGTAAATATCCGTTATTCCCATCTTCCCCCCATAACCTCCTTAACGCTTTTCATAACACGAAGTTTCCCCGATGATCAGATCGATCCCAAACATAATGCCGGCTAACGTTCGTTAATATGTGGAAAACAAGTTAGTCGGTTTCTTTCGTCTCTAACTTTGAATGACAAGGGTCATATCCAAGACCCCAAGTTTACATGATAAATATTTACAAATTGTAAATAACTTTATTATGTTTTATTTGTTAAATATTTACAAGTTGTAAATACTTTTATTATATTAAATTATCACAACTGTAAAGTTTCCGGACTAAGAGTTAATTTTAATAATAATAATAAAAGAAATTGAAGATGAACAAATTAGCATTCCTTCTCAGCAACAGTGTACTGAAGGACATTTTGTCAGATACTTGAAACACATTACCAAAATATTAGGTTTTTCGTCAGGACTATGCTAACCTGTTCTGATGTTAAAATAATTCAACAAGTATTTGATATAATCATCATAGAGCTGATAACCAATGCGCTTAACTTACAGACGGTAAGCACATTAAAACACACAAGAAAGCTTCCTACAAAAAAATAAAAATTCCTTGGAACACCCAAAACTGTCTTCTGTTTACATGCCTTATTTTCCCAAAATTTACCGAAAATATGCGCATAATTACGGGAGAATACAACGTACAAACAGATTTCAGTGGACATAGATGCAAAATATTCATTACCTAGCACCCAAAAAATAATTTCATATATTGGAGGTCATACATTCAATTCCCTAGTATGCGGTTAACAGTATACTGGTTAAACAAGAAGACAAGTTGATGTAAGATACATATACAAACTTGCAGATCGTTAACGTTTTTCAAAAGTTTTCATTGTTGACTTGGAAATCCATACCTTTTGAAGGAAATTTAAAAGGCTGTCTTTCTACTTAGCATCAAACAAGGCTGTCTCTCAGCCTACATCCTGCACATATGGAAGTCCTTAATTCATTCCGAAATCTATACACTTGGAATACTAATTACATAAATAAATAGTCAAATAACAGACACAATATGTGCTAAATAAATCTCAGCATTCAACAATTAGTTAATTTTACTAGTTGGAAAATAAAACTTTAAGCTTAATATATGGTTGCTTACATTAATGAGTTAGATCACGGACTTTATTCCCTCCCTTTTATGCAAGGAGTCAATGACCTTCCGCTGCAAGTGGCAGAAGTACACAGCGAGTTCTCCCTTCGACGAACCATACCATTGCTAAATCGATACTGTTGGTCCTTTTACTTATTATTCCTGTATGTTTTGTGTCCTCGTCGAATGTTTCACCAGCAAATTATTGTAAATGTTATACGTCCTTTTAATATTTAGATTCTCGAATTGGTATTGGTATTTAAAATTTGAATACAGTTGTTTTAAAATATTTTGTTTAACGTAATTTACTATTTGTAATAGGATTTACGTTCTCGTTATCTGCATTTACAGTGTTTAATGCCATGAGCAACAGTGAGTGTTCTTGCTTAGTTTGTATATTTTTAATTTGGGGATTTGATGAAGTATTGAAAATTACCCATTATAACTACGTTGACTGAGCATATTTTGTATTACGGTTGAAGAGTCAGGTCATTTTTACCAAAATTTCTTAAGAACGTAATATTATTAAAGAAATAACTGTAGGAAATTTCTTTTCCCATTCTGCTCCGTTGGGTTTTATTCATATTCGATTTTTCTGATGGTTTAGTTTCAAAAGTTCTCATTCTTTACTTACCTGTTATTTAGTACAGCTTAATCGTCAACTGACTTCTTTCGGGAGGACTTTTATTGCGATTCTGTATTCTGAAATTGTAGTTAAAATAACCAAAATTTTAACTATAAATTACACATAGTAGTAAGACCAATAATTTCTATATTTCTAGTAATATATTGTGTTCCACTCAGTCAAAAGCTTTTGAGACGTCACAGAATATTTATTATGGCTAGTGTTCATTATTGAATGGGTTCAAGGTATCAATGCAAACAGTAGCTTTTGATTGATTATGAAGTTTTAGGAAGTTTCTGCGAGGTAGGTAGAAAGACTGTAGCGCTGATGCACCTGTAACATGGATAGCTTAAGAAGTGAGTAGTTTGCGGTACCTGCCTCCAGGCCATGACGCAACGCGTGGCCGTCATGGCCACCCACTTCCGGGAGGCTTGCCCACCGATCAGTTCAACTCAGCTCTGCTTTGCGTCAACTTCAAAATCAATGCACAGCATGGACACACGACAGTTTAGCTTCATACCCACAACAGTTTAGCTTCATACCCTCGCCTTACTTTAGGAATAGTTGGATGAGAATATTATCCGATTTTCCATCAGGGCTTTAACGATAGATTGAAAATGTGTTTGGAATAGAAAAAGTATCAAGAAGAAAGAAAGGCCGAAATCAACTTGACGAAAAGCAAATTTCCCGTTAGTTTTCACGAACTATTCACGGTATTGGAATAATTATAATTAACTTTTGAAAGAGCATTTCGATTCCTATATCACATATATTGGTGGTTTTGGTTTATAGTTACTGTTTGACTATGAAAAGCACAGCAACGGAACAATCATCTATGTTCGAAATAAGGGTGGCGGACTCAACTTTCAGAGTTGACGCCACTGTTCTCTGATGACGAACTTCGAAACTTCGGTTTAACAATCCTTCTTGTCTTGTTTTAACCAAGCTATAATTGATTTATTCAACGCCATTTTCTCACATTTCTTCTTTAAATCAAATAACGGAACAGCAGAACTCTATCGTCCCAGCATTAAATTCACCATTGTCACTAAATTTGAATCTCCAAAAAGCTATGTGTAATATCTTCAAAGTTTTTTTTAAGCAACTATAGACCTCGGAGCTCATAAATGAAAGCACTCGAAGCTATATGGGTTTCAATAACTTTATTTTGTCTTCTTCATACTCTTCCTTCTTGTGAATTGATTTTTCATTTCGTTTCCTGCAGGGTTGTATCGCATTGAATAGATTAATTACCTCGTCTGTATTAGAATGATTAATTTGATATAAGTAATTTGATTCCAAGAAATTCGTCGCCAATCAATTCATTGTATTATTATATTATTCATTACACGAAACATTGACGATTTTATAGCAAAATATTGCATTTAGATATGAAATAGGTGGCAAACGTTTATCTTAGCTGAGACTGAATTTATTGAGTCTGTGCGATTCTTATTTTTTATATAATGCTTGGTGCCATCGTTAAGCTTGACCCATCTTTTTTATTTATCGCCTCTTCTCAGATCAATAGAAGTGTCATCAGATTTGACGAGAGATAAATTTTAACAGGTTGAAACCCAAGACAGCAACAGTGTTTTTAGGTAGGAAGTCTTGTTATAAACAATTCGTAACTTTTCTAATTACGAGAAAAAACAGATCATTCGTTAGTTGGCAGCGAAACCATTCACTGGTTCTGTATTATCCTTCTTCATTAGTAATACTTAACAGGTATTTATATTTAAATTTAATTATCTTTATAAAACAAAATCAGTAAGTGTGGGCGCACGCGCACGCCTGTGTGTGTGTGTATGTGTGTGTGTGTGTGAGAGAGAGAGAGAGAGAGAGAGAGAAATGAAGACAGTTAAAATAGTTTACAGATATGGCAAGATAATTTTGTGAAAGAATTCATAAAATTGTGATAGCTAAAATAATACTTTGTAAAAGAGTGTATTTAAAGGAGAAAATAAAAATAAAGGTTTGTCAATTAAAGGAAATGGAAGTAAAGGAAAAGTTCCAAGAAGAACTAAAAGGATTACTTCCTAATTGCAACCAGCGTAGAAGAGGAATGGACAAAATTCAAGCTTGAAATTGTGAAATGTGCAGAAGATGAATGTGGCAGAACATCTACAAAAATTAGGTAACCGAAACACTGGTCGAATAACAGAGTAAGAAATGTACTGATTGAGAAACATTTGATTGAAGGAGTTGGTTAAATTACAGAAATTCAGAGCGTGAGAAAAATTATAAAGTAAAGAAGAAAACATGTTATAAGATTGTATGGGAAGAAAAACAGAAGCGCTGGAAAAATACATCTTAAATGAAGTAATAAGGTGTTGTATGGATTTATAATAGACAAAGTAAGATGAAGACACGAAATTTTGTAAAGGCAGAAACAGGACGAATTTTGACACAGAGGATATACTCCTGAGATGGAAAAAATATGTTGCTGAATTACTTCAAATTCAAAGAAGTGGGAAAGGGGAAGAAGAAAACGTCGAAAAAAAAAGAAAAGGGGCATATAACAGTGTTAGAAATTGAAATAACCATAAAGAACATGAAAAATGGGGCAAGTCCAAGAGATGAGGTGACGATAGAGGGGATAAAAGCAGCACGACCAAATGGACGTATAGATTTTTCTAGTGATATTGGAAGGAAAGAAGTACCAAAAGATTGAGAAAGTGTGTAATAATTCCTGTATTCGCGAGAGAATTAGAAAGATTGAAACAACTATAGGGGAACCACCCGCACATATTGAAAACTTTTTTAGGGTATTTCAGAAGGACGACGAAATAAAGTAGAAAAGGAAAAGGAAAAAGAACACGGATTTAGTATCAACTTTTGATTTGATTTTTGCAATATGGAATATGATCGAGAAAAGATGGAAATTCAAGAAAGATTTATAGACGTAAAGAAGGCATATGACATTATACCACGACAATTGGTTTGGGATGTTTGATAGAAAGAAGGTAGACATTACAGACGTGAAAATTATAAAATCATGGTATATAAAGTGTGTAATTAGTGTGAGGACTAGAACAAACAAACTGGTTTCAGTTAAAACAAGACTTCGGCAATGTAGTGTATTGTCCCAATAGTATTTATAACAGCAATGGATGTTACAAGAAATAGGAAGCAAATATTTAAATGCAGATGACATAGTGGAGTGGGGAGAAGATGAAAGGGAAGAACAACAATAAATTAATGTATGCAATCAGGATATAGAAGAATATGGAATGCAAATAAATATGGTGAAAAGTAAAACGACTGTGTCGACAAGAGGAAGAGGAAAGAGAGAAGGTAAAGGGAATATAACAATAAATAGAAAGCCATTATAGGTTGTGAAAAGGTTTATGTATATAGGAAGGACTATGATTGAATATGGAAAGATAAACGATGAAATGGGGAAGATAATTCAGGAAGCGTATCTGTTTTACCAGTGTGTGAAAGACCTATGGCGGAACAAGTGCCAATAGAATGTAGAAAAGTCCTGTACGTAATGTATTATGTACAGATATTAAAGTATGCAATATGAACATGGACAATAAAAACGAAAGTAAAGTCCAAGTAGACGATATAAAGTCCTTGAGGAATAATACGAAAGTCACAGAGGAAAGATCAGAAATAAGGAAATCTTAGAACAAATGGGGTTCTTGAAAAGACATGACAAGTCAGAGATTAGCAAGCTGCATTTGTTTGGACATATGATGAGAAAGGAAGAAGATAAGAGTTCCAAAGCGATTATTTGCTGAGAAAGCAACAGGAAAATGACCACGGAGAAGGTCTAGAAACAGGGAATGGATTCAGTGAAGGAAAGAATAGAGAAGAGGGGAGGAAAAGTAGAAGAACAAAACCGAATGAAGGAAAAGAATGGTGGAGTAATTGAGGAGGATCCTTATAGTCTATAAATTTTCATGATTGTCGTATAGAAAAATGTCTACTGTTACGCTCGATTCAAACAGAGATACACATTTATAATCGGACAGAAGCGACTATTACTTAGTTCCATCAATACTTGACATAATAGCGTTATACTCAAGAAGTACAGAAATGTTTTTTGTCTTCATAAATTGGTGATGCAAGATTTCAAGGTAACTAGAAGACTATTATTTATCGAGTCACACAGAATAATTGCATCAAATTTATTCCGGTTAGGTGTTCATGGAAATTCGTGGCACATTCTGTCAATATGATGAATCCGTAACGGTGAAACGATCGTTTTTCTACGACAACTATTTGAAAACACCTGGGAATTAAAATTCATTTAACTTTATATTGAATTACTATTAGCTGTTTTACAAATTATTTTCTTAGAGGACATTCTATTCATAAAACAACCTGTGATCCACAGAATTTCCAAATCAATTCAATTCTTTGTATTTTCGATTTATGCCATAATTTATAACTCAAATTCAGTGACGTAATGCTTGCAATGTTGGCGAAAAATAAAATATACAAAACACATCGTAAATGCAGTTTATGACAGCAATAAAAAGCATTGTATGAAATGGAATTGCTCTAAGACCAATTTTCTCTTCGTCTATTTTATTATGCACATACTTTTATCCTATATGATTCTACCAATGTATTATTTAAAGTTTTTCCAATATGCTTTCATTTTCTTGTCGTTATTTTTTAAGAATTCATTAGAATATTCTCTTCGTATGTCATTTAACAAATTGTTGACGTAACCTTTAACCTTTATTTAAAGCGTTTAAACATTCATGTTAAAAACATTTACTTATTTGAATCCTTGTCTTCTTTCCCTTAACTACAGTCTTAATTCAAGTTCCTAACTGTGGTTATTAAATAACACGAACCTAATATAAATATATAACCTCTGTTTGCGAATTATAGTGTAAGTGCAGTACATTCTGGAGATTCAACGTAATATATTATTACTGCTGTTTTACAAGCTATTAAAAATCCCTCAATTAGCATTCAACAATCCGTAATTGGGTCGAAATCAATGTTTCAGTGATTGTTTTGAGCGTACATTTTCAGTGACGTGTCTCATTGACGTAACTTCCTTCTATAAGTGAATGAATCATAGCTTTTCTTCTCTTAAGTACGAACGCTGAAGTAGTTTCACATTATGAGGCAAACGATCGTGTTTTCAACACCAGTCATTATTTTTTGCCTCAAGGCTACTTGTTACAAATAAATACATACATCCATTTTCAACATAACTTGTTATACCAAAGTATCATTAACTAATAAATACTGGTTTGCAATGAATGGCACTTTTAAGAGATATAAATTTAATTTTATATCTTGCCGATGTCTTTGTAAAAATACGTACTAATACCATACTTGCTTGTCTGGCTAAAAGTGTGGACTACGGTGTAATTTTTTATCTTATTTTTCAATCACATCTACGTAATTAGGAAGACGGTACACAACACTATTTAATTTGTGTCATGTAAACGCATATTTCTAAACAGTACCCGACGTTACAAAGGAAACTTAAACAAATTGGGGAAAAAATATCTTTATTACTCAACGTACTCTTTTCCCAGCGATGTTCAATATTTTCGATACCCTGTTTCAAAATATATCAACCCCTGACTTCATTTCTTCATGAAAATTGAAATATACTAATTAAAATATACTAATTGGATAAATAAATAGCCAAAGAAACATAAATGAGTGCTAAAAATTTAGGAATTCGTCACCTGGTTTGTACGGTGAGTCGTTCTTATGCATCTTTTGAATCATCTTATGAAAGCAACAAGGAATGAAAAAACGTTGTTTGGTGTTTATTTACACTTATTTTTGACTGTTATTTGGCTGTTTATCTACTTCACGTCTTCATTGTTGGAAAGTATTTTACTATGAACAATTTTTTCATGTTTGGAAAGAGAAAATAATCCGATGGAGCCTTAAGAAGCAATTCCAAGTTTAATTAGTTGATTTTGCTTATAGCGGTAATGGTTGTGTGAGCTGGGGCATTGTTATGAAACAACACTTTCTTTTTCGCCAAATGCGTCCGTTTTTCCGTGATTTCGTCGAGCTGCAATAATTTCGCATAATACTGGACGTTTATTGTTTTTCCTTTTTGAAGATTATCATTGAAAATTATTTCACGCGCACCCCAAAATACTGACGCCATTACCTTACCAATAGATGGAACTGTCTTCGCTTTCTTTCTAACCGATTCTCTCCTAGTCCATTGGTTTGACTGTTCCTACGTCTCCATGTGTGAAGTGATGGACCCATGATTCATCCATGGTTGTGAGTCGTCGCAAAAACTCGGCTTTATTGCTGTGGAACATCGATAGACACTCGATTGAAACATCTTCACGACGCAAACGTGGCACACAGTTTTCTCACGTCTAAATTTTCAGTCTATATGCGGTGTACAGTAATTTTTTAAATGCCTACCTTATCTGGTACCTCGCGCCTTGTATTCGATGTTCGTCAAATACCATTCTGTGGTTCTTCATCATTTCTGGCGTTTTCAATTAATTTGTTCGACTCTCTGCGAAGTTCGTCATGGCAGCCGTACGACTTCGTTTAAATTCTGTCACTCGATATTTTATTGTTGTAAACGAAGAAGCAAATTCACCCACAGTATCATCTAGCCGGACTTTGATATTAGATGAAAGTGAAAGTTGAAATGAAAAATTTACGTCTGATTAAAAATTGATAATAAGGAAGATAGCCAAATACAGACAAAAGAAGTGATAATATAAATACCACACAACGTTTCTGGAAGCCTTGTTCCTTTCTTCAGGTGCACAAAATATGTAAGAACCGAGAGAGACACAACTGCACTAGTCAGTTGACAAAACTCAAAAGGATTTGAGCTTTTGGGAAAGGAACAAGGCTTCCAGAAACGTTGTATGGTATTTATATTATCGCTTAATTTGTCTGTATTTGGCTATCTTTCATATTGTGAAAGTGAAACACTGTTAAACACTAAACAATACGGCGTCTTTAAAATTAAACTTTATAAGACCGCTTTTGTTTTTCAACCAACCCGCCATCAATACGTCAGGTCGGGTACTTCTGAATTACCCTCGTAACAATCACTATTCACGCAGGTCTGTTTCAATAAATAACACACTTTTAACACATTTTACTCAGTTTTGGTGAATATGTTTCTTCTGCACAATTCCGATTTTCCTTCGCAACAGTACATATTTACCACTTTCTATTGCAAGGTAATTAACTCATTACAGAACAATTTTAAGAGTTTACGATTGAAGAGAAATAAAAATATGTTTTCAGTGTTTGACAAATGTGTTATAGTTCTTAGTGTTTTTCGCATTCACAGGAAGAGTGTTATTTATATATGGCTATTCCCGAATGATGAACGCTACTCTCGAACTAAGGTCGTGGTTGTCCAATCTCAGAGCAGAATAGTTTATGCTTCGAATCTGTGATTAATAGTATTGGTTTCAATTAAATTAATAACTAAGTTTCACGAATAGAGGATTTCTTGTATACACGTACGCACTACGCCCTAATGTAGAGTAAATATTTCACGCATTTTAACATAACCTTGCTACTTGCCTTACAATCTATACAAAATTTGATTAAATAGAAATTTGTTTTGCAATTTGAATTTTTCTACTATTCAAGAGCAATGCGGTAACAATATTTGAGTGGAAATAAGCAAAGTAAACAAGTCTCGCTGTGCATTTGCTGTACAAGTAACTCTTGTGCCTGTAACCGGGTCACTGACTTCGGTATGATTGAAGCGTCTTGGCCTATGCCTACTCTCACTCGGTTACAAATCCAATATTTATTTATGCTTTATTACTACAGTTATGGAAACTTCTTGATGACTTAATAATGTTAATGAGTAACAAATGAAACGAAGTTGGCTGGCAAGATGATCGAGATGGTAATAGCACTTTAATTTATCGTCAACCTGTCGACCTATATGTCGTTTTTAGTGTAAAGATAACTTTATTGGGTGGTTTTATTTATTATAATCCAGCTGAGTGCACGGCGTTGCCCGTGTATTAATTTACCACCATGTTTAATGCGACTACTCTAACGCCGGAATCGAGAGAAATCTGTCTTTTTTGCATTACTTTTTATTTACACACATTCCATCATTACCCGTATTATAAGGGTGCTTCCCTCCCTTGCTTTTTGGAGTTGAATTTAGACACTTAAACATTCTAGAATGACGCTATCAAATTAAGCGACCTCGAAAACGTTTTATTGGGCGCTAATAATGGCCGTTCAGGAATATTTTTAAATTCCACCTCTTCCATCCCAGCCCTAGAGGCGGTAAGTGTGCTTTAACCCCTCAGTGTTTGTTCCTGGATCGTCGGTAACATCTGTATAAAGTTTGGTAGAGATTGGTCTACAAATTTAATAACATAAAAAAAATATAGAAAATAACGGAAGTTTGTTTCACCCCCACTCATAGGATCTGAACTACATCTTAACAAGCATGTTAAATGTCAGAATTAAACTCGGTGACTTCCCTAACCCCAGATACAACACCAGTCTCCGTTGTTTATTCCTTACTTTTATATAACGGCCTTTCACGGACTTCCCCCACACACAGGGGCTAAACTGTAACTTAACTGACGTAGTAAAGGTCAGAATTAAACTCATTGACATCTATAACCCGGGGTTTGACACCTATCTCGGTTTCGCATTATTTTTATTTAACGCTCCTGTAGTTGTGCTGTCTGAAGAAGAAACTATTAATCTCATCGACCCCGAAAACTAATTAGACGCTAAAAACGAACGTTTTACCATGTTTTAAAATTCCTCCGCCTCCCCCACACGTAGGGGCTGAACTACAACTTAACTGACGTAGTAAATGTCAGAAATAAAATCATTGACTCCTATAACCCTGGATTCGACACCAATCTCGGTTGTTTCGCGTTATTTTATGCCCCTCCGCACTCTCTTGGTGCTTTAAGCGGTCGAAATTATACACTAAAAATATCTGGATAGAAACTATGAATCACATAGACCCTGAATAGTAATTAATCGACGCTAATATCGGCCGTTTTAGCATATTTTTAATTTTAACACCCGTTTACCCACCGGCAGTTGTCTAACGCTTCGAAAGGCCGACAGAAGCCTTTGCGGGAGTGCGCACAACTCACCAAAGTTTCGTCGTAATCGGATGATTGGTTTAGGAGTGCACAGGGAACACACAGACGGACATTCGTTATTATATATAAATGAATATTTTATATTATTTAGCAAACATTTTGAACGCCATTTTGGTAAGAACAAACTTGTTTGGAGTTATTTTAAATTTTATTAATAAATTATTTATGTTTAAATAATATCAAATATTTAATTAACAATTAACATTTGTAAGTACAAAAAGCATAAAAATTTTACTTAAACATTTTAAAAGCATGTACTCTCTCTTTCACTATAATTTAGTGGGGAGATTATGTTGGGAAAACCATTATGACAATGTTTATGAGGTTAGAGTTTATCTGTTGTGGTGGTATCGTTTCAGGATCTGCGTGGTGTACCTGCGTGTCCGCTCCTTTGTTTATCGCTCCCCTGTTCTCCAAAACCGTTTCTTGGTCTTGAATATTTCTCACTATGAGATTTACACTTTGCACTTCTCTATATACTACTCTCAATAAAATGCACTTTTACTCAGCCATTTAATATCACATCTTAACTTTTCGATACACTCGTCGCACTATTTATTACTCTATTTCCGTCGTATTAATTGCTTTCACATAAAATTATAACTTATTTTCCTCGCCAGCTCACAAATGACACTAACCAGCTCCTCTCAAAACTGTCACCAACTATTTTTGCTCTCGAAGGAGCTCCGCAAACAACTCTACATTATATACTTAAATTTGGTACATTCACGACGGACACTGCACATACTGTCCGGAATTTACCACACAGATGTGCTCATGTTACTGTACACCAACTTAGTAAAATTTCCAGTGTTGTGAAGATATTGCTCATAAATTTTGGCCGTCAGTTTACCACGCCCCTGGAAATCCTGCGCTGCTTTTCGCTTCCTGTCCAAGAACTCGGTAATACGTGACAAAAACATGCGCAAAACGCCCACAAAACAAAATTGGACAGATTCTTGGCTCGGTGAAAGATAACTTAGGCTTAAAAACTGCTGGCGTTTATCAAATTCCTTGCAATTGCAAAACCTTGAGGACTACTGAGTAACGATGCATCGAACATCAAAGATATATGCCTTTAAAACAACATAACCAGTCTGCTGTTGCTGAACATGTGCTAATGACAGGGCATAAAATTTGTTTTTCTGACACTGTTAAATAAAAATTCACTCAAAAATGGTCTGATAGTGTGATATTGGAGGCTATTGATAATATCATTAAGTGAGACTCTGACTACCAAATCAGTAATGCATTATTTCAAAATTACGAGAGAAGAAAACTCGGGTGTCATTCACAAGAACCAATCAGAACGCAGCAAGGAACATTATATTCGGCGTCTAGGAACAACGATCCTTACTTCATCAGCCTCCTACCCTCTTTATCCAAACTGTTCGAAAAACTCATTCTTCCCCTCCTTAGCAAAGAATTAACCCACCTCATTCCTTCTGCTCAAGAAGGCTTTAGGCCCAAAAACTCTTGCACACATGAACTCTACTCAGTGGCATCATACATCAATAATTCCTTCGACACCAATAACTCGTGCATTGCTGCCTTTCTAGATGCAGAAAAAGCTTTTGATAAAGTACACCACCAATCACTACTTTCAAAATCAAAGATCCACTTAATGATTCCCTCTTCAGAATCCTTACTAACTATCTTACTAACCGCTCCTTCTCTATCAAATTTAACAATACCCTTCCCTATTTCTTCTGGCGTCCCCCAAGGCAGCATCTTAGGCCCTTTCCTCTTCAACCTCTATTTTCACGTCATACCTCAAAACCTATCTACTGAAACAGTACTTTGAGCTTGCCATACTCCTCCAAACATCCTTTCTAGACTCGGGCTCCAGAAAACTACAAATCGCCCTCAATGATATTGAAAGCTGGGCTAAAAAATGGAGAATCAGCATAAACCCTTCCAAATCCACAATTATTCCCTTCCCCTTAATACCAAACATTCCCTCAACCACTCCTTCTTTCTCAATGGCACCAAAATACCTATCCAACAAACTTATCCTTGATTCCAAATTATCATGGAAACCTCACATTACCTCCAGAATCAACAACAAAATAAAACAACTCTTCCCTCTTATGGACAGAAAATCTCCCATATCCCTTAGCACCAAAAGACTCCTCTATCTATCCTTAATTTGCCCCATATAGTCGTACCCATGTGCCATATGGGGATCCACTGCCTATTCCCACTCCATCAAAATACAAACCAAACAAAACAAAATTCTCCGTTTATTATCAAATTCCCCCTGGTATCTTCGCAACTCTGTTATCCACAAAGACCTTGAAATTCCCCTAATCCCTGCCATAATTCATAAATCTACCAAGTCCCTTATAAATAGCTCCATCAACCATACAAATTCCACCATTGAGCTATTCTACAGTAACCCACCCCCTCCTTCACAAAATCGCAGACTAAAACGTAAACTCCCAATTGACATCATCCTCCCCCTAAATCACTCCGGAATTACCTAACTCTAGCCCCTCCTACCAACTGGCACTACATACTCCCTAAATATCCGTTCTTCCTATCTTCCTCCATAACATCCTTAACGCTTCAATCATGTAGTTTCCCCAATGACCAGATTGATAGCTAACATTATGCCGGCTTATATGTTAATATGTGGTAAACAAGTTAAACTGCTTCTCTCGTCTCTAACTTGGAATGACAAGGGTAACATTCAAGACCACAAGTTTACACGTGAAATATTTACAAATTGTTAATACCTTGTTATTTGTTTAAATTTTACAATTGTAAAATCACTACTGTAAAGTCTCCGGACTAAAAGTTAACTTTAATAAATCTAAAAAAAAAAAAACGCTGACACATTAACTTGCCAACGGCGGGAGAGAATGTCCGCGGAAACGTTGAATGCTATTACAAATCTAACGCGGTTGGTCAACCGTCAAGAATTCTTTCATTAAAAACATTCAATTCTGCCAAGTATTTACAATTAAAAAAAAGTTTGGGGAACTCAAATTTTGGCTACATTACATTAGACTGTGTTCTAAAGGGAAGCAACTTGTGTGGCGTTTGTGTGTCAAAGAGTCAGTTTATCAGCACTGGACCAAACATTTAGTTTTTCTACTGTATTGCAGTCGTATTGAGATTTGTTAATTTCGTATCTGAAATAATTAAATTTGTATCATCCACATACAACACATACTTAATGGGTTGAATATAAACAGCTCATTAATATACAGTAGAAAACGTAGTTGAATCCGAGCCGCATTACATTTACCGAATTTATTTTCAATGTCTACCTTATTTTCGATTTTTTATTATGTTATGTTATAAATATAAGTTTTGTTGTGTCGTAAAAAGCTTTACAATCGAGATCGAAGGCTTTCTCGGTGAATAGAAGTTAGAAAGGCTTCTCGGGTTTCCACCCAGGTTATCTCAGTAGATAGCGACGTTTCGATGGATAGCCTGGAAGAATATGGAAGAGCTACCCATCGAAACGATAACCCGGGTGGAAACCCGAGAAACATTTCTAAAAGCTTTACAATAATTTTTAAACCAATTTATTCAGATTTTTTCTTCTACGTTGCTATCTTTTTCTATGGACAAGTAGCAATCAGTACCTCAATGTTTTTACACTTCCTAAGATACATACAGTTTCCTGCGGTTACTGTTATGTATTGTAATAATTAAAAATGATGCTTATTAATTTGCCCCACGTTGTGGTAGCCAAAATGTAATAATTAAAAATGATGGGCTTTTAAATGAACAATTATACAATTTTAAAACAAACAAAATTTTATTTAACAATACTTGAAACAATTATACAATTTTAAAAAACATATCTCTCGTTCTCTCAAAGGTCTTAACTGAGTTTGATAACGGCAGAACATTTAAACATAATCAAAGAACACAAAATTTAGATTTAATTTAAAAAGAAATATTTATTCGTCTACACATAGACGAAATTAATTATCGACGAACTTATACTACAAGATGGATTTTAAATTTAAACAGTTTATTTTATCAACACTAAAGAACGATATCTGACATTATCTTTTAATTCGGTTTACAAAAATCATTTTACTTTTCTCTTGCTACTTACGGCTGCCCAGGATACTTTCACCTTTCGAACACAGTGGTGGGGTTTTCACAGCTTCTATTAAATTCACAGATTCTACCATATACTGTTGGTTTGAAAAAGAAAGTTTGTGGTATCTCGACGACTTTACTCTGCTCTGCTTCGACGACGACTGGTTTACTGTAAATTTAACAAGTCCTCTCTCCTATGCTTTGGCTGCGACTTTAAACTGCAATCTTTCGACGACGACTCTTCTTAAACAATGTCTCTCTTACATCCACCAGCTTCGGTGAGCGCTGAACAACTACTCCGCTTAAACAATGTGTCTCTTAAACACATCCTCCAGCCTCAGTGATCACAGCACCACTCCCGTCAAAAGCTTATCTCCTCCCTTATATAATCCCTGTCTCTTACTTTTTCCATTGTTCGAAAACTCCGTCGCAAATGCCAGTTGACAGATTCTTCCATTATCACACGATTTATATCATGCAGCTGCAGTTCCGTAGTCAACAAATGGCTAACTACTCTGTCATGTCAAGCCGACAATCGAGACAGGACGCGCAATCACTCTGGTTGTCTTTTCCACCCCCACACGCACGTGCACGGTTTCGAATTGTCAAGACCCCCAAACTGCACCCCCAAGACGAAGAAAGACTTAAACCTAAATAAACACGTTACATAATGCCCCTCCAACTGTCCAGACTATCAATCAGAAACAATGCCTCACTTAACAGGCATTACAGTATTCTTTTCTACTCTGAAAATAAGTCATCTTTGACTACTAGTAATGTTTGTCGCTTCTCTTCTTAATTTCATTGGTTAGACCGATGCTATCGTAATCTTCCAGCATGAAGGAAACACCGTGTATCTTAAATTAGACACAGAAAAAGTGTGTGAATTCACGTGTATGGCTCGCCGATAAATGCTAAATTGGTTAGACAAGTCATTCAATAATAATAATAAAAACTATTGAAGCTCATCAATGTTTATCTGTTAAATAAAAAAAAGACTAATTGTTTATGCTTAAAAATTCACTTCTTTGTTTTTCTAAAAATTGCTCTCAGCGAACTCAATCGACGCTAGTATGTAATCCGTACTCCTTTATTAGCCCCTGACTCCATTACGCAAGTGAATTCCCAGCTTTTATTGCGTAGGGCATGAAAAACTTTCGAGTAACTACGTTCAGAAACTGTTTTTTACAGCATGGATTTATGATTACGTAAATTGCAGTAATTTTTACACTTTAAAGTTTAGTACGCAATTTATTTGTAGATTGTATTCCAAACAATTAAACGGGGATATTATTGTGGTAACGCAACCACTCTCGTCATAGATTTTAAATTCTTTTTCGGTTTTTGTTAATCTAATTAAACGCGAACTATGAAGTATCTATTGAATTATTAAGAACTTATATCATAGAACCAAATTTTGTTGTTGCATACCATCATACGAATGAGAACAGTATTTCTGCCTGCATATGAAAGCTGTTCAAACTTTTAACGGGTAAATATTAGTTACTTACGCATGTCATTAAACACCCTACAATTTGATTTATTACACTCGTAGCCAACATATCGCGTTTCTGTATCGGTACAAAACTCCCGGTATATCAAAAGGTCTCGGTTGTGCGTACTTGCTGTGTTCGTAATTTGGTTGGTTTCAACAGCCTTCTTGAGGCTTCTGATAAAAATCTAGTGACGTGACATCCTGGTTCCGACAGATTCCACAATTTCCTTTTTAATTATGTTAATGTGTTTTATATTCTAAATTCAGCAAATTTGAAATCTTGTGCTTATCGGCAATAATTATAATTAATATGAACCTGCTTGCACGATATTATTTATACTATATATGTATATATATATATATATATATATATATATATATATATATGTGTGTGTGTGTAAATATATATTCCATATTTGTTTGTGTCTGTCAGTCTGTACGTGTGTGTGTGAGGGAGAGTTTTATATTAATCAATTATAATACGTAACGTGTTACGATGTACCTGTCCGAAAACTTTGGGAATATGTAGAGTAGGTAGAATGTTTTGGCAAAGGTGCATCTATAAGCGAAGGCGGTTGAGGTGGTGATGTCAGCCTCGTTGAGTCACCTTGACGAGCTGCACTATGCCTATCTAGTCTTAAACAACTAGCTGTGGGACATGTCCTATCTAGGAAACGTTTTCCAGGTAATGACCAACGCATAAAATCGATTAATATAAACCATAATTAACATACACTCATGACCAAACTACAAACCAGTATGCTTGATAATTAGAAACATTTGTCTGTTGAATGTTATCCACGATGGATCCAACGCCTGTCACTGTCAAAAATTGTTTCATTCAGGGTCATAGCAACTTTTTTGTTATATAAATATTTGATTTATTGATTCTCGAATTAACGTTTTAAATCGTTCAATTTTCAATCGGCGACCATAAATTCCAGTAAACTTTCGACATTTTGCGAGTGTTCGTTCATCTAAAAAAAGAAATACATATATATAAATATATATATATTTATATATTGCAGAAACATGAGTGCGACCATTCAATTAAAGAATTGGTGTGGGGCTATTACGGCCGCAAATATAAATAGTTTTAACGTGGATACTAAATTTGTATACATGTTCGCTTTCGTCGCCGGTATGTACTCGCCGTATTAATCTGAAACTGATTTGAAGCAGACTTCTAATTATTGCGAAATAACCTCATTCAATAAATTCATTCAATCGACGAGAAAATACGGTACGAATTTTGCTGTAGAAATTTCACTGCAATTCATCATCAACGGTTTTCAATCCGAAGATTGGTTTGCAGCAATCCCCCACACTGCTCTGTTTTCAGTCTTGCGTTTCATTTCAATGTATGTTTCGCATCCACCATTTTGATTTATTTGATCGACGTATAGTGGACGCGGTATTACTCTGCAATTTTTGCCCTCCACTTGCCCTTCAATTATTGTTTTTAAAAGTCTTTCGCGCCGCAAAGCATGCCCAAACAGCTACACCCGTCTCTTTACTATGTTGTTCCGAAAACACTTTTTTCAACGGATCTCCTCAACACTTTCTCATTTGTCTCTTTGTCTCTCCAGCTGAATTTAATGTATCATTCTATAACGCCACATTTCCAGGGCTCCTAATCGTCTTCTCTTTTGGATACCCATGGTCCAAGTGTCACAGCCACACAAAGATTTTAGCAATCTCTTCCTCACCGATAAATTGATGTTATTGAATATGAAAATGCTGTTCCATTTACATTTGTTTGGTTTATCCTACATGTGATTTCTGTTTTACTTTGTCCATCTTAAAGTGATTTTGATCCCCAAGTATATAAATGGTCCACTTCCTTTGTCCATTTAGACTAATGTTAGTGTGTATGTTTTCATTATTTGTGCAGAATAGTATTTTGGTTTTCTCTTAATTTATACTTAAGTTGTATTCTTTTCTGAGGAGTCCTCTACAGTTTTCAGTACTCTTTCAAGGTCCTCCTCCAAAATTGCATTGTCATCAGCATAACACAACATTCCAATCTTTTCTCCGTGAAATTTTTCAAACCAAAGTTACCTTCTTCCTTTACCAGATTTAATGCATCCTTAATGTATGTGTTAGATAGACATAAAACTTGCCTTACCCTATTGCTTCCTCATAGTGTTTTCTGCACCTTACAACAGCATTCACAGTTTTGTATAGTCTCCATCATGTTTCAGTTTTTATATTTTATTCCCATTCCTTTCAGCACAGAAAATTATCAAATGCTTTTTTTTACATCAACAAAAGCAATGAATGTATCCTCGCTGTTTTACCATCGATTCTGAAATTAGTCTCATTGCCAGGATGACTTACTGGCATATCATTAATCCTGTTTTCTATTTGATATGTTTGTAATAATTTTTTATGCATGTGAGACCAGACTTATTGTGTGGAACTTATGGCATCTTAAGCATTTCTCTTTTTTGGTACTGGTATAATAATACATTTCTAAAAGTCAGCAGGTATTTCTGTTCTGTTAAAAATATCACATACATTTGTATAGACTTTGCTTGAGTTTATCTCTAGCCATTTTAATTAACTCTGCTGGTATCTATCCTGTCTTCAACCATCTATTCCTGTCTTCAACTGCAACATCAAATTATTCCCTCAGTATAGAGCCTCCAATATCATCCTTGTCAACTTCTGATTCTGGTTCCACGTTGCCAGCCCAAACAGTTCTTTTGCATACAACTTCTCGAGGTACTCTATCCATATTATTCCTGTTTGTAGATTTTTTTTATTAATGATTACAACTTTTAGTCAAAGGACTTCACAGTTTTTCTAATTGTCCTGGAGTATTTACATTGTAAATAAATAACCTGAATACATGCAGTCTTTGAAATGTCCAGTGATGTTCCAAGTTAAAGATGAGAGAAAAAGAGGGTATTGGATGTGAGTTTTATGAATTTATTCTGGTGTCTGTTGAAAGATGTCACACAAAATTAATTTAGCAGGTGATTAAATTCCCCTTTTTGTAGTGACCCATGTTTCATTCTGATGGTGCCAAAGAATTGCTTAAAAAGCTTGTAGTTTCTTCTCTTCCATTCTAAATATGTTCATCAATTTCTGCACATCTGTCTTCTAAGTAATTCTGTTTTGCTAGCTTAGCTCACCTGTTGACCTTATTTTTTTAAAGTTCAGTATTTTTGTTGTCCATTACAACTAATTAATTACTACAATTAGCCCTTACTAAAATTTCTGGGAAAGGTGGTTGAAAGGATACTCAATCTATCAAGTGCTTAAAAGTGTTCCTGCTTTGAGTTCAAGCACTGTCACTTGTGACATTAAAACTGCATTCATGAGTGTTTGGCTTTCAAGATATATATTTTATTTTGTAAGCATTTTGTTACTCCTACATTTGTAAGGAAGTTTTGAAAAAGTGAAAATGTTATCTACACTCAGATTCCTCCCTTCCACCATTTCTAAGTGTGTTTATCACTTTAATATTTTGTTGAATAAGGCATAAGACATGCCTTTAATTTGAAATTTAACTATAATAATTTGTTTAAATAGGTGTTCTGCAATATCTCTGAAGATGAACATTTGCTTATTGGTGTCTATATCGTTCTTTTTTGTGCAATTTATTCATACGCTTCTGTTTATATCCAATTAATTGCACAGAGCATGTGCATTACTGTTCCAGTAAAAGTCTACAATATACCACCATGTTATTACCAACAAATAAGTTATTGCAATACCTCACCTATAAAGAAAATAAGATGAAATCATTTTTAGTCTCTGTTTAGGGGCCAAGATTTTTTCGAGATACATCTTTGATGTAAAATATAAAGACCCAACACTTAAGATTTCTATAAAATGTCTAAATGTTTCAAAATAAACAGACTCAATTGATGAGAACATATCACAAACATTTTTCAAAATATGTAGAGAACCACCGTTAAATGACAATAATTTTAATTGTTGTTTATTTTAAAGTACATGGTATATGTATAGTACAATTTAATAATAATGATAAAATTCTCAATAGTATTCGAGAACATAACTAACTTTTTTAAATTCATTTCTGAAATGTGTTATATTCAGTTCTTAATATACACAGTTTTTTCTCAATTGCACAGATTGTTTGTTTCTCTAGACCATCACTGATTTCAGATAATTCAACCTCAAGTTTTATTTATTCTGGCACTCTTATTCCTTTGACTTTACTTTCACTTTTATTCCGCTATCACCAGATTTTCTTCTATACAGCATAGAGTGAAACACCTTATAAATAAATATTTCAATTTAAATTCCAATATAAATTAAATGATATACCTGGTGGATATTTATAATTGTATTCTTAAAAATCAATAACTACTCAAACGTGTAAACTCTTCTAAAAATAGTTAAATAAAATTAGACCATACAAGTTCATAAATATGTTAATTAAATAATATTTCCTGTTTCACAAAAAACAAAGAACATCACGTTTAGCTTATTAAATCTAACAAACCTATAAATGGTTTATATTATAAATAAACTAATACTCTGCCTTATGTCAGAAAATTGTTTACTTTTAAAACATTAAATAGTCAAAGCCTTGTCTCTAAAATGTTTTGTGTGATTTTTATACAAAATTATTAAACCTAAAGAGGTCCTAATAAAGGACAAAACGTCCATTTAATATTTTGTTACCAACATCGGACACAAGGCTGTGTATTTGTTTATTTATATTATTGTGAATGTCAGATCTTTTTCATAATTATTATGATAATTTATATTGTTTTAATGTTGAAATTTTTTGTTGCAGCTTGACACAATTTTTTCTCGGCCTAAGAAGGGGGGTCGGGGAGGTGGTCACCAGCTTCCCCGCCCCCACTCAGAAGCTGATTTCAATGAAGTTGAGGAACAGCAAACACAAATGATTGAGCAAATGGATGACATGATGCTCAATGAAAAATTTGAAGAAATGCTAGTAAGTCTCCTTACTTCTTCAACACCTTGTTGAAATATTTTTAAGAAATTACTAACAAGATATCCATTTAATGTAATAGTGTATTTATTTATATTTTATTTCACTTAACTTACTTAATATTTACAAAACAAAAGCCCCTAACAAGGTTTTCAGGAACATGGTGTGGCATTTATTTCATCACCTTATTTTGTCAGTTTATTTGGCTTTTTCTTTATCATTCTGCTAGATAATCTTTTGTAACAGCTGATTGTAATTTTTGTTACATCCCATTATGATGTTATTAAGTATTATTAACCAATGTTCAAATTTTCAGAATGATATGAACTTAACAGAAGAAAAAAAAGAACCTCTAAGACAACAACCAACTATGAATAAAAAGAAAATGTTAATAATGCACTGGAAAGGATTATATCAAGTAAGTGGATTTGGTTTTTAAGTTGTAGGGACATTCAAAACCAAAATTGGTTTGAATAATAGTTATGTTGCAATTTCATATAGATATGATTAAACTTAGTGTGGAGTCATATTTATTAATATTTTTATGTGCCCCTCATTAATTAAGAATTTCAAAAAGAGTTAAATATTAATTTTTCATTTTTAAATAGGGGAATAAAATAATCATTTCTAACTATAGACTGTTTAGAACTTCTGTTACTTGAAAAATTTTTGAGTTAGTCTACATTCAAGGATCTGAGGTTAAAAGCATTTCTGGAGGTGAAAGTTGAGGAATCTCTCTAATTAAAGAAGTTGGTAATAAAATATACATCTGTAGTAGTGCATATTTGTGAACTAAGTAATTGTCACAATGCTTATGAAATTTACTCTGCTTAAATATATCACATACAGGAAGATTGAATGTTTTTGGATGTATTTTGTATTTTAAAAGGACTTAGACACACTTAATAGTGTAGATAATCAAAAGATAGAAATAGACTCTGCCTTTCATTGAAACAGAGCTAATATAGTAATTAAGTTATAAAACCAGCATACATAGGAATTGCAAACTCAAACTGAAAATTATGTCCAAAAATGATCAACAAATATTTGTTTTTAAATAGATCAATAAACAATTAGAAAAATTTGCTTGAGGGAAATCTTTCATCAGCAGAAAGGCTTAGACACTATTAATTTTATCCAGGATATTAATTTTTGAAGGATATAAGATTATGTACAATTGTTATGGTGTTATATAAGGGCAAAATAACACTTATTTTCTATATGTATGTTAGCATTTTTTACTATTCCTTACCTGCATTTGTTACATGTGTACATTTGTTATATAAGATCCTTCTACCAGAATTTTTCTCTTTAATATGACAAGATTAATTACAGGTTAAAAATTTTTTGATACCAGACAGAGAGACAGCACAGTATGTCATTAAATTAAATTTATAATATACAATACCTATTTTAAAAAAGTATATTAGATACTTGTTAAATACTCATTTGTATCAAATTCATCCTGTTTTTCATTTTGCTTCTTGTATTTTCCCGTATTTTCATCTCTGAACCTGACGTTTAATTTACATTCTCACTGTTCTCCCACCTATATTCCCCCTTTCTTTCATTTTATTCTTTTTTCTTCATAACTAGAATTATTTTGGTTATTTTAATAAATTTATACTAAAAATAAATATTTGATTTAATTATATCCAAATATTTTTTTTATGACATCAATAATTATTGTTAATTCCTTTTGAAATCCACACCTGACACTGATTGACAATTAATCAATTTTTGTAATTTTTCAGGAAAATAGGAGCAAGTTTGACAAGCCTGCAGATTACATAGTTTACCTACAATCTCAAGATCTAAGTGTGAACAAAATTCATGCCTGCATTGATTCTCTGAGAATAGCGTTAACTAACAATCCACTCAGCTGGGTACAAGATTTTTGCAACAAAGGTCTGACTCAGATCCTGAATATACTAAATGATTGTTATCGTAAGTAAGTACTGCATTGGTTTATATTTTCCTTAATTCATAATGAAAATTTCAAAATCATTTGATAATATTTTCTTTTTTTATCCATGCCTGGGCACATATGTCAGTTCTTGGTGAGTAGAATAAAGAATGTTTGGATAAAATTGATTTATGTTTCCTATTTTACACAGATTGTGCAAATAGAATCCAGTACTAAATAACAAAACTTGTTACGGTTTTTTGTAAAATTGGTGGGGGGGGGGGGAGATATAAGCTAGAATACTGAGCAATATATGGGCATTGCTGTTTACAGGGAGAACAGAAAGATAGTGGCAAATATATCATTAATATGGGTTGCATGAAGATGAAATGTATTTAAAGACATACACAATTGAGGCACTTTGCCAGTTAATGGATTACTCCTTACACTTAAGAACCTATTACCGAAAGTCAAAAACACAAAATATTTACTACACTGCATCCAGGACATCCCCAAACCACTTCCACTCAATACCATACTGATCACAATATATCTTGTCTCCACACCAGTGGTCTAGCTGCACTAAAACATTTGTCATCAAGTAAACCATAAATTCTTTCCCCATCACTTTATTATCACCATCAGCCAATTTGTCATCACCAGAAATTCTTCTGAAAACATCTACCATCAGATAAACAACACAGGACATTCATCTGGGTGACCCCACTACATATTCATGGAAAAGCTAAAACAGGACTGCCTAAATTCCTTCCTTTAAAAACCTTCTTTCTGATTCCCATTCACAGTCTTTATCTTCTTTCTGTGGCCCCACAGGCCAGATCTCCTGTCCCAATTCCACTAAAACTTCAACCTAAAATATCCAGTCGACTTTAGAAGGACTCATTCCCTTTACTTCAGTTTTTCTGGTCAACCCTCAGAATGCTTCCTCTTCACTAGTTGGAACCCTGGACATACCAAACACCGCTTCCTGCAGGTCCTCACAGTTCTCCACTTGAAATAGTCTGGAAACATACACTAACCTAATCCTCCATGCCTTCAAAGAAACAAAGTACACCTCTTACCACCACCTACTTTACTTTCCTGGACTACAGAAACTCAACTCAATTTTCTGTATAGCTTACATAGTACTGCAATCCAACCCAGATATAAAAACATCCTCCCTGTAATATTCCCAACCTGCCAAACACTTGTGTTCAGGTGCTCTCCCAACTTCTACAGGGTGTATCTGACCATCTGTATCAGACTTTTTTATTTACTGAGAATTACAAGATATTGGTAATTACCAAAGTAATATAATGTTTCGAAAACAACCAGTCTGTGGTATCGACTCAGTTTTCAGTAACTGTTTAACGTTTCGTGAATAACACCAATTCTGAAGTGACCGTGCTTGCTCAAATAAAATCGGTGTCGGTCCTACAATGATGTAGACAGTACTGATATTACATGTACACTTATGGTTAGGCAGTAAAATGCTACTGACAAAAGTTACCGACATTTTGGACACTGTCTACATAACTGACTAATGAACAAA
Source organism: Zhengitettix transpicula (assembly GCA_037074705.1). NCBI lineage: Eukaryota > Metazoa > Arthropoda > Insecta > Orthoptera > Tetrigidae > Zhengitettix > Zhengitettix transpicula. The sequence continues at coordinate 181,842,238 of CM073591.1, read as the reverse complement.
TAAAGTAGTTTGGTTTTTGGAAAACTGTTATGTTTGTATTTATCTTGTCATGGGATGTCATTGTTATTAATTTGCATTAAACAATGGACAGTGCTTTGTTGCATCATCATATCACAGTAGGTGAGGAATTGCATGATCCAAAGAGTAGTCAAATGTGTAAGTACTTGTGTTTCAGTAGTTACAGAATTTAATTTTCTTCTTGGAATCTCTCATAAAAAGTATAGTAATCCTAGTTCTTACAGTAGATATTATAAGTTGTTCCTAAATTTTTCTTTATCTTCATTGTACTTTGTGGCTCATTCATAGAAGAAGCAGATAAAACCTATTCCTTCAAGACTTCAATGAATCACTCACGAAATTCTCAAATTACATATCAAATTTGTCATTGTGCATGTTCTGTAGACCTGGACATTAATGGTTGCAATATTTACACCAATTTCATAGTTGTAATCCTAATTGGCTGTGGCTTTTATGTTTGGATGAAACTAACAGCACATTTAAGAGGTGAAGAATTCCAAGTGATTTGTCTGCACATTTTTTTTTGAGGAATTGTGAACGTTATGTCATAGCCCAGAATAAAAGAGATTGTTGAAAAATAGGAAAATAATTAGAAAATAAATAACTATTTTTAAAATAATGTTTTTATTCATTTAAATTAACCTCTTTTGAAGCCAATACCACGTTCAAAACTAATTATTCGGTCAATAAAAATTCAACACGCTGTGTCATATATTTCCATACTGTGGTAGTGGCTGCTTTATTTATAGAAATGTCATAACAAGTCCCATTCATAATCTTTTAAATAATTTTTGAAATAGGAAATAATGACAAAGTGCCAAATCAGAAGTAAACTATATTTTCTAGATTAAAATGGATATAATATTTCAAGCTTCTAGTGGAGAAGATTGACCCACAACTATGCATTACTCCGTAAAATTCTGGTCCGATGCCATTTTTTAGGTGTTTTAATAAAATTCTGTAGTGATGCTCTGAAAGTATGATTGGAAGTATTTGCAATTGAACCTTAAAGTCGTAGGAACAATAAAGCATAGTCTTAACACACTCTTGAAAGTAAAGTTTGTTCGCTGCTGAACTTCCACACACTACTTTGATGGGTCTCAGGTAATTAATTAGGTATAGCTGCCTATGGGCAGAACTCTAATGATGAGCATGTTAATCACCAGTTACTACTTATAAAAGCCGTTTTTGGTCTTTAGTGCTTTAAATATTGTGTCGATTTTTAAACAACTTGCCTGTAACTGATTGGTCTTTAAAAAGGAGAGTACAACATGTATTCATCTAAGGTATTAATTGCCTAATTAATCTATAATACTTATAATTAAGTCATCAAGAGGAGGAATGGATAGAGTAGAGGGAATGAAGTATTGGAAGCATCCCTTAAGGAATAAATACAATGTTAGGAACTAATTTGGTAATGAAGTCACATTCGAATATTGGATAGTAAGTAATGATAGAAATAAATAGGAGGATTAGTTCCTAACATTGTATTTATTCCTTAATGGATGCCCCCAATACTTCATTCCATCTACTCTATCCATCACTCCTCTCAAAATAACTATTTATCCATAATAAGACTGTCTATATTTACCTGGTCAGGAAGTTGACCTGGTGGCCAAGATGGTTAAGGCGTCTGTGTACTAAGCAGAATACGTGGGTTCAAGTCCCGCCTGGGTCAAATATTTTCAGTCTTTCCTTCTTCTTCCATCCTTCTCTCTGCTTTGAACATATGCTTTTCTATGTGCGTAATTCTTCGCCCGAGCATATGAATTCACATAAAGCGCAATCCTCCTATTTCTCCTATTTATTTCTATCCTTCCTCACTATCCAAGTTTGAATATATATATATATATATATATATATATATATATATATATATATATATATATATATATATCCTAATATGATATTGATACTTTTGTACATATCACACGTTTCCTTAAAATTAAGTTTATTCATGTTTCATTCATGGGAATTGAGTTTTATTTATTTTGTTGTTACAGTGGGCTTCAATAATATACTATTTCATGTCAATTGATTTAAAGCTCCCACTCAACTCACTACAATTTCCATGAAATAGAGTAGCAGTCACATTTCCTTTAGAAATGTTTATAACATTATGCCTGATTCGTTAAAATTGGACATTTTTAGTACTTTGGTGGCCTTTCCATCCCATTAAATGGTCTGGGACCATAATATGAAGCATATAATACTTTAGGGAAAAGAATACTCTTTAAGGTGAAAGCAAAAAAAGAGTATAATTTAAGATGATCTTCATTCTGATATTTACTGCTTAAGGACAGTAAAATTTCCTAATATAACTTTTGGTAATTTTTAATTTAGCTTTTTTTGTATGTATTTCACACAATTGGAAAGCATCAATGTTTATAACTTTATTGCAAAGTTGAAATTGGCTCATGTGATAACCTTTTTTTTTTTACCAAATTTTGAGTTTCTTTTTCAGATGACACATTAGCAGTATTTTTTTTTAATAGACCAGTTGATTTAACACAAAATATCAGACTAATCTTATTTTATTATTTATACTAACTAGGCATACTTGGCACTTTACACAGTGTTGGTTCTGTATTTGAACAATGACCCTCAGGCCAAGAGCTATAACCAAAGTACTTTTAGGTCTTATATTTAAGCCATTTTACTTTTAAGTCACGCACTACATTTGTGAAATTTCATTAATGGTTGGCTGGAGCCTTGATTGAGTTGGCATGGAATAACCCTAATGTTGAATACAATGCTAATAAATATAATTGCTTATAAATTACAGTGACAATCGATATGACAAGATCCAGTTTGAGTGCATTCGTTGCTTGAAGGCTGTGATGAATAATACAATGGGACTGAAGCAGGTATTCAGTCATCTTGAGGCACTAGCTATTTTGGCACGATCTTTAGATCCAAGTAAACCAATAGTTATGTTGGAAGCTATGAAATTGCTTGCAGCAGTTTGTTTGGTTCCTCCAGACGGCCATGAAAAAGTGTTGGAAGCAATCACTATGAGAGGAGAACTTGAAAATAGGCGCCGTTTTGAACCTATTATTCAAGGACTTCAGGGTGCCAATAATGAACAAGTAAAAGTAAGTTGTTAACCACTCTTTTATAGAATGGTTGCAATTTCATTATTTACTTTTTATTTTGTTGTACAGATTATGTAAATTTATTATACAATGATGTGTGAAGGGAGGCAATTATTTGTGAATTAATTCTTTAAAATCTCAAATTCTACTTTTTCCATTAAGTAACTTTTTATATCATTTTTATGGGTGATAATTATTTGAGTATTGCAACTGTTATAATACTGAAAATGCTTATCTCACAGGATTCTAATCTTTCAGGTTGCTAGTCTACAATTAATAAATGCCATTGTATCTTCAGCAGAAGACTTAGAATTTCGTCTACATTTAAGAAATGAAATTATGAGAGATGGTTTAGCAGATATTTTAGAAGTGAGTATATTATTAAGACATACTAATGATTTTACTAAATAAGTATTAATATAATCAAGTTTGTTGTAGTATATTCATGTAGCTATTGCTTTTTATAAATATAAATATAATTGTACTGTGTGCCATGTTTATCAGACTCTGGAAAACAAATGTGGAGATGATTTGACCGTCCAAATAAAGGTGTTTAATGATCACAAAGATGATGACTTTAGTGATTTTGTGCAAAGATTTGATAATGTTCGTATGGAATTGGATGATATTAATGATTGTTTTGAAGTTACCAAAAACCTTGTAATGGATACAAGTGCTGAACCATTCTTTCTCTCAATTTTACAACATCTTTTATTTATCCGAGATGATCACATCATAAGGTAAGGTGTAGTAATACATCTCTTTACATTGTTAATGCTTTGCCAAAATTTAAAACACCCTGTTAGACCATGACACAAAACATAAATGTAAATTTTCATGTTGCAATATATATATATATATATATATATATATATATATATATATATATATATATATATATATTAATATATTGATGAAGCTTTCTCAGAGTACTTAATATTTAGTGTAACATTATATTTTGAATTAATTTCTTTTTATAAAGAAACTTGGTAAAAATAAATTGGCACCAAATTCTGGTTCAAAAATGATAGATAAAAGAATCATATTGAAATTGTAAATCTGTTTCAGACCAGCTTACTATAAATTAATAGAAGAATGTGTGTCACAGATAGTTTTACATAGGGGAGGATGTGATCCAGATTTCAGAGCTACCAAACGGTTTCAAATAGATGTTGCACCATTAATAGAGAATCTTACAGGTGTGTTTTATGTTGTACTCAATCGTACTTTAACTAAATATACACTCAGTTAATTATTATATAAAATTGTATTTTAATCCCGACAATATTAACATAATTATTAAAGTTATTTCATATATTCTTATATTTAATTGTTACAAATATTGCATTTAAAATGAAAAAGTATTACAATAATTGAGTAATTATGTCCAAATTATCAGCATTTTGTGGTGGCCTGATTTCACTGAGAAACTTTAAGGAACTGAGTATTAAATAACTACTTGATATTCCATTTTCTTCATTCTCAATCATTATTATTTTTCTTATGGGGGACACCAATCTTTAAAAATGTTAATATTTTTAAAGTGAACCATGTTTTTCACTTAAGATTAAAATAGTTAGAAATTTCTGAAGTTGCCCCATCTTTTCCTACTGTAAGATAATTTCATTGACATAAAACAGTTTATTATTGTTTTCATGATTATGAAATGTTAATTTACTTTTACAATTTAAATTTACAAGTTTAATGAAAAGTTATTTCAGTATAAATTACAATTACAAGCATGGATCTTTCTTCTGAAGGTAGGGAGATAGTGGCATGGCGTATTCTACAAATTTCTGTGAAGTTTATTTTGAAAATGCTAATCTGTTATGCACTGCTCAATGCTGGCTGTCATCTTTGTTCTGTTGTCTCAGCTGTTTTTCTCACTGCTGCTGACAAAATGACAGATATTCATATCTCTCTATTCTAAGAAATAAAGTTCTTGTTTCTCCCCACAATGCTGCATGACCTCTTTCTTTCTATTGTAACTTAACTCAATCTCTATTATTACCACAATATCATGTTAATAACTATGATTTATACAGGTTGGTGTAGTCAAACAACGCCATAATTATCAGTTTGAATAATTTATTATGTGTTTGTCATTAATTAAACAAACTATCTGTTACATAACCATTTTTAATTCATCTGGAATTCAATGTTACAGCATAAAAAAATATGTCCATTATCTTTATAAAAACCTTATATCTTTTACATAAATTATAATTCACTGAACACACCTACATATTTATAAACACACATTTTCACATAAATAAGTCATAACCATACTTTCATTTCAACTTCACCATATTATCAGCCATACTGATAATTCTACTTATAAAATTCTTCATAACCAACGCCATGCCATACTTATATCTGTTATTTTACATATACAACATTTTCTTTTTGTTAATATACACATCCAGCAGGAAAAAAAAATCAGTCTGGGTTATATCAAATTCATTTCCTTTTTGTATTATCTGAAATAATGTCTTTTTCTAATTTTGTGCTGTGTTTGTAGAACGATCTCGGGGTGAAGCAGAAAATAAAGTTGAAGAATTGACCCATAGGTTAGAAGAGGCCTTGAGTACTCGCCAAGAAGCTGAGGCCAAGTTGCTTCAGGCTGAAAAGAAAATTTCTGAGCTTGAAGCTTCAATAGGTAGTGGTGGAAAGGTAAAATTTAACAAGTTTATTATAAGACATAAAATTTTGCTTTCAGGTTATGTTAGCTTCTTTATTTTCTTGTTTCACCAATTAATTGGTTGTATGAATAAAGCAGGGGCTATTTTTAGTGTCATGTGTAAATAGGTAGATTGAACAGGCAGAGGAACACCATTTTCTGTTTTAATCTAGGTCACTTCTGTTTCAACTCACTATACAAATTGTCCAATTTTGTTAGGTAATAAGAGCTTTGATAGGCACTGTGTTATCATTTTTCAAATAAACAATCATAGTAATACATTTATTTTCCATCACTTTTCCAAATGACTGATTGTTTATCATATTTTCACATTCCCCAACACACTATTAAGGAATGAGAAATATCCTTAAAGTTAGTTGAAGCTTGATTGGGAAAATAAAGTAATTTAATTTATTAAAGATCGAAGGTTTTCTTGGTGAGTAGAATTTATAATATGCAAAACCCGTGTGAATTCCAAGAACTATTTACTGTTGTAAGATTGTTTGCTTTTCTCTTTGAAGGTTCTACAGGTTATCTTCGGTATGCTGATTTTTCAGTCCTGATGGTGCATAGTTTGAGTCTTGTGAAGTATTATTCTGTGCTGAGTTTTATGTTTGTTAAAGCCTTAAATAAAGAAGGTGTTATAAACTTTACAATTTAACAAACATAAAAAAATGTAAGCCTGAAGTCCAATATAAAAATCTTGAATCCGGAAAGATTCGATGTAGAACAATGATAAACAATGGCTACATTGGAAGCAAACATTCTTGAATTTCTTAAGCTATGATGAAAGTAAGTTGCAACTGTTTATAAACTACTGTAGCTCCTAATGTGTATCAATACATTATCAAAACTGGGACGTTTAAGGAGACTATCAGTACATTAGGACCCCTCTATGTAAAACCTAAAATGAAGTTTATGCTTGACATTGCTTAGCTACTAGACAACAACATGCAGATGAATCAGTAGATCAATATCTACCCAAAGCAATTTAGCAAAGATTGTAATTTTAAAGATGTTTTTGTTGAACAAAATAATAATGAATACATCAGAGATGCAGTTATTGTGGCTTGACTAGTTCACATATTTGTCAGAGACTATTGAAAAATACAACTATTACATTAGATGCTGCATTTGACCAGGCTTGAGCTTTGTAAATGGCTGATAAACATTTGGAATTGTATTACCGCCACTACCAACAAAGCTGTCTATCCAGATGTGGTTGCATCCCATGCTTGTGTCGAGAGTCCATCAAAATCTGAAAAATGTTACTTTTGTGTGGGGGAAGCGCCATCCTAGAACTTCATGCCCTGCTAGAATTGCTGAGTGTAGATCATGTGGAAAGAAAGTACACTATCAGCGAATGTGTAAATCTAAGACACTAAATCGTCCTGTGTCTAATACTGCTGCATCCACTAACACTTTAGATAATATTTCTGAAGTGTCTTCAAACAGCCTCCAAAGGTGTATGGTAGAAATTAAAGTAATTAAAGTTAGATTGAATGCCCAATAGATGATGGAAGCTCTGTAAGCCTTATAAGCTGTACCATTGCAAAAAGATGCCTCTTCAAGGAGCTACCATATTCTGGTGATTAGTTATGGCTAATTCTGTTTTATCAACTGGAATAACTGGTAAATGTAAAGTAAGGCTCGAATTAGAAGGCTATTCCTATTACAATACTACGATGTTGATTATGAAAGATCTTTGCTCAGATGCCATTATAGGCCACAATTTGCTAAAGTTTCATAACTATGCAAACATTGCCCTCCAAGTCCATTACCCACTAGAAATTTGTAGTTTAGCTGTTGCTAAGATGCCTCCAGTTTCACTCTTCTCAAATCTAGCTCCAAATTGCATCCCCATTGCTACAAAATCTCTGAGACTTTTCAATAAAATAAGAATGAAATTAAGACATTACTACATGAAAAAATAATAGAACCAAGTAATTCACCATTGCGTGCTCAAGCTTTTGTGCTAAGAGAAGAGAAACATAAACCTCAAATGATCATAGACCGCCTTCAAACTATAAATAAGTTCACTTTTCTGGATGGGTACTCACTCCCAGGAAAGGAAGAAATAATCACTAAAGTTTCTTTAAATAAAGTATTCAGTGTTATAGATCTTAAGAATGCTTATCATCAAATACCAATTCTAGACTTCAAGAGGAAATTCACTGCTTTCGAAGGTTGCGGAAAGCATTATCAATATTTATGCATCCCTTTTGGAGTGACTAATGGAGTGGCCTGCTTTCAAAGGGAAATGGACGTAATCATACAAAATGAAGAGCTCGAAGGTACTTTTCCATATTTCGACACTATATGCGGGAAATCTCAGGAAGAACATGATAGAAATCTGGAACAGTTTTTTGCTGCTCCCAAGAAATATTTAAACAAATCTCAAATTTCTGCGCATTTGATTTCTCTACTTGGGCGTGTGATCGTCACCTTTGACCACTTCTTGATCTTCCCATTCCTCAGGATATTCAATCTTTATGCCGAGCTTTGGGCATGCTCTCCCACTACAGCAAGTGGATATCTCAGTTTTCAGAGAAAATATGTCCTTTGTTGCACTTTCTGATGAATCTATCTTAGTGTTTAAAACCTTGGAAGGATAATGTAGAAAATTAACTGTAGTTGCTATACAGGAGGACATACCACTCAGAGTAGAAACAGATGCATCTGACTTTGCAATAGCTGGTACCTTAAGTCAAGCTGGTTGACATGTTGCTTTTTTTCTAGGTCACTAAATAAATCAGGACTGTTACATTCATCTATAGAGAAAGAAGTTTATGCTATTGTGGAGTACCTACGCTACTGGCGACATTACCTAATTAGTCGTCATTTTGAAATTATTACTGATCAATGATCTGTTTCATTCATGTTTAGTAAAAGAAAATTCCAGCAAGATTAAGAATGAGAAAATCTTAAAATGGCACCTTGAACTCTCCTGCTTCAAATTTCACATAATTTACTGTCCAGGAAAAGAAAATGTGTCTGCTGATGCCTTCTCAAGAATAATGTGCTATGACTTCTTGTATGGACCTCTGTGCTCTGCATGCTGCTCTATGCCATCCCGGCATAACTCGATTAAAGCACTGGGTTTGTGCCAAGAACCTGCCTTACTCTATTGAAGATATGAAAAAAAATACAAAGTCTTGTACAATCTTTGCTGAACTGAAACCACACTTTCATCAATTTAAAGGACAATTTATAAAAGGTGCTTTACCATTTTAAAGATTAAGTGTGGACTTGAAAGGTCCACTACATATAAAAACAAAGAATCACTATATTTGGACAATTATCAACGAGTTTCCTTTCGCTATACCATGTACAGATGTGTCAACTAAAACTGTTATAAAACACTTGACTCATCTGTTCTCCATTTTTGGAATACCAGCATGTGTCCATTCCAATAGAGGGACATCTTTTATGTCAACTCCCAAGATATGGCTACAACTAGAACTACCCCCTTCAATCTACAAGGAAAAGGGTAAATTGAGTACTACAATGGAATTATATGGAAGACTATTATGCTTGCACATCGATCTAACAATCTTAAGACTGAAATTTGGGAAGACGTACTAGACTCTGCATTATATTCAATTCGTTCTCTTCTGTGTACTGCTACAAACATTACACCTCACGAATGAATGTTTAATCACCAAAGGAGATAATTCAATGGAAGTTCTCTACCTTCCTGGTTAATGGAATCTGGACCTGTTTTAATGAAGAAACATGTACGTTGTAGCAAATATGACCCTCTCATTGAAGAGGTAGAACTTATAGAAGCTAACCCAGAATATGTATATATCAGACTCCAGAATGGGTGAGGGGCCACTGTCTCAACTATACATCTTGCTCCTATACATCTTGCTCCTATACATCTTGATAGATTCTATCATAACACAATCCCAATACACCCCATTGTGCTCTAGTATTTTCGTTTTGTCCAAAAAATGGCATGTCCTGTAGCTATTGTATGTTCTGTTATTGTAGACTGGGTTGGTTGAAGGAGTCTAATCGAACTGTGATGTTCACTTATTCTGTCTGCCACTTTTCAGATGGCCTGTACGACATACCTAAGACTGCCCTTCCATGGAATTTCTTAGACTGCTGGTGTCCTGAGTCCTCTTTCATCCTAGTCCAATCTCAGCCTATCTTTTATATAGAGGGGTACTGGCACAGAATCTAGCCTTTCAGCCTAGAAGAAGATACTAGTGATAGTTGTTGAAGCATTGCTGTTTGCAGAGATGACCTGGGTGGGAACTCAAGAAGCCTTAATAATTTAATTTTTAAAAGCAGTCATTATTTTTTTTATGTTTTTCAAACAATTTTCTTCTGGATCATTTCCAGTGTTTCAATTTTTTTTTCATTTCTTGACTACTTACCCTCTTTCATATCCTCACATCAATGTCATCTTCTTATAGTTACACTTTTAATCCTTGTACCATGTTCATATTCTTAATATCCTTCCACAGAATATATCCTTATTTTTTTAAATAAATTTCTCTCAATGAGCTTGTAAGGTTTTTAAAGGTCAATGTTTGTGTTGTTTCAGATTGGTGGCCTACCTCCACCTCCACCCATGCTGATTACTATGGGACCTCCACCTCCACCAATGCCTGGTGGACCTTTACCTCCTCCTATGCCAGGAATGGCAGCTCCTCCTCCTCCTCCTCCAATGCCAGGTATGGGGGCACCACCTCCCCCTCCCATGCCTGGAATGGGGGGACCACCTCCACCTCCTATGCCTGGAAGTGGAGGTCCTCCACCTCCCCCAATGCCAGGCATGGGAGGCCCTCCACCTCCGCCCCCACCTGGTGGATTTGTCATACCAACTGCACCAAGGCCAGATGTTCTACCTTATGGTCTAAAACCAAAAAAGAAATGGGAAACAAATGGACCATTGAAAAGAGCCAATTGGAAAACTGTAAGTGACAAATCTATATTTAACAGATTATAAACTCTCATCTGCTTAATTGATTTATATTAAACTATGTCAGTATTCACAATATAAATAGTATCAATATTAACCCAAAAGCAATAAAAAATGTAGGAATAATAAAATATTAAATACTTTGGTTTTACAAGTTTCGTAATTAGTGTTTGAAGAAAAGTGACCATAAACACATACAAAGATTACTAAATTAATGAAAAATATTGATACTTGCTTTGTTCGAAAATGAATACGTCAAAAGAAAAGGTATCAATATTGTCACGTATCGAGAGGTTTAGATGAATCAGTAATGCAAGCATTTAGTGGTTGTTGGCGTTTATCTTATGCTCAAGTACTGTACAGAATGACACTCTGTGAAAATACTATTTATACAGTTGTGGAATATTCTAGTACAATGCTTTATAGAAACAGAAAATTCCAGTAACAGAATCTTCTAAAACTGAAAAGTAAATAAAAATTGTTGTGGTGAGTGGGACTCTAACCAGAGTCCTCAATTCTACAGGCGCATGCAAACACTGAGCCACACCTGCGAACTTTTCAGTTGTGGCATTGCTCCCTCCTTTGCAAAAACAGAGTCTTGATTTCTCATTTAGATTTATTGTACATATAAAATAAAGTTTATTGTTTTGGAGAAAGTGTGTTCTTTCCTGCACCTCAGGACAAAGTTCTCCCTCAACAGACCTGTGCTACTGTGCACCCCTTGATCACATTGTTGGCCCTGTGTAAGGTTTTTCTGTGTACTGGGCTGGTAGTTGTTGCTGTATCGCCTGCTACATGCAATTGCACATTGTCGTCAGGTTGTGTTCAGACTTTGTGTAGGGTTCATGGTAAGGCTTCACCCACAGAACACCTCGACTGAAGATCATAATCCTTGACTTCATATGTGACATTCCACAAATGTCATAGAATGATTTATAGGCCTAAGTACTGTTTTAGAAGCTTTTCCGACAGACCCACCTTGTGAATAGGGGTAAAGATCCAAACCAGGTCCCCTGGCTGATACAAAACTGGTCGATGTGTTGCGTCGAATCTTTGTTGATACCTTTCTTGAGCGTACACGAGCTGCTTCTAGGCCCTAAGAAGTTGACCATTCATATCATCAGAATTAAAAGGGAATACGGTGCTCGTTGTCGTTTCTGCCTTGTGCCAGGAAAAATGGCTTGAATTCTGTAGTTTTTGCTCGTTGGTGTTGCAGGTGAATGTCACAAATGGAAGTATGACGTCCCAGTTCTTCGGATTGACGTCAGTGTACATGGCCAACATGTCTGTCTATGTTTTATTTAACCCCTTGGTAAGCCTGTTTGCTTGGGGATGGTATGCTGCCGACATTCTGTGCGTAATTTCACTCTTTGAGCTCTGTGCCTAAGCACTATTTCTTCCATGATGAAGGTGGCGACCTTGGAAACTTCAGGTTGATGACACAGCTTTCTTAATGGTGTATTGAGTTAAGTAATCGATGCATACAATAATCCACCTGTTCCCCTGAGATATGTCAGGAATCTTCTGAGAAGGTCAATTCCAGTATGTTGAAAAGGTATGTGAGCTGGAGAATCGGTAGTAGACGTCCGGGTGGTTGCTGGGGGATCACATTTCACCTCAGACGCTCTCTGTAGTGGCTTATGTCCTTGAGTTGTCAATTCTGTCATAGGTCTTAACGCCTAGGTATCCAGCAGTAGGTGCATAATGGAACTGCCATCTCCAGAATGTCCGGTCACAGATGCTTACAGATGACCAGCAACTGCCTTCTCCCCGATGGATCGTAGGTTTCCTTTTGTAGGCCATTATTAATTATAATACTGAATATCTGGAATGTGTAGATTTTTAATATTCAAAATAAAATCTAAGGAATTATTGACTGGAAAGTGAGTTTCTGTATGTAATCCTAAAGAAGTAATTTTATGTAAGGTGTTGTCAGACCACAAAAAGGACTGCCTAGCGAACTGATAATTAAATGAAATGGAATATCTTTCTTATGAATTTTAGGGAGTGTGTATGCTTGAGCACAATAAGCATAGGTAATAAAGAATTTTGCATTTTAAATTACTGATGAGACTCTTCTGTTTCCATCTTTTGAGTAGGACTTTGAACTTGTCAATGGTTTTGTTGAGACATTATATGAACAAGTAGAATAAGTATTGGGATCATCCAGTAATTGAAAGTTTTTGGAATGATAAAAATCACAGGAAATTGAACAATATCGGCTCCTTTATCAGAAGTAGAAATAAAAGGTTTGGAGGCCAACATTCCTCATCAGTTAGCAACAAGATAATTTCTGTGTTTAAATGGTGGAGTTATCTGAAAGTTTGTTGTTTAGAATGGGGATTTTAAAGATTTGTTTGTATTTGTCTATTTTTCTTATTATTAATGGGGGATTTTGTATATAGAGAAAGGGAAAATTTGTATATAGAGAAAGGGAAAATTTGTATAGATAAAGGGAAAATTTGTATATAGAGAAAGGGAAAATTTGTATAGATAAAGGGAAAATTTGTATATAGAGAAAGGGAAAATTTGTATAGATAAAGGGAAAATTTGTGGACAAGGTGCACCACTTTAGTAACCTCACAAGGAACCAGGACATAGTCAGATTTTTAAACCACCTCTCACAGAAGCTATCGATTTCCTTAAAATACCAATATTTGTGATTGAACAAATTTGGAAACGTTTTGGATTTATTGACATGTAACATTGACTCCAATTTGAAGAACTTGTGAAATTGTGTCTTGAAAAACTTATTGTATAAGTAAGATGCTAAAAGTTGAGTGATGTTCCATTCAGCAGATTTCAAAAGGCTACAATGAAAAAGCATTTTGTAATTTCAAAATTTAACACAGCGTTCATAAGAAGAGTAACACTTTAAAATTAGAATTTTCTTAGTTATTGTTCTCTATTTTAATATGTCTGTACAAAGGTCGTTTTAGTATTATCATTTTTAACAGACTTTACAATATTATATTATTAATTATCCCAAAGTCTCCTTTTACATCATGTGAAGATTTCAAAGCCTGTTTGATGTGATTCAGCATGGGGTTATTTCTCTGTTCTTCAAAAATGCCATTCAAAGATTTAAATTAATCGAGAATGCCAGTCTTTGGGGTGTTGTCATTGGCAGGGTTTTGGGAGAGAAAGTCTGCATCCTGATGTTTTGTTCATTCTTGTATTTTATCGTGACGACATACTCTTGCAGCTGTAGAGCTGTCAAAAAAGATCCTTGAGTATGGTCAAACAACAGAGAGAATGGTGGTCTTTTACAACCATGAACAGCTTCCCAAACAGAGATGGCTCAAGTAATGGCAAGGCATTTTCACTTGCATCAAATAGTTACTATCTGTTTTACTAAGTGTTCTGGAGATGTATGCTTTAACTTTCTTCATGCTGTTGAATATCTGTAGTAAAGCACCAAGTCCATGTCCGCTGTTGTCGTTATACAATTCTGTTAGGGCATTTTGGTCAAAATAATCCTAGCATGGTGTCAGTAATAAGAGCTTGTACACACCGTGACAAAAGATTCTTGTTGTTTGATGCTCCGGATAAATTTGGCTTCTCCTTGCAACAGCTTTCTCACTGAAGTCCTTGATGAAATGCCTATAAAAGAACAATGTCCAAGAAAACTCTTCACATTGTGTAGATTCTTTGGTAGGGGAAAATTTGCTATCGACAAAATGTTCGTTGGATTGGGGCGTACAGCTTCTTGCAAGACCAGATAACAAGGATCTCAATTTTTTTTTACACTAAACAGACAATTCTTTGAGTTCAATTTCAACACTGCTTTATTTAGACTCTTGAGAACAGTTCGGAATCAATACAGATGGTCATCGAGCGTTTCCAAGAAGACTACGATGTTGTCTAAATAGCATATGAACACAGTACCATTCAAGTGACGCAGCAGATTGTGCATCATTTGTTCAAAAAGTCACTGGTGCATTACACAAACAAAATGACATTAAGTGCAAGTCTATTATAGTGAAAAAAATTGCTCCCTTTAGGCAATCCAGCATATCGTCGATTCTCAGTAGCGGATAAACATATTTTTTCGTGACCTTGTTAAGTCTTCTGCAATTGATACAGAATCACCAGGTTCTATCCTCCTCCTTCACAAGAGCAATGGGTGATGATCATGGGCTCTGTGATGGCTAGATAATTGCTCAGCCAAGCATTTTATCCATCTCTTCTTGAATAGTGTGTTGTTCTGCTGATGATACTCAGTTCGCCCTTTGGCTGATGAGTGGATTGCTTCTGTGCTAATTCAATGTATTGTCTTCAGAGTAATTGATTTACTCCTTGTTTCTGCTTTGAAGCATTTAAAAAATTTATAGAGTAATTCAAGAAATTTTGTTCGTTGTCCCGTGACTAGTTCTGGTGCCAGTAGCTTATGGACATTGAATCCAGTGGTCCTTGCTTCTGAGGAGAAAATGTGGCTGGATGGCTTTTCTTCCATCACACTTAGATATTCCAGAGTTAATTGCTTGGCTCTTGCTATGCACATGCTTGGGAAGAAACATGTCCATTTTTTACCCTTTTACCTTAAAAAAAACTTTTTCCAGTCCCGTCCTTAAATGAGATAATTGACACTGAAATTACAACAGATGATAATTTACTCTTGGCTTCAATGAAACGATCAACCTGATAATGTAATTTAGGGCATGTGACAGGAACTTTAGTAGTGCTCGACACATGAACGGCCACATCAACGAGCACAAATAACTGGTAGGGCTCCTTTAGCTTCTGTTTCTTCAATAGTGGGTTGTGATGCATCTAGAAGCAGTTCTGAATGCCCTCAGTCAATTACACCTTCAGAGCTCTTCAAGAAATTCCATCATGGCTACACTTCGCCAAGATGATGGATTCAAAGGGTTGAATTCAGTTATTAATGCTCAGTCAGATGGTGCATCTGTCAGCTGTTTGCACTTACTTTCTGACTGCTAATTTTCAAACAGTACCCCTGTCATTGGCAATATTTGTTTTTTTCAGTTGTGCTCAAAACATTTCAGAGAAAACCCCAAAATACTTGAGATCCACAATTATATAAATATAATTACCTGACATTTTTGTGAAGGTCATCAATGGACGATTTTTTTCTTGTAGAGTTGTAAATAAATAGAAAAGAAAAAGTGATGGGTTGAGTTCCAAATAATGAGGTGTTATAAAGAGTGAGAGACGTCTCATAAGAGGAAATTGTTAGAACTTAGTGGTGTGTTATAATTTTATTCTCAATAATTGAAGTAATAATTTTTTTGGCAGATTATACCACAAAAAATGTCTGAGAAAGCTTTTTGGGTAAAAGTTCAAGAAGAAAAGTTAGCTTCACCTGATATCCTTGACGGCTTAGTTCAGAAATTTTCATCTAAACCTGCATTAAAGAAAACTGACGATACTTTGGATAAGTAAGTATCTAAATGGTAACATGTTTACATGAATATTGCAACATTTATAAATAATAGTTTAATGAATTAATCCAAAATCTTAAATTTACGTGTTATTTGGAAGGTAAGACAAATTTATTTTGTGGACTCCTTTAACCATACGTTACCCTGATAAGTTGATTTCAATAAAAACACAAAAGTTATATTCAAATTAATTATTAATGGTTTTTTTACAAACTTTTCAAATTTCCTCCTATGACTCTTTTATAACCGTATTTTGTTTGTTATTGTTATATTGAAGTATCTCAAGCTTTGGTTTCCAAAAGGCAGAAAATTTCAATAATTTTTCGATATTAAACTTAATAATATCTAAACTGGGTTTAGATGTGTCTACTTAAAGTTTCCTTACTTTTCTGATACACAGTTGTGTGAATATTGCATTTTTATCAGCCCAGCAAATATTTCCCAACAGTTCCAATTTCTTCTCCTACCATTCACTCTTTAATTTTCACTGCTTGGTTATATTCCTAATCTTCCTTTCATTTTTAGTTTTACTATTTTCTCAAGTAATGTAATATGGTTTCAAATACTTTTGGTGACTGCAATATACTCAATATAAATAGGTTAATACAAACTTCGTGACATAATTTTTACTTTTGATAGACAAAATTGCACAAATGAATTCTAATTCTAAATGGAGGTATATTTGTGAACTTTACAAAGTTGAGTAGTATATGATATATGTTTATTAATTTTCTGTTTCAGGGGTGTAACAGGAAAAAAGATTAAGGATTTGAAAGTATTAGATGGAAAGGCCGCTCAAAATATTTCAATCCTCTTAGGAGGTTCCCTAAAGCATTTAAGTTATGAGGAAATTAAACGATGTCTTCTTCGTTGTGATGACACAGTGCTTACTGCAAGTGTTGTAGAGCAATTAATAAATTACCTGCCACCTCCTGATCAACTCCGACGATTAGAGGAGTTTAAGTCACAGTATTCTGACCTCACAGGAGCAGAGCAATTTGCAGTTACAGTATGTTTATATGTTGCTGTATCATTTGCATTCATTTTAATATATCTATGATTATAAGTACAAAATTCATTATGATTTCTTTAACTAACAGTATATATATATATATAAATATATATATATATATATATATATATATATATATATATATATATATATATATATATATGATTGCAATATTGGTATGGAAAGGAAAGATAAATAGCTTGAGCTTACCTGAAAATGAAGTGCAGTGTAGTCATAGGGGCCTGAAGGTACATTTTCGGAGGCTCCCAGTCTCATTCTTCAGGAAGGAGTGTTACACCACTCCATAAACCGACCAGCTGCAGACTATATATATATACATACACAAATATTGGTATGGAAAGGATAGAGAGATAGGTTGTGGCTTACCTGGAAGTGAAGTGCGGTGTCGCCATGAGGAACTGAAGGGGAGGCAGAGAGCCTCCGAAAATTTGAAGAACAACCTTCAGTTCCTCATGGCGACACCGCACTTCACTTTCCTGAAGGGGAGGCTGAGAGCCTCCGAAAATTTGAAGAACAACCTTCAGTTCCTCATGGCGACACCGCACTTCACTTTCAGGTAAGCCACAACCTATCTCTCTATCCTTTCCATACCAATATTTTTGACAATGTCACATTCTTACTATTACAATATATACATACACATATATATGTACATACATACATACATAGTGCATAATTTTATGCCTGAGCATATGCTTTCAAATAAAGCATATTCCAACCTTTCTCTTATTTATTTCTATCTTTCCTCCCTAACCATGATCCCATGTGACTCCATCACCTAATTAAAGTTCCCTACATTGTGTGTGTGTTTTTAATTTAATTTAATTCTTTCCTCTTTTTAGATTTCAGAAATCAAGAGGCTTTTGCCCAGATTAAAGTCTTTAAGTTTTAAATTACATTATAATGAATTGGTTCAAGATATTAAACCGGTAAGTAAATATTTGATCCTAAGTTTACATATTTTTGTTGGAAATTAATCTTCGTCATTTTTATTATTGCTTAATGTAAATAATTTATTATTATTCGAATAAATTTAAATATGATAATTCACTATATGTTCACATCAATTCACTTGTTACTAATGAGCTATATATAAATCCTTGAAATTTTTCATCTCTTGCAGTTTTTCTTTCATATGACATGTAGGCTACCTTGTTCTACCTTTCCTATGATATGAGGGGAGTGGGCACTATTTGGATTACCTTATATAGTCTATCTACACCTTCTTCTAAGTTCTTTATAGATCACAAACATACACAATCTTTAATTCATTGATTTCCTGTGTATATGCCAACTGATTTTTATACACACAGTCCTGTGTAAAATAGTTTGTTCCAATCCATCCTATTTTTCTGATTTTATGAGCAGTCGTAAGAGGATTTGTCATAGCACGCATTATCTTCAATCTATGAGCTCAAATAGGTCTGCGCATTTCCAATAACCCCTAAATTTAGCTATGATTAATATTCAGTTTTTGTGACTTTTTTTAGGTATTGAATAACCATATAATAACTTTTCAGGACATTGTTGCTGCCACTGCGGCTTGTGAGGAAGTTAAGCAAAGTAAAAAATTTGCTCAAATCTTGGAATTAATTTTATTGGTTGGAAATTATATGAATAGTGGATCAAGGAATGGCCAGGCTTACGGATTTGAAATAAATTTCTTGACAAAGGTAGTCTTCATTCTATTTATTCATAACATATATTATATTTCAAAATATTTCATAATAAAATTAGATGTATTTACAATTTTCAGCTAACCAGCACAAAGGATGTAGAGAATAAAATAACTCTTCTACACTATTTAACCGAGACAATTGAAAATAAATTCCCAGAGTTATTGATGTTTTATGAAGAACTAACACATGTTGATAGAGCTGCAAGAGTTTCTGTTGACACACTTCAGAAAATGCTTCGGCAAATGGATATTAGTATTAAAAATCTTGAGACTGATTTAAGCAATAGCAGAGTGCCTCAGTCTGATGATGACAAATTCTTAGATGTTATGATTGTATCCCTTTACTCAAACATTTTCATTATATTAATATGTATTTCTCCATTTTGAATACTATGTTTAGGTTTTTTATGTGATGTAATTGTGTAACAATCATAGGTTTTCTTAATTAAATTATTCAGACTTTTGCAAAAGAAGCTAGAGACCAGTTTGAAATTTTGGAGAATATGTTCAAAAATATGGACATACTTTATACTGAACTGTCAGAATTCTTTGCTTTTGACAAACAAAAATATCCCTTGGAAGAATTTTTTGCTGATGTTAAAACATTTAAAGACAACTTCATTGTAAGTAGAAACTTACTTCGTCATTGAAAATTTTCTCCAATGAGCATTCAACCCACTTCTTTTCATTGTTCCATTTTCAAATTGTGTAATTATGAGTTACAAATTTCTTAATATTACAATAATAATATTTTATAATTATTTTTGTCAAAAACATTAATACACAAAAATAGATTTTGTTGGTAACAATGACCATACTTTTTCAAGTTATTAATTTTCATATAAGAATCAGACAAATTATATCACTTTGTTAAATACAATTTAAATTATTTGCATAAAAGTGTAATTTAATTTGTTAAGCAATATTATTAGCACCAATTTCATATAAGGAACACTAATGACTCTTTTTATCAAGAAAAGTTAACAATTTTAATATATCATTTAATTACAGCAAGCACATAAGGATAATGTTAAAGTGAGAGAAGCAGAAGATAAAGTTCGGCGAGCAAGAGAGGCTCGGGAAAAGGCAGAGCAGGAGCGGGCTCAACGAGTGGAACGGAAGCGAGCTCTGGTTGACATGAATGCAGATCAGACACAAGAAGGAGTCATGGATAGTCTTCTAGAAGCTTTGCAGACAGGCTCTGCTTTCAGTCGAGAACAACGTCAAAAGAGGCCAAGAACACGTGTTGCTGGAGGTATGTCTATGCAGTTATTTATTTCCATTTTATTAACATAAAACTCCTGTTTAAAGACATTTGAAATCTGTTTCCCTTTCCTCTCCACCAAGTTTTAGATTTAGAAGAAAAAAATTCATTTACATTAAAGAAAGTCTCAAGACTTGTAACACAGAAAGTAATTCTGGAAGATGGAAAATTGCATTAGTAGTTTAAAAAAGAAAACTTACATTAAACAATTATTTTAATCTGACCACTTTTTAAATAAATGCGAAAAACGCCAGAAAATTAATTATCTTATTTAAAACATTATATATAACAATCACGATGTTTCATCCCTTATTAGGACCTCTTCAGGTGCACATTTCAATTAAATTCAGGTATCTAAAAGAAATTTTATGAAAATGAAATGTTATAAACATGATAATTTTTAAACAATTTTGTATAAATATAATTTATAGAGTATTACAACTTATTATATGAAAATTTAGATGAACAAAAATTTCTAATGTACTTTTTGTACAATCATTGTGACTGAAATGACATACACAGCTGCTAAGAGAATTATTGAATTTTAAATAATAATAAGCAATATTATTTAAATTATTGATGTCATTTTTTACATTAATGGCTGAAACATTGGATCTAATGTGTAACATTTTGCTCATCAGTTTGGTATAATATTTGCATTCTTCATCTATAATCTTTACATTTTTTATGTAAAAGTTCAAATTGATTCTAGTTTTTTGAAAGCAATTCATTTTCCCAATATAACAAGAATTATAATATAAATAATTAATTTTGTAAATAATAATGTTTATCTAAAATGTTTATTTTGTCTTTAATATTTTCAACTAAATTTAAGTTATTGGAAGTTTTAAACATAATCCACATGCCATAATTATTAAGCACAATTTATATTGTATGTTTTCGATAAAGGGTAGTACGTTTTTTTAATAAATTGTCTTATTAAAAGTGGTAGTATCTATGTAATTTCTTTTTTTAAAAGTCTTTTTATAATTGTTTTTAATTTATCTATGACAAAAGTAATGAATTATATATTTTTACAAATTTTTGCCTGTCTGATAAAGACCATTAATAATAATGGAATCTATTCCAGTGGCACCATTGTCAGATTTAGTAAAAATTATGTCAGGATAATTGGTGATAATTTTTTGTAATAATATGATTATTAGATAACAGGTTGAGAAAATGATTGGTAAGAACAAAATTAACAAAACTTTACCATATTCTAACAATTTGAAAATTTGGTTTCAAATTAAATTGGATTCAGAAATAGTTGAAAATTAGGTTCAAAAATTTATAAAAAAAATTATGATCATATTCTAACAATTTGAAAATTTGGTTTCAAATTAAATTGGATTCAGAAATAGTTGAAAATTAGGTTCAAAAATTTATAAAAAAAATTATGATATGGCTTTTATTAAAATTTAAGGTAGGAAAGCAAAATTTATTTCCTGAAGATACTATTCTAACAACTTCATTAGGAATTTGGTTATTTAAAATTTTATTTACACATTTTTAAAATACTTGCAGTGTTGAATAGCTGTGTAGTCATTAAATTTCCCATAAAATGTTTAAAAATCTGTATGCAGAAATGATGGAACATCTTCTATTAAAATATCTCATTGTATTTCATGTTAATTACTGATGAATATTGTAAAAATTTCCCACACAGTGCCTTTTGTAATACGGTCAACTATCCTCAGAACTTCTTAAAGATTTTGTGAAATCTAACCTGATACTTTCTGTACTCATTCTCAAAGTTGTCATTTATAACTTTGTAAAATAACCGAGAAATTTAGTAGTTTCAGGAACAAACTGTTTGTAACTTTTGTATCCAATTTCTCAATTACATATTAATCGTATCTTCCCTTATTTCCTTCGTTAAAATGAGTTATCTACTCTATCCAATATAACTCACAATTTAAACTCTGAAAATAATGATGATTTGATTTAAATGGAATGAAAATGAAGTTTTCTTTCATTTTGAATAACAACTTAAACTAAAAATTCTTATACATACATACATATTTTTGTTTCAGCTGAAAGAAGAGCACAACTTAATCGAAGTAGATCTAGATCTGGACTTGTGGGAAATAATGTTCTTGCAGGAAGAGAACTATCAAGGTACTGCTAACAACCAATTCTTTTAATGTTGTTTCCCCTTATATGCAGATTCATCATACAATTTCTTTTGTATCAAATATTCAATTTAGTCTTTCTCTCATAATTTTAATGTCAATTTTAATTACATAGACAATTTGATTAATTTGCAAACAATTGGAGAATAATTACAATTTCAATTATTCTTAGGTATGTTAATTTTGTCTAATTGTTTTTAAATGTTACAGTGAGCTCCTAAGTACCGCATAACATCACTTTTTTTCATCGGCCAAGAATGTCTCGCTTTATGAAGTACAAGTGCAAATGGACCTAAAAATTATTAGAATGTAAATAGTTATGTGTGATTTTTATCAAATTATTTATATATATATATATATCTGTATACATTTGTATATAGTTGAAATGGTTATATATTATGTAAGTTACTTTGAAATGATTTTTAAAAATATATATTTTAATACATCTGTTTTATTGATAATTCAATTGTCAACTTTGATTGTACCTACAATTTTTAGTGAGCTATTGAGAAGTACACGAATTGTACTACAAATTGTGTATTGTGCAACTCTTATTACTTGATTACTGATATTTGAATAACAGTCCTTTATTAAAGCAAGATTATCATCACAATTTATATTTTTACTTAATATAAAATATACATTTGATTAATTAAAAGTGTTACTCATTTTCCTGGTTTGACAGCATTTATGTATTTTATACCATTTTCAGATCAATTGTGTTGCAAATACTTTTAAATATATTTTTGTAATTGATGTTTTGTCAGTTTTTTTGTATGACAATGTGATTAAAAGACTGTTTTCATATTTTACTCACATGTTGATGGATAGCACATTTATGTTGAGATCGTAGACTATTGGGGTTGAATAAGTGTATATATTAATGAACATTGGCTTTATTGTAAACAAAGTTTACAATTCCCTACTTTATTGTTTGATTCCTTTGTGCTATTTTTAAAGTTTCATAATTAATGTCCAAACCTTTCTGAAAAGATTTGAAGGAATTTCATAGAGTAATTATTTTTTAATTTCTTGTTAGTAAAATACATCAATTCAAGTCATTCCAATAGCTTATTGCAGTCTGAGTATCAGGAAAAAAATATCTGCTGAATAATGTAAAATTATTTATATTTAACATAATTTTGGTTCTTTACTGACTAGAGTTGTTATATACCCATAGAATGAGACTGAAAAAACGAAACTTTACTCAGAACTGAAAAATAATAATAATTCATGTGCTGCAGTATTATTTTCTTAAAGATTAGCTTCTTGGTAAATGGAAAATTATCACACCGACCTCTGTAACGTAGGACCATGGACTTCTATAAATAGTTTGATAGAGTTAGTAAGTACTTCTAGGAAACTGTACTGCATTATATAAAATTGCCATTTTCCGGATGAAACAGCAGTATGAAAGCTTATATTAACATAAACCACATGCCTTGAAGATCAAAATTGGAAATAGCTATAATATTTCAACTATCCTATACACAGTTACCATCCATCAAAGATCTAATTTTTAATAGAATTTTATGCAGAATGTTTTCTTATATACCCATTTTTTCTTTAATATTAAAAGTTATAAATATGAAACATGTTTATTTTTCTAAGAATAAAGTTGGTACGATGTTTCTAACCTTATTTTTGTTTTATCAAAATTATTGCCGCATCAAATTTTGTGTCCCATTCATGAAACAAACCACCTTTTGAGCATGGTTTGTAGATTGGTAAATCAGCTCCACTTTAAATTAACTCTAACTGCTCAATACTCAAATTTATTTTTATGTTTTTATTTACATGTCAATTTCTCAAGGGTTTGTAACCTTTTTACATAGAATAGAGAACTGTTTTTGTGCCTTACATTCTTATTATTCAAAGACACTGTTTCTATTACATTAAAGACACTGGATTGTTAAAATGGCTATAATTTTGCAGTGATTGATTTGTTTCCATGAAATAATAAGTGTTTTACAATTTGTACTTTGTTGATTGTTAACTATGAATGTGTTTGCTATGTAGTTATGCCATTTGAGAATGTCACAGTTTCCTTTAGAGTCTTTGGTTTGTACATAGTTATATGATAATTATTTTTGCTACATTTTGCCAAATTTGAGTATATTTAATTTTGAAGGCAATCAAAAAATAATAAATGCAGAAAATCTTTTATATATTGGAAAAATATAGTTTCGAAAATTAAATTGATACAAATCAGTCTACAATAAAAGATTTATTTTTAAATGCCTGTTTTCACAATTTATTAATTATAAATCGTACCTTATTAATTCTGTCTTTTCAAATGAGACATTTCACTTGCAAGAAAGTTTTATGAACAATAATACTTTTCAAGTATCTGATTATTTGGAACTGTATTATTTATCATTAAATGGACTAAATGTACAAGTTCTCTTGTCAACCTGGTTTATTGCTAACAGGGAATTTTATTTGTTATTAATGTTAATAATTATTTACAAATTATTGTACCATGATCATCACAATATTTCAGATGGACATAAATTATTATATCAATTTGAGACCATTAAAAATTGTATCAATACTTGTGAATTTTTGTATTTTAAATTACTACTTTTACATTTTTAAAGACACCAATTTCAATTGTAAACACAAAAAATATATAAGAAATTGAATTAAAGTTAATATGCATGTGTGGTTTACATTTTTATTCAATAAAGAGCGCTCAATACACTTGTCACTTATTTGGATAAAATACCAAAAATAGTTGACATTCTTTTATTGTGATATATTTTGTATTAAGAAAATGTATTGCATAAAATATTTTTATAAAGACTACAGTTGTAACTTACATTAATATACACTAATATTTATTGTTGAAAAAATATTATGTAATAAAAATTACACCAACAATATTACTGACTACATGTCTGTTACTTTCCAACCTCTGAAATTCCTGACTTAAATCATTTAAAGCAACATCCTTAATAGCTTCATTTTATAATAATAACTGACCTATCTGCCCTTTGTTGGTTCCCTAGAGCTGAAATTATTCACAATTTGGCAAAATAAAAACCATCTTGACCTAGAAGATGACGGCAGTGCATTTGTCCGTCGAAACGTCACGTTTCTATCGCATTGTTACCCAGACAGAAACCCGAGAACTTTTTCTTCAACAAATACACCAGGAAAGCCTTCGCTCTGTGATTCATCTTCTACAAACTGTTCTCAAAGATTAAGGATAAATTGAGAACAGTTAAGGATGACAGAGGACTCGAGATACCACGAGTTTATCAAATTCTGTCCAAATTTGGTCTTCAGTATGTTGGACTATAAGAACAGACAGAATATGTAAGCCCCAGATATTATTCAGATGTTTCAAGCTGGCCAAATCTGGATAAAAAGTTCTCAGTTTTCACACAGGTTTAATCTATTAAACCCGTGTGAAAACCGAGAACTTTTTATCCAACAATTACACCGGGAAAGTCTTCAATCTTTGATCTGACCAAATCTGTCATTACTAAATATTAAGTATCTACTGGACATAAGTTCAATTTGTTAAATTATAATACTTAAACATACTGTCATATTGGGTCAGTGTAATCCTGTAAATCATGGACAACATGCTAAACAAAGACACAGGCTTCCAACCCAATGATGCTTGGACACCATTAATAAACCTGCTATGTGAGAAAGGGCAACTCATCCTCTAAACACCTGTGAATCTCAGGAGAACCATGCAGGACAAGATATTATTGAGTATCAACTGCAAGCCAAATTTTAATTATGAAGAGGTTAGTGACTCTAGCCAACCTGATGTCGAATGTAACATGATGTGGCAAAAAAAGTTGGATTGCCACATACAAGTAAGAGTTTCGTTCACAACAGAAACAAAATTAATAGCAAGTCATCAAACTGTTGGTACTTGAAGTAAGCTGTTGGAAACCCAATATGTTTTTCTTAGATTTTTTCTATCTGTCTGGTTAAAACAAATGTTAAACTGTTTATAATTGATTAACTGCAATTAAATTTATTTTAATAATTTTCAGTTGTATATTACATCCAGTTGAATAATTGTGAGTAAGGTTTACAAATTCAATTATGAATTATTTTTAATGTACTTTCAGACTGCAGAATTAAAAGAAAAGGCTAATTGCCTTTATGAAGAGAATAATGTTCTTCAGTCAAAGGTGAATACTTTAACTCGTGAGAAACAAGCTCTGGATAAAAAGGTGAATAAATAATTTATTTTGAATTACAGTTTAGAATTTATTTTACCAAGAGATATTTATGTATTATTTAATTAAAATGGTTTTAATTAGTCAAGTTTGGAGTTGTTGCAACAGTTGTAGTGACATTGACTTTAATGCTGACATTCAATATATTGGAAGTGCACACATGCTGTGCATTACATTACAACCTTTCCTTGCTGTAAGCTACAATAGATTTACGTCTATTCCTACATTTTACAATATGATATCTCTCAGAGGCTTCTAAACACAATTCACACACACACTTGTCTTTTGGTTCATGAAATACTTTGTTTAAGCACACTTTACGGTGAAAGCCATGGATCGCCAGTCTCGTCTTCGTGTGTCATAGTTCATAGTTAGCTTCCATCCATGTCCTGTCCTGCATAGAAGTCCTCCGGTATGTTCCGTTTCCTCTCATACAGATCCTGTAAAAGCTGTCTGAAGCTGGAACCAGCTGGTAGTATCAGATCATATCTTAAATCCTCTATTAGGAAGGACTCCCTGGTAAGCTCGATCTTGAATTTTGTGGAACTCCAGTTCTTCCAGTTGTCTGTACGTGAGGTATTCTCCTACTAATTCAGAACAGGTAGTATCTTTAGCCTAAACAGGTCCATTGTTGTGCTGATCGATAATTGTGTAATGTTTCTGATTTCATTCACAGCTCTAGTGGCCGCCACTGCTCTAGATCTTATATGCAGTCTGAAACTCCTTCCTGTTGTTTGGATTGTGATACTTAGATATTTAAAGTTGTTAGCCCTCTTGAGTAGTTTACCATTGCATTTGACGTTCTCTGCTTCAGCGAGTCTTCCTCCTTTCATGAACATTACCAATTCCGTCTTCTCTTCATTTATCTGTTTGTCATTTCTCTCCGCCCATTCACTTATTCTGTTTAGCGATACTTGCTGTTTGTCGATATCTGTCGCTGTGATGGCCATGTCATCAGCGTATATGCACGTGCTTGTTCCTGCCATTCCTTTGGTGAGCACGTTAAACAGGATAGGGCTGAGTGGGTCGCCTTGGAGGACACCGTTCGTCTGTGACAGCCAGTCTGATACGCCCATTCCATCATTTATCTGTATATGCTTTTCTGCCAGTATATTTGATATCAGGATCATTGTGCTCGTTCTTCCAATTAGTTCCTCCAGTTTGTCAATTAATACTTTTCTGTTAACCAGATCGAATGCTTTTAAGTAGTCAACAAAAACCACATATAGTTTTCCTTTTGGTCTTTCTATCGTCTGTTTTATTTGTCCAAACAGGTTTTCTACTGCCAGGGTCGTGGTTTTTTCCTTTCTAAAACCAAAGATTAGCTTCATTTTATGTAACATGTCAATTTGATCTTGTTGTATTATTGCCTTAGTCGGCATCCTCTTGCCGCCCTGCGCCGACTATTGTTGGGGATTGTTAAGTTGAGACGTCGATGTGTTAGGGACCGTCCATAGTGCACCACCGCCTCTCGCTTGCCGGCTTAAAACCGCATCCGACCCTGCCGCTTCGTGAACTGGCTCGATTGTAGCAGGTGGTCGTCAAAGTGCACCGCTTGCGGGAACGTCTCGTTCCGTCTCGGAGCTATAGAGAGGATCTATTGTGTCTTATTAGGTAGCGATAATGTTCATTATAAACTTAAACAAGAAATTTCATGAAATTTCTAGAGAATAACAGTAAGTACCTAAATAAGAAAAAATATTTTGGGTGAAGTATTAATTTGCTGTAGACATAATTTTATGCATATGTACAACAAATAATTATAAGTTTTATTAATTTCTCAATTACCGTCTTCTACATCCATTTCGATAGGTATCTTCTGCCACCATGTTGCGGTTTGCGTGACCCATCAATCGTTTGTCTCATATAACTCGTTTTTAAAAGGGACAAGGATCCCAGAAACGTTATGTGGTATTTATATTACCACTTATTTTGTCTGTATTTGGCTAGCTTTTTTATTTATTAACTTTCAATCAGGCGTAAATTTTTTCATTTCAATTTTTAAAAACACTTTAGAAATTAAAATATCTTTATCCACTTCCATCCCGCCTTTTAAATTAACGTTTATTTAAAGAAAACAAAAGAAGAACATCTGCGTCGGAAATTCTACGGCAAACTTATCGAGCGGGAGAAGCGAGAAAAGAAACTAATGAATTCGGTTTAAAGCGCACTATGGCCACGAGCGTACATTTCTCCTTGCATTTCCTCCCCGCTAGTCTGCCGCGATAAAGCGGAGGGTGTGCTGTGCACGTACCCTTAGGATATTTCCCGTGTAGGTTTCGTCGGGAAGCTGAGTCTCCAGAAAAGAGCTCAAAACATTGCAGCATAGAATTATTGGAAATGTTATACGTAACTTAAACATTTGTTGTCGATAAATAAGCCACGCCTTGTAGATATATGTATCTCATGTCTGGATACAATAAAAGTGATTGTTAAGTTTGATAATTTTCTCATAAAACAAAAATTATCTGGCGCCTTATTAAATTGCGGAACGTGCCGAAGGGACGAGAGAGGTCGTTGTATTACAATATATATATATATATATATATATATATATATATATATATATATATATATATATATATATATATATATATATATATATATACATATATTTTCCGGAACGTCTGACGCATGTACATCCAGTGACACGACGCCGAGCGTCGGTGGTTTCCGGATCCTGAACTGCGAGGCCGCTCCTGTTAAATGTAATCCTTCCATAACTTCTTTTTCTGTTCAATATTAACTGCTATCTTCCAAGTTTTGTCCAACATTCCTTTACAATTCCTCAACTCTCCCTTGTTTTTCAAACTGCTTGACTTCATTACACATCTTTTCCATCCACTCAACAACTTGCTTTGTCTGTCCTTTTTCTCAATTCACTGTTTAACTTTCTTTATTTCCTTGTATGTTAGTCTGTACTAACATTTTTTCCACTTTCTTCACTCTTCAACCTCATTGTCCCTCGTTACCAACTTTTTTCCCCTCATGTTTTTATCCCTACCAATCCCTTCATCAAAAGTATTTATTAATGCCTCTTTGATATTTCCAATCTTACTGCTGTATGATTCTAAAGTAGAGTATCTATCTAGTCAAGTTATAGAAAATGAAAATTTTGGGAAGTGTGTGTATTTACGAAGGCATGCTGCAAAGTAATGCTTCAATATATTTTATGTGAAAACTCTTAATGCTTTTAAAATAAAACAAATTTTTATTAACATTCTATATATTTATTCTTCATGTCTACATATTTAATACTCAACATAGTCACCCTGGTGAGAAACCAGCTTGTTGATACTATCACTAGAATGTTTGACTTTATTGAGAGAACCACAGGCTCACTTCTGCTTCATTACTATGAAAGTTAACTTCTCAAAGGCGTTCTTTAAGTTTTGGAAAAAGATGAAAATCGGATGGGACCAAGTATGGAGGTTGATCAATGACAGTGAACCGAAGGCGTCACTCGTGTGTCCTGGCATTGTCATGCTAAAGGAGAGAGTGTTCCATATGTGGACGAACTCTTCGAATTTGTGCTTTCTATTTTCTGAGGGTCGTGCAGTTCCTTGCAGAGTTTACAGACTCAACAGCAGCACGACTTCACCAGTGCGAGAGAATGGAGCGCCGTTGGAGTTGGAGACGGATAATTCAACAAACATTTAAAATGAATATTACCGTGTCAGTCCATTAAATGAACTTAGAAATGTATTTTTGTATTTAAAATTAAATTTATTTTGAGTCCCATAGAGGGACTAAGTCTATAATTATTTCCATTGCAAAAATTGAGTCCAATCAGTGGACTACAAATTATTATTATTAATGTACAACCTTTTTGTAAAATATTTATTGAAATAAACGTCTTTCCTTGTGTTAATGTTTATAGAATAGTTATAATAATACCAAGTTTCCAGAGAAAAGGATCATGTTGATTACTCTTGGTGGCCACAGTTGAACTGAGCTCCAGTTCACCCCCACTACATCCTAAGCATAAAGGACCAGTGCACATCTTTAGTCAAAATGACTTGTGAAACCTCTCGAGCTATACAGCGTTATTACATAAAACCAGGAATAATAGCGTTTTTACCTTATTTGTTACTGTGGTAGCTTCCTTGACCCAAATTGTGTAATGTTCATGTATAACAATCATTTTCTGAATACCAATACATATTAAAGTATCCAGTGATCATTACATTGTCCCCTTTTGTTTGTCTACTTAATTCTTTTATCTATGAAGTAAAGTGAGTCATGATCATAAAATTGATTTCACTTGGTTCATACATCTAAGATAGCCTGACTCAAATAAGATTCCTTTAATTTTTCCAGGGTGTTTTCATTCACTTTCTTGCCAATAAATTAAAGATTGCTCGTGAGATGCATCAATGCCTCACTCTATAAATATTTACTTTTTCTGTCACCTCAACATCTACTCTCACCCTTCTGGCCTTTATATATCACAATCAGATATCCAAAGTCTTTCCAAACAATACCAATGTCTGATAATATGTCCTGCCTTATCATGTCAAATGCTTTCTCGCAGTCTATAAAACATATTCTTGTTAACCTCCATCTCACTCCTGCATCTTTTATCTCCCTCATTTCCTATGTCCTATAGTTATAACTAATTCTGATTTATCTTATCTTCTACTCTTTTCATGGCTATTCTTGACACAGTTTTAGATACATGAGACACACAACTAAAATCCTATGTACATTCTACAGCACTATTTTAGTTTTCATAAGATCTATGGTCCAGACATGTGTTTTATATACATTATTTATAAGTGTAGTCAGTCTTTCTATTCCTTCAGAACCTCTGAAGGTATTTTATTACAGCCTATCTCCTTATTATCACAAGGATATTTTATAGCTCCATCCACTATCTGCTACCAGGAAAACTGCCCATTTGTAGATTAAATATGAGGGCGTGCTGAAAAGTAATGCCCTCCGAATTTGTTAATATGTTCTCTATATCAGTTGGAGGTATTACATGTCACACAATTTACTCGGTGAACTTTCCTGCTTCACTGATGCAGGTTGCAACGCTCTGCCGCTAGAAGGCTCTGAATTGTAGCGTGTAATGTAAATATGTTGGTGTGTGAGCTGTAATTGAGTTTCTAATGGCAGAAAATGTGCTTCACCCAAAAGCAAGAGAGCATCAATATAGAGTTCTGCCACCAAAAAAGTTAAAGACTATGCCATCAGCAGATAAAGTGTTCTGGGATGTGCATGGTGTAGTGCATTTGGAATTCATGCCTAAAAGCACCACCATAAACTCTGCAAGGTACTGCACGACCCTCAGAAAATAGAAAGCACAAATTCGAAGAGTTCGTCCACATATGGAACACTCTCTCCTTTAGCATGACAATGCCAGGACACACGAGTGACGCCTTCGGTTCACTGTCATTGATCAACCTCCATACTTGGTCCCATCCGATTTTCATCTTTTTCCAAAACTTAAAGAACGCCTTTGAGAAGTTAACTTTCATAGTAATGAAGCAGAAGTGAGCCTGTGGTTCTCTCAATAAAGTCAAACATTCTAGTGATAGTATCAACAAGCTGGTTTCTCACCAGGGTGACTATGTTGAGTATTAAATATGTAGACATGAAGAATAAATATGTAGAATGTTAATAAAAATTTGTTTTATTTTAAAAGCATTAAGAGTTTTCACATAAAATATATTGAAGCATTACTTTGCAGCATGCCTTCGTAAATACACACACTTCCCAAAATTTTCATTTTCTATAACTTGACTAGATAGATACTCTACTTTAGAATCATACAGCAGTTAAATGTAATCCTTCCATAACTTCTTTTTCTGTTCAATATTAACTGCTATCTTCCAAGTTTTGTCCAACATTCCTTTACAATTCCTCAACTCTCCCTTGTTTTTCAAACTGCTTGACTTCATTACACATCTTTTCCATCCACTCAACAACTTGCTTTGTCTGTCCTTTTTCTCAATTCACTGTTTAACTTTCTTTATTTCCTTGTATGTTAGTCTGTACTAACATTTTTTCCACTTTCTTCACTCTTCAACCTCATTGTCCCTCGTTACCAACTTTTTTCCCCTCATGTTTTTATCCCTACCAATCCCTTCATCAAAAGTATTTAATGCCTCTTTGATATTTCCAATCTTCAATGTCATAAGCTCATTTACTCCTTTTCATTTTTACCGCCATACTTGTATTATAGTTCTTGCCAGTTTTTTTAAAAAAAAATTCCCACCTGTTGTTGCCTCTTCACGTTTCAGTCTCATGAAAAAAAAAGTCAATTTTATATGAGCCCTATCGCTTGGACTCTTCCAGGTTTCAAACATGGCAATCCAGACATATCGGTCTGGTAAAAAATCTACTATTCTCTCTCCTCGTTTATTTCATTTTCCTAGTACATATTACCTGACAACACTTCCTTGCTTTCCTCATCTTACATTAGGATCCTCCATCATCAGTATATTTATCATTGTTTAGGATACTGGTTCATAAATTCTGTGTTTTCCTTCATTATTTTTGTTGAATGTTGGCATGTATTGTAATGAGGCAACATTAAATGCATCAGATATCCTAAATTAAATATAATTAGTTAAGAATTTGGAGCGTCTTGGTCGGGATGAGGTCACCTGGGGTTGTTTGGACGTGAGTGACAGCGGCCAGCCTTTTGTTAAGAAAATTTACAATGGTTGCTCACACACCTCTTTGACAGACCAGAGGAGAGACAGACAGAAGCTGCTATGTCTCCATGCTGGAAAGCAGGTGAATAGTAAAGTATAAAATGCAAAAAGTTATTGGGACAGATCGATGACAAGTGAATAGAATTAGAAAAGTCTGAATCATCTTCACTATGAGTAAAGTTAATACAGTGAAAAGACATCAAGATAAATCAAAGTGTAGTGAATAAATGTCAAAAGCAGAGTAAAGTGTCTTTTTTTTTGTTTATGAAGAAAGAATAAAGCAAAAAGTGAGAAGTCTACCAGAAGTGCATAAGGTTTAAAAGCATCAAAGTGAAATTTCAACAGAAATATACGGACAAAAGATATGAAATTTAAATTAATAAATATATTTTCGTATTATTGTCACAAAGGTTTTGTCATTATCTCCCCAAAAGAAAATTAACCCTGAAGAGAAAGGTTGTTGTACATGTTTGAAATAGTTTATATATAAATTTGTAAAATTTATATTTTTTCCTTTAAATGCACTGATGTTAATAAAAATATCTTATAATAATCAAAACTTATTAATCATTTATAATAACACCTCAATATAAAAACATTCATTACAATATACTTGAACAACATTGTATCTAGTGGGTTACTTGATCACCAGAACTCTCATTTTCAGATATCACTTTATTTATTAAAAATTATGTCTACTAGCAGGTCCATTGACTTGGTCTGTAAATTTCCTGCTTCACCACCTTTACCTGACCTGAGCTCCTCCCATTATCACCCAATTTCTTCTTTCATGACACGTATTTCTATCTGTATAGACAAATTTGAGCAGTGGTCCACCAACGTATTTCTTCCAGGGGTAGGAAATAACCAGGAGGTTGCGAACTAAAGTATGCAATTGTCAAATATATAATTACAGATAAAGAAGTATGAACTCGTGCAAAAGGCAAAACCAGAGTTACTTAATTGTTTATATAGATATCAGTGCAACTGTCCCAACAGCAGACGGCAGGAATGTGAAATACAAGAACAAGATAGGGCAATACAACACAAATCATAAAAAAGAAACAGCCCCAGAAAATTTGAAACCTCCTAGAAAGCAGCGTAAAACACCAAACACCCAAAAATCGTGTACCACAGTATGTCAAAAGCACACTTCACATTCTTATACAAAATACAAACTCCACCTAGTTTTATTCTCCTTTATATATTATCTTACATTCTCCAACTTCTGCTTCACCTTCTCCTTTCCATTTTATCTTAATCCTACGTTATTTATATTAATGTATTCATTTCTCCAGTTTTAATATGGATATCCATATGATCTTTAATGTTGTTGTTTCCTGCTAGTTTCTGCATCCTATGCTGTTGTTGAATAATCCATCTGCCATTACAGTGATTTGTCACCCGAAGAGCAACTGGTTGCCATGACCATCAGCACACCCATCAAAGCAGCTGTGGGCACTTACAAGAGGGATTATTTCTTATTCTGGAAGTGGCTTTGTCATTAGAGTGGAAACAGGTTGTACCAGAGGGAATGTGAGGTTGACATGTGACTGGGAGGGGATATAGAAAAACTGGATTATGGATTCATATTGCTGAGGTCTCATCGTGTTCATCTGAAGCTAAATGGGGTAATCATTATGCATATGATATGATTTTAAACATTTACTACATACCAACAATAGGTATGGTTTAACAATAAATCAATGTAATTTTTGGATTCGAAGATAGAAAAACAATCATTCTAACAATTAAAATAGTTAGGGATGGGTTTGTACTGAAAAATGTTTATCAAACATTAATATATTTATTTTTTTGGTATTATTCAAACAGAAAAAAAAAACACATTTAAACATGATGATCAGTTTTATCCCATTATACAGTTAATAAAAAATACACCTCACTTTATGAAATGGAATGTATTCAAGAGCTGAAGCATGTTCACGTCGGTAGTCCCAAAGAAAATGATCAATTAGAATGGAATTGACCGCTACTTCTTCTAGTCCATTTTTTTTCAACAAATCTTTCACAACATCACGAACTCTTTCAACAGCTTCAATTGAACAACCCCTGATCTCAACTTCTAATTCAGATCCATTTTCCATCAATGATTCTGAAATTAAATAACGTCATTAAATGTTATATTACATATACAGGCGTATCTATCTATATGCGACTTCGTCACAAACTTAAAGTTTATAACATTGTAATTATTGCTTAATGGATATTCCTAACTCTTAAATCTCTCTACATCTAATAAGACTGTCTATATTCGCCCAGTCCAGTACTTGACTTAGTGGCTGAAATTGTTAAAGCATCTGTGCAGATTACACAGGTTCAAGCCTGTCCTGCCTAAATTTTTTCAGCCTTTCCTTCTCCATGCATTGAACATATGCTTTTTGTGGTGCATAATTTTACAGTCAAACATTTTACACATGCAATCACATAAAGTGTTATCGCACCTTTCTCCTACTTATTTCTATCTTCCATCACAAAGAAGTAGCAATTACAGTATCAAAACAGTTTTTATTAGTCAATATTTCTTCTGTATACTGGAAGATGCAATACAATTTTAAAAGCCTCTTTTAAGTTGCAGTGCAGGAGTATCTATTGAGCAGACTGCTGGAGGAGTTTTCCATGTGAATTCATATTGGAGTTAACTGCACAGTATTTCTCCAGTAATGTGCATCCCAAGCCGATACCAGCACAATAGCTGTTTGGAGGAAACAGCTCTCCTCTGTTTTTGGAACAACAAGCTTCGAGTTCTGGTGATTTTCCAGATACATCCTCAAACTTTAATGTAAAGAGCCTGTGCTACATCAAAATCTTTGTTAAATCTTCCAGTAAAAATTGACCCACAATACATAGCAAAAAGAGATCTCTTATATTTTTGTTTTAAATGTTAATATTATTAAAATATTTGCAGTTTAAATCAATTGGCACCAAAAAACTTTAATTAAAACGTGTTGTACAATATTAAGTTCAATACTAAATGTATTGACTGTGTTAATAATTTTTTCCGGTTGAATTTGTGAGTGCTTAACACTTGATTTATGACGATTTTATCAGAAAGCAGCCAAGTTCTGTGTGTGAAGTCGGCAAATAAAAACAAGTACCACAATAATTTAAAGTTATTGAGTCCAATTTATAATTACAACTATCTGGGTGCCTCACATTGTCCAGATATTTAACTTTTCCAAGGAAAAGTATTTAATTTGACAATCTCTTGGTCAACACAAGACTTAGTGCATCAAAAGCATTACTTTTAAACATTTACCGTCTCACACTCCCTACCCTACATATGCTGACATAATGTTTATTTAATCATAACTGGTGTGAAGACTGACAGTACCCTAATTGAATAAAGAAATCTACTATTATTTTAAGTAAGCACAGTACTTAAAGAATTAATAAAAAATTGATGCATTTAAACTCTAGTACCTTAAGAGAGGGAAAAGTAGACCCGAAACATTTAGAAAAGGTTTATAATTTATGACTCTTTCCAGTTCATATTAAGTAGTTACAGATATACATGACTAATTAATATGGATATGAAAGAGATATAAAGAGCAATTGGACTTGAGGAGGTGGAGACACATTAGAAGTTCACTTGGTCATTTTCAGATAATTGGGAACAGAAAATTTTTAGCGATGTTATAGAGTAATTAAATTAAGATGTTTGTGACAGAGTGGTGTTTGAATTGTAACTATGAGAATGCTTTGAAGAAGAAGCAGTCAACAATGACCACTGCAATACTAGACAAGAACTTTATGCATAAAAATTCTCACAAAAATTTGTAAAAATCAAATAAATTAAAAATATAAAAACCTTTACCATTTCAATTCTGTTTTATAATCCATCAATTCATTTTAGTGTTCATATGAATTTATTAAGTTTGCAATGCTGCACTACATTGCTTTCCTACTACAGTACAGTTGCAGCCTAATAGAACAGCAACTGTTTTCTACTTCTCTAAAGACGATAAATAAACCCAAACAGAAATATTGCTACCTATATATTTTCTGATCTTTACTATTTATATAATACAAGAATAAAATTACCTCAATAACATATTATAGATAACTTTAATTAATATTCCATATAGATTACTCATTAAAATATAGCAGCAAATATTGACAAAGCGAACACTGACACATAATTACATAAGTGCTTACCAGATTTGAGTA
Source organism: Zhengitettix transpicula (assembly GCA_037074705.1). Taxonomy (NCBI): domain Eukaryota; kingdom Metazoa; phylum Arthropoda; class Insecta; order Orthoptera; family Tetrigidae; genus Zhengitettix; species Zhengitettix transpicula. The sequence continues at coordinate 181,804,933 of CM073591.1, read as the reverse complement.
GCTGTGATAACTCATTTGAATATTTCATGACACCAAAATGTACCAAAACTTGTGGAATTCTGAAAATAAAATTGATAAAGACTGATCAGAAATGTAGATAGAGCACAAAGGTTTCCTCAGACCTTCCAATTCACTATGGAGAAATATTATTACTAATAATGTAATGAAAAATTATATCTGTACAAAATAAATAAAACTTAAACAATTTGTAGGTTCTAACTAAAGTCACAACTCATTCATCTGTATTTTATAAGAAACCAGCCGAGTGTCAGGTGATGCCCAGGAATTTACTTAAATTAGCCTGGAGAAGGAATTGACTTGACACTAACCTCTTGGTAAACATTTCATTAACCAGCATCAATAGTGTCATGGTTTGGAACATTTATGTTTTAACAAGTTTTGCTAGTTTTATGTTCCCCTCCCTGACCTAACCCCTCGGCAGCAAACTTCAAATACAACAGGATGATGACTGCTGGTACTTTAACAACATAGGAATTCCCCTACCACATAAAATAAATGTGTCTTAAAAATCATAACCCAATTAAAAGTGAAAAATACTTGCTAACTTAATACAGTCTAAAAACACTTTTGTTACCTCAAAGTAAAAAAATACAACTTTTAATGACACAGAGACCAAAACACAGCTGGTACCTTAAGAGGGTCACTTTTTCTCAGCCACATACACCTCCACAATAAGGAACATAATATTTCATTAACTACTATTGTTAATGTGAGAATTAAACTCTGCAACTCCTTTAACCCTGAGATCGACAGCAATTTTGGTCTTTTTTGCATGATTTTGTATGTAAATCCTTTCTGCTTCACTCCCTTGACTTTTGGAATTGAGAGTAGACACTTAAATAATCTAGAATAACACTATTAAATTCAGCAACCCTGAAAACATTTTATTCGACATTAATAATGACTGCTTACGAATGTTTTTAAATGCTATCCCCTCCCCTAGAAGTTGTAGGTGTCTCTTAAACCATTGGGATTTGCTACTGGATCGTATGTGACACATGTATAAAATTTGGTAGAAATTGCTCAATGCATTTAAGATTGTACACACAAAATTGTTTCGCACCCTTCCACCCCCACTCCCAGGAGATGAACTACACTTAACCAGTATGGTAAATGTCAGAATTGAAGTCAGTGACTTCCATAACCCCAGATGTGACACCAGTCTCAGTTGTTTACTCCTTGCTTTTATATAACGGCCTTTCACCTACTATCTCCCCCAACCCCACACCTAGGAGCTGAAAAACAACATAAACAGCATAGTCAAAGTCAGAATTAAACTCGGTGACTTCTATAACACTGGATTTCAAACCAATCTCAGCTGTTATATGTTATTTTTATGAAATACCCCTTCCCTTAGTGGCGCTTATTTCCCATGCTATATGGGGTTGAAATTATACAATATAAAAACATCTGGAGAGAAACTTTTAATCTCATGAAACCACAAAAACTAATTATTTGACACTAATAACAGACGTTTAAGAGTGTTTATAAATTCCATCTACGTTCACCCCTTGGGAGTTGACTAATAGGCTGACAGAAACCTATGTGGGTATACACACAACACCTCACAAAAGTTTCATTGCAATCAATCTGTATTATAAATATACATCAGCTTCCAATCATTCTACAAGATTTATTCATAATGAATCCTTTTCTTCATCAATTTTCCTAAAAAGTGTGATTTATTTGCAATAAATGATTGCACATTTATCGAGACATTAGTGAGAAGTGGGATGTTTTTGAGAAATAATTTACTGGCATGTGACAGAAGGATCATGAAATTATCTTTTAGTTCAAAAAATGTTCCATTTAATCTACTTTTTTCTAAACCCAATAATATATGTACTTGTGTAATATGTGTGTGTTTATTAATCAACCATATTATGAAATAACTTTCTTCTGAGATGTCAATGTACAGCACAAGGTTTCTTGGCAATTACATTCAAGGTATTTTGTAGACACTGAAGTTTTCCCATGACCTTGTTTGTTTCTGTGACATTGGCATCAGTCAGAAAATGAAGAGTCTTAAGGTATGCCATTTTCATCACTAACTGATTTACCCTCATCACAGCCTAATTATTTCTTTAATAACACCAAAGGTGATGTAATCTTCAATGTGAAGATAAATATTGTGGAAAACTTATAAGGGGGCAGTTGTTTTCTGCTTAGTCTATTGCTGTTTCTACAGGTTGTCATAATTTCTTTTCACAATTTCGAAAAGACAAAATATGTATTGTTTTTAGTTATACAGCTGGTAAATATAGATATTGAATGGTAATTATTCACAGGCTACATGTATTATATTTGAAAGCTAATTACGTACACTCTTTTATGAGTCATATCACAAAAATATTACATTTGAGTAGTTTCCTCTATGACACTGTCATCATTGGGTGTACAGAGCTCAGTCACATTTGCTGCAGTGAAGTCAGTTTCAAGATCATAATCTTGAGCAAAACTGATCACGTTGACAATCAAATTGTGGATGAAACTCCATCCACCATTGATAATTGTCTAAAACCCATTTTGTACTGAAGGTAGTTTGCCATATCCTTCTGAATCTATAATGTGAGTTAATGTTTAGGGTTACAAGTCCTCTGTACATTTCTCACTTACAAAAGGAAACATGCCAAGTTGACATTATTTTTGGATTGTATTTGTATAAATTGTATTAATTATCAATTAACTGATAACTGGAAACCTATATCTAAATACACTCCATTTTACTTTGAGGAAATTGTTTAACCAACACTAAAGCACCTGTCCGATTGGCGCCTTATCAGTGTTCCCCCAAAAATTACAGATACTCAGGGATTATGTACGAGATTTGTTAAATAAGGGAGTAATTAAGTCAAGCAGATCGAATTATGCATCTCCAGCTTTCCTGGTCCCTAAATCAAATGGCAAATATAGGTTAGTGGTAAATTATCATAAATTAAATTAAAAGGTCAAGTTCGAATGCTTCCCCCTGCCAACGATAGAGTGTGCTTTTCAACATTTTTCAGGGGCTACCATATTTTCTGTGATAGATTTAAACATGGCTTACCATCAGATCCCTCTGATGGCTAAAAGTCATCGTTGTACGGCGTTTATCACACCATTTGGACTATATGAGTTCACCAAGCTTACGATGGGCATTTCAATAGGTTCTCAGGTTCTTGATAGAGAAATTGATAGATTATTTTCGGATCTGAAATATAAATGTGTGTTCAATTTTGCCAATGATATTATAATTTATTCAAAATCAAAGGAGGAACATCAAAATCATCTTAGAATAGTTTTTTCGACTTCAGAATGCAGGATTCACAGTAAATAAGGATAAAATTAGCTTAGGCGGCAGAAAGATTAAATTTTTGGGGCATATTTTGTCATCTCAAGGAAATACAGTAGTCCCATCATATATTAAAGCAGTTCAGGAATTTCCGTCTTCCCAGAATCTCAAACAGGTAAGAAGGTTTGTGGGAATGACTGGGTTTTATTCCAGATTCATACCAAAGTATGCCAAAATAGTAGCACCCTTGAATAAGCTTAAAGAGAAAAATTGTCATTTTGAATGGGGAGATGTTCAGGAACTGGTGCTTATGAACTTGAAAAAAGCTTTCTGCACTGCCCCAACTCCACATTTACCTAATTTTCAAAAGAAATTTGTCATGCAATGTGACACGAGTCATTAGGCAATTTCTGCTATACTGAATCAATAAGTGGATAATTCCTTGGCACCGATAGCTTTTGCCAGCTGAAAATTAACGCCTCAAGAAATAAAATATTCCACCTACGAGAAGGAATGTTTGGTGGTTGTTTATGGGTGGGAAAGATTTAGTTCGTTCGTGGAACACTAAGAATTCACCGTTCATACTGATAGTGAGGCCTTGTCATGGTTAAGGGATCATCCGCGAGTGCAGGGACGTGTTGGACATTGGATTCTTAGATTATCACTGAAATTTATCATTGAAATTTAAAATTGTTCATATATCTGGTAAATGTAACTTGGTGGCAGATTGTTTGTCTCGAATGTTCGAAGAACTGACACAAAATTACCACTATAGGAGTGCGGATGAGGGATATCCTAATTTCGTGATGGATATACTAACTAATTTTCCTGCTTCGTTTGAATCTTTTGTCTCACATCAAAAGGCCAATGAAGAATGCCGGAAAATATATACAAAAATTCGGATAGGTGATCCGTCAGTAAAAGGATTAGAATAAAGCGAGAATTGATTGTAGTTTCTCCAAAATATGGGGGGGGGGAAAAAGGAGAAAGTATTTGTACCTTCGTTGGTGCAAAAAATGATGCTATGTTATTTTTATGATGGTATGATGAGTGCTCATTTGGGGGTATCTAAAACATGTAACAAGGTTCAAATACATTTTTTTGGGCCTGGGATGTATAAATATGTAAAGACCTGTAATATTTGCCAAAGGACGAAGCCGGCTCAAAATTCTCAAGTGGGGTTGAATTCGACTGATGTCACTCGGAGACCTCTTCAAAGATTATTTCTAGATTTCATGGGGCCCATGACCAGGACTAGTTCAGGAAATACAGTCATACTTTTGGTGTTGAACTCCTTTTCTAAATTTGTATGTCAGCTAGCAACCGTAGTTGAATGATTACAAGTCAATATATTTGGCCAGTATAGCAGAAGAAATTGTCACTGATAACACGGGATGTTTTCATTTTAAAATATATAAGGATTGATTCCATAGAAATTTAAAGGCAGCCTTGATTTCGTATAACAACCATCAACATAATAAATGGGATCTGAATTTATATCTTCTTCAATATGGGTTCAATAACACTCTGGCAAAGTTATTTTTATGTCGAGAGTTAAATTCTCATCTGGAATTAAAATGGAAACTAAACAATTCGGATAAAATTAGTACGACAGCAATGCGTAAAATTTGGGATGAAGCTGTAACTAATTTGCTGAAGGTGCGCAATAAAGTCGCCGCTAGGTAGAATACTGGTAGGAAAGACCACACTTATGAGGTAGGTGATTTAGTCTTGGTTAAACAATTTCCTCAAATTTCAAAATTGAAACAGATTTCTGCCAAACTAGATTTCAAATCAAAGATTGTTTAGATTTCAAATGATCCCCTCCAATTAAAATTGTACGATTCTTATCTCCCGAACAGTGGAATTGGTTTGTCCCAAGTTGGAAGTAATCTTTAGAAAGGCCCATGTTAGCCACTTGAAGCCATATTACACCCCTTAAAACTTGAAACAAAGATCTCTCTCAGAGTAATTCATGACGTTCTTTGAAAAGTTTTCAATGTTAAACTATAAAACAAAATTGTATACTTGGTAAAGTAACAAGCTGATGTTTTGTTAAATTTGAAGCTAATCACTGGAGTTTTAAATTTTCAATCTGTTTTAAGGTGTTATTATGCAGGTTGTGTGGATCAGATTGAGTGATGTGAAGAAGACATACTCAATCTTAAGGGACTTATTAAAGACATCTGGAGTTTTCGTTTCTCCAAGAATGTTTTCACCTTTTTTGAAGTTTGATAAATGGATGGAAAATTTATGATTTCAGTTTTAATTTGAGGCAGAAATAATCACTGGAGTTTCAAATTTTCAATCTGTTTTAAGGTGTTATTATGCAGGTTGTGTGGATCAGATTAAGTGATGTGAAGAAGACATACTCAATCTTAAGGGACTTATTAAAGACATCTGGAGTTTTCGTTTCTCCAAGAATGTTTTCACCTTTTTTGAAGTTTGATAAATGGATGGAAAATTTATGATTTCAGTTTTAATTTGAGGCAGAAATAAAATATGGAAGTTCAGCTGAATCTCAAGACATTGGTAGTGCAAAAGGGCATCTTTGCTGTCAGCATGCGGAGAAATAGTGAACCGAAACAAATATTTTTCGGTCCCCAAAACTTAGTGTTTTCAGTTGGCAGCGGGAGACTGCTACTCGCTGAGAGATGATGACGTTGGTTGGCTGATAAATGTTATCTGTGAACTATATTTTACAAAAAATGGTATATTATCTTTTTATGTAAAAGCAATTATTTTTTACTCTGGTGCAGAGAAAATCTTTGGATTATTGTATTGTTAAAAAGAGGAGTTATTGGATATAACTGTGTTGTAAAGAGTTTGAGTTTATAAAGTTATTTTAAAGGAACGCTGCATGTTTTAAACAAATTATTTACCTTCAAATTTTGCCCTCGCTCAAATATATTATTTGAACTTGATACAGTTCAATTGTTTCTTATATCTTTCTGGTTACATCCACTTCACTGGCATTTCAGAGAACTCGTATAGAAGTATTCTTATATTTTGGTAAAGCACCTAATTTCTAAGAGATAAAATTGTCAAAGTCAGTTGAGCTCAATTGTGTTTACAAGCATGTGACATCACAGGCCTTAGGCAAGTGACTGTTTTGGCGGTCTTTTTTCCATATAAACTTTGTCCTCAAATTCCGTCACAATTACAGCAGTACAAGGTAAACAAACTGATAGGTGGAAGTTTAAATTTTCGAGGGGCTGAGCACTCTTCATCAGGAACGAAGATCTGAACTCTGTGCTGGCCGGGCACAAATTGATGAATTCAAATTAAAGTGCACCAGTCATTAAACAGCAACAATCGACACCCAACTAAGTCAACAACACTGTCTCTCTCTCTCTCTCAAGGAAAGGTCACAACAATGAAAAAAGAAATAACAGACAAATACATACACATACATTCCCACATCCAAACAAACACATCGAATTAAAGGAAAAAAATAAGAAGTTAAAAAGTAAATGAATGATAATAGGGACAGGATAGACCAGAATGTGTAATAGTAATCATTATAACAATTATCATAATATTGTGCTGAAACAAATTTTAACACATCATCACAACTGTCATAATGACCACTATAATAAAATTAGAGGATGTTGAGTCCAGGACTTTGCCTAGATTGCTGGAAGAAGAGTTACCAAAGATGGAGTTCGGCATCCAATGAGTTGGGAGGTAAGGCTTAAGAAGGTTCAGCATGTAGCATTGGTCCAAACTGTTCGAGTTGTGACTTTGGGGATGGGCAGCTATAAGAAATTGGGTTTTGGATAGTTTGACAGTGCTGCGGTGGTTAGCAATGTGTTCAAGCAGGGTTCGTTTGTTACAGCTGATATAGAAAGCAGGACAGAGTTTTCAATTGATTTGATAGATAATGTGGGAGGAGAGACAGGTAATGTTTTCTTTGATTTTATAGGTGGCTATTTGTGGAGGACTGTAGTGGTATGGATGATGGGGCAGACATGGCACCTGTTACTCCCACAAGGTTGGCAACCCTTGAGTAGGTGGGGAGTATAGTGGGAAGGTTGTTTTTAAGGTTATACATGTACATAAAAATTATCTTATAAACACTGAAATACTAAGTAATTTAATATTTTGAAATTAGTCACGATCAATTGTGTTTTATTGTTTTTAATGAGGACAAATGATTCTAATAAAACTTGATTGTAATTACTATTTACATTTAAGTGTTATTAAAATTTGTGCAACAAATATCTACTTTGGAATTTAGACATTTAAACATTAAAGAATTACAATTTAAAACACAAATTGAACTAACCTATAATCCGCAAACATGACAATTGAATCAATATCATGAAAGTTTCCCAATTCTTGTCCTTTAAAACATGACCAAATATCACCAATGAGAATTTGAGCACGTTTATGCAAAGCAACTGTAAGAAAATACCATTCATCAGTATTTTTTACCTGAATGAAGTACACTTTATAAATAATTTTTCATTTGTGAAAAATTTACCTTTTTGACCACAGAAATTGGTCTCATCTTTGAAACAAGGAAAATCTGAGACTATGGTTTGCAAAAGCTGCTGTGCGGAATTGTTACACTGTTTAATAGTGTTAGAAAAAGAACCTGAAATTTGAAAGTTTCATAAAAAACAAATTTAAATTTATGGATTGTAAAAGAAAATTTTAAGCATTAAGATATATTACAAATTACAGTAAAGAGCAGCTCTCTCAACAGATGTTTGAAATAGTCACCAATTAAATGCAGTTAGTTTTTCATGAATTATATTTTACTAACATAATTAAAGTCAATATATCAAAATAAAGCATAAAAAAGTTCAGAAAAAGTAGGTGTTGTAAATTACTTTACTAGTCTCATGTTCCAGTATTAAATTTTAGTTTAAGGTTTTGACAAAACTTACCTTTGTACTTATTAATCAGAACTTTTCCTACTTCATGCAAAACATTTACCCGTTCTTCTAAAAGAGGAACTGGCACATCAGTATCACTTGCCAAAATCTTGTGTAACTGCTCTGCAGTAATTACAGAATAATACTGAGGATCTATTATAGGTATGCCATCCTGTAAAATAGGTTGGAAATTTAATGTACGGTCTAGGATTTAAATTATTTTTTAAACTAATGAATTACACATTTAATTTACACAGGGAAAACAAAAGAAACAATGACCAGGTTTTACACAATGCATATCAACATCATAAAAATTGTTTCAATATAATACATACATGACTAACTATATATATTAACTATCTGAAACTATTTAAAATCTTAAATTACAAATATATTATGTTCATAGCTGTTTTTGAACTCCATAAGGTGTATAAGAATATATTAAGATAACAAATTACATATTGAAGAACTGTTATAAATATCATTTGTTTCCTGTTATACTACTTCCCATATATAACAACTTTTGAAATGAAATTCCTAAATGTGTGAAGAGTTTATGACACCAAACAAAAAATATTTGAGACTTTGGGAAATTATAGCGAAACTTAATAAACTAGAACTCAATTTGTCTAAAAAGGAAAATATGAAAGTGTTTCCTCAAAACAGACACATAACTGCTGTCTAATAATATAATGGTATTGAAAATCAAGTAGTTATCCAATCCTGTAAAATAAAAAACAACTAAAATTTAATACTGGAACAAGAGACTAGTAAAGTAATTCACAACATTTACAACTCAAAGAGAGAAATGTCAGATCAAAGCAACCGAATTGTATATTTACGCCATCATTCTTTACATGGTAGAGTTAAGTATCAAAATTCAAAACTAAATTTTTGTTCCAGGAAACCTATATTACACATATAAAGTCAAAGCTTCCATGAAAAATCCTGTCACAATCATAGGGGAATGAAAATCTTCAAAAATTGGATGTTTCAATAAATCATTTCTTTTTGGCAGCAATTTGTTTAACATCAACAAGTATGCCATAAATCTTTAATTTGTATTAAAACCAACAAGAGGTACAGTACTTAATATCGTATAAACATTCCTTTAAAGTCATGTGGATATTAATGTATTAATACTTACATCGATAGCTTTATTGACGGCAGCACATAATGCAAAATAACCAGTATATGAATTACCACGCCATGTCACTTGCCATTTTTTGTTGTTGTTTTCCGACCAGAAACTAAAATTTAATGAATCGATTAAAAATATCCACGCGGCTGCACTTTCATCAGCCGTTTTTGGATGCAATTCATTTTGAGAAAATCTATTAACATCAAGCCTTTTAGACTTCACAGCTTCATATATCTGGGAATATTGAAATTTATTATTATATTACCGATGAATATGATAATGACAATTTGTTCTGAAATAATATTTACCTCTGTACCCAACTTTTTAATTCCGTCTTCTAACAGCGAAACGTGTTTCGCATTTTTTGCGATAAATTCACCTGACAGCTTAGGCGAAAGCACTGACATAATTAAAATATCTGGAATTTGATTTTATATTGCAAAAATCAATTGATTTCTACAATTTAGACAAACTGACCTTCAACTGTGAGCGGGAAAATGTGGTTATCAAAATTCGAAGATATGACACACACACATCATTGAGTTTGCAAATATATTTTTGCAGTGCGAGTAATGCCATTACCGACATAATTTGTTTTTTGTGAACCAAAAATATTATCACCATTTAAAATGTTATTCATTGGGAACTCAAGTCATAGACATGTACGTTGAAAATAAAAATCGTCTGGTGTCGAATTTCTTTTATATTTATTAATGAACGACATCTCCTTCCATTCAATGCTAAAATTGTGTAACATTATGTAGATTTCAAAGTCAATTACTACAATAACGACAAATGAAAGAAATGTAACACCTAGTTGTGCTCGTCTTGACATAGTTTCGTAAGTAACCATATTTTAAACTTGGTAAATAATTATGAAGTCGTGAAGCGTAGAATTATGTGTTAAGGTTACGCTACAAAATACCAAGTTAATACGGTAAGTCAGGCAGGACTGAGCTATGAATGCAGTGAATGCGTGGGTTTCAAGCGCCCGGGGCGAAGGCCAAATTCACCGCCTCCTTGTTTAAGTATTCAAATTGAAAAGCCTCTAAATTTTGCAGTATTTCTAAAGACCGTTTCGGCAAGAATAAATGTGTTATTGTGTATTGTACAGGGTACAAATAAAGAAGTATGTATGTATGTTGTATAACATAATAAACACATTTATTAGAAACGTTCTTACACGTATGCCACTTATTGGCATATACACTACATTTATGATAAAACGTAGACAAGATTAAGGTATTATTACATAAAATTAAGAACACACAACGAATAACACTAATAAACATCCAATTAGAACTAGAATGGCACTTTTACAATATATATTTTTCTTGAAAAATTAGTACAATTAAAAATAAAACTAATAACTTTATTCATTTACTTTTTGTTTTTTGTTAGAGAGTTTTTTATTGTACTATCAATGTCTACAGCATCAATAGACAAGATAGCCAGATTGGTTAGCTTGAGTACTTATTGTTGAACTTAAATTTTTGGAAGGTTCTCTCGATAGCTGGCATTGCTTATGCCAATGGTGAGGAATATTCGGAGCATAATTCGATCTGTTGGTCTTAATGATTCCCTTATTTAACAAATCTCGTACATAATCCCTGAGTATTTGTAATTTCGGAGGGGAACACTGATAAGGGGCCGTTCGGACAGGTGATTCACAATCCCGACCTTTTACAGTACGTAATTCGTTAATAAAAATATTCGAATACTCCTTTATCAAACTACTCAAGTTTCAAAAACTTCCCTGTCCAACAACTTCCACCAACACCAACTGCCTTTCCATAAGTTCCTCTTTTATATAGTTAACGCCTAAGGATTTAAGGTTTATCCAAAACCAAAATTCACATTCCATTTCTTCATCAAATCCAAATTTAAATTTTCGCCTCCAAGGAAATATTTCCATTTTAGTTTTATTAATAAAATTCAATCCTAACTTATTAACCACATAAAACATTGATCCCACGAATATTTATCAATCTTCACATGCCACCTGATACCTTTACTTACTTGCATTAATTCCCCGAGACCTGTATAACAGCTGGTACTCACTTCATACTCCTTAATTAAATTTAAACGCGTCAAATTTTCGAACACTTTATCAACCATTCCGACACCAGAGCCCCGCTGCCTATAATAGCAGATACTTCGTGTTCCTCTAACCTCACTAATACCCACGGATCCTCATTACATTTAACAAACATACTAACAATGTTGGTGGGTACAGTAATCAGTCTCTTGGTTTACAAGTTTCCCGACTGCATTAATGCTTAATTCAGGACATATTAATCTCACATGCCCTTCTCTTATACATTCATAACAAGTAATGTTATTGTTTATTTTGAACTCCCTACGATGGATACGCTCATTACTGGATCGAGAAGTTTCCAGACTCCCATGACCAGAACTACGAATGAAAAAACTCTCAAACTGTCACATGAAACGTACAATAAGATACTAATAACTTTCAAGTTAAAGTACAGATATTGTACGTACTCCGTGTATAACAAAGAGCAAGATGACTCGTAGCTTTTTTTAGGGTAACAGGCTACATGAGGGTAATCCACATGGAGGCAACTCCCCTTTAATAGCATAGGAAGGGATTTGAAAGGGGGGATGCGGTCGGATAGAGGAAGGTAGTCATGGGTTAACTAGGGCCCCCGTGTTATAGTTTAAGGATCCTATCCGGAATTCGCCTTAAAGTGATGCAGGGAAAACCCTAGAAAAACCTGCATCAGGTAGGTCGGGCATTGGGTACTTGTCCCACGCCCTTCCGATAGCGGGAGAGCAACAGATGGAAATTTAAAAGTATGCAGATCATTATTTCAACTGCTCCCAGTCTTTAGTAGTGATCGTATCTAACGAATAGTGTTGCCGTTGCGTTAAGTAGAAGTAAAGAATTTTAAATTTTCCTGGAATAATCAGACTAAAATCTCCTTCGTTAATTCTCATTTCTGATCACAGTTTTCCCTAGATGGCCGGAGCGCTCGTCCGATTTGTTTGTGATTAATTATTTATTCGCGAAATTAAATTAATACAAACTGTTCACTTTTCGGACTTGATTCCTTCTCTCAGGTCCGTAAACTCCTCAGAAAACCAAATAATAGTCAAATCATGGCATGTAACGTGAATATATACCATGATGTCGTGACGATATTTTTTTCGTTTTCGACTGTAATACAAATTTAAGTTAATGATTTTCTCTGGTCCCAACTTGGTCTGTTCCAACGCATTGTATAAGACACGTATTTTTATGTTATAAAAATAACTGTATTGCAGAGATTTTGACTTTCCTTCTCCTATACTCAGAGAAAGCTACCATAGACTTTTTTACTTGTGCCAGTATTATGACCAACTCTCACAGTTCTCCATATTTTGGGTATAGTTCTGGGAGAACTGGAAAGCGAAAAGCAGAATTTAGGAAAGTAAATAGGAAATAATAAGGGCCAGTGAATGTCTTATCTGCAATCTACATGGCTGGTTGTCAGCAGACGTAAATCTGGCTCAGATATGTTCGTTTGAATTACATTTACCGTCATTGCTTGTGTTTCCCTGTCGTCTCTATTGTAAGCATAAATCCATGACATTAATAATTCTCTAGTAGCTGCAGCCCGGACATAATATTTGAGTTTGTGGTTATGTACATTATAAAGTGTTCATTTCGAATTAATTTCTGGCAAGTAAACTATCAGATAGTATTAAAAAATTTTATCACAATGATATTAATTATTTATTATGAGTTGTGTAATTACTAAAGTAACAACTAATCTTTTAACGAATTAAATTTCCTCGTGTTATGAGGTTAAATCTCATTAATTTAAGAGGGTTTCACATTATCGCCCTTCTATTTGCAGATTTTTTCTCATTATCCAGTCAACGACTGTTTAAATTGTATGCATACTTGCCTTACTCCGGAGTTTGTCCTAAAAAACTTAAAATGATGAATTGTAGCTTTTTAATATGTATTTCAGGATATTCTCAAAACCTTCAGATATTTATTCATGATTTGATAGCTTCTAAATAATATCCTTATGGATACTTCAAAATAAATTAAATTTAAATTTAAATTGGTTTGGCACAAATATACAAATAGTTGCAATATGATTTACTAATGACAGGATGGTTTTTCTGATATGTACGTCAATGACTGCGATCATCGGTCGAGTATTATTGATACACAGTATAAACAAAATTATTCCTGTCCATTTCTCTCATTCCATTAGAACCCACATTTTGAATAATTTCATCGGCAATCAAACGTCCGAGTACGTGAAACATTCTTCCTTTGGTAATATTTTAGTACTCTGTAACGCGTGTATTTTGGTTTTAATTTGCTTTGTCTCGGAAGTGTTGTTTGCTGTAGTTTGGAGAATTCGAAATCGTGCATTGGCGGACGGATGCCAGGAGTTGTTTTCTGTGAAATGTTCGACGAGGTGTGCGTGGGTGTGGAGGAGATCAATATTTCCAACCCAATTAATTTTTGTGTCCTGTCTCGATTGTTGGCCTCAACATGACTGAATTGTTGGCCATTGTTGACTACAGAACTGCAGCTTCGTATTATAACTCTTGTAACAATGGAAGAATCAGTGAAACAATGACATTTCGACGGAGTTTTCTAATAATGAAAAAAGTAAAAAGAATGGGAGGATATAAATGGAGGGAACTAAAATATGGAAACTAAAAATGAGTGGAAGTGTATTCACGATGTTGATGAGCAAGAGATAAGCTTCTGAAACTTGAGCAGTTGCTCTGAGCTCACCGCAGCTAGTAGATGTGTATTAAAAAATGGAATGATAGACAGTAGTTTTTCTCGGGAGTCCGAGGCAGAATCGTCGTGTGAAAGGGGCCAAAATTGTTAGTGAAATGTTCATCGAAGCCACACAATTTAGTACGACGGATTGCCAGCATAATCAACCCCTGAGTCGACGCCTTGCAGTGGTCCTGACTAAGGCATCGCTGCAGTTAACCCGTTCTGCCAGCTGTGATATTCGGAGACGCCAGTACGTCGGTACGAGAGCTACAGCAGACAACACAACACAGAATAGCAGTACGTATTTAGTACGTAAAAAACCACGGGTGCCTGAGATAAGAGTTTTTCATGCTTAACTGTAATAAACTTACTACAAATTCTTTAATGGTCAATTTTTTTTAATTTAACGTAAAAACCCAGCCCAAAAATAAAATAATTCTTTACACGCCGGTTAGTAAAAGTGTTGGTAGTGTAGTATTTATTCCACTGATGAAGAAAATTAACATACATGCTGCAGTTTACTTACATTTATTTCTTTGTACAATTTCCCAACCAATTATATATATTTTTTTATTCCAAATGCTTCGTTTAATATTAACGTCAAAGATACTCGCTCTCAGTCACTTTACAGATTCTCAATCCAAACATAATATCTTTCCTTTTACAGATAATAATAACAAGATGATATTTTACGTCTCAGTTGATGTTACCCAAACACAAAACAAGACAAATATAAAGAATGTAGTCTTTCTCGGTGTAGCGCATGAATGAAACCTTAACGAGCTTCTAACATAGTAAACAAATGTATTTGACGTTCACTGCCATCGTCGTCTAGTAATGGTGTTAGTCTGGTGTTATCTGGCCTGTAAGTATATAGGAGCGTGGGACACCATCATCTCCTCGTCATAGCCAGCCATTCAGGTGAGTTCTCCGCGCTAGCTCGTCCATCACGTGACCTCGCTCCCTTTCAAGATCAAAGTCATTCCAGGCGTTGCTTACCATGAAGTTTTTGTTAAGTAAATTAGAATTTGTTTTTATTTTAATTGCTTCTAGAAGCACACTGTCGCAGAAGTTTTGTACTCGGTTCTGGATCTATATTTCTTCAAATTTTATTTTTTGGCTAAGCATCAAAGCATGTTATCACATCTGATTTTTCTGGTTGTTTTAGTCTGCTCAGTAATACGTTCTTCAACAGTGAGTACAGTTTGTCTTATATATTTTAATACGCAGGTACATGGAATACTGTATACACCTCGGAATTTTCGGGTAGGGTAATCTTTAAACGGCCGTAATGTTGTAGTAATCAACTACTGAAAATTCTCCTACGTTGGTGAAGCCAATTTCTGTGGTATTTACAATGCAATTATGTTTAAAATAAAATCACTGCCCACAATAATGCATTATTAAAATTCAAATGGAAGGATAACAGAAATCTATTAAACTCACCAAACAATTAATTTATTCAATGCTCACAAATTTTAAATTTACCGATAAATATTCAATGTCCTTTTACGACAATCATTATGTACGAACAACTTTTTACTCTTAATCTCAGGGTCTTGATCTGGGCCTTTAAAATAAAAAGTATTATTACTCGATTTTAAAACAATCCAATTTCTGTGCCAATGCGCACTTGTGAATTTATTACTAATCAATATTTTCAATAGTCAAAAAAATACGAAATCTGACAACTATCTTTACGTTAACGTTTACAATTAATTAATTTTCAAGTAAACTTACTGTTTTGTTGGTACCTGGGCAATCAATTTATACCTGGTTCCGGAACACTTTCACACACACTATAATTTTTACATCAGGTCTTATTTATCACAGAATCTAACACTTCACTTGATAATTTGGCAAATTAGCTGTAACTCGAACGCTGCTCTGCTCCGCAACAATTTCGTCAATGCGATCACGGTTCAACTCCTCCACGCTGATTTTGATAAAGTTCAATCCGGACGAAACCAGCTGCTGCTTTGCAATATTTACTTATGCAAAACTTTCTAGAATATTTTACTTTACTGCTGCTCTATGTTCTCCAATACTTTTAATAATGCATTAACAGAGTATAGTCTCTGCTCGAGTTATAACTTTTTTTTCCCTCCTTGACTGAATTCCATCGCCAACTAACAAATTGTACCTCCGTCTCAGCGCGCCATGTGTACAATACCTTAGGCCTCGATTATTCACCATTCTGTGTGTTCGCCGATAACAATTCGAGTTCAACATTTCTCTTAATTACTTATTATTAATCGCCCTTTTAATTACCAAAATATATTACTAATTTTCGCCCGCGGTTGAATCTTGTTTCACTCGGTCTGTTTTGAGAGGTGTATGTTCCGGGGTCACAGACCTTGGGCATACGGCAAGAGTTGTCCGCTATTCCTATTGGAATAGTCGGCCAGCTGCCTCCTAAACAGGCCAAGGCATGGCGAGGGGTAAGCTGCGTCCCCACAGCAAACTCCTCTCCCGCTATCGGAAGGGCGTGGGACAAGTACCCAATGCCCGACCTACCCGATGCAGGTTTTTCTAAGGTTTTCCCTGCATTCCTTTAGGCGAATGCCGGGTAGGATCCTTAAAATATAGCCCGGGGGCCCTAGTTAACCCTTGGCTACCTTCCTCTACCCTTCCGCATCCCCCCTTTCAAATCCCTTCCTATGCTATTAAAGGGGAGTTGCCCTAAGTGGATTACCCTCATGTAGCCTATTGCCCTAAAAAAAAAAATAGCTGGTACCGGAAGTGAGTACCTGCGGGAGAATTCTCTCGCAGGTAACCTGGGAGGGATATTCTCTCGCAGGTCGAACCTTTTAGGAGAGATACGAAGGGGCTACCTTTGGGTATGCCTTTTCCTCTCCGTTTATGAACTAAGGTTCCCACAAGCCGAGGCACCTCGGCCTGTTTTGAGAGGTGTACGTTCCGGAGTCACAGACCTTGGACATACGGTAAGAGTTGTCCGCTATTCCCATTGGAATAGTCAGCCAGCTGCCTCCTAAACTGGTCGAGGCTCGGAAAAGGGAATGCTGCGTCCCCACAGCAAATTCCTCTCCCGCTATCGGAAGGGCGTGGGACAAGTACCCAATGCCCGACCTACGTTTTCTAGGGTTTTCCCTGCATTACTTTTAGGCGAATGCCGGGTAGGATCCTTAAACTATAACCCGGGGGCCCTAGTTAACCCTTGGCTACCTTCCCCTACCCTTCCGCATCCCCCCTTTCAAATCCCTTCCTATGCTATAAAGGGGAGTTGCCACCATGTGGAATACCCTCATGTAGCCTGTTACCCTAAAAAAAACCAAAAAAAAAAACTTTCTCTACCTTACCGCATCCTTACCTAACCCCCCCCCCTTTCAAATTCCTTCTTATGCTGTTAAAGGGAGTTACCACGACGAGGATTGCCCTCATGTTGCTTGATACTTTTAAAAAAAAAAACGAAAAAAAGTTGTAGCAGCAGCTGTTTTAGTTTTTTTCGTATCTTCAGTTCCACTTCCGCACTTTTTATTTTTATTTTTTTTAATCTCCTGAGAACCCAGTAATTAAAATGAAAGCATGATTATTATAAAGGATTGATAATGTATGTAGGTATTGATTGAACCGAAAATTATTTTCAAGGTCACCAAAAGCCAGTGACTGCGAGGTGCAATGACGGTGGCAGCAGATAAAATGTTAGCTCTGAACGGTATTTAATAAAGATTGTATTTTTACGTCTGTTTATATGAAATAAATAATGCAGTTCTTTTACGAATACCAGAAAATTTTATTTATTTATTTATGACAACGTTTCGGTACGTGTTTGTACCTTTCTCAGGTCTTCCTGCATAGAAATTGTACAAAATAAATTTTTATTATGACGAAGCCAATGAATTAAAAGTGGTTCAACAAAAAATATTATACTATTAACACAATGAAACTAAGAAATATGCTAAAAGTTAAAAATTATTTTCACATCGTCCTATTGAAAAAAACACAAACTTTAGTAGTTTTTCCGAGACAGTTATTCACAAACTACACACAAGTGCGGTCGCAGCAGCATACAGTGTGTAGTTTATGAATAAGTGCCACGGAAAAACATCTTAAGTTTGAGGTTTTTCAATAGGATTATTGAATTGGGTAGAAATAGATTTAACATTTAGCATATTTAGGTGAGTGTTTCTTAGTTTGTTGTTAATAGTATCATAATTTTTGTTCAACAACTTTTATAAATTCAGTGGCTTCTTCATAAAACACATTTATTTTGTACAATTTCTCCGCAGGAAGACCTGAGGAAGGTACAAACACGTACCGAAACATTGTCGTAAATAATAAATAAAAATATAGCGTGGTATTGTTCAAAAAACTACATTAGATGTTTAATAAAATGGTATATTATTTTTGTATGTGAAACTTATTTATTACCTTTGTTCTGAGAATATTTTTGTTTTATCGTTCAAAGAAAATGTGTTTTGTAAAGAAGTTGTTTGAACCAACAGAATGCTGCATGTTGTTATTCACCTTAGTAATTACCCTCGCTCAAAGAGAGACAGTATTTGAAATTGAATTAGTTCATGATAATGTTGTAAATGTTTGTAAAAAAAATGTAAACTTGTTAGTTAAATAAAGCTCGCAAACATCCTCGTGGGTCAATTTTATATTGTTTTTGACCATATTACTCTCAGGTAACTCTCAGCTAATTCAAATTTTCTTGAATGCCTGAGAGTACTCTCCGAGAGAGCTGAGAAAACGTTTACAATGGCGAGAATGAAGCAACAGAGCTCCCCCTCCACTTTTGGCGAGAACTCTCAGAGGCCTTTACACTTACGTGTTTTACTGACACTCTCGAGAGTCAAAAACTCGTACGTGTAAACGCACCTTAAGGTCCATGGAGGCCAAACTCAACAATATTCATTACGGATCGCTTAGCTCCAGGTAATCTATATAATAAAAAAGGATGTATATTTGTATGTATGTATGTATTTACGTTGTTCTTTATACAAATTTTATCGCGTGGACAGAATGCAACAAAAATTGGTACACATATTCTTCAAAATACGAGAAACGGTACTGTGAAGGTGAGAAACGCCTAGCATACATGTGGAAAGAATTATAATTAAAAACCGTGATCATTAAATATTAAATTACTGCGCGCCAAGAGACAATGACGTCACGCGAGAGAGAGACGTTACTACGCAACGAACAAAGGAAATATTTCCTTTATTAGGAATGAAATAAAGCAGAAATATGTTCTTTAAATAAAAAGTATAATTTTATACAGCAATACTCCATCGAATGGTAATAAAGAAGAATACGAATTACTTTACCATCCTTGGGGGAAAATGTAAGTTAATTTTCGCGCTATATTAGTTGTGAGTCTAGCTAACAATTTCATCAATGTAATATTTCGTAATGTATGAAGACTGAGTGACAATTGACAATTATATCCTGAAATACTCAAGGAATATATTTAAGTATTCAATTAAATACTTTTTCGAGTTTATATAAATAAGTACACGAGCAACGCTGGGCACCTAGCTAGTCTATTATAAAATGACACTGAAGTACATAATCTCACTTTTCAGATGCGGTAAAGAGGAGGTTGACGACATTAGCGACGAAGCGCCTGTCTCCAACACCAGGGCGCCGATGAACTTCCCCAAGGATTGTGACAAGGAACCTCCTAATCCTTTCAGCAAGCTGTACCAGGACCGGCGAACGATACGGTTTATTCCTTTTCGAAGGTCGACCGTGTCCCTCTACGAGGGAGAATATTTCATGCAGCGACTCTAGGATAAAGGTGTCGCTGAACTTTCTAAATTCCAAAAGTGAAAAATAAAAATTTTTGTTACTCATATTGGCTTTAAATTTTATTGTTATTTTAGTTAAAGTAATATTAATCACTTCTATATTCACACCGTAACTAATTTTTTTAAATGTTTGCTCTCAATAGTTGAGTCTCTGTCGTATCGTGAGATTTATTTGAAATTATTTGAAGAAATACAACGAGGATTACATGAAGTACGCTCAAAACGCCTCCGGCAACGTGATTCGGCACATAGCAATTTCTATCTAACAAATTCAAACATACGGTACAGCAAATAGTAATTTTGATTTTCCAGTAGATTCTTTGAAATTACCACTTGCCTCATACTGTAATATTAATTTAAATTTATTATTGTAACGTCACATCGCAGCAAGATGGAATAGTTACCAAAATAGTCGCCTGCAGCGCCCGAAGTGGATACCACCCCCGCCTAACCTCACCCCATCTACCCCCGTGTAGCCTCACTAACGCACCCCTCCCCATTCCAACCCTTCGGAGGCCTATAAAAGGCCCTCCTCAATCCGAATAGGGGGGGTAAAAAATGAGAAAGAACGGAGAGCGTCGGCCGAGAAACATAACGGAAGGCGAAGAAGAACTTACAACAGCAGCAGCGGTATAAGTGTGAATGAATGAGAGTGTGAATCGAACAGTTAGGTAGCCGTAAAGGCATTTACTATTGTTATGTATGAATGTTTTAACCAAATAATGACATTTTAGTAATGACAGAATATTAGTATGTTACAGGCATAATATATCTCGTCATCGCGGAGCAGATTCCAAGAGGAAGGAACTCCGACAACTAGAAGAGGAGGCTGGACCTCCGGTCAGATGTCACCGCTGCGAATAGGGGCTGTTCTCTGCTCAGCTGTCGGGAAAGCTTCTAGGCCGCTAGGACTTCTCGATCCGCTTACGTACAGAACCACCTTCCCAAGACGCATCTAGGGTGCTAGGTCGCCTTCCTTCGAATCTCACGAGGCTACTAGGCAGTGCAGATTCCCCCACCGTTACAGCTCTTTTCCCATCTACTTGTCGACTTTACTTGAGAATCTGTGTGTTTGTGAATAAATCTGTTTCAACTGACAAGTTTCTAGTTTATCTCCTTAGTGGAGGAACGCAACCCGTACCTCCACGCTTCATTATGATAATGATAGTTTAATCGTAATATACTGTAATAAACAACTGATAGGGTTAAATTAACATCATTTACTAATCTTAAAAGGAATTTATTATTGTTGATAAATTTGTACAATTTACAAAACCTATTTTCATCCATTTAAACAATTACTTTAATTTTCATTTATTAATCTGCGGCATCTTTGAACATACAATTCTTATATCATTACAATCAAATTCGTCGAATCTCTTATCTCAGGGTCACTACTGGGTTTGATAATTAGAACAAAATCAATGTATAAACTGTCAATTAACAATTCAAATATAAAAAGTTAACCTAAAACAATATGAAAATAAGTGAAAAGAAAGGTGAACGAAATGAAAACTGAACGAAATCTGACTCTACCCTTTTAATTATCGTTTAGAAATCTATATCAAAGTTTTGGTTACTCACGGACCGTCAGTCTGGTACCAGATCTCTCTCTTGTATCTTTAACACTACCACACTGACTCTACTTCATTTCAATTTAAATACACACGCTTCAATTTCTCGTCCTCTACTATCTCGAACCTCGGATGAGCCTCCCCTTTCTGGTCAGCTAGCGGATGCCGGATTCCTCAATGCGAAAATTGTTCCATCAGCGTGAAGCAACCTTTTGCTTCCCCGTTTGAAAATGGTTATGAGAATCTCTCCGTACAACTATTTTCTTGCTTTTCATACAGGAATACGCGATTTGCAATTTATATTTGCAGACTTTACTGTTTGAAGCTCTAAGAGTACTGAACCGTATTATATCTCTCGTACTCATATTTTATCCTCCTTCTCATATCATCGCCGATTCCAGACTGAATTCCTTACGCGCGCGCATTTCCCATTTCGGCTTTCAACTAAGAAACAGAGCTCGGTGCCATTGTCGCTTTGGAAGTTCCTGCCGCTACAATTCAATTTATATCCGCTACAATTCAATTTATAACAAAACAATTTAATGGCCTAATTAATTATTACCACTATACTAAGAAAATTATTGCTATGTAACTAAAATAATTCTTGTACTTTTACCGATTTCATTTTGATGATACGAATTACGTTCAACGTTCTTTTCATTCGAATGATTTGTAAATGTGCTTTCTTCTTTGTCTATCACGTGAATATTATTAGCTGGAAAATGGCTTTGTAGTAATTTTGATCTAAAATTTGATCGATTCCAACAGCCTGATAAAATAGGCCACAATTTTATTTGATAACAAATAACTATGCGAAACGTGGACATGACATTTTTCAGTGTATATCCTAAAGGGGTAAGAGAAGAATAATTTAAATGAGAGAAAATATTTGTAATTTTAATATATTCCACGTAGTGTTCAAATTCGAGTGTTAATAGTTTTCGTGCCAACCGGAAAGAGATCTGACTTTTCTTTGAGATCTTTTCACACAGTTTGCGTTTAATTAAACAACTATAAATTATAACTGTGTAATATAACCTTTTCAAATTAATGAAAATTTACAAATATAGTAGTAGGAAAAACTGCATTCTCGTTTAACATATTTCATTGCCAATATAAATTTGATATTCAGTATCACGCGTAAACGTGAATTTGGAAGCAATATGTTTTTATACTACTTGAATTTTAATTGCAATCTTACATCACGTTTGTAATGTTTAAAAATTTTCGCTGCCACCATTTAATGATATAATTCCGCTGCCGCCATATAATAATCGAATTTCTCCTGGTCTCGCTAACATGAGATATTTAGGAAGAAATTGAAACTTGGAAAGTCGCACTCTATAATAGCTTAAAGGCTTAGAGAAATAACATGAGGCTTTAGTCCATTAGAATATGAAAGAAGTTTTATTAACCTTATTCTACAGCCTAGAGCAAGAAATAATCATATGAAAACAGAAGACAGAGTGGCATATGTAGACTTCTTTACATCAGGGAAGTCTGGCCTTTTTTATACGAATGTTAACCAATAACATTCAAGAGATCTCCTGTGTAGGAGGCAATACCTTCTTCACAGAGCCTCATTGTCGACGCGTGCCCCTTACTCAGCAGGACACGTGAGTCTTGTTTATTTATTATGCTGACTCGGAAATTCTTGAATGCTTACAAAAACATATTGTTTACTGATGCTTACTCAGAGAACGAGAGTAACCACAAAGACGCATTGTTTCTGTTGCTTACTCAGAAGTTCCTTAGTGCCCACAAAGGCAGACCTTATATATATGTAATACTAGCTGGGTGCCCGGCGTTGCCCGAGATGTGCAAAACATTACGAAATACGCTGTCTTCAATAAAAAAATATCATTAATTGAATAACGACCATAAAAACATTCGGAGTTCCGTACGTCATTTTCAATACTTTTATAGTTACAAACATATAATTCAGCAGTCGTACCTTAGAAAAATCTTATTATCTTCTGAAATATTATACAGGATACAATAGTACGTTATATTATGAAATTTTATAAATCTCGACCGACACAGATTTGAATGTATTATAAGGCGCCATATTGGCTTTATCAAATATAGCGGGATAATTAACTATTCCAAATTAACTTTGCGCAAGGATGGTAAAGTGTTTCGTATTGTTTTTTATTACTATTCGATGGAGTAATACTGGAAAAAATTTAATTTTTATTCAATCAAAATATTTCTGCTTTATTTCATTACGAAATACAGAACTATATTTAGGATGCGTCAATGTCTTGAAAACTTATGACGTCATCGTCTCGCGCAGTAATTTAACACTAATTCGTAACTTATTTCAATTATAATTATTTCCACGTTTATTCTAGGGGTTTCTCACCCCCACAGTACCGGTTCTCGATTTTGGCAGAATATATATACCAATTTTTGTTGAATTCTGTCCACGCGATAAAATTTGTATAAAGAACAACGTAAATACATACATACATACAAATATACAAATATACATCGTTTTTTATTATATAGATTTATTATATAGATATTGTAATAATTAAAAACGATGACTTTATTAATTTGCCCCACGTTGTGGTAGCCAAAATGTAATAATCTATATGATAGGCTTTTAATTTGCCCCACGTTGTGGTGCCAAAATGTAATGATCAAATATGATGGGCTTTTAAATAAAAATTTTATAAACTTTAAAACAAACAAAATTTATTTAACAAAACTTGAAACAATTATAAAATTTTATTAACATATCTCAATCTCTCAAAGGTCTTAACTTACATTTAATTTAAAAGGAAATATTTATTCGTCTAGACATACACGAAATGAATTATTGACTAACTTATTCTACAAGATGGATTTTAAATTTAAAAAGTTTATTTTATCAACACAATAGAAAAGAACGATATCTGACTTTATCTTTTAATTCGGTTTACATATATGAATACTATGAAATTTTAACTTACGATTACTCAGGAAAATTTGGCTCGTTCGTAGACACACACTTTATATACTGGCCGTTTTAAACACTGATTCTAATAAACACTGTTGGTTTGACAAAAGTTGGTTCTCCGTTCGTTAAGGAAATATCATTTGCTCGTTCTGAAGATTATTTGACGCTGGATGCAGTGTCCTGGTCTCCTACAATCGAAGACAGTGGTATAATTTAAGAATAGAATAGATTAGACTTCAGTATACAAAATGTTTATCGATGAATATTTGGCTATTTCTCTCGCAGACTGCAACTTATAACACATTCTCCTCCCTTAAACGATGTCTCTCTTAATCTCATCCTCCAGCCTCGGTGATCACAGCACAACTCCCTATCACATCCTCCAGTCTCGGTGATTGCACTACGACTAACTCTCAAAAGCTTATCTCTCCCTTTTATACTCCCAGCCTTTTCCTTTGTCCATTGTTCGAAAACTTCGTCGCAAATGCCAGTTGACAGATTCTTCCATTATCCCGAGATTTATATTATGCAGCAGCAGTTCCGTAGTCAGCAAATGACTAACTACTTCGTCATGTCAAGCCGACAATCGAGACAGGACTATTTGTCTTCTGCACCCCCACACGCACGTGCATGGTTTCGAATTCAAGACCACACACCCAGAATTTCCAAGACGAAGAAATACTCTGTCCTAAATAAACACGTTACAAAACTGCCCCTCCAACAGTGCAGACTATCACTCAGACACAATGCCTCACTTAAGAAGCATTACATTATGCCCCAAATTTAGAGCACTTCCAAGAACGAAGAAAAACTTAAGGCCTAAATAAACACGTTACAAAACTGCCCCTCCAACAGTCCAGATTATCAATCAGAAACAATGCCTCACTTAACAGGCATTACATTATGCCCCAAATTTAGTTTGAGAAAGGCCATTCGCACGTGCACGGTTCCGAATTCTCAAGACCAGCACTTCCAAGAACCTAAATAAATACATTACAAAATGCCCCTCCAACAGTCCAGACTATCCATCACAAACAATGCCTCACTTAACAGGCATTACAATATATTACACGTTACTGTCACCTTATCTCAACTATTCTTGTAGTTACTCTTCGAAATTGGATTTTGCACTGATGGAAATTGTAAGATTAAAATAAAGTGTTAATTGCGATGAAGTTATAATTACAGTGGTGCAGAAATTAACTGATGCATTTCGTTGTAGTGAAGAACAATGACGTGTCCATGGCTCTAAATGGTAACAATTTACTCTTGGTTATGTAAGATATTTGAGCTGAAAATGTTTTGAAAAAATTAGGTAGGTGTTTATAAGTTGAAGTTATATTGCATTAAAGGAAGCTCAATATCTTCATTGAATAGGGCAAAATGGCGAGTACAATGTTAAATGTGACGTCACCTAGCATTAAGAGACGCAGGCAGGTAACAGAAAGCAGTGTCGCATGTAATCTACAATCAGTTACAAATAACGTGCCAGTGAATGAATAACAATTAAAGCACAGAGATTGCAGGAACTCAGTGTATAACAACCAGCATGATTACTCGTAGCCACGGTTAGAAACTTAAAAATATGCTGTCATAATTTGAACTGCTTCCAGTATTAATAGTATTTTTGTGATCGTCTCTAATGAATAGTGTTGCTATGCGTTACGTAGAAGTAAATCATGTTTAATTTTCTGGAAGAAGCAGAGGAAGATCTCCTTTTTTAATTTTAATTTATGATCACAGTTGCCATTACAATGCCGGTGCGCTCGTCCTGTTTGTTAATTATAATTTATTCGTGAAATTAAATCATTACAAAATATTCACTTATCGCACACGATTCCTTCTCTCAGAAAACAAAAATAACAAAAGTCATCCCATGCCGTGAATATGTACCACGATTTCGTAACGATTTAATTATCATATGGTCCCTCCGTCACCGATTTGTGCCCATAGATTTTTACTTCTCTACAGTGCCGCGTCACGGCTCCTAAGTTTATTAATCTCGTTATAATTTCAGATAAATTTATTGCTTTGAAATAGGCGACACGAGAAGACATAGTTTCAGTTGTTGTTTCGAATTACTGTCCCTGTGGGAGGTCACACTGGCATAAAGCGTTTGGAAACGGTAAGCTTAGGTGATGTAGGATGTATAAGTGCCTCGTAAGAAGGATTCCGCCACCGCACTGGCCGTCTGAGGCATCGCGCTCTGCGTGACACTTTTTTTTTAGGCCAATGGTCTGTAAAGGCCGTGCGTGCTTTCAAGGGGGCACGGCCCTTTAGGGTGTTTGGCCCATTCAAAAAAAAAGGCCGTGTCCCCTTGAAAGACCGCACGACCATGCATGGGGGTCTACCACTTTCTACACGTGTTATTAGTAAACTAACTTGGAACACAAGCATTGGGAACTTGTGTTTGATCTGAGGGCATAATACCCTTTAATACGGTCATTCACGGAGATAGCTAGTGAGAGAGACACAATGAAGAGCGTAGGGACCCAGCTATAACATTGATAAGACTTCTATTGTGGATGGCGCTGCTGTGGGTAATGTACATCGGCGAGTGACCGGTCTTTTGACTGATGCTGACATGGCTGACGCGGACTTTTTTTTTGTCATTAAGTCTGTATAAACCCGTGTATGCCTTTTCGGCTTTACAGGCGCTTTAATATGTATATTGCTTGCTCTTTTTTTTATGTACCTTGACCTCATTATCGGTGATGGCCATATACAAAGATGTAGATGCTATCTGACTTATTTGCATGGGCACTCCGACCCTCGGGGAAAAATCCTTGCCGCTAGTTTCTGTCCTAGTGAGGTTTCAGACCGTAGTCTGTACTCTAGTAGCCCCTTATTGGGGTTACCCGGTTTAGGCACCCTTGGAGGGTAGTGGGAGATTCACACCGCCCTAAAAAACCCCATACTGAATTTGCTTCACGTGTCCTTCCTTCCGCTCTAGAACCCTTAGAGCCTCAATAAGGGAGACGTGTTGTTCCTCATCTCGTAAGGAGACTTGGAGTCCAACTTCGCGAGTACTACTGAACAGATGCTCCCAGAGGGGACATTCTAACAGTACGTGCTCCGATGTCTCGTCCTGCCCGCATTCGCAGGTAGGATCGGCTGCTTTGCCGAACTTATACAGTTTGGCCTCGTACGGGTCGTGTCTGCTGAGCAGACGGACGATTTCCCTTGTAGGCATAATTGTACTTATACTTAGCCTTTCTTTGAGCGTGGGGAAAACTCGCTTAGTGCATTCACTTTTCTCAGTCTGATCCCAGGTCTCAGTCCAATCCTCAATACCCGAGATCGTGCAAGATTGATCGTCGGTGAGATCCCGAACCTTTCGCACATCTCCTTTACTCAGCCAGTAGGTCGCCGCCCTTCCTCTAGCAGTAAGGTCTAGGGGCGGTATCCTGCTGATGAGTTGCAAAGTTGTAAGCTCGAAGGAGAACCCTTCTTTGTGCAACTAGCAACTGCTTACGTACCAGGGATTTCCTCAGCACCTGTGTGGTAGCCACGATAGCGTACAAGCACATGGCTTCGAAAACTGCCCGATAGTAGGTCAGAAGCTTGGTGGGCGCGATTCTGTAGTCTCTACGTGCTATCCGGATTAGCTGCTGCATCGTTCTTACTGCCTTGAAATGTGGCACGAAGCTCAATTTCTCACCACTCAGCACGCCCAAGTACATCGCTTCCCTCTTGACTGCTATGTTGCAGTCGTTGTACTTGATTATTAGTTGTCTCGCAACCGATTTTCCGAAGACAATCGCCTGCGTCTTGTCGACTGACAATTTCATCTTTGTCCTGCTTGACCATCTATCGATTACTTCGAGGACTTTCGTCCCTTTTTCTTCAATATTTTTCCTGGAGCCACCTCCTATGATCACCAGTACGTCATCAGCATAGGCTACAGCTTTTGTGGCTTCTGGCTTTTCTCTTAGCTGGGTGAGCACTGTATCAACGTATAAGTTCCATAGCATAGGTCCTAGGATCGAGCCCTGCGGGCAGCCTCGTTCAACTGACCGTCTCGCTGTTCCCTCAGCGGTACTTAGCTCAACGGTCCTACCGTGTAAGTAGTCCAATATTATGCCGACCCGCATATGCTTGTGTACTCCCCTGCTTATCAGGGTTTCAAGGAGCGCAGGCCACCACATATTGTCGGATGCTCCCGTGAAGTCCACCAGTATCGCCATCTGATACTTCGACGTGGATTCTCGCATGCTCTCTACCACTTTAACTATCGCGTCTGTAGTCGATCTCTTTTTACGGAAACCGAACTGCAGATCGTCAAGCCCGTCAGAGTCCTCAATTGCTACGGAGAGTATGCGTGCTGTTGACTGAGCGCTGATTGGCTCTCATAGCGTGATGATCCGGTTGAGGATATATATAACATGAAATGGAATGGTTCCGGCTGTTCAATATCTATATTAATGACGTTCCAAAGAGTCCGGAAACCGAATTAGCGTTGTATGCGGATGATGCAGCCTATTTCGCCTTCGGGCATCACCAAAATTACGTAGCTAAAAAGCTCCAGCGATCAGTAAAAAGCTTTCAATCCTGGGCGAACCGCTGGAGAATGCGAATCAATGGGGAGAAGACCCAGGCCATAATGTTCACGCGAAAGAGAAACTTCCCCATTGTAGATATAATGGCAGGAGGAATCTAAGTCCAATGAACAAAGTCTGTAAAGTACTTAGGACTAAGGCTGGACAAGCGACTGACCTTTGGGGACCATATCAAACAGACCAAAGCGAAATGCTATTTAGTAATAAGAAGCTCGTACCCGTTGTTTAAAAGCCGCGGTCTTAGCCTAAAAACTAAGCTCATGATTTACAAGACTATTGTACGTCGTGTACTTATGTACGGTAGCGAGGTCTGGGGTGTAGCAGCCAAATCCCACAGGCTCAGGCAGTGCAAAATAGGTGTATTAAAATAATCACTGCAGCACCTACAAGAATGATAGATTTACATAATTTGTTAGGTTTAGATACAATTAGACAATATCTAGCTATTAAGAATAAAACGTTTTTTGATAGGGCCAATAATTCCAAATTTGACAACATTAAAATAATTTCGACTAGCAATAGCAACCTTAGAGATAGAAGCACTAGGTTTTAGGTTTAGTAGAATTAGGTTTTAAATTCAGATTAATGATTAAATTAGTTTAGGGCACGCCTGGACCTGATCAATACAATTAGGCAAGCCATCGCAAAAAAGAAACAAAGGCAAGAGCTACACTTGGAACTTGAGTTTAGGACAGCCCTCGTGGCCACCACAAGGTACCACCGGCTCCAAGCAAGGCCTGCGAGAGATATTCTCTCGCAGGTAGAACCTTTTAGGAGAGATACGAAGGGGCTACCTTTGGGTATGCCTTTTCCTTTTTTGAACTAAGGTTCCCACAAGCCGAGGCACCTCGGCCTGTTTTGAGAGGTGTATGTTCCGGGGTCGCAGACCTTGGGCATACGGTAAGAGTTGTTCGCTATTCCCATTGGAATAGTCGGCTAGCTGCCTCCTAAACTGGTCGAGGCATGGAGAAGGGAATGCTGCGTCCCCACAGCAAACTCCTCTCCCGCTATCGGAAGGGCGTGGGACAAGTACCCAATGCCCGACCTACCTGATGCAGGTTTTTCTAGGGTTTTCCCTGCATTTCTTTAGGCGAATGCCAGGTAGGATCCTTAAAATATAGCCCGAGGGCCCTAGTTAACCCTTGGCTACCTTCCTCTACCCCCTTTCAAATCCCTTCCTATGCTATTAAAGGGGAGTTGCCCAAAGTGGATTACCCTCGTGTAGCCTGTTGCCCTAAAAAAAAGGATGCCTTTTCCTCTCCGTTTTTGAACTAAGGTCCCCACAAACCGAGGCACCTCGGCCTGTTCAGAGAGGTGTATGTTCCGGGGTCACAGAGCTTGGGCATACGGTAAGAGTTGTCCGCTATTTCTATTGGAATAGTCGGTCAGCTGCCTCCTAAACTGGTCGAGACACGAATGCTGCGTCCCCACAGCAAACTCCTCTCCCGCTACCGGAAGGGCGTGGGACAAGTACCAAATGCCTGACCTACCTGATGTAGGTTTTCTAGGGTTTTCCCTGCATCACTTTTAGGCGAATTGCCATGTAGGATCCTTAAACCATAACCCGGGTGCCTTGTTAACCCTTGGCTGCCTTCCTCTACCCTACCACATCCCCCCTTTCAAATCCCTTCCTATACTATTAAAGGGGAGTTGCCACAACGTGGATTACCCTCATGTAGCCTGTTACCCTTTTAAAAAAAAAAAAAGGTTCTGGCACTTTGTCTAGAAGATGACGACAGAGCTTTCAGTTGTCAATACGTAGCATGTAAATATAAATATGCAAAAAACCCGTGTGAATACCGAGAACTATTTACTGAAGTACTACACTGGAAAAGACTTCAATCTTTGATTAAAAATATGCTGGACCAATTTGGTGCATATACTGAGACATACAGGTTTAGTTAATTACTTGAGTGGAGGGCTGGAATAGTAGTAAGAACACAATGGAGACTCTGGCAAGAATAAAAACTTTTAAGCCTGTACTGTAGTGGAAATTGAACATATTTTCTGTAATGAACCTAATTGGTAACATAGGATGACTCATAAGTGATTTTGAAATTTTCCAATTTGTAAGTTGAATTATAAGATATATGTAAAGTATTTCAACAGTTACAGTTACATAATATTGATACTTATATTAGGCCACAAGTTTTCTGTGACATACATTACGAAACATTGTAACTGCTCTTTTCGATCACAAATATAATACAAAAAACTGATTTATCCTATCTTTTAGGTATAACTAACACAAAATTAACAAAGCTTAACACTTTTCCATATTTTACATGACATGTAACTAAGGCAGAGATTAAGAAATTTCCTCCTATTTATCAATTTGCCATAGAGATTTAATTTTCATGATCATAAAAATATTTATCATAAATAGATAGGATACATTTCTTATAGTATTCTCTACCCACTCGTTAAAATTATTTATCAAACATAAAAATAATTAATTTACTTCTTGAGATAGCAAGTATTTGATTACAGTTGGGCAAAGCATAGCATAGTGATTGAATTTCTAAGCATGAAGCACAAGAAACGTGTCATAAGTTGAAGATCCATAATCGATATGATATCGAGTCTTCACTTAGTAATTGAACAAAGAGTGCTACAAATTTTTATTTGTACACATTTAAAATAATCATTATTCTGCAGGTACAGATATAACTACATTATTAAGTGAAAATTACAACAATTTGAATGTTATCAATTAAGAGTACACAAATATAATTATTTGGTATATTTTAAATGTTTATAATGTACATCTCACTCTAGCCACATGAAAAGCTCAGAGGTGCTGATTCATGAAGTAACAATATAAACTCAATGATTCCATAAATGCATGAATTGTCCTTAAAATTATCTTAAATATAACATTTATTTTCACAGAAATAGACATCCATTTGATAAATTCCAACTAATGACATTACTAAATTTTGGTGCTACATTTGAAGTTACATTCATATAACTGAGACTACACTTGAAAACATATTATTCTGTTAATCTGATAAAAGGCACTTTGTTGTTAGGTACATATATTAACTTATTCATTTTTTTTTCAATTTTATTAAAAGTTTTCAAATATATTCAAGAAGTAACTTCCAGAATGTTGCACAAACTTACTTTTCTACAATCTTAAGATGCTACTAGAAAAATAATTAACATGAATCAAACCAGATTCACAGCTGACAACGTGATTTTGTAAAATATAAATAGCTACAAAAATTTTAAAACTACAAATGGTGGCAAATGTTCTGATACTTAAAGTTGTATTGATTCAGAAATTAAATACACAAGTATTTTATAACCTTAACTTAAAAAATGTGTGATGTAAATTTTAAATACTTCAGTAAATAATAATATAAAATAGAACAGTCTTTCATTTGATTACATTATTGAAATTAATTCAATCAGACAATATTTTTGGTACATTAAAATATGAAATTTATTAAAAGTTAACTATATATGTGAAAACTGCACTTTTTTCAAATAAATAAATATATTATAGCATGAAGACTGTCTAATTAATATACATTAAATTGTATGACCTCAAACCTCATTAACCAATCATCTTAAGCTCCAAATACACAAAACTAGGGATGCCAATTTAAAAATATGGTGTGTTGTGTTTAAGTGTACACATCATTCAGGAAACAACTTCCATAGATTATACTGAAGTTATAGCACATTAAAATTTTGCTAATTTCTTCTAGCTTAAGTTTACCATTCACTTTTATGTCAATCATGGATATCACATTATCAGAATTTGAACTATTTTTTCGTGGACAACTAATTCTCATATTACAGTTAGTAGTGGTACACTACCGTTTAGCAATTCACACAAAAGAACAAGTCACATTTACAGCAACATATTTTGTTGGGCATTAAACACTTTTTGTAATACAAAATTATTCACAATTAGTCAAATGTTCTTTATGGTTATGATCATTGGTGTTCATCCAGCGTTATAATATAAGAATTTTGGTACTCACATATATAATACCATTCTCTAAAGAGCAAATGAGCACTAGTTATATTAGAATATTTATAACTTCTGGCAAACATTATCCACGATTAAGTCTAATTTTTTTTTCACACAGTGTATGTCAGTGTTCATCAAGTATTATAGCACCTTCCTCTGGTCCCAAACCACTAGAAACTTGGCGACGATGGAGCATGGCATCTTCATAGGCTTTGCGTACAGCTTTGCGATCTGCAGGTTTCCTAGATTCTATTAATTTAGCTTGATCTACTTCTGGAGCCAATCCTAAGGATTCAAGTTTATTGCGTGGAAGCCACTGCCTGTAATATCAACAATGGTAACAGTATGACATGAATCCTGTAAATTGCATAGTTATTAAAATAAATATATTTGAAGATTGGTGAAAAAGACCATTCATATTCTCATGAAAAACCTAAAACACTATTTTATACTTAAGTAATGTATCTACTTGGAAGGCTAAATAAAGCCAACCAGCATATTTCTTAATGTTGGTTTTTGTAAAAGTCTTCACTAAATGATTACAAATATGTACGATCATATTAACAAGAGCTAACAATATTTACTATCAAACAACCACAAAGTAAACAAAATAATTACCAAGTTCTCTTAGTGTCAAAAAACAGAACTAAATATACTGGTTCATCATAATTTGAAGCAAGGGCTAAAACATCAAGAGGAGGTGCAGGTATGGGAACCCCATTGTGCAGGTAACCAGTTCGTGGCATCTTTGGATTGATGATCTGTAAATAAACAAACAAAATATTGTTTTAAACATTTTAATTTACATATGAAAGTTGGAGAATACACTTGAAAAGATCTCTAGAAAATTTCAAGGATATGATCCTCTATACCAGCTCATACTGCATATTCTTCTCACATCAATCATGAAAGAAAACCAAAAGATATATCTTACAGAAAAAACAAGAGGTGGAGGGAAGTAAATTGTGGTGCTACTGTTAAATGTACAAAGTTTCAAATTCCAGTATTCAGCATTCATTCAAAAAGAGCACACATTTATCAGTTTTTATATATTAATAATTGTGGAACTTACCAGAGCCGGATACCAAGGATAGCCTCGACATTTGGCCCAAACTAAATCCAGAGGTTCGAGACTTGGTCCACTTGTTCTCCCAGGTTCTTCTTCCCCTGCTGAAGAATATGCACCCCCTCTTAGGCTGCTGCCACCTGAACTGCTGCCTCCTCCTTCCTCCTCTTCTTCTTCTCCTTCTTCTTCCTCTGATGTTGTGCAACTCCAACAGCTCGAGTCCGACTGTGTCTCTTCATCTGTTTCGGCCGGGATCTCTGGCGCAAAGACGTATGCTCTGTTGCTCAGTACAACTCTTACAACATCAATAAAACTCCCAACTCTCATTATCCAGAAAATTAACTTGTGAATAGACGGATATGAATATTTAGCATTATTTTTCAACATTTAATTATTTGTAAGAAGTTAATAATAGTTTTGAAACTTGGTATACGAAATCCATTTCTTTTATTAAAAGAATCCTACACAACTGTAAAATATTTCAAATTTTATTTCAAATTTTATGTCAACTGAACAACAATTTTATTAAAATTTACTTTGTCTTCAATTGTTAGTTATACTGCAAATATGACTAAATTGTAGAGTGCAATATAGATATACATTTCTTCATTTTAATCATTTTTGTACATAATCTGGTTTAGAATGAAAATCAATTAAATAGCAGATAGTTTATTTCTAAAAAACTTGTCTACCGTAAGCAGGTAGTGAAAATAGGGGTGCAGCACTGTAAATATGAGGAGTAGTTTGTACAGTAATATAAATAGGGGAAATGAAGCAAAGAAAATTTAAACTGAACTTCCATACACAGTTCAAAAGGTCAATAATTCTAGGATTAATATGAAAGTCATATAATGTAACTCACCCCCTCCACTGCGGTAAACACGAAAACTTTCTGTTGTTGGAAGAGGTGGTGCAGGCATCAATGAGCTTTCACTACTGTTACCCAACAGCATGCTTCCAGATGCCTGCTGTCCATCAGAACCTATACGGTCTTGTTGATTATTACCATCTGCCACATTCTTTCGAGGGCGTCCAACTCTTCGTCGGCTAGTATTGGGGGTTGAATTGTTAGTGACACTCCTATAAAAAGATTTAAAAAATTAATAGAAATATCTACTAATAGCCTGCATACCCTTTAAAAATATAGTAAGTTCATAAAGTTAGATCTTATGTCAAGAAATGTATATATAAGTTCTTGAACTATACATGCTAGATCCGATTCCTGGTGTTTCCGGTTTTCGGAAAGCTGCAGCTGCTGCTTTTCGTGTGAAGAGAACAGCTGTTCGCCTGTTCACTCCCGATGGAGAAACAGTCAATTGAGACTGATGATCAGCCGGAGACATTTTTACAGGAGTAACAGGTGGGGTCTGGAGCATTGACTCTACAACATAAATTTTATGAATATTAATAGAATATTTTATTTTAACTGTTTCAATATTGATAACCTAAACTGATCTCTTCTGCCTTGATAATTCTAAAAGTATTTTAAGATTGAAATAGTTTGGATATTCTTTTAAATTAACTACTAGTAGGTAAGTAGCACAAAGTTTTACACATTTTATGTAATTATATCAATTAATGGTGTTCTTTAAATAATTAAAAATGTACTAATTATATCAATTAATGGTGTTCTTTAAATAATTAAAAATGTACTAATTATATAAATAAATAGACAAATAAGAGACCAAATTAAATGCTAAATTAATTTTCTTACGGCTCTTGCTTTTTTGAATTACCTGATAAAACAAGGATTGCAGAAACACAATGTTTGAGGTTATTTGTCTATATATTTATGTAATTAGTAGATTTTAACACAGACATTATGGATTATAATTCTATTAAAAAATTGTTCACAATAACTGATCAAATATAAGTTGAAATTAAAATATAGGAAACTTAAGTGGTTGTATCAAAATTATATCACACAAAATATGTTGCCGAAATGAGAAATGTTTTTTGAATAGTCAAATCCACAGTGAATATTACAAATGGACAGACCAAATTATAATAAATAATTATTTTAATTGTAAGAACCAAATACCTTTAGATGGCAGAGAATCAGGAACTGAGGGGGTTTGGGACATGTTGGACTGTCCTGAAGATGCTACT
This sequence comes from Zhengitettix transpicula, assembly GCA_037074705.1. Classification (NCBI taxonomy): domain Eukaryota; kingdom Metazoa; phylum Arthropoda; class Insecta; order Orthoptera; family Tetrigidae; genus Zhengitettix; species Zhengitettix transpicula. The sequence continues at coordinate 181,768,844 of CM073591.1, read as the reverse complement.
TTATTTGATGATGGAGTTGCATTTTCACACACACCAATACCAGCAGAATCTGAACTGCACTCTCGTTTTGGACGGCGCCCAGGTTTCCTCCGTCTTCCCCGTCTCACAACTATAAAAAAAGTCACATCTATGAAAAATAATTATTTGAAATTATAAAAAAGTAACAATAATAATAATCTGAATTGTCTACAAAATAATTGTTAAAAACAGTCTATTTGTCAGAAAGATTTATTATAATATTTGAAACAATATTCAACAGATGCAACATTTCATTCGTAATTGGGTCCTTTCATGTATAAAATTCAATTCAGTTATCTAAAAAAGTTTTACATAAATGATCATTTTTAATACAAATTATGTATCTAATTTACAGTAAGTTACAATTTATTATAAGGAAATTTAGAATAACAAATTTCTAATGAACAGTTTCCACATACATTGGAGCCCAAATGACTTATTGACAAAGCTGTTTTCTTATAATAAACTAGCCATGTGCCAGCGTTGCCTGGGTGTTTATTTACATTAGCCTGTAGAAAGAGTTGATTCTACACTAACCTCTTGGTAAGCATTTCATTAACCAGAATCAATAATGTTGCTATTTGGAACATTTACCCATAAAAGTTCCCCTCCCTGACCCTATGCAGAAAACTTCAACTAAACCAGGATGATGACTGATGGTACTTCAAAAACTCACAAATTCTCTTATTACATAAAATAAGAGTCTAAAAATCACAGCAAATAAAAAAGTGAGAAATACTGACAGTACATTATGGTAATAAAGAATAATTTGGTACCATAAGACCTCAAAAATACTTGGGGTATGTGAACCATGTCCACCTGCATGTCAAGGACAATAAAACTTCCTTAACGACCGTAGTTATTGTGAGAATTAAACTCAGAAACACCTATAATGTTATAATTAACACCAAATCTCAGTTTTTTTACATTATTTCCACCACCAACTGTATGCGTCCTTCCCTCCAGTGTTTTTGAAATGAAATTAAGAACTTTAATCTTCTAGAATGACACTGTAAAATTCATGGACCCTGAAAATGTTTTATTTTACACTAATAATGGCTGTTTACAAATATTTTTAAATGCCAACCCATCCATCCCTAGATGAGCTAGATGCATCGTAATCCTCAGTGTTTGTTTCTGGATTGTAAGTGTATCAAGACTAAGAAATTGTTCTAGGTGTTTTAAGATTTTACGCAGAAATTTGTTTTCCCCTTACAGCCCCACTACTAAGGACTGAACAACATCTTAACAAGTATGGTAAATATCAGAATTAAACTCTGTACTTCCATAACCCCAGATTCAACGCCTGTCTCAGTTGTTTACACATTAATTTTCTATAATGGCCTTTCACCCACTTCCTCCTCCACCCCTAGACTTAGGAGCTCAAATACAGCTTAACTGACATAGTTAATGTTAGAATTTAAATCACTGACTTCCATAACCCTGGATTTGAACTAATCTCAGTTGTTTCACATTATTTTTATGTAACACCCTCAACATTCCTTAGTTTCTTACTGTAAGGTGGTGAAATTATACACTAAAAACATCTGGAGAGAACTATTAATCTCATTGAACCCGAAAACTAATTATTCACTGCCAATATCGGCTGCTTTAACACATTTTATATGAAGATGAAAATTTATCGTAACACTGAGAAGCAGCAAATTAATTGTACCAGTAGGAGAAACTGTATTATTAATTTTCAGTCTCTTTTCAAAACTACAGGAATAAATCTAGAGAAATAACATTCAAATAATTTCCTGGCATTTAGCGAAATACCTGAAAGGGTTCACAACAGACTGAACTTTTCTAATCTGTTCCTACAAGGATGCTTGTTACTGTCCTACTCCCCTGGTCTGCCAAACAGATGTATGAAAGTGTCTGTCATAAATTTTAAAAACAGCAGGGCCCTCCTAAAAATAGCCTGACCACCATCACTTACACCCCTGCTACCTTCATATTTAGTCTTTTTCAAGACACTTCAAAATACTTGCTGATTTTATTCAATTGTGTTTAATTTTGAACAATGTTTGAGGAATTCAAAATGTTGCCTCATTACAACATATTTATTGAAACAATAAAGTTTATCTGACAAAACACTGCAATATTCATAGACATGTAAGTTTGCAAGGGCTTAATATTTGTAGATCAAGATAAATTTTATTTTTCAGATAAAGTGGGGAATGGACATCAAAGCTACTTAGATGTAAAAATAAAATGCTTCAATTAAGTTAATGTAAGAAAGTATTGAAATAAAATTAACTCAGGGCATTGGCATTCAATATGTGAAATATGGCACTGAATATTAATTGTGTACATTTAATGGTATAAGTTTCTGAAGAGCCAATGTGAATTAAGAAAAACAAATAATTAACACATGTCTACAGTAATTAAAATTAATAAATACATAAGAGACAGTGATTTACCAAGAGTACATGAAACAAAAATTATTCTAGCTACCATATGTAGCTTTTCTCAACAATTAATTATCAAAGAGTTCTACACCGTTTACCTAACTTATTTTTCTTCTCCCAAAATATAATAAAACTAAAAAAAATACAAAAAATCAAGTCATTTGTGGTATTATTAAAGGCAGGTGGCTCTCTTCAGATTTAAACAGGGAGACAGGTCAATGAAGAACTAATGAGTCATGCCAGTTAGCATCCTTCCTCCTGGAATAAAATCACTTTTGTGGAACAGATGGCTGAAGTATTTATGCAACTTTAGTCATTATATTACATGAATAGATGTTGATGACAGAATATTTTGAAAAAAGGAAGTGTTCTTTTAGATTTAACTCTTATCCACCTTCTATCTGCAAGTACAGAATTGCATATAGACATTCTTTTATACGTTTGATACTAGCTTAATTGAGATACTATGCCATGTTACTGAATACCAATACCCAGCCATTATAATAATAACAAATTATAATATCTAGAAATAAAATAATAATGTTTTCCAAGAAGTCTGAAATTATATAACACTTTGTGTGTTTGAAAATAGTACAACCACAAATTCATGTTTACAGTATAGGTGCCTGAAAACAGTTCAAATTAAGAATAGGAAGAAATATAAAATTTATTATTTTATAAATATAAATTTAAAAGAATAACGGCCCTTTTGTGCCTTTGTAATTGTAAATAAATAGGTCAAATTATTGAAAGATAAAATGTAATATTTAAATTAATTTGACAATTATAATTTAATAAATAAGCAGAAAAAGTCAATTTGTCATAAAAATATGCATTATTAAACTAAAACAGAAATAATTACAATGTTATGACTTAAATTTATTGTCATGGATTGCATCCTATATGCTACATATTCATTATAAATCTACTACATTGAATGGTAGAAATAACACTAATAATTTGAATGAAATTTAAGATACTTTGTTGTTATAATGGAATTAATTTATATCCAAAATTATATATTTCTATTAGCCCCATACATTGTTAACTTTAATGGTATACAATGTTACTTTAACTCACTTCACCATTGTTTCCTTCTTAAAACTCATTTTGGTTACAACACAGTCCATGACACTAAATTTATATTAGACATCCAATTTTAACAAATACATATATGCATATATTAAAACCTGTAATATAAAATTTATATTTTAATTAAATTATTTCAAATCTGTAAATTTGAATAATTTATTTAAGACTATTACTTGAAGTGCCATACTGTTGATATTATTTCTTGTTATAGTTCAATAATAATTTTTTTTCTGACAAATTGGCTAGTTTTTGGTTTATTTAAGAAAAATAAAAAAATGTTTTCATTCCCAGGCAAGATCAATTATGTTATAAATTTTTGTTTTTTTTCTTTACAATCCAGGATATATTTTAACAATTACAAATCAGTTATATGATAGTTATGTGTATTCATAATCTACATTTTACTAGTTGATCTCCAAAGAAATCCTTATACAATTATTTAATTCCTCTTCATTCACTCCACAAAATAAAGTCATATCAATAAAAAAATTAATTCTCAGATTTCCACAAATAAAAAATATGTATATAACTTATGTATGTAGAACTGGAAATACAATACGCCTGTTTTGAAAATTAATAATAAAATAGCTAAATACAGACAAAAGAAGAGGTGATAAAAATACCATACGTTTGCAGAAACATTGTGTGGTATTTATATAATAACTTTTTTGTATTTTAAAAAAATGATTATGTAACAGTTATTTTAGAAAATCTGAATTTTTTAGCAATATACTACATTTATGATTGATAATTAATTTTTCTTGATACTGAAACTTCAACAAATGTTTAATTCTCTAAATGTATCAAATTTGGTCTTTAGAGAAAACAGTTATTACTGATAATTAATATATCTATAATTTAAAAATCCATTTAAATTTTAATTCTGTATACAAACCATTGTTCTCTGCAGTTTCATCACTTGTTTCTGTCTCCTTGGTACCTCCAGCTTGATTGATAACTGTTCATGGAAAATCAGTTTCTACAATTTCATCATCTTAATGTTGTATTATAATCAAGAAAATAATATACTAATACAAATATAATAGATAAATCAAATAAAGAAATGTGACAAGGTCAATGGATTAAGCCATTTGGATAAGAAGGAGAGACAGACAGCAAGGACATTTAATTGACAGGTAGCATAGTCAGCTGGGACGAAATAAAATTTTTAATATTATCTAGGGCTTCTCCATGAAAGTAGTTCTTAACTGTGTGCCTAACAGGCTTCCCCCATATAATATTGGTATGGAAAGGATAGAGAGATAGGTTGTGGCTTACCTGAAAGTGAAGTGCGGTGTCGCCATGAGGAACTGAAGGTTGTTCTTCCAATTTTCAGAGCCTCACAGCCTCCATCTTCAGGAAGGAGTGTTACACCATTCCATGCAACCTTCAGTTCCTTATAGTGACACTGCACTTCACTTTCAGGTAAGCTACAACCAATCTCTCTTTACTTTCCATACCAATATCATATATATTCAATTCCCAGTAGGTGCTCACGCCCAAAGCCACAATACGAACAATTACAACCAATGCCTCACACTCACTATCCTTAAAGCTCTACCTCCCAATTCATCAGAGGCAGAGCTCCATCTGTGGGAATTTTTCTTCAAACTAACTTACAGTCCAGACAAAGCCCTGGATTCAACATCCTTTAAATAGTGACCTTCCTACCTGCCACCCCTACGAGTCCATGTGAGTATGTATGAGCATGCTTATGCATATATGTGTATGCATACATATGTGTGGGTCCAAGCGTGTGTATGTGTGTGTGCATGTTTATATGTATATGTTTAGACAATGCTATGTATGAATGATCACTATCAGAACCTTTCCTCTGCAACAACCTCCCCTTGAGAGAGAAAGTTGCTGGTCTGGTGGGGTGTATTTGTTTATGGGCTACTAGCCATGCGGCTGTCAAAACTCCGCAGTCTGCAGCTGGCCAGTGTAGAGAATGGTGTAACACTCCTTCCTGAAGGAGGAGGATGAGAGCCTCCGAAAATTTGAATAAGTACCATCAATTCCCTCATTTCTTCTGCATCCCCCCTTTCAAATTCCTTCCTAATCTAATCATGGGAGTTGCCACCCCTCATGTAAGGGGGGGGGGGAGGAGTTAGAGTAGTATCGATGTTTTGGAGAAGGTAAAATTTTAAAGTTTTTTTAAAGAGGGTTTCTGCATTGTTGGACTAATAAAGAAATATTATTCTGCATAGTTTAAATGAGTTGAGAGATTTCGGCAGCAGATAAAATTTATTTCTGTGAATTTTTTTGGTTTTATATTTGAACATTTAATCGACTGGTGCCAACTGCCAAAATATATTGTGGTCTGACCACTTTGATCACAATAACACTGACTGTGTCCAATGTAATAATTTGATCATTGACAATATAATTAGCGATCTTACTCACGAAATAACTGGTGGCTGTGGTTAAAACATATTGAGTCTATAGTTTGGTTCTCGAAACAGATTTAATTGTGTGTGATGTAAAAGCAAAATTTCAAAGTTTGAAAGTTTTCATAATATATTTGGTGTAAATTCTGTGATGTTGAAATTGAAGACCAACCAAAATTGGTATGTAAATGTTGTATTTTAAATTTGGTAAAATATCTTGTAAACATTGCATAATTGTTGTGCTGTCAAATTTCACTGAATTTCGTGTGTTTAATTTTGGGGATATTGTAGAAGTTGTCCATTTGGCAAAATATAATTCAAAACTTTTCTTGTAAATTTGATATTTTATTTTGATTTTATACTTTTTTGAGGCCCAATAAAACGTCCTGAGATAAAACAAGAGTCTTATTTTAATCAATAGCTGTGGCAAAATATTATGTTAATTTTATACGTAAAATTAATTTTTCTGTTTTTAATAAATTATTTGAATATTATATTAATTAAATTTCAGCTTCATCATTGCTAAACTTTCACTAAATTTTAAGAATTGCTATTAAAATTTAATAACTTGACAATTTCAGAAATTTGATTTAAATGGTTTAAAAAAGATGTCATTAACTACTCATAAATTATAAAATAAAGTAAAATTTAAATTCCTTTAAATATTTCAAAGTTCATTAATACATTGAATTGCTCATCAAAGTAAACTCAAGTAGATAAACGCTATATAGTAGTGTAATAAATTAAATAATTTAAAAAGTTTAGTTTTGAATATTGAAATATACAGACCTCCTCCACCTACCCAAACCTACGACTTATGCACATCAACACATCCAAACCATACCACCACACACAATCAAACCACCTAATGACAGCATCCTCAACCTATCCTCAAAAATTTTAAATGACGATGAAATTTCTGTCTTTGACAATGGACTCACTTTCTCCACCATCCTAGACCCCTTCAGACTTGCCCATGATACCCTTAAATTCTGTCAAACAGTCCAGTGAAACTACATTTCACTAAGAAACCCCCTATCAACATAGATCTCCATAACTCTCACTGCCTTTCCAAATTTAAAGAAGTTTCCAAATTGCCATCTCCAAAAACCAGCCAAACATCCACTTCAAACCTTCACCCGCACCCTAGTCTCCCACATTACCTCACCATTCTTCCTTAACTCCCTCCCCAAACAACACAACATGACCTGTAACCATCACCTAGCCCTCTGACCTCAAGAACAATAAGGAAATTGTCATTCTCCTGGTTGACAAGAGCTCCACTGTTGTTGTCATGGGCTTGGAGGAGTACACAGCTGAGGCACTTCACCAGCTAGGAGATGACAAAATGTACAAGCCTATACCCACCGACACCAATCCAGCCATTACTTCAGAAATAGACAAGTTTACCGTTCACATGAAAAAACTCCAAAAATTGTAGTCAGCTTCCATTAAACTCCTCACCCCCCCCCCCAAAACACCTTCTACCTGCTCCCCAAAATCCACAAACCTGGTGTACTGGGCCGCCTAATAATTGCTGGCTACAACTCCCCCACTGAGAGGATTTCTCCATTGGTTGATGAGTAGTAGAAAAAGTACCCTAGTTCATCAAAGACACCAACCACTTCCTCTGCTGTCTCCATTAACTCCCTAAATATCTTTCACCTGAAACCCTTTTGGTTACTGTAGATGTTGTCTCACTCTACACAAATATCCCCCATGCCAATACTTCAAATTTTCGGAGGCTCTCAGCCTCCTTTTTCAGAAAGGAGTGTTACACCATTCCATGCACTGGATGTCCACAGCAGGCTGGTGCATGGAATGGTGTAACACCCCTTCCTGAAGAAGGAGGCTAAGAGCCTCCGAAAATTTAAAGAACAACCTTCAGTTCCTTGTGGCGACACTGCACTTCACTTTCAGTTAAGCCACAAACTATCTCTCCTGCCTTTCCATACCAATATTGCAATTATATATATAATGTCTGTGTGTTTGTATATACTGAATAATACTAATAAAAAGATTAAATAGCCAAAAATTTGCCAAATATAGCCAATTATTTGGCTATTTTATCTTTTTATTAATTTTCAAAACTGAATATTACTTTACCTACAGGTGTAGATATTGATTCAGATCCACTAATGAGTGACGTAGAACGTCTTGTTGATGTGCGTATTTTTACATTTTGAATGGATGTTTTTTTCCCATTAACATCATCTTCATCAGTTGTATCTTCATGTTCTGAATCAGACTCAAATCCATCTTCCCCCTCTGTAAAATGTAACATACAATTTTTATAAGAAATTATTTTGTGTGGATTGCCAACTTTGTAGCAAAGCTATAATATTTGTTATTTCAATTAAACAGAATACAGATACACATGGATAGAAGATGGAGTCAATATATACACAATTTCTGTAGAAAGAGCTCTTGGGGTTTCACCTGGTTAATATTGATTAGCATGTCATGTCTGAATGTCCAACAGCTCTGTTCTCTTTACTTGGAAGATAACAAGAGAGGTGCTTGTCGTTGAAACATTGTGTGTTAATAACAGTTATACCTAGGTGGAAACATGAGAGTTTATTCTACAGCAACTAAACTGGAGAAGCTGTCTTTGATCGTTGATCATAAAATTGATATTTGAACACATCCAGAGTTATTTTTATTTATAATATACAAATTAATGTTATAACTTCCAGTACTAACATCCTCCAATTTCTGTCTCAATAAACTATTAACAATTATTTTAAATATGTAATATTTATAGTTCTTTCTCAAAACACAGTAATGCCTATTGAGAAACAAATTCACTCAGTCCAAAACTACCATAACTGCAAAAATTCAACTATCCTTCTACCACTATCACTGATTGTTGGTATAAAATTATTTAGACAACATATATACTGTGTTCAACTAACATCAACCTCAACAAATGGAAAGCTCTTGAGTGAGATATTTTCATCAAAAATTCTACCTGCCACCAAAGGCAGTAGAAAATTATTCCTGACACTTCTGATTTTTGCAACAACCTGCAGACAGGTGAAGGGTGACACTTATTCACCTTTATCAAAGTTCAACAAATACAATATAAATAAAAAGTATACAAATCACTGAAAAATACCACCACTCTTTCCTAAACCACCCCCCTTACTGCAAAGAAAAATAAAACTCATATTTTACCGATAGCAAGATGTAGATGAGCCACTGGCATGCTTTAGCTTCCTTCCTATACACACACTACTCAAAACTTTGCACAATAACTTGCGTATTAATAACATCCTCAAATTATTTTACTGTTCCCACAAAATATTTTAATTCCAAGCTAGTGGAAGTATTTTCATAAAAGCTGACACACAGGAAAGTCCACTGAATTCTACACTATGATTTCTTAAGGTGAATATTAATTCTACTGAAACATATTCTTCACTGAACTTTTAATTTTCTCCATTTAAGCAAATTTCTCTTTAAAATAATTACTAATTTAATAACATACCAGATGGTGTCGTGGACGTAGCCATACGGCGACGAAGCTTAGCGAGAGCAGAACGAATTAATCTTAATCTTTTAGCTCTTGATGGCCCAAGCTTCATATGGTGGCAACGATCTTGAAGTTCCATTAACTGAGCAATGGCTTCACGTCCCTAATTTCATTTGATAATAATTGCATTTATATTACACTCAATGTGTGGATAAAAATAATTATATCTAAAACTATAATTTCTATTATAGGTTATAGAATAGTAAAGCAGATAATTAAATTTTGAAATTTACAGAATTTATAACTATTAGTGGAATTTGGAATGTTTCATTTTCTATTGGTCAGTTCCAATAGAATAAAGTTCACTTGATCTTTCTAATCTTTCTAATAAGGCAATGATCAGTAAACTCAACATCTGTAAGAGATTTATTTTTTAGCTTTGGTCACACACATACCTTTTAGGGTTTCTAGCTAACAGACGAGCTAGCATTCTGTCAATGCCTAGAAACCCAGAAGTGTTCTATGCAATTATAAACCACAATTAATGTGATCACATGTATACCATGAAGAAATTATTATTTTCTTAATTGTTTATGATTATTTATTATACAGAAATTAAGCATAAGTAATACATCCCTTTACATTTGTATAATATAGGGTCAGTCCATATGAAATCAACCAATAAAATAATAATTTGTTTTATAATTTTATTTTGATTGTAAATTTTCTGTTTATGTATGTATCTGGGAGTACAAAACGATTTTTACAATTTCATTATCACTACTTTCTATTTTAGCGGGTCTTTTGTTTAGGAGGGTCAGCTGCTTTCGGTGTTTTCACTAGTTAGCGACACAACTTACACAAATGTGATAAGTTGCAAGGAAAGAACCTAAAACTTGACTAGGAAAATGTGTTACAGTTAGAAAAATGAATAATTTAGGTTTTTTTCTGCAAGAAGGGATTAGTTTTATGTTTCATCTGCTTAAAAATAAAATAGGGGACAATACGTAAGAAAAATTTGACATCATTTAAATGCTTCCTTTAGATTTTAAAGTTTTCTTGGAGATTTCCTCAGCCAAAAAAATAATGAAGCTAAATAAGTCCCAGCAGGAAAAAAATGAAAAACATTTCAGAAGCTGTTAAAAGAAAACTAGAGGAATCATTTAATAAAAAACTAACTGATATCTCTCTCTTCCTTCTAGCAGTAAGTGTACTTACTGTGAGTGAATATGACAAATTAGTACACATACTTAAATAAAAATTTGCCTTAAGTACTAATGAAGAAAAAACAAAATAATTAGTTTGCTATCTGAACAATTCAGCAAAGTGACCTTTCTGTTCTTTAAAAACTTGGCATTATTGTTTCAAAACCTATGTTGTAACAAAATAGTAACAAAAATTGTATAATATTTCTTGTTTAAACAATCCAAAATGTTTCTATTTTTTAAGGTATATTAATTTTAAAATGAAAAAACTTACATCTGATAGAAAATAATGAATAAGAAAGATAGCCAATACAGAAATGTCTGTATTGGCTCTCTTTCTTATTCATTATATTAAGTTTAAGCAATAAATTCAAGTAAAAGATCTATTCAGTTGTTTACTAATCTTCTTTTTCCAGTATTTGCTGTGCTTTTTAGCACAATGGCATCTTCATCAATGAGTTTCATACAGTGTATTTTGAATTTTTCCTAAATTAAAAAACTACTTCTGATTTTAAAAAAATGATGAAATTTTGTGTGTTTATTACCAGGAACACATTTTCCTAGTTAATTTTTAGACTATTTCCTTACAACTTAACACATTTTTTGTCACAACATGATTTATAGATGGTTTGATTGAGAATAAGATGGTTTTATATCAAGCTAATATCTTCATAAAAAAAAGTAATTTAACTTATCAATGCCAAAAACGGCAGATCCTCATAAACAAGATGCCCTTTAAAATCCAAAGTAGTAATAATAAGATTGAAAAAAAATAGTTTTGTACTCTCAAATATACACATAAACAGAAAATGTACTATAAAAAATAAAATAAAATATGTCAGCAACACCGATTGGTTGATTTCATATAACAGGAAATAATAATAATGTGGTAAAACATTGGATTTAATTATGATGATCCAAGAACAGAATGATTAATTTTGATTAAAAATATATGATTGATTAGTACTTAGTTTATTGCAGTTATTTATGTTAACCAAACATACAATTTTAATTGCTATTTAGCATCACAATAAAATGCTATTTTATCTTTGAATATATTCTGAAAGTCACATATTTCAATTTAAATTAATCACACACTGTTCCTCTGCATCAAAGGAAAACCTAAACTATGTTGTTTTGTATTTGTATCACTTTCAATTAATTACAAATTTTAAGGTAACATTACCCCCATTTCCATTTTTCCGCTGATTTCAGATAATGCATGTTCTATTTCTGCTTCATCTGGAGGATGCCGAGTATCTGTAGAAGTAGGAGGCAGAAAAAGTCCAGTCTGTGGGTCAAATTGGCAGGCCTCCATGTCAATATGAGCCTGCTTTATTAATGCTCCACCTTGCTCTCTCATTTTCAATGCTGCACGATAGAATACAGTGTCTCTGGAGTTGTACGCCATACAATTGTTAATCATTAAGTTAAAATCTGCCTCTAGGGCATCCAAATTAGGATACTCAAAATTTTCAGCCTGTTAATTAAGAACAGAACAAACATATATGTATGACTATATGAATGTGTGTGTGTGTGTGTGTATAAAACAAATAAGGAAATGTGACGAGGTCAAATTGATTAGCCCATTTGGTTATATTATCTCTTCTTTTGTCAGTATTTGGCTATTTTATGTTATTATTAATTTTCAAAACAGACATATTTTTTTCTTTTTAACTTCCTTTCCTATGTATGTGTATGTATTTTTCTGTTATTTTTCTATTGTTGTGACCTAGCTTTCAGAGAGTTGTTGGCTATGTTGGGTGTTGATTGTTGCTGTCTAGCGGCTGGCGTACCTTAGTTTGAATACATCAATTCATGCCTGGCTGACTCACAGTTCTGACCTTCCTTCCTAATAAAGGTGGCTCAGGCCCACAAATATTTGAAATATTTTTACTGCTCAGCCCAACAGGACGAACAGTTGATTTCAGGGTAAGTTGACTTTGTTTTCTCTCTTTCCTATCTATATGTGCTGTTCAATTTGAGCTCGTCAGATTTTTCTTAAGGGTTAAAAACTTAACTTGAAAAGTATTTTTTTGTTGTTTAAAGTGAATGAATTAAATAGGATTAAAGACAAGGCCTACAAAAAATATTCAAACAATTTTTTAAACTTCAACATGAACTAATATTCTAGCTCTTGCAATGTAGCCCAGTAGCTATAAAAATGACCTACGCGAGCTAACAGTCGGATATTACCCCCCCCCCCTCCCCCTTGTATGTTGTGACCAGTAGTGAAAACCAAGCTTTCCAATTTGAAAGGCTTCAGAAAAACTTCTGTGGCCTAAAAATCAAGAAAATTTGCACCTCAATTCAATATTTTGCTAATAGTGGAAGTATGAAGCATTCTATTGAAAATAATGATCGCATCCAACCAGAAAAATGGTTGTATTTTTAAAAACAGATGCGTTTAAAAGAGAATTAAATTCCTTAGAACTCTTTTCGTTGACAAATTAGTATATGACCAATGAATTCAGAGATTTCAGCAGTAGAAATAAGACAAACTGCATTCTTTTCAAAAATGATGTAAAATATCCTACATTTGACAATTGATTTTTACAGTTTTATTCGACAAAATTGCGTAGGCAAGTATACCATTAAATGCAGAATGTTATGCTCAACAACTGTCTTCAATAGAATGCTTCATGCTTTAGCTATTAATAAAAAAAACTGAAGAGAAATGCAAAATTTATTGATTTTTAGGCCACAGAAACTTTTTCTGAGGCCTTTAAAGCCTTAACTTAGGTTTTCATTATTGGCCACAACATATGCAAGTACGAAAAAAACCTGACCTTTTGTGCCATAAGATGTATACAGCTACTGGGCTAATATAAATTTGTTTTTACATTAGATGCTGTCTTCATATGTAATATGGAAATATACTAAGTATTGCAGACTTAGGTCTGAGGAAATAGAGCTTTAAAATAAATTTGAATTACTCAGAGTTTTATGGCTAGATCCAATAAAAATTAAAATGCTGCTGACCTTCAACCGCATTGTGGACAAATCCATTGGCTGCTTTACAACTTCTCCATAATCTAAAACTTCTGTTTGGTCTACTGGTTCTGAGAAAATTTCACCAGTATCTTTGGTCTGTAATAAGTCAATAAGACTAACCATAAAGCATTCTCTAGGACATAACTCAGTGCGAAGACACAGTTCCTTCCTGAAATAAAATTGTATCAAAATAACAATGTTCTATAAACATTTCAGTTAAATGAATTTGTGCCACAAAATCAAATGTGTATTAAAACAAAAGTTACACAAGAGCTATTTCACATAATTATAGGACACACATGCTAACATATATAAGCTAACACATGTATTACATGCATAACAAACAACCAGGCTATTTTACTATTTTGCATTATTAATTTTGTGTATTCATTTACCTGAGTATTGAATAAATTTTCTTCAAACAAAGCTATTAAATTAAAATGTATGCTAGTTATATAAGAATATGAAATAATTAAAACAATCTCTTGTTAGGGGAATTTTTATAATAAAACTGTACAACACCAGAAAAAAAATCATACAGCTATTATTATTGTTATCATAGTTAGGCTCCCTACATGATTGACTACATTGTTGACAAAAATTAACTCAAAGTGTAAAATTTTTAGATGGAATTGAATTTACTAATGAACAATTCAAGGGATATAAGCATGTTATTCTAGTCACAAATTATAGACTTTGCTTGTAATATGGGATTCAGAAATAAATAAAACTAAATGAAGTCTGATCAAATTACTTAATTTTTTTACAGAAACTCTATACTGGTAATAGTTAATAAACACTGGTTGATCCTTGTACCAAAGAGTAATTTTTTTATTATATGACATAAAGATTGTGTCTGCATTTAAGTGAAATTACTTTAACAAACTCAAATAAATAATAAAGAAAAATTTCCTGCAAAAAAAATTTCACAATGTTGCAATCCATAAAAATATAATTAGAAGTAGATTTCCTTCCAACATTAAATTATTTTTTGAACAAATTTCTCATCACTGCATTTAAAATTCTGTATTGAATAATTCTGGGTGGTGTATAATTGACGTCTATGCAGAAAAAGAATTGGGTGAATACCAGTGTGGCTTTAGACACAACAGATCAACCGAAGACCATATCCTGTTATTACAACTCATATTGGAATGAATATAACGTTGGCATACACCACCAATTCATTGATTATCAGGAGTCATAAGACAGTGTTAATAGGACCAGACTATGACTGGTGATGGAAAAGATAAAAGTGTCAAGATAATTAGGCTTGTGTGCATGACACTATGTATCACAAGGGCTAGAGTGCAGATCTTGGGGAAGCTGACCAGGGAGTTTGAAGTGTAGAGAGGACTGAGGCAACGCTTTGCCAACAACCCTCTTCAACTTCAGCTTTGAACACATCATTCAGAAGATCTGAATTTTCAGAAAAAAATCTTACAGCAATAACATCTTTAATATACACCTGTCAAGATGTACATAACTCAAGCATTTTCTTAATCACTCAGAAGACTAAGATTTATTTATTTCTCCAACCAATCTTGTTTCACATCTATAAGCCACAAATGTCTGGTCTCAATAGTGTCACAAATAAACATAATTAACAAATACATAAAAAGGATTTTATGAAATAAGAACTAATAATTAGAATGTATAATTCATACAATTTTACTCAAGTGTTCAGTCTATTTTTAGGCAAAACTAATTGTGCTTACACTTTACAAAGCTCTTTCTTCAGCTTCTCACGCTTGCGCACCAGCTCACACAACAATCGAGCTCGTTCCAGGTCCTGCCTCAGGCACTGCCAGAATTTTAACTGACGGTAAAGCTCTCCCTGCATAAAAGATATTCTCTACTCTCAATCAAATGCACTTACTATAAAGTAAATATTATACATGTTTAAATCATGAGACTGAAATATCGAAAAATTAAACAACACACAACTTCAATAACTACTTACAATAACATGCATAGATGCATCAAATCTAGTTTCAAGTAAACATGGCTAGAAAATGTTAGAAAACATTTTAATTGTATATATTACTCTGGATGTGGAAGAGGAAGTTTCTAAAGAGGATTTTTTGGAACAATATGTGAAGATGGTGTATCTGAACATGGTACACCCATTGCATATTGGGAAAAAGGAATAGTTGCAGAATGATGAGTCCAGGACTTTTCATCAAATGTAGGAAGTGTTGGAAAGAGCATTCCAAAGGATGGAGTTCAGGTCACTCAAGGGTATGTTCTATTTATGAAAGCATTGAGAACTCAATTGATGTATCTGGCCAGATTGTTCAATACCTGAATCCTCTAGATACCTCCTCCAGAAATAAACATCCTATCCATTGTCAAACTACAACAACCCCATACTTGACCAATATAAAAATGTAGTCTACCCTTAACCACAGCATACTTTACTGGACTACAAAATCTCAACTTCATTCCCTGCCTGACACTGGCCATATATAACACCAACCTTTATATAAAAACATCATTCCCACAACACTCCCCACCTGCACAATGGTTGCCTGCATAACATACTTAACCATCCTTGAAGGCCTCACACTAAAACTTATGCCAGGTTGCCAACTTTTCAGAACAGGTACCATGTCTGCTCTATCTTTCAACCTATTAAACATCCAAATTATTCCATAAATAGCCACTTACAAAATGAAAGAAAACATTGCCTGTCTCTCCTTGAACATCATGTACCAGATTAATTGAAGAGCCTGTCCTTGTTTCTATATCGCCAAAAATAAAAATATCTTCCTGAAAACATTGCTAACCACCACAGCACTGTCAAAAACACAATTCCAAAAAGCTTCTCATGCCCAAAGCCACAACATGAACAATTTTAACTAATGCTTCACTCTGACCCTCCTTATAGATGCTGAACTCCTCCTTTGGAAACTATTTTCCAATACAGCCTACAGTTCAGGCAAAGTCCTCAATTAAAGATCTTATATTAGCATCTCTCTAGGGTATATGGATTTATGAAAGCATTGTAACTACAGCAGAAGGCAAAAGATATAATAAAATTAATAATACTGGCCACATTTCTACAACAAGAGCAAGTCAATTATATAATTTCATAAACAAGAAACTTAATGGTACATAATACTTAGACATAACATTCAACTATCTAATTAGATGAATTAAGCATAATAATAAGCTTGTTTAATAAAATAAAGAAACCACTGCAGATTAAATTTTTTTGGCATTCATGAGAACACTAATTAGATAGATAAATATCCAAGTAACAATCAAAAATAAGTGCTAAATAAATACCATACAACATTTCTGCAATCATTATTGCTTTCATGAGTTGATTAAAAAATACAAGAGCTGCAAGAACGTCTCACTGAACTCAAAAGCAAAGCTAATTATCTTTGTTTTAATGAAGTTAAACGACAATAGATGGGTTAGCATAACAATAAGGAGTCATTGCTATTGTTGAGTTTCTTGTACATTAATTGCAGTGATGGTAGATTCATTGTGAATTATTTCTGATTTAAGATGAGACAAGGAGAAAAAATACACTGAAGAGATATGAACACTTTAAATTTCCATAGAGCCAGAAATGTCCTTGTCAAGAAAATTGAATGGAAGACTTTTGACTCATCACAAGAAATGATATTGTAGCAATTTTTTCACAAGTATGTTCTTGAGAAGCAATACCAAGATTTGCACCCGAAAATGCCTGGATTCAACAAGAAATGTCAAATTGATTACTACCTTAAAAAACACTCATTTAGAAGTGTAACAGGTAACATGTAACAGGTTTAGAGAAATCAAGAAATTCTGCTATTTAATCTGATCAAAATATTGTTTTAGATGGTCTCTGAAAGATTAAACATTGTGTTATCATTAAGCCACAGAATTTTTTGTGCAAAACATGTACAATAGTACTGAAAGAGAATATGATAATTTGAATGAAGATAGAATCAGTGAAACAAAGATCAAAAAACAAATGATCAAATAGAACTATACAAAAATAAGTAAAAGCTAAATATTTTTAATAACTTGCACGAAGTAATGAAGTAAAGCAAGAATAGGGTTGATTGAATACACTGACTTATATAAAAAAGTGTCCAGTATGAAAGGAGACTAAATAAATAGAAAAAATTGTGTTACATGGAACTAACAAAAGAATGCATTCGAAGAAAGGAACTGTAGAACACTATAGTTAATTACGCTTTACTCAGTAACTAAATAAATTTCTTGTTGGAACTTGATATCAGTAATGAAGAAAAAAGCATAAAAATCTGATGATCACAGCATTAATAGTATAATCTCTCATTTATGAGAAATTTGGTGAGTTGTGAGAAATATGAGGAAAAAATTTATCAATCAAAATGAACAATGTATTGGAATGACAGATGTGGACTGGCATCAACCGTAAGATATGCATTTCATCCTCAACTGTTATGTATAAAATAGGGTTCTATCATACTTTGAGGAAAATTAAGACATCTCAGAATGTGAAATATCAATACCTGCATAAAAGAATTTTCAGCAATCAAAACTTTTAAAAGATGGGATTCTGCCTTTGGATCTTCCAGCTAATTGAAACAAAACATGTTATATTTATAAAGAAACAGAAACTATGTTACATATGTATTTAAATTTTATAAGTGTAAGGAAGAAGGGTCCCCACTGTATAAGTCAGTCCAGGCAAAGTGAGAATCATAAAAATATGCACAAAGAAAGTTTACACCTGAAAAATCCAGCTTGAGAGTGATATTTTTATGAAACTAACAAACAACTCTACCTGGTCCAGAGCTCAAGGAACACAGTTATGAACCCAAATAAAGAAAACATAAATTAATAATTTTGGAAGTTGTATTTGAGAATTATGGATAAAGTGGGTGAATAATAGAAAATCCCTTAAAATAAATTAGACATAGCATCATCTCACAGACAACTTACTTAATTTAATAATTTTAAAAATGTACTGAAATACTACTTGGTTGAGTTGAGAAGTGGATGGAGTGTAAAGCTAAAATCTCAGTAATAATATCAGACTAAGCCAAATAATATAAGCATACTTTCCACACAACAATGGTTAAAAATATTCCAGAATGTTAGTTTTAATTTGTTTTATATTTTTGGGCAAGGAGGTATGCTAAGCAGTATTTAAAGATGACAAATATAACATATATTCTTGTGAATTAAAATATAAAAATGTCTGTGTTAAAAGTATACTAAATAGCCAAATAAAACAAAAATAAGTTCTATATAAATATCACACATTTCTGCAATCCTTGTTGTTTTTGTCAAGTGATTTAGAAAATGTAAAAGAATGACACACCACACAAACCAGGAGATGAACTCAAAATCAAAGCTAAAGTGAAGTTAAACATAACAACAATGGAAAATCACAGAGGGGTTGAATGAATTGATGAGAGCAGCAAAAAACCTTGTGTGGTATTTACTTATCACTTGTTTTTGTTTGTTGTTTGGCAATTTATTTATCTAATTAGTAGTCTTATGAATGCCAGGAAACTGTTTGACCCAACATTTTAACAAAAATGAGGTTGCATAATACAAATTATCACTCTATGGTCTAGTGGGACAATGTTTTCTCTGCATATTGAAAGAAATTCTTCTGAGAATAGCCATGCTAATGTTTTCCTTGTTTTTTTTCTAGGGTAAATTTCATCTTCATCTGATGTCAATGCTCTAGGCTCATTACTAAACCTGTACAACAACTGTTGCTTTGCTATTCTTGTATCATTAGCATCATGTGTAAGTAAAATGTGAGAATCAAGAAAGATAATGCATTGCTTGGTACAAAACTAATAATTTTTCCCATGAGCAAGATGATAAAACATGGCATAAAGAGAATATAAATTATGTATTTCAGAAAAGAAATGTGGTTAACAGCAATAAGTCTTGGAGCACAGCAAAATAAATGCTTAAAAGTTCTATGCAGCAGCTTTGGAATTATATATTTCATAATAAATTAAATTTAAAGATAGCATATACCATAATTGTGTGAAATTGTATATATTTACAGCATATAAGCAGGCACACATTTAATTGCTAAATAAATAATATTATATAGGCACAGATTAATTATACTAATCTGAGAATTTTTTTAAGGTTTTAATTTAAAGCATTGGAAGAAAATCTGATTAAACATTTAAATTTATTTTACACTAATTAAAACTAAAACTTTCTTTTTTAAAAAAACAATGAATCATTAAATTTCAATTTTATGTAAATGAATTACAGATTTAGTGTTTGAAACAAATTATTCTCAGATTAATATAGAATAAAAATTCAAAATATAACAAGTAAGTAATAGTTAATATCATGTGAGTATGATGTTTGAAGAAAATTAATTATATATCAAATTATAAATAAAAAATTTTAAAAAAAGTTTTTGAGATGTGAATATACTCTAACCTATTAGTACATATAAACATTACTAATAAATTGCAAGCCATAGAATATAAATATAATTGTATGTATTTGTGGGTTTGTTTGGAAAACAAAATTAGAAAAAACAATAATTCACAAAGATAAACAAATTTTAACAGTTTGATAAGTGGTCAGACCTCACATAATTATAAGAAAAACATATTAATTAAGGCTCTATTTACTTAGCTAGTATTATGTTTTCATGTACTCTGTGTAACACACAGTTATTGTTTGCAAATTAAGAAAATTCAATTTTGGTACACACATATCTACAATAAGAAACAGTTTGTGTAAGTCTCAATTTTTTTTTGAACTTTTGTATATAATAGTGAAGTTACTTTATATAATCTATCAATGGTAATTCGCTTACTCTTTACAAATCACACCCATTTAAAAATGGATGTTATCAATTTTTTACAAAGTATGAGTTGCAATACTTCTGTCATTGAAACAATGATCAGATAACATTAAATAAATTATTTTCCTTAACTTCTTTAGCACAGTATTGATATTTATCAACAAAGCTTGGGTGTGATATGAAATGTGTGCTTTGTCACAGTGGTGACGCCAGAGGAATAAGCTTATTCCTTTAATTTTTTTTTGAAAGAAGTTCTTGGTTCTCATGGATGATAAAATAAAACATGTACATCTTTGTTTCAATCATTTCTGCAATTCACCACTGGCTATCATAAATACGTGCAACTGTGTCTTTATTTTGAAGAGTCAATGGTACAACTTTTGCAGTTTGGTAAAGTTCACTTTTAGATTATGTATACTGAGTTTTTATCCAAGTTTATGATTGTGGTATAAAACAATGAAATAATCTAGTAGTTCCTTTAATTTTCAGACAGGAGCTGTATGTACCTTTCTTCTAATTTTCTGGAACTGATTTCTTACCCCCTCAGTACTCATAAAACAATACATAATTCAATTAACATTTTCTTGCAAAAATTAAACATTTCCTGAGGTGTCAAGGAATAAGGAAAATTGAATAGCAAATTGCAATGTAGTATATTGTATAGTGGAACAGAAAACCTTCTACTGCCTTAATTAATAAAGTAATTAAAGTGTAGTAAAATGAAACAATTCATGGGTACCAAACTTAGGTAATCATATAAGCATTACAAGTTCAAAATCTGGTAATTCTATGTAAACAGATGGTATTATTATTATATCATTATACTACATTGTAGTATAGTAAATTGTAATAATGATATATGTAAGCATCTTACCACTGGGCTGTGTCAATTGTGAAAAATAAATCTATCAATCATTTTGTACTATCCCCAATGCCATTGCAGGAATTATTTCCATGACATGATGCAAAAAAAGTGCCATTCTATGTCAAGTACAAAAATCTATTTTGCAACAGCACATCTTTATAACATTCTTTTTGATCTTATATTGGATTGCAGCCACATTAACTAAACAGATGTTTTTATAGAATGATAGTGTTCTTTAAACTTATTTGTTAATTGAAGTTGAAATGAATGTACAGGTGTGGAATTATATTCTAGGTCAGAGGTTGCCAAACTTGCCAATGACGGAAGCTACTTTCACATTTAGAAAGTGTTTGGCGAGGTACCGCCCCACATTTTCAAAATTTAAGATAAAAAAATTATTCTTAAAATATAAAAAAATTATTTTTTAATATATATTACAAACCATATTCAAATAAATTAATTTTTTATAAACTTTCTACTATTGCTCCCCATTTAATACCCTAAATTCTATAAATTCAAAAATTAAATTCACTACAGAATTAGGAAAAAAATAATTAAATTCACTAGGAAGCATCACTTTCCTTCCCTGACTTTAGTAAATATTTCATACACAGTTATATGGCAAGCTTCAGTGGTAAAAACACCTAATGAATATGACATTCCATTTTCATAAAATTTCACTCAACTGCACACTTAAAGATTTCAGAATAAAGTGAGGCTAATATTGGAGGCATTGAAAGGAACATAACAGCGCAGGCACTGACTTGAACCTGTAAAATATTGCACAGGTCAACGACCAGACAGACTGTAACTTGTTGAACCAATCTGTATGTGTAACTTTGTATCTGAAATAGTACAGCGCTATGTATTGTATGTAAAAGCACAAAAATTATTGAGGCTGACAAACTGTTTCTTCTTGTAGAGATTAGCCTTCAAAAATTGAAATTTCTTCATTGTAATTGATAGCTTTGTGTTGCATAGAGTACAAGAAAAACTAATAGTATGTAAGTTAATAAAGGCTTGATTTATAGGCCAGAATGAACTGAACACACTGCAGTTTATTTGAAAAGGATAGGACAACACATTGCTGGGTAATTTAGAAATTCATAGATAACTTGAAAAACAGCACGAGATTTACAACAAAAATGGCCACAATTTTTTAATCAAATAAAATTAGTTTTGAATTACAGAAACATAAGAAAATGCACAAACAATATATTAATTTTTTCTTATATGACGTGGCAACCAATTACTATTTTCAAAATTACTTAGGAAGAAAATGGAGAAAGGTAGATAACACTGTTTGTGACCATTTTCAGACTATTATTTATTAATTTTTTTTAAAAAAATTAGGTACATATTTGTACCTGCCTCAGGTATTTTCTAATTATCACTAAATTTTAACAGCTACTTGACAATATGTTTAAAAGTGTTACTAAGTTTTGGAAGTTCTTCTGATGCACTTCTTAACATACTATACACTAATGATGTTTTATATTGTACAGTAACACACAATCAAGAAATTTTTAGCAACTTTATTGCTGTTATAGCTTTATATTATCATTTTAAAATGTTTCTCATTAAGTGAATGTGAATTTCAATACTTTATTTCACTGAACACTCAATCAAAGTTCTTTAAAAATTTCATTTCACAAAGAATCAAGTTTAACCCTGGATGTGTTCATTGTATACGATGACTTGAAGTAACTTTGGCAATGTTAACTGGAATAAGGTGTTTTGAATTCCAAAGAAAATAGGATTAAAGTGCATAGATGGAACAATAATACACAACCTATTTGAAAACCATGTGGAAACACTAAGAGGAAAACACCAGGAGAAAGAAGCTAATATTAGAAAGAGTTTAAGGCAACTATGCAACTTGTCACCTGTTATTTAACTTATATGTTGCAGAAGCAATAAATCAATTTAAAAAAAACTCAAAACAAGAATTAAATAATAGGGAGAAAGAATTCAAATGCTAATATATTGCAATTAAAGGATAATGTACTGCAAGGGAAGCTTGGGGAAAAAAATAGGGTGAAACTTAAGTCACAATTAGCAACATACAGAAAATTCAGACCCACTGAATATAAAAATTGGTTATGCTGTGGTGGAAGTGAAAAGTTCTGCTATTTGTGGGAGTTAGAATGTAAGCAAATAAGAGATCAAAATCAATATACAATGGACTGAAAAACATTTTTCGATAACTACTGCTGGTGTGAACACTGAAATTGGTTTGAGAGAAAAGTTCCCAAAATGTGTGTGTAGAGTTCAAGATTAACGGATGTGTTACATAGTATATTGTAAAATTGGAACAGACTAGACTGGATGCATTTAAAATGTGGTACTACAGATGAATGTTTAAAATCAAATGAACTTATGAAGTTAGAAATCAGAAAGCTTTAGAACACAAAGATGAGAAAAGAAGCATTTGGAACATGCTTGTGAGAAGACTAGGCAAATTGGTAGGCAGAGAGACAATATTTTTCTGACCCAAAAGAGGACCTAATGCATGAAATAGTTACAGGAGGGGCAGTAAGTATGAATATTTTGAAAAAAATGAGGAAAGTAAAAGAAAATTAAAAATATGATTTGAGCCCATCGAACATTTCCTGTACACACCAAAGAACTTGTTGCATGCACAGAAATATTGTTTTACTGTGTGAAAATATTTTTTATGTAATCAACTTCAGTGAATCTGCAGAATTCTTTCAATTAGGTCACAATAACTGTGTGCGGAAATATTAAAATAATTTAACTAAAAGTAATTCAAAGTCTATGGATATGCTTCTCAATGTTCCCT
Source organism: Zhengitettix transpicula (assembly GCA_037074705.1). Lineage (NCBI taxonomy): Eukaryota > Metazoa > Arthropoda > Insecta > Orthoptera > Tetrigidae > Zhengitettix > Zhengitettix transpicula. The sequence continues at coordinate 181,744,801 of CM073591.1, read as the reverse complement.
CTTCCTTTATGATGGACGGAAAAGTCCAATTGGCAAACTGAACACCTAACTTTCTCATTTGAGCTACCAACCAATGTAATAAAAGGTATTGTTCTCTCAAATGTGCATTGAAAGTAAACAAGTTTTGGCATAATTAAGTTATAAAAGATGAAATGAAACTAATTCACAAACTTTCAATTATGAACAACTTAGTAACAACCCAAACAACCTGTACATAATCAAGAAGCAGTTGCCACTTCTCTTAACTTGAATTGTTACTTGATAGTTATTTATTTGACTCCAACTTCATTTTATAACTGTACCTGAATTTGGACTATGCATAGAGAAAATATACAATACTAAATACTCAAATTTGATAGGAAATTGAATATATTTAGTCAAAAACTACAGTTTTGCAGCATTGCAAACACAATTCAAGGACTGTCTGAGATAAACGAGGACATACAGCAACCCTCAGGTAGGGCCCATACAGACATCAGAGATAGGACAACTTATTATTGGAAGGTATGGTGCAGGGCAATAACAGTAGGGAAAGGCACAGTAGAAAACTGCATCAAACCAGGCTGAAGACCAACTACACACACACAAAAAGTTTTGATTTACCTTCTTCAAATGTTATGTAATTATGAAAATATGAGTTCAAAGGAAATGTTATTTAATATTTTATTTCAAACATAAAAATGCTACCAAGTACAAGCAAAACTATTGCGACACTTCATAAGTTACATGAATTTCTAGTTACAATAACAGTCACAACATTGGAAGAAGTTTGTATACTCTTTCATAATAAAAAAAAAGGATTCATATCACTTATATACTGAAAAAAATATATTAAAGTCATACAAATGTGTGACAAGACCATTAAATCCACAACTGTTAAAATTTACAAATGATAAAACAATTGTAATATTACACACAATTAATAATAGTATATTTAAGAAGTCCTGGGGAATCTCAAAATCTTCTAGGTATGCATTGTTTTAATTTATTGTTACAATATTTTTTTAATTAATATATATTGAATTTATTGTGGTTTTTTATAGATGAATATGGCATATGAATCCCAAAAGTTCTTGGGAGTTATGTAATGTTTTATCTAATAATTGACAAACTTTAGATACTGTTTTCTGAGGTCTTTCAATCCAAAATATTATTTTCATAATTGTTTTCAATATATAGCATAATTTGCTTCCCACTGTTATGATAGTTCAAAAGTTTCAACTATGAGTGACCAGATAGCATTGAGTACAATCCATTTGTAATAAATATTAAATGTTTCCTCTAGTAAAAACGTGACAGTATTTTGGATTTGAAATTTGTTGACAATGATGAGGTAACATTATTATTTAGATTATTTAGGTATTTCGTTGTCTGGGAGTAAAAAGGTGAGCAAGAAAAAGTGAAAGGAAAAAAAAACATGGCATTCGGACTTTATACTGGGACACCTGTCACTTTAGGGCCAGGCTGAATTTAGTAGGTCTGCCACTTAATGAGTGTTTGGACTCTCAAGTTGAACGTCTTGAATGTTGTTCTTTTCCTGATGACTAAGTTTTTCTCGTACTGTTCGAAACATTAGAGTTTCTACACCTTTTTCTGAACTTCTAAACAATGTTTCATGTCATTTCTTTAACCTGCCTCTTTCTTTTTTGTTTCTTTTTTTCCCTACTTTTTCTTGCTCACCTTTCTACTCCCAGACAATGAAAAACCCAAACTATCTAAATAATAATACAGTATTCCTTCAGTACAAATTGAGCGTTGCATCTTTTCTATAGATGAAATTATAAGATATGTTACATCATGCACAACCATTTAAATACACACTATAGAAGGAAGTATTTGAAGTATAAGAGATACAATGTGTTTATCAATATGATATATAACATGAAAAAAGTTTTAATGGATTATTAATAATAAATATTATTACCTAATATAATGAAGTATGACAATTCTTTAAAAAATTGGAAAAAACAAATTGGGGATGCTACGCAATACCACATGGCTACTAACATCTGAACCAAGCACTTTAGAAGTGACAAGAAATGTACTACTTTTTTAATTATAGCAATGTGTTTGGAACACATGCTGAGTGAATACTGTCCAGAAATGTATAGCATGTTTATATCTTTTAACATTTTTCAAATTAATGTTTTGAATCTTCTAGTTCTTTTCAAATAAACATTTATATAATATGTTCTATGATTTAAAACAAAGTATAATATATATCCCCAGAACTTCTTGCTGTGTGATGTGTTTTGACTTACACAATCACTCACCACCTCCTGAAGGGGTCTTGTATCATCTCGCCTTGACAAATGAGAACTTTGTAAGCGTCGCAAGAGTGGTACACCATTGCGATGTTGTCTTTTAAGAGTCCAATATGCTATAAGTCTCTGAATTAGTTGGTTCTTTTTAGGCACATTTACCAATTCTGCTATTTCTTGAATTCTGGAAAGGTAATTGTGTATGTATATAAACCTCTTTACAACATATGATAACAGATGAAAAATATTATTTAGCAAACAACATACAAAGTTTATCGATTTATAATATGAGAATAAGTTAAACACACACACACAAACTTTCTCTCCCTAGTGAAGGTCGTGGCATAGGAAAGGTTCTGATTGTGATCATTCAGTCATACATAGCATTTCATACGTACATATATGTATAAACATATACATACAAATATGCACCCACATACAAACACACATATGTATGCATACACATACATACATGCATAAGCATTCTCAAACATACTCATGTGGGCTAGTGTAAGTAAAGGTGGCAAGTAAGAAGGGCACTATTAAATGGATGTTGAGTCTAAGGCTTTGCCTGGACTATAAGACAGTAAGAAGGAAAGTTCCCACAGATGGAGTTCAGCCTCTGATAAATTGGGAGGTAGAGTTTTAGGGATGGTGAGTGTAAAGCTTTGGTTTGTTTATATTGTGGCTTTAAGCATGAGCAGCTACTGGGAATTGAATTTTGGAAACTTTAACAGTGGTTGGGTATTCATACAGGGAGGGGTCTTTTTGTTTGGCCTATATACAACACAGGGCAGAGTCTACTGTTAATTTGGTAGATTGTGTGGGGGGAGAGGCAAATACATACAAAATCAAAGAAAACCTCATCTGCCTCTCCTCCCACAGAATCTACCAAATTAAATGTAGACCCTGCCATGCATTTTATAACACTCCTTCCTGACGGAGGAGGCTGAGAGCTTCCGAAAATTTGAAGAACTTCCTTCAGTTCTCTACGGCTACACTGTTCTTCATTTTCAGGTAAGTCACTAATATTATTTATATATATATATATATATATAGGAAATTATTAATTAATAATTAAATATTTGGACTCAAATTGTTTGCGGAAGAAAACACACAAGAATAGGTAATAATGCAACATGTTTGGGGTATTGTAGGCTGTAGGTTTGCTAGAGGTGTTGTGTGCGCCAGTCATCGTCGAATAATAGCAAGATTAAAGTCGTCATCGAGATATAGCAAAGTAAAGTCATCATTGAATTATAGCAGAGTAAAGTTGTCGTCGAGATACAGCAGAGTAAAGTCATCGTAGAAATGAGAAAGAGTAAAGTTGTCATCAAATTATAGAAGAGTAAATTCTGTTAAAGTAAAGTTTAATTGTAGAATTTAAATTTTAAATACTATTTACCAGAGAAGTTTAATTTTCTAAGATGTTAAAAACAGTTGAGTATATGAAAGAGTTCAAGTAACAATGGCAGAAGTAATCAAGAGCGTAACTACCAATAAATCTGCGTCAAATAAAGCTATTAAGTTCTTATTTGTGTATCTGGAACTCATAACCTAAACGCTCAGTAAACGACCCTGAGAAAGAGTAAATTTTATTGTAAAATAATAGTTAATAATGTAAAAAATTGAAAGTTGATTTCTTAATAACTGCTGTAAATTCATTTGATAATTTTGTAAAATTTAATTGTTCACCAATGAATAAATTAATTTGTTTCTCTAATTTAAAATTTTATTATTATTTAAACATCCTTTCATATTAATATTTAAATTAACGTTTTATAAAACTGTCTTTCAATTGTGATCACTACAATTTTTTTCGGTTATTGTAATAACTCTATTTCAGGGCCACCCATCAGGCCTCTAATAATGATAGTACAAGAGAACAAATGATAGTAAGTTTCAATGAGAAAATTTTTATTAAATTAAACGCTATTGAAATCTGACAGTAGATATTTAGTTATTAGGTTTACAAATGAAAATTTTGTTTATTTTACATACTATTATATTTTTGGGGTGCTCAAGCTTGGGTACATGACTTGCTTAAATTTCTCTATTCACAACAATATAACTAGACATGCCATTAGACAGCTTTTACTCATATTTTACAATCACTTTAACAAACTCTTGGCACCCTCCCTCTTCTCCGAATATCTAATTGTTTGCTAACTGAATTATTAGATATTTTCTGCCTCATTTATCCATACCTCCAACACACACTGTCTGAATATATTCAAGTAACTGGTTACGTTCCAGTCTCCCAAAGTCCGATAACAACTGGAAACTGAGAACTGGCAACTACTCTCTCCTCTCTGCTCCGGAAACTCTCACTCTCCTCTCTGCAAACACACACATCAACCTCAAAAACACACTAAAGTTCTGCATGACTAGCCACGCCTTCTCGACAAAGCCTATATCAAGCACTCTCAGCTCTGTATTCTTGTCAACAATAGAGTCATTCAGAATGCCGCCACCAATAATGAAGGAAACAAATTATTAACTAATTAAATATTTGTAATATATATATAACATACACTCCTTCCTGAAGGAGGAGGCTGAGAGCCTCCGACAATTTGAAGAACTACCTTCAGTTCCCTTTGACTACACCGTACTTCACTTTCAGGTAAACCACAAGCTATCTCTATTTCCTTTCCATACCAATATCACAATTATATACTTATAATTCAATTAGAAAGGAAAGAAGCGGGGGAGAGAGTGGCTGACTTATCTTAAATCGAAAGTTGGAGTCACTAAGCAGGAACCAGTAACATTACAAATTTTTGAGGTCCTGAGTCCCCTCCTTCAGACGAGTAGGCTGGATCTTGCCAGATGGTCACCCAGTGTCCACTAAGAAAACCTGGCACACCAGCCGTTATACAGCAACAATCGACACCCAACAAAGGGGTCTCTCTTGGAAAGGTCACACAAATGGAAAAATACATACATACAAACATGCATATTACACACACACAAAAACTAGAAATGGAAGGTAAAAAAGTAAAGTAAGTAGGTGAGATTGGTGAAAGTATTGTACATTATTATTATTACTATAATATTATATTGATAAAGTATTATAATTGTTACAATAATATTATTATAGGATTGTATTTTTATGTCTTTTTGTATGAAATAAATCATGCAGTTTTTTGACCAATACCAGACAATATTTTTATTTATTTACAACAATGTTAACAGTACGTGTTTGTACCTTCATCAGGTCTTTCCTGCGGAGAAATTGTACAAAATAAATTTGTATTATTAAGAAGCCAATGAATTTATAAAAGTGGTTGAACAAAAAATATTATAGTTGAACAAAAAATGTTATAGTTGAACAAAAAATATTATAGTTGAACAAAAAATATTATATTATTCACACAATGAAATTAAGAAACAATCACCTAAATATGCTAAATGTTAAAAACTATTTTCACATCATTTTGAAAAAAACACAAACTTTGGAAGTTTATCTGAGGCACTTATTCACAAACTACACACAAATGCGGTCACAGCAGAAATGAAGAGGAGTACTAATCTTCAATAGAATTGTCAAATTCCTTAGGTATTTCCAATCTGTCCCTGTGACCTTGGGATGTCTCTCGCAAACAAATGTGTGACCCTCTCATCCTCAGAAATTACTAAACTAACATTTTCACCAAACAATTATACAAAAATAATATTAAAAAATTAAAATCAAGAATCAAAAAATTATAGCATATTAAATTTTTCTTAATTTAATGGTAACATTATGTGAGTTTATGGTGTTCTCAGTCATTTTTATGTATATCATTTCAGACAAATTGCACAGGTTTTTCTCTACATTAAAATCTCAACATCTTTCCAATCAAAATCATGGTTCTCCACCAGTCTGCGAGTACTGACCACATTATGGTTCAAAGTTTTAAAGTTGCTTTTGTGTTCCTTAAGTCAAATTTCCAAAGCGCATTTTGTTTGCCCTATATAACATTTATTACAATTTGGTTAACTACAATTAATTTTGTATAAAACATTATGATGCTTTTCTTCATCAATTTTATCTTTGCTGTTTTTAATCAATTTGGTAAGATTATTGTTTATTTTAAAATTAATCTAACTTAGTTAGAAACCATTTTCTAGTTTTCGCTGGCATGACCATGATATGGCAATACCATAAACTGTTTTTTCACCTCTTTCTTATAATTAATGTCTATTGTACTAATTTTGCAATAATATTTATGTTTATTGATTCTTTTAGACGTATGTTTGTTAATAAAGTTAATAGCGTAAGTATTATTGATTAAAATATTTTAACAATTTTAATGTTCTGTGTGTGGTATATGGGATTAGATAGCAGTAAGGATTTGTGTACAAGATTATACACCATAGCTTTTTTCTGGTGAATAGGGTGGCTGGATAGGAAATTTAGGACTTGTCCTGAATACGTTGTTTACGGAACCAATTCATTTCAATTGAGTCATTGTTATTAATGACACATACATCTAAGAAACTAATTTTTTATTATTATATTCCATTTAATATGTAAATTTGAGTTTATCACAGTAATTATTAAAAATTTTGATAATGCCGTTAATTTCATTATTGCTTACTATACAAAAAATGTCATCCACATATCTAAAGTATTTAATAGGTTTGTTTTCTAATTTATTTAAACAACGAGTTTCTAAGTCTCTCAGAAGAAATTCTGAAAAAATGGGAGATAATGGGGATCCCATTGAAGAACCTTCTATCTGTTGGTAACATTTATTATCAAATTGGAAAAATGTTGAACATAATATCATATTAAGTGCAATTTCCATTTCGTTCCAAGGAATGTTACAAAATTTCGTTTTTTTCCCCCCAACGAGATTTAATATTACATATAACAAGACAGTTTGGAATCTTAGTGAAGAGAGCCGTTACGTCAAGCAATAACATGATAGGTTCCTTTGGTAATTTGTAAATTTTGGACACTATTAAAGAAATCTAAGCTATTTTTAACCGTGTAGTTGGTCTCATTTAAACCAATTTCAAAAATATTTTTTAAAAATTTGGAAAAACTGTGTAGAGGGCTACCTATAATGACACAATAAGTCTATAAGGATTATTTGGTTTATGGATTTTTGGAAGTCCATATGCACAAGACAAATTAGCTGAAATTATAATCAAATGGTTAAATTCAATTTCATTAATGTACTTTTTAATCTTCTACCTTTTTAGTAAGCCATTAAAAACAAAGCCATATGTTGAGGTTCCAATTTGTAGTAATTACTTTTAAATGATCAACAAATTAAAACTTTTTTAGTGGGTCTAAAGTAATAAGTTTGTATGTTATGTCAATTGTTCACTGTGTTAATGTAATCCAATTTGTTCATCAAAACTGTTACATTACTTTTATCAGCTTAGGTAAACATTTAATTTGGATTATCTTTCCTGAATTTGTTGGTCTCACTGATATTTTGTAGTAATTGTTTCTCGGCAACTGGTAGATGTTTCTGAGTGTTATAAATTACTTCAACCAACTTTTTCCAAATTGAATTTTTAATGTCATTAGGAGTTGTGTACAATGGTTTGATTCTATTTCTGTTCATTTTCTATTACATCCTTTCTAAGTTTATTTCTCCTCAACTTAAATTTTTCACCGAGTGAAACAACTTTTACGGCTAGAGGTATTGCATTATCAGTAAGATTCACTAACCATTTATCATTATTACAAACACATATCGAAACATTGTTAAAAGAAAAATATTGTCTCGTATTGCTCAAAAAACTGCATTATTTATTATTAGAGGATGTCGACTCCAGGATGTAACATGGACTGAAGGATATGTTGGAAAGAAAGTTCCCAAAGGTTACATCATCTGATGAATTGGAGGGTCAGTGTGAAGTATTGGTCAAAATTGTTGGTGTTGTGGCTTTGGGCATGAGCAGCTATTGGGAATTGGATTTTGGACAGGTTTAAATGCTAACTACCGAACATTGGTTGTACATAGTGCTTGTTTTAGTGTAGCAGGTTTTGCTTGAGCATTCTGACTATAAGTGTCATGAATTCTGAGCATTAGAGTATAGGCTACAGACTTAAACTAAGTTCAACAGAAACATCCACCAAAAAATAAAATAATTGAGAAGCTTGTTAAATCAAGGCCCAGGCATTTTCACAGTTTAAGGTATTTGCTGAAGGAATAGTTTATTGAATATGAACCTTGCAGCAAAAGGCCTTCATTTTCAAGAAGTGATGAAAATAGCGTCCAGAATCATGTGTTTTCAGATCATCAGTTGACAGTCAGAATGATTGGGGCATAGGTAAATTTGAGTCACACCTCCGTTCATCAGATATTGAACAAAGAATTGGGGATCATTAAAATCTGTTCAAAACTGATTCGAAGAAACTGTACACAGGACCAAAAGGACATGAGGCGAGGCAGGACAGGTGTGTTGACTTTTTGGAACCTATTAAAAGCTATCTCCATTTTCTGGAACATGTCATATCCAATAAGACTTTAATATGACCCAGAAACTAAGCACCAGAGAATACAATAGTAATCTTCAAGCTCTACAAGGACAAAACTGGTGTGAATGAGTTTGTCAAAGACTAAAAGCATGCTGATTTGCTTTCTTCGATAGCTGAAAATTATTCCCAAAGATTTTGTGCCTCTATGCCATGGGGTTATTAAACACATATTTACCAAGAGGTTCTTGAACTAATATAAGTTAGATAAAGAAGCAGTCATATAAAAGACCAAATTAAGTGATAAAATAAATAATTTATTGGTTTGATTGATCAAAGATGAATATTCGGGGATAAAAACCACACAAAGTGTTGTTAACAGGTTGAAAATGACCAAATAGGTTGAAAACTTCAACTGATTTTTTTAAACAATATACAAGACTGTGTGTGGTTTTTCACTATTAAAGATACATTTATGTTTGAATAATTATTTTTTCTCGTAAATGGATAACAAAATATGGGTATGCACAAATCATAAATGAGATTATATGGTATATATATGTAAGGATGCTACATTGTTAAAATAATCGGTATGGACAGGAATTACAGATAGTCCAATAGCTTGAGGGCCAGTGTCACCATGTTAGACAGGACAAAGTTCTTAAAATTCAGAAAGGGGAAGAGCCCACTGTATTCCGTATAAGCACACAGTATTTATTATTATTATTATTATTTAGGTGGTCTTGAGCAGAATTTCAATGCATTAGTAGTGGTAGCAGCTTTTTATAATAATAGATAGGAATTCATAACAAATAATTTTTTGTGTGGATGGAGATTAAAATAGACTATTGTTGACACAACAATTTAAAAGTTGGTGGAACACACATATGTGTGTGTCAAGATGTATATGTTGGCCACAACTGGCAATAAGAATTTCACAGTCACCATTCATGAAAAATTTTCTGTTTATAATCATATACATAAAATAAAGCTTAAAGTAAATAATTTGTTAAAATTGTATAATCTGCACTAATATAGTCATTAATATTCCTCTAAACATGTGGGTATGTCAAGATGGATATGAGGGTCACCATTGACAATATGAATTTCATAGTCACCATTCAGGGAAGGTCAACTTCCAAACAGCAAGTGTGCATTAAGAATTGTAGAATATTCAAGGTCAATTATTATGCTTACATCACACACAACTTTATGTTAAGAATTATTAAAAATTAACTTAAGCCACTGGGATTTATTAACATTTTCTACAGCAGACATGAGAAAGCTTTTACGTGTTTCTGACAAATTATTTTATTAAAATTTTAAAATTTACATGGCTTTCATATAAGAAACATGTTGAAATAAGAACAGTAATATATTATAGACACAAATTATTTCTTTATTCACAAAATAATCTCTATGCAGAGAACCCTTAAAAAATTAATGAGAAGTTTGGCATTTCTTCTTTGCAACAAATTGGTCTATAATTACCAGCAAAATGCAGCTTCCCAATCACATATTATTTAGCACTGATCAGAAGTCTCTTTTAATTATTTTCATTGCAGAAAATAATTTGTCAGAAACTTAAGTACTTTCTAGAAGTGCCACAATTTACATTTCACGGAAATTCTTCGAAATCATGTAATTTTGATGAAACTTTTGGATGTTCACATTCTGTAAATTATGTATCAAATAAAAGCAGTATTGTAAGTCTATCAGGACTATTTGTACATCACGTGGAACTTTTCAACGCCAACATTAAATGACGTTGAGAAAATATTAAAACTAAGAATGGTGGTTCCATACCAAAATATATTAAATCATGATGCAAATTTAGTAATTAATTTTTGTGTTCCTGAAGGAGTTTGTTTTATCAGAAATGGAACTTATGACATGTTGTTTGTCAACAGAAGTTAGTTACATTATTCTTTCAAACATGTTATGTATAAACTTCAGTCTTCCATGAAGTTACATATTTAAGTCCTTCAAATGATTAATTATATCGACAAAAAATGAAAAATCATTGAATTGGGGAAAGTATGTTCTTTATCTATATTAATTGAATAAAAGTTTCTAAATTTATATATGATTTTTACATAGCAATTTTTCTCTGAGACATAAATTACATCACCAAATTCATTCCCTAAATCTTTAAAAATTCTTAAAACTGTGTGATTTCATGCTAATTGAAAAAATTAATAAGCTGAATTACAGGCATGGTAACATATGACACATTTAAAGTTTTTGCTCAAATATACTGTTGCTAAATTATGCAATGATTAACAAACATTTTCCCCTCCATGTCAAGTTTTTAATATAATTAAATAACAATCTTGTGATGCCTACTAATTTGGGAAACCATGATTTTATATATCAGGAAAAACTAATTCTGCAAAGCATTCATTACCCATCTCTCAATCAGGAAAGGGTTTCATTTTCTTGGCTAAAATTTGGCCAAAAGTGAACCTAGCTTTCACTGTCAAATCTGAAGAAATACTTGGAAAGTTTTAAATATATTTTGTTGTTGTTTGAACTTTTTGCCAATTTATTAAATTTGCAATCTACAATTGGTCTTGGACGTTTTTATATACATACAATGCTTTGCCTCATAATTCCATTTAATATAATATTCTTTTAAAGTGGATACTGAATGCAAACATAAAAGGCAAACAGCTTCATCTTTTAATCAAGTTTACATTATTCATTAGACCTGGCAGGCTGTTCAAACCAGATAGGGAAACACATAGAATGCAAATTTAAAAATTTAAAACTAATGAATATTAGCTGGGTCATGGGGTTGCTTATCCCCCTGTTCTAGAAGATTATTTCAAAATATAAAATATGTTCTGTAAAAACCTTTCTGGTGGTATTGTCGGAATAGATATTATAGGTACTGAAGATCGTTTTTTTGCTAATAATCTTCTTGCTTTTTTCATCTTCTGATTTGTATCATCTCCATCACTTCCTTGTGTATTTATTGTTTGCCGAGGACGTGAATCAGCATCAGGAGGAGTATGAGCATCACAGTATGCCGTTTTCTGAACCAATACTGGTCCTGTATCTAATGGACCTGCAAAGAAATAATATATATAAGTCACATAAGAGAAATGTGACAACTAATAAAATAACCAATTGAAATGGAGGGGGGGGGGAGGTAGAGAGAGCATATTCAACTTACCTGAAATCAACAGTTGCACAAATAAAAAATTAAATTTTCAATGGCCTGAGCCTATTCATCAGAACAATAGGTTTAACTGCAATCTGGCCAGGCATGACTGTTTTTTTTTTAAATTTCTGCACAGCTCAATTGGACCAACTGTTGATTTCTGGTAAGTAGGCTACTCTGTCTCTCTTACCTATCCAAATGTGTTACACACACTCACATATTATTTCAATATATTGTAGTATTCCAAAATTATTCACAATTAAATCACCATGTTGGAGCGTCAATTTGTAATATTCAAAACAAATAAACAGTTTAAATTAAAAACAAAGCCCCACATTGAGGTTTGATTTTGTAGTAATTACTTTTAAATGATCAACAAATTAAAATTTAATGATGGGATTTTAATTAAAAATCAAAATTATTGAATATATGTACATATTAAAACTTGACAATATACCATGGCTAGATCTCAGGGCTGACCATTGGGCCTTCGATAAACAATATTTATGTTAGACAATCAAATTTACAAAGTTATTAAAGAATTAATTTAAACAATCAGTACAATATAAAATATGAAATCTGAACTCGTAAATCTGATGATAAGATATCATTTACTGGCGGGTTTACAGATAATAAGTTGTGCAGTTTTGTTGTACCAAGAAAATGGGCTCATACACACACAATTAATATTGACTCTTTAAAGACAGGCCATTATACACAGAATTTAATAGGCAAATTTTACTCACAATACTTGCTTCACTGTTCTCTCTATTATGAGCATTATCAAAGTTTGGTTATTTACTGGATGCAATAACCTGGCTCCAAATAATTGAAGAAATGTCTAACTCATAAATGTAGCCTAGACTCTGAACTATTCTGCATCAGGGAAAATGACAGTCAGCATAATATCATTGCAGTTATTTGATCATAGACTGGAAACCGTAGATCGTTCTGAATATTAGAGCTGTTAGACCACATACAGACTTGCCTCCCAAATACACACTTTCAGAATTTCTGTCCTTTCTCTACCATCTCCTACCACACACCCTCTGACTTTCTGAGTCTTTCTCTGCTGCCTCCCAAAAACATACTGAAGCTCTCCTCGTCTCACAAAATGTACTTCGACAAGCCCAGCAAGCAGGCATTATTGCCCCATATTCTTGTACACAATTCATGTGTTTACGCCACCAACAATACAAGTCAAAAAATCTTGTTCATTAATTAATTATATTTCCTTTTAATTACTACAATTTATAGTATCATAACAATAAGTCATATTGCATTTGCCTTTGTCCAACACCGACGATTGTTCTGCTATGACACACTTGTTGGCAAGATCGTTATTTTCAACTAATCTTCCTATTTATTTCCATCCTTACTCACTATCCAATATTGAATATGACTTCTTCACCAAATTAGTTCCAAACATTGTATTTATTCCTTAATGGATGCTCCTAATACTTCATTTGCACCACTCTATCCATTCCTCCTCTAAATAACTATTTATCCATAATAAGACTGTCTATATTTTCCTGGTCAGGAACTTGACCCGGTGGCCTAGATGGCTCTGTGTACTGAGCAGAACATGCAAAATACACTGAAAATATTCGGCTGGTCTGGGAAGCAAATCCAGGTACTTTTGAATTGTACTCAAATGCTCTGCCATTGAACTACTGTGCCAAATATTTTGAGTCTTTCCGTTGTCTTCCTTTCCTCTCTACACGTTGCACATATGCTTCCTTGGAGCGTTATTACTATGCCTAAAGCATATGCTTTCTTCAGAGTGTATTCCCAACCTTTATCCTATATTTCTATCTTTCCTCACTATTCAATTATCAAATGTGACTTCGTCACTTATTAATTAATATCCTTAACATTTATAATTATTCCTTAATGGATGCTCCAAATTCTTGACTCCCTCTACTTTATCCAATCCACCCTTTACACCTAATAAGACTGGGTATATTTGTTAGGCACAGTAGCTCAGTGGTAGAGCATTAACGTACAAAGCACAAGTACCTGGAAGAACTACCTTCGGTTTCCTATGGCTACACCGAACTTCACTTTCAGGTAAGCCACAAGCTATCACATTTTTCCTTTCCAAACCAAAATTGCAATTATTTTTTATGTCATCCTTACTGTTATATGAGGATAAGAAATTGTCAAAAAGTGATGAATGGTTTGAATAGGAAAGAGATACAGTTTGTGTCTTAACAGAAATTGAAGAATGGTGTAGCCACATGGGACTGAAGGATGTTCTCCAAATTTTGAAGGCTTGATGTGGACTGTGGAGTTTGGACCGCTGTGCAGGTAGAAATAGCCCATAAACAATAGATACCCCACCAGGCCTATAACTTTCTCTCTTAAGGGAAGGTCATGGCATAGGAAAGGTTCTGATGGGGATCATTCATACAATATCTCTATGCAGAGCTATCTTAAAAAATGAATCAGAAATTTTGAATCGCTTCTTTGCAACAAATTGGTTCATATAACACCGGCAATGGTATGTCAAATTTTCCAAAATTCAATTCCCAGTAGCTGCTCAAGTCCAAAGCTATAACACAAACAATTTCAACCAATGCTTTAGCTTAAAGATCTACCCCCCAATTCATCAGAGGCTGAACTACATTTGTGGGAACTCTCCTTCCAACATGTCTTACAGTCTAGGCAAAGCCATGGACTCAACATCCTATAATAGTGCCCTTCCTACTCACCACTCTACTTGCACGAGTCCAGGGTGAGTGTGTATGAGCATGCTTAAGCATGTTTGAATGTGTATGCATGCATACGTGTATTTGTATGTGTGTGTGCATATTTGTACATATATTTAGTACATATGTATGCATAAAATGAAATGTACGAATGATCGCAATCAGAACCATTCCTATGTCATTACATTCCCTTGAGAGAGAAAGTTAGTGATCAGGTGGGGTGGCGATTGTTTTTGGGCTACCGCTAGTTGCATGGAAATGGAAGTTCAAATTTTCGAGGGGCTGAACCCCCTTTGTTCAGATGCTTTCTTCAGAGTTTGTGGCTTAGCTGAAATTAAAGTACGGCTGGTCAGTGCACGAAATGGTGTAACACTCCTTCCTGAAGGAGGAGGCTGAGAGCCCAAAAATTTGAAGAACTTCCTTCCATTCCCTGTGGCTACACTTTACTTCAATTTCAGGTAAGCCATAAGTTATCTCTCATTCCTTTCCATACCAATATATATATATATATATATATATATATATATATATATATATATATATATCTATATATATTGTAATGAATAACAACCTTAAGTGGCCGCCCTTGTGCGCGCGGGTCTGAGGAGGAATACATTAAACGTGCACGTGTGCTTGCCCGAGAAGCCAAGCGCAGCTACAGGTCCCTTTTTTATTGCATCGTTTGAGGGGGGGGGGGTACGAATAAATACTCCGAACCCGGGTGAAAGAAGGACAGACACAGGCAGACAGACAGAGTGAAGGCTGAAAGTGGAGTGAGAGGGTGGAGAATTTGGCGAGCGGAAAGAAACAAAGGTTTTGAAGGACATACATGGATAGAGTAGAGGGAATGAAGTATTAGGTGGCCGAGATGGTTAAGGCGTCTGTGTACTAAGCAGAATACGTGGGTTCAAGTCCCGCCTGGGTCAAATATTTTCAGTCTTTCCTTCTACTTCCATCCTTCTCTCTGCTTTGAACATATGCTTTTCTATGTGCGTAATTCTTCGCCCGAGCATATGAATTCACATAAAGCGCAATCCTCCTATTTCTCCTATTTATTTCTATCCTTCCTTACTATCCAAGTTTGAATGTGAATTAGTTCCTTAATGGATTCTCCTAATATTGTATATATATATATATATATATATATATATATATATATATATATATATATACACACACACTTTCAATTGGTGATGAAGTCCCATTGGAACTTGGATAGTGAGGAAGGATAGAAATAAATAGGAGAAATTCATATGCTCAGGCATAGAAACATGCACATAAATAAGCATCTGTTCAAATCAAGTATATATACTGTAATACTAATTAGAGGCCATTAATGATTTTAATAATTAGATAGTTATGATAGATTGTTAGCCGTACCAATCTTCAAAGACAACAATGTATAGGCGGGCTTTGTTTGAGCCGCGAGCACTTTCTTGAAGTCAGTCGGTCTGATGTTGAAGTCGGTTGTAGAACTCGAAATTTGGGAGCGGACAACGAACAGCGTGGCCAGCGTATAGATCAAACCGAGAAGGTTACAAGTTTTAGAATTTGAGTATAAAGTTTGGACAGTGAGATACATTGTAATACTTCAAAGAGTATTCTAATAATCAGCGCCACATTAAATTTTCTACGAATACCAAGACCATAATCAGTTTCCACATAGAGACAATTTTGTAACAACCTGTATAACTAACAATCTGGAGGGAGCAGCAGTTCCAGTTCCCAGAGGAGGCGCTTGAAAGCTACGACCGTGTTTTGTACAATCAAGTGTAGAGTCAGTGTTTTCATTAGTGTGAATTGTGAGCCTGAGCCCAGGAGAGGAAATATTTGTAAGCAGAAACCAATTTAATCAAGTTTTGTAAACGATAATTAAAGGTAATCGTCAGATTTCACTTTCTTGTTTTTGTTTTGATTTTTTAACTTCTTAGTTTGTGAAGTCTAGGATTGTATAACGTAAATATAAAGGTTGTTTCTTTACTTAGCAGGCCCAGATAAATGACCCTGAGAAACGAGTTATAAAATCTCTAAACATTGAAAACTTTAAATGAAATTAATCTCATATTTAAATGTTGTAAAATTCTACTGAATAAAAGTAAATTGTATAGTGAAGTTCAAGGAATGTTGTAATTATTTCTCTATCCTTCACTATAAAATAAATGAATCGTTTCATAAATGAACTATTGATTTAAATTAATGTTAATCATTTTGTTTAAATAATATCCGTTTAATCATTACAAATTGGCTTCCTCAACGTGGGGCAATTCATTTGTTTAATTAAGATGCAGTTAATCATTGTGTGTGTGTGTGTGTGTGTGTGTGTATATATATATATATATATATATATATATATATATATATATATATATATATATGAATGATATTAGTAAGGATATGACATTGTCAAAAATAATTGTAAAATTGGCATGGAAAGGAAAGAGAGATAGGTTGTGGCTTACCTGAAAGTGAAGTGTGGTGTTGCCATAAGGAACTGAAGGTTGTTCTTCAAATTTTCGGAGCCTCTCAGCCTCCTTCTTCAGGAAGGCCAGCCGGTGCACGAATGGTGTAACAATGTCATATCCTTACTAATATCATATATATATATATATATATACATATATATATATATACACACACACACACACACACACACACACAGACACTCAAGAGAGAGCACTAAAACTATTACATTTAGGATTAATACATCAAAAAAATTACAATTGTGAATATTTCCATTAGAAAGTTACAAAGATAGTTCATAATTTATATTGAAAAACCACTTTTAGAACAGAAGGAAAGTAATCCCAACATAACTATATATAAATGTCAACAGAGTTATTGTGAAATCAATATTCACGAAATGAAAAAAAGTATGGGAACTGCAGTGTCATGTATCAAATTAAAGAGTTTTTCTTTAATCATTAGTCTTTTTATAAGATATAAAGTGAGATGATAAAATTAAATAGTCAACTTGATAACTCAAACAACAATAATTCTTACAAATGAACTACAATAATTAGTGACATTTATGTTTTTAAATACCTGTGTTAGAATCTCTGACTGTATCCATCTTCATAAACAGCCCAGCCTGTTGTGCACATGTTACATGGAATGCAGCATAACAATTATTTTTGTGACATTGGATGCACGCACCTACACCTCTTTGCTTACAAATGTAACAAGTCAGTTTCCAACGAGCAGGCGGTATGGTTTCAATACTATCAATTGGTTCAAGGAAGACCTTAAATTGCAATAAATCTTATAACAACCTTAATGTTTACTAAATAAATCTTATCTGTAAAAATTTTGGGCAGCAAAAGTAAAACCCATTTGAATAATATGAATTGCAGGCCAGAAATGTAGTTAACTTTTGCATAATATAAATTTCAGTGTCAGTTATATGAAAATTATATAGAAACTGCATTACTTCTTACGTAAAAAATGATCCTACTAATATTTCAAATTTGAATAGCAACATCATAACAAGTGAAGTGTTATAATAATAAATGTACCAAACTTACAGTATTAGCAAATCTGACTTCAGGTATCCAGAGAGCACAAACCACATGGGCCCAATGGCCCCTGTCGGTTTGTTTGAAGGCGCCTCCATTGTTTGGACAAAGAACACAGTCAACAGCACGAGAAGGTGACTGCAGACAGCGACGACACAACCATTGGCCCTCTGGTATGTAGGGAACTCCATAACAATCCTAAAATATAACCAAAATATATTTCTGGTATATTATACTACAAAACAAGAAGAGGAAACATAGAAAGCTTACCACTGTGAATAAAATTTAAGAATTTTACTAAATAACAGGAAAACTCTATCATTGCCACTGAGCAAATATTGAAAAAACAGTCTGCAAATGTAATGAACACAGAAAGTGTACTAAAATTAAAATAAGTTTTTACTTAGAAATGTTTACATTAATCAATCAGAAGAAAAATGTGTAGAAATGTACCCTCAATGTACAGTAAAATTCAACCATGTTGAATCATTTCTTAGTTTTTCTAAATTCCACAATTGTTTTCTGATACCTGTTTTTTTAATTGAACATTGATGAAGTCAATAATGCCTATACATTTGTGCTGTACAGATGTGTGACCATCTCAGAGATGTGACCCATTGTAGTATTGACTATGCATTGCAAGACCACAGCATGATGCTCGCCACCTGCCTATTGAAAGCCAGAAGTGTTGACAATGTTAATTGGTGTAATACTTTCCATTTGGTATTTCCAGTCAGGTCTTCATCCTCAATGCAAACATATGAACTAATGTGACACTCATTAAATACTTATTTTTCAATTAACCTACTGTACCATTTAACTAACCATTGTGTATAAAATGTAGTATAATTAACAGTTGATCACATCTTATGTGAGACACGGCAACTTAACTGATCATTTGGCGGACATTTGAAATTCTGCATTCCACAGATGATGTACAGCCAGATCGGCAGTCATTGATATTTTTAATTAATATCACTGGTTGCTAACAACAATCCGATATAGAGAGAGGAGAGTGTGATCTGAGACGACACAGTTCAGCCACGACTTTGTGTGTATTATATTTTATCGCTGCAACTCTATAAAGTATTTATGGAATAAACGTTAAATTTGATAAAAGTTGGAATTAAATTTATCATTTTGTATTAGACTTCAGCATTTTATATGGGTGTACATAACAATCCTATTTAATGTGCTTAAACAGTGTCCCCACAATCTAACTGAAACTAATGCTATCTATTGGTGAAACTATTTCCAATTATGTAATTATGATGGAATTAATAATTCTGTGAGATTAATATTGTTTAAACATCAAAAGCAAGTTAACATTAAAAATTTGAGAAAATTGGTTGAAGGCTGTTAAAAATCAATTATAGGCTGAGAGATTGTAATAATATTTTATGTTCAAGTAGTTTTTCTTAAGATAATTTGAAATGGATATCTTTGTAATCAGAGATAGTAGGAGCCAAGAGTGTCTGTGGATGCTAAGGGTAAGACTGGTGACGGAAATCAAAAAATTGTTATTAAAATAAATATTAATTAAAAGATATATGTTGGTGGATCCCAGAAATAAAAAAGTGAGTAAATGTATTAAAATTTACTGTATTGGTTCTGTGATGAATATTACTACAAGATTCACAGAACAAGGAGGAAGAAGGTGGAGGGGAGCATTCTCATTAGTTGGGAAATCCCACTTGCTGAGAAGCTGGAACCTTGCCACTACCATTTTTCAAAACATTATTTATATTTTTATGAATGGGATACACAGATGGCAGCAAAGCCTTTTCATATTTTACTGATTAGTTTTCTGACAAACAACATATCCTGAACTGAACAGAAAAGATTTCATTGTGTCAATGTTTTAGTAGAGATTTTACACCACTAAGTTTCTGCGCAACAAAGGTTTCAGTTAAACTGGAAATACAGCACCATGGACTACCATGTTTATTATCGTGACACAACTTGCTACTTCTCATTATCTATACATGATTCGAACCATACAGATAAACAAGTGAAGATAATATAACAAAGGTAAACTTTTAAAAACTGAACAACAATTTTCATCTTACAGTGATTTTGTTCAGTTAACATACAACTCCCAAAAATATAATTATCTGTTATAAAAAAAGATATTTTAAATTACCTGTGAGTGGAGATTATAATTTCTATGGGATTTGACTTACTTGTTTTAAGTTTTGAATTCATGTTTTGAAAGCATTGTATGATATTTATTGATAGCCAAAAATAGTGAAATGGAAATGGAGGTGAACAAAAAACAGAAATTGTTGGCTTTTCTATAATGAAAATGAGCATTTTTAGAAAAGGAAAGAAAAATAATATTGTACTAAATCTTACCTGATGAACAGCTAAATTACACATATCACAAAAAAGGATAACATTTGAATTTTGGCACTCTCCATCCATGCAAATGCAACAAACAGCATCATCATCAATAACAACAGGAACAGATCCATCACCTGTCTTACTTGTACTTTGCATCTGCAAATAAAAGAAAGAAAAGTGTAACCTAACTGTAGAATTTTATATAAGAATGGCAAGTATAAGGTGCAGCAGAATGGAGTCACATTTGATAGATTGATAAAAGAAAATGCAAAATATACAGAAATTACAAATATGTTTGTTTACAATGGGCATAGAAGGAAGAGACTTAAAATTTATTCAAAATTCTTTTATGTATTGCAATAATTTATGGAACCTGATAATTGAAAATCTTCGAACTGTATACATTCAAATTTACCTACCAGTATTCAAGATCTTTGAGGGAAATATAAGATTGCAATATTAATAAATCATTACATTATCATCATCTTATTAATGAAGTCCAAAATTATGGATGAAACATTGAGATATATTAGAGTGTGAAGGTTTTCTAGTGAATATATTATACTCCAAAACTTAATAGTCCCAACACTTCGCCTAGAAGATGGCGGCAGGGCATTTGGTCATCAAAACGTCACGTTACAATCGCTACGTTACCCAGGTGGAAACCCGAGAACTTTTTATTAAACAAATACACCGGGAAAGCCTTCAATCTTTAATGTTCTAAAATAAATCTCAGGTTTCACCCAAGCCAATGTTTGAGAAAATGTTTCACAGCAAGTTCTGCTATAGTCATCAAGTTGACTAACGACATTGGCAGACCTAGCCATCAAAACTTTGTATACTCAAACATTGGACAGGGATAAAACCTAAGAATTATATTTAGTGATATATCGTTATGATTATATTAATTACATTGCCAATTAATAAACCTTTTCTGTTTGGCCATTATATATATTTATTTATTCTTCTTTTATCTATGCTAAATAGTCATTTTATATTATACAATAACTTTATTGAAATATTTGCTACCACATTTGGGAATCTTTGATTATAAAGAGTCAATTATAAATAAATTGAAGGCAGGAGATATTGTGCGCACACAACTTTTTATCAAGTTTGAAAACTTTAATAGAAAACATTTCTGAAGAGACCTGAAAGTAAGACTCCTTTTCTAAACGATCCATTAAAAGTTCAAATGTATCAACAGGAACATCACTTATCCCAGCAGCAGCTCGTTTTTCATTTATTATAGTCAGCCATGCACTATCTTCTTCATCCATATCATATTCCACTTCTCCATCCATTTCTTCTGCAGAACGCTCAATAAATCTGTTAACAAAATTTCTATTTATTATACATTATAACCAATGATTAATTTTTAACTTTATAAAAAAAATTAGATGATCATAAAACATCACTGGAAAGGAGATGGGTTTACCTAAGATGGCAACTGAAAGGCACAAGGTTTCGACAAACATTATGTGGTATTTACATCATCACTTCTTTTGTCTGTGTTTGGCTATTCAATTTTACCTTATAATTAAAAATATCCTTCATTTATAATATAATATCTGAAATTCTAAGACCTCTTCAGAAAAATTACAGATATATGCAAACCTTTACAATTCCTATGAAACCAAATAAACTTTGCCGTACATAAAATATAGGATGTTTCCTTCATTTACCACTTAAAAACCTTGAACATCGTATTGCTCAAGTTTTTTTGTAGTTAGATGAGGTTTTAAAGGTTGAATGAAGGAAAACATGCTTAAGAATAGTGTGTGTTCTCAGTATCAATGAGACATCATCACGACCTGCTAGGTGAACCATTTACTCAAACTTGGGCCAAAAAAGGAGATTATTGAAATATGAAAGTTTTGGCCCATGGCAGAATACAATTTTCAGGTGTTACAACCCTTCTTCTGTGAAATACATCATCCTTCCATCAGACAAACTTCAACAATTATTACATGTTAACATGTACTTATACTGAACTTCATTTGTGGGGCCTCTGCCTCCAACATATCTTTCATTCCTGATGAGGCCTATATCTTAATATTATTAAGGATTAATTACTTACTTTTTCTTCTGCTTCTCTAGACATCAATGACAAATTGGAGCAGTCCAATAGCCCAAGAAGGAGATAATATATCCAAAATATCTATTAATTTTATTATATATTCAAATATTTTCACATTTTTACCTAATGTAAGCATTTGGTCTAGTGGGAGCATCAGTAATGTTATATGAATCTAATTTTGAGTAACATGGTTCAGGAAGTCGTATTTTTTCCTCTATAACTCCCAATTTTCCTTCAATTCCTTGAATTGCACACTGTAATAAAATTATTATGTTACATATTAAATAAACATGCCACACAATAATGCTATTGAATAAAATAAATGTTTACTGATATGAGATACATACAACATCTGTATTAGTACCAAAAGCTTCTTCATATTCTTCCTTAGGAATGAGGGGCAATATTTCACTGATGCTAACTCTTGTAATTCGACCATCAATTTCAAATTCCACCATTTTTTGAGCTTCTGCATACGTTAGTCCTTCCCTTGTAGGAGTAGAAAGTAAATCTGCAGTTGCTGTAGGAGTACGGGTGTGTGACCCACGCCCTTTTTTTCGGCCTGTAAAAATTAAATTACGCATTAGTATTTGACAATAAGCAATACAAATAATTACATTAAAATAAAAATACCTGGTGTGACAACAGGTGATTGAGGCGTTGGAGCATTGTGATCGAAATTTACCAAGTGATATTGCAAACCACACAAGCTTTTGTAAACTCTCCCACACTGTGGTAAAGGACACTCATACGGTGGTTGTTTTGAATTCTTTAATTTTCTACAGAATTCTAAAACATCGAAGTCTAAACCCATTTTTTAAAACTAGAATTAAAGACCGGCAATTAAAACATCGTTTTATGAATCGTGACACGAAAAATAAACCGTACAAAGCGTATGAATTGTAGCATATTCCACAATTATACTAATAATAACAAACTACAGATTCAGTGCACGTTAATATCAATACAAAGGAAACGTCAACTTCATTCACAACAAACATTTATAAAAACCACAGATTTATAAGAGTTTCAAAGATATTAGCAAACACCTTGTCCTTATCGATTAGTTCGATGGATTCTGGTACTTGTGCGCATGGCTGCACTATATGTGTGTATATAAAGCATAGCCTTAATTCAGATAATTATTTAATGTTTTTTTAATAAAAAAAATAAACGACTTCAGCTTTAATAATGTTGTATATACCTCTTGCACACAATTTAGAGGCAATGTTTTTCCGCTGAATTTCCGTTCGATTACAACAGGCACGGCAGAAAAACCTTGCCTCTAAATTATTTTTCACGATTTATAAACAAAATAATTAATCCTGAAGAGGTCCTAAAGGATGACGAAACGTCGTTTATTTAATGCTGTGTCAATAACCTTACTTTTCTGACATAAATGATCCAAAAACTTAAATCCACCTGATCTTCTCCCTTTACATACACCAAGCAGGATCAAATACTTAATTTTTTTTAAAAAAACAGCACTATTCCTGACTTTAAAAACGCCATATCCTACCTACAAAACAATAACGCCAAATTCTATACTTTCCTAATAAAATCAGAGAGAAACCTACGCGTAGTTCTAGGGGGCATACATCCGAAAGCTGACAAAAACATAATATTCTCGGAACTGAAAGAGCTAGGTTACTCTCCTACACAACTCCTTCCTGTAAGACACCCCATTACAAAAATTGACCTTCCCTTATTTTCTCTCGACCTTCTCCCTGACCCCAAGAACTATACCATTTACAACCTCACACACCTGTATCATTGCCAAATAAAAGTTGAACCTCCAAAACCAAAAAAAAATAGCCAGAACTATGGCCATAAAAAAATACTGCTTTAATCCCCCTGCTACGTGCACTGTGATACCGCTCACCCACTCAAATGCCCAATCCCAAAAACCACTCCATCCGTTTGCACAAACTGCCATGGTAACCAAACCACAAATTATAAAGGTTGCCCAATATTCAAATCCCTCCAATTATTCTACACAAAACCGATCCCAACCAATTCGTCTATACTTCAAAAACCCCAGCAACCACAACTCCTCAGCCCACAAACTCTTCCCTCTACAATCCAAACTCATCTTGGAAACAACAATGGATCATGTGCTAGAGAGAATAAACAAAAAGCAGACTTCTTTGCTGAACATCTGGCAGATGTATTCTCACCCAGCCAAGGGAATAATAATAGCACCTTGATTAACATAGACAACGTAAGATCAGAAAATATCACATCACAGAGAAGTAACTAATTAAATTAAAACAAATCTGAACCTTAAGAAAGAGCCAGGATTTGATCTTATTACAGGAGATATTTTAAAGCATCTGCCTAAAAAGGGTATAATAATGCTCACGTACCTATTTAATACAGCATTTAGATTAAAACATGTCCCTGCATGCTGGAAAGTAGCAGGAGTTATCAAGCTGCAGAAACCAGGAAAACAACCCAATTATGTTAAATCTTATAGATTGATTTCTCTACTACCAATAATTTCAGTAGTTTGAGAAGCTACTGCTCGAGAGGTTGCGGCCAATAATAGAAAATAATAAAATAATAGCAGCTTTCAAATTTGGATTTAGACAGAAGCACTCAACAATAGATCAAGTGCATGGAATAATCAATATTATTGAATGTGCTCTGGAAGACAAACAAGTCTGCTCAGCAGTCTTCTTAAGTTCTTCACAAGTCTTCGACAAAGAATGGCAAGAAGGTTTGATACATAAACTAAACAAAATGCTGCCAAAACAATATGTAGATATATTATGATTATACATCACAAAAATACTATTCAGAATTAAACAAGAGGTTGAATATTCTGATCTGAAAGTGGTAAGAGCCGGAGTATCCCAAGGTAGTGTCCTTGGTCCTAACCTCTACTTACTGTATACTAGTGATATAGCAAAATTGGAAGGAAATGAGGTAGCTACATATGCAGATGACACCGTGTTACTTTCAGTAGAGAAAGACCAAAACATTACAACAAGAAGACAAGAAGCCAGCAACACAACAGCTGACTGGAATAAACCATGAAAAATTAAGATGAACAAGCAGAAATATACCCTTGTAGTATTTACAAGCAAAGAATCAGAACACCCACCATCACTAAATATAAATGGCACTATTGTGCCCTATGAGAACAACGCAAGTTCGTAGGCATGACTTAGACATAAAATTTAGGTGGAAAGAGCATGCTAAGAAAAAAAATCTGAATTAGGCATAAAACATAGACAATACTATTGACTAATTGGAAAAAGTCCAAACTTTCAATTTCCAACAAACATCTGATTTACAATCAAATATTGAAACCAACATGGCTCTACGGTATTCAGCTTTGGGGCTGTACCTATGACACAAACAAGTACAACCAAACATTTCAAAATAAAGTGTTAAAAAACATTGTGAATGCCTACTGGTATATCCAAAATGCAACTCTCCATAGGAATCTCCAGATTCCAACCATAAAAGAAGAAATAAAAAGGTATGCTGGGAAACATGAAGATAGGCTTCACCTCCACATCAACCCAGTGGTCCAACAACTTCTGAAAAATCAGCACCATCCCAGAATATTGGAAAGAAGAAAACCAGCTGATCTTGTTTAAAGTGCAGCGTATAACGTATAAAAGCAGAGCACAGTACGTGAATGAAGTGTACAAAGACCAGAAAAATCTAGACGACAAAATTGGATAGACTCTAGCTGTAAAGTATATAGTTTCAGATTTATTGAAGTAAATTAATGGTTAGTCTTAAAAGACTAGTTTTAATGGCAGACATGTTTGCTGATAAAAAAAAAAAGCCTTTCAATGAGGACATGGAGGAAGTAGAAATATTGCTTCAAATGAACTTGAACTCTAGACAGATGAATAGTCAGTTTTGTGAGGTAATACTGCAAGATTTTTATGTGAGACATGTTTCCAAATTTAAATATTAAAATATAATTAATTTTATATGTAAAATGATGTCAGTCTTCGGCAGGACTAATTGCTCTCAGAATTTTTTTTAAAAAATGAATATAACAAAAGCAAAATACAGATCAAGAATTAATGATACAATTTTGGAAAGATCCTTAATGCGTAGCTACAACATTTTCACCAAATATTGAATTTCTAGCAAAGAAAGGCAAATACAAGTTTCTCATTAGTTAGAGTGTAATAGTATTATTTTATTACATGTAATACCAACACTATGTATAGTTACATTATCTTTTTTTAGAAAAAAACTATTACTATCAATTGGCTTTGTTTTGGCCCGTGGGCCACCATACATTTTTTTAAATGGGCCCGTACAATAAAATGTTGGCCACCCCTGATCTAGTCAGTATCAATTCATGGCGAGTAGAGGCATATAGAGGTAGAAGACCAATCTGTAGGTTCATGTTATTATTGATTTCTTTATTTCATGCAATGGAGAAATATATATATATATATATATATATATATATATATATATATATATATATATATAAATATATATATTGTGCCACGTCCCCCTATCTCTTTAGCATCTAATTAAATTGTAATTATTACAGTACAATTCATTCGTTTTACATTTGGGCGTAACCACTTAATAGTTAGTTGGAAGATCAAACGTTTTAGTTTAAAACAGATACCAATTTTAATAAAATCATCTCGGGCTTCAAACCAAGTATAAAGATATATGCAAGAAGTTTCGATGACGTTCACTGCCATCGACTTTAGCAAAGTCATCGAAACGACGTGCACACATCTTTATACTCGGTTAGAAGCCTGAGATTTTATTAATTCTTTACACCGAGAAAGACTGCATTCTATAGTTACAAATTTATTTGCAGTTAATACTATTACAATCACCATTATTTATTAAAAATTTATCTCAAGGCAAAATGTAGTAAGATTATTTACACAATGTCTCGTAACTTATTATTGAATCAACCATTATTATTTTAAAATCACTTTTGTTTGAACCCCTTAACAAATGAACTCAAATGATTAATTTATTGAATTTCAAAACACATGATAAATAGTTATAGTCAGTTTCTGAAAACAGAAAATTAATTCAAGTCTCTTGTGTTGTTGCACGTAAGTGTTACTGCGACGGCGTTTTGTCCAGAAGAGCTAAAAGAAAAACACTTCTGGCAGGCACTGACTGTAAGTTATCAATCACCTTGCTCTGATTTTATCACTTTACGATCATAAACTATTCACATAATTTGCAGCAACTTTCGCCGAGCACATCTCAACCTACACGGCTCAACCATTCGAAGAATAATACAAACCATAATTCAACATAGTAGTCTTCAACTTCAATTAGTACCATTTATTATCGTCATATTTTTCTTTCAAACTTTGGGTTTTCTACCAAGAAATTTAAATTTACGACGCTGACACTATAACGCGTTCGCAGCCCCCCCAAACACACCACTCACAACAATGTTTTACTCTTTCCTTCACACATTATTAAAATGTCAATTATTTCAGTAAGTTTTCTTTATGTACCACCTTTTATTCCTTAATTAACATTTTTGCATTATTTTTCTGCAATATTAGATTACAATATTATAAAATATAATTATGTTTGCTTTTAGAATAATCAGTTAACTTAAAATTACTACACCTTCGATCTGTTTATGGTGGCTCCATCTTTTGACACACTTTACAACTTTTTGCGAAAACCAACCTTTAGGTCAGGGGTCCAACCTTTTGCAAACCATGCACCAATTTTTTGACTGTGGTGTTGAGATGCGCCGTATAACTCGATCATACTGTATTACAATCATGGGTAAAGGTTGATAAATGGAGGTAAGTATAGAATCTACTACGCTTAGAGTAGGAAAAAGGATAGCTTAATCACGCAGTTAAAGTAATTAATTTACGCCAGTTTAATGAAACTCCAATCTACAATAGTCAGGAATGATCTTCCTCTCCGAGAGAGTGATCGTTTTCTGTTGGTGCTACATCTTCCTTGGATTTGTCCTTTTTGCTAGAATGATTCCTGGCTCTGATAAATAATCTATTTAATAGAAGTATGTTTATAGACGTACTTAACTTCTTAAATTATTTAATTAATGTTTTTAAAACATGATCTATTACAGCACATAAACTTTACTTTCCATTAATGAAATTTTTGAGCCTGTTTTAATCTTTGCTGTTCAATTTGATACGGAGAGCAGCATAGGATTCTTAAAATTTGAATCAGTTATTCGTAACCTCGTTTTACTTTTAATCAATTTCATTGGTGAAAATTTTTGTTAACATCTGTATGTCGTTCCAAAGCGATATATATAATTTTTTGCAAATATTCTTAGCTCTTGGAAATTTTCACATGGAAACGTAAGACAGATATTAAGTAAGTCAAAATCATTTATATCCGGGAAAGTTCATCAAGTTTCATTTTTAGAATGAATTTGTTTTTAAACTAATCAGTTTCCGTTTTCGTTTCTATTTTACTGTGCAGCTGCATTATGTTTTGTTAACTAAGTGGAAAGTGGTTTATAAAGGCGAGAATGCAGTTTTATTCTTTAGCAATTTCACGGACCAGTATGTCTGCGCTTGTGCAAGTGCGGTACAAAATAAAAGTTTTTAAAAAATAATACGGTACATTGATGTGATAGGAAAGTTTTACTTATTACATCCGTTCCTGAAAATGTACATTTAAAAACACAAATTGCCAGTTTCAGGTACCTTGGAACCAAACATCAACAACTGCTGGAATGGAGGAGCTAACACAAATTAATAATAAGAAAAATAGCGAACTACAGACAAAAGAAGTAAAAAAAGAAGACATAATATAAACATAAACTGAAATAGAAGACACTATAAAGGCTAGGCGTCAAATGTTAAAAGGAAAAAATTTACGTCTGATTGAAAATAATGAATAAGAAAGATAGCCAATACAGACAAAAAATGGTAATATTTTCATTTTTTCTGGGATCCTTATGCCTTTCGTCAGGTGTTAAGAAGAGCCTAGAGAAACACAACTGCACTGGTCATGATGTAAGAATTCGATTATCGTGTTTTCCAACAGTATTGTTTGAAGTTATGAGTTTTTATTGTGTACGAAATAATTTTAGTACGTACCGGTTAAATAGCATTATTAATTCTCCATCGTTAAAAACGGAAACTGAGTCGCATGCGGGAGGAGAAAAATGTAGCAATGATAGGTACCCTATCTCCCAAACCGAAAAAGCTGAAACTCTCAAAATACCTAGTCCGACCACTACAACACATTATTCCAGTCATAACTCATATTTTCATCGTCGAATAAATATTCTGCAACTTATTGGTATTAATTAATAAATGAATTGAACGGAGTAGTCAGAAATCCCAAAGTTTAAGGAAACAAATGAACGAACTCATGAATCGGACTAGTCGGTAATCCCAATGTTTAGCTGAAAAACTGAATCACCACACTGAACGAATTGATAAACTCATGGAACAGAGCACCCAGATATCTAAAAGTTTAACAGAACGATTGGATCAACTCACGGATGGATCTAATCATCAGTCAGTACAAGAACTTTAAAAATTGGGAAAACGAATCATCAGCCAAGTACGTAAATTCAAAGACCGATTTCAGGAGTTGGAAAATGCTTTGGAAATAGGAAGACAACCGAGTTGATCAATAGTCGCTAAGATCAATCATTTGACAGTTACAGATAAACAGTTCTAGAATCACAGAGGGCAGATTGAAGAAGAGATGGGAAATTTAGTCTCGTATGTTGATACCGACGAGAAGTTAAAATGTACGTTAACTAGTCGTCCGAACCCAAAAAATAAATTTATGAGGTTCGTTCGGAAACGTGACAATGCTTTGAACCAATCGTCAATCTCCAAGTAACGGTGGAAACTACTCGTGGAGGAGTGAATAAATAAGATGAATATTTTCTAACTGCAATATCCTACTTAAAACTGTCTCAAATTACTAACTTCTCCATGATGTTGCGTCTGACTTCTTTCTCCAAGATATTCCTTCAAATAGTCCTTGGTATCTTCGACCACCTCCCAGCTGGACGTTTTCTTTAAACCCAAGGGGTACAAAATAAAGTCACCTGATAGTTCTCAGCCAATCGCTTTTGATTCTACATTTCCGCTGAAGCCAGGTTTCGGTAGTGGATGGAGCTGACCTTCGGAAATTTTGTGAGGTTGTTGCCCATTCGTTCCAACTTTCCCAGCGACTTTGTTAATCCGTCAACAGAGTCCTATCGCACGTCCGTCTCACATCAACACGACATGGAGGCGCTTTTATGGCGGGCATTTAAAGCCTCGTCTTGGTGCCGTGCTTCCCTCCATTATATTTACCAATTAATTTATTCATTGATAAACGTCGTGGCTTAAAGTTTACTTTAACCCGGGTGGAAACCCAAAAACTGTTTTATCCGGAATATACACCGGGGGAATCTTCGATTTTAGATAATTTTTTCGTTAATTTGATGACGTACATTGCTTTACAATTTCAACAGAAAATTCTTACTTCTAATGCTGATTTAAACCAATGTTTATAAATAGAATAGAAAGCCCTGATAGAAATACTAATTCTTGGAGCCGAGAAAAGTAAGCAATAAATTTAAGGTAGTTGATTATGGAAGTGAACAAAATAGTTGATCAAAACAAAGGTGTACATGTGATATTTTATCATCCACGAAGACCAAGAACTTCGTCTCAAAAAATTAAAAGGACCAGGTTTTGGTGCTATTTAAAAACATATTGAAGAAGCTTACTCCCTGGAATGACCCCCGTGACCAGGCACACTTTTATTATCCCGCCCAAGCTTTGTGAAGAAATATAAATACTATTAAAACAAAAACAATTTATTTATATTCAATTATTCACATATATTTAAGAAAAATAGTATCTGTAGTTAAATTTGTGTTCAAAACAACTCCTTACACCCACTTATCCCACATGTGGAAATCAAGTAACTCCACTATTATATGTAAAAGCACATAAAATATTAGGCTCAAAAACAGTTTCGTATTAGAAAAATGTGCTTGCGAAATTAAATTTTCTTTATTTGCAATCAATAACTTTACATTACATGGACTACATGAAAAAATAATAGTATATGCGTAATTAGCGATTTGATTTATAGTGTAATCGCCTTCCCGCTCCCTCGGATCCTTATAATGGACGAATGCCGACCCGGGCGCCACTGCATGAGCAGAAAAGTTTTATTTTAAATTATATAAACGACAATCGTCTCATTAGTTAACATTCGCGATCCACACCAGGGAGCCGATAAACGATTTGCCAGGACTCGTGAGTACTTGAGTCGAGCATGAGACTCTCAATAACTGTATCTCAGGTGTCCTGGCTTTGATCAATTACGTAAGGAAGGATTTTCTGAATGAAAACAAAATATAAACATAAAACTCAGTTTAATGGACAAATTAGGGTTAATACAAATACTGGGCACGACTCCTCAATCGCTAAATATTGTCTTTTCTTATTCATAAACTTAAATCTAACAAGTCTCCGTAAAGTTACTATTTTGGCCAAATTTATCAAATTTAATATGTCCTTGAAGAACACAGCCGGTCATTGGACCCACAACTCTCAATTCGCACTAATTTCATACGATTCAGGGAAAGGGAGGGAAGTTTGCTTACTGTGCTGCGACGCGTTGTCTTCTGATGATGTCCAAGTTCAGGTTCAGGTGCCTGGCCTTCGGCTGACCAAATCCTCGCACACAGAGCAGCGACTAAAACACATAGGCGCGACGGCCTACACGTGCTCCGCAATTCACGGTTCTCTCCTCCAAGAACCTCCGCACCAAAATCTCCTACGCGTTCGTCCCTTACAGTTCACCAAGAACTGACGACGCCCGCTCTCCTGTCTTCCAGGACGCGACTCGTCTCCACAACACTACTCCGGTCAAAGCCGCCGGCTCTGCTTGCCGACGAGCCGAATGTTGGGTAACAACTGTCCCTCTCCTGGCCCACAGCTTCTCCTTCGCCGTCCAGGACCCGACTTCTCCTTAATCCGCCACAGCCACGGTCACCTTTGTCCTAGCACGTTCACCACTACGGTCAGAAAATGACCTGACCAGTCGTCCCACTTCCTGTTGCCGTAAACTTGGTCCCAAAGACCGGCCGTGTGAAAAATGTTATCTCTAACATTCCCACGACAAGACAACTAGTATTAATGTTTAAAATCACTTATTACAATAGATTAGAATTTAGTGAGCACGATGCAGTTTATTTCAAAAGGTCAAGACAAACCAGTGCTTGGTAATTTCAAATTCGTAGATACTTGAAAACTAAAAAACTAAATGTCGTCTACAACAAAAATGACTACCATTTTTTAACCTGATTCAATAAAAATTAAACACAATTAGTTTTGAACCACCCAAACATAAGGGAATGCACCAACAAAATATAATTCGTTTCCGAGATGGTGCGGCAACCAATGCCTTTTTTTCTGCACTACTTGGTACGGAATGACACTATATTGTTTCGAAGGCAGCTGTTCGAGTGCGAATTTTTTTTCTGTATGGATCAGTTATTACGCTGCCACGTGGTCATCTTGTGACGCTGCTACGCGTTCACTAAAATACTTCCTACTGACTTCACTCCTTTGGGAACTATCCTTAAAACATGTCCTGCAGTCCACTGAAATA
Source organism: Zhengitettix transpicula (assembly GCA_037074705.1). Classification (NCBI taxonomy): domain Eukaryota; kingdom Metazoa; phylum Arthropoda; class Insecta; order Orthoptera; family Tetrigidae; genus Zhengitettix; species Zhengitettix transpicula. The sequence continues at coordinate 181,711,708 of CM073591.1, read as the reverse complement.
CCACTGACTGAATCAAAACTTGGGAAACTACTCTTCCAACATGTCTTACAGTCCAGACAAAGTCCTGGACTCAATATGTTCTAGTTACCCCCTCTGACCCAATCACACACAAGGTATTTTGTAAATACTACTGTGCCGAACTCATTTGCTGGAAAGAAACACTAATTAATTCATACTGCTACTCTGCTTTCTTTTGATAATCTGATGAAATTTTCCTATTAAGATATTTTATTAAAGTTAATATTTATTGTGTCAGTCCATTTAACTTTTTGCATCACATTTCAAAACTTTTAGGTTTCTGTTATCAGGTTTTCAAAGTGTTCAATTTAACTTTAATTTGTTACACCTACAGTAATTACATATGAAAATGAGTACCTTTATTTTTTGAATAACAGATTCTGCTACTCATGTGCATCATTTGTGCCGCGACGTCTCCTGAAGGCCACCCTAACGCTGGATAAACACAGACTACGCTCGCCAGCGGATGCGCACAGGCGCCATAGCCCAACAGCGCCAACCTCGGCAAGACCATCAGCCGAGTCCCTCCCATTCTTCATCGGGTACACAGTTTTCCTTCTACATCCTCTGACTTCTCTCAGAGGCCACTGAGCACAGATTCATTTCTCTTCCTCTAACTAACTAACTAACTTTCCTTATGCTTCTAACTTCTTCTTCGGGCGTTTTTTTTGTATTATATGATGTATATTTTAAATGATATTAAGCAATAAAGGAAATGTATATGTTGTAAAGGAGCTGAATTTGAATCGATCCACTGCGCGGCAAAAAGTGGTAGTTTTTTTAAATAGAGGGATAACAGTGGAAATCCTTCATGAACAAATTAGAGGGGTCCGTACCTCTCGAGCAGTGTGAGATTTCCGCCCTGGGACCGCGTAAGCATTACTTCAGGGCGGAGTCGATTCTAATTTGCCTCACGGATTCTCGTCAGTGTTCATTCATTCTGCCAGTGTAATAGCTCGTCGCTATCGCGCTTCTTAATCCTGAGGATCCTTTCAGTATACACTCACTGCATTCCAGAAGTGGGCGTCCCTCAACATCAAATGGATTATAATCTCCTGTGATACTACGTTGGTGTCAAGCTCGTGTTCCAATTGATTTCGCTCTTGCAGCCATCGATCACACGCGAAGAAAGTGTGTTCCGCATCGTCTATGTCTCCACAATACACACAGTTCGGACTGTCTACTTTCACTATAGTGTTGAGGTACTTACGGAAGTACCCGTGACCCGTTAGAAATGGTGTCAAGTAATAGTTTAAACAAGTGGTAGTAGAGCACGTTTCTTTTGCAGTATTGTAAAGTTTGCAAAAGTAAGCTGTAATGGAACTGAATTATTTTGTATTTAATTTGTTTGTTTCTTATTGTTATGGATCGTCGAAGGCCCGTGTCATTTAACGCGCTGAGGATGGAGGAGCTGATATACGAAGTCTTGTACATCCGTCACTAGAAGCCAAACGTCTGGATGTGCCTGCAATTTTAAAACTATTGATGGAACTGGGTGAAAATCCCCTAACGTATACTTTTACCTTCGAATTGGAATTGGCAAACGAGGCCCTGGTTTTGCTTACCAAGGCAACCGATATGTCAGATATCGAAGAACTAGCCACGGAAACATCGGTTTCAAAAAGACAACTCTCACATTTTTCGAACCGTGTTGAAGTTTTTTTGTGCGGTGAATTTTTTTTTTTATTAGAAAATTACCAATCAGAACTATATAATACATGTTTCATGAGTTAATGTGATGACACAATAACGTGAGCGGATACTCATCCAATGACGTTATCCGGATTGTGAACTTATACTGCTTTCAGGTCATTCGACCATTTCTTGTTCTGGAGTCTTCTGTAGGGAGGGGTCATGTTGCAGGGTGGATGCTAGTTCGTTTTGCAGCGGTGAATTTACCACAGAATCTGCAAATTGAGGCATCCTTCCAGGCTAGCTTAGTCCAGCCCACCAGCGATGAACAGCCGTTGGGGCTACTCTCACATCTAAACATAGCGTGAAAATGATTTCCACGTCTTTATGTAAACTAGAAGTAACCAATCCTCTAGATATTCTGCTACAAAATGTTAAACTGTTTTTCGTGGTAGCCTCTTACAGTGCAATTGATTTCTTAATATTCTTTATACCATTTACTGAACGTGCTAAATATTTTCAAATTTATGACTCCACGCTGCTTCGAAGGTCTCAGGCGCGTTGTTGTTAAAGTTTCTCTTAACTGCTCTCCAAAACAATTGTCTCCTGTTTTCATTATATGGGTTTGGATCATTTTCTACCTCCACGTGTCACACAGAATTTAATTCCCCACGCGAGCGTTTCGTCCACAGAAACTTTACGACAGTCCAATAACATATATCAATTAAGTTACTTTCAGTGTAAAAGTGCTTAATATTTCAAATTATGAAAGCGAAACAGTTAATTTATGGATTTAACCCGGCTACGCGTTCGTCTTTAGTATTTTCTGAGCGTCCGCCAAATTACATTAACTTTTACCCTTCTCACAGACGTCTTGGAAGAAGATATTATGTATCCGTCCCTGTTCACATCTGCCCCGTTTTCGGTACCAACGGATGCTAGTAATAATATTTTGCTGTCTCTGATAAAGTGCCGATATTGCCCAAAGCTATGGGACACGATATAGCAAACTGTCGTAAACGGCGTCATGAAAATAATATAAAGAATCCTCCATGTCAATTATGACGCCAAGTAAATTCTACTTCTCCGTAGCAAAAATTAAAAATTGTACGACCGAAATTTAAATACTTCGCCGCTGCCATTTGTGAATATAAACATCGCGAATCTGCATCTTTCCGTTCTCGTCTATTTGGGCTCATGTGTTAGTCTTGTAGACCCTAACGCCATAACAAAACTTGTACCAGTTTTCATTGTGTCGCTGCCAATGGACAAACAATTCATTCATCAGCATGCGGATTGCATCTCACCTGGAAGTGCAGACTGTAGCGAAATTTTAATACATCATTATATATTGGGTAGTTTTCATTAGGGCTTTCTCCGTCTGAAAACAAATGTTTCTCTTCATTTGACCATTCGTGTGCCATTCCTTTGGTTCCGAAGTGAAGAACAAGCAACTTGTTACTGCTTCAGCGGTTCGAACGGATTTATCGCACATCTCCGCAGCTTAGGCATAGCTAATTTCCACATACGTTCAGAATTTTTCTACTGTTTTCACAGATGCTCTCGGGCGCAAGAAAATTATTCATATAAAATATTTCTTCCTGTTAAATTTCAGCCCTATCAGTATACAAATGACAGCACCCTTCTAACAAGTGCAGTTAATTTAAAAGTGCTTCAAGAAAAACCATTATAAAAGACACTGCAAATTTCTTGGTATTCCAAGAACTAGGTTAAAAAGTGTGTTTATGAATCTAGTTTTATTATGGTAAAATGGTAAAAAGGACTATTGAGTAGAAAAAACCTAAAACAGTCTCCAAGTTATTATATAAATAGTCAGAAGCTTTCAACTCATTGTTATAATCATCCTGAATAAACAATAAAAACGTTACCACTTATATTATATTATAGATTTTGATTATCTTTTTATCTCTGTAAATAAGTGTAATGATCTCAAGCTCTTTTTCAGTTTACCTCATATGGCTTTTTTTCAGAGCCCAAAGTGCAATAATAATCAATTTAATATTTATTAGATGCCATATAAATGGTTTCTTCATATTATAGCTTCTCAGACTCTCAAACCTGAACTCTTGCAGCACTTCACACAACTATTAAATTCTTCTGCATTTATTGTCACATGTATCTTTTTATATTTAAGATGTCTGAGCATCTAGAGTTGGGATCAGAACTAAGAATATTGTTAAATGATTAATAAGTGAATATTAAATTACACTAGGAATTCATTTATTACTGTGGAATTAAAATAAGTTTATAATCATACTTGTCTCTGCTGTGAACATCTTTTCTTTACAAATTTAACATGAATAAAACATTACACATTGAATTTAATGTGAAACAAAGTGCAATGTAATTTTCTGTCCAAGGTAAATTTATAAAATTACAATACCAAGTTTCACCAGAAAATATGCAATATATTTTATTAATGAACACAAATGATTATAAAAACAGACAAATGAATTATACTGTATGACTTGACCAAATATATGAGATCATTACTAAAACTGGTTGATATAATTATCTTCATAGAGTAAAATGCAAAACCCATTTAATTAATCAATGTATAGTATATAATTAGGTATAACTTCCTAGATGTGTAAGTATGGTTTATGTAATGTTAGAAATTCAAAATTTAGAAACATGTTTCAAATAATCAGTAAACAATATTGATTAAAACAAATTGAATAGTTTATTGTAAGTGTGACTTATACTCAGATATAGAATAATTTCCAGACAAATGTCTGAGCAACACTTTCTAAATTTTTATTTCCCTCCAAATATTTCATGAAAAGTTGTACCATTGTGTCCAACATTTGATGGCTTCTCATCTTGGAATGTTATATACATCCTGGATAATAAAGACAAACAGAATTAGTATAAGAGAAAATAATTTATTTTACACAACAATTCATGAAAACAATGTTGATTAAAAATTTAAATTCTATATACACCGTACACAATATATATATATATATATATATATATATATATATATATATATATATATATATACACACACACACACACATTTGGATAGGAAAGAGAGACAGCAATGCCAACTTACCTGAAATTAGTAGTTGGTCCAGTCTGGCATATGTGGAAGTTCAAATTTTTGAGGGCCTGAGCCCCCTTCTACATCAAGCCAGCTGGCAAATATGCATAAATATACACATAAATTAAAGAAAGGTGTGCAGTTGGCCAGTACAAGGTTCTATATCTTGATTGAGGTTATCATTGCTAAAAATTTGAACCATTTCCTGTCTAACATGGGAACATAATTTCAGGCAAGCCATAAGCATTTACTTCTATTTCCTATCCTGTCAATTATACATTTTCTATTCAATTTATTCATACATACCTATTACGAGGAATACCCAAACTGCGTTCTATATGGTCATAAATTACAGCTGCATGTGATTTGTTCTCATTTACTCCCAACATTCCAATGCTCATAAGAGTAGCTGTTGCACAAGGGTCAGTAGTGCCAGCCCATGTCATGAGCTGATCTGGTATTACAGTGACAACAACAAACTGGAAAGGAAGATATTACTTTATTATCATGTAGATCTATCTGAACTAATAGTGGAAGATCTGTAATATGTGAAAAATGGTAGTATTTTAGTGTCTTTGAATGAAAAATGTAAATATGTACCATGTTAAGGGCATATATATATATATATATATATATATATATATATATATAAAGTTAAAATAACCAAATGACAGACAAAATTAAGTGATGTTATAAATACCACACGTTTCTGGAAACTCTCTTTCTTAAGGTGGTAAAAAATACAAGAGCCAAGAGTGACACAACCGCACAATATAGATGACACACTCAACGAGTTTTTTAGCATCTGAAGAGAGGAACAAAGTTTCAAGAAACGTTGTGTGGTATTTATGTCACTAATTCATTTTGTCTGTCATTTGGCTTCTTTATCATATTATTCCATAGATAGAGAGTTCGTAATTTCTATGTTAAAAGGACGATTATTTAAAATCAGTACGTTATTTCATTAATTACTATAACATCTACTAAAATTAATAAACAATCAAACGAGAAATAGCATCGAATAAATCAACCTAATACTCGTATTTCTACTTTTTGATGTGAAGCAAATTTGAATAGCCGAGAGTACATAAAGTATACGCACGCTTTCGGGTTTTCCCAACGTTTTTGCTACAACAGCAGATGTTTTCTTAAGAAAATCTGGGGTAACTTTACTCCCAGGTACATTAGTTTCAAGCCTAAAATGTGGCATTTTAACCTTATAAGATTCTGCCGCCGACCTTAGTTATGCAACTTGACATAACAAAAATTCGATTCATTAGCAATCGACCTGAAAATAAATATCGATGCTTTATATTCGATTCAATCTTACACGGCCTGTAGACACGCAATTGTCTCGAAACTCCTAATTACATTTGATTAATTGTGTATCAATATTAAGAATATCGTTGCTCCAGTTTTCCGCTATCTAATTAAAAAGAAATGTCCGGAGTTTGGAACGGTCTATAAATTTATAGTAAGCCCGAATCTTCTTCAGTCAGATGTGAAAGCTTCGATAGCTATCTGTCTGGAACAGACTGAATTCAATAGATTAAATCCTTCAAGGATTAAACGGATTCGAGGGCCCAGCTCTGATTGCTATAATTCTTCCCTAAGGTGTAAAAGTTTTTTACTGTTCGAAACAATGGACCCTAATTCTTCTAAGGCAATGAATAACCCGAACTACAATAGTCTTAAAATTTTCTGAAACTGTTGTTTGAAAATAGTGAGATGTTCTAGTCTAATATAATAAATACAATTGATTGTAATTCCCCGCAACTAATCTAAACGCGCGGAGTAATTTTTACCAAATTTTGTACACATGTTTCATTCAAACAGGAAAGGGGAGGGGAAGACACGACTACCATCCCTACGGGCGGGGGTAGAAATTATCAAACTTGCATCTACGGCCGATATTTATTTTTCGGAGTCAATGAGATTGCTAGTGTTTCTCCCGATGTTCGTGTATAATTTCAACCCAGCAGATAAAGGAACTCGACTGTTATTCTGAACATCATGTCTATGTGCATGTTCTGGATAAACTCAACATTGAACCGGATGATATCATGGTTAGCTTCGATGTGGCGTGCCTATTTACTAGGGTGTATATTATGGACATGATGAAGCTACTTCCAACCTGATATGACCACGCTGTATAAACACGTTCAGACGACTACGTATTTTGTATTTAAAGGAGTGTACTATTAACAAACGGATAGGGTGACCATGGAATCCCCGCTATCCCCGGTGATAGCAATTTTTACATGGAGGGCGTTTGAAGAAGAGGTTCTCCGCAATGCACCACTCAAATGTTTTTACAGATATGTGGACGACACATTTGTAATTTGGCACACAGGAGAACTGAACTAGAAAACAAAGTACCAGGATACGGCGGACTGCCTAACATCCTTCTCCGAATCTAACACCGGAGGCAGTAGAGTACAGCCGAGACACTTTCAACTGTGTGTTGTGAAGACGGAGATTCACATGCACATGGCGGCATGCTGTCATCGTCGCCATCCCGAAACCAGGAAGGACTCGAACAACGACTGGAGGATTTCCCTGCTGCCGAAGATCTCGAAAGTTATCGCGGAGGTGTTACTAGTAAGATTATCGGTACCCTTTATGATCTTAAACTTATTCCCTCATTTCAGTTTGGTTTCAGGAAACACCTTTCAACGGCGCATCAGGTAATAAGGGTCGTCGAGAAAGCGTCACTCGCCCTGAACAATACGGAGCACTGTTGCGTGGTGCTCCTGAATGTCACAAAACCCTTTGACTTCGTCTGGTAGTCGGGACTTACTTTCTCAGTAAGGGTGGCAAGAGCAGGAGGAGGATCCTGGCCGGCGCACCACAGGGCAGTGTCCTCGGGTCTGTTCTGCACACGATCTTCACGTCAGACATTCCGAAACCAGGATTCGGGGTCGGCATCGCCCAGTACGCAGACGACACCGCGCTGATCGCTGCGTCCTGGTAGCAACACGTCGTGGTGACAGGAAAGAAGGTCTAAGACTCTTTGAAGAGGTCATCCCGTGGACCACGAAGGACAAGTACCGGCGGGTAACTCTGGATACAAGGTTAAAGTGGAGACACCGCGACAATGAAATCGAGAGGAAGGTAGTATCTAGGTTAAGACTACTATATCCTATTTATAATCCTAGATCGAAGAATTCGCCGACGGTGGACTTGTCTATTTATATCTCTATCATCCGTCCTGTGATGGAGTATGCCTCTTTTGTGTGGGCAACCATAGCAGAAACCCTAGTCTGCGAAGAGCTCTCTACCTGCCGCCAAGGATCCCTAATACCGCAGTAAGGAAAATGTCAGGAGTCCAGCATCTGTGGGAGTGGGTTCTCCGAATCTCCGAGAGATTCTACCGCAGCGCGCACGACTCCAGTAATGAGCTGGCCTCATCACTAGGACGTTACGATAGCGATGAAAAGGTAAACAAGAACCGACCCCTGTCGATCTTTCTGTAATGGTATAAACCGGTGCTATAACTTATATTCTAATTTAATAGTTGTGATTTACCGTACAAATCTATTTACAACTTTGTACGTCATGTATTCAGTTTATAAATACTTCTATTATTTACTTACATTCATATATAAATTTACATTCCTCACTCCCGCCCCTCTCTAATTAGTTCATCTAAAACTGTTCTGAAATCATCCCAGTTCGTTGGTCTGCTGTACAGTGCAGGCTGTATTTGTTTATCTAATATGAAAGAGTGCAATGTGATTATAATTGGCGAGTGGTCATATGACAAATCAAAGCAGAATTCTGCTTTAAGTTTTCTTAAGTCGATTCCTTTAACAATTCCTAAATCCAATAAATCTGGGATTTTCCTCGGATCAGACGGCCAATAGGTTGGTCATCCGGTGGATATAGCAGCTTTTAAGGCTGCATACAGCTCTCTTCCATTTGTTAAAGTAATTCGTGATTCCCAGTGTTGATGCTTTGCATTCCAGTCACCTGCGGAGATAAATTTATTCCCTAGAGTTTTAAAATAATGTTCGTAGTGTTTCTCCTTCTTGTTTTATTTCGGAGGACAGTAAACTGCAGATATATTTATAGTTCCAATATTGTCTTCTAGAGCGACTGTTGTTGATTGTAAGTGTTCAGTACTATAGCATTCTAACTCGTGATGCTTGATACCTTCTCTAATAATCACTGCTGTTCCACCATGTGTCGTAACATCAGGATGTCTAGTGTTATTTATGCGGTAATGTGGTATTTGAAGGTAACTTTTGTGACGTGCGTTTCTGACATAAGAATGAAATCTATGTTGTGTATTTGTAAAAATAATTTACCTTCCTAGCTCGCTGGCCCAAACCATTGGCGTTCCAAATAGCCATTTCTATAAGTCCCGCCCCCATGAGATTTTATGCTTCATGGTCCCCATTTGACTAATCAGCTCTTTCATCATATTTTTTAGTTCGGCTATATCATAATTTTGTAGCGTGGGTATGCCTGGGGATTTGATTTAGATTATTTACTTGCTGTTAGTCTTGTTTCACACTTTGAGCTTATGTTAGGTTGAACATATTTTGCTCTAAAAATTTCTGATTGTCCTGCGTTATTTCTTAATTGTGGATACAATTTTTGCTGTAGTTGCTCGTGTACTATGTAGCTTTTATATTGGGAGGATGATTTTCTTTACAATTAACACATTGAACTTCTGTACTCCTGTTTTTTTCTGGGACAATCTGGTTTTGGATGATTATCTGTGCATTTCATACAACGTGGTGTTTTCTTGCAAAAATATTTCGTCTGGCCATATTGTTGACATCTCATTCATTTTGGTATATTTCGTTTCGCATATGGTGCTTGAAATGTCACTATCGAGTTCATTAGTAATTTAAATTTATATATATCCTTATTGTTTTCCTTTTGTTTAAGGTCAACAAAGCATATGGGTAGTTGTATATTAGTAAATAAATATATAAACATAATAGAGAGTCTGAATAAGAGAGTTAGCCAATTCAGACAAAAAAAATTATAATATAAATACCACACAACGTTTCAGGGATCCTTGTCCCTTTCTTCAGGTGCTAAGAAGAGCCCAGACCAACACTACTGCACTAGTCAGTTGACAAAACTCAAAAGCTTTTGAGGTGTACTTGTGTCAATCTAGAAAATGTCTTTCTTATTATTTTTTAATCCGACGTAAGTATCAGCATTTTTTCATTTCTAACTTTTACCAAATTTATGTATTCTTCATGATCATCTGTAATAAAAGTCAGATTTATTTTTATTTAAGTATTTCCCTGTACTGCAAGTAATCTAGTCCCCTTTTTTGTATATAGATTTCCTTTGAAAAACAAGGAGCGAATAAAATGATGGGTAAAAATAGATGAATATAGTAAAACAAAGCATTCGATTTATTGAATTTATGCAATGTTATGGACAAGGGTCCAAAACTCCAATGTTTAGAGGTAATAAAGTGACAATATGTAACACAATAGAAAGATCAGTACAGCATTTTATGAATTTAAAGCTGTACGATGGAATTTAGTATATTTACCAGGGAGGAAGATCAGTATGTGTGGGATCGTTTTAGATCTGAGTTTGAGGCAACCGGCAGAAATGTATTTGTGGAACAATTCTCCAGTTCTCAAATTTATATTAACTAGGATAATGAGCCAGAACCATTCGGAACTGTTCTTTTCTTGCATACGAAGAAGTGGGGGAAATCGAAATAATACTAATGCATTACAGTTCAGAAGGCTTATGTGTCTTGCAAGATTTCTTATTCAAGAAGGTAATTATGTTGGTTCCATCTGTTTTATTAATGTTTCTGTAAAAAAACACACACACTCCACACACTCACTCTCACACTCGCTCTCACTCACACACACACACAAAACAACAACCAGGGAGATGTGAAGGCATCCCCAAAGGTAGCAACTGCCAGAGCTCTCTGGGAAGGTTTACCTGTTGAGAGAATTCTCGTGCAGGATTCCTTTAACCAGAACCATTCCATTGCATATTATATATATCCTCCAATGATTCATCACGCTGTGAGAGCCAATCAGCGCTCAGTCAACAGTCCACTTCAGCCATGTCAGCATCAGTCAAAAGGCCGAGGTACATTACCCCCAGCAGCCCCATCCTCAATAGAGCTCTGGACCCCTCGTCTTAACAATGTTATAGCTGGGTCCCAAGTCTTGCTCAATTGAAACCCGGTGTCCCGGTTTAGCAGGTTGTCTTGGGTCCTAATATGTATGGCCTCTTTGACGATGCTGCTCCAGAAACCATTGACACGATCCAAGATTTTGGTTTCATGGTCTGATTCTATGGCAGGTTCTGCCATCGCTGACTTGTTTGGCTGTATGAGTTTGAGATGTCTTTGATGTTCTGTGCATCTGCCCATTACCGTGCGAATAGTTTGGCCGATGTACTTCTTGCCGCATTCACATAGTATGCTGTAGACCCCAGGAGTACGAAGTCCTATACTGTCTTTAACCGAGCCAAGCATTTCTTAATTTTCTTTTGTGGATAGAACACCGTCTCAATGTTATGCTTGGCCAGTAGGCGTCCGATACGGTTGCTGATGTTACCGGCGAAGGGAATGTAAGCATGGTTGACTGCAATTTCCTTTTCCTCTACTGTTTTCTACCTTCAGAATGTTTGAAAAGTTCTACCCCAGCCCACACTCGCACGTTTTTCATCACGGATTTAACTGGAATCTCGTTTGTTTTCATGTTATTTTCTTGTAGCCTCCACCCCCACCCAAAAACATACTCATCTCTCATGGCAGGAGGAGTTTAAATATTACATACGAACATCTATAGAAATACTATTAATCTAATTAACCCTGAAAAATATTTATTTAACGTTAATGTCAGCCGTGATTGCATGTTTAAAAATTTCCACCCACTGTCAATCCCCGCTTTTGGGAGTTAAATGGATAATTGAATTTGAGAATTTAACTCAGCGAATCTCTGTTGTACTCGTTATTTTCTTATAACGCCCCTTGGACCTCACCCCTAACGGTGCCGTAAGGTCTTTGACACAGATACCATTGGAAGAAACACTACCAAACTCTTTTACCCCTAAAAATATTTATCCACCTAAAATATCAGCTGTTTTAGCATCTTAAAAATGTCTCCACAACCAGCCCTAAGCGTACCCTCCTGTCATGCCAAAAGAGGTTGAAATTTTACAAACAAAATCAGTAGATATATTATCTTTGACTCCCGACAATTATTTATTCCATGACCAATTTACATGTTGGAATAATCCTACCCTGTTCAACCCCCGACCCTGGGGGTAAAACGGCCTGTTGAATGTCATTATTAAACTCAGCGAAATTCCTTACCTTGGATATGACTCCAATTTCCATTGTTTTTGGGTTATCTTTATGTAATTCCACTCCACCCCCGCCCTAAGATGAGCTCCCCTGCCAATCCAAATTTTTATTCCACACAAATTTAAATGTTAGAAAAATGCCACTCCCATCCACGTCAATTTCATGTCATAATTAAACTCAGCGACATTCATAATCCTGGATTTGATACCAATAACGGTTGTTTTTTGTGACTCCCCTCCACCCCACCCCTAAGCATCCTCTCCTCTCTCGCCGAAATTTTACATTCTCTTGAACTTTATTAAATTTATAATTGGTTAGATTACATTTGTCATGTATTTGAAGATATCTAGTATTTACTTATTTATCTCAGTTTGTTCACACTTAATTTGAATATTAATTTTACTAGTTATAATTATAGTGTTAGTACTATGTATTCTTTCAATGTTAAAATCCACGTCTATATTGTGGAATGTACAATCATACACATTATTATTTTTAATTATATTATATATTTATATACAAGCGTAAAATCTTTGATACAATATTTTATTTGTATGTATGTGTCAACATAAGTTAAAAGTATTTGGTCTTGATTTAGGAGTACATATGAATTATTTACTATTTTCGGGATTGGCGTAAATACAAATTTCTTCTCATTGTATATAGGGGTGTCTAGTACGTAATATATCTTAAGAGTCTTTTATTCTACAGAGACTCATAATTTTATTTGTAATCTCCCAGATATTCTTTTCGTTTGGTTGAAGCGCTTGTAGCGATTCCATAGTAATTATACTGCTATATAATTGCTGACAACGCCTGGTATTGCTGCCGAATGCTGGAGAACCGTCGTCCTACAGACCGTTTAGCATGTTCGACACGATGGGAAAAGTGTTGGAGCGTCTGCTGTACAACAGACTTTAGCAGGCAGTAGATGACATAGCGGGCTCTCCAACGATCAATTCGGATTCAGGAGAGGTCGTTCAACCATCGACGCGGTCAAATATGTTGTAGACATTGCCCGCCGAGATACCCAAGGGAAGAGATGGAAGAAAGGCACGAAGAAGTACTGTGCGGTGATCACGCTAGACGTCAAAAATGCCTTCAATTCGGCAAGATGGAGCTGCATCATGGAGACATTGGACAGATCCAGATCCCAACATACATCAGGAGGATAGTGTTTAACAATCTCAACCACAGACAGGGGAATGGATAAATATGCGATCACATGAGAGAGCCCCACACGGCTCGGTATTGGGGCTCCTCCTGTGAAACAATGTACGACGGTTTACTGCGACTGGATATACCTGCCGAGAGCAAGATCGTTGGTTTCGCAGATGACATTGCGATCGTTGTCGTCGCAAAGTATGTGGAGCAGCCATCCAGATTGATCAGGAGGCGATCCGCATGGTCAGACGAAGGCTATCGTCCAGAGGACTCCAATTGGCCGAAAGTAAAACGGAGATGGTCCTGCCTCACGACCGGCAACGTCGCAGTCACCTCGAAGCAGTCGATAAGATACCTAGGTGGCAGGCTATCATTCAAATAGCATCTTTGGAAGGAAGGCAGCGACGACCGCAGCTGCTCTAGCACGCATAATGCCTAATGTCGGAGGACCAAGGCAACACAAGAGGCTACTGCTAGCTTAAGTAGTGCTGTCCATCATTCTACACAGAGCATAGAGCTATGGCAGTGAAAGCACTTAAGAGAAGCGCGATGTCAATCTACAGGATTAGTGCACTCAATGCCACTTGTGTCTATCAAACTATTTCGGACGAAATATATATAATGTTAGTTTTACATATTTATTACAAATTTTCCTATAACCTCAAAATAATATATCCTAGTGTAAACAATTATTATGGTTTGTATCATGAAATATAATAGCACTGACTCTTCCAGTTATGTGGCCAAACATTGTGTCCAATAACACACATTAATAAGAAAAGTGAGGGTGCATAATCTGGCAACATTGCTGGACAAGTGAGAGAAGTGGGGTGCTTACCTATTCCATTTGATGCTACATTTTTATGGTGTCAACTATACTTAAAACACAACACTACACTTGCTGAATTTGTTTTATACTTCTTATTTATAATTCTCATTTTAATTTTTAGTTCTCATAACATTTAAGATATATTTATGAAATTTATTAGGCAATTGGTCACTTTAAAATATATCCTGGTTGCAATAGTTCCAATTTTATTTACTATGCTAAAAAAACTATTATTTATAATTTTTAACGATTAACGTAGCCAAATGACAGAATAAATTACTGCATGTTTCAGGAAACTTTTGACTATTCTATATTATTATTATTATATTTCAAAACAGACATTATATTTTCATAAACAAAGAAAAGTTAATAAACCAATCACAAACTTAAAAATATTCATATTATCCCTATAATTAAAATATTTTTTTTAAAAAATACAATAATTATTGCATTAAACTTAAGTAATTTCAATTAAAACCAAAACATTCTTTGTAATAAATCAATTCTAACTTGGAATACAGCAAAATATGACAAAACCCTAAAAGTTTATATATTTAAATTGAAAACTAATTTTAATAAGTTCATGTTTGACATTTTGTAAACTTGCATTAAGTTATTTGTGTGACATCTTTCAACAGGTAGGCATATTCATTCATAGTATAGTCGAACAGTAATTTATACTGGTAAGTAGATTATAATCAGAATTTGTGAAATCCCATTGCTTCTCCTACTAATCCTCTAGTAATTTCAAAATAGTCTAACATATTATTATAGTGTTATTGCTGTTCAGTATGATAATAATCCACTTACAAGAGATGAATTGAAGTTTATCTACACTATGAATATGGTAACATGTTGAAAGCTATTACTTAAATAAACATTCCTTTAATTGAAGGTTGTAGAAAGGTTATTAAACTTTCATTACATTAAATTCTCAACATTTCTATTGTCCTTAGACTGACCTGAAATGTTTGCAAATGAAAAAAAATAATTTTAACACTAAACTTTCATAATGAAACAAAATCCTCAAGTTTTTGACGTCCTATCACAAGGCCTGGCTTTGTCTCCATGAAATCTTGTGTTTTCTTCAACAAATTGTATATGAGAATATTATGCCTCACTTAGCACAATTTGTATGGGACTTTTACCAATATGACTCCTAATGTGGTTTATTGTGTGGTGAGATTGTGATCACTCTCAATACTTTTTATTTTATTTTCATTAATTCTTGTTATGTGATCTAACTCAAATGTTTTATCAGTTTTATTTTCTATGAATTGTTCCAAATGTGAATCCTCTTATGGTTTGTTAGGTGGCCAGATTGTGAGAATGTTTTATCACAGTCAACACATTTGTAAGGCTTTTCACCAGTGTGAGTCCTCATGTGGTATTTTAAAGAACTTAGGTCTGTGAATTTTTTATCACACTCAACACAATTGTATGGCTTTTCACCAGTGTGAATCCTCATGTGGGTTGTAAGGTGACTTGATTGTGAGAATGATTTATCACACTCATTACATTTGTATGGCTTTTCACCAGTATGAATCCTCATGTGGTTTTTTAAAGTACTTAGGACTGAGAATGTTTTATCACAATTTAAACATTTGTATGGTTTTTCACCAGTGTGAATCCTTGTATGTCTTGTTAGGTGACCTGATTCTGAGAATGCTTTATCACACTCCTCACATTTGTAAGGCTTTTTTCCAGTGTGAATTCTCAAGTGCTTTTTGACAGAACTTAGGACTGAGAATCTTTTATCACATTCAACACATTTGTATGGTTTTTCGCCAGAATGAATTCTTCTGTGGTTTGTTAGATGACCTGATTGTGAGAATGTTTTATCACACTCAATACATTTGTATGGTTTTTGACCAGTGTGAATCCTCATGTGATTTGCTAGGTGACTAGATCGTGCAAATGCTGTGTGACACTCAGCACATTTGTATGGCTTTTCACCAGTGTGAATCCTCATGTGGTTTTTTAAGTGACCTGATTCTGAGAATGTTGTATCACACTCAACACATTTATATGGCTTTTGTTTATTGTTAGTTTCCATATATCTTATAGAGTTTAAATTGATGTAACTTTCAACAAATTTCTCCCTGGACATCCTCAGCAGTGTGTTTCTGATACCTAAATTGAAATAAAAATATATTATTTTCCTTAGAACAAATTTTTAAAAAAATATTAAACTGAGATTTTTTATTTTATTCAAATATATTACTTTACTCATATTTGTGATTTATTAAATGTTAGTAGCTTTTCTTTTAACAATTATAATAGGTTTCATATTTATATTCAATTTTGTTTTGGTTCATGTTCATTCACTTGTAATATATATACTAAGTTCATATTTCAAGTGTTTATGTATGTGAAGGACATGTCTGGCAATTGCGTGATTCATGCATTTTTATATTATTGATGTAATGAATTTTAGTTTTATACAGATAACACTATTAGATGTTCGGCAATAATATTCCAAGCTTGTTTCATGATTTTAATCACACAATCTCCATGATATTACATTAATTTTTACATGGATATAATTGTGACAAACGAGTGACTGTTCACAACCAATATACATGCAGGAACTGGTAAAACAACATATAAATATTTTATTTACTTACTGATAAAGGTACTGCAATATAATTTAGTCAATAGCCTAACATATTATTATATTGTGCGGTTACCGAAAATAATTCTGTTGCATTCAAAACCAAAGAATTAAAATGTTATTGGTGTAATTCCAGATCACATTTTATTTGGAACTGTCCCAAAAATAATGACAGAAAGTTGCCTAAAAAGTACCCTACTTGCACTTACTGTAAGAAGACAAATCACCTGGAAAATAGATGCTTTTTCAAGAAGAAAAGTTTCAACAACAGAACTACAACCAGTGACAACAAAGTAAGTTACCCAAGTGTTGAGGAAACAAGTGCACTTTTCTTGTGTGATAGTAAGGACACGTTTTTCATTTTAGACTCAGCTGCTACTTCAGACATGGTCGGGAACGAAAAGTTAGAACTGAAAAACAATGCATTTCCCATGTCGTACGTACTTCAAAAAAGAGCGAGTGTTTGGATGCAAAAAGTGTCGGTAAAATAGTAACAACCGATTGTGACCTTAAAAATGTTCTCTATATTCCCGGACTTGAGAGGAACTTGCTCAGTGTTCCAGCAATTACTAAAAACAGCAGCCAAGTGAAGTTTTCCAACAATGAGGTACTCATTATGATGAATAATAAAGTTGTCCTTGTAGGTAAGAACAACTCAGG
The DNA here is from genome assembly GCA_037074705.1 of Zhengitettix transpicula. NCBI lineage: Eukaryota > Metazoa > Arthropoda > Insecta > Orthoptera > Tetrigidae > Zhengitettix > Zhengitettix transpicula. The sequence continues at coordinate 181,694,412 of CM073591.1, read as the reverse complement.
CCTGTATCTTATAGAAATTCTGCCGATTTTGGAACAAAGTGCATATATTTCTTCTGAAGTGCAGTCACCACTTGATTGGCATAAAAAACTAGGACATCTTAGTTTAAAGAACATGCAGAAGCTTTCCAAAATGTCCTTGGGCTTGACATAAGTTCCAGCTCTTTAGACGTAATGGTCTGTGATGTCTACTTTCAAAGAAAAGTGAGGCAGTGGATGCTATGAAGGAATATATCAAAGAAGCAGAATGATACTGGGACTCCAAAGTCTACAAAATCTGTTGAGACAACGGAGGAGAATATACTTCAAACAGTTAGAAAAAGTATTGCAAAGAGAAAGGGATAGTGCTAGATTACACGATTTCACACACACCGCAGCTCAATGCTCATGCAGAGCGCCTAAATCGGACACTGATGGAAAAGACTCGTGCATTATTGTTCAAATCCAACCTCAATATGTCACTTTGGGGAGAAGCTCTCTATACTGCAACTTATTTGTTGAATAGAAGTCCGACATCATGTTTGGATTGCACACCAGCTGAAAAATGGTTAAGTGGAAAACCTGTTCTGTCCAATCTTGAACTATTTGGTTCCCTAGCTTATGCAAAAAAACTTGGATACTTAAATAAACTTGACAAACGTACTCAAAAATGTGTTTTTGTTGGTTATGGAGCAAAAGGTTGTAGACTGTGGGACCCGATCAAGAAGACTATAATAATTTCAAGTGATGTTACATTTACCAATGAACTATATATCTCAGAGGAAGCTCAAAGAAAGTAATTATTGTCTTTAAGCACTGGAGATGAAGGAAAATAAATTCCAAATAACGAAGGCCATACTGTTGAATCTGAAGTAACTCAGATGCATCAACTGAAGAAGATGAAGATGAGACAAACACTACAATCCCTGTAGAACCAGGTGAAAACATAACACCTGGAAATGATGAAGTTCAAGGAAGAGGAGAGTGAACAAAAATAAACCAGAGAGATTAAATAATTGTGTTATTCTGACAAAACGAAGAGGCAATCTCTGGAGGCGATGCAGCTAGATGGAAAGAAGCTACAGAGGAAGAAAAGATGGCGCATAAAGAAAATAAAACCTGGAAACTCATCAACTGCATTGAAGCAAAGAACAAGAAAATTCTCACAAGTTGATGGGTGTTCAAAGTGGAGGATGATGGGCGTTTCAAAGCTCGCCTTGTAGTTAGATGCTGTCAGCAACAAGCTGGAGTGGACTTCAATGATGTTTTTAGTCCTGTTGTCAGCACTGAAGCCCTGAGAACAATGATAGCCAAGCTGAAAAACAAAATTACAAACTGATGAAATTTGATGTGAAGACTGCTTTTTTATATGGTACGATCACAGAAGAGATGTTCATGGAGCTACCTGAAAGTTACTAAGATAGAACAAAGATTTGTAAGCTGCAAAAATTCTATGGTCTCCGCCAGGCTCCTGCTCAGTGGAATAAGAGAATCAAAATTTTTTAGAAAAAACATCAATTCACTGGCCTTAAGACAGCAATGTGTATTTATGAACCCAAACCGCTCTATATTCATGTCAATTTTTGTTGATGACAGATTAATTGCAGGGTCTGATACTACACAAATGCTGAAAATTTTGGAAACTTTGAAAAATGAGTTCAAGATAACCATTGAGATAACCACAGGCCGAGATTGGTCCAGGGAGATTACACAAATTGTGTTGTTGACAAATATCATACGAGTGACTCAAAACCAGTGTTAACATCTTTTGTTGTGGGAAATCCTCATGTTCGAGAAATCGAGAGGAAGGAAACAACATTTCCCTACTAAGAGGCAGTGGGAAGCATTTTATATTTGTCAACCAAAACGAGACCTGACCTGGCTCATGCTGTTGGAATGTGTGGACAAACAAACACATGCTGACCTGATGAACATAAAGAGAACCTTGAGATACATCAATGGGACCAAAACACGGGAATATCGTATCTCTTGGGTAACAAAAGTTTGGAGAATGCTCTTGTTGGTTATTCTGATGCTGATTATGCTGGAGATGAGTAAACCTGAAGACGTACCATAGGCTTCATTGTATTCTACAACGGTGGTCCTGTCTCCTGGGCATTGAGATGACAGCCTATTGTTGCAACATCAATAACTGAAGCGGAGTACATTGCTGCTGCCAAAGCTACAAAAACCTTGATGTTTCTGAAGTTTTCTTGAAGAACTGAGTGGACAGCCAACCAATGTGACACTCAATGTTGACAATCAGAGTGCCATAAGCCTTGTGAATAATGGAACTTTTAATCGTAAATCTAAACACATAGACATGAGGTTTCATTATATAAAAGAAAAGGTTGATAACATTGATTTAAAACTTAATTACTGTGCAACAAATTCACAAATAGCTGATTTACTCACCAAACCTTTGAATTCTACTCAATTTGAACAATTTAAAAAACAAATAGTCACTTAGGTAAGTTTTTATAAAATCTGTTGTAAAACTAGAAAAAGGAACAATTGATAAAGGACAATGAAAATTACAGAGGGGTGTTGAATATTGACTATTAGCAACATTGTATAATTGTCATTGTGGTAGCACTGTGAAAGTGGAATAGTTTTCTTATGTAGTCTTTGACTGTACATTGTTGCTGTGCTGTATATATCTTGTTGTTGTCGTGATTGTGTTCTGTTTCGCTGAACGTATTCTATTAATAAAAACCCATAAAAAAACTAATATCATAGGAGTTATTACTCATAAAACCTGACAAGAGTATGTGAAATTTTACAGCGTTCCACGAATCAGTCAGTAAAAGTTGAAGCGAAAGAAAATATTGATGAAACTGAGGAATTGAGTTGCAAAGTTAATGATGAATTCAAAAATGAAAAACGTGAAATGGTAAACCAATTGGTTTGCAATAAAAGGCATTTGACTTGTGCAGAAAATAATAATACTGAGAACAAAGTCAAACTCAGTCCGCTGTGCTATAAACTTGATATTTTGCACGAAACGGGTGTTATAAAAATAAATATCTTAGATCGAATGGTAGGAAAAGGAATGAAAAATAGTAAATTGAATAAAGAGAAATATATGAATGCAATTGATGCAAAAATTCGTTCATCTTTACAATTAGTATGTCAATATTAAAGTAAAGTTAAAATTGATAGAAAACAATGATAAAAATTATTTGAGGGATATAATAAATAAATGTTGGATGACTGAAAGTGAGCTGAGAAGAATAATTAAATGTGATCTTATTTCAAAATTACTGAAGACCACTTATGGTAAATGCAAGGGTAAACTTAAGGATAACCCAGTGCCCAGTGAAATCCCTGGCTTTGTACAGTTTCGGGTAGAAAATTTGCTTGAAATGTTGTGGCTGAGGAACGCCAAGTATTTTACACTAATTATTGTTTTCCTAAATTATTATTACATATCTGTTTTTTAAATTAATTTCCTTATTATATTATTCCTTGTGGAAATACAGTCCCGGATTAGACAAGCACTTAGAGGGAATAAAAAATTTATTAGTTGTGAATATTAGCTATTTCATGATTTAATAATATTTTGTGTAATGAGTATTCTATGTGTATAGTAAATGGCTTAGAGATTAATTTTTTTCTTAGTGCACATTTAACCATTTTCACAGGTGGTAAGAAATTGTAAAAAGAGGGAATTGTGGGGTTAAAGCTGAAAAATTCCCCTGGAATGGTGTTCCCACCTTATTGTGGTGCAGGGGTTTGCATGTGTTGTCGATCCCGAGAGCTATACCGGCGGTAGCTTAGCTACTGGTAGGGTCACCGAGGCCGGACAGGTCAGAGGGGAGACACCAGATGAAGAGGCACACCCTGGTCCTCCAGGTTGCAGGTTGTGCTGACAACCCCACCACAGAAAAAAGCTATTGTTGCGAATACATTAACAATTAAAGCCGACTGCCCACTCGAAGACAAACACTGCATAGAAATAAGGACATGAATATGGTTAAACTGAACATCTAACTAACTGAAGATCAAAAAGTAATTAATATATGGATGGAATATTTTAAAAATGGTTTAAATAATGAGGATGCAAATAAGATAGACTTTTATTACTATCATACAGCCGAACCTGAAATTGAAAAAACCAAGATGGAAGAAATAATGTATGTGATTAACAACCTTAAAAACAACAAGGCCCCAGGTTCTGACCGAATTACAGCAGAAATGTTAATGAGTGGAGGAAACGTACTATGGGAGAAAATTTATAAATTAATTTTATTAATATGAAATGAAGAAAGGTTCCCAGAAGAATGGACTGTATTATACAGCCTATATTTAAAAAGGGGGACAAACTAGTTTGCTCTAACTATAGACCAATAACCCTGCTAAATGTCACTTATAAAATTCTGTTGGGGTTAATTTTCAATAGGTTGGTGAATACACCAAAGAAATTATAGGTTACTATCAAAGTACTTTTAGACCCAATCGGTCTACAACTGACCACATTTATACTTTACGACTAATTAATGAAAAGGCTTGTGAATATAATATTGATATACATAATTTATTTATTGATCTACAACAAGCCTTTGATAGTCTAAACAGAGAACAAATGTTTAAATGTATGTTGCTCCTGGGGATACCATCCAAATTAGTGAGAATGGTTAGACCTACCCTGGAGGGATCCAGGGCAATGGTGATAGTGGACAGTGAACTAACCAAACTGTTTAAAGTAGTAAACGGAGTAAGGCAAGGAGATGCCTTGTCGACCTTGCTTTTTAATCTGTCTCTTGAAATGGCTCTACAAAGGCTTAATATCTCCCCAGACACATAGGAACAAAAATGGTCCAGATATCTGCATATGCAGATAATATTGATATCATCTCTAGAAATATAGAAGAATTAAGACAAACGATGGCCACAACAGATCACTGTCTTAAGGAAAGAGGGCTTACAATTAATGAAATGAAAACTAAATATATGATGGTTACAAAGAAAGAATCTAGTACAAATAATATTAGATTAAATGATTATACCTTTGAATGAGTACAGGATTTCACATATTTAGGCCCAATACTTAACAGAGAAAATAATATGGGAAGTGAAATGAAGCAACGTATCATCAATGGTAACAGAACTTACTACATGTAAGGCAAATTAATGAAATCCAAGATGTTAAATAGAGAATTGAAGTTTACAAAACACTTATAAGACCTATAGTGGTGTACGGCAGTGAAACATGGACCCTGAATAAAAATTACAAGCACTTACTCAGAATATTTGAACACAAGATACTGAGAAGGATATACAGACCTGTATGTACGAATGGAGAATTACAACAAACCGAGAACTAGAGCAGCTCGTGATTAATAGTTAATTAGCAAGCATTTGTTTTTCTCTTACACTCAGATGTATAGACTTATTGAACTAAATTTGGAATTGGAAATATTATGATTTTAATGTTAATTATTTGAATCTGAGTATAAAGGAAGGTAAATTGTTGCTGTGTCAATATATTTATTTTATTGTTATATCTCAGTTGAGATATTTGAGTTTATACGTCCAATGAAAGAAGGGGTATCTCAATATTGAGACAGACTGAACAATGATAATTGAATAGCAAAAATAAAGATTGTACAGACCTAATGTTAAAAGTAATAATATAATTTCATATTTTAGATTAAGATAATTTTGTTAGTGTCAATTAAATATTTAGTTTGTAATATAAAAGATTTCCGTTTTTTGTTAATGTGTATTTAGATTAAGTTCGCAACACTGTGTATTTTAGTAAAAGTATAACAAAAATTTAGAAGAAATTATAAAATCCATCAGTCAAGAATCAGCATCATCACTTCTCACCACAAGCTACATAATCCACCCTCAGACAACAGTGAAAACTTCACGAGACATTCAACTCTCAAGCTCAACCAACTTCCAAAGTGATAAGTGTTAATCAACAATCATGTGCTCAACTGTGTGAAAACCACAGTGATCCTACGATAACCTCATCTCCAACGACACATACTGACCAAGACAGATCCGCTTCACCTGTTCTACAATCCCCAATTCACAAACTTCACAAAATGTTTCCTCCAGCCATAAATAATAACATATGTAAAAAAAGTGCACAAATTTTCCTCCCCAAACTAGCATCTCAGCACATCAGGCTGATAAAAGAATCTGTTCAGGAAAACATTCGACCACCATATGCAACAACAGTGACTATAGTGAATCCCTTTCCCCAATTTCCTCACCTAACAGATTCGTACTACTACACGACATGGAAACAGGATATCAAGAACCTCCCATTCAAACTCACCAAATTCCAAACGTTAAACCTCCTCTGATATACATCATCAACTCCAGCGATATAAACTTTCTAAAAAAAAACCTCAATTAATATGCACCTCCTCATTCTCCTACCATGAAGAGGGAAAAAATTTAAACTTAATCTACAAACACCTGAAGATTATAGATCTACCTCCAAATATCTAATAGAAAAAAAGCTATGTTTCATACATATCAAATCAAAAGTGAAAAAAACTTCATAGTAGTAAGAGGTCTTCACCACTCATCAGATAAGAATAGCATTAAAGAACAACTCATTGCCCTAGGATACAGTCCAGTGTCAATAACCCCTATAATCTATACAGTTACAAAAGCCAATCTTCCTCTATATTGCATAGACCTTTCCCCTAACCCAATCAACCCCAACCATCTATAACTCATAATTACTATGCTTCTCAAAAATCCAGGTTGAACCCCCCAAACCAAAAAGATTCAGTGTCATAACTTCATAACTGCCAGGACTTTGGTCACACTCACAATTACTGCAATCACCCCCCCCCCCCCCCCCAAATGCATCCGATGTCAAGCAACCCATTCTTCTAACACATGCCCTCTTCCCAAATCGACTTCACCCTCTTGTCAAAACTGCCAAGGCCCACATCCAGCCAATTACAGAGGTTGTCCTTATTACAAAAACTTACAAACTAATCTGAACCAGAAATTCTGCACAAACATTCCACCCTTTAACCTCACAAATAAAAACATCAGCAGAGACAATCCTACTCCTACTCCTTCTGGCCATCCCCCTTCTCACACCCCAACCCCACAACTGTACTCTGATGTACTAAGAAATACATACTGCCTCACCAAACCAAGAAAACACTGCTTCCCATCCAACCGGCAACAAAGTCAATTTCCTCAATACCATTTGCTCAAAAATCGACAGCCTAATCTCAGCCATCACTCCTCTTCTCAATATCCTGGCTACTATCGTCCCCAAACTTCTCAACTGCAAATAATGCCCTCTACAAACACTACCTCTCATTCTCCCCCACTCAATATTTGTACCTGAAACACCTGCAGCCTAAATAATAAATTCCACGAACTGTCTTATTTCGTTACACAATATAATATTGACATCCTCTTAATCTCTGAAACAAAATGACTCTTTCACTCAATTTCTTCTTTCCTAATTACATTACCTACAGATCTGACCATCCCTCTAATACTTGGAAAGGAAGATCTGCTATCCTAATCAGAAAGACTATTCCCCATTATCACATCCCAACTAACTCTTCCATCGAACAGCAACTAACTGCAATAACTGTCCAACTTCCTAACAACAACAAAATTACCCTAGTAAGTTACTATTCCTCCCCTAATATAAAATAGATTACAACCTGTATAGCCAATGTTTCAGTCCAATTTCCTCTCCTTTCATAATTGTAGGTGACTTAACTCCAAACATGTGATATTGTTTCTAGAATTTTCTCACCAAGAGGTATTATCCTTAATAACTTCATCACTAACAAACAATTAACTCCCTTCTTTACTAATGAACCCACCTATTATCCGACTAATAACGCCTCCCCAGATGCACTGGATTTCTTCTGTAAGAAGTCTAGACATCTCCTCTTGAATATTCACGTCATAAATGAGCTGTCCTCTGATCACCTTCCTCTCATAGCATCCTTAACCATAAAATATAATTCACTATTCTTTCCCCATACCATAAACAATGGAATTAATTGGAACATTCATAAAGACTTAATCCAAATCTCTAATTCACTAAACAGAGAAAAAGAAATCAATGCAGCTGTTTCTATTTTAACCTCCATAATTAGATCTGCTATAAAGGAATCAACCTTAACCCTTCCCCCAAAGCCACCCTATTCCCAAGCCAATAACATTGAACTGAATTCCCTCCTATCCTTAAAAAAATTAACCCAAAATAGATGGATAGAAACAAAATGCCCCTGCTATAAAACAACCCTCAACCCAATTTCCAAAAAAATAAAAAACAAACTCAAAGATATCAATAACCATATATATACCCAAAAAATCTCCCAACTGAACACTTCAGACTGCTCCCTCTGGAAAAAAACCAAATACATTCTCGAAGAAAAATCCTGTATTCTGCCATTTGGTTTTACTCACCACAGCAGAAAGCCAAACTTTTTGGTAAACTTCTTTCTAATCAGATGAAACCTTTTCCTTTTCCGACACTAGACAGTCTTATCCACAACTCACTATCAACCACCAAAAAAGAGCTAAATCCTCCACCCCTATTGGAACGATTTAGTGAAAACAATTTCGAAGTTAAAGAACAAAACTGCTCCCGTAAACGACCTAATCAACTCAAACATCATCCCACAAAAGCCCTTGTCCAAACATATATAATTCAATACTAATAACATGAAAAATTCCCAATAACTGGAAATTAGCTACAATAATAATTATTAACAAACCCGACAAGTTAAAATACAATCCCACCAACTATAGACCAATACTTTCTGGTCTTCGAAAAACTCCTCCTGCCTAGACTTAAAAAAACAAACTTCCCCACCTTATACCCAACAAACAATTTGGCTTTCAGAATAATCACTCCTGTCCCCAACTGATCAACATTCTGACAGAAATAATCAACTCTTCCTTAAGAAGAAGGTATAGCGACATTCCTAGATTCCGAAAAAGCCTTCGATAAAGTTCACTACCTTTCCCTCCTGTTTAAAATAAAACCCCACCTCTCCCAACACTACTTAAACCTTCTCTCCAATTACGTCACCAATTGATCCTACAGAATTAAAATAGACAATCACTTCTCTCCACTACATCCTATTCTCTCAGGCATTCCTCAAGGAAGTGTAATTGGCCCGTTCCTCTACTCCATCTACACCCACGATATTCCCATTATCCGCTCTACCACCACCTCAATATTCACTGACAGTATCGCTATCACTTCTCACGCACACGACTACCAAACCGCAACAAACCACCATCAACCATCCTTAAACCTAATTTCAATCTGTGCCAACAACTGGCACATAGTCATCAGTCCTTCCAAATCTGTAACTGTTCTCTTCTCCCTAAAAAGAAAAGGCTACGACCTATCAGTCACTATCAACAACTCCACTATCCCTACTAAATCTTCCCATAAATACCTCAGCCTAACCCTCGAATACAAGCTCACATACATACATACATATATATAGATATATATATATTGTAGCCGTGGGCCTGAGTATGAATACATTAAGCGTGCACGTGTGCTTGACCGAGAGGCGTAAAGAAATCACGGGTACAGGTCCCTTTTTTTTGCATCGTTTGGGGGGGCAGAGTACGAATAAATACTCCGAACCCGTGAGGCAGAGAGGCAGACGGGGACGGAGACGCAGGGAAAAGCAGGGAGACGGAGAGACGCAAGAAGAGACGCAGGCAGACAGGGAGACGGAGACGCAGAGGTTTTGAGAGACGTCCATCGCGGGGAGACCGAAGAAGGAGATCGTGTGCTGCTTACTACAAGTCCAGTGATCCACGGCTGACGCCACAAGTAAAGTAAGCATCACAATATATGTAAAGTACATTCAAAAGTTGAATTCTTTTACACAGTGCGGAAATAGACTCTGTTCTTGAATAGCCACCAAACCGCCCACATTACCCTGTTGAGAAGGAGAACTTTTTAATATTCCGGAGCTAATTTTAATTTTATGCAGACCAATGTGTATCTGCTGGCGCCCAACAATATTTTTTAATGTATTTTTTGTAGTTTCAATGTAATAAAGTTTATTTTTTTTATATTAAGTAATAAAGGGCAAATCATTACAATATATATATATATATATATATATATATATATATATATATATATATATATATATAGATAGATAGATAGGTAGATAGATAGATAGATAGACAATTCCTCTTCAACTACTCACTTAAGAAACAACTACATTTCTTCAAGTTAATTTTAACATGTTAACGTATCACAATTGAAAAATCTTTGGACTAAAAATTTTTCTGTATATTAAAATAAAATAAAAAAAATAAAAAACCAGATCCTTTTTTACTGTAAAATTACTAAATACAATTCTTACCATAAATTTTAACTGTATGGTATCTGATATATCTGCTGACTTGTCAAGTTGTAGTGTGAACCAGTCACATAATTCCAAGCCAGTTATAAATAAAAATAGAAACTATATCTAACTTGTATTAAATATGAATATAATTAGTTTAAATGGCTAAAAATCTGAATTTATTAACATTATAATTTACAATTAAGTATAAAATTTTTCTTCCCTTTACTTTTGGGCCTCTTTCGTTGTATATAATTAAAGAATTATGAGACATGGAAGTTGACAGAGGAAGCTTAAATTCTTTATATTACATATTTTACTTAAATTTGCATCAATTTTAAATGTTTCTTTAATTATATGCAACTAAAGAGGTCCCTAAGCTTGATACAGACAAACGAAGTAATGATATAAATACCACACAATGTTTCTGGAAGCCTTGTTCCTTTCTTTAGATACAGAAAAAATGCAAGAGCTTTTGAGTTTTATGAACTGACTTCTGCAGTTGTGTCACTCTAATCTCTTGCATTTTTTTCTGCACCTAAAGAAAGGAACAAGGCTTCCAGAAACATTATGTGATATTTATACCATCAATTCTTTTGTCTGTATTATTATTATTAATTGTCAATACAGACTTAATTTTTTTATTTTAATAAATTCTGACTTTTGGCCATTAATAGGGAACTAAAACTGGATGTATTCTGCTTGTAATGATGTTACTTGACACCTGTAAGTCTTGTATTGTTGACATAACCTCACATTTGTTAGAAAATCCTCAAAATAAACAATCAGATCCAGTAAAAACAAATAACTCTCCAATCTGGATTTCTTTTGCAAACATGTGAGAAATTTTAAAAGAAGGAATGATGCCTTCAGAATTTTTCACTTCTACTAAAAATGATGTGATGAGCAGATTTGATTTTAATTGATTTATCTTTTTCTTTCTTACTTCAGTTTGAATTGGATAATTCATATCATAAGTTGCATGAATAGTAACAACCAACATATTTTTTGGCACTGCAACACAACAGCAAACTCATCTATCTTTCGAGTTAACAAAACAATAAATCAGTGTAAAAATTATATACTTGTTGTCTTTTATTCACACTACTCATTTTAGAATTTAAAACATAAAAAAATATAGTAATTGAATGACAATATAAAAATTAGAACAAATGTCTGGTTGTTTGCTTATAAAACAAGAACTATAAAAATCCCCGCCACTCATGATAGATTTACATACCTCTTTCTTAGTGAGTTTTAAATTCTTAGAAAGAATGTAAAAACTCCTCATTCATCATAATGTCAAACATAGTCTTCAATGAACATGTTTCCTAGTTAGCTGTCACATTGGCAACACGAATGTTATAATGGTGTTCAAGCAGCTTCTTACCAATACACTAAACTATGGGTAGGCGGCCGCTGAGATCAAAAATTTATTTTCATATTTAATAAGTGCTCTGATGCCATGGAAGGCACAGTCAAATTGGTCTGGTGATGCCATAGTACCTGCAGGCATAGGATTGGGAACCCCTGCTTTAGTATATTTTAACCAAAAAATAATTATATAAATCAATTTAATACTAAATATAGTTTGAATTGTTGCTCAACAGAGACATTTTAATTTATAAAACATACAAAATAAATACATAAATAAGACAAAACTTTGGGAGCAGAATTTGACTGTCATATGGTGAAGGATGATCAGTGCTTTGTCTAACATACTTGCTAAATACTAACAGGCCAGATAATTATGACAATTTTAGGTAAATTGGATATATCATGTCACTAGAAGGCCAGACTGATATAAAAAGACAATCAAATTATTTTCTTCAACAGTAGAAGTAATTTTTGTTTCTAAAGATATGAATAAATGACACAATTTCATAACCTTTGAATGTGGAATAATTATTGGCACTGTGAACCAGTATCATCAAAACAGATCACTTTTTAATGTTCAAGAACAGGTGTCGGCCAGAAAAATGGTATTGCTATTTGTCTATGTGCATCGTATGGGATGTGGAAGCCAGAGATCTTTAAAACAAGCTTGCTTTTTGCAGTTAACCAAAAAATGCCTCCAATTTACACAGGAACTCAAGGAATAGACAGTTGAACATTTACAATCGTGTGGTCCAATGAATCACATTTTCAACTGCACCATACAGGTGGCAGACTGAGAATATGGCAGAAGCAGCATATAAGCTGGGACCCGACATGCATGAGTACAACCATTAAAGCTGGTGGGGGATTGTTATGATTTGGGATATGTTTTGGGTTCCTTACTTTGTGTACATGACACAACATATATATCATTGAATATCATATTCATAATATCATGTTTAATAGCATATTGTTGTATAACTGATGATAGTGTGCTATTAATCAACATGTGGCTCTTTTTAATTAAGTTATACTTAAAACAAATAAAGAAGTTAGCTGTTGCTAAGTAACCAATTGCATGATTTTCTTTAGCGCTCAGTCTAAAGCACATATTTCAAAGGAGATGACACAATACATGATGACAGTGCTGATATTCAGCAAGGGTTGGTTTCAGGAATATAAGCAAGGCTTAGGTCCCCTCCACAATCACCATATTTCAATCCAATTGAGCATTCAAGAAATTGTTGACTAAGACATCCAGCAGCTGGCTTCACAATCAACAAATCTCACACAACTTGACAGTGCTCTTAATCAATTAGGGTGTCACATTCCTCACCTTCAATTTCAACATCTCATGGAGTCAATGCCAAGAACCATCACTGGAGTATTGAGAAAAAGGGAAGGGGGGAGTACTGATGAGGTGGATATGGCAATCTGCTCCGTCAAGGTTCTTTATTGTATATGAGTAAGAAAATAATTCTTCTATTCTCAAGGTATTTCTATAAATTCATAACATAAACAAGTTACTTCTTTCCTAAAGCTATCTAACAATAATTTATATTTTGCTGTTATTACAAAACTAATAATTAATGTAAATTCCATTAAATACTTCAAAAATAAAATATTCATTACATTTTGAATAACAAATATTGGTTTGGATTTACTCAAATATTATTAATGATCGCATTTTGTAATGTGATTCTGCAGTTTATTTTGTTGTTGGTGTTTGCATAATAAATCAAAGTAATTCGATGAACTCAAACCCAGTATTATTACATATAATAATGTTAAAACGACCTTTATAACAAACTTAAAAACGAAAGGAACTTAAAACTAAATAAATTTGAACTTACTTTTGGAATATGTACAACAGTTTATTTAAACTTTGCTACACAAGCCTGAATAAATATGAAACAGCTGCAATTGAACTGACTAAAATACAATTACAATAATGAATGGAACTGAATTTATTTATTACAGACAAATATTTCCGATACTATTTTATTTTTAAGGTATTGCCAACAAACAACTACTAAATATGTAGACGAAACAAATTCTGATACTTCACACATTTTCCAAATTGTTAACACTCTTGATATGAAACAATCATAAATGTCCTTAATAATTAAGAGATAACTGAATATGAGTTGTAGGCGGATTAAGATTTCGAGCCAGACAAAACTTATGAATAGCAGAAGAAGTGCTTCCTATTTTCAATGTTGGCTATCCAATGAGGATTTAAAAGCGTCAACTGTTTTATCATTTTCTACTACGTAAATTAATTATTAATATTTTGGCATTTTTAGCGAAATATGAGGCTATGAGCAACTCCTTCTCCTCTTTTGCCAATATAGAAACTAATATCTATTTCCTTCTCAATTTTTTAAAACATCTCTAAATTAAATTAATAAAATGCTTTTAAAATGTAAATACGATTTAGTTTAACAATGGACGTGATCTATCCAATTCTTCAAAACCCATTGTATTTCACCCAATCACTAAACGCTTCCGTTTTAGTATCCCTCCACGTATAGAAATTCTTACCATTTGGAATCTACTTTGATGTCAACGATTCACAGAGACTTATTAACTTCGTGTTTGTTTTTGGTTGGTGATTGTACATCTAGATATTACTCAGATCTGTTGTAGTCTACCGATTAGACTCTGGATTCCTGTCAGCAAATTATTTACTTTCGGTATTTTCCTCTCAATTACTTCCATTGGTATCGGATTACAAGGTGTTGAAATTGTATTTTGTTTTAAATGCGTCACCATCACCAAACAGCCTCGGCCAATTGTAACTTACTTTTAAATTTCGACAAATATCTGTGTATCTCATTTTCCCCCTCCTTTTCTCCCCCATCACGTTTACTCTTTTCTCCTTGACGCAGACTTTGTCTTAAATTGCTAATTTATGGGGTAAGATTGAATAAACTCAGACCATATCCCACAAATAATTAACCTTTCAGATATCCCAACCCGATATGAGGACGGAGCTCCAAGGTACGTGGTGCATCAAGCTAACTGGCCTAAATTCAGACAGGAATTAGACTCAAGACTACCAGTTGATGTAAGACTGGAGATAACGGCAGACATGGATCGCGTGACGGTGACGTTAACAGCTGCCGTCCGCGACGCCATGAAGGAATCTATACCGACGAGGACCTACAAAGAAAAACAGGACCGACTCCCACAGACAATTATAAGACTTAAAAAACCAAAACGCCACAGAACCTTTTTACGCACAAGATGTCCCTATGACAAAAGACACCTCAATTACTTGCAATCGCAAGTGAAAGAGGCTGTCTTAGATTTCCGACGACGCAAATGGGAGACATACTGCAACGCTCTTGACGAGGACCGGTGCGTAAACGTAGCGCATTTCTGGAAGCAGATCCAGCGCTTGTCAGGTTCTAAGACCATGCCGCGGTACCCCCTCTACTCCAACTCCCGTTTCCTACACACGGACGAGGAGAAGTGTGAGCTCTTACGGGACCACCTTCAAGCAGTCCACAGCGTTCCACAATCCCCCGATTTCCAGGACAATTTCTTGCACGATACCGTCCACCTCCTCGAAACCCATAACAACATAACTAAACCTTTAGCTACAATTCCACCCATCCCGGAGAATGATGAAGAAATAACCAGCCCGATCACACCTGCAGACCTAATCCCCATCCTACCGAAATTAAAAAATACAGCTCCTGGCCCGGACGATATCAGCAATTTTGTCCTGAAGTACGACTCGCCACTCTTTCTGGATATCCTCTGCAGGCTCTATACAACGAGCTTGCAGTTAGTATATATTCCCGACTCCGTGAAGCACGCCCACATACTTCTTTTCCCAAAACTCGGCAAAGACCCTTCAAACCCCGATAGCTATCGCCCAATATCCCTAACCTCCACCATTAGCAAAATCCTGGAGAGGGTTATCGTACGGCGTTTGCACACATGGATAGATGAACACGCCCCTCTGGACATGACGCAAGCAGGGTTCCGACCCGGCATCAACATTAACGACCAGATTCTGCGCGTAATGACTGCCTTACAAGACGGACAACAACGACGACGATAGTCGATTCTAGTGTACCTGGACGTACAGAGGGCCTTTAACACCCTCTGAATTGATGGGTTAAAAAGGAAAATCCTAGAAACCAACTTCCCTATCCCGATAAGCCGTTGGCTCTGTAATTTCCTTACAGGGCGGACGGCCCAAGTCAAAATTCTAAACACTCTCTCCCAACCCTACATCCAAGAAGCCAGCGTCCCTCAAGGCCATATCCCCACTCCTCCACCTACTGTACGTACGGGACACGCCATTACAGACGACCGAGCCACGGCTAGGACTTGCACAATTTGCAGACGACACGGCTTACTGGGCTACAGCAAAGACGAGCAGAGACGCTGCAGCCGTATTAAATAAGCAACTAGACGATTTACTAACGTGGTGCAACAAATGGCGCATCAGACTTAACAGGCACAAGACACAAGTCTTAGCCGTGCGGAAACGACAAAACCCAGGCTGGAACGTCGTGGACCGGCACAAGGTCCGACTAGGTACAGACACACTGCCATTCCGACAAGAAATTAAATACCTCGGTATTACACTGGACCGACGATTGACTCTCGACCCCCACTACCGCAACGTTGACAAAACTTCGAGAATGCGACTGTCCATGCTACGGCTGCTAGGCGGCGGAACGGGCTGCAGACAAAACAATAGTGACGCTATACAAGACGCTTATACGACCTGTGATATTGTTTTGCCACCCCCTCCTACTGACCGCCTCCCCAAAATCTACCAAAAAAATGAATGTAATAGAGAAGAAAGCCCTCAGGACAGCCTACAGAGTGACTCCCAAGACAAGTACAGAGACGCTCTACCACCTAGCAGCCAAAGACATATA
The DNA here is from genome assembly GCA_037074705.1 of Zhengitettix transpicula. Lineage (NCBI taxonomy): Eukaryota > Metazoa > Arthropoda > Insecta > Orthoptera > Tetrigidae > Zhengitettix > Zhengitettix transpicula. The sequence goes on along the minus strand of CM073591.1, from coordinate 181,677,815 downwards.
GCCACTACCACAGACTGCCAAGAGACTTCAGACAAAATACGCCGCAAAAGCCTACCACAGACCTTTCTACAGACAGACCCTAAACAGAGTTTTGGCCCCCGACACAAACCCAACTTACCACTACACCATAAAAACCTTAAATAACATGAGACTAAACTAACAGACGAAAGACTAAATAACAGACATTGACAAGACAAAAAAAACCCGCCGTCGTCGTCTTTTCCTTCCCCTAAAAGCTTCAAACACCCCACCTTTCCGTCCTTAAAAAAAAATCCCATCAAATTCCGACAATAGATATCTCGAAAAAAAAGAGGATCCACCCCCCCCCCCCCCTCGAAATTAAAAAAAAGAGGACTCCTATACCTCGCAGAAAAAAAAAGAGGAACCTTCTATCCTCCTCGCACAAAAAAAAAGAGGAACCTTCTATCCTCCTCGCACAAAAAAAAAGAGGACTCCAAATTTCCTCGCTTAAAAAAAGAAGAGGATACTTACCCTAAACCTACCCTTTTTAGCTTGCCTTGCAGGACAAACGGCGATCCTGAGACACGCAGAGCGCCGACCGACACCCCGCCCACCACCACGACCGGCATGATGAAGAAACCACACCACCAGCGGGCTGTAGAGGCCAATGTGCCTAATCGGCCAGCGTGTGTCAGCCCGAACACGCGAACCTCAACAATTATCATCATCACCACCTCCAACGCCAAGTACAGAAAGTCTGCTTACGGATGTAAAAACCCATAATTTGACTCTACGCTTGGGGTTCCATTGCATGGGAGTAGCCCCATCATAGAGCGAAACATCTGGACTGCCATTTGGCTGAAGGATACTGTCACCTGCATGATCATGGCCTGCAACTCCTTCCTGAATTCGGCCATCATCTGCTGTATTCCGGCTGCAGTTAGGAGAGGTTCCTGACTCGTCGGTTGTTGTGTCCTTTGTTGCTCCTATTGCGGTTCCTGGGGCGCGGCAGGGGCGGTCGGCAGGTCCTCTTCTTCAGGAGCGGCCTACTCCATCCGTTTCCCGCGGGTAATGCCAGCGAAGCTGACGCCAGTGGAGACCTTCGTTGTGTTCTTCTTCTTCTGTAACACTCTAATATAATTTTTATATCTTTCACAGCCCTTCCAGTTAGCAGTGTGGCCGGGCTGTCCGCAGTTGCCGCACTTCAAAGATGCCCGATCCCCGTCCTTGGGCAACTCGCAGCTCCACGTCTCGTGTGCACCAGCACATCGGACGCAGAGCTGGAGTCGCGTGCAGTGTTTGGACACGTGGCCGAACATCTGACAGTTGAAGCATTGCGGTGGTCCGCGGTTGGCCCTAAGCTTTTCCACCGTAACCTTAATGCTAAATAAGTTAGTTAATTGATACAGTCTGTGGCTTACTCTGCACCACTATTAAAAATAGTGGCATTGGTTCCTTGGTCCTTGGGTGCGTCAGGCGATGCACGTCGTACGTCTGGTCTTGTAGTTCCTCCTTAATGTCGTCGAACGGAGTTTCCAGGGGAAGGCCGCGTATGACCATCTTGAGGTTCTTCATAGCGGAGTGAGTGTGATATTCGATGTTCTTCGACTTGATCAAGTCGAAGACGGCAACGTAGTCCTCCGAAGACTTCGTCCTGATTCTGACGCCACCTGAAATAATTTTGATATCAGGTACAATTTTACATAATTTCCCGATTTCTCGGGACTTTGAGTTCGAGAGTATATATACCCCTCGCGCCCAGGAGGTGGGCCGATCAGGTGATATTTGAGCCAGGTCAATCAGACGCCGTGACCTTCAACCGGTCCGCGTCGCGGCTATATCCCGCATTCCTGTCTGCCAAACCTTCCCCCGGAGAGGGGGCTGCCTCTTGTCACGTATCATTTTTACTTCTTCTCTGTTTTTTGGGAGGAGACTCAATAGGGCTAGGGTGGTAGATCTTAGGTAACTGGTGACCAGGCATATGCATGATGTGCATTTTATAGGTTTGTAGAAATCTTCTACGGAGTCGACGCATTTAATTTTTGCGGTCATCTTTTCAGAGACTGGGGCGGCGGGGCGTTTAGGGCAGCGATGGTCAAGTGAAGTGTGATCACCTCCGCAGTTGACGCATTTTTTAACCTGGGGCTGTTCACATTTTTCCACGGAGTGGGGACCTGCGCAACGTACACATTTGGGAATGGCGCCGTTTGCATTTTTTTATTTTTTTTTTCTGGCCAAAGGCCCTTAAAGGCCGTGCCCCCTTGAAAGCACGCACGGCCAAGCGTGGGGGTCTACCACTTTCTACACCCCCTCTGCACGTGCTGTTAGTAAACTAACTTGGAACACAAGGATTGGGATCTTGTGTTTGATCCGCACCTGAGGGCATAATACCCTTTAATACGGTCATTCACGGAGATAGCTTGTGAGAGAGACAGAATGAAGAGCGTAGGGCTGAGGGAAAAAAGTGCCAATAATTCAACCTGAAGGGTCTCCTTACCGGGAAAAAAACCTCAGCGATAGTTAGATGGGTTGAAGGGCACAATGAGCTAGAATACTGCTCTTGAGCGACAGCAACATGCACATGGTTTTGTTGGTAGGAATAAGTTAGTAGTTGGTTGCGGGTATCATGCACGTCGATCCTCTTCTCGTCGAGGAGTCCGGATCTCCGCACACGTCCTGTGAAAACCGTAAACAAGCGTGGTCAGTTAATCGTTATGAGCCGATCATGGGGGTTCGGGGGGGAGGAGGAGGTGTTTTGGGCGTTTGTGTTTTGTGACGCGGGTGTGGTCATAATTGCCCAGTCGTCTTATGATAGTGTTGTGTGAGAATTGTGTCTTGCTGTACAGGCGTTCAGCATGTTCTCTGATAACGTCCATTAATGGCAGAACGACGTTTGCGTTCTTTGTGGTGGCCACGAGGGCTGTACTAAAATTCAAGTGCCGAGCATAGGCTCTTGCCTTTGGTGGATGTTTAATTTCGTAGAAATTGCTTGCCTAATTGTATTGATCAGGCCCAGGCGTGCCCTAAACTAAAGTGACATTGATTAGAATGTAACCTAAGCTAATTTTACTAAACCTAAAACCTAATACTCCTATCTCTAAGTTTGCTATTACTAGTCGAAATTATGCTAATATTCTCAAATTTTGAATTTTTGGCCTTGTCAAAAAATGGCCTATTTTTAATTGCTAGATAATCTCTAATCATATCTAAGCCTAACAATCTATGTATATCTATCATTTTTGTATATTTTGGTGCCTGAGTGAGTATTTTTAAACATCTATTTTGCACTGCGTGAGCCTAATCAATGTGGCCCCGTCTGTGGTACCAGTGAACGGGATGTTTCCATTGGCTCTGGTCCGTAGGTGGTAGGGGTGGGCAGCTGGTGGTATCCCCTCCCCGTTGCCTCTTTGGATCGTTGCAACCGCCTCCGGTAACCTCGGCGCGTCCGTCGCCGCGTTGACGGCTGTACTCCTTGGAATGCCCGGTCCGTTCCTCGGCGTACGAGAAGTCCGTAGCATGGCGACGGCCGGTGCCCAGGCCATGCTCAACTGGATGATGATGATGACGGTGTGGAATTTGCGTGTGCCGGGCTGACACACGCTGGCCGATTAGGCACATTGGCCTCTACAGCCCGCTGTTGCTGTGGTATCTGATCATGCCGGTCGTGGTGGTGGGCGGGAAGTCGGTCGGCGCGAAGCGCGGCTCAGGATCGCCGTTTGACCTGCAAGGTAAGCTAGGAAAGGTAGGGTTATGGCAGAGTCCTCTTTTTTTAGCGAGGAAAATTGGAGTCCTCTTTTTTTTTTGTTCGAGGAGGATAGAAGGATCCTCTTTTTTTATGCGAGGTATAGGAGTCCTCTTTTTTTTGCGAGGGGAGAGATGGATCCTCTTTTTTTTTTTTCGAGGTAGGTGTAGGCTAGAAGCATCTATTGTCGGAATTTGATGGGATTTTTTTTTCTTTTTTTGGACGGAAAGGTGGGGTGTTTGAAACATAAAAGGGGGAGGAAAAAACGACGACGGCGGTTTTTTTTGTCTTGTCAAAGTCTGTTATTTAGTCTTTCGTCTGTTAGTTTAGTCTCATGTTGTTTAAGGTTTTAATGGTGTAGTGGTAAGTTGGGTTTGTGTCGGGGATCAAAACTCTGTTTAGGGTCTGTCTGTAGAAAGGTCTGTGGTAGGCTTTTTCGGCGTACCTTGTCTGTAGTCGCTTGGCAGTCTGTGGTAGTGGCTGTATGTCATTGGCTGCTAGGTGGTAGAGCGTCTGTGTACTTGTCTTTGGAGCCACTCTGTAGGCGGTCCTGAGGGCTTTCCTCTCTATTATATTCATTTTTCTTGTAGATTTGGGGGAGGCGGTCAGTAGGAGGGGGTGGCAGAACAGTATGACAGGTCGTATGAGCGTCTTGTAGACCGTCACTATTGTCCCTATTTATGAGCTCGCTGTGGGTAGTTCTGATAGCCACAGCTTTCATAAGGATACTGTCCCAGAAATTACTAACTGGGTCCAGTATCTTGGTGTTCTGGAAGTCAATTTGGTGGCCCGTCATTAGTGCGTGTTCCGCCACGGCTGATTTCGAGGGCTGTTTCAACCTTAGGTGGCGCTGGTGTTCCACCCTCCTCTCTTCTACGGTACGGAGGGTTTGGCCTACATATTGTAAACCGCAGGAACAGGGAATTTGGTAGACCCCTGGTTTCCTGAGGCCGATTTGGTCCTTAACCGGGCGTAACATCTGTTTCACTTTTGCCAGTGGGCGTAAGATAGTTTTAATGTTATGTTTCCGCAGGAGTCTACTAATCTGTCCTGTGGCTTGCCCATAGAAGGGAAGGAACGCTGTTGTTTCTGTTGAGTCTATTTCCTTGGCACTACTAGCCCTATCCTTCCTCAGGGCGTAACAGATCTACCGATTGGTATATCCATTGGCACGCAGGCATCCCTTCAAATGGTCAATTTCAAACGGTAAACTTTCTGTGTCCGATATCGTACGGGCCCTATGTACCAAAGCGGAGATTACCGTTGACTTCTGTGCAGGATGGTGGAAGCTGCATGCGTTTAGGTACAGGCCCGTGTGTGTGGGTTTCCTGTACACACTGTGCCCAAGGGTGCCGTCCGGCTTTCTCCTAAGCAGCACATCTAGGAAGGGAAGTTTCCCGTCCTTTTCCACTTCCATAGTGAATTGTATGTTGGGGTGTCTGCCGTTTAGGTGTCGCAGGAAGTCTTGCAAAGCTTCGGTACTGTGCGGCCAGATGACAAAGGTATCGTCCACGTACCTAAAAAAGCAACTCGGCTTCAATTCAGCCGATTTTAAGGCTTCTTCCTCGAAATGCTCCATATAAAAATTGGCGATGGCCGGGGAGAGTGATGAACCCATTGCCACGCCATCAACTTGTTCGTAGTATTCTCCCGCGAACTGAAAATATGTGGTGGTAAGAACGTGATGAAAAAGTTTCGTAACTCCTGCTGGGAAGTGCTCTTCTAGCAGTTTCAACGTGTCGGATATGGGCACCCTTGTAAATAGGGAGACAACGTCATGGGGACCCATACGAATGTCCCGTACAATATCCACAAACTTTGCGGAATTCCTGATGTGATGTTCACACTTTCCCACCAGTGGGCTCAGCCTCTTGGTCAGATACTTGGCCAGGTGGTACGTCGCAGAGCCAATAGCACTTACGATTGGCCGTAGGGGTACATTGTCCTTGTGTATCTTGGGCAAGCCGTATATGCGCGGTGGCGCAGGTGCCCTAGGTTTTAAAAACCTCGTTATCTCGGTGGGGATCTCAGACAGGCGGATGAGCTCATTCGTTCTCCGAACAACCGAGGACGTAGGATCGTGAGAAATCTTCTTATAACTGGGGTCTCGTAGTAGATCATTCATCTTCTCCAGGTAGGCAGAGGAAGACAAAATCACCGTTGCGTTGCCTTTGTCCGCTGGCAAGACCACAATATCGTCACATTCCCGTAGTTGTCTCAGGACCAAAAGTTCCTTATGTGACATGTTAGGTTTCGGTGGTCTGGCCCTACTCTAAAATCGGCAGGTTTCACGCCGGATTTCTTCTGCAGCTTCTCCCGGAATCCCGTGGATAGCCCCCTCGATGCCGCACAAAATTTGTTTTATCGGCGGTGTTCTGTTGGTCGGGACAAAGTTGAGACCTTTGGCCAGCGCCGAGATCGTTGTATTAGCCATCGAAACGTTGTGTTTACAAAACTACGCTACCCGGTTGGAATCCCGAGAGAACTACATCCAGCAACTACACCGGGAAAACCTACGTTCCTTTGTGTTTTTCATTATATTTATTTATAGATATATAGGCTCTTTCATCAATTCTCCTTATTTTCGTTGTCTGATTTTTTAATGCAAATTAAGAGAAAAGTTAGATAGTGATTAGCAAAATCCAATGATCGAGAAATTCAAATAAATTGAATGTACGATCATTCATTCACATACGTTGATAGATTTTTCTAAACGTACCATATATTAAAAATGAATCAAAATAAAGCTCGTTGTGTTACAAGTAGTTGAATCTACAATAATATTAATCCAGTTTCATTCCAATTGTTTTATTCGTTATCAGGGTCAATTATTTTACTGTCATGTGAGTTATGGCCGATGTACTTTGTTACATGTCTGCGGACTTTTTCTAATTTAGAAACGTAAGCAAGAAATAAAGCGGGAAACTGGATGTAGCTTTTTGGCAAAATGAGTGGTCCGCTGTTCTAGTTCTCACCATGTCTATTGTTTTTATGGTGTACTTGCTGTATTTACAAAAATATTTAATATAGTGGATATCTGTAATGTATCTAGTTTATTCCATAAAGAAAAGGATAAAAGGTCTCTTGCAGAATGAAATAAGAGCGCCTGTCACTTTCACCCCGTGCTTGCAAATTTGGCGAAAAATTCACATTTCCTCAGTCATTTGCTAAGTGCCGCGATATCAGACTTAATTCAGTAGATTGATTTGTCTAAGAAGTTATTATTATTATTATTCTCATCTCTTTTTCCCCTGGATTAGAAACCCGGTTAAACGCTATCTGAAAATCACTTCATCACCGGCCAAATTACGTTCTCAGCGACGTTACCAGGAGTAGTAGCGTGATTTACTCATCACTGGCCGCCAGGGCCGGGCAGAATTCCATAACCTCCTAGTCTGCTTTTGCCCGCTCTACAACGACCGCGAGTCAAAGAATCTTAAGAGTGATTCAATCACGTATTAGATTCAGTAACACGTAACCGCGGTAGCACTTACTTTCCAGTAACACGTTATTTTTAACAGTGAAGTGATTTCGACCCCATCACTAGTTTACTTGACAAAGGAAGGCGAAAATGGATATTGATAGACTGATAGCTTGTGTTCAAGTGAAACCAGCGATTTATAATCATAATTTGAAAGAACACTCGAATAAAAATATTATAGACCAGCTGTGGGAAGAAATTAGGAACGAATTGAATTGCTCTGGTAATTATTGTATTATTATTTAATATATATATATATATATATATATATATATATATATATATATATATATATATTGTAACATGATTACATTGCGAGGTACGGTCGAGACCCTTGGCGAGGGGGAATTGTAATGTTTATGCACGTGCCGGAAATGCGAAGTTGTTTTAGGCAAAAGCCAAGGAGAGAAGCGGAGGGGTCAGTTCCAAGCTGGACTCGACCAAGGATGGACGTGCTACCACTAAATACAAAGTTTGATAAACCACGCCTTGAAGTTAACTTGTGCCTCATGTTCGTTTAAATAAAATTAATAAACTATTAAAAAGTTCTTTTGGTGATTTTCTCCCAAAAATTACCTGGCGCCCAAACATTATGAATAATCTACGAAAAAACGCAAGGAGGGTAGCGGAGCGGCTACAATATATATATTTGTGTGTGTGTATTGAGTTGAATTCATTTGCTGCTATAGATAATATTTTTAATGAACGAAGCACGCGTCTTGTTGATTAATTAAATTGAGCAAATATGTGAAAGAAAGAGACCGTTTATATTATTATTATTATTCTGTACCTACATTATTTATTTAAATAATATTTTGTTGTAATGACCAGTTATTGTTACACTGTTTTTACAATCAATATAATATTTTCTTCACAAACATCTCTTGATTCTGAGTCCGACAGTTGAAGTGTTCGGACGTGTTTGGTGTGCGCTCCAGTGTTTACTTCAAGTCTTGCTGACCTTAGAAGTGAAAACACGTTGCGTCAAACAGCCCGGGTGAGTGATACGATAGACTGCAGAAGTATTCAAGTTAATGTTGATAACTGGGAATATCCCTGGTCTCAGTGATAATGGACAATTACCAGTTGTATCAACAAGTTAATCCACATTGTTACATGGCAACAATTAACGCACCTACTTCTCATAATTCTATGCATCCTATATCAAATCAAAAATTACCAACAAATTACGTCGTCACAACAATGGAACAACAATCCATACAATCCACGAATAATTCATCGTATAAAGAAAACAAGAGTCAACACTGCTATAGAATGACATCCTCAAGTGAGGAAGATGATAAGGAAAGCACTTCCCAGAATGAATGGCAAGTAATAAGAAATAGTAAAAGGAAGAAAGTTTATAAACCACAACAACACTCCATTGAAAATAATGTAGAATCAAGTAATCGATATGCTGTATTAGAAAGTAATAAAGAAAATCATTCTCATGAAGCAAACATAAGTCTAGAAGAGGAGAAAAAGAGGAAATATCACAGACCGCCACCAATATTCGTAGATGGAGTTATGGACTACGCAAAAATGATTGAATCAATAAGTGACATTGCCGAAGAGGAACAATACCTCACAAAAAGACTAGTAAATAACACTATTAAAATAAATTGTGTAACGCCAGAGACATATCGGAAGTTAATAAGGCATTTTAAAGAAAACAAAGTGTCTCACCACACATACCAAGTAAAAGAGGAAAGAGCGTATCGTGTTGTTATAAAACACCTACATCATTCAACTGACGTCCAAAAAATAAAACAAGAACTGCTAAACTTAGGACACAAAATACGCAACGCAATAAATGCAAGGCATAGGCTTACAAAACATCCCCTAAACCTGTTTTTCATAGACCAGGAACCTGCAGATAATAACAAAGACATTTACAAAATTAAAGGATTACAAAACATGATAGTAGAAATTGAACCACCTAGAGTAATAAAAAATAACATCATCCAGTGCATGAGGTGCCAACAATATGGCCACTCAAGAACGTATTGCAATAAACCTTACGTTTGTGTCAAATGTGGTGGACCTCACAACACCAAAGATTGCAAGAAAAGCAAAGATGTACCCGCTGTATGTGCTCTATGTGGAGGAAACCACCCCGCTAATTACAGAGGGTGTGAACACTACAATAAATTAATGAAAGGGAATTACAAGACCAGAAGCAACCCACAACAAATATTAACTGCTCCAATTAATATGAAAGCCTATCAGAGTAACATACAGAGCTCAGAAACAAACAAGAAGTTATGCAGATGCAACCAGAGGCACAGAAGCTCAAAACAATGATTCACTCACGTTATTAACGCAATTCCTTGAAGAATTCAAGAGCTTATTCAACCAATTACTTCAACAAAACAGCATGGTACTCAACATGCTTACCATGTTAATGAACAAGCTCCACTAATGGCTACGTTTATAAGAATAGCTGAATGGAACGCGAATGGACTGCAGAACCATAAGGAAGAGGTCAAATTATTTCTCGCTCAAAACTATATTGACATACTACTAATTAGTGAAACACACTTTACTAACGCAAACTATTTTAACATACCAAGATATAAAGTATACTGTACAAATCACCCAGACGGAACAGCGCATGGAGGGACAGCGATTCTTATAAAAGAAACCATAGAGCTTTATGAGAATTGCTAAAATTTCAAACGAATCATATTCAAGCAACATCGATAAAAGTAATAGGAATTCCATACGAAACAACCATATCAGCTGTTTATTGTCCACCCCGACACAACTTAAAACGAGAACAATTTTCTGAGTTCTTTGATAAACTGGGACCTACCTTCATTGCAGGTGGAGACTATAACAGTAAACATACGCTTTGGGGCTCCCGGATAATAACAACTAAAGGAAGAGAACTCGCACATACTATTCAAGAAATGAACCTATCCTTGTCAACCGGGACCGCAACATACTGGCCAACTGACGTGAATAAAATACCGGACTTACTAGATTTTTTTGTTATCAAAGGCATCTCCTCCACCTACACTGATGTAACGCCGAGTTACGACCTAACATCTGATCATTCACCAATCATAGCTACCGTGAACAAAACAGTAATAATTAGGAAACCAATACTTCGTTTGCATAACTCTCGAACGGATCTGGATAAATACAGACAAATAATACAGAGCCAAGTGAATCTATCCGTGAAACTACAAGAACGAACTGATATAGAAAAGGAATCAGACAATTATGTCAAATTACTACAGAATGCTGCTAGAGAAGCTACACCAATAAGTATTCCTGCCACACCATCCTCTTTCATACCTATTGAAGTTAAGAAACTAGTTGGCGAGAAAAGGAAAGCAAGATCTACATGGCAAAGAACTCACACACCAGAACACAGAAAAAGATACACGATATTAAGTAACAAATTAAAATCGAAACTCAGGGCACTGAAAAACGAATCCTTTGAAAATTATGTATCTAATCTTACCAGGCAAGACAATACAATTTGGAAACCGATAAAGAATACAAAAAAGCAAAAAGCAACTTCACCCCCAATTTGGCAGTATTCAAACCCACCTGGGCCTTGGGCAAAAAGTAATAAACAAAAAGCCGACCTGTTTGCAAAACACTTATCACAAGTTTTTACTCCTCATAATAACGACCTGGATCAAGAAGTGGAGCAAGAACTATCAGAACATATTAACGTGGAACAACGCATTAAAATAATCCGTTTAAATGAAATCAAAGCAGAAATAAAGAGACTTAATCCAAATAAATCTCCAGGACTTGATCTCATAACGGCTAAGATGCTTCAAGAATTACCAGATGAAGGTTTCAGGTTACTCTTGTACTTGTTTAATGCAATAATAAGGTTAAGTTACTGGCCCAAATCCCTAAAAATTGGAAAAATAATTATGATACCAAAACCCGGCAAAGATATAACTGACGTCACTTCATATCGTCCCATAAGTCTGATATCAACACTATCCAAATTGCTTGAGAAGATCGTACTGAAAAGAATCACAGTAGACAGCAGTAATCAAGACTGGATCCCGGATCATCAATTTGGTTTCCGACAGTCGCATTCAACAAGTCAACAATGCCATAGAATTGTGGACGTAGTTAACAAAGCTATGGAGAACCAGCAGTACTGCACAGCAATATTCTTAGACGTAAGCCAGGCCTTTGATTAGGTTTGGCATTCAGGTCTACAAGTTAAGATTAAAAGGACTCTGCCTGACCAATACTTCAACTTATTAAAATCATGCCTTGATCAAAGAGAATTTCTTACTTACGTAAATGGAGAAAGTTCAAACCGTTATCCCATTCTCTCCGTGGTGCCACAGGGCAGCATCCTTGCCCCCCTATTATACGTCTTATACACTTCCGACTTGCCAACCTCAATGGACGTAGCACAAGTACCTTTGCTGATGATACAGCAATACTGTCAACACACACAGACCCTGATTCCGGATCACAGAAACTTCAAGAACATCTACAAAAAATAGAGACCTGGCTAAAAAGATGGAAAATAAAAGTAAATGCATCGAAATCATCCCACATAACATTTACTCTTAAAAAGGAACATTGTCCTATAGTAAAGCTCAATCAGGAAGAAATTCCAAAAGCAGAATCAGTCAAATATCTTGGTCTTCACTTAGACACCATGCTAAAATGGGGGGATCACATCAATAAAAATAAAAAGCAAATAGAAATAAAAACTAAATTATTAAACTGGCTGATTGGACGAAAATCAAAATTATCAGTAGAAAACAAATTACTCATTTACAAAACAGTGATAAAACCTATATGGACGTACGGAATAGAGCTCTGGGGATGTGCAGCCAAGTCTCACATCATGCTGGCCAATTACTACAATAAAAACTGAGGTAGAGTTGTTGAACCCTCACCTCTCCACGACATCAGTACAAGACCCTATTATTAAATTGTACATGTTAGCAAATTAGCTTAAAGATAATTAGTAATCTGATTGCTAATAAAAATATTTTTTAAAAAAAAAATCTCATAGACTAAATGAAACTATATTGCCATGGTACGTTTCTATAGGTGGAATTAAAGAAATTCATGTATATGTTTCGAATATCATACCCAGGATTGGATTCTATGAAAACTGTTTGAGAAGGATCAATGTCATCTTCCTCAAGTGCACAGTTCTCTCTGAATTTCAAACATGCTTCCCTCTTTTTCTCTAATAATATTGTGAAGAACTCAACAGGCAAGTTGGTTATTTTCGTTTTTTCTGGATTTACCAGCATCGCATATTCGAGAACCCGGAATTTCTTTATTAGAGTACCGAAAGCACATTTAACAATCCGTCGCGATCTAGAATGACGGTAATTATAAATTCGCTTTTCTTGGGAAAGGCCTCATTAAGTTTGTAGTTAAAGGATATTTCATCAGCAACGAACACATAGGGAAGGGATTCCTCGTTTGGTAGACCAATGGCTCTGGAACATGGCAGATTAAGTTTTTTCTTATAGAAAGCTTTTCCAAAATTAGAAGCAGTAAAAACGCCACTGTCACTGTTCCTACCGTAATCGCCCACATCAACCGCTACAAATTTACCATCAGCGTCAGAAACTGCTTGCAAAACAATTGTATATGGTGCGCCTTTAGTTATCAATTTGTATACAAAATATTTTTATAACTTTTGCCTAAATTACTGCCTGGAAACATGGAATCGTGGCTTGCCGGGGTCGAGCAGCAGGCAGAAGACAATGGGGGGGGGGGGGGGGTGGATTGGGAAAATCCGCAAGTCCCGCAAACTAGGTCATGGTCGGCCAAGAAAGGGGTAGACGACCGGGAAGGTATGGCCCTAAAATAGATTGAAGTGGGTCACGTGTGGACAAGGACCAACCAGGAGATAGGGATTTTGAGGACACAGAGAGAGAAGTCGGCGAACACGAGAGGAGATAGATCTGGACCGTCGGTGAGAGCAGTCTAGGAACACGTGGAGATCACTCTGGACCATCAGAGAGAGTTGATCCTGGACAATTTTGGTTTGCACGTGGGTCCCCGGTCGTCTACTGCTGCTGCTGCAGAGAGAGAGTCGCCAACGGGAATCGACCCTGTCCGAGCTGCAGACCTGGTAAGTCGCATTCCATGCTTCCAGGTATCACGTCGGTTTGCCACAAAGATAACCACGGTTAATCCTGAGAAGGGGGGTACATGCATCCCTGGCAAGGCTGGAGAGCTTTCGTTTTATATAAATTCTGATAAAATAAATTATTGTTTTTTTTATTAACTAAATATTGTATTTCCTTTCCTGCGAGTGAATAATTTCTTGCAGGTGGCGCCCAACAAACATCATATTATTAGTTAATTTGACCTTAAGCCCACCACATGTATGATAACTTTTATAGTTATAATACGCTGAACCGGCATTCACTGGGCATTGAATACGCACATGCCTCACATCCATGGCAATACAACATTTGGGATAGTTCCAAATTTGTTTAAAACGGTTTGCCACTTGTAACCATTCTTCCGTTGTTGGTGTTGGCATATAAATTGGTCTCAGAACCTCCCAAATTACTTCACATGTTACTGAAACAATTTTTCCTATTGTTGTTGCCCCTGTACGGAAGTAGTAGTGAAGAGATTGAAATCGTTTTCCAGTGACGAGGAATCTGTAAAAATGTATGAACATAAAATTACTATTGTAATTTATTATGAACTACATTAACCCCTCGGTTGATTTGATAAATTTTGCCGTTAACCCTCAGTTATAGTCGCGCTAGGTCCAAGGATCGGACGCAATTTAATTTCTTTGTTATTTCCGGAGCCAGGTAAAGATGCAGGGATGAACTTTTATGACTCTCAGAGGAATGTGTTTACAATATTCTGCCAAGGCCACCCCAAAAGCCATCAAATTTTCTCGGAAAATGACGTTTGAATGAGGAAGTAGCGTGTCTTCGGGGCATTCTTCAAGGAAACTAAAAATCAATGTAAAACACAATATTGTTGTCAAACAAATAAAAAAAAATTGTGTTTGCGTATACACAAAAATAAGTTACCTTTAATGACTTGTCTAAAATTAAAAAAACAAATAATATTTCATCTCGGAAGTGTTGTTTGCTGTGGTCTTGAGAATTCTAAACAGTGCACCTGCGTGGGGGTGGAGGAGATAAATATTTCCATCCAAGTAATTTCGTGTCCTGTCTCGATTGTTGGTCTCAACATGACAGAATAGTTAGCCATTGTTGACTACGGAATTGTAGCTGCGTGCTATAAATCTTGTGACAATGGAAGAATCAGTCAACTGGCATTTCGACGAAGTTTTCTAACAATGAAAAAGTAAAAGAATGGGAGGATATAATGGAGGGGACGGAGATAAGCTTTTGAAACTGGACAGTTGTTCTGCGCTCACCGAAGCTGGTGGATGTGATTAAGAGAAGCTCCGTAAAGTTGTTGTCTCTGATATAGTTCGAGGCAGAATCGTCGTGAGAAAGGGGCCACAATTTGTTAGTGAAGAGTTCACAGAATAGCACCACACAATTAAGTACGACGGCTTGCCAGCAATCAACCCCTGAGGCAACACTGCATTTAACCCGTTCTGCCGGCTGTGAGATACGGAGACGTCGGTACGAGAGCTACAGCAGGCATCACAACACAGAATAGCAGTACGAATTTGGTACGGGCAGCAGATCTCTTCTATGTAAAAACCACAAGTGCCTGAGATAAGAGTTTTCATGTTTAACTTTAATAAACTTATATAAAATTTCTTTATTGGTCAAATATTTATTTTGATTTAACGTAAAAACCCAGCCCACAAAAATAATTCTTTACAGTATGTACGTTATAATATATTACCTCAGAGTAATTACCAGTCTCTCTGCAGTAGTTAAACACTTACGAAAATTAGTGTCTTGCTTTCTTATTTTTTCACCAATCAAACCCAAAAGAAAATCGAAATTTTTGGAGCTCATCCTTGTGTAATTGAAAAATTTGTTCTTGTCCGCTCGTAATTCATTAAGAAAACCGTTTATATTTCTTTTAGTATTACTTGGGTGTACCCATAAATCTCGAGAACTTTTGTCTTCTTCCAACAACATATAACAATAAATAACAGTTATTTCGTCGTCACACTCCATCTTCACTGATAATATATGAGTTTGGTTGCTAGATACAGCTCGAAACAGCCTGAAACAGACTCAGACCTCGTAAAACATTTTGTCGGCGACGATTTGCCTCGAGTCATTTTGCTTCCAACGTTTTGACTCGAATCATTTTTCTTCCAACGTTTTGACTCGAATCATTTTGCTTCCAACGTTTTGACAAGAGTCATTTTGCTTGAGGCAGCTTGCGACGTTTTGACTCGAGGCAAATCGTCGATTCCAGTGTGCGGTCTGTCCAACAATTAGGTAGCCGTAAAGGCATTTACAATTGTTACGTATGGATGTATTATCCAAATAATGAGATTTTAGTAATGACAGAATATTTGTATGTTATAGTCATCGCGGAGCAGATTCCACGAGGAAGGAACTCCGAACTCTAGAAGAGGAGGCTGGACCTCCAGTTAGATGTCACCGCTGCTGCTGAGCGCTCTCTCAATCGCTGCTCCAAGCCAGGCTGCACGACCTGCCGAATGGCAGGTCGTAAAAGGTAAAAAGAAGGATACCCCAACCGGAAGTCCTGGGGTATCTCCCCTTATAATAAACAAACGCAAACAGGCGATCCCCAAACACGAGATCCCCAGGACGGAACTCGTACTTAAAACAACACAACGGGCCAAACCCCAAGCCCAAGCCAGCACAGCGACACAGGACGCCCCAGTCCGCACACTCACCAACAACGCAATGCCCGCAGAAGTCGTGCCGCCAGTCGTAGCGTACAATCACGGCAACCTCGGCGCGCTGAACCAACGGTTCATGGCGCGCTACAAGCCGCAAAAGTTCTTTACGAAGCGGCGCGACAACTGCACGGCGTTTTATACATCCACGAAAACCGATTACATGAACTTGCAAGAGTTCTGGAAAATCGAAAAGGTGGAGTACTCTTTGTACCTTCTCCGCGACGTACGTACGCGGCAATACGTCGTCCGGGGAATACACGAGTCCACGAGTAAAGACTCGGTAGCGGAGGACCTGAGACTGCAGGGCTACCCCGCCATGAACGCTTGGCAAATGCGTTCAAACGCAGACAAGCGAGCCCTCCCAATGTTCATCGTTGAGCTAGAAGACAGCCCGTCTGCCGACGAGATCCTTAAATTAGATCTAGTGCTGTACCAGCGCGTACGAGTGGAGCATTTTAACCCGCCCCATAAGCCCTTGCAGTGCTCCAACTGCCTGCGGTTCGGGCACAGCGGCCTACGCTGCCATGCAGGTGTGCAAGGTATGCGCCGGCCATCACGCTGTGGCCAACTGCAAGTTGGAGGCGGGCGGCAAAAAGACCTGCGCCAACTGCAGAGGCGACCATTCTGCCCTTTACAGGGGTTGCCCTGCATACAAGGCAGAGCTGCAACGGAGGAAGGAGGCCTTGCGTAAAGGCCAAGCTCCTCTGCCAGCTTACCAGGCTGCTAAACCCGCCCCCTCAGCCTCCGCTGTCCGACCCCCCCAGACAGTTGTCTCCAGCGGACTGTCCTTCGCCGCAGCCGTGGCAAAAGCCCCAACAATGCCTGAGTCCGTGCAGGCCCCTGCGCCTTCTGCGCAGCCCAGTACACCTGCTCAGGTCCCAGAGCAGGCACCCTCCGCAACACCACTGGAACAGCCAGCCTCAACATCAAAAACACAAGCTGATCCACCTACACGGCTGTTTAAGAGCCAAAAACACAAGAAGGCCGGCAGCCCAAAAACAAAAAATCTGCCGCGCCTTCTGCAAACACTAAACCCGCCAAGGAAGGCCGTCCCCAGCCAACCAATACCCCCACACACACAAAGCAGAAGCCATCTGCTACTGCTTTGCCTGTCCCATCGGACAATAGCAATAGGCAGACAACAGAAGACCCTATGGCTGCTCTAGACAAATCCCTTATTTCCAAAATCCTGGAAACTATGCTCCCACAAATCACACCCGCCATCCTCTCCGCTGTCCAGGAACAGCTATCCAACTTCATCCCAGCGTTCACCGACCTCCATGGCTAGACAGCACATGGGTCGAGACTCGCGTATCCTTTACTGGAACGCATGCGGCCTGAAAAACAAAAGGGTCGAACTGGCCGCTTTCATGACGCAACATGCCGTAGGCATCGCGCTAGTGAACGAAACACACCTTGTCCCCGCGGATAAGATTCACTTTACACAACACGCAGTTTACCGCTACGACAGACAAGACGGTCGCAGAGCCGGAGGAACTGCAATCATAGTAAAACAAGACATCGCCCATTCGCTTGTACCACTTCCACGATTAAACAAGCTTGAAGGCACAGCTGTTAGAATCCAGTTAAATGGAGCATACACTACACTCGTAGCCGTCTACAATAAACCAGGCAGGCCCCCAATAGATGTTAGAGACCGGCTACTTAACATCTCGGGAAGGGTAATAGTAGCTGGGGATCTAAACAGTAAACATCCCTCATGGAACAGTAGACGCACCAACCCCAGCGGTAGGGCACTACACGATCACTCACAAACACATAATTACATCGTCCTAGGACCACGTGAGGCAACTTACGTGCCCGAAAGACGAAACGCACAGCCAGATGTCCTGGACATAGCCCTCATCAAGGGCGTCACAGACACTCTTGACCTCACGGTCATACAGGACCTGACTTCAGACCATTACCCTGTACTCATTAGTAACACAGGCACTATACAGCACAGAGACAATCGCGTCATGTTCAACTATAGGAAGGCCAACTGGAATTTATTCCGGGAAACCCTCGATAGAAATATGAACCACACGGACAACATCCACACCGCGGCGGAAATAGACCAGCCTGTTCAGTCCCTCACCGCTGCCATACAGGACGCGATATCCGAAGTTATACCAACGGTAACTCCACACCAACACAGGACGGTGCTCCCTGATAGCATAAAGGAGTTAATCGACACCTCCACACGCTCCACGTGGCAGATGGCGAGACACCTCACATTCCGGCATACCAAATACCAACGCTCCACGGACCAGCAGGGCAAGCTTACTCCGACTCGGAGAAGGCTGAACTGCTGGCCGACACGCTAGAGGCCACATTTCAACCGAATGACGATCCCTCAGATCCGATATTCACACTCGAAACGGACCAGGTTGTGAAACAGCTGTTAGCCCAAGAAGCCGCCGAGCCTCTACGGCACACAAACATAAGTGAAATACGGTGGGCTATACAGCAAACACATCCCAGTAAGGCGCCTGGCCCGGATGGCATTCAGAATCGTGTGCTCAAACAGCTCTCCCCCCGAGCACTCGAGCAGATCACAGACATCACGAATGCCATCTTCCGAACGCAACACTTCCCGGACATTCGGAAACAGGGGAAGGTACTGACCTTCCGAAAACCCGGGAAAAACCACACACTTCCGACCAACTACAGGCCCATAACTTTACTTTGCTCGCTAGGTAAAGTGGTCGAGAAGGTAATGCTGCGCAGGATCACAGAACACTGCACAGAAAACGATCTCCTAAGGCCGGAGGAATTTGGCTTTAGGAATCAACACTCCAACTACTACGAGTAGTTGAACACATAACAAGAGGGTACAACGTGGCAAGGTCTACGGCAGCCGTTTTCTCGACGTGGAAAAGGCTTTCGACAAGATATGGCACAACGGCCTGATAAGACGGCTCAATGACTGTAGGTTCCCGCTCGCACTCATACGGCTGCTCCACTCATACCTATCACGTAGGACATTCTTCGTGGATGTAAACACATCACAATCCACAGTAAGGGGAATACATGCACGAGTGCCTCAAGGAAGTATCATAGGGCCAGTCCTACATAACATCTACATTAACGATGTCCCCACAACACCTGAAACCCAGGTTGCCATATTCGCAGACGACACAGCCATCTTTGCTCAGTCGAGGCAACCATCGGCACTTAATCGTAAATTACAACGCGCAATCAACGCACTCGAACCATGGTTAACACGATGGCGAATTAAGATTAACGTTGGTAAATGCGAGGCACTCCTACTTACACGTAGGGCACGACACGCACGCCTACACATCGCCAAGGCACCTTGGAGGGCACGAACTAAAGACGTCCACCGCGAATTAAACATTCTGCCATTAATGGACGTTATCAGAGAACATGCTGAACGCCTGTACAGCAAGACACAATTCTCACACAACACTATCATAAGACGACTGGGCAATTATGACCACACCCGCGTCACTAAACACAAACGCCCAAAACACCTCCTCCTCCCCCCCGAACCCCCATGATCGGCTCATAACGATTAACTGACCACGCTTGCTTACGGTTTTTACAGGACGTGTGCGGAGATCCGGACTCCTCGACGAGAAGAGGATCGACGTGCATGATACCCGCAACCAACTACTAACTTATTCCTACCAACAAAACCATGTGCATGTTGCTGTCGCTCAAGAGCAGTATTCTAGCTCATTGTGCCCTTCAACCCATCTAACTATCGCTGAGGTTTTTTTCCCGGTAAGGAGACCCTTTAGTTTTAGGTTGAATTATTGGCACTTTTTTCCCTCAGCCCTACGCTCTTCATTCTGTCTCTCTCACAAGCTATCTCCGTGAATGACCGTATTAAAGGGTATTATGCCCTCAGGAGCGGATCAAACACAAGTTCCCAATCCTTGTGTTCCAAGTTAGTTTAGTAACAGCACGTGCAGAGGGGGTGTAGAAAGTGGTAGACCGCCATGCTTGGCCGTGCGTTCTTTCAAGGGGGCACGGCCTTTAAGGGCCTTTGGCCCATAAAAAAAAAAAAAAATCTCAATCGCTCACAGACCAATTTCGTCGATCGTTACTGGTATAAGCATAAAACGGGCGACAATAGATCTGATCATAACCCGGTGCTCACCATGGCCGACGACAACTAAGTTAGAGTCTTCTTTCACTAACATAAAATTGGTCCTCCGGGCCGGATCCTTATACGTGATTTGAAAATACGCGAAAAGTTACATTAATCGTTAGTCTTTTTGTCGTTCGAAACCACGTATTCGGCTTGGAATAAAAGTAACTAACTGTACATTCCTGAAATTGTAGTAACTCTAGTTAGGAGTTATTCGTTGTCGTCGTAATTGCATATTGGTTGAAATAAAGCAGTTACGCTGATAGTTTATCGCTGTCTCAAGTGCCGCAATCGAACATCCGTTTTCTGCGCATCAAGCACCTCCTTATGCGTGAGCACACATCCATTACGAATTGTCCCAGGATTTCGTAGCCTCGCCACTAACTCTGTGCCCCCGCTCTCATGTGGGTTATGATCTTCTTCCGTCCACCTACTCAAATAATCAGCTGCTTGGTTGGCCTTGCCCGGAACATGTTTTATTTCCAGTTGATACTCCTCTAATGCCAGGGACCACCTGATCAACAGATAGTTTTTCCCTTTACCATGTTTCAGAAACGCAATCGCACTGTGATCTGTCCGCAGAACGGTCGGGCGACCAAAAATATGAACTCTGAACTTTTCTAGCGCTTCTAAAACTGTCCATAACTCCAGTTCCGTAACCGTATAGGCCCGCTGAGGCTTGCCCAACTTCTTGCTCATAACATCTATTATCATTTCCTAACCTTCATCATCCACTTGTGAGAGCACTCCCGATATAGCATTTTGACTCGCGTCCGTCCTTACAATAAATTTTCTGTCGTTATATGGCTGTTTCAGCACAATGGTGTTCAAAAATTTCTGCTTTACTTCTTGCGCCTCAATCCCCCAACTCCATCGCGCATTTTTTTTCGTCAAAGCATATAGTGGCCGCAGCGTTTCCGCGTAATTGACCACAAAACGCCTGTAAAAATTACATAACCCCAAGAAACTCTGAAGCTGCCTCTTTGATCGCGGAATTGGAGTGTTCCTCAGTTCTTCCAGCTTTTCCGGGAGAGGTAAGATCTTCTCACCCGACACGATGTGTCCTAGAAATTTCACCTCTTGTTTGCAGAATGCCGCTTTTCTGACGTTGACCGTCAGGCCTATGTCGTGTAATTTTTTGAACAATAGGTCCAGGTGGGTCATATGTTCCTCGAAAGTCGTACTAGCAATGACCATATCATCGATGTAGATGATTAAATTGTCACCCAGAAAGTCACCCAACGCCAGATCTAATTGCTTCACAAAAATTTGTGAGCTGGTCGATAGCCCAAACGGCAGACGTTTGTACACAAATTGTTTCCCAAACAGTGAGAACCCTGTTAACTTCCTTGACTCTTCAGTAAGTTCTATTTGGTAATAACCCTTAACAAGGTCGATCGTGGTGATCCACTTCTTTCCATTGAATTTCCGTAGCAATTCATCTATTCGGCCAGGAACCTCAAACATGGGAACAATATATTTGTTAAGTCTGGGTGCATCTTAACACAGGCGCAATGATCCGTCAGCTTTCCTTACTAACACCACGTTGTTCACGTAGGGGGTAGATTTCTGTTTAATTACGTCCATTTCAAGTAATTGTTGAAGACTCTTTTCGACAGCAGGTCTTCGTGACCATGGTATCGGTCTCACCTTCTCCAGAAAAGGTTGATGCTGCACCGTCTCAATCTCACACTGGAAGCCTTTGAGCTTACAAGGAGCCTCACTAAAAATTCTTTGGTGCCTCCTCAGTAATCTTTCCAAACAAGCTTTCTCTTCGTCCCCTAGTTGAACATCGCCTCTCAATACAGGTTCCATCTCCAGATTCTTGATCCCTGATGATTCCAGCATATGGGTATTTATATCTTCCATTAACGCTGAAGCTCTTACCCCGACGCACTGAGTCTCGGAGCCGTCTGTTCGTAGTGTAATTTTTCGCTCATTTCCATCCATGTCTGCCCACTCAAGTGAGACCTTCTGTACAATAGGCACTAGAATTGCCTTAGCCTTCTGCATCGAGTCCAAACTCCAAACCAGGCTAGTAAAAAGATTGGGTATCACGAGACACGGTATCTGAAACTGATAACCAGAGTGTCCCACATTCAATAAAACTTGAAATTTAACACTTTCATTCTTCCTCCCCAAGGCGGTATATACTTTTCTTCCAGTAACGGGTAAGATAGCCGCACAACACGGGTTTCTTTTAATTGTTTCGAAGAATTTCAAGTCAATGAAGTTCGACGTTGCTCCTGTATCCAAGAATGCCTTTATAGCCTCTGCTTCACCAATCTTCACTCTCAACAACATCGGTTTTTGTCCTTCACAGTCTTCCTCTGAATGTTCATTCCTTTCGCGTATTAAATCACTTGATGACACCAGTACCCTCGCATTCTCCTGGAGATTACCCCTCTTCTGCCAATCTGGGGCGTCGACGGTCGGCGAACTTAGTTTTCCTGCCCCCTCTGTTCCTCTTGAGAATTATCATGCAACTCTGGCCCAGCTGTGCCTCTGGTATTTGTTCCGTTTAACGGCATCCCATTCTTACGTCCAGGCCCGTCTCTGCCGCGTCTTCCTCGACCTCAACCTTGACGCGTTTCACTTCTGTGAAATTCGGGTCCTCTTTCGTTGCACCCTTAATTATTATGTGATTTATGATCCACCCGCTCCGGCGCGTGGCATTGTCTGTCCGTACTAGGAAAATTTCTCCACCCCTGGACCCTCTGGTCGTGTTCAGTACCTTCCCCAGCCTGACGTTCAATCTGCTCAAATTCACGCACACATGCCAACAAGTCTATCACCGTCTTCGGAACCCTTGTGCAGAGTAACTGTGCAAACCTCGCCTCAAAGTGTCTACAGAGTAGATAAATAATCCGATTTTCTTCAATAGGCTCATTTAAAAATCTATTCTGTTGAATTTTATCTGCTACGTAATCTTCTCTTGACAAACTTCCACGCGGACAAAATTTTCCATACCAAATTGATTCTCTAACTTTCCATTGACGAGTTTCATCCCAAAATCTTTTTAGGAAGATTTCTTTTGCTTCATCGTATTCGCTCACCTCATCTAAGTATGTATCCTTCCACAACGACAAATTCGGTGCAATGAAGGACTTGAAGGTGAGCGCCCTATATTCCAGTGGAATATTTTCCATTTTACAATAATCATCCACCTCCACAACAAATTTGCGAGGATGGACTTCTCCCCTTCCCGTAAACGGCTTCACTTCTTGTACTTGTGGAACATACGGTGGCGGACCGGTGACGAACTGCGTCCCTGTAGGACTTGCTTGAGCGTCCATAGTCTTCACGCCTGCCATTGTGCTATCCACTTTGCTTTTTACCTGGATTAAGTCACTGCGGCAATCTTCTGCTTCACTTTTCCGTTTTTCAATATCTTCAACAAGCATATCTACACGCCTCGTGGTTCTGACCTAGTTGTTCGTTGTTTTTTCACCTCTACAGCCATAGTCAGTGTTTCATTCGCGTGCGTCATTATTACCCCTATTTCTCCTATCTTCTCGTTCACCCTATTGTGTAATTCCTGTTTTCTGCCTTAATTCTTGCTTCCATTCTTCCCTGGCTTGTTTTTATGCTAGAAACCGCGACGTCAATTCGTTTATCTAATTTTTTATTGTTTCGCCAAATTTCCTCTGTCAGATTCCTAAACTTAGTCGACTGACTCCCCTTCAATTCCTCAAATCCATTTAACAGGCTGCGCAACAAAGTCGACATGTCTTCTGCTTTATCCGATTGCCCGTCATACCTTGAGCGCGGCATGTCCCCAGTATTTATAACTCCGTCGTTACTATTACAACCCAACAGTGTCTGATCAGCAATCTCCATTTCCAACAACTCACTATTCTCACTATCTTTACTTGTTTCAGACGCCATCGGTAAGGATTTCCTATTTCCTCTCGCCAAATTCTCCGTGCACCTTTCCGTATGTTCGATTATGACACGTCCCGGTCTTAGCACGATTGGCACAAAGTAAATGACCTTACAAATTTGATTGGCAACAAAATTTAGACCCACACGGTAGTACGGAATTTTTACGCAACATCAGTAGTATTCACGGCCACGAGTTGGGCGCCATGTGTAACCTGCTTACCCTTGCGGGATGTCAGAACACAAAAATTGTGTGGGTTCAGCTTCCAACTTTGCTGGCAAAGGGCTCCATTAAATGAACACATGTAAAAATCTAGGTCATTTATTAATACAATTTTAATGCAAGTTGGAAGCTCGCGAATCACTACTGATGTGCGTATACATTAGTTGATTACATACGAATACTGGAGGTGGTCTCGGCGTCTGGATGCAGGAACACTTGCAGGCGTCACCATCCAACACTTTCCGGCTCCACGTTTATCCACTTTCATACGCGATCGCCGTCTCTCCAGTCCAGCTAGTCAACCACTACTGTCCCTTCGTGCCAGCTATTGTCCGCCCTTACCTAAAAACAGGTCATCCCCCTTCCACAGCGGTCATCCCTCGCGCTGTACAGTTTTTCGGGGAACCACTCTTCTTTCACGTTACAATATACAAGTCCATATTAGGCCAAGACAAGATCGAATATTTAGGCTACTATATTACGAAAGAAGGATCGGAACCATCGATGGAAAAGGTAACAGCTATCCAGGAATACAGTCTGCCTGAAAAAATTTCAGAATTGAGAACATTTTCAGGGATGGTTAACTATTATCGGCGTTATTGGAAGGATGCCGCACAGACACAAGCTATCCTCTATGAATACCTGCGTGGTGCTAAGAAGAGAGATGGAAGAAAAATAAATTGGACAGAAGAAGCCAGAAATAATTTCGAAAAATGCAAACAAGATTTGGCAAGTACTACACTTCTGACATTTCCTAATCAAGAACTACCTCTCAGCTTAAGTACAGATGCATCAAATACCGCAGTTGGAGCAGTGTTACAACAATTAGAATAAGGAAGTTGGAAACCGATCGCATTAATTTTAAAAAAACTGTCAAGTGCACAACAAGCATATAGTGCATATAATCGTGAATTGTTAGCAATTTACCTTGCAGTGAAACAATTGAAATATCTGTTGGAAGGTCGTAATTTTACCGTATTGACGGATCACAAACCTTTGATTTTTGTTTTTCAACAAAAAAATGAAAAAGCTTCACCGAGAGAACTACGTCATCTACAATATATATCTCAGTTTTCAACAAGAATTCAACATGTAAAAGGAGAAGAGAACGTAGTTGCGATTCATTATCCAGAATTAATGAAGTGTCATTTGTTGATTACGAGAAAATAGCTGAAGCTCAAACTTCAGATGAAGAGATCGAGACTATTGCAAGAAAAGACATCGAACATCACATTGAAAAGGTACCCGCTTGCTTCAGGGAAGTCCTTGTGGTGCGAGACATCCACTTCAAACATTCGACCAATGATACCAGCAAAATTCCGAAAAACAGTGTTTCACAAAATTCATAACTTAACTCATCCAGGTGTGAAAGCGACTGTCAAACAAATAACAGAATGGTTTTTATGGCCAGGAAATAAAAAATGATGTGAGAAAATGGACGCAGGCATGTGTTAATTATCAGAAGAGTAAAGTAATTCGACACACAAAATCGCCAATTAAACCTTTATCAGAACCAGTCGGAAGATTTCAAGTCATACATTTAAACATTGTAGGACCACTACCACCATCAAAAGGTAACTCCTACTGCGTTACATTTATTGATAGATATACTAACTGGATGGAGGTCGTACCTACAAGCAACATCATGGCGGAAACAGTCGCAAGAGTTTTTTTTACGAAAATTGGATTGTAAGATTTGGAGTGCCAATACAAGTGATTACGGATCAAGGAAGACAATTTGAATCGTCGTTGTTCCGTAACCTAGCAGCCATTTGTGGAATAAAAGTACAACACACTACGACATATCATCCCCAAGCCAGTGGAAAAGTTGAGAGACTCCATAGAACCATGAAAACTACAATCAAAGCTCATAACAACGTAAAATGGACACAATCACTACATACGATTCTATTAGGACTTCGAGGAGCTATCAAGGAAGACGTAAATCACAGCATCGCACAAATGGTATACGGGAAGACAATCCGAAAAGAAGTTTCCAGATAGCGCAGAAATATTTGTAACCGAGCTCATCCGAACGATGAAATCGCTTAAGCCAGTGCCTATAATGTACAAAAATAAGCAAAATGTATATGTGCATAGAGACTTATGGACCTCAACGCATGTATTCATTCGTAATGATCGCATAAAGAAAGGGCTGGAACCTGCATATGACGGACCATTTTTGGTCAAACAACGTAGTGGCAAATTTTTCACACTACTTGTTAATGGCAAGCAGATAAGTTTTTCTGTTGACAGGTTGAAACCCTCTTACCTATTGGCCGAGGAAGAACCTGCCCAAATCAACCCAGTTCCAAAACCTGCAGTTGGTAATGGACCATCAACACCATCGCCGCCCGGTGAAACACAGAAGACAAGAGGAGGCAGGAAAATAAAAAAAACCTCCTAGATTCCTGAAAGTTGTTTTTTGTAAAGACAGTGCTAAAATGAACTAACATATGTGATAATAAAGAGCGTAAGTATGAAGGTGACTATTACGAACAAGTAGATGGCGTTGCAATGGGTTCTCCACTATCCCCTGCAATTGCCAATTTCTACATGGATTAGAATGGTTTGAAGAAGAAGCCCGCAGAACTGCACCCTTGCAACCGAGGTGTTTTTATATATACGTCGATGACACCTTTGTCATTTGGCCTCATGGATTAGAGACTTTGAAGGACTTCTTACACCACTTGAACAGCCAACATCCGAGTATCCAGTTTACCATGGAATTGGAGCAAGACGGCAAACTAGATGTATTAATAAAGAGAAAGCAGGATGGATCACTGGGACACGCGGTGTATAGAAAGTCCAAACACACCGACTTATACCTCAACGCGGTCAGTTTCCACCACCCTGCGCAGAAGGCAGCAGTCATCAGTACATTGATACACAGGTCAAAGACGATTTCTGATCAAGAAAGCTTCAGAAGCGAAATAGAATACCTTAGAAAGTGCCTGCAGGGGAACGGATACTCTGCCCGACAGATTAATGACGCGCTGAAGAGAGACGTTAACAACTGTAAACGGAAATTAGATACAACAGTGAGGACAGCCAATCTACCGTTCTTTGGCCATGCCAGTGGACAAATCAGTAAATTACTTAGACGTCATAACATCAAGACGACTATCAAGCAACAAATAAAAATTAGAAATCTACTGAAGTCTAATAAGGATAATATTGGCCTTAAGAAACCAGGAATTTACCAAATTCCTTGCTCCTGCGGCCAAAAAAAAATAGGCCAAACAATAAGGACGGTAGAAGAAAGACTGTCCGAACACGAACGGAACATCCGTCTTAAATAAATGACTGTATCAGTGGTAGCAGAACATGCTCTCATGACGGGACATAGAATGGATTTTGCCTGAACAACAATACTGGACTCTGCTAGCTATCTCCGGGACAGTACAGGACCTGACTTCAGACCATTACCCTGTACTCATTAGCAACAGTACAGAGACAAGCCCGTCATGTTCAACTACAGGAAGGCCAACTGAAATCTATTCCGGGAAACCCTCGATAGAAACATGAACCAGACAGACAACATCAACACCGCGGCGGAAATAGACCAGTCTGTTCAGTCCCTCACCGCTGCCATACAGGACGCGATATCCGAAGTTATACCAACGGTAACTCAACACCAACACAGGACGGTGCTCCCTGATAGCATAAAGGAGTTAATCACCCTAAGGAATAGACTTAGAAGGTATTGGCAGCGAACTAGGTTGCAAATATACAAAACCCATATGAACAGACTTAGAGACATCATTAGAGAACACTTCAAAACACACCGAAGCATGGAATGGGACAAGCTCCTAGCCAGCTTCGACACCTCCACACGCTCCACGTGGCAGATGGCGAGACATTTTACACGGGAGGCATACCAAATTCCAACGCTCCACGGACCAGCAGGGCACGCTTACTCCGACTCGGAGAAGGCTGAACTGCTGGCCGACACGCTAGAGGCCACATTCCAACCGAATGACGATCCCTCAGATCCGATATTCACACTCGAAACGGACCAGGTTGTGAAACAGCTGTTAGCCCAAGAAGCCGCCGAGCCTCTACGGCACACAAACATAGGTGAAATACGGTGGGCTATACAGCGAACACATCC
The DNA here is from genome assembly GCA_037074705.1 of Zhengitettix transpicula. Taxonomy (NCBI): domain Eukaryota; kingdom Metazoa; phylum Arthropoda; class Insecta; order Orthoptera; family Tetrigidae; genus Zhengitettix; species Zhengitettix transpicula. Next base: position 181,649,492 of record CM073591.1, on the reverse strand, counting down.
CAGTAAGGCGCCTGGACCGGATGGCATTCAAAATCGAGTGCTCAAACAGCTCTCCCCCCGAGCACTCGAGCAGATCACAGACATCACGAATGCCATCTTCCGAACGCAACACTTCCCGGACACCTGGAAACAGGGGAAGGTCCTGACCTTCCGAAAACCCGGGAAAGACCACACACTTCCGACCAACTACAGGCCCATAACTTTACTTTGGTCGCGAGGTAAAGTGGTCGAGAAGGTAATGCTGCGCAGGATCACAGAACACTGCACAGAAAACGATCTCCTAAGGCCGGAGCAATTTGGCTTTAGGAATCAACACTCCACAACTCTCCAACTACTACGAGTAGTCGAACACATAACAAGAGGGTACAACCTGGCAAGGTCTACGGCAGCCGTTTTCCTCGATGTGGAAAAGGCTTTCGATAAGATATGGCACAACGGCCTGATAAGAAGGCTCAATGACTGTAGGTTCCCGCTCGCACTCATACGGCTGCTCCACTCCTACCTATCACGTAGGACATTCTTCGTGGATGTCAACACATCACAGTCCACAGTAAGGGGAATACATGCAGGAGTGCCTCAAGGAAGTATCATAGGGCCAGTCCTACATAACATCTACATTAACGATGTCCCCACAACACGTGAAACCCAGGTTGCCATATTCGCCGACGACACAGCCATCTTTGCTCAGTCGAGGCAACCATCGGCACTTAATCGTAAATTACAACGCGGACTCAACGCACTCGAACCATGGTTAACACGATGGCGAATTAAGATTAACGTTGGTAAATGCGAGGCACTCCTACTTACACGTAGGGCACGACACGCACGCCTACATAAAGACTGTCGTCCACTCACACTCCACAAGCGCCCGAATCAATTCCGAGACACGGTTAAATACCTTGGAGTCTCATTTGATCCGGCCCTGACATGGAGACTCCATACCACTAACACCGTTCGAAAAGCAACCATTAGACTGATACAGCTCTACCCATTGCTTAACAGAACAAGCACCCTCAACACATCCACAGCCCGCGCTCTGTACTTAACACTCATACGGCCAATCCTGACGTATGCTGGACCAGTGTGGGGCTATGCAGCCAAGTCACATCTACGTAGCCTCCAGGTTTTACAAAACAAGGTCCTCAAAATCATCGCCAAGGCACCTTGGAGGGCACGAACTAAAGACGTCCACCGCGAATTAAACATTCTGCCATTAATGGACGTTATCAGAGAACATGCTGAACGACTGTACAGCAAGACACAATTCTCACACAACACTATCATAAGGCGACTGGGCAATTACGACCACACCCGCGTCACTAAACACAAACGCCCAAAACACCTCCTCCTCCCCCCCGAACCCCCATGATCGGCTCATAACGATTTACTGACCACGCTTGCTTACGGTTTTTACAGGACGTGTGCGGAGATCCGGACTCCTCGACGAGAAGAGGATCGACGTGCATGATACCCGCAACCAACTACTAACTTATTCCTACCAACAAAACCATGTGCATGTTGCTGTCGCGCAAGAGCAGTATTCTAGCTCATTGTGCCCTTCAACCCATCTAACTATCGCTGAGGTTTTTTTCCCGGTAAGGAGACCCTTCAGGTTGAATTATTGGCACTTTTTTCCCTCAGCCCTACGCTCTTCATTCTGTCTCTCTCACAAGCTATCTCCGTGAATGACCGTATTAAAGGGTATAATGCCCTCAGGTGCGGATCAAACACAAGTTCCCAATCCTTGTGTTCCAAGTTAGTTTACTAACAGCACGTGCAGAGGGGGGGGGGGAGAAAGTGGTAGACCCCCATGCTTGGCCGTGCGTGCTTTCAAGGGGGCACGCCCTTTAAGGGCCTTTGGCCCAAAAAAAAAAACAAAAAAAAACCAACATCCACAAGTTGCTACCTGGCTTCGGTAGGAGCAACATCAGCAGCAGCGGAGCAGCCGGACTTCCTCGTAGAGACTACTTCCTCATCCGAGGATAGCGGAACACCGAGCAAGGCCCGGCTTGTCTTCGGACGCAGCGACCTCGCCTTCGGACGAGAGAGCCGCACGCAGCGGACGTACTAATAATCTTATTCTTTTTCAGCGCTATCGCTTTTGGTTCCTAGCAATAAGTGCTCACTTATTGTGGAAGCAAAGGCTCTTCCGCCCCAATCTTTTACCCTTGTTGGGGGCTTGCCCCACATAGTGTTAGAGTAGGGATTTTTCAGTGCCAGCGGCCCCTTCACGTGGGATAACTGCGCGTACTGTAGGCCTGGTTAGAATTACCCAAGTCCTCCGTACACAACATCCTCTATCTGAGACTGCCGGAAAATCATATCGAAGAAAGGAAAGAATCTAAAGAGACTGATATCCGGTAACCGCCAGAGGAGGATGGCGACCCCCCTCCGTTCTGCCCGCAGCTTGGAGACCCTTGCTGCCGCTCCAAGCCAGGCTGCACGACCCGCTGAATGGCAGGTCGTAAAAGGCAAAAAGAAGGATACCCCAACAGGAAGTCCTGGGGTATCTCCCCTCATAATAAATAAACGTAAACAAGCGACCCCAAAACACGAGATCCCCAGGACGGAACTCGTCCTTAAAACAACGCAACGGGCCCAAGCCCAAGCCAGCACAAGTACACAGGACGCCCCAGTCCGCTCACTCACAATCAACGCAATGCCTGCAGAAGTCCTGCCGCCAGTAGTTGCGTACAACCACGGCGATCTCGGCGCCCTGAACCAACGGTTCATGGCGCGCTATAAGCCGCAAAAGTTTTACACAAAACGGCGTGACAACTGCACGGCTTTTTACACATCCACCAAGGACGACTACAGAAACTTGCAAGAGTTCCTGAAAGCCGAAAAGGTGGAGTACTCTTTGTACCTTCTCCGCGACGTACGTACGCGGCAATACGTCGTCCGGGGAATCCACGAGTCCACAAGTAAAGACTCGGTAGTGGAGGACCTGTGGCCACAGGGCTACCCCGCCATGAACGCTTGGCAAATGCGTTCAAACGTAGACAAGCGAGCCCTCCCAATGTTCATCGTCGAGCTGGAAGACAGCCCGTCAGTCGACGAGATACTTAAATTGGATCTAGTGCTGTACCAGCGCGTACGAGTGGAGCACTTTAATCCGCCCCCTAAGCCCTTGCAGTGCTCCAACTGCCTGCGGTTCGGGCACAGCGGCCTACGCTGCCATGCACGCCAGGTGTGCAAGGTATGCGCCGGCCATCACGCTGTGGTCAACTGCAAGTTGGAGGCGGGCGGGAAAAAGACCTGCGCCAACTGCAGAGGCGACCATTCTGCCCTTTACAGGGTATGCCCTGCATACAAGGCAGAGCTGCAACGGAGGAAGGAGGCCTTGCGTAAAGGCCAAGCTCCTCTGCCAGCTTACCAGGCTGCTAAACCCGCCCCCTCAGCCTCCGCTGTCCGACCCCCCCAGACAGTTGTCTCCAGCGGACTGTCCTTCGCCGCAGCCGTGGCAAAAGCCCCAACAATGCCTGAGTCCGTGCAGGCCCCTGCGCCTTCTGCGCAGCCCAGTACACCTGCTCAGGTCCCAGAGCAGGCACCCTCCGCAACACCACTGGAACAGCCAGCCTCAACATTAAAAACACAAGCTGTTCCACCCACACGGCTGTTCAAGAGCCAAACACAAGAAGGCCGGTAAACCCAAAAACAAAAAATCTGCCGCGCCTTCTGCAAACACTAAACCCGCCAAGGAAGGCCGTCCCCAGCCAACCAAGGCCCCCACACACACAAAGCAGAAGCCATCCGCTACTGCTTTGCCTGCCCCCACACAGGCCGCTGTCCCATCGGACAAAAGCAATAGGCAGACCACAGAAGACCCTATGGCTGCTCTAGTCAAATCCCTCATATCCAAAATCCTGGAAACCATGCTCCCTCAAATCACCTCCGCCATCCTCGCCGCTGTCCAGGGACAGCTATCCAATTTCATCCCAGCGTTTACCAACCTCCATGGCTAGACAGCACATGGGCCGAGACACGGGTATCCTTTTCTGGAACGCATGCGGCCTGAAAAACAAAAGGGTCGAACTGGCCGCTTTCATGACGCAACATGCCGTAGGCATCGCGCTAGTGAACGAAACACACCTTATCCCCGCGGATAAGATTCACTTTACACAACACGCAGTTTACCGCTACGACAGACAAGACGGTCGCAGAGCCGGAGGAACTGCAATGATAGTAAAACAAGACATCGCCCATTCGCTTGTACCACTTCCACGATTAAACAAGCTTGAAGCCACAGCTGTTAGAATCCAGTTAAATGGAGCATATACTACACTCGTAGCCGTCTACAATAAACCAGGCAGGCCCCCAATAGATGTTAGAGACATAGACCGGCTACTTAACACCTCGGGAAGGGTAATAGTAGCTGGGGATCTAAACAGTAAACATCCCTCATGGAACAGTAGACGCACCAACACCAGCGGTAGGGCACTACACGCTCACGCACAAACACATAATTACATCGTCCTAGGACCACGTGAGGCAACTTACGTGCCCGAAAGACGAAACGCACAGCCAGATGTCCTGGACATAGCCCTCATCAAGGGCGTCACAGACACTCTTGACCTCACGGTCATACAGGACCTGACTTCAGACCATTACCCTGTACTCATTAGTAACACAGGCACTACACAGCACAGAGACAATCGCGTCATGTTCAACTATAGGAAGGCCAACTGGAATTTATTCCGGGAAACCCTCGATAGAAATATGAACCACACGGACAACATCCACACCGCGGCGGAAATAGACCAGTCTGTTCAGTCCCTCACCGCTGCCATACAGGACGCGATATCCGAAGTTATACCAACGGTAACTCCACACCAACACAGGACGGTGCTCCCTGATAGCATAAAGGAGTTAATCACCCTAAGGAATAGACTTAGAAGGTATTGGCAGCGAACTAGGTTGCAAATATACAAAACCCATATGAACAGACTTAGAGACATCATTAGAGAACACATCAAAACACACCGAAGCATGGAGTGGGACAAGCTCCTAGCCAACTTCGACACCTCCACACGCTCCACGTGGCAGATGGCGAGACATTTTACACGGGAGGCATACCAAATTCCAACGCTCCACGGACCAGCAGGGCACGCTTACTCCGACTCGGAGAAGGCTGAACTGCTGGCCGACACGCTAGAGGCCACATTCCAACCGAATGACGATCCCTCAGATCCGATATTCACACTTGAAACGGACCAGGTTGTGAAACAGCTGTTAGCCCAAGAAGCCGCCGAGCCTCTACGGCACACAAACATAGGTGAAATACGGTGGGCTATACAGCGAACACATCCCAGTAAGGCGCCTGGACCGGATGGCATTCAAAATCGAGTGCTCAAACAGCTCTCCCCCCGAGCACTCGAGCAGATCACAGACATCACGAATGCCATCTTCCGAACGCAACACTTCCCGGACACCTGGAAACAGGGGAAGGTACTGACCTTCCGAAAACCCGGGAAAGACCACACACTTCCGACCAACTACAGGCCCATAACTTTACTTTGCTCGCTAGGTAAAGTGGTCGAGAAGGTAATGCTGCGCAGGATCACAGAACACTGCACAGAAAACGATCTCCTAAGGCCGGAGCAATTTGGCTTTAGGAATCAACACTCCACAACACTCCAACTACTACGAGTAGTTGAACACATAACAAGAGGGTACAACCTGGCAAGGTCTACGGCAGCCGTTTTCCTCGATGTGGAAAAGGCTTTCGATAAGATATGGCACAACGGCCTGATAAGACGGCTCGCACTCATACGGCTGCTCCACTCCTACCTATCACGTAGGACATTCTTCGTGGATGTCAACACATCACAGTCCACAGTAAGGGGAATACATGCAGGAGTGCCTCAAGGAAGTATCATAGGGCCAGTCCTACATAACATCTACATTAACGATGTCCCCACAACACCTGAAACCCAGGTTGCCATATTCGCCGACGACACAGCCATCTTTGCTCAGTCGAGGCAACCATCGGCACTTAATCGTAAATTACAACGCGCACTCAACGCACTCGAACCATGGTTAACACGATGGCGAATTAAGATTAACGTTGGTAAATGCGAGGCACTCCTACTTACACGTAGGGCACGACACGCACGCCTACATAAAGACTGTCGTCCACTCACACTCCACAAGCGCCCGATTCAATTCTGAGACACGGTTAAATACCTAGAAGTCTCATTTGATCCGGCCCTGACATGGAGACTCCATACCACTAACACCGTTCGAAAAGCAACCATTAGACTGATACAGCTCTACCCATTGCTTAACAGAACAAGCACCCTCAACACATCCACAGCCCGCGCTCTATACTTAACACTCATACGGCCAATCCTGACGTATGCTGGACCAGTGTGGGGCTATGCAGCCAAGTCACATCTACGTAGCCTCCAGGTTTTACAAAACAAGGTCCTTAAAATCATCGCCAAGGCACCTTGGAGGGCACGAACTAAAGACGTCCACCGCGAATTAAACATTCTGCCATTAATGGACGTTATCAGAGAACATGCTGAACACCTGTACAGCAAGACACAATTCTCACACACTATCATAAGGCGACTGGGCAATTATGACCACACCCGCGTCACTAAACACAAACGCCCAAAACACCTCCTCCTCCCCCCCGAACCCCCATGATCGGCTCATAACGATTTACTGACCACGCTTGCTTACGGTTTTTACAGGACGTGTGCGGAGATCCGGACTCCTCGACGAGAAGAGGATCGACGTGCATGATACCCGCAACCAACTACTAACTTATTCCTACCAACAAAACCATGTGCATGTTGCTGTCGCGCAAGAGCAGTATTCTAGCTGATTGTGCCCTTCAACCCATCTAACTATCGCTGAGGTTTTTTTCCCGGTAAGGAGACCCTTCAGGTTGAATTATTGGCACTTTTTTCCCTCAGCCCTACGCTCTTCATTCTGTCTCTCTCACAAACTATCTCCGTGAATGACCGTATTAAAGGGTATTATGCCCTCAGGTGCGGATCAAACACAAGTTCCCAATCCTTGTGTTCCAAGTTAGTTCACTAACAGCACGTGCAGAGGGGGTGTTGAAAGTGGTAGACCCCCATGCTTGGCCGTGCGTGCTTTCAAGGGGGCACGGCCTTTAAGGGCCTTTGGCCCATAAAAAAAAACAACTCGGCACTTCGCTAGAAGATGATAACGAGGAATGTTATCGAAACGTCGCGAGCATTCGACAATCTTACCCGGCTGGAATCCCGAGAGAATTTCATCCAACATTTACACCGGGAAAACCTACGTTTGACTATTTAATAGTTTTACCCACGAAGTTAGTGCGCTTCTTGAAATGAAATATGTAGATACATGTTAATAGCACGCAATCTGATACAGAACTCTCTCAACATTGACGCCTGCGTTATCGCTTATCTCGATCCAATAAGTTGAAATACACAGATACTTCAATTAAAAATCTCCCGCAGGAGTATGTCTCCGCGATGTGATCAAGATGACGTCAGAGATGCACGGCCACAATACTCCCCGCCGAAATAAACACCTAGGTATGAATTCTGCAAATAAAACAAAAGGAAAACAGAAAGAAATACAACTAGCAATACAACGAAACACGCTTATTCTCAGTACTAAGCACAGACAAATGGCATCTTACCCGCCCTATAGAGTGGGGGGTATCAGCACCAGCTTCATCTGTCAACTTTGCGGATGAAATATTGTTGTTGCACGGGAGAATAGACGAGGGTGATACTCCGTGCTAGGTACTGACTAATTTAAGAAAAACTATGATTTTACTTGTCCTGTGAAAATGGTCCTATACGCCACACTCACTCAGAATATCATTCTCCAGAATCTAGATTACCCCGGTGCGCTGAGGCTCTCTAGACAGCTTTCTTGGTGGGCCAGAGTTGACCAGTTCCTCTGGGAGCCTATACAGTACAGACCTCTGGAGGGATCGGACGTATTTTCCTTATTGTCTGTAGAAGGAAGAATTGGTGATAGCATGACCAGAATGTCCGCCTCTCGTATCGTTTCCGAGCTGAAGAAGTGTTTTAAAGCTATAGGCTTGTCTGGAAAGAAACCAACCCTGCTCCGAAGATATGAAGATAACCAATAAAAATGTGAACGTTGCAAGTCTCTTGAAAATAGAGTGAAAGATGTAAGTAGAGAGACTGATTAAGGCTCTCCGCCAAACGAAATCTCAGACGGACTTGGAATTTATTCCGACAGCAAATTGTACGACGTTCTCCGGAATACAGAAGATAGTCAGAAACTTTGCCAGATACGAAAAAAAGCAGAAAATAGTTCTTTTAATGTCGTCACACGGGTGTGGGTGTAGTGAGCTATTGAAAGATTTCGAAGTTTGTTACCGTTATCAGAAGTTGTTAAGGATGCGCCAGCCTCGAATAATGATGCTGAGACCGTTGTATTAGTGTGTGGTACAAACGACATTACTCAAAAAGATAAAATGGATTGGACTGTACTTCAGAAAGTGCTGCCAAAGGTGTGAGCAAAGATCTTCGTGAGTCCTATCCCAGTGAGACACGACGACCCTGCTGCTCAGCGCCGCACCATATTCGAAAACCGGCGACTACTGGCTATGGGCCTGGATAAAATTAAAAATGTGAGTATTGTTGATCTCTTTAATAACCTACCCCGTTCTGGTTATACCACTCATCGGCTTCATATGAATTATACAGGTAAACGACAATTTGTAAAGAATATCTCTTCAGATTAACCAACGTTACCAATCTCACAAATGATTATGACAGTATTGAGTTAGATGATACTAAATTATCTATCTTTAATCAAAATATCCAAAGTCTAAGAAATAAAAACTTGATGTAGAATTGTTTCTATATCGTCAGGTTAAAGTAGATGTTCTTTCCTTGACGGAGCATTGGCAAAATGAAGATGAAGCTAATTGTTTTGTTCTAGCGGGTTATGTTACGGTTGCAAATTTCAGTCGAACTGTAATAAAAAATGGGGGGGTCGTGTATTTTCATTAAAAATGAGTATGTAGAAAAGTGAAAAGATAGGCCAGACATTTGTAACCCTATTCGTGAATGTGTTTTCGAGTGCAGTGCAGTTGAACTACCGTTAAAATTTGTAGAAACGTTATATTGTTATCACCAACCCGGTAGCGGTTGTTTTATTTCGCTTCTAGACTGTGTTTTAAGAAAAATAAACGCGGAAAACAAGACTGTTGTGTTGTCAGGAGACTTCAACGTGGATAACCTGCGCGAGTCCAGAAATAAACGTGACATTGAGATCATACATGAGTCCGTCACAAACTTAGATACCACTAGTTACATTTTCTGAAACGCATTGATTATATGTTGTGTAACCTTAACAAAAACTCCTATAATGTTAATGTAATAGAAACAGGGTTATCCGATCACAAGGGTTAAATAATGAACATAAAGAGTGAAATCATGTGCAAACCTAGCCCCAAAAGACTCGGTATTACTTACTAGAAACCTTAACTCCGCAAAAATCAGAACTATCGCAAATTGCAGACCGTACAATGGGATTTTATTCTAGATGTTAATAAAACTAAGAAAGCTAATGGAATGTTCGAAAATTTTCTAAAATACTTCTTATCAGATTTCAACGAGACAGCTCCACTTAAATGAAAGAATAGACCAAATGCCAAAGTAAAAAATTGGTTTACTAAAGGCATTCCAGTTCTCCAGAAAGGTTAGCCAACTGAATAAATTGAAAAAAATTAATTCATCACCACAATTCTTGACTTTCTTGCGATCTTACAGACGTATTTACAGGAAAGTGCTTGTAGCTGCTAAAAAATTACATGCATCGGAGAAATAGAGAGCGTAAGTTTTCCCGGCGTATATTCTGTATAAATTGCGGTTCCGGAAAAATCTATCCTTTGTCCCGTCGTAAGAGCATGCTCTGCTACCGCTGATACAGACTTCCGTTCGTGTTCAGTCAGTCTTTCTTCTACCGAACTTATTGTTTGGCAGCAGTAGCAAGGAAATTGGCAAATTCCTGGTTTCTTAAGGCCAATATTATCATTAACAGACCTCAGTAGATTTCTCATTTTTATTTGTGGCTTGAAAATTGTCTTGATGTTATGACATCTAAGCAGTCTACTGATTTGTCCGCTGGCATGATCAAAGAACGGAAGATAGGCTCTTCTCACTGTTGTATCTAATTTCCGTTTACAGTTGTTTACGTCTCTTCTTAACGCGTCCAATACTGGACTCTGCTAGCTATCTCTGAGACAGTATTGTACTTGAAGCGGTTGCAATCAGGACTACCAATTACCAATTGTTTAACAGGGTCTTAGGTTTAAACTTGAGCAAGGCGTGGAATTCTGTCCTACGAAGAATGCGTGAAACCCGGGTGGGTAAGGAAACACCGGTAGAAACCGCACGAGGCTTAAGCATGGGCAATGAAAATCTCGCGAAGAGAAAGGAAAGAAAGAGAGACTTTCTCCGGCGGCCAAATGAAGAGGATGGCGACCCCCTCCGTTCTGCCCGCAGCGTGGAGTCAATTGCAGCGCTCCAATCCAGGCTACACGGCCTGCCGAATGGCAGGTCGTAAAAGGAATTATTTATATCTGTGGGCAGAAGCTGTGATTACAGCTGTTTACATTTTGAATAGAACCCCAACAACTCAAGCTACCGATACTACTCCTCATGAACTGTGGACTGGGAAGCCTACCTCACTTAATCATTTAAAAATCTTTGGTTCGGTGGCTTACATGCCCGTGCCTGATATCCTGCGAAAGAAATTAGAACACAAAAATAAGAAAATGATTTTTGTTGGATATGAGAAAGAGTCCAAAAACTATCGTTTCTTTGATCCAATTACTAAGGTCATCAAGGTTTCTAGAAATGTTATATTTAACGAAGAAAGCGCCAAATTGAAAATATCACCACCGTCAACATTCTTGTTTGCTATTAATGAAAATGATGCTAGTGACATGGAGTCTACAGATAAAATTCAAGGTAATTTACCTAACAATCATCCTGACCCAGAATACAACAAAAGATGTTGATCATTATGGCCTTCGTCCTAGAAACACTAAGAGTTCCTGCACGTTACGAGCTACATGAGGCAGACATTGAAAGACCAAATACTTGTGAAGAAGCTTTGAATTCCCGTCAAGCAATAATTGGAAAGAGGATATAAATGAAGAATTGAATTCTCTTCAGAATGAAATATGGGATCTTGTACCCCCAACAGAAACAGGCAATATAATTGGATCCAAGTGGGTATTTAAAGTAAAGTATCTTCCCAATGGGAAAATTGATAAATACAAAGGGATTCTCCCAGTGGACGGAGTCGACTTCAGTAAGACCCTTGCACCAACCTCGAGATTTGACACCATAAGGGTCATGTTAGCTATAGCTGCACAAATGAAATGGGAAGTCATACAAATTGATATCAAAACTGCCTTTCTCTATGAAGTTGAAACAATATTTATGGAACCTCCTCAAGGATTAAACAATTTTAAAAATCTGGTATGTCAGCTTAAAAAGTCTCTTTATGGACTAAAACAGGCATCCAGATGCTGGAACAAAACCTTTTCTGAATTTCTAACCAGTTTTGGTTTCAAGCAAAGTACTGCTGATTCATGTGTCTTTAATAGCATTTTTAAAGAGAAGAAAGTACTTCTAATCCTATATGTAGATGATGCTTTATTGTTTTGTGAAGAAAATAAAACATGAATTGAAATTGTAGATAACCTTAGAAAGAGGTTTGAAGCAACTATTTGTGAAACCGGATATTTTATTGGAATGAAAATTGATTACATAGTAGATGGTTCAATTTTCTTGCATTCAGAAAGCTATCTACAAAGAATTCTAAGAAAATTTCAGTTGATGCAAGTCCAAACAATATACCTGCAGATCCTGGAACAACCCTATCATCAGAATAAAATCCATTGCCAGAAGGAAAAACAATTATTTACAGAGAAGCTGTTGGATCCCTAATGTTCCTTGCAACCACCACACGTCCAGACATAGCTTTTGCTGTTAATGTGGTTAGCAGATTTCAAGACAATCCAGGCCAAATGCACTGGAATGCTGTGAAACGCATTTTCCGATACCTGAAAGGTACAGCAGCTTATGACATTGAAAACTTTCCAGTAGCTGATCATGCTGGATACTCTTATGCTGACTTTGCAAATGATGTCGACACTAGAAAGTCAACTTCTGGTTATGTATTCAAACTCAGCAATGGTCCTGTAACCTGGTGCAGTCAGAAACAGTCAACTGTTTCTACACCTACAACTCAGGCCGAATACATTGCAACCTCATCTGCAGCTAAAGCAAGATTTGAAAATTTACGGGAACTGCTAAACATAAAAGAAGTCAAGTGACTGTGTGACTGACTTATATGATATGACTTTTAATTATGATAATCCAGAACTTGTCTTAATTTAATATACTATTAGTTTTTTTTAATCTGTTTAGTTTATGTCATTGGTGGTAATTTTGTATGAGTGTATTAAGTGCTTAACTAAGCAGGTTATTTTGTATTTTTTTTGCAAATTCAAGTGACAACATAATTGGAGGGAGTGTTGAATGTTAAATTCTGTTGCCACAACTTTGCAATCAATCTGACAACACATTCTTTCTCTGTACGTTTTGGCAACACTGCTGTAAGAGTTAGCGTGTAGTCCCCGTAGCATGTGGATGTGTTCCTGGCGTGTGTCGGCAGCTATGTGAAACGTCAGTATCTTTTTGTATCTTTCTTAACTTGATAAATTTAATACCGCCGACCCCTCAGCCAACTACGAGCAGCGAGACCTTCGTCACCGTGAAGAAGGAGGCCAAAACCAGCGATTAGGGAGGAAGTTGCCACAAGCAACAACTTCGCTATCCTGGAGACGGCTGCTCAGCAACCACCAGTGGAAAACCAAGGGTTTTTCCATCCCACCCATTGTAGTCAGGGTACAAGAGCAATTCCATACCTTTTCCCGAAATATCGGGAAGTTATGCCAGGCCAAGCTTGAAATAAAACTTGTTTCAAGAGGTCTGAGGATTAAGACGCGGTCATCGGAGGACTACATAGCGGTCTTCAATTAGGTCGCCGCCAGGAAAATGGAGGACCACACACACTCCGCCCTGAAGAAGTTGAAGATGATCGTCAATGGACTCCCGCTCGAGACGCCAACTGAAGATATCAAGGAGATCAACGAGCTGGCGTTCGACGTGGAGTCGGTGCATCGGCTGTCCCACCCGAGGACTAAGGAGCCGATGCCCCTATTCCTACTAGTGGTCCAGAGAAAGCCACAGAACGTGGCTCTGTATCACTGGACGCACTTTTTAATTTGAAAATTACGGTGGAGAAACTCCGGGATAGTCGGGGACGTCCCCAGTGTTTTAACTGCCAGAATTTTGGGCACGTGTCTGGGCACTGCACTCGTCGGCCGGTCTGCGTCCGTTGCGCCGGAGACCACCCGACGAGAGACTGCACTGAGCCCAAGACCGAGGAGTTGAAGTGCGGGAACTGCGGCTAGTCCGGGTATAACGCAAATTGGAAAGGATGCTGTAACTACAAATCCTATATTAAAATGTTTCAGGAAAAGAAGAAACCTGCTACAGCGCCGACCGGAAAAGTCACCGAGAGTGTCTTCTTCGCAGACGCTCTCCGAGGAGAAAAGCAGAAGCCTGCGGAACCCAGAGAGGCTCGTCCACTTCCGCCGCCGCCAGCAGCTTTCCGGGACGAGGAGCCGGCGCAGACCCCGCACCGAGGCAAGAGACCCAGCTGACGCTAGCCGGCGTCCATGAAATCATGGCCGATTACCGCAAGGAAATGCAGGCCCTGATCACGCAAGTAACAATGATGGTTAAACAAATGGTTAGCCAGATGTATCAAGTGATGTTGGGGAAACCCACAGTCAACGGAGGACCAACTGCGGAGCCAATTTATGAGTTTTAATAACCGTAAGTTGTACTTCTGCACGTGGAATGCCAATGGCATCTTGAGAAAACTGACGAATTCAGACAGTTCTTGACTAACGAAAATATAGACGTTTGTTCTGTTTCAGAAACGCACCTCAAGCCAGCAGTATATAATAAAAAGAATTGGTTTGTAAATTTTGATTTAATTTGGCGTGCCAAAGTAGGGCTAATAAATTGTACCTTTAATTAATAAATTGTACCTTTAATTAATAAATTTGTTTTTAATAATTAATAATTTTTTTAAATTCCTTCCATTTTAATCATTACATTTTGGATTCCACAACGTGGGGAAATTTAATTCAATTTAATTTAGTTTCCATTTTAATTATTACAAATGTCCCAATTATAATATCAATTATGAAGACAGGCAAAGGATCAAAAACTTCGAGACAAAAGCTATAATCAGGGACCCAGAACTGACACAGATCCTGGCACGAATCTCGAACCAAATATCTCGATTAGAACAACAAAATTTCGTAAACAAGAAGACATTAGGAAAATCTAATCAAAATCTTTTGGACACAAAAAGAGAAGATGACAAAAAGAACAGTACAACTGACTCTGACGGCTACAATACAAGGAGCAAAAATAACCTAATGGTATACAGTACAGAGGTGGCTGATCCAAATAATTGACAATTCCAATAAAACATCACTAAAGGTATGCTTCTCTTCTGGACCGCCATTAGGAACCGGAGAGAGCGCAACCCAATCAAAAGACTCAAACGAACTAAAAAAGAATTTTGGACAACAGATGCTATCACAAAAAACAGCAACAGGGGAAAAGACGAGAAAATAAAATATGAAGTCCAGCTGAACCCCCATGTCCCGGATGCCGGAAGATGAGGGAACTCAAGAGATCCGGAGCTGGAAAACGGCCTATTACTGGGAAGTGGAGACGCAGGAAGGGTGGAATAAGAAAAAATGACCGGCTTCTCCTGCCTTTTACTGGAAAGAACAGGAGACTGAATGAGATAAGGTGAACCTCCTGCGCCTGCATGAACTACATCAGACTATTGCAGGGAGATCAAATTGTAATCGGTAATTCGCTCTACCACCCCCCTGCTGCTAGAACCCGATGTTGCCAAGACAAATGGACAACATTGACCAAATATATCAAGGAACAACCACCAAAATAATCACTCATATATCTAAAAAAATACATCCACTGCATTCTCCTTTTAAACCTAATCCACTACCATTCCTACCTAACTATCCTTTTCCGAACCAATTACAAGTGGAGCGCTAGATAGGGCAACCCGCCTCCTCGTGGCAGGGACGGTAAACTCGCTCTGGCAAGGCTAAGAGGTTTCATCTGAAGAAAAGGTACTCCCCAAACATATATATATATATATATATATTGTGACAGAACAATGTAGTTAGTCACTTTTGCGCTGCGCAAATTAATCTGTTTTGTTGTTTTTTATGCGTTCTATTTATCACGTATTTGATTTGTTTACTGTTTACTGGTGTGCGTAGTGCGGTACGCCACTGCCTGTATTAAGATATTGGGGCAATAGGTCCTGTAGGTTGTGCCCGATTCGGACCCACGTGGCCGAATCACCCGATTAGGCGACCAATGAACGGGGCCCCGAGGCGAGTGACCCCATGTAGTAAAGCATTAGATAGCGAGAGACCTTGGAGTGAAGGTTGGTGTTTGGATTGCTGCTAGAGAAACCTCTACTTTACCTCACCGCTGCCGACCTGATCCCGACCCGGTCGGACAACCCAAGGAGTAGCTTCCAGGACCCTACAGCCCGCCTACGATCATCCCCGGTCGTACGAGCCACAGTCAAGGAGGCCGGAAGACGTCGCTGCGCCCGGTCATCCCGGAAGCCTTCTACCAGCGTGTTGGCGACCCACGTCAGTTAGCAACGCGTCATCCCGCCATGAGCCAGTGAATGCAGAGTGACAGACGTAACGTTGTAATTTAACGATTTGTTTTGTACTAGTGCTGAAACGAACCATTCCTTGATTTTATTTTTGTAACATAATTGCCTTTGGCAAGGTTAAACTGTACTCTACTGGTCGATGAAAATTATAAATTGTAAAGTATCCAGTGACCCGAATTTTATTTACCGCACAGTCGAATCTGATCACGTTCCTCAACGGTTTTCCTCAGTGATCCCCAACCACATCCCTTATAAATTTTGTTTTCCTCCTGTCCCCCAGTCGAGGCATTGCGATTCGATTACATCACGTTACAATATATATATATATTGTAGTGAATAACAACCTTAAGTGGCCGCCCTTTTGTCCGCAGGCCTGAGTAGGAATACATTAAACGCACACGTGTTTCTGACCGAGAGGCCAAAAGAAAATCGCGGGTACGCGTCCCTTTTTTTGCATCGTTTGGGGGGGGGCGGAGTACTTATAATACTCCGAACCCGGGTGAAAGTGGAGAGACGTAGACAGACAGACAGACAGACAGACAGACAGAGTGAAGGCTGAAAGTGGAGTGAGAGGGTGGAGAATTTGGCGAGCGGGAAGAAACAAATGTTTTGAAAGACGTACATCGCGGGGAGGCCGGAGATGTGCTGCTTACGACGAGACCAGTGACGCACTGCAAGTCGGCTGACGCCACAAGTAAAGTAAGCATCACAATTTTTGTAAAGTGCCTTCAAAAGTAGAATTTTTTACACAGTGCGGAAATAGACTCTGTTCTTGAATAGCTACCGAACCGCCCACATTACCCTGTTGAGAAGGAGGACTTCATAACCAAGCCGGAGCTAATGTTATTTTTTTTGCAGACCAATGTATATCTGCTGGCGCCCAATAACATTTTTTTATATTTAGTAATAAAGGAAAATCATTACAATATTTATATATATACATATATATATGGACCAGTAGTATGATACAGTAAGGATAGCAAAGCAGGGTGAAAGCATATCTGTTAAATAATAGGAACAAGACCAATGTGAACTGAAACAATAAGAAAAATAGTCAAATACAAACCAAAGAGTTGATAGAAACATTGTGTGGTATTTGGTATGAATTATATATATATATATATATAAATTTAAAAGAAATCATTAATAATAACAAATATTTGGACTCGCGTCAACGGCAGAAGGCACGCAGGTTAGACAGGAGATAATGATGGAATAATTGAGCGACAGGTAGCAAATTAATGGAAGGCGAGTTTAATGGGTGTACGCCCGGCTCTGTAGTGCCGTGTGCAGATTTTCACACGAACTCTTGAATGCAACCGAACTCTGGGGGGAGAAGCGAAAGTGCACCCGAACTCTCTCTCTAGGTACGCTGTGGTACCGAGGCGTAGTTTGGACTCGAATTATCAGCGGCAGAAGGGACACGAGTGGTACACAGCGACGAAGTAATGGAGGATAATTGGGAGACAGATGGCAAATTAGACGAGGGTGTGCGTAGAAGTGCACACGGCTTCGTTGTAAAGTACGCAAAAGAAATAAATATAAGGCATCGTAAGAGATCAGTCTGTCAGCAGAGTTTGTCGGTGGACGTTGAGACTAAATAATAGAATAAAATATAACAAAGAACTTGACAAAATAATTGAACGTAAAAATATTATCAACTTCATAAAATTAGAGGTTAAATTGGATTTGACATAGGATGAAAGCCTCCCCATGGACTACTGCCTTATCGAGGTGGGGAGGTTTGCATTCTGCAATGACCCCGAGAGTTAAGCTGGCAGGAGCTTAAGCTCTTGGTAGGGCAGTGCAAGCCAGACAGGTTAAAGGGTAGGGGTGTTCAACAAATGGAGAAACTGCTGACTTGCAGACGGAGCTGGCATCCCAAAGACAGAGGGAAGAAAACTCACACCAAAAAATCACCCATCCCCTGGTAGGGGTTGGATGTAGGACTGACTACCCATTCCGTAAAAAGCACCTGTTGTGAAACCACAACAAAGGAAAGCCAGATTGATAATTGAAGATGAACCGGACATGAAAAATGGAAATGAACAGGCTATGAACAAATAAAACTACAGAGGAAAGAGGAGAAACATAAGACGTAACTCAGATTTGTGTTTGGAACTTGAAATGTGAGATCTACATACTGACCAGCAGTCGTGAGAGTGCTACTCAATCAAATAATGAAACTGAAAGCAGAGCATGTAAGAGATGTAAGATGGACTGATAACAGAATCCTGGAAAAGAAAGAAGCTAACATATTCTAGAGCCGTAATGAGAAGACACACAAGTTAGGCATCAGGTTTTGTGGTACATCACCAATTAAAGCATCTAGTAATAGGTTTTACACCTATCCAGATCATTGTCACTCAGTGTACGGCAAAAAATACTTAAATTATTATATAATCAATGCACATGCACCAATGGAAGAAACACAAGAAGGAAAAGACTCATTCTATGACCTTTTAAGAAGAGTATATAATGATTGCCAAAACTGACACTAAAATAATAGTTGGTGACCTAAATGCCCTAGTGGGAAAAGATCAGATTTTTAGTCTGACAATTATAACCCACAGCAAACACACTATAAGTAATGGCAATGTCACTATTTGCCATATCTAGAAATATGGTTGTGGCCTGAACACTGTTCCCACATAAGAACATACACAACAGAACATTGATGGAAAGAAAATAAACCATATTGATCATGTGCTGATAGATGTAAGACACAAATTACACCTATTGGATTATCTCCTGATATGAGCAATAGTGACATCTAGGTTCTCAAATGCAGCCAACAGAATCCGACCCCACAAATATGAATGTAATATAAATGCTTTTCAATCAGCAAAAATAAGAGAACAGTACCAGGAAAGGATAGCCAAGTCTCTCAAGAAGGCTGAAAAATGTAGCAGTATCGAACACCAGTGTGAAATGATTAAAGACGCAATAGAGACATCAGCAAATAAAACGTTGGGAACGGGAACAAGGCACACAAAATCTTCATGTTTTGACACAGAGTGCAACAATAGAAAAGAATAAAGCTTACAGAAGGAAATTACAGACAAGGAAGATGGTGGAAAACTACAGAGAAAAGTGAAAGATTGAAAAGAAGATTCACCAAAAAGAAAGTGTGTGTGGAGGAAGACAAGAAAAAGAGAAGGGGTCCCCAAGGGGCAAGAATGAGGCAATAAAATTTTATAAATGTAAACATGATAAAAAAGCCCTTCTGCAGCAAAAGAAGCCTGATAAAGAATGAAATGGGGAAAATTATAAGTAAAGGGAAAGAAATATGTGAAAGATAGTGTCAACATTTTGATAAATGCTTTAACTTTGAGATAACAACATCAAGAGATTTAATAGATGTAATTGAATAAAAAAATAACTGACAACAGCATAGACTCACCAAACTTAGAAGGGGTGTGAAACACAAAGAAGAAATTGATGGCATTCCAGTGGAACTATTTAAGCAAGAAGGAGGAACACTGGAGCAGACTCTTCTAAAACTGATCATATTAGCATGAGAGAGGATTCCTCAGTAATGAAAAGAAATAATCATATGATCCATATATAAGAAGGGAAATAAATTGTAGTGCGACAGCAATACTGTTTTAATGGGATATAAGTTACTCCCTAACAAATTATTTGACCACCCCCTTCCAATAATTCAGAGTGAGACAGGACTACACCAATGTGTATACCTCACCAGAAAGTCAACTACAGATCATATATATACTGTAAGGCAAATATTGGAAAAGATGATCAAATTTGGAATAGGCACACATCATATCTTTATAGATTATAAAGCAGCATACAACAGTATATACAGAGAGAAATTAAATCATGCCCTGGCTAAACTGGCTGTCCCATGAAAGCTGGTAAGACTGGAGAGGGTAACAATGAGTAAGACTCAAAGCAGCATAATAATAGGAGGTATGATGTCTAATATACTAAATATAAAGAATGGGGATAGGCAGCAGAACACATTGATGTGCCTCCTGTTCAATGCTGCCTTGGAAAAGGGACTAAGAAAAACAAACCATTGGAACTGGGGAACGATCCTACCTAAATCAGTGTAGATACTTGACTGTGCAGGTCAGATATAGTAGCAATAACTCAAACAGCAATGGAAAATACATTTATCACCTTTGAATAGGTAAGCCAGAATATGGGTCTGAATATCAAGCTGCTGAAAACAAAATGTTTGGCTGCAGGAAAAGCACACAGGGAGAATATGCCAGTCACTACTATTGGCAATAACACCGAGAGAGAGAGTGGAACTATTCAAGTATCTGGGATCTAAAAATATACTGCAAGAAAATCGAGGGTAATAGAGAGGTTGTAGTCTACCAAAAATTATATGACAGGTTGGAGTCATTGAAGATCTTAGGAAGGTGGTTTGCAGAAATTGGAGAGCTCTGGTGAAGAACAGAGATAAATGGCAGATAATTGTATAAGAGGCCAATGCTCATGAGCTGTATAGCCATGAAAGAAGAAGGTAAGATGGAAAACAATGAACTGGTTAAAATATATATAAGTGGAAACCCACAGTGTATACACAAAACGAAACCAAAACAGATGGGAAGATAATGTACAAACAGATTTGAAACTTATGAAAATTAAGTGCTTGTACTCAGGATAGGGAGATGGAGGGGAATATTTGACAAGACCAAAACATTCTAATAAAGTTTTAATGAAGAAGAATAACTCACATCTTCTAGGCATGAACTAAAGCTTTTATTTCATAAATGGCCACTATTTCATGTTAAATTGCCATTATTAACCAATTAAAGACCATTTTCACATATCCAAAACCCATCCCCCATGTTAATATTTCAAAACCATATTTGCATACTCAATAAGGAAAAAAGATAGGAAGACCCTCGAGCTGAAGTGTCAAACAGACCCCACTCACACGGGATATGAAGAATTTTTGAAACAATATGCGATATGTTGGGTCCCTTCACATAGCAACTTCCATCACATTATGAAAAAAATTGAAATTGTAAGAATTGTTAAAAACCATTTAATACACCATTTTTCTCCAACAAACAGCAAAAATAATTGCGTGTTCAAAGGACCACTGAATGAAAATATACGTACACATGTTACCAAGAAGGAAGAACAATTAAACAAACTAAACACCCTTCCCTCTTTGCTACAGCACAAAACTGCATTGCCCAGGGCCACAACTGTTTGTGAGAGATAAAATTTGCTGGCAGATTTATCATAAATAGAAGGAATTTCTCAAGTTTCACCCAGACTTTTTACCCTCATTTGGACTGTACATCCAGAAGTCACATGTCCACTGGCGGGCAGCTGACTGGTTCATGATGACAATGGTTGACTAACTGGTGAACTAAAGCTATTGCCAGCTACTCATCATCACAAATAAACAATGTTTATAGCAAACAGAATTGCAAGAAGCTACTATAACACTAGTCCATTTACAAACAGTCATATGAATGAACTGTGTCCTAATTGTGGTGCTATACCAAACAGTATATGCAGAGCGTGCTTAAACGATGTCCCTGAAACAACTTACTAAAATATTTTAATGTTCATTTCCTGGTAATTACTGCTACAGAAATGAGGATAAAATAAGACAAAACTTTTGCAAAGTAATGATGGTCTTCACAAGAAGATACATTTGAAAAATTCTGGATGTACAATCTTCTTCAATCCTTTAAGTTCTTGTACATAGCACCTAACATTACCTTATTGATGTACTTGCAGTAATACAATCCATAATGGAAATGATTGTGATTACCATTGTATTAAGGCTCAAGAAAGAAGCCTACACCCCTCTCTCTTTGCTGCAGCAAGCTGCATTGCCCAGGGACCACGACGTGGACGTGAGAGATAGGATTTGCTGGCAGAGCTATCATAGATAGATGGCATTTCTCAGAAACTTCTGAGGCCTGTACCAGCCTTGGTCCCCAATTGACTTCAAAATTCCAAAAATAAGCAGTGGAGAAAAAACTACCCAAACACCAATCACATGAAAATTTTCTCTCATTGAATCTTGTAAAAGGAAATAGATAAAAATAAATATTGCCCACTAACAACTAGTGTCGAAGATAATGACAATTGGAATTGCAATTTAAATAGTATATGACAAGCCATCAACGTGCATTAAAACATATGGACAGGTAAACACAGAATGGCTGATTTACCTTAAATATATATAAGTAGGTTAAGAACTCAAATTTTCCCGCATACCACGGTTAATATTACACAAAATGTTAAAATAATTTGTAATTTACATAGTGACATTAACCGTAAGCTATTCCGCCCGGTAATCAACAAACAATGAGAGTACCGAACTTGTTTGAAATTCTTTCTTCGAAAAAATTTTTTCGAAGAATTTCCGGACTGTAAAGATTAGCAATTTCTCCTGTTCTGAAAAAGAGGATACAAGAGGGTAGAAAAATCTTGGTGATTAACAATCAATCCAATTACGAATGCGTAGTTCTATTCTAAAAACACTTTCAATTATAGAAATTTGAGTTTTATCCCAATTTGGTCTTCAGAAATTTATAAAAATGCTTGTTATAAACAGGCTTGGAAAAAAATTCAAGGAAAATAACGGACCAATGTCACAATACTTTTATTATAAAGACGGCTCACTAGAAAGTACTACTTAAAAATTCACCATCAAACTGAACCACGAACTTAATTCAAAATATTACCAACCTCAAACAGTACAAGATTAATATACTATTTCGACTAGTCGAATCGATCACTATGTTCACAGATTAACGTATTACTGAAACAATATTTTTAATGCAAAAAAATGTGATGCATTATTAAGAAAAATACCGTTATAAACTTTAAATCATAATTTATACCCATGAAATTGACAGTTAATTGTATTACTAAGAAATAAGCAAATTGACGATTATTCAGTTTTAGTATTAAATATTTATAAATGGATATTATATTGGACTCCCCTTTAAATAATTTTTATATTTAAAAACAAACGTATTATATTTTCATTTTAATGAGTTGCTTATATAACGTGATCAAAGCATTATCGTGTTCGAATATGAGAGTATCTGGATAGTTTTATTTATTTTAACCATTGTCAACATTACGAATACGGAAATATTTATACAAATTAAGGTTAAAGATGTTTGAAAAAATCAATTATAAATTAAAAAAACTTTTATTAGTCCTCATATAAAATGTCAAACAGTAACTTCCGGATTTTTCCTTAGTCATATTCCTTTGAAGAAAGAGTCTAACGTTTTAAATAGTATCTATATACTTTTTCAAACAAGAAAGAATAGGCAAATTGCTCGGACTGAAGTCTCGAGTTCTGATTACTATTATTTTTCCTTTTAGGAAAACAATACTCTTAAGCATTTAAATATTTTCTGCAAAAGGCATGTTTCACCGTGATGTAGGTATTCGTCACTCCTACCCTCAACGTCGTATACAGCCAGCAATATTGATATACTTCCTGTCATTCTCAGTTGATTTTTAAAGCCCGATCGTGCTTCAGAAAGAGAATTATATTGTCTAAAACTTTTATTAGCTGAAAAATTAATTGACTGAAACCATTTTGGAGATATCAGCACTAGAAATATGACAAACTACATTCTCTTCTAAAATTACGTAAAATAACATTCATATGGCGAACGATTTCTACCACTTCGTTGGACCGAATTTCTTACTTGAAGACACCATTCGATGCATAATTTTTTTTCATGCTATAGTTGTTAGCAATAAGAGGTTCAAAACCCGTCTGGGGAATAGGATCAATGACGTCATACTACTATTGAAATTAGGCCTAAATGCAGTACGCACAAGAAGAATCTACGCGAAGTATTCGGCTACCCTCGGCTGAGAATGCACATTCCTAAAACATTTTCTACCGGCCTTTACATGCCCCAGTAAAAAATATAGTGATACGATTATAATGTATGTTATCTATTGATATCAATAATCATTCAGCAAATGTTACCTTCTTCTTATAAATAAAGCAGAGTGTTTGTTTGTATGTAGGTATGTATACATGTTTGTTTGTATGTTCCTTATACAAATCTACACCGGTGGAGCGAATTTCACCAAATTTCGTATACGTGTTCTTTCCTACCAGGAAATGAAAAACTGTCGGGTTGAGACACGTCACCAGGAACGGGAGTGGAAGTATTAAAACTTGCTAAAACAACCGATATTTGAGCCGGATAAATATTTTTAGGAGTCAAATATATTGATAGTGTTTCTACCGATGATATCTGAGTATAATTTCAACCAGTGAGCATCTCTCATGGCAAGAGGGGTTGAAATTTTACACACACAACATCGGTATAAATACTATCCATCTAATGAACCCTTGAAAATATTTATCCAACGCTAATATCCGCCTCGATTTCATCTTTTAAAATTTCCACCCCCGTCCACCTCTGCCACTGGAGGTTAAATCTGCAATAAATTGTCATAATTAAACACAGCGACATCCATAAAAACGACTTGACTCTAATATCGGTTGTATTCGCGTTATTTTGTTGTAACGCTCGTTAAACTCCACCGTTAAGGGTGATCCCCTCCCAAGCCCGAAAGGGTTTGAAATTATGCACGGAGAATATGTCCAGACATTTTTTGAATGTCGTTGTTCCCGAAATATATTTATTCGACGCAAAAATCGGCCGTTTAACACGTTTGAAAATTTTTACCCCCGTCCACCTCTGCCCAACCCGTCCCACCAGCGCCCTACCTCATGCGTTACTAAGATTGACATAAATAAACTCAGCGACATGCATTACCTTGGATTTACTCCAATCTCGGTTGTTTTCGCTTTATTTTCGTGTAAATCCCCTCCACCCCCACCCCTAAGCGTCCTCCTCCCCTCTCATGACGAAATTGATTGAAATTATACACAAAAAAAATCGGTAGAAATACTATCAATGTTATTCACCCTTGACAAATATTTATTCCACACAAAAATCTACCGTTTAACATGTTTGAAAATTTAGACCCCCGCCAACCTCTCGTTGGGGAAGTTAAACGGTAAGTCGAATTACACTCATTGACATTCATAACCCTGGATTCGATTCCGATCTCAATTGTTTTTCCGTTATTTTTATTTAATGCCACTCCAACCCTATGATTGAGCTCCCCTCCCAATTCCGAAAGAGGTTGAATTTAAACACGGAGAACATGTTGAAAAATTTTATGAATCTCATTGTTCCCGAAATATATTTATTCGAAGCAAAATTCGGCCGGTTAACTTATTTTAAAATTTCTACCCCGCGCCCAATTCCTCCCACCCTAGTCTATCCCTTCGCGTTGCCCAGATTGTCATAAATGAACTCAGCGACATCCATTACCTTCGCTTTGACTCGAATTTTGGTTGTTTTCGCGTTATTTTCTTGTAACTTCCCTCCAACTCCACTCCTAAGTGTGCTGGCCCCGCGTGCCGCAATGGATTAAAAATTTCATACATAACATGGTTAGAAATACTATGAATCTAATTCACAGTGAAAAATATTTATTGCACGCAAATCTTGGACGTTTAACATGTTAGAAAATGTCCACCCCCGCCCTTGGGAGTTAAATAACCATTTGAATATCATAATTAAACTCAGCGACATCCATAACCTTCGTTTTGACTCTAATCTCTGTTGTATTCGCCTTATTTACTTGTAAATCCCCTCCACCACAACCCCTTAGCGTGCTCCGCCTTCATATCCCAATGGGCTAAAATTTTACCAACATAAAATGGGTAGAAATACTATAAATCTAATTGACCCCCCGAAAAATATTTATCCCCCGCTAATATCATCCGTTTAACATGTTTGAAAATTCCCACCCCAGTCCACCCCTGCCCCTGGGTGTTAGTTGGCCATATAATTAAACTCTGCGACATCCAGAGACTTGGATTTGAATGTAATATCGGTTTTTTCCGCGTTATTTATTTGTAACGCCCGTCCACCCCCACCCCTAAAGATGCTCCTTTCCCATGCTGTAAGTGGTTGAAATTTTACTCAAATACATGGGCAGAAACACTATTAATTACTTTTACCCCGAATATATTTATCCGGCTCACATTTCGACCGTGTTAGCATGTTTGAAATTTTTCTCCCCTAACCATCCCCTCTTGGGGGACGTAAAGACAACTTGAATATCATAATTAAATTAACTGACAACCATAATACTGGACTCAAGTCCAATCTCGATTGTGTTTGCGTTATTATTATATAAATCCACTCCACCCCCACCTGTAAGGGTGCTCCAATCCCAATCCCGAAAGGGGTTAATATTTAATACATGGAATATGTAGAGAAATTTCATGAATCTCAGTAAACAAGATAAATATTAATTCGAGACAAATATCGACAGTGTATTTGAAAATTTCTACCCCCGTCCATCCCCGCTTGGGGGAGTTTAATTGTAAATTGAATGTCATAATTAAACTCAGCATTTTAAAAACTTGAGTCATTCTAAGAAAATTATTGCATGGTCCTACAATACTATCATCCAAAACGTAAGTTTATTTAAAATATAAACGAAGGGAAAATACTTTAGTGTTAGAAATCCGTGTCAACGTGGTGCTCAATTATTCCGCTTTTAAAAATTAGACACTATGTTCAAAGCATGACAAATAAATACACCGAAATAGAGAACGAAATTAATCGACTGAAGGTGAACATAATTATTCTGTCAGAAACCAAAAAGGAGCAAGGAAATGAGAAATTTGGAAATTTTATCCATTTTTTGTCTGGAGTTGATAAACATAAACAAGCAAAAGTAGGTGTTTCCATTCTAATTAACAAAGCTCTGAGCATTTACATCAGGAACTATGTTTTTGTATGTGAAAGAATTGTCACTGTTACCATCAAGTTATATGGCATTGAAACAGTTATAATAGGGGTGTATGCACCAAAGGACGATATGGTACAGAAAACCAAAGATCAGTCGTACCAGAAATTAGACCATATACTCAACCAAGTTAAAAGCCTCCAAGAAGTAATAATAGTGGGGGATTTTAATGGTAGAGTGGGCTCACAAGTAAATTATGCAGTAGTAGGCAGATATGGAGAAAGTGTCATTAATAGTTCTGGAGAAAATCTTGTGGATTTCTGTAACCAGTATGACTTGAAAATTCTGAATACACAGTACTCACTTAAGGATATTCATAGATATACATGGGAGAGACCCTCATTACAGCAGATATCAATAATTGATTACATCATAATCAAGAAAAGGCCAAAAATGGGAGTTCAAGACTGTAGAGTCATGCGGGGAGGGGGGGGGGGCAACTGTGGGACTGACCACCATTTAGTTTTAGCAAATATGACAAATCCAATTAGGAGAAAACCTTCATCAACCGAACAACTGGCTGATCAGGGCAATCACAAGAAATAGGAACATGCAAAATATAAGCTCTTTCTCTTAAAGCAGTTCAGTATTAAGGATTTATTTCAACAAATATTGGAAAAGGAACTAAAAGCGATTTCAGAAGATGAAGATGTTGAAGTAGAATATAACAATATTACACAAGCACATACAAAAAATTTTCTAGAGGTACTAAGGACTGAGAGTAAGAGGTTACATAAACAGGATCTTCCATGGATGTCCCATGATCTGAAGTTGCTGATTAGGGAAAAGAAAACTCTATACAAAAAAATTGTTATCGACTAAATCACTGCAGGACAGGCAAAACTTCCAGACAGTAAATTATGAGTTAAGGAACAGAATTAAATCAGAAAAACGAGATGTGGGAACAGAAATGTATTGAAATTGAGAGTCTAATAGGTGGATCACAAACAACAGAAGTATGGAAGACAATTACTAATATGAAGAAAACACCCATAAACAAAGCAGTAGACAACTTAATTCCTGTAAAGGAATGGAATAAGCATTATGCAGACCTTCTAACAGAAGACAGGCCCCAGTACAACCAAGGAAAAGAAGTAATGACAGAAGTAACTGGTCAAAATTTAACCATTATTATAGAGGAAGTGAATTGTGCTTTGACTAAAATGAAGAATGGCCGATCACCTGGTCCTGGAAATATTCCTGTCTTATTATTGAAAGCTGGTGGACAATATCTGAAGAAACGAATAACCTACCTTATGAACAACTGTTGTCAAAGGATTGAAATTCCATCAGAATGGAAAGGGTATATTTTCAAGAAAGGGAATAGAAAAGATGCCAACTGCTACTGGGGCATTAGTGTGAACTGTACAATGAACCGCTTATTTAGCAAGATAATGTTTGAAAAAATTAGACAGAATGTTGGCAACCATATTGGGGAAGACCAGAGTGTATTTAGGCAGAACAGATCATGTACAGATAAACTATTTATTTTACAACAGCTAATGGAGAAATTTATAGCAGTAAGGAAGGAGCTACACATTGCCTTTGTATATTTAGCAAAAGCCTATGACAAAGTCCCTAGAACTAAACTGTGGGAAGCTATGAAATATTTTGGTATGGATGATCATCTTTTACAACATATTGTTATCGAAATGTGCAGAGAAAATACAGTTTAGATTAAAAGAGGTTCGAAGTTATCAGAACCTATTAGTGTCACAAAAGGATTGAGGCAAGGATGCAGTATGTCACCTATCCTGTTCAATTTATATGTAGAAGTGGCTCTCCGAAATTGGAAGAACAGCTGCAGACGAATGGGAATCTTTGTCAATGATGTACGGATGTTTTCATTAAGTTTTGCTGATGATCAAGCCATTTTAGCACAAGATGGTTTTGATCTTGAATCCATGATACGATGGTTATATCAGGAATATGACAGATGGGGTCTACAGATGTGTCTAACACAAATCAGAGTATTTGGTGGTGAATAGTGATGCTAAATTTGAAATTCACATCAATGACACATCAGTAATGAAACAGGTAGAAAAATTTAATCTAGGTGCATATATTGATAAAGATGGATTGGGCCATACAGAAATCAAATACAGAATACAGCACAGCAGGAAAGTATTAGGGTGTATGAATTCCTTTTGGTGGGACAAGAACATTTCCAACATCAATAAGAAAAGAGTGGGTAAGATAATGATTGAATGAGTTCTGTGCTATGGGTCAGAACTATGGATCTTAAACACTGATCTCAAAAGAAGACTATTAGTTGTGGAAATGGATTATTTGCGTAGGGGTACCAGAATATCAAGAATTGAAATAAAAACTAACGATGAAGTTAGAGCTAGAATGAAGGCTAATGAGAAAGTTATTGATAGAATTGAAATAAAATAATTAAAAGTGGTACGGACATATGTGGAGAATGCCAAATCATCGGTGGCCAAGGAAGATTTATGAATGGAAACCACCTGGCACACGTAAACGCGGGAGACCACGACGTTCTTGGACAGACCACATAAACGATAAAATGGAGCGTCGCAACATACGCAAGGAAGATGCACTGGATAAAGAGGCTTGACAGAAGATAACAGGAATACAACAAAATGTTGTTATTAATTGATCTTTTCATTGATTAATTCTGTAATAATAATAATAGCTTATTACGGGGCATGTCATTTGCCACGGTTAGATGGTTATTTTCATTGTTATCTTCGTAAACTTGTCTGGGGGTGATGTAGGATATAACTTATCTTCTGCTCCTCTTCCTTTTCTTCCAAATTACACTTTTACTTTTATAATCGGACATAAGTTTTACATCTCCTCATCTATTATCTTTAATCACAAACAAATCTTTACTTAAATGATAAAAAAACAATTGGAAAACTAGATCCGTGTACCTCCACGACTAAAGACCATCGTTGCGCAGTAATAACTCCAGAGCCCTCACACGAGGAGGCGGAACTACAATAATATTCACGAATGCTCGTTTTATTTTAAAACTTTTTGAAATCACGCAATATTCTGAACGTCCATGATATTGCGCAATAAATCGCCCGCACACGGCCAATATTATTGTACAATAATATTGCACATGTAAGGGGCTCTTTTAACCATCAAAACAACTCCTGGTCTTTGCGGAAATTCCGATGAACCTTTGTGCCCTTACAATTAAATTTTATCAAAATTATTCATGTTTTATGCTACGATATCTCATGGAAATCAAATTTTCGTTGGAAAATCATGTATGTATGTATTTAATCTACAAATGGACACTTTGCCCCGAGGTAAATGAGTGAAATTACAATTTAATTACAAATTCAATAAGGGAAAATAGAGTAAATTAATATAATTGTTATAAAATATAAGCTTGGTTTAGGGACATTATTTCTACTATAATTACATGTATATAAGATTATATTAATTAAAGGTTAATTTTGAAAAAGTTAAAGAAGGCATTAATATTTTACTGACCTGTAAAGAAGAAAAGTGGAAAGATATCTGAAGACAAAGGTTAACTAACTATTTAACTCCCTAAGGAGACGAGGAATGGTACCATTTTTTCTTTTTAGGTTATAACGAGGCATTGTCACTTCACTTCACTACAGTACAATTCACTACACTATCCTATATTCACTAGGGAGTTCAGATTAAGTTTATATATATTTTTCCGTTAGAGGACTTTCTGCAAAAACCCTTGCATGTAAATTGTTCCAGTTATTTTTGCTATTTTTCTTAAGTACTTTGCAGATTAAACAATTTTGTTGCAAGTACACTACATTTTATTGTATGAAATTATTTGCCAATATAGAGTTAAATAAGGAAAGTCCAACCAAGTGAAGAGGATGCTGTGATGAACGGAACCATTGGCATATAAAGTGATTGAAATAGGTAATGCGGAAGGGAGATCAATGTAGTCAAGGATTAATTTGATGCTGTAAAACCCTAGAAAAACTTGCTTGGAGAATTTCGACGTGGGAGGGAACAGTCAAACAGGCTAAAACGGCCGATATTTAAGTAGTATAAATATGTTTAGATGTCAAAAAGATTGATAGTGTTGTACCTCTGTTATCTGTGCATAATTTTAACCCCTTAAAGTGAGGGTGGAGGGGCGTCACAAGAAAATAACGCGAAAACAACCGAGAATCGAGACAATGTCGCGGTGCTTATTTATGATACTGGGCAATACGCGGGGGTAGAAATTTTCGAACATGTTAACCGGCCGATTTTTGAGACCAATAAATTTATTTCGGGATCAGTGAGATTCATAAAATTTCTCTACATGTTCTCTGTGTATAATTTTGACCCCTTTCGGGCTTCGGAGTAGAGCACCCTTAAGTTTAGAGATGGAGTGGCATTTACATAAAAAATAATGCGAAAACAATTGAAATTGGAGTCAAATCGAGGTTACGGATGTCGCTGAGTTTAATTATGACATTCAACTTTTCGTTTAACTCCCCCAAACAGGGGTGGTCGGGGATGGAAATTTTCCAACATGTTAAAACGGCCGATATATTATCAAAGTTCGAAGGCTTTTCCGACGTATTTATTGAAGAAAAAGTTCTTGGGTTTCCACCCGAGTAACATAGCGAGTGTCGGGACTATTTATAGTCCCGACACTTCGGTTAGAAGATGACGACATTGCTTTCAGACGTCGAAACGTTGCGTCTAAATATAAATATGCAAAACCCGTGTGAATTCCGAGCACTATTTATTGTATTCATGTTCTTTAATCCTGGTTTCCATTGTTCTTTTTGTTTGTCCTACATCGATTTATTTTTTTTGAATGTAGAGATTTTCTAGGGATTGTCCCCGAAAATTTCTTCAGTACTTGGCCCGCGTGGTATACATGTGGACTGACATTTTTATTAATTATTATCATTTATTATCTAATAAATAAAACAGAGTTTTGCATATATGTACGTATATATATTTATTTATTTTTAAATATATATTTGTGTGTATGTTCCTTATAAAAAATCTACACCGGTGGAACAAATTTTACCAAATTTCGTCCGCGTGTTCTTTGCGACCAGAAAACAAACACTGTCGGGGTGAGATACGTCTACCAACCTCAGGGGCGGGATTGGAAATATTCAAATATGTTAAAACAGCCGATATTTTAGTCTGATGGATATTTTAAGGAGTCAAAGAGATTGATAGTGTTTCTATCGATATTATCTGACTATAATTTCAAGTCCCGTCCATCTTGGGAACGGAGCTCCCTTAGGGTTGGGGTGGACGCGCGTTACAAAAAAATAACGCTAATATAATCGAGATTGGAGTCAAATGCAGTATTATGGATGTAGCTAAGTTTAATAATGACATTCAATTGGTCATTTAATCCCCAGGGGCGGTGCTACACGGGGGTAGAATTTTTATAACATGTTAAATGGTCGATATTTGCGTGTAATAAATAATTGTTGAGTTCAATGACGTTTATAATATATCTACCGATGTTGTTTGTAAAATTTCAACCCCTTTCGGCATGAGAGATAAGCACACATAAGAGTGGGGGTGGAAATATTGAAACATGGTAAAACATTCTATATTTTAGGTGGATAAATATTTTTAGGGATCAAAGAGATTGATAGTGTTTCATCGATGTTATCTGAATTTCAATCCCTTACAAATAAATAACGCGAATAAAACCGAGATTACAGTAAAATCCAGGGTTTTGGTTTAAGTTTAATTTTGTAAAATTTCAACCCCTTTTGGCATGAGAGGGAATCACACATAGGGGAGGGGGTGGAAACATTCAAACATTCTAAAATAGCCGATATTTTCGGCGGATAAATATTTTTAGGGATAAAAGAGATTGATAGTGTTTCTATCGATGTTATATGAGTATAATTTCAACCACTTTTAACATGGGAATAGAGCTTTCTTAGGGGTGGTGTGGACGGGTGTAATAATAACGCGAATACAACCGAGATTGGAGTCAAATGTAGGGTAATGGATGTCGGAGGGTTTAATTTTGACATTCAATTGTACGTAAAAGTGGGGGTGGAGTTGTATTACATAAAAAACCGCAAAAAACCGATATAGGAATCGAATCCGGGGTTATGGATGCCGCTGAGATTAGTTATGACACTCAACTTGCAGTTTAACCCCCACGGGTGGGGCTGAACGGAGGTAGAAATTTTCAAACATGTTTTTCAGCCCACATTTGCGTTCAATACATAATTTTCGGTGTCATTTAAATGCATAATATTTCTGTAGATATTATCTGTGAATAATTTCAATCCCTGTCGCCATGGAAGGGCAGCACGCTTAGGGGTGGGGGTTTGGTGTTGCGTTACATGAAAATAACGCGAATAGACCAAAATTCGAATCAATTATGGGGATATGGATGTCGATTAGTTTCATTGTGACAAACTGAATAACACGCGGTGGTGAGAGGGGGGTCTGATCGGGGGTAGAAATTTACAAACGATGTAACCGGCCGATTTTTGCGTTGAATTTTTTTAACCCACTTTAGCGGGGGTGTTCATTCGTTGAATGAAACTATTTCAGGGTCAATGATTTCAACTCTATTCGGAATGGGCGGTGAACACATTTAGGGATAGGGGTCGAGTTGTGTTGTGTTACATAAAAATAACGCAAAATCTACCTAGATTGGAGTTAAATCGAGGGTTATGGATAAACGTTATCTCGGGCAATTAATAAATAAAAATATTTTTAAATATCTGTTATTGGCTGTTTTTTAATCAATTTTTTTACGCGGACATTAAAATTGATACATGTATTTTAAAGTACTCTAGGTTGTGTGTGTTTAATATGTAAATTGTGTGTAAAAATGGTTCAAATACCATGCAGCCCATCCAAATTAGTTGTTTTCAGTTCTCTGTTGGACGAGAGGCGTGTCATCAATTTGTGCTTAATTCATGACAACAATAATAATTATAATAGTAATAAAAAATAATTAATTATTGGTAATACATCTTATTACTCATTTAAATACATGTCCAAAATAATTTTTTATTAGGCTAAATTTCTGTATTTTCCAATTAATTCGAAGTGGAGTGATTAGAATGAAGCAAGTTATTTTCTCCATAGTTCACCCTTAAATAAAAATAAATAATAAATTAAATTAAATTAATTAAAAATAAATAATTAATTTAAAAAATAATGAAATGAAAATATATAATAAAAATAAACGGTGAAACTACGACAAATTAACAAGTCATTATTTATGCAATAGATACTTTTGTCTCATTGCATATTTCAGGATCTATCTCATTGCTTCCAAATTATATGGTTTCGTAGCACCAAACTTAAGCAACATTTTTTATATAAATTGCTGTGAACAAGCGGGACGTTTCATTGAGACATTCGGTTTAAGCAAAAAATTGTAACATGTTACAAAACAGTAGTTTTTAAGAATATATATATATATGGAACTGGAATGACTGACTTAAAAATTTGTTTTATTACCATGCGCTGTAAAAATGTAACTCTCAACGCACAAATATAAGGAGTAACGTGCAATGTCCTCGCATTGAGGCCAAACATCTAGGACGAGAGTCAATATTGGCTTCAGGATTCAAGGAAACATCTACGACTAGATCCTGGTTCTTGTAGAAAGTGCCCCAGTCTTCCTTAAAGCTATGATGAGATTCTCTCTCGTATATCGTCGAAGTCCAAACTATTTTTTCCCTGACACAAATTAACCTTTCACATCTTAAGCATGTACAATTCACAATATTTTTTTTATTATATACGATAATTACTAATGTTAACTTCTCTTTAACAATATAAAAAGCATAATATTGACTTCAATAATAACTTATGTGACGGAATGTGACGCGAATACGCATACATTGAGAGAAAAATGGACACTTATTTTAATAAGCGTATCCATATTTCCCTGGAAGGTCTATTTTTTTTTTTTGGGATTAGACAGGCTATGTATAGGGTAATCCACATAGTGGCAACTCCCCTCTTATAGCATAGGAAAGGGATTTGAAAGGGGGGATGCGGAAGGTAGCCATTTTTTTTAGGGCAATAGGCTACATGAGGGTAATCCACTTAGGGCAACTCCCCTTTAATAGCATAGGAAGGGATTTGAAAGGGGGGATGCGGAAGGGTAGAGGAAGGTAGCCAAGGGTTAACTAGGGCCCCCGGGCTATATTTTAAGGATCCTACCCGGCATTCGCCTAAAGGAATGCAGGGAAAACCTTAGAAAAACCTGCATCGGGTAGGTCGGGCATTAAAAACCTATTATACTAGAATTCCTAGTCTGAACACAACTATGAGAGACTTACATATATTTTCTTTATTCATTTAGTGCGACCTTATAGATTAGTGTTGACAAATCCTAAGTAACAGAGAATTTTATTGTAATGCACTGATGAAATTGATCATGCGTTTAAGGTCTGCAATTGTCTGTAACTTTCTTTTTGACAGTATCAGTTTAATATGTACTCAAACACCGACTGCGGGTAAATAAAGAACTTTTATCATTTCCGTGTATGTTTAATCATCTTCATCGGTCGTTACCAGGAAATATGGCATTTAGACGTGAAAACTCCCAGTATTCGAAGGTCAATGTAATTTCTACGATTTAATTTGCTTGTTCAGTACAGGGAATTTTAAATTTTTGTTCCTTAAAGGTCTTTTGTGATGAAAGTAATACATTGTTCACTAGCAACTGAATGTTAACTTTTCAAATTTCGTATCTCGGGGTTTTTTTAGGGTAACAGGCTACATGAGGGTAATCCACATTGGGCAACTCCCCTTTAATAGCATAGGAAGGGATTTGAAAGGGGGAATGCGGAAGGGTAGAGGAAGGTAGCCAATGGTTAACGAGGGCCCCCGGGCTATATTTTAAGGATCATACCGGGCATTCGCCTAAAGAAATGCAGGGAAAACCCTAGAAAAACCTGCATCAGGTAGGTCCGGCATTGGGTACTTGTCCCACGCCCTTCCGATAGCGGGAGAAGAGTTCTGTGGGGACGTAGCATTCCCTTCTCCGTGTCTCGACCAGTTTAGGAGGCAGCTGGCCGACTGTTCCGATGAGAACAGCGAACAACTCTTACCGTATGCCCAAGGTCTGTGGCCCCGAAACATACACCTCTCAGAACAGGCCGAGGTGCTTCGGATTGTGGGAACCTTAGTTCAAAAATGGAGAGATGAAAAGGCATCCCCAAAGGTAGCCCCTTTCTGTCTCTCCTACAAGGTTCTACCTGCGAGAGAACATCCCTCGCAGGTACTGCCTGCGAGAGAATAGCCCTCGCAGACAGCTTCCACTGTTCGTATGTCGGTTTTTTTTAGGGCAACAGGCTACATGAGGATAATCCACATTGGGAAACTCCCCTTTAATAGCATAGGAAGGGATTTGAAAGGGGGGATGCGGAAGGGTAGAGGAAGGTAGCCAAGGGTTAACTAGGGCCCCCGGGCTATATTTTAAGGATCCTACCCGGTATTCGCCTAAAGAAATGCAGGGAAAACCTTAGAAAAACCTGCATCGGGTAGGTCGGGCATTGGGTACTTGTCCCACGCCCTTCCGATAGCGGGAGAGGAGTTTGCTGTGGGGACGCAGCATTCCCTTCTCCGTGCCTCGACCAGTTTAGGAGGCAGCTGGCCGACTATTCCAATGGGAATTAATTGATATTTCGCTTTAGAAACGCTATAATAAATAACATGGGGAAGCTATTGTAGTTTATAAGTTTCATAGTATTAAATTTAAGGGAAAATGTATTTCACAATAACAAAATACTATTTTATAAGATTTATATGATTAAAGTTTCTACTCTTGCACATATTAAAACAGTTTTGAGGTCAAGCCAGTGTCTAGAAACTTCCACAGGCGGAATAATTTACTCGTCCGAATCCGTATAAGAATAAATATTAAACAATAGACGTAAGCTAAAATTATAGAGGCAAGGAAAAAAAATACAGCTGCTAAATAGGAAATATAGGCTGGACTACTGTATGTTCTTATCCGTTGTTGACGGGCTATTAACTACATGAAGAAGCAACAATAGTATTCCAAAGAACAGTGTTATTAACTCGAAAACAATTTACTTAACCGCAGCAAATAATTCAAATGTGTTCTGACTTTCCTCTAAACCCTAGTCTGAACTTGAAATTGAGTAAAGTATTGAGTCAATAGAATTATAAATATGAAAAATCAATTGAAATCGATTAATCCACTTGTCAGTTTACCCCGACAGAGTGTCTATCGTTTTATTTATATACATATGAACTCAAAAGATGTTGAAGGAAGAGTAATCAATTAATTTTATTAATTTTGGTTTCCACAGGAAGCCTATCACTTTTTTCTCCCGAAATATTAATTTCATTAATACAATTTATACCACTTATGCATAATTTGAACTAGATATGAGGCCAGTGCATACGAATATAGTACTCCCTGGTATTACTACGACTACACTGTAAAATGACGAATTTCTGTTCCTTAATGGTTACGATTTGTCCCATGTGATGTGCGATATAACCTTTTCTGATGATAATCTTAATCAACAAATTTACTGCGAGGTTACGTTCAAATTGTATTAAAATCTTAACAGAAATCGTAGAATTCTTTCGTATCGTACGACTAATATTAGAATTTAATTCTGACTAGAACTTATTTTTCTAAAAAATTTTGCAATTGCGACGAAAACGTCCAAAACATTGATCAAATTCGGACAATGGAATGTTACGTGTGATTTATTTAGTCGAGTGACGGTCATCTGTTCGTCTAGTTTGGAATGAATGACCAAGGGTCAATAGCCTCGGTGTGCATGAATTATTCAGGCTGCGTGCCGCACCGCTGTGCAGCCTATATCCTATCTAGTCCCAGTAGGACACAACGCTGTCCAAAGATACAAGGTACTGTAGTTAGAACGTCTCTCTTCAGATGGAGCTCAAGTAAGTAAAGTGAATATATATTGAACAAGGAAAGTTAATCCACATTAATTTTATAAACTGATACTGATTTGTCCATTCTTGTATACTATTGGCTTGTTGCTTCTTTTCAAGTCCACAACATATTCGTTCGAGAAAAAAAAACCAGAGGGTGTATTTACTAAGCAATGATTCAAACACAATTCATACAGCTCATCCACATCATATGCGCTCACCGAACTAAGGTTCGCAAACGTTTGCATGCGTTTGCTTATCGAACGTACAACACAATAAAAAGTTGTATGCAGACGTTCCCCTGAGTTCCCGGCGTGCGCATACGACTCCATCTCTTTCAAAAATTCGTTCCTTATATGGTTCGTATCTTTATATATATATATATATATATATATATATATATATACTATCTGAGAGCCCGGCGTTGCCCTAGTATTTATTTAAATTAACCCGGAGTAGGAATTGATTTGACACAATCGTCTTGGTAAATATTTCATTTAACCAGCGTCAATAGAGCCAATGTTTGGAACATTTACCCAATTGCATTCCCCTCCCTGATATACCTCTAGGCAACTAACTTCAAATAAACCAGGATGTGACGGACGGTATTCAATAATTCTCCTTCTCCAATAAAATAAAACTGTCTAAAATATCACGACGAATTAAAACAGCAAAAATACTCGCAAACTTAATAAAGTGTATAAATACTCCCGGTACCTTAAAGGAGAAAAGACATACAACCTTTAACTAAATATAGATTACTGGCAAACTAAGAAAATAAAAAATACTCCCGCTAACTTAAGAGGGTCAAAACTACTCCGGGCTACCTTGTGTCAACCAAGTCCACCTCCACGTGTTGGAACATAATATATCATTAACCACCACGGTTAATGTGAGAATTAAACTCAACGACTCCTATAACCCCGGAATCGACACTAATATCGGTATTTTTTAATTACTTTTTATGTAAACCCCTTCCACCACCACCCCTACGGTAAGGGTGCTTCCCTCCCTTGTCTTTTGGAATTGAAATAAAATACTTAACAATTCTTGAATAACACTATCAAATTAAGCGACACCATAATCGTTTTATTCGACGCTAATAATAACCGCCGTTTACGAAACGAATGTTTTTAAATTCCACCCCTATCTCTAGAGGCCGTAGGTGTGTTTTAATTATTTGTTCCGGTATCGTGAGTAACATGTGTATAATGTTTGATAGAAATTGGTTTACGGGTTTAAGATTGTAAACGGAAATTTGTATCACAACTTTCCACTCTCATTTCTAGGGGCGGAACTACACATTAACCAGTATAATAAATGAAATAATTAAATTTATTGACATTTATAATCCTGAAAAGACACCAATCTCGGTTGTTTTTGCGTTTTTTTTATGTAACGACTCTTCACCACTTTCCTTAGTGGTGTTGACTTCTAATGCTGTTCGGGGTTGAAATTATCCACTGAAACATCTGAAGAAGAAACTATTAATCTCATAGACCCCGAAAACTAAATAACAGACGCCAAAACCGGCCATTTCAGTATGTTTTAAAATTCCTCCCCCACCTCACAAGCTGAACTACAACTTAACTGACATAGTGACTGTCATTGGCTTCTGTAACAATGGATTTGACACCAATCTCGGCAGTTTCGCGTTATTTTTATGTAACTCCCCTCCAACCCCTTCCTTATTTAAGGGGTTGAAATTATACACTAAATAAATCTGTATGGAAGCTAAATTGTTAGAGCTCAATAATCCACACAAATACCACAAAAATTCAAAATTACACCGTTATCAAGTTGATATGTTACATTATCCCCCCCCCTCCCCGCTTCATTTGGATTACAATTTTTTTTAGCCTCGTAACATCATCTCAAAATAAACAACCCTTTAACTCAACACTCAAACCATTAACCACGTCTTGGAAAAATTACGATCATTTAAAATACAAGAAAATTACATAAAATCCAATTAAGCCCAACGCAGAATAATTATTTCAAATATTGACATATAAACCTTTTGTCATCTTTTTTACACTCTTTTAAATTACACATACCATATTTCCAAAATAATCCTTTTAACATCTGATTCACAATCTTTCAAATTACAAATACTGTCTTTCCAAAATAATACCAATAATAATAATACCGTTAATAAAAATACAACTTTCTTAAATAATTCTCATAACCTCGTCCTGGATCCCATAGAATGCCACTATTAACAAATTTTAATAAAAATTTCAACACATGTCCTTCCACCAAAACTTCACATTCTTTGTATAATCCTTAAACATTGAAAATATCTCTGTAATAATTACGTTCAATTTGATTCCTATTAATAATATGACACAAATTAATCTTTGGAGATTCAGTCAAACTATCATCTAAATTTGCATTCAATTGGCAATTCATATTATCAATAATTTTTTAAATAATAATATTTCATCCGTATCTACTAGTTTATCCTTACACTTAACAAATTCACCTTCATCACTAATTTTCTTCTCACTTTTATACAATTTGTCACAAGATGCATCTAAATCATCTATTTTTCTATTTACAACTTGGTCATTCACAGTCTTAGTAAATTTTTCTTATAATATTATCTCCTTTTCTAGTTCTTTATCACCATACGCAATAAATTTGGTTTCATTGTTTCTATTAAACTCAAAATTGGATACACTATTACATAATAATTCCACTTGATTATCTCATTTCAATATTTTTCTATTTACAACATTTACTTCCTTCTCTACTTCTTTATTCAACTTTTGCGCCCCAGATTGTACATATTTATTAATTTGATTCGTAACCTGTGGCAATCTAGTATTGACATTCTACATGTAATTTATTCCTAACCTTGCACACATTTGTCATACTTTTCAGATAATTTCTTATACCCTTCACATCATCTCAAAGTTCATTGATACAATACTAGACACAAAAAAACGTTTGGGAATGCTCTATATTCGCTTCTCTCACGATACACAGTGACTGTTCGAATATTCTTCTCATGGCCATTATCTAACGCTATAAGCTTCATAATTGAACAATTTTAAAATTTTATTAATACTAGCATTGTAACTATTTAATGACCAAAATTTTAGACTTTCATTGCGGCGGCGTAAATATAAGAATTGTGTACAATAATATGGGGCTATATTCTTGCTTGCTGTGTGCATTGTCGCGAAGGCATGGCTGGACGCGCGGAACTTCAGTGTGGTTTGGGAGCTCAAATAATGAAGTTAATGAAAGAGTGTGTTGGGAGTCGGCGGAGAATATAGCAGAATATGTTCTGAAAAGCTTTAGTGTGTTTTAATTGTTTTGTCGTAACATTCTTTATTAGAGGCCCCGATAGTCGGCCCTGAAATTAAGCCGTGACATTTTACCAATTTTTTTTAATGAATTTACTCTGTTTTATATTTTAAATTCTGTTTTAATTTAAAATCCAATCTTTTTAACTTTTAATTTGCTTATATAAAATCTCATTTAATTTTGAATAGTACATTTTGTGCTTCAACGTCGTCTTAATTTAAATTTAAAATTAACTATTCATTATTGGAGGCCCGCTTTTGTAAATTGTGTTTATTACTTTTGGTGCCTCAACGTGGGATTTCATTTAAATAATTAAACAGTGATTATGGCACCTCAACGTGAGGGAAATTAAAATCAAATAATGTAATATTGTGATAATTACAACATATATAACATATCAACTTCATAACGGTGTAATTTTGTGTGGATTGTTGAGCTCTAACAATTGAGGCGGGCGAGCCGGATTGTCGGCGCCTTGAAGGAGCAGTTCCACGTCGAGAGCCGCCGCGAGCGGACGCCCTACAAAAAAGTGTAGGAAAACCACATATCGATTAATTCAAACCACGCCTTGAGGAATCTATCGAAAAATAAAATATTAAAAATTATCCAAGTTTGGTTATTTACCTGAAAATAACCTGGCGTCCAGAAATAAATACTGAAGTTGAGTTATTAATTACTATATTTGTCACCCAAGAACGTTAGGACTTTTGTGGAACTTCGACGTAGCGAAAGGAGAGAAAACGAGGAAGGAAACAAAAACAAGAACGAGAGGTGTGGAAGAACGTAAAGATTGCATTTAACTCTGCGAGGTGGAGTTGCATTCTTGACGCACTCAACAGAAAGGAGGTTGCGTCGTACATTACGAGAATTATTGAAAACTACCTTAGTGATAGAACCTTAATCTACGGCACGGAATAAGGTCGTTGATATCACATCACAGGAGGAGTACCACAGGGCTCAGTCCTCGGCCCCATCCGGTGGAATGTGATGTACGATGGGGTTCTTCGATTCAACATGTCAGACGGAGTTAAGATAGTGGGTTTTGCAGATGACACTGCAGTGGTTGTGGTCGCCAAACACCTCGCCCAGGTGGCCCAAAATTGTAACAGGACCGTGAGGACAAGATCGGAGTGTATGTCCTCAGTAGTCCTCCAGCTTGCTGAGCATAAGACGGAAGCAGTGCTATCTTGAGCAGAAAGGTTAGGGAGACAATCACCCTAGTCATTGACGGATGTGCCATCACGTCACAACCATGGCTACGCTATCTGGCCGTTGAACTTGATGACATATTGACATTTAAGCGTCATCTCGAATAGGCGAGTGAGAAAGCAGCAAAAGTCTGCGCTGCCATCACGCGGTTAATGCCGAACACTGGTGGACCCAGAGAAAATCAGCGGCTTATACTGGCTCAAGTGGTAAGATATTGCTCTATGGCGCTCCCATATGGGCAGACGCCACTAGGGTCAGGGCACGTTTTCGTAAGGATGCTCCTTTCGAACCGTTTTCGATGGTGCAGAATGTGTTCTAGCAGGAATGTCGCCACTGGACATCTTGGCTGAGGAATGGCGCAAGAAGTCAGAAGGAATAGAAATCACTGGAAAGGAATCATTAACAGACTGACAACGTCGGCGGATAGAGTCCACAAAGGGACGATGGACACACCGCCTCATTCCTGACATCCCAACAGGGACAAGGAGATAACAGGGAGAGTTAGATTATTATCTAACTTAACTAATGACAGGGCATGGATATCTCTATAGGTTCATGATAGTGGACAGCCCCACGTGCTTAAACTGTGGTAAGGAAGAGGAAGACGTTGAACACGCTTTTTTCAAATGCCCTCATTCTGAAAATCTAATAAATATTCTTAGAGACGAAGTAAAGATTGAAATAACAGCTGACAATCTGGTTTGTGTTATGCTAGAGTCAGCAGACTAGTGGAAGGCAATCAGCAAACACGCCGCTATGGTTATAAAGAAGCTACGCAAAGTTGAAAAGGAGAATAGTCCATAATAGGAGGAAGGGCCACAGCTAAGATCGCTTCCTACGAAATTATATTTAACTGCAGTTCCGTAGGAAGTAATAATTGGTCATCAATGGAAAGGGAGGTGTTTTTAGTGGGTAAAAATCCCACACTGCCGTGTAGTGCGGACTGATACCGGTGTTTTTTTTTAAGTTTTTTCACCTACCCTCGTTAAAAAAATAAGATTCATTTTGGCGCGTCGTCTAACATCAGAAGTTTGGCGACGTCGAAATTATAGCTGGCGCATTCAACCAGAGCTCACTGGTTCTATCTCATGAACTTCAATTCTACTCTCTCATTTCAGACTCACACTTCCTGTCTCAAAAAACCAAATTTTCTCTTTCCAAATTTCTATTTCCAGCTCGGAATATAAGAAAACTCTCTTATTTCACCCTTTGTTTTTCGAACTCAGATTTAAAATTCCTTCCAATTCCAAAAGGTAAACTGTTCCTTTCACCTTGCATATCAAATTAGGAATAAATATTTACTTATGACTCCTAAAACTAAATTGTTCCATTTAAGCCTCCATTTCAAATTACGATTAAAAACTGTCTCTCTGCTCTCAGCAGTCCTCCGTCGTTAATTCAGGCTCCTATCTTCCTCTCATAGGAACATCTTCAGGCATCATGAGATATATTTGGAACCAATCACTGTTTCGTAGATTTGCTGACCTCACTAATGGCATCTCGCTAAGGCGAGTTTGACGACTATTTATTTGAATTGGCTTTTACAGGACATGTGAATGAACTTTGATTCAGCAAGCACGAGGCTGGGGGCAGCCGTGTTCAGCCGATCATATTTTTCGTCCCTATAAGCACATTTTCACCGTGACAAGCTGAGCACATGCCCCTCTATATCAGCCACAACACTGTCATATCTCAAGCTTTATAAATGTGATGCCTGAGTTTAAATATAACAGTATAAATAACTTATGTGGATAAATATACCCGTTTAATATATATCCATTATGGAATCGGTAGCGCTACGAACACATTTATTATTATCGGGGTCACGAAAATGTAATGTCAAGGTCAAAGTGTCATAAAACAAGTCTTTGAAAAACATGCATAAAACAAAGGAGACTTACTAGTGAAAAAAAATAAGACGTCCCACGAAAAACAAAACGGGTAACTGACGCCATATATTTCAACATGCTTGAAAGAGAGATATTAACGGTTCGTATTAGACAGCCTGTTACTGAATACTGATTCCATTTATTGTTTTTCTTAGTTAGATAACTTAAAATAGAAGGTGGCTATATCATTAAACATTGCCATAAACGGGCACCCACCTTATGTCAACTTCAAATATTTCCTGTTTAAGTGAGAAATGATTTACTCATAATATAGATGGAGAAGGATATGGCAAACTACACTCAGTACCAAAATCAACCAGAGAATATTAATTATGATGTAGCTTCTCTGCGTAAATTTTATTGTCAAAAAAATACCCATATATCCATTGCACACGATTTGACTCCAATCTCGGTTGATTTTGTGTTATTTTTTATGTAACGCACCTCGAAATCTATACCTACATGTGCTCATCTCCCATGCCGATTGGGGTTGAACTCATTGTCCCCATAAAAGTTTCATTCAATGCATATATCTACCGTTTTAACATGTTAGAAAATTTACAGTCACGACCACGAAAAGTTGAATATCATAATTAAACTCAGCGACATCCATAACCTCGATTTGACTCTAATCTCAATTTTTTTCGTGTTATTTTCTTGTAACGCCCCTCCAATGCAGTAAGGGGTTGAAATTATTCACAGATAACATTGGTAGAAACATTATCAATCTCTTTGACCTCTACAAATATTTATACGACTTAAATACCGACCATTTTAGCCTGTTTGAATGTTTCCTCCCCGTCCGCCTGGAGGTTGTAGGCGTGTCTCACCCGGACAGTGTTTGTTTCCTGGTCACAAAGAACACGTGTACGAAATTTGGTAAAATTTTTCTCCTCGGGTGAAGATTTGTATGCGGGAAATATATATATATTGTGGTAAACACCAATTATACTACAATATTTTATAATGTTTTGCTTCACGTTTGGGTCAATTTATGGTAAACACAAATATT
The DNA here is from genome assembly GCA_037074705.1 of Zhengitettix transpicula. Classification (NCBI taxonomy): domain Eukaryota; kingdom Metazoa; phylum Arthropoda; class Insecta; order Orthoptera; family Tetrigidae; genus Zhengitettix; species Zhengitettix transpicula. Next base: position 181,604,552 of record CM073591.1, on the reverse strand, counting down.
TTTAAACTTTGGCCTCCAATTTGTAATAAATACAAATAAATTACTTAATTATTAAAATGATTGGTTGTTTTAGTAAGAACTCAAGATTTTAAAATAGACAAACAAATCAATTTATTAACAGACAATTTACATTTACACAAGTAATCAAATGAATTTTTACAGCAGTTAGTAATTAAAGTTTTACAATAAAATTTAATGTCAGGGTAATTTAATGGGCCTTTAATAAAACGGATACTTGTTAACCACTTTTTTTTCAACGCAATAAAAAAAACACATACAATAACCAAATTCGAATTCTGAAATCTGACGATTATAGCTTTACTTAAAAGTTTACAAGTATGAATACTGTGAAATATTAACTTACAATCTCTGGTAATCCATACAGGCCATAAAGATCACCAAGTTGTGCGCACACTTTACACTGAACACTTTCGTCAGTACAACTACGCAGATTGTTCGCGTAACCGCAGACTCTCACCACACGACGAACTTCTCACGATGACTTACGATGACTTATCGACGACAACTTAGATTTATCTCGGCCACCTAACTTGGCCCAATGTCTACCGACAAACTCTTATTAATTTCGACCATCTATCTTGGCCTGATGGCTACGAGAACCACCACTGACAATCGCTGATAAAATACTGATCTCCACGACGAATTCCTATTTATTTCGGCCACCTAACTTGGCCCAATCCGGACTCGAGGACCACGACCGACGATCGCTGCTAACAGAATCAATCTCTTTCTTCTTGCGACGACTTATATCTCTTTCTTTTGCGCACTTCACCACGAAGCCGTGTGCAGTTCTCCCAACACCCTCGTCTAATTTTCCATCTGTCTCTCAATTATTCTATCATTACGTCGTCGTTGTGTACAACTCGTGGCAGTCCAACTACGACTCACGACGGCCTTTTGCACACCACCTCTTTCTCTTTATACGTTTTCACAATATCTAGCACCATATCTCAGAAGAATGTTATTTCATAATTCCGTTGATTAATAAGCACACTTATATTGCACCAGAATCTACATTATTGTGCTTAGGAAACAAACAGGTTAAATAGAACATTTTTGAACTTGAAGATAATTTCCGAATACCTGTATGATATTCCAGGAAATTATTTCTGATAAATATCCCTTTCATCACTAGTGTCTTGCGTCCATTTATTGTAAAATTAGATAAATGTTCAACAAAAAATTCTTCACATTTCATTTAGACATACTTTGCACTTGTAATGAGAACTCTCAAAAAGCGAAACTAAACATCCAAGGAAGTGGCATATTTACCATTAATACGCCCACTTAAAAAAATGCAGCATTCTGGGTATAAGAAAAATCAAAAAGAAGCCTTAGAAAGGGTTCAGAAATTGGACGAGAAATTCGTACAGTTATGACCTAGGCACGTAAGCGCAAAAGTAAGTCAAAAACCCACAGGGAATTCGGGATAGAATGAAAGAACCGTTTCGGTTCCGGAGGACTAATCACTTGTTCAAAATAAATGTCATGCAGCCAAAAAAAAACAGATGTAGGAAAATATTTTCTTCTGAGTAATATGTTACATGAGGGTAATCCAGGTGGAGGCAAGTCCTCTTTAAAAGCATAGGAAGAGATTTGAAAGGGGGGATGTGGACGGGTAGAAAAACTAGACATGATTACCAAAGTAAAATAGTATTTTGTTGTATGAAATATCTGATGGTGTGCACTGACTATTGTTGACAGATGAAAATCTCATAAAAATAATGTTGGCTCCATAGTTGTTTAACATGACCACTCTCGCCATCTATGAGCATACTGCGGATTGAAGGTCACGATGTTTTGAATTGATGGGGACCAATATCAGTAAGTGTTTGGTACACCTGATACTAAGTGAGAGCAGGCGTTTGATGATTCACATGATCAGCTTCAGGAAGACGAAACTCTCTCGTAACTAATACTAACTAATAAGTGTGGAGAAATTCGTTTAAATATTAATTTACATTCGTCTATCAGTAACAAAATTTTATCGAAATTATACCTCCTGAATAACGTTTGTCTGCGACTGAGAATTATAAATTATTTTTATAATCATAGGAACTTGTAAAATATCTTTGAACTAAGTAAATTTTTGGAAATACAATTTTACATGTCATTTCATCAGTATTAGTTTGTTCTAGGCAAAATGTGGATGCAGAGCAGAAAGTTGAAAATCTTTGTAATAAACTATATCTTCCTCTACCACGAGATCCTGCTGCAATTTATTTCTGAGAGTCGGTTTTTTATTATATTTGGTTAATGACATACTTTTCGCCTTTTGCTTCAACAATGAATCATTTAATTTGTTATCAAACATTCCTTTACGCATAGTACGAGTGTACCCAGGTAAACAGTATCAATAATATCATTTATACCTTTACTATTTTTATATGTATTAATTTGTACTGTGTCTATATTTATTTTATGTATTATTCTTATTGAAGCCAGTTCCTACAAAACGCATTGAAAGTTGAAACAGGTTGTGATGGCTGTTCAAAGGCTTTCTTCTAGACATTGAAAACGTATTTCTTGATGATGAAGCATGCCTACTTGTTGGGACCACATCGTGTGTCGAAACTTGACCATAAACTATTATCAACAATCGACTTCCAAATACACGGTAATTAATTAAATGAGCGTTCGGTATTAAAGGCAGAGAACGAATGCGTGAAAGGTGTTCGAGTGAATCCGGTTGATAAAATTCTTAAATAGATCTGATTGTTACTTATTGCAATTGATAAAGAATGGATGTATCTCGTTGCTTCATTCGCTACCTCAAGACATATAAACTGAAAAATGATTTATTTCAATTAGAGAAAAGGTTGTTACTGTTGATTTTTTGTTGAATAAGAAGTGAAATGACGATTAGGTTCAATAAATGAACTATAAATATTGAGGATTTAATAATATACTAGTTGGGTGACTGGCATTGCTCGGGTTGTCATAATGATACTCAGCGACATCAAATACCCCGAAATCTGACTTCTATATTTTAATTACGTTTACATAATTAATTAATTTTTACTCACATCTATCCAGTTGGTTCCAGCATACCTCTCGTTATCGAAACACACTCTTGCGAGATTTTACACTGATTCTAAGATTCACAGATTTTACACTGATTCTAATCAAATTTTATAGGATGTCAGGAACTCGAATGATTCTCCCTTTTGTTGTCAGATATCTGCTTGCCTTAGGTGAATTCTGCTTGTCTTAGGTGAATTCCGTTGTTTGTAGATTTGCTAGTCTTTACTGCTTTGGACTCAAACTGAAATTTTACTATTTCTGGCCGGCTATGGACACAAAACTGCTTTTACTTAGCAAGTTTTGACGTTATGCTTTCGTGAATGTTTTACTTTGTCCTCAGAAATGTCCAGGCACCAAACAACTCTGTTAAATTCTAATCGCCAACTCTGTTGAATTCTCGTCACCATCGACATCGACGATGTCTTTCCGCGAACTGAACTCTCGTCTTGCGTTTTAGCGCCCATACGTCATTTTCTGACCTTCCGACAAAGGAACAGAGCTGGGCTACATTGTCGCTATAAAAGCGCCTGCCGCAATAATAGATTTCTCAAACAATTTAAATTTTTATGTTCAAACAATTAATGTCCTAATTAATTGGCATTACACTATATATATACATATTGTAATGAATACAAATTAAAGAAAGTTAAATAAACACAGTTAACCCACGTTGGGGTGCCAATTTGTAATGATTACAAATTAAAGAAAGTTAAATAAACACAATGCCTCTCGATATGCCGCCAATTTATAATGATTTTAAATGAAAGAATGATAAAAATGACAGTTAGCCTCACGTTGAGGTGCCAATTTGTGGTAATCAGTTAATGCCATTAAAATAATCCCTACGTTAGAGCAACAATTTGTATTAACTTAAATATTAAAAATATTAAATGAAAGGTTGCTTTAATAATAATTAAGATTTTTAAATAAACAAATAAATTGATTTATTAATGCACAAATAGTTAAATTTACAAATTTTAATCAATGTTTTTTACAACAGTTATCACGTAATTAACTTTCAATTTACATTATTTGTTAGTGTTTTACAACCAAAATTTACTCTCTCTCAAAGTCTTTACTGGGCCTTTAAATAAAGAAATTATTTGTTAATAATCAAATTTTCTATGAAGCTATTATCGACTTCAATGTATTATTTACAATGGAAACATAAAATGCTAACTTTAAATTATAACCGATATTCGAAATCTGACGATAATTACCTTTACCTAGAAATATTAATTCAGTGAGATTGTAACTTACAGTTTCTGGATATCAGACCAATTTGACTCGTTCATTCACTTACACATTCATTACACTTTATAAGAGACCATTTTAACACTGAGTCTTATTATCACTGTTGGTTTGACAAAAGTTAGTTTACACTGCAATATTTCGACGAAGACTCCAATCTGCTATAATTGAACGACAACTTTATTCTGCAATCTCTCCACGAAGACTTTACACAGCTATATTTCGACGAAGACTCATTGCTATAATTCAAAAACAACTTTATTCTCCTATGCTTCGACAACGACTGGCCACACCACGCTCTAGCAAAAGCCAACAGTCTACAATACCTTAAACCTGTGACATTTTATCCCATTCTTGTGTGCAACTTGTGAGTTTTCTGCCTCTAACAATTCGAGTCCAAGTTTTTTAATTATTGATTAATAATTGCCTTTTAATTACCACAATATATATCTTGAAATTAGAAGATCAAATATAAATTCAGTGTCACGGGCTGCGTCCTATGACAATTGGAACCGAAATGTTAGAAATTGTTGACTCCCAAATCAATTGGGGTATAATATATTGTAATAATTAAAAGAAATCATTAATAATAAACAAATATTTGGACTCGCGTGGTCAACGGCAGAAGGCACGCAGGTTAGACAGAAGGAGATAATGATGAAATAATGGAGAGACAGATGGAAAATTAAAGGAGGGAGGGCTAAATATGTGTACGCCCGGCTCTTTGGTGCCGTGTGCAGATTTGCACACGAACTCTGAGTGCAACCGAACTCTGGGGGGAGAAGCGAAAGTGCACCCGAACTCTCTCCAGGTACTCTCGAACTCTGTGGTACCAAGTGCAAAAGGCCAGCCCGAGTCGTAGTTTGGACTCGAATTATCAGGGGCAGAAGGGACACGAGTGGTACACAACGACGAAGTAATGGATGATAATTGGGAGACAGATGGCAAATTAGACGAGGATGTGGGGAGAAGTGCACACGACTTCATTGTAAAGTGCGCAAAAAAAGAAATATAAGGCGTCGTAAGAGGAGATCAGTCATCAGTCTGTCAGCAGAGTTTGTCGGTGGACGTTGAGACCGGATTAGGCCCAGTTAGGTGGCCAAAATAAATAGGAGTTTCATCGTGGAAAGAATCGGTCATCAGTCAGCAGTCTGTCAGGAGAAATCATCGGCGGACATTGGGCCGAGTAAGGTGGCCGAAATAAATAAGTAAATTGTTTGGAGGAATTCGTCGTGATCGTCGTGAGAGTAAGGTCATCGGAGATAGGTGGCTGTGGAAGTGTAAAAAGTGTGAGCGCAACTTCGTGCTCTTTATGGCCTGTATAAAGTGAGTGAGTGTTTGTATGCAAGTGAGCCAAATTGCATGGATTGCCAGAGAGATTGTAAATTCAATATTCCACAGTATTCATAGTTGTAAACTTTTAAGTAAAGGTATAATCGTCAGATTTCAGAATTCAAATTTGGTTATTGTATGTGTTTTTCTTTATTGCATTGTAAAAGTTGTTTAACAAGTATTCGTTTTATTAAAGGCTCAGTAAACGACCCTGAGAAAATAAAATTTCATTATATAACATTAATTATTAACTGTTGTAAAAATTCATTTGATTATTTGTGTAAACGTAAATTGTGTCTTAATAAATAATAATTGTTTGTTTAAACTGCTTGTGTCACGTATTATTTTAATATAAGCCCGATTATTACAATATACACAATAAATAATGTACTTAATGTTAGACTAATGAGGGATTCGTATCCCTAAAGTCTTCGACACCTAATAAAACTGAAAAGCGAAATCGTTACAGAACGTTGGATATATTAAGTTAATAAAACTACAATAACATCAAGAATTGCGAATTTAAAAATGTACCCTCATAAAAGTAATTAAGTACACGATTAATGAACAGCAATGAATAATATTGCCAAGTAATAAAGAGAATGGTTATGAATTGACGTAAGTTTGTTTCAAAATAACGCTTGAAAATAACAATAGCAATGAATATAACAATTAAAATAAAGTACGACAGTACAGAATCCTGCTCGGGAAGTGAACTAAACTCATTTTATAAGAACATTGTATATTCCAAAGAGAATGGGAAGTGACGTAACCTTAATTGCTGTAATAGAATTCTCTGAAACTAATTAATGAAACGGAATAAAAATGTTAGCTGGTGACGGGATTCGAACACTACTCGCCGGTCAGTAAACATTTTAACCACTACACAACAACATCGGCTGTTTGGAAGTGGACTAATGAAGAAATATGAATCATTTGATTCTAATGAAATAATAATATAATTAATAAGTGCGCAGTAACCATCAGGATCAAGACCAATCGGGGCCATTGACTTCTATATATACATATATATATATATATATATATATATATATTGTAATGATCAATCAATTAATAATTTAATTGTTAATGTTGAGGTAGCTATTTAATGTAATAATTAAATATGATGTCGGCTGTTTGGAAGTGGACTAATGACGAAATATGAATCATTTGATTCTAATGAAATATTAATATAATTAATAAGTGCGCAGTAACCATCAGGATCAAGACCAATCGGGGCCATTGACTTCTATATATATATTGTAATGATCAATCAATTAATAATTTAATTGTTCACGTTGTGGTAGCTATTTAATGTAATAATTAAATATGATGGGTTAATATAAATGAAAAGCTTATGAACAATTAACAAACAAAAATATTTATTTTGTTTTGTGGCTTTCAAAGAATAAAAGATAATTACAAACAAAATTTGAGATCTGTTCTCTCAGGGCCTTTACTGGGTTTGATAATGAACACAAAATAAAATTATTTAAAATCTTATTAACAAAACAGTTTACAATTTACCTAAACAATATGTCGATAGAATGAAAGAAATTAAAAGTAAAGAAATTGACTTTGATTGACAATTAAAAGGGAACGAAATCTGACTATACCCATTAGCTAATGTTCACAGTTATTATAATTAAAATTTGGTTACTCACACTTTGTCCGTCTGGTACCAGCATTCTTTGTTTCCCCTACACAACACGATAAATGGATATCGTTATTTACACAGATTCTAGTTCTCACAGAATTTACACGCTCACCGGCGAATAGAACGCAGACAAATATCCGGAGCCTTGGATGAACCTCTCCTTGGTCAGCTATTGGATGTCTTCTTCCCCTCAGTGTAAAATTGTTCGAATTTGCCTTATTACTGGAACTGATGATTTGCAGATTCTTTGTAGACCTATACTGTTATTTTTATTGATTTGAAATAGACTGCAAGGTATCTCAGTGAAAAATTTGTTATAATGTGCCTCCTTTCCTGGCTGGCTGTAGACGTAAACTGACCCAGACTTTCGTGCGCGCAAACGCCATTTCGACTTTTCGACAAAGCAGCCGAGCTCAAATCTCCATTGTTGCTTTGTTCGATCAGACCGCTATAATGAATTTATCAAACAATTCAAATTTTATGTCCAAACAATTACTGGCCTAATTAACTATTGCTACAATATATATATATATATATATATATATATATATATATATATATATATATGTCGGAAGTGCCCATATTAAATTTGTCATAGCTTAATATGTAACGTAGTTTTTCATCTATGAGTTTGAACTAATTAATTAATTTATAACAGAATTAATCCAGAAGCAACTAATATTTTGATCATGGTGACGTAGTTTAGAGAAATTGAAGTTAACTACTCTATAGTTCATGTATTTTTTTAACAAGAATAAATCATAACGTACAAAAATAGTCCGTTATAACTTTAAATGTTATATTCTCTAACAATTAACTAATACGTGGACAGTATTTTTTAAGGATATCAATAGTTTCTTCATGAAGCAATATTTGAGATCTGTTTACCTCTCCAATATGTGGATTCCAGAGTATGTGGCTTTTCCTTGCAAATTCCTGGAGCGATCTTCCGGAGTGATAAGGTCTTCCGAAATTAACTTGGCTCTCACGGCAGTGCCTGTACCGTTACATTCCTACGCGCCTGTGTCGCGTAAGCCTCCACATCGGCTGAGAATAGGAAGCAATATAAGCTGACATTCAGGCGTGTTGGGTATTTGTTGTTTGAACCAAATATCGAACGAAACGGCACCGTCATAAGCCGCGGATCTCGTAATGGGATAATTTGCTAATGGAATCAAGTTTGCTCCAAATCATTAATGCAAACGATGGCATGAAGCCTAAATCAGCATCCTTCACCATACAAAATAACCAAGAATATCTATAGATCAGACGAAGGAGGATAATCCCACACGTTTCGTCTCTCCCAAAATGTTAAATTGTCTTTCAAGGGCTAACTCTTCATACGAGACATGTTCAGAAAGCAAGTGTACTGTGTGTGGCCATAACGGGCAATTATTTTTATTTTTTTGAGGGTTGGCAACAGAGGGGAATCTCCAGAGTCAGCATTGCAGGAACACGGTAGTACGTAAACTCACGTTGTATTGTCTAGTTTCGTGAAAGATATCGGTAAGAAATCCAGCCAAGTGCGAGACACGTGCTGTGATCCGCATCCTACTCGCGGAAGGAATAAAATCTTTTCTGAGCGGTATTGTGACTGGGGATGAAACGTGTGTGGCTCGTTACACGCCTGAGTCAAAAGGATAATCGTCACAGTGGCGTCACACCATTTCCCTAGCTGCCGAAAAATTCAAAACCACAATTTTGGGCATAAAAATCATGGCCTCAGTGTTTTGGGCCCGAAACAGCATAATTTTGACCGAATTTCTGCCTCAGGAGGAGACCATAAATGTACAACGATATTGTGAAACCATAAAAAAACTGAAAAGGACGGGAATGCTGACGAGAGGAGTGTGCTTGTTGCACGACAACGTTCGTCCTCACACAGCGTTAGTCACAACGTCGCTCTTGGTATGTTTTGAACCTATCTCCGTATTCCCCTAACCCAAGTTAGATTGCCTTCAGATTATCATCTTTTCATCTTCCTGAATGAACAAATGGGTGGAATTAACTTTTTAACTGCCGAGCAGGTGCAGGAAGGGGTTCTGAAGTGGGGGAATGAGCTGTATGGGACTTTTTGTTTTGTAGACAACTTGCCAATTTTTCTGTTTTGGGTAGACTATTGAATTGTTACAAATTCATCAATTTCGAATGTGTTTTTGACATCTCACCCAGTGCTATTCACTTTGATAGGTTTGACTGTAAAGTGAAAAAGTTAAAAAAAACGTGATATTTTATACATTTACTAATTAAAACGAGACAAAATGCTAATCTAGTAAAATTATAATATATAATAACCACACAAAAATAAATGTTTTTAATTGGAGGACTAAGTCTGATGTTTTAATAGCAAATTTTATATTTTTGGCTTCAATTTAGTTAAATCTGTTCCATCGGGGATTTCTTATGTTTCTTTCTCCGGTAACAATATCGGTTACCGCGCTGAAACCCCTTTGTACGAGGCATGAAGATGGAAATGCTATCAAACATTTTTCGCGGTAGTCCATAATGCAAGATAAGAAAGAGGAATTTCTCTCAGTGAAGCCAAAATTGCTGATATCCCTTTCTCTTCAAGTTCTTCGTTGGAGCTGATTCAGATCAGTTCTTCTTGAAATACGCCAACCGTTCCTTCAATGCCACTGTACGGATCGATAATCCACTGTGGTATTTCCATAGTGAAAAATCCTCAACCCTAATTTCAAAGTATGCGAAAAGCATATTTATATGTTGAACGGAGGTTGAAACGTCATCATCCTGGCCGTTTGTCTGTGACAAATGGGGAAACTGGGAAAATTCGCGCCGGTCAATATTTTGCTTCCTTAGCTCAATTCTGACAAAAAAACTGAAAGGTGAACTTCGTTTTTAACAAATTTAGACTGTCACCCTGCAACTACAAGTAAATGTCATTAATTTTATTGAACAAATATTTTAAATTAGCAACGTCTGTTGCACTTAAATAAATCGTTTTTTACAATTGGATCTTTATCGTCTAAAAACTCTAAAACTGTCTGAAAACGTGAAAAATCTAAGATGCCAGCTTACTTCAGCGTGAAGAAGTAATCGATGAATGTTCTCGTCTTTTTCATCACACAACTACGCAAATAACCTTGTTTTCAACGCGTTACTCTGAATTTTGTTTCCTGCGTTAACGGGAAATTGAAGAGATTGGTGGGATCTAACTCTCAGATTTTTAGCAACTAAATGTAGTCGATGGATGACACAGTTGTACCTCATTTTACTGAAAAAAATTCTTTTAAATTTATAAAAATTGAGAATTTGTATTGTTCAGCCAGCTATAACGGTCAAACGAATCGTAAGCTTCGAACCAGAATTAAAGAACGTTTTGCAAATTTAAAACAACCTTTGGATAAACAATCTGTTTTAACAAATCATGTAGACATGAATAATCACTCAATTCATTGGAATAATAAAAAATGACAATACATATGAACCGTATCTTATATAAGAATTATTCCACTTAAGGAAAACCAAAATTTCGATAACGACCTGCTTAGATGGGATCCATTCTCGTGAACTTCCAATTTTATTTTTTATTTTTTTTATTTTACGTCGCATCAACTTCTAGGTCATTAGCGACTACTTAATACACTTATTTATTTTACATGAATTATTATAGGTTCTTTATATTTAACAGTAAAGATTAATCATTTTCAGGTATTTAATTATTAGTCTTTGGTATTCTGATGAGTGAAGCACTTCACTGATGTTTTTACTGTCCAGTAGCTGTTTTCTTTCTTGATCGTATTTTGAACATTCACTTATTATATGTTTAATAACTATTGGGAGCTTGCATAGCTCACAATAAGGTGGAGGGCTGTTGTTGATTATGTGGAGATGTGTCATCTTTGAATGTTCAGTTCTGATTCTTGATATTACTACCTGGTATCTTCGGGTGGCTGTGGGGTCGATTTTTATTGCTTGAAATTATTTGATTTTTTGGTGGATATTGCTAGCTTTAATTCCTCTCCATTTGTTGTTCCACTGGTGTTGGAGTTTACTTTGAGCACTTTTCCACACATCTTTATATGTGTTTGTTGGTCTTGGGGGTGGCTTTGTGCGTGGATGTGAGGCAAGTTTGGCCTTCAGGTCTGCAATATTGTTACCATGAATACCTTGATGAGATGGAATCCATACTATAATGACTGTTTTGCCATTTTTATGAATTTTGTGCTATATTTCTTGGATTAACATTAGTAATTCAGATTATGTATCTTTTTTAGTGATTTCTGGAATAGCAGTCAGTGAATCGGTATGAATTATATGTTTTTTGTTGTTGGATGAGTCAATATGTTCCATGGCCATAAGTATGGTGTATATTTTAGCTGTGTTAGTGGAGGATATCGGGTTGAGTGTTGTGATGAATGTTGAGTCGGATGAATAGAATGCACTTCCAGTTACAATGTCGTTTTTTGATCCGTCAGTAAATTCCCAATTTTTGTTTTCGCTCACACGGACTTCTTGCAGTTCGGACTCGATCCCTACGGAATCAGATCTTAAACTATAATGATATATTGGGTCAGTACAACATATTGCGCTCGACCAGAACTTGATTTTATTTTTTTTCCTCTGGCATTAATGTATTTTATATCTTACTTATATTAATGAATATATAGATCTACCCTTTCCTATTTTATTATCAATGCATAAATAGTTTCTGTTCTATTTATTCACATACACTGGCTTCCTTTCCTTTCTTTTGTATTCAATTTCCCCATGCATTTCCCTTGGTACCGAGAACCGAAAATAAAACACGTGCTCTTTGAAATCCAGAATGTGTCATGAAAGACATCGAATCGTGTAAATTAATTTACATGGTGTACCTACTGTTATATATTGACTTCTGTGATTTCAAATGAATTAGACATACTTCTCTTTCAATATTAAGGAGTGGTACAACAAGAACAGCCGACTTCTTGTGGTGTAGTGACCATCGTCATTGAGTAGCATCACAGAGGTTCCGGGATCGAAGCCCAGCAAAGGCATGGATGTTTGTGAGCGTGAGAGAAAGTCTCGTCAACACAAAAATGAGTAACCATAATGAGTCGCTGATGACGTACATGTCGATCCGACTTAATAAATCAACATAAAAAACATAAGGAGAAGATAAGCCATTAAGAAGCTATCGCCAAGGCCTCAACACATTTATTGCATAAATTGGTAAATTATTCGCGTTGATTAATGGCCAGTCTATATATTGAATTGATTTTTTAGATGTTTATAATTCCTGCGAGTCAATACAATATGCTCATATATTTGAGCCACAGATACGGAAATTAATTGAATATCTGAATGGAGATAATTTCGAATGGTTGCAAAGTGTTATGAAAAATTTAAATACTGTAATACCCTTAAACGAATATCTTGAAAATTGTTGTAATGTTGGCTGTAAATGTCCACAAACCCTTTATGGACATTTATATGTCTGCTTTGTTAACCCTCTCTAGTAAACGTGATGTACAATTTATATAAGTGATGGTCGAAATAAAATTACCGGCACATATCTATATGTTTACCAAAAACCAATATCGTAGTTCATTTTTAATACATTTTTGATCCCTACGCAGTTACTGGACTAATAATGGTAATCTTCTTTTGCTTCGAACGAAACCCAAGAGGAATCTTAGTATGAAGCAATGATTACCAGTATTAAGCTAGTTCAAATTGAGAATTATTTGCAAAAATGGAAGTAAGGAAGTGCTTTGTGTTTGTTTAATTCTTGATTGGAAAAATTTTATTATATAATGTAAATATTCCCTCAAAACAATTTGGTTTTTATTTAAAACTAGCTGACTACCCAGAATTGCACGGGTATTTATTTAAATTAGCCCGGAGAAGGAAATGATCTGTCAGTTTTTTGACTCGGGAATTCTCCTACTACATAAAATAAGAGGGTCTAAAAATCGAGTCTGTGAGCACCGAACATACCGAGATGCCTCGGGTTTTGGGGACCTTAGTTCAAAAACGGAGAGACGAAAAGTCATCCCCAAAGAACCATCTACGTCTCTCTAGAAAGGTTCACCTGCGAGAAAACCTCGAAGGCTATCTAGAGAGACAAATAGCTTTTTTTAGTAACAGGTTACATGAGGGTAATTTACATGGTGGCAACTCCACTTTAATAGCATAGGAAGGGATTTGAAAGGGGGGATGCGGATGGGGTGTCGTATTCTGAGCGGCCATGCCCTGAGCGGACAACAGTCCCTTCCTCAATCCTGACCGATTGCTAAGCGAGCAGGTTTAAAGTTTTCCGAAGAACAACTTTATCAGTCTAGGTTTTAACATTAAGTGAATGTAATGCAAGTTTAATGTATAGCATTTCTGAAACCTATCTGGATTTATAATTTCTATCTCTATCTATAATATGGTAACTGTTCAAATTTTTTGTGATTCGTTTTATAAATATGCTTAGAAATAAACAATTAAGATACAAATATTTTAATAATTAGTTATATTTATCTGACGTCCTTAAATAAATGAAAACCCCAACCTGTTTAGTTATAAATTTATTATTAATTTAAATTCTTAAACATTATAATAAAAAAATTCTCATAGTTTAATCCCTAATTTATTAGGAATTCTTCAGGAGTTGTAAAGTCAATTAAATGATCTAATTTCAAATTCTGTGTTTCTAAAAATTCCAACAAAGCAAGATTTTACAAAAATGATAATTTATAATTAATTGTTAAAGACTGACAAAGTTGTTCTTCGGAAAACTTTATACCTGCTCGGTCAGCGGTCAGGATCGAGGAAGGGACAATTGACAACGGAACTATTGTCCGCTCAGGGCACGGCCGCTCAATATACAACGCTACTGCTGGGTACAGGAAGGTAGCCCCCGGGCTATAGTTTAAGGATCCTACCCGCCATTCGTTTAAAAGTGATGCAGGACAAACCCTACAAAACCTGAGTTCGGGCATTGGGTACTTGTCCCACGCCCTTCCAATGGCGGGAGAGGGGTTTGCAGCGTTCCCTTCTCCGGGGGGATGAGGGAGGATCCACGAAACCCCACACCTAAGCGTGCTCCTTCCCATGCCGATAGAGGTTGAAATTATGCACAGAGAATATCTACCGAAATATTATGAATTTAAATGATACCGCAAATTATTTATTGGACACATATGTCGACCGATCAACATTCTTGAAAATTAGCAACCCCGTTCAGGCCCAACCGTGGGGGGTTAAACTGCAAGTTGAATGTCATAATTAAGCACAGCGACATCCATAACCGCAGATTCAACTCCAATCCCGTTCTTTTATGTTATGCACCCCATCGTACCCTTAAGGGTTCTCTCATCCCAAGTCGATAGGGCTGTAATTATACACACAGAACATATTTAACCCCCGCGCGTTATTCAGGTTGTCATAAATACATTTCGCGTTATTTTCTTGTATCTCCCATCTACCTCCACCCCCAAGGGTGCTTCTTTCCAATGTTAAAAGGGGTTGAAATTTTACAAAAAACATCGGTGGGAATACTATCAGCGTAATTGAGCCCGACAATTATTTATTCCACGCAAATATCAATCATTAAACTTGTTTGAAAATTACAACCCCGTCCACCCCCGCCCCTCGGGGTTAAATGGCCAATTGAATGTCATAATTAAACTCACCGACATCCATTATCCTGCATTTTACTCCAATCTTGGTTGTATTCGCGTTATCTTCTTGTAATTCCCGTCCACCCCAACCCAAAGGGTGCTCCTTTCCAAAGTTAAAACGAGTTGAAATTATACTCACATAACATAGGTAGGAACACTATCAATCTTTTTGACCTCTAAAATATTTATGCGACTAAAATATCGACTGTGTTAGTATGTTTGAATATTTCCACCCTGTCCAACCCCGCTCCTGGGGGTGGTAGACGCATCTCACCCCGACAATTTTTGTTTCCTGGCCGTAAATAACACGTGTACGAAATTTGGTGAATTTTTCTCCACCTGCGTAGATTTGTATAAGGAACATAAGAAATATACATACAAACAAACAAACACTCTGCTTTATTTATTAAATAGAAGATAGATAGATTTGGAGGACATAGTCAGGAGCTAATAATATATATACACATCGAGATGTGTTGAATCGTTCCATTGATTGGTGATAGTCCAATGGCATTTAAACGCTAGTTTAGTCAAATAGTTCTGTAAGAGCTTCTAGATAGGATTCAGGGAGGAGTGCGTGAAACAATGTTTATCCCCCAGGTATCACTTATTTCGTCGAACATCCTTTTAACTAGCATGATCGAACGCAATCAAAAATGCACAGATTTAAGTATTACAGAGTTAATTAGAGATGGCCATGATTTCTTCATGAGCAACTTTATGTTGTTACCCCAAAGTGATTTCACCTCAGGATCTATTTATTCTTACAAGCTGAAATTGGTAATGAAAATATTTTTTAGAATCCTATTGGATCTATTTTATGCTAGTGATAGAATTTATTAATTTCTATCTAATATAATATTAATATTTATAAACATTTATCAAAGTATTGAAAAAGAATTCAATTGGATATTCAGATTAATTACTGATACTGTATATTTAATATAAAAATTTAAAGTCCATAATTAATATAAAATCAGATACATATTTTTAAAAAGCAAGATATTACTACAAATTAAATCTTATATTTAAAAAGTATTTGAGTAATTTATATTTAAAACACTAAATAATTTACTTCCATTTCCATTTTAATATTTCATTTTTCAATATATTTAATAATAAAATGAATATATTTTTAAGTTCCAATGCGTGAAACAAAAATGTTGTGTTTATGTATTTCAATCGTTATTAAAGTATTTAATATTTACGTTTTAATTTACAGTTAATAAATATTTGAAGAAAACACTTAGGTTAAACTCATTCAATTTGTTTCACCTAAAACGAAACCGAAAGATGAGAAAAATTAATAATCTGATAAATGACCAATTTCCTGGACAACAGCGAATTTATCATACGACTTGTAAACGAGAACCAAGCTATTGCTTATCCATTTGAAATCTTTTAACAATTAAAAAACAAATCGTATTCTTTCAAAATGTACTAATACTTTATGCTCGAACTACAACAAAATGCTAGAATTGTAATGCATTTTTGGGTCGTTGCAATGAAACAAGATTGCCTGTACGTTCCTCGGATACGAGTAACCTTGGTGGAAATTTATATTCAGTTTAAAAGAAGACAGTTCTTGTCATGGCATTTTTTAATTTGACAATTAAGAAAGAAGAAGCGGATTATATTGCAGTATTTGATTCCTATTGTAGGGGAGGGGGGGTTTAGGAAAAACATATTATAAGGTCTAAAACACTGATGTATCGATTGCTGAATCAGTCGAACTGACTTAAATAGGATTTCTTCTGAAACGCTAAACCATCACTTTTTACACTGAAAAACAAGCGTCTAGATTCGTGATTTTTGCTGTACACACATATGAAGGTTATCTTCAAGTTTTCATGTCCTTCAATAATTTTAATATATTTCTGGTACTGTTACATTTCTCTACGAAGAACTGAGATTTTCAACTTCGACATATCAGTTAACTTTTATTGTAATAAAATTTTTACCTGCATCCTAACACACATCGTTTAGTCTCAAATTGTTATATTTTAGTTTTGTTACGATACTTTCCTCTTCCAACAATTTCTGTTCTCAAACTTCACTTTCTTTTTCATTCATTGAAAGTTTTTTACCTACCTCACTCTAACCATCACTATAGTTAAATAGGTCATTTTATATTAATTTTTACACGGGAACCAATCAATTAACAGCTTTAAATGTTTATTTAGGTGAATGATTTAGTCATTTTTTTATGGAAATGTGATGTATCAATTTTTATAGGGTAACAGGCTATATGAGGGTAAACCACATGGTGGCAACTCCCCTTTAATAGCATAGGAAGGGGGGATGCGGAATGGTAGAGGAAGGTAGCCAAGGGTTAACTAGGACCCCTGGGCTATAGTTTAAGGATCCTACCGGGCATTCGCCTGAAAGTAATGCAGGGAAAACACTAGAAAAACCTGCATCAGGTAGTTCGGGCATTAGGTGCTTCCGATAGCTGGAGAAGAGTTTGCTGTGGGGACGCAGCATTCCCTTCTCCGTGCCTCGACCAGTTTAGGACGCAGCTGGCCTACTGTTCCAATGGGAGCAGAGAACAACTCTTACCGTATGCCCAAGGTCTGTGACTCCGGAACATACACCTCTCAAAACAGGTCGAGGTGGCTCGGCATGTGGGAACCTTAGTTCAAAAATGGAGAAGAAAAGGCATCCCCAAAGGTAGCCCCTTCGTATCTCTCCTACAAGGTTCTGCCTGCTAGAGAACATCCCTCGCAGGTAATGCCTGCGAGAGAATAGCCCTCGCAGACAGTTGGTCGGTGATCTATCAAGTAATGGCAAATCTTAAAATTTTATTCTGAAGTTCAGTTCAACTGTAGGAGAAATATTAATTCTCTATAGGATGTACTTCAGATATAATTCACATTTTAATAATGGTTTCCAGGAATAAAATTTCTCCACAAAAATTGTTCATCGAGGCCATAAACCGTTCCTGCGATGAGTAATTATATCTTATCGAGCAGTAGTTCAGATTAACTTTAGACAAGTTAGCATTCAACATAACCTTAACACCGATCTGGGTGCTTCAAGGAAAAACATTTGTTGTAATATTTATATATAGGCCTATAAGCTCATTAAAACGTTCCTTGGCTACATATAGGAAATCATTTTTCTATACAATTTTTTAATGTAATGGAAACACAATTATGTGAGCTAAGAGAAATTTATCAATAACATAATATTTTCTCCAACATTGAAATTGGATCGAGGAAATTGTTTCTCAAACTGCGTGTGTTGAGTACAGGATGATGTGGTTGTGAACAATTTGAAAGTCTGATAGGAATACGCTTCAAGAATTTAAAATCCGGTTCTTCGAATTTAAGTGAAGATGTATAATTATGATCGATAAAATATATTTACAGTTGCAGTCTGAATGAGGTAGAAACGTTTAATTATGATTTGTAGTGTTGTCAATTCATATAGGCCTAATTAAAAAATATATGTATTTCATAAGTGAAATGATTTTGTTTTCGTTAGTTTTAATAACTATTAAACTATTGAAAATGTGGTAATAAATTTTGAAAATGATATAGGTGTTAAATGTTATTGAAGTTAAATAAATACACCCATTAATTTGAGTAAACCAACCCAGGGTGCTGCAGAATGCTTTGGTACACTGTACAACGTCTGCGCACGCGCAGTCTGCCTTTCCGACAGGTGGAAAGGTGGGGAGAAGGCCGCCCAGAGGATCCCAGGTCAGTCAGCCTGTGGTCGCCTCTGAGGAGCGTTGGTGGTAGGCCACGCAAGAAAGTTGAAGGTATCTTAAAAATATACACGTAAACAAGGTTGGGGGGGAGGGCCATAGTGCAGTGATACGATAGTAACTCTGAAACTGGAAAATATTATATAACTCTGCGAAACCGTATGAAATATTTTCTCCAGGAACACGTGAACTACAGTGATTTGCGTGTGACAATGCGTTTGTAAGCAAGCTGGTTTCAAGGATCCGAAATTTCAACCTTTTCAAAATGGCGTCCCCACGAGCTGAACCGGAATCGACGCCCATCTGCAGGTGTCGAGTGTTGTACTTGGGCTCCGCAGTCCCCCACGTCACCAAAGACGGTCTGCAGGGAATCCAGGAGCCGCTTCGCGAGCTGTACCCGGAACAAGGAGCTCTGGGTGCACGTGGCATCGACTCCTGGCTCAGCGTCTGGAGCAACGGCCTCCTGCTGGAGAATGTGGATGAGAACCACAAAAAGGTGACCCGCTTCTTCCCCATAGATTCACTTCATTACTGCGCCGCCGTTCGCTATGTTCTGGTTCCCGAGAAAGCCGGCGGTGGGGGCGGAAGCGGAGGCGGCGCCCCGACGCCTCGTTTCCTGCCACTGGATTCGCCCTTTGCGCGTACGCCCAACCCCAGCCACCCGCCGCTATTCGCAGCCATCCTGCGTCGGACCACGGGCATCAAAGTACTGGAGTGTCACGCGTTTATCTGCAAACGAGAGATGGCGGCCAACGCCCTGGTGCGGTGCTGCTTTCACGCGTACGCCGACTCTTCGTACGCTAGACACATGGATGGCGTAGGGGGCAGTAACTACGGTACCCTGCGAAGCCACAATAATGACGCCTCCGTCTCCAACAATAATACGCCTTCGGGTACCCTGGATAAGGTGGACGGATGGAGGCGTCTAGGAGGTTCAGGTGCTGGAGCTGGCGCTGGAAGCACGCTATCGCTCAACAGCCACCAAAACCACAACGGTACTCTTACGTCCAACGCAACGATGTCGGCAGCTGTCGATGACGTTAGCATCTACAACGGTGACGAGAATCACAAAGTTTGGGTCGGAAGCGGGGGTGGAAGTGTAGTCGACCGCGAAGAGTTGTATGGCGGCAGCTATACTATGCGTAGCTCCCGCTCCACAAGACCACGGCAGGTAGTAGCTCCCGTAAACGCGCCACCGCCGCCCCCGACACCTAAGGACGAAAAATCTAAGAAACTGAATACGGTGGCAAGCGCAAATAACACTAAGGAGCGTACGAGGCGTAAAAAGCAGCTGGGAGGCAGTCGCGAAGAATTGTTCCCCATGATGAATGGCGGAGGCGGCTCCCTCATGCGCGGTGCAGGCCGTTCTGCCAGCTCCATGAGCGCTCACCATTACAGCAACGGCACGCTGATGAGGCCCACTTCTGCCGCTGCTCCACACCCTCACCAGGTCAACGGCTTCCACCACCCACACCATTACCACCCTCATCAAATGCCGCCTCCCCCGATGCTGATGGCGACTCTACCCGGGCGCCCGCACCACAAGCAACAACAGCAGAGGGTTGTAGCTGGTACATTCTCCCACCGCCCCCCTTCCAAGGGAGGCATGATTATGAACGGAAGACCCATCATTCCAGCCCCGTTCGTGGCGATTCCTCATCCACACCCAGTACCTATCATATCTAAGAAGAAACATCACCACGTGGAAGAACCGATATATATGCCATCTGCGAGACCGCTGAGCCCTGTCGCATCGTTCCAACCAGGACACTTTCCACACGAGGCTTATCTTATGCAGCAGTATGCCAATAATACGTTGGATCATGGAAGCAGTAAGAAAAAGAAAGGCTCTAAGAGCGAAGGCAAACACTCTGGGAAAAAGGTGATGGGGCCACCTGCCATAATGGTGAACGGAGGAGGGCCGGCACCGGTGCCTGTAGACGACGAAGAAATCATAGCACCGCCTCCCGTCATAGTGGTGGAGGAGTCTCCTTTCAATACTGGCATCTACCGCAAAAAAGGTCACCTCAACGAACGCGCCTTCTCGTACTCGATTAGGCAAGAACATCGATCACGGTCCTATGGTTCACTGGCAAACCTGAAATTCGCGGGGCCGGAAATAAAAAAGGAGCGAGAGATAGCACAGATGATGCACGACCTCGAGCTCTCGGGGGATGAACTGGAAAGGAGCGAGGTGCCACCTCCAGCCGCACTGAGGGCCAATAGTCGTCGATAAACGAAGGTACGTTCTTCGTTCTTGCATTGATGACTAAATAATAGTTAAGTCCAATTAGAAAATATATTTCCTTATAATAATATTTTTACATATTGAATGACCATCGAAATTACACGCACGACCATATATATATATATATATATATATATATATATATATATATATATATATAGTGTGTGTGTAGGTATACAATTTGTTCTAACGTAACATTTAGAAATAGTGGGCGACGATATATCAATTTGATGCTGATATATATATATTTTCTGTAGTACAGTTTTGCAGTTTTACATAAAAAAAATTGAGTGCACACCTGTCGAGGTCCGCGGAAACGTAGTGTTTTATTAGTATCAGTCAATACAGCCATGAACAAGCAAGTTTTGTTGGTAATAAATTATTAAATGCTTTCTTAGTCAGTATATTTAATTATTTTCAACGTTAGCTACAACATTGTATATTAAATAATTCTTCTTCGTTATGATTCAATGCCAGATATAGATTATAAGCTTTCATAATAATGTACGACTGTTCTCTGAAATGTTTTTATCTCTGTTCAAGGTTATTTGTTTTTCATAATGTTTTCAAAAATCATTTAACTAATATTGGAATTTGAAGTAACGAAAAAAGAATCAGGTCGGACGCTATTCTGGAACACTTCATGAAAATTTTCGGAAATACTATAGACTTCTTTACTCAGAATTGTGGACGAGAGGATTCGAAACGTCATTTTCGATATTTAAATTCGCAGCATTTGAATGAGAATATCCAAAATATGTATACAATCACCACATGGAGGATTATTATCTACGAAGGCAACTTACCGGACTTATCTTACAAGGGTACATTCTGAAGTTGGTAAATCCTAGGCTTTTCTTACTAGGATATTATGTAAACGTGTTCTAGGCCTCACATTAGGCTTAATACTAAAATTTCCTTTGTTTATTTGGGGAAGCACGGGAAAGCCAAAATCGGAATAGCCAGATAGGGATTCAAACTGCAGGCCTCTCCATTATGAGCTCAGCTGCTCTACTTCATTGTGTAACGTAAATTATACACGAACGTAATTGATGGATTAACATAATGAGTCCTTTTTATAAGAAAAAGTGGACCTGGTTTAGGACTAAGTTACCAACTATGACGTGAAAAATTTAAAACTGGATAACCATAATGAGAAAGGTGCGTCAAAAACCCAATTATTTATATAATTACAGTATAATCGATTCGATACTATAACTAAAATATTATAGAATGGAATTTATTAAATTTTTGTGTGCTCTTAATCCTGGTTAAATCCCTAGGAAAAGGATACTTATATGAAATTAGATTTTCAGTAAATTTATTCTCAAAAAGATTTGTAACTTTCGCGTTGAATAATATTTAGTTGTTTAATATAAACGATAAAGGACTGTATGTATTTTTATAATATTATAAATGATTAAATCTTTTTTTTTAATAGTCACATATAAAATTTTTATTTCAATGTAAATTACATTAAAATGTCAGGATTTTAAAATAGTCATTCAGGAGCATTCAGTTATCCTAACCATATTCATCTGTAAAATCGGATAATTTAATTAAAATATTTCCTTATGCGAGCTTTTTCTGGCATCCTATAGTTACATTTTCAGTGTTTAATGTCCAAGCTCTGACGACCAGTTCAGTTGTCTCGATCGCAGTTTTTTGTATAATCATGGATGATGATTTCCTTATTGCTTTAACGGTATGTGGATCACAAGATATACCATTGCCTCTTCATTAATTTTCAAACAAATCATTATAACAAGTTTCTCATTTAATTGAGCTATGATAGTGGGGAACATACTATTTCCATGAGCACGAAAAGTTATTATACACTTAAATTAATTTAGTAATAAACTCGTGATCATTTCACATTGTGGACATTTTTGGGCAATCTGCACTTGACAACCTAGTAAACTGTAACGTGTGATGTTCAGGTCTTTCTGAGCTGATAACTGAACTGAGTTTCCATGGACTTCCCATCCGCACTAATTAAAAGATGGCACAGTTGTCAGTTCACTACATTCCGTTGAATCTTCATTCTTATCTGTTCACACGTCAATTAAACTGATAGTTTTCCGTTCAGTTTCATTTCGATTCAACTGGAAAACTTATGGCTCCATTATTATAACAGAATCGTTGTAACGTTTGCCTTAAAAATATAAAGGGTATAATAAAGAGGAAATAGTATATCTATTGAGACACACAACGCCATCCATGATTGGGCAATAAACTGCGATCGAGACGACAACTGAACTGATCGTCTACTTACTCTCAAACTATGAATTGAACTGACGGTTAATGACTAAAATTGAACGGATTAAGTGAACTTAGCGAACATCCGTATTAATGCACGGACATTTCTGGTACACAAATACTTCTTCAAAAGTTTAAATATTCAATGTAATTTTATTTGTTTGATTCCAAAAATTTACCAAATTATATCAATTTCATTATATGATTATGGTAATTATAATATTTACAATGTATTTACACATAATTATACATTTTGACAGCGACAAAATCTAGATGAATGATTCGATTATTATAATCACTCTAAAACCGATTACCCTATATTGGAAAAGATTCATGAAGACCAGAACATGGGCCAATAAGTTCCGTCGCCTTCCAAATAACTGTGATTATGACACATTCTCATACATAGGTAATTAATGCTTAGTTTGAATCATCAGGTTGAAACCGATAACTAATAAGAATTGCTGACCGACATGGACAGTAGGAACAGCGGCAAACACATATGTTCATGATAGTCAATAAGAAATGTGTGTCTGAGTTGATTAACATACCTTTTCGTCATTTATAAATATTCTGTTAAATGATTTATCTTTCTTCTCGGTCAAGAATGCGAGCAGTTTCTAACCGTTTGAAAGTTCGGTCATTTCTTTCCCTTTCGTAAATTCCGTCTGTAATCTCAAAATCTTTTATTACCTGCCCATAACCCTCCCCTCCCCCTCTTTTATTTTTGCTAAGTCTCAAAAGAACAAATGAAAATATAATTGTCTAATCAGCTAAATAATTCAACATTGAGGATAGCGAAGATTTTAAGCTTTACATTCAATGGCATAAATCTAAATGATGGTGGAATTAAAAGCTTGTTTTTTTTTATAATTTATTTTTCCTCTGTCACGGATGTGGAGATTTGGGCTCGTGGCTGTTGGTAGGTTCATCCATTTGAACAGGTGCGTGCAGACCGACGGCGACCGACCTTGAACTACGGATGATAATGAGGGCCATAGAAATTCAGCTGTTGCAGGTATCTGGCTGGGATATCCACCTCAACTACACAGTAGTAACAGGACTTCCAGGGTCGCTAGTCTCAGTGCAGTACTGTTAAGTGGAAAGTGGACTGCCAAATAGCTTGCTAGGTAAGGGAGCCAAAAGAGTACCCGGAGGAATTGATTGACCTACATAATGGAAGCGTTGAGTGCATTCCGAGTTCAATCATAACTGGATGCAAACAGTCCCCGGGTACAAAGATCTCGGTTATGACTAAAAATTCTCTGACGTTTAGATTTCCTTAATAATAATAATATAAATCGAAATTGTAGCTGGCGTTATATTTTCATGTTCGTTATATCATGAAATAATTACTATCCCATCTGAATCCATGAATTTCGCTGTGTGTCCGAATACATTTCAATGGTCAACTGTTTTCCGGGTAGAATTATTTGCCAGGACTACAAGAGGTAAATTTTCTTCTTCAAGGTCATAATAATTAGTAGACTGTCCAATAAAATGTGGTATATAAGCAATAAGAGACAGTTTATTCCGAAAATACTGTTTAAACGTAATATTTTTTAATAAAGTGTCTGTTATTACGCATAGACAACATTTTATTGTATAAAATTAAAAACAGACGTTAAATTAAATATATACATTTAAGTTTCACACTGCTTATAGCTGTTATTTTTCCCCCGTTCAAACCGTTAAAGGGACGTAAGTAAAGAGAACAGTGTCTGGTTAGTTTATTTGGGAACCATTTGTAACAGTTATTTGATTCATAAATATAAAGTACATATGAAAATAACTTCATTTTTGTAAAAGTTGTCATTCGTGTACTTCATGTGTTCGCGTGATTAATTTATTAGGGACGAAAACTCTCGTTTGAAATAACTCCCTGTTACGTGGTAAATTTTATAACACGGCCTATCTTTAAATCAAGAGTTCATTTTGGACGATTTAATAAAGAAAATCTTACTTTTGATTTCTTGTTATCTGTAATGGTCCACAGAACTTACTTCGGCCTGATTATCCGCGGAGGAGTTATTTATGCAAACCTTTACATTGGACACAAACGATTATTATATTAATATAAATACGTCATAACTGGTAATCGAACTTAGTTTCGAAATAACAGTTAGTCAAAAGGCTGTTGCTGACTCCCGTTTTAGTAAAGATGCATTGCTGTTGACTTGAGTATTAAATATATATAGTAGTCACCTGATCACAGTAATGATTGTCCATGATTGCGTGCGTTCATAGCAACCCAATCTGAGCCTCGTACCTGATTAGCAGCTGACTGTCTCAACGGGTTATTTGTTCCACGCTTGCTTTCATTAAGGCACAACTGTTCAGAACTTTACCTTGAACGTGCAGTAAACGGTAATTGATTACTGAGAACTAATTGAAAAATTGATTTTAAATGGTTATTATTTAAAATCATAAAAGTTAAAACATTTTCACACTTGCTAGTTTCTAGAATTTTTTATGAGCTGTTGAACATCTAGCATCGAGTTTTCCTTTAATTTAATGTTACAATGCTGAACTAATTTCTTGGCTGAGGATCCTCTTCATAGGCTTAATGATCTAGGACCAGATTGCACAAGCGGTCGATCACGAGGGCTTTAAAAGTCGATCGCGGAAATATGTCCTTATTCTCCCAAGAAATTAAAAAATGACACCGAGATACTTTAAAACGAAAACTGGCTTTATAACAAATGTGACATCTCATTTAACTAGGATTTACTTGGAGCTACAAAATCATTACCGACAGTATTAGACCATAAACGCTTTTAAAAGAAAATTCTGGTTTTGAAAACCTGAGTTATATTACGACATTTGCGTGACAGAAAAAATAAATATTCTGATTAAAACTCTAAGTTATTTTTCCGATGGACGAATATTGCAACTTCTTTGAGTTATTCGTTCTCTTGTGTAGACGTTGAAAACTCTTCCATTGAAATATCAAACACTTTCTATCTAGACTTGTCTTCTGACGAAAATGAGGTATTGCTGATCATTTCGTATATGCATCTCAAAGCCAAAGCAAGTGATGTTAACTTTTGGTATTTTATATCTCAAAGGAAATATCCATGTTAAAAACAAATTGCCCTTCAAATAATCGGATTAATTGGGTTAACTTATCTATACGAATCTGCGTTTTCTGAAATTATTAAATCAAAATATCGCAGTCGGCTAACTGACAAAATACCTGTCGTCCTGCTTGCGATTATCATTAATAATGATAATAATTAATTACGTTCCATGCTATGAAAAGTGCATGCAATGCCAAACAAACGATATCCAAAGATTAATTTGTGTTAGTGGCATACATATAATTATTATGTTTATGCAAACTAAATGTACAATAAAAAATTCATTTTATTTCCATTATATTTTTCCCTGTTTCTATTATTTACTTATTTTTGTCTATCGTTGACAATAGATTTAAATTTATTATTCATTCCATTAGTCCTCTGTCGAGGAAATAGGACACGTCACAATGTAAGATTACATGAAAAGAATAATTATTACCAATTCACAGTATAAAAAACAAACATTGTACTTTACCAAAAAATATATGATTTAAAACTACGTTAAACATTGTACTTTACCAAAAAAACTATGATTTAAAATTACGTTATAGATATTAATATGGCAGTAATTAGTTATTAAAGAAATACAAGTTTGAGCACTCCTGATCTAGAATGTAATTAATAATTCAGTGATCAATATTCCTAAAATAATCCGCAAAAGGTTTTAATATCTAAAATAGGTGGCTTAACATAAGTGAAACACTAAAAGCTTCACGGATTTTCACAGAGATTACCCGGGAGGAAACCCGAGAAGCTTTTTTTAATTCTATTCACCGGGAAAGCCTTCTATCTTTTATAAGTAAAACAGGAAAAAAAAAATGAAATGTTACAAAGTTCGTAATAAGACTTCTCATGAATAATAAAGCAATATTAAAATAAAAACATTACAGTGTAAAATCTTTGATTGAGATGTAGCCCATGTTACGATGACAGTTACCCAGCGTAAGTTTATCCGGGCCATTAATTACGTACACAGGAAAATGCTCTAATTTTTGAATTAATTGTATTATGAACTTCAAAAAACTCAGCATAGCCCAGGCGTGTCGTTTTTCTTTTAAAGAATTTATTCCTAAGCTCTTTTTCAACTGGTTGGACAAACGTGTGACAGTCAATTTTCCTTGACCATCAAGGGCAAATCTAAAATCGGCCATTTTTAAATCCTTGCGGTGCGGGAATTTTTGACAGGAAAGGGCTGCATGGTGTGCATCACCTGGAGAGTGTTGCACATAGCTACACGCGTGTACCACAGAGGAAACACGACCTTACCTTAGCAAGTAAGTCAAGAGCGCCGGAAGTAACGGAACACAACTTTCGTTGCACCCGTCGTCGCGAACCTTCATCTGGGTGACGGACCTCTGACCACTAACTTAATCAGAACAACAAATCTTATATATCACTTCATTTATCAGAATTTTATCAATTTGATGCCAGTGCATTAGTAAAACTAGTCAGTGAAAAAAATATAGTATCAAGCAATGGATCTTCAGTTCCAACAGGACAATACGCAGCCGATTGAGAATTTTCAAAAATATTAAACCGAATTATATCTCTGATAAATACTTCTACTAAATAATGTAGTCTTACTGTGTGTAGAGAAAGAATAAAGTCTACTTGACTAACCGAACGGTTAGAAAACTCTGTTCCAATTTCAGTCCGTAGTACTGTTCCACTGTTATCATTAGGTATAAATGCGATGAAACTCTTGGCAGCATCAACTTCTTTACTTTTATCGGAGAACATCCTCGTATTGTATTCAGAAAATTGTTCAAATAAAATTGCGTCTATTTATGTTATTCATGAAAATATATCCGATTTATTTTAAGCACGAGGAAAAAATGTGTACCGGACCGGGAATCGAATCCAGGACCTTCCGCTGACCGGGCGGATGCTCTAACCACTAAATTATCCCTGTTTACTCCCAAAACGGTGCGAAATTCCTCCTTGCACCTTAATTCGACTCACCTACTACAATTTACAAGTCACATTTTCTTCATGGCCTAATTCAAGGACCTAATGAAGAAGGGCCATTTTTATGTAAATTGGCGAGAGGCATTTGGAAGTATTAGTTCAAGAATAAGGAAAGCTCAGATTTAGTGGTTAGTGATTCGAGCGTCGGCCCAGTAAGCGGGAGGTCCAGGGTTTGATTCCCGATCCGGTACACATTTTCCCTCAGTCTTATTATAAATAATTTAACATGACCTTAGGACTGATGCTTAATTAAGCTTTCCTTATTCTTTAATTAATATATCTGATTTTTCACAGAGCGCAACCAAACATATAAGAATAAATCTTCCCCAAAGAACGTTTCGAGAATGCTATGATTATTCGTAAATAATGTATGAAATTCGTTAATACAATATTTTATTGTAGAAAAATGCGGAACTTTGGCGAGTTGTTCATGATGCTAATAAAAACGACTGAAATCGTCGCTATTCCGAAAGAATAATTATTGCTATAAGATTGAAATCGCTGGCAAAAGTATCAAGTTCGGTCTGTGGTATTATTGTTGAATTTAGAAAACATTTTACCTAAATATTATTGGGGATTTCTTCGTCCAGCGAAACTTGTAGCGATTGTTGCTATGTGACGCAATATTACGATCAATGTATACTAGAATATATTCATATCGATGACCATAGATCCAAGGAGACGAAAGCAGTAAGATGTTTCACAGCAGCTATGAAAACTTGAATACTGGACGATGACGCTTCATTGAATTGGCACGTTGACTTCCAAGTCGGCAAACTCGCGCTTCAGGTGTACAAATAAGGCAGAAAGCCTCGAGTAAAACTGAACGCCGCGCCAGAACTGCTTTTAGGTTGCGAAACACGTAAAGTTCTGTCGCCAAGGCCGCCTTGTGCCTAGTGCTACATTCGTTAATCTCATTTCTAAGGGAACTGTAGTCTCAATCTGTTCAATCTTCTGGCTCCATATTCATCGTATAACGCTTACAAAATTGACATTTAACTGACATAAAGTATCACAAAAAATATATATTAGCAAATAGGTAAGAAAATTAATATTTAATCTATTAAGTCCAAGAAATACATTTACAGTGAAAATATGTATACCAAATAGGCACACAACGTTTCTTTGTGACTTCATCAGGTGATTCATATACATTAATGAGAAAAAATAGCGTAATTGAATAAATGTATAGAATATTAAAATTTCTCCTTGCTGTCATTGAAATAGGATTACAATAAATGCAAGAAACACTATGAACAAGTTTCAAATAAAACATATTTCACATCGCAAGATATTTCGGCATTATTTGATAGGAGGATGGTCCAAACCATTTCTAAGTTATTTTAATCTACATTTTTCGTGTGAAAAAAAATGTCTGATGATTTTTAACTTTCTAATTGCATTTCGTACACTATTTAGAACCAAATAATCCTACTTTAACTTAGTACCTCATGAAGAAATCCCAAATTCGGAAAGAAACGTAGTGTGTATCTTGTATACGTACTTTCACTGTAAATATAATTATTGATCTTGACCACACATTAAATATCTATTTTCTGACTTTTTGGCTAACACACACACTTACACACACACACAAATATATATATATATATATATATATATATATATATATATGTATATGTATATGTATGTATGTGTTATACAGTTGGCTGGTTTCTACACCGCTTTTTGTCATTTGGCATAATATTCGTGTCAACAACCATAAAAGATATATTAGCGACCCTATATGTAAATCCGCATGTCTCTTTAAAGTACCGGGGTGAAGAAGTGTCAGAATTATTTACGGATTTAAATGAACTGAAAATCCGTGGAATGGTCAATTAAGTTAACATCTTTAACTATATCGCTGCGCTAGGTCATATATCAGTCGTATATCAAATTTTTTCAAAGAACTTGGAAAATAATCCTAGTATCTCAATATTCTGAATATTTTAAAGTATTATGAAGGGGTTGTGTCCCATATGCGGTCATTCTCGTTTGGGGTTGCGGTTAAAATAGCAGGTAGGGAGAGTCCGCCAGGGATTAAGAAAGGCCGTCTTCACCCCTCATTATTTACGTATTTACTTCAGTTTATGTTATTTTAAAAAAATTAGTATATATATCAATTTATCGCAGCATTACAAGAAAAAATTATACAAAATAATCTATAATTTAATTAATTTGAGCGCAACATATCAGCTATGTTGGTGCAAGATAACTTTTTTTTATGTATTACTCGTAAAAAAATTTAATTCCAAATATTCTATATTTTACCAAACTTCTACTTTCATATCTCGTAGTAAGCCTGCAAATTTTCTTATTCAACTCAATATATTTCGAATAAGAAAGATACCCAATTCAGACAAAAAAGTGATAATATAATTATTTATATATTATTATATTAATATAAATACCACACAACGTTTCTGGGATCCTTGTCCCTTTCGTTAGATGGTAAGAAGATCCTAGAGCGACACAACTGCACTTGTCAGTTGACAAAACTCAAAAGCGACGAAAACGCAACGACAATGGGAGAGCCGAAGGGTTAGCGTAACAATAAATGAACAACGACAATGGGAAAACAAAAGTTCAGCGTAATAATAACGGATCATAGCAAATATTGAGTTTCATTTTGTCTGTTTGTGATGTTAGATTTAATGTGAAGCATCTCTGAAATGAGCCTGGAACTGTACCTGGTGTCAATGTCTAAAATCTTAGCATTTTTCCAATCAAATGTATGTTTAGAATTGATGATATAATTGGATACTACAGATTGTTTATCAATTGGAAGTTTGATATTAGATATATGTTTCTCGATACGTGTATTAAGGGAACGTTTTGTTTGTCCTATGTAGCAGGAATTACAATTAGAGCAAGAGATTTTGTAAACAACACAATATTTGCTGTAGGTGTCAAGTGGGTCCTTGTGGTTTTTAATCAAGTAGGAAAGGGTATTAGTGGATCTGTAAATGATAGATATTTGATATTCTTTGAATATTTGGATAAATTTGTGATGTAGAAATTTGTAATAAGGGCGTACGAAAAAAAAAAATTGTTTGAGGTGTTTGGGGACGAATGACAGTAGGATATTGGATTTTGTTCAGTTTGCTGTTTATGTGTTTAATAATAAAATTTAAAGGGTACTCATTGGAGATTAAAATATTTCGGACAATATTTAAGTTATGTTGATGGAACTTGGAGTTAGAAAGTAATATAGATCTGTCTACTAGATTGTACCTCTTTTGATTTGGAGGATGATCAGAAAGATAATTGAGAACACGTCCAGAGTATGTAGGTTTTCTTAACCAATTAGTGAGAATGTAAGTATTGTCAATTGATACAGTGACATCAAGGAAATTAAGAGAATGGTTAAATTCAAGTTCATATGTGAATTGTAAGTTGGGATGATAATTATTGAAAGTATTAACTATAAGGTTGATTTGAGGGGTATTAACAATACAAAAAATGTCATCTACATGTCTGATGTAGCAAAGAGGTTGGACAGGAAGTAGAGAAAGACAAGAATATTCGAAATCTCTCATGGCTATCTCGGCAAAAAAAATATTTCTCCTTTCTAGAATTGATTTATACTAAATATTTTAGAATATAATGTCAAATAAACTAAATGGAAGTTTGATAGAAAGAAGTCCACTAGGTTAATAATGAGGCATGAGTACATGGTTCCAGGGGGACATTCTACTTGGGTTGGCCGAAAACGGGACAACTCGCATATTAACCTGCCTGAAAATGGGACACCACCTTATGAAGGCTGTGCAGGTTATAATAGCGGGGAAAAAAATTGAAGGAGTGATACCGACAACAGAAATGAAAGAGCTGGTGTGTTGGTACAGAAAGGAAAGGTTTCCAAAATAATCTACAGGACAATTATTTGTGGTCGATTGAGAGTACTTTGTTACCTGCGTCAAATGTTTTTTTTTACCAAAATAAATAGGAATTCAGGTTTTTTTTATAAATATTTTGATAAATACTAGCTATTCTTTTCCAATCACTAACTTAATAACTGTATTAAATCGTGGACGCTGTTTGCAATAACTAGATTTTGGTTCCTCGCCGATCAACGTATGTCTTTTTTTCCAATTTTATTACGTGTTATGAATTCCGTCATGTAACCGTGATTAGAAACAATGTGATATTGTAGTTACTTTCGTATCATATATCAAGTAAAAATATTTAACACAAGACTCCCCGTTATTATACAATTCAGTAGGTAATCCGTAAATGATTAATTATTCACGGCCACCGTTTAACGGCGAGGAGCGGCCTGGCTGGCCCAGTGGAATGCGGCTCCATTGAAGGCTTCCTCGTCTGAGTTAAGGTGCGTATCACAAGTGTGTCATCCGTGGGTCAGCCGGCCCCCCCGGGGTACAGACGTGTGTGCCCCACTTCACCTGTTGCAGCTACTTCCACGTGCTGCACAACCAACACTGCACTCACATCGCAATGCTGTAATACTTGTCCTATTTCATATTTTCGGTGGTATTACCGTATTCTCTGATAGCTTCTATAATCTCACAGGGAAGTGAAACATAATTACGTTTATGAATTTATCTTAAATATTCAGGAAATACGATTTGTCAAGAGTCTTATACAATAACAACTTCAAATAGTTAAATTAAATACAATTAAAACACAACTCGTGCTGTATGTAAATATTATATTCTGAAAGACACACATCGTAAATCAACATTTCTCGATTAATTAATTAATTAACCACAATGCTCACGGCAGAGACAGCACAGGAAATTTCTTGACTCTCTCTCCAGAGCCTTCCTCAGTGGAAACCTGCAATATTTTCGTCATGCAATCGTGATTAGAAATAATTTGAGATTATCGTTACGACCACTTTCATGAAATGTAACCAAAACATTGGTAGCCACAGAAAATTAAAACGCTTTTTACGTGCCAGGTTTACTATAGTTTATCAAGCCTAATTTAAAAGTCACCAATTTCTTCCCGCTGGACTAGTGTCAAATACCTTTATAACCGATATATGCAAACTATATTCGTATATGTTTTCACATCTACGCAGCACTTTCTCATGCGACTTTTATAATTGCAACACTTCCAAGAATTATTAGATTTATAACTAAAATAGTTTCCCTACATTCTCCATCCCTTTGATTCTCACATCGCGTTTCTAGAATAAAAATGATTCGAAGCTGTTTTCTGTTCAGAAAATTGAGACTATATTTTTCATGTTTCAGATCACACGAGTAGTAAACTGAGATTTAAAGTACATCTCTGATGCTTGAATTATCCTCACTTCCGAACATGCAGGCATATCAGAAATAAATATAAACCACATCAAGTTATTGTTCACGGAAACTATCCAACAATGGTTCTTAGGCCCATATTTAATATCTCCATTATATTTCGAAAATATCTGGAATAATTATTTTCTACTATAATCAGCTCAATTGTTTGAAGAAAAACGTCTAGAGCATTTGGTATACGAGCAATTCCGTGTTCATCTGTTATAATTCCCATTCTGGAACTTATTATTATGTTTATTCTTCCATATTCGTCTTCTTCCCATCGTGAGAATAGTGTCATACGTCCATAATTCAGTTGAGAAAAGCTGAGACTGCTGTTTTCTATTTAACTTCATTCCGTGAGGGTTCAGACTCGTTACACTACTACTGAAATTATTTTTCCCAAAAGACGAACAGATATTATTTACTGTTTTACTTTTACTACTAGCTGGGTGCACGGAGTTGCCCCGATTGTCATAATTTAACTCATCGACATCCATAAACCCAGATTTTATTCCAATCTCGGCTGTTTTCGTCATTTTTCCGTAACGGCCTTCCACCCCCACCCCTATGGGTGCTCTCCCTAGGCCGAAAGGGGTTAAAATTATACACAATAAACGTCGGGAGAAATATTATAATCCCGCTGACCCGGTAAAATATTCGACGCTATTATCGGCCGTTTAAACATGTTTGAAAATTATCAACTTCGTCCATCCCCGTCCTTGGGGTGGTAGTTGTGTCTTGCCCTACAGTGTTTGTTTCCGCTTCTAAAAGAATACGTGTACAAAGGTTGGTCAAATGATCTCCACGGTACTAGATTTGTATGCGCACGTACATAAACTCAGTCTATTTTATTTATTAGTTTTCCTCTTCCACTTTTATTGTCACTTTCTTTGCGTCCATACTTCGTTTCCATACAAATATTTATTCTTGATATATAGAAATTTGAAAGTTATTTAGAAATAAAAGGCGATACGTAATTTCATACCATTTTCTTGTAAAATAATTCACGTGCCACATTGGACACTCTTCCGGTGCACGGTTCAGTGTGGGAATTGAACGCTGGCGGTTCGTGACTTTTTGAAGTTTGTGCTACATCACCCCAAGCAACCATTTTTACGAGTATAACTATGTAAAATATTAATACTATAACAGGGACAGTGTTACCAACACCCTGACCGCCCCTTAATATACTTCATTTCTAATTCTGTTTCATATTTCTAATATTTTAAAGCTGAATAATTTAGCACCAAATTGACACGCATTTCTAACACAAAAGTATTTTTCCTTCGTACATATTTTTAATAAAATTAATTTTTGGAACAAGCAAATTAACCGTAATGTATGCGGGGTCGTGCGGCAGATATTCGTACCTTGATGCTTCTTAAATGTTGTTTCCTTTAAAATATCCTTTGGCTGTGATTTTTTGAAATATTACCCAAAAAGGAGGACTATTAGTTTTGTTTTGTAAACATAAAGTACATTAAAATAAGATTTATTATTACTGAATAGTTCAATTTTATTTACATATCGTAGCTTATCCTGATGAGGCCACGCGTCCGCTTCATTGCACGTCAGGGCTCTGTTTGGGGGGGAAGTGCTGTAAGAATTCGAACACAAGAATCAGTCAGTTTGTTGAGCTTAATGGGTGACGCGGGGTTATCAAAAGGTGTACTGCGCATGCGTATTTCTCATTCAAGTTAAAAATCCTGTGCTGTCGCTGGGATAGCACTTTAATTGCCAGATGCTTTAGCTAGGGCACCACAAGGCGCGGAGTTTAAAGTCTTCGATATCGAAGCGTAGATTCGCAGTGTTATAACAGTATGAAGGTTCTTAAAATTAAGAAAAATTAGTTCTTACTAAATTAATTTATGTGCTGTAGCACATGAACACATACGCACCAGCCGCCACTGTAATTGAATAAATGTGAGTTACGATAATAATACTTATTATTTTGAATCCCAGCGTAGAGTAGGAAAAAACGGAAGTATCTCGACAAAATAATCGAGAAAAAATATCTATATCGCAATGATTTAAACTCTCATGTCATTCATGGTATTTCTTATCAATTTTTTAAGTACTCATTGGAGTATTGTATTCATTTTTTTCTCCTGTTGCGAATTTTTGGTCTTTGTGTTTTTGACGAATATCATATGGCTAGAACAATTGTGTATTCACAGAGATTTCACGAGCCCACTGTACCCTGCCTTAGCTTTCTAATTGACTATTCATAGTACTGTTCCCCGAAAGATACGCTTAGCTAATTTGTGTACTGAGAAACATTTGTGTATGAGGGCGACATTAGCTGTTTTGTTGGTTTGTTGCAGTTTGGGAGTGTTGAAGCTGCCGGCTTGGCCTACATCGCCCTGACATTTGCTGAACGCATAGACGACGCTGCGCTGGCCTTTGTCGTTGCTCAAGCCCTGAGCTTGGCGAGGCTGGTTCGGCCTCACCTTTCCAGTTGCATGCCAAGTGCCTTACTAAGACTATTATCGTATTCAGGATCGTTTTGTTCTTCCCTGGGAATCAGTACTTGCAGTTCTAACCGCCTGTGCGAGAACTGGTGTTCCTGGCGAATACAAGGTTCCGAATAACGATTCTGACTGTTGCAAAGTTATAATTGCTCATAATTTAACTGGATGTGCTCTTTTACATGAAATTCAACTATATTTATTTATGTATCATATGTTAATTCTAGTCGAAGAAGAGTAAAAACAAAACTTATATAATTGTTTAAATAATACGATGCTATTATCCCTTCGCACTGTAATACTTATAATTTTAATAATAAATATGAAAATCCAAGAATTCACTTTTCTCCTTTGGAACACCTTTAAATTCCCAAACGAATTTGAGAAGACAAATGTCGAATGTAAAGTGACCGTTGATATTTCGTCAATTAGTTCCATATTTGCGTGTTATAAGGAAACATTTCGTCAATTAGTTCCATATTTGCGTGTTATAAGGAAACCAATATCCTGACTTGTTTATTTGATTTCAATTTTGTATGCTGCTAATAATATGTTCCTTTATGAGACGTAAAAGACTCCATACTGACTCCTCTCTATGAACAGAACAAATTACTGACAGCGGCTTTAAAAGATGACAACAGAGAAACTTTTATTACGAGAAAAATATTAGAATTATGACAATTAACTTTACCTAATTTGTTAACGGCTGTAACGAAACAATTTCTCTATTTAATGCTTTGAGTTATCCATTCAAATTATTAATTTGCTTTCGAGTCATGGCGGAAACCATTAATACATTTTTCAAAAAGTACACAACAAACAATGCTGTTAATGGCATCTTAAATGAAAATCTTCGTGATTTAGTGATATCTAGATTTGTTAAAGATTATTTTAAAAACCATCCATGTGTTGAAGGGTTTGGAACGTAACTGATATTTGTTGCTGCGCTAATCCCATTTGTACCTTTAAAAGCGTTTGGTAGTTTTTAAGTCATATATCTGTTGTCGGCTGTGTAAGTCATTTCTAAGATACGGTATCTTTCACAGAACTATATTTCGTCCTGACAAATTTTTAGGAAACGAATA
The DNA here is from genome assembly GCA_037074705.1 of Zhengitettix transpicula. NCBI lineage: Eukaryota > Metazoa > Arthropoda > Insecta > Orthoptera > Tetrigidae > Zhengitettix > Zhengitettix transpicula. The sequence goes on along the minus strand of CM073591.1, from coordinate 181,567,558 downwards.
CTATCCCAATATTTACTTTCAATTCCTATATATTTTAACATTAAATATATTAATTACATCAAAAATTTAACTGAGTTGAAAGTAGCCACGTTACTCTATTTCGTGTTGATACAAATCACGAAACCTTTACACAAAATACACTACTGTTGTTATTGTTCAAGATTCCACTGATAGCAGTCCATAAATTTTGTTCCCTCTACTACGGTATCAGCTCGTGCGGATAAAGAGAATTAGATGCGATCTGCTCAATAAGACTGTGAAGTAATGCTGATAATTATACTGGAAGCGTCCCGCTTCTGCTATTAAACTAACTGTAAGAGACTGGGTTTTTAATCATTGATGGACCAATCGTCTGGGTAAAAAGGCGTTCCCCGTAAAAGTTCAAGGACGAATGAATTACAACGTGTAATATTATTCGACGAAGCAGTCTACTGATTATGAAACAACGAGACGATTTAGTTTTAAATAATAAGCTTTTCCAAACAATATCTGTAAATAGCCTTGGAAGGAAACAGACAATTTTCAATAACATATTGAATTGAACATATTTGGTCAAATAACAGACCTCACAAGAATCAAAACTTTACAAATACGACTTTTCCTCCAGAGGTTGTGGACCTTCTCAAGCAAAAAAATCGGGGAAACTTATGCGTACTTAATATTGGTCCAAATTACATCGTGTTTTTTTAAATGCATGTGTTTAATAATAACAGTATGTTTATCAGTAGGTTATTTATAATTAGACACTTTCCGTTTAATTCTAGTCTTTAGAGCCCGTTTTGTCTGGCCAATATAAATTGAATTACAATCACTGCAGCTAATTCTGTAGACTACAAGATGAGTACCTTCCGTTCTTGATAAAAGAAAATATAAAATTGGAGACCTATAAATAATACCAATTTTGTACTGGTGTAATAATTTGGAGATGATCATGACTAATCCTTTGTAGTACGGAGAAACGGAAAAATACGGGTATGTAAAAAATGGTTGAGTCTACTTTTTAGTAATAGGTCGGGCATTTAATACTTCTCCCACGCCCTTCCGATGGTGGGAGAGGGATTTGCTGTGGGAACGCAGCATTCCTTTCTCCGTGCCTCGACCTGTTAAGGAGTCACCTGGCCGACTATTCCAATAGGAATAGCGGACAGCTCTTACCGTATGCCCAAGGTCTGCCAACCCGGAATATTCACCTCCCAAAACAGGCCGAGGTGACTTGGATTGTGGGAAGCTTAGTTAAAAAACCAGTGAGAGGAGAAGGCAACCTCCAAGGTACCCCTCTCCGTCTCTCCAGAAAGTTTCTGCCTGCGAGAGAACAGCTCTCACATGCTGTTGTGTCTATTTGTAATGTTTAATTTCATAAAAGAATATGGATAACAATGGGCTATGAGAATATTTGTGACAGTGGTCAAGTTCTGAGAATGAAAGGAGCAGTTGGATAGTCAACCAGACTGTTATCATAGATTTCGTTTGGTTCTTGGGACGATTTGAGAAATAATGTAGGACACGTCCCGAAAATGTCAGTTTTTTCTACAAATTGGTCAAGAGTTTGTAATTTTTAACTATGTGAGTGACGTCAAGAAAATTATCAACTTCGGTTTCAACCGTGAACTGGAACCTGGTATCATAACTGTGAAACATTTGGACCGTATTGTCAATTTCAAAGGTGTGAACGATTCAAAAGATCTCAGCAATATAACAAAAATAACAAACATGTACAAAGTTTAGTAAGGATAGTCAAGTATTCTCCAAATCTCTCATCACCATCTCCGTGAATAGAGGAGACAGCTGACTTCACATAAGACAGCCGTTTTTTTCATGATAGACAGATTGGCTGATACTGAAATAGGTGCAATTTTAACACAACATATTAAATTATTATTTCCCATGAGAGATTTCATTATAACGAGACTAATTAGGTAAAAATTAGAAAATATCTCTACAAATTATTAGTGAAAGCTAGAACTGTTATAAATACGACAATTATCTTGGCCGATATACTGTCTTATTAAAAAAAATAATTTCCAAATACAGAAAACCTTCGGTTGGTTTGATGCAGACGTTTCCAAAATAGGAGTTTGTGGTATCTACATAAATAGTTAATAGCTTGCAATATGGAAACTATTGGTAGAAATGAAATGAAATGATGAGGGATTTTATATCGTGGTCCAAACTTTTAATAAGTTCTGTTTAAGAACAAAGGAGCAATTAATATTCACTATTTACCCACATTTTTTATTTGTTGGCAGTATTGAATTTCTGTATTGATAGCAATTTTGTCATACAGGCGATTTTAACTTTTATGCATTTCAATTATTAAAATAAGAACAACCTGAAGGGTTATCTTTCTTGAATAACAATCATTTATGTTTAATAATATTTATTTGCTTCAGAGGAAACTAGGCTACTAGCATTGTGTTGCGTTATTACTTGAATTTTTCCAAATCATAATTGATGGTTGATATATTATTTTTACATTCTTTTGTTTCCTATCTTTTCTGTAAGAATAAGAATTTTGTAGCTGATTTTAGAAATCGAACTTATATTTCAATCGTTTTCCATTATTCAAACTAGTATTAATTATATGCGCAGTAGTACAATATTAAAGTTGGCTTCATATGTGGATAACACAAACGATTAATAAATATTCACTCCTTTTTCGTCCAACTCGAATGAAAATCAACAATACGTAACGACCGATTCATAAAGCCCAACTCAAATAAAAATCTATTGTTATGTTGTCTTAGTCATTTAATTTAATCCATATAATTTAGCTTTGGGGAAATCATTAATATTGTCTTTATTGTGTAATTCACGCAACGCAATGTTTAAGCAATTGTTTTCTAATTGTGAAGTTGCATACATTTCCGTCGACGGTTATGCAACGCATTTAATGATACGTTCACACTCTATAGTCCGACGAAGTTACTCGTGTAGAACATTTTGAATTTCTTGCTACGAGTATTTTTTAAAAGCGCTGGCTTACGTGTGTTACAATAAGGAAAACAACGAAATTTAAGTATTCAAATCTCACACTATGTCTGTGAATATTCAGAAATAGAGTTCATGGGACTTCGAATGCCGCTAATCTGCTAGGAGAATATCAGTCACAGAAATGAACAATAAGTCGTTCCTAAACAAACAGAAAAACATTCATGTCAATTGATGGTAATCGTGGTTGCTAAATATCTAACTATAATTATTTTTAACGTATGCGAAATTCAAAACTCGTCGTACGAGTCAAAACAGCCGGTTTTACATAGCCTACTCATTAAAATGGCTATAATAATAATAATTCAAGTTATGTTTACGATAAAATATTATCTCTATAATATACGGCGTTGTAATTAATCAACGAAAAAACATGGCTTTAAAATCAAAATATATATTATTTCAATGATGAAAATTATATCACTTTGAAAAGATTGAAACAACAAACAAAACAGTTTACTTAATATCGTATTAGTAGAACTTCCCGATATGCTCGAATAAAGAATATTTGACTCGTAAGAAAATATTTTAAACAATTATATTTTTTGATAGGATATATATATATATATATATATATATATATATATATATATATTAAATGTATGAGGCCTGTCCTATAAAAATTCATTAATAGTATATTAATTCTTTGAGTCGAGTGATGACCATAATTTTAAAAAAACATTATTATGTTTATTTTAACAACTGTACAACATTTGGTCCCATTTTTACTGTTGTATGTTCCGTTATTTTCAGTACGTCTCTTACTTTTTGTATTTTTTCGTTTAAAACAAAATCTATTCCAGAAAATGGATCTGAGTTATAATCGTCTACTTTTTATGTTTTTAGAACGTAAAGCTTAAAAATTTTAAGAGAAGATGATATGATGCTGAATATCGTAATTATCATAATATTAACCTATTTTCAAAGAGTAACAAGTCTTACCACTACCTTTTACGACAATATTGCCGGCTTGTTTCCGCCATTCTTCAATTGCCTCAGTCGTTGTTTAATATACCACACCCTCTTTTCGCTGACCATTTTCTTAGTAAGAGACCATGTAGGTTTCCTTCAGAAAAACCCTGTCCTTCGGCGATTTTAACTCCATACTGTGTTGAGATGCCAGTGGTGAGATATCTGAATTACACTACATTCGACATCGCCAGACACTATCAATTTACTTCTTCACAAAATCCCTTCTAATGTTCAACTACGTGACTCTTGCGAAGATTGCATTCATTTTGTACATGTTCATTGTGTTAATCTACTTTGTACAATATTTCCTACAGACATGTTAAAGTTGAACGTCAGCCAGTTGAATCTCATAATGCATATATATTATACAATATTCTTCTTGACTCGACAGCCTAGTAAGGACCTTGGTCTACCAAGACGACTACCAGATCTTACATGATACAATCTGGATTTAGAAGTGACACGTGGTCAGAGTGTCGATTATCCCTCATCCTTAACCCAGTTTTCATTTTTTTATTAATATACAGAAAAATTTTTAATCAGATGATTTTACAATTGTGATATAATTTTGATGACGTTAACATGTTACGATTATCTTGAAGAAATGTACTTGCTTCTTGAGTGAGTAGTTGAGGAAGTTATTTATTATTTTTTATCTATGTATCTATCTATCTATCATATATATATATATATATATATATATATATATATATATATATACACAAACACACACACACATACATACATACACACATATACATATATATATATATATATATATATATATATATATACATACATATATACATACACACATATGCGTGCGTGTGTGTGTGTGTTAATTTTCGCTGGTTGGCAGGTCAATTTGTCGTTTTCTTTTTAGCCTTCTGACGGGTTTAGGTGGAGGAGGATGGGATTCTGTATTTGAGATAATGGGATTGAAGTGGTGGAGATTTCTATTAGGTTGGATTAGGGTGGTTTGAATTATAGTTTTTTGGGTTGAGGGAATATTAAGGTCATTGTGGATTCTAGAGTTAGTACCGTACCAGGGACAGTTAGTTATAAAGCGGAGAATTTTATTTTGCGATATTTGAATTTTATTTATGTGGGTGGTAGCGGCCGAACCCCAGATATAACAGGCATAAAACCAGAGGGGATATATGAGGGATGTGTAAAGGAGTTTTTTTGTTGTGAAGGATAAAGGAGATTTCGGGTTCAATAATGGTTTTAACTTGTAGAATCTGTGGAGTATTATTTTTTTAAGCCAGTTTTCGTGACCAGGACGAGCCCATGCCGGGATTCGAACCCGAAACCTCTGTGATACGAGACAATGACGCTGACCCCTACATAACAGCAGGCCGGTTGGACACTAGTCCAAATAAAGCTACTGCATTCCTTCGACCGGTACTCCTTGGTTCTCAATACATGTGCGAAGTCTTTTCACCATACACCTTTTCGTATAGCGCGGATAACTGTTGCTATTCGTTCTTTAAGATCATTAATGTCAGTAGGTCTTGTAGCATACCAGCGTTCTTTTACCATTCCCCGCAGCCAGAAATCACATGGAGTCAAATCTGGTGACCCCTGCCGGCCAAACGAAAGTCCACCCCTTCCAATCTATGAAATGTTTCATCCAGGTAATGCCGAACCGTTAAGGAACAATGTGATGGTACATCATCATGCTGGAAATAACCTGATGTTAGTATTGGGGGGGGGGGGCATATTATTAACAGCAAAATTCTACAACATATCTAGGTAAGAATCTCTCTTTACAGTTTGATCATTAAAAATATATGGACCACGTACTCCAAACTTCGAAATACCGCACCATTCGTTAACTTTCGGAGAGAGTCGAGTGTGCTCCCTTACTTCATGGAGACTGTACTCCAAATGATGCAATAGTGCTTCTTCACGTTGCCGCTGACATTAAATGTGGCTTCATCTGACATAAAGAACGCAACACTGTGGTCTATCTACGTCATTTCTAATAACGTTTCTGCAGGCGGTACACGAGCAATTTTGCAGGCGTCAGAAAGGGCCTGAATCATTTGAATGTGGTACGGTGCCACTTCCAGATCGAAGTGGAGAATTCTTAAGACTCTTGAACGCGTGATTCCGGTTTCCAATATTAATCTCGTACTTGGCTTTCTTGGACTTCCAAACATTGTGATTTGTACATTTATAATGTTACCTTCCGTTCGAATACTTCTTGGACGTCCACTGTTTCCTTTAGTTATTGGTCACAGACCCGGTTCACACGAATTTCTCATACAGTCGACGGATAGTTAAACGGCTTGGAGGACCTTATTAAACCATTGCTGAAATTTGTTTCTGACTCTTGAGGGTGACCCAAACACTCCCATCCAATCTGATATCTTCCTTCTCTCTTCCAAAGTAAGTCGGGTGGCCACATATAGTATGCAACGAAACAAAATTTAAAATTATGTAGTAGAGTAGGGCGGGTTTAACTGAGTAATTTTTCGCTCCATCGGTCATAGCTCCTAAATGAAATAAAATTTCTTGATATGTATTCTTATAAGCAAATCATTTATTCCTTTCTTAAAGTCACTTCAGAAAGTTTTCTCTAATAAATCTAGTTGAAGAGCTTAAAAGTGAAAAAGGTTAAACATGTCCAAACAAAGGTAAGTTGAGTAAGGGTATGGGGCAAATTGAGCAATTCGAAAATAAGCCATGCGATGACATTTATGTCATATTAATATGTAATTTCTGCTGTTTTACAATCGACTTTATATTTATGATCTCTTAGTGATATAATAGTGAAATAGAACTATTCTTTTTTCAAATATTAAACATAAAAATATATCAACATTAACAAAACATTTCTTATGATTAATTTTTAGTATGTACTCAAACTTTCTAGTTAAATCATAATTGATGATCAATTGGATTTAAATATAAAAGACATTAATGCGATATAGGGAATTAATTATCATTGTCGCTGTCGCAATTAATGCTAACGTAAATAAAACTAGCATTTGATTCACCTTCCCAGAGAGCTCTGGCGGGGGCTACCTTTGGGAATGCCCTCACATCTCTCTGGTTTTTTTGAATTAAGGTTCCCACATGCCGAGGCACCTCGGTCTGTTTTGAGAGGTGTATGTTCCGGGGTCGCAGACCTTGGGCATACGGTAAGAGTTGTCCGCTATTCCTATTGGAATAGACGGCCAGCTGCCTCCTAAACTGGTCGAGGCACGGAGAAGGGAATGCTGCGTCCCCACAGCAAACTCCTCTCCCGCTATCGGAAGGGCGTGGGACAAGTACCCAATGCCCGACCTACCCGATGCAGGTTTTTCTAGGGTTTTCCCTGCATTTCTTTAGGTGAATGCCGGGTAGGATCCTTAAACCATAGCCCGGGGGCCCTAGTTAACCCTTGGCTACCTTCCTCTACCCTTCCGCATCCCCCCTTTCTAATCCCTTCCTATGCTATTAAAGGGGAGTTGCCCAATGTGGATCACGCTCATGTAGCCTGTTGCCCTAAAAAAAATAAAATAAAATAAAAACGTTGTGCAAACTTGGCACTGGATCCATTTTCCCCCAGGTAAAGTATCAAAAAAAGCTTCGCAGCAAACCAAGCAAACATAGTCATTTCTCACTTGACGAAAAAAAAATTTATTCACACTTTTTTTCTCAATCTCTTTCTTTCGATTTTTAACTTTTTGATATTTTTATTTGTTTTTGTTTAATATTGTTTTTTATTGTTCCTCCTGTAGAGCGTTTTTTTTTAAAAAAAAGTTCGCATTTAATGCGATCTTTTCAAAAAAAGCTGTAACGTTTTGAACCGTGGGGTTATTTGAGTAACTATTACCCAATTAGGCCAAACCTAAATATTTGAAACAAAAGTGAGGTTATGAAAACACGGTCTGATTAAGTACAAAATCCTTTCTAGATATCATAAGTATTATAGATTTATGAGTTTAAGACTTGACTGTTCGAAAAAGCATGATTTTTGACGTATGCAAAATGAATATAAACCGAAATTAATTTTTTACTTTTTCGTTGCAAAACAAACAAAGCGTCGGTACCACTCTATTGAAAAGTCGCCACTGGCTGTCGTGTGGTGAGTCATTTAATGAGATAGCGTGCGGTGTGTAGTTTTCGAGACATTTCGATTGTACACGACAACAGTTTTAAACTAAATTTTAGCCAGCCACAGCTCCTTGCTAGCTCTCTTCACATACAGCCGGTTGTCGGCCCGCCATATAATCTACGAATATGGAGCGTGATAAGTTATTCCCTTGCATAGCCTGGTATAGATGTTTTTAAATACGTAAAAAATTAATGATGCAATGGGTTTGTCCAATTATTATGAAAAGAGACATGTTGGGGGAATTGAGGAGTTGAGAAAATTTCAACACAAGTTTTTCAATTATTTTCGTATGCGTATTGAAAATTTCGACGATCTTCTTACACGGATAGAAAAATCCATTCAAAGCCACAACACATGATTCAGGGAATGTATTCCCCTATACAAATGTTGCAATTCACAATCGCAAAAAAACGTAAGTTATACTTATCTGATATTTATTTATTAAAATAAAATATATTTGCAAAACGTCAGACTTATAAGAAAACATATAATAAAAATTCAACCACCACTATTCATTTCATCCCTACTTTCGAACTTTTCAGGTGGATTCTAAAATTTTAACAAAAATAAATAATAAAATCGACTGTTTAGTGGACGCTCAATGTCAATTCCGAACAGAGTTTTAATTATCGCGTCTCGAGAGGTCTAAAGTTTGTAGAATGTGTAAAATATAGAGGATTTTTCTCAGAACCAAAAAACTTACTTTCTGAATTGATATTGTAAAGGCTTGTTAAGTTTTAAATAATTTTGTTATTGAAAGAGACGGCTTCAAATTGACGGATACTTTGTCTATAACTGGGTTTAGAAGTACAACGAGAAGTGGATGTGTATGTGGAGGAATTCCAGAAAATAACGTAAGAACTGCAATGATAATTACTTTTTAACTCACACGGACTCAGTAAAATGGCATTTGTCTTACATTTAATATATGGAAAAACAAAACTGGTAAAATGTGTGCTTAGATATTTTTTTTGGAACTACCAGAATTTCCAAGCTGTTAAAATTAGTTTTAACAAAATCAATATAGGTATTGTATTGTACTCTCCATATTCCGTCCTTTCTTTATCATCCATATTTTCATATCCATTTCTTACTTCCCTGCAGACTTCTTCCCAAGAATTTCTATTCTGTAATCTGTATTTATGTATTTCCCTACTTTTGTCCTCCAAAACGAGTCGATCATGAACTAAATTTATAAGCCATCCTACGTGATAAAAATGTAAAAAATATAAGTACAAAAATATTTTACTTAAGGAACGCAAATGATGAACCAGGAACAATGTAGACTAGACGAATCGGGGCGGGTGGATGTGAAACCCTCCATAACTTAATCACCCTCAAGGCTGAACTCTGCTGTAGGAGAACCTGGCCCCGTAGACTGTCGGCTGCAGGGTGAACGACGACTCCGTGCCGGCCTAGTGTGAAACGTCTCATAAGATTAACCTTTTCTGTATTCAATCTGATGTCGTTTAGCCGATTGTCGGGTAAATGTGAAACGAGCCTAAGTGACGTTTGAGGTGTCGTCCGGGACGCTGCTCCCCGGATAGTATCCGATTTCGAGCCCAGGGGCAGACCACACGGCGTCTACCCTTAAAACTTGTCTCGACGCTTCTAATCCCATGTAAGTGGGTAACAGTCTCGCTGTTTCCAGTAGTCAGGTGTGGTAGATGTTTGCGAGAGCAACATCAAACTGTCACTAGTCTCAGTGATACACTAGCACTCTCCGGAGGACTCTCAAATGGTGCGACATGATGAGAGGAGTGGGTGAACGGTGGGATAACAGTCGATTAAGGTATCGCTTGCATGAGCTACTCATGGCTGGTAGTATCCGAGAAAAACTGTCTGCTCTGCTTCCACAACTATGTACGTGCAGTAGAGTCAGACTTCATGTGTGGGAGAGGCTGCGGAAGCACCCTCGAACCGTGACTATTCGAGGTATTGGGAGGAATCCTGCTGACAATGGAAGTCTGGAAAGAGGCCTTTCTGCGGTTGCGGCACGTGGGAAGGAAGAGAGGGCGCATGGTTCTCCTGGGGGTCTTTCTGAGAAGCTACCATCCTGTCCTGCCAGGAGGTGATGGAGACTGACTCAATCCGGTCGTCCAGTCTCTTGGAGGGTGGAAGGTACTGGCGATCCCCGCATCAACCATTCTCCAGGAGGCTAAGGTGTCGAGTTGTGGGGACTTGTCTCTACTTTTTAGTTATCTAATGATGAAACTGCCTGGCCATAATTCTCCTCATATCAGTAGCCTGTTGCTATGCGAGGGAGATAGGCCTAACTTGAGAGACACTCTGGGGAACTGGGGTGTGTCAACAAGTTTCAAAGGTCTTCGGGCAAGTACATCTCCGCCCTGCGGGTCGACCCTGAGCACTTGTGCTAACGGAGCAATGTGCGCGGCCGACCTAAGCCGTCCTTTGGGGCAATTTGGTACCTCGGGGTGCGTGGGTCCCTGGTCTATCCTCCAGGGTCCCAAAAGCCCACTCGAGTGTGTTACCGTACGTCCCAGCCAATGGCACACTGGAGTTGGACTCGAGGGGGTATGTGGTTTCGCGGGAAAAACTTTGTTCTGTCGTCCCCTGGGTGCAGGGCCCAGACCGCTTGAGATATAGGAACCCAGGCATCTCCGCTCCCTTCTTTTGGAGGGTTCGAAAAAAGGCACTCAGGGAAATCATTAATTCATTGTCCGTCTTTACTACTACGCTTGGTTTCTTGAATATTTTTGGAAGTATATGCATTTTATGCTCAGTGTGTCAGAATTTTTCCTGATATATAATCGTTTATATACATCCTTAAAAACAACGAAAATATTTTATTTAGTTTTTCAGTTCTCTTCTTATATATAAATTTATTTTTATGCTACTGCAATGAAAGAAATGCACAGAAATTGCTCTCAGTATCCCAAGAAATATCTTTGTTCTGCCACAAGGACATGATCAGAGACTTTTGTATGCTTACCGTACCACTTATTAACGTAGTCACATTTGAGTCACAGTCACGCGAAGCAGAGCGTGTAACAGGAGCAATTGGCAACGGTCGCTTGTCTGTGAAGATGCTCGGCTACTTTGTCGCTATCCGCAGCTCCCAGAAACGACGAGAATTGCGAATCGAGTTTTGTGCCACTTTAACACCGCTCATCAATCCATTAGCATCCGTGAGATCAATAATCCGCCAATTATCAGGAATCGCGAAAAAAAAATACTCTCGCGACGATCATCTTCTGCCACCAACCCCGGGAATATTCTGGTCGCGTATTCAAAACTAATGAAAATTTGTTAAGATAAATGTGAGGTCAACAATTATTGGCATTTATCTGACGGAAAATTGAAGTCGGAATTATTATTAGTTAGCAGACACATAATGACAAGTAAATGGATTGGCGGAATATTTATTCTGAAACTAAATAGAGTGGCAATTGGAAGACTACGTCATGGTTTGCAAGTAAATTCACTAACTCCGATATTTAAAGTATATGGCATACTGAACAATAGCTTTCTTAATGTTCAAAGTCAATCATCAGACTGTAGCTATTTCAGAACATCTGGGCGTCATGTTATATTAAGTCATAAATGACTAACTTCAAATAATGGAATTTCCTATGTATTCTTAGTCTGCGTAATGTATAATAGGACACAAAACTACAAAATACTTTTAAGAAATCCAAGTATCAGTTATAATAGTCTGATTGGTATGTCACATGGTTTGCAAGATGATGTCGGATATTATAATTCCTGGACGCATAAATATATTAAGAACAGGTACTAAGAGAATTCCTCAGAACTGCTCCATCATTAAGAATTCCCAGCCGCCAGCTCAAACCCGACTTTCACTCAGAGGGAAGACGGTTTGTATGCCACCGATAGTGACCCCCATTATCCAACACCTACATGAAGGCTCAATGAAAGGTGGGTCTTTCGATTTTTTTATTGGAATAGGGAGCACGATGATTCAATGAACATGCCACGACCATATAGCAGATAATGTATGCCATCATTATGCTACAAATAACCTTTATATCTTCAAGGACAACGAAATATTTGGTACTGGAATTCCTTTCCTGGCATGTGGAATTACTGATACCAGGTGATGCTCAAGTAATTCGACGTATACTTGAATAATGTTTTAGAAAACATTTTTATCCATCGGATATAAAAATAATTAGTAAACAACCGAGACTGGTGTTGGATCTGGGGTTATGGAAGTCACTGAGATTAATTGACATTCACCATACTGGTTAAGGTGTAGTTCAACCCCCAGAAGTAAGGATGGAAGGGGGCTAAACAAATTTCCGTGTACAATCTTAAAGGCGTATAACAATTTCTACCTAAAATTGTTTATGTTACATACGATCCAGGAACAAACACCGAGGTGTTAAGACACACCTACGACCTCTAGGGGGGGGGGGGGCGGTGGTATTTAAAATCATTCCTTAACGGCCGTTTAATAAAATGAATTTGAGTGTCGTTCTAGAAGTTATGTGGAATCTCAACTCCGTACGTACGGGTGGTGGTGGAAGGCGTTTAGATAAAAAAATAATACGAAAAAGACCGAAATTCCTGTCGATTCCTGGGTAATAGGAGTCACTTGAGTTTAATTCTCGCATCAACCATGGTGTTTAATGTCGTGGAGGAGGACGTGGTTGACAAAAAGTTACCCAGAAGTAGTTTTGACTCTTTTATTTTTTACTCCTTTAAGGTACCGGTAGTATTATTAGACTTTATTAAGTTAGCAATATTACTCACATTAAATACGTCGTTATTTTTAGACGCTCTTATTGTATGTAGTAGGAGAATTCCCGAGTTGTTAAACAACCGTCAGTCATCATCTTGATTTATTTTTAATTAGATGCCGAGGGGTTAGGTCGGGGAGGGGATCAATTTCTTCTCCGGGACAATTTAATGAAATACCTGGGCAACGCCGCGCCGGGCAGTCTTCTAGTGCCATATAAAGAATTTAATCTCTATGTATTGAGAAAATTAAAGAAAACTCTAATGGTGTTTTTATCGATATATGTGCGTAAAATTGTTTATTTTGTGAAGTAAAAGAACACGGGAATATAAAAGAATTAGTAGGCTTCATTTTAGTGTTTTTACCAGGACCTTTTTCAAGCCATCTGGCAGAATAAAATTGTAGAAGAAAATACAAGTGACAACTTGAACAATCTAGAAGAGAAGAAACTGTGCTGATGACCCGAGTTTGCCTAACGGAAGCAAGGCTAGGCTGCGAGAGGGGGTCGACAGCCTACAGCCGAGCTCTTGCATTTCCGCTATGGGTAGGCGTGCCATTGCAACACCACAGCCATAGACCTCATTATAGAATAGAACCGTATCGTCTGCCCGCAACGTGAAAGCCCGCCACGAAATTGATCGTTGCGTAAAAGCGTCATCCCCAATTTCAAGTCAAAACAGTTTAGCAAATGACTTACCTGCCTGTCTTGTCAGTACAAGAAAAATTCTCGCAAATAAGTGTCAATTGTACGTTGTTTTGGAATCATAAAAACAAAATTTGATAATAATTAACGCATGAAACGTCTGAAGTTTAGCAATATTTTACTGCCGTCGTCAAAGTTGTACATTAAATATATATAATAAATATAAATAAATATATATAATATTCATAATAAATATATTGTAATAATCAACTAATAGCGTTGAATTAAATGAAATATTAATCAAAAGGATAGGCGTTAATTAAATGAATGATTAAACAAGAATTTACAAATAAAATATAATTTATTATCAAATTGTGGCTTCAAGAATCAAAACAATTACAATTAAAATTTTAATATCTCAGGGTCTTTATTGGGTTTGATGATTAGGACACGATAAAAGTATAATTTGACTAATGAACAATTCAAAATATTATTTGCTTAAAATTAAAACAATAAGTCGATCAATGAAAGAAAACTGGAAGAAAGCAAACGAACGAACGAAATCTGACTCTATCCTTTAATTAGCGTTTACAATATTATCATAGTTTTGGTTTTTGTTACTTACATACTGTTTGGCTGGTACCAGCATTCTCGGTAGCTTCAGAAGTACACTATTGCAAAATTTTACACTGATTCTAAGTGTCGACTCACAGATTCTACACTATTTGAATCGAAATGGAATTTCTTGGCTCCCAGGAACTCGGATGATCCTCCTAATTATCAGCTATCTGATGTCTGATTGCCTTACAGGAATCTTACGAGTTGCTAATTTATTAGTCTTTTACTGATTTGGATTTAAACTGCAACGTAGCTCAGTGAAGATTTGTTTTAAATGTTTATTCTCTCGTGGCTGGTCCTAAATGTAGACTCTGCTATTCCGCTCCTTGATGCTGACCGAAACTAACTTTACTTTTAAATACTTTAGATCGTCTCGACTATGTTTCTGACACGACCACTTGCTGTCGTTTCTGGCTGCTGAATCAAAACTTCATCCGTCCACATCAATCTTTCGGCACCAACTCCCAAGTTTTATTACTTGTTCCGTACTTCGCAATCTCTCGACACCAACTAACTATCCTAGTGCCTCCCGAGTTTGAACGCGCATTTCCATTTCGGCATTTTCTCAAAGCAACAGAGCTCAGCGCTATTGTCGCTCAAAATACCGCTAACAATTTATTCGCTAACAGAATGCTACAGAGAATGCTTTTTTAATTTCTAATACAATCAATTAATGGCCTAATTAATTGGCATTACAATATATAATATTCGTGTTTATAAGTTGTAGTTAATCTTATTGGCCTCGTCGTATCCGTTCAAAAACTTTGTTCATAATAAAGAAAGCAGTATTTCTCGGTTGAAAGAATGAATCAAATCTTCTAGCGACGTTTCGATGACGTGACTTAGCTAGGAAACGGTTACAGTAAACGCCATCGAAACGTCGCGGGTACAAATTTTCACTCGATTAGAAGCCCGAGAAGATTTTATCCTTTCTTCATAATGTTAATCGCGCTCTTCTCCTCCAAATTACACCGGATTACGGTGGTCATGAAACATGAATAAGTGAAAAAATGGATTTTCTGATGAGTTGGACAAAATAGTGCTAATTAGTTCTCAAAAAATTAATTGTAATATATATTATAAACCTTGAAATATTTTAAATATTTAACAAGCATTAACTTTTTAATTTTTTCCGTATATTATAAGGGATTTTGTTGTAAATGCTCTAGCAAAGTTTCAACACAATACAATATTATCCGTACAACATAAAAAACAAGTGTAAATCTTAATACTGATTTGAATAAGAATGCTCTTTTTTTGTCTGTTTGAGTGCTTTTCTGAATCGAATTTATTATCTCGAAATTATATTTTCCTGTGCCGGAAGGGAAACGCCAAAAACAATATTTTCCCTCCTACTCACGTGTCACAGGAAGCAACGAACCTTTCTCTCATAAGCATCTTTCTTTTTAAGCACACTCGTCTCCCCATTTGTGAAGAACCTATAATAGAAAACGTAGTGCGTTTCACCAGAGCGACTCAGTATTCGGAAAGAGTGAAACGGTGGTGGCTAGGGAAAGTTTTCTTTGTGGTGGTCCCGAGAAGCCGCGCACTAAATAAGTAAAAATAAAATTCCTGAAATCCTCAAACATCTGTTAAACAAAGTATAAAAGCCAGAAACACATGTTACGACCAAAACTTTTGACAAACACTAACTACATATTATGAAATAAGTTTTCTAGCATCACGAACTCTGCCATTCTAACCAATTGGTTCAGGAAACCTACATACTCTGGACGTGTTCTCAATTATCTTTCTGATCATCCTCCAAACCAAAAGAGAGATATGGTATACAATCTTGTAGACAGAGCTATATTACTTTATAACTCCAAGTTCCATCAACACAAGTTAAATATTGTCCGAAATATTTTAATGTCCAATGAGTACCCTTTAAATTTTGTTATTATACACATAAACAGCAGACTGAACAAAATCCAATATCCTACTGTCACTCGTCCCCAAACTCCTCAAGCCAAATTTTTTCTCGTACTCCCTTTCCTGCTTGATTAAATACCACAAGGACCCACTAGACACCTACAGCAAACATTGTGTTGTTTACAAAATCTCTTGCTCTAATCGTAATTCCTGCTGCATAGGGCAAACAAAACGTTCCCTTAATACACGTATCAAAGAACATATATCTAATATCAAATTTCCCATTGATAAAATCTGTTGTCTTCAAACATATAATCAATTCTAAAAATACATTTAATGCTAAACATACATTTGAGTGGCAAAATACTAAGATTCTAGACATTGACACCAGGTACAATTCATTTCAGAGATGCTTCACATTAAATCTAACATCACAGCTATACAGGCACTATGAAACTCAACAATTGCTATGATCCCTTATTATTACGCTAAACCTTCTGTTTTCCCATTGTCGTTGCTCCCTTATTGTTACGCTAACTCGTCGGCTCTCACATTGACGTTGCGTTTTCGTCTGTATTGAGTTTTGTCAACTGACAAGTGTAGTTGCATCGCGCTAGGCTCTTCTTCGCGCCGGGGGAAAGGGACAAGGATCCTAGAAACGTTGCGTGGTATTTATATTAGCACTTTTTTGTCTGAATCTTTCTTCTTCAAAATAGACTGTTTGTTTGTGTGTATGTTCTACACACGAGATCGTAGACACGACTACCATCCCCATATTATATTATCTAACAAGTGCAGTTAATTTAAAAGTTCTTCAAGAAAAAACATTATAAAAGACAATGGAAATTTCTGGGTATTCCAAGAACTAGGATAAAAAGTGTGTTTATGAATCTAGTTTTTTAATAATCTTCCTGATCACTAAAAATCCTGAAAGTATTAATCAATCATTTTAGAAAAAGTTAGACACGATTCTATTAAGCATAGCTTTGACACTTTTGAAGAATATCTTACATAATAAATTCAGAATATATGTTTTGTTTACTTACAAATTTTTTTAATTAGTAACTTACGTAATAGCCCGTATATTGTCATGTATTAAAATTCATTATTGGTAGTCTTCTTAAAACTTGTTGTACAAATTAACTATGTATATTGTATTAGTTTTATAATCTGTAACTGTCCAATAAATTTTAATTGACATTTTTACAAATTGAATCGAATGTTAATAAACTTCATTAATTGTTATAGTATGACTGAAAATTTTTGCAACTATATTTTTTCTTTTTAATTGTTGAACATTTCTATTTTGTTTTCTCCATGTTGCTTAATGAAAATAAAATAAAGAATAAGAAAGTTAGTCAATTCAGACAAAAAGTGTCCCGTTCGTCAGGTGCGATGAAAAGCCTAGAGCGACACAACTGCACTTGTCAGTCGACAAAACTCAACTTGTCAACTGACAAGTGCAGTGGTGTCACTCTAGGCTTTTCATTGCCACTGATGAAAGGGATAAGGTTGTCACTCTAGGCTTTTCATTGCCACTGATGAAACGGATAAGGATCCCAGAAACGTTGTGTGGTATTTATATTATCATTTTCTTGTCTGAATTGGCTATCTTTCTTATTGAATATATTTATTTATCGGAATGATTTTAAACCTGAAAGAAAGACAATGGAAAACGTAGCGATAGTCAATTTCACGATTAACTCGCACTAGTTATTTTACTGGCACCGTTTTCAGTGAATGGTTCATATTACATAAATAATAGACGGGATATTTATCTGAAAAACACGGAAGTACTGAAGCACATGCAAAAGTTGAATATCACATTCACACGCATTTTCTTTGACAACGGCTGAACCGGTCTTGGCCGTTGTGCGATATCGCACCGCCTACAACTTGTATAGCCGGATGTTCCGTATCTTGATATCGCTTCACATAAAAGAACCCTTTCATGTAAATGAATGGAAAAAATTCTTGTCAGCAGTTTTCAAACGGTTGATTTGAAGATTGGGCATTATCCTGCTCTTTATAACGAGCTTATTTAATCACGTTATCAATTGCATTAAGGAAGCAACGTCTTTGTAAAAGTTACTCTACATTAAAAGTATAAATTAAATTTTGAACATGCAGTTAATTTTACTTCCTGAATGTGTCAACGACTGATAGCTAATCACCACTAGAACAAAATAAAAGTGAATTTTATAATATAAACAACTTTCTTGTATATAAATACGGATAATGTAGATATGACAACCAAGTCAGAATTGTAGCTTATAAATTTATTCTTGCACATTATTTCTATTCTATTTAGACGTGACTTTGTCATCTTGTCTCAGCTCTTTACCCATCGACAAATCTTGAAGTTTTGCTGTAGTCGCTTCCAGATTGTCCGTGACTTCTCAACATCTTAGCTCAGATTTAATGAACTACTGCTGATGCAGTAGAACTATCTGAATTGAATTTAAAGAATTTTTGAAATATAGTTAGCATTTCGTTGTGTATCCTATTATAAATCACGTTTGTCCTTTAGCTGACTTAATTTCAGAGTACTTTGTATATTTGTCAATATTTCACATATTTCTATAGTTCCGTATACTACGGGGAGTATTTCCAATTACGCCTCCCCCCTTCACCCAACCCCCCCACACACACAACTTTTATATCATCATTATTCTCTTTTATTACGCTCGGTTTTGATTATTTTTCATTTTAATTCATTCTAGTCATGTGGTATATGATTCTCATTCTCACTCTATCTTGTACAACAGATTATATATACCTTATTTCTTTTAATACATATATGAATTATTCTGTCGTATTGTCGCGTATTACACTATTTGTCAGCTGAATTATTTGCTATCTGCCCGTGGTTACTTTACTATCATCTCCTTGATTACTCAATGTTTTCGACTTCTTAAGTCCTCTTTTATCATCTTATTCTTAGTCTAATAAGGAACGTAGGTTTTCCCGGTGTAGTTGCTGAATGAAGTTCTCTCGGGATTCCAACCGGGTAGCGTAGTTTTGTAAACACAACAGGTGAAGAAGATGGCGGTGCTAGCCATCGAAACGTTGTGTTTACAAAACTACGCTACCCGGTTGGAATCCCGAGAGAACTTCATTATTCTTAGTCTCTTTACACTTGCCCCTATCCTCAATTAAATATTGGTCTTTCGTTGCTGTTTTCAGTGAATTCAATTGATTTCGGAGTGTATGATAATTGTGTCTGTATTATTTATGCTTAATTTTTACATTAACTGGTTCACACACCTAATTAAGTTTCGTCTTCACAAGTTTGGAAGTGTCTATTCTGATCCTATTTTCATTATGTGCTTCATTATTACAAACTTTTGGTGCTACATAATATAGTTTCTTTTACAACTGTCAGTTTATGTTTCCCATAAGTCGACACGTAATCGACGCTTTGGAAAATATCAGGATCTTGGAATAGATTTTCCGAGTTATGTTTGGTAGAATTTTCTGGAGAAATTGTAGCGGACAGAGGACGGAACATGATATAACTAGAAAATAAGATGAGTTATAAAGAAATAAAACAAAAGAAAAAAGAATAGAAAACGTACATTTCGAATTTCAATGTAAAAGTTGTCGAAGTTATCACGTCCATCGACTTCCTTCGTTCGTGCCATATAAACCTTAACGCACTGTTTTCTATGGAAGGTATCACGAGGAGAACCAAGGAAAATTTAGTAGCGTATACGGTATCGTTAATAAACGACGGATTGAACGTTTCCCTCCCTAGTTCCATTTCAATAATGAAAATAATGAACTAGTGTCATCTAATTCTAATTAGGCTAAAAGTTAGACGAACGTAGACTTTCTCAAAGGTGACCCACATATTTATTCGGATTAGTATATATTTTGCCTTGGCCACTACACTACAGAAATATTCTCTTGGAGTTCTGGGTTATTGTGGCTATTTTTTAAACTATGTTTGTCATGCTGCGTTGATCTACCGCTTTTGTTTTCAATTTAATTTGTTTTTTAATTTCATCTAATAAACTACAAACGATAAAACAAAATCTACGGGATATAAATTTGACTGGATACAATTACTTATTATGATGTTGGAATCTTTTTTATTATTACATCAGATACGTCGATGACATTTTTTTGTAATGTTAATACCTTTCAAATCAACCATATAGTCAATAACTTCAATAATTATCATCCCAACTTACAATTCACACATGAACTTGAATTTAACCATTCTCTTAATTTCCTTGATGGCGCAATACTTCCATTCTCACCAATTGGTTCAGAAAACCTACATACTCTGGACGTGTTCTCAATTATCTTTCTGATCATCCTCCAAACCAAAAGAGAGCTTTGGAATACAATCTTGTAGACAGAGCAATATTACTTTCTAACTCCAAGTTCCATCAACACAACTTAAATATTGTCCGAAACATTTTAATCTCCAATGCGTACCCATTAAATTTTATTATTAAAAACATAAACAGCAGACTGAACAAAATCCAATATCCTACTGTCAATCGTCCCCAAACACCTCAAACAATTTTTTTTCTCGTACGCCCTTATTACAAATTTCTACATCACAAATTTATCCAAATATTCAAAGAATATCAAATATCCATCATTTACAGACCCAGTAATATCCTTTCCTACTTGATTAAAAACCACAAGGACCCACTTGACACCTACAGCAAACATTGTGTTGTTTACAAAATTTCTACTCTAATTGTAATTCCTGTTACACAGGGCAAACAAAACGTTCCCTTAATACACGTATTAGACATATGTCTAATATCAAATTTTCTATTGAAACCTTCTGTTTCCCATTGTCATTAGTCCCTTATTGTTACGCTAACCCTTCGCTGTCCCATTATCGTTTCGTTTTCGTCGCTTTTGAGTTTTGTCAGATGACAAGTGCAGTTGTGTCGCTCTAGGCTCTTCTTTGCACCTGACGAAAAGGACATGGATCCCAAAAACGTTGTGTGGTATTTATATTAGCACTTTTTTGTCTGAATATTTCTTTTTCAAAATAGACTGTTTGTTTGAGTGTTTGTTCTACACACGAATCAGAAACAAACACTGTGGCGATAAGACACGACTACCAACCCCGCGGACTGGGGTGGAAGGAGGTTGAAATTCTCAAGCATGCTGAAACGGCCAATGTGTGGGTCGAATAAAGTTTTTCTTTGCCGATGAGACGGATAGTATTTCTCCCGATGTTTTTTGTGTATAATTTTAACACCTTTCTTTATAGAGGGAAGCACCATTAGGTGCGTCGTTAAATAAAAATAATGCAAAAACAAACGAGATTGGAGTACAAATCGGTGTAATGGATGTCGCTGAGTTTGTCACATTCAACTTGTTGCTTTACCCCGCGGGCGGGGGTTAAAACATGTTTTACTATCAATGAGATTGATAGCGTTTCTCTCGATGTTTTTTTGTGTATAATTTCAACTCCTTTCGAGGGAGCACCCTTAGTGGTGAGGGTAGAGGTGCGTTACATCAAACTAAAACGGAGACTGGAGTGAACCCTAGGTAATAATAGATGTAGCTGAGTTTAATTATAACAACCCGGGCAACGAAAAATACATGTCAAATATTCCCGAAATTGTAATTTTTCCACATCATATATATATTGTAATGATTTCGCAAATGAAAGACAATTAAATCGCCAAGTTGAGGCGCCAATTTGTAGTAATTTAAATATTAAAATGATAGGATTGTTTTAATAATCAAGATTTTAAAATAGACAAACAAATTAATTTATTAACGCACAAGCAATTAAATTTACACAAGTTATTTAGGCAAATAAATTTCAATTTACATTATCAATTAATCTTTTACAATAAATGACTATATCTCAGAGTCATTTACTGGGCCTTTAATAAAGAAATACATGTTAACAATTAAATTTTATCAAGCTATTATGGACTTAATTCAGCAATAGATTTATTACAATGCAACACCATAAAATATGAACTTTAAATTCTGAACAAAATCCTAAATCTGACGACAATATCTTTACTTATGAGTTTACAGATCGTAATTCTGTGGAAATTTACCTTAGTACTCAAGGAAATTGTCTCGTTCGTACACACACACTTATTGCACTTTATAGACAGGCCATTTTATCCACGGACTCTAATAAACACTGTTTAGTTTTGCAATAGTTGGTTCACTGTTCGTTTACGAATTCCTATTAGCTCGTTCCGAAGATTGTTGACTGCTGGATGTAGTTGCCTGGGCTTCCAAAATTGAAGAAATGGTCTGAATCGAGAATATAATTAATTTATCCTCAACACTCTAAACATTCAGTGTTGAATACCACGTAGTTATCTCACAGTTCGCAAAATTTTTTAGCTGTTGTTACATGTATCCAGACACTTTCTGGATTTTATACTTTTTGTCTAAATACTGCTATATTTCCCAGACGACTTTACTGGAGCTCGCCTCCCCACAGACTCTGCTATGCGCGTGTAGCGAACCAACCTCTACAATACTCACAAACATTGCATTCTTGCCACATTCTTGTGTACGACTTGTGTGTTTTATGCCGCTAACAATGCGAGTCCAAATTTTTGTTTATTAATTAATTATTTCCTCTTAATTACCACAATATATATATATATTTGAGAAAAAAGAAGCAAACGACAAAGACTAACGCAGTATTTTACTTATCAAACTCACAAGCAGCGAAAAACTTCTACCGATTTATTTATTACAATACCTTGTTACTGGTTTCATGATCTGCAGATATGAAGTGAAACAGTATGTGTTTTCCCCTTTAATTACAACGAGTGCTTGCTGGTGGAATACGGCACGAGTGGTCGTGAGTTCATGACCCGAATCGTAAAGAAACAAGACACTCCCATTGTGGCACGGAGAAATCTCCGGACATCCTCACACTCGATGGGGGCATTCATAAGCATCGGAGGAGAGATGCTGGCGAGGATAATGATGCCTTTGAAGCTCTGTTGGAAAACAAAGGGAAACGAGGTCAATAATTAACATACTGACTTCTGAGGAGTGAAGAATTGCAGCATTTTGTACACGCAACTAATTGCAGACATGGAATTGCGTCAACATAAACAATTACACAAATAGACTTAAATGAGATTCATGTGAGATGATTTACTAACCTTACACCTGCTTCACACAACCTGGTATATCTAGGTTTGTTGAAGTCACAGAATGTTACTGAAAATTAGAATGTAGTCTTACCGTCGTTTGGATTCGTTTAGAACTTGAGATAATTTGTTGCAGTCGTATCTTTGGAAAAACAATATGATTTGGGCGATTCGTATATATGATACAGAGATAAATTCGTTAATACTGGATAATGCGTAAGTTTTTCAGTAATATTCTATGCTAACCAGATTTCTACGAACGTAAATTATAATTGCTTTGCTTATCCTTGTAGCGTTTAAAGTATGCATATGACAGAGGTCTCTTCTCTGATTGAGACGTCGTTTGGTCCAAATAATCAAATTATAAACATCCGCATTATTTTTGAGGCTGGACACATCTTGTCAGAGATTGTATATTTAATTCATATTGAATATTTTATTTTTAACATTTATCATATTTGCAGCTTTATGTTAACTGGCCTCACTTAAAAAATATATTAGTACATTTAATTCTCTTTCGCGTTGTTCAGGATTATTTCATTGCTCAATATACATTACTCCACTACACTCACATGACAATTCTAATGTTATTCACTTAAAATACAAATTATTTCAAATACTTCAAACAATGGATTAAAACTGAACTTATTATTAGGAGTTTTCATATATAATCTTCCTATTCATAATTAAGAATATTTACATTCGCGGGGTCCCTCAATATTTTTCATTTTCTATAACTGTACACAATTAGAAATTTAATTAAAACCACACATTTAGTTTTCCCAGAGTGATGTCTACGTTTCTAACAAGATTATCAACATTTTTATCTACAATCACTACATTTGTATCCTCCGCGTAGAGAATTGGTTTAAGAGGATGTACGAATCCTGAAAGATCATTAATATAAATAATGAAAAGTAAAGGCCCAAGAATCGAGCTTTGAGGAACACCGCAAGTAATTAATTCCCAATCTCATAAATGAAGATGCCCATCTTTAGTTTCGACCGCTGCCTTTGTTTACGATTTTTTTAGATATTATTATAGGAGAAGTAAGGCGTTTCCCCGTACGCCATAAGATTCTAACTTTCGAAGTAAAATTTCATCATCAACCGTGTCGCATGCCTTAGAGACATCAGAAAATATTCCAGTTACCTTCAATCGCTCATCCAATGAATTTGGAATAAATTCGTATAATAGTGGATTTTCATTTAAGAAAGCCATGCTGGGAGGAACTTAAAATATTATATTTTCTCAATGAATCATGTAATTGTATGTGAATTATTTTTTCAAACATTTTGGAAAAAATACGAAGCAGAAAAATGTGCCCATAATTTGATACGTCGGATGGGAAACATTTCTTGAATAATTCACTCTGTCGTATAAAGAACAAGCAAAATCTATATCAAATATTTATTTATTCCAATTTTTATCGTTCTGCCGTAATCGATTCGTTTCAGTTTATAATATTTCGTTTCGAATAACTTGCGTCATTTCTTTCGTTTTCGATTCACACGCGTACAGTATAAAGTGTGATATCTCCAAGTGATTTAGCCAATACTTTTATAAGTTCAGTAATTTTTACTTTCAACGCAATTGGTACTAGTGCAATGCCGAGGTGATCTTGCTTCAATGCTCTATTTTAGAGCACTAAATGTATTCTCTTACAGAATGTATACATTACTTCGACGAAAATTTTTATAACAACCTGACTATACATTAACGTCAACATTAAACAGATCTCAAATTAGGTTCATCAATCATGCGCACTCAATATAGGTTAATTTATTATTATTACTTATGCAGCTGATAAGACATATCTGTGATGGTACTAGTATATGAACGCAGCAGACTCCCACGGACAAGCTCGTCATGCGAAAATCCTTCATTCCCATGAATTATCGTGGTTGCCGTAGTTCCCCGCGTGGCGTCTTAGACACAAATATACTACCCGTAAGACTAGAAACAACTTCAACGTGACAAGTTAGAAAAAGCACGAATGATTTTTTATATCCAGCTATAGTTATATGAAGCAGAAGAAGATTTATATATATATATATATATATTGTAATGCCAATTAATTAAACCATTAATTGTTTTTAAATAATTTGAATTGTTAGCGAACAGTTTGAATTATAGAGAAGAGTGAGCAAAGCAACAATGAGCGGCGAGCTCTGTTCCTATTATTGAGGGTTCGGAATGGCGATTACGCGCGCAAAAGTATGGGCAGTCTTCAGTCTACCACGAGAGGAGAGACATTGTAAAAGTTAGTCTAAGTCTACGGCGAGGCGCGAAACAGTAAAGTCGACGTATACGGTCAGCCACGAAAGGAGAGACATTGTAAAATTAAATCCTCACCGAGCTACTTAGAAATTTTCAATCCAAACCGATAAATAATGCGGTAAAAGGCTAAAATCTGCACCTCATAAGATTCCTGTAAGCAAGCAGTTAGTTGAACCTAGTAGATGTGCTAACAATTAGCCAACGGAAGCAAGGGTTTGCTTCATTATAAAGAACTTGAACATTTTCGTGCTGAGGGAAAACGACATCAGATAGCTGACCAATTAAGAGGATCATCCGAGTTCCTATAAGCATAGTAATCGCATTTCAACTTCATAAGTGTAGAATCTGTGAGAAAAATTTAGATATGTGTGTAAAAATTTTGCAATATAATGTACTTTTGAAGCGCTAAAAGATTGCTGGTACCAGGCGAACAATACGTAAGTAACCAAAACTTTAATAAAATCTGTAAACTAAAAGGGTAAAGACAGATTTCGTTCGTTTTTCTTGTAGCTTTTCTTTCATTTATCAGCACATTATTTTGAAGTAAATTTTAAACTGTATTGTTAATAAGATCATTCAATAATTCTCACAGTAAATCATCAAACCCAGTAAAGACCCTGAGAGATTAAGAGATTTTCATTTTATTGTAATTGTTTGTCAATTTTAGAAGCCACAAATTAATAAATAAATTTATTTGTAAAATTTTGATTAATTTTTCATTTAATTAAGCCTATCATTTTGATCATTACTTAAATGGCTACCACAATGTGGGGCAAAATTAAACAAAGCTTAATTATTGATTATTACAATATATATATATATATATATGTATTTTTTTAAAAAAATTATTTGACAAAACTTTTATCCAAAGATTATTTGTTGGTTAGATATAATATGTACATAATTTACATGGTAACATGGTAATTTTGTTAATCCAGCAATTAACCTAAATTTTGCAAAATTAACATATATGTATGTTTTCAGACTGTAGAGAAAACTAATAAATAAAAATTATGACCTAAAATTGTCTAATGTTTATTTATTTATCAGAAGAAGATTAATTCGGTACTTGTTCCCTGCCTTTCGTTGGCGGGAGAGGGGATTTCTGTGGGTTTGACAGAATTTCCCGCTGCGTGTATCGACCAGTTTAGGAGGCAGCTAGCCGACTATTTCAATAGGAATAGCGGACTAGTTCTACCGTATGCCCAAGGTCAGCGACCTCTGAAAACAGGCCGAGGTGCCTCTCATATGTGTCCCTTAGTTCAAAAAAATGAGAGAGAAGAGACTTTTTTTAGGGTAACTGGCTACATGAGGGTAATCCACATGGTGGCAACTCCCCTTTAATAGCAAAGGAATGGATTTGAAAGGGTGGATGCGGAAGGGTATAGGAAGGTAGCCAAGGGTTAACTAGGGCCCCCGGGCTATGGTTTAAGGATCCTACCCGGCAATTCGCCTTAAAGTGATGCAGGGAAAATCCTAGAAAAACCTGCATTTGGTAGGTCGGGCATTTGGTTCTTTTCCCACGCCCTTCTGATGGTGGGCGTGGTTTTTAATATTTAATACAATACGCGTATGGGAAATAATACTTTTATTAATGCAATATTACATGGCTGCGACAAATTAAGTCCTAATATTATATCTGTCAGGCTTCCAGGTTTTTCCCGGTGAATTACATGCATGATTTTCTCTCGGCAGTCGTCGAATAGTCACTGATTACACGCAAGCCTACAACCCGGTTGGAAACCCGAGAATAATTAATTATTTCATATCTTTGTTTAGGATAGTATTAAACTGTATAAAGGAACTTTCAATGTGGTTTCATAAAATTGTCGGTTGTGAGTACGGCTTATTTAATTTTATTCGCCATTTACTAAAAAAAATCACCTAATTATCTCGCTTAACATATGGGCAAAATAATTAATTTAATTGTCACCATCTCAGACAAAAATAGTGAGAAGGTATTATTTATAATTAGTTTTCATTTTTTGGCTACATCGGAGAATGGAATATCAATATCATTTATATATAATGTGAAAATCATAATTTATCAGCAATAGCTCCTAAAGTATTCTACATTACATTGGAGTCAAAATTTATTTCTTTAACTAACAGAAAGCGCAGATCTCGGTTTCTTGTTATAATTTTATTTCTGTTGTTAGTATAAAAATTTCAGAAATTTTCATTCCATTGAATAACGAAATTATTCTGCCTTTCTTGTAATAGCTCTCCAGACTTTCTTTAAACCTTTATTTAACCGTGTACATCAACGCATAAATCTTTTTCGACCGAGTGACTTGAACGAAGACCAGTTTATGCCTAATCATCAGAAGCCTCCTTGGGAAAGCAATCCTGAGTGAAGGAGTGTAACTGGTTTAGCTATATGTCTCTTTAGCGTGGGTGGTGTCTGAGTCACGGGCTCCCACAAGTCTGGAGGCGACCAGACAGCGCAACCACGATCATTGACCAGTTTAGGTTTCACCACGCGAAACACTATAAAGAACGTCCCTACAATTTTGGCCGGAGTTAATGACGTCATTATATGAAGTTCGTGAAAACATATGCTTAGGTAGGATTTCAGAGAAATTATATTTGTGCATTACGTTTGTAACCTCGTGCCCTTAAATAAGTCCAAGTGGAAATACGTAACAAATAAAGTATACGGGATGTATCCGTTTGTTATACTCTTCCATCTAATACTAATTGTGAAATTACAATTATATTTAATTAGTTCTTACGCGATTTATTATTACGATCAATACTGTGACTAAACCAAATTCTATTATAAACAACCTAATAAATATCTGGAAAAATTATATTAAGAATAGCTTTATGTATAAATAAGTCGTTTAACGTTATATATTTTACTTTCCTTTCATAATTGTAAAATGCATGTTATTTCACACATAATATACTGAAACGAATTTCCACAAAGCGTTTATTGTTTAGTTAAAACTTAAGTTGGTATTATTTAATATTCCGCTTAAAACAGGTTTTATTTGGCATTCCACCGCATAAACCTAATTTCACACACGTAAAATAATTTATAGTACATCAGAGTTTAGATACGGTCAATTAATCAATAACGTTATTCTCCCAAGTGGAACCCAGCGCTTTTTCTGACTTGGACTTCGTCATTCACGACGAAGCTCACGACTATACGCAAAACTATTTCGAGTTGATTATTCACACTGGTTCTTCTGCTGTGGAACAACCTCCCACAATCTTCCAGAAGCAGTTTTGCAATAACGAGATTTCTGTGCATGCAACGCCCGTAGCCAATGAAGATGTCACTGCCAAGGCTAGTCTCGTTCCCATTACGCAAGCGAATTACGAAACGAATTGCAATTAAATGCGGTGACGATGAAGACATCCGCACCTCAAACACGAGTCCTCCAGGATTCCTTTCTTTTGGGAATAATTTCAATGACATTTTATTTCAAGAAAAGAGCAAACGCAAAGATTCTGAGTCATCCTGAACCTTCAAACCAAAAATACGGCTGAGGTTCGCCTTTTGTACTTAATTTTTCCAGTAGTGTACAAGATTAAGAATTTTGACTGCACAGAAACACCATCTGGACATAAGAACACCACTTAGTTCCTGATTTAAAAAAGCTTGTAATTTTAATTCGATATAATATCCTAATACACCTAAATCTAATCCTCTTCTTGTGTGTGTGTATGTATGATCAAATTTGATCAAATTTCGTACACGTGTTCCCTTTCAAACCTGAAACGAACACTGTGGGGGTCAACTCTACCACCCCCGGGCACCCAGCTAGTTTTATATATTTGTAATCATGCGTTGCCATTAAGATAAGTGGCTAGCTGCAATGTTTTCAGTATTGTTATTCTTAACTATAAATGAGTGCTACTGGAAATTGGGATTAATCCTCTATGTAATTACTTCACCTTAAAATATCAAGCATTCTACGGAAGGTTTTGCTAAATATTTCATTTGGCGAGAGACGGCATGCAACCAAAGACAATATATTTTATTGTTGTGTTTGATTTGCTCTTTATACCTTCAAGAAAAATAATTACATACTCGAAATAGTGCAATAAATTTTCCTGTTTTTCATATTAATAGGGATCTGGTCGTTTGCCCGACACACACTTGCCCGAAGTACCTTTTTCCGACAGGTCATTTTCCAGAATAGTGCGTTTTTACGAAAGAATCAATATCCCAATTGACGTTGGCCCGACTACATTATAAACTATACATATTGTAAAACACTTAATAGATTAGTTATCTTATTATAGATAATTATTATTGTAAATTAAGTTAATGCGCGGAACAATTTCAACCAAATTTGGTGCACGTATCACTGAAGATCCATGAATAAACACCGTGGATTTAATTCTAGGACCAGTATGGGTAGGACTGTAATGGGGTGGAATTTTCAAAATATGCGTTAACGGCTTATATTTTATGGGACTTGAACATTCCCATAAAATATAAGCCGTTAACAATGTTACTTTCGATGTTTTCAGTGACAAATTTCATCTCCTGACGGCATAAGAACAGTTTTAGGATTGAGGGGAGGGGGGGTGAAGGTGATTGGAGTTGATAATAATAATTTGATATAGATTCGTGTCGAATTCCCTAACACTGGATTCTACATCAATGTCGGGAGATATTACCATCCCTTTCACCCCCACACGTAGAGGTTAAACTTTAAATCAAATCAGCGACTACCATAACATCGGACTGGACGCCTCGGTCGTTATGACAGAATTTTTTAATTATCCCCTACCACCCATAGTGGTGCTAGAGCTATGTTAAATCCTCGGGATTTGTTACTGGAACTTAATTGATACGGGTACCAAGTTTCGTTGAAATTATTCCAAGCTTTAGTGAGCAAGTTAATTTACAATAATAATCATGTATAATAAGATAACTGACATAAAAAGTATTCTACAATATTAATATTATGCTTTGTTTCGTAAAAACGCACTTTTCGGGAAAATGACCTGTCGGGCAAACGTCAATCGGGAAATTGTTGTCGGGAAAACGTTCTTCGGGTGTGTGTCAGGATTTGGTACCATACCCATATTAATATAAGAACTTTGTAAAATTTTGAACACAGTTGGAAGTAAAAGTAATAAAATTGTTTGGAAATGGAACTGTACTATTTACGTCATTAAATAAAACTTAAGAGATGCCAATCTTAAACCTATGCATTGCGAGACACGAAACGCGAACTTACAAGAACTTGGAGAAATAAATTGTGGCTATGATTCGATTAGTCGGGAGGCTGAAGCAGTGACGAGAGATTCGGAAACCAAGTCAGGCAATGAATGCTATGCGACAGGCCCGTGGAATGCACGGCCTTGAATAGCCGAACCTACTTCACATCTCAGTCCTGCCAACTGCGTCCTCTTGTTTCGCTTTGGCACCTTGCGAAAATTGAGGCCAAAATGATCCTTAAGTACCATTTGGGGTCTACAAAAGTCTCTTAAACTGGCAGTAGGAAAATTGTGCAGCAAACAAGGTGCGGTTGGACTAGGCACAAGAAAAAACAATTGCAACTGGTAACCTCCACGAATCGGTCGTATCCGTAGTTTACAAATTGAAGACTTTTCTGTAATGATGGAAACTAAAGGGTATTAATTACGCAGCGTCTCATGGTCGAAGATTGGAAGGACTGAACAGAATCCTCTCTAGAGGTTTTGTTAAGGACATTTCCTGCCGAAGGATGTGAAAGTTGCATTATATTTCTTGTTTACTGACTTCACAGGACAATCCGGTACGGCACTTATTATTCCATTTGCGACCCCCTGAGATATGCTTCTAGCAGATGTACGATTACGCGGGGAAACTATCAATCTTCCCTCTTACTTCACATCAATGCAGCAGTGCTCAAGTCAGAATCGATACATAGATGCTATTTACAACTACTTTGAACATGCCCCATGACAGTACCTAACAAATATGCCAAATTTTCCTTCATATGTCTTTAGTTTCTTTGTAAAGCACTCAACACTTGAAAGTAAAGTCTCTAGTAGTGCTTCAGGTAAAGTTTATCTGCTTTCTATGGTTCTATTTACAAATGAGAATTTGCCCACATCTGTTCTTTGCGCTTTAGTTCGAATTTACCTAAAGTGGTAATTTCTCCCTATGTAGATCGGGCCAAGTAACCTCACATTTGTTTTCGCCCAGGCCCGATACCCTCTCAAAGGCTTGAAGATCGCGCTTAGTCTAGCCTGTTCTCTCCGATGCCCGCTGTACACTCTCGATAAGGCGCTCGCCGAGGCACTCGACGAGACTTTCGCCGAGGTTCAAATTAAAGGTGGGCTTGTACATGCTCAGCAAGTCTCGTACAATGGGCCACTTGTACTTCCTTCAACGATAATGGATGAAAACTGCTACCACTCTAGAGGCATTTTCTCCATAATTGTAGGCCTGTTAATTATATATGTGTACATTTACGATAAAAAGGATTATAAATCCTTGGACTCCCAGGAGGCGGTGTATGACATTAGTTAATTGTTCTAGAAAACGGTTTGTATTAATTATTAAAAAATTTCTGACATTTATAATAATGTAGATAAGTAAATATATGGCCTTGAGTTATAAAATTATGTTTATAAGCAAAAAATTCAATATACGACAACGTTTCGATTTATTTTTTATGACCTCTACAGGTTTAATATCTGTTTTTTAATTTCAATTATAGTCGCATCGATGGCTAGGTTATTAGCAACTTGTTTTGCACTTTATTTCTTTTCACTGTTGGGTCACTAATTTTGTGAGTGTTTTTCGGAATGGAGACCTGACACATGCAACATCCATGCCCTCTCCGGGATTCGGACCCGTGACCTATGTGATGCGAGGCAGTGACGCTGACCACTACGCCACAGTGGGTCGGCATACTCTGTACGTAAATCACGCTAAAAATTTAGAGGTGCGAAGCAAAACCTCGCGTCTGAAATTTTTGTGACATTTGTATACAAAAAGGAAAAAACGTCATCGTATATTTAATGTTTTGTTGATAGATATAATTTTCTGACTCAAGGCCATATCATTATTTATTTATTTATGCAATTCTTCTTCTTCATTTTTAATTAATTTTTTCTCCGAATGCCTCATATTGGTAGATACGATTCATTTTGGAATGCTTCTAAAATATTAATAGAAAATTCATTGCTCCAGTCCATTATGAAAATTTATTTCACCCACACTCTTAACTTCAAAACTGATAACCTCACAAAAATAATGACGTTCATAAACACAAAGTTACACATACAGCAACCGAGCAAGACGAGTGTGTAGAAAGAACACTCGTGGAGCCTCGCCTCGTGTCCCTTTTTTGACTCGTGTGTAAAAAACCGCCTCCGACCCGAGCGTTGGCGAGGCGAGGTAAGATAACGCCAACTGTATTTAGTTTGAAGTAAGTGTACGGCGGGGACGATACCTTCAGTGTTTCTCATCGTTACGAATTTTGCCGCTAGATCTTGTACTCTTATTTACCGAGATGGACAGGGATTCCAAAATTGGCCGAGCAAGAGAAGTGAAAGCCAACTCGCGCGAATTACGGCTATCTTTCCTCAGAACACTCATAACAAAGTGGAATATTTTCCACTATTTGAATACCTCATAATTTATTTGTTGTCCCCAATTTAGCTGTTCTTCGATAATTAAACGGGCTTGAGTCACAAACTTATGTTTATTAACAAAACATTAAATGTACTATTTCGTCCTCGTTTTAGGTCCTCTTCAGGTTTCATACATTTTTTTTAATTTTATGTATAGTCGCATCAACGGTAATGTCATTAGCAACGTTTTTTGCACTTTGTTGCTTTTCACTGTCGGGTCACTAATTTAGTGAGAGTTTATCAGAATGGAAAAAGACACATACAACATCCATGCCCTCGCCGGGATTCTAACCCGGGACCTATCATACAAAAAAAAATTAGAGGAAAGTTTTTGCTGCCTTGCCTGATGCAACCGAAGTGAAACTCATAGTTAACGACGATTATATTATTTATATATGAAATTACTAAACATGAAGAGGCTCTAAAACAGGGATGAAACGCATTTAATTTCTCGTTAATAAACAATTTTCTGACTCTAGGTCGTTTATTTATTTATTGATATTGTTATAATTTTAATTTCATTTTTGTCGCAATGTAATTCTTATAGCACAACTTCATTATAAATCATTATTATGGGCCCTTTAAAACAAACACTTTCAGAGCTTAAGCCTTACGCACGAGGCGTGTTCAGAAAGTAAGTGTAATGTGACCATTTGAGGGTTGGCAACACTGAGCGGTAGAGGGGGATTCCTGGCAGAGGGAGCATCGCAGAATCACGGTAATACGTAAACTCGCGTTGTAGTGTCCAGTTGCGTGAAAGATGTCAGTAAGAAATCCCGCCAAGTGCGAGTCTCGTGCTGTGATCCGCTTCCTACTCGCGGAAGGAATAACACCAACCGAATTTTTTTCACCAATCAAAACGGTTTTTAGCGAAAGTTTTATGAACAGAACGAGTGTCTGTAAATGGTTCAGGGAGTTTAGTGGAGGCAGAACAAACGTTCATGACGAACAAAGGAGTGGAAGACCTTCCATTTTTTGAACGAAAAGGCATCATTTTTGTCGAATTTCTGCCTCAGTGGGAGACCATCATTACACAGCGATATTGTGAGACCCTAAAAAAAACTTAAAAGAAGCATTCAAAACAAAAGGAGGGAAATGCTGAGGGGAGGAGTGTGTTTGTTGCATTACAACGCCCGTCCTCACACAGCCTTAGCCACCATGGCGCTCTAGGATTAATTAGGTTGGGATATTTTGAATTATCCCTCCAGAGTATCATATTTTCACCTCCCAGAAGTCACACATGGGTGGAATTATATTTTCAACTGATGAGCAAGTGTAGAAAGAGGGAGGGGAAGGACCTGACGGGAGAGTTCTTCGAGTACGACATAAAGAAGTTTGTGCCACGACTCACAACACGCATTGAACGGGTTTTCAAATACACATTTTTATACAAAAATATAAAAATCTAGTACATTTGCCTTCTTTACATGCCTTGTAATTTGGCATCGAAAATAAAATCGACTTCATAACACATATCTAACTGCTTCTCATAAGTGTCTCTCCAATACTAACCTCAAAACACTGACTGCTATCTGTTTTTCCCTGCTCCAATAAATGACTTCATGTGCTCCATCCGATTAATACCAAATTTGTGTTTTCAGTTAAACCTGAAGTTAGCTTAATAATAATTTTATATACAGCATTATAATATGGCTTAATGAATGACAAGATAAATACGGTTGTTATGATAATATACGGTCGAGTATGATAATTCATTGAATAAAGAATCGATTAAAACAAGGTCGCGGATTCAAAACTAGGACGGTATGAAAACTATGAATACAGACCCTCGAATAGTACTATTGACTATAGAGTCATGTGATTATTAAAGTCAAATATTACATTCTACAATCAAATTTTCGAACAGCATTTGTGTTTTTTTCAATAACATTAGCAGTTTCTCGGGTAGGATTAAAAAGAGAAGAAACTAACTACGTAATATATTTGTAAGTAAGTAGTAAGTGCAATATGTAAAAATAAATAACGTTAGAAGGGCGATACAATGAAACATCAGTGGAGCTGATAATAGACATATGCTAAATGTTTGAGAGCGGCAGCTGTGTTTACCATTTCACGAACCGCTGCTTTCGAAGGGGAACAGCGATGTAGGCGATTTCTCTGCAGTTTACACAGGTATGTCCCACTTCAAGGCGACGTTCCGTACGGCGCTGGGGCCCATCAAGGAGCCTGGAGGTACGTCAAAATACCTTACACTCCGAACATAACTCCATTTAACATGGTATATTTCCGTCTTATTTGTCACTGTTCAATAAATAATTGATAATACCTCCAAAAATTGATGGTTCTTCTTCTTATAATTTTATATATATATATATATATATATATATATATAATTATTCTTGACCATTATAGATTCTCCTTACATTTTTTGTAATGTGTTCAGTTTTCACTTTAATTGAGCAGTTTCCGGTGGCAGTTGTACAAGCATCACAGTATATCAAGAATGTATGGAATTAATATTGGTAAAAAAATATATCACTGTAATTTTATTCTCAAACATTTTTGTACTCTTAGGGACCGTCTCTAGTATGTTAGGAAGCAAACCATTCCAATCACTTATCGACCCGTTAACGAAAGGTTAACTCCCAACAATATTTTACTTTTTTGCGTTATATTGTACATATACTCCAAAGACTATGATTTATTTATTCCATTAGTCCTCGAATGAGAAAAGGGGATACATCATTATATAAAATTGGAATATAATTATTAGAAGCTACAATTAATAATAATTAGAAGATAACATGAATACAAATAAAAATCGGGAAGACAATTTCCCAGTCCAACATACTACAGGTACTATATATAGTAATAATAATAAAAATAAAATTACTTATGATTACTGAGGGATTAATATAATACTTACAGTATGCAGACTAATTACATTCGCACTAGGTAAAAAAGTATTTAGAGAATTAACTATCACAAATATAGGATTAATAAATAAGGGAATAATATAATACTTACAGTATACAGACTATTTACATACGCACTAGGTAAAATAGTATTTAGAGAATTAACTGTCACAAATATAGGATTACGGATCACACGAGAATAAACACGGAACCTGACACACGCACACTGGGACGATACACGAACACAAACGACGAACAAGCTACTACACGAAACTGAACTACGTTGAATGTGCCCTTCCATAGAATCTCCAGCGCGTACAATAAATGAACAAAGAAAAGAAATACCATCCAGAGAGTAACTTAATTGTGAAATTAGTAGTTTAAAGAGCAACACATTCATCACTTCTGCTGTAAACTCCTGTACTGAGTAAAACACCGGAGCCCTTCAGTAAAATATTCTTACACTGATTCCCAAAACTCTAGTAGTTATTATTGTTTTTTTTACCTCTGGAGGGAGACTATTGTATAGAACTGTTCCTGAATGGTGAGAGCAAGGCGATGCTCGTCCGATCTTAGAGTTGAGTGATTTCTAGTCTCATAATCATGAAACTGCCTATTCATTGGTAACAGATTTATGTTCCGCTTTATGAACTTTAAATTTGGTGAAAAACACATCAGGTAGAGTTAATATTGGTCCTTTTATTGACAAAAACGTGGTTTTATATTTCCTGGCCGGTTGGTCTGTAAAAGCCCAGTAGACAACACGAAACGTAGCATTTTTCCTCCTTACAGCCAGCGTTTCCTATTTAGTCGTGAATTCGTCCAAAATTCCAGACCCACACAAATCCTCAGTCCGTTTCTGTATTTAATACGAAGTGACGCGAGTGACTTTTCCTGCCTTGTACCTTTCCTCAGTATGGTAAGGAAGTATAGGCCTAACGAGCTCCACATCTTCCGAATTGACACGTTCGCCCCAATTTAAATTCTTATTTAATGTTATGCCTAAATATTTTCAGATTTCAACGATATCCACTGTTACATTTCCAATTTTATATTGCCGCGGGGAAAAGATTTGTCTGTTTTGTAGAAATAATTGCTTTACGTTTTTACATATTTCTACATATTTATAGTTGCATATTGGTCATTAATGACTTTTAACACTGTTGGATTTGTAGGGTTAGAGTATATTATATATCAAAAATACACATCATCCATTCCCAAACGGGGATTCGGACACGGAACATCCAGTACATTTGTCGCAGCTTCATTCCCAGTTGTTTCAGTTTCGTAAATATATTGTAATGCCAATTAATTAGGACATTAATTGTATGAACATAAAAATTTAAATTGTTTGAGAAATATATTCTAGGGGCAGGAGCTTCTGAAACAACAATAGAAAAGCTGAACTCTGTTGCTTTGTCGGAAGGTCAAAATGGCGTATGCGCGCTAAAAACTCGAGTGAACTAGAGTCCAGTTCGCGGAAAGACATCGTCGATGTATAACTGTTAGTTGGTGAGGAGAATTCAACAGGATTGACAATTAGCATTTAACAGAGTTGGTTGGTGCCTGGACATTTCTGAGGACAAAGTAAAACATTCACGAAAGCATAACGTTGAAACTTGCTAAGTAAAAGCAGTTTTGTGTCCATAGCCAGTCAGAAATAGTAAATATTGCAGTTTAAGTCCAAAGCAATAAAGACTGGCAAATGAAAAAACCACAGAATTCATCTAAGGCAAGCAGAATTCACCTAAGGCAAGCAGTCAACAGATAGATGGCGAAAGGAGGATCATCCGAGTTCCTGACATCCTAGAAATTTTGACTAGAATCAGTGTAAAATCTGTGAATTTTAGAATCAGTGTAAAATCTCCCAATAGTGTATTTCGAAAACAAAAGGTATGCAGGAATGCTG
Source organism: Zhengitettix transpicula (assembly GCA_037074705.1). Lineage (NCBI taxonomy): Eukaryota > Metazoa > Arthropoda > Insecta > Orthoptera > Tetrigidae > Zhengitettix > Zhengitettix transpicula. The sequence goes on along the minus strand of CM073591.1, from coordinate 181,529,855 downwards.
GACAAATGTGAGTAACAAATTACAAATTAATTAATTATTTAAACGTAATTAAAAGATAGAAGTCAGATTTCGTTCTCCTTTTAGAATTGTTAATCAGAGTTAATCTTTTTTTACTTTTAATTTCGTTCTATTTTAATTTTCAACTCAATTTCTTTTCTTTTAGTCGACGAATTGTTTAGGTAGATGTGGTTTGTTTGTTAATAAGATTTTTTAAACGTAATTGATGTGTCCATTAACAAGCCCAGTGTAGACCATGAGATCTAACATTTTAATTTTTTAATTGTTTTAAAATTATTGCCACAATAAAAAATATTGTTTGTAAAGTTTATAAATTCTTTTATTTAAATAAAGGCTTCCAGTTAATTATTACATTAATAGCTTCAACGAGAGGCAAATTCATTTAAATAAAATTAAAAAAAAACGACTTTTATATTGATTATTACAATATGTTTTCTCCACGTAAGACGTCTATCAATATGCATGCCCAAATATTTGGTATCTTGTTCTTGGGACAATTGTTGATGACTGGGGGACAGAAATCTTTGTTTAATGTAAAAGTTATGTGAATGGATTTGGATTCATTTGCTTTGATTTTCCAAATGTTTAGCCCGGTTTTTTAGTATTGTTCAGTGTTCCTGGCGATATTCTGATGCAACTGTTGAATTTTGATTTCAATATAGGCTGTTTTAGCATGTTAGAATTTTTCCTACCCCGTCCAACACCCCCGGTCCTGGGGTTGGTAGGCGTGTCTGACCCCGACAGTGTTTGTTTCCTGGTCGCGAAGTACACGTGTACGAAATTTAGTTAAATTTTCTCCAACGGTGTAGATAAGGATCATACAAACAAACACAAAACCAAACAAATGTTCTGCTTTATTTATTAGAAGAAGATTCTTTAACCTGCGTTAAACACGTTATTCACTGCATTTTGTTTGTTAAACCAAATCCATTCGTTTAAGAACGATCCAGTCCACGCTCTAAGGCAGCAATTACAGCAGGGCGGACGTCACGACGGAATATTGCACACGCGTGATCGCGGAAGCGGGAAAAGTTCAAGGGAAAGACCAGGTCAACGGCGGCTCTTATTGTGCGATTGGGAAAGTAAAAGCTGCGGCGGATCTGAATTCCTCAAAAACACCGGCTTGTATGGGCTGAATGCCAATCTCTGACTTCTAACAACATTCATTAGCGTCATCAGCGCTAATCATGGATGAAACATGTTCGCATTTTGAACAAATAAAATGATGGTCCTTCGGTATGATTAAGGTACTTAGGCCATTCCAGTTGGAGGTTAACGAACTCAGAGAATCGTTAGGTAAGGCATGACAACTTCCTTGCAAAAAGACTAACGCTTCGCACATACGCCTATCTGTTTTCAGTTCAGTCTACTGTAAGTATATTTAATGTTAATAAAAGACTTGAAGTGTCTTGTGAAGTTATCTAACAATTGGCGACCAGGAAAACGTATCTTTCTGTACTAGAAAAGTAGTTAATCACTTATTTGTCATAAGCTCGACCGAATATCCATCGTTACAAGATTTCTAAGCTGAAAAAATGTCCCACAAGTGGCTAAACGTAACTTTTCATGCTCACTGGCGACATTTGTCAGCTGTGTTTGCGTTAACTTGTTGAAGCATTAATATAAAACATAAACTTGTTATAAATGTAGTTGACATAATTGCCTCTGTTGGACCGCTGCACACTAGTTAATTTTCTGGTGGCATTATTTCTGTTACAACAGCGAATAATAATTGGTAGACAATTTTTTCACTTGTTCAATTACAATTTAACTGGAATAACCTCAAAAATTCACAAAGTTGTCGTTTTATTTTAAAGCTTAAAATTAAATATTCATGAATAATTAGTATTTCCATTTTTAACGGAAACATTATGTTTAATACTGTACGGAAAGATGAAGGAATAATTAAGTTTTACATGAAAGATTATATGCATCTATCTATATAACTTTATTTCCGAGGGAAAGTATGGAAAGCTACAAAAGACGAAGAGGATGGTGCGCACTCCTCAACTTTGTCGGATTTTTACTAAAACTACTAACCCTTTCCTCCTGACATTTATCCACCCTGGAACTATTAGCGTATTACCTCGGGGTGGTGTCTTTTGCAGTCTCTTCTCCGATTTTTAATTGACTACCTTCTTAATATTTAATTGTAGGCCCTCCTAAATTCTGTCTTGGTTTCCATTACAATTAAGGTCACGATTTGGCGCTTAACATTAACAATAAATTCAATATAATAATAATGATATAATTCCAATGCGCTGTTCACAACGTAACATCGATGGCAGGAATCTGAGAAAAATATAACAATGATACCCCAGATGATATAATTGATACAGGAGGTGGGCATTCAATGAAGTAAAATTATAATAGTAAAGATGATAGGTAACAACTATAGATATTCACAAAGCGGACTGTAATCAAAGTATAACGAGTAAAAATTATTGCCAAATGTAAATTAAAATTAAGACTTACTACCTGAATATATATTTGATACAGCTAAAACTGAAATGAATGTAAAAAAAATATCAACAAATTTACATATTCATTAAGACTGGAAAAGAACTTTGTCAAGAAGATGAAGTGGAAGGGAAATTGTTTTTATAACACATAATTCTGAACAGAACACGGCGGAAACGTGTAATCCCACATTGTGGTCAAGGATAACTGATCCCACTGTTAGAAGCGTCAGTATAGGCGTTGAATAGCCCACAAACATTTTGGTTTGGGCTCGGCCAGACCCACGCGGAATCACGCCCGCTTCGTTACATCCACGCCTCTGCGAAAATAAAATATCAGAGTGACACAAAAACATAATTTTAAATAGGTAATTTAATACCTCCTTCGCGGAAGTTTATACAGAACATATTTTTAGGGAGTAGCTTTTTCGCTAAAGCAACTTCGATGTTATTTGTCATTGTTTTAATTTACATTCGTTGGCAGAATTTTAGGTTTCATCTCAATCACTGACATTATTTAATTTATTTATTCACTCAAATTTAGATGAATTTGTGTTTCATAAGCAACTTAGAGAATTTTTCAGCTTGATTTAATGTATTTATAAAACAAATCAAATTTAAAATCCATAGTTAAATGAATGACTGTTGTACATAAATTCTCACAACAACATCATAAAAAAGAAAGGTACTACACACTGCAATAAGCAGCCAATCACTCGTCCTTAAATATATTGTGGGTTAGTTCTAGTACCTCAACTGCAACGCTTGTCAACGATCACCTACAAATATTAAATTATTAAGTTTTTCCATGCCACAGTTAGTTACCGTAGTATTCCGTTCGTTGGCAATAGCGGAGATCAAAAACAAAGTTTTTGTATCTTTTGAAGCGGCAAAGAGGATTGTTGAGCAAAACTTCGTGGAAGTGGAGATTGGAGGGAATTAATGGCGATGATTAAGAAGCAATAAGAGAGCCGTGTCTTTTTAGAATAAATGGAAGGCCAGTCGTGGTTAGGAAATTGAAGTATATGGAGATGCACGGTGTTTGAGATTCTTTTCATCTCAAATTTCCGAGTTAATCATTGGCACTTATAAGTTCTGGAAGCCAGATGAAGCACCAGTAAAAATTTGGAAATCTTTAACGTATTTGATAAAATAATGTCTACATTAATCTCTCCAGATGTTTCCTCTTTAAACTTTGCAGTAAATGTGAAACATTTAAAGATAAAAATCTGTTCTCACTTTTATCATAAAAATATTTGTAAAGTAATTAGTTAAGCAACAGTAAGTTATTTGTCAACACGTATGACTGAATGTATTTCACATCGTATGGTTCTCAACATGTGTTTATTTTCCTCACTTAAGCTGTCTCTATTTAAATAGATATATAATACTTGTACGTAAAAAATATACTAATTAGATAAATAAATATCCAAACAACAGACACAAATAAGTGATAAATAATTAAGACACAACGTTTCTGTAATCCTTGTTGGCTGACCTCCTGTGGTGTAGGGGTCAGCGTGACTGCCTCACATCACAGAGGTCCCGGGTTTCGAATCCCGGCGAGGACATGGATGTTTGTGTACGTGAACGAAACTCTCGTCATCAGTCCATACTGAGTCGCTAATAACTAGAGCTGTTGATGCGACTGTAAATAGAGATTAATTTACAGATTACAAATGTGTAATGTAAGTTTTATTTAATAATTTTTCTTTAATATTATTGTTTGCCTAACTTTTAAGCCAGAATTGTGAGTAGTCGGTGTGGCGCAACAATGCATAGACTGGAAAAGTTGCTACTTTATTATTTTCGGCAAAGCGTAGGTAATACAGAACTTTGACGGAAACAGTCTGAGTGTTTTGGGAACCTGGCCAGTGTGGTCTTGGCGTGAGAGTCTAGTTTTGGAGACAAGCCGCGGATTCTCGTCACTAAATAATTACGAATTCAGCAAATTCTTGCTGAATAAAGGCTGAAAATATCACATGCAAAATTTGGCAATAATGTACTTCTACAACTGTGTGATAATAAGTAGGACGACGTTAAGTTCAAACAGTTGATAGAGAGGCGCCGGAATTTAGTGATGTGAATTAATATAGTAATCAGTGTTATAGCCTATTGATTAAGTATTTTTTTAAAGTAAAAAACTGTGAAGTGTACAAATCATACGGTACCAGAGCAACTCTAAATAAATTGGTATGTAGAAACTTTGTATTGTAAACGTTTATATAAATATAATCACCGTCAGATTTCTCTATATTTGGTAGACTTTTTTTATATAATTGAAAATCACTATAATTTATTAGGGGTCTGTCAGCGACCCTGAAGTTTTGAGTCTCATTAAAGGCATAGACATTTTTTTAAAAATGTTGTATAAAAATTAAAGTAATCCGAAATTTGGAATAAATAATTATTTTAAGATAGGAGATAGGAGATATATATATATATATATATATATATATATATATATTGTAATACTAATTAGAGGCCATGAATGATTTTGATAATTGGATAGTTATGGTGGATTGTTAGCGGTACCAATTTCAAATGCGACAATGGACAGGCGGGCTTTTGTTGTGTTGAACCGCCAGGTTTTGGACAGTCGGGTGTTGGAAGTCGAACACCGTACTGCGTGGCAGGCATATAGATCTAGCCGGAAAAGGTTACAAGTTAGATTTGAGTATAAAGTTTTGGACAGTCAAACTCATCGAATACTGTTACAAGGAGTAACCTAATAAAGCACGCCAGAATTAAAATCTATAAGTATCGTGACCGTCATTAATTCCGCAGAGAGACAATTTGTAACAATTTGTCCAACCAATAATCCGGAAGTACCAACAGTTTCCAGTTGTTTAATCAAATGTAAATTCAGTGATTTCATGGCCTTTTAATGTGAATTGTGAGGTGAGCCCGAGCCCAAGAGTTTAAGCCTGGTAGCAGCAGATGTTTTGGAAGTACAAACATATTTGAACAAGTTTTGTAAACGATAACTAAAGATAAAGTTGTCAGATTTCGATTACACGTTTTGTTTGATTGTTTAACTTCTTAGGTTGTAAAGGTATTTGATTGTTTAACGTAAATATCAAGGTTGTTTCTTTACTTGGAAGGCCCAGATAAATGACCCCGAAAAAAGAGTTGTGAAATCTATAAAATTAAAAACTAAATAATCTCATTAAATAAAGGAAATCGTCTAGTAAAGTTTTAAAGAATGTCGTCATTATTTTGAAATCTTTCTCGTTTTAAATAAAATAAATATAATTGATTCATAAACCAACTATTGAATTAAATTCAGTGAAATAATCCTTTGTTAAATAAATTGTTTAATTAACTAATTCTTTGTGTCTATTACGAATTGACTTCACCAACGTGAGGCAATTCATCTAATTCAATAATATCAGTTTAATTATCACATTTTGGTGCCTCAACGTGGGCCGAATTAATTAATACCCTGTTAATCATTAAAATATATGTATATATCCTTGTTGGTTTCGTCAGGTGATACGAGTAAAGGTAGAGTTGTAAGGCTGGGTTCTCACCAGACCGCTAAGATATAAATCACAGAATCGTTAGATACATGATTTTGATCGTAAAAAAAGTGAGGTTCACATTGAAGAGATAAGACATGAGCCAGCCATAAAATGTAGCAGGAGGGGTTTTAGTCAGTAATAATAAGTTCGTCGTCTTCTGAGGGAAAAGTTATTGCGAGCTAGTGGTGTTTGGAAAGAGGGAAAGCATTGGGCGCATGTGAACCATAGTTGACCCGGAGTTACAAGGGAGCTGTTGATTTCAAAGAATAATTCCATAATCACTGACGTAATTCAACTTCCATGATAAAAAAAATCACAAAGCTAATGCCCTCACTCTTTGAAATTGCCATCTTCAACATTCGCAATATCGTACAACAACGTAGGAAGAGAGAAGCAGGCCGTGTCTCTGGATGCACGTGTCTTACGACATGTTGCAATCTTACAGGTGTGAACTAATTTTGTCGTTCCTTAACGTTTCTTATAGGCCTGAGCGATGCGTATCTTTCATTGCTATTATTGTATATCATTTATGTGTCTTATCGCTCACGCGTGAACCCGGCCTATGAGTGGCACACCACACAAACTAGGTCATAAACTCAAAATTTAGCTATTTATTTATCTAATTGTCTCTATTTACGTTTGTTTAAGATTTTTAATAATGTATTATTGAATAAAATAATTATAACATCGTTACTACATCCTTAGAGTCAAAAACTTCCTTAGACCATGGGTTTTTTGATAGATTTGTGACATATTCTTTATATTTTAGTTATTCACTTGCGATTTCTTGTAAATCATCTTATGAATAAGTGTGAGAAGGTTATTTTAAATAGGCAATTCAAACTTTATTTTATTTTCAGTTTGTACTTTAATTTTTATATGTATGATAATTTGTTTATTGTTTATAGACGTGTCATCATATCAGTCATTGAATACTTTCCATAAATACTACATGAAATTATTATTTTATTCATATTGTATATTCATATTATTGTTAACCTAAGATTCATAATTTAATTAGATTACATCTTGAATGCCAGTTTCCTTACTAACATTTACAAGCTCATGTAATGCGCTGCTGGGGTACGTAACTCCCTTATTGTTTATTTCTTTCTTCCTGTTGTGCTTTGGGCAGTCGTAAAGGGCATCTTGGAACGTCAGGGCAGCCTTGCTTAAGTCACATGTCTGTTGTAGTGACCTAGAAAATATTCAAACGAATGGCGAGTTCCACGATTATGAAACTAGAAATTGCTCAGGTCTAAGATCGGACAAGCGTCGCCTTGCTCTCTACCAGAGAAGTATTCATCATTCAGGGATAGTTTTATACAATAGTCTCTCCCTCCAGAGATAAATAACAATAATAACTACAAGAGTTTTGGGATTCAATGTAAACATATTCTACTGAAAGGCGCCAGTACAGGTGTTTCTTAACCGTTCCCCTAACAATTAATTTTTTTGTTCAATGTGTTGCTAATAATTACTACTTATTATATAACTTTCTTCGTCTCTGTTGGTCTTTTCTGCTCTTTTGTTTGTTTCATGTATAGCCTGGAGTTTGCAGATTCCTCGTAGTTCTGTTTCGTGAAGTGACTTGTCTGTCGTTTGTTTTTCCTCGTAGTCTGCGTGTGTCAAGTTTTGTGTTTATTCTTGTGTGATGTTTAATTCTATATTTTATGATAGTTAGTGCTCGAATCATTAATTATTTACTAGTACGTATTTAATTTTTTTATTAGAACTGTTATATTATACCCTTAGTATATTTAAAGAATTATTATTTTGTTATTATTAAAATACAGTTCTTTTCCTTATGTTGGACAGGAAATTTTGTGTTTACGAATTTTAGTATTATTATGGTAACTTCTAATTATTTATAATTGTAGCATCAAATTATTAAATTGTAATTTTATGTATTGACGTATTTTATTTCCTCACAGTAGGACTAATGGAATAAAATCAACGATATGAGTGTGTGAGGTTAGAGTGGAGAGTTCTTATCCTAGCAACAACCACTTTCTGTCTCCGTGATAGATTGCCAGCGTAGGCTATTTCCTTGAAGTTGTCAACTTCCTTATGAAATATTCCTTCCTTTTCTACACTTGTTCCATTTTTCCTCCAGAATTGTGGCATAGACTTGTCCCCCGTCCTTTTTAGTGCATATTCGACTTTTGTTTTTATTCTCCTGTTGGGATGCCTCCATATTAGCACTTTTGTCAGCTCATTCGTTTCCCTCTATTCCTCTGTGTGCCGGTATACATCCTATCGTTATCTTATTATTGATTTTTAGGATTGTCATAACGTTTTGTCTGTGTTTATTGACGGAACCATTTGAGTTAGTTATATTTATTGCAGCCGGAGACTCAGTTAGGATTATATTATTTTTATTTGGTTCTTCCATGCATAGTGTCGTTTTTCTATATATGGCATATATTTCTGCCGTAGATATTGATGAGTTGCTATTTATGGATATCTCCTTGCATCTCGTTCGAAACTATAGCGCATCCAACTCCATCGCAGTTCCGTGTATATTGCTCTAGGCAACTTGTGTAGTTCTCCTGTAGGGACTTCAGCTCCATGTATGATATTCTATTGCATTTCAATGCATCTACAATAAATAATTTTCAGAAAATATAATACGAATTGTAAATTTTTACTTCTACTTTCTCTTAAATGAATTGTCTCCGTCAGTCGTCGTATCCATGGTCGCTAGCTCCGTTAATTATTAAAAGGACGAAAGAGGAGATATTTCAGGACCCGATAGTAGTAGAAAGTTGTTGGAATGGCACAAGAACTCGCCCCGTTCTTGCTCCAATTGCAAGAATGGCGTTGTCGGATCACGGAGTTATGTCATGGCGTTTCTAGTAGACCGAAATGTTCCACCTCCTAAATACGCTTCCTATATTTTTGGATCCATTATAAATTTAGCAGCTGTCTGTAAACACGACTGTAGAAAGTGCCTCGTATAAGCTGCAGTTTCCAACAACTGTATGTACCTAAGCAGATAAATTGTATGAAAGACTACGCAATACATAATATTCACCAAAGACGAAAAAGGTGTGAAATGCTAATCTTTAGACATTAATCAAATTCCTCGGCAGACCGAAGAAATTCTGTCGCCATATAAATTGACAAAAAACTCAATCTACCGTAAAAATCGAAAGTAGCACTCATTATACAACATACCGACAATAAATTGAGCTTTGGCGTTCCGAATTTCTTTTGATAAATCAGACTCATGGAATATTTTTGTAATATATAGATTCTATGTTATGTCGATTATATGCAAGGTGAATATTTTGTATGACTGTAGAAAAATATTCAAATCTGTATCGTAAACTCATTAGTACAGCTAAATTTTAAGATATAGGGCACTTACGTCAGTGTTAACAGACATTGCTAATGTTCTATATCTAGATGCGTGGTGCCTTTTCAGCCAGATCTCACCTCATATCCATGATAATAGGCTACAGGTGATGTAACAAGCAGCGGTGTGAAGAGAGCTAATTTTACTGCTAACTACATTACCACCTTTTACGCATTGCTTTAGCCTAGAATTTATGGGGTACAGGGGAAATGCAATCTATAAATATGTCTTTTGTCTTTAAAATATGTACGTAATTAAACTATTTCATGATTATGATTCTGTCATTCATTTTCAACTTAACATTTCCATATTTCTCAGTTTATGCTATATTATTATAGGGTCTTCGTTTAGAGATTGATTAATCTTTTTCCCCACATGATTTCAATTAGTGTAACCATATGTAAATATATTTCCTTAGTCGTCAAGATGTAAATTAATTTCTATTTAATTGTTCTCAACTCTGTGAGCCTCTTTTAACTGTAAATTACTGCTTAACTGTTCTGCTACCAAAATATTCTAATTTATATGGCTGCTGTTGATTGTAGAATTTATCCGGGTAATATTAATTTAACACGTCTCAGAGTAATAATATAAATCCTCTTATCAGCAAGCTGCTTAACGATGTGGCATAAACAATAGAAGCGTAGAATTTCGCATATGTAATCATTACAATTTAGTATTTCATTCTTCAAAGTTACTAAAAACGTTTCATTAATTTTATATTTTCTAATTTTTCACAGGTACGTGGACTAAAAATCAACCATATGTTTTCAATTCTGGGCTACGGGTAAGTACTGAACACAATTTGGAGATTCTTAAAACTTTCAAGCATTGTGTATTGAAAGTATTTTTCAACAAGGCAACCCGGATTTCGCTTAACATCAGACACCAAACAGGCACTATGTAATCCTGGGATAATGTCTCTATAAATCTTTTATACATCTATTATTTATTCCTGGGATCTTGTTTCCATAATTTTTTTATTTATACATTGTTATTGTTTTCACAATTATCTCAGAATAGAATGAATTGTTTCTAGCTTCGAAGAAAAATTCTAATGCTTTATCGGTCATTGGGTTAGTTTTTTTAAAAAAAAAACGAGAACGTCATCAAAGCTTGCAACTGCCTCGAAAAAAGAATAAATTGCTTGTATTTCAACTTATTATCCTTGAAAAATAAAGAGATCGTTACGTGGCCGATGTAACTTCATTATCAGATATCGCTTAACATCAGACACCAAACAGGCACTATGTAATCCTGGGATAATGTCTCTATAAATCTTTTATACATCTATTATTTATTCCTGGGATCTTGGAGACTACATGCGAAACGTTGGCAGAAACGCCGGAACCATACGTGGCCCAACAGCCCAAATAGCGATATCTAATAATGAAATTATGCTTAAGTTTGCAAAATTTTGTATGTCGAGTCTCAGTTGTGTGTTGAGTATAAAATATTTTACTGATAGACATAAATGTGGCAAATGTAGCGAAGGCTAATGGAGTGACAATCAGAATAGTTCAATAATAGTGTCCGTTACACGAAAGGCCAATCTTATAAATAAAAATGAGTGTATGTATGTATGTATGTTTGTATATATATTTGTATGTCCGTTATAAAAATCTACACCGGTGGAGCAAATTTCACCAAATTTCGTACACGTGTTTTTTACGACCAGGAAACAAACACTGTCGGGGTGAGACGCGTCTACCACCCCCAGAAACGGGGGTGGACGGGGGTGGAAATATTTAAACATGTTAAAACAGTGCTAAAACAGTCAATATTTTGGTCGGATAAATATTTTTAGGGGTTACAGATATGGATAGTGTTTCTACCGATGTTATCTGAATATAATTTTTATCTGCTACGCTCTGGGAAAAGGGCACCCTTAGGGTTTGGGGTGGAGTTGCTTTACAGAAAAATAACGCGAATACAACCGAGATTGGAGTCAAATCGAAGGTTATGGATGTCACTGAGTTTAGTTATGACATTCAACTTGGCATTTACCCCTCAGATGCAAGGGTAGCGGGGTGGAAATTTTGGAACATGCAAACACGGCAGATATTTGCGTTGAATAAATATTTTTCTGGGTTAATTAAATTGGTTGTATTTCTACTGATGTTGTTTGTGTATAATTTCATCCCCTTTCGGCATGCGAGGGAAGCACCCTTATGTGTGGGGGTTGAGGGACGTTTCATATAATTAACGCCAAATCAACCTAGATTCGTGTCAAATTTGTGGATATAGATGTCGCTGAGACTATTTATAAGAAATTGAGAAACTCACGGGGATGAGTGGGAATTGGCGGAGATGAGAGGGGGTGGGCGGGGAAAGAAATTTTCAAACATTCTAACCGGCCGATTTTTGCGTCGAATCAATATAATTCTGGATCAATAGCATTTATAAAATTTCACTTCATCTGTGTATAATTTCAACTTCTTTTAGGCATGGGAGTGGTGCACCCTTAAGAGTTGGGATAGAGTGGCATTACATGAAATTACGCAAACACATTCGAGTTACAAGTCGAATCCGGAGTTATATTTGTTACAGTGTTTAATTATTACATTTAAGTTACAGTTTAACTTCCCCAAGCGGGGATGGACTGGGGTTGAAATTTTCAAACATGCTAAACGGTCGATATTTGCGATAATTATTTCCTGGGGTTAATTAATTTGATTGTATTTATACCGATGTTGTTTGTGTATAATTTAACCCCTGTGAGGGGAGCAAGCTTAGGGATGGGGTGGAGGTACGTTAAATAAAAAACCGCAAAAACAACCAATTCAGAGACAATGAATGTCGCTGAATCTAATTGTGACAACCTGGGTAACGGTGGGAGGTGTTGGGCGGGGGAAGAAATTTTCAGACAATGTAATCGGCCGGTTATTGCGTGGAATAAATACTTTTTGATTATCGCACATTTGTGGGGGTGGTCATCTTCTAACATGTAAAAACGGCCGATATATTTAGTCAATAACTTCATCCCCCTTCGGGATGGGAGGTGAGCACATTTAGGGATAGGGTTCAAGGAGCTTTACATAAAAAAAGCGCAAAAGCAACCAAAATTGGAGTTATATCGATGGTTATAGATAAACGACATCTCGGTCAGTGTGATTGTGGGACAAAGGTATAAACGTTGGGACACTGACAAAAAGCACTCATAATGTATTGCACCTGGATCATCTTTTGAAATTCAACTGGTGTTCGAAATGATCCGCTGCGATGAGTGTTGACAGTGGCACGGCGTGTTGTTGTTGGTCGTGCAGCTTGATAAAATATAGCAATTTCAAACCCTTTAATACATTGAAAGATGTCCCCTCTCCTCGACTATCCAGCAAAGATTGTTGTTCAACATCTACTTGTTGGTTATGATCACTACGCCCCACACTCACGGCGGTGAAATTTTGGCGAATTGGTGGATGATTTCCCGTTTCTTCCTGGGCGTGAACAGCTCCACTGCATATATCCGTAAATTATTCCACCTGACTTAAGATTATTTTATCTTCCATCAGTCTTGCCATTGGCAAGGCAGCTTAACTTGTCATTGTGAAATTTTGGGCAGCGTCACTGATCGCGATCAGATTCATTCTTTACACAGAGAAAGACTGCATTCTGTATATTCATTCTGGTTAAAGTACTGTTGTAATGAATGCGGCGTCCTGTCTGTGTAATTAGGGTTGCTTCGGCTATGAAAGACGTCTTAATGTTGTCCATGTCCTTTCAGCACGAATATCCCAAAATTAGCTTTGTTATTTATGGTTAAAACCCATATTCAGTGCGAAAGATAATTACTTCATATCCCGTGTATATCTTCAATCGCGTTTCCGGATATTTTCTCCGTTCTACTACGATCAACCAATCTGAAAGCTTTGCGTCACTTTCTCGTTCAGCTAACATTAAATTCATATAAATGTATAATATAATATAAAATGGAACATAAATACCACAATCTGCAATCCTTGCAACCTTTTGTCAGGTGATTAAAAACAGAAGAGTCGTGAGAACGACACGACCGCCTAATGCAGCTGAAAGGCTTTTGAGTTCGTCACCCTATTTATATTATCACTTCATTTTGTCTGTTATTTGATGATTTACTTTTTAATTAGTATACTTCAAAAGAGACGTATTATATTTGAATTTTAAATTCTTTGGAACTCACACTTACCAATCGGAAACATTCTTCATATGCTGCTTGTTCTAGGCAGACACTTTCCGTGGATTAAAATACATTGTAAATGAGGCAAAATTTTACATTCTTAATATTAAATATAACTCGTCAATGTATTTGGATCGTATTGGAAAAGACGAAGTCTTCGTGGTGAGAACGACAGCGGCTGGTCTTTTGTGTAGAAAATTTATGACGGTCACTCTCACAAAACTGTTTGGCAGACTAGAGAAGTGAAAAAGAAGCTGCTGAGTGTCAATATAAAGCGGACGTAAACTAAAATGTAAAGGTGTTTGCAGGGCTGCAAGGAGAAAGTTTAGAAGAAAATTCCACAAAATTTTTCCATTATCTCCCCACGCAAAATTAACCACCGACCTCCTGTGGTTTAGGGGTAGCGTGACCCACATCACAGAGGTGATGGCATGGATGTTTGTGTGTGAAAGAGAAACACTCTGCATATCAGTCCCCCGACTAGTAAAAATGATTTCCGATACTGAGTCGCTAATAAACAGACCTGTTGATGTGACTGTAAATAAAACAATGAAAAAAAATTAACCCTGAAGGAAGAGATCCATGATTTATGTTTTATATAATGTTTAGAAATTTGTAAAATTTATGTATTTGCCTTTAATTGCATTTATTTGAATTAAAACATTGTATATTAATCAAAAACTTTAATCAATTATAATAAATAATACCTGAATTAAAAATAATTCATTACAACATATGCTCATAATTAAGAACATAATGACATAACAAAATCCTTTCTTTCAAAATTATATCATGGCACAGAAGCACATTACAAATTTAAAACCAGTAATCAACGCTCTGGACAGTGATATAAGAGGGCCGGATCTGTAATTATATTAAAAAGAACAAATCTCTTTAAGACGTTCCTCATTAGGGTACGAAGAAAAATAAAAATAATGATGGCTTTGGCGTTTTAAAGACTTTGCAAACATTTTTTTCTACTGAATTTTAGAAAATAGACTCCACTGCATTTTAGTTTATTTTCTTATTCATTATTCATATGGATAAAAATTATGTAATTTTTATACATCCAACAATATGACACATCAGTAAGTTATTGGGCAATACTGATTTGCATTTCTCGGAATCGATCCTGAAAATTCTAGGATGAGTCCTACTTTCAAACTACGACTCCTTACATCTATATCTAATGTCCAAACTATACATATACTTTTAATATTGCAGTGGTGGTAACCGCTATTCTAGGAGCGTGGGAGACGTACAATGGCGGCCAATTGCTGTTTTAAGCGCGTGAGCCGTTATTGCTCGCGACATCTCGTGTTTGCGAGTTTCTAACAGAGAGACACCTAGATTCTCGCAATCCTTTCTTACAGTCCTCGATATCGGCGTCACCGCAGACAGCGCTCGCTGAAAATAAGTACAAATTTAACGGCAGAACTAGTTATAAAATATTTCATTATAACTAATGAAACACAAAAGAATTATTTGTAACTGTATGTTGAAATATGAGCTGCATATAAAATTAATAAAGAATCAACATGATAGGATCCGTGCCCTGGCAGGATAACAGCATTATTAAGATTAAATATATTTGGAATATTTGGATTATTCCACGGAAATTGAACTATTGGTGGATGTATCATCAGGGGTCATTAGATAAATTATATAATAATAAATAAAACGAGACTTACAATGTACGGTTACGACAACGTTACGAAATATGTTTCCACTGAATTTTATGTTTTGTAGAAATAGTGAACGTATGTTTAACAGAGGATAATGTATAGATGAAAAGGATACGTAAACTAAATAAGTTCACATTTTCCATAAATGGAGTATTATTTGGAAATGGAATGTATAACGTTATATTAAATTAATCTGGGTACACGACCCGCATTCATATATATAAGAACATTTACATAATTTTTTAACACCGGCTATTATTTAGTGCTCTGGTCAAGAAAACTGGGGTTAAGGCTGTGGGAGAATCGACACTCTGACCACGTGTGACTCCTAAATCCAGAATGTGTCAAGTAAGATGACAGTCTGGCAGCCGTCTCGGTAGGCCAAGGCCCTTCGTGGGCTGTCGACCCAAGGAGTTAGTTAGTTAGTTATTATTTAGTGTACGTACTTCTTTATTAATTTCAAATCAAAACATGAGTCTCTTTGTCTCACTTAATTGCCGTGAGTATAAAATTTTATTCCCTAACACGTCACATAAGAAACTTATCACATCAGTTCCAATGTATTTCTTTATGTGTGTGCTGGTTAGGTAATGAGTCAGGTCCCGCGTTGCTGGGATGTAGAGACGGGCATATTTTGGTCCGCAACTACGTCATCAGATGACGTCACGTCTCTCACGCACAAATCGACAAACGATTGTATACGAAAATTCCATCAAATAACATTAAAGTATATGCCTGCACTAATCTATTATCAAGTATTTTAAATCGCAAATTGATTAGGAATTATTAAAATGCTAGTTCAGAATAGTATGAAATTCGTCGAAATTCATATTCAATTACAAAATTCATTAGTAACTTTTTATTAGTAAAATCATGTACTGATTAATCAATACTATTGCATATCCTCTATAACATATATAGATTTTCTACGTTACATTACACATATACATTTCCTCAAGTTCAACAACCGTTTTTAACAATTCAGCTTCTACTTATCAAACCTACAATTTTTTCTAGTTTCGCCATGCCCGCTTATTTAAACATTTACTTTTATATTAAGCTTCTATGCTATTTAATAACACCTCAATTTCCAAAAACCAAATTAACGTTTCACCTGTTCAACAAATCCAAAAGTTTATTTAGCATAACTAAATAATTCGTATTATATACTAAGGAAAATTTATTATATTAGCAAAATGCTAACTTCGCGTACCGCGTTCCTTGCTCCAAATAGTATTGACATCAGAGATATCACAATCCGCGGCGCCGAATAAAAAAAACCTAAATTTTAAATCACAATTACGTAATTAAATAGTGACGATCATAATGCCACGTCAAAAGTGTAGATATATGCTGATGATTCGGCGTACTCTGAACACGAATTCAAGTGACCATAATAAATTATATTCATAGTGATGAATGATGAATGAAAAATATTTAAATAATTGGAAAAATCCCATCTTTTAGTGTGATTTTTCGAAAAATTCAAGTTACCTTCATTAAACAAAATCTATTGCTATCTGAACACTAGAAGAATTGATCGTTGAACATACATTCGCGTTTTATTCGTGTGATATATTTTAATGAAGTGGAACGATTTGGTTTTTGGTCTTGTTGGATTGTACGCCTTAATTATTGTAATGGGAAGCGCGAGTTAACAATAAAGGAGGCGACTGTCGGTGAAGTAGTAGCGAGGATTCCGATTGTCGAACTGGGTGTGGAACTCGACACACGCTTTCCCGGCAGGAGTTGCTGAACATGCCGAAGTCCTGAACACTTGGGGAAATCTGACCTGCAGGCCGTAAATGTTTTGAGAACCTAATGTGAGGTTAAATCACGTGGCTTTTATTACGGTATAGCTCAGTCTCCAATATCTGGAAAAAGTGTCTTAAATTATACCAACTGAGCTAGAATCTCGTACAATATTTTTTTTATAATTAACATTTCAATTTTGAAATATTATAAGATTTGTATTTGTTTAAATTTTGTATTAATAAATGTTTTGAAATTTTGAACTTATAATTTTAAATAATTAATGTAAATTAAACCATTGTTATCGATAACATATTTCATTAGAACGGCTTGAAGTCGCATGCCAATTTACATTCCCCATTAATTTTCATCCTCAAAACGTGAATTCAATAATGTAAAGGCTACATTATTTAAACTTTTCAGGATTAAAATGTTTAAGATTACTGTTTTATTGTACAGGAGTTCACGAACATCTTCGTCAAACACAAAGGGCGTGTTTCTGTCCTTCTTCCCCCAAGTATAACCTACAGCTGACTGGGTGGCACTGATATAAAAAAACCTTCGTCTCTAGGTCTCTTGGAGGGCAATATTTCATCCAAATAACGTGAGCCATCGCCTAATTTGGAAACGCGGCTACCGAAGTAGAGCAACAGCAGGAAACCTTGTTTACGAACTGCATTTTTAATGCCGTGGTCATATTTAAGACAAGAGAGTCACGTCCACGTCGACTTCGTTAGGCGACTTCCAGAATAATGTACACACTCCAGTTGTTCCTTTACACGCTGAAGGATATTGATACTCTTCTTGTTCATTAAATGCTCCGATAGGAGCATAAGACGCGTAAAATTGGTCATGATTAAGTAATATTTATATATGTGCTACAGCATATTATTTATGTCGTTATAAAAAAACAGTACACTGTCAACTATTATCGGAAGCAAAAAAGGTTTACCGCGTTATCAGGTACATGACTCCCGCTAATAACATCAGGAAAAATGTTAAAATTAATTACTGTACTATAATTTGAAAGCAGAACTCACATTATTTTCTAGTGAAAAAGTACTGTAAATTACGCTGTCGCAGACTGGTATGAAAGTGCCTGGTAACTTTACGGCTTCTGTAAAACTAGCGGTCACTTCGGATGTTGCTGCAAAACGTTCCGAAGTGTTTAACACTTCCTGGCGGAATGATGTTATTCTCCTTCCTTTCTTCTGATGCCATTTTTTGCACCTCAGATTCCACTAAAGCACACACGGGAACATCGTCATCTGCAGTAAGAAACTCCTCAAAACTAACTTGAATATTCCATTCGTCAGGTGAAATTGTATCGTTGCCACTATCTAACTCGTCAACAGGATTAGCGTCTTTATGCCTCCATACTTTTATAATATAGTATGTTTTATGATTACACGGATTTCCAGCATATTCCAAATTATAATTGCAGCTCTCACAAGTCGCTTGCAATAAGACCTCTTCACAAGAGAAAAAATCCCTTTATCCGAAGGCTGAAGACGACTTGCTGCATTTGTGAGAAAAAAGTGAACCTTGATATTAGTTAACTTAATATCGAGTGTGTTATGGGCTGTACACCTTTCCAATGTCAGAAGAACGTGCCTTTTCTCAGCCACCATTCGACTGTTAAAAGCCACTTTCGAAATGATGATGACCTGTCGATCCAAGCTTTTTTATCATGAGAATAGGTATAGGGTAAAATATCTATCTATGTCGTTTCTCGAACTTACCGATCACTGAAGGATGATGTTGATCACTGCCGTCTGAATGCCATACAACAGTTAAACGTTGTTTACTCCATGGCATTTGTCTCCTTTTATTCCGAGGGTACGATTTGGGAAAGTATTTGAAAAAAGTTCAGTTTCGGCCATATTCTTAACATCTCAAGAGGCATAATTTTGTTTCGCTTGGTCAAATTCATGCAACCAGTTTTTTTAAAAAATTAAAAGTTTATTGTCGCATTAACTTAGATGTCATTAGCGACTCCTACATTAGTTTACATAGATTGAGACTATCAGACTATGATTTTGTTAAAAATTAGGTTGCTTAAGTTGGCTTCATTGACGAAATTCAGCATCCTTAAGATCGTCGTCACCGTTGTCCCCAGGTCCGATAGTAGAAAGTTGTCCAAGATGCTGTTTCTCATTGTTGAGTAGTACTCACAGCTCTGCAGGATGTGATTCGTGGTTAAGTTCTCGTTGCAAAGCGAACATAATGGTGGCTCTCTCCGGAATATTTATTGTAATAATTAAAGGGCAATTAAGAGTTAATAATTATAAGCTGTTGAACTGGAATTGTTAAAGGCAAACATACACAAAGACACAATAATGGACAATAATAAAACAGGCAAGGTATTGTTTAAACATGGCGCGCGTAAGTAGGTAAAGTAGACAGTCAGCGGTCCAAAACGACAGAGAGTGGACGTGTTATTTGAAAAGTAAAGTTAAAGAGACAAAGCAATCAGGAGTGACCGCAAGTGGTCGTGTATGGAAATAGTCGAGAGGATTTAAAATATTAAAAAGTTAAGTAGAAGCAGGTAGCAGTAAGAAACGACTGCAAGTGTTTCATAACTTAATTAAACGAGACAATTATTAAAAAGTAAAGTTGGACAGCGTTAATGCAGATGGTGACTCAGAAAGATTTCTGAGTATTACGCCAAATTATCTTGAGAATCGACGAGGAGGAATTCTACGAGGTGCCGCCAATATTGAAAGTCCAACAGTTATAAAGTGTAAATTCACTGTAGGAAATGGTCTGTTCGTTATTTGTTTAAATTGAGTTTAAATTGCTGAAAGAATCAAATTGCCCAGGTACCAGAACAAAACAGTGAGTTATAAACCATTTAAATTAAATTGTGAACGTTATATTAAAGGTAAAATTTCGTCATATTTCGATTTCTTAATTAAATATTTGTCAATATTAAGTTGTAAATTGATTGTTTGAAAAGGGAGTAAATTATTCTTTATTTAAAGGTCCAGAAAAGACCCTGAGATAAAGAGTTAAATTTATTTGTTTGAATTAAATAAATGTAAAGATCGGCGAGTTATTATTTTGTAATTTGAAGTATTTATTTATAATAAATTAATTTTTGGTCATTTTAAATAAATGTTCTTATTCATGCTCCTTCAATATAAATTTTCCATTATAATATTAATTTCATTTTAATTTGGTATCATCAATTATTCATTCATAAAACTTTAATTTCTTTGATCATTACTATATATATATATATATAATTATGGGTTGATTTGGTATGCTCTGATCTTATTCGGGAGAGGATTATTTGTTTTTTTTTTTCGGTTTAGCTGCTTACTGAATTTTGCTTCGTTAAATGCTGTGATTTTTGTATATTCTGATGCATTCATCTTCTCGAGGCATTTCTTAATTTGGTTT
This sequence comes from Zhengitettix transpicula, assembly GCA_037074705.1. Lineage (NCBI taxonomy): Eukaryota > Metazoa > Arthropoda > Insecta > Orthoptera > Tetrigidae > Zhengitettix > Zhengitettix transpicula. The sequence goes on along the minus strand of CM073591.1, from coordinate 181,509,495 downwards.
GTCCATTGCCGGGATCATCTGCTGTAGTTGGTTGATCAGGGTAGTTAAGGATTCCCTAAAAGGCCTGTAGTTGGTTGATGCTGCTGTTTAGGGTATGCGTTTTTCCTGATAAGAGGACAGCTGGACTCCTGTACCCTGAGAGCATTCCGTATATGCAACCAGTTGTTTGCTCTTCCTTCGACCATCACAATGATGAAATTGAATGTTTCTTTTGAAACGGTATAACCAACCCGCAGAGCAACTAAAACCTTGAATTATAGGTCCACTTAAAAGTACAATAGAAGCGCGCATATGGTTGAACCATTCTAGAAGTAAAGCTTCAACATCTTCGAACATAACACTGCGAAGTCGCTTAGATTTGTAACCGGCACTCAATGAAACAGCATTATTAATTTTTTGCGTTTTATTGTGATCAATGAGTATTTTGCAAGACCATTCTGTTCGACAATTGAGCTGCTATTTTAATACACCACGGCCTGCTTCCTCTAAGACTTTTAGCTTGGTTTACAGATCTATGCTTGTCTGACTCGTGGTGGAACACAGAAATTGGCTTATGTTTATTGAAACTTGCTGTTGGCGTCGCGATTGTTGTCATTGTCGATCGGGATTGTCGAGCTATGCTACTCATACACCTCTAGCAGAGAAACAAAAGTAAAGAGAGAGAAAAACGTTGACAGTTCGGGTTAAATGAAAAAAAAATTAATGACGAAGTGACTAAGAAAAACAGTTCGTAATTCGTAACCGATACAGCTTCCCATAAGATCACGTACATCGCTGTCGGGACCGAAATTTTATTCGTGTTAACAGGGCGTCGCCTTAAGTGAGTACGTGTTACTTTCTTCCTTTTCACAAAACGTCGAAATTAAACTACGACTAATTTACATCAGTGGAACTGTTTTAACTACGAAATTATATAATTATGTACTTCAACTTCACTCGGTTTTTGTAAGGACATCAAAGATCTATCGAAACAGCACGACGTATATCTTTCAGAGTGAAATCCAGTTTTTCAATATGAAAAATATATCACATGCTGTTAAACGTATTACCATTATAATTAAATTGTAGAGTAGTTTAATTTTAGTGTTTATTCGATAAACGTTCACTATAAAATAATATTACAATGGACTATAGTATGTGACGTTTCTAAGAAATCATTTTTAATGGCTGCTAGTTTTTACTCTTCTCAACGTGTTAAAAAAAACGATGCCCAATTTCCACAATTAAACAAAGAAATCACGGAAACATCCTTACGTGAAAATTTGTAGGACATAATTATATGCACGTGTGAATTTTTATATCCTGCATTGGCCAAGTGTAGCAAGAATCCGTCGGACTGTTGATATTTTGTGAAATAACGGAATTACTTGAGCAACGATAATGTATAGTTGTTTATCCAGTACCTTGCGATGCACAAGTGGAATGAGATATGATTCAAGATAAGGAAATGTTGTTCGAAAATAAAAACAATTATTAATGCATGTTTAGAAATCCATATAATATCATTAAACAATTGATGACGTTATACAGACAAATTTGATTTTTTACTTATATTGTAACGGCGTATCGATACCTATTTATATCTTCTTCTGCTATTTTTATAAGGATGAGATTTATAGTTTAATTGTACAAAGTAAACAGAAGTTAACTAAAAAATAAACAACTTGTCAAATTAATATAATAAACTAACACAACAAAACGATTAACAAGTTATAAAATTCACACAGTTTTGAAAGAGGTTCCGAGGCACACAATTCACTAAACGCTAACAAGATTGTAGCAAGACTTAATGACATTCTGTAGCTTTGAGGGTTTCACCTGACACCTGGAGATTTAGTAATACCATCAATTGTTTTATTAATTCAAAAACAGACCTTACATTAAAACTTTATATATAATTAGATATAGCTGTATATTCATACCATACCTTTAATATCTATGACAGGTTCTAAAGAAGTTTCTTAACAAGCTTTCAAGGAAGATCCAATGTGAACATCCATTATACGCACAAATTTGGCTAAATACAGAATTGTAGTGGTATATCAGGATCCATAATAGAACAACTTCTACGACTTCACTCCATACAATGTTTAGTTATTCCATAAACTGGGATTGCCAATTAAAGGGGTTGTATTTGAATGCACAACGCGACCAAGGTCCAAAGATGTATTTGTGCAGACTTTTCAACAGTAGTGGGATGCTTGGATACTAATTTTCAGGATGTATTTTGTGCCATTAACTGTATTTCTCCTGACCAGAGGGTCAATGATATTTTCACCTGGCCTCGGATATTAAATTGAAGTGCTTCTCTGTACTTTATTCACATTCATTAGTGGTTCCTAACAGTAATTTCAAAAGTAAATATGTACATGGATGAATTCCTATGACTGGTGATGTGCATGCGTTACATGAACAAGTGATCGATGAATATGATTCCAATCTCAATCAGATGTTTACATAATTGAAAATATAGCATAATATTTCGTTGTTTCAAATTTGTGGTTGATGGAGCATGTAATTCAGGCTATAAAAGGTTTTTTTTCCCCAAGAATAATAACTAATTCCTAAAGATTGCAGAGTACGTTACCTTTATTCTTATGTTAACTTTATTCTTGACTAGCTGGGTAACTGACGTTGCCCGGGTTGTCATAATTAAACTCAGCGACAACCATAACCCCGGATTTTACTCCAATCTCGGTTGTTTTTTGCGTTACTTTTATGAAACGAACCTCATCCCTAAAGTTGATGCCCTCCCATGTCGAAAGGAAATAAAAATATTTATCTGACTCAAATATCGACCGTTTGAGCATGCACGAAAATTTTCAGCCCTCGGTTGGTAGTCGTGTCTTCACCCACAGTGTTTGTTTCCGGTTCGAAAGGAACACCTGTACAAAATTTGGTCAAATACACACACACACGTACAGTCTATTTACAAGATAGATTCAAACTTACTTTTTTAACATTTTTTTGTTTATCTACCTATCTTTATTTTTCGTTTTACCTTGTCTTTCAATACAAGAAAAAAGTTTTCTTTGCCAGTCAACGTATCCTCGTTAGATATACACTTGCACACAGGAAGTAGTGCCTCAGTATAAAATATTTAAACAAAATTTAATAATATATCCCTACTTTTCCATTGTTCTCTATAATTAAATCAAAGTTGTTTCTGCACATTCCTGGCACATCTTCAAATGAATGGCTGTTTTATTAATAACATATGATTTTATGAGTCGCACTTCAAAATTAATCATTAGTCTGAGGATCTTCCATTTCTCGTTTCCTATTTGTGGAAGATGGTTTACAAGATCTCTGACGTTGTGACTACAAAAATCATTCTGCATGTCGAACATGCTTCGACAAGTGCAACGAACTCCGTCCCTCTCCCCCGAAAAGAGTAAACAAGCGATAAGGTAGGAAAAACGTAATGTGTTTGTTGAAAAATGAGTCACTGAAAAACAGTGCTGGTAGATCAGTTGGTATGTATTTAAAAGTCTCGTCGGTGGTAGAGCAGACGGAGAGATTGCATTTTGATGTGATAAAAGAATATCCAAATATGATGGACAGAACAAATTGAAACGTGCTTAAAAATATAAGATACAGGTTTCAAAAATAATATATAAGAAGACATCAAGACCAATATATATGTGTAAAACCACTTTTAAATTTGGGTAGGAAAATTTGTAGCACACAAATACACATGTATAATCGCTTACCCGCTTCCTCGGATCATTTAATTGACGATTACCGGCCCGGATGCCACTGCATCTTTATCTTTAGACACGACCATCGTCTTATAAAATTTAAACACGCGATCCAAACTAGGGAGCTGATAAGTGACTTGCCAGGACTCGTGAATACTTGAACCGAGCTTGCGAATCTGTAAATTATATATCTCAGGGTTCCTGGCTTTGATCAATTGTGGAGAGATTAACTAATAAAAAGAAAACGTCGGCATTGAAACTATTGACAAAGGTTAACTACAATTTATTCGCATCAGCTCAGCCACACGGCTCCTCAATCGTTGCTTATTGCTAAAGGATTCACACTCTCCTTCATACTTAAATCTATACATAAATATGAGAAACTAATTATAAACGTTCCGGAATTTTATATACAACTTTAGTCAAAATTTACTCAGTTGAACACATCCTTGAGTAGGACTGCCGGTAATTGGAAAACAAACTCTTGTGTCTCACATCAACGTAACTTCATACCACAGTGATCCTCCGATAGCACATCAGGCGTAGATGGCTGGTTCTAGACCCCTTAAGCTGGTAACCGAGAGGCGTTCGCCTCCTCTCAAAACGGACAGTCTTGAAACGTCGTGAGTTTATCCGTGGTTCGCAGTCTTCAAAATCTCACTCACCTTGGGAGGTTTTTGAAACATCCATATAAAAATTTGGTCCGCACAGCTGTGGCTGACCGCTAGTCGTCAACCCTCACAACACTATTGTCCTCCCTTGGTCTGCTCAGGACATAGCATGCATGACCTGTCTAGGGACGACGTCCCTCACAACAACTTTGCCACAAATTGTCCCAATGACCTACATGCTAACAGTTTAGATAATATTAACTTACATTTTCAACAAGGATCGTAAAGTATTTCGTATTGTTTTCTATTATCTATTATCATTAGTGAATACGATTATACTTTTTATTTAATGAATATTTTTCTGGTTCATTTAATTACGGAAATAGGAACTGTTTCCTCTGTTCGTTTCGCAGTAACGTCTCTCTCTATCTCTCTCTCTCTCTCTCTCTCTCTCTCTCTCTCTGTCCCGTAACGTCACAATCACTTGGAGCGCAATAATTTAAAACAAAATTATCACGTTTTTTAATTATAATTCTTTCCACATTTATAGTAGGGGTTTCTCACCACCATAGTACCGTTTCTTGAGTTTTGGATAATATGTGTACCAATTTTTGTTGCAATCTGTCCTCGCGTTTAAATTTGTAGGCAGATTAACGTAAATACGTACATACAAATATACATCCTTTTTTAGTATATAGATTTAAAACACATTCTTACATTCAGAGAGAGAGAGAGAGAGAGAGATACTAAACCCTTGAATTACGAAATTAAATTTAGTTCCTTGAATATAGTCGTGTCCCGAATTGTTCGTAACTCGAATCTATTTTTCTCATTGAAATTCGCGGGAACACCATTAATATATTCCAGTGTCAGAATCATATTCTTTTGTTGTTAAGTTTTTAGTTTCTTGAGTAACTTGGAATAATATTTATAATTATAAGCAATGAAAATATAAAAGACCATGTTATATTTTATTTTGATGTATCTTTCCAGCAGGGTATTCCGAAACAAAAAAAAACCTAAGCATATCGTTTTTGTAAACTTTTCTTGAAGTGGAACATGGCAGTGTCATTTAAATTTTAAATCACTCTACTTACTATAACTTTGTTAGGGCGGTGCTTATCAATCAATTCCTGCGTCTCACTATTTATTACACATGCATTTAATCTAGATCTTCCTCTAGAAACTGTTCATGCTACACTTTATTTCCTTATTCTGCATATCAACAAGTTCTTCAGTGGTGAGCTCATTACGATATTTATTCTTGATCGTACATGCTATCGTCTTCGAAGTAATGGCCAAAAGTCTTGTCAATGGAAAGAACTTCACAAACTGCTCTTATTCCTCTGGGACAGAACTTGGCCAAAGTTTCCACCAAGAGGTCCAGAAAAAAAAAGGAATTAGTTGCCGCACCATCTCAGGAAAAAAAAATATTTTTGGTGAATTCCCTTATGTTTAAGACTGTTTAATTATTATTGAGTCCGGTTCAAAAATGGCGGGAATTTTTGTCATAGACGACATGCTGTATTTATGAATTTATATATTCCCCAGAACTGGGATGTTCTATCCTTTTCAAATAAATTGCATCGCCTTCAGTACACTCTGATCTGTAAATCAAACTTATATTTAAAATGGAAAAATGAGAAAATTTACGTCTGATTGAAAATAATGAATAAGAAACTTAGCCAATTCAGACAAAAAAGTGATAATATAAATACCGCACGTTTCTGGGATCCTTGTTCTCCTTTCGTCAGGTGCGAAGAAGAGCCAAGTGCACTTGTCAGTTGACAAAACTCAACAGCCTACATTTACGTAGCTAATATTATTTTTTCATGTAGCCAGTGAAACACTAAAGTTATCAATAGCAAATGAAAAAATTCAATTTTCGTACGCAATTTCTACAAGAATAAACAAGTCTGAATATATTTAGTGCATTTGCAGATAATAGGGTAGTTACTATATATAAACTATCAATGTTAACCGACTTACCCTTTACAAATTACAGCCTTTTAAAAATGAATTTTTTCTTCTTTTCACAAAGTTTGAATTCCAATATACAAATATAATATCCAAAATCTAAAAATTGCATACATAAAAGGTATCTATAGTATCAAACTTAAGTATAAATTTATATTTTGAAATTGAACTCAAGGTTGGTGTAATAGTGATGCATGCATTTCTTTATCTGGACATGCACCAACACTTTCTTTGCCGATAACAAATATTTTAGAGTTAAGAATTTTCCAGGTATAAAATTAACACGAACACTAATATTTTTAAAATAATGATCCAAAGTTGTTTCTCTTTAAGCCTTTTATGAAAGCTTTTTATTTTTATTTTGGAAAGGATCTGAACGAAACTGGCCATAGAGAGCATGAAACGTCACGAAGTATTTGATTTCATGATACAAGTTATAGTTACCTCAGGGTTAAGTTTTTTCTTCTTCACTATAACCTTTCATTAATTTTAAGTCAGAAAAACTCTATTCATAGTTTTATGGCAAGTTCATTAGTAAAAATAACTATTGAACACTGATACTCCGTTTTGATAAAATCTCACTCAACCACTTGTGATAAATTGACCCCGATTTTAAGGTGCGGTTAGACACATCATTCCTATATTTGTCGATTAAATTTATGAAGTTGAAGTAGTCCTTCCAAAAAATTCTTAAGGTTAAATTCGTGTTACTTGTGACGATGAAACATCTAGAAAATAGCATATTTGTGTATAATTTCTTGAAATGCGAAATCATCTGTTGGTTCATTGCAATATTGATGAATAAGAAAGATAGGTAATACAGACAAAAAAGGGTGATATAAATACCACACAACGCTTCTGGGATCCCTGTGCCTTTCGTCAGGTGCTAAGAAGACCAGTGCAGTTGTGTTCCTCTAGTCTCTTCTTAGCACTTGACGAAAGGAACAAGGATCCCAGAAACGTTGTGTGGTATTTATATTACAGTTTTTTGTCTGTATTAGCTGTCTTTCTTATTCATTATTTTCAATCAGACGAAAATTTTTAATTTTAGCAATATTGATGTTGTTTCGGGTACACATAAGTATGGATGACCAAAACAAAGGCCTCCACTAGCGAAAGGTCGTGTTTTTTTTTCCAACTAGTATATGTTGTGGCCATCATATAAAACCATGTTTTGCGATCCGAAAAGCCTCGGGGGAAAGTTTCTATGGCCTAAAAAACAAAAAATTGTCGGCAGCACACTTATTTGCCATAGAAGAAAAGTTTAAGACAATTTAATTCTCTTTCCGACACATAATCTGGTCTTAAAAACCCATTGAGAATAGCCGAAAATACACCCAATTTGCTGTATGCATACCGCCGGACAGGAATGGCGCCGAGGATGGGAGTGACGATTTCTACGTCAGTGTGAAACTTGTCATTTGCAGAGTATATTAAAATGTTTAAGATTACTTTTTTTTCTAAGAGTATCTATGTCCTTTTGCAAACAAAAGAGTGCTCGGATTCGAGTCCCCAGTTCTGATTTATGTTTTACCTATATAGGAAAACGCAGTGATTTTCGGGCTTGTTAATTAATCTATTCAACTTACATTTTCTTGTAAGTAGCAATGAGCAATATTCAGATAAGTTCTCGAAGTAAAGTAAGTAAATACTTAGTATATTTATGTAAGGTGAATAAAACTAAGTAGAAAAGTATCTCTCCTATCCTCAGCACCATAATATTACCACAACCGTCCAGGAAATACGTGCATTTTCAGCAATTCCCAATGGATTATTAAAACCAGATAATGTGTGGGAAAGAGAATTAAATCGTCTAAAACTTTTCTTCTATGACAAATAAGTGTACTGCCGACCATTTTGGAAATATAAGTACTAAGAACATGACAAACTGCATTATTTTCGTAATTACGTATAATGCCGTAAATTTGACGAATGATTACTACCACTTCGTTCGACCGAATTTGGTACTCAAACGCACCATCCGAAACATAATTTTATTCTTTACTATTTATTACTGAACATTATTTGCTATAGAATGCTTCATGCTTTTGCTATTAGCGAAAAACTGAAAAGAGGTACAAAATTTCGTCGTTTTTAGACCACAGAAACTTTTGCCGAGACCTTTCGGATTGAAAAACTTGGTTTTTCACTAACGGCCGCAACATATACATGTTGTAAGAGAAATACCCACTTTTACGTGATAAGATGTATATAGCTACTGGGCTAATACTCACAACACTTTTTTATTCGTGGCCTCCTTCACCTCCTTTTCCCAAAGTTTGGTTATCCCTACTCTTTCGTTCGTAGTCTGTCCATTTCATTGAATAAAAGTCGGTAATTTTGATATTAGAAGGAGGCAGGAGGCTGTAAGGACCCTCGGTGGCCTCTCTCAGAACCCAGCAACCGGTCAGGTGACCTTTGCGGAAGGAGCCTTAGGAATGTACAGTTGTGCGCAAGCCCTGCGTGCGCCAAACCTAGAAGCCCAATCATGTCGTACGCACTTCACACTAACGTCCAAATTTTGCCTCACAGAAGAGCTTTAATCTAGTTGAATAACGACATACATGTATCTTAATATGAAGCTATTTCTCGAACTCCAGAAAGGGTACATCACTCTTTTAATATCATATACCACCGCAAAATAGTAAAGTTCGCTCAGGTTCCTGGAATATAAGAATGTTAAAGAACTAGGGAGGTTATAAAAAATAAGTGCTATTCATAACTTTATATACAGTACGAAATGACTTACATTTTCATAGTTTACGTAGGAAATTTTAGTTTCCATGCTTCTCAATTACTTGTACAAATTTCTGTAGATACAGCGTTCAACTTCCATGTGTACAACTACGTTGAAATTCTGTTATATTTTATATATGAATAGAGATTTAATCCTGTCAAATTTATTATTAACCTTAATGAAATTAAACATGATATGTTTACAGCTTGAACTTTAATTTCATTAAAAAAAAGTTGACAGAATTAAATCTCCATTCATATATAAAATATAACAGAATTTCAACGTAGTCGTACACATGGAAGTTGAACGCTGTTCCAACAACTGATATAACGTTTGGTAAGTCCCAAGGGAGCAAGTTGGGTCCGCTCTTGTTTATATTGTACATAAATGATCTCCCATGAAACTTTAGTATGTATGTTATTGCTGACGAAACATACTTATGTGAATGTGATCTAAATTCTGTGTTAAATTGCTTGAAAATGTTAATTGTGTCAGAATGGTTAAAGATTAATAAGTTGTTGTTAAATGTAAAAATACGAAATGTATGTTAGTTGGTAACAGAACCGTCTTGTCGGACAAGTTAATGTATACTTCCCTGACTGATAGAATGTGTATATTACTTCAAGAATCTTGCGATTATGATAAACAATAAGTTAAAATGGAATGAACATGCAGAATTATTATTAAGAAATTAGGTAAAAAAGTAGGTCTCCTAGGGAAATTAAGATCTGTGTTGTTCAGAAAAGCCAAGGAATTAGTGTATAAAACTTTAGTAATCTGAAGTACTGTAACACTATATTGTACATGACAGGAAGTGACCCAGATCGTATACAAAACATTATTCATAGAGAAATTAGATATATTTGATCTAGAAATAGATATGCTAGTGCCACGGATGAGATATGCAAACTAAATTGGCTGGACGTAAGGCAGAAAATATTTTGCGATGCTGTGTTGTTTATATTTAAGTTAGAGAATGATAAGTTACCTTAAGAATCTAGTGAGTAAGAAAAGTGATTACGTTGTTACCAAGCTAGGAATATGGAAAATTAGTATTTATAGTGTAGAATAAAAATATACTATGAATTCAATATTGAATAAGGGTTTAGTCAACTATAATAAACTACCTGTGGAAATAAAACAATGCCCAGGAATCAATCAATTTAAGAAAATAATTAGAGTGTATGCTAGAAATAATAATTTGTAAGAGTTTGTATTTATTAATTTATTATTTGTTTTTAATATGTTATTAAATAAAATAAAATAAATAGGATTAAATAAAAAATAACTACATGCCAAACATATAAGAAACATTCTTTCATATTTGTTGGTTATGATATTATAAATGATTATACAACTATTTTCTTCTTAATAGGAATTTTAATATTTTTATTAGAAATATTAATTAATAAAAACGAGACAATGCAAAGATTCATTTACTGCGTTATTTTCTCACGCCTGTCAACATTAAATATGTTTACAATAATGTTCGTTACATTAAGTAACTTGGATCAATGTAGCTGAAATTTGAGATCGATCAATTTCGCTTATTATGTTATTATCATTAGTTGACATGTTTATAATATAAACAAACCTCTACTTTGGAACAGAAGAGGGCGTAGTATTTCGAGCTAAAAAATATGCGTGGGCCTGCTCGAGGGTTTGCAGTTATTTAATCTATTACGATTGATCAACGTCACGATGATCTGAAGCACATACCAGAAATTGGTGTTCCCGGGGCAGCGTACCACTTTACATTCTTATGACGTGGCAATTGCTGACCTCCAAGGCCAACAGACACACCTTGGTCTTTTTCTCATTCCTCGCTCTGTGTTCTAACTGTAACGATGAATTATAACCGTAGCAGCCTTGTGAAGCGCCGTCCCCAAAGCTTCCTAACCCAAAGCGTGTGGGTGGTCCCCGGAAACTATAGCAAAACAACACCGCGCCACTATACTCAACTTTCTCGTCTATTCTGGTCGTAAAAAATATTATTCATGAATTTGTGCCATTTTACCCAGTATACCAATTTGCAGTAATTTTCGGCACTCATGCGGTTGTAATAAATGACTATGAAATGAGTCTGGAATTGTACCTGGGGTCAATGTGTAAAATCGTAGCATTTTGACAATCAAATGTATGTTTAGAATTGATGATACGTTTGGATGCTACAGATTGTTTATGAATGGGAACTTTGATATTAGACATCTGTTCCTTCATACGTGCATTAAGGGAACATTTTGTTTGCCCTATGCAGCAGAAATTACGATTAGAGCAAGAGATTTTGTAAACAACACAATGTTTGCTGTAAATAATAAAGCTAATAATAACAATAATCCCATCTATTTTAACTTTTAATGCTGATATAATTACCAGACAATTGACGTTTTGGTACCTCTTGACTGGTGGCACAGGTGTAAAATGAAAGTAGACTAAATCCGGCCTAGTTTCGTCTTCAATCTCGAATAGAAAAATTAATCTAGTAAAGTGGAAGTTTATATTAAATTATACTATTAAATTCACGTTATTAAGAGAAAGACTGTTTCAAGTTTTTAATATATACAGATAACAATAAAACCACAATCAACAGTCCTTATTAAAATTAATTTAGTTTCAAGAGCAGTCATTTATTAAAAAAAATCATAGCAGCAGCTTTCACCAATTTCTGGCATTTTCATCTGCTTAAGCCAACAACTTCTTCGGACACTCTACTGGATCAAAGTCGCCAACAGAGTCCGGAGACGTAAACAATTTCAAATTCAATACAACAACGTGCCACAGGTTGTTCGTTTGAGTAACGAATCTTATTCTCTAGAAATGAAGAACTCGTCAGACCCTCTTCAGTGTTTTATTGCTGTTATAGCGTTCATTTGAGCAGGTCAACATGAATTTTCGCCTAGTGAAAGGCTCTCCTGTTGCAAGATCAGCACTTAGATACGCCACCCTCGCTCTGCACAGCCTCCGCGGTCCAGGCGTCCCACAAAAACGTTGCCACAATGGTCGGTATTCACGGGACCCTTGCATTCCACCACATCCTCCAGGGACCTGCTTCTGGACTACATCGCTCTTTTCCTTGCTGTCAGGTTGGTGATCATGTGGTTTAGGAGATGTTCCACATACGCAAAAAAACGACAAGAATAATCACAAAGTATCTATGTAAAAAAACTGATAATGATCCTCTCATAAAAGGCTCATTGCTTTTTAATAAATTACCCGAAATTATTAAACAAATTAAGGGAAAATGTTTTTATTTGGATTTAAAAAGATATTAGGTTGTGAAATCAATGTACAATTTAAGTGAATTCCAATTGTATTACTAGTTTTTAATTATCAATTTGTTTTTATTTTTTCTCTTTATAATTATTTAAAATAAATTAAATTATCTAAGGCCCCTAAATTTTCTTATATATATATATATATATATTGTAATACTAATGAGAGGTCAGTAATTGTTTAAATAATTGGATTGTTTAGCGGTACCAATTTCAAAGACAACAATGTGTCGGCGGTCTTTGTTTGCGGACTGCAAGCACTTTCTGAGGCCAGTCTGGCTGATATTATGGTAGGGAGCGGAACATTGAGAGAGAACGAACAGCGTGGCCTAAGTTTCAAATTCAACCGAGAGAGAGTTATAAGTTTTGAAGTATAAAGTCTGGACTTTGTAAAGAAAACCGCAAAGCAGAATCAAATATTTAGCGCAACATTCAGATTCGTACGCGTACTTAAATCAACATTTTCCACATAAAACATTGAGTAACAATATGTCTGGCTGATGACCCGAAGGTGAAGCAGATCGAATTCCCGTTGGAAAATCCAATACCTACGACCGTGTGTTTGACCATCAAGTGTAGAATCTGTGATTCATGGCCTTTTAGTGTAAATTGTGTTCCCAAGCCCGGAAACTAAGTCTGGTACCAGCAGGACATTTCGTAAGTAGAAACCAAATTAATAAGTTTGTAAACGGTAGTTAAAGGTATTCCACAGATTTCGTTCGTCTCATTTTTGGTTTTGGAATGTACTTAATTTATAAATTTTTTGATTGTTCCTTACTTATCACGCCCAAGTAAACGACCCTGAGAGCAGTGTTATCAAATTGCTAAACTTTGAGATTTAAATGTATTTAACCAAAGAGCAAATGTAAATTTATATTCAATAAAGTAAATTGTCTTATAAAGGTTTCGTTTTATTTAGAAGGCCCAACAAATTATATTTGTTTGTTAAATTAAATTTCGGCGTTCCAACGTAGGGCAAATTAATGAATCATTAATTAAATAAATTTTGTTTGTTAATGAATCCTTATTTTTATTAATTACATTTTTGGCTTCCACAACGTGGGACAATTCATTCATTTAATCATTCATTGTTCATAACAATATATATATATATATTACATTATTTCTTTAGACATGTGTTAGTTATTACTTCGTGACGTTTATCCATTTTGTATTTGTAATTTATGGAAATAAAAATACTTACTTACTGAATGTCCCAAATTTCACATTATCCAAGCTTCCCACAAGCCGATGCACCTCGGCCTGTTTTGAGTGGTGTATGTTCCGAGATCTCAGACCTTCGGCATACGGCAAGAGTTGTTCACTGCTCCAATTGGAACAGTCGGGCAGCTGCCTCCTAAACTGGTCGAGGCTTGGAGTAGGGAATGCTGCGTCCCCACAGCAAACCCCTCTCCCGCCATCGGAAGGGCGTGGGACAAGTACCCAATTCCCGACGTGCATGATGCAGGTTTTCTAGGGTTTGTCCTGCAACACTTTTAGGGGAATGCCGGATTAGATCCTTAAAATATCCCTCTCTATGCTATTAAAGGGGAGTTGCCACCATTTGGATTATCCCCAAGTAGCCTGTTGCCATAAATAAACATTTAATTAAATAGATTTGGTCATGATAATTATACAAAATTTGCTGGTACATATGATCGATTATAATGAAATATTTACAATAACGTAGCAAACACATTTCGATATTGCGATTAATTATTAGTTTTGTATCAATTGTCATAATATTTCAATTATCGCGGATAATACTACCTTCTTTTATTTATTATCATTTCCTTAATATTACTCTTTACATTAAAATCTTTTTTTTCTATACAGTGTAAATACATTACCATGCGAATGAAACAACACATTAAATCTTAAAAAAAAACATAATAGTATAAAATACAAGACTCCGACAAATACTGACAACTGGAAACGAAAACTTCCAAAATATTCTAACTATTCTCTAAAATGTCCACATTCACTAAAATGTTAAATGTGAATAAGGTATAGAATACGTCTTTATCATTTTTGTCACCATTGAACAGAGAAGGAAGAAAATATATTGTAATAATTAACAATTGGCCTTTTTAATTTAACTAATGAATTTGCCTCACGTTGAAGCGCCATTTATGTAATAATCAAATATGAGGCTTTATTAAATGAAATAATAATCAAAATTAACATAAAAAATGTTTTTATTTTGTGGCAATAAAGATCATTACAAAAAAATTTGAGATCTTTCTCTCAGGGCCTGTACTGGGTTTGATAATGAACACAACAAATTGATTTAAAATCTTATTAACAAAACAGTTTACAATTTACCTAAACAATATGGCGATAGAATGAAAGAAATTAAAAAGTAAAGAAGTTAACTCTGATTTACAAGAGAACGAAATCTGACTTTATCCTTTAATTACAATTACAAGTTTACAATTAATCATTAGTTTTGGTTTTGTTACTTACATACTGTCCAGCTGGTACCAGCATTCTTTTTGGTTTCAGAAGTACACTATTGCAAAATTATACACTGATTCTAAAAATGTCGACTCACAGATTTTACACTAGTGAAGTCAAAATTGATAGGCTCCCAGGAACTCGGATGATCCTCCTGAATGTCAGCTATCTGGTGTCTGCTTGCCTTACAGGAATCCTATGGTTCGTAGATTTATTAGTCTTTTACTGAATTGGACTTAAAATTGCAACGTAGCTCCTTGAAGATTTATTTTAACTGTTTATTCTTTCAGAGCGGACTAACTTTTCTTTAGCTCCTTGCTGTAGACTTAAACTGGCAACATTTACTATTCCGCTCTTTGCTGCTCAACAGAAAACTTCATCTGTCTACAGCAATCTTTCAGCACCAACTCTATCCTAGCTGGCTGTAGACGTAAAACTGACTTAGACTTTCCTGGTTGGCTGTAGACGTAAAACTCGACTTTTCATGCGTGCAAAACGCCATTTTGACTTTTCAACAAAAGCGGCTGAGCTTGCTTTTCCATTGTTGCTTTGTTCGATCAGGCCGCTATAATGGATTTATCAAACAATTCAAATTTTATGTCCAAACAATTAATGGCCTAATTAATTGGCATTACAATATGTTGTGCGAAATTCATGTTTTGAATAAAAAGTTCTCGGTTTTCACACGGGTTTCATAGAACATAACGCGACGTTTCGACTACTAAAAGCTTTGTTGCCTAAAAGAAGACTACAGAGCTTTTAGTCGTCAAAACGTTGCGGTTTAATCTATTAAACCGGTGTGCTTTGATTATCAATTATGTAATTTACACAGTTAAAGCCGTAGATAATTAATGTGCATTATTAACAGTGTAATAAATATAATCTAAATGTTTTACCGTTTATTTACAAACAATTTTTTCCAATTTCTCAGTTCCGCAGCAACGTAAATGGCGACTGGGCTTATGTCTATGTAATGAAAATTACTGGTGGCGTTTAAATAATAATCTTCGTTTGTCTTCACATATCTGAGTTTTTCTAAGAAAAAGAAAATGTTTTGATTTTGCAGTAAGATTTTGAAGTTAT
The DNA here is from genome assembly GCA_037074705.1 of Zhengitettix transpicula. Lineage (NCBI taxonomy): Eukaryota > Metazoa > Arthropoda > Insecta > Orthoptera > Tetrigidae > Zhengitettix > Zhengitettix transpicula. The sequence continues at coordinate 181,493,657 of CM073591.1, read as the reverse complement.
TATTAAAATTGTCTGACTCTCATACTTGATTCCTGCGATCGGAAATTTTGAATTTGCAAGAAAACTATTCCCTATTATCTAACCAGCAGCATAATTTAAAAGAACAAAGTATGTAATAATTCTAAGTTTATATACAAAGACTTCTTCAGAGTGTACCACGTTGTGACATCCCACCGCTGTGACCATGTAACATTCCTGCAGTTGGAAATGGGAAGTCCAGATAGATCGTTCACCAACCGAGCTATACCTCCGTTAGCTCAGCTGGCTACCGATCTAGAGGATAAAGGAAGAATTAAGAACAGGAAATAGGAAAGTCGGTAACGTGAGGGTTCGGGTTCAACTAATTGAACCTAGGCGTAGTGGTTGGTGTTTCGCTGCACTTCAGTCAAATAAGAGTTGATGAAGAATAAAGAGATTTAATAGTTAGAAATAAAATAAAGTAAGACAAACTGGCGGATAGCACCAGGAGCCACCGACCCGTCTGGAGGTTGGATCACGACTCTCGTTCCCAAGAAGCTCTGAACAATTCGAAGACTCCTTTCCCCCTCCCTGATGATTTTAAGTCTCCAATAAGAGCTCTTACAGAGAGGAAGATTTCTGCTGCCGTGTGCATGTCTGCATAAGGCACTTAAAATGCTGACTTCATTAGACGCAGCGTTTTCACAGCTGCCTAGGCGGAAGGGGTGAAGATTTATGTTGTTGTGCGTATCGTTACTCACTATATCTAAAGTGATGTCTTTAACTGCATCAGCGTTCTTGCAGCTGCGCCCTCTTAGGTCCGCTATGCTGAAGAGACGTTATGATAAGAGGGCACGTGTAGACTATTATATTACAACGTGGAGCTAAATTTGCAACAAAAAATCCAATACCATAATAATTACGTAAACAAGAGGTTTAGTGGTCAGATTCGTTAGCTCTAAATGTTAATTTAGTAGGGAATGTTAGGTTTTACTCAGTAAACTTGTATATGGATCCCTAAATATTGCAAGATAATTTTTCCTAGCAGTGGGCGACCTATGCTCGGATGATTTCTATTTAAATTCGTCCATAGCCATTTACACGATTCAACTATACATCATCAAATTACAATGGTTTTCCAATAGTTTCAGAAATTGTTAATTAATACAGAAAAACTCAGTTAATTATTATGGAAAAAACCAATACACAGTCCTCGGTTTTTCGGTTAATATTTAACCAACATCAAATCTATGTTTTTAAGCAACTTTCGCTATACATCTGTAATACAAAGTCAACACATGAACACTCAATTTATGTGTAAAAAAAACACGTTGTTAGTCGGAAGTTTGATTACAAACGTATTAAATGCTAATTTACCTTCAATTGTTAATTTATATATGCATTATAAATTATAAATAGTATACTACTCTGTGATAATTGAAGGTAAATTACCATTTAATACAATTATCATCAAGCTCTTAATTAACTACTTGTTTTCTTCAGATAAATTGTGTGTCCATGTTTTTAATTTGTGTTTTAGATGCAAATGGTAACTGTCGAAAGTTACTTAAAAATAACTGTGATGTTTATTTTAACCTGAATGTTATATATGTACTATATAATTATGCAACTATTCGAGTGATTTGAAGAACGATTCAATATTAAGTGGACTTTATTTACTCGGAGTTTTTATTTAACAATTGTGTTTTGAAAGTAATAAGGCGGATCATCGCCTCAATCAAATGATTCGGAATATTTCGAAACTATGAAATATTTGGATTGACCCAACATTTTACAATTACAGTAAACTAGTTTGCTTCCTTTATAAACCACACGGAGTTGCCTTGAACTATAGCTGCGGAGTCTTAAAATCCTATAAGACTGGCTGCTTACATTTCTCCTTTATGCCTTCCTTATCATTAGTAACTAATGTAAAGGCCCTGTCAGTAGTCAAGGAAACGAGAGAAATATGGAAATAATACCGTATTCTTTTTCTTTAGAAATATTCTTCGTCTCTTATACACAACGCAATTTTTTTTTTCATTAAAGGTTTATAATGGTAGCGTTAACAACTTGGTCATTGTTGACCCATAAATAAATTACAAATAGGGCTTATTTACTTAAGTATGCTGCGATTCACATTGATTCCAATAATAGACATACAATTGAACAGTTTGAAATAATAATTATACATTTCAAATGTGGGTGTCTTACATTTACATTTTAAGAATTCGCTTTAGTTAATCGTTTATCATAATAATTGGATAATTCATTATATAAACTTTCTTCTTCATATAATATTTTTAGCGGACCTAATGATTGACTAAGCGCCTTATATTTATTATCCTGAATGTTTTGTTGGTTTTCTTTGGAGGATTTGTACTTGTCTTCTATTCAGGATTACTGACGTCTTTCGTATCAGCTTGTCCTGTCGAGCACGTAGATGCAGTTCTATTTTTTGTTTGTTAGTTCCGAATTATGCAAGTCCTTTTTTGAGGGTTAATTATTTGAATTGCGGGCGCCGGGTTCTGATAGTGAATTTGGCCATAATTTTTCATTTGCAGTCAGATTATTGCATCTCTATTAGGACATTTTATCGCGATATGGCCGGGACTTTTACAATGATAGCATCGTTCTCCGATGCTAGATGCACCCTATAACTAGTTTCTTCATATTGCACCATTATCGAATCCGGAAGGGAGTTTGGCTTATCCGGGTTAATGAAGAATTGTCTTCTGAAACTTTTAATGTGAGAAAATCTTCGGTCAGCAGTACTTATTCTAATATCCGATATTTTCAATTGTGTGGAATTATATTCAGCATTTCTAGTTCTAGCAAAATAATATCGTTAGGGATAACTGGGCATACATTTGACAAGGTTACACGGCAGTATTTTTGCATTAAAGGTCTTATATTGACCATCTCACCATTTATTGTTATTGATTTATGCACTTTTATTAGGCTTTCGACATCCTCCTTAGATGTTAGAAATGCGCATAATCTCGCATTGGCGATCTTAAAGATGTACTTAATTCTGATGGGGTCAATAATATTAGCTAAACCTATTAGGTACTCATCTGTATTTAATCTTGCAACAACGTCCAGAATTATGACATGCATTTTATCAGGTTTATGCTCCGTGACCATCACCTTCGAATACAATCTAGCCTCCATATGCTGTGTGGACGTCATCTTCAGGTATTCCTATTCTTTACACTTTCTGGGAGTAGTGGATTTTCCTTTATATAGCTTAGATATGCACTTATACACTCCTTTACACGAAAATAGCTAGCCAATATACTGATGTAAACACACTCGGTCACTGGAAGAGTTCTAGATAATGTTTGCCCTACCATGGCTGGCAGCGAACTCAACATAAATATTATCCATCGAAATTAATCCATTCAGTAAACAGTCACAATATAACCACCCGTTCTTCTTCTTCTTATTATCAACTGATAAATGTAAGAAGTTTATTACAGTCTGAGATTACATGAATGTATTTATGTTTCCGGCAAATAATTTACTAAAAAGCTTGATTATATTCACTAACTTTTTAAATGACTCCTTAAGTAACAAGAGAATAGTTAAAAATAAGTAATTTGCAAACAACGTAAATTACATAAATTAGCAAATTTTCTTGAAACTATACTACATTATGTTATGAAAATTTACATGGCTCGAAAGTCCACTAAAAAAATTCTAGAAATTAGCAAAATGTAATTTTTTCTTCCATTAAATAACTTAATTTAAGTAATTTATTTGTCATTATACGTATTATTAACGAAAGTACGTGAACTGTATTCTACAGTGCATTCCAGACTACACGTGGTAGCCAGCAACTAAGATTTTTTTCGTTAAACTTCCTTTTAAATTCGTACATCAAGATTTATGATTTGAGTGATAGAACTACTGAAACTATACATGTAAAGGAAGCAACTCGTCTGATTACCTTTATCGAGTCTACCCGTGTTTCTGTGGTCGGCTGTATATCGACTATAATATAATTATACAAGATATCACGAATAATTTAAGAAATATGCAGTGAGAAAACAATTAAAATATTCAATGTCAATTCACATTCTTGTGAGTGTAAGTTAATCATTCCAATTGTTCATTATTGAAAAAAAATAGGGCTTGTGTTGTGTTACTTCATCTCTTATTTATTAATTTAAATCATAATATGAAAGGCAAAGTTTATTCCTAAGTACATTACTAAGTAAATGTAGAAATATACTAATTAGATAAATAATTAGACAAATAACAGATAAAATAACTCATAAATAAAATACCACACAACATTTCTGCAACCCTTGCAGATGATACGCAAGATTCGTAAGAACGACACACAAAATCGAAGCCTAAACGCAAGCGTTTCTGACTATTTTGAATGTAATTAGTTTGACACACACGTTTTACATTTAATAATTTTAAGTGTAGAAATATTTATTAACAAAACATATGTAAGTCGCTAATGACCAATAGGCTTATGCGACTATAAATCGTAAATAAATAAAAAAGTTAATTAATTACTGATTCAGAAGAAAAACTAATTGTAAATGGAGTAAATATGAAAGACTGTGTCCTTTAATAAGTAAATATTACTGTGGACGAAGATTATTTTTATTATGTCACATCATTGTATTACTTTGTTTTCTTATTTCCGTTTGAGCTGGTAGATGGCTATGGATAATTCTTCTTTGTTTTGGGCTGATAACAAATTATTATTGTGCTTCTAATATACGAAAGTTTCATGTGTTGTAAAGTTTATATAAAAATTATTCGAGCAAATTGAGGATAATAATAATATTGTTATGGTGTTCAGCAGCGGCGGCTCATGAGTTTTCGATTTAGTTAAGCTCTACATATCCCTAAGCAACAACAACAATTTTTATCTACGTAAAATACTAATAATACTACAAAAGCGTTAGTGTTAGCAATACGGAATAATTTAGCATCAAGTTGACACACATTTATAACACGAAAGTATTTTTACTTCCTAAATATTTTGAGTAACGTAAATTTTAGGAACATTGAATGTTGGCAGTATTGTACCTGGTCACTTGTTCGCAGCACTGAAAATAGGTACATTTTCGGGCAATGCAGGGGAGGTGAAACGGAATACTGTGCATGCGCATTTCTCAGTCCAGAGAGATTCTATGTTGAGCACAGAGAAATCCAGCTGGCCGCGAGGCAAGACAGGCACTTTAAAGTTTAAAGTTTTCTATGTCGAAGCCGAATTTATTATTAAGGTTCTTAAAATAAAGAAAAAAATTATTACGAAATTTGTGTGCTGTAGCACATACGAACTAGCAACCTCTGGTGTTCATGAGGAAATAGAAAAATATTGTTATCTTAATAATTCATATTTCTCGATGTGAAATATTCCCGTTAACTCTGCATGGCGTTAGCTGACAGAATGAGTCAACTTCAGCCTTCTGTGCATCTACGGTCCAGCTTCTCGTGATTGCTGGCATCTATCCAATGCACGAGAAATTGTGTAAGTGAAGGTGCGCAACTATGCCAAGGTAAATAAAAACACAGAGCTGAAAACATCTATGGAATTTCCTCTCAACTGTTTCGCAATTCGCATCACCGCAAAACCAATCTTAAAGGTTTTGACGTATAACCATAATTTCCGTGATGTATATATATATATATATATATATATATATATATATATATATATATTGTAATAATCAACTATTAGTCGTTTAATTTGCCCCGCATTGTGGTAGCCATTTATGTAATAATCAAAATGAAAAGGTTAATTAAATTAAAAGATTATGAAAAGTTAACAAACAAAAGAATTTATTATTTTATTCACTTGTGGCTTCTAAAAATTAAAACAATTACAATAAAATTAAGATCTCTTCTCACAGGGTCATCACTGGGTTTGAAAAGTGATTTAATAAACTGATTAACAAATCAAACATAAAATTTACCTAAAAACAATATGTCGATAAATGAACGAAAACTGAATGCAAAGAAATTAAACTTGAACGAAATCTGACTCTACCCTTTTAGTTATCGTTTACAAATATTATTATCAAAGTTTTGGTTACTCACATAATGTCCCACTGGTAGCAGCATTCTTTTGTAGCTTCAAAACAACACTATAAATGCAAATTTTACTACACTGGTTCTAATTTCCTCACAGATTTTACACATACGCAGTCGAAATGCACGTACTCAGCTCTCAGGAACCTAGGATGATCCTCTCCTAATTGGTCAGCTATCGGATGTCGGTTTCCCTCAATGCAAAATTGTTCAATTTTTATAATGAAGCAACCTTTGCTTCACCTTTGGCTAGTTGTTAGAAAATCTCTCTGTCCAACTATCTGCTTTCTTACAGGAACTCGCGATTTGCAGATTTTAGACTTTTACTGTTTTATTTATCTATTCGGATCGAACTGCTAAGTATCTCGGTGAAGATATGTTTTAATGTCTCTCCTCTCGTGGCTGACCGTAGACTGAAGATTAACTTTACTTTTGCGCGCGCAATCGCCATTTCGGCTCTTCAACAAAGTAACAGAGCTCAGCGCCATTGTCGCTTTGGTAGCCCATACCGCTATAATTCAAATTATTCACTACAATTCAAATTAATTAATGGCCTAATTAACAATTGCTACATAATATATATATAAATGCGCACAAAAAATGAGTAAATAAATTAATATGAAAAATAATATATAAATTTGATACATGAAATAGTAAAATATTATCTATTACGAAATTAAATACATCAATGCATACTCTTTTATTATAGGTTGGAGACTGTGATTATTAATTTAATTCTTTTTAAAATTAACGGTCATATAATAAAACAGCCAAAAAACAGAGTAGGGTTAGAAGTGAGCAAATAAATACCACACTACGTTTCAGTTTTAGTTGTAACTATCCTCAGGTGCAGAAGTAAAAATAATTAGTTTATTGATGCCGACTGACTGACTTCCATAGCACACTAAAACCTTATTGAAACATTGCATAGCACTGAAAAGTTAAACATTGAGAATGTCATATAAATCTGGAGAAGGAAAGTTGGTTTCGATTAAAATGGTCTTATATATTAAACTTATAATAATAATTATTATTATACGTGTGATGTGTTATAGTAATCCTAAGCAAATCTCGTGTTAAAATGTTTATAATCCTAAACGTATTATGTCATGTAGAATTTAAAAAAGCATTTACTATTCTAACTATATTTTTTTCTTATACGAATTAGGAAAAGAAACAGCCGATAAACATTAAACAAATGCTACCTCTGTTTTTTATGTGTCCATTTGTTAAATACCAGTTAGATCGAAATGCAGATCATTGTTTATACTACCAATCCGATTCAATAAAAGGAAAACATAGATACCAACGCGGTGCTCGTTCCTCATCTTATAACAATAATTGGACGGGTTTTAGAAATAATAATAATTTTATACACATTTTGAATTTTTGTATAATAGTTGCTTAGAAGTAAATATTTATGTGCAATAACATTAATGTTTTAATATTTATCTGATCATTAATAAGGTAAATTATAAAAATAACAGAAAAATGTTTTCGTCAAAGATCAGCCAAGATGGCTATATAATGAACGGTAAAGTCTCGTATAGAGTCCGGAGTCGATTCGGATGGTTTAGTGGTAGGGCAACCACGTACTAAGCGTTATAGGTTCGATTCCTGGTCCGCTAGAGATTTTTGAATCTTGATCCTTTAATTATAATTTTAGTATTAAAATAGTGAACTGTAGCTACCTCGGAATTGCTCTGGGAGCATAAATAATTTCCTTAGTACCGTCTCTCATGAAAAGAGGGGGGAAATAAACAATAAAAGATCTAAATGTACTAAATAAGACACGCTTGGCCGCGATGAAGGTCAACATTGAAAAAATTAATTAGAGCAAGAGATGAATACGCATTTAATTGAAACTCAATTGAGTTTGCTAAAATTACTTTATTTTTTTTCTGTCGAAAATCTTTCAATTCACTGACTAAAATTTAAGTATACTTCCTTCGCTCTACACATTAAATTGTCCATCTTTCAGACGTGCACTCCAGTCATACCTTCAGATCAGTACGAACGTTTTTAAACAATCTTTGACCAAAACTATTTACTGTCAAATATTTTAATACTATTTAGTACGATTCACTGCGTCGTAGTAGGTTGGATGTTTACCGTTGCCTCCCGACGATGACTACCGACGGAAAACGTGGTTGAGGGGATCTCAGGACCGCGGACAATTTTTTGACAAGCGGATCTCGTTGCCGCCTCTCTCTTTACGCCTCCATCATCGTTGCTCTGTATTTTTTTTTGACAGTGTTATCGACTTTCCTCCAGAATATGTTCTGCATCAGTATAACCATCTCTTTTTGTTTTTTTATATAGACAAACTGGGAAACTGTCCACTGGGATAATCATGCCCTTGTGCTTTGCAGGGGGATGGGGGGGGGGGATTTATTGTCCACGTCCAGTCAACGGATAGCTCTCTCGGCGTGACACTGCCATAACTGTCTACTATGAATAACATCTCTTATCAGGTATGTTCACTAAAACATAGTTGGAAATTTTTATGCAATCCTGACACTCGGGGGCGAATAATAGAAGTATCCAATAACTGTAACATTTATTAAAGATCTAGCGAGATCGAAACATGTAAATTCAGTGGACAATAACGGATGGATAGTACTGAACTTCCTACGCAGTGGATAAAGAAAAGCTTCAGAAACACTGAGCTTGTTGCTTATAGATATATAAGTGCAACTTGTTCTGGAGTATTAATAATACTTCTAAAATCTCTAGTATTCATTTATGTTTTATAAAAACTTTTATTTCCGTACGTTTTTTTGTTCAAAAATTAAATTTGGGTGGACAGATTCTTCGAATTTCCAACCGTATGTTGTAGCGAAAAAAATTGGTTTCTAAAATTGGATATTTTTAGAATATTGTAAATAGTAAATTAAATATATCAAAATAATTTGATTTTTAATACAATAAAGTTAAGAGAATTACACATCATAAGAATAACAAATATTTGTGCTTCAATAAGATCACGGTGTGCTTTTGTTGTATTAATTAGATTTAATTTAGGTGCTCTCTTTACTATTTTACTATCTGGGCGCCCGGCGTTGCCTGTGTACTTATTTTTATAAATTCGAAAAACTATTTAATTCTATATTAATCTTTACTCAAGATGTGATTTAACCTAAATCTATATGTTCCTTGTTCTGTATATTCTTTTGACCGATAGTGCATTAATTAAACAGTTGTAAATTACATGGAATTTTATTGAATCAGTCCCAACAAACATTCCTCCGAATTTCTTCTTAAATATATTCCTGAGTATGCAGGATATAATTTTCCCTCAGTCTTCAAATATTACCAAAGATTAAATTGATGAAAATGTTAGCTAGATTCACGATGTAAACAAATAATCGCCATATTGCAGTCACTTAATATGGCACAAAAGTTAACTTACATTTTCCGCAAGGATCGTAAAGTATTTCGTATTGTTTTCTATTATCATTCGATGGAGTATTACTGGATAAAATTATACTTTTTATTTCATGAAAATATTTCTGCTTCATTTCATTACGGAAATAGGAACTATTTCCTCTGTTCGTGGCGAAGTAACGTCTCTCTCTCGCGTCACGTCATGGTCACTTGGCGCGCAGTAATTTAACACAAAATTATCACGTTTTCAATCATAATTTTTTCTTAATTTGTGCTAGGGGTTTCTCACCCCCCCCCCCCACAGTATCGGTTCTCGTGTTTTTAAGAATATGTGTACCAATTTTTGTTGCATTCCGTCCTTGCGTTTAAATTTGTAGGTAGATTAACGTAAATACATACAAATATACATCCTTTTTTATTATATAGATCTATCGAGAACGAAACATGTAAATTCAGTGGCCAATAAGGGATGGATATAACTAAACTTCCTACGCAGGGGATAAAGAAAAGTTTCAGAAACACTGAGGTCGTTGCTTATAGATATATTAAGTGCGTCTTGTTCTGGAGTAGGATCCGTACAGAAATGAGCACATTCAGGCGCTGAACAAAATTCAGAATAAAGCAATGAAATCATCTTGTAGACTTTCGGAAAATGAGTGAGAGACTTTGGCAAATAGGAATAAAACGGACTAAACTTTGAGCACGCAATAACGAACCGGCCAGATGAAATATATACAGTTCGTTTTTACCTCACACTTATAAAAAAGCGATCATTGCTAGAAGATTAGACAGAGGAAACGGCGAACTGATGTAGGGAATTTTGCGATCCTAAATACAACTATTCGGGAATGGAGTAGTCTGCCTGCACTGTGGTAGCAGCGAGTCGGAGATAATTTAAAACGTATTTTAAATATTTCATTAGCATTATAATAATAAAGGTGGGAAAACGAGCTATTGCATGAGTAAGAATAAAATCATGACGTTTGTTTGTTTATATCGATGGAACAGAAAAACCTGAATTATTGAAGTTTTTAGATATGTTAATAAATAATAACTATGTAGCAATATTGACATTCGTCGTCTGTATTTATTACAGAGAATATATATTTTATTATCAATTTTATTTAAGACTGAGTGCTCGGCGTTGTCCGGGTAGAAGGAATTGCTCCGACACTAACTTCTTACTAAACACTTCATTTAAGCAGAATGAATAGCGTCAGTGTTTGGAAAATTTACCTATGTACGTTCCCCTTCCCGACCTAAAGCCTTGGCATCTAACTTCAAATAAACCATGATGATGACTGATGATACTTTAACAACTCGGGAATTCTCCTACTGCATAAAATTTGAGTGTCTGAAAAACACGTAGAATTAAAAGTGAACAATACTCGTCTAATGTAATAAAATCTAAAAATTCTCCCGGTACCCTAAAGGATTAAAGAAATGCAATCTTTAACTACACAAAGACCAAAATACACTAAGAAAGTCAAAAGTACACGCAGTGCCTAAAAAGCATCAAAACTACTTCGGGTAAGTTTTTGTGAACCTCCTCTACGCGGAACATAAAATTTCATTAACCACCTCCGTTAATGCGAGAATTACTCTCAGTGACTTCTATAACCCGAGAATCTAAATCGGTCTTTTTTTCGAAATAACTGGTCGAGGCACGGAGAAAGGAATGCTGCGTCCCCACAGCAAACTCCTCTCCCGCTATCGGAAGGGCGTGGGACAAGTACCCAATGCCCGACCTACCCGATGCAGGTTTTTCTAGGGTTTTCCCTGCATTTCTTTAGGCGAATGCCGGGTAGGATCCTTAAACCATAGCCCGGGGGCCCTAGTTAACCCTTGGCTACCTTCCTCTACCCTTCCGCATCCCCCCCTTTCTAATCCCTTCCTATGCTATTAAAGGGGAGTTGCCCAATGTGGATCACCCTCATGTAGCCTGTTGCCCTAAAAAAAAAAAAAAAAAAAAAGAAATCATGTAGGACACCCGAACGGCCTGCGAGGGCTATTCTCTCGCACGTAGAACCTTTTAGGAGAGATACGAAGGGGCTATCTTTGGGGATGCCTTTTCCTCTCCGTTTTTGAACTAAAGTTCCCACAAGCCGAGGCACCTCGACCTGTTTTTGAGAGGTGTATGTTCCGGGGACGCAGACCTTGGGCATACGGTAAGAGTTGTCCGCTATTCCCATTGGAATAGTCTGCCAGCTGCCTCCTAAACTGGTCGAGGCACGGAGAAGGGAATGCTGCGTCCCCACAACAAACTCCTCTCCCGCTATCGGAAGGGCGTGGGAAAAGTACCCAATGCCCGACCTACCTGATGCAGGTTTTTCTAGGGTTTACCCTGCATTTCTTTAGGCGAATGCCGGGTAGGATCCTTAAACCATAGCCGTTGGCTACCTTCCTCTACCCTTCCGCATCCCCGCTTTCAAATCCCTTCCTATGCTATCAAAGGGGAGTTGCCCATTGTGGATCACCCTCATGTAGATTGTTGCCCTAAAAAAAAAAAAAAGAAATCATGTAGGAGAGACACCTGGGCCTTTTTTGAGAGGTGTATGATCGGGGTCACAGACCTTGGGCATACGGTAAGAGTTGTTCTCTGTACCTATTGGAACAGTCGGCCAGCTGCCTCCTAAACTGGTCAAGGTACGGAGAATGGAATGCTGCGTCCCCACAGCAAACTCTTCTCCCGCTATCCGAAGGGCGTGGAACAAGTACCCAATGCCCGACCTACCTGATGCAGGTTTTACTAGGGTTTTCCCTGCATTACTCCGCAGCCCCCCTTTCAAATCCCTTCCTATGCTATTAAAGGGGAATTTTCACTATGTGGATTACCCTCATGTAGCCTGTTACCCCCCCCCCAAAAAAAAAACCATTTCCACTACCACCCTGACCGTAAGGGTGCTTCCGTCCGTTGTCTTTTCGAGTTGAAGTTACTTAAAATTTAAAATTTTCATTCAACGCTAATAATGCCCTTTTAGCGATGTTTTTAAATGCAACGCCCTTCTCGGTGTTTTTTCCTGGATCTTAAGTAACGCGGTAACGAAGATGGACAAAATTAGTGTATGACTTTAAGATTGTACACGGTTATCCGCACTCTTCCACCATCACTCATAGGTGTTGAACCACATCTTACCCTGAATGGTAAATGTCAGAATTAAACTCAGCGACTTCCATAACCCCAGATTCAACACCAGGCTGTTTACTCATACAGCGGCCTTTCATTCACACCCTCCCCCACCCCCTCACCAAGGGGCTGAACTACAACTTAACTGACACAGTAAATGTCAGAATCAGCTCATTGGGTTCTGTAACCCTTGATTCTACACCAATCTCGGTTGTTTCGCGTTATTTTTATTTAACGTCCCTCCACCCACTCCCTCAGTGGTGCTGCTTTCCAATCCTTGAAGGGGTTGAAGTTATAAAGTAAAAACATCTGGAGAGCAACTATTAATTTCATCGACCGCGAAAACTAATTATTCGATGCTAATATCGTATTATTCTTTAGATAAGGCTGCGATACGAACAGCTGCAAAAAAATATACTGATGCTATAAAATGACAAAAAAATATGGAAAGGTTGCTTGGGTTGTAAAAAGTATACACCTGTGGCTCTTTAATAACTTTCCCGGAACTGCTGTCGAACAGGTGGATCATATGACGTAAGGCGCTGTTGTCATTGCGTTCAAATATTATTGGGGTCTGTTCCTCAAGAATCGCTAAAAGTAGGATCTGACGATGTCTATAAGGGAAACAGCATGACGTTACCAAAAATTAGAAATTATTAAGGCCGGTAAATTTCACTCACGATCACAGACAACTTAAGTGCAATGGAAAGAAAGCAGAGAAGATATTCCGACATTGTCTGCAATATTGCCTACTTTGAATCCCCCTAAGTAACAATCTGATACATTGAATTACAGACGACTTTTAATCGAAAATTTATAAAATATTTATTGTTAACGTGTGATTCCACGGTATCAGGGAAAACTTTATTTTCAAAATGACTGGTCATATTAAGTTTATAATTTAGCAGCATCTGTGATAGATAATGGAAACAAATAATTATCATATTTAATAAAAATAAAGACGGTTTGCATCATCTGAGCGTGAACTTACTTCTCTACTCATGCTTATAATATCCAATTAAATCCTCATATGGAGGTGTAGCGGACTTTACTTAAACTCTGGGGACCACGTCCTCAAATATTGCTGAAGATGAAACGGACTTTTCCATTAACACATACCCCCAGAAATTTTCATCACTGACGTCTTTCATCTATTCGTCTTATTGCTAAATTGAAAAAACATTGAAGTTGGTGGCGCGTTTGGCAACGTCGCCTGCAATTACACGGTTGTCCTTGGAGAAGGTTAGTGTAGATTCCCGAACTCTGTCTTCCCACCTCACCTGCCGCCTCCAGACACTTAAAACCTGGAACGTTTCCAGAGATGAAGTCAATGCGTAGCTCACGTAAATTCCGACTCCTGAAATTGCATCGACCACACCCACTATCAACAGTGCATTAGAAAACACGGATGTTTAAGTAACTCTCGTCACAAAATTTCGTCGGATAACACTTTCGTATAAAAATTGATGATAAATAATAATTTATTTTTTATTGGTAAATTATTTGAAGTAGTCTTAAATATATAAAATTAAGTATTTTCTTACGTATCTATTAAAAACTTAAAAAGTCACTCTTAGAAGTATTGCTGTTGCAGAAACGTGCCAGATTATTACACGATTGATAGGCGTTTATAACGGAATAACGTGAATCATAAAACAATGGGGTCACGTTGAAGTGACATCCTTATAATGCGGCTGACCCCACGGTTAAGTGAAAGTATCTACAGCAATCTTCCTACAGGAAATTTCTTTTAACGCTTGGGGTCTGCTTATCTGAGTCACTCTTTCTACCTGCCTATTCATCCGGATGTGGGTTCTGAGTATGAGAAAGCAGCCATCCATGTTAAGTTGGAAGGATCAATAAACTTGTGAAGTAATGACGAAGATTATCGTGCGGAACTACCAAGTTATATTGCCACCTAAAATGTAAATTATTTTCAAATGTCACATTTGGATTTTAAAACGTTTTCCGAAACTTACATAAAATTAAAACAAGTTCTTCTAAAAACGAAATATAAATCTAGAAAGCCTTAAAAAAAATTAAAAATTCAATCATTAAAGATGTAATATGACTGAAGTATGGTTATATGTATAGTATGTTTATAAACATTCAATAAAACTCAATAAGGCTATATGTAGAGTAATCCACATAGCATAGGAAAGGGACTAAAAGGGGAGATGAGGGAAGGTAGAGTAAGGTGGCTAAGGGTTAACTACGGCCCCCGGGTTATAGTTTAAGGATCCTAACAGGAATTCACCTAAAAGTGATTCAGGGAAAACCCTAAAATAAACGTTCATCAGGTAGGTCGGGCTGTTCGTACGTGTCCCACGCCCTTCCGTGCCTTGACCGGTTTAGGAGGCAGCTGGCCGACTATTCCGATAGGAATAGCGGATAACTATTACCGTATGCCCAAGGTCAGCGACAGCGGAACATACACCTCGCAAAACTGATCGAGGTGTCTCGGCTTGCGGGTACTATACTTCAAAATACACAACAAATAACAAGTATTCAAAATACTCAAGGGGTGACAAAGAAAAATAGAGAGAGAGAAGGAGAATTGTAATGGACGATCAGAAACAACCTAAACTGAAACTCTGGACTGAGCAACCACATTACGAAATGTTGTTATTCAATTTACTAGAACAATATTTTTTATATAGAAGTGCTTATTTTGCACATTTAGTATAAGTGGGGCTTAATAATAACTTAATACTATTTACTACTCCTTTCGATAATTCGCAGTGAATATTTGTTAGGAGGATCCGTATGACAAAAACATGTAAAAGACGCAGAATAGATTAAAAAATTATTTATAGTTTGAATGCGTAACTCTGTTTTAAGGGTAAGAAATAAATATTAAAGATTGACAAAATAAAATAAGAATTAAAAATGTTTGTAATCCAATAAAATGGATCGTTCTTAGATTCAGTGTAGCAAAACCCCCTTATCTAGATACTTAATTTAATTATTTTAGTACTAGTTCAATAACAAACAGTTGTTTTCGACATTTCTATGCCATAAACATGTCATATGTACAGATATTAATAGTGAAACTACACAAATAAAGCAATGTTATACAACTGTAATCAATGTTATTGTATACTAGCTGGGTGGATGGCGTTGCCCGGGTTGTCACAATTAAACTGAGCTTCATCCATAAACCCGGATTCGACTTTAATCTGGGTTGTTATGTCGTTATTTTTATGTAAATCCCCTCCACTTTCTTTCCTAATAGTGCTCCCCTACCATGTCAAAAGAGGTTGAAATAATACAAAAAAAAACATCGGGAAAAACGGTATCGATCTCGTTCAGCCTGAAAAATATTTATTCGACGCAAATATCCGCTGTATTAGCACGTTTGAAACTTTCCATTCCGTCCAATCCCGCCCCTAGGGCTGGTAGACAGGTCTTACTCCATTTTCATGGTTATATACCTAATTTATATTAGAGATTTGAAATTTTTCGTTAAAATTTGGGAAAAGACTGATTTTTGTGTTTGTATTGTTTTTTCACGGAAATTAACTCTGTAAGTGTTGTATTAATTATTTGTCTACGTTAATGATGACAAAAATCTTACTTTGTTATAATTTTATAAATAAATAAATGGTCTTGAGTCAGAAAAGTAATAATGTTTATTGTAAAAGAAAGATTAAATTCACAACGACGTTTTGTCCTCTTGTATGACCTCATCAGAAATGACCATTTTTAATAATTTGGTATAGATTCCATGCGTAAAATTTAGAGACACGGTTCCTCTGAATTGTAACCGAAAATTTTTGCCTCTAAATTTTCGTCATGGATTGTATGTAGAATTATTAAAAATTGTCATACCTGGTGAGGTCCTACAAGAGGTCGAAACGTCGTTGTAGATACGCGACATAATTAACTAATTATCGACTTTATCTATCATTATGAATAGGTCATCTGTATATTTTTAGTAAATTATTGGACAACTGTGTTTATACTAAAGATTTCTTTAATACGTAATTCAAAACAATATCAGAATCATTTCCGTTTTCTGTTGGTAAAATAGGTTTTTTACTTTCTATCGACATATAATCTATCATTTTACTCAATTGGTGTTTATAAGAATAATTTCGGATATAATAGGGATATTTGTAGACAGTAAAACAAAAACGACGTTGAAGCTCAAAATGTAATGTTCAAAATTAAATGAGATTTTATATAAGCAAATTAAAAGTTAAAATGATAGGATTTGAATGAAAAACAGAATTTAAAGTTACGACAAAACAATTAAAAATTTACAAAGTGAAAAATTCTTAACTTAAACAATTAGTGAAATATGAAATCTGACTATAAATATTATTTATATTATGTTTACAGATAATAAATGTTCTTTTTAGTTTACATTACCATTTTGCTGTGCGAAAAGGGGTTCCACCTCACTCGATTATTGTTTAACACTTCACAGACAAGCCAATGTTTCACTCAATTTAATGTGGTTATAATTTCCACACACAACACTTCCTGCTCTTTATAGTTGACGTTTTTTCAAATCTTTGTTGCTTGCATAATTTGCCAATGAAGAATACTTCCGATTTTCGACTAAAAATTAAAACCCAGGACTTTATTATATTACGTCTCTACTGCCTTCCGGAACAAACTCTGCATTTCAAGTTTCTCTCTCCGCCGACTCCCAACACACACTCAAGCTTTTCAGAACATATTCTGCTATATTCTCCGCCGACTCCCGACACACACTCTTTCTGGATACTGACTATCCTGTACGTCTCCCAAAACACACTCTTACAACATTTTCATTTGAGCTTCTAAACCACACTCTTACAACTTTATCATTTCAGCTCCCAAACCACACTGAAGTTCCGCGCGTCCAGCCATGCCTTCGCAACAATGCACACAGCAAGCTAGCATTATAGCCTCATATTATTGTACACAATTCTTCAATTTATGCCGCCGACAATGAAAGTCGTAAAAAAAATTGTTCATTAATTAATTACGTGTCTCTTTAATTACCACATACAAATTACAAATATTTAATTAATTAATAAATTCGTTAATTTCATTAGTGGCTGAGCAGAGTTCCTCGGAGCAGAATGAAGAGAGTGTGTTTTGGGAGCAGGATGATTGTATTTTAGTGGTCACCAGTATAAGGAGCAGAATGTAGCAAGTAAACAGTAAACAGCAATTGGTCTGCGAGTGATGGTAAATCTACAAACAATTATATGGTCAGAAACAGACAGACGTCGGCAGTGTTTTAATGTGTTCGCAAACAATAATAAAATTGAATCAGTGCAAATTGCCTCTTAGTAAAAAAGTGTTAAAAATAAAATTACGTGTGCACAAGGCGCAGAAGACGAGACAATGGTATTTCTCAACTGTAAACTTCATATGAAAATACTTGTTGTGTTTTATTGTAAATTTAATTTTTTTTTGGTACCATATTTATTAGATGCCCGATAGGCAGCCCTGAAATTGAGTTTTTACAAAAGCCGAGGCAAAACATTATTAATAAATTGTAAATTAACGAAGACAATTTTTTTTAAATAAATTAAATTGTTATCTCTTTAAAACTTTTGTTCAGTTTCAACTTCCTTTCATTTGTTTCCTTTATTAAAAAGTGATTAATACATTAATTGGCACCAATGTGGTAGCATATTTCAATATTGATTCATTTTGATTATTACATAATTTGGCGCCTCAACGTTCTGGCATACTATTTTGTTGTTTTATGTAATTTTACTATATTTATTATATCATTTTGATTAATACAATATATATATATATTGTGATAATTAAAAGGAAATAATTGATTAATGAACAAAATTTGGACTCGTTTTGTTGGCGGCGTAAAAACCCACGAGTTGTGTACAAAAATATGTGGCAATAATGCATGCTTGCTGGGATTGTCGAAGTTCACTTTTACGAGACGCAGAGCTCGAGTTTGTAGGGAGAAGTGCTCCAGAGTGTATGGCAGGAGACGGTAGAGAAAGGACATAAATTCAGAAAGTGTGTGGCTGTAATATAGTCTAGCAGCTATAATATCCAGAACTATCTACGGTTTTCGAGTCTATGAGCGAATAACTGCAACGATACAACGCCGATTATTATTTTCCCTGAGGCTGAATATTTCTGAGTCTAGCTTACATTCATGAGTTAGACATTTTTCTTCAATTATTGGGAGCCCCAGGTTATTGCATCCAGCAGATAACAAACTTTTGAGTGTGGTAGTAGGATTTTGATAGAAGGAACAGCGAAGCAAGTGTAGTGAGTCAATTTGGCAAGCAGTATGCGTTGCCCATTATATTCAGTGTATAATGGTCTGTCTATAATGTTTTAATAATTGTGTGTGCGAACGAGCCCATGACCTTGATACAAGTAACATTAAAGTGAAACAGCACAACTTACTATTTGTAAACCCGCAACTAAAATATTATCGTCAGATTTCCGAGTTCAGATTTTAAATTACATATATAATATTTTGTATTGTAATGCTCTATATATAGTTTGAATTAATGCCTTGATAGCTTTGTGAATTTGACTGTTTAATAAGTATTCTTTATTGAAGGCCCGATGATCGGCCCTGAGAAATAGCCTTGGTATTATTGTAAACTATTAATATGTAATGTGATTTAAATAATTTGCTTTAATAAATTAATTTGTTTGTATGTTTTCAATCGTGATATTTTTTTCATTTAAAACATGAAGTCATTTTAATTGTTTTACTACAAAATTGGCGTCGTCAACGTGTGGTTTTTCTTGGTAAAAATTTTAATTGTTTTGGTAATTATTTTATTGGACGCCCGATTTTTCATTGTAATTATAAAATTAAAATCACTACTAATTGGCACTCCAACATGCAGTTAATTTTCCTTTGTATTTAATTAAATACTACAAATTTGAACATCAACGTGAGGCATTGTTTTAATTAAATTGTTTATTTATAAATGAATATTACAATATATATATATATATATATAACTGACTTTTGCGTTGTACTCCTGCAATATATAAATATTATTATTATAAAACCCTAAATTACCCTACCTGTGACTGGAACACCATTTCAACAATTGTGAAAAGATTATTCCAACGTATGCAGGTCATTCAAAAATATTCGGGATAATATTTATTACAGCAAATTTGATATCAGTGCATAAAACTTCGGCTTCCGAAAAATATCACCCAATGTCAGGACTATCCTTCAAACTGAATGTTAGCCACAGAGTTACCATTCATTGTTCCAAAGGCTGCAAAGTCACGTTGAAGTTGACGCAACTGTGCCTCAGACAATGAATGATTGTTCAATTCATGTGAAAACCTTCAGTTACGTTGTCTATACGTTTTTCTTATTCTTTATTTCCTATCCTTATTTTGTTATTTCGTGTATTAATTTTTCCGTTGTAATTCGTGATGAAAATGCAAAGTTTAGACTAACACTGTATTAATATCCTTAAACACCAGCCACAGTTTTTGCAACGCATTAACGTTTCAATGGGGTTAGTGTAAACTGTATAATATTAAAAAACGTAAATAGCATACGTAGATAACAACGAAGAAAGCAGTTTTAATAAACCAAATTAAAATTAGAGTTAAGAAAAAATTATTTTCTGATTAAGCAAATAAAGAAATTATATATTTTTGGGACGCGAGAATAAGTCGTAGTAACTACTGCTCAGTTTCTTGGCTATTAGGACTTGAAAGCTTCATCATTCGCCTTTTCATTTATGAATTCAATGGAAACAGACATATGGATGCAGCATGTATCACGATGTATTTTCTGTATCAATTAGTTTTACAGATTTAAATGATTAATCGCACGATAAGTACTTTTGTGCTTCCTTCCTGTTACGCGCTCAGCTGGGACCTAGTGAAAGCACGTGACCGACCTTCCACCCACACATTCTACTATGTTGCTGACGTAATGCAGCCTTAAAGCTACCTCACGACTCTCTCAAACCGGCTACAAGTTACAATACAACAATCCGGCTGCCCTGCAAAAATTAGAAAAACACAATTAGTCACACTTAACGGAAACACCGAAAGGAAAATATTCCTCTGAATTCAACGTAAAAAATATCGAAGAAAAACATAGAGTATCTCAGTTTATTTCTATATAATTGTATATATGCTCGAGTATTGCTTAATGAGCCTTTGCTGCTGCCTAGCCTCTACATCACGGAGGTGACACAGCAGATTGTAGTGTGTCACTTTTCCACGATGATGTTTTAGATGCCACAAGGGATCGCCACACCGAAGTCTTTTTGGGGGGTAACAGGCTACATGAGGATAATCCACATAGTGGAAACTCCCCTTTAATAGCATAGGATGGGATCTGAAAGGGATGATGCGGAAGGGTAGAGGAAGGTAGCCAAGGGTTAACTAGGGCCCCCGAGCTATGGTTTAAGGATCCTACCCGGCAATTCGCCTAAAAGTGATGCAGGGAAAACCCTGGAAAAACCTGCATCAGGTAGGTCGGGCACTTGGTACTTGTCCCACGGCCTTCCGATGGCGGGAGAGGGATTAGCTGTGGTGTCGCAGCTTTCGCCTCTCCGTGCCTTGACCGGTTTAGGAGGCAGTTGGCCGACTATTCCAGACAAACATCGGACATATCCTGATTCCTTCCCAAAACTACAGGCTACATGAGGATAATCCACATAGTGGAAACTCCCCTTTAATAGCATAGGATGGGATCTGAAAGGGATGATGCGGAAGGGTAGAGGAAGGTAGCCAAGGGTTAACTAGGGCCCCCGAGCTATGGTTTAAGGATCCTACCCGGCAATTCGCCTAAAAGTGATGCAGGGAAAACCCTGGAAAAACCTGCATCAGGTAGGTCGGGCACTTGGTACTTGTCCCACGGCCTTCCGATGGCGGGAGAGGGATTAGCTGTGGTGTCGCAGCTTTCGCCTCTCCGTGCCTTGACCGGTTTAGGAGGCAGTTGGCCGACTATTCCAGACAAACATCGGACATATCCTGATTCCTTCCCAAAACTACCTGCGGGGCGTAATGTTCGCCCGATTCCTTTCCGGCCGTTAAGAAACTGGAAACGACCCGATTTATTCCCGACCAGATACTGGAGCGAACTGAAGTGGAAAGTATTTTCATCGTGAATTTTTATTTTTATGTTTTATTTATTAAAAATACAACAAAATATAATAAGATCCATTTAATTAATGACAGTTTAAAAAACATACGACACAGATTAAACAAACTCCATCCTAGATATTTGACAAGTCCTATACCTTCCCATTTGTTGTTACATGTACTTAGTTTCAGCATTAATTATTACTTTTGTAATCACTGCAGATGATTTAATTTTGGTGTTGGTGGCAGCATCATAAGTAAAATTTCAATGAATTTATATATATCGGGATGGAGTGCATAAAACTGTTCATTCAACTTGCTGTGAAAACATTCACATTCGTTGTTTGTCCGTTCTAGGTTGGTTGAGAATTCCACCACAGGGTTGGAAGAAAATGGGTATTTTCGACGATGTGATTTTCCACCAAATGTTAGCAGAAGAGACTATGTTTATAGCGCGTCTCTTTAATTGATTTATGCTGATATTTTAGTCACTTTTTTTTAATCACGTGAGCAACCATGTCTTTGCTGATTCTTCCAGCATCAGCGGAAAATACCGTTTGATGCCAGTCCAGCTGGGGGTTATAACTGTACCCCGTTGCTTAAAACCGGGAGTTTTCCTGGACAGCAGGTTCAGAGGGGCTTCTAGCTGATGAAATGTTCGTCAGATTATCTAGGACATGTGATTGGTCCAAAACCAATGAGAAAAGACCAATAGGAAGACAGTTGGACACGCAGGTCGCTAGAAGTGGTTGCCTGGAGATCATTCTGGATGAAGATGTGGTTATGAGCAGTGGCTCTTATTTTATTTGGATTCGACAAGATTTATCAGCCTAGCGAGACTACATCAGAGGCCACCAAGTCTGTGACCAGCTGCGAGGGACGTCGCTGTATGGCTGAAACCCCCAGTCTGGTAACCAACTTTATCAATTATCATGGTTGCGTAGGCACATTATCTAAAAACCTTTTATTCGGGCGTAGTTTGCGACAACATACCTGAGATTCATGAATGGCATTACATTTCATAATTGTGCGTTTTTATTTGTTTCAATTAATTAATTTTGTATAGAATGGGTTGTTGTTTACCCTACGGTACTCCTCCTACCACAGGTAAGGATTTATAAAAATTGGACCGCTAGCGATCTGCTACTGTGCAGTTGCAGGGAGCGTACCACAAGTTTTTCCGATTGTGGCTTTATGGACATAAAATATTCAGTATAACACTCCGGTTTCAAGTTCGGTTGGCCGAACAGATAAGCTTCAATTTTTCGATAGTCCGTTTCTATTCGTAGGGTTTGAATCTTCCTCCGCAAGTTCTGGGTTAAGTGAAATTTGCATGTCGCCATATGTTCTATATTAGTCAGATATTAATCAGAAAAAATAACACGTGGAGAGAAATGTACATTTATTTTCTCAAACTTTTTACGTAACATGTTGAAAACTTCTATATAAGACTCAGCTCATTTATCAGCAAGTGATCTTTAGTGCTAGGGATATGGAGGCATGGTACAGATTACTAATGTATAGGAATGTATGGTCGGAAGTGACGCGTTTAGACACGAACACAAAAGAGACATGAAAAGAAAAACATTGTTTATTTCTTTCCAGTAATATTTAGAATAAATGCTCAACATTGCGACTATGTAAAACAAATGTACGTTTTAATAAGCTGTACTACACCTCAAAGTTTCTTCCATGACCGTAGAATCATTCTCTCTCTCTCTCTCTCTCTCTCTCTCTCTCTCTCTCTCTCTCTATATATATATATATATATATATATATATATATATATATATATATTGTAATAATTAAAATATAATATATGAATGTGGCGTTTCTAAATGAAAGAACTTAAGTGAAAACTAAAACAAGATTTATTATCAATTTTATAACAAGTATAAAATACACAAAATATTTGGGATCTCAGGGTCTTGAACTGGGTTTGATAAATGGCAGAAATTATATAATCAAATTTACATTTACTTTTTATGGAAATCAATGCGTCTGAACATAGACGAAATTTGTTGCGGAAGAAATAATACTGAAGATTGAATTTAAACAATTTTAATTTTATCAAGAATTAACGATCTCATTTTATCGATAATTAAATAATTAAAGAACGATCTGACTTTTGCTTTTAAACACGGTTTACAAATGTTTTTAAAGTTTTTCTCCACTTACGGCCGCCCAGGTCTCATTTTTAGTTTTTCGTGCACAATTTTGGGGACATCACTGATTCTAAGTACTCACAGACTCTAAATGTTCACAGGCTCTAATTGACGTTGTTTGTTAGTTGGTTTAACACAAATTGGTTGGTTCTCGATGCTTTACTGCAACTAGTTGCTCTGTCTCCTTCCCGACTGAATATTGCTTTACTTTTTAATATTTGAAAGCATGTTTGTGACAGGCTCTAATTGACGTTGTTTGTTAGTTGGTTTAACACAAATTGGTTGGTTCTCGATGCTTTACTGCAACTAGTTGCTCTGTCTCCTTCCCGACTGAATATTGCTTTACTTTTTAATATTTGAAAGCATGTTTGTGACAGGCTCTAATTGACGTTGTTTGTTAGTTGGTTTAACACAAATTGGTTGGTTCTCGATGCTTTACTGCAACTAGTTGCTCTGTCTCCTTCCCGACTGAATATTGCTTTACTTTTTAATATTTGAAAGCATGTTTGTGACTGGACCACATTCTTTCGTTCTGACTGCCGACTGTAAAACTTTTCGTCTGGTCTATTCGCTGTCTGCTGCCCGACTGTACTGTTCAAATTTTCATGACTTGGAATTTTGGTCTTTTCTCCTTGCTGCTTACTGCCCGACTGTACATTTCCTGACTGTTCGTTCGTCTCGCATGTTTTGAGCGCGTAGAACCTTCTCGACTCATCAACAATGTTTTCTTTGCCTTGCCGGTTTGTTGCGGCGTCCGCTCTATATCCACTAATAATGAATCCTCTACAATTCAACTTTTCAATTAGAACAATGTCTTAATTACCAATTACTACAATATATTGTAATACCCAGTTAAGAAGGACATAAATTTTGTTCTTATTTCATCAGATTTGTTTACCAAGTCAGACTGTATTGAGTGGCTCTCGGAGCGTGAGAAAGCCAACAGTTGGTGTTTGTTTGGCGAACGTGGAAACTCAAAAAACTGTGAAAAAAGGGAATATTCTGGAGAGGGGGAAGAAGATAAAAGTTAGTTGGGCTGGAGACATCAGAGGAGATGGACGTGGAGTCAGGTGCCAGAATCTGAACGAGAAAGACATAGGAGTTGAAATGTAGACCGCAAAGGAGGAGGACGTGGAGGCGGTGATAAATATTCGGTCAAATTGAATGGTGGCCGTGCCTAAAAATAAAATAAACCTTTTAGTCCATGCAAGTTGTCAGGAGTCGGGATATCAAAAAGGATAAAGTTAACGTGTCTATGAAGCGTGTGTAAAAGACTGTGCACAGAAGGGCATTGTAGATTAAAGTGCATTCCTGAAAAACCCAAATAAAATTGTAAGTAGACATTCAGTAATAAATTCTGTAAATTGTTAAATAAGAGTAATAAGTCAGATTTCGTTTTCATTTTATTTTAACTGCATTGTTTAAATTGTAAATTTTGTGTTCCGTTTCCTTATCAACCCAGTAAAGACCCTGGGGTACAGAGTCTGATTTATAAAATGTAACTGGATTATTAGTGTAATTTAATTGTTGAGGTAAAAGGATATAAAAAATATGCAGAGATTTTCTTGAGTAGTATTCTAGATTAATAAAATTGTTTTGTTTATAAAATTTATTAACTTGTTTAATTTCAATTCCTATAATCATAATTATCTATAGTTTGGGCATTCAATGGGATTTTCAAGTTTCAAAATAAAAATAAAAATAATTAATTAACAACAAGATGGGTATTACAATATATATATATATATATATATATAATTTTGAGGCCAGAGCATTGTACCCAGAAACGTTGTGTGGTATTTATATTATCACTTTTTTGTCTGAATTGGCTACATTTCTTATTCATTAAATAACAGTATTGTTTGGCGAGAATGCAGAGACGATAATGGTTGCGAGGTGTATTGTCGCTCAGAACTTTAGCGGTCACCAGCTACTCGGACAGTCAGAGTGTGTGTGTTGGCCCTGACGAGATAGTAAAGTCAGCAGTTACTCGGATATTCAGAGTCAGAGTGTGTTTCGAGGTCCTGACGAGGTAGTTAGGAAAACATTAAAATAAAAAGTCAGCAGAGTTACTATGATATTCACAGAGCAGAATGTGATTTTGGAGGTAGTCGAAGTGTTGATCGTCAGCGAGCGCAAACTGAGCGTGACAATACGAAAGTTGGAAAGTGAGTAGAGGGTAAAATGGTTAAGCTCTGTTCTATGGTCTGTTAGTGAAATTATTGTCGTATAAAATAAATCACGTGTATACAAATCAATGCAACTCGAACTAAACTTTCAACTGTAAACCTTTAAGTAAATATCATTTACCGCTATATTTCGATAACTTTGCTCGATTTGTAATAGTTTTTTTTTGTTATTGTAAGTTTAAATTATTTTTTTCTGTCTTTATTGGAGGCCCGATAAGCGGCCCCGAAATTAAGATTTCTCATAAAAGCTGAGGCATTAAATATTAAAATTTAAAATCAACGAAGACTAAATTTGTAAAATAAATAATTTTTTTCTCTCTGTAAAACTAATAATTTCAAAGTAATATTCCTTACACTTTTCCTTTAATTAAAAGTGTTTACTACATAAATTGTCTCAAACCTGGTGGCATTTTGATTATATAATCTTTTGTATACTACAATATATATATGCATTTCTGTTGTCAATGGTGGGTACTTCAGCCAACAAGAGGATGCTTCCTATTGGGCTCTTGTGGAAGTAGCCTGTTGCTATTCGAAGTGATGTATTATGGATGTTGTCCAGCTTGCTTAAACGTTTTGTTTTTTTAATTCGGAGAACCGAAAACCACACCTTTTACTCCTCTCTCTCTCTCTCTCTCTCTCTCTCTCTCTCTCACACACACACACACACTATATCTCTCTCTCTCTCTCTATCTGTCTATCTCTCTCTCTCTCTTTCTCTCCCTCTCTTTCTAGATTCATGTGGAATCGAAGTTTGAGTTAATCAAAATAAGAGTTTCTCCAAGATGGTGTTCACATAGAGTAAATAGACGCACGTTATTCCAATATCACGTAGTAATTCTGCCCACGCCGTCCTTCCTAATTCTAATTTTCTATATATATATATATATATATATATATATATACATTAATAATTCATTCAGAGTTCTAGTTATTCATATCGTGTTCTAGGGAAATTTTTTATTGAGTTGTTTTTACCGGACTGATTGACCTGGTCCATGCGCGGGATTGTGCCGATACGGAAGGTGCCTTGATAAAGAAAATTAGGATGTATGGTGTGGGCAGAATTACTACGTGAGATTGGAAGAACGTGCGTCTATTTACTCTACGTGAGCACCATCGTGGAGAAACTCTAATTTTGAAAGCCAAATGTCAAACTTCGATTGCACATGAACCTAAAGAGAGAGGAATGAAAGGCATGGCTTTTAGGTTCTCCAAGTTTCAAAAAAAGAAACATAAAACGTTTAAGCAATATGGACAACATCCATAATACAGCATTTCGAATAGCAACAGGCAAATTCCGCAAGAGCTCAATAGGAAGCATCCTCATGTTAGCTAAAGGACCCGCCATTGACAACAGAAAATGCACTAAGACATTAACTTTCCCCATGATTAGAAACGGAATACACCCATGGTTTCCAACACGCAACAAAGTTCTTCTCACCAAATACATTCCATTCTATTTAAGAGTCAGGAGCATATGTCAACTAATAGACCTTGGAACCGCAACGAAATTGCGAAGAAAATGGAAAATACGCGAGATTGAAATAGAAACATCTCTCACCAAATTACTTTTTTTTAAAAAAAATCTTTATTACAGGAAAAATGGAAATAATTTTTTTTATAAAGCAACGAAGTAGCAAATATGAATAATATGTTGCAAATTTTTTGCTTGCTTTGGTTGAGACTCTGTGTTTGAGTCACACGGGAAGAAAATAAATTAATACGTGATATAACTGGATGTGATTAATAACGAGACTTGTAAAGTGTAAAATATTTTAATTTTACTTGTTGCAATGTTTTACTAACAGGAACTACGATCTGTTGCGTGCGAACTGAACGAATGCTTGCGCTGAACTGGTTGAATGCTGGAGATGAACTGTTCGAATGCTCGAGATGAAGTGATTGAATGCTTCAGCTGAACTATGCTCTCCTAAAACAACAACACAAGTTTTTAAAGGTTCTGAGCATGACACATTGTTTTATTCTTTGACTTCCGCGGCGATGAGTTGCTCTCTTCCATCAAATCTCTTCTTCTTCCTCTCCGCTCCAGCTGGCGGATTAGGAGTCAGCGATGCTAGTAAGAGGATCGCAGATGCTTGCAGAGAAGTTCGTTGGCGGACAGACGATCGCGTGAAGATCGGTGGAGACTGGCTCCACAAATACAATCCCATATACATCGACGACTCGGGTGTGCCCTCTATTCAACCCAGGAAACGGTCGACTGCTACACTTCAAACCAATCGGCGGAAATGTATGCAATTAACTAAATAGAATCCTCTAAAATAACGTAGCACACAATATACTCTGATGGTCTCGCCGCCATCACGATCCAACAAAAAGAAGAACCACAAT
The DNA here is from genome assembly GCA_037074705.1 of Zhengitettix transpicula. Lineage (NCBI taxonomy): Eukaryota > Metazoa > Arthropoda > Insecta > Orthoptera > Tetrigidae > Zhengitettix > Zhengitettix transpicula. The sequence goes on along the minus strand of CM073591.1, from coordinate 181,465,353 downwards.
CAGTACTAGTAACAAAGGTAAAATAAATGCACTGAACAACAACAACAGGGAAAAAGGTGGTTGTGACAGATTCCAGGCCATCAGGACAACCAAGGCGAACAGTCACGGTCCAAATGACTAAAGCTGCTTCGCTCAACCCTTGGTACTAGCCACCAAAGACGGCAAATACCTTCACAGACCTACGGAAATACGCTCACGCAAAGCTCCTAAGACATTAGCAAAAATTTCAATCCTTTAAAAGACTCATAATGAAGTCAATGAATAGATCAAGTACAACTAACACGAATAATGGCAGGACAAACCAGGTTGGCACACCTCCATATAATAACGCCCTCCTGTGCAATACCCAGGTCACAGTAGAACACATCGTCAAGTTCTGTAGCAATGATGACAAAGAGAGGAAACAAACATTGAAAAAAGACATCAACGAGAGCATGTAATACACCAAAAGCACAAAAAATATCCTTAAATTCTTAAAAATATGTTTACTTGTAACCTGAAATGTAAAACAACAACTGTGTTAGTCGCTAATGACCCTGTTGTTTACGCGAATATAAATAACAGTAAATTAAAATAGAACAGGATCCGTGAAAATTGATTGAAAGTGGGAGCGATAGTTTAAAGTTCAAGTTGATGCAGTTAAAAGTATTCGTAATAGTCGAATCTGATCCGAGAAATAGTGACATTGTTGTGGACGCTAGTGAAGGCTGTCACGAACGACGAAACTCTTCATACCGCCTATACGAACCAGTGTGCCAAGGAATTTCTGCTAATTGCATAATTGACCGTAGGTGGATTTTTGAGAGCAACGTGTTATTTACCGCTGCAGAAAATGTAGAAGTAAGAATTTGGACACTATACGGCGTCAGCCGGTATGAAACCTGAAAATGTGGCTAATTTTGGAAGATAGTCCACTATATCTGAAATTTTGTGGGGTCCATTTTATGAAACGTACCAGGGGATTTTGTCTCACGAACTAAACATGAGACGGAGTTTGTGCTGCGACTGACTTCATCGTCCAGGAATTTCTGACAACAAACCTATATACAACCCTTTTCTAATCGCGTGAATTATGGGAATTATTATACATTGACAGAGTTACGGACATTAAAATGAAATTGATAGTCATAGTAAACACTAAAGAACTTACAGGTCTTCCAGAACAAAGAAATACCGCTTGCACCTGTGTGTCTCAAGATAATTATTTTTGTTAAAAGGATACAGCAATAGTGTACCTTTATTTGTTTGATCTATTATTGGAAAATTTATCAGAATAAGAGTAAATTAATAAAAAAATCGAAGAGAATACTTTGTTTATTTTCTACTAGCTGGGTGCCCGGCGTTGCTCGTGTACTTATTTATATAAACTCGAAAAAGTATTTAATTGAATACTTAAATATATTCCTTGAGTATTTCAGGATATAATTGTCAATTGTCACTCAGTCTTCATACATTACGAAATATTACATTGATGAAATTGTTAGCTAGACTCACAACTAATATAGCGCGAAAATTAACTTACATTTTCCGCAAGGATGGTAAAGTAATTAGTATATTTCTTTATTACCATTCGATGGAGTATTGCTGTATAAAATTATACTTTTTATTTAAAGAACATATTTCTGCTTTATTTCATTCCTAATAAAGGAAATATTTCCTTTGTTCGTTGCGTAGTAACGTCTCTCTCTCGCGTGACGACATTGTCTCTTGGCGCGCAGTAATTTAATATTTAATGATCACGGTTTTTAATTATAATTCTTTCCACCTTTATGCTATGGGTTTGTCACCCCCACAGTACCGGGTCTCGATTTTGGCAGAATACGTATACCAATTTTTGTTGCATTCTGTCCACGCGATAAAATTTGTATAAAGAACAACGTAAATACATACATACATACAAATACACATCCTTTTTTATTATATAGATTTTCAAGTATTGTGATAATAATCATTAGCAACCATCTTTATAACTAAAGTACAACCAAAAATTCCTTTAATTTCATATAAGGGCCTATATGGTTCAGCTTTATTTGAAAGCTTCTGCTCTGATGCAACACACGATCCGAAACCACTTTAATCTAAATTTCTTTCTGTCTCGTCCTGCTTTGAGAGGTGTGTGTTCGACCTTGGGCATACGGTAAGAGTTTTCCGCTATTCCTATTGGAATAATCGGTCAGGTGCCTCCTAAACTAGTCCAGGCACGACGAGGGGAAAGCTACGACCCCACAGGAAGCCACTCTCCCGCCGTGGGAAGGGCGTGGGACAAGCACCAAATTCGCGAACTACCTGTGCAGGTTTTACTAGGGTTTTTCCTGAATCACTTTTAGGCGAATTGCCGGGTAGGATCCTTAAAGCAGCCCAGGGGCCCCCAGTTAACCCTTGGCTACCTTCCTCTACCTTTCCACTCCCTTTCCTATGCTATAAGAGGGGAGTTGCCACTTTGTAGATTACCCTATACATAGCCTGTCTACACCTACTTATTCTTCTTTCTGTCTGCAATGATTTCACAAGAAAATGGGAAAATGAGCTAGGTGAAAATTTATATTGTTGATGCATAGACAAATCAGAAGAGGTTCTTAAGCAGTATCCAACAACCATCCTCCATCATGATACAAAATTGCGAATGTTACAAAACCGGATTTCCGCCGATTTAGACGGTACATCTTTTTTTGTGGTGAATAACTTAGAGACCATCTCATGTTGTCATCAACCATTTGAATAAGTTAAAAGTTAAAATTCAGTCTTCCTATTTTTTTTTTGTCTCGAGAATAATATTGGCAGGTAAACCTAATCTTGGATGTCGAGAATAGACGAACACTATAGTTAAGAACCGTGCATAGGTTTCATATCTTTTTAGATTTGTCTGTGTGTCGTAGGAGGACAATATATTGAATTTACATATAATCAAATAACACAGAAATAAAAACTTGTGCAAAATTGTGAAACAGTAGCGTACCGAGTATAAGTTAAACCTCATACTAAACTATATGTGTATCAATGAATTATTGATAACCTTTTTTTTAAGCAGTTTTTGTGTTCTTATTTGAGTTTAAGCGCAGAAGTATATACATTAAAAGATTGCCGAATTGTCAAAGCTTAAACAATATTTTTTTGGAGATTTTAATTTTAATTCTGTTACTAATATTACAAAAAGTTATAAGTTTTTATTTGACATCATAAATTTAGAATTTATATCTCACTTCCCAGTAAAAATTCTAATAATTTATTATATCTCTCATCTTTTATTTCAGTGATGTTTTGGGGAAAGAAGAGAAAGCAGCGACTTTGTAAGTAAAGAAACAACCTCATTTCACTATATTGTGGCTATTAAATATTCGCAGTATTATTTTAAAGAGATTCACTACGCGATGTCACTTATATCGGTCAACCTGAGATTCCCAGCAATTGAGGCCTTAGATATTAAAAAAAATATTTAAATATATATTCAATATTACACATTTACTCGTATTTAGTGGTATTACTGGATTAAATTAATCTTGTAAACATTTATTTTAATGATAACGATTTAATTGCATTTCATGCACTGTACAATGCGTAGAAATAAGGTGAAAAAGGAGAGTATTCTTTACTAAATTCATATAATAATTAGCACACTATTGGTAAGGAATGTATGAATAGTCAGTGTTGCTGACAAATACGAGTGTTTGTCATGGTTAAAATAGCGATTGACACGTCGTTCCTCAAAGGATCTTACATAAGGCATTTGTCCTTACCTGGCTGAAGACGCAAACAGCCTCATCACTATGCTCAAGGCTGTATCCAACGGACATCTTCCCAGGCTGTTTTCTGGTAACTTTGAAGTATTTGAAACATGCGACGACTTTAATATGTTCATTTTCATTCATTTCATAAAAAAATTCTATGATTAAAAGAATTATTAACTATTCACAGGCAGTACTTCGAAAACAAAAGTCATTCCGGCGTTCAATAACTATAGAGATTCCAGATAAAGTGACTTAATACTCTCAGAAAAGATCAATTAGTCTATATAAATAAAATAAAACTTTTGTCTGTACATTGCTTACAATCTAGCGAATTTATTTATATTTACGTTTATGTATCAGGAGATCCGAAAGCGATGTGATTTACATTCCTGTCTGTTTGACGCGTTGACTTGGTTCGTTTTCACAAGAAAAAGGCCACATAAATCTAAATCAAATTTTATTTTATTGTTATATATATGTGTTAGTGATATTAAACTTTCTTAAGCCTTTTGGAAACAAAATGGCTAACGTTTCTATAGCACGAATGAAACTGCTTTGACTTTGATTTAGTCACGTTACGTAATGGTTGAAGTTGAACGATTTTTCTATCAGAGTGAATAACGCCGAGACTATCTTCAATTATCGTACACCATTTTAGTTGAAAGATATATTTACATTTCTGTTTTTATTTATTTTAATTTTTTTTAGGGTAGCAGGCTATGTGAGGGTAATCCACATGGTGGCAACTCCCCTTTAATAGCATAGGAAGGGATTTGAAAGGGGGGATGCGGAAGGGTAGAGTAAGGTAGCCAAGGGTTAACTGGGGCCCCCGGGCTATAGTTTAAGGATACTACCCTGCATTCGCCTAAAAGTAATGCAGGGAAAACCCTAGAAAAACCTGCATCAGGTAGGTCGGACATTGGATATTTGTCCCACGCCCTTCCGATAGCGGGAGAAGAGTTTGCTGTGGGGAAGCAGCATTCCCTTCTCAGTACCTCGACCAGTTTAGGAGGCAGCTGGCCGACTGTTCCAATGTGAACAGCGAACAACTCTTACCGTATGCCCAAGGTCTGTGACCCCGGTACATACACCTCTCATACACCTCAGGTGCCTCGGCTTGTGGAAACCTTAGTTCAAAATGGAGAGGAAAAGGCATCCCCAAAGGTAGCCCCTTCGTGTCTCTCCTATAAGGTTCTGCCTGCGAGAGAATATCCCTCGCTTGCTTACATTTCTGTTTGAGGGGCATGTATCGGTAAGTAAGTAAATTGTATATTTTCAACAGTAGGCGAGATATGATAGATAGAACTCAGAAGTAACAACTATGATGAAATAAAATAAAAACGTGTTACGGGAACACTAAGTCTGGCATTAAAAAAGAAAGGCGTAATCCTTATAGTATTAATAGGATGTCGTACACAAATCGTTTCCAAAAGCTTAAGAATCATACATTTCATTTTCACATTATGATGAACAGCCAACTAGTTGTAATTTTTATTGTATATTATTTACAGTTATTATTTACAGTTATTAGCGACTCAGTAGGATAACACGTTTTGCTTTGTCGTGGAACTGATTTGACGAGTGTTTCTCGCACGCGCATCTAACGCCCATGCCACGGCCGGGATTCGAACCCGAGACCTCTGGGATGCGAGGCAGTCACGCTGACCCCTACACCACAGGATGTCGGCTTGTTGTAAACTGCATTCGAAGGAAGAATGAAATGAAACACAAATAGACTGAGAAATTTACAAACACCCACGGGTCAGACTTGGGATTTGCCACATTCTGTTGAAGTTGAGCAATATGTGCTCCTTGGTTTGAGTTAGGGGGTCGCAGAATTTGTCGTAAAAATATAAACTGCGCATAACTGAAGAATAAATATTAAGGAAGACAGGATGGTAACTACTGAGTGAGAAAGATGAGAGAAGAGTACGGATGTAGTCAATGATATTTTCAAAAACCGGCATCTCGCTATAAAATCTTATTATAACTACTGTATATTTTCCTTGATATTAATTATTATTCATTACGCTACCAGCGCACTATCAGAAGAGAAAAATATCTCAGAGCGATTCTATTGCGATGAATATAACTGTTTTATTATCAATCATGTTCTGCTTAACCGAAAGACCTTAGTCTACATCTATATTTGAACGAAATATAAATCTGAACATTAAGTAAACTTTGGAGCAGCACAATACCATTGAGTCAAAAAAATTTTTTGTTCTGTAATTCTATATAGAAACGTTAAACATAATTGATTTCACCACTTAAGCATTGATATTTGTATTTACTCATGTACAAATTGCCAGATATAGAAGAAATCTGGATTTGAATAACTACCAAATTGTTGTTCACAACGTAATCTATCCTATTTTCCGTTAAAAGAATTTATTAAATATTTTTTATGTATGATTTAGACAAAATATATCCCATTTTGATTTTTTTATTATCGATTTTGAGATGTTATGAATTCTTGAACGGTCGGCTGCAATTCTGTTTACACTGATCTCCATTCTCCTCCCTTACACCATCAAGATTGGTGAGGAAAATATAAATTTCGACTTAAGAAATAAATTTTTGCGACTAATTTTTTTTTGCAATTTATATGTATTTTTATAATTTTCTGTGTGTGCATACCACAAATGTACCAACCACCACAAATTTGTTTTAAAATTCTGTCATTAAGACTTGTGATTTTCAATAAAGTGTTTAAATCAATTTAAAAAACTTTAAGATGTAGTGTACACAAACCGGATAAATTAATTGGAGGTTATATTATATCATTATTTATATATTGTAATGCCAATTAATTAGGACATTTTAAATTGTTTGAGAAATCCTTTGTAGCGGCGGAGTTTCCAGAACATAGCGACAATGTAGCCCAGCTCTGTTCCGCGCTAAAATGCGAGACGTTAGTTCAGTTCGCGGAAAGACATCGTCGATGTATAACTGTTAGTTGGAGGAGAATTCAACAGAGTCGGCGAATTTAACAGAGTTGGTTGGTGCCTGGACATTTCTGAGGACAAAGTAAAACATTCACGAAAGCATAACGTCGAAACTTGCTAAGTAAAAGCAGTTTTTTGTCCATAGCCGGCCAGAAATAATAAAATTTCGGTTTGTGTCCAAAGCAGTTAAGACTGGCAAATCTACAGACCACAGAATTCACCTAAGGCAAGCAGAATTCACTTAAGGCAAGCAGTCAACAGATAGCTGACAACAAAAGGGAGGATCATCCGATTTCCTGACATCCTATAAATCTTGGCTAGAATCAGTGTAAAATCTGTGAGTCTTAGAATCAGTGTATTTAGAAAACGAAAATTATGCTGGAATGCTGGACAAGTGTGAGTAACAAAATACAAAATAATTAATTATGTAAACGTAATTGAAAGATAGAAGTCAGATTTCGTTCTCCGTTGAAATTGTTAATTCGTTCTAATCTCTTTACTTCTTAATATCGTTCTCATTTTAAATTTCGTTCTAGTTTAAGTGTCAAGTAAATTTCTTTTCTTTTAATTGTGATTTGTTTGTTAATAAGTATTTTAAACATAATTAATGTGTCCATTATCAAACCCAGTGAAGACCCTGATATTAATTTTTTTCAAATTGTAATTGTTTTTACATTATTGCCACAATAAAAATATTGTTTTTAAATTTTATAAATTCTTTCATTTAATAAAAAGCCATTCCAGTTAATTATTACATTAATAGCTTCAACGAGAGGCAAATTTAATTTAATTAAAGGCTTTCTTTTATTATTACAATATTTTAATTTATTTTACGAAAGAAAGTATGAGGAATAATATTCTTGGCTTGAAGTTGGCGGAATCCATTTGTACACCTTAAAATATTGTGAGTGTCCGAAGAGGCTAAATCTTTGGTCACAAGTTGCAAGCACGTTCGAGCCCACCCACGGCCCTGAATCCGACCATGTGAATTCCTGAGGGGCAGTGGCTAATTAAAATACTGAGATTATTGTTTCAATGTGGAGGACAGTAAGTTTTGTGATGTTATAAATAACTTTTGGGGAAGTTATGAAGAAGTTGGGTTTTGGAGAGGAAGTTAGTTTTATAGTTTTCGGTGAGAGATTTTTTGGAGTGAAGAACATTTGCCCTGTCCTGTAGACCGGGCTTGGTGACAATTTCGAGGAAATACTAGGGATCGCCGCCTGGAAGTCTACTCACCTGCCAGACCTGCAAGTGGTAATGTACCGGAAAAGAACCCCATCAAAGTCGGTTCATTAAAACCATATGACCATCTTATTCGAACCCACTAACCCCTGTCAGAAATTGACTCTGCTTTGTTTTGTTCAGTTTTTTATGTTTGTAAAGTAGCCGTGGGTAATTTAAGATGATAATAAGAGCAGGAACTTAATAACTTTTTTATTTGTTTAATAAATATGAATTATTAATTATTGTAAATAATTTCACCTGCCAAAATAACTAAAATTTTCAGAGTCAAATATGTAAGTAAAATTAAACAACTTGAAAATATACAATAAAAAACCTATCCATTTAAAACATTACAAATAACATATAACGTGCTTTGGTACAATTAAAAGATTTATCCTCTATTACAGGCGCATGGTTCTTTACATTTGGCATAATTATGGAACTGTTTCCTTTTTAAGATATAAATAAATCGATCGTTATTAAAATTATTAATAAAACATTTACATCTATTCTATTTTCTTGGACATGATGTGCTATGAATGTGTTCCACTTTCATAATACAAATTTTATCATGAATAACGTCCTGGATTAATTTTGATTGCTTGTTCATCGGTTCGCAGAAAGGTAGAAGGCTAGAGATAGATTAGGATAGAGAGAAATTTGTAGAGAATTAATCACGTAACACTGCTCGGCCATTATACAGTAGTTCCTAACAGAAATTAATGACGTGCTTAAGAGCTTTCGAGCTGAGATGTTTTTAATGACTTGTCCGCAGTGACTTTATTTTTATCGCAAGGCATAATGAACATCGTTAAGCCGAACATTCCGCTTTGTTCTGAACGTGGAACGGTCCCTGATCGTAAATTTTGGGATACCATGGACCGGTATTATTAACACCTTGTCTCGTGTTGGTTTTGTGTCGTAAATTTTGTATAAGCAGGACGCGAGAGTGGTCTGCTTTCAGGTGGCCATGTAAATCAGGTTTTCAATATGAGGAAACGGACTCCCAAACCAGATCTGATGACTTAACACTACGGAGAAGGGGAGACACGAAAGGCAATACTAGTATAATGAACAAATTCACCATTCAACATAAAACCTAAACTTAACGGCCTAAAGAAATGTGTTCGTTAGGATAGCCATTGAATAAAATTTTGGAGTTGTATGTTGAACGAAAATGTATAATACAGTCCGTAACTTGTTCAATTATTCAGTTGAGCATGAAAATAAAAAATGTAGTTAATAATATTTCACAGCTGTTTAATCTTCCTTGAGCAACATCTGTACCGGTTTAACAAAGATTTCTTTTTATTGTTCCTTAAACTGATTATTCTCACAGTTATGCAGCATATGTTGCATGTGTGTAATCTTTTCATGTAGATAAAATAATCGTTTGTCTGCTAAAGTATGTTTACCTTTCTTATCAATAAAGAGAAAGCAATGTGGAGTTTATGAAATCAGAAGCAAGATCCAATCACACACTGGATCATATTCCTGAATGTATGGTTGCTTCACCTTATGCTGCAAGGTCACCTTGGTGACGTCACGAAGTTGTTGAGCATATTAAGTCTGCCTTAGAACTAGCTTGACAACAAGTAAATATTTCTCGTGTTTTTCAAATTCCTTATTCAATACCCAAAACGTTTCTTCCTTTTGATATACTTTGTAGAAGAAACCATCTTGATAAGCTTTTTTAAAAAACACTTCCATATGCACCACACGAATAAATAAATTTTTGCATTAAAATAAAATATAGCGTTTTAATTTAACAAGTCTGTTGACTACATTCCGTTGCTAACAGTGTTCATCATAGAATTAAATGATAGTAATAAGCATATACATACCACTGTGATCAAAAAGTAAGGTGAAATTGTCATTAAAAACTCCTGGGTATTAGGAAGGCAGGTAATTTTTTTTCCTAGGTTGGTAGGACTGTCTATAATATTTGCCAAGCGTCTGTTTGTTAAAAGGTTGAATTATCTCCCAGTTACACGTGTTTTTGTAAACAACCAAAAGTGAATTTTCCGATTTTTACAACGGGTGATTTTGTTGAGCAAAGAACTTGCATCAAATTTTGTTTGCGGTACGAATATTCTTGTGCGGACACGTTGAAAATGTTGCGAAAGGCCTTTGGTGATCAAACTATGGCACAAAAAAACGTTTATAAGTGGTACAACGAGTTCAAAGAGGACCGAGAACGCGTTGAAGACGAACCGCGCTCTGGACGACCATCAACGTCTACCGACGAGGGCCACGACCAATAAATCAAAGATTTGGTGCTTGAAAATCGTCGGTGGACAATTAGAGATCTCGCTGATAGTGTTGGAATGTCATTTGGCTCAGGCCAAACCATTTTGAAGAATGTTTTGTGTCTCAAACTCGTCAAGTCTTGATTGGTGCCAATTTATTGGGAAAAAGCGTCGCGTTGATGCGTGTGAAACATTGCTGTCTGACTATCAGGACCACTTGAAATTCATCATTACTGGAGACGAGACTTGGATTTACGCATACGACCCTGAAACCACCGACCAATCCAGCGAATATCGTGCAAAAGGTGAAGAAAGACCGAAAAGACCACGGCAAAGTCGATCGAAAATCAAGGTCATATTGACAGTTGTTTTTGATTATCTTGGTGTGGTGCACCATGAATTCTTTCCGCCGGGCCAAACTGTCAACAAAGATTATTATTTGAGCGTTATGCGTCGTTTGCGTGAAGCTATTCGTCTGAAACGGCCGGAATTATGAGCGAACAACTCTTGGTTCCTTCATCACGATAATGCACCATATCATACTGCATTGGTTCTTCACGACATTTTGGCAAAAAAGTCGACTCATATCGTTCCGCAACCACCGTATTCGCCTTATTTGGCTTCGTGCGACTTCTGGCTATTCAGCAAACTCAAAAGGCCAATGCGGTGACGCCGTTTTGACAGGATTGAGGAGATGAAAACTGAATCGAAGGTCTTGAAGGTTATACCGGAAAAGACTATTCCGACTATTTCGAGGACTGGAAAAGGCGTAGGAAAAAGTGCGTTTTATCGGACGGGGATTACTTTGATGGGAATGAAATTGATTTGGGAAGAATAAATAAAGAATATATATTTTATTAATAAATTCACCTTACCTTTTGTTCACAGTGGTATATGATAGTCGTATCGTATAAAAACTTTTCCATATTAAACTCTTTTACATTTTTACTAATTGAAAATCTAAATTTATTCCAACTTCATTCATAACCAGGTTTTCTTTGTGAGAAAATTGGAAGAGATATAACCTCACTGATTAACGAGAACGCAATTTTATAGATTTATTTACTACTTCTGTTAATCTTCTAATGTGGAAATTAGAGGAGTCTAAATTACCATGAAATACATAAACGTAAAATACATTAAAAGAAAAATTATGAAATCTATACAAAAATATTGTAAATTAGTCATATAGGATAATTTATATAAAATAAAAAATACGTATAAAATAGACAGATGAAACAAAAATGAAGATTAGCTCAAATTGTTTTTAATGTTACTCTGCACTTCACAAATAATATGAGGCATGTTCAGAAAGTAAGTTTAATAGGTTTTCATATATATTTTTATTATACGTGAATTTGAAAAAAAAATACAGGATATAGTTGATACACTTGCTGACTATTTTTCCACATAATCGCCAACCAGTTCAATGTATGTGGTGAGCCGTGGCACAAGCTTATTTATGCCCCCCTCGAAGAACTCTTCCCCCACTTCAGGACCTTTTTCTGCTTCTGCTTGTCCGGTGAAAATTTAATTCCTGTCATGTGAAAAGATGATGTATGCAGGTGCCAAGTCAGGGGAATACAGGGAGTGGTTCAAAACATTCCAACCAAATTAGTCCTTGGTGGCTAAGTCTGTGTGAAAAATGGCGTTGTCGTGTAACAAGCACACATCTCTCGTCAGAATCCCCTTCCTTTTGTTTTGAATTATCATTTTGAGTTTTTTTTAAGGGTGAGACAATATTGTTGTGCGTCGATGGTCTCTCACTGAGTTAGAAATTCGACCAAAATGATGCCTTTTCGGTCCCAAAACAGTGAGGACATGATTATTTTTTGTCCGAAATTGTGGTTTTGAATTTTTTGGCAGATGGGGAAGTGTGTGACGCCACTGTGACGACTTTCTTTTTGACTCAGGTAAGTCACAATAGAGCTCAGAAAATCCTCACCTTTCGCGAGTAGGAAGCGGATCACCGCACGTGCCTCGTACTTGGCGGGATTTCTTACCGACATTTTTCACGCAACTGGACACTACAACGTGAATTTACGTACTGCCGTGTTCCTGTAATGCTCGCTCTGACAGATCATCTCCCTCTCAGTGTTTCTAACCCTGAAATAACAACAAAATCACAGCCTGTTATGGTCACAGTACACTTACTTTCTGAACATGCTTCGTGCTACACCTCACTATTACTTTCTATTATTTCAGAGGAATTTTGCTGGCAACTTGTCGCAGACTGGAGATCTCGTCATTAACATGAGAAAAGGAGAATTGAACAGTACCAGATGGACCTAGAAACAGACAGCACCTACTATATCAATTTCAATCATATAATCCATTACTTTCAAGGGAATAATAAGCATTAGGTTCGGACCGATTTACGAATACATTGACCGAATAAATAAGCGCCATTGGTAAGCAGAATTTTACAATTTTTCACAAATAGTTTGTGTTACTGATATTCTTAATCTATGGAGGAAGTAAGTAGTTTTATTTCTGAATAGCGCATACTTCTTTCATAAAGTAAAGCTGATGTTTGTCAGTTCTTAAGATCATGCGGTTTCTAGTATTATGATCGTGAAGTTCATCGTTGGTACCAAAGAAATTTCGAAATCTTTTTACGAATTTAAAATATCTAAAATTTCTATACCTCAATAGTGCGCACCCATATTTAGCTCTCCAAAGTCCAAATATTTAGCCTAAGTACTTTACACCAATTGTAACCATCCTATACGAACAAAACTTTCACATTCTTGCAAATCTATTTGAGTCAATTTCATTTTAAGTGCTATTGGCTTTGTAAATCCAGGATACGTTTTGTAAACCTCAACACGAGGATCGCGAAGGATTTGTCGTAGTTTTATATCATAAATATATTTTTTTTCATATTTGAGTTTATTTAACTAAATATGGCCTGAAGTTCGTTGATAGTTATGATTATTTCTGAACATGAAAAACTATAAGAAACTTAGAGAAGAAAGGTCTTCCCAGTGACTGATGAGCTTAGTGGTACGAAACCGGAAATTTGTTTTATTAAATAAGTAAGTTGTAAATGCGATGATGAAACAAAAAATATTATCGTATTGCTGAAATAATAACAAGTAGACTGATATGAATACTACGCGTAACTATTTTTCTACACGCGGTTGGTTATTTGTGACAGAAAAGAATTCAGTAAATTAATGGCTGTAAATTACTCATTCAACAACATTCGAAAGGAAAAAATGATTACTAATTTACGGGACAAAATTAAATAAAACGGATGAGTGAATTAATAAATAAAAAATTAACCACTATAAAATTTTTGTTGGTGTTGACAGGATGCTTGGACAAGGCTAATAGGTTTGTGTAAATGATTTAGAGGCTTGTGATTACGATTGTCAAGATCTTTAGGGGCATGAACTACTGTTCTTAAAGACTTAAACTCTGTTTATTTCTCAGAATTTATTCTAACATCTGTAACATCAGTGATTTTTAGACTAGTCTGTGCGTTGCAATATTTGCAAATTATTCAAACTCATCAAATATTTCTTCAATACAGTTTAAAGCTAAGATATTCACTGGAAAGTAGTCTTTACAACATATGACTTGGGAAGTTCATAAGTCACTTTATGATGCATTGTTGTGATTCTATTCTTGCGAGGAATGAAAGTTGCGTCGGAGGAGAAGCGAAAGCTCGCGCCCGTGAACTTGACTGGACCTTTTTCCAGGCTGTGCGCAATTCGTCAGGCGTCTGACTGCCAAACCGTTAAGTTTCCCTGACCTACGATCCTGCGTCGCGTCGCGTAAATCCTACTATCCGAAGGACGCCATGTAAAAGCGTTCAGAACGGAATCAGTGAACTGCGTTCAACGGTCTGGACGGTTCACTTCGACTCTACCGGGTTTAGTTGGATGACACGGAAGACAGCGATCGCGTTTAAACTACGAAAACTCTTATAGAAATTGACAATGTGAAAAAGGATCGAGGACGACAGTGATAATGACTGGATCTTCCTCTACCCTTCTGCATCCCCCCTTTAAGATCCCTTCCTATGCTATTAAAGGGGAGTTGCCACCATGTGAATTACACTCATGTAGCCTTTTACCCTAAAAAAAAGACTATTCCTCATGAACTGCGAGGGCTATTCTCTCGAAGACAATACCTGCGAGGGATGTTCTCTTGCAGGCAGAACCTTGTAGGAGAGACAGGGATGCCTTTTCCTCTCCGTTTTTGAACTAAGGTTCCCACAAGCCGAGGCACCTTGGCCTGTTTTGAGAGGTGTATGTTCCGGGGTAACAGACCTTGGGCATACGGTAAGAGTTGTTCGCTGTTCCCATTGGAACAGTCGGCCAGCTGCCTGCTAAACTGGTAGAGGTACGGAGAAGGGAATGCTGCGTCCCCACAGCAAACTCTTCTCCCGCTATCGGAAGGGCGTGGGACAAGTACCCAATGTCCGACCTACCTGATGCAGGTTTTTCTAGGGTTATCCCTGCATTACTTTTAGGCAAATGCCGGGTAGGATCCCTAAACTATAGCCCGGGGGCCCTAGTTAACCCTTGACTACCTTCCTCTACCCTTCCGCATCCCCCCTTTCAAATCCCTGCCTATGCTATTAAAGGAGAGTTGCCACTATGTGGATTACCCTCAAGGAGCCTGTTACCCTAAAAAAAAAATTGTTTGCCGTAGGCATATCTCTGACTCATTAAAAGTAATGTCTTCGTAAAGACACTGAAATATGTACCAGTATTGAACGTAATGACGGCATTTATTGCATCCAATAATCCCAGTAGTCTTATGTGTAAAAGATGGAGAGAAAAAGTAGGTATTTGTATAGATTGTGGCCAGTAGTGAAAAACAACCCTTGCGATTCGAAACGCTTCGGAAAAAGTTTATAGGGTCTAAAACCCACATTTTTTCACTTTCGTACTGACATCGAAAGCATTCTATTTGTAACAATGTTCAGTAATAAATTGCAGAGCATAAAATTCTGCGTCCGGAACAGAGGTTTAGGAAAGGCCGTATTCACGCCTCATGGTTTACGTAGTGTTCTTTTATCTAAAGGACTTCGATTTATTTTATTTGACATTTTATTTTAAGAGATGTAGTATATATCAATTCCACGCAGGATTACAAGAAAAAGGACACCATATATTCTATAATTTACTGACTAGAACGTCCCAGCGTGTGTAAAGAAACAAAAATGTCTTTTTATGGACGCGAGTTTTCTGGCAATACATTATTGAACGTCTTCGAAACGTCGCGAATACAATTTTTACTCTGTTAGAAGCCGAAGAAGACTCATACATTTTAGAATACATACTAAAACTTCAAATTAGAGCTTCCTGTGGCTATGAAATGTATAAAAGCTGAGGATGAGATAGTTTTGGAATATTAACTAATCTCCGGGAGGCAACAGGGAGATATGAAGGCCTGTACTATTATTTTGGCATAGTTAATTTTATTGTTTTATGAACCAGTAATTGGCATGCTACTCACGTAATAACAGTAGGATCGATTCCAGTTCTCTGATTTGTAGTCACAGCCTGTACCGCGGAAAAAGATGAACAGACTCGTCCAGCTTGAAATCTTCACATCCTTGCCAAAATTGCGTCACGTGTTAAAAAAGTACAAACAATTGATATAAGTCGGGGAAAAAGGAGCGGAGCCTTCAAAAAACGCCTAATGCTAATAAAATATAAAACCTTAACGCCTATTTATTATTGGCTTTAGATAACTTGTTCAGAACAATTATGTGTAATTAAAGATTGAAGTCTTTCCCGGTGTAGTTGTTCAATAAATAGTTCTCGGTATGCACACGGGTTTTGCATATTTATATTTAAACGCAACGTTTTGACGACTAAAAGCTCTGTCGTCACCTTCTAGGCGGAACCATTTGTTTTGGGGTGTAGACAGGCTATGCATAGGGTAATCCACATAGTGGCAACTCCCCTCTTATAGCATAAGAAAGGCATATGAAAGGGGGGATGCGGAATGGTAGAGGCAGGTAGCCAAGGGTTAACTAGGGCCCCCGGGCTATGGTTTAAGGATCCTACCCGGCAATTCGCCTAAAAGTGATGCAGGACAAACCCTATAAAAACCTGCATCATGTAGGTCGGGCATTTGGTACTGGTCCCACGCCCTTCCGACGGCGAGAGAGGGGTTTGCTGTGGGGTCGCAGCATTCCCTTCTCCGTACCTCGACCAGTTAAGGAGGCAGCTAGCCGACTATTCCAATAGGAATAGCGGACAACTCTTACCGATCCGCCAGAGCTCTCTGGGAAGGTTCACCTGCGAGAGAATTCTCTCGCAGGCTACCTAGGGCCAGAACCATTTTTTTATTTTTTGGGTGTAGACAGGCTATGTATAGGGTAATCCACATAGTGGCAACTCCCCTCTTATAGCATAGGAAAGGGATTTTTTTTTAGGGCAACAGGCTACATGAGGGTAATCCACGTTGGGTAACTCCCCTTTAATAGCTTAGGAAGGGATTTGAAAGGGGGGATTTCATATATCCTCAACCGGATCATCACACTGTGAGAGCTAATCAGCGCTCAGTCAAAAGACCGGCCACTCGCCGAGGTACATAAAGTTCAATGAAACCAAAATCTTGGATCGCGTCAATGGTTTCTGGAGCAGCATCATCAGTGGCCATACATATTAGGGCACAAGACAACCTGCTATACCGGGTTTCAATTGAGCAAGACTTGGGACCCAGCTAAACATTGTTAATACGAGGGGTCTGGAACTGATGCAGGTTTTTCTAGGGTTTTCCCTGCATTACTTTTAGGCAAATGCCGAGTAGGATCCTTAACCTATAGCCCGGGGGCCCTAGTTAACCCTTCGCTACCTTCCTTCACCCTTCCGCATCCCCCTTTCAAATCCCTTCCTATGCTATTAAAGAGGAGTTACCACCATGTGGATTACCCTCATGTAGCCTGTTACCCTAAAAAAAAGGTTCCGGCGTTTCGCCTAGAAAATGACAACAGAGCTTTTAGTCGTCGAAACGTTGCGTTTAAATATAAAAATTCAAAACCCGTGTGAATACCGAGAACTATTTATTGATCATGTGTAATTGTTTGTATTGTAGAGATTATCCTGGAATAGTTAATTGACTCATGTAGTAACGAAAGGAACATAATTTTAATACATTACATACATTACAGTCTTACAAATATCTCTAAACGTTGTGAAGAATTCGTCGATTGGGATAGTCGTATTTATTTCTTTACTTTGAACCACCCACATATTTCATAAGAATGCTATTATATTTGGCTCATTCGATTCAGACATTAAATATTTCTACTGTCTATCTAAATAAAATACAACATAACGCCTTTAGACAAAATGTATTTTTTTTATGTTAAGTATTCTACTTATTCAATTACATAAACTTTATTGTTGCAATTTATACTTGTTAGACACAATTCCATAAAGCACAATACACGTGTGACATTTTCCTATATTGAAAATACTAAATTTCTTATGCTCATTTTGTAAAACCGACGTAACTGCATGATAATAAAAATAAATTTTGATTTTTTCATCTAGAGATGACTCGTTCGCCGTTATTTTGATATTGATTTCACTCAAGAAATTTTATAACTAGATTATAAGCTATGATTTTTGTCGCGGTTAATATACACCAAATTTAAGATTTATTTCTGAACATCAACTAAGTTCCATGAAAGTAGTCAATGTATTCGCTTTTAACTCATATTGTATTACAAGCCACTATTAAAAATTGAATTTAGATTTAGAATTATTTATTGGTTCCATTAGTCCTCGATTCAGGAAATAGGACAAATCAAAGAAATTTACATAGTCACCATACACAACAGTAAAGTTCATAGCTTGAAAATACATAAATATAACAATAAACAAAGACATGACACCCACATATTTAAGAATAATACATATCAGAAAATGATGTATATTAATAAATATATTGTAATAATCAACTAATAGTTGATGAATTTAAATTAAAATCAAAAGGATAGGCTTTAATTAAATGAAATGATCAAACAAGAATTTACAAATAAAATATAATTTATTATCAAATTGTGGCCTCAAGAATCAAAACAATTACAATTAAAATTTTAATATCTTCAGGGTCTTTACTGGCTTTGATGATTAGGACACGATAAAAGAAGAATTTGACTAATCAACAATTCAAAATATTATTTGCTTAAAATTAAAACAATGAAAGAAAACTAGAAGAAAGCGAACGAACGAACGAAATCTGACTCTATCCTTTAATTAGCGTTTACAATATTATCATAGTTTTGGTTTTGTTACTTACATACTGTTTGTCTGGTACCAGCATTCTTTGTTTCCCCTACACAACACGATAAATGCATATCGTTATTTACACAGATTCTAGATCTCACAGAATTTACACGCTCACCGGCGAATAGAATGCAGACAAATTTCCGGAGCCTTGGATGAACCTCTCCTTGGTCAGCAATCGGATGTCGTCTTCCCCTCAGCGTAAATTTGTTCGAATTTGCCGGAAATGAGTTGCCGTAATTGAATAGGCGTTTCCAGATATATATGAGTATATTCTAATTTACATCTTGTTATGATATTACTGCATAGTTTTGCTTTTTAAAAAAAATGGCGGTGAAACACGTGATAAGAGCTGAACGGCTTCCATAGATCGAAACAGGACCCTAGATTTCTCCCAATTATAACGGAATGCTGAAGAGTCACGCCGGGGATACTGGGCCACGTTTTGCAATACGCAAGATTTGCCTCTTACAATATCGCCTTTCGACACGGCTCTTGGGTCTCTATCCCTAACTGTGATCCCATGGGACATGAATATACCTACATATATTTCTGAATTACAGTAAGAATTGTTGCTTTTCAGCAAGCGGTTTTCTTTAAACACCTGAACATAATAAATATAACTGTAGGTGCTGATTCAAGTGGACATATTAAATGTAGAAAAAAAAATTAAATGAATTAAAAGAACAATTTTTTTTTATTCTATATGTGAAACATTAAACCAAGGTTATTTATAATGTGTCGTGGGAGATGATTAAATAAATCTTGCTTGTTCAAATATTAGTAAAATGTAGTGATCACATTATGACAGATGGATATCTGAAAGATTGACGCCAAAATACAAATTCTGATGTACTAACACTATCTTATATGCAATCTGCAGTACAATAAGTGGAATATAAACATAATATCTTAAATATTAAAATCTTCGATTTATATATACTTTGGGTAAATATTATGACAAATTGAAGTTTTCAGACAAATTATCTATAACCATAATATCGGACTAAAGTCGAAATAGGGCCTGATCGATATTTTACGGGGCAGAAGTGATAAGCTTTTGAAAATGTGGGTAAATGCCGATATTTATGTATTTATTTAATCTGCAAAGGGGCAGTTTGCCCGGTGGTAGATGCTTGAAATTACAATTTAATTACAAATTAAATAAGGGAAGTTACAATAAGGGAAAATAGAGTAAACTAACATAATTATTATAAAATATAAGCTAGTTTTAGAGAAATTAATAGAACTATAAGTACATGTATATAACTTTATATAAATTAAAGGTTAATTTTCAAAAAGTTAAGAATGAATTAATATTGTACTGGCCTGAAAAGAAGAAAAGTGGAAATATATCGTAAAATAGATGTTATCTAACTATTTAACTGCCTAAGAAACAAGGAATGTTTCCCTTTTTTCTTTTTAGTTTATAACGGAGCACTTCACTACACTACCCTATATTCACTAGAGAGTTTAGATTAAATTTAAATTTTCTTTCCGTTAGAGGACTTTCTCCGAAAACTCATGAAGGTAAATTGTTCCAGTTATTTATAGTCCTATTTAGAAATGAGTATTGTCCTATTTAGAAAAGAACAAAACATCTGTTTTTTTGCTGTCTGGTATTTAAGTTGAACATGTGGTCTCTCATTCTATCTCGAATTCCCTGCCAAGGTTTTTACCAGAAAAGGCTTTAAAGAAAACGTGTAGCCTGGCTCTTTCCCTTCTCGTCTGTAGTGTTTCCCACCCTAACAGCTTTACTTTTTGCTCCCATGCCCATCTGTTCGTATTTCGCGGCCATTTTCTGAACACTTTGTAAGGATTCTATCTGATTTTTCCTATACGGATCCCACAGCATGCTGCACCATATTCCATTAGTGGGCGCACTAATGGTAGATACGCTATTTCCTTGTATTTCCCTCTTTGCGAGACCTCATTAGAAAGTGCAAAGTATTCTATGCTTTCCTTGCAGCATAGTTTACCTACTCCTCCCACTCCAGCTTACTGTTAAAATAAATGCCTAGGTATTTACAGTTGGTCTCCTGAGCCAGTTTCCCCTTGTATTTTGTAATCCAAGGCATATCTCGTTACTTTTTCCATTGTTAATTTTCATTTTATTTCGCTTAGTATATCTAAGTCGTTTTGGAGGACATCTACGTCATGCTTGCCACGTATTTTTCTGTATATTTACAGTCACAAAAGTCGGACCTTTGAATTTATACCAATGATGAATACTGTGTGACTCCCGATGATAAAGATCCGAGTTCCGAGTTGAGAGCCTTTTAATCAGGAATTCAGAATCCATAAAAAAAAGTATCGATGCTTTTACTCGGTGCTAGTCCTGATACCTGGACATATCGGTTTTAAAGTATCAATATCTGTGAGTATCAGATCGGCAGAAAAATTACTTATTCATAACATCTTTTGAAATACTATTGCTAATAAGTTTAACTGTTGTTTACTTTTCAATTCAGTCAATAAGAACAGATTACAAATTGAGGTTTATCGAAAAAAATGACTATTGTTTTAAGTATTAAAAGAATTAAAATTGGGGAACTTAGGAAAGTAATTAATATTAATTTTACACATTAGAATATTCTTTCCCAGTACGTATTTTAATTATTATTCATATCTTTTAACAATAAGAAGCACATATATTACATTAAAGTACCTACATACTAAAATGAACTTAAAAGATTCAAAGTAAAATATAGAAAACAAAACAAAACGTTTCAAAAATTAAAAACCCCATTCTTCTTCACTGAGGTCCGCCAGGAATAATTTTTTTTGGGTTCAAACGATTCCATGATTTATAAAGCACTGTCAGAGCTTTAAAAATAGCCTTTCACTTGGAATTAATGTTGCGGGCATAATAAAATATTGTCTTGCCAGTTGGTTAAGGCAAGGATAAATTTTTACCATATCTTCCCAATATGGAACTCGATCTGTGTTCAAAGGGGTGACGAGTTCTTTTAAATATAAACTAAGCTCGTAATCGAAGGTTTTACTTGCTCTCTTTCCTTTTTCTCCGTGGCCGCAGTCTTTGTGATGGCTCAAACAATCAAATTCTGTTTATTGTTGTCTCTTTCAGGTATATAAATTGCTATTCCCGATTCCTTCCCGTCGTATTGGTAAAACCTGCTCACCGACAATAACAAAAAAAATTATTAACATCCCCAAAACACTATTCAATTAATCAAAGCGTTCAACGATTACTTACCTAAATTCAACGTTTTCCGGACTGGTTATCAATTTTTACTGAAGTCATCCTTTATTCGAAAAACGGGTAATGGTTTATAATTTAGTTGATGAAGGAATTCGTTTATCTGACCTAAAATTCCGCAAAAATAACTTATATTTAACTTTAAAATTTTTAATGGCGAATTCTATTTTTTCATGACTTGTTATCAACAATTAGATTAAATCAAGACTTCACAAAATTAAATAAATATATTCTGATATTTTTGTAAGAGTATCTATTGGCTGTTTTATAAATTGATTTTTTTATATGGTAGATCATCATTTACTAGCATATCTTTGTTATAATTAATTAATTTAATTGTTTGACAATCATAAAACAAACTCAGACAATCCAGCTGGATCAAAATTATGTAAAGGAGCTTCTAATTTTCGGACAATATGGTAATCATTACTGCTAACATACTCATTGTTAAAAGTTTCATTGTCAGATACAAGTTCATTACGTTTTTCTTCAATTTCCAATTTAGTGGAAACAGCATAACCACCAGTTTTTTCTTGCTTACATTCTTCTTCTCACATTTATTTCCATCCACACCCTTAGATATATGTGATTTTCGGATCTACTTAAAACAGTTTCAATTGTTTTTCCATCAGTTATGTTCTTCAATTCCTTAATTTCTTATTCTAGGAAGGGGCTACGTTTGGGGATGCCTTTTCCTCTCTCCGTTTTTGAACTAAGGTTTCCACAAGACGAGGCACCTCGGTCTGTTTTGAGAGGTGTATGTTCCGGGGTCACAGACCTTGGGCATACGGTAAGAAGTGTTCGCTGATTCAATTGGAACAGTCGGCCAGCTGCCTCCTAAACTGGTCGCGGTACGGAGAAGGGAATGCTGCGATCCTACAGCAAACTCCTCTCCCGCTATCGGAAGGGCGTGGGACAAGTACCCAATGCCGACCTACCTGATGCAAGTTTTCCTAGGGGTTTCCCTGCATTACTTTTATACGAATGCCGGGTAGGATCCTTAAACTATAACCCGGGGGCCCGAGTTAACCCTTCGCTACCTTCCTCAACCCTTACGCATCCTCCCTTTCAAATCCCTTCCTATGGTATTAAAGGGGAGTTGCCATGGATTACCCTCATGTAGCCTGTTATATTAAAAAAAATTTTATTCCCCATCACCACAGCAACATTGGTACAATTTTGTGAATTGTAGACTGCTTTAAGTTCATTGAGTTGAAAAGTCTCAAATTTATTATGTTCCTGCAATGCCAACTTAAATTGATTGTATTCCTTGACGCAATTATTTTTACGTGCTTGGTACTTTATGTAAGAAAAATGTGGAATTTCCAAATTGTCAAGTAATTCCGGCATTTCATAATTCTTACAAGATTCATTAATTTTGTTTTCTGCAGATTCTTTCCTTTCACACAAACCTCCTGAACGAACTCCATATAAAAAAGATACATTTTGATTTTCTTCTAACTTTTTCTCTTCCATCTTTCTTTCTCCCAACAAACTTTTCTCCAACTCATGCATTCTCTTCTCCACCTTTGTGGCGTTATCTTCATTTTTCAAACTTTCACTCACTTTCTTCTCCATACGATCCATTTTGTTAAATAATATTTTGAAACACTCGATCATTGTAATATTCTTCTGATCAACAAACTCTTCTAACTCTAACATTTTCTCCAATTCTGCATCCTCTTTTACATATACCACTGTGATCAAAAAGTAAGGTGAAATTGTCATTTAAAACTCCCGGGTATTAGGAAGGTAGGTAATTTTTTTTTCCTAGGTTGGTAGGACTGTCTATAATATTTGCCAAGTGTCTGTTTGTTAAAAGGTTTAATTATCTCCGAGTTACACGTGTTTTTGTAAACAATCAAAAGTAAATTTTTCGATTTTTGCAATGAGTGATTTTGTTGAGCAAAGATCTTGCATCAAATTTTGTTTGCGGAACGAATTTTCTTGTGCGGACACGTTGAAAATGTTGTGGAAGGCCTTTGGTGACCAAACTATGGCACAAACAAAACGTTTATAAGTGGTACAACGAGTTCAAAGAGGGCCATGAGGCCACGTCCAAATAATCAATGATTTGGTGCTTGAAAATCGTCGATGGACAATTAGATATCTCGCTGATAGTGTTGGAATATCATTTGGCCCAGCCCAAACCATTTTGAAGAATTTTTTGTGTCTCGAACGCGTCAAGCCTCGATTGGTGCCAAAATCGCTCAATTTTTTGGGAAAAAAAGCGTCGCGTTGATGTGTGTGAAACTTTGCTGTCTGACTATCAGGACCACCTGAAATGCATCATTACTGGAGACGAGACTTGGATTTACGCATACGACCCTGAAACCACCGACCAATCCAGCGAATATCGTGCAAAAGGTGAAGCAAGACCGAAAATCAAAGTCATGTTGACAGTTTTCTTTGACTGTCGTGGTGTGGTGCACTATGAATTCCTTCCGCCGGGCCAAACTGTCAACAAAGAATATTATTTGAACGTTATGCGTCGTTTGCGTGAAGCTATTCGTCTGAAACGGCCGGAATTATGGACGAACAACTCTTGGTTCCTTAATCACGATAATGCACCATGTCATACTGCATTGGTTCTTCGCGACTTTTTTTCCAAAAACTCGACTCATATCATTCCGCAACCACCGTATTCGCCTGATTTGGCTGCGTGCGACTTCTGGCTATTCAACAAACTCGAAAGGCCAATTCGGGGACGCCGTTTTCACAGATTGAGGAAATAAGAACCGAATCGAAGAAGGTTTTGTAGGCTATACCGGAGAAAAACTATTCTAACTGTTTCGAGGACTGGAAAAAGCGTTGGAAAAAGTGCGTTTTATCGGACGGGGATTACTTTGAAGTGTATGAAATTGATTTGGAAGAATAAATAAAGAATTATGTTTTATAAATAAATTCACCTTACTTTTTGTTCACACTGGTACGTACCGCGCAATGCCCCACGTTCGGGCTGCAAATATATAATAAACACTTAAAAATTATCGTTCACTTTAAATACCTCGTTCAATCTCTTGTAAATGCGGGTACGTTTATTTAATAGAATATTTCTGTTTTCTATAATACATCAATTTTATTATACAACTCTCGCCGTTAACAAAGAAACCAAAACAAAGATAAAACAAACCTAAAGATATAAATCTTCTTTATTATTTTTATCACTTAAGAATGTAACAATTTTTTTTACAGTTAATTTATTTCAGAACTTTCCTTATTGGAAGCATATCAGTAAATATATTGTCTTTCAAATCCACTGGATTCACACTTGCACTCTGATCCGTCGACATCGATGGGATTGGAGGAGTGGTCGATGTTTGTGACGAGAATGTGGAATTTGAGGAATCCTGAGATCACCCCAGTTGTCTGAAACTTGGTTGCTTAATTAGTTACCTAATTAGAACAATTTAGAAAAGTTGACGTCACACTCGTAATAATTTATTATATTTAAACTGATGAGCTTTTGATTAAGAATGACATAAAAAAGAAACTTAAGTTTTTTACGTTTGATTAACTTTACCTTGGAGCTCGTCCTTACCGTATTCAACTCACACATTAACACGCACGGGACGACTGAATGACGATAAAACGAAGTAACAGGAACATAAAAAAGGGACAACAATAACAAACGACCTAAATCGTGGAACAAAGAAAACGTTCTAATAGTTTGGATACTTAAAAGCAAGCGGAAAATGTATCGATACACGGAAGTATCGCAACATAAAGTACTTGTATTGAAAACTGAATACCAATATCAGTAAAATATCGATACTTTCTACTTTTAACGTGGGATGATTGTGTGGGCTATCAGTGAAATAAATGTTGATTTCTGAAGGTTCGGGTTGTGTACGTTAGGGAATATTCAATTCTTAGGCAGAACGGAGAGTGACAAGGCAACAGTGGATTAAATTATTGCAGATCTTGATCAGCGATCATCTCAAATGGCCACCGAATGCACTGTTCGCCATACATTGCATCGTACGTGATATGGAAGACTTCTCCCATCTCATATGTGATCACTATATATAAGAAAATATTACTTGACTCAGTTATGCTCAAAGTTATGGAAATGAAATAAGGTAGGGAAAGTTATTTATAGGTAGCTAGGTTTAGGAAACTGGGGAAACGATCAGAAACTTTATTTTGGACTCCATTTGCTTCTTACAAGAAACACTAAATGCCATGAAATATGGATTATAATTAGAATTTTTAATGATATACAATTATCCCTACAACCACTAATTCATACAGTGTTTTCAATCAAAGAAACATTCGGATACTATTATCTCGTATATACAGCTCTCATTGCGTTTATTTACAATTCCTGGTTTTTCTTAGAAGATATAAATTTATTTTGCAAGTAGCGAATACAATCGCATTGCGCATGGTTTTAATGGCAAGCCAGAACGTGTAATCACGAGGTAAAGGTTATAATTTCGGTAATGGCCGTTACTACGCAAGCTTTTAATGAATACTAGAATGCTCATATAAGAAAATATAGTTCTTGGCGTGAACATTTCTTAGCAGTTTGAGAGTTTGCCCTTACATTATAGTCAAATAGCTGCGTGCTCGGCGTTGCCCGTGTACTTATTTATATGAACCAGAACCAGAAATTCTATATTAATCTTCAGTTCTTAGTTACGTAAATACTTTCGACCGATTGTACATTAATTGAAATAGCTATAAAATACATTGATCCCTGCCTATGCTATTAAAGGGGAGTTGCCACCATGTGGATTACCCTCATGTAGCCTGTTACCCTAAAAAAAAGTATTTAGTATAAAGTAACAACGTTTCGCTTAGGTTGAGAGTGCCTGAAAGTTAATTATTAAAATGAATGAAAATTGAAATTGTAAGCGTTCTGTCAGTCTGACTAAGAAGAAAAATTTAATCTTCAGAAATTTATGATAATTAGACGGTTTATTCTCGCTCTTTTGTTATTGCATATGAGAAATAAGAATAAATCAAGTTTTAAATACATAGGGTCTTTAAAAATAGACGGTATAATTTCAGGTATGTATTTTCTATATGTAGACAACAAAAAAGTTCAGTACAATAAGTGTCCGGAAATGCTTGGTTTCCGAGTTATGGCCTTCCAAGCAGTGATATTAACCGTAACGTTTTTCTTCCCGCAGGTAGTTGCCATTACAGAAGATGTTCAAAATATCCACCTCATGCTTGAATACAAGCCTCACATGGATGTGTCATGGCCCTGATTATTCGTCAACAAGCTCACTTCTTGTATGATGGCAATCCTGCACACTTTAGTCGTACGGCTCGCCGATACTTGGATCGAACTTTTGCTGATGTTCAACCCATTTTAACCCAATCGATTTTTACTTTTGGGGCCATTTAAAATCATTGGTGTATTCATCTCCGGTGTCTGCCATGGAATCCCTTCGGAATCGACTTGTGGCAGGTTGTGAGAAAATACGCAATACTCTTGGAATTTTGGATCGTGTACGCAGGGTCATGCCACTCTGATGTCAGGCCTGTATTGAAGCAGAAGATGATTTAGACAGGTTATATATAGGGTAATCCACATGGTGGCAACCCCCATTTAATAGCATAGTAAAATATTTGAATGGAGGGGGGGGGTGAAAGGATGGAGACAGTTATATAAAGGGTCAACTAGGGTCACGGGCTATGATTTAAGGATCTTACCTGGCATTCGCCTAATAGCGATGTAGGGCAAAGACTAGTAATCCTGAATCAGGTAGGTCAGCCATTTCGTACTTGTCCCAAGCCATTCTGATGGCGGGAGAGGGGTTTGCTGTGGGGACGCAGCATTCCCTTCTCCGTGCCCCGACCAGTTTAGGAGGCAGCTGGGCAACTGTTCCAATGGGAATAGCGAACGACTCTTACCGTATGACCCCGGAACATACACCTCTGAAAACAGACCGAGGTTCCCGGCTTGTGGGAACCTTAGTTTAAAAAACCAGAGAGAGTAGAAGGTATCCCCAAAGGTAGCCTCCTCCAGAGCTCTCTGGGAAGGTTCGCCTGCGAGAGAACGTCCCTCTATGTCTGTATCTGTATCCAAGTAGGATAGGGACATTTTGAACAGATTCTGTAAAGGCAACTAGTTGCGGGAAGGAAAACGATACGGTGAATATCATTGTTTTGAAGGTAATAATGCGGATACTAAGCATTTCCGGACACATGTTGTAATGATTTGATTTGATTTTCTGCATATGGGTAAAACATACTTCAAATTGTGCCCTATATTTTTTAAACACTCTGTATAAGCCACCGCTACCACATTAACGAAACTCATGGTTTTTATTCCTGATGATGGTTGGGAATTTATGTTTCCCGAATGACTAATTTAAAATTCACCTATTCTACAATAGACACGGTTGATAAATTTCTTTAAGTTGAGTTTCTAGACGCCGTATTTAGTGACATAGAGAGAGTGACGTAGTGAGGGCGTCGACACCTCCAGGACCGCGGGCGCCGCTTCGACCTCGAATCGTAAACAGTTACAAAAGCGCTCTAAGAGGCTAGTTAATCCACGCCCTCTCAAGAACCTGCCTCGAAAAGAATGCCGGCTCCAGCAGATGAAGACGACAGAAAAAGGTCGTTCTGCCCTCTGAAAGTTATACTATGGCGATGCCTCATTCTCGAACGTAGTTTAAGCTTGCTCTTTTATAGAAAAATCTATTTATCCAAATGTCCATAATTCGTCTGTAGCGGGCTTCCCCATTACCACTTCCTATTATAGAATTTATATTACTTGCCCCAGATGCCGCTATGCTCGTGATAGGATTTCCTAAAGTTCCTTAGCACTATATTTTTATAAAAGCATTTTCTTTTAGGACTTGGAAGCCTCCGCTCTTTATTTCCATATAATCTTGTACTCGATACACCTTCGCATTAAACTTCTTACTGTCATTTTCCTTAATTAATCAGGAAAACTGGGGTAAAGTCAAATCATGAAGACTCGTCTTTTTTGGGCAGTCTAGCTTCCGAAATAATACTGTAATTCTTGCGTAAAATGCGAAGTAATATTATTTAACCTGATATTATCAAATATATTTGTTTAATATTACGATATTACTATAAAACATTTTTAAGGTATTAGTGAATATTTTTCATCAAAACTACTATATCATTAAAACAGAAATATACCAGACTCGCGTCTAATTGTATTATTGTATAATTTACATTTTATATTAATTAAATGCCACTTCGCAAAAATAATGTCAATTAACTGCAAGAAAGACGTATTAAAGTGTGTATTAAATTTCGTTATTTATACATAGTGACGGTACAATGGAGAAAACTTAAAAAAAAATTATTGGGATTTAAAACATGTCCGTACGAATTGCGGACAGAAATAATTATCAGTGGTAAAGTAGCTGCCTGTGATTTTATGCCACATTTTATTAAGTAATAAAAAATTAGAATTCTGATTATCTCTAGTAATAATTACGCCAATAATATAGTGGCAATTATTGCAATTACAGAACTAAAATTAAAGAGCATTCTAAAATACCAGAAAATGTAACATGCTAGTAAAACACCCGATAACTCTTAATGCTGAAGATTATTTTATTACCAATCAGTTGTATTGTGCGATTCATCGCACTTTCAGAAAAATACATTTATTTTCTGCACTGTCAATTCTTAGGTTAAAACAATATTTGGCGTATCTGTACTATTTCATTGTTTTACTCCTTTCATTTCTTTTAAAACCGGTCCAAATAGCAGATAGGGAGGCTCTCCCTGGGATTAGGAAAGGACGCATTTACCTAGTGTAATTCCATAAAAATTAGATTTATTTTATTTTAAAATGTCTAGTGTATATCAATTCCACGCAGCGTAATAAGAAAAATGATATCAAATAATTATAATTTACTGACCGGAGGGTCTGAACTGATCACTAGAACGCTCCAGTATAGAGACAATGTTCAAGGGTCTCAGAAACACACAAAACAATCTGACGAAGTGGTTACCAGTGATGAATTATTGAAAATGGCTGACGGGAGCAGTTTTATTCTCGTTAATGATGGTGTGCCAGATGCAATATTAATTTTCGCACGTACCAAAGGAAAGGGTGTGTAACAAACAAAATTGCACAAATATATACTATACATGAAGATTTATGCAGCACATAATGTGAAAGCAACGTTGTAAAGTTGTGTCTGCTAGGTAAGAAGACGGAAATTTACGGATGTTTCAAGTGCTACTACGGGAATGGAAGAGTCCATAACTGTCCACTATATCTGCATTAATGAAATATTTCTTTTGCGTCGATGTTGTTTCACGCATGCGCTTGAAGAAAAGTAAATGCAGTCGCAATGACAAAATTGTATAAAGACACCGAAGAAGTTTAGACTGAAGGCCCGAATGTATATCGCACTAGTTTTTCTAAGATGAATATGTAGGCTGGGTAAGCAAGTCCCAGAAGAAGAAAAACTCGGCGAATTCTTTTATTACTTCATAGAACAGTGGTTATAAAATCCATTAGTGCTACTGTAGACGCCACAGTACAAATAATTCCGTTTAATGTTGGAACCATACATTGAATAGCCAGGTTCGAAGACCACACCAGAGAATAGTCGACTTCATTAAATTTTGAATCTGAAGCAAAAAGATCCAATCAAAAACTGTTATGAATACAACTAAATTTAGAAGCAGTGAGAAGAAAGGAGAAATATGTTCAGTTGAACAAAAAAATTTCCGGGCTTACTACGAAATATGACAGTAGAAGTTTGGTATGGTAAATTGTAGAATATTTTCATTTAAAAGATTTTACATAAAAAGTCATGGCCAAACATTGTTGATATGTTGCGCTCAAATTCAGTGAGTTATAGAATATTTTTTATCATATTTCTTGTAATTAAGCTTAGAATTGATATTGCAATGCCAATTAATTAGGGCATTAATTGTTTCAACATAAAAATTTAAATTGTTTGAGAAATCTATTATTGCGGCAGGAGCTTCCATAACGACAATGTAGCCCAGCTCTGTTCCTTTGTCGGAAAGTCGAAAATGGCGTATGTGCGCTAAAACTCAAGACGATAGTTCAGTTGGCGATTAGAATTTAACAGAGTTTGTTGGTGCCTGGGGGACGGAACAAGAGATACTTGAGCAGAGACTAGCCGTCGTTTATTGTATTACTATTAAATAAAGTTGTGAGTTGAGGACAAAGTAAAACATTCACGAAAGCATTACATCGAAACTTTCTAAGTAAAAGCAGTTTTACGTCCATAGCCAGCCAGAAATAGTAAAATTGCAGTTTAAGTCCAAAGAAGTAAAGACTAGCAAATCTACAAACCACAGAATTCACCTAAGGCAAGCAGAATTCACTTAAGGCAATCCTCAAAAGATAGATGACAAAAAAAAGGGAGGATCATCCGAGTTCCTGACATCCTATAAATTTTGACTAGCATCAGTGTAAAATCTGTGAATCTTAGAATCAGTGTAAAATCTCGCAATAGTGTATTTCGAAAACGAAATGTATGCTGGAACCAACTGGACAGATGTAACAAGTTACAAAATAATTATTTATGTAAACGTAATTAAAAGATAGAAGTCAGATTTAGTTCTAGTTTAAATTGTTGATCAGAGTTAATCTTTTTACTTTTTAATTTCTTTCTATATAATTGTCAAGTTAATTTCTTTTCTTTTAGTCAACGTATTGTTTAGGTAAATTTGATTTGTTTGTTAATAAGATTTATAAGTATAATTGATGTGTCCATTATCAAAGCCAGTGAAGACCATGAGAAATTAATATTTTAAATTTGTAATTGTTTTAAATTATTGCCACAAAATTAATAAATATTGTTTGTAAATTTTATTAATTATTTTATTTAATTAACGCCTTCCAGTGAATTATTACATAAATAGCTTCAACTAGAGGCAAATTCTTCAAATTTCATTTAATTAACGACCTCAAATTTATTATTACAATATATACTAAATATTTTAAAATAAAATAAATCGAAGTTTGATAGAAGTCCAGTAAGTAAATAATGAGGCATGAGAACGGCCATTCCTAATCCTCCAGTTCTAGGGGAAGATTCTACCTGGGTTGACCACAAACGAGAAACTGACCGCAAATGGGACGACACCGTCAGAACAAATAAACAGTTCTGAAGTGTGTTGTTAACAAGTTTTCAGTACTTTCATGAAAATTCTTCAATATGAATTTAATCTTACTGATTTTTATTGTTTTAATAAATATTTATTTGGAAAATTCATATTTTCTTGGACGATGCAACCTTAGAATCTCCGTAGGTTAATAACGTACTCACATATGAGATTTACAGTAAGGAGAACAAGAAAACATTCTTACAAATCATTTGACACCGTCAAATAACTAGAATTAAAAAATTATAAATGTAATTTTCCAAATAATTCGGTTGAATGAAAAAATCTTTGCATCTAATTACGCAATTTTAATGAAATTTACACTTTTCCTGCATAGAATTCCAGAGAAATACTCCCGATGCAGAAAACATCTACGCAAAAAATGAGCCATCGTTGGGTAGTTTCGGATTTGCATTGATAAAAAATTATCTTCTCTAACCTTTCATAGATATTATGTATACGTTGTTAGCTTTCTTCAACGTAACAAATTGCGCAGATACATTTTATTTGATTTATTTTATTCCATTAGTCCTCGTATGAGGAAATAGCATACGTCAATACATAAAATTACAATGTAATAATTGGATGCTACAATTATAAATAATTAGAAGTTAACATAAAAATACTAAAATTCGGGAACTCAAATTTCCCCGTCCAGCATTAGTAAAATATAATAATAATACCAAAAATAATAATTCTTTGACTATACTAAGGGTATATTTTCAGTTCTAATAAAAAAATAAAATACGTACTAGTAAATAGTTAATTGTAATTCTATAATAAAATATAGAATTACAAATCACAGAAGAGTAAACACAAAACTTGACACACGCACACTAGAAAGACTCACAAACGACGGACAAGTCACTTCACTAAAACAGAGCAACGAGGAATCTACAAACTCCAGGCCGTACATGAAACAAACAAAAAAGAGCGCAGAAAAGACCAACAGAGACTAAGTAAAAAATGAAAAAAATTGAAAAACATTTTACGTCTGATTGAAAATAGTAAATAAGAAAGATAGCCAATTCAGACAAAAACGGGTAATGTAAATACCACACAACGTTTCTGGGATCCTTGCACCTTTCGTCAGATGCTAAGAAGAGCCTAGAGAAACACAACTGCACTTGTTGAGTGTTGTCAACTGACAAGTGCAGTTGTGTTTCTCTAGGCTCTTCTTAGCCCCTGACGAAAGGTACCAGGATCCCAGAAACGTTGTGTGGTACTTTCTTACTCAGAGACTAAGTAAGCTAGGAAACAAGTAGTTATTATTAGCAAAACATAGAACACTTTTGCAGTGTAAGGCATGTCGTTTTGAATACATCGGGAAGATAAGGTGAAAGGGAACTCGGAGTTATGATTAGAAGGACATCTGACATTCGTTACATAAAATTACTGACATTAATTCTTCGACAGGAAGTGATTTTTTAATACAGTTCAGTGAAGCAGTGTGCTGAGTTTGTCAGGATAACCCAAGAAGGACAGTAGAATCGCGAGCATTGGTTCCGGAAACAGGGCCCTGAGCTTCCATAATGCAGAACGGTTTCCTCGGGCTGGTCGCTCCAGCCTGGTGCAGACTGGCGCAAATTGGTAAGTGCGGACAACCGCTGCGTCGTCGTCGTCGTGGGAAGCTTTGATCGCAAAATAATACGGGACACGAAGAATTACCAGAAATATCTGAGGAATTCAATGGGTTGTCAAAGCCACGGACCCGAGTGATTTTTCAATATAAAAAATACAGTGGGAAATCCATTCCGAAAATTAAACAGTAATCTGGAGGAGTGTATAGCATACATGAAATAAAACTAAATACCAGTAAAATTTCCGATGTAGACAGCCGTCTCGTACCAGTAATAAATTTCATAAAGATGAAATATACGTTGAACATATGATTATCACGCTACCTAATCGTTAAAACTCATAGATAAATGTATGTAACAATATTTTTTTTTTAGGGCAACAGGCTACATGAGGGTAATCCACGGTGGGCAACTCCCCTTTAATAGCATAGGAAGGGATTTGAAAGGTGATGTGGAAGGGGATGCATTGGGTGTTGGTCCCACGCCCTTCCGACAGCGGGAGAGGAGTTTGCTGTGAAGACGCAGCATTCCCTTCTCCGTGCGTCAACCAGTTTAGGAGGCAGCTGGCCGACTATTCCAATAATAGAATATTACCGCATTCTATCTTTTCCTAGTACATAAGTAAGCCTGCGAGAGAATTCTCTCGCAGGTGAACCTTCCCAAGGGCTCTGGCGGAGGCTACCTTTGGGGATGCATTCATATCACTCTGGTTTTTGAACTAAGGTTCATGCCGAGGCACCTTGACCTGTTTTGGGAGGTGTATGTTCCGGGGTCGCAGACCTTGGGCATACGGTAAGAGTTGTCCGCTATTCCTATTGGAATAGTCGGCCAGATGCCTCCTAAACTTGTGAAGGCACAGAGAGGGGAAAGCTGCGACCCCCGCCATCGGAAGGGCGTAGGACAAGTACAAAATGACCTACCTCCCTGATGCAGGTTTTTCTAGGGTGTTCCCTGCATCACTTTTAGGTGAATTGCCGGGTTGGATCCTTAAACCATAGTCCGGGGACCATAGTTAACCTTTGGTTACCTTCCTCTACCCTTCCGCATTCTCCCTTTCAGATCCCTTTCTATGCTATTAAAGGGGAGTTGCCACCATGTGCATTACCCTCAAGTAGCCTGTTAACCTAAAAAAAATCCTAGTACATACTCATGTAAGCTGTCTGCAAGGGCTATTCTCTCGCAGGAAGTACCTGCGAGGGATGTTCTCTCGCAGGCAGAACCTTTTAGGACAGACAGGAAGGGGCTACCTTTGGGGATGCCTTTTCCCCCTCTCCTTTTTTTAAACTAATGTTCTCACAAGCCGAGGCACCGCGGACTGTTTTGAGAGGTGTATATTCTGGGGACGCAGACGTCGGGCATACGGTCCGCTATTCCCATTGGAACAGACAGCCAGCTGCTTCCTAAACTGGTTGAGGCACGGAGAAGGGAATGCTGCGTCTTCACAGCAAACTCTTCTCCCGCTGTCGGAAGGGCGTGGGACCAACACACAATGCCCGACCTACCTGATGCAGGTTTTTCTAGGGTTCTCCCTGCATTTTTTTAAGCGAATGCCTGGTAGGATCCTTAAAATATAGTCCGGGGGCCTTAGTTAACCCTTGGCTACCTTCATCTACGCTTTTAGTCACTGTCCTATGCTATAAGAGCAGTCCACTATGTTAATAACAGTATATTATCCTATCTACCCCTTCTTCTTTCTTATTACAGTCGTTAATACTGTAACAGAAATTAGTGTGGCCCCTATGGTTTTGAGTTATGCTATAAATTCTTACTGTGATGGCCAAGAACGAAGCGTGTTTGGTAACTCACGAGCAATAAGGTCAGGACCACTGTGCGTACATGGAAACGTGCAGTTAAAATCCAGAAACATTCCCGTATTCAGGGCGTATTTATGGCACCTGAAGTGTCAAGCAAGGCTGTGGGTCGATTAACAGCGCCAATTTCCATTGAAACGACTTAATCTTCTCATCGGTTACGAAATCGCCATTGTCTAAACCTGAGTATTTATTTATGCATAAGATTCTTAGGCATACAAGGCATCGTTTGTATAAAACCTACCTACCTAGGAGTTACGAATCGTTCGCTAAAAAGTAGGACTCGTGTCACACGAAACAGTAAGTGTTATTTTCATATGTAGTCTATATACAAGTTGCTTTAGTTACCATTCATTTATCATGCTTAAAAATAAAGCGGAAATGCAACGAGGCACTGCTTTGATACTGTTTTACTGTGGAACTGGATGATTATTATCCAGTTTTCTTCCTAAGAAATTCTTTTTTTACGATCTAATATTGTATAATAATTAATTTATTCCCCACTATTGGTCGTCAAATAAATTGTGATAACCTCAATGCTAAATGGTTAATCAACTTAATTAAAATATTTTTGGTAAGTTGTTTAATAAACAACAAAAGTTGGGCACGAAAAAAAAATTATCGGTTTATTTAATTTATCAGTTTTACATGCTTTTTAATACGACAAAAATAAATACTTCTGTCTCTCTACATGCGATTATTTGGTTGTTGTTGACATGTATAAAAATTCTGAGCTGTCTAACTTAATTATTGAATTATTAATATATTTTTTTAAAAAATGAAGTTCAAGTTTGTCTCGCTGATTTATATTCCAGTTCATGTCTCCCTTTTCAACGTGATGCGATTTCGACATACATGGAGATGAGACAAATAACCTTTTCGATTTCGTAAAACACGTAACGTATCCGTCTCTGCGATCCACTAAAATACTACTACATAGGAAAATCTTCTTCCAGCAAGGATATCTATGATACTCAATAATGAAGATTACTATCGTTCCTCAACACACACACACACACATATATATATATATTATTATCTGTTAATACATTTGATCATTAAACATTATTCGTCAGAACAAAATCGAAAAAAAACCTCCGACTTCGGCGAGTCTCTACTCATGCATCGACTCTCTCTGCCAAGGTATCTCAGTAAAACTTCTATAATATATTTTTGTTACATTAAATTGCTATTTACTTCACTATAATAACACAATAAGTAAATAAATATGATGGCCAAACAGTCGCAAGAAATGGATTAATTAACCATGTGAATAATACAATATATCACTGTATTTCGTCTCTAATTAGGAACTTCATCAGTTGAACAATAAGAAGAAGATGTTACGTTAATGGTTTATTAATATAATAATATAAAATGTCCTTATCGATCTTAATATTCTGATAAATTTAATTTTATAGGCCTAACCCTTACATTTTTAATCAATATGTTTCAATTTTGTTATATATTATATAAACAATTTTTAAAGTATTTTAAAAGCATGTTCTTTCTTCCATACTTGTTGTAACCGAAATATATTAATCACATTCTCAATCGTTAACCTTTTCTGACAGTTTGGTCATTATATTTATTTATTTTTAATTATCGTCTGATTGATGTTCGAATCACGAGAACTTTGGAAATACCTCGTTTATGGTTTGGAAATGTTTTCCTTCAGCGTAAACTCTGGTGCAGTTACTTATAGATTATTAATACAACTGAATAAGGTCTTGTCACTTAACAATAGCTTTTATAAATATAGAAAATAAAGAGACAGAAACTAAAGTCAGAAACGGCTCGGGTCGTCATCGTCAATTAATAGTTCCGCTGGATAATAAAGATTGACTACGGAGTTTTTCCGATGTATAGCGGCACGCTGGATTCGTTAAGTGCTGCCTTGAAGGATTACTGAAGGGTAAAATGGTATGGCGAGAAAGGTTTCCTAATGTGTAAGCTGTGGTAAACGCTTGAAAACTAAAATATCTGAGAGAAGTTTTTCCGGCGAGTTTCCTGTCGAAAAGTTTTTGTGTTTCCAGCTTTTATACACGATGTTTCGACGACATATTCGTACGTTAGTTAAGCCGAGAAATGCTTCCAACAAAAATGACTAAATAATACGGATATATAAACTGATATTAGCAGAGAAATTAGACACGAATTGTAATTCTATATGTTGCGTCAATAAAGCAGCGAGGAATGAATCTTGATGAAGGAGAACCAAATAACGGGCAATGGAATAGAAAACATTTAACTTTCATGTGAAAGATTCACGCAGTCTTCACACTGTCATTAGTTCTCGTCCGAGAAAGATGAAATAGAAGCTGTAAGTATTTTCACTATTTCCCACATGCCGAGGCACCTCGGCCTGTTTAGAGGGGTGTATGTTCCGGGGTCACAGACCTTGGGCATACGGTAAGAGTTGTCCGATACTCCCATTGGACTAGTCGGCCAGCTGCCTCCTAAACTGGTCGAGGCACGGAGAAGGGAATGCTGCGTCCCCACAGAAAACTCCTCTCCCGCTATCGGAAGGGCGTGGGACAAGTACCCAATGCCCGACCTACCTGATACAGCTTTTTCTAGGGTTTTCCATGCATTACTTTTAGGCGAATTGCCGGGTAGGATCCTTAAACTATATCCCGGGGGCCCTAGTTAACCCTTGGGTACCTTCCTCTACCCTTCCGCATCCCCCTTTTCAAATCCCTTCCTATGCTATTAAAGGGGAGTTGCCTCCCTTTGTGGATTACCCTCATGTAGCCTGTTACCCTAAAAGAAAAAAGTATGGGTTTCTACCACGGACAAGAGCTTCGCTGGTTATGCGGGAAATATCAGGTTTCAAGAACCCCGAGGGGACAGAGTTCACCGGGGTCTGTTACTTTCCGTCAAAAAACCTTCAACACAGTTTAAACACTGTTTATAAACAGAATTATAGCTAAAAGCGGTTTTTTTTCTTTGTGAAATGAACGTAATACAAAAAGTAATGTAATCGTTAATGGCACTGTGACACGTTGTTAAAAACAAGGTATAGTATTGTTTTGTATAGCTTTACCACTTTCAATAGGTTCAACTAAAAACAGTATTCAAATCATTTTGTTGATATTACGATAACAACGAATTTATTGTTTGTGTGAAGACGATGTTCTTGCTATAATCCATTTTGTCCAAAAAGTAATCATGCTAGATATTCACTGAGTAGTAAAACGCCTATTTACAAATTATTGTACTCATGGTACCATACAGTCTGAGACATACCGATACTATTTGAAAATCTTAAAAAAGAATGAAGATCAGCTACTTCCACTATGTTAATTGCGATACAAACTCGGCCACTTGAAGGTCAGAAAGTGAAGCGACTATGCGACGTTCTGTTTCATAACCTTGAAATTTTTGACATAAATGTAAATCTATCGGACCTACACAACCTGTCCCCCACCCCCACCTCAACAGAACCGTCACAGCTATGAAATTAAACATGTAAAATAAGTTAGAGACAACGTGTCAGTCATTTTACGCACATTTTGATATTAACCTTATGGATACTTGTTGTCTTTTTCACATTACACGCTGTATTAAAAATTAATCAAAACAAAGGATCTGTCTATTGCTGCCGGTATAAATTTTATACACGGTAAAAGACGGTGAGAACTTGAAACATTATTGATCCGTAAACTGTTGTGTATCCTTGGCTTAAGTATTTTCTCCCATGTTGTTACAGGCCGAGCACGATAACGGTTGCCTAACGGTCCTTCAAGTCGGTCAGCCGAGGCCGTCGCCGCGAGAGGCGCTGCTGCAGGCGCCAAAGAAGACAGCTCTAATGCTTATTTATTTGGAAGTAAAATTTAGCATTAGCTCTACTACATATTAGGCGAAACAAGTATTAGAACTTAAGTAACAACGCTTCAATTATTAAAAACTAAGACAATTTTGCTCAATATTAATAACTCTCCAAGTAACAAATAGATTCTAAGCAGGGAATTGAGGTTTTCACGTGGCGAACAGTTTTCTGCTAGCATTATTTACATGGTAGTTTTTGTGCTTGAGAGTTGAACACTAATTTCTATTAGTACTCATGCAAGGTACTGCAGTATTTTAAGTATAATTTCGACGTATTTCAATCAATTTGAAAGCTCAAATTGGACTTGAGATAAAGCGAAGTGCCATTCGTATTTCTAATTGTTACTGTTTCTTAGTTATTATTAGGACCATGTATATATATATGTATAGCGCGTAAAGCATTTGTCATATAGTGATTTTCATGGGGAAAAAGTAATTTAATTTAATAAATATTTTATATAACGTTATGAACATTAAAAATGATTATAAAATAAATTTAGTAAGTACAGCATATAATTATTTATGTTAATGTATAGCTATACCGTAAAGCCCGACTGAATAAAAAAAGAAGCTATTACGAGAATATTAAATCGTCCGTAAATTAGGTTGTTCACGACTTGGCTAGTAATAAATGGATGTATAAAAATAATAAAAACAGGTCTATTTTTTACTATCAGAACGCATTTACCAAATATTGTATTTTAATAACTCATTAATACTCCGTACTCAGTAATGTAAAAAATACACATATACATTTACAGATTCTTGTTTCTCTCATTAACAATAGTAATGACATAAGTTTCTATTTATGTAATTTTGGGGGTCACGTAAATGTCTGTAAACTGTGTTTATAAGTAAATATTTGTAAATATTGGATAAATAAGCGACTGCCAAAACAATGAATAAAAATATTACATATTGTCTATGCTGTTTGATATAATTTTCCTTCCCTTTATTCAAAATCATTTGCATGCCATGTATTTCCATACATACTTAAATAAAGACTAGTTAAAGGTTACAATTGTTAAGAATGTTAATTCGTTTTATAAATATCAGTAATAAATCTGTTTCGATTACTCTAAAATCTAAAAGGAACTTTAAATTGACAATCAATCTTTGAACTGCACAATTTATAAATAAATAAATCACTAGATAAGGAAAATATTGAATTTTTTATGATAGAAGAAATAAATTCCTAGCTATTATCAGTAAAGGGATTCCCAAAATAAAGTTCAAAAGAAATTATCCTTGAGAACCTTATATTTGTTTGAGTTTAAGGTGACCAAGCTATTGAACCATACACGAATATACGTTTAAAAATAAGTTCGATAAAGAATTTTAATAATGTTAATAGTATGAATATATTTACAATTTGTTCTCATCAATCAAAATAATTGAATATTTATTTATATTTATAGATCTATAATTATACCTTTAAATTTACAATGTGTAGATAATATAATTATTATACCACAAACCATTTGTTAACTCAGCTTAACAATTTTAAGATGATAAAATGAAAAAAATTACCTCTGATTGAAAATAATGAATAAGAAAGAATGCCAATACAGACAAAACTATTGTAATATAAATACGCATTGTGTGATATTTATATTACCTTTTTTGTCTGTATTGGCTATCTTTCTTATTCAATTTTAAGATGAGTCACATTATTATTCATCTAAATACATTTCTAAATTAAAATATCAGAAAAACAAAAATTTACCATTGTAGGTAAATATTATTAATAAAAATGTTAAATAAAAGTGGACCTAGAAGATCTGGAGATAATAAATAAATTATTTCAGAGAGAAAATTTTTATTACTAACGTATTAGGGTTTTTTTATTTAATTAATCACCGAACCATTTTAATAAAAGTTCTCTAAATTCATATTTTACAAATATTTGTTGGAAAATTCCATCATACACCAAATAAAATGTTTTATAAAAAACTGTATATACTATAAACCTTTTACAATTAACTAATCATGTTGTATAGCATGCTAAATATATGTTTATTAAACGCTAAATAATTAATCAATCAATTTATTTATTGCCTAAAAACCTGCACAGTACAGTAATATGCAATCGTTATTTAATGAGTAGAAAGGATTTTCAATTAACCGTTTTTTAATTGAACTTTTGAACACATTTAATCCTATGGAATGGTAATTTTTGGGTAATCTATTAAACAGATCAATTGAGAACGAATGAAACCACTTTTTAGTCTTACTTAATCTTACATTAGGTGTCACAATGTGGTAATTGAATCTGGTGGCATAGTTATGATTGTGGTGATGGTCAGAATTACCTAAGTTCATCTTTGTAGTTGTCATGAAATATACTGATTATTCACAGAAAGTATATTTAATTTAACAAATAATGGTCTATAGTGATCATTATATTTGGAACCAGTGATTATTCTTATCGCTTTTTTTTGTAGAATAATGATTTTTTTCAATCTTTCATCCATTTCCCCATAAGTGTATACCGTAAGATAGTATACTATGAAAACTTCATGGTATGCATGTATTAGATAATTAGGGGAAACACAGTTCCTCAATTGTCACAATAGATAAGACACGAGATAGTTTTATGCAGTTGGAGTCAACGTGTGAATCCCACGTGAGTCTTGAATCGACGGTAATGCCAAGAAGCTTAACAGGACAAATAGGAACATCAGTAGTTTCCTTTAGTGCAAAAGAAATTCGTTGTGTTTTATCAGCATTTAGTTTCAAACCATTTTCTTCGTACCACTCTGCCAAGTCATTCGAGCAAGAATTCACGAAATGTTTCAGAGCACAGTAGCAAAGAAAGGCGTATCATCGGCAAACAATATTAACTCGCAATTTAAATTGTTTATCTTAATTAAAAACAGAATGGGCCCTAACACCGAACCCTGAGGTACTCCAGAGGTAATGTCGGCTTCGATAGAGTATCTACCATGAATATATGTAACTTGCGAACGGTCCGTGAAATAGCTCAAGCTCTTTATCTCTAATTCCATAATAAAAAGTTTTGAAATAACACTTTCATGGGGGATACAGTCGAAAGCATTGTACAGGCCACAAAGAACTGATTCAGTACACAGATGGTTCTCAAAGCCATAGAAACCCGAAGATATTCGATTGCAGCTACAGTGGATAAACCGGTACGGAAACAAAACTGCGAATTTGTAAACAAGTTGTTTGATTCAAAATTCAACGTTAATTGGTCCTTCATTACCGTTTCCAATATCTTAGAACAACCAGAACAATGGATATTGGTCTATAGTTCTCGCATTTGAACGGGTCACCTCTCTGGAGAACAGGAACATCTTAATAGACTACGGGGAAAATTCCGCTATATAAGCTATCGTTAATACAGTGGGTTAGCGGTTCTAGTATGCTATAAATAACTGATAAAACTAAATACCTGTCCCTACACCTAGATTTTTTATATTAATACAATATTAAGAATATCTTCTTGATAAACGGGTTTCCAAGAAAATTGTACATTAGAAATTACCTTATAATTTTTAAGGAGCTTCATTGCTCTTTGCGTACAATGGTTCATATCATTAATGTTTCACTGAATTAATAAAAAAAATTATTAGTTACATCTGGATAAAGAGAATGACAGGAATTCATAACATTGTTATTACAAATGAGACTTGAACTTATTAGTGGAGTTGTTAATATATGACTCATAGTAGTTACGTTTAGCTAACTTGAGGGCTGCGGAATAGTGCAGT
Organism: Zhengitettix transpicula; assembly: GCA_037074705.1. Lineage (NCBI taxonomy): Eukaryota > Metazoa > Arthropoda > Insecta > Orthoptera > Tetrigidae > Zhengitettix > Zhengitettix transpicula. Next base: position 181,422,669 of record CM073591.1, on the reverse strand, counting down.
TTTTTTGTTGTGGATATTTTAAGTGTAGAATAATTGGTATTAGTAAGGGATGCCCATTCCATAATACTGGATATGCTGGATAAACGTTTTTTAAGATATCTTAATTCATATGAGTACTAGTTCAATTCAATGACCTTTCGCTTCCTCCGTGAACAATATTTGATAGGGAAGCAGATATTAAAGACACATAAAGAGCAAGTAATAAAAAGATTAAAATTTCCTTGAGTATTATCATAAAATAGAAAATACCAGTCATCTGCACATAAATAATCTAAAAAAATGATTTGTGTGTCGATCTGTAATCACGATATGATGTACATTATCAGTTTTAATTCGTACAACAGGTAGCTTGAACCATAATGGACGGAAATAGACGTCTTTTAAATAATTGTACTTATTATATTTCTAGGAAGATTAGTAACAGCATTATCTAGACAAGCTTTACCTGTTGTAGGACAGGTATTTATATATGACTGATCTTAGGAAATTTAAAAATTGGTAAGAGAACTCGGTTTTAAGAGTAATATCAATATTAAAATCATCACAGATTATTATATAAAGTTACGTTTTGCATAAAAATAATATAAGTTTTCTAGGAAAGTGTTTTTTTCACTTAAGGGTGAACGATAAATACACGCAATTATCTTCGAATAATAGGTAACACATTGGCAGCAACCTCAAAATCTCCTCGCGACAGAGTTGGTTGACGTACATAATTTCGTACTGCACGTTACAGGAAAGGCAGATGTGGCATATTAGACCTGAAATAACTTATTGCACAGATATAATTTTGACAGTTCACTATATCCATATTTGACAAGGTACAATAATGGTCACAAAAACAGAAAAGCTGGAACGAAGTGTCGTTTAGAATTATTTCTAGTTCACCAATTTTATTGGCTATAGATTGGACATTTAAAAGAAGTATAGATAAATTGCTAACGATCGAAAGTTCCTTTACTGGACAGTTCACCATATTTTGTTATTTTGCGGAGCGTGAAAGAAAAGTCTCACACAGGCATTTGTGGGCCAAATATTGGGGTCTTTACATGTTCTTCATACAGGTTCAACTTATAGGTCGAGTAAACGTCAGGATATCTTGATGCAATCTTGACTCCGGCAATTTCTGGAAACAGGGTTTTAAGATATGGTAGAATGAAAGATTTAACATATTGAGAAATTGACTTCAAATCATTTTGGAAATAGAAATCGGTCTGTCTTTACAAATTAACTATTTAGCAGTATGTATAGGTTGTTACAACAAAAGTTGATTTATAAATATTTGAATAATAAAACTTCTTATATATAAATTTGTTGAATACTGTCGAATTCGGCACAAATTATGAATAAGAATCTTATAAATTTGTCTACCTTTTCTCGCCCGTGTCAAATGAGTCGGATCATTTTTTTTCTATTATTGCAGGATGATTCAAAATTGAAAATTATCTGACATTTTTAAAATACAAAATAAGTATTAATGGCCATAAACATTGTAGTAATTAGTAATTAATTCATTATTATAATTATAAAGTTGGATTGTAGAGGACTTATTATTGGATATAAAGCGGACACCGCAACAAGGCGGCGAGACAAAGAATGTATTGTTGGAGTTAAGAGAGTGTACGCGCTCAAAATCTACGAGACGAAGTTGGTCAGTTGGACGGCGGACACAGTTGCAGGCAGACATCAATTCAGCAAATTCATATTATAAAAAGTTGGGCAGCGGACATAGGGCAGTTCAAAAGCAATCTTCAGTCAGCGGCAAGACGCGAAAGGAAAAAGTCTACGTCGAGAACTGGGACATAGCAGTTCGGTCCACATAGAGAAATAGAAACAGTAAAAGTTTGCGGATCCAGAATTATGAATAGGGCTATCTAGGAAGTCCAACGGCGAGATAATAGTTTACATAAAACGCAAGTAACCAGTTTCGACGGAGAGACTTATAAAATCGCAGTTTGGAAGCAGAAGTTTTGCTTCACAAACTGAACAAATTTTCGCATAGAGAGACTTTGAGGAGATCTACGTGCAGAAACTGGCTGAGGGTGAGATGATCGAGGTTCCAGGATAGCAGAGATCCAGAGCAACTACCGTGTGTTCAAATTCTAATGAGTAGAATCAGTGATATCCCCAAATCGTGTGCACAGAAAAACCAAAAATGAGATCTGGGCGGCAGTAAGTAGTAAACTTTAAAATTGATTGTAAACCTCATTTAAAAGATATGTCAGATCGTTCTTTAATTATTCACTTCGTTAATTATTTACTTCTTTAATTGTTTAGTTCTTTAATTTAAATTCAATCATTAGTCTTATTTTCGTCCGCAACAAAATTCGTCGAGGTTCAGACGAATTAATTTACCTAAAAAGCTAAATGTAATTGATTGTATAAAATTCACCCATTTATCAAACCCAGATAAAGACCCTGAGATCCCAAATATTATTGTGTAATTCTAAACCTTAATAAATTTGATTAATTGTTTTCTAATAATAGTTCTTGTTATTTAGCCACAGCCATTTCTAGTTTGTAATTTGTAGTTTTTATTTAAATTATTACAACATATATAAGTATAATGAAAAATTACAATTTCTTCATATAAAAGTTATTACGACGTTTCGTCCTAAAATTAGAATTCTTCAATTAATGATAATAAATAACTTGTAGAGTTTTTAAAGTGATGTGGTGGTGTAGAAAATCCATACAGTACTATTGATTGTATAGAGGAAGCACATTAGACAGGAAAAAGTAATTATTTAATCCTTATAAAATTTAGAGCAATTGAACATGAATTCTTTTTTAATCGGAAGTCGGTAAATCACTCCGGATTGATAATATTATTTTTAAATCTATTGGTTTACGAGCAGATATGTGTTATGGAGCCCGAGCATGGCGCACTTAAAAGGCCTGTATTCTCAATCTACCATGCTATTTCATCTTCTTCCAGACTCTGGTGGTTATAGATTCGTAAGTCTCGGGAAGAGTGAAATACGATCAGACGGTTGCGTAAATGTCCCAGATTCTGGAACAGGTGTAGCCTCAGATTACTTTCGAATTCCTCCAACTGGCGCGACTCATTGCTTGCGTGCTAGAGCGAGTAGAATGGAGGAGACCTCTCTCCCCAGACACTGCGTTAACTTGATAGAAAGTCTTTCATGTATTATACATTAGCGCCAGAATAATGGAGGAGAAAACTGGCCGGGAGTATCTGAGCGAACCACGCAGTTTTTTGAGCTTTTAACTTCCGACTTAACTACAATGGTTGTCAAACGTGTTGGACAACACTGCTCGTACCTCAATTGAGCAACTTCTGAAATAGTTGGACTTAGAATCAGTACAATTAATGTAACCACTTTGCCGTGTATTTGAAGCGTCACTCAGTCACTTTCTGATGAGGAAAAAATGTAATTTTCAGATAATGAGAACTTATTCGTCAATAGATGTAGTACTCAATCAGAATTAAGTAATGAGCTTTACTTATAATAGAGTTTAGATTTTCTTTGAGTGTGTTCTACTTCCAATAATTTTGATACAACAGTGTCATTGCATGGGAATGCATTTGTCTATTATCGCCAAATGAGTATAATAAGAAGCACTACAATCTTGTAAAAGATTGAAAGCAACATATTCAATTACTGGTTTGGGAAAGTAAATTTTTTCTTTCTTCATTTAGACGTGTAATTTTAGAATTTTTATCTTGAACATTTGAAAATAAAGACATTAATCTTTATTTAATTATTTTACAATCATATATATATATATACAGAAATTAAATTAAATAAAGAAACAAAAATAAATTAAATTATTTAGTGTGGCCCCGGCTCTTTACACTTAATTTTAATCTGGTACAGCTCAGTCACATGGACCTTCCTATCAGGGGATAATGGTCCTAACTACAGGGCATTACATTGGCAGGCAAAAATCATTATGCAAGATAAAAAATGGATGTTGAAGTGCATACAACAAATAAAGTTCGTCTCGTCGTATCAGAATGGGCTGCATCTCCATATGCTTCAATTTTCTAACCACGACTTCTCTAATAGTTCTAAAAAATACACGGCTCTCTTATTGCTTCTTAATCACCGCCATTAAGTCCCTCCAATTCGTCCAGTGATCCTCCGCGAAGTTTTGCGCTTAAAAAGATTAAAAAAAACTTTGATTTCGATGGCCGCTGCTGCCAACTAACGGCGGACTACTAACTGCGGTTGGAAAACGTAATAGTATTTGTAGGTGTTCGTTGGCACGCGGTACAGAAACAACATGAAGAAGAACGTGATTGTTAATAATGCTAACAGAGGAATTAGAAGGCGAAGTCGAAACGTCGCGTGCTATCAAAGAATTTACTCTGTTGGAATCCCGAGAAGCCTTTATTCAGTAGTATTGAATTTATTTTTTGAGAAACAGGCTACATCAGGATCAGTTGGAGAAGACTACAATCAGGAATGCCTTCTGGTTTTGAGTGATGGATCTCAGAAGCCGAGACATCTAGATCACTTTCGTTACATTAGACAGAAGTGGCAGAAAACGATAAAAATTTTGTTTGAATATGATTGCAATTTAAATTTTTTTATGGGTTTTGAACCAATACTCTTAGTTACTAGAATTGAAATATAATACGTCTGTGTTAAAAGTAAATACAAATAACAGACAAAATGTAGTGATAATACAAATACCCCACAAAGATTCTGCAATCCTTGTTGCCTTAGTCAGGTGATTAAAGACGCAAGAGCCGTGAGAACGACACAACCGCACAAACTGGGTGACGAACTCAATTTTTTTCAGAAACAATATGGGGTAGTTATATTAACACTTTTATTGTGTCTGTTATTTGGCTATTTATTTAACTAATTATTTGCTGTTAGTTACTGTTAATAATTCTACCTTGAAGGGTACATTTCCATTAGTATGAGGAAATATATAACAGAAGTCGGTAAATAATTTGCATAAGAAAACTGGAGTCAAAAGTAGACAAACTGGGTATATAACTTTTGGCTTAGGAAGTTCTTAACAAAGGAAAAAATATACAGGAATCAAATCAATTAGAAAGAAACAGTTTTTTACCGAAGATAAATATGTATTTAATATAATTGGTGCTTTCTTATTGCGTAAGATTATTGGTTTTGCATTTTTAGTAAGAAACTGTGCAGTGAAGCTCGACGTAATACTTCTTTTCCTTAGTATGTGTCCTATTTATAATAGCATAACGGTTTCTTACCTACGATTTCCGTAACCGTGAAAGTTGTCTGAGTTGAATTGAAAGAAAGAAGTGTTGGTAGGCAGGCTATGCACTGGGTAATTCACGTTGTGGTCACTGAAAGGAGGGATCCGGAAAGGTAGAGTAAGTAGTCAAGTGTTACCTAGGGCCAGCTGGCTGTAATTAAAGGATCCTACCACGCAATTCGCCTAAAAGTGAAGCAGGGCAAACCCTAGATAACCTACATCAGGTAGGTAGGGCTCTTGGTACCTGTCCCTTCACATGGCGGGAGAGGCGTTTGCTGTGGGGACGCCTTCACTGTGCGTCGACCAGTTGAGAAGGCAGCTGGCCGACTATTCCAATAGGAATAGCGGACAACTCTTACCATCTACCCAAGGCCTTCGTCCCCGGAACATACACCTAGAAAAAACAGGCTGCCTCGGTTTGTGGGATCCTTACTTCAAAATCCAGAGAGAGAAGAAGGCATCCCCGAAAGACTGCGATTAGCTATAACAGAAAATTTACAAGGTGTATAGAAACTAAGCTACCTTCCGCACATTTACTCAATTCCAATATTCTGTACTTCAAACTTTTGAGGTACGCAACATAATTACCTGTGAAATGCTAAATGTAACTTTCAAATAATGTAGTCTATCATATAACAGCGATTTGACAGATTCTAACTTGTCAATTTATGAAGTGATTACATTTTAACTCTCATCAACCTGATTGATAAGTGTATGGCTTAGGACTTTATCGGAGCCACTTTTAATGGAAAATAATAACAACCCTATACAGTATTCCTATACAACGGGTAAGTAAAATTAAATTAAAGGAATTTTAACAAACGAAAATAAAAATATTATTCATATAAAATAAAATTATTGCTCCAACTGGGAATGCATGCACGGACCTTACATATTTGATTTGAATTTTACAGAGAGGAGTATTTAGCACACAACTTTAATAAGTTTCACTCTTTTGAGTTTACTTTCATAATTTGATTGCTACCTAAAATTCTAGATTTTTCTGTCCAAGCTCATTGTATTAACATTAAGTTCCAATTTTTTGGTTGTGGAATTGAAACTGAATTTGATGTTCAACTCCAAGTCATTCATATCCAGAAAATTACACTAAAGTCAAGCAATAGTTATAAATATTTCGCAAAGGGTAAAAAAGTAATAAAGGATAGACAAAATTTTCTTACCCGAACATTAATTTGTAGTTAAATTAATTTTTTTAACGGCAGATTTACAAATTGTTATATATTGTAACTCTTTTATGTTATTCCACTTATTAATTCAAATAATTTGTTTAGAATGGTAATGAAGTACTTTTTTCTAAATTACATATAAGAAATTTAGTGCTTGAATAAAATTTATAATGATAACAATAAGACAATGAAGAAAAAAGCTAATTTTTGGGATAATACTGTTATAATTAATAAAAAAATGCAGTATATATAATTTATTTTAATTGTGAAAGATGTAACAGTATGAGTTGAAAGAGCTCAAAGTAAAATAATACTGCTTATAACACGATAATGCGGTCATTGTTACAAACCAAATTAAATTTACATACATTTATTTATTCAACATTTTAGGAGATAATGAAACGACAAGCAATATCCTCAGTAATAAATCAATCAGAGCATAAAGTGATTCCGTCAGAAGAGAAAATTCTGAACAGTTTTTATTGCAAACACTGGGTAAAGTAATAATGATATATATTCTGACTATTATTAGATAAATTATAAATTAAAAAAGAGCCTCCCAAATTCAGAAAAATATTTTTAATGGGAATTTTACATATTATAGTCTGGTACATAAAGCTATTAAATTATCTCATATCCAGTAACATAAAGATAATTTTATTAAAGTCTAGAATATTCTGTTACTAAATTCCTATCCTCTTAAATTTATAAATCAGTCTATTAAGGTCAGATTGAATAATATCAAGTCTAACAAAAACAATTTACGGAATAACAATAATAAGAAGAAATGGAGTTTCATATTTTTACCTTACATTTCTTAATTGCAACATACATTAATTAGACTGTTAGAAAAGTACGGTTTTAGAATTTTTAAATCACATAACTATTTAAATTTAGTAAAAAATATTAAGGTCAAAATTGACATTTTAGATAAACATAATGTAATTTACAAAGTTAATTGTATTGATTGTAAAGCCACATATATAGGTCCAACTAAGTGTTCATTAAAAACTGGGTTAAATCAACACAAAAACAATATAAACAGTAATATTCAAAATTATTCTGTTCTGACTAAGTATAATCACTTCAAGAATCATAAAATAGATTGATGTAATGCGAATGAAGAAAGGAACTACTCTAGATTTATAAGTGAAATATTATATATTAGAACATATAAAACGATCATCAATATAAAAAATGACACTAATAATTTGAATAAAATTGATATATTGTTATAATTTTAAATTCTAAATTGCTCCATTGTAAACCTCACTCAACAATAACTGAGGTTTCTCGTTTAAATTGTGTATATCGGCCACAGCAGTGAACGACCCTCACTAACAAAATTTATAAGTTCACCAAAATTTATATAAATCAAGTCATCTGCCAAATATTTTATAAAAACTATATTAATTATTATATTCGTTTGGTCATATGGTGTAAATCTTATGAGGTTGCAAATAGCTATGATACGTTGTATAATTTGTATTCAACATCTGTTTCAGACGTTAAAAGACTTTTGTTTCTTTATAATTGGTTAAAGTAAAAACTTAATTACCGCAAGCATTTTATAACGCCGCGTTTTATTGCTTTTATATTACAGGTCTTTCCAATTATATGTTCACTTCTTAGCAAGTATTTCATATGGTACATATCAATTTGCAAAATTGCTTAAGAACAAGGAAGTCAAATCTGCCAAATTGAAAATTTGAAACCGGGCTATATTTTGTCAACGAATGTTGTTTATATATATAGTTAAATCAAATAATCCTTGGATATGAGATTACATTGGAAATAAATAAATTGTTTTTGATTCGTTGTATCATAATAAAATTTGCAAATCTGCAGACGTTAAGGAGCACATGTATGACGTGATTTCTGCGCCATCTGCGAAGATGAGCGAGAAGGAATGGTATGTGCTTCTGGCTCTCCCCTAAACAACAAGATTCCTGTACTGGACGGCCTTCGTGAACCACAACGTATTTCTTCCTGAGATCAATACAGCATTACCTGCAAGCAAGAAAACAATTCCAAATTCCTTCAGATTCTAACCGCAAACACTATTACTTTTCCTAATTAAATTAACTTTTTCTTTGCGATGACAAGGACACTTTAAAGAAGCTGTTTCTTAACTAACAATATAAGAACGCAACGAATGATGTCCATGTTTATAATAATAAAGGTAGCCAAATGCAGGCAAAAGATAATATAAATATCACACAACGTTTCTGGAAGCCTTGTTCCTTTCTTCAGGTACAGAAAAAAAAACGTAAGAGAGCCTAGAGCGACACAACTGCACGAGTCAGTTGACAAAACTCAAAAGCTTTTTTAAAAATTTTTATTTATATTTTAATATTTGCAGAATTCTTCTTTCTTAACGTATTTATTATGCCTTTTCTAAATGATATTTTGCTCACTTTCGGCTTTAATATTAATTCTAGTTTTAAAACTTGAATGAAACTTTTTAACAAATTAGTATCAAGTGTGAGTTTCTACTTCGTTATAGAAAATGTTGTTTTTCCAACCCATTTACAACATTTAAATAAAAAATTTAATAGCATTTTTTCATTCATTCTAAACTTACATATAAATAATATAATAAAATTAAATTTTTAGAGTTATACTCTAAATTTAGAAATTCAAGACTTACATTCACACATTCATTCCTTAACTAAAAAACTTGTTTTTAAGGAAAATTGTATAACCATTATTTGGCTATCTATCTTATTATTAATTATCAACCGGACGTAAATTTTTTATTTGATTATTTATAATTTCAGTTTTCAGAGGGACTTTCGACAATAAAGTGAAAATGTGTTCATATTTTCGATAGAAAAGATATGGAATTTAAACTTAATTAACATAAAAGTAATTATTTTATTAGAACGCAGCGACTGTATCTTATTATTTTTAAGTCCTCGACAATTATATTTTCACAACTAGCAAGTTACATATTTGCCAAAAAAAACAAGGCAGTCAAATCTGCAAAATATAGCAAATAAATGTCAGTAGATACACTCCTAATAATATGACGTTTTATTATAATATTCATAATAAGAGTTCAGCGGGCTTCGTTAACAGTTTGTTTTGAAACATAGTGGGAATAAAAAATCTTCAGTTTGAGTGAGTTTTGTATTCCCTTCAGTTTCTCCAAATACCGTTAAAATGCAGATTGTGACAGTGTATACCCATTTGCTATTAGAAATCATACCGAATTAAGCTACATGTCATTGGCATGCTCGTAAAAACAATTATGTGGGCGAAATATTACAATTGGTAATATATTTAAAATATCGTTTCTTATCGTCATAGATGGAATAGAGATGTTTTATATCAGAAATAATAAACTCGTTCATTGAAGATATAAAGTACCTACTGTTTATAATAAAACATTCATCCAAATTATAGAAATTAACAGAAAACTTCCGATAAGGATATATATTCCAGAAATTTACTGTCAAAACGCCAAACATAAATGGGAGAATACGCGACTACGATGAGCGGAACAGAGGGAAATGTAGATTACGTATAAAAATTATTAATAATTTCCTATTTTATAGTTACATTTTATACCAGTGCAAATGAAGACTAAGTCGGGTCTTAATTACTAGTTAGTGAATATTTAAAACTGAATAAATCAATACGGAACCAGTAACTGAGGTCAATTTCGTGCCAATGAGTAATTGTCTGGAAGGTACATTATCGTAATAATAATATCTGCGATTGTACTATGAAGATAATAGATTATTTATTAATTTAATTGTTTAGGAAAAATTAAACTATATTTATTTTTCATACAATAACAATGAAACTCAATGGATGCCACGACGACGATGCGCATTTATGATGATATCGCTGTTTCGCATCCCATGGTTAACAAGAGGCTATTGTTAGTCGTAGGATGTCCTTAATTAAATATAATCTGAGGCAATTAAGACAAAAGTAGTTAATACATAATTCTAAAGGTAAACACTGCCTCACGCTCTTGAGAGACATAATTCTGACTCTAACTGGCAAGATTTTGACCACCTGACGTTTTTACATAAAGTAGGTATGTTGTCACGTTGAAGTCTCTACAGTGTCAGATCGATATACGTTGTTTACCATGGCAGTATAAGTGATTTGCTTCTGACGATATGGGTAAACGGCGCGATATAACAGCCTTTGAACGGGGGATGATCATTTGCTCTCAGAGCCATGAAGCGAGTATCAGCGAATCAACTGTATTCGTTAAATGTTCAAGAAGAACAATAAATGAAAATTGCATCGAACATGGATAATCTAAGAAATTAAGCAATAATGGGAAACGACAACTCAATCCAAGGCGATCGGAAATATAACCAGATACGTTATATTAAAAAGAACGAATATGAAATTACATCTGACGCAAAACAATATCAAACAAATTTGCATTAGAATAGATTTTTATTAGTTCCATTAGTCCTGCGATACACTTTTAGTGTCAAAAAATGAGAACATGGTCAAGCAAGGTGATTCTTTGCTCCCACAATAAAATACGTCATTCAATGGAATTACAAATAGTTACTGTTACGAGGGTGAATCAAATATAAAGGAGACTTTTGGACCTGCACGCGCAATAGTGATGGAAGAACGTTCCGCTGTTATTGGCTGTTAGGTTGGTTTCTCAGGAGTGGGGGAAGCACGTGACTCATCATCATAGACTCGCTCAGTGTCCATCGTTACGATGTCCGAGCAGGAGGTACCTCCCTCTATTGCGCAACGTATTGTTATCAAGTTTTTAGCTGCAGAAGGTGTAAAACCGGCCGAAATCTTGAGAAGATTGACTGCACAGTTCGGGGAAGAGACGCTGTCGCGAGCTAGTGTTTGCTTGGCATAATCAGTTCGTGGAGGGCCGTGAACGTGTTGAAAATGAGAGCCATGACCGCAGACCCCGCACCAGCATTACAGCGGGCAACATCGACAGTGTTCGTCAACTTGTTGAAGGTGATAGGCGTCTAACAACTTCGGATATTGCAATTGAGGTTGGAATAAGTTATGGGAGCACTTACTCTATACTCTCAGAGGAGCTAGGGTATCGCAAGGTGTGTGCCAGGTGGGTTCCTCGCCTTCTCACAGTTGACCAGAAACTGAATCGTTTTCAAGTGTGTGAGCGTCTTCTTGCACGATTTCGGGAAGAAGGAGACCCATTTCTTTCTCACATTGTCACCTGTGATGAAACGTGGGTGCATCACTACACCCTTGAGTCGAAACAAGCGAGTATGGAGTGGAGGAAAAAAGGAGGAACCGGACCAGTGAAAGCCAAGTCACGATTATCGGCTGGCAAGGTTTTGGCTACCGTTTTTTTTTACCAGCGTGGCCAGCTGCACCTTGATTTTTTGCATGAGCGCAGAACAATTAATGCGGCATACTACTGCCAAATTTTGACTGAGGTCAGACTTGCATATCGCCGCAAAAGACGAGACCTTCCGATGAGAAAAGTGATTCTCCTCCATGACAATGCTCGCCCCCATACAGCAGCCCTGACCGTACAAAAATTGGAGAAACTGGGTTGGGAGACACTGAAACACCCTCCATACAGTCCAGACCTGTCTCCCTGCTACTTCGATGTCTTTGGTCCTCTCAAGGAAGCTTTGGGAGGGCAAAAATTCCACAGCGATAATGAGGTTGAAGCATATGTGCGCAATTGGCTACAAACACGAACTGACTCTTTTTACGTGGAAGGAATTAAAAAATTACCTATACGCTGGGAAAAATGTGTTTATAAATCAGGAGATTATGTAGAAAAATAAACTATAATTGTTTGTGCGTTTAAAATCAAAATAAATATTTAAAAAAATAAGTCTTGTTTATATTTGATTCACCCTCGTATGTTAAGAATACAAAATTTTCGTTGTAAGTAATAATACAATATAATATTTACATTTGACATTACTAACAGTACAGTGTAAGAATGCTTACAATTGTAATTCCTTAAATTTCTTAAAGACAAATAAAAGAATCAATAAGAAAAATAATTGTGGAATTGCACAATACAAAAGAAAGTATAGAGTAACTCAAAACACGGCACACATTAAGAAGCACACATACACACACAAACTTCCAATAAGTCACATTGACATTCCTTAGAAGCCCCAGGCTGTGCGGAATTGTAATAAACTAAGAAAAGACCATAAAATGTTAAACAGAATGTATGTACTTTACAAAGCAAATCATTCAACACATTTGTAGGAATGATAAAGTAAACTATTAGAGAAATGGGAAAGAAATTCCTGTACCGAGTAAAACGAGCCTGTCCATGAAATATTCTTACAATTAGTCACAAAACGTTTGTAGGTATTATTCATCTTTCAGCTCGGGATGAAGTCAATTATATAAAAATATCTCAGTATGGTAAATAGTTATCTGAATACAGGTTAATTCTGAGAAAACACACATGCACACACACACACACACACACACACACACACATATATATATATATATATATATATATATATATATATATATTGTAATGCCAATTAATTAGGCCATTAATTGTTTGGACATAAAATTTGAATTGTTTGAGAAATCCATTATAGCGGTCAGATCGAACAAAGCGACAATGGAAAAGCGAGCTCACTTGCTTTGTCGAAAAGTCAAAAATGGTATGCGCGCTAAAACTCGAGAGCACTTGGAGTCAGTTGGTGGCGGGACATTTCAGAGGTTGGACACCACGTAAGTAACAAAACCCAAAACTAATGATTAATTGTAAACTTTAAATTAAAGGATAAAGTCAGGTTTCGTTCTCTTTTAATTGTCAATCAGAGTTAATTTCTTTACTTTTAAATTTCTTTCTATCGACATATTGTTTAGGTAAATTGTGAACTGTTTGTTAATAAGATTTTTAAATCAATTTGTTGTGGCCATTATCAAACCCAGTAGAGGCCCTGAGAGAGAGAAAGATCTCAAATTTTGTTGTAATTATCTTTATTGTCACAAAATAAATAAATATTTTGTTTGCTAATTTTGATTATTATTTCATTTAATAAACGAAAAATTATTTGATTATTACAATACATATATATATATATATATATATCCTTATCGGAAGTTTTCTGTTAATTTCTATAATTTGGATGAATGTTTTATTATAAACAGTAGGTACTTTATATCTTCATATATATATATATATATATATATATATATATATATATATATATATATATATGCGAGGGTGGTCTGAAAAGTTTCCGACAATTATTTTGCAGAGAAAATTAAAAATTAGAAATCCCACGCTACGAGAATATTTTTTGTAAGTCATTTGCTAAAACCACGTTCTTTCTATAAAGTTAAAAAAAATTAAATAAATTAAATAAAATAAATTTAAAAAAATATCTTCTATCATTGTAGGGTCGGAAACTTTTCAGACCACCCTCCTATATATTGTGGTAATTAAAAGGCAATTATTAATTAATAATTAAAAATTTGGACTCGAATTGTTAGCGGCAGAAAACACACAAGTTGCACACAAGAATGGGTAATAATGCCACATGTTTGGGTATTGTAGGCTGTTGGTTTTTGCTAATGCGTGATGTGGCCAGTCTTTGTCAAGATATTGCAGTGTAAAGTTGTCATATAAAGGTTGCAGAGTAAAGGAGTCTTCCCAGAAACATAGCAGAGTATCGTCGAGATATAGCAGAGTGGAGACGTCGTAGAACCATAGCAGAATAAAGTTGTCGTTGAATTATTGCATACATACAAGTCTTCGTCGAAATATTGCAGTGTAAAGTTGTCATTTAAAGATTGCTGTGGACAGACGAAGAGTAAAATATTGAGAGAGAGTGCAGATACCGGTAGTAGAACAGCAAGACCAGTGAGAACAGTTTGGTTATATGTTGCAGTCTGCGAAATAAATATCCAAATATTCATCGATAAACAATTTGAATGCTGAAGTCTAATCTATACTATTCTCAGATTAGACCATTGTTTTGATGTTGGGAGACCAAATAATTGCATCCGACTTCTAATGACCTTCAGAATGAGCAAATAATATTTCCCTAACGAACGGAGAACCAACTTTTGTCAAGTGATAATTACAGTGATTGTTAAAAATGGCCTGTTATAAAGTGCAATGAGAGTGTAAGTGAATGAACGAGCCATATTTCCCTGATATCCAGAAACTGTAAGTTACAATTTCACTGAATTCATATTTGTAAACCATTAGGTAAAGGTAATTATCGTCAGATTTCGGTTTTCGAATATCGTTTATAATATAAAGTTAACATTTTATGTTTGCATTGTAAATAATATATTGAAGTCGATAATAGCTTCATAGAAAATTTGATTGTTAACAAATATTTTTTTTATTTTAAGGCCTTCAGAGAGAGTAAATTTTGATTGTAAAACACTAATAAATAATATAAATTGAAAATTAATTACGTGATAACTGTTTTAAAATTCATTGGATGACATTTGTAAATTTAACTATTTGTGCATTAATAAATTAATTTGTTTGATTATCAAAAAAAAATAATTATCATTAAAGCTTCCTCTCAATTTAATATTTAAATTAATACAAATTATTACTCTAATGTAGGGATTATTTTAATGTCATTAACTGATTATTACAAATTGGCGCCTTAACGTGAGGCATTGAGTTTATTTAACAATGTTTAATTTTGTATTCATTACAATATATAAATGGGTTATAGAGTGGAATCCGTTATTTAATAAAACAACTAGTTTTTAATGAATTTCCTCATTTTATCAATTAAAATTATTTGATTGTCCGATTTAACTAGCTATTCTTATTTCTGATCGTAGTAGTTTTCATTTTTGATTATTAACGAATATTCTTGAAAATAATAAATATTATATAAATTGGACTTCTACAGGAATCAGAGATCAGCCGATAACAACAAAAACTTAATGCGAATGTGGTTTGAATCTTTACTAAATAAGTGCGAGATAAAGGAAAAGAGTGCTATATTTTCTCGTGATAAATTATTAAATTTGATAGTAGAAATTAAACATGCTAAAACAGTACATACAAGTACCACGTGGCTATTGATTACTCCAGCATTATGATGTCCTTGACATTAAGTAGGAAAGTTAATTGTGCCAGTAAGAGATGTAAAACCCGATGTTATATTATATTGCTGTTCGGTATTTTATTTGAAACGCATATATCTATTGGTTATTGAAGTAGAGACCGTATGATAATAGAAGTGAACCTTCAATATAAAAACATTACTCAGAATGACAAGAGGCATTATTTTTGGGCGTTTGTGAACCTTGGCAACGAAAAAGAAATATAGGAAAGAAAGAAACTGTGACACGTGGTGTTTTTCCCATTTCATCTGTCAAGTGGATTTTGTAAATTTCCTGTCTCAACCTGATGAAAACTATAAATTTATTATCGTTTCATCATCACTGGCACGACAGCACTTTTCGAGCTTTGGCCTTCTGAAGAAGTTTCTTCCATTCATTCGCATTTAATGCCGAACTCCTCCAAATGTTCTTAACATCCTCTCTCACACCTTCTCATATGAGCTTTCGTCTTCCAACGTTCGTACTTATTTGTGTAATTGCATTAACTATCATCTTTATCATCCTGTCATCGGCGCGTAGTAAATGTTCCAGCCATTGCAGCTTTTTGATCTTCACACATCTGACAACGTCTGGTTCATTGTAAAAGTTATATAATTCATAATAAGATCCTCTTTTCAAGAAGCCATTTTCTTCCACTGACCCAAGGTCCTTCCGTCAAATATTCTCAATTGTCTTTCATCTGATTTAGACAATGTCCTGGTCTCACTTTGTACATCAACATGTTAGTTTTCCTTGATCAACAACTTCGACTTCATCTTTTTTCTGAGACCACGATAACAATCATTTCTAGAAAGCATCCGCTTATTGTTTCTGGGCTTACAATCTTCTTGAAATTAATCTCTTATCCAACGTAGGCTATGCACAAACTCAAACTTATACGACGTAATTCTTATGGATGTGAATTTATTATGATAGCCTTTCTTATACTTAGTCATATCCTCATTAATATAGATTCATCTTTTTGGTTGATTTTTTAAAAAAATATGAAGGCCTCCTTCATTGCTCCTGGGTCTCTTGGTATTATGTCATTGACTTCTGGGTATGCTAAAATATGAACTTATTTATAACGATGGTTCCTCCCGCATTAACGTCAGAAAATCTAAAAACTATGTCTAGTACTATGTTGAACAACAAGTAGAATAGTGTCTCTCCCTTTTTAACCCCATTATTATTATGCCTGTGTGTGTGTGTGTGTGTACGTTGTCTATGTATAGGTTTTTTAGAGTAATAGGTTACATGAGGATGGTCCGCGTGGTGGCAACTCCCCTTTAAAAGCATAGGAATGGATATGAAAGGGGGGATGCGGAAGGGTAGAGCAAAGATATCGGGCATTTGGTATTTTTCCCATCCTTTTCCGATGACGGGAGAGGGGTTTGCTGTGGGGTTGCAGGTTTCCCTTCTCCGTGCCTCGACCAGTTTAGGAGGCAGTTGGCCGATTGTTCTAGTAGCAGCAGCGAACAACTCATACAATTACATGATTTGATAACATATTCTGCATTATGATTTGATTTCCATGCTAACTTTCGTCACTAAGACGATCAATTACTTAGGTATCTCTAACTCCTCCATTGGAGCATAGAGATTACCTCTTAATATTGTCATAGGATGTTCTAAAATGAATGAAGAGATGGTGCGTATCAATTGCATATTATTTACATTTTTCAAGTATTTGGCGTATAGTGAAGGTCAACAGTAAATCTTCCAAGACGAAATCTGCATTGATAGATGCCAACAACATTTTCTATATAGGATGCAAAATAGAGTTATGGAAAATATTTTATATGCAATAGGTGAAAGGCTAATTCCCGTGTAGTTAAAAGAAAGCATGATGTCACCTTTCTTGTGTCTATTATTTTGCATTCATCAGCGATTGTTTCAGCTACCCATTTCTTTGTCACAACTTTGTGGAAATGTTTAATATATTCTTTCCCTGCTTTTTCATTAATTGAGACAGAATTAGATCCAATCCTGGGGCTTTGTTATTTTTCAATTTCTTGATAGCTAACTTCACTAGTTTGTATCGGCGCTACAGACCACCGCATGTTAAATAGAAACTGTATGGCTGCGCCCCTAGAGTTGAAGCAAATCTTATTCTAAGCGAATTATTCGATTCTGTAGAGCATGAACAACAATTTGAAAATTACCTAACTGCTCTGAATGCAATTAAATTAAATTCATCAATACGGAAACGAAATTTTACTATTCGAAGAAAACAGTTTTATCCGATCTACGAATAATAGTTAACATTTTGTAATATTTTGGGAGTTGGCAGGAATAACAGTGGAAAGAGTTTTGGTGATAAAAACGTGGTTATTAAATATTATTATTTTATGTATTATTTACATGTAATTATTCCGAGTTTCGATCGCCTGACCGGGAATTTGGCAGAGCCGAGGCAAAGAGACATGAGCCGTCGTTGAGTGACAAGGGTCGTAATACCCAGACGGGTCGCCACCCAATTTGGAATGTCCATATTGCAGTTGTAAATTGGGTGAGTCCCGCCACTAAAGAGGGGGACAGATGCTTATGGGAGACGGTAGGATACAGACGAATGTGAGAGAGGAAAATTGCATGAAAAGTTACTGGCTTGCTGGTGGTGCCTGAATTTGAGAGTTTGGCAGTGCGGCGAGAGGCTGAACTGGAAAGGGTGACTTCCAGTATAAATTGGTCCAACACTGGAACGCGGAAGCAGAGGAGGAGTGGAACATCGCTGGCGGCGCGATCTGGACAATACGACAGAGTACGGTATATCGTAAAAAACTTTGTAAACCATGTGCAATTTGCCTCGAAACGGCCAATTCTTGGTTACGAGATCGTTCGAAAATCTATGAAATATACTGCTCGATGAAAAAACCCTGAGGTTAAGTTTCATGTTTCTTTTTATATTGTTAGATTTAAGTGTTCGAATTTTTATTGTATTTGATTTTAATTGTAATATATAGTTATCGTTTTTATTCAATGTCACATCCATAGAAACAATCATTTAAAATTATCAGGCAATAATAAAAAAAAAGTTACCAACAGAGAAGGTACGTTACAGAGTAACAGAGATTCGTTATGAGGTACTGGAAACAAATATTACCACAGAATACGTTGGTGCTTAATTATTTTGGTCGTTTTTCTGTTTATTTACTAACTTAAATTATTTCAGAGTTCAAATTACCTAAGCCAAATGGACGAGCAGCGTTAAGGGTATGAGAATAGTTTTCAGTTTTCAAAATCCATCGCACCATAAGATCCTTTGAATTAAAACTTCTTTTGTAAGGTAGAATAAGTTGGCATGTTGGAAAAGACGAGTGTTATTGAACAAAAATAACGGAAACAAAGCAATAGAAGTGAAGTCACAGCCTGGCCACGTCATTGTGCCACATTTTTTTCTGGATACACGGTGAAGTGATATTGAATGCATGTATTTTTTGTACTGTTATATTTGCCAACCCAATCTATCATTGATTGAAGACTGTATCATATCAACAAGAACTTTATTATTAATAATAATTTATTTACAGTCACGTCAACTGCTTTGGTTATAAGCGACTAGTTATGGGAATTCATTTTTGCTATGTCAGGAAACTGAATTGATGAGAGTTTTCTCTCACGCACACAAATATCCATGCACTCGCCGGGATTCGAACCCAAAACCTCTGTAATGCGAGGCAGCCACGCTGACCCCTACACCACAGGAGGTCGGCAACAGCAAGGTTATTGCGCAATTTGTTGATTCCAGAATTGTCATTATTAATTGATGCCCGGGAATTAAGCTAACGTGTTAGACGTATCTTTCTAATGGGCTGAGGATTGTTGTTGCGAAATAATGATAAATAGTGCGTGGTTCAGCAAGTCATCGTAGAGAGATATTTGGTCTGGCCGTGTCATGGAATGTTTCTGGAGTAACGGTAATTCTGAGCACAATGTTTATAAGCGCGAAAGATAATATTCTTACAAAAATTGATTCTTTTGTAAACAAACGTTGTTTCCAAACAATTGAATGCATTTGAATCTTGTGTCCACGCAGTCTACATTAATGCCTCGATATTTAATATTACGAAATATATATTTTTATATATAAAAGTTTAATGTTGAATTAACATAAATTGTCATAGCGACCATGTCATTGGATTTATAGGTTGAAATATATAATTATGCTTAAATTAGGTTGTATATGTTAGCTTCCTGCTGAGCTTCAGCACCTTGAAGATCGTCATTGCAGATGTGGCTAGGTCTGATAATTCGATGTTGCCCAAGCTGTTGTTGAGTACTACTCGCAACTCTGCAGGTTATGCTTCATAGTTAAATTCTCATTACAATGGATCTGATGCAGGTTTTCTAGGGTTTGTCCTGCATCATTTTTAGGCGAATGCCGGGTACGATCCTTACACTATAGCCCGGGGGCCCTAGTTAACCCTTGGCTACCTTCCTCTACCCGTCCTATTCTATTAAAGGGGAGTTGCCACCAAGTGGATTACCCTCAAGTAGCCTGTTACTCTAGAAAAAAAAAGGAACACAACGGAGGCTCAGCCCTGGAAAATATGAAATTATTTGAGAGAGAATAATTTGGCTTTTTCAGTTTAGCTATTTAGGGAATTTTCTTTCATTAAATGCTTTAATGTTTGTATATACTGATAAATTAATCTTATCCAGGGTTTTCTTTGCCCAGTACTCGGTTATTTTCTTATAGCAAATTTTGAAATGATCATCACTACTTCTTCTAATGTTCACATTGACATTCAAGATATTCTGTTGTGGATGGGTTTATCAGGGCGTGTAAAGACTCCCTATAATATCTATAGTTGGTTGACCCTGATACATGTTGCTATTCTTTTGGAGGGAATTTTTTTCTGATAAAAGGACTCCATTGCCCTGAGAGTATATCGTATTGTTAGATTGATACTGCACCTGAGGTTGGGTTGACCCGATTCGAATACGAGTTTTTCAATAGTGATAGTTCTCAAACAACCTGAATTAGTCCGGAAGGCTACGTTTTGTTCTGTGACTATTTTGTTTAATAACGATTTGCTTGCTGTTTGAAATATTTGAATCCCGTATTCGATCTTATAATAGCGTTATATGATAATTTAAGGGTATTTCTGTCTGCGACTCATTTTTTTTGCGGCAATACATTTGAGTATATAAATTCTTATTTTTATTTCAGTGCAAAGTTCTTCATTGCGGTATTTGAAAGTTAATTTCCTGTCCCATATTATCCCAAGTATTTTTACGTGCTGATGAAACTATGTTTTTATCTAATATTACCAGCGGTAAGTGTCTAATTTTATTTCTTCTGGTGAAGATAATTGCCTTGATTTTGTCACAGCTGAAAATGAAACCAATTTTTTCGGCCCATGAAGAAATATTATTATACGTATATTGCATTCGCTTCGTTGCCTCTTCAAGATTGTAACCTTTTTTAAACAAAATTGTAACAACTGCAAATAGAAAGTGTCTAGTTGGTGGTAGGATGGTAGATTTAAGCTCAATAATGGCTACAATCAAAAGCACTACACTTAGCGATGATTCTTGAGGTATGCCGTTTTCTAATACAACATATTTAGAAAGGGTATTATTAGCCCTGACCATAATACATCTATTAACAATTAAGCTCCGAATACACTCGAAAATATTCCCCTTTATATCGTATATGGTTTGTTGATTTAATGTGTGTCATTTTCAAGTTCTGATGGACGGTTTTACGAAATGTCCTATAATCAAATTCCCATATACTGTTTTTGTTCACTAGTGCACGAATATATTTCCCAAATGTGAACCACAAATTCTTGTTAGTTCAAGAACAGAATAAATCTTTGCAATAAAAATCGGCTCTGCAGCTGTGAAAGAGAATTAAGAGATATGGATAGAAAATCTAGCAGGACCGGGAATCGAACCCAAGACCATAAACTGTATTATCTATTTCATATAGACACAAACATATAACCTTAAAAATATATTTGTTGATGAAGCCACTGGAAAAAAATAGTTAGCAAAAATTTAAATATAAATTTAAATTGTTTTTGCAGTATATTACGTTATTATTAAACTAATCCCAATGATGACTTCAGTAAATATTTAAAACCAGTCCGGAAAACGTAGATGGTTGGCTAGTAATCGTTGAACACTTTTATTACATGAATAGAATTATGGGAATATTATTATTATTATTATTATTATTGAGATCGTTGGTGCTAACGTAATGGAGCCCGTGAATGTCTTACCAATACGACGGGATTTCAGGCGGGAAGGAATCGGGCTGTGTCATTTATATATCTGAAATTGACCGCAACAAACCAGAAAGGAATCGGGTCTTGCCCCTGACGAGGACCCCTTTCCTCGATGTCGAGCCTCGGAGCTGGTCGGATTCAAGAGTATAACTCCTTAGAGAGCGAACAGAAATTTTTTCTCAATCTATCTTAGAAATACTTTGCTTCCGAATTCAACTCAGTCTATTTCAATCGCTCCTCCAAGACTGCCACCCTTGCTGATCTCTTCTCCGCCCCCGATCTCGACTCAGAGGCCCCGCCTTTGAGCATTTTCGTGTTACAAGTTTGTGATTACCAATTATATTCATTTATTGGTGAAAAAATTTCGTGTCTGGAGTTTCGACGATTCTTGAAATTTTTTGGGATCTCAATGACCCTTCCCCATCAAATGTTTTGCACTCTCTGACCATCTACAGGCCAGCGACATCTACGGCGCACTAATCCAATACACTATTGTCCATATATATTGTACAAATTCGTGAAGACGCGATAGACCGGAGTCATGTCTTTGTCTGGTGCCTTCTTCGATCCCCAATTTATTTAACAAATATATTATATATTTACAATATATTTACGCATCATTGCTGATATCTTGAAATCGCTGGAAGAATTTAAAGATATAATCAAGTCATTATTTAATTTGAACCACTATTTATGTGAGGCGAAAACATGCAATGCTATGAAAGGAATTCGAAAATTTTCATGTATTACAAAACTGAATAATTTATTTTACGTTTATACGCATAAAATTTGCCGTATTTACTGAAAAGTAATGAAAGCTAAAACTGGCTTCTAATAAAGAAAGTGAACAATGTTACCTGCAAAAATATTCTCTCCAGAGAAAGCGAGGGTACATGTAGAAGAAAGGTGATAGCTCATTCATACTTTTGAGGCAATAAAGGCAGGAATTCTTTGCTTTTCATCTGCGTGCAATTTAAAAGAAAGTCTAGGGTTCTCTCTTTTAGATTTTCCATAACAGAGCGGGCTTTTATTATTACTATCACCTTCCTTACGCAACGTCATGAATTTGTGGACTGTAATGGATGAAAGTAGCCGCAAAGAGCAGATATATAAGGTTAAGATCGACCGAAGAGTTTCCGTTAAAACTAAAACGGAACTTTCACGCCCTGCCACAACACCTAAAGGCTCAACTATAACTTAACACGGATAATGAATGTCGGAATTAAACTCAGCGACTGCCGTAACTCCGAACTAGACACCATTTTCTGTGCGTTTTTGTATTAGTGGAGCGTACCTCCACCCCGACCACTATGGGTGCACCACTTCATTGTCATTAGGGGTTGAAATTAGGCATGGAGGCCTTCCATAATGAAACCATAAAAGTCTATGAACCCAAAAACTTAGCATTCGACGCTAATAATTTCCAGTTTAGAAAGTCTTTAGGTTAAAATATATTATACGTAATCATAGTTTTCATATATGTTCTCAATAATTGATAATATTCTGCGATGTTTGACAATTTCCATAAAATTTTCAATAAATATATTAATAAGTATGCTTTTTTTACTATAGTTCAAGTTGTGTTACCGCTTGACAAGTACATATCATTATGTACTTATCGATCGCCATTTCATATGCTATTTCAGAAAACTATTTCGACAGAAAAAATATTTTTTATTTATTTATTTAAAGTCACATTAAATACTGTTATAGACAAGATTAAATATTTTTAAATATATTGATCAAATTATAATACAAGAGTATCTGAAATTAGAAGTAACAGGCTATATTTGAAGAATTAATGTGGGTGATCACACAAGACTTCGTTATTAACTACTTGATCAGGTTTTCCATTGTCTAAGAAAAAGACAGAAATTTCGAACAGTAAAAAAACTATGAATAAGAAAGTTAACAAATTCAGACAAAAAAGTGACGTTTGAGTTTTGTCAACTGACAAGTGCAGTTGTGACGCTCTAAGCTCTTCTTCACACCTGAGGAAAGGGACAAGGATCCCAGAAACGTTGTGTGGTATTTATATTATCACTTTTTTCTCTGATTTTGATAAGTTTGTTATTCATTATTTTCAATCAGACGTAATTTTTTTTTCATTTTATTAAAAAACTATGATCGTCTCATTTTTAGAAGACGAATAGCAATCAAACCTAGCCACACGAGAGTGATCATTCCTTAAGGAAATAAGCCTACTAAATGCAGACGGCTCCTGAGAGACGTGAGGTTATCCAGTCCTTTTGTATGTGACTCAAGAAAAATCAGGGTTTGATATAAATTTATAAAGTGGCACAAAAGGTTTTTAAATATGTTTATTTTAGTATCCGTTTTGAAGGGAGTCATTCTGGGAAGAGTATAAGATGTTATTAAAGAAAAATTGGCGGGTGAAATCCCACGAATACTGAGATAATTTCGGTGTAGTCATTAATAGAACGCGATTCTGGTCTTTGATTTACTTTATTTATTGATAGGAGCGTTTGATGTGCTGCGGAGATTATTCTGAGGAGTGAAAATAGTTTCAAATTTTTAGCAATCCAACGGAATTTTCAGTTTTTGGACCGTAGGGCAGATAGACGGAGGGAAGGGATACGGCGAGTTTTGGTATTGTTTTTCGAATAGAGGTATTTTGGGCTTTTTCAGGGCTTTATGGATAATGTGAGATGGATAAGAATTTTCTCGAAGGCCTTCATGCAACTGTCATTTCTTCAGGTTGAATTAAAAAAATAGTTGCCGTCGCTTTGCAAGGAGCGTAGCAAAAGACCAATCTTCCAAATGCTTTCGACGAAATCCATAATACAGCCTTACAATAGCACAGAACTTCTTGGATCCTCCCTTCCAACGTTAGCCTTCGATAGGTTCTCGAGCTTTATCGCCTACAAGTTTAATGACATTGACCGTTGCTTTCGCCTTTTCGAAAAAATACTGGTTTTCCGAAAGTCCTGGCCACCTTCACTGAATGCTTCCAACCTAAACCAGATGATTCTTTCCAACACTTTACCTATTGAGTCTAATACGCATATTGGACGATAGGATGATGGATTGTTAGGCAACTTTTATTCCTTCGTTAGTAGAACTGCTGTTTCCATTGTATCGAAAAAAATACACTTCTGTGACAGGCGTTGCAAAGTCCCAGGAATAATTCTAGTCTATACTTGGTTGTGTATGTGTGTTTGTGTGGACGTTACGCAATTTTTTTTATAATTTAGAGAGAAAGATAAGACGCCAATAGAAGCTACTGGAGTATGCACTGAGACGTAAAAGGTAACAGTCACGTCAGGTGACTAAAATACTATTGAGCGAGTGTTTTAGTAAATAATGTTATATGATGTGTGGAATGGAATAGTTTATAAGGTTGAATAATACACATCCACAAGTGTTAAAATGTAATGGCTTTGTTGTACGAGAATTTGGAGGAGGTAAAAGAATTACAGTGAATGGAATGTCCCTTTCATTCATTGTAATTTGAAAGTAGATGATTACAAAGCAGTCATTTAAAGCGAAAATTCCATTCTTCACACACGAAGTACCTCGACATTGTCGTATGGTGTTATTAAAACTTTCCACTTTCCTTGGAACTTTTAATAAGCATTGTGACATTGGAAAACCAGCAATCATAAATGCTGCTTTTCGAGTTTTACAGCTGCACATAAAATTTCCCTGACGACATTACATAGCCACGTCAAGTTTTGTAATATTTAAAGAATACCATTATTGTTTTGCTAGAGAGGAAAAATAAATAACGTCTAAAACAGTAAAGAAAAAAATTAAATCATTAATCTCAACCTGGTGCTCAACCGCAAACAATGAATTAACAATTTACATTCATTCATTAACATTAAATTAAGAAGGGATTTGAAAGGGGGGATGCGGAAGGGTTGAGGAAGGTAGCCAAGTGTTAACTAGGGGCACCGGGCTATAGTTTAACGATCCTACCCTGCATTCGCCTTAAAGTAATGCAGGACAAACCATATAATAGCCTGCATCAGGTAGATCGGTCATTTGGTACTTGTCCCACGCCCTTCCGATGGCGGGAGAGGCGTTTGCTGTGGGGTCGCAGCTTACCCCTCGCCATGCCAGTTTAGGAGACATCTGGCCGACTATTCCAATAGGAATAGCGGACAACTCTTACCATATGCCCAAGGTCTGTGACCCCGGAACATACACCTCTCAGAACAGGCCGAGGTGCCTCGGGTTGTGGGAACCTTAGTTCAAAAACGAAGAGAAAAAGGCATTCCCAAAGGTAGCCTTATAATTTTTGGATTTCATTAAAATATGTTTTTATTCTGCTGAGAGTTTCAATGGAATTGAGGATCTAGTATTTCATTTGCGCATAGTCTGCAACCGATTTTGTTATCCCCTACATGTATTACAGGCCTCACAGACAAAGAAGTTATAATAATAATAAATGCTTCAGAACGTAATATTGGTAGTATTTTTAATTTATGGTTTACTTCTAATTTAATAATAATTATCATTTACAATAATTTATTTGTAAATTATATTTGTATGCTTTGAATTTCTATTTAAGTTTCATGAGGGTGCATTACATTAATTATATTTTCCTACACGCCGTATTAAGCTACTTTAGCGAAGACACTGAAGCCGAATTTTGGCAATCAGTTGAAAATTTCGCTTCTGGAGTTCGTGTGAAGGAAAAAGTTCACTTATTCCACTAAAGGCGTTGTTGTCAACTAGACACCGAGGTTAGCCGAGTTTGAGAGGTTAAAATTTCTAGTTAGAGTGAGAAAATGTTTAGAAATACAATGATAAATATCAGGGAAGTTTTCGGAAAGTAATACTAGTAAATGGGTTTATGAGTATTTATGCATGAACTACGAGAGCCCAGCAGACAACATTTCCGAGACGCCAAATGTCTGCCGAAATTCTTCATGAAGGTTAACTTATATTATAATTGCCTATAATTATTGATTTACTTAATTTTGCCGCCTCAAAGTGGCTCTGGTTTTTAATTATCTGTAATATTTCATCATAGTTTTTATCGGAATAAATTAATGATTGCACTATATTTTGCATGATATGTTTGTTTGTGTGAATTTTATAATTTCTGTGTAATTATTTAATTCTTACGACAGTTATAATTTAAATTTTACTTTATTAAATGTTTTCCTATTGCCTATTTACTAAAGAACTGTTTCTTATAATTATGCCCAACATAAAAAATTAACAAAAATGGCAACTAAATTAGATTTTGTTCAAATAATGCTAGAAATACTTACGATGACGCGAAATAAATGTTACAGATAATCTCGAAGACAAAATTTCAGCAACCAGAGGAGTTTGGGATCGGTCGAAGTTTATAAACTGGAGAATAAATCGTGATGGGTCGGAAGAGGCGAGGAAATGATTATTGACGAGCTTATTTTTTACACGAGGTGGGGGACTTGGAACCGACTGTATCAGTCCTGGTTTATCTCTTCATATTCCCACACTTATTTGCGTTGGGTGGAAAGTATATGTAGCTGCTCCTTCGCCCCCCCCCCCTCCCCCCTCTAATAACACAAAAAATAGCACGCAAAGAATCCTTCCTCTTTTCGGTACGCACGTGCATGAAGAATAATACCTGGTGGTGGCAGTCATGTCTTACTTCAACAGTGTTTGTTTCCCGTTCGAAAGAAACACGTGTACAAATTTTTTTTTTTTTTTTTTTAATTTATTAGAAAATTAACAATCGGAACTATATAGTACATGTTCCATGAGTTAATGTGATGACACAATAATACAATAACGTGAGCGGATACCCATCCAATGACGTTATCCGGATTGTGAACTTATACTGCTTTCAGGTCATTCGGCCATTTCTTGTTCTGAAGTCTTCTGTAGGGAGGGTCATGTTGCAGGGTGGACGCTAGTTCGTTTGAGTGAAGTTGGAGACGCAGGAAGTGGCTGGCACTCCGGTTGGTGCATTCTTCTTGAACGGTTGGCATTCCGAGGTCCGTATGTAATGTTCGATTGCTGACGTACCAAGGTGCATTTACAAGCATTCTGAGTGTTTTCGATTGAAATCGTTGGATGATGTTGACGTTGGATTTGCAAGAGCAGCCCCATAGCTCAATGCCATATGTCCAAATTGGTTTTTTTATAGATTTGTAAAGTAAGATTTTGTTTTCAAGCGATAAACACGATTTTCTCCCCAGTGCCCAGTACATTTTTCTCAGTCGCAGGTCGGATTCCTTCCTTTTTTTTAATATATGTTTTTTCCAGGTTAGTTAATGTACAAAATTTGGTCTAATTTGCTCCACGGGTGTGTTTCTATGTCGAACATACACACATATACACACACATTGTTATCCTCTTCCACCTCCTCTCATAGTGGTAGAAGAACAACTTAACCAACAAGTTGATTGTATAATTTATCTCAGAGACATTCATAACCTACAATTTAACTCCAAACTCGGTTGTTTTTCTATTATTTTATGTAACGCCCCTCCAAACCTACCAGGTTGATCCCCTCCCATGCCGTAAAAGGGTTGAAATTATACATTAACAACATCGGGAAAAACTTTATAATCCTCACGACCAAGTAATCATCAATGTTAAATTTTACAACAGAGTGCGTCTGATTTAAATTATTCAGGAGGAGTCAATAGAGCCGCTATAGAGCTATAGAGCTATAGAGCCAGTCTTCCGAATCTCTCAGATATTTTCTTCCTACGTAGAGAAGTAAACCTTGCCTAAATTTGTATTATGTACCAACCGTTCATAATTGAGCCCAAAAATTCTCCCTGGACTATTAAAGTATTTTATTAAATAATGCCTCTAGAATATTGAGAAATACAAAATATTACTATTAATTTCTTAATGTCAATTACTAATAATAATACAGTGTCTTTATCATTTTAATTTGAGTTATAGTTCATCATTATAATATAACTAATAAACTACTGAAGCTGAGGCGCACATAAAGAAATATATACCAAGTGCATAAGCTTAAATTAGCCGTTTTTTTAGTCAGAGAAACACATATATTTTTTATCGTAGAAAGCAAACAATGTACCGGCCCTCGCTAGCTACACATTCTTCCCAACTCTCAGGAGGTTTGTGAATACCACGCCAAAAAAATTATTTTATTTCGAGGCAAACCATTTTTGGATGTCTTCGTAACAATCGAAGTACTGCTCAGCGAGCGCGGGGCTCATCGACGAAAACAGGTAGTAGTCGGAAGGGTACAGGTCTGTTGAATAAGCGATATGGGATATCAAGTCCAATTTGAGTGCCTCCAAGTAGTTACGGACCATTGTTGACGTGTGCGGTGGTGCGTTGTCGTGGAGGAAAATCATCTTGTCACGTCTTTGCTGATATCAGGCCTTTTTTCACCTTAGAGCAATTTCATCATTTGTGGGCACTGACAGTTTCAACAGTTAATAGTAGACGATACCCTGTTGATACCACCAAAAACACAGCTCCGTCGTCCGTCCGAAGCGATTTGCTTTTGCGGACGATGTTGATGGGATCATCCAACGACTTCTTGCGTTTAGGATTCTCGAAGTATAGTCGCTTTTCACCGTCAGACTCAATCCGATACAGGAACGACTTTCTGTTTTGTCTGACTAGCAAGAAATCGGATGTTTCGGCGTCGTTCCATCTGTCCATCGTTCAATTCATGCGTCACTCATTCCAATCCTTTCAACGTTTTCCATAGCACGTAGGTGCATGGAAATGGCTGATTGAGGACCACCCAATTGCTCGGGAAGCATTTATTGCGATTGGGTCTCGACCTCATGCAAGAAAGCCTGCAATTGATGGACCTCAACCTTCCTGGGTCGATTTTCACGCGTCTTGTCGCTCAGGTCAATTTTACCGTCTTTGAACTGACTAAATCAACCTCTTCACGTTGTTTCCAATAAAGCACTGGCATCATAGTCCTTCACAAGTATTTGATGCGATTCGTCAGTCGATTTCCTCAAATGGCAGTATAAAAGCAGAGCTTCCCGCGTATGCTGTTTTTATTTGGCAAAAAAACTAGACATGATTTCCAAAGGAAAAATGTATGTTGTGTGAAATTGCTGATGATGTACACTGACTTTTGTTAACAGATGACAAACTTATTAAAAAAATGTCGTGTCGATAGTAATTTAATATGATCACTAGGTTAGCAGCATTAGGGATAGGCCGCTTTCAAATTAGATTAGACTAGATTTTATGAGTTCCATTAGTTCTCTGCTGTGGAATTAGGACAAGTCAAATAGATATTACTTACAAATGTATGAAAGAGATATACGTAAATACTCTAGATGTTTAAGATGTTATACAGGGATATGAAGAATTTAAATTGTACATATTTAAAATTGCATTACATAGGCTCAGGGAGAATGTAAGGAATACTACATACGTAAATAAGGGAGAAGAAGTTAGGATTACAGAACATTACACAAGTAAGGAATAAAAAATAATTTGTATTATTATTATTATTTGTATTATTACAAGCCGAAGTTCAATTCACTAATAGCACTTTTTTTAAAATTTATTAAAATTAACTTTTAGTCCGGAGACTTTACAGTTGTGATAATATAATAACAGTATTTACAATTGTAAAATTAAACAAATAACAAGGTATTTACAATTTGTAAATATTTCACATGTAAACTTGTGGTCTTGGATTTGACCTTTGTCATTACAAGTTAGAGACGATAGAAACAGATTAATTTGTTTACCGCATATTAACATATAAGTCGGCATAATTAGCGATCAATCTGGTCATAGGGGAAACTACATGTTTGAAGCGTTAAGGATGTTATGGGGGAAGATGGGAATAACGGATATTTAGGGAGTATGTAGTGCCAGTTGGTAGGAGGGGCTAGAGTTAGGTAATTCCGGAGGGATTTAGGGGGAGGATGATGTCAATTGGGAGTTTACGTTTTAGTCTGCGATTTTGTGAAGAAGGGGGTGGGTTACTGAATAGCTCAATGATAATTTGGAATCAAGGATAAGGCCTTGGTATGGTGTAGTTTGTTGGTTAGGTATTTTGATGCCATTGAGAAAGAAGGAGTGGTTGAGGGAATGTTTGGTTTTAAGGGTGAAGGGAATGATTGTGGATTTGGTAGGGTTTATGCTGATTCTCCATTTTTTAGCCCAGCTTTCATTATCATTGAGGGCGATTTGTAGTTTTCTGGAGCCCGAGTCTAGAGAGGATGTTTGGAGGAGTATGGCAAGGTCATCTGCAAAAAGTACTGTTTTAGTAGATAGGTTTTGAGGTATGTCGTGAAAGTAGATGTTGAAGAGGAAAGGGCCTAGGACGCTGCCTTGGGGGACGCCAGAGGAAATAGGGAAGGAATTTAAAAAGGTATTGTTAAATTCGACAGAGAAGGAGCGGTAAGATTGTTACTAAGGAATCTGAGAATCATTAAGTGGGTCTTTGATTTTGGAAAGTAGTGATTGGTGGTGTACCTTATCAAAGCTTCTTCTGCATCTAGGAAGGCAGCAATGCACGAGTTATTGGTGTCGAAGGAATTGTTGATGTAGGATGTCACTCAGACACTGCACTGCACAACTAACATTTGTATCTCATCTTCTTGTACTGATGAGTCATCAAAGTGTTTTTATTTATCTGACAGTGGCTGGAAATCTCGTGAGGACTACATCAAATAAACAATTGTGAAGTACCAGTTGGGCATAAAGACAATATTTATATTAGTATTCCATAAATTAAGAAGTATCTTCTACGGAACTAATGTGAGGTTGGCTCAGACCGATTCACAAATTCGTTAACAGAGCATTACGCGCCGTTAATCAGCAGAGCTAAGCATTTCTTAAAAAATACGCTGTAACTGCTTAGGCTTTTGATGCTAAGAGGAAGACAATTAAATAGATTTATTCCTGAATAATATACACTTTTTTCAAAAAGTGAGAGATGATGTTTCTGTCCGTAACGGACATTGCACGGTTTCTGGTATTATATTCATGGAATTCCCCGTTGGTAACAAACAGACTTTGATTACGTTTTACGATTTTTATAGTTTCTAAAAGGTGACGTTAAAATTCAAAGAGCTTTGAAGAGAGGTCCAGAACTTTCTCTGTAATTATTGCCACATATTATTCGGATCGCACGTTTCTGTAGTTTCAATATTTCCGCAGAGCGAGAGGAAAGTAACTTTCCGTCCACTTGAACACCGTGAAGTAGCTCCAGCAGTTAGTCATGTCCGGGAAAACCGACCTCACCGTCAGCGAGCCTCCCGACCATGGGTAAGAAGGAAACGCTCTTGAACCGATACGAACATTATCGTCGTGCAGAGGAGTGCGAAAAATGCAATAAACTTGAAGAGAAAATTGCTGAATTAGAAAATCTAGTGCTCTCTATCGGGTCAGCGGAACAGAAGTTTACTGAGCCCCAGGTACCGACTCGATGAAAAAGCGAGCGTTTCGTCTATAAAGTCTCCTATAAGCCCTAATGAACCGGAAAACAAGAAGGTAACAGTTAAAAATAGGCTCGAGGTCGAAGCGAGCGTTTCGTGTGCGAAGGCTACTGTAAGTCCCAATAGAAACAGTGAAACAAAGAATATGAAGAAAGTTGTTCTTCTTATGCCCAGCCACGGAAGAAGATGTAGTGACCTTCTGCGAGAACAACTAAATAAAGACTTTAATGTGTGTGGTATAGTAAAACCAGGGGCACCGTTATTGGAAATAATAAAGGATGCCCATGCTTTAACAAAGCACGCGGACGTTGTTGTCATAGTTGGAGGGACTAATGATATTAGTCAGAAGGGGAGTGTTGATTGGAACCAGCTTTACCAAGTCCTGCCGAAGATGGAGGTGGAGAAAATCATCATCAGCCCGCTGCCTCCGAGATTCGACTACCAGCAAGCGAACATCAGAACCAACGTCCAGAACGTACATCTAAAACGTATGAACTTCAGCCGTTACGAAAACGTGAGTATTAATTATTTATTCTTGAATGTAACGCGCATGGTCTGCCCATGAACTATTGTGGTAAACGTCAATTTGCTGTTATTACTCGTATTTAGCAAACCCTGTAACTAGAATCTTTCGAGGGAACTAACGGAACATGAGACTATTAAACAAAATATGGAATTTGAAACTAGATTTACTATTATAAATAAAGATATTCAAAGCCTGAAAAATAAAGAACTTGAATTGGAATATTTTTACTAGCTCAAAATTAAATGGTAGATATTGCTTCTGTAACGGAAGACTGGCAAAGCGAAGAAGAAGCTAAGCTGTTTACGGTCGAGGGTTATGTAAGAATTTCAAACTTCAGTAGCAACATAATGAGAATCAACGGGTCTTGCATTTTCGTCGTTGATAAATATGCAGCGAACTACAAGATGGGCAGATATCCAATCACTCAGTATAGAATTAATATTTGAATGCAGTGCTTGCAAAATAGAAACCGATAATCCCAATAAAAATGCCATATTTCTTTCCACTTACAGGCAACCTCATAGCGACATGAGTATGTTCCTATCCTCATTGCAACCAGCTAAACAAAGAAATCAAGTATGTTGGTGTTTCCGGCGACTTCAGTATAGATTATTTTAGGGATACAAGGGAAAAGCGACAGCTTGAGTCATTGCTACAGTCTTACGGCTTTTCTAGAGTCTTCCTATAGTCTCCAACATTTCAACTTGCATTGATTACATTATATGTAACTTGGAAAACAGGCTTACCGCGTGGATGTTCTAAACACCGGACAGACTCTGGCCACAACGGTCAGCTAATGCACTTAAATCGTTATTTATTTCGGACAATGAAATCTCAACATCGGGTCAACAACACAATAAATACGCGATGATAGCGAATAAATTAAATGCAAAGCCGTTGACTGATCTTGTGAGTAGAACGGATAATGTGGACTACAGGTTCCAAATTTTGTTTTATATATCATATATATTTATACGTATACTCATACGTATATTTATACGTATGTATTTATTTATCTTATTAATGAAGTTGTTCAATCAAAAACAAATCGTTAAAGGAGATAATCTATCAAATCACTGAGCTGCTGAAGGAATCCGAATCTCGCGAGAAAAACTTTGTTTTTTACACGCTATGAAACAGCGCGCGGAGCATGAGAAGCGAGGCATCTTCAAAACCGAAGAAAGTATACTTTCTTTCTTTATATATATATTTGTGTATATATTAAAAAGGGTACGCGTACTGCCATCTCAAATTACCGACCTATTGCCCTCCTTCAAATTTTCTCTAAAATACTAGAAAAAGCGATACATTTGCAAGTTGTAAATTTATTAGAAAAACATAAAATCACCTCACCAGAACAACATGGCTTCCTCAAAAATAAAACCAATAACAGCGCTTCCGTACGATCTATCCACGATACCCTAGAAGATATATTAAAAGTAAGAGGGATATTTGCAGAACATGGCTAATTACAAAATTTTACTAGATAAACTTGAGCTTTTCGGAATTAGGCGAAATACTTCCTTACTTTTCAAATCCTTCCTTCCTAAACGAAAGCTAAAAGTCGCCATAGACAAGAAAGACAGCAATATTTATGTCTCTGATTGAAAAGAAATAACTTGCGGGATCCCGCAGGTTTCAATTCTTGGACCTCTGCTTTTTCTTTTGTACATAAATGACCTTCCAGATTGCATCAAACCTATAAAATCAGTTCTTTATGCCGATGGCACGAACTTAATAATAACTGGTAGCGATCACAAAACACTTGAAAAAAAGTCGAAAGTGCCCTGAAGTCATTAAATGTCTGGTTCAGTGCAAACAAATTGGTTCTCAACTTACAGAAAACTAAATTTGTTCAGCTTTCGTCGGGTAACAACAACACTGAATTAGCGACTGATAACGCAACATTTCTCGATGTTCAAGTGGACGGAAAGTTACTATGGAATGAACATATTAAGGTCCTCACAAGTAAACTTAATTCCGTCTGCTATTCTCTTCGATTTTTAATGCATCAAGTTAATACTTTAACTGCAAAAACGGTATATTCTGCATATTTTCATTCTAACGTGTGCTACGGAATTAAGAGCTGGGGACTTTCTTCTTGCTCTGCGGAAATATTCAAACCACAGAAACGTGCGATTCGAATATTATGTGGCAAAAATTATAGAGAAAGTTGTAGACCTCTCTTCAAAGCTCTTGGAATTTTAACGTCACCCAGTGCATACTTTTTGGAAACTATAAAATTCGTAAAACGTAATCAAAGTCTGTTTGTTACCAACGGGGAATTCCATGACTATAATACCAGAAACCACGTGACATTACGGTCAGACGAACATCATCTCTCACTTTTTGAAAAAAGATATTACCCCTAATATAATAATTTTTTTTAAAAAAACTGCAAAAGTGTTCAATGTGTTGGAAAAACCACTTATTTCATAACTTGATTACTCTCTTTTGGTCTTTTCTGCTCTTTTATTTGTTTTATGTACGGCCTGGAGTTTGCAGATTCCTTGTCGCTCAGTTTCGTGAACTGACTTGTCCGTCGTTTGTGTTTCCTCCTAATGTGCGTGTGTCAAGTTTTGTGTTTATTTTTGTGTAATGTATAAATTCTATATTTTGTGGTTTTTCATTCTCGATTAATTAATTATCTACTAGTACATATTTAGTATTTTTTTTAGAACTGTAAATATTATATTATCCCTTAGTACAGTTAAATAATTATTATTTTTGTTATTATTCTTATTATTTTACTAATGTTGGACAGGGAAATTTTGGTTCCAGAATTTTTAGTATTTGTATGTTAACTTCTAATTATTTATAATTGTAGCATTCAATTCTTATATTGCAATTTTATGTATTGACGTGTCCTATTTCCTCATACGAGGACTAATGGAATAAAATAAATCAACTCGAATCAAGAAGATGAGATACAAATGGGAGTGTTATTTGTGCAGTGCAGGGTTATTAGTGCTATTAGTGAAGTGAAGTTCAGCTTACAATTATTTTGTATTCCTTACTTTATATTTAATATTTCTTACTTGTTCTCTGATCCTAACATATTCGCTCTTATTTACGTATGTAATATTCCTTATATTCTCCATGATCCTACTTAATGTGATGTCAAATATGTACACTTTAAATTCTTTATATCACTATTTATGTATATTCTTAAACATCTATGGTATTTATGTATATCTCATTAATAGATTTGTATGTGATATCAATTTGACTTGTCCTATTTCCGAGGAATAATGGAACTAATAAATATAATCTAAAGTTATCTAAGAGCAAACAGCGGTTTAAGCTGATACACCTGGTAATTAAATTATGTATCTGAGACCGAGAATTATGCTGATGAACTTAAAATTCATATTTACCATTACGAAGATGAACTGTGTAGACATAAATCATTTGATGACAGATATTTGCGATGAGACATTGCTGGAGTATACCTCCAGGAAGCTATAAACAAAAGTAAAAGTTAAATTCATATGATTGTAGATAGGGTGGTAAGAACAAGCACAAAATAACCAATAATTCATGAACTGAGAACGATTATCAGACCTGAATAACATACTAAATAATAAATTGAACATTTCTATAAACAGCCACAGGCAAATATATATTACTAAGCTTAAACCTTGGGCATACGGTAAGAGTTGTCCGCTATTCCTATTGGAATAGTCGGTCAGCTGTCTCCTAAACTGGTCAAGGCACGGCGAAGGAAAAGCTGCGACCCCACAGTAAACCCCTCTCCCGCCATCGGAAGAGCTTGGGACAAGTACCAAACGCCCGACCTACCTTAGGCGAATTGCCGGGTAGGATCCTTAAACCGTAGCCCGGGGGCCCCAGTTAAACCTTGGCTACCTTCCTCTAACCTTCCGCATCCACCCTTTCAAATCCCTTCCGATGCTATTAAAGAGGAGTTGCACCATTTGGATTACCCTCATGTAGCCTGTTACCCTAAAAAAATAAAAAATCATATTTTACAGCAACAGTTTGAAACCTATTAGTAAAGCATTTGACATCTCATATATTTTCAGTTGATTCATGGACACTGAAGTCAGTATTATAATTGTCATAAGATTTCTAATCATGATTCAAATGGAAGTTGTAGATAATAACTAAGTTTTATTTAGTGTATGAAATGGAGTCTAATAAGCTAATATTAAATTTATTTTTTATACAGAGGATTTGTATTTCTATTTTTGTCTCGCAATTATCTGGTTTCTTTTGATTGTCTAAGTATTTTCCTCAATAAGATATAGATTGTTCCTGATGATTAAGAAGAGACTGGTATATTTAAAACAAACGTAGGCACATAAAGTGTTGTTTGCAAGTTCGTATAAATCCTTCTAGAATCTCAAGCTGATTATTAAGTAAGGTAGTGGGACAATATATTTATTTAATTAAAATATTAATATTTCTGAAGACAATAAAATACATGTTCCTTATAGAAGAAATTTAATAAAAATACTAAGCTTTTAATTATTAATAAAAATTTATCAGCGCACACTTGCAAAGAGCGGACTTCAAATATGAATGGATATGTTGAAAGAGTTCTTGGGTTTCCAACCGGGTGGCGTAGCAGAAACACGCCACAACTAGTTCACCGGAAAAAACTGCGCAAGTTAATGAATGGGTATGTTTATTAATATTTGAAGACACTTCTTCGTTATCTACAATCATTGGCTTTCTACTACGCCAGCTATTTGTTCCCACATAATACCGACACTGTTCTTCAGATAGTCTCTACACAGTATTCGACTCCCGCCTTACAACCAATTCCATTATTTCTCCCTCATTCTCTGGGCCTGCTGAGTGAAAGTGGCAACATCAACCTTCTGTCGAATCACATACGCTTATTTCACCTCTTGCTCCACGAATAATTTTTAATAATTATTTTAAATTTGAGACAGAAATGCACATCCGTTGTTAGTTACTAAAAGGATTTCCTTAAAATTTCAATCCGTGATGAAAAGAATCAGTCGTGTAATTATAAAACTGAGAAAAAGATCAGATACCAAAATTATTGTGAAAGGTCCACTGTCTACTCTTATAGAAACATGTGTTCGCTTCTTTTGTTTGTATTTATAAGTATAGTCGCACTAAGAAACGGAATCGGGTATGCCAAACTTTGAAGTTTTATATATTCCGAGAGCTGGTTGTTTTATAGTCTCTACATCTGATCTGATAACATTCCTCCAGGAGTGAACTGCCTCTAATTGGAGAGACCAACCTTCAGAGGCCTCTCTGGACAGCATCCAACGGCGTCGACACATTCTTGTCGCATGTGCCGCTCACAATACGAAAGAGGGATCGTGGGCGTGTGTCACCTTGCATACCTGCAAGTAAAATACACAACAGGTGTTTAAAAGCTTAGATAGATTATGTAGTCGATCAGAATGCGATCCGGTTTACAGCAACGGCATTCTTTATGAATATTTGCTATATATCGTTAGGCTGTACACGATTTCCTATACATGAAACTATCAGTAAGTCAACTTCAATCATGATGTTCGTTGGATTATTTCGTAAAATTTCGCTAAACGCCAATACAACGTGGCCTAACAACCCTGATTCAATATATTAAAAATTAAAGGTTCAGGATGGAAAAATCTCGAAGGGACTGCGGATCGAATCCGGGACCCCTGCTTGGCACGTGGGTGCTCTCCCAACTGAGTTATCCGAGTCGACTCCCCGCCCGGTACGTGACGTCTCCACTCATTGTATAAGCCCGAGCCAGGATCACCAGAATTCCCCCCACTAGATCACGTTGTTCGCGGCTCGGTCGAAATTTTTCCATCCTGATCCTTCAATTCAGTTTCATGGCATAGACGTCCGAGCTTCCATTGAAAGAAATTATCCTGTTCTTTATCTTATAACTTTTCAATAGGCACTTTACTAGGTATTTTTCGGTCAAAGTACTGAAATAAGCACAACTATGCCGTTAATATTTCACTGGAACATCAATTCTATTATCTGAGTCTTTAATACAATATAATATTTCTTCATTTGCTTCATCACGCTTTCTTTATAATTTTTGTACAGCCTTTACTTAAGGAGTTTCTCAAGCACATATATTTTGTTTTCATAATTAGAATGTTTTTAAATGAACGTGCATCTTGATGATTCATTCTGGCCTTATTCTTAGATACCAGCAATAGTAAATCACCCTTTATTAATTAAAGCGAGTGTATTTTAATTCTTACACTTATTGGGTACTTGTAATTCTGTTAATAATAACGTATTGACGTATTTTTAACTTAAAATATAGGATAGTTGCTTACATATTATTTCATAACTTTGCTTAGTCTCACATGATGCCATTCGAGAACGCAATATGTGTTTGATATTCGTTGAAAACGTTTTATATTTTCATAAGTTTTTACTGCCAAATTTCTTAAAGTTTAACACATTCTTTTCACTCGTTGAATGAATGAAACATAGGTCCGAGTAAGAAGCCCGAGAATTGCATTTCGTACCCACTTATTCACCATCAATTAACAGGCTTTGGTAAAGTGGTTAAAACTTACGAGGTTTTTATGTTGCGAAAGACTATTATAAAGTTTTAATCAGAAACTATGGTTACTACTCTCGTAAAGTAAAGACAATGTTTATCTCATCGAAGTACTTAATAATCAGTTTCTGGTTCCGTGTTGAGGAAAATCGTCATTGGTCAAGAATAGACTTATCATTAAACTTCACGAATTTTAAAATTTATAATAAGTAGATTCAGGGAAACGTACTGATTCACTTCTGAAATGGAAATGCAGCGTCCAATGAAATTATACATACATATATTTATATATATTGTAATACTAATTAAGGAGGCCATTAATTGTTTAAATAATTGGATTGTTTAGCGTTACAAATTCAAAGACGACAATGACGACAGGCTCTTTGTCGGCGGTCTTTGTTGCGAGCTGCTAGGACTGGCTGAAGTCAGTCTGGCGGATATTATGGTCGAGAGAGGGAACAAAATTTAAGAGTACGAACAGCGTGGCCCAAGCTTAAAAAATTCAACTGAGAGACTTAAATGTTTTAAAAATCCAAGTAAAAAGGTCTGGACGGAGAGACACGTTATAAAAACCGCAAAGCTGAAACAAAAAGTTTAGCGCCACGTAAAGATACGTACGAGTACCGAAATAACATTTTTCCGCATAAAGGCATTGAGAAATAATACGTCCGACTGTTGACCGGAGGTGCGGCTGATCGAGTTCCCGGAGGAATAATACAAGAACTACAACTGTGTGTTTTGACCATGATGTGTAGAATCAGTGATTAATGGCTTTTTTAGTGAATTGTGTCCCCAAGCTCCGAAAACTAAGTCTGGTACCAGCAGGACATTAGTAAGTACAAACCAAACTAATTAAATTCTGTAAACGGTAATTAAGGGTATTAGTTAGATTTCGTTCTTTTCAATTTGGTTGAATTGTTAATTATTTAATTTATAATTTTCGGTTGTTCTTACTTATCAAACCTAGTTAAAGACCCTGAGAAGAAGAGTTATTAAATTTGATTGTCTGTGAAATATAAAATATTGAGTTTTACTTTGAACGCCACCAATTATAAATAAAAAATATTTGTTTGTTAATTTTGAAATTATCGAATTCGGAGTGCCAACCCAGGGCAAATCATTTGTAAAAAAACTAAATGAACACCTTTTAAATTAATCTTTGGCAAATTAAAAGAATTTTTATCATGATTATTTTGTTAAGTAATTCCTTTAATTAACCTTTATTGTTGCTCATTACAATATAGTTAATTTTAATTATTACAATAATTTTAAATAGCGTTTCCGCAGTTAGGACCAATTAATGCAATATGCAATTTGAAGTTATTAATATTTTAATACAATAAGGGTTCTTAGCCTTTTCACTGCTGTAAGCCAGTTTAGTGGCTAGCGCAATCCGTGTAGTCAGTGCTGTAACACACTATAGTGACTTCTGGCTTTCTTCGCTTCAATTGCTGTGAGCCACTATTACTCCTGCTCTTTAGATGCATGGTGCGAGTAGTTACTTGATGCTTATTAGATGCACCGGAATGTGTCGCGGATACAACGTTTCGCCATCGTCATCTGACATCTGACGATGGTGGAGATTTCCGTCGAAACAAACCAACAATTGGCCCGGGTTGAGACCCGAGAATTTTATCTACAAAATAACTGACACATTATGTATCATAGCAGCTGTAGTGCAAATTGTCTAATGTACAAAACATTATTTTAAAATCTTCCCTTTAATGATTCCTAGATTACAACGTCATCAAGTCACAGAGCCCAATAAGTTTCACTTCACATGGGGATCTCAGCGCCAAGCGCATGAGTCACAACAAGCACTCAAATCGCCAGCAGTTTATATTTAATGTCAAGTTTGAAATGATAAAACAGAAAATTAGTTATTACTATATTTAATAAATTGATTTAATACAAAAATATAAAATTTTACATATAAATTTACAAATCTTAATCTCAGGGCTCATTACCGGGCCTCAAAACAGGTATAGATTGAAATTTACTTTATTTAAATATTTTGAATTGTTCATAATAAACATGAAAATTAAGAAAATATTTAAAATTTGAATTTAAGAAAATAATAAAACTTATGAAGTATTCTCCAATTTAACATTTAGAATTTGATGGCACAAAAACTATATGTATTTTTAAATTGATAAAGGATTTCAGAAAAAAAGCTTCACTACAAGCGGTAAAGGCCATGGTTAAATCGAATTAAAGTATCAAGTATGGAAAAATTTCGACTGGGCCGGGAATCGAGCCCGGGACCTCCCGCTCATCGGGCGGCCGTTCTACTATCTGATCCACCCCTGTCCACTCCAGATCCGGTAAAAATTCCTCCATTCATTAGATCTGAAGGAGCCACACCTACAATTTTTACAAATCACAGTTCTTACATGAATTTTTATTAAATTTAAATAATAACAACATTCCAGTTGTTGATTAATCCAAAATTGTAGCACATGTTACACCGTTACCACCAAACATTTTACTGCTTATACTGAGCATAAAATTGCACATACTCTCACACACTTTAACATATCCAGACATCCTTTCTGAGCTCCAGAAATAAATGCCCAAGACGTTTTGCCAGTGATCAAAATTTATTAGCAGACCACACGATATTTCGCCCGTAGATACCAGTCAACATCGTAGTTATCACAATTATTAACGGACCACAATATATTTTGGCCGTAGACACCAGTCAATTATAAAATGTTCGTAAATACCGGCACCAACATTAACGGCACAGTTCAATTCTGATCTGCCAATCCAATTCTCGAAACACACATTCTCCGCCAAACTGTACATCTTTCCAAGACTTTCCATCAAGCTCTTATGATCAACTAACTTTGACTACTCAAATATTTACCCCCTCCACACGCGTCAAGTCCAGCTAATGGTAAGATTAGGATATTTTTATGCTTTCACGGATCATATTATTTGACTGATATACGTCTCCACATATTGTGTTAAGATCCATTTTTAAAAATAACAAACTATGCCTGGGATCTTATAAAAACTACTTTCCCACAACTATTCAAATATCCTTCCAAACGCAGACCTTCATCTTACGAAACAAATTTTTATAGTTATACAATTTTGAAAAATAATACTATTTCCAACATTGGGGTATTACAATGTATACGTTCAATATGAAGCACGTTTCCGGGATCCGTATAGGAAAAGTTAGCGAGAAATCTGAGGTAAAGTGCAGAAAAGGGCCGCGAAATTCTTACCGATAGTTGGGAAGGGTTGTGAAAAAGTAAAACTACGGCAGACAAGAAGCGAAAGAGCTGGGATATACGACTTTTAACGCCTTTGGGAGTTGACAGGGATCTGGAATATTATGAAAAAACGGTGTCAGTATACGAGGATTGATCATATTTTCAAAATAATGACGAGGCAGGAGAAAAGGAAAAAAGGAGAAAAATCGGACACTGTACCTGTAAAAAGTGTTGGTCTTTCAACTGAAAGAAAATTTAGGGTCAGTATGAACTCTTTTTTTGTGAATATAAGTTAGAGAATTAATATTTCTTTCTAAAATCAATCAGATTCACAATAATCTAAAGTGAAGTGTTACTATATTTCCAGGTATAATCCCATTGATTTCCATTACAGGTAAGTACTAGGCGAATTCGGAAAGTAAGTAGTTTTGGAAAAAAAATTATATTCATTATTTCAACACAACATTTATTTTTACATTAATCAGCTTTTGTTAAACTATTTTTATACATATTTACCACCATTGTTCAGCCATTTGTAGTAGCGAAAAACCAACTTTTGTATGCCTTCTTCACAGAAAGACGCCACCAATGAAGACATCAACAGTTGAACACCATATTTGCTTCGTCATGCTGTTAAACCGCCTGGCTCCAAAATCACGCTTCAAGCTCAAGAACAAGCGATAGGTGTACGGCGGATGATCGAACTGCTCCCAGCCGAATTGTTCAATAAGATTTGAGTTACACCAGCAATATGGGGACGTTTGTTGTCATGAAGCATTCCACGCCTCCTGTTCTGAATTGCCCGTCGAAGTATTCTTAATGTTTCACAGTAGCATACCGCATCGATGGTTTCACCTCTGAGAAGGAACTCAAGCAGAATGCCCCTGACCGTCCCAGAACACAGTACACATAATTTTTGTGCTGATACCGTAGTTTTGAATTTTTGTTTTTTGGGGGATCATGAGAGCCTCCACTTCGTCGAATGTTGTTTCGATTCTGGAGTGATATGACAAACCAAAGTTTCATCACCGGTCACGATACTGTTTAAGAATTCATCTCCCTCATCACTGTATCGGGTAAAATATGTCAGCACTGCCAAGTCGTATAAAAAGTTATCGATTTTCACTCGGGTGCCAACAGCGATTAAACCGCGACGTTTCGACGACCTCAATCCTTGTCGTCATCTTCTAGGCGAAGTACAGGGAACATTTTTTTTAGCTGTAGACCTGCTATGTGTAGGGTAATCCACATAGTGGAAACTCCCCTCTTATAGCATAGAAAAGGGATTTGGAGGGGGATGTGGAAGTGTAGACGAAAAGGTAGCCATGGGTTAACTAGGGACCCCGGACTGTGGTTTAAGGATCCTACCCGGCAATTCACCTACAAATGATGCAGGTAAACCCCTAGAAAAACCTGCATCAGGTAGGTCGGGCATTTGGTACTTGTCCCACGCCTTTCCGATGGCGGGAGAGGGGTTAGCTGTGGGGTCGCAGCTTTCTGCTCTCCATGCCTTGACCGATTTAGGAGGCAGCTGGCCGACTATTCCAATAGGAATAGCGGACAACTCTTACCGTATGCCCAAGGTCTGCGACAGACGAACATACACCTCTCAAAACAGACC
The DNA here is from genome assembly GCA_037074705.1 of Zhengitettix transpicula. Taxonomy (NCBI): domain Eukaryota; kingdom Metazoa; phylum Arthropoda; class Insecta; order Orthoptera; family Tetrigidae; genus Zhengitettix; species Zhengitettix transpicula. Next base: position 181,378,714 of record CM073591.1, on the reverse strand, counting down.
GAGGTACATCGGCATGTGGGAACCGTAGTTCAAAAACCAGAGAGATGTCAAGGCATCCCCAAACGTAGCCTCCTCCAGAGCTCTCTGGGAAGGTTCACCTGCGAGAGAAACCTCTTATATTTTTTTTCGGGTAAACGGGCTGCATGAGGGTAATCCACATGGTGGCATCTCGCCTTTAATAGCATATGAAGGAATTTGAAAGGGGGGATGCGGAAGGGTAGAGGAAGGTAGACAAGGGTTAACTAGGGCTACAGTTTAAGGATCCTACAAATGATGCACCCTAGAAAAACCGGAATCAGGTAGGTCGGACATTCGGTACTTGTTCCACGCTTTTCCAATGGCGAGAGAGGGGTTAGCTGTGGGGCCGCAGCTTTCCCTTCGCCGTGCCTTGACCGGTTTAGGTGGCAGATAGGCCGACTATTCCAATAGGAACAGCCCGCTTTAGCCATGTCAGCATGATTAGTAAAGAGACCAGCCACTCTCCCAATGTACCCTACCCACGGTAGCCCCGGCGACAGTAGAGCTCCTGACCCCTCGTCTCATCATTGTTATAGCTGGGTCCCAAGTCTTGATCAATTGAAACACGGGGTCCTGGTTGAGCAGGTTGTCATGTGTCCCAATATGTATGGTCTCTTTGATGATGCTGTTACAGAAACCATTGACAAGGTCCAAGATTTTGGTTTCACTGAAGTTTATGAAATGGCCGGATTCTACGGCATGTTCTTCCACCGCTGACTTATTTGGCTGCTGGAGTTTGAAATGCCTTTGGTGTTTTTATCATCTATCCATTACCGTGCGAATAGATTGGCCAATGTACTTTTTCCGCATTCACACGGTTTGCTTATATTTTTCTCTGTTGAAGAAGCAACTCGTTTTCAACTTTATTTTAATTCGTTATTGATGAGATGAAAATACGAAAGATTAGTTGAGCGCTGATGGTTCTAATGTAAGAATTGTAGCCTATACTTTTGCTTGTTTAATACTACTGACGCAGAACGTTTCATTCAATAATCTCATCTTTCATCAGACCAATGATTATAATGCTGTAAGGTTCTTGTGTAGGCTGAAGTATTATATTATACTTCATCGAAATGATTAAAATGATTGATAACATAATTAATAGGCTCATAGTATTCCAGTTTCGCGTCCCAGTTCCCACAATACACTAAGCGTCACCGTGACTGGGAAGATACGCCGCATTGATTCAGTTTGAAGGGGCTAGCGCTGATTAAAATCTTCGAGTTTCATTCACGTGACGTGGGGGAAGGTTGTGAACGTTGCGCATTGTCGTAGAAGGGAACCAACTTTGGCGACGAGAGAAAATAATGAATTTCTTTAAAGCAGTAGTGTAGGTTTTAAGCTGATAAATTCATTTTATTTTCATACGTCCCTAGTTCCCTAGTAGTCAACTGTAGGTTTTTGTCTAGGAACAAGTTGCCAATTGCAGGTTGAAACGACTAGTGAATGTGAAATAAAGGTAATAGAAGCCACGAAGACACTACTTGTGAAGAATCGTGATAATGCTAAATCTGCACTTACGAGTCTCTATGCATACATCAACGAATTTCAATTGAATTCAGACACGTGTGAATATGAGGATGATCACTCAACCAATATGAAGGAATTTATGAATGAACTAGATACCGTTCAGGCGAAGGATAAGCGTAAATTGAATGAACTATAAGTAAAGTATACAACCACATCACAGCATGGTTTTATTAGAGGTAAATGCACCAAAACGGCTTCATACGACTTCGTTCAAAGTATTCATGACGCACTCGACGAAAGAGTGGCTGGAATTTTTGTTGACCTTTCCAAAACATTTGATTTAATAGATCATGACATTTTACTCCGAAAATTAGATTTTTATTGAATCAGAGGAGTTTCCCTTTCTTTATTGCGATCTTACTTGCAAAATAGGCGCCAAAATGTTAACTCGGATGGAAAGGAGCATCTGTCAGAGTGGGAAAGAATTACCTACGGTGTCCCTCAGGGCTCAATTTTGGGACCCTTACTTTTCATCATTTACATTAACGATCTACCGAATTATTTAGATCCCTTAAAAATCAGTCCTTTATGCTGAAGTCCAAATTTGGTAATCGCGGACAGCGACTTGGAAACGTTGCGTGAGAAAGTAGAGGCTGCGATGAGTCGTTTCAATCTGTGCTTCACTGCAAACAAATTTTCTAGTAACCTAGAGAAAACTAAAATCGTTACCTTCACTTCGAACAAAAACAGTTTCATTTCAAATTCGGAGAACATTTCGGAGCACGCACCTTTTCTTGATCTGTTGATTGACAATAATTTGAAATGGAATCACCATATAAATAAACTCTCGGTAATACTTAGGAAAATTTGCTTCACATTAAGAGTGTTACATCTACATCTAAAATGGTAGATCATGCATATTTTGATTCTGTCATGTCTTACGGCATAACAAACTGGGGTCGTTCACTTCAAGCGTTTCAATTTTTTAGACTTCGAAAGAGGACCGTACGAATGATATCGGGTGCGGATTTGAATGCCATTGTTTCGGAATCTTTTAACATTTCCTTGTACGTATATTCTAGAAATTTAAAACCTTGTCTGGAGAATCATAAATTTATATGCCCTAAACGGTGCAAACCATTTATACAACATAGAAATCGCTCTCAACTCCGCATCATCGCCTAAGCCTTTTTGAATCAAGCATTCGTTATTCCGGTATAAATCTACGCAATAGTCTTCCGGACGAAATAAAAACTTTAAGTATATAAAATTTATTTATAGAGTTGTAAATCTCTGTCAATCAATGGAGCATATTACTCGGTGGAAGAGTTCGTAGAAAGGAGGGACAGAATTTTTTGAATAAAATATTTTTCTGGTATCCGATCAAGTTACGCTATTATTTTACGATAATAATATTCTAGATTTAACTGCTGACTTATTTTATTTTTCATGTTTGATGGGAATCGATGTAAGATTTTCTACTGGAAACTCCGTCGAATGAAAATTGAAGGTGTTTTACACTTATCATATCTTTAATTACTAATTACTGTCATATTAATATCTATAACGTAGTTTAAATCATAAATTTTTTTGTAAAGTACAATGCTTGTTTTTTAAACTTTGTATTTGTAATAATTATTGTTTTCATGTAATCTTATATTATGGCATATCCTATTTCCTCGACCGAGGACTAATGGAATGAATAATAATAAATAAATAAACGTGATTCTAGCGAGGAATCATTCCATAAGACAAAGACTTCTGTCAGTTTGCGAACAATAAATTTACCCACGTTTGCAGGTCACAGAATTCGTTAAATATCATGATATTTTTGAATTTATGAAATTAACAACTCGTCTCGATCAAAAATATTACGTATGATCTCCAATGCCCCATAGTATGCCTCTAACGGCACAGTTCATAAAGACTTGAAAGTACTATATGTCATAGATGTCATAACTGATTAAATTAACCATTTCCACACATAACTAAAATACAATCCTGATCCTTCTTACAAATACAAAATGCAATAAGGCTTAAAATGGCTAAGTCTGGACACTGGAAAATATCTCATCACATCAAAGCAGAACTTTCGTTCTTAAGCCAGCTCATTAGCTTATAGAATTGTATTGTAATATTCTGATACCCAATTCAATAAATTTAAAAAAATTCCCACGTTTGCAGGTCAATGCACATAATTAGTGAAATATCGTGCTATTATTTATTCGCTGATAATAAAAAAACGTATTTCTTTCTAATGAGAAAAGACCACATTACAATTAGGAATGAGAACTTTGAAGTAACATAGGAATTCTTATGCAATTGTTATATAATAAACGTATTTTTAAAAGTTGTGGTCCCTTCCAGTAGAAAACAAAAATGATTCTTAAATAAACAATTAGCCAAATAACGGACCAAAATAAGTGCTAAGTAAATGCCACACAACATTTCTCCAATTATTGTTGCTATCGTCAATGTTTGACGCCTATAGCAAACATTGTGTAGCGTATAAATTCTCTTGTTCTAATTTAAATTCCTTCCTGCTACATATGGCAAAAAATATGACTTAATCCACGTAAGAAGGAGCTTATGTCCAATATCAAACTTCCCATTGATAAATAATCTGTAGCCTCCAAACATATCAATTTATGACAAATATCTGCTCGTAAATTGAAAGGTACAATTTGATTGGTTGATATTTTCTCGATCTCGGGAGAGAGATTAACGTTGATTGGAAAATACAGTAGATGTGGAGAGGCTTCAATGCTGTATGGGTCGTGAAGCTTCGCTTTATTGCCAGACATTAGTGAGAGAGACGCTAGTTACAAGATAACTTCTAAATTTAAAATAATAAATATCTTAGACAGGCTAAATTCTAAATTTTTTCTCATGAGCTGACAGAGGAAACGTCTGGGACGCCTATTGAAAACAGAAGTCGTCCTACATCACGTCGCCATCACACGACGCTCTTCGGGAGACAGCAGACGATCGGGGACACCACGGCCAGGAAGGACATAACTGTCAATTTTAATATTTTGTAAATTTTTTTTGTAATTTTCTTGAATAAATCTTTGTTCTCGTGTGAATTTATGTATAATAACAATCTTTTGTAATTTGTCTGCATAGGACCTGTTGTTTATGTACGTCAACTCTACATAAAATGGAATCAGCTCATTGGCAAAAGTTTTTATGTATTTTTACGTTATTAAATGTTAAAAAAATTGCAACCATTACAATATATATTCGTTCATGTATGGGGGAGGGGGGAAAATCTATCCCAATTAACACTATTTAAAATACAGTAAAAATAAGTAAAATAGTTTACAATTTTATTATAAATTCAACCGCAGTCAATATAAAATAAATATTACAAAACTAGTCGAAATAAAAGTATATTAATCTTAATCTGAGGCTCACCTTCATCTCATGGAATTTCTGGGTCGGTTAGCAGAGACTGGTTTCATTAAAAAAAATCTGTTGGCTCAATCAATGCATCATCTATATTACTTCCAGGCGAAGTTTTCACCACGCACCTTCAGTCACCGTACCAGCGATGTCAGCCTGATGATTCATACCTCATTGCTGTCCCTTCTCTCCATAAAAATCCAACCCTCCAAATAGAACACCTCAGAGTACTAATAAGTTGAAGCTCCGATGATCGTACTGACGGTACACATCATATCAATACTCAAACTAATCAATCAGAAACTCCACCCAACAACGACTGACAACAATCTTCCAGCCCACTTTCATTTATACTTTCCCCTGCTATTCGAGGTTCACATTCCGTTTAAAACTTCGTGCCCTGTCTGCGAGGAAACATCTATATCCCCTTGATAGCAGAGCCATATTTCTTCTAAAATCTTGGAGTTTCGCTCAGTCCCTCACTTCGCGCCTGGATAAACCTCCGTCGACACAGCCAAGTTATCATTGGCGTACACAAGCCCATTCAGCACTACAAGCTGGCTCCCCTTCGAGTGCGATTATGATTATTATTGTCAAGTGTTCCGTCTACTGGCAGGTCGTTGGACTTCGCCTGTAATTCCTTCTCCACCTGGCCCTGTCCTTAGCTTCTTATTTCACCAATCAATATCTCGTTTGAACGATAACTATAATTGAAAAATAGAATTTTTGTTATTGAAATATTAAGACGACGAATACGATAATATTATTTTCTATTCACTTCACCATAAAGAAATCGAAGAATACTGTCGAAAATCGAAAATACTGTCAAGAAAAATTCCAACAATTAAAAAAAATTGTTGAGTGGTTAACTTGCTTTTATTCTTAATATTGATTCACCAATCTTTGAAATATTAATTGGAAATAATATTACATTAATCGTTTTAATACTTCAATAACAATATTGTACTTGATTCATGTTATCGGTCAAAGAAGCAGCAATGGATTAATGTCAATACAGAGAATATTTTTAACGTAAGAAAGCATCAGTGAGGCTCGTTCAATATTGTTGTGACGATGTTGGAACGACGTAACAAAACGAAAACAATGTTCGGATAACGAAGCAGCTGTTGCGTTTACTTTCCCTGCCACGGGCTGTATTTCAACAGAGCGAGGCAAACTGTGAGCTGCTAGGCATGTTATAAGCAACTTAAGAAGCAGGTTGTGCGTTTATTCTAATTATTACAAAGTCAATTGAAACAAAATAATTTTAACTCTAAAAATCCGTTTGAAAGAATTTAGATTTATTATTGCGTTGAACTAGGTGATTAGTCGTTGTTGTTCTGGTGTTTATTTATCCCGATCTATTAACAAGCAAAATAAATCAAATCCATCCTTAGTTTAATAACAAATAAATTTTATAGGTTATTTAAATTGTACAATATACAGTGTTTGATTTGCGCGATCTTCCTTTTATTCTGCTCGAATCTGTCAATCATCAACCTTTTGAAACAATCTTCTGTTGTGTTTATTTCCTTTTTACTTTCCTCCTGTTCCTGTCCTCCTACACTGCTTTCACTTTACCGAATCTATTTATTTGGCCATTGCTATCCGTTTCTGCTATTCACCCGATGTCCTCCGCATTGTCCCTACCATTATATTAATTCTCTCTCCATCCCCCCCGGTAATCGAATTTATTTCTGAGCTGAGACAAACTGAAAGAAACCGCCTTCCCAGAGAGCTCTGAAGGAGGCTACCTTTGGGGATGCCTTCACATCTCTCTGGTTTTTGAACTAAGTTTCCCGCATGCCCTGACACCTCGGCCTGTTTTGAGAGGTGTATGTTTCGGGGTCGCAGACCTTGGGCATACGGTAAGAAATGTCCACTATTCCCATTGGAATAGTCGGTCACCTGCCTCCTAAACTGGTCAAGGCACGGCGAAGGAAAGCTGCGACCCCACAGCAAACCCCTCTACCGCCATCGGAAGGGCGTGGGACAAGTACCAAATGCCCGACCTACCTGATGCAGGTTTTTCTAGGGGTTTCCCTGCATAACTTTGAGACGAATTGCCAGGTAGGGTCCTTAAACCATAGCCCAGGGCCTTAATAACACTTGGTACCTTTCCGCATCCCCCCTGTCACTCCTTATCCTATGCTATAAGAGGGTAGTTTCCACTATGTGGATTACCCTATACATATCCTGCCTACACTTTAAAAAAAAACTGAAATAAATAAAATTTAATCACGGTTTTGATTTTATACAGAAAATAGATTAATTTCTGAAATGCTGTATATTAAAAATCATATAAATACTGTTAATATTAAACATAACACACAAAATCTCAGCAAGTTATATGATGTTTTGTCAACAGATTCTCTTTCCCCTCAATATCATATGCTTCACATTTATAATAATTTACAATAGATTGGCAATAATTAAATACAATTATGTGTTCGTTTGTAATTAAAATAAAGTGTAACAAGAAATTAGAGGAAGGTAACTGATAAATCGGATTTATGAACAGCATTTTTGGGTTTAGACAGGCTATGTATAGGGTAATCCACATAGTGGCAACTCCCCCTTATAGCATAGGAAAGGGATTTGAAAGGGGGGATGCAGAAGGGTGGAGGAAGGTAGACAAGGGTAACTAGGGCCCCCGGGCTATGGTTTAAGGATCCTACCCGGAATTCGCCTAAAAGAAATGCAGGACAAACCCTATAAAAACCTGCATCAGGTAGGTCGGGCATTTGGTACTTGTCCCACGCCCTTCCGATGGCGGGAGAGGGGTTAGCTGAGGGGTCGCAGCTTTCCCTAGCCGTGCCTTGACCAATTTAGGAGGCAGCTGGCCGACTATTCCAATAGGAATAGCGGACAACTCTTACCGTATGCCCAAGGTCTGCGACCCCGGAACATACACCTCTCAAAACAGGCCGAGGTGTCTGGGCATGTGGGAACCTTAGTTCAAAAAACCAGAGAGATGTGAAGGCATCCCCAAAGGTAGCCTCCGCCAGAGCTCTCTGGGAAGGATCACCTGCGAGAGAATCCTCTCGCAGGTTTCGTTCATGAACATCATTATGCGGATCAGTATATATTGAAACATATTACGAACAATGGATATGAGCAAAACCAATTTAGTGAAACAAAAAAAAATTGATGACCGGTGAGAGTTCGTAAATACGTAAAACGCTGAAGCCAATAAGAGAGCAAGATGCCATTATATATGTTTTACATAAAGCGTAAGGATTGGGAATTTTTATCGTGGGATAATTTATCGCTGTCTCCGTAACCGCAGTAGTCCATTGAAGTGAATAAGAGCTTGTATAAGGGCGGTAAATAAACGCGGACATAAAATTGTCGCGGACGTCAGCTTGAGTAGTCGCTCGGTGCCTCAAGCGCTCAGCGATAATTTATCACCATTTTCAACTAGAGGCCTACGTACAATGCATGTTTGCACACAGGGAGATTTTTCTACCGCCAGAGTTATTTTTCATTCTTGATTTGAATTTTCGTAAGGAAAGGTTGTTTTTTGTCATCCTATCTTTTGAGACCTTTTTTTGCATACTTCGAATATGAATAATTTGGGTGACATCAAAGATAATGAAATACTTATTTCATTAATTAAAGAAAGACGTGTCTGATGGGATAAAACCCTGAACATATTTCGCGTCATCCTGCCTCAACTCTTCAAACAGCGTATAGAAAGCTCCAACCTCTCTTCTTTTATTATTTAGATGAACCAAAATTAGTCGATTTTTCTTCTCATTTTCATTCGACGACGAAATAACAGTAAAGCTAGAATCTGCTCTCTGCTCATTTCAAAATACACTATTCACAGCACTCTCAACTGAGAATCGTACGACGGAAAATTTACCACCGCGATAATGGTCTCTGTATGTGTACGGCTCCCGATTTCATTGAGCGACGACGATAATTTTACCGGAGTGATAAAAAATCGCCGTATTTGTAACGGGCCTAAAAGACAAAGATTAGTGGTATAAAGCCAAATAAGAGCAGCCAAAAGACATTATTTAGTGGAATAGAAAATAATTTTCATAATTTCTTGTGGCTTAAGGAGGAACTAAGGTTAAATTACCTACAAAGTGCTGCCGCATGGTGGATATAGAGCAAACTACGTAACTCATATAACCCATACAGAAAAACAGAGTATGTAATTTATATTCAAATGTTAGTGGAAAAATAATTTATATCCGTTAAAAATAATAAAGAAATGAATCCGCTTATTCGCGCATTTACTAAGTTTGCTGTTCTCTACGTGCATCGAGATCACCGACACGTAGTAAAGAATTACACAGGAAATCAAAATTGGATTGATCGCAAAATATTTCCCGTAGATAATATTTTAAAAATACTACATTACTTTCATACGTTCTACTCAAGAAGTATGATCGCATTGTTTCCTCCATTGTTAACGTTACGAAAAAACTATTTTTTATTATTAATTGGTTTGGAATTTTGGTTAGATTTCACTTCCAAATTACTAGGATCTTAAAATTATTACATATGCAGGAATGTTTCCTCGAGTTTCGTCGTGGTGATAACCTATGTCAAACCATTTTCGGAGGGGCGTGAGATGATCTATCGCAGGGAAGGATTTACCTGATGCCAAAGACAGTTTGAATCAGGATTTTTATATTATACTAGATGGGTGCCCGGCGTTGCCCGAGATGTCATTTATACATAACCTCCGATTTGACTCAAATCTAGGTAGTTGGGCTATTTTTATGTAACACAACTCGTCCCCTATCCCTAAATGTGTTCGTCTCCCATTCCGAAGGGTGTTGAACTCTTTGACCCTGTAATAGTTTAATTCGACGAATATATCACCGTTTGAACATGTTTGAAAATTTCCATCCCCGCTACTGTGGGTTAAACAAAAAAACAATTCTACGCAAAAATCTGCCGGTTACATTGTTTGAAAATTTCTACCCCTGTTCAGACCCCCCTGTCCCACTAATGAACGTTATGCAGGTTGCCATAATGAAACTCGTCGACATCCATAACCCCAGAATTTATTCGAATTCTGGTATATTCGCGTTATTTTCATGTAACGCACCTCCAAACACCACCGCATACCAATAAGGGTTGATATTATTCACAGAGAATACCTACCGAAAATTTATGAATTAAAATGACCCCGAAAAAAATTATTGAACGCAAATGTTGGCTGTTCAACATGTTTGAAAATTTATATCACAGCTCAGCCCCATCCATGGGGGTTAAACTACAAGTTGAATGTCATAATTAATCTCGGTGGTATCCATAACCCAGAATTAGACTCCAATTCGGTTTTTGCGGTATTTTTATGTAATGCAACTCCGCCCTACCCTTCATGTTTCTCTCCTCCCAAGCAGATAGGGGTTATAATTATATACAGAATATATTTAAAAATATTATTACAGTCATTAACCTCGTAAATATTTATTTGACGCAAATATCAATAGGTTAACATTTTTGAACATTTCTACACCCGCCCACGTCCGCCCAGCCTCGTCCACCTCCGCGCGTTACCCAGGTATTCATCTATAAATTCAGAGACACCCACAACACCGATATGTCTCTAAACTGTTGTTTTCACGCTATTTTCTTGTAACTCCCCTCCACCCCCACCCCCACCCCTACCCGTGACCCCCTACCATACCGAAAGCGGTTGAAATTATACACAAACGAAGTCGTAGTAATACTATGCATCTAATTAATGCTAAATGTAATTGTTAAAAGCAAATATTGATCTCGATTGCATGTCCCAAAATTTCCACCCCGTCCACTCCCGCCCCTGGGGGTTTAAATGGCAAGTTGAATGTCATAATTAAACTCAGTGACATCCACAACCTTGGATTTGACTCCAATCTCGGTTGTATTCGGGTTATTTTCCTCTAATGGGCGTCGACCCCGACCCCTGAGGGTACTCCTTTCCCATGCTTTAAGGGGTTGAAATTATTCAAACATTATATCGGTAGAAACACTATGAATCTGTTTGACGCAGAAAAATATTATTACCCGGCTCCCATATCGGCCGTTTTAGCAGGTATGAAATTTTCCAACCCCGCTCTTGGAGGTTGTAGACGGGTCTCACCCCGAAAGTGTTTGTTTCCTGGTCGCAAAGATTAGGTGTACGAAATTTGATAAAAATTTTATGCGGAAGATATACACACACACTCATTTTTATTTAATATATGTATTATTGGATTTATATAATTAATTGAATACTCAATTTACGCATTTTGATTCTGGATTGAACCGAGATAATATTACAATAGACTTTAGTTTGAAATATGTATCAAAAATCTTCAATCATTAAATTTTATTTATCACTTCAGGATTTAAAGGAACTTATAGCAGAGCCATTCTTTTCTAAAAAAACTGACTTTGACACACAATGCTTACATTCCTTTCACCGACGTCCACATATCCCAGTGTCGGTCAATGATAGCAAGATGTTAACTGATCCATACTTCGTCCTTCGCCGAGTACCCTGGTTCCTGCTCAGCAGCGGCGTACGTGAATCCTGCGAACCAAGAACTTCTTACCAATACAGTCCTTTTCGTTCCACATCAAAAACGGTTCATTCGGAAACACAGCGGACTCCGCTTTTATATCTTGTTTTCCCCATTCTGGGATTAACCTCCCTACTTCTACTCGCAACACGTCCCTTTTACCTGGAGCGGCCCAACCACTTTCTTCTCTTTGTCGCAAACACCCCGCCGACCATCCGACACTGGCCTCAATTCCCGACTTTCCCGGAATGATCAAAACATACCAGTACTGGTGATCCGTACGGAAATATGCGCAAAATGTACGTGCTACAAATATAGGTTAGGTTTGAAGCCCTTAATCCATTCTTTTAGATGTACAGAATACGAAAGAAAGCCAGTCAGCAACAAAGTTTCAGTACGCAATAAATATTGTAGTAATTAAAAGAAAATATAATTAATTAATAAACAACAAATTTGGACTTGTATTGTTGGCGGCGTAACATACGAGTTGTGTACAATAATATGGGGCTATAATGCCTGCTTGCTGGAGTATTGTCGAAAAACATTTCGCTAGACGCGCAGAGCGGCAGTGTGTGGACAGGAGGCAGAGGAAAAAGCAGTTCGGACAAAATTTCAGAAAGTGTGTTTTTGGGAGGCAGCGGAGAAAGACTCAGAAAGTTAGAAAGAGTGTGTGGACAGGAGGCAAAGGAATAACAGTTCGGACAAAATTTCAGAAAGTGTGTTTGGGGAGCCGAGGCTGTATGTAGTCTAACAGCTCTAATATTCAGAACCATCTATAGTTTCCAGTTTTGATACTACGCCGACTGTTATATCCCTGATGCAGAACAATTCAGGAATCTAGCCTACGTTCACGAGTTATACATTTCTTCAATTATTGGGAGCCGGGTTATTGTATCCAGTAAATAACCAAACTTTGATAATGGTAACAAGTTATTGATAGAGAGAACAGCGAAACAAGTGTTGTAAATAAACTCGGCAAGCAGAAAGTGTTGCCTAGTAAATTCTGTGTATTATGTCCTGTTTATAAAGTGTTAATAATAATCGTGTGTGTGCTTACGAGCCCATTTCTTGGTACAACAAATCTTTAAGGTAAACTGAACAACTTATTATCAGTAAACCCGACAGTAAATGATATTTTAATGTCAGATTTTGGAGTTCAGATTTCATATTTTATTATTTTACTGATTGTTAAATTAATGATTTAGTCATTTTTTAAATTTAATTGTTTGACCTAAATATTCTTTATTGAAGGCCCGATGGTCGGTCCTGAGATCTAGCCGTGGTATATTGTCAAGTTTTAATATGTAATATAATTTCTATATTGGATTTAATAAATTAATTTACTTGTTTACTTTAAATTTTAATCTATTAATTAAAACATCCGATCATTTAATTCCAATTTAATTTTTATCTTTAAATACTATAAATTGTTGCTACAACATGTGGTACGTTTAAATCATTTTATTTGAAATATTACAAATAGGCACTTCAACGTGGGCTTGTTTTAATTGTTTAATAATTGTGAATATTACAAATTGACGCTACAAAATGGCGATTTAACTGTGATTAATAACTGAATTACTACAACATATAACTTTGGAATTACATGAAACACTGGAACGAAGAGTGAAAACGTGTAAGACAATGAAAGGAACAAAGGAACCAAGCAGTACTTTACAGCACCGAAAATGAAGAAAAGCTGGTTGTGCATATTAAGAAGTTGTAGCATCATAGTTTTCCCCAACTACAGATGACCTTTGTAATATCGCCTATAACGTTGTTGGACAACTCAGCCAAAAACATAAATTTAATAAACAGATAGAAAAATTTGGATATTACTGGCTGAACATTTTTTCTTAATACATCCAAATCTCTTTTTGAGTAAACCCGAAGGGAACACGGGCTCGCAGGAAAGAAAAAATTATTACTTTGAATTACTGGTAAAGGTCCTGGAAGAGCAATGTATTTTTAACAAACCATCGGCCATATTTAATACGGACAAAGCCGGTTACAATCGTCCAGTTTTCTGCGAGCTATGATGTTTTAAATTTTTTCATTTTTCTTTAAAAATGAAAATTTTACTCTAAGATCAATTTGTTAAATTAAACGTCCAAGTTTATAATTAATTATGTGATAAAGAGCAATGAAAAGTAGTATTGGTTAAATAAATTACTAACAAATTGTCCCGTATGGCTGTCTTCCCCCGGTCCTATTGTTGACTACATTTATTCGACGCTTTATTTGCGAGTTACATGCCACAGGACATGAACAGCTAGCATAAGTCTTTCGCTCCGGATGCACTTACACTTGCGCGTGCTGCAAGCTATGAATTGAACTTTGCTCAGAGTGGGGATGACTGAGGAACGCCACGCACTTACCGCACTAAATTTCTGTAACCGCATTAGTTATTTCTTGGATGCGGTCGCGACTTTAGTAGGGGAGAGAGACACTTCGCGCGTATCTACGTGCACGTTTCAGGTCAGTCTCATCTCAGGGCTCACTAGGATTGGTCACCCCAGCCATCTCATACTTGAGAACTTCAATAATAAATCTTCTTTCTTTAAACATTGTGTGTAATGGTTTGAACCCGATTCACCGTTCCGCCTATTCTGGGAGCGTCATGCAATCTTGACGTCGAACCTCCCTCTTTACCAATCTTTCCTATTAATCTGACTCAATTTCTTATTTATGGTAATAGCTCGCACCAATTATGACTGGCTGCTACACTGTAGGAGAGGTGACCAATGTATAGGCATTTAAGATTCCAAGATTTACCGATCTGGATGCTTTTGTTTCAAAAACACATGTTATTATAAGCTTTATCTTCGCGGATCCCATTTAACGTTTTTCTAATATGTTATCTTGAAAAATCCTTCATACCATATGACTTTCAAACATTTATGGCCAAATCCGCCGGAATTACTCAATTAAAATTAAATTATCTTTAATACATAGTTTAAATCTAGGTTTTGATTTATACAGGATTTATTTATTTCAGTGGAATAGTAAAGTTAGTAGTGTACGCAAAAGAAAGTTCGTCAGCATTTGGAGCAATACTTAGAAATGTGACATTTGAACGTTGACAGCGGGTATGAAACCAAATTTTGCCTTATTCCAGGAACGCTTAACGATCGAATTTATAAAAAAAAATCTCGGTGATGCGAAGAATTCATTGAATTATGTCAAAAATATAATTTTAACAAAAATTAGGAACACTTTCATTGGCTGCAGAAATGTGTAGTGACTGATACCGAAGCACGTATTATTGATGATCATCTGCAAAATCTGGCCGCTGATTATAAAGAAAGATTTTCGGACTCGAAAGATGCAGCCATTTTAAATGGATTTGTCTGATGTTTCGATTCAATACCAAGTAGAACTCTCAGAATTGCAAAATGATGAGTCAGTTAAAAATTTATTCATTATGAAAGGAGCGACAGCATGGCCTTGTGATGAAACAGAAATTAAATAGTGCTGTAAATCATTTGCCACTTAAGTATAGATTAGTCTAGTGTTAGATCATATTCCATAGACCCTGTAGATAAGCTGGGACTCAAGCACATAGAATGTGTCATGAACTGTACATAATTAAAATGGTATCTTATAATTATAAATATACACAATACATTTACTTTAGATTGGATATATTTTAATATTAAACTAATTGTCTGTTCATTGATTGAAAAGAAGGAGTGGCCAAGTAAATATGTGATTAGTTCCTTTTTGAATTTGATTTGATTATACTTTAACTGTTAAATGTTGTGTGAAGGCTTGTTAGTATACCATTATAATGAACTCCTGCGGACCTGAACAAATGAAGAGAGAGTGTGTTTGCGATCAAGCTAGTTCAAATTAACTATCCTGAAAAATGATGGTGCAGATCATTAAATGGTTGTTTGAACTATCATTCATTCCCACTTGGTTCCCAAACAAGCTAGTTCTTTCGGGGCCCACCATCTCGGTCACCATGTCAGCCCACTCATCCCTGAGATTTCATAAATACTAATTTTCCTGAGTATAAACTATCTTGTTTTTGTTTCCACTATGATGTTTGCACTATGTTGCAAATTCCCAATAAAAGCAAATGAATTCAACCACATTTTTCAAAAGCTATACACACTCATCAATGTATCTGTTTGAGAATACACTAGAAGAAATAGCAATGAAAATAAAATCACTAAATAACAAATATTCATCTGGAATTGATGACATACCTATCATCAGAGTGCCTTATAATACAAACTTCCCTTACTCACATCTATAACTGCTCTCATAATTCAGATATATTTCCAGATCTGCTCAAAACTGCTCATGTAATCCCCTATGTTCAAAATGGTGCCACATATAACATAAAAATTTACAGACCAATCACAAATGTTAGTGAATTAAAATATTTTGTGACCAACTTCAAAAATTTTTAAATGTATATTTCCCCCTATCAAAAGATCAACACGGTATTAGAAAAAATTGTCTACCAACACATACCTTGAAGTGACTTCAAAAGCTCTTTATCATAGATAATATGCCTCTGGTAGCTTTCTAGGTATATCCAAAGTATTTGATGTATTAAATCACTATATTCTCACAATAAAACTTTAAAATAAGGGAATTAGAGGGAATGAAAATCAGTGGATTCAATCATATTTGGAAAACCGCAAACAGAGGTAATATATAAATTATTAAAGCTCCTGACTGTACATGCCCAGCCTTAAAATTTTTGTGTCTGAAGAGGCATCTTTAAATCATGGTGTATCACACAGAAGTATTCTTGCCCTCATACTTTTCCTCACCTATATAAATGAACTAGATAATGAAGAAATAAAAAGTGAAAAAAGTTCTATTTGCTGATGATACTAACTGTATATTCACAGCATCTTGTCCCCAAATCCTTAAAAACAATATTGACATGGCAAATCTACAGATTACAAAGTGGTTTAAGTCCTAACACCTCATCATTAACACACAGAAAATAGTTTACTTGAACTTTCCTCTTACTCAGAGTGACAAACTGATTTATGTAACTTAATTTATGTCAGTGAAACCAAATTCCTCAGAGTGTGGATCCAATGTAACTTAAAATGGGAAGTGCACAAAAACACCTTAATTAGAAACTCTCATCAATATGCTATCTCTTAAGGAACTTAACCTTTAAAATGAGTTAAATATATAATCTATGAACCAGAACCAGGTTGAGGGTATCAGGGAAGAGACATTAAGTTGTTGCTATTACAGTTTTACCATGAAGAGATTGGCATAGGAGGGGGCCATCCGGATTCCCGTAGCAGTTCCACTTATTTGGTGGTAGATGTTGTTTTGAAAAGAGATATAATTCTTGGTGAAGATAAATTGGATGAAGGAAATGAGAAAGTGAGTGACGGGGAAATAATTTCGTGGCCTGTGTGACAATAAATATTCAAATACCAACAGGCCACTAGAATGGGGGATATTGATGTACAGAGGGTGTAACCAGGAGGGTATCAGGTGGGAGTGGTTTTGGGACTTCATGGAGGTGTTTTTATTTTATTTTATTTTTTAAGGTAACAGGCTACATGAGGCTAATCCACATGGTGGCAACTTCCCTTTAGTAGCATAGGAAGGGATCTGAAAGGGGGGATGCGTAAGGGTAGAGGAATATAGCCAAGGGTTAACTAGGGCCCCCAGGCCATATTTTAAGGATCCTACCTGGCATTCGCCTAAAGAAATGCAGGGAAAACCCTAGAAAAACCTGCATCAGGTAGGTTGGGCATTGGGTACTTGTCCCACGCCCTTCTGATAGCGGGAGAGGAGTTTGCTGTGGGGACGCAGCATTCCCTTCTCCATGCCTCAACCAGTTTAGGAGGCAGCTGGCTGACCATTCCAATGGGAATAGCAGATAACTCTTACCGTATGCCCAAGGTCTGTGACCCCGGAACATACACCTCTCATAACAGACCGAGGTGCCTAGGCATGTGGGAACCTTAGTTCAAAAAAACCAGAGAGATGTGAAGGCATCCCCAAAGATAGCCTCTGCCAGAGCTCTCTTGGAAGGTTCATTTTTCTCATGGAGGTGGTGAAGGAATAGTGTCTTTAATGAAAGAAGGCAGTTTTTCAACTACAAGTTGTAGGGATTCATCCACTGAAGTCAAAATCCTTTCAATGGGGAAGTTGTAGCCAACGAAAATTTGGCAGCCCAGGACTCTAGGTTTATGGATTTTTGGGAGCAGGTTCTAGGATTTTTTTAGACTGAGGAGCTTGATAGAATAGTGTGATAGTTTGTGTGTTTGAACAAACTTGTCTATACCAGAAGTTATATAATGATTCAAGTCAGTAGGGACAGGTTTATAAGTTTTGTCACCCCCCAGCTGTTGAAGTACTTCAGCCATGTAATTCTCCACATTCATTACAATGGTGGTGGAGCCCTTGACTGCCGGAAGAATGACAATATCAGCACAGTGTTGGATGTTGTGGAGGGCTTGGTGCTGGCTATTGGTAAGGTTGGGTTGTTTGGGAAGGGAGTTGAGAAAGGATGGTGAAGTAACATGGGAGACAAGAACGTTGGTGAAAGTTTGAAGTTGGTGATTAGGTGGGAGTTCTAGAGGTAGTAGTTTATAAGGTTCTTTAAATTTATAAAGACAGGGAACAATTGTGTTGTAAGGATCTGGCTTAATTTGGGGGTACTTAGTAAAATGTAGTCTGGACTGGACCATTTCACTCAATTTCAGGGTGTCGTGATTCAGTCTAAAAGGGTCTAGTATGGGAGTGGGGGTGAAAGTGAGACCCTTATCCAAAACAGAAGGGGATTATTCTCATAATTGGATACAGTTTTGGAAGAGAGGTTAACAATACTATTGAAAGGAAATTGGGGAGTTTTACTAGATATGGTTTGGTGGGAGTGTGGTGCCAGTTAGGTGGTGGATGAATAAATATATTTTCTAGCCTTGCTAGCAACTGAAACTTATGTAAATTTGCACATGATGTGTATTTTTATGTGGATTACATCATTATAATAACACTCCATTTCATGATATTCAGGTAGCTGATCATCCCACCCACACTTTATGATTCATGTTTCCTGCATTTTTCTATAGTCAATATGGGACCATTCAGTCCCAGAATATAAATTTCTAGCAATTTGGGATGAAATGTTATGTTTAGTAAATTGGTCAACTTGTAAATTTGCAGAGTAATGTAATGTATATGTTTCTGACCAAAAACTTTAATTAACAGTCCACTAACTAACTTGAATGTATGTTCACAAAGTCCTTCTGCATATAATGCCATAAATAGCTCTGAATTGCTACTTAATTTTAATTTGAATGGATTCCTTTGAAAAGTATTTTTAAAATAAAGTTCACATTCTTTCTCTTCCTGTGATAATACCATGGTATCCCGTGACACATCCTATATGCACCAAAATCTTTCGAATTCAATTCACTAACTGTTTTCTTTTGTTGCAATGTATTCCAATTTAGTAGCCCTTAGAGTAGGCTCGTTTTTTCCTGACCGAATTACATCATTCCAAAAATTATTCTGCTCCCAATAACATATCAAAATTTCCAGAGGTATTAAATGTACAATTATCCAACATTATCTTGGGACTATCCTGTCATTAATGTCAACTTGTTTAAATGGAAGTGATTGAGTGTTGTCAAGAATAATGTGAAGTAGTGATAGTGTTATTGCCTCATTAGTTAACCATACACAAGTGGAATTTTCAATTTAAAACATAACAAATATGAAACACAATGTTTCATCTCTGATTGGGACCTCTTCATGTTGTTACATTATTTTATCTAAACAAATAAATTGAGAAACAAAGTCTTACATACATGATAATTTAAAAATACAATTATGTATCAATATAATTACAATTTATTATCAAAATAATTTAAGTTAACAAACTTTTTAATGTGTGGTTTGCGGCCTACATGGCTGTTATATTGGCACAGCTGTTACAAGTCTTATTGAAATTGGTGAAAAGCAATGGCAATAAAATTTTCATATAATACAACAGATAGATCACAATAATAAAGTATATAAATTTTATTTAAATTGTTTGTGTCCATTTTAACATTACAGGCTTTGTTACATTTCATTCATTAATCTGGCATAATATTTACATTCCACAATATGTTGATTTTTTATACCAATTGGTTGTTGTATTGTATTTATTTATTTAATCCTCAAATCTTGGTATACAAGAATAGGAAAAGACATTGATAATTTAATAGCTAAGTATATCAAAGATGAATATTGTAATAATTAAAACAAAATAATTGCATATACAGCTAAATATGTGACACATTAAATAACAAAGATGACAATTTAAACTACATAATTACAGATTCAGTTGAGGAAATACACACAATCACACTTAAAGTTAATGGAGGTTGGCAATAGAGATACTCATGTAGAAACAGTGCTGTTCCAATAATTTCTTAACATTGTTTCTTAAATGCCCCTTTATATCAGCAGGTAATTTGTTATACAACACAACTCCAATATAATTTAGACGAGTTTAGCATTTTGAAGCCTTTGAAATTGTACATGAACATTGTTATGCCCACATGTATTGTGTTCAGGCTGAACCTATTGTGGTTTTTATTAATAAAGCAAACCGTTTCCATTATATATTGTAGTAATTAGTAATTAATCCATAGTTATAATTGCAAAGTAAAGAACTCATTATTAGACTATATAAAGCATACACCGCGACAAAGCGGGCGGCGAGACAAAAGAACCATTGTTAAGACGTACGCAGTCAGAAATTCTACGAGACGAACAGACACAGTCTACGGCGAGGAGCGAAAGAGTACAGTTTGAGTCAATGAGGAGAGACGAGTGTAGTTGGAAGTCAGACGCGGGCAGATGTTCATCAAGTAAATAGTGGCAGCCAAAACCTTATTAAGAGTTGGTGTGGCACACAGAATTTCATCGAGTAAAGTTTGGACATATAATTCAATAAGTAAAGCCACAGTAAAAATTTCACAAGTAAAGACTGTTGCAAATTTCATCGAGAAGGAATCGATAACAATCTGATTGACCATTAATTCGGAAGGAGTAGCCGTTTCCAGCTGAGAGAATATCAAGTTTCGACGAGTGTTTTGTAACCAATTTGAATTCAGTGAGATCCCCAAAAACGTGTGCACAGAAAACCCCAAAATTGAGACCTGGTCGGCCGTAAGTAAAAGAACTCTAAATTATTTGTAAACCATTTCTTTAAGATACGTCAGATCGTTCTTCAATTATATTTCTTTTCTTTAATTATTTCTTTTCTTTAATTGTTTTGTTAGATAAATTTAAATTCAAGTCACCCATTTATCAAACCCAGTAAAGACCCTGAGATTCTAAATATTATTGTGTAATTTTAAATTGTATATAACTTCATTAATAAATTTTGATTAATTGTTTCCCATAAAAATCTTATTTTATTTAGCCACAGCCATCAGTCTTTTATTTTAAATTATTACAATATAAGCAAGGGACAGGAAGTATCCCAAGTTTTCTGAAAATGGGTCTGGTAGGAGACCAGAAAGGTACATCCTTTGTAATGTTTAGAATCTGTTTTTGCAGAGTAAATACTTTCTTGTGATGGTATCCCCAAAAAGGTATCCCATATGATATTTGTGAGTTAACATAAGCAAACTAGGCTGTCTGAAGAGAAGCAACGTCACAGACTTTATTCATGACACTGAATGCATAACAGATGGAATTCAGTTTATCACAAATATATTCTATGTGTATGTTCCACTGTCAATTATCAAATATCCAAATACCCAAGAATGTAGTGGCTGGGGAGTTGTTTATTATCACAGTTCCTAGTTTTATTCTGTCTAATTTATAATATTGGTTTTTCGAAGGTTTAAAATGTATAAAAGTTGTTAGTCTGTATTCAATAGAAGTTTATTTGTATACAGCAAGTTGAGAAGCTGATTGTTAGTTTCATTGATGACAGAGACGACCCTCTCTTTAGAGAGTTTCCAGTAAAGAGTAAATTTGTGTCATTGGCAAAAATAACGGTCACTGGTGAGGCAATGTTTGGTGGCAAATCATTATTAATAAATATAAGAAATAGTAGCGGACCAAGGATAGATCCCCGAGGGACACCGCACTTAACCGCTTTAGGACTGGAGCAGGATTTTGAGCCATCAATAGTGGAGAACTCAACAAACTGTTTCCTGTTACTTAGATAAGATTTAAACAAGTCTTTACAGGTCCCTCTGATTCCCATATCTTCCAGCATATTTAGTATGTAAGGTTTCATTGATTGTTTTTTCTTCTGAACCCAAAATGATTTCTGTATAATAACTTATTACTTTCAAGAAAGACAATTACCTGATTAAACACAACTTTTCTAGTATTGAAATAGGTCTGTAATTGTAATTGACATCATGTTTACTCCCTTTTTTAAATAATTTTTGATGATTTGAATATTTATGGGAATTCACAAGTGGTAGTGAGTCATTAATGACGGAGCTACTATTTGAGTGTCCAATGTGTGCAATAATAAAATCAGGTATAAAATCTGTACCTGCTGTACAGTTTGCTATGAGTTTGACTTTATTTTGATTATTTTTAATAGATATTTTGGCATTACAGGTGTAAAAAATAATGAGTTATTATAAATTTTGTGTAGCTGTGCAAGAAACAGGCAGCGCTGATATTTGTCATCGGTCTCTTGTGACGTGCAGGAAGTGTCAGATTCAGATATATCCGGTATTGGTGGGATTTCTTGAGTTAGCCTGCTCAGTCAAAAATATATAATGAAATTGACTTAAAATATAAATCTGACTACAGTAATTTAATTAAGTGGTATAGAGCGGTTTGCTCATTCGATAACACGTCTTTCTTCATTTTTCCACGACATAATTAAATATAATAACCATGCTCCCTGAACAAACCATATGTTCTCTCAGAGACAAATCAACCAAATCCACGACCATTCTTTTATCAATGATGTTTTTCTCACCGGGGGTTAAACTGTCCAGTCAGTGTTTGTCAAGGCATATGTCTGGTTCTACTATCCCATAAACAAAGAGAGCAAGGATACTTTGTATTCTCCCTGCTGACCAAACGACATGGTCAGTATTTTGAAATTTCCGCAAACCATCCATTCATGTTCTTGATATTTTATTTTATCAAGAATTTTAGCTTGTTGCAACATGATCTAATCCAACAGCAGGATGTTTATATTTATTCCTAGTACCCCAGATAACATGCACAACCTCACCAATAATATTATTCACTATCAGCTTGTAACCTGTTTCTACACGAACCTGCGACTTTCCTTTTAACGATAAACTACTTTACCCAATCCCCTTACCACTTCTCTCTTCAAACATAAACTTTTTTCTTTTCATTTATTGCCAAGTCCTGCTAGAATTGTTATAATTAATGTGAGAAGTCTTCGTTTTCAGGCCATTACTTAAAATAAAAATAATACTAAATTTTTAAGTTAATTGCAAGTTTAACACTAAATGCTAACAAAAACTTGAGTGTAACAAACATTGAATTTTTTCAAAGTCGAAATCTATAAGAAAATCCATAAAAATTATTTGCAGTTTTTTACTTGCCGGCCTGTGTAATACTTATTATTATTTAACTAGGTACTGCCTGTGAGGCATAATCACGGAACGAATGCCTGCGAGGGTTATTCTCTCGCAGGCAGTACCTGTGAGGGATATTCTCTCGCAGGTAGAACCTTGTAGGAGAGATATGAAGGGGTTAACTTTGGGGATGCCTTTTCCACTCCGTTTTTGAACTAAGGTTCCCACAAGCCGAGGCACCTCGTCCTGTTCTGAGAGGTGTATGTTCCGGGGTCTCAGACCTTGGGCATACGGTAAGAGTTGTCCGGTATTCCCATTGGATTAGTCAGCCAGCTGCCTCCTAAACTGGTCGAGGCACGGAGAAGGGAATGCTGCGTCCCCACAGCAAACTCCTCTCCCGCTATCGGAAGGGCGTGGGACAAGTACCCAATGCCTGACCTACCTGATGTAGGTTTTTCTAGGGTTTTCCCTGCATTTCTTTAGGCGAATGCCGGGTAGGATCCTTAAAATATAGCCCGGGGGCCCTAGTTAACCCTTGGCTACCTTCCTCTGCCCTTCCGCATCCCCCCTTTCAAATCCCTTCCTATGCTATTAATGGGGAGTTGCCACCATGTTGATTAGCCTCATGTAGCCTGTTACCCTAAAAAAAATATATAATATAGTTATGCTGATACACAGTATTTTATCCGAGATATTTCTCGGAGCCGTTATTGGGCTGTGAGCCACCTTCGGCAAAAGTTAATTCAACAATTATTGGGTTGTAGGTGGGGGGTTAGTAACTAATTTAGTCGTTATGCAATGCCAAACAAAACTGCAGGAATACAAAAATGAAGAAAGGATCAAGGATGTGGGAAGGGGTTAAAGGGAAGTGGAACAGGAAAACGAAGTCCACTACGAACGCCGACCGTTCGGAACAACCTCACATGAAATAACGCCCAACATGCCTCCAACATTTTAAATATGAAAATTATTTTTATAAAAAAGTAAACAATAATTAGAAATTTCAAATATTAATTAATTTATTTTATTAATAAATTAATTTTAATTAATTTTAGTTAACTGAAAGTGAAGACAGTATTTAACTGAACATTGTGATGATAATAAATCAGTTAATAAGTTCTTGTAATTGTAAATCTTTGTAGACGTAGTTGTATCCTTATTTATACACTACTTATGCGTAACATATAAATTGAGTAATCTGTACCCTGGAATATAAAACAACGTATGTAGGCCTATATTAAAAGTGGGGGATGTTTCGACGCGGATTTGCGTATTTTTCTAACTGCGAAAATATGAAGGTTTTTAAATTTTCTTAGTAATAGTTTCTCAATTTAAAGTTTCTTTGTATTAACTCTGTATTTAATATTACTACTACTTATTTATGATGGCAGGATGCCGGTATGAAAGCGTATTTAATGAAGGAAAGCTGCTACACTCAAGAATAAAAAAATTTCTGGAGTAAATTTTAGAAGAAGGGGGTTCAGAAGTGATAAATCTCGCTGGAAATCCAGATCTAATCACGAATATGCCGTTTCATACATTATGCGTTTATTTTAGAGGACAAAAGCGATTCTTTCTCCACAATGAACTTTTCAAAAAGGAGTGCGGCACGTGCGATGTACATACAAGGTATCACAAAATTAGATATATTCGTTCATCGGTCCTTCAAATACTTAATCTTAGTTTCTCTGCCGTTCAGTTATTATTCTCTGATGGCGTCAATTCCTCCAAAGCTGTCAAAAAATTTATATTTTTATCTTGATTAAATGAAAATAATGCGTCCACTTAGTGTTAATTTTTGACAGGGAGTTAGCTCTGTTAATTTTTCTTTAAGATATTCTTCTCCCCTACTTATCACTGCCCACTAAAATTACTAATTACATGCCCCTTAAAAATTAAAGTAATGTACATGACTAGTTCTTTCATATATATTTAATACATTTAAATTTATTTGAGATTTTATCAACTGTTGAGAACTTGACAAATTTTAGGACTGCGCCACTCTGGCGAGACTGGAACCCATGATTATGCGACAAACCACAGACTAGACCTGGGAATGCAGTCATAAATAATCTGCGCCGGGTGAAAGCTGGCGAGTGCGGTAAAGCGTTCCAAAACGTAAGAGGTTAGTAAAAACATATGATTGTCTAAACCAATGAGATTTCGTTGTCCAGGAATATCGACAGAAAGTGTCGATGTTATTCAGACTAAATGACATTCACCTGTAGAGTATAATCAAATATAAATTAATCCGAAACAGTAGATTGGGAAGACTCAATTTTAATCTTTTAAAATGGTGGATTACAATTTTAGGCAGCCCCAAATTACCACTTCACAGAAAACAAATTCGCTTCAGCCGTTCATCTGTAAAACGATAACCTGCACAAACTGTAAAAATCAGGTTTTGGAACGGCCGCGTTTTAGACTGTCGATGGCGGATGGATATTGCCATAAATCTTCTCAGAGATCTGTACATCATACAAAGATTTCGTTAAAAAATGGTCCAATTGTTCAGTTTGCGAATGAAACATGACAGACAGCTATCGGTTTCGGATCGTCTGTGGTAAAATGCATCCTAAAATCACTCAATTCAAAACACTAACAATTCCAGTATGTTGGCGTGCTGATTCCGTGACTGTCATAATCCTAGCCAATTGGTCCGTGCGAGTATCGACTGGAGTCTCGTAAACTAGGCTCTTCACATGTCACCCCAGAAGAAGTTGGTGTCATGTCTGGTCACCGAGCTGGCCATGAAACAGGACCACCGATACCAGTCCATTGTTGTCCAAGCAGTACTTCAATATGGTTCCTAGCGGATTGAAGACACTGTGATAAAAGTGCAGATGTTTCGTGCGGGTTGTTGCATTACTCTGTGTTGTGTGTTGCACGTTTTAATTATTGCATATTCCAGGGTTCTTCACTGGTGTGAAGGTATTTTCACAGAAACAAGGGTGACTGCGGTAAAAAACTGAATAAATTATAATTACAGTATTAATTTGTTAGTCGCCGGAGACCGTGCGTCCCATAGATCAAAATACTCGGAAGGTTTACTTGTACAACCTCTGTAAGATTGTCGGTGCAATTCTAATATTACTTAGACGTAGCTGTAACGCACTAACAGAATTTAATGTAAAAAAACGAAGATAATAAAGGATTTGTTAACATGTTCATCTTCAGTCCGTTCGATGGAGATTTTGATGAGATAAGAACTTTCATCTGTGGGCAGTCCTTATTGGTATATCAAGAGCGACACGCTTTCCTATAGACGTTCACCAACGTTATCTGAAATTTCTCAAAGAAATAACCGAACTTTTTCGTTCTCCTTACACGGCTTGGAGATCATTGATCTGGTCAGTGGTTCTTATTTCCACTCTCAGTGCCTGTGTCTCGCGTCCAACGGCGAGTGCTGTGTCAGAGAGACGGAATGAGTCGACTTCCATTTAATTGCTTACCCATGTTAGACAATTCCATAGGCAACTCTTGTACGCTTTCCAATCAAGAAGATATTCATATTGCTTAAACATGAGACAAATTGTCTCAGTTTGTAAACGAATCATTCAGGAAAACAAGCTCGATTGATTAAAAATCACAAAATTAAACTGATCAAGCAAATCTCGCAGTATCTGTTCGGCAACCTTCAGCGTGGGAACAGTTTGAGTAAACTATAAGTAAGGTCTGACCGTCGACAGTGTTAACTATTTCTCTCTCACCATTCACCTGGCTGTAAATCCAGGAAGTGCTACGCCCAGCTCTGGTTGAAATCATAAACAAAATTGTTCCATAGGCATAAATTTGTTTTATTTTTTAATTTCAATTTTTGTTTTTTATAAAGCAGCACGAAATCATAAATTCAGTATTAATTTTACATTTGTAGACTGAAACTATATTTAACGAAATTATTGTTTCTCAATTATTATTCCAAAACGACGATGTTTGAATAGTAAAAACTGCAGTTGGGATTATATATAAAAAAATTACTCCTAACTATTTCAACTTTACTTTTAGAAGAGTATAATGTATAATTATTAAATATTTTTTGTTGCACATAAAGATCCATTACTTTTAATTAAAAATTCGTGCCTCTCAAAAATACTATTGTTCTCTCGTAATTATTAACATTATTGTAAAATTACCTAGAATGTATAAAATCAAATTTGCAATAAAAGTTTAATAAATCAACAAATATTTTACCTGTAGGGTCATTCCATGACAAGTGACCAAATCGCCTTTTGTGTACCACCTTGGATTTTGATGAAATTTGGTGATAGTGTTGATAGTGGTGATGTGCAAAATCTAAGATTCACTAGTAGTATAGAGGGGGCGCCAGGGCCTCCTGAAAATAAGTCACCTGTGCAATTCAACCGTGCACGTGAATAGATTGTGAAGTTTTTGAAGTACTACTGTTGTGGAACTGTAGCAGCTAGCTTCCTGAAAAATGGCAACCAGAGACAACTATTTATGCTCTGCACGATGGTTGCAGTTCCAAGGTTTAAAAAGTTTTAGTTATCTCACAAAGTTGCTCAAATAATCCTTCACATCAATTTGGAGCATATTTTTCATTGCTTACAACTTAGCAACAAAACCTTCCAAAAACGTATGCTTTGGTGAAATAACCAAACCCATTACTTATTTTAACATGCCAAAGTATCAGCTATAAAGCTCACTTAGTTGTCAAGATATACGCTATTAAATATGAGTTTCAACTTTGACGCGTCAAATTTTGTGCATTTTCACACACAAATAGCAAAAAACCTTTTGCTACAATCAATTTACTTTTGTTACCATTGGAAAGAGCAGACTTTTTTCTGTTAGAGTCATCTTATTTCACTTTTGAGACACGTCATTTAAGGCCAGAAATTACTTAGAAAGCTCCAACAATGCACTCCAACAAAGGCCAGTCTAATCAATAATGAGGTTGCCTTGCCTGGTTATGACGCGTGGCCCCTAGGCGATGGTGTTTCAAATTTACGCCATGAATGAAGTGATGTGTACATACACACTCATTTAAAACATGAAATTCGTAGTGCCTCAGTCACCATGGACAAACGCAAGTATTTTTGATTTTGCAATGCATATATAACCTTCTAATAGCATTAATTTTATTAGATAAGATTCACATATTTCATAACCATAAATAAAAACCACTTAGTGAAATTAAGTATAATTAATACCAATAGTTTTAATGAACCAGTACAAATGATTTGCTTTAATCACATTCGTGCAGTATAATATCATTTAAAGGAGTGCAATTTTCAAAGTAATTTTTCTGCCCTTAAATGATGAGTCTCTAAAATGAAATTAGATGACAAAGAAAAAAGTGTTGTCTTTCCAATGGTAAAAAATGAACTTGATTGTAGCAAATGGTTTCTTGCAATTTGGGTTTGAAAATTCACAAAATTTGACACAAAATTTGAACCTCATATTAACTATTGTTCTTGAGAACAACGTGAGCTTGAAAGCTGATACTTTGGAAGCTTAAAATAAGTAATGGCTTTAGTTAGCTTACCGAAGCATAAGTTTGTACGTCTTTTTTCAAAGTTATAAGCCCGAAAAATCAACCTCAAATTGACGTGACGGTTTTTTTGAGCAACTTTCTGAGATAACAGCAATAAAAACCAAGACTTTTTAAACCTTGGAACTGCAACCATCGTGTACAGCATAAATAGTTGTCTCTGGTTGCACCACAACAGTAGTACTTCAAACTTCACCATCTATTCACGTGCACGGTTGAATTGCACAGGTAACTTTTTTCAGGAGACCCTGGCGGTCCCTCTATACTACTTATGAAGGTGAAAATTTACACAGAATTGTCTCAGACACATATCTGTCCCTACACAAAATTTCAGCAAGATTGGAGATGGTCACTAAAAATTTCATTTGAAAATTTGGTCACTTGGCATGGAATGACCCTGTACATATTCTATGAACTTGTCCATTGCAGTGTCTGTATATTTCCCTTTTAAGGAGATAATACATTATATTTGTTCAAGTTTCTCAGAAATCTGGTTGAGTGAACTCTCAATTAGGAGAAAATAGGAATTCTTGAGATTGACATAAAACTTGATAGGATCCTTTTACCGTAATAACTTTTACTATTTCCAACCTCTACTAAACAAGTAAAAAAGGGTCATCTGCAAAAAATAAATTTATTTCTTAAAGCTAACTTTAATATTTTCAATAGTAACAACTGGGAGAGTCAACTAACAAGAACAATATAAGAAATTACACGCTTCTTTAATAATATGTTAAACTTATAGGCTTCAATAATTATGTGAAAAGGTGTCATCTTGTATTAAATGAAAATATTTTTCTATGATCTTCGATTTCAAATAAAAACATTTATCATAACTAAGTTGTACCTGAAATAATTTTAATTTGAGCAAATATTTTCATTTTTTATGATTACAACGTTTCACCTAATTATTAAAAACAATGCAATTTCATCACGTAAATGATTTACGCAATTAACAAAAGCTATAAAGAAACTAGAAAATAAATTGCAATTATTCTACTGGAATTATTGGTAAATGTGC
Organism: Zhengitettix transpicula; assembly: GCA_037074705.1. Lineage (NCBI taxonomy): Eukaryota > Metazoa > Arthropoda > Insecta > Orthoptera > Tetrigidae > Zhengitettix > Zhengitettix transpicula. The sequence goes on along the minus strand of CM073591.1, from coordinate 181,349,251 downwards.
TTCTCTAAGACAAAGGATCCCAGGATACGAAGAACAACAGAGACGTACGTTAAATGGAACTATAGCTAACTAGTGACCGTCACCGCGTTAACAATGCCTACTGACAGTGAGGTAAAAGTGTGTTCACTAAGGCATCTTTCCAGGTTAGCAATTAAAATTTTTAAACCCACGGGTATTCATCCAAACCGTATGCGTTCCACATTCAACTAATAAGTGGAAAGAAATATTTTCATCACCATTCTTCAGCAAAGTTTGGAGATAGGTGGCAGAATGTACTAGCGGGTAGCTCTTACTGAATGCCGAACGCCTGCCACTCAGAAGCATATACGTCTCAAAACTAATTTGAGAACGTTAATTCAAAACCAGAGAAAAGGAGGCATCTTAGTAGGTATCCTTCGCTGTCTCTCCTCCCACGACTAACAAGCAAACCTTCCCGATCTCTTACGAACCTAAACATCCACATGGGGCGTATTGCTCATAAACGTTCACAGGAGTTCCCTGAGCGCGAGTATGGCTCCTGCGGGATCCAGTAGCTTGCCGTAAGCTCGTTTACCCGACCTCAATATCCCGATTGACGTTTGCCCGACAGATGCCTGTTTATGAAATAAAGCATAATATTAATATTGTACAACGCCCAATGTGTTGCGTATAATATAACTTATTATTATTGTAAATTAAGTTATTCATTAAAGTGTTGAACAATTTCCACCAAACTTGGTAAATGTATCCATTAAGATACAGTAACAAACCTTGAGGACTTCCCTACGACAGGGGTGGAAATTTCAAAAAAATATGCGATAACAGTCTATACAGGCGCCGAATAAATAGTTTTCGGGGTATAATTTCATTCCATAACGGCACGAGGACAGCTGTAAAGCTGAGATGAAACGGGGTTATAAAAATTGCGATGACGACCAAGATTTGTATAAAATCCGGTGTTATGATAGTCATGAGTTAGTTATGACGTTCCAACAGCACTGTTGTGTAGACTCCATATTACCCTTGGCATCATCTGCCTTAAATTCACCTTGAGCAGTATGTACGACCACTGTTTCTTGATCGAGTTTCTTGCTAGGATCCCTATTCTGTACCACTAACTTCACCACTATCCTCTATCATTGCTGCTAACTTATTTTTATTTAATTCTTCACTAGGTATTATATTTTTCTCTCCCTTCCGACGATAGGTTAGCTTTGCCCCCTCTTGGGTACCTATACTCACAAAAATTGCTAGGGTGCCACTATCCGATTTTTCGCTGCTGCCTTCAGCGTACCAACAAAATTCTATGTTATTTTTATGGCCCGATCGTCTATCGAATGTGCCTTGCTATCAGGGTGCGTCCCTGCTACCCCCACTGAGCTAAAATGAACTTCTTTTTCTAGAGGTGTCAAACTTGAAACTACCTCTTCAGGACGGCGATCAGGCCTGCCCGAACCCGATAGATTTTGGTGCACCATTACCGAGGTCGGATCGCGACATGAAACGACACCTGGCGTCAGAATCTTTTTCTCTGGCGTCTTTTGTAAACCATGGCGGATTTTAATCCTATTCTTATGACGTTGAGCCCTTACACTCACGTCAGACAGGGACAAGGGGAAAGATAAAGAGTCTTGGCTAGAGTTTTTTGGCTCCCTAGCCTGACTTAGAGGTTTTTTGGAAGTCTACAATTTTGATTTGTATGACAGACTTTTTACATAACTCACACTTTAGCTGTGCCCAGCAATTCCTTGCCCAGTGACCTCTCCGACCACATCTACCACAGGTTTGAACTTCTATTACTGGTATATTTCCTCTCTCTCGGGCTGGTACAGTTTCTACCCGTCGACCTGCGTTATTGGCTGACGCCACCCCCACACGCTCACGACGCTACTTCCCGCGGCGCATTTTTCCAGTTCTTCCTACAAATTGCGGCAAACTAACCCCGTCACCCCGCGATTTCACCAGATGTCTAATCTCTGCGTCTTATAATCCCGCTACAAAAGCAATTTTTAAGTGATCTAACATATTAACCGCTCCGTAAACATAATAACCAGTAGCGCGATTTTCATTAACTTCATGCGCTGAATATTTTGCCTTATTTCCCTCGCATTTCCATTCCTAACTTTTCTATCCTTCCAACCCACTGTTGCGCGGTTTCACCAGAAGTTTGTTTACTTTGAAATAACAATAAATAATAATTATCAAATAATTATCCTCTAGAGTTTGTTTAATTTCTTCCCACGTACTGTGAGGGCGATTGAGAAGTTTCTCTCTCGCCTCACCAGATACCTTCGATTCCACACATTTTAAAAGTAACCTTCCTCTTTCCGGCTTCACCGAATCTAAAGCAAGTTCTACGCTACCAATAAAATTTTTAAGTAGAGAAATAGAACCATCAAAATTCACGGTAATTAGTTTCGCGGCTTCAGTTACTGACACATATTCGTCATCTGGGTTAGGGTTATTGATAGAATTATTTGCATTGGGGATCTCCATTTTTAACTCTGTTATGTTTAATTCTACTACGGGTAAAGGACACATATTCATCATCAGGGTTAGGGTTATTGATAGAATTATTTGCATTGGGGATCTCCATTTTTAACTCTGTTATGTTTAATTCTACTACGGGTAAAGGATCAATTACACTAGTAGTTTGACTTCCTACTTCACACTTTGGCCTGGGCGAGCTTAATATATTAGCTATTACACTTGACCTGGTTACTATTGGCGTATGAGAATTGAATTTATCACTTAGGGAATTGACTCGCCGAATAATCCAGCAGGGTGTCTCTAGAGATGAAACTCGTCCTCTCAGCGTCCATGAAACTACTTCTACAGCCTCGTCGCAGGATACAGCATCGGTGTCGTGACGATGGCCCCTGGAATCGGTGTTGAATGAGAAGAGGATCAGTTGATATGTCCCGTTCATCAGTCAGATGAAAGAGGTCTGGTATTGCCAATATTGGCGTGGAATTGTCTCTGGATCTTATGTTGTCCAGACTCGCTTAGCTGCCGGCCGGCCAGTTATCAGGCGCGCCTCGCGTTGCCAAGCCAGCAGGAGTATCTCGTTCCTCGGACAGTCGGTGCATCCTGGACAATACTGGAATTGTAACAAATTAAGGTTCACTCGCCAGCGTCCACCTAAATTGGATGTGTTTCACACTTATTTTTCGCTGCACGTGCTAGAGAGTGTCATTCCCAGAAATAAAACACTTCTGTCGCCAATAGCGCCCAGAAAACACGCCTCTGAAGTCGCCTACTCCGCGTGCAGTCAGAAGCGTTGATCAGGCGCCCGCAACTGGTCTCGAAGTCGGCTGAACACCCGATCAAGTTCACCTAAACTGAGAAACCCCAAAACTCTGGCACCATGTAATGCTACCGCCCGCCGCGACCGAAGCCACTGGTTGGAGTGGTACGGGCGATTACAAGAAAAAGGGGGAAAATGTAAGAATTGCGAGGAAAGATGACAGGAAAGTTGGTATCGGGGGTAGTTCGGCGTCAAGTTAGCATCGTCAAGTGATTCGGGTTAATTCATTCAGAAGATAATTGAAGAATAAAGAAGATTTATTGAATAAATACAGGAAAAACTAGGGTGACCAATCTAGTGAGTCCCTGAGATCAGACTGAGGTCTGGGACGCCTTCAAACCACCGAGGTGCCCCTCCTTGGCTTGAACGCGCCCAAGAATCCTCCTCCAATCCCCTGTTTGCGACCAGGGCGCTCGGGCCAAACGGAGCTCGACCAAGCTCGCACGTGTCACCTAAAGCGCGGAATTTGCTGATGCAACACGGCACGCACCCGTCCGGTGGAAAAATACTGGGTCTGTCTCATCTTGAGGCTTGTAACGCGCAAATAAGTTGCTTAATGCGTTCAGAAGTCAATAAAATCAAATAAAATATTACAATGTTATAATTAAACTCAGCGCCACCCATAACACTGGATTTGACACAAATATCGATTGTTTTGCTATATTTTTATGTAATGCCACTCCACCTCCTCCCTAAAGGCTGCTCCCTATTAAGCCCGATAGGGCTTGAAATTACACACTAAGAATTTGTAGAGAAATATTATGAATCTCATTGTTCCCAAAATATATTTATTCGACGCAAAAACCGGTAGGTAAAGATGTTTGAAAAGTTCTACCACAGCCCACGCTCACCAACCTCTCCCGCCCCCCCACTCCAGCCAGCCCTTACCCGCACGTTTGACAAAAATAAACTCAGCGACATCCATAGACATGATTTGACTCGAATCTCGGTTGTTTTCGCATAATTTTTTTGTATCTTCCGACCACCCCAACCCCAAAACGTGCGCGCCTCTCATAGCAAAAGGGGTTGAAATGTTACAAACAACATAGGTATAAATAATATCAACTCCTACAATTATTTGTTCCACGCAAATATCAACCATTCAAGGTGTTTGATAAATTTCACCTCCGTCCAAAATGGTTAAAAGTCCAATTGAATGTCATAATTAAACTCACCGACATGCATGATTCTGGATTAGACTCCAATCTCCGTTGTATTCGCGTTTTCTTCTTGTAACGCCCCTTGTGCACCTCCCTTAATGGTGCTCCTTTCCCATGCAGTAAGGTGTTGAAATGATACACAAACAGCATCCAGAAAAACTTTAACAAATCCAATGACACCGACAGACAATTACTCGACACAAATATCGACGGTATCAGCCTGTTTTTTAAATTTAAGTCTTAACTCCACAGATTTTCCAACTATTTAAGAATATGTTTACCAAGTTTTGCTGCAATTTATCCAGGCTTTTAAATTTTTGTAAATAATGTACAAACATTATTTTTTCTTACATAGCCAGCAGAGTGGCAGGGCATTTATTTAGATTTGCCCAGAAAAGAAATTAATTCTATAATTATCTATTGCTTAACACGTGATTTAACTAGAATAAAGACCATCACATTCTTTACTATTAACCCCTTGATTGATAAAACCCAACATATGCCGATAGCAGATAACTGTCAATTTAAATACAGATGATGAACTATATTGCCAGCTCTATACATAGAAATTTAATGAATCCCGCCGGCATTCATATTTCGAATTTACCCCGCGTAATGTAAACAAACAGTCTTAATATTTGAAAAATAAATATGGCTGCGAAATTTAACTTATATTTTCAGCAAGCAACGTAAAGTATTTCGTATTGTTTTTTATCAACATTCGATGTATGTATTGCTGGATATTTTTTTTTTATTCAACCAAATATTTCTGTTTTATTTCATTACGAAAAAATGAAGCATATTTTTATGACGCGTAAATGTCTCGTTTGTCTCACGCATCAACGTAATATGTGACGTCTCGGTCTCTTGGCGCGCAGTAATTTAACACTAAATTACAACATTAACTCAAATGGGCAAGTCCGTAAAAATATTTGATCTACAATTCTTTCTATCTTTATGCTAGAGGTTTCTCACCCACACAGTACCGGTTCTCGTGTTTTGAAGAATACGTGTACCAATTTTTGTTGCATTCTATCCACGCGTTTAAATTGGTATAGAAATTAATGTAAATATATACATACTTACATACAAATATACACGCTGTTTTATTATATAGATAGACAGATATAGAAGAGATTTTTTTTGACGTGGGTTTTGTGGCTACAAAAAGTGCCTTAACCAGACATTCTGTAATTTACCAATTAATTGTTGACTTTTAACTCACGGACGCCTCATTGCGCTCCTCCCAGCTTCAGGCTTTTCAAACACTTTCCACATTTATTGGGCAGCCTCGTATTTTAAGTGCTGGGTGCCTTACACGAACGCCAGGAAATGCGGATAAATAGTTATAATCTGTCTGTACTGCACATCTGTCCGCTATGTGTCGACAATTAAATCAGAATATTCTACCATTAAATATATAGAAGTTTTGTTAAGGAATGTGCAGAAGTATTTATTGTGATTAACATGACCAATTTTTTGCTTGTTGACCGAAGAAGCGGTTCTGCGCAACCGCGCGTTTTCTTGAGGTATATATGAGAGCGCATGTGAAGCGCTCATCAGTAACGCACGACTAACGCACTAGCTCCTGCATCAATTTCGTAAGCCTGCAACGGGCGACGAATGATTGGATGATCATAGTCCGGTGCACCATGGCCTTTGAGAACCGAAAAGGTGAGTTGCTCAGGATTTGACTCTTCTTTCACTAACATAAAATTGGTCCTCCGATATCGAATTCTGATCCGCGATTTGGAAATATGCGGAAAATTGCATTAATCGTTAGTCATTTTGTTGTTCGAAACCTCGTATTCGGCGTGGAATAAAAGTAACTAACTGTACATTCCTGAATTTATTCGTACCTCTAGTTGTGAGTTATTCGTTGTCGTTGTTGTAATTGCATATTGTTTTTGAAAGGTAATTAAATATTGGTTGATATATTTCAATTACAAACATAGTCGTGTACTTGTTTCTTCTTTTATTGGCACTATAACCCAATGTGAGTTTTGGCCTTATTAACAATTTTCTTCCATTCCGCCCTCCCGTGTGCCAGTCTCTGCCATCCTCTTACTTTCATGGTTTGTTTATCCTTCTCGATGTCATCTACCCATCTTGTCCGGGGTCTCCCCCTTTACCTCCTCCCAACTGGCTTCCAGGCCACAATCCGTCTAGGTGTTCTGCTTTCATCCATCCTAAGTACGTGTCCCACCCAGACAAACCTTCTGCTCTTGATAAACCTAACAAAGTCCTCGTTATTCATGAGCTGCTCTAGTTCTCTGTTTGTTATAATTCTCCATTCGTACATACAGGTCCGTATATCCTTCTCAGTATCTTGCGTTCAAATATTCTGAGTAAGTGCTTATCCACGTTTCACATCCGTAATCACTACAGATCTTATAAGTGTTTTGTAAATTTTTAACTTCAATTCCCTATTTAACATCTTGGATTTCATTAAATTTCCATACTTGTAGTAAGTTCTGTTTGTGGTTATTCATAAAAAGGAAAAAACTAAAGATTATTCAGGTTACAGTTACAAACTAGAAACTCGCTTTCGAATTGGTCTTTAGTCGACTGGAGAAATATTTAGGGAGCAATATTACTCCAAATTGTCGTTGGTAAATTCGCTGTTGATGAAATATAATATCGGAGAATTATTCCGAAGTAGAAATTAATTCTCAATTGTCGGTTTCGTTAGTTAGAAAGAATTCAGAATTGCTGAAATAGTTCCATCGTTTTGTCGTTAGTAAATGGGAATAAATTCTTAATTATCGTTGTTGTTTGTTCGGAATAATTAATACTGCTGAAGTATTTCGTCGTTGTTGTAGATTACTTCATTCGGGAATAATTTCATTGTTCTTTGGTTGTTGCTAGGTCGGAGAAATAGCGTAGTTGAAATATTTCTTAATTGTGTAAATTTATTTAGGAGAATTAGTATTTGCAGAAACGTATTGTTCATTATCGTCGTTGTAAGATAAAATTGTTAAGATCATTCTACTTCATTAGAAACATTGTATTTTTCGTATTTTTCTGCGAGTGAGTTTTGTACGCGTACAGCCGTGACTAAACGGACACCAGGAAGCTGGCGTAGCGGTTTTAAGGCAAGTCACGGCGATTTTCAGTTACTGGAAATTAACACGTGATGTTAACATAATTTGGAATATTTTTGTACGTGTTCATAATAATTGCGCAAGTCAATGAGTTGTAAAATGCCGATCATTGATGAATATAAATTCATTGTTAAGAAGTTAGCGGCGAAATTTAAAAACTTGCACGATTATGCCACAATCTTGGGAACCGAAAAAGAGAGACCACATTCAAAGACAAGGTTCCGTGTGATGGCGCAATCAATAGATGAGGATTATGAATCATTTCACGACAATATTTTGAAAATTGTTGCGTATAACTCGAAGAATCACATAACGCGTCAATCGCAGCCTTTGATTATGATTATTTTTCCATTATGACGGCGATGGAGATTCACATCGAACCTAACCAAGTGAATCACTCGAACTGGTCAGTCAGTCGTAACGTAATAGGGACATCAGCAGAAATCGCTATTCAAAGATAAATCTACTGGAATTCGCCGGAGATATCAAACAGTGGACGAATTTTGCGGCTCTATTTCGAGCCACAGTACATCAGAATAAACAGCTAACTGACTCGCAGAAACATTTTTACTTGAGGTCGTCCGTAAACGGAGAGGCACTATCGCTAATATCAGCATTGGCTCTAACTGGCGAAAATTACAAGTAGCACAGGATGTCTTGCAAAAAAACATTTGATAATAGTCACCTGCTCACCAACTCGTATTCGAGTCGTTATTGAACGTTCCAGGGACGACCGTTGACGCACGATCAATTCGAACAATGGCTAGTAGCGTTGCCGAATTTATTGGACCTTTGACAGCTTTAGGACACAATACTTAGGAATGGACGATTCCCGTTATTTATGTCATAAGCAGGAAGATTCATGCATCCCTGCGTGAAAGCGGGGAAAAATTCGTATTGATTAACTCGTCCCCCTCGAGTTTGCAATTCGTGCAATTTCTGAACGAACAAGCGCGAGTTCTGGAAGTCGTACGTCCAGAAAAAGTTGAACCTCGGCCCGAAGCCAGAACAAGGTTACGATAGAGTGTAAAGGCACATAACCACGCGATTGTTTTCTCATGACGCAACATCCTGCCAAACATTTCTGCAAAAGTCACCCTTATATCGTCTTAAATTCGGAAAGCAGATCGGAATTTCCTTGAGATGTTTAAATAAAGGGCGTTTTTTGCGTGAATGTAAGCGAAAATCTGGTTGTAAATATTGTAGCGGTAGGCACCGCTCGCGTTTACATTTGAACGAACGGCAAGAGGGTACTCAGGTTAGCGGATCTGCGTCAGCGAAACCCAAAGGTAATGTCCGCGCAGTAAACATGTCGGAGCGTGTTGAAAATGTGAATGGACGGAAATTTCGATTAAATCAGACACTCTTTCCCACGGTCTCAGTAAAAGTTCGCGATCGATATTGAAAATTCTTTTTAGTGTATTATTGGACTCGGCTAGCGAAGCTAACTTTATTTAGAGAGATTGTTGTACTTGGTTGAAGCTGAAAACTGAATCAACAGAAATACTCGTAATTCGAAATGCGGAAACCACTCTAGGATTTGCCAATCAGGTGACTAGATGTGAATTCGAGCCTGTTGCGAATCGAACATAGCAATAAATGTATTGGTGGTTAATAATATCACCACAACCCCATCCACAACAACGGAGAAAATAAACAAGTCGTGGCTACGGCAGCAGAAGTTAGCGGATCCTAGTTATTATCGGAGCAAGGCAATAGACATCCTGATAGGGGCCGAATGGTTTAGTTATGTGGTTCTAGGTGGACCAGACCCGGGAGAGGAGAAATCCCGAATATCATAAATACGATTTAGGGAATCTGTCCTATCGAAAGGGTGGACCGAGTCGCCAACCGAAAAGGAAATTTGTCATTAAGAGTCGATAGTATTCTCGATTGTGCATCGCGAGTTATTTCTCCCAGGGAATTTCTGAGTCACACCTTGTGCCTTAAGGACCAGAGTGGCTCGCACAAGATTCGGAGAATTGGTCAGTTCGTCAAACAGCCGTTGGAGGAAGAAAATCTGGAGATAAAAACGCATTGTTTGGTTAACAAATCAGGAACCGACGTTATTATTTCCATGACCAGCTGTTTAATCGTACGAACATTTTTGTTAAATTGAAGAGCATAGTCGCGTGGATTTTAAGATTTGGGACGCGAAAGAATACCACATCTGCTTTAACAGCCGCAGAATTACATAATGCAAGTGTCGCGTGCGTAAATCTGGCTCAGCATAAGGGGGACGGCAGATCGCAGCACGTGCCCATGAAATTAAGGCAGGTAAACGCTTTCCTCGATTATCAGGGAATCCTCTGGGTGGGCGGGAGCCTACAACATTCGGCCCTACCCTTTGAGAAAAAACAGCCCATACTGTTGTCGAAGGCAAACCCACGAAGCAGCATGATAATACGGCATTATCATGAACAGTATCTGCATCCTGGTACGAATACTTTACATTCGATTATCCAACGACAATTCTGGATATTTTTCGGCCAGACAATTAATTCGTAGCCAATTGAGGCGATGCTTGCATTTTTTCGGACGAACCCAACCTCCGTACAGCCCCTTTTGGGAAACCTGCCAGCAACTCGGCTTCACGCATATAAACCGTTTTCGATTTGTGGGGTCGATTTCGGAGGACCCTATGAGCTAGTGAAAGGAACCCCAGGAAAATTAAGGGATATATTTGCCTGTTCGCGTGGTTTGCAACGCGCGCAGTCCATCTTGAATTAGTATCGGATTTATCCACACAAGGATTTCTAGCAGCTCTTCGTCGTTTTATCGCAAGTCGGAAGTTGATTGCGGCACCAGTTTCGTTGGAGCAAAAGGACAATTGGAACAATGGAGACGTGTCGTGTCAGCTAATGAGTTCAACAACAAAATAGGGGATGAACTGGTCGTTAGGGGAATATAGTGGCATTTGAATCCTCCTGCTAGTCCTTACTTGGGCGGACTCTGGGAAGCTGTAATAAAATCCGCGAAGAAACTGATAGCTCGTGTAGTGGGATCTCAGGTCTTAACATACGAAGAATTTTACACTTTGCTGGGGCACATAGAAGCGACATTAAATTCTCGCCCGCAGAGCCCTTTAAGATTTTCACGCCCTAACCCCAGGCCATTTCTTGATGCTAGAACCCCATCCTTTATTGAACCGGATTTGAGTGGGATTAAATCATTTAAACAGCGATGGGACTTATTGAGTAAATTAAGTCGTTCGTTTTGGAAGCAGAGGTCGCTCGAGTATCTAAATAATTTACAACAGCGTCACAAATGTATGGATCGCCCTCCCAACTTACACTCCGGAGAATTGGTCCTTGTTAAAGAGGAGCATCTACGTTGGAAATTAGGACGGATTGTGAAAACGTTTCCAGGAGCAGATGGTACTGTTAGTGTCGCAGAGGTGCGGACTGTTCACAGCACATTTACGAGGCCTACGAGGAAATTGGACCCTTTGCCCTGCAAAGCGGCAATTGGAAGATGCCCTTCGGAAAAAATTGTTTTTTGTTGTAATAATTAGGTTGGTTCATGTTGTTTGTTGGATTCGTTTTAAGATCTAATAATTTTGCTTATTTGACTATTGTATATATGTATATATATTTCGGTTATATATATTTTTTGAATAGTTCATTTTGGTAGATGTATTATTGGTTTATTGTTAGTTTTAACTTGCAATTGGTCTATTTCGACTAGGTCCTGGATTTGTGAATATGTACGACTGCATTACCCCACCTCCCTCTTTCAAAGGTAATCGTTCGCGTGCTGGAATTTGTTGTCGTTCGAGATATACCATAACCCATCGTAACCTATGTCTTTCCCTTCCGTGGGCCTCCCGCTAGGACGTGGAATCTCCATCTCAGCCCCGATGGAGTGAAGATTCGTTGTTCATTCCTCATAGGATCTGGATCTCCACTCTATCCTACGGGTTATGGCTCTGTCGTTTACCAGCACGAAGTATCCATCGGGTGTAAAAACGAGGTTTCTAGGTGGGCGGTATGTTAAGGAATGTGCAGAAGTATTTATCGTGATTAACAGGACCAATTTTTTTGCTTGGTGACTGAAGAAGCGGTTCTGCGCAACCGCGCGTTTTCGGTTTCAAAACGCTATTCAGCGTTTTTTCTTGAGTTGTATATGGGAGCGCGTGTGAAGCGATCATCATTCCACCATTACATCTTCTATCTTCAATTACACACTCTGTCAACAAGTTCCACTTAGCCGCTACCCTTTTCATCGACATCCAAAAATCGTATGATAAAGTCTGGATCGACTGCTTGAACTAGGTATCCACCCCTCTTTCGTTAAGCTAATTCAAGCCTTTCTCGTTCACAGAAGTTCTTTCGTATTTAGAAGAAACTCCTCCTCGACATTAGCGACGAAGCGCCTGTATCCAACACCAGGGCGCCGATGAACTTCGCCGAGTACTTCCCGAAGGATTATGACAACGAACCTCCTAATCCTTTCAGCAAGTTGTACGAGAACCGGCGAACGATACGGTTTATTCCTTTTCCAAGGTCGGCCGTGTCCCTCTACGAGGAAGAATATTTCATGCAGCGACTCTAAGAAAATGATGTTGCTGAACTTTGTATGTAAATTCTAAAAGAGAAAAAAATGTAAATTTTCAGAATTCTTGTTTGGCTTTGTCCTTTTGGCAAATTTTTGTGGGAATTCAATGTTCGACCCAATAAAAAACATTGTTACTCAAATGTTCTTTAAAATTTATTGTTTTTTTTAGTTAGAGTAATATGTATCACTTCTATATTCAGACCGTAAATAATTTTTTTAAATGTTTGCTCTCAATAGTTGAGTCTCTGTCGTATTACAAGATTTATTTGAAATTATTTGAAGAAAGACAACGAGGATTACATGAAGTACGCTCAAAACGTTTCTGGCATCGTGATTCGGCACATAGCAAATGGGTGAAATTTCTATCTAACAAATTCAAATATACGGTACAACAATTTGTAATTTTGGTTTTCCAGTAGGATCTTTGAAACTAGCACTTGCCTCATACGGTAAAATTATTTGAAATTATTTATGATAATGATAGTTTAATCGCAATAAACTTAGAAAATAATTACCATGTCTCTAAAATAATTCTTGTACTTTTATCGATTTCATTTAGATGATACGAATAACGTTCAACGTTCCTTGCATTAGAATGATTTATAATTGTGCTTTCTTCTTCGTCTAGCACGTGAATGTTTTTGTAGTAATTTTGATATAGAATTTTATTGAATCCAACAGCCTGAAGAAATAGGCCACCATTTTATTTGATAACAAATAACTATGCGAAACATGGACATGACATTTTTCAGTGTATATCTTAAAGGGGTAAGAAAAGAGTATTTTAAATAATAGAAATGATTTGAAATGTTACACAGTTCTCCCTGAATGATATATTCGTCTGTATCTGGACCTTCACGGGACAGAAATAAACAATTTTAATACCCTCCAATATATTCTGAAGTTCCTCGTAGTGGTAGAATTCGAGTGTTAATAGTTTTCGTGCCGACCGCCAAGAGATATGGCTTTTCTTTGAAATCTTTTCACACAGTTTGCGTTTAATTAAACAACTTTAAATGATTACTGTGTAATACATTATTTTTAAATTAATGATAATTTAGAAATATGGTAGTAGGAAAAACTGCATTCTCGTTTAATATTGCAATGCAAATTAGAGGTCATTAATGATTTGATAATTGGATATTTATGGTGGATTGTTAGCGGCACCAATTTCAAAGGCGACAATGGACAGGCGGGCTATTGTTGTGTTGAACCGCGAGGGTTTGGACAGTCGGGAGTTGGAAGTCGAACAACGAACTACGTGGCAGGCATATAGATCTAGCCCGAAAGATTACAAGTTTTGCGATTGAGTATAAAGTTTTGGACAGTTAAACACATCGAATACGGCTGCAAGGAGTTACCTAATCAATCACGCCACAATAAACATCTATAAGTGCCGTGACCGTCATCAATTCCGCAGAGAGACAATTTGAAACAATCTGTCCAACCAATAATCCGGAAGGAGCAGCAGTTTCCAGAGGAGAGACCCGAAAGTTACGACCGTGTTTTTGTTTAATCAAATGTAAATTCAGTGATTTCATGGCCTTTTAATGTGAATTGTGAGGTGAGCCCGAGCCCAAGAGAGTTTAAGCCTGGTACCAGCAGACGTTTTGTAAGTACAAAGAAATTTGATAAAGTTTTGTAAACGATAACTAAAGATAAAGTCGTCAGATTTCGATTTCACGTTTATTTGATTGTTTAACTTCTTAGGTTGTAAAGGAATTTGATTGTTTTACGTAAATATACAGGTTGTTTCTTTACTTAGAAGGCCCAGATAAATGACCCTGAGAAAAGAGTTGTAAAATCTATAAAATTGAAAAACTTTAAATGTAAATAATCTCATTTAGAACTGTTGTAATTTCATCTAAATAAAAGTAATTGTCTTGTAAAGTTTTAAGGAATGTCGTAATTATTTTTAAATATTTCTCTTTAAATTAAAAAAATATAATTGATTCGTAAACCAACTATTGAATTAAAGTCAGTGAAATAATCTTTGTTTAAATGAATTGTTCAATTAATATCCTTTTTATCATTACAATATATTTCATTGCCAATATAAATTTGATATTCAGTATCACGCGTAAACGTGAATATGTAAGCAATATGTTTTTATACTACATGAATTTTAATTGCAATCTTCCATCCCGTTTCTGTCACCTTATCTCAACTATCTTGTAGTTACTTTTCGAAAATTTCTAGTACAATGTTGCCTAATATGTGACGTCAACAATGACGTCACCTAGCATTAGAGACGCAGGAAGGCAACAGAAAGCAGTGTCACATGTAATACACAATCATATACTAATAACGTGCAAGTGAATGAATAACAATTAAAGCACAGAGATTGCAGGAACCCAGTGTATAACAACGAGCATGATTACTCGTAGCCACAAATGGGAACTTAAAAGTAAGTAGTTCATAATTTCAATTGCTTCCAGTCTTTAATAGTATTTTCGTGATCGTCTCTAATGAATAGTGTTGCTATGCGGTACGTAGAAGTAAAGCATGTTTAATTTTCTCTAATAATCAGAGTAAGATCTCCTTTTTTATTTTTCATTTGTGATCACAGTTGCCCTTATAATGCCGGTGCGCTCGTCCTGTTTGTTTGTGATTTATAATTTATTCTTGATATTAAATCATTAAAAATTATACACTTATCAGACATGATTCCTTCTCTTAGAAAACAAAAATTTCAAAAGTCATCCCATGCTATGAAACGTGAATATGTACCACGATGTCGTAACGATTTTATGATTGTCCACTAAAGTGTCATAATTATCATTTGGTCTCTCCGTCGCCGACGAAGATATAGTGCCCATAGATTCCACTTCTCTGCAGTGCCGCGTCACGGCTCCACAGTTTATTTATCTCGTTATAATTGCAGATAAATTTAAAGCTTTGAAAAAGAGGACACGAATAGATAGAGTTTCATTTCTTGTTTCGAATTGCTGTCCCTGTGGGAGGTCACATTAAAGAGGGATGTGCTGAAATCGACATTTTGAATAGGAAAGTGATCTAACTTTTTGGTAAATAACACGATTTCGTTTTCTACGTGATGATTTTCTCTGGTGCTGATTTAGTCTGTCCCAACGACACTATATAAGACATGTCTTTTTAGATTATAAAAAACCAGTATTTTTCGGGGATATAGCAGAGATTTTGACTTTCCTTCTCTTATACTCCTATACTACTATAGACTTGCCAGTAACTAACGTTATGTATTACATTTCCCCTCTGCTTGTTTTTCTCTGTCGTCTCTATTGTAAGCATAATTCCCTAACATCTGCTGTATGTGCTTATATACATATATAGTGTAACGATTAGACTTTATTACCATGTATAAAAAAACTTTATTACATAAAAATACAAAAAAAAATACATTAAAAAATTGATTGGGCGCCAGCAGGTATACATATAGTCTGCAAAAAAAAACAATAATTAGCTCCGGCTTGTATAATGAAATCCTCCTTCTCTACAAGGTAATGTGGGCCGCTCGGTGGCTATTCATAAACAGAGCCTAGTTCCGTACTGTGTAAAAAATCTTTAACGTCTGAAGGCACTTTACATTAATGGTGACCCTTACTTAATCTTGTAGCATCAGCCGACTTGCAGCGGATCACTGGTGTTGTAGCACCCCACGATCTCCTTCTTCGGCCTCACGCGATGGACGTCCACACTCCAAAACTTTTGTTCGTTACAGCTCGCCAAATTTTGCACCCTCTCGCCTCTCTCACTTAACTTTCAGTCTTCTGGTCAGTCTCCCGGGTGCGGAGTATATACCCTTACTCCGCCGCCCCCCCAAACGATGCAAAAAAAGGGACCGCGTACCCTCGGCTTCTCAGGGCAGCTCCGGCGCACGTGCACTTTTAATTCATTCCGCCAAGACCCTCTGAGACCCTCTCAGGCCCGCTGACAAAGGGCGGCCACTTACCGATGTTATTCACTACAATAGCGATGAGACAGTCAATCAAGGTGTTCATTTCGATTTAATTTCTGTCGATGAAGCAATTAGATGGTAATAAAAGATTTACAATGATGTTAATTATTTATTATTAATTTTAAAATTACTAAAGTAACTACTAATCCTTCGACGAATAAATTTCCTTGTGGTAGAAGAGTTCTATCCATTTTTTTCACCCTTCAATTTTCAGATTTTTTTTCATTATCCATTCTACGAATGTTTAATTTGTATGAATCCTTGCTTTACCCCGGAGTTTTTACTAAAAAATTTGAATTGTAGCTTTTGTAGATGTATTTAATGATATTCTCAAAACTTTCAGATATTCATTCATGATTGATAGATTTCAGAAATGTATCCTTAGGAAATGTTTAAAATAAATTATATTTAAATCTGTTCGCAACAATTATGGACATTATTGCAATATGGTTTATAAATGACACATTGGTTGGTCTGATACTTTCGTCAGTGACCGCGTTAATTTTTCGAGTATTATTCACAAAGAGTTGCTGAATTCAGCAACATAACCCCGATTTGTCTGGAATCTCTTATTTTTTTGTAACTCATCTCTACATCTACCCGTGCTCCCCTCTCATAACGAAAGATTTGAAATTATACACAAAATAGTTGCAGAAATACTATCAACCTAATTAATTATTAAAATAATTATTAAAATCAAATATGGACCTCGATTGCATGTTTCAAAATTTCCATCCCCGACCACCCCGTCCCGGGCGTTAAATGGAAAATTTAATGTCATAATTAAACTCAGCGCCACCAATAACCCTGGATTCGACACCCCCACCCCTAAGGGCAGCTCCCCTCCCAATCCAGAAAGAGGTTGAAATTATGCACGGAGACCGTATAGAGAAATGTTAATAATATCATTGATCCCGAAAAATATTTATTCGACGCAATAAACGCGGCCTAATAACATGTTTTACTATTTCTACACCCTCCCAACACGTTCCACCCCATCCAATCCTCGCGCATTTCTCAAATTGTCATAAATAAGCTCAGCGACATGCATTACCTTCGATTTTAATGGAATCTCGTTTTTTTAGCGTTATTTTCCAATAATTCCGCTCCACCCCCACCCCTCAGGGTGCTTCCTTCCCGTTCCGTAGGGGGCTCAAATAATGACCAGATAACATCGGAAGAAACTCTATCAATCTCTTTGACCCATAAAATATTTTTCCGCCTACAATATCGGCTGTTTTAGGATGTTTTCATGTTTTCATTCTAAACTCTAAGTGAGCTACACTCTCATGCCGAAAGGGGTTGAATTTTTACAATCAGTAGATATATTATCAACGTTATTGACCCTGACAATTATTTATTCCGCGCTTATATCGACCAGTTAACATTTTTGAAAAATTCCCCCGTCCACCCTGGGAGTTAAACGGCCAATTGAATGTTATAATTAAACTCAGAAACATCCAGAACCATGGATTTGACTGTAATCGCGGTTTTATTCGCGTTATATATTTGTAACACCTGTCCAACCCTAAGGGTGTTCGTTTCCCATGCTGTAAGATAACATCGGTAGAAACACTATAAATCTCTTTGAACCCTAAAGGTATTTATGCGAATCAAATATCATCTGTTTTAGTATGTTTTAATATTTCCACAATCGTCCTCTACAACACCTAAGCGTGATTCCCTCTCAAGGCGAAAGGGGTTCAAATTTTACACACGAAATCGGTAGAAATTTTAACAACCTAATTAAACCTGACAAATATTTATTTCACGCAAATATCAACCGTTTAACATGTTAGAAAATTTATAACGCCGCCCACTACATCTCTAAGCGTGCTCCCCTCTTGTGCCGAAAAGAGTTTAACTAATACACATACAACCTTGGTATAAAAACTATCAATCTAATTAACCTTTGAAAATATTTATTCAACGCTAATATCGGCAGCGATTGCATGTTTCAATGTTTCACCCCCGTCCACCTCTGCCCCTGGGGGTTAAATCGCCAATTGATTGTCTTACTTAAACTCAGCGACATCCATAACCCTGGATTTGACTACAATCTCGATTGTTTTTTGCGTTATTTTTATGTAATGCCACCCACCCTCACCCCTAAGGGCAGCTCCCCTCCCATCCCGAAAGGGGTTGAAATTAAACACGGAGACCATATAGAGAAATTTTAATAATCTCATTGTTCCCGAAATATATTTATTCAACCCAAAATAACTTATTTTAAAATTCTACCCTCCGCCTACATCCACCCAACCCCTCCAAACACAGCCTACCCCAGCGCGTAGCCCAGATTGTCATAAATGAACTCGGCGACATCCATTACTTTTGACTCGAATTTCGGTTGTTTTCGCATTATTTACGTATAACCAGCTCCCCACCCCTAATCATGCTCCCCCCTCATGCAACAAGGGGTTAAAATTTGACACACATTACGTGGATAGAAATACTATAAATCTAATTAACCTCGAAAAATATTTCTTCCACGCAAATATCAACCATTTTACATGTTTGAAAATTTCCACCCCGTCCATCCGGGGGTTACTTATCATACTTAAACTCAGCAACATACAAAAGCCTGAAAAGGACTGTAATCTCGGTTTTATTCGCGTTATTTATTTGTAACGCCCGTCCACCCAAACCCCTAAGGGTGCTCCTTTCCCATGTTGTAAGAGGTTGAAATTTTACTTAGATAACATCGATTGAAACTGTATCAATCTTTTTCATCCCTAAAATTATTTATCTGCCTAGGCTGTTTTACCATGTTTGAATATTTCCACCCCCACTCATATGTGTGCTTAACTCATGCCGAAAGGGGTTGAAATTTTACAAATAACATAAGTAGATATATTATAAACGTCACTGATCTCAACAATTATTTATTCCACAAATATCGACCATTTAACATGTTTAAATGGCCAATTGAATGTCATTATTAAACTCAGCTACATCCATAAAACTGGATTTGACTCCAATCTCTATTGTGTTAGCGTTATTGTCTTGTTGCACGCGTCCACCCCAACCCTAAGGGTGCTCCGTTGCGATGATGTACGGGGTTGAAATTATAGTCAGATAACATCGGTAGAAACACTATCAATCTCTTTGAACCCTAGAAATATTTATCAGACTCAAATATCGGCTGTTTTAACATGTTTGAATATTTACACCCCCGCTCCTGGGGTTGGTAGACGTGTCTCGACCCGACAGTGTTTGTTTCCTGGTTGCAAAGAACACGTGTACGAAATTTGGTGAAATTTGCTCCATCGGTGTAGATTTGTATAAGGAAGGAACCTACATACATACAAACACACTGCTTTATTTATAAGAAGAAGAAGGTATCATTTGCTGAATGTTTATTGATATCAATAGATAACATACATTATAATCGCATCACTATTTTTTTACTGGGGCATGTAAAGTCTGGTAGAAAATGTTTTAGGAATGTGCATTCTCAGCCGAGGGCAGCCGAATACTTCGCGTAGATTATTCTTGTGCGTATTTAGGTCTAATTTCAACAGTAGGATGACGTCATTGATCCTATTCCGCAGACGGGTTTTGAACCTCTTTTCAGTTTTTCGCTGAATTTAATTCCTTTTCCGCACGATCTGGTTTTAAAACTCCACTGAGAATGACAGAAAATATATCAATATTGTTGGCTGTCTACCGCCAGACCGGATTGAGCTAATATGGCGCTGATGATAGGAGTGACGAATACCCACGTCAGGGTGAAACTTGCCTTTTGCAGAACATATTTTAATGCTTAAGAGTATTGTTTTCTTAAGAGGAAAAATAATAGCAATCAGAACTAGAGACTTCAGTCCGAGCAATTTGCATATTCTTTCTTGTTTGAAAAAGTATATAGATACTATTTAAAACGGTAGACTCTTTCTTCAAAGGAATATGACTAAGGAAAAATCCGGAAGTTACTGTTTGACATTTTATATGAGGACTAATAAAAGTTTTTTTAATTTATCATTGATTTTATCAAATACCTTTATCCTGAATTTCTATAAATATTTCCGTATTCGTAATGTTGACAATGGTTAAAATAAATAAAACTATCTAGATACTATCAAATTCGAACACGATAATGCTTTGATCACGTTATATAAGCAACTCATTAAAATGAAAATATAATACGTTTGCTTTAAAATATAAAAATTATTTAAAGGAAAGTCAAATATAATATCCATTTTTGACAAAAATTTAAGTATTAAAAAATAAATATTTAACACTAAAACTGAATAATTGTCAATATTCTTATTTCTTAGTAATACAATTAATTGTCCTTTTCATTTAAAGTTTTTAACGGTATTTTTAAGAAATAAACATTACATTTTTTTGCTTTAAAAATATTGTTTCCGTAATACGTTTATCTGTGAACATTGTGATCGATTCGACTAGTCGAAATGGGATGTTATTTTGTATTGTACTGTTTGAGGTTGGTAATATTTTGAATTCAGTTCGTGTACTTCACGGTGAAGGATTAAGTAGTACTTTATAATGAACCGTCTTTATAATATTTTCCTTGAATTTTTTTCCAAGCCTTTTTATAACTTTTATAGCAAGCATTTTTATAAATTCCTGAAGACCAAATTGGGATAAAACTCAAATTTCTATAATTGAACGTGTTTTTAGAATAGTACTACGCATTCGTAATTGGATTGATTGTTAATCACCAAGATTTTTGTACCCTCTGTTATCCTCTTTATTTCAGAACAGAAGAAATCATTTCAATCAAGTTCGGTACTCTCATTGTTTGTTGATGACCAGGCGGAATAGCTTACGGTTAATGTCATTATGTAAATTACAAATTATTTTAACATTTTGCGTAATATTAACCGTGGTATGCGGAAGAATATGAGTTCTTAACCTACTTAAATATATTTAAGGTAAATCAGCCATTCTGTGTTTTCCTGTCCATATGTTTTAATGCACGTTGATGGCTTGTCATATACTGTTTACTTTGCAATTCCAATTGCATTCGATTATTGCAGATCATTCGAAATGTCGATTATGATACAACGACCACCGAATGACGATTATATTTCTAATGACGAGACTTATGAAGGCTTAAACGAGCGAGCGATGAATGAATCATTCGATTATTCCGTACGTAAGCCTTATTTTTAATAGTTAACACTCTGAATTTCACTCAGTCTGTGATTTGAGACTGAATTCGATTATATTTTGAATGACGAGATTTATGCAGGCTTAAGCGAGCGAGCGATGAATGAATCATTCAATTATTCAAATCATTCGATTATGCCCATCACTAGTTCTCACACACATAGCCTACATCGATATTGAATGGAAACAATTCAATCTCGGCATTCTTGCTTCGAAAACAATGCAGGCCTCCGAAAGAAATTTAGGAATTCGTAAAATTATCAACAGCCAAAGTAGGAAAATTGTTGCCAAATCATGAGAAGGGAATCTGATAGCAGCAATGGTATCAAAACAAGAAACAGTTCTTGTGTTTGCTCCATTATAATCCTGATCGGAATCGTATAAAAAAATCTAACACTCGCTATTTGATTCATCTTATTTAATCCACAGTCCTCGTTTGACATAAGAGTGTGGGACTTGTTAAATTTAAGAGGTTGGGGGGAGAGAGTGGCTGGCTTTATATTGTTGATATAGTTACAAGATTTTGTGGGAACGAATCTGAGATTGACAAAGGTCCGAAAAGGAGCCTCCCTGGTCGGCGTCTATAAGTCTCCTTTTAAATAAATTACATTCTAAATAAAGTAGACGGAATTTACGGAAATTAAAATTCAATTAATGATTTCCTAAATTTAACTCTAATAGAAGACAGCTTATTGGATCCGTACGGAACAGAAACACTCGCCTGACAATAACTTAACAATCCAATTGAACCAATTGTTAGTTAGCTTCAGATGGGAACAAAGCGACCGTCCCGTAATGTATTGGTTATGGTTTCTTATTTGTTTTCGTATTTCTCAGTGTGAAAGTAAAAAATTAATAAAATGTTTAAGAACGTAAAACAAATAAACAGATTATTTGGTTGTGGAAATCAAGACAAGCAAGCGCGTGGATCTGTTGCGGGAAATAATAGAAATAGAAATATATTTATTATGAAATAATTAATCCGATACTAAACGATCGGTAAAGAAGACTCCTCAAGTCAAACACAGAATTTATATCTAACAATTTTTCAACCCACTCCTTCCCTTTCTATATATTCATCTGCTGTGAACATTTTTTTTTCATTAATTTTCATTATTCATTTTTTTAACTTTATTGAAAATGAAATACTGGAATAATATATTCGCAAGTTTCATGGCACCACTGTGAAATAACTTTAATTCTCAAGTATCAGGATAATCCGTATAATTTAGAAGCTTAGAAGTGCAAGGTGCCGGGTTATCCGGTTCGTAACGGCACAAGGAATGTTTTCAGAAAAAGGGCAACATTTTAATAAATTAGTATTGGATTCTTGTCATATGTCTTGTAATGGTGTTTTTCATATGTTACAATCACTTATTTCTTAATTCACTTCATGTCAACAATGGAAAGTATGAAGAAATTCTTGCTACGAGTCTGTGGCGCGCTCAAGAAATGACCCCACCCCGCTACGTCAAGTCTGCCACTGGGGAGGGGAGATATTCAAAAGGAAGTCCACTCCCTTTCATTCGGCCATTATTAAGGATTCATTGAAGCGGACGCATATGTGAGTATTTCTTGCGTTTCATAGTCTTGTTCAGTTCTTATTTTAACTGGTGCTTTCGGTAAATATTTGATGATAATGTTAATTTTCAGATTTCTTACGTATGTACTTCTCAAAATCGTGAATATTTCTTGCTTTCCATAGTCGATTTTTCTTTATTTGATAATGTTAATCTTCATTTTTCAATATTCTTACGACGTACTTACTAGTTTCTTTTTTTTGAGAAAACAAATTGTAGTCGTGTTAAGTTTTTATTTTAACTGGTGCTTTCGGTAAATATTTAATAATTATGTTAATTTTCATTTTTCAGATTTCTTACGTATGTATTTGTTAAAAAAGGTTTTTTTTTTAAGAAAACAAATTGTAATCGTGTGTATTTCTTGCTTTCCATAGTCTATATTTCCATAATTGATCATGTTAATTTTCATTTTTCAGATTTCTTACGTACGTACTTTTGAAAAAAGTTTTTTGCTTAAATATTCAATCCTGGACTTCATTGTTATAACCTCGTGTGTTCATGTGATTATATAAAGTTACGGAAATTGTGCGTGTTTTCTCCTTACATTTTGCGACATTGCGTAAATATTTAGTGCCAGACAATTTCAGTTAAATTACAAATTTTTTTATTTCCCATAATTTCCTTACGATAAGTGCGACTTTCTTAAAATGTTCTAAATCGTGTGTTAATAACGTCATCATGCAGTTAAAAATGGCCGGTTTTTGCGAGTTTTACATCAAGCAATTTCGACTTCCTTGTGACGTCATCAGGTGAATAATTTTTTTGGTGGATTTATGTTGAATTTCGCATCACTTCGGTGCCACACGCAGGGTTGGCAGTATGAGAGGTAAGTGACGTTATCAAATAAAAGGCCGCCATTTGACTGTCATCAAGCCAACCGAAAATTTTTATGTTATGGGTGTTTGGGTAGTTATTCCTCCACTGCATATTTTTGAAATTTTAATGTCAATTGGGGACCAAGGCTGGTACAGGCCTCAGAAGTTTCTGAGAAATGCCATCTATCTATGATAGCTCTGCCAGCAAATCCTATCTCTCACGTCCACGTCGTGGTCCCTGGGCAATGCAGCTTGCTGCAGCAAAGAGAGAGGGGTGTAGGCTTCTTTCTTGAGCCTTAATGCACTGGTAATCACAATCGTTTCCATTATGGATTGTATTACTGCAAGTACATCAATAAGGTAATGTTAGTTTCTATGTACAATAACTTAAGGATTGAAGTAGATTGTACATCCAGAATTTTTCTTGTGAAGACCATCATTACTTTGCAAAAGTTTTGTCTTATTTTATCCTCATTTCCGTAGCAGTAATTACCAGGAAATGAACATTAAAATATTTTGGTCTGGGACATCGTTTAAGCACGCTCTGCATATACTGTTTGGTATAGCACCACAATTAGGACACAGTTCATTCATATGACTGTTTGTAAATGGAATAGTGTTATAGTAGCGTCTTGCAATTCTGTGTGCTATAAATGCTGTTTATTTGTGATGATGAGTAGATGGCAATAACTTTAGTTCACCGTTGTCATGAACCAGTCAGCTGCCCACCAGTGAAAGTGGATCTGAATGGAACAAGTGACTTTGGGATGTACAGTCCAAATGCAGATAAAAAGACAGGTGACACTTTAGAAATTACTTCTATCATATATCTATGATATATCTGCCAGCAAATTTTATCTCACAAACAGTTGTGCCCCTGGGCAATGCAGTTTTGTGCTGTGGCAAAGAGGGAAGGGTATTTAGTTTGTTTAATTATTCTTCCTTTTTGATAACATGTGTACGCATATTTTCATTCAGTGGCCCTTTGAACACGCAATTACTTTTGCTGTGGAAACCGATATCGTTTAACTTCCTGAATGTCGGAGAAAAATTGTGTATCATCAATTGGTTTTTAACAATTATTACAATTTCAATTTTTTTCATAATGTGATGCAAGTTGGTATGTGAAGGGACACAACATCACATATTGTTTCAAAAATTCTTCATATCCTGTGTAAATGGGGTCTATTTGACACTTCAGCTCTAGGGTCTTCATATCTCTTTTCCTTATTGGGTATGCAAATATGGTTTTGAAATATTAACGTGGGGGAGGGGTTTTGGATGTGTGAAAATGGTCTTTAATTGGTTAACAATGGCAATTTAACATGAAATAGTGGCAATTTATGAAATAAAAGCTTTAGTTCATGCCTTGAAGATGTGACTTATTCCTCTTCATTAAAACTTTATTAGAATGTTTTGGTCTTGTCAAGTAATCCCCTCCATCTCCTATCTTGAGTACAAGCACTTACTTTTCATAAGTTTCAAATCTGCTTGTACATTATCTTCCCATTGGTGTTTTGGGTTTCTTTTTTTTTGTGTATACACTGTGGGTTTCCACTTATATATATATTTAACCAGTTCATTGTTTTCCATCTTAACTTCTTTCATGGCTATACAGCTCTTTATGAGTGTTGGCTTCTTCTACATTTATCTGCCATTTATCTCGTTCTTCACCAGAGCTCTCCAATTTCTACAAACCATCTTTCTAAAATCTTCAATGACTCCAACCTTCTATATAATTTTTGGTAGACTACAACCTCTCTGTTACCCTCAGTTTTCTTGCAGTATATTTTTGGATTCCGATACTTGAATAATTCCACTCTTGGTGTTATTGCCAATATTAGTGACTGGCATATTCTACCTGTGTGCTTTTCCTGCAGTCATCTATTTTGTTTTCAGCGGCTTGATATTCAGTCCCATATTCTGGCTTACCTGTTCAAATGTGATAAATGCATTTTCCATTGCTGTTTGAGTTATTGCTACTATATCTGACCTGCATAGTCAAGTATCTGCACTGATTTATGTAGGATCGTTCCCCAGTTCCAAAGGTTTCTTTTTCTTAGCACATTTTCCAAGGCAGCATTGAACAGTAGGCACATCAATGTGTTCCACTGCCTAACCCCATTCTTTATATTTAGTATATTATTCATCATACTTCCCATTGATATGCTGCTTTGAGTTACTCGTTACCATTTCCAGTTTTACCAGCTTTCTTGGGACAGCTAGTTCAGCCAGGGCTTGATTTAATTTCTCTCTGTATATGCTGTTGTATGCTCCTTTAAAATCTATAAGGATATGATACGTGCCTATTCCAAATTTTGATCATCTTGTCCAATATTTACCTTAGGGTATTGTAATAATCAACAATGATGTGTTAATTAATTTAACTATTTTGCCTCATGTTGAACACCAATATGTAATAATTAAATGGAAGGTTTTTTTTATGAAATGAAAAGATAATTAACAAACAAAATATTTATTTATTTTGTGGCAATAACTCAAAACAATAACAATTTAAAATATTAATTTCTCAGGGCCTTCACTGGGTTTGATAATAGACAAAAGTTTTTTTTAAAAAAAAAACTAATTAACACACAGTTTATAATTTACACAGACAATATTTCGATAAGAAGAAAGTAAAAGAAAAGAAATTAACTCGAATTGACAATTAAAATAGAACGAAATCTGACTACTATCCGTTAATTATGTTTACATATATCATTATTTTGTTTATTTTGTTACATCTGTCCAGCTGGTTCCAGCATTCTTTTTGTTTTTGGGAGGACACTATTGCAAAATTTTTACGCTGATTCTAATATCAGCTTACAGATTGTGCACTCGTGAAGTCAACCTTAATAGGCTTCTAGGAACTCGGATGATCCTCCTTTTTGTCAGCTATCTGGTGACCGCTTGCCTTATATGAATCCTGTGTTTCATAGATTTGCTAGTCTTTTTACCGCTTGGGACTAAACTGCAACTTTACTATTCCTGGCCGGCTACAGGCTTACACTGTTTTTACTTAGCAATATTTACAATGTAATGCTCCCGTGAATGTTTTTACTTTGTATTAAACTTGCAACTTTGTTTAATAATACATTAAACGACGGCTAGTCTCTGCTCTAGTATCATTTGTTCCATCCTCCGAAATGTCCGTCACCAACTGAACTATCGTAGTCTTGAGTTTTACACCATTTTTGATTCTGACAAAGTAACAGAGCACAGCTCCATTGTCGCTATGGGAACTCCTGCTGATACAATTAAATTTTGTCCAAACAATTAATGTCCTAATTAATTGGCATTACATTATGCCCCAAATTTAGATTGAGAAACAAATGTCTAGACTTTTCTCTTCGAAAAACTCAATTTCTTACAAATAGTTGCCCTTAAATCTCCGAAACTTAAATATAATCACCGTTAATTAAAAGATTTACAAAACTGTATTGGTGCAACGTATTATTTATTTTATACCAAAACTGCCTAGATTCTAAAATTTCTTACAGTTTAATTAATTGTGCATTTGCTTCTAATTATTAAAGTTTTAAAAGCATTTTATATTCCTCATATTTACAAATAAATTTTAATGTTTGTGGGTGTCACAACAACATGACTTCACTTAATAGCCACACCCCCTTTTATTATTTAAACTTCTTAACATTATCAAATAATTCATCTTAATATACTTCTTATAAATGAAAACTAATAATATAACATAGCAAAGAAAATATATTTTTAATTAATTAACTTAATTTAATTTATTTAATTTCTAATCAAAAGTTATTTTTAAACTTCCCAATTATCCCTTATCTCTAATCTCAAGTAAGCATTGACTTACTTTCTCCCAAACATTTCCAGCTGTTGTTAGTTTACATCTGGTCATTTGTTCTTTTGTTTACATTCCTCCCTCCATTCACCAATGTTAAAGTCTCAACTGACAGCTTGAGCATGCCACGCCCCCTTCTTCTCAACAACTCTTATTCGAAATCTTCACAACTTGTACAACACAAAATTAAATTCACTCAAGTGACAACTTGAACATGCCAAGCCCCCTTTCTGCACAACAACTTATATTCAAACGTTTACGTTATATCTCACTTCTTTTGCTTCAACAATTTATTTGAAATTTATCTTATCTTATTCTATCCTACTTTTAAACACACTATTCAATTTACATATTAACTCCCCAACGTCATTCTCAAATCATTCCAATGTGAGTGAGCAATCGTCAATTACTGCCTATAACTGCCCCCCACCTCTACTCTATCAGCAAAATTTAATAAACAAAACAATGTAGCGACTGCCACGAAATTAGTACGAACAAAAAAACATGGAAACGTTCTTGGTCACGAATGCCGCTCGCCCATCCGAAAAACACATACTTGTGGTCCCCTATCAAAAAATGAATTAATCGAAAATTTAGACCCCCCCACCCCCAGTATTTCAATGAAAATCACAAGAAATCCATGCCACAATGGTCTTTCTTTTTGAACTTTATAATGCCTGTTTCTTCTTACTAAACTTTGGTTTGAATGCAGCAATATTCATTTGGAAGAAAACAAGGAATAGCCTCAGTTTAAACAGAATGAGCATCTAATGGTGATGAAGACCAAATCGTTGAAATGAAACTACAATTTATAGCAGGAAGGTTCCCTAGGTGTGCTAGACCTATGATATTAAAACACAACTATCCCTTCAGGTATAAGATGGAAGAAAACAGAGTATTGAAACATAAGAAAATCTCTGTAACTGAAGTAACCACGTATGCCACACATGTGATAAACAAAGAATATTAATCCTCCTAATTATTTAACTCCCTTCTGTCTCTCCTCTGGTAATATGGCATCAAATTAAACAAGTTAAAATGTCTAATTGCACCTCCATCATTGACTTGAATTGATAATAATTCTTTGCTCCTTTCTTTACTACTTTGAATGGGCCCTGATAGATTGGTAACAATTTAGCATTTAGTTTTATGATTGGGTCTGGTACTCTCAAACTTTTACTAACACTTGATCTCCCACCTCAAATTGTATTTCTCTATTTTTTTTGTTTCTCTCCTTCTCTGTGCTACCCTTTCCAAACATTGTTTTACTTTCAATCTTACTTTGTTCACATTACTGAATTACTAAGTGGATATTCAATGATTTTTTCTATAGGCAATTTTAACTGTTTTCCCTTCTGTACTTCCTCTGGAATATGTCCTGTTGCTGTACTATACACTTAATTTATGTACTTTTCTACTTTCTTTAAACACTTGCCCCATCTTTCATGTTTGTTCATGCACATTATTCTCAACATCACTGCTACAGTCCTCATATATCTCTCTGATGGGTTGCTCTGTGGGTGTCTAATTGAAGTAAATCCCACTTTTATTCCCATTTCTGTTAAAATTGTTCTCCATTTGTTGCTAGCAAATTGCTTTCCATGATCTGGTCTCCCTTCTTCCTCTATATAAATCTTTATTCATTTTAGACAGTTGTGAGCTTTTGCATCCTTAAGCCCAAATAAACGTACATATTTTGTGAAAGAATCCAGCACCACCAAGATAAAATTTGATCTATTTATGCTCCTAGTTAATGGTCCCAAAAGATCTAAATATATAAGCTCTCCTTTCCCTTCAGGTACTACAGTAACAAATTTTCCTTTGAAAGTAATATTTCTATGTTTACAAAGCTGACACATATGGCAAGTCCTCACATATTCCTTTATATCCCCATTCATACCCTTCCATGACACTATTCCTCAACATTTTTACAAGTTTACTGCACCCTGGATGACCCTGCTGATCATGAAAATATTCCAGCAAACCCTTTTTATAACTTTCTGGTACTTTAACACCCATCCTTTTCTTGCCCTTTCATTATTTGTAAATATTAGTCCACCCTTTATTTTATACACATTACCATCATTCCCTTCCCTGTTTCTATTATGCTCCTGATCTTCAATCCTTTTCTTTAACTCCTTCATTCTACCATCCACCTTTGTCACTTTAATTAACTGTTTCTTAATCTTCATTGCCTTCACTCTTATCACTGCTATAACCGCCGAATCCCCAAATTCATCTTTCCTTTCATATAGATCACTGTTCCGACTCAAATAATCTGCTGCTATATTATCCACCCCTTTTACATGTTTAATAATGAAATTATACTGTTCCAAAGCTAATGCCAATGCTAATTCTTGCATTTGTATGGTTACACTCCCTTATATATGTCAAAGCCTGACGGTCTGAATACAAATATACTGTCTGACCTATTATGTATTGCCTGAATTTTTCTACTGCAAAGACTATGGACAACAATTCCATTTCTGTCGTGCAGTAATTTTTTTCGTGTGCACTCAATCCTCGGCTGGCCAAACATATCACTGCCTCTCTTCCCATTGTCCCAATATTGCTCGGATTCCTTGCCCACTTGCATCACACCAAATTAAGAATGGTTTATTAAAGTCAGGGTGTTCTAATATCACATATTTTCTAAACGCCTCCTTAATTCATCTCAGGGCCTTATCTTGCTCCTGTACACATCTGAATTTATTCCCCTTTTTTAACAATACAAATAAAGACACTACTATTTTTGTATAATTTATTGAGAATTTGTTATGGTAATTTAAAAATCCTAATGTTGCCCTTAGTTCATGTACATTCCTGGGTATTCTAATATTTATTTTCTCTAATTTTTCATCACAAGGATATATCCCTTTCTCCGATATTGTGTGTCCTAAAAATTGAATTTTCTCTCTACACAGTAATGTTTTCATTGGATTAATCTTTAATCCCTTTTGTTTTATTCTAAAAAATAACTCATTTAAATGTTGGATATGATCTTCAAATGTCTCGCTCGCAATTACCAAATCATCCACATAAGTAGTCAAATATTCCCTCATTTCTGGGGTAAACACACAATCCAACTTTTGAATGAAGGCCTGGCAACTGATCTTCAATCCAAACGGCATGCTTACAAACTGATACTGCTTCCCGTCCATCAAAAATGCTGTCAATTTTCTAGATTCTTTGTCTGCCTTAATTTAATAAAAAACCTTACTTAAATCTACCGAACTCAACCACTTTTTATTTCTGATCCTCCTTAATGCCTCATTTACAGTTATCGGTTTCTCACAAACATTTCTTATAACTTGATTCACCTTTCTTGCATCTAAACATAATCTTACTGACCCATCTTTCTTCTTAACTACACATCTCACATCTCTCTATTATATTTCCTTTTATCAGTTTTTCTATTGCAGTT
This sequence comes from Zhengitettix transpicula, assembly GCA_037074705.1. Lineage (NCBI taxonomy): Eukaryota > Metazoa > Arthropoda > Insecta > Orthoptera > Tetrigidae > Zhengitettix > Zhengitettix transpicula. Next base: position 181,318,432 of record CM073591.1, on the reverse strand, counting down.
TGTACTTGCCCCTTCAATGCATAAGGTATTGGATATGTATGCCCCTTAAACGGTTCATGTGGAACTGTTTCTATGTCGTACTCACATTCCTTTAATATTCCGGGTTCCTTATTGAAAATTTTAGCATTCCTTTCAATTATTCCCATCAACTTAACTCTCATGTTCCCATCTACTCCTTTTATTTCCTTTACCAGGTTTTCCAACCCACTCATTTTTTCTAGATTTCCTATACTCTCAAAACTTATGCTATCCATACTAGCTATATAACCTAACTTTTCTTTTTCATTTACTTCCAACAAATTCCATTTAACTTTGATTTCCTTCCCTTCAATATTCCTAGCTATTCTCTCTAAATTTTCCTCCTCAAAATTCAACTTAGCTTTTACTTTCCTTAGAAAATCTATTCCTAAAATTAATTCTGTAAACAAACTTTTTAAAACTAAACATTTTATTAATAATTTCTCCTTTCCATGGCTAACCTCTAATAATGCCTGTCTAGCCACCTTTTCCGCATTATGTCCCAATGCACCATATAGTTTTAAATTAGTCACAGGTAGTGATTCTTTAACACAACCCTTCTCTTTCAACGGCTGGTACATATTCTCTTTTATTACTGAGTACATGGCCCCTGTATCCACCCATGTTTCTACTTCCAATTCTCCAACCTCCAATTAAATCTTTGCCTGGCCATTGTTTATCTGTTTACTTTTATCTAGTTCCTCCTCTTCCTCTAACAAGTCATCCTGATTTGCCAAGACTTCCTCAACCACCAATGCCCGAATATTCACTTCATTATTCCCATTTGTCACATGTGCTGGAGCTTTACATGCAACATGTCCTAGTTTAAATCTTTCGATGTACTCACCACAGCCTGATCTTGCTGAGCCCCTTTTCCTTGTTTTCTACTTTCATATCTATTGCCCGTCTCTTCCCCATTTCTATTATTTCTCTCGTACCTATTTCCAAAACCTCTTCCCCTCTAATTATTACTCTCATATCTGTTTCCAAAACCTCTTCCACCCTGATTATTATTCTCATACATATTTCCAAACCTTCTTCCACTCCGATTATTGTTCTCATACCTATCTCCGAAACCTCTTCCACTCTGATTATTCCTACTATCGCTGTTCTCTGTCCCTGTTACTCTCTTCCATTTCTCTGCATTCCCATATTTCTTGGTGTCTGTGTCTCCTGTTCTTAGAAAAATCCTGGCAATATCTGGTCGGAAATGATTTCCCATCACTTTTACCAATACTCTCTCATTCAAAGGGACATCTAAATAACTATTTTTCATGGAGTATTCAGAAAAATACTGTGCGATTGTTTTTCCGTTTCCCGGCCTATATCGATGTTCATATATGGTCCTTATCACATTGGCTTGTTTTATGTCAATCTAATATTTTTTTAAAATATCTCCTTTGCCTCCTCATAAGAATCCCTGACTTTCAGTGTACACTCTATCCACTGTATAGTATGCCCTTCTACAGCCTGCATCAATACTGTCAGTTTTTATGATTTTGGGATCCTTTTGATTTCAAAGTACTTCTTCAAATCATTTATGAACCTTTTTGGGTTAATTAACCTATGTTCTTTGTACTTTGGCATGGGTATACCTAAGTTAACCAATGGGTTATTTGTGGATATGTTTCTCAATCCTTCCCCTTTTTCAGTTTCTAACCTCATCTTCCCAATTTCTTCTTGCAATAACTTAAATCTCTCCTCATCGGAATTTTCCACCTTCCCCAATTTACCTTACCATGTTCTTTCAGTTTCCTGAATTATTATATCCTTGTAAACAATTTCAGCAGTGCTCAATTTTTTTCTCTAAAATAATTTTTCATTTTCTATTTGTCTTAATAATTCTTGTTTTTGCTTCCCCATATCCCCCTTAAATATTTCTTGCACGTTGTTCATGCTCTCATCCTGTTTAACCTCTATTCTATTAATTTTCTCCAATAACGTATTAGTTTCTTCTCTATTCTGTGCTGTGTTTGTATTGATCTTCTCATCAAACTCTAACTTTAGATCCCTCATACTAAGTTTAAACTCTGCTGATAAACTCTCACAATTCATCTTACATTCTACCTAAGATTAATTTATTTCTGCTTTGAATTATGTTTTTTGTTAATATCTTCCTTCATATCTGCTACATTTTTATCCCCCTTTGCACTCAAATCAGCAATGTTTTTATTAATATCTTTTTTTTTTCAGCTATGTTTTAGCCAATATCTGCTCTAAACTCTGCTAACTTCTTATTATTCTCTGCTACATTTTTATTTATATCCTCCCTCATTTCTTCTAATTTCTGATTATTTTTCATTTTAGTTTCTTTTAAATACTCTAATATCATAAAATATCCACTATCCCCTCCCACTTGTCTCTGGGAATTATTAACAATCTCATCACCTAAATTTTGACTTTCTATCTCTACATTCTCCAATCCCTTTAACCCTTCTTCAACTAACTCCATCCCATCATCTTCAGACTTATCTAATACCTGTTCAAGAAAATCATTGATTGCTTGCCCACATTGAAATATGATTTCTTCAGCGTCCATTTTATTTCTAATCTTATCGTCTATCTATGATCTATTTCTATCTTTCTTAACTATCAACTTCTTTTTATTCCTAAACAACATAAACCTAACAAAGTTTCTTACTATGCACAATTATTTTCCCATAAAATCTAATTTCACACGCATAAATTTCATTTCCAAAATATTGCATGCACATTCTATCCAAAATACTATTTTGCACCAATACCTCAGTTAGTCAGATTTCATTACATTTATAAAATTTTCTTGCCTCATTCTTGCTCCTTGGGGACCCCTTCTCTTTTTCTTGTCTTCCTCCACTCTCTTTTTTTGTTGGTGAATTTTCTTTTCAATCTTTCACTTTTCTCTGTTGTTTTCCACAATCTTTCTTGTCTGTAATTTCCTTCTGTAATTGTTGCACTCAGTGTCTGTCAAAACATGAAGATCTTGTGTTCCTTGTTCCCATTCCCAACATTTCATTTGCTGATGTCTCTATTGCGTCTTTAATCATTTCCCACTGCTGTTTGATACTGCTTCATTTTTCAGCCTTCGTGAGAGACTTTGTTATCCTTTCCTAGTACTGTTCTCTTATTTTTGTTGATTGAAAAGAATTTATATTACATTTAGATATGTGGGATCACGACTACTGGTCAGTACATAGATCTCATATTTCAGGTTCCAAATACAAGTCTAGGTTACACCTTATGTTTCTCGTCTTTCCTCCATAGTTTTATTTGTTCATTGCCTGTTCATTTCCATTTTTCATGTCAGGTCCATCTTCAATTATCAATCTGGCTTTCCTGAGTTTTCACATCAGGTGCTTTTACGAAACGGGTACTATGTCCAATCCCTACCATAGGATGGGTGATTTTTTGGTTGGAGTTTTCTTCCCTCTGTCTTTGGGGCGCCAGCTCCATCTGCAAGTCAGCAGTTTCTCCATTTGTTGAGCACCCTTACCCTTCAACCTGTCTGGCTTGCACTGCCCTACCAAGAGCTTAAGCTCCTGCCAGCTTAGCTCTCAGGGTCATTGCAGAATGCATACTGTGGTGTCTTGGAGTGAATTCAGGAGCCATGAAATGTATATATAGATAGTTTTATTGCTACGTGTAGAGAGACATGTTTACATAGCGAGATCCCACACTCGAGTGAGTACTTTCACTGTGGTTCTAGGGTTCACACATAGAGGGCTAGACAGTGCCTTCTATTTACATCATGATATATTACAATCACTCCCCTTTGAATTTTTAAATCAATTACAGATAATACATAGGAACTATAGATTGAGTGTATCAGGTGCACGATGTTGTCGAGTTGATCTGCGCGGTTGTTCTGCATTGGACACAGGTTTGTTGCTTGTTGTGGTGATCTGCCGTCCAACATCAGTAAATGGTGATCCAGTCTCTATCATGGTTTCTATATTTGGAACCACCTGTTTATCTTCATGTATTGTTGAACTGTCAGATGGAACAGGATCTGAAACAAGAGGACTAGAACGGGGTTGATGAGTATCACTGTCAGTATGGCTACGTAGCTGTTCAATGTGACGTCGCCAGGTGAATCCTTCTTCGGTCTGGACCTCGTAAGTGTGTGTGCCTGTTGGGTTTGCAATCACACCAGGAGTCCACTTATGATTGGGTCGATAATCTCTGATCCACACAGCTTCTCCAACTTGATGTTCTCGAATTAGACCACCACGAGTTTCAACTTGCTTGCTCTGCTTAGACATAACTCTTGCTCGAGGATCAGGGCGTAACAAGTCTAAACGAGTTCGAAGCTCTCTGCCAAGAAATAGTTTTGCTGGTGTTTGTCCAGTGGTCACATGTGGCGTTGTACGATATTTACTAAGAAAAATCATTCTTGCATTTTCGGCATTCATACCCGATGTTAAAGATGCCTGGAGCGAACGTTTAAATGTTCCAACAAGATTCTCAGCAGCACCGTTAGTAGCTGGATGTCCAGGTGTAGAAAATTTGTGCTGAATAAAGTTCATCTTGGTGAAATTGGCAAATTTGAATTGTGCTCCATTGTCAGTGACTAATACAACTGGCAGACCATGCTGGATATGAAGTTTTCTAAAGGCGTCAATTGTTGCTGCAGACGTAGTCTGTTGCATGGGAATAACTTCCTGCCATTTAGAATAAGCATCAATAACAATAAGATACATGACTCCATTCAGTGGTCCAGCAAAATCGGCATGTATCCTTTGCCAAGGACGTTCTGGATAATCCCATGGATGAATCGCAGCCTTAGGCGCTTCCTTCCAAGTGCCTGCACACGATGTACATGAATTTACTAAATCCTCAATAGATCCATCAAGGCCTGGCCACCAGAGATGGTTGCGTGCAAGTGATTTCATTTTGACTATACCCAAATGTCCTTCATGGAGATAATGTAAAATGTCACGTCTCAGTTGAGGCGGAATAACTACTCTACTTCCCCAGAGAATACAACTTAAATCATTCGTAAGTTCTGAAGAACGACGATGATATGGCTTAAGTGGCTCATCTAAATCTTTACAAGAGCTCGGCCAACCCATTTGGATGTATTTCATGACTGCTGAAAGGGTCGGATCTCTCCGTTTGTATTCTGCGACAGTTTTATGGGAAATAGATGTTCTAGATGATGTAGCTGCATACAAGTCACTTCATCAGGTATATTCTCAGTTTCTGGCGGTATAGGTAGTGACAAACGTGACAGGAGATCAGCTACACAATTATCTTTCGTTGGTAAGAATTTTATATCAAAATCATAAGCAGATAATACTAATGACCACCTCTGCATCCGTGGTGCGATAGTGCTTGGTGTAGGTTTACGTGGATTGAAAATGGAGACCAGCGGCTTGTGGTCCGTCCACAAAATAAATCTACGTCCATACAAATACTGGTGAAATTTAAGCACACCAAATTTGAGCGCTAATGCTTCTTTAGTTATCTGAGCATAGTTTAATTCAGACTGAGTGAGTGTGCGTGAAGCAAACGATATTGGACGTGTCGATTTGTCAGAGTATCGGTGTACCAATACTGCACCAATTCCATGGCTTGAAGCGTCACAGAAGACCTCTATAGGAACATTCTGATCATAGTGAGCAAGTAGATTGGCTTATTGTAGCATGACCTTTGCCTTGTCAAATGATTTTTGACATGCTCTTGACCATTTCCACTTTACTCCATCTCGAAGAAGTTGATGTATTGGCGCTAACTCTTGAGACAGATTTGGTAAAAAGTTACTATAGTAGTTAAGTAACCCAAGAAATGAACGGAGTCCTTTCAAATCACTCGGAGGAGGTGCATAAATAATTGCATCTAATTTATCCTTGGTAGGACCAACACCTTTCTTACTGATCGTGTGACCAAGAAATTCAACTGACTGTTGCATAAACTTTGATTTAAATCTATTAAGGCGAAGACCGGCCTCTTGAAGACGTCGAAGAACTTCATACAGATTGGCTAAATGTTCAGAATCATTTCTTCCAGTGCTTTCACTGTGGTTCTAGGGTTCACACATAGAGGGCTAGACAGCGCCTTCTATTTACATCATGATATATTACACATACCTCCCCATCTCATATCAGGAAGTAGTCTGTGGGGAGGCTTCCATCCTATGTCAAATCCAATTTAATCTCTGATTTTATGAAGTTGATAATATTTTTACGTTCAAGTATTTTGTCAAGTTCTTTGTTATATTTTATTCTGCATTTACCATTGTCTTTTAGTCTTCTCAGTATTTTTCAAATACTGGTAATTTTGGTGTCTCAGCTTCTTTTAAAACCCTTGTTTCACTCATATTAGGTCTACTGGAAAGTAATTCATATCTGTGTAAGTTGATATTCATTTGGCATTTCAGCTGATTATGTTATTCAAAGTCATGCCAAAAACATTTGAAATTTAAAGTGACTTGTTTACTTGTAAACAATCAAATCTTTTTTTACAATTTATGGTGAAATGGCCAGGCAAATACCAGAAGGTATACATTTATGCCATTACTTCTTTACTTTCACAAGGGCAGTTACGCAACAGTTGCTTTAAAAACATTTACAAGGTGGTTTTCTAGATAGAAATAACTTTTATTATTATTATTAATATTTTATTAGGCATTCCATACTGCTAGTTTAATGTGAGCCATTATTATTCATTTTTGACTAGAGTCGTTAGTAGGTTTATCATAGAGACCATTTGCTGCATTAATGTTTTTAGCATGCTCTTTAGTTCTTTCATACCTGTAGTGTTTATTTTCTGTATTGTTTTATCATTTTGGTTTTGTCCTTTCAGTGAATGAGAATAGCTTTTTGGAATTTGTGGTGGTTGATTTGCTGTTTGTGTTGATATGTTGTCTATCCTCCAGTTCCTTTCTTAGCGTGGGAAGCATCCTTTGTCTCGTGTCCCTACATACCGGACAACATTTGTAATTTGCCAGTTGGTTACCGTTGCAATAGACGCACTTTAAGTCGTTGCTCTTCTTCAACCGTTGACACAGACGTGGTGGTGGTGGCCTGTGCATTTTACACATCTTGGGTGTTCTATGGCGGAGGTTTTTTTGTGTGACCTAAACGTTGTCATTTGGAACACTGCGAAAGTTCCCATTTTATTTGTGGGGATTCGATTTTGGTAATTGAATGCAATTAATTGGTCAATTTTGTATACATCCTTGTTGTTCCCCGCAGTTTAAGTTCGACAAAGAATAGGGACAGTTCTTTGTTTCTTGTTGTTTTATATTCGAAATGTTGACTACTTCGTGTCTGTAATTTTGCAGTTCATTACGTAGTTCATTTAGGTGGAGTAATTGATGTAGATTTCTTGGAACTATTTTGAAGCTACGTTCTTGCTTTAGTTTGTACGTTTGAAAATCGGCGTTCCTTTTTATTAATACTTTGACTACGATTCTATAATTATCTAAAGTTTGTGGCATGATTTTTACTTAATCGTTTCGTAACACTTTAAATTCATAACTGTCCTTAATATTATAACGTAATATTAAAACTTGTGGTGGAAACAATTCTGACATGCCTTATATGATGTTTGCTAGTCCCTGAATCTTAGATCGCTTCTAAAGAATTGATGTCATCCATGATCGGTTGTAAATATATTCCTTACTGAATTTCAAAAGAGATGAACTTGAGTAAGTTTCCTCAACTTTCAAGATAAATTCAAATTTAGAATACTGTTCCTTAAATGATTTTGTTAGCTCTAGTATATAAGCGTTTTTGCCAGTGTCATTGCCCAATGTTCGAGGGCTCAGCAGTACGATCCTTTACCATGAAATATGATTTGAATCCTGACGAGTCTACTACATAGCTGGCAATTGCTTGATAGATCCAGGTCCAGAACTTTTGGGCAAATCCTTCAACTCCTCCTTTATGACCACATCAGTGGTACGGTGGATCGTATTAAACGACCGTTAGATTGCCCTTATGACGGACCGTATCGTATGGTTCACCTGCCGTCTGGTAGCGATTTTGTGTTAGTAATTGATGAGAATGAGATTACCGTCAACTTTGTACGGCTTAAACCAGCTTTCCTAGTCAGGCTGGAGTATCAATGTCCGGATGCCCAACCAATTTAGACATCCATGACAACCCGAGAACGAGCTCAGGACCTATGAAAAACTACATCAATGAATTTCGATCTGAAAGGTTAATCTTGTTTGAATATTGTAATTCATATAAGAGGTAAGATAAAGGCTGAGCATTTATCTCTGGGTCACTGTCCTCAATTATTGATCCAGTTTCTAAACTGTCGAAAGATTTGAATACTTCATAAACTTTTAATTAGGAAGCACATCCACATTATTATTTGACACAGCTTTTGATTCATATGAGCAGGCCAAATAACTTAACCTTCCCAAAAGAAATGCATTAAAGAGCTCATTAATTTTATTATGAAACATAAGAAATTGGCTTCTAGTCGAAAAGTACTTTTCCATCATCATAATTCATTAAGACGTTTATTTTGATGAAATATTTACAAAATTCATTGACACTAATAATATTTGAAGTCCGCTGAAGGGCTCAAGTTTTTTCCTATGGGAAAATAATTATAATTTTAGTTCCATAAGGGGACTCAGGGAAACATTTATTTGTTTTCATTAAATAATGTAAATTAGGCCATATCATGGACTAGCAAAGTCTTTAGTTTAATATTATTTCTTGAAATAAGCGTCACTGCTGCCTCCAACGCCAGCGTTGCTCCCGCATCTCGAAGAGGTGGTGACGCAACACGTAGCTGTTGATCCTCGAGGAGCATCCGCGCAGTACAGGATTCGGAGCCCATTGTCGCTCGGCGTCGCAGGATGGTGAAGTGCCAGGCGATCCCGGAATCCCATGTCTGCGGGTCGTCGCTGTCCGATAGTCCTGGAAAATGAAAGAAAAGCAAAAAGTAGATGTTCTGGACTATCGTTTTTGGAGGAAACAGGACAATATTTAAAATAAAGGCAAGGCGGGAGGGGGGTTTTTCTGGGCGGGCGATGCAGGAACCTGCTCTCCAGATTCACAGCAGGTTTAGTTGCTGTTTTTTTTATTTTATACATACTTCCGGCGGCCCGTGATATGTTCCACATACATATCACGCGACAACCGCAGCGTCTCGGAGACGATGATATTCTTCATTATCTTCGAGTACCGCCTCGAAACCCCAAGGTCCCGGAGTACCGCGTCGTTGACTGGGTCCCAGGAACCGAGGCTGCCGACTAGGAGGCGTGGAGCTTGACGTCGTCGTAGCGAAGCCGGAGCCTCTCCGCCAGGAGCTGATATTTGGCGGATTTAGGCAGCCTGGCCGTCTGGAACGCGCCCTCGCGGCTCTCGAAGGTCACAGTGACGTCGACCACGGTGACGAATCTGGATGTTGTGTCCGTCACCACCAGATCCGGACGGAGGCCGCTGTCTTCACCTGGAATGGATTTATTGATAGTGATGCTCGGGGGAGGGGGACGGGTGCCGGTGGTAGGCTTACCTTGGACAGCCGCCGCAAGCCGATGCAGTATCCCGTCATGGCGCAGGTTCCACGCCCTCGAATGGTATTTACACGCATTGAGGACGTGTGGCAGTGTCTCCAAGGGCTGACCTTCCATTCCGTATCCAGTGGTTGGACGCAGGGACTAATCTGAAAGAAGAAAGCGCTTTACCCTGGTCCGGTTTTGTCAGCAGTCTACGTCTGTAACCTTCGATAATACTCTAATACACTAGGTGTTTCATTGCCGATGGCGAGATCTTGGCCGGAGTCGCCGGGATGGTGATAGGTTGCTGGGCGTCTCCTCTGATGCCATCAGCCTCAGCAACGGCGATGTATTCTTCTTCTGCCGGGATGTTAAGTGGCAGGCCATCTCCGTCCAAGATCTGCATCTCCAGGACTGTACTCCACCTCCAGTGAATTCCACTCCGTGTCCTAAGCCTCCGCGACGCTTTCCTCACTTGCGTCCGCAGAGAGGCTATATCACCGCCGTTTCTACTGAATAGTGTGTTGACATCTCCCCTGAGGTACGAGGCTACCTCTTCCTTTGTGGGGGCGCGCCTAATTTTGCGTTTGATAACCGAGTTTAGCGCCGCCCACGCGAGCCAGCAGAACGACGTCGTCGGCATACGCTAGCACGGACGTTGGGCGACCATGCAGCAAATAACCGCTGACTCCCGCGGCCGCAGTCCTGATGACCTGCTCGATCGCGAGATTGATCGGGCTGAGCTGGCACCCCTGCTTCACTCCCGCATCAATGCGCACAGGCTCTGTGTAACCTTCAGGGGCGCGCACCCTCGTCGAGCACCCGGCGTACATCTCCTTGACAATCCCCACAACTCGGTCGGGCATCCCCATCGCCCGGAGGACCGCGAACACGTGAGTATGCGGGATCGATCCGAATGCGTTGGAGATGTCGAACCAAGCCAAACAGACTTGTCGCCCGTTCCGGCGAGCCAAATCGTTAAACCGACTGCACAAGGAAATTGTGATCCATTCATCCCTCAGCCTCCCGAAAGCCCTTCTGCTCCGGTGACAATTTACCGCACCTCGCAGCCCAACTGGAGATACGGTCCGCCAATATGCCCGAGTGCAGCTTAGCAATCGTGGTGCTGAGGGATAGGCGGCGCCAGTTAGTGACCTCGTCACGGCTACGTCCTTTGTGGATAAGAACTGTACGGGATTCCTTCCACGCCGACGGGACCCGGCACTCCGACCAACAGTGATCAAATATCTCGGTCAGCACATGGCCCACGGGATTCGCCTTCCGCCAGTCGGAGTACCGCACCCCGTCCGGGCCGGGCGCCGTATTCCTGCATTTAGCAAGCCGACGGCACACTTCGTGTCGGGAGGGGGGACGGAGAATGGATTCCGCCTCAGAGGCGGGTGTATCGGAATTAAGTTCCGGAATAATTTCATGTCGGGTCCCATAATTGTGGTTACTATCACTAAAGACCCCGGCAAAATGATTATTCAGGGATGGGCCGTCAATAGCACAGAACGGTGACGGTCCATCCAGGATTTGGCGCATTGCCTTGTGCCGGTCACGTCGCAAAGCAGATGCAGCAGCCGAATCGTAAACGGGGCGCGCGGGTCCGCGCCGTCTCCGTTCATCAAATGCCGGTGCCTGCCTCCCAAGGTTGTGTGTGTTGGGCGGGACCTGCCTCCCGGTGTTATTGGGAGGGGGTTGACTTCTGGCTCCCGGGCGCGCCACCAGGGTTACCACCAACGGCTTCCCCGATAATGGTACCCACAACGCTTTCAAAGACCCCCCACAGCGCGCCAGTAGCCGTCCGCAACAGCTCTATCCAGCGACGCTGGACAGGTGTTAGGCTTTCCGGATCCTGAGATTGGACAGGAATCGGGTTTAGTGATTGCGGTTGTGTTGGGGACATGGAGCTTCTCCAGAACCAAACGGTATGTAACCTCGACCGTAAGTCGATTACATTACCGTGTCATCCTACATAATATTAAAACTTGTGGTGGAAACAATTCTGACTACTCGTTTAATGCACTCTGGTAGTAAGTCTCCTACGATGTTTTCTAGTCCGTGCATCTTACTCCCCTTCTTAAGAATTGATGACATCCATGACCGGTTGTAAATATATTCATTACTGAATTCCAAAAGAGATGAACTTGAGTAAGTTTCCTTAACTTTCAAGATAAATTCAAATTTAGAATACTGCTTAAATGGTTTGTTAGCTCCCGTATATAAGCGTTTTTGCCAGTGACAGGGACCAAGGTTCAAGGACTCAGCAGTAATATCCTGAGGTCGTCTCCATTTACCATGAAATGTGATTTGAATCCAGTCGAGTCTGCTACATGGCTAGCAATTGTTAGATACATCCATGTCCAGATTTTCAGTGCAAATCCTTCAACTTCTCCTTTATGACCACATCAGTGATACGGTGGATCGTATTAAACGACCGTCAGATTGTCCTTATGACGGGCCGTATCGTGTGGTTCGCTTGCCGTCTGGTAGCGATTTTGTGTTAGGAATTGCGAATGAGATTACCGTCAACATTGAACGGCTGAAACCAACTTTCCTAGTCAGGGAAGTTGGCCCTGAGCCAGAAGTGCGCACATGTACAGATTAACCTAATTTGTCAGTTAAGAAGACAGTTAATTTTTCTTCTTAATTTTTCTTTGTTCATTTTTCTTAATTTTGATTCTTTGGGCAGCTGCCGGTTTATCCAGTGGGTGTCTCATTCGGTGGGGAGTACTGTGGCTGCTGTCAGTCACAGAGCAACGAAATTTGATCCAGCGATATTACATCGCAGCGTTGCGTAGTAACGATATGATAAAGTAATTCTTAATCTTTGTTCGTCTTATCAAGTAGGCAACATGTACATTTGTGATATTAGTTATATTAATAAATTTTTAATATTTGTAGTTGGACTAATTATGAATTTCTTCCTTTTTGTTGTGGGACGAAAGCTATAATCTGAGATTGGAGTAAAGGTCTGTTGACCCAGCAATGGATGAATTTTATTGTTTAACTAAATGACTGATCGCGATCACACTGAACGTTCTCAAGATTTTCCTCAATTAGGTCCAAACTTTAGTTAATCCTTCTGATATGCTATTGAAAACTAATTTTTCTAAGTTTGGAAAACTCAGGAAGGAGAGCTTCCAATGCTGCTTTAGTAATCCTTGAAGGAGATTTTGGTGGTACTCTAGATGCTCCGGGGGATGAGTCAGATTGGGATTCTTGTGAGGACAAATAGGGAGCATATTTTCATTAGGGTAACACTTATGTATTCTCCAGTAAGTTTCTAAGAATATCACAACCAACGCGTTCCTACACTCGGCGATGATCCCTTAGCCATGACAGGGCCTCCAATTTCAGTATGAACAGTGAATTTGTGTTCCACTAAAGAACGAAATCTTTCACACGCGTAAACAAACGCCAAGGATTCCTTCTTGTGGGTGTAAAAATTTTTTTAAGCGTTAATTATCGGTGGCAAGGAATTATCGCCTTTTTAATTCGGTACAGCAGAAATCACATTTCATGACAAAATTCTTTTGAAAATTCGACAACTGTAGAGTTAGCGCAGTGCAAAGAGCTTTTTCAGAATTCATAAACGCCCGTTCCTGAACAACTACCCATTCAGAACTATAATTTTTCTCTATATTCCTTTTAAAAAGCGATACCATATCGGCTTACTTTGGTGTAAATCTGGTATAAAATCCCACAAACCCTTTTACCTGTTCTATGGAGACAGAAATTATTAACTGCTTTAGTATATAATGGGACTACTGCTATTCCTTTAGATAACCAAATATTTCCCAAAATGTTAATCTTTCTGCGTTCTAAATAATTTTATCCTTAATGTGAAATTCATATTCCGAATCAACGCAGTACATATTCCCTAACTAATTCTTCTTTTTATATATATATACTAGCTGGGTGCCCGGCGTTGCCCGTGTACTTATCACACAGAGTAAATTTTATTTATTTGAAGATTAGATATCTGGGTGCCGGGTGTTTATATCTATATATCTGAATTGAAATTTAATTTGTAGGTCTAGCTGTGATTTAACCGACTTCGACAGCGTCAAAATTTTGTCCATTTGCTTTTTACGCCCCTGGGTAATGGATGATGACGGAATACTAATTTAAGGATAACCGGAATGATGACTCTGTGTATGTTATTGGAGGGCAGACGTTTTGAGAGGTTGCAAAATTTCTTTAGTCCTCTAACAATATGGAATGTATACGTTGTATATATAAAATCGTAAAACAATCTCGACGTCATTGACAAATACACCGGGTAGCTTAAGATAGTCAAAACTGTGGGAGCACGCAAGAAAATATAAAATTATTGGGGTAACTTCAGTAAAATAGACATATATTTGTTAAAGGAAGAGTTACTTTCTGTAGGTCAAGAAATCGAAGATTATTAGTGGTACCGTAATAGAATGATTATAGTTATGGGACCTTGACTGAGGAAAAGTAATTTTAATTCCGGTATCGTAATAATTCGAAAAGTACCTCCCGTATGTTTAAACAGTCAATTGTACTTCCGGTACTTGACAATGAATAAAAGAATTGCAGTTGGGTAAAACAAACTAAATTACATTGAGTATCTTAATTAAATCGGAAATACTGAGGGTAAATTAAAATAGTTAAAAATACTCCCGGTATAATATGAGATTAAGAAAAATCAGCCAAAATATTGAGAGTGAATTAATACTGACGATAGGGTAACATTTTTAATTTATTTAGGTGATTTGTGAGACTGTAGACTTGTCGATACAGCTTTAGGTAGACTTAAGAGAAGCAATAAAATTGCTGGAATTTTAAGAGTGTTCATAACTGCGGCACTATAAACAAATGAATAATACTATTGGCAACTTAAAAGTTGAAAAATAAGGCAGGTCATACTTTCAAAAATTGTAGGAATTGAAAAGGAAAATGAAGTTTTAAAGAAGGATACAGGGCAATAGGAAATTGTTGATAAAAATATCAATAATGAAATTAAAATTTTAATTATTCATAGCAATTTATAGGAAATTGAAGTAAAACAACAGGTTATAAAAATATATATTAATAAATTGTTTATATTTTCATAATTATATAAATATGTGTTTTATTGAAACATATATAGTTCGAAATAAAATATAATACTCAATGTGGTAATAATATAGATGTGATTACTGGCCTACTACCAAGGTGCTTGAGTGTCTAATTTAATTCACAGGTATTGCTCCCAGACATAATTAGTTTAAGAGCGGATACTTGTGGTGATCTGCACTATAGCGATAATAAAACCATAAAAGATATTATATATTTTTTTTTAAAGAGGGATAACAGTGGAAATCCTTCATGGACACCTGAGAGGGGTTCGCACCTCTCAGGTAGTGTGAGACTCTTACTCACTAAAACCACTTAACCCTTTGAAATCGACTTTGTTTTTGTCCCGCGATCGTCTAAGGGCGGTGTCGATTCTAAATTGCGTCAGGCCGTCTCATCATTGTTCTTTCATTCTTCCGGCATCGCGCTTCTTAATCTCGAGGATTGTCATAGATTTAATGGTAACTGATATTATCAGTTGTTCCGTAAACTATAACGTAACATAATTAAAAAAGTGGAACGGGAAAAAAAGTAATAAATCGTTACTAACGGAAAAAAAACTGTACGTATGAAAAAATTAATGTATAGAATCAGAGCAGAGGAAATGAGTCCGAACACTCCGTAACGAAATAAACCTACTAAATTTAGCTTATTCCAGAGAGACGGCTGTCGGTGCTCCACAACAGATTCTAAACATAATTCTCCAAGGTATAAAAGTTACCGGCTGGTGAGTAGATTAAATTCAAGTGCAATGAATAATTTAATTCTTATACCTGAAAAAATTATAATGTCTGGAAAAAAATATGATTATGTTAAATTTTTGTTTAATTAATTACTTACAAAATTGATTATAATTGGCACATAATTAATATACGCATTTCGTACGCGGTAATGAAAATAGTAAAAACATAATATTTTAGTAAAGTTCAAATCAAATAATTTTTTGTCGTATTTAATCCAAATTTGATGCGAACGGCTATTTTACTGTAAAATATTTTTGTTAATAGACATTTGTGTTAAATTATTAACTATCAAAATTGAATATGATTGGCAATTAAAAAAATACACATTTCTTTTTCGGATTTTAAGAAAATATAAAGAAGATGGTTTTACTAAATTTTAAACCATTTAATTGTTTGTCTTAATTATACGAAAATTTACTTTACCTTTCAATAATGTTTGTAGCATTTTATGATTCCTTTGGCTGATAGTTGGAATTCTGGGCGATATTTGATGTGGCTTGATGCGATCGGCTATTTTGCTGTAAAATATTGTAGGGATATAGCATGCTACATATTAAGGGAAGTAATATTATGTAGAAATTTATTTATTTTAAAAGAGGTTTAACATTTTAATAGGGAGTTGGTAATTAATTGAAATAAGTATTTGATTAGTTGAAAAATGATTATTGATTTTAATTATTAATATAAATTGGTTTCAAACAAACTTTCGTAATGAATTATAATTTAAAATTTAAAATATTTGTATAAAATCTCTATTGTTCTTTTTATTATTTTATATACTGGTGATTGCTAATATTTGTTTTCTTACCTTAAATGTCATTATGATTATGTAGCATCAATTTGCGTCTTGTGAAGTCCCTCTCATGTGGGATAGTATCATGCTAGTCTTCATTATTTATAAATTCTGAAGTGGAAGGTGTCAGAAACTGTAGACTATGTTTTTAGTTTCGTTTCCTGGAGCATGAATGAATAAATTCTTAGGTGATCCGACTCTTGAGCAAGCTACATATAGTTGACCGTGGGAGAAGCATGGTGATGTCAAATTTACTCCGCAGAGCTTAATTGATTGTCCTTGAGACTTATTGATTGTAATTGAGAATGCAAGTCTTACTGGAAATTGCAATCTCTTAAAGTTAAATGGCAAATCTGTTGGAATTAATGGTATCCGTGGGATAAATACTATTTCCCCCTCTCCTTTTCCTGTTAATATAGTAGCTTCGATTACATTTTCAAGCATCTTCTTAACACACAGTCTTGTGCCGTTGCAGAGTTTTGGAGGGTCGAGATTCCGTAGTAAAATAATCGGTGAACCTTCTTTCAGTAAGAGCCTATGGGGTGGTAAACCAGGTGGATCCAGTGAGTTTAGGAACTCCGGTGGGAAATTAACTGCCTCGTCGGTATCTATTACTGTATCAATAGAGTTGTACTCTGATACGATGCCTGGTAACATGGTAAGTATTTCATTGTTTATTTCGTGGACATCGTCGTTTTTAGGAGCGAGAATGGCTCTTTCTCGCAACCAATTCAAGTTTTGATAGTTTTGTTGAACTGCCGGATAGACCGCCTTTATTAGGTCTGAGATGGACGACACCAGATTACAAAAGTCGGTTGAGAATTTTAGATTACCTGAATAGTCTAGGGGTAATCTACCTTCTCCCATCTCTAAAATTTTTTTTTGAAAAAGCCTGTGCTGCGTCATCTCCGAACTGCACTCTCATATTTTGATGTAACGTTAACTTTTGCATATGTCTCCACAAAAAGGACTGTTTTAAACATGCGTGGATTTGATCAGCTGGTGTTGCGTTTGGGATGATGGGCAGAGTTTGACGAAAGTCTCCACAGAGGAGTACGAGAGTCCCTCCCATGATGTTCTTATTTCCTTTAAGGTCTTTCATAGTGTTGTCAAGGGCCTCGAGAGATTTCTTGTGAGCCATAGTACATTCATCCCATACTATTAATTTACATGTTTTCAATACCCGAGCTTGACCACTTGACTTGCTTATGTTGCAAGTAGGAATTTCGTGTCTCGCTATGTCTAGCGGCAATTTAAGTGCAGAATGGGCAGTTCTTCCTCCATCCATCAATGTCGCTGCAATTCCTGAAGACGCAATGGCAAGAGCAATTTGACCCCGAGACCTGACTTCTGCCAGAATTAAATTAGTCAAAAATGTTTTCCCTGTGCCACCAGAAGCATCAAGGAAAATAATACCACCGTTTTCTTTGAATATATTGTGCATTATAATTTCGTATGCTTTTCTCTGATCCTCATTTAGAAGAGGTCTGTTTTGCAGCACATAGGAAGTAAGCTGCTCCACATTGTAGCTCTTTTCTCGGACGCAATCTGGGTGGAACACGTCTACTTGACTTCGTAATGGCTGAGGCATGCCGAGTTGTTGCAGTGTTTTATTCGCAATGGCCAGACATTTATTTTCTAGAATAATCAAAGCCATATTGAAAATATCTGGACCAAAAGAAATTTTAAAGTCGGATTTTCCCTCCGGACTTTGCGGAGTATATCTTCACATAATGCCTCCTTATAACTTTCCCATAGAGTAACAGGATTCGACGGACTGCACATAGTGAGTATTATGGCAAATAGATTTCTTATTTGGTCTGGCATGGAGATAAATTCGGCTTCTCGCATTGTGTCATCCCAGCACTGGTCTGTTTGTAAGAGGTTTCTCTGTATGATTCGCATAGTTCTCCATTTACTGTTTTTAGGTAGGCAAAAGATGTTGGTCCTCTAGTGAAGAAGCATCCTAAGAAAGAAACATTCGGCGTTATTGGGATGAACTGTATACACACGACCCAAAGCATCGCTTGCATGTACATCATGTCCAGGTACTGACTGGCCTAGTTTTCTTTTAGAGAAAATTTTCCTAGATGAATCCCATCTGTAATACCGAGGTATTTCGGGATACAATAAGGTTCTGGCGAAAGGATCTTTCTGACAAAGTTGAAAGAATGCAGTTAAAGTTGTGTTTTCGATTTTTGCATACATATCAACTACGAATTGATGAAACAAATGCCTGCAGTTTAATATATGGTTCGGTTGAGTATCTCGAACCATTAGACGGTATGCATAGAAAAGCATCGCTGAAACTTTCTTTGTTGTTGGTTGACCTGTTCTTGGGTTGACTAGTCTGAGATTAAAATGATATCCTTCTTCACCACGGGGAAATATGACTGGGTATTGAAGAGAATCATAGAATCGATGTGTTTCGGAAATACGCTGTAGTGAATGACCTCGTCGTTGAATTATGATATCTCGACGATCAAAGCCATCGGCTGACATAACCACTGCTATTTCATGTCCTTCAGGAGTATTAAAGCGCCGTTCGTGTTCTCCAGCCGGGTCTACGATCTGCTCGTATGACAACTTTATATTCATCTGTTGGCATATGTTCTAATGCTGTTTTGAATGTTTTTATCAGATCGTTATGCTCATGAAACATTGTTTGTAAACTTGACACTATATGTCGTCTTGTTCCTGAGATGTAGCCGCACCTCTGGTTAGTTTCCGTTTCATCGTTTCCTATAAAATATATTTGTAGAAATTTAGGTTGTTGATCAGACAGTGGGAGCAACGATCCCGCTTTATGATAAATCTGACCTTGTACTGTGAATGTTGTTGCAAAGCCAGGATTTTCAACAACTGATGTTGCACCGAATGACGTCATTTGGAAAGATGAGTTGTATTTCCTGATATTAGTGAGAAAATGTTTTGATTCTGCTGTATTTCCGGCTGTGTATGTCAACAGTTCATGTGGTGGCGTTTCTAGGTTGCTCAGTTTTACTTTTCCATTTTTGCAGCAAATACCAGCAGTTTCAGATTAAAATTTTTTTGCATGGCAAACTGTTTAAATTTTACCTATAGTAACAGTTGGATGGTGTGTATAATCTTTAAGTGGATCATAATGGAATGCTTCTAATTTTAGGGTAAAATGATGTGCAGTCCGCGATCGTGTGGTACTGACTCTCAGATTTTGAAGGCGGGTTTCGCGCTGCTGTTCGGTTTCCGAACTTCTAGATGTAGTTGTTCTTTTTCTTAAATCTTGCAGTCTGGTTTCGCGCTGGTGTCCGGTTTCTGAACTTCTAGATGTAGTTGTTCTTTTCTTTTGATCTTGCAGTCTGGTTTCGCCCTGCTGATCGGTTTCCAAACTTCTAGATGTAGTTGTTCTTTTTCTTAAATCTTGCAGTCTGGTTTCTCGCTGATGTTCGGTTTCTGAACTTCTAGATGTAGTTGTTCTTTTCTTTTGATCTTGCAGTCTGGTTTCGCGCTGCTGATCGGTTTCCAAACTTCTAGATGTAGTTGTTCTTTTTCTTAAATCTTGCAGTCTGGTTTTGCGCTGCTGTTCGGTTTCTGAACTTCTAGATGTAGTTGTTCTTTTCTTTTGATCTTGCAGTCTGGTTTCGCGCTGCTGTTCGGTTTCTGAACTTCTACATGTACTGGTCCTTTTCTTTTGATCTTGCAGTCTGGTTTCGCGCTGCTGATCGGTTTCTGAACTTCTAGATGTACTGGTCCTTTTCTTTTGATCTTGCAGTCTGGTTTCGCGCTGCTGTTCGGTTTCCGAACTTCTAGATGTACTGGTCCTTTTCTTTTGATCTTGCAGTCTGGTTTCCCGCTGCTGTTCGGTTTCGGAACTTCGAGATGTAGTTGCTCTTTTTCTTAAATCTTGCAGTCTGGTTTCCCGCTGCTGTTCGGTTTCCGAACTTCTAAATGTAGTGGCCCTTATTTTTTGATCTCGAAGCCTGGTCTGGCGCTGATGAAGAGGCTCTGATAGCCTGGTTTCCGCAGTTTGCTGGCGTAGAATGCAAAGCCTTGCAATTCTATCCTCAGGACTCTCATGAGCTCGTTTCTTTTTAATATTTTTAGCCGTTATTTGTACTTGGCCAATTGCCTTACGTTTTCTGGGTGGCATTTTTGTACCAATTAATACCTTTAAAGAGTAATATTAAATTACTATTTATAGATTAATATATTACGTTTATGAAAAAGAATGTAATCCTTTTTATAGTAAAACTAAAAACTACCAAAACCACAATTCTTATTGTTATTGAGATTTAAAATTTGATTTCGTAACAAAAAGTTATAAGTTTGTGTAAAATGATAAAACAATTAAGCTGCTTCGAAAAGGATATCACCTCGAAAACGTTAGGTTAAAAGAATTCATATAAGTATAAGCATAATACTCGTGTATCAATACTGTTTGGGAAATGTGTTCTAATTTGTCCATTTTCTATATAGAGATGTAAGAAGAAAATGCTCACGTTAGTATAAAGTTATTACATAGAGTTTAAACAGTAAGTATAAAATAATAAAAATGAAATAAAATTTGCAATATTTACGGAAATAGAAATTAGGTGTGAATGAGACAAATTTTATATAAATAACGAATTGGTAGATAATATAAAATGTGGAATTAATTTTGTAGTATTTGTGGAAATACGAATTGATTATTAATAATATGGACTGTAAATTAAATGCAGAATTTATAAGTGATACTATAGGTATTGGAAAATATAAACCAAGGATTACATTCGACAATTTGTGTAAATCAGGAATTAGAAATAAATTATTAACCTTATAGATAAAAGTAAATTGTGGAATAAAATTTGTAGGTTTCATGGAAATAGTAGTAAGCTACGAATGGGACTGACAGTAAAATAAATACATAATTGGTACATAATAACACAGTAAAAGATAAATTGAAAAAAATTAAATATCTGTTATTTATGAAAATAGGAATAGAACATGATTGGGACGGACTCTAAATTTAACGCTTACATGCTGAAAAATATATCAGATATACGAAAATATTAACTAAAGAAAAAATTTGCAACATTTATAGAAAAGGGGAATTATATATAATTGAGACTGACATAAATTGAAAGAAGAATTGAGAGCTATATATCCACTTATTGTAGATTATTAACAATGGAAGAAAATTTATAGCAGTTATAGAAAAAGTTTGCACTTTGGAATTCAAATGACGGTGATACGATTGCAAAATTTATAAGTAATTACATAGTTCTTCGTAAGTATTAAGTAAGGAATGAATTTGTACAATTTGTGGTAACAGAAATTAGAAAAGAATGGAACGAATTCTAAATTCAATAGAGAGTTAGTACACAAAATAACATTTACTCCAAAATGTAAACTGAGGTATTAAATTTGTTGAAATAGAAATTACATACGAATGAAACGACCTGTTAAATAAATTTAGAGATGGTAGGTACTATAACAGTTATTTGAGAATATTAACTGGGAAAGAACATTTGTAGCATTAGTGGTACGAAAAAAGAATTAGGGACACGATTGACCGAAAATGGAAACCATAATTTATAGGTAATATAAAAGGTTTTGTAAAATATAATCTGCAGAATTAAATTTGTAGAATTTGCGGAAATAGCAAATAGAAAAGAATATAAATTGAAAGTAGAGATGGTACATAATATAACACTTATTTGTGAATATTAATTCCGGGAATTTTTTTTAGATTTGTGGTAATAGACAGGTAGGAATATGAATGAACGGTAATAGAATGGCCAAATAGTGTAATAGTTTTTTTAAAAAATATATGAAAATAATTACATTAGCAGAAACATTCTATGAAGAATTCAATTTGAAGAATTTGTTGAAATAGCAATTGGAAGGGAATGGTACGTACTGTAAATTAAATTTAGAGACGGTAGATAATATAACGGTGATTTGAGAATATTAATTGGGGGACAAAATTTGTAGGTTTTGTGGTAATAGTAGTCAAGTAGGAATATGGATGAACGGTAATGAAATGCACAATTAATGTAATAGCGTTTGAAATATATATAAATAAAGAATTAAATATACAGAAAAAAAGGTAATTTGTATTAGATATGAATGGAACGTACTGTAAATTAAATTTAGAGATGCTAGATAATATAACAGTTATTTGAGAATATTAACGGGGAACGAACATTTGTAGGTTCTGTGGTAATATTAGTCATGTAGAAATATGAATGAACGGTAATGGCATGCACAAATAATGTAATAGTGTTTGAAATATATATATATATATATATATATATATATATATATATATATATATATAGAAAAGAATTAGATTTCCAGGAAAAGAGGGAATTTGGATAAGATGTGAATGGAAGATATGGTAAATAATATAACAGTTATTTGAGAATATTAAGGGGGGGGGGGGAGAAAATTTGTAGGTTTTGGGATAATATCAGTCATGTAGGATAATGAATGAAAGGTAAAGTAATGCACAAATAATGTAAGTGTTTCTGAAATATATAATAAAAAAATTAAATTTGGAGAAAATGAGGTAATTTTGATTAGATGTGAATGGAACGTATTGTAAATTAAATGGAGTGGTGGATAACGTAACACTTATTCGTGAAACATGTACTGCATGAATAATTTGGAATATTTATGGTAAAATTAGTCGCATACGGTCATCAATGACCTCAAATGGAATGCACAATATTTATATATAAAAAAAAATTGGAACACATTATATGAAGAATTCAATTTGTATAATTTGTGGAAATAGCAATTAGAACTGAATGGAACGTACTGTTAAATAAATGTAGTGACTGTCGATAATATAACACTTATTTGAGAATATTAAATGGGGAGAAAATTTGTAGATTTTGTGGTAATAGTCAGGTAGGAATATCAATGAACGGTAAAGTAATACACAATTAGTGTAATAGTTTTTAAATATATAAAAAAAGAGAATTAAATTTGCTGACGTAATTTGAAAATGGATGTGAATGGAACGTACTGTAAATTAAATGGATTGCTGGTGGATAACATAACACTTATTCGTTAAAAATGTACTGCAGAAATAATTCGGAATATTTATGGTAAAAGTAGTTAGGTACGGTCATGAATGACCTTAAATGGAATGAATAATATTTAGATATAAATAAATTTTTGGAAAACTTTATAAGAAGAATTCAATTTGTAGAATTTGTTGAAATAGCAATTATAAAGGAATGGAACGTTCTGTAAATTAATGTACAGACGGTATATAATAGAACGTTGATTTGAGAATATTAACTGGGGGACAAAATTTGTAGGTTTTGAAAGGTAATGGCATGCATAAGTAATGTAATAGTTTTTGATATATATAATAAAAATTAATTAAATTTGCAGAAAAAAAGGTAATTTGTATTAGATATGAATGGAATGTACTGTAAATTAAAATTAGAGACTGTAGATACTATTACAGTTATTTGAAAATACTAACTGGGGAGAAAATTTGTAAATATTGGGATAATAGTAGTCAGGTAATATATAACAGGTATTCGAGAATGTTAAACGGGAAAGAAAATTTATACGTTTCTTGGTTAGAGTAGTCAGCTAGATTTAGTAGTGACGGCTAATTGAATGCAGAAATAATATGTAATGTAATACTTTTTGAAAAATATTAAGTAAATAATTATATTGATAGAATAAATGATGATTGTAATTATAAGTGAATCGAACGGACTGTAAATTAAACGGGGAAACTTGTAAATAAATGCATGGTTGGTGGAGAATGTAACACTTATTCGAGAATGTTAACCTTTTAAAAAAAATTGAGTGATTTATACAATTAGGAATTAGGTATTACTGGGAAGGACTTAAAATTGAATGCGGTATTGGAGTTTTTGATAACACTTATCGAAAATATTAACTGTTGTAAAATATATGTACCTTTTAATGACTGTAAATAAAAATGGAGAAGTTTTAGTAAATGACTCCAAACTCGGTTGTATTCGCGTTATTTTTCTGTAAAGCAACTCTACCCCAAACCTATAGGGTGCCCTTTTCCCATTATATTCAGATGACATCGGTAGAAACACAATCAATATCTTTGACCCCGAAAATATTTATCCAAATCTAATACCTGCTGTTTTAGCATGTTTAAGTATTTCAACCCCCGTCCACCCCCGCTTCTGGGGTTGGTAGACGCGTCTCACCCCGACAGTGTTGTTTTCCTGGTCGCAAAGAACCTGTGTACGAAATTTGGGGAAATTTGCTCCAGCGGTGTAGATTTGTATTCTCCACCCCAAACGCTAGGGGTGCTCTTTCCCCAGGGTGTAGAGGTTGAAAATTATATTCAGATATCAGTGAAAAGACTATAAATATCTTTGACCCCTAAAAATATTTATCCGACTGAAATATCGACTTTTAGCATGTTCTAATATTTCCACCCCGTCCACCCCCGCTTCTGGGGGTTGTAGGTGCGTCTCACCCCGACAGTGTTTGTTTCCTGGTCGCAAAGAACACCTGCACGAAATTTGGTGAAATTTTAACCACCGGTATAGATTTGTATTCTCCACCCCAAACCCTAAGGGTGCCCTTTTCTCAGGGTGTAGAGGATGAAAATTATATTCAGAAAACATCGGTAGAAACACCAACAATATCTTGGACCTCTAAAAATTATTATCCGACTAAAATATCGGCTGTTTTAGCATGTTTAAATATTTCAACCCCCGTGCACCCCCGCTTCTGGGGGTGGTAGACATGTCTCACCCCGACAGTGATTGTTTCCTGGTCGTAAAGAACACGTGTACGAAATTTGGTGAAATTTGCTCTACCGGTGTAGATTTGTATAACGAACATACAAACATACAAACATACATACACTCTTTTTTATTTATAAGAAGACTAGCTGGGTGCCCGGCGTTGCCCGAGATGTCATTTATCCATAACCCCAGATTTGATTCCAATTTCAGTTGCTTTTGCGTTATTTTTATGTAACGGTCCTCGAACCCTATCCCTAAATGTGCTCAGCTCCGATGCCGAAGGGGGTTGAACTCGTTAACCCTGAAATAGTTTCATTCAACGAATACATCGCCGTTTTAAATTTTCCACCCTGTCCATCTGGGACATAGATGGCCAATTGAATGTCATTATTAAACTCAGCTACTTCCATAAAACTGGGTTTGATCTCGATTGTATTAGCGTTATTTTCTTGTAACGCGCATCCAGCCCCAACCCTAAGGGTGCTCCGTTCTCATGATGTAAGGGGTTGAAATTATAGTCAAATTGTTTCCTTATAGACACTATCAAGCTCTTTGACCCTTAAATATATGTATCAGAGCAAATATCGGGTGTTTTAAGATGTTTCAATATTTACAGTCTCACTCCTGAGGGTGGTAGACGTGTCTCACCCCGACAGTGTTTCTTTCTTGGTCGCAAAGAACACGTGTACAAAATTTGGTGAAATTTTCTGCACCGGTGTAGATTTGTATAAGGAACATACACACAAACAAATATATATACATATATACAAACACTCTGTTTTATTTATCATTCGTTGGAGTAGTCGGATATAGTTTTACTTTTTATTCAATTAAAAGTAATTCTGCTTTAATTTATTGCCAAATAAGTTACTATTTTGATGGTGCGCAATAATTTAACCCAAAAGGATCAAATTTTAAACTTTTAATGCCAATTTAATCTGAATGACCTATATAAATAAATCTTTGACGCTCTCATCGGCCGATTTGGCAATTTGTGAAAATACACCCGGTTTCTTGTGGGATAACAAAATTAATTCCTATGAAAATATAAACATCGTCAAGGAGTCAAAATACTCTGGATATCTTAGAAAAGTTTAAAAATCCCTGAATGTTAAGACAAAATAATGCCCCTGCTACATTAAGCCGAGAATTATCGAAGTAAAATTAGGAACTTATGAATAATCCAACTCCATCAACGGGTAAATATCCCGGTACCTTAAGGTTATAATTAAATCTCCCAATACCTTAAAGAAGTTAAAAATATTCGCGGATCCTGAATGCAGAGAAATATAATCCCATTATGCTAAATAAACAACTGTACCAATAAGTTTATAAAGAGAAAAATATTCGCGATATTTTCAGTGAGGAAAAAAATACTCCTGGTACCTCAAGGACTTAAAAATACTCTGTACATTAGGACAGTAAAAGCCTAAGGAGAGTAAAAATATATCATAAGGAAGTGAAACATACTCACGGTTGCTTGATGTAATAAATGTTCACGGTACAATAGAATAAGTACTCAAGAATACTCTAAGAGACCGTCTGTCCAAATACTTCCAGTAGCTATTGGTTAGAAATAGTCCCGGTACATTAAAGTAAAAATTGTTTTGGTATCTTTATCAAGTCAAATACTTTCAAAGATAGGAAAGAAATGTTTATTCTGAATAAAATAAAATAGTTTAGTTTTTATACATGTTCGTCAATAAAATATTGTGATCAGATAGTTCCTGATAAGTTTTAACCGTGCACAAATGGTGATGTATTTCCTTGTACTACTGCATCATAATTATTGATTGCCTAACTATTTATGTAATAGAACCAACATATTTTGCAGAGGTAATGTCCAAGAAAAAGTCTAATTTTAATCTTTTATGTCATTGCCAAGATTTGGATAGTTGTTTACATATATACAACCTGAAGAAGCCAGGAAAATGAAATGTGTACCAATTAAATTATTATATCTCATTTTCTAATTAAACTATAATACATATTTCTTTTTGATAATTGTATTTTACTAACGTAGTACAAAAACTACCAAAGAATATTTCAAAATTAATGGAAGATATAGTAAATGAAGACATGAAGTATAACATTGCAGGAATGGGAATTTGAATATTATAATGAGTAGCAATAGTTAATAATTGATTGCACAAATTAATTTAATTGTATTTTTAATTATTCTTTAAGCATGAAGTAATAGATTAGTGCAGGTTCTATTAATGTGAAGATAACAGAATCGAATTTCTGACAATTACTGTGGCGAGGTAAAGATATCAATCATTGTACAGGCAGCTTCAGGCAATGGAATCTGCAAAGAAATAATGGAACATTAGTTCATATTGACACATAATCTTATATTAAATATAACACACACACGCACATATATATATATATATATATAACGCTTGTAACAAAAAAAGAACTACTACCTGGAAGCTCGTATGAAATCTGTGAATATATATATAACAAACTCAAATGATATTCCTTAAAAAGGAGGCAATATAAATTTCAAAACCATGCCTTTAGGTTAATGAGTGTAATTGTTTCCATTGTTATGATTACAGTATGATGTGAGCAAATTACATGTAATTGTAGATGATCAATGCACTGTTTACCAGGAAATGGGTTTGAAATAAAGCAATAATGTTGAGAACATCAAAGTATTTAGGCATTAAAACAAATTGAAGTTAATTTTGAAAGAATAAAAGTGTGTTACTATTTAGTTAATGTGTGTACCGTAGTGTGTCGATATGATAACAGAGCTTGGCGGGCAGGTCACATTAAATTTCTTGGCAAAAATTCTAGCAACTACTTGTAATAGGTTTTGAAATCTGTGGACATATAGAATAGAGATCAGAAGAGACGTTAATAAACAACACAAAAAAGAAGGAATCGTACCTTTTAAAGTGTAGGTTGTCTTCAGAAATACATGTTAAGAATCACAGTTGGGCACCTGAGTCCGAACACTGTTAGAAAGAAGCCTACTCAGTTCAGCTTACTCCGGAGAGTCGGCTATCAAGGCCATAGAATATGATTCACAACACAAATGTCAATAAACTTTGAAACAGCTTAGAATACTTTTGGCGAGCAGTTGGGGAACGTCTTGAAAGAGGCAATGTCTGGAAAATAAAATAATATTGGTGAAGATTGTTAACAATTTGCAAAATAGCAACATTTAATTTATAATAGTTACATAGTTACATTAATATATAATGGAAATGATTTGATTTATTTAATATATATTAAGTAAGGCACATTAGGAAAAGAGTTATCTAAAATATATGTGAAATAATTTGGTTTTCTGTATAATTGTTGCCTTTGTTATGCTTACAGTAGTGTGTAAATTACTTGTAATTGTAGGCAATCATTGTGGTGTCTTCCAGCAAACGGCTTTGAAATCTGCAACAATTTTGAGATCATCAGTTTTTGAAGGCAATTAAATGACAAATTAAAGTTAATTTAGAAAGAATAAAAGTCTGTTACCATTTAGTTAATGCGTGTAATACAGTGTCTCCAAATGTTAGCAGAGGTTGATAATGTTGTCATATTAAATTTTTTGGCAAAAATTCTGGCAACTATTTGTAATTAGTTATTAAATCTGTTAACAAATACAATAGAGATCAGAAAAGATATTAATAAACTACCCAATAAAGAATGTATTGTATCGTACCTTTTGAAATGTAGGTTGTCTTAATGAATACATGTTAAGAATCGCAGTTGGGCACTTGAGTCCGAGCACTCTGTTAGAAAGAAGCCTACTCAGTTCAGCTTACTCCGGAGAGTCGGCTATCAAGGCCATTGAATATGATTCACAACACAAATGTCAATAAACTTTGAAACAGCTTAGAATACTTTTGGCGAGCAGTTGGGTAATGTCTTGAAAGAGGCAATGTCTGGAAAATAAAATAATATTGGTTAGGGATGGAAATTTAGATCAAGTTAAAAGTATTTTTGCTACATAAGTAAATAAAGTTTGTATTGTCATACCTTTAGTGAATGTCAGCATGATGCAGCAATCTTTTGTGTTCGGGCACAGTGTCTGTTGTCATAGGTAGAATTATGGCAGACTGCAGCATTATACAATTTTTGAGCTAATATCTTTTAGAAATCATAAACAACATTTTTAGTTTCATCTTGTGGAGCGAGAATAAATAAATTTCTAGGTGATGCCACTCTTGAGCAAGCAACATAAAATTGTCCGTGAGGGAAGCATTGTGATCTCAAATCCACTCCACAATATTTAATTGATTGCCCTTGAGACTTGTTGATTGTGATGGAGAAAGCAAGCCTGACTGGAAATTGTAATCTTCTAAACTCAAAAGGAAGATCTGTTGGAATGAGTGGGATGCGTGGAATAAAAACTATTTCACCCTGTCCCTTTCCTGTTAAGATTGTCGCTTCAATTACATTGGCTAACATGTTCTTAACACAGAGCCTTGTGCCATTGCAAAGTTTTGGTGGGTGAAGGTTCCGTAGTAGAATAATTGAAGATCCCACTTTAAGTAAAAGCCTATGTGGAGGTAATCTTGGAGGATCGAGCGAGTTTAGAAACTCTGGTGGGAAATTAACAGCCTCATTGGTATCTACTACAGTATCAATAGACCTATATTCAGTGTCTGTTCCTGGTATCATGTCAAGTATTTGATTATTTATTTGATATACATCCTCATTTTTAGGAGCAAGAATAGCTCTTTGTCGCAACCAATCCAAGTTGTAATAATTTTTGACAGAGTCTGGATAAACTGCATTTATTAGTTCAGACACAGTAGATACCAGATTGCAAAACTCAGGTGACAATTTTATGTTGCTAGAAATGTCAACTGGTAGTTTTCCTTCTCCTATTTCAAGCAGTCTCTTTGAAAAAATTTGTGCACTGTCGTCCCCTATATGTACTCTCATATTTTGTTGTAAAGTTATCTTATGCATGCTTCTCCACAAAAACGAATTTTTTAAACATGCATGGATTTGATCAGCAGGTGTCGAGTTTTGTATAATGGGCAGAGTTAGACGAAAGTCTCCGCAGAGGAGTACCACAGCTCCTCCCATGATATTATTGTTTCCTCTCAAATCTCTCATAGTGTTGTCCAGAGCCTCCAGAGATTTTTTGTGAGCCATGGTACATTCATCCCATACTATTAATTTACATGTTTTGAGCACGTGAGCTTCACCAGTTGACTTGTTTATGTTGCATGTAGGAGTTTCATGCCTGGCAATGTCGAGTGGCAACTTAAGTGCAGAATGGGCTGTTCTTCCTCCATCCATCAATGTTGCTGCAATACCAGAAGAGGCAATGGCAAGAGCAACTTTTTGTTGAGTCCTGATTTCTGCCAGAATTAAATTAATTAAAAATGTTTTCCCTGTGCCACCAGAAGCATCAAGAAAAATAATACCACCTTTTTGTTTTTCTACATAGTCCATAATAATTTTGTATGCTTTTTTCTGATCATCATTTAGAAGAGGTTTGTTGTGCACGACATATGATGTCAGCTGTTCAATATCATAGTTCTTTTCTCTCATGTACTCTGAGTGAAACACATCTTGTTGGTCTCGTATTGGTGCAGGGAGGCCAAGTTGCTGAAGTGTTTTATTTATAATGGTCACACATTTATTTTCGAGTATAATCAAAGCCATGTTGAAAATATCGGGACCAAACAAAATTTCCAACGTTGGATTTTCACTCTGGACCTTTGCAAGTATGTCTTCAATTAGGGCCTCCTTATATTTCTCCCATAAAGTATTTGGTTCTGATGGAGTGCACATTGTCAATATTATAGCAAATAGATTTCGCATTTGCTCTGGGAAGGAGACTAATTCAGCTTCTTGCATTGTGTCATCCCAACACTGATCCCTTTCCAGTAAACCTAACCTCTGGCACGTTTCTCTGTAAGTTTGACAGACTTCCCCATTAACCGTTTTCAGGTCAAGAAAAGATCTTGGTCCTCGGATGTGGTGAAGAAGCATCCTAAGGAAATAACATTCAGAATTATTGGGATGAACTGTGTAGACACGACCCAAAGCATCACTTGTAACTACTTCATGTCCAGAGACTGGGCGGCCTACTTTTCTTCTAGAGAAAACTTTCCTTGATGAATTCCAAGTATAATATCGAGGTATCTCAGAATACAACAAAGTCCTAGCAAAAGGATCCTGCTCACAGAGTTGAAAGAATGCTGTTAATGTTGTCTTTGGTGGTTGATCAACGACATTTGATGCACTATCAGCTGTGAAATAAACTCTCTGGCCATTTTCCAAATGAACGCTGAGGTGAACAACAGTAGGGTGTCTTTCATGAATGTGAAATCCTAGGATTCGCCAAACTGCCTCATTGCTACTAATGTACCTTCCCAAGTGATATTGCATGACTTCATCATTTGTAGATTCATTAGTTATATTGAAAGCAGCCATATCACTACCTTTGTTAATATACTTGCACACATATTTTATTGATTTTACACTGTTACAGTATTCCACGTTGATGTGTGCATGAAACATTTTTGACAGCAACGGTGAATATGGTACAACCCACCTGTTGTCGATTTCCATTATGGTATGTCTGCGTATCTTTAGTTTTGCCGTGAAACCTCCATCTTCTGGAGCTCGCCGTCTGTATAGAGGATAACCATCAGTTCCAGTTTGTGTATCTTTAAGAAATTTCCTTGGATATTTTTTGATACACCTTCCATCCTTCATACAAGGAGACTTTTGATTGAGATTTCCACAGGGTCCATGGATCATGTTTGTTGTAATTACAGAATATAGTTCAGGATCTTGTTCTGGGTCAGGCAACTCAGCTGATATAATGTCATCAATTTGTGTTGGCACAATTTTGTGTACCAACCATATTAAATTGTGTGAGTGTGGGAGTCCACGTTTTTGCCATTCAATTGTATACATCCAGCATCTAGGCACTCCAAATATGCGGCCCTTTGTTACAACATCAATCAGTTTCAATTGTTTCAGTTTAAATACTCTTGCAATCAAGTCATGGCGTACACTGGATAATTGGCCATTTGTAAGAATCTCCTTTATCTCTGGCCAAGTTGGATTGCACGTGAAGGTGATAAATAAGTCAGGTCTCCCGTATGTCCTAACATAAGTCATAGCATCCTGCGTGTATTCGTGCATGTGTCTTGGACTACCTGTAAATGTAGACGGTAGTATGACTAAAGCACCAAGGTTTTCAACATCCCCATCATTTACAACAGCATCTCTTAGGTGAATATATTGTTCAACTCTCAGTTTACGTTGATTTAGGCGAATGTAAATGAGACGTTCAGTCTCGATCTTTGCATACATATCGACTAAAAATTGATGAAACAATTGTCTACAGTTTAGTATATGGTTAGAAGAAGTATCTCGAACCATTAATCTGTATGCATAGTAATTCATTGCTGAAACTTTCTTACTTGTTGTTTCACCTGTTGTTGGATTGACCAGTCTAAGATTAAAATGATAGCCATCTTCACCATGGGGAAAAATCACTGGGTATTGTAGAGCATCATAAAATCTGTGTGTTTCTGAAATACGCTGAAGGGAATTGCCACGTCGTTGAATTATAATGTCCCTTTGATCAAAGTGATCGGCTGACATAACTATTGCTACTTCATCTGCCTCAGGGGCATTGAATCGCCGCTCATGTTCTCCTGTTGGTCTTCGATCTGCTCTGATCACTACTTTATACTCATCTGTTGGCATCTGTTCCAGAGCTGTTTTAAATGTTTTTATGAGTTCATTGTGTTCATGAAACATTCTTTGTAAGTTAGAAACAATATGACGTCTTGTTCCTGAGATGTAGGCACACCTTTGGTCAGTTTCCATTTGCTCGTTTCCAATGAAATATATTTGCAGAAATTTTGATGGTTGATCTGGCAATGCAAGCAATGATCCTGCTTTATGGTAAATCTGCCCTTGCACTGTAAATGTTGATGGAAATCCAGTATGTTCAACAACTGATGTAGCTCCGAATGACGTCATTTGGAAGCACGAGTTGTATTTTCTAATATTACTAAGAAAATGCTTTGATTCTGAACTGTCTCCTAATGTATAAGACAAAAGTTCTTGTGGTGGTGGTTGCAGATGCGAGAGTTTCACTTTGCCATTTTTGCAGCATATACCAGCAGATTCAGATTTAAACTTCTTGGCGTTACAGTACCCACAAACCATTTCCATTTTACCTATGGTAACACTTGCATGGTGTGTATAGTCTTTGTGCAGATCATACTGGAATGCTTCCAGTGTCAAGCTAAAATTATGGATCTTTGAATATCTGGCTCTATCTCGCATTTCCTGTACTCGTCTCTCACGTTTCTCTACAGTTTCTGAAGCTCGAGTAGTAGTAGTTCTGTCTTGCTCTTTTTGCAGTCTGCTTTCACGCTCCTCTACAGTTTCACAGGCTCGAGATGTACTGGCTCTGTTTCTCATTTTCAGTAGCCGGGTTTCACGCAACTGTACAGTTTCCAAAGCTCGAGATGTACTTGCTCTCTCCCTCATTTTCTGCATTCGGGTCTCGTGTTCCTGTAGACTTTCTGAAGCTCGTGATGTACTCGCTCTGTCTCGCATTTTCTGCATTCTGATGTCACGCTTCTGTGCACTTTCTGAAGTTAGAGATGCAGTAACTCTGCATTGCTCTTTTAGTAACCTACTTTCACGCTCTTCTATTGTTTCTGAAGCTCTAGATACAGCAGTTCTCTCACGCAATGTCTGAAGTCTTGCATTCTTGTTGTCTGGAGTCTCTAATGCACGCTGTTGTTTAAGCTGTTTTGTTTTTCTTTGCACTTGACCAATTGCCTTACGCTTTTTTGGAGGCATTGTTACAGTAGTTGAATCTTTAAAAAAAGAATGAGAGAACTATGTATATGCAAATATATTACAGAAAAATAGTAGTATTCACAGGAAATGATACTGTTGGGAGCCATATTGTAAAAACGCAGAATACTTATTAATATTAAAATGGGGTGGATAGCAGTGAATGACACTTTACATTAATTAAGTGATACAGAAAAATTTGTACTTGTGCTTGGGAAGTCATGAAAACAAATACGTATTTATTAAACTGAATGTATGAAACGAAAATCTTTGAGACTTTAAAAAATATATTTAAATTGAGAGTTTACTAAGTTTCAAAATTTTATTATATAGATTGGAAGATGAATACTATTTTATGAAATAGAAACTTATATAATTCATGAAAACAACACTAAGAATTTTTATTATTATTAAAATGTGGCAGACAGCAGTAATTAACTATGTAATTATTGAACTATTTATAAAATGAAAATCTTATAGCTTTCAACACATTTTTATATATTTTATTATATATAGATATGGAGGTGAATACCATTATAAAGTGGAAATCTGTTTATGACCTTATAAATGCAATAAGTGAGATTAAATGCAAAGTGAAAACAACACACAGAATACGTATTATTATTAAAATGGGGCAGATAGCAGTACTTAACAGTTAATAAATTAATTGATACATTAATACACACAGAATTCGTGTTATTATTAAAATGGGGCAGATAGCAGTACTTAACAGTTAAGAAATTAATTCATACATTAATATTTGTACTTACCAAATGCTGTGTCTGACTACCTCAAATGTGTCTGTCTTGGAATATCGTTTCTTTGTGGAGTTTCTCAATAAAAATTAATGAATCCTGCAAAATAAAATTGTATTTATTCATCACAATCTACAATAGTACTCAAAAGTTACTCATCTATATTAATATAGGGTAATATAATAGCAATTTTCTTAAGTTTTCAACTTCTGAATTAGCAACTACCGTTTAAATGTAATATTAATGTAATTTTATATTTAAAAATTATTTAAAGAAAATATGAATAATTAATTAGTAATAATTAAGGGGAAACAATTAACAATGAAATTAACAATGAAAAATATGTATATAAATTGGAAGGATATGTTTGGATTCAATAAAAATGTACATTTATTTACTTATATTTAGGATATGTACAAATATTTATAAATTTTATAGAAATAAAATATGCAAAATAAGTAATGATTAAGGATAATAATAAGTAATTAAATAAACAAAAGAATAATTTTTTTAATCTTGTAACACAGAGAATTGCAGGATTATACAAATTATAATATATTTAATAATTAAAAATCCAATGTGCAGTTAGCTGTAAAGATTTTATAAATTCAGATAAATAACGACGTACCTTAAGTGTTTCCTTGTACAGATATCTTTAGTTTGTAGGATATCTACGGCTTTGTTGCAACTGTAGGCGATGTTGGAAGCAATTCCCAGAAGTGGCAGTGAAACCTTTTAAAGAATAAAGCAACTACATTATTTTAATTAATAAATTACATTATTTTAAAATAAATAATTATGATTTCGGACTCACCGTATCTGCGTCGTCGTGGTCAGAAGCCAATAATGAACGAAAAATGGCTGTAACTCAATGAAACTTGAAACAGAATACAGAAAAATACACCAACTTCCACCAATATATCGGCGACCTGCAGGAAAAAAAATCTTTAAAAGAATTAGTAGAAGATGAAAGAATTATTAGAAGAATTGAAATGGCGAATTATTCCACAACAATTCTTCAAACGGCCTTCAACTTTAATATGTTTCGCTATTCGATCAATCCAGGTGCGCTTGCTAAGTAAGCCTGTAGTCAACCGACTGGCGGTTTTCCATTATTCCCCTCAATCGTCAAACCAGGGTGACAAATTGACCAATCATGAGTCGTGTTTCCGTAAAATTGGTCACGTCACAAAATTAAAAGGTGAAACAAAAGAAAACGGAAAAAACGTAGCATGGTTTTAAATGAAACGAAAATAGCTCCACAAATTATTGCTTTAAGTATGAATAATAGTATTGTTTTTACCATCACCCGTAACCTTTACACATTTACATTCAAATTGAAATTGTATATACGCACATAACAATATATTTAACGAATCTCGCTTGAAATAATTTGACAGTTTTTCTGATTAGCAGCTCAGAAATTTGACACTTAAAACGTTGTTCCCAAACATAAAATAAATGCAATATGTTCCCGTAATCTTTACACATTTACATTCAATGTGCAATGTGTTCCCGTAATCTTTACACATTTACATTCAATGTGAAATTATATATACGCACATAATAAAATTAGAAACGAATCTCGTTTACACATTTACATTCAATGTGAAATTATATATACGCACATAACAATATTTGAAACGAATCTCGCGTGAAATAATTCGTCAGTTTTTCTTATTAGTAACGTTCTTCCCAAAAATGGAATATACGAATTCTGTGATCCTAACCCAAAATTTTGTTGAACGTCACATATTACACACATTTATTTTTTACAATTCTCAATTTAGATAATACGTTGCGTAAAGTACATTAATTGCACTTTGTAAATATTCCCTATTCGATAGTGCATTAGCTATAAGATACATAGAATTTAATTGCATAATAGCAACAAACATACCATCGTTATTCTTTAGAAATATAATTCTCCGCGAACATATCATTGTCAGTAAGTCTTCAGACAGTACTTCTTGAGTATTGCAGGATATAATTGTCCATCAGTATTCGCACATTACGAAGGATTGAAGTGATCAAATCTTAGCTACATTCCAAATGTAAAGAAATGGTGGCCATATTGCACTCACTAAATTAACTAACATTTTCCGCATGAATAGTAAAGTATTTCATATATTGTTTTCTAGTATAATTCGATGGAACATTGCTGGATATATTTATACTTTTTACTCAATGAAAATATTTCTGCTTTTTTCATTACAAAAAACAGGAACTATACTTTTATGGCGCGTGAATGTCTCGCGTGAAGTCTCGTTTGTATCACGCGCCAACGGATAAATGTGACGTCACGGTCTCTTGGCGCGCATTAATTTTACACTAAATGATAACATTAACTCTTATGGGAAAATTCGTAAAAATAAATCAACTACAATTCTTTCCACCTTTATGCTATGGGTTTGTCACCCCCACAGTCCCGGTTCTCGATTTTGGCAGAATACGTATACCAATTTTTGTTGCATTCTGTCCACGCGATAAAATTTGTATAAAGAACAACGTAAATACAAACATACATACATACATACATACATACAAATATACATCCTTTTTTATTATATATATATATATATATATATATATTGTTGTATGTTAGGACTGTATTTCCATTTGTTTTACAAGAAATGAATCTTGCGTATGTGCTATTATGAAGCGATTTATTGACAAATATAAAATGCAGCATGCAACAATCTTAAAAACAGAAGACGAACTGCGACAAAACATAAACAAACTTCCAAAGAATACCTGGTGCTACAGATGCGCCACACCACACAAAGATATCAAGGCCTTGAAAAATATACATTTTTCAATATAATACAATGAATGATAATATAATAATAATGGTAACTTAAGTCAAGTATTTAATTTTTTAATGTTTTAATAATCATTGGAAGTCTGTATTGGAAGAGGACACACACGCTTCACTGCCCTACGCACTATGCCTTTGGAAGTGCGTAATGATACTACTCTTACGACAGAGTCACTTCCAGGGTGCAGTTCTGTCACGCGTCCTAGTTTCAACTTCATGGGCGGTAAATTGTCATCTTTAATTAGGACAAGCGAACCGATTTTGAGTGTGCCGCCTTGATTCTTCTTCCACTTAATTCGGGTTTGGAGTTCTGAAATATACTCTTTTGACCAACGTGACCAAAAATGTTGTTGAATCTGTTGAATTCGTTGGTAGCGAGACATATACGATTCCGGTAAATGCATAAGATCTGGATCAGGAACAGACGTAATCGATCTCCCAATGAGAAAATGGGCCGGAGTCAAAGGTTGTAGATCTGATGGATTGGAAGACATTGGAGTAAGAGGACGTGAATTTAGAATAGCGCTCACTTGCGCTAACAAACTGTAGAACTCCTCAAACGTTAATGATATGTCACCCATAACACGCTTCAAATGGTATTTAGTAGACTTAACACCCGCCTCCCAAATACCACCAAAGTGAGGTGAATATGCTGGAATAAATTGCCAGTTGAAGCGTTCTTTGACAAAGGCTTCATTCAAATTTTTCTCGCTCTGTCGAAGAAACATTCCCAAATCTTTCAATTCAGACCGAGCTCCAATGAAATTGGTACCATTGTCGGAAAGTATTTTTGCAGGCATTCCCCATCGCGAAACGAATCTTCGTAAAGCCAAAATGAAGCAATCTGTGGTCAGATCAGTAACAAGTTCGAGATGGATGGCTCTCGTCGCAAAACATACAAAAACAGCAACGTAACACTTTAAAGTTCTACTCCCTCGACCTTTCTTGTCTCTGATCAAGAATGGGCCTGCATAGTCAACACCTGTGACGTGGAATGGAGTAGTCGGTGTGACGCGATCATGAGGCAGATTACCCATTAATGGGGAAATTTCCCGTGGATTAACTTTGAAGCATTTTAAACAGTTGTGTACAGTCTTCTTTGCCAAGTTTCTTCCTGCGATCGGCCAATAAACGTCTCGCAAACAAGACAGTAATGTCTGCGGTCCTGCATGTAGCAATCTTTGATGTTCTCGTGAAAAAATTAATTTTGTCAAATGATGATTTGAAGCTATTATCATTGGATGACGTTTATTAAAATTATAATTTGAATGTTGTAATCGACCACCAACTCTTAAAACGCCGTCAGTGTGAATAAATGGATTTAAATTCAAAATTTTGCTTTTTGTAGGAAGTTCATTTCCCTTTGTCAGGCAATTGATTTCTTCATGAAACGACTGCTGTTGAGCAAGTTTAATCAAGGAAATCATGGCGTCATTAATTTCTCTAAGGGTAATATTCCCATATATTCGCTCTGTTTTCGACTTCTTGCAATTATTAATGAATCGCAAACAATAAGCGATTATCGTCTCTAATCTACTCAAATCTGAGTGATCTTCAAATTTAATAATGTAATGGTCTAAATGAGACAAGGCAGTTGTTTTAACAACAGTTTTCATTTCCGGAGCATTTGTTATCATTTCACTTGAATCAGAAATGAGCAACTCACAGCGTGAAAGCCATGCTGGACCGTCCCACCATAGAACTGAGTTCCGTAGAGCTGTTGGGTAGACTCCTCTCGAAACTAAATCTGCAGGATTATCCTGAGATGCTACGTGGTGCCAATCTTCTGGATTTGAAAGCGATTGTATCTCTAATATACGATTGCTAACAAAAGTTTTAAGCTTATGTGGCTCCAAATGTAGCCAGCTCAGTACAATAGTTGAGTCACACCAGTAATATATGTTATCAATTTTTATATCAAGTGAATTCTTTACCTTTTCCATAAGTCTAACTGAAATTTGAGCTGCACATAATTCGAGACGTGGTATGGTAACTGGCTTAAGTGGTGCAACTTTAGATTTCGCACATAATAATCTTACGGTAACTGCTCCTAATGTATCAATGTATCAATTGAACCATAAGCTGCTTCACTGGCATCTGAAAATGCATGAATTTCGACAATATTGGTCGATGTGCTGCAAACATAGCGACAAATTTCCAGTTTTTTCATAGATGCAAGGTCATTTGCGAATTTAGTCCAGTCACATGATATTTCAGGCGATAAGTCATCATCCCATGACGATTTCTCGAGCCATATCTTCTGTAAAATTATTTTTGCAATGATAATACACGGACTTAATAATCCTAACGGATCATGAATTCGAGCAATTGTTGATAAAACAGAACGCTTTGAATAAGCTTGTAAATTTAATTTTATGCTAGCGTCATAAATTAAACTATCGTTTGTGCTGGACCACGATAATCCTAATGTTTTAACACACTCGTTTTCTCCAAGTTTTATGACATGATGTAAGGATTCCTCTTCAGTTTTCGAATTGTTTAATATTTCAGGTTCATTAGATATCCACTTCCGAAGTTGAAATCCGCCAGAAGCTAGAATGCAAGAAACCTCTTTGCGAATTTGAATTGCCTTTTCTATTGTACTTGCCCCATACAACAGATCATCGACATACATGCAGTTGCGAATAATTTCTGCAGCACGAGGATATGACCTCTCGTTTTCTTTGCTAAGTGGAAACAAACTTCTTATGGCTAAAAATGAACTAGAAGCTAGGCCGCATGTGACTGTGTTCAGCTCTTATATTTGAATAGGTTCCGTTGGAATTGATCTCCATAAAATACGCTGTAATGCCCTTTGTTCAGGAACAATCAAAACTTGACGATACATCATAGATATGTCTGCACCCACCACAAAAGGATGTACGCGATAACGTAAGATTATTGTTAAAAGATCCCTTTGTATTGTAGGTCCTACCATGTGCAAATCATTAACAGAAACTCCTGTCGTCGATAGTGCTGAGCCGTCAAACACGACCCTCAATTTTGTGGTAATACTTTCTTCTTTTAGCACACCATGATGAGACAAATAAAAAGTGCGCGGTGATTCGCTTTCCTCTTCAACTCTTGTCATGTGACCCAGTTGTTCATATTGCTGCATGAATTCTATGTATTTGGTTTCAAACGTTTCATTACGTTGTAGTTTACGTTCTAAAACAAAAAATCTGTTTTCAGCCTGCTCCTTAGATTCTCCCAATGAGTTGAGTGATCCTTTCAAGGGGATAGTAACAACAAAACGACCCTCTGCATTTCGTTTGGTGGTTTGTGTGAAATTTAATTCACAGGCTTTTTCTTCCGCTGATAACATTTCCTGCTTTGGAGACTCTTCTAGCTCCCAAAAATGTTTTAATTGTTGTGACAGATCATAATTTATTGTCATCAGATTACATGCTGTAGGCCTGTTCATTTGTCGTGCACACGGAATTCTGCCTGATACAACGTAGCCCAATTTGGTTTTATGCAGAAGACTGTGGAGACTCTGGACATAAAATATCCCAGAACAAATCAACACCTATCAACATATCGATGTTTTTAGGTCTGTGAAAATCGGGATCCGCAAGCACAATATGTTCGGGAATGTGCAATTTGTCTAAGTCTAATGGCTACTGGGAAGATTCGACGTGATTTTTCTAACCAACAAAAAGGATAATGTAACTTCAAAATTGTTGGCGTTTGATTTAATAGTGGCAATTGTTGTCTCCGATATATTTGATTGAGATTGGTTAACTCCCACTACATTAAGACTTATTTTGCTCGGCTTTAAACCTAATATTCTAGATAAATCTGTGGAGATGAAGTTCGACTGAGATCCAGAATCGAGCAATGCTACACAGTCGTGAGCACTTCCATTCGCATCAATAATTTTAACCCTTGCTGTTGGCAGTACATGAGATGTGTTCGATGAATGTCGTGAGTGACTGTTTACCGTTGTCGGAATTGAATAATTAACTGCCTCCGTTGCCTTGACGTTTTCAGTTTTGTCATCAACTTTACTGCCTGTGGACACCTCCAGGTGTAATAATGTGTTATGCAGTTTTCGACATTTGCGGCATTATTGAGATCGACATTGAGATGATATGTGTCCCGGTCGAAAACAATTTATACATCTACGTAGTCGTTTCACTTCGTTAATTCTTGATGAAACTGGCAACTCTAAAAACATTTTGCATGAAAAAAGTGCATGTTGCTCATTGCACATGGGACAAACTGGTTGCTTTGTTGCTACGTGTGACAAACTAGTTCTTTCCAACCGTTTTCCAAGATTTGTAAATGGACGTTGTTCCAATTCCTTTGTTTCTTTGATAATCTTTTGAAGGGATTGACATTGTTTTTCTAAAAAATCTATCAAAGATGAGACTTCTGGCATTTCGAGATTTCCAGCTTGCTGCTTTTCCCATTCCCTTTTTGTATTCGAATCAGGTTTATCTGCAATTAGATACATTAGCAGATTATTCCAACTTCCAACTTGTTGTCCTAATGCTTCTAATGCTCGTATGTGTCCTTGTACTGCATTTAAAAAATCACGTAATAAGGATAAACTTTGTCTTGTAAGCTTTGGATATTCCACAATACCTTTTATGTGATTGTGAATCATGAGTGGTTTGTTTTGATAGCGTCTTTCTAGTAATTGCCACGCCGCGTTGTAATTTATTTCAGAAATTTGCAATCCTTTAATGACTTCTGCTGCTTCACCAACCAATGAACTGCTTAAATAGTGAAATTTCTGGACTGCGGATATGCTATCGTTTGAATGTATTACAGATTTGAAAGTATCATAAAAAGCTAACCATTTTTCATACGATCCGTCAAATTCTGGCAGTTTTAAAACTGTAAGTTTCACGTTTTCAGCATTGCGTTGAGAACCGGGATTTGATTCACTGGTTGAAGCTGCATGCAAATAATTCCCATCAGCTGTCTTTAGGATTTTAAATTTTTCTATTATTTGTCGTGCCCTTGCAGAGATTTTAAAATATAATTCCTCAAACTCAGCTCTATAAATCTCAACATGCTCAAGATCGTCTTCTTCTACGACTTCCAAAATGTTACTATGACAAATGTCAAATTCTGACAATAGTTCATCAACCCGCTTGAGACGGTGTTCCAATTCTAATAATTCTATTTCAGATAATTGTAAAGATTCTACATGACTACGGAATGACGAAAGTCGAGCTTTAATTTAACCTCGTTTCCGTTTTAGAGACTTCAATGCTGAGTTTTCCATGATTACAATAATATATCGTTGCTATATTTAAAAATCACAAGTGAACACAATGTTCCGCAAACCTCTTGAATACTCGCTTCCGCTACAGACGATGCTATCTGGAATGTGCTGTCTGTTTTGACGTCGACTGTGACGTAGTTGATGCGAGTTGCAACGCGCTGTTATAAACGTTGACGCTGTGCGATGCGTAGTCGTCGTACGATGTGATGGGGATAAATTAATATAAATTTTGATACGTCACCTTCCAATGCACCTTTGCCGCTGATGTTATGCGATGCCTGCCCGTTGTTGGCGTGTGGTGCTACGTACAATATGGCTGGATGCTGGAACGTGGCCCGTGCTGCGATGTATTTCGCTGAATGGCTGCGACAACGTGGTTCCGTGCTGCGATATATTTGAATGAATGTTCTCCTAATACGACACGTTGCTCTGTTCGTCTCCGTATTGTTTCCTCCCGCTGCAGCGTAGTAGAAGTGATTTGTGAGGTTATGTTTGATCACAATTTATGAATCTGCGTGATTGCGTAATGCTGCGTAATATTCACTGAACGTCTATGAGGACGAATAAACACTGAGAGTTCTGCTTCAATATCCAGGCCCGGAAGGACCAATATATATTTGTTGTATGTTAGGACTGTATTTCCATTTGTTTTACAAGAAATGAAACTTGCGTATGTGCTATTATGAAGCGATTTATTGACAAATATAAAATGCAGCATGCAACAATCTTAAAAACAGAAGACGAACTACGACAAAACATAAACAAACTTCCAAAGAATACCTGGTGCTGCAGATGCGCCACAGCACATAAAGATATCAAGGCGTGATTACAATAAGTAATTAACAATTGTAATGCCAATTAATTAAGCCATTAATTGTTTTTAAATAATTTGAATTGTTAGCGAACAATTGAAATTATAGCGGTGAAAGCGAGCAAATCAACAATAAACGGCGGGCTCTGTTCCTATTATTGAGGGTTCGGAATGGCGATTACGCGCGCAAAAGTAGGGGTAGTCTTCAATCTACCACAAGAGGATAGACATTGTAAAAGTAAATCTTCACCAAGCTACTTAGAAGTTTTCAATCCAAACCGATAAATAAAGCGGTAAAAGGCTAAAAATCTGCAACTCATAAGATTCCTGTAAGCAAGCAGTTAGTTGAACCTAGTAGATGTGCTAACAATTAGCCAACGGAAGCAAGGGTTTGCTTCATTATAAAGAACTTGAACATTTTCGTGCTGAGGGAAAACGACATCAGATAGCTGACCAATTAAGAGGATCATCCGAGTTCCTATAAGCATAGTAATCGCATTCCAACTTCATAAGTGTAGAATCTGTGTAAAATTTTTGCAATATAGTGTACTATTGAAGCGCTAAAAGAATGCCGGTACCAGCCAAACAATACGTAAGTAACCAAAACTTAAATAAAATCTGTAAACGCTAACTAAAAGGGTAAAGTCAGATTTCGTTTGCTTTTCTTTCATTTATCAGCACATTATTTTGAAGTAAATTTTAAACTATTCTTAATAAGATCATTCAATAATTTTCACTGTAAATCATCAAACCCAGAAAAGACCC
The DNA here is from genome assembly GCA_037074705.1 of Zhengitettix transpicula. NCBI lineage: Eukaryota > Metazoa > Arthropoda > Insecta > Orthoptera > Tetrigidae > Zhengitettix > Zhengitettix transpicula. Next base: position 181,274,429 of record CM073591.1, on the reverse strand, counting down.
TGAGAGGTTAAGAGATTTTCATTTTATTGTAATTGTTTGTAAAATTTAGAAGCATCAAATTAATAAATAAATTTTGTTAGTTAAAAATTGATTATCTTTTTCATTTAAATGAAGCCTATCATTTTGATGATTACATTTAATAGTACAACAAAGTGGGCAAAAATTAAATAACCCTAATTGTTGATTATTACAATATATTTTGGGAATAATTATTTCCTCCAAATACAGTTGCAGGTGATGCCAGGACCTTCTTCCAACCTAGCTTGGTCAAATATTTCTAATGCTCTTTCTGAGATCTTTCACATAATGCAACATAAAACTGTTGGTCGGGTACCAAAGGTAACTCGTACAACGGAATTAATTTCATCGAAAATTGAAAACTTCGGATCTCCTACCTTCAAATGCGGAATTACTCTAACTAATAACATTGTCATTTTCAAATGCGTATTATCGATTATTTGCTTAACACCGACTTAGCAACACCTTCAGAAATACGCTATAATATTTCAAAATCTTTTGGATCTACAGATTCCTTAGAAACTAGAACATTATTAGATCCTCCAGTAAATTGTTCACTTAAATTATCCTTATTACTTCTTCATGTCGATCCCGGGATGCATTTTTTTTGTCATTTCCTCACTGCTTCAAATATTCTCAATTTTTTTGCACCTGTTTACGCTTTCTGTCTAGTCGCATCCTGCCCAGCACGTCTCAATTCCTGTATCAAGGGCTCCTTCGGCAGATCGTTCAGCCAATTAATCGTAGACATGAAGTCACATGAAACAAAATTAAACATCAAGATTTCCGTGGATTCATAAAACAATTTTGTTTTTTTTAAAAAACTGACCACACATAATTTTTAAAACCTAAATCCGGAAGACTACATGTCATTTAAGGACATCACATATAATAAATATTTAATATATTACATTCTCGATTCAAATTCGTTAGTTTTTATAAACTTTTTCGTTTAACCACGCTTTGCTGCGAATTTATTGAACTAATTCAATTTCAAATTATATATTTGAGTGACGGCAAATATTAAGGTGAATAGTAATTTGTGTAGGCACGCAGCATTCTCTTCAAACAACTTTATAAGATCCAACTCTTTACAAACTTCAAACCATTACTTCTCTTTGAACAACCACACTGAAGATATTTTCAGAACGAAGGTAATACATAATTTTCACATAATAAGATGATATCCAATTAGTTTCAATATCGTTCACAGAAAACATCGTATCAGCTGACCAACGTCATCATATCTCTCAGTTAGTAATATAAACACTGGATTTTTGTGACCGAATTTTTTTTTATTCAAGGAAAAACTACATTCAAATTTAACATTTTCCATTGCCTGAATTAATTTGAAATTCCGTTTCAGGTGAAAACGTAAATATGTATGCAATATGTTTTTATTGCAATCTTACATCACGCTTCTATCATCGTATCTCAACTATTATGTAGTTACTCTTCGAAATTGGATTTAGCAGTTTTGGATACTGTAGAATAAAAACTGTTAATTGCGATGAACTTATAATTACAGAGGTACAGAAATTACGTGATGCATTTAGTTGTAGTGAAGATCGGTGGAGGGCCCTGGCTATTTATTGCAACAGTTTACTCAGGTTTATGTAAGATTTTAGTTTCTGCAATTGTTTTGAAAAAATCAGTAGTTTATAATATGAAGTAATAGTATTCTATTAAAGGAACCTCAATATCTTCCTTGAATAGGGATAAATGACAAGTAAAATGCTGAATAAAATGTGACGATAAACAGAGACATTAGCTGAAATGTGAGACGCAGGAAAAAAACGCAAACCAGTGTCGCATGAAACTTGCAATCAGATACAAATAACTTGCAATTGAGTGTATCAAGGTACTCCATGCATAACAAAGAGCCCGATTACTCGTAGGCACAGATGGAATCTTAAAAGTATGCAGGCCATAATTTCAACGGCTCCCAATATAGAATAGTATTTTTGTGATCGTTTCTAGTAAATTGTTTTGTACTTGCATTCTGTAAAAGTAAAGCTTGTTATATTCTCGAAAAAATCAGAATAACCTCCCCTTCGACAACATCGATCGCTCTTCATTTCTGATCAAAGACCTGCTTATTTGTGAATAATTATTTATTCGAGAAATTAAATTAAAACAAATTGTTCACTTATCGGACATGCTTTCTTCACTCAAGCCCGTACTGAGGGACGCAGACTCCTCACTAAACAAAAATAATTAAAAGTCAAAACCTGCCATGCTAGGGGAATATGTACCATGCTGTCGTAACAATTTCATCATGATACACAATAGTTTTCTAATTATCGTAAGCTCTCTCAGTCGCCAGCGGAGATTTAGTACATTTTGTGTCACTGTAAGATAATCCCTTCCTATGCTATTAAAGGGGAGTTGCCACCATGTGGATTACCCTCAAGTAGCCTGTTACCCAAAAAACACCAAAAAACCTGAGATATGTGTATACATAATGCTCCCAAAAGATTCTACTTCTTTACTGTGCCTCGTCGGTCTATTGAATGGAAGGAAGGTGTTGGTAAATGAAAGAATTTATATTAAAAAATAACAATATTTAATTACGTTTAATAATACACCAATGACCGCCAATAGGAAATTTATGTAAAGGGTGTTTTTTTTAGAGGTTTAGAACTTTAAGTTGGCATTACTGTTCAAGATGGCGACCGATTTAACAGCTGACAAGTGATTTATTCTCAGTTTGGTTTGGCAATTCATCATGAATAGACTCACGCCTGAACAACGCTTGCAAATAGTGCAATTTTATTTCGAAAATAATGGTTCTGTGCGGAATACGTATCGCGGACTGCGTCCATTTTATCGTCGACAAAATCGTCCATCAGAGCAGTTAATTCGATTAACCATGGAACGTTTTCGCACCACGTTTACTCTTATTGATAACTCGCATCCCCAGAGACGCCGTACGGTACGTACAGAAGAACCTATTGCTACTGTAGAGCGTAGAATTGAGGAAGACCCGAATGAGTCCATCCGCCATCGAGCACAGGAATTGGATCTGTGTCCATCCACTTTATGGAAGATTTTGCGGAAGGATCTTTGTTTGCGTGCTTACAAAATTCAACTCGTGCAAGAATTGAAGCCAAACGATCATCAAGCAAGGCGTAGATTCGTCGAATGGGCCCAAAACGAGATTGCCGTTGTTCCCGATTTTCATAAGCGAATTTTGTTTAGCGATGAAGCGCACTTCTGGTTGAATGGCTACGTCAACAAACAAAACTGCCGCATTTGGAGTGAAGATAATCCTCAAGTGTATGTCAAAACACCGTTACATCCAGAAAAACTTACTGTTTGGTGCGCTTTATGGGCTGGTGGAATCATTGGTCCGTACTTCTTCAAAAACGATGATGGCCAGAACGTTACAGTCAATGGAGATCGCTATAGAGCCATGATTACTAACTTTTTCATTCCTGAATTGAACAACCATGATGTCCAGGAGCTGTGGTTTCAACAAGACGGTGCAACATGTCACACAGCTCGTGCCACAATCCATTTATTGAAAGACACGTTTGGTGACCGCCTAATTTCACGTTTTGGACCTGTGAATTGGCCTCCAAGATCTTGCGATTTAACACCGCTAGACTACTTTCTGTGGGGCTATGTAAAGTCATTGGTCTATGCGGATAAGCCACAAACGCTTGACCATTTGGAAGACAACATTCGCCGTGTTATTGCCGATATACGGTCATCGAAAATTGGACGTCCAGATTGGACTACATCCCTTTATTTGCACAAACATAACACATTAACTCATATTCTCAGGGTATCTCGCAGGAAAATTAGTATTAATTTATTATTGTAATGAAAGTTATTATGGATAGATTATTCTGCGAGGGCTGTTCTCTCGCAGGCAGAACAGAGACGAGGGGGGCTAACTTTGGGGATGCCCGTTCCTCACTCCGTTTTTGAACTAAGCTTCCCATAAGCTGAGTCACCTCGGTGTATGTTCTGTGGTCACAGACCTTGGGAATACGATAAGAGTTGTTCACTTTTCGGCCAGCTGTCTACTAAATTGTTCTAGGCACGGAGAAGGTAATGCTGCCACCGCAAATGAACAATACCTACAAGACAAACTAAAACGTCTTATAAATACCAGGGAATCAATTTCAGTAATCTTTCCGGATCCAGAATAATCTGGCTATATATCAGAATAACCAAATCATCACTCTACAATGGAACTCCAATGTCCTGAACACAAGAAAATACTTCCTAAGAAGATTAGTAGACAAAGAATTCAACCTAAACATCAGTATTACAGTGTAGCAACCAGGCTAATCAGCCTAGCACAAGTCCCGATGCACGGCTTTAGAGGCTAGCGGAGGAGAATCAATAATCCAACAGACCTTAAATATATCGTTATCTGTAAGACCTAGTTCTGATCCTAAGAGAGAACGCACTTTCCCTGCAATTATTGCTGCTTCATTCTCTTTATCAGAAGCGAAGAACACACTATCTCCAGGCTTTACATTCGTTATTTCTTTCATGGAATTTAGAACGTTCATCAAATCTGGCATCCCATCTGAAAATCTAAATACCAACTCAAACCTTGAAACCTTGGCCGTAAGACTCCAACTCGGTACAAAACACGACATCTTCAATCTCTACATCCTGCCTAATGTGACCAGAATACGAAAGCTAAAATATTACTAAACCAAGACCCAGATTTCGAAACTTCAATTTCAAATAAGATCTATCAAAATGAGGATTGCACAATGAAACATAAATGGATTTCGAGCACGAAAACTCAACCAAAAAATATATAAAGATTCCATTGATTGGCACATGATTTCTATCCAGGAAACCAATTTTAAAGAGAAACCATACTCCAATTAAAAGGTTTTCAATGCTTTGCAAAAAAAACAGAGAAAACTATTTAAATTCCAGTGGTGGTGTAGCTATCTTCACCAAACAACTTGGCCCAACCCCTAAGATTCGACTAAACACCTAATTAGAAGTGATCGCAGTTGTAATAATAATTGGAAATAAAATAATCATCTGAAACACTTGCCGAGGCTCCTCGGCCTGTTTTGAGAGGTCACAGTTCCTGGGCATACGGTAACAGACGTTCTTTGCTCCCAATGGAACAGTCGGTCAGCTGCCTCCTAAACTGGTTGGGGCATAGAGAAAGTAATGCTTTAAACCCCACAGCAAATCCCTCGCCCGCCATCGGAAGGGCGTGGGACAAGTACCCAATGCCAAACTTACCTAATGCAGGTTTTTTAGGGTTTGTCCTGCTTACATTTTAGTCAAAATATGGGTAGGATCCTTAAAATACCTCTAGCCTTCTGCATCCCCCCTTTCTAATCATATGCTTTTAAAGGGGCGTTGCCACCATGTGAATTACCCACAACTAGCCTGTTGCCATATATATTGTAATGCTAATTAATTAGGCCGTTAATTGTTTGGACATAAAATTTGAATTGTTTGATAAATCCATTATAGCGGACTGATCGAACAAAGCAACAATGGAAAAGCGAGTTCAGCCACTTTGGTTGAAAAGTCAAAATGGCGTTTTCGTGCATGAAAGTCTAGCAGTTTACATCTATAGCTAGCCAGGAAAGGAAGTCACTTTTTTTATTTCTACAGCCAGCTAGGATAGAGTTGGTGATAAGATTGTTCAGCCGCTTTTGTTGAAAAGTCAAAGTGGCGTTTGCGTACATGAAAGTCTAGCAGTTTACATCTATATCCAGCCAGGAAAGGAAGTCAGTTTTTTTATGTCTACTACCAACTAGGATAGAGTTGGTGATGAAAGATTGCGGTGGGTGGATGAAGTTTTTCTGGTGAGCAGCAAAGAGCGGAATAGTAAAGTTGACAGTTTAAGTCTGCAGCAAGGAACTAAAGAAAAGTTAGTTCGCTCTGAAAGAATAAACAGTTAAAATAAATCATCAAAGAGCTACGTTGCAGTTTTAGTCCACATTAGTATAAGTCTAATAAATCTTCGTAAGGCAAGCAGACATCAGATAGCTGACATTCAGGAGGATCATCCGAGTTCCTGAGAGCCTATCAATTTTGACTTCAATAGTGTAAAATCTGTGAGTCGATATTTCGAATCAGTGTATAATTTGCAATAGTGTACTTCGAAACCAAAAAGAATGCTGGTACCAGCTGGACAGGATGTAAGTAACAAAAGCAAAACTAATGATTACTTGTAAACGCTAATTAAAGGATAAAGTCAGATTTCGTTCTCTTTTAAATTGTCAATTAGAGTTAATTTCTTTACTTTTAATTTCTTTTGTTCTATCGACATATTGCTTAGGTAAATTGTAAACTGTTTTGTTTATGAGATTTTAAATCAATTTGTTGTGTTCATTATCAAACCCAGTCAAGACCCTGAGAGAACCAGATCTCAAATTTTGTGTTTGTAATTATCTTTTATCGCCACAAAATAAAATAAAAATATTTTTGATTATTATTTCATTTAATAAACGACCTATTCGATTATTACATAAATGGCGCTTCAACGTGAGGCAAATTAATTAACGCCTTATTGTAGTTCATTACATAAATGGCGTACCAATGTGGTGGCTCGATTTTTGATGATAGGGCAGAATCATAAATTAAAGAACGAAATCTGACTAACCGAGGTATTGGTGTGAAATAGTATTTTGGATAGGATGTGCATGCAATTTTTTTGGAAATGAGATTTATGCGTGTGAAACTTAGAGGATTTTATGAGAAAATAAAAATTAATTGTGCATAGAAAGAACATTTTTAGGTTTATGTTGTTAAGGAATAAAACGAAGTTAATAATTAAGAAAGAGATAGAAATAGATCATAGTATAGTTAAAGACGATAAAATTGGAAATAAAATGGACGCTGAAGAAATTGTATTTCAATGTGGGCAAGAAATCAATGATGATAGGTCAGGGATTCTTATGAGGAGGCAAAAAAGATAATTTTCAAAAATATTGGAGTAATGCAAAACAAGGCTATGTCATAAGGACCATATATAAACATCGATATTGGTCGGGAAACGGGAAAAGAATGGCACAGTATTTTTCTGAATACACCATGGATGTCCCCTTGAATGAGTATTGGTAAAAGTGATGGGAAATCATTTCGGACCAGATATTGCCAGGATTTTTCTAGGAACAGGAATAGATAACGTGCAAAAGGCATTAGAATTCTTTGAGGGGATGGAGACACATACACCAAGAAATATGGGAATGCAGAGAAATGGAAGAGAGCAAAAGGGGGCAGAGAACAGAGATAGTGGGAATAATCAGGGTGGAAGAGGTTTTGGCGATAGGTATGAGTACAATAATCAGAGTGGATGAAGGTTTGGAAATAGGTATGAGAATAATAATCAGGGTGGAAGAGGTTTTGGAAACAGATATGAGAGTAATAATTAGAGGGGAAGAGGTTTTGGAAATAGGTATGAGAAAAATAATAGAAATGGGGAAGAGACAGGCAAAAGATATGAAGTAGAAAACAAGGAAAAGGGGCTCAGCAAGATCAGGCTGTGGCGAGTACATCGAAAGATTTAAACTAGGACATGTTGCATGTAAAGCTCCAGCACATGTGACAAATGGGAATAATGAAGTGAATATTCGGGCATTGGTGGTTGAGGAAGTCTTGGCAAATCAGGATGACTTGTTAGAGGAAGAGGAGGAACTAGATAAAAGTAAACAGATAAACAATGGCCAGGCAAAGATTAAATTGGAGGTTGGAGAATTGGAAGTAGAAAGATGGGTGGATACAGGGGCCATGTACTCAGTAATAAAAGAGAATATGTACCAGCCGTTGAAAGAGAAGGGTTGTGTTAAAGAATCACTACCTGTGACTAATTTAAAACTATGTGGTGCATTGGGACATAATGCAGAAAAGGTGGCTAGACAGGCATTATTAGAGGTTAGCCATGGAAAGGAGAAATTATTAATAAATTGTTTAGTTTTAAAAAGTTTGTTTACAGAATTAATTTTAGGAATAGATTTTCTAAGGAAAGTAAAATCTAAGTTGAATTTTGAGGAGGAAAATTTAGAGGGAATAGCTAGGAATATTGAAGGGAAGGAAATCAAAGTTAAATGGAATTTGTTGGAAGTAAATGAAAAAGAAAAGTTAGGTTATATAGCTAGTATGGATAGGATAAGTTTTGTGAGTATAGGAAATCTAGAAAAAATGAGTGGGTTGGAAAACCTGGTAAAGGAAATAAAAGGAGTAGATGGGAACATGAGAGTTAAGTTGATGGGAATAATAGAAAGGAATGCTAAAATTTTCATTAAGGAACCCGGAATATTAAAGGAATGTGAGTACGACATAGAAACAGTTCCACATGAACCGTTTAAGGGGCATACATATCCAATACCTTATGCATTGAAGGGGCAAGTACAAACTGCAATAGAAAATCTGATAAAAGGAAATATATTAGAGAGATGTGAAATGTGTAGTTAAGAAGAAAGATGGGTCAGTAAGGTTATGTTTAGATGCAAGAAAGGTGAATCAAGTTATAAGAAATGTTTGTGAGCAACCGATAACTGTAAATGAGGCATTAAGGAGGATCAGAAATAAAAAGTGGTTGAGTTTGGTAGATTTAAGTAATGTTTATTTATTAAACTAAGGTAGACAAAGAATCTAGAAAATTGACAGCATTTTTGATGGACGGGAAGCAGTATCAGTTTGTAAGCATGCCGTTTGGATTGAAGATTGAAGTTGGATTGTGTGTTTACCCCAGAAATGTGGGAATATTTGACTACTTACGTGGATGATTTGGTTATTACGAGTGAGACATTTGAAGATCATATCCAACATTTAAATGAGTTATTTTTTAGAATAAAACAAAAGGGATTAAAGATTAATCCAATGAAAACATTACTGTGTAGAGAGAAAATTCAAATTTTTAGGACACACAATATCGGAGAAAGGGATATATCCTTGTGATGAAAAATTAGAGAAAATAAATATTAGAATACCCAGGAATGTACATGAACTAAGGGTAACATTAGGATTTTTAAATTACCATAACAAATTCGTAATAAATTATACAAAAATAGTAGCGTCTTTATTTGTATTGTTAAAAAAGGGGAATAAATTCAGATGTGTACAGGAGCAAGATAAGGACCTGAGATGAATTAAGGAGGCGTTTAGAAAATATGTGATATTAGATCACCCTGACTTTAATAAACCATTCTTAATTTGGTGTGATGCAAGTGGGCAAGGAATCCGAGCAATATTGGGACAATGGGATGATGAAGGAAGAGAGGCAGTGATATGTTTGGCCAGCCGAGGATTGAGTGCACACGAAAAAAATTACTGCACGACAGAAATGGAATTGTTGTCCATAGTCTTTGCAGTAGAAAAATTCAGGCAATACATAATAGGTCAGACAGTATATTTGTATTCAGACCGTCAGGCTTTGACATATATAAGGGAGTGTAACCATACAAATGCAAGAATTAGCATTGGCATTAGCTTTGGAACAGTATAATTTCATTATTAAACATGTAAAAGGGGTGGATAATATAGCAGCAGATTATTTGAGTCGGAACAGTGATCTATATGAAAGGAAAGATGAATTTGGGGATTCGGCGGTTATAGCAGTGATAAGAGTGAAGGCAATGAAGATTAAGAAACAGTTAATTAAAGTGACAAAGGTGGATGGTAGAATGAAGGAGTTAAAGAAAAGGATTGAAGATCAGGAGCATAATAGAAACAGGGAAGGGAATGATGGTAATGTGTATAAAATAAAGGGTGGACTAATATTTACAAATAATGAAAGGGCAAGAAAAGGATGGGTGTTAAAGTACCAGAAAGTTATAAAAAGGGTTTGCTGGAATATTTTCATGATCAGCAGGGTCATCCAGGGTGCAGTAAACTTGTAAAAATGTTGAGGAATAGTGTCATGGAAGGGTATGAATGGGGATATAAAGGAATATGTGAGGACTTGCCATATGTGTCAGCTTTGTAAACATAGAAATATTACTTTCAAAGGAAAATTTGTTACTGTAGTACCTGAAGGGAAAGGAGAGCTTATATATTTAGATCTTTTGGGACCATTAACTAGGAGCATAAATAGATCAAATTTTATCTTGGTGGTGCTGGATTCTTTCACAAAATATGTACGTTTATTTGGGCTTAAGGATGCAAAAGCTCACAACTGTCTAAAATGAATAAAGATTTATATAGAGGAAGAAGGGAGACCAGATCATGGAAAGCAATTTGCTAGCAACAAATGGAGAACAATTTTAACAGAAATGGGAATAAAAGTGGGATTTACTTCAATTAGACACCCACAGAGCAACCCATCAGAGAGATATATGAGGACTGTAGCAGTGATGTTGAGAATAATGTGCATGAACAAACATGAAAGATGGGGCAAGTGTTTAAAGAAAGTAGAAAAGTACATAAATTAAGTGTATAGTACAGCAACAGGACATATTCCAGAGGAAGTACAGAAGGGAAAACAGTTAAAATTGCCTATAGAAAAAATCATTGAATATCCACTTCGTAATGCAGTAATGTGAACAAAGTAAGATTGAAAGTAAAACAATGTTTGGAAAGGGTAGCACAGAGAAGGAGAGAAACAAAAAAAATAGAGAAATACAATTTGAGGTGGGAGATCAAGTGTTAGTAAAAGTTTGAGAGTACCAGACCCAATCAAAAATGCTAAATTGTTACCAATCTATCAGGGCCCATTTAAAGTAGTAAAGAAAGGAGCAAAGAATTATTATGAATTCAAGTCAATGATGGAGGTGCAATTAGACATTTTAACTTGTTTAATTTGATGCCATATTACCATAGGAGAGACAGAAGGGAGTTAAATAATTAGAAGGATTAATATTCTTTGTTAATCACACGTGTGACATACGTGGTTACTCCATATACAGAGATTTTCTTATGTTTCAATACTCTGTTTTCTTCCATCTTATACCTGAAGGGATAGTTGTGTTTAAGTATCATAGGTCTAGCACACCTAGGGAACCTTCCTGCTACAAATTGTATTTTCCTTTCAACGATTTGGTCTTCATCACTATTAGGTGCTTATTCTGTTTAAACTGAAGCTATTCCTTGTTTTCTTCCAAATGAATATTGCTGCATTCAAACCAAAGTTTGGTAAGAAGAGGCAGACATTAGAAAATTAAAAAAAAGACAATTGTGGCATGGATTTCTTGTGATTTTCATTGAAATACTGGGGGTGGGGGGGTCTAAATTTTCTCTTAATTCATTTTGTGATAGGGGACCACTAGTATGTGTTTTGCGGATGGGCGAGCGGCATTCGTGACCGAGAACGCTTCCATGTTTTTTTTGTTCTTACTATTGTCGTGGCATTCGCTACAATGTTTTGTTTATTAAATTTTGCTGATAGAGTAGAGGTGGGGGGCAGTTATAGGCATCAATTGATCATTGCTCACTCACATTGGAATGATTTGAGAATGACGTTGGGGTGTTAATATGTAAATTGAATAGTGTGTTTAAAAGTAGGATAGAATAAGATAAGATAAATTTCAAATAAATTGTTGAAGCAAAAGAAGGGAGATATAACGTAAACGTTTGAATATAAGTTGTTGTGCAGAAAGGGGGCTTGGCATGTTCAAATTGTCACTTGAGTGAATTTAATTTTGTGTTGTACAAGTTGTGAAGATTTCGAATAAGAGTTGTTGAGAAGAAGGGGGCGTGGCATGCTCAAGCTGTCAGTTGAGACTTTAACATTGGTGAATGGAGGGAGGAATGTAAACAAAAGAACAAATGACCAGATGTAAACAAACAACAGCTGGAAATGTTTGGGAGAAAGTAGGTCAATGCTTACTTGAGATTAGAGATAAGGGATAAATGGGAAGTTTAAAAATAACTTTTGATTAGAAATTAAATAAATTAAAATAAGTTAATTCATTAAAAATATATTTTCTTTGCTATGTTATATTATTAGTTTTCATTTATGAGAAGTATATTAAGATGAATTATTTGATAATGTTAAGAAGTTTAAATAATAAAAGGGGGCGTGGCTATTAAGTGAAGTCATGTTGTTGTGACACCCACAAACATTAAAATTTATTTGTAAATATGGGGAATATAAAATGCTTTTAAAACTTTAATAATTAGAATCAAATGCACAATTAATTAAACCGCAAGAAATTTTAGAATCTAGACAGTTTTGGTATAAAATAAATAATACGTTGCACCAATACAGTTTTGTAAATCTTTTAATTAACGGTGATTATATTTAAGTTTCGGAGATTTAAGGGCAACTATTTGTAAGAAATTGAGTTTTTAGAAGAGAAAAGTCTAAACATTTCCTTCTCAAACTAAATTTGGGGCATAATGTAATGCCAATTAATTAGGCCAGTAATTGTTTGGACATAAATCCATTATAGCGGTCTGATCGAACAAAGCAACAATGGAGAAGCAAGATCGGCTGCTTTGTCGAAAAGTAAAAAATGGCGTTTCCGTGCACGAAAGTCTGGGTCAGTTTTACGTCTACAGCCAGCTAGGATAGAGTTGGTGCCGAGAGATTTCAAAGTACGGAACAAGTAATAAAACTTGAGAATTGGTGCCGAAAGATTGCTGTGGACGGATGAAGTATTTAGAAAGAGTCCAGATGCCGGTAGTAGAACAGCGAGACCAGTTATAACAACTTTGTTATAAGTTGCAGTCTGTGAAATAAACATTCAAATATTCATCGATAAACATTTTGAGAGCAGAAGTGTAATTTCTATTCTCAAATTAGACCATTGTTTCAATTTTGGAAGACCAGGTAATTGCATCCAGCGTCTAATTATCGTCGGAACGAGTGAATAACATAACCTTAACGAACAGAGAACCAACATTTGGCAAACTAAAAAATATTAATTAGAGTCAGTGAAAACCAAGGCCTGATGAGTAAAAATTAAAGTGTAAAAGTGTCCGAACGAGGTAAAAATTGATAAAGGATAAAGCCAGATTTCGTTTGTTCTCTTTCTTCTAGCTTTCTTTTCATTGATTGAATTATTGTTTTATTTTAGGTAAATTATATTTTGAATTGTTAATTAGTCAAATTCTACATTTATCGTGTCCTAATCATCAAACGCAGTAAAGGCCCTGAGATATAAATTTTTTGATTGTAATTGTTTTTGAGTTTAAAATCACAATTTGATAATAAATTTTATTTTATGTTTTAAATTTGGATTATCCTTTCATTTAATTAAAGCCTACCTGTTGATTATTACAATATATATATATATATATATATATATATATATATATATATATCCCGAACGGAATAAAATTAACTCAATTCGAAATAGAAAAGCTAATCAAACCATTTGGTACCCCATTTATAATAGTTGGAGAGGTTAACAGACACCATACATCGCGGAGGAACCACATAAAAAAAAGGTGTTGAACAACATGAACACCAATATTTTCAATAAAGGTGATCCCACATATCTTAATATAGCTCTTGTATCGGTCAGCGCAATTGACAATACCTGCTGTTCAGAAATCTGGCTCCCACATTTGTGAATGGAACCCTGAATGTTGCGGGGCTCACGCAACCTTCAAACATCGAACAGACGTACGATCAAGAAGACCACGTGATTCAGAAAATTAAATATATCAATCCACACAATAACATAAAAGGAATCTGGAATATTAAAAAATTCTAAGAGGTTAAGATTAATTTAACCATATACCATGTATTAAATGAAAACAATCGACTCATCACGAACGAAAATCGGCACTTTTCTGAACAATGAAACTACATCCAGGCTCACCATAATGTTGACAAATTCCGTCGAGTTCTTTACACGTTGCTCACATTTAGCTACTAAAGGACTAAGTTTCTTGTTGCGAAATTTCGCTAGATTATATGTGACTGTTCTAATCGAACACACTACAGCACGTAGTGGGACGTCAGCCTTGTGGATCTAGGAAAGACCGCATATCCGCGGCGGATTCTTCGCCATTTCTCTGGGTTTTTTTTATCAATTTATCCTTGAAACCGTCTTTATTGAGGAAGGCCGTAGTTTTTTGTATGAGTGTACTCGAGTGATCTTTGGTGGCTTTCTTATAACTTGGGTCCTCTAAAAGATCTAGTTGCTATCCCCAGTATGCGTCTGTATTCAGTATTACCGTAGCGTTCCTTTTGTTGGCTGGCAATGTCTTTAATTTCTTTCAGCTTGCGCAGTGCTCTGTGTTCGTCGACTATTATTTCATGTTTTTAATAAGTCTCATTCTACTAAAAAACCTTACCTTGGGTTATATATTTACTTTAATAAATTAATGGATAAATGTTTGCATAAACTGAGGAAAATCAAATATTGTTTTGAAAATATTTAAATCAACAAGAAATTAATTTGATAAATTACTTAAATTTTATTTTGTGCACTGTAAGGTCCATGGAGGCCAAACGCAACCATATTTATTCGTTGCTGAGGAACTTCCTCTCACTTTGTGATGCCGCAGACAAGCTTACGGATCGCTTAGCTCGAGGTAATGTATTATAAAATGGCACGGAGATTTTGGATGCGGTAAAGAGCAGTTGGTCGACATTAGCGACGAAGCGCCTGTCTCCAACACCAAGGAGTCGATGAACTTCGCCGAGTACTTCCCCAAGGATTGTGACAACGAACCTCCTAATCCTTTCAGCAAGCTGTACCAGGACCGGCGAACGATAGGTTTATTCCGTTTCGAAGGTCGACCGTGTCCATCTACGAGGGAGAATATTTCATGCAGCGACTCTAAGAAAATGGTGTTGCTGAACTTTGTAAATTCTAAAACTGAAAAATAAAAGAAAATTTTCAGAATTCTTGTTTGGCTTTGTCCTTTTTTTTATTTTTATTAGAAAATTAACAATCAGAACTATATAATACATGTGTCATGAGTTAATGTGATGACACAATAATACAATGACGTTATGTGGATTGTGAACTTATACTGCTTTCAGGTCATTCGGCCATTTCTTGTTCTGAAGTCTTCTGTAGGGAGGGTCATGTTGCAGGGTGGACGCTAGTTCGTTTGAGTGAAGTTGGAGACGCAGGAAGTGGCTGGCACTCCGGTTGGTGCATTCTTGAACGGTTGGCATTCCGAGGTCCGTATGTAAAGTTCGATTGCTGACGTACCAAGGTGCATTTACAAGCATTCTGGGTGTTTTCGATTAAAATCGTTGGATGATGTTGACGTTGGATTTGCAAGAGCAGCCCCATAGCTCAATGCCACATGTCCAAATTGGTTTTATTATAGCTTTGTAGAGTAAGATTTTGTTTTCAAGCGATAAACACGATTTTCTCCCCAATGCCCAGTGCATTTTTCTCAGTCGCAGGTTGGATTCCTTCCTGCTTTTTAATATATGTTTTTTCCACGTTAGTTTTTTGTCCAAATGCAGACCCAGATGGCGAACTTCGTTTGATTGTGGGATTTCTATATTGTTTAGGAGCACTGATGGACATTCTGAACGGTTTAGTGTGAAGTTGACTTGAGTACTTTTCGCTTCATTGACTTTGATCCGCCATTTATTGAGCCATACTTGAAGGAGGGATAAATGGGTTTGAAGGTTTATGGAGGCCATGTGTGGGTTGGTATGTTGAGATAGGAGGACGGTGTCGTCAGAAAAAGTGCCTATATGTCAGCTGTTGTGGGGATGTAGGCTGTTGGCAATTTTAATTTGCAAATTCTTGTGTGAATTCAATGTTCGACCCAATGTAAAACATTGTTACTCAAATTGACTTTAAAATTTATTGTTATTTTAGTTAGTGTAATATGTACCACTTCTATATTCAGACCGAAACTAATTTTTTAAATGTTTGCTCAATAGTTAAGCCTCTGTCGTATTATCATATTTATTTGAAATTATTTGAAGAAAGACAACGAGGATTAAATGAAGTACGCTCAAAACGCCTCCGGCAACGAGATTCGGCATATTGAAAATTGGTGGAATTCTCTCCACTCCTGTTTAAGATATATATTGCCACCATATTCCCATCCCTAAACAAAAAACCTAATGTTTTCTTCAATACGCAGATGACAGTGCAGTTCTAATGGCAAACAAAGATCATGACACACGCACCAATCTTTTTCAACTCTATCTCCCCATTATTAAAAATTGGTTTTCACGATGGAGAATTACTCCCAACCCTTCCAAAACAGAGCTTATCTACTTTAAACATAGAAACAACACATCAAATTACGTTGACAACATTTCTTCTATTACATTCTGGGACCCCCGAGTAGCCCCTTCATAAGAATCCCTCTAAACTCCATACCTAACTTTACTAATCTAGCCAAAACCTTCCGTAAAAGCATAATGTCTCGGCTGAACATTATCAAGTGCCCTCGGTCCCGCTCTGCTTACACATTGTCTAAAACACTACTTCTCACATTTAAAACGTTTATCCACCTCGTGTTCGAGTATGCTACTATAGCTACGATGTTTATGTCTGCACAGAGTCTAGACGACTGGTCTGGATTCGAACGCAGGATCCTGCGCTACTGCCTCCGTCTTCCATGAAATGCCCTAGCGATCTATTCTCTTCATCTTTACCTAGATTCGATTTCTTGCCCCGTAGACTCGCTTAGGGTCGTGCCAAATTTACTATGCGAACAATGCATAACGAATCCTCCTGCTTAGCCCTTTTTAGCAAGCCCATAAATTCACATAGTCAACTCATTTAATTACCCTTACCCTACGCATATTTGCGATAAAAACCTCCAAATTCTTTTAATATTTCTATTTCTAACCATCCCCATGACTTGAAAAAACCAATACCTTGAATTATAATTTTAAGTTAGATCCCCGCTTTTAACGGTAACAAAACACTTCCAGGTTTTATTGACACAACTCGTACAATGCAGACAGCGAAAAGTCAACGCTGGGGACGATGCAGTAACGTGGGGCCACGTCTCCGGATGTGGATAACCTCTGTAACTTAAGAGGTAGCATATACCTTCCTGGTCAGCGCGATATACTGTTAAGGCGAATGCCAAGTAGGTCAATAAAATCGCAGCCTAAGGGGCCCTAATAACCCGTAGTTGCGTTCCCACCCTTCCTTTCCCCAACAATCTCTCCCTAGGTTGATGATGGTGGCTAGCTGGGTGTGTGGCCTTGCGGAGGGCGGTTTCGCGGGAGGCCGGTGCGGTGGCGGATACCTTCTTTAGGGCACCTATTCATCCTACCAATCTCCAATGCATAGACTTCCCCATACCCGCAACCTGTCTCCGTTCCAGCCTGCTTCCGATTGGTTGCTGCGGTCTGTCTTGGTACGAGCCAAAAGTCTAATTAATCATTTGCCGAAGAGGGCTAATAGCCCTATATGTTCAAACTAATCCATCCTTATAGTTGTCAGATTTTGTCAATTCATGTAGCCCAACATTGATGTCTTACTCGATGCAGGTTTTCTAGGGTTTCCCTGCATCAAAGGCGAATGCCAAGTAGGTCAATAAAATCGCAGCCTGAGGGCCCCAAATAACCCGTAGCTGCGTTCCAACCCTTCCTTTCCCCAACAATCTCTCCCTAGCTGGATGTGTGGCCTTACGGAGGGCGGTTTCTCGGGAGGCCGGTGCGGTGGCGAATACCTTCTTCTAGGACCCCTATTCATCCTACCAATCTCCAATGCATAGACGTCCCCATTTCCACAACCTGTCTCCATTCCAACCGGCTTCTGGTTGGTTGCTGCGGTCTGTATTGGTACGAGCCAAATAGTCTAATTAAGTAATCATTTGCCGAAGAGGGCTAATAGCCCTATAACGGCTCCAGGTAACTTTTCCCGGATAAAATACGTTTTATTCCAAGTGCTCATCACTAACGTACTAGCTCCAGCATCAATTTCGTCGATACCCCTGGTAAGCACGCAACGGGCGGCGGCTTATTGGATGAACCGAAAAGATGAGAAGATTAGTTGCTCAGGATTTGACTCTTCTTTCACTAACAAGTTTGTTTTATAGAACCTGAAAAATATAGAGAAAATATGTATAAAACCAAAATAAAAAGAAAAGTTGCCGAAAGAATTCTCGGGTTTCACACGGGACCGACAGCGATTATCGCGTAGTTTCGACAAGCACTGTCATCATCTTCTACTTGCGGCGGTTGTCGAAACGTTAACACTGTTACCCGTGTGAAACCCGACAACTGTTTCTGCAGAAACTACACCGGGCAAGCTTTCGATCATTGATAAATAAAACTTATTTTATTTATTGCATAATAAATGGCAGGACGTGACTGCAGCAGAAAAGTTGCACGTGTAAGTGGGACGAAGACTTTGAGGCTTTCCCCAGCCTTCCACACATCTGGCCTAAAACCTGCAACACGCTGTTGCTTAATGAACAAATGAGAAAGCTAATAAACACATATTGGGGGCGTAGCTCAGATGGTAGAGCGCTCGCTTAGCATGTGAGAGGTACCGGGATCGATACCCGGCGCCTCCAACTGAAATTTTCCTTTTTTTATATATATAAAAAAGGTAAGTCGTTACAAAGACGAGGGAGTGAGAATTGTTACAATTATAAACGATTCTCGCATAAAATATAATGAAAATATTCCTATCCGTTTAATGTTATTACCAACTACTTAATTTAATCTCGATTTTTTTTCCCTCGAAAATTCACTTTTCAGTCACCCGTCTTATTGAAATATTAACGTTATTTAACTTAACATGAGCCTTATTATTGTCACTTAACTATCAGCTACTTTACTGAAGGTGTTCAACCCAATAATTGTCGTCAGAAGAACGTTTCTCATCTATATTCTTCATTTTAACGGGGTCTACCCTATTTCTATTTCGACATACAATTGTCTTCATTTAAACATATTTCGTTGCATTCTGCCCGAGTATATTGTAATAATAATTAGAGGCAATTAAAGAATTAATTGGGCAATATGCAGTAAATTGTTATCGGCGATAATATAAACACAACAATGTACAGGCGAGCCTTTGTCGGCGGCGATCGTGTAAGCTACGGCTCATAACGACAGTTGCAGGAAAGATTTCATTATGAACAGTCTCACACAAACTTTCATCGAGTGAGTCGCGGACAGAATTGTGAATTTTCGAGGGAAAAAAAATCGAGATTAAATTAAGTAGTTGGTAATAACATTAAACGGATAGGAATATTTTCATTATATTTTATGCGAGAATCGTTTATAATTGTAACAATTCTCACTCCCTCGTCTTTGTAACGACTTACCTTTTTTATATATATAAAAAAAGAAAAATTTCAGTTGGAGGCGCCGGGTATCGATCCCGGTACCTCTCACATGCTAAGCGAGCGCTCTACCATCTGAGCTACGCCCCCAGTATGTGTTTAATATCTTTCTCATTTGTTCATAACGCAACAGTAAAGGTTGGACATAGAATTCGATCAAAGTAAAAAATCTGCGGTTAGAACTCTAACCAGAAATATAATTATAACTTTCGTCGAGAAGGAGTGGAGAATATTCTGATTGATCCTTAATCAGAACGAGAACTACAATAATTACTGGCGAGAGTGAGGGACTGAATGCAGAGGTCCACAGTGTTATACGGAGTAATTTTTCCAGGTGAAAGATACAAAAGTTTTGAACAGTGATTTTGAAACAAATTAAATTCTGTGAAATTATGGCCTGTTACATGTGAATAGTGTATAGTATGTCAAAGAGCCCAAACGAATGCCTGGTACCAGTAAAGAAATGTAAGTAGAGAGAGAAGTTTTATTGTAAACGTTAAATAAGGATCAAATCGTCAGATTTCGGATTCGCGTTTCATTTTGATGTTTAATTCTAATTATTTTGAATGTTGTAAATTTTGATTGTCAATTTGAATGTAAGAAAAGTTTTGTTTCTTTATTTAAAAGACCCAATAAACGACCCTTGACATGAGAGTAGATAAGTTTGTAAAATAGTAAGGGCACGAATGTAAATCAATCGTAATAAGAAAATTTGTTATTACTTTGAATAAATTAATTGTTTTCTGAGGTTTAAATTTAGTGAATTATTTAACATCCATCCTTTTTAAATTTTAATAAGATGCATTCATCCATTAATTAACCATTGATTTACTTAATTTCTTCTTTTTATTACAATTTGGCTTCACCAATGTGAGGCAATTCATCTATTTAATTTAATTGTGATATGAGTATTACAATTTGGCGTGCCAACGTGAGGCAGAATTACTTTAAATTCATTCATATTTAATAAAGTTTAATTTGTTTATTGCAATATATATTTCCGTTCATTTGAAGCCTATCTGGCTAAGATTCTTGGATTTCTTAATGATCGACAGGTTTCAATTTTTGCTGTTGATTGTGATTCTAAGACACTACTCGATATTCTTATATAACGTTTGGTTTTTCTGTGGGCTCCTCCATTCCATATTATTTTGAGCTTGCTCAAGTGTGTTATGCGTATTTATTGGTGTATCTTATTTCTTCCGTACGACACTATACGTACTTTACGTTGCAATTTTTTCTTCCTGTGATCCAAGATTCTGGCATCTTTTGTCACATAAAGTCGGTATAGAATAAATAAAATAGCTGACAATCAACAAAAACGTCAAACGCCTTCTGTAATTACGTTGTCGGCATCTTCTATGTTTGAATTAATTTACGCTTTTGTGTTTTCTCTTTTAGTAGT
Source organism: Zhengitettix transpicula (assembly GCA_037074705.1). Classification (NCBI taxonomy): domain Eukaryota; kingdom Metazoa; phylum Arthropoda; class Insecta; order Orthoptera; family Tetrigidae; genus Zhengitettix; species Zhengitettix transpicula. Next base: position 181,253,872 of record CM073591.1, on the reverse strand, counting down.
TTTGACCGCCTAACCAACTTAAATGCGTTTTGGCAATCAATTGATTTTCCATCGTCGGAAATCTGTCAGGATTAATTATAATCATTCTAAGTTTTCCTTTTCATAAAGCCTACTCTTTTAATAGACCACTAACATTTAAAACGACTAATACCATAAAATAACATTTCCTGCCTTGTCTAATATTATCACAGTTAATATTGAAATTATTTGTAAATTCATTCGATAAGGGGACATCAGCTCTCTAATTTGAGTACCAACTGGTATGCAATTTAGCATACGAGGTAATTCATTGTTATGCCACTATTATGATTCTGAAATAACGTTGTTAAGTATGATAATTGTGTGACAAATATACGTAATGTAATGAAAAATTGATTGAATGTTAAGAATATAATGAAAAATATTACTGGATGACTCTCCCCGTCCTAGAACTATTCGGCAACCCGATAGATAATTTTAAAAAGTCATGGGAATGCATTTTGATACACCAGTGATTCGTCCCTTCGTGGGGGGAGAGGACAAGGGCTAGAGGTTATGGACGAGGAACGTGACTCTTCATCCTTTAGTCCTCTCTCACTGTCCTCAGTAGACGCTGGCTTTTTTTACACATTGAGTACAGCCTTAACAAACAGTACAATACATAGCACAAAAATGATTTAGGTAATTACAGTGTTAATACAAATTTTCCATTTTACGTCATCAAGAGGTTTTAAATAAAATCTTAGTTGATTGACATCTAAGCGTGGATACTGAAAAGGTATTTTATGTTTTACATTTGGTCGTTTAAGTATTTTTATTACTGAAAATGTATGCACATAGTTGGTAGGTTTCGGTTCGTGAGTTAGTCCCATAGAGAAGATGGGACAGGAATTATCTAAATATATAAAAATGAATGACTTTCATTGTTCCCGTTGTGTATTTATGTTTCGGTGACTTTACAATGTTGTCCGATATCATTCATCTGATTGCGGCGATTGGTGACTTGTGCGCACGCCCACGAAGGTTTCTGTCGGCCTCTCGAAGCATTAGGGCAACGCCTTCCGCCCTTGCAGACCTCAATATACCAGGATATTACAGTTGCAATCATTTTACAATTTTATAATAGGTGACGCGCCAGTCGTTTCAATTGAGGGTTTAATTTTTTATTAAAATTCACTTTTAGTCCGGAGACTTTACAGTTGTGATAATATATAATAGCAGTATTTACAATTGTAAAAATTAAACATAAGGTATTTACAATTTGTAAATATTTCACATGTAAACTTGTGGTCTCGGATGTGACTCTTGTCATTCCAAGTTAGAGACGAGAGAAACCGATTAACTTGTTTTCCACATATTAAAATATTAGCCGGAATAATGTTAGCGATCGATCTGGTCATTGGTCATTTTCATTTTTGAAAAGCGTTAAGTAGGTTATGGGGGAAGATGGGAAGAACGGATATTTAGGGAGTATGTAGTGCCAGTTGGTAATAGGGGCTAGAGTTAAGGTGCGTTTACACGTGAGAGTAACTCGCAGCCGGAACTCTCGAGAGTTACTCTCAGAGTCCTTTCGGCCGAGTTCAGTCTCTGAGAGCAACACGCAGTGCGAACTCTCGAGAGTCCGCTCAGACCGTTTACACGCACGCTCGCAATCATTTCTGCGAGTGAATTTACCCGGGGGCCCTTGGCTACAATCTTACTCTACCTACGGTGGTGACAGGGAGGTCTGCGAGGGCTATTCTTTCGCAGGCAGAACCTTGAAGGAGACCTACGAAGGGGCTACCTTTGGGGATGCCTGTTCCTCTCCGTTTTTGAACTAAGGTTCCCACAAGCCGAAGCACCGCGGTCTGTTCTGAGAGGTGTATGTTCCGGGGTCACAGTCCTTGGGCATACGGTAAGAGTTGTCCGCTATTCCCAATGGAATAGTCGGCCAGCTGCCTCCTAAACTGGAAGAGGCATGGAGAAAGGAATGCTGTGTCCCCACAGCAACTCTTCTCCCTCTATCGGAAGGGCGTGGGACAAGTACCCAATGCCCGACCTATCTGATGCAGGTTTTTCTAGGGTTTTCCCTGCATTACTTTTAGGCGAATGCCGGGTAGGATACTTAAAATATAGCCCGGGGGCCCTAGTTAACCCTTGGCTATCTTCTCATACCCTTCCGCATCCCCCCCTTTCATATCCCTTCCTATGCTATTAAAGGGGAGTTGTCCAACGTGGATTATCCTCATGTAGCCTGTTGCCCTAAAAATAACTTTCTCTTCCTTTCCGCAACCCCCCCCCCCTCCTTTTCAAATCCCTTCCTATACAATAAAGAGAGTTGCCACCATGTGTACTGCCTTCATGTAAAAAAAACGAAAAAGAGAAGTAGCAGCAGATTTTTTAGTTTTTTTTATATCTTCAGTTCCACTTCTGCAAGTTTTATTTTTAATTTTTTAAGCTCCTGAGAACCCTGTAATTAAAATGAGAACATGATTATTATAAGGGATTGATAACGTATTTAGGTATTGATTGAACCGAAAAATATTTTCTTGGTCACTAAAATCCAGTGTTTCTGTAAGCAGCGACTGCGAGGTGCGATGACGTTGAACAGCAGATACAATGTTATCACTGAACGGTTTTTAATAAAGATTATATTTTTACGTCTCTTTATATGAAACAAATAATGCAGTTTTTTACCAATTCAAGAAAATTTTATTTATTTATTTACGACAACGTGTCTGTACGTGTTTGTACCTTCAGCAGGTCTTCCTGCGGAGAAATTGTACAAAATAAATTTACAGCTATTAATGTACAAAGCGACACTATTAAACTCTATAATTTCTATGAGCTTTTATTATTACGCTGAACCTTCTGCTTTCCCATTGTCGTTGCTCCCTCAATGTTACGCCAACCCTTCGGCTCTCCCATTGTCGTTGCGTTTTCGTTGCTTTTGAATGTTGTCAACTGACCAGTTCAGTTGTTTCTCTAAGCTCTTCTCAGCACCTGAGTAAAGGGACAAGGATCCCAGAAACGTTGTGTGGTATTTATATTACCCTTTTTTGTCTGTATTGGCTGTCTTTCTTATCCATTATTTTCAGTCATACGTAATTTTTTTCATTTTAAAATAAATTTGTATTATGAAGAAGCCAATGAATTTATAAAAGTGGTTGAACAAAAATTATTATACTCTTAACAACAAACTAAGAAAAACTCACCGAAATACGCTAAAAGTTAAAAACTATTTTCACATCCTATTGAAAAAAAACTTTAGAAGTTTTTCCGAGGCACTTATTCACAAACTACACACAAGTGCGGCCGCAGCAGCCTACAGTGTGTAGTTTGTGAATAAGTGCCTCGGAAAAACTTCTAAATTTTGTGTTTTTTCAATAGGATGTGAAAATAGATTTTTTACATTAACATTTTTATGTGAGTGTTTCTTATTTTGTTGTTAATAGTATAATAATTTTTGTTCAACCACTATTATAAATTCATTGTCTTCTTGATAATACAAATTTATTTTGTACAATTTCTCGGCAGGAAGACCTGAGGAAGGTACAAACACGTTCCGATACATTGTCGTAAAAATAAATAAAAATATTGTCTGGTATTAGTCAAAAAACTGTATTATATATTTAATAAAATTGTATATTATCTTTTATGTGAAACTTATTTATTACCTTTGTTCTGAGAATATTTTTGTTTTATTATTACAATGGAATTCTTCTATTCACTTGATTTTTCGGGCATTCCGCCGCACGTTTTAACATTGAAAATTTTCCTAAACCTAAGTCCAACATGACTTTACAACGGTGCCGGCTTTCTGTGAAAAGATGATGAACGATATAATCGAGGTTAAAATTTTAAATGAAAAATTTAATGGTGCAGATGAATTGTTTCCACGCATCGCAATGATTCCTACAAATATGGTATACAAATTCTAACGTTTGCAGTTTCCGGTGCTACTCGCATTGGCAATTACCATCAACAAAGAACAGGGGCAGTCACTACAAGTGTGAGGAAAAGCGAGAGGATTCTCTCGCAGGTAACCTGCGAGGGATGTCTCTCGCAGGCAGAACCTTGTAGGAGAGATACGAAGGGGCTACCTTTGGGTATGCCTTTTCCTCTCCGTTTTTGAACTACGGTTCCCACGAGCTGAGGCACCTCGGCCTGTTTTGAGAGGTGTATGTTCCGGGGTCACAACATTGGGCATACGGTAAGAGTTGTTCGCTATTCCCATTGGAATAGTCGGCCAGCTGCCTCCTGGTCGAGGCACGGAGAAGGGAATGCTGCGTCCCTACAGCAAACTCCTCTCCCGCTATCGGAAGGGCGTGGGACAAGTACCCAATGCCTGACCTACCTGATGCAGGTTTTTCTAGGGTTTTCCCTGCATTTCTTTAGGCGAGTGCCAGGTAGGATCCTTAAAATATAGCCCGGGAGCCCTAGTTAACCCTTGGCTACCTTCCTCTACCCTTCCGCATCCCCCCTTTCAAATCCCTTCCTATGCTATTGAAGGGGAGTTGCCCAACGTGGATTACCCTCATGTAGCCTGTTGCTCCCCCAAAAAAAATCCAAGTGTCAGGACTAAATTTGGAAAATCCATGCATCTCACATGATATTTGCCGTTAAACAAAGCCGGTAATTTATCAATCGAATAAGTTCATGTAGAAGAATAGGTAGGGTGGAAAAGTTTCATGTGTGCGTAAGTGTTCTTGGTGTAAGGTAATTGATCCGATCAGGGAAACCTTGCGTGATGAGGAACACCCGATATCATTTTTGAATTCAGGGGGACAAATAATATCAGAATCTCATGTTTTTCTTTCTCAGACAAAAATAATTCTTTTTTGCTCCTAACTCTCAATATAAGTAATATAAAGTAAACTATAATTGAAAAGAATCTATAAATTTGTTACGGAATATTAATGAGTTCTAGACTGCCTGCACTAAAACTTTGAAAGGTTGTATAAAATTAAATTTGGAACAGCTGCTGTACAATACGCGGTGCTGAAAAATAAGAAATTTAACCTGATGTAATCAAAATATTTATAAACATTGAAATATGAATATTTACTTAATCCATTATTCCAAAATTAAGCTCTGAGGAAGCAAAACCTCTGTGCATATTCCTCTAAAGTCGAATATCGTATGTATTGCAACAAACGTACATCATAATCATAGAAAATAACATAACCTGCAGTTCTGTAATTTGAATACAATTTGTAATAATGTAGCCTATCATTTCGTATATGGTACTTCCTTCATGGAACGTAATAACCAGATCAATTCCTACGTAAATTCTAAACTAAATAACTTAAGATGAATAGTTTATTGTTTCCATATATATGGACGTATTTAATTATATTATGACACCAGAAAACAAATTACATTGCTAAAAATATCACGAATTTTAAATAAAAAAGCAATAACCAACCATTTCTAAATATTAATGCATCCAATTCTTTCTTTGCAGAGACTTCGGAGACGTTTCCAATATGAATTAATTTTGCAGCTAAATTGACGGAGATCAGCATTCTGTTGTATATATTGTGTTTACGTAAGTCTCTAGCACCAATTTATTTGTTGCACAGTAGATTTACTTACATACAAAAAAAAAACCTGATAATTTATTGTAATTTAGGGCAGAAGACGCGTTCTGCGATTTAATAGTAATGTTTTACAAATTATTTGTTATTATGTATTGTAATAATTAAAAATAATGGAAGTTTTAATTAATTTAAATTAAAGAATTTTAATGAATTTGCCTCACGTTGAAGCCAAATTTGTAATGAACAACAATTGAGCTTTAATTAAATGAAATAATAATAAAAAATTTAATACATAAAATCATTTATTAATTTCCACTTTGTAAATTTAACTCAAAAACAATTGCAATTAAAAATATTAATTTATTAGGGCCTCTACTGGGTTTGATAATGGACACAACAAATTGATTTAAAAGTCTTATTAACAAACAATTCACAATTTACCTAAACAATATGTCGATAGAAAGAAATTAAAAGTAAAGAAATTAACTCTGATTGACAATTAAAAGAGAAAGAAATCTGACTATCCTTTAATTACGTTTACAATTAATCATGAGTTTTTGTTTTGTTACTTACGTAGTGTCCAGCTGGTACCAGCATTCTTTTTGGTTTCAGAAGAAAATTATACACTGATTCTAAAATGTCGACTCACAGATTTTACACTATTGAAGTCAAAATTGATAGGCTCACAGGAACTCGGATGACCCTCCTGAATGTCATCTATCTGATGTCTGCTTGCCTTACAGGAATCCTATGATTCGTAAATTTGTTAGTCTTTTACCGCTTTGGACTTAAACTGCTCTTACTTTTCAATTATTTACGCTGCAATACTTGCGGCGTGAATGTTTTCTTCGTATTAATTTACAACTTTAACTAGTTACACATTGACGATGTCTAGTCTCTGTTCAAATTATATTTCTTTTTCTGCACCTCATAATGTCTTTCCGCCATCAGTTCCTAACAATCTTTCTCCGCTAACTAACAGTTATATTACTTGTTCTGCTCCTCACGATGTTTTTTTCCGCGAACTGACTCCTAGTTCTCTCGAGTTTTAGCGCGCATAGGCCATTTTTGACTTTTCGACAAAGCAAAGTGAGCTCGCTTCTCTCATTGTTGCTTTGTTCAATCAGACCGCTAAAATGGGTTTATCAAAAAATTCAAATTTTACGTCCAAACAATTAATGGCCTAATTAATTGACATTACAGTATTTTATTTCTGTAGTAGAAAAGTCACTATCGATTCCCAGCCCTCAACCAATTAATTACTTCGGCGTCTAATGTATAAAATTAGCAGTATCTCATGCGTAAATAAGTTGAAACCAGCGCTGCACCAAATGTCGATACTACCCAATCTGATAGATGAATTTTACAGATTCAGTTTTGGATGCGATGTGTCATTCTAGGAATTGTCTTTTAGTTTCAGATTATATAAAATTATGATCCAAAATGCGTGTGAAAAAACCGAAAATATTCCGTCATCTTTGGCCTCTCCTGAATCTCGTGATGTATTGTGTATCATTCAGTGAAATATCTGAATGGTAAAATTCGGCCACATCATTCTATGTTAAACATTTCCTCTGCCTCAGCTTCTGCCATATTTAAATTATTTTACTTCGAAACTTAGTGATGCCAGTGAGAACATCCTTCTCCAAAGAGCCGCAGGCCTGGCTTGTCCGGTCGACGACGGGTGACCCGGCGTCATTTGTGGTGGCCACGAGGGTCGTCCTATACTCAAGTTCCGAGCGTAGCTCTTGCCTTTGTTTGTTGATAAATTTGGAAATGGCTTGCCTAATTGTATTGATCAGGCCCAGGCGTGCCCTAAACTATGTAATACATTAATCCTAATTTTAAAACCTAAACCCTAGTAGTGCTGCTAATCCTAAACCTAAAACTTAGTACTTTTATCTCTAAGGTTGCTATCGCTAGTCGAAATTATTTTAATGTTGTTGAATTTTGAATTTTTAGCCCTATCGAAAAATGTTCTATTCTTAATTGCTAAATAATCCCTAATCATATCTAAACCTAACATATTATGTACATCTAACATTTTTGTATATCTAAGTGCTCTAGTAATTATTTTTATACACCTATTTTGCACTGCCTGAGCCTGATCAATGTGGGATTTGGCTGCTACACCCCAGACCTCGCTACCGTACATAAGTACAGGACGTACCATAGTCTTGTAAAGCTTGAGCTTAGTTTTTAGGCCAAGACCGCTGATTTTAAACTTTCCAATGTGATGAAGATCCTATAGTTTGTGTCTTCATGGTTAATCAGCATGGATTCTAGTAATCGGGTCGACATAAAACTTTCTCCGAAAACTTAGGATATGGGTGAATCTCTTATCCAAAGTATTTGCCCTGATGGGTGTGATCCTTGAAGTTGGGGTAATGTTCACAGTTTGTGAAGCTCTGCTTCGATAAGGGAATTAGGTATGACTGGGCAGACATTCGAAATGATTGCTCTAATGTGCTTGTTTATCAGAGGTCGGATGGGGATCAAGTGATTCTTAATGTTAATGGAGGTAATCTTGGATGTGATCCGATCCGCTTCGTCCTTGGAACTTAAGAAGATGCAGATCCTTTCGTTATAGATTTTCGAAATGTATCTGATATTGGATGGAGCTACATAATTTAGTATGACGTCTAAGTACTCATCTGTGGTAAGTCCTTGTACGGCTTCTAATATGATGGCGTGTGACTTATCTGGGAGATATTCTAAGGCAGCAGCTCCAGCATATGTTCTTCTCTGGGTAGGTTCGGTGTTCATCTTGCTCAGTTGTCTGTCCGGATCTGGTTAGGGGTTCTTATTTCAAACTTCTACTGTTCGACACTATAGAAACACGAATGCGATTGCACGCCACTTACAACCCAGTAGCTGGGGTAGGCCCCGCCTCACTGCCCGAGAGTCGTGTTTAAACAATGAATTCTTGTAGACAATGCTATAGTCTTTAACAAATAAAAATTCCAGAATATTGTAAAACTCCTCAAGAAAGGAAATTTGAAAGACTACGAAAACTGGAGAGGAATTACTTTGTTCCCTATACCAAGCAAGGTAGGTATTTTCCAGGATAATAATTAATAGAATAAAGGGACCAATTGACAGACAATTGAGAAGGGAACAAGCAGGTTTCCGCGAAAACCGCTGTTGCACAGATTTAATAAATACGCTACGTATAATTATTGAGCACATCCCTGCAAGCCACATTCATAGATTTTGAACGAGCCTTTGATTTGAAGGTACTAGAACAATATGGAATACCAGAAAAAATTCTCAACCTAATAAAAAAAATGTATAGAGAATATAAATGTCAAGTGAGACACATAGGGAAACTCACAGAAGCCTTCGGTGTGACAAGTGGGGTGAAAAAGGGATGTATTTTATCCCAAATCCTATTTTTTGTGGTGTTGGACAAAGTGATGAGAAGAACTATAGATATTAGAAGACGACGTATAAGATGGGGTTTATACGGAAGGCTAGAAGTCTTAGACTATGCAGATGATATCTGCCTCCTCTCACAGAGTTTAAAAGACATGACTGAGAAAGTATCTTGCCTAGAGAAAGAAGCAGCTAAAGTTGGATTAAAAATTAATAGTAAGAAAATCAAAGGGATGCGGATAAACTCAAAATTAAGCCAAAAAATATAAACACAAAAATATAATCTGGAAATTGAAACAGTAAGCGAGTTCACTTATCTAGGAAGCATAGTAGCAACAAGTGGAGGAGCCCCAGAAGACGTCAAAACACGAATTAAAAAAGCAAATGGAGCGTTTGTCCAACTAGACAGCCTCTGGAAGAACAAAAATATTTCCAAGAAACCAAGATTCACATATTTAATACCAATGTCAAATCAGTACTGCTCTCGGATGCGAAACCTGGAAAGTAACAAATCAAATTACAAACATTTATTAAAAAAAATTAAAAAAATCGCCGTTTTAGAAAAATAATAAGTAACTCTGCATTATGGGAAGCCTGCGGTGAGACAGAAATAGAGAAACAGATAAAAATGAGAAAATGGAGATGGATAGCACATACCTTGAGGAAGAATGAAGGGTCAGTTGAGAAGGATGCATTAGACTGCAATCCACAAAGTGAACGAAAAGTAGGAAGACGTAAATATACCTGGAAGAGGACGATCACAGAGGAGGCGAAGGAGTGTGGCAAGACCTAGAAAGAAGTTAAAATGTTGGCAAAGAATAGTTAAGTGGAAATGTTTCACAGATGCCCTATGTTCCCAAAGGAACGAAAGGATGTACTACTACTAGTGTATGAAGTTAACAATACAATGTAATTCATTGTTACGTGTCTTTTAAGTCAGGTAATTAAATTGTTTTATTGTTTGACAACTATACGTAATGTAATGAAAAATTGATTGACCTTTAAATATATAATACAAATTCATTACCTGATAATCTGGAATTATACTCTATATTAAAGTACTAGCTGGGTGCCCGGCGTTGCCCGAGATGTCATTTATCCATAACCCCCAATTTCACTCCAATCTATGTAGCTTTTGCGTTATTTTTATGTAACGCAACTCGACCCCTATCCCTAAATGAGTTCACCTTCCGTTACGAAATAGTTTCATTCCACGAATATATCGCCGTTTGGACATGTTGGAAAAATTCCTCCCCCGTTGCTATGGGTTAAACAAAAAGTATTTCTTCTTTATTCCGCGCAAAAATCGGCCGGTTACATTATTTGAAATTTTCTATCCCCGCCAAGATCAACCCAGCCCCGCGCGTTACCCAGTTTGTCAGAATTAAACTCAGCGACATCCATAACTCGAGAATTGACTCGAATCTCGGTCTATATGCGTTATTTTCATGTAACGCTCCACCAAACCCCACCCCTAAGCATGCTCCCCTCCCATGCCAATAGGGAATGAAATTATATACAGAAAACATTACCGAAATATTATGAATTTAAATGACAACGAAAATTATTTATTGATCGCAAATGTCGGCCGATTAACATGTTTGAAAATTTCCACCCCCGTTCAGACCCACCCGTGTAGGTTAAACTGCAAGTTGAATGTCAATTAATCTCAGCTATCTATAACCCCGGATTCGACTCCGATTTCGGCTTTTTGCATTATTTTATGTAATGCAACTCCAACCTACCCTTCATGGTTCTCTCCTCCCAATCCGATAGGGGTTGTAATATACACAGAATATATTAAAAAATATTATGAGTCTCACTCACCCCAAAAATTATTTAGTCGTCGCAAATATGTCCTGTAATAGCATTTTTGAACATTTCTACGCCCGCCCACCACCGCGCGTTACGCAGGTTGTCATAAATAAATTCAGTGGCATCCATAACCCCGATTTGCCGCAACTCTCGTTTGTTTTTGCGTTTTTTGTTCGTATCCTCTCCACGCCCACCCATACCAGTGCTTCCCTCCCATACCGAAAGGGGTTGAAATTATTCGCAAACAATGTCTTGCAGAAACGAAAACTGCAAGTGAAGATGAGCAGAGTAAAACCTATATATTTGAAATTCATTTTATAAGTACGTTACTTGTTCTATACAGATGCCTGTGCATCTATCTATCTCTATCTATAATATAAAATAGCGAGTATATTTGTATGTATCTAGGTATTTACGTTAATTTCTATACAAATTTTAACGCGTGGGCAGAATGCAACAAAAATTTGTACACGTATTCTTAAAAAACACGAAAACCTGTACTGTGGGGGTTGAGAAACCACAATCGGGTGATGATTTTCTCGGATAGTAGCTTGTACGTTGAACACTTGACGTGTTTCTGTAGTTTGGTTTTTCCTGTCTGACAACCGGAGATCACCTCCATCAAAATGTGTTTTAGAAGTATTTCAGAACTGTCTCTCAAATCCCTTATCAGAAATGCCCCCCCACAACTGTTCAGGAATAGCTAATTTAATAAACAGTCATTACGATGCTTTTCGATATTCTATCAATCCTGTAATACTAAGCAGAAATTGAGCAGTGGGTTTCGGGTGAACACATTTAATAAATTTAATGATATTACATTGCATTGTCCCCTAGATAAATGTCCATCAGCTTTTTCCACAAATTTAAAAAGAACCTTGATAACAGTCCTCAGGTTCGGCCCATATTCTGAATATAATATATTGAAAACAATAAATATTTATTGTTGTAGTCCATTTAGATTATCTGGTTGCAGGCTAAATGTCTCTCTATATAACAATGAATGTCTGTCTCTGTGTGTGTGTGTCTCCTAAGCGCTCCTAAATCATTCATCCGTGCACACCCAGGTTTATGTCGTGCTTTCAAAGTGGTAGAAAACTCCCAAGGGGTGAAGGGGGGGTGAAATTTGAAAACAAGCTATAACAGCCGATATAATCGTTGATTTAGGGTCTATGTGATGAATACTTTCTATCTAGATGTATTTCAACCCCTTCAAGCATCAATAAGGGAGTACTGGAGGAGGGGCGTTACATAAAGAAACGCGAAACAACGGAGATTGGTGTCAAATGCATTGTTGCAGATGTCAATGAGCTTAATTCTGACATTAAACATGTCAGTTAAGTTGTAGTTCACAATCCCTAGGTGTGAGGGTCACTGAATTTAATTATGTCATTTACCATATTGGTTAATATGTAGCTCAGTCGCTAGAAAGAGGGGGGAGGGGTATGGAAAGGGGTGAAGAAATTTACGTTTAAAATCTTAAATGAATTGATAGTGACGTTACTACTGCAGAAATCAAATACATAATTAGAAATAATTTCTAAAGCATTACAATTTATCACAGAACGCGTCTTATACCGTAAAGAAAAATTAATTATGAGCTTAATGTTAGTAAATTTTCTGTAAAACAAGGTCAGAATTAAAAAATTATACATTCAGAAGAATCCGGCTCTCCGTCAATTTAGGTTCAAATTGAAATCGTCCCGGAAACGTTTCCGAAGTATACAAACAGTTACAGGCTGTTTGTAACAATCTAATGCAAATTTGTAGACAACACAGGAGTCTTCTTAGAACGTAAAATAAAAATTTGATCATGAATATTCCCAGCAACTTGATCACCAGAACCATGCATAACATTACAACTAACAAATACCCTTGACATAGCAGGATTCAAGAGCAGTAAATAATCGAAATATATGCCATCCATCATTAGATATTTTACAGTCCATAGATTTGACAAACTTAAACACAGGCAGAGCACGTCGATATGCAACACGTTGCTTGCGCGTGATCATCCAGTACTTTCCCTGATAGTTAGGCATCAGTGCAGGCGCTGGACTTGGAATTTGGACGACGAGCGCTTATCCCGTACGTGTACAGTAGTTGTTTTAGACTGTACGCTCAGCGTACGGCTAAGTCCTTATCAGTGAGCGTTCTGATTGGAGCAGCGCCTGATGACGTCAAACTTGTCAAGATCAAATGAAGGGTTACGTCATGCGGCAAGTGTGTTGCATAATAACAAAGAGTTTAAGCTTTGTGAAACATCTTTAATATGCCATTATAAGTATGAGCCATTTTATCTTTAGGATGACCATCAGAATAAATACATAAATACAATTGTTCACCAATTAACATTCAAATTCGATTGTTGTAATATGACTAAATGTGATTATATAAATGGAAAGTATAAATTCTTAATTTTACGTTATTTCAATTTTGAATTTTCTTAACAATTTAACTGGTGATTACGCTTCATGAAAAAGGGGATACAATTAGCGAAATGATAGGAGTAGATCGTCTAGACGCAGTAGATTTCTGCTTCCTTGTTACAAATTGTATTCCATTTCCAGAACTGCGGATGATGTTATTTTCCTTAAATATTGTGTACGTTTGTTGCATTACATAGGATATTCGAATTTATATACATATGGATAGAGGTTTTCCGTCCTATCAGTTTAACTTGGAATAATGGATTAAGTATTTCAATAGTTATCAACAGTTTGCGTACATGAGGTAAAACTACTGCTTTACTACCTTGTAGAGCAGCTGTTCTCAATTCACACCTGCTCACTTATACACAGATTTAGTGCAGCCACTCTAGAACTGATTAATATTAAATAACAGTTTTATATATTTTTTACAATGTATTCTTGTTTTAATTACTTTTATTCAGATTCTCATAGTTCTGCATATTAAAGGGATAGTACTAGGAGAACGGAAAATGGAAAATCAGAATTAGGAAACGAAATAGGAAAGAATTAGAGTCCGTGAATGCCTCGGCACTCAGGCTCAGAGACTGCAATTGAATTTCGAAAATAAGCAAGACGTAGGGCGTCCGCTTTAAGGAAGCGTCGAACAGTGACTCTGCTGACTTCTTCCAGCTTTCCAAAAAGGGGATTTTCCCTCAATAAATCAAATCCAAAGTGGGGAATCAATAATAATTAAGGAATGGCCGCTAAAAGCTAAAACATAGTCAGGTTTTTGTATCGCCTTGCATTCTTACGCCAGAGACAAAATGTAAGGATACACTACTTGCGATTTCAGATGTGGTAAGGCAGACAGCCGTCTATGCTTCCTCACCGAAGAATAACAAATTTACTTTTCGAATTTAATAATGATCTCAAAATATCATTACAGGGTCGGCGGATTACACCCGGGAACGAAAAAAATTGTATCAGTCTGAGAAAGAATATATGTGATGATAGTATTTGAACTACGATATCGAGTTTTCCCCATCACGTACGGCTTCCGAGAAACAGGCCTTTATAATTTCAATCACTGAAATATTTTCCACATTCTAAAATTCACAATATTCAAACTGTCTCACCAAGACAGTACGAAATGCTATTTTTCGTTTGTGGAGCACCCCCCCCCCCTCCTCCCTTTGATGGTCCAGCAAAAATCGGCCAGCATATTAGGAGACAAAATGCCTTGAAACATCTTTTCCTTAACAGAAATCTCTTGCTGAAAGTGTTCCTAGTGCTCATCGCTCACTTCGCCTTTCAATTTCTTAAAAAATGAGGGTGACTACATTGAATTCTTACCAAGCTGCTTTCTCCAGTAGATTCAATAGTTCCTGAAACTTTTCATCGCGCATTACTGACGCTCTTGTGGTTTTAGACTTCTTACTACTTCTAGGGGATAATATTATTTGGAATTAATTCACTTAATTTGTCGATTGAAAATTTACTTTTTAATTAATTTTCCTTGTCTAATTAAAACAACCGTTCTGAAACCGTTTTTTGCGGCGACAAATGGATCCCAGTGAAACATTAAAGCATGTACTTAGGACGCTTCTGTGTAACGTGAATTAGTTTTTCAAAAAAAATTATTTATGAAAATAATACGAAAAATATCCAAATACAGACAAAAGAAGTGATGATACAAATAACACACAATGTTTCTGAAAAATTTGTTCCTATCGTCAGCTAACCGACCTTGACATTTATATTTAATGATTTACATTTCAGAAAAAACACATTCGCATAGATCCAAATAATCCCGTTATTTGAAGCGCGATTTATTTTAAAAAAGGACATTTCTCCTCATGTATAAAATACCGAAATATCGCATCAATCCCTTTGGCAGTATGACGTATATTCGAAATTATCAGCATTATCTTATTTTCCATAGAAGACAAGTCTAGATATAATGTGTTTGATATATCAGTAGAAATTTTTCAACGTCTACACAGGAGAATGGATAACACTTAACAGATAAAATATTCGTCAAGTTGTTAATATCGGAAAAACGTCTTTCATATTCACTCGGAATATTTCTTACTTCTGTCACGTAAATGCCGTAATTTGACTTAAGACTTAACTCTTGCTTTCAAAGCCGGAAAATTTTTCAAAACGTTTATATTTATTTGATTAATTTGTAGTTGTCTTTTTCAAGTATTTATGGCGCTGAACATGTCTAATGGTTTTATCTTTCCCTTGTAGCTCCAAGTTAATGCTATTTAAATGTCTTATAAATAAACCACAGATTTTTTAAAGTCATAAACATATATATGAAATATATATGACGTTTATTGCTATTTGTGACACTACAAAACAAACATAACACAATAATTAATGATAGATTTTATTTTAAAAATAATAATATAAATTTTGGTGGACTTAAAATTTGGATAGTCAGGGACTTATTCCCTTGACTGCCGACCATATAAACTCAGTTTAATTGTTGAATGCGGTTTACAATGGGTCAATTCAGAAATATTACAATATATTGTAGTAATTAAAAGGCAACTAATAATTAATAATTAAAAACATTGTGGGCGGCAAACAGACACGAATCACACACAAGAATGGACAAGAATAACAGGTCGAAAGCATTGTAGGATTGTTGGTGCATTAAGAGAACGTATAGGTAGTTGGCGATCAAGAATGGCAGAAAGCGGTCGTTTTAAAAAATAAAGTTATTAAGTAGAGTCATAGTACAGCATTCACCCGGATAGTGCTGCAGAAAGATTTCGGAGTGTTCCAGTTTATGTCAAATAATTTTAAAAGGTCTCCGTCGAGGGATTATCAGAATTACCGCAAATTGGCATAATTGCGGAATAAGTCATCTTCAAGAAATAGCCAGCACTTGCTAATCTAACAGGGAAGTGTAAATTCAGTGAAAGAATGGCCTGTTTTTAGAAAATTGAGTGTGTGTGTTGCGGAAAGGGTTAAATTGTCCTGGTACCAGAGAAACTGTAAGTCATACCTCAATTAAATTATTATTGTGAACCTTTGATTAAAGATAAAATCGTCAGATTTCGATTTTTTTGAATATTGTAAATTTTGTGTACTGAATAACTTTATAGTGATTTGATTGTTTAAACAGAGTAATACCTTTCTTTATTTAAAGACCCAGATAATGACCCTGAGATTATGAGTAAAAATTTTATTTGTACGTAATTTAATGTTGTAAAAGGTCATAGAATATTTATTTGTAATTTGAAATCTGTGTGCATCGAATAAATTAATTGTTTGATCAGTTTAAATAAATTTATTATTTATGATCCTTTCATTTAAAAATTTCTCATTATTTACATTGATTCATTAACGTGTGCATTATTATTTCATTTTAAAATTGTTTCATTTTGAGTATTACATTTTGGCTTCACCAACGTGTAGCTATAACATTAATCACCAGAAGTAATTAATTTCCTCATAAATCCAAAATTGATTCATTTCATCAATTTATTTTATGATTCTTTAAGTAAAAATGTTTGGACGAAACATAATATTTTTGAATATTACTTTTTATATTGTTTGTGTTCATTTAACCGTGTTTTTAATGTGTTCTTAGACCTATATGTATGAAATCAAAACAATTAACTTTGTAAATTATGTTTTGTATATCTAAAATATTAATTTTGTCTGTAATATTTTTTCGATTTTAAAATAATCAAAAAATTAACGTTTGTTGAAAATAATAATATTAAAACCACCATTATAACAGACTAAATTCTAAAAAAGAAACACCATTTGTAAAATATTAATTTGTGAAATGCTGTATATTATAAAGCATACACAGAAAGCCTCAACAAGTTATATTATATTTTGTTTCAAGTTCTTTGGGTCTTAGTTTTTATCTGTGATTTTAATTTGCTGTTCACCTACAGTCTTAAATTATTCGCCGTTAGAAAAATACTCTAATCCGCTCCGAAAAATTTAAAATTTACTTATTTTAAGTATTTCTATTTTAATTTTGTCTATTATAAATGTGTTTTTAATATTATTATTTAATATTTTTAACACGTTTAAATAGTTATAGGATTTAAAAACAATTCTAACACCAAACTTTTCTAAGAGTCTAATTAATTTATGTTGTTATTGTATGGTAAAACTATGAAAGTGAATTTTTTATCATCGGTTTTAATCTGTAGATTTTAATCTGTTAATTGTTTGCGTTATACTTGACATTAATCAGTATGACCTTAATATACTCATTTATAAATTTAGTGAATAAATATTCTTGGTTTTTATTAAATAATTTTTATTACCAGACTAAAACTCATTGCTTTCTTGTGAAAAATATTGATTTTTGGAACCAATCATATCTTCAGACAGTTATCAAATATAAATATATATATAAAAATCTAATATATTTATTCTGATCGATTTCAACAGTATGATTTAATTATTATGATAAGAATTCAAGATTTTAAGGAACTAATTCAGTTGTATTATGGGAACATTGCAAAAAAAACCAGATATGTAATTACGTATTACTTTGATGTCTAATTTGTAAATACATAAATCTTCCAAATCTTTTATTTCGAATTCGGAAAATCGGAATATCTTTATCGCAAATGATTATATAAGTCATGTGAACACCATACTATCAGACAGTTATAATGAACCTTGTAACTGTTAATTTAGTACATTTTATTTAATTGTTTGAGAGGTAAATTTTCTCCTTCTTGGTTATTCAATGACCGTATTGAAGCATAAAATATCCAATTGGAACTTTCAAACTATCGTTTAATGAGAACGGCATAAAAACTACTCCATTGGTTGCATGTGTGGCATTATCGATATCTCCGTAGTCAACACAAAAACACAAACGCCCTTCGTTCTAAATTAGTTGCTCGCGAATAGACATTGCACCGACTACTGAATTAATGACTACCGTTTTCTTTTCTGTTCGAAATGCTTCAATTGTAATTCCGGGTGACCCATCAACTAAACGATACCATGCTATTAAAGTTGAAGGATTAGGCAATTTTTATTAAAATTTCTGTCTTACATAATTGTGGATCTTTGATGAAGTAAAGTGTAAAGTGTCATTGCAAAAACTCCAGATAACTTTAACTGCTGATAAAGCTACACAGCTGCATGTCTGTAAAACTCAAATATTCCCATTGAACGTCTATAATTTATTTGTTTTATAAGCAATTAAAAAATAAAAATGGTTAGAAAGTATATCGTTGATCGTAATTATACTTTTCCGTCCATAAGAGTGTGCCATTAGCGTCATTATTTGAGTTATGTTTGAAATTTTGTAGTGATGGTGTGGAATAATTAGCCGAATGGAATTTGGTGGCACATATATGTGGGAAGTGCTGGGACGTTGACCGCTCAAGGATGTGACTTGGACATTTACTGGTAATGGGCCCGATTCCTGCAATGAAAAGCAATGAGTTCCAAAGATATCCTCCAAACCTTCTTTCTTTCTCAACTTACTTAAAATATTTTAGGAAATGAAACCTCAAAAACAAAATCCAATAAATTATTTTAATTGCTGCACATACAGACATTTCAGCATTTTTGTCTTTATAACCAGTGACGTATTACAATTCTATAATTAAAAATACTACTATACCAATCTTCATTTCCAGTAGACACCACGTTCTAATTTTTTAAATGTGCAATTATTTTCTCTATGAAGTTATACGTTTCTCCAACTTCTGATTTCCGTCTCGTAGTGACTTGATCAATTTTGATTTTCCTTGGTCAGTTTCTAGGATTCAATTTGAAATTATTTTTGTTTTTCGGTGTGTCCCTAAATCGTGGGTTCTCAGGAATATACTGATGTTCGAAGACATTTCTTCTTCATCAGTATAAGAAAATTTTGTTTTCATTAATAAATACTGAAATATATAAAATTGAATCACATTGTTTTTATGTTCTACTTACATTTCCCGAAATTTACATTCACTTGATATTCGTGAAAACCATCCTTAAAGACCAATCGACGTAGTTTTACGTAATCACGACGCGGTTGAATCGGAGCTGAAAAAACAAAAAAATTATAATTTCCGCAAAGAAATGTTGTAATTGATTTTAGAGAAAGTGCTAATCTCAACATTTAAAGATTTGATTTGTCACACCAATCAATGTGACTGCAGCGTTTCATTTGGTACATTTAAATTGAAACCCATTCCATCTATCTATTGTAATCGCCTACCCGCTCCCTCGGATCTTATAATGGACGAATGCCGGCCCGGGCGCCACTGCATGTGCAGAAAAGATTTATTTTAAATTATACAAACGGCTATCGTCCCATTAATTAACATTCGCGATCCGCGCGATCCACACCAGGGAGCCGATAAACGATTTGCCAGGACTCATGAGTACTAGAGTCGAGCATGAGACTCTCAATAACTGTATCTCAGGTGTCCTGGCTTTGATCAATTACATAAGGAAGGAATCACTTAATGAAAACAAAATATAAACATTAAATTTAGTTTAATGCACAAATTGGAATTAATACAAATACTCGGCACGACTCCTCAATCGCTAAATGTTGCCGTTTCATACACTCTTATTCATAAACTTAAATCTAACAAGTCTCCGTAAATTTACTATTTTGGCCAAATTTAATATGTCCTTTAAGAACACTGCCGGTCATTGGACCCACAACTCTTAATTCGCAATTACTTTCACACGATTCAGGGAAAGGGAGGGAAGTTTGCTTACTGTGCTGCGACGAGTTGTTTTCCGATGACGTCCTGGTTCAGGTTCAGGTACCTGGCCGGTTGGCTGACCAAATCCTCGCACACAGAGCTGCGGTTAAAACACATAGGCGCGACGGCCTACACGTGCTCCGCAATTCACGGTTCTCTCCTCCAAGAACCTCCGCACCAAAATCTCCTACGCGTTCGTCCCTGTCTTCCAGGACGCGACTCGTCTCCACCACCCTACTCCGGTCGAAGACGCCGGCTCTGCTTGCCGACGAGCCGAATGTTGGGTAACAACTGTCCCGTCTCCTGGCCCACAGCTTCTCCTTCGCCGTCCAGGACCCGAATCCTTTTTCTATACCCGCCACAGCTGTGACCAGCCACGGTCACATTTGTCCGAGCACATTCACCCCTACGGTCAGAAAATGACCTGCCAAGGCGTCCCTCGCAAACCCATTTCCTGTTGCCGTAAACTTGGTCCCATTGACCGGTCGTGTGAAAAATTTTATCTCCAACATTCCCACGAGAAGAAAACTAGTATTAATGTTTAAAATCACTTATTACACTACGTCCTTAGTTTCAAATGCACTAAGTTTCACCTCCCCTTCGTATGACGAACACCTGAGAAGACACTGTATGTTCTTAAAGAAGAAAATCAAGCAACTATGAGAAATTACAAGGAAGACTCTCAAAACCAGCCAACACCACAGACTGCTCAATAACGCTTCCCAACCGACATTTCTACAAGTGAATAGTCTGCATTATCCACAATCGGATCCAACCACTGGGATTTATCTAACTCGTACATTTTTCTAACTCCCCCGAATGTGAGTGAAGCACAACTTTCAATGCTGCATATAATAACCAAATGCAATATATTTGACTCTCAACGGATCTCCATCATCGAGAACACAAACAGACAAGAATTAAACTATTTATGCGATGTGCAAAAAAAAAGTTTGACGTTTTAAAAATTTATTAGAAAACTATTATTATCTATACCTATTTAATTATCTTGAGATCAGCAGATAGCGACAAATTACAATAATTTATCCACATATTTCTTCTTACGGGATTTTTCGGCAAACCTGTTTGTGAAAAATATTCAAATGCAATTTATATGTACATCGTAAACAACATTAGGAAAAGTATAAAGAAATTCGATCAAGATTTAAAGCTTTACGTCGGTATAAAGAACACATGAAGACTATTTTATTTAAATGTTATACATTTAAAAATTATGATAATCACAAAACTCACGTTACAGCAAACACAGAATCAATTCTCGCGCATGCGCTAAGCGGTAATAAAGAGAGAATGTCTTCAATATAACGATTGCAGCCGTTTGCAGACCATTATTATTTACTAAGACCACATAAATTGTTTTGTGGATTCGTCGCTTCTCATATCGTCCTCCGCCACCTTGGAACCTTTCCACGCTTAATAAGGTGAAGTAGTTACGGAGAAATGAAGGTAATTAATTGAATCCTTCGTCACATACGTGCGATCCAGGCCGTAAACCTCCCCAAACTGAAGGACGAACTACGCTAAAGAATTGGCAACTCCCAAAAAAACTGCTTATGAAACAAAAAAAAGCCTTAACAAAAGCTACAACAGTGACCAATAAATAGGAGAATTCCTGTCTAATGAAAGTAAAGGAAAGAAAGCTTCCAATAAAACGCCTCCATAAAGACCATGATTTTTCAATAATCACGATGGAAAAATCTCTACCTCCCAGGGAATAGAACCTCATATATCGCTTAGTTAGCGGCCTACATTGATTCCTAATTTCGCGCAAAGAAGAATCAATATTAGCTGGTAATTATGCAACCTGGCGTGAGCTCCGTCATTTGAGTTGTACACATGATAGGCGCAGGCAGGATTAAGTTATATATTTGGAAAATTGATGATACTAGTCTCGTATTACGAATTTTTTATTACGAATATTATGTAAATACCAATTTAAACCGCTTCTCATACTTATCCAAATATATATCCAATATAATGGCAGTATTTCGTAAATGATAAAAGTTCAAAATATACACACATACGGAAATACAAAAAAAATCTATATAAAACTGGCTAGTGAAACATTAAAAGAAATGTTCAGGTCAAATGAAAATATTTGTAAAATTAATATAACTACACAACAGTGATCGTCAGTGTTGACACTGAAGTTCACACTTTACACTTATCCGTTATATGAATCCTGAAGCTTTTGTATTCCCGCTGATTTTCATCAACCAGATCGGAGAAATATCTGGGAGCCATTATAGGACAATGAACCCTCTTCAACAATAGTTACAACTATTAGCGTTAGCGTTATATGCATCTATAAAAAGTAAACTAAGAATTTAAAGATTTTAGATAACGAGGATGAGGGCCTGGTGACTCTAGTTTGGGATTCTGAAACAGTACATAGTGTAGTTTGCAACTTGTGTTGAATAATGCGAGAGTCAAGAAATACAAAAGAAATAAAAATATTCAGTAATAAGGAGAAAGAGAGAATTAATGTAATAATAGAAAAGTACAGAGGTTGTGTTGAAATGGTGGTGAGGTTGAAGTTGAAAGAGTACAGCGGGAAGAGGAGAAAGGGTAAAGTGGTTAAAGGTTGAAGTAGATGGATTGACGAAAATATCATAAAAATCTTGTAAGTAAATATATATTAATAATTAATATAATATTAATATATTAATAATTAAATATAAAAACTAATTATATATAATATATATAATAATGTTTATATGTATTTAAATAAGATGAAAGTCTATATTTATCAGTAAAAGACAAAATATCTCAGTAAGATAAGTAACCAAATTATTTGTTTAGCCATTTCCACTAAACTAAAAAAAATTAACACAATTTCATGTATACTAACATCAGAAAATGTGAATTATGTTAAGACATATACAAGGAAAAGTAATTTAATTTATACAATATTGTGATAATAGTGGATAGTTGATGAAATAATATGACAGAATAAGAATTAAAAAATCGAATTATATCTAATACAAGGATTTTGATTAACTGATCTGAAAGATGCATTTCAAATGTACGTCGTGCCTGACTTTACATGAATTCTTTCATAATTAAACTTTGTAACCAAAGATGATTGCACAGGATATGGTTCTGATGAAAAATTTTATGTTCTTAGTACCAATAATGTAACACTAAAAAGATTATTATAGAATGTTATGGCTTTGAAGACAATTGGTGATTATGATGTCTCAGTTGCTAAGAAGAAAAATGTTTTGTAATTGACCTGCATATAATTCTCGATTAACACACAATAGTACATGCATCATGGTTGAAGCCAAGGCATTAATGGAAATGGTAAAAAATATACTTAATGAATATTAATTATTAATTAATATTACTTTTAATTAACAGAATTTAAATAACCAAAAATATCATCCATACAGGAATAGGTATTGACAGTAGGATGTATTATCACAAGACCAGCTTAACATTACAGCCTAAATCCAATACTGCAAGGAAGTGAAACATAGGGCCGATTTTTTAAAAAAATTAAAAATTCTATAATAACAGAAATGTTTTAAGTTAAGGTTAAATGAAGGTATATATATAAATAATATACTGTAATATTAACTAATGTTTCGCATGAGTATAAATTTTTAAATTGTTCAATTGTAAGTTTTTCTTTCGTAAATGTATAGCCATGATATTGAAGGAGTGTTTTGAACAATTAGAAAAACCCTGAGAACATCAAAAATAGAGCTTTCCCAGACGTTTTTTTGTTCGTGTTTTGTCTTTGCAACAGCGTGATAAATCAAATGTTGCCGATCGAAAGTCGTATGCGGGCGGAACCGGGCAGTTTCATTTTCCCACAGTGACAACCTTGTGGTCGGGGTGCATTTGATGTAGCAAAATTCATCACTTCGTGGTCAGAGTTCGACGGTAGAAGTCGAGAGACGTGGTCGTTAGGCGGTCTGCCCGAGAATATGCCCAAGAAATCGAGGAGAGAACTACAGCCAGGCGGTTTCGTTTCGAACATCCCACGCCGGCGGCCCTGAGCTACCGGCCGCCCACCTGCTCCCTCAGCTCCCACCGAGGACCTCAGCCAGATCGACGAGAGGCAAGGTGCATTTTGCAGACTTGAATCCGACTCCGTCACTCGAGAAGTGCGTTGGTGTAGGAGCAAAGAGAGCGCGCACACGTCAGAGATGAACGTTCCGTTACTACTGGAACCAGGAATACAAATAGTAGTAGTATCGGTGACTTTGTGGCGTTTTGTACGTTGCTAGAGATGGATAAAATAAAAATATTAGTAGCACCTCATTGAATATTAAAATATGGACTAAAAAGTTATTTAAATAAATAGTTCGCCTCTTTAATTCATTGATACACAATGTTGCTAATAAACTGAAATTCACACCTATTATTTTGTATATACTCCATAAAAATGGATTAATCAAAGCAATAATGTGAGATACAGAGAAATTTATAACAATTTATAACAAATATTATAATATTTATAATAAATATCTATAGCTGAAAAAGTCATTAGTTAAGTATTAAATCATATCTCCATGTAATTATAGCTTACAAAATGTGGTATATACAATTCATGCTACTTTATATATAACTAGCTGGGTGCCCGGCGTTGCCCGAGATGTCATTTATCCATAACCCCCGAAATGAATCCAATTTCGTTTGCTTTTGCGCTATTTTTATGTAACGCTCCTCGAACCCTATCCCTAAATGTGCTCACCTCCCATGCAGAAAGGAGGTTGAAGTCATTGACCAAATATATCGGTCGTTTTTACATGTTAGAAGATGACCACCCGCAAAAATGTGCGATAACCCAAAAGTATTTATTCCACACAAAAATCGGCCGCACAGATAACATGTAGTGAAATTTTATGAATGCTATTTATCCCGAATTATATTGATTCGACGCAAAAATCGGCCGGTTAGCATGTTTGAAAATTTCTCTCTCCGCCCGCCCCCTCTCATCACCGCCAATTCCCATCCACCCCCGTGCGTTTCTCAGTTTGTTATAAATAGTCTCAGCGACATCCATAATCCCGATTTGACTCGAATCTCTGTTGTATTCGCGTTATTTTCCTGTAAAGCATCTCCACCCCAAACCCTAAGTGTGCCTTTTTCCCAGGGTTTAGGGGATGAAAATTATATTCAGATAACATCGGTAGAAACACTATCAATATCTTTGACCCCTAAAAATATTTATCCGACTAAAATAGCATATTTAAACACTTCCATCCCCGTCCACCCCCGCTTCTGCGGGTGGTAGACGCGTGTCACCTCGACATCAAATTCTCATCACAGAGCAACAAACATTTCCCTGTATTTTTCCAAATACTTATTTGTCACTCAGGGGATAACCTTCTTGCAGCACTTGGATTGATGATTCAGTTTCCACTCATAAGAATGAAATTTTCACAAGAAGTTCCAAAATAAAATTTCTATGTACGATTTTCGATATATACTATACTGAAACATTTACTTGAAAATATTTCACATAATCGTTACAGTTATTTTGAGAAATTGAACTCGTCTTAATTACAACTATTTTGATATAAATTTATTTACTCCCTCTTAGATGCATAATTCTGGTTTAGTGTGAGAGTCCCAAAAAAATTCACATAAATTATTACAAAGTAATCTTCATTAAATAAAATAAGTAACACTGTTGACGTCCTATAATACCACCATTCATCATAACACAATACGACTTATCTGTTGGTATGTAACAGTTGACACACCTCCATACACATGGAAGTTTACATATTTAATGATTTATGTGTCACAATGACAACTCACAAATAGTGGGAAATCATGATTTCGAGCAAGGTACATTGAAAGAAAAGAAAATTATTGAATCATTTATTCATTAATACAATTAACAATGGACTATAGTACAAAATAGCTTAACATCGGTTCGCATACAAACTACGATCAACATTTGGTGTTACCATGCACAGTCTATAAAGTTTAGTTTCATAATTAAATATCTTTGTTAGAACTTTGGCTTTCTCACTATCTTGCTGAGATGAAATTTTTAAATATATCAACATGTTTTTTACAGTTTAAATAATTACCTAGTGAATTTCCAAGAAAGTTTGTACTTTCTAACTTATTTTAAGCTATTGGTTTTAATGTAGAATGTGTAGTGTGAAAGCAAAGTGAGAGCTTACAATTCAAACTAAATCCATTTACGAGTTAATAATAATAATAAATGCATAATTGGCAACCTCTTTTTATTATTTTAATTGTGACATTCAATTAGCCATTAACGCCCAGGGACGGGGATGGACGGATATTTTGAAACATGCAATCGAGGTCGATATTTGCTTTTAATAATTATTTTTAGCATTACTTAGATTGATAGTATTTATACGACTTTGTTTGTGTATAATTTCAACTCCTTTCGGTACGGGAGGGGAGCACGGGTAGGGGTAGGGGTTGAGGGGACTTACAAGAAAATAACGCGAACAACCGAGATTCGAAACAATCGTCTTTGAATTTATTGATGACAACCTGGGTAACGCAAAGAGGCGTGCGATAGTGGGTGGGGCTGGGCGGACGTGGGCAGGGGTAGAAATGTTTAAAAATGTTAACTTTTCGATATTTGCGTAAAATATTTTGCGGGGCTAATGATTCTATTAATATTTTTAAATATATTCTGTGTATAATTTAAACCCCTATCGGCTTGGGAGGAGAGAACCATGAAGGGTAGGATGGAGTTGCATTACTTAAAGATAATGCAAAATACTGAGATCGGAGTCCAATCCGGGGTTATGGATGCCGCTGAGATTAATTACGACATTCAACCAACGGTTGGGGCTGAACGGACGTAGAAATTTTCGAACATGTTGATCAGCCAACATTTGCGTTCAATAAATATTTTTCGGTGCCATTTAAATTCATAATATTTCGGTAGACATTCTCTGTGAAAAATTTAATTCCTATCGCCATGGAAGGGGAGCACGCTTAGGTGAGGGGTTTGTCTTGAAGGTGGGTAGAAATTTTAAACGATGTAACAAGCCGATTTTTGCGTGTATTTTTTGTATAACCCACAGTTGCAGGGGTGGAATTTATTAAACATGTTCAAACGGCGATATATGCGTCAAATGAAACTATTTCAGGGTTAATGAATTCAACCCCCTTTCGGAAATTGAGGTGAACTGATTAATGAATAGAGATCGAGTTGTGTTACAAAAAAATAACGCAAAAGCTACATAGATATCAAATCGGGGGTTATGGATAAATGACATCTCGGGTAACACTGGGCACCCAGATAGTGTAATAATTAAAATGCCACCACGTTGCAGCCAAATGATGTATACTAAAAATGAAAAGTTACTTGTAACACGTTGGAGTGTCAACTTAATTTTAAAAAACGAATTTTAAAAGTAGAACACAATTTATAGGATTTTTCCTTGAATTTATACAATTTTTTTAAACATACAATAATATTGTTTATTACAAATTTATATTTACTGTAATTATGTCCATATTTTTTTAAAATAAAATAAAAATTCCACAGCTTTAATAATACTCATAACCTCAGAGCAGATTACTGGGTCTCCAATAATTAAATAAAAGGATTTAACAAAACAACTAGATAAACCTGACAAATCAAGAGACACCTGACGGTAAATTATATTTACATAAAAGATTACAAAATAAAGTTTCAATATTACATTTTATTTAAACTCTGCTCTGGTACCGTATTCTGCACTCCACAGTTATTTTCTTTTAAAGAAAATATTTAATTACAGGCCATAACACTGATTACTATATCGTTTCACCACAGAATTCCTGCGCCTCTTTAACAACTGTCCACAAACTTTACGTCGTCCTATTTTTTAGATTAGAAAAAGTCCCCAAGACAAAGTTCAAAACATTATCGTTTGTATTCTAATCCAGACTCGTACTTCATGACCAAACACACTCATTCGCTATGGCCAACACTGGTCAGCCACGTAAAACCAACTCAGACTCGCAATGACTACCCTAGTGAGGCTATAAAAACACACTCGGCAGACTCCCACAACACACTGAATGTTTCCGCTAAAGTTCTGTACATATTACAAAAATAGCGCAGAAACATTTTCAGTTTCTGCATTCTTGCGCCAAACAATGCTCCGGCCTCAATAATTACGCGGACAATAATATTAAAGAAAAATTTAAATAAAACGTACAATACGTTTTGTTGATCTATACATACATACATATATATATATATATATATATATATATATATATATTGTAATATTCAAACAAGAGGCGTTTAATAAATAAATAAAAATTAATCAACTTTACAAAGAAAATATTTATTATCAATAAATTGAACAATTACAAATTTAAAAATGTCAGTCCCTCAGGGTCATAACTGGGTTTGATAATGGCGAATCATTGTTTTTATAATCTTATCAACCAATTACAATTAAAGGAAAAGAAAAGTACTTGTCAAATAAATCAGAATGAAATTTATTTGTGAACGAAGTTAACCTAAAAGATTGACTCTAATTAACAAATTTTTAATCAAAAGAAGAGAACGAAATCTGACCGCTATCTTTTAATCAGATTTACATACTTAGTTGTTTGTAAATTGTACTCACGTCTGCCCAGCATTCCAGGATACCTTTAATTGTCGAAACACTATGGCGAGTTTTACACTGCTTCTACTCACAGATTGTGCACTGATTCTAACTCAATATTTTAAACGTAGTCAGGAACCCGGATGATCCTCCTTTTCGTCCTCTGGGTAGACCGCTTGTATTTGGGTGACTTCTGCTAACTCTACTCGGCTATGTGCGCAAAGACTGTTTTGTGCTTAGCAGGTTTCGTCGTTATGCTCTAGTCTTGAGCAAAATGTTCAGGGACCAATCAACTCTGTTGAATGCTAATTCTCAATATTTCTCTGCAAACTGTTTTTCACCATATCATAATGCGACCTGCACTATCGTTCTCCAATTAACAGTTATTATTCGACGAAGTCCCACCGCAAACTTTATCTCGTCAAACCTTGCGACCTGAACTTCTCAATATCTTAATGCGAACTGCATCTGACCAAACCATCCAGTCAACTAAACTCTCGTCTCGAAATTTGAGTGCGCAAACGCCTTCCGACAAAGTAAACAGTGCTTGGCTTGTTTATTGTTGTTCTGTTCTGGACTGCCGCCACAAAGGATTTCTCTAACAATTTAGATTTTCAAATTCACAATAAATGTCTTAATTAATTGTCATTACAATATATACACATACACACACACACACATATATATATATATATATATATTGTAATGCCTTGAGGGAAAGGCAGTGTTTCAGATTAATGGTCTTGGCCGTCAGAGGAAGTTGTAATGTGTACTTAGGATTGGTAAGGAGGGGTCAGCGCAAGACGTGTGCGGGTGGCCTGTCGCAAGATAAATCTGTTAAGGCAGGCATTGTTTCGGATAATGGCCTGGACAGTGGAAAATACATTCTGTAATGTGTTTATTTAGGTTCTTGGCAGCGCTGGTCGTGTGAGGGTGAGAAGTTAAGTCCAGAGTAGTTGAGGGTGCAGTTTGGGCGGTCTGGAGAATTTAGAACCGCGCACGTGTGAGTGAGGGTAAGAAGACAAGTGCAAAGACAAATTAGACCTGTCTCGATTGGCGGCGTCGGGACAAGACAGAGTGGCTAGATATTTGCTAGCTAAGGAACAGCACTTGCAGAATGTAAATCTCGGGATAATGGAGAAACTGTCAACGAGCAGTTGACGTAGTTTTGGAACAAAGGAAAAGAGAAGGGAGTGTGGTATATGAAGGAAGATAAGATTTTTTGGAGTTAGTTGAGTTTTGGAGCTAGGAGGTGAAATTAGTTGAGTCTTGGAGTCAGAGTGGAGTCAGGAGCTGGTGTTAGCGTGGAAGAGGGGTGCAGTGAGCACCAAGACGGAAGTTGAGTGTTGGTTGTGAAGGCGTACGGCGAGCACCGAGTATGGAGAAATTTTGCAGCTAGCGAGAGAAATAGCAAAATTATTCAACGATAAACATTTTTGCATGCAGAAGTTCAATCTGTTGTAATATCAAAATTTGACCACTGTCTTCGATGGTAGGAGACCAGGACACTGCATGCAGCGTCGAGTAGTTTTCACCACGAGCAAGTGAGATGTCCTTCACGAACGGCGAACCAGCTTTCAACAAACAAACAGTGTGTGTTAGAGTCAGTGTTTAAGCGTGTGTGTGTAATGAACGAGCCAAATGTTCCTGAGTAATCGTAAGTTGAAATTTCATGGTATTGATATAAAGATACAGTCAGATATCGTTCTTTTCTTTTGTGTTAATAAAATAAACTCTTTTAAATTTAGAGTCAATCTAGTAGAATAAGTTCGTTAATAAGTTTCGTCGATGTCTAGACGATTAAATATTTCTCGTTAATTTAAAGATAAATGTTGGGTTCTTTGATTATTTAAGTGTTCTGTCCGTTATCAAACCCAGTAAAGAGAATGAGATAATTTTTCATTTAAAAGCCCATCATATTTAATTATTACATTTTGGCTACCACAACGTGGGGCGAATTAAAAGTCCCCGGTAGTTTATTACAATATATATATATATATATATATATATATATATCTTCTGAAGTTACTCGTAGTTCTAGAATTCGAGTGTTAATAGTTTTCGTGCCGACCGCCAAGAGATATGGCTTTTCTTTGAAATCTTTTCACACAGTTTGCGTTTAATTAAACAACTTTAAATGATTACTGTGTAATACATTATTTTTAAATTAATGATAATTTAGAAATATGGTAGTAGGAAAAACTGCATTTTCATTCATAGTATATTGTAATACTAATTAGAGGCCATTAATGATTTGATAATTGGATATTTATGGTGGATTGTTAGCGGCACCAATTTCAAAGGCGACAATGGACAGGCGGGCTTTTGTTGTGTTGAACCGCGAGGTTTTGGACAGACGGGAGTTGGAAGTCGAACAACGAACTGCATGGCAGACATAGATCTAGCCGGAAAGGTTACAAGTTTTGAGATTGAGTATAAAGTTTTGGACAGTCAAACACATCGAATACTGCTGCAAGGAGTTACCTAATCAATCACGCCACAATAAACATCTATAAGTACCGTGATCGTCATCAATTCCGCAGAGAGACAATTTGTAACAATCTGTCCAACCAATAATCCGGAAGGAGCAGCAGTTTCCAGAGGAGAGACCCGAAAGTTACGACCGTGTTTTTGTTTAATCAAATGTAATTCAGTGATTTCATGGCCTTTTAATATGAATTCTGAGGTGAGCCCGAGCCCAAGAGAGTTTAAGCCTGGTACCAGCAGACGTTTTGTAAGTACAAACAAATTTTATCAAGTTTTGTAAACGATAACTAAAGATGAGGTCTTCAGATTTGGATTACACGTTTATTTGATTGTTTAACTTCTTAGGTTGTAAAGGAATTTGATTGTTTAACGTAAATATACAGGTTGTTTCTTTACTTAGAAGGCCCTGATAAATGACCCTAAGAAAAGAGTTGTAAAATCTATAAAGTTGAAAAACTTTAAATGTAAATAATCTCATTTAGAAATGTTGTAATTTCACCTGAATAAAAGTACAGTTTTAAAGAATGTCGTAATTATTTTGAAATCCTTCTCTTTAAATAAAATAAATATAATTGATTTATAAATCAACTATGGAATTCAAATAATTAATTAATCTTTAGTTTATTAAATTGTTTAATTAAATAATTCTTTTGTGTTTATTACAATATATATAATATTTTATATTTTCCCAAGACTGAACTAAATAATTGCCCATATGAGGTATAATATTATTATTCCCTTTATCCATCTCGAACCCGTTACGTATTGATAAAGGTTAAAATTATACAAACAATAGATGCCACATGTAGGTCCACGGAGAACTATCTCAATGTACTTGGAATTTACTCCACTGTTAAATTAGTAAAATGTAGTCAAGTGTCAGTTAATTAAGAAACATTTAAAGTAACGTATAATAAATAAGTTAAAATTCAACGTAACGTTTCTTCACGTTATTTATTGACATCTTCAGACATATCATTAAACAATTTTAATGTCAATTCATAACAGGTCAAAATTCAGATTAAAATTAACCTTTATTCCTGTCAATTGTATAAAAATTCATACATAAAAATTTATCTATTCGATATAAATTTTAATAGTAGCTTTCGTCGTTATTATAGGACATATTCATCTGTTTGAGACTGAAGGTCTTCAAACTACTGTTAAAACTTATAACGAATGGAATGTTTTATCTATGAGCTATTATACCATCGACAGTAATAAAGGTTAATTTTCATATAAATAAACAATTTATATTCGCTCTAGAATGTTTAAATTTGAGTAATAATAGAGGAGTTCTAAATTTGTTACACTTGAGTTGTTAATTCAAATTTTAAAATTTGAACAAATATAAATTGTTTCTGTAACAATATAAAATCTAACGAGGTCCCTAAACAACGGATAAAATGTACCATTAAAAGAATATTCACTGGTTAATTCACCGAGTTATTACCAAATTAATGTATACAGAATTCCATAGAATATATACTATAGGTATTGCTCATAGTGAGTAAAACATATATATATTAATATAATGATTGACTTAAAGATGATCACGGTAGGTTGGAACTCAAGTCTCAAAACGCTTAACCCTGTCCAATTTTGTGATATAGAAGAAACTGGTTAGAATTAGTTATCTACAAACATGTTTAGCAACTTTTCTTATCAATATTTTACGGTGATAGAAAAATACAGCAGAAAACGAGGAGTTTGAGATAAGGTGACCAATTGAGGTGTGACCATACTCAATCCCGATCACTCGAAGTCTGGTTGCAAGAGTCTCCAGAGTCGTTCTGATCCTCGACAATGGAGAACTGCAGCAGAATGATGATGTAGGTTACGATGGTGGACAAGACGGTGCGCAACAATAGCCCGTCGATGGAGAAGAGCGAACAGGCGTCGAACTTGAGGCGCATGTTGTCCATTTGCCTGGAAAAAGCCTCCAAGGTCATGTCGGTGGTATGTTGCTCCTTCCAGCACTGCAGCTGGTGTGTGGACACAAGCAGCAACGTTGAGGACGCGGCCGTCTCAGTCTTCTGGCAAGACACGGCTAGAGTCACAACCTTCACCGTTGGCATAACCAGCATGGTCAAATACGCTGTCCACATTCCTGTCGTCAGAACGTTGTCAGCAGTCGTTACTACCGCAAGCAAGTCGAATATAACGTACGTTACTGTTAAAAATTGGAGGACCACGTTCGTCATGTTCTGGAGACCGTAGAAACGGTTTACCCTCCGGCCCAACAGCGTCACTGTGAAGTGGACTCTCTGAAGGTTCTTTACAGTTTCATCGTTGTCCGCAGCGACTATATTGGGACTTATAGATCCTCCATGAAGCATGATATTGCAAACAACTGATTTTTTTCTTGCAACACTTTTGAAAGCAGTCCGAAGTTTCTGGTTCAGATTCAAGAACTTGTTATGTAGCGTCAAGATGAGTGAGATGAACTGAAATTCCGTTATCATAATGTTCAGGTCTAGAAAGATTAACAGAATGTATCTTCTCTTCCGACCAATACAGACAAGTACAGAACTGAATATGTACCAACCGAGGATGGCCATGATCACTACGGAAATCCGGCTCTTGATCTTTGTGTAGACTCTGGAGTGGTCGATGCCCAACAATAAATCGATCTGTGCAACTTGCTGAATGACGGCTGTAAAGATCTCGTCCTTCCTCAAGACGTGGGAAGCGCAATTGATGGCGGCTGTTACGACCAAAAGCAATATGAAGAGGCTGATGGTGACGGTTTCTGTTTCATAATTCCCCTTCCACCTTACTGTGCAGATAGAGTAGAACAATATCATTATAATGACGATGACGATTGCCAAGAAAGCGCTGGCCAGCAGCTTGATCCATCTCGAGGCTCCGTGACAGCGAGGCCACACCCCGAACATGATAGAAACGGCAAGGAGCGGACGCAGGGCACCTTGAAGATCAGAGGCTTTCATCATCGGCCAAGATATATAACAGGACATCTTAGATCACATAGTCAGAGACAGTAACACTTGTCTCCTGGTAGATTATCTCGACTTGATGGGAATGTGGGCTGCACCAATGCGAAGAATTGTCATTCGTACGTCACAATTACTATTACGTCACGTTCCGTTCTCGTGATTCACGTATTCATATTCCATTCACATGATTATAATATATCACATAATTATAATATTTGTCTGGCTAACCAAACTTGGACGTTGAAGAATTCAGAGAATATTTCTCATCTTTGTTGGACATTGTAATTCTCGGCAGCCTTACGAAATGCACCTTTTCATGTTATTGAGTTGAGAAACACGTTCACTTTTCCATAAAAGTAGGTAATCTTTATCGGATCACGATGTATAGGAATAAATAAGAAAATATCAACAATGATTTAAGAAATTACGTAAAATTGCCAAATGGAAAGTAAATAAAGACGTCTTCGTGGATTGCGACATTATATGTTAAATCCTGAATAAAGAAACACAACCACATGACCAATCACAATCGTTCTCTCAGGTATAAACCCAGCAGGACCCAAGACGATCCACATTAGTCATTGACTCCATCAAATATTTAGAATTTTTCGGTTGTCAATCGAACCGATCTATATTATTTATATTCTGATCATAATTTTTTTCCAATAAAAATTTATTCAACTATATATTCCTTTGCAAACATATCGGCCATAATCAGATCACACGTGATGGATTATTTTCTACGTTTTTCTATTCTGTCTCGTTGATCAGCCTTTCGGATTATCCAAAGGACACTTCAGCAGAGTTTCACAACCTCGTCCATACAGAAGGAATGTGCACCGACCAATACAATCTGTATGACAACAGAAAAACTTCAAGATCTGTAGATTTTATTCGACGAGTACCAATTGAGGTCAAATTACAATGGCCACTGTTTAATTTGGCTGTCTCAGTCTCTATCTCGATCCAATAAATGAAGTAGAAGTAAGAAATGGAGGTAGAGATTTACGACGTATATTTATTATCCAACATCAACATTCAAACCTTAAAACCTGTAGAGGAAACGTAATATAAGTCACCATAAAGAAAAAAATTAGCTCTAACATATTTGAAAATAAAAATTACAATATCTCACTTTCAGGTGTTGACCTCCGTCGTCGAGTGGTAAAAATATTTCGTGTTTACTTTTATTCATAGCAACATATATATTCTACATTTTTGTCCACGAGTGAATGAGGTCTGATGCGTATCGTCCAGCGACATCAGATAAACGCCATATCACAATCCACACGCAACTAGTGCAGAAGAAAAATAACGGCGAATAAATAATTTAAAAAAGCCTTACATAAATTATTATAAACAGGTTCACAAATGTACGTTGTCGTGTTCATTTTCATAATCACGGCAGCGATTTTGTCTACAAGAACAAAATTCCAACTTGTTTATATTGTACGACGGTATCTTAAATTTTTAGGGGTGGGAGTGTTTTATTTTCTCTCAACTAGTGGTCAGAGACGTTGCAATGCAGATGTAGTTTGATTACCTTAGTCAACCATTGAGGGAATTGGCCAAGTCGTATTCATAAACATAATTCATTTTAGTTCTGCAATCAAGCAGTGGATGACTGTTAAGTTTCGACACGCCATTTTGGAATACTAGTTGGTCTGTCGTGTCACCTGATTTACAAAGGTAACTGAAGCTCTATTTGTGCCTTCATCCACTATTTTGTGGGTTAAAAAGAATTATTTGACTCAGATCTGGTGAAAGTATAAGGATTTAATTAAAATTTATTGAGACAGGGTGTTAGAAAAGGAAGCAGTAGAATATCTTTGTAACTTGCAATCTTTGGATGACTAGTATCTTCGTAATTGGTATTCTTTGAAACAGCTGAAGTATTGTTATTTTTGGTGTCGAAATCCGGGAAAGGAAAAATCCTGCACGACCCGTTTATTACAGGAATTGCCTACTATTTACACTGCAGGTTCTGTTTAGCCGTATCCTGTAATTTTCGGAACGAGTAAGTGAATTCTGGACTTTGAGATGTAACTATACGCTGATTGCAATAAAAATTTGTGAACACTATTAAATATTTTGTCATAGTTACGAACACCCTAGTGGCATAATCCATAATTTTCCAGCCTATCTGAGAATCTTTTTCACTTTATTTAAGTTTTTGATAAATACCGTGCAGACGCTACGCCTGACGGCAGAGAAAGATTTTAATTTTTACTTAAGTTGAAACGTAAGCATCCATTTTCGGGAAATATTGAAGAATGGCTAGCATTCTGGAAACAGTTCCTGTCAACTGTAAATAAAAATCCTGCAGTTTCAGTCGTGAACAAACACGTGTTTCTCAGAGGATACTTGGACGATGAACCCAAACGGTTGGTGGATGGAATAGCGGTCACAGCAGACAACTATGAACAAACGAAGCAAATTCTCCATTCAAGCGCTTCGAGCACTGGGAGAGAACATTTAAAGCTACGGCCGCATTCTAGCTTCACATATTTTAAGAGCATTTCCAGAGGACATCTGCAGGAGACGTACTGATTTTTCCCCCAGGCCGCCTTTGAAAGCGTTTGCGTGTATCAAATTTAGAGCCCAGAACCTGTCAAGATGAGTGATGTGAGCTACATCTCTGTTATCACAATGTTCAGATCCAGTCAGATGAACAGAATGTACTCTCGTCCCAACTAATAACTACGGAAATTAAACTAAACAATTACCCGCCGACGATAACCAAAATTGTTACAAACATCCAGCTCTTGGTCTCTGTGTACACTTTGGTCAATATTCAAAACATAATTTATCCGTCCAACTTGCTTCATGGCGGATGAAAATATCTCGTCATTCCCTAAGTGCGATCGCTCACTAGGAAGCCACTCAGGCACGTGGTGGCTTATTGGATCCCACACATTAGGCAGCCACGTAATACTGCCTCCGGCAGGCAACAGAACCTGCACTACTGCACGGCAGCCAACTGACTGAAGAAGACGACTTATGAGGCTGCCTTCAGTCTCCGCACATTTGTTGCAGCAGCCAGACGTATTCTCAAACCACAAATTCGCGATCCTAAAAGAAATCTGGGATATATCTTCATAAGAGTACAGTGATCATGATGTGAAGAGAAGGAGATGGGATGAAATCACAATTATAATGTGCGAGGAGAATTCTAGAGCTCTAAAATTCTCAAATTAATTTTAAATGAACCCTTTAAGTGTGATTCCAGAATTCTGGATGAATCTAATATCTTCTTTTCGCTTTGCGTTTTTTTGGGGCAAAAAGCTAAATATTTATAGCATTTTCCACGTCCATCTCTCACAACTCAACAGTTACGACGAACCTACGGACACTGGCTGCTGCAACAAATAGCTACTCAATATTTTGGTTGCGTCAGCCTAACTGTCTGAGCGGTCGCCATAAGTCGGGGGAAGTGAAGTTGAAGATGGCTTTTAATAACCAACAGAAATATGAAGAAGCTTATTTCTGTTTCATAATACCCTTCCCAGTCCCAGGTACAGCAGTAGCATTATAATGGCGAAGATGACGACCAAGAATGCACACCCGGAGGCTTTGTGACAGCTACGTCACACGCAGAATAGGATAGAAACGTCAAGGAGTGGCAGTAGGGCTCCGTGATGCTCAGAAGCTTCATTATTGGCCTAGATCTACAAGGAGAGTACCACGGATCCTATGTCACCCCATCAGAGACGGTGGCACGATGACACTTGTCCAGAGAAATTCTCTCCGAGTAGATCTTTACTTGTTGGAAATGTAAATAATTTTCACGGATGCGTCACAGATTACTCTCACGTCACGTACCGTTCTCGTGAATCACCTAGACATGTCCCATTCAAGTAATTTTTATAATTCACTTTGTATGGTAACTTAACGTTGGATAATAAATAATTCTAAGAATATTCCTTAACTGTGTTGGGATAATCAACATCAGCAAGCAAAGGAAAGACGCAGTATCGCGACTTCTGGAATTATTTGAAATTTCTCCACTGTATAATAACGCTCT
Organism: Zhengitettix transpicula; assembly: GCA_037074705.1. NCBI lineage: Eukaryota > Metazoa > Arthropoda > Insecta > Orthoptera > Tetrigidae > Zhengitettix > Zhengitettix transpicula. The sequence goes on along the minus strand of CM073591.1, from coordinate 181,216,010 downwards.
ATCAGAATAAATAAGCGTAATTATGAGCAATGTATTTCCGAAATAACGAAAAATTCTCAATATGGATAATTCAACAAAATTGTCCACGTGGATTCAGTCATTTTATGTTCAAAACGGAATAATAAAAGCCAACCATCTAACGTAATGAACTAATTGCATTCGATCTCGCATATTCCATAGGGATGGTCACGGAAATGTCCCAAAGGATCGCCACTCGTCATTCACTCCATTGACCGATTTCAATCCTTCATCATTTTGTCTAATAACAACGTATATAATTTTTTTTCCTTTCGAAACAAATGGACCACAGTCAGACAGACTCGAATGTTTCGTGGATCAGCCTCATCAAAGGACACTCCGAGAAAAAATTATCTTATTTCCCTGTAATGGATAAAATCGATATAATCCGAATGACGGCAGAAGAACTTCTTGATCTGAAGATTTCTTCGTGGTGTTCCCAGTGAGATTAAATTTCAGTGACCAGTTTTTAATCTCTATATAGGTTCAATTCATGAAGTGAAAATGAGATTGAGATTTACGAAGTGTTTTTTCGACCCTTTAAACTTTATTAATATACACCAAACACCTCAATCCGAATTATTTTTCCTACTCCCTTATTACAAATTTCTACATCACAAATTCGTCCAAATTTTTAAAGAATATAAAATATCCATCATTTACAGATCTACAAATACTCTTTGTGTTGTTTACAAAATCTCTTGCTCTAATTGTAATTCCTGCTACATAGGGCAAACAAAATGTTCCCTTAAACCCGTATCAAGGAACATATGTTTCATATTAAACTTCCCAACGATAAACAATCTGTAGTTTCCAAACATATAACCAATTTTAAACATACATTTGATTGGCAAAATGCCATTTTAGACATTAACAACAGGTACAATTCCAGACTCATTTCAGAGATGCTTCACATTAAATCAAACATCACAGCAATTAATAATGTACAGACACTACGAAACTCAACTATTTCTACCATCGCTTATTGTTACGCTAAACCTTCTGCTTTCTCATTGTCGTTGCGTTCTCTTCGCTTTTGAGTTTTGTCAACTTTCACGACTGCTGTTGTGTCGCTCCGGGCTCCTGAAGAAAGGAATAAGGATCCCAGAAACGTTTTGTGGTATTTACATTATCACTTATTTTGCCTGTATTTGTATTTGTATCATCAATCAAAATCCCAACACCTGTAGAATAAAGCCACGAGAAAAAACAAGCAACAACAGGTACATAGTAATATTTATGTTTCACATAACAGCACTAACAAACAAACATACACGAAAATAAACATGACAATATATAATAAAGTAACTGTCAAGTGTTGAGCTCTGTAGTCCATTGGTAAATTAAATAATCCGTGTTTCCTTTTCTCCATAGCAACATATATTTCTATTTTTTTTGTCTACGAGTGATCGTCTCATGTGTATCATCAATCGGCATCAGATAAACAAACGCCCATGATCACAACCCACACGCCAGCGCTGCTGAAAAATAATGGCGAATAAATAATACAACAAAGTCATACATAAATTATTATAAACAGGTACACAAATGTACGGTGTCGTGTTCTTTTTTATAATCACGGCAGCGATTCTTCTGTATACCAGAACATTTACCAACTTCTAAATATTCTATGAGTGTTGAGGGGTGGTGTGTTTTATTTTCTATCATCTAAAGGTCAGAGACGTTGCAATACCTTAGCCATCCATTGAGAAAGTTGGTAAAGGCGTATCCATGAACATAATTACTTATAGTTCTACAATCAATCAGTGGATGACTGATTACTTTTAAGATGCCGTGTCTCCAGATTCTGCCTTGCCACTTTCCTTTCAATTCTTCATTTGTGATTTCATCCGCTATTTATGGGGAATACAAAGAAGTTAAACTATAATGATTAGTGTTTAGCATTTATAAGACTTACAGAAGAAACTGCAGGTAGAAAACAAGGTATTTGACGCCCGAATCCTGTCCATTACGTACAAACGGCGGAATGATGATGAATAAGAAACGTCTTTACGTACGGAAGTGAGAAAAATTAAAATGTAAGTTGGAAAAAAATAATAGGTGACTGACTATAATTAAGTAATGGTTCTCAGAGCCAGCGAGACAACGCAGAATATCATTTAATAATTGAATGAACAAGTTTATGTATAGGAAGTTATTTGATACGTTAAAAAGCAAATGGGATGAAGAAAAAATTATTTTGATGAGTTGTTTAGCATGATTAAGTATGAATAATATATAAAACCAACGAACAATGAAACTTGGGTCTTCTCTATACGTAAGATTTATCCTGCAACCAGATAGTTTATATATCCTAGAACAATAAATAATTATTGACTTCAATATACTATATTCAGAATACGGGTTGTTACTTGCGGACTGTGATCAAGGTTCTTTTTAAACTTGTTGGACACTTAACTATCTCATAGATGGCAACGTAATATGTTTAAATTTATGAAATAACTCTTTCCGAAGCCCGCGCTGAATTTTCTGCTTAGTATTCCGGGATTGTTAGAATATAGAAAGGCATCGTCATGATTGTTTTTCAAATGAAATATTCCGAAACATTTTTGGAGGGCCTTTCTGATTACAGATTTCAGAGGCAGTTCAGAAACACGTCTAAAACACTTTTGAAGTAACTGATCTCCAGCTGTCGGGAAGGAAATACCAAAGTACACTCACGCGTCAAGGGCCCACGTACAAGCTACTATCCCTGAAGATCTCGCCACTACGGAGAATGTCATCTTGCAGTAACGAAAACTACAAGGAAAACGGAGGGGGGAAAACAATTTAATTAAAAAGACCATTAGTTCTTATATACAGATGATTGTATATAATTTAATATAGAATGTAATTCCAGATTGTCGTACGTGTGAATAAAATTGTGTCGTAATTTAATTGTATTATATTTTTAAAATTTAATCAATTTCTCATCACATTACGTACATTTGTCACTGACTGACTGACTCTTTGACGCTACGGTCCTTGTAGAACCTTGGTCTCCGCAACTATCTTCTTCCAAAGCTCTCTTTCGATTGCCTTGGTTCTCCATCTCCTGACTCCCATAGCGCGTAGGTCTTTCTCCATCTCTCCAATCCAACTCTTTCTTGGTCTACCTCTGTATCTCCTGCCACCTGGATGCCCCTCCAGAACTTTCTTTGGTTCTCTTGTATTCTCCATCCGATGTACGTGTCCTAGCCAACGCACTCGAGCAGTTTTTATCAGAGATATTATATCCTGCTCATTGTACAAGTCTCTAAGCTCCTGATTTGTTCTAATGCACCATCCCAGCTGTTTTCGTTGGTCCAAAGATCTTCCTCAATACCTTTCTTTCCCATGACATTAACCTGTTTTCTTCGGATATATTTAATATCCATGTCTGCGCTCTATATGTAACCACCTGTCGAACTATAGTTTTGTAAATGGTCAACTTAGATTTCCGTGAAATTTGCTTGTTTCTTAATGTTGGAAATAAAGCCGCATAACATCGATTTCCTGCGGCCAGTCTAGCATTGATTTCCTTTTTAGCTTCATTTTGTGCAGTGATCAGAGAGCCTAGATATCTAAATACACCAATAACTTTGTTTTTACTATTATTTACTACCAGTCCTATTGTACATTTGTCATCCAATTATCATATTTAACAACGTGATTGTAGAATCATAGTAGTCACGTGCAATGAATTAGATCGTGTTTTTATTTGCATACCAATGGATACGCAAATTTGAGATACAAAACTCGATAAGCTGATGCCCCTTATCGAATCTATTCGTCATCTACAAATCGGGACATTGGTCAAAATGTTTCCAGATTTAATGTGAAAACTTTAAAAAAGGCCAGGAAAGTTTTGATCCGATAATTATTACTCTGATACGTTATTTAAGAATTGTTGGTGGTTTATTAAAAGATAAGCGCTAAGATCACAAACCGAAACAAGTATTAGACGCAAAGTATTAATCTTTATGAAAAAGAAAACATCGAAAAGCAATAATTATATATATATATATATATATATATATATATATATATATATATATATATATTGTAAAGCCAATTAATTAGGCCATTCATTGTTTGGACATAAAATTTGAATTGTTTGATAAATCCATTATAGCGGTCAGATCGAACAAAGCAACAAATGAGAAGCGAGCTGGACTGCTTTGTCGAAAAGTCAAAATGGCGTTTGCGCGCACGAAAGTCTCAGTCAGTTTACGTCTATCAGCAGCCAGGAAAGGAAGTCAGTTTTACGTCTACAGCCAGCCAGGAAAGTCTAAATCAGTTTTACGTCTACAGCCAGCTAGGATAGAGTTGGTGCCGAAAGATTGCTGTGGACGGATGAAGTATTTAGAAAGAGTCCAGATACCGGTAGTAGAACAGCGAGACCAGTTAGAACAATTTTGTTATAAGTTGCAGTCTGTGAAATAAACATCCAAATATTCATCGATAAACATTTTGAGTGCAGAAGTCTAATTTATATTCTCAAATTAGACCATTGTTTCAATTTTGGAAGACCAAGTAATTGCATCCAGCGTCTAATTATCGTCGGAACGAGTGAATAACATATGCTTAACGAACAGAGAACCAACATTTGGCAAACTAAAAAGTATCAATTAGAGTCAGTGAAAACCAAGGCCTAATGAGTAAAAATTAAAGTGTAAAAGTGTCCGAACGAGGTAAAATTTTATTGTTCCGGTACCAGACCGACAGTCCGTAAGTAACATAATTTTTAATAATATTGTAAACGCTAATTAAAGGATAAAGACAGATTTCGTTCGTTCGCTTTCTTCTAGTTTTCTTTTCATTGATTAAATTATTATTTTATTTTAGATAAATTATATTTTGAATTGTTAATTAGTCAAATTCTATTTTTATCGTGTCCTAATCATCAAACCCAGTAAAGGCCCTGAGATATAAAAATTTTGATTGTAATTGTTTTTGAGTTTGAAGCCTCAATTTGATAATAAATTTTATTTTATGTTTTAAATTTGGATTATCTTTTCATTTAATTAAAGCCTACCTGTTGATTATTACAATATATATATATATATATATATATATATATATATACAGTCCGCAGCCGGCCGGTGCACGGAATGGTGTAACACTCCTTCCTGAAGAAGAAGGCTGAGAGCCTCCGAAAATTTGAAGAAATACCTTCAGTTCCTTATGGCGACACCGCACTTCACTTTCAGGTAAGCCACAACCTATCTCTCTTTCCTTTCCATACCAATATTGCAATTTTTTTGACAATGTCACATCCTTACTAATATAATATATATATATGTATTGTAATGCCAATTAATTAACACATTAATTGTAAATTAGATAATCTAAATTGTTAGAGAAACATATTCTTACGGCGGTATAGAACATAGCAACAATGTAGCCAGGAAGAAGCAATGCGCGATAAAAATATGGAGACGGTAGTTCAGTTGGCTGGAAGGTTTGGTCAAGTACAGGTCGCATTAAAATATTGAGGAGAGAGTACACATTATGTTTTGGTAGAGTTCAGTCTGCATTTTGGTTCCTCAGCGATCGGGTGGTCGTAAAATAACTTTTGGAACTTGGAGATTAAATACGTGGCGAGAGACGAGGACGAAAACGAAAGGCGAGAACGAGAATCGAAATAAACTTGCAGGAAAGCATAGACAAAACATTCACACAAGCTGAACTATGAAACCTGCTAAGCACAAACAGTTTTTGGTGCATATAGCCGAGCAGAAGTCAACCGACTGAGGGAGAAACGAAGAGGAGGTTCCTGGTTTCCTGATTTTGATCTAAAAAAAATACTAATTTTAGAATCCGTGAATTTTAGTAGAAGCTGTGCAAAACCCGTCATAGTGTTTCGTAAGTCAAAAGTATCCTGGAATGCTGCCGTGAGTACCAATATAAAATAAACAATTATGTAAACCGGATTAAAGGATAGTCGTCAGATTTCGTTCTCTTCCTTTGTTAAAATTTGTTAAGTAGAATCCATCTTTTAGTATAATTTTGTCGACAAGTAATTTTCGTCTTTGTTAATTGACGAGTAAATCTGTTTATTGAAATTTGTGTTGATAAGATTTCTAAATAAATGATTAGTCATTATCAAACCCAGTAATGACCCTGAGATAAATTCTATTTGTAATTATTTGTGTAAATTGTTAAAGTATTGCTAATAAATTTGTTTGTTTTGTAAAATAAATTCTTTTCATTTGAAATCTACCTTTTTGTATATTACAATATATATATATATATATATATATATATATATATATATATATGAAATATAAATTAATCAGTTATAGAACATTCCGACAACATAATTACAGAAATAGGAGCTTTAAGTTTCTGTTGTTAGTTATTTTATTTACTAGCTGGGTGCCCGGCGTTGCCTGTGTACTTATTTATATAAAACCGAAAAAGTAAATCTAACTGTTCCGTACATTGTTTAGACCGATAGTGCATTAATTGAAAATCTATAAAATACACTGAATTTTATTGCATCAATCGCAACAAACATACCTCCTAATTTCTTCTTAAATATACTCCTTGAGTTCTGCACGATAAAGGTTGAAATTTTACACACACAACATCAGTAGAAATACAATCAATCTAATTAACCCTTGAGAATATTTATTCTACGCTAATAACCGCCGTGATTGCATGTTTCAAAATATCCACCCCTAACCACCCAAATCCTGGGGGTTAAATGAGCAAATTGGTTGTCATAATTTAACTCGGCGACATCCATAACCTTGGTTTTGACTCCAATCTCGGTTGTCTTCCCGTTATTTCCTTGTAACGCCCTTCCATACCCACCCTAAGGGTGCTCCTTTACCATGATCTAAGGGGTTGAAAAAATATAAATTGCTAGAAACATTATCAACTCTTTGACCCCCCAAAATATTTATCAGAATCAAATATCGGTTGTCGTAGGATGTTAGAATATTTCATCCCCCACCCTTAAGCGTTCTCCCCTCTCACGCTGAAAGGGGTTGAAATTTTACTAACAACATCGGTAGAAATACTATCAACGCTAATGGCCCTGACATTTATTTATTCCACGTTAATATCGACGATTTAATACTTTTTAAAAATTCCACCCCGTCCGTGCCCGTGCCTGGGGATTAAAGAGAATGTCATAATCAAATTCAGTGACATACATAACCCTGAATTCGACTCCAATCTTGATTGCTTTTGCATTATTTTTATGTAATGCCACTCCACCCCAAACCCGTAAGGGGAGCTCCCCTCCCAATCCCAAAAGGGGTTGAAATTAAACACGGAGAACATGTAGAGAAATTTTATTAATTTCATTGTTCCAGAAATATATTTAAACTGCCGGTAAACATGTATTTTTCGGATATTTTTATGTAACTGAACCACATCAACATTCATCATGTAATCTGATCTCTGTACTTTTTTACTTTCCAAATGGGATAGTATATAGAATTTCATAAATTTTATCTAAATCAGATGATTTTTGGACATAGTAAACATTAATTTAGGTTCCAAATTTGGGAAGAGCCTTTTAAATTCACATATGTAATTTTTTACAATTCTAAGCAACAATGCAAAGTAAACAATTGAAAGCATAACTTTGAGCTGGAAAAATTATTTATATATAAGTTTTGGAAGTCTTTTAAGTAAAATACATTAATAAATTATATATACCGTATACAGATTTATGGTATGCCATCTACACCCTGGCTCGTTACCTATCCAAACAAGTTAGTGTATATATATATATGAATTTGTAAATAGCCATAAGTGATTAAATAATCCTGAATTGTTACAAACCAGTCACACTGCTGTTGCCTGAATGTTAATCAGATGATCATTTCTATGCAAATGGGTTAATAATTTTGACTATGACACATTTGAAACAACTTAATTTCTAAAATGATAAATTTACATCTGTTTTGAAAATTATTAATAATAAAAATATTATCCAATTACAGACAAATGTATATCATCACTTCTTTTCACTGTATTTGGTTATTTTAATATAGTTTAGAAATATAAAAAATTCAAAAGATAGCCATATGAATAATAAAAAACCTTCTTCATAAAAATAAGGATATGAGCTTATACCTGATATACATATTTATTGAACATTATTATTAACTGTCTAATATTTAAAAAATATTTATTTCTAAAATGAAAATTTCACATCTGTTTCATCTGTCTGTAAATTAATAATAAGAAAAATATCCTAATACAGACAAATGTATCTCAACACTTATTTTGTATGTTTCTTATAGTTAAAATATAAAAATTCAAAATAGAGCTATATGAATAATAAAACAACCTACTTCATAAAAATGAGGATATGTGCCTATACCTAATTAATACGTTGCATAAAGTACAGTAATTACACTTATAATTCAATGTAAATGTTCCTAGTCCCGTACATACTTTCGACCGATGTTAATTTAAAGGCTAACAAATTCATTGAAATTTATAGTATCATTTTAAATGAAACGAAAATAGCTCCACAAATTATTGCTTTAAGTATGAATAATAGTATTGTTTCTACCATCACCCGTAACCTTTACACATTTACATTCAATGTGAAATTATATATACGCACATAACAATATTTGAAACGAATCTCGTTTACACATTTACATTCAATGTGAAATTATATATAGGCACATAACAATATTTGAAACGAATCTCGCGTGAAATAATTCGTCAGTTTTTCTTATTAGTAACGTTCTTCCCAAAAATGGAATATACGAAATTCTGTGATCCTAACCCAAAATTTTGTTGAACGTCACATATTACACACATTTATTTTTTACAATTCTCAATTTAGATAATACGTTGCGTAAAGTACATTAATTGCACTTTGTAAATTTTCCCTATTCGATAGTGCATTAATTTAATAGCTATAAGATACATAGAATTTAATTGCATAATAGCAACAAACATACCATCGTTATTCTTTAGAAATATAATTCTCCGCGAACAAATAATTGTCAGTAAGTCTTCAGACAGTACTTCTTGAGTATTGCAGGATATAATTGTCCATCAGTATTCGCACATTACGGAGGATTGAAGTGATCAAATTGATAGCTACATTCCAAATGTAAAGAAATGGTGGCCATATTGCACTCACTAAATTAACTAACATTTTCCGCAACGATTGTAAAGTATTTTGTACTGTTTTCTAGTATAATTCGATGGAACATTGCTGGATATATTTATACTTTTTACTCAATGAAAATATTTCTGCTTTTTTCATTACAAAAAACAGGAACTATACTTTTATGGCGCGTGAATATCTCGCGTGAAAGTCTCGTTTGTATCACGCGCCAACGGATAAATGTGACGTCACGGTCTCTTGGCGCGCAGTAATTAACACTAATTCGTAACTTATTTCAACTATAATTATTTCCACCTTTATGCTATGGGTTTGTCACCCCCACAGTACCGGTTCTCGATTTTGGCAGAATATATATACCAATTTTTGTTGAATTCTGTCCACGCGATAAAATTTGTATAAAGAACAACGTAAATACATACATACATACATACATACATACAAATATACATCCTTTTTTATTATATAGATAGATTCTATACCAACGATGTGTGGCAAAAGATTCCAGACTCGTGGATCAGAGGAAGACAAATAAACGTCGTAAAGTATGTGAGCGATCATAGTCTCGTACTGGAGAAATAATATGCACCACTAAATACGCATAAGACACTTCAGCTGGCAGAAAATAATATGGAATGAAGGATCCTACTGAAAACGAAACGTTATAAGAATATCTAGCAGTATCTTCGAACCATACATAACAGACAATAATTAAAAGCTGTCGATCATTAAGCAATCCAAGAATCGTAGAAACATAGATTTAAAATGAACTGAAACACTCGAGCAGAATGCAACGAAATATTTTAATATTTGTGAAATTTATTTGTTGAATTAGAATGAGAATTGACTGAGTAAAAATAAAGATTGTATATGAGAAACGTTCTTCTGAGGGAAATTATAGGGGTTTGACACCTTCATTAAAGTTGCCGATAGTTAAATAACAAAATTGATTCATAAGTAAAATTAAATAATTATTTTGTTTCTGGGACATTGATGTTTGCAGGAAAAATGAAATATTAGAGATAAAAAATTGGTTGTAGTTGCTAACATTAAAGAGAGGTAGTTGTAACATTTCAATTCCCTCAAATTTGTAAAGAGTGTCTTTATTATTTAAAAAGAAAAATTTAACTTGGAGGCGCCGGGTATCGATCCCGGTACCTCTCACATGCTAAGCGAGCGCTCTACCATCTGAGCTACGCCCCCAATACATGTTGCTTCGCTTTCTCATTTCATTATACGGTACCAGCAGGTTTTTGGCCAGGTCTGAGGAAGGCGTGGCTGGGGAAAGCCTCTGACTTTGCGTCTCTACGCCACTGGCTGGGAACTTTTACGTGTAGCCGTTCCGTCAGTCACGTCCTTTAATTTATTCTGTACTAAATGAAAGAAGTTTTCTTTGCATTTAGCTATTATATATATATATATTTCAGGTTCTTTAAAAGAAAACGTGTGTGTAAATGTATACTAATTAGATAAAGAAATAGGCAAATAAAGACAAATATGAGAGTTAAATTAAATTTCACACTGCTTCATTCTTAATCTAATTAGTATTTTTCATTTTATTTTAAACACTCACTTTCTTCTCAAACAACATTCTCAAATCAAGGTTTATTCAAGTAATGTCTATGAATATCAAATAACGTCTATGATATTTTATTATATACCTTAAGTTATTTCGTAAGGATAGGAGATCAGGGTTTCCCAACCTTTTTCTTACCATGTATCACCTAATTTTTTCTAATGCCCCCCCCCCCCCATAAAAATATACATATTTTTTATATTTATGAACTGAATTGTTCCCTAAAGAAGCCTAATTTCAACTTGTGTATTACGGTTCTTACATAGTAATAATTCTGTGCGTAAAAAGTGATAATTTATTTTAATTTGAGATCGCTAAACCTATCGTCTATTCCAACTTTTGTACGAAATTTTAAGTTCTTATTTAATTAAACTCAAGGAGTTGGCGGTAGACAAGCACTTAGAGCATGCCCATAACAACACTGTACGTACTACTTCTTCACTTTTTTATTAAATTTTGAATAAACTTTTGTCCTAGGATTATTTGATGATTACATATAGATACAGTACATTCAAATTTAAAATATGTAGATAATTTACATGTGAACATTATAATTCGGTTAATCCAGCAATTAACGTAAATTTTGCATTTTTTTTCTTAATTTGTCTGTCTGAGGGGCATACAATGTTGAGCTTTGAGGGTTCAATGGTGATGTTGAGTTTGATGGGTTGGATAAAATGTGTGGGTGGAGTCTGCGGGTGTGATATTGGGGTGGGTTAGGAGGTGCCAGATTGTTCTGGGGGAAGGATGGTTCGAAGTATTATGTTTTGTTTTGTTTGGATTTTGGCTGAATTGGATTTGGCTGTTGATCCCCATATGGATGAGGGGTAGGACCAGGTGGATTATATTATGGAGAGATATACTATGTGTTTTGTGCTGAGGGTGAATGAGGATTTTCTGTTTAGGAGGGAATATAGAGTTCTAAATTTAAGGTTGATTTTGGAGAGGTGTTTAATGTGCGGTTTCCATAAGAGCTTTGAATCGAAGAGGAGTCCTAGGTAGGTGGTTTCTGTTCTGCCTTGTTTAGATAGAAGGAGATGTGCGGAGGAGATTTTTTGGTTAGTGCGAATGGGACAGTTACTTATTTCGTGGGATTTATGCTGATTCGCCAATTCTTTAGGTGCGTGAGTGCTGATTGAAGAGGTTGGATGTTGGAGGTGAGAGACGAGGTTTGATAGTAGATGGCAATGTAGTCTGCGAATAAAAATTGTGCTAGTGGCGGGATGTTGTGGGATATAGTGGGAGAAGATGTTGTATAAGAACGAGTTTTTATTCACTATAAATTGAAAATATCTCCCTCAGAAAAATAATAATAAAATGACTAAACAATATTTATTAAAGATATGAGTCTTCCTCTCATGGTATGGTGGGTCATGAAAATGCTTAAAATAGCCAATGAATTTTTAAAAATAGTTAGAGGCAGAACCTTGAAGGAGAGATACGAAGGGGCTACCTTTGGGGATGCCTTTTCCTCTCCGTTTTGAACTAAGGGTCCCACAAGCCGAGGCACCTCGGCCTGTTCTGAGAGTTGTATGTTCCGGGGTCACAGACCTTGGGCATACGGTAAGAGTTGTCCTCTATTCCCATTGGAATAGTCGGCCAGCTGCCTCCTAAACTGGTCGAGACACGGAGAATGGAATGCTGCGTCCCCACAGCAAACTCCTCTTCCGCTATCGGAAGGGCGTGGGACAAGTACCCAATGCCCGACCTACCTGATGCAGGTTTTTCTAGTGTTTTCCCTGCATTACTTTTAGGCGAATGACGAATAGGATCCTTAAAATATAGCCCGGGGGCCCTAGTTAACCCTTGGCTACCTTCTTCTACCCTTCCGCATCCCCCCTTTCAAATCCCTTCCTATGATATTAAAGGGGAGTAGCAAAACGTGGATTACCCTCATGTAGCCTGTTGCCATAAAAAAATAATTAAATAAAAGTTATAATCAATTTCGGTTTTCTCCAAACTGATGGTGTTGTAAAACTGAACACTTTAAACTTACAATCTTTGTGTCTTTCGAACGTCCATGGAACACCAGTGTAGTCCCTGATGATCTACGTTGTCGTCCGGCGACGTTACTTCGCTATGCGGTAGAATTAATTGACTTGGATTAGCGTACTTGCACTTGTAAGGATTTCCAACGTAGACAGAGATTTGTGTATCCAGGTTTTCCGCGCGTAAAATAATAACTACGGAACTCAATCCATATTGCATAATTTATTGTAAGTTGTCAAGACACACATCCCGGCATTCCAAGCCTCGCGTACATAGTCTAGCGAAGAAGTTCCCTACAACAATATCGCCAGAAGTTGTTTACGTCAAATAAATACACAATTTGAAAGTATGTTCATTAGAAAATGGTAAACAATACACTCGGAAATAATGTAGTTTATATATATGACTCCAATCTTCCAAGTGTCTCTCTATGGAAAACACCAAACTTATTAAATGCTTATTTCGAATTGACATACCAACAATTCTCTCTTTTATAGAAGTTAAATCATAGCTTGCGGTTTGTAGACGAGTCCATTTCCGAATTGCCCCCCTGAATATTCAAATTGCACCACTGTCGGGTGTTGGCCCACCGTTGGGAAACACCTGAGTAGTAACTTAACAGTCGTGGCACATTATGTGAAATTTTAGATCTAAAATTTACATTTTCTTAAATAAATTCTTTAAATATTGTATTAATTAAAATTCTGTTTCATATTAATTGTATTTAAAATGTTTAAATTAAATATTACATTAAATGATTGTCAACGGTAAAGGAAAATTTAAATTTATTTAATAATTAAAAATAAATATTTATTGTCACGTTTCTCGAGGATCGGCTGATACAATAACACACTCTGATAGCGGTAATATGGGTTTATTTAACGCTGATGTAATATATAGAAGGTCCCACTACGATATCACTCTCTTCTGATTCGAGGTACATTACTATTTATACAGTCAAGGAATGTTCTAGTACATAACATTGTACTAACAGAAAGTAACAGAAAATTCTAGAACTGAAAGATAGACAATGTAAACAAATAAAAAATGGTTGCGGTGGGAATAGAACATGAGTCTACATTTCTGCAGTCCGCCTCTGAACCCCTGCAATATAAATATTGAGGTAACCTATTAGCTTCCATACGAATTTTCTCTTGAATCTACATTTAAATTTAATTTATTTAGACAAAAAAGCGATTTAATTAATTAATATAAGTTATACAAATTTATTACAACAAAATTGTTTTTTTATGAGATTATTGAATATGTCTCAGGGCGCTTATCGGACCTCATAACAAGTTATACAATTGCATTGAATAATAAATGTATAAAATTATCAAACAAACATAAGAAATTTACATTAATTTTTAAAAGTTTTACTCCCCCGAAATTATAAACCAAAAGAACAAGAAATCTGAAATTTGACGGTAAAGAACAATTATACTATGTTTATAACTAGTTTATAAAATTAATGATTTCACATACCATTTTGTGAATAATCCTTATATTATCAAAATTTTATCACATTAGACAATTCAAACTTTTAACTCGAGCTGAGGAATCTCGCCAGCTTGCTCTACTACGCACCTTGCAAGCACAGGAGAAGGACCGGCAACTATATCATAGAAAACACCGGATAGTGATGAATTTATGTGGGTCTTCAGTCCCAATCGGAAAGTCGGATTTTCCGAAAAACTATTGAAATGTTATTTTGGGCTCATTTAGAGTACTGCGAAGACTATCTGTCGTAAATCGAAGATTTTGAACTCCTATCCAGGCGCAGAAATCAAAAGATGTATTTAATGTGAAACCATACCATGACCCCGACGCTGAATTGAATAAATAAAGTAGTCGAGTCGACATCGATAAACCGGAAAAATGAGACTGACCAGAAGAAAATAACAACTGCAGAACGGACTCCTCTAGGAACCCCAGACCCGAAAGGAAATCATGGACCAAGAAATGTGCGTGAGGAATACTGAACAGCGGAACGCTGTTCTTTGTGGAGAGGATATAATGACACGGTTTCCAATTTAATCCACAGATGAACATTCTGCGACATTACGCTGAATGTGTGATTAAAATAAGAATTGGTGGCCGTGACGTTCTTTCTTCCCCACGGGGTTCTTAGAAAACCCCTCTCCCGCCATCTGAAAGGCGTGGGACAAGTACCTACTGCCCGGCCTACCTGATACAGGTTTTCTAGGGTTTCTGCTGCATCACTTTTAGGAAAATGTACTATAAAAAAATGTACTGGAGCAACCTCGGAGAGATTTTCGTCGAAGCACCTTCATGTTACTTTGATCGCCGATAATTTCGTCTTCAATCATTTTCGGACTCCGAAATTATTTTTACGGATTTGCGATACCGTTTGTACTTAGAAAAATTTCTGCTACTTACACAAGTTTTCTAAATACAACAGATAACCGGGCAGCGGATTGCTCCATCACTTACGCCAGCCGAGACTCGTATGACTTCGCGGGAAATTTGACCAGAGGTCACAGCGGATTTGCGACGACGTTCTCGCAGTTGTTGGACCTAGCTGTGTGGTCCTGCCATGGTGGGCGAAGTTCCAAAGCACCGGTCTGCCGGTACAAGAGATCGTAATACCAGCCGGCCATCTATCCCGGAGACCGGCGACCCAGCCAATGGTCAACCCCGGAGACCGACGCCTTGCTACAGTGGCCTTGTCTGCAATCTGCCTACTTCACAACGCTGAGCCGCGACTAGCTGTGAACATCACCACGCCTCGATGCCTTCGCGCTCAAAAATGTAGGACAGAGCCAATTTTTAAAAGCCGTGTGAAGCTGTATCACGAGGTTTTACAGCGGAATCATTCAGTTTTAATTTCTAGAAAGGTTTGCAAACCCACACTTAAAGCCCTGACGAGAAAGTTTACTCTTACCTACCGATTTAAATCTGAGCTTAACCATTGAAAATTTTATTGTAATTAATAACATAATTTTGAACAACTTCCTAAAGGATATTCTAATCTGAAGACATTAATCGTGAAAACAAAAGTTCCAAGTGCAATTTTAGTATTTAATTATTGTGAGTCAATGAAAGTATTGAATTATTTTACTCTTATTTTCATATTTATTGAAATTAATATAATTATCTTTCATTATAATATGTATAAATGACTTTTCCTTAAGGATTATTTTATTTTTTTGTATTTAATGATTTGAAAATAATATTTCCTATTTAATAAAAAATAACAAAGTTTCTGAAGAATAATCCAATGTTGCTGTTGCATTTAACTATTAACTACATTGAATTTCAATCAATGACTTGTAACTTAAATCAGACTTTTCATGGTATAGAAAGTAAAATATACCACTTATACAAATTAAAATGAAAAATTTTGTAGTGATTGAAATCATTAAGACAATAATAAGATTAAAGTCAGTTAATACTCGTTCATATTAGGATAATGGAAAATGCAGTGATTCTGGATTTGGATTGTTAATTTGCTCGGATCATTTTCACTCATTCTTCACACACAGTATGAAATTTATAAATTTATTTTTTGGAAAGAGTATTTTTAATTACAAATATTTTACGTTCGTTTCGTCATTCCACCTACTCCACACTTTAACCTCTCCACCCTTTCACCGCTCTCCTATGTACTCTTTCTACCCCACCACCCTTCCACCATCTCTATGCTTTCACCACCACTCCTTGACTTCTCTACTCTTAAACCATTTCTTCCTCATTATTACATTAAATTTTTAGTAATTTTTTTTGTGAAGGTCTCATTATTTAACAGACGTTTCAAAGGCAACTACACTATATTAGTATTACGCTACGGCTAAAGGCCTCACCTAAATCTTCAACTATTGCTGAAGAGGAATCATTGCTCTATAACCACTCCCCGTTTTTTCTGTGATCTGGTTGACTAGATCTGCAGGAAACAAAAAGCGTCAGGATTCATATAAATAAAGAGAGTTAACTGTGAAGTTGAGTGTTAATTCTTAAGTTCACTGTTGTGTAGATATATGAATTTCAGCAAAAAAACTTATTCTACTCTAACACGAGTTAAAGAAGCAGAAAGGAACAGATTCGCTTATTTCCGTTTCCATAGACGTGAAGTAGAAAGGAATATTCGTTAGTTAACGACCCTTTCGTTTTGTTTTAGTAAAGGGGAAATGTTATAAAATACTTTAGGATGGAGAAATGGTACAGAATTTCTTAGGATTCGCATTTACGAGCTTAGTAAAAGAGCAACTAAATTATAATTGGGAAATGACTTGGTGATACAATTCATTGATATTTGACTGCAGACAATTTCCTCAGGTGAGCGTTGGTCCAATCGTTCGATTCTTAATTAAAAAAAATTGTCCTAAAACATTTCCACTCTTTCTCGTTTGAGCCAGTTAACAGTTTCTACACTTGCGTCTTTAGCACCGTCATCATTGTGCGATAATGTCATATTGTCACTTGGCGGTGGAGAGAACTTATTTAACTGCATTGGTGAGCTGGATTTATTTAGTTAAGAATTGGGTTGAATTAATTTTTTTACTTGCAAGCAAAAATATTAATTCTTTAATTTTCACATTTCATGATGGCTTTTCTTCTGCACGTACTCTAGTAGCTGTATACATCTTACCATACAGAGTCGTTTTTTTTCTTAACATGTTTATGTTGTGGCCATTAGAGAAACACCAAGTTTTCCAATTATAAAGGCCTCGGAAAACGTTTCTGTGGCCGAAAAACTACGAAATTTTGTACCTCTTTTCAGTTTTTCGCTAATAGCAGAAGCATGAACCATTCTATTGAAAATAATGTACAATGATAAATTGTAGAGCATGAAATTCGTCATATTACTTCATGTTCTCGAGTAAGAAATTCGGTAGTGGTAAAAAGAGTTAGTCAAATTTACGATATGTTATATCATATCCGAAAATAATGCAGTTTCTTAAATGTCTAGTGCTGATATCTCAAATATATCGGCAGAAAACTTGTTTGCCGTAAGAGAAAAAGTTATAGACAATTTAATTTTCTTTTCAATGCTAAAATACGCCAATTTTGCTATCTGTATACCATCAGAAGAGTTGCGCTAATATTTTGGCGCTGAAGATGGGAGTGACGATTATCTACGTCAGGGTGAAACTTTTATCACACCATATTAAAATGTTTAAGAGTTTTGTTTTTCTAAGATGATGAAATGGTCGAACATTTCAAACAGTCACTATATTCTTTTGCAATGAAGAAAGAATAGGAATACTTAGTATATTTATCTCAGGTGAGTAAATAAGTAGAAAACTACCACTCCTATGCCCAGTGCCGTAATGACCCAGCAGGTCCGGTCGCTACCGTCTAGTGGCAATAGATTTTTAAACCAGATAATGCGTTGGAAAGAGAATTAAATTGTCTGAAACTTTTCTTCTATGACAAAGTGTACTTCCGACCAGTTTGGAGTTATCAGCAATAAAAACATGATAAACTACTGTAACGCGTGTATTTTAGTTTGGTTTTGCTTTGTCTCGGAAGTGTTGTTTGCTGTGGTTTGGAGAATTAGAAATCGTGCACGTGCGTGGGGGTGTAGGTGATAAATATTTCAATCCAAGTAATTTTCGTGTCCTGTCTCGATTGTTGGCCTCAACATGACAATAGTTGGCCATTGTTGACTACGGAACTGCAGCTGCGTGCTATAAATCTTGTAACAATGGAAGAATCAGTGAAACTGACTTTTCGATTAAGTTTTCTAATAATGAAAAAAAGTAAACGAATGGGAGTTTATAATGGAGGAAACGGAGATAAGCTTCAGAAACTGGAGCAGTTGTTCTGCGCTCACCGCAGCTGGTGGATGTGATTATGAGAGGCTCCTTATTGCGTTACGTGTATACGTTTTAAGTGTCACCGATCTACAAATCTCATGAGTACTGGTGTAAACTTTTCCAAGTTGTTGTCTCTGATATAGTCCGAGACAGAATCGTCGTGAGAAAGGGACCACAATTTGTTAGTGAAGAGTTCATCGAAACCACTCAATTTAGTACGACGGCTTGCCAGCAATCAATCCCGGAGGCCGACGCCTTAGCCCGTGGTCAACCCCTGACTAAAGTCATCACTGCACTTAACCCGTTATGCCGGCTGTGAGATACTGAGACGTCGGTACGAGAGCTACAGCAAGCAACACAACACAGAATAGCAGTACGTATTTGGTACGGGCAGCAGATCTCTTCTATGTAAAAACCACAGGTGCCTAAGATAAGAGTTTTTCATGCTTAACTGTAATAAACTTATATAAAATTTCTTTAATGGTCAAATATTTTTTGATTTAACGTAAAAACCCAGCCCACAAAAATAATTCTTTACACTACATATTTTTCCAAAAATGATGTAAAATATCATTAATTTGACGAACGATTTCTATCACTTTGTTCGACCGAATTTCGTACTTGAATACAAACAGCATCCAACAAGAATTTTGTACTGTACAATTTATTTCTGAACATTATTTTCAATTGAATTCTTTTGTTGCTACCGAAAAACTGAAAAGATGTGAAAAATTTCGTGGCCACAGAAACTTTTTCGAAATAGAAAACTTGGTTTTCACTAATGACCACAACATTATAGGGCGTCTCTTTCATTGATTTATGCTGGTATTTTCGTCTGTTTTGTTTAATCGCGTGAGCAACCATGTTTTCGCTGATTCATCCACCATCAGCGGAAAATACCGATTGGTGTCAGTCTGGAATAGGAATGCAGTTGGACACAAAGGTCCCTGGAAGTTGAAGCCTGTAGAGCTTCCTGCCTGGAGATGTGGTAGTGAGCAGTCACTTTTGTTTTTGGACTGTGCAAGAATTGATCAACTCAGCGAGACTCCACCATCTGTGCGGCTGAGATTCCCAGTCTGGTAACCAATATCGTCACTTAACATGGTTGCGTAGGGAACTTTGTCTGAAATCCCTCGGGCCTAGTTTGCCACAATAATACCTGGGTTTTCATGACTGGCTAGTCGTGGCATATTTCAGAAATGTTGTTTTTTATTAGTTTCAATAAATTAATTTTTTATATGGAATGAGTTGTTTTCACGTTTTAAGTCACCGACGGTGCTTCCTCCTACCACTGGCGACCTGCTACGAAAGCGTGCCACAACCTATAAGTTGGAAAAATTAAAATACCCGACCTTTTACTCGCGGAGGCCTTTCTTGGACATAGCTACTGTGTTAACGGGAGTAATTCAAGAATAAAGAATCCTGCGAAGAAGATCCAGTGGAGGAAATCGCAGACAAGAGTTGTGTCTTCATAAAGCTTGCACGGTATTTTACTTGACTTTCTAATTACCAACATTTGATTTTTAAAGTACTATTATTTGCCATTATATATTTTCTGCAAGTATACGTTTTCTCTTTCTGCAAAATTTTTGCTCAGTTTGGTACTGGAATCTGATCCGATTCATTATTCAAACTTGACGGGACATTGAAAAATGATCGTGTATGCCTTTATTCCATATTTTTGCAATTGAATTCGAAGGAATATGGAGAACTATTTTGATACGTATGAGAAGTTTCTAAATTGATATGTACAAAATTTTCGTAATAAACCATTCCTAAAACGATGCTGGTCTTGTTAAGTTTGCAAATTATAATGTGATCGTGCCAGCGCCTGTCACCTAGGCAACTAAAATAACATAGATCACGCAAGGTTGCATATTGACACGGATGTATTGATTCTTTACCATTCTACTTAGGATCAATGACGACTGGACAATGTAGAGCGACCGATTACTAAACGGTATACCAAGTTCTATTCCATGAGACGTAGACATTTTTGCATCCAGATATTTTAAATTTATGGCCTTCATTGCGGAGCCTCATTGGAAGCTTTCATTCCTTTTCTTTTACCTTTCATTAATCAGGTTTTGTGGTCAATGTTGCAGTTTTTGTACTGGTCTTTTCTGGTTCAGGAGCAGTTTCTTCTGCCAATTCTTCAGCGTACTTCGTCCTTCAGCTTAGGGAGATTTACTACCTGGATCCGACGCAGTTGATGAAGGATTCAACTAATTACTTTCATTTCTCCGTTACTCCTTCAGCTGTTTAAGCGTGAAAATGCTTCAGGTTTTAAGATGGTTGTGAAGGAGATGAGAAGCGACGAATCTACATAACAATTTATGTGATCATTGTAAATAATTAATGGAAAATAAACCGTGTTCCTCGCCAACATTCCCCAAGTTTTCTCCACAAAGAACTGGCTGTATAAAAGTAACTTAATAATAATTTTATAAATCGATAAAAATAAAAATATGTAATATTGCTAGCAGGGTCTGGAAACTGTTGCAATCGCTACAGTGCAGACATAAATATCTCTTTTTTAACCACTTATTACGCGCATGGCCGAGAATTGAACATGCTCAGAATCCAGTGCGCGAGAATTGATTCTCGGTTGGTAGACGTCACTTTCGTGAGTTGAGATTTGTATGATTGTATGATTCATAAGTTAAAAGAGTGGACGAGTGTAGTCTTGTGTATCATATTTAAAAAAACGGCCTTCGAGTTTTATTTATGCCGAAGTAAAACATTAAACACAAGTAAGTTTTAGTGCATGTCCCTTTTTCTATTGTGGTTTACAATGTACATCTAACCTGCTTTTGAATATTTCTCACAAACACGTTTTTCCTAAAATACATTAATAAGAAATAGATGATTAAATGCTTGTGATTGAATAGAGACCGTAGGTTTTCCCAACGTAGATGCTAGATGAAACGTTCTCAGGTTTCTTGTCGGGTGATGTCGTTTCCATGGCTGACACTGCCATCTTCTTCACATGAAGGAATATCAGTCGACATTTTTCCATCCATATTCCTTAATTTTTTTGCATATACTCAATGCATTTTATTGCTAACGACAAAATGGAGGCAATGTATTTCAATTTATATATATCTTATGAAACGCGGTATTCCCATTGATAGATGTGACGAATCAAATCTGTAAATATAGAGATTAGATTTTCAGTATTCGAGTACAATATTTCTTTGCGGAAATTATAAATTTCTTGTATCTTCCAGCTGCGATTCAATACTGTGGTTAATTCGTAAAACGACGTCGATTTGTCACTGAGGATGTTTTTAACGATTCTCAACTGACTAAAAATTAAAACAATGTGATTCAGTATTCTTTTTTCATTTTTATTAATAAAATTAATATTTTCTTTTTACAGTCGAAGACACTACGCCAAAGACAAAGGTGTTCCAAATTCTTCTGAGATCATAACAGGAGATTTAGGTTGCAAATAGCTGTTTAATTATTGTACTAATAATGAGTGTTCTGTGATGGAGAGGCTCAACAGTTAGGCCCCCACGGAGATAACGAGCGGGTTCGACAATGAGAGGCGGCTGGCGAAAAAAAAAATTAACCTGTAGTGTTGGAGTATTATAGGAGCTTGGACTGGCTGCATACTGGACGACGACGAACAAGGTCGCTCGTGAACCTGGAACCCGGATGGTCAGGTGTCCAGACACTCGTGTTTGGGGGCGCATAGTAATCCACGGTCCAACCAAGCTGGCGTCGAAGGAGATATCGCGTTTCTATGGGCACCTCCGCCAGGGCGTCGTTTCGTGGCGGGAGGTCGCGCGTGTGACGTCACAGTCCACCCGGGGCGTCCACGTCTCGCGGCGCGGTGTGACGTGTGTGACGTCACAGTCCACCCGGGGCGCCCACGTCTCGCGGCGCGGGGTCGCACGTGTGTCGTCGCAGTTCATCCACGCCGAATTGACTATGGAGTAGCGCCGTCGTCTCGGACAAACGACAGCCAGTGTCTCGTTTTTTTAAAAATAAAACTCATAAAGTCCCTAAAGGCAAATTCGTCACATGCTATTTATCACTCCATTTGTCAAGCCCAGATACCCATTGATTCATAATAAATTCAATCTAGCCGTTTTGTTGGTTTATTTTTGTCTGAAATATAGCTGTTTATTTTTATTCAAAGTTAAGTTGTTGAAATTGATTAAATTCAAAATTCCATGCCATATTTACGTACATGTTCACTATTACATTGCCTGCTCCTCCAACGTGGTCAATATTATATATTATCATTATTTATATTTAACGTTATGACTTTAATGGCGGCCAACGTTTATGGCATGTTTTTTTTTAGTAATTTGGAGTGAATATTTTAGTCGTTTTTTGTAGTCGTAGTGACTAGTATTGTTGAATGAGAATAGTAATTGAGATGTAAGTGTAACGGTGAAGTGAACGGATTTATGTTTTGTGGTGTATTAGATTTTATATATTGTCGGGAATCTTGCATTCGGTTTGGCGTATTTTGGTTGTTCCACGGCAGCGGCGAGCTTTTTCCATAATCGTGGATCACTAGGATGTTGACAGCATTGAGAGCTGTGGTTGCGGAATCTTATATGTGGCTATGAATTTACCGGCAAGGATAATCGAACAGAACAAACTGTGGACGCGAAAATCCTCGCCTCGCGAATTGAACCAGCAGGAAAAGATGAATCGCGTACGGAAAGGGAGGCTCAGGAACCAAAACGTCAGAGAGGTGCAGACAATGAACAATTATATGCGATACTGGTGTACCTAAAAGAAATGAAGGAATATATTAAAGAGGAAATGCAAAAGAAATTTGAGGAAAATTCGGAGATCTTCGACGAAATGGAAAATAAGTTTGAGGAAAAACTTGAGGCAAGGTTCACAGAACTTAAATGAGACAATGAGAAGAATCGCAAAAAGAGTAGAACAAACAAGATTTGAAAGAAACGAAGAATGTATAGCGGAATTTCGTATGGAAACGAACAATGGTTTCACGCGATGGAGAAAAGAATAGCAGAAGTTTATGACGCGGTAAAGACTTGGAGACGAAAGCGATGGAAGGAAAGAACTAAATAATGAAAATAATTGAAAATGTTCGAAGTGAAATGGCTGATAAATTGCGCGAGCAGCGCGAAAAAAGAAAAGAATCCGAGGTCCGCTTTGAGGTGAAAATCGCAGAAGTACAAGATGAAAGAAGAAATAGAACGCAAATTGGGGCAAACGAAATGACATTCAGACGAAATACGCCAAGATGAAATCAACTTGGACCGACTGCGGGAGGAAACATCGAAATGGAGGAAGGAGTTAAAGGAAGAAATTAATTGTAAGATGGTAGCTGGGAACGGATATACGATTGTCGCGGGAATGGGTTGGATTCCATAATACCATCGAGGTAGCTACGTCAACGCTAATGCTGACCCCAGAGGAGGAGCGTAAAAGGATAACTCAGACCCGAAAGCTCATTGTTGTGTGGTGGCTATTCACGTCATTATGGTGTGAGAATTTCTCACGCAGGCGTGAAAATCATTTAGAATTAAACATAGTGGCTGTAGCGTTCAGGAATTATTGGATTTTGTGAATCGGGCATCTGACCATGCGAAACGGGTCAAGGAACAGCAGAAAGGGAGAGAGAGAGAAATATATTTTGATCTGCCTCTTAAACTATCATTGGCTGATCCACTCGGTGAAAAGGTGGTACGTCGCTGTCCTCAAAGGGGACCCCCGGGGAGTCGTCCCATAGGATTGAGGTCCAATGCATGTGAATCTTGAAAGACCATTGCGCGTTGTCGACCAGAACCTTCTTCGAAAAATCTGGTAGTCGGGATGAGCTTAAGTCCGACTGTTGCGTAGTTTACCGGGTTGCATTTCGGACTAGGTAACTGAAACCCAGAATTTCTGTGGCGACCAGGCCAGATACGGAAGCCTCAGACCCCCGTAGAAGGCCATTGGCTGTGGAGTCGCGAATTTCCTCTGTTTACATTCCAGCTACGCAGCCGTTGCAAGTTACTGATATCACTGAAAGTCCTTGGGGTAGGCAGAAATGCATATAGTAGGACCATTAACTTTGACGAGTCATGGCACCTTGACGGAATATTTAATTTCTCTTCACAGTTTCTTTAACTTCAGTCTCAAAGATGTTGGCAAGAGCGCATCCCGAAGTGTTTATTTTCCCCTTCCTAATTTATGTAGGATATATTGATTGTTTACTTTTACATTTATAATTTGTGTCCTTGGACTCGTTCTGTTAGATGTATTATGATTGATTTTGGTTTATTTTAATTTTTATAGAATTAGGATTGGCATTTTATTTTATGTTGTGATATTTTTAATTTTGATTGCATTAGGATTTGTATTTTATTTTGTTTTGTGATTTTTAGTTTTGATAGAATTAGGATTTGCATTTGACTTTCATTTTAAATTGTGTCAATTGATTTCATGATATTTGGAGGCTGCTCTGATGTTTTGTAATTTGTGTTAGTAGTCATGTAGGATCACTAACTTTATTTTACCAAGTAATTGAGATAATTTTTTATTAGTAGTAGATTATCCCTTAATTTTCATTTTGTTTTACATATCAGTTTTGAGTTGAGAAAATAACTTAGATTCGTCATGCTCTTTCGTATTATCCTTATTCTTATATTTAATTGTTTATTTCTGTTAAGAAGTGATGCTGGTTTTGTGTTTACGTCTGCAGAATTCTTCATGCTGGGTGCGCGGACGGTGACCTTGGATGCAAGGTCTGGTGTATGTTGACATAGATAATTCACACACGGTTGGCTGGACAAGGAACCCTTTTCCCATTCCTTTTAGATTTAAGTTTTAATTGTAATCATCGCTTTGTGTATATTAGTAACAAGTTGATAGACGCTATTGTAACTATTTGATATGACACCTTTGTTTGCAAGGTTTTGGCAAAAATAACTAAATGGTATCAAATATGATTGTGACTTAAATTGAGATGATCATTACGATCAAAAAATCTGTAGAAAAGATATAATTATTGTAAAAGACCTTCCTTTTCGATCATTTGTTTATCTATCAAGTAAATAAAAAATTATTTCTTTGAGATTTACATCTTTAATTATTCATTTGTGTTTTGTAACCACTTTGGTACGAACACTGCAGATATATATGTATGTATATCAGATGTTTATGTATGTAATGTTTATATTTGGAACTCATTGTATTTGATTGAGAGGGACCCAGAGCCAAGAAAAGCAAATCATTTCATTCAATAATGATTTACCTTTATGTATGTAACCAATATAAATTTTTAATCAGTGGCTTCCAAATGTTTAAAGTCCTGTTGACAGATCCGAACACTAGCAAAGAGTTTGATGTAAAAAAACAGGCTCAATCTTTAATTTAACGCCGTTTCTCTTGGGATGGGAGATGTCATATAGCTTCACTAACTTCTTTATTAATTCCGTTACCACATACATGTGAGAAATTTCTTTCGACTCGGGCTAGAGAGGATGGTTGGGTTTCAAGTGGCGACGCTACGTCCGCAGAAAAGTGGTGGTGTAGTGTTACGATGCTGCCTCGGTTAAAACCCCGTTTGAACCGGTTTTGGAGGGGCCACTGAATAGATCACGTGGTCTGGTCTGAAGATTTGATTTGTTCCCCGCCTTCTGTTAGTGGGTTTTTCACTTGAGAGGGGGGTTTTCTCTCCAGCGTCGGAGCCACTCGTAATATTCAGGTTTGCTACAACCATCTTCGAGTGAGGGAGGCCCCAGGGTACTTTATACTCAGTCTATTTATTTTACTAATAAACTTTGTCTTCAACTTCATAGCGCTTTCTGTTTTATGTTTATGTCTCTGGATGGTACTTAGATACCTAGAAACCCACGTTATCGACTTTCCTATTTTCCTTTCCTGAAGTCTTCATTTTGACACCGAAGAAGATTCGGCGCTGGATGTTCCTCCTACCTGATCTTCCTCAGCCTGTTCATTTCCGCGACTTTGCTAGAGCTTGTCCTTCTTATTTCGATGTCTAAGTTTTAGCAGGTACGCATATTACACGGTAATATCAAAATAATACGCAAGTGTGGGAGCCAAACACAATCCTTTCTCATAAATCCCTCAGAGGGCCTTTCGAGGAACCCTGGGGAATGAGCACCAATCAAAAGAAAAACTTAGCTACAGAAACGTTTAACGACTCGGCATTTCACGATAGGAGGGGATACGGATACGGATGCTGTGTCCAGAATTCCTGGAATACTGAAGTATTAACTGCATGTCGTAGTATCGTAAATAAAGGGTGCCAGATCTAGTTACTTGATAGATATTTATGAGCCAGATATAGTTCTTGCGAAAAAACATGGCTGGATGGATAAGTAAAGAATAGTGAATGAAACTGGATAAAAAATATTTAACAGAGATAGGCATGTGTAATGAGTTAAATACACTCGGCGAGAGGGTTATAATTTTTTTTACATATAGTGGAATAATTATATAATGTCGACACGTCGCGAAGCAATCTGCGGGCCGGATGGAAACCGTGCCTCTGGACACAATATGACCAGTCAGCAGGAAGTCATTCAGAAGAGGGGCCAAGTGCTTGAAAAGGCGATGCTGATGAAGGATTTACACAGTTGTATTGAATAAGGGATAGAAAGTGTGTGATGAACTTGAAGCCGGGAGGAACGGAAAGAGGTCACCATCTGCAGGAAACGTAAAATGCACAGGTTTTTGTAAATTACGGAAGAGCTGGTTGTGGCGTATATTGTACCACTGCTCAAAGCAAAAAGCCCACGAGAACCCAGTAAAACACTTCCAAATTAGCATAAATAAAAAATTATATTAACTATAAAAACTGTGAGGTATTTCTTATGATAGGGGTGGAGGAGCACTCATTTTCACAAAACTAGAATCAGGACCGAATTTTTAAGGCCAGGAAATTTTAGCAATACAAATTATAGTTATTACTAAAATATAAGCAATAGTAGGTTGTTACAGACCACCGAATGACACGGAAGTTTTCAGCTTCAGAAACGGGATGAACTAACGAGCTACCTTACTCGTGAAAGAAAAGTAATTATTTCCGAAGATTTAAATCTACCGAGTGTAAATTGGGTAGGAAAAACTCGGAACTCAGTTCAACAAAATTTAGTCAGTTCTAGATGTTTTCCTCTTCCGCCCGGAGATTGTATTTTGTGTTGTAAAGTTTCTCCTTGATTTCCAGTGGTGGAAATTCAGGGCCAGGTGCAAACCAGATACGGAAAAGATAGAATAAATAGGAAATTTGGAGCAGGTCGTGCAAGTAAACATAATGTCTCCAAAAGTGTAAGTAATGCGGGGTTTTTAGAATTGAAAGCAAACACATAAATAGAAGAATAGTAAAATTAACAGTGACATCGCAAAAGTCAGGAGGGAAGTAATTATCCCATACCTAATGAGGTAATTTAATATTTAAAAAAATAATCCATCTCGCCAGAATTCGTAAACAGCGATAGTCGACACATATTTAAAGGAGGAAATATAAATTGAAGTAACTTAGACCAATTAGTTTCATGTCAGTCATCTGGAAAATTCTTGAACATCTAATATCTTCCTACATAAAAACTAGACTAGAAACAAAAAAAATGGTTCTTTAAAGGGTGATATGGATTTACGCAGGGTTTCTCTTGCAGAAATTGACAGATGAAGTAGCCTTTGAGGCTCATACAGACGCAATAATAATAGATTTCACGAAAGCCGCATGATTTATTAATCGAAAAGTTAGTCAGAACTGGCATTGACAACAGAATCAAATTTTTGGTCCAGGACTTTTTAAGTGGCCGAACACGGAGAATAAGAATTGGACAGTCGGTGACAGGACCACTGCTGTTCCTAATCTATAATAAACATTTGCTGGAAATTATTAAATCACACGTTAGCATTTTTCAACGATAGTATTATATATAGGAAATTGATATGTGTCGACACTTCCCTCATTCCCTTCCCCAACTGCGTCCCCAGCAACATCACTGAGCTCAGCATCAAAATTCCGTCCATCTCTCTACTACTATTCCGCCGCTTTACAAATATGTACAAGCTGAATATCAAAAACATTTTTGGATTACGTCGAAAACGCGTGGTTCCTCTTTACACCCTACATCAAAACGTTGAAACTGTCGTACTACAAGATACCGTTGCAAGCTACGGACACTTTCAGCAAACTTTTATCGAAATTTTACATTTTTTACATTTTTACATTTTTGAGAATTTCGCCCTATCTTGGAATGTCTTGAGAAGCTTATGGTCAGACAATTGCTTTACTTTTTGCTTCATTATATAATAGTCGTCGGTAGTGTTTGAAGGAAATTAAATGATCAGTATTATTTTGCCTGAGATCTTCTCTGGGATTCTATTTCAGTTTATCATTCATATATTGTAATGATTAGCCTTTTATTACTTAATATTAAAAAAATAAACTTTATTACAAGAAAATACAAAAGTACATTAAAAAAATATTGTTGGGCGCCAGCAGATATACATTGGTCTGCATAAAATTAAAATTAGCTCCGGCTTGATTAAAAAGTTCTCCTTCTCAACAGGGTAATGTGGGCGGTTCGGTGGCTATTCAAGAACAGAGTCTATTTCCGCACTGTGTAAAAAAAATCTACTTTTGAAGGCACTTAACATAAATTGTGATGCTTACTTTACTTGTGGCGTCAGCCGACTTGCAGTGGATCACTGGTCTTGTAGTAAGCAGCACACGATCTCCTTCTTCGGCCTCCCCGCGATGGACTTCCTTCAAAACCTTTGTTTCTTCCCGCTCGCCAAATTCTCCACCCTCTCGACTCTCTCGGTCTGCCTGCGTCTCCCTGTCTGCCTGCGTCTCCCTGTCTGCCTGCGTCTCCCCTGTCTGCCTGCGTCTCCCTGTCTGCCTGCGTCTCCCCACTTTCACCCGGGTTTGGAGTATTTATAAGTACTCCGCCCCCCCAAACGATGAAAAAAAAAAGGGACGCGTACCCGAGATTTCTTTTGGCCGTCGGGCAGAAACACGTGCGCGTTTAATGTATTCATACTCAGGCCTGCGGACAAAAGGGCGGCCACTTAAGGTTGTTATTCACTACAATATATTCATATATATTGTCACTTGAAAAAGAGAATGTCTATCGATTGAAATATCAGTTTATTTCTAAATAACACGTGAAAATGACAATAGCAATGAATTGAACAAGTTCGCTTGGGAATGAACTGAATTCGTACAGCTGAAACACTTTTTCATATAAATAGAATTGGAAGTGACGCAACCTTAATAGTTGTAATTGAATTTTCTGGAACTAATTAATGAAACTGAATAAAAATGATTGCTGGTGACGGAACTCCATCCCCGACTCGCCGGCCAGACACCCAACCACCACCACGTCGGTTGTTTGGACGCGAACTAATGAGGCATTGTTCCTCCTAAGTGAACAGCGACTCACTGTTATGAGAGACCATCATGACGTGGCAGTTTTTGTTAATCTTGTGATCTTAATCATTTCTTCCTAACTCCATTAGGAATTGGGACTTCGGCATATTCATTTAAAACGTTTCGATCTTCTTCGGTCACATCATCCACTTGTAGAACAGGTTTGTTGTATGCTTCATCCGCAAAACATGTACATATCCTTTTGATTGCGTCGCTTTGCTGAAGAATAATAGTCTTCAACTTCGTGGGTGACATCAGAAAATTGGATTAGGACTTAATACGGTCCAAAGTATCGTTTCAAGACCTTGTCAGATAGACCGCTCTTCCGTACATGTGTGAAAATCCATACCTGGTTTGTACACTACGGGTTTGTGTTTAGCGTTGTACAGCTCCCGAGCCTTGTCCTGTACGCTTAATGTTCGTATTCGCTTCAGCTGTCGGGTTTCTTCGGCTCTGGTAACAAGATGTCCTACGTTGTCGGGGAAAAAATGGAAGAAACGTATCCCAATCGTTCCGTTCGACATCAACGTACATGGAGAGCATATCCGCCAGATATTTTTGAACCTTTCTGTTAGACCATTCGTTTATGAGTGATACGTCGTAGTCATTTCATGTGTAATATTGCTGCGTGAAACTATTTCTGACACCAGTTTCCAGTAAAAGACTTTCCCACGGTCCGTTATTATGAACCTTGTTACAAATTGTATTCAATTTCCAGAACTGGAAATGAGTTTCTTGAATATGGTGCAATATTTTTTATAACAATATCAATAATAAAATACTTAATAATTAGAAAATTACAAACGATATTCGACTTTATATACATATGTACAGAGGTTTTGCGTACAATAAGCTTAATCTTGGAATAATGTATTATATATATTGTAATGATAAAAAGGGCAATTAAAAGAATTAATAATTAGAGATTTGAAATAAATTGTTATCGGCGAACACACAGATACAATAATGGTTGAGAATACTGAACAAGCAGGACATTGTTGCTGGAGCGCGCGTAAGCTACAGAGCAGTTAGTCAGCCACGAAACCTTGATGTATGCAATAGGAGTAGAATTTTGTTGGTCAGCCACAGGACATTGTGGAATACAGAGTAATTGAATTTGACAGTTTGTAGAGCATATTAGTAGAGGAGAGAACAAAGTTTGATTTGGTCGGTAATTCGAGACGAGAGCGCCAATCCACATTTCGGCTGAATACAACCGTGGAGCTCAAAGTAAAGTCGGCGGACATCGGTGAGACGAAGGTTTCGGAACAATTGTGTCCGGTGGTCATTGTATTGCAAAATGAAGTAAAGTAAATTCAGATAAAGTGTTCAAGGTAAAAAGTGTGATATAAAATCCCGACAATTGCCTTGGTACCGGTAAAACAGTAAGTAAAAAGAAACATTTAAAAATACATATTTGTAAACGTTAAATAAAGATAGTATATCGTCAGATTTCGATATCATTTCGTTTATTTCGTTTTATTTTGATTAACTTTTGAGAGTTTATAAAATTAATTGTTTAAGTGAATTGTAAAAAGTTTAATTGTTCTTTATTACAAAAGACCCAATCAAGACCCTGAGATAAGAGGAAATGACATTTTGTATAGAAAATTGATGTTAAGTTTCAGCAAGTAATCTGTTTTATAAAACAAATAATTGTGCATAATAAACCAATTGTTTAAGTGAATTGAATCAATGTAATTATTTTCATGCTCCTTTCATTCAATAATTTCAATGATTAAGCAATGAATTCATTTTTAATATTACATTATGGTCCCTTAACGTGGGCCAATTCAAATAATTATTACATAATGGCTTCACCAACGTGGGGCAATTCAGATAAATTAATTTAATTTTTGACAGTATCAAATAATTAATGTTGTTTATTAAATTTATGGCGCCTTAACGTGGGCCAATTCTAATAAATGTTTGTGTTTATTACAATATATATATATATATATATCTTATAAATAAAAAAGAATGTATGTATGTTTGTTTGTATGTTTGTATGTTTGTATGTTTGTTTGTATGTTTGTATGTTCGTTATACAAATCTACACCGGTAGAGCAAATTTCACCAAATTTCGTACACGTGTTCTTTATGACCAGGAAACAAACACTGTCGGGGTGAGACATGTCTACCACCCCCAGAAGCGGGGGTACACGGGGGTTGAAATATTTAAACATGCTAAAACAGCCGATATTTTAGTCGGATAATAATTTTTAGGGGTCCAAGATATTGATGGTGTTTCTACCAATGTTTTCTGAATATAATTTTCATCCCCTACACCCTGGGGAAAGAGCACCCCTAGCGTTTGGGGTGGAGAATACAAATCTATACCGGTGGTTAAAATTTCACCAAATTTCGTGCACGTGTTCTTTGCGACCAGGTAACAAACACTGTCGGGGTGAGACGCGCCTACCACCCCCAGAAGCGGGGGTGGACGGGGGTGGAAATATTTAAACATGCTAAAACAGTCGATACTTCAGTCGGATAAATATTTTTAGGGGTCAAAGATATTTATAGTCTTTCCACTGATGATATCTGAATATAATTTTCAACCTCTACACCCTGGGGAAAGAGCACCCCTAGCGTTTGGGGTGGAGAATACAAATCTACACCGCTGGAGCAAATTATACCAAATTTCGTACACGGGTTCTTTGCGACCAGGAAACAAACACTGTCGGGGTGAGACGCGTCTACCAACCCCAGAAGTGGGGGTGGACGGGGGTTGAAATACTTAAACATGCTAAAACAGCAGTTATTAGATTTGGATAAATATTTTAGGGGTCCAAGATATTGATGGTGTTTCTACCGATGTTTTCTGAATATAATTTTCATCCCCTACACCCTTGGGAAAGAGCACCCCTAGCGTTTTGGGTGGAGAATACAAATCTACACCGCTGGAGCAAATTTCACCAAATTTCGTACACGGGTTCTTTGCGACCAGGAAACAATCACTGTCGGGGTGAGACGCGTCTACCAACCCCAGAAGCGGGGGTGGACGGGGGTTGAAATACTTAAACATGCTAAAACAGCAGGTATTCGATTTGGATAAATATTTTCGGGGTCAAAGATATTGATTGTGTTTCTACCGATGTTATCTGAATATAATATTCATCTCCTACGCCCTGGGAAAAGGGCACCCTTAGGGTTTGGGGTGGAGTTGCTTTACAGAAAAATAACGCGAATACAACTGAGTTTGGAGTCAAATCGAAGGTTATAGATGTCAGTGAGTTTACTTCGGATAAATATTTTTAATTGCCCATTTAACCCGAAAGGGTGGGGGTTGGAAGGGGAGATAAATAGTCAGTTCTTGCGCGTTCTTGGTTGAGAATTACGTGAATACTATTTCAACGGATGTTGTTGAAAATATAAATCCCTTTAGACATTAGGGGTGAGCTTGCTTAGGGCTGGGGGTGAGAATTGTCTATTATTCTAAAACTGCCAAAATGTTATGTGTTTATGGGTAAACTAGATTGATAGTGTTTCTACCCATGTGATATGAGTAAAAATTCAACCCTTTCCACCACGGGAAAGTAGCATATTTAGGGGTGGTGTTGTTCATACTATTTTATCCTATGTTGTTTCCATTAATAACGACGTTTAATCAAAAATAAAAGTGTTTCAGAACCATTGCTTTTTATACTCTTTTAAAAAGTTTTTATATTATAAATTGTTATAAACATAATTTTACATTTATTCCGTAATTGAAGTTGTATTATTGAGAAGAAATAAAGCAACAAATAATCACGGACAAATACATGTAACAAAAACTCTACATGCTAACGTAGTTTATAATTTAGTTTACTACAACTTCAATGAAAATATTATCCACGTAATCTACATTATTAGAACAATTGTTCTCAAAATCCTAAACCATATAAATCAATCCATTAATAATCCCTTTTCAACCAGAACGAAAGGGCTTAATATAAATAATTATTACACTTAATCTTATAAATAAAAAAGAGTGTATGTATGTTTGTATGTTTGTATGTTTGTTTGTATGTTTGTTTGTTTGTATGTTCGTTATACAAATCTACACCGGTAGAGCAAATTTCAACAAATTTCGTACACGTGTTCTTTACGACCAGGAAACAAACACTGTCGGGGTGAGACATGTCTACCACCCCCAGAAGCGGGGGTTCACGGGGGTTGAAATATTTAAACATGCTAAAACAGCCGATATTTTAGTCGGATAATAATTTTTAGGGGTCCAAGATGTTGATGGTGTTTCTACCGATGTTTTATGAATATAATTTTCATCCCCTACACCCTGGGAAAAGGGCACCCTTAGGATTTGGGGTGGAGAACACAAATCTATACCGGTAGATCAAATTTCACCAAATTTCGTACACGTGTTCTTTGCGACCAGGAAAACAACACTGTCGGGGTGAGACGCGCCTACCACCCCCAGAAGCGGGGGTGGACGGGGTGGAAATATTTGAACATGCTAAAACAGTCGATATTTCAGTCGAATAAATATTTTTAGGGGTCAAAGATATTTATAGTCTTTCCACTGATGATATCTGAATATAATTTTCAACCTCTACAGCCTGGGGAAAGAGCACCTCTAGCGTTTTGGGTGGAGAATACAAATCTTTACCGCTGGAGCAAATATCACCAAATTTCGTACACGGGTTCTTTGCGACCAGGAAAACAACACTGTCGGGGTGAGACGCGTCTACCAACCTTAGAAGCGGGGGTGGACTGGGGTTGAAATACTTAAACAAGCTGAAACTGCAGGTATTAGATTTGGATAAATATTTTCGGGGTCAAAGATATTGATTGTGTTTCTACCGATGTTATCTGAATATAATATTCACCTCCTACGCCCTGGGAAAAGGGCACCCTTAGGGTTTGGGGTGGAGTTGCTTTACAGAAAAATAACGCGAATACAACCGAGTTTGGAGTCAAATCGAAGGTTATAGATGTCAGTGAGTTTACTTCGGATAAATATTTTTAATTGCCGATTTAACCCAAAAGGGTGGGGGTTAGAAGGGGAGATAAATAGTCAGTTCTTGCGCGTTCTTGAAGGAGAATTACGTGAATAGTATTTCAACGGATGTTGTTAAAAAGATAAATCCCTTTAGACATTAGTGGTGAGCTTGGTTAGGGCTGGGGGTGAGAATTGTCTATTATACTAAAAGTTCCAAAATGTTATGTGTTTATGGGTAAACTAGATTGATAGTGTTTCTACCGATGTGATATGAGTAAAAATGCAACCGTTTCCACCACGGGAAAGTAACAGATTTAGGGGCGTGGAATAAATAAATGCCGGGACCATTGACGTTGATAGTATTTCTACCGATGTTGTTTGTAGGCATGATAGAGGTGGGGCCGGAGGGTATTTCCTTGAAAATAACGGGAAAACAACCGATATTCGATTCAAATCGAAGGTAATGGATGTCCCTGAATTTATTTATGACAATCTGGACAACGCGCGGGTATCGGCTGGGTTGGGATGAGTTGACCGACTGTTTTTTGCGTCGATTAAATATATTTCGGGATGAATTAGATTAATAAAATTTTCTTACATGTTCTCTGTGTATAATTTCAACCCCTTTCGGACTCATAAGGGTGCACCCTTAAGGGTGGGCGTGAAGTAGCATTACATAAAAAGAAACCAGAAACTATCGGGATTGTCACTGAGTTTAATTAATTTCCTTGAAAATAACGGGAAAACAACCGAGATTCGAGTCAAATCGAAAGTCATGGATGTCCCTGAATTTATTTATGACAATCTAGACAACGCTTGGGTATCGGCTGGGTTGGGATGAGTTACCGGCTGTTTTTTGCGTTGATTAAATATATTTCGGGATGAATTAGATTAATAAAATTTCCCTACATGTTCTCTGTGTAAAATTTCAACCCCTTTCGGACTCGGAAGGGTGCACCCTTAAGAGTTGGCGTGGAAGTAGCATTAGATAAAAATAAACCAGAAACTATCAGGATTGTCACTGAGTTTAATTATGACATTAAACTTGACCGTTTAAGTCCCCGAAGCGGGAGTGGTCGGGGATGAAAAATTTCAAACATGTTAAACGGTCGATATTTGCGATAATTATTTCCTGGGGTTAATTACTTTGAAAGTATTTATACCGATGTTGTTTGTGTATAATTTAACCCCTGTGAGGGGATCAAGCTTAGGGGTGGCGTGGAGGTACGTTAAATAAAATCCCGCAAAAACAACCGAGATTCGAATCAATTCCGAGACTATGAATGTCGCTGAATCTAATTGTGACAACATTGGTTAAGCGACGGGTTTGGGAGGTGTTGGGCGGGGGAATAAATTTTCAGACAATGTAATCGGCCGATTTTTGCGTGGAATACATTCTTTTTCATTATCGCATATTTGTGGGGGTGGTCATCTTCTAACATGTAAAAACGGCCGATATATTTAGTCAATGACTTCATCCCCCTTCGGCAAGGGAGGTTAGCACATTTAGGGATAGGGTTCGAGGAGCTTTACATAAAAAAAGCGCAAAAGTAACCAAAATTGGAGTCTTATGGATGGTTATAGATAAATGACATCTCGGGCAACGCCGGGCACCCAGCTAGTATATATATATATATTGTAATAATAACAATTAAGCTTTATTTAAATGAAAAGACAATCAAAAATTAACAAACAAAATAATTTCTTTTCTTTTAGTGGCTTTCAAAGAATAAAAGACAATTACAAACAAAATTTTAGATCTGTTCTCTCAGGGCCTTTACTGGGTTTGAAAATTATTGAATGATCTTATTAACAATACAGTTTAAAAAATTTACTTCAAAATAATACGCTGATAAATGAAAGAAAAACTACAAGAAAAACGAACGAAATCTGGCTTTACCTTTTAGTTAGCGTTTACAGATGTTATTAACGTTTTTTTACTTACGCATTGTTCGGCTGGTACCAGCATTCTTTTAGCGCTTCAAAAGTACACTATATTGCAAAATTTTTACACAGATTCTAATTTTTTCTCACAGATTCTACACTTATGGTATTTCTAGGCTCCCAGGAACTCGGATGATCCTCTCCAAATTGGTCAGCTATCTGATGACTGCTTGCTTACAGGAATCATACGAGTTGCAGAATTTTTTATAGTCTTTTACTGATTTACTTATCGATTAGGATTGAAACTGCAAAGTAGCTCAGTAAAGATTTATTTTTAAATGTCTATCCTTTCGTGGCTGATCTTAGACGTCGACTTGTCTATTTCACTCCTCGCTGCTGACTGCTCACTGACTATGCTTTTGCGCGCGTAAAACACCATTCCGCACCCTCAATAATAGGAACAGAGCTCGCCACTCATTGTCGCTCTGCTCTCTCTCGCTATAATACAAACTGTTCGCTAACAATTCAAAATATTTAATAACAATTATTGCTTAATTAATTGGCATTACAATATATATTCATATTTCAATATTTGTAAACAGTTTGCGTAGATGAGGCAAAATTACTCATTATTGAGCGCCACTTATTGTAGAGCAGCTATTCCCAATTTAATTTGATATAACCCATTCACAGTTTTAGTGCAGCCACTCACGAACTGATTAATATTCAGTATCAAATTTATATATTTTATTCCATTTTAGTTTAGTTTATAACATATCTTGAGGGTCGGAGGATTACATCCGGGAATAAAACGATTTTTTTGTCTGAGAAAGAAAATATATGTTTCTGATAGTATTTTTCTCGTTTCCCCTACGCACATTTAGGACGTTTGGGGCAGACAAATGTTTTCGTTTGGCGTCAAATATTTAAGACGACGCCGCCTACCCGACCATCGGTCGGATGGCAACGAAGCGTCCAGTTACGCGGATTTGTATCCGTCAGAAATTGGAGCCGACCCTCAGCCAGGCGTGGCCCGGGAACTGAAATCCATGGACCGCAATATGCGTTCGAAACGTCGATGTTCATGTGTCCTGCAGTTCACATGTCGACATGTCCTAAATTCAAAAACCATATCGAGTTTTCCCCATCATGCAAGGCTTCCGAGGAACAAGCATTTATAATTACAAACTCTAATATTTTACACATTCTTAAATACACAATATAGAACGACTGACGACTGAGGACTCTAGCAGCTTTTGAATAATGACTCGTGTTCCAATACGTAGATTAGAGGAAATACGTTCATAACGTAACACTCTCGATGCCTCGCTATGCCTGGGGCAACGTAGTTTGTCACATAGCAAATAGATGATACTGAAATTTAAATAATTCTAATATACGCTGTGACAAATCGACATTTTCATTTTCCATTAGGATTTCTGAATGTAAAATTGAATCTAATTTATTATGGTAAATAGGTAAACATTTCTGTGTATCTAAAATGATTTTTATGTAACACATTTTTTGATTGTGATGAGTTATGAGCACTAGGAACATTTTTATCAGGAGATTTCAAGGCAATTGGAATCCTAATATGCTGGCCGATTGTTGCTGGACCATCAAAGGGGATGTTCAACAAATGAAAAATAGCAGAAAATCGTCATTTCTTCTTCCGGGGTGTTTTCAGTTTGCACCTAAATTGACGGAGAGCAGCATTCTGTATGTATTATTTTTGGTGTTACCAACTTTCTGGTGGAACAGAAAAATTACCGTTAAGGACGCGTTCCATGTAAGTAGTAATGCTTTATATATTATTATTTATGATTATGTATTTGATTTCAATAGTGCTAACATCACTATCAATTAAAGTGAAAAAAGAAATGCTTTTGTCAACTGACAAATGTAGTTGTGTCGCTCTCGGCTCTTCATCGGACGTGACGAAAGGAACAAGGATCTCAGAAACGTTGTGTGGTATTTATATCATCACTTTTTTGTCTGAATTGACTAACTTTCTTATTCATCACTATAAATTCGCAGTCGCAAACAAATTCATTGCGTCGTCGTGTAATGTATATAATTAGAAATATATCTTATGTATATAAATTGAAATCTGCGCAGCACCACAATCAATATTCCCCAGTCTGATTTATTTTCTTCTTTACAAGCAACTGTGTGCCTACCATTAAAACTAGTCTTTTAAGACTAACCTTTAATTTACTTCAAACACTCTTAAACTATATACTTAACGACTAGAGTCCATCCAATGTTGTCTTCTAGATTTTTCTAGTCTTTGTACACTTCACTCACAAACTGTGCTCTGCTATTATACACTGAACTTTACACAAGATCAGCTGGTTTTCTTCTTTTCAATCTTTTGGGACGGTGTTGATCTTCCAGAAGTTGTCGGACCACTGGGTTGACGTGGAGTTGAAGCGTAGCATCATGTTTCCCAGTACACCTTTATATTTCTTCTTTTATGGTTGGAATCTGGAGATCCCTATGGAGATCTGCATTTCTGACATGCCAGGGGGTATTCACAACGTTTCTTAACACTTTATTTTGAAAAGTTTGTATGCAATTAATGGCTGTGTCACAGGCACAGCCCCAAACCTGAATATCGTAGAGCCACGTTGGTTTCAATATTTGATTGTAAATCAGTAGTTTGTTGGAAATTAAAAGTTTGGAGTTTCTTTTAATGAGCCAATAGTATTATTAATATTTTATGCTTAATTCAGATTTTTTTCGTAACATGCTGTTTCCACCTAAGTTCGGTGTCTAGAGTCATGCCTAGGTACTTGGCGTTGTTCTCATAGGGCACAATAGTTCCATTTATATTTAGTGACTGTGTGTCTTTTGATTGTATGTTTGTGAATACTATATGAGTAGATTTATGCTCGTTCAGCTTTATCCTCCATTGTTTAGTCCAGTCAGCTTCTTGCAGTCTTCTAGTTTGAAACGTTTTGGTCTTTCCATACTGCAAGTAACGCGGTGTCACCTGCATATGTAGCTACCTCAGTTACTTATAATTACGGAATATCGCTATTGTATAAGTAGTAAGTAGAGGATAGGACCCAGGACACTATCTTGGTGCACTCAGGCTCTTACCACTTTCAGATCGGAATATTCTTCTTCTTGTTTAATTCTGAATAGTCTGTTTGTGATGTCTGATGTTAATATCTCTAAATATTGCTTTGGCAGCATTTTGTTTAGTTTATGTATCAAGCCTTCATACCATACTTTGTCGAAGGCTTGCGACACACCTAAGAAGGCTGCTGTTTTTCTTCCAGAGCATATTCAAGAATATCGGTTATTCTATGCACTTGATCTATTGTTAAGTGCTTTAAAATCTCTCCTGTAATTAGATCAAGTCCTGGCGCTTCCTTATGGTTCAAATTTGTTTTAATTTCATTAGTTTTTTCTGTTGAGGTAACTCCCAGTCTGATTGATGAATTTAACAGTGGATGTTTTTATTGTATTTTATTTTGTTTTATTGTAAGAAATCTACTGCTTTTATTTTAACAAGTGACTTTTAGTTTCCGAGTTTATAAAATTTTAATCCAAATATAGAAAATGTGTGTGAAAAATCGTTAATATTCCGCTATCTTTGGCCTCTCCTGCAACACGTCATGTCTAGTGTATCACTCAGTTTAATATCTTTATGGCACAAATTCAGCTATATTCTGAGAAAAGTAATTATAGAAATTGTCAAGAAGATAATTTCAATCGGCGAATTGAGTTCATGAACTGTCAAAGCTTCAGCCCCGAGATAAAGTCTGGATAACAGACTTGAGACTATATGGAGTGATTAAAAATATGTCAAAGGCTCCTCGATCTTACATTATAAATACAGAGAGAGATACTCTTAAGTATTTCCTCTGTCTCAACTTCTGCCTTGTTTATATAATTTTCCTTTCAAAACTTTTTGATGTCAATCGTAGCATCCTTTCAAAATATCCTAGATAAGACTAGATTAATTTGTAAGTTAGTAGTTCAATTTTATAGGTCCTTTGGGATTAATACGTAATACATGGGAAGAGAGAAGCAAGTGGAAAAACCATTGAGATATTTCTTGAAGATGGTTATGTAGAAAATATGTTTCGAAGATATGTTTCGTGCTAGTCGAATTATTTTAATTAACGTTAATTGGAGAATGTGTTTTGAGAGGAAAGTGGATGTTTATAATAATTGGAAGAATACTAATTAGGTAAAAAAACAATCAGTGAGGTATATCATTTACAGTCACTTTTGTCTTTTTGTTTGATTAGTCAATTTTTTTTATTTATTATCATTGTTACACACATGACGTCATAAACAGCGCCCTCTATACATCTATCCCTTTAAGAATTACACAACAACATAAAAAAAAACAAGTCAAAATTTAAACATGACAAATAAGTCTATCTGGTCTTTTAGTCGGACGTCCATTTCGGGTAGTGTGTCCAATTTGTTTGGAATTTGCCGAATCTTCTTTATGACACTCCATATCCTCTTCTCTCTACCTGAAAGTTCTCCTACAGCGTTTGAACTAGAGTCGTTTCCACTGGGTACTAAATGGAATCGATTTCGTCGAACAGTATCCTTCTATGTATTTAATGTAAGATCGAGGTGCCGTTGAAATCTTTTTACTCACTCTATATCGTCTCAAGTCTGTAACTTTATCTCGGGGCTGAAGTTTTGACAGTCCATGAACTCCATGTCGCCGATTAAAATTATCTTCTTGACTCTTTCTATAATTACTTTTATCCTTCCGAAGTTGCCACGAATTCGGTAATTTTAGCTTTATCTCAGATGGTCGAGAAGGCACTAATGTTCGCAACTGACGACCAATCAAGAACTCAGTAGGCGAAAATCCATTACTCAACGGTGCAGACGGTCCCATTATCACTTGTTAGTTTCTCAGGAATATCATGGCAGGCAAAAATTGACTTCAGGTGACGAATAATTTCGACCATAAGATTTTTAAGTAGAGGAACTTCTGGATATCTAGAGTAATAATCAACAACAACTAAAAACATTTTTTCCCAAAAATGAAATAAATTTATAGCTAAATGTTTCCATGGACGGCTCGGAAATTCTGAAGAAATCATGGACTCTCGTCGATTTATGGTCTCTTCAACACATTAATTACATTTTTTTTACCATTAGTTCAATTTCTTTTGATAAACCCGGCCACCACACTGAGAGTAGCTACACTTTCCGATTCCTAAATGTCCCTCATCTAACTGTTGAAGAACTTCTCTCCTCAATTTGTTTGGAATAATTATCCGATTCCCTTTAAGAAGAAGGCTGTCTTCAAGTGCGATTTACCTCTATGTGGTCAATATAATCTCAAATTGGAATGTATTATATGTTTTTCAGACCATCCATTTTTACAATATTCCTTTAACCTTTTACTGTCCTCATCAGTCTCTTGAACTCTTCTAATCGTTGGTCAGTTACCGGAAAATTGTTAATTACACTACGGACGTAGGCTGCAAATTCGTCCTCAAATTCTTCTTCTTCAGCTTGACATAAAGGTCGACGAGACAAAACATCCGCAATCCCCAACTCCTTTCCAGGCACATGACGAATTGTATGTGCATATCGAGCTAAGCAAATCCGCATTCTCTGTAATTTGGGAGAAAGATTATACAAGCGTTTAGTCGTAAAAATCGAAATGAGTAGTTTATGATCCGTTTCCAGTGCAACAGTTAATCCGATAATAAAGTTTTTAAACCTTTCACATGAGCAAACTAAGGAATATCCTTCTTCTTCGATTTGCGCCTAACCACGCTGATATTTAGTTAGTGTTTTCGATGCAAATGAAACAGGACAAAAGGATCCATCATCCTGCTTCTGCTTTAAAACGGTTCCGACTCCACATCTGCCGTAATTACAGTTGGTCGGGTTGGATCGTACCAAGCTAAGATCGGCGCTGAAGTCAAAGCTTCATAAACCATGCGGAATGCCCGTTTCTGTTCTCTCCCCATAAGAATTCCTCATTTGGGCTTAACAGCGCATTCAGGGGATCTCCAATCGGAGCCAATTTTGGTATAAATTTAGAAAAATAATTAATAGATTCCATCAAAGTACCAATCCAGCTCGATTCTCTAATTGTTCTATCTTCAGAATCGCCTAAATTCTCTCCTTGTGAATGTTCATTCCCTTTTCATCCATAATGTGTCACAAGAACTTAATTTTAGAACTCTAAACTGACATTTATCCCTATTTAATGTGACCTTAGCATCTCGCAGTCTTTCCAATACCGCTTTTAGCCGAATTTCATGTTCTGTTAGTCTTCGCATAGACGAGAATATCGTTCAAATTAACTCTGACGCCTTCCAATTCGTCCATAATGACTCATTCTCTTCTGAAAAACCGCAGGTATAGCATTAATACCGATTGGCAGTATTTTATACTTAAACCGACCAAATGGGGTAAGGAATGTTGTAAAATCCTGTGACTCCTCATCCAAAATCCATTGCCAAAACCCATGATTTGCGTCTTTGAAAAATATTTTGCTTTGCGAAGTAGTGCCAAGACCGTATCGGTTACTGACATCGGATGAACTTCACGACACACATATTAATTGAACGTAGTCTACACACATGCGAATTTTCGCTTTGGGTTTTGCAACCAAACCAAGCCCTGCACACCAATGTTGGCTTTTCAACAGGTTCAATAACTCCCATTTTCTTCATCTCTTCTAAATTGCACTTAATTTCATCCATCAATGGCAAAGGAACATGTCTGGTTTTGTTATAGCGTATGGAATAGCTTCAATTTTAAGTTTAATCTTATATGGAACTTGGGAATTTCCCAATCCCTTAAACAACTCCGGATACTCCACAATAGGATTAATCATATTTGACATTTCTGTTGAAACAATCCGAATATCATTTTTTGAAATTATTCCCAATTTTTCACATGTCTTCCCATCGAACAATGTCCGTTCGAGCTTATCAATAACATACACCAGTGTTTCAATCTTCCTATTATTATATTCAACAACTGTCTTAAAATATTTCTTGTTGATCCGCATTATACAAGCGACGTAACGTTGATTGTAATTGAATGTTACTGAAAAATTTCTGATATACCTTCGTTGAGATACACGTAATATCTGCTACGGTATCAATTTTTACATTATTTACAAGAATAGATACAGTCCATTTTTTTCGATTAGTATTTATTGTATCGCCATTGAACTCAATAACGACAGGGCCCAAAAAGAGGTTTTAAATTCTTCAATCCAGTTTTCGCGCCGCCACTTGCGATAATGCACTTTTACACATTCTAATCAGATGTCTCCGTCTCTCACATCTGAAAATTTTATTTGCGGGACAACTTCGTGGAGTATGTCCTTCACCTCCACATTTAGTACATTCAACAGCTCGTTCAGATTTCATATTGTCCGGTCTTGCCCAACCATTATTTGTTTCTCTGTTTTGTCTGAAAAATTCTTGGTTATGCGGTTTTCTCGATAAAATTCTCTCTACTTCAATTTTCGATTTTTTATCGGGTTTCAAATGTTCGTAAATAATATTACG
Organism: Zhengitettix transpicula; assembly: GCA_037074705.1. Classification (NCBI taxonomy): domain Eukaryota; kingdom Metazoa; phylum Arthropoda; class Insecta; order Orthoptera; family Tetrigidae; genus Zhengitettix; species Zhengitettix transpicula. The sequence continues at coordinate 181,171,812 of CM073591.1, read as the reverse complement.
GTTCACAATAAAATAATCGCGGAAAGCCTTTTTTACATCTTCGTATTTGTTCTTTTTGTAGTCCGTCATTTTTAATTCCAATAAAATATCATCATCTTGTTCGCCCATAAGTTAACCTGTTCAATTTCGGATTTGGAACTAAGTCCGGAAAGAATACGATATCTTTCAAAACGTCGTATACATCGAGTCCATTCATCTGCAGCTTTACTAAAGTATAAAGAATCCGTTGGTTGCCATGCGTTAATTGCACCGACTAAATTCTGTCCGTTGCCTTCCATTTGTTTTTGTTGATAACCACACACTACAGATAATTAACTCAATTTTCTCTCCTGAACTTTCACCGCTGCCATCAAGTTTGATTAGTCAACTCTTTTCTACGTATTATCATTGTTACACCCATGATGTCATATACAGTGCCCTCTACACACTTTTATTTGGCTATTTATTTATCCATTTAATATACTTTTATTGCTACTCCTTGCCTCGACAGCCCATTAAGGTTCGTGGCCTACTGAGACGACTGCCATAATGTCATCTTGCATGACACATTCTGGATTTAGGAGTAACACCTGCTCAGAGTGTCTATTTTCCCTCAACCTTATCTAAGTTTTCATGACCAGGACAAGCACAACCATTCATGCCCATGCCGGGATTCGAACCCGGAACGTTTGCGAGGCGTCTAAACCACAGCATGCCTGCAATTAATATAACGTTCACACACATGTTTCAATTTATAAAACGTGGTAAGAGTTTGAGAAAATACATAAAAGGGAAATATAAAGAAAACTTCTCTCATTTAATGCATAACAACTGAAAGGACGTGACTGATGCAGAACAGTTACACGTACAAAGTCCCAGCCAGTGGCGTAGAGGCGCAGACTCTGAGACTTTCCCCAGCGGCCACGCCTTCTTCAGACCTGGCCTAAGACCTGCAACGTGCTGTTGAGTTATGAACAAACGAGAAAGCTATTGAACACATATTGGGGGCGTAGCTCAGATGGTAGAGCGCTCGCTTAGCATGTGAGAGGTACCGGGATCGATACCCGGCGCCTCCAACTTAATTTTTTTTATAAAATGAAAAAAATTACGTCTGATTGAAAATAATGAATACAAAAAAGTGATAATACCACCCAACGTGTCTGGCATCAAAAGTTTTTGAATTTTGTCACCTGACAAGTGCAGTTGTGTCGCTCTAGACTCTGCTTCGTACCTGACGAAAGGTACAAGGATCCCACTTTTTTGTCTCAATTTTTTGTATCAAAAAGGCAGGCGTTACAAATACGAGGAAATGATCAATGTTACAATTATGAACGATTATCTCCCATTATATGTCATGAAAATTAATCCCTCCGTTTAATGTTATTGACAACTACTTATTTAATCTTAAATTTTCTCATTCTTTCCACCAAATTCAATTTGCTTCTTATTGAATCATTAAAATTATTCAATTATTATTAGCATTTAACTATCGGCCACATAATAACGTTTCTCATGTACATCTTCATTTTTACGCGGTCAATCTTCTATCTAATCTAACAACCAAATTTTATAAATTTAAACTTATTACGTTGCCTTCTGCGTATTGGTTAAGAGTCCAAGACCTTTTACCACAAATTTAATAAGAACCTTGATTACAGTTCTGAATATAATATTGAAGACAGCATTTTTACCAATAATTATTTATTGTTGTGTATGCAGACTATCTGATTTTTGGGTAAATATTACAAAAAGAGAAGGCTGTTGTTCTTAAATGAACTGAAGGGGAAGCAGAGGTTACAGAGCATATTTCAAATTCCATAGTTGAGACAATAACTTTACCAATGACATACACTAATCAGCTGGATATGATTTCGTCACTTCTTCATATTGGGATAACTTTACCAGTCAATCGTCCCTTCGTGGGGACAGATTTAGATTTAGATTTATTATTCATTCCATTATTCCTCGGTCGAGGAAATAGGATACGTCATAATATAACATTACATGAAAAGAATAATTTTTACAAATACAACGTTTAAAAAACAGGCATTGTACTTTACAAAATAATATATGATTTAAAACTAAGTTAACCATTGTACTTAACAAAAATATATAATTTAAAACTACGATAAACATATAAGGACAAGGTTAGAGGTTATGGACGAAGAACATGACTTCCTCCTTTAGTCCTCTCTCACTGTCCTCAGTAGACGCTGTATTTTTCATCTGTTGAGTACAGTTTCGGCAATTTTTTTTCTTTACAAATTGTGGATTATACAACACAATACGTATATACGGAATTACATTGTAAAAACATATTTTACATTATAACCAATATCAAGATGTTTTAAAATATTTATTTAACGCAATATTTAGAATAAATTATTGGCCAGAGAAACTAAAGTTAGCAGAGATAATTTTAGTTAACAAACCTGGTAAAGATCCTAAAAATGTTACTTCTTACCGACCCATTAGTCTGCTCTCAAAACTTCTGGAAAAATTATTGCTTTCAAGAATTGATCCCGACTTCACAGCTAATGACTGGATTCCACATTATCAGTTTGGCTTTCAACGGAGTCATTCTATAACTCAGCAGTGCCACCAAGTAACAAATTACATTAATAGAGCCTTCGAAAATAAAGAATATTGTCCAGCAATATTCTTAGACATAAGTCAGGCATTTGATAAGGTATGGCATCGGGGTTTACTATATAAAATAAAATAAAATAATATGTTCTATAAATTGTTGGAATCATTCTTAACAAACCGAAAATTCCGTACAAGAGTAAAACAAGACGTCTCATCTATACATTCACTTAATGCAGGAGTTCCCCAGGGCAGTGTCTTAGGCCCCCTGTTGTATTTGTTGTTCACCTCTGATCTCCCAACGGTCGAAAATATTGTCCTAGGAACGTTTGCAGATGATACTGTGGTTCTAACCTCACATTCGGATATAAACCAGGCTTCATCACTCAAAAAATATATGAACTTACTTCAAGTATGGCTTCAGAAATGGAGAATAAAAATAAATGAAAAAACGTCGTCTCAAGTAACGTTTACATTATGTAAAAAACATTGCCCACCGATCTTTATAAACAACACAGAGATACCTAAATCACCCTCTGTCAAATAAAATAAATGGATATTAAACAAAAAGAGATGTACTGGTTACTTGGACGCAAATCACACCTCTCCTTAGAAAATAAACTACTACTATATAAAACCATAATTATACCAATATGGACCTACGGGATATAATTATGGGGATGTGTCAGTAAGTCAAATACTGCAATAATACAAAGATGCCAGTCTAAAATATTAAGAGCCATCGTTAACGCCCCCTGGGTACATAACAAATGAACAAATACACAATGACTTAAAAATACCAACTGTTATGGAAACTGCCCATCAAGAGTGTTAGGCACCACGAAAAACTTAAATCACATTCAAATCCATTATTACAACCACTTCTAGAAAATGATGAAACAAGAAGACTGAAAAGAAAATGGCCAGCACATCTCTAGACAAGATTTAGAAGTTCTCTTCGCTGGAGGAGATCTCATCATGCCATAATGTATGATATGTAAATAACATGTCAAAGCTACCACATTAGCTTATAGATTAAAATGCTGATAAATATAATATTAAAAGAAAATTAGATGATTAACATCTAAGTGTGGATACTGGAAAATTATTTTACGTTTTACATTAGGTCGGTTAAGTATGTTTATTAATGGAAATGTTTGGGCATAGTTGGTAGAACATTGCTATTCCCAATGAGGACACAGGAATTTTATAAATATATAAAAATGAATTAATTACGTTTTGTCCCGCTACAAAGTAGTGGTGGATTTGAGTTTCGGAGAATTTGCAATTTTAATAATAAGAAAGATAGCCAAATACAGACAAAATGAGTGATAATATGAATATAATATAGTCCCAACTTACAGTTCGCGCATGAATTAGAATTGAAACATTCTCTTAATTCCCTTGATGTTACTGTATCCATTCACAATTTTATAAATATATAAAAATGAATTAATTACGTTTGTCCCGCTACAAAGTAGTGGTGGATTTGAGTTTCGGAGAATTTGCAATTTTAATAATAAGAAAGATAGCCAAATACAGACAAAATGAGTGATAATATGAATATCACACGTTTCTGGAATCCTTGTGCCGTTCGTCAGGTGCTAAGAAGAGCCTAGAGCGACACAACTGCACTAGCCAGTTGACAAAACTTAATAGCGAAGACAACGCAACGACAATGGGAAAGCAGAAGGGTTAGCGTAACAATAAGGGATGGTAGAAATTGTTGAGTTTCGAAGTGTCTGTTTGTACATTAATTGCTGTGAGAATTGAAATATTTTGAAACATCCAGTGGCGGCTCGTGAGCTTTTTTTATGTACTACATCACCCCAAGCAATCATTTTTACAAGAATAAGTAACAACAATAATGAACCAACATGAATGATAGTGTTAACAATACTCTGACCCGGCACGTAATATGCTACATTTCTAACTCTGTCTACATAATTTCCAATAGTGTCTACTTTTTAAAAGCGGAATAAAAATTTCTAACCCGAAAGTATTTTATACTCAATACATTCAATAAATATAGTCCTAACTTACAGTTCGCACATGAATTAGAATTGAAACATTCTCTTAATTCCCTTGATGTTACTGTATCCATTCACAATACTTCCATTCACATCAATTGATTCAAAAAACCTACATATGCAGGGCGTGTTCTCAATATTCTTTCGGATCATCCTCCAAATAAAAACAGAGCTATGGTATACAATCTTATAGACAGAGCTATATTATTTTCTTACTCCAAGTTTCATCAACACAACTTAAATATTGTCTGGAACATTTCAATACCTAATCAGTACCCTTTAAATTTTATTAATAAGCACATGGACATTAGATTGAACAAAATCCAATATCCTACTGTCACTCGTCATTCCAAATTTTTTTCGTACCCCTTATTACAAATATCTAATCACAAATTCGTACAATTATTTAAATAATAACAAATATTCATCATTTACATATCTACTAATACTCTTTCCAGCTTCATGAAAAATCACAAGGACCAACTTAACACCTACAGCAAACATTGTGTAGTTTACTAAATCTCTTGCTCTAATTGTAATTCCTGCTAAATCAGAGAGATCGAAACAAGACGGATGTAAAGGAATTTTAGTTCTAAATAAATCGCTGAAATGAGCAGGCTGAGGAGGATCAGGTCGGAGGAAAATCCAACGCAGAAATTTCTTCAGTGTAGAAAGGCAGACTTCAGGAAAGGAAAGTTGATAACGTGGGTTTGTTGGTATCTATGTACCTTTCAGAGACATGGACATAAAACAGAAAGCGCTATGAAGTTAAAGACAAAGATAATTATAAAAATAATTAGACTGATAAGGTACCCAGGGTCCTCCATCACTCGAAGATGGTTGCAGCAAGACTGAGTACTAAAGGTGGCTCCGAAGTTGGAGATAAAAACCCCCATCCAAGTGAAAGCCCACTTGCAGAAGGCGAGGAACTAATCAAAGCTTCAGACCAGACCACGTGTTCTGTTCAAGGTCCCTTCCAAAACTGATTCAAACGGAGTTTTGACCGAGACAGCATCATAACCCTAAGCCGCCAATTTTTCGCAATAATTACCTTTCTTTCAAGAGTCGGGAAGCGCGTTAATTCTTCCAGTTTCTGTAGCATTGAAAGCTTTGTAACGCATGTATTTTGGTTTAGTTTTTCTTTGTCTCGGAAGTGTTGTTTGCTGTGGTTTGGAGAATTCGAAATCGTGCTCGTGCGTGGGGGTGGAGGAGATAAATATTTCCATCCAAGTAATTTTCGTGTCCTGTCTCGATTGTTGGCCTCAACATGACAGAATAGTTGGCCATTGTTGACTACGGAACTGCAGCTGCGTGCTATAACTCTTGTAACAATGGAAGAATCAGTGAAACTGATATTTCGACGAAGTTTTCTAATAATGAAAAAAATAAGTAAAAGAATGGGAGGCTATAATGGAGGGAACGGTGATAAGCTTTTGAAACTGGACAGTTGTTCTGCGCTCACCGCAGCTGGTGGATGTGATTATTGCGTTACGTGTATACGTTTTAAGTGTCACCGATCTACAAATCTCATGAATTCAGCTGTAAACGTTTCCAAGTTGTTGCCTCTGATATAGTCCGAGGCAGAATCGTCGTGAGAAAGGGGCCACAATTTGTTAGTGAAGAGTTCATCGAAGCCACACAATTTAGTACGACGGCTTGCCAGCAATCAATCCCGGAGGCCGACGCCTTAGCCAATGGTCAACCCCTGAGTCGACGCCTGCAATGGTCCTGACTAAAGTCATCACTGCATTTAACCCATTCTGCCGGCTGTGAGATACGGAGACGTCGGTACGAGAGCTACAGCAAGCAACACAACACAGAATAGCAGTACGTATTTGGTACGGGAAGCAGATCTCTTCTATGTAAAAACCATAGGTGCGTGAGATAAGAGTTTTTCATGCTTACCTGTAATACACATATAAAATTTCTTTAATGGTCAATACTTTTTTGATTTAACGTAAAATCCCAGCCCCACAAAAATTATTCTTTACAACTTCGTATCATCTGGGTGTCTGTAACAACCTATTATTACTATTACATCGTTCGTAACCATAATCTGAATAGCTAACATTTCCTCATCTTTATCTGGCCATACAAATTCTATCATTATTTCTATTTTCGTGAAAATGAGTGCTCCTCCACCCCTCCCCTAAAAATTGTGTAATCCAATCAGATCACTATCCTTTTCTGATTCATCCAACCATGTTTCTGTAGCAAGAACTATAAGTATCTATCAATTGCTAGAATTTGACCCATTTATTTACGACACAGAGTTCATGGTTCAGGTTTACGGGAATGCCGAACACAGCACCCGTATCCCCTAATATATTGTCATGCCAATTAATAAAGACATTAATTGTGGAGATTGATAATCTAAATTGTTAGAGAAACATTCTTGACGGCGGTACAACAGCAACAATGTAGCAGAGTATTGTTTCTTTGTCGGAAGAAGCAATGCGCGCTCAAAATTGCGAGACGGTTGTTCAGTTGGCTGGAAGGTTTGGTCAAGTACAAGTCTTACTAAAATAGACGAGATATTCTTTTTAAAAGTAAAGTTAAGTAGAAGGAGACAGACACAACAGAAATTGGTCAAGTTGAAATAGACAAGACCAGTTCAAATATTCAAAGGGAACTTGCAAAGAAATATCGAGGATTATCAACCAACAGAGTTGATTGGGCCATGAACGTTTTGCTCATAGACAAAACATTTACGCAAGCAGAACTATAAAACCTGCTAATCTTGGCAGCCGCGAGTAAGTCAACCGAAGGGAGAGACGAATAGGAGGTTCCTGGTTCCTGATTTAGTTCTAAAAATATTAATTTTAGAATCTGTGAGTTTTAGTAGAAGCTTTGCAAAAACCCGTCATAATGCTTCGTAAATCAAAAGTATCCTGGAATGCTGGGCAGCCGTGAGTACCAATATAAAACAATTAATTATGTAAACCGGATTAAAAGATAGACGTCAGATTTCGTTCTCTTCCTTTGATAAAATTTGTTAAGTAGAATCAATCTTATTAGTATAATTTCGTCGACAAGTAAATTTCGTCTTTGTTAATTGACGAGTAAATCTTTTATTGAAATTTGTGTTGATAAGATTTCTAAATAAATGATTAGCCATTATCAAACCCAGTAATGACCCTGAGATAAATTCTATTTGTAATTATTTGTGTAATTGTTTCAAGTATTGCCACAATAAATTCTTTTGTTTGTTAAAATTAATTTTTTATTTATTAAAAGTCAATTTTTTTTAATTATTACAATATACTATCGTAATTTGCAATGGGAGAAAGTCCTTCAGCCTTACTCTGGCTAAGCCTTTCTTTTGATTGATGCTCAGGGATTTATGAGAAAGGATTGTGATTGGCTCCCCCACCTTGGAGTTATCGCGGAATTGCGCATATACCCACAACGGTTAGGCGCTCCCAGGGCCATTGGCGTTCTACAAGGGGTCTACTGAGGTTTCAGTATCAGACCTGTCCAACCTCCATAATTTTTGGTAGCAGTTACGCAGGCCGAAATGCTAATATCATCTCGAGGGAATTTTCTGCGCAACCCACTGCGACGATTACAGGCGTGAGCCGAGCTGCTGCCCGGCAAACTAGGCAACAGTTAAGACTACCAGATTTTTTTATGTAGGTTCTGGTCGACCACACGCATTGTTTTTTAAGGATTCACATGCATTGCGACCCATTCCAATGCGACGGTAGAGTTGCACTTTTATGGCTACGACGTACCCCATTCCCACCAAGTGGATCGGCCAATGACATTTACACTTCCAGGGCAGCGACGTACACCCGAGTGGATCAGCCAATGACGGTTTCGTCATCGGTTAACTAAGGCTGGTCACCCTAACATCTTTGTCCTAGAGCTATACGCCCGCCTTGAATCGGGCTCAGTTACCAGTGCTTCCCGCACCTTTCGTCAGTAGTTAAAAAACGCAAGAGCCATAAGAACGACACGCCGCACAAACCAGGTGACTAACTGAAAAGAAAAAAAAAGGGAGGATAGCTTCACAATAAGGAAATCGAGCCATTAGGAAGATATAAAGTATGAGTTTGTGCGTTATTGCAGTGATGTTAGATTTAATACGAAGCTTTTCTGATATAATTCTGGAATAGTACCCGGTGTCAACATCTTAAATTTTAGCATTTCGCCAATCAAATGAATGTTTCGAATTGACAATATGTTTGAACATTAGTCTGTTTATCTATTGGAAGTTTGATATTGGGACATATCATTTAATACCCATATCAAGGATATATCAACATTTGGTAAATATCAATTTCATAAGTACATAGCTTACTCTTACCACTTTATTAGTAACGCCTCCAATATATCATGTAACAAGAACCAAGTAATAAGCGTAAAAGTATGCCCAGATAACATTAATCCAAAACTAAATTAGATTTACAGAAAATCCCCACATACTGAATGCCTGATGCTGTGTCAGTATGCAAAATATAGAAAGGGCAGAATGTGACATTGATCTTGGTTCACATAGAATAATACATATTAATGAATGTAATTTAGATAACATACTGATAAAAGCACAAAACATGGATAATAATAGAAAATAATAATTGATTAATCTGCCCCAATTCTCATTTTTATATTTTCTAATGACCTGAATTTTGACAATAAGTTCTGTCCTCCACTCACTATACCGAAAATACACCTAATTTAGGCCAAATGCACACATTACAAAGGGGCTGTAAAATAGATTTACTCACATTAAGTCTAACCACGAAAGTTCAGTATTCTAAGTTCATTGCTTATGATGGAATGCCTCCAAGTTGTAATAACTTTCTCCCTTTCCATATTTTATTTTGACTTGTCTAGCAAAAACCAATTGTAGCTTCCTTCTCCTGGAATTGTCGACTACCATGATGGTACCCAAAAATCACTAGTTCAGGGAAAATATATGATGCAGCTTAAAAATTCCATAAAATTGTAGTTATTCAAATAATTTTATTAGATCAAATGATAACATACCACAAAAGGTAAGTTCATTGTATGTATTTATCCTTATAACATTAATATCATTGTGTTCAAAATTAACATCATGGTGTCGGATAATGTGTGGGAGGTATTCACCACCGTCAAAGTGTTCCTGTCCTCCATCATGTGGGGGGGGGGGGAGGGCAACTTCTTTCACTTTTCAACCATCCCTGACCTATGATGTATCTGGAGCCCAGTCCATCTGGCCCAGTGTTTAGAAGCAACGGTGTTCCGTGGGTTATAATAAGCATATTAATTAACTCCACTCATGTGTCCGAGTCATTAACGGAACCTCCACTCTAACACATGATCTAAAATCATCTGCCACAAACATTTCCACTGTCTTGAATCTACATCAAATTTATTATTAGATGCTCCTTTCATTAGATTATTTTCAATTATTAGTTCAATTTAATTGATTATCTTCATTATTGAGTAACCACATTTTAATACCTTAACGTGTGGACAGTCAAATCATTTCAATTACTATCATTATGGTTTATTACAATATATTGTATTATTCAAAAAGGAGGCCGTTAATTAAATGAAAAATTATTCAACTTTACAAACAAACAAATTTATTATCAATGTTTAAACACAATTACACAATTTAAAAATATATCTCAGGGTCTCTACTGGGTTTGATAATGCCGAATCAGTTTATTTCTCAACTTAAACACAAATTCCAATTTAAAAGAGAAAAGATTTACTCGTCAATTAACTATGACGAAATTTAGTTGTCAATAAAATTAAACTAAAAAGATGGATTCTAATTAACAAGTTTTAATCAAAAGAAGAAAACGAAATCTGACGTCTATCTTTTAATTAGGTTTACATAATTATTTGTTTTATATTGTTACTCACGGCAGCATTCCACGATACCTTGTAATTGACGAAACACTATGGCGGGGTTTTGCACTGCTTCTAAAAACTCACAGATTCTAAAATTAATATTTTTAGATCAAAAATCAAGAACCAGGATGAACCTCCTTTTCGTCTCTCCCTCGGATGACTTCTGCTAATCCTGCCCGGCTATGTTCACAAGACTGTTTGTGCTTAGAAGGTTTCGTAGTTCTGCTCAAGTGAATATTTCGTCTTGAGCAAAATGTTCATGGACCAATCAATTCTGTTGGTTGGTAATCCTCGATATTTCTCTGCAAATTTCCTTTGAATATTTGAAATTGTCTTGTCTATTTCAACTCGACCAATTTCTGTCGTGTCTGACTGCTCACTGCTTCTACTTAACTTTACTTTTTAAAAGAATATCTCGTCTATTTTAATACGACCTGTACTTGACCAAACCTTCCAGTCAACTCAAACTTCTCAATATCTTCCTGCGACCAAGCCTTCCTGCTAATGCAACCTGAACTCTACCATATCATAATGTGAACTGCCCTCTCTCGTAATTTTGAGCGCGCATACCTCTTCCGACAAAGGAAACAATGCTTGGCTACATTGTTGCTGTGTTCTGTACCGCCGCCACAAAGGATTTCTCTAACAATTTAGATTTTCAAATTTACAATTAATGTCTTAATTAATTAGCATTACAATATATATATATATATATATATATATATATATATATATATATATCCTTAAATTTAAAGTCTCGCCACACAGGCTTGTACGTAGAGATTATTAATGGGTGGCTTCCTGATCTGGAAATTTTAGGTAATCTTCATCTCTTTTAGCTTTTCAGACTTTTAAAATAATCATAATTATGGTTTACTCAAATATTGTCCGTAATACATCAAATTGTTGAAGAGTTACAACAAGCGATTTTATTTGTCATATAATTTTAAGTATTATACTTTATATTTCATTCATTTTGAATAAAAGTATTGGTTCGAGTAAGAAAATACACATATTTTTTTCATTATTCTGAGAATTATTATATTATCATAGTTTACAATAACAGAAAGGTTAATCAAGAATATTAATTTACTGTGAAAATTACATAAAAAATTCAAATAGTCAAGAAAACATGCGTCTTGTAACAGGTTCACTTCATGATATTAAAATTTGCATTTAAAAAAAATCTTAATAATCCACAATTCATACACACAAGAAAAAACATATAAATAGAAATATTAAAAAAATCTATTGTGTTGTTGGTCCAACTGTTGACCAAGATGTAGGATATTTCTAGCCCTCACGCCACTTTCGAGGCACATAAATGAGTCAAATAATCCATTAAAATAAGCCCGTTGAAAAGAATTTCGTAAAAAATATTGGTAAAAATTGCTATCCAACGCAGCAAAAATCTCTGCGAAGAATTTGTGTGTAACTTATATGTGTAAATCATATCTTTAATTGGCATGTATACATTTATTATTTTTCACGATTTAAGTGAATATACAGTTCTTTCTAAGAATATGACGTCGAATAATGATTTCAAAGTTTCCGAAAATTTATTAATGCCTGTTGTGTTTAAATGCAACCCATCATTTGAAAAGCAAGAATCATCTAAAAACTTATTTAAGTTTACAAAAATGGCATGTGTTTTGTCACATTCTCTTTGTATACTGTCATTAATTGTATTAATATATGATTTATTTATATTAAATCTATACAGTACGGAACTTACTATAATTAATGATTTGGGAAATTTCTTCTGAGCTGTTAGTATCAAATCTCTCATTTTATTGCAAATTCTGGTACTATTGTCAATATTAAGATTATTTGTACCAACGTGTAACAAGACCACTAAAGGGCAAATCAAATCTTTGTAATTCATTAACATTAATTGCAATTGTTCAATTCTCATACCAGGGTATGCTTTACAAATACAACACGGCAATCTGACGCTTTTAACAATCGAATCTCCATAAATAATACAATATAGTTCTTTTGTATAATCGTCAATAATTCTTGCCATACCTTAGTCCTCGTATGGAATAGTTGGTCAAGATTCTCAATTCGATGCTTGAATTCCTCTCATGAAATAGGTTCGCGTATATGATCTAAACTGTTCCAAGTCTGGAAATTTAATGATTCCAATTGTATTACCAAATATAAGTAAGCAGTATTTTAAAAAAATGAGTTTATGCTGTCAACAGATCGCATTGTTGCCGATATCACATATGTCTTACTTGATGAACTGTACTTAGTTTTTAAGCAAAATAATAATACTGACCGCCAAGGACCGTGTAGTTTTAATTGATTAATCCAAAGATATATAAACAGTGTTTATATGTCTTTAGATAAATCCAAAGAGATATATAAACATAATAGAGTGGCTATATCAGCGTTACAGCGCTCTGGGTGGCAGCAACAAACAACACTGACCGCCATTTTTTAGTCGGTCCACCTCACCTAAAACCCGATTTGTGTTATGCTACTGATGGTGAAAGTTTTGAAGGATTTGTGTTAAAATTAATTGTTTGTTATTATAAATCATGCCAAGCGTGTGTTCAGCCTACAATTGTAATAATCGTAGTTCGAAAACACATGAAGTATCGTATTTTAATTATGTATCAGCATAATAATAATAAGAAAGATAGCCAAATACAGACACAGTAAGTGATAATATAAATACTGCACAACGTTTCTGGGATCCTTGTCCTTTCTTCAGGTGCTAAGAAGAGCCTAGAGCGACTAACTGCACTCGTCTTTTGACAAAAAAAAGCTTTGGAGGTGCTGTTGTGTTGCTCTGGACTAGGAACGGTTACATGTTGCAAATAGAATGACGAGGCTACACATTCAGTATGAGGCACAGAAAATGAAGGTAGCATTGGCTGCCCAGACACTAAGCAATTCTGTAGCAGATGCCATGATTTTTTGTAGAGACTTGAGTTTGTCTGAATTTGTAAATTGGGAGGGCACGGTAAAAAAAATAAAAATGGTAGATAAAGCATTTGATTTGTTAAATTCGTGCAATGTTATGAACAAGGGTACAAAAAGTCCTGTGTTTAGAGGTAATAGAGTGACATTATGCAACACAATAGAAAGATCTGTACAGTATTTTATGAATTTAAAGCTGTACGATGGGAGTTTATTAATTTGTCAGGGAGGAAGTTGTGTGTGTGTGGGATTGTTTTAGATCTTCTCAGTTTGAGGCAACTGGTAGAGAAGTGTGTGTGTGGAACGATTCTGCACTTCTCAAATTTATATTAAGTAGGAGAATGAGCCAGGACCATTTAGAACTCTTCTTTTCTTGCATACGAAGATGTGGGGGAAATAGAAATAATCCAAATGCATTACAGTTCAGACCAGCATGTAGGAAATCTTTGATTACGCAGATAGAACTATCCAAAAGTGCCAATAGTACGGGAGGAATTTTGGAGACACTGGTTGTACCAATTGAAATTTTTTTAAAAATCTTGTGCAGATCACAATTTTGATCATGATTACATCCCAGAATATGAGAGATTAACATAATGTTCAGAAAAAGTGGTAGAATATATTTCAGGAAGTGTTGAAAGGATGGTGGTAAAAAACCTTAAGTGTTTAGGTTGTTTAGAGGTTCTCCTTGCTCCTCGCTCTGAAAGAAAAACGGGATTTTAAAATAAAGGACTTTAAAGACAAGTTAATCAACCCGTCTAAAGACGTTGTGAAATTATTTACACTTGCTGGAAAAGTATTGAGGAATAATGAAACACACACAGGAAAGAAGAATTTGCTATTAAAATTGTGTGTGGAGGTATTCCGGATGTTGGGACATAAACAAATTTTATTTTGTGAATACGACCATTTAATTGATTCGGCCGAATTTGGTGAGGAAACTCACTACTCAATTTTAATAAAGGTTTTATTAAAACATTACTTCAATTGCAGAATTCGTTATTATGTGTAAAGAAAAAGCAATTGATGAAAGAGGACGCAACATCAGGCAATTGTATACAAAACTGATATTATTTAAAGGCCAATAAATTTTTCTATGCCTTAAATGTGTTATATTTACTAAAACCTAAAAATTGTTGTCCGTAGAGATTTAGTTTTAGGTCATTTGTGCGACAGAGTTCAAAGCTAGCAGACGATGGGGAACAACCACCAGACAGTATAAAACATGGCGGCTGAGTTTTCAATTGCTTCAAATATGGCGGCGACTTGCCCAGTCTATGTTGTTTATATATATCTTTGGATAAATCTATAATTATCAAATAAAACAAGGTAAATGTGTTTAATCTATGACATAAAAAACTCAGTGTGAGGGAACTCTTTGTAAAGGACGTTCTTTGAATAACACTATTTATTGTATCGTTAAAATATAAATTAATATATATATAATCTATTGAGAAAACAAATAAATAATAATCAGACAATTTTAAGTCAAAAAAGGAATTTATTAATGTAGAATTAAACAACGTTTCATCGCCTATTTTGCAACGTTATCAGGTTCAAATTTAAAACTAAAAAAGAACAAAACAATTACAATGATTAGAATAACATTTTAAAGAAACATTTGGTAGATAACAAAAAATATAAATTATGTTATACTTACAAAATTTTGATAGGTCTATGCTGACTGCCGCGGCCGAAATGTACAATTTAAAACGAGAACTACCAGTAAAAATTAATTTACATTTTTGGGTGTGGTTTACAATGGAATCATTATAAAATTTGAAATTATAACAATATATAAATTAAACATTACAAAAGCAAACTGTCAAATTTTATTCAAATTGTTAGTATAATTTTTTATGTTAATAGCTGTTTTATAGGATCTGATATATAGCATTTCACTCATTAATCTCGAAAAGTAGTTCGTTTCCTCGTCCAAAATTGATACTTTACATGTGTATTAAAACTCGCTTCAAGCATTAATTTGATCAATACCACTCGAAAATTGTCGTTTCAGAGATTACTCATTATCAAGATAATATTTTTGTATAAAAAAGCAAACAAAATTTGCTTCCTTTCCTTCTTACAAAATATAATAAACACATTAAATAATTATAATGCAGTTAATAACGAATTCAACCAACTCTGCTGGCAGACAGACCTCCACGATGAAACTCCCACCGACTGTTGACGACTGATGTCCAGCTGATTACTCTCGGCCCCTTAGCTTGGCCTACCATCCGATGATCTCTCCTTAATGCAAACTCCCAACTGTTCATAACATTGTTTCGGCCACTTTAACTTGGCCTTGCGGACCTGAACCAACGCTCTCCCCGCTGACACGTCCGTCTCCAGTCCACACGAAATGATAATGATCTCTAAATTGTCCAACTGCCCTCTTATTTATATCCCGGCTCCAGAATCTTCCCTTGTTTTCACAGTTTTTTTGCATTTCTACTTTCGCCAAACAAACACCATCTGTTGCCGTTCTCCCGCTCCGATAGCCACTCAATGAATTAAATTAAACGTTTCCTTTTAATATAATTGCATTGTCCAAAAACCTTCTGTCATTTATGCCATTAGGATTCTGTTGTCCAGATGTTGCTCACAACCAATTAGCCCTAAGAGCTGCAAAACGCCCCAATTATTTGTCCTTCCCCTCTCTAAAAGTCACTTATCCATCATTTACCATTATTTTTTATATGTACACACCACTCAGAGGATCCCCAGTCTGAGTTTGTAATCAAATCTGATAAAAATAAGAACAGAATTCCTGTCCTTCTTTACTGGTTATTATATTATGATCAAATAAATATTTAACGGGATTAATGACGCTAATAATATTTTTTAATATATATATATGTATGGAGTTGCATTAATTAAAATTACCCAAAACCCCGATATAGGAATCGAATTCGGGGTTATGGATGCCTCTGAGATTAATTATCTATATAATGAAGCTATTCAAAAATGCATTGTTTTTCATATTGTAATGCCAATTAATTAGAACATTAATTGTTTCAACATAAAAAATCTAAATTGTTTGAGAAACCCATTATAGCGGTAGAGCTTTAGAAAAACCGGCTCTGTTCCTTTGTCGGAAGGTCCGTCAAAATGGCGTATGCGCGCTCAAATTTCGAGTCGAGATACAGTTCGCAGGAAGTTTTGGTGAAGTACAGTTCGCTTGGAGATTTGGTGAGAGAGAGTTCACGGAAAGACCTCGTCGAGGTATAACAGTTTTTGGAAGGAGAATTAAACAGGGTTGGCAATTATTAGGACAAAGTAAAACATTCATGAAAGTATAATGTCGAAACCTGCTAAGAAAAAGCAGTTGGTGTCCATAGCCGGCCAAAATAGCAAAAGTTTCGGTTTAAGTCCGGAACAATAAAGACTACCCAATCGACAAATGGCAGAATTCACCTAAGGCGAGCAGTCAACCGATACATGACGAAAGGAGGGTCATCCGAGTTCCTGACGACATATAAAATTTTGGCTTAAAAGTTTGGTGTAGAATCTGTGAGTTTAGTAGCAGCGTAAAACCCCACAATAGTGTTTTCGAAAATTAAAGGTACGCTGGAATGCTGGGCTGACGTGAGTAACAATTTACAAAACAAACTATTACGTAAACGTAATTGAAAGATAGCCGTCAGATTTCGTTCTCTTTTTGATTAAAATTGTTAATCAGAGTCAATCTTTTTACTTTTAATTTCGTTCACAACTAAATTTCGTTCTAGTCTAATTGAGGAGTAAACTTCTTCTCTTTTAATTGTGGTTTGTTGATGATAAGATTATAAATATTATTGATTCGTCCATTATCAAACCCAGTGAAGACCCTGAGAAATTCAATATTATAAATTTGTAATTGTTTTGAGATATTGCCACAATAAATCTTACGTTTGTAAATTTCATTAATCTTTCATGACAGAAGGTTGTTTGGACGATGTAATTATATTAAAAGGAAACGTTTAATTATAATTGATTGAGTGGCTCTCGGAGCGGGAGACGGCAACAGATGGTCTTTGTTTGGCGAAAGTGGAAATGCAAAAAAAAACCTGTGAAAACAAGGGAAGATTCTGGAGCCAGGATATAAATAAGAGGGCAGTTGGACAGTTGATGAGCATCATTATCATTTCGTGTTGGAGAGGAGACGGACGTGTCAGTGGGGAGAGATCGTTGGTGCCGGTCCGCAGGGCCGAGGTAAAGTGGCCGAAACAATATTATGAACAGTTGGAAGTTTGCATTAAGGAGAAATCATCGGATGGTAGGCCAAGCTAGGTGGCCGAGAGTAATCAGCTGGACATCAGTCGTCAACAGTTGGTGGGAGTTTCATCGTGGAGGTCTGTCTGAAAGCAGAGTAGTTTGAATTCGTCGTGAGGTTCACATCGTCAAGAGGAGGTGGCTGTGATAGCAGAGTGTGAGCGCCGCCTGGTGCCTTTTAAGCCTGTATGAAGTTAGTGTGTGGACCAGAGACCTTGTAAGTTTATTTTTCTGAATTCATAATTGTAAATTGTTAAAAAAGGGTAAAAAGTCAGATTTCGTCTCATTTCGTTTCTTTCGTTACAATCGTTTCATTTGTTTCACTCGTATCAATCATTTCAATTATTTCGTTTTTTCATTTATTGTAACTGTATTTGTTTAATTGTAACATTTTGTTCCGTTTCCTTATCAACCCAGTAAAGACCTTGATGGTACCGAGTCCAATTATTTAAAATGTATTGTAGGTAAATAAAATTGTTTTGATTTATAAAATTTCATCAGTTTTGTGTAAATGTAAATTTGTGTCTTACTAAATAAAAATAAATTGTTTGTTTAAATGGGTAGTTTTTTTTATTTATGTATGTATACAATATATATATACATATATATATATATATATATATATATATATATATTGTAATAAACAACAATTGAGCTTTATTTAATTTATATTTAGAGAATTTGAAGAATTTACCTCACGTGAAGCGCCATTTAGGTAATAATTAAATGGAAGGCGTTAATTAAATGAAATAATAATCAAAATTAACAAATATAATATTTATTTATTTTGTGGCAATAACGATAATTACAACAAAAGTTGAGATCTTTTTCTCTCTCAGGGCCTCTACTGGGTTTGATAATGGACATAACAAATTGATTTAAAAATCTTATTAACAAAACAGTTTACAATTTACCTAAACAATATGTCGATAGAAAGAAATTAAAAGTAAAGAAATAAACTCTGATTGACAATTTAAAAGAGAACGAAATCTGATATATTCTAATTAGCGTTTACAATTAATCATGAGTTTTGGCTTTGTTACTTACATCTGTCCAGCTGGTACCAGCATTCTTTTTGGGTTCGAAAGTACACTATTGCAAAATTATACACTGATTCTAAACATCAACTCACAGATTTTACACTATTAAAGCCAAAATTGATAGGCTCACAGGAACTCGGATGATCCTCCTGAATGTCAGCTATCTGATGTCTGCTCGCCTTACCGGAACCCTATGATTAGTAGATTTATTAGTCTTTTACTGAATTATATGTAAACTGCAACGTAGCTCCTTGACGATTTATTTTAACTGTTTATTCTTTCGGAGCGAACTAACTTTTATTTAGCTCCTGGCTGTAGACTTAAACTGCTCTTACTTTTCAAATATTTACGCTGCAATATTTGCGGCGTGAATGTTTTCTTCGTATTAACTTACAACTTTAACTTGTTATACAGTGACGATGTCTAGTCTCTGCTCAAATTATATTTCTTGTTATGCTCCTCATAATGTCTTTCCGCCATCAGCTCCTAACAATCTTTCTCCGCTAACTAACAGTTATATTACTTGTTCTGCTCCTCACGATGTTTTTTCCGCGAACTGACTCCTAGTTCTCTCGAGTTTTAGCGTGCATACGCCATTTTTGACTTTTTGACAAAGCAAAGTGAGCTCGCTTCTCTCATTGTTGCTTTGTTCGCTCATACCGCTATAATGGATTTCTCAAACAATTCAAATTTTACGTCCAAACAATTAATGGCCTAATTAATTGGCATTACAACATATTCTGGGTACCTAAGACATCTTATAAATAAACATAAGCCACTTTGAAGTCAGAAAAAATATATTTAAGTTCAAATTGACTATTGTTTATTTATAAGTTGAAACAGAAATAATCCTAACGCTTTGTATTTCAGAGAAGTGTTTAATTACACAGATAGAACCATCAAATAAGGTTACATTACATAGGGGACGATATGTGGAAACACTTGTGATAACTACTGCAAGCTGTCTTCAAATCTCATGGTAATTATGACCCAGAATATGAAACGTTGACATTGTGTTCTGAGAAGGTAGTGAAATACATTTGTGGAAGTGTTAGCCAAGTGAGCCTATACAATCCTTCTAAAGATGTGATTAAACTGTTCAACGTGGCAGAAGGTGTTAAGGAATGGCGAAGAAGAATTTTCTATTAAGATTGTATGCAGATGTTTTCAGAACGTTGGAGCATAGAATGACTATTTTGTGACCTTGAATACTTGACGGTTACCTCTGAATTTGGAGAGGAATCTCAGTATTCAATTTTAATACAGAAGTTTTTAAAACATTACTTAAATTGTAGATTGCATCATTTGTGCAAAACTAAAGCTATGAATGAAAGAGGAAGACAGATAAGACAAATAAATGTACACAAAAAAAAACTGTTTAAAGGACAATAAGCCAAATAAATTTTTAAATTGGTCTATACCATAAAAGTGTTTCTTGTAATTTATCCTTATAAGCTTTACAATATATTGAATGTTAGTAGAGATTTATTTTTAAGTCATTTTCACGGCATACAATAATGATTCAATGCTAGCAGACGACAGGGAACGCCCACCATTACACTATAAAACATGACGGCCGAGTTTTCAATTTGCTTCAAATATGACGGCGCCTTGTCCAGTCTATGTTGTTTATATATGTATTTGTAATTTACTAAATATAAAGAGAAATTATATACTCCATTTAACAGAAAAAAATTGTACTTCTTCCAACAACTTCCTTGGCCGAAAATATTTATTAGATTATATATATTATTTTATTTAATACATTTCAGAGTAAGTTACAATTTTCTTCATCAATCCTTTAACCATTAGTTATTGACGGATATCGTATTTTGTGTTTAAAAGTATCAGTGTTGTACCAGAACTTTGACACTGGGTGTTGAGAGAAAATTTAATGTCCGCGGTCAGCGATGAGCGTGAAGTGATGAAAGATAGGCGGAGCCGCCCTTGCTTCTTGTAACCAGCGGAACCCAAACCCACTGTATTGTAATGGGACGTAAAAGTGAGCGGAGTCGCTCAGTCTACCAGCCCCAGTCACTCAACGCTCGTATCGTGCCAGAGTCTCCCCCTAACAAATCTTCTTTTCTCTTTGTCTCCAACACTTGGAAGTTTATTATCCAAGTACAAAACAGTCCCTATCACTGAATTACATTACATGGGTATCCCACTATAGAATAAACTTCCCCAAAATATAAAAACTAATTACAAATATTTTCGAATTAATTCCACTCACTCACTGTTTTTACTCAGTGCACAGAATATATGGATACCAATGTTTCATTGACTCAATAATCTAAAATATTTTTTTACTTTAAATATAATCATTTCATACTTCTAATTGTAATGTATCTTTGCAATATATTATTCTAATAAATATTTATTTATTCAATATTTTGACTTGTTCTACTCTGTGTATAAAGAGATTTTTGAACCAAACAGATAGTCAGCAAATGTTCCACTTTGAATTGACGAGTTCATAAAGTGATCTAGAAGTTCAGCTAAAGTATCTCTTCTTCAGTAGGATAGTGTTTATTTCATTCGATTCACTGCTATATTTATTTTTGAATACATACTTCTTCTATTGTTATTTCATACAATTCAATACTGGGAATTACAAATACCACTGGTAACAATATTCTCAGGGTCTCGTTAAACTCTGCCTGAGCGCCGAGGTACACTTGTGTATCGCAAATAAATAAAATGATCCCATGTAAATTTTGTCGTCGCTTAATGTGTACTATTAGTACACTTATAGGGTGATATCTAATCGTTCTGATATAACATCTTAGACCAATCGTGACATTATGAGTGCACCAAATTAATAGGCCAAAACAGTCTTAAAGTACACAATTTTATGCTACTTTGTCGCACTACTGGCGTCTTGCGTAGTAGTTAACTTTCAAAATTATAAATGACACTACTGTGTGAAAGTACTTTACATACAAAACCTTTAAAATTATAGATACGTATTCTTTAAACACACAGGATAGAACTCACTTTCCAGAGTGACTCAGATAAGATTTACGAGCCTATACTTCCTGGTTTTTACCTTTGGTTAAGCCATATCTTCTCTCGAATTGCTTTGGCATTCAATGTAATGTGTCAAGCTAATTGCTACATATCAAAATACATTTGCGTCGCAAGATATGGGTCTGTGTTGTTCTTGCTGTGACGATACATCTAAAGTCGTCACTCCAGATTTGGATATGCGGAGGAAACAACAAGCAGAAGCGGCAGAACGAAGAATGAAGATCGAAGAATCAAGAGGTGTAAAAGATCCAGCTCGCGTCAAACGTCAGTTACAACAAAACAGAGTAACTCAAACGGAAGCGAACGTTTCTACACCATTGAAGTGGCAATTAGGTTGACGTTTTCCCCCAAGTTTACCACGGTTTACCCAAATATGGCCATATCGTAAGAGGCCCACGTTTTTCACTGTGCACGACAGAGTTTAATACGAGAATTTCTGTAAATATTCAGAATATAGAATTACTTTCTATGTTTCAGGTGTTCTTAAAATTAAATACATTATTGTAAAAATCAAATTTCGTTATATTGTACACTAATGGTTAAGAAAGTTACTAAAGAAAGTAAGGGTTTATTAATTTTTTAACACAGCTACACACAATATTTAATGTCATTGTTATGTTTTCAGTAAGTAACTGAGAAATATATAATTGTGATGGCAGCGGCCCAATGAAGTCCTGGAATAGAATTATGAACTGTAATCCTATCTGATATTTTTCTTATGGGTGCCTTGTGAATACCACTGTACTTGTTTATCAGTTTCAATAATTACTTTTGGGCTTGGTTGCATGTGATGTAAAATAATATGGATTATTATGAATGAATATTAATGTACTTACTCATAATTACAGACATATGCATAATTAAAGTTTGTCAACAATAGGCAGCCAGCTGACTCTAGGTGGTTAGGTGAACAAGAATCACATAAGACCTCATGAATTCATCAGTACAGAGAACATACACAATTCCTAAGCACATTTCCTTCATTTTACACTTAAAAACCTTGAAAAATCTTGCGTGTATCATGCCGTATACGGTCTCAAGAATAAAATAAATATGGTGATGTTTTCATTATGTGCATTCAACATGAATTTTGGACATCTAGGCATATTATTTTTACTTTTACTAAAAATGATCAATTATATAATGGGAAACCGGCACCTCAAATTGATGTGATGTCAACAAGAGAAATTTTAATAACCAATAATCTCAATATTTATGAATGCAATAGAAAATGCTGCAGTTCAAAGAAATATACACTATAAATTTTGCTCTTTACTATGCCAAATGCCTTAATGAAACAACTAGATTTTTATGACTTCAGTAAAGTTGTCCAGTAATTCAAAATAAGTATATAACCAATGTGTTATATATTTTCTGTTTAAACGTTTTGTCTAAATATGAACTCTAATAATATATGTCAAATGTTGAGTCAGAATAAAGGTTGAGATAATTTAAATAATTTGTTCCATTACTCATGACACCATAATTTTAGGTACAAATTAATGTTTATGAAACAGTTTAATCAACAAACAGAATCTTGTTGAACTATTCATTGGTTTATTGCTATTGTTCATATGTATAAATATTACATACTGCTTACTTGAACCATAATTCAATACAATCAGTGTAGTATACTAATATAGAAAGGATTGAAAATTTTTATACCATAAAAATTCATTATTTCCCACAGTTGTACATGATGTTACTGAAATATTTACATTTCCTGTAACAAAAAGTAAAGGTTAAGGAACATTAGTTAAATACAGACTAATATAAATATGTCAGGTAAACAAAGTGAAGAGAAATTGAAAATGGGACTTATAAGTATGTATTTCAAAATTAATTTTTTTTTTAGCAATTTGGTTTTACTGAGGAATTTATATAATTCTATCCACTAACTACCATTGCTGAATTTTATTTGTAAAAACTTCCAACATGTCTTAAATCATATTGTGGGAATTTTTATATTTATTTTTTCGGTTTTCTGCACCTTTTCATTTATCATGTACTTTCCTTGGCAGAGAGATCCATCACTTTTTTCATAGGCAAGTCACCCTTACCTAGGTAACACTGCGAAGTAACATACAAGACAATTGAAGAAGGATTAAAACACAGGGTCATTGAAAAAGAATGCTGATATTCCAAATAAATAAACACACATGAATTGGAATTTAGTACTAAAATATTAAGAAAAGTACAAAGTTTTATACCTTTTAAATACGTTTCAATACAAGAATTATTTGTGTGTGTTCAACAATTATTTTTTTATGAGGTTTGAAAATCCTGGCATTCTTTTTTGATGACCCTGTAATATGAGCCATGAGCAAAATGACAATCTGTCAGTTTTCTCATTCACAGAACAAGGCTGTGACTGGTGGTCACTATATATTCTATTCACATATTAGTTGCTTGAAAAAGATTGCTGCCAATGGTGCCAATAACAAAAGGATTGAAAGTGACCTCCAACAAGCAAACAAAAAACACCAGGAAGACTGTTCCAGAAGTCCAGTGAGGATGAAACGAAGTAGCTATTATTAATACTAAATTAGGATCTAAGTAATCTCAAATATACTTTACTTATTGTTCTTATAAAAATCATAAAACAAAATTATTTGTAATAAATGTAATTTAGAAATGTGTGGAAACAGACAATAAAATGTACACATTAATTTATCCTGCTCCTAGTTCATGTATATTTTGATTTAATCAGTTCTGATGATTGAAACAAATTTAATTCAAGTCAAGTATTATCACTACTTATTGTTATATTCTATTCTCAAGTTTTTCAGATATTATAATTTACCAAAATTATGTTGTATTAGAGTGAGAGGTAAAAACTATGAGATCTAGTGAGTTGTTTTTCACTTTAAGGAACACTATTGTATAATTTTGAATTATGCTTAGTATCAATTTAATATTCATCAAATGCTTTTACTGTAAGTTTGTATCATTGGTATTAATAAAATATTAATTATATTATAAAAAATGAATTATTATACAAAATAATGTTTTTCTTACTTACATCATTAAACAAGAAACTGGCTTACACTATGGTAATAGTCTGGATGTAAAATATTTGAAACTTCTGTTTTGCATAGCCATTGAAAATCATTAACAGCATCTTTAGGAACCTCAATCTGTCCTTTCAAATAGCGAGCTTTGAAAAAAAAAATCTGAGGACAGAAATATATTTGGATGAGAGACAATACTAGTGATTCTAATTTTTTACTTGCTGAAAACTTATGATGAAGATTTTAATTTATAATGTATGAGGACAATTGATAATAAGTAATATTGAACATATAAATTTACCAATATTAGTTGAATATATACAAATAAAGAATACTTGTACACAAAATTTTCATTCATTATAAATCAATTAATTGAAGACCATGTTTTCAAACAATATCTACAAGGCTGTTTTTAGTTAAGGAACTGAAACATTTAAAACAGTCCTGGCACTACTAATACTTTGGATCATGAATGTGGCATTTATAATTTGTCTGTAATGAATATTTTTTTACTAAGTAGTCTACTATCAACAATATTAAAAATTATAATTACAAATACTTGTTTATATCAACAATGTGCATGCAGTATTGTTTCTTAAATGTTAATTCATTAATAGATAATATTAATTGTTCCCCTAAACTTTAAATAATAGACTATGCTATCATCCTCCTTGGATTTAGAAGTAATCTTTTTAATGTTATGGAAATCTCACAAACCATTAGAGGAAATCTACTAATATAATTACCTCTAATAAAATTTCAACAGAAAGATGAACTAAGCTGGAATCCAAAATAAAATATTGTGGGCACTAAGATACAAAAAATCAGGTAAAGTGAAAACCTTTTAAGACAAGAATGTCACATTACTATATCAGGCCATTTTAAAGTATGACACTTACTATCTTTTAATTTTGTGTGTTGTATTAAACAATTTAGAAATTGGCATATTATTAATTTACATAAAATAATGTGGCATATGAGACAAATACATCTTAAAGATGACTTTGACAACATATTTAAATATAAGTTTATGACTGGTTACATAATAAATGAAAAACAAGAATAGTGAAAACTCATGTATGGAAATTGTAACATTAATTTTGTAAAATAAAAGTACAAATATTTCATGCCTGGCATAACTCACAAAATTTACTATAAAACTTCAATATTAAAATGCAATAAGGAAACTGTCATTAAGTAAAAGAAACAAATACTACATATGATTTTTTTATAACATAGAATCTAAGTGGTTTTAATAATTGAACATATTTATAACTAAGACATATTAACAGACATCATAATTAATATCAGGAATGGTATGAACACCACAATGAATCTTTTAAATACGTATTAACTCACAACAAGTGTAATATGGATGAAAGTACCTTTGCACCAACACTATTGTTCTGAACAGTTGATGGATATTTATATTTGTATATACCACATGGTGCATTGCCAAGAAAACGAACATGGAGATTATTACCACACGTTTCTTTAAGTACTCGTTCAGCTGTCTGGAAATTTGAAAAACTATTGAGAAAGTTAAATTTAATGCATTACTTCAAAATATGACTGAATTAGGTGGAGAGTGAAAAATAAACTTATTAGATAACTAAGAGAAATGCCAAATTAAACTTTAGTACGTTAAATGATGATAGATTAAATTTAAGCAATGTAAGGACAAGTTGAACATTACTTGATTGCATAAATCACCAACCAGTCAACAAAGATTGGACATTTGAAATTAATGCAACATAAAACAGACATAGGAACAATAATTCTTGTTTCATAATGTTTTTTATATTTTTAGGTACTACATTAACATTGTTAACCTTGCTACTGCCATGTGTTAAGGTCCAATCATAACACTACGAATAAATGGCCAAAGAGGGGAACCTTTCTGTTAAATACTTCAGATAGTATTTGTCATCCATAACATTTCAAGATAGCTTTCATAAAGAGGTACTTAAAAGCAAGGGAGGTTTCCAATTATAGAAAGAAAAGTACCAATATAAGGGCACATTTATTATATCACAAATTAGAAAAACAAATTTCATGTTAGCAGAACAATTTGAATAAAGCAGTTTGTGCGGTATTGAAAACCATTAAAAAGGTTGTAATAAATATCGCTGGAAGCTGTAAGACAATTACAAATAGGTTACTCCAAATATCTATCAGGAAACTGGGATGTAGCATGGCCAACTAGATTCAATATTAAACACCTACCTCATTCCTCCACCTTGCAATGTATTTTGCACATAATAAATATTGTTAATGAATGAAAACATATTCCAAAATTATACTAAATCCTGGACTATCCAGTTAAATATGTCATATTTAATTGTTTATGAAATTTTATTTAATATGTAATACATCTTTTAAATTTATAAATGGAAAGCAACAAATGTTTCTATTAGACAAATATATCCCTCATCAAATAATTTAAATGTATTCAAGATAAATAAAAGAATTTATAAACAACTGTTATTTTCTATTAAATAGGCAAAAAGTTAACTATAGTAAACAACATTTTAAAAGACTAAAACCTACTTGTCTCATTGTCTCTCCATCAGTCCTAATACCGAATGGAAGAACCCAAGTATTTATCCCACCAATTTTAAACTCGCTGAGAAAGAGTAACCTTTCAGAAAGTTTTCGTTCAAGTGACCTTGTATTCCTCTGCTTGTCTGCCTCTATGATAAAATGTTCAAATTGTTTATACACTATGAAAGCATAGAAATGGGCAGAATATGTACAAAAATGAAGTAGTTTTACAAACTAAGTACTGGGAATGAAATATAATCAGACAAGTTGAAACCAAAGAGAGCCTTACATTGTAGTAAACTTTGAATACTTAAAATTGTATGTCAGTATGACACTCAACATATTGGATATTACAATGTTAATATAATGCTATACTTAGTGACATCAATAATGAAATTATTTTCTAAAATATTACAATATAATAAATATATATATATATACCTGTAATTCTTTGTGCTGGTTGAAATTTATCAAGTTCTTCTTGGGATGCATCCTCAAAATCTTGTGCTGTTTTTTGTGAGAAAGTGTCAATATTAATATCATCCAACTGACCTTTTTTTATTAATTCT
Source organism: Zhengitettix transpicula (assembly GCA_037074705.1). Taxonomy (NCBI): domain Eukaryota; kingdom Metazoa; phylum Arthropoda; class Insecta; order Orthoptera; family Tetrigidae; genus Zhengitettix; species Zhengitettix transpicula. The sequence continues at coordinate 181,143,985 of CM073591.1, read as the reverse complement.
GCCTGCTTTCTGTGAAAAATATAAATTGGCTAAATATAATTCTTTAAATTAAGCAGTCATGATAAAAAAAATGTGAAAAGTGACACATCTATAGAAACCACTGTTATGTGCACACCTTTTAGAATTAATGTATATGATTATCAGCTAAAGAATTCTTACAATTAGTATCAAAGAAGTATGTACAATAAAAAATAATAATAATAAATTTTTCTTCATCATTAAAGGAATAACAAAATTAAATAATTCTAATATGAGGCAACTAAATTATTTACAAATATTTGGTTACAATGAACATTACTCATTGAATAATAAAAGTCCATTTGATTTAGTGAGATCTAGTAATTTAAATTAAAATACTGTATAAGCAATTTTTAGCCAAATAACTAATTTGAGAATATATAAGAAACTATATCAAAAAATTTTGTTCAGTACTGACTGACTAATGTCAAAATAATCAATAAAACCATGCTTAGATTAAACCATTACACCAATGAAGTTTATGAAATACAAAAAGTTTTTACTTAATTAATGAGAATCAACAGTTGTATTGATGCAATTGGTGTTTTAAAATTTAAGCAGGAAGAGATGATGACAGCCACTCTGATGCCAGTCACTTGCTGACAGAACTAGCCTTAAAATATAGAACAATTTTCCACACCCTGGGTTTTAATTTGCTTGTAATATACATTTTTCACAGTCAAGAATAAACTATATATTACCTTTCCATTTGTAATTGTACTTCATGCTCACTTTTCATACTACATTCATATTCAAGTTTATCAAGTAATTGTGAAAACTGTATTTCCAAATCTGTAAGGTCTGGTACTATGACTGGTTCCCTTTCCAAGCACACTGAACTGCACAAGTCCCATTTCTCCTTTTGATTACATGCACCTACATGAATGGTATCTGAAATTTAAGAGTATTAGTATTGGGGTCATATTCCATAGATTGACCCTATCAGATTTTGTACAGAAATTAGAATACTATATAATTGGTAACTATTGACCCAATAAATTAATATGGCATATTTTTTTAACTATTTAGAGGTTTATTTGAATAAAGATCTAATTATATCAACCCATTACCAAATTAAATGAGCAACTAAGATAAAATTTGGTTAATGTTTTATTAATATAATTTTTAAATCTTTTATCTTTAAATTTTGTCAGAGATTATTAAATATGTCATTACAATGGACTACTTTTAGTGTAAATGACAGTGTTTTGTCATGCCGAATTTTTAGTACAATGGCTTAAACAAACATATCTGAATTTGTTGTGAATAGGATCACAAATAGCTTACTGATTAGTGCAATTTTTGGGAAATCATATTATTACTCTTGAAAAAATTTGTCAAAGTATAATGACCTTTTAAAAACCAGACAATTATATCCTTCATAAGTAAGGAGTGAAAGTAGCAAAAATAAAATAAATTTCCACTTTTCAGATCACTGCAAACAGGTCATTTGTTAATTTGCTTACTCATGTAAATTTTCCCATTCAATTTATTATCCACATAATATAAGAATTGTGAACTGTTACCTCCAAAATTTTATAATTAAAATTGAAATCCATGAAACTAGCTTAAAAAATAATTAATCATTAAGAAGAAAACTGGAAACTGGTACGAATGTTACCACGAATTCAAAACAGAAGTGGCTCAAGTGGTAAGAGAAATCTGGGCTCAGACACATACATTATTTTCTTTTAAACATCATTATAAAAAGTATTTCATAATCTATACTAAAACATGTACATTTTTCATTCTTCGCAAAACTACTAACATAAATAAGATATTATTTCGATTAAGACTCCCGCCCTTTCTTAATCTTAATTTCTATGACATCTTTTGCGTTAATTCTAAAGGATGTCTTAAGAAAAGTACAGGTTATACTTATGAAGAAAATAGATGCAATGATACAAAGAATGAAAGGCGATAGTAGACAATTAGTTAGCCTTCTCGATCTCAATAAGCGATTTAGGGCGAATGATTAACCACCAACAAAGTGTGATTTGTTAGTCGTATTCGTATTTATATGGATAGTGGTACTCAGGTGAATTCAAACAACTTGTAAATAACATTTAAAATAAAAAGCAAATACGACTTACTAACTGAGCCACATGCCGGCCTAACAATAATACGGCACACACTTTTTAATGTGCAAAGCATTGCAACAATTTATTATTCGTTAGGTTATGGACAGTCAATGTTTTCAAACATCACATATGGTTTTACAAAAAAAAGTGTTCACCAATAGGCAAGCTTTATATCACAGATGTGTAGGAACAATCAAAGATGATATTAAGATGCTCGTACTCAATAAGACTGTATCCAATAGACACAAAAAATTTAGCGGTAAAATAAATACCTCGACGATTCTGCAAACCGTGTTGTGTGTCATTTATTTAATAATTATTTTTGTCTGATTATTGGCGACTTCATTATCTATTATATTTTTTCATGTGATACAGGTTTTTTACTTTTTCAACAATATTCGTGTTTAAATCTCTTGTTATCTTCTCGTCTTGTTTAGTTGTTTATAAAAGTTTATCGCACAGAGAACGCTTCGGGTAAACAAGCTTATGAATGATAGTATTTTAAGTTGCTTGCAATATTTCACCATTAACATCAACATTCTGTATATTATGACCAAATAGAACAACTATGTACGGACATGAAACAAAAAATAATAGGCTATTTCAGTATTGAGACCCCTGGAAAATTTTTATTAGAATATTAACTTCATTACGAAGGATCACCTGATGGAAAGGAAATGGATTACAAAACAGTAGAAATTAATTTAGAATATGTGTATTGCCACAAATTGTTAACCATATAATTTATATACTTATTATAGATATTGTTTAAAAACAATTTCATTCTTTCGATTTGATGCATGAAAAAGTAGTATCTATCAAACTAAAAAATTATATATGCACTTGCCGTTAAAAATTAAGAAATCTCGTTGAAGTACATTTTATGAACTTCCACTTGTTATCACTACCGAAGTAATAGCAAGATTAATGCTATTCTGTAATGAAATCACTCTTTCATGAATAAAGGTAATAATCAAGTCTATGCTTGTTCAAACACAAGTTGAAGCAGCTCTCTGCTCGCGTGGTAATAATATTATTTTGTTCAGAGAAGTATATGCATGTTCAAACAATTTCAAGCTGCGTTCTTTACAAATTCTGCTCGGGTTCAGTGTTTACAGGTTAAATATTGGCCTGCGTCCGAGCCTCATTGAGTGTAATTGATTCAAGTGCGGTCTCCTCAAGTCATCAGCAGTTATCATTAGACTCCAAGAAAACTCGTGATATGTAATTGCGGAACTGCTTTACCGGACAACTAGGTGAGTAGAACATATACACAAACTAACTTTAGCAATAACTTGGCTAAAAAATATTTCACACAACAAGGAAACATACGGGACTTTGATTATAATCTCTGTTCATTGTCAGATATGAACGAGCCCTACAAAAACAATGTTCAACATGAACTATATTAATATATCATGTAAATGCAAAATTGTGCAAGTCACCAAATTCAAAACACAGTTGCTCCTCAAACGAAGAAAACTAAGAAGATACAACTGCATCCATCCATCCATGGTAAGATATGACGAAAAGGAAACTGCATCATACTAAAACTGAAAAACATATTGCAACAGAGTCTGTAGTTCCCACAAACAACTGGTTTGACGCACTAACAAATGTATAAACTGAAAATTCCAATCCCAATCATAGTAACCTTCCGAAAGACCAAAAAAAAAAACCCGTCCCATTTTCATATATGGAGTATTTGATTACAGAATCGTGATTGACAGCCTATCCAAAGTCACAGAAGAAGAATGCTACAGGAAATCTCTTAACAATGACACAGTAAAACCTATAGGTAACTTGTCAGACATCTTAATGACGAAAAAATAAAACATCACACATACCAATCGAAGCAAGAAATGGAGGTAATTAAACAAGAAATAGAAGCAAAAGGATAAACTGTTTGCAAAATTATGAATATACGACACAGAATTAACAACAACTATTAATGTTATTCTACGAAGAAAAGAAAATACATCTACAAGTTAGAATTCATAGGTCACATGAAAATAAGCGTCGAACACCCACCCCTAAAACATAACATTATACATTGTATGCGGTGTCAATGTTACAGTCATTTCAAATCATTCTGCACAAGACCATTCAGATGTGTTGAAAGTGGGGCTGTAGCCATATTTAAAACTCACGTAAAAATCTAAAAATACTCCAGCTAACTGTGCCCTTTGTAGAGAAAATAATCCCTACAACTACAAAAACTTCGACGTTTACAAAGAATCAAGAGTTCTACCAAGATGAATTACTTACCAGAATGAAGATAAAAAACAACATTCACCCATCCAACCACCAAATCAATCAACCAATGAAACTACAAAGAAGGACCGATTTTCTTACATACGCAACGTTACAGCACAATTAACAGAAATAGCATCTTTGCTGATCAACCTTAAGTTATTCAAAAATGGAACATCAATTATGGGCATTTCTAAATGAATTTATAGCTCTGTTTTCACAATTAACCAAAATAGTAAGTTATTAAGCCCATTAAAACAAGTCATTGAAAAACAAAATCCGTGAATATTTAAAGACTTACAAACTGGAATGTCTACAGCCGTCTTAACCATGAAGAGGAGATTATTACTTTTCTCAACTTAAATAAAATAAATATAATTCTTGTTCCTAAAACTCTTCTCAGACCTAAAAACAGTTAGGATTCCACTGTATTCCATTTACCATATTCCTCAACCGGATGGGACAGCCAATGACTGTTTGGAGATAATTATCCGAAATTTTCCAGCGCATTTCGAAGTGCCAAAATATCAAATAGACAAAATTCAGTCAACAAGTGTCCAAGTAAACTTCAAGCCTTGATACAGTCGCATTGTCCAGCCCACTACGAAGCGCCATATCTGCAGCCAAGTACGAAGACTTAATCCGGAACCTGGGCAATAGATTCATAGCAGGACGAGACTGGAATGCGAAGCACACACACTTTGACACACAACAATTACGATTTATTGTGAAACCGAAACCCCACTTATTGGCCAAGCAATTCAAGACTGCGAGACGCTGCGATAAATCATTGTTTAAAATAAGAATACAAGTCAGACGACTATTGGATGATATTGGACAGTCTAATGCTACTACATTTGGATCTAGCCTTCAATATCAATACTTATGTGGGAATTAAAATAAATTCCTCTACGGAACACCCGTACCAAGCACATCTACGTACTACATTCACACGGACTGAGTTTGTCTGCCTCAGCGGCAAAAAGAAAATTCTTACAACTAACACAATAAAGACAGCCATTATTAAATTCTAGGAAAAAGTCTTAGACGAAGCGATGCTCTCAGTGCTACAAAAAGGTTTGAACTTTGTACCTACGCAACGGTATATACCAGTTAAGGAAATAATTAGTGGTGTGGCCAACACAACATCTGCACAGCTCAATATCATCTTTGAAGAACGACAAGCTCTGAGGAAACTAGGTGATGGTAATGACATATTTATACTACTGATAAAGGTAATTGAACAGTGGTTTTTACACGTAGCTCGGATCATGAAATTGACAACCATGCTCAATTATGGTAATTATAAGAAGATCCGACAACCCTGAAGCACACAAGGATGGCGTCCATCTACGTTCGATTGTGAGCACGTTCGGTTCTCCAACATACTATTTTGCCAAGTTTTTGTCCTAGAAACTAAGTTCACAAGACGGTAAATGTGAACATCATATAAGTAATTCCACGGAATTCGTACATAAGATTTTAAACAAGTTAGAAGTTGGGGCTGAGTATTTACTTGTCAAGTTTTGATCACTAAAGGTACCGAATGTTGATCCATTACGATTATTAGAAAGTAATTTTCCTTACTGATATTATAAAATTATTTGAACATGTGCTTACAACCACATACTTTCAATATCAATGACAGTTTTTAGAACAGACCGATGGCGTTGCAATGTGCTCACTTATTTCCACGGGGTTGGCCAATTTTTATATGGAACAATTTGAGGAAAAATATTTAGAATTAACAAAGAAAAAGACATATGCTCGTATAGATATGCAGGTGACACCTTTGTTATATGGTGCTACGGAATAAATGCTTTATCTGCGATATTAGAACTTTTAATCGGTATACACCATAACAATCAGTTTACAATGAATATTGAAAATGGAGGAGCATTACCGTTTTTGGACTTATTTACAGGAAACCTGGTGGAAAATTGGGACACGGTGTGTACAGAAAGTCCACGCACACAGATTTATATTTCAATGGAAATAGTTTGCATCATCCAGTAAAGAAAAACGCGGCGTTGCAACCTTTAATACATGGAGCACGGTCCATCGTTGATAAAAAAACAAATTGGCTTCTGAAATAGAACATTTGCGGCAAATATTCATTATAAATTGATACACGCTATCAATCATTTATATGGCTCGCAGAAAAAAGAATAAGGAAGTAAAGATTGAATCAAAACCTACAAAATTTACTTTCCTTCCATACGCATGGCAGATAACATCCAAGATTGGCAGGATCCTGGCCAAACGTAACATCAAGATGATTTTTCGGCCACAAAACAAAATAAGACTAGATATAAATAACATAGACTTAAAAACTGCTGGGGTATATCAAATTCCTCGCAACTGCAATCAAATACTCTGGATCCCATTATTTCAAAATTACGAGTTAAGAAAACTCAGATGTCACGGGATTTACAAGAACCAATCAGATCTCAGCAAGGAACATTAGATTCGAAGATTAGAACACGATGTTTACGTCATACGGTGGCAGATTACCTTGACAACTGCGGCAGAGAATGTCTGTGGAAACATAGGACATATCTAACCCGGTTGGTGTACCGTGACGAATTCATTAAGAATTTGCATCGGGGAAGCTTACGTTCATTAATTTTATATTCACATCATCCTTGCCTAAATATCATGTGTAATGCAGTTAATATAATTCCTGGTATAATAAATTATACGATATCGTTTTTGCAAATATTATCTGTGTGGCTGCTGTCGTCTGCTCGTGACGTGTTGATGGAAACCGTGGAGACGAGCTAAGTATTGTTTTAGTGGGTATATAAAGTGGCCGCTCCAGAGCTCGGAGCCCATTCCACCGGAGGGGATGAGGCCGAGGTCTTGGGCGAAGGTCCCCTGGGGACGGTAATCCAACCTTGGTCTCGCCCCACCTGTGGAATGGAACCCCGTGTGCGGAACGGGAGCAAGACGTCGGGGCTAGCCCGGCGGTCTGTGCCGACGGAAGCAGAGGCGGCGGTAGATCTGGTTGGCCGTCATGCAGGGACCAGCGGGCGCGGGGCTGGTCCCCATTTTTTAAGAAACCAAAGTCTGAAAACGAGTCATGTCTTTCAAACCCGTCATCCAAACCAGCGTCAACTCGAGGAGTATGACCATATATTCCATCCTCCTCGAGAGCACAAATATTGCAGAGCTATGCATATGATCCCTACATCTCTACGTCGAATACAGAAGTCGTTGTCTCACAAATAAAACAACAAAATGGCGTCCAGGATTTTTTGGTCTCTCTCTCTCTCTCTCTCTCTCTCTTAGGCCAGCAATCGTGAAGTTGGTTGGTAGCAGATTTCCATTCTTCTTGCCTCTCCGCCTTCCTTTTCAGTTCATAATATGAAGCACAATTCATGTCTTCCTTTACCATTCTTCCCCCAACTTTTCTCTCCATTATCTTCTTTAACAGTCAATTGTGACGAAGGATATGGCCTACCAACTGGGTTCGTCTTTTCTTAGGAGTTTCATGAAGCAATATTATTCTCCTATTCTTCTGAATACTTCCTTGTTTGAGACCATTTCTCTCGAGCTGATTTTCATAATTATTCTATAGCACCAGACTTCAAAAACTAATAGTCCTTCCTTTCTCCTTTCCTTATGGTTCAAGCTTCGTTGCCATACAGTGTAATACTCTATACATAAGTCTTCAATACTTTTTTCCTCAATTCATTATTTTTTTGTAGTAAGCAAGTTCTTATTATTAGTAAATGCTATCTTGGCCTGAGCAATTCTGGTTATTATTTCTCTGCAGCTTCTTCCGTCGCTCGTTATTGTGCTACTCAGAAAAGTAAGCTCTTCTACTTCTTGCAGTGTTTCGTTCCTAACTTTTCATGCTGAATGGGTTTCTTTCTTTCTACTGCACACCGGAATTTTTGTTTTATATATATTTATTCACATATTGAATTCCTGCTTCATTATACCGTTCATTCTGCATTTATTAAACATATGTAGTAAATCGTATATGTATTTTACGTCATGGTATGAGTGTAATTTAATTAATGAAATACCCTTGTGCCATATTCGTCATCATTATTTCAAAAATACAATCGACATCACCGCTAACCTAAACGTTACATTCAATAGTATAAACACAGTACACCATGCAATAAAATTCATTTTATGTGCATGTTCCGCATTCAAATTGCTTGGAGCAATTTCGACATAAGGTTTGGTTCCTTTTGAACCAAAAGTAAACACTTTGTACTGTGGAGGTAAGACACGGTTTTCAAACATTCTAAAATAATTGATATTACTTTGAAATAATATATTTTCGAGATGGATGCGATTGAAAGAGGTATTCCCCATTATGTTTTTTTAGGTAATAGGCTACATGAGGGTAATCCACGTGGTGGCAACTCCCCTTTAATAGCATAGGAAGGGATTTGAAAGGGTGGATGCGGAAGGGTAGAGGAAGGTAGCCTAGGGCCTCCGGGCTATTCGCCTAAAAATTATGCAGGGAAAATCCTAGAAAAACCTGCATCAGGTAGGTCGGGCATTTGGTACTTGTCCCACGCCCTTCCGATGGCAGGAGAGGGATTTGCTGTGGGGTCGCAGATTTCCCCTCGCCGTGCCTTTACCGGTTTAGGAGGCAGCTGGCCGACTATTCCAATAGGAATAGCGGACAACTCTTACCGCATGCACAAGGATTGCGACCCCAGAACATACACCTCTCATAACAGGCCAAGGTGCCTCGGCATGTGGGAACCTTAGTTCGATCCGTAGGGTTGGGAGCAGAAGGGCTTTACATAAAAATTATGCAAAAACGACCGAGAATTCTGTCTATTCCTGGGTTATGTAAGTCGCTGAGTTTAATTCTGACTTTCAAAGGCAGTGTAGTGCAGCCGCTAGGTAATGGAGTAGGGGAGGAAGAGAATGAATGGCCTTTTCATTATAATACGAAAACAACCGACATTGATGTACAATCCTGCGTTATGGATGCCAATAAAATTAATTCTGAAATTCAAAATGTCTTTAAGTTGGACTTCAAGCCGTAGGAGTAGCGAACTAGGGCGAGAAAAATTCTACCAAATTTTTGACATGTTACGATCAGGGACAAAATATTGGTTAACCGAATGTACCTTTTCCCGCTGAATTTGTTGACCGGGTTATATCGAAACGTTGTGTTTCACACAGGATATAGCCCGGGTCGAAACCCGAGAAATCTACATTCAACAAATACTGGTTTGGTAAAACACCTATAAGGGTGGGAGTGGCAAGTATTATTCACTATCTTACGGTACCTGGAATATTTTTGACTTTATTAACTTACCGGTTGCTGTTTTTTACTCTCTTAAGGTGCCGAAAGTAAATTTAACTCTGTTAGACTGATGATATTATAAGAAACTCTCTTGTGGTATCGGGAGGTATTTTTTCTCTTTAAAGTTATCGGGAGTATTTTTTGCTTTTACTGGAATAATTTTGACTTCCTTATGGTACCGGGTATATTTATGACTGTCAAAATGTACCGAAAGTAATTTTGACTAATTTAGAATACATGTATTATTTTACACTCTTTTAAGGTACCGAGAGTATTTTTGAACTCCCAAAGTTTTAGAAGAAATTTTTACTCTTATTTGGTTCCGAGAACGGTACCAGACATATTCGTGACTCACTTTGGCTACCAGTATTATTTTAAGTCTCTTAAAGTACCGGGAATATTTTTTACCCTTTTCTGGTACCAACCGTACTTTTGAGTCTTTTAACGAACCTGGATTATTTTTGTACTCTTAAGGACTAGATATATTTTTTATAGTATTTAGGTACCGGGAATGTTTTACCCTCTTATCGTACTGGAAGTATTTGAGGCTTTTGGAGAACCGGGAGTATTTTTGAAACTCTTAACTTACCGGAAGTATTTTTTAAACTGACATTGTACTCTATTATTATACCGGGAGTATTTATAACTTTTTTAAGGTGCGAAGGTAATTGTGACTCAGACTATGGGTATTATTTTACTTTATCTCAAGTTAGCGGGAGTACTTTTAACTCTCTCAAGGTACCGGAAGGAAATTTGAATATTTTAGTGCATCAGAAGTATAATTAAATATTTTAAGCTACTGTGAGCATTTACTCTCTTTGGGTACCGACAGTATTTTTGACTGCCCTAACGCACCGAAAGTATTTTTAATTATCTTAACGTGCCGCGAGTATTTTAGATTCTCTTAAGGTAACGGAAGTAATTTTGTCTATTAGCCTACTGGTATTATTTTACACTTAATTAAGGTTCCTGAAGTACTTTTGATTATTTTAGGGTTCCGGGGTTGTTAATTGCCCTCTTAAGTTCCAGGGAGTATTTTTTTTACACACTCAAGATACAAGACAAAATTTTAATTCTTAGTGTACCGGGAGCATAGTTTACGCTTTTAAGGTACTGGGAGTATTTTTGACAATTACTCTAGTGAGAATATTTTACAATATAGTACCTTGATTATTTTGGACTCTGTAAACGTTTCGGAAGTACTTTGACTGTCTTAAGATAATAGGAGTATTTTTGACAATTGGTTACCGGGAATATTTTTAGTGTCTTTGGGTACCCAGTGTATTTTTACTTTTTTAAGGTAACTGGATTTTTTACATAAATTTCTGACTGCCTTAAGGTACCGTGGATATTGTATAACTCTATTAGGGCGTGGGGAGTGTTTTGGCGTTTTCAGTGTACAGGAAGTATATTCTCTTAGGTATTACTGTCTCAAGATGTATTGACTGGATTAAGGTACAGTGAGCTATCATACCAGTTAAGATTAAATTAACATTCCGTCGTCAGAGATTGGGTAAAGGGCGTGAAATATAAATGTTCAAAAATGGGACGCTCTGTTGCCGATTAAATCACTGATGACCAAGAAATGAACTTCCAATTAAAAACTTTTCCAGGCTTAAATAAAGAAATGCCCGGACAACGCCGAACACCCATCTAGTGTAATAAATAAAATTGGGTGTTTATGTGTATGTATTTGGTTAGCAGTTCTCAGTATCCAAAAGGTTTGAATTCATACCGTCTAAAAACACCACGCTTTCTTTCCTGAACCTTATATGCTCCTACGGAACTGCAATTAGGTATTACTTCGTAGGAAGTGGTCTTAGCCGTGGCTTTTCTTCCTATCATGGACTATTCTCCTTTTCAACTTAACATAATTCAATTACTACCGTAGAGCTTGTTTACTAATGGCCTTCAACTTGTCTGCCGACACTAGATTTACACGTGTTATTTCCTTCTTGACTTCGTCACTAACAGTCATTCTTAGATTTTCAGAATGTTTCAGTTGAAAAAAGAGTGTTCCATGTCTTCCTCCTCTCTATCACTCTTTAGGCATATGGAACTTTACGCTATATTTAACCTATATACATTTTTTAAAACATCCATGCCCTATCATTATTGAGTTACATAACTCCCCATGTTTTCTCCTCGTCCATGTCAGGGATGTATCTAACGTCCCTGTGAGGACACTCTCCAGCGTCGTTGCCGCTCGGTTATTGGTTTCTCCTTCTGTGTTCTCTTTTCCTTCTGCTTTTTTGCGGCCAAGATGTCTATTGGCGGCATTCCAACTAGAACACATGCTGCGTCGTTGGAAACGATACGAGAGGAGCATATGACTCTCAACGCGCTCAGTCTATATACGGCTGCAGCCCTGAGAAAACGTGCTCTGGCCCTAGTGGCGTCCGTCCATATGGGAGCGACATAGAGCAATATCGACCTGACCACGTGAGCCAGAAATAGCCGCCTATTTTGTCTGGGTCCGTCAGTGGTGGCAGCGCAGACATTTTTCGCTTTCTCACTCGTAATTACGAGGTGACGCTTGCATGACAATTTGTCATCCAGTTCGACGTCTAGATAGCGAATCGATGGTTCTGACGCATCAATTGCTAAGGTGATGGTCTCCCTGACTCGAGTTGAGCACTGCTTCCGTCTATGCACGGCAAGCTCGAGGCTACGGATTATATCCATTTCTCACTGTCGTGTTGCTAGTTTGGACCACCTGGGTAAGGTGTTTGGCCACCAAAACCACCGCAATGTCGTCGGAAAACCTCACGATCGTAACTCCCTTTAGCATGTGGAGTTGAAAAACTCCTCGTGATGTACGACGGAACCGCATTTCTACCGAATGAAGCTCCACCTCGCTGAGTTTATTGACTCCTTATTTATGTACAATCGGTCCGCTTGACGGACTGTGAATTCAATTTTTGACAATACTTAATCTAATAATTTATACTATATACATGTCATTAAGAGAAATGTTTCAGTGAGCTGTAGTTGTAATATGACAATTGCGTAGATAAGTGCGTTATAATCGTCTTGGTTCGTCTACTTCATTGAACAGTGTGATTGCAATTTCATTTGTGTGTGTCGATTTCTAAATTTGAATTGATTTCACTGCCACAGAGTGGTATTCAGAATGTTCAATTGGGTATTAGCACGGATTTATATATTTAAAGTTCATTGTCAATGGATAATGAGGAGTTCCTTTCTAGTAGAAGTACATTTGACGAAACGTTTATTCCTAGTTGCATTCCTTTGGTAAATATATGAGTGCGCCATGTCATTCATCTGTCAATGTGAAGTCCTAGATATTTTATTTAGTCTTTTTTTTTAATATGATTAGTATCTATTAATACAATTTCCATTGTAATATTTACAGTTTCTTTTCATTAACATTTATTCGCCATAGCAGTAACCATTCTTCATACTGATAAGATGTAGTTGTATTTTACTGGAGCCAATAGTTGGATTCTCATGTGATGATAGAAATATAGTGTCATCGGCATAAGTGGCTGTAGTTATTTGAGTTGTTTCTGGCAAGTCTCCTGTGTATATTGAATATAACATGGGCCCAATGATACTTCCCTGCGGTACTCCCGAGAGGATTGGAATAAATTCTTGATATTTCACTCGAAAGGTTCTGCCTGTGAGATATGATTGTAGCGGAGAAAATATTGGATGAGGGAATGCGCTCCTCAATTTATGAAGTATACCATTGTGCCTCACTTTAGAAATATCAACACTTACGGTTGAACAATAACGTTTATTTTCGACGTCCTGGTTAATCTGCTTTATCAGTCGATGTCCTTTTCGAAAACCGAATTGATGCTAAGGTATGAGTTGGCGTTCCTCAATTATTGGAGTTATTCGCTCCACAATTATTTTTTCTAGAACTTTTGCGAGGATTGGTAGTAAACTGATAGGCCGTATGAAGAAACATTTGTATTTTTTTCCGGTTTGAATACCATGACTATTTCTGCTACTTTCCAGTGCAAGGGAAAATATTATAATCTTAGAATCGCGTTGTATATGTTTGTTATCACTTGATAACCTTTTTGATACAATTCCCTTAGAACTTTTCCGGTAATGAGGTCATATACCGGCGCTTTCTTTTGTTTGATATCGTGCTGTATGATTCTTTCTATCTCAGAATTTCCTCAGTGGTAAATCCATCTGCTGTGGAGTTGATAAATGATCTTTGATTTCCTCCTCCATTCCAGGTTACTGAGTTGGATTTGGTTGAAAAACATTGATGAGATGTTCTGCAAAAGTTGTAGCATTTCGACTTGCCTAGGTATTATATTGTCCTTTGATCGGCGGTATGTATCGTTGAGGATGTTTTATTTTGCGTGTAGCCTTCCAAATGAAATAATCTGTGGCTTCAGTAGGCGTTAGTCCTTCGAGATAATCTTGTAATGATTCAAATTTTTTTGCTTGTGAAGTAACTTTTTAAGGCCTTTTGCTAACCTGTTGGATATTTGCTTATCCGCCGGGGTTCTTGTCAGTTGACATATTTTTTATTATGGTAACAGGCTACATGAGGGCAACTCCCCTTTAATAGCATAGGAAGGGATTTGAAAGGGGGAATGCGGAAGTGTAGAGGAAGGTATCCAAGGGTTAACTAGGGTCTCCGGTCTATAGTTTAAGGTTCCTACCCGGCATTCGCTTAAGAGTTATGCATGACAAGCCCCAGAAAATCTGCATCAGGTAGTTTTTTTTAATATTACTTTTTTTTAGGGTAACAGGCTACATGAGGGTAATCCACGTGGTGGAAACTCTCCTTTAATAGGATAGCAATGGATTTGAAAGGTGTGATGCCTTTCCTTTGATGTGCTAGATTTTCTTTCAGGACTGCAGAGAGTTTCGCTATAAAATGTATACTCATATCTAAATATTCCCTGAAATGATTCCTATATTTTTTTCTGCTATGCAGAGATGTTTTTTTCTTAAGTATTTTTCTTGGTATCTTTATTATTTGTTTTATTATGCTGACTATTATAGGACCTCAAAGAGTTAAATGCGTTCTCTACATTTAGGTTCACTACCGCACAGTATTTCTTCGAACCCCGTCTCCACATCTTGCCCAGTATGACCTGCTGAGCCGTGTCCACGACTATTCTTTACGTGTCTATTGCTGACCGCGCTTTTCGAAAACCGTTGTGTGAATGTATATAAGTGTGTGTATAGTCAACCATAGGTTTACCCGGTGTAAATGTTGGATGAAATTCTCTCGGAATTCTAGCCGGGTAAGTTTTTCGAATGCTCGATAATCTTACCCGCCTGGAATCCCTAGAGAATTTCATCCAAGTGTATATATATATTCCGCATACAAATCTAAGCGCGTTTATCAATTTCTACCAAATTTTATACAAATGTTCCTTTAGAACCGGAAACAATCACTGTGTGGGTAAGACGACTATACCCCTAGGGGCGGGGGTGGACGGGGATGGAAATTTTCAAAAATGCTAAGAGCGTCCGATATTTGCGTCAAATAAATATTTTTCGGGTCAATTTATAGTGTTTCTCCTGATGTTTTTTTGGAATAATTTCAACCTCTTTCTGAATCGGATGGAAAAGTAACACGATAACAACCAGATTGGTGTTGAATCCTCGGTTATGCAAGTCGCTGAGATTAATTATGCTATTCAACATTCCGGTTAAGTTGTATTGGGGGAGGAAGGGTAAAAAATGTTTTGCGTGCAATCTTAAACACGTGGAGCAACTTGTACCAAAATTTATACATGTGTTACTTACGATCAGAAACAAACACTTGACGGGTAAAATACCCCTATTAACTTTTTTTTTGAACTAAGGTTCCCACATGCCGAGGCGCCTCGTCCTGTTTTGAGAGGTGTATGTTCCGGGGTCGCAGACCTTGGGCATACGGTAGGAGTTGTTCGCTATTCCTATTGGAATAGTCGACCAGCTGCCTCCTAAACCGGTCAAGGCACGGCAAGGGGAAAGCTGCGACCCCACAGCTAACCCCTCTCCCGCCATCGGAAGGGCGTGGGACAAATACCAAATGCCCGACCTACCTGACGCAGGTTTTTCTAGGGGTTTCCCTGCATCACTTTAAGGCGAATTGCCGGGTAGAATCCTTAAACTATAGCCCGGAGGCCTTAGTTAACCCTTGGCTACCTTCCTCTACCCTACCGCATGCCCCCTTTCAAATCACTTCCTATGCTATTAAAGGGGAGTTGCCACTATGTGGATTACACTCATGTAGTCTGTTACCCTAAAAAAAAGTATGGGTGTGGTGCTTAAATAGTTATAAAATAAATGCAAAAACTACCGAGAATGGTGTCTATTCCGGGTTATCTAATACTGACATTCAGCATGACAGTAATGTTGTAGGGTGAAACGCTGTTCCATAATTATCAAACGAAAACAAGCGAGATTAGTTTCATTCTGATTAACATACCGGTTAAGTTTTAGTTGAGTCCCTAGGAATGAGGGTGAACGAGGGTGAAACAAAGTTCCGCGTACAATTTTAAACGCGTAGAGCAATTTATACCAAAATTTGTGCAGATGTTAATATGGCGAAGAAACGACCCATATAATTTTACACATTATTAAGATACTGGGAATATTTGTAAACTCTATTATGGTACCAATATTATTTTTTAGTTTCATAATGTACCTAAAGTATTTTTCATTACTTAATGTTCCGGGAGTTTTTTAGACTCTGTTAAGGTACAGAGAGTAATCTTAATCTATCCGTATTATTTTACAAGCACCATATCTTAAGGTACCTTGAGTATTTTTGACTTTCTTAGGGTTACGGAAATATTAATGACTTTTTTAGGCATGAAAGGAATATTTAAAGCACTCTCAAAGTACAGGAACTAGTTTTGGATCTCTTATGGTAACAGAAAGATATTTCGGCTCTCTTAAGATATCATATACATTTTTCACTTCATATAGGCACTTTGAGTAATTTTGACTTTTTTAGTGTACCCTTAAATGTAATATTTTTAACTCTTCTAAGCAAATTAAAGTATTTTTGGTTCTCATAGCATACCGGGTGTATTTTTTGCTTCCCAAATGTACCGGTATTATTTTACAATCTTCTAAGGTAAAGGAAAGTCTCTTAAGGTACCGGGAGTATTTTAAACACTTTCAAGGTACATGAGTAAATTTTGATTCGTTTACGTGTAATTAACGCTCTTATGGTATTGCGAGTATTTTTGACTTATTAGGGTTCCAATAATTTTTTTTAATTCATTCAGGGTATATTCAGGAATATTTTTTGTTCCCTTTAGGTACAGGAAACCATTTTGACTGTCTTATTGTATTGGGAGTGTTTTTGACGCTCTTAATGTACCAAGAGCATTTTTTTGATATTTGTGTACCGGGAGTGTTTTTGCTTTTCTAAAGATACGGGGAGTACTTTTTACCGACTCTCTTAAAGTACCAGAGGCTTTGTTTTCACTCTATTAGGGTACAGGGAATATTATAAAATATATTATAAAAATGTGAGTATTTATCAGTGTATTAGGTCACCAAAAATATTTTAAATAACTTGGACTACTGAGAATATTTTAGACTCTCTTGACGTTAAGAAATTATTTTAAATTCTCTTATGGTACCAAAAGTAATTTTGCCTCTCTTAAGGTACAGGGATTATCATTATTTTTTTTAGGGCAACAGGCTACATGAGGGTGATCCACATTGGGCAACTCCCCTTTAATAGCATAGGAAGGGATTTGAAAGGGGGGATGCGGAAGGGTAGAGGAAGGTAGCCAAGGGTTACTAGGGACCCCGGGCTATGGTTTAAGGATCCTACCCGGCAATTCGCCTAAGAGTGTTGCATCAGGTAGGTCGGGCAATAGGTAATTGTCCCACGCCCTTCCGATAGCGGGAGAGGAGTTTGCTGTGGGGACGCAGCATTCCCTTCTCCGTGCCTCGACCAGTTTAGGAGGCAGCTGGCCGACTATTCCAATGGGAATAGCGGACAACTCTTACCGTATGCCCAAGGTCTGTGACCCAGGAACATACACCTCTCAGAACAGGCCGAGGTGCCTCGGCTTGTGGGAACCTTAGTTCAAAAACGGAGAGGAAAAGGCACACCCAAAGGTAGCCCTTTCGTATCTCTCCTAAAACATCCCTCGCAGGTATTGCCTGCGAGAGAATAGCCCTCGCAGGCCTTTTCGGGATTATTATTTATTCCTTATAATATACTTGATGTAATTTTGACTCAGGAGCTTTTTGACTGGGAGTATTTTTGAAACTCTTGTGGTACCGATAGTATTTTTGACTCTCAAATGTGCTGGAAATTATAGTATGAGGAGTATTTTTGACCGTTTCAAAGTCCCGTCAGTACGGCTGTTTCACTGTCTTAGACTACCGGGCGTATTTATGAATCCCTTAAGGTACTGGAAGTATATTAGGGGACAGGCGGTGTTTTAGGAGATTTCAGTGTTCTGGGAGTATTTTTATCTCTATTATAGGTTATCGGACTATTTCTGAATCTCTCAAGATGTTTTGTTTCGGTTAAGGTACAGTGAGTCATGGTATAGTTTATTTTGAAATTAACATTTCGTCGGCATTGGTAAGTTAGGAGGCGTGAAATGTAAATATTCAAAAACAGGACTACCTGGACGCCGGTTAAATCCCGTCTTACCAACAGTAACGCCGGAACCCCAGCTAGCATTTTAAAGCAGAAATCGACAAATACAGTTCCTTGAATCATTGATCAAGTATATACGCATTAATCTTGTCTACAACAACTTTCAATTTAGTTTTCTCCTAATTTAAAGCAGGTACTTTTCAGTGACATCTAATTTGAATTTAATTTGTGTGAATAATTATCAATTTAAACCAGATACAAGAAAATATATTGTAATACTTGTAAAAGTCCTTATGGTCTTTTGTATTCTTTTAAATAATAATATGTCATAAGTTATCGCGCAGGTCAATGTGACAATTACTTGATGTTAAACGTTGTGAGGTAATTCCGCTGCAAGTTCTGAGATGTGTAGGTCAGGGTGAATGTCCTTCTGTGAACCGAAGGGCAGTTAACGGTTACTGCGGATACAGAACTAATTAATTTACATATAAATACTACAATCGTATCTAAGCAGGGAGATGATAAACAACTTTGCAGGACTCGTGAGTACTTGAATCGAGCATGAGAATCTTTAAATTACGTATCTCAGGGCACCTGGCTTTAATTACTTGTGGGGAGATTAATTAATAAATGAAAAAGGATAACATTTAAAATAAAATTTAATTTACAGTAAATTATTAACAAATTATATACATCAGTTCAGATACAGGTTTCCTACATAGTTGAATATTTTTAGATTTACGATCTCATTCATTATATACAAACTAACATCAATAATTAAAAGGATTATGCCTCACGTTGAAGTCGTCATTAAATGTAATATACAATGATAATTAAATTAATTATACTGATTTTTGAAAATTATCTAATGAAAGGAGCATGAAATAACATTTATTCAATTTACTTAAACAATTAATTTATTATGCACAACTATTTACCTTACAAAAATAAATTACTTGCTGAACTTTACAACAATTTTATACAAAAAAATGTCTTTTTCTCTTATCTGAGGGTCTTTATTGGGCCTTTTAAATAAAGAACAATTAATTTTACAATTCACTACTGACAAATATTTTTAATAAAAATGTAATCAAATAAAACGAAATTAAAACGAAAAGAAATCGAAATCTGACGATATTATAACTTTTATTAACGTTTACAATATGAATTTTAAATGTTTCCTTTACCCACTGTTTGTACTGGTACCAGGGCAATTGTACTGATTTTGCAACACTCTTTCACCTCGAACACTTTAAGAGGCCATGTTTCCACTGAATTTACTTCGATTCACTTTGCTAAATTCCGGCCGATTTACCACCGGACACACTTGTTCCAAAACTTTCGTCGTATTTATATCTGACGACTTTACTTTAAAAGTTCTTCAACATCGTAGGCTGAATGTGGATTGACGCTCTCGTCTCTAATTTACAACTGAATTAATTTTTGTTCCGTCCTCGACTGAGCTCCTTCACCAACTGCTAAACTTAATTTATATTGTACTCCACAATGTCTTCTGGCTGACCGACAAATTTTGATTCCTTCCGTATTCAGCAATGTTTCGTGGCTGACTGCTGCTCCATTGACTTACGCGCTCTAAAACCAACACTGTCTTGGCCTGATTTCTCGTCCATTATTGTATCTGTGTGTTCGCCGGTAACAATTTAGTTCTATAATCTCTATTAATTCTTTTAATTGCCCTTTTATCATTACAATATATATATTGTGGCAAATATTAACAAAACCACCACGTTGAAGCTAATTGATGTAATATTCAATTTAATTGAAACAAAGAATACCACGATGTGGTCAATTAATGTGATAAATAATGATTTGAAAAATGAAATAATTTAAACATTTAATTTTAAATATAAAACGTTTATTACCAATTTATATTTAGTCGGATTTTGTACAAAACTTTTACATAGATGCCACAGCTTTATTAGAATTCTTAAGACCGCCTAATAGTTCTAGTAATCCGCAAATATTACCGAATTAAAGAAAAACAAAATTTTACAAAATATTGAATTGAATTTACATAAGAATTATTAACATAGGAAAATCTATAAAAATCTGAAGAAATTTTATGAAATATTAAGAAATCTGACTGTACGCAATTTTTATACTAGGTTTACAATGGAAATTTCGTACATATCAATCATTGGAGCTGCTTTCATAAAACACTACTTATTCACTTCATCAATAATTTAAAAATATTTTAATCGACAGGCAATGGTATTATTTCACTGTTCACAACCTACGTCAGCACAACAAATCAACTTTCCACGTTACCACCGACAATGAAGTCCTACAAAATGTTTTAGCGGATAAACCGATCACTTTTAAATCGTCGCTGAGTTATATCTCTCTCATCATCTTATAACCACTTATCAAAACCATATTCCATAACTTTACGTTTAATTTGCCATGTTTACGGTCAAACTGATTACCGGAGACGTCTCCAATGTTCCTTCTAGAACATTTTCGTGCGAGACCTACCAGCCAAGTCTTGGAGTCGAAGCCTGTTTTTTATATTAAACTATGGGGGAAATATTTACTTTACTATCTTCTATAAGGCAAAAGCACGGATTCTAACAAACATTAAATTAACGCTGTAGTCATATTTAAGCTGTACAACATGGACACATGGATATTACGTAATTTTATTTTTTTGAATTACCTGGTGGCATTTTTATAAATCGATTAAGACAACTAGGTCAATTACAGGATACAGGATGATATGGCAGCGGATGTTCTAATAGTCCCCCCTCGAGTACTTTCAAAATGCTACGAACAATTACTCTGACCACAATTTTTTTTACCCATAGGCATGTCCTCATCTTCAGAACAGTTCTTTACTCATTGGTCTACGTGCTGTATTTTCATATAAAATTTCATTTTTAACGATTAAATATCAATGTTCGAAAAAACTTCTGCTCGTTTCTTGGTTGATTTCTCTCTCTAACTCTCTTTCTTGTAAGGGTGGGAACAAATATGTTTCAGTGTAATATGTAATTACACTTGCACATGAAACAATTTTATATGAAATTTTTATTTGAATAATTACGTAGAAGTTGAAACCGGACAGTTCAACATCGTTGTTACGATTCTCAAATTGAAGATGATAATCACTTCAATTAAATTTTACAATGTTCGTCTCGTCTTTATTAATTTATTTGCAAACGGATGCCATATTTGTCTCCACCTCTCTAAACTACGCAAGTTATTTTCATCCTTTTGGGTGCACAATCTTCCTTCATCATCCATGGAAATTTACTTGTTTTCGGAGCGAGGACGTCTGCGCAATAATTTTTCTCCTCTAGTCCGGACACGGATGCATCCTGACGACACGTCCTGCAACCATGGCAACCATTGCGCCATTCCTCTAACTGCAGCTGTGCCATCCAGGACACAGCAATCGAAAAAAATTGAAAACACACTCTTTTTCAGTAATTACAACTCAACACCACACTCTTCCCACAAATGTAATATGGTGGGTATACTACCAAAAATCTAAGGCCTAAGGCAATGAAAATTGAATTAAAAGTCCTTCATAAACGCCATCTCTATATCAAAGAAAATTAATGTAATAAATTTCTGCAATAAAACATGCTGTCAAAAGTTCCATAATTTCATATTTTAATTTTAATTTTTTAAGATGGAAATAAGAATTATTGTTTTTTATATACAGCAGATTTAATTTTTTCTGTTAGATAGTAGTCTTCCTGTTGATAATATGTAGTAAGAAAAAGTAACTCAGATATATACTATAGAACCAACTTGAAAGCCACCCCCTCCTTCCATAGTCACTGAGATTTCCATATAGAATAGCCTACGGAGGCCACGAAATAAATCGTTCGAGCAGTCTAGTAATACGACAAGCTAAGCTGGTAGCCTATGAATTAGTAGGGTAAGACAGATATTTACTGCACGTAAATGAAATAATTATATAAAAGTATACATAAGGAGTGGTATAATAATAAAAGTAATAACGACCAAACTTTAAAGGCCAAGATTAAAGTCCCATATTTTTTAAAAATAAGCAACGCTGCATTCTTTCATTACTAATCGATTGCCCCTATAAGTAACCATAGACTTCTTACCACACCACGATACAGTAATAATTGTATAATAATGTCATTATGAAGAGATTTGAATGGCCCAGTTTGATATTCCATAGGTACTGAAAATAGAATATTTTGTGTCTGCTGAACCTTAAACATAAAAATGGCTTACGTGAACTGGTGGATGAATGTAATTAAATAAAATAGGTTCTAGCTAAGAGAAATGAAGAGGGCTTAGCGGAATAAATCTAAAAGAATTATTGACGAAGTTATAGTAAACGAAGTACAGTGAGTTACGTATCGCGAATTGTCAAATACTTGAATAACGAAATTAATCCTTTCCAGTCTGAAACACGAAATATACTTTTGATTCTAAGTATTTATTTTGTTGAATTACATGGAATAACATATGAATAATTATGAACGATGAAAAATTAAGAATCATGATTTTCATTCTTTCCGAACGAGTTCTTCAGTTGTGAGCTCATCGAAGGTGGGGAAATCCAGATTTATCTCTCGATGCTAATAAGTCGTAAAAAATGCTTTGTTTGTGAGATGAAGTAGACGGGAATTTAAGAACATAGTAAGCGGTCGTAAGTCGATGTCGTGCTCATAACCCGAGGAAAAATTTATTTACCAAAGTTGTTCGTAACCCGAGGGTCCACTGTAATATGGTCAATGGCAGATTCCGCAAGAATTGCATTTCACCATGATTTCCTGCGTCAGCGGAAGGATGGAAGGAGTTCTCAGAGAATTTAGCGAGTTACTGGAAATATGTTTTATCTAGATACATAATTATGGGCCTGCATAGATTTTTCAACGATGATAACATGTGATTTAATGTCGAGGAAAATCTCGTCCACGTGATGTATCACTTTTCCCGGGTTTATTTATGTTTGTTTACCATCCAAAGAAGCATATCAAGGTTAAAACATGAATGTAAGCAAATATTTATTAATTAAATAGGAAGGAAATGTGAATCAGGTTGTAGGAGGTGTAGATCATCATAAACGATTAAGAAATGATTATGTGTATGGTAATACAAGAACACTACTATATTTTCTAGCGGTGAAATAAAATGAAATGAAATTAAAATAATACGAAATAGCCACTATACAAGGTTAAATTTGGCGATTTATTGACAAGAATTGAGGTTGTGAAACCATAATATAAAATTTAACAGTAGTAATAAGAAAATTGCTATACAAGAATATATAAAATGCATTTTACCTCGTCATGGGATAGCAAAATAAAACTTCTCGGCTAACTACTGCTGCAAGCAGAAGCATTTATTCTCTTTAATGTTGTGGTTCATTCAAGTGTAAGAATTTTGATTCTGATGTCTAAATGATCAATATTAAAGCTGTTGAGATTTATTATAGTGATGCATGAAATATTTTCCTGAATTAACAAGCAGATTTGAAAGACTTTTCATTGGAATTGAGGCAGATTTTTCAAAAAAAGAAGGAAAATTAAGTCTTCCATCTATTGAGATGACTGTGTTGTTGTTGGAGCACCTGAAACACATATTAATTAACACATGTTCAACGGAAATTTTCTAGCTATAGTAATTTCTGAAACTATTTTTAGAATAAACGCAACTTTTAATGAGAGCGACGTAATAAAACTAGCCCGTGTGAATATAATTTTATGGATCAAGCCAAGTCATTGGCATTTATAAATTGGTGTTCATTGAACTTCGTATAGTTCACAAAATGCCTTTTACTGTTGCTTGAGGGGAAGGAGAATTGAGAAATTGTTAATAAAGAACAATTTGGAATCAGCTATGGGCCAAGAGCAGCTGACTGAATCATTCGGCACTATTGTTGAAGCACGCACTTGTTTCTGAAATGAGCTGTAAGATTTTAGAATGAGGTGTTAAAACGATAAAAAGTTTCTTACTAGTCACCTAATTTTATACATTGAGCCTTGAACGCCAGTGACTATGCGAAGGGCAAGGCAGTCCGCAAACAGTGAAATCATACAGCACACTGTAATTCTTTTTGCTAAAGCTAAGTTAAACTTCAGTTTCCTTGTAATATTTTCCAATACAAATTACATTTCCAGAAATATTTCATTTTCTTCAGACTACAACATGAGTCCTCTCATTAATCAACCGATATACTCTTATTATTCTTGAAAATTTATTAATTTTTTCCGATTATAATGAAAGTAATATCTTTCTGTGTTTTATTTATTTTATTTGACTTGACTCTTGGTTGTTTTTGTGTTATTTTTATGTAACACCCCTCCATCCCATTTCTAATGGTTATTCCCTCCCATCCTAAAAAAGTTGAAATTATAGACGAATTATATATCTGGAGAAACGATAACTATCTCATTGACCCCGAAAAAATTTATTTCAACAAAAATATTGGCCGTTTTAACATGCTTGAAAATTTACACCCCCGTCCATCCCCGCCCTTAAGGGTTAACGGCAACTTGAATGTCATAATTAAACTCAGTGAGAACCATAACCCCGGTTTTGACTCTAATCTTGGTTGTTTTTGCTTTATTTTTATGTAACGCACCTCCATCCCCATCCCTAATGGTGCCCCCTTACCATGCTGAAAAGGGTTGAAACTGTAAACAGAAAACATCGGTAGAAATACTATCAATCCCATTGATCCATATAACTATTTATTTGTCGAAAATATCGGCCGTTTGACATGTTTGAAAATATCCATTCCCTTCCCTGGGGGTGGTAGACGTGTCTTCCCACACGGTGTTTGTTTCCTGGTCGCAAGGAAAACGTGTACGAAATTTGGTGAAGATTGCTCCACGGGTGTAGGTTTGTATGCGGAACATACACACAGACATACAGGCAGTTTCATGTATGAGAAGAATATTTCCAAGTTATGTTCACAAAACATTACTAAGCCCAAACTGTATACAGAATTACAGTAACATTTCTAATGCATATATAGTAATCAGTAAAGGCCAAGTGAAGTTGCATGATCGACTTCTACACTAGACTTAAAGTCGACTGCTAATAACGAAAATTTACTTGTAAATGAAGTATTAAACTTCATTAATGCAGTTGATTACCCTAATGATTGTGCAACGATTCTCCTATTGCTTCCACAGATTGAACATATTGTTTTTTTTTAAAATATTTTTTTGGCCTGGCGTCAATTAGAAAGAGATCGTCCCGTTACACGAAACCGTTCCGCTTTCGATGCGAGGAGAGGGACTTGTGTATGCAGAAGACGTGAACTACTGCCTTGATATGTGTATTTTGTTTTCTAAATTGTGCGTGCTGAGACATGGCATTTTCAGCCATCACAAGTTTGTTAAAATGTGTAAAGTTACTTCGTTCGTAAGGCAAATCAAGGGATGAAGAACGATCAGGTCTGATAAGTGCAATATCTCTGACCGGGAAATGATTTTTGCCCTCCTGTGGTGTATGCATCAGCGTGACTGCCTCGCATCACAGGGATCCCGGGTTCGAATCCCGGCGAGGGCAAGGATCTTTGTGGGCGTGAGATAAACTCTTTTCAACTAGTCCCCAGACAGGCAAAATGTACTCATAAAGAGTCGCTAATGACGTGAGACGTCGATGGGACTGTAAATAAATCAATATAAAAAATTACCTGATAATGCGACGCGGGTTTGTAATAAAAATATTTTTTTATATAAAAATTAAATATTATTAGCATCATGTACTTTTGACACTGATTAAGAAAAATAGTTTTAGTTGATTGCGGTAATACTGAGTAGGGACTGTAAGTTAATATATGCGACGAAAAGATCATTTTGTGTTGTTTATTAAGGGTTACCTCTGACGTGTGTGTGTGTGTTAACAGTTAGAAAAGACAACGGTGCATGGGCGATTAGTGAAAAGGTTTAAGAAAATAATAAAAAGGCTCTAAACTTTTTTACAGAGGTTGTATAAATATCGATACGAGTATTTGAAAGATAGAATACGTGCAGTTGCATATTTTAACTTCAGGAGAAATATCAGTATGGTCGGGGTCCTTCATCAGTTTTAGGCGAATGTCAGGAGCCCTAGTTAACCCTTGGATATCTTCCGCTACCCTTCCTCATCCCCCTTTCAAATCCCTTCCTATACTATTGCCACCACTTGGATTACCTGCATATATCATGTTACTGTAAAAAAATGGTTAACAAGGAAGCCTGTGTGTGTTATTTTCTCGGAGGTGAACATTCCCAGAGGAGCTGAAGGGATTTATCTTTGGGGATGCCTTCTTCTCTCTCTGTTTTTTTTTTACTATGGTTCCCACTAGCCGCGGCCCCTCGATCTGTTTTGAGAGGTATATGTTCAGACCTTGGGAATACGGTAACAGTTGTCTGCTATTCCTATTGGAATAGTCGGCCAGCTGCCTCCTAAACTGGTCGAGGTACGGAGAAGGGAATGCTGAGTCCCCACAGCAATCCGTTTCCCGCTATCGGAAGGACGTCGGACAAGTACCAAATGTTCAACCTACGTGATGAGTGTTGTTTTTGGGTTTTCACTGCGTCACTTTTAGGTGATTTGCGGGTTAGGATCCTTAAACTATAACTCGGGGGCCCTTCTTAATCGTTGGCTACCTTTCTCTACCTTTCCGCATCCCCCCTTTCATTCCTCTTCCTGTGCTATAAGAGGAGAGAGCCACAATGTGCTATATATAGCTTGTCCTTCTTCTTTGTATGGTTATCAAATTTTGTTAAAAGTACCAAGGATAATAAGTAAGAGAATATTAAAGTAATTCGTTGAAATGGTCATTGATTTAAATAAATATTAAATTTTACGTGTGGATTATCATTCTTAATTAATTTATAGTTTTATTAAAATTTGTTTTTATTTTACTCTAATATTATAATCATTCTGCGGCCAATTTTTTTTTGTGTGTGTGTGTGTGGGGGATTTTAGCAAGCTGGATGACGTCAGAGCGACGTATCAACATACGTTGCTCTGAACTATTCGGAAGTTCGACTAACAACTTAGGCAGATCTACTGGACTTAACCACGGAGCCAAGATTTGGGTATTGTTAAAAAACGTAAACAATTAAAAGAGGTGAATTGTGTTTTTTTAATCGTTGTAAACACAGATAAATTGCAAATGGTCCACACCTACGTAAATCACGATACTCAGAATATAGTTTTCTATTATATAAAAGAAACTTAAATATGTTTAATAGCGCAATGTCCGATGAATTAATCGGATTAATTATTTAACTGGAGACGTGACTAAAAGAAAATATATTGTACGTTGATTTTATTGTTGTGGATAATCGAGAAAGTATTATTCTTAAGTCAGACATTTATTATACACCACTGTGCCACATACTTAAGTATAACACTTAACGCCCGTGTTATGACGGATGTTTATACGGTATTAAAGCTAAAATCAGCTTCATGAACTCTGTTGACTATTTGACCATATTTAAACCTCGTTGATATATTTTTTCCCGGGATTAATAAGAGTTTTGCAATTAGGCGACCAGTACATTTCCTGTGGTCGGTGTATAGTCATTGATTTCGGGAATTCACTGTAATATAAATATATTATCTGTAAGAAAGTGGAATGAAAACTATTTTTCAAATAAATCTGTCTAGATCTCATCCCACAATTACACTTGCGTTCTTCTATTTGAAAACTTTGTCGGATATGGTGCTACAAGATTTAGTGCTAGCGTAACCGCCTACAGGATTCTTTTCCTCGGGTTACGGTAAAGTCGGAATTTCCGGTTGGATTGGAACCCCGATCCCCTCCAGAAAAGACTCTTAGGTGGGGGAGTTGGATCTAGGGAGTGCTCGACTCCTGTAGGTCCAGTTCTGCTGCAGCCAGCGCTCAAGCAACCAGCGTGAGTAACAACCAATTTCTTCCTTCACCATCTCACAGAATCAAAGAAAACAAACTCATTAACAGTCGACAAGTTTGGAAGACACACACACACAAATAGTTACGAATATTCATATAAGTAAATATAATTTTTTTATAAGAATTCGACAAGGCAAATAATGTCTTATTTGCTATATTTTGCCAAAAATGTATGACCTTTTAAACTTTTGAATTTGTAAACAACAATAAATTTTGTACGTGAAAAGCTCATTAATTTGGATCATCGACGATCCTTATATTATTGACATTTTTATCGAATAAGAAATTTATATAGTAATCTTTAATAAGGTCCAAACATTATTTTGTATTTACGTTTCAAATCGTATTTTATTATCCGTTTAACTTGATTGAACATTCTTGCGATTAATATATATAAACACATTTTCATCATGTAATAAAATTAATATAATGTGCTGAACATCTGTATAAAGAGATTACTACGAGAATCACAATGTTTTTAATTATATTTAGTCTTTAGAGGATACTAATTGATTATGATATAGGTTCGTTGTCCAGTTTTGCGTACAAGACAAATTTTGCCGGCATTGTTCACGTCATCAACAACCTTCACCGTGGCATGCTAACGGATTGGCATTATTGGCGTGCTTGTACCTGTTTCACATTCAATAAACTCAAAACGAGTCGCAGTAATGGGGTTTCCAGGTACTTTGGAAATTATTTAAAAAAATTCTTTACATATGATAACAGTATTGGCAGCTATTAATTCCGTCTTAGATACAATGTATAAACGAGAAAAACATTCTGTGCCTAATAATTAAGTAAATATAGCAACAAGATAGAAAATGTAATTTCAACAGTTACGACCACGAAGTGAATATGTAGAGAATATTGCAGTTCAGACTATTCCTTCGCAGCACAGGGAATTTTTAATTTGTTTAAACTATAACATTTACAGTTTTAAAAATTATTATTTCTTAGTTTAACTGTCCATAAAAATCTGTACTCCGTATCGAGTAGAGGCATTCAAAGTTTTTATTATTTTCGTTTAGAAACAATATTTCATACAGTGATATATATATACAAACGGAAGAAAATGTAATTTTATTTCTGCTATATTTTTACAATGTTTCGGCATACTGTAACATCCAAAAACTAAATTATACAATCTTATATAAGTAATAATTGAGTTTTTATCGCTACAGAATACTGGAGATAAAGGAATAAAAAAACGTTCGATTGAGAACAAATAAAATATAAGTGTGCATAAAATATATGAAACTGCCAACTGCTCCCATAAATATTCGAGTTTTAAGTTTAGACTGTATTTTGCTGATTGAATAAAAAGTTATACAGGACAGTTGTAAACAGTCCATAAAAATATGACCATTTAATTTTTAAATTTGTTTGGTTTATTTCTCAACTGTTTTATATGTAACGAAAGATTTTTGAACTGGGTTTCTTACATTCTTTATAAACTATTTTTTATATCTTTTGTGAATATTTATTTTTACTGTTAAATTCGTCTATTTTTAAATTTCTCAACAAGATTCTTGATTAAATAAAATAGGCAAGTAGCAGACAAAATGAGGTGGTAATATAAATACCACATAACATTTCTATAATCCTTGTTGCTTTTGTCAGTTGATTAAAAACACAAGAGCTGTGAGTACGACACAACCTCACAGTCCAGTTGACGAAATGAAAACCTTTTGACACTGACGTATTTTGTTTTAATTTAAAGATGTTCTCGAGTTGACGTATTATTCTAATAAATTGGTTTGTGGATAATAAATACCTTTTCTTTCGCTGAAGACTCACTCCAAAATATTATGTCAAATGAGAATACAGAATGAAAGTAAGAATTATGTGCTAATTTTGGTGTTCTGACAATAATACAGGATTAGTGACTGTTGAAAGTTTGTTTAAAGGTTGATTTATATGTTGTTTCCAATTTATTTTATTGTGTACAGAAAGTCCTAAAATTTAGTATATAGAGTTTTATGTATGTCCTTATTAATGTATATAAAACTCTATAAAGTAAATTCTTATACATTATTTACTATTCCATCGATTATGATTGGAGTTCAAGATGCTTGATTAATTACGTATTCATTAATATATATATATTCTCTGTGATGATGGAGGCAGGTATTGAGTTAATAAGAAGTTGTCTAAAGCTGGCCAAAGTTAAGTGAACTGTGTTAAAAACTCAGAACTTTGCATCTCATAAAATAGTCGTTCTCGATGAAAATCAAGTAAGAAAGTGATGCCTCCAGACGGTGAGATTGAGCACTTAATCGCAATGGCTAATAAGTTTTTAATAAAACACAATTATGAAATTTCATTCGATGTAATTTTCTTTTCATACAACCGAAAGCGAGTCTCCAAAAACTGTGAACTGCAGTCATCTTTAAGCTGTATGTTTCTTCGAGATGCGATGTTGTTTTTCCACTTCTCGCGTGCTTTCATTGAGTAAAGAAGAAACAGAGGTTCATGAGAACAGTGCACGCTTCTTTCCGCGAGAGTGAAAGTTTGCTCACGATTCCTCTGTGCGTAAGGTTTCGCTCTCGCAAGGCACGCATACGACCAAATAAAAAAAACAATGGCGGGTTTCAATAGACATCCAAAAAGCACCTCAAAGAAACCAGGTCGTAGCGATACCAAATTATCAAAACCAAACTTTCTAGAGCCATTATTGTTTTTAAAATGGAAAACTTTTTTTTTTGGAAATAATAGCTTCCTCAAACATTGATCTGTTTAAATAATAAAGTAAGTAGAAATGAACATGATAAACCCAAGTTTAGAATTAAAGGTAAGCACTTCAAACTAATTATGATATTAACGATTCGTATGTACCGTTCTTAGGTAACCCTATCGATTACGTCCAAACTCCAAAATAAGAGTTGAGTCTTCTATTGCCCTTAATTTTTTCATATTTATTCTCAACGGATTGGTACGGTTTTATCATTACAGTATCTGATTATTATATATTATACGTGATTGAGTGGCCAATAGATGATCTAAAGCATTGGTGTCCGACTTAATCTGACCTCAATCACAAATTTATTCCGTTGAAGCAGATCGTAGAGTCACGGAAAAAGTTCGGCAAAAATTAACTGGTGTCTAAAAACTATAAGTATTACAAGAAATACAATCGATATTTTTGTGTCAAAACTGGTACAGTTTTTCGACTTCACCTCCATAATTAAATAATTATAAGAAAAAATAAATTATTAATTAAATTAATCGTATTTTTCTGGTACGAACAGTGACGCTCTTGTATGACTTTTATTCACTCAGAAAGCATTCTGTTTTTATTACATTATATTGTAAATTTCTTAATCAAATGTGGATTGGTGACTTCAATCCACCTCAGGGTTTCTTCCAGTTTCTCGGTGAACTTAGAGTGAATGTGATTAATCAGCGCAGTTCAGATTCAGTTTTGACAATTGATAAATATGATTGCATTATGAATCAACGGCCACCGTGTCTTATTAAATATAATATTAATATAAAATATATTGAAAGAATAACGGTTTCGAATATCTAGTAACGAATAAGAATTCTAGCAAAAATTTGGAAACTAAAATATATAAAATAAAATATGACTGATGCATCAGTAACAAATAATTACTATTAAGTATTAGAATGAATTATTATAGGTATTTCCAAAATTTCTTTCACGCATCACTTCGAAGTCCACTGACCCCGCCAACATTCTTGCGCATATATTAATGAATCAGTTCATTTCAGGTCAGTTCTGCATCCTTATTCCACAGATCTTCATAACGAAGGAAAATAATGTTTTGACCGGAAATCCTAGTTCATTCACATTGCAGACGTAACGCCTAATGAGCGCCTGAAGCGTCACTAACTAAATACCGTGCTCTTTATCAATTTGATATAATTCATTTCAGAGTTTAGGAAGGCAGATTTCATCCCACCTGCTGAGAATTCATTATAAGTGCTTTCAATATTCTGCTCACTCTTTGTATTTCTCTAACAGTGATTTTGCTTTAATATATTTACTTGGAATAGAAAAAGTATTTCCACAGTAATAATTGAACCTGAAAACTTGGTCTTGCTTCCTAGTTGTCTTAAGCTATTCAACTAAGTCATTGTTAGAACTTCGCAAATTGTCCAGATATAGAATCTCAATTAGCTGTCTTGACACAAGATATATTATTTATGATGTTATATGTTTATTTAAAATAACAATCAGAAAGGCAAGTGAAAATTCGTATTGGAAAACTATTAAAACTATTTTTAGAAATTTTGCAATGAGAGTTGAATATTCTCTCAATACAATTGGTGCATTTCTTGTTGCATTCAGGAGTGTTTTTCAAGTACATTTTATTATACATAGACATAGACTCGTAATCGACAACGGAATAACTATTTAAGATTATGACACTTTCTGTACTAAACTGAGCATCAAGATATCATCGCCGCGATAAAATCACGTTATATCTATGTAAATAAATACATCATCATTACGAAATATGTGAATCTTTTATTTTTGTTTCATACGTCCTAATATTCTCAAACTGGTATTAAGAGGAAAAATATAACATCCAGATATTCAGCGAATATAAGATGATTCGTTATAATGCGCATAGAAAAATATCATCTATCGTGCAATAATAAATTGTTGGGTATTAAAATATTTACGCCACAAATAATTCAAAGGACTTCCAAGCTTCATAGTTTTATTGTAATGTCGTTTTCCCGACAACAATATCCCAACTGACGTTTGCCAGACAGTACATTATCCAGATTGACGTTTTCCCCACAGGACATGATCCGGATTGACGTTTTACCGAAAGGTCTTCTTCCCGAAGGGTGCGTTTTCACCAAATAAAGAATAATATTAAGAATGTGGAACACTAAGTATGTTATTTATATTGTACATGATTATTATTGTAAATTAATGCGTGTAACGACGTAAACCAAACTTGGAGCACGTATCACTTAAGATCGAGGAACAAACCCTGAGGGTTTAAGTTAAACCTAGCACCCCTACGGATGAGATGGAAGGAAGTTGAATTTTCAAAATATACGATAACGGCCTATAATGGCAACGAATAAATTGATTAGATTCAAAATATCACTCTAGATTATTTCTTTTTGTCATTTCTTCCCCTAACGGCATAAATACAGCTCTATGGGTGGGGTGAAAGTGACATAAAAATAACCATAACGATCAATATTGATGTCGAATCCTGTGTTGTAGTAGTGATTAGTTTAGTTACCCAACACGGTTAAGTTACAGTTCAACCCCTAGGTAAGGAGTGATAATAATAATTTGATTGGTGTCGCATCCGGAGTTATGATTGGCGCTGAGTATAATTATGTTATTCAAAGTAAGTGAAGTTCAGCTTCTACGAGGGGGCGGGGTGGAAGGGTGTAAAACAAAGTTCTGCGTAAAATATTAACAACGTGGAGCAAATTCTACCATATTTTGTATTCATGTATATGATTAAAAAACAGCATTTTGATGAAACACCCATAGAAGAAATAGAGGTGGGTATGGAAAGGGGAGCATTTTAAAAACGCTGTAAATCAGCTGCTCGCATTAATGAATAACGTAATTTACAATAATAATAATTATGTATAATATGATAAGTAACATATTATGTGTTCTAGAGTATTAATATTATGAATAAGAAAGATAGCTAATTCCGACAAAAAGTAATAATATAAATGCCACACAACGTTTCGAAGAAGAAAGGTGCGAACAAGAGCCTAGAGCGACACAACTGCACAATTGAAGTTATTTCATATTCATTATTTTCGATCAGACGTATTTTTTTTCATTTTTATTAATATTATGCTTTATTACGTAAAAATGCACCTGTCGGATGAATGACCTGACGGGAAAACGGGATAATGCACTGTTGGGCGAAAGTCAATCAGGATATTATTGTTGGGAAAACATGCGTCGGGCAAGTGTGTGTGTGTCTGAATTTTGTGCTAGACCCATTTCTTTCAGAATCTATTACTATATATTTTTATTATTATGAGGCATATTTCTAACGAACAGCTTATGGTTAGTAGAAAATATTAATGACGAATCAATCAAAGATAATGGATTGATTATAGTCGCTAGGAACTCGTATTTATATAATTGCATCATATAAGCTCATGGTAGAACTACTTGAACGTTAAATGTTTGATGCAATGATGAGGTGGCTCAGAATATAGGGAGAAATTAGAAATTCTATTATTTAACAAGTATTTGCTTAGAAATGTGAAAAAGAATGATAATCCGTTTCATACGTTTGTATAAAGAGAAAACAATATAATGTAATGAATAAGAAAGATAGCCAATACAAACAAAAAAAGGGTAATATAAATACCACACAACGTTTCTGGGATCCTTGTGCCTTTCGTCAGGGGCTAAGAAGAGCCAAGAGAAACACAAATGCACTGGTCAGATGACAACACTCAAAAGCCAAAAGCACTCAAAAGCTTTTGCGTACTGTCAACTGACCAGTGCAGTAGTGTTTCTCTTGGCTCTTCTTAGCACCTGACGAAAGGCACAAGGATACCAGAAACGTTGTGTGGTATTTATATTACCCTTTCTTTGTCTGTATTGGCTATCTTTCTTATTCATTATTCTCTATCAGACGTAAATTTTCTCATTTTAATATAATTTAATGTTGGCAACCTAATATTGTTTTCCCCATTTATGAATATAATAGACGTAATTTAATCACTCCGGTAGGTTTTTCGGGCAAAAAAATATTTAGAAAGTTATTTGCTTATGGTATCGAATAATTAAATTAATTAATTTCTAGATGTGGCCTCTAAAATAACTGGAACTGTTTTGATTGGTATAAGGAAAATATGTGACGTGTCTGCATGAGAAAGCAAAGTCCTTACCCATAGCATTTGAAAATAAGACACAGTTCCGCCGATTTCCACAATTGAACGCTATCACCTATTCCAATCGATTCTTTTTCTTCACCATTCAATTTTACGCCTGATTTGATAGTAAAATTAGAAAACTTTATCGATGAGTTGTTGATTTCTAATTGCCAAGTTCTCTACGAGTTCTATATAATAATATTTTCGGGACCTTTATAGTTCTACTTAAAATAATTTCATCAAGTTTTCATTTATAATGTAACTGGTTCTAAATTTATACGAAATAAAGCGGGTAACAATCTAAAAAAGCAAAATGTTAACTACGCAAGTGGCATTAACTTGAGGAATTACCAGCACCACATACCGATTTTGTGTTTTATATTCTGAACAGAAGAGAAACTGAACTTAAGTGTTTCTTGTTTCTATGTCATATATTTCTTTATTGGGTTGACTCAAGTTTAATCGTTTAGCAAGGTCGTGTTTTGAAACAAAGTCACGTACAAAAAGCAGCAAACATAACGGGTTTCCTGACCGATTATTACACTTTCTCGCCTGCTGTTTGTCTTTTCACAAGAAATTAGGAATCCCAACAATGTTCTTCACTCATTGAATGGTGGTTACTAATAGTCATAAATTAAATTCAACATTTTTTCATTTAAACTAGTTTCTTATCAACTCAGTTTGTTTACATCAAGAGCTTTCAACTAGCCTCAGTCTTATTCATCTTCTTTACTTCTTATATCAATGCCATAAACATTGCTTGAAGAAATTATCCTTGAAATTATAAAATATTGTTATTGTTATCCCGCAATTCGTCGTACTCAAGATTTTTCACACATTTCACTGAGACACGTATACAATTATTTGTGTTATTTTATTTCTTAATAATTTTTTTATGTCTAATTTAATCACGCAGGTAGGTTTCTCAAGTAAAAAATATTTATGTTCTGTTGAAAAATCAACATTAAAACGGAACGATTAAATCCGTATATATTTTTAGAGTTAACCTTAAGTTTAAATTGTAAAACTTAATAATTATGTAATGATATATATATATATATATATATATATATATATATATATATATATTGTAATAATTAACATATAACTGCTTTAATTAATTTAAAGAATTTGCCCCACGTTGTGGTGACAATATGTAATAATCAACAATTAGAGTTTATTTAATAATGAAAATGAAAGGCTTTATTTAAATGAAAAAGATAAATCAAATTTTAACAAACAAAATTTATTTATTAATTTGTGGCTTCTAAAATTTACAAACAATTACAATAAAATGAAAATCCCTTAA
This sequence comes from Zhengitettix transpicula, assembly GCA_037074705.1. Lineage (NCBI taxonomy): Eukaryota > Metazoa > Arthropoda > Insecta > Orthoptera > Tetrigidae > Zhengitettix > Zhengitettix transpicula. The sequence continues at coordinate 181,107,736 of CM073591.1, read as the reverse complement.
TATCTCAGGGTCTTTACTGGGTTTGATGATTTACAGTGAAAATTATTGAATGATTTTATTAACAATACAGTTTAAAAATTTACGTCAAAATAATGTGCTGATAACTGAAAGAAAAACTACAATAAAAACGAACGAAATCTGACTTTACCCTTTTAGTTAGCGTTTACAGATTTTATTAAAGTTCTGGTTACTTACGTATTGTTCGGCTGGTACTAGTATTCTTTTAGCGCTTCAAAAGTGCAATATATTGCAAAACTTTTACACAGATTCTAAATTTTCTCACAGATTCTACACTTATGAAGTTGAAATGCAATTACTAGGCTCCCAGGAACTCGGATGATCCTCCTAATTGGTCAGCTATCTGATGTCGTTTTCCTCAGCACGAAAATGTTCAAGTTCTTTATAATGAAGCAAAACCTTGCTTCCGTTGGCTAATTGTTAGCACATCTACTCGGTCCAACTAACTGCTTGCTTACAGGAATCTTATGAGTTGCAGATTTTAGCCTTTTACCGCATAATTTATCGGTTTGGTTTGAAAGCTCGGTGAAGATTTACTTTTAAAATGTGGCTGACCGTAGACGTCGACTACTTTTACAATGTCTCTCCTCTCGTGGTAGATTGAAGACTGCCCATAGTTTTGCGCGCGTAATCGCCATTCCGAACCCTCAATAATAGGAACAGAGCTCGCCGTTTATTGTTGCTTTGCTCGCTCTTACCGCTATAATTAAAATTGTTCGCTAACAATTTAAATTATTTAAAAACAATTAATGGGTTAATTAATTGGCATTACAATATATATTATGACTATTTAAGATAAATTATAAATAAACAACACTTTTTTGAAGTCATAAAAAGATATTTAATAGAAATAACTCTACGTTTCTAGTAGTCTCTTCTTTTTTGATAGTCCGGGTCGAAGTATGGTGTTTACATTAATCTTCATTTGTGAAAATGATATTCTGATTATTATACGTGACATTTGAAAGATGTTACAAAATCCTTGTATAATTCATGTACGATATTGTACATATTACTGAATCATAAGTTACTTTCGTCATCGAAATAATTTGCGTTAAAAAAGTGTAGAAACTGTAATTCTGAGAACTATTTTAGATGTTTACGGAAATATTGAACAGTATAAGTACGCATACTGTAATAAACGCTTTATTGAAAAAAAGGTCAATATAACGAAATCATCTGTAGAGGGAAAGATTAAAACGATTTTATTTCTGTAACATAATGAACATAAATCGTGTCGTGAGCCTTTCGGTGAGAAAAAATATTAATGTCGTTGTAATGGCCGTCTGAAAATTAGGCTGCCGTACATAGAAATCTGTAATGAGATAACTAGTGATTGCGAATTCCAAACGGCATTTCAACGAAAGTTAGTCAAGATCTCAGCCAAACTGATATCCAAACTGCACAAAATGAAAATAGTTAGACGACTCCTTTAGGCAAATAACGTTGCTTCGTTGCTGCCCAAATGACAATCCAGCTGACCAGGTAAACCAAAGACAAGAATACCTCGTACAGGGGAAAATTATATCTGTCAAAGAGATATCTATGGCCCAAATTGAATACAAATAAATTGGAGGAGTTTCTTCAATACAGTAAAGTGGCAGTTTTCCCTTACGGACGTCAGGCAGGTCGTCCAAGGCAGCTGTTACTTTCGATTTCTCTTCACGGAAACTGTGGCTCAGTTGCGTGGGCGAGGGCGTTGGTCCACGCATATTCGGCAGTACGAGTAATAGCAAAGCTCAGGACCACTTACGCAATTCTTACGACGCAACCCAACTTGAGCATCTGTTTCGGCACCTAATCTGGTTCTTTAATTTTCTGTTACATAAGTTTATTAATAAATCTTTTCGACTGAGAATAGAAATGTTGCAATTAAAAAGTAGTTTAATCCTGTTACAGCCTATGAGGCAATTAGAGAAATGAAGCTTCATAACACTCATTTAAATGATAATTTTTATATTCCTGTATAAAAAAATCGCGAAGGACAAAGATGATAAGTAAAAATTGAAAGGCCAAAATATACAAAATTACAGTTCATGTTAGAAACGTATTTTCTAATAAATAAAACGAACTGTTCGTGTGTTCAAGTGTGTGGTGTGTGTGTGTTCCGCATACAAATCTACATCCGAGGAGAAAATTTGACCAAATTTCGTACACGTGTTCCTTTAGAGCCGAAAACAAACAATATGGGGCGGGTTGGACATTTTCAAACATGCTAAAACAACCGATATATGCGTCAGATAAATATGTTTATGATAAAATGAGATTCATAATATTCCTACCGATGTTTTTGTGTATTATTTCAACCCCTTTTGGAATGGGAGCGGAGCACCCTTAGGGGTGGGGGTGGATGGACGTTACAAAAGTAACGCGAAAACAACCAATATTGGAGTAAAATCCTGGGTCATCGATGCAGGGGCGGGGGTGGAAATGTTCAAACATGTTAAAACGGCCCATATGTTCGTCGAAAGTTTATTTTATCGGGTCTTTGAGATAGATATTGTTTCTCCAGATATTTTTGTGCATAATTTCAACCCCTTTCAGCATGGGAGGGGAGAAACTTCAAGGATGGATGTGGAGGGGCTTTACATAAAAATAAAGCAAAAAAAAAGGTTTGGAGTCAAATCCGAGTTTATGGATGTTGCTGAGTTTAATAAAGACAACGTGTGCAACACCGGGCACCAAAATAGTAAATAAATAAAATTAAGACTATCAATTCCGTTGACATACAATCTGGAATATGCAAAGAAATAATAAAAAATATTTTTGGGGTAATAGTATTAGTATTCTGAATGCGGTGCTGTTGAAAAGTTAACATTATAACGGAACAATTAATTTACCCGTATACAGTTTGAAGGTTAACCTGAACTTTAAATTGTGAAGCTTAATAATAAATGAATCTCTTAGTTTAAATCTGATAGTAAATTAGAACTAATTCAAAACAGTTCACTAACCAGGAATAGTGGTGGAGATATTCAAGTGTTTGTGAATAAATTAAGGATATTCTTATTAGTAATGTACTAATAATATTATCTGGGAGTGAGTTGTAATCAGTGTATGGGCTAGAAAGAAGACGATCTGCAAAATTTAGATAAACTAATACTACAAAATTTGATGCATTGAGGTCTCGAAAAATATTTGAAAAATTGTGGGCACGCAAGCCTCTCTAATGATTATTACTTGAGTATTAACAGTGCACATAGTTTGTTACAAAAATTGAGCAATTTCTATCAAATATTCACTGACCATCCAAAAATTTGTTGACAATTATTGGAAGTGTCATTTTTCCAGCATGAATAAACGGAACACTGTATTTGCACGTTGAGACAAGACAGTGCAGCGGTGCACCTCACGGAAAGTCTTCTTTGTCTCACAGATCTTATGAGGTGCTATGAGATTGTTCCTTGCAGAGAGAAGTGCGTTGTAGCTGCAGGTATTAGGAAAATTGCAACAACTACCTTGATAAAGGACGTGGTCAATGTGTTCTGTAATCTATGATTAGAAGATTCTGGAGAAATCTATCATATGTACTCAAAACTGATAGAATACCCACACATATTCTGTCAGTATTTTCGAATGTCTATCACGACATTTAACTTTTAGGTCCCACATGGTACACCTTTTTTAAACTAATAAGTTTTTTGGTCTTCGACATAATGAAAATATGAGCTGAATAATACATATATTGAGTACACCGTCAACGCATCGATAGCTACCTGACGCTATGGAAGAAGAGTGACGTCGAGCGAAGTAGAGGAAAAACTGAAGTGGGATCGAATGACAGCAGAGTGCCTTCAACCTCTCGAAAAGACAAACATTTTGGTTTCTTACTCCATCGCTCGCCCAACCACTCCATAAATCTCTTTCCACTTCGTCCACTTAACGAAGTTACATTCATTTACACAGGTTTTCTGTCGCGAAATCATCAGCGATCTGATCCTCTTCGCGCTCCGCTTCCTCTTCCTCCTTAATCGGGTATTCTGCCTGAGGGAAACCAAGAAGGGAAGGAATTATGTTTATATCCGCTATAAATATTAAACAACATTGGTCTAATAATTGAATACTGCCGTAAGTGAATAGAAATTGATTATTTGTCATATAACTCATCAAAATTAAAGGAACGTGATATTAATATTACACTTCTGATACCTTTTCTACTTCAATAGTTTCCATATCCAAGTTAAAAATATATAATGATTAAAATATTGTAACCTGGCCAATTATTTCGTGACCTTGCACCTGTTATGGCGTTGGGTGCTACTCATAAGTATGCTGATTAAGCAGGTTTTATACGGCTGATTCAACTCAGCTTTGATGTCAAGGCTGTTGCCTCCAGGCACCCCAAAAAACGGCACAATATTTACAACTCAGGTAGTTAATGATTTATTCTCCCTTTCAAGCGTGATAATTCGTACAGTTTGACTACAAAGTAGACGGAAAATCCTCTAGAATTTCTGCCATTTATGGTAATAATTGATAATATGATAGTCTATTCCATGCGATATTTGGCAATCGATCTGTTTTATTTTGGATTTTCTCTATTCCATAAAAATTTATAAGAAGAATTCTTGATTTTAAAAAAAAACGCAGGTTGGCTATACCGTGCATTGAATGGAGCAACATAAATCGAATAACGTCAGTTACTGTTGATGGACTGAAGAGAATGCTCGTGTATTGCTTCAGGGATATCTTATTCTTGCGTTCCAATAATGATAGTTAGAAATGTGACCAGCACGTTTCTTGGGTATTGTAAATGAGATCAAATATCAGACATTAAGATCAGCAAAAATAAACATTGCTTTGTGTACAGTTTGTGATTTCTCTCGGGCTCGACATACAGTTTATAGTTGTACTAATCGTTTTGGTAGCGGTCGTGCGAGCAAACACGACGAAGACGTCAACATAAAGAGATGAACAAAGAGTGAATTATGTGGCAAGTTTTTCTTGAAGACTTTCCGAAGCTCGGACACCAAAGTCAGTATTTCATGTGTTGACAAACCTCTATGAGATTGGTACTTCTGAACATTGCAACCTTGCTGAAAGAAAGATTTGACATTGAAGGTCAAACATTTTTTTTGCGTCAACGTATATCTACCAACGAGACATCTATTACAGATTTAGAAACCTGTGTTGCAATTATGATCAATTAAAATTGAAACATAAACACAAGAAACTAAGCTGTGAACTACCTTGTCTTAATCCAAAAACTGCTCAAAAACTGACATCCGTTTCTCGACACTAAAAAGCCGTATGGTATATGTTTTTACCAATAAGTTTCGCGAATGCGGATGAGATTCTTTGCAGTACGAATGGCAGTCAACCAGACTTCAAATTATTCCCAATGTTCAAGCAAACTTTAGCGTTCTTTAACATTAATACTTATCTATTGGATTACTCGTGACCGTGACAGAAGATGCGTCACGATAGTGCGTTTACGTCGAGAAGTATGGAAATTAGTTTAAGTCCAGACACACGTGAATTTTTCTATGTCCAGAGATCAGAATAGCGTGGAGGGTCTCAGATGAAAACGCTCACCAGACTGTTTTTATAAGTCCAAATTTTTGAAGATCAAAGTAGCGTGGAGTTGCTCAGATGAAAACACATACGAGAATTTTTTTCAGTCTCCTGTATATAGTCTCGAAGCAAACGTTCTATAAATTTTCATCGCGTGTAACAATCAGAACCCTTGTTCAAATTAATCTCTGCTTCCAAATATTAGTTGTTAAGCCTCTTGCTTTTTAACATTATGAAGAAACTGCGTCATAAATTAACACACCAATTAATGACTTTAATTCACAAACATAACGATGTAATTGTAAACTTATTAACTTAAATGTTTGAAGGAGTTTAAACGCATACAACAGTTTCCAAATTCTTAAAATAACTTCACAAACGACTTACTTTATTCGTATCAACTATATAAAATTTAAAATATTAAAAGTAAAGTTTGAATTTGAATTCACTTTATTACAATATATGTATATATATATATATTATTACAATATATATTGTAATGCATTGAGGGAATGCATTGTAATGTAATGCATTGAGGGAATGCATTGGTTCAAAACAGCGCACATTTCGTAAAGAGAATGCGAGTGAAAAGTAATTGCAGGTCCTGTCACGATGTGACAAGACGGAGCGGCAAGACATTTATCTCTGATTAGCGCTTTTGGCCGGCAGAGGAAGTCGTAATTTGTAAGGACGGTGTGACAGAGCGACGAGACATTTGCTTGGATGACGGGTCTGGGAGCAGAACAGGAAGCTGCCATTTGTTCTAGAGAGCGCTGGTCAAAAGGACGGATGAGACGACGGGTCCAAAGTAATTGCTGGTCCGGTCACTTGTTGATTTGGGATCTGTGTGGAAAATCCGCAACGCAGAACGTGGGCTAGCAGCTGGCGAAGGGACCGCAGCTGCAGGACGTAAATCTCGGTAATGAGAATTCTGTCACCGCGCCGTTGCGACGTAGGCTTGCAACAAGGGAAAAACAAGGAGGCTAGTGGTATATAAGGGTGAAATAACCTATTGAGGACAGTCAGCGTGGGAGAGGGATGCTGTGAGCATCGCGAGTATAGTCAGAATTGAGTCAGCGACAGTCAGAGTGGAGCCAGCGAGCTGTGTGCATCGTGAGTTGAGTTTGAGTCAGAGTTGGTCAGCGTTAGTCAGCATCAGTCAGCAAAATTATTCAACTATAAACATTTTTACTTACAGAAGTTCTATCTGTATTAGTATGAGAATTTGACCTGTCTTCGATGGTAGGAGATCAGGATACAGCAACCGGCGTCGAGTAGTGTCACGACGAGCAACTGGGATATCTTCGCTGGGTATGGAGAACCAGCTATCGTCGAACCAGTAATATGTGTTAGAGTCAGTGTGTGTAAACGTCCAAGCTATAAAGTGCGTGTTTAATGAACGAGCCGAAGGTTCCTGAGAAACCGTGAGTTGAAATTTATGGTATTAACATGTGTAAACGTAATTAAAGGATAACAGTCAGATATCGTTCTCTTCTTTTGATAATAAAATAAACTCTTGTAAATTTAGAAGCAATCAGTAGAATAAGTTCGTTAATAAGTTCCGTCGATACTTCTGTTTAATTTAAAAGATAAATGTTGGGTTCTTTTAATATTTAAATTCTGTCCGTTATCAAACCCAGTAGAGACCCATGAGAGAAAGAGATTTTTTTAAAAATATTAAATGTATAATTGTAAATTCTGATAAAGTTTAATAAAAATTGTTTGTTAAACATAAAATATTATTCTTTTTATTTCGACGCCATTTATGACCCACGTTTGGTTATTAATATATATATATATTGTAATAATCACCTACGAGGCGTTAATTTAAGTTACTGAATTTGTTATTCATGTTGAAACTATTTATGTAATAATTAACTGGAAGGCATTATTTAAATAAAAGAAATAATTATTCACAAACAAAAGATTTATTTTTTTGCAATAACTCAAACGATTACAAATTTAAAATATTAGATCTCAGGGTCTTGACTGGGTTTGATAATGGACACATTAATTATGTTTAAAAATCTTATTAACAAACAAATCACAATTAAAAGAACAGAAATTTACTTGACAATTCAACTAGAACGAAATTTAAAATGAGAACGAAAATAAGAAGTAAAGAGATTAGAACGAATTAACAATTTAAACGGAGAACGAAATCTGACTTCTATCTTTCAATTACGTTTACATAATTCATTATTTTGTATTTTGTTACTCACATTTGTCCAGCATTCCAGCATACCTTTAGTTTTCGAAACACACTATTGCGGGATTCTACACTGATTCTATGACTCACGGATTTTGCACTGATTCTAGCCAAAATTTTATAGCATGTCAGGAACTCGGATGATCCTCCCTTTTTGTTGTCAGATACCTGCTGACTGCTTGTCTTAGGTGAATTCCGTGGTTTATAGATTTGCCAGTCTTTACTGCATTGGACTCAACTGAAATTTTACTATTTCTGGCCGGCTATGGACACAAAACTGCTTTTACTTAGCAAGTTTCGACGTTATGCTTTCGTGAATGTTTTACTTTGTCCTCAGAAATGTCCAGGCACCAACCAACTCTGTTAAATTCGCCGACTCTGTTGAATTCTCCTCCAAGTAACAGTTATACATCGACGATGTCTTTCTGCGAAGTGACCTATCGTCTCGCATTTTAGCGCCCATACGCCCTTTTTGGACCTTCCTACAAAGGAACAGAGTTGGGCTACTTTGTCGCTATGTTCTGGAAACTCCGCCGCTACAAAGGATTTCTCAAACAATTTAAATTTTTATGTTCAAACAATTAATGTCCTAATTAATTGGCATTACAATATATATATATAAATTTTTATGATTTAATATGCGCCAAAACCTACAGTATTTCTTACATTGATTGCATCTGTGTACAATTTGGATTGACCTTCCAACATTATGTACGACGAAACAAGATGTAGGTTGACAATTGCGGTTTGGTCCAATTGTTTAAAAGGATCGAAGAAACCAATTAATTTCATCTACTTCTATCAGTTATTCATTATAGGTAAATCGTACCATTATCCTGTTTCATAGTGTAATGCCATGATCATTCATTTCTCTACGGTTCGATTGCTATCCACGTTATTAATCCGTTACATCTGATCCGTTTCCCCTTTCCAGTATTTTTTCTACATTAGGCGTAAAACATATGTTATGAAATATAAGGTAACATCTGGAAATATTGAAAACTTTTAGAAGTATTTAGTGCAGTCAACAGACTTAGAACTTTCTTTATTCATAAGCGCGCTCTGACCAGTTGTACTTGCTTACGTAACCAGAACTCTGCAATCAATGGATGTGTAACAGCCTGAAAAATATGGCTCGTTAACTTTTTACAAGGCACAATCCGCGTCTGTCCACTGACTTGCACCTTGGGGAGGTCTCTAAAAAAGGCCAGTCTCACAAAAGCATGACTACCGCAAATATCCTATGCCTGTAGGTCTCGGAGAGTTCGTCGAATCGTCAGTACAAAGATCTGAATGATAACGTTGGAACAAGTTATTGATTCGCCAAAACTGCGTAATTATTTAATACAATTTTCCGGTACTATCAAGAAATGCAAGGGAAAATCTTTTAATAATTTACCGATCGATTGCACATTGTCAATCTCTGGATTCTTTCCTAAAAATCATATTCTGTTAAGAGTATATTTTATAAAATTCGTATTTCGTATTTGTGATTTGATAATTAATCAATTATGCTATTTATATATCTAGACTGTTTCGAAACGAAAAACATTTCCTTGTACCTTCATTCAGATAAAAATATTTTTTCTGCAATGAGGACTCTATGATGGAAGTTAATGATGAAAATTGGCAAACTTGACGAGACAAGTTGTTTCCAACCTGTTCTATAGTGGACTTGTTATTGGAACAGCGGAGCACTGATTGGGTGCAATTAATCAAGCGTTGTAAATCACAATCCTAAGGAAAGTAAAATGAAATTATTTATGATCTAGCTCTAGGCTTTCCGTCTTCGTAACGTACAGAGATATTGCAGAAGGAACTATAATGCTTACGAATGTGTTCATCATTATCGATGATTCTAGCGGAGTTAGTTACGACACATTTGGAAAATTATTCTATTGGAAAATTTAACTTCAAATCTGTTTTCACTGATATGTTAACTGTTTTTAATGGTTACAATCCACATTTACAGTACACTTGGGATGCTGGAAAAAATTGCACTGTCAGTTTGTTAGAGGTATCTGTTTGCCGAATCGATTATTAGATAAGATATAATTGGTTCCACAAACCAACCTTTTCAGGCCGTGATCTAAATTTTTTGTCTGACAATCCTCTTACACAGTAGCGTGACATAGTTTATAATTTGGTTGAAAATACTATATTATTAACCAATCCTGACCATCATTTTGAAAACCTGAATTAAGTCAAAAATATTTTACTGACCAACCTCTATCGTATTAAGAACAATTATTGTATTTGTTTTACTATTTTTGTAGTTTTAAACTTGAACCTGATGAGGTTGCAAAATAAGCGACGAAACGTTGTTTAATTTTACAATAATAAATTATTTTCTTCTTACCTAAAATTGGCTCATGTTTATTCATTTATTAGCTTTCTCAATATACAGAATATATAATAATATATATCATTTAGATTGAATTAGGTGTAGTCCTCAAATGAGGGTATGGGATTCGACACAGGTTTACAAATTGTACTTATAATACAAATATACTACAAAAATTATATCTATTAAATAAAAATGAGTGTATGTATGAATATTTTTTAACTGTTATTTTTTTAACTGTGGAATCTTCAAAAGAGGAGGGACCGCACTCCTCAGCTGTGTGGAATTTTTACACACTAAACCTTTTGTCTTTCCTTGAAATGTTGCACCCTGGGACTATTTACACATTACTTCAGGTTGGTGTCAAGTCTACATACATTTTCCACTAAAAAACCAATTTCTGCTTTTGTCGTCAGAGTACCGTTTATATATATCTTTCAAAATGGTGCCAATTTTTTTCTGAAGGTTTTCTGTTGTGATACTTTCTTTCAGGACTTCTGTTAGGTTTTTCCGTTCCCTTCTCCAAGCGTCGCAGTGAAACATCATTTATATAGTTGCAGTTTCTGTTGCCACCTAATTGAAACGATGCAGGTAAGACTTGAAGTAGCCGTGCCCGCTTAATACTTGAGTCGGTAGAATGATAAGGCACCGTGTTTACGATTGACCCAGGTTGGTAGCTGAGGCATCAGGCGGTGCGTCCAACTGCCGGTCTCTTCCGTGTCCCACGAGCGTTGTCAGCGCTCCTTGGCTTTTATTTTATCCCGAGCTGTCTTAGAATCTGCTTTGGTATTCTTTATCTCGCGGTGCACTTTTTGCCGTTCCCTAGCTAATAACTCTATCGGCGGTACGGGCTAAGACTAGAACCGAACTTTTTGAGACGGTTTTATAGGTTATCCTCAGCGCTGCTTTTCTTTGTACAGATTCCAGCTTTTGTTTCGCTTGTCTGTTCATTAATCATTGCGTCGGGTGAAACAGGAGATTCATATAGCATCTTTGAGTGGGTGACACTCATTGTTATTCTCCTCTTCATTTCCCCTGGTCCTCCAATATTTGTCATGATGCGCGCTAAAGCTGCTACTGTCTTTTAGGTACTTTCGGCAGTTTGCGCAATGTGTCCCTTAAAGTTATGTTTAATATCTATTTGTACTCAGAGATACCGGATTCTGTTCCTGCAGGGTATCTCTTCTTTTCGAATTTTGAAGATGGGTTCCCTTTAAGACCTTTTTTCTGTTACGAGTAGGGCTTCCGTCTTGTTTACCGCCATCTGTAGCCCTTTTTCCGATAGCCATCTGTTTATCCTCTGCAGAGCGTCGTTCACTCGTTGTCTTACTCCTTGCAGATACGTTTCCGTTCTGTGCCTTTTTTTGGTCATCGCTTCGGTTTGTGATGACTTGTCCATTTTCTCCTCTTGTTTATGGAAGACTTTCTCACATAGAGAGGCGGAAATAGACACGTCTGTGTCGTTTTGCTCTTTTAGCATTTCGAAGAGCGCCACTGCTTCCTTAGAGCCTTTCTTACAAGGTTTGTGAATGTTTCTCGCATCTACGACGATTCCATTGGCTGTCAGGATTAGAATGCCCAGTTCCGAGATGGTTCTCTTTACTTCATGTATAGCTTCTATGACAGCTGTGATGCTAGGTTCAGCCATGTTTGGACGTCACAGACAATTGACTGTCTAGCAGACAACCGGCCCCAACGCGTGGTCCATGTAGCAGCCGAGCCCTGAGAGGAAGCTGTGGTGTCACGATTCCCAGCGCAAAGCACAAAGTGGGTGACCACGTGTTTGCGGAAAAACGCATATTTCACGAAATATGCTTGTCCCGACAAGAAAATAATAATTTCTCACTTAGCATCCAACATTACTACATACGCACATCACGAGAAAGACACCTACTGGTACAAAATACTGATGATGAACGCAGGTAAACACTGAGAAGATTGGAGCTCGCTCCAGATACGTCTGCACTCGGCCACAGCTACGACCACCTCTTATGTGTGTATGTATGTATGTGTGTAAGTTCCGCATACAAATATACACCCGTCGTGCAAATTTCACCTTATTTCGTACACCTGTTCTTTGCGACCAGGAAACAAATACGTCTACAATCCCCAGGAGCGGAGGTGGACGGGGGCGGAATTTTTCATACATGCTAAAACGTAGGATATTCGAGTCGGATGAATATTTTTTGGTGTCAAAGAGATTGATAGTGTTTTTACCGATCTAATGTATGCATAATTTCAACTCGTTACAGAATGGGAAAGAAGCACCGGTAGAAAATAACGCAAATACAACTGAGATTAGGGCCAAATCAAAGGTTATAGATGTCAGTCTTTAATTATGACATTCAACTTGCTATTCAACCACCAGTGGCCGGGGTGGACGGGGTGTAAATTTTGGAACATGCAAACACAGCAGATATTTACGTTAAATAAATATTTTTCTTGGACAAAGAGACTAATAGTATTTATACCGACATTGTTGGTATATAATTTCAACCCCTTCCGGGTTTGGGAGCGGGAACTCGCTTAAGGGTGTTGGAAGGAGGAGGGAAACATCCTTAAGGGTGGGAGTGGTGGGGCATTACTTAAAATTATGCAAAACAAGATTTGAGTTGAGTCCAAGGTTTTGTATGTCACTGAGTTCAATTATTACATTCAACATGCCGTTTAACTCCCCCAAGCGAGGGTGGTATTTTTCAAACATGTTAATAGGCTGATATTGGCGTCGCAATAATTTTCGGGGTCAATTAAATTCATAATATTTCTCTAGATGTTCTCTGTGTATAAGTTCAATCGCTGTCGGCATGAGGGGAGCAAGGTTAGGGGTGGGATTTGGTGAGGCGTTACATGAAAATTACGCTAATACGATTGGAATAAAATCAGGGGGTATCTATATCTCTGAATTTAATTATCACATTCAACTTTTTGTTTAACCTACAGTAGAGGGAGGGCGTGGGTGGAAATTTTGTAAAATGTTGAAACGGACAATACGATTTACGAAAGAAACTATTTCGGGGTCAATGAGTTCAACTCCTTTCGGCATGGGAGGTGAGCACATGTAGGAATAGGGGGCGAAGTGCGTTATATGCAAAAGCAACCGAGATTGGAGTCATATATGACATCCCGGGAAACGCCGGGCACCCAGCTAGTAAATAATAAAGTTAATTTGTTTCTAGATGATTAATTGATTGAAATAAGTACCCAGAACTAACACGAAATATAAATCATGTTATTTACAGTAACGAGAAAACGGTGTCATAAACGCTTATTTCTAAACAAAGAATTTGTCTCACAATTAGTATAAACTCACATCAAATTCAATAGTTCGAACATTTGTAGCATTGAGAAGAATACACGCAAATTTATTCTGTATATTAAAAAGTTAATTGATGGAATTAGTAGTAATTCTAACAATAAAGTTTTATTACTAATCCTTCTACACAATTAAGTTTATCGCCGTTCATTCACTCTTTTTTTTAATGAAAACCTGTTACAATAATGTTGCAGTGTTAATATTGATTGTAAAACAGCCAAAAGATATCTCTTGATGAGTGTTGATAGAAGTGGGAGTACAATAAATTTACTGTGCATTTCTGTTATTTTTTTTGCACATCCGAAACATTACTAGACATGTATATGAGGTTTTTTTCTGTACGTATACTATTTGAGTTCAGAAGCTGTTTTTCACTATGATATGTGCCAGTGGAAATAATTGTTCAGTCCACAGTTATCAGATCACGCCAATGAGTTTGGGCGGGCCTTGAATAACAGATTAGTCTCGTAGGACTACGGCTTTCTTCTCTTAAACCAAATGTCAAATGATTATTTATACCTCAATTATCACATTTCATGGAAACCTGTCTTGAAGTGAAATTTGATGGTATTCTTTGACCTTTTTACGCGCTAAAATAATGACTCAATAATAAACGTTTGTGTAACACGTACGTAAAACAAAACTGAAAACTTGAGGATGCATAGAGGGCCACTCGTTAAAATTTAGTTTAATCTACTTAAAGGCTCAGTACTTAATTGACTTGGCTTTTGATTCTGTTACTGTTTAAATCACTAATCAACCTCTACTGACTAGTTATTTTCACTATAAATTCTACTAAAAATATCTATAATTTTTTTAAATAAACTTTTTAAATATCTGAAACTATCCTCTCTTAATCTGAATTTTGTATTGTATTGTATTTAATTTAAACTATAAATGGGAAATAGCCTGGCGATAGCTACATTTCATCAAATAGTAATCAATGTAAAATTCAGTAAAAGTATTAAGTATGAAAACAGAAAATCAAATTATTAGTGTGAATTTCCCTGCATCAGTTCTCTGGTGTCATTCATTTATTTTATGCCTGTGGTTGTTATATGAAGTAAAGTTTGGTGGCTTAAGTCAATTACTGACTTCACTCCATGCCAGCTCTTTTGTGTATGCTTTAAATAATGCCCTCAATCTTGCCCGTTTTCGCTGCCTGACAGCTTGCATAAGCAGGTATTTGCTTCATCCCGAATATATATTAATTTCTTACTTTCTTCTGAATTTCCAATGCGTGTTCATGTTCGGACTTACATGAGTCCCAACACACAGCTCTATTCTGTATATGGCGAACTAACTATTTATAAACCACTAGGTGGGTGCTCGGCGTTGTTCCGGTTGTCATATTTAAACTCAACGACATCCATAAGCTCGGATTCAACTCTAATCTCGATTGTTTTTCTGCGTTATTTTTGTGTAACCCCCCCCCCAATTGTGTTCCTCTTCAATAAATAAAAGGGGTAGAAAGTGTACACTGGAAAAATATTACTCGACGCAAATATCGAACGTTTGAGCATGTTTGCAAATTTACACATCCGTCCACTCGCGTCCCTAAGGATGGGAGACGAGTCTTACCCACACAGTGTTTTTTTTTCCGGTTTGAAAGGAACACGTATACAAATTGTGGTCAAATTTGCTCCACGGATGTAGATTTGTATACGGAGCATTTATGACGTGCGAAGATCTCCATCCATTACTTACTATGCCACCTCCTGTGGTGTAGGGGTCAGCGTGACTGCCTCACATCACTGAGGTCCCGGGTTTGAATCCCGACGAGGGCATGGATGTTTGTGTGCGTGAGAGAAACTCTCGTCAAATCATGCCCCCGAAAAAGTAAAATGAGTTCCGTTAGTCTATAATAACGTGAGCTGTAAATAAATCAATATTTTTTTAAAAAACTATTTGCTACTGAATATCAACCTAGTTTAAATTTTTATTAACTATTATTCCCAAATACTTGTACATTTTATCTTCCGGTTTTTTATTCTGTTCTAATCTGTATTTTTGTGGGCGTCAAGCTCGTAACTTTTTCAAATAATGTATCCTTGTTCTTAGAGGAATTTAATTTCTAGCTACATATTCATCATTATTTATTTATTTATAAATAATGCAGTCATCAGGAAGACGTTTTATACTTGAGCTAATGCCTACTGTCACATCAGTCATACATGCTAAAAACATCAGTGACATTCCTTGTGGCCCAACTGAAGTTATTTCTACTGAATCTGAGAGTTCATTATTAACCCTCACTTTAAGCATGCGTTCGCTCAGAAATTAAACGGAATGGGTATGTGTACTGCAATGGATTTGGATATTTATGCTAAAAGAAGGTCCTGAGATACATCAAATACTTTTTGTAAAATTTATGGTTGTTCGATTTTTTTTTACTTGCACTGTTGAAACATATCTATGGAAAAATATTGACTGATATTCCCTATGTATCTGGAAAGTGTGTGCACTTTGTCCAGGAACACTATATGTTCGCTGGTAATAAGTTATTACTTATATTCACGCTAGGTGACATATTGAGTTAAATATTTACACTTGCGGAACACTTTATCACTTACATAAATTAAATGACAATATATATAAGAAGGAAACATACGTCCCACGATGTGGCGACAAAATGTAATTATAATGGGAGAGTCCCGTTCTGACGATATAGCTTCATAGTTCGACTTTCGGCTGAGTCCGCTCGACGCTCAATTATTAACAGGGCGCCAGATAAATTTTTAAACAAAGAAATTATCAAAACTTTAGTTCAGCACAATATTTATTAACTTCCTGCCATGAGATATGAGCAATATTCTCAGGACGTGTCATCGATGTGACACTTCCTGAATAAATAATTCATTAATCCCCCTTGCACCTTGCGAGTTTGTCTGCGATTCTATCTTCGCGACCTACCATATCTGCTCGCCACGATATCCCAATTCTAGACTATGATTCTCACATCGGAGACTAAAGGTCGTTTCGTGTCGGACTCCAAACGGAGATTGAAATATGAGACGAGTTCGCCAAACCCCGACGGAACGCAACAACGTCGGCGCTGCGCTACCAAACACCATAAAACCGACAAATGTAGCATACAAAAGGCCCAACACCGAGCGATTCACATTTTACAATATATAAATGTGGTCTAAATTTAAATGCGTGGACTAAAGTTTGCTGTAACTTGCTGAAATGTAGCTAACGAACATGTATTGTGCGGAGAAATGAAAGAAACGAATTAGAGTTATAAGAAATCAGCATGGAATTTTGAGAAGCATACAGTTCCATAAAATCTTTCTATTTCTACTGAATTAATACAAGAATTGAGAAAATGTTATGTTCGTATTTTAAGTTTCCAGAAATACGTGTTTGAGAAGTCGTTTCTGCGTCAGATTTCTCCAAACTCATAAACACATCAGGAAGATTCACACAATTCAATCCATGGGAACTTCCGATTACATACGGAAGTAGCTACTCTCTCCATAAACACACAGTAAAAAAGGCAAAGATTGTCTACTTTCGAAAACGGTTAATTATCTAAGTATTTGTATTCTGCGTTTTTGCAGATTTTTGTATAAATTTCATTTCTTAATTAAATAAAAATGCAACATTCTCCAAGTTTATTAGAAACACATTCAAATTTTAGATTTGCAAAAGTGCAGTTCTATAAATAGTTGTTAGCATGCTTCAAAGAATTGCAATAATTTATTTCGTTCTGAACTTAATTTCATTACACAGATAATCAAGTCGAATATCTGGCCAACAATTATACTAATGCCACCCTTTATTACTAACATGTATCGCAATCTGCAGTTCATATTAAGTGTAATAATACGCGTTATTAAACGTCCTACGTTTTAGTGACAACGCATGCCTCCTTTTTTCCCATAATGATGCTTTAAAATATTGTTTTGGCTTTTTTTAATATTGCTAGGTAAATTAATGAACTATCAACTGTCGACCTGCTGTTGTGTAGCGGTCAGCGTCACCGCCTCACCGCACAGAGACCCCGTCGCGGGTATTGGGTGTTTGTACTCGTTCTGGTCAGAAAAATTACTGACGGCTGAAGGAGAATTGATATACTGACCACGTGTCACTCATAAAATTTTGAATGCGTCATAAGATGACAGTCTTGTAGTCGTTCCAGTAGACCAAGGAGGGAGAATGAAACGATCAACTGGATACCAGTACATTAACACGGTCCAATGATGAGGTTTCCAAATAGTAATAGTACCTTACATTACAACAAAAAATCATTGCATTTAAAAAATGTAATTCTTATACAAATTATATTTTTCTGGATGCGAATTTTTGTGTGTATCTGCCCTCACACAAAAATGTCATATTCTAAAGGTATAAAGAAAAAATAAAACAAACGACTATGATGTATTAGCTAACAATTATTTGCATTACTTAAATTATGACATGCAATATTATTCTGAGAACCTTAAATGATGCCAAGGGAACTTGTTATGAAAGCCAAGATCTGCCTGTAGCACTGCCGGAGGATAATTAACTTGTAACAGGTTTGATTAGGTACCTCGAGCTGTGTGATTTTCTGACAGATGATGCTTAAACTATTTTCAATGAAATTAGTATTCCCCGAAACAAGTTGTTGGCATCACAATTATGAGCAAGGAACCTCTTAATTGCAGCACAGGTCGTTGACACCGATTAATAATTAGATTATGAGCGAAATTTTTTGTCAGACAAGAAAGTTAAGAAAAATTAGAAGTGAAGTGAAGTGCTTATATTGAGTTTATAATGAATGTTTTCACGCAAATAACGTGGTACTGTCTAACACACTTATTTAGTTTTGGATTGAAATAAATTGTAGGATAAATGTATGAGTACAATTTTTGGTTCTTCAATTGAAAACGTAAGTTTTCTTTCAATCTCTTTCGTCTTAATTGAATGTAATGATCTAAAGCTTACAGGTTTGTAAAAGTTGTAAACGATGAGCTAGTTTGCAAATATGATGGCCTTAAAATCGAAATTTTATCCTACGATTCTCTGGAAGTAGTAAGGTTATGAATTTGCGACATGATATATTATAAAGGAATTGAGGAAATGGTTCTTTGATCAGTTTATTTTTTGTTCTTCTTTCGGGATTAGTTTTCCATTAAATGGACGTTATCCTACTTTAAGTTAGTTCCAACAATTCATCAATGAATAGGATATTTAATATTTGAAGTTTTTGCAAAGAGAGAAAAATAAAGAATATCTCTGACCGTATGCTTTACATTTTTCTTAACTGTAATTTACATAATTGTTTCCGTTGAAAATAACACATGAAGACATTATTCGTTTTCTTGAATCTGTACAATTTCTTGCTCAGTTTTATTGATTTTTTAGGTGTAGACACGCTATATATAGGGTAATCCACATAGTGGCAACTCCCCTCTTATAGCATAGGAAAGGGATTTGACAGGGGGGATGCGGAAAGGTAGAGGAAGGTAGCCAATGGTTAACTAGGGCCCCCGGGCTATGGTTTAAGGATCCAACCCGGCAATTCGACTAAAAGAGATGCTGGGAAAACCCTAGAAAAACCTGCATCAGGGAGGTCGGGCATTTGGTACGTGTCCCTTCTGATGGCGGGAGAGGGGTTTGCTGTGGGGTCGCAGCTTTCTCCTCTCCGTGCCTTCACCAATTTAGGAGGCAGCTGGCCGACTATTCCAATAGGAATAGCGGACAATTCTTACCGTATGCCCAAGGTCTGCGACCCCGGAACATACACCTCACAAAACAGGCCGAGTTGTCTCGGCATATGGGAATCTTAGTTCAAAAAACGAGAGAGATGTGAAGGCATCCCCAAAGGTAGCCTCTGCCAGAGCTCTCTGATTGATTTTCTTCAGTTGTGAATAAATTTTAAAGTTTTTTTTTATGTTTTGGAACAGAGAGTATCAAGGGAAATGTTGATCAATATAATGACTGAGTGGATTGAAGTAGATGAGGAATGTTGAAGTTTTAAATTTGAAGAATTAGTTGATCAATATTGGGGAGTCGTGCCGAAAAGTCAGCTTACCCTGAAATTTGTCATTCGCTTGGATAAAAGATTCTAGAGATGCCGACAGATTCGTCCCCCCTCCCCCCCCCCCCCCCGTTAGTAAATAAACCTTGTACAAGACCTTTCTGCTTTGAACGTGTCAGTTTTGCATTGTCGATCATATCGTTCATTATTTGATCAATGTACTGACTGTGTGTGGTCGTGCTTCAATATTTTAATCAATATTCAGTTTGGGTGGAGATTTCTTACTGAGTGGTTGAGCAATTTACGACGGCATTATAAATTAGGGGACAAGTTAATCTTACCCTCTTTCTCTAAAGGAAGCCTCGTCATTTCTGATCAATCAAAATAAGGAAAATTCTTTGCTAAATTACAAATATTTGAATAATTAAATATTAAAAATGAGGGGATATATTCAATCCAGGAATTAGAAGTTGATGTTGACACGATCCTGAATAAAATATTATAAAAAAAAACAAGAATTTGAATATTTAAAATTGAAAATATGAAGGTATATATTCAATATAGAAATGAATATATATTAAATGCTTTTTGTACACACTACCTTAAGTTAACGCTACGGACGCAGTAGCAAGAGACTGTGTGTGGCAATGGTGACGTCACTGGTGGTGCATATAAACTTACCTTTAGACCAAATTAATTTACAATTTTGTTGAGCCTTGTTTTGGTATCAACCTAACTTAGCCTTTGCGATTGTATGCATTGTTCTGTGGTAAATTTTATTATTTTTCTGTAGTTTATTTACTAGTTTTTGTTTTGTTTTGGCGAAATGGTTGAAGAGAATTTTGTAAACGAACAATAGCTCGTGATACCATCAACGCAGAAAACTTCAGATCCTTGAAGATCCTACCAGTTGCGAGATATCGTAGAGTTTCACAGCTAGCCGCATGGTCTCCTAAGTCCTTTAAGTAGTAACAATTAACCAAATTCATTTCTATCAATTCAAAAATAATTAAAGTAATTATTTTAATTTGTGATTACAATTTCTTTCAATAACTGTACATTGTTGTAACGTTATTATTTTATTTAACTACGCTTTCACCTATCGCGTTCGTACAACATTATGTTTTGTTCTGAGAAAAAGTAGGTAATCTAAATAAGCCTTTTTCTTAATATTCATAATTTATACAACAAAGAGAACAATTATTTAATTAAAATTGACAAATACAACTCAAACCGACAGGTTTGCCGAAAATATTGATCAATATATTATTCGTGTGCGGTAATATAAATATTGATAGTGTATTGACGTATAATGTTGACCTTCCTGTATTGATCATTATATTGACCATTGACCACTTTATAATTACCCGTATCGTAGCCAGAACATTTTAGCGTAGAAAGATCAGGTTAAAAAATGTCAGTAACCACAGTTTATTTAATAGAAAAACGTAAAATACACCATTCTTGAAGTATTAGTATGCGCTCATTCATCTATCACTGAATTGTTTTGGAAATAAATCGATAGTTCTAGTTGAAGTTTGGGATAGACCTTTTTTAAACCTTAATTGATGCTTGCTTGTTTAGCACATTAACAATGTTACGGTTGTTAGTTTCCCTGGCGCAATGTAGCCGATATTATCTACCTAATAGGTACCTTCTCAGACATTTACTGCTTCGGATGTAACAAGATCGAATGATTTACATTACATTATACTCACTTCAAAGTCTCGTTGGACTTCTTAGGGTATCCATGGCACAAGTTACGTTCGCAAACATAACGCGTTTCATGCCGAAAAGTCAGCTTACGCTGAAATTTGTCATTCGCTTGGATAAAAGGTTCTAGAGATGCCGGCGGATTCGTCGTTAGCAAATAAACCTTGTACAAGACCTTTCTGCTTTGAACGTGTCAGTTTTGCATTGTCGACCACATCGTTCATTATAAGGAAGAAAGTTGAATTATTTCCCCATTGATTATGCGAGGTAGGGACATTTATTAAGTCACTGATGACTAGTTTTGAAATTATGTGATGACACGTTTCTGTTACTGGCGACTAGGCAACCCAAACAACAGTAACTGCGGGCAAGACACATACGCAGCGTACAAGTTTGGAATAAGTCGATAATTTAAACATGACCTCGGGGTGTACATGTACTACTAACTGCATTTTACTACAAACATTTATTAGTCGTTTGGTTAAGATAGATTAATACAGACGTTACTCATAATTTCACTAAAATAGTCCACCATAAATATATAATTCGAAATAATAAAATGAAATAAACGTTTTAAGACTTTTCATTTTTTGCTAGACCAGTTAAAAACCGCGTCACTAACGATATAAAATTAAATTATATGAATCAAATATTTACGGAAAATAATTTATTAGTGGTAGTGATTGCGAAAGATGATATTAATGTGCTAAAAAGTTTCCAAACTCAACATGAAGCTAGATAATGTGTTTGAGAATGTATTTAAAGGTGCTTACCGAAATTTCAGCCATTTTGGACGCGCCGTTGTTTGTTTGATGAGTCGAAAATGGAAAAAATCTAGTTTTTTTTAGGTAATAGGCTACAAGAGGGTAATCCACATGGTGGCAACTCCCCCCTTTAATAGCATAGAATCTTAGAAAAACCTGCATCAGGTAGGTCGGGCATTGGGTACTTGTCCCACGCCCTTCCGATAGCGGGGGAAGAGTTTGCTGTGGGGTCGCAGCATTCGCCTTTCCGTATCTCGACCAGTTTAGGAGGCAGCTGGCCGACTGTCCCAATGGGAAGAGCGAAGGTCTGTGACTCCGGAACATACACCTCTCAGAACAGGCCGAGGTGCCTCGGCTTGTGGGAACCTTAGTTCAAAAACGGAGAGGAAAAGGCATCCCCAAAGGTAGCCCCTTCGTATCTCTCCTACAAGGTTCTGCCTGCGAGAGAACATCCCTCGCAGGTACTGCCTGCGAGAGAATAGCCCTCGCAGTGCGTGTCGATAAAAATCTAGTATCTAACAGCCATTAAATATTTGTTTTTGAAAGGCAATACGTCTGCGCAAATCAGTGCGGGGCCTCTGCATCAGCATTTACAACCGTGAAATTTTGGGCAGCTGAATTTAAACATACCTTGGGCGACTACAACCTCTGACGATAGCATCGCTCAAGATCAACAAATGGTGCTAGATAGCCGTCGAATTAAACTGAGAGAGATAACAGGGGCGATGAATATGTCCCAAGAACGTTTTTGTCTCATATTCTAGCAAGATTTAGGCATGCGAAACCTGTCCGCGCGTCGGTTTCCGCCTTTGCTCACGATTGTCCAAAGACGTGTTAGAATGAATCAGAGTTTGGACGGAGATTAATTCCTGTACTTAAAACATGGATACACTATTATACCCCTGAAAAATAATTAATTGAAAACAGTGGACTGCAAAGTTGGAATCGGCTAAAAATATCAAATACTGTTTTACGGCTGGGTAAATGATGACGTCTGTTTCTTGGAATAGTGATGGAGTTATCTTAGTCGATTAACTTCAAAAATGAAAAACCATTACAGGAGCATACTATGCATCATTACTTAACATGCTGAAGGCTGTTATTGCGCAAAAACTGTCACATTTGCAGGGAAAAAATTGTTTCAGAAAGACAATGCGGTGCCTCGTACCTCCATGGCTTGAACTCCTTAGACACCGGATCTAACCCCAATACAGCCCATTTTTGTTTCCTAAACAAAAAGTGCCATTCGGAGGGCAGAGATTTGCGTCAAATGAGGAGGCCATCACCTTCATAAACAATTATTTTGCAGAGAAAGACGTGAAGTACTATTTGGACGGGTTAAAGAGATGGGAGCATCGCTGGGAAAAGTGTGGAAACTTACAAGGAGACTATGTTGATAAATAAAACTAAATTAGAAGAAAAAAATGTCGTTTATCCTTGTTAAGTTGGAAATTTTTCAATGTACCCTTGTATATAACTCTGCAGAAGCTATTAAAACATGTGTATAAGCTGAAATTAACGAAAATATAACGAAGTAGATACAATCATCGCACAATGGTTCTTTCGCCAGGTGAAGAAAAATCGTAAGAGCTGTGCGAACGACACGCCGCACAAATAAAGTGACAGACTCAAGACTATAAAGTAGCAATACTTTTCTTTTTAATTCGTCACCTGGTTTGTGCGTCATGTCGTTCTTACAACTCTTACGATCTTCTTCTTCACGTGACGAAAGAACTGAGGATTTCAGAAACGTCCACTTCTATCAAATGTTCCTCTTGGCATTTCATATATCAGATCCATTCATCATTAAAAATTTCAATTGAAAATTAAGAATGTTTTCGAGAATCAGTAGCCTGAGCAATTTCACTGCACAGGTGTGCTAGTTCAAGTCTGTTATGCAGAATTTTAGCCACTGTTGTCTGCGGTATCATTGGAACAGGTGATGCACAACGAGTTGATTTTGATATGAGCGACGAAATAGATCCGGATTTTGCTTCACTCACAGGAGGCCGATCTCTTCCGGGAAAGTTACCACACCGATGTCATTAAAATTTATGGCAGCCAGTACTACTTTGGCTTAAATACAAATTATAAAACAAAACGCTAGTCTTAGTTCCGACACCTAAGACTACGTAATATTAGGGATAACAATAGGATGTTCTTCATGGCATCTTATTGGATATAGACATTACTATCTTCAACTTAAATAATCAATTTATTTTACATCACAATACAGATATTAATTCAGTTTCACGATGAGATGTTGGGCGCCGGTAACATTCTGTACATTAATAGTTTAAACAAAAAGGGCTCACCTGAAATTTATTTCCCGGTTTAAGTTTAGGACTGTAATGAAGAATGGATATTGTGTGTAAATTGATCATAGAAACAATGATTTATTTCTAGAACAGAAGTAGTGCTTTCATTAGAAACTCAGCTCTGAAAGCGATGAAGAATGTGATTTAAAATTTTAGGTGAATTTTTTTTTTGGGTGTAGACACATAGTGGAAACTCCCCTTTAATAGCATAGGAAGGGATTTGAAAGGGGGGATGTGGAAGGGTAGAGGAAGGTAGCCAAGGGTTAACTAGGGCCACCGGGCAGTAGTTCAATGATCCTACCCTGCATTCGCCTAAATGTAATGCAGGGAAATCCCTAGAAAAACCTGCATCAGGTAGGTCGGGCATTGGGTACTTGTCCCACGCCCTTCCGATAGCGGGAGAGGAGTTTGCTGTGGGGACGCAGCATTCCCTTCTCCGTGCCTCGACCAGTTTAGTAGGCAGCTGGCCGACTATTCCAATGGGAATAGAGGACAACTCTTACCGTATACCCAAGGTCTGTGACCCCGGAACATACACCTCTCAGAACAGGCCGAGGTGCCTCGGCTTGTGGGAACCTTAGTTCAAAAACGGAGAGGAAAAGGCATCCCCAAAGGAAGCCCCTTCGTATCTCTCGTACAAGGTTCTACCTGCGAGAGAATATCCCTCGCAGGTACTGCCTGCGAGAGAATAGCCCTCGCAGGCCTTTGGAGAGGGGTGCCTGTGTTCAGGTCTATATAACGGATGGAAAAAGCTTTCACCTGGCAGAGAGTAGACCAGGGAAGCTAAGATGGCAAAAGCACCGCGTACTAAGTGTACGATTCAAGGTCCGGCCGATATTTTTCCGGCCTGATTTAATTCAATTTCATAGCACTTAGTGCTGACCTTCGATTTAAAGTTTTTTCTTCTGTACTTGCATGGTGTATTACTGTATTCAACTTTTTTCGTAGTAGATTTTTGTAATTTGTTTAGAGACAGGACTTGTTGTTCGCCCTGTATATTCTGAAATTATATGCGAGTAGAGACTACGAAAAACACAAAGAAATACGGACCAAGTTCTGATAATAATAATGTGTACAAAAAAAGTAATAAGTTAAAAATTTCCAAGTTGTGAGCATGGGAATTCAAATGGACCGACAGATGCCATACACGTAGAAAGATTAGCTAGGTATAAATATTCATGCGGTTAAAACTCATCACCAAGGGATGAAATGAATTGAGAATTAATTTAATTACTATTAAAGTAGAATTTACAACATAAATTAAGAAGGCAAGCATTATATAGCTCTATTTTCGCATTATAGAAAAACGAATATTAAGCGGGGTTGATTAAGTCACTGAATCGGAATTATTTAACGGAGTATGAAACATGCTATGTTGGAAAAACACTAAGAAGTATAAGGAATAACTGAGAATTATTATGGAAGTTCCAGTGAAACGTATATAAAATCTAGAACGCTATTTCTTTAGAAACACTGAGATGAAAGACTACGAAGGTTATGAACTGGAAAGCATTGCTTTACAAAACACAACAAGGATAACCATTTAATAGTTGAAAAAAGGGAATATGAACCATAAGAAGTGGATTAAAAATGCTGGTAAAATGTATAAAAGTTTTGTTACACGGACTATAAATTAAAAACATTTTCTAAGCTAGCAGCATCACGAAGAAACCCATTGAGAAGTCGGAATTCCGGTTTCTCACGGTATGCTTGCTTCATAAAGTGTCCGTGGCTGCATCTCCCTTTATAATCTCTCCACAGAACATCACAGATAACGGAAGCTGGGCGAAAGTTCACAAATGTGCTTATTATTCAAGAGCGTATTTTCACACGCGTCGTGAGGCTCTTCCTCCCGCTATGTTAATGAGGCACTGAATAACCAAGGCTTCGTCTATTACAAGTAATCTTCAAACGAAGTTAAGGAAATTTATCATTAATAACAATCTCTATGGAAAAGTTTCACCATTATTTAACAAAAATATCAGAAAAATGAGTGAGGTCAGTGCCAATCAATGAATTTGGTTTACAGATGAAATATAGTAAACATAAACTTGTAGCGGGAATGTATTTGCTAGCATTAGAGTTCTGTCTTCTAAAGATGTTTTAAACTAGTTACTTTTTAGATATAATTGAAGAAAACAAAATTACTTTCTCCCGTGTTAGCTGAAGTTTAAAGAATGCTGGCAGACAGACACAATGCGGAAATTAAGACTAGGACACTTAAGTTTTGCAATTAACTTCCCTGCCACGAAATTTAAACTGGTCCAGCACACTTGTGAAAGTTGTCAGCAGCAACAAATACTACTAAGCTTAGTGCTTTTGTGTTATTGAGTAACACACACACAAATCCGTTAAACACTAAAATGAAATTAAAATTCTCTCACACTGCGTATAAATTGGCGTCATGACGGAAATAAACGTCTCAACATTTCCATATTAGATAACATTAAACTCGTGTGAGTGCAAAATATTATATTTGAAGTAAGACAATTTCTACTAGAGTCTATTTAAGTTTCTATAAAAATTAAATTAAAATGAGAAGGAAAGGATTAGAGAAGATTAGAAATGACCTCCAATAGAAATATACCTGATGTAAAATGAGCAAAAGAAGAGTAAACAAAAGTAGAGTGTATGTACATAATTAACCTTTTAAGCAACGAAGAACTAGCCGTGTTGACTTAGATGCCGCTCATTTGACCGTTTTATATTAAATACTAGCTGGGTGCGGGGCGTTGCCCGGGTTGTCATAATAAAACTCAGTGACATCCATACTACAATCTCGTTTTTTTAGTTATTTTTATGTAAATGCCCTTCACCCCCATCCCTAAAGGGGTTCCCTTTAGGAGAAATACTATCTATTTCATTGACCAAAAATTTTCTTTAGGTGGAAATATCGGTACTTTTAACATGTTTTAAAATTTCCACCGCTGTCCACGTCTGCTCCTGGGGATTAAACGGTAAGTTTAATGTCATAATTAAACTCAGCGACATCTATAACCCCTGATTAGACTTCAATCTCGGTTGCTTTCGCTAAGGGTGCTCCCCTGCAATACAGAAAGGTGTAAAAATTATACAGAAACAAAATCGAGAGAAACACTATAAATTTAATTGACCACGATAAATATTTATCCTGGGGTGGGTGGAATAGTTGTGTCTTGCCCCAACAGTGTTTGTTTACGGTTCAAAAGGAACGTGTGTACGAAATTTGATGAAATTATCTCTACAAGTGTATATTTGTATGCTGATAATAGATACACAAACGTACAGTCTATAGATATAATATTCTAATTAGATTATAATCTTTTCCTTTAGTATGAAGAAATATGATTATTTAAAAGTACATACACTAACTCGTCAGATTATTATGACCAATCGGATGATTTTAGGCAAACAAATTGTGAAAATCCCGCTGATGCTGCTTTGGGGTCACTCATAAATAAAGGAAACAAGATGATTAACACGACAGTAGATATTATTTGTTTGTGAAGATACGGGAGATTGACTGTATTTAAAAGAGGATTTCTTGGTGTTCTGAGCCAAGCAGCAAGCTGCATTCGTTAAATCTTCAATAGAAAGTGTTCTTAAAGTGTATATTGACTGGACTGAGTCAGAAGGTCGAGTTGTGGTCGTCAGCAACTAGTTAAGAATGGTCGGTAAAACGGAGAGTGGCAAGAGAACAGAATGGCACTAGCGGACCAAATTACAGAAGATCTTAATCAGAGATCCTCTCAAATGATCTCTTAACGCACTGTCTGCCGTACATGGCATAGCAGGGGACATGGAAACCTGTTCGAAACACCTTATCTGTCTGGAGTTATCAAGAAAAAACTTTCAATTCTCTGAGGAGCAAAAGGATTACCCCCCCCCCCCAAAAAAAACCAACTATATGTCAATCAAATATGAATTTGTGGAACGAAATTTAAATTCTTGATCCACAACTATCAAATCACACACAAGTTGACCGTTCTATTCATCAGAAACCTCAACATCTCGTGGAGTAAAATGTCACGATGAATCGTATAAATATTGAAAGAAAGCCGTGACTCAACTAAGTAGTGAAGTAGTAATAATCTGGCCAGTGACAAAAAATATTAAACTATATTACAAAACCACTAATCATATATTGTAGAAAAATTTCTGGATAATTTGAATTTAAGTGTTTTCGAAAATACAGTTCGTTCGGAAATTCACTGTGCACTGGATTACGGATTTGAATCTACGTTGCAAGTTCGAAATGACCAGTGCAGCTGTGTCGCTAAAGGCTCTACTTAGCACTTGAATAAAGAGACAAAGATCGCAGAGACGTTGTGTGGTATTTATATTATCACTTATGTTGTCTGTATTTAGATATCTTTCTTATTATTAATTTTGTAAATTTTAATGAAATTATGCAACTGCACAACAACTTTCCGAAAACTGTTCTACTGACAGTATAACATAAAAATATTATCTGATGGGACGATAAAGAGATTGTACAACACGGTTTACAGAATCTTTACTAAGAGAATAATTGTTCATTAATCCAATGAGAAATTGAACACTAGCTTTATTTGGTAGAGAGTAAAATACAAATAAAAGCTGATTACTACTATATACAGATAACCCAATTATATTACAATACATAAATTTTTATTTGAAGTTCACGGAAAGAAACCAGAGATACCTATTGAGTATAGAAACAGATTTCCGCAAACAAGAATTTTTAAGTCAATAATTAAATAATACACATTATACACAAATATTTCTTTAAAGTTCTAAGAAACATACAAAAATCAACTTAATTATTCCGTTTTTTGACGAAACACTTTCAGTAGATTACAAGAGCATATATAACCAAAATATCGTATATTCTCCTATAAAAATGTATATTATACGAATCAAAACTGACGGTAAATTTATCTGATTGTGTATTTCGTTTCTCACGAACGTGGAAACAAAGCATGTTGAAGAAACATATGGAAATCTTCTCATGAGATTGAGTGAACACTAAATACGTCCACGGAGAGCCGAAACCAAAGAATCGAAGTTAACTGCACAGGCGAGGAGAGTAATCGAAAATTTCATTTTCATCACCTTAGGAACTAAAAGTAAAATATGTATCTTCCAATAAGTCGAAAACAAGTATTTAATACATTGTTAAATAATTATATTTACACAACGTATATGTGCTCAAATAGACACAAAACGTTTCGTCTCGACTTTGTTACCCCATCAGGTGACACATAAGCAATAAGGAGAAAAGTAAACTAACGTAATAAATCTATAGAATATAAAAATTTCTTCTTGATGTCACCGAAGTTAAAGTACGGTTAATAAGAGTAAAAAATACATCTAGAATGTTCATGCAATTACCGAGTTCCAAGTCGTGTATTTTCCAAATTTCTTTAACGTGTGAAATATGTTTGATTTGGAACTTGTTAATTGCATATCTTACACTTATTTGAATTCAAATACTCGCACTTAAACTTGAATGACATCAAAAAGAAAATTTAAATGTATACGAAATTAGATTCATTATCTTCTCATTAACATATATGTTTCACCTGATAATGTCCCAAAGTCAGAAAGAAACGTTGTGTGTCTATTTAGTATACATATTTTCGCTGTAAACTTAAAATTTGGCTTATTTGTTATACTTAAATGTCAAATTTCAACTTTAAAGAATGTTTGTACAATCGAGATTTAACCTAATAGATGACGGATCGTCGATCCTTCATTCGAATTCTAGAGTAGACTCTCGGAAAACCCTTACGTTTGGTAGGTCTGTATGTATATATTCGTAAAATTCCTTTAATGGCGTTTACAAATTGTCACGTTTATGCTCTGAACTGAAGTGTTTCTTCTCGAGTCGAAGTTTGTTTACATTATGAGCCTTATCCACTGACATCTCCATCTTGTCAACAGGCTCACTCTCTCTATCTGCTATAGCATGCTCTTAATTCTATACCAAATAGTTTCAATTCGCATTCTTTTCTTAAGGGCTCAGAATTCATTAATTGTTTTCTACAAATCAGAAAAATACATTACGAAAGTATGGGACTTAAATACGTTACTTCTGAAATCAAATTCGAAGTGTTCCTACTGACATTTACTATATTTAAAACAATTTTCTTTTGATCCATTTATTTAGCTAAATAAGAGAAAAATGACAAAAGGAATATGTACGGAAAGGAAGCAACAGGGAGGAGAGCGAGAATAATGGTTGGTTGTGATATAAACACCAGAGCGAAACGTGCAGATAGCTGACGTGCGTGCTGACGTACGAGGCGAGACTAACTGCAGCTGGAATATACAATATGAGTAAAGTTCAGACACTGTGGGCATACAGCATAGAAACACGACAGGAGAATTATGATTAATTTATTCCATTTAATTATAAAACTAATTTTCAGCAAAATAATATTTCTCCTCTGATGCCAATTATTCATGATCTCTTTCAGTTTCTTCCACGTTTTAAAAACTTTGGAGACTTCGTAAGCACTAGCATTGGGTGTTCATGAAATAGGATAAATCTAAAATACGTGCAAGATTAATAGTAAGAAAAATTTAGTTGAGTATGAAAACCAGTCAAAATGAGTTTTTTTTACATTTCTTACATAAATGAATCATTCTCATCGTGAAAGCTAAATTAAAGTATTAGTATTAAAGCACGGCTCTTTTTATGCATACGTATGCGTAACAAAATATTTTAATCTAAATATATAGAAATGTCTGTGTGCGTTCCTATACGTATATCATCCGATTGCTATGAATCTTTGGTATGTTGTACTCACGCCTTTCAAAGCTTTAGGAAATTTCCGAGGGGTGAACCGGGGGGAAATTTAAAAAATGCTAAAACGTCCGATATTAGCCTCAAATAATTAGTTTTTGGTGTCATGAGATTAGGTTTCTCTCCAGCTGTTTTTAGCGTATAATTTCAACCCCTTTCAGCATGGGAAGGCAGAACCACTAAGGGTACCGGTGGAGGGGAGTTACAGCATAAGAACGAGAAACAACCGAGATTTGTGTCAAATAGAGTTTAATTCGGACATTTTCCGTAATGGTTAAGAGATAGTTTAATCCGTAGGTTTGGGGGTGGGAGATGGCGAAACCAATTTCCGCGTACAATCATAAACGCGTAGAGAAATTTCTACCAATCGTGTGACTTACGATAAAAGTACAAACACCGACGGGTTAACACAATCTACCACCACTATGGGGTGGCATTTAAAAAACACTTGTTAACGGCCGTTAGTAACGTCCAATAAAACGCTTTCGGGGTCGCAGAATTTGACAGTGTCATTCTAGGAGTTTTTTTGTGTCTAATTTCAACTCCAAAATGAAAGGAAGGGAAAGTCCCGTACGGTGCAATGGGCTTACGTAAAAAAATATTGCAATTCCGCGGTTATAGGAGCAGCTAATTCTCGCATTCACTCCGGCGATTGAGGAAATTTTTATAAATATTTATAACGCGTAGCAGTTTATTATTCACCTACCTGAAGCAAATGACTTCTGTGCTAACACACGAGGATAATTTCGACAAGACCGGGAATCGAATCCAGAATCATCCCTTAGTTTGCGTCCGTTCTAAAATTTAAGCTGTCCTTGTAAACTCCCAGTCCATTAGGAATTTTCACAATCTGTTATATAGACCTGAATACAGAATTAGCAACAATTTACTGAATCAAATTATTCACGGCACAGAATGTTGACTGTAGATTGATCGTAGGTATGTTGAATTAATTCAAGATCAGCACTAAAATATATTAAAGTGAATTAATAGGACAGTTTTATATATCCTAATCTTTTTATTTACATTTCGCCTGTTCTTGAATTACTTCATAGTTATGAATAATAAACATTTATGTATTATGGAACTATTTCGTAACTCCACTCGTTCCGTTATAACATCACTGCGGCCCGCTGAGACCGGCTGGTGGAGTATTGGCTTCAGATTCAACTCATTATGCAAACGATCCAATAACGTTCAGTAAGAAGAGCCACTCACTATTTTAGCATTTTCCAAATAATCAATCATGATGTTATCCAGTGAGTATAATAATTGCATCACTTTTCTTGCCAATAAAATTTTCTGTGCACTTTCTCCAACGCCAAGCTTTTTCTTTTCTTTGGGTCGTAATAGTAAATCACGTTTCGTATAGAATAATTCTGCACGATACTCTTCCGCAGCCATTTCCCCGGAACGTGTAACACTTATCATCGCTTCCAAGGAAGAACAATCCATTTAGCAGAAACTCGCATCCATAGTCGCGTACGTGGTGCGGTGTAGAGATCATAGCAAAACCTAGAAATGACCAACGAAAATGACAGTAATTTGATTAAAAATACAATTTTTTAAAAGATAGTAAATAGACGGAGAATTCTCTCGCAGGTAACCTGGGAGGGATATTCTCTCGCAGGTCGAACCTTTTAGGAGAGATACGAGGGGCTACCTTTGGGGATGCCTTTTCCTCTCCATTTTTGAACTAAGGTTCCCACAAGCCGAGGCACCTCGGCCTGTTTTGAGAGGTGTATGTTCCGGGGTCACAGACCTTGGGCATACGCTATTCCCATTGGAATAGTCGGCCAGCTGCCTCCTAAACTGGTCGAGGCACAGAGAAGGGAATGCTGCGTCCCCACAGCAAACTCCTCTCCCGCTATCGGAAGGGCGTGGGACAAGTACACAATGCCCGACCTACCCGATGCAGGTTTTCCTAGGGTTTTCCCTGCATTTCTTTAGGCGAATGCCGGGTAGGATCCTTAAAATATAGCCCGGGGGCCCTAGTTAACCCTTGGCTACCTTCCTCTACCCTTCCACATCCCCCCTTTCAAATCCCTTCCTATGCTATTAAAGGGGAGTTGCCCAATGTGGATTACCCTCATGTAGCCTGTTGCCCTAAAAAAATAAATTAAAAAAAAGTATTAATAGGAAGTAAATGTGTAAGTCTTCGCAAAAGTATCATTATTATCTTTGTTAAAATCAGACAGAACAATTTTTATAATTTTTAATTTTTGACATTTATATGATAAAATAAGCAAATCAGATTTAATCCAAAATCAATTGCATTGGAAATTTACATGTGGAGTAAACCCCCGTCGTTACTTCTCTTTATGAGTTTTCTTACACTTATCTCCTTTTCTTTTGTCTTTCTTCTAAACTAATAAATGTTTGTGTGTATATATGTATGTTTCACTTACAAATTTTCACCCGTGGGGAAAATTTGACAAAATTTCGTACACATGTTCCTTTCGAATCGGAAACAAACTCTGTGAGTGAAACACATCTACCATCCCCAGGGGATGGGAAAGACGATTGTGTAAATATAATCGATATTTATGTCCTATAAGTTCTTGTCTGGGTTAATGAGATGAATTATGTTTTGTGTGTATATCAATCCTACCGGCATAGGAGGGCAGAACCCTTAGGGCTGACGGTGGAGGGGCGTTACATAAAAATAACGCGAAAACAGCCGAAATTGAAATCGAATTCGGGGTTATGGATGTCACTGTATTTTATTATGACATTAAACTTGCCGCTTAACTCCCAGGGACAGGGGTGTAAATTTTCAAATATTTTAAACAGTCAATATTTGCGTCAAATAAATATTTTTCGGTAGAGATTGGTAGAGTTTACTCTGATGTTGATTGTGTATAATTTCAACCGCTTACTGTAGTGGACGGGAGGAGCCGTAGGGGTGGGGGTGGAGGGGCGTTACATTAAAATAAAGCAAAAAACAACCGAGATTGAAGTCTAATCCTGGGTTATGGATGTCGATTAGTTTAATTATACCATTCAACTAGATGATTAAGTTGAACTTTTACCCCTATGAGTGGGATGGGGAAACAATGTGTGTATATTTCTCTTACAAATCTACAGCCGAGAGGAAAATTTGACAAAAAATTTATTGTGTTTCATTTATACCGGAAACGGATCATGTATGTATAATTCATAACTACGACCCCTAGGCCTGGTTGTAGTAATTTTCAAACATGTTAAAACGTCCGATGTTTTTGTCTAAAGGAAATTTTTTGAGGTAAATGAGATGTACAGCTTTTTTTAGAGATATTTTTGTGTATAATTTAAACACCATTAGGCATGGAAGAGAAGGACCCTTAGGGATGGGGTGGAGGGGCGTTTCATAAAAATAATCAAAATTGGAGTATAATCCGGGGTTATGGAAGTTTCTGAGTTTAAGTACGACAACCCGGCCAACGCCAGGCACCCATATAGTTGTAAATATTTGACACTGATGCTTGAGATAAAATCGGTCAGGAAGATTTAAATCGTTTCAGTCTAGGCAGTTGGTCAGTGTTGTCAAGCAGAGTCAATGCTAGAGGGTTGTAATGCATTCCCAGTCGCTGCACTTCTCTATTTCTTCTTTAACTGCTTTAACATTGAAATATTCCCATACTTCTTTATTAGGGATTTAAAGGGACGATTGTTAATGATTCAATGAGCCTTCGATTGAAAACTTTCTAGTATTTCGTTATTGGAGTTCGACGCAGTGCCCCAAATCTGGATCCACACAGAACAAATGTAACAGAAATTACACCGAAAATACATTCAGGGTAACTGCTATCTTTTTCACCTCGCTCAATAAGGAGAATTCACTCGAAGTTAGAAACAGTGATTGAATGTTTCTGAAGCCACTAGGCGGGGCTCACTAAAGACTGGTTATGGAAATAATAAGAGCATCAGGTGGCAAAATGTAGCTCAGCGGCAGATTGTGCTGTCACGAGCGCACGGCCATAAGGCCGTCAGTAATTACCTAATTGTTTTTTCGTGTTTTAATTGCAATCGTGTCCAGGAACCCGCTATCAAGATAATCACACAGGACCAGCGAAGGTCCCAGGACTGCGATGTCTTTATTTCCACGATGGCCTTGAGATGACCATTATAACTTCTCTCTTTTTTCAACTTACAGGAAATTTATTTCTGTACAGTTTTTTTTGGATATTTGATTTGCATATTTCACGAAATAATTTATTCCATTTTTTGCTAATTTCATGTTATCAACCTATGCGTTATTTACCTATCACGTCGGTATTTACGGTTTCTGGATCACTTTCCCCTCTTACTTTGCAGCCATTAGAGCAAAAAAATGACGCATTTATTATAATAAGCATTTAGTTTAAGAACACAGTTTTAATACTATCAATAACAAAGTGGGGAAAAGGGTTTATGTATTCTGAGTGCAGTGGTGCGTCACCGAACTGTTGCAAGGGGCGTTGAAGTTAAAACGGAAGGATTATCATTTTTGTACACGGATTCTGTCAATTCTATTGCCATTACTTATCTTAGATATGTTGTCAAGGGGTCCAGTACATAAAATTTATTTCATGTAAAGTGTGTCTGCCATATCATCGTTTTTGAGTACGGCTTTACAACTCTTGGCGCTCTGTTTCCAATCATCGCATACATTCATACCGCAAAGTTTTTGTGTAATACTGAAGATGAATATTTTATTATTAGCATATTATATCCCGTTCGCAACCTATTACCTTTGCGATTTTGGAATTTCTACAGTAGCTGTAATAAAAAACCAGAGTATTGAGCGGATCTCAACATAAAAAAACTGTACGAGTAACAATATCTGAATTAATATCACTCTTATTCAAAATATATTACTATTTATTGTAAAACTGTATCATAATCATATAAATTATTTATCTGTTTTTAATTATCCGAAAAACTAGCCTCCATAAATATGTTACCAATATAATGTAGAGATTACTGAAGAATTTTTTTATTTAAGATTTTCTGTCTTCAGTTCAGCAATACAGGCGATGTATTTCCGTTACGCTCAATGTTTATGAACATTTAACCCTGGGACAAAATGTGCCTCGAGATAAAGGTATAAAGTAAACACAGGTGGATGAGTAGCAGAGCGCCAGCTCACTTGAGCGCCTAGGAATATTGTTTACATTTATTAGTCGAGCGGCAGTCGAGTGTAAGGCTTTGGGCCGAGTAGACTAAAAGTCGGACATTCCGTCCAAGTGCGTCGTTGGTTTTGGTTGCTGTTATTTGTCTGAGTGTGGAGTCATTCTGATCCTGGGCAATTTTCTGCGTTTTAGTTGATGCGAATAGCAATTTTTTGAAGGACGTTGTGTTTTCATGCGGAAATATTATAACGAATCTCACTTGACGTTCAGATAAACTTGCCAAAGGTTGATAAAAGGCCACGGGAGATGGTAATCCTGTGAAATGCCGTCTAACTATGATAGCTCTGCCAAAATCCTATCTTCACACCTCATATGGTGGCTTGCTGTAGAAAAGTGGAGATGGGTGTTTAATTTAGGGTTGTGAGATTGGTTATTTAAAAATAAGCGAGTTGACCTACATTGTTCTCGCTGTCTAGCCGATTTATTCGGATTGATTCAATCAATTTCCGGAACACTGGGGTTTGTCCCGAGGATTAACAAACCACGAAGTTACAAGCATACATGGAGGTGTGCTGGGTCACTTGAGAACCGCATTTGACGTTCCAAGGTATTTGTTTAGTTTTAGTTGTGCATAATAACTAAGCGTTAGATTTATATTCTAAAACGTTTTAAAAATTTTCTGTTTTCTCTTTGTAAATTGCTATATTTTATTGGAGATCCGTAGGCGACCCTCAGATATATTACTCTTAATTAATTGTTTACTACATTATTAGGCACATCTAATAATGGGGCTTGTAATGTTACTATCTTTAGATAGCTAGATTGTTAGAGGTTATTTATTTTGATTATTACATTATTTGGACCCCAACGTGGGGCAGATATTACTCATATTTATTTAGAATACTACAATATATATAATTCTGTTATTTTTCTCCAAACTTTGCCCTACTAATAATCATAAAATTGGGCTAAAAGAAACAAATTAAAAATCTAAGGAACAAAACATCTTTCATCTTCTGCAAATAGCAACCCAGCCAACTAAGGGAAACACGGAAGGTCTACAAATGTTGAAGTACAGAAAAAAATAACAAATTACTTCGATTG
This sequence comes from Zhengitettix transpicula, assembly GCA_037074705.1. Lineage (NCBI taxonomy): Eukaryota > Metazoa > Arthropoda > Insecta > Orthoptera > Tetrigidae > Zhengitettix > Zhengitettix transpicula. Next base: position 181,070,609 of record CM073591.1, on the reverse strand, counting down.
CCAACTGGTTTTTGTCAAGTCCAACTGGCCACAGCCGCGACTATAGTCTAGTGACATTCTGTTTTTCGTTTTGATACGTACACATTTTTATAACCTGTCGGCTCTGTCAATATTAACCAAAATAATCTACAGAAGTTCTTTCTAAAGAAGACAAAAAGAAAATCATTGTCTTCGCAATCGGAAAGACGAAAAAATAACCTTTTTTCTTATTCTTGGTTCTACAGCCCATTGAGGGTCTTGGCCTACTGACGACTGCTAGACTATCATATTTCATGACACATTCCGGAATTTCTACTTCTAGTGACGCTGTTGTCGATAATGTAAATTAATTAATCTAATCTTAACCGTTAACATACAGAAAAATGACATTTGCATTCAACCCTTTAGTTTTCAACAATGCTTTAAATGCTATACATTTTACTGATATTAATAAGATAAATATTATGTAATATACAATTGTTTAGAATTCCGAGATTATGGAGAAGGCCAGCAATTAGCAGGGTACGTACGTAACTCAGTGACATTGGGGTTTTATGAAACACCACAGGGAAATCCGAGTCTAAGGCTCGCATTATGTATTTTATATCAGCCACGAAATTAATTAGAAAATTGAAAGAAATGGATATGCTATTTTAAAGAATTAATATGATGTAGATATTTTGATATTTTAAATGACTTTAATATATTTATTGTTACTTATTTCTCTTTTCCTACATGAAGTAGCTACTTACCCAGAAATAAAATCAAGAATCAGTCGTTTCCGGCTTGTGGAATAATTTCTGCCACGAGTAGGAAACTTGATTACATCGCAATTTAATTTTCATCGACTGTGTATTGTACACGATCGAACCTGGGGGTTTTAAGTGGCCGAAATCGTTATATTAAAATAAGAAAATTTGTCATTACGAGACTCAAATCTGTGAAGCTTTAGGAATATACTTAGTTGAACCTCTTTTTAAATCTTGAAGTGACCAAGGATTTCGTGGATTAACAGAAAACTTTATTTTGTATCCTTGATTTATGACGCAGATTCATTACTAGGTGCTGCCCTTCAATGGCCAAAGGGGTTGAAATTATACACAGTTATTTCTGGGTAACGCTATTTATTGCACTATCATTGACCCCAAGAAAGTTTCTTTCGACAAAAATATCGGCCATTTTAACATATTTGAAAATTTCATCCCCCGTCCACCACCGCCTCTGGGGTTAAACGGCAAATAGCATAATTAACCTCTGCTACATCTCTAATCCCGGATTCGACCCCAACTTGGTTGTTTCTGAGTTATTTTTGTGTAACACCCCTCCACCCCCACCCCTAAGGGTGCTCCACTTCAATACACAAAGGGATAGAAATTATATAAAACAAAATCAGGAGAAACACTATCAATCTGATTAACTCCGAAAATATTTTATCGGACGCAAAAATCGGCCTTTTTAGCATGTTTGAAAATTCCATCCCCGTTCACTCCCGAGGGGTGGTAGACGTGTCTTACTCCACAGTGTTTGTTTCCGATTCGAAACGAACAAGTGTAAGAAATTTGGTCAAATTTTCTTAACGTGTGTAGACTAGTATGCTGAACACAAACAGTCGATTTTATTTTGTAGAAGATTGGAATTTATTTTGATTGAGCTGGAGGATAAAGACATTTATAGTACATAGTTCTGGCCGATTATATTTGATTTATTCCTGCAGGTTTTATATATGTTTCACATACAAATACATACTATATTTGTATGATAAAATTCACAAAAAGAACAACATATGGAAATTGCAAGATCATGTGATATTTCTCTGAGCGAAACATACGGAATCCCACAATTAAAGTGTTTTGATTCAAGAAAAAATTTACGTCTGAATAAAAAAATCATTTGAGTTTTGTCAACTGATGAGTGCTGTTGCTTCCTGAAGGAAGGGATAAGAATCCAAGAAACGTTGTCTGGAATTTATATTATCACTTATTTTATCTGTTTTGATTAAATTCTACCACAATAGTTTTGCACATTTGTCTTAGTAATATTCAACTTTTACTCACTGGAGAGGCATCAAAACAGATATTTGTATAGTTTTATCCAAATGTGGCAAATGAAACTTATACTCTTATTGGAAATTATTTTTGTTTGCTGGTCGCAATTATTAATTGCAGCGTGTAATAAGCCGCTGTTAATGTACTCTAGAAGTCCGCTTCCACTAATTGAAAGCTATCTTGCGCGGTCTTGTAATCGGCTTAGAACGGTGGCTTGCTGGACTGCAGATCCGTGTCAAGGGCGTTTCTGTGGATGAGCAGACTTCCCGGGTGCGAAAGAGCAGAGGTCCGCATCCTCGTGAGGCAATGTGAGCTGCACATCCTCAATGTTTAGCAATACCCCTAGATGTGGACTCACAGAAATGCTTGGAGAAAAGGCAAGTCTTTGAACGTGCAGAAAGTGGATCATTTAGTAAAATTTTTGGCTTTCAAAGCAGTTTGATTTGACATAAATTTGTTAAAATAATTCGTTTAAATATAGGCGGATGGTACAAAAACTCGTTTTTGGCACGGATTAGGCTCAATTTAGATTTTCTTCTAAGAATTTTTTTACGACATATTATTATTAATAATGATAAACAAAAATTCTAACTTTGTGTTATTAAATACATTTAATTTAGCCATATTCAGTTCTGAATGAAGAGTCGCAAAGACTCACACACATCTCAAAATCTATTTTTAAGTTTTCTGATTGACAATTTTGAACCGTTATAATTTGTTTGATTCAAGTAACCTACGATTCACATATAAATTTGTTTATCATCGCATACTGTTGAAGGACTATGGAGTTACAGGAGTCACCACTTCCTAGTTTCTACTCCTAATGACAGGTAACAAAGAGTATCTATAGTGATAAAAAATTTTCATTCTAATTGGGAACAAATAAAGGTGCATGTTTCTGCGCCAATTTCTCTTCTTGATATATGTAAATGGCTAACCAAATAAATTATATAATTTTCTGAAGCTATAATGTTTGTAGACGCAAGTATAATAGGTAGCACTAAAATATAATATCAAGTTCACGGATTCAATCCACAACGTTGCTAAACGTTGTGTCCAATACTCTGAGTAGTGAGCGGGGTTCAAAATCAGGCAACACCGCTGGACTACGGATGTAGTGTGGGGTGGAAATTGATATTACATATTCGTGGCGCTGACTATAACATTTTAATGAAGAATAGTCGTAGAAGACTGTGACGATGCTGCATTGAACCATTTACGTCATTGGTATTCAACTTGAAGATTATCAATTGATTGATATCACATACATTTTATACTGTTAGAATTATATCTACTCGAAGTCATCATAAGATTAGAAAACAGGCTACTTTACATACCTTCAATCGCTGATTTTCGCAATTTTTTAAATCTTCAAATATGGACTGTTAAACTTATTTGTTAAGTTTCTTCAATAAATAAGTAAAGGAGGAGAGTTTTTTTTAAAAAAAATGGGCATTCTTAGGCTTACATGTCATCATACATAGCCATCAGTTGTGGGTGGTGCATATGCGCTTATTTGCTATAGTAAAAAACTTAGAAGAGTTTTTATCTTAATATTAATAACTTTTGTAATAATTGTGTTTTAACAGTGTGAATTTCTGCTTGGATTTAGAAATTTAAAATATCCACCTTGCGGTGCACTCGATAGTCAGCTGGATATATATATGGTACACATTCTCTCTCAACGGAATGAGAAATGCGCATGCCCAGTATTTCGTTTCACCTTCTTGAATTCCCTGTAAAACTCTACAAGCTGCCTCCTTTCGATGCTCTATACCAGTGAACATATACAATATTGTCAAAATGCGGAGTTTATTACTAAAATTAACTTTATCTAAATATTTACGAAAGAGAAATAGTTTTGTGTCAGAAATACGTAATTATTATTCCGCTTATAAAAACTGTTGCGAACTATGTAGACAGAATTATAAATGTTGCATATTATAGGTCAAGTCACTTGCCGCAAAATATTGGTAACACTATCGCTGTTGTAGTATTATTAATATTTTACATAGTTATCCTCGTAAAAGTTCATGAGCCGCCACTGTTAACAGTTGAAAGATGTCCAATTTTTATAGAAGAAACAAAAACAACTGATAAAAACAGCTGAAAAGAATGACAGTTAAATAGAAATTTGTCCATTTTAATTGTTTGCTTTAATTAAGTTGGGAAACGTCGTTCTTAAAAGATTATATTAAATTCAAAAAGAAATAACAAAACTGTTTCCTTATTCACTTCTACCATTCAATTAATGAATTGAAGCAATTATATTTACATTAAAATAAATCTTTTACGAAAAATGATTACTGATGACCAAATTTTAATCTAATTTATAGGATATAATAATTAATAATAGTAGTGAATTATTTCGTTTAATTTATGACTAATTCTGAATCTTGAAAAACATCTTCCCTATAGGGTATATGGAATATGACATTACTGATAATACTACAAGAGTTCATAATATACATTTATAAGAGTGGAACATAACTGAGTTATAGTAAACATACGAGTAAGTAAGGTAATTCAAATAATTACTAGAGTAAAATAAAAAATCTTCCGAACCTTAATAAAATTGATTAATTAGTTTCTATTACTGATTTTTGCATAAAACAATTGTATCTGCACATTGAATGAATTATTATATAAATAATTGTTTATTTATGCTTTTATATAGTTAACATGACCAATATTTCAATATTATTTAAAAAATATATTGAAGTAAAATTGTGCAGATGGGAGTACGAATCTATTCTATTTCTATTTGTTAGTAGTATAATACTTAACTACAAGTAATCAATGCTCAGTTAATATAGGATAAGCATTCCATATGTAAATGTATTGCAGAATATAAAAAAATACGAATAATGAAGTTTGGGAAAAAATAAGTTAGTTGTTCAGTAAAAGAAATTTACTGTTGAATAATCGAACCGTAAAGCTGGAATCGTTGCTGCATAACGACGAACATTTCTATTTATTTGATAAAGTAGGAAACAGCTTTCGCCTTTCTGTAATGCTTTCCATGCAAACAATAGAATGCCTATAGAACCTAAAATCATTTGAATAATAGAAATCAATTTTCTACTCTCGAAGTTGGAAGTCAGCTAGAACTAACATGAATTCATGTGATAAATTGTATTTACATAAAAAATTGATAAAAAAATTGTACACTACATCCATAAACACGATCTGCTATATTAATTTAAATTTTATGTCTGGAATGAGACCTTGGTTAATATAAAAGTCATGAAGTATATGAACTAGCATTAATATAGCATAGTCGTTTCTGTAATGGAGCACGGATTCGTGTGATTCGCTTACGTTCTTAACCCTTTCTCCATGAAGAAGAACAACATAGTCTTAACAAAAGAAGTGTTCCGTTCCCTACTCCTTATGTTCCGACTTCAATTTTTCATATCATGTAACACCGTATTGATCTCATAGTATATATACCAACAGATATTACTTAAGAAATTTATTTGAGAAACTATTCCAAGAAATTTAATACTTAAATTTTATTTAACGACCCATATAAGAGACATAAGTCAGAAATTAATCTCAAAGAATATAATTTGAAAGAATTGGTAGACGTTTCGATCAACTGTTTGTTATGCTTGTCAATATTATTGCCAGACAGAAGAGATATAAGCTAAGTTACAACAATTTACAGAGAAATAAAAAGAAGATATAAATTAACTAACAGTATTTAATAAACAATAATAAATACAAAAGACAGGTTTAACATTTAAAGAAAATTTGTTGGTCTTAATATGGAGAATTTCTGAGATTAACGTTTTATGTAAATAGTTTCCTTTTTTAAAACAATAGTACTAGCAAATATGAAGAGATATTACGTTTTTTGAATAACAACTTTAATTTAGTAGATAAACAATCATAATAAGGAATAACAATAAAATTGTTAGCATTGGTTTTTGTTGACGGACAACATTAATTTCAATTAATTCAAAATTAATTTCTGTTTTATGTCTATTATACGGGTTGTTAATTTCTGGTGTTATTATTATTAACTTTGATTATATTTAAATTTTATTGTTGCAGATCCGATTGTAGTCCGTTTTCATCGTACCTTGAATTAAGAAGAAGAAAAAGTAAGTTATAAACATTCTGTAACAAATATTATAGTTTAGTAGCTATATTCATCTTATCTTAAAAATAAAAATGAGTGTATGTATGTTTGTATGTTTGTATGTTTGTATGTTTGTTTGTATGTTTGTTTGTTTGTATGTTCGTTATACAAATCTACACCGGTGGAGCAAATTTCACCAAATTTCGTACACGTGTTCTTTACGACCAGGAAACAAACACTGTCGGGGTGAGACGCTCCTACCAACCCCAGAAGCGGGGGTGGACGGGGTGGAAATATTTGAACATGCTAAAACAGTCGATATTTCAGTCGGATAAATATTTTTAGGGGTCAAAGATATTTATAGTCTTTCCACTGATGATATCTGAATATAATTTTCAACCTCTACACCCTGGGGAAAGAGCACCCCTAGCGTTTGGGGTGGAGAGTTCATATCTACACCGCTGGAGCAAATTTCACCAAATTTCGTACCCGGGTTCTTTGCGACCAGGAAAACAACACTGTCGGGGTGAGACGCGCCTACCACCCCCAGAAGCGGGGGTGGACGGGGGTGGACGGGGGTGGAAATATTTGAACATGCTAAAACAGTCGATATTTCAGTCGGATAAATATTTTTAGGGGTCAAAGATATTTATAGTCTTTCCACTGATGATATCTGAATATAATTTTCAACCTCTACAGCCTGGGGAAAAAGCACCCCTAGCGTTTTGGGTGGAGAATACAAATCTTTACCGCTGGAGCAAATATCACCAAATTTCGTACACGGGTTCTTTGCGACCAGGAAACAATCACTGTCGGGGTGAGACGCGTCTACCAACCCCAGAAGCGGGGGTGGACGGGGGTTGAAATACTTAAACATGCTAAAACAGCAGGTATTCGATTTGGATAAATATTTTCGGGGTCAAAGATATTGATTGTGTTTCTACCGATGTTATCTGAATATAATATTCATCTCCTACGCCCTGGGAAAAGGGCACCCTTAGGGTTTGGGGTGGAGTTGCTTTACAGAAAAATAACGCGAATACAACTGAGTTTGGAGTCAAATCGAAGGTTATAGATGTCAGTGAGTTTACTTCGGATAAATATTTTTAATTGCCCATTTAACCCGAAAGGGTGGGGGTTGGAAGGGGAGATAAATAGTCAGTTCTTGTGCGTTCTTGGTTGAGAATTACGTGAATACTATTTCAACGGATGTTGTTGAAAATATAAATCCCTTTAGACATTAGGGGTGAGCTTGCTTAGGGCTGGGGGTGAGAATTGTCTATTATTCTAAAACTGCCAAAATGTTATGTGTTTATGGGTAAACTAGATTGATAGTGTTTCTACCCATGTGATATGAGTAAAAATTCAACCCTTTCCACCACGGGAAAGTAGCAGATTTAAGGGTGGTGTTGTTCATACTATTTTAACCGATGTTGTTTCCATTAATAACGACGTTTAATTTTATAAATAAAAATGAGTGTATGTATGTATGTTTGTATGTTTGTATATTTGTATGTTTGTATATTTGTATGTTCGTTATACAAATCTACACCGCTGGAGAAAATTTCACCAAATTTCGTACACGTGTTCTATGCGACCAGGAAACAAACACTGTCGGGGTGAGACGCGTCTACCACCTCCAGAATCGGGGGCGGATGGCGGTTGAAATATTTAAACATGCTAAAACAGTCGATATTTCAGTCGGATAAATATTTTTAGAGGTCACAGATATTGATAGTGTTTCTACCGACTGTTGGGGTGAGACGCGTCTACCATACCCAGAAGCGGGTCGGGATTATCAGTAGAGCACTTTTAGCTGTTGGGTGGAGGAACGCTGCAATAAAATAACGCGAATACAACCGAGATTGGAGTAAAATCCAAGGTTATGGATGTTGTCCAGTTCAATTATAGCATCAAATTGCCTATTTAGCCGCGTGAGGCGGGAGTGGATGGGATGGAAATTTTCTAACATGTTAAATCATCGATATTAGCGTGGAATAAATAAATGCCGGGACCATTGACGTTGATAGTATTTCTACCGATGTTGTTTGTAGGCATGATAGGGGTGGGGCTGGAGGGGATTTCCTTGAAAATAACGGCAAAACAACCGAGATTCGAGTTAAATCGAAGGTAATGAATATCCCTGAATTTATTTATGACAATCTGGACAACGCGCGGGTATCGGCTGGGTTGGGATGAGTTGACCGGCTGTTTTTTGCGTCGATTAAATATATTTCGGGATGAATTACATTAATAAAAATTCCCTACATGTTCTCTGTGAATAATTTCAACCCCTTTCGGACTCATAAGGGTGCAGCCTGAAGGGTGGGCGTGAAGTAGCAATACATAAAAAGAAACCAGAAACTATCGGGATTGTCACTGAGTTTAATTAATTTCCTTGAAAATAACGGGAAAACAACCGAGATTCGATTCAAATCGAAGGTAATGGATGTTGCTGAATTTATTTATGACAATCTGGACAACGCGCGGGTATCGGCTGGGTTGGGATGAGTTACCCGCTGTTTTTGCGTCGATTAAATATATTTCGGGATGAATTAGATTAATAAAATTTCCCTACATGTTCTCTGTGTATAATTTCAACCACTTTCGGACTCGGAAGGGTGCACCCTTAAGAGTAGGCGTGGAAGTAGCATTAGATAAAAATAAACCAGAAACTATCAGGATTGTCACTGAGTTTAATTATGACATTAAACTTGACCGTTTAAGTCCCCGAAGCGGGAGTGGTCGGGGGTGAAAAATTTCAAACATGTTAAACGGTCGATATTTGCGATAATTATTTCCTGGGGTTAATTACTTTGAAAGTATTTATACCGATGTTGTTTGTGTATAATTTAACCCCTGTGAGGGGAGCAAGCTTAGGGGTGGCGTGGAGGTACGTTAAATAAAATCCCGCAAAAACAACCGAGATTCGAATCAATTCCGAGACTATGAATGTCGCTGAATCTAATTGTGACAACCTGGGTAACGCGACGGGTTTGGGAGGTGTTGGGCGGGGGAATAAATTTTCAGACAATGTAATCGGCCGATTTTTGCGTGGAATACATTCTTTTTCATTATCGCATATTTGTGGGGGTGGTCATCTTCTAACATGTAAAAACGGCCGATATATTTAGTCAATGACTTCATCCCCCTTCGGCATGGGAGGTGAGCACATTTAGGGATAGGGTTCGAGGAGCTTTACATAAAAATAGCGCAAAAGTAACCAAAATTGGAGTCTTATGGATGGTTATAGATAAATGACATCTCGGGCAACGCCGGGCACCCAGCTAGTTATATTATAAAATATAATTTTATAAGATTTATACGTTTTTTAATCGAAATTAAATGTCCTTTTTCGTAATAAATAAATTCGGCTTGAAGAAATATATTTTCAAATTACTGAACAATTAACTGAAGAAACTATTACGGAGCGAAAAATTTTCCCGATTTGAGGCAAAAAATCAACAATTTTGTCTTATACGAATTTACTTGTCCTGATATATTTTTTAAAAAATTCGGTGTCGCTAACAGGAACCTTCTGAAGTAATGTTACGAAAGTAAAGAAATAATCTATTAGTTCATAATAAAAATTGGATATGTTCCAAAAGGTACTAAAATTTATCATTGCGAGAAATTGGCGGAATTTATAATGGATCTAAGCAGTATATATCATTTCTGTTTTCGCTATTATTTCTCCGCTCATTTAATTTTACTACATATAACGGAATATCAGACCATTACGACATATTTAAAATTAATTTTGGAGGGAGAAATTAAGTAACAATAAATTATTAATTTTCAAAATATATAAAAATTTAATGTTTAAAAATGTAAACAAGTTTGACCATCACAATAATTAGTTTTTTACTTAATGTTCTTATGCTCAATCAATTGGAAACTTTATTTAACTTATGCATGGAAATTCCTTTAATTGAACCTGATATTCGACAAGAAAAAATTATGAACGATTTCGCTGGCCAACCTTGCATAGGAGAATTTAATTGAATATATATGGTTTTTCACAAAGGAACTGAATTTATGAAGTTGGCTGAATCTGTAAGACTGTGAAGTTAATACTGAAGCTGCGCAGTTAGTGCTCATGCTCTTTGGTAATGTGGTGTTACTTCTCGTACTACTCTCTGGACATAATTACTGCCTAAACTCAGATATTGGCTGCTCCTTTCAAAAATAAAATTTTCTTCTAAATTCCATCTACTACCCTATTTATATACTTCACCCACACTATTTCAAGGTATCGCCGAATCCTACATTTGGGGAGATCTATTCAAATTTCTCGCAGGAATTTTAATTTGGCTAAAATCACGATAATCTGGAACATGCATCACACTTCTAGCTTATGATCCCTTTTAACGTTTATCTACTACTAAACTTCATTTCACTATTGTTCTTTTTTCATGTATTGTAATCAAATGGATTTTGCTTGTATTGAATAAACTATTTAATAAAAATTTATAACGTATTTGAGTACTAAATTTTGAAATCAACTTATACAGTGTTATTATTATTTGGGCTGTTAGCGCAAGATATTATATACAAGAGACTCAAATTAAAACATTATTTAGTTTAAATCAAAAGGGTCATGACTCGTGGGCGAAATGCATATACTGAACGGTCGGATTATTATAATCCACTGACGGTTTAAGGCTTACTGGCAATGATAAGACAGTTGCTAAATAAAAACACTAGCTGATTGTTTGCCACAATAGTACTAGTGTTTTTTTCTTCTGAAGATATGGTAAAATAACGCGTTTTAACAGCCTCTGAACGTGGGATGATTCTAGGCGGTATCTGCATTCGTTAAATGTCCAATGACAAATGTTCTTAAAGTAGATAAAGACTATACTTCCAGCCGGAAAACTGAACCTGAACGAGCTCGGGCAGAATGGAGAGTGACGAGACAGTAGAAGGGCAACAAATTGTCTTAATCAGGTAGCCTCTCAAATTCTTTCCCTAAAGGCCCTGTTCCCTACCGTTAGCTGAAGGCCCGTTCGAACACTTTTTCGGCCTACAGTTAACAACAGAAAACGTTTCTAATTAGCACAGAAAAACATGGATGGGATAGTCGACCTTTGTAAAAAAACACGTTTCTAGTTGCAACATGCTGAGAATATGGTGGGAACCATGCTGGAATATAATGGTGAAGCGGTACACAGGTGCGTGACGTTATCTCGGAGACAAGCGTATTTTAATTCTTATCTTCTCTCTTGCCATCTGAACGATCCGCTCTTTTAATTTTTTCCGTAATGAAACATATTAGTTTCAGAAAATGGGCATCAATGAACAGCCATGAAGATTCAACTTGACTATACAATAAAGCACAAAGTACTTATTTTGTTCTTTCCAAAGAATTTCTATTAGCACAACTGACCAATATTGTGTATTTTAGCATTATATTATTTTCTTCCCATTGGTACTTGAATGTAATACTTTCTTCTGATGGGGTAGGGAAATGAAATAGAAAGACACAATTTTCGGGTATAATTTATTTTACATTAGATTAGAAAACTTTTGATTTTTGGCCTTTAATTTTCTCCTCGTGTTATATTCAATAATTTTTTGTTCAATTCATATATTCGTGTTCGGGCTAGAGCAATAGCACCATCCAGACGGATATGCATATTGCTTACGGGTAATGTTTTCTCAGCCAATTTATTGAATATACTCACATCATTGGAAAAAAGATGAATCATGCAAGGTATTTGAAAACATCTTCTATACTTCTTGCTAGTAATAACAACTCCTCAGTGGGATATTTAAGTTTCACTAATGAAATGAATTGGAGCCATTCAGCTCACATGCACATTCCCCAAATAACTAAACATATCTCTGAAACAATAAGCAATGTAACCTGCAAGTTTCTTCAGTCACTGTTTCTTCCAACGTTGCAGGGTTTGGCATTGAAATGTATTGTTCAGAGTCAACCTCTCAATCCATTTCACGTTCATCAAAAGAAATCTTCCATGTATGTCAACTGAGTTATTTCCTCAATTCAATTTTCATTTAATATTATTTAATTACATATATTTATACATATTATTACACATTTTGGGCCACTTTGGGTTAAATATGTATCCGAAGGATACTATCATCTGTATTTCTGTTTTGAGTAAAAATGCTACCAGACTGCTTACCAGGAATATACCACTTAAGTCTTTGGGTGAAATCCAAAGCAGAAGGATGATCGTTAGCTCCAGCCATACTTCTAATGTATGAAGAAATAAAATCCAGCACGACTTGATTTAAACGACGGGTTATGTGGGAGTCTATTTGTATTTAAGTCCTTTGTAACGATTTTCTAAAGATTTGTTGGCATTTTAGTATCCCCTTCTGGAACTGAATCAGACCTTTTTGTGATCCAACTCTCATATACCAGGATTGACAGATTGCACTACAGAACTTTGACTTTCAATATCCATTGATCTTATGATGCTTTGTAAAATTTACTGAGCTTGTCAATAAATTGTTTGATTTATTTAATGCAGAAGGCAAATTTGGAGTTTCTTGCCAGTTCACGCCATACAAAAATCCGTTCATTTTACACAAATCTATTGATTTGATTTTAAAGAATTTGTGCAGAATTTTTGTGTACTGTCCCTCTATCATCTAAATTGTACCTTTAAATCTTGAATACAATTTTCACATCAGATATTGAACTTGAAATTAATTATTCAGAGCCAGATTTGCAAACATAAACTAGTATATTTCTACATTACATTAATCTTATCTTTCCTACGGCAAGATTAGATTGTTTAACATAAATTACTTTAGGGAAGGAAAAAATACTTGATGCCCGTTACTTAGGTTTGATTTGTTACAATTTATACAACCAAAATAGCGCACGACGACGTCGTCTGTCATCTTTAAATAGAAATGCACACTGAGTTAAGCAATTTCCTTCCACTAACAAACAACTAACAGAAACAAAATTCCAAAAGAATATCTTCGACACAGTGACAACCGCAAGTTACTGGCACCCAACGTGACGTCATGCGCAGAAGAGAACCAAATTCCGTTCGAAATCCGTCTCACCTTTATACTTACACCATGGTGGAAAGAGCAAAAATTCATGGATCGAACCACTTGTTTCTGTTGAAGGTGACTTTACCTTGCTTATGGTGGCCCCCACAACCACTAGACCCAATGAAGTGTAGACAGCTTGGATCTACAACCATAAAATCTAATAAAACTGGACTGTGCTCTTCATCATGCATGATGTCCGATCCTCAAAATGTCGTGCGGCTCTGAATTGATGGCTAAAGATGACCCAATGAATTGTATATATAAGCTATTATCAGGATAAGCGACGTGGAAACAAGCAGTAAGAAAACAGCAAATTAATCTCACTACTGAAAAAAGTGGAAACCTATCCCATTCTATGTTTCGTCCGCAATAAAACCGTTGGGTTTGCAATTGAATGCTTATAAATTCTGATAGAAAAGTCGTAGCAGGCAACGAAGAAGAACTATAAATCAGCCCGTGTATGGGAAATCCGCATGGTATTGGAGAGCTACCACAGAGATCGTGAGCTGGTGGAGTGGAGCCGTGGCTGATGGCATTGCACAGTCCGTATTGGCCAATTCCCCCATACATTATCTACGGCTGCATCACTCCTGCAAGCACCACCGCCTCTGTTGCGCCAGTGTTCAACATCTCACACTGCTATTGCCACATCTTTGTTTGAATTTCAGTTTCGAATCATCACATTCCACTAATAAATGTTCGTTCCTTTAAATTAATTTAGAAAGAGATATTATTCTCTAACTGAAGGTATAAAAATCTACATATTCCCTCATAAATGTGATCAGTGAATTTGTTTGGGACATGCGTTCCAGTTCATCATAATATTTTTTTCTAGTAACATAAATCTTTATGTCTGGAACAAATTTCTGTTATGTAAACAGTTCTCAACGTTTAATTGGATATCGGCAAATGTTAATATTTCCAACTTTATTTCAAATAAGAGGCATAAAAATTTGTTTATATTAAAACATTTTGTACTCATCCAACCAATGGCGTCTCACTGAACAACTCATCGTTGTAAAACTGCTTCGAATAGGTATTATTATTCAAATAAACGCTGTCAAAAATCTGGTTTCAAGTGTTATGATTCGAATAAATTATAATAACACTGTACAATTATTATTTGTTGTACCCCGTGGATTAAATTACAACCAATAAATCAAATAAAATGAGTGGAAATGAAAAAATGTGTGTCAGTTTTTAATTTGAAACATTGTTTATTAATTATGATGATTTATTTAAGGGTAGTTTACAAATTATTCTTCTCATTAAATAAATAAAATTTATTGACCAGGTTTCGGCCATTTTCAATTGTAACGTTGCGTCAGACCATAAAATGAGTATTTTAAATAAGATCCAATACTATTACATTCTTATGCAATTATCTCCTTATTTCACTTGTAAAGTAGATCAACATTAGTTACAACCTATCTTCCCACGTTATATGTTTACATATTCGGGAGCATAGGTGCATTGTGTTGCAGGTCGTTCCAGTAATACATAGTTATTTAATGAGAAGGATAATTGGTAAATTAGCCTCAAAAATCATAATATATGATTATATATAATTATGGTGAGTAAATACATTTTTAATCATTTCTGTATAATTAATATTGTTTAGCCTCGGTTATATTCCTTGTGATGAAATAACGCGAATCTGAATTGGTTGTGAAAAGGAGACAATTATTTAGCTTTAATAATTTTAAGTGCTGACAAGTATGAGTGGAAATGCTCAATTCTTTAAAAACTTTCAGCAATATGTTCTTGACAAATATTTCTGCTTAAGTATAATAACACTTTTTTAAGAATTAAAATTTTCTTTTACCTTGGAGGATTATCACGGAAATTTTATTGAATTTCAGCTTGAACTGAAAGTGTGCACAATGTAAACTAATTTTCTGTTGTTTAAGTCACTGCAGATTGCCGTTTCTCGTATCATAGGTATCTGAGTTAACATACGTTCACAAACAGTAGCAATTGTGGGCACTATTTCAATTAATAAATTTAATTTATATAGTATCTTTTAAAAATGAATTTCTCTTGGGACAATTAATATATATAAAATTTTCAAATTTTAAAAAAAATCGCACCACTACTTTGCTCTATGAATCACAATTTTATTAAAAGGTTAAAATTTTGCCACATACGATTAGTATTTGTATAATAAACCGACGTAAAATTTTCTTGTGTTGGCTTAAGCAGTTAAAAGTTTCACTCCCGATGTTTTTAATTATTAAACGTTATGATTAATACTATCGGCCTTCCTTTAGACAGCAGTACGAAACTTCATATTCTCAAAAATACGAAATAATAAATGGAAAGTGGGACATCCAAAGGTTACATTATATATACTATCTGGGTGCCCAGAGTTGCCCGTGTACTTATTTATATAAACCAGAAAAAGTATTTAATTTTTTAGCCAAAAAGTGATTTAAGCTAAATATAATGTTCCTAGTTCCGTACATACATTCCACCGATAGTGGATTAATTCAACAGCTAAGAAATAAATTGAATTATATTCCATCTATTAACAAACATCCCTCCGAATTTCTTATACTCCTTGAGTATTTCAGGATGTAATTGTCCCTCAGTCTTCAGACATTACGAAAGATTAAATTTATGAAATTCTTAGCTAGATTCACAATTTAATCAACTAGTCGCCATACTGGAGTGACTAATGTGGCTCGAAAATTAACTTAACATTTTCCGCAAGGATAATAAAATATTTCGAATAGTTTTTTATCATCATGCGATGGAGTGTTAGTGAATATATTATGCTTTATTTCATTACCGGAAAATGGAACTATTTCCTTTGTTCGTGGCGTAGTAAAGTGATGTCATGGTCTCATGGCGTGCAGTAATTTAACACAAAATGAAACGTTTTTAAAGTATAATTCTTTCCCTATTTATGCTAGAAGATTCTCACCCCCACAGTACAGTTTCTCGTGCTATATCCTTACCAAGTTTTGTTGCAAACTGTCAACGCGTTTAAATATGTATTAACGTAAATATATACATACAAATATACATCCTTTTTTATTGTACAGATTATTATTATATATACTTATTATACCTCGGTACCAAAGGATTTCTTCATAAACTTGATTTAGAATTGCCCGTTCAGGATAGGATCACGAAAATTGAATGTGTTTCGTCCTGGATATATTCCATGAGTAAAGGTAAAAGTGAAGAGGAAAGTACTTATCCTTGAGTTCAGGATCTTCGTGTGGAATTAACGCCATAAATATTATCTCGTGTATTATTTCTGGATGCTGAAGTTCTCATGGACGAATGTCGCAATATAAAATCTGCTTAAACCGCAAGAAATGTTGCGGATGTAAACGTCTTATCTGAGGAACGAAATATACGCTTAGCGGTTTCAGGTATTTAATAAAGTTTCATCAGATATCCTTAAAGTATAAAATGCCACTGAATTTTAAGAATAAAATATATTATGAGTTATGCTCCGTTCCACCTAGGTACCTACACAAATGATGCCGTCGGAAGAAGCAACAATCAAAAGAATTGTATTTGCATAACTTTAAGATCAGATTGAATGTATATTATGGAAATGAATGTATTTTTTTCCGTCTATGGCTCCATATTTTTGTATAGCGTTTAATAGTTTAAATTAAAATCTTAAACAGATATATAAGTAATATCAGCCCTGAACGAATACAGAAATACTTGGTCATTCATATCAATTACTTGGAAGTGAGAAGAATAAAGTCGTTGTCAGTGGCGGTTCGTAACTTTTTGAAGTTACATGCTACGTCACCCCAAGCGACCATTTTGATGAGTATAACTATGTAAATTAATAAAACTGCATCAGTGATAGTGTTACCAACACTCCGACCGCACACAATATTCTGTCCACATAATTTTCAATTGAGCATTTCTAACCAGAAAGTATTTTTTAATTAAGGTTACATTTTTGAACAAGTCACGCGTTATGTCAGTGTAGCACGCAGGGATTTTTGCACTATGATGCCTCTTAAATGTTGTTATATTTGATTGTGATTTTTCGAATATTATCCAAAATGTACGAATATTAGTTTTGTTTTGACAACATCACCTACTTTATAATAAGATTTATAATTATTGAATGGTGAAAAGTTATTTTCATTTCGTTGCTTATGCCGCCACCTTCTGTTTCATTGCCCGGCCCGACAGTATTTGGAGCTATCAGATCTTTAGCACAAAAATTGAGGCAGTTTGTTGAGCTTTACGGATGGCGCAACGCTGTCGCTGCCATAGCCCCGAATGGCCAGCTGGCTGCTTTAGCAAGAGCGAGTGCGTCGCAAGGTGGGGAGTTCGATATCAAAGCATAGATTACCCGTATTAAAACACAATTGTTGTGAAGGTTCTTAAATTGAAGAAAAATTTATTCTTACTAAATTTATTTATGTGCTGTTGCAGAATATACGCAACAGCTGGTCGTTACTTATAAGAAGCATTGCATTTTATTCTAATTATAAAAGTGAAAATGTACATCTGTTTTGAAAATTAATAATAAGAAAAAAATATCCAAATAGAGGAAAAAGAAGTGATGATATAAATACCACACAACGTCATGAAACATTGTTCCTTTCTTCAGCTACAAATAAAACTAAAATACACCAGACCGACAAAACTGCACAATACAGTTGACAAAACTCAAAATAACTCTAGGCTCTTGTGTTTTTTAGTTTTATTTGCACCCGAAGAAAGGAACAAAGTTTCCAGAACCGTTGTGTGGTATTTATATCACCACTTCTTTTGTCTGAATTTGGCTATTTTTCTTATTATTATTATTGTCATTATCATTGATTTAAATATGTCTATTATTGGTCTGAAATATATTTTCATATTTATTCACTATTCCGGTGTCGAGTAGAGTCTTATTCGTTACTAGAGACATTTTTACTCCATGAAAAACATTAAAAATTCGTTATATTTTGTACTGTTAAAATATAATTTCCACTCTAGTAACATAATTTATGCAGTTCCTGACCGGAAGAATTTGAATTGATGTATTCGTAGCATATGGTCAGTAAGGATACGGGGAAGTAAGCACGAAATTTGGCATTGAATACTCCATTCATCTCTTTCATTTGAATGAATGGCGAAATCGGCGTATCACGAGCGCAAGAGCCGTGACGGGCCTCAGGCCTCAGGCCTCAGAGCGGCGTGGCGCGGCGATCGCTGCGTTGCGTAACGGAGACGGCGAACGCTTACTGGAAACATTTCATTAATTGCCATCAATAGCTACGCCTCTTACAGCTATCTACAAGACATGCGGTTATTAGCGTAGTTGAGGTTCTCTGTTTCTTTCCATGATGGTTCACCCCTTCCAAAGGCGACTATTAAGCCAAAGATGTTAATATTATAATTACGAAGCTCATACGATGAATTCAATTTTTAGTGCGAAAGTAATGTTTCTACAAATATTTCAAAATTTGATGGCACTAAATCAGATTTAGTCAAATGAACAATTAAATGTGACTTACTTTTAATATTGCGATCTATCTACTAATAAAATTGACTGTGAACGTATGGTTGATGTTTCGCATACAAATATACGCCCGAGGAAAAAATTTGACCAAATTTTGTACACGTGTTCCTTTTGACACGTAAAAAATATCACGACTAACACGTCCAGGGGCGGACGAGGACGGGCGTGTAATGTTTTAAACATCCTAAAATGGCCGATATTTGCTTATAATAAATATTTTACTCTTAAATGAGATTTATAGTGTTTCTCCCGATGATTTTTGTGTATAATTTCAACTTCTTTCGGTATGGGAAGGCGTGGGGGTGGCGGGGATTTTTAAAAAATTACGAAATACCAACCGAGATTGGAGTCGAATCCGGGGTTCTGGATGTCGCTGAGTTATATAAAGTTGCCGTTTACCCCAGATGTGGGGATAGAAATTTTCAAACATGTTAAAACAGCCGATAATTTGGTCGAAAGAAAATTTTTGGTGTCAATGTGATATACAGCGTTTTTCCAGATACGTTTGTAGTATAATTTCAACCCCTTTCGGTATGTGACAGGAGCACCTTTATGGATAGTGTGGAAAGGGGCGTTACATAAAATAACGCAAAATCAACCGAGTTTAAAGTCAAATCCGGAGTTATGGATGTATCTGAGTTTTGTTATGACTTCCCGGGCAACACCGAGAACCCAGGTAGTATATTAAAATTGAGGAGTTACTATATGAAGAAAATTCCTATATTATAAAATGTATTTATATAATGTGGTAATTTATTAAGGTGTTTATGGAATTAGAGTAAAAGAAGAAGAGAAAGGCGGCTTGCCAGGCAACCTAATTTTGTTTAAAAAAGTGTATTATCCTTGGTGAGACAAGATAAAGTTTTCAATTGCTGAGCTCACCGGCGGGAGTGGTAAAGAAGACAATTGCCTTAAAAAGAAACATGTAATTAATTAATGAACAAAATTTTGGGACTTGCATTGTCGGCTGCGTAAAAATAAGATTTGTGTACAATAATATGGGGCTATACTGCTTGCTTGCTGTGTTCATTGTCGTATAACATGGCTGGACGCGCGGAACTTTAGTGTGCTTTCGGGAGGCAAAGCAATGGGTAGTCAGAAAAACTCAGAAATTCAGAAAGTGTGTGTTAGGTGTCAATGGAGAGAGGAGAATAAAATCTGAAACGCTTGAGTGTGGTCTGGGAGCTCTAATGATAAAGTTGTAAGAGCGTGTTTTTTTTTCTGGGAGTCACCATGATACAGAGCTGAATGTATTTTGTCAGACCTGGAGTGTGTTCAGAGTCACCAGATTTCAGTCTCCAAACTAAAGTTCGCAATGGTTGTCTGATGTTGCGAGAGATACCAGTTAATTAGATGCTCAGATATATCAAGCTAGTGTGCAGTAGATGTTGAGTATGTAATGAGAGAACAACAAAACAATTGCGTGGTCCAACATAGAGAACAGGAAGTATTGTATGTGGAAATAATAACCACAAATAGATTCAGTGAAACATGGCCTGTATGTGAAAGTGTTAAACAATAATCGAGTGAGTAGGAGCCCCCTTTTTCGCACAGAAAAGCGGTAATGTTAATTAAAGAATTTATTTTCTGTAAGCCTAAATGTAAATAATATTATCGTTATATTTCAGATTTCATATTTCACTGATTGTAAAAATTAAGAATTTCTCACTTTGTAAACTCATAATTGTCGTAACATTCTTTATTGGAGGCCCGATAGTCGGCCATGAAATCAAGTCGTGGCAGTTTTTACCAACTTGTAACATAATTTCAATGATGATAATAATTTGGTTTTAATAAATTAACTTTGTTGTACCATATATTTTAAACTCTGTTCTTTTTATTTAAAAGCCATTCATTTTCATTCTTAATTTGCTTATATAAAATCGCATTTTATTTTGAATATTACTTTTGGTGCCTCAACTTGGGATTTAATTTAAATTATTATTGTATTTATTACAATTTGTGTGCTCCAATATGAGGCTTATTTTAATCATTTAAAAGTAATTATTACATTTTGGCACCTCAACGTGGGGCAAATTAACTTGAAATTTAATTGTAATTTAAATGTAATTACTACAATATATATATATATATATATATATATATAAATTTAATGACGAAATTATTTAAATAAAACAAAACCCTGAATTGAATACATATTGAAAAGAAACTTTGTGTCGTTAATAATCTCACGACATAAAGAATTAAATTAAGACGATTAACTCTTCAAACCTCAGGTCAGCTATTGCTTTCAGATTTGTAACTCGGTAGAGTCCCTCTTGTAAATTAAATTAGACACATTACAATGGAAATTATTTCTCATTTGTTAGGCGAAGAATAATATATAAAAAAGTGTTTTTTATGTGGTGTACTGTTGTTACTAAGAAACAGAATCTGATTTATAGTTTTCCTTCATACGTTCGTTGACAAATAACGGGGACACTCGTGAACTTCAATGTCAGTCTGCTACTGTAAACAGGTCAGGATGCTCAATGTTTTTTTTGTATCACATATGTATTATTTAGCATACTCGAGTAAACGTAGGAAGGCCGATTGTCGGGTGCTCGGTGAAGGGGTGTGAGGAGGGACGGAAGTGAAAGCGAGGTTGGTGGTTGACGTGGCGGAAAGGGTGGCGAGGAAGGACGGAACAAACGCGGCATTCTGATCTGGTCATGAGTGACAGAGGAGGTTAAGGTCTGAGCTCGAGTACGGATGTTAAAAATATAGAGTTCGAAGCCAGGAAGGATAATATAAAGAATATGTATGTAGCGACAACTAGCAGACAAGTACAGGTGATAGTGAATAATAGAAGTCAACACAAGTAGTCAATCTACTTTCAGTATTAAAAATTTATGATCGTGTTCACTATATACCTTACATATAAAACTGCGTATACATGTAAATCGATATCCAGCAGTAGAAACACTAGAAACAAAATATGAATTTTTAAGTTTTTTGTTTTTGTAACGCAACGCGAGAATTTATGCACTATAAAATTATTAGGTCATCATTAGGTCCACTAAAAATATTATATGAAGAAGAAACCAGTGCTCCACCTATCCCTTTGGAACAGTTAAAGACTCTTATACTAAATTCTACGGACTCAAAGAACCCAAGAACCATTATTAGAGATTACCAAATATCCTCTACATCATTCATAAATGTATTGGACTCTTCGTACCCACACTTAAATGATAAAACGGCCAAAAGTAGAATAAAAAGACTCGTAAATTTAGTCAAGAAACAAGAGAGTGATACATATTCAGAAGTAGACGCCTCTTCCTAATAAAAACAAACTATAACTACAGTACAGTGGAATCTGCAACAGTCGCAGCTTCAAATAAGTGAATATAATTAATTATCCTATTATTATGATAAATAATTAACAAATGTGAATTGTAAAATGTAAATGTAAAAAAAACCACATTTTGAAATGTATAATTAATTTTTCAAACTGTTCAATTGTATGTATAGTATTGGAATCAATGTGAATCGCAGCATACTTGCGTAAACAAGCACTATTTTGTAATTTATTTATGGGTCGCTAATGACCAAGTTGTTAACGCGACCATTATAAACTTTTAATAATAATAAAAATTAATTCTGTTTTTTGTTTAAACTTAAATTATGCAGCGCTTTGTGACTGACTGACGACGATGTAGGCGTTCTCCGAGGCTTGTGACCAACAGCGGAATATCCAGGTGATAAAATTGGGCGCCACCCAGATTAAGTGATCTCTGGAGATTCAGGTCAGGCAGGCGCCAGGTGAAAAAATTAAACGTCATCAACCACACACAAAATTACCACGAGACAGGAATATTAGTGACAACTATTGGTCAGACATGTTGATGTAGGGCAGATTTAAAAAAATGAAAATTGTTATTGGGGAAAGAAAACAAGAGGCCTGGACAGGAGTAGATGGAACAATTTTGAGGAAGATTTTGATAGATACAGTCAAAGACAGTCCTGTGAAAGTAATTGATAGTTTAAAAATGGCAGTTTAGAAATAAGTTTTTTTGAAAGTGTTTTGAAGACGTTGGAGGATAGAGTTTTCGAAGATAATCCTCGAATCAGATTAGCCAGAATTACGACGATCATCTTGGCCTTTCAATGGTTTTAGTTTTATCTGTTAGATGTGTGAAAACTACGAGTGTAGGCGGGAAGAAATTAAAAAGCATCTACTTTTGATGTAAATCATTGAACAAACTTTACACTGCCTACTGATACCCTGCAAATTTTAGTTAGCTGGATTAAACAAAAGCCCTCAATGTTTTAAATACAGTCTCATGTCAGGTTTTGTATACATGTAACAAATAAAAATTAATTTTTATTTTTAAAAGTAGAGACGGTTTTTCATGGGTTTTAAATTGTTTTATTTAATTGTAAATATTCGGCGATAAATGTTTAAGGCAGACTTTTCCAGTTCTGAAAAATGTCAAAATTTGTAAGAATAGTTTCTCTTATTGCAAATCCTATGCAGCGAAAGGCCATGTCATATTGTCATACAGTACACACACATTGTGAATGGAAAACAATATAACAATTGAGTCCGACCGATACTTTCCCGTCTATTCTGTTTTTTCTTAAATACACAGCATGTAGGTCAATAACATTCACTTACTTTTTTTTGCTCCAGAGTTATTTTTATTGCTTAATGGTTCATGGAGTAAAGCAGAATATTTAATTTATAGAACTATTTCAATTTATAGAAATAGGTTTCACTAAATTTAAAATGTAATATTTTTGCTCCATATAGCGAAGAATTATGAATATTTTTACTGAATACGCTTTTTCGGTTTCTCACCTT
The DNA here is from genome assembly GCA_037074705.1 of Zhengitettix transpicula. Classification (NCBI taxonomy): domain Eukaryota; kingdom Metazoa; phylum Arthropoda; class Insecta; order Orthoptera; family Tetrigidae; genus Zhengitettix; species Zhengitettix transpicula. Next base: position 181,047,156 of record CM073591.1, on the reverse strand, counting down.
TCAAGTGTCTATCCAGCGAAAAGCAAGATTTTGTGCTCAAGGTTGATCAGGATATTAACATCAGTCCATGACCTTTATGAAGTACAATGGTTAAAGCTTTCGAATTTTCTATTCTGCAAAGAAACGAAACGCTTTATTCACTGTCACTTCCTTGGAAAGAATTACAAGTGCCATGTTTCCTTAAAGATACGCGTCGTTCTATAGATTCAATATCGAGACTACGTGAAGGAAATTACTTTCAACACGCATATATATTGTAATAAAAATAAAGGGGCGGGTTATTTATATATAATCACACAAATGTGCAATACTAAATTATTTAATTATTATAAGGAGACATTTACTTTTCTCAGGTTAATTTACAAACATTTATTATAATCAGGGGCATTTACATGAGACTCAAATTATAAAATTATATCAAAGGGTCGTGAATTGTGGGCGTCGTGTAGCAGAAGTATATCATACTCATCTCATTTCGAAATGAAAATACTAACACATCTGTTTTTGTTGTTGTATGCGTCGGATACCATCCTCTCCAGATTCACGCTGCGGGTGAATATCTGAGTATTCGGAGATATTTCTAGGAAGTCCTTGACTGCTTGGATCTCAGGGTAACTTCTCCTGTTGGCGGTGTCAAACGCCCGGTTATTAACTCCAGTTCATCTAGTTGTGAGTTTTCCCAGGTTGTCGTGAACCAAAATGCATTTCTTTCCTACTGTTCAACTGCCTCACTAGATACTACATCGGACTGCTGTCTCAAAAATAATACGTTCATCTGTCCTCTCTAAGTTTTACTATCAAACTGTCGTCCTCAAGAGGTCTCTTCAAACTGTCCTCTCCTAGATCATATTTCTAACTGCCCTGTGGAAGGCTGAGTCCACTTACAAGTTGGATCTCAGGGTGACTTTTCCTGTTGGCGGTGTCAAAGGCCGGGGTTATTAACTCCAGTTAATCTAGTCCCTACCCAAGTGGTACAAATCAATCGCTTTTGATTTCACATTCCCGCGGAGGCCAGGTTTCGGCCGTGGAGGTAACTGACCTTCGGAAATTTTGTGGGGTTGCTGCTATTCTGTTATAACTTTCCCCGGGAATCTGCTAATCCGTCACCCAAGTCGGAGGCGTCAAGTTTTATGACCGGATATTCAGAAGCCTCGTCTAGGTGCTATCCTCTGTTTCTCTCCATTAATTTTACCAATTAAATCTTTTATTAAATTGGTGGCGTAATTTAGTGCTACACACACACACACACACGCACAAATGACAAAATATTTATTCCCAGCCTGGCCACGACTTCTGTCGCTTTCACTGTTCCTCTTTCATTTCCAAATGAGTTAATTAATTTTATAGAGTCACATTACCCTTACTTGATAATTTATCAAAGTGTGTGTGTGTGTGACAAACTCAATACGCTTTTGAGAACGCTTGGTTAGTAACACTTCTCGGATTTATAACCCGTCGAAGAACCCCCCCCCCTGCCACCTCCAGCGATTAATTTTCAAGTAAAGGAGCAACCTTAATTAATACTTGATAATAAGAAATGAATTTCCTGAAATATTAATTTAATACGGATAAACATTTGAATACGGTTAAACCTGTGTTTTTACATAATAAGTTTAAAACAGTATAAAGAGTTCTCGGGTTTTCGGTCGAGTAACGTGATTTCAGCACAACGTTTCCATGGCTGACACCGCCATCTTCGTCCTAACACACACTTCCCGAATCTCGAGAACAGTTCACCTGCCGAAGATGGCGGTGTCAGCCATGGAGACGTTGTGCTCAAATCACGTTACCCGACCGGAAACCCGAGAACTCTTTATACAGTGTCGGGAAAACTTACGCTCTTTAAGTTTAAAACAATTAATTTTTCTGGCCGATCCTTTAGTAGCACTTTCTTTGATCTGAGTCTAGTCTGCGTTTACATGCGTAGTGCAGGTTTGTAGTCGGTTGGTTACTAGAAGCTCTCGTCCTTCAGAAAATCACATAACTATTAATATTTAAAAGTCTTACAAGTACTTGAGAGCTAGGTTTCTGTAATCTTGTGGTGGGTAATAAATACTTACTGTCGATAATTTTCAATTTTATTACCAAAGATAAAAATTAAAATTTATCGAGATTAAGCATTAATAAAATGTATAAATTGGCCATTAAAATCAGGAAAATGTATTATTTAATACAGTTAAGTTCGAGAATTACATCACATGAAATATGTTTAGGCCCAACATTGATACTAATTTAATAAAAAATTACCTTAAATTAATACAAAGCAATAAATTAAAGAAAAATTATTTTATTTTATGTTTATGTTAATCGCATTCTTAAAGAGTCCATTACATAGTAAATTGTATATTTCTTTAATCCTATTGTAACATAAGTTTACATTTCTTCCTTATGTGAGAGTGTATTTTTATAGAACTAATAATCATCCATTTTTTACAGTAACCCGACAGGCTGTGGAGTTCCAAATCTCAACGTCATTTGGAATCTAAAAAGCCCAAAAATGGTTACACAGTCATGATATTTCGTTTTTAATGTCATACTGATATTTACACTCATTCGACTTTCATTTGAATTCACAGCACACGAAGTCAACCTACTTTCACTTAATATTCCTTACTTGAAGTAACATTTGAAATTCGATTGAGGTGACCGGTTGGTATGTAGATTTGATAATATATGTCTGCGTAATTTGGTGCAAGTCTGAACAAATTTCAACACGTTATTGAGATATGAACTGAATTCTTCGTCTTCGGCAAACTTTTCTACTACTTAAAAAACCATAATGGTTCCATGTCTTTAAAACTTCTAAAATGTATCACTCATCTGTCCCTGATTAAAAACAACATACGAGGATATAAACATGAAGTTTTATGGAATAACCATGGAATTCCCAAATTTTCGATTATTCGTTGATTCTTATGTTTTGATGTGTCATTCCCATAGTCTGTAATGTTTTGTATGAATAAGAGTTTTTTAATTAGTTATTTTTAATTTATTTAAATTTATGATTAAATGAAAATATTTAATTGTTTAAAGGGTGAAATTACTCACAATAATTAATAATTTATATTTTATTAACTAAAATACATTAACTTTCTGCTCTCATTATCAATTTAAATACACACGGCTATTTTACAAACATTAAAGAATAAAGAAAAACAGAGACAATTTCTGATACGGGCAGAGAGCTCTGGCGAGGGCTACCTTTGGGGATGCCTTCACAACTCTCTGGTTTTTTGAACTAAGGTTCCCACATGTCGAGGCCCCTCGGTCTGTTTTGAGAGGTGTATGTTCCGGGTCGCAGACCTTGGGCATACGGTAAGAGTTGTCCGCTATTCCTATTGGAATAGTCGGCCAGCTGCCTCCTAAACTGGCCAAGGCATGGCGGAGGGTAAGCCTGACCACCCCACAGCAAACCCTTCTCCCGCCATCGGAAGGGCGTGGGACAAGTACCAAATGCCCGACCTACCTGATGCAGGTTTTTATAGGGTTTGTCCTTCATTACTTTTAGGTGAATGCCGGTCAGGATCCTTAAACTATAGCCCGGGGGCCCTAGTAACCCTTGGCTACCTTCCTCTACCCTTCCGCATCCCCCCTTTCAAATCCCTTCCTATGTTATTAAAGGGGAGTTGCCCAAAGTGGATTACCCTCATGTAGCCTGTTGCCATAAAAAAAAATTCTGATATGGGTTGGGAAGCAGAAAAAATATTGTGGTTATATGGCATTAATGAACCGACTTTGATGATTCATTTTCCGGTTCATTCCCACTTGCAGGTCTGACAGCCTTCATAGCTGGTTTCTGGAGGACGTTGCAATTCCTCTTATTTTCTGGCCAATGGCCTATAGATTCTCGTCAGCAGAACAGCTCCATAATTTCTTCAAAAACTCACTCTCTAAACCCCAATCTCTATCTGAAACTTGAAAACTAACTTCCTATCAAAATCTCAAGTTCTTTATAACTTCCCCAAAAGTAACTTACAACATCACAAACAGACTAACTTATAACACCTCAGAAGTAAATTATAACTTCATGGAACTAACTCCTTCATAATTTCCTCACTCTGCCTAAACTAAAAACCAACTAACTTCCGCTCTGCCAGCCCTATTCACACCTAGGTTTCTTGAAAGTTACCCCACAGGGTCTTGGATTCTACAAGTTTTTTACAATTGGAATTTTTGTGCCCTAACAAATCTCAATATCTTAATTAGCCACGCCCAGTACGGGGTGCAAATAGACAAATTCAGAGCCATGTGAAGACACGACCGAGATGACGCCAATATGGTCGAACGAGCTAAACGCTTGTGGCCAAAGATTAGCCTGGGCCAGACACTAACAATATTTTTATCTGAATATTACCGCGGCGGGGTGTATCTTGTTTCAGCTAGTACCAGGGAAGTATTGACGCTCGCCAGACTCAAGCCGAGAATAATAATTCCTCGTGATATTTTAATTCGAAAAATAAATATAAATACGTAAATAATAAAATAATATAACCCGAGTTAATTTATCCAACTTTTGTAACCTACAAGTCTGATATTCAATTTCTACTTAAGTATTATATTACTAGGTGATTCTGAACCATCTTTGATTTAATATGAATTTTATGATTGAGAATGGTACATTTAATATACAGATAATATTCTCTGGGAGTTTCACTGCATTAGATTGAAAGGAAAATAAATCTGGAAGAGAGAAAATTATGAAACGAAATTTTTACAGACATGGCCCTAGTTGATTTGGACCAGCCCAGAGTCACGACTATCGGCGGAATTTCTTGGAAGTAAATCGGAACACATCTGTCTAATTCATAATGCGCAAAGAATGGAAAATCTGCCTCGGTTAGTCAAGGGAAGTTTATTCGTTCTTCGAAACGTACAAAGAAAGCTGCACGAATTATGATGAGACGAGTTAGTGTCTAAACATGATTTCACCCGAGACCTAATTGTTCAAATTTTCCGTTTATATAACATTCTGACGACGTTAACTGTGCCATTATTTTAGAGTGACATGAGGGTAATCCACGTGGTGGCAACTTCCGTTTAGTAGCTTAGGAATGGATTTGAACGGGAGTACATGCTGCTTATATGGAATAGTCGTTAGAAAAAGTACATAAAAAAATAGAGACCCCATCAACGGATTTCTTGGAATAATAACTCCTTCGGAGTTCGTTCAGATCAAATTCATTAGTTGAGGTCCTTGAACCGTTCTCAGATTTTTACCCACTTTCTGGAGTTTTTAAGTATCACTCTATTGGTGTCAAAATTGTTGTTGGGGTGAAGGATTCCCGTTGATCTTGGAATTTTCTCCCGGGATTTGTGAACTTTGTTTTTGTTTTAAGCAAACTGATATTCGGAGGTTTGTCTGAAAATTTATAATTCATAATTCTGTTGTGAAAATCACGTCCTGGATCTGTCCGCACGTCCTGGCCGCACTACTGACTGGAGGGTTCATACCTTCCAATTACACTGCCGTGTATCATTTTATTTCATTTGCGCAAAAATTATCTTCTTTCGGCTGTCTTCGTAAAGTCACTTTTCGGGAACTAGCACTCAAAAAATCTTTGGACTGTTCATTGTTTTTAATTTGTAGTAAATTGATGTGTAATTACGACAACGTTCGCATCATTATTTGAACGTGAAAGGCGGGGAATCCTTAGCTTATGAAGTGATGTTGCGAATGTGACCGTAGAATGCCAAATAACTTGGACTCCTCGAAATGTTTACTTAATTGTGAAGGACTATTAACGGGTGTATTTAAGGAACTGACAGAGCCGCCTTCTGCCATGGTTGCCCGCCCGTGAAATGGCCTCCCTCTGAGCACTGGTTACACCACTGAAGCCTGACGGCGCCGACACCTCGCCGCTTTACACTTACCGCCCAAACAACAAACTCAACAAACTTTCCATTTCTAGAGCGATAAGCTTCAAAAATGTAGATATTTAGTTATTTTTCACGGCTATTATTTTTATTTATAAATAATTAATTATAAACCAATTTTTTTTCGTTATATTTCTCCTAAGGTAAAATTCTTACCAAACAAACGAATTTTTATATTATAACGTCAGTAACTACTTTATTGGTTTGATAGTTTATTAAGTATCTGAAAAATTCTAATAATTGAGAATGAAAGGAATTGATGATATACTGTATTACAGCTTAGGGGAAAAAAATAAATTATAACCTCTGTCCGTCATCAGGGAAATGTGAGACAATTTAGAGAATTGGCCACGTGATACTGATACACCTGAAAAGATGTGACCTCCTTGATTAACTTATAGCTAAAAAAATATATGTTCATAAATTATACATTTTGGTTCAAGGACCTCTCGGAAATCAAGAAAACCCTTTTCCCTTGCAATACCCAGCAACTATTTCTTGTAAATAATGTCATTCATCCCATAAAACACCATGAAATGACTACATAAAAACCGCATTTCATATCTTTCCTTCAGTGCTATAACAACTTATGTATACGTTCTCTCAGCAATTATGATATCAAATTATGTTTTATAAACGTTATTTCATACCTTAATTTTTCCCGCAATCGGAAGGACATGGGACAAGTACCCAATGCCCGACCTACCTGATGCAGGTTTTTCTAGGGTTTGTCCTGCATTTATTTAGGCGAATGCCGGGTAGGATCCTTAAAATATAGGCCAGGGACCCTAGTTAACTCTTGGCTGCCTTCCTCTACCCTTCCGCATCCCCCCTTTCAAATTGCTTGCCTATGCTATTAGAGGGGAGTTGCCACTATGTGGATTAACCCTATAAATAGCCTTTCTATACCCCCCAAAAAAACAACCAAAAAACCTTAATTTAAGGTTCCATTAACAACATACAAATGTTTAATACGTTGTAATTTAATTATTGAGATATAGCATAGTTCATAATATATTTTCACTAGCTGGGTGCACGGTGTTTCACGGTTTGTCAAACTAAACGTAGCGACATTCGTAACCCCGGATCTGACTCCAATCTCGGCTGTTTTTATGTAACCACTCCACTCCAATCCCCTCCTATACCGAAAGGTGTTGAAATTATACATGAAAATATATTGAGTAACGCTATCAGTTTCATTGACCCCGAAAAAGTTTCTATCGACGAATATATCAGCCGTTTTAACTTGTTTGAAAATTCCTATCCCCGCACCTAGGGAAAGTGTTTGTGAAGTATTCCCACAGGGTTTGTTTTCTGTTCGAAAGCAACAGGATAACTAACGGCAAGTTGAATGGTATAATTAAACTCAGTGACATCCAGTAGACTCCATTCTCAGTTGTTTTTGCTTTAATTTTATATTACGTCCCTATACCACCGCCTCTACGGGTGCTTCCCTCCAACAACGAAAACGGTTAAAATTATACTGGAACAACGTCGGTAGAAATACTATCAATCTCATAAACTCCGAAAAATATTTTCGAAGCAAATATTGGCCGTTTAATAAGTTTGAAAATTTTCAATCTGTTCCTAGGGGTAGTATTGTCATAATTAAACCCATCTACATCCATAACTCCGGATCCGACTCCAATCTCGCTTGTTTTAGCGTTATTTTTGTTACGCCCCACCTCCCGTACCCCTAAAGAGTTTCCCCTGGCATCCTGAACAAAATTATTTACAAGAAACTTTGGGAGATGCATTATCTATCTCAGTGGCCTCGAACAATGTCGACCGTTTGAGCATGTTTGAAAATTTCCACCGCCGTACACTCCCACCCCTGGGGTTTCTAGACGTGCCTTACCCAAACAGTGTTTGTATCCGTTTCGAAAACAACACCTGTACTAAATTTGATGAAATTTGGGTGTCGATTTGTACGCGGAACATACACTCACAAACTTTACATAACAGTTTATTATTGACAATAAGTTGATTACTCATTTCTGATATTCAGATTAGTGGTTTATCAAGTTTGGGTTGGTTGAATAACGGCATCTGTCTTGATGAAATTTTCGGTATCTTTTTAACAGGTGCTCCAGGGTGATGGCACTATGCTGATGTCACAGATTGGATCGAAAAGATGTGTGTGTGTGTTTGTCGTGATTGAAGGGTTTGGGAATAAATATGATTTAAGCAAATTTCAAACGGTTATAAAATTAGAAAATAATGTAGGGGAAATGAAGATAACAATTTAGTTAATTTGTACAAAATAACTCCTTTACATGACCTTTACTCATATATATAATAATCACCTTAATTCCAAATAATCAGATCAGATAGGTGGATATAAAAAGCGGATAAATGGTAATGTGAGAATATTTGGTTACTTTCTTTTCTTTAAAGATAGTACGTGTAACTTCAACTATCGTCAATCTACGAAGTCTGATGGCAACAGTTCGCAGGTACCAACTCAATTCATACGTTAGAAAACCGTTGGCTTCATATCTACTGTTATTTATCGAGGAATGGAAAGCGGCGAAGCCTTACCGAATATAACTTTCAACGAAGCGCAACAAAGGAATCTCCAGCAATTTATTTCTAAGTCTTAGTTGGTCGAAATTTATTTTCATTGTGTTTTGGTTATGGATAGTAATTTTTCGATTGAATGAATTGTTTTGCATAAGTTGGATAAAATATTTTATTTTCTTTTGGAAATTTATTGTAACAATGAACGTTACGAATAATGACTGACAAAGAATGCGTATTAATAGAACACAATATATCTGTTTTGTCGTCTGAAAAAAACAAAAATTCATGCGAAGCTAGAAGAAAATAACAGGACATTGACAATTGAGTTAACCAGGAAGTGGAGAAAAGATAGCTCTTTCTGCTATTTAAGTAGTTGGAATTTCTTTGCGAAAATTCGTTCCTAATTCATACTTAAATTTGCAAGAGTTTCACAGTCCTGTAAAAAAAAAACCTTGTCGCCTAGTTACAGATGTTGGGAAAGGTCTTGATTGATGTTATGGACCTATTCGACAGCTAAGTCACGTTTCGCCATTGTTGTTGCCGCTTTGTGAAACGGATTTGCGAAACTTTCCTATCTTCCTAGAAGCACGGATATAATGTGTAAACATGGCGGGGGGGAAAAATCAGGAAGTAACTATTCCTAGCGATTCAGTTCTACTCCAGACAGACCCTATTGAATATGATGAGTAACATAATTAATATTATTCATTTAGTAGTTATGAGTTTCCATAATAGAACGAGTAAACTATCAATGATCTATACATATAAAAATTAATGTCAATGTGTCAGTTTTGCGTTCCTAAACTATTCATCCGATGCGATGAAACTTTCGTGAGTTGTTGTCCATACATCCGCAAAGATTTCGAAGCTTTAGGCAACTCCCAAGAGATGAACGGGGGTGAAATTTCAAATCATGCGAAAATAGACGATATTAGTTTCGAATAATTAGTTATCGGGGTCGATAAGATTAATACTTTCACTCCAGATGTTTTAATGTATAATTTCAACCCCTTACAGCGTGGGAAGTCTACACCACCAAATGAGGGAGTGGAGGGACGATAAAAATAACGTGAAACAACCGAGATTGGTCAAATCCAGGGTTATAGAGGTCACTGAGTTTAATTCTAATATTCACTATGTCAGTTAAGCAGTTCAGCCTCTAGGTGTGGGGGTGTACATGGAAGGGGGTGAAACACGTACACAACAAAGATTGGTGTTGAACCTGAGGTTCACCGAGTTTAATGTTGACATTTACTACTTTGGTTAATATGTAGTTGAACCCCTGGGAGTAGGGATGGAACGGAAGATATAAATTTCAGTGTACAATATTTAAACGCGTAGATCAATTTATATCAAACTTTGTACACATGTTACTTACGATCTGGAAACAAACTCCGAGGGATTAAGACACACCTCTAGGGGTGGGGATGGATGCAATGGAATTTTTTACAAAACGCATAATAAGCGTCGAATAAAAATGTTTTCGGGTTTTCTGAATTTGATAGTGTCGCGTTATAAGTTTTAACTGTTTAAAATCAACTCCAAAAAGCAACGGAGGGAAGCACCCTTATCGTACGGGTGGTGGCGGTGGAAAGGTTATACATAAAAAATAATGCATAATACACCGTGATAGGTGTCGATACCGGGGTTATAGGAGTCGCAGAGTTTAATGCTTTATGTCATGGAGGTGGACGTGGTTGACAAAAAGTTTCGCGGAGTAATGCTTAACTCTCATAATGTACCGGGAGTATTTCTCATTTTTTTAGATTCTCTTATTTCATTTCGTATTATTTTTATATATAATAATGATATTTCTGTAGAATGAATTAGTTACATTAATTACATTGCACTGTCCGATATTATATTTTTAAACTCTTGGCTACCTTCCTCTACCCTTTCCGCATCCCACCTTTCAAATCCCTTTCCATGCTATGAAAGGGGATTTGCCACCACGTGGATTACCCTCATGTAGCCTGTTACTGTAAAAAAAAATACACACAGATGTTCTGTACACTACAATGTATTACGAGAATTTGTGAGTTGTTAAAGTACCGTCAGTCATCAATCTGGTTTATTTAAAGTAACTGCCGAGGGGTTAGGTCAGGGAGGGGAACGTATTGGGTTAATGAACTCAAAAGTGACGCTATTGTTTAATATCAATTAAATGTTTACCAAGAATCAATTACTTCTCCTGGCTAAATACCGGGGCAACGCCAGACACTCAGCTAGTAAGTATTATAAACAATAAAGCATAATTAATATGAATATTGAGAAATAAAAGAAATGTTAATTATGACTTTATTTATAACTGGAATTATATGTGTTAGATGCGCAAACAGGGGAGGGATAAAAAACGACAATCGTCGACTGATATTTCTTTACGTTTACATCGAAGTAAACGTACAATATTCGGATGTTTGAATTTCACATAAAATAATTTATTCTAACATATTTTTAACTGGTTTCAATGGGGTACATTACAATTATTGTTTTAAGAATACGGAAGAAAACATAATTATAAATCATTTGATCATCAATACGGGAACGATCCGCGCGTGACGATTTTATTCAACGAGATCAACCTCTGAATGATTCGTGACCTTTTAAAGCACTGCGCTGTATTAGTGCTCGTGGAAAGTTCTCATAGTTAATGTGGTTCACATACTGCACGGCTGTGTTGCGGAACATCTCAAGATCTTATTAATCCCCAGTGCACGCTTCGAAGACGTACTTGCCAATTACGAGAAAGCGAAGATCAAGCCAAGAGATCGGAGCCATCGGGGAACAACGTATCACAATTTCATGAAGTAACAATACCTCAGTAAGGAAGATTTCGCCACTCGTATTTCGAAGCAGAAGAAAAATTATCAAGGAAGATTATCATGAAAATAAAATTATTTGAATATCTTCTAGCAATGAAGTAGGTACATTTTTATTTCTTCTCAGCACGTAACTGTGCTTCTTTGTAATTCCGATTCTGTTGTATGTATGAAAACATGAATGCAATTACTGAATGCTACATCGTTAAAATAATAGAAGATTAAATACAATATATCTGTCAATAATTTGATGTGAGGCAGATAAAACGTTTGTAGTGTCTCCAGTACTTTTCCATAAATAATGTTTAATTAATAAAATAATTTACGAGAAAGTAACCACCGTAATTATTGATGGGGTTTTGAATTTTTGGTACGAGAACAAGTAAACATTCATTCGCCGTTTTACAAAAAATCTCACAAAACGTTAAATAATATTTATTCAACGAATGTTTGCAGTAGGCAATAGCATTAGTATGCACCGTACTATGAATATATATAATTGTATATGGTAAACTAAGAAAAATATTTCCTGATTTATTATAATAAATTTATTTGCTATAATTCGTGACTAACGAAATTTTTAGAAAGATATGTAATGAATAATTAGGCCTACAATACTGAGATATGTCTTTGAAAATATAATTCTGCTATTTTCGGGAACTCTGTGGGCCCGGAAATTCACAATTTACTCTGATACGTGTTCCAATGATAAAATATTACAATTTATATACTTTCGAGATATTTTTAATATTATTAATCCATATAAACACAGTAAATCGCTCATGTAAATCGCTTACGTTATCTCCGACAAATATGTGTCATGCTGTGACGTGACAAGTGCTTTTGTAATATAATAATAAAATTTCAACTAATGGCCGAGGCAAAATCAGACATCAGTGGAATTTTTAAGCGTTACTGAAGCGATGTCACGACGGAGCTGTTTTCTGACAAGTGCAAGTCTTTGCCTTGCTTTGCATGCAATCAGCCTTCCGTGAAACGTCAACCTCGCAAAACCACGGGCCAGAAAGGAAAGTTTGCAATTATACGCACCAGAAACCTCGCAGTTCTGCCAGACCAAAATTTCATGTCCTTCGTCTGATATTAATAATATGAGAGAGGAAATCTGACACCCTTGTATCGCACCCAGGTCAACGCTGACGCCGCTGAATCACCAACAAGATCACGTTTCAATACAGCGGAAATAGAAGAATACAAGTCCCCGAGTATAGCCCATTTTCCTTACGGGTGAAAACAGCCAGTTATAGATCCATGTTCGCACATATATCTTCAAATATTTTCGTCATGATGTCAAAAGCGTGCCAGAAACAAAGCCCTAAGGAATTCAAAACGAAGTTTTCGAAACAATGGCATTTAAAATTATCGTCCATTTTTGTACGCAATGATATCCGTTATGCTCATCGTAACTAAAGTTGCAAGCAAGTAATTATAGAATTAGAATTGATGTACAAAATATCAACGATCTTGGGAAAAATCCACGTTACTTTATAAGTTTCTATTGAATAAAAGTTTGTTGTGGTTGAAATTATAAATTTTTAAAAAGGTACCCCAATATTTAACAGTTACATTTTTATAGAAATGCTTTCAGGAGCTTATATTCCTTTATCATGTGTAAAATTAAAAATCAATTAAATCTTGTCAGGTTTCCGGGATTATCTCTGTAAACAGCGACGTTTCGACAGCTAACACCGCCATTTTCTTCGAGGCTGTAGTCATTTCTGACTGGAAATATACGTAGAAACGTAGCTGTTTACGGAGACAATCTTGGTGGAAACCCGGGAAGCTTTTCTTTATTATATAATCACTGAGAAAGCCTTCAAACTTTATTGAAAATCAATTAATAATACAATTAAAACTAAATTTTCGAATGTGTAACAAATAAAAATATATACCTGTAAGCAATGTAGCTTAAAATTAAATTTTAAAGCTTTGTTAACCTTCATACCCGTGAATTGTGTCGAATATTGCTGTATTATGAGAAATCGTGCAATTAACAAAACTACCGTAATCCAACATCTCATACCGTTGCTTTACTTCCTATATACATAATTATGTAGTATTAACATATATAAATGTCTTCTAAATTTTTTAATTTATGAATATTTTCCATATTTGCATAACATTTTTGTTAACATAATAAATATTATGTTAACTTCTTAATGAACAATAAGAGCCGTATTAGGTTTTGAAATAAGTAGTAAGTATCACGTATGCTTTTTGTTTCTAAATAAGTGTCCGTATTACCGATAATCCTTATTACAGCTTATACAATTAATATTATAAATCACATAACGTAATTTATTTATCGGAATTGATCTAACCTCATTAATGATTACATTTATGATTTGGTTTTAAAGTGTACATAATTTCAACGAGTAAAAAATTCTATAAAACAGACAATAATAGCTATCGGATTTTTGGCCCTTATTCCTCATTTAAGTTGCGGACATAAAGAATTAGTACATATATAAATCTAATTATTCCATTATTTTAATAAAGCATTTTATTGATTTGTAAAACTAATTTGTGCTAATTTAGATGAATTTTATCTTGTTATTTTACTGTTAACAAATTGAATAAAGTCTTCTCGGGCTTCTAACAGCAATGAACGTCGCCTAAACGTCGCAAATACAATTGTTCACTCGGTTAGAAGCCCGAGAAAATTTTATTCATTCTCTACACCGAGAAAGACTACATTCATTATTATTAATAAATCATTTAATATATTGTATATTTATGGATTCGTATTTTTATTATTAAAATATTGATTAATGTTTTTTACATTAATTATGTTCTATTTTATTTATTTCTCATATATTTAATATTATTTTCTCCAATATCAGCACGATAATATGAATAAATATTTATATTTTACATAAATGTCGAATTATTTTACGTTATTAAATGTTTGTTATCTATTAATTGTTATTTTTTCTAATTAAAAAATTATTTAATTTATTTTCATACAATGAATGGGACTTGTAAAGTAGTTAGCATTAAATCGAAGGTAATTTTGTAATTTTTTAAACAAACCCATGGTTTTCTATAATTATAGTTTCACCTAAATAATTAAAATTAGTTATTTTCATTGTAAAACTCAATTTATGATTAATATAACTAAAATTCTTGTTACTTACTCCTAGTTGGAAATAAAAAATGATCATGAATATACTTCGCCAAATCTATCGGTTTCATTAAGGAGAGCTCTGGCGGAGGCTACCTTTGGGGACGCCTTCAAATCTCTTTGGTTTTTTGAACTAAGGTTCCCACATGCCGAGACACCTCGGCCTGTTTTTAGAGGTGTATGTTCCGGGGTCGCAGACCTTGGGAATACGGTAAGAGTTGTCCGCTATTCCTATTGGAATAGTCGGCCAGCTGCCTTCTAAACCGGTCAAGGCACGCCGAGGGTAAAGATGCGACTCTACAGGAAACCCGTCTCCCGCCATCGGAAGGGCGTGGGACAAGTACCAAATGCCCGACCTACCTGATGCAGGTTTTCCTAGGGTTTTCCCTGCATCCCTTTTTGGTGAATTGCCGGGTAGGATCCTTAAACCATAGCCCGGGGGCCCTAGTTAACCTTTGGCTACCTTCCTCTACCCTTCCGCAACCCCCCACCTTTCAAATCCCTTTCTATGCTATTAAAGGGGAGTTGCCCAACGTGGATCATGTAGCCTGTCGCCCTAAAAAAAATTAAAAAATACATAAAAAAATATCGGTTTCATTTTTAATTCTACAAAACTTCGATCAATTATATAATTTAAGACTATTCCTCAAAAATACACTGAATTAGATACCCAAAAAGCTTATCATTTTATCTGTTACAGAAAGTAATATTCAAATTTTTATAATAGTCTGTTTCTGAAAACGTATCTAAATACGTGTTTTTACTTTTCATTATAGCTGCAATTTTAATTAGAGCTGCAATTTTCTCGAATTATTGTTGATCATTAATTTTAAAGAAATATTTGCGAAATAAGAAGTCACATCTAGTCTAATCATTTTATAACTGATTTCTAATGGTTCTGTATATCATTTTTTATTTTATCACCGTGGTTTTTTGATATTATATTCATTATTATTATTATTAAAAATTAATTGTTTTATAAAAAAATACATGTTGAATTTGAATATCAGTTATTTAACGAAAATGATTGAAAGTGCTACAAATTATCGCGGTTTTCATTACTACTACTTCTTCTTGGCTCTACGGTTCTCTGACATCCTTGGCCTCTTTTAATATACGACAAGCATCTTGACAAATTCTAGGTTTGGAGTTGCCCGTGGGTAGTTTTCTGTTTCTTCCAACTTTTAACCCAACATTTCACTGCGCATAGTACGGACAAGCATCCATGCCCATGCCCGGACTCGAACCGAGGTAATGACGTCGACCACAACACCACAGCGGCTCTGACGCGGCTTTCACTGCATAATAGAAAAATACGAAAGTATTTTACCTTAGTGATATAGATAAAGATTGATTATCGGACGTATACTGAACCTCGAAAGCATAAACTTATGTAAAATAATCGTTGCGCTGATTTCTAAATTTAATTAAATTAAAAATAGTAAAAAACAAAACAGGCAAATAAATACAAACATTTTAAAAGCTAGGTCCTTAGTCGGTACTTGTGTCTTAATGTTAGCAATCTCAAAGAGAAATATTCATCAAATCGGCACTAATGTGATATAAATGAGTCACTAAACATCCATCTTGACCATAATACACAGTTTTCAAAATACGAAATAAATTAAAATTAATTAATGAATAAGAAAGTTAGCCAATCCAGACAAAAAGGTGATAATATAAATACCACACAAAGTTTCTGGAATCCTCGTCCCTTTCCTCAGGTGCGAAGAAGAGCCTAGAGCGACACAACTGCACTTAACAGTTGACAAAACTTTAAAATTTCTGAGTTCTGTCAGCTGACAAGTACAGTTGTGTCACTCTAGGCTCTTCTTTGCACCTGAGGAAAGGGACGCGGATCCCAGAAACGTTGTGTGGTACTTATATTACCCTTTTTTGTCTGAATTGGCTAACTTTCTTATTCATTATTTTCAATCAGTCGTAATTTTTTTTCATTTTAAAATTAATGAAATTATAAAAATTTTATTATGATATTATAAGAAGATATATTTCTTACAGTCTTACTGTAGTCTGAAAGTTTACACTTCTACTCAAATATTTATTAAAAATTTCATATACTACGACACAATTAAACTGACATTAAAATATATAAACGTAAATTTTATTAAACAAATCATTTTCATGGAGACTGAATACGTTTCTTGCAGATTTAAGACTGCAATTAATTTATTTGGAGACACATAAAACACAAAGTTATTCACTGTTCAAATTGGTTACAAAGAATTTGGTGCAGGAGATAAACCCTGGAATCAACGTTTGACAAGTCAGAATATTTTCTCCCTCAACGTACGCTCCTCTAAGTTTCTCCTGGCTTGAACAATCAGATTATCTTACTACAACCTATTATCTGGCTAGGAATTTCTATTCCGCCAAAATACTGGACTATTCAGTCATAATATTGAAACAATATTTAATAAGGTTGCACCTAGACAAAATAGATTTTCCTAATATAATTACATTGCCACGTTAATTCTGAGAAATTGTTAGCTTACCTTTCGAAAAGTTTTTAGATGAACGTAATTGAGTAATTATAAATTCTAGCTTTGCAGCATTCCAGGTCTACTTGCCTTGACATACATGATACAATTTTGTAACAAAAACTACAAGCAATTTCAGCAATGTGTCATTATTTTCCGCATATTACTGAAATTCTGATTTGAAAGTATTTCCTCACGAATCCTTCATGGACGTTTGAACATTAAAAGAGATACTTAATTTATTATTATTTTTTGGATATAATTTATTTGAATTTAATAACACAAAGATAATGCGCTTCACAAATTAATGATGCCAAATTATTAACAATTCATTCACATATACAAAGTGCGCTCTGTAAAATAAGAAATATCTCAGAGTGGAATGCGAAACAAACTAGAATGATTTTTTTTAGGGTAACAGGCTACATGAGGGTAATCCACATGGTGGCAACTCCCCTTTAATAGCATACGAAGGGATTTGAAATGGGGAATGTGGAAGGGTAGAGGAAGGATCCTACCCGGCATTCGTCTAAAAGTAATGCAGGGCAAACCCTAGAAAATCCTGAATCAAGTTGATCGGGCATTGGGTACTTGTCACACGCCCTTCCGATAGCGGGAGAAGAGTTTGCTGTGGGGTCGCAGCATTCGCTTCTGCGTACCACGACCAGTTTAGGAGGCAGCTGGCCGACTGTTCCAATGGGAACAGAGAAGGTCTGCCCAAGGTCTGCGACCTCAGAACATACACCTCTCAAAACAGGCCGAGGTGCCTCGGCTTGTGGGAACCTTAGTTCAAAAATGGAGAGAGGAAAAGGCATCCCCTGTCTCTCCTACAAGGTTCTGCCTGCGAGAGAACATCCCTCGCAGGTACTGCCTGGGAGAGAATAGCCCTCGCAGACCTGTCCCAACTAGAATGAAAATGACAATTGGATACTTTAGAAATGTAATAAGAGACAACTGTGCGATCGCTTACATAAAAATCAGCTGGCGTCTCATACAAAAAATCCTCAATCGTCCAGTCAGTTTTAATCACACGACTTCCTCTGCATTTTCATTACAATTCGACGCCGTCAGAGCTTATTTAATTGGAAGCTGTGCAAACCTCAGCCATCCGAATGAACATGACAGAATATTTTGTCTTCATGCAGATGCACTTTGCCAAAGTCGATTCTCTCTCTCCGACCGTCCAGTCCGTTTTTACAAACAGCTTCCCTGATGTTCTCATCTGCGTTGACCCATTTCAGCTCCTCTGAACACCCGCTGCGCGGTCGAGACAAAAACTGTCCCTCCGAATCCACTTTCCCGGTGTCCTGTTTTGTTTACGAAAAGAAATTCTCGTTACATTTTGTGACCTCTTTGCCAATATGGAATATTTTATCTTCCAAGAATTATAAACGGGGGACACTATCATACAACAGTAGAGTTTATATTTATAACTTTACGCAAAATGCTGTTATGGAACTACTTGATTTACGTGAAAATCTTTGATTTTACATAGGAGGTAAGGGAATTACGATGTGATTCCAAGTCAAATAATGATTTCTCGTCCAGCAATTTTGGAACAAAGTATATTGCACAACTATATTTTTTGAAAAATGTAATACTGCAGATGCTAAGAACCATGAGCCAGATTTTATTTGCACTTTGAAATCAACATATTCGATGCGATTAACAAAAAAAAAACATAATAAGGAAGAAGTAGTCTTTTATTTGAGTCGGTACGAAGAGTTAGCGAAGTTCTTTTACGTACCTATTGTTTGAACGTATTTGTTTAGGGTGTAGCCTGCTTACTCACTGAAGCTCGTAAGGGGCAATGATCCGATACTTGTCAAGCCAGTCAGCTTGTCCCGTGAAGCGACCAGTCTCCTGACAATAGCACTTTGGGTCGATAGTTTATAAATACTTCACATGAACGAAACAATTACAACATGATTTACTTCAAAATCATAATAAGCACCGGCATACAGGGAGAGAAAACCTACTACTTTTTGTGCAGTGCAAATTCTAAGGCGAACTTGTGCTGTACAAACGTACGCCGAATCGAAAGAGAAAAGCTATTTCAAAAGTCACGACGTTGGCTAAATGCCTCAGAGCCAGACAAAGGTGACAACGCACTGAATACCTTTGCTTCTCAAACGAGCATTTAAAGATCGTTTACGCTCTCTGTTCGATTACTCTCTCCCACGGCCATGGAAACTCGTCACAAATGGACTTTCCTTGGGGATAAATGTAGCACAAAACACAAACGACGACAGTTTACATGTTTTAAAACAGATTTCCTCATAAAAAAATTAATCTGTGGTTCAAATTTTTTAACCAAAGAACTATATAAATATTGGCAAACTATTTTTAAAAAAAACCAAAGTTCTTTTTTATTTTTGAAATCGCTATTAGAAAAATGAAATTGATACTTTCGGAAAAGTGTAGTAATTTGTGAACGTAAAGACGAGTAGGAAGGAAAACAAAATATAAATGAAGGAATAATATTCATAAATAATACTCAACAAAGTGCATGGAATAATATTATCTACAGACAAAAATATAAAATTATTTATTATGAAAAGGTCATAATTTCAAATTAAAATGTAGGATGCAGGAACATCACAGCCATTGGACAGTTTTCATTCTTACGAAAGTATCTTATCTGAAAACTATATGGCGAGTTGTTGTTTTAAAAGAAAAAGTGGCCTAAAGTACCAACATAAAAAGGTTGTATTTGAAGACGCTACATTGTTTAGTGTGTGTTTGCCAGCCTCACTAGTGACCGCTTTCAGTGAAATTGTAAGAGGGGAAAAAATTTGTCACGGTTATATGATACAATACTTTCATTTCAAATGTCTCATTGCAACCAATATTATAGTTAAGGGAATTTGCTCCTTCATTTACAACAATTAAAAGCGGATGGCAGGATACGAGCTCCCAAGACGAACATCGCAATGGTCGAATTGTAACGAAAATCAACAAAATGTAGTTGGATGACCGTCTACTGAAAGTGCGCTATGTAGCAGACAAAGTAGACATTTCAAAAAATGCTAAACATCGCGTGAGAAAGCTGTGGGCAAGATGAGCGCCGCATTTGGTTGCAAAGGAGCAAAAACACCGTCCTGAGGATTTGAATATAGTTATTTGGCGAAGTGTCACAGAAATAAAACGAATTTTTTTGTCTATTCATACAATAGGGTTCGATCACTGCACACCTGGGACGAAGGAACAGTGAAAACAATAGACTGTAAGGGAAGAATCGGCTCCAAAGAAGGCGAAGACAGTTCCATCTGCTGGCATGGTCATGGCGCGTGAAATAATTTTCATAGATTGTCATAAAAATGGAAAAACAATCAACGACGAGTATCATGTGAACTAATTGCAGTGTTTGAGTGATGAAGTCAAGAAAAATGAACCGCATTTGGTGAAAAAGAAAGTGTTATTTCTTCATGACAATTCACCCAATCACACATCAATTATCGGAATGGCCATAAATCAAATAATTTCTTCCTGACGCACCCTATTCTCCAGATTTAGCTCCTTATGATTATTTTCTCTATCCAAACTCGGTGATAAAAGATTTGCTAACAATGTCGAAGTGGAGTCTGCTATTTCGAGGTGCTCGATGATTCTCACTTTATTCAGAGTATCGAAAGTATTGAACACAAAAGAAGACTACTTTGAGTATTAAATAAATTTTTTCTCATATTTTCTGTAAGATCGGGTACTTCTGGATGTTTAAGACTATCTAAGAGACGTCGTCTGAAGGCAAAGTTCTATAAAGAGAAATTAAATGTATGGACAAAGTACGAATTTGAAAATTTAGAGATGCCATAAACCGTAATTAGTGAAATTAAATGATCACAAAGCGTATAAAAATATTTAAAATAATAAAAAGTATTGTAATGCCAATTAATTAGGCCATTAATTGGTTTTAATAAAATGTAATTGTAGCGGCAGGAGCTTCCAAGCCGACAATGTAGCCCAGCTCTGTTCCTTTGTCGGAAGGTCGAAAATGGCGTATGCGCGCTAAAACTCAAGACGATAGTTCAGTTGGTGACTAGAATTTAACAGAGTTAGTTGGTGACGGGACATTTTGGAGGACGGAACAAATGATACTAGAACAGAGACTAGCCATCGTTTAATGTATTATTAAACAAAGTAGTCAATTTAAGAAAAAGTAAATAACATTCACGGAAGTATTACCCCGTAAATATCGCCAAGTTAGCAGTTTTTACGTCTATCAGCAGTCAGGAAAGGAGTGAAGTTTTACGTCTGCAGCCAGCCAGAAATGGTAAAGTTGCAGTTTAAGTCCAAAGCGGTAAAAGACTAGCAAATCTACAAACCACAGAATTCATATATAGCAAGCAGTCAAGAGATAGCTGACAAAAAGGAGGATCATCCGAGTTACTGACATCCTATCAATTTTTACTAGAATCAGTGTAAAATCTGTGAATCTTAGAATCAGTGTAAAATCTTGCAATAGTGTATTTTCGAAACCAAAAGGAATGCTAGAACCAACTGGACAGATGTGAGTAACAAAATACAAAATAATGATTTATGTAAACGTAATTAAAAGATAGAAGTCAGATTTCGTTCTATTTTAATTGTCAAGTTAATTTATTTTCTTTTTAGTTTATTTCTATTGACGTATTGCTTTGGTAAATGTGATTTGATTGTTAATAAGATTTTTAAATCAAATTGTTGCGTCCATTATCAAACCCAGTGAAGTTTATCTTTTCAGGGTCCATTAAATTATATTTTAATAAAGTTGAAGAATATGTTGTTAATTTTTAATTTAATGAAACTGTTTATGGATTGGTTTATTAACGAGAATAATGTTTTCAAGGATTTGTAATAAATAAACTCCAATATGGAATTTATCTTTGAGGAGTGTAACTAGGAATAGAATATGAAGTAAAAATATATCTGAGTGGTGAATACTAGCCATGCTTGTACGATGTCAGAACTAATCTAATTTTATATTCGTTACGTATACAGAAATTTAAAATTTCATGAATATTTAGGAAATATTTAACCACACGGCTTCCTTTACATTTTCATTACAATTCGTCGCCTTCAGAGCTTATTTGATCGGAAGCTCTGCAATCTTCAACCATCCGAATAAACATAACAGCATATTATGTCTGCATCCAATAAGTATTATCAACAGTTATGAAGAAAGGTTTATAATTTGGTCTACCATTATTACGAAACTGAATTCTAACGTATGACCTTCCATTGAAGAATTTCACTTTTATTGGTACACAATAATTTCTTTGAAACAATACAGCGTGCTTGACGTCCACAAAAATTTAAAGTTATTTACATAAAAGTAAATAACAGAATAGCTGAATACTTTGTATACGCAATTTAAAATCATAATTTTGATACATATTTACAAATTACAAGATCAAAATTAACATTCGGAATTAAGAATAATCCTTACTATATAAAAATTATCTGACCTTAAATGAAAAATAAGTATAACATTTTATGGTCATTCAGTCAGAAAAAGCAATTAGATAATTAATAAAATTAATAAGAAAACAATAATTTTTAAATAAATTCAATTTATTAAAGACGTTTCGTCTAAAGAGAAAATTATTATTCCATGATGATTTCTTTTTAATTTTATTTAGTTTATAATTTCTTTTCCTGACAGTGTGTGCATAAAATTTTATTTTTAACAGTGGTGAAGACATTCAAATTTCGTTTTTTTAAATAAATTGTAATACGTCAACAAAATTCATTTAAAATACCCAACATTATTTTATGTTTTATTATGTACGCAACCGAGCTTTGCCCCGGACGTGCACGAGAGTTTTACTAAGAATTCTATATTACTGAAATTCACGGTTATTTAAAAGATAAAAGATGAAAGTTGTATCCATGCTGATATCAATTCAATTCACATTTTGCAAGATCGAACGTTTTGCGGTATACGTGATGCCTGGAAGAACTGGGGCATTGTTGATGATATTCTTCGAATGCGTAACTGTTCCTTGAAGGCTAACCACTTTTACTCGTCGACGCAACTGTGAAGCGATCTTCTGTAATTTATTGGTTTCAAGGACTGTGCCCGAACGCGAGTATAACATTACAGCTAGTCTTTTACGTCGGAATGTAGAATAACAGCATAACTCGTTTGGAATTTGTAAGAAATTAAATACATATCGTATGTTCAAGTATTTCATACATATAAACAATTAATTCAAAATCATATATATATATTGTAATAATTAATATGGGTAGTAAATGAATTAAATTAGCCGCACGTTGTGGAAGCCAATTTATCTAATAATTAAAAAAGGTGGTCTTAATTAAAATAATTAATTAACAATTTATTAAGATTTAAAAATTTATTCTTTAAAAGTACGAATTGTTTTCCCTACTTTATACGCCGAATTTAATCAAGTTAACAAACAAATATTTTATTTCATTTTTGCAATTCGCGGCGTTCTAAGAAAAATACAACTTAATATTTTAAATCAAATACGTCGAAATTCTCTTTATCTCAGGGTCATTACTGGGTTTGATAGTAAGAACAATCCAATTTAATAAACAAACCTTTATATTTATAGAATTTGCGTTACACAATCATAGAATTTACAAACTAAAATAATTAAACACTCAAAACAAAACCAGAAAGCGAAATATGACGAATACCTTTAATTATCGTTTGCAAAATCTTAATTAAATTGGTTTCTACTTACAAAATATTTGGCTGGTACCAGACTTAGATCTCCTACGCTCACAATTCACACTGAAAAGGCCATCACTGACTCTACACTTGATTGTACAAAACACGGTAGTAGCTTTCAAGTTTCTCCTCTGGGAACTGGAACTGCTGCTCCCTCCGGATTATTAGTTAGACAAATTGTTGCAAGATTGTCTCTATGTGGAAACTGATGATGGTCTCGGTACTCGTAGAAAATTTAATGTGGCGCTGATTATTAGGATACTCTTTGCAGTATTACAAAGTATCTCGCTGTCCTAACTTTATACTCAAATTCTAAAACTTGTAACCTACTTGGTTTGGCCTGCTGGCCACGCTGTTTGTTGTACTCCTCTCAAAATTTTACTTCTTCACCCAACTACAACACCAGACAGCTGCGTTCCAGAAAGTGCTCGCGGCTCAAACAAAGCCCGCCTATACTTTGTTGTCTTTTGAAGATTGGTACTGCTAACAATCCATCATAACTGTCCAATTATTAAAATCATTAATGGCCTCTAATTAGTATTACAATATATTCCTTAATGTCATATGGATTAATAATATTAGTTAACTCCAGAGGTGAAGGTAAAGTGCTTCTATCACAAAAGTGTGTAATTAGGTTAATGTGTTAACTAAATTCTACAACTTCATGGAAAGAGCTATTCCATAAGTCAGGTGTACTTACCCTTGGGGGTCAATTCATTTACTCTCTGAAGGTATTTGTCTATTTGAATTCAATAAATAAAATAAAATAATAATGATAAATGTAGTACCTACTCGGCTATGCCTTCATTTAAAACAAGAAATAAAAATAATTTACATACGATTTTAAAGCCTATGTCAGTTGCACAGCAAGCGTTGGAATATACAGGAATATCAATTTTTAATAAACTTCCTCATAACATGAATTTGGAAATTAATTTGCAGTCAAAAGTATTTTTTACTCTATTTATTGAATAATCTGTCTGAAATCAGACAATAAGTTCGCTTTGTGATTGTTCACAATGGCTTGCAGGGAACATTCATGTGAATATCCCCCTATTATTCTTTACTCAATTAATTACTACATTCTTTTACTCATAATTTTTATATATACAAAACTTAAGTTGACTTTTTCAGGCAAGTCTGTTGGTTTAAATAATTTTAAACGTTGTTCTGTTGGGTTCGTTAAGTTGTTCTCTAATTTTTTTGGGTGCGCAGTCAAAAGTGAACATAAAAAAATCACTCTGTAAACGAGTTTTCGTAAAATAATTGTATACATAAATAAACTTGGAATCTTAATACAGTTGTGTAAACAGAGTAAACTATTAGTAGTCTTTAATTATTGAGGTATGCTCAGTGAAATTATAATAATTACTTAAAATCTTAATCGAGATTAATCTCAATCGATCATTTAATAAACACTAAAATTGAAGATTTAAGGTACATTTTACAAAAGGCTATTGAGTTACAACAACATTATTTGATCATGTTAACATAAATGCGGTTCTTTTATGCGCTATGGCCTTATCATTAAATACCAAGTGACAAAGATATTAAACTAAACTATAGTAGTTAAATTTGATTTTATGTGATAAGTTATATTATGGTGAATATTAAAATTACTGTTTCTTACTAACAAAATATATTAGAAATTTGAACTTTTGAAATATCATTCCATATGCCTCGATATTAATCTGTGTATGATTTGCGTTTAATAATTAGTTCATACCACATAAATTGAACCTTTATTTCTTTGCCATTATCAAATAATTTATTTGTAATATTTTCCTTTGAAATTCATTTTGTTCAAAAGCTCCAACTTGAGATAAAGATAGTATGGGATTCTGTAGTCAATATAGACACTCCAGTGGTATTAAAATTAGTATATAATACAAAATTATTTGTAAAAAGTGTAGTCTCTCTCGTATTGAATATTAACGGAAATACAACGACTGTAAAAGTTTAAAATTAACAAAAAAGATACTGTTTTAGCCAATGAGCAATCCAAATTGGGTTATTAAATAAATAGTACATAACGTTGCTGTGGACGTTGTTGCTTTCTTCAGGTGTTGAAATAATAGCTTTTTCATGTGGCACAAACCAGGCGACCTACACGTTAGAACAAGGTTTGCATAAACGTTGTGTGGTATTAATTTTATCACTTATATATTTATATTTGTCTGTTTATTGGCTACTCCATTATGTTTTTTAGTTAATATTACTGTCGAGATGTATACTAAAGACCTACACGAGAGTGATTCTTACATTGACACGCCACTTATATATAATATTATTTTATTTTATAAGTTGTTTCACCAAGAACGAGAAATAGTGTATATAGAACATTACACAGTATTCAGGAATTTATGTCTTAATTAATATTTACCCAGGAAAACTAGCAATGGATTATGTTTGGAAGTTTTGAATGTAGTCATTGTGTCCTATTTTTACTCACATTAAGCGAATTAATGATTGGCACATTCTAGAATGACTTGTGTTTTGCATCAAATTTTACAACATAGCAATGAGACAGCAATTTTGCAAGTTCAGCGAACTTCTCACTCCCACGAGAAGCGCAATCTTGTTTGCGCAAGACTATAAGACTTGCTCGGCCTGGTCTCTAGGGCAGACGCTCATTAGATCAAGGTTACGTAACAGCTCAAAATCTTCATTTCTCCTTCATGTACGCATTTCACAATTCACTTCACATAGTTCACTTAAACAGTTTCCTCCGAGAACTCTTCATAATCTTTAACAGCTAATCCAAGACAATAATAATAATTAAACAACCGCAAAGAAATATTTCGATACAGGAAGTGAAAAATTCGTTTCTTGATTTTCACGAACACTTCAGTGCAACATCTTACACGCAGAAAGGAAAAACGATCTATCTCTTCACTTGATGCCACATCGGATAATGTCCGGACCGGAACGTACCAAATAATAAAAATAATAGTGATAATAATTGTAATTGATTTTATAATATTGTTAATCCAGTCAAAGGTGAGTTTTAGCCTCAAGGATTACAAAAATATATAATATCTGGAGAAACTAAACGGTTCAATAGCTACTAGGGTAAACTTTGGTATCTGTAACTCTTGTTCATCACTACTGGAAGTATCTTCACTTGAGGTACTCTTTGTTCTTATCCGCTCCTAAATCTCAGTTGTATTTGCTGAATTACTTGTTATGTATAACACAAAAATTATAGTAATGTTGGTAGATCATTTCCCTTGACTGGCTCACGGTTGAGAATACAGGAAAGGAATAAGTATGGCTGCAAGAGACTTTCCATTTCCGGAAATATCGTCCTGTGCGTAGGGCATTTCCTTATGTAACTCTATACAATCGCCTCACCATGACTTATGTGCTCCAGTTAGCTGTCCCCAGGACGTCAAAGCCCGCTTTCCAGTTGGCTTGAGGCTACTTTTGTACCGTGTAGTTTGGCATCAAATTGTGACGATATTGGACTTGTGCTTTCACCAGGAAATCCCCAGGCGCATTCGGGTATACGTAATATTACACGCGTTCGCAGCTGCCTGGGATAAAAAAAAGGCTATAACAATTTATCGAATCATTAATTCGCTTAAATCTGGACACTGATTTTTACTTCGAAATTAGTCTGTGATACAAACAAATTTTTGCCCTTTAAGAATCTAACTATCCTTCATTTAAGGGACGCTGATGGAATTGGTGGGCCCAAAATAACACTTACAAAACGCTGTCTCTTAGCAAAGGCGCAGCACATTTAGATTGTGTGATGATTCTTGGTCTTAACGTGTCACTAAGTTTAATTATGACAACCAGGTGTCTTTATTAGTTTTATACTGTAACCCTCATTACAATTACAAGGTCAACTTTTAATGTTTTATTAACAAAATGTAAACAATTTTTTTTCATAAATTTGTAATCATTACAAGAAAACATTACTATCAAAATTAGTAAAAATTTGTTTTATGTAAGAATGCATATGGCTACTTTTATTTATTACTAGCTGGGTGGCCCGTGTTACCCTGGTTGTCATAATTAAACTTAGTGACATCCATAACCCGGGATTTGACTCCAATCTCGGTTGTTTTTGCGTTATTTTCATGTAACGCCCCGCCATACCCATCCCCAAGGGTGCTTCACTCCCATTCCGAAAGGAGATGAAATTATACAATAAAAACATCGGCATAAATACTATTAATCTCATTGATCCAGAAAAATATTTATTCGACGAAAATATCTTGGTCATATTTCACTACGATTCCCGCCCCTAGGATTGGTATTTGTATGTTACACAGTGTTTGTTTCCGGTTCGAAATGAACACGTGTACGAAATTTCGTTAAATTTGGCCCACAGGTGTAGGTATTACATTTTGTCATGATTTTAAAAACGGATTAATTATGTTTTTTAGGGTAACAGATTAGATGAGGGTAATCCACATGGTGGCAACTCCCCTTTAATAGCATAGGAAGGGATTTGAAAGGGGGGATGCGGGAGGGTAGAGGAAGGTAGCCAAGGGTTAACTAGGTCCCGGGCTATGATTTAATGATCCTACCCGGCAAATCGTCTAAAAGTGATGCAGGAAAAACCCTAGAAAACCTGCATCAGGTAGGTCGGGCATTTAATACTTGTCCCACGCCCTTCCGATGGCGGGAGAGGGGTTTGATTTCATGTTAATAATTAATGTTTTAGGCATTTAATCGGCTGTACGTAGAAATCGATGTATGTAGGATTTTTTTGTCTTGGTATTAAAGTTCTACTGGCAAGTAACATAATTCTAAGCTTAAAACTCTATTTCTACTACGTCCATAATTTAATGATTATTCATCACGTCTTTTAGTCTCCACTTGTTTCTAATTACTGATTCTGTAATTTACATTTTTATTTTTTCAAAGTTCCTGGAAATGTTTAAATTATTATCAAGGATTTAATAATTCTACAACTCCATAAACCTTAGTGTGATTTGCTTTGATTCTATCCGTTTTACCCTGCTGTTTCTCAGGATGTCAGTTTGCGCATGAGTCCTGAATGAAGTTTTAGAAAATATTTTAATATATTATAAGAATTGTTTCCCACAAATCTACACGAATCATTCTCTTAAATTATCGATTTCGCCCACGATCACGTACTTCATGGTACTTCAGGGTACGGTTGGATTTTAAACACCTAAAATCCGCAGAGGACCTCTAAACATTTTCATCAAAGAAAAAGGTAGGTGGATAAGGAAAGTGTAGGGGCGTTTGCACGCAGATGTCACACCAAGTGGCAAGAGAAACTCTGCTTCATGCGTCGCTGCTGTCTCGCCTAGGTGATCATTCCTTTGTAAACTCATTTAATTTTCAACTTGGGAGAAACTCGATTCTTACCCTCTCAACCGGTATCGAAATTGCGACGTTAAGAGTATCTGTTATTTACAGTCGCACCGACGTCTCAGGTCAATAGCGACTAGTTATGTGTACTCATTTTGCGTTGCCGAAGGACTAATATATGTGCACACACACACACACACACACACATATATATATATATATATTGTGGTAAATAAAAGGAAATCATTAATTAATAAACAAAAATTTGGACACACATTGTTAGCGGCAGAAAACACGCAAGTTGTACACAAGAATGTGGCAATTATGCCATGTTTGCGATTATTGGAGGTTGTTGGATCGAGAGACGAAGTGTGTGCTCCAGTCGTCGTGGAAGTATAGCTGTGAACAGACCAGAAGTAAAATATCCAGAAAGTATCTAGATACTTATAGTACAACAGCTAAAACAATTAGACAAGTTCATTTTTACAAGTTGCAGAGCCTGTAATATATTCAACGCTAAACATTTAGAGCGCAGAGTCTAAAATATTATATTAGTGTTTAGACCATTGTCTTCTATTTTTGGAACCAGGCAACTGCATCCATCAATTAATAAACTTCGGAACGAGTGCATTTCCTAAACGAACAGTGAACCATCTTGAAAACTAAAAGTGTTTATTAGAATCAGTGTTAAAAATGGCCCATCTATAAAGTGTGTTTACGAACGAGCCAAATGTCCTTGAGTACCAGAGACAGTAAGTTAAAATTTCACACAATTAATATTTGCAAACTCATAAGTAAAGGTATCATCGTCAGATTTCGAATTTCAGTCAGAATTTAAAGTTCATATTTTGTGTGTTTTTTGCATTGTATATAATCTATTGATGAAGTAAGTCCATGATAACTAGATAAAATTAAATTGTTAACAAGTATTTTTTATTAAAGGCCCAGTAAACGACCCTGAGAAAGAGTAAAATTTTATTGTCAAATATTAATTAGTAATGTAAATAGAAGTTAATTTCTTAATAACTGTTAAAGATTCATTTGATAACTTATGTAAATTTAATTGTTTGTGAGTTAATGAACTTATTTGTTTGTCTATTTTAAAATCTTGATTAATATTATAACATCCTATTATTTTAATTTTAAATCACTAAAAATTGTGCTCTAACGGGAGGCTTGTTTTGCTTTAATTTTATGTAATTATTACAACGTGGGGCTTGGTTTTTATGAAGTTGTTAATTTATTTGAATTACTATAATATATTGTAATATCCACTTTATAGATTATTTAAATTAGTTTAATTTGCCCACGTTGAGGAGCAATTAATGCAACATACTATTTGCAGCTTATTCAATTTATTGCTATAATTTATTTTGCGCTATTGTTAAGAATGAATGTAATTAATAGTTAGTTGAAATATTTAAATAAATTTTGATAAGCAACTAATACAATATTTACTTTGACAATTTAAAACAAATTAATGAAATTTTGAAGTTATTAAAATCTTAGTATACATTCTTAACGTAGAAATTTATTTAATACATATTATGAATTTTGTATATAAATTTTTCACAGCTATTAACATTAATTTTGTCTCTAATCTCAGGGCGCTTTATCGGGCCTCGTGGGAAGTATACAATTTAGGTTTATATCATGAAGTATAAAATTTAGAGATAATTTTTTGTTGAAATTACAGAAATATTAAGTTATAATGTCACCCAAACACAAAATTTGACGCTTCAACAATTATTCAAAGTTTAAAATGTATTAATTTTACTACATTTAAGAATAATACTCTACCTACCATTTGCGATAAATCCTCAATTTTAAATTCACACTATGTAGAAAAAATATTTTTTTTAATATGAAACTTTTTAACTTTTGAAACTATGCGAAATTGTGCATTAAATTGCTCATTAACTTTCAGAAAACACAATATTCAATCCATTTGAACTTCACATAATTTTATCATGAGATATTTTGCCCGTCGTCACCAGTCTATTGTTCGCAATACAATAACCAATAATAATAGCAGAGTTCAATTTGATCTGCAAACCATACAGTCTGTGCCGAAATATACTTTCTTTTATATTCAAAAGTAATATTTAAGTTTTTTTGCCCAAATGTTGGTCTAACAACGGCGTAGCGGCCACGACGATAGCTTCTGACAAACTCTGCTGGCCAACTCCTCCAACCTTCTCTTTACTGGAATCTAGCTATCTGCTACTGTTTCCCTGCCCATAATTCCCCTCTTTCCACTAACATGAACTTCATCTTATGGTTGGAAATAGCAACAGTCTTGTTTCACAAACGAAAAACGAGGCGTTCAATTTGACTATTATGTATATTTACTAAATATATTGTAATATACGAAAAATTTTATTTACAAAATGCCAACACGTTGCGGCACCAAAATATGTAGTATTCGAATTTTAAAGGGAACGATAATTAAAAGGATTTTTTATGCTTCAATTATTACAACTTTTTACAGATGAAAGAAAATATTTATTACAAATTTCGATTTAATTTAATTTTTGTACATGTTTATTTTAAAATATGCTACAGCTTTTAGTGAGACTCAAAACTTCAGGGCCGCTTACTGGGACTCTAATAATTATAGTTGTATTAAATTAGCTCCAAAAGAGTTAAAAACAATACGAATTAAATCTACAATAACAAATTATTTATAAAAGAATCTAAATAAATCTAGATTTCGGACAAATCTGGTACCACACTTCACAAATTTTTATCTTTTAAAGAAAAATTTAATCAACAGGCCATAACACTGTTCACTACATTATTCACTTCACTAAATTCCTGCCCACTGCCCACTTGACGACTCTCCAACAATTGTTTCACAATCGTCCTACTTATTATCTCTCAGCTTTACTTTAAATACCAAACGCTGAATATAATATTTTCAGCCTTTATTCAGCATAGACTTTGCTGAATTCCGCTACTTATTTAGCCGCGAGAACACTCTTAGCTATGGTTATCCTCGGCTGGCCTCCAAAACTATACTCACTCTGACTATCATTGGTTGCAGTCTCAAGACAGACTTTCCTACGAACATTATCGTTTGAGCTCTCAAACCAGACTGAATATCAACTTTATTGTTCGAACTCCTAGATGACACACTCACCATGACCACCCACGGTCAAGCTCCCAAAACACACTGCTGTATTTCCATAGTTCGGCGTATTACAAACACTTTACCGACAATAATAGAGCGGTAACTTTTCCAACCTCTGCATCCTTGTGTCACACTCACTGTTATTTACAATGCTCTAGCCTCAAAATTACGCCGACAATAATATTACGTAAGATTATTAAATAAAACTTTCATTACACACTGGTAATCTGTACAATATATATTTAATAATCAACAAGTAGGCTTTAATTAACTGAATGAATGATTAACAAAAATTAACAAACAAAATAATTTATTATCAATTTGTGGCTTCCAAAAATTACAAACAATTACAATCAAAATTTAATATGTCTGATAATGATCTGATTAACAATTCAGTTTAAAAGTCGATAAATGAAAGAAAGCTAAATGAAAAGTGAACGAAATGAAAGGTGAACGAAATATGACTTTTCCCTTTTAGTTATCGTTCACAAATATATTTATCAAAGTTTTGTTACTCGCATATTGTTCGACTGGTACCAGCATTCTTTTGTAGCTTCTTAAGTACACTATAATGCAAATATTATTACACTGATTCTAAATTTCCTCACAGATTCTATACATATGAAGTAGAATGCAATTACTCAGCTCCAAGTAAAATCGGATGATCCTCTTCTAATTGGACAGCTATCGGATGTCGTTTTCTCTCAACGCGAAATTGTTCAAGTTCTTTATAATGAAGCAACCCTTGCTTCACCGTTGACTAGTTGTTAGAACATCTCTTTGTCCAACTATCTGCTTGCTTACAGGATCTCACGATTTGCAGATTTTAGTCTTTTACTGATTTATTTATCAATTTGGATTTAACTGCTAAATATCTCGGTGAAGATTTGTTTTTAATGTCTCTCCTCTCGTGGTTGATTGTAGACTCGACTTTTCTCTTTCGCTCCTCGCCGTAGACTGAAAACTAACTATACTTTTGCGCGTGTAATCGCCATTCCGACTCCTTGACAATGAAACAGAGACCGCCGCTTATTGTTGCTTTGCTCGCTCATATACCGCTTACAATTCATTTATTCGTTAACAATTTAAATTATTTAAAAATAATTAATGGCTTAATTAATTGGCATTACTATATATATATATATATATATATATATATATATATGTATATGCTTGTGTATATTTATGTATGTTCCGCATACGAATGTACATCCGTGGATCAATTTTGACCAAATTTCGTACACGTCGAACGGGAAACAAACACTACGGGGATAAGATACGTCTACTGCCACTAGCGGACGAAAATCCACATAATGGTATTGGATGACCGTCTATTTAAAGTATGCGAGCTAGCAGACATTTTAAAAAATGCCAAACATCACATGAGAAAGTTATAACCAAGATGGATTCCGCGTTTTCTTGCACTGGAACAAAAACAGCTTCCGTTCGGCGATGTCACAGTAATAGAGCCGAGTTTTTGCGTCGGTTCATAACCATGGATGAAACATTAGTCCATCACTTCACTTCTGAGACGAAGGAACAATGAAAACAATTGAATGTATGGGGAGAATGCCCTCCAAAGAAGAGGAAGACAGTTCCATCATCTGGCAAGGTCATGGCGTCTTAAATAATTTTTATTTAATATCTTCAAAGAGGAATAACATTCAACGTCGGGTATTAAGTGATATAATTACAGCGTTTAACTAATGACAGCTAGAAAAAGTGACCGCATTTTGTGAAAAAGAAAGTGTTTCTTCACGACAACGCACCTGTTATTATCAAGATAGCCGAATCAATTAATTACTTCCTCACGAACGTTATTTGGCAGATTTAGCTCCCTCGGATTATTTTCTCATTGAAAACTTGTAAAAATGTATCGGTAGAAAATGATTTGTCAACAATGTAAGATGGAGTCTGTGGTTGATGGAGGTCGTTGGTTCTTACTCTCAGGGTATTGAAGTTATTGAACATCGCTGGGAAGTGTGTTTATCGAGATAAGAGGAGTATACGTTGAAAATTAAACATATAATCAATTATTTATCATTCCTAGCTTTTATGAAAAGCAATTCAAAGCTTAAAACCTTCCAGTAACATTAACCCACTGATCTGTTTTATGTTTCTCTTCTCTAGTGGTGAGTATATAAAACATATTTGGCGCGAGTTCTTATATTTCACCTGAATGAAAGGTACTTACATAAACGATTCTACTTTAGAATACGAGTACATAATATCTTAAACTTATTCTTAATTCAAAAAATCGAATCTCATGCAACTGTCTTTTTAATGTGATTGTTTCAAGATATAAATCACTTAAAAGTTATTTAAGCATTGCAATACTA
This sequence comes from Zhengitettix transpicula, assembly GCA_037074705.1. Lineage (NCBI taxonomy): Eukaryota > Metazoa > Arthropoda > Insecta > Orthoptera > Tetrigidae > Zhengitettix > Zhengitettix transpicula. The sequence continues at coordinate 181,012,851 of CM073591.1, read as the reverse complement.
TTTGTTAAAGTTATTTGAATATACATAAAATCACTGTATTTGCATAAAATAGTTTGAAGCCCGTTTTCAGTAATCTTTTTGATCTGCATTTCGTATCGAACCTAAGTTCCTGTGAACAGAATTTCACACACGATAAAATAAATAGAACTGGTCTTATCCACCGTTAATGGTTACAATAAACACATAAAACTTTCAAAAATACGTTAAACACGAGCAGAGTTGTTTAACTTCCCTTATGTATGTAGTCAATGCTGCTTCATGAAAAAATTCCATTTATTTGATTGGCAACGTATTGACGCAAGTCTTTTGGAACTAGTTATTACGGGTGCACGTGTAGCATTTACATTTTACGAAATCTAGGTAACCTGGAACGAGTTTGTTAAATACGATCACAAATTACGCAAAGCAAGTATCACATCATATTGCATTGCAAGTCTTTTCCTTTTTACCTCAGTTGGAAATATTTTTACATTGCCAAATTGTTTACAACTTATGTATGTCCGAAGTTGCGTTTTCGATAATATAAACTACCCAAACTAAGATCAGCTTACAAGCTTTATTTCTCACGATTTGAGATACAGAAACACACGTTAAACCTATTCCCGGTGAACGGCATGTATAAATTACTCTCGGGTTTCCAACCGGGTTGGAGTGAAGAAACCCGAGAGCAATTTATACACATGTTAAACATCATTGGGTAGAGAAAGATGGTACAGTTCACAGTCAATGTGAGTAGTTTTTGTTGCAGCTCACGAAGTTATTGAGTCGATGACAGTAAGAATTCGAGATTGCAGTTCTTGAAAAGTATCAGAGATAGGTGGTTAACCCAACGGGAGTAAGACCTGGTGGTGTGGAATATCACAGAAAAGGAACAAGGATCTCACCTCTTCTGTAATATTTACTACTTGGGTGGGGTTTCATTAAAAGAGATAATTAACTCATTTAATAGAATAATATAATGGTAAAAAACATTAAAAATTTGATTTAACATAAAAAAGAAGCAATCAAATCATTAAAACAACTTCATCTTTATCTCAGGGGGCTTATGTACTTCGTGGGGTGAACCGCAACATGGAAAATTCAATTGTATTTAGTATAATAAACTGACGACTCTGTCTTCGCAAGACTTGCTAAACAGAATAGGTGATGTGCGATCTTAAGCTGTTTTTGTGACTGGTGGACGTCTGCCGAGTACATCATCGGTCGGCGTTGGACGCATGGTGCGCTCTCTCAACTTTGCGGTAAGTCGTTTACTACTGGGTTCGAGAGTTAGACCCGACTACCCTGGACTGTGACTGGTCACCGACTGCTACATTTTTCTCCATTCTCCTCTGGTTTCGACTCTTCACATCCCCAAATGCTTAAAATTTTGTGTGTACGTCATCGAACAAGATGTTTCCAGAACTCAAATGTCTAGACCTAATAATGTTGGCATTCACTTGTAGCTGTCAAGCACCCCTTAATGCCTTTTTGTTGTGCGCGGGTCCATTGTCCTCAAAAGGAACGCAGGTCACATTTGAGTCAGACAACGGCTTCACGTTACTGTATCAATAAATACAATACTAATTCATCGTCCTGGAATTGAGTGATGCAGTTAACTCCGTGCCTCGAAGTGGAAGTGAGGGGAGATGCGTCTTGCATGAAAATGAAATCATTCCGATCTGCTTGAAGTTGTGAAAACCAGTTTTGTAACATTTCCAGATATGAAAAATTCCAGTTATAGAATGCTCCGTAAATAATAAGGTCGATATACTTTGCTCACAGAAATGGCGTGAAAGGCATAGTTTCGGCGAGTGACGAAGTTTTCCAAGTAGATGGATAGTTTATTCAACCAAAAGATTATTTGTTCTGAAAATAAACCGTCTTCCAAATCATACCTTCTGCTTTGATCGCCAGAATGCAATACTTAAAGTAACTGCAGATCTTACGGCTTCAGATGTAGACTTTTTTTAGAACCTTTAAGGAATTCAAACAACTATTGTCTGTTTTATTGATTTCGAAGAACCACTTTCGAAAAAAAATTGAATAGGCTCAACGTTTTTATCTGATGTTCTAGATAGATTAGTGATTTTCCTTTTTCATATACAACCATCCCCATATAATCTTTTATGCCACTTGTAGATTGCTTTATGACACGCTATTAAAAGGTTTATCAGGTAGATTCGCTTTTTTTAGTCAGAAAATCACATGGGTTTTTCATAAAATTCCAAAATAATTATTCAAAGTACCGTCCTTCTCTAGCTGCACAATTTTACCATTTCTCGGGCAATTTGTGGATACCACGCCAAAAAAATCCTTCTCTTTCGAGGCAAACCACTCATCAAGCCTTTTTTTCATCTTCGTACAAACCTAAATGCTTCTCTGCCAACACGTGACCCATAGACGAAAAAATGCCAGGTCTGTTGGCGTAGCACCTCCCAAGGAGTTTCAGACCGTTGTTGCCGTGTGCGATGCTGTGTTCTCGTCGAGGAAAATCAACTTGTCATGTCTTTGCTGATAATCCGACCATTTTTCACGCAGAGCAAGGTGCAATTTGATCAGTTGTTAGTGGTAGCGATGGACATTCAGAGTTTTACTGGGTTTAAACAGTTCATAGAAGACAATACCCTGCTGATCCCACCAAACGCACAGCATCGTCTTCCGTCCTGAGCGATTTGGACTCGCGGACGATGTAACTATTGTTGACAGATGACAAACTGTTTTAAAAAAAGAATGGCGTGTTCATATAGCTTATGATCAGTAACACCATCCATGAGCAAACAGCGAATTTAAGTTGATACACCTGGTACTCTTCGGAAACTGCAGTGCGCAAAACGAATTCTTCAGTGATGTCATTTTCTTGTAAATAAACAGCAGCGCCGTTATGGGCATTGAATGGAACGAAGAGAAATGGAACATTTGTATGTACATTGTGAACATCTGCCTTTCAAGGTTCGTGATCAATTGTTCTGTGAAATTTGGCTTCACTTTTTCAAAGCTGCTGAAATAGTGATTTCCAATGTAAGTCACAGAGCAAAAAGAACCATGAATACCTCAGAGTATTGTTAAAAATTAGATCAATCATTTAATTATAATATCTACATTTTACGTTCTTGAATATTAGAGATACATTGGAGCTGTGATTACACATTTACTTAAATTTAATGAAGGTATTCTTATTTAAATATTTCCTGAATCAGCACAAACTTATTATAACAAATCCATTATTCTGACCAACTGTATAACAGGAATGTATTATTTAACTACAAGCTACTCTTTCTCAGTTGTTTGTGCGACGCGGATCATCATATATTGATAGTTTTATACACAGAATTCTTATATACGAATGTCACTCCAAAAGTGACTAATTTCATTTAAAGTTATTTCTCATTGAACATCTTTGAAACTTAGGGAGTTCCTAGGTACATTCTTCCCGCTCATATTTAAATTTATATCATCCCGTTCTCGTGAAGCACCCAGAAGAGGTTGAAAAGGATGTATGGAGACGCTGCTGTCTATCGCAGTACAGTTAGTCGGTGAGGTGAAAGAGGGCACGCCAATATTCGGGATAATCCTCGCAGCTTCAGAATTTTATCATGCTGGTATACAAGCCCTAGTTCCAAGGTAGCGTAATGCAGTTTGAGAAAGATGGAGATTATTTGAAAAAATTTGTTCCTAAGAATTGTATCTGCACACTGTAAAAAAATAGGAAAGCTGTAGGATGAAAACGTAATTTTAAAATACGAGTAAATGTTGTGTATTACATTTGCAGTGACCCTCGTATTGTAAAATTGAAATATTATTGGTTCTTTAACCATTTAATTTGGTTATTAACTCCATTATTCACCATCAATCTATATCTATATAATTAAGATGTATATAACACTAGCTGGGTGCCCGGCGTTGCCCGAGATGTCATTTATCTATAACCATCCATAAGACTCCAATTTTGGTTACTTTTGCGCTATTTTTATGTAAAGCTCCTCGAACCCTATCCCTAAATGTGTTCACCTCCCCGCCCATGCCGAAGGGGGATGAAGTCATTGACTAAATATATCGCCAGTTTTTACATGTTAGAAGATGACCACCCCCACAAATATGCGATAATGAAAAACAATGTATTCCACGCAAAAATCGGCCGATTACATTGTCTGAAAATTTATTCCCCCGCCCAACACCTCCCAAACCCGTCGCGTTTCCCAGGTTGTCACAATTAGATTCAGCGACATTCATAGTCTCTGAATTGATTCGAATCTCGATTGTTTTTGCGGGATTTTATTTAACGTACCTCCACCCCACCCCTAAGCTTGCTCCCCTCACAGGGGTTAAATTATACACAAACAACATCGGTATAAATACTTTCAAAGTAATTAACCCCAGGAAATAATTATCGACCGTTTAACATGTTTGAAATTTTTCACCCCCGACCACTCCCGCTTCGGGGACTTAAACGGTCAAGTTTAATGTCATAATTAAAATCAGTGACAATCCCGATAGTTTCTGGTTTCTTTTTATGTAATGCTACTTCACGCCCACCCTTAAGGGTGCACCCTTATGAGTCCGAAAGGGGTTGAAATTATTCACAGAGAACATGTAGGGAAATTTTATTAATCTAATTCATCCCGAAATATATTTAATCGACGCAAAAAACAGCCGGTCAACTCATCCCAACCCAGCCGATAACCGCGCGTTGTCCAGATTGTCATAAATAAATTCAGGGACATCCATTACCTTCGATTTGACTCGAATCTCGGTTGTTTTCCCGTTATTTTTAAGGAAATTAATTAAACTCAGTGACAATCCCGACAGTTTCTGGTTTCTTTTTATGTAATGCTACTTCACGCCCATCCTTAAATGTACACCCTTATGAGTCCGAAAGGGGTTGAAATTATACACAGAGAACATGTAGGGAAATTTTATTAATGTAATTCATCCCGAAATATATTTAATCGACGCAAAACACAGCCGGTCAACTCATCCCAACCCAGCCGATACCCGCGCGTTGTCCAGATTGTCATAAATAAATTCAGGGACATCCATTACCTTCGATTTGACTCGAATCTCGGTTGTTTTCCCGTTGTTTTCAAGGAAATCCCCTCCAGCCCCACCCCTATCATGCCTACAAACAACATCGGTAGAAATACTATCAACGTCAATGGTCCCGGCATTTATTTATTCCACGCTAATATCGATGATAAACATACAAACATACATACACTCTTTTTTATTTATAAGATTATATTGCAGTTAATTTTAATATTTGGATATGATAAATTTATGTCGACTTTGCAATGAAGCTACAACAGCAAACATCCTGATATCGATTAATAAAATCGGACAAGACTAATAGCTGATTTCGGATGTTTTCTCTTAAAACAAGCAGCGACAAATTATCCATTTTATATGCTTTCCCGCGGAGTGCAGAGGAGGAACGTGGCGAAATGTTGCTTCAGAGAAGATAACTCCCGAAATATAAAGACTTCGCCTACTACATAGTTTTTGACATACGATTTATTCCACACTCAGCCAATACATTTAATCATTTCAATAAATCCCTTCTAGGAAGTGTGACTGTGTTGGTGGAACGTTTACTTACAAATGCAAAGGCTCCGGATCAAAGCACGCATAATCAAATAATTTTATTGCATTATTTAAGTTAGCTGCTGAGCAGTTGAAATGGATGTTTCGTGTTCGAGGAACTTGGCCTTTTGTGATTGGCTCACTTAAAGCGGCCGGCAAAATTGCTTTATTTAAAACTGTTTTACTCGTAATAGGTATTATATTAGTTACTGGTAATAGAAATAAACCCAGGGCCTGCAGGAGCGGAATAAGATGAGATGATATTCATATTAGTAAAGTTCCTTAATTATGAAGACTAACGTTTCTATCAATAATGTACAACACTAAATGAGAGGGGGTTGGAAAGACTTGCGGTTAGACTTTTTTCAGAGCATAATAGATAACTATACACGAAGAAATTGGAGAGGAAAGAATGGTGTATGAAACTACAACAGCAAACACCCTGATATCGATTAATAAAATCGAACAAGACTAGTAGAATGGTGTATGGTTTCAGGAAGTTCTTGTATCATTAATTCCATTTTAAATGCAACTCATTTTTCTTGTAATAAATGTTTTTATAAACCATATCTCTGTTCGCCCGACGGGACGTCGTCTCACACCTTTCTTTGCTAAAATTGTTTTTCGTGATTATGTCTTTCTAACACAATTTCATATCAGTTTATTATTGCCGTTGTGCTGATAACATGTTTCGCATCATTTTAAATACAAAATCGATACTACCTAAAATCAAATCATATAAAACGAGCATACGTAAATTCTCAATTTAAACATATTTTTTAAAAAAGGAACATTATCTGCAGCACTGCTCGAGAATAAGAAGGACAAGAAGGATTAGGAATTAGTTAAATGGAACGTTCAGTGATTCAGCTTCCAATACTTGTAAGAAGATGATGTGCATACGAGACCCGTTATTTTAATGTACGACACAAACACATGGAGTTTTGAAATGCTTGTAGCACGAAAACGGCAAGTTTCCTGACATTCAAAACATGATCTACTCAGTCCCCTCTACAAGTGCTATAGGTAAGGGGAATTTTCGAACAACATTTATAAAATCGACGTCCACGTAGTGTTTTTTGCCGACTAGAATGCACATCACATTTTTGGCCCCGCAGTTTAGTCGTCACAGATGCGTTAGATAGTTGTGGTGTATGTGTTTATTCCGGGCTATCTCCTCTCACCTACACCATTTTGCGCCAGACGCCGTCGATGCTGACTTGTACTATAATCAAGTGCTTGGTGTATCCCTCCAGATTTTACAGAAGAATAAAAATGTAAAACACTATAAATAACTATATTTTTTTTGTAAATCAATATTTTAATTTAATTTCAAATCATGAGAATCACTGATACAGCTCATAAGTACGGAGTGTTCCTGAGCGCAAGAAAAGCCAATCTACACACATACACACACACACACACACACCACACACACACATATATATAGTGAGAGAGAGAGAGAGAGAGAGAGAGAGAGAGAGAGAGAGAGAGAAAGAGAGAGCTAATAATTTTGTTTGAATGTAATTGGTTGGCCTCAGCCAAGATGGTAGCCAATGAAATTTATTGTTTTTACAGATAGACGGAATTGTCTCAAGTGTGTGAAATTTTGGTGTCCCCGTCTGCTAAACAGATGTTTCCGGGATTCAATTTGTTGAACCTAATATTTTTGGTTGTCACTCGAAGCTGTCAGTCACCCTGAATAACGCTTCCTTGTTCGCGGGTCCATTGTAACGTCCTTTCTTTGTCCTAAAATGGACGCAGGTCACGTTTGAGTCCAATAGCCCCCGTGTTAAAAAATAAAAACATTTTCCGCATTACGAAATACGCGAAATTGTGCAGTTGCGTATATTTAGGTTGTATTTCGGCAAAGCTCTGTTTCTATCTATCTATTGATAGATTTGTATGCATATATAGCAACTAATGATGGCATAACATTGTCAAAATAATTAATTAATATGGACAGGATTGAGAAATTGAGGTTGACTGACTTACCTTAAAATTGAGAGTTGGCGTCGCCACACCGAAAAGTAAAAATCATTATGAAATTGTGAAAATAGTATTTCTCTTCGTACCAGATGACCGCATATCCTTAAATAAGGAACGTCAGCCGCTCACAGTATCTCTTTCCAGACTATATATATATATATATATATATATATTAAAGAGGGTAGGTGAAAAATCTTCAAAAAGACTCCGGTAGCAGTCCGCACTACACGGAAGTGGCGGATTCTTATCCACTAAAAAACACCTCCCTTTCTATCGACGACCAATTATTGCTTCCTACGGAACTGCAGTTAAGTATTTCTTCGTAGGAAGCGGCTTAGCTGTGACTCTTCCTCCTATTATGGACTATTCTCCTTTTCAACTTTTCGTAGCTCCTTTATTTTATAGCGGCGTGTTTGCTGATGACCTTCCACTTGTCTGCTGACTACAGCATCAAAGAAACCAGATTGGCAGGTGTTATTTCAACCTTTACTTCGTCTCTAAGAATATTTCTTAGATTTTCAGAATGAAGGCATTTGAAAAAAGCGCGTTCAACGTCTTCCTCCTCCATACCACAGTTCACGCACATGGGACTGTCCACTATCTTGAACCTATAGAGATATTTACGAAACCATCCATGCCCTGTCATTAGTTGAGTTAGAGAATAATCTAACTCTCCATGTTTTCTCCTTTTCCATGTTTGGATGTCAGGAATGAGACGGTGTGCCCATCGTCGTTTATGGACTCTTCACCGACGTTGTCACTGTTAATGATTCCCTTCCTATGTTTTTATTCCTTCTGATTTATTGCGGCATTCCTTAGCCAAGATGTCCAGTGACGCCATTCCTGCTATAGATATGCTGCATCATCGGAAAAGACTATATATATGCGTGTGTGTGTATGAATGTATCGACTACATATGAGCGCAACAATCTTGCCAACTTGCATGTGCTCTGCGCCGCAATTATAAGTCAATAACCCCTTAAAAGAATGTCAGTAGAATATGTGAATATATACTGATCTATCGTGGCCCTCAGTTAACGTAGAGATTGTGTTTCAGATGAACTGCAACTGTCCGGTGAGCACGCCGCCAGGACCAACGCTAGCATCAACATGCGGCGGGTCGGCCTTCATGCTGTTCATGGGTCTACTGGAGGTGTTCATCCGCTCCCAGTGTGACCTAGAAGATCCCTGTGGCCGCCCCTCCAGCCGCCGCCGTCCCGACGCTGAGTACGACTTCATTGTCATCGGAGGCGGCAGCGCTGGCTCCGTCGTTGCTGCTCGTCTATCTGAGATCCCTCACTGGAACGTTCTGCTGCTGGAGGCGGGCCTGGACGAACCCACGGGCGCCCAGGTTCCGTCCATGTTTCTGAATTTCCTGGGCAGCGACATAGACTGGAAATTCAACACCGAGCCCGAGGAGATGGCCTGTCTCAACGAGAAGGAACGACGCTGCTACTGGCCGAGAGGAAAGGTAACTAACATCAGTTTACTGTTCAATATATGAAACCGACGTTAAGGGTACAGAGCTAATGCTACCTTATATTCGGAATTATTATATTTATAAATCACGTTCGTAATTTGACAAACAGATGTATTCACTGATATCAGTTCGGGAAATTAATTCTCGTTTAGCTATCGAATTTAATGGGAAAACTGAATACTTCACTATTTATAAACCAAAATTTCCGGTCTTAAACGTAATAAGGTCAATAAAATAGAATTATTTTTACGATGTGGGAAAATTAGCATGCACCTTAATGCTGTCACGGGAGTTCATTTGTTTTAAAAAACAATCTTAACGAGATTCAGACCGAACAGCTGCTAAATTTCCTCGAATGATGTCGTAAATGTACCTCGATCAAAACCTTGCAGAGGAGCATGAAAACATGAAGTAGCAATCAATCGTCTTCGTATTAATATATAAATCTTCTGACCATGGAATTATAAGCATTCAAATTTTTTATAAATTTATTACAACTAAATATGTTTGAGTCTTTCGCAATATAACAACTTTCTCTTCCATACAAAATGTTTTAATGATGTATACTTCCGGGACAGTTGAAGCAAAATAACATATTTACTCCCACACCTACAATACAATGCGTCATTTATGTGATTTAATATTGTATTTACTGGGTGTAAGAATATGGGTGGGGTTTCTATTTGATACGAAATTAAATAGGAATGTAATTAATTTAAAATATAATTTAAATGACAAAAGAAAAAATTTAATATGAAAAATATGAAAATATTCAATTAATAAAAATATCAACTTCCTCTTCCTCTCAGGGTTCTTACGAATATCATAGGATGAACCAAAACATAGTAATTTAATTTAACTTAATTTAATCCAAAGCTGAGGTCCGTCATTACGATACTTGAAAATACAAAATATTCACGAAACCGTGCTGGAGGATGACTATTGGTTGTTAGTTATGACAGGTGATGTGTGGTCTTAGGTTTCCCTGCGATAGCGTTGGGCGGCGTCGTGGACATCTGATAAGGCTGTCGAGTCCATTGATGGTCGGCGTCGGACAGAAGGATCGCACTCCCAACTTGGCGTTGAATCGTCCACTGTTCGGGTCGTGAGCTAGACCCGACTACCTTGACTGTTGTTGGTCACTATCTCTTCGTTCCTCCGATTTCGACTCCTGAGATCTCGAAATTCCCAAGTTGAGCAATTACTAATAATTTTGTTTGAATGTCATTGGTTGGCCTCAGCCAAGATGGTAGCCAATGAAATCTATTGTATTTACTGATAGACGGAGTTTTCCCAGGTGTGTGAGATTTTGGTGTCCCCGTCTGCTAAACAGATTCTTCCGGGTTTCAATTTGTTGAACCTAATAATTTTGGTTGTAACTCGAAGCTGTCAGTCGCCCTGAATAACGCTTCCTTGTTCGTGAGTCCATTGTAACGTCCTTCTTTTGTCCTAAAATGGACGCAGGTCACGTTCGAGTCCAATAGGCCCCATGCCAAATAAACGTCTTCCTCCTTCCGAAATACAGTTGGGTACGTTTAGGTTGTGTTTCGGCAAAGCTCTGTTTGAAACGTCATGAATATTTGTATACAATAAATATCTGTCTGCGCACTCAAATGCTAGCCAGTGCAACAGAATAAGATTAATAGTTACAGAGCTAAGAAGACACGTGATATAGGCACAACCACTTTCTGGATCTGCGAAAGATAATGTATTGTTAATTTCTAGGATTTATTTAAGTTGTTTACATTTCGTTTTAACCCTTAGTCAGTTAGTTATAAATCCAGAATTTGCTATACATACAAATCAATTTAAAACGAAATTTCAAACATAAGCAATTTTGTAAATACTTTTTCGAAGCCCGAGGTGACTTTGTAACTGTACAATTTACAGTATTTTATCAGAAAACAAATAAATATAATAATTTTCATGAAGCCGATGTTATGGAAAAGGCGAAACTTTAGCAGAGTACGAACACAATTCAGTGACGTTGGGTGGCATCATCTAACACTATTACAACAGTGTTCATTTACACAAATTGATTCATTGAAATTTTAGCAATATATATTTAAATTTTTTATTTTATTATACTTAGTAAATGTAAATTATCTGCCGAGGGTTATTTTTATAAATTAGCAGTCGCCTTTACGGTTTTATTTTTAGAATATATTAATAGATAATAGACCAAGCTAACGAAGTTTCACCTTTACTAGTTAGTATATTAATAAGCTAAGGAAACTAACCCAATTTAAGTAATTTTACGATATGATAGATGTAGGAAAGTTATAGAGATAGAAATTGATATAAACATTGATATCAAATATTATATCCTCAATAAATGTTATGAAATATCTTGATGATTTATTATTAATTCAAAATTCTATAGATAGTTTTAAAAAACCAAATATAATGAAACTACATACCTTTTTTGTGATTTTCAACGCATGACTTGTATCCTGTAAATGAAACTAATACTTAGCTTCAGAAAGAATTGAAGTTGGAATTATCTAGCCCAGTCTGCAACATCGAATTGCAACGTAAGCATTTAGTAAATGTATCATAACTTCGCTTCCTGTCTTGCTTTCAAAGGGCCTGCTGACATCTTCGGTTTAAACCGTTACACTTGAGTAATAAAACATTAACTTATCTTTAAATTCCACTTTAGAAAGAATGATATACCTTCTTCGATTTATTATTTCCGAGTTATTCGACTAAAAAACTGTATATGATATCCATTTAACGACAAGAGTACACTAGATTTGTTTCTAGCCCAGTGGTAATTGGATAATAAGTAAATATTTACGTGTTTTTCTGCTATTAAATAATATGCATTAGAAAGTGTAAAGTAGATATGATAACAAACTTTATTCTAACTAATATACCTGTAAATTTCTAGTCTGCTAATTCTTTGTCTTATTTGGTTAAAAAAACATAAAGATTGTCTTTATAAAATAAGTTGCAATAATTGCTCATTTTGTTTTATCGGTCAGATCGACCGATTTTTCGGAAAATAGATCTAATATAAAATTTCCATCTTACAAACATTTTCTTATTACAAAATATTGTTTGTATTTAAAGCACTGAATACCAATATTGACCCCTGGGGGCTCGATTCCGAACTGCAAGGGGTCCATGTGACCGACAACCAATATTGGGGGTTCACGAGATGTAAATGGGGGTCAACGAGAATGGACCCTAGCTAAGCAGGTCTTGATCGAAATTTTAGCTTTCCATAAATGGAAGAATTCATATAAGAGAGATAGTAACCATGAACTGTCTTTTTATATTATTCCAATGAATCCTGTGATTATTCATGTATACATGTTTCCTTAAAACAGATTGTTTATCCAAAGGTTGTTTAAAATTTGATAAAATTTTCTTTAATTATGGTTTGAAGCTTTCGCTTCGTTTGACCTATATAGCACGCTGTACAATACAAAAACTCTACTTTAATAAATTCAAATGAATTTTTGTCAGTAAAATGAGATACAACTGTGTCTTCCATCGACAATATATAATTGCTGAATGGTACAGATTCTCTTCAATTTATCATTAACGCAGTAAACAAAATTCTCAGTAACCCCTAGAATACTAGATTACTGCCGCAGCTTTGTGAAGAAAATGACGAGAATTTTCATCGATTACTGTCAAAATCTCATGTTTGACAAGATTTTTTTACACCTTTTGAGACGGAATTAAAGTATTTGGATATAATTTCAAAATAAAATTTACTAAAGTGGAAACCAGACGTTGCTTATTTAACATATTTTTCACTACATTGGATGAGGTTAACTTGCAGTTACCGCGTGACAGTATAAATTTGATAAAAACAATGGCCATAATTTCAGTTTTTGTTGTCAGAATTAAGCTAATGAAGTAAAATAATGGACGGAACGAATTTTCCCAATTTCTCATAGACAAACTGCCTGGCTGATGACGTTTCGACCTACGTTCAACATTTAAATATGCTTCACACTTACTTTGAAACTATGTTTGAGGATAAACAGCGGTTTATCATACCATACGGTGACATTGAACAAACGGATGTCGTATTACAAGAAAAACTGTTCGTAATAAGCACCAAAGAAGAACTTTAGGTACAGTTCAGAAAGGGTTATCTGCAATTTTGAATTCCTATTACTTATCCTATAACCTATCGATCGCGAGAAAGTTTTTGATAGCTTTTCCATCTTCATACTTCGTGGAAAGGGGTTTCAACGCGGTTGGCAATCTTATTTCAAAAGAAAGGAACAATTTATAAATCATCGATTGAGGAGATTTAATGCTGAAACTAACCAAATTGAAGCCAAATATAGAAAATTTGCTATTAAAACATCAGGCTTAATCCTCCAATTAAAAACATTTATTTTTATTGTAGTTATTTTTTATTATCAATTTACCAGATTTGAATTTTGTTTCGTCTGAATGAATCTATATAATAAAAAAAGTATGTATATTTGTATGTATGTATTTACGTTAATTTCTATACAGATTTAAACGCGTGTACAGATTGCAACAAAAATTGGTACACATATTCTTCAAATCACGAGAAATGATACTGTGGGGATGAGAAAGCCCAAGAACAAAGGTGGAAAGAATAATAATTAAAAATGTGATCATTTTGAGTTAAATTACTGACTCAACGCGAAAGAAAGACACTCGACGAAGAAAAAAAATAGTTCCGTAATGAAATAAAGCAGAAATATTTTGATTGAATAAAAAGTATACATTTGTAATCCAGTAATACTTCATCGATCCTTGCGGAAAATATAAGTTAATTTTCGTGCCATATTAGTGACTCCAATATGGCGACCATATGTTTACATTGTGAATCTAGCTAACAATTTAATGAATTTGATCTTTCGTAATGTCTGTAGACTGAGCGACAATTATATTCTGCAGTACTCAAGGAGTATATTGAAGAAGAAATTGGGAGGCATGGTTGTTGACACTGCTGCAATAAAATTCAATTAATTTTACAGCTGTTTAATTAATGGGCTATCGGTCGAAAGTATGTACGGAACTAGGAACAGTTAGATTTAGGCTAAATCACTTCTTGACTAAAGATTAAGATAGAATTAATACTTTTTCGGGTTTATATAATTACGTACACGGGCAACGACGGGCACCCAACTAGTAAAAGTATAAAACATCATGTTTTTTTAAACTTTTTCACTGTGTAGTCAAAGTGAGAAGCACTAGGTAAGCCCTCACAAACAATTTAAGTTGATTAATGTGTAAAAATTCAATATTAGAACGTCTACCCAAAACAGAAAAAATAAGCAAATGGTCTACGAGACAAGAAAGTTTGTGAACCATGGATTCAAACCAATTCTCTAATTTCGATAATAATGTTATTTGAGATAACTAAGTTAATTGAAAAAAATGTTATTCTCAGAAATGCTTCCAACAAATTTCCCTTTAAATGTAAATCAAGACCTTAACCACTATTTATGAAGGTTTATTAAATAATCTTTGTTAGTCATATTCTTTGCAATTTTTTGTAAGGGTGACCATAAAATTTCAGTGCTTCATGTGTTGACAAAGATCACAACAGTTGATCGAAACGTCTACTCACGTTTATATTTTGCATTGTTCAAAATTAATTTCTGATACTATATGCCTCGTTACTTGTGTTATTGCTGTTATTTAATGTGATTGTAGAGGCTCACATTTCTAAATATATCTTTAAGATATTTATTTTTATTAATGGTACTTTATCGATGTTATATTTTACTTACTTCTTGTATATTTCTATGTAAATGTCTATTTGCTCGTATTTTACAAGTATTAACCATTAATCTATTATGTAAAATACTTTGATGAAGCATATTATCTCAATTTATTGTTTTACTTGCTTAATTTGTTGGAAGTGGGCTGTGACTCGAAAACTGGACCGACGAATTCCAGATTCACACCAACCATTTGAGGGCTTTCTAGGCGGTTAAACAAATACTTCTCAGCGCTTTTGTTCCAGTGCCATTTTTCTGACGCCTTTCACGTAATTTGAGAAAGCGGAACGACGATGATGTACCACACATTTCTTCCTCTTTCTTCACCCAAAGGCCGTTCCAGGTAAGGTGGCCTTTCGCTCTCAAACCGGACAGGGACAGTGTCGTGGCCCGTAGGTCAACGTTCGAAAGCTGGAACGTGGAATAAATGCCAATCTCGCCTACAGCTACCACCAACGCCCGAAAATCCGTTATTACAATATTTATGCTATTTCTTCGACCCCAGTTTACAGTGGGATATATACATAAGATTGAATAAATGAAGAGATTAAAACTTGCTCAGTTGTTCTGGATTTGAAATTCCTTATAATGGTGAGATAACATTATTATTTAGATTATTCGGGTATTCCATTGTCATGGAGTAGATAAGTGAGAAATCTAAAGTAAAAAGGGCAAAGAAATGTAAAAAAGAGAATCAAAGAAACAAGAGAAACAGAAAGAATCAATGAGATGACGAGAATGGTCGTCTAGAAGATCAGAAAAAAGAAGTAGAGATATACTCCAAGCAAAGAATGAGTTGGTTTTCAGGCAGATACCATAATTTTCTTTCTAATCACCCTTACAGTACAAAATTTGCCATTACTACCGAAACTTCTTCCAAAAAACACTTATTAAACCAAGAATTTTAAAAAATTTCATCCGATTTACAATATAATAATTATTCATCACGGACCATTCACAAAACCAAACAGAAAGCTCTTCATAACACCGTTCCCCCCAAAAACCAACTGATTTGCCAAATTGTCCCCTTTCCGACCATATTCATACCTTACATACAAAAACTTTTCTGAAAAAATCCGCAGAATCACGAATCGGTTCAACATAAAAACAATATTTACCGGCCATCAGCAAAATCTGCCACACCAAACCACCCTCAGATAAAATCTGTAGAACCTCTGTTGTTTATTCTATTCCATATGAGTGCGGCATATCTTACATAGGTGAAACAAAATGGACTGTCTCTACTAGGGTTAACGAACATCGCACGAGCGTACGACAGGATGAAGTCACGAAATCTAAACTGGCTGAGCAATCGTGGGACGATAATCACAGGTTCAAATTTGACGATTTCTCGGTATTTTTGGTCAGAACCCCATGATTTTAAAAGAAAGTTCATAGAAGCCATTTACATTAGACGCAAAAAATCAGTTTCGCAACCGAACACAAATATCCCTGAAATTGGGTTATCCTCTATTTCCAAGTAGCTAACGTGAGTGTTTCCACTTCCGCCACTCGTAAACTCTTAAACTGGTCAAGGCTCGGAGAGGGGAATGCATCCCCCCTTTCAGTCCCTTTCCTATTCTACAAGAAGGGAGTTGCTATTATGTAGTTTACCCTATGTATAGCCTGTCTACACCTTCTTCTTCTCTTCCTCTTACTCGGCTGGTTATGAAGGATGGAAGCCGATGGTTGCCTTTCCTCCTTGCCTGCAGGATATCATCATGTCGTCAACCACACTTGGCTCCCGACGAGAAGTTTCGGACCGCAAATTTTTGCCAAGTCTGGATGACTGGCTACACAGATATTTCAGCTCCTCAACTGAGTCTTCTCCGCTGTCTCTTTCAAACGTTTGTGCAGTACTGCGTTACAAAACGCTCCATCGCTCTTCTCCAATTTTCTACCCTCTCTTCAGAGGCGCAGGGAAAATACCCCTGTCCCCGTGGCTAATTTTAAAGTCACGTTCCGTCGGTACATGTGGATCTACCTGCATAAATTACTTTGGCTCTCCATGAATTTATATTTTAAAGAAGAGTATGAATTGAAAATATTTAACACAACTGAGATTTAAATAATAAAAAGATCTATCAAAACGTGCGTATCACAGTTCATTTTCTTAGACACCTTCTCTCCAAGAAGTTCCCCGGATAAACTTACAAATATTCTGCTTCCAATATGCTCGTCTACTCCTATTCTTTAACTTATTTACGATGTGGTTATAGTAATAAGTATCTGGGTTTCTTTTCAGATTCTTATATGGTACATATTGGTTATTTGATACGAGTTTCGGATTTTCTCATATTTCCACTACGAAGTTTTCCGTTACTACCCATAAAGCTTGGTTCTCTCGTAATAAGTTTTGTGATATTTACATACTTTCTATCCTTTATTTTCTTCGCTCGCATAACCACAACCCTTCACCTGTAGTTAAACAGCAGAATGGATGTTATTATCCGGAATTATTTCTCAACTGACTAGAAAATGTGTTCGAATACGAAAGATATCTAGAAAAGCTTCATCTAGTGTGGCTCCATTAACTACTTGCACGAGGTCATTAACCCATGCCTTCGGACCTTACATTCCCTTAGTAACTTCATCTTTACAGTTTTCTTGTGGAATATTCAAGTCACTCCCAATAACAATATTATTATTGATTCCTCCAGACACATTAGTTTTTCGAGCAAGCTTTTGTATTATATTAATTCTTAATTCATTCAAGTTTTCTGGACAACCCGATTACATTTCAAGTGAGCTTTCTCAATATTTTCATTTCAACCCTTCCTTTTCATATTCACCCACTTCTCCGCCAGGACTTTCCCTATACCTTCTATACACTGTGCAATCGTTGCTAAAATCTACATTACTGTCGTAGAAGGCGATTTTCGTTCACTCCCGCAGTCCGTCGCCGTCCAAGTCACTTCTCTGTATTAGTACTTTCGCCACCAATTCAAAAGACTCGTTAAGTCTTCCTATTTTGCGTCAGTATATGTTGGAGCCTTCCTGTAAGACGGCTTATAAAAAAGACAATCTGAGGGTATTTCGCTTTTTCTGACGTGATGTCATACTCGTATCCCATAACATGTTCCGGACTTTCTCTTTTTATGTCGTGGTTACCACATGAACGATGGCATTGTTTGATATCTTTACTCCTCGTTCTTCAACTTTAATCCGTTAACTGTCCTGACCAAATCTCGGGAAACGTTGTACCGTTATTATGTCGATTTCGGTTAGCCACACCACGAAGTCTCCGACAAGCAGTCGTCAAATTAATGTCTTTATTATTAACATTTAAATAGTCTTTCACAAATTTTGCATTTTCATCGTGAAGCAATTCCCGATTTTCGAGTCTCGCCTGAAGTTCATTGGTTGGTTGTTACCGAAGGTTTATTATATCTGTATCATATTGTTCTTTATTATGCACGTATTAAATTTTCAGTCCTTTCACAGCAGCCACACCTTATCATATTGAACTTACCGTGTATTCCCAGAGGTGGGCATGGACGGGGGTGGAATTTTTCAAACACGTAAAACGGCCGATATTTACGTTGATGAGAATGATGATATTTTCCCGGATGTTGTCTGTGAATAATTTCAACCCTTTTTGGCATAGGAGGGGAACTCTTAGGGGCGGGGATGAAGGGGTGTTACATAAAAAAACAAAAAACAACCGAGATTGGAGTCGAATGCGGGGTTATGGAGGTCGTTGTATTTAATTATACGATTCAACTTGCCCGTTAAGTAGTTCTTCTATCCCTATCAGTGGGGATGAAAGGGGAAAACAGTGTGTGTATGCTCCTCATGTAAAAATACTTGTGTGGAGAAAATTTGACCATAATTTTGAACACGTGATCCTTTTCTACCTGAAACAAATTCCCCTAGGAACGGGGACGAAAATTTTCAAACATCCTCAAACGGCCGATATTTGTGTCGGATAAATATTTTTCGGGGTCAATGAATTTGATACTCTTTCTCCCGATGTTGTTTACGTATAATTTCAACCTCTTTCTGCATGGAAAGGGAGCACCATTAGGGATGGGGTGGAGCGGCGTTACAATAAAAATACCGGAATAAACCCAAGATTGAAGTCATATTCGGGGTTATGGATGTTCTGAGTTGTATAATGACATTCGACATGTCTTTTAACCCATGGGGGCGGGGTTGGACGGGGGCGGAAATTTTCAAACATGTTAAATGGCTGATATTTGGTAAATAAGGATAATACCCTGCAAATTGGGAATGGTACTTTTATGATAATACTTAATACTCTTACACGAGAATTGCTAAGATTGCGGTGACTCAACACAATTATTAAAAAAATACTCTGCTTGATCTTAAAACAGACCTTTGATTTGAGCACTAGACCAAGAAGAGTCATCGTATATCCGTTGTATGGGTATCAAATTGAGAATGAAACCTTCACTAGACTGATAGGAGTTAAAATTGAATATAAAGTCTGGTTTACATTTGCAAGTGAACGCAATTGACCAATTCCGTTTACTAGAATCCATTTACTCATATCTTAAACTAGGTAAAAGGAAAACCAATTATCCGAGAATTTAATCTAGGGTCTCATATTCTCTGTACGGCACGAATAGAACAGAGTGGATCGTTTCCATGTGTCCTTGAGATCAGAGACGGCCAACTGTCACACAACCAAGGCTGTTTCTTTCTATTCACTAAATAACAATGTTATAATAGTATAGTAAACGTATTGTTTGAATATGAATGTAACATGACCGAAGACGTGGTATGAGGCTTAAAAAGAATAACAATACGATCATGTTGGATTACAAAAGTTCTTTAGATCTACTGTCCTTGGAACTTCTTCAATAATGGAAGGAAGCATGGTTGTTGCTCACAGCACCAAAGTTCTTCAGAACGAAATTAAAGTCAGTGCGTGTAATAAGTGATATCTCAACACCAATTTTCATATGATTTCAGCTACTACTTTCCTAGAGTGCAATATTTTTAGAGTGACAGGCTACATGAGGGGAATCCACGTGGTAGCATAGGAAGGGATTCGGAAGATGCGGATAATGCGGAAGGGTAGAGCAAGGTAGCCAGGAATTAGCTAGTGCCCCTGGCTATGGTTTAAGGATTCGTCTAAAAGTGATGCAGGACAAACCCTAGAAAACCTGCATCAGGTAGGCCAGGCTCTTGATAGTCTACTTAAGCCACGCTCTTCCGATGGAGGGAGAGGGGTTGGGTGTGGAGAGCAGAATTCCCTTTCCGTGCCTCGATCAGTTTAGGAGGCAGCTGGCCGACTGTTCTAATGGGAATACTTATCAACTCCTACCGCATGTCCAAGGTCTGCGACCCCGCAACATACACCTCTCAAAACAAGACCAAGGTGCAATATGTTTTTAGAGTAACAGGCTACATGAGGGCCTGTGGTAGTAGCTCCCTTTTAATAGCATAGGAAGCGATTTTTTGAAAGATGCGGAAGAAAAGAAGGGGTATAGGTCGAGAGAACTACCAAGGCCTGCGATCTGCGCGAAAGATGGGAGTGTCAGCGGAGATCTTGGAAAGTAGTTGGGGAGACGCTACTATCATTTTTAAAGACATTCATTGTGTCATTACGAGCGGGATAAACAGACACCCTTTACTTATTATCATGTGTTAAATTTTAAGGTTGAGAACTTTAACGTACAAAGTATCCTTAAAGTTGAAGAATTAAAGTTATTTGACAGTGGAAGAATGATGCTTGCAACGCTTTTATTCGAGTATTTCATTTTCTATAAAATGGAAATGAATAATAAAAACAAGGAAAAGGAAAAATGTCCATAAGTGATTGAATGTCGCAGATTGGTAAGGGTAAAAAATTCTGCGCTTGAATTAGGCAGACCATTTCTTTACCGTTCGTTTAACGTCGGATAAAACATCCCTTCGTAGCAGTCGGGGCTTAAAGTTTTATAAGAAATATTATCTTTTTCTATTATTTCATGCAACAGATCCACTCGATTGCTTCTCTTGATTCAACAAGCAAACATTTGAAATATTTGTAATGTTATGGAAATGTAATTGATTTTTTAGAGCAATACAACAACAAATGCAGTGGACATTGAAGGATATAATTGTACTTATTAAATATTAAATGTTTTTGGTTTATTACAAACTTCGATACAACCCCCAGTAAATTTAATATCTCATTCCATGTTTCCACAAATCGTAAAACCTGTTAAATTGCGAGTAATATCGTTGATACGGCACAATAACTGCATAATTGTGTTCCAAGAATGGATATATCCAGACTACTACGCAACTCACAGAAGAATGCACACTTTCTAATCAGTTTTCCCAAGCCAAATTTATCTTCTTCTAAAATCCTACCTGAGTAACAGAAATTTCCAAGTCAGAATAAACAATTCATTCTCGAACTATCAGACAATCTCTGCTGGAGTTCCGCAAGGTAGCGTACTGGGTGCCCTCTTTATTTAGTACTCACCTCCGATGTTCCAACCACTGACAACACGGAGATCGCCACCTTCGCCGACGATACAGCTGTATAGTCTATTAACAATGCATCTCTAGAAGCACCTGAAAATCTTCAGAATCATCTGGACCTCATCGAGAACTCGTTCAGAAAGTGCAGTATTTCCGTAACTAACGACAAATCCACCCAGGTCATGTTTACCAACAACCGAAATGTTTGTCCACAAGTCTCAATTAACAACACAGTTACATCAGTAAAATCAGAATTCAAATATGTAGGAATGTTCCTCGACCAGAGACTCACCTGGGGAACTCATATTAAGACCAAAAGAAAACGTCTAGACCTTAAAGTCAAAGAAATGAGCTGGCTGATGGGAAAGAAATCACTGTTATACCTCGAAAATAATTTTTTTCTGTATAAAGTCATTTTGAAGCCAATTTGGACATTAAGCATTCAACTATCGGGTTGCACAAAAAGTCCAACACTAAAATCTTGCAGCACTTCTAGTCGAAGGCTTGTTGTTGTTGATAAACGATACTTGGTACATGAACAATCAAACCTTCCACGAAGACCTGAGTATTCCATATGTAACCATCGAAAATAGAAGATTAGGAACTGCCTACCACCACACTCTCGTGGGTCACGAAAATGATCTCGTACATCAGCTAGCCCAAGAACCAGTCGCACCAAGAAGATTAAAACGACAATGGCCAAATGATCTCATCCTTCGGTTCAACCAGGGAGTAACATAAATGGATGACGATTTGAGCATTAACTATCAGAACGTTGTGACAATCGAGTTGAAGCCAAGAGTGACTACAATTCTACTTTTCTGACTGCTTAAGCAATGTAAACTTCCAATTGCAAACTATGCTGCTATTAAAAGTAATTTTGAAAGCCATTCATCAAGCAGGACTAGCAAGACGACATGACCAAGGCTGTTTTTAAATACATTAATTATGAATATACAGTTACCAATTGTAAAAAAAAAATACAACACACAATACGCCGTACATTAAAATTAAATTTGCTTAGTGGTTTCAGTGCTTCTAAGAATTTGTTTAATAGTTCCAGTTAAGTATGATGTGATATATCAGTTATTAGAACTGATAGAGGAAATTCAAGTGTTTATAACAAACCTTTCACATTTAACATTTACTCTTTCGTTTCTTTCCACATCTGAAATATTTGAAATATATGTACCAGGTGGATAAGCTTAAATACGCAATTTCTTAGTCAGTAAAACACATGTTTTTTCATAGAAATCAAAAAAAAATTATTCAACGTACCGGCTCTCGCTAACTAAACATTATTCCTATATCTCAGGTAATTTGTGGATACCACACCAAACAAATTCCTTTTTCGAGGCAAATCCATTTTTGGACGTATTCGTAAGAATCGAATTGCTGTTCAGCGAATGCGTGGCCCATCGACGAAAAAATGTGGTAGTCGGAAGGGCTATGTATGGTTAATAAGCGGCATGGAGTAGAACCTGCCAGTTGAGAGTGACTCCAAGTAGTTTCTGACCATTGTTGACGTCTGCGGAGGTGCGTTGTGGAGGAAAATCAGCTTGTCATGTCTTTGCTGAAAATCCGGCATTTTTTCAGTACTAGCACGGTGAAATTTGATCATTTGTTGATGGTAGCGGTGGTCATTGACAGTTTCACAAGGATTCAACAGTTCATAGAAGACGATACCCTGAAGATCCCACCAAACGCACAGCATCGTCTTCCGTCTGAATGGATTTGGTCCTGCGGACGATGTTGATTGGCTGCTGTAATCAACATATGGTTCCTTGCGTTTATGATTCTCGAAATATATGTATTGTTCATCGCTAGTCACAATCCGATGCAGGAACGACTTTCTATTTCGTGTATCGAGCAAGATTTCGCATGTGTTTCGGTGTTGCTCCATCTGCCTGTCGTTCAATTCACAGCACCCATTTTCAGTTCCTTTGAACCTGAAATCTTTCTGGTAACACCCAATTGTTCGCCAAGCATTTTTGTAATTGGGTTTCGTCCTCGTCCAAAAGAGCCTGTAATTTATGGTCCTCAACCTTCCTGGGCCGATTTTCACGCTTCTTGTCGCTCAGGTCAAAATTTTCAACTTTGAAAAGACGGAAGCAATCCCTGCAAGTTGTTTCCGATAAAGCACTGCCACCTCACAAGCCTTTGATGAGATTCGACCTTTGATTTTTTCAAATTGAAGGAGAAGGAAAAATGGCTGTTGCTTTATGAAATTGCTGATGATGTGAACTAACTATTGTTGACAGACGACAAACTCATAAAAAGAATAGGTTGTCCGTAGTAGCTTAATATGATCACTAACCTCTCCTATGAGCCAACAGTGGGTTTAAGCTAAGAATTTGACAACACGATTTCCTATTGACAAAATCTATATTGATTCCTGCCTATTTGAAAACGTGTGAAAATAACTAAACCTGTTATACATACAAAGCCATGTAAATCCAATCCTAACGTAAGAAACGTTAGAAGGGAAGTAGGAAAAGAAACGTTCGAAACTAGTGCATTGAATTCGTGAGGTTTAGAAACTTCATGGAGTTACATAAAAAAAGTAGCTTTTTAGTTGGGCCATTTTCAGAAGAACGCAGCCAAATGAGCACATCCTAATCTTTAATTATTCTGTATTTGGAGGCTAAATGTCAGAAGTGAGCTATGGCGGTTGTTCCCAAAACAACAATGTCGACGCTTCCGCTTCGGTATCGCTGATCCATCGCGATTAGAGGCAGCTCTCACTTCATTTATTACTAGGTCAACGGCGCGTTTAAATGTTTCACGGCCACAATGGACATATCAAGCACCAGCATCGCCTTACAAATCCGGTTGTTGCGACAACGAGTACAATTGGAGTAATGGAGACATCTTGATGAACAGATAATTTAGTCAACAGCCTATGAATTTATATAAAGAAGTTTAAGTACCAAATATTCATAAAAAAAGACTAACCTGTAAACTCAACATTGATTATTTCACAATAGTTAGGAAAATTTTTACCACAGAATTACCTATCCGGTAAAATATTTTAGTTGTGCGTTTGAAAATTTGGCTAAATGCGAATATAAGGGTACGGATGCGACGTAATAGCCGCTCCCTCACCAAGCCCAGCCTATACAATAACGGTGACGTCGAAGTAATATTCTGACATCTGCCGAGAATAATTCCTAAATAATAATATCATTTTTCAGTAGTATTCCGTTAATTATGACGCCTTTTCGAAAGGAATAACAAAAACGATTTAATGCAAATTACTTTCTATTTTTAATATTTTCCCGATTTAATTATTCAAATATTTGTAATTGAGCAAAGGATTTCCCTTAATTTGAGTCTCAAAATATAGGAACAGCGATTGAGGGCAAACAAAACCTTCATTAATCCGCGTATCAAGCAACATACGTCTAATATCAAACTTCCCAACGGTAAACAATCTGTAATCTCAAAACACATAATTAATCATTCGATTGGAAAAATGCTAAGATTTTAGACATTGACACGAGCTACAATTCCAGATTCATATCAGAGATGCTTCACATTAAATCAAACATCACAGAAATTAATGTACAGACACTCAATAATTGCTGTGATGCCTTATTGTTACGCTAACCCTTCGGTGCTCCCTCCCATTGTCGTTGCATTTTCGCCGCGTTTGAGTTTTGTCAGCTGACGAGTGAAGTTGTTTCACTCTAGGTTCTTGTGCTTTTTTTTAGTTTTCTTAACAGCTGAATAAAGGAAGAACGCTTCTAGAAACGTTCAGTGGTATTTATATCACCATTTCTTTTGTTTGAATTTCGCTATCTTTCTTATTATTAATTTTCAAAACGGACGTAAATTTTTCACTTTTAAAATTACTTTCTATATTAAATATATATCTCCATTTTTAAGATTTAAGTATTAAAATATTAATATTTAATAAATATTAATTTAATAAAGGTTTTTCCTTCATTTGAGTAAAAATAACCGAGCGATTTAATGTAATTTCGATATACAATATATCCCTTCATTTATAAGCATTCAAAATTTTGAATTTTAACAATTTGAGTCTCAAAATAAATAAACAGCAATTTACTTCAAATTATTTTTATATTGAATATACCCCTTCATTTTACATTCAAATACTTACAATATAGCGAAGGATCTTCCTACATAAAGAAATAGTTATTTAATCCAATTAATTTTAATATTGAATATTTTCCTTCATTTTTAAGATTTAATTAGTCAAACATTTGTAACTTAACAAAGGATTTCCTTTATTTATTTATTCAAAAAAAGACCGAACGTTTTAATGCAAATTACTTTCTATATTTAATATATCAAATTCAAATATTTGTAATTTTAACATAGATTTTCGTTCATTTAAACCTCACTTTTTAAAATAAGAAGAGAAAACAATTAAACACACAATAATTTCTACATTGAATATATCTATTAATTTTAAATATAAATTACTTAAATATTTGCAATTTTTAGACGTAGTTCTTTTTTTAAAAATCTTAGGTAATTTTTTATTTTTTATCTGTCGGTCTAATAATGTAATTCTCTGTGAACAAATTAAGTTAAGAATTCTGAGACTTAATTTTTTACAATACAATCACATTGTTCGATTTTGGCTTATTTGTTTGATTTTCTTAAAGTTTTCAGCTATATTGTGGGCCAGGAACATAATTTACGAGGGCAACTGCGTCGACGGAACAAATTTAATAGAATACTATTGACGTATTTAACTAATTATAACGGCGTAGGGTAGAACGGTGACTATAAATGTGATTACTACGAACGCCACGAAATTTCATATAGTAAATTCGTGCCCATACAGTTCTTCCAGACATTGTAGTAAATTTAATGATTATAATTATATTGGAGTTGTCGAGTTTTAATTTAACGTCCTGCTAGGATTTGGGTATGACGTCACTAGTTCCGGCCATAATGGTAGAAATACTCATCTTTGTTTACTACAGCCAAATATTTTCAGCGAACATTTAACGTACTATTCAAATTAAATATCATGAATATTATGATCTTAGGAGATATAATCTGTGGTAGAGGTGGAATATCGTTATTTGAGGAGACAATTTAAATTTGAGATAAAAGAAGATAATAAACTAATTTATAAAAGTAACTCTGTTAGTTTTTGAAAGCATCTTGATTTGATTTTGAATTCAAATTGTTACCGCTACCAGTTTTCATCAATGCGGGCGGATTGACCGGGATATCATAGTTGGAGCGGACTGACGATGCGACTCTTGCTGATCCTACCTTTGAACGCAAAATACATTTCAGTGAGTTGAATGGTAAAAAAACACATCATACAAATTAATTACGCCACAAAGTTTCGAAAGTCGAATATCGCAATATATTTACCCCATTCTTTAGTGTAAATTCAGATCATCAACCATCATACACGTTAATATTGTTCTTTATGATTTTCAAGACAATGTAAATAAAGAACATAGTAATTTTGCCTGTACATTGAGTAGAAACGAGTGATTTTGGAAGATCTATACTTTTAATGCATCAAGGGATCCGAAACGGATTGTGTTTGTCACGATTAATTTGTTTGTTTTTCACAAGTAGACGATTGAACCAATCAACATTCATATTATTGTCGTATTGAAGCTTAAGTATGTTTTTCAATATATAAAACTGTCATCCGCCATCTTGAGACTAAATGACGAACGTTCAAAAATCTGATTTTAACTGCTTGAGTTAGGGATTTTGGTAGGTGTTCGAAAAAACGGCTGAATGGTTTATATTTAAAACGAAAATAAATTTAATGTTACTTTAAATTGTCATCCACTATTTAAACTTAAAATAAATTAATCCAAAATTTCTATTACATTTTTATTCCACATATTTTAAGGAGCTTTCTGCAATTTACCGTAGACATCTATGAAAACAATTGTTTCTATAAATATGTATACTTAGTGAATGATCTAATGTGTAAATGCGAATGAAATAAAATATTATAGGAATTAATTTTCCTCACGCGGAAACTTAAAACGTATTCAAAAGTTTGAATTGTAATCCTAGCTCATGAGAAATAGCAAGTCGTAAAGATGTGCAGATACAGAAGTGGAAGATGAGTATTGTCGCCAAGGGGAAACTGACGCTTCGAGAGAAAACGCTACAATCGTTCTTAAAAACATTCTTACGGACGGGATGTACAGTCAGAGGCCTTTTTACCATACACTATACTTATTTTTTCTGGTGCGTTTTTTGACGTACAGTACGAGCCATGTTCAGAAAATAAGTGTACTAGACTTTTATATTTCTTTAGAAAAAAAATGTAGTTGAAAAAATTACAGGATATTGCTGTTACACTTGTTGATTATTTTTACACATTATTGCCATGTAGTGAGATGTGGCATAAGGTTCAAAAAATCCCAAGCAAATGAGTCCAAAAGCGCCTTGATGGCAAAGGCTGTGTGAGGACGAGCGTTGTCGTGCAACGAGCACACTCCTCTCGTCAGCATTACCCTTCTTTTGTTTTGAATATTCCTTTTGAATTTTTTATGGTCACACAGTATCGCTGTGTATTGATGGTCTCCCCCTGAAATTCGACCAAAATTATCTCTTTTCGGTCCCAAACACTGGGGCAATTGTTTTTTTACCTGAAATTGTTGTTTCAAAATTTTTGGCAGAAGGGGAATTGATGTGACGCCACTGTGACGAATGCCAGTTTGACTCAGGCGTGTAATGAACCACCCGCGTTTCAATACTTACAATACAGCTAAGAAAATACTCACCTTCCAATTCGAGTCGGTCAAGAAACTCGCGGGCGCTATTGACCCGATTTTTCTTGTGCTGCTCTGTCAGCTGTTTTGGGACACATCTCGCGTACAGTTTCCGATATCACAGCGATTCTGTTACTCTCTCATATAAGAAAGTTATGGAAACATCGCCGACATTTCATCCACTGTCAATAGAGAGTATCACCAAGTTTAATCGATTTTTCGCACCAACTCAGCTGTCAAAATGGAAGGTCTTCCACCCCTCCGTCGTCATGAGAATTTGTTCTGCCTCTATTAAAATCCCTATATCACTTAAAAACACTCGTTCTGTTCATAACATCTTCGGCGTAAACCATTTTAATTAGTGAAAAAATTTATTTCACGCAACTGGACACTACAACGTGAATTTACGTACTACCGCGTTCCTACGATGCTAAGCTCTGTCAGGAGTTTCCACTCTACCGCTCAGTGTTGCTAACCCTCAAAAACAAAAAATAACAATCCGTTATGGTCACAGTGCACTTATTTTCTGAACTTGCCTCGTATATCCTGAACTGAACACAGTATATTTCACTGATGACGACGGGAATTATATTTGTGGTAAGAACATTCCGTTTGAAAACAGCACAAAACATCAAATCAAGTTAAATATTTTGTTGTGAGAAACTTAATTAATTAATTTGTTTAACGTTCGAAACATTTTTTAAAAAATTGAAATAAAATTTTATCGGTACTCGTACATTAACTGTCTAAATATTTAAAGATAATAATTTGTTTTGTTAAATTTATTTGACTATGTTAAACTTCATTTAATTTTGCAAGTGAACCTACAGTTGTATTAATTTTTAATTCATTTTAGAGATTCTTAAAGTAAAATACGATGGTCTCCATTTTCCTGATTATTCTTTCTACTGGCTACAATATTATAGACATTTTACAAGTAAATATACGCTCTCTTTATATTATACCTGGACTCTAACCATTTGGAACGCGAAATCCCCTTTTACCATTTTAATAGAAGATTCTCGACGAAACGCGTAGTCGAAATATGTCGTATATCCCAGTGTTTCAGACTCTCAACAATGGCAGCGTAGCCTCAATGTTTTCAGAATAGTTTAGTTACCGTAACAAAGGTACGTTGTACTGAGTTCCGGTCTACACCCACTACAACTCCTGGACGACCGCGCATCGTATCTTGACACAACTACATATTTCCTCCTAGTTATACATTCACTACTGGTAGCTTTCACTGTCTTCAAATCACAGAAAAGATAACATGTTTGAAAGCACAATTTCATTGCTTCGTTGGCGTTGTCAACCTGCCAGTGCGATTAGCAACCATCTTGCGTGATTCATTCAGATTTTCGCAGATTTTCCTGCAGACAAACGATAGCATCAGTAATTTGCGAAAGTTTCAAAGATTACAGTTTATCACAGTTTCATGGTCTAATTCGTTATTTTCACCTTCCAGTAGAATAACGGCTCAAGTATATGTATTAATAATACTTTATGTAGCAGATTTACGAACACAACGGAAATTATATATTGTAAATAATCAATTTCACATCTCGCTTCATTTTAAACAACTTTTAAAATTAATCTTTACTTTTGCCACTGTGAATAAAAAGTAAGGTGAATTTATTTATAAAATATAAATTCTTGATTTATTGTTCCAAATAAATTTTATCCCCTTCAAAGTAATCCCCATCCGATAAAACGCACTTTTTCCAACCCTTTTTCCAGTCCTCGAAACAGTCGGAATAGTCTTTTTCCAGTATAGCCTTCAAGACCTTCTTCGATTCGGTTTTTATCTCCTCAATCGTGCCAAAACGGCGTCCCCGCATTGGCCTTTTGAGTTTGCTGAATAGCCAGAAGTCGCACGGAGCCAAATCAGGCGAATACGGTGGTTGCGGAACGATATGAGTCGAGTTTTTGGCAAAAAAAGTCGCGAAGAACCAATGCAGTATGACATGGTGCATTATCGTGATGAAGGAACCAAGAGTTGTTCGCCCATAATTCCGGCCGTTTCAGACGAATATCTTCACGCAAACGACGCATAACACTCAAATAATATTCTTTGTTGACAGTTTGGCCCGGGGGAAGGAATTCATAGTGCACCACACCACAATAATCAAAGAAAACATGACCTTGATTTTCGGTCTTGCACGATATTCGCTGGATTGGTCTGTGATTTCAGGGTCGTATGCGTAAATCCAAGTCTCGTCTCCAGTAATGATGAATTTCAAGTGGTCCTGATAGACAGCAAAGTTTCACACACATCAACGCGACGCTTTTTTTCCAAAAAATTGAGCGATTTTGGCACCAATCGAGACTTGATGCGTTTGAGACACGAAACATTCTTCAAAATGGTTTGAGCTGAGCCAAATGATATTCCAACATTATCAGCGAAATCTCTAATTGTCCATCGACGATTTTCAAGCACCAAATCTTTGATTTTTTGGACGTGGCCCTCGTCGGTAGACGTTGATGGTCGTCCAGAGCGCGGTTCGTCTTCAAGGCGTTCTCGGCCCTCTTTGAACTCGTTGTACCATTTATAAACGTTTTTTTGTGCCATAGTTAGATCACCAAAGACCTTCCGCAACATTTTCAACGTGTTCGCACAAGAATATTCGTTCCGAAATCAAAATTTGATGCAAGTTCTTTGCTCAACAAAATCACCTATTGCAAAAATCGGAAAATTCTCTTTTGGTTGTTTACAAAAACACATGTAACTCGGAGATAATTAAAACTTTTAACAAACAGACGTTTGGAAAATATTATAGACAGTCCTACCAACCTAGGAAAAAAATTTACCTGCCTTCCTAATACCCGGGAGTTTTAAATGACAATTTCACCTTACTTTTTGATCACAGTGGTATATGATGTAGTTATGATACCTGCAATTAAATGCCACATGATTAAAGATTATTTTTCTTTAAGAACTATCATTTTCACTAAAAAAAACTACTGCCATATTCAATCAGCTTGACACAATGAATTTTTGGGAAATAAGCAAATACAGATTTTAGAGATATTTTCGTTATTAATCAAATGTTATACTCCGTTACCAGCAATTATTACTGAATGAACCATGCTAATTTACTAATCTACTACAAGACGTTAGAATAATCGAATTAATTCAATAAATAAGAGATCATAATTTAATTGTAAGGTTTCGTCTTATGCTCGATTGTAACCGAACGATGTAAATTTCTTTCAAATCCAATAGTACATACAGTTCTCAGTTCACTTTAGATCCTCATAACAATTACTACACATTGCTTTCTACTGTTAACTGATTATTTGACTAGTATACACTGAACATAAACGAAGTTATAAAAATATATCAGGGTTGAAATATTGAATATGAATGTTATAATATGCTGATAACTTCAGATCTGAATTTATATAACGATGAGATAGTTTCTTTCTCAGAAACAGAAACAATAGGCCTATGATATTTATAATAATTTTGGGCCACGGAATTAAGCATAGAATTTTTAGAAAAAATCTTGAACCTGATGTGGTCGCAAGTTAAGCGATGAAACGTTGTTCATTTAATAAATTCTGTTTTCTGACTTAAAATTGGCTGTTGTTTAGTTATTCAATTGTAGTTTTCTCAATCGTCAATAATAATTATATAAATAATTAGCCAAATAACAGACAAAAATTGTTTTGTCGACCAGAAAAGTGATGACGGCTGTATTTTGGTTTAATGATGGAGTTATCTTAATCGATTATTTAAAAAAAGGAAAAACCATTACAGGAACACACCATGTATCATTACTTGACAAGCGGAAGACAAAAAAATCCAGTAATTACGGTTTAAACTGCTTGACAACCCTCCTTACCAGATCTAGCCCCAAGCAGTTTTTTTCCCCTAATCTAAAAGTTGCGCTCGGAGGACAGAGGAGGCCATCTCCTGCGTAAACAATTATTTTGCAGAGAACGACGCCGAGAACTATTTTGACGGGTTAAGGAGTTGGAAACAGCAGGGAAAAATGTGGAAACTTACGTGAAGACTATATAGGAAAAAAATAAAGAAAAATGTATTGTATCTTTGTTAGGTCTGAAACTTTTTATTCCGCCCTCGTAGTTACAATAGTTTTAATTTATTCGAGGAAAATATTGGTAAGCAGAACTAATGTTTTTGTAATATTTTATAATTCAATTTATGATTTTAAGAATTTTGCGCTAGTTGAATTATGTTTTATTGTCTAATTAATCTCAATGACATTTAAAATAATTAATTAATTACATAACAAGATAATCATAATAACATTCTAACAAAAAAAATATTTTAATTCCATAAAACTTTAAGCAAATCCTTTTCGCAAGGAATTGGGGTTCAAGTACAGTGGTCTTAATTAGTACTTAGCTACATTCAAATTTACTATATTTTGTCGAAAGTAAATTTTATGGACGAAACTTTAATAATTGTGGGTTTGTAGCAAGTACTTCCTTATGTCAGCTTCAACAATAGATGTCCAATTTCTATCTCTCAATGCAACGCGAAGAATCTCTTGCTTCATATTATAATTCTGGCTGTTATCTACTAGCTAAAACTATACTTCGATTTTTTTCTCCGCTACTACAAAACTGATAACTTCTGGAAGAGTGTCGACGAGGGATATTCTCTCGCAGGCAGAACCTTGTAGGAGAGACACGAAGGGGCTACCTTTGGGGATGTCTTTTCCTCTCCGTTTTTTAACTAAGGTTCCCACAAGCCGAGGCACCTCGGCCTGTTTTGAGAAGTGTATGTTCCGGGGTCACAGACCTTGGGCATACGATAAGAGTTGTTCGCTGTTTCCATTGGAACAGTCGGCCAGCTGCCTCCTAAACTGGTCTAGGTACGGAGATGGGAATGCTGCGTCCCCACAGCAAACTCTTCTCCCACTATCGGAAGGGCGTGGGACAAGTACCCAATTCCCGACCTACCTGATGCAGGTTTTTCTATGGTTTTCCCTGCATTACTTTTAGGCGAATGTCGGGTAGGATCCTTAAACTATTGCCCGGGGGCCCTCGTTAACCCTTGGCTACCTTCCTCTACCCTTCCGCATCCCCCCTTTCAAATCCCTTCCTATGCTATTAAAGGGGAGTTGCCACCATGTGGATTACCCTTATGTAGACTGTTACCCTAAAAAAAAAAATTAAGGACATTTATTTCTAAATCGAAAAAATTTTCGCCGCGAAAGCGGCTTTCCTAAAATTTCCTTTAAAATATTTTCGTATAAACGTAGCACTTGTGTCGTTTATACCTTAAAAATGTTCACCAATTTTTCTCCATCCCTCCTAACTGCTATTAGCCGTTATTCGTCCCAAGATGAAGAATCTATACAAATATAAAAATGATTGGATACAATTGCCAATAAATGATAAATTATGACTCTATCTGTTTCGCAGGTCCTTGGAGGCACGAGTGTGATGAACGGGATGATGTACATGCGTGGCAGCAAACGTGACTTCGACGAGTGGGCTTCCTTCGGTAACGTTGGCTGGAGCTACCAAGATGTGCTCCCCTACTTCATCAAGTCAGAGGACAACCTTCAGGCCCACCTCATGGACCCGGGTTACCACGGCGTGGGTGGCTACTTGACTGTGATGCAGTTCCCGTATCATCCACCTCTGTCACATTCAATTCTACAGGTACTGGCTTTAACGAACTACCAGTATTTTAATGTTAAAAATTAAAAAAATTAAATATAAGATTTGGAGTCTACTGATATCTGCGACCTTAACAGTAACACCGTTATTACAAGATTATATCATTTGCATTCAGTAATTATCAATTGTAAAATAAGCTATACCAAACGAATTCTAATAAATTCTTGTCAAGCCAAGTAAACACTAAAATGATCCATTTTTCTTGCATTAAATTCTCACCAATTGAGTAATTGATTTTGGAACGTGCAAGACTCATATTGGAGTAACCATGGGACTCGGCGTTTCAAACAATGAAAACTGGTCAGTCAAGGCTGAAGGAATCAGAGCTGCAGCAGGAGAGTCTGAACTGTTCCTTGACTTCGATCTACTAAATACAGTCTAAAGGTTCCCATTCACGTATAGTTATCCTGCAGTCGGGACCTCAGTTAACCAGATGGTCTGTTAAAATTTTACCAGACACGTACAGGCCGTCTACCGACCGTCTGTAGTTCCGCAAGAACTGACGTGTGTGTTGGAATATTGGCAGTTCTGATCGTCAGCACACATCTTCCATCTAGAGGGTAAATTTCGTGTCTTTTCCAACTGTTGTCTCTGTGTAACATGTCTGTGTTAAGTAATAAAACAGAATTTGCATCATGTTTTCACACCCGGGAAGACCAGGGCGAACTGCACGCGTGTGTTAGAAGTAGGGATCGTCTGCAGTCCAAAAATTATATCCACAATTGCCGTGTTTGTAGTAACTAAAAGGAAAATCTTAAACGAAGAAACGAAAAAAATGAAGCTTATGAAAGCTATTGAGTTTTTCCAAACCATAAATGAAATCGTATAAAATAGTATAAATAGAATAAAAAAGAAAATTATTAATCTTTGATGTGCATTCAGAAAGAGGTGAAGGAAGTTCGTCAGTGAAAGCGTTTTTAGGTAATGGTTCTGATAGTATTTATGAACCAACACTGTGGCACGTCAACCTGCTATTGTTCACACCAGGTCAAGAAGAGCCTACGAACAATTAGTAAAAATATAGTACAGACGTTCTTAAATTTTTCTTAACTGTATTAATTAAACCAAGGATTTCCGATTCTTGTTAAAATTAAATGGTTTTGCTAAAGCCTTATAAATGCAGTTAAAAGTTTCCGGTATTATTTTTCCAAGAGTCTGAGGAGAAATAATTGCAGAAAACTTCCAAACTTCGACCGGTTGTCAAATATCTCAATGTTACAACAAATCTTTCTTCATCTGAAATACCTTTCCTCATTACTGTATTCTATTTAGAAATTTACAGGTTTACTAAATCTAAAAGCTCGTGAAAACATGTATAGTCCATTCGTAGGTAATCTTTCGCACATTATCTTACTAATGACATATGAGACAAGGTTTCACTTCGTAAAAGTCACTCCTTCACCCAATACCGTTTTTTCAAATTTTCTACAAATTCCTGTAGTAGGAAGCGCTGCTATTTATTCTGTTTTTCATCATGTTTTCACACCCGGAAAGACCAGGCGGAACTGCACGCGTGTGGTAGAAGTAGGGTTCGTCAGCAGTCCAAAAATTGTCTGTAGGGTTCTTCAGTTACACCTGAATCGTGGGTGGTGCGCAACACTTGGCATCGTCAATACAGATCTGACAGTCCCGGAACTGCAGGATAACTGTACGTGAATGGCGTACCAGAGGTTCGGTGTGTCAGCGTCATTTGTCTAATTATTGCTGTATCTCTGTATTGCTGTATCGATAAAAGTTTTAGCTATTCGAACTATTGACACTTTTTTCTCCAAAACACAGATTAAAATTCTAGTTTGATCAATAAACAATTATCACTAACAATTAAAAGGTTTCTACTTTCGCAATTATTGGTTTAATTTATTATTGAAAATACACTACACTTTATTTTAATGCATTTTAGTATATCTAAGATGTTTATTATGCTGGTATAAAATTTCTAAATATCCTTTTGTAGCTTGCCACTGCCGGAAAAGTCGAGCGTTAATGCTGTGGCTCAAAATCTATTTTATAATGAATTGAAATAATTAGGCTTTTAAATTGATATATTTTTGGTGTGTTCTATTATCCGGATTAAATAAAATATTCGCAGTTTTATTTCGAACGTAGTAACATTAGGAAAATAACACGCAATATTATTTCTTTCACCCAGTTAGAAACTCACAACTTCTCTCAACCTGTATTTCTGTCTTTGATTATTAATTTCATTTCGCGTCACGTTATTTACATAATTGATTTTCAGGCTGGCCGTGAGCTGGGATACCAGGTGCGCGACCTGAACGGAGCTTCTCACACAGGCTTCGCCATAGCACAGACGACTTCCCGTAATGGATCACGCCTGAGCACTGCGAAAGCCTTCCTCCGTCCCAACAGAAACAGGCCGAATCTCCATATAATGTTGAACTCCACAGTCACGAAGATCTTGATCAACGAAACCACTAAGGAGGCTTACGGCGTGGAGTTTCTCCGTGGCGACACAGGCGGCCGCGACCGTGTATTCTCCAGGAATGAAGTGGTTCTGTGCGGTGGCGCAGTCAATTCACCGCAGGTGCTGCTGCTGTCAGGTGTCGGTCCCCGAGACGAGCTGAAGGCGGCAGGAGTGACTCCCGTGCACCATCTGCCCGGCGTCGGCCGCAACCTGCACAACCACGTCGCCTACTTTGTCAACTTCTTCATCAACGACACGGATGCGCAAGCGCTCAACTGGGCCACAGCAATGGAGTATCTGCTGTTCCGCGACGGACTCATGTCCGGCACGGGCATCTCCGAGGTGACTGCGCTGGTCAACTCCCGCTTCGCCAACCCCGCCGACGACCATCCTGACCTGCAGTTCTTCTTCGGCGGCTTCCTGGCCAACTGCGCGCGCACGGGACAGGTCGGGGAGAGGGCGGCTGCCGAGGGTAACGGCAGTCGTGTCATTAATATCATCCCCGCGTACCTGCACCCGAAGAGCCGTGGCGTGCTGCGCATCAAGAACGCCGACCCGTTGGCTCCGCCGCTCATATCACCGCGTTACTTGACACACCCAGACGATGTCGCCGCTATGGTCGACGGAATCCGCTTTGCCCTACGTCTTGCAGAGACGCCGGCCTTGCGTCGTTACGGCTTCCGCCTTGACAAGACACCTGTGCGCGGATGCGAAAACATAACCTTCGGCTGCGACGCTTACTGGGAGTGCGCCGTGCGGAGGCAGACGGGACCTGAGAACCACCAGGCAGGGTCGTGCCGCATGGGTCCACCTGGGGACGCCGGCGCCGTCGTTGACCCGCAGCTCCGCGTGCACGGCATCGACCGTCTGCGTGTTGTCGACGCCTCGGTCATGCCAAAGGTCACGTCGGGAAATACCAACGCGCCCACCATCATGATTGCTGAAAAAGGCGCCGACATGATCAAGACTCGCTGGCTCGCCAGGCGCACGTGGCGGTCTTGGTACTAACAATCAGATCAAATATCTCGTCAGATTCCCCGCTGTTGCAATTAAGATAACCTAAAATAGTCCTAGGATATGGGCTAGAATTAAAGGGGATAGATTACTGTTCATATCAAACATTCCTCTGTTTGTATCTGCGTCATAATTATTCATATCGAGTGTACAGCCCTTAGAGGATCTCAGTTGACGGAGACAACTGCAAGATTAACACTGACTTGAAAAGTTCGTGTGCTGGGGTTAGTATTGGTCTCCACTTACATTAGACAGTATCTGTTTTTTCCCCCATTTGTTATTATTTTCATAATTAAGGGTCACTTTCTAGTTTTTGATTTGCACAAATAATACGACAGTTATCCGACATATAACACTTTTTTGAAAATTCTGTTACGGAATGAAATATTAACATGTACAACAAAAAAATGAACTCACTATTATGAAATACTTTTATTTCCAATATCATAAACCACCAAATTATTTAACTTCCTCAGTTACATGATGAATTTCATCCTCACTTTGTTACGAAAACTTAAAATACTCCATATCGATTATTGCCGAGATGCTTTTTGCGAACTTATCACTTTTACGAAGCTAATAAATTATAACAAACTCTTATCATAGTTGAAATAATTTAGTTGATTGAAATTCTGCAATTGTCTTCTCCAACTGAAAAAGCGTAACGGACGATAAATATTCTTGTGCGCGCAGCTCCGGAGGAATATAAGGAATATTACGTAGGAATCCTTTGCGCTTTAAACTGTTGTCATTTTCACTCTTCATTACAACACGTAAATCTGGCGAATTCCTGAATAAGTGCCTGGGACTAGTGCTATTAAGTGCAATTCTTTCATGAATAAAAGAACTAGTAGATTTAAGACTTATCAAGATTTATTAATTTCAATGAAATATCAAAAACTGGATGATAATTCGGGTGAACAAGAAAAAGGTGATGGAAAATATGACCGAGGAGTGGAATTAATACACGGAGATTATTATCATTTAAACAAATTAATTCATTATCAACACATTATTGTGATGAATGTAGTTAATTTGATTAAATAAGTGAAATCGTTCGCCACTTGACGAAAAACCTTTAATATTCAATCGTTTCTGCTTACCTGACAATCACTGTAGTCGGTAGTTTAAGTTTTATTATTTGTATATGAAACTGCAATAAGTACTGGTTCTTCAGCGATGTACACAAGACTTACATTAGTTTTGAACACATTGCCATTTGATGTTGGTTCGTTTAACTATTATTCATACACTTAAGAAAAAGAAAATTATCTTGAAGTAGTTGCACTAAATGCAAATGAAATTTCAATATGTTATACTCTGTCAATTCTTTTCTGGATTCAAATATATATATAATTCGAAAACTGTATTTTTGGTAAGAATGTGAGCTTATTAGATATATTTATTTTTTCTTAAAATGATTGTTTTGTAGATTTTGTACACAATGTTTCTGTTTTTAAAAACAAGTAATAAAGTTAAATGTCGTTTTAAACATACACCACTCGTTTAAGTTGATCATCAAAGGTGTTTCATATTAATTTATCTTTGAATTTGTTTTCAGAAATGATTGTTGGAGCTACTATTTCAGTGTTTGACTATAAAGTCAAAGAGTAGCTCTTCTTTGAAAGACTCAGCGATTTATTTAATCATTCAGAGAAACCTATATAAGTAAGAATGATAGAGTCCAATCTAATTAGAAAATTACATCTTATTTATTACGTCAGTCGTATTAGTAATTCAAAAACATTCACAAAAAGAATATAATTTTCTACGCTCAATGACTCCTTTTTACCTTTCACTTGTCCAAACTCAGTATAAAACAATATTGAACTCTGTCTCAGCACGTGAGTAATAAATATATTTAAATATATTGAACATGAAATCCCGTTTTCTGAGAATTTCTGTCTCGTCAGGCAACTACAGGAAACGGAATCAACACGACAGGACTGGTGGTTCAGGCACTTGAACGCAGGTATCGTAAGTCGATCATCAGGTTTCAACCCCCTGGATTATAGACGACGGGATTCCTCTCCCCAAATACTTAAAATGAACAAAAAAACACATATTAGACATAAAATTAAAAAATACTTTCTGAAAGCTTCGTGTCCCTAGTTACGGTCGGATCATTCATTAAATAATTAACATAATTTCCTGTGAATATAGTAATCGAGTACGAGGTTTATGAAAATAGAAACTTTTAGCGTTTCTGCTGCAGTACGAAGAATCAATTCATACTTTAGTGATCGTTTGAACGTAATCACCTACAGCACAATATAGCACATACTTTGATTGTAAAAATATATCTTCTCGGCTAAAGCATAAACGGACAGAGAAAATAAAAACAATTATTTTATGTCTCGTTAACTTCCCGAGAAGGGAAAACTTAATTCAAGGCAATCAAATCAAATTGACATTCTTTTACCAACCATAAGAATACTCTTCAACAGTAAAAAATATACACGTTCTCCATGTAGACTACTGATTCCCAAAGTTGTTTATATCGACCCTAGGACTTGATTCTGAACTGCAAGTGAGTGAAATAAAAATTAGGGGTTCACGAGAATGGATCCCAGATAAGCAGGTCGTGACCGAAATTTTGGCTTTCCTTAAATGGAATAATTCACATGACAGAGATACTTTCTATTATCTCTCTTTTGTATTATTCCAATGAATCCTGTTATTACTCATGTATACATGTTTTGTTGAAACAGATTGTTTATCCAAAGGTTGTTTAAAATTTGTAAAATTTTCATTATTTCTGGTTCGAAACTTACGCTTTGTTTGACCTATATAGCAAGCTGTACAATACAATCACTATATTTTAATAAATTCAAAAGAATTTTTGTCAGTAAAATGAGATACAATTGTGGCTTACATCGACAACATTTAGTTGCTAAAAATCTGAACGGTAGATTGCATCAATCTCTTCAATTTGTCAATAACGCAGTAAACAAAATTCGAAGGAACGTGTATAATACAAGGTTATTCGCGCATTTTTGCGAAGAAAATGACTAGAACTTTCATCAATTACTCTTTCACACTGACGTAAGCTGGCCGTCAAGACTTTCTTACACTTTTTGAGACAGATATTGATAAAGAAATAATTTTAAATGAAAATTTAATTAAGTGGCATGGAATCGTTGCTTATTTAATAGATTTGTTCACTAAAATACTAAAAAAAGTGAGACAATAAAAAAAACTTCATCCGGAATAGCAATTAGCAATTTGGATTATAGCGAAGCTAGACCTCTTGACACGGGACAGAGTAGGAGTGACGTTGGACGTCCGCGTCCTGTATAACCCACACAGTTGGTCAGTCTTCGAGTGAAACGTCGGAAAACGTATCTGGATAAAATGTGATAGAAAACATAACGTTGCATAAACTTCATATTACAAGGGCATTGGAATACATAAACAAATTCCATCTTAATTTACTTAAAAAAATGTCACGTGAAGTAGGTCCACTTGTAACTTATTAAAATTACTTTGTGTATTTGTACTAGTTATATTTAACTATATTTATAGATGTTCTGTAACGGCTGGAGTTATAATTGATAATATAAAGGGATCGTTTCAAGTATTTATTAATTATGGAATTGAACATGGACAAATATTTACATGAAAAACATATATAAATTATACGTGTTCAGCTAGCCGGGCAAATTACACAGATCCCTTAAATCTCAGGTTTAACCATGAACTACGGTAACCCCCCTAGGCACGTCAAGGATTGAGACACTTGGCAGTTACCTTGCGTGGATCTCTGACCGTCGTCATGTTGCATCCGTGCCAGTCCCTCTCGTACTCTCCGAGTCCTCTGGATCAGGCAGGCACGTTTCAGAATTTACGTCCGTCTCTGGCGACGGTTCATTGAGGAAAATCTCCTATAATCTCTTCACAGCACCTTCGCTGCATGTAAAATATCGATATTCTCGACCATTTTAGGTCGATCTTTCCTGAACCCAGAAATGTGATTGGTCCAGGCAGTAACGAGTTTATTTAATTTTGGTATTTCTGGAGACATCGTTTCCCATGCTGCGACACTCCGAGGGTCCACCTTCTACGAGCCTATGTCCAGGCTGAACGGATTATCTATTCGCCACGGCTTTTACTAGACTGGACTGGACGGTCACGGTTCTGGTTCGGATCAGTTACGGGACTGTTATGTGTGATTTAACGTTAAGGCTGGAGGAGAATGGCTACGCTGACCACGTGACATTCATAATTCCAGTAGATGTCATACAAGAAGACAGTTTGGCAGCGTCCTAGTAGATCAAGGGCTTCAAAGAGTTGTAGCGCCAATGATAATAATAATAAATAAATGTTATGAGTATTTTTTTCCTTCCAAAGAGAATTTTATATTCCCAGTTGTATTCAAAAGATACATTCATAAACTGTTTTATAGAAATATATGTATTTGGTTGAGAGTATGTAAGATAGTTCAACAGTTTTCAACTTATTTTAAAGATTCAAAGTTCTGTCTGGAATACATGGGTTGTTTGATAAGTCTGGTAAATTTTTATGAAAGATAGGGAAATTTTTCACCTTCGCGCACTCCTTTCGAAGATATTCCTAACATTTTGAAACATGTGCCAGTCGTAGTTTATTGTTGGCAGCCTTGTGTAGTGTTAGATGTGTAGTCAGACGGAGACAATGGAAAAGAATAAATTTCGCGTTGTCATTAAACACTTTAATTTGAAGGGTTGGAGAGCTGCACAAATAAAAACCGAATGGGATAAAGTTCATACCAAATCTGCTCCAGTATTGAAGACTATTTACTTCTGGATTCATGAGTTTATTTGAAGCAAAGGAAATGAAACTCGATCCAACCGTTCAATAGACGTCACCACTCATGAAAACATCGAAAAAGTTTACAATATCGTAATGGATTAACGAAAACGTAAAGTACGTAAGGTAGGTAATGCTTCTCATCTGAAAGAGTGCATTTCATACTCATGAAAAACTAGGCATAAAAAAGTTTTGGCCGCGGTGGGTGTCGCGACTGGTGACATTGGACCAAAAAAAATTTCAACGCAGAATCTATAAATGTAACCAACAAAACTTTTACTATTTAAACGTCGATGAACCTTGGATCCATCACTACACTCCAGAGACCAAAAAATAATCAAAACAATGGACAAAAGCTGGTGAAAGTACATCGAAAAGGTGAAAACCGTTTTGTCAGCTGGAAAGGCGATGACCACTGTCTTTTGGGATACTCAGGGTATAATATTCGTAGATTTATTGGAAATGGATCTACCATAACTGGTATCTATGTATTATGCTAGTTATTGGATCGTTTAAACGGGTGCTGATTGAAAAACGACCAAGATTGGCAAACAAGTAAACAAGGACAAATGTGCCAGCGAACACAGCAGCAGTGTCAATGGCGAAAAGTGTACGAGTTGGGATTCAAATTATTTTCTCATCCACCTTATTCACCAGACCTAGTACCGTGACTTATTCTTGTTATAATGTACTGTGAGATTCCATATTTTATTCGCCGATTTTTCTCTGTAGATTATTCTCTAATTTTTGTTCTACAAAACGCAACGTCGAGTTCTCAACGCTTCTCAAACAACAACAATACAGAAAATAAATAATAAAATATTTCGACCTTTATTCAAGCATGAAAAAAACAATTACGTAATTTATTTTATTTTATTAATTTAAATAAATATCTTTTAACTAATAAATTATGGAAAGTTTTTTTCTTCTGTTTTCAACTTCTGAAACGCTAGGACGTGCTTTTTTGGAAACCTTCAATAAATTTATAGTTAAGCACGCTCTCAACAGAATCATTCGATTTTTTTGGAAAGAATAATAAACATCATCCAAAAATTATAAAACGGCACGAAAATTGAGATTCAGCCACGAAGTGTCATCATTCAACAAGTTTCCAGGAGGTCATCAGCAGGGTGTGAGCGCGGACATTCTGGTCCACCATTTTCCCCATCGCGGAAGCTGATCGGATGAATCAACAGTTCTTCTGGGACATCAGAGACAAGACGGATTGCAGATGTACTGACGTACTGAGTGGTGACTTTAAAATACGAGAATCGATTAATAAAGTGAAGCGGTCCTGTGACAACATTAACCAGCGCGAGTTGACAAAAAATAATTATTTGAATAATAATTCAGTTTACACGTACTATTTGCTGTTGGTTTTTGCTTTTTTTGTTTGGTTTTGTTATAATTCGTTAATGTGGTTATTGACGGCCCTTGTCATCATTCGGTCGCCATTTATAAACAATTATTTTCATTACACAGGTAATGCCAATCTAGTAAAATAAAACCCACTAATATTATATTTTTTTCTGTGTTTAATAGTGTTGGTGGGTGCGGTTGGCATCAGCGTCTGCCTCACAACTTATTTCCAAAACCGATTATAGGTTTTTGGTGGCTCCTAAACAAAGTTAAAGTTAATTACCGAGATGTTATGTGTTTTTTCGTGAAAGAGTAAAATTGTTAAAAATAAATATATTAAATTGAAAATTGATGGTACATTATTTTTGTTTTGTGTAGTGTGTCAACCCCAACAAACCTGAAATATATGCTCTATCGACTGAACAGGCTGGTGCAGCTATCTTTATCAGATAGAACGAAAGGTCGTACGCAGTATTTATCATACGTTCTTAATATTGAAGAAGTACGGCTTTTACAGTACATATGAATGTATTTTCTGTTACTCTGCTATCTTTGCCTGGAGAGGGTTCACATGATGACCGAAACCTTTAGTAATTTAATTAAGTAATAAAATAAAATAATTTATAAATGTCTGTTAGTGGCGGTTTTATCATCAACATTTATTTGCACAGACGTTAAACTTGACATATTTATGATTGCTGGTGTCATGTTGTGATTCGGAACCTTTCTAGATTTGACATAATCGTTGTTAGTTTGTTGCGTGTGTGAGCAGCATCTGGCAAATGGCCTAGAGCAGCGTGTCACGGAACTGCAGGCCGTGACGCAACAACGTAACCGCGGAACTCGTTTCCTGCGACCTGCTGATCTTGAACCGCTGTTTCGTCGGCGAGAGCAACGCTCCCGATTTCGTTTCGTTACGCCACTGCCTACCGAGAATATCGTACTGCAAGACAGTTTCTACACTTAAAAAGAGATGTGCAAACCTGTTTCGATTAGACACAAGTGATGTAATTTTCGACACTTGTGCACAAAGGGTGTATTCGAGTTACGACGGAGCGCACTTTGGGACCTGCAGCCGAGAGTCGTTGGGCAATGCCGAAAGTCATGACTTCAATTTGCTATTTCACCACTTTAGCTAATGAAGCGAACGTAAACCTTATATGACGTAGAGTTGCAGTAAATAACATTTATAAGTATATGAATTCCTCAGTGTTAAAAATATATATTATTGTAGGCTTAAGCAACGCATTCAATACCATCCTTGTTATTTTCTTTTATATTGCATATAATGAAATACACTGATGAATCATTTGCAAGAATATAAATAAGTGAAATTTTGCATCCATGCATTACAGAAATTGCAGATATTCTTCTCTTTGCAAATGTTCACAAACAGGTAGTGGATCATCTCTGCTCTGTACAAGAAAAATTTATCTTGCAATACAAATTTTAAAACAAACAGATTAAGTACAGTCACTAGTTCCTTTTTACTGGAATAAATTTTCTAACTAAAAACTTACAACGGAAATAATACACTCATTTAAATGAAAAACTGCATGTATGGTCTTTTATTTAAATCTGGCTCGTCGTGAATTTAAAAATTAATTAATCGACAACATTTACTTAATCCTTATTTTCAGATAGCTGGGTGCCCGAAGTTTCCCGAGATGTCAATTATGCATAACCTCTGATTAGACT
This sequence comes from Zhengitettix transpicula, assembly GCA_037074705.1. Taxonomy (NCBI): domain Eukaryota; kingdom Metazoa; phylum Arthropoda; class Insecta; order Orthoptera; family Tetrigidae; genus Zhengitettix; species Zhengitettix transpicula. The sequence goes on along the minus strand of CM073591.1, from coordinate 180,967,971 downwards.
CCAATCTAGGAAGCTTTTGAGTTATTTTTATGTAACGCAACTAGACTCCTAGCCCTAAATGTGTTCACTTCCCATTCCGAATGGAGTTGAACTCATTGACCCTGATATAGTTTCATTCAACAAATATATCGCCGTTTCAATACATTTGAATTTCCATCCCCGCTACTGTGGGTTAAACAAAAAGTTTTTATTCCACGCAAAAATCGGCCGGTTACATAGCTTAAAAAATTCTACTCTCGCCCACCTGTGCCCAAACCCTCCAACCATTTCCCTACTTCGCGCGTTACTCACGTTGTCATAAATGAACTCAGCGACATCCATAAATACGATCCTTGAATACGCCTCACCATTATGGATGGGCCAGCGCAGCGGAGATGCACATGGAGATCTTCGCCCTGGAGAGGAAGTGCCTACCTAGTTTGGGACCTGGCACGAATGCACAACCTTGGGAAGCGGATCCTAGAAACCTCCGTGAGATTCTACCGAATGAGCTGGCAATGAGCTGGTCTCATCTCTAGGTTACTACGACCCTGAAAGAAAGATAAACAGCTACCGACCTTTGTCGATCATCCTGTAAAGTATAACTAAAATTACTTGAATTTTTATTATGTTATAATATTAATTTATTAATTATACGCACAAGCCCTCTTACAGCTTGTACGCTATTGCGATAAATATATTCATATATTTACATATATTTATTTATTTAAAACAAATAACCTCATAATCCACAGTAATTATAAGGAGGGGAGAACTTCGGTCGGCAGAAGCAGCGGAAGGCGAAGAAGAAGAAGCAGCAGCGGTACTAGTTTGAATGAATGAGAGTATGAGTGACCGTGTGATTCAATTTTCTGGAAACCGTAATGGCTTTGACAAATGTTCTGTATGAATGTTTAAACCAAACGATTACACTTTAGTAATGACAAAATATTAGTATATTATTGGTTTATTATTCGTCATCGAGGAGCAGATTACACGAGGAAGGAACTCCGACCACTAGACTAGGAGGCTGAACCTCCAGTTAGATGTCACCGCTGTATGCCATAAATACGATTTGACTCGAATCTTGGTTGTTTTCGCGTTATTTTCTTGTAACGCTCGTCCACCCCACCCCTAAGGGTGGTCCTTTCCAATATTATAAGGTGTTGAAATTATACTCAGATTACATCAGTAGAAACATCAATCACTTTGACTCCTAAAAATATTTATCAACTCAAATATCAGCTGTTTTAGCAATATTGAATATTTCCACCCCCGCTCCTGCGGGGTGGCAGGCGCTTCTCACCACTGCAGTGTTTGTTTCCTGGTTCCAAAGAACACGTGTACGAAATTTGGTGAAATTTTCTCCACTGGTGTATATTTTAATACGGAACATACAAACAAACTGTAGAGATTACAAATATGTAATTAATTAATCATTTGTTTATTAAATTATTCGCCGCGTAACTCTGAGGTCAATAACTGTATTGTTTGGCGAGAATGCAGAATGATAATGGTTGCTACGAGGTAATGACAAAAAAGCATATAAGACGCTCAGAAAACTCAGTTCCCAGCAGTTGTCAGATGTAGAGATAGTCAGAAAGTATTAAAATGTAAAATCCGTTAGCCAGTTGTTCGGATATTCAGACAGTGTGTGTTTGGAGGTGTGACGAGATGGAATGTTAACATTATAACAATAAGATAGTTAGCGACCTGTATGTAGTCAGCAAACAGTTTGATATTCAGCGAAGCGAAATTGTTTAAAAGTGTTGAAAACTGAGAAGAAAATAGAATCAGTGCTATGGCCTGTCAGTGAAATAGTGTTCTAGATAAAAATTAAAACAAATCACGTGTGCACAGACCTGAGCAGCTTAAACTAAATGGTATGTAAAAAAAAACATTCATCTGTAAACCTTTAAGTAAATATCTTTTACCGCCAGATTTCTATAACTTTGCTATATTTCTGTAACTTTTCAGATTTGTAATAGTTTTTGTTAATAATATAAAATTTTGTTACTTTAAGTTTAAATTAATTTTATCTTCTGTCTTTATTAGCGGCCCAGAAATTAAGATTTCTCATAAAAGCTGAGGCATTAACTTAAAATGTAAAATCAACGGAGATAAAATTTGATAAATAAATAAATTTTATATCTTTTTAAATAATTAGTTTAATTTAATTTTCCGTCCTTGTTTATTATTAAAATTTTGAATACCACATTATTTGGCACTCTAACGTGCAGCTTATTATTAATTAAAATTTTGATACTACAATACATACGTCCATACAAACAAACACTCTGATTTATTTATTAGATTCTAACCAACATGTAGAACATTTCCAGGACTCATTTCCGAACACCGATTTCTGTGGCTGCACTGACGAGGGTTGTTCAAAATAATTTCTTTTTCGATAACTTACTTTATTTCTCAACATAGTCTCCTTCCTTGTCTATAAACTTGTCCCAGTTTACAATTTTGTCAGCCCATCACAAAAATAAGTTTTGTCAAACTGCAAAATATTCCGTCACGGCCTCGATCACTTCCTCATTTTATGGAAATTTATTCCACCAAGCCAAATTTTCAAGCTCGGGAACAAGAATAAGTCACGGTACTAGGTCTGGTGAATAGGGTGGATGAGAAAATAATTTGAATCCCAACTCGTACACTTTTCGCCATTGACACTGCTACTGTGTTCGCTGGCACATTTGTCCTTGTGAAACAGCACTTACTTGTTTGCCAATCTTGGTCGTTTTTCAATCAGCACCCGTTTAAACGATCCAATAACCAGCATAATAGATAGGAAAAAGAAGAATTTATAATTATAAATAAGTGGTAGAGAATAAATAGAAATTAGGCAAACATTGTAAAATTATATCAACAATTACTACTACTACTTGGCGTAAGGAAGCTGATAGCCGGACAGTCGTCCAGGGATCCAGGTTCTCCTACTGCAGAGATAACACGAATTAGTTATGGAGCGTTTCACATATATCCGGCCCGATTCCTCTAGTCTGCAATTTTCCTTCTTCGTCAATTGTGTTCTTTGACTCAAATATGTTTATACTATATTTTTCCATTATGATGCTGGAGGGTGTGGAACGACTTATAAACTTAATTAATGATCGACCCGTTTTGTGGGACAAAACTAGAGAAATACATAAATAAAGATCATACACTAGAAATACTTGGGAAGAAGTTTGAAGAGAAATAAATATGAAGATATGGATGAAAAAGAAGTACAGTACAATATATTGATTTTGTTTAAACAATTTTTAACATATTGAATATTCTGGTAATTATAAAAATAAAGATTTATTAAGCACATATTATGCCAATTTTGTTTTCTTATATATTAAATGTAAGACAACTGCCATTTTACTGAGACCGTATGAGTTAAATAATAATTCATCATCGCTTTTCTTATGTCAGTTGCTTAAATTCCTCTTCGTACTCATCCTCTTCTCGTTGTACTTCTAAACCCAGTTATAGACTCAATATCCAACAATTTGTAACCGTCCCTTTCAAGAGCAAAATTATGTAAAACTTAACAAGCCTTTACAATATAAATTCAGGGTGTTAGTTTATAGCTCTGTGAAACTTCATCCTTCGCTAACACATTACACAAACCTTACAGCTCTTGAGAGACGATAATTAAAACTCTATTTGGAATTGACAATGAATGTCTTCTAAACAGTCAGATCTCGACATTTATTTTTCTTAAAATATTAGAATTTATCTCAAGTCCGAAAATAGGAACGAAATTAATAGAGCCACTCGAATTTTTATTGTATATTTTATATTATGTCTGACGTTTTGCTAATACGAAATATCACGATGCTTTTGTGCGATTGTGATTTTCAACGTTTGTATAGGTGGTATCGCACATTCCCTGAATAATGTGTTGTGGCGTTGAAAATATTTTTCTATCCGTGTAAACAGATCTTCGAAATTTTCAATAGCAATACGAAAATAATTAAAAATCTTATGTTCATATTTTCTCACCTCCTCAAAATGAGCATTGAATGCCCCCAAACACGTCTCGTTTCATAATCATTGGATAAACCCATTGCATAATGGTTTTTACAGTTTTTTTAAACGTCCATACTAGACTATGCAAGGCAATAACTTATCTCGCTCTGTCTTCGTAGAATATCTGAAGGCCGACAACCGGCTGTAGCTTTGCGCAGTGGTCGGCTAAAATATAGTTCATACTATTGTCAGGTAAGCGTGAAACGAGCCTTACATGACCCATTGTTCTTTGTTTGGGTGTGACACATGGTCAGTGTGTCGATTCTTCCTCAGTCTTAACCCCAGTTTTCATGACCAGGACGAGTCCAAACATCCATGTCCATGCCTGGATTCGAACCCGGGACCTCTGCGTGCAAGGCAATGGCGCTGGCGAGCAGATCGGCACTTCAACAAATTACGATTCATAAAATATGGATGAATAGGTTTTAACATTAATGGTGTTGGGACCATTTTTAATGTGTAACATTTCTGCAATTAGTTTTCTATATCTTAAATACGAACTTAATCCCAATTTATCTGGTGTTTGTCGTGTAAAATATTTTTTGATACAATCGAAAGTTTGTATTGCGTTTTTTAGAGTAACAGACTGCATGAGGGTAATCCCCGTGGTTGCAACTCTCCTTTAATAGCATAGGAAGGGATTTGAAAGGGGGGATACGGAAGGGTAGAGGAAGGTAGCCAAGAGCTAACTAGGACCCCCTGGGCTAAGGTTGATCGTACCCGCCATTCACCTAAAAGTGATGTAGGGAAAATCCTAAGCAACCTGCATCAGTTAGTTCGGGCATTTGGTACTTGTCCCACGCCCTTCCGATGGCGGGGTCGCAGCATTCCCGAAGTCCGCACCTCGACCAGTTTAGGTGGCCGCTGACCGACTGTTCCAATGAAAATAGAGAAAAACTCTTGCCATATGTCCAAGGTCTGTGACCACGGAAAGTACACATCTCAAAACAAGCCGCGGTGTCTCAGAATCATCGTCGACATGTAATTTTTTTAAAATTTAACTGGTACGTGCAATACTGTATTCACTTTAATGTTCCCCAATTATGTTGCCTGAAGAGTATCGTCCATAGTGGCAGTTTTTGGCAGATAGTGAGACGTAGTAATGGCTGCGGCAAAATGACAGCTCAGTAATCTTAATTAATAATTTGGGAAGAGAACAATAATTTTTAAATATGGTAACATTATTATCAAGTTCGATATATACCTCAAAAATATCTTACCACAAAAACAAACGTAAGCGTACAAATCAGCCATAGTAAAAATATTTTCTGGTGTAAACTGGATTATAAATTATTAATGGCTTTAACTAAGCGGCCAATTTTATATGTATCTCATTGAAAATGGAAGCGTGACGCTATTATGACTCATTTATTAAAATTATTATTATAGGAATGTATAAGCATAAATACACGTCTGCGGTTGTGCGTTGTCGTGGAGGAAAATCGGCTTGTCATGCCTTTCCTGAAAATCCGGCCTTTTTTCAAGCAGAGTACGGTGCAATTTGATTAGTTTTAGATGGCAGCGGTGGGAATTGACAGTTTCACAAGGTTTCAACAGTTCATAGTGGACGAAACCCTGATAATTCGTCCCAAGCGACGATGTTGATGGTTGGCCGTGATCAACATGTATGATTTCTTGCGTTTATTATTCTCTAAATATATCCACTTCTCATCGCTAGTCACAATCCGATCCATGAAATACTTTATTTTTTGTCTGGCGAGCAAGATTTCTAATGTGTTTCAGCGTCGTTCCATCTGCCTATTATTAAATTCATATGGCAGTTATTGTTCGATCTTTGAACTTTTCGCATGGCACATGGGCGCATGTAAATGACTGGCTGAATAACAACCAATTTCTCGGCAAGCATTTTTTGCGATTGGCTATCGTCCTCACACAAAATAGTTTGCAATTGATGGTCCTCAACCTTCTTGTGTCGATTTTCACGTTTCTTACCGCTCGAGTCAAATTGCCGTCTTCGAACCGACGAAACCAATCTGTGCACGTTATTCACGATAAAGTACTGTCACTATAGGCCTTCACAAATATTTTGATACGATTCGCAGCCGATTTCTTGAAATTGAAGCAGAGAAGCAGAGATTCCCGCATTGGCTCTTCTTTTATTTTGGCAAAATACAAGACATGACTACAATTGAAAAAATGTATTTTGCTAGTGATGAGCATTGACTATAGCTTACAGATGACAAACTTATGAAAAAGAATGCCTTGTTCATAGTAACTTAATATGAGCAATAACAGGGGATATAAGCTTACACCCCTGGTATATGTCACTGAGACATTATTCTTTGGATGTCGATGCCTGAGTCTGAATGTGTGCGTTTCGTAGGATTGTACGTAATTACCCAATGAAAATCCTTAAAACACACTAAAAATTCAGTTTGATCCGATAAATTCATATGAATATGAATTAATAGCGTTGTATAAATCGTTTTATATTAGGGACGTGTTTTGAAACATTTCACGCTCATGATTTGATCGCTCAAACTATTGTTATTGTTCCGAAGAAGCTGACTCTCTGAGGTCAAAGATTCATTTTTATTGTCCTATAAAAATTGCTAGATTAATGAACACTATTCTATTAACAAAATGAAATAAATTATTCATAATTTAATGTAAACAAGTACGCTACGAAACTAAACTCTAATTCAGTTAAACATATGATTAAATATTAAATGCACACGATGTTGACGAATAATACGCATAACGACAAAAGGGGTAAAATTCTAAATTAATTTCCCCTGAAATCTGTATAATTATGGTATCAAAGTGTTAGGTTAGGCAAGTTGACGATATATCCGCAACTTTCATTCTTTTTCTCTCACAATTCATTGCATCTAACTTTAGGCGTTACACAATGGAGAACTTCATGAATATGAGATTACAAATCGCTCATCTCTAAAATCAAACGCCTTGGTGTGTATCAGAGTATTCACAATACAAAAATACTTTTTTACAATATCCTCCTTCCAGTTGTAAAGAACCACAATAACTACAATTATCTCAATAATCACTGTAACAATATTTTAGTGAAAGAAGAGTTTTCACAGTACAGAAATTCCTCGATCGTTTCACTAATATTAAAACAATGTTGCCCGCAAAAGTGTTGTACGTGTTGTCCTACTTCATATAATTTAATTTGTATTTCATAGCTATGTTATTTAATATTCATCGGATCAGCTGTATAGATTCATAAGACTTATTACGGTTTACATCTTTTCTTGTCTCTGACGATGTTACCGTGTGCAAGTATTAATCTTTATAAAATAGATACCCTTACATTCCTTATATTTTGGATTGACGTTTCGTTGTTCCTTAGTGTTACACAGAGGAGAAGTCCAGAAATCCAGACACTCACTCCGATGGACGCACGAAACCAAGTCATATGGGTGACATGCGACCCGCTTTCTCTTCCTTATTGCCCCTTCATAACAGCGTCAGTCCCATAAATTAATTTCAAGGGATGTAATAGCGGCTATTAATAACACAGGCCGACAAAAGCGAATCGAGAAGTTATAACCATTTGTAAAGAAATTACCCAATAGCTAATTGCGGGAAATGTATAAACGCCTTTCTTGTACAGCATCAAGCGTAGAAAAAATGTTGGATTATTGAAAAATAAATACATTTCAAGGAAACCTAATATTCTGCACATCGCCAAATGGATTATACTTTTAATTCAAGTTTCAGCCCATTCATTGGTGAGCTTACTCTTACGAAATCCTTATCGTTTCGGGATATCCATTTTGTTAACTAAAATGCATGATATAAATTGGTCTTCCAACTGCCCGAGTACTCGATAAAACTATTAAGTTCTTTGTGAGTTCGAAACAAACGCACAATGATCTCGAACAACAGAGTCCTTCGTTACTAAAGTCGAGGAGCTTCTTACAATTCCCTGTATTGCTCACGTTCCTTTGTCCTCTACCCTGACCCTTTTCCTTTTTCGCTCGCTATCAGTACATATAAAGTAACGTCTTCGCCAAATACGACTTCTAGTCCATACATTCCTTATTTGTGATTATGGTCTCGAAAGAGAATATTCTATACGTGCTTAAGTGTGCATTCTCCAAAAACTACAATTAAAAATAGAGACGTCAGTAGGTACCTAACGTTAGCGTCATCATTCTTCCCCGAAAAATAACGGTTCTATTTTTTACCCTCTAGTCGCTCTGTTTCGCTCTCACCTTATAAACGAACTCTTACTCTTATCTGTGGCCCAGCTCTTTCATCGATGCTTGGGGCTAATTCCGGTTATGGTCCACCTTTCTCCAATAGAGCAAATCGATTCTGGACGGCCAGTGAAGTTTTCCACAGTGTTTCCTTGTTATTCCCACAAATAAAAAGTACGTAACATTATTATATTACCGTGTTGTGCACATGCCTGGGCTGACAGCGACAGAGACTTGTATAATCTGTATTTAAGTCACGGTAGTAGCCTGACTTGGTGTCGTCCCATTTGCGGGAAGTCACATTTGAGGGAGACCCAGGTAGATTGACCCCCTGGAACCAGAGGATTGGGAAAGGCCGTACTCACGCCTCATTATTTACCTAGTGGACTTTTGTCTGTCAAACATCTATTTATTACATTTGAAATTTTATTATAAAATATTTAGTATATATCAATTCAATGCACTGAATTCACTGAATTTGTGCGTAAAATATCAAGTAGAGATGACTTTTGTAAAATACGTGAACTTTGATTAGCTTTTACTCCGACATTGGCTATATATCATTATCATTTTTCTTTTATTCTCTCTATAGTGTATTATTTAATAAATAAATAGATCATATCGACAATATCAACTTTCTTAGGTTGTAATTACCAACTTTAATAACATCAATAATTTTAGAGAAAAGAAAAATATAGACGCAAATTTTGAGTAAATAAAATTAAATATATGATACTAACCGCTGTATGTAAATAACAGTAAGCGAGATTTGTTTTCTTTGGAGAATAAATAAGAAATGATGTGTGAAATTGATACATAATAAAATATATAGTTGATAAAAAACAGAATTGTGCTCAAGCGGGTCATAAAATCACATTTGTATTATCAAATAATAATTTCCAACTAAGTAGCGTATGTATTACTTTTTTTATTTAGACTGGCAGTACATAAAACCTGTTTTATTTCATACAATTACAGTACATAAAACATAATCCTTAAAAAGTTTACTACGTCACAGTCTTCGTCATTCATCGCAGTAATTCTAGAAATTTTCCTGTCTAACTCAATGTATTTGTCCTTTCCTCTCACTCCTTCTAAATTTAATTCAATTCTTAACTTGCTTGTTTCGATTGTTCCGCTTCACATTTCAAAACATTAATGATGTTGACTATCCATGGGCTTGGTCTTCCAACTTGACTATTCAATTTATGATTCCATCCTTCAAAGGAGTAATCAGTCCCATTAATGGATTGTCTAACCACTGATCTACGAAGTAATAAATAATACACCAAGTTTTTCTTCTTCTGGCGCTTGTATACCCGGTCTTTCTTCTACATCTTCAGGCTACAGAAACGCTAGCGCTATACACATTCGGACGTTCAGCCTAACTTCGCAGTTGTCTTTATATAATTTCGTAATTCCGACGTCCTGAACTATTCTCCAAACTCATAAAATGAAAACAACAATCACGAACCCTGGCCAAAGAAAATACCTTATTTCGTGCAGAGATAGTGGATGCCTCAAAATCGAAGATATCAGTTTCAGGATTCCATTCGGGTCCATCCCGAAGAAGCAGTTGAAAAAACGTAAGTTGCCTTCTTCTTATATTGAAGAAAGGCCAACACAACCGGTACAACGTTAGTTTCATATTTTGTGCTACATACAACTGCATGTATAGCATATATTTGGGCAAATTGCTGCATTTTTAAAAGTCCCGTCCATAGAAAAGTTTTTTGTATCTTTAAACACTATTTTCCTTGCGAAAATCAATAGTCTATTTGGCACACCATCATCAAAGAGAAGAAACCAGCTCCCGTCAAACATTTGTATTAATTCCTCACTGATAACCACATCGTCTGATTAGTTTGTCGTTCTCTGCGACCCATGAGCTTTGGTGTTCTACTCAGTTCAGACCCGAACAGTAAATTATTTGGTATAATTTTTCTTCTAATGGTCGTAGAATTATATATAGTAAATATTTTATAATAAAATGTCAAATGAAATGAATCTAAGTTTGATAGAAGTCCACTAGGTAAATAATGAGTGAAAGCGTCCTTTCATAATCCCAAGCTAACCTTTACCTGCTATTTACCGCAAATGGGACAGATTTTGAGGATACCGCAAATGGGCCACAACACAAGGACTGACAAAAAGACTTCCAGAATTTTCCGAAATACCTTGAGAAACCCTAAATTGGGATGATCTAACGTTGAACATCTTCCACAATATATATTGTAGAGATTACCAATGTGCAATGAAAGTTTTATTTAATCATTTTCCTTAATATTATTGTCCGCATAATTTTGAGGCCATAATATTGTAAATAACAGTGAGTGTAGCGCAAGAATGCGGAGGTTGGAAAGGTTTCCACTCTATTACTGTTGGCAAAGCGTGTGTAATACGCCAAACTTTGTAAAAACAGTAGAGTTGTCTGGGAGCCTGGCCGGTGGTGGTCATGGTGAGTGTGTGGTCTAGAAGCTCTATAATACAGTTGATATGCAGTGTGGTTTGGGAGCTCAAACGATAATGTTCGTAGTGAGGTCTGTCTTGACAATGATAGTCAGTGTGTCTAGTTTTGAACGCCAGCCGAGGATAACCATAGCTAAGGGTGTTCTCGTGACTAAATAATTAACATATTTCAGCAAAGTCTATGCTGAATAAAGGCTGAAAATATCATATTCAGCGTTTGGTATTAAGTACTTTTAAAGTAAAGCTGAGAGATAATAAGAAGAACGAAATAAAGTTCTCGAACAATTGTTGGAGAGGCGTCAAGTGGGCAGTGGGTCGGAATTTAGTGAAGTGAAACAATGGTGTGAGCAGTGTAATGGTCTGTTGAATAAATTTTTCTTTAAAACAAAAAAAGTGCGCAATGAAAAAGGTACCATAGTAGCTCTAAATAAACTGTTATGTAAAAACATTATATTGTAACCTTTTATATAAATATTAGTACCTCAGATTTCTCTAGATTTATCTAATTCTTTTTATATTATTTGTTATTGTAAACTTAATTAGATTTGTTTTGTAACTCTTTTGGTGCTAATTGCAAATTACTATAATTATTAGAGGCCCAGTAATCGGTCCTGAAGATTTGAGTCTCGTTAAAAGCTGTGTTTTTAAAAAAATATGTACATAAATTAAATTTTAAAAAAATTGTAATAATTTTTTTCCTTTTACCTGTAAATAGTCGTAACATTTCAAAGTCTGGCATAAAAATCCTGTTAATTATCTTTCATTTTAAAATTAGTTTTCTACTTAAATTGGTCGCAACGTGTTGGCTATATATTAATAGTTTTTAAATGGAATAATTCAATATATACAGTATAAAGGAATAAAGAATCGTATTTATTCATGCAACTGTAAAAATATTTTATAAACCTAAACCTACTTAACAGTAATGATAACTCGTCACGCATGTAAAGTTTTTTAGATTAATTATAGAATGAACACAATTAACGTCTGTTTTTTTAGGGTAACAGGCTACATGAGGGTAATCCACATGGTGGCAACTCCCCTTTAATGGCATAGGAAGGGATCTGAAAGGGGGGATGCGGAAGGGTAGACGAAGGTAGCCAAGGGTTTACTAGGGCCCCCGGGCTATAGTTTAAGGATCCTACCCGGCATTCGCCTAAAAGTAATGCAGGCAAAACCCTAGAAAAACCTTCATCAGGTAGGTCGGGCATTGGGTACTTGTCCCATGCCCTTCCGATAGCGGGAGAAGAGTTTGCTGTGGGGACGCAGCATTCCCTTCTCCGTACCGCGATCAGTTTAGGAGGCAGCTGGCCGACTGTTCCAATGGGAACAGAGAACAACTCTTACCGTATGCCCAAGGTCTGTGACCCCGGAACATACACTTCTCAGAACAGGCCGAGGTGCTTCGGATTGTGGGAACCTTAGTTCAAAAAACCAGAGAGATGTGAAGGCATCCCCAAAGGTAGCCCCTTCGTGTCTCTCCTACAAGATTCTGCCTGCGAGAGAATATCCTTCGCAGGTACTGCCTGCTAGAGAATAGCCCTCGCAGACCTTCCTCCCTTTAACGTCTGTAAAGAGAAATAACATAAATAATGAATGACTCGTATAACAGACAGTGAAAGAAAGTAATTTTGAACAATACATATTTTAAAAGTGGGGAGTCCGGCTTTAGTATCGACAAAGATCACAACAGTTGATCGATTAAAATTTGTATTGTTAAAAATTAATTTCTTTTACAGTCTGTTATGCGGGTCGTTAATTACTTATGCGAATTGTAGAAAGTCCAATAATTAATTGACGTATTTAGATATTTTAGGCAAACTTCAAACAATGATAACGTACTAAAATTCTCATTCTTGTAATTTGTTTGATTTGCGTTTCACACGAATATAAAAATACGAAAGTGAATATATTTTCCAAAAAGTCAGAGGTTTTTAAAGTTAATTAATTGTTAAGTTGAAAGTTTACAATGACATTGAAAATATTCATACAAAAATAGAAAGCTACATTTCGTCCTTACTTTGGGACTTCATCAGATGTTACATAGAACTAATATTAAAAATTAGACTTAATATAATAACTATGTTGGATATAAAAATTTATCTATTCATGTTTTGGTTATAAGTAAAGTAATTAATTATAAATAGCATGGACCGACTTCCATGTATGTGTATCAATATTTTCAATATTAAATTCACTTCACAATTAATTAAAGTTACACGTCACGACTTATTGGATTATATATACACGTTATTATTATTAAATGACTGGTAAAATTATTTCGAATCCAAAAATGTTTTTCTCAGCGACTTAAGTTACCAGGTAGAGCTGGCACGAGCAGTTACAATAGATAATGAAATTAGGAAGGGCCGTAGGATAGATTAGTAGTTGGGCCCCTGCGTCCAGTTAGTATGACGCTTTCAGAGCAGGCGGACTGCGAATCGGGTCCAATCTCTCCGAAACACTTCAAGAAACAAAGAAGATTTATTTAGAACATGTGCAAGAAGTAGGAAAACCCGCAGCTGACCAGTTCCGGGTGAGCGAGCAGCGTCAATCGTGAAAGAGTTGCTAGCTTTAGCATTCCCTGTGGCTTCTAACGTGGAATAAAACATTCAGTAAAATATATTAGAAATGTTTCCAGCCTATAAAACTATTATAATAAGGATGCATTATCAAAAGGAGAGGATTATTCATTGTCGAGTGTAAGTACACATTTGGCATTTGCGGTCTGCTCAGTTTCCGATAGGTGTGACCACAATTAAAGCATACGCCTCGTTGAAGGATCAAAATGGAGACAGCTACAGAAGATGAAATTATTAGATTTATAATATTGTTATGCTCACTGTACACATTCGGCGGGGCGCGGAAAGGTAAGACGAGCACGAGAGTGTACAAACGAACTACAGGTGGCGTTGTCTTACCTCGCCACACCTCGGCGTCAGAGTTTTTTTTCTGCACGAATCAAAGGAACGTAAGGAGAGAGGCGAGGCCTCACGAGTGTTCCTTCTACACAATCGGCCTTACTCGGTTGGTTTTTGTGTAACTATGTGTTTATGAAAGTCATTATTTTTGTGAAATTATAATTTCTGAAATTAAGAATGCGCCTGAATAAAATTTGCATTACGCAGTGGAGCAATGAATTTACTATTGAATTTTTGGAAGCATACCAAAATGAATCCTTCCTACCAATATGAGGCATTCGGAGTAAATATTATTTAAAAAATAAAATAATTGCATAAATAAATAATTATATGGCCTTGATTCAGGAAATAACTGTTTATTAACACAACATTAAATATACGATGACGTTTCTTCCTCTTTTTGGGGTCTCATCTGGTTTTGTATATAACTGACGCAAAAATTTTAGACCTACCTGATGCAGATTTTTCTAGGGTCTTCCCTGCATAACTTTTAGGTAAATTGCCGGGTAAGATCCTTAAACCATAGCCCGGGGGCCCTAGTTAACCCTTGGCTACTTTCCTCTACTCTTCCGCATATCCCCCTTTCAAAAGTCAGTACATAACTTACATAGCATATTTATAGCACGTAGCACAATTTTGATTACCATAATGAAGAATGACAATATTATTCCAGATTGATGAACGAAATGTTTAATATTGAAGAGATCCTAATAAATTAAGAATGAAACTTTGAGAATGTTTTTTTCTATTATAATGTTTAAAAATTTTAATCTATTTATACCTATAAAGGTTGATGTTTTCCTTTATTTAAGGACCTCAGATAAATATAACTGTTAAAAGATTTGTATCTACATTGATCAATTCTAAGCATATTTATTAAACAAATAACTATCAATTGGAGCATTTTTAGATATACTTAGAAATTTTAACCCAGATAAGTTTAAGAAATGTTGAACATTAAACTTGTAATACATTCACTTAATTTTAAAATCAAGACTGATTCTTTAAGCCATAAAGTTGCTCTTCCGAAAATTTATACATGCTCGATCATCGGTCAGGATTGAGGAAGGGGTCGGGTGGGACGGACGGCGCCACACGTTTCTGCAATACAAAGGCCTTGGATTATCCTGAAAAATTACCCGAAAGTAATTACATAAAATATTATGCCATATATGCTAATTTTGTTTTTTATGTCTTTAGTATTTTGAGTTTTGTCAACTGACGAGTGCAGTTGTGTCGCTCTAGGCTCTTCTTCGCACTTGTGAAAAGGGACAAGGATACCAGAATCGTTGTGTGGTATTTATATTATCAATTATTTTGTCTGTATTTGGCTTTCTTCTTATTTTTTTTTATGTCTTTAGGTTTTGAAATTATCGTGACTTCATAGGTTGCAGTTCTGAGTTAATTTAGTTTATTACTAGCTGGGTGCCTGGCGTTGCTCGTCGATTTATTTATATAAACCCAGACAAGTATTTAATTCGATATTAATATCTTGGTCAGCACGTAATTTAACGGTCATCAAGAGCGTCACATTTTTGAACATTTACATTTCACGCCCTCTAACCTACCTACGCCGATGGAATGTTAATTTCATCATAACGGGTATGGTGGCTCACTGTACCTTAAATGTGTCGAGAAATCTTAAGAGAGCCAAAAAAAAAGAGAGTCCAATATACCCGCGGTACACCACGTCACGTACTGTCACGTGATTTAACGTCAAGTACTAAAATTGTGCGATACTATCTGCCAAGGTTGACTTATGGACCACAGACACATTTCTGTCACTGCGATGTCATGGGTTGTCACTCTCCGTCACGTATCTGTGATTTGCACTCGCACATATTTCTGATGTCACGTTTCTCAATCTGTATTATGTTTTCAACGTTGTTAAAAAGCGCTTGAGGATTCCTTGGTACTTTTTTCCAAGAGAACAGAGCATTATTTTAATTAATTATCTTAAGAATTACTATTTATTCTTAATAATCCATTAAAACCTAACCGTCATAAAATTCTAACTCCTGATATCTCCAAAACGGTTGCTCGTACACTAATTTCTCATACAAGGAAAGTTTTAGAGAATCTAATTCTCTTTATCAACGCATTATCGCTTATATATATTGTAATGATTTTACAAATATTAGAATGATAAAATGACAGTGCATCCATTTAAATATTAAAAAGAGAGGATGATTTAATCATAATTAAATTTTTTAAAAATAAACAAATACAATTAATTTGATTAATGCACTAATAATTAAATTTACAAAAGTTATGAAAGAAAATTTTACAACAGTTATCAAAAATTAACTTTCAATTTTATATTATTAATTAATATTTTACAATGCAAATTTACTCTTTCTCAGGGTTTTTACTGGGCCTTTAATAAAGAAAATATTAGTTAACAATTAAATTATTATGAAGCCATTATGGGCCTACTTCATCAATGTATTATTTACTATGCAAACAAAACACATAAAATGTTAACTTTAATTTCTAAACGACACTCGAAATCTCAAATCTGACAATAATTACCTTCACTTAATGGTTTACAAATATGAATTCAGTGAAATTGTAACTTACAGTTTCTGGTAATCAGGGCAATTTGACTCGTTCATTCACATACACACACGTCACACTTTATAGCAAGCCATTTTTCACACTGACTCTAATTAATACTATTTTTAGTTTGCCAAATGTTATTCACTCGTTCCGACGAGCACGAGCACTAAGAGTTAGTTGGTGGCGGGACATTTTAGAGGACGGAACAAATTATACTAGAGCAGAGACTAGCCATCATTAATGTATTATAAAACAAAGTTGTGAATTTAAGACAAAGTAAAAACATTCACGGAAGTATTACCCCGTAAATATCGCTAAGTTAGCAGTTTTTACGTCTATCAGCAGCCAGGTAAGGAGTGCAGTTTTACGTCTGTAGCCAGCCAGGACAGGAAGTCAGTTTAAGTCCAAAGCGGTAAAAGACTAACAAATCTACTAATCATAGGATTCGTATAAGGCAAGCAGACATCAGATAGCTGACAAAAAAGAGGATCATCCGAGTTCCTGGGAGCGTATCAATTTTCACTTCAATAGAGTAAAATCTGTGAGTCTTAGAATCAGTGTAAAATTTTGCAATAGTGTATTTCCGAAACCAAAAGGAATGATGCTACCAGCTGGACACTAAGTAAGTAACAAAACCAAAACTAATGATTAATTGTAAACGTAATTAAAGGATAGAGTCATATTTCGTTCTCTTTTAATTTATATTAATTAAAGCTCAATAAATGTATATTACAATATATACTATAAATTTCAAAATTGTTCAATTATTGCGTGTAGCGTAAGAATGATTCTGTGGGGTCTTAATACGGTTTCTCATTGGCTAATTGCTATTTTGAATTGGTCATAAGGTAACTATTGTTACTGTGTCTTCGATGGAGGGTGACGGTGCACCCCTACGAGTGTCCATAAATTTTCAATAAAATTAATGTATATCGTTGTGAGATAATTTGAAGATTCATGCTGCGAACCGTGAGAACGGTGCTATCATAAGATTTCCAATTGTTACATTTTTTATATATTTATTTTGATGGTCAGACTTAGATTGTTTGGCATACTTACCATTAGGTGGTGCTAGGGTGAAAGGAGAGGGGATTAATTGAAAAGTAAAAATGTAGCAGTTCCTCATGTGAGGTCGTCGAGATAGTCTGCTGGTAAAGTTTGAGAGGTGCAGTCGCGGTAAGCCCGGTTGTCGTGCGTAGTAGTCACAGAGACGAAAGCCTAAGAAATTACATGAACAAGTTTAATAATCAGTTTTTCTGTGATCGTTGAATACAAAATATTAAAATTGTTATTCTGGCTATCGTTAATAAAGAAGAAAATCACAATTGGGCAAGGTTATCCATAATCCTACTAGGAGTAGGAATTTTATATACCAATTTGGACTTGGTAACTAACTGGCTGGTGATAAGCGATGAACTACCTGGTGACGTATCGAGTCTTTTTGACATTATTATATTGCTTGAATTCCCTGTAAACAGTATCTCGGTGAGACATCACGCGTACTCCAGCAGAATTTCTTAGTCTGGTGATATTAAAAATTGAGTGTTGTGATACTGTGTTTGGAATTAAATGGTTAATTATTTCAAAATTAAGAGTTAATTGGTTGAAGTTTATGTTTTTCGTAAATTCTGTGCGAGTGCAATTCAAGCTTGGTCATATATGGCGTGTAAAGTTCATCTAAATTTCGTAACTAGTTTGTAAACATAGTATAATTATTTCTTACCGTCAAATTTCTGATTTCATTCTATTTATTATTTGTATTTTTGGGGGAATGGCTACCTTCCTCTACCCTTCCCCATCCCCCCTTTCAAATCCCTTCCTATGCTATTAAAGGGGAGTTGCCCAACGTGGATTACCCTCATGTAGCCTGTTGCCCTAAAAAAGGGGGAATATTTAGGTAAATTAATTGATTTAAATAGTTTTTCCTATAAATTTTTTTTGCAAATTCTATAACTGTTTTTGAGGCCCGCTGAAGAGCCCGGAGAGAAAAATAAGAGACTCATAAATTAAAATCCAAAGAAAAATTATATAAAAATTGTAAAAAATAAGGAACGTAGGTTTTCCCGGTGTAACTACTGGATAAATTTTTCTCGGGATTACAACCGGGTAGCGTCGTTTAATTTCCACAACGTTTCGATGGCTTTTACCTCCATCTTGTTCAGGGGAAGTGCCGTTCAATGTAGGTAGGGCTGTTTATATAGCCCAGTCCGTGGTACCGGAGCACGAGCTGTTTTGATTGGTTCTGGTACGTAGGTGGTAGGGTAGGGGCCACTCGTGGTATCCTCTTCTCGCTGTCTCTACATGCATTGAACGGCACTTCACGTGAAGAAGATGGCGGTGCAAGCCATCGAAACGTTGTGGAAAATAAACGACGCTACCCGGTTGGAATCCCGAGAAAACTTTATCCAATTGTAAAAAAATTAAGTTTTTGTTTCATAAATTTTTCATATTTCATATTTACTATTTACTAATTTCATATTTCAGAGAAAACTTCTTAGCACGTGACGAAAGGTACAAGGATCCCAGAAACGTTGTGTGGTATATATTACCCTTTTTGTCTGAATTGCTTATCTTTCTTATTCATTCTTATATACATAATTCAAAAATCCAATTACAGTCTGATTTAATTAATACTTGCCATTTTATTCCAAATATATGTTAAAGAAAATCAACTATCAAAAACATTATAATTTTCTAATATCACAATAGCCTTTAGAATTAACATAATAAAATATTGAGACTCTATTTTGTAAACCAAACATCAGTTAGATGCCAGAAAGATTAACAGTTCCGGAGTGTTTGAAATATAATTGTTTATAAATGCAGTTATTTAATTATATGTTTAGTTTTTATTATTTTTTTAAAGTATTCGACTTTTTTAAAGTCGCTGATGAAACGCTCATAAGTAATATTTATATGCATAATATAATCGAAATAATTACATTTTTTGTAAAATAATTACATTAAACAGACTTTGTTTCAGTGTTTTTTTTAGTTTTGGAGAAGAAATTCTTGGCTAATTATTTTTGTGTGTATATGCAAACACAAAAAACTTTCACACTTTTCACAACTATTTTGTGTTTTACATTGTTTATTATTTACTTGAATCATGAGCCGTATTTTTTCTAAACAGTCGATATTTCAGTCGGATAAATATTTTTAGGGGTCAAAGATATTGAGTGTGTTTCTACCGATGTTATCTCAAACACTGTTGGGGTGAGACGCATCTACCATGGGAGGGGTGCACCCTTAAGGGTTAGGGGTAGAGTGGCATTACATGAAATTACGCAAACATTCGAGTTTCGAGTCGAGTCAGAAGTTATATTTGTCACTGTGTTTAATTATGACATTTAACTAATCTATATAAAAATAACGCAAACACAATCGAGATTGGACTCGAATCCAGGGTTATGGTTGCCAGTGAGTTTAACTATGATATTAAAGTTGCCGTTTTAGTCCTCCAAGTTGGGGTGGTTAGGGGTGGAAATCTTCAAACAGATAATGAATCGGATAAATATTTTCGGGGTAAAAGTGATTAATAGTGTTTGTATTAACGTATTTCAGTAAAATTTCAGCATTTTACGGCATGGGAAAGGAGCACCCTAGGGTTGGGGTTGGAGGTCCGTTACAAGAAAATAACTCGAATACAACCGAGCCTGGAGTCAAATAACCGAAGCTATGGATAACGACTGAGTTTAATTATGACATTCAACTAGCAATTTACTTCCCCGGGGCGGTGTTGGTCGGGGGTGAAAATAATCAAACATGGATAATCTACAGATTTTTGCGACGACTAAATATTTTTCGGGATCAATGAGATTCATAAAATTTCTCTACATGTTCTCTGAGTATAACTTCAACCCCTTTCGGGCGTAGTAGTAGAGAACCCATATGGGTGGTGGTGGAGAAACATTACAATAAAATAGCGCGAATACAACTATGATTGGAGTCAAGTCCATGGTTAGATGTTTCTCAGTTAAATTATAACATTCAATTGGCCATTTAACCCCCAGGGGCGGGGATGGATGGGGTGGTCGGGGGAAGAATTTTCTAACATGTTAAACGGTCGATATTTGCGTTAAATAATTAATTGTGGAGGTCAATGGCATTAAAAATTTATCTACCGATAATGTTTGTAAAATTTAACCCCTATCGGCTTGAGAGGGAAGCACACTTAGGGGAGCGGGTGGAAACTTTCAAACATGCTAAAACAACCGATATTTAGGTAGATAAATATTTTTAGGGATCGAAGAGATAGAAAGTGTTGCAACCGATGTTGTCTGAGTATAGTTTCAACCCCTTACAACGTGGGAAAGGAGCATTCTTACGGGTTAGGGTTGACGGGCGTTACAAATAAATAACGCGAATAAAACCGAGATTGGAGTCTAATACAGGGTTTTGAATGTTGCTGAGTTTAATTATGACATTTATTTGGACATTTAACTCCGAGATGGACGGGGGTAGGAATATTGAAACAAGAAATCACGACCGATATTAGAGTTGAATAAATGTTTTTCAGGGTTAATTAGATTTATAGTATTTCTACCCAAGTTTTGTGTGTAAAATTTCAACTCGTATTGAGGCAGGATGGATGGCAGGGTAAGTTGGGGCGGCGGAGGGACGTATAAGAAAATAACGTGAGAAAAATCGAGATTCGTGTCAAATCGAAATTAAGGGATGTCGCTGAGTATATTTATGACAAGCTGGACATCACGCGAGGGGTGGGCTGGAGTGGGAGGAGTTGGGCGGAGGTGAGCGGGGGTTATAAATTTAAAAACATGTTGACAGGCAATTTTTTGCGTCGAATAAATAAATTAAAATTAGGCAAATATATTTTGAAGGTATGGGGGTAATTTGGGGAAATAGTTATTTTCAATTTTGATGGTATTGTGTGGAAACAATTTGTTTGGGGTAGCTATGGGTTTGTGGATGTCTTTCCGTCAATTTTTCTGGCATTTTCACAGAAACGCAAACTAATAATAAAGTACGTTGATGATAGACTGGCCAGCGTGAAAAGTGGAGAGATTGCACAATTGGAAGATTCATTGAACAAAATACAATCGAGGGTGCAATTTACTACGGAACGAGAAATAGATAATGTATTAGGTTTCTTGATATAAAGATTGTGAGGAATGGGCACAAGTTGAAGACGATGTGGTATAAAAATGAACACAATGCAGATATCATCCTGAATTACAAGTTGTTCCATACTTGGGGACATACATTTAAGATAGCTTGTAACATTATAACTAAAGCGATAAAATTGACAAATTAAAGTTTCATAAGTATGGTCAAAGATACTGTTTGGAATCTTTGTAAGTAATTGGTATATTCTGAAACTTATCAATATATTGCCAAAAAGCATAAGGGAATATGAGGATGGGAAACGAAAATGTTTTAACAGCGGGAGGAGGGATGTTAAGAACCGAGGTGGAGGTTAAAAATGTAGTAAGGAAGAGCACTGTAATGAAGGAATTTACAAATATTTTATTACTTCGGGTAAAGGAAATAAAATAACGATGGAGGAGTTAGGCATGACAATTAGTAAGGCGAATGAGGAAACACAAATTGCGGAAGATTCGGACAAATATGTATGCAGAGGGTTGACCTATTGCAAAGGACTATCAGAAAGGATTGATAAAGTTCAGGGTGACCATGACATGAAGTAGTTTAGATTGGCGATGAATCCTACGAATAAGAGTGAAAAATATGAACATAGTTTGTAACGCAGAAGTACATTCCGCCTCCAAATGGATTGAATATATTTATATGATAATTTGAGTAAAACTCTTGTATAGTCAGAGGCAAGCTGTGGGTCGCTGGAAAATACGGCCTTAAAAGTTGGCGCCTCGGTGACGCAGTTGTCGAGACGAAATCGTGTCGAGACAAAACGCACTGGATTATATAGAAGGCAAACAGGAGCCATAGACCTCAAAAAATCCTTAAAAGTCAACACCTCCAAGAGACAAGAGTAGACCCGCGAAATTGAAAGTCCAACGCATGTTGGTTGAAGAGGTTTTCACCCTGTGGTAGGGAGCGGAAAAGGTCTAGCTAAAAGGTGAACAAGCGACGAAAAAGTCAGTTCTGATAGACCACTCGGAGAGGAAGGGGGCTTGCCAAAAACAGTAAAGGAGTCGAGGAGAAAAATGAAGCAGTTCTGATGAAGCACTCGGTGAGGAAGGATGTCTGGGAAGAGTAAAGTAGTAGGAGAGAGATGTAAAGTTCTGATCAATAACTTGAAGAAAAAGAATGACCAACGGAAGAGAAGAAGAAGATAAAATTCTCTGATGTCGAGAACTGTTGGTTTGCAAACAAGTTTAACAGATGACATGCAACGATCAATAGTTCATCACACTGACCTCTCGAGCAGATTACACCGACGAGAAAAGAAGGAAGGTGCCTGTGGATTAGAGATTTCATATAAATATTTATCTTGATGAATGTGAATAGCTGTAGTCAATTATGTGCTATCATTAACTGTTTATTTACCACTTATTGATAAAAAGTGATGATTAACATTATTTTATTTTTCAAACCAATGTTCAATCATGAATAATGATTGAAAACATTTTTGTTTGATCCAGTCTTAATAATATTCGAAATTTATTTTATTTTATGAGCTTTTAACTATTTTTGCTTTTTTTTACTGTTGTTTTCAGTCTGCGTAAATTAAAATTTATTAAAAATTAATAATTTTATAATCATGAATTATTTGTTTTAGCCATATGCTTTAATGGAAAATTTTTACTATGTTAATACTGAAAGCATTTGTCACAGATTTCTCATAACTGTCATTCTGTAAGAGCTCATTCATTTTAAATTATATTTTTTCCTCATTAACCGCATTATAAAAAAAAGTAATTGCATTTGTAGCTTTAAAGTAATCATGTTAATATAAAAAGAATTACTTCAAAATATCGTTTTCAACTTCTACGATTATCGAAGGCTTTCATGAGCAGATCGCAATAAAATCAATGAATGGTTCTAGCATATAAAATTGTTTAAACACTCTATCGAAAATGATTCGGTTTTTTTTATAAATTTAATTACGTATACATTTTTTGCAGGCGGTACTATAATAAATGTCGAAATAAATCGTAAAATATATTGTAATGCGTTAAATTTCAATCCACTTAAAGTTTCTACCTAGTTATATTTATATACCACGTATATTTAATTTAATATACAATATCTCAACTATACTACAAAATAATTAATATATAAAAATCAATTATTATAATGGTTATTTATTTAAACTAACTCCGTGGTAACTCTATCTACAGTTCGAAGTTGTTTTACAAATCTAAGTGTTTTCTATTGTATTTTGAATTATAAGAAAATAATTTGATGTGTCATCATTTAACTACTGATGGTACACAACCATCATTTCCAAGAGTTGGCTAAATAATGCGTGCCTTAAACCGTCACATGACGTGATGAACATCTCGTAAACGCGTTGTCATCGTCTGTTACGATAATTTTTAAGCTTTCCTTTTGCTTGCATTGTTCGGAGTAATTTCTTGACTCAGCACTTTGAACCAGCAATTTCGTCTGGGCATCTGCGATTATCTGGATCACGACCTTGTAAGCTCGGCCAGGACACACCCAGACCTAGCAGGTTCAGGCCTTGACTGGGTAATGGCACTTACACAACATACATGTGGAACAAGTAAAAAAAATTTCAACATATGAATTTGCTGCACGAAAATCCGGGAAATTATGATACCTTAACTTACTCATTTTCTAGGTTAAAATAATTAAGTAATATTTACTATTTTGTTATATATTATTATGCAAACAAATGTTGAAAGTGAATAATATTCAAAAAGAAACTTTTTAAATTCAGAAATTTATTATACAACTTCATACCTTTTATTTAATTTTCTTTACAGTTTATGAATATTAAAAAAATATTTACTTTGAGCAAATAAATTATATTTTTAAGTTATGTAAATTTTATTATATAATATTCATGGAATATAATAGTCTACACGTGCCCTCTTATCATAACGTCTCTTCAGCATAGCGGAACTAAGAGGGCGCAGCTGCAAGAACACTGATGCAGTTAAAGACATCACTTTAGATATAGCAAGCAACTAAGCACAACAACAACACATAAGTCTTCACCCCTTCCGCCTAGGCAGCTGTGATAACGCTGCGTCTAGACGGACGTCAGCATTTTAAGTACTTTATGCAGACATGTACACGTCAGCAGAAATCTCCACCCTGTAAGCGTTCTTCTCATTGGAGACTTAAAATCATCAGGGAGGGGGAAAGGAGTCTTCGAATTGTGCAGAGCTTCTTGGGAAAGTCAGTCGTGATCCAACCTCCAGACGGGTCGGTGGCTCCTGGTGCTATCCGCCATGTCTTACTTTATTTTATTTCTAACTATTAAATCTATTGATTCTTCATCAGCTCTTATTTGACTGAAGTGCAGCGAAACACCAACCACTACGCCTAGGTTCAATTAGTTGAACCCGAACCCTCACGTTACCGACTTTCCTATTTCCTGTTCTTAATTCTTCCTTTATCCTCTAGATCGGTAGCCAGGTGAGCTAACGGAGGTATAGCTCGGTTGGTGAACGATCTATCTGGACTTCCCATTTCCAACTGCTGGAATGTTACATGTTCACAGTGGTGGAGTGTTACATGGTGGCAGTTTGGGATGTTACATTTAATTTTTTGCCTTTTTTTCAATTTAGTGACAGTTTTGAAATGAAGATTCTGAAATTTAATTAATATAATATTTAAAGAATTTATTACGAATAGAAAAATTAATTTTTCATATAAATTTGAATAACAATAACACGTTTGTTAATTTAGGTGAGACTTATCCCAGGCCGTTTTATCGGACCTCAGAAAAGTATGGAATTTAAAATTAAGGAAAGTTTCACCCCAAAAATACGAACACAAAATGAAATGGGATTTGATAATTGGCGGTCCAACAATTATGCAAAATTATACTATATATTAATTTTACCAAATATAAAATAAACGTTACATATGAATTTAAATTGATCTTCAATTTCTCATTCACTGAATTTACTCAAACCACAAATTTAAGAAATGTAAACTTTGAATTTTGAAAAGTGGGCATATTATTATAAATACACCCTCACGACACATATAACTGAATTCTTTTAAAGCACCAAACTATAGAATATTCTCAAATCAGTTCGCAACTATGATCACCAAAATAATGTTTCCAGGGAAATAAGTCTCTATTATAGTGCACAGATCACAAGATAGTTCGTATATGGTAAAAAGGAAAATATCAATACTGCAACCATCAAAAATAGCAGAATTCAACTTTATCTACATCTAAAACTATCAACTCATGCAAACTTCACTGAATAACGTTTCTTTCATGGTAAAAAATACAAGTCGACATTTATAAATATATTATAACTGTTAATTTTAAAAACTTCCATACTACTGGTCCGACACCGGACTCTATTGCGCTATAGCGTCCTCTCTCCTCGACCAACTTGAAATTTTACTGACTAAATTCACCTCTCTCCATTCGCAGTACATTATCCAATGGCGAGAAATTGATATAGTCAGGTCAAATTCTTGCCGCCGCTATCCATCAAAACAATACAAAAAGCACAATAAAAATCTGTGAACACTCTGGATTCACTTTTCAACAGCTTCCCATAACCAAACTTTATAATTGAACAATTTTAAAATTTTTATTAATAACAACATAACATATATACTATATATATATATATATATATCACGTAATTAAATAAAAATTGGTTTTAGCAAATAGAAAAATAAATGCTAAGTTTGGTTAATATGGGTGGTGTGAGTAATACACTAAAAATTTTTGAGTGGAATTAAGGAACATATAAACTAAAAAAAATCTTTTAATTACGTTTTACTGCATCATTTTCCGCAGTTGACATAATTATTGATAAAAAAATTAGTACACAGTTATTTTATAATTAGCCAATATATTAAATGGTTTTTACTATTTAGATATTAATTATGCTTTTGAAGATATTACTAAATAACTGAAATATGATATTTATCGGAAACGTATTTTCTCTGAAATAATCTCTCCTTTTCTCATTTTTGAATAAGTAACAGGGCGCCCTAGTTAACTCTTGGCTACCTTCCTCTACCCTTCCGTTTCCCCCATTTAAATCCCTTACTATGCTATGAAAGGGGAGTTTCCACATTGTGGATTACCCTCATGTAACCTGTTACCTAAAAAGGTTCCCACATGCCGAGGCACGTCAGCCTGTTATTGAGAGGTGTATGTTCCGGGGTCACAGACCTGTGGCATACAGTACGAGTTGTCAGTTAATCCTACTGGAATAGTCGGCCAGCTGCCTCCTAAACTGTCAAGGCGCGGCAAGGGGAAAGCTACGACCCCACAGGAAACCCTTCTCCCGCCATCGGAAGGGCGTAGGACAAGTACTAAATGCCCGACCTATCTGATGCAGGGTTTTCTAGGGTTTTCCCTGCATCACGTTTAGGCATTGCCAGGTAGGATCCCTAAACCCTTGCCCGGGGCCCGAGTTAACCCTTGGCTGCCTTCCCCACCTTTCAGCATCCCCCATTTCACTCCCTTGCCACTATGTGGATTACCCTATACATAGCCTGTCTACACCTTCTATTTTCGAAAACACTGATTTCATTTGTCTATCATTATACAAAGACCGATTCTTTCACTTCGTTTTACTTTTTTGTACTTTCTCTGTTAAGTGGTCCATTAGCCCATTACTTATTCCTATTGCGTGAGTGATTTTACCGTAATGTTTTATGTGGCCACTGTTGAGATAATTGAATTGCTCAACCAGTATATTAGTATTTTCCCGCCCATGATCTTGTGATTAGTGTCTCAGCCCGCTGCGGGCCACATTTACAGCCACACCCCATTTATTTTCGTGACTGGAATTACCTTGAACTTGTGCAGTTGGTAACGTATCGGTAGATAAATTGTTGAGAATCAGCAACATGGCATTACAGACTAACTATCCGCTCGTCAGCCAATAAAACTGTCTATAACTGTGAGCTATGTCTCTCTGCCTTTTTTTTTAAACTCGGAATATAATGCATGGTATAAAGCATATTGTAATAAACAAAATTAAGTTATTAAACAAATCTAATTTATTACAGAACTTTGTCTTTTATTTACTTTCATGAGAAATTCAAGTAGTATATTAATTAACTTTGAAATATTTCAAGTAATTTAAGCTTAACTTTATATTACAATTTATGATTATTTAATTAAATCTTTATTATAAATAATTTAAATAAAATTACTGAAATTTTGAAGATATATAAGTCGATATAAATTCATAATATTTAGTGAAAGATTTGAAATGATGAAACTGAAATTGAATTAACATAATATTTAAATAATGTATTTAATTTTTTTTAGGGAAACAGGCTACATGAGGGTAATCCATATGGTGGAAACTCCCCTTTAATAGCATAGGAACGGATTTGAAAGGGGGGATGCGGAAGGGTAGAGGAAGGTAGCCAAGGGTTAACTAGAAACCCCGGGCTATGGTTTAAGGATCCTAGCAGGCATTCGCCTAAAGAAATGCAGGGAAAACCTTAGAAAAACCTGCATCAGGTAGGTCGGGCATTGGGTACTTGTCCCACGCCTTTCCGACAGCGGGAGAGGAGTTTGCTGTGGGGACGCAGCATTCCATTCTCCGTGCCTCGACCAGTTTCCAATGGGAATAGCGAACAACTCTTACCGTATGACCAAGGTCTGTGACCCCGGAACATACACCTCTCACAACAGGCCGAGGTGCCTCGGCTCTTGAGAACCTTAGTTTTAAAACAGAGAGAAAAAGGCATACTCAAAGGTAACCCCTTCGTATCTCTCCTACAAGGTTCTGCCTGCGAGAGAACATCCCTCGCAGGTATTGCCTGCGAGAGAATAGCCCTCACTTTAAATAATCTATTTAAAACAGAAACCTGACTTTTAAATATAAAATTACATAAATCGGCTATAATTTAAGTGAGACTCTTATTTTTATCTTAGAGGAGTTTATCAGCGTAAGAAAAGTATATAATTGAAAAGAAATATAAAATTTGCAGATAATTTGTTCAGTTGAACTTACAGAATGTTACACCTTAAAATATTCCCAAAAATAAAACCAAAATATGAAATAAAATTTGAAATTTGACGGTACAATTATGCTATATATATAAATACAAGATATCTTTGTACACCAATTTTGTTTAAGTTTCAATTTCACTTACACAGAATTTACAAAACCAAAAGTTTTAAATACATCAAAACATTTAACTTTGAAATATATGCCATTTAAAAAAATACATTTTCACAACACACACCTTGAATTCTTTTAGAGCACCAAACAAATAGAATCCTGTTTACGGACGCACGATGTTTCAACGATTAACAAGCTTATATTATCACCAACGACTAAAATGTTGTTGTTTTTTACATGGGAACCAGTCAGTTTTACTGTGACCTAAAGACTGGTCAGATCATGAGACATTTTGCCAGTCAGCACCAGTCTACTAAATGCAAGATTAAATTGTTCTCTGCCACCAAATTATTTTTACGTACTCAAATTCCGAGTAATTATATTTCCTTCACAGTTGAATAATGCAGTTCATCCCTTTATAATATTCATAACTTCCACTCTTCCAAAACTTCAATACTATTGGTCTGACCCCGGACTCTATGAGCCCATGGCAACCTCTCTGCTCGACGATGATCGACCAACTAATAATTTTTACTGATCAAATTCACCCCCTCCAAAAGGTTCGCACTGATATAAATTTCAAGCTATAAGCCTCTCACGTGACGGCTGCGAACCAATTGACTTGTTGCGCCTTAATTATGCCGACCAAATATATGTAACCAAAACGAAAAAAAGACTTAGAATGCTCTCTCTTCACTTTTCTCACGCTGCCACTTTTAAACATTATTTCAATTACATGGCTTTTATCTTACACATTAACTTTGTACTTCAACAAGATTATATTGATAACAACATTGGTGAACATTACAATATCTATTGCGCTATGTGGTTCTAGATCCTTTACGTAGGCCTCAAAAGTTGTTTTCACATCGTTATCAGAAAGTTAATTCAAAATCAAAAAGAACCAGGGAGAGTAAGTAGTCCAGCAGTTACGTACATTACCCTATTTAGCATAGAGGAGGAATAATCATCTTAATTGTTTATTGCTGTGGTTAACTTATTTCTAGTACTGAATAAAGGGTAGCAACGTAAAAGCGCTGGGATGATTTTAATGTGGGTATAACGAGCCTGCGGTTTTTGATGGACTCGAGAGGCATATTGATCACGGAGAACCTTGGTAAGGAGAAAGGAAACATTAATCATCCTTCTGAAATTGCGTACCTAGCAACATGTGTTTTGAAGGTTCAGTCAAAATTTAAGATGGCAACATGGCTTGTTCTTTCATCATCTTCATGACTCTAACTCA
The DNA here is from genome assembly GCA_037074705.1 of Zhengitettix transpicula. Taxonomy (NCBI): domain Eukaryota; kingdom Metazoa; phylum Arthropoda; class Insecta; order Orthoptera; family Tetrigidae; genus Zhengitettix; species Zhengitettix transpicula. The sequence goes on along the minus strand of CM073591.1, from coordinate 180,938,381 downwards.
AAGTCAGCCAATTAACAATCGTCAAAATTCGGGTTTTAAAGTAAAACTGAGAAATGAATTATTTTGTTACGAAATAACAAGAAATATTTTGAAATTTAACTAATTGATACGAAAATACATAAAAATTTCGCAGCTATTCAAATATTTAACGACTAGAGTTAAAAACTACTATACCAGGGTGGTCTGAAACGTTTCCGACCCAACAATGATAGAAGATATATTTTTATTTTTCAACATAGTCTCCTTGTAATACTACACACTTCCCCCAGCGATGCTCCCATCTCTGTAACCAGTCCAAAAAGTACTCGGCGGTTTTTTTCTGCCAAAATAAGTGTTTACGAAGGTGATTGCGTCTTCATTTGACGAAAATCTCTGTCCTCCGAGCGCAATTCTTAGATGAGGCAACAAGAAGAAGTCGCTTGGGGCTTGATCTGGATGGTCAAGCAGTTTAAACCGTAATTCGTGGATTTTCGCCATGGCAACCGCTGAGGTGTGAGACGGTGCGTTGTCTTGGTGAAACAGGATTTTCTTTTTCTGCAAATGTGGCCGTTTTTCCGCAAGTTCTGCCTTCAGCTTGTCAAGTAATGATGCTCCTGTAATGTTTTCGTTTTTGAAGATAATCGATTAAAATAACTCCATGACTATCTCAAGAAACAGTCGCCATCACTTTCCCAGCCGAAAATACAGTTTTTGCTTTTTTGCAACCGGTTCCCCCTTTGCTGTCCACTGTTTGGACTGTACTTTTGTTTTGGGCGTATAATGATGTATCCAAGTTTCATCTACAGTAATTAATCGGATTAATTGCGCCTAAACTTCGCCAACAGAGCGTTGGTAATGTTCATTCGAACACGTTTTTGGTCTAACGTGAGCAAACGCGGTACCAACGCGCGGACAGCTTTCTCATGCCTTCTTTTGATTTAATATGTGACAAACACGTTCTCATGACCTCTGCTATCTCTTTCACTTTAATTCGGCGGTCGTGTAGCACAATTTGGTGAACTTTGACGATGATTTCGTCGGTAGTTGCAGTTTTTGGACGTCCCCAATGTTGATCGTCTCCCAAGCTCTTACGGCCACGTTTAAATTCAGCTGCCCATAATTTCACTGTGGTAAATGATGGTGCAGTGTCCCCATACACAGAATCCAACTCATCTATGATTTGTGTAGGCGTATTGCCTTTCCAAATCAAATATTTAATAACAGCTCGACACTCGATTTTCTCTATTTTCACAAAAAAACGCAGATCAACTCACTCAAACGACTGTTACATAACAACTGCGCGTTCAAAATGGCTGAAACTTTGGTGAGTAACTGTCAACAGATGAACAACGAAATTCACTAGCTTTCATTTACTAGTGCGGCCATCTTCACGATGAGGTCGGAAACTTTTCAGACCACCCTCGTACTGTTATGTTAGAGTATGATTCCACAGATTTAATAATACAAATAAACAATATCACACGTACAATTAATTTACCACAATATTTTTAGCTGAAAACGACTACGTAATTCTATGTTTCTGATAATTAACGGTCGCAATCAATTACTATCAAACTTGGCGTGCCTGGATTACCGCACAGATTCAAATATTCCCAGTCTTGTCTGATATATTTGAGAATGTTGTTTGGAGTAGGATTGACAATCTCTTAAATATATATAAATAGAAAAGAAACTCTCAATTTGGTTTCACCAAATGAAAAGAGTATTAATTAAGCATCGTGATCGAGAAAACACAAGCGGGAAACAACAAGAGGCGCGAGTTGTGTTTAATATTCAGTGTCAAACTAGCCAAAGTATTTGTATATTCCGACGGACAACGCATATTCCTCAAAATTCATGCATTGTTTTCAGAAAGTTCAAGTAAAATATTGTTTCATGCGCTTTAAAATGAGATTTGACCGTTACTCGGTGAACAGACAACCTGATTTGTGCGGTGTGTCTTTCTGATGGTTATTGACTCACCTGACGAAATCAACAAGGACTGCAGAAATGTTGGGTGATATTTATTTAGCACTTATTTTTGTCTGTTATTCAGCTACTTATTTATGTAGCTATGAATACAACCCAATTAATTTTCTCGCCGATATCCACTAATTTTTTCTGCCACGTAAAGAGTTCTTGACGATGTTCCGATAATTTAAATTTGCAGTATAAAATAAATTATATTATACGTTTGAATGGAAGATTTGAATTAAAAACCTATTTCAACGTTATAAGCTTAAATACGCTGTTTTTTAGTAAAAAAAATTACATTGATTTTCATAGAAAGGATAAGGCCATCGCTGACTACACATTTTTTCCATCTCTCGGCCAATTTGTGGATACCACAACAACAAAAAAATCCTTCTCTTTTGGGACAAACCGCTCATCAATCCATTTTTGGACGTCTACGTAAGAATCGAATTGCTGCTCACCGACCGCGTGGCCCATCGTCAAAAACAGGTGGTAGTCGGAGAGGGCCAGGTCTGGAGAATAATCCGCATGAGGTAGCAACTCCCACTTGTTTGCCTCCAAGTATTTTCGGACCATTGTTGCCGTCTGTGGTGGTGCGTTGTCGTGGAGGAAAGTCAGCTTGTTGTGTCTTTGCTAATAATGCGGCCATTTCTCTCTCAGAGCACGGTGTAATTTGTTCATAGAAGACGATACCCTCCCTGCTGATCGCACCGAACACTCAGCATCGTCTTCCGTCCTAATCGATTTGGTCTTGCGGACTATGTTGATGATTTGCCGGGAGTAACCCATGATTTCTTGCCTTAAAGATTCTCAAAATATATGCATTATTCATCGCCAATCACAATACGATGTAGAAACGACATTATTTTTTGTCGGGCGAGCAAGACTTCGCATGTGTTTGGGCGTCGCTCCATCTGCTTATCGTTCAATTCATGCATATCCATTTTCCGATCCTTTAAACCTTTCCCATGGCACGTAGGTTCATGTAAATGGCTGATTGAGTAACACCCAATTACTGGGCAAGATATTTTTTTGTGATTAGGTATCGTCCTCGTCCGCAATTGATGATCCTCAACATTCCTGGACCTTTTTTCTGGTCACTCAGGTCTTTGAACCGACGAAACCAATCTCTGCACGTTGTTTCAGATAAAAAAAACTGTCTGCATAGGCCTCCAAAAGCATTTGATGCGATTTCTTCAAATTCAAGTAGAAAAGCAGAGCTTCACGCATATGATCTTTTTTTTTTTTTACAAAAAACTAGACATGATTACCAAAGGAAAAATGTATCTTGTATGAAATTCACTGACTATTGTTGACAGGTGACAAACTAATTCAAAAAGGAATTTCGTGTCCATAGTAGCTTAATATGATCACCAGCGCCATCTATGAGCAAACAACGGATTTAAGCTTATACATTTGATATTTCCATCAGAAAGAAACCCGCTTTTTTGTACGAACTTAAAATATTCAGATTTATTTCTGCTTACGGTATGTAATGCTCTGTTCTGGCAGTACTATAATTATATTTGTACATAAAACTTATAGTAATTACAAGCACTAATTCAACAATGTTAAGGCTGACAAAAAAAAGGCAATACGAAACTTTCTTGTCTAACTGTAACGTCACGATGTGATCCCAAGAGGATCGTCTGTTTCTAGGTCACGGGAATCCGCACGACACTGTACCAACTTTCACAGGGATCTGTTCGTTCCATTGATCCCCTGGTATTTAAGTACTTATTCGCTTTCAACAAATCCAAGACATTCGCACACATTCCGAACTTCTTAAGTCCTTTGAACTACTCGTTAAGAAGTTGCACTTCAAAGAAATTATTCCCGCCTCATGCAGCGTTACTCGCATGAATGAAGTCAAGTTCATAAACAGGTATTATTTTATAGAATCATAGTATCATTTAATAGTCTCTTTCACAACTTTCTATATCATTTATAAATAATTTACTATAAACGGTCTATATCGTAAATCTCATTTTACTCTTAAAAATATTTGGATTTATTACTAAAAAAGATAATATAAATTTCCCCTTATGATAACTTTTTTATGTCTTTCGGTGCTTCAATACTTTGCCCTACTTATTAGTTATTGACAGGTTTAAAAATAGATAGTCCATATTTTCTAGTTTAATGAAGTATACCAATTACATAAAGTCAATTAACAGACATAATTAATTTATTTAGTAAATAATTCACAACGAAATTCTTGTTGCTTTCGTCAGGAGACTCAAGAAACGCAAGAGCCGTAAGACTGACGCACGGAATAAATCAGGTGAGAAGCTCAAACTACTTTACACGAAATTTCAACTAATATGATATTGAATTAAACATATTTCAAATTAAAAAGTTATAATTTAACGTCTGGTTTGAATTAGTGTCAGTGTAAAGTCATCAATTGTTGTATTAATATTTCAAATATTGTAATATCGGCTACCATCGGATAACGGTTCCCCACGAGCAATCCATTCTTTCCGTTCATTCCGTAATGCGAATTTGAAAGATTACGTTCTTCGGCTTTAGATTGTGAATTTTCCTTTTTAGATATGTGGCAGATTTTTCTGTCTAATTTCAAAATTTAAGTCGAATAAATTCGTTGAAATATTTAACAATTTTCATACAAAGTTAAGCTTATTGTAAAAATTCACAAAATAATTCTATTAATTTTCTTCGTTTAAAAAAATTAATTACCAATTCGTACCAAAAATCGACTTAATCATGCGCACGTCGTTTACTTAAATGAAACACTAATATTTATGAAGATGGTGTAATATAATAGCCTACATGTGTCCTCTTATCATAACGTCTCTTCAGCATAGCGGACCTAAGAGGGCGCAGCTGCAAGAATGCTGATGCAGTTAAAGACATCGCTTTAGATATAGTGAGTAACGATACGCACAACAACAACATAAATCTTCACCCCTTCCGCCTAGGCAGCTGTGAAAACGCTGCGTCTAATGAAGCCAGCGTTTTAAGTGCCTTATGCAGACATGCACACGGCAGCAGAAATCATTCTCTCTGTAAGAGTTCTCATTGGAGACTTAAAATCATCAGGAGGGGGAAAGGAGTCTTCGAATTGTTCAGAGCTTCTTGGGAACGACAGTCGTGATCCAACCTCCAGACGGGTCGGTGGCTCCTGGTGCTATCCGCCAGTTTGTCTTACTTTATTTTATTTCTAACTATTAAATCTCTTTGTTCTTCATCAACTCTTATTTGACTGAAGTGCAGCGAAACACCAACCACTACGCCTAGGTTCAATTAGTTGAACCCGAACCCTCACGTTACCGACTTTCCTATTTCTTGTTCTTAATTCTTCCTTTATCCTCTAGATCGGTAGCCAGGTGAGCTAACGGAGGTATAGCTCGGTTGGTGAACGATCTATCTGGACTTCCCATTTCCAACTGCTGGAAGGTTACATGTTCACAGTGGTGGAGTGTTACATGATGGCAGTTTGGGATGTTACAATGGTCTTAAAAGTGGTCCGTCTGAGAGAGACACTAGAACTTTCTTACCATTTTCCTTTTTTCATTTCCACATAGTTTTAAATTATCACATTTAATCAATTGATTTTACTGCTTTTTCATATATTCTAATAACAGAAACCGTGGGGTTGCATTGTCGTGGTTGAAAATTGACTCTTCCTTTGCCAAATATGGAAGTTTGGTTTTAAAAGCATACTTCAATTACTCAAAAATGTTGCTTAATATTCTCCGGTGATTGTTTTATCTTCTTCAAACTTAACACGAAAACCGTACCATTAGCTTCCCAGGGAAACATCTCATAAACTGAGTTGAACTACGATCCTAATACTATGATAACGGTCAACGGATAAATAATTATTGCCATTGTACTGACGGCTCTTTCGTGCGCAAATGGTCACGTGCAATGTAGTTGAAAGTATTTCAGCTACCTCACGTATACTTCAACCGACGATCTACCAATATTACATTTCAGATTTCTATAACTTTACTCTTGGGCGTAGCTTTTGCTTGGCGTCCAGAACTGTCATTATCAAAAATGGTGGGTGGACAACGTTTGTAAATCCGTTTATTGTATAATCTAACTCCTCTTTCACTTCCTTCAAGATTAAACTGATTACAAAAAGGAACGTTGTAACTCTGATGATCACTTAGTCTATTACAGACCAAATTTACAAGTATACTTGTTTAATAGTGTGTTCCAAATGACCAATGAAATCAGAAAAAAGACTTAAAGTGAAGCTCTTCAAATCTCAGATTATGTCCGTAGTCTCTGGAATAGGTAATACGTTTGGATTATCGGAACGTATAATAACACGTACGGAGCCTTTTCTATGGTCATTTTTTCTTGACTGGGCTGTGTCAAAGTCAAACATCGTTTCCCAAATATTAACGTTCCTCGCTCAAAAATCTTTAACATTTTCCCAATGATTTTAAATGTAAAACCTCCCATATTTGGTGTTTCTCGGCACATCTGTGACATGTGTTAGGAACAGGCTACAATGTAGGACAGATTATTGCGAAAACGAGATTCTGACGAGTCCGCGAGTAATAGTAGGCATCACGACCTTTTACGGTAAAGATTCCTCAATCGGAAAAAGTTCTTTCTTGTGAAACCTTACTCTACTGCAAATAATAATAGCTTAGAAAATAAACTTACAATTCGTTTTCCCTATTCACGTATTTTCATTCCTGCGGGCAAGAAGCTAAAAAATCTGGGAATTTTCTTGTTGGGGAGAAATTTAGGTTTAATTTTTTAAAATTACTGTTAAAAATTAAGAGAAGCATAATGCTTCCATATAATTTAAGGATATTTGAGGAACAAATAGTGAGCAATAATATGGTCTTAAAAATATGAAGCTCTATCTTCATTAGATTGTTTAATATTTGTTCCTCAAAGACAGTCAAAATTCAGAGATATTTAATGGTTTTGTGGAAGAAAGAACTTTCCTATGAAGATCAGATTCAATCGTTTAATATTTTATTAATCAACATAATGACATTTTTATATTGATGATTATGAAGCAAACGGAGTTTTGGTAGAACTTTCGTTGGGTTGCTGAAAAATATCACTGAATCTGAAACACACAAACATATAAAGAGATAAAAATCTAATATTTAATGTTACTAATGATGATGGCGCTACATATATTTAAATCAGACCATATTATTTTTTAATTTTTCAGTTATATGATATATCGCAGAAAAAATGTCAATAAAAATCGAAAATCGCTGACTAGAGTAATTTAAAATTGTAATTTTCTCAGTATTATATTATTTAGTTGCTTTAATTAATTTGAGACTTCCATGCGCGTTTCATGCAGTACGCAAATGCACAATAAGGGGAATAAACTATATGACTCTAGATCTGACTTCGACTTGTAGAGAGACTTTAATGTACTTATGTTATAGTAGACGATGTTGCGGCTCGTAATGAAGTTTTGACTTAAATATATAGTATGATAACATTAATTTTCATAACGTTTTTGGACATAATAAAAAAAATAATTGTATATGTACTTTGATGAGCCAAAACATTATGACCACCTTATTAATAGCGTGTTTGGAACGAAATAGAACATTGTTTCGGTATGGTACGGATTTGGCAAGTACTTGGTAGGTGTCAGGAGGCATCAGACACCAGAAGTTAATCAAATATTATTTGAATTGCCGGCCGTTGTTTTGTGGATGCACTCTAGCGTCCCAGATGTGTTTCACCGGGTTGAGATCAGGATAATTCTGTGGCCAATAAATTAACTTAAATTCACTGTCCTGCCATCAAACCACTGTAGAATTATTCTTCTGTGTGGGACAGTTATCTTGCTGGAATATGCCGTAGTCGTCAAGGAATATATCAATAATGAATGGAAGTTAAACAACGAGCGCAGAACTTCTGCCTTTACTAACATTGAACTCCGCCGTCACATCAGTCTATCATGCTTTGGATACATTTCATCTCTGCGTTCAATATGAGACGTGGACATCTAACGCCTTGTCGCCTAATCGTGGTGTCATAGTCCTTCAACCACATTCCATAAATACGACAGTAGAACGCGAACAACCGACCAAAGATTTCCGCGATTCTCGTTCTCTGAGACCTTTTGGTAGTCTTATATATTAAGGGATTTTCCCATTTTCAGCATGTAAAGATGCACGAATTTTCCTAATTCGTCTCTGCTCCGTTTCTATACTGTCCTTACTGAGGCACGAGCATCCAGCATCATTCAATCTCGCGATGTACAGTGGTCATCATGTTTCGTCTCATGACCAAGCCTGCGGCTCTTCGTTGAGTCAAGTGCGGCTCCCATTAAAAATTTTTTTAAATTTTTTTATTCTACGATTATGTTTTGGAAATTCGAGCATGAATCAACACATAAAGTTAGTCTTTACATTTTATATTACTTTTTATTAATCAATATATTTTCATTATATTTGATATTTGTTATATTTGATTTTTAATATATTCGAATTTTATTACTAAAATTATGCAATAATTTTTTTCCTTTTTTCATATTAATATTTATTTATATAAGTTCTTATATGAGGCTTGTAAAAATATGTAATTGTATTAAATAACAAACTTTGAATTCTTGTATCTACGTGTGACTCTATATCTATCTATATAATGAAAAGGATGTATGTTTATATGTATGTATTTACATTAATCTCTATACAAATTTTAAAGCATGGACAAAATAAAACAAAAATTGGTACACATATTGTTTAAAACACGAGAAACGGTACTGTGAAGGCTAGAAACCCCTAGCATAAAGGCGGAAAGAATTGTAGTTGATATATTTTTAAGAATTTGCCCAAATAAGTTAAGTTATAATTTAGTGTTAAGTTACTGCACGTCAAGGGTACGTTGGCGCGTGAGACAAACGATACATTGATGCGTCATAACAAATATAGTTCCTTTTTTCGCAATAAAGCAGAAATTTTTTCCGTAAAAAGTATAATTATATCCAGAAATAATTTTTAAATTGATATTAAAAACAATATGAAATTCTTTACTATTTTTGCGTAAAATGTAAGTTAATTTCCGTGGTATATTAAGTGAGTACAATATGGCGACCATTTGTATACACTCTGAACCTAGCTTAGGATTTCTTCAAATTAATCTTTCGAATGACTGAATAGTGATGGACAATTATATCCTACTCAAGTAGTATATTTAAGTATTATATTCGTAAAGAAATTCTAAGATATGTTTGTTGCTATTGATGTAGTAAAATTAAATGTATTTTATTTCCGTTAAATTAATGCAGTATCGGATGTTTTACGTTGAATTAAAATTACAATTAATGTACTTTATGCAACGTATACACTAAATTGGTATAAAGAAATAATTAATGTGTGTAATCTCTGACGTTAACAAAACTTCAGGTTAGAATAAAAGAATTTGGTCTCATTAAATTGTTTGTGAGTGATAAAAAATCATCTAATTTATATTACATGTTTGGGAATGATGTACTAATCATAATCATAAAAACTGACAAATTATTTCAAGTGAGATTGTAGGTAAAAAAATGGTTATGTGTGTATATCGTTACAATTTTACATATTTGAATGTAAATGTGTAAAGATTGAGGGAACATATTAGATTTAAATGTGTAACGACTAAAGGAATAATTCTAAGTGAGAACTGTTGAAAATTAACGACATTACACAAAACTCATATTTTTCTGTTGAAGAGAGTTGGCGTATTTCCTTATTTTTTGCATTTATTTTGTACAATTCTACCAACGTCAGACGGTAGATTCTAGCAAAGAGTATTTTGACTCCTTTCAGTTATCTGGATTATCTATGGTTATATTCATAACGCTTTTTGTTGTATACCATAAATGCACTACAATAATTTTTACTCTCTTAAGGTATTGTGATTATTCTTGACCGTAATAAAAAGCACACCCAATGGGGCGGGTCTGTGAAATTTTTTAAACATGTAAATCGGCCTTAATTTGCGTCGATTATAATTTTTGGGGTCAATGAGTTTGATAGTACTTCTCCAGGTGTTGTTTTTGTATGATTTTAACCCATTTCGGCATAGGAGTGTAGCACTCTTAGGGGTGTGGTTGGAGGGGCGTTACATTAAAATAAAGCAAAAACAGCTGAGTTTGGAGTCGAATCAGGGGTTAAGGATATCGTTGAGTTTAATCATGACATACAACTTGCCAGTTGAATTTTTCTTCTACCCCTATGACAGGGCGTAGAAGGGGAAAATAAAGTGTGCATGTTCCACATATATTTACGAACGTACAAAAACGGTCGATATATTTGTCGAAAGAAATTTTTTGGGGTTATTGAGATTGATAGTATTTTTTAAGCTCTGTCGGCAACGCCTTTAAGGATGTGGGTGGAGGGGCGTTAAATAAAAATTACGTTAAAACAACAGAAGTTGGTACCGAATCCGTGATTATGGAAGTAGATAAGTTTATTAATAACTTTCTCAATGCCTGTTAAGTTGTAGTTACGCCACTAGGAGTGGGGGAAAGGAGAAAACAATGATTCGCGAACAAACTTAAAAACGTAGATATATTATGTATAATCAAAGATTGAAGCCTTTCCCGGTGCAGTTGTTCAATATATTGTTCTCGGAGTTCAACCGGGTTTTGCATAATTGTAGAACGCAACGTTTCGACGACTAAAAGCTCTGTCGTCATCTTCTAGGCGAAGTGAAGATGACGACAGAGCTTTTAGTCGTCGAAACGTTGCGTTCTACAATTATGCAAAACCCGGTTGAACTCCGAGAACAATATATTGGGATATTATGTATAGATAATATTTTACAAAACAAACACTGGATCGGTAAAGGGCTGGCACTTAAAATACATTCTATTTTACAAGGAGTATTTTGCACACTTTTAGAATAGCGTGAGTATTTTTGTTTCTCAGGGTATCGGGACTATTTTGTGCTCTCTTAAGTGCTGGGATTATCTCTTTCTCCCTCAGGTTACTAGGGCATTTTTTACTCTATTACGGTACTGAGACTCTTTTTGACTCTCTTAAAGTAATGGAAGATTTTGGTCTTTCTTGAATGAGTATTTTTTATTCACTTAGCATGCCGGGAGGGTTTTTAACTCTCTTAAGGAACCAAAAGTAATTTTGACTCATTTTTTACTCTTAAGATGTGGAAAATAATTTTTATTCTTTTAAGGTACCGGGAGTGTATTTTACTCTCAATGGTACCGAGAGTATTTTTAATTCTCTACCTGAAGAAAATTTTACTCTCTTAGGACACCGGTGAAACGATGTCTCTAGAAATACTAAAATTAAATTAACTCGTGACTGCGTGGGCCATCACATTTCTTGGTTCAGGAAATATTGAAATATTGTCGAGAATATCGATATTTTATATTCTGTGAAGGGGCTGTGAGGAGAGTATAGAGAGCTTCCTTGAAGCGTTGCCAGAGACAGACGTAAATTGTGAAACGTGCCTGCCTGATCCAAAGAATCGGAGAGTTGTATGACGACAGCCAGTGATACACGCAGGGAAGGGGGGTGACAGTGAGAACAGATTTTATTTGAATTACTGATAAATCGTAATAATTGGTAAAGCATTAAATATCGTGATTTCTCACGGCGATATTTTTATTTACGTCTCCTGAACTAAGAAAAGGGAGTGCTCCTACGGTTTACAAATGCTTTGCAATTTAAAATACCTTGCAGTGACTAAATGATAACACAAATCATACTAGTGTCTAATTGTCTAAAGTATAAGGATTTTAATGATCACATCCGTGTTATGTGGGTTTCTTAACTGATGATTAGTGTTCTTTGGCAACTGCTCTTTTACTAGAGCTTTACGAATACTTATGTCGTCAGATATAATAATAATAATCTAAAATTTATTCTTAATTATTCTGTTATATCGTTTAAGAAAATAGATTTTATGAAAAAGTAAGCATAAACTTTTGTTTTAATTGGATGTTCAACTGGAATATTTGCATTTTTATAGACGTTTTAGGTTTATAGTCCTCTACCTTAGGTCATATGTTTGAACGAGTCTAACTTTGAGCTTCAGGGACACTGCAATTTGATACGGATAACAATTTCAATTATTACAAAACTGTATCCGGTGGGAAAATTGAATTGAACAAAACAATTTCTAAGTATCAGGTGATTACACTGAAATTGACTTCCGGAAGTTTTGATTAAAATAGAAATGAGCAGGCCTTAAACATGAGTCGGGTCGCAACCATGCAGCCGTTACATGTGCTCTTAACGTTGGCCATCCTGGCATTCCCAGCGGTCTTCTCGGTAAGGTTTGGACAAATATTTCTGGAAATTATTAAAACTATATATGCTTACGTTCTTATAATACAACAGTGTTTATACAATCTATTAGAAAATCTGAAAACAATTTCTTTTCATATCCCTGATTCAGATCCACTGCTGTTTCTCGTTACGGTAATGAGCAAGACTTTAACTCAGACTTTTACGATTTGGTCATTTTTAAGTCGAAATTTTTTTCTTTTAAGTATGTACTTATTTCACTATTTTTATGTAAAAATAATTTTATTAATGAGTAATTACTTTTACAACGTATTGAATCTATAGTGGCGAAAGCAAATTTTCATATCCTCATTGTAAGAATAAAGGCTTAAAATTCTATGAAAATAATGTATAATGGTAGAAAAGGAACGTATAAAAAATTTAGCATTTTCGTACGAGTCGTAAATCAAATCGACAGTGTAGGTCAGTGGTTAGAGCGCCTGCGATTCCCGGGTCCGTCGAATTTCCACTTAACTTCACAGTGAAAACTGTAAAACATTTACGGGAGTAAATTAAAAGAATCTGGTTCAACTAGAAGCAACATTATTATTTAGATTTTTCGGGTATTGTCTGGGAGTAGAAATGTGAGGAAGTAAAAGACAGATAAGTGAAGAAGAAAATAAAAGAAAAACAGAAAGAAAAAGCCAGTGTTAGGTAAAGAGATGATGTGATAGATAGATCGTCTAGAAGATCAGAAAAAGATGTAGAGATTTACTACAAGCAAATAAACGAGAAAAACAGAATGAAAGAGGGCAATGTGCATTTTTTTTATGCCCCTGACAGTCTACATTGCGCTAATGACCGTGTCTGGAATATACCGTTAACAGATACCAACTGGAGAAGATCGTCGAAAACTCGCGACGTTTCGACAACATTCAGCGTTATCATCTTCTGGCCATAATATTAATTTGATATCGCCCCAGATTCTTGTCGAATCCGCTGTTATGTTATTCGACACAAATTTCAGTAAAATTATTATTATTTCCCCAACCACCCCTATCCCTAGTGGTTAAACTTTAACTTAACTCTGCTGGAATGCCTTAACTAAAACCAGCGATTACAATAACTCCGGATTCGACAGCAATCTCGGACGTTATCGCATTTTTTATCACCCCACCCCTAGAGACATCCTTATGCCGTCAAGATATGAATTTCTTCACTGAACACATCGAGAATGGCATTATGAATCTTAACAACCCCGTAAATTACTTATTCGTCGCCAATATAGGTCGTTATCGTATATTTTGAAAATACCACCCCTTTCCACCCCCAACCATTAGGAATTCTAGAATTATATTAAATTCACAGTGTTTCTTCGGGGATACAAGTACCAAATTTGGTTGTAATTGTTCCACGCATTAATGAGTAACTTAATTTACAATAATTATAATCTATAGTAAGACAACTAACATATTAAGTGTTATACATGATTAATATTGTCTTATTTCGAGAAAATCCGTCAATCGAGATAATGACCTCTCAGGCAAACGTAAATCGGGATATTGTTGTCGGAAAAAAGTTATTCGGTCAAGTGTGTGTCCGGAAAAGACTGGATCCTCTTTGCTTCGAATTATATAGAACCCTAGTAATTTTTATTACAAATATTTAAGTGTCATTAGGCAAAATTCCGAACATTAAAAAACTATTTTTTTGTGCTATTCACAAGAATGCGGCGAGATAATTAAGCATTTTTTGGAGTTTAATAGAATCGTGAAAATGTTTTTATCAATTTGAAACTGACATACGTCATTTCTAAAATGGCAAACGTTACAAACCGTGCTCTTAAATTCACTGACACAGGATTTGCGGATAAAAAAAACTCTGAACATTCAATCGGCGCGTTTGAACAGAACAGATTTCATAAAATACTAATATTTGATTTTTTACTCTCTTAAGATATTACATAGGCATAATTTCAAGACAAAGATGTTTTTTGATTTAAAACACATTCTTTAGAAATATCATCACTATTCCTCAATCAGTTTCGGGGGTGCTCTGGAAAGTTCTCAGCCTCGCAATTATTAGAAGCAGTTTTAGTGTTATTTACTTCTCTCACTATTTATAGCACAAATGCCAGTGAAATTACAAGCAATTTAACTCATTTTTTGGCTGTATTCAGTCGTTTAAATCAGTTGTGGTATTGTATGGTGCAGTGATAAAATATAGCGTAAAAGGCGGTTTAAATCCAACCCAAATTCATTTCAGCATTTCAAATCTCTTTCAATTTACACTGTTAGGAAACCATTAGTTCTCAGCGTATTTTACGAAATCAAAGAGCGATTTTCTGTGTAGACATGTCCCAATTAATGAAACATGGATTCGCCATTACACAACCGAATCTGAACTACTGTCCACGCTGGTTCTACAGCTCTGAAGTAGACGAAGGTGGGTCAGGTCATGATGTCTGTCCTTTAAATTCGAACGGAATGTAGTCCATCGACTGGCTTGAAAATTTTAATAACTGGGAAATATTATTCTAACCGACTAACGAAACTGGACACAAAAATTCGTGTAAACACACCAGATTTTGCATAAGAATATTCATTTTTCATCAGGACAAAACCGATGGAGATTATAATTTTGATGGATTTTCACTATAAAGTGTAGGACCGGACACCTGATCATGAAGTTCGACTGCCTCGGACTTCCATCTGTTCTGAAAACTCAATATTTTCCTCGCTAGCGAACGTTTTTTGTCCAATAAAGAAGCGATATTACAGAGACGAGATAATGGCTGAATGAAATTTATTAATATGAAAGATGATTATGTTTAAAAATAAAAGTATGGTGAAAACAAAAATTATCATTTTCACAATAAGGCAGATGCCTTTCCAGACCAGGTATCTTAGCTTTTATTTTCGTTGAAGCTCCCGTTGTCTGAATTATGTTATATATTTTCCTGATGCAATTGTCATTAAGGGAGAGAGAGAAATGGTGTTATTATTTAAAATACTTTCGTGAATTATTCACAATATTAATTAAAAGTTTAAATTGGTTTCAAGCAATTTCTGAAACATATTCTTGTGATAATTATGTTCTACACTAGAATTATTATCAAGCACTTATTTAAATTTTCCCGAAGATATGAAGTAATTATGTATTATTTTACTATATTTAACAGAGGAAAATGACACTAGCCGAGGAGACAGCTTCTAAAATCAACGTTACTGAACTGATGGAAGAATGCAATGCAACTTACAGAATAGACAATCGTGAGTAAATTCACCACTTCATTATTTTAAGTATTTCGTATTCACCTCCCCAGTCTCGTAATGAGTTATGTATAGTAATCACTTTCGTACTACTTCTTTGTGGCATGCAGCCACAATTAAATGGATTTGGAATAGTCGGCCAGCTGCCTCCTAAACCGATCAAAGCACGGAGAGGGGAAAGCTGCGACCCCTCCATCGGAACAGCGTGGGACAAGTACCAAATGCCCGACCTGATGCAGGTTTTTCTAGAGTTTTCCTTGCATCACTTTCAGGCGAATTGCCGGGTAGGATCCTTAAACCATAGCCCAGGGGCCCTAGTTAACCCTTGGCAACCTTCATCTACCCCTCCGCATCCCCCCCTTTCAAATACCTTTCCTATGCTATAAGAGGGGAGTTGCCACTATCGTATCAGCCTCCATCAGCTTCGCGAGAGGGTGTAAATGGAAAAAATTATAATACGGACAAAATGCCCAAGACTAGTGTCTCAGTCATTGTTTTTGGAGGTGGCTGAGGTAAATGCGGACACATCTGTCATGATGCGTCTGGATGCGACGGTGAGAGAAGGGGTTAATTACTAAATGTTATAAATGACCGAGAAAATAGTGTCAAATTAATTAATTTCCCTGTTTATTAAAATTAGGATTAATAAAAGCCCAGGTAACTCTGGGCAATCAGATGGAAGTAGAATAAATTTTCGGCATTTAATTGTTTATATTTTATAGTTAAAAGTCTCCTTCTCGGGACTTTAGGCACCTGCCGTGCGAATGTCACCCGTGATAAAAGACAGTCAATATCTATTGCGTAATCTTTCTCTCAAACCTGTAAAATTATATTCTCTGTAGCAATCTGAGGAGGCGGTAACATCTGTCAACGTCTCTTCCTTTCATATTACTATAGTTGAGCTATATTGCTCCAAAGCTCCTGTTCTGAAACCCATTATATAATATTTTACGAAGCCAAATGTCATTATCAGAATACTAATTATCCACAAGTTGTATACAGTTTATACTAAATTTTCCCTGACCAATTTCCAGCAATTACTCAGCCTTTCTGTCAATTATATAATTAGTTTATTTAACATTACAATATTTATAGATTATTGCCATAATTTGTAGTATTCTATTGTTCAAGTTGGGTCCGCATATGTCACTATTCTTGCGTGTATTTTAAAATTCAAAATACTTAGTTCTCGAATTGAGTTTTTCTGTATTTATTTCAGGTTACTGGAATGACCTCCTGCACATTGGAAGGTTTTCAGATGAATCTGATGATACCCCAATGGTAAAGTGACAATTAACTCAATCTATAAAATAAAAAAATATGTATATTTGCATGTATTTACGATAATCTGTAAACAGATTTAAACGCGTGGACAGATTGCAACAACACTTGGTACACATATTCTTAAAAACACGAAAAACAGACCTGTCATGGTTAGAAAACCCTAGCATAAAGGTGGATGAATTATAATTAGAAAATGTATTACACAATCACGCGCGTGAGAGGCGTTACAGATCTATAAAAAAAATAGTTCGTATTAATAAAATAAAATACAAGGAATATTTTGATTGATAAAATGTATAATGATATCCGGATTACATCTAATAATAATTAAAAAATTCGAAAGGTTATACGATCCGTGCAACTAATTTTTGTTTTCTTGAGATACGCCTTTTAAATAGCTAATACGGTATATTTCCCAGAACCACGGATCAACACTCGGCCTTTGTCCAATTATTTCTTGCAATACGTACTGGAGGAGATTAAAGCAATCGTAAATAAATAACGAGGTATGTTTTTTTATCGTAAAATAGTAAACACAGGTAACAATGCTACCAACTGCAGATAAGAAAATCCACCAAAGAGTATCTTCTCTCCTTAAAATTATCGGGAGTACTCAACTCCATACAGGTATGGGGAGTATTTTTTTTCACTCTTAAGGTATTGGGAATATTCTTGTGGATAGTTTGTCTTTCTTGTTATTCATATGTAGTTTTCATATCTCAGTAGATCGCGAAACTGCATACTGCGTATAACTGGAGATAATTGTATTCACTAAATGTCAACTGTGAGCATTGAAATACTACGGTTCATTAGTAATTGATTCATTATTTCTTATCTGAGGTATATCCATTTAATGTGTATTATGTTTTAATTATAATAATTTGATTATTTCTAGTGTTTCCTCCATTGTATGATGGACAGAACAGGAATGGTGAGTTTACACTGAATTAAAAACACTTTTTAAAATATGCATTTGAATCATTAATAAATAATAAAAACCACCAATATATATTTATTAACGATAGATGGACGCAAATGGAGCTTTCGATGAAGAACTAGTTAAAGTCATATTCAGAGTCTTCCCTAATAATACAGAGGAGCATTATGCAAATCAAATTGTGGACATCTGCATAGCACAAAGAGGTGGAAGTTCATTTCAAAGTTATTATTAGTTACAAATGTCCTAGATATTCAAATTTTATTAAAATTAATTTTCTTTGTAGATGAGTCTGACTTGTGTAGACGATCTTACGACTTCGTGAAGTGTGTAATAACTGAAGTAAGTGTGTTTCCATGCTATAAGTACTTTCTTTTTAGATTTTACGTGAAGAAACAATAAAATGATAACGTCTCGTTTATAATTTAATATTCACACATGAATCATAATTATTATTAATTTCATTTTATTCCAACATTTTCTTTAAAAAATAGTTAGTAAGCTACATTGGACTTTAACAAATATTAAGTTTTGATTTTTGCACAGGTATTATTATTCTTGCCAATATAATTTTAGATTGACTATGTACGTCTTTCTCTAGGAAATAATGCGATCTGCTGATCAGACCGGGACTCACAGCGGGCACTAAATGGGAACTTCAGGAATTCTGAAACCTCTCACCTTTATCATGATTAAAAACTTATTTGTGTTGTAAAATATGAATCAAATAAATGCATTACTAAAATTAATTTCCCTACAATAGTTAAATCTACAACTAAACTAATGTAACCTAAACATTTTCACTGTCAGAACAAAATATTTTGGTTTGAAAATTCAGTATATGTAATACTTTCCTATAAGACTCTTTATAAATTGTAACGGAAGATGGAAATTTAAATTATTTTCTGGCAAGAACCGTTCAGCGACCCAACGAAATCATAACGGAAATACAAGTCAGATACTTCGAAGCAGGTTCATGTTCAATTTAATTCCAACATTTTCGTATATGGTTAACATTCCTACCTCGTAAAATAACTCAAAGTTCTGAAGAAGAAAATAAACCTCGGAAATACTGAACGGATTAACCGACGACGAACCAAATTGACTGTGGTCTCAAATAAGTTCAACAATTATTTTTTCGGAACAGGTAATGTGCTAAAAATAGGCCTCGAGCATTTGATGAACTGAGGAGAGAGAGCGCAAGTACAGGTGGGACATCATGGCACTAAAAAAGATACGTGGGACGGATTAGGAAAAATAGCCAGTAGCAGCCATAAACACCATCAACAGGGAGTTGGATCCCTGGTCAGTGGAGACTATGACTCGATTGACAATAGATTGTTCAGACTTTCAGACTTAAAGGGAGCTTCCAAAATATCTCGATTATAAACGCCCACCACCCCACAGAGGACAAACCCGAAGAGGGGAAAGAAACTTAGTAACGCTACGACATGATAGCAGTGATGGCAGACTTCAACTCCGAGATCGGCTAAGAAAAAGCTTTCAGGTCGAATCAATCCCTGCAAGAAAAAATAAACGACAATGGAGAGGGCACGATCTTCTTGCGACCAAGTAGAATTGTAAGACACCTACTTTTCCCATACCGGACCTGGATGTCACTTCTAATGCGGCGGGATTTTACTTAAAAAAATCAAGGGAACATTTAACGGTTTATATTGGTAAATATTAATTTGAATAAAATGAAATATTTACATGAATATATACAAACTATATGGTTTCCTCTAGCTGGAGATACAATCGGATCTCTTAATCTCAGGGTTTACCAAGGACGTCAATACCTCCTGAGCGCGTCAAAGATTGAGATACTTGGCAGTTACTTTCCGTGCAACCACATCTCTAAAAGATACGTCATCTATGCTCGAGGAGTAATCTGTATCAGACGACGACACGTAGAATAATTTCTCTGCCAACGACACGCTTTATAGTATTAGTCTATCTCTGCCAACGGCTCGCAGAATATAGCCTGTCAGTGCCGACGACTCGAAGAAGAATGATTCTGTACAGCACCCTTGCTGGGTGCAATGATTTCGATCTTACCGACATTTTTGGTCGATATTTTCTGGTTCAAGAAATATTATTGGTCCAGGCAGTGAGGTGTCCAATGGAGTTTTCATTTTTGGAGACACGGCCTTCCCATGGTTTCATCACCCTGGGTGAAGACTAGATGTCCTTCGCTACGTACTTCTGTCCAGACGCCAAGGATTTTCTCCGCGACACGCTGACGCCTGTCAGGTTTCAAATAGAAAAGTTCTCAACCCTTACTAATATCTGTCACCACAGATGTATCGATGTTTAATTACGTAAATTTTGTCGCAGATACTACGTGTGACAGAGAGACCTTTACCTAACATCGCAGAGTTAGCATAGCAACAGCAGACTATTCATGAAAAAGAATGTATCGTCTGTTACAGTGCTAATGTAGTAATAAAAATAATCTTACACAATATGGCTACTCATGATTTAGTTAAGATCAATTAGCTATATATCTACTATAATTAAATATATATTAACCAATCATTTAACTATAGCGCTACACACCCGATGGAGTAACATGCATTCAGTTTGTCCACGTAATAATAGTAGATGCAATGCATGCAACGAACATCCACGATGTGAGTTTGTATTACGGTCTCAATGTATAGTCTGACAGTGTTCCTGCTGTATGTAAGGGCAGACTCAAGTTGAAGGTGCAGACAGCTTGGCGGAGCGGAAATCCGGCTCTGGGCTATGGAACGTTTGAAGCAGGAAGAAGTGGTACAGAGCTTTAAAAAAGAACTGGCAATTGTGTAAAATTTCCTCCCTTTTCTGTTTTAACTACACACTCCGCGGTCATAACTACCACATTTGCAATTCGTCCTCAATCAGGTTTTACGTCAGCGCGTGAAATCTGCAACGCAAATTTTTAAAACGGGGACGCCGCGCAATTGCCTTAACCATTTATAACCTCCAATCGCCGAAGACTTCATAGACAGTATCTTCCTTCGCCATTGAAGGGAACTTCTCCGACTAGGCTCTTTCCCTAGTTGTCTTCCTTTGCCATTTTCTCCTATACTTTATGCTTACAGCTAGTATACATAAACTGCCAAATATAATACTTCTTATATTTAA
Source organism: Zhengitettix transpicula (assembly GCA_037074705.1). NCBI lineage: Eukaryota > Metazoa > Arthropoda > Insecta > Orthoptera > Tetrigidae > Zhengitettix > Zhengitettix transpicula. The sequence goes on along the minus strand of CM073591.1, from coordinate 180,917,604 downwards.
GTAAGCTGCGTCCTCACAGCAAACTCCTCTCCCGTCATCGGAAGGGCGTGGGACAAGTACCAAATGCCCGACCTACCCGATGCAGGTTTTTCTAGGGTTTTCCCTGCATTTCTTTAGGCGAATGCCGGGTAGGATCCTTAAACCATAGCCCGGGGGCCCTAGTTAACCCTTGGCTACCTTCCTCTACCCTTCCGCATCCCCCCTTTCAAATCACTTCCTATGCTATTAAAGGGGAGTTGCCCAATGTGGATCACCCTCATGTAGCCTGTTGCCCTAAAAAAAAAAAATCTGTGTTTTACTGGTACAACCACCGAACTTCCGAATCCTCCCTCCACCACACTACCCTTTTTCCTCGACTAGTCTAAACCTCAGATATTATTCCTAGATCTCATTTCCTTTTAAAAGTCCCAAATCATCAATCATCTTAAAGCCAGGTCGAACAGCAATAACCGCTGAAATGGAACCATTCATTTTCTTGCAACGGATCTCTGTCAATCTACATAGACGGGCGAACACGTTACAATTGAAACAGAAAATAGAGAACTAAGAGACATGGTAGAAGGGGAATAGAATATCCTCAAAGACTAGATAAAGTGGACAGCGGACAAGGCACTGGGAGCCGCTGGAAATATGGGACGGATCACAATAGTTCGACAAGATATTATTAGCAGGATATATTAGCAGTTGAAGATAGAAGCAGATTACGAAATACGGCTCCGAATAAATAACATGGAGAAACACGGCGGAGTACCGTGAGCCATGCAGAAGAGTGAAATTATTGATTAGATAGAAGAGAGATCAGTGGGGTGCTAAAATGGATAGAATGGAGAAAACAAGAAGAAATTATGAACACGGAATTTTTACAAAAATGTTAGACTTATGTAAAGGATTTCAGCTTAAGGCTATTTGTGTAAACATTAAGAACGGTTAAATGTTAATAAGTTGAGTTGTCATGCTGGAAAGGTGGACCGAGAAATTCAGACAGCTCCTTAACATCGAGGCTACAGAACAAGACCTGGAGGTGGACGAACTGATGGATGGGACGGAATAGTTAACCAGCGAAGAAGTAACAAACTTGGCTTTAACCCTTAAAACTACAAAGCGGCTGTAATTGATGACATACCCTCTGAATTGAAGCGGCACGTTTACACAAGCTTATACCTAAGATGTCAGCAGGAAAGTATGTCGGAAGAGAGGATGTCGCGAGACGATCATTGCCCGTATATTATAGAAAGGTGACTTTATAGATTGCGTCTCCTCTATATGACATACAAAGTAATGGTTACAACCCGTGAACAAAACCCTTAACTCAATTAATAATTTAAACACGAATGGACTTCAAAAAAAATTCATAAATCGTTACAATAAAATGGCAACTGTTAAATATATATATATATTGTAATACCTCGAATAATATAAAATATAACTACCAATTTAAACAAACAAATTTTTACTTATTAAAACACAATTTTCAATTACACAAATCTAATGAAATTTGATAAAGTTAAAACAATTTTACATTTAATAAATTAGACTCGGTACCCTCAGGGTCTTTACTTGGTTGATAAGGAAACGGAACAAAATACGTTACAATTAAACAAATACAGTTACAATAAATGAAAAACGAAATGAAAAGAAATGAAATGATTGAAACGAATGAAACAAATGAAACGAAATGATTGAAACGAAATCTGACACTTTTTACCCTTTATTAGCAATATACAATTATTAATTCAGAAAAATAAACTTACACGCTCTCTGGTCCACACACTCACTTCATACAGGCTTAAAAGGCACCAGGCTGCGCTCACACTCTGCTGGCAGACAGACCTCCACGATGAAACTCCCACCGACTGTTGACGACTGATGTCCAACTAATTACTCTCGGCCACCTAGCTTGGCCTAGCATCCGATGATCTCTCCTTTTTGCAAACTCCCAACTGTTCATAACAATTGTTTTCGGCCACTTTAACTTGGCCCCGCATCCGTCCCTGCGGACCTGCACCACCGCTCTATCCCACTAACACGTCCGTCTCCCGTCCACACGAAATGATAATGAAGCTCTTTCTTTTTATTTTTTTTAGCGTAATAGGCTACATGAGGGTAATCCACGTTGTGGCAACTCCCCTTAATAGCATAGGAAGGGATTTGAAAGGGGGGATGCGGTAGGGTAGAGGAAGGTAACCAAGGGTTAACTAGGGCCCCTGGGCTATGGTTTGGATCCTACCCGGCAATTCGCCTAAAAGTGATGCAGGGAAAAACCCTAGAAAACCTGCATCAGGTAGGTCGGTCATTTGGTACTTGTCCCACGCCCTTCCGGTAGCGATAGAGGAGTTTGCTGATTCTGTCCAACTGCCCTCTTATTTATATCCGGGCTCCCGAATATTCCGTTGTTTTTCACAGTTTTTTGCATTTCCACTTTCGTGAAACAAACACCATCTGTTGTCGTTCTCCCGCTCCGAGAGCCACTCAATCAATTAAATTAAACGTTTCCTTTTAAAATAATTACATCGTCCTGTCATTTTATGCCATTAGAATTCCGTCGTCCAGATGTTGCTCACATCCATTAGCCCTTATTATAGCCCTTCCCTTCTCTAAAAGTCACTTACCCATAATTTTATCATTATTTTTTTATATGTACCAACCACTCAAGGATCCCAGTCTGAGTTCGTAAACAAATCTGACAAAAATAAGACCAGAATTCCTGTCCTTCTGAGCTGGTTATTACAATATATATATATATATATATATATATATATATATATATATATATATATATATATATTGAAATGTATATTTAATATATTTATCAAGTCACGGACTGCCAGACACTTAGAAAGAGACAGGAAACATTCCACTTTCCATAAATTTTTATATTATTAATCGAGTTAAGCTTAGCTAACCCTGATTCATATGGTTTTAATTAATTGGACACGAAGTAATATATTTTCAGCAGTATTTATTTTGTCGATTCAAGTCTGCATGAAATAGACTAAAACAAAGTTAGAATATAATTCTATAAAGCAAGCGTGAAACTTACTTTTTTATTCGACTATTAACGATTTTCTGCCAGATATTAGTCAATTTATTTAGATTTGCCTTTCGAGAAACTGCCTAACGGAATAAAAATGCATTTTAGTCAATATTTACAAAGCTCAACAAATAAATTCTGCTTTTATGTAGTTTTAGATGATAGATTTAGATTGGAGTTACTAATGCATGATTCAGATGCGTAAAGGTAATTTATTTCTGCTCAAAGTTGTAATTCTGACTATAATACATGATGTCACTGTCCCATGGTATCAATAAGAACTATGAATTTTAAATAATTAAGTTAATAATTTGTATTAGGATCTGGTATTATATACTCGGGAATTCATAATGTCGTCATCACATCGAAGCAATTTGTCATCATATGTCAGTAATATCCACTATCATAATTCAAAAACTATAAATATATTCAGTCTTAGCTGTAATAGATCGTTTAAGGTATGATTTCTGAATACCGCAACTGACGTTCCGAAATAATTGTCCTGCAGACCTCATAATCAAAGAACCTTTCGGATCGAGCGAGTTGATTTACAGTCTCCTTCAGCTCTTACCATTATTTTCATCTTGGGAAGTTCGATTGAAGTGGTGAATCACCATCAATAATTCTCGTTACGAGATATGTTCTAAGAGAAACTTTTTAAAGTCTATTCGTTTCAACTTGACATTTTAATCAAAGCTTTCTATCGTCAGTTTAAACTTTTACTTTATAATAGCAAAATTAAACAACAGATCGCTGATATGTTACTATAAAACAAAATACGTTTTCCAATAAATATATACCGAAAGTAGCAATGAAAATGATCGGTGTATTCACGGAATAAATTCAGAAGATGAAAATTTTTAATTAAAAATATTATCCGTTACTGATGATGGTTCAAATCATGATACCTTCAGAGATTTTACTAAAGATACTATCACCAAACTACCACCAAGCGAGCAATAACATACCACTCACCAATATATGTATGTCAAAATCTGGTTTCAAAGGTTGGGTTGGAAGAAATCGTCGCGCTCACAAAATAAAGTTAATTGGTATCCTCTTAATTTTTTGAATCAGACCGCTACCCACAAGTACATACATGAGATTAAATGCCCAGTTTCGGGAGGAAAGCACTTGAGCTTAAAAACAATATATTATCCATTTTCAAGTCTTCAGTTCCCATATCGTATAGTTAAGGGATAAGGGATAGCAAATTGTGGACCTTTTGAGTCTAAGAATAAGTGTTCAGATGACAATTGTATCGTCCGTTCTTCGGTTTTCAGGTTTAGGAGATTGTATATAACTTTCGTCTTCACTAGGATTGATACCATGATTTCCTGAACAATTTCGTGGATATAAGAACTTACTACATAACGAATCTCATCACTCATATCTGCTCATTGGGTACTATTTTAAAAATGCTAAAAATTGATTATGATAGATTGAAAAATCCTACAGTTTCCAGTTTGTTCAGCCAAAACTAAACGAACCGTCGTTTGAAATTATGGAGGCGTCATTTATGTGCCCAATTGTGCACTCACACGGGGAGCTCAAGTGTCCACATGCGCTGGTGGAAGAAGTCCTGCAGTGAATGTTCATTTGTGTTAAAGAAAGTTCAGAAAGTTCTTTATCAGCTACATAATAACCGTCGTAAGATGCGTTGTACGATGTGGGCAGTCCGTGATAGGGAACAACTGTTTTTCCGGGCTCCTATCGGAACTCTGCCAGCAACGATAACTGGAGATAGCAGACCACTCGCACATCAATCATGACAGACAGTGTTCGCGGAAACCAGTCTCAGGTTCGTTGACACGCGACAACTATCACGCTTCCTTCCTGCGCGACTCTGTTGGAAAGTCTGATAAATAGCTGCCAATTTCGCTGTTCCGTGTATCGTCGGTCTCAACGAACTGAGTACTATCAACACCGGAGTGACGACCTTCTAAAATGAAAAGGTCTGCTAATCAATTGTTACATCCAAGTGTTCAAACACCTATCTATCGCAATGCCCACTTATCTGCGTCGTATTCTACACTGCAACAATCAAGCAGGCATTAGCGTTAGAAATTAGATATATAATGTGTATATTTACATTTAATCTAGATTTGGAATATAAAATACATTACCACCATAAACATTCCAAAGATCATCAATATATTTTTAGTTACAAAAGCCAGATCAACCGAAATTTGACCATATTATTTAGCTAATTGATCGCAAAAGATCTGTCGTACCATTGACTGAATTGTATTTGATAGATCTCCTTATTAGCTAACGAAAAGTAAGAAACGGAGACCATGACGGGAACGATTTCAGTCGACAATTGAATCTCTCTCCCTCCCTCCCCCCCTCCTCTCTCTCTCTCTCTCTCTCTCTCTCTCTCTATATATATATATATATATATATATATATATATATATATATAAAAATTAATATCTGTCTGTCTGTGTGTCCCGTATGCCCGCGTAAACCATTCATCCAATTGCGATGAAACTTTGGTAAGTTGTTGTGCGCACCTCCGCAAAGGTTACTGTCTGCCTTTTTATATAAAAACATCCTATAACGACCAATATTATCGTTAATTAGTTACTTTTTGGGGTCTATGTGATGAATACTTTCTATCCAAATGTATTTAGTGTATAATTTCAACCCCTTAAGGCACCAATGAGGGATGGGGTGGCGGGTAGTTACTTAAAAATAGCGCGAAACAACTGAGATTGGTCTCAAATCCAGGATTATAGATTTCAATTAGTTCAATTATGACATTACATATGCCAGTTAAGTTTTAGTTCAGTTCCTAGATGTGGGGAAGGACGAGTTTGAAATGTTGTTACATAAAAGTAATGAATTAAGAAACGAGACAGGTGATGAATTCAGGATGATGGAAGTCACTGAGTTTAATTCGGATATTTACAATATTGGTTAATGTGTAGCTCAGCCGCTAGGAGTAGGTGTGGAAGGGGTTGAAAAATAGGTACGTTTACAATCTTAAATTCGTAGACCAATTTCTACCAAACTTTATATACACGTTACTTACGACCCAGGAACAAACACTGAGGGCTTAAGACACGCCTACCGCCTGTAGGGGTGGGGTTGGAAGGGGTGGAATTTAAAAACATTCCTAAACGACTATTATTACGGTCGAATAAAACGTTGTCGAAGTCGCTTAATTTGACATAATTTCTAAGTGTCTAATTTCAATTAAAAAAGACAAGGGTGGGAAGCACCCTTATAGTACGAGTGGTGGTGGAAGGGGTTAACATAAAAATTAATGTTAAAAAGACCAATATTAGTGCGATTTCGGGGTTATAGGAATCCTGAATTTAATTCTTGCAATAACCATGGTGGTTAATGAAATTTTATATTCCTCCCCGCCCCCCACCTGGAGGTGGACGCGGTTGAGGAGAAGTTACCTGGAGTAGTTTTGACCATCTTACGTTACCGGGTAATTTTTTTATTTTCTTAGGGTACCAGTTATATTTTGGTCTCTATTTACATAAAGGTTGTACTTCTTTACTCCTTTAAGGTACCGCGAATAGTTTTAGACTTTGTTAAGTTAGCGAGTATTTTTTTACTGTTCTAATTCGTCGTAATTTTTAGACACTTGCATTTTATGTAGTAGGAGAATTCCCGAATACCTTCAGTCACCATCATGGTTCATTTGAAGTTAAATTCAGGCACTCAGCTAGTTTAATATAAAATCAATGGTATGAATCATTATTAAAATAAAGAATGCATAGTAACATTGTCCGAATATATTCCCCGATATAGCGTCAACGTTTAAGCACTGCCATACAAAACATTTATCCTTCCGCATTCTTCAATAATCTTATACGCTCCTAAGAAGCATCTTCGCGAGAACACTTAGATTTTACGTTCGATTTCAGACCACTCTATAAATATGTGCTATCAGAGCAAGTATAATATTTTAATTAGAAACAAATTCGATCTAATTTTACCACATATTTTCGACATTGAACTGTTTGGAAGAAGTCACTTGAAAATACAGATATCAATATGTATACATTAATTTTTGCTTACGTCACTTTTTACTGTATTTCTTGGCATTTAGCTTCCATTATGTATACATATCTCGAGTAATATTGAATTAATGTACCATGGCTTCTATATTTCGCAGTTGTTTGTTATTCTTCAAGTCAAGTTTGGAAGTTAATTATATTTGATTCAATTGTGTCTCATCGTTAATACATTTCGAGGAGCTCTGACTAAATCGTTCGTCAGTCACAAATCCGAACAACTACTATGTAGTTTCAAATTTAATTCAAGACCGAACACATTTTCCGACTTTCGTAAAATTGATCGATTTCTATGTCTGTTAACAGTAAAATATTTGCTTATTATTATATTTGATGTTACTTAATATTACATGGAGTAATAAAGAACTTGGATCACTTACAAAATTTTACGATTGATATCTTTGCTGAACTAAGAAATATGCAATAGTATGCAAAATATTTAATTTTAGAAGTTAACCCGTAAATATTGCACATATTTAGTAACCGACAATTCTTATGGAAATTTTATTTTTAACCTTATCAGTATCATCTGAAATATTAGATCATTTCCATAAACTAAAAAACGTTCGTTAAGTTTTGAAAGTTTCATAATGGATTGAGTCAACAGTTATCAACTTATTTTAAATCAAAAACCATAAAAAATACCATATATATACATATACATATATATATATATATATATTGTAATATCCCTTTTGTTGATAATTATTTTTTAATTTTATTTTGATACTTGAAATTAATTAATTTTCTCCCACTGATTACCCAACAATAGATAATTATGATTATAGGGATTTAAATTAAACAAGTTATAAATTTTATAAACAAAACAATTTTATTAATCTAGAATACAACTCAAGAAAATCTCTGTTTATTTTATATATCCTTTTACCTCATCAATTAAATTAAACTGTTAATCCAGTTACATTTTATAAATCAGACTCTGTACCTGAGGATCTTTACTGTGTTGATAAGGAAGCGGAAAACTAAAATTTACAATTTAAACAATGCAATTAAATAAAATGAAAACGAAATATGACTGATTACCCTTATTTAACAATTTACAGAATTTATTACTGAATGTCTACTTACAATTTTATTTGGGTTTTTCAGGAATTTGCAATGCCCTTCTGTTCACAGACTTTTACACGCGCTTCACAGACACGTTCACTTTATCCTTTTTGATATCCCGGCTTCTACTGCTTGCATGGACTAAAATGTTTATTGTATTTTTAGTTACGCCCACCATTTAATTTGACCGAATATTTATCACCAACTCCACGTCCTCCTCCTTTGCAGTCTACATTTCAACTCCTATGACTTTCTCGTTCAGATTCTGGCACCACACTCCAACATCCTTCCCTCTTGCGCGCTGGCACCCGACTCCACGTCCATCTCCTTTGAGGTCTCCAGTCCAATTAACTTTTATCTGCTTCCCCCTCTCCAGAATATTCCCTTTTTTCACAGTTTTTGAGTTTCCACGTTCGCCAAACAAATACCAACTGTTGGCTCTCTCACGCTCCGAGAGCCACTCAATTCAATTAAAATAAACATTTCCTTTTAATATAATTGTGTGTCCACAAAACTTCTGTCATTATGCCTTTAGGGTTCCGTCCCGATGTCTGTGAAAACCATTAGCTCTGAGAGCCGCTAAACGTCTAATTATAGTCCTCCCCTTCTCTAAGAGATGCTTATCCATCATTTTATTATTATCTTTTTATACAAACCACTCAAGAATCCCCAGTCTGAGTTGTAAAACAAATCTGATGAAATAAGAACAAAATTTATGTCCTTCTTAACTGGGTATTACAATATATATATATATAATAAAATTAGTTTAAATATTCGATTACGGTGTCACTGCCGTCTGTCCGACACTAACGTACAAACTAGAGATGGGTCGCTCCCGAACGAGTCGTTTCAAACGAACCACTCCAAACGAAGAGCGGCTCACCGCTAGTAAAACGACTCTCAGCAACGAAACACTCTGAACAACGTCCTCTCCAACTCTGTGCGGCTGCTCTCAGTTTAGAAGCAAGAACGTTTCCTACTCTTCATGTGACTCCTGCTTCGTTGTGAGGGAGGAGGCGTTCGGAACCATGCGAATAAACTGCTCTGAGCTCTCTCAGATGATGAAGACATACGACTATACAATGCTTCAGTTCCTGACGTATTAATATTGCTTCTGATGCAGTAATTTGACATTCACTCCTCATTTCATCCTAGTTGAAACAGTATTTGTGTGGCTGTGTTAACATTAACATAATAGACGTACTTCAGTACATAATTAATAATATACTATAAAATAAATTAAATATTTTAATAAACACAGTAACTTTCCCACGCACCTCATCCATCAATTGCATTGAAATCTTGTTGGTTTTATATATAATACATATATTATATATATTACATATATTGTAATAATCACAAAAAAATGATTTTAAATACAATCAAATTTATTTTAATTCGCCCCACGTTGAAGCGTCAAAATGTAATAATCAAGTTTAATTATTTAAATTAAATCACACGTTGAGGCACAAAATGTAATAATTGTTCATTTAAATAAACCCACATCGGAGCACATTTGTAATAATACAATTTAATTAGATTTTAAATAAGCAAACAAAAAGTTGAAATGATAGGATTTTAAATGAAAAATCGAGATTTAAAATGTAGAACAAAGTTAATTTATTAAAAACAAATTCCTATCACAATTGAAAATTTTGTTATAAGTTGGTAAAGTGCCACGGCTTAATTTCAGAGACGACTATCGTAAAGAATGTTACGAAAAGACAATTAAGAACTTACAATGTGAAAAATTCTTAATTTAAACAATTATTGAAATATGAAATCTGACGATAATTATTATTTACATTAGGTTTGCAATTAATAAATTTTCTTTTAGTTTACATTACCATTAGCTGTTCGCAGGGGGCTCGATATCACTCGGTTATTGTTAACACTTCACAGACAGGCTAATTTCACTGAATTTAATGTGGTTGTAATTTTTAGACACAACACTTCCTGTTCTTTACAGTTGATAACGTTGTTTTAAATCTTTGATGCTTGCATAAATATTCCTATGGACACATACTTCAGATTGTCGGCTCGTAATTAATAAACCCGGGGCTTGAATAGATTACGTCTCTGCTGCCCCTATACACTTGCTTGAATAAAGTAACAGGAACTTTGAATCAGGTTCGATTACCTGGTCCAAGCAATTCTCAATTATAAGTTCTGTCACACACTCGTCAGCCTCCCAAAACACACTCTGAAGCTTTCCAGAACAAAAACTCTGCTCTCTCTCCGCCGATTCCCACCACAAACTCCAGTTTTTCAGAACATATTCTACAACATCCTCCGCCGACTCCCAACACACACTCAAGTTCCGCGCGTCCGGCCATGCCTTCGCGACAATGCCCATAGCAAGTTATTGTACACAATTCTTATATTTATCGGAAATATTTATTTATTAAATAATTAAATGTTTTTTTAATTACCACAATATATATATATATATATATATATATATATATCGGATATATGCAGACCCGGGTTAATGACTGAGTGAACGATTCTCTAGTACAAACGCGACCAAGTGGGCTACTTTTATACTGAGTCAAATATAGTTTACTTTTTGCACATTCAGCCAATGCACACTTGGCAAACTTACCGTATAGGACCCGAGAATTGTAGTATAAAGTTAAATTGTCCTCAAAACCGTAATATTTTGGTTCAATATACTTTTCACAAGTATTCAATATTTCACTAATAATCAAGATTAATGAATTTATACATTAAAAATAGTCCAAAATGTATTAAGATATAATTTGAACCTTTCACTCAAAATACGGAAATACAAAAACATTAAGCAGTGGCGGCTCGTGAGGTTTTGACGTTATGTGCTACATCGCCCCAAGCAACCATTTTTACGAGAATAATTATGTAAAATAATAATACTACATGAAATACCACAATACTCGGTCCCCACACGCAATATGATACATTTCTAATTTTGTCTACATAATTTGCAATAGTGTCTAATTTTTAAACGCAGAATAATTTACCAATTATAAACTGAAACTATTTTCCTCGATAAATATTTTAAATAAAGTTAATTAGAGAACATGCCACTGAGCAGTGTTGTATGTAGGGTTTTTCTCACTATGATTACTCTTAAATGTTGTTTCCTTTAAAATAACCTTAGATTGTGTTTTATTTTATTTTACCAAAAATGTACGAATATTAATTTTTTTTGAAAATATAAACTATTATAAAATAAGATTTATATTTAGCGAATAGCTCATATTTATTTATTTCTATTTCGTTGGTTATGTCACCGGATCCGACCGCCTCTGTTTCCTTGTGCTGTCAGCATCGCAGAACACAAAGCAGTTAGTTGAGTTTAACGGGTGGCGCAGTGGGGCTTAAAAGGTCTACAGCGCATGCGCAGTTGTCAAGAAAACGCCAGATCCTGTGCTATTCATAGAATAGAACTCCGATTATCAGCTGGCTGCTTTTAGCAAGGCGGAGAGTTTAAATTCTTTGATATCGAAGCATAGATTCGCAGTGTTAAAACACAATTATTATAAAGGTTTTAAAAATATAGAAAAATTCATTCTTACTAAATTGATTTATGTTCTGTAGCACATGATCACATACGCGCGAGCCGTCACTGGCATTAAATAAGAAAATTATTTAATAAAATTAGAAGATTCCTTCCTTACTTAACTTAATCAATATGAAACACATAGATGAAACGTAGACGCCGTTGTCTAAATTTTTCATAAGTTTCTTTTGAGGATTATAATACATCACCGTAATTATATTGTGATTGTTATTAGCCAAAATTACTTTTAACACGGAATTTACTCTTCGAAGCTTTCTGATATTAGATTTTATTAAATCCATTAGTCCTCAGCTGACGGAATAGGAATCTAATTGACCAATTAGGACTCAATTTAGAGGATAAGACGGAAAACTAAAATTAAGGAGTCTGAAGTGGAATCGAAAACAGTTCGAAATGCGTATTTTAAAGGATTCTCTGATTTATATAACTGAAAAATTGATTAAATAAATACATGCCATTTTCGATACTCAAAATTTACCATTGAAACAATGAATGAATTATTAATTTTTTCTAAAACCAAATTATACAACTATTAGTAAAATTTAGAGAAACAATTCAAACTCCACAATGGGGTTCTTTCTGCCTGCCTGCTCTGTTATGAGATTAGTCCTTATCGAGGATTCGTCCGCTCTGAGAGAGGAAGATATAAAGCTGGATCCCGCGCATCTCTCAGTCACAACTACGAGGATGTTCTTCCCTCCAGTTGCAGCGTGCCTACTTTGTGTCGTTGCCAATGCAATGGTGAGTTGAACTAACTCTTGCGCGTCTCTAAGATCGTTACAAGCTTTATAATCTGTATTTATACTTCATTCCGATTTCAAGCATTCTCTAGCTTTACTTACAATTATAAATACGACATATTCTTGATCTTTATAAATCCAATATGTTAAAAAGGTTTAAATGTATGAGAATTTGACAGATATTGAAGTCCAAAACTTTAACCCAGCTGCGTTGTAGAACCCGTTAGCTTTTATAATTTTTCTATGAATTATGTTGTGCCAATATTTGAAGTCAAATATCGTACTCTATTTAAAAAAATAAGAGACGTAGACATTTCATAGAATAATTGAGTAAAGCTGGTCGTACATTCGACTATATTAACTAAATTTAAACTACTTAGGGAATGAAGAAATATAATATTACACCTTTTGACATCGAAACGTTGCTATCACAAAATATACCCGGGCTAAAACCAGAGAATTATATTTAGAACAAACCTTCCATCTCTTATATAAATACATTCTACTTACTTAGGGTTTGAAATATTGTAAACAGAATTCAGAGCAAAAACTATTTAGATCCTATAGGACCCCAAGGACGGTACAGGTCCATTATGTACAATGGTATGGTACATTAAAAAGATTTCAAAGACATAATTTGTAAAAAGTACTAATTAGGCCTTTGGAATACGCAAATAAATAGTCCGTAATATATAAATATAATGTAGTATCCCACTTGTAGATATTAAATTTAAATAATGTAATATACAACTTATAACTTTTTCAGTTATTTTCTTTAACTTGCTTTGATGAGCAACTTAAAGCAGTATTTACTTTGAACAATTTAAATCAAACGATTTAAATATTAAAGTTATTAAATTTTAATAAGAAGAATTCTTTTCATTTAGTGATCGGTTTGAAACGATGAGACAAATTTTATTAACATAATCTTTAATAAATAATTTATTTAAAACACATAATGAATTTTTCATATACATTTTACATTCGTTTGCCACGGCTATACATTTAAATGAGACTTATCTCAGTTCGATTTATCGGGTCTCATGAAAAGTATAAATTTGCAATTTATAAAATAAACATAGACTAATAAGAAAAAAATTTCATTAAAATATATAAATAGGTTAGCTTATAAAATATCCTAAAATATACAAACAAAAAATTACATGACATTTGCCGTTACAACAGGTATTAAAAGTTTACACTGTATTTTACTAATTTAGAATAAACACCAAACATACCATTTTGTTTGATCAATCCACACAATTTACACGAAACACATTTTTGTTAAAAACAAATGTAATTTTTTAACTGTGAAAATAGGTCATATTATTGCAAATACACTTTCAAAAACACACAAAATTTAATCCTGTTAGAGCACCAGACAAAAGAGAATCTCGCCTTTGGATCCAAGATGTTTCGCTCGCAGCCTGATAATATCACCAACATCCAAGATGGTTTGACCGGATATTTGATCAGTGTTTCAGTGATTATAATAATTCACAGATCACGAGATATTTTGAATTTAGGTACCAGTCTATTAAGTGTCCAAATACAACAACCAAGATGATGACAGTTCGATTCTTCTATGCCACCGAATTCTCTAAACCATATAGAGTCCACCAAACAATACTTTCATTTACAAGTTCAACAGTGCAGATCAACTGTTTAAAATATTTTATAACTTTTACATTTTCAAAACTTAACCACTACTTCGCCCAATGGCGACCTTCTCCATCGACCTCAAGATTCACCACAAACTAACTTTTTAACTGACCAATATCTCAGCCCCTCCATTAGGTTGTCACTGTTATATTCTTCAAACTATAACTTTATCACGCGACAGCGACCAAACATTTTGACTTACTGTGCCGTCACTAACCGCCAAAGCAATACGTAAGCACAACAAAAATTCTATATAAAAATATATATTTATGTGTCTATGTATGAGTGTGTGACATTTAATGGTGATATTTGAACTCAATATTAATCTGCATAACTACTGAATAAAGCATATTTTGTTTCAGGCAATGGCTACGTCACCCGAAGTGAAAAATGATTTCGACCGCATTCGTAATTGTAATGTCTCTCATCCAATTAGCTTGGGTAAGTAATATCTCATATCTAAATTTAATATTATTCAGTTAATTAAATATTATATTTAAACGATATTTTGCAGTATGAAAATTGAATATGGATGATTTTAAATTAATAGTAATTTAAAGTATTATTTTGGGCATTTTCGTGTACCTTTCACTCTTTTCAGAACTGATGAATACGGTCCTGATAAGTCGAACACTTTCTCATGGAGACAAAAGCAACTTTAAGGTAACAGACGATTATTAATCAAAAAAGGCAGTATTTTGTGAAAGAAAGGTCATAAAATGGTAAAATTGTAAATCTTCAAATATTTAATCTTATGTTTTTTAAATATTTCGAGTGACTGGCGTTCAATTGCTCTGGAGAAAGTACTTCGTTATTGAAGAATTTTTTATGTCAATAATGAAGTATATACCATTGCCTAACATTATAAATATTAATTAAACAACTTTTATGATGTTTGTTGCCCTCTGATACTTGAGAAAAACAACTAAATAATACATAAAAAAATAAAATATTGTCTACACTGCACTCAGATAATATCTAGTAAATCTCAAACAAAAATAACCCAAGCAGTGATACTGTTTATACCTTAAGTTCATAAAACATTAAGCACCTTTTCAAGTTAGAGAATTGAATCAATTTCCATAACTATGTCAACATTAACATGAAATTATATTTGCTCATTACAGTTTTTAGTACGATCCCTACTGATCACTTTTTTATATCCTCGGTTTTTCCAAAGACTTAAAAAAAATCCGTTTATATAATTTTTGAAACTAAATTGAAATTTATTTCTTAGTGTTAATATCAAAATATTCGAATATGTTAATTAATTTCAGCGTAAATGCTATTTATCGATTTCATATATATTTTATTCATAAATCAAAAGCCTTTGCATTTCTAAATAAATGCTTAGCTTAACTGTACTCATGAAAATAATTTCCATTTCTCGTACGTTTTGTAAAGTAAAACTATGTTATAAATAGCCATAATTTATACTGTTATTTACTTACCGTCAGTCCATCAGGTATTTATTTTTTTAAATAAAAAAATTACGTCTGATATCACAAAAGTTTCTGGAAGCCTTGTACCTTTCATCAGGTGAAAAAAAACGCAAGTAAGCAGTTGTGTCTCTCTAGGCTCTTGCATTTTAACTGCATCTGAATGAAAGAACTAGGCTTCCAGAATCGTTGTGTGGTATTTATATTATCCCTTCTTTTGTCTATATTTGACTATCTTTCTTATTATCAGGAAATATTTTTGTTTCAGTGTTTCCTCCATTGCCTCTACACTAAGTATGAATGGGTAAGGAAAACCTTCACAAGTTGTTTAATTTTTACAAATAGCCGTGTAAACCTAATAATTCTATATATTTCCGTATTATTTCACATATTTTTCATGCGCGGAATGTTTCAAAAGTCAAGTAAATAAAGATAAGTTCGTTGCTTTGGTATTTTGCTTACAATCATTAATTATATTTATATCGAACTACAATAAAATCACTTATTTAAAATGTAGCGTTAAATTTTCTTGTAATAATAAATCAAGAACAATATCAATAAAAATAGTTGCTTTCTGAAAACTCATTTGGATGTAGAGCGCGCGTGAAACGTTTAGTATTTATCATCACACATTCAACTATTTTTAATACACGAATTTCATGCAATACCATTCATCTATTAGAAATTGAATTACTTTATTTCAGATGGATGATGAAGGGGGATTTCTTATTTCAAACATGAAACATAGTTTGACTGAATCTCACCTGGATGATTTCACCATCGACTTATTGGTCTACAAGTGTTCGTCGACAAGTAAGTTCTGTGCGCAGTCAGAAAGTCTCAGATTATCAATACAAATTATTTGAATATAACTACGCCTCTTGAGTATAAATATTATTACAATAAAATTATTTGCTAGTTGTTAAATGTGCTAAATTATGGGAAAACTCCCCTATTATTATTAGTAGTAGTAGTAATCTAATTTTATGTCCGAAAAATAATTGCAGAGTATAGAAAATATTAACCATTTGAACTTTTATTGTGATTCAAGCTTATCATAAAATTGTGTCTTTTTTGATTACTTTCCGTAAATTTAGTCTATTTTCTTTATCATTGTAAAATAATTTTATTATAATCCATGAGCGTTTGTATAATATACTTTTAGGGTACTCCACGTTGTTATTCATTTTTTTTAAAGTTGTAATTATTGTTATTATTTTACTTCCTAAAAGCTATTCTTTCTCGGGAAGAAATCCGGTTTACTTTTTACAAACTATGTATATCCACGTTTGGCCTAAGCTGGTACTTCTCTGATGTACTATTACTACGCATTTGATAAGATTCATAATATAGACCTAATTCTGGAATTAAAATCTTATTTCGTCTCCTCCTTGCAGCGAAAAATAATTATACTCATATCTCTTACCGTTCACATGTGGCGTATTTTGAAAAATACGAAAATGTCGAATCGCAAAAATAACTCTAATCATAACAGTCTGAAAAAAAAAACACTGGCTTCAACCAAGAAAATTAATTCATGACCTTGTATATCTGCTCAGGCCTGTTAGGTCAGTGTTTTATATTATCTTTTTATATAAAAATCCGTCCAAGTGGTAACCTCTTAGCATTAATAGGGTAGGGAGGAATAGAAAAGGTGAACAAAGTTAGCGAAGGGTTAACTAGGGGTTACTGGCTTCGGTTTAAGTATCCCACCAGGCATATACATAACGTGATGCAGGGAAGACATTAGGGAAACCTCCGGGTAGGTCGAGCTGTTGGTACTTGTCCCAAGCACTTCCGACGATTCGAGTGGGGTTTGCTGTGGGGACGCAACATTTCCGACTTCATGCCTCGACCAGATTAGATTTTGGGGAGAGTGTAGGGGGCAATTAGTAATCAATACTTGACAACTAATGCAACAAACACCTCTCAAAATTGGCAGAGGTGACTCGGTTTATGGGTGAAGACGTACCCGTAGGAATCTATCTCCGACTTTTTTTTTCTCAGACTGCGATTATAACAAGAGGGACAAATGAAAAGTTGAGAAAGTTTTGAAAGTCTCCGAACTTCGCAATTTTTACTTCTGAACTGGAGAAAAACACTACCATTTCAAATATCATTGCAATATTTTGAACATTTCCATGGTCAATGTATTGTCCACCAATAATTCCACCAACTTGAAATTAATATTTTTCGTTTATTATCGACATTTACATTAATTATATTTCTATTTCAGGATCCATTGACAAGTGTGAGAGGGCATTCAAATTCACCGAGTGCTTTTGGTCGGAATCTAAGAGGGTAAGTATTGTAAGCGATGAATCAAGTATTCAATCGATATTCTAATCGAGTGAAAAGATGACGATGACAGTGAACGGCAACGAATCGTCACGCCTACATCTTTTCACTCGGTTAGAAGCCTGAGAATATTTTATTAATTCTTTACACCGAGAAAGACTGCATCGTTATTATAAGCATTATTTAAATTTTCTAATAAACTAGTATGCATCGCACTTTAATTTATAATATTTATCCATTTCAAATTACTCGAAGTTCAGTTGCAATTTAAATTAACAATAAAATTTATAAATACACATCAGCCTCTTGACGTCAGAAAAATGATATCTTCTTATAAATAAAGCAGAGTGCTTGTATGTATGTATGCTTATATATTTGTATGTTCCTTATACAAATCTACACCGGTGGAGAAAATTTCGAATACGTGTTCTTTGCGACCAGGAAACAAATACTGTCGGGGAGAGACGAGTCTTCACTCGCTGGAAAGGAGGTGGAAATTTTCTAATATTCTAAACCTGGTTGGGGATAGAAATTTTCAAACATGTTCAAACGGCGATATATTTGTCTAATTAATCTATTTCAGATTCAATGAGTTAACCTCATTCTGAATGGGAGATGAACACATTTAGGGATAGAGGTCGAGTCGTGTTACATAAAATAAACGTAAAAGCTACATAGATTGGAGAGTTATGGAAAAATGACACCGCAGGCAACGTTGGACACCCAGCTAGTTTAATATGAATTATACAAATTTTTCTCAAAATTTGCGAAATTCAAACGTTTTATAACATTTTGAGTCAGAGTCGTTCTCCGCTGACTTTTTTTTTTCGGTCACATCAGTCAGTGAAGAACAACCGTGTAACAATTATCTATTTCGAGTAGTAGATATATTATGCACTAAATCAAATAATATTCTAAGCTTATATCTACTTTTCTAAGCATAAATTATTATTTAGGTGGATTTAATTAATTTCAAATGGTACATTTTATATTTCTGCTAGAATTCTGTTTAATACTTTGAGCTAGCATACACCGAATTTCCTTCCCACCATATCAAAGTATTAATCTATTAAAAATAATTTAGTCAATAATTTGTGGAAATATTTTAAATAAATATATTTTTATAATACTTAAATTTGTCTTTTTGTTTCAGTTTCCCGACAATTCGGACGAAAAGTATGGAGACCAAAATATTTTTAAGTTATTTTAAATTTTAAGGTAACAACAAAATATTCATCGTTAACTGTCGTCATCTTAAAAAAATCATTAAATTTTTTCCGTGAATAATTATATGAACGAAAAACTCTTGTATTTATCTGTACAATTTATTTCACAGTGAACTTAAAAACAAAGAAAAAACCCTTTTTAAAAAAAGACTTACCTTAACTAAATTACTGACACCTAATTTACATACATTAAATCATATCGCACTTTATCAATAAAATAAATAGGTAACAATTAACGAAGGTTTTCCCAGATAAACAGAAAAGTAATTGCGACGAGGTGAAAGTAGGCTTAGGCCATGTTACTAACCGGTCATTGTCGTAGTTCTCAAGTGTAGTGTTGGCTTGAGAACGACGGCGATAACTGCCATTCAAATGTCGTGGCCTGAAACTTTTTTTTCATTTAGATACTTCAGAGAAAAAATATTTAATTACGTCAAACTTTAAGGTCGATAAAATTAATCAAATATTTTTCAATTCGAATTTTATATACAAATTATAGATGAATTATAGACTTATAATGTCAAAATGTTTCTGGAAATGCCTTTGAATTTTCTTAAACACTGATTACAAAGCTTTTAAAAATTCTCCATCTTAAAACTCAGTAGTGAATCAGTTAAATTTAATGGATATAGGTGCTTTGAGCAATTATGTTTTCTCCAAAGTAAAAAAAAAAAGTTGCTTTGAACTATATCCTAGTTTTGCTGTACAACGTTGAAAGTTGTTGCTATATATTCTTTCACCCCAATTATATCAATTTATCTTTGGAGTTTGCAGAAAATTGGTTTGTATAATAATTGAATGCTCATTTCACTTATCCTCTGGTTAGAGAATGTCTTACACAACAACTATCTTAAAGATTACAATACAGTACAAAGTATAAAAGTACTGTACTTGTTAGTCACCGTTACTTCTTGATTCGTTCCTCGGATTTCCGGAATTATTAGGACCGTTTTTCACAATATGAAACAAGGGATTTTATGTTAATCATGGATTTTGTAAACGGAGGGTATTTAACATTCTTAGTTTACAGTTGATGAGGCCTCTTATCACAAATATTCTTGTACCTATTCTCCTAGGATCTGCTCTTAGAATATATACGTGGAAACCACGAGTGGTTACTTCAGCAACTATAGGATTTGCTGTTGCAAACATTGTAATTACAACAGTAACAAATCTGTCATTCTACAGAGGTTATATACCAAACATAAGTAAATGTGTGGAAACTTTCGGACTATTCTGTGCCAGAAAATAAAATAAACAAATTAATGACGAGTGAATGAAGTGAAAAGATTTTTTTTTTTTTTTTTTAGGGCAATAGGCTACATGAGGGTAATCCACTTAGGGCAACTCCCCTTTAATAGCATAGGAAGGGATTCGAAAAGGGGGGATGCGGAAGGGTAGAGGAAGGTAGCCAAGGGTTAACTAGGGCCCCCGGGCTATATTTTAAGGATCCTACCCGGCATTCGCCTAAAGGAATGCAGGGAAAACCTTAGAAAAACCTGCATCGGGTAGGTCGGGCATTGGGTACTTGTCCCACGCCCTTCCGATAGCGGGAGAGGAGTTTGCTGTGGGGACGCAGCTTACCCCTCGCCATGCCTTGGCCTGTTTAGGAGGCAGCTGGCCGACTATTCCAATAGGAATAGCGGACAACTCTTACCGTATGCCCAAGGTCTGCGACCCCGGAACATGCACCTCTCAAAACAGACCGAGGTGCCTCGGCATGTGGGAACCTTAGTTCAAAAAAAACCAGAGAGATGTGAGAGCATCCCCAAAGGTAGCCTCCGCCAGAGCTCTCTGGGAAGGTTCACCTGCGAGAAATCCTCTCGCAGGCTTCCTTCGCTATCGAAGTGAAAAGAAAAGAGGAATTCATATATATATCAAATGGGTAAAAATTTAAGAGTGAGTAAATTAATGAATTACAATTCTGAATTTAAGGAAATTTCGTAGGAAACGAAACTACATGTTCCATAATAATGCACTACACATTAAAGTAAATAACTAGCGGCTCAGACAATATTAATAGTGTGAAAATGATCAATGAAATGACTAGCCAAGGAAACCAACCCTTTGTTTGTCCAAAAAGCCAGGATGCCTGGACGTTGCCCCATACCTATGCTCCAGATGGAGTGATAAGGACATAATAAATTAAGTGAATAAAAGAAGCCAGTAATTAAATAAGGAACTAAATAAACATGAAAGAAATAACATAATACAGACTGTTCGAGGGCTTTATGTAGTGAAACGGATATTACACGAACAAGGCAATGAACCTATAGATACATTAACAAAAGACAACGACTGGACACGATTCAGTAAGTGTATATTCCAAAGTTAGTGCAAGAATAGAACACTCATCTGCTAGCCGTAAGAGAAAGAAATTAATGAAATTGAACATTTAATAGACTGATAGAATAATAGCATTTTAAAATAATAAATCTTCCTGCATTATCAACAATGCTGTAGCTGACTGGAAAAAGCAATCAAGGATAAAGGTAAACGAGTAGAAATCTATGCTTATCGTGTTTACAAAAGAAACAATGAAAAGACTTGCCGTCCACTACCTACTTACTGTGCCCTATGAGAACAACGCCAATTACCTAAGTATGTATCGAACTTATGTGGAAAGAGCATATCTATACATTTATAAAAAAAGAATGTCTGCATGTCTGTGTGTCCGCTATGCGCTCCAAACCGTTCATCCGTTTGCAATGAAACTTCGATGAGTTGTTGCGAAGGTTTATGTCGGGTTTTCGAAGCGTTAGGAAAGACCCAAGGTGTGAACGGGGGTGAAATTTAAAATCATGTTAAAACGACCGATATTTATTCGATTAATTACTTTCTGGGGTAATGTGATTAGTACTTTCCATTTAGATGTTTTTAGTGTACAATTTCAACCCCTTAAAGCACAAATAAGGGATGGCGTCGAGGGACGTTATATAAAAATAAAGCGAAACAACCGAGATTGGTGTCAAATTCAGGGTTGTAGAATGCAATGAGTTTCATTCTGATATTCACTATGTCAATTAAAGTGTACTTCAGCCCAAGGTGTAGGGATGGGAGAGGAAGTGGGCGAAAAGCCGTTACATAAAATAATGCGTAAACAACAGAGACTCGTATTGAACCTGTGGTTATGGAAGTCACTGACTTTAATTCGGACATTTACCATACTGGTTAAGATGTAGTTCAGCCCCAAGTATGGGAGTGCAAGGAGGGTGAAACAAATTCCGTTTAAAATCATAAATTCGTAGACCAATTGCTATGAAACGTTGTACACATGTTACTTACGATCCAGGAACAAACCCTGAGGGATTAAGTCATAACAACCACCTCTAGGGATGGGGGTGGAAGGTGTGCAATTTAAAACGACTATTATTACGGTCGAATAAAACGTTGTCGGAGCCGCCTAATTCGACATAAACATCGTACGGCTGGCGGTAGAAGGGGTTTACATAGAAAAATAATGCAAAAAAAAAAAAGTTACTGTCGATTATGGGGTAATAGGAGTCACTGAGTTTAATTCTCGCATTAATCATAGTGGTTGATGAAATTTTATGTACGTCTTCGAGGAGGTGGGCGCGGTTGTGAAAAGGTTACGCGGAGTAGTTTTGACCTCCTTAAAGTAAAGGATATTTTTTCATATTCTTATAATACCCTCGATGTTTATGTCTCTATTTAGTATTATCTGGAATAGTTTTAGACTTTATTAAGTTATCGAGTATGTTTAACGGTTTTGATCATGAAATTTTACTCAGAAAGTTAGAATATTATGACTTACGGGGAAGCGCCTGACTTCTCCTAAAATCATATCTAAAAATCGTAAACAAAAGGTAGCGGTTCCAATCGCCGAGGAGGGTTCGAGTGACCACATTGCGTCTCGTGACGATAAGAAAAACTGAACTAAGTGATTTCCGACTGTTTGGATCAATGGAAGTGATGAAGCTGAAAAACTCACTTCAACATCAGTAATCATCACGAGAATTTACACATTTACTTTGGCTACCCTTGTAAATAAATATTTGAATTGATTTTATTTCATTCTTTCACAAATTCCCTGTGCTATCTTGTTGTTTCAAGATGTCCATGATTGTGACATCACATCAATCCTGTTCCAGTGACAGGAGGATCGAAAATTTATCAAAATGAGTGTCTTTATTTAAAGCTGAATTCCAACAATTTCTGCAAAGAAAGTAAACAGTGTACCACTTAGCCTATGCCAATGGTTTTCATTATTTTGAGTATTAATATTTTTCAAATTTATTTAATTTATAGTGGTACAGTCTTTAGTGTCATTAAAATTTTATTTAACTCTTAATCGAAATGTCCTCTCTTTCATAAAAAATAGATATAATGTAAAAAACAAAACAAGGTAAAAGTATGAAACGTAATCGTATGATAAAATATCTCGAAGTGTAACATATGTACAGTGGAATATGTTCTCATAACCTAATTTTGGAATTATTTTTTCTCAATTTTAATAACCTTCATAATTGGTCATTTATTGCGAATTTCAACTTCGATATCGAATATTATATATCACTACCCGCTTGTGGCGCACTCGGTCCCAATAATGCAGCCAGCTGGTCATCTCAGTGCTACAAGCGGCTGTACCGCCCGTAAAGCTCAACAAACTATCTCTTTTTTGTGCTACGGAGAAAATTACGCATGGCCGTGCCATGCATGACACAGATAGACGGACGCATCTAAATAAAAATGAAACGTTTATTAATTAAGAATACTATAGGTGGAGATGAAGCACATGACTTAAAAAACTCACGAACCGGCACTGCATTTGTAGATAAATTGAATCATCAGGATAATAATGGAGTCATAGTGATACATATTATGGATTACTTGTCAAAAAAGAACTGGAAAATAGTAGCGCTACAATGGAACAATAAATAATATATAAACGTGGTAAAAAATAATAAAATGATAGTATCTTCGTATTCAAGATGACCGTAATATGGAAAGGAAAAAATTTAAGTAAATATTCTAATTCATGACAAAATAAGAGCGAGCGGCCGACATCCTGTGGTATAGTGATCGGTGCCACTGCGTCCCATCCCGGGTTCGAATCCCAGCGAGGGAATGGATGTTGTGGGCGCGTGTTTCCATACTAAGAAACCCCCACTCGTTCCCCAACAAAGAATTGCAACATAGAACAAAGTCACTAATGATCTATGAGGTTGATGCGTTGATGGATTCATTTGGTGGTTCTCTTGTAAAACATTCAATTGTACGTTTGACAATTCAAAGATATAGTTATTAAACCTCATGCTGACGGCATTCTTATATATTTGTTTACTGTAGCACCAAATTTACGAGACTGCGTTTTTAAGTACATAATCGACCAATCTTTTGGCGTTATAATTAATTAAATGGTAATAATAAAGGTTTTAAAAGAAAAAAAAAGAAGCTGACACATTTTCCAAGGCTAATGCATATTCTGTCAAATAAATTTGTAAGTGACGGCTCTGTGAAAATGTAAGAATGTCTCCTAAAATTTTGAAGTAGGCGTACTTCACACTCCTGAACTATCCAGTACTGGCTATAACACTTTACCTAGATTTTTCTGCACAAATGCCATGTAGTTTATTATAAAGGTAATCAAAATGATTACGATAATTTATTTTACAGTAAAGAATAATAATAAATATATTATACAAAATCATTGACTTGCATATGTATCCTCTTGCTATTTATATTAACCGATTACTTACATTATTACGGCATCTCCTCGTAAAAGAATGAAATATAAATCAAAAAATAGGAAATAGCTTTAAAAACTATTTATATCTTCGTTAAAAAAGATATGACAGACTAAACGTATCGTATAGATATAAAATTAGAAACGCATTAATGGATTGAATTAAATCGCATAGTTCACTTCTAATACAGAAATATGCAGGGTGGTCGATTTATATTAAGAGATATGGAAAAAAAATTTAAGACTTGAAGAGTGACATCGAATAATACAAAACACGGAGTAGGGATATAAAATACTTAAACGAAATTCCCATTTCTTTTATTGCATATTTAGTTTTCCCAGAAACAGTTACATTTTTACCAAGGATTGAAATTCAAAGATGCCGCTATAATTGACAAAAATCGAAATGCGTAAAAATCGTAGAAAAATAGTCATGTTTCGTGAAATACGCGATACAGTACTAAGTACACCATTTTGTGAGAGGCAAGGGGAGTCACTTTAAAACAACAAAATTTATTACGTTCACGTCGTTGTTCTTGGGTAACGTAAATATTTGTTTTTGACTTATTAATAAATTAATACATAAACTTTTCCAATTTATTTCGATTACAGTGCAATCTACGAAAGAAATTTCATCAATAATGTAGTCTAACCAATGAATCTTTTTCTCTGCAGAATCCAGTGTAAAAAATTAAACATTTAGGAGGTGGAATCATTGGATGTGTCTCATTTTTATATGTTTTGTTGTTTTCGAGATATTTCAATGTCTACAGATAACTCATCCATCTTGTATAATTGAGTTGTAATGAAATACTGTTCCACTTCTGCATGTTTATAGACGTACGTCTGATTGGAGAAAGATCCCCCTCTAACCACATAACGTTTATTTTATTAAAATAATAAATACGAGGCTGAATATTATTATTTATTTTACAAAAGCAATGTTTCCTGTTAAAACAGTTACAAAAGACGTATTCAAGGTTTGTAAGGTATAGCTGAATAGACCAATCAGACACCGGCAATGTATTGTATCAATCAGGTATATATTTTAAAAACCTTTCAATTACTTGTAAATTATTCATTTAAACATGAATATAGTTTTATATTTTCTAGAAAAAAATGTTAGTTCTGTTTTAAATGTATATATTTGTACATATATATAGTCCAAAATGTCTATTAACACTGTCATGGGACGTTTTCCACTAATTAAGCTGATTTTCGTTTACATCATGTGAAAATTGTGATTGACAGCATCCGTATTTGGTCTTTTATAAATCCAGGTTTATTGTATCAAGTTTTTACTTCCTCTTGCCCTTTCTCTTTTGGCATTCACTTTTATACATGGCGTTTATCTTGGTGACATCTCCTTTGCTCAGACCTTTCCTTTGACCAAGAGTAGATTTGCTAATCTGAAATCAAACACACAACACTTGAATTTTGTACATGAGACAATTAGTAAATTAAATAATCGAAATTTTGAGAAGGATAATTAATGTTAGTGACATGTAAATTGAATTTTAAAGTCGTTAACAGAAACGATTAGTTGGAAGTGAGCATTTATCTCCACTTTGTACACTTTCTTGAAAAGGAAAGGAACATTATAAACACACAGTTGAGTTTTAACACACACTAATTTACATATCTATATATATATATATATATATATATATATATATATATATATATTAGTTATCTTTCGACTCACACTGCAAACATGACAACTATGTATTTAACCTCATAGTTATATAATTAGAATTTTACATTGGAACAAATTTTTAATTAAAATTGATACAATGGACTGCGATCCCCCATTTAACATTTATCTACTTATACTCGGTGCCAACAAAAATTAATATAATCTGTCTATCTTGTACGTAATAATTACAAATGAAGCGTGCACATTGCTCTAGAGAATTACGAGGGAGAATCAAGCGAAAAGTGCACTCCTGAGCGTTTTATATTCACATATTTCAAATATTTATAGAGAATATAAACGAAGAAAAGAAGAAGAGGTAGACAGGCTATTCCCCCCTCTTATAGCATAGGAAAGGAGTTGAAAGGGAGGATGCGGAAAATATGAACTCATAATTATTTTGACGTTACAATTTTTGAATACGAGTAACTTTGTGAGCAAGAAACTTGTATCAAGACTAGTATCGTGTCATTAATTTTCAATAAGAAGGGAAAATCTATTATTAAATATAATATATTAGCTACTATTTGTGTAACAATCAGTGTGCCAATCATGGGTGTTACATTTGTATTACATCAGTATTGTACATTTATAAATATCAAGGAGATTAAATTATGTAACCCAACGACGTGCACATGCGTATTAAATAGTGGGAATACCATAACTAAATAAATCTCATTTAAGCAAAACTAACAGCTGTCGAAGTGTATAATTCTAACAAAATAGTTTCAATTACACGAATAAATGGCTGTGGATAATAATTCCAGCAAAGAAAATTAGATATATACACTTATTTCGCAAATTCTATTTCATTTTACTTTACTTTCAACTTATGGTCTTAAAAGTGTGTTAATTATCAGTATTCTTCATTGTATATTACTATTAATGTCTTTACAAAGACATATACCGTATGTATATTACACGAATACATTTAAAAACAGAGGTTAATTCTATGGGGATACTTATGATAGAAAAGAAGTGGCCACTCCCCTCTTATAGTATAAGAAAGGGATTGAAAGGGGGGATGCGGAAAGGTAGAGCAAGGTCGGCCTCCCGGGATAAAGTTTAAGGATCCTACCCAGCAATTCGCCTAAAAGTGATGCAGGGTAAAATCTAGGAAAAACTGAATCAGGTAGTTCGGGCATTTGGTACTGGTCCCACGCCCTACCGATGGCGGAAGATGGGTTTGCTGTGGGGTCGCAGCATTCCCCTCTCCTTACCTTGATCAGTTTATGAGGCAGCTGGCCGACTATTCCAATAGGAATAGTGGACAACTCTTACCGTATGTCCAAGGTCTGTGAGCGCTCAGGTGATCATTATTCTTTACTGGGATAATTATTTTTAGGGCAGGTTGATCCACTATAAGCTAGAGTATGTAACACTTTTGTGACTACTTACCAGTGCCTCGATTGTAGGTTGTCCATTAGTCGAGAATGCGTTTCCCGAGTAGTGCATCACACTGTTGTAATCGTATTTCACACCAAAAGCGTATGACTCCTTTTTCGTAGACTTCTCGAAATTGAGTTCCCGTCCTTCCAATAAAAATAATGTTTTCAAGTTATTCTTCAATATTCTCCTTAATTATTAAACATAAAATCATGAAAATAAGGCAACAGGTGAAGACATAAATGAAAGTTCGAAAAATATAATTATCTTTTGACCTGGTCGCAACAGAAACAGGTGTTACGTAGCCGTTTATATCACCACGCGACATCTGTCCAGAAGTCTGTGTACTTTAAATTTGTGCCGAAATAATCTCTTTCAATGAGAAAGTGAACTTCTTCAACAGAACTTGACATTTGAATTTCGTGTGTGCAGCAAATCACTTCATTACGACCTTTTACGACTGTAAACTTTTTGAAAAATTCCGTCATGTTCAAAAATCTGCGTTTGTCCGCTAAAACCCTGAATGTAAGATGAAATATATTCATAATTCTAACTCAATTTACCACACATTTTAAGTAAATCATATATAATGTTTTATTTACAAAATAAGTGTTATTTATCTACCTGAATTTTATTTTATACTAATTATTTTTAATATCTAACTCAATAGATGAGAGATTAAGTTAAATCCGCATGGTTCAGTTGTTACGACCTGCGTTGAAT
Organism: Zhengitettix transpicula; assembly: GCA_037074705.1. Taxonomy (NCBI): domain Eukaryota; kingdom Metazoa; phylum Arthropoda; class Insecta; order Orthoptera; family Tetrigidae; genus Zhengitettix; species Zhengitettix transpicula. Next base: position 180,889,032 of record CM073591.1, on the reverse strand, counting down.
CTTTCGTTATGAAGTGTAATCGTGTATCTCGTTTATAATTTTAGGAGGATAAAATTTTCCATATTGGACCAGATTCAAAGTGCGCACAAAATGGAACAAGAATTTGCTTTCGTAAACAAAACAGGACGCCGGGAAAGTGGATTCGTAGGGACAGTGTTTTTGGGTGGTTGCAGGAGCTGAAAAGGGTCAAGGCAGTTGGCATAAGGACAACACGGAAACTGTTTGTAAAACGGACTGGACAGTCGTAGAGAAGACCGAGTTTGGCAAGGTCCGTCTGGATGCAGACAAAATATGCTGTTATTCTCATCCAGATGGTTGAGGATTTCGGGACTTCAGATCACGTAAGATGAATTACGAGGGAGGTTTGGATAAAAATTGACTGGAAGATTAAGGAACAGGACGTAAAATATGTTCTGAAACGAGGAATTTCTGTAGCAGACAAGAGAAGAAGAAACACCGCTCGCCATTTCCCGATCACCCCGGCTGAACTTTACGTAAGCAAATCCTGCGGTTGTCTTTTATTACATTTCTTTAAAAACATTTCAATTGTCATGTTCATTGTACTTTGTTTCGTATTCCACCCTGAGATATTTATAAATTTGACATACCGCACTTTGTATATATGGATGAATTGTGAAATATTTTGGCATAAAAATTTGTCAATCAAGATATTTTTTTTATTAAATTCAAATAAATTATATCAATCAAAATTTAATCATAAATTAAAGTAATTACTTATGAAATTGAGAATCTCAATAATCAACGTTACCACAGTTGCTAAGTGATTCGGTTATATGATATTTGACATGAAAATGATGCAGGGAAAACCTAGTGTAAATACTCAAATAAATCGAAGTCTTCGAAATAAATTCATGAGAAAAATAATACCACGAAACCTCAGATAAAAAATAAAATGGTGAGATGACAAATTATAAAATTCGACGATAAATAAAAGAACACCAACAAAGAACTGTGCAGACTTTGGAAATGTATCGTCGAATTAAATTTTATTTTTGACGTAATTCAAGTATAAAGAAAATTAAATTTGTAAATATTGAACAATTTTGGTTATCTGAACATTGTATAATAATGTAGAGAAGTTGCGCCACGATTGTTAAGAAACATATTTTCCAAATATTAAATGTTGCTGTTTCTAAATGAAATATGATACCCATGGGAAAAGCAGTAACATAAAATATTTTACAAGATAAAATTATATTCATGGAATTGGAAGAATGGGGTTTCCCACAGATCTCTTTGTTGACATTACCATCGATCTATACCAGCGTTATTCAAACGTTTTGACTAATTCCTGAGACTGAGACTGCGCGGGCGCACTACCACACATACTATTACGACTACTACTACTACAGTTGCTGCTACTGCTGATGCTACTACTACTACTAACAACAACAAAATCAGTAACCTACAAATAAAGGGAGGTCATTCCTTAATGGAAATACCGAAAAAAAAATTAAAATAATTAAAATTGGCAAATTACAATTATATATATGGAAGGCGCCAAGAAACGAGACGACGGGCGCCGCATTGGACAAGCATGAGCTATACTGTATAAAGGCCAAAATAAATCAGGGACCAAAACTGCCTGCAGAAATGGTTACATAAATTAATGTTAATATTTACGTCTGTGTATATATATTACGATTATGAACAATATGACCAAAAAAGGGTCAAGACATCACAGGAATTACATATAAACTGTTATATTTAGTACTAATGTACTAAATATCGTGTTCTAATCCAGTTAAGAAATTATTGGAATGAAGTAGCCTTCACTTAAACTAATATTTCTAATAGTCACATTAAGTCAGAAACTGATAACAAATATCAATTAAAGAGTAAGAAAGATAGCCAATTCAGACAAAAGGGTAATATAAATACCACACAAAGTTTCTAGGATCCTTGTCCCTTTCTTCAGGTGCTAAGAAACTGTTATATTTAGTACTAATGTACTAAATATCGTGTTCTAATCCAGTTAAGAAATTATTGGAATGAAGTAGCCTTCACTGAAACTAATATTTCTAATAGTCACATTAAGTCAGAAACTGATAACAAATATCAATTAAAGAGTAAGAAAGATAGCCAATTCAGACAAAATTACACAAAGTTTCTGGGATGCTTGTCCCTTTCGTCAGGTGCTAAGAAAAGCCTAGAGCAACACAACTGCCCTTGTCAGTTGACAAAACTCAAATGCTTTTGAAGAAAGATAAATGAGATTCATAGTGTTTCTCCTCGATGCTTTTTGTGGTTAATTTCTATCCTTTTCTGTATTGTATGCAAACACGTGTTACGCAAAAACAACTAGATTGGACTCGAATCTGGGGTTATGGATGTCGCTGAGTTTAATTATGACAACCCGGACAACGCCGAGCACCCAACCATTTATTTAAAAATCTAGAAAGCTATTCCTATTTATAAAGGACTGACACTCGTAAGTTTCTATACAATTTCTTGCCACCAAATACGTGTAAACATGAATGCTTTACATTTAAATATTATTCTACTATTAGACTTCATTACAATAATTTTTTCGACTTTCCCAGATGTTAATGTGTGAATTCTTGAATTTAGTGTGATAAATTCGCCCTATTTTGGTTTCGGTTTGCGATGATTGGTGAAAGTTCCATTCATCGAGTTCAATTAAGAAATAATATTATGCATTTATTCGTGTACTTAATAGTGCTATTTAGCTCAGATCCTGAGTTTACTGTTTTTTGAATTTAGTTAAACGAGTTTTCTATTGCAAAGTGTATTATAGACAAATTGATTAAAAAATTCGTGCTCTAAGTAGAGAAGAACAAAGACGAAAAGATTAACTGACGTAGAACTAAATCAGTAGAGAAAATTAATTGGATTGCCTGTTCAGAGAATGCGACAGAAGAAATGAGGGAAGCGGAGGGTCCGAACAATGAGTCAACATAGCAGAAGAGAAAGTATTTGATCAGAGCTGCTTATTGTGCCTATTGCAATATTTATTCATTGTTTTATTCGTAAACAGGTGAAGCTGACAAATTCAATTGTGGCAAATCCACTATATTAATATAGTATTCAAAGTTGCTAAGTAAAATTACCACAGTTTCAGACCTGCCAGAATTTATTAACTTTGCAAACAGTTTAAACAATATAAATGTTATATATAATCGAGGAGTCTGGTAAGTAACTGAGATGCTATATTTTTCTTAAGAAGTCCCTAAAAAATGAACATTCTTCATTTTTGACTTAGTCGTTAGTACGAAAACGAGAGAGTGGAAGATAAAACTTATCTACATTTCGGTTGCGCCTAAGAAGACTCATACAGAATAGCTATCACAATATGTTCCAAAGTCATAAAACGTGATCGTAAGAGTGCATCGGAGAAATTGATGCAGGAATGACATAGATGAACGGAAGAGTGGTGTTCGTGAAAGATAATTGAAAAAATTTGATACCTGATTGAATGTTCGGCCAGTTGATCTTGACGAAATTATCACGTTCGTAGCGGTTCTGCTCGTGCAGGAAGCCGAGAGCGTGCATGAGCTCGTGAGCTGGCGTTCCCACTGTACCAGTGCAACCTGGACTCTGGAGGTTGACTTCTTGACGCCCTCCTATACGGCCCACACTCGACCAGCAGCCCGTGTTCTCGGAAGTGACGTACAAGTAGTCAGTCTCGTGACCCGTGAACGGTTTGAAGCGAATGCACGTCAGCTTGTGGTACGTACGAATCGCTTTCTGGATCATGTCGATATCAGCTTTGCCTATGAAAGGAATATGTAAATAAAATCATCGCGGGTTATCTTTAACTTTTGAAGAGATTCTGTACCAATTATCTACATACGTAATTTCCGACCTGCTCCAAGTGAAAGAAATTAAAATAAATAACGTTAAAGGATTCAAATAAATTATTATGATGGATATGTTGGCTCCAAATCCACTTTTTAAATAAGTGAACCATTTAATTGAATCCACAAGAAAAGACCAAAAAACAATCAAAGTTTTCTACCTGCACATATTAAATGGAGTAGTGATTAGTTGGTTCATTATTGAAAATTGCTGACAGAAAAGATTCCAATTCCCACGAAATCTAATATTTCTATCTTTCACGTTTTCGATAAGTTGGACACTTTCAACCCTCTATTAAAATATAGTTACGTTTTCTTGTACCAGAGATAAAACCTATCTTGACAGTCACTTGTTTAAAATCAATATAATTGTTGGTAGCTTTCGGCAATTTTCCTGCCATAATCAACCTTCAAAATTCAAACGATAAAATAGCCGGACAGATCTCTTAATTATCTAATAGTTCCAAATAGGTTATATTTCTACTTTTAACTGTCAATGGTCTCTCAAACTAATGCACAGTCCACACACCAAAAGGCCGATGATTATACTTGTTAATTTTAATTTTTGAATAATTAGGCCTTCGTATAAAAGTTACATTAATTTGTTGATAATGCGCAAACGCGATACAATAATGTCTTGACGACTTGCACAACAGCTTTCCTTTTAAACCAAAAGATTGATCCTAGTTTCTTTTCGCCCTTACAAAACCAATACATGATTTATCGTTTACGGAAGCAGTTTTATTGAATACGAGTCTTGACCGCTAGCAAAAATCACAATATTGTATGATCTCTGATCGAACATAAACTGTAATCCTTTATGATTGTGTATTTCTATGCTAAATATACAAGGTATGTTAGGTGATCGTAAAGTTAATCTAATGTTTACTCACCGAATGAAGGGCTGAGTTTATAGTGCACAACTCCGTGAGGCCATCGAGACAATTTGTTGCGAAGTCCATTTCTTGACAATGGCTGTATAATGTCTCCCTGAAAATACTCCCCTACCTCTTCTGGATTTGTTAAGCTCTTCTCATTCCATTGTGCCAGCTTCGCGCCTGTAGCAATAATGAATAAACAATAACTTCTACAACAGTTCAAATATTGCACAAGTTGATTTGTACTATAATTGTCTTCATAATGTATCAATAATTTGTTTAATGATAATTGTCATTTTATAATTGGATTAAAAATGGTTAAAAATAAGAAGGCAGAAAATTTCTTGAAATTTTCATTTGATTTTAGTGATGCAATGGCCTGTTCCTTAGTGTCACCAGATTTGTCTTCAATTTTCCACCATTTTCGCAGCATAGGTAACAATATTCATCAAATTGGTTTCTTTTTATCATAATAACCATTACCATCGCTGTAGTAGAAATTATCCAAATAGTACCAATAAAACTATAATACACTAAAAATATCAAATATGATAAGGTACGTGTGGTAATATTAAAGTTAAAGACCTACTTCGGATATATATATATATATATTGTAATGCCAATTAATGAATCAATTAATTGTTTTGAAATAAATTTGAATTGTTTAGCGAAAAGTTTGTATTATAGCGAAAACGATCCGAGCGACAATGAGTGGTGAGCTCTGTTCCTATTATTGAGAGCGCGGAATGGCGTTTACGCGCGCTAAAGCATAGTTAGTTGGTCGTTGTGGTCTGGATTGTACAGAGGTCAGACATCGTCGAGCATAGTATAATAAAGTTGGTGAATCATTTGAGAATAGAAGCGGCCGACGGCGAAAACGTTGCAGAGAACGGTCTTTATAAAATTGAGCAGAGTAAAACATACACCGAGATATTGCAACGTGAATATTGTAAAGTAATACCAGTTTCGTCAAAATAGAACTTTGTACAATCTTCGTGGAGGAATTGTTGCGGAACAACATTGGTAAATTATTGTGGAGCGGTGCAATCAACGGAATACAGCCAATCTTTCTAAATTTTAAAGTGAAGTGTAAAATCAGTGAAAACCAAGGCCTCATATTAGATAACTAAAGAGAATAAAAGTGTCCAAACAAGGTAAAATTGATTGTTCTGGTACCAGACCGACGGTCTGTAAGTAACCTAATTTTGAATAATATTGTAAACGCAAATTAAAGGATAAAGTCAGATTTAGTTCTCTTTTAATTGTCAGTAAAAGTTAATTTCTTTACTTTTTAATTTCTATCGACATATGGTTTAGGTAAATTGTGAACTGTTTTGTTAATAAGATTTTAAATCATCTTTTTTGTGTTCATTATCAAACCCAGTAAAGGCCCTGAGAGGACAGATCTCAAATGTTGCTTGTAATTATCTTTTATTTGCCACAAAATAAAATAAATATTTTTGTTTGTTATTTGTTTAAACTTTTCATTTAATAAAGGCCTTCCATTTGATTATTACATAAATGGCTTCCACAACGTGGGGCAAATTAATTTAAATTAGTACACATTTGATTATTGGAATATATATATATATATATATATATATATATATATATATATATGTATATTGTGAGGAGAAAAGCGTTGCCAGGACAATGAACTACAATTAAAGACTACAAGAAATGCAAAAAGAGTGAAGACCTCTCTTGAAAAATCACGTGTTAAACAAACCGCTTAAGTATATGACAATAATTTTGGATCTGATAAAATTAATAATATAATCTGATACAAAATAACCAGTGACACTTTTGAAACTACATTTACGAATGGCATAGATACTTCCTCTGTTTTGTTTCGAGGGTAAGTCAATCTTGTCATAATGTTACAAATCGATTTCGATTATACTGCCCCATGTTTTGTACCAGCAAATAAAATTACTGCGAAGTATATATAACACGTAACTCTTCAATCTTTCAAATTAATTGCAATTAAATTTCGAAAGCTGAATTGAGCTTGAAGATTTTTGGTGCACGAACGCAAATGGTAATAAAATAGAAGAAATCTTCTAGATAAACAAGGTGAAAATATGGACGTACAACCTTTATTTTGACCACAACACTTCTCATAAATAAATAAATATATATAAATAAATATCAAAAGGGATTCCTAGATTTCATTATATGCGAATAGACTTTCCATCATAAGAAAATTGCAAGCTTTACAAACTTTAATATTCTGCCCCCAAATATCTACTCATTACAAATCTTCTAATACATTTCTACAACAACAGATAATGGGAATTTCCTTTTCCAAAATTTAATTACTCTTTGTGTACACTCCAAATCCACATTTCAACTTTTTCTAATGGTGAAAGTGGACTGCCGACTCCTGTTGTAAGGGGTCAGCGTGACTGCCTCACATCACAGTGGTTCCCGGGTTCGAATCCCGGCTAGAGCATTGATGTTTGCGTGCGTGAGAGAAACTCTAGGCAAATTAGTCCCCGGACTAGAAAAAATGATTTCACATACTTAGTCTCTGATAACCAGAGCTGTTGATGCGGCTGTTAATAAATTTGAAAAAAGTATATTTTTTTATATTTTTCGTGTAACAGGCTATATGAGGGTAATCCACGTGGTGGCAACTCCCCTTTAATAGCATAGGAAGGGATTTGAAAGGGAGGATGCGGAAGGGTAGTGGAAGGTGGGAGAGGGGTTTGCTGTGCGGACGCAGCATTCTACTCTCCGGGCCTCGACCAGTTTAGGAGGGAGCTGGCCGAATAATCTAATGGAAATATCAGACAACTCTTACCGTATTTGAAATTTCTTGACAATGGCGAGATATTATTATTATTATTGAGATTAATCGGTTATTCCATTGTCTTGGAGTAGAAAAATTGAGAAAGAAAAAGGAATGAAAAGCCAATAAACAAGAAAAAACAGAAAGACAGAGGCCGTCAGAGAGATGACGAGAATGATCGTGTAGAAAATCAGAAAGAAGATGAGAGATATACTCCAAGAGAAGAAAACAAAGGAAGCAAGAAAAACAGAAAGAGAGAGGCAGTGTGAAAGAAACAAGTTAGGTTAAAGAAATTCCATCGTTTCGAACAGTACAGAAAAACTGTTCGTCATCAAGAGAACAATACTCAGACTCTATTTTTCTTCTCCAAGGCAATGGTATACCCGATTAATCTCAATAATAACTATTACCGTATGGCCAAGGTCTGCGACCCCGGAACATACACCTCTCAAAACAGGCCGAGGTGCCTCGGCTTGTGGGAACCTTAGTTGAAAAACGGAGAAGAGAAAATGCATCCGCAAAGATAGCCCTTTCCGTCTCTCCAGAAAGGTTCTGCCTGCGACACAACAGCTCTCACAGATATTTGAATGGACTCCATTTCTACAAACTTCTCATAATCTCATGTACATAGAATGAAATATCTTCAAATTTGTAAGGAGAAAAGATGGAAATATACCTTGGTCAGCATTATTGACTGTGTTATAAAAATATTGTGATTTGGTAATCAACAAAGTCTAACGAGGTTGTGAAAAACATTCATGAAGGTACATGTTCCTGCAACTGACGATGTAGATATGTCTGTTCTTTTCTTCCTCCCGCTAGTTTTATAGCTCACAGTGATAATTGTCATTTTATTTTATACTAGCTGGGTGCCCGGCGTTGCCCGAGATGCCATTTATCTATAACCCCCGATATTACTCCAATTTCATTTGCTTTTGCGCTTTTTTATGTAACACTCCTCGAACCCTATCCCTAAATGTGGTCACCTCCCATGCCGAAGGGGGTTGAAGTCATTGACCAAATATATCGGTCGTTTTTGCATGTTAAAGATGACCACCCCCTCAAATGTTCGATAATCAAAAAGTATTTATTCCACGCAAAATTCGGCCGATTACATTGTCTGAAAATTTCTACTCCCGCCCTCCACCTCCCAAACTCGTATGCAACCCAGGTTGTCACAATTAGACTCAGCGACATTCAGAGTCTCTGAATTGATTAGAATCTCGGATGTTTTTGCGTTTTTTTAATTTAACGTACCTCCACCCCACCCCTAAGCTTGCTCCCCTCACAGGGGTTGAAATTATCCACAAACAGCATCGGTATAAATACTATCAAAGTAATTAACCCCAGGAAATAATTATCGCAAATATCGACCGTTTAATACGTTTGAAAATTTCCACCCCAGACCACTCATGCTTCGGGGATTTAAACGGCAAGTTTAATGTCGTAATTAAACTCAGTGACAACTATAGCCCCGGATTCGACTCCAATCTCAATGGTTTCCGCTTTTTATGTAATGCCACTTCACGCACACCCTTAAGGGTACACCCATCCAAAGCCCGAAAGGGATTGAAATTCTACACAGAAAACATGTAGAGAAATTTTACGAATCTTATTGATGCCGAAATATATTTATTCGAAGCAAAAATCGGCCGGTTAACTTGTTTGAAAATATATTCCCACGCCCAACTCCGCCAAGCCCCTCACCCACCCGCCCCCTCCGCACACCACCGCCAACCACCGTGCATTTCCCATGTTGTCATAAATACATTCACCTATATCTGGAATCTGGGAATTATTAACGTTATTTTCTAGTAACGTCCCTCCACCCCCACCACTAATTGTGATCCTTCACGTGTGTCAAGGGGTTGAAATTAAAAGCAAAATCGGTAGAAATCTTATCAATGACATTGTCCCCGACAAATATTTATTCGCTACAAAAATCGACCGTTTAACATGTTTAAAGTTATTTACACCCCAGCCAACCATTCATTGGGGGGAGTTAAACGGTTAGTTTAATGTAATAATTTAACTCATTGACATCCATGACCGTGGATTCGACTACAGTGTCGATTGTTTTTGCATCATTTTAATGTCATTCCACTCAACCCCCACCCTTAAGGGGTGCTCCATTCCCAATCCAGATAGATGTTGAAGTTATATCCGGGCAAAATGTAGAGAAATTTTTTTAATTTAAATGATATATTTAATAGACGCAAAAAACAGTCGGTCAACTTGTTTAAAATTTCTATGCCCCGTACACCTCCGCCCAACTCATCCCAACCCAACTGACACCCGCGCGTTGCCCAGATTGTCATAAATAAATTCAGCGACATCCATTACCTTCGATTTGACTCGAATCTCGGTTGTTTTCGCGTTATTTTCTTGTAAATCTACTCCACCCTCACCCCTATCATGCCTACAAACAACATCGATAGAAATACTATGAACGTCAATGACCCTGGCATTTAGTTATTCCACGGAAATATCGATTATTTAACATGTTTGAAAAATTCCACCCCGTCCATTCCCGCACCCAGGGTATTAAATGGGTAATTGAATATAATCTCAGATAACATCGGTTGAAACACTCTGTCTTTGATTCCTAAATATATTTATCTACCTAAATATCGACTGTTTTAGCATATTGATGTTTTCACCCCCTCACCTAAGTGTGCTTCCCTCAAGGGATACCACAAAAGGGTTATATTTTAAATCAACATCGGTATATATATTATCAATTTCATTGACCTTGACAATTAATTATTTAATGTAAATATCGACCGTTTAAAATGTTATAAAAATTCCACCCCCGTCCACCCCATCCACTCCCGCTCTTAGAGGTTAAATGGCCAATTGAATGCCATAATTGAACTATGTGACATCCATAACCTTGGTTTTGACTCCAATCTCGATTGTATTCGCGTTATTTTCTTGTAGCATTCCTCCACCCCACCCCTAAAAGTGCTCTACTGATAAGCCCGTAAGGGCTATGTAGAAAAATTTTTTGAATCTCTTTGATCCCTAAAAATATGTAGTGGTTGCAAAAATCAGTAGATTAACATGTTTGACAATTTCCACCCCAAACCGCCCGCGTCCCTGTGATGTTAATTGTTACTTTAATGTCATAATTAAACCATCGTTATCCATAACTTTTGTTTTGACTCCAGTCTCGGCTGTATTCGAATTATTTTCTTGTAACATTCCTCCACCCCAACCCTATAGTTCTCCTTTCTCATGCCGTACAATGTGGAAATGTAACTGACATCCATTGTTACAAACAAAATTTATCACTTTTACCCGGAAAATATTTATCCGACTCAAATATTGGCCGCGTTTGCATGTTTGAAGATTTCCACCCTCAACCACCCCAGCTTGGGGGACTTAAAATGCAACTTGAATATCATACTTAAACTCACTGACAACCATAACCCTGGATCTGAGTCTAATCTCGATTGTGTTTGCGTTATTTTTTATAAATTCATTCCACCTCCACCCTTAACGGTGCTACACTCCAAATCCCGAAAGAGGTTATATTAAATATATGGAACATGTAGATAAATATAATAAATCTCAGTGAACCAGAAAAATATTTATTCGAAGCAGTCTATGCTTAACATGTTTGAAAATTTCAATCCCTGTCCATCCCCGCTTGGGGAAGTTAAACTGTCAGTTAATTGTCATAATTAAGCACAGTGACAAATATAACCCCGGATTCGACTCGAAACTCGAATGTGTTTGCGTAATTTCATGTATTGCCACTCCACCCCAACCCTTAAGGGTGCACCATTCCTATGCCTAAAAGACGTTTAAATTATACACAGATAACGTGTAGTGAAATTTTATGAATGTCATTGATCCCGAATTATATTGATTCGACGCCAAAATCGGCCGATTACTATGTTAGAAAATTTCTTTCCCCGCCCACCCCCTCTCATCACCGCCAATTCCCACCCACCCCTGTGAGTTTCTCGGTTTGTTATAAATAGTCTCAGCGACATCCATAACCCCGATTTGACCCGAACCTCGGTTGATTTGGCGTTAATTATATGCAACGTCCCTCCACCCCACACATAAGGGTGCTCCCCTCGCATGCCGAAAGGGGTTGAAATTATACACAAAACATCAGTAGAATTACAATCAATATAATTAACCCTGAAAAATATTGTCTCAACGCAAATATCTGTCGTGTCTGCCAGCGCCAAAATTTCCACCCTCCTACCCCTGCATCTGAGGGATAAATTCCAAGCTGAATATCATAACTAAACTCAGTGACATCCATAACCTTAGATTTGACTCCGATCTCGGTTGAATTCACGTTATTTTCTTGTAAAGCATTTTATTCAGATAATTATATTCAGATGACATCGGTAGAAACACTATCAATATCTTTACCCCTATAAATATTTATCCAACTCTAATATCGGCTGTTTTAGCATGTGTAAATATTTCCATCCCCGTCAACCCCCGCTTCTGGGGGTGGTAGACGCGTCTCACCCCGACAGTCGGTAGAAACACTATCAGTAACTGTGACTTCTTAAAATATTTATCCGACCGAAATATCGACTGTTTTAGCATGTTTAAATATTTCCACCCCGTCCACCCTCGCTTCTGGGGGTGGTAGACGCGTCTCACCCCGACAGTGTTTGTTTCCTGGTCGCAAAGTACACGTGTACGAAATTTGGTGAAATTTGCTCCACTGGTGTAGATTTGTATAAGGAACATACACACACACATATATATATATATACAAACAAACACTCTTCTTTATTTATAAGATTTAAATTGAATCACGCATTATGTTGTATTTTCAGCATTTGAATCATTTTTAAGACTAAGTCGTATTATATCAAATATTTCATTTTATATATTAATGGGTAATCTATAAAAAAATAGTGTTAAAAATCACTTTTGGAACAGTTCATTGAGAAAAATAATCTGTTATTTTATTTCGTTGAATAAATTAGTTAAAATTCAAATATTCATCAACATCACCAACAAAGATTTAGAGGCTATAGTACGAATGTTATTCCTTGTATTTTCCTTTGTTTCACTGATATAATTGTAATGTACACTAATGCAGAAATGGTGTAAAGGAGAACCGTAATATAAACTGGGAAAGTGTTGAAAAGATAAAGAAGCAGTAAATAATGAAACGAAGTGGTGGAAAGATGAAATACTAAGTTTTTATTGGTTAATAAACTTTGATAGTCTTCAGGATGGATCATTGAGAGCATACTCGATCCTGAAATATTCTAGATTTATCAAATAACGCAGCATTTGCTCCCCAATATACTGCTCTTTTCAGGGTCGGTAGATAAACCCCTCGATTTGATGATTATACGAATTCGTTGCTGATGTTCTGAATGTTTCAGCATATTGACGAATAGTGGACAATTCGTCAACCCAATTAAATTTACCTGTTTCGTTCCTGGGCGAGCCAAAGAAGTACTTGCTAAGCTCATCCACAAGGCTGCCTATTTCCGCGGAGACGCTCTGTTTGTCATCGGAGTCCTCGGCGCTTGTGGCGACAGAGGGGCTGTCGGGGTCTCCGACGTCCACGGGCAGGACTTCCTCCTCTTCGGGAAACGGCAGGCACAACACCCCTGCGGTGAGGCTAACCGCCATCACAATAACAGCAGCAACAGTTGACACTCTCTGCAGACGTGTGAAACTTAGATGTAATGAGGGAAAATATGTGTCAGCTGGCGGGGAGGAATGGGTCTAATAATTCCTCGTCCACAGAAGCAAAACATTCAATTTTAAAAATGATTCAATTACCTAATATGATGGAGGTAGAAGTTCATAGACATACATAAGGATGGTCTGAAAAGTTTCCGACCTCAACGTAAAGATGGCAGCACTAGTAAATAAATACTAGTGAATTTCGTTGTTCATCTGTTGTCAGTTACTCAACAAAGCCATTTTGGACGCGCAGTTGTTATGTAACAATCGTTTGAGTGATTTGATGTGAGTGTTTTTGTGAAAATGGATAAAATCGAGTGTCGAGCTGTTATTAAAAATTTGTTTTTGAAAGGCAATACGCCTACACAAATCAAAGATGAGTTGGATTCTGTGTATGGGGACACTGCACCATCATTTACCACAGTAAAATTTTGGGCAGCTGAATTTAAACGTGGTGAAAGAGCTTGGGAGACGATGAACGTTGGGGACGTCCAAAAACTGCAACTACCGACGAAAACATGGCCAAAGTTCTCCAAATGTTGCTACACGACCGCCGAATTAAAGTGAGAGAGATAGCAGAGGACATGAACATGTCAAAAGAACGTGTTTGTCACATATTAAATCAACATTTAGGCATGAGAAAGCTGTCCGCGCGTTGGGTGCCGCGTTTGCTCACGTTAGACCAAAAACGTGTTCGAATGAACATTTCCAACGCTCTGTTAGCGAAGTTTAGGTGCAATAAATCCGAGTTTTGGCGCCGATTAATTACTGTAGATGAAACTTGGATACATCATTATACGCCCGAAACAAAAATACAGTCCAAACAGTGGACTGCAAAGGGGGAACCGGCTCCAAAAAAAGTAAAAACTGTATCTTCGGCTGGGAAAGTTATGGCGACTGTTTTTTGGGATAGTCATGGAGTTATTTTAATCGATTATCTTTATAAAGGAAAAACCATTACAGGAGCATCATTACTTGACAAGCTGAAGGCAGAACTTGCGGAAAAACGGCCACATTTGCAGAAAAAGAAAATCCTGCTTCACGAAAACAACGCACCGTCTCACACTTCAGCGGTTGCCATGGCGAAAATCCGCGAATTACGGTTTGAACTGCTTGACCATCCAGATCTAACCCCAAGAGACTTCTTCTTCTTCCCTCATCTAAAAATTGCTCTCGGAGGACAGAGATTTTCGTCAAATAAAGAGGCAATCACCTTCGTGAACACTTATTTTTTCAGAGAAAAACGCCGAGTACTTTTTGGACGGATTACAGAGATGCGAGCATCGCTGGGAGAAGTGTGTAGTATTACAAGGAGACTATGTTGAAAAATAAAATAAAAAAATTCAAAAATATCTTCTATCATTGTTGGATCGGAAACTTTTCATACAATATGAAACTAATTTAAATCACTTCGTAAATAGATCGTATGTATAGAAGTCCAAGTGAATATTACGTATGTAGTCACATTATGGGGGTAAATAAATGATTTATCATGATTATCTGGCCTCCAAAACAACAGGACATAGTCATAAAACAAACATGAGTGTAGGACATACTCTCCTTGTGAAAGACCATCACCTCAGGATAACTCAACCAGCTGCTCATTCAGGCACTCGATGTGAAACATCTACTAGAAAGCACAAACATTGCTGAGTCCGGCGCAGTGCAGTAATATTTTGTAAAATTCAAATGCCACGAATGCAATATTTCTTTGGTTCGTGTTTTTGGTGAAACTCCTTGCCTCTTCTAGGGACAACAGTTGGAAACTTGTTTGGCTGGCACTTGACGATGAACGTCGTCCCGTGCGTTAGGAAAACATAGATTCTGTTAATAAAATAATCAGAGGATATCATAAAAATCCATTTGAGACATGAGGTGATCCGAAATATTGGATCAACGTCGGTGAAGATCATTGTTCACAATCATTTAGGCCTGTCCAGATAATTGATGCATTTTATTGGCATATTCCCTAACAGAAATATTTCGTGATATAAAAATTCGATGGAGGGTGGTACACAGTCACATATGTATTATCACTGCTGACGAAATATTCTGACACGAAACGAATGTGGTTTTCCGTGTTGTGCCAACTGGAGGAACTGCCCACGAAAGTTTGGATCGAGAAGTCCGAGGTCTGCAAACAAGAGGGTGGCAACTTTTGTATTATACTGTGACATATCACCGCTATGACCTAGGACACACGTCGTACAGCCAATGCTGAACAGTAAGTGAGTGAATATCTGTCCGACTTCATCGGCAAATACATCGCTTCTGCAACACGTGATGGAGGACAATGCCTCGAGCACACTTCTGTCAGAAAAGGGGTTTCTTGGAGAAAGAAAACGTGCCAATGTTACCACAACCTCTCTATTCACAAGACGTGGGCACATTTGACATCTTCCTTTTAAAGAAGACCATGTTAAAAATTCGTGAGGCCACAATAGCATTCATCTCTAAAGTAGCTTGCATTGTGACATTTTCTAATTGGTTAGTTGATAATAAATCGCACGATTGATCTGAATGTAATTAAGTTAAATACCATGATCAATTGGGAACCTAATTTTGTTGCAACGAAAACATATACTTAGAAATTCATTTTATCCACTACGAACTACTACTCACCATAGTCCTACGGTTTTTCTTTTGTCAATACAGTTCCCCGAGACTTGGTTGTCAGGTATTTATATATTACGGGTTTGTATCTTTGATACCGTTATGTACGAGTATTTTAGGAAGAAACGAGGGCAGGTTTGATAAGACGTAAGAACAACCCAACAATTTGCTGCAAAATAAGTCGATATGTTAACAAGAACACATTAAATGATGATAATCAGTTCCCACAGCTCACTTAGCGATAATTGCTTGTCCTTTGGAAGAAAGGTCGAAAGTGGATTATCTTTGTGATACAAGTATTCATTAGCACTTTTACTGTCACGCGCACGTCGCGGTCTTTATTTATTACGCGACAGTTTTCGGAAACGGAATACTTTCTGTCGTTTTCGGGCAGTAAAGAAAAGAACAAATCTGACGTCTTTGATAGATTACCAACTCGTGACGAATTTTAAAGTAAAACTCGAAGGAGGAATTATAACTGGATTGATATCCTAAACCGTTGCGGTAACAACCTATAACTTCTGTCCGATTTACTTAAGAAATATTAATACGTGAAGACACTCGTGAGAAACAAATTTTAAAAAAAAGATTAATTTTTGCAATTGTCTGTAGAGTTTTAATATTTTGTTATAATACGATACCACTGCGAACAAAAAGTAAGGTGAATTTATTTATAAAATATAAATTCTTTATTTATTCTTCCAAATCAATTTCATCCCCTCCAAAGTAATCCTCGTCCGAAAAAACGCACTTTTTCCAACGCTTTTTCCAGTCCTCAAAACAGTCGGAATAGTCTTTTTCCGGTATAGCCTTCAAGACCTTCTTCGATTCGGTTTTTTTCTCCTCAATCGTGTCAAAACGGCGTCCCCGCATTGGCCTTTTGAGTTTGCTGAATAGCCAGAAGTCGCACGGAGCCAAATCAGGCGAATACGGTGCGTGCAGAACCATATGAGTCGAGTTTTTGGCAAAAAAGTCGCGAAGAACCAATGCAGTATGACATGGTGCATTATCGTGATGAAGGAACCAAGAGTTGTTCGCCCATAATTCCGGTCGTTTCAGACGAATAGCCTCACGCATAACGCTCAAATAATATTCTTTGTTGACAGTTTGGCCCGGGGGAAGGAATTCATAGTGCACCACACCACGATAATCAAATAAAACTGTCAACAAGGCCTTGATTATCGATCGACTTTGCCGTGGTCTTTTCGGTCTCGCTTCACCTTTTCCACGATATTCGCTGGATTGGTCGGTGGTTTCAGGGTCGTATGCGTAAATCCAAGTCTCGTCTCCAGTAATGATGCATTTCAAGTGGTCCTAATAGTCAGACAGCAAAGTTTCACACACATCAACGCGACGCTTTTTATCCAAAAATTGAGCGATTTCGGCACCAATCGAGACACAAAACATTCTTCAAAATGGTTTGGGCTGAGCCAAATGATATTCCAACACTATTAGCGAGATCTCTAATTGTTCATCCACGATTTTCAAGCACCAAATCTTTGATTATTTGGGCGTGGCCCTCGTCGGTAGACGTTGATGGTCGTCCAGAGCGCGGTCCGTATTCAACGCGTTCTCGGCCCTCTTTGAACTCGTTGTACCACTTATAAACGTTTTTTTGTGCCATAGTTTGATCACCAAAGGTCTTCCGAAACATTTTCAACGTTTACGCACAAGAATATTCGTTCCCCAAACAAAATCAGCCATTGCAAAAATCGTAAAATTCGCTTTGGGTTGTTTACAAACACAAGTGTAACTCGGAGATAATTAAACCTTTTAACATACAGACGCTTCTAAAATATTATAGACAGTCTTACCAACCTCGGGAAAAAAATTACCTGTCTTCCTAATACCCGGGAGTTTTAAATGACAATTTCACCTTACTTTTTTATCACAGTGGTAACTTCCGGCGTACCCCAGGGAAGAGTTAAAGAGCCTTAAATGCTTCTAGCTTATATTAACAATTTTGTAAAACTCTTCGCGGACGACGAAATTAAACGGGCAAACGACGACGTTAATGCTCTTCAATAGAATTTAGACAAAACATTAAAATAATTCATGTAAAATTAAATGAAACTCAATGCATCGAGGCAGAAAAGTGTTGAGGGTGCAAATTACAAACTAAGAGACGAATAATAGTAACATCCAATAGCTGTAACATTTATTAATGATCTATCGAGGACGAAACATGTAAATTCAATGGTCAATAAGGGATGGAAAGCACTAAACTTCTTACGCAGATGATAAAGAAAAGCTTCAGAAACTCTAGGGTCGTTGCTTATAGATATTTAAGTGCGACTTGTTCTGGAGTATGGGCAGGATCCGTACAGAAATGAACACATTCAGGCACTGTACAAAATTCTGAATATAACAATGAAATCATATTTTAGACTTGCGCAAAATGAGTTAGAGACTTTGACAAATAGAAAGAAACGGACTAAACTTTGAGCACACAATAACGAACCGGCCAGAAGGAATATAAAAAGTTGCGTTTTACCTCCTACTTACTTATAAAAAAGCGATCATTGCTATTTATTACAATTTTACTACGGCGCAAGTAACGCCATAAAGTATAAAAAAAAGTGTTGGGAAAGATTTGTAAAAATCGTATCGGGAAGGAATTAATAAGGAGTTAATGGATTATGAAAGAATTCAGAAATATTCTTAAATTACAGCTAGAAACAAGGGCTATGGATGGATGAAATAGACTCTGAGTAGGAATCCACGGAATCACAAAACTTCTTTGGAATTGCAAATAGATCCTTTTATTTTTTTGAAGGTATTTACGCAGGACATATCTATATAATGAAAAGGATGTATATTTGTATGTATGTATGTATTTACGTTAATCTTGATAAAAATTTAAACGCGTGGACAGATTGTAACGAAACTTCGTACATATATTCTTAAAAACACGAGAAACGGTACGGTGAGGGTGAGAAACCCTTAGCATAAAGGTAGAAAGAATTATAATTGAAAAACGTGATAATTTTGTGTTAAATATCTACGCGCCAAGAGACGTCACGCGAGAAAGAGAGAGAGAGAGAGAGAGAGAGAGAGACGTTACTATGCGACGAACAAAGGAAATAGACCCTTTTTTATAATGAAATAAAGCAGAATTATTTTCATTGAATAAAAAGTATAATTTTATCCAGTAATACTCCATCGAATGATAATAAGAAACAATACGAAATACTTTACGATCGTTGTTGAAAATGTAAGTTAATTTTCGTGCCATATTAGTTAAGTCCAATATGGCGTTTACATTGTGAATCTAGCTATCAATTTCATGAATTTAATCTTTCGTAATGTCTGAAGACTGAGGGACAATTATATCCTGCAATACTCATGGAGTATATTTAAGTATTCTATTCGTAAAGAAATTCGGAGGTATGTTTGTTGGGACTGATGTAATAAAATTCAATGTATTTATACATTTAATGCACTATCAGTCAAACGTAATTACGGAACTAGGAATATTTAGATTTAGGTTAAATCACTTCTTGACTAAAAATTAATACAGAATTAAAAACTTTTTCGGGTTTATATAAATAAGTACACAGGCAACGCCGGGCACCCAGCTAGTGATAAAATAAATTAGCCTAGAATATGTAATGAAATATACTGTATCGAAGGATCAAATTAATTCAAGAGAATATTAATTACAATGTAAACCCCATGAAGTGCTTTCTTGTGTTTGAAGGAGTCATAACATAATCTTGTTTTGAAACATGACATAAGGAAAAAAAATAAAGATAACTGGTGATAATATTATCACTCTTGAACGACTCCAAGAAGTTTTATGTACAAAATGTTTTAATACGGAACGGTTTTGTCTAATCGAGACCGTGACTAATTACTTCATATATTTGAGAATTTCAATCAATTTGTGGCTTTTATGACTCTAATATTCTATTTTCACTTCCCTTCCCTGACTCTCCAAAACTTGTTGCTGTGCTTGGCAAAAATAAAAATTACTGCGTGTGAACGTAAAACTAATACATACACACACACTCACACACACACACACACAGATATATATATATATATATATATATATATATATATTGTAATAATTAAAAGGGTGGCTTAACTAAAAGAATTAATTAACAAAATTATTAAGATTTAAAATTTATTCTTTGAAAGTACAAATTGTAATCCCTATCTTTTACGCCGCATTTCATCAAGTTAACAAAAATGTTTTATTTAAATTTTGCAATTCTTGGCGTTCTAGGAAAAATACAACTTCATATTTTACAATCAAATACGTCGAAATTCTCTTTATCTCAGGGTCATTACTGGGTTTGATATTCAGAACAATCCAATTTAATAAACTAACATTAACAATTCAAACTCATTGAAGCTAACTTAATGCAATATGAAAATAAACGAAATGAAAGAAACTAAATGAAAAGGAAAACGAACGAAATATGACTTCTACCGTTAATCATCGTTTACAGATTTTAAAATAATTGATTTCTACTCACGTCTTTCTGGTACCAGATATGATTCTTGGCGCTTGAGGACAACACTCACTAAAAAGGCCATTCACTGATTCTACACAATAAAATTTTACTACACTCGGTCGATGGTCTCGTTCACTGCCATCTGGAACTTTGGATCTGCCACCCCTCAGTCGCCCTCGGTCCTAGGTCTCCTTGATGCCTCTATGCGAAATTTAGTTCAGTCTGTGCGAAGCAAAACCTTTTGCTTCCAACTTTGCGATTATTATATGAGTCTCTCCGTTAAAACTGTTTACTCGCGTTTTATGTAAACTATTATATTGTAATACTAATTAAGGAGGCCATTAATTGTTTAAATTATAATGAATTGTTCAGCGATACAAATTCTTAAAGGATAACAATGATGGCAAGCTCTTTGTCTGACGGTCTTTGTTGTGAGCCGCTCAGACTGGCAAATGTTGTGAACTGCGCACATTGTACGGAAAGTAGTTGGTTGCAGTCTGGCGAATCTTATGGTCGAGAGAGGGAGCAGAATTTAAAAGTACGAACAGCGTGGTCCAAGCTTAGTAATTCAACTGAGAGACTTATATGTTAATCATTACATTTGTAAAAGATCTGGACGGAGAGACAAGTTATATAAAAAGCTGAAAAGCTGAAACTAAAGGTTTAGCGCCCCGTTCAGATACATACGCGCTCCAAAATAACATTTTCCGCAAAACGGCATTGAAATTTAATACGTCCGACGGTTAACCGGAGTTGCAGATAATCGAGTTCCTGGAGGAATAATCCAATAAATACAACCGTGTGTTTGTTCAAGTGTAGAGTCTGTGATTAATGACCTTTTTTGTGAATTGTGTCCCCAAGCTTCTAAAACGTTAGGTCTGGTACCAGCAGGACATTTGTAAGTACAAACCAAAATAATTAAATTCTGTAAACGGTAATTAAGGGTATAGTCAGATTTCGTTTCTTTTCATTTTGTTAGATTTCGTATTCCGTCAGTTTCAATTTATTTGAATTGTTAATTATTTAATTTATAATCTTGATTGTTCTAACTTATCAAACCCAGTAAAGACCCTGAGAAGAAGAGTTATTAAATTTGAGTGTTTGTAAAATATAAAAGATTTTATTTTACCATTAACGCCACAAATCTTCTATATAATAAAATAGCGTGTATATTTGTTTGTATTTACGTTGTTTTGTATACAAATTTTATCGCGTGGACAGAATTTAACAAAAAATGGTATATATATTCTGCCAAAATCGAGAACCGGTACTGTGGGGGTGAGAAACCCCTAGAATAAACGTGGAAATAATTATAATTGAAATAAGTTACGAATTAGTGTTAAATTACTGCGCGAGACGATGACGTCATAAGTTTTCAAGACATTGACGCATCCTAAATATAGTTCTGTATTTCGTAATGAAATAAAGCAGAAATATTTTGATTGAATAAAAAGTAAAATTTTTTCCAGTATAACTCCATCGAATAGTAATGAAAAACAATACGAAACACTTTACTTGCGCAAAGGTAATTTGGAATAGTTAATTATCTCGCTGTCTTTGATAAAGCCAATATGGCGCCTTATAATACATTCAAATGTGTGTCGGTCGAGATTTATAAAATTTCATAATATAACGTACTATTGTATCCTGTATAATATTTCAGATGATAATAAGATTTGTCTAAGGTACGACTGCTGAATTATATGTTTGTAACTATAAAAGTATTGAAAATGACGTACGGAACTCCGAAAGTTTTTATAGTCGTTATTCACCATCAGTCAAAGGTATGTACAGAAATAGGAACATTTAAATTGAATTAAAAGTACAATTAATTATACTTTACGCAACGTATTTCTATAAATTTGTATAAATGTAAACAAATTATTGCGTGCAATTTGTGTCGTTAAACAAAATTTTCAGGTTAGGTTAACACAAATTTTTTCTGATTAAATTCTTTGTGAGGGAATAATTGTGATAACATATTTTATTTTTTGAGTTATTTTTGAATATATTAAAATCAAAATATTTAAATTCGATGGAAAGCTTATAATATAGAGCTTTTTACCAAAATTTAATACACTCTTCATATAATTGTAGTTTTTTGCATAATTGCTGTGCATATCATGGCATTGTTGTGTATTGTATGTATATGTTCATTGTTAAATTTGATGTATTTTTCCTTCTCTAAGTAGCTGACAGTGAATAATAATATTGAATATGTATATATATATATATATTTTAGGTAGGGTCATTATCATTTTTAATAAATAGGGCTTACAGCTGATTTTGCCTTGATGTTTCTCATATAACATATTCATACACATTATTTAAAACAATTCCCAAATTTGTATAAATACAAACACACACACACACACACATATATATATATATATATTACATAATAGCTCATAAATGGAAAAATATTACATATGTAAATTTAACTAGCTCTTCCCAAATATGGAATCTAAATTAATGTGCACTACGTCAAAAGTTCATCTGATTGAGATTAATATATGCGATGTTAGGTAAGTCAGTTCTAATTATTGAAGCTGATAAATCCATACTGAAGAGTAAAAACATAATTAACTATACATATAGAACCGAATGGTGATAATTTTGTTTTCTGAGATATGTCATAGTCAAAAATATTAAGTCATTTGGATAAGAATTAGAGACAGATTCATTAATATGTTGGGTTTTATCCATAAAGGGGTTAATATGTGATGGTCTTATGCCAGTTACATCACGTGTTAACCATTAACCATATACAATTATTTCTCTACCAGGGCAATATAAATAAAAACCCTGCACTCAGTTGCCTATGTAAGAAAAAATCATGTATGTTTGTACATTATTTATAAACAATTAAACTTGTGGATAAATTGCAATAATCCTGGGTAGACATATTCTTAAAAATCTGGAAAAACTGTGGGGATAAGACTTGGCGAGGGTAGCGGGGTTGTAAATTAATAAAAACAACAGGTTAAAACAGTCAATATTTGCGTTGAGTAATTATTTGTCGGTGTAATTGGATTTGTTAGTGTTTTTCTGGATGCTGTTTGTGTATAACTTCACCCCCTTCGGCATGAGAAAGGAGCACCCTTACGGGTGGGGGTGGAAATATTCAAACTTGCTAATATTGCAGATATTTTAGGCGGATAAAAATTTTTTGTGGTCAAAGAGATTCATATTGTTTCTACAGATATTATATAAGTATAATTTCAACCCTTTTTTATTATAGGAAAGGAGCACTCTTACGAGTGTTAGTAGAAAATAACGCGTATACAACCAAGATAGGTGTCAAATCCAGGGTAATGGATGTCGGTGAGTTTAATTTTGATATTCAATTGACAATTTAACCTCGAGGGGTGGAGGGGGACGGGGGTTGAAATTTAAAAACATGAAATTACGGCCGATGTTAGCGTTGAATAAATGTATTTAGGGTTAATTGATGTTATATAAGTATAATTTCAACCCTTTTTTACTATAGGAAAGGAGCACTCTTACGAGTGTTAGTAGAAAATAACGCGTATACAACCGAGATAGGTGTCAAATCCAGGGTAATGGATGTCGGTGAGTTTAATTTTGACAATCAATTGACCATTTAACCTCGAGGGGTGGAGGGGGACGGGGGTTGAAATTTAAAAACATGAAATTACGGCCGATGTTAGCGTTAATATAAATGTATTTAGGGTTAATTAGTTTGATAGTATACTCATGTTATGTGTGTAAAATTTCAACCACTTGCAGCAGGAGGGGCTGAACGCTTACGGTTGGTGGTGGAGGGGAGTTTCACAGAAAATAACGCTAAAACAACCGAGATTCAAGTCAAATCAAAGGTAATGCCTGACGTTTAGTTTATTTACGACAATTTCGGCAACGCTCGAGGGTTGACTGTGGTGAGAGGAGTTGGGTGGGGGTAGAAATTGTAAATAATGTTTTTAGGCCGTTTATTGCGTCGAATAGATATATTTCGGGATCAATGAGATTAATAAAATTTCTCTATATGGTATCCGTGTATAATTTCAACCCCTTTCAGGATTTGGAGGGGAGCTGCCCTTAGGGTTGGTGGTGGAGTGGCATTACAAAAAAATATCGCAAAAACAATCGAGATTAGAGTCGAATCCAGGGTTATGGTTGCCGCTGAGTATAATTATGACATTAAATTCGCCATTTAACGCCAAGGGACGGGGTTTTCAGGGTGGAAATTTTGAAACATGTAATCGAGTTCCGTACTTGCTTTTAATAATTATTTTTAGCATTAATTTGATTGATAGTATTTCTACAACTTTATTTTTGTATAATTTTAACAACTTTCAGTTTGTAAGGCGAGCACGGGTAGGTGTGGAGGGGTGTTACAAGAAAATAACGCGAAAACAACCGAGATTCGAGAAAAATCGGGGTTATGGATGTTGCTGAATTTATTTATGACAACCTGGTTAACGCGTAGAGGCGAGCGAGGGTGAGTGGGGCTGGGCGGACGTGGGTGGGGGTATAATATTAAAAAATGTTAACCTATCGATAGTTACGTCAAATAAATATTTAGCGGTGTTAATGACACTAATAATATTTTTTAATATATTCTGTGTATAATTAGAACCCTTATCGACTCGAGAGGAAAGAACCATGAAGGGTAGGTTTCATTACATAAAAATAACACACAGAACCGATATAGGAATCGAATATGAGGTTATGGATGCCGCTGAGATTAATTATGACATTCAACTTGCAGTTTAACCCCCACGAGTGGGACTGAAGAGAGATAAAAATTTTCAAACATGTTAATCGGCCCACATTTGCGTCCAATATATATTTTTCGGTATAATTTAAATTCATTATATTAAGGTCGATATTCTCTGTGAATAATTTCAATCTCTATCGCCATAGAAGGGGAGCACGCTTTGGGGTGGCGTTTGGTGTTTCGTTACATGAAAATATCGCGAATAGACCAAAATTTTGTGGTTATGGATGTCGATGAGTTTTATTGTGACAAACTGAATAACGCGCGGTGTGGGAGGGAAGGGGCCTGGACGGGGGTAGAAATTTTCAAACGATGTTTCCGACCGATTTTTGCGTGGAAATTTTTCTTTGTTTAACCTACTGTAGCGGGGCTGGAAATTTTCAAACATGTTAAAACGACGATATATTCGTTCAATGAAACTATTTCAGGGTCAATGAGTTCAACTTCTTTCGGAATGGGAGGTGAACATATTTGGGGATAGGGGTCGAGTTGTGTCATAAAATAACGCAGAAGCTACTTAGATTGGAGTCAAATCGGGGGTTATGGATAAACGACATCTCGGGCAACGCCGGGCACCCAGCTAGTTATAAAATAAAAATTTGTTTGTGAATTTTGAATGAATTCGGTGTGCCAACCTAGGGCAAATCATTTGTAAAACTAAAACTAAAAACACCTGATAAAATAATCTTTGGCAATTAAAAGTTTTTTAATCTTAATATTTTGGTAAATTAATTCAAATTAATAAGTTTCCATTTTAATCATAACAATATATTGTAATAACCAAATTTACTCCTATGCTTATTTATCAATGATTTGCCCCAAGTTGTGGTAGCCAATATGTAATGATCACAATATGCCGATAATTATTTAGCAATTGAGGTTGCCCCACGTTGTGGTGCCAAAACGTAATAATCTATACGGGCTTCTTAATAACAAAAAAATTAAACTTTATAACAAAACAGATTTATTAAACAAAAATTTACATTTATCAGAATTTAATACTATAAAAGATCTCTTTTTCTCATGGGTCTCTACCTGGGCTTGACAATGGAACAGAATCGAAAAAGGCCCAACATGTATGTTTTAATTAAACAAAACAAATATTTATTAAATTTATCAACGGACTTAACTTACAGCTTGCTTCTAATTTTTAATATAACAAAGAAGGGAACGAAATCTGACTGATATACTTTTAAATACCGTTTACATCTGATTATATTGTTCATTCTAACTTACTGTTTCTCAGGTCTCTTGGGCTCGTATCTTTAGATTCGCACTTCATATCATACACGTTCATACACTTATTCCAACACAATCCCTCTGGTTCGCTGCTGCCTGGTTCTCCATATCTTGTTACGTCTCCTAGGTGTTCCTTGTGAAGTTCCTCGGTGTCGGTTGTCGTATCCGGTCGCACCTCCTCTGCGTTAAAAGTCTAATTCCAAACAGCACGCTGGCTCCACACTCATTACTGACTGCCGACTCACTCTAAGTCCAACTCCAAACTGCCTCTTTCCTCCTCCTCACTTTACGTCCAACTCCACACTGCCTCTTTCCTCCTCCTCACTTTACGTCCAACTCCACACTGCCTCTTTCCTCCTCCTCACTTTACGTCCAAATCCACACTGCTTTAACAATAGGATATTCCTCTAAATATACTGCTAGCATCCCGGTTCCTTTCCCGGTTCAAAAGTCCGTCGCCATGGTTAATGCGACAGGATCCCATTAACGAGATTTACTTTCTTGCCGCTGGAGTCCTTCCTTTCCTCGCTTCACAAGTGCGCGACACTAATTTCCCTTACAGCTGCTAGGCCCTTCGTCACGTCTCATTGCAATTACTTTGCAATTTACCCTTGTCCGTTTGACCAGCACTTCCTATAACAAATCGCCGTTTCCCGATCTTTTAAAGTTACGGCCTCCTTTCTTGTCCCAAGCAAATACGCCAACTGTCAGGTCATTTATCCTAACTCAATGTCTTTCAAAGACCCATACATCTCGTTCGCTCTTAAGTTCTGACCCCTCCACACGTGCGTCGTGACGAATTTCTTCCGACAGAAATCGTCCTTCCAAGTTACGCTTCTGACGGCAAATCTCCCTAGTCGGAGATAAATGTCTTTTGCTTCTTCAAAGAGCCCCTAATCATTTTTCACACGCTTTCTCTTCACCACTCGTGTGCTGTTCCGAGCCAATGCCTCTGATTTCATGCATTACATTATTTAATGCATTACAATATATATATATATATATATATATATATACCTATGTGTGTGTTTGCCAAACTGCGATCTTTGGGTAAATAATCCATTGCAGTCTCACTGGAATTTCAATTGAAATTTGTTTACGTCTTAGGCTGAGACAACATCAACCAGCAGTTACACGATCTTATTATTATCAGAAACCAGCCATTCGCACCAGAAGTTGCATGTAACATCTACTGTTTTTATTTCGTGTGTTGACTGCTTGATGAAAAAAAAATAGTTGTAATAATAATATTATATTATAATAAACCTTTTCAACAATTTATCAATTCACTAGAACTTTCATAAGATGATAGCTTACAAATGAGTGATTTGAGTTTATCTTTACGTTTCATTCAACAGGAGATCCGAATGTTGTCCGTCTGTCACATTTGTTCGTTTTTCTAAAACAACGGTCCGAGCGATTCCAATTAAACTTTACATTGCTCTCAAATAGGTCTGTGAGAAGATTCTTGGGGATATGAAAGTACCAAATATAAACAAAATATTGGTTTATTCATTTTTTATGAAAAATACTGACATTTCTAATATTATATATAAATAAATAAACGTGCCCGACTCAGGAAATTATTTATTAACAATAATTTATATTGTAATACCAATTAATTAGGACATTAATTGTTTGAACATAAAAATTTAAATTGTTTGAGAAATCTATTATTGCGGCAGGAGCTTCCATAGCGACAATGTAGCCCAGCTCTGTTCCTTTGTCGGAAGGTCCGAAAATGGCGTATGCGCGCTAAAACGCAAGACGATAGCAGTTCGCGGAAAGACATCGTCGATGTATAACTGTTAGTTGGTGACGAGAATTCAACAGAGTTGGTGATCAGAATTTAACACAGTTGGTTGGTGCCTGGACATTTCGGAGGACGGAACAAGTTATACTTGAGCAGAGACTAGCCGTCATTTACTGTATTACTATTAAACAAAGTTTTGAGTTGAAGACAAAGTAAAACATTCACAAAAGCATTACATCTAAACTTGCTAAGTAGAAGCAGTTTTACGTCCATAGCCAGCCAGAAACAGTAAAGGTTCAGTTTAAGTCCAGAGCATTAAGGCTAGCAAATCTACAAGCCACGGAATTCACCTAAGGCAAGCAGTCAACAGATAGCTGACAAAAAAAGGATCATCCGAGTTCCTGACATCCTATAAATTTTGACTAGAATCAGTGTAAAATCTGTGAATCTTGGAATCAGTGTAAAATCTCGCAATAGTGTATTTCGAAAACGAAAGGTATGCTGGAACCAACTGGACAGATGTGAGTAACAAATTACAAAATAATTATTTATGTAAACGTAATTAAAAGATAGAAGTCAGATTTCGTTCTATTTTAATTGTTAATCAGAGTTAATCTTTTTAGTTTTTAATTTCGTTCTATTTTAATTGTCAAGTTAATTTATTTTATTTTAGCCGACGTATTGTTTAGGAAATTTGATTATTTGTTTGTTAATAAGATTTTTAAATATAATTGATGTGTCAAACCCAGTGAATACCCTGAGATCTATTATTTTAAATTAGTAATTGTTTTTAAATTACTGCCACAATAAAAATATTGTTTGTAAATTTTATTAATTCTTTCATTTAATTAACGTAATAATGGTGTATATTACAATACATACCGACGTTTCGTCATTTTTGGACCTTTTCGATTTAAGTAATTTCATATATAATTTATACAAACAATTTAAAGTCAAAGCAGAAAAACCTAAAATGAAACTCATTTCGGTTGCAACAGGCAAGGCAGCAAACCCTCATCTGGACCCGACAGACATCAACAAACTTCCAAATTCAATTACGAAAAACTTTGAAGAAACCTATATCGAATCTTTTCCTCCCCACACTCTCGCCTATTTTGTTTGCAATAATTGGCCCAAAATCCCACGCTCTCCAATTGACGCCAACCTAGCTTACAAACCCCCACCGTCAACAGCCCGCACCTGATCATATGATGAAAAAATTGCCTCCACCCTCCTTTCCAACATAAAAGCGCTTTTCGTATAATGTACCTCCACCACACAAATTACTCGATATCCAGATGAAATACGAAAGCAATAGAATACAAACGATGGATCAACAACCTTGAAGAATACTCACTACAGGAAAGTAACATAGATTTCTGCATGTCTCGTTCAGCTATATCCATACTCAAACTGCTTACACCGGATAAAAAAATCTATAGATACCCCAAAAAAGAGTCCACTGGTGGAAGAAAGATTATTCCACGACTCACGCCATCTACAAGACCGCACTCAACCTATACAAAAAAATGTCCCTCCATGGAAACCAAATTACTCTTCCAAAAATACAGAGTCAAATTTCGTCATACCATCAAAGAAGCCAGCAGAGCTACGTGGGTTAAAAAGATGTCCAGCCTCACTCGCCAGACTGACAGTAAAGATGTCTCGAACACTGTTAAATCAAAACAATTAGTCTCATCAAAAACCACAACAATGAAATCATCACCAATTTATAGGAAATTACAGACACTTTTACTGTCACTATTAACCTAGACTAACTAAGCGGCAGAAAAATATTGTGACCACTTCAAAGCTCAAGACACACCAAGAGAAGCTACATTTCTCACTTACCAGTAACTTATTAAAATAACTGATAAAAATAAGTAATAAGCAACTTATTTGGTTCCTGGAATTAATATGATTAAAAATCATCAGTGCCGTTTTCGTAAAACCCACCCCACGACAGCGTAATTACTCAACCTCGAAAACGCCATCCGGGAAGCCTAAAATAACTTACAACATGTTGTCGCAATAAGCCTGGATATTGTAAAGACTTACGATAGAGTGTAGCACCGCTACACCCAGAACGAACTGCGCCAACTTGGAATCAATGAAAACACCTATTAATCAAAAACGTCATCTCCAACAGATCCATTAAAAGCAGGTTCGAGCATACGCGGAGCCCTCTTCCTAATAGCAATCAATGAAGGCGGAAAATCCATTCTTCCACCAATTCAAACCCGCAAATACGTCGAAGATTCAACAATCTTCTGCAAATGCTCCAACTTTATTGATAACATGGCCAACATCCAGGTTTCGGACCAACTACATACTTGGGAAATCTTCTCCAGGACCAACACCACTGTTCTGATCTTCGCCAAGAAATCCATTCCAAACATCATCCAGCTCAATCTTCCAAACGCCTCAATCGAATAGGCAACAAGTTACATATACTTCGGGTTACACTCGTCCCCAAACTTTCCTTTGATAAATATATCCACACCCTCATCAGGCTTAACTTCCTGGTAGTCATCCCGTGTAAAAATTGGGGAGCTGCTAGAAAATTACTTTTTCTCACATACCGACGATAATTCGCCCAAAAGTCGACTATACAAGCATCCTGCATGGAACAGGCAACGCGAAACTCCTCAATAAATTCGACGCTATCCACAACGCAGCCATGAGGATTTCAACTGGATGTTTTCACTCAACTCCCATAGTATTTTAATAGAAGATCAAGAATACAATTTTAGCCATGCAAGAAATACACTAGTAATCAAACATGCATTAAAAGTGCTCACATTCTCCAACCCGCTTATAAGAAACGGTGCAACCTCTCCCAGACATCCTAAACTCAAAGGTACATTCCCTTTCACACAATGTTAGCTCCTTGTGCCAGCTAATACACCTTACCGACCCAATTCTTGTCTTCCCCCATGGGCATCCCAAGAATCCATCTCGACCCATCGCTCACAGAATTTAACAAGATCAACCTCTCCCAAGAAGAATGTTCAAATGCAACCTCATTTTTATTCATCACCAAGAATAATGATGTCCCTCGCAGTTGAAACATGTAATCAATATGGCTATCGACGATTACCCTTCATCACCCTAAAACAACCATCTAATCCTCTCCGAATCACTCCCTGCTTTAAAAACCATCACCAACGAAGAACCCCGCTACCACCCCCACCCCCCCCCCCCCACCAAAAAAAATCACCACGATCATCAACGAGTCCCTACACAAGCTTCATGCGACCGGAAAGACGATAGTACAGGCCTGGATCCCGGCGCACTAGGTAATTCAATGGAACGTCTCCACCTACCAGCCTGTAAAAGCCGCCTCTCTCTCCCTGCCTCCAAATTGCGCCAATACATTCCACGATGTCTGGAAACAGGCTCACTCTAAACTCGACCATATCTAGAATCAAACTTCTTAGCCTATGTCCATCAAGGAACTGCTTTCTTATTACTTCTGGGTGGAGCCTGTTAAGTATGATTACAGCGGTCAACCTACCTCGTGTGTCATCTTCCCAGCGCTGCTGCCAGCAATACAGACAGTGGGATCGTTCCTCAAGCTTGGCGAATTGTTGGCCAAGGATCTCCCGGTCCCGTCAGGCCTCGTCCCTCTCTATTTATAGTACATCAATCTGCACGACTGACGCGCCCATGAGAACCGTTGGTTCCGAAACAGTGCGGTAGACGTAAGTCCCATTCATTGCTCCTCTTCTTTGTACTGCCACTATCCGCTTCCTGTTTTGCTGTATACGAGAATTCAGACAAGATATCTGCTCTGTACATCAGAATTGATATTTTGTGGACATCATAAGGCAGCGCTTGCTTAGAAGTGGGCCTCTGTTGTATGCCAGGAGCCTGCTCAGTGCGGCTGTGGATATGGAGTCAATAGGTCAACTGACTATCCAGTCATGCCAAGGCTTGTTGAGGTCTGCACTGTGGCATTTGCATTTGTAAATTATTTACGTGCTTCGTGGTGAGAAGCATGATTTCTGTTTTTAAACAAGGTTAACGTATGTTCCTCCAACCATCTTTGCGCTCTTCGCATCACCTGGTTTAATCAGAATTGGGCCAGTTATGGATTTTTTGCAGTGACGAGCACTGCTAGATTGTCGTTTTATCCGACGAGACTCGTCCTGCCTGGTGTTTTCAATTTTCGACACGTCGTCATATGCTATATTCCAGGAGTAAGGTCCCAGAATTGATTCCTGCGCAGCACCTGCCGTTATTTTCTTCGTTATTGCCAGTCTTCTGATTCGCACAGCAAGGTCCTGGTGCTCATATAGTCCTTCAGTCTCTCGAACGTGTCGCGAAAAGCGTTTCGGGCGTCTCGCTCGCTCATAGAGTTGAAAACGTTCCTCATGTCCAGAGTGTTACGGATAGAGACTTCACGGGAGTGATGGTTTCCTATTTGTACCAGCTTTTTCGCTTTCAAATAGAGCCCTGATGATGTAGTCCTCTCCGGAAACTGCGTTAAGTAGGAGATGTCACTTGCGTCTTGTACGGCGGAAAGGATTCTTCGTCGGAGAAGTTTCTCGAAAACATTTCCCACTCTTTAGAGCATGCACAGTGTCCTGATTTATGAGGCCAGAATTCAACAATTCTTACAATCCACGCTCCGTGTAGACGGAAACTTGTTGCACCCTACAAAATAAATCGAAAAGGAAAGTATCCTGTAACAATATTAATTTGTTACACACATATTTATTTCGTTTCCCATATTTATATTTAATTAATTTTAGTGATATATTAATTTTCTCATAATTTGTATATTATCCCCTATAGTATACTTATTTATTTATACA
Source organism: Zhengitettix transpicula (assembly GCA_037074705.1). Lineage (NCBI taxonomy): Eukaryota > Metazoa > Arthropoda > Insecta > Orthoptera > Tetrigidae > Zhengitettix > Zhengitettix transpicula. Next base: position 180,856,207 of record CM073591.1, on the reverse strand, counting down.
TTAAATTACTCAGGTATATATTCAATCAATATCAAATATGTTCATTATATTTTCTCTACTATAAATTGGCGTCTTGATAATTGTAACGTTTTATTTGGATCGGAGTTCTTTATTTAATTATTTTTAAGATATTTAATTTATTTAATTATGTTGCAGGGGAAAAATAATAATTAACAATTTATATGTTATTAACAAAATAACATTCACTTCCTGATCTCATTGTCAATTTAAACACCCACGGCCAATTTATAAATAAACAAATAAGAGACAATTCCTAACAGGAATTGGTGGGACAAAATATGGTGGTCATATGGCTTTAATGAACCTACTTTAGGCATTATTTCCGGTACAGTACCATTTGCTGATCTGACCCGATAAAGACTTCGCAGATGGTTCGTACGGATGCTGCAATCCCACGTAATTCCAGGAAAACCACAATCTCCGAAAAGACTTCCACTAGATCCTACAAACTAAAATCTTACTTCTCAAAACTTCAATACTCACTTTTTAAAACTTAATTCTCACATCTCTATAACTAAAGGCTAACTTCTCAAACTTAAATGTAACTTCTAATAACAAAAATGTAACTTCTCAATACTAGAATCTATCTCAAACCTAAAATGGAACTCTTAACTCTCGCTTGCTTTGCCAGCTCCCTTTACACCTCGGTTGTTCGATATCCCCCCCCCCCCCCGCCCCTCCTCACACACACACAGGGTCTTGGTTCTATTTTTACCCAATAGAAATTAGATGTGTTCCCCACAAATCTCAATTTCTTAATTAGTCATACCCCTCGGGGAGTCACATGACCAAAATCAGGGACGTGGGAAGACATGGTCGGGATTGCGCCAATCTTGACAAAAATCTTGTGTGACTGTGCTAAAACCTTAAAACCCTCAATATTATAATCTCTACAAAGGATTGCCGCCTAGGGGTTGTTTTCGTATCTGTGAGTAGGGCCTACCTGGGATGCGAGCATTGACCCTTGCCAGACCCAAGCCGAAATTCTCAATTTCTCAATATATTTTATTTCGTAAAAATAATTCATAAAGAATAAAATAAATTAACCACAAATAATTAATCTCGCTTTTGTACACGCAATATATTTCATGATTGTATGCCCTCTTCTACATTTATATTCTTCGTCGAATATGTTCTTAGACTTGTGCAGTCATGCAAATTAAATTTTTCGTCATGGGTTCCACTATTGCGATAGCCGACTAAATATTTATTTCGTCAACCACTGACGTTTTCTTTGAATTTGTACGAATAATTAGCAAACGCAGATGCTGCGAGACGTATCAATGTTTTTTCCCGATTTTTCTCTTTCTCCTAGTTTCGCACTGTGAATGATAAGGTTGGCCGTCTAGTATACGAATAGTATCTGTGCGAATTTGCCCGTGTACACAAAGTGATCGCTCATATCCAAACACAAAGTTTACATTGCGTCTCTGTTCACTGCAAGCGCTGGCGAAGGCGTCAAAATATGAAATGAAAAGCCACGTGCCAGACACGCTCACGAAATCTTAGCTTTAACCTTACTACTAGTCATATACGCAACTTAATGTAACGTAGTGAATCGGAGTTAATTAAACTTTAAATTTGTCTAAAAGTATGTTGATAACTAACGCAGTACATCTACCGTAGCATTATTTGCTATGTTTAGACATATTTTTTCTGTGTTTACTCCGATGTTAACACAAAATGTCACTTTCTTTGGTGCTACAGGGTGAGTCCGTGTTACCTGTATTTTTAAAATAATTGTACTCATTGATATTTTAAGGTTTGGCAACTGTTTATTTCTAAACTAACTGGATATTTATTTCAATAAGCCCGAAAACGTATTTAATTCTACATTAATCTAGTAGACAAGAAGTGATTTCAGCTATCTATGCAGAGGGAATGCTAATTTCATCAGAACTGCCCTGCCCTCCTGCTAACCCCAATGGCTTTAGAGAGGCATAAATACTCTCAATACCAAAATAAAAATTAAGAACGTCAAAAATACTCCCCATGCATTGAGAGAGTCAAAAAATTATTGGTACCCTAAAACACTTAAAAATATACTCGGTACCCTAATACAGTAAAAATTACACAGATTACCTTAATATAGTTAATTATACTCCCGGTGAATTCGTCCCGTACCGTCAGGTATTAGTCCTATAAGAAAACACATCCCAGCATAAACGTCCATGGAAATAAATAAGTAAGAACAACAAAAAGAAGAAGTAAGAAACGCAGACTAGAAAGTCAAGAATACTAGACACACAAATACTAAGGCAAAAACAGGACAGAATAAAAGAAGCAAGGAGGAATTAATATAAGTTCAAAGTGACACAGCATTGCAGATGGTAGACGACTTACTAAGGAGCGCATCCAAATCCGCAGTAAGAAGTATCGCGCAACCATGGTTTGACAAGACCTTTTATGAAAAAATAAAGTGACTAAATTACATTACGAAAAATCATTTGATTGCACAGACAGACAAAAGCTACTTCAAAAGCTAGAAAGTATGATAGGCACCGACCATCAGGATATAATAAGGCACAATTACCTCGATATATCAGACGAAGTGACGATAACATCTTATCTTCTTCTAATTCTAAATAAAGCAGAGTGTTTGTTTGTATGTTTGTATGCATGTATATTTGTTTAGTTGTATGTTCCTTATACAAATCTACACCGGTGGAGCAAATTTCACCAAATTTCGTACACGTGGTCTTTACGACCAGGAAACAAACACTGTCGGGGTGAGACGTGTCTACCGCCTCCAGGAGCGGGATGGAAATATTCAAATATACTAAAACAGCCGATATTTGAGTCGCATAAATATTTTTAGGGGTCAAACAGATTAATAGTGTTTCTATTGATGTTATCTTAGAGCATGGGAAAGGAGAACCCTTAGGGGTGGGGGTGGACGGGCGTTATAAATATGAAACACAAATAAATAACGCGAATAAAATCGAGATTACAGTCAAATCCAGGGGTCTGGATGTTGCTTGAGTTTAATTATGAAATTAAATTGGCTATCTAACCCCCAGGAGCGGGGTGGACGGGGGTTGAAATTATCTAACATGTTAAACTGTCGATATTTGCGTGGAATAAATATTAATTAACCACTTGAGGCATGAGGGGGAAGCGCCCTTATGGGACGAGGGGGGTTACAAGCAAATAACGCGAAAACAACCGAAATTCGAGTCAAATCGAAGGTAATGGATGTCGCTGATTTTTTATGACAATCTGGGCAACGTGCGGGGGTTGTCTGGGGTGGGAGGGTGTGAACGGATATCCTGCTAATCCTGCAAAATACTTGATAAAAGGGGGAATAATGATTTTCCATATAATACAATTTATTTTAAATTTTGGAAAATTATTTAAACAAAAATAATCACAGTTAAAATTATCATTTTTGCCAACTGAATCGTGCTGTTGTGTCGCTGAGGGCTTTTATGTTTTTTTAGTTTTCTTTGTTCCTGAAGAAAGTGACAAGGTTTCCAGAAACGTTGTGTGGTACTTATATCATAACTTCTTTTGTTCGTATTTGGCTATATTCTTATTATTAATTTTCAAACATTTAAATTAACGTCTGATGAAAATAATAATGCTTAAAACGACCGTTATAGAGTCAAACTGAAAAAATAGAAACATAATCTAAGTAAATTTGAATTTAAAACTGCCGGACGTTTCGACGCAGATTAACGTCATCTTCCAATGGCCGAATTCAAATTTTAGTTTATGTTTCTGTTTTTTAAGTTTGTATAAAGTTCGTTTTTAGTATTATTTAAAAAATAATCACACACAAACAAATTCAGAAAGACGCACTTATTTAACACGTCAATGTTTGAATAACCACAGTATAGGTCTATAAAACCGAACAAAAGTCTTCAAACAAACTTAATGAATGTTCGATTACGTTTAATAGAAAGTTTTAAATATAATGACAATAGATATAAAAGTGAATTAAATCTATAACTGGCAGAAGTCTGTTTTAAATTTATTAAAGAATACAAAGAATCTAGAAACTTTATAAATTTAAACTACCTGTACTTAATAATAGCATCAGTCCGAAATGTGTAAAATTGACTCGTGTTACATCTTGTAACAATATTATGTGAAGAAATAAAAAAAACAATAAAAATTTTCGATTCTACTTGTAATTGTTTATAATATTTGGATTATTATTGAGTGAATCTGACAGTTCGACACGTGGAACTGTATTTGTTAAAGCTACGACTTTCAATATTAACGTAGGACTGACAACAATACAATTCTTACAATAATAAACAATAAGTATTCTGAATAATCGAAATTTATTTTCCATATTATCACCATTCAATAACAATTATTGTGTAAAACTTTCTGTAATTGTACGTGGAATAAAATAAATGTTGTTCACTCAATTGAGAAATTTCCTACATTGGAACAGTTTTTTTTGGGTGTAGCAAGTATCTTTGGCGACAATTCTTAGTCATGAATTCAAATTTTATAGTTGTAACATTTCTGGTACCCAAGTGTTCCGAATACCTGTGAAGTGAAATCGTTGAATCGTTGAACTTATCATCTTTCAGTGTATTGTTTGTATGTTGCTGTAATCAAAATCATAACCACTTACAAAATAATTTCTGCATCCAACATGTGGCCAGAAATATCTGGCGCACAATCGGAGAACAGGCATGAACTAATACTTAGCGGATCTTCTATATCATCAAGGATTGAGGAAAAAGGAATAGATCCGGCTTTATTTACGTTAATTAATTTGAACTATCTAAACATCAGTGACACTAATTTAGAAATTGTACCTAAGGATATTGGAAATTTAAATAACCTCACAAACTTGGTTTTACATTCAAATAAGATTAACAGCATTCCCGAAAGTATAGGGCAGTTGTCCAAATTGAAATTTCTTGACTTGTCAAGAAATAATTTAGAAATTGTGCCAGAACAAATATCGGACTTGCAACAGCTTTCAACACTTAATTTGGGCAGCAATTCGTTAAGTAGAATACCTACTTTAAAGAAAAATACGAAATTGGGTATTCTAGATTTGTCACATAATAAGTTCGAAGTATTTCCTGACATATGTCATATTGAACTAAATCATCTGTGTGAAATTAAATTGAACACCAACAATTTAAAAGAAATTCCACCAGCTATATGCCAGTTGAGTGCTTTAAAACACTTAGATTTGAGTGAAAATACTCTGACTTTGGTTCCTGGAGAACTGTCCGACATTGCTAAATTAAAAGGTATTTTATATTTTCTCATTTTTGTTCAAATTTTCCGTGCAAAGTCTTATTCCATTATTTCACAATTTTAGAGTTGAATCTGAAAGGAAACAAATTGCAAGACAAACGGTTATTGAAACTTGTTGATCAGTGCCATGCTAAGCAGGTCCTAGACTATATTAGACAAAATTGTAATAGGGCAAATGCTGCAGATTCCAATGCTCAAAGTAAAGGAAAGAAAGGGAAGAAGGGAAGAAAAAATGACCATGGAGATAGTTCTTCCCAAACTGATAATGTAAGTTTGAGTCATATATTCATATATTTTGCTATGATTTTGTATTATGCAAACTATGTTTGTTTGTTGCCGTAATTAAATACACGATTATGTATTATCGACCAATTATTTATTCCTTGCGATGCACACACTAACCTCTAACTCTGCTGACTCTCGAAAACATTCAGCTCAGCAGTTAAAAAAACTTAACTTCTCTCTATTATTTTCATATTAGAATATCATTCATACATACATACATACATATATATATATATACACACACACATCCATCCATGCATATATACATACACCTACACCAACCAACCAATAATACAAAAGTCATTTATGTCAAATTGATTGAAAAAATATGTAGAGAGAGAATGTGGTATTCAGAACACGAGTAACTCCATTTTTATTATTCCTTGTATATAATATATACACAGTGTGATTATATATTAATAGTCATTATAAAGTACAACTAGATATAAAATTTGCTAATTATTTTTGTTAACATTAGTATAGAATGACATCCTTGTACACTGCAAGTGAAAACTAATGCTAGCAATTACTGTAAGTAGTGTAATTCATTAACTATTTTCATTTATCCTTCTGCCACCTTTGTCTTACTTGGTATTTAATTTGTCTTTCTGACTTGTAGGGATATATGTAGAAATCACATATATTTTTAAAAAGAAAATTGATGTATTCCTAAACATAAGTTTTTGGCGTGCTGTGAAAATATATCTCAACATTTTTTGTATAAAATTTTGAGCTGGCCCTTTACATTCAGGTACTATTATCACTACTCTTGCAGCAAGGTCCATTACTTGATTGACAAAATTTCCTGGTTAGGATGCATTTGAATTATAATTATCCATATAAAGTTCACATTTCTATTGGAAAGTGACTAAAATAAATCTCTTGAATGACAAGAAAGAATTTAATGTAAAAAATTACTTTTATGGTGATATTTAAATTTGTGATTAATGTTATCACAGTACAAATGTAAAAGATCTATCCATCCAATTTTAATGGATTCTCATAAATAAATTTAATATATTACTGTGATGTTTATTTTATTTAACTATCTCTTCTATAACACAACACACCACAGTATGGTTTTTTAAACTAATAATGTTAATATAAAATATTTTCCATTTTCAAACTTTGGGTTTTAAATGGTAGCTCTATAATTTCTAAGATGTGGTTTTATTTGCATTAGTATCTTCATTTTTTTTTTCCAGATTGAAACTCTGTGCCATAAACTGAATGTTATACATGTGTCAGATTCTACACCTACTGTTCAAATAACTGAAGATGTAAAATCTGTGCGACCATTCATAATTTGCTGCATTGTACGTGGTTTATCTTTCTCAGCTGAATCATTTAAAAAATTTATTCAGTTACAGGTAAATGTTATTTTCTATCTAGTTATTATTATTTTTATCAATCGTGATACAATGTTTGCTTCCACGGGAAAGAAAAACGTGGACCCATTTGAACAAATTTAATCCAGTATTGTTATATACATAAGAAATGGTCTAAAATGAAAGTTTTAAAAAGGAGAAATAGTGATTTAAAAAACAAGTTGACAGTGTTGGTGTAGTGTATGGCTGATGTAATACTGAAGCCCTATTCACAAATGCACAGTTATACTTTCTAATTGGATTTGCATTATAGTACATTTATAGATAAAAAATCACAGTATTCAATATATTCGTTTTTTTTGGTTACATTTTATTTTGAAACCTGAGGCTTAACATAAACTTATGCAGCTACATAGTCAGTCAACAATATGTATGATATTAATATAAATATTTGAGAAAGACCTTTGGCAATTTTCACTTATTCTTTGCAACTTAAGCCATTCTATCTCATTCAAATTCCATTACTGGATTTTTATCCAAACTTCATTAGAAGTTCTGAATCTATCTTCTGGACTATGTTTTGAAAGAGCAGCAGATTGATAGATTTGATCATATTTCAGACGAAACTTCATGACACTGTTTGTAATCACCGAGTAGCTGCTACAATTGCCACACATGATTTAGGGCTAATTGCACCTGGTCAACTAGTGTACACTGCAATGATTCCATCTGAACTGAAAATAAGGCCACTGAATCGTTCTAGTGAATATACTGGCATTGAATTATTTTCACAACTTCAGCAAGAGGCTGACAGTTTACGTAAAGAAAAGAAACGCAATGTCTATTCTGGTATTCACAAGTATGTATTTTTAATTCTTTCTTGTATTTTAATTATATTTATTTGTAAAAAGAATATTAAGGCTTTAAAAATGCTTTCAAAACACACAATTCTCCCTACTTTTGAGTACATAAATTTTAATTAATATTTGAAATTAAAAAATGAATAGTATGATTAAATATTAGTCTTGTGTGCTCTGCAAAAAAGTTGCTTATATGTTTGACATTTATTAGTGTTTAGATTAATCAAATATTCCTCATATTGGGCACAATTAAAAATTTGAGAGCCATGTTCAAATAGTTGGGAAACTTTCTGAATAAAAAATTAAATAGGATTTACATGTGGGTTAACTGGAAATATTTTATTGCAGCTCAGTTTACAAATTGTTCTGATATAATGGGTTTACTCTTTATCTAAATTTATGTATATTCTGAGAAAATAATTAAATTAATTTATTAGGTTTTCCCGGTGAATAGCCTGCTGGACATGTTCTCAGGTTTCCAACCAGGTGGCATTTATTAAGAACACTCTAGCACTAGCACTGTCAACATTTTCTAGGTGAAGTAAACACCAACCAGCTGGAAACCCAAGAACAATTCCACCATAGCTGTAAATTGTTGTAGAATATCTCAATTTATTTTTGGTCAAGTATAATTATGGCTCTTCCTAGTTATTAGCATTACTTTCATGTGTTATGAGGCCCCATTAAATCAATTTTATTCAGAGGTACACAGTTGCCACACTGCTTATCAAATTTATATTTTTGATTATTCAAGCTTCAACTATGGACAAAATTCTCTTGAAAACATTCTTTTTGGGAAATTCTTAGAATGGATTCAAACTGATTGATAACTTGAAGGATGAAATCATGATACGGTACAGACGTAGTACACTTGATATCCATAGTGAAATGTATATTTTCAGGTTCTCATATTCTCAAACATATTTTCAATCATTAATCAGGATTTATTGATAGATAATATAATTGTAAGAATCAACTTTACAGTTTCCTCTCTTAAAGTTTGTTAATCATTTTTGGAATATAACAGCTTTGCTTTTGACTTTGTCACATGGTTTGTTTACAAATAAACACAAAACAACCGAGATTGGTGTCAAATTTAGGGTTGCAGATGTCAGTGAGTTTATTTTTGACATTCACTGTGTCAGTTACATTGCAGTTCAGCCCCTAGATGAGGAGATGTGAGAAATGTAGTTCAAAGGCTATTGCATAAAGTGAGTTAACAACGGAGACTGGTATGGAACCTGGAATTTTGGAAGTCAATGTGTTTAATCTGGACATTTACCATACTGGTTCAGATGTAGTTCAACTACTAGGAGTGAGGCTACCAAACTTTATACACATGTTCCATACAATCCAAGAACAAACACTGAGAGGTTGTCACACCTACTGCCTCAATTATAGAGTCAAAGGTCATGAGAAACCTCCTTAGCCCTTTATTTCCTGAGATTGGCATGAGAGATTTAGAGAAATCATCTTTCTCTACTTCCAGTCCATATTCTGATTTGGGAACTTGAACGATAATGTCAATAATGAAGTTTGTGTTGGAACTTTGACCAATGATAGTCAGATTGAGTCTAGTTTTGCCAGCCGAGGATAACTATAGCTAAGGGTGTTCTTGCAACTAAATAAGTAGTCAAATTCAGCAAAGTCTAAGCTGTGAATAAAGTCTGAAAATATCATATTCAGTGTTTGGTATTAAAGTACATTTAAAGTAAAACTGAGAGATAAAAAGTAGGACGAAGTAAAGTGAAGAGGAGCAATGTAATAAACAGTGTAATGTCCTGTTGAATACTTTTTCTTTAAAAGAAAAAAATTGTGAAGTGCACAGTTAATATGGTACCAGAGTAGCTCTAATAAACTGGTATATAAAAATTTTATATTGTAAACATTTATATATATATATATATATATATATATATATATATATATATATATATATAATGTCGAATTTCTCTAAATTTCTGTAGATTCTCTTTTTATATAATTTGTTATTCTAAATTTAATTTTTTTTTGTAACTCTTTTGATGCTATTGCCCATTACTATAATTATTAGAGGTCAAGTAAGCAGGCCTGAAGATTTATGTCTCATTAAAAGCTGTAGCAATTTTTTTTAAATATGTACAAAAATTAAATTAAATCAAAATTTGTAATAAATATTTCCTTTTATCTGTAAAGAGTTGTAATAAGTGCCTCAAACATTCTAAATTAAATATAATTTGTTAAGAATTTGGAGCGTCTTGGACAGGACGAGTTTCTAGGGTGAGTGACAGCGAACAGCCTTTTGTTAAGAAAATTTATGATGGTCACTCACACATCTGTTTGACAGATCAGGAGAGAAGGGACAGTAACTGCTGAATATCCATATAAAGTGGATGTAAACTAAAATATAAAATGTGAAGTTTGTTTGCAGGGCTCCATGGAACAGGCTTATGTATTTTAAATGTTAAAATTCATGGAAGTGCTTAAGAGAAAAGTGTAGTGAATAAATGTGAAAAGCAGAGCAAAGTGGTGTAGTTTTTTTACTTAAGGAAGTGGAACAGCAAGGAATCTGCAAGACGTGGATAACGTGATAAATTAAAACCATAATCATTCCTTACATATTTGTTTTTGTTATATTGCCACAAAGGTTTTGTCATTATCTCCCCACTCAAAAATTAACCCTGAAGAGAAAGGGTGATATACATGATTGAAATAATTTTTATTGAAATTTGCAAATATTTATATTTATAAACCCATAAATATAAAATCATTCATCTCAATATATATATATATCTGTATATATGTATTCTAAGACGTATTGTCATGATACTATTTTAATTTCAGGTATTTGTATCTGCTTGAGGGGAAACAAGTTTATCCTTGTCTTATCGATGGCTCCAAGAAAGTGATATCATTCCCGCCAATTACAAATAGTGATGTAACAAAGGTAATGATATATATTTTAGGTAGTAATATCTGATGGTGTAATTTTTGCTTCTTTAAATACCTCCTGATATTTTATGTATTTAATAATCTAAAGTAAAGCTGTGTTTAAAATAAATGCATTGTAATGAATTTATTTAATATTTAATAAAACAATTTGTTGTTGTAATTTATTAAATATCTCAGGGCTTTTACATGGGCCACTCAATGAAAACAAGATAACTTTTTGTACAATAAGAGTTGAAAACACAACAAGTTAGCTGGTAGAATTTTTCTTTTCATCACCATTCATTAATTCTCTCCAAAGAAAACCATAAAATGCTCAGTGCTCTTTCACAAAGTTGATCAGCTGTTATAACAACCTCCAGCGCCAGACAATACACTCATCGCCACAGAATGCCAAATATCTCTATCATAAGATGACAAAAATTAAATGAATGTACAACATTTTCAATATGAACCATTACAATATAATGTATATTTAAAGTTCAATTACATCTTAAATGTAATTCACAAGCATGGTATTAATGTATACATTAATTATTTTTTAATATTCATTGTTCTCATGAGATTTGGAACGGTACAAATATAATTTCTTATTCCCTCATAAACAAATAATTTAAACATGTGGTTAAAAATGATCAACCAGTTATAGTGTGATAATTTCAAGCAATTTTATCATTCTATCATTTGAGTGACGTTTATAAACACAAATGTCAAAAATATAAAAACCTCCATGTTAGATGTAGATTATAGACAAATGGTTAAAATTTAAGTAATAAAATAAATAGTATACAAAATTTCTTCAAAATCCACAAGAATGTCACCGTAAAAACCAAACTTTTAGGAGTTTGTCACCTGGTTTGTGCAGTGTGTCATTTTTGTGATTTAGATTCACCTGATGAAAGTATGAAGGATACATGTGGTATTCAGAAGTCAAAGATTGCTTTTTATTAAACATTTATTATTGATTGTCAATTTCATTGGGTTACATGGTAAATTTAAGAAGAAATCACACTCTTATTTTTAGACCCTTTAATTAATAGCAACATAAATGATGTGAAATCTGGTTCTGTCCTGAAGACTGAAAATTTGATGCGTTGCTTATTATGTGGCATGGCAATGCCAACTTTCAATGTAAAGTAAGTCAGCCACTATACCTCTAGCTTTCCAGTCCATACTACTACATATAAGCAGTTAAAAATGATGTGATGTCAAATTAATTGCATCAGTCTCCCATCATAAACTGATATTCTATTGCAGTGAATGACATGCTACTTCGAAGTGAAAATAATTGCATGGTTGACTTTGGTGTGTGCCAAACTAGTGTCACACTGAAAGTGGAATGTATATCCAGTGCCTTGACCAGAATCATGCTCAATATTGGACGACCTGGCCAGATTAGAGTGTCATCAGTTCTGCCTTGCTCTATGTGGTTCCAGTCTGGTCAGCTACAATTGGGATTAAATGCAGTGTATCGTAGATGTGTGTTGTGTGTTGTAATCACACATATGACACAAATCAGTCTCCAGGAAAATGAATGCAACAGAATCCATCAACAGAGAATGAAAGAAGAATCCTACAGGAATACTGTAGTCAAAAACAAAAACTTTAAAGCCATGATTATGTGTCAAAGGCTATGGGATTCACCTGCAATCTGTACTGTGCTCATGACTTCTATCTGATATCAAGAAATGGGGTCAGTGAAGACACTTGGAGGTTGGTCACTAACTCATATGTGAGTTGTGCAACTCCTTACCAGACATGAATGCTTCAGAACATATAAAAAAATTATTTGTGCTAGACAAGTAAACCATTGTGTCCCACCTGTAATCCTGCCAATTAGTTTCAGAACACATCTTCTTTCACTATAGATGATTTGCCAAGAAAATTTAAGAAGTATGACAAATTATTTGGCATCCTAGAAAAAGTCCACAAAAAATAAAGAGCCAGTAAATGCCATCTCAAAAGAATTGGAAACTTAAGACAGTTACACAACTAAAATAATAAAGAATCTTTGACAAGAACAATGAGGAAATGGGAAATGGAGTGCTTCTGAACATTTACTACCCAAGAACCAGTCAAACCCTCATGTTTAGCTGTTGGGAGGAAAACAGAGCATAGGAGGAAAAAGCCAGACAAGACAGTTGTTTTCATCCATAATTTTATTGTGTGTTGCTGATTTCGTTTTTGCTTGCAATTGTAAAGCATAAGCAGAGTATGGCAATATATTTTGTGTAATAATATACCATGGTAAGAAAGAATAAAATTTTAATATCTTTATAAGACAATTGAATTATATAAAGTAGGTTATGGATTTTAATTTTAACAGCTGTGTAAAAATAAAAACCTACCCTATTGTAATTACTTTTTTTATTGAGCATATGAAATTTAAAATAGGATGGAATTTGTGTTTTAAGACAGTTTGGACAATTGTAATAGATAAATTATAGGTAGTGTCACTTGCAGTGAATCACGAACTGCACTGTTAGATGCTATAGCCTGTGTCAGCAGATTGTGGGAGGGCTGAATAAACAAACACCACAAGTATCTTAACAAGAAGGAGGCTGCACTGGCAAGAGACACTAAACTGGCCAATAAATAAGGCATGCACCTTAGTTGGATATAAATAACACAAGCATATTCTTTGGTATAGTCTGGTTGTTAATATGAAGTATTTTTATGCAATAAAACTTTAGGACTAAAACTTAGGGTTGCCTTCTATAAGAATCAAAAACTGTTCTTTGAGGAAATATACTGTGAATTTTAAAGCTTTTAAATAAAGTAAATCATTAAATTTACTTCTCCACACATATTCAATTACATAAAATTGAAATTATATTTCCTTTTTCACATTTAATAACAGCAAGGAACAATAGTTCAGCCTTTGGGATATGTTTTTTGTTATTTAAATGATAACCTTTTCAAGGTTTTTTTTTGTTAATATCTGTAAGATGTTAATAGTAATTTTCTTCTTGCTTACAGATGTCTGCTAATACAAAAGAAATGTTAATTGAGGTAAGTAGTGCTACAAACTTAGCAACATGCCGCAACATCTGTGACACTTTACTGCATGAAACACTCCTACTTGGAGTTGGAGGTACTGTAATCGAGGATACAACTCACTATTCACTAGAAGTAGAGCAAGTCAAAATTGTTGATGTTGAAGGAAGTTTAAAATGTGTGTATCCTTCTCGAACTGATCTTGTAATTGAAAACCCTCAAATTGCAGTTCTTCGGAAGTAGTGTGTGAACATTTACCAAATAAAAATTTGAATTGGGGAATTAAATTAAAAGGAGGAATGTAAGTTCCAGTTTTGGTACACAATGATTGTAATTTGTGAAAGTATACAAATGTATGTATTAATTTCACATTGAGTGTTTTGATTTTGCTCAAAAATGTATTTGATTTTGTTTGTAATGTATGAAATTTTTTATTTGCCATGAAAACATATTGCTTAAGTTTTCGTCTCCATGCTCCCTTGAAGAAATATTTTCATTTGTTGTAATATATTAGAGTAATTTTTATTTTAATATGCCTCTATCCTCCTATTTTTTATCTATTCTTTTAACAGTTCAAAAGATGTTTATTTTAATATTTATTGCTTTGGTTCCTTGCTATAATTTGTCGCCCTTGAACTGGACAGTTGAATCAAAATTATATTTAAAAGTTGTGTCAGTTATCTCTGTAGTTTACCTTTTTACAGTTTAAATTTTGGTTCGTAAATATCCTATTAATACATTTTAGTAATCACTCCCACAAATTTATTACAAGAAGCAATTCTACATTCATACTTTATTGCAGGTTCATCTTTAAATACAGTTGGAATTGTAATGCAATATTTTTTTGTGCAATCTTAAAAAAAGTTTTTGTTAGGTATTTTTGTATATTGTATTGTAAATTGGTCAAAAATAAAATAATATAAATGCAACTTATTACAAATATTTTTTATAACTAAAATCTTGCTTTAAATTAATAAGGGATTAGGAAATTCAATTCTAGTTAAACACTGAAACTTAGTGTATATATAAGCTTCTTTATTGTGTAGTCATTAATTTAAAATTTCCAACAGATTTTGATGTTGAACACCATATTCATATGTTTCAAGCCAAAAGAGAGAAATATTTACATAACATTACTCCTACAAGAAACCCGGCAGGCTCAAGGTTCAGACCTACTGTCCTGAAGAAGGGGACTCGGATCCTCCTAGAAATTTTGAAGTACTATTTCTTCCCAGCTGTACTAAGGTGAGTCAGCTACTTGCAGTTCCTCTTTCCTATCCCAAATGAAAATTAATTTGTTTTCATCACATTTCCTTACTTGCTATATATATATATATATATATATATATATATTTATATTGCTTAAGGAAAATGTGATGAGCTGAAATTAAATAACACATTTGGATAAGAAAGAGTCACAGCATAGTTGGAGGGGGAGGAGTTAAGCATTGGTCAAAATTGTTGGTGTTTGACTTTGGTCATGAACAACTATTGGGTATTGGATTTTGGACAGATTGACAGTGCTGCAGTTGTTAGCGATGCATTCAGAAACGGATTATTTGGTTTGGCCGATACGGAAAGCAGGACAGAGTTTATAATTAATTTGGTAGATGTAAGAAAAGACATAATGTTTTCTTTGATTTTGTAGGTGGTTATTTGTGGATGATTCTAATAGACTGTAGATTAGGGCAGACTTGGCGCCTATACCTGCTACAAGTTTGGCAAACTGGCCTAAGTAGGGAAGTTTTCAGGTGAGACATGCAAGGGTGGACGAGGGTATTGCAGAGGTTGAGACGCGAATGATCGCAACCCTTTGGAAGATGGAAAGATGTTTTTTTGATCTGGGTTGGATTTTGGGGATTGTAATTGTTTAATATATATATGTTCATACTCTTGTGAATGTTTCTTGGTTAGGGCACCAATGGCACTGAAGTGAACCATAGAGGGGTTCTCACCTTTGTGTGAGCCATGTATTCAGTCTGTTCTCTCTTACCTGTTGATTTAGAGTGTTGTTACTTCAAGGGTCTTATTGTTGCCAACACCCAAAATATGACCGTGGATACCAGTCAGTGTTACTGTGATTTGAATGGTATACAGATCCGAAAATAGTTCGCCTTTAGTCACCAGTCAATTATAATGTTCCAAATACTGCAACCAACAACAACGACAGAGTTCAACACTTGTATGCCACCAAACTCTTTCAACATGAAATCTCGGCAAAATTATATTTCTTCTGAATTTCAAAAATGCCGTTAATTTCCACTTATTCAACCCCTTTGGCCATACATTTCAGACTTCCACTTTGACCCACTGGCTACTGAAAAAAGCCAAACACTTCATCTAAAGTTTTAATTCTTTAAATCTATTTTTTTAGGAAGCTAATGTCTCATCTAGCACTTTTTTATTTTTTAAAAAAATCAACTTTGTAATTAATTTTATGGTCTAATATAACTTCATCACTTTGTTCATTCAGAAATTGTTTTCTTCTTGAGACGTTGTGTATTTATTGGTGGGAAGCATGATGCAGCATTTAGTTTGTGATTTTTAAAATCATTTCTAGGTGTTCATCCGTGTGATAATTTGTGAACATGGGTTAGGAATTTATGACATAAAAATAGATAATTCTCCATATACAGACTTCAAAATGCTTTAAAATTTTCATCTAGGGAATTTAATTTTTCATTCTTTGTCCTGATCTTGTCATGATTGGTCCTCCTTAAGCGGTTTGAACCTGCAAACATTTTGGATTCATTCTCAATATATTATGTTGTTATGACATAATAAAAAACGTAGATAGAAATGATTAAAACTAGTTCGAGGAAGAGAATGCCTCCCGTGTGCAGTGCACGCCTGCTCCCGGCTGCCCTACATCTGCCGCCTCTAGGGATGGGAGTGGAATTTAAAGACCTTCCTAAATGGCCATCATTAGCGTCAAATAAAACATTAGGCCGACAAGGGAAGAAGGAAGCAACACTGACAATCTTCAGCTGCCTACAGATTAGAGATTTTCCTGTGTATCGACCTGTTCTACTTGCTTCGCGAAACTTCTAGCAGCTGACAGAAAACAAACAGGTGTGTGGATTCTACGTAGATGGTCATCTGGGATGCTGCTTCTTGGGTGTACCAGAATGCAGTCTGCAGGGGGACTACACTGTGCACCCACCCGTAAAACTGGTTGCAGTGCTTCTAATCCCACGAATGTGTGCAACAGACTCACTGCTTCCAGTACTTTGTGTGGGAGATGCGTACAAAAGTTGCATCAAACTGTTACTAGTTTCAGTTGGGGGATGATTCCCCCTCTTACTAATACTCTATGGTGGACTCTCTGATGGTGCGGCATGAAGAAAGGAGGGATAAGTCATTTGAGGTATCGCCTCCTTAAGCTGCTCATGGTTGGTAGTATCTGAGATGAGACCCAGGGCGTTCACATCTTAAACTGATAGCATTGCTTCCAATCCCATGTATGTGAGTAACAATCTGAATAGTTTTCAGATTTAATATGTGGGAGAGGTTGTGAAAGCACGTTCAAACCATGACTATTCTCAGTAGTGGGAGGAATCCTGCAGAAAATAGAACTCTGGTTGAGAGGCCTTACCACTGTTGCGGCACTTGGTTCTGTTAGGAGTCTTTCTGAGAAGCTACCATTGTGTCTTGCAAGGAGGTGGTGGAGATTGACTCAAGGCGGTCGTCCAGTCTTCTGGGGTGTGGTGACCCCAGCACCAGCATCACTCCGGGAGGGTAAGGTGTCGAGTGGTGGGGACCTGTCTTCATCTGTTAGTTAACCTATGACGAAACTGCGTGGCCATAATTCTGGTAGCAATACCTGTTGCAATGTGAGGGAGAGCCATTCTGGGAAACTAGAATGTGCCGACAAGCGTCAATGGCCTTCGGGCTAGTGCATCTCCACCCTGTGGGGCAACACTGAGCACTTGTGCTAACGGAGCTATGTGCGCGG
Organism: Zhengitettix transpicula; assembly: GCA_037074705.1. Lineage (NCBI taxonomy): Eukaryota > Metazoa > Arthropoda > Insecta > Orthoptera > Tetrigidae > Zhengitettix > Zhengitettix transpicula. The sequence continues at coordinate 180,838,601 of CM073591.1, read as the reverse complement.
CCAATCAAAGCCATCCTTTGGTTAATTTTGTACCTGGAGGTGTGTTGTGTCCCTGATCTATCCTCCAGGGTCCCTGTATTCCAGCTGGGCTTTGGTTTTCCACATCCCAGCCTGACGCAGTCAGAATTGAGGGGTCTGTGGTTTCTCTTCTGTTCTCTGGGCACAGGACCCAGTTATTTATCAAGGTATCCACATTCCCTGTTCGGAGAGCCTGAAAAAAAATGCTAGGAAGCACTTTCATAGCTGCCCCCTTTTCATTATCCTTCACAAGTATTTCTAATTTCTCCTGGAATCTCAAGACAATTTTTCCACTAATTTATTTTCCAACAATACATTTTCAGTTTCCTTTTGAACAATTATCATAGTAATTTTTATTAAGGGATATGGATTAATTAATTAAAGCCATGACTTGATGCTTAAAATAAGCTTTCTTCTATATCTTTGAGTAATTTCTATTTTATTTCACGAATCACTTTTCTCTATCTCTACATTCCCTAACAAATCTTGTTTTTGTTTCCCTAAATTTTCATTATTTAACTCTTGGATATCACATCATTTCATCATATTTATTCTCATTTCTATCGCTTTTCTCTGGCTTTTTTTCTGCCGTAGTGTCTTTATCATTATTCTCCTTACATGCCATTCTCTTAATCCTCTCCTAAGTCCAAATCTGCCATATTTTTATTATTTTCTGTCTATACTTAAGAACTGTCTACCCATATATCTACCCTCACATCTGTTATATGTTTACTTAGACTTTTATTTAAATTATCCCAATTATTATCACTTCTTGAACCCAAATCTGCTATTATCTTTCTTATTTTCCTGTAAATACTTATTTAAATTATCAATAAACATATTTTTTGAGAATCTATTTTCATATTAAATAAACATCTCGTTACGAAAGTTTTAGATAGAAGTAGCTGGACAGATTTTAATAATTGTGGACAACCCATGCAAGGAAAATGAAAATGCAAATGTAAAAAAGATATTTTCTTACCCACCTGGAACATAAGAACTCTGAACAGAAGCACTGCATGGACTGAAGCAAGAGATGGAGAAATATAATAAAGGAGTTGCAGCAATTCAAGAGGTCAGATGGAAAGGAGATGGTAGCCTAAGAAGTGATAAGTATACAATATTGTATAGTAGAACAGTAGGCAGCACAGGCTTTCTGGTAGACAATAAATATAAAGCAGCTATTTCATCTGTTTCCACGGTCATGACGTCCTTCTGCAATGACAAAACCTCCTTCTGTATCGAGTATCGTCTCTCACTGGTTGACTCGCTTTTAGCATTTGCTTCACTTTTAGACTTCCGGTATCTGCATACAGTTGCAAAATGTCCCTTCCGGTTACATTTGTTGCACGTTTTATTAAGTGCTGGGCATTTACCTTTGTTGTGAGAATAGCTACATCTCTTACATGCATTTACTGTGGTTTGGTGTTCACTCTTGTGGCCTTTTCCTACGATTGTGACTGTTGCTGCAACCTTGTTTCTGACGGAAGCGACTTGCTGAGCTGCTACTTCAAATGTGAGAGGTCTGTATTGCTATGTTAAACCACTATCCTCTAGCAGACGCTGGCAAAATTCTTCATTGTATACTCCAATAATTCTCTCTCATAATAGAATCTTCAATCGCTCCAAATCCACAATCTTTGACTAATGCGCATGCTTCCGTCAAAAATTGTTTTTCTTTCTGTTTTAATGTGAAAAATCTGTATCTGTGGAACGTTTCATTTAGTATTGGTGCAAAATGTTGTTCAAGTATTTGTTCGATTGTTGCTATGTCTGATTTTTCAGCTTCCGACAATTGGAATGTGCCAAGATTATTCGTGGCATAAGTTACCATTGGTGCCATTAAAGTAGATGATTGTACTGGTGCTGGCTGCAAGTTTAATTGTATTGCCGTAACATAATATTAAAAATATTGTGTCTCCTGGTGTAGCAATCAGTAATTTCGGCGGTCATAGGCCTAGCGATGGCATTTTCTTCCCTCAAAATTAAATTTCGAATGTACTAACCTTTAATATTTCTTCTTTAATGTTGCCTGACAATTTGGGCTGGTCCTATGACTTCTGACGCCATTTAATGTGGTTATTTATATTGAGAAAACTAGAGAACTCATTAATGAACTACTGTTGAGCTGCGCCCTAGTGCCAGACTGAGGAACTTTACATTATATCATGTTTGAACATTTTCCCCTTCTCCTCTAGGGGTGATAGTTGTGTCTTACTGTGTTTGTTTCCAGAACATGTGTTGAAATAGCTCCACATGTTCAAATATGTAAGCAGAATGTACACACACACACACAAACATCCAATTTTATTAATTAGATATGAGATAGATTGATCCAAATATTCTCGGCACACCAATCACCTAACAATGGTGGGGATGAATTTTGCTGAAATGTTGTGTTTAATAAACAATTGACCCATTTCATAAACCAAGAATCTTTTATTTAAATTTTACAATGTCATATTTCTTCATAAATGCATACATATAGTAGTTAAGTAGAGAACCAATCTCACTGGTAAGGTATACAAAATGAAAAAAAAATAAGACCTGGTGATGAATTAAACAAACTTTCAGATACATAATTTGATTTCATTAATTGAAAAATCAAATCATATACAATTTTAGATACTTGAATCAATAATTTTTTTAAAAAAAGTTTGTTATAGTGTATTACGAAGTATATTTCAGAATCCTTAAACTTAAATGCTTCTGTGTGGTGTTTCACATTCTGGAATATTTGTATGGAGTTTATATTTCTCAATACAGCATTACATTTACCCTACTTAAATTTTATTTAAACATAGTAGTAATTCGTTTTCTAAAGTATACATATAGAATTAAACACATTTACACTTAACAATATTAGCAGGAATACTGCTTAAAATTACATTTGGTTTTAATATGAAAAGCTAAGGGATGCACAATTTTATCACAAAATATGATGATTAACAAATCAGCTTTGAATTATTGACCCATGAATTAAAATAATTTTGAAACTGATGAAGTCCAGGTTTTTCATTACACTTCATGGAAACAATGCCTTTTTACTAAGTTTACAATTGATATTAATTCTTAATAATGAAGCATCCAGAGTTTTTCATTTCAACAGAATTTTGTGTACATGGTACATATATCATCTACTATTTTCTTCTACTATATCGAGAAATTCACCAATATGGTACTACAATTTGACATTTGAGTGGGCAACATCACAATTGAGTGTTGCTGGAAAAAGTCTTCGTTTATATGCAACACGACTGACATTTATTCTTGTTAGAAATATGGGACAATCATTGGAGCTAATAGCAGATGTGAGAGAAATTCAGGATGGGGCAGAATGCAATCCCTGATTAGCGAATGAATTAAAAAAAACATTTTAAGATCAAATAAAAAGAGTTTTATCTTTGAAAAGTACATATTATGCTATTTTTTTGCTCAATGTTTAAATATAATATTGTCCAAGTGACAGCCTTTGTGGGTGATGCACATATTGAATCATTCAACAAAGTTTACAACCCAATTTCACCAGCATATCTTGAGGTATTCTGGTGATTACATCCTCAATTGCCTCCTTCAGAGCTTCCAGGGTTTGTGGTCGAAATTTGTAAACTGCAGTTTTTAGGTAGCCTCATTGAAAAATGTGTCTAATCAATGGAATATCCCTTCATAAGGAGATCGGCGGTCGGGAAACATTTCTTACAAAACTTGGCATGAACATTGTAGTCTTGACCATGGTTCTATCCTGTTGAAACCAGAAGACATCTGTCTCGTATTCTACGCCATACTCTTACATTTTGGGGAGTAAAAAGTTCAGGCATCTCACAATAGCGCCTTCTTGTTCTTCAAAAGAATGAGGCCAATTATGGCTATTGAGGACACTGCTCCAAACTGTCAGTTTTTGAATGTAGTCTTTTGTGCAATTCACAAGGGGTTTCAGTCGCTCAGTAATGAAAATTTTGCTTGTTAACTGCATCAATAAGGTGAAAATACACTTCATTGCTTGTCCACGCAATAGCACAGGGGTACAGTCACTAGGATTGCATTGCACACATCCCCTGTCCACCACATGGTACTACTGAAAATGGCATTGTTACACTGACCTAGCATAACCTCTCCCATCCCTCTACCTGCTCTGGAATCCCTACAGTAAAGTTTTGAAACTAGGGACTACATTCTGCCCCACCCTGTATTTGGAAACAATGGAACCCCAGAAAATGTTGATAGTTTTAAACATAAATTATCTATCCCCACTGGCAGTTCAAATATTTTATTTGTGATGATCACTTTGTGGTTCACAGATAATGACTACAATGATATATACAGAAGATAAAAGACTATACACAAGTTAAGTATGTATATCAGATATTACAAATGAGTGTATGACTTATTATTCACTACAATATCTTCTTATCATGTGTACTATGTAACTGAAAAAAAAATATACTAATACCATACACAAAGTTAAGATAATTCTTAAAAATTAAAAAATTATGGTAAAGTACACACACAAATTAAACATGTATAAAGTTTGACTAGTATTTATCAACACATACTAACGAAATGTAAATAGAATGGATTCACATAAATTTTAAAGTCACTTCCTAATGATTACACAGGTGTAGTAAGAACAACTGGTTAATTTTTCTTTGTGGAAGACAGCTCACGTTCTTTCAAATCAATTGTCCCCATATTTTTACAAGCAACATATCCTTGTAAAAGAGATATTAATGTCTTTACAAAAGCAACAGGAGCAGTTGTGTAGCATACAAGGCGCCACATGCCAAGACCCAAAACTGAAAAAATAGTAATAGATTGAACAAAAACAATTTTTATAAAAACAACACTTAAGGGAATAAGTATCTAAACTCAAGATGAGATACTAAGTGGTATCAATATGTATTATGATAAAGTAAAATTTGGTAGCCCAAAAGCTTATAAAATATGTGGGAATCCATTATCTCTGCTTTCTCATTATGAATTAAGACAATAGTTATGGCAAGCTATTGTGAAATAGAATTTTCCATCCATTATCAGTGTCGGGCAATGCCCTGACTTCAAGTTACCAGGCTTCAACATTTGAAAGAGTATGGTTTGAATGGTTACTTGCTTACTGAAGATAAACTTTAATTTTACAGAAAAATGGCCCTTGAAGAACAGAACTGTTCACATTTTTTTACTTCATATTCAGAGAATTTTAACAAATCCTTACAATATCTACATTCAAATGGAAGCATATCAAATATTTCAATTAAAAAGTGACAAATACATTAAATGTTACAGAGACTTATTCGAATAATTAGGATTTGGTAATCATAATATGGGACTGGCAAAAGCAATGCCATATTTGGATTAAAGACTTGAGTTGTAAAAAGATTATAACTTTTTTTTCATAATATATTTACCAGCTGGCCCTTCAGTGAAATGGAGAAGGTAGAGTGCTGCATAAAATGCTTCATTTCCAGCACACATAAAAAACAGTACTGTCCTAGATGTGTAATAAATTCTCATAACAGGATTTGCAGACATATCAATAAATTTATGACTTGATCGGCCCTGAAGTACTGTCCTGAAATAAGTGTAAAGATTTGAATTCAAAGAGACCGAATAAAATATATTATTTAGACTTCAAAATATAAACGAAAATAAATGAATTGATTAAACTTACGAATGCAAATATATCCAATGACATGCAATATCGATGCACATACTCAGCTGAAAATAGAACATATATTTTGGATAGAAATAGCTGAGTGTAACCAACAAGCACATTGTACCACATCTATCAGTAAGCTGATCTAACATAGCTCCAAATTTTGTACCTGCAAAAAAATTAAAACATGAAAATTAAAGTGGAAAACACTATTTCATCTTAATATTTAAACCTTCAATAGATATTGCAACATTAGACACCACTCAGGTGATTAGGAAATTACAGAAAATGATCGTGAATTTACAGAATAGATGTAAACTGTAGTTTGTAACATATTTGATTCATTATATATATAACACCTAAGAAAAGTGTGATGAGGTCAACTTAAATAACACATTTAGATTGTAAAGAGAGAGAGCGAGGTCGACTTAGTTTGAAATCAATATTTGGGCTGAGGAAAATAATTCAAGTTAAAAATATATCAAATGTTCATGCCTGGCCGGCGCACAGTTTAGACCTCCCTTCCTGACAATGGGGCCTCAGAATCTGAAAACCTTGATTTATTTTCCTCATCTTAAATGGACCAATTATTGATATCGGGGTAAGTTGACTTCTCTCTCTCTCTCTCTCTCTCTCTCTCTCTCTCTCTCTCTCTCTCTATATATATATATATATATATATATATATATATATATATATATATATATATATATATATATATATATATATATATATATAATTGTAATATTGGTATTGAAAGGAAAGAGAGATAGGTTATGGTTTACCTGAAAGTGAAGTGCGGTGTAGCCATAGGGAACCGAATGTTGTTCTTCAAAATTTCAGAGGTTCTCAGCCTACTTCCATTTTGACCACCATGTGGCTGTCAGATGGGCGTAAACAACGTAGTAAACAAAATATATTATGTATTTAATTTTAAGATTTTTAAAGTTTTTTTCAAATAAAGGAAAGGGTAGTCATGCAGAGGCTGCAGGTTTCAGGTCTGCAGCGGCATCCCTTTTAGGTGTTTATTTTGAGGTTCCGCTAGGGGTATTGACCAATAGGGCTTTGTCCGTGTAAGGATGGTTTCTAGTTTCCAAGAACAATGAGGGACGGAATGTTTCTTTTACCTGGCTTTGTGTGCGGAGGTAAATAAAGTCACCCCGAAAAGTGGGCACAAAGTCAGGACTACGGAGTGAGATGCTGGGAGATAAACTTCTCAGAGCCAGGGAAAGCCGAGGCAACGATAATTTTGGCGGTAGCCAGACAGCAATTTTTGGAAGGCACGACTCCAACCAGCCATCATCACCATGAGGGTCCCAGCCTCTAGATATTCAGAGGCAGCACAGTACGCCAGATACCACACTGGGCGCCATTTTGTGGTGGACTGTACTATATTGGACAAACGATCTGGTGCATCGAAGAACGTTCCATCTGATTAAAACAACCTACGAAATCAGCAGTAGCGGAGCACACCATATTGACTGGCCATAAGATAAATTTTGATGAGACTAAAATTCTAGACGGAACAAGAGGCTGGTTCAACATTGTCCTTCTGGAATCTAAAGAAATTAGGAACCATAACCCTACACTGAACAGGGACACTGAATTCCAATTAAGTAATGTGTGGGACCCCATTGTGACTAATCTACGTGTACAGACTGTGGCGGAAGTCTCTGGCAGGCCGGTCGCAAACACATCGGTCCCCGATCACTTGAAGTACCCACACCCAAAGGTGCAACAGCCAATCACAGTGGAAACTTGACATAGTCACGATATTGGCCGGTCACCAATTGATGTATTCACTGCTGCTCAAGACAGTACACAAACAAACCCCACAACAACAAAACTTCTGACATCTCATTCATTTCTACTTTTTCACTGTTTAAAGACTGTTCAAAAATGTTCTTTCAATGTCATGGCCATTATATTACGCAACCAAAACTTAAAATTGAATAATTTTAAAATTATATAAATAACAACATTGGTGACATTCATACATATATTGTCACAAGTTAAATAACACATTCGGATAGGCAAGAGACAATGAAGTCGGCTTAGAAGAAATCAAAAGTTGGTCAAGTCTGCCTGAGCAGTACAAATATTTCAAATTTTTGAGGACCTGAGCCCTCTTCATCAGGAAAGAAGGTCTTAACTGTGTGCCTGTCATGAATGGCGATGCTGTGCTTTAATTTCTGGTAACCCACCACTTTGCTTTCTCTCCTTTCCATATCAATTGTTTTCATGTATACATATATATCATTGTCAAAATAATTTGTATGGAAAGGAAGGAGAGAAAGTGAGTGGCTTATCTGAAATTGAGATTCAGCATCAACTTGCTGGTCAGTAGGAAGTTCTTTAAATTTATTGAATAATCAAATCGAATATATTTTAAATTTCTAAATAATAAAAAATTGACATCCTTCTTTGCTGATCAGCCCAGGTACTACTACTACTGTGGAGTTCTGATTAGAAAATTGATATGAACTTGAAGAAAGAAAGACAAATATATCGGTTGCTTGAAATGAAGGATTGGTGTCGCCATGTCAGAAAGGTAAAAAAAATTAGGGAGGTGGCAGCCTTCTTCACTTCATGCCAGTTGTCTCAAATAGAGTTGAATAATTTTGTCAATGTCACATCAACCTCAATTGCTTCAATAACCTATATATGTATAACACATTAGGATAGGAAAGAGAGATGGCGATTCCAACTTCTGATTTCAAGTAAGTCGGCAGGCATCACAGTCTCTCTTTCTTGTTCTAATGTGTTATTTAATTTGATCTCGTCACATTTTCCTTAAGTGTAAATTTATCCAATTGTGACAAAACTTTGATGAGTTATTGTGTGAACACCTGCAAAGATTTCTGTCAGTCTTTCAAAGCATTAGGAACCTCCTAAGAGGTTGAATTTTAAAACATGCTAAAATGAATCATATTAGCATCAAATAATTAGTTCCCTAGGGTTGATGAGATTAATAGTTTCTCTCCAGATGTTTTAGTGCATAATTTCAACCCATTACAACATGGGAAGGCAGCACCACTAAGGGAGGGGTTGGAAGAGTGTTATATAAAAATAACAAGAAACCGCCATCAAATTTAGGATTATAGTAGTCAATGAGTTTAATTCTGATATTCACTATGTCAGCAATAGTTCAGCCCTTAGGTGAGGCTGTGGGGCAGGAGATAGGTTGAAAGGCTGTTACATAAAAGTAATGAATAAATAACTGTGACTGGTGTTGAATCTGGAGTTGTGGAAGTCACCGAGTTTAATTTCGACACTTACCATACTGATTAAGATGTAGTTCAACCCATTGGGGTAATTTCTACCAAAAAAAACAACACATTACTTACAATCCAGGAACAAACACCCAGGGATTAAGACACCTATCATATTTAGGGGTGGGTGGGGTAGGGGGTCTGGCATTTAAAAAACATTTGTAAATGGCCATTATTCATGTTGAAGAAAATGTATTCGGGGTCACTGAATATAATAGTGGTGATATTCTAGAAGTTTTAAGAGTCTACTTTCAACTCCAAAAGGCACAGGTGGAGATGGAAGGGTTTTATATGAAAAAAATGCAAAAAGAAAAAGAAAATTGATGTAGATTCTGGAGTTATAGCAGTCGCTGAGATTGATAGTCACATTAACCTGGGTGGTTAAGGAAATTTTATGTTCCTCAACCTGGAGATGGACATTGTTGACAAAAAGGTACTCAGAGTATTTTTGACTCTCTCTTAATTCAACGGGTATTGAATTTCAAAGGTCCCATTCATATTTTTGTTGTCAATTTTGTTAAAGGTTTTATTTTTTACTCCTTTAAGATACCAGGAGTATTTTTAGACTTTAAGTAAGCAAGTATTTTTCACTGTTTCAATTTGGTGTGATTTTTAGACACACTTATTTTAGGTAGTTGGAGAATTCCCAAGTTGTTAAAGCATCTCAGACATCATCTTGGTTTATTTGAAGTTAACTGCTGAGATGTTACGTCGGGGAGGGGACCATAAATGGGTAAATATTACAAACAGTTATCCTATTGATGCAGGTTAAACAAAATGTTTACCGAGAGGTAAGTGCTGAATCAATTCTTCCTCTGGGCAATCTTATATATATTGACACAAGTAATTGGACCTAATGATTTAATCAAAGCTCAGGCTAGAATTAATGTGCTTTCTTATTTTCAAGCCTGGCTCCAACACTTGATAATGTAATGTAAATTGTGATTAATAACACAAAACAATCAATCTAAAAACGGTATTAGTTTGACTGTTTGAAACATTCCACAGAACATTTCATTTAACAAAATATAAGACAAGTCATGCTTTTAAATTCTGTCTCAAAACAATAATTGTGAAAACACTCCTCATGCAATAGATTTTTTGAAACAAAATGATTTATTTGGATACAAAAATTTACCTTAGATTAAGCATTAAATGAAAAGTAAAGATTAAATTTAACATAATTCATATCAATGCAACTATCTGTAACAATAATAACACAGCCAAAATATATCCTACCATTTAATGCTTTTATCCGAAATCCAAATATAGGCTGTGATAGGAAGGATTTTTAGGTGAATCCACAGTAAAAAAAAAATGTATCCACTTCACATACATAATTTTGTCATTTTTCAGGCTAAATGAAACTAAAAGGAATGAAAAACATAATATAATATCTTGTTATGCAAATCAATAATGTTAAACAATTTGTTTGAACAAACTAGGCTAATTAAATGAAGACATACAACACAAATTGACTCCTTAACATTAATAAAATTCAAACAATATTTATGTGCCAAGAAACTACAATAGAAAAAGTTATAAATTTAATTGAAAATACATTAATGACAATATACCTCACCATGTAATGTACATATTTTCCAAGAACAGGTTTTGTAAAATTAAACTGAATGTATTAATATAAAATAAAGGGGTCTGTAAATTGATAAGGGAATGCCACAAAAATGTAGGAGATGATAACCTCTTATAGACTTGTAGAGATGTTGTTTAGGTATTCTACTGACTATGTTTGGACAAGAGTAATAAGAGGTGAAGTAAAAGTATGTAAGTGAAAAGAGATAAGAAAAGGAATAGTTGTAATGAGTCAGCAGATGAAAAACTATAACTTGAGCCACATCAACTAATGGTTAGTTTCAATGTGTTTTTCATCTTCACATGGGTACCTGTTGGTGAAACCATTAAACTATTGGAGAATCAGTTTACAGATGAAATCACAGAACTCTTTGAGCACATGCTTACATCAACTTATCAAGTTACTTTAAGTTCCATGTGAATTTTATGAACAGGTAGCAGAAATGACCAAGGGGTTCACCCTTGTCCCAAGCAGTTGCTAACTTATACATGGAGACCTTTGATGAGAAAGCACTCAACACCTACACATTAAAACCTAAGTGATAAACTTTTATCATCTCGCCATACACAAGCAGTGGAAAAAATTCTCACAAAGAATAATGCAGGTTTACCTTTTCAGTTAAAACACTACCATGATTCCATGGTATGAGGAATATTAACTCATTTATTATTTTATTTGAATGCATCCCAAAGGAAGAAACCCAAAACACATAGATGAGCTTAAGTATCTCACAAAAATAAAGAAATGTTTTGACTGTTGACTATTGTGTATAAATCATGAAACTGTTTGTAGTCTTTTAACCATATTTAATAATAAATTAATAAATTTGTAGATTAGCACCACTCTAATAAATATTCTCAGCACAAATCGAAATCTTTGTTAAAGAGAGTCTTGTGTAATGTCATATTTTCTGATATAGGGTCTGGCTAAAAACATATTCATCTTAATAAACAAAGGAGATTATGGAAATCAACTCGGTGACCTGATTAATATGCTATAGAGAAACTCAAAAATAGTGATTTGAAGAACAGTGTATAAGTAATAAATTAAATCAAAACTAATATTCAGTATTGGTATTTAAAAAACTTGAGCCAAGTTAATTATTTGAATAAAAAATTGTTGAGAGTGCTTCAGATTTTGTTGTGATTAAATATGGAAGATGTTGAACAGTATGAGGTGGAGTACTCTTTCCTCAGGAAATATTTTGAAATGTTTCTTCCTGTCCAATAGGTGATACTGGTCTCAATTTCAGGTATTCCAGTGATTCTGTGTCTCTATTTCCTATCTATATTAATTACATATACAGTCCACAGCCAGCTGGCACATGGAATGTGAGTCTCTTTCCTGAAGAAGGGAGCTGAGAGCCTCTGAATATTTGAAGAACATATTTCTGTCTTAAGTGTCTACACTTATCAAAAACATATCCCAAATCAACAATGAAATTCTTTTCTGTTTTCCAAGACATTAACCATTTCCTCCACTGCCTCCATGAACTCCCAAAACCACTTCCAGCTGATACAACTTCTGGTTACTATAGATGTTTTCTCACTTTACACATATATCCTCATGCTATTGGCCTAGTGGCACTTGAAGATTTCTTGTCATTGAGGTCACAAAATTCATTCCCCTCCACCCTGATCATACCAAACACTCCCTTTCATACATCTTAGCCCTCCGGGGAGCTTGTATTTCCTCCATCTTGAAGATTGGCCACCTACACCAACTGAATTCTAAATGTCTTTTCCAAAAGAAATTACCCTAGAGACCTCCTCCAAAAACAGATAACCTGTGTCCTATCAAATTTACAAACATCTACACCTATTCCAGACCTAAACAAATTTTGTAGTCCACCCCTTCACCACAACCTGAGCAACAGAAAATAAAATTCCATTCTCTGCCTAGCCTAAACTTGACTGAAATCCAACCAAAACATAAGAAACATCCCATCTGCCCAAAGGTTACTTTCAGACAACCATCCAACTTCCACAACTTACCCATCCATCATTGTAAACCCCATACCCTCACAAGCCATTGCAGTAAAAACAGATTTGCCCTATCATTCAATCTACCACAATTGTCCAGAATCTCACAAATAAAGAAAAATTCACAATTAAAGAAAATATCACCTGTGTCTCTTCCCACATCATCTACCAAATTAATTGCATACTGCCCTGCATTCTACATTGACCAAAGCCGTGAACAAATAGTCAACCACCACAGCCAAACATTCAAAAACACAATTTCTAGTAGTTGCTCATGCCAAGAGCCACAACACCAACAATTTTGAGCAATGCTTTGCACTAACCCTCTTTAAAGCTCTAATTTTTCACATGTTCAGCCCTCCTTCCAACATGTCCTACAGTCCAAACAAAGCCCTGGACTCAACATCCTTCAAATAGTGCCTTCCCTACGGACTACCCCTATTTTCACAAGTACATGAGAGAGTATATGAGTATGCATAAATATATTTGTTAATGTAGATGTATTTGCATCAGTGAGTATGCATACATGGAATATGTATATGTGTATATATATATAATATTAGGAGAATCCATTAAGGAATTGGAACTAATTTGGTGACAAAGTCACATTCAAACTTGGATAGTGAGGAAGGATAGAAATAAATAGGAGAAATAGGAAGATTGCACTTTATGTGAATTCATATGCTCGGGCGAAGAATTACACACGTAGAAAAGCATATGTTCAAAGCAGAGATAAGGATGGAAAAAGAAGGAAAGATTGAAAATATTTGACTCAGGCAGGACTTGAACCCACATATTCTGCTTAGTACACTGTGTACTAAGTAGTCTGGTACCAGAAAGAGAATTGTAAGTACAAACCAAAATAATAAATGTTTCAAAACAGTAATTAAGGGTACAGTCAGATTTTGTTTATTTTCATTTTGTATTCCGTTAGTTTCAATTTGTTTGAATTGTTAATTTTAATTTAATCTTGATTGTTTCTTGCTTATCAAACCCAGTAAAGACCCTGAGAAGAAGAGTTATTTAGATTTATTTGTTTGTAAAATATAAAAGCTTGTATTTTCCTTGAATGCCACAAAAATTATAAAAAACTAAATAATTGGTTTGTAAATTTGATAGAATGTGGCATAACAAAGTCAGGCTAAGAAATTGTACTTTTAATGAATAATTTGTTTTAATAATTAATAATTTTTTAATTAAAGCCCATCTTGTTGATTATTACATTTATGACGACCTCAAAGTGGGGCAATTCAGATTATTAATTTTTTTAAAAATTAACTATTCTTATGATAATTACATTTTGGCTTCCACAACATGGGGCTAGTTAATTAAATAATTAGTTCCTGATGATTATTACAATGTGTATGTGTGTGTATATATATATATATATATATATTGTAATGCCTGTTAAGTGAGGCATTGTTTCTGATTGATAGTCTGGACTGTTGGAGGGGCATTTGTAACGTGTTTATTTAGGTCTAAGCTTTTCTTCGTCTTGGGAGTGCTGGGTGTGTGGTCTTGAGAAACCGTGCACGTGCATGTGGGGGTGGAAAAGACAAAATAGTCCTACCCAAAGTAATTGCAGGTCCTGTCTCGATTGTCGGCTTGACATGACAGAGTAGTTAGTCATTTGTTGACTACGGAACTGCAGCTGCATGATATAAATTGTGTGAGAATGGAAGAATCTGTCAACTGGCATTTGTGACGAAGTTTTCGAACAATGGAAAAAGTAAAAGACCCGGAGGATATAAGGGAGAGATAAGCTTTTGAGTGGGTAGTTGGTCTGCGATCACCGAGGCTGGAGGATGTGATTAAGAGAGACATTGTTTAAGCGGAGTAGTTGGTCTGCGATCACCGAGGCTGGAGGATGTGATTAAGAGAGACATTGTTTAAGCGGAGCAGTTGGTCTGCGATCACCGAGGCTGGAGGATGTGATTAAGAGAGACATTGTTTAAGCGGAGTAGTTGGTCTGCGATCACCGAGGCTGGAGGATGTGATTAAGAGAGACATTGTTTAAGCAGAGTAGCGGTTCTGCGTTCACCGAAGCTGGAGGATGTGATTAAGAGAGACATTGTTTAAGAAGAGTCATCGTCGAAAGATTGCAGGTGTAAAGTCGCAGCCAAATTAAAAGGAAAATTAATTAACACATTTGGATAAGAAAGAGGGGCAACACAGCCAAATCATGAAATCAAGAGTTGGGCTGTTCAAAAACAACAAACAAATTTTCAAGGATCTGAGTCCTCTTCATTAGGATAGTTTTAGAAGAACAGGAAGCAGGTAAGAAAGAACAGTAGGAAGTTTAAGTGTAAAAAAGTGATGAGTAATCACATTAAAAGAAAGGGGCTCAGGTTATCAAAAATATGTTTCTTATTTCTGCACAGCCTGAATGGACAGACTGTTTATTTCTGGCTACACTGTCTCTCTTTCCTTTCCAAATTTAGAAAAGAAGGAAATATATAAATAAATAGGAGAAAGGTAGGAATATGCTTGATAAGAAAGCATATTTTTGGGCGAACAAAGAAAAGCATATATTCAATACATGGAGATGGAAGGAAGAAGGAAAGACTGAAAATATTCTGCAAGGAACAACATTCGCTAAATAGTATTGATATTTATGAATGAAGAAAGTCACCATCAAATATTTGATGACCAAGAATACTTTTACAGAAATATACAGCATATGAATCAAATATAATACACATAAAAATATGTTGTAACATGTAAAACTGTTTATGGTAATTCTGTTTAGGATAGATATCTTGCATGCACAGCTCTCAAATATCCACGCAAGTTTCATGGAAATCAAATTCAAAGAAACAGGAGAGGAATGGAGGCATCAATATTAAACATATTTAAAAAAGGGACATTAAATGTATATTATATTTAAAATTTTCAGTTAAGAAAATACTTTAATGTTTATGTCTCACTTATTCATAAGATATATTACAGAAAGAAATATGTAGAAAAATAATAAAGTTTAAGAAGTGAGAAAATATATTCAAATCTACTATAATTATTATTGATATAAAAATCAAGTATACTAAAATAATTAACTTGTTGAATGTGATATTAATTGATGGTAAAAAGCTTAAAAATGGTTAAAATGCTATAAATAAAAAATGAAACAATAGGATAACAACGTAACAGTTGACAGTGAAATAACTTAAGTGCTTAAAGTGTGTTATATGTAAACATTGCAATATAATTTAGGTGAAAAGTAACACTTCAACTCACTCTGATTGAAATATCTTGCAGCATGACCATCTAGAGCATCTAATAGAGCACTCAAAACATATGTCCAACAAGCCACAACATAATTATTTGGCATATAATAGAATGATATGACGGCAAGTACAATTCTTGCATACCCTGAAATGAAAAATAATAATTATTATATTATTACATAAAATGCATAAAATCGAATCATACTGTTATTACACATACCTATCATGTTTGGCACAAACAAAAATATATTTTCCGTTGCCATGTTATATATTAGTTTGTAGACTGCAAATATCCCAATGTCTGCAATGATGATAAAATAACATTGAATTAATGATCTCATAAGCAAGAAACCCTTTCACAGGTTTTTCTACCAAAATACATGAAGTTCCATGTATCCTATCAATTTAACGATAAAAGGGAAAGAATTTTTTGTAATGGAATGGACTTAATAATATATGGCAAAGATTGTTTATAATTGTTTTAAGAAAGACATAAAAATATTGTTAACCTTGCATAAAAAATTACCTACACAAGGAAGAGAATTCAGACATTTGTTTGTGGTGTTAAAAGCTTCCAATTTCCCTTCTTCATGAGCTGGAGGGTACACACTTCTTAGTACCTTAAGCTAAGCATAAAATTAACAACCTGAAGTTGCTTATCGGGGTTGCCACTCCAGACAGAAATAAGTTCTTTAAATTGTCAGAGGAATTAGCATCCTTCCTCAGGAGAACAGATGTATTAGACACACCAGCTAGCTAGCAAAGGGAAGGTTTTGCGGACACATACATAAGCAATCATACATACACACAAAAACAAAAGTTGGTCCAGTCAGGAGCGGAAAACATTAGGATTTCAAATTTTGGGCATGAGCCCTCTCCTTCAGGACAGTATGCCAGATTGTTGAGGCAGGTTGACAACTTAGTGTCAAATTCAGAACATGTCTCACCAGACATCAGACAACAGCTCTCTCTCAAGGGTAGGTAACAATAATGGAAAAGTAACGTAATAATACATACATACAAATGTGCATAAAATACACCCAGACAGGCTAAAGGTGGAATGTGAAAGGTGAAGAAAATGGAAGGAAAATAAATAAATGAGATTGGGAAATTCACATTTATAATAATAATAATAATAAATAGAAGTGTATATATCACTTATGAAAAATGTGATGAGATCAAATTACATAGGAAAGAGAGACAGCAAAGTTGACTTAACTGAAATCAACATTTGGTCCAGTCAAGCTGAGGAGTTAAAATATATTCCTAGGCCTAAGGAGGATCCCCTTCTACCAATCTCATTGACCATGAAAAATATTTACTCTTTGTAAATATTAGATGTTTTTGCAAGTTTCTTAATTTCTAACATTGTCTACTCCTAACCCTAGGGGTGTAGTTGTCTTATCCCCACAGTGTTCGTTAGTGGGTCATAAGAAACATGTGAACAAAATTTTGTCATTTGCTCCACACATTTAAATGTGAATGCAGAACATACACACATAAATGCAAACAATCGGCCAATTTTATTTATTAGATTTTGGTAATGTCCTTATTCACTTAATATATGACATATTTTGATAGGAAAGCGTAGCTGCCTATCCATAAATATACTAAAGCATATGGTGTATATGGGAGGTGGATGAAGGAGACTTTCTTATAAACCATTAGTGAGTTACGGATGATTCTTATAGGAAAATGATAATACAAATAAGTAGAGAACAGCAACTTATCAGTCAGCGGTGATAGTTCAAAATCAAACTAATAACACGATTATCAGACAAATTAGCTATTTCATAAAATGCACTCCATTTTTATTACAATATTTGGTTACTTAAAAGTTGTACTACAAATGGGAATATTTTGTTATTTATACTAAACTATGTAATTCTAAGTTATGGTTTAAATATTTCAGTGTCTTTATGTATGTAAGGTTGTTTCTAATTTAGTATCTATAAATTATAATTCGCTGGTGTGCTTGTATTTAAACCGGCTATTTACATCAGTCAGTTACTTGACTTTCTTGAAAAAACAAAACATACCTCATATAATTAGTCAACACATAGACGGCTGTTTTGACAGTTCCTTTTACACTCTTTGGTAAAGATATAGTCAGAAGATCCAAGCATAAAGTCGCGTCTCTGATAGGAACTCTTTTAAACTACGCATACATATTCTGTAGATTGTCTTTAAGAGTTTATATAATATAATAATAATAATATAATATATATAATATATATATATATATATATATATATATATATATATATATATATATATATATATATATATAATACCCAAAGATATGAAATATTATAAAGCAAAGAGTTTTGAATTTCCTCAATAAACTCCTATGCAAAAAGGTGGAGACAAAGATGAACGGAAAATATTTCCAGTACAGTTACATATGTTTTTTATTAACAGTAGTGGTGTGTCGACTGCCGAGCGTTTAGTAATAGGGTTGAAAATTGCTAAGAAAACATAATTGTCATGGCTGTTTAAGTTATCTGACTTAGGAATTTGTAAATGTTCATTGCCTAATAAGGAATTGTAGCGTGATTTTCGTTTAGCAGAAAAGATTTCTTTCCGGGAATTCGTAAGACCTCTATACCGCCTTTGGTCAGTCTGAATTTTGCAGGCCAATAATTTAGTTATTAAAATTATTAATGTGTATTAAATTCGTCGCAGCAAAATCTCAATAATACAGTAATATATTAAGGTATGGTATATGTCCCTGTTTGTTAAAATTATATATGGGAGGGGTTGAGCACATAACTGAATGGAAAATTTTGATTATAGGTTAAGATGTTTTTTTGTAATTCGCACTTCATGTTTACTGTTTATATTCTAGATGTCGTTTCGTGTGGTGCGGAGCAGCAAGTTCCGTCATGTTTACGGTTCTGCTATGAAGAGAGAGCAATGTTATGACAACATTAGAGTGTCAAAGTCATCATGGGATTCGACATTCTGTGCAGTAAACCCGAAGTTTTTAGCAATAATCGTAGAGTCAGCAGGAGGGGGTGCGTTTGTTGTGTTACCGCTTAACAAGGTAAGTGGGAAGTAACGGTATCGTAATTAAATTTGTCGAAGATGTTGTGTTACTTCCGATTCTTGGTGCTCACTTCCTTCCAAATAAAACCGCTACTTCTGATAAACTCGTTTCATTTCCGCCCGTTGTTCGGCTTATCTAACCGAAAGAAATTATCTTTCAGAGGAAGTTAACCACAATATTATGTGAAGAATTTTCTTCATTCAATACTTTGGTAAATTGTTATGCTATGCTGAGGAATTTGAAATAATTGAGTAGAACTATATATTAGCTGGGTTACCTATCTGTATTTATTTTTAGAACAGACCTTAAAATATCTTAGTGAATGAATCGTTCTCAGCAAATGGAATATCCCAATTCTATTTTTGTGCCGAAGTTTTGTAAATTTCTTTTGTAATGATAAATTATTAAATTTCTTTTGTATTGAACTCCTCATATTCATTTCTTAATTACACAGTAAAAATTTCGCTGGAGACATGCATCACATTAAACATTTTATATCACATGTTTGAAATAGTATTACCTAATTAAAACAGTATTTCAGTTTATGTTTTGTTACTTTTTTGTGCATATCTGTCCTTTTCTATAAAAAAAAACAATAACAAAGGAATTTTTTAAAAAATACAATCACTTCATATTTATGATATATTATATAGTTAATTCTCCAATTGTATATAACTGGTTTCAATTATCTCACAGTTGGTCAACCATACTTAAATCATCATATACTTTATTGGGTTGATTGTTACTAAATTTACTCCAGTCTATGAGGTGTGCAATTAATTTCAATTTTTAAGACAACCATTAATTTTATTCTCTTCTTTCTTATCTGTATTTTTATATTATTTTGCTTACTTCATCCATTCTGTTCCACTGTAAAAATTACATTTAAGGTAAATTCATTTGCATCTTTGTTAAAAAGCACAATTTGTTGTTTCCAGTTCCTATTAATTTTGATTTAAATTCATATGCAAGTGATTAATTGAAAATTATATCCTTGGACAATAAATTAAGAAAAGATTTGCAGTTATTGTTTTCTGCTGTAGTTTACCATTATCACTGGGCTGTCTATATCTTTGAAATGCTGTGTCATAAGCAACAAATATTATGGAATATATTGACATAGTATTTACTTTGAATAGATATCAACATTTAATGACAATTTGAAATAAGAATGTGAACTTCATATTTTATATCAAACCTGCATTAAGTGTGAATGTCTAAAACATTTCAATTTTTTGTCTAAACTGTACCTAAACTGCTTTGAAAAGTTTCAAATGTTGTAAATGGATAGGGTCCTGTGAAAATCCTTGAAAGTTGACTGGATATTCTTGGAGAGTACTGAATAATCTTTAAATAGTGCTGTTTCATAGTGTATTGATTATCTCCTTTATCTGAAGGTTTTATTTCTGTTTTCTCATATTCATTAACAATGACTTTTACATTACGTCTTTGAATGCTTCTTTCAGTTTCATTCTTATCCTATTTTTCAATACAGGCATGTGAACATTTATTGTGGGAGAACTTTGTCTATGAGATGCAGAAAAGAAATTGCACTATACATTTATAAGTGCTCATATGTAACTCTTGGCTTTGGTTAAGACATTTAGGTGATCTTGAGAGTCCAAGATTTACTTATGCAGAAAATACACCAGGAAAACCTTCACTCCTGATACCTTTTAAATAACCACTCTGATAAAGACCTGTGAAATTACAAAAATATGAATGATGGTATTTTGAATTAATCATTTTAATATTTGTGTATAAATTAGTCTTGTCCATGTGCAAGCTTATTTTCTCTTTTCATATAAGAAGTAAGGCATGCTATTTTCTAGAAATTAGTTTTATTACAGTGAGATTACACTACCACAATATTAGTCTCTTGACATCTGGATTTGTAGTAATTTTTGTAGAGGCTTATACTAAATATGTTTTCCTATTAATTGCATTGGATTAACTCAAAAGAATTTTTCAAATAATTTGAGATATTGCTTCACAGCATTGAACTTATTCCTATTATTTTGTTTTTGGGTCAATAGTTTATTGACTGGGTTGTTGCAGCTCTCCACCTTGTTTTGTCCCGAACCATCCTCTTTATATAATATTTTTCATTTGGCATCCTTAATTACTTGTACTACAATCACTGCCTTTCTTTTCTGTTCTTGCCCTCAAATTGACTAACTCTGATGCCTCAATATGTGCCCTAACAACTTGGCTTGTCTTCTACATAGCATTCTTTAAAGGCTTCCTCTTTTGCCTATGTGCTCTTAACATTACACATTTATGACTAGATCAGTCTGTTTGGCCTTCGATGTTCTTCTGCAGCATAGCATTTCAAAAGTTTCCAGATTAGTCCTTTCATATCTTTCAGTTGTCCATAATACAATCTTATACTCCACACAAATCTATTTCTTGTGTACATTCTAGTGCACAAGTCTTAATTTAATATTGAACTTATTATATACATACACACACACATTAGGAGAATCCATTAAGGAATTGGAACTAATTTGGTATTCATATTAGAACTTTGATAGTGAGGAAGGATAGAAAAACATATGTTCAAAGCAGAGAAGGAAGGAAGAAGAAGGAAATACTGAAAATATTTGACTCTTATATATATCTGTACAATGTTAGGAACTTTTTTATTTGGTGATGAAGTCACATGGGATCATGGGTAGTGGACAAACATAGAAATAAACAGGAGAAAGGTTTTCTTCTCTATTCATTCCTCCTTTCCTCTTTAAAAAAAAACCAATAAGACTATATTGGCCTGGTCCAGGGCTTGACCTAGTGGCCGAGATGGTTAAGGCGTCAGTATAATGAGCAGAATACATGGGTTCAAGTCCTGCTGTGATTGAATATTTTCAGTCTTTCCTCCCTTCTCCATGCTTGGAACATATAGTGTGTAATTCTATGCTTAAGCATATTTTTTCACGTATAGCTTGTTCCAATCTCTTTCTTGTGTTTATTTCTATCTTTCCCCAATATATATAAAATTGCAATTTTGGTATGTGAAGGAAAGGGAGATAGGTTGTGGCTTACCTGAAAGTGAAGTGCAGTGTCGCCATAAGGAACTGAAGGTTGTTCTTGTTATGGCGACACCACACTTCACTTTCAGGTAAGCCACAAGCTATCTCTCTTTTCTTTCCATACCAGTATCACAATTTTATATATATATATATATATATACAACTGGATAAGAAAGAGGGATACAGAGTGGTTTACTTACCATAAATCCAAAGTTGGAGTCACCAGTCTGTGAACCAGTAGCATGTTTAATTTTCAAGGGTCTAAGCCCCCTTTTCCAGGACAGTTGTTTTGAACTTATGTGTGCCAGCCACACTGTCATAGACATGTTACAGTGGAGTATCCAGGCTGTAAAGAAGTAATATGTCAAATATTCGACTGGCTGTGCCCCATCTTCAGGACAGCTGGTTTGAACGTTGTTCTTTACAGTAATACAGAAATACAGTGTAAAGACCTTGGATATTACATTGTACTGATGTGCTTATAGTTTTCTCTTATATCTCTACCAAATTACTTTTAATACAAATGGGCTTTTTAAATTGTACTTTCACTGAAATTTTAAATTTATCATTATCATAACTTGAGTATAGTAAAAATGTTAGACCTATTTTCCTTAAATATCAGATTTTGGTACTTCTATTTCTTGATCCAGGATCATATTACACTTTATAAATGCTAGTACCCAGTTTCAAGTTTCACTATTCAGTCTATAATAGTATGCTGATCAAATCTTCTTTCTCCAAAAGAATCCAGTTTCATGGTGCTGTGTTTGACAAATGCACTCTTCCAATAATTTTTGACTATTCTTCAAGGACATAGAAAATTTTATTACTTCCAAATACTAATAAGAAATAACAATTTTAGAGCGCTTCAATACTAATTAACTAACTTCTTAATTTTACATCTACAGAATTTAGAAGAATGCTGTGTGGCTTAAGGTTTGCTGGCATATTACTCTTCAGGTTGGCCGTATTGCTGCTGATCATCCTCTAGTTGGTGGACACAAAGGCCCTGTGCTGGACATTGCTTGGTGCCCACATAATGATAACGTCATAGCTAGTGGCTCTGAAGACTGTGTCGTGAAAGTTTGGCAAATTCCTGACAGTGGGATTAGCAGGTACCAAAACTGTTGTTTGTAAATTCATCATGACTTTTTCTTGGGCATCTAATGTAATAACATACATTTTTCAGGACTCTTACAGAACCAGTTGTAGATTTAGTTTACCATCAACGAAGAGTTGGCTTAGTTTTGTGGCATCCTACTGCTCAAAATATCTTGTTAACAGCTGGTAAGACCTTGTTATAATATTTGACAGATTTATGTATTGTAAGTTTTTATGTAAAGTAGGGGTTTTTAATTTTTAATCTAAACTTTTCATATATAAAAATTTTCTGCAGGGTCTGATAACCAAGTTGCTGTGTGGAATGTTGGCACTGGTGAGATTCTTGTCCACATTGATTGTCATCCAGACATCGTATATAGTGCTAGTTGGAACTGGGATGGCTCTCAGCTCCTCACAACATGTAAGGACAAAAAGATGAGAATCATTAATCCTCGCACTGGTGTTGTTGAAGAGGTGAGAAATCTATATGGTTGGCTTAGTTAAAAGTTACAATAATAAAATTCACTTTATTCAAAGTGTTTACTAGGATTTTTGTAAATAAGTTTAAATTTATATGGAAATGTTGGGTACTTGCATAGTTTTGAAATGTGGTAGGGTACGCCATTGAAACTTCATTTTAACCTGGGCGGAAACCCAAGAACTGTTTATCCAGAATATACATTGGGAAAATCTTCAATCTTTGATAACCTAAAATTTTAAATGAAATAATAATTAAAAATAATACAATACAATTAAAAATAAAAATAAATGCAAAATAAATGCATTATTTGTTGAATTGAGTTAATGAAATTTCAGACAGAAAATCATCCTTCATTGACTGCCTATTATCACTTAAAATTAGTCTTAATCCCAACAATAGACACTCAACACTTGCTTGAAAAGTTGATATACTTGAAGTGACTCAGCCATACATTTTCAGTAAAACATTACAAATTGTTGGTGTTTATAATTTTACCAAAACCTGTCAAATTTTTTCCTAATATTTTAGTATTCATTCATTCTTTAATCCATCCCAAATGACTAATTGAAGAAAGTGTATCCAAACCTCATTAGTTGAATTGTTATAATATCGCTAATGATAATATCCATGCTGGCGATATTAGGGAACCTACTATTGCAAAATGTCCATTTCTTTCTTCGATGTCTTCAGTTTTTTTCATCTTTATCCTGGGAAATATATGTATGACCACCAAGTTTATTTACAGCACCTGTCATCTGCATTATCTACACAAATACTTGGTACTTGTTTGTCATTAATTTCAAGTTTGTTTAAAGTTTCTTTAATTTGATTTTTCACATATTTCTTCAGTATAGACAATATCCAAAGTTTTTCTTTTCTTTTCTTGATAGTTTTTTCATTCTAAAATTTACATTGATTGCAAGAAAATTGCTATTTCTGTGGGTTCCATATTCTAACTTTAAATAGCATAATTGTCCTTTTAAAGTTTGTCTTATATTGATGCAAGCAGACTCTGTTGTGCTGATTACTAAATGACAAACTGCATCATGTCCTGTCAATACACCAAGCTTCTGGACCATTTTGCCAGAGAAATTGTGGAATCCTTTGTTATTTTATGTGAATAGTGAGTGGTATTATACAAAGTATTACTATCCATAGTAATTCTAATCTTCAATGATGTAAAATATGAATCAATTTTTGGTTGATCAGATCTGTTTCTTAAAGGGGGAAGAGTAAAATTTTCATGATTGTTTTCTTCTTGTAGAAGCTTTGCCTTGTTGATCCTTCTTTTTTAACTAACCCTTCATCAGTTTCAAGATTATGTCCACAAAGATTGAAATTTTTTGTTGCACTAGTTCCACTTGCCCTGAAGTTGCCTTGAATAGATTCTCATTTTACAATGTGTCTCATCTTTAAGATGTTTCATAAATAGACCGTCTATTATGGATGACAGCTTTAAATTTTGATGCCAAGGCTTAAATAATCCGATATTTAATTGTTGGATAAATAGTTCTTGGGTTTCCACCCAGGTGAAAGTAAGCTTAAGCCATG
The DNA here is from genome assembly GCA_037074705.1 of Zhengitettix transpicula. Classification (NCBI taxonomy): domain Eukaryota; kingdom Metazoa; phylum Arthropoda; class Insecta; order Orthoptera; family Tetrigidae; genus Zhengitettix; species Zhengitettix transpicula. The sequence goes on along the minus strand of CM073591.1, from coordinate 180,813,650 downwards.
ACGTTTCGATGGCATACTCTGCCATCTTTCTCAAGTGAAGTCAGGTGTGATGACTTCATCACATGTTCCTTAAGTTTTATATATTTATATACAAATGTAAAGGATTTTAATTATTAAGTGACAAAGTCACATCTGATAGTGTGGAAAGATAGAAATATAGGAGAAATATTTGGCATATGCTCTGAAGAAAGCGCAAAGAACTACAAATTTCCTTGCTATGGTTCCAAATTCAATCCAAGTAAAAATCTGTTGCTCTATCTGCTCCAAGTGCTCTGGCTCTTGTCCTAAGCCCTGGTTTCTAGGTCAAAAATAACAGTTTGCCCAAGCTCCCCCATCCACACCAAATTCCTTTTTAGGTACATTCTTTAGGTGTTATGATTTAAGACCCCAGTAATTGTGCAGTAGTTTTGGATAGCTGACTAATGAATTCTCACTTGCAAATTGTGAAGCATACAACCATTAATTAATCAAAATGATTTGAGTATATTAATGGACAAACCTATTGATATGGCTTCGGGTTGTACTTTATAAAATCAAATCTATCATCAAGTATAATTAATTTATTTGCTACTAGCTGTTTTCCTAGGTTATTTATTAATCCCAAGGTTATTTTAGATTGGAAAGGGAAGTGATTCAATAATTTCTTAAAAGTTTTAATTTTATGTCAGTGTTTGAATTAATAAATCAATTGACATTATAGAGACACTTTATATTTTATTTATATAATAACGACGTTTTGATACATGTTCATATCATCTTCAGGTATTATCCAAATTATTATATCAAACTAGCACTAAAAACAATTAAAATGTTAATAAATTCACAATGTTTTTGAAAATGGGTCCGAGGCACACAATTCACTTAACATGTCTGTATAAGGTCAATAATTGATTTATTAATAATTTATTGGTCTTTTAGAATATACTTTTCATGTAGCATAAGACGTGCACACACAATTTCTCAGCTTTCTTAAAAATAAAGTATCATTTTTTCACATATAAAGCTATTAACTTATTGATTTACATATTTTTGACACTATGTTAATGATGCAGGTAACTTGCCAAGACTAAAAAATAGTTATATAAGTCTAATAATAATCTGACTGGAATTAAATCCACCCAAGTGTCAAAAAAACGAGGAAAAGGAAGACATTGTGGCTGAATATGAAGTATCTGTTTCCATATATACTGCATACCCCATTTTTTGTTTGATTATTGGTATAAAAAAAAAGTTTGTTCATTGGTAATTTGTATTATTTAGAACTTTTTTCACCCCCTTTCCCCACCTATATACCAATATGTACTGAACTGGCATCGTAAATGTAAGTATTCAACTCCTTATACTCCAAAAACCATAGATTTGACACCATTCCTTCAGTTTACAAATAATTTTAGTTGCACCAACTTCCACATCCAAACCTAAGTCTGCTACCTTCCCATGTCATTAGGGGTTGAATTTAGACTTAAACTACATCAAGTAATCCTGAAAACTATTTGAACTAATATTGGTTATTTTTGTATTAATTTTAATTGTATTGTACCTGCAGTGTTTTTTCTAGGTATGTAGTATTATAACAATTTATTTTTTAATTCTCGTGTCAGCTTTTGGACTTATCACACAGTAAAAACTTTGAGGATAATACATACAATTTAGATTTTGTATAATCACATATTTAACTACAATTCATTTATTTACAGGAAATCACTGAATTTAATTACATTACACCAAACAATTATTTTGAGTGCCATTAAATTTAATATACAAATTACTACAATTAAATGTATTAACTCCACCATTAATTTAATACAAAATAATAAACTACACTTTCTCTGCAGTGTATTGTGAGCTAATTTCACTATTTTTGAAATCAGACTTTTGGATTAATTTGTTCATAAAGTAACTGAATGAAAATATTTAATGGCAGTAAATAATTAACTTTGTTTGATCTTACATTTTTTAAAAAACTCTTAGAACTTCAGTGGCATATATTTGATGCATGGCTCACACCTGAGATGATTGAAGTCTGCTTTCAGCACCTCAATGTTCTGGCACTATAGGTTCTGAAAGGGATCTGATACAGCTCCTTTGCACTCTCTGGAGAACTTGCAGAAAACAGGATCCGTATCAGCAGAACAAAGCTGTCTCTCATAACAGTAACACCTCAATCTCTGCTTTGAGCCAAGTTCACGGCAACGACATGGTTCACACCTTGCCTTGACTAACTAAATTGCTGTAAATAGCCTTCTGTCTGTTTTGTCCTCACAGAATAGCTTCATAGCTAAGTCTTAAAATTTCTATTATTGTAACTGCTATTTTTACAGTGATGGTGTTAGCTGTATCTGAATGTGACCCATCTTTTTCCAATCCTACTGGTTGACTGCTTTAAGTTGAAGGTTTTTCTCATGCTGTACAAGGCCTGAAAGTAATCCATTCAAAAGTCTCTTATTGCTGTGGCATATGAATCTAGGCTAATGAAAATGTCGACAGATAGTTGGACAATGGATATCCAAACCTATCATTATAAGAAAAACATAGTTCTTGAGTTACAAATGTTGGTGGCTCAGTTTAGTGTTTTTTTTTCTCAGATGCCTGTATGCAGCCAATCTGCTTAAAAGAAATGCCTAGAGTGTGTGTATGTGTGTTTCATTCACACACATTGTGACATTGTCTTAGTTTCTTTCCCTCCTATAAAATCCACCACCTGCCTCTCTTAATTATGTGTGGTATAAGCACAACTACTTTCCTGGCCTACACAGGACTTAAATTCAATCCAGGTATAAAGCACATCCTTTCCACAATACCAAAGATTGGCATAGACAGACTGGGAAGAAATATATAACATTTTCAAGGGTATATATGTCTGAATGTCATGCTAAATATATATATTGTTGACACCTGCTTCAGGCAATTAACTACACTAATTGTTTTGTAAATATTACTTCCTTTTGAATGAACTTCTGTTGTGGATCTGTTTTAGACTAAATTGTCGTGTACAATATCCTTATTAATGTGTTGTTATCCCCCTCTTAAAGTCTTCAATATTAAACTCGTGTCACATTGTTTAGTGACTACTAAATAAATTTTAAATTTCCAGTCATAAACTTAAGAAAAATGTCTTCCTTTGATGTATAAAAAATAATCTGTGAATGTATTATTATTGTGTCTTCATACTGCCTAGATTCTTTAAGATTTTATAATTCCTGGAAGGTTTGGAGAATTGCTTTGTAAACTGGAACTTATTTTCTGCACGATATTTTTACAGCAGTGGCATTACTTTTTCCACTAATGAATTTGATTCTTTTTAATTCAAAGAACAATACTTTTGTATTAACTGCTTAACAAAAGTAAATAAATTTGTATGTCTGGAACAACATACCTCTGTTAATCTTTTGTTCGTAGGAATTTAATACATTAGAGTATGTGAATAAGTATCCTTCATTTTGAAATAGTATACTTTTGAGCATTGTGTAGCATAAGGTAGTGTTTAGGATAAAATCGTGAAATGTTATAAGTTTGTAGTCTGCATTTGTAGATGCACAGATTGCTCAGTTTATATTAAATGTATGTTATTCAAACTTATTTAAAATAATTTTTTTTAAAAAAAAAAGGTCATTTTAAAATTATGTTTCAAACATTTTTAGTGGTAATAAGGAACGTAGGTTTTCCCGGTGTAGTTGCTGAATGAAGTTCTCTCGGGATTCCAACCAGGTAGCGTAGTTTTGTAAACACAACGTTTCGATGGCTTGCACCGCCATCTTCTTCAGGTGAATCCCGAGAGAACTTCATTCATTTTTAGTGGTATTAAATTTTAAAATTAATTAAGATATTTTTATGACTCCTAAATGTTCTTAATATTCATTAGCATCTTCTAATACTTAATACTTAGTAGGAGAATAGCCAGTAACGACTTTTTAAATCTTTATAGTCACTTCATTAAATGTAGCATTATCCAATCTCACTCTATTTGTAAGTTATCTAATTATAACTACTGAATTAAACACTGGTGACTAATGGGAATTGAGCTGAATAGGAAGCACCATTTTCATCAACTTTTAAATTTCTTTCAAAATATTTATTGGCTATCAATCTTAATTGTTTGTATGAAATTTCAATTTACAATGCATAAAGTAAGAATACTATGTTGAATCTAGGTGTTTGACTCTGCAGCAGCATTGTTAGTTTAAATAAATCTGGAATAGACTGGGAGGGTGTTTCCATTTCTTAATGTTATGTATTATGTTCATAACATTTACTGAGAAGTATTGTATTATTTCAGGAAGCAATTTGCCATGAGGGCAGCAAAGCAACAAGAGCAATATACCTCAAAAGTGGATTGATATTTACTACAGGGTTTAGCAAAATCAGTGAGAGGCAGTACTCTCTTAGAGCACCAGAGCATTTAGCAGAACCTATTGTTATGGTTGAGCTTGATACTAGTAATGGAGTTATGTTTCCATTGTATGATCCTGATACAAATTTAGTTTACCTCTGTGGAAAGGTAAGTCATTTTCAGACTTTGCTTTCTTTCATAACTTTTTAAAATTCTTGTGTGTAATATTTTTATAAAAAGAACTTCTAATATCATTTAGAAAATAATGCAATAAATCACAATATGAATTTTCATTTAGACTATACATTTATTTATTAAAAAAAATATTTTTCTCAGGGTTTAAATTTATTACTACTAATTGCATTATCAAAGGTCACGTACAGGCTAAATAACATAGTAGAGATAGTTTTTTTTAATACATATTGTGATATTGTATATCACTGACATCGGGTGGAAACCCGAGAACTTTTTCTTCAACAAATACACTGGGAAAACCTTCAATCTTTGATTGTGTGTTGTGGCTGCATTATCTGCACAACCTTGTAAATATGTAAAAATAGGTGGATTTTTTGCATTGTTGCTGTCGTAGCTTCTCCATGAAGTTTATTCTCAACGTCACTCTATGTCTAACTTGGCCATTAAATAATTGTAGAATACTGTGAACTCTTTGAAATATGTTGTTCTAAGCCCTGATTCTAACTTGTAATGTTCTTGTTGTCCAGATATTTTGAAATTTTTTCCTTCAACACCAAAATGTAAATGATTATGCCAAACTGAAACAGCCCAGTGTTAAACTGTCTCTCCTCCATGGATGTGACTATCTAATTTTTGCTTCTCCACCCTCCTGCCACAGTTTTTGCTCTGCCTCGTTGAGCCCCATCCTCTGGTCATGTGTGCTGGTATCCTCCAATCAATTTTTTTAGGAACCTACCTGTGTGTTGGGGAAATTTTTCAGGTATTTCAGTCAGGGTCAGCAAACTTTTATTCACATTACAACTTTGGGTCATGAAAACTGAGGTTAAGGCTGCAGGAGAATAGTTATGCTAACCACATGCCACTCCTAATTCCCTAATGTGTCATGGAAGGTGAGAGACTGATGGCCATTGTATTAGGTGAAGGCCCTTAACGGACTGTTGTAGAAATAATGATATTAATAATAATAAAAAAATGTTTATACCATCACACTGACTTTCCCATATCTAATTTTACATACCTTGCATTTACAAGTTTTAGTTATATTTAATTTTATTCACATTATAAAATTTCATTACTAAATTAACCCTTTGCACTCGAGGGCTCCAGAGCGGAGCCATTTAAAATGTGCCTTTAAGCTCGAGGGCGCCATAGTGGAGCAAAGGGTTAATATAAATTTGTTTCAATTAAAAATTCCAGGAATATAGGTGCTTCATGTATTGACTATTGAGTTTTTAAACCAGCAATTCCCAAACATTTCTATGTAAAGTCTGCTTTTCAGAATTTTGTTTCTTGCAAAACCAACCCCCCCCCCCCAACACACACACTTATGTAAAACAAGTTTTATAATTAGAGAATCATTATGGGAAAATCTTGATAAAACCTGGGACCTCCACTTGGTATGTTTCCAGTTGAAAGTTTTCCATCCTGATCCATCAGTTTCATAGCCTCTTTGGTTTAAAACATTTCTTGTGTTCTTGTTTTATCATTCTTTTTTCACTGATGTTAAGATGATAAATAATTTATTAATAATGTTTGATCATGATATATAATGTTCATATCTTCTTTCAGTTTTTTAAAATAATTGGTATACAATGAACAGAATGTCATTGAAATTTCACATTTTTCAGGTACAATAATTTTTTCTGATTTTCAATATTTGATTGGAATCTCACATGGAGCAACTACAAATTGCTTTATTTAAGGAGTTCATAACATTTTTTATCATCGTGAAAGAATGTCAGAATTGCATGCCGGCTGGGCACAAATTGACAAATTCAAACTAAGGTGTACCAACTGTTAGACAGCAATAATCTGCATCCAACAAATCTAACAACTCTGTCTCCCTCTCAGGGAATAGTCACAATAATGGAAAGATAACTGAAAAATACATACACAAACACTTTAGAGTGGAAGGTAAAAAGGAAGTTAAAAAGTAAATGAATGAGAATGGGGAAATAATTATTATTGTACTATTATATTCATTTAAGATTTCAACATATTAGAACTACTTCTACAATGACAATAATATTAATATTAAAGTATTTGGAGTTCAGGATTTTGCTAAGACTGTAAGATGGGCTGGAAGGAGGCACATGCGATGTAACTCCTTTCTCCTGAAGCAGGACCAGGCTGCGAAAATTTGAAGAAGTTACTCCTGTCCTGTGCGGCAAATTTTTGAAAGCGTTGAAAGCTGGTGTGCCTTAGCTGCCTTATTCAGTTGGTGCATGGGATGAGCTCTAAAATTTGAAGAGATTCCTCCTCTCCTGGGTGACAACGCTGAACTGCTTCAATTTCACCTTTCTTTCTGGCCCATAAAAATTATTGGTAATATTTTGACTATTTCACATCCTTACTCATTATTATCCTTAACATTATAATTCATTCCTTTGTGGATGTAACTCTTCAATCCCTCTACACTATCCATTCCTCCCTTTACACCTGTTAAGGCTGACTATTCGCCAGTATATATATATATATATATATATATATATATATGTGTGTGTGTGTATATATATATATATATATATATATATATATATATATAGCCACCCACACCACACAAAACGCTCCCTCCCATACAGTCTAGCCCTCAGGGGAGCTCGTATTTGCTCCACCTGGAATAGTCTGGCCTCTTACACCAACCGGATCCTCAATGCCTTCATCAATAGAAACTATCCCAGCGACCTCCTCCAACAGATAACCAGTGCCCTATCCAATCTCCAAACACCCACTCAGAACCAAAACAAGAAAAATAGTCCATCCCTCACAGCAACCTACTTCCCTGGACTACAAAAAATCAAATCCATTCTCCACCTAGCGTACACTGTAATTCAACCCTGATCTAAAAACCATCCTCCCCACCATTCTCTCCACCTGCCCAAGGGTTGCCTTCAGACGCCGACCCAACCTCTGCAATTTACATGTCCGTCCCTGCAAAACCCCCACCCGCCCACCCATGCCAGGTTGCAAACCTTGTAGTAGGAACACATGACATGTCTGCCCTATCTTACAGCCCACCACAATCTTTCAGAAACATACAAAATCAAAGAAAACATCACCTGCCTCTCCTCCCTCACCATCTACCAAATTAACTGTAGGCTCTGCCCTGCATTCTATATAGGCCAAACAAAAAGACCCTTCTCTGAACGAATAGCCAACCACTGTAGAACTGTCAACTTTCCCAAATTCAATTCCATGTAGCTGCTCATGCCCAAAGCCACAATACAAACAATTTCGACCAAAGTTTTACACTCACCATCCTTAAAGCACTACCCACCGATTCATCAGAGGTAGAACTCCATCTGTGGGAACTCTCCTTCCAACATGTCCTATGATCCTCAACATCCTTTAAATAGTACCCTTCCTACCTGCCATCCCCACTTTCACAAGACCATATGAGTATGAATGAGCATGTTAATGTATTTTTGTGTATGTGTACATGTGTGTGTGCATATGTCTGAGCAAGTTTATGTGTATGTTTAAGCATATATGTATGTATAGGGTGTATGAATGATCACAATCAGAATCTTTCCTATGCCACGACATCCCCATGAGAGAGAAAGTTAGTGGCCTGGTGGGGTGTTAATTGTTTATGGGCTATTAGCATTCCGTCCACCGGCTGGCTCAGACTGCTGAGTTTTGACTGCTGCATGTCTAGTAGCCCATTAACAATGGACACCCCACCAGGCCACTATCTTTCTTTCTCAAGGTGAGGTCGTGGCATAGGAAAGGTTCTCATAATGTTCATTCATACATCTCTTTCCTTCCCATACCAATACCGCAATTATTTTTGACAATGTCATCTCCTTACTAATAATATATATGTGTGCGTGTCTGTCTGTATATAATATTAGTAAGGATATGACAAAAACAATTTTGATATTGATATGGAAAGGAAAGAGAGATAGCTTGTGGCTTACCTGAAAGTGAAGTACAGTGTAGCCATAGGGAACTGAAGGTAATTCTTCAGATTTTCAGAGGCTCTCAGACTCCTTCTTCAGGAAGGAGTGTTACACCATTCCGTGCACCAGCAGACTGCGTCAAAGGAAATCATGTGTTGAAAGAATAAAGGGGAAAAGAACAAGTAGGAAAGACTGAAAATATACCTAGGGTCATTAATAGAACCATTCTGTAATAAAAACTTTGTATCATATTATTTTTAATATAGCAATACATATAGTTTTTTCCCCCCTGTTAAATTTGTGCATAAAAATGATTTAAGACAACATTTCATGACAATTTTAAAATTATACTTTATTTTGATTTAATATATCACATGGTAAAGCTTTTACAAATTGATATTTTAATTTTATTTCAGGGTGATAGTGTTATCAGATATTTTGAGATAACTGCAGAACCACCATTTGTGCACTACATAAATACATTTCAGACACCAGATCCACAGCGAGGAATTGGAATGATGCCAAAGAGAGGTTGTGATGTGAATTCATGTGAAATTTCAAGATTTTATCGATTAAATAATTCGGGCCTGTGTCAAGTTATTACAATGACCGTACCCAGAAAGGTAAAGATTATGTGTATTATATTATTTTAATTTAGTTTGTAGTAACTGTCCTCATCATGTGTGCACTACAAATAAGCTTTATTGCTATTATATGATTTTTAGTAAGTGGTAGCTCAGTACATCAATATGATAACAAATTTAGACCCACTTTGTGATTAAATATCAATTTTATATTTATAAAATTCAGACTTGTAAGGATTTTCGTTTAAAATACTAGTTCTCATTAATACTTTTTAAAAATTAAATTTAGTTATAATGTAACTTTCATTACAACCAATTTCCTGCTTACAGTCTGAGCTTTTCCAAGAAGATCTTTATCCAGATACTCCGGGGGATACTCCTGCCATTTCTGCTGAAGAATGGATAGCAGGACAGGATGCAGAACCAATATTGATTTCACTACGAGGTGGTTACACTCCAAGTGCTCAGAAATCTGACTTAAAAGTGAGTAAGCGGCCTAATGTGTTGGACAAAATGCCACCAAAAGGTTCCAGAGGCACAGCTGCTGTTTCATCAACCATTTCTGCTGCAAGTGGGGGGAATTTACCAGTAAGTAATTTCTTTTATACTTCCATCTTCAACTAATATTATATTAATAATAGTGATCTTAACAAATCATCTGCAACTATTGAATTAACAAATGAGTTCATATAAAAGTTATTACTGTCAAAACTTGGTTATTAGTACATTATTTGCATTGTGCAAATTCTTACCAAATTAACTGAGACTGATGTAATTTATTGTTCCCATAAAGCCTGTGGTATAATCACTTGTCCTGCATAATTCTAGGCACAAGCATTCACATGAAAATGTATACCTACCTTTCTTCCATTAATTTCCACCATACCTCAATACATATATAATTGTGATTTTGGTATGGAAAGGCTACAATTCCCCAACTGAGAGGATTTCTGCATTGGTGGATGAGTCCCTCCAACCAATAGTAGAAAAACTATCAATGTTCATCCGCTGTCTCCATGAACTCCGAAAACCTCTTCCACCTGATACCCTTTTGGTTACTATAGATGTTGTCTCACTCTACTCCAATATCGCCCATACCAATGGACTAGTGGCACTTGTCTTGTCCCACAGACCACAAAATTCTTTCCCCACCACCAATTTTCTGATCTCCCTCACACAGTTTGTGCTCACCAGTAATGACTTTTCCTTCGAAGAAAACATATACCATCATATAAGTGGCACGGCTATGGGCACCTGTGTGGCCCCCTCCTACGCCAACCTCTTCATGGGACGCCTAGAACAGGCCGACCTAAATTCCTCCCCATGAAAACCCTTGGACCTGACTCCCTATCCGAATTCCTCCACACCTTGAACTCCAAACACTCCATAAAGTTCACTTGGAACCACTCCCCAACCAAAGTATTTTTTCCCACACATTGATGTACACCTGAGTTCTGGCACAATCAACACATCTGTCCACATAAAACCCATGAACACCCCCTAATACCTGCACTTAATAGTTGCCACTCACACCACACAAAACGCTCCTTCCCATACAGTCTAGCCCTAAGGGGACCTTGTATTTGCTTCACCTGGAATAGTCTGACCTCTTACACCAACCATATCCTCAATGCCTTCATCAAGAGAAACTATGCCAGAGATCTCCTTTAAAAGCAGATAACCCGTACCCTCATGAAATCTCCAAACACCCACTCAGAACCAAAACAAGAAAAGTAGTCCACCCCTCACAACAACCTACTTCCCTGTACCACAAAAATTCAATTCCATTCTCTGCTTAACGTACACTGGACTGCAATACTGATCTAAAAACCATCCTCCCCACCTGCCCAAGGGTTGCCTTCAGACGCCCACCCAACCTCCACAATTTACTCTTCCACCCCTGCAAAATCCACACGCCCACCCATGCCAGGTTTCAAATCTTGTGGTAGGAACAGATGCCATGTCTGCCCTATTTTTCAGCCCACCATAATCTTCCAAAATCACACAAAAAAATACAAAATCAAAGAAAATGTCAACTGCTTCTCCCACTCCACATACCAAATTAACTGTAGGCTCTGCCCTGCATCCTATATAGGCCAAACAAAAAGACCCCTCCCTGAACGAATAGCCAATAACCGCAGAACTGTCAGACTTTCCAAAATTCAATTCCAAGTAGCTGCTCACACCCAAAGCCACAATACAAGCAATTTCAACCAATGTTTCACACTCATCATCCTTAAAGCACTACCCCTAGATTCATCAGAGGCAGAACTCCATCTATAAGACTGTCTAAATTTGCCTGGTCAGGAACTTGACCTGGTGGCCGAGGTGGTTAAGGCGTCTGTGTACTGAGCAGAATACGTGGGTTCAAGTCCCGCCTGGGTCAAATATTTTCAGTCTTTCCTTCTTCATCCATCCTTCTCTCTGCTTTGAACATATGCTTTTCTATGAGCAGAATTCTTTGCCCAAGCATATGAATTCACATAATGCGTAATGCTCCTATTTCTCCTATTTATTTCTATCCTTCCTCACTATCCAAGTTTGAATGTGACTTTGTCACCAAGTTACTTCCAATTCCTTAATGGATTCTCCTAATATTGTATATATATAGAGGAATAGAGAAATATAAAAGAAGAGGAACATCAGATAATTCCTCATTAATTGATTCCTCTAGTTTTCTTTTAATACCTTCAGCAATTTCCCCCTCTTGTTCTTTGCAAAGTGACAAACTGATGGGACTTATTTAGCTTCATTATTTTTGTGGCTGCAGAAATCTCCAAGTAAACTTCTTCCTTATAGCAGTGAGTGTACTGGGTTTGAATATAACATATTAGTACACTAGCTTAAAGAAAAATATTTACCTTTAGTAGTAAAGAAGAAAAATTCAAAAGAATTAGTTTGCTATCTGAATGATTCATCAAAGTGACCTTTTCTTTCTTTAAACACTTGATATTATTGTTTCAAAAAAATTGTACAATATAGTAGCAAAAAATTGTCAAATTTTTCTTGTTAATACAATGCTATAAGTTTGTATTTTTTAAAGTTTATTAATTTTAAGCACGTCCCATCTTGTTTACGGGGGAAAATATTTTTCGAAATTTTTTATTGTACAAAAATGTATACTTTTTCTCGATTCACATATTTTGCTTACATACGTTGTTAATGATATTGTAATCATAAAGAACTATCAAAGAATCAATCATACAGATCAGGAGCAATGACATGTCATAGAATCATTGCGCATTTTTGACCCTTACCCAAGTGGAATCCCAGGGGACTTTTAACACACAAATTTTACCATGTGACATGATGCCCAATAGTGACTGTTTGCACAGTACAAACAGTTGTATTTTATCTAATTCATATATAATATTAATTTATTTTCTATTGCAACTGTGGATATCAGTTGTCCACAACACAAGGCAGAATATAGCATGAATATACTTACTTTCCTGCTACCTCAAAAATATGAGTGTGCTCCAAGTTTACATAAACCGTTATCAGAATGTTTCTCACAGAGTATTTAGTTGGTTTATAATTTGACTTTTTTAGTTCATCTTTCTTAAATTGTGTTCAATCATTAATTATATCTCACACCTACCTCCTCCCCAAATAATAATAATATCATGGGAACAAAATTCGAGTTTCTTGCTGGCATCATTGAACTAGATCATAGTATAACTTGTGTAGGTATGTCTGTATTAACAAGTAAGAAGGTGATGCTGTCAAATTATTAAAATAATTGGTATTAAAAGGGAAGAGTGATAATGGGTGGCTTACCTGAAATTGAGGGCTTGTGTCACCACACTGAATAGTTCATAGAAAGACAAATTTTCATGGGACAAAGCCCCCCCCCCCCTTCCATAAGACAACTGCACCTTGTGTCAGCTGAACTTTGGCGGGCCAGCTGTTGCAACAGCTGGTTGCTAAGGCCCTTGAAAATTTGTTATGCTCCCTACCAATCAGTGTAATGATGCCAGCTCACTTTAAAGTACGCCATCCACTTTTTTTCTCTTTCCTTTCCATACCAATTATTTTGACATTACAGCCTTACTTACTTATACACACACACACATTATAACTAAGTTTAAAAAAAAATCTACATCAATACTTCAATCAGGAGATTTGATTGATAACTTTTTGGGGTGGGGGGAGGGAGGGACTATAATTAATGTTTTAACATAATTTAAGTAATAATTTAACATTAAAATCAAGAGTAACTTCTGTTGCAATATGTCATTAATGTGAACAATTTTAGTGATAACATGTTCAATTCAAGTAATCTAATTTGTTTTAGGATGATATCATCACAGAATTCCATGAAGAAATTCGCAAAATGAAAGCTGTGATTGTGAAACATGAAAATCGTATTAGAGCCCTTGAAGCGAGGCTTGCCGCTCAAGCGTCTAGTCATGGTGATGGAGATGAAGGAAGAGATGGTGGGGATGGACTAGGGGTGAGTCAGCCTACTGTGACTTCTGGGAGTGGAGAACCAGTTAACAACAGCCATCCACCAGCTGCAGTTTCTGATTTAGGCCCAGATGAAGTTTAGCATTCAGTTCTTTAAATAAGTAGGTGCCTTATCAAATTCAAAGAGATATAAATTCCTACTGCATTTTAGTGCATTGGTGCTGTTTTGCTCATTATTCATGTTTGATTTATGAAATATCAACAAACTAGCTGTGAACTATTTTTAACAATAGCATAAGTCAACTTCATGAAGCTTAAAATATTTAACATCTCTGAATGGATTTTGATGAAATATATCCATTTTATCATTCTCTCATTATTACAAAACATTTCATTCATTATTCAGCATAGAGCATTCAAGCATAAATTTGCTTTGGAGCATACATGTGAGTTCCCATATTGGGAAGTCTATAAATCTTTAAAACTTTAACTAATACATTGAGATGCTTTTAGCAATTAACTCTTGTGTGTAAAATATTAGCTTGAGAATCATTACAGTTGTCAGAGGTACAATTATTAAAATAAAAGCACCAAATTCTGTTAAGTTTTTGTAATGTGATAAAATTAAATGAAATTGTTACATGCTATTGTCTTTTTAACTTTAAAATGGTTTATAATCAAATCAATTTGTATATAATTTGTTAAAATGTTTATATGTACAGTCATAACATATTTTTGAAAATTACAGAGTAGTTTCTTCCATAAGCTTAGATGTCATATAGTTGTCAAGTTTTGTAATTTGCTGATGTCAGCTTTCAGACTATATTATATTGAATTAAAGTTAACAGAATGAAATTTCCAATGTAATCAGAACAATATTTTTATACACAAGATGCCTTACCTGTTGTAAACATATTCTTATGTAATTGTTATTCTTCATATTATCTATTTAGCGCAATGATGGCTCAAGTGCTTATTGGGAGAGTTAGGAACATAATTTGCATAGTCCACAATTTCCTGGCCAGTGTATCAACATTAAGCTCATAGAATTTGTGTTCATATTTTTAACTTTGAATGAAAGTCAATATTGTTCAACTTTTTGAATAAATGTTTTATGGACCTGATACTTTTACCATTTTAGATCTCTAATTTTGTTGTATTATAATGTGTGCATTTTAAATATTTATATTTTAATAATTGTTATTAACAGCTTTAAGATAAGTTAATTTTATTATTTTTGTATGCAATGCAATAAATTGTAGACTAGTGTAGTTGAAGGGACAGATGTGCAAGACTGTTTAAAGAGCTTTTTTAAGTACTAGTCGCTAATGCACTTTATGTACAAGATAACTTCATGGTGCTCAGCTGAAACTCGCTCAACGCACTTCTAACTTATTTGTAAAATAACTTAAGCTAAACTATGTGTGTGTTATAACTTCCTATGATAAAGATTAGATGCTATGTGAAAAACAACTTTGATTTTCATTGTCTGATGTAATGAAGATTTGTTTGGATTCCATTAAAAATTATCTCCCTCATTTTCCATACAATCTTCCTTTTCCTCCACCCCATTTTCCTTCCATCTTCTATATTTCAGACAGTGAAAACTCTGATATGACTCAATGTGCTATGGTCACAGAAATTCAGAACTAAGATATTGCAACTTTGTTAAAAATGCACAAATTTGTTGCCTAATATATGTTCGAATATTGATAGAAAATTTATAATTACAAATAATTGTGTATTTCTAAAGGAATTAGTAATTATTGTGTTGTATTTTTGATGTTGAAATACAAGTTATATTCACTTGCTTCCTGTGATTGAATTCACTTCTGTGTTCTTAGATTTTATGTTTGGCAATGTTTTGTTAATATTTAGACTGTTTATTGGGCTTTCCATTGTGGAGAAGGAAGAAAGAGTCTGTTTTGAACAGCAAATAACTTCATCTTCAGGGATAAAAGATCAAGAATTACCTCAGGGCACATGAATCTGATCACTCCTACTTTAACTATGAGAGATGGCCTATCGAGGCCTTCACAACTGACTTTTATTTTACTGTACAAAATTTACTCTTTCTTCCATCTAGACAACAGAAAACCTGACAAAAATATTCTAAAGATTAACATTTCTGTGTTACAACAATTATATTCATTCATTTTTGTGTGAACAAGGTTATTACCCATTTTATACGAATACACAGAAATGGATCAAATTTAATTTTAATACTGAATAGATATTGTACATATATTTATATAAGTCTATACCAAAACATTCTGGTCAACTGTCAGAATCCATGACAACAATAAGTCAGAAATATTGTCTGGCATGTAAGGCTGTGTTCTTTTAGTTTTTAAAATTAACAAAAAAAATGAAATCAACTTCAATGAATATTGGTCTTTAGATTATTAACTTTTTAAATGTCTATTTAATTCAACTTACAAACAAGTCTCAAACATAAAGGTTAGAACATATCCATAAAAATGCTACAAAATTGTTTACATTATTTTCATTATAAAATAATTTATCAATTAAGCTGTGCCTTTCATTAAAATGTGCTTCATAATTACATTATGGCAAGTAAGTTCCAGTATGAAAATAATTATTTAATTCATGTGTTTGAAAACTTTATTTTGATTGATGTAGGGACACAACATTTTATTTAAATATTGCTAACCTACAAAAATGAAGTGTTTCAAAAATATTTACATCACACTGATAACTTGTTAATTTATAACAAAATTATGCCAACAATTTTTACAAATTGTAAAGTACAAGTCTAATGTTCACTTGTTGGCATTATTTACATCACAGTTCTTCCATATCTTTAATGTATCTAAATGCTAGATGCTTATTCAATGCCTTATTTGATAAGCTACAAAGGTACATATAAGAGATAAACTTATAAAGCATTGTATGTAATTAGGATCTGAGTAGTTTAATGTGAAAAAAGTTTCTTATGGGAATTTATGATACATATTACAAAAATAAACAAAACATTTTTCCTTGCAGAAATCTGGTATATTTTAGAGTTATGGAAATGTGTCATCATCTTTATTTGCCATTAGAAAAATTATTGATTTTAATTAAAACTTTTTGTTGAACGAGAGTAAGAAAAACAGATTTATTAAATCAGTTTCAATTTTAAGTATAATAAGGAAAATATTTTATTGAGTAATTGATTTTGTCAGACATTGTTTTTAAATAGTTCTTGTCCTGACATAAAAATTGTAAAAACATTGCATAAGTGTTTGAATCTGATATTAAAATTTGCTTTATATCGATAAAAAGTATATATGATTGAAAAAGAAATTACTTAATAGTGCTCTCTTCATTGTAATACCCCCATCCTAGTTTTCCAATGCTTTTTTCAAATTATGTACATAATTTGAACTCGTTGAAGATTGTTTTTTGACCTTCAGTTACATGTTTGATATATAACAATCAAAACTATATGATTAAAAATTTCCATTGGTGTAGACAAATGGTTTTGTAACACACTATTTATTGATTAATTATACTAGTTTCTAAAAGTAGCATTTCAATATGCTACTTACAGATATTAAAAAAAAAAAACAGTTTTAAAATTTAATTAAATCTGTAACAGTAGTTCAACAAAATAAATTATGAAACAGTTTTTTTACTTTTGGAAAAATTCAAAGTTTGGATTTACATTTCACCGCAATATCAAGGTTGTCCCTTAAACAAGTAGGCACCTTTCTTTTCTAAAAAAAAATAAATAAATGACACTTAAGCAAACACATTTTAGAATGTGCTAAATGTTTTCAATTTTATTTTTGTTCTAGCTGAGTGACTGTCATTGTTCAGGTATTGATTCGTATTAGATTGGGGGGGAGGGGGAAATTGGGCACAATTTGTAGGTAATTGCAAATACTTTTATATATTTATAAGTAACCTCATGTGATGTAATTGGTATTGGGAGCATCACTGTTCATCAGGAACACCTAAATCTATGAATTTGACATTTCATTAAGGATTTTTCCCTACTTGCCGTCCAATGCCTATAGGGGTTGAAGGATATCACTCGGCAACCCCTAAAACTGTCACTTTCATGACATTTTATACTAAACCCTCCACCTCATGTTAAAGTATACAAACTTAGAAAGTCTTTTTATCTCATTACACCAAAACCAATTAATTCAACACTAATATTAATTATTTGCCTTTTCACCTCCACCTATTGCTAAACATCAACTTAACTGGGGAATGCCAGATATTATTCAACTCAGTTATTCATAAAATCATAGATTCAATGTCAGTCTTAGCTTGTTTTGCATTTTTGGCATTATCGTTCATCCTTTTGGTTTCAGCACTCCTTTTTTCTGGCAGGTGTTGAAATAAGGAGCTACATTGAGAGACTTACTCTCAGCAATCCTGAAAACTCTTTATTTGATCACTGGTTTTTGCATGATTTTTTTAAAGCCCACCCTTGAACCCCAAGCATGTCTTAACCTCACTGTATTTCCTACAATGTATCAAGTTTGCTGATGGTCCAAATGTTTGCAGAATATACATTTTTATTTAGTGTCTGCCCCCTAATTTATCACCTGTATTAGTAGATTAAAAATTGTATATATACAACTGAGTTCTGATTTAAAATTTGTTTTTAAAACATCTCAAAACTTTATTGATAACTTAAAATGTTTGTTCTATTCAAATTTCTAATTATAATTGGCTCTATAAAAAGTTGATGGGATACATTGAGGCTGCCATTCCTAACAGAAGTTCTTGATACAATTCAAAAGAATTTGTCTTGTTTGAGTACATCATTTGTCAGTTCCTTACATGAATCATGCATGGCTTAGTTCCAAAAATTAACTTTATTTAAAATATGCATGAAAGAAAATATTTTCATGTTAAAAAATTACAGCTTTTAAAACAATATTGGAAATTATGTAGACGGATTTTAAATGTAGCATATTAGGGTAAGTATCAGTAACACTGTCACTGTTGTGGTATTGTTATTTTACAGTTATTCTCATAAGAATGGTTAGTTGTAGTAATATATCACATAACTTAAAAACTTATGAGCTGTTATTAATACAGATATGAGGCTAATGATTTAAATTAAATCATGTAAATTCATTGTCGGAACAATTATTCAAAGTGATTACCATTATTTCGGCAGAACTGATAATACCAAGCAATGGAATCACAAAATATATGAAACATTTCATTTGGATATTGTTGAGAAATTTTGAACTCTTGCTTGTTTTTCTGCACATAACAAAAAAAAATTCTGAAATTTTAATTATTTTGAAAGATTATTGTCGGTATGCCTTCTTTGTCTGACGGATGATTTTCTCTTGTGAAGATTTTCTAGAATTTATCATTCTATCTGCCTTTTATTATATTCCTGAACCTGCTTTCTAATGTAAGAATGAAATAAATAAAAATAACAATTTCTAAGTATTTTTCACTGATCTTTCAAAATAAGAAGCTAATTTTCACATTTCTTAAAAAAAATCTATGAAACTACCTATTCACAAATTTAAACAAGCGCGCAATTTTTCATACTATTCGGACTAAATAATTGCCCAATGCTGAGCTAGTAAAATTAGTATATGTAATAGATGTCCAAAGATATTATACGATTAGTCGTATTTATGATATTAAAACATTTAAAAATCCCTATTTCTCCTAATGGACTGTCAATAAACTATTGAAATCTTTTTTACATGTTACATTTGTAAAATATATCAATATTTGGTTAAGTTCCCAGAAAATATGTTGATTAAAAAAGTGCATCTCCAATTTCAGTTACGGAAGTTCTTTGACATCAAGGTCTTATTTGTTTGTTTGTCAACATTTCGAGGAGTTTAAAATACAGTATATAAAGTGTACACCAGCGGCATAAATTCTGTTTCTTAAGTTATGAAATTGTTGAAACCAACTTGGGTGACCCATGATGGTAATTTTTTACGAGCTTTCTCATTTAAAACCAATGTCACTTAGATTTCGGGGAATTTATATTTACTCGCTTAATTAATACTTATACAATTGGAGATATTTTTGTATATTTCCTGCCATGTGTGTGTCATTATCTTTTATTTGCAGACCTCCCCATATTTTCGGTCGATATTCATCCCGATGGTTCCAGATTTGCAACTGGTGGACAAGGTAATTTAAAAAGAATTTAAAAATGTTTTTTTCGTGCCAGATAAATCTGCAATTATTGTTTTAACGTACATTGAATTGATATATCCGTATTTTAATTATAACTATTAATTTTGAACATATTAGGTGGGAGTATTTTTTTTTTCACTTAAATTAGAACTGAATTCCCTCCCCCCCCCTCCTTTTTTAGTCCATTATGGAATGTTATAATGTATTTTCTGTTTACTTCCAATATATACTAAACAGTTTCTCTCTTTCACTGTGCACCATCATTAAATTCCATTCATGCAAACATGGTACACAAAATGTTTTATGTTTTACACTATGTACAAAGTTCTGTAAATTGTTGATGTGTTTCACATTTGAATTTGCATACTCAAGATAAAACAATATAAGCCTGTCTGCAACCGGCTAAAATTGCAAGTGATCTCATAAAAGTTACTTATTTTTACTGCCCATATAATAAATAAGTAATGTTTGGTAGTATTGAAAGTTTGTGTAATTAATTTATTCCACTTTTCATCCAAGAAGAAGAACTACATTTGTTTCTAAATCTTTTAATACAAATAAATTTTAAGCTTTTATTCATTTCAAATTTTACCCTCCACTGCTCAGTGCACATGTGTAGGACGACACAGTAATTCAAGGAGGTTGGGCACCATATCTATTGGTGTAGTGTTCATATTATGTTTCAGTTCGATGTCTATTCCGTATTGTTAAAAATAATTCCTTGGTAACCTACATAATTTGAAATCCTTGAAGTATAGTTCTTAAGTGATTATGTTAGCAATTCCATTAAATTTTCATGTTGACAGTTATGTTTTAATTTCTCATTTATTTTTAGGTGTGGATTCAGGGAGAATTGTTATTTGGAATATGGCTGCAGTTGTTAGCCCTGAAATCGAAGAGGATGAAAATGTCCCTAAGATGCTTTGTCAAATGGATAATCACTTAGGTATAGTCCTTCAAGATTAAATTTTTTGACAAGTGTTTCAAACCTCATGGGTCAATCCAGATGAAATCAACCAATACTTGGCATATTTTACTTTATATTTGATAGTACATTTTCTGTTTATGTATGTATCTGACAGTACAAAACAATTTTTTTTACAATTTTATTATTATTACTTTGGATTTTAGTGGGAATTTTGTTTATGATGGTAGGCCTTTTGGGCAATTTCAGAGGTTAGCCATAGGTTAAATAACTTTTTTGTTTATTGAGATATCAACTTGAAATAAAAACCATCTTATTCTTAATAAGATGATCTAAAAATCATGCTGCAACCAAAAATGTGTTAAGTTGTAAGGAAACAACAGTTCATACTAGATGATACCCTGGTGATCACACCAACGCACAGTATTGTCTTCTGTCCGAAGCGATTTTGATCTTGCAGACGATGTTGATGATTGGGCAGGATAAACCCACGATTTCTTGCATTTAGGATTCTTGAAATATATCCATTGTTCATCGCCACTCACAATGCTTTGTCAAATGGATAATCACTTAGGTATAGTCCTTCAAGATTAAATTTTTTGACAAGTGTTTCAAACCTCATGGGTCAATCCAGATGAAATCAACCAATACTTGGCATATTTTACTTTATATTTGATAGTACATTTTCTGTTTATGTATGTATCTGACAGTACAAAACAATTTTTTTTACAATTTTATTATTATTACTTTGGATTTTAGTGGGAATTTTGTTTATGCTGGTAGGCCTTTTGGGCAATTTCAGAGGTTAGCCATAGGTTAAATAACTTTTTTGTTTATTGAGATATCAACTTGAAATAAAAACCATCTTATTCTTAATAAGATGATCTAAAAATCATGCTGCAACCAAAAATGTGTTAAGTTGTAAGGAAACAACAGTTCATACTAGATGATACCCTGGTGATCACACCAACGCACAGTATTGTCTTCTGTCCGAAGCGATTTTGATCTTGCAGACGATGTTGATGATTGGGCAGGATAAACCCACGATTTCTTGCATTTAGGATTCTTGAAATATATCCATTGTTCATCGCCACTCACAATTCAATGCAGTAATGGCTTTCTTTTTTGTCTGACGGGCAAGATTTTGCATGTGTCATTCCCTCTGCCTATCGTTCAATTTATGCAGTTGCCATTTTACAAACCTTTGAAAGTTTATAGACATATATGCACATGGAAGAGGCTGGTTGATTAACACACAATTGCTCAGCAAGCATTTTGTTCTATTGTGTATCATACAAAATAGCTGCAATTGATGGTCTTCAATCTTCCTAAGCCGATTTTCATGCCTCTTGTCGCTCAGGTCAAAATTGCCATCTTTGAACTGAAGAAACCAAGCTTTGCTCTTTGTTTCTGATAAAGCACTGCAGACCTCTACAAGCACTTCATGTGATTTGACAACTGATTTCTGAAAAAAAAAAATAGACATGATTACCATAGGAGAAATGTATGTTGTTGTATGACATTGGTGATGATGTGTATGGACTATTATTGTTGACAGGTGTATCATACAAACAGTGAAATACCATGTGGCCTGCTAAATAAAATGCTTTTAAATTACCAGTGAAGTGTATAAGTAGTGTTTTATGAGAGCAGCTCAAATGATTGGTATGTACAGAGTTTCCATTGCAAACTTTATATAAAAATTGTGTACTGTCAGATTTCCTTAAATTTCATATTTCTTTAGATTTTATTTTGATTTCATAAAATTTCTGTGTCATTCCTATTATTAAATTTTGCAATACGTTGACAATAACCCATGAGCCGGGTCTTTTCCGGCATCTCCAGTGATGTTGGGAATCCTGATGTGCTGCTTGAAGGCAAAGAAAAGTATATATCTCTTATTTATTTCTATCTTTCCTCCTAACCATATTCCCATGTGACTTTGTCACCAAATTAACATATGCATATGCTTTCACATAAAGCGTATTCCAACCTTTCTCTATTTATTTCTATCTTTCATCCCTATCCGTGATACCATGTGACTTTGTCACCAAATTACATATACATATATAATGTTAAGGATTATTATTATCTAGTGGCAAAATCATATTTGTTAAGGAATGTACTGTTAGCATTTTTCTTCACTATTAAAAGGACCAATTTTTTGCTTGGTGACCGAGGATATGTAGTTTTGTGCAAATGCACATGTTCGGTTGCAGAAAGCTACTCAGTGGTTTTCTCGCTATATATTGGAACATGAGTATCTCATTTGCTCTCACTTCACAATAGTAACTTCGCATTCGTAATTCTGCTATAACTGGTATCACACATTCTGGCGGCGATTGGACTGAAACCCAGGGCTACCATGGCCAACAAGATCTTACCAGGTGAGTTACCCAAAATTGTAGTCTTCTTTCACTAACAATATTGGATAGATAGGAATGATGGTAATATATATGCATACATTAAAAACTTTATATTACATAATTACCTGTATCCCAAAATTGTGGACGAAACATTGTATTGATATAATGTTTTTGCTTTAATTGATACTTTATTTTGACATATTGTCTGTGTTGTTTAGATTTTATTAAATGCTTTTAAATGTAAGATTACATTAAATACATTAATAATATATTTGATGAATTGTATTTAAATAATTAATTAGGAAGTATTTTTAATTGTCGTCATGAACCTTTTAGTTCAATAGTATCAATGTTACTTTAATCCTTTAATACATCTAAAACTACCTATTTTGTTACATTATATGGATACTTGATTCATATGTAAATTTATGTATAAGTGCACTAAGATTTATCATCCCTATACTGTGTCAAATATATTACTCTTCCCACATACCAGATACTTTGCTTCTCATAGGTATCTATGGAAACTGATTTTATTCTGTGTTAATAGACAATATCCACTAATATCTGTTTCAGCTTGTGTGAACTGTGTGAGATGGAGTTTCTCTGGAAAATTTTTAGCTTCAGGTGGGGATGACAAGCTTATAATGATATGGAAAATTAGCAAATATTCTGGTAAGTTCATTTCTTCATACACTAGATTCAGTGAAAACTAGCTTTGGAAGTGAATTATTGACATTACTTGGTATTAAACTGAGACCTTATATTCAGTATAAATTAGGTGTTTTTCGGTATTATTTATGCCCATATAATTTGGTTTTTTAATTTTACTCCAGGCTATTTGAATTTCAATCTACATTTAGATAGAAATTCTATTCCATTAGTTTTATTAGTTCAATTTTGAGTTGTCTATGAAACCACTTTTTTCTACATTATACATTTACTGATAGAATGAATTACGTTTAGAAAGAAGAATAAACTATGAATATTTTGTGAGTTTTCAAAAGCATTTGACTGTGTATATTGCAATATAGTGCTATAAAAATTAAATTCTATGGAATTACTGATATCAGTATTTCATAACAAGTTTTGGGTTTTTAGGCCGCATTTTGCTCTTGCTGAGAGTTTTGTTCGATAGCGCTGAACATTTTCAAGGTTAGCCAGGACTCTTTCTGGACCAAAGGCCCTTAAATTCCATGTCCCCTTGAAAGCACGCACTGCCAAGCATGGGGGTTTACCACTTTCTACACCCCCTCTGCACGTGCTGTTAGTAATTAGTAAACTAACTTGGAACACAAGGAATAGGAACTTGTGTTTGATCTGCACCTGAGGGCATAATACTCAGTAATACGGTCAGATAGCTTGTAATGGAGACAGAATGAAGAGTGTAGGGCTGAGGGAAAAAAGTGCTGATATTCAACCTGAAGGATTTCCTTACTAGGAATAAAACCTCAGTGATAGTTAGATGGGTTGAAGGGCACAATGAGCTAGAATACTGCTCTTGTGTGACAGCAACATGCATATGATTTGGTTGGAAGGATTAAGTTAGTAGTTAGTTGTGGGTATCATGAACGTCGATCCTCTTCTCGTCATAGATTCCGGATGTCTGTACACATCTTGTAAAATTCATAAACAGGCGTGGTCAAATACATTGTTTTAAGCCAATCATAGTGAGTCGAAATGAAGGAGGAAGTGTTTGGGGCATTTGTGTTTTGTGACACGTGTATGGTCATAGTTGCCCAGTCGCCTTATGATAGTGTTGTGTGAGAATTTTGTCTTGTTGTACAAGCTTACAGCATGTTCTCTGATAATGTCCGTTAATGGCAGAATGTGTATTTTGTTGTGGATGTCTTTAGTTTGTGCCCTACAAGATGCCTTGGTGATGATTTTAAGGACCTTGTTGTGTACAAATTGCAGGTTACATAGGCGTAACTTATCTGCATAGCCCCACACTGGTCCTGCATATGACAGATTGTTAAGTATAGGGTGCAGACAGTGGATGTGTTGAGGGTGCTTGTTCTGTTCAGTAAAGGGTATAGCTATTTTAGTCTATTGTTTGCTTTTTGAATGGTGTTTGTGGTATGGAGCCTCCATGTTAGGGCCGGATCAAATGTGACTCCTAGGCATTTAATGATGTCTCAGAATTGAATTGGGTGCTTGTTGAGAGTGAGTGGATGTCGTCTTTGTGTAGGCGTGCCTCGCATTTACCTACGTTAACATTATTCCCCATAGTGTTAACCATGGTTCAAGTGTATTGAGTGCACATAGTTGAGAGTGAGTGGATGTCGTCTTTGTGTAGGCGTGCCTCGCATTTACCTACGTTAACATTATTCCCCATAGTGTTAACCATGGTTCAAGTGTATTGAGTGCACATAGTAATTTATTATTAAGCACCATTGGTCACCTCAACTGAGCAAAGACGGTGTTGTCTACGAATATGGTGACCTGGGTTTCTGGTGTTGTGGGGACATCGTGATTGTAGGTGTGTAGGACTAGCCCTATGATATTTCCTTGAGGCACTCCTGAATTCCCTTACAGTGGATTGTGTTGTGTTGACATCAACAAAGAATGTCCTACGTGATAGGTAAGAGTGGAGCATCTGTATGAGTGTGAGCAGGAACCTACATTCATTGAGCAGTCTTATCAGGCCATTATGCCATATCTTGTCACAAGTCTTTTCCACGTCAAGGAAGACGGCTGCCATAGAATTTGCTAGTTTATACCCTTTAGTGACATGTTCAACTACTCATAGTAGCTGGAGTGTTGATTCTTAAAACCAAATTGAGCTGGCCTTAGGAGATCATTTTCTGTGCAGTGTTGTGTGATCCTGCACAAAATGACCTTCTTGACCACTTTACCTAGTGAGCAAAGGAAAGTTATGGACCTGTAGTTGGTCGGAAGTGAGTGTTCTTTCCCGGGTTTTCAGAAGGTCAGTACCTTCCCCTGTTTCCAGGTGTCCGGGAACAGTTGTGTGTTCAGAAGTTGGCATTCGTAATGTTTGTGATCTGCTGCGGGGGGGGGGGGGGGGGGTAGTTCTGGGCCAGGCGCCTTCATGGGATGTGTTTGTTGTATAGCCCACTGTATTTCATTGATGTTTGTGTGCTGTAGAGACTCAATGGCTTCTTGGGCTAACAACTGTGTAACAGTCTGGTCCATCTCAAGTGTTCACACGAAATTTTGAATCATGTATTATTGTACCCGGAGAATATGCGAAGGCATTGAAATATTTAAGTGTCCCAACAACTTCAACTAGTATAAGGGATATGGCTTATCGTGTAGCTGGACTACATGCTTCAGTAAACATGGAAATTCCAGGAAGGACTGACACATCAAGGGCGAGAGTGGGAGTGACCCTGGATATCCAAGCAATATATATGCGACACTGACAGAGAGGTAAGTATCCTGCGATCTCACAGCGAACCAAATTCTCGTAATCAGAAGGGCATGGGACAAGGACCAAATGCCCGACCTACCTAATGCAGGTATCTCTAGGGTTTTCCCTGCATCATTTTTAGGTGAATGCTGAGTAGGATCCTTCATATATAGCCTTGATGCCCTAGTAAACCCTTTGCTACTTTGATCTACCTTCAGCATCCCCCATTTTTTCACACCTTCCTATGCTATTAAAGGGAGTAGCCATCAAAGCGGATAACCCTCATGTAGCCTATGACTCTAAAAAAGTCTTAGCCTGACCTTGAAAATGTTCGGTGCTTTAGAATGAAACGTTGGCAAGAACGCCAGAACAAAAGAGTAAAAAAAAAACAAAATTAATACGAAATACTGACATCAATATGGCCAAAAAAAATCGGTAACTGAATTACTGATATGTTTAATACATTAGTTATTGCAAAGAAAAATTCAAGTGGCCAAACATTTAGTTGATACTGGGGACATATCACAAGGCAGGTTCACTACTATTCCTAATTTATATAAATGATCTGCCAATGTTAATTATTTCAACCTGTAGAATGACACAAGTATATTAATCCAATGCTACAAATGTAATATAGAACAAACTGCAAATAATGTACTTAGTTGTGTTATAAATGGGTTCTCTGAAAATTTACTTAACACTGAATTGTGATAGTTTGCCTCACTGTATCTCTATAAACATATGATATTGAAGGAGTAGAAAGTACACAATTTCGAAGACAGTAAATTGAATTGGAAAAATCATATTGGTAATCTATTAAATAAACTTAGCTCACCTGTGAATGCAGTCAGAATTACATGTAATTATGCCGATATAAAACTGACAAAAATCTATGTATATCATACTGACAATTATTTTTGGGATAATTCTACAAAGAAATAAATTACATTTTTACTTCAAAAGTGTGCCATAAGAATAATTAGGAAGTATGAAATGCCTGTGTTAAATGTATAATAAGTAGATCAATAAATAGAAGCAATTTACATCAATATATGATATCAGTCTGTATATTATTGTTCTGACTAGTCACTAGAAATTTCCTCGGTGACAGGAACCAGAAACTGTTGTACTTCTTGATGTCACTTTTGGTTGATTCATTTCTATTAACTCTGTATTTTTTACTTTCACTTTGTTCACCATCCTCAGTCTTTGGAGTCCAACTTCCAACTGTTCACCCTTCCAATTCCAGCCTTCCACTACTCTGTCTATCCCCTTCAACAGCTATCATCCCTTGGAACTTCAAAGTTTTTCAGGGGATTCACTTTGTCGTGTTACAATATGTAGTATAAAACTGAAAAGATGTTATGGTATATTTGATATGCTTATTAAATTATCAGTGGCAAAATTTTGCATAAATATCAAATTCAAAAGTGAGTGGTGGAGGGCATGCCTCTTAGCAGACCATTACAGATGTAAATGAATATTTACTCAGATTAAGAAGTGGAAGAACTGGGTTGCTATTTCAAACATATCAAAGTATACTTCAATGATGAGGCATTTGTACCAATACAGTGTCTAGTCACCTTTTTTAGGCTGTTAAACAACAATTCTTCATTCCCAAAGTCCACAATTGCTCATAGACATTCTCATTTCAGCTTTTTAACAACACCTTAGGATTCATTTCTATATTTATTGATGTCTGGCAAATTTTGAAAGGTTGTACTGCTCCTATATCCATAAAATCACTGTTTTTTAAACACACTACATTTCCTTGCTCACAGTCTGACTTCAAGCGAGAGAAAAATCATGTATGTTTATTAATATCCACTGTATTTTTTCTTTGGATATCCTCCAATTTTTCTATCTTCCTTGATTAAATCACATTGTGTATAACACTAGCTTTTATAGCTTTACTCTTCAAAGATCTCAATTATATTCCTGCATTCTTGGTTGTTAAATATAATTTATATATATTTATCAAAGAACTCACAATCTGATAAATTTTATTTGAAGTTCAATTTGTAGATATTAATTACTGCTATAATAATTTATAACATTAACTTTTGCCATATTTTATTTAATTAATTTGTGCTATGTTGTACATATGCATTGTAATATAAGTGATTTATGAGTAGCCCCTTTAATATTTACTGTGTTTTGTTTGTAACATTTTTTTAAAATATTCAATGTTTTTCTGTAGGTGTGACAAATGTTTTTGGTGGAAGTGGTAAGGTGAATGTTGAGTCCTGGCGGTGTAGCATGACTCTTAGAGGTCACAATGGTGATGTCCTGGATATGGCTTGGTCACCACATGATGCATGGTTGGCTTCATGTTCAGTTGATAATACTATAATTGTATGGAATGCTCTTAAAATGCCAGGTGAGTTGTGTACATTCAATCATTAATCCTACCATAAACTTGATAACTATCCTCATTACCTATCTTGCTTCCAATTGTAGAAGTACTCCACTTACCCAACACGGGTAAGGTATATATTTCATATGGTATAATTGGTCTCTTTAAAGATTTAAGTTAAATTAATTGCCACATTCACATAGTATAGAAGCTAAAAGTTAAGTAAATACATTACAAAATAATACACGACAATTCTTCCACATATTGTGGACCTCATCAGGTAAACGCAACACATTAGACTACTTTTTATTTTATTGTTTTAAAGAATTCAAAGGGATAACATTTGTAGCATTGAAGTTAATAAAATTTTATATTTTTATACAGGAAATAAATGTAGTCAGAAGGATCAAACATAATAGATAGTACAGTATTACTTAATAAGGTACTCAATACCTGTATAACTGGAGAAAATAACAACTCCTAAACCCCCTCCCCCCCCACACACACACACAATAAAAAATATAATAATTTTGTACACGACTACCACCTCTTGAGATGGGGTGGAAATTTTAAAACATACAAAACAACAAATTTTTATCAAATAATAATTTTTTTAGTTAGTGAGTTTGATAGTGCTCCTGATGATGTATACCTTCACCATGGGAGGGAGTATCCTTATGGGCGGGGGTGAGTTGCATAAATATAATGTGAAACAAATTGAGATTGGTCTCAAATCCAGGATTATGGGAGTCACTGAGTATAACTATACAGTACAACCCCAGTTATCTGAAACACCTCCAAAAAATAATACTGTACTGTACAGAAATAATTCAAGTGTGAAAACATCCAACTTTGAAAAAGTGGGTGAGCAACAAGAAAATGGCGTGTTTGATACTGCAAGAAAAAGCTAAAATGTTTGCTGTGTTGATAGGTGAAGAAGTAAAAGATTTTTGTGCAAGTGGTTAGATAAGTTTACAAACATATGGCAATCAATAATTGAATGCATGTGGAGAAAAGTTATCTGCAGACCCATGCTACAAATGTAATCCTAAAAATGTAATTTTAACTTTAAGAAAGAAAATATGTATAGCCTTCATAGAGATTTTTGAGTTCGTTTGACCTTCAAAACCTTTAAAAATGATGTACTGTAACTACAACACAAAATACTGTAGCATTAGATAATGTATCAATCAGAAGATAAATCATTTGTTTGATATGTAATTATTAAACTCAATATATGTCGTTAAAAGCATTTATTTGTTACAAATCGAGCCATAGTTTCAACATATACAAAATGATCATTTATTTTTATTGACATTTGTGGCACAGAAATGGTAGCTGTTCTGAAAGGACACTCAGGACTTGTTAAAGGAGTTACTTGGGATCCTGTTGGTAAATACATGGCCTCTCAGTCAGATGATAAAACTTTGCGTGTGTGGCGTACATCTGACTGGAAAGAAGATTCTATTGTGCGAGAACCCTTTGAAGAGGTATTTTGTTTTTATTAATATTAGAGTGTGTGTGATTTTTTTTTTTTATTAAAATTAACTCTTAGTCCAGAGACTTTGCAGTTGTGATAATTTAACATAAGGAAAGTATTTACAATTTGTAAATATTTAAGAAGTAAACTTGGGGTCTTGGATATGACCCTTGTCGTTCCAAGTTAGAGACGTGAGAAACTGACTAACTGGTTTACAACATATTAACAAAGGTTTGCTGGCATGATGTTTGGGATCGATCTGATAATCGGAGAAACTTCGTGTTATGAAATATATTAAGGAGGTTGTGGGAATGATGGGAAGAATGGATATTTAGGGAGTATGTAGTGCTAGTTGGTAGGTGGGGGTTAGAGTTAGGAGGAGGATGATACCAAATGGGAGTTTATGTTTAAGTCTGCAGTTTTGTGAAGGTGGGGGCGGGTTACTGTAGAAGAGCTCAATGGTCGGATTTGGATGTTTGATGGAGCTATTTATTAGGGACTTGGTGGATGTATGAATTATTGTAGGAATTAGGGGAATTTCAATGTCTTTGTGGATAACTGAGTTGTGAAGGTACCAGGGGAAATTTGAGATTAAATAGAGAATTTTGTTTTGTTTGTATTTTGTTTGAGTGGGAATAGGACATGGATCCCCTATATGGCATATGAGTATGGCCATATGGGGCAGATTAAGAATAGATAGAGAAGTCGTTTGGTGCAAGGGGATATTTTCTGTTGTTAAGAGGAAAGAGTTGTTTTATTTTGTTGTTGATTCTGGAGATAATGTGGGCTATGTGAGGTTTCCATGATAATTTGGAATCAAGGATAAGGACTAGGTATAGTCCAGTTTGTTGGATAGGCATTTTGGTGCCGTTCAGAAAGAAGGAGTGGTTGAGGGAATGTTTGGTTTTAAGGGTAAAGGAAATGATTGTGGATTTGGTAGGATTTATACTGATTCTCCATTTTTTGGCCCAGCTTTCAATAGCATGGAGGGTGATTTGTAGTTTTCTGGGGCCAGAATCTAGAGAGGATGTTTGAAGGAGTATGGCTAGGTTATCTGCAAAAAGTATTGTTTTAGTAGATTGGTTTTGAGATGTCGTGAAAATAGAGGTTGAAGAGGAAAGGCCCTAGGATGCTGCCTTTGGGAACGCTAGAAGAAATATGGAAGGAATTTGAAAGAGTGTTGTTAAATCTGACAGAAAAGGAACTGTTAGTAAGGATTCTGAAGAGGAAATCATTAAGTGGTTCTTTGATTTTGGAAAGTAGTGATTGGTGGTGTACTTTATAAAAAGCTTTTTCTGCATCTAGGAAGACAGCAATGCATGAGTTGTTAGTGTCAAAGGAATTGCTGATTTTACTGAGTAAAGTTGATGGGTACTTGAGTGTATTATACATGTGTGCTTCCAGGTTGTTGGGTAATATTTTGAATGGATGATTGCATTGAAAATGATTGCGATTAAAGTGAAAGCTTTTTTAGGGAGGTATTTCTGGTGGAGGGGATTAATAATATTGTGACCGGTGGAGTGTTTATTTTTCAGTTTGTTTAGGGTAGAGCAGATTTGGGGAGGAGTGAATAGTTTAGGTAGAGGTGACAGTTGAAGAAGTTGGAGGAGAGTGTTCTTAATCTTGTTATTGGGTGGAAGTTGATGGTTATATTTGGAGAGAATTGGGAGGGATGTGATAAGGTTTGCGAATAGATTAGCTTTATGGGCTGGAGAGGTATACCATTGGTTTTGATGTTTGAGAGGAGGGATATCACAATGAGGTTTGGTGAGGGTTTTGGAGTGGTCAGAGGAATTCAGTTGTTGGAAAAGGTTAAAGTAGTTTGTTTCCAAGATGTCTTTTAATGTTTGTTTGAGCTGTCGGGAAATAGAGTTAAAGTGGGTTTTGTAGGATAGGTATTTAGATTCAATCCATCTTTTACGGGAATATATTTTTTGTGTTGAAGGTATTTTATAATAGGGTTTACAGGATGTGGACAGCATTTTTTTTGTTGAGGATGGAAAGCGGAAAGCTGATGCAGAAGAAAGGATGATAGTTAAAAAGTTGTCAAGGGTTGTGTCAATGTCAGAAGGAGATTTGAGAGGAATTTGTATATTGATTTGTGGGTCTATGATGGAAGTGTAACGTTGCCAATTTATGAAGTGGCTATTTGTATTCAGAGAAGAGAGTGGAGATAGAGTAAGATTAATATGGGAAAGATAAGAGAGGTGATCTGAGGAAAGTTCGTGCAGTACTGAAAATTTTGTAAAGTAGTGGGCGGATTTAAAACAAATAAAGAAGTCAAGGGTGTCTGGAGATTTCATTGTCTGGATAATAGGTGGGTTTAGGTGGGAAGATAATATGGTGTGGTTTGTGGAGGATAAAGTTGTATAGGTTTTTTCATCTGGGATTATGAATTCTGGATTCGAAGTGAGTGTGCTTAGCATTGAAGTCTTCTCCTAATATGAAGGGAGAATAGCTAGAACTTAAAAATTTCGATCAGAAATCATGTGGAAGAGCTATAGAAGTGGAAGAATAGAAGCTGGCTATGTTAATTGATTGGTTGTTAGTGAGGTTTAGTGTTACTTGTGTTAATTGGAATTTGTTGGATGTTATGGGAGGAAGTTCATTATGATTAATGGAATTTTTATGAGGATGGTGGATCCTCCTTTTCTTGTGAAGTCAGGGCGGTCTGCTCTATATGTTTTGTATCCATGGAAGTTGAGGCAATGGGTGGGTGTGAGTTTGGTTTTGGAGGATTTCTATTTTATGGGTATTGAGAAAAAGGGAAAGTTCATGGAATGTGTTGGATACTCCTTGGGCATTCCATGTGCATAAGGAGAAGTTTAGGTGACAAAAAGGGTTAATTTATTTTGCTTCAATATCTTGGATAATAGGGTTGATAGGATATTAATAAGTGGAGTGATATGGGAGCTTAGACTATGAATTTTGGTGCAAAAGGATAGAAGTACTTGGTCTGGGTTCCAAGTGTTAGCTTGGGCTTATAGTGTAGGGTGTTGTACTTGTGAATAGGGAGGATTTTTGAGGATAGTGGCGTAGGAGGGGCCATCGCTAATTTTACTAGGTGTAGGTTGCGGAGCTGTGTGACTGTGAGAGGTGATTATCTGGAGATTGTGTAATGTTGATGAGGTAGAGGGTTTCTATGGGTTGGGTTTATTGTAGGAATTTTGAAGCAATTTATAATGGGGACAGTCCCGGTAGTTTGCAGTGTGTGGACCTTTGCAATTTATGCAAATTGGGGTTGAGTATTTTGGGTTAGTGCTCTTTGAAGAGAGGTGATAGAATTCCCAGCGGACACAATGGGGGGGATTGTGACAGTAATTTTTTGAGTAACCGAAGGCTTGGCACTTCATACATTGGACAATGAATCCTTTTGGTTTTGGAGATTCTATTTTTATGTGACAGTGGTATAGGGTAGATATTTCAAAGATAGTATGGTTATTGGGGTCTGGTGATAGATCCAGGAAAAATAGGGCAAGCATTGCTTATGTACCTGGATGTCTAACGGGTAAAATTTGGATGGGTGTAAATCCTAATTCTTTAATTTCTGTTAATATTATTTAAGTATCTGAATTAGGTTGAATGCCTCAAATGACAACTATGAATTTTCTCTCGTCTCTAACTTGTAATGTGTGGAATTCTGCATCATTTTCTTTGAGGTATTTTATAAATGCTCTGAAGTCATTGATTGATGAGGTTTTAAGTTTAAGTTTGCTATCTGACATGTTCTATATAAATTTATCGTCACACATTGTTTTAATTGATTGAGAAAAGTATTAACATTGTTAATGTTAATCCTGAATATGGGAGGGTATTTAATTTGGGAAAGTGTGGTGGGAGGGGCTTATCGGTGGATTCTTCTGCATTTTGAAAAATTTAGAAACGGTTTTATATGAGGATTGGAGAATTTAGAGGTGCATTGCGGTCTTTTGTTTTCGTTAGGTTTGTAATGTTAGGGAATGCTTTTTTTTTTCTGAGGATTGGTAGATCACTAGAGTCCACAGTATGCTGCTTCAAGTTTTCACCTAAGAGATCCATATCCATGTTGGAGATGGGATCCTCGAGGTGGGGCTGCAGCGTTGAGGTGCTGATGCTCTCGGAGATGTAGTGACAATGGATGATACTGGATGATATGTTTTTTGAGTCTTGAAGAGTATACCGCTGGGTGTACTGCAATTTATTTACGTGAACTGCTGATGTTGTTACACAGTTTCATAGAACTATTGGGCACTCATGCAGGCAAGAAGTAAACAAAACATGTGTCTGTTCAGCTTGACTAAGAGTGAAGTGACGACTGATCTTAAAATAATATTCAAAATAATAAGAGTATCATTAAGTTTAACACTCACATAGAAAGTAATTATTACATTTTATAATGGAACAGTATCTTTTTTATCTTACCCTATAATTATAAAAAAGGAAATTTCAGTGTGGTGGGACTACCCATGTTCTACGGCTGAGCTGGTCTCCAGATGGCCAGTACCTTGTTTCTGCGCATGCTATGAACGGTGGAGGTCCTACAGCTCAGATTGTAGAACGTGAAGGATGGAGAAAGGACAAGGACTTCGTTGGTCATCGGAAAGCTGTAACTTGTGTTGTAAGCAGCAAATTCATTTTAGTCATTACAGATTTTACTGTTTTTTATTGTTTTATACATTTTTTGGAGATTCAACTTGATTTTTCATAACATGGCATTGTTTTCTCTGTTACATGTTGTTGAGATAAATAATTATTCTTTGCAAACTACCCACTCAGAATACAAAATGTTATATCTTTGTATGATTGAATTGAAAATTTACAGCAATTACGTAGCAAGCACACGATAGAATATTACAATAGAAACATTATGTATACAATTGTGGAGACATTTCAAAATAATTTGTCTGATATGTTTTGCATAAAGAATTGCTATTTGGTTAATCCATGCCAAGTTGTCCAGCTCTGGTTGCCATACAATCTCAGAAAAAAATTAATATTTTGTTGATGCATTCCCTTATAATTTTGTAGCTTAAAACTAAGTTTGTTTAACTTTTATTGTGTCTGATCCTGAAATGATAGCCATTTTTGTTGAAGACTTCATACTGTATTTCCATTTGCAGATATCTACGAATTTCTAAATTACTCAGCATTGGGATACACTATCCTTTTCAGATAAACTGCAGTGTGATAAGTACATTCTGACCTATAAATCAAACCTCTATATACCTACCTAATATTATTTTGTAGTGTACTTTGTGTTACAAAAATTTATCGATTGCAAATGAAACAAAATTAATTTATTGTGGGCTGATTTCTACAATAATTTCAGTTGTCATTATTGTGAGAATCAATAATTCACATGCTTTTACAAATAATAGTGTAGTTCCTTTATATAAACTACTACCTGAGTGTCTGGCATTACCTGAGTATTTATTTAAATTAACCCAGAGTAGTAATTGATTCAACACTAACGTCTCACTAAACATTTAATTTAACCAGCATCAATAGCGCCAGTGGCAGGAACATGTACCTATTTACATTCCCCTCCTGGATAGTAAGTAGCATGTGTATAAAGTTTGGTAAAAATTTATCTATGTTTTTAAGATTGTAAACAGAAATTTGTTTCCCACTCCTATCTTAACCTATATATAGAATTAAAATCAGTGACTTCCATAACCCCAGTCTCCATTGTTTACTCATTACTTTATGTAATGGCCTTTCACCCACATCCTCCCCCACTCCCACATCTAGGGCTGAACTATAACCTAACTGACATAGTGAATGTCAGAATTAAACTCTTGACTTCTATGGTGCACGGTGCCGATGCACGGAATGGTGTAACACTCCTACCTGAAGAAGGAGGCTGAGAACCTCCGAAAATTTTAAGAACAACCTTCAGTTCCTTATGAAGACACCACACTTCACTTTTAGGTAAGCCACAATCTATCTCTCTTTCCTTTCCATACCAATATTGCAATTATTTTTGACAATGTCATATCCTTACTAATATATATATATATATATATATATATATATATATATATATATATATTGTAGCCGCTCCGCTACCCTTCTTGCGTTTTTTCGTTGATTATTCATGTTTGGGCGCCAGATAATTTTTGGGAGAAAATCACCAAAACAACTTTTTAATCTTTCATAACTTTATTTAATCGAACATGAGGCACAAGTTAACTTCAAGGTGTGGTTTATCAAACTTTGTAATTTAGTTGGAGCACGTCCATCCTTGGTCGAGTCCAGCTTGGAACTGACCATTACGATTCTCCCCTTGGCCGGCCTAAAATAACATCGCATTTCCGGCACCTGCATAAACACAACCACTGCAGTCACCCCCGCCAAGGGCGCTCAACCGTACCTCGCAACAATCATGTTACAATATATATATTAAGGGGATGAAATTATACACTAAAATCATCTGGATAGAAACTATTAATCACATCAAGTTAGTAATTGATGCTAATATCAGCATGTTTTTAAGTTTAACCCCCTTTCACCCCTTGAAAGTTTCCTGACACTTCAAAAATCCAACAGAAACCTTCCCTGGGGTGCACACAATAACTCAACAAGTTTCATCGCAATGGGATGAATGGTTTAGGAGTGCATAGGTGACACACATACAGAGAGACATTCATTTTTATATAAAAAATATCATTGGTAACTGATTAGCCCTTTACAAATTACATCCTTTTAACCCTTTGTGGTTACATCTTTAAATAATTTAAGTATTATACTGATATACTCACTTATCCCACATGTGGAAATCGATCAATTTTATATACCAGTTTCAAGTTGAATCTCATAATTGTAATATATACTCTAGTTTTATACTATAAAGAAGTTTTATACTATAGAGAAGTTGAATCTCATAATTGTAATATATACTCTAATTTTATACTATAGACACCTTTCCTATGTGCAATTTTTAGATTTTTATCTGTTCCATCAACAGAGAATATGCAACTCACACTTTGAAAAATATTGAATCATTCAATTTTTAAAAAGTTGTAATTTTAAAGGGTCAGTCGGTAACTATTGATAGTTTATATAATGTAACTACAATATGATATACATATGCACAAAAATACTAACATTCAAAAACTGTTTCTTCTTGTAGAAATGAAAATCTAATTTTCTTTATTTACAATCAATAAATTTGTGTTACATAAAGTACACAAAAAAATAATATTAGTTAGGTAAATTAAGGTTTTATTTATAGACCCCAATTTACTGATCATGATGCACTTTATTTGAAAAGGATAGGACAACCCAGTAATGGGTAATTTAGAAATTTGTAGATTCCTACAAACAGTGAAAAATAGCATGAGGTCTACAATGAAAATGGTCACCATTTTTGAATTGAGACAATAGAAATTAAACCAAATTAGTTTTGAACTATCAGGATTGCTTTTTTTAATTTTAATTCAGGGAACTTAACAATATAAAGATATTCATCTTCTGCAGGCACTACATTATTGTTTAATTGTCTTGGCCTTTTCAACCACAGCCTTCCATTCATTCCTATTGTTTATTTTCTGAGTCCAATTCGTGATCTTCATGTTTCTTAGATCCTTTTGGACATCATCTTTCCATCTTGTCTTCAGTCTACCTTTAGTCCTGGTAGTTAATGGGCTCCAACTATATATTTTCTTCACTACACTATCTTCACTCATTTGGCAGACATGTCCTAACCAGTTTAAACATGATGTTCTAATATGGTTGATTTTGTTTTTGTACTTTATAAGTTCATTTAGATTATTATTGTCTCTTATTCTCCAAGTACCATCATGTTGTTTAATGGACCCAAATATTTTCCTCAGTATTTTCCTTTCAAAGATCATTAGTCTTTGTATGTCACTATTCGTAAGAGTCTAGGTTTCTGCAGCGTATGTGACTATTGGTCGTATTAAGGTACAATAAATCTGAAGTTTTGCAGACATTGATAGTAGTTTATTTCTAAGCAGATTCATGTTAGCATAATAAGCTTTATTACCAGCTATTATCCTGCTTTTGATTTATTCCTCAATCATATTGTTTCCATTTACTATGGATTCCAAATATATATATATATATATATATGATTTTACACCTTGGAAGGTGTCATCGCTGATTATTATATTTTCTATTCTCCAGGTCATAATATTACATCTTAAATACTTAGATTTATTATTATTTATAATTAATCCATATAATCTGGATTCTTCTTTGAAATTGTGAAATGTTTCAACTAACGCTGCTTTATTTCTAGTTGTTAATATAATATCGTCAGCATAAGCTACACATTGCTTAACTCGTGTGGAGATATTGCCTCTAACATCCAGCTTTCTCATGATGATGTCTATAACTATGCTAAATAAGGATACCGATAGCGGATCTCCCTGCTTAACACCGAATTCAACATTGAATTCACTGCTCAATTCTCCATTTATCTTAACCTGGACTCTAGTATTTGTTAGTGTTAAAGCTATTAGTTTTTTAATCTTATGTGGTACTTTATAAATGGAGAGACAATCAATGATTTTGTTACGATAAATTGAATCAAAGGCATGTTCGTAGTCAATAAATAAATTTTAAAAATTCAATTCCATATTTGTGGCAATTCTCAAATATCTGCCTAATTATAAAGATGTTTGGTAGCCTGGTGATACCCATGTTCCTTATATAAAGTAAGTTTTTCATTGAAAGGGATAAAGGTGAATTAGGATTAATTAATGGTTTTAGTATTTTGAAGCGGTGATTGATGATGTTTTTAATGTTACTGGTGTGTTGGGACCATGTTGGCTTTGAATCAAGTATTAAACCAAGGTAAATAAGTTTTGTTTGTTTAGATTGGGTCTGTTGTTAATGTAGATATTGTTAGTGAATGGTATCCTTTTTAGGGAAAAAGGAACCGTGATGAATTTGTTTGGGTTTATTCTCCAATTATTAGCCCAAATGGCTACATGGCAGTTTGCAGTTGTATTGTAGCTGATTCGTAGTCATGGGACTGGCAAAGTATTGCTATATTTTCGTCAAATATGGCAGTTTTGTTGTGGTTGTGTGGGGAATATCATGAGTATAGATGGAATATTGGAGTGCCTTGACGGATTTCTGAGGGAATAGGGTATATTTGGGAGAAATGGTTTTGATAATTGACAAGGTGAAAGTGGTTTGTAAGATAGTTGGATAGGGGGTTAAAGTAGGGGGTGGATAGGTGAGGTTTTAATTTGAAGAGGAGTGAGGAATGGTGTACCCTGCCGAATGCTTTTTCAGAAAGTGGGTAGGCATATATTTTTGTTTTCAAGGAATGTGTTGATATATTCTGTTACTAAGTTAAGAAGTTGAGGACAGGAGTGTTTGTTTTGGAATCCAAGTTGTTGGTTAGGGATTAAGTGTGAGATTTGTTTATTTAGTTGTGGTAAAAGTAGTTCGTCAAATACTTTTGGAAGTAATAGTGTGTGTAGGTTTCCCGGCATAGGCGCTGGATCGAGAGTTCTCGGGTTTCCAATCTGGTTATGTATTTTGTTGCACACAACGTTTCCATGGCTGACTGCCATCTTCTTCACCTGCAGAAAAATACATAACCCGACTGGAAACACAAGAACTCTTCCCTTTTGGAAGAATTGGTAGGAGACTGATGGATCTGTAACTGCTGTTAATTAGTATTATCATTGCAATTTTCCAGTTAATGGGGATTTTGGAGATTTTTAGTATGGCGTTATAAATTTGTGTTAGTAAGACTAGGGATTTTTTGGATAGAGCTTTTATGTGCTTGGTGTTTATTTGGTCAATGCCTAGAGACATTTTATTTTTTAATTTGGATATAGTTGTCACAATGTTTTTGTAGGTATAGAAAGTTTCTGATTTAGTATTATTGTTAGTTGGGGAAAGAGCTAATTGAATGTGAGAGTCTACAGCAGGTTTGGTGGGAGGATAGGGTGTAAATTGATAGAGAGGATTTTGGCGAGAAGATCTACTTTTTTGGGGGGAGATAAGTGCTATTCTGAGTTATGCAAAAGCAGAGGAATATTTGATTCTTCTTTAAGTATTGCTCTGGTTATTCTCTAGATGGAATTATCAGTGTTATTGGAAACAGAGAATTTCCAGCTTACCTGAAAGTGAAGTACAGTGTAGCCATTTTTGGAAGCTCTAAGCCTCTTTCTTCAGGACCATTCTGTGGACTGGCCGGCTGCATATTGCAGATAATTTGACCGCCGCACAGCATAAACAATGAACCCCATACCACTAACTTTCTTGTAGATACAAACATACATA
The DNA here is from genome assembly GCA_037074705.1 of Zhengitettix transpicula. Lineage (NCBI taxonomy): Eukaryota > Metazoa > Arthropoda > Insecta > Orthoptera > Tetrigidae > Zhengitettix > Zhengitettix transpicula. The sequence continues at coordinate 180,773,337 of CM073591.1, read as the reverse complement.
CACACACATGCACCCACTTAATAACACACATATGTATGCACACACATACGTACATAAGTATGCTCATACATACATACATACATAAATGCACTTATGCAAGTAGGGGTGACAGGTAGGAAGGGCACTATTTAAAGGATATTGTTCATGCTATAGACCCACGGACCAGACTCCCTATCTGAATTCCTCCACACCTTGAACTCAAAACATCCCATATCTAATAACTCATAACTCTATCTACAGTTAATTTGGTAGATTGTGTGGGAGGAGAGGCAGGTGATTTTTTCTTTATTTTGTATGTTTTTGTGTGGTTCTGGAAGATTGTCGTGGGTTGTAAGATAAGGCAGACATGACATCTGATCCTACCACAAGGTTTGCAACCTTGCATGGGTGGGCGGCTATGGACAAGTAAATTGTGGAGGTTGGGTGGGCATCTGAAGGCAACTCTTGGGCAAGTGGGGAGGATGGTTTTTAGGTCGGGGTTGGATTGCAGTCCAGTGTACACTAGGCGGAGAATGGAATTGATATTTTGTAGTCCAGGGAAGTAGGTTGTTGTGGGTGGACTACTTTTCTTGTTTTGGTCTAGAATGGGTGTGGGTGTTTGGCGTTTTGATAGGGCATGGGTTATCTGTTTTTGGAGGAGGTCTCTGGAATAGTTTCGATTGATGAAGTTATTGAGGATCCAGTTGGTGAAAGAGGCCAGACTATTCCAAAGAGAAAATACTTGCTCCCCTGAGGGTTAGACTGTATGGGAGGGAGTGTTCTGTGTGGTGTGAGTGGCACCTGTGAAGTGCAGGTATTAGAGGGTGTTCATGGGTTTTATGTGGACAAATGTGTTGATCGTGTCAGAATTCAGGTGTACATCAACGTCTTGGAAAGTGACTTTGGTTGGGGAGTAGTTCCAAGTGAACTTTATGGGGTGTTTGGAGTTCAAGGTGTGGAGGTATTCAGATAGGTAGTGTGGTCCATGGGTCCATAACATGAAGATATTGTCTATGAACTTGAACCAGGCTAGGGTTTTTAATGGGAAGGAATGTAGGTGGACCTTTTCTCAGAGTCCCATGAACAGGTTGGCATAAGAGGGGGCCACACAGGTGCCCATAGCTGTGCCACTTATATAATGGTCATGTTTTCTTCGAAGGAAAAGTCATTTCTGGTGAGCACAAACTGTGTGAGGGAGATCAGAAAATTGTTGGTGGGGAAAGAATTTTGTGGCCTGTGGGACAAGACAAGTGCCACTAGTCCATTGGTATGAGGGATATTGGAGTAGAGTGAGACAACATCTATAGTAACCAAAAGAGTATCCGGTGGAAGAGGTTTTTGGAGTTCATGGAGACAGTGGAAGAAGTGGTTGGTGTTTTGGATGAACGAGGGAAGTTTTTCTACTATTGGTTGGAGGGACTCATCTTTCAATACAGAAATCCTCTTAGTTGGGGAGTTGTAGCCAGCAACTATTGGGTGGCCCAGTACACCAGGTTTGTGGATTTTGGGGAGCAGGTAAAAGGTGGGTGAGCTGGGTTTTTTGGGGTACTGAGTTCAATGGAAGCTGATGACAATTTTTGGAGTTTTCCATGTGAACAGACAAATTTGTGAAGTAATGGCTGAATTGGGGTCGGTGGGTATAGACTTGTACGTTCTGTCATCTCCCAGATGGCGAAGTGCCTCAGTCATGTACTTGTCCAAGTCCATGACAACAATGATGAAGCCCTTTTCAGCTGGATGAATGACCATTTCCTTATTGTTTTTTAGGTTTCAGAGGGCTAGGTGCTGGTTTTGGGTCAGGTTGGGTTGTTTGGGAAGGGAGTTAAGGAAGAATGGTGAGGTAACATGGAGACTAGGGCGCAGGTGAAGGTTTGAAGTGGTTGGGTGGGAGTTTCAGGGGTGGCAGTTTGGATGCTTCTTTAAATTTGGAGAGGCAGGGAGCTGTGGAGTTATGGGGATCTTTGCTGATAGGGGGTTTATTAGTGAAATGTAGTTTCCACGGGACTGTTTGACAGAATTTAAGGGTTACACCGGCCAGTCTGAAGGGGTCTAGGGAGGGAGAGAAAGTGAGACCCTTGTCAAGGACTGAAATTTCATCTTTACTTACAATTTTTGATGATAGGTTGAGGATTTTGTTGTTAGGTGGTTTGGGGGTCTGTGGTGGTTTGTTTTTGGTGGGTTGAGGTGCCAAAGTAATAGGTTTTGGTAGGTGGAGGAGGTCTGCTAAGCAGGGTTTTGAAGCTTTGAGGGGTGGTGACGATGTTTGAGAAAGCCAGGTTTGGGTTGGAATTTGTATGCCTGTCCCCATGGCCTGTTTAACTAACTTAGTAAACTTCCGTAAGTAGCATTGGGTGGAAATGCAGAGGAAAATGGTTGCACATTGGAGGATGGTCGCTGCATTTTTTATCAAAATTGGAGAAATGTGAAATGATTTCATAGTGGGGACAGTTTATGTTTTTAATGTGAATCAGGTAGAGTATTCATCATGGATCAATTTGGTTAATTGGAGGTACTGGTGGAAAGTGTGTACATGAATCTTTGGACAGATGCACAGGTCACAGCCAAACAATGGAAGTTTTATGGTCAGTCCATTTGGGTGAAGGCCAATCTCCAGACAGCAGGCCAAAAAGGCAACAAGAGATTGCAATTTAGCCAAGCTCCTCATGTTTTAACAATTTTAAGAGTTTAGAAGCAGAACTCATTTTAGGGTACGTTGGAGATGTGGAATTGGTGTGGGAGAAGGGGGTAATATAATGGAATTAGAGAGGAACATGAGATTGCATCAAAACACCCACACAATTCTAGACCAAAAAAAGAAAAGTAGTCCACCCGTCACAACAACCTACTTCCCTGGACTACAAAAAATCAATCCCATTCTCCACCTACCGTACACTGAGCTGCAATCCAACCTTGACCTAAAAACCATCTGCCCTACTATGCTCCCCACCTGCCCAAGGGTTGCCTTCGGACACCCACCCAACTTCCGCAATTTACTTGTCCACCCCTGCAAAGTCCACACCCCCACATGTGTATGTATGTGAATGTTTGTATGTATGTATGGACATATATGAATGTATAAAATGCAATGTATGAATGATCACAATCAGAACCTTTCCTATGCCACGACCTTCCCTTGAGAGAGAAGTGGCCTGGTGTTCATTGTTAATGGGCTACTAGCTGTGCAGTGGTCAAATCTCTGCAGTCCGCAGCTGGCCGGTGCATGGAATGGTGTAATACTCCTTCCTGAAAAGGAAGCTGAGAGATTCTGAAAATTTGAAGAACTACCTTCAGTTCCCTATGGCTACACCACACTTCACTTTCATCCAAATTAATTCATGACCTCAGATGTATTTTTTTAAAACATTGATTTATTTGTTAGCAGATACTAACTTTTTTCATATCAGCTTAAGAGGAAACCAATGGAATTTGCTGTCTTAGTAAAATAGGTTATATACTATGTTAAAAATATAATCTAATTAAGATTTTGTTTTTTAAATGTTAGCTCTTCAAAAACAGCCCTTAAATTATACATTTAACAAAATCTTTAATGTCCAGTGCAATTATCGGAGCAATTATATTGTTACAGAGATTCAACTCAAACATTCTTCAGAAGCAGTATCGCTATCCATCAAAACCTCAACAATATTGCTGTTGTGCTATTGGATCAAGAGATAGGTCTTTGTCCGTTTGGCTAACAGCTCTGAAGAGGCCGTTAGTAGTACTACATGAACTTTTCTCTAATTCTGTTTTGGACTTATCATGGAGTTGCACAGGACTTCAACTTTTGGCCTGTTCTTGGGATGGTACAGTTGCTTTTGTGGAATTTACTGAATCAGAAATGGGAAAGCCTTTGACCTCTGATGAAAAAGTAGGTGGTTTATAATTATCTTATACAACCATTTTCCTTGTTTGTGGTTCAACCACCAAAAGGTGTACAATGAATTTGACATGCAACAAAAAATTAATCTAAGTACTAAATAAATAAACATAAGCCAAGTCAGAAAAAAGAATTTATTAACAAAATTAACAATGTTTCATTACTTATTTTTTTACCTTATCAAGTTCAAGTTTAAAACTATAAAAAGATCAAAATAATTATAATGATTAGAATAACATTATTTTAAGAAACATTTGGCAGATAACCAAAAATTAAATTTTTGATAGGCAGTTCATTCTATGCTGATTGTCATAAGTGTTATTCAAATTGTTAGTATCATTTTTTATGTTAATAGCTGTTTTATAGGATCTGATATATAGCATTTCACTCATTAATCTTGTAAAGTAATTTGTTTCTTCATCCAAAATTGATACATTACACCAATCTAATTAATAATTATTTAAATAAATATGTTTAGACAAAACAGAATTATTTTGACTACTACTATTTATATTATTTTTATATTCATTTAACCTAGTTTTTAATGAGTCCTTGGTTTGGCCTATATATAGGCTTTACCAATCCAGAGTATTAATTTTATAAATTACATTATGCTTATCTAAATTTTTTATTTTGTCCTCAATACTTTTTTCGCTATGTTTAAATAGTTATTAGCCTTAAAAATAATTTGGACACCTTACTTGTCTAACAGTACAATTAATTTGTGTTGTAAGCCAACAATATAAGCTATGAAAGTACTTTTTTTTGTCAATTTTAGTATTTAAATTGTTATTGTTATATTTGATATTATTTAATCTGACCCTAATGTACTTCTTGATAAATTTAAGGGGATATGAATTTTTCTTAAAAATGTTATTCTATTCATTGTAATTTTTTTTCTTATTGTAGTTTTAAACTTGAACCTGATAAGATCACAAAATATGCAAATTAAATTTTGTTAATTTCATAAATAAATTCTTTTTTCTCACTTAAAATTAGCTGATGTTTATTTATTTATCAGTTTTTTAATATTACCATTTCCATAATAGCAACAAGTATTTTATTTGATATATATTCTGAATGTTTGAGGTTATCATAATCATAGTGTAGCTTTGTTTTGTTTTTATGACATTTGACATCATATTTTCCTGGTATATGACAAACTTTGGCCTCATGGAAAATGATAGTGGAATCATTTTAAGGAAAACAGTTTTCATGTACCACTGTATAGGAAAACAAATGTTTTTCTATACATCACTATAACAATTTTTGTATTCATTTATATATATATATATATATATATATATATATATATATATATATATATATAAGGAAACTATATATAACATAAGAAAAATTGACGAGGTAAAATTAAAAAACACATTTAGATAGGAAAGAGAGACAGTGAAGTTGACTTACCTGAAATCAATAGTAGGTCCAGTCTGGATGAGGTAAAAGAATATTATGAATTTTTGAGGGACTGAGCTTCCTTTGCCATGAAGAGAGTCTGAACTGTGTGCCGGCTGGCCATGAATTGATAAATTTAAACTAAGTTGCACCAGCTGTAAGATAGCAAAAATCAACACCCAACAAAGCCCACAAATCTGTGTCTATCTGTAAAGTAAAGGTCACAACAATGGAAAAATAATGTAAAAATACATACACACACAAATCTATATACATGATACCCCACCACTAATACTGTATTATTTGCGGACAACATCACCATCCTATACCAAACCTCTTCCGTCACCACAGAACTTCAACCTCTCCAAAGTGCCTTCAATTCCCTAGACTCGTGGTCCAAACAATGAAGAGACAACATCAACCCCTCCAAATCTTCTATCCGACCCTTCACCCTAAAAAGAAATCAACCCACCCAAATCACTCTCACCCTTAATGAAACTCTTATTCCCACACCAAAAAAACGTAACCTACCTAGGTCTCACCCTTGACCTAAAACTATCCTTTATTTAACAAAAACTCCCCACTCTCAATGAACACTAAACGGCTGATGTATCTCTCCGTAATCCAACTCATCTTATCCTATACCTGCCCTATCTGGGGCTCCACTGCCAAGACCCACTCACAAAAGGTCCAAATTACCCAATACAAAATTTTACTCTCCATTACCAATGCTCCTTGTTTCCTAAGAAACTCCACAATCCACAAAGACATCCAAATCCCTACCATCAGTACAATAATAAGCAAATCCATATCCTCACTAATAAAAATTTCCCTAAATCACCCAAATCTGTCTATAGAACAAATTCATAGCCAACACCCACCCCCTCTGCCTTCAAACCACCCTCTGAAACAAAAACTCCAAAGACCTCATACTTCCCCGCCAACACTTGAACTTCCTGACAAATTCTCTTCCCATCAACCCCAATATAACCTTCCTGCCCAATAACCCACTTATTCCATTCTCTCTCCAACACCCAAAGTCTTTACATCTCATCTTCCACCCAAACCACTCTTTGCCAACACAAGCAAACATGTTACTTATTTACTTTATTTATTGTAAATACTTTGTAAATATATGAACACAAGTGTTTTTTTGTTAAATTTATTTATTCTTAAAAATTTCATCCATAGATTTATTTGATTTGATTAAAATGAGTGAAAATCATAACATGGTCACTTGAATTATGTGGAAGTTCTATTGACCTTCCTGCCCTTATGTTCCTTGTAGGTGTATCTGAGGGGGTTGGGGGTGGAAGTTGGAATGTGTTTTGGTTGGCTGTAGAGTTTGACATGTGAGGGAATTTTGGGGTAGGATTGTAGATGTTATAACGGTAAGTGTCAGGAAGTGCCTGAGTGCTCATGGGGGAGGATGTTTGTTGGCTATGGTGAATTTGCATTTGAGGTGTCGGGCAAGAGGAGGTCTGGGGACGGGGGTGTTGTTGGTATAGAATTGTTCTATTGTGGAATTGGGGTGATTGATGGACAATTTTATCATGGAAGAGGCTGATTTGTTTATTTTGGTAACAATAGTGGGGATTTTAATCTCTTGATGGATGATGGAGTTGTGAAAGAACCACGGGGAGTTGGTGATTGTACGGAGGATCTTGTTTTGTTGGGAGTGGGTTTTCACAGTGGAATACCAAATGGGGCAGTAGTATGTCCAAGTAAGAGGTATAGTGATTTGAACTTGTTTTACATTTTTATAGTGAGATGGTTGATGTACACTTGTCAGGAGAGTTTGAAAAACAACTGTAAGATCCTTTAATACTAGTTTCCAAGTATAAAAGAAATCATAATATAAATACAAGCATACATACATAACAATTATCATAATATTATGTTGATACAAGATTTCAACACAATATCATAACTACTGCCACAATGATTAGTATAATAATATTAGAGGATGTTGAGTCCAGAACTTTGCCTAGACTATAAGATGTGCTGGAAGGAGACTTCCCAAAGATGGAGTTCAGCTTCTGATGAGTGGGGGAGGAGGAGAGGGAGGCTTATTTATTTAAAACATAAATTGTGATAATTTGAATTGTGAGTGAGACCTGGCAGGCCCCATTCACCTATCTAAGGGTTAAAATACAGAGGAAGTATTAAATCACACAACTTTTGAATGTTACAAAACAAAAATAAAGTAAAAATTGGCTATGTTTCTGAGCACATTCTGGCATTCACCAAGCTGGAACTATGAGTTACAACTGGTGAAGACACATCAAGTGAAAATGAATTTCAAAGAGTTTAACTGGTCAGCAAAATCACAAATGCTATGTGTGCAGGTACAGCTGTATATATTATTCAAAGAATTGTTGAGTTTAATAAACAGTATTTCAAGTATCTATGTAGAACAAGCTGGGTGGCCAAAATGCCCAGGGATTTATTTATATTAGCCCAGAAAAGTATTTAATCCTTATATGCTAGGGGAGTTTAACCCATCCCATGTTTGTTCCTCAATTGTAAGTAACATGTGGACAAAGATTGGAGATTTATTTATATTAGAGAAATTGTGCATTTAAGATTGTTGTACTCAGAACTTTTTCAACCTCTTCAACCCTCACTCCTAGGGGCTGAACTACAATATAACCATCATGTTGAATGTCAGTATTACTTCCAAAGGCCTGGATTCAATGCCAATCTCTGTAATTTTTTTGCTTCTTTTATGTAACACCCCTCTACCCTCATCTGTAAGGGTGCTCCCTACCATGACAAAAGATGTTTAAATTATACACAAACATCATAGGGAGAAACGGTAACAGTCACATTTACCCGAATAATAATAATAATTTGTTGGGAGCAAATGTCAGCCGTATTCCCATGTTTTAAAACTTTCATTTGTTTTCACCCCTTACACATTGAATATGTATTATTCCATTATTTTTACATTGTAGTAACCTTTTCTTGAAAGATAGACATTTGTTTGGTGTGGATTGTTACTGTCTAATGGCTTGTGTGCCACAATTTGAATTCATCAATTTGTCCTAATCTGGCATGTAGTTCATATCTATTTTCCTGATAAAGGAGGCTCAGTCCCTCGAAAATTTGAAGTTTTATTTCTGCACTGCCTGACTGGACCAACTATTGATTTCAGTGTAATTTGACTATGATATATCTCTTTCCTACCCAAATGTGATATTTAATTTGAATTTTTCACTTAAGTGCTTTATAGATATTGAAAAGAACTTGACCTCTCATTTGGTATCATTATATAAAGATCTTGTCCTTTACTTCATCCAGCTCACCTCAACAATGTGAAGTATTATTTCGAATCCACCTCAAATTTGGTTAAATATTGGCGCCATGTAATTTTATACAAAACTACCAAAACATGTTACTTTTTCAGATACTTTAATAGAATGAGCAGAATTATCTGCATGATGTGATTTTCTCTGTACACTGGTTTCTAGCACATCATTTTCAGTGGAATTAAATATCTATCTCAGACAAAACCCTCAGAAACTGGCTTGGGCACACACCAGCAGGCACAGCTACAATCACAGGTTACACATTGTTCAACCATGCCACTAAATATATTAAAACAATGGAAGTTGGACCCCCAATCGGTCACACCCGATTTCATGTTACTATATATGTGTGTGTTATATATATATATATATATATATATATATATATAAAAACACTATGAATTCAATCATCCACAATTCATTTCACTCCAAAAACATTCAACTTTACAAAAATATGACACCACACAATAGTGCTCGTCGCACAGGATAAACAACAGTATGCGACTGTTGCAATGTGATTGTAAAATGAATATTTTGTGAATTTGAATAAGTAAATAAAAGTGTTTTACAGATCTGTAAAGAATTTTGTTATTGTAATCTTAAAAATATGGTGTAGTTTTGAGTTTAAAGTTGTACTGCATGGTAGAATAATTAAAGGTGGAGAAACCGATTATTTTGGTTGACCATTGAAAGATGTCTAACATTGTTTAATCCAATAAATATTTGTTTGTTGAAGTATTTAGTTGAATAATAATTACATTTTATGTAATAGTTAAATTTTCAATAAGAAACTTTGTAAAAACATCTATTAACATTTACTGACTTGTTAATCTCTCTGTAATTGATTTTAATTCATCCACAATTTATTCATTGCACGCTTTGTGCACACTATTATTATTATACTTTTTTCATTGCATCTTCAGAATTTGTAACAAATGATTTTATAATTAATGAAAGATAGAGTTGTCAGGGACGTTAAGTATAATTTTAATTGTATTATAAATTATAGTTTACTTGGTCCAATTTATCAAAAAAGTCTGAAAAGTAAAAATATACTTCATTAAATTTTTAACCTTCTGCATCCTTTGATTAAAATAAAAGTCTGAAATTAAACTAGTATCAACATTAAATAAATTAAATGTCAAAGGCTTCACAAGAGAGTGATTGAATCTAATCACAAGTTATGAATTCATAATGTTTACAGAATGTGCTGCTTGAACGAATGTACGGCAAGTCATTGGCTTCTGAAGGATCAAACATAAATACATTCATTGTGGAGACACCAGAACTTTTGAGTGTTCAAGAACATGCTGAACGTATAGCTACTTCTCAAGAGCAACCACAAGCTCCTGCTTCAGAACTGCCAGCTACGCCAACTACACCATTAAAAGGTCCACTAAACAAGCAGATAGAAACTCGTACTTCTGATGGTAAACGACGTATAACTCCAATGTATATTCCACCTGCACCTGATACTGGGTAAGCCGTATCCCCCAATTGTGTACATGTGTACGTACTATACTGTTATTTATCCATTGTCATGATGAGAGAGATAGAATTGTTGGTTTTTGTAGGTGTAGATTGTTGCTGTTGAACTGCTCATGCACTAGGGTTTGAATTCGACACTTGAGTGGCTGGCTGGCATGACATTCAGACATTTAAAATTACTTGATTTTGGTGCATATATGAATCCTATGATCCATAAATTCTGGGTGCCAGTTTATTTTTTAACAGATAAATAACCAAACTTTATATTCCTTTCAAAACTTTATTCGATGAGACATTAACATTTATTCAAGGCAGGTATTTTATCGATGATAACATGTTGCCTGAATTACAAAGTTTTTCCATTCTTTCTGAGCTCCCATCCTAGACTGACTCAAAAAATGTACCAACACAACTGCATGCTTGATCCATGAAGCTGTCAAAGAATGTCTTAATAATGCAATACAACAGGGACTCAGGTCCTCAAAAATTTAATTTTATTTATGCACAGCCCAACTGGAACAACTATTGATTTCATCACTCTTTTTGGGAATACAATTTGTAACATTCCCAGTTGGGTTAAGATGAACCTTCAGGCTATATGTCCTGGTACTTACAGGTCAGAGCAGGCTTGCTAAAACTGAACTGAGTAGCAGACAGTTTAATGCTGAGGGGTTCATGCTGTGTAATTTGCTTGCTTGCTTACGTGATCAATGTCTGAATAGGTTTGCACATGTATGAAATAACAACTAGTTTTGATGATTAAAAGTGATTTTATTAAATTTCCAAATTTTAGAGTTCTATGAAGAAATTCTATCAATTTTATCCCACATATTTTATTTACAAATGCATTAGAATTAGTTAATAATATTAAAGACAAAATTAATATTCTTGAAAAACATATTGTAGTTTCAAAATTATCTCTACTAATTGCAGTGCCTCTAATATAGGTCAAACAAATAGATTACTAAAAACCTTTAATAATATGCACAAAAATAATTTTAAATTAAATAGTTATAAATGCTCAGTTGTATACAAACACATGTACCTTCATAATCACATATTTGATTGGGAAAATGTAATAATTTTAGTTGAACAATTAAGATATTTTCATACATTGATGACTGTGATGTTCCAAATCTGTTCCACTCCAACAGCCTTAAATATAAGATCAGATATAAATAATTTAAACAAAATTTATGATACGTTATTAATTTAATATTTTAGACATTTTTGTAACCTAATATAGTAATGAAATTCAATACTTTATAATATTAAATAGAGATACGGGCAACAATACATGGTTTTTGGCCACACTTCAGTATCATGTATGTGATTAATTTTGGTTGCAACAAGAAAGGCAGAAAAACCTTGCCATAAAATATTTTGTAATTATTCTTAGAAAACTTTATTTACTCATGTCAGTAATTTATAAATCGTAGATTAAACCTGAAGAGGTCCCCACTAAATGTTGGTTTATTGTTTATGTTATAAACAATTTTCTGACTCAAGGCCATTTGTTTACTTTTTTATATTTTAAATATATTATATTTATTTTTGTAAGTTACTACTTATTTTTGTGCCAAGATATTTTCCATTTGTTTAATCAAATTTAACGAAATATGTTTGTTATGTGAAGTATTCTTTCTCATTAATATAATTTTGAACCTTAAACTTGATTATATTTACTTAATTTGATGAATTAAAATTTTATCACAATGTTATTAATAAATATATTTCAAATTAGAAAAAAATAAGATAAATATTATTTTTTATAGAGATGTGCCCTTGCCATTTGGAACAACTAGTCAGCACCCAACATTTAGTAGCTCTTCTGAACCAAAGAGCCGTATTGTAATTGAAAAGAGAGATGATGTGGTGAGGCCAAATGTAAGTGTTGGTGGAAATACCAGCAAATCTTGTGATGCTGCATTAACAGGACTATCACAGGTGACTGGTACAAGTGGTGGTGTGCCCAGTGTTGCAGGCACACAAGTTCTTGTGTGTAATAGCTCAGAGAGTATACCAACTGAAAAAAATTTAGCTGGAAATACAGAAACGTGAGTAATATTATTTGGATTTACAGTGTTTCACTAGTTGTAATTTGTATCAATTATGCTAGTATATATCTAATTATAATTTATTTCCACAATTGATTAAAAAAGTCTGTATTTGATTAAGACTAATTAGATAAAGAAGTAGTCAATTAATAGACAAATTTAAGTCATAAAATAAATACCACACAATGTTTCTGCGATTATTGTTGCTTTCATCAGGTGATTCAAAATTGTAAGAGCTGTAATAATGGCACCTGAGTTTTCACCTGGTTTGTGTGGTGAGTTCTTGGAGCTCTTATGATTTTGAATCAACAAAAATTTCAGAAACAACTTGTTGATTTTATTTGATCACTTAAATTTGCACATTAATATCCTTCATATAATTATTTCCACAATATGTGATTAAATAACCAATACATAAAAAATTGTACCTTCATAAATTTTGTATTCTTTGCTTCAAGTTTTTAACAATTTCATTTAATTTTACTCTTGTCTACTACACTAACATGTGTTGAATGAACAAAAACTTGGAACAAATGTTAGTCATCTTGTTTAGCCTGAAATTTTTATCCAAAATGTTTCAATGGAATATTCATAATATATCAAAACTCTCTTAAAATTATCAAAATAGTGTAACAATTTATGACTAGACATTATTTTTAAATTATTTATTATTATATTATTCCTGGAGGGTTAAGTTTAATAAACTCTTGTGACTACCAAAAATGATTATGGAAAAGTATAATTTTAATAAAACCAAAATCATTCATATAAATTTCAAAGCATTTCGCATACATTCTTAAAATTTTGAATCAATTTCAATAATACTTTTTACACATGTAACTTACGATCTAGAATCAAACAATGTTGAGGTGATCCACCACCACAGCATATGGAATGGTTTGGGGCGGGGGTGGGTTGCACTTAAAAAAAAATGGAAAACAACCAATATTAGCATTAAATAAATGGTTTTGGGCTTTTCTGAGGTTAATACTGTCACTCTCAATGTAGTTAATGTTTTACTCCTTTAAAGCAGGCATGGCTGGGAAGTAGATACTTTTAAAACTTTAAGGTTATGGAGTACTGTATATTATTTTCACTTTCTTAAAGGTAACGGGTATATTTTTTGCTCTACTGGGATATTCTGTGACTATTATCTTACTGTGTTTTTAATGACTCTATTAGACGTCCATGAGTATTATTTGGTCTCTTAATATACTGAGATACTTAGTTGCCTGAATGAAATGAAAGGTAGATGGTTGATCAATTTATTTAAATGCATTGGTCAAAGTCTGTTGGCAATAAATAATATGTGAAACTTAATCTGACTATTAATATAAATATAATTATTGAAATTATGACATAATTCAGAAATTTATTATATAATTTTATATACAGTACACAAAATGTTTCTTACCTATCATCACCTCTTCAGTTTCATATAGTTAACAAGATATTAATTGGGTGGATATAATCCATTATAAGAAAAATTTAGGCTGTTTCTATCAACATCAAAGACCAAAAAAAAATACTACTAATAAATATTAACTAACACACAAACTAAAGGTGACATCCTACATTTCTTTATCTTCCACTCTGCACTTCAATTATTTGCAAAAAGCTAAAAAAAAAATAGAAAAAAATTTATAATAATTTGAAAATGTGAGAGAATGTGTGTCGAATACAGAGTTGTGGTAGTTTTAATCTTACTGAAATTATATTTTTGCCCCAATTATTTTTATTACACTTAACTCATCTGGAAAGGCATTAATAAAACTCAGTGACTACCATAACACCAGATTTGACACCCATTCTGAGTCATTGTTAAATCACTATTGTTATCACCACCACCTCTCACCTGCACCCACCATTAAGGGTGTCATCATGCCTTTAGTAGTTGAAATTAGATTCTCAAATCATCGAGTGACATGAAACTGAGTGATCCTGTAAACTATTTATTTGGTACCACTATAGGCCATTATTGCATATATTAAAATTGCCACCCCCTTAATCCCCCGTCCATAAGAGTGCTAGAGTTGTCTTAAATCTGCAGTGTCTTAAGTGGCATGTGTATCAAGTTTGGTTGAAATTGTTCCTCACATTAATTAATAACTTAATTTACAGTAATAATCATGCATAATAAGATAACTAACACATTAAGCATTCTATTAATAATATTATGCTTTATTTTGTAAAAATGCACCTTTTGGGAAAATGTCCCATTAGGATATTGATGTTCAGGATATTGTTATCGGCAAAATGTAAATCAGACAAGTGTCTGTCAGGATTTTGTACTAGACCCATGAGAATTATATTTAAAGAGAATTGGGAACAATATACAAAATTTATAAATAACAAACACAGACTTTTTCTCACTTCGTTTTCCCAAAGAACTAACATACTGAGTTGGAACCATCTAATGAGTGAAAGCCAGAAGCTTTTTATTCAGTGCCCATCAACTTTTAGTTAGATAACACAAATTTTGATAGATAAATTGTTCTTAAATTATAGTTATTTTTTAAAAAGGTAATTTTGGATATGTCTTAACCATTGTTATTTCCCTTAATCTATATCAGTACACCTAATGAAGATAGCAGTGCAAGCCATAGAAACATTGTGTTTAAATTCTTTACTGATCCATTTGCAAATCTGAGAACTATTTATGAATTATCTGTGCCATTAAAACCCTCACTCTCTAATACATAAATTATTTTCCTGAAATTTTTAATTCTGTGAAATATGAATATACTTGTTAAAATAGACAAAATAAACAATGTTCTAACCATATTTCTATGGGAAAATTAGTACATTTCACATATTTCCATTATTTTCCTTCAGAACTGTTTGGGAAACATCCTCTACTAGTTAATAAATTTTATTAATTTATCAGATCTCAAATTAATGAATTTGGAAGTAGGGCAATTGAATTACCGTGTTTAAGTACTACTCTATGAAGCTATTTGTCTTCTGCTTCGGGTAAAGAAACGTTCTTGTGACTTGTCCAGTTTGCAGTTTAACTAACTCATCATAAAAATTCTAACCGTTCGCCCATTAATGAGTTTTCCTTATTTAATTTGTTGCCACTTACAATTGCAATTCTTTCAGGTTTTCCCCCTTTTTTCAGATATAAATTTGAGAATTTCTTCTGTTATTACAAAATTTGAAAAAGTATCATTAATCACATTATTTTTCAGAAAATTAGAAGTACAAAAGGTTGAAAGAAGTGCTCCTATAGCTGTAAAACGCCGCCTAGAAAAAGATTTAGTTGCTAGTGGGAAAGTGTCTACTGCTAAACGTATAAGGCCTATACCTGTCTCAGATAAACCTGTACATCAACCAGAACCTACTGCTGTATCTCAGTCAGTTCACACACCAGACCATTCAGGCTTATCATTACCAATACTTCGAATCAGCCAGAAAGCTTCAGTACAGGTGACAAAGATTTATGTTTTCACAAATATTTTATATGTAAAAGTGTTTATATTTAACTGATTTGACTTGCTTTGCTTATTATTTATTTTCTATGCTTACTGAAGTTCAAAGATTTGTATATGTGATTTAGTACTAAATTAATCATAATTGTTGATTACAAATAATATCAATGAATAAATAAGTTTACATGGTAGTCAATATAACTAATATCTTTAATTTCTCTCAACATGAAGTCTGATAATTCACCTTGTATTATCCTCATTACATACTTTTAGACTAAAATGACAATTTCTCTATGGAATTACTTGAATATAATGCCATGAATGAAAAGAGCCACATGCAATTGTTTTGTAACACTGTAATTTGACATAATTTTGAATGCACATGTTGCTGTTATTAAAGTATTGACATTCTCTTTTAAAATTTAGTTTATAATCTAGTGAAAGCTCAAGGAATTTTATACTTTCAACCTCACTCATTAATTACCTTGTACTGCTGTTCTTAAGTAGTGTAGCCACAATTGCATATTTTATACTGTTAGAGAATTTATTGGTTAGTAATGAGCAATTAAAATTGGAATGGCTGTCTCAATATACAGATCCAATAATCAGGAATGCCAAATAGTGAGATCTAAATACACTGGCACAGGCGGAGAACTGCATCAAACTCTAGACTCTTAACACACAAATTATGTTAGTAGTTATAAATAAAATACCCAACTGGTTACCAAAGGTCCATCCTGACCACTAACTTTCTAATGCCATCACCCAGAATAACTTTTCTTTTCTAGAAAGAATCTACCACCAAATAATTGACACAGTTATGGGCACCCAGATACTACCTCCTTTGCCAACTTATACATGGGACTACTGGAACATTAGCATTTAAATTACTCTCTCCTGCCACTTTAATCTGGTTCTGGTTCATATATGATATCTTAAAACTATGGACTCACAGACCCGATGTCCTTTCCAATTTTATGAAAAACCTAAATACCAAATTCCCCACTTAATTCACTTGGAACTATTCCCCACTTACTTGATGTGGATATACATCTCAGTTCTGGCCTAACCACCATATATGTCCACAACAAACCTACCAATACCTTCACTTCACCAGTTGTCATCTTGAATACACCAAACATTTCCCTCCCATACAACATCGCCCTTAGAGGAGCACACAGTTACTCAAACTTGGAACAGTTGAAGCTCCTACATCAAACAGATCCACAATGCTTAAATAGATTATGCCCAACAGACCTCCTCCAAATACCCCATGCCCCTGACTTCTGTCTGTCTGGATTTGTAGACTCAATGCAAGTGCAATCACTTGACCTTGATTCTTTTGTACAATTACCATTCTTAACAGAAATACAAGGTCAGTAATTGCCCTAGTTATGAACATTATTTGTGGACAAACAATTGAATGTAGAAAATGTTTAGATATACAGGTGTATGGAAAAATCTCAACATTTTTAAACATACCTTATAGATATGCTCCCTTTGTGACCCTGCAAACATCAAGCTAGTAGTCCAATTCATCCCATGCATGGTGAAGTGAATCCATATTGACTGCAGCAATGGCATTGATAATGTGGGCATGTAGCTCTGGACATGCTTACCACCTTCAGAAGGTGCAGGAAATAGTACCACAAGATTTTGTACCTGGTATAAACTTTGTACTGTGGTTTCTACATCAGACTGTTAATGATGTTGCCTTCCCCACACAGATGTTATTCTCAGATGAGGCCTATTTTATGGTTGATGGATAGTATAATAGTATGGATAGTACAATAGTAGTCACACCTGGAATTACATGAACATCCATCCAATTGCTGTTTGCAATCATCAGCACAGGTTTTCCATCAACATTTGGGCTGGAATTGTTGGGATTCATCTGCTGGGACCTGTAATTCTTCCGAGGAAAGTTACCTGCAGACCACACTTCTGGGCCTGATGGACAGTATACTGCTTGTGGTGCATAGAAATCTCTTGTGCCTGCATGACGGAGCTCATGTTGATGTAAGAGCACAACTGACAACCAAGTATTGGGACCAGTGAATTAGATTAAAAGAACCTGTTGTATGGTCACTGCATTCACTCAATTTAACACCCCTGGATTTTTTATTTGGGGGAATGTCAAGAGTATGTAACTCCGGTTGTAATCAAAGTTTAACTGATTGACTGAATACATGTTGCATTTGATGATGTTAAACAGAATACTGCCTTGCTCGGATGTGTAATGATGCACGGGGCCAACTGTTTGAACATGCCTATTTCAATAAAATGTTATTTGTTTACAATTGTTTGTATTCAATTTCTACCTTTACAGCTCCTTTATCTTTGCCTGTGTATAACTTATAAATAATGTGTTCGAGAGTATATGTTCCTTCACAAAAAATTACCCTCATTCATGGCCTATCATCCCTATCAGTTTGTTGGTGAGGTCTTGTAACACCCTGTATATATATATAACACTTAAGGAAAATGTGATGAGGTCAAATTAAATAAGACTTTTAGATAGGAAAGAGAGACAGCAAAGTCGCCTTACCAGAAATCCACAGTTGGTCTGGTCGGGGCTGGGAGTCTAAAATTTTTTGGGGGCTTGAGTCCCCTTCGTCAGGAGAGAAGATCTGAACTGCGTGCCAGCATATATAAATATAAATGCAAGGAAGGATGTGTGACAATAATAATTGAGATATTTGTTATGGAAAAGAAAAATATATATTTAGTGCCATGCCTAAAATTCAGGCTGGGCATAGCCACTCGGAACAGAAGGATATTCTCCAAATTTTTGGAGGCTTCTTCAGGAAAGAGAGTCACATTCCATGTGCTGCCCTATCCAAATATGTTATTTAATTTAACCTTGTCACATTTTCCTTAACATATGTACATATAAAGGTACCAAATATATTTGAATGATTAGTACTTATTAACAAGATATACTTTGGGAAAGTTTCATTAATACTAATAGCTGAAGTTTATACACATCATGTATCAAATACATACACATGAACTACATGGTATAAGTAAAGAGAAAATATTTAAGTGTATGAATAATTTCATTTCATCATTGTATATTTGTGTGTTCTGTAGCTGACTGGTGGACGACGAAGGGTGGAAGTAGTAAATGGTATTTTAGGTGGCCCTCAAAACCCATTAACACGTGTGAGTGTGTGCCCAATTGGAGATACAGGATTTCCAGAATGGGAAGCAGTGCTGGGAGTTCCTGCAGTTGGTGTGGTTGCCAATAATGATATTATTGCTGTAGCATGTGAAGATTCAACACTTCATCTTATGGAAACAAAAAATGGTAATTATTAGAATAGTTTCCAAATATTTCAATGCTTCCCTTATTCCTGAAATATAAATTCACACATACAAGGTGTGTTCAAAAAGTATCTCGAATTTTGTATTTCTGCGGACTACGATTACAGGGGCATGGTGCATGATGAATTCTTGCTACAGGGTCGTACTGTCAATAAAGAATATTACCTGAAAGTTATGCACAATTTGTGCAAAGCAATCCACCAGAAATGCCAACATTTGTGGAAGAACAAAAATTGGCTTTTGCACCATGATAACGCTCCTGCTCACACATCGTTGCTTGTGCGTGAATTTTTAACCAAAAACAACACACTAGTGATGCTGCAGCCACCTTATTCCTCAGACTTGCCCCCCTGTGATTTTTCCTGTTTTCCAAACTGAAGAGGCCCATGAAAGGGCGACGCTACAACACGCTTGAGGCGATAAAGACTGCATTGAAGGAGGAGCTGAACAGGATCACAACAAATGATTTTTCTTAGTACTTTGAGGATTGGAAGAAATGTTGGCATAAATGTATTATATCAAGGGGGGGGAAGGGGAATTCTTTGAAGGGGACAAAATAGATATTGATGAAAAAATAAATACTTTTTGAAAAAACACCAAATTTATGATACTTTTTTAACATACTTTGTGTCTGTTTAAAGGTATTTTTTCACTTGTTAAAAATTAAACTATTATGCAATAAATTATGACTTCATTGGCTGTTTCTATATTGCATATACAACTTTCTGAGAAAGATAGTAAATGGGAGAGTTGAACACTGAAATCTAGTGAGGAAAAGAAATGGCATAGATTTTCTTCTTTGAGAGGTCATGTCTTCATTTCCGATTAGAAGTCATGTTTTAATTAAGCTATATTGACTCCTTGCTACATTCACAAGGAAAAGTTATGGGTGGCTTACCTGAATTTGAAATTGAAGTCAATCAAGACAGGAGGAAGTTCTTCCAATTTTCAAGGCATTACAGGGTGATTCTACTGTCATGGGATAAACTTTGAGGGTTGGTACAGCTTACTAAAACATACATTTTTTGTATAGGAATGTATAGTTGGAAGTGACATGTTGAGGTACAAACACAAAAAATGAGGCTTGAAAAGAAAAACATTATTTATTTCCAACATCATTACATCATTTCCGGCAATGTTTACAATAAATGCTCAAAATTGTGACCACCAACAGAAGTAGTGTCAAAGGAGTTCCTGATGAACAGTTTCAAATATGTATGCTTGCAAATTACAGATGGCTAGATGCACTACTGCCGTATATCAACATCATTGCCAGCTGCTCACAGCTGTCTAGTTTTTATTAGTAATTGTATTAATAGTTAATTTCCATTAAACTTTATAAATAAACATCTATAAAAAAAAGAATTAATATCCATAAATATAATACTTAATTTACGAAGAAGAAAAATAATAAAAATTATCAAGTTGAAAAGACTTCTTAATCAGTTTATGATATTACCGTATTACTGTAAAATATGTAAAAAAAATAAACAAATTGTCATCAAACTTTGCATCTCAATGTTGTACATTCGTAAAGTAAAAGAGGAAAATTGTGAATTTGATTGGAGTAGTGAGTGGAGTAATTTTAGGCCTTGAAAAAAAATTATCAACATATACCTCCCCATACTGACCACCCCTATTTGCATGACTACATGTAAGAGTGTGTGTGTTGTGTGTGTGTGTGTGTGTGTGTGTGTGTGCGTGCGTGTGCGTATGTGTGTGTGTGTGTGTGAGAGAGAGAGAGAGAGAGAGAGAGCGAGCGAGCGAGAGAGAGAGAGAGAAAATATCTGATAATTCATGCATTTGTGTATATGTATGGTGTATGCAATTATATAGACAGGGTGGTCGACTCGATGTCCCTAATTTCAATTGTATGTTATGAGTAAATGGTTGAAGATAGAAACTTATAACAAAGTTAATATGAAAGTAAAATTCATATTTTTTTTATGTGCACATCACCACATCTCTATGTGAGCTCCAGCAGTCACTGTGATGATATCAAGGAGTTGAACAATTTCTTGTCAAGAACATTGGATCATGTCTTCTGAATAACCTCTTTGATGTGCTCATGAAGTTCTCTTACTGGAGGGGAATTAATTTTATCTTTTATGTAGCCTCAGAGAAAGTAATCAAGCTGTGTTAAATTGGGAGATCTCAGGTGGCCATGCCATCAGTCCTCCCCTACCAATACAACAACCAGGGAAAATTCATATTAACTTCATTGAACAAGTTTTGGAGAAGCCATCTTGTTGGAAAATAATGTTAGCCTTCAGTTGTTCAATTTGTGGAAAAAGAACTGATCCAGCAAGTCAATGTACCACAGACAGTTTTCTCAGCAAAGAAAAATGTACCAGTGACTTTCTTCTGTGACAAACTGCACCAATCATTCAATTTGGGATTATCACAAACATGCTCTTGTGTAGTGTGAGGATTCTGGGATGCCCAGATCCACACATTATGCCAGTTTACCTTCCCTGATTCATGGAAAGTGGCCAAGAAGAAAATCCTGAGTTGGTCTTGCATCATATTGGTGAATACTATTCATTTGGGCCTGTCATTCTACTCAAGATGTTGCAGTAACTGTACTTTATATATATATATATATATATTATAATAGTAAGGATGTGACATTGTCAAAAATAATTGTAATATTGGTATGGAAAGGACAGAGAGATAGGATGTGGCTTACCTGAAAGTGAAGTGTGGTGTAACACTCCTTCCTGAAGAAGGAGGCTGAGAGCCTCTGAAGATTTGAAGAACAACCTTCAGTTCCTCTTGGCATCACCGCACTTCACTTTCAGGTGAGCCACAACCTATCTCTCTATCCTTTCCATACCAATATTGCAAATATATAAATACACACACACAGTTTGAGACTTTTGTGGACAATTCAATCTAATGCTGATTTCTATATTTGAAGTTCCTGTGAACGTCTTAATGATTTTTGGGGACTTTGCTCATAAGCTGCTTGAAACCTTTTTGTTGGATGTTTTGTGACCACCACTTCTTTAACAAAGTTCCAGTAACTAAAAGTGTATAATGCCACTTCTTTATTCTTTTGGCAGCTGGAGAATCATGGTTAAAGACTCACCGAAACTCTTTTGAACACTAATAATTAATTTAAACTCTGCATACCACAAAATAGTTTGCACTTTCATCTGCAGTGTTATAATTTTTATAAATAAATGACAAAACTGTGCTTTGCACCATCTACCAACAGGATTCTAAACCTGTTGAGTTTTCCTTTCATATAACTGTTTCTGTAAGTAGCCAGACAGTTATAATTGTTAATATATAAAATATTAAAATTTTGTATTGAATGAAACTCAAATTAAATGATGTAGCCAATAAACCGACAAAATTAATTGGCATATTAAATGCCACACAATTCTTGCAATACTTGTTGCTTTTCAGTTGGCTTGTGTGACATGTTGTTCTTACAATTCATATGATTTTTCTTCACCTGATGAAAGCAACAAAATTTGCAGAAGCATTATATAGTATTGAATCACTTATCTGTTTATTCTCTAATTCCTTTTCTGCTATCTTCCTCTCTTATGTCAAATTCTTTTATTTCTTAGCCAAAGTTGATTCATTCAATTCTTGTTTAACTATATTAATTAAATTTAAAATATACTTATTGTATATACTAATTAAATCACTTTTACTTAGGACAGCGACCTATACCACCTTTAGTACTGCCTTCAGCTCCTTCACGGTTGGCTCTTAGCGGAAGACAGTTTGTTATGGCTGTTACTTCAAGAGGAGGAGTAAGTGTTTGGAATTTCGAGAAAGGCTGCTGCCTCGTCAAGAATGAGTCACTTCTTCCAATAATGCGCTCTGAACCAGGTAAGTTGTAACATCGGTCATTTCAAGTCTCCTATCTCTTAATATCCATATTATTACATTCTATCAGGTTTTAAATTTAAATTCTAGAGTTATTCTTTGACTATATATCAAATTAATATTAATTTGAATTTTAGAAACTGATTGATTATAATTAATTTATTAGGACACTACCTAAAGAATTCAATGCTTAAAATTTCATTTTGCTAAATTTATATTTTTTTCATTGTTTGGAACTCAGTCTTCCAGCAGTAGATAAGGAGTTAATATATGTTAATTCTGTTTTTAAAATATGAAATAGTAGATGAAGTTGACAGAACATTGACTTTCAGTGCAGTCTTTCATATTTGACCCTACATAGTTCTATCTGTTCTTGATCTTCTAGTAATATTGGATTTCACCATTGTGGGTCACTATTTCAATATCTAAATATCCTGACTGTGTAAAAATCTGTGAAACTTATCATCTACTATTTGAAATATAACTGTCACTGATTTATTTAAACAAAAAAAATGATATTACAATAAACTCTAAAAAGAAGACAGCAAAACATACAAAAAAATATTTGTTTTATGTTGTGTCAGATAACAGTTTAAATAATTTGGATGTATTATGGTCAATAATGCTGTATGGTTACAGTGATAAGTATAACCTTAGACTTCATCAAAGTTTGACAGAGAATTCAAGATTCACTGATATGTTCATACGAAACAAAATTTTATAATTGAAAGTTTTAGAAATTTACTGATGTCCACAGAAATATAAAGCTGATTTTACAAAAATGATATTGGAATATTATATTATTGTTTTAAAATTAAAATTAGTTTTTAATACACAGTTATTAACAATATTATAATGTTAATTCCAGAAATTTAAAGTAACAGATATATATGATTTTGACCATTATCATTCTTTATTATAAAAAATTAAAGTAATAATAATGGTATAAACTGTGTAATATGGTTCCATTTATACTTAAAACATGGAATATTGACTTATAATTTTTTTTTAAAATCATAATTAATTAATACACTATCATTAAAATATATTATTAATAAGAAAAATAGCACCTGAAGAATGGAACACGCCTTCCAGAAACGTTGTGTGGTATTTATATCATCACTTCTTTTGTCTGTATTTGGCTATTTCTCTTATTAATTTTCAAAACACGTAAATTTTTCACTTAAAATATACTTCAATGTTGGCATTAAGCTGAAACTGTTTAATATTATAATTCAGTAAATATGTTGACCAAATTGTTGAAAGCTCCCAAAAATAATAATGTAAAGTAAGTAAACCATGGAAGGCTGCTGGCTGAGAAAGGTTTTAAATTATAAACATCCTTGAAAACATTGTTTGTAAGAATTGAACAGATTATTTCATGTGTGTGTATTTAAATTTTGCTGCAAAGTCAGAGTGTTTGTTCTTTTCTATTGTTATTAAACTTGTTAAGGCACATCAATTTCAGTTTACCTGTCTGTCTACAGGTTCCATTGTAACCATTCTCAGCTGCTCAATAACAGATAAGGGGTTTCCAGTTGTATCACTTTCAACAGGAAAAGCTTTTATGTTTTCTTCAGATCTTAGTTCTTGGTATGTATTTACAATAACTCATTAAAATAAATGGATTACAGAGTATTATATGTTAGCTACCAAAGTATATAAGGTCTATGAATAAATCTTGTTTTGTCTTGTGGTTTGTTGGCATTCTTCTAGGATATTGTAAGGTTATGAATGGTTAACCAGTTTCTTCACACAGCAGCAAATAACTTGCAGGAAGCCCACTAATTAGTTGAAAAATATAAATAATGAATTGTGTTTAGAAAATTGGATTCTAACTTCCATGTTTATATTGCTACACATTAGTAATTATATTTTTTATGTAATTTACATGTTCATGCCACACACATGTAAATAAATTGAGGATTGACTTACATTTTTAAACGAATATAGAAAATAATAAATAAATACATACATAATCTAAATTTGTTGAGGATACAGTGATGTAACTTATAGAGGTACTGTACAGGCAGTCCACAACATAGACCAGTAGTCAGCAACTAGTAACCCGCCATAATTTTTTGTTTGGCAACCAGGCAAAAATGAATTACATTGTTGTGAAGGAAACATATTTGCTTTGTTATAGTGCACATTTTTTGTGAGATGCATATAGTTCATGTGGTTGCTATAATAAGTTGCCATACTATATAAATTCATACTTTCTCAAATCCATTAACACACAAACTTTATTTTACATGTACAATGATAATATTTACTTCGCTTTGGCATGCCTCAGAGGGAGACCCTCAATACACAACGAAATTGTGAGACCCTAGAAAAACTCAAAAGGAACGTTGAAAACAAAATTCTGACAAGAGGAGTATGCTTGTTGACAACACCCATCCACACGCTCTTGGCCACATTTTATTGTATGTTTTGAACCATCCCCTGTATTCCCCTGACTTGGCGCCTTGAGATTATCATCTTTTCACTTCCCTGAAGGCACACATGGATGGAATTAAATTTTCAACTGACGATCAGGTGCAGAAAAAGGTTGTGAAGTGGAGGAAGGAGCTGGCGGGAGAGTTCTCTGAGGAGGGCATAAACAAGCTTGTGCCATGGCTCACCACATGCATTGAACCAGATGGCAATTATGTGGAAAAAATGTCAACAAGAGTATGAACATCCTGTGATTTTTTCAAATATACTTTTTCTAAAAAAATGTAAAAATCTAATACACTTACTTTCTGAACATGCCTTATAGATGCAAGTCACAGATTCCAGGGATTGGCTGAACATGAAGATAGTAGTGTATTGCATAGATCACTTGACGAGATGGACGCCAGTCTGACAACAGTAGTGAAGCAGGCCTCAATTTCCTGTTCCTGACACGCTACAACAGAGCATTCAACTTATGCCCAGCTAGATTAGATTGTGAGCCTGCACCATTTGCATAGAGAAAGAATAAAAATACTTCCAAACCTGATATTGCAAGTAGATCAGTTAACAAAGCAAAGTATATTAGTGAACCTTGTAAAGTAAACTATGCACGATTATTGGAACCCAAGAGCCCCAATCCAGAAAATACATCTATAGTGATAACAGATTCTGGAAAATTCAGTTCCAGGACGACAAAACTAGGTTTACAGTCAACTCGTGCAACGAAACAAAATGCTTCCAAGAAAGACGTAAAAAGTTACTCAACATTTTAGAGCATCTCCTGTAACTTTCCCTGTACCAGACAAACATCTCACATGTACATCTAGATGTCATTGGACCATTTTCTCTCGTTTAACATTTTCGCTTCTTACAATAATTGATTGAAGCCATTTCTTAAACGGATATCACATCTGAATCTGTTGTCAATGAATTTTTTTTTTCTATTTGGGTGTCTAGATTTGGGCCTTGTGTACTTATTACTACAGATCAAGGTGCACAATTCAAGTCTGTCATATTTAATGGCCTGGCCAATTTAGTGGGTTGCGGCAGTAAGTGCACTTCACCTTATCATTTTGTAAAAAATTATTACCCAATTTTCTCCCCAATTCAATGATGGCTTGCTGAGAAACCCAATTGATTCAGATTGCTCTTCATCAGGATCATTGCCTTCATCCAGGTTATTTGTTTCATAAATAATTTTAACTAAATCATCTTCATTTAGTTCTTCATCAGCCATTATTTCTTCAATATCTGCCTCAGGTAAGTCTTCAAATCCTTCTCCTCCTATAGTATGTGCCAACTTGGTGATCTGAGAATATTCATCCTCTAATGGCAATCTATAATTATCACCTTCAACAGCATCTGGCCATAGTTATTTCCAGCAGGCATTGAGCATTGATTGTTTAATTTGGGTATGACAGTCCAACATGCTTAACACAATCTAAGATTGTAAATTTCTTCCAAACAGCCTTAAGAGTAAGAGATCCATCATTCTTCATTTGTCCTAAAATATACTTGAAGGAGTGCTTGATATACAGTGCCTTCAAAGTCAAAATTATTCCTTGATCTAACGGCTTTAATATTTAATTAATTATTTGGTAAAAAAAACTATGACAGTGACCCACCCAATTAGGTTTTTGATGTTTATTTCTTTAAATGAGTGTGGTGTTTTCTAATTGTCAATAATGAATGGTTTCATTATATGATCACCTGAAGCGTTGCAACAAAAAAACAACTGTTATATGACTTTTTGTGCCTTATGACCACTAGCTGATTTGCAACTTCAGGCAAATAGGTTGTTTCTGGCAACCCCCCCTAAAACAAAAACAAAAAAACCAGACTCATCAACACTGCAGACCCAGTCTGGAGTGTAGGAGTTAGTGGCAATGATTATGACGGATTTTGTTGTGCTGCATCCAAATAAGCAGATGCTCTTTCACCTATCTATCTTAGGTTATGGAAAGAATGTCTCTGTTTAAATCTCTCAAACCAACAATGGCTTGTGGAAAAAAATCTTCATTTCATCTGAAGTTGTCGGTAACTGATTCTTAAGTGTATCATAAATCTTCAAAGTCTTATTTGTAATGTCACTGGAATCAATTGGAACCAGCATTTGAGTTTGGCACTTCAAACATTGGACAATGGATCTGTTTGGTTTTGGAAGTTCTATTTTTACATGACAGTGGTATAGGGTAGATATTTCAAAGATAGTATGATTTTTGGGGTCTGGGGATAGATCCAGGAAAAATAGGAGAAGCAATGCTTTTGTAACCTGGTGTCTAACAGGTAAAATTTGGGTGGGTGAAAATCCCAATTCTTTAATTTCTGTTAATATTATTGATGTATTTGAATTGGGCTTCAAATGACATCGTTGAACTTTCTCTCGTCTCTAACTTGCGGTGCTGTTGGATTTTGGTGGTCTAGACCTGCAAATGGCACTGCATACCTCTTGCCTTATCTCCTGGGCTACTCGCATCCAGCTGCTTGCCCGATAGGTTAACAATCACCCGTTGTGTTACAGGACCATTCTCAGTCTTAGATGGTTTTGGTAGACGCTCAAACTTTCTAATTTGTCTAACACTAGTCTTCTTCGAGAAATTGTGTATCTGAGCAGTGATGGTATTGTCCACAAGATCCCAAATCGTGTTAGACATCCGGCCAGCCAGCAGATGGAAAATCTAGTATGATGGAAAATTCTATGAACAGGTTCGATGGAGTAGCCATGGGGTCACCTCTTTCCCCGGCGATTGCCAATTATTACATGGAACACTTTGAGGATAAGGCTCTGGATAGTGCTCCATTACATCCGAAACATTTCTTTAGATATGTTGATGACACTTTTGTCGTATGGCAGCATGGAGCGGAGAAACTGCAGATGTTTCTTGAACACCTAAACAGTCTGCATTCTAACATCAAATTTACAATTGAGGTGGAGAAGAATGGGTGCCTCCCCTTCCTAGATGTTCTAATCCGGAGGAAACAAGATGGTGGACTTGGCCATTCCGTTTATCGGAAAGCCACACATACAGATCGGTATTTACATGCCAGCAGCTTCCACCATCCGTCACAGAAGAGTGGAGTTCTCTCAACCTTGGTCCATAGGGCCAGGGTGGTATCCGACAAAGACAATTTAGCTGGTGAATTAGAACATCTTAAAACCGTTTTCCGCCAGAACGGATACAATCC
Organism: Zhengitettix transpicula; assembly: GCA_037074705.1. NCBI lineage: Eukaryota > Metazoa > Arthropoda > Insecta > Orthoptera > Tetrigidae > Zhengitettix > Zhengitettix transpicula. The sequence continues at coordinate 180,744,989 of CM073591.1, read as the reverse complement.
CGGCCAGATAAAGAGGGCACTTGCGCTCTGAAGGGAGAAAACAGCAGAGGAAAAGGAAATTGCCGTCAACCATGCTTACATTCCTTTCGCCGGTAACATCAGCAATCGTATAGGACGGCTACTGGCCAAGCATAACATTGAGACACAAAAGAAAATTAAAGAAATGCTTGGCTCGGTTAAAGACCGTATAGGACTTCGTACACCTGGGGTCTACAGCATACCGTGCGAATGTGGCAAGAAGTACATCGGCCAAACTATTCGCACGGTAATGGACATCAAAGACATCTGAAACTAAAACAACCAAATAAGTCAGCAGTTGCAGAACATGCCATAGAATCCGGCCATGACATAAAGTTCAATGAAACCAAAATCTTGGATCGTGTCAATGGTTTCTGGAGCAGCATAATCAAAGAGGCCATACATATTAGGACACAAGACAACCTGCTAAACCAGGACACAGGGTTTCAATTGAGCAAGACTTGGGACCCAGCTATAACATTGTTAAGACAAGGGGTCCGGAGCTCTATTGTGGCTGGGGTTGCTGAGGGTAATGTACCTCGGCGAGTGGCCGACCTTTCGACTGATGCTGACATGGCGGAGGCGGACTGTTGACTGAGCGCTGATTGGCTCTCACAGCGTGATGATTCAGTGGAGGATATATATAATATGCAATAGAATGGTTCCGACACTTTGCCTAGAAGATGACGACAGAGCTTTTAGTCGTCGAAACGTTGTGTTCTACAATTATGCAAAACCCGGTTGAGCTCCGAGAACAATATATTGAGAGAGTGGTAGTTAGATCACTAGACTCTTTTGTAGACTGATTGAAGTTTTTACCTTTGAGATCTATATTCATGGTGGAGATGGGACATCTCTCGCTGTCACGTGTATTGTTCCTTTCATTGGGTGATTAAAAATAAAACATGAGAGCCAGGAACAAAACAACCACACAAATGCAGTTGACAAACTCAAAAGCGAAGTTTTACAGAAGGACAATGGGAAAGTAGAAGAGTTAGCATAACAATAAAGGATCATAGCTGTTGTTGAGTTTTATAGTATCAGTTTTTACATTAATTGTTGGATTTAATATGAAGCGTTTCTGATATAATGCTGGAATGGTTCATGATGTCAACATGTAAAAGCTTAACATTATGCCTATCAATCCATTTGAAACATTCTTTTGTGCTTTAAGGGGTAGTTACATAGACAATTTGAAACATTCATTTGATTGGCAAAATGTTAAGAATTTAGACGTTGACACCAGATGCCATTCCAGAATTATATCAGTAATGCTTTTATATTAAATCCAAAGTAATATCAATTAAAATAAATTAACATCTGAATGAAAACTCAAAAGCTTTTGAGTTTTGTCAAGTGACAAGTGCCGTTGTGTCACTCTATGCTCTTCTTCACACCTTCACAAGGATTCCAGAAACATTGTGTGGTATTTATATTATCACTTTTTGTCTGAATTGGCTATCTTTCTTATACAATGTCAATTAAGGTAAAACAAATATTACAAAACTCAACAATAGCTATGATCCCTTATTGTTACAGTAACTCTTCTGCTTTCCCATTGTTGGTGCAATTTATTTCGCTTTTTAGTTTGTCAGATGTATTTGTGTGGTTGCATTGCTCTTGTCTCTCATGTTTTTTTCCAATCATATGATGAAATAGCTTTTAACATTTTATACTTTACGGCCAAATAGAAGCTACTGATTCACTTCTCTGAGATGCCAAAGAGCTATGTGAAAGTGACCATCATAAATTTTCTCAACAAAAGGCTGTTGCTTACATAAATCCCCTGTGATCTTCTCGTCCCATCCAAGACGCTCCACAAATTATATTTAATTTTAAACAATGTATGAGGCATTTAGAATTTTGCCTCATTACAATAGATTGCTTATTGTCACAATTCTGACGTATAATAGGGTAGCATCAATAATTATTGTACTGGTTAAGAGAAAAATATAAAAATGAATTTATTTGTTACAAAATATATCATCTTTAATAATTGTTATTACTTGCAGTAGTGGGGATACTTAGAATTCTTAGGCTTTATTTTTACAAAAATTGCTAGGATTGGACATACATAATTATAATAGACTTTACTCCAAATAAGAGAAAAAGAGCAAGGCTCTATGCTCTTTTCAAAATATATAAAGATGAACTGACCTAGAGAGACACCAGTACCATATTAAGTTATGTATGTGCAAAATGACTATGTATACAAAATGAAATAGAGGTCAACAATCTGACATGGGAATTTTTTTTTTTCATTTGGTATATATGTTGTAATAATAAGCTCAGTAGCTGTTCTTATTACCAAGAAAGTAGGAGGTGATGTTCGCCGGAACTGTGGTGATCTCGAAGATCTAGTAGAGAAGTGTTCACCTCCAAGAAGGATAGATATCAAGGATTGACAATAGGACAGAAGGTAGGAAAGAAAGTTCTCCGGGATGTGGAGTCTACGTCCAACTTTCAGGACGGCGAGGAAGTACTAGCTGCAGGGAGACAGACTTGAACTACAGAATAATTGAAATAATTATTGAATGTACAGTCAAAATCAATAATAATCTGAAGGTACAAAGTTTGAGTACATGAATCAGCCAGGTGCTAAGCATACACCTGGCTGAATCCAAATCATGAACTGGTTATGAGAGTCGTGCCGCAGGTTTAAATAAATCTGGGCATGACCCATATTTTACAGCTGAGGAATGTGGAGTTCACGATTCAGCAAACAAGAGTCAGCGTTCTCAATTGAAGCACCTCACTTGCAGTTGCGACTGCTTGCTCCAAATTCCTTGCTTACTTAATACTACATTACAATGTTAAAGGATTGTCCAAGAAATCCAATAGCATTATTACAGAATAAGAAAATTGTGTAGAATAGCTCATGATGTAATGTGTTAATTCAGGAAAGTCCTATGCGTTAGATTTATATTGTAGTGCAGTCTAGGGTAATTCAGATAGAACTAAATAACTTGTCCAGTTACTAAACTGTAGTGTAGATGAGTCATGTCATATTCTAATATTGATCCAATTACATATGATGATATTTTAGTTGATGTTAGTATGTCTTATATTTTGTTGTTGTTAATTGACATGTACACAATGTTTATAAATGACTATTACCATCACGGGTGGAAAGAATAACATTGTGAAGCTGAGCCTTTTTTATTTATTTAATCGGTTATGATTATATTATAATAATATAATATTAATGTATTGTGTAAACTTCAGACTTACCCATAGTTATAAACATACATTAATAATATCTCCTCTTGTAGGTTATTATTGGGAGATAACTTGGACCCCGTTCAGCGATCATGTTCATATAGAGGATTTTCACAGCTTTTGCCTTCTCAAGGAAATTCAGCTCTACCTTTGGCTTCTGTACAATCGCATATTAAGGGGTAAGTATCTCTTTTACTTCCTTTAGAAATAGGTGAAATTATATTTTTATAACAGCGATTAATCACATCCTAGATATTAGTTGGAAATGTATTTAAAAATATATTTTAATGTTCTACAAATTAAACAACACTACCCTCATAATTCATTTGGCTTTTACACCCCTCTCTACATTTCAAACAATGAACTGACCTATTCTTAGTCATATAAATACTCAGTTTTTTTATATCTGGCAGCATTACTCTACATAATTCGTATTCAAATTATTTCACTTTCCAATCACTAGGATGCTTGATATCAGATAGCCTTTCTGTCTGTAACATAGAAAAATTCTAATCAACGAGTATTTCATGAATTTGTCCAATTTATTAATATTACTTAACTAATCCTGTTTGAAAAAATAACTGTATACACAAACTTTCTTCAGATCAGTTTATGTTAACAACATTTTTGTGCCTTTTGTAATGCCTCTTTCAGTTTTTAAATTAACCCACTTTTCAAAAGTTTTCTTTAAAATGTTTACTTTCTCTCCATTAACATAACAGGAATTCCAGAATTATTTTTTCTGAAACAATTACGCACATTTTAATTCATGTTTCATCACTTTATTAGGTATACCTTTACCAACTCGTTAAAGTGACATCAATACATCTTTATTGAAATCACTACACACTTACGAGGCAATTTTAAACTGATGGAAGACATTTACACAAGTCCATTCCAATATTTGAATTATTAAATTTCCCTTAAGTTAAAGTTGAGTCCATGTCTGTATGAAAACTATACATACGTCCAAAAAGAGAATTGTATGAACAAAAGACAAGCACAGATAAGTGGACAGCCTGTTTCTTCATTTTTATTGCACAAGTTCAAAAATCCTTGCTCAATCTATAAAAATACATGTTTGTGTGTTTAATATCACGAAAATAAGTATTTTTATTATTATTTCAGAATATCAACCAGTGCTGGAAGACTCCTTAATGGATCATCTGTTGGTCCTCTGTGTACGGTGACATTTCTAGAAACACAATTGTCAGCTTGCAAAGTATTGGAATCGAAACAAGAATACCACAGCTGGCTTATGTGTCTTGCAAGATTTCTTATTCAAGAAGGTAATTATGTTGGTTCCATCTGTTTTATTAATGTTTCTGTAATACAACACAAATGCATGTGTGCACTCACACACACACACACACACACATATATATATATATATATATATATATATATAGATATATATATATATATAGATATATATATTGTAATGCCTGGTAAGTGAGGTACTGTTTCGGATGGATAATCTGGACTGTGGGAGGGGCAAGTTTTGTAATGTGTTTATTTAGGACTGGTCTTGAGAATTCATAACTGTGCACATGCGTATGGTTTTTCTCAAACTAAATCTGTTAAGTGAGGCATTGTTTCTGATGGATAGCCTGGACTGTCGGTGAGGCAGTTTTGTAACGTGTTTATTTAGGACTGAGTATTTCTTCGTTTTGAAAAGCTGGGTGTGTGAGGGTGCAAAAAGATAAATAGTCCTGTCTCGATTGTCAGCTTTCGGACATGACAGAGTAGTTAGCCATTTGCTGACTAAGGAACTGCTGCTGCATAATATAAATCTCGGGATAATGGAAGAAACTGTCAACGGGGATTTGCGACGAAGTTTTGGAACAATGGAAAAAGGAAAAGACTGGGGGTATATAAGCGGGAGATAAGAGAAGTTAGTCGTGAGGCGATCACCGAAGATGGTGAATGTGTTTAAAAAGGAGTTATTCTGCGACCACCGAAGATGGTGAATGTGAAAGGAGGGAGTTATTCTGCGACCACCGAAGATGGTGAATGTGTTTAAGAAGTGAGTTATTCTGTGACCACCGAAGATGGTGAATGTGTTTAAGAAGTGAGTTATTCTGCGACCACCGAAGATGGTGAATGTGTTTAAGAAGTCAGTCGTACTGTGATCAGCGAAGCTGGAGAATGTGACTAGGAGAAACATCAGTTAAGGGAGGAGAATGTGTTATAAGTTGCAGTCTGTGAGAGAAATAGCCAAATATTCATCGATAAACATTTTGTATGCTGAAGTCTAATCTATTCTAATCTCAAAATTAGACCACTGTCTTCGATTGTAGGAGACCAGGACACTGCATCCAGCGTCTAGTAATCTTCAGAATGAGCAAGTGATATGTCCTTCACGAACAGAGAACCAACTTTTGTCAAACCAACAGTGTGTGTTAGAATCAGTGTTTAAAACGGCCAGTATATAAGGTGTGTGTGTACGAACGAGCCAAATTTTCCTGAGTAATCGTAAGTTGAAATTTCATGGTATTCATAGATGTACACCGAATTAAAAGATGAAGTCAGATATCGTTCTTTTCTTTTGTGTTAGTAAAATAAATTCTTTAAATTTAAAATCAATCTAGTAGAATAAGTTTATCGATAATTAATTTGTCTATGTCATGACGAATAAATATTTCCTTTTAAATTAAATGTAAATTTTTGTTTCTTTGATTATGTTTAAATGTTCTGCCGTTATCAAACCCAGTTAAGACCTTTGAGAGAATGAGACCCTTTTTATATTTGTTTAATTGTATAAGTGTTCAAAAAATTACAATAAAATTATTTGTTGTTTATAAATATTAATCTTTTTATTTAGACACTCGTTAGTATATTACAATATATATCTGTGTGTGTGCGTGTGTGTCTGTGTGCGTGTGTGTGTCTGTGTGTCTGTGTGTGTGCACACGGAATGCTGTTCTTCAAATTTTCAAATATATATATACAAACTTGGATAGTGAGGAAGGATAGAAATAAATAGGAGGATTACGCTTTAAGTGAATTCATATGCTCAGGCGAAGAATTACACACACAGAAAAGAAGGATGGAAGAAGAAGGAAAAACTGAAAATATTTGACCCAGGCAGGACTTGAACCCACATATTCTGCTCAGTACACAGACGCCTTAACCATCTTGGCCACCGGGTCAAGTTCCTGACCAGGCAGATATAGACAGCCTTATTGTGGACAATTAGTTGTTTAGTGGAGGAATGGATAGAGTAGAGGGAATGAAGAATTAGGAGCTTCCATTAAGGAATAAATACAATATTAGGAGAATCCATTAAGGAATTGGAACTAATTTGGTGACAAAGTCACATTCAAACTTGGATAGTGATGAAGGATAGAAATAAATAGAAGAAATAGGAGGATTATGCTTTAAGTGAATTCATAATAAGTGAATACAATTCCTTAATGGATATATATATATATATATGATTTCATATCCTTACTGATATTATTCTGTGTGTGTGTGTGTGTGTAGGAACCTTAAATAGGCAGTTGGTTAAGCAATGCTGGGAACAAATAATGTGTCTAATTTTTTTTATGTCTGATCCCCCTTCCTCAGAACAGCAGGTCTAAACATTGTGTCAGCTGGCCTCTTATTCATAATTATTTCTTCCTAGCCGGCTACACCAAATGTCAATTTAAGGTAAGTCAGCTTTTGAGAATGTGTTAGTATCAAATTAAAAAACACATTTGTATATAAAGAGAGAGAGAAAAAATGAAACTGTTTAGGACTTGAGCCTCCTTTATCTCTGCAGTAGGTCTGAACTTCGTGCCAGCTGAGCACGAAATCTTTTTGATATGTTGCATGTTTTTGGGCCTGGTTTTGATTTGTCTGTCTACATATCAAGTACATCTTGTCTCTGATTTTTTTGAGAGGTTTAGATTTTTTTATTTATTTCTGACCATAACACTAATTAGATCAGTGCTGAATTAATTGAGTACATTACACATTTTTGTACTGTTTTTATATCATCTTAAACACATTCATTTCTTTTTTCTCATGAACATAAGCTTTCTTTTTTTAAAATTATTGTTACACAATTTTCATGGACGTGAAAATATACATCTGTTTTTAAAATTAATAATAAGATAAAATAGCCAAATACAAGCAAAAGACATGCTGAAATAATACAACACAACTTTTCTGGCAACATTGTGCCTTCAGGTGCTAAGAAATCAAAAACACAAGAGGCAAGAGTGACACAGCCACACGATACAGTTAACCTGCTTGTCCTTCAGAAATGGCAGACACAAAATTATATTGGTGACAGCTTTACGTAACTTACTTCACTAGCATAGGATTTTTTAACGAACAACTGCATGCCAAACATTAAGCTATTTACAAGTTCAAAGTAAGTTTGAAAAAGCTCATGAATAATTACTGATGTATGTAAAAGCTATTTACATGAAGATACTAAATACTGTCTATCACTTATCCTGCTATCTTGTCACTAGAAATGTCCTCAGCACCTGGAACCATGAACTGTCACACTTCTACACATCTCCTTCAATCGATTCATTTCTATTAACTGTTTGTATTTTATAATTTCACTTGTATTTTCACAAGCTCAGTCTTTGGAGTCCAGCTTACAACTGTCCACGTTTCCCAGCCAGCTGACTTCCGCACTGGCCTAAAATAACAAGATCTTTAGACTTGAAATTTTTAATTTTTTTCTTCACATATATTATTTTAGGTTTGGAGTCTAAATTACGACTGATATGTAATGACTTACTGGGTCCATGCCACAGTTACCCAAATCTGAGTAGTTCATGGGAAAGTACTGTTATGGTAAGTTTTGTTTAGCCATTATTTTTATACATTGTGATAATTATTTTTATTAATTCTTATGTCTGTTAATTTAGGGGTTTTCAAAACATATACTGTTAAAGGAAATTTTGGACCTTATGGCTTCTAATCTTCGTTTGCAACGGTTATATGTGGAATACAGTGAACAGTTAGCTACTCAAAGTGCTAAGAAGATGAATGGATACTCAAATTGAATGTAATATTGGGAAAAGTGTGATTAACCATGTGCCAGATTGTCTGGAAGATTGTCATTTCTGTGTTTTACAGACATTCTCTAAGAATGTGTAATGCTATTTATATTGCAAAGTACTGAAATAAAATATTGTACATTTGACTCAGGCCCCTGGAAACATTCACTGAACTATTATCACTGCCAATGAGCCTGAGGTGTTTTACAAGTACATTGCATAGTATTTTTAGAGGCAAGTTTTTAATTGCCTATTTATATGTGTAATTGTCACAAAACAATCGTGTTATTTTAGATGATTTTGAAAAAAGTTCATAAACTGATGTGAATTGATGTAATATAATTAATTTATATTTATATATGGTACAATTTTATTGAAATTATATTTTGTAAAAAGTAATAATTTGTGCAGCTTGAGTCAAAAATCTGCAAAATTTGTGTTTATATATAAACTGTGATTAATATGAAAAAATTAAATATACAAAGGGAAATGAAAATTTAAATGGAATTATATTTTTAACTTACCATTTTCTCAATCCTGATAAAACTCATCAGTATAAATGTTTATTACACTGGATATAGTTGTTTCTTAAAGGGTAATGACTGATGACTCATGTGCTTAAGCATATAAATTAATTTAGGAAGAATTATTTTTTTCATATTTTTGAGAACCTTTATAATAATTGTGTTTTAACAGTGAGAATTTATACTTCAATTTTGAAGACTTTAAAGTGCCTGCCTTGCTAAACAAACACTTCTGGTAATGCAGCCAGCTGACCATGTCTGTGCTAGCACACGATTTCTGTCCTGTCCAGAATGAGAAATGCGCATATACAGTATACCATTACACCCCCCCCCCCCCCCTGAACTTACCACAGAGCTCGACAAACTCTTTTTTCAGTGCTGTGAAGCAGTCAGCATACACAGTGCCATGCTATGACACAGAGGTAGCAATTAAATGAAAATAAATTTGAACCATGCAGTAATTACAAACCTTATTTTAAAGTAGTTCACACTTTCTATATAAAAATAATATTTGTTCATTTTGTGTAGTATTATTTTTGTTAAAAAATCACAATCAAAGGATATTTTAAAGAAAACAATATGTCAGGGACGGCATTTGTAAGCCATGCTGTGAAAATCAACCACATCACCCTGCATTCAAGACTGCCATCATGCATTGATTGTTTTCAAAATTAATTTTTGAAATAAATATAAAGGGAAAATACTTTCATATTAAATGTGTGTACTAGGTACTAAATTATTCTGTCTTCAAAAATTAGACACTATTGCAAACTATGAAGACGTAATTAGAAACGGATCGGTTTATTTGCTTCAGAGTATTGGTGGCACTGTCTGTATTGGTGTCATTTTCCTCAAGAAGCTTAGAAGAGAAATTAAAGAATTAGGCACGTTGATGCCTGACGTTTACATGAAACTGTAAGGGCAGGATTTTACTTTTGTGATAATTAATTTTATTAATTTTTATATCTGTTACTTTAGATAGATTTCAAAAAATTTATATTACAGGATATTTTGGACCTTATTACCTTCTAATTTTCATTTTCGAATTGTTATATGTGGAATATAGTGAACAGTTAGCTGCTTGAAGTGCTATGAAGATTAATAATGGATTCCCCAATTCAATGTCAAATTGGGAAAAGTTTGACCAACCATGTGCCATTAACGGCGCATTCAGTAAGACATGCCAACTGAATTTGAAAATAACAGATCTTTCCATGTTAAGCTCCGTTAATATTGCAACAAAATTAAGTAGAGATCATCATGAAAATATTATAAAGCGCAATCAACCAATAGAAAAATAGACACATTATCTAGAATAATTGACGGCACAAAATTTTGTGGTGACTTTTGAACTCGCTCTGCGAAGGCATCGAGAACTGACGATTCGGTTAATCCTAGTGTCTTCTTAGGGCTCGTAGATTTTGTTGGTAACACTAATACTGCTGTAAAAGAAGACACGAAAACTAAAAGTATTTTCAAGGTAACTTCGGAAACAATTCAGAACTAACTATATGGACTGTAGGCTTGTCGGGAAGAAATTGTGACAGAAATAAATAAATCTGTTATGTGAGACGAGGCAACCGATGTTTCGGAATTCACTCCGTTACTATTAGCGTTCATGTATGCTATAAATGGAACTCCACAAGACCGATTCTGGGGATGTTTTAATCCCAGGAAACGAAAAGCTCAAACATACGATGGAGCGGCTGGACTAAAAAACAAGATGCACGGATATTTTCCAGCACATTTTTGTCTAGATCTTCAAACAATCGCAGCTCTCGAAGGAAATGTTTTCAAACGGATTCCAAGGGGTTAATTGACCCGAACAAGAAGAAGTTAATGCAATTTATTAAAACAAAGACACCATCTTTGACTAATTTCTGGAACTGGAAGAAACTATTTCAAAAAATAGTGCTATTCAAGGAGTTCGTTAATTTTTTTATTTGCTTTGTTCTTCCACAAAGTTATGTCGCACGTAGACATTTCGTACAATAAGTTGCAAGATAGAAGTGCTGTTATAATTACAATAAAAATAATCTAGTTCAGGAAACTAGAAACATTTCAGGAAATCAACCATGTTAGGCTCTCGCTTGACAATAATATAAGCTTAGTGATAATTTTTTTATTTTTTTTAGGGCAACAGGCTACATGAGGGTAATCCACTTTGGGAAACTCCCCTTTAATAGCATAGGAAGTGATTTGAAAGGGGGGATGCGGAAGGGTAGAGGAAGGTAGCCAAGGGTTAACTAGGGCCCCCGGGCTATATTTTAAGGATCCTACCTGGCATTCGCCTAAAGAAATGCAGGGAAAACCCTAGAAAAACCTGCATCAGGTAGGTCGGGCATTGGGTACTTGTCCCACGCCCTTCCGATAGCGGGAGAGGAGTTTGCTGTGGGGACGCAGCATTCCCTTCTCCATGCCTCGATCTCTGACTTCAAATTGGCTGTTGTTTATTAAGCAGGTAACCTGCGAGGGATTTTCTCTCAGGCGGAAGGGGCTACCTTTGGGTATGCCTTTTCCTCTCCGTTTTTGAACTAAGGTTCCCAGAAGCCGAGGCACCTCGGCCTGTTTTGAGAGGTGTATGTTCCGGAGTCACAGACCTTGGGCATACGGTAAGAGTTGTCCGCTATTCCCATTGGAATAGTCGGCAAGCTGCCTCCTAAACTGGTCGAGGCACGGAGAAGGGAATGCTGCGTCCCCACAGCAAACTCCTCTCCCGCTATCGGAAGTGCGTGGGACAAGTACCCAATGCCCGACCAACCTGATACAGGTTTTTCTAGGGTTTGTCCTGCATTTCTTTAGGTGAATACCAGGTAGGATCCTTAAACCATCACCCGGGGTGGCCCTGGGTAACCCTTGGCTACCTTCCTCTACCCTTCCGCATCCCCCCTTTCAAATCCCTTCCTATGCTATTAAAGGGGAGTTGCCCAAGTGGATTAACCTCACGTAGCCTGTTGCCCTAAAAAATAATAATAATAATAATTTTGATAGGTCAGTCTTCCTTGACTGCCGTGACCGAAATATTTTGTCAAGGGAGAATGTCCTATCATAATTTCTAATATGTTATTTGATTGAAATTTCATATACAATCCGCATGTCGGTTGCTGTGAGACACGTGACGTCATCTGATGACGTAGTTTCGGACCAAAATTTGTCCTGGTCTACATCGCAGCACACACACCAATAAATACATTGGAATTGGGTATAATAAGTTTCTTATTTGACTGTGTTAAATCTGCAACAAACAATCCAGCCAAGCGTTAGGGGAATCAAAGTTTATATTCATGGCATTAAGTGACACAACGAGACTCATGCACATAATTCATGTTTTTATTTTTAAATGATTAAGAAACAGGTACGCTAAATAATAGTCAGTGTTAATGAAAAATTAAGTAAATGTTTTTATGTATTTGAATGCGGGTAGGCCTGTGGTGCTCTCCGGCCCGGGCGGCGCAACAAAATTTCACAGTAAATAATAGCAATAACTTGTAATCTGAACTAAAAATTACAACCATTTCGTTTCATATTTTGGACGCAGCTACAAATCGAACTAATTAAAATAAGCACCGAACGTTTTATTATTTAATCTGTGGCGCATCCGGGGGATGCCCTTTCTTTCCCGTGTTTTATTTTGTGCCCGAATTGTTAAGGTGTGTTTACACGTGAGAGAGTCACATATACTCTGGAGAGTAAAACATGCAAGTATAAAAGGCGAATATTCTAGAGTTCAACATTGTTTAGTAACAGCTGCAACATCAGTCGTCCAATTCACATTCAGTCAATTAACCTGCTCGATTTCCTGATTTGTTGTGATTTGTCATTGTCATTATAGAACTTTGCCGAAAATTTGTTCGTAAACTATTAACCGATGCCTTTACTTTTGTTTACTTGATAGTTAGCAGTATTTTCTTTATACTAACGGTCAATTTTATAAGTAAAATAACCAAAACCTTTCCCTGTACTAATTAGATTAGGATTTAGTGGCGGGGCTGTGGGAATGACCGATCCGGACGGATCTTTTTGGGGGCAGAAATTATTTAGACTTCCTGTAAATTTTGGAGCATTTTGGATTTAAATACCGAAGTGTAGATAGAAGGGTTTTTGATATTTCAGTAGTAGATTTTACAACGTCTACTCAAGTGAATGGATAACTCCTAAAAGTTACAATATTAAATTTGTCTATCGTGCCATTGTCTTCTCAATCTTCTTTTCTCCATTATTTTATTATTAATTTCCATTGGATATCCTCGTTCGTGTGTATGGAGGGGTGGATTCTCAAGCAGCGTTCTGCACATGTGTCAGGAATTGTTCTACAGCTAGCTCGATGTCGTTTGCCGTTTTTAGCTCAATGTTAAGTGAAATATCCTTCCGCATCTCCCTTTCAAATCCCTTCCTATGCTATTAAAGGGGAGTTGCCACCATGTGGATTACCCTCATGAAGCCAGTTACCTAAAAAAAGGGTCTAATATACCTGGATGAGGTCTGCGAGGGCTATTCTCTCGCAGGCAGAACCTTGTAGGAGACAGGAAGGGGCTACCTTTGGGGATGCCTTTTCCTCTCTCCGGTTTTGAACTAAGGTTCCCACAAGCCGAGGCACCTCGGTCTGTTTTGAGAGGTGTATGTTCTGGGGTCGCAGACCTTGGGCATACGGCAAGAGTTGTTAATGGTTCCCATTGGAACAGTTGGCCAGCTGCCTCCTAAACTGATCGAGGTACGGAGAAGGGAATGCTGCGACCCCACAGAAAACTCCTCTTCCGCTATCGGAAGGGCGTGGGACAAGTACCCAATGCCCGACCTACCTGATGCAGGTTTTTCTAGGGTTTTCCCTGCATTACTTTTAGGCGAATTGCCGGGTAGGATCCTTAAACCCTAGCCCGGAGGATCTAGTTAACTCTTGGCTACCTTCCTCTACCCTTCCGCATCCCAACTTTCCAATCCCTTTCCTATGCTATAAGAGGGGAGTTGCCACTATGTGGAATACCCTATGCATAGCCTGTCTACACCTAAAAAAAATGTCTAATATACTTCTACAATTGTCGCAGTCCGTTCGTTGGTTGTATAGTTGCGGTGGTCTTCTTCTATCGATTATGTTTGTACTTATGGTTAGGAGTACAGGTGAGTGATCAGACGAAAGATCATATAGTTCTTCGACTTTTGTGTGTGCTTGGCTAATTCCCTTGGTTACGAAGAAATCTAAACAGTCTGGGAGTTTTGACTGGTCTGTTGGCCAGTAAGTTGGTTTTCCAGTGGATGCGAAATCTAAGCGATTTGTTTGGATGCTGTTTTCTAGGGCTCTGCCTCTTGGCAATTGGCTGGATGATCGCCTTTACATAATGCACATTTTGTTGTTGGAGTGTTATTTGTGGGGCAGTTCGTAGTGTCATGGCTCATTCCGCATTTAACACATCTAAACGGTCGCGTGCAGAAGTTTCTTGTGTGTCCATAGCATTGGCATCTCTTACATTGTGTGAGTGTGTTTTTCTTATGCGGTGGCTCCACCTGTATTTTAGCGTTGAGAATGTATTGAAGATTTCTTTATTATTTTCCTTGGGCTCGAATTCTATAAAGAATAGATTTCTCTGTCCTTCAGGTAATCCTTCTTTTATTTTAGTACCAACCATAACCCCTAATTCCCGTATAACTTGATTTGCTGCATCCGTGAAATCGAAAGTAAATTTAAGGTACAAATTACCTAAACCTCCCTGTTGGAGTCAAAAGCTCTCCATTCTCATCACCTGTGCAAAAGAGAACCTCATCTGCAGTACGTCTGCCAAGCTCATTGAGCAGTTTTTCAGAAGTTATCAGCTCTGGTGGTGTGCTTTCACTATATTCTACAGTAACTGCACTATTTGCCCTGATAGAGCTATTTTCCGTACGTTTTATTACACCACTACTGCTATCAACTATATAATCTATACTTGGCTGATACACTGTTTGCCCTGTAAAAACCCTTACATCTTTAATAGTGTGGTGATCTAGAGCTATTTCACCCTCAACAAAAACTTTTTCGACCTGACGGCTACTTCCAGAGCTTGAATCACCACTGCCCCAAGCAAGATGTAGAGATTGCTCTTTTATGCTGGCTGCTATTGCTGCTCGACCTGATTGTGTGAGAATTGACACCTGTGATGAGTTTGAAAGGCTTATATAATATATATTCAGGATTTGGAAAATTTTTGTCCAAAAAAAATGAATTTTTGCCTAATTTTTTATTGCAGTATTATTTAAATTTGGATGTGTATTATTCTTGAAGAAAAGTAATTGAATATCAGTAGTTTAAAAATTGCATCTGTATTATTTATTTTTGCTCCTGTCCTACAAAGTGCACCTATATCCTTAAAGCAGTAATTGTTTTAGGGAAAAGTTATGAAACTAAAAACTGCCATAGTTGTTCAAAATATACGCTATCAAGCTAGGAGATTAAAACTTTTTGAATGCTTTACTCATGAAACCCATGAAGATCTTGAGCAAGAACTCTTCTTCAGCTGACTTTATTTTGCAGACTGATATGTTCTTTGGTTTGTGTCCTTTAGCTATTAGTGCTAACTTAAGTTGATCTATGTCAGTTGTGTGGTGAAGATTCCTTATTACTACTCTGTAGCCGCGTTCTTCTTTTAGGCTGAAAGTGTGCTTAGCCACATTGTTCTCATCCAGGACTTTGTAATTTTTTTTTGTAATTTTCTATTGTAAAAATTAGTAATCTTTTTTTGTTTCCGTTCATAGTTTGTTAGTAGTAATCATTTTTGGTTGTGGTGCTTTCAAGTAGTCGTAATATCGGACCTATATTTATTATATGGTTGATGATAAATGGCGGCGGCCTCTCAGGTTTCCTTTCCTGCTCGTTTACTTTGTTTGCATCCGTTGATATTCTTGTTTTCTATAGTTGCTAGTGGTTGGAATCTATTTTGAGAGTAGTATGGTGGTATAAGTTTCGCTTTTCTTTCTAGTTCTAGACTGGTTGGTCTTCTTTTATTTATGTTTTGCTTCGTATTTCTTGGAACTCGTTTAGCTTTATGATTTAATCTGCAGGTTCCTGACACGTGTGTATTGTATTTTCCGTATCCATGTTGAGTAAACTGTCGTACATTGTGTGTCTGGTTGAGTAGCTTGTTGTTGGAAGGTCATATACTAGTGTATCGTTGATTGCATCTGTGAATATGCTTGGTACCTAGTAAAAGTTTCTCGGGCTTCCTGCCGGGTAAACCCGTCGATAGCACGCGACGTTTCGATGACATGCAGCGTCATCATCTTCTGGCGAAGTGCCGAGTTAGCAGCAGCAGCGGTGACATCTAACTGGAGGTCCAGCCTCCTCTTCAAGTTGTCGGAGTTCCTTCCTCGTGGAATCTGCTCCGCGATGACGAGATATTATTCCTATAACATACTAATATTCTGTCATTACTAAAACGTCATCATTTGGGTTAAAACATTCGTACATAACAATTGTAAATGCCTTTACGACTACCTAATTGTTGGATTCACACTCTCATTCATACACTCATTCATTCACACTTATACCGCTGCTTCTGTTGTTCCTTCGCCTTCCGCTTCATCTTCCGGCCGACACTCTCCGTTCTTTCTAATTTTCCGGAGGGTTATATAAAAAATAAAAATAAATAAGTATTAAAATAAGTATTTGTATATATATATATTGTAATATACAACCTGGTTACCTTTCAATTCGCCCTACGTTGTGGTACCAAATAAACTACCGGGGACTTCTTAATTTCGCCCCACGTTGTGGTAGCCAAAATGTAATAATTAAATATGATGGGCTTTTAAATGAAAATTTATAGACTTTATAACAAACAAAATTTCTTAAAAAATTCTTGAAACATTATACAATTTAATAAAAAAAACATATATCTCATTCTCTCATGGGTCTTTACTGGGTTTGATAACGGACAGAACACTTAAATAATCAAAGAACCCAACATTTATCTTTAAATTAAACAGAAATATTTAATCGTCTAGACATCGACGAAACTTATTAACGAACTTAATCTACCAGATTGATTCTAAATTTAAAAGAGTTTATTTTATTAACTCAAAAGGAAAGAACGATATCTGACTGTATCTTTTAATTCCGTTTACACATATTAATACCATGAAATTTCAACTTACGATTACTCAGGAACATTTGGCTCGTTCATTACTCACACACTTTATAGACTGGACGTTTAAACACTGACTTTAACACCCACGGTTGGTTTGATGAAAGCTGCTTCTCCGTTCGTGAAGGACATCTCACTTGCTCGTGGTGACACTACTCGACTCTGGATGCAATGTCCTGGTCTTCTACCATCGAAGACAGTGGTGAAATTTTGATATTACAACAGATTGAACTTCTGCATACAAAAATGTTTATCGTTGAATAATTTTGCTATTTCTCTCGCAGGCTGCTAAATTTCTCCATACTCGGTGCTCGCCGTACGCCTCCACAACTCTCACTCCCCTCTTGACTCCAAGACTCAACTAACTCCACCTCCTAGCTCCAAAACTCAACTAACTCTGCAAAAATCTTATCTTCCCTTTATATATTCCAGTCCCTTCTCTTTTCCTTTGTTCCAAAATTACGTCGCAACTGCTCGTTGACAGTTTCTCCATCATCCCGAGATTTACATTCTGCAGCTGCTGTTCCTTAGCTAGCAAAATATCTAGCCGCTCTGTCTTGTCCCGACGCCGCCAATCGAGACAGGTCTAATTTGTCTTTGCACTTGTCTTCTTACCCCCGCACTCACACGTGCGCGTTTCTAAATTCTTCAGACCGCCCAAACTGCCCCTCGATCCCAAGTCAACAAGTGACTTGTCCAGGCCATTAATCAGAAACAATGCCCGTCTTAACAGATTTATCTTGCGACAGGCCACCCTGCATGTGCCTTGCTTCCGACGGCCCAGCCCATCAATCGACAACAATGCCTTTCCTTCAAGGCATTACAATATATATATATATATAATACTCGTGAGAATCCGAGTATGAATAGTATATCTCATTAACATACAAGCTGTAAAGGGGCTCGTAGGTTACCTAATAAATTAATATTATAATAATAATAATAAGGTGATACCTACAGGAAGATCGACAAAGGTCGGTTCCTGTTTACCTTTCTTTCGGGGTTCGTAGCAGCCTAGCGATGAGACCGGCTCATTGCTAGACTCATGGGCCCTCTCGTAAAACCTAACGGAATTTTCAAGGATCCGTGCCCATAGGTTGCTCATCCCTGCCAGGTCCCAGACTACGGCGTTGGACGTCCGTGGCGGGAGGTGCAGCGCTCGCCGGAGGCACTTCCTCTCCAGAGCGAAGATCTTCTCCATGTTGGACTCCGCAGCGCAGGCCCATACTGGCCGAGTTACCCGGCGTTCTTTGTGGTGGCCACGAGGGCTGTTTTAAAACTCAAGTTCCGAGCTTTGCTCTTGCCTTTGTTTCTTTTTAACTGTTTTTGGATGACTTGCCTAATTGAATTGATCAGGCCTAGGCGTGTCCTAAGCTAATGTAACATTGATTAGAATTTAACCCTAAACCTAATTCTACTAAGCCTAAACCTAAAACCGAGTACTCCTATCTCTAAGGTTGCTATTGCTAGTCGAAATTGTTTTAATATTCTCAAAATTAGAATTCTTGGCCTTATCAAAAAATGTTCTATTCTTAATTGCTAAATAATCCCTAATCATATCTAAGCCTAACGTATTATGGACATCTAACATTTTTGTATATCTAGGTGCACCGGTAATTATTTTTATACACCTATTTTGCACTGCCTGAGCCTGATCAATGTAGGAAATGGCTGCTACACCCCAGACCTCGCTACCGTACATAAGTACAGGACGTACCATAGTCTTGTAAAGCATGAGCTTAGTTTTTAGGCTAAGACCGCGGCTTTTAAACAACGGGTACACGCTTCTTATTGCTAAGTGGCATTTCGCTTTGGTCTGTTTGATATGCTCCCCAAAGGTCAGTCGCTTGTCCAGCCTTAGTCCTAAGTACTTTACAGACTTTGTCCATTGGACTTTGGTTCCCCCTGCCGTTATATAAACAATGGGGAAGTTTCTTTTTCGCGTAAACATTATGGCCTGGGTCTTCTCCCCATTGATTCGCATTCTCCAGCGGTTCGCCCAGGATTGAAAGCTCTTTACTGACCGCTGGAGCTTTTTTCCTACATAATTTTGGTTATGCCCAGAGGCGAAATAGGCTGCATAAACCGCATACAACGCTAACTCGGTTTCCGGACTCTTTGGAACGTCATTAATGTAGATATTGAACAGAGTAGGGCCAAGGCAGCTGCCTTGCGGGACCCCACTCTGTATGTTCCTAGTAGGACTGGCCTGTCCGTCCCAGTAGACATAGAATTGTCTATTACTCAAATAAGAGTGTAACAAATGTGTCATATAGTCCGGGCACCCTAACTGGTCTAGCTTGTAGAGCAATCCATCATGCCATAACCTATCGAACGCCTGTGTTTGGTCGAGGAGTACAGCGCCTGTAACGTGTGTTCTATTTTGTAATCCTTCGTAGGCATGATGTGCCAACCTAACTGCTTGATGGATTGTGCTATGACCATGCCTGAAGCCAAACTGTTCTGGTATAAGAACAGAGTTATTGCTCAAGAAAGTCATTGAGGCGCGATAAAATTATCTTCTCGAAAGTTTTCGACAGAGTCGAGAGAAGCGAAATGGGACGATAGTTTTGTGGGAAGAATACAATGACTTTCGCTGTTTTCCATGACGTGGGGAAATAATTTAGCTTCCGGCAACTGTTGAATATGTTGGTGATGTAGGAGATCCCTGAAGGGGGGAGGCATTTAAGAGATTTTGGGGATATCCTATCATGGCCCGGTGCCTTTTTTGACTTCGTACACTTGACCTTACTCGCCACCTCTTGTTCAGAACAAAGAGGCGCTTCGGTGAAGGGAGCACGTGCCATTAATGACTGGACGTGTTGTTCTACGTGATCGTAGAACTCTCCAGGTCATCTGTGTCGTCGTCATCTACGGGATTTATTGGCTGAAACTGGCGCTCAAGGGTGTCTGCCATTGCATTAGCCTTGTCTGCAGCGTCGTACACTATCCCATTGGGACCGTGTATTGGCTGTATTGCGCCTCGAGGGCAGCGGAGCGACTTGCTGAGAGCCCAGATTCTATTAGAATCTGGTTCAGAGTCTATATCTCTGACTACGCTATCCCAGCTGTCCTCTCTAAAGGTAATCAACCTTTGGCGAATCTCCGCAGATAGCCTCTCCCAGGTCCGTCTATCCACATGATCTCGCCATTTCTGCCATCTCTTTCTGTATTGGTTTTTCTCCCTAATTAGGGCTCTGATATCGTCCGGTATTTCGTTGTTTCTGCCAGGAATCGTTTCTCTAACCGTGGCGTGACGGAGTGAAGCAGTGATTGCGTCGCTTATGTGATTGATTCCCAGCTCTATGTCCTGCTCAGAATAGCAGCGAGTGTTGGTGCCGCCTACCGCCTGCCCGACGGGGTCGGACTCGGGATTCGCGTGACCGGCTCCCTCGTTATGCGAAGCTCGAGCGTTCCGAGCTTGGGCTTGTCGTCTCAGGTTGGTGACTAGTGGTCCCCAGGCCCGGCTGAGACCGTACCCCGTGTCCCTGTTCAGGAGATTGTCTTGTAATCTTATCTCTACTGCCTCCAGTAAAACACTGTCCCAGTAGTTACTGGCGTGGCCTAGCAACTTGATTTTTCCCAGATTTATCCGGTCGTAGTCGTAGAGAGAGGATTGGTGTAGTTGGGCTGATACAGACGCGCGCTGTTGTGGCTGCAGATGCGTTAACGGCAAGTATCTCGTTCCTTAACAACTGTACGGGTCATCTACGTCCGATTGTTTCTGCGGCTAGTGACAATCTAATTTCGTATAAATAAGTGACATTAAATAGCTGTAAATATTTTCCTTAATTTCAATGTTTATAAATATGAATAAAATCCTGTAAATATTTTTCTTTTTAATCACATATTAAAAATTCGAGCCGCACCCCAGTGACTTTTGACATCTAATATTGTATTTTGGTTTGCAATTTTAATGGTTTCTTTGATCCAACAGAGGTCATTTCTACCTTAAATTTCATTAAATTTGGAGGGGGCCTTCATGGCGTTGCAATTTTTACAACATGAGTTTAATAACGTTAAAAAATTATTCGCAGGAAATAAAATATAGAATTTCTCACAACTATGCAAACAATGAATGAATACGTAAAACCGTTTTAGATTAATCACGGATGCCTCTACTGAGATACACGTTAGCTTCTTGTTTCGATAGTGTTAGCCTTTGAACTTTGGTGAAGATAACGTATCTGGACATTTAACCAAAGGCCATCTTGAACAGTATTCGCAAATATTCTGGAATTACATCTCGTTTAACAAATGAAAAAATACATATAAAAAATAAATATATTAACCAATATGTCAGAAAATGGATATTTAACATATCTTCAAGCTCGATAATTACATTTACTGAGGAAATATGTATAAAGTATTAAAAATATTTTAATTTAAACTTGCAATATATTTTATGTGAATAATGATTTATTTGGAACTTGTTGATTGAATTTCTACTATAGCTTCATTCACAGCAAGAAGAAAGTGTATATGCTATAGATTTATTAATTTAACTTTTTTTTCTCATTAATGTATGTGTATCACCAGACCGAATCCCAATTTCGGGACGAAATGTTGTGCGTCTAATTTATATACGTACGTCCATTGTAAATACAAATATTGAACTTAGAAATACATTAAATAACCATTTTCTGACTTATTGGCAAATATATTTATTTCGTTTTACTTAATGGCAGATATATATAAATTTTATAAATATGTAATATATATATATATATATATATATATAAAATATATATAAATTTTAAACATTATAAAAAAAATTCTAAATGAGATAAAAAGTATAAATTTAAATATCTGCTACCTAGGAACATTGAAATTTTTTATGACAAAATGAAAACGTGGTGCACCCATAATAAATTTCATATACATAATATGTAAGTATTTTCAATCGTAAAATTATATAAAATTTCTTATTATTAACAACATTTAAACATACACATGATAAAACATCAACCTATTATCCGCAAATTTATTATAAAAAATTTAAAACGTAATAAAACAGACACGACGTTTCATCTCTAATTTTTTGGTACCTCTTCCAGTGCAGTAAATGAAAAATTAAATTACAACATTAAACGATAAAAAAACTTACAAGAAAACAAAATTTTATAAACATTATAAATCATAGTAAAATTATGTAAAGAATTATAGATCATTAATCATAATTAATTGGTTTGATAAAAAGTGGGTCGATATAATACAAGTAAAGAATAAATCTAGAGAGAGAATAATACAGAGTAAAGTATGAAAAATATCAAGAGTTGCGAAGAAAAACTAACAACTTAATAAAGAAAAAGAAAAAAAGTTGGATGAAACACCAGATAAAAGGAATTGAACAACTTTATAAACAAAACGAAAATAGGAAATTTTAGAAGCTATAGATAGAATGAAAAGAGGTTTTCAGCCTAGAGTGAATGGATGTAGAGGTAAAGACGGAAGAATCGAGGGGGAAGAGAGAAAGGTAATGGAAAGGTGATCGGAATACTATAAAGAAGTACCAAATGAAACAGAAGATATCGAACAAAATGAATAAAGACTCCACAGAGACAGAATAATGGAGAATAAGTTGATAATATAAATGTTAATGTTATTGATTCACCAACTATTGATGAAATTGTGAATGTACTGAAGGAAATGAAGAAAAATAGAGCGCCGGGAGAAGTTAACATTACGACGGAGTTGATCAATTATGGAGGTGAACCAATAAACCAAGCATTACATAAATTAATTGTCTCAATATGGAAGAAGGAGAAAATTCCGTAGTACTGGAATACTGAGACAATCCATCTCATTTTTAAAAAGGGGATAGATTAGAATGTGGCGTATAAAATATTGTCAACAGTTATTAATAGAAGACTTAATCTGGTAACAGAAACAATAATAGGTGAATATCAATGTGGACTCAGACCTAATAGAGGCACAACAAATCAATTATTCTCCATGGTGAAGAAACATTATGAACATGGGCTAGACTTGCATATGCTATTCTCAGATTTTAAGCAAGCCTTCGTAGTGTACATAGGAAAAAACTACTTGAGGCCATGAATCAAAAGAAAATTTCCAAGAAAATACTTAGATTAATAAAGATGACAATGACATACAACAGCTTAAGTGAGAATTGACAATGAATTAAGTGAGATCTTTATGTTCACTTTATATTTATTGGACCTGCACTATGTTATAAAAGAGCTAGATCCAAGGGGTACCATTTTTAACAAGATGAGTCAGATACGCGCATATACAGATGACATTGCCATAATAGCGAGGTCTAAATAATAGAACTCTATAATGAATTAGAAGGAAAAGCTGAAGAAATGGGATTGATAGTGAACACTAGTAAACCTAAATATAATGTTATATAGGATACACAATCAAAAAGAAAGCCGCATGCCTTAGAAAATGGACAGAAGGTCTTTGAAGGTGTATCTAATTTTAAATATCTGGGAAACATAATAGATAACGAGGGTAGCATGGATTCATCCGTAAAGGACAGGATTCAACAAGGAAAAAAAGCATGTTTTGCAAACCAGAAATTAATGAAAAGTAAATTCCTAACCAGATGCACTGTCAGCGGCAGAAGGCACACGGGTTGTACCCAAAGATGATGCAATGTGGGATAATTGGGGGCAGATGGTGCCTTAGAGGGAGGTGTGCGCACGGCTCTGTGGTGAGGTGTGAAAAAGTGCACCCGGATTTGTGGGGAGATGTGCAAAAGACGAGGAAATATAGCAGGGGTGTCGTCGTGAGAGAGGCAGTCTGGCAGAAGAGTTCGTCTGTGGTGGTCCTCGTGGACATCGGGCCGAGTTAGGAGGCCGAAATGTAGGTCCAAAGGAACTGAATAAGTAGAACTGATAAAATATTGAACGAAGTGATATGCACTATTGGACTGTGAAAGAAATATAAGTAAATTGCTCGAAGTAAAGTCGTCGTGAGAATAAGGCTAAAGTCGTCGTGAGTCTTCATGAAGTGTGAGAGAGCTACGTGTGTATAGGAAAGACTCGTGCAGGGTTAGGATTCCCGGAGCCGGGAGTAATAAGCCTGGTCTCCTAAACTAAGACTTTATTCCACCACGTGGTGCGACTCTGGCCGTTGTCCGGAAGCACAGGTAATGTGTCGCGCGAGAGCCGGAACAGAATGGGGCTCTCCGTGTGCACGCTGTAGGTGCTCGGTAGGGTCCCGTTACTTGGTGGGGAGCATTGTTTGCATCCCCTAACGGGACGCGTAACGGGACCCTCTTGCTCGCATGGGGACACGGAATATTCGTCCCCACAGTGTGTATTGAATTTTAAACATTTAAAGTGAGAATCTGTAGGGAGCGGAGCTATAATAAAGTCGTCGTTGGAAATATAGTTGTGATCAAGGAAGCCTGCGAGAGGATTTCTCGCAGGTGAACCGTCCCAGAGAGCTCTGGCGGCGGCTACCTTTGGGGATGCTCTCACATCTCTCTGGTTTTTTTTGAACTAAGGTTCCCACATGCCGAGGCACCTCGGTCTGTTTTGAGAGGTGTATGTTCCGGGGTCGCAGACCTTGGGCATACGGCAAGAGTTGTCCGCTATTCCTATTGGAATAGTCGGCCAGCTGCCTCCTAAACAGGCCAAGGCATGGCGAGGGGTAAGCTGCGTCCCCACAGCAAACTCCTCTCCCGTCATCGGAAGGGCGTGGGACAAGTACCAAATGTCCGACCTACCCGATGCAGGTTTTTTATAGGGTTTGTCCTGCATTACTTTTAGGCGAATGCCGGGTAGGATCCTTAAAATATAGCCCGGGAGCCCTAGTAACCCTTGGCTACCTTCCTACACCCTACCGCATCCCCCCTTTCAAATCCCTTTCCTATGCTATAAGAGGGGAGTTGCCACTATGTGGATTACCCTATACATAGCCTATCTACACCCAAAAAAAAAATATATATATAGAGTTGTTCACAGACACAAAATCATTGTCTTCGATTTGCGAGCCCAGACGACTGCATCCAGCAGCTAATAATCATCGGAACGAGAGCAAAATACTTATTAAACGAACAGTGAACCAACTATTTCAAACTAAAATTGTTAGTAGAGTCAGTGTACAAAAGGAGCCTGTGTATAAAGGTGCAATAAGTGAGTGAAATTACAAACGAGTAAAATTTTCCTTGCATACCAGAGATCGTAAGTTAATATTTCATAGCATTTATATTTGTAAACTCTAAAGTAAATGTATTATCGTCAGATTTCAGATTTGGTTAGAATTTAAAGTTTGTGTTGTATGTGTTTTTCTTTATTGCATTGTAAAAAATTTGTTTAACAAGTATTTGTTTTATTAAAGGCCCAGTAAACGACCCTGAGAAAGAGAAAATTTTGTTGTAAAACATTAATTAATAACTCTTGTAAAATTTCATTTCATAACTTGTGTAAATTCAACTGTTTGTGTGTTAATAAATTAATTTGTTTATCTATTTTAAAATTTCGAATCTTACTAAAACACCCAATCATTTTAATATTTGTGAGTGCCACAAATTGGCGTCTTCAACGTGTAGCTTTCTTTATAAATTAAATTGAAAAACAGTAATTTATTTGTATTTATTACAAATTGGCGCCCGAACCTGAGGTAAAACATAAATATTGTAGTTTTATAATTGATTTACTACAAAATTGACGCTCCATAGTGGGGTTCAACTGAGAATATATACGTATTTATATATATATATATATATATATATATATATATATATATATTGTAATGCCAATTAATTAAGCCATTAATTGTTTTTAAATCATTTAAATTGTTAACGAATAAATGAATTGTAAGCGGTATGAGCGAGGAAAGCAACAATGAGAGGTGAGCTCTGTTGCTTTGATGAAAAGCCGAAATGGAAATGCGCGCTAAAACTCGGGAGACACTACGATAGGCAGTTGGCGCGAAACATTGCGAGAAGCAGAACAAATAATAAAACTTGAGCAGAGACTAGACGTCGTTAATGTATTACCAGTTAAAGTTGTGAATTAATACAAAGTAAAACATTCACGGAAGTATTGCATCGTGAATATTGTAAAGTGATAGCAGTTTTTGTCAGAATAGTACTTTCCAAAATCTTCGTGGAGAAATTGTTCCAGGAGAACATTGGTAAATTATTGTGGAGCGGAGCAGTCAACGAAATACAGCCAAACTGGCCAAATTTGAAAGTGATTTGTAGAATCAGTGAAAACCAAGGTCTGATATTTAAAAATTAAAGTGTGTAAAAGTGTCCGAACGAGGTAAAATTGATTGTTCTGGTACCAGACCGACGGTCCGTAAGTAACATAACTTTGATAAATTTGTAAACTATAATTAAAAGGGTAGTCAGATTTTCGTTCAGAGTTCATTTAGTTCAGCTTTCATTCCACTTATATTTCATATTGTTTTTAGGTTAATTTTTTTATATTTTTGAATTGTTAATACTAAAAGTATACATTTATCGTGTTCTAATTATCAAACCCAGTGAAGGCCCAGAGAAAAGACATATTAAATTTTGATTGTAGTTGTTTTTAATTTTTGGAAGCTACAAATAGATAATAAATCATTTGTTTGTTAATATTTGATTATCTTTTTCATTTAATTAACCATATTTAGTGAATTATTACATCAATTTCACCACAACGTGGGGCAAATTCTTTAAATTAATTAAAGAGAGAGAGGGAGAGAGTGAGAGAGATAAGATTTCTAAGATTTTATTTTCTACATAAACGTTTCTAAAGGTGTCTCTTTGCCCATATTTACTGCTCTTTTTTGTCACACAAAAATTTTGTTCAGGTTGCCCTTTGTCATTGCTCCCCATACTTGTATCCCATAAGACAATAATGTGAAGATGACACCATAATAACCTTTCAAAGTGCTTCTTTGGAGTAGTATTTATTAAGGCACCTAAGAAGATGAATTCCATTACCGACTCTTTCGCAAAAATTGTCAATGTGTAAATTAAAATTGATTTTGTTCTATAGCTATTAGGAAATTTAAAGTTGGTCTTGATCCCTACCTGAGCCTTAACTCCAAGAGGCAAAGCTACATCCATTTGTGGTGTGTTGAATTTAAAGAACATTAATACTGACTTTCTATCATTTATTATAAGTCCATTATGTTCAATGTATGTATTTGTAGATTCCCATACTAGAGATAATTTGGACTGAAGATCCAACTGGGATTCCCCAACACAGCAGGGTTATGTCATCTGCACATATATAAGCAATATTGTAGTTTAAAGAAAAGTATTCATAATCATTGATATACAGTATGAAGAAAGCTGGGCTAAGAACTGATCCTTGCGGAACACCTGCCTTAACTGTCTCAAAGCTGGACTTAAGTTTTTCTTCCATATTAAAATTCTGAAACTGTATTTCAGTACATTGTAGACTAACATTAAGGAATGTTTTAAGGAGTGATAGACCAATATTTCGGATACCAATGGTTTCTAGTTTAGAAAGCAGAAAATTATGAATGACACTGTCAAACGTTTTTGATAGATATAGGAATAAGCCAGCCACCTGCTGCCCAGATTTTACGTAACGTAGTGTGAATAAAGTCTAGTATTGCACTTATAGTGTTCAGATTTTTCCTAAAACCATATTGCTGCTCTGACAGGATTTGATATTTTTGGCAGTTTACTATTATTCTATTCAGTATGACTTTTTCAAATTTTTTGCTAGTTGTGGTTGTAAGGGATAGTGATCGGTAATTTCCTTTAATTTTTTAACCTTTTTTGTAAACAGGATTTATAATGTTTATTTTTAAATTGTAGGGGTATACGCTAGATTATAATAATTGGTTGATTAAGTGACCTAAGGGTTGTAGTAGTCCCTATTGACTGTGTTTTATAACATAAGGAGATAAGACATCCTAGCAAGCTGATTTTTTGTAATTATGATTCGATATCCTGCAGAAGTTAGTTCCCATATTATCGTCTGTGGAATATTTTTCTGCCCTCCAACGGCACAATTTTCTTTGTTTTATCATCTTCATTACTTGAAGTATCGCCAGGAAGGAAAACTCTGATACTGTACTGTGACATACGAGAAGAGGTGTTGGCATGCATCCTCTCTCCAACAGGTAGCTCACCTGGTTTTGTCCTTTTTAGCACTATGAGGTCCATTCAAACATCAGTCCCATCATGTCAAAAATGTTACAATGACCAAAAACAGCGTCGCGAGGATATTTTGTGAAGTTTCAGAGCAGTAACTCGAATCATAACCATGGGTGAATCGTGGATCCATCATTTCACACCTGAGAGTGTTTGAGTGATGAAATAAAGAAAAAACAGCCAGATTTGGTGAAAAAGAAAGTGTATTTTCATCACTTCAATGCACCAGGTTACATATACATTATCATGATGGCCTTAATCCTGAGTTAAAGTTGGAATTACTTCCGCATGCTCCCTATTCGTCATTTTTATCTCCCTTATATTATTTTCTCTTTCTAACATTGAAAAAATGGCTCAGTGCATAAAGATTTGCCCACAATGAAGAATTTTAGTCTGTGGTGGATGGCAATTTTGAGGAGCTCAATGGTTCTCTTTTTAAACAAGGTATCGAAGCTATTGAACATCGCCGGGAAAAGTGTATCATACTAAAAGAAGATTACGTTGAGAATTTAAGATATTTTTTCACAATTTTTTTGCTTTCTTTGATAGGTCCAGTACTTCTGGGACTTCCCTCATACACATGTTTGGCACAGGCGCAAATCACCACTGTTAGTCTTTCTTCAGTGTCCCTTCAGTAAATTAGAAGTTCTCCCTAACTGTATTTTACGTTTTAGACAGAAGTAGATTGGAAAGTGAAAATAGAGGCCAAGGACTTAATAATTCTGATGTAAGTCTGTAAAAAGACATCTCTAAAATTGTGACAGATGAACATCGGAACTAATTTGTGATTGATTGAAATGAGCCAATGGACAAAGCAATGGTTGATTCTTATTCTCAGAATTTTGGGGGTTAGAGGAATCTGCTAATAAACTGCTTTCTGTAAATTCATTGCTGTGTTTGTCTCTTCCTTTAAAATATTTTGGGATTTTACATAGTTATTATGTGATTTACATTTTCTATTTTCATTCCATACCAATGCAGGCACTATGAATAAATATAATCTATGGAATTATTATTTCATGGTGCAGATTTACATATATTTTATCAAGTGTATAATATATTTTTTGTTTTAAATTATGTTATCAAGATTACACATTTTTGTCTAGGGCCTGCAGCATTAAGCATAATTTTATTTATAATCATTGAAGATTAATACTGCATTTTATATTAATTAAGTTGATACTTTTATTGATTGATATTGATTTATGTCAAAACTTGTTAACAGAAATGATTGGAATAAAAACATTAATCATACTTTCACTCCTGGAACAAACTCTAACACATTCTGAGCCAGATCAGTTTCCTTCTTCATTTCTGTTTGGGGCTGCAACTGCTTCATATCAGATAGAAGGAGCATGGAACATTAGTGGCAAGTTGTATTATGTAAAATAAATCTTGTAACAGATAATATTTTGTTTAAATATAGACCTATATGATAGATTATCATAATAAGTAGTAATGGAGAAGAATCACACCTCATTATATTCCATTAATGAGGGCATGAGACATCCAAAACTTATCTATTCAAATTCCAGGAAAAGGAGAAAATATTTGGGATCAGTTTACACATGCTCATAAAGACTGGATTGCAGATGCAAGCAATGGTGATATTGCATGTGATTCATACAATTTGTATAAAGAAGATGTCAAATCTCTTAAAGATATGAAGGTAAACCACTGTTATGAAAAATAATATGATATTTTAAAGGCAAAGAAATTTTCTAGAATTAACTACAATTACCAAAGTATTTTAGAATACAATTCATAACAATAAAATTTAAAAGAAAGAGAAATAGAGAGTGGTTGAAAGGCCTTAAATTGATAATGTCTCTCGGCTAGGTATTAATGTACATGCCAAATTATTAAGACTCTAAGCCCTTATCTCAAGTCATAATAGGACTGTGCATCATACGGCCCACCATTCAGATCTACTGTCCTCAAAAAGGGGGTTCAGGCCGTCAATCTTTTGACAAATTATTTATTCCCAGCCTGTCAATTTATATATATGTATACATATATAAAATCAAAACAAAGTCAATCTATGACAGCTGGTAAATATTTCATACCTGATTTTATTATTAAACACAATGGTCCTCATATAGTAGCTCCCTTATGTGATATTATTAATGACTCACCATCCACTGGTGAATTCCTAGAAATATTCAAATTATCAAAAATTATTCCCATAAATAAGAAAGGGAGTAAACATGATGTCAATAATTTCTGGCTTATTTGGATACTAACAGGTCTATCAAAAATCATAGAAAAATCAAGTGATTGCCTTTCTTGAAAGTAATAAGTTATTATACAGAAATCAGTTTGGTTCAGAAGAAAAAAAATTAATCAACAAAACCTTACATACTTTTTTGAACAGAATATTGGAAGCCTTTATAGGTCAGACTTGTGCAGAAAGAAAGAGATTGCTTCTGGTTTGTTTTTAAATCTTAGTAAGGCATTTGATTTAGTGGATCATTCCATCCTCCTAAATAAGCTGGAAGATATGTTGCTCCAGTCCTAAAGTGGTCAAATGTGGTGTACCTCATGGATCTACCCTTGGTCCACTACTGTTTCTTATATTTATTAATGATTTGCCACCAAACATTGCCTCACCAGGGGCAGTTCTTTTTGCCAATGACACAAATTTACTCTTTACTGGAAACTTTAAAGAGAAGATCCTCTCCGCCATAAATGAAACTAACAATCAGCTTCTCAACTGGCTGTATAAAAATAAACTTCTATTGAATACAGACAAAACAATTTTAATGAATTTTAAACCCTCCAAAAACCAATATTATAAACTAGACAGTATAAAACTAGGAGCTGTGGTAATAAACAACACACCAGCCACTAAATTCTTGGGCATTTGGATGATAATTTACAGTGGGACATAAACATAAAATATATTTGTAATAAACTGAACTCCATCTGATATGCATTCAGTCATAAATATAATTTGACATTGCTACTCTTCGTACAACCTACTTTGCTTATGTTCTCACTAATATCATTTGGGATTCCTTTTTGGGGATACCATCACAAGAAAGTATTTACTCTGAAAAAAAAGATTCTAAAAATTATAAAGGATGTACCTCTTCAATCTCCTACCAGACCCATTTTCAGTGAACTAATACAAAAGCAACCAAGGTTAGAGTTTAATCGGGGGTTATGGATATATGACAACCAGGGGAATGCCAGGCACCCATCTATTATATAATAAAAATAGTTGGTATGGAAAGAACGAGAGAAGGTTGGTGGCTTACTTGATACTGAAGCTCTGCATTGCCATGCAGAACAGGAGGAAGTCATCAGGAAGAAGTCACATTCCAAGTTCAAGCTACTCCATTAACAGTTAGCACATGGAATGTATCTTCTTATCTTAACAGTGATACATCCGTACTCACTTTTATTCATGTTTTCTTACTTCCTAAATTATTTTATTCCAGGTTGACTTTTATCGCTTTTCAATATCATGGTCAAGAATACTGCCTAAGGGTACTGTGGACTATATAAATAAAGATGGCATTGACTATTATAATAATTTAATTATTGAGTTGTTAGCAAATAATATACAACCAGTTGTAAGTATTTTCCAGAATAGTTTTCCTATTTAATTTGTAAGTTATATAACATTGAAATGTGTTCTGTTTTTTTTTATTATTAATTATTAAAATTAACTTTTAGTCCGGAGACTTTACAGTTGTGATAATATAATAACAGTATTTACAATTGTAAAATTAAACAAATAACAAGGTATTTACAATTTGTAAATATTTCACATGTCTTGGATTTGACCCTTGTCATTCCAAGTTAGACCCAATAGTTTAGTCCAGATTTATCCTTGTTTATAAGCCAAGCATTCCCATGATAAATTGACCAAATATTGATTATGCCATTCTGCCTACAGAACTGCTATGCTGAATACAAAATGATTTAAAAAAGTAGTAAAATGCTCATTATTTTCCTTCTCATCATTGAGATCTATATTTTATTTACAAAAGTGACAAAGTTGTCTTACTTGTTGAATATAAACTTATAAGCTGAATGCTAATATACCACATTTAATGTAATTATTGAAAGATTTTGCTATTAATATATATTTAGTTTTTTAAAAAAATAGGTAACCATGTATCATTGGGATTTACCTCAATCTCTTCAAGACTTAGGTGGATGGCCAAATGTGAAGATGGCAGATTATTTTGAAGATTATGCTAAAATATTGTTTACATATTTTGGAGATAGAGTAAGTATATATAATTTTGACCATATAATAGAAAATTAAAATTCAGCAAATTTTTATACATTTGAAAAACTGTCTGAAATACAATATAAGTATTACAAACTGCCTATATTCAAAAGTAATCAAGTCTATGCTTCAGTTTGTTTGAGTTTTATTTATGTCATAAGAATCATATGAAATAAATAAATCATGTTTTAAATTGAGCACTGTCAGAAATAATTTTATTTGTTAATTACTAGAATTTTATACAGAGATTCATTGTGACACAATGAAGACTATATGCTCCATTTAACAAAAATATTACATAAGGACTGTAGGAAACTTTGAAAATTACTACACTTCTGAACTATTTCAGTAGCTGTCACCAAGAACTGTGAGAAAGCATATGTAAAATGATAAAGAAAAAAACTTTCAAAAACTGATTACACATGGGTTTGTAATACTTTTGGGCTTCACAAAATGCCTGCTATTCACACATTCACCATGTGTATAGAAGCCCAATTTTATTGTAGTGTATAGGATTATCTGCTTGTGAAATTAGCTTTCCATCTACAACACAGTGGTGTTGGTTATATCTGCATACAGGTGTCTAAAATGCAGAATGTAATAATGTATATTACATAATAAATGAGGTTTTAAAAAATCAAACAGAATAATATAACCAATAACCGTCAACTGGCACAAGTCATAGAATCATGTATTCATCTTTCCTACCTTGTGCTGAATATCTGCTTTAGTATAAGCTACATCAGAATTGTCTCTATTACAAACAATTTTCTTCAGATAGTGGATGATTTATTATAAACTGATATATTGTAATATATCAGTTTAAAATATTTTTACTATTGGTTCTGTTTTAGGTGAAATGGTGGATAACATTTAATGAACCTGGTGATATATGTTCTGGTTATGTAAATGGTGCAGATGCAGCTCCAGGTCTTTCTGCTCATGGTGTTGCTGATTACCTCACTATATATACAATTTTAACAGCTCATGCAAAGACATACCATTTGTACAACCACCACTTTCGGAAACAACAAGCTGGTCAGAGAAATATATATATATATATATATATATATATATATATATATATATATCAAATATTTTCAGTCTTTCCTTCTTCTTCCATCCTTCTCCCTGCTTTGAACATATGCTTTTCTATGTGCGTAATTCTTCGCCCGAGCATATGAATTCAAATAAAGCGCAATCCTCCTATTTCTCCTATTTATTTCTATCCTTCCTCACTATCCAAGTTTGAATGTGAATTAATTCCTTAAATGGATTCTCCTAATATTGTATTTATTCCTTAATGGAAGCTCCTAATACTTCATTCCCTCTACTCTATCCATTCCTCCACTAAAACTATTAATTGTCCACAATAAGACTGTCTATATTTGCCTGGTCGGGAACTTGACCCGGTGGCCGAGATGGTTAAGGCGTCTGTGTACTAAGCAGAATATGTGGGTTCAAGTCCCGCCTGGGTCAAATATTTTCAGTCTTTCCTTCTTCTTCCATCCTTCTCCCTGCTTTGAACATATGCTTTTCTATGTGCGTAATTCTTCGCCCGAGCATATGAATTCAAATAAAGCGCAATCCTCCTATTTCTCCTATTTATTTCTATCCTTCCTCACTATCCAAGTTTGAATGTGAATTAATTCCTTAAATGGATTCTCCTAATATTGTATTTATTCCTTAATGGAAGCTCCTAATACTTCATTCCCTCTACTCTATCCATTCCTCCACTAAAACTATTAATTGTCCACAATAAGACTGTCTATATTTGCCTGGTCGGGAACTTGACCCGGTGGCCGAGATGGTTAAGGCGTCTGTGTACTAAGCAGAATATGTGGGTTCAAGTCCCGCCTGGGTCAAATATTTTCAGTCTTTCCTTCTTCTTCCATCCTTCTCCCTGCTTTGAACATATGCTTTTCTATGTGCGTAATTCTTCGCCCGAGCATATGAATTCAAATAAAGCGCAATCCTCCTATTTCTCCTATTTATTTCTATCCTTCCTCACTATCCAAGTTTGAATGTGAATTAATTCCTTAAATGGATTCTCCTAATATTGTATATATATATATATATATATATATATATATATATATATATACATATAGTATTACTCAAATTTGAACTATTTAAATAAATTTTAATTTTACTTTTCTCTACAGTTGGAAATCAATTAATATAATTTTATCAAAATGTTTAAAATTTAATATTTAGTGTACGATTGATTTGAAAATGATTATACAAAATTTTAGTTAATACAACCAGCCTGTGTGGGCAGACAGAAATCCTGATGAAACTATTGAATCATCTCACCAACAAAGATTCTCCACTAACATCTGGGCAGGCATTACTGGTGATTGTTTGTTACAACCCCACATTATTTGAAACAGGCTGAATGGACGTAACTTCACAAATTTCTTGCACAATGGATTACATTGTTACTTGAAAGACATGCCAAGAGCATCCCATCGACAGCTGTTCTTCGTGCATGATGTTGCTTCTGCACATTTCACTATTTCTGCAGAGAAACTACCTGTATTCAATCAAAAGACTGTCACTTTGAACATTTTATCTCATATGCCAGCAGATTGCTCCAACTAGTCAGTTGAACTTCATTCAAACCAATCAGACGCAGAAGTTTGGATAACTCTGTAATTATGCTTTTCAAGACCCATATATAAGGAATCCATTCCTGAAATTTTGCCATCAAGTTTTATTACATATATGATGTGACGTTGCCAAATAATTATTTAATTTAAACAGGGAAAAGTGAGTGGCTGTCTTACCCATGTGGTCGCATGGCACAAAGTTCAGGTCTTGACAAAGGGGATGATGTTGATGATGATATGATACAGTCAAGAATTTGTTATAGGAAAGAGATAAAAACATTTTCCATTAGTGTAATAGGTGCACTGAAATATGTTATCTACTTTTCATTGATGTTATCCTCCTTTTTCAAGATAACACTTTCAACAGAAGTGTGATTTTGTATTCCATAATATTTTTGATCAGCTCAATATTATTAAATGTTATAATTATAATTTTAAATTTTCATAATCTATTATTCAATTTAATATATAAATTTTACTGTATTATTTATATGTAATCTCCAGAAGGCTAATGTCATGTGAGTGTGATTTCATGTATGGGGTTTTTAACGAATGTGGTGTGGGCATGGGAATGGCATTGTCATGTCAGATGAGTGTGTGTGTGTGTGATTTTATGGAGCAATTTCCCAGACGTGACAAAAATTGGTCTGTGCTCCCCCCATAGTGGACATGATCCCATCTGTGGTGACGGGTTTCAGTTGTCACATGACAGTGAATTTGCATGGATGGGACTTCAATATTTTTGTGTCTCATGTCTATTTGAACAATGGAGTTCTCAGTGGAAACTAAATGATTTTGCCAGTGGAGAGACGTCATGAACAATTGGATACAAACAATGAACTATATATAGACTGATACAACAAAAAAGAGTTACAGACTCACATCACACAGGTCCTGGGATTAAATTCCAGTGAGGGCATGGACATTTGTGTGCGTGTTTCCATACTGAGAAAGTCACCTGACAAAGACAAACTGCAACTGAGTACCTAATAAGTCACTAATAACCACTGATGTTGATCTGACTGTGATAAAAAAAGAAGTAGAAGAAGGATGGACTCAAGTTTGCTGTGAGGTGTTTGAAGGTTTCTAGGAGGTCAACTCCTCAAATGAAGGTTTTGATATTCTATAATAGTTTAAAAACTTCTCAGGGTACATCTGGAGCTTAGGATGTTTCACGTAAAAATGTACTGTTAAAGACCTGTCACTGATTGCTGGATGCACACAACAATACAAAACTACAGGGTCGACAACCACAAATATTAATGAATCAATTATACTTATACAGACAGTTTATTTTTTATTTATTGTGTTTCGATACATGTTGGTATCTTCTTTGGATATTTTCCAACTTATTAACATTTTAATTAGTTTGTTATAATAATTTGGATAATACCTGAAGATGATACGGACATGTAGCCTATCTAAATGCTGTCATGCTATTTAAAACAAAATGTCTGTATAAGGTCAATAATTGATTTCTAATTCAAAATCAGACATAAAATAAAAACTTTTAACAACCAATATTATTGTACATCTCCCTAATGTTAAACTGTTAATGAAATTTGTATGAATTCTGGAAAGTTGGCTGGAGTAGGGAAGTCATGTCTGTGGAAAAAAACGGTTGTGTGACTTGGCCTAAAAATTCTGAAAAGTAGCATTCATAGGTATAAAAACTCATTTAATTCTGTTAAATTGACTATTTATACAGGCCGAATTGGTTTTAATATCAATTCAAGGTGGATGGAGCCATTAACAAATTCATCTGAAGATAAACTTGCAGCTGAAAGAGCTATGCAATTTGAAGTAAGTGCCAAGAATTGGTCATGTGCAATGTCACACTAATTTTGTATTAAGGTTTCAGTAATTTTCATTTGTTTCAAAGGATGCAAGAGTAATTTTATTGTTAGAGAATTTAGAAATCAGTTATAAGATAATATAAAAAAGTAACTTTTGTTAAAAATTATTTGCAGTACTGTATGTATGAGTAATCATTTATGTGAATTCTTCACAATTTTTTAAATAAATTAAATTAATAGCCACTAACAAAGTATACTTTCACAAATGTCAATGGAATTCTTAGTCTGCAAACATCTCTGTGGATCATTTCACTCTTAGAGAATTGCAATTTTAAAATCACAATCGGTGAGCTGTTTCCATAACCTTGTGAATAGATTTGCAGACCAAATGATCCAAGTATTCATGTCGTAGTTGTAGGGGGCCTATACCAGAAGTTGAGTCCAAACATACATCTTGGTTATAGATTATTTAGTAGCACATCTTTAACAGTTATTTATTGTATCCGTTTTACCTTAACATAATATTTTTGCTGAAATTTTACACAATAACCATCAAATGTAACATTTTAATTCTTTTTAGCACATCTCCAATTGAAATAAAAATTCATGATCATCCAGTTTACCATTTACAATTTGTTTTGTCATCTTCTGTTTCCATAAAGCCTGTATCATGTTCTTTAAATTTACCAATATTGGCATCTTCAAATGAAACAAAATCAGTATCACAATACACAACAATTTTTATTTAATGTAGTGTGCTGCATTTGATTTTCTTTTATTCATTTAATTTCCTGCCCTTATGTTTCATAAAACAGTTTTAGCTGCATGGCCAAATTTGTGGCAATACAAACATTCAATCTTATTTTTATTATTTGCTGGCTTTTTATTACATGCTTCACTCTACCTTATGATAGCTCTGGTCAAATCATCAATGGCTAATAAATGGGTATCCTCTTTAATCAATTGTGATGTTACTCTTCCATCCACCATCCTAGACAAGAATGTTGAAAGTCAATGGTAGGGTTCCCAAAATTTTTGTCACGTTACTTAAATCAGTAACTTGTAGGAAGAAAAGAGTAGCACAGCTGGCAGCATTAGCAGAGGCTATATATAGGGTAATCCACATAGTGGCCCCTCCCCTCTTATAACATAGGAAACGGACTGAAAGGGGGATGCATAAAGGTAGAGCAAGGTAGCCAAGGGTTAACTAGGGCTCCCGGAAGTGCAGTTTAAGGATCCAACCCAGAAATTTTGCCTAAAGGTGATGCAGGGAAAACCCTAGAAAAATCTGCATCAGGCAGGTTGGGCAATAGGTACTTGTCCCATGCCCTTCCAATGTTGGGAGAAGGGGCTTTCTGTGGGAGTGCAGCATTCCCCCCTCCATGCCTTGACCAGTTAAGGAGGCAGCTGCCCAACTATTCCAATAGGAATAGCAAACAACTCTTACCATATGTCCAAGGTCTGTGACCCCAGAACACCTCTAAAAACAGGTTGTGGTGCCTCTGTTTGTGGGAACCTTAGTTCAAAAAACCAGAGAGGAGAAGGCATCCCCACAGCTAGCTGGAAGGTTCACCTGTGAGACATTAGCCCTCGCAGGCTTCCCTTGTGGGAACCTAGGCTCAACTTATGAGACATATTTTCAGTTTTAGCTGTGACGAGCTGTGGTATGGAATAATTTATTGACTTCTTATAATCCTGAAACTTAATAGCTAATAACATATTTAATTCTATAAAGCTTAAATTTTTGTTTTCTTTATGGTGCCTGCTTCATGGGATTTGGGTTGTATAGATGACTTCTGATAATCATTTTTGACCAAAATGGCCTTAAGACATGGGTGGCTCGTGTGGTAGAGTCTTTGTGCCATGGCACTACTAATAAATATGATTTTTATTAAATAAACATTTCATTAACATTTACATATAGTATCAATTTTACAAATTGTTTTCTAATAAATTTGAACTATCACGCAAGTTGGCATGCTTTCTACTATCACTTTGATGTACTACTGAACCACTTCAAAACAGAACTGGTTACACCCATATAGCCATGTTCAAAGTGGTGCAATCTAATATAATGCCTGTTCCTTATGGCAGGGATACTGACAAAACAGCCTTGACTCGGTAGTTTATAGTTTGCTACTAGAGTAGAGTGGGTTGGTTCATTCCGCACAGCTTGTCATGATTATGTCACACTCAGAGATGCGCCTGACTCTACCCACTATTGAATCTGTGCTGGTTAATTAATCGAATATTACTGATTATTTTTCCTATACCGTATTTCAACTGATATGCTAATGAAATTGAATTACTTGTGCACGGTGTAGGATAGTTCTGATAGTGTCATCTTGCAGTTAGGACTTTAGATGCGGGAGGAGTTATTTGTCAATTATGTTTTTCTTTAAGTCAGATTTATTTTGAGTGTTCAATGTGCTCAAAAATTTAATTTATTTTCTGTAAAATTTGTATTTGTTGGCACCACTAATGCTTTGCTTCAGCTGCATTAAAATAAAATTTTCCTCTTTGAAACTTTCTGCCATTCAACTTCACAACATTTCTAAAACTGATTTGTTCAGGTGTGTTTTATAATATGTTTATTCAGTAAAGTCAAAATAAATTTTGATTTAATATGTGTCCTGGGCCTATAACGTATTGATATGATTTAGTCTTTTAGTTAAAAAAAATATGCAGAAGACAGTTGCTCGCAGTGGTGGCTTGTGAGTATTTTAACTTACATGCTACATCACAACAAGCAACCATTTTCATTAGGATAACTACGTAAAGTAATAATATTATAACGGTGATAGTATTACTAATACTCTGACTTGGTCCGTAATATTCTACATTTCTAATTCCATCTGCATAATTGGCAATAGGATCTAATTTTTAAAAGCAGAATAATATAGTATCAAATTTACACCACCGCAAGGCGAGTAGTTTAAAGTATTTAATCTCGAAGGAGAACTTTGCACAGTTAAAACAACTATTATAAAAGTTTTTAAAATTAAGAAAAATTAATTCTTCCTAAAATTATTTATGTGCTGTAGCACATGAGCATCATCTGACACTGGTTGCTAGTGAATAAGTATTATTTTACTGCACGAGGGTGCTCTGAAAACTCCTTGGTCTCGCCTTAGATCGCAGAACTAATTGAATGATTTTTCTATGTCATTTGGCACAACTATCAATAAATGCCCTGTTAATTAGAATGCAATTCCATCTAGTACTTATCTGTAGGCATTCGTTTGAATCAGTTGTTGTATGTATGTTATTAGAAAGCAAAAAATGGAGTATCGTGCAGTGATGAAATTCTTTGTAAAGGCCACCCGTAATTTATTCCAGGATCGTAAATGTATATTATCTTTCTTCTCTTTCAATTTCCGCCGTTAAAAAAATGTGCGGTCGCGTTTAAAAGTTATCGTGAAAGCATTCAAGATGATTCATGTGTAGGACGTTCCACTTTTACGCAGCCACACTTGAAAAGTGGATGATATGATTTTGGAATATCGTTATTATAAGGTGCGTTAAATTACAAAAATACTGCAGGTAAATCAAAATAAGACGTTGGTTACATTTTCCACGATGAAAAAGCTTTGCGCAAAGATGGATGCCGCACATGGTCACTGCTGATCAAAAACGCATTCTGCTACAATTGGCGAAAACAAGATTGATTTTTTGCGTCGATAAGTAGCAATGGATGAAACACAAATCCATCATTAGTTACTAGTATCTAATAACCAATACAGTGTATAGCAGCTTCGTGGTGTCGGTTTTTCGGAATGCGAAAGGTATTTCGTTCAACGTCTAACTTGAAATAACTGACGCAATAATTTGTGTAGACACATTTGCATACAACAAAAAATATTTTTTACACAAGGATCACGTACTCACAAAAGCATCTCCGCGATGGGAAAATTGGAGTGCAAGAATATCTACCCTATTCTCCAGATTTGGCTCCCTCGGTTTTACATATCTTTGGAACTCGAAATTTTCTGTGCTAGTCAACGTTTTTCGTCTCATAAAGAAGCGATTGAGGCTGATGATAGGTACTTTGCTCACTACTGTAAGAACACTATAGAGACGGGCTATTGGCAATAGAACACCTCTGGATGAAATGTATTGTAATTGTACAGGTTATTATATTGAAAAATAAAAGTGTTTCAAAAACAAAAATTGTCTTTTCCACCACCAGTCTCAGGATTTATCAGGCGGCTTTCATAGTCTCAATATCACCGGAACGTGTTCTGATAATATGACTGTCAATGATACAAAAACAAAAGTTAATAAACGTCACAAATATTATAAACTAGGTAAAAATATAAAGAGATCTATAACAAACATAAGAATAACAATATGACATTGTCAAAATAATTTATTTGAACAGGAAAGAGAGTTTATGGCTTACCTGAAAGTTGTATGTCAGTTGTGTATTGTGCAGTTAGCCGGCACAAATGTCTCCTGAAGAAGGAAAAAAGTAAGAGAAGAAACTATCTGTTCAATGTAGCCTACTCTAAATGACTATGAATATTTAATTTTTTTTTGTGATATGTTAAAACATAATTTGTATATTGAAATAAGTATATTACTCTTTCATAGATGAGGGTATACTTGTTTTAAATAAGTTCCAAAGAGTAAAATGTAATCATGCTAAACTTTACTGCAAATAATGAATATTTGTGTTTTTCTTGTTTCATTGTAATAGCGAAGTTGTTTAAGGAGTAGTTAAAATTGCAGAAATGTAAATTTTTAATAATGATATTGTAATAATTAATTAGAACGCTTTTATTAATTTAATTAATTTAATGAATTTGCTTTAAATAATTTTAGTTTGAAGAATTTACCTCACGTGAAGCGTGAGGATGTAATGATTAAATGGATAGGCTTTTATTAAATGAAAAGATCGAAATTAACAAACAAAATATTATTTTATTTTGTGGCAATAACTCAAAAACAATTACTATTTAAAATATTAATTTCTCAGGGCCTTCACTGGTTTTGATAATGGACACAACAAATTGTTTCAAAAATCTTATTAACAAACAGTTTACATTTACCTAAACAATACGTCGATAGAAATAAATTAAAAAGAA
Source organism: Zhengitettix transpicula (assembly GCA_037074705.1). NCBI lineage: Eukaryota > Metazoa > Arthropoda > Insecta > Orthoptera > Tetrigidae > Zhengitettix > Zhengitettix transpicula. The sequence goes on along the minus strand of CM073591.1, from coordinate 180,703,272 downwards.
AAGAAATTAACTTGACAATTAAAATAGAACGAAATGTGACTTCTATCCTTTAATTACGTTTACATAAAGCATTATTTTTGCATTTTGTTACTCACATCTGTCCAGCTGGTTCCAGCATTCCTATTTGTTTTCGGGAGTACACTATTGCAAAATTTTTACACTGATGCTAATATCGGCTCACAGATTTTACATTATTTAAATCAACCTTGATAGGCTCCCAGGAACTCGGATGATCCTCCTTTTTGTCAGCTATCTGGTGACCGCTTGCCTTGTATGAATCCTATGATTCATAGATTTGCTAGTATTTTTACCACTTGGGACTTAAACTGCAACTTTACTATTCTTGGCTGACTACAGATGTAAAACTGCACTCCTTTCCTGGCTGAAGATAGACGTAAAAACTGCTAACTTCGCGATATTTACGGGATAATATTTCCGTGATTGTTTTTTTTTAGTTTGTCTTAAATTCACCACTTTGTTTAAACAACGGCTAGTCTCGAGTTTTAGCGCGCATACGCCATTTTGACTTTCCGACAAAGTAACAAAGCTCGGATCTATTGTCGCTTTGGAAACTCCTGCCACTACAATTAAATTTTATTAAATCCAATTAATGGCCTAATTAATTGGCATTACAATATTCTAATGAACAACGCCCAATTTTAAGTCTGAAAAAATATATTTATAGAAAATTAAACTAAGATTCGTCGCTAACTTTGCGACCTCTTCAGGTTGAAGTTTAACAAAATGTTGATTGTCAGGTCATTCTGTCTTGACTGCCGTTGCCTAAACTTACCCGTATATTTCGCTTACGACTTTTTTATCAGTAGTAACTCGTTTTTGTTTTCTATATATTTTTCAAAGAGACTATGAAATCTATCTCACTCTAAACTTTAACCTGAAGAGATCGAGAAGTAAGCGACGAAACGTAGTTTAATTTTCCATAAAAAATAAGTTTTTTCTGACTTCAAATTGGTTGTTGTTTATTTATAAAATGCAAATTTTTATTTTACAAAATACTTGTAAGGAAACTAATTTAAAAGTTTTGTTGTCTATTCTATAAACAAATATTCTTTTTCTCTTTTCTCCTCAGGCTGGAATATTTACACATCCCATTTTTAGTAAATCTGGTGATTTTCCTTCAATTGTAAGGGAAAATGTAGATCGAAACAGTATGGCCGAAGGTTTATTCCGATCTCGTCTACCTGTAATATCTACTGAAATGAAGAATTTTATTAGAGGTTGGTTTTTATATGATAAAAAGAATCATGTTTGTGTATTATTTTAACAATTATATTAACATGACTTATTTTTAACACCAGCTTATTAGTCAGGAAAATAATTATAAAATTTAAAACATAATTTAGAAAACACAACGTTTCATCTCTAATTCGGACATTTTCAGATATAGATTTCAATTAAATTCGTTACCTAAAATATTGTAAGAAAACATAACCTTATAAACATGATTATTTATAATACAATTATGAAAAAATAGAATTTATAGAGTACAATTTCGAAAGTGCGGTTTAGCAAACACGTAACGGTTGAAATGACTTATTACACAACTGTTAAGAGTATTGTTGAATTTTAAAATAACAATGAAAATGAAGAATTTATACAATACGGCCATGTTCGCGAGTAACTAACCAAAAATCCGAGAAATGGAATCAGTATTCAGTAACGGGCTGCCTGTATGTATGTATCGTTATTATTTTACACAAAACAGGTTGATCAAGATGGCGTCGGTTACCCGTGGGACGGTTTCTTTTTTTATCACTAGTAAGTCTCCTTTATTTTTTATATATTTTTCAGTCTTGCTATAAAATCCATCGCACTCAAATAGGTTTTTCATGCTCTTTCGATTGGTTTTTTCGTTGATTGCGTATCATTTACGAGTTGGCCAGAAACAAAAAGATTTTCGTGAAAACTAACCTTATCCTGATAGGACTACCCTGGTGCACATGCAACGCTGCGTCGTCTACGCGAATTTATTCCTAGCTGCTGACAAAAAAATTTTTATCTGATCCAATTGAGATCAGTACTTTTTTAATTTGTTTTTTTTTGATTGTAATGGCAATTTTGTAAACAACTTTATTTGCCGTAAAAAAAAGCCTTTTTCAAATCCACTTTTGAATTAATATATTTTATTAGGCTATCATATTTACACAGAGATTATTTAATTTCAGCAGAACTGCAGTATGAAACTGGTAAAAAAAGTCGATTTGAATAACAAGGAAGAAAGGTGGCCATTTCATGATATGACCATTACGTACACATCTAGAATTTTGCTTTTTGCGACCAGTAAAACTATTTCATGGGAAATGAAAAATATTTTTATGAAATTCCATTAGCCGAGAGACATTTAAAAACATGTTTTTCATATTTTTCCAAAATGTCTACTAGAAAAATTCTTGAAACCTTAATATGCCTGATAATGTACAAAAAAATGAATTTTAATTTACAATAAAAAACTGTTACTTAATTGAAAATTATATAATTCTAGTACAGTTATCGAAGTGTGACGGTAGCTGATATTTACTTAAAAGGTTTACAAATGAAATTTGTTTAATTACATACCATGTTCGGGCATCTGAGGATTATGCACAAATCGATTTTACTGTTCCCCTTCTGCTCTTTCTAAATATATGCAAATCACATGAAAAACTGCTTATATTCTGCTTACTCAATATCTGCCAATCATTGGGAACTTGCAACTCGCAACTAGAAATTAAGAACTGGCGACTCGCATCTAGAAACTGAGAACTGGAAAATTAGAACTGGCGACTCGCATCTGACGAACACACACACAGAAGTCCTGAACGTTTATATACATATATATACAATACCTTATAGCAAGCATTATCGGCTCTGCATTCTCGGCAAACAATACAGTTAGAATACCATGGCCTCAGAGTTACGCTGCCAATAATGAAAGAAACAAATTTATTAATTAATTAGATGTTTGTAATTTCTACAAATCAAATCAAATTATTCAGCACAGTAGGTCTGAACTACGTGCTGCCGGATACGAATTCTCACAACAGTCCACTTTGAGAAAGGCCGGCTCGACGTTCAGGACTACTGTCCTGAAGAAGGCTCAGGTCTTCGAAAATTTGAAATACTATTTCTTCCCAGCCCGACGGGACTAACTGTTGATTTAATTTATATATTTAATATATATATATATATATATACATATATTGTAATAATCAATAATTAGTCGTTTAATTAATTTGTTTGCCCCACGTTGTGGTAGCCATTTAATGGAATAATCAAAATGAAAAGGTTAAACAAATTAAAAGATTGTGAAAAATTAAACAAAATAATTTATTATTTATTCATTTGTGGATTCCAAAAATTAAAACAATTACAATCAAATTAAGATCTCTTCTCTAGGGTCGTAACTGGGTTTGATAATTAACAGAAAAGTGATTTAATAAACTGATTAACAAATTAAGCATAAAATTTACCTAAAAACAATATGTCGATAAATGAAAGAAAGCGAAATGTAAAGAAATTAAACTTGAACGAAATGAAAGATAAATGAAATCTGACTTTACCCTTTTAGTTATCGTTTACAAATATTATTATCAAAGTTTTGGTTACTCACATATTGTCAGACTGGTACCAGCATTCTTTTGTAGCTTCAACTCTACACTATAAATGCAAAATTTTACACTGATTCTAATTTCCTCACAGATTTTACACATACGCTGTCGAAATGCATGAACTCAGTTCTCAGGAACCTCGGATGATCCTTTCCTAATTGGTCAGCTATCGGATGTTGGTTTCCCTCAATGCAAAATTGTTCAATTTTGATGATGAAGCAACCTATGCTTCACCGTTGGCTAGTTGTTAGAAAATCTCTCTGTCCAACTATCTGCTTGCTTACAGGAACTCACGATTTGCAGATTTTAGACTTTTACTGTTTTATTTATCTATTTGGATCGAACTGCTATGTGTCTCGGTGAAGATTTGTTTTAATGTCTCTCCTCTCGTGGCTGATCGTAGACGTAGACTCCTCGTATGCAGATTTGGTTGTCTATCCTTTTGTGGCTGAAGACTAACTATACTTTTGCGCGCTCAATCGCCATTTCGGCTCTTCAACAAAGAAACAGAACTCGCCGCTCATTGTTGCTTTTCTCGCTTATACCGCTATAATTCAAATTGTTCACTACAATTCAACTTATCCCCAATCAATTAATTAACAAAATTATTAATATTTAAAGATTTATTCTTTAAAGTACAAATTGTAATCCCTACTTTATACGCCGAATTTCATTAAGTTAACTAACAAATATTTTATTTCATTTTTGCAATTCGTGGCGTTCTAGGAAAAATACAGCTTTAAATTTTACAATCAAATACGTCGAAATTCTCTTTATCTCAGGGTCATTACTGGGTTTGATAGTAAGAACAATCCAATTTAATGAACTAACATTAACAATTCAAACTCATTGAAGCTAACTTAATACAATACGAAAATAAACAAAATGAAAGAAACTAAATGAAAAGAAAAACGAACGAAATCTGACTTCTACCTTTAATTCTCGTTTACAGATTTTAAATAATTGTTTTGTACTCACGAATGTCTTTCTGGTACCAGATCTGATTCTTGGAGCTTGAGGACAACACTCACTAAAAAGGCCATTATTTACTGATTCTACACATTAAATTTTTTAATACACACGGTCGGTGTTCTCGTTCTCTGCCACCTGGAACTTTGGATCAGCCGCCCCTCAGTCAGCCCTCGGACGTAGGTCTCCTTGATGCCTCTATGCGAACTTTAGTTCAGTCTGTATGAAGCAAAACCATTTGCTTCCAAATTTGCAATTATTATTTGAGTCTCTCCGTCAAAACTGTTTACTCGCGTTTTATGTAAACTAATAGATCTCGCAGTTGGATTTCTTGGACCGCGCTATTCATACTTTTAGATCAGCATCCACATTCTCCCGTAACGTTCGCCGGACTCCTTTAACGTTTCAGTTCTCGGCGCAGACTAACTTCCTACGAGCGCGCGGTTTTTCAACTATTATCGCCGACAAAGAGGCCATGATTGTTGCTTTCAAGACTCGTGCCGCTAACAATACAATTATATTAAAACAATTAATGACCTCTTTAATTGGTATTACAATATATATATATATTAAAACTGTTTAATTACGAAGTTTGTTGCGTAAGATAATGGCTGTGCATTTGATAGAATATTCTAACACTGTGTACAGTGAGAACAGTGGATTTATAGCTTCCAAGACCTTTCTTTATTGTGATTATGTATTGTTTTGATGGTCAGTGCCGGCGGTATGCAAATGGTCCGGTCGGCTTAACCCGAGAAACTTATAGTTTGAAAATTCTCACAGTGACGACCATGTAGAAGGGAGGAATTTTAGTGTGTCAAAAGGTTAGTCTGCTAGTGGAGGTCGAGGAGAGAGTTCGTCACTGAGCATTAGTCTGTCTGTGGTTGTTGGATGAGAGTCCCAGTATGATATGTATATGTATTGGATATGTATTGTAATGATCATAAATGTCTCTAATTATATCAATTTCTAAATTATTGGATTAAAGTATTAGTAGCGTAATGGTCAGCCTCTCATAAATAAATTTGAACAGTCAGCATAGCGAAGGAATACGCAGATTGGAGTGTTTCCAGTCTGTATTGTTGTCGGCGGCGGACTCTAAGCGCGCCTGTGTCTGATGTTAAAAGCTGTGATGACATACTCTGCTAGTGCAGGTCGACATGGAATGATCCTTTTATAAGTTGGCTTATATATTCGACTTATGGAGGATGTTAGAGATATGAACGGTCGCATTATGTGACCGTAGTCTGTTGGTGGAGGTCAACATGTAAAGATCAATTGATAAATTATCTGCTCACTGATCATCTATAAAATCCAGAAGAGTTTTACAATTTGAAAACAAGTAACTGTTGATAAATAACAGAAAACTGATCGTCTGTGCTGCGAGAAAGAGTGAATTATGTATACTGTGGTGTGGTGTAAAAAGTGCCAGTTTATAAGCAAAAGTAATTCAATATATTTTGTGGTTTAGTCAAAAATAAAACATTTACATTTTGTGCAGTGAAGGAAATGGAGTACTACAAGCATTTGGTTTGTAAAATAATTATATGGATAAAATATTTGGTAAACATTTGTATAATTTTCACACCATCAGATTCCATTTTGTTATTGTTAGTATTTTAGATAAAGTTATGTAAAAATTGTAAATTCATTTCAATATTTTGTGAATTCATTGCAAGTACCTATAACTGTTTTGAGGAATGAAAAAGTGACCCTAGAGATATTAACAGTCTCATAAATAAGCTATGACTTAAATATAAAGAATTGTGTATGGAAATTTAAATTGTAATAAATTTCAGAATTTCAAATTGACTAATTTACAATTTATATATTGTGGTAATTAAAAGTCAATTATTAATTAATAATAAAATATTTTGGACTCGAATTGTTAGCAGCAGAAAACACACAAGTTGCACACAAGAATGGGAAATAATTCCACAGGTTTAAGGTATTGCAGGCAGTTGGTTTTTGCTAGAGCATGGTGTGGTCAGTCATTGTCGAAGCATAGCAGAATAAAGTTGTCGTTGGATTAAAGAAAAGAAAAGTCTTTGTCGAAATATTGCAGTGTAAGGTTGTTATGTAAAGATTTCAGAGTAAAGGAGTCTTTGCAGAAATAAAGCAGAGTAAAGTCGTCGAGATATAGCTGCATTAGACCATTGTTTCGATGTTGGAAGACAAAATAATTGCATCCGACATTTAATAGTCTTCAGAATGGTCTAAATACATTTTCTTAATGAATGGAGAATCAACTTTAGTCAAAGCAACCGTGATAATTAGAGTCTGTGTTAAAAAATAGCCTGTTATAAAGTGTAATGTATGTATAAGTGAATGAACGAGCCAAATTTTCCTGATATCCAGAAACTGTAAGTTACAATTTCACTAAATTAATATTTGTAATCCATTATGTAAAGGTAATTATCATCAGATTTCTGTTTTTGAATATCGTTTATAATTTAAAGTTAACATTTTATTGTTGCATTGTAAATAATTCATTGAAGTCGATAATAGCTTCATAGAAAATTTTATTGTTAACAAATATTTTCTTTATTTAAAGGCCGAGTAAAGACCCTGAGAGAGAGTAAATTTTGATTTTAAAACACTAATAAATAATATAAAATTAAAAGTTCATTATGTGATAACTGTTGTAAAAAAATCATTGGATAACATTTGTAAATTTAGCTATTTGTGCATTAATAAATAAATTTGTTTGTTTATTTAAAAATCTTAATTATTATTAAAACAACCTTTCATTTAAAATTCAAATTAATACAAATTGGAGCCTTAACATGAGGCATTGTGTTTTTCTTAACTCTCTTTTATTTGTATTCATTACAAATTGGCACCTCAATGTGGGTTAACTGTGTTTATTTAACTTTCATTAATTTGTTTATATCACTAATTGGCACTCAATGTGAGGCTAACTGTTTTATTTAATTACCTTTCATTTGTATTTTATCATTCTTTCATTTAAAATTCTTACAAATTGGCATCTCAATGTGAGGCCAATCTGCCATTTTTAATTTTCTTTCAATTTGGAAATATTACAATATATATATATATATATATATATATATATATATATATATATATATATATGGATATTCTGAATTTTAATTTTTTAATCTGATTAATAGGAAGTGCTGACTATTTTGCTTTAAACCACTACACAACACGGTTAGTGACATCTGGAATTAAGGGCAGAGTCCCGTCAATAGAGAGAGATTCTGAAGTAGTGCTAAGTACTGATTCAGGGTGGCCTTCATCAGCCTCTTCATGGCTTCAGGTAAGGACATTATATTGATCTGTTTCATTTTTATCAATTCTTATACATATGTGGGTAACAGTCCTAATTAATTCTAAACTTTAATGTGTACTGTTTCTACAAACATCATAGATTATATTGACTCTGTTAACAATTAACTTTTTAATCCAGATAAATTTTGTGTACAACCTTAGATTCCGAATTAAATAGATGGTGTTGAAATCAACAAGATAGTTATTAATAGGTGAAACCTCACCTTTCAGGGTGTTCTAAAAATGTGTATTGTCAATGAAACTACTGAATGTGGGGCTTTAGCAATTCTCACAATTCAAGAGTGATATTGTAGTGGTTACTACTGATTTTAATATTATGGACACAAAATACTATTGCAAAAATTATTATGAGATTAAAATTTGGTTGCTTGCTGTGTGTATTGTCGTGAAACATTACTGGACTCGTGGAGTTTCAGTATGTTCTTGGGAGGAAAAGCAATAAGTAGTCAGAAAACTCAGATATTCAGAACGAGTGAGTTTTTGGGAGAACATAGGAGAATATGTTATGAAAACTGGAGTGTGTTAGGAGTTGCCAGTTTCCAGTTTTTGGGCAAACTGCGACAATACTATGCCGACTGTTTATTTCCCTGATACAGAATAATTACAGAGTCTAGCATAAGTTCACAAATCATACGATTCGTCAGTTCTTGGGAACCAGGTGAATAACCAAACTTTGATGATTTTAATAATTTATTGATAGAGAGAACAGCAAAACATTTAGTGTGGTCTAATACAGCAAACAGAAAGTGTTGTATGTGGAAATAATAACCAATAATAAATTCTTTGAAAAACATGGCCTGTATATAAAAGTTTTAAGCAATAATCGAGTGTGTACGAGCTCTTTCTTTTTCGCACCGAAAAACTGTAAGGTAAATTAAACAATTTATTATATGTAAACCCAACAGTAAATATATATCGTCAGATTTCAATATTTCACTGATTGTTTAAAGTAAGAATTTTCGCACTTTGTAAATTTTAATTGTTTGTCATAAATATTCTTCATTGGAGGCTTGATAGTCGGCCCTGAGATCAAGCCGTGGTATATTATCAAGTTTTTACCAACATGTACTATAATTGATTAATATGATATGATAATAATATGATTATATCTATCTTTGAATTGTATATCACCACCAGCTACTCAAACATGAAACACTCCACCTCATGGTCCCCGTGTTTAAGCGAAACTTGGAATAACCGTTATTTGAAATTGCAAAACTACATAATACAAATCTGATGGGATTCCAGCTGTTGAGAATTCACATGGCACTATCGGCATAAGTTAAATGTAGCAGATTCAAATTCTGGGTCAGGCTGGAATGACAGACACCTTACATGATGTCTGTGTGGCACAAACAGGGAATTGTGAAAGCAAGAATGCATGGAAGAGGGAGTGGCATGTTGCTCTCTGGTGTCGGGCTCTAGCGTAGTATCCCTCAAGGTGCAATGAGAATGTAACGATGACAGTCTAGGGATTCTTGTCACCACTAGTAACAGATGGTCATCCATCAAGTCTGTTGTTGTCTAACCAATACCCAGATAGATAAGGTGATGAATCCATCTGCTCACAATTCTCAGCTGGTCAGCAACCTGCTGCTGCCTGATTCTGACATAAAGAGCTATTACACTTCTCCCATTCTGGAAGTTGACAATGGACAAATGGGAAATTGTGCAAGCTTCAAAGGCCTCATAACGCTAGTTGTCAAAAAGGCAAGTGCAACCATCCTCTACTGACCCCTGTAAACCTGAGCTCTGCACACTGAAAGACTGGGAGTCGGCATGAATCTAAATACCATTGGATTCTGAACTCTGGGGTTCAAGCTCAGTTAGGTGCAGCTTTGGCCGAGTCCAGCTCATCTCACAAGTTGTGTTGGACTTTATATCGCAGTGGTGAGAATAATTCCTTCACTTTGAGACAGTGATGGAGATTTTAAGCATCAATATTAACTTTTTGTGTTTTAATTTAAAGGAAATGTAATTTGCATTCACTTATATTTGTTAACATTTTAAGAATTCGAAATGTTGTAATATAATGTTATTTACAATATTTAAGAAATGTACTAATAAAGTAAATTAAATTCATAAAATATTTTATATTTCCTATATCTCTCAATTAATTGCATATAAATTCTTAATTATGAGTAATATAACAGTAATTTTTTATATAATTCTTTAGGTTGTACCATGGGGAATGAGAAAAGTTTTAAAGTGGATAAAAGATGAATATAATAATCCTCCAGTTCTTATTACTGAAAATGGCTATTCAGATCATGGAGAGCTTCAGGATCACCAAAGAATAAACTATTACACAGCAAGTAACATCTTCTCTGTCTTTATTATAATATGATATTCAATTATGTCTCTGACACTTTCTAGCATGTGAAAGTAAATCTTGTGCAGTGTGTATTTTTAATGGAATAATATAAATTATTTCCTCATGAGTAACTATAATACTCAGTGTTTTGCATTGAGCACATTGACTATAGACTTCAGGTACAGTGTCATCCTACTGTTGCCAATGAACAGGCATTCCACAGAAAAGACAGAATTACCGTCTACCTAGAGACAAAATCAAGATGGTGTGGGAGTAGGAGCTATATAAATTATTATTGGAAGAGAGCCCTCCATGTGACTTGAATATAAGATCATGGATGGGGTAATAAAGATTACCTGGCTGAGAGAACAGTTTCAAAATGATCAGTCATGAAATACATTTGGAGAGATCAGTCATGAAATAGATATTGGACAGTGAGTGAGTTGGCTTATGATTCTGAATTAGAACAGTTCAGTAGTTTGGAGAGAGGATTCTAAATTCAATTCTCAATTAGATCAGTTTGGCATTCTAAATTCAACATTTAAATACAGAACTTCGTTCAGACCTACTGTCCTGAAGAAGGGGGCTTGGGCCCTCAAAAATTTGGCATAGTATGGGTTTCCAGCCTGGTGATTTCATCTGTCAATTTAAGGCAAGTCAGCCCTCTCTTTTTAGTGTTAGTTCCTTCCTGGTATTCAAACTATCTGTCAGAAGAATGTCACAGAAGTTCAAATTGTTGCCTGAAGAAATATTTTCATAACTACTAAGTATTTCTTCAGATAATACTGATGGAAGAGAAATTTCAAGTTCAGATGAGTTCTGTGTAACCAACACTATTTCAGACTCATCAAGCAACAGTTAAGTTGTCTATAGTAAGTTTATGGACTATATATTTATTATTTGTTTACATTTTTCCTACAACTGACTTTTTAATTGAGATTTTGATCAGTTACGTGCAAAAAAGAGGGGATCAACTCATCTGAATATGAATCAGTCCACACAGCATGTATATTTGAACACAAAAAATAACTCTGAAGCTCTATCTTGAGAAACGAAATAAAAACAGTTTAGTCTTGAGTACTCTTCATGGATAAATAACTGTAGCTAATAATAATAGAAAAATCATGAAATGATCTTGTGATTGAATGTTAAGAAATAAAGTGCTAATGTGGGAGACCAAAAAGCAAGCAAGTATTCAACAAACTCAGCATCAAAGTTCTTTTCAATATTTTGGGTATTGCTGCCATAAATATGTGGATTGTTTACATAGAAGTAACAAGAAAACTATTAGAAGTAGTGACTACATACTAGAGCTGATGCAAGAATCTAGGAGTGCCCTTGTCTCAGTTCAATAAATAAATAAAAATTTTGTTCCAATAAATGTTTTAACATTGTCATGTCAGGTATTAGAATTTATTCATCTCATTTGCTGGGGGAAAAATATTTATAGAGCATAATTTTACAATAAAAACTTTTTTACAGAATTAGAATAAAAAGATATAATTCAAGTATGTCAGCATTTGTAAAGTTTATTTCAGTAAAAGCACACAAATGTACAGAGGTCGAAAATACATCCTCATAGGTGCTCCAGGTCTGAGCTCAGATCTTGGCATTCTAGTGTTAACACATTTGAATAGGAAAGAGAGACAGAGTAGCCGACCAGCTTATCTTAAGTCAACAGTTGGTTCAGTTAGGCTTTACAAAAACAAAAATCCAAATGTTCAAGGATCTGAGGCCCCTTCAATAAAAAATATGGCAGACTTGAGGACAGAATTGAGAGAATGGAAAAAGAAGAATAAGGAGAGTAATGATAAAATATGTGAGATTGTTGACATGGGTTTTGCAGAGATAAAATCTGAATGTATAGAAGCGTTAAATAAGAGAGTTGTAAACAGCAAAGTAGAAACAAGAAAGTAGAGTTATTAGAGGATAAATTTAATGAAAATGTTAGTCATATGAAAATGTTGGATATTGAAGATATTGATAAGAAAGTAGAGTTATTGGTGAATAAATGTGATGATGATACTGATAAACAGAAGCATGAAGTATTGGGAAAAATGGAGATAGAGAAATAATTAGAGGAAAAATTTAATGAGATAGAAAATAATTATGAGGGAACAGTAGAAATATTGCTGGAAGAAATTACAAAGAAACACGAAGAAACTGAAATGGGGGCAAATGGAGGAAGTATTAATATAAAGAAGTCATTTATGAATTTAGATATGCAATTTATAATGATTAACAAACTGGGATTTGAAAATTTAAATCAATTTATTGGAGATTTAAAATACTATTTTAATATAAGATCTATCCTTATGTCTTTTAGATTAAATATACAAGGAATGGGAAATACTGAACTTGGTAAATATTAAAAATGAAAAAAAAAGTCTGATTGAAAATAATTAATAAGCAAGTTAGCCTATTCAGACAAAAAATTGAAAATATAAATTAGCAGGAATTACAATTAGAGCAAGAGATTTTGTAAACAACACAATGTTTGCTGTAGGTGTCAAGTGGGTCCTTGTGGTTTTTAATCAATTAGGAAAGAGTATTAGTGGATCTGTAAATGATGGATATTTGATATTCTTTGAATATTTGGATAAATTTGTGATGAAGAAATTTGCAATAAGGGAGTACGAGAAAAAATTTGGCTTGAGGTGTTTGGGGATGATTGACAGTAGGATATTTGATTTAGTTCAATCTGCTGTTTGTGTGTTTAATAATAAAATTTAAAGGGTACTCATTGGAGATTAAAATGTTTCGTGCAATATTTAAGATGTGATGATGGAACTGGGAGTTAAAAAGTAATATAGCTCTGTCTACAAGATTGTATATCATAACTCTCTTTTGGTTTGGAGGATGATCAGAAAGATAATTGAGAAGATGTCCAGAGTAAGTTGGTTTTCAGAACCAATTGGCGAGAATGGAAGTATTGTGAATGGATACAGTTACATAAACGAGATTAAGAGAATAGCTAAATTCAAGTTTGTGGGTGAATTGTAAGTTAGGATGATAATTATTGAAAGTATTGACTATAAGTTTGATTTGAGAGGAATTAACAATACAAAAAATGTCATTTACATATCTGATGTAGCTAAGAGGTTGGACAGGAAGTAGAGAAAGACAAGAATTTTCTAAATCTCTCATGACTATCTCAGCAAAAAAGGACTAAGGGGGCTTCCCATGGGAGAACCTTTGATTTGATGATAGTGATCCTGATTAAACTTGAAATAAGTGAAGTTGAGGATTAGATTTATAATGCATATTATTTCATGAAGTGGAATTTTAGTATATTGACTGAAAATGGGCCATCTATTTTAGAAATGGTTAATGATGAAATCATTGGGAATAGAGTTGAATAAGGAATCAACATCAAGTGAAATTAAAGAGTGGTCATGAGGGATGGTGAGATGCTTGATTTTATCAATAAATTAGTATGAATTTTTAGCAGAATAATGGTTTTCTTCATTGAGGGCTTTAGAAAACATGTTATGAATGTAGGAGGAAATGTTCTGTAAAGGACTGCCAGTAGAAGCAATAATAATTCTAAAAGATGGGTCAGTTTTGTGTATTCTGGAAATGTTGACCGAGGTGATGAATGATGAGTAAAATGTAAATGGTTCAATAAATTCTTTTTGCTTTCACCTCTTGAGAATAGTTTTAAGTTTGTCAATAACTGTATTGATGCAGGTGGGTATGTAAATTAAATTAATTCCTATCTATAAATATTTGAAATATGAATTTATTTTTAAATATTAATTTTAATCTGAAAAAATATATATTTAAAAAATAAATAAAAAAATAATAATATAATTAAAGTTTAAGCTTATTAGAATAATTTTAAGAAAAATAATTTTACAATTTTGTGAACATTGGGATTTCTTAAGTTAAAAACCTCAAATTTTTTTTATATAAAAACTATTGAATTGTTTTAATGTATTTGAATAATTGAATATGGGGGCAATAAATAGTTTAACATAAAATTTATTTATTTTATTTTGGAAATGCACATATCATTATGACCATAAATCAAAATTTGAAAGAGGGGAGTTGCCACTATGTGAATTATCCTTTTAAAAAATTGGTGGATATAGAGCAATTTTTTTTGGGGAGGCTGAGGAGAGTAGTCTTGAGAACATAAACGTTGATGTTCGTAGAGAAGTCGGTCTTGGGACCAGACAAGGATTCTCGTAAATAATTAGGAATTAAGCAAAGTATAAGCTAAATGTGATCACCTTTTGTATTAAAGGTTTTTCTACAGCAAAACTGAGTGTGACAATACGTACAACAGTAAAGTTCATGAAACATTAAAGTAGAAAGGCGCCTAAAGTTTATGAAGTGAAACTATATAGTAATCGGTGCTATGGCTTGTCAAAATATTTTCATTTTAAAATTAAAATAACCACAAGTGCACAAATCGGTACCAGAGCAGCTCTGAATAAAAATTGTATGTAGACAAGTAATTTTGTAAACCTTTACGTAAATACCATTTACCACCAGATGTCTATAGTTTTTTAAGATTTCTCTAGTTTTGTTGTTGTAAGATTCTTTTTTTTATAAAATTTGTTGTTGTAAATTAAATTCATATTTTACTTTTGTAACTTTGCTGAAAATTGCAAATCACTATATTTATTAGAGGCCCTGTAGTTGTAGTGTGAAGTACTTTTTCCTATACTATCTATCCAGTTTACATTTGTAGCACAAGTGCTCCATCCAAATACAGATAAAGATTTGTTAAGCAATTGTGGTGTCTCCATATTTTTAACTATTAATTATTCAAAAGCCTTGCCACCACTAAGTTTATATATTATGTAATTAGTAAAAATTTAGCTTGAAAATTTGGATACTCTTAAATGATTTGTGTGCTTATTTAAAAGAATCAGCTGATAATAATATATCTCTAACTTTCAGAGCTACCTCAAAGAATTGTTGAATGCAATACACATTGACAAGTCTAATGTTATTGGATACACAGCATGGAGTGTTATTGATAATTTTGAGTGGGCCAGAGGTTATACGTGAGTTTTCACATTTCTATGATAGTTAACAAAAATGCTTAAATAATAGAACTTTTCCTTGACAATTTGGTTTTATCAGTAAAAACTGTTGTTATTATTATTTTAATGGAGAAGTATGAAGGCAGAGGATGGATTGGGAGGTAATAATGTTACTAAGGTTTGCTGCTAATGCTTAAAGCTACGGCTTCAGCAACATCAATCATTGTTACATACTTACTACTAAAAGTCCTAACCTCTAATTCCTTAGAAAGTGTTGAATGTTTCTGTTGGAATGTCTTACGTCCAGGCACTGTCGAACTGTACTCTCTACCTTTAATGACTTTCCTGTATTAATTTATTCTCTGTTCCCATTCCCAATAATTATATTTGGTTGAAAGCTTCATTGAGAGGTTTCTTTTTTATAAACTTCATTTCTGCCTTGGTCAGCAATAGACACAGCTCGGTGTGCAGTAAAATATTTATTTAAATACACCTCAAAAGTTGACAGGATTTTGTACCTCTTTGCATCCCTCATTAAGTTTGGTAAGACATTGTCTCAATCATATTTCATGTTCTAATAAATCTTTGTTTCACTAAGTCATACTATCCCAATTATCTTTGACTATTGTTTTTGTTAATCTTTGTCATTGTTAAGAGTCAACATGAATAAAATAATATCACTTTAAATAAATAAACAACTCAGCCAATATGTCAGAAAAATTTACAAATTAATTAAACAAAAATATCAGTTCAAACGACAAATATTATTTTAGGGTAATCTTGGACTGTGTTATATGACAGTTGTAGCCATGACTCCAAATTCATATTTCTTCTAATTAAGCATATATATATATTCATAGATTCAAAACTGTACATTACTTGTTTAACTGAAGGAGTGCCAAAAATGTGGTTGAAATGTAGTGTGGACTGATTTTTTGGTTTAATTAATAAATAAACTTTTCTGACATATTAGCTGAATTGTCTATTTATTTATCAAATGAAATTTGTCAGATTCTATTAAATATCAAACTATGCTTTACTGTAGCTGCTTTAAATTCTGAGTATGTTGATGATTTGAATGTTTTATGGTTTATGAAATACCAAATTAATTTTATTATCTCAGAAGTACCAGGGTTATCAAATATAGAGAAGATTTATATTAAAAAAATATGGGCCTTATCTTAAAAGTTTTTAACTAATAATATCAATAATATTCATCTAATGTTTGAAAAAAATACCTTACAGTTATTTTAACTTTTACATAACATTTAACTTAATACTTTAATATCTCTATACTTCTAGACTGAAAAGTTTTGACTTTATAGCATTCTAAGTTTCTTGATTACTAATCTTATCTGCATATAAATCAATTTTCTATTGCAGTGTTTTAAATTTCACATAATTTCCTTACATGTCAATAATACTGACAAGTAATTTATTTGTATTTTTAGGGAAAAATTTGGCTTATATCATGTGAACTTTAGTGATCCGTCAAGGAAAAGAACTCCTAAAGCTTCATCCTACATGTTAGCAAAAGTTATTCAGACAAGAAAAGTTCCTGATGAAAATTATATTACCAACAATGAACATCCCCGGGTAGTTCTTATTAATTGAATGCATTCTTTTTTAAAAACATAATCTAATAAATTATATAAATTTACAAAATATATTATGCTACATTATTGTCATCAAGCACAGTGATGTGAATGTAAATTGTTATTGTACTCATTTACTGTTTAAATAGTTCTGTTCATTTTTATTTTTAATTATGTACTGAATTATGTACTGAATAAAGTAGACCTTGTTTTACCCTTTTATTTATTTGACCTAGTCAGGAGTTTTTTTCTGTTTTATGATTGAAGAATATTGAGGTACAACAAGCTTTTCACTAATTGAAAATGTGTAATTTAAATTTACGTGTACCTAACCTGCCAGAATTATGTCACTCGGCCCCTATCTTATTTATTTAAAAAATGATTTAGGTTTGTTACTTTTAATGAAGATTGCTGTTTTATATAAGTACAAAGAATATACAGTTAATATTTTATTTTTGATAAAGACTTTTCGACATGGGTCTATTTTCTTTAAGTTTAAAATGTACATTAGCACTTTCTTCTGAATCCTTTACAATCTATACATATGATTATCAGAAGCAGATCCCTGAATGTCAGTAGCATAGTTTATGTATGGAACTATTAATTGATAATACACTTTCAACAACTTTTCTTGGCTAAAGAACACTGATAATTTTTTTAATATATAAGATTTTTTGTTGATTTTGTTGCATATATGGTCTATATGTTTATCCCAACTTACTCTGCTATCAACATGGGTAACTAGAAATTTTGTTGATTCTATAGCATTAATAGTTTCAGCATTGTAGTGCACGCAAATATTTTGCTTCTTCTGATGATGCCTTTCTTTGAACAAAATTACATTGGCGTTAGTGGTGTTTATGGTTAAGTTATTAAAGCTAAATTAGTTTATTAGTGCTTCATTGGTTTTTTGTGTTTGTTGAAGAAGGTGATCTCTGAATGAAATCCAATTATTAATGGTGGTTTCATCTGCATATGATTTTGGGAATATCATTTATGAATATTATACACAACATTGAACCCAGTATGCATCCCTTTTAATTATCCGCACTTCCAAACGAACTGTATTAAGGATGTTGTTCTCTGTAACAACTTTTTCAGTATATTGCTCTCAATTATTGAAGTAAGATCTCAAAAGGCTTAGAGCAATTCCTATAATTCCACATTCTTCAAGTTTTTTTAGTAGTATTTCATGGTCTACCATGTCCAGAATGTTCCAACTACCTGTATGTTATTATCCAGTTTGTGGAGCAACACATCCATGAATTTTGAAATTGCATGATTAGTGGAAAACATTTTTCTAAATCCAAATTTATTCGAAATAAGAATGTTGGTTTTGGATAGGAAACCTGTATTGTATATTATTTTTTCAAAAACTTTACATAGTACTGAAAATAATGATATCTCCATTTTGCAACCTTTCTTATGTATTGGCCTAACAAGAGCTATTTTTAGAAAATCAGGAAATACACCATTCTTACCACTACAGTGTGTAATTTTCAAGTTCCTTGTGTTTGCTTCTATCTTCTTTTCTGTGCATGGAGATAGAATTATACTTTGCTTTACCTTTGGCATCGACAAGCCTATGAGCTTTGTACTATTGTGTGTTATGTTGGCACTATGACCACTGTATATGTCACATGCATATTTTAAAAATAAAATACTGAAAAAATTTCCTAGCACCTGTTGATTTTTGACTAGTGTATTATTCAGTCTAAGTGTTATATTTCCTTGAGAAGTATTTTTTCTGTATTTAATAATATTATTTGCAGACTGTCTTTCCTATGTTTTGAGACTGATTTAAAATTTTGAAGATCCTTATGAGTTTATACTTTAAATATTTGTGTTTTATTTAAAAAATTTCTGAACCAGTTGATTTATAAAAACAGTGAGCAACTCTCATTTGCTCTTTTTAAGTTAAGTACATGGTATTATAAGTTTTGCAAACCCAAAACAAAACATTTCACCCCATCTTTGGGACTTCAGGTGATAAATTAAAAAAATTCTAAAATTTATTCTTTTCAGATTTGGATTATTTATATTATAATAAGATAAATATGTCATACTTGTATGAACATATGAAAATATTTTGTTGCCTTAATTTGCAAAAAGAGTTCACAATTGGAAACTCTTTTGATTCATCAAACATTAGAAAATTGAAACATTTTATAATTTTGAATATATTTAATTATCTATGAACAACTATACGGTCACAATGTCTGGACTGTTTTACAAGATGAAACATTGTCTTGTGATTATAATATAGATTATACTTAATTTTTCTGACTTATTAGCTATTTTATGTATTTAATTAATTATTTAATATTGTTTTTTTTTCCTTTAACAGGGTTGTTGATTATAGAATTTAATGTGACCTATTCTAGAGTATGGAGCTATTTGTTGGGATCCATACAGAAAAAAAGCACATTCAGATAAAAGCATTGAAATTACCTTGTAGACTTATGGAAAATGTGTCAGAGACTTTGGAAAATGTTCATTTTTCAGGGAACACAATAACAAGCCTGCCTGGAGAAATGGAAACAGTATGCTCTTACCTCCCACTTACTTTTCTAAAAGGGATCAAATGTGCAAAATTAGACAGAGGAAGCAATGAACTGATGTAAGAAAATTTTCATTCTTAAATAGAACCATTTTGGATTGTCATAGACTGCTAGTGGCAAGCCTACAGAGTTTAGAGTGAAGTTGAAAATAAAATATTAATAAAGGAATGGTTTTTGAAATTTAGTTTAATATGTAAAGTATGACAGTGAAGTGAAGCATAGTGAGAGAAGTGGAGAGAACTATAGGACATCATTTTTAGAATTAATCACAGGTAAACTTGATTAGTATTAAGTAAAGAATTTTTTTCTTTTTCATATTTATTTTATGTTCATTTTAATGTATAGTTTGTGTTATTTCATAAATATGTTAAATATTGCCACTGGGTTTTTCCCAATGAAATTAAATAAATATATTCTACCTATCAATGGATAAGCAGTCCTCGGCAAAATGGTTCAGCCAAATACTTTTCCATTTCTACAGTACTAGCAGCTTTCGGGTTCTGCTTCCTCATTAATACATTTACCTCCTTATCAAAACTTGTCCAAATTGAACCCCTTCAAACATACTAAAACGACACAATATTTTTCGTGGTTAATAAGATTGATAATGTTTCTCCCGATGTTGTTTGCGTATAATTTAAACCCCTTTCGGCATGGGAGGGGAACACTAAATGATTGGGGTGAACGGGTTTTACGTAAAAATAACGCGAAGACAACCGAGATTGGAATCGAATACGGGGTTATGATTGTCGCTGAGTTTAAATTGCCGTTTAAGTTGTACTTCGACCCGTATGAGTCCGAGTGTAAGGGGATAACAAACTTCCGCGTACGATCTGCACAGTTAATTTTTCGGACTAGTTCATTAGAAGTAGTACGTTCAGGAACTAGCCCACCACTAATTAGAAAGTTACTTCTGTAATCTTAGTTTTTAATGTTGATAATTGTATGGAAGATATATAAGAAATGTATTTTATTTTATAGTCGCATAATCTGCTAAGGTCATTATCGACTTTGTAATATGATGAGTATCTTTGTTGGGGAACTACCGAGTTGGGGTTTCTCAGTATGGAAACAGACACACACAAAATCCATGTCCTCGGTGGTATTCGAATCCGGGCCCTCTGGTATGCGGGTCACGCTGACCACTATTCTACAACACAGGTCGGGTGTGGAATGTTGTTGGATTGAATTTAGTATAATAATATGAAATAGTCAAATACAGACAAAATTAAGTGTCGATAAAAATACCACACAACGCTGCTGGGATACTTGTTCCTATCGTCAGGCGATAGAAAAAATACATGGGAACCTGCATCGTCACAACCACACTTTACATTTTTCCAATCACCTGATGAAACGGACAAAGATTCCAGAAGCGTTATGTTGTTTTTGTATCTTCTCTTAATTTTGTGTGTATTTGTCTATTTTAGCTTCTTATTATATTTTATACAGACTTCTCATTTGAATTTAGTGTGTTTACTTCTTTTCAAGGAATTATAAAACAAATGCCCAACTATGATTTTTAATCTTTTTCTTTGATACGTTGGATTCTTCCGTCCTTCTAGCCACTTGAAACCCCTAAATGGACGGTTTTCCTGCTGCAGTTCTTGAAGATTTTTTCTGGTATTCTAGTGTTGTGGTTGAAACTGTTATTCGGTTGTAATTAGTGGAAATGGGTGGCTATGATTTGTGAGGAACATCACACTTGTAGAAGCACAAAATACATTCGTTTATTCTGATTAATGTACAGCCATATTGTTCAAAAACCTTAACACACTCTACTAGCAGTAACTAACACTATGTTAACATTTATCAATGCCATCTAGTGGCAGTTGTTGCATCTCATTACAATAAATATTTTTATCAACTAACACTCCCCTTAATGAGATGCCCAATCCTATACTGTTTGCATGGTTTAAGGTCTTCTTCCCATTTAGATCCCATAGTAGATCAGCATGGTTCTCGTTTGATTTAACATAATGGACCTGTAGGATTCCACCTTCTCTCGGAGAAAGAAATGTCGCACGTCTATGTGATTACTCCTTTCTGATACCACTTGGTTGTTTGCAAGAGCAATTGAACCTTGGTTGTCGGTGTGTATTTCTTTAGGAAGTGTCACAAGCTCTGATGCTCCAACTTCATTTCGGAACTCTTGAAGCCATAGTACTTCTTTTGCTGCCTCACACATGGAAATGTATTCTGCTTCCACAGTTGCGAGGGCTGTTGTCTCCTGCTTCTTACTTCTCCAAGACACTGCTCCCCCTGCTAGAAGAGCCACGTAACCGCTGTATGATTTTCTGTCCGTCCTGTCACTTGCCCGGTCTGCATCACAAAATACTTAAAATCCTTTTTCCACTGGGTTTATACGTAAGTGCATAATCTTCGGTCTTCTTTAGGTATCGAAGAACATGGCGAACACTAGTCCAGTGCTCTCGATTGGGGTTTCCAGTGAATTGACTCAAGTAGGCAGCAGCGTAAGCGATGTCTGGTCTTGTACCATTTGCAATATATAGCAGGCTCCCCACAGCTTCACGGTGTTTGGACTTCTCATTTACTTCAACCAAGTTTGACGTTTTTGGGAAGTTCGTACCCGGATCTAATGGTGAGGATGCACCATATGCATCTGTCATTCCAAACCTTTCCAATAGCTCCTGGATGTGCGTCCTTTGGTCAAGTGTCAAAGAACCATCCTCATTTTGATTTAATCTGATGGATATGATACTCTCTGCTCTTCCTAAGTCGTTCGCCTTAAACTTCCCTTGGACTTTCTCTTTGAACTTTACTGCAACTTTATCATTTGCAGCTACTACCATCAGGTCGTTCACATATATTCCCACTAACAGCTCTTCATTGTAGTATACGCATGGATCAGCCTTGGGCCTTGTCAGACCAATTGATTTAAGAAAATCGTCTAGTGTGGAGTTCCATTCTCCACCAGACTGTTTCAGACCGTATAAGCTCTGCTTGGGTAGGCACACTGTATCTGTCTCTTCATTTTCAAAGGGCTTTGGCTGCTCCATGTAGATGGTTTCCTTCAATGTACCATTTAGGTATGCTGCTGTGATGTCCATTTGGTGACTACAATATTGTTAATTATCGTGAAAAAAGACAGGTATTGTGGAGAATAATATGCAGTACATTGAATTCGTTTCAATATGATATTGGGGAGTTATGCGTGGATGAATTATTTGTCGATAGTGTATTATTTAAGCACTCAAATAAATTCCGTCCTGATCCCGAACGGATCGAATTCTATACATGTATGAAAAAAAATAAAACATTAATTCATAATACGAAAGTTGTGCAATAAATTTGAGAATTTTATGTATTAGAGAAACCTTTTACAAAATTTCAAGAGCCGCAAATTCAGCCTGGAAATGTTTCACTTCATTAATTATTGCATAGTCTAATCTCGGAATTGGCAAATTTAGCCGGTGTCCGATAAATTACAATGGCGCTAACCAGAAAAAATAATATTAGCATACACGAAAATGCAGTAGTGTGATTTTATTCTATAAGGAAATTACATTTTTTAATACAAATGCAGCATGGTGTAATTAGGGTCGTCTATAGGCTTTTATCCTAATTCCGACGTGCAGAGAAGAACTTCAATTGCTTTAACTTGGCAGTCATCTTCAAATAACTGCAATTGAGAAACGGGGCCGTATCAATCAACGTATTGACACATGGCAAGGTCAGGTGACGCAGTGTAACGCAAGATTCCATAAATATAGATTGATCAAAGAACGTCGACTTTCTTGGTTAATCTGTTCAAGTTTCTTACCCGAACCACGGCGTCTTAACACAACGTTTCGATCGCTGGCTTAGCTACCGTCAACAGGAGGAACATCTATTAAAATTTATTCATTTTCGGCAAACTTTAATATTTCTAATACAACCAAGATGACTGTCAACAACTGCTGGACAACTATCGTTTGTTTCTAACTCGTTGCACAGAATACTCTGTTTATCTATTAAAATTATTTTATTTAAACTAGCTGAGTGCCCAGCGTTGGCCGAGTTGTCATAATTAAACTCGGCGACATGCATAACCCCGGACATCTGAATGTAGAAAACACTGAAAAAAACGTCTGTCCTAGTATAAGAACTGAGCAACTGGTTAACCAGATAAAACATTATCCGGGCAAGGACTGCCCTGCTGTAATGATTCATGTAGGTACAAATTCACAGTGATCAGGAGAAGAGAAATTCATCAATGAGGTTAGAAATTTGAGAAGAATCTGTGAAACAAAGTTTCCCAAAAGAAGGCTCATAGCGAATAGTATAATACTAAGACGCAGTGTAAGTGTATGTATACAAGGTTAATGAGAGAATTAGAGAGGAATGTGATAAATTAGGTGCCATGCACACAGATCTTAAGAAGGTTGTAGGACAAATTTGTTTATGTAAAGATGGGCTTCATCTCAATTGCAGAGGTTCTTTTCTTGTTTAATACATATGTTAAGAAGATTTTTAATGAAAAAGTAGTTTAATCTAGTTATAGGTGTTTGATGTGAAAGAGTATAATTTTAAGCATGTATACCTAATTATTCTAGTTTTAATAATGATTATGAAGTAGGCATAAAACAAAATTTCAAAATACACCATCCAAATATTTAATATTTAACAAATAAGGTTAATCTAATTGAATATATAGTAAATGATTGTATGTATGATGTTGCTATACTAAGAGAACATGGATGTACAAAAGATGTAATCAACAATATGAAGTTTAACAACTTTCACATAGCTAGTACATACTGTAGGAAAGTTAATAAGAGTGGAGGTGAAGTCATTTTCCTAGTAAATACTTGAGATGTAAAGGCACTAAAGATAAATGTTGATATACTACATGACTTTGAAGTAGTTGATTGGTACATAGCCTTAAATAATATTGTAATTCTTGTTTAAGGATTTACAAGTCCCCTAAAGGGAATATTAAATACTTTCTTGAAATGCTTGAATTAGTATTAAGTACAGTTATAGAATAATGCACGTATATTATGGGAGATCTAAATATTAATTGGACTTCATCAGATAAATCTGTATTTGCACTAAAGGAAAATTTTAATACATTTGGATAAGATAATACAATAATAATCTACCAGCATAACTCACAAATCAGAAACACAAATAGACTACAGAATTATTAATTTTCTATAGGCCACAAGAAAAGCAAAGGTAATTATCCTATATCTATCAGATCACCTTGGTCAAGAGATAGTAATAAAAAACCGTAAATTAGACACAACTAAATATAGGTTCATAAAAGGAAATTCTCACCAGACAACATCAACATGTTAGTTAATTGCTTTATAAATACAGAGTGGAGTAAAATTGAACTGCAAGATAAATTGAATTCTAAATGGTTATCATTTTATGGAATTATACTCAATTCAATTAATTTAACATCTCCATATACAAAATGTACTATAAGGGAGTGTTTCCAATGGTTCCATTTTAGTTATGGAATAGAAATATGGGGATATGCTGCTTCTAAGTATATGGACTGGCTTCAAATCTCTCAAATGGAAGTTATTAGATTTATATTTGGTATGAAAAAAAAACGATTCATGTAAACCAATATTCCACAAAAATGAAATTGTAACTGACTATTCTCTATATATCTTTAAAACTATTATGATGGTAAAGAAGGTTAAAACAGAGCTAACCCTTATAATACTATGGCAACTGCAGACTATTTCAGAGTCCAGACTAATACAAAAAAATCTGAGATGCCCCATTTCTGGAAGGAATTAAATTTTATAATAAACTGCCACTGTACATACAAGAATTGCAGGAGAAGTCTTTTGAAAGAACTCTGAAAGAGTACTTAGTAAATAAGATAATATATAAGATGCATGAGTTGTGATAATATGACTAAAACTTTATACTGATAATTTAAATGTTTCTTTTGTATTTTTATAATAAACCTGATGTTTTCCCATACTGTAAGTATGCAATTATATAGAAATAAAGTTTATATTGTTCTTATTTTTTGAGTCAAATATCGGTTCTTTTTGCGTGATCCTATGCCGAATGGAGTTTAAATTATACACAAACAACATCGGGAGAAATACTATGAGTCTGATTGACCCAGAAAATTATTTAAATATAGGCCGTTTTAGCATGTTTAAAAATTTATAAATAATATAATAACTATTATATTATAATTATTAGTTTATTATGAACTTGAATGTAATAAAATATATTTCAAAACACTGCAACCTGCGATCGTATTTATAACTGGTTACGAACGACAGCAAAATTCTCGTATGAAACGTCATTGGTACAGAAACTACAATATGCAGGTGAGAGTACGTAAAGTGTTTTTTTTTTTTTGGTAACAGGCTACATGAGGGTAATCCACATAGTAGCAACTCCCCTCTTATAGCATAGGAAGGGATTTGAAAGGAGGGATGTGGAAGGTAGCCAAGGGTTAACTAGGGCCCCGGGCAATATTTTAAAGATCCTACCCGACATTCGCCTAAAGAAATGCAGGACAAGCCCTAAAAAACCTGCATCAGGTAGGTCGGGATTGGGTACTTGTCCCACGCCCTTCCGATAGCGGGAGAGGAGTTTGCTGTGATGACGCAGCATTCCCTTCTCCGTGCCTCGACCAGTTTAGGAGGCAGCTGGCCGACTATTCCAATGGGAATAGCGGACAACTCTTACCGTATGCCCAAGGTCTGTGACCCCAGAACATACACCTCTCAGAACAGGCCGAGGTGCCTCGGCTTGTGGGAACCTTAGTTCAAAAACAGAAAGTGTATTTTATATATCGTTACAATATACAGGAATGATGAAAAAAGCCTGCGAGAGAATTTTCTCGCAGATGAACATTCCCAGAGATCTCTGGCCGAGGCTACTTTTGGGGATACCTTCACATTTATCTGGTTTTCTATTGGAATAGTCGATCAGCTGCCTCCTAAACCGGTCAAGGCACGGCGAGGAGAAAGCTGCGACCCCACAGTAAACCCCTCTCTCGCCATCGGAAGGGTGTGGGATAAGTACCAAATACCCGACCTACCTGATGCAGGTTTTTCTAGGGGTTTCCCTGCATCACGTTTAGGCGAATTGCCGGGTAGGATCCTTAAACCACAGCCCGGGGGCCCTAGTTAACCCTTGGCTACCTTCCTCTACCCTTCCGCATTCCCCCTTTCAAATCCTTTCCTATGCTATTAAAGGGGAGTTGCCACCATGTGGATTACCCTCATGTAGCCTGTTGCCCTAAAAAAATAATTAGAAGATTACATAAAAATACTAAAATTCGGGAACACAATTTTTCTCTGTCCAACATAAGTAAAATAATATGAATAATAACAAAAATAATTCTTCAACTATACTAAGGGTATATAATATAATATTTACAGTTTTAATAAAAATATTCAATATGAACTAGAAAATAATTAATAATTTGAGAATTAACTATAATAAAATATAGAATTTACACATCACACAAAAATAAACACAAAACTTGACACACGCACACTAGCAGGAAACACAAACGACGGACAAGTCACTTCACGAAACTGATCTACGAGGAATCTGTAAACTCCAGGCCGTACATGAAACAAACAAACAAAAGAGCAGTAAAGACCAAAAGAGAATAAGCAAGTTATGAAATAAGTGGTTTTATTAGCAACACATTTTTGCAGATTTTTTTTAAAAAATTAACATGTTCGTTTAGAATTTATGTTTTACTGCAGTCGTCGAAACGAACAGTTGGTGGCTCACCAGCGCACAGAAATTTTCCTGTTGTTTCCGAGAAATCAGCAGAGAAGAAATAAATATAGTCACAGAGACTAATTTCGCCTATTGCCCTCAACCTCTATGTTAACAGAATCCGTACGTTTGACGACAAATTAACGGTCGCTGTCTTCTTGATCTCGTTTCCATTGTCGACTACTTTCCCTCGAACCGCTGCGTAGAACGGTATGCAATTCAGCACACGAGTACAGGCCATAGCAAAGTCACTCTTTGCACAACGGGTTCGAAGACGTGCGCTTTCACATCGTTTCCGCACAGAAACTGCGAGCAGCGCAACACGAATACGAATATGTTCCACAAATATATTAAAAGTCTTTGTTTTATGACAGTAACAGTGCCCTAGAGTTATCTGCTTTGAAATGTGCAATATACAGTCATTTCATACTTTCTCTCTCTCTCTCACACACACACACACACACATATATATATATTGTAATATACAACTTGTAGGAGAGTCCGAAGTAAGCCTGCGAGAGGATTTCTCGCAGCTGCACCTTCCCAGAGAGCTCTGGCGGGAGCTACCTTTGGGGATGCTCTCACATCTCTCTGGTTTTTTTTGAACCAAGGTTCCCACATGCCGAGGCACCTCGGTCTGTTTTGAGAGGTGTATGTTCCGGGATCGCAGACCTTGGGCATACGGCAAGAGTTGTCCGCTATTCCCATTGGAATAGTCGGCCAGCTGCCTCCTAAACAGGCCAAGGCATGGCGAGGGGTAAGCTGCGTCTCCACAGAAAACTCCTCTCCCGTCATCGGAAGGGCGTGGGACAAGTACCAAATGCCCGACCTACCCGATGCAGGTTTTTTATAGGGTTTGTCCTGCATTACTTTTAGTCGAATGCCGGGTAGGATCCTTAAAATATAGCCCAGGGGCCCTAGTAACCCTTGGCTACCTTCCTACACCCTACCGCATCCCCCCTTTCAAATCCGTTTCCTATGCTATAAGAGGGGAGTTGCCACTATGTGGATTACCCTATGCATAGCCTATCTTCACCAAAAAAAAAAAAAAAATTGTAGGAGAGATACGAAGGGGCTACATTTGTGGATGCCTTTTCCTCTCCGTTTTTGAACTAAGATTCCCACAAGCCGAGGCACCTCGGCCTGTTCTGAGAGGTGTATGTTCAGGGGTCTCAGTCCTTGGGCATACGGTAAGAGTTGTCCCCTATTCCCATTGGAATAGTCGGCCAGCTGCCTCCTAAACTGGTCGAGGCACGGAGAAGAGGATGCTGCGTCCCCACAGCAAACTCCTCTCCCGCTATCGGAAGGGCGTGGGACAAGTACCCAATGCCCGACCTACCTGATGCAGGTTTTTCTAGGGTTTTCCCTAAATTTCTTTAGGCGAATGCCGGGTAGTATCCTTTAAATGTAGCTCGGAGGCCCTAGTTAACCCTTGGCTACCTTCCTCTACCCTTCCACATCCGCCCTTTCAAATCCCTTCCTACGCTATTAAAGGAGAGTTGCCCAACGTGGAGTACCCTCATGTAGCCTGTTGCCCCCAAAAAAATTTTTTAAAAAAATTGAAATTTTTTAATTGTTAACTGTATTAAAGTTTTAAAATCAATATAATATTGACTTTTGAAATATTTAAACATATTTAAAATTTACTTTACTATTTAACCCACATTAAATAAAAATTTTCAATTTATCAAATTTTAATTGAAATTCTTAATACTTAGTGACAGGGTTGAAATGATAAAACTGAAATTTAATTAATATATAACCTAAAGAATATATTACAACAAAAATTTATTTCATTAAAGTATTACATACGTTTTACTTTGGCTATATTTAAAACGAGACTTTTATTTCAAGGCGTTTTATCGGGCCTCTTGAAAAGAATAGAATTAAAAGAAAATATAAAATTTATAAGAAAAGATTTGAATTCGATTTATAAAATACAAACTTATAAATATCCCCAAAATTACAAACACAAAATGAAATGAATTTCTAAATTTGACGGTACAACAATAACGCATTGTTTTCACGGTACTTTACTGTTACAAAATTTAAAATAAAGTCTTTATATACCAATTTTGATTGATTTTCAATCTTACTTGCGCAGAATTTACAAAATTTTTATCAAATGAAAATTCTTAACTTCGGAAATTTGCCAAATTATTGCAAAGACACTTTCACTACACATACAGATAAATTGTTTCAGCATCCTAGACTACAGAATTACGCTCATTGCCCCAAATCAATTTACCAACATTCAAGATATTATATCACGCAAACCGATCAGTATAATAGTGATCAAAATAATGCACATATCACAAAATATAGTTCGTCTCTGGTCACCAGCCAATTACAATGTTTAAAATATTATGAAAAAACTTTCATACTCCTGGTACGACTCTGAACGATCTCGCCCTCAGGAGAGGATAGACAAGGAGAAAATTTTTAACACTTTCCTTTTTCATTAATTTCAATACTACTTTAATTATGCAACAAGTTCGATAATACTAATTCAACCCTGGACTCTATCGCGACCTCTCTCCTTGACCAAATCCATCTCCTCCTCAACGGTACCAGTGTGGAAACTAGACATAGTCCAGGATCGCAGCGTCCAGACTAATCTATGAATTTGACGTTTGTGCCGTTGCTAAGCCAAAAGTAATGCAAAAACAATTTCAAAATTGTATTAATAAACACTTTGGTGACTATATATTGTAATGTCAACCAATGTATCTAACAAAATGATTTTCTTAATTATTCAATATTTGTATTATCAGCGTATTATTATGGCCAGGTTATTGTAAGCAACAGTAAAAAGCATTGCGTAAGAATGTGTGTCAATGAGGGAAGAGTAACGTTGCCAATTTATGAAGTGGCCATTTTTATTCGGAGAAGAGAGTGGAGATAGAGTGAGATTAAGATGGGCGAGATAAGGGAGGTGACCTCAGGAAAGTTCGCGCTGTACTGAAGATTTCGTAAAGTAGTGGGAGGTTTTAAAACAGATAAAGAAGTCAAGGATATCTGGAGATCTTGCATTGTCTGGATAAAATGTGGGTTCAGGAGTGAAGCTAATTTGGTGTGGTTTGTGGATGATAAAGTTGTATAGGTTGTTTCCTCTGGGATTGGGAATTCTGGATCCAAAATGGGGATGCTTAGCATTGAAATCTCCTCCTAAAATGAATGGAGAATGACATGCATTTAGAAGTTTAGACCAAAAGTCATGTGTAAGAGCTATAAAAGGGGAAGAGTAGAAGCTGGCTATGTTAATTGATTGGTTGTTAGTAAGGTTTAGTGTTAATTGGAATTCGTTGGTCGTTATGAAGGGAAGCTCATTATGATTAATGGAGTTTTTTATGAGGATGGTGGATCCTCCTTTTCTAGTGGGGTCAGGGTGGTCTGCTCTATACTTTTTGTACCCATGGAAGTTGAGGCGGTGAGTGGGCGTGAGTTTGGTTTCGGACAGAAGGAGGATTTCTATTTTAGAAAATGGGAAAGTTCATGGAATTTGTTGGATACTCCTCGGGCGTTCCATGTGCATATGGAGAAGTTTTTGTTAGGATAAGGATTCATTTATTTTGCTTCAATAAGCTTGGGTAATTGGGTTGAAAGGAGATTAATAAGTGGAGTGATAAGGGAGATGAGGCTAGCAAGTTTATGCAAAAGGATAGAAGTACTTGGTCTTGGTTCGAAGAGTTATCTTGGGTTGACTGTGAAGACCAAATCCACATTAATTCCCTTCACCCTTAAAATCAAACATTCCCTCAACCACTCCTTCTTTCTCAATGACACCAAAATACCTATCCAACAAACTACACCATACCAAGGCCTTATTCTTGATTCCAAATTATCATGGAAACCTCACATTATCTCCAGAATCAACAACAAAATAAAACAACTCTTCTCTCTTATCAACAGAAAATTTCCCATATCCCTTAGCACCAAACGACTCCTCTATCCATCCTTAATCCGCCCCAAATGGTCGTACTCATGTGTCATATGGGGATCCACTGCCTATTCCCACTCCAACAAAATACAAACCAAACAAAACAAAATTCTCCGTTTAATATCAAATTCCTGCTGGTACTTTCGCAACTCAGTTATCTACAAAGACCTTGAAATTCCCCTAATACCTGCCATAATTCATAAATCTACCAAGTCCCTAATAAATATTTCCATCAACCATCCATATCCCACCATTGAGCTATTCTACAATAACCCACCCCCACCTTCACAAAATCATAGACTGAAACGTAAACTCCCAATTGACATCATCCTCCCTCTAAATCACTCCGGAATTACCTAACTCTAGCCCCTCCTACCAACTGGCACTACATACTCCCTAAATATCCGTTCTTCCCATCTTCCCCATAACATCCTTAACGGTTTTCAAACATGTAGTTTCCCCAATGACTAGATCGATCGCTAACATTATACCGGCTTATATGTTAATATGCGGTAAACAAGTTAATCGGTTTCTCTCGTCTTGGAATGACAAGGGTCACATCTAAGACCACAAGTTAACATACGAAATATTTACAAATTGTAAATACCTTACATTTTATTTGTTTAATTTTTACAATTGTAAATACTTTTATTATATTATTATCACAATTGTAAAGTATCCGGACTAAAAGTTAATTTTAATAAATAAAAAAAAGTAAGAATGTGTGAGATTAGAGTATTTTTGTCGGCAGCGTTTATGAGGTTGAAAGATTTGACGAAAGTTCTGTTTTAGAGTCCGATGGGCGCTGACCTAGACCTAGACCTAGGCTGGTTAGCAGTGAGTTTGCATGTAGAGGTCAACGTTTAAAGGATGAATTATCAAGGTTGCTGGTGTTAAATGGATAGTTAATCCATTTCTAATTATAATTCAATAGAACGAGACAAACGAATATAGTTTTGACAAGTTAAACTGGCTGTCGTTGAATTGATTTCAACGTTACAATTTATTGAGAGCTGAATCTGACAGAAAATGTAATTCCATTTTCCTTGCCGTAGACATTATTACTGTTCGCCGAAATGTTGGAAATCAACTGATGATTGTCTGTGGTGAGGTAAGGATTTAATCTTGTATACTGACTGAAATGGTGTAGAAAGCGTAATATTAAGTGAGAAAGTCATGTAATTAATTTGTGATCTAAATGAAAGAATTGGTAAAATTGAGAAGTGAAAGATTTGGCGTGATACAAGAACTGCTCCCTCGTCTGGTATGTAACAAAATACTGCGTAAACTTTGTATAATATTCCATACAGTCATATTTCTTATGTCTTATGTCAGTTATGTTTATATTTTAGGAAATATTCAATAACACTTGTAAATTAATTTAAATATTTTTTGTATTATTCTATAAAATTTCTATTTCATTGCGGGCACCTATTACTGATTCGAGGCCCGATAAGCGATCCTTAAGATATCAAGAATCTCACAAAAGCCGTGGTTGAAGTATAAAAAAAATTGTATATAAAAATCTAAAATTTATGTGTAATACATTTCTGATTTTCAAAATTAACAAATTGGTTAATAATCATTTATTTATCAAAACTATCCTAATTTTTAAAGTTTCATAATAAAGATATTTATATTTTATTGAAAATTAAAAAGGTTAGCACAATATTGGACCCCACAGTAGGGAACCAATTAATGTACTAGATAATTTTGAAATTATTAACTAAACCAAGTAATGTAATCCTCACTACGATCAAAATGTTAAGATGATACATGTTCTTAATATTTCATGACAGTATTGAAAATCGTCAACACAAAATTTCAAATATTTAATAAATTTATTCAACAAGGTGATGTAACAGTTATCATGTTAAATTTTGCCACGACTCTTTTTACAAGGTGTGTTTTGAGGATTCCGTATTCAGAGTTCCCGGGACCACTACTGAGCAAGTGTGATTTGGGAGCTGAGAAATGTTGTATTAAAAGTCCCAGGTTTTGGTATTGCAAGTCGCCAGTTTGGAATTATATTTCATTTATTGCCATGTTTGTGTACTTATCAAAGTTTTAGAGAACAAAGCTATCAATTATGATGTTCAAACAAAGTTATCAACAGTTAGGATCAGAAAGTGATTTGTGTTTGCAAACTAATGTAACGCGTGTATTTTGGTTTAGTTTTGCTTTGTCTCGGAAGTGTTGTTTGCTGTGGTTTGGAGAATTCGAAATCGTGCACGTGCGTGGGGGTAGAGGAGATAAATATTTCCATCCAAGTAATTTTCGTGTCCTGTCTCGATTGTTGGCCTCAACATAACAGAATAGTTGGCCATTGTTGACTACGGAACTGCAGCTGTGTGCTATAACTCTTGTAACAATGGAAGAATCAGTGAAACTGACATTTCGACGAAGTTTTCTAATAATGAAAAAAAGTAAAAGAATAGGAGGCTATAATGGAGGGAACGGAGATAAGCTTTTGGAAACTGAACAGTTGTTCTGCGCTCACCGCAGCTGGTGGATGTTATTATGAGAGGCTCCGTATTGCGTTACGTGTATACGTTTTAAGTGTCACCGATCTAAAAATCTCATGAGTTCTGCTGTAAACTTTTCCAAGTTGTTGTCTCTGATATAGGCCGAGGCAGAATCGTTGTGAGAAAGGGGCCACAATTTGTTAGTGAAGAGTTCATCAAAGCCACACAATTTAGTACGACGGCTTGCCAGCAATCATTCCCGGAGACCGACGCCTTAGCCCGTGGTCAACCCCTGAGTCGACGCCTTGCAGTGGTCCTGACTAAAGTCATCACTGCACTTAACCCGTTCTGCCGGCTGTGAGATACGGAGACGTCGGTACGAGAGCTACAGCAAGCAACACAACACGGAATAGCAGTACGTATTTGTTGCGGGCAGCAGATCTCTTCTATGTAAAAACCACAGGTGCCTGAGAAAAGAGTTTTTCATGCTTAACTGTAATAAACTTATATAAAATTTCTTTAATGGTCAATATTTTTTGATTTAAGGTAAAAACCCAGCCCACAAAAAAATAATTCTTTACACTAAAATATCTTTAAACTCAGTGAAATGTGGCTTTTTTGTGATTTAAAAAACAAGTGAGATCGAGCCCAGATGACCAGACATGGATAAAGTAAACAAAAAGAATTTTGTAAATCTTGTAGTGTAAATATAATTATCGTCAAATTTCAAATTTTGATCATTTCATTTAAAATAATAATAATTTTAGTCAGGAATATTTTTGCCTTGTAAGATTCAATTGTCTTTTATGTAACTATATTTATTAGAGGCCCGATAGGCGGCCCTGAAAATTAAGCCGTGGCACAACAAAATCAATTTGTAAAATTTCAACTAAGATAAAAATTGGTTTTATTAAATTTGTTTTGTTATATTTTAAATTGTTGTTTTCATTTCAATCCTTTCATTTTTAACTTTTAATTTGTTTATTACAAAATAGGCACATCAACGTGGGGCTTATCTACAGATAAAATTAATCATAAATTTTGATTTTTACAAATTTTGTGTTCCAACGTGGGGTTTGTTTTCATTTAAAATCTAATTAAAAATTATTGATTATTACAATATAAATATAATAATCCATTTGGATTGGAAATAGTTATAGAGAGGAGCAGCAGACTTAAGTTAAATTGACAGTTGGTGTAGACAGGCTGGGAAGCAATAACATGACTAATATTCAAGTACCTAAGCCCTAAACTACGTTCAGATGTACTGAGCTGAAAGAGGGGAGTCAGGCCCTCGAAAATGAGACATGATTATGGATATAATTGAGTAATTAATAAAAATGACTGACGGGAGCAGTTTTCTTCGCGTTAATGATGCATGATATACTATTAATATTCGCTAATACGAAATGGAAAGTGTTAAAAAAGGACTTTGCGGGTGGGACTTTTAAATGCTCTAGCAAACAACCTTCCACAAATATAATACACTGCCCATGTACACATAGGACGCTGTAGAAACCCTTTGTTTAGCCTCTACAGATCACGTGGGCTGATCTAGACATTTTGATTGGTTTCCCGCCTTCTAGCAAGTGGTTCTTCATTTGGGAGTGTTTTTCTCTCTCTCAGTCTCTGAGGCCGCTCTAGGAGTTACTCTTTGGATTATGAAAGCTTCTGGGATCTAACTCTACAGTCTTAATTTTCTATATTAAATTTTATATTTATCTTCATAGCGCTTACTGATTTTGTTCTGGTCCCTGGACAGTATTATAGATACCAAGAACACATACTTTATTGACTTTCCTATGTTCCTATCCTAGATTTATTGCTCTCTACGCTGAATAAGATTGTAGTTTCCTCCTATTCAGTCTGATCATTTTCGTATCTTTACTCAAACTAAAAGTTATTGACAGCCTCCTTACTTCTAAGTTTAAGCAGGAACGATAAATATAGCACTGTGAACAAAAAGTAAGGTGAATTTATTTATAAACTATAAATTCTTTATTTATTCTTCCAAATCAATTTAATCCCCTTCAAAGTAATCCCTGTCCGATAAAAAGCACTTTTTCCAACGCTTTTTCCAGTCCTCTAAATAGTCGGAATAGTCTTTCTCCGGTATAGCTTTCAAGACCTTCTTCGATTCGGTTTTTATCTCCTCAATCGTGTGAAAACGGCGTCCCCGCATTGGCCTTTTGAGTTTGCTGAATAGCCAGAAGTCGCACGGAGCCAAATCAGGCGAATATGGTGGTTGCGGAACGATATGAGTCGAGTTTTTGGCAAAAAAGTCGCAAGAACCAACGCAGTATAACATGGTGCATTATCGTGATTAAGGAACCAAGAGTTGTTCGTCCATAATTCCGGCCGTTTCAGACGAATAGCTTCACGCAAACGACGCATAACGCTCAAATAATGTTCTTTGTTGACAGTTTGGCCCGGCGGAAGGAATTCATAGTGCACCACACCACGATAATCAAAGAAAACTGTCAAAATGACCTTGATTTTCGATGGACTTTGCAGTGGTCTTTTCGGTCTTGCTTCACCTTTTGCACGATATTCACATGATTGGTCGGTGATTTCAGGGTCATCTCCAGTAATGATGCATTTCAAGTGGTCCTGATAGTTAGACAGCAAAGTTTCACACACATCAACGCGACGCTTTTTTTACAAAAAATTGAGCGATTTTGGCACCAATCCAGACTTGACGCGTTTGAGAATATTCCAACACTATCAGCGAGATCTCTAATTGTCCATCGACGATTTTCAAGCACCAAATCTTTGATTTTTTGGACGTGGCCCTCGTCGGTAGACGTTGATGGTCGTCCAGAGCGCGGTTCGTCTTCAACGCTTTCTCGGCCCTCTTTGAACTCGTTGTACCACTTATAAATGTTTTTTTGTGCCATAGTTTGATCACCAAAGGCCTTCCGCAACATTTTCAACGTGTTCCGCAAACAAAATTTGATGCAAGTTCTTTGCTCAACAAAATTACCCATTGCAAAAATCGAAAAATTCACTTTTGGTTGTTTACAAAAACACGTGCAACTCGGAGATAATTAAACCTTTTAACAAACAGACGCTTGGCAAATATTATAGACAGTTCTACCAACCTCATGTTGCCTGTTACTCTAATAAAATCACGAAAAAGAGAAGTAGCAGCAGAATTTTTAGTTTTTTTATATCTTCAGTTCCACTTCCACCCTTTTTATTTTTAATTTTTTAAGCTCCTGAGAACCCTGTAATTAAAATAAAAACATGATTCTTATAAAGGATTGATAATGTATGTAGGTATTGATTGAACCGAAAAATATTTTATTGGTCACCAAAATCCAGTGTTTCTGTGAGCAGTGACTGCGAGGTGCGATGAAGTCATTGGACAGCAGATACAATGTTATCTGTGAACGATATTTAATAAAGATTGTATTTTTACGTCTGTTTATATGAAATAAATAATGCAGTTTTTTTTACCAATACCAGAAAATTTTATTTATTTATTTTCGACAACGTTTCGGAACGTTTTTGTACTTTCCCCATGTCTTCCTGTGCAGAAATTGTTCAAAATAAATTTACAGCTATTAATGTACAAACAGACACTATTAAACTCAATAATTTCTATGATCATTTATTATTACACTAAACCTGTTTTCCCATTGTCGTTGCTCCCTCATTGTTGCGCCAACCCTTCGGCTCTCCAATTGTCGTTGCGTTGTCGTTGCTTTTGAGTGTTGTCAACTGACCAATGCAGTTGTGTTGCTCTAGGCTCTTCTTAGCACCTGACGAAAGGAACAAGGATCCCAGAA
Organism: Zhengitettix transpicula; assembly: GCA_037074705.1. Taxonomy (NCBI): domain Eukaryota; kingdom Metazoa; phylum Arthropoda; class Insecta; order Orthoptera; family Tetrigidae; genus Zhengitettix; species Zhengitettix transpicula. The sequence continues at coordinate 180,665,992 of CM073591.1, read as the reverse complement.
ACGTTGTGTGGTATTTATATGTCTGTATTGGCTATCTTTCTTATTCATTATTTTCAATCACGTAAATTTTTTCTTTTTAAAATAAATTTGTATTATGAAGAAGCCAATGAATTTATAAAAGTGGTTGAACAAAAATTATTATACTATTAACAACAAACTAAGAAACACTCACATAAATAAGCTAAAAGTTTAAAACTATTTTCACATATTTTCATCCTCCTACTGAAAAAAAAACTTTAGTAGTTTTTCCGAGGCACTTGTTCACAAACCACACACAAGTGCGGTCGCAGCAGGCTACAATAGAATGATATGTAAAATAAACAAAATTTTCATTTGTAAACCTATTAGTAAATATCTACCGTCAGATTTCAATAACTTCTAATTTAATAATAATTTTCTTATTGTAACTTTAAATCATTTGTTCTCTTGTACTGTCATTATTAGAGACCTGATAGGCGGCTCTGAAATAAGAGCTCTCACAATAGCCGAAAAATTTATAAAATTTGTATAATCAATGTAGTTAAGATTTATAAAATAAATAATAATACTATGTAATCCTTAAAAAATAATGTGTAATTTCGTCTTCTTTCCTTGTTAATTATTGATCAATTTCGTGTATCCCACGTTATTTTGGTACCACAAAGTGTTGCCATTCTATCTTTAAATTATATTCAACATTTTTTATATTGCATTATTTGGCACCACAACGTGGGGAATTTTATTTTAAAGTATTTATTTGAACTTTATACAATTTGGCTTATTTTCATTTAACTATAAAGAGCATATTACAATATATCGCAGCGTTTTGTTCCGTTTAGAGAAACGTAACACATTTTTTAATTTTTTTAAAAATATTACTGTTAACAGTTAAGATAAGTAAAACTCTCGTCGGGAATATATTGTAATAACCAGCTCAGAAGGACAGGAATTCTGTTCTTATTTTTGTCAGATTTGTTTACGAACTCAGACCGGGGATCCTTGAGTGGTTTGAACATATAAAAAATAATGATAAAATGAAGGATAAGAGACTTTTAGAGAGGGGATGGACTAATAATTGGGGCGTTTTCCAGCTCTTAGGGCTAATTGGTTGTGCGCAACATCTGGACGACTGAATTCTAATGGCATAAAATGACAGAAGGTTATTTGGACGATGTAATTATATTAAAAGGAAACGTTTAATTTAATTGATTGAGTGGCTCTCGGAGCGGGAGAACGGCAACAGATGGTTTTTATTTGGCGAAAGTGGAAATGCAAAAACTGTGAAAAATAAGGGAATATTATGGGAGCCAGGATATAAATAAGAGGGCAGTTCGACAGTTGGAGCTTCATTATCATTTCGTGTGGACGGGAGACGGACGTGTTAGTGGGAGAGAGCGGTGGTGGAGGTCAGCAGGGACGGACGCGGGGCCAAGTTAAAGTGGCCGAAACAATTGTTATGAACAGTTGGGAGTTTGCAAAAAGGAGAGATCATCGGATGTTAGGCCAAGATAGGCGGCCGAGAGTAATCAGCTGGACATCAGTCAACAGTTGGTGGGAGTTTCATCGTGGAGTCTGTCTGAAAGCAGAGTTGTTTGAATTCGTCGTGAGGGTAACGTCGTCAAGAGGAGGTGGCTGTGAAAGCAGCGTGTGAGCGCAACCTGGTGCCTTTTATGCATATATGAAGTGAGTGTGTGGACCAGAGACCTTGTAAGTTTATTTTTATGAATTCATAATTGTAAATTGTTAAAAAAGGGTAAAAAGTCAGATTTCGTTTCATTCGTTTCAATCGTTTCATTTGTTTTACTCGTTTCAATCATTTCAATTATTTCGTTTCAGTCATTTCGTTTTTCATTCATTGTAACAGTATTTGTTAAATTGTAACATTTTGTTCCATTTCCTTATCATCCCAGTTAATACCTTGAGGTACCGAGTCCAATTATTTAAAATGTATTCTAGGTAAATAAAATTGTTTTGATTTATAAAATTTCATCAGATTTGTGTAATTGAAAATTGTGGCTTAATAAATTATAATTGTTGGTTTAAATTGGTAATGGTAGTTTTATTTGAGGTATTACAATATATTTCGTACAATTCGAAAAATAACAACAGTTGGACAAATAAATATGCGACAAAGTTATTTTTATTGATAAAAAGTTTGCAGAAAAGAATGTAATCTAATGTAATTTAATGACGAATTTAACGAGAGGTCAATTCGAGTCAATTCCCAAATAGCAGAGTAGCCAAATAATGACAAATTGGAAGGGTGTAACAATATGAATTGCCTGGTAGATTTCGAATGGCCCAGTTCGATTCCAGCTTTTAATTGCTACGAGCTTAGGTGTGCCGTGTCCTGAATCCAACTACTCCTGTTTAACTGTGGTTAACCTGTTCTTTTCATAATTCAATTAGAAGACGTCACGTCACGAGTTAGTCACTGTGCTGATCTTCTGGATGACGTAGAACTGTGTGTTAAAAAAAGAAAAACACAAAAACCAAAGATCAATCAGTGGAAAACAACGGAAAAAATACTGGTAATTAATACGATTTAAAAGTTATGAGTATTTTGATGTATAAATAATTTGTAGAAAATTATGAGTAGATTATAAACAAGTAATTATCATGACGAATACATAAAAATAATTTTAGAAAATATTTTATTTATTTATATTTCATTAATTCAAATATAAAAATACAACACCGATAATTTGTTTGTGGTTTGATAAATGATCATATGATTGCCAATCAAAGAATATAAATTAAGAACGCATTACGTGGCATCCTTGTATAAAGAAATAACTCAATTAATTCACTCGTAATAATCGCGACGAATAAGAGCATCTTATCTTCTAATTGATCAACGAGGTAATATTTAAATAAAAATGTATTTATTAATGTTAATAATTATTTTTATTGTCTAATTTCACTGTTGAGCCGATTTAAGTATAGAAACTACTCCAACTGTCAATAGAAATTGTATAAAACACCTCGAATATTTTAAAGTTAAAGTATTTGTGAAATTAAATAAATTTTGTACGAATAATGATAAATTTGTTCCGTGAATTAGTTGATATTTCAGTTAATGATCTGAAGAATCTCAAATTCCTTAACGACTTTACCGAACAGTACATAGCTAGAGCAGGTGTTGGCCTTTAAATATTACATTAAAATGGAACAGATACGATGTGAGGGTTAGCTTCTATCCGTAAGCTTACTGGGTGAAAAAGTGAGTTGCGGAGGTGGATGACGTCACAATATATATAATTACAGACAGAGATAGTAGATTCACGAACCGTATTATGGACGCAAGTCTGTCCTAATATTATGCAACCAAGATACAATTAGTCAACGCGAGACAAGGCCACATCAATCAATATCTTATTTATCGAATTTCAAATTGAAGGATTATAACAATAAAGATTTAATCGATATTCCCAGTGAGTAAAGAAACCATTGTTCGTGGTTGTTTACAGAAACCCTGCTGACTCAAATTGCAACATTACAGGGTTACTCGGAAAGTAATGTACGATTTCTTATCAACAAAAACCATACCAGTTTTTTCAAAAAACATTTTTATTTTATTCCTTACACGTTTCTCTATTTATGTACATAGTTTCCATATAAATTTAAACATTTGTATAACGTTTTACGAGCTTTGTACTCCTAAGTCATAGACGTCTGCCGCCTGTAGGGATTTATTGCTTCTATCAACTCGTCATCTCTGGGGTCACGTGAGAAACCTACGTCTCGTTCCGTGTGACAATCTTAATAATTTCTTATGATATCGTTCCAAAAAATCATGAGCACAAGCCATTATGTTCATTTGGTGTTCCTCAGTCAGCAGCCTGGGAATCCAAAGTGCGCATAATTAGTGAAATTGCTAATTTCCAAAGACTTAGGCATTCAAAAGCTTGTAGAACGGTATGATAAATGTTTATGCAAATATGGAAACTTGGTCGAAAAATAGAGAAACATGTAAGGAATTATATAAATAGATTTTTGATAAAATCTGCGATGGTTTATGTTTTATAAGAAATCTAACTTCACTTTCAGAATAACCCTCGTACGTATGACAACTACAAAAAAATACTAATGATATTAAGTAATTTTGTCCTTTTTTCACGATATGACTAACGTCCAAAAGGAACATATATGTTGGGTGACTTAACGTTTTTGTATTTTTGTAATTCAGGAACAAATTAATCCCAGAATAAATTTTTTTAATGTTAAGTTATGAACTTATACACAATATAAAATAACCTAACATTGGTAATGATAAGTTCATCATCACGATATGATTCAATTATTGAATACGTATTCAGAAAACAAGAACAGTTCTTACAGACTTTTAGAACCGCCAGATTTTTAAATTGTTGTTGACTGAAGGTGGTATACAATAAAAATGTCTAATTACGACTTCCTGTACAACCCACGTCATTTTTTTCTTCAACCGTTGCTTAATAAATGTATAATATATTTACGTTGAATTCCGTGTTACTTGGGTTATTTTGGAATGCGTATTGACTCAACACTGCTTGATATCGAAGGTTCGAATGAATGCGTTCTGAAACTCAATTTCTGAGATGACCGTTGTGTATAACTGTTCATATTTCGAGTGAAATTCCTAGTTGTTGTCGTCGTTGATTCTACGCCAGTTCAGTATACTGTGTTAGACTAGGCATTGGAAAATATTATAATCTTACAGCGGAGATGTTGTCTAGGTGCTAGTCAGTAATACATCAATAATATATTATGACACCGTACCTTCATCTTATTCGAAACCACCCCTTCACAACACTCCGCTTGTAAGTGTATACATCGATACTAACGGTTTTTCCATCAGCTGAAAGGTCACTAAGTATGGACAAATTGTAAGACTTATTTTTTTTTATTCTTTTAAAATTGTTTTTTATTTTTTTGTTGTACTTTTGTTTATATATTTGTTTTTAACTGCCACCGGGATCGAACCCAATTGCAGCTAATAACACATACATGCATACTGTAAGGGTTGTATAGCGCAATATTCCTCATCACTGAAGTACTAGTGGAAGGAATATATTTTCATTCTTTTTTTTTTAGGGCAACAGGCTATATGAGGGTAATCCACGTTGGGCAACTCCCCTTTAATAGCATAGGAAGGGATTTGAAAGGGGGGATGCGGAAGGGTAGAGGAAGGTAGGCGAGGGTTAACTAGGGCCCCCGGGCAATATTTTAAGGATCCTATCCGGCATTCGCCTAAAAGTAATGCAGGGAAAACCCTAGAAAAACCTGCATCAGATAGGTCTGGCATTGGGTACTTGTCCCACGCCCTTCCGATAGCGGGAGAGGAGTTTGCTGTGGGGACGCAGCATTCCCTTCTCCGTGCCTCGACCAGTTTAGGAGGCAGCTGGCCGACTATTCCAATGGGAATAGCGGACAACTCTTACCGTATGTGACCCCGGAACATACACCTCTCAGAACAGGCCGTGGTGCCTTGGCTTGTGGGAACCTTAGTTCAAAAACGGAGAGGAAAAGGCATCCCCAAAGGTAGTCCCTTGGTATCTCTCCTGCAAGGTTCTGCCTGCGAAAGAACATCCCTCGCAGGTATTGCCTGCGGGAGAATAATAGCCCTCACAGACCGTCTGCCTAATCATGTTTCCATTCTTAAATATATTTTGTTATATAGACTCCGTGTATTGTTTTAAATTATCAAAATGTTCCTTAATTCTGGTTTGAAGCTTTAGTGTTGTCTCGCCGATATAACAGACCTTACAATCCAAACATTCAATTTTTAATATTATACTATGTTACTCCAAACTTTGTAAAGCATCTTTAGAATTTTTAACAAAATTTAAATTCTTATATCTTATTTTTCTTTTTCTAATAAATAATGCAGTGTTTGTTTGTTTGTATGTATGTTTGTATATTTGTATGTTCCTTATACAAATCTACACCGGTGGAGCAAATTTCGTACACGTGTTTTTTGCGACCAGGAGACGAACACTGTGTGGGTCAGACGCGTCTACCACACCCAGGAGCGGGGATGGAAATATTCAAACATACTAAACAGCCGATATTTGAGTCGCATAAATATTTTTAGGGGTCAAAGAATTTGATAGTGTTCCTAACAATGTGATGTAAGTATAATTTTAACCCCTTTTAGCATGGGAAAGGAGCACCCTTAGGGGTGGGGTGGAAGGGCGTTAGAAGAAAATAACGCGAATACAACCGTGATTGGAGTGAAATCCATGGTAATGGATGTTGGTATGCAGCATGAGGTCGAGCACGCTTAGGTGTGGGGGTGGAGGGGAATTGCAAGTAAATAACGATAAAAACACCGAGATTCGAGTCAAATCGAAGGTAATGGATGTCGCTGAGTTTATTTATGACAATCTTGTTTGGGGTGGGAGGGGGTGGCCGGGGGTAGAAATTTTAAAACATGTTAACCAACCATTTTTGCGTCGACTAAATATATTTCGGTATCAGTTAACAACATTTCTCTACCTGTTCTCCGTGTATAATTTCAAACCCATTTGGACTTTGAAGGGGAGCGTCCTTAAGGGTTGTGGGTGGAGATAGTTACATAAAAATAACGCAAAGCAATCCAGATTGGAGTCAAATCCAGGGTTATGAATGTCGCTGAGTTTAATTAGGACATTTAATTTCCCATTTACCCCCAGTGACAGAGAAGGACGGCGGTGAAAATTTTGAAACATGCAGTCAAGGTGGATATTTCCTTTTGATAAATATTTTTCTGGGTTAATTAGATTGATAGTATTTATATCCCTTTCGGTATGGAACGGTAGCACATTAAAGGTGGGGGTGGAGGGGAGTTACAGAAAAAAAACGCGAAAAAACTAAGATTTGAGTGAAATCGGTGTTATGTCGCGGAATTTATTTAACACAGCCTGTGTAATGCCCGGAGGTGGTTGGGGATTGGAGGGGCTGGGCGGACGTGGGCGGGGGTAGAAATGTTCAAAAATGTTAACCAGTCGATAGCGTGAAATAAATAATTTTCGGGGTCAATGAGACTCATAATAATTTGCTAATATATTCTCTGTATAATTACAACCCATATCGGCTTGGGAGGAGATAACCATAAAAGGGTAGGGTGGAGTTGCATTACATAAAATTTACAAAAGAAACCGAGATTGGAGGTAAATCGGTGGTTATGGATAAATGACATCTAGGACAACGCCGAGAACCCAGCTAGTTATTAAATAAATTAAAAATCATAGGTCATTTATGTTGGAGGGGGTGATTCGAATAAAAAATTAATTTTCTACCTGAATAGGAAGGTTTTTGAAACCAATTAGTAGAAACTATGACAAAAGACTGTAACTTCATGAAGGTTAATAGAATTTATCCTCGTTTGATTAGCGAAATGCTACATATAAGGTCCATTATAAATTCTTAAAAAGTTTTTTTAACAATTCGCAAAAGGATTGAGGCTATGTTCCAAGACTTGAATGATTACTGGAAATAGTTTCCCAAGTCCACGACTCGAATTACGTTACAACCATCTAGTGACCCTCACTTTTCTGTTTCTTCTTTTTGTCTTCTTGAGTGCAATAGGTAGCACAATTACAATTATAGATTCACAATCACTCGTTCCAAAATCATTGTAGAAATTGCCTGTCCTTGTAGAAAGAAACATGGTAACTAGCGTAATTTGGACGAATAATATTGACATGTTTGAGGGATGCTATTATATTTCTTCAATAATATTGATCGTGTAATGTAGATTTTAATGAAACCTAGTATGTTTATAACATAATTTGTACTATTAGTTCGTGAATAAAACTACAACCTGGCCAAGGTACGAGTGAAGGGTCTCACACGTCAGGTAAAAAGGTTTGCAGCTCCCTGTCTTCGCAGTGCGGACCTTGACATAATTTCACAGTCTGGCGCCAATTGTCGTTCAGATGCGTTTAGTCGTAGACCGGGTCTGCGCAGACCGAGCCTGCATGAAGAACTATAGTGACGCACGGTTCTTTGTCGGATGAAATGTTGATTTAATGCTGTGCAATCTATAATTCATTTTGCCTAGATCTGAGTGACAAGAATCGTAGCATATTACTTGTCCCAAGTAGCCTATAAGGGGCATCTCCTTCAGACGTTTATTTGTAATGAAAGGAAATGTAGCTGACAAGAGCGTTTGCCTGCTATTCATGACTCTGGAATGTCAATAACTCTTACGCAATGACAATTGCTTCACAACTGCGTCTAAGGGGAAAACCTCGCCGAAACACTCTCAAATGAGTTATCATTGTACTCAGTAAAGCTCATTCTCTGCGTAACAACAAACTGTGTGTCCCCCAAGAAGCAAAAATCTTCTGCTGAGAAGCAATATGATCTTGAACAAAGATCTGCTGTTACATTACAACGGAAACGCCTGTCCAACGCCATGGCTCCCGTCGTCTCGTTTCGTGGCACCCTCAATATATTTAATTGCAATGCCAATATTTAATATAAAAATTTTAGCCATTTAATGTTGTTTTTTACTGTATTTCCATGAAGGAATGACCTCCCTTTAATTGCACGGTACTTATTTTTAATTTGTATCAAAAAACACCAGAATCTCAATCTTAAAAATTTGAAGACCCGATTTTTTCCCCGTCATGCAAGGCTTGCATTGTTGCCCTGCCATAAACATCCTAGAATTAGGGGAGTATACATATTCATTGCTTTCCTTAAGTTTGTGAAGAATAGTAACTTGCCACTTTCAATGCTTGTTGCTGTAACGACCGTCTTTGACTGGTAGGAATAATTTATGGCTATTTGTGCTAAGGTTGAATCATTTCCAAATTTTATTTCTTCCCATTGTATTATCCACTAGGAAGCTTCATGCGCTAAGCTTTGACAGTTTGATCATGACATGAAAATTGTAACTCGTGTGGTGAATTACAGCAGATCCTCTTCTACACGTCAGCGATTCGGAAAATTCTTGAATATCTCTGATACTGAGTATCGTGATGTAATTCTTCATGCAGATGTAAGGTGGCTTCGGGAAAACACTGGGCCGATTCTGGTGTCTATTAGATGAAATAAGAGACTTATAGAAAATATTTCCCGGGCATTATTGTGACGAATAAGATGGAAAAATCACGGCCACTAGACTTAGCTTTTCAGGCAGATATAAAATCAAAATTAAATGAGTTAAACCTCAAATTGGAAGGAAAATATCGCAGTATTTCACATACGATCAGTCATGTAAATACATTGAAAAGAAACTGAAGCTACGGATTACACATTTCGATAGAAATTCCCCTTCACACTTTCCAAAAAGATAAGAATATGTCGTACAACATAACCTGAGATTTTCTATGCCAAACTCAAGATGAGCGGAAAACTTTTGGGCCGTAAGTGGTAAGAAAAAGGTTGCTTAACGCGAATTGTATTCGATGAGAAGATGGGGGCGATATTAATACTTTAAATATTACAAATTAAATTCCATATCACACCAGACGCCAGTTGAGATGAACAACGTGAAATGCAGTGTCGTGTGATGATAACGCTATGTAGAAGTTAGGACCAAAGACATATATAAAGAACATAGACTGGACAAGTCGCCGCAATATTTGAAACAAATTGAAAATTCAGCCGCCATGTTTTATAAGGGCGTTCCCCTATCGTCTGCTAGCCTTTACTATGCCGCACAAATGACCTAAAAGTTAAGGTAAATCTCTACAAACAACATATTTTTAAAGGTTTAAGTAAATATGACACATTTAGGACATTGAAAAATTGATTGACCTTTAAATAATATCAGTTTTGTATACAATTGTCTAATATTGCGTCCTCTTTCGTTCATTGCTTTTTCTTTACACATATGACGAATTCTGCAATGAAAGTAATGTTTTAATAAAATCTTTATTAAAATTGAGTAGTGAGTTTCCTCACCAAATTCGGCCGAATCTATTAAATGGTCGAATTCACAAAATAAAATTTGTTTATGTCCCAACATCCGGAATACCTCCACACACAATAATTAATAGCAAATTCTTCTTTCCTATGTGTGTTTCATTATTCCTCAATAGTTTTTCAGCAAGTGTAAATAATTTCACAACGTCTTTAGACGGGTTGATTAACTTGTCTTTAAAGTCTTTTATTTTAATCACTCCCGTTTTTCTTAGAGAGCGAGGAGCAAGGAGAACGTCTAAACAACCTGAACACACATGTATCTGTCTTCAGAATGAGAAGAGCACATACAACTATAAGCACTTATCCCGCCTCATATTTATTACCCATCGTTTTGTTAGCTCCTTGTTTTTCAAAGGAAATCTATATAAAAAAAGGAGGATTAGATTACTTGCAGTACAGAGAAATACTTTAATAAAAATCTGACTCTCATTATAGATGATCATGAAGAATACATTAATTTGATAAATGCGACCTAAGAATAAGTTAAGTTAGAAATGAAAAATGCTGATACGTCGGAAAAATAATAAGGAAGGTAGTCAAATACAGACGAAATAGTCTAGAGCGACACAACAGCACCTCCAATGACGAGTGCAGTTGTGTCGCTCTAGGCTCTTCTTAGCACCTGAAGAAAGGACAAACGTTGTGTGGTATTTATATTATCACTTATTTTGTCTGTATTTGGCTATCTTTCTTATTATTATTATTAGGCTGATACCTAAAATACGATACTTTATGTGTTTTCGAACTACGATTATTACAATTTTAGGCTGAACACACGCTTGGCATGATTAATATTAACAAAACAATATATTTTAACAAAAAAATTCAACAACAACTAAGAATTTCGGAGAAGTAGACCTACTAAAAAATGGCGGTCAGTGTTGTTTGTTGCTGCCACCCAGAGCGCTGTAACGGTGATACTTTGGGTGATACAGCCACTCTATTATGTTTATATATCTCTTTGGTTAGGACTGTAAAATATACGAATACTATCAAAGATAATATATTAACTATTTTATTAAAGCAAGTATGTAAAATATATTGTGTAAAAGATTGAAAATTTGATGTGTCATGTGGAGGTATGAACAATTGTTTGAGAACTATGAACCCCAGAATTGAGTAATTATTTAATTTAAAAGAATGTTATTTTTTTAAAAAAAATTGAGTTCATGTTCACAAAATTTTGAGTGGTATGCTTTCCTTCGGTTAGTATTTTTTTTTTTTTGTTGTGTATCTAATTTTCAATTTCCTTTGATAACTAAATTTCATTTGTAGTAGGCTAAGATCATTTCTTTTCTATGTTTATTTATGAATTATTCAAACAGTATTCATGTTCAGAAATAAGCCGAGATTCAATAGTACTGTTTACGGGTATATCAGAGTAAGAGAAATATTTGTGTTTCTCCGTTTGTTTGTAACAGAGGTTCCTACAATGATATACGATTAAAAAAAGGAAACTAATTACAATTGTCATACGATTGTTTATTTCTTTACAATGTTCAATTAAAATGAATGTAATTATTATTTCTACTCTAATATAAATCACTAATATTCATAGTTATATTAGGGTAAGACAATTATTTATGTTATATGCTTCTATGTCTTATAATGTTTACGTTTACTGTTCCTGTTATGATATGAGTCAAAGTATTGAGAGTAAAAATTTAAAAGAAATTGTCAGCTTTGAAACGATAAATTTAGATAATGTCAAAGATTATTGATAATGCATGTGAAAATCATTACGGCTACGATATAAATGAGTATCATTCAAAGTGTTTACAGGTATCCTAGGTTAAGAAAAATCTTTGTTTTGTTATTTTTGTTTCTTGTAAAATGTTTTGTTTATGACTTCTGCTCTAATATCTTGTTTCAAAGTATTGTATATCAATTATGGTAATTGAGAGTGGTCCATGTGGCTTTGACTCCATTGTAATTTTGTACTGAAACAGCTTTGTTAGATATTTGCATGTTTTTTGTTGTTGTTAAAATCGATATTTCGCATTCCACAATTACTTTGTAATACAAAATGCGAAGTAATTACACAAGGATTCGATGTGTTTTGACAAATTCCCATTACATCTACATATAGCGTTTGATTGAAAAAGAGTGTTCTAACTGCGAGTGTGTATTAAGTCACCTTGATTTGCATTTCAAATACTATAATCTCTGAGGTTGATGGTGACGTCTGTGGCAATGTAATCGCAGGGAGTTTATTATCTGTGTATTATCATCGTTTATTGTTTGAATTTTCGAGAATAAATTATTTTGAAAGCATATATGTGTGTGGATGATACTAAACTAAAAAGAAAAGTAAGTAAACGCATTCAGTTTTACTCCAACTGACAGTGAGTGTAATCTTCTTCTTCTACTATTAAATAAAGAAGAGTATTTGTTTGTTTGTATGTATGTATGTATATTTGTATGTTCCTTATACAAATCAACACTGGTGGGACAAATTACACAAATTTCGAACACGTGTTCTTTGCGACCAGAAAACAAACACTGTTGGGGCGGGAGTGGACGTGGTGGAAATATTTAAACATACAAAAATTGCCAATACTTAAGTCGAATAAATATTTTTAGGGGTCAAAGAGGTTGCTAGTGTTTATACCGATGTGATATGAGTATAATTTCAATCCCCTACAGCACGGGAAAAGAGCACCCTTAGGGGTTGAGGTGGATGGGCGTTAGAAGAAAATAACGCGAGTACAACCGGATACAACTGGAGTCAAATCCAGAGTAATGGATGTCGGTGAGTTTAATTATAACATTCAATTGACCATTAAACCACCAGGGGTGGGAGTGGAATTTTTCAAACATGTTAAAAGGTCGATATTTGCGTGGAATAAATAATTGTCGGGGTCAATGAGGTTGATAGTATATCTACCGATGTTGTTTGGTGTCATTTAAATTAATAATATTTCGGTAGATAATCTCTGTGTATAATTTCAACCCCTATCAGCATTGGAGGCGATCACGCTTAAGAGAGGGGTTTGGTGGAGCGTTACATGAAAATAACGCGAATTGATCAAGATTCGAGTCGATTCTGTGGTTATGGATCTCGCTGAGTTTCATTATGACAAATTGGGTAATGCTCTGGGTGGGTGGCGGTAGAAATTTTCAAACAGTGTAACCGGCTGATAACACGTTTAGGGATAGGTATTGAGTTGCGATACATAAAAATAACGAACAATTGGGGGTTTAGGATAAATAACACCTCGGGCACCCAGCTAGTAATATAATAATTTAACACTACAGCAGTGAACAAGAGCGAGATTGATTAGTTGTAGTATATTTAATTTATTCTTTGCGTATTTCATTTACGACATAAATATTTCGGGGAAGTGATGTTGGGTCTGGACGGGACCGATGGCCAATCCCAGGTGGGCCCTACTTACAGATCTCGTAAACAACCTTAGTGCGGAGATCCTTTGTGGGATTATAATATCGGCGAAGTCTGCCGAGGCTAACATTTGGAAACGAAATTTTGGCACATTGTTTTGCTTGACAAAATTGACGAACCCTGTGACTGATTTGAGATACCGATATTTGTGGGGGCGCAAGTCTAATTCCGATTGGGTGGAAGCTGCGGAATCCTAGACCGTGTGGGGAGAAATTGGGAACAACCGAAGTGTGAATGGAGATGGAGAGGAAGCGTGGGTAAGTTAATTTTGAGTCACGAGTTGCATAAGAAGTTAGTTGGATTTTAGGTTTGAGTTAGTGAATTTTTTGTCATAATTTGGATTTTAAGTGAGTTCGATTTTAATTTGTAGAAGATGCTTTTAGGTTTAAGTGGGATTGGGGCGTCTACATCCAGCCATCTGTGACGTCTTGACCTGACCAGATCAGCTAAGCCATATCATCAACGTATTTTGGACCACCAACCTCTGCTAGAGATTGTCTCTGTCTTCTTGTTTGTTTTTTTAACTAATTTTGTAAAATTATCCGTGGGAATTGAAAGAGCAGGAATTTAATGTTATCGTTAATAAGATATAAATTATTAATTATTGCTATTCATTTCTCCCCATTTAACGTAATTAAATAAATTACTTACTCATTGGCCCGACGGCCCATGAAGGGCCTTGGCCTACCAGACGGCTGTCAGACTGCCATGTGAATGACACATTCTGGAGTTAGGAGTGACACCTGGTCAGAATGTCAATTCTCCCACAGCCTTAACCCCAGTTTTCGTGACCAGGACGACCACAAACGTTGGGTTTCGAACCTGGGACCTCCGAGGCGCGAGGCAATGACGCTGGCCACTACACCACAGCACGCCGGCTATTAAAGAAATCAAATACCATAAATACCTGATTAAAAATTCCCCATCACAAATAAAAACATTACAAGGTAAGTTGCTCAGTCGCTTATAAAGTGGACAGTGCTCTCTATTACGACAAATACGCACACACGTTTTGAGTCCACTTAAAAATAAAATAAATAAATGAAGTCAGAATAATTTTAATTACGTCTCATGAAAATATCAAAAAAGAGTTAAAGTTTCCAACCGACTTTGGAACCACATCAGGTAATACATAAAAAATAATATTTTTAATTGACATGTAATTTGTTTAATGTCCGGGACCGGATAATATAATTTTTACACCTCTTACAATACAAATTTGGTTTTAACAAGTTCAGCTGTATTTAATTTAGCCGAATGGTAATTTTTTTTATTAATAATTGTAGCTGACGGGGTTCAAAGTAATATTGAAACGTTGTTCTCTTTTTGCTGATGTCCCATCGATGTAACTTTTGAATTTAAATCTATTAAATTTAAACTATTCTGGCTTAAGTTACATTTATCAAACACTAGCTGAGTGCCCGGGTATTTATTTACCACCATGGTTAATAAAAAGATTAAACTCAGCGTCTCGTATAACCCCGGAATCGATAGTAAACTCGGTCTTTTTTGAATTACTTGTTATGTAAACCCCTTCCCCCACCACCATCCTCCCATGTCTTGTGGAGTTGAAATTAGACACTTAAAAATTCTAGAATGACACTATCAAGGTAAGCGACCCCGAAAACGTTTTATTACATCGAGACTCTGTGATATTTAACAAGAAATCAATTCTCTAGAGAAACTTAACATTTCCAATGCAACAGTTTATTTATAACAAAACTATTCGCACATTATACTAGTAAAAAGACTATTTAAAATATATTAGCGTACCGCGTTTTTTTGGGTGTAGACAGGCTATGTATAGGGTAATCCACATAGCGGCAACTGCCCTCTCATAGCATAGGAAAGGGATTTGAAAGGGGGGATGAGAAAGGGTGGACGAAGGTAGCCAAGGGTTAACTAGGGCCCCCGGGCTATAGTTTAAGGATCCTACCCGGCATTCGCCTAAAAGGACAAACCCTATAAAAACCTGCATCAGGTAGGTCGGGCATTGGGTACTTGTCCCACGCCCTTCCGATGGCGGGAGAGGGGTTCGCTGTGGGGTCGCAGCTTACCCCTCGCTATGCCTTGGCCAGTTTAGGAGGCAGCTGGCCGACTATTCCAATAGGAATATTGGACAACTCTTATCGTATGCCCAAGGTCTGCGACCCCGGAACATATACCTCTCAAAACAGAGCGAGGTGCCTTGGCATGTGGGAACCTTAGTTCAAAAAAACCAGAGAGTTGTGAAGGCATCCCCAAAGGTAGCCTCCGCCAGAGCTCTCTGGGAAGGTTAACCTGCGAGAGAATCCTCTCGCAGGCTTCCTTCGCGTACCGCGTTTCTTGCTCCAAACAGTATGTACATCACAAACATTTAAATCCACAGCGGGAAATTACAAACAACGTAATTTTACTTCATTTAATAATTAAATAGTGATAGTCAGAATGACTCGTGACACGCGGAGAGTGGGAGTTTTGCACATCCACCAAACACCAGGAATCTTCAAGAGGTACAACCCCTGAATCGGAGGAAGCTGTTCTCATCTTGGTGGGGTAAGGTCCTGGAGTCAGCACAAGGCAGTTAGGAATGCAGAGGAATTTGTCCACATGACTACGAGAAAAACAACTGTATCCTTTTATCGTCTACAGCGTGTGCAAGCCTTGTTTCCTGCGGATTATCCTGCAAGATTAATGTTCCTTCAAGAATGCGGCACGAATCCTAGACATCAATCATCTCACTAACATGGGCAGTAGTTGTTGCTGATTGTTTGTCGTTAATTTTTTTGTAATGGGCCATTTTCAAGGTTAGCCAGGACTCTTTCTGGACCAAAGGCCCTTAAAGGCCGTGCCCTCTTGAAAGCACGCACGGCCAATCATGGGGGTCTACCACTTTCTACACCCCCTCTGCACGTGCTGTTAGTCAACTAACATGGAACACAAGGATTGAGAACTTGTGTTTGATCCGCACCTGAGGGCATAATACCCTTTAATACGGTCATTCACGGAGATAGTTTGTAAGAGAGACAGAATGAAGAGCGTAGGGCTGAGGGAAAAAAGTGCCGATAATTCAACCTGAAGGGTTTCCTTACCGGGGAAAAAACCTCAGCGATAGTTAGATGGTTGAAGGGCACAATGAGCTAGGATACTGCTCTTGTGCGACAGCAACATGCATATGGCTTTGTTGGTAGGAATAAGTTAGTAGTTGGTTGTGGGTATCACGCACGTCGATCCTCTTCTCGTCGTGGAGTCCGGATCTCCGTACACGTCCTGTAAAAGCCGTAAACAAGGCTGGTCAGTTAAATTGTATTGAGCCAATCGTTGGGGTTCGGGGTGGAGGAGGAGGTGCTTGGGGCATATGTGTTTTGTGACTCAGGTGTGGTCATAGTTGCCAAGTCGTCTTATAATAGTGTGTGAGAATTGTGTCTTGCTGTACAGGCGTACAGCATGCTCTCTGATGACGTTCATTAATGGTAGAATGTTTAATTCCCGGTGGACGTCTTTAGTTCGTGCTGTTGTTGTTACCATACGTCCTCGTTTATACCGGATAGTCCTAGAAATTAAGGTTATGTCCGAGCGAAGTGCTGCAAAACGGTAGTTTTGTTTTCGTTTTCGACAAAATTTATTAAATATGTAGTATTTAATATTGTATAATCGCACTAAGCATAGGTCTCTAAGCGTAGGTCTACTTAAGACGCGTATTTTCTTTTTTTAAATTTGTTTTGCAATACCCCGTAAATATATTTATCTCATATTTGGAATTTTCAAGCCAGCATACGAAAGTACTTTGTTTCCTGGTGGGTTTTTCTAGCGGTCGTATAAGCAGCTGCCCAACAAAGCGAAAAAATTTAATCAAAGCGGACGCCGACAAAAACTCGAGGAATCCATTATTCCAAGGGATTAGCTCAGACTAGTTCGAGTTCCATACAAATTCTATTTTGAAACCCGCACCTGGCGTTTTGGAATATCCCAAAAGTGACGTCCTTTCTAGCTCCTCCCATGCCAGAAACGCGGGGGGAATTGATCACCCGACCAATGTAAGGTAAGTCCTGTTCACCTAAGGGGATGACAGAGCGTTGAAAGAGCAGGTTGGAGTTGAGGGAAGAGTTTTTGTAGCCAGCAGAAGAAGCAGACAGCAGGAATCAGCGTCGACGGGATGAACGAGGAACAAGTACGTGGCCGCTAACACCATAGACACTGCGTAGGTCTACCAGCACTTCAAAATAAGGAAGGACGGAGGACAAACTCAAATTTCCTGGAATGGGAGGCAGCCGTAGCAAGGAAGAAGCAGGAGCCACTCGTGTTCATGCAAAATACCAAAGTATGTAACTTCTGTTATCGCTGCTACACGATAAACACGAATGAGGGTATTCTATTCGCTCAATTTCATGTTCTCATTTTATAAATATAATAGCAAAGTAAATAAATTGTCACATTTGTTTGATTTGTTGTGAATAAATATCTAATTCACTTGGGCCCAATTAAAGTAAATTAATTATAAATCAATTAAATAAAATCCTTCAGTATCAAGACGTTACAAAATTCGAGAACCCGTATAAAACGAAGTGGTAGTCGAAAATATTGAGTATCGATTCAAGTTAAAAGTGAAAACTACTTGCTGGTTGTGTACCGTATGTTTGTGATTTAATTTAATTTTTTCTTGCTGGGTTCGCGGCGTTGCTCGGGATGTCATTTATCCATAATCCCCGATTGTTCGTTATTTTTATGTAACGCAACTCGACACCTATCCATAAATGTGCTATCGGCCGGTTACACTGTTTGAAAATTTCTACCGCCACCCACTCAGAGCATTAGCCAGTTTGTCATAATGAAACTCAGCGAGATCCATAACCCCAGAATCGACTCGAATCTTGATCAATTCGCGTTATTTTCATGTAACGCTCCACCAAACCCCTCCCTTAAGCGAGATCGCCTCCCATGCTGATAAGGGTTGAAATTATACACAGAGAATATCTACCGAAATATTATTAATTTAAATGACTCCAAACAACATCGGTAGAAATACTATCAACCTCGTAGACCCCAACAATTATTTATTCCACTCAAATATCAAACTTTTAACTTGTTTGAAAAATTCCACCCCCGTACACCCCCTCCCCTGGGGGTTAAATGGCCAATTGAATATCATAATTAAACTCACCGACGTCCATTAATCTTGATTTGAGTCAAATCTCAGTTGTATTCGCCTTATTTTTTGTAACGTTCGTCCACCCCACCCCTAACGATGCTCCTTTCCCTTGTTGTAAGGGGTTGTAACTATACTCATATCACATTGGTAAAAACACTATAAATCTCTTTGACCCCCTAAAAGTATTTATGTGACTCAAATATCGGCTGTTTTAGTATGTTTGAATATTTTTACCCCCGCTCCTGGGGATGGACAGTCTTTGTTTCCTGGTCGCAAAGAACACGAGTACGAAATTTGGTTGAAATTTTCTCCACCGTTGTAGATTTTCATAAGGAACATACAAATATGCAAACAAACACCCTGCTTTATTTATTAGATTTTGTTGACATAAGTTCATAATGTGGCTTCTTCCTTTACAATTCAATTATGCGGAAACGAAAGAGTACTTTTGATGCTCGTTTGAATGAACTACCCTTTTATTACGTTGGTTGTTATTACGTTCAGTTTGCCGATCGCAGTTTTCCATCCAGCATAAAGGAAAATGGAACATTGAGAAGCACATCAATTCCAAAAGGCATATACAATCAAAAGAGATGCTGAAAAATAAAATATAGTTTGAATTCGTTTTTTAAATGTGACAAATTAAAATGTTAATATATAATAGTGATTTTGAACGAACTGACATAATGTCCTTCACGAGTTTAGTTTTAAATCTAACGATTAAACATTAAACATAAACTATATGATCCCACATTTTATGTGCAAGAATTAAGACTGAAGTATTAATTGTAAATGTTATTTACCCTTCTTTAGTGAAAAATAAATTATTGGAAAAAATAATTGGTACAAACGTAACAATGTTATGCTCCAATATAAACAGACTGAAATTAGACCTTAATCTTCTTATAAATACAATTGACTGCATGTACGTGTGTATGTGTCGCATACGAACCTAAACGCGTGGAGCAATTTCGACCGAATTATGTACTCGTGTTCATTTCCAACTGGAAACAAACACTGTGGGGGTAAGATACAACTACCAACTCCAGGGGAGGGGGTGGATAATTTCGAACATGCTAATACGGCCGATATTTGCGTCGAATAATATACTTAATATTGAACAAAATTAACGTGGAGAACGCGTGACTCCAGAACTATGATCTGAAACCCAGAGATACTTGTTTTAATAAACGAAACCTAACTATATCAGAAACCGTGGATGGAATTCGGTCTGTCATGGCCTACTCGAGGCCAAATGAGACGAAACAATATTCACAAAAGCAGTTAAAAGACTTGATGTGTGTCAGATGTATTTTATATTATCTCCTTATTTTACTTTCATGGTTAATCGCGTAATTATGAAATTCATTGAATACAACTGTAGATATTTCTGCCTTCCATAACTTCATGGCAGGGGAATGATCCCAGCATGAAAATATGTTAAACGGATGAAGACAATAGTAGTAACTTATAATGGGACAACTGGTATAGCTATAGTCCAATTTCTCATAATTCTAAGTAGTTTCCATGACAGTATGTAATCTTAAACAGTACAGCATTACATTCACAACAAATTAATTAGATATTATATTCAGATTTGAAACAAAATTACAACTAACTCAACAACGAAATGATGAATCATATACAAATTTAAGAGTAACTTACAGCTAACTTAATAACGAAAGATAGGAATATATACATCTGTAACACTAACTTATAACTAACTAAAACTGAAGAGAATAATTAAATAAAATCTATAACTAACTTACAACTAACCATAGCAAAATGATATGCATTTACTTATCGATATCTTTTCTCCTAATCTGATATTAGATCTTTTATATTATTTTACATCTACACATATTACTGTTCGTATCCTACACATACTACTTTTAATTATATGCGCACCGGTCCGTAATGCCTACCCCTTAATTTTAACAATTGAGCGCATCCTAAATATAAGTATTTAATTTAAATTAACCTCCATAATCGTCCTTTAATTACTATGAATGTCATTTTCAATATTTAATCCACCTTTTTTTTTCTTAAATTAAACCTTAAAATCACTCCTGTGAGCGTCTTTTGATAACACGACACATCACCTTTTTTTTTAGCGTCTGTTGTAATTATAACCTTGTCACTTCTCGTCCCCCTTTTATTGTGTCTGTGGTCATCGGACACTTGCATTATATGTACAAACACCTCACATTAGCTTCTGTACCACTTCGCGCCGTTGCAACCGCATCGCGTAGTCGTGGTTGTCCGCCCGTTCCACTTGTGCGCATCTGGTCGTTGGTCCGCCACGTCTTCCTTTTACATAAGGTGCGAAAATAAGAGGAAAGAAGAGCATAGATGAAAGACACCCTCAGTCCTCGAAACCTAATAACCATTGTTGGGGTCTAAAAATCAAGGGTTGGCCAAGAAAGCCTTAGTGACAGTTTTACAGATGGTTTTGACAAAGCAAGGCCGAATTGAAGAAAAGTAGAACGTGGTAACAGATACCACTTACAGCTCGGGTTCCTGGGTCCGCAAAGCCCAACATGCATTAGTCGCATGCCCTGGGATTATCCTGCCGGCCGCTGACGATGCTTTGATGGTTGGATCCTTCTGGCGAGCCTAGCCTGTAACAATGTCTGGAGGCAAAGGATTATCCACCGACAGTGCCTCTTCCGGGTTCCTGTCCGAGGCTCCAGCTCCTGGTACACTCATTAGTCAACCAAACAAGCACACAATCCTTGACCTGGCCCTATCCCTAAGTATACTTAATCTACTACAAAACTACAATTAATTACAATATTTTCCGCCACCCTTCTGTACCTGCTACACTTATCTTTTACTACCAATTACTTGACCTACATCTGGCGTCTATATATATTACGTTTACATGCTCTTAATCCAGCCTATTAAGCATGTCATTTCTCTGATGAAGAAGCATCAAGAATGAACTTCCGCCGGGATCAAACGTGTAACTACCCTCCATTTTCTGCATGAATGAAGTTAATTTAAAACGTCTTTGGGAAAAATATGACTTTAGCCCGTTTAAGAATTCACGACCGTTCTGACGTCTTCGCCCCCGAAATGATTTAAGCGTAATTTCTAATCGCTGGGTTAAGCCTTCCCGGCGAACTACCAATTCACTGGCTTCACAAATCCTAATATACAAACTGGCGGCCTCGGAACTCAACTGTTTCCATAAGTCTACTTCAATATCAACAATATTCACCGCAATTGTGCATTCGTTCATCTCTTCCCTAATTGCCTCTACTTCACTGACTAGCCGATTAATCACCTGCCCAGTTTCTTCGCGCCTAATTTCTACATCTGCCCCGACAACAACTTCGTCTAATCTGTGTGCAAGACTTTGGCGCTCCTTATTAGCCAAATCGGCTACTTCGGTTTTTTGTTCGGCGACCTGTTCTACGTTTATGCCTAAGTCTGTTTCAACTAATTTTTCAAAATCCTCTGTCCTTTCCTGTCCTTCATGACTTATACGCGCGCATTTTTCATTAATTGTATCGCTTTGACTTTGTAACTGGTTCCAGTGAACTCGATTTCTTTCCGTAAATATTTGGACCTGCTCCTGAATCTTACTGCGGATCTCCCTAAACTTATTCTCAGTTGCTTCTTGACAGCCTTTAATCTGGGCCTGCAATATGTTAAACCCCTTGTTATTTTCGTCACTATTCCTTTGAATCTGTTCCTGTAAATTAGCCTGACTATTTTGAATGGCTTGCGTCAATTGTGCCATCATAGATTCGAATGAAAACTGATTTTCTTTGGTACCATTGGTTCCAGGAAAACCACTGCTTGCCTGGCTCCCAACGTTCTCGGAACTACCCTCCGTCTGCTCATCCGTGCTTAATTCCCTTTGTACCGTATTCATTCCGCTCCTAAGCTTCATGAACAACCAGACGAAATAACCAGAAGAATTCCGTTTCTATTTTCAACACACACTTCCCTAACATACAAAAATGTAACCCATATATAAAAATTCACACAACTTGAAATTAACATATAAAATAACTCAGGCTCCAATCCACTCTAGATACCAAAAGAAAACCCAAAATTTCACCGAATTAACGTTCAACGTATATAAAAAAAACTCATGCTCTATTCAACGCTAGAAATTAAAATATATGGTCCGCGTCTAAATAGCTGCATCTCTAGCCTGGAACGTATTGCCCGAAACTAAATTCCCGCAAGATACATATTACAAAATTATTCCCCAAAAATACACGTTAAACGAATCAAGTCCTGAATTCCTGCTTGAATGGCTGACTAGCAAGTGTATATAATCCGCTAATCCTGTCCCCCTAGTATCGCTCCAGTTTGCCACTTCTTCGTGCCCCAAACGTTGGACGACATTTTATATGTGGTGAGCTTAAAGTCAAATTAACTATTGATATGCCCCACGTTGGGCGCCATTTTATATGTGGTGAGCTTACGGTCAAATTAACTAATGATATGCTGTTTGTTGGGCGCCACCTGCAAGAATTGTTCTTGCAGGAAAGGAAAACACAATTTTTAGTTATTAAAAAAAACAAGAATTCATTTTCTCAGAATTTATACAAAACGAAAAGCTATCCAGCCTGCCAGGGATGCATGTAACCCCCTCCCTTTCTCAAGATTAACCGGGGTTCTGCTCGTGACAAACCGACGCGATACCCGGAAGCATGGAATGCGACTTACCAGGTCTGCAGCTCGGACAGGGTCCACTCTCTCTCTCTCATCAGCATTCGCAGAAAACGACCGGAGACCCATGTGCAAAACCAAAATCTTTCAGGATCAACTCTCCCTGACCACTCTCACCGACGGTCCAAATTCATCTCTTCGTGTTCGCAAATAAACATATATGCTCGAATGCTATGAATCACAATAGTAATAGAAAAGCAAATATTCAAAAGATGAATTAAATTAAAAAATCCTTTCCTCTGTGCATTGGCATATTCTAATTTTGTAATATGATTGGTATAATTTTAGATAATTGGATACAATAAAGTAATCTCTCTCTCAGGCACACACACATTTTTTTTTAGGGTAACAGGCTACATGAGGGTGATCCACATTGGGCAACTCCTCTTTAATAGCATAGGAAGGGATTAGAAAGGGGGGATGCGGAAGGGTAGAGGAAGGTAGCCAAGGGTTACTAGGGCCCCCGGGCTATGGTTTAAGGATCCTACCCGGCATTCGCCTAAAGAAATGCAGGGAAAACCCTAGAAAAACCTGCATCGGGTAGGTCGGGCATTTGGTACTTGTCCCACGCCCTTCCGATGACGGGAGAGGAGTTTGCTGTGGGGACGCAGCTTACCCCTCGCCATGTCTTGGCCTGTTAAGGAGGCAGCTGGCCGACTATTCCAATAGGATTAGCGGACAACTCTTACCGTATGCCCAAGGTCTGCGACCCCGGAACATACACCTCTCAAAACAGACCGAGGTGCCTCGGCATGTGGGAACCTTAGTTCAAAAAAACCAGAGAGATGTGAGAGCATCCCCATATTCCTATTGGAATAGTCGGCCAGCTGCCTCCTAAACAGGCCAAGGCATGGCGAGGGGTAAGCTGCGTCCCCAGCAAACTCCTCTCCCGCTATCGGAAGGGCGTGGGACAAGTACCCAATGCCCGACCTACCCGATGCAGGTTTTTCTAAGGTTTTCCCTGCATTCCTTTAGGCGAATGCCGGGTAAGATCCTTAAAATATAGCCCGGGGGCCCTAGTTAACCCTTGGCTACCTTCCTCTACCCTTCCGCATCCCCCCTTTCAAATCCCTTCCTATGCTATTAAAGGGGAGTTGCCCTAAGTGGATTACCCTCATGTAGCCTATTGCCCTAAAAATGTATATATATATATATATATATATATATATATTGTAATACTAATTAGATGCCATTAATGATATTAATAATTGGATAGTTAAGGTGGATTGTTAGCGGTTCAAATTTTAAAAGACAACAATGGATAGAGGAGCTTTGTTCGGCCTCGAGCGTTTTTTGAAGCAGTCGGTCTGGTGTTGAAGTCGGGTGTGTAAGTCGGAAATTGAGAGGCGTACAACGAACAGCGTGACAGTCATATAGATCTGGCCAAAAAGGTTACAAGTATTAAATTTGAGTATAAAGTTTTGGACAGTAAACTCATCGAACTGCACGGAGTAACCTAATAAATAGCGCCACAGTAAAAATTTCTATTAGTACCGTGACCGTCGTCAATTCTACAGAGGGACAATTTTGTAACAATCTGTCTAACTAATAATCCGGAAGGAGCAGCGGTTTCCAGTTCCCAGAGGAGAGACTCGATAGTTGCGACCGTGTTTTTGATTAATTAAGTGTAAATTCAGTGTTTTCATGGCCTTTTAGTGTGAATAGTGAGGTGAGCCTCAGCCCAAGTGAATTAAGCCTGGTACCACCCCCTTGCAGTAAGTACAAACAAAATTAATCAAGCTTTGTAAACGATAATTAAATGTAAAGTGGTCAGATTTCGCTTTCTCATTTTTCTTAGTTTATAAAGGAATTTGATTGTTAACGTAAATATAAAGGTTGTTTATTTACTTAGAAGGCCCAGATAAATGACTCTGAGAAAAGAGTTGTAAGATCTATAAACATTAAAAACGCTAAATGTAATTAATCTCATATAAAATAATGTAAATTTCAACTGAATAAAAGTAAATTGTCTTGTAAAGTTCAAAGAATGTCGTAATTATTTTTCAATCCTTCACTTTAAATAAAAAATAAATAAAATTGATTCATAAACTATTGAGTTAAATTCATGGAAATAATTTTGTTTAATTAATTTGTTAAATTAATTGGATACCAGTTAATCATTACAATATATATATATATATATATATATATATATATATATTGTAGTATGAAAGCTAAGGTTCCCATATGCCGAGGCATCTCGTGTATGTTTCGGGGTCGCAGACCTTGGGCATACGGTAAGAGTTGTCCGCTATTCCTATTGGAATAGTCGGCCAGCTGCATCCTAAACTGATCCAGGTACGCGAGGGGAAAGCTGCGACCCCATAGAAAACCCCTCTCCCGCCATAGGAAGGGTGTGGGACAAGTACCAAATGCCCGACCTACCTGATGCAGGTTTTTATAGGGTTTGTCCTGCATTACTTTTAGGCGAATTGCCAGGTAAGATATTTAAACCATTGCCCTGGGGGCCTAGTTAACCCTTGGCTACTTTGCTTCACCTTTCCGCATCCCACCTTTCACTGGCCTCCCTATGCTATAAGAGGGAAGTTGCCACGATGTGAATTACCCTATAATACCCTGTCCCTTAAAAAAATTAAATTAATGAAACAAAGATGGAAAATGAAATTAAACCAATATTTTTAAAAAGATGATAAACGATTATTTATTTGACAAATTTGATTTCCGTTGAATTTAAATTTTATATTTTTAAATTACTTGGCTGTTATGAGAATCTAAATTTCAGGGCCGCTTCTAGGGCCTCTAATAAAAACAGTGATTTAGAAATTTCACCAATTTACAAAAGCAAAAAATGAATTTAAATTTACAATAACAAAATTTTATACGAGAAACAAAAACTATAGAAATTTGAAAAGTTATAGAAATCTGGCGAAGTTATAGAAATCTCTGACAAAGTTATATAAATCTGGCAAAGTTATAGAAAATTGGCGGTAAACGATTTTTACATAATCAAAGATTGAAGTCTTTCCCGGTGTAGTTGTTCAATAAATAGTTCTCGTTATTCACACGGGTTTTGCATATTTATATTTAATTGCAACGTTTCGACGACTAAAAGCTCTGTCGTCATCTTCTTCGCCTAGAAGATGACGACAGAGCTTTTAGTCGTCGAAACGTTGCGTTTAAATATAAATATGCAAAACTCGTGTGAATAACGAGAACTATTTATTGATTTTTACATTAATGTTTACAGATGAAAGTTTATTTTTTTACATATAATTTATTTAGAGCTGCGCTGGTTTGTACACACGTGATTATTTAATTATTTTTTATAGAACACTATTTTCACTGAAAGGCCATACACTGATTTTATTATCTTCTCACTTTCCAACACTTTGGATACCTTTCTACTTTGCTGTCATACGTATTGTCACGCTCAGTTTGCTGTGGAGAAATCCTTTTAATATAAAAACTGAGGATGTTCAGCCTATACTTTACTGAATTCGAACATCACAGACTCTAGCTCGGACTACCATGGTCTGGTCCTCCAAAACAGACTGACTGTCTCCCACACAACATACTGACTTGCCTCCCAAACTCTCTCTCTCTCTCTGAATATATGAATGACTGTACTGTACTTTGACTGTTTCGTCATGACCTCCATACACACACACTGCTCTCTGAATATCTGAGTCCTCCGCTAAAGTTCTGAGTGTCTTATATATGATTTTCTACACTAACAACCATTATCGTGTCTGCATTCTCGCGCCAAACAATGCTATTCTTTACAATGCTCTGGCCTCAAAATTATAATGCCAGTAATTAAAGAAACAATTTATTATAAAACATTTATAATCTCTACATTATATATGTATATGTACACAGTGGCGGCTCGTGCGTATGTGCTCATGTGCTACAGCACATAAATTTAGGAAGAAATCATTTTTCTTAATTTTAAGAACCTTCATAATAACCTGCGAATCTATGCTTCCGAAGACTTTAAACTCCCCGCCTTACGACGCAACGCTCCTAAAGCATCCAGCTGGACAGCCTGTGCTATTCCAGTGACTAGACCGGATTCGGCGACAAAGAAAAACCATACCCCCATGGAAGCTTAACGAACTTCCAATCGATATATCGCTACATAAACTTAAAGTAAACAACCCACATATCACTAACTGGAACGCAGAATTCTATCAGTTGCTACAAAGATATAATTCTCCCAGAGTCATTTATACCGATGGGTCCAAAAATTCAAATGGAGTCGGGTGCGCAATAGTTACGACAGGTAAAGAAAATTCTAACGGTATAAACCATAATGCGTCGATAATTTCAGCAGAATTATACGCCATCTTCATGGCCACGGAACTGTGTCTGGAAACACCGGAGGCCAACAATATCATCTTAACAGATTCCAAGGACGCAATACACAGAATAACTAGTACAGTGCACAGAAATGGTTGCATAAATCGAATTAGAGAGAATATATTGAAAATACAAGAAAAAGGAAACCGGATCACTATAGCCTGGCTACCGGCACATAAGGACATAGTAGGACACGACAGGGCAGATCTCCTAGCGAAGATGGAAGCTGATCATCAAGGAAGATCCAGCAACCTGCCAGTCTGCACCAGCAGGGACTGCAGAGTAGGGCTCTACAAGGAACTGGAGGAAAAGTGGAGTAGACCAGTGAAACCAGAGGAATGCGGAGTCATCCTCAGAAATGTCAACAGCATCAGAGAAATATCGCACCCGAAAGAACTATCTCGAAGGCAACAGATTGTTGTAGCCAGAATAAGAACATTGCACTCCAGTTTCACTCACTCATTCTAGATTTTCCAGATCTCCGCAGCCGGTATGCAGCTCATGCAAGGAGCCCACAATTCCTCATGTCCTCTTTGACTGCCCCAAATATAGCGAGATAAGAAGATCAACCATAGCCGCACATTCAATGATGGAGATTTGCAACTCATCAGCAGCAATAAACAACCTCATAGACTTTACGATGAAAACTGAGTTCTATAAAGTAATTTAAATGTTTTACAAATGTAGAACTTAACAGATGTACGTCGCTAATGACCAAAAGGTTAATGCGACGTTAAATTGTAATTAAAAAAAAAGTAGAGTGACACTTTCTGGACATCCTTAACGTTACTTCGGTGAGGTGAGAAATACTGTAATATCTTTTTATAAAAACTACTGCTACGTATTAACGATTTTGCGGACTTCTCATTTACGATAACAGCACAACAAATGAAAAGACATCGAATCCTGATGTACATCCCAAGATAATTTTCATATAGCATGTTCCAGTCACTACCATAATCACTAATTAATCAGATGTCACAAAATAGACAGAAAAAGCAGTTACCTCATTTGGTATCATTCGAAGAGTAAGTTCACTGGTAAAAGAAACTTTGTTATAATTGTCTAGGTTTGCTGTACGCCTTTCAGCATTATATTATCTGGCTTATCTATCTGTGCAGATTTATTTAATTGAAGTCCACACCAGTGAGTCTGCTTGTAGTATGGATGAACCCCGTGTCGGATAAGTCAGACCCTGTGAACAAATTCAGTCGTAGTTACCAACTTTTGAAATCATCGTATTAATAAAACAGATAAAAATTACTTTAATTTATCTTTCGTTGGCTATAGTGTGAAATTACGATTTACGTTATCATTGTTCAGTTTCTTCGTGGATGAACCTTTCATAGAATTTATTTTCTTTACATCCAAATCATTCCCCTTGACAAGTTCAACAATTTTTTTGAAGTTTTCTGGTAAGCTGCCAAGTTTTTTTTACCGTGCCATGGTCACTGAGATCATACAATTTTTGCAAACATGGAAGTCATGTATGCCGATTACAGACGTCTAAGTTGTAATTTGCAGTCGTGGCAAAGACTCACTTCCTTATAACACATGCAAAGAGTTATTGGGTTTCCAGACGATTACAATTGCGATTAAACACCGACGTTTCGACGACCACAAATTCTGTTATCTTACAACGAAAATATTATTCAGCGGCGGTTCGTGCGTTTGTGCTCATGTGCTACAGTACATAAATTAATTGAGGAAGAAGTAATTTTTTTTACAGCACTAGATTCGGCAATTTGGTCACAACTGTTCGTTTTACCTTTCCACCCCTCCTGCGCCTTCCGTTAAGTTTAAAAAACTTCTAGCCTTGTGTGCTACGATGATAAGAGCACAAGGAAAGTGAAGAGCCCACAGTGCTATGACACACAGCGCGGCCGATTCAGGCGACTGAACCAACGAAATCGAAATAAATTCGAACTTTTCACTAATTATAAATCTAATTTTATAATAGTTTATATTTTCAAAGCAAACATAATAATCGTTCATTTTTGTTAAAATAAAAAAGTTATTTTAAAGAAAACAAAATTTAAGAGATATATTGCGAAAATCTACCGCACGATACTGCACACAACACTGCTCAGTGGCTTGATCAGAAAATTAACTTTATTTAAAATATTTACTGACAAAAAACTTTCGGGTTAGAAATGCTAAATTATTCCGCACTTAAAAATTAGACACTATGGGATGTAACACATAGCTTCAAAACTCGCGAACCGCCACTGTAGGGCCTATGTATAGGGTCATTCCATGCCACCAAATTTTCAAATAAAATTTTAAGTCACCATCTCCAATCTTGCTGAAATTTTGTGTAGGGACAGATATATGTCTTTGACAATTCTGTGTAAAATTTCACCTTCATAAGTAGTATATAGGGGGCGCCAGGGCCTCCTGAAAAAAAAGTCACCTGTGCAATTCTTACAAACTGAATACAAGCAAGTAATAATTGTCTAAATAAAATAATAGTACATAATAAACTTTATTTAGCAAAGCAAGTGTATGTTAAAAATAGACCCTAAAATCAAAAGTATGGTAATTCCAGTCAGACTGACTATCAACTTCCTGCAGATTGTTTGTAGAATCATATATGTATGTCACGACAAGTAATTAAATAAATGCAATTTTCAAAGTAATTTTTCTGGCCTTAAATGATGAGTCTCTAAAATGAAATTACATGACTCTAAAAGGAAAACTTCTGCTCTTTCCAATGGTAACAAAAGAACTTGATTGTAGCAATTTTTTTTTGCTATTTGTGTGTGAACATGCACAAAATTTGGCACGTAAAATTTGAACCTAATATTAACTAACATATATCTTGACAACAAAGTGAGCTTGAAATCTAATACTTTGGAAACTTATAATAAGTAATGGGTTTAGTTAACTTACCAAAGCATAAGTTTATAGAACGTCTTGTTCCAAAGTTATAAGCACGAAAAATCTGCGTCAAATTGACGTGACGGTTTTTTTGAGCAACTTTGTGATACAACAGCAATAAAACTAAAACGTTTTAAACTTTGAAAATGCAAACATCGTGTAGAGCATAAAAAGTTGTCTGTAGTTACCATTTTTCAGGAAGCTGGCTGCTACAGTTTCACAACAATAGTACTTGGAACTTGCCGATTTGTTAGAACGTGCAAGAGTGGCGCATGAGTTACCTTTATGCTGGAGACCTTAAATTATGAGTCTCTAAAATGAAATTAGATGACTCTAAAAGGAAAACTTCTGCTCTTTCCAATGGTAAAAAAAGAACTTGATTGTAGCAAATGCTTTTTTGCTATTTCGGTTTGAAAATACACAAAATTTGATACATAAAATTTGAACCTCATATTAACTAACACATATCTCGACAACAAAGTAAGCTTGAAAGTTGATACTTTGGCAGCTCAAAATCAGTAATTGGTTTAGTTATCTTACCAAAGCTTAAGTTTGTAGAACGTTTTGTTTTAAAGTTATAAGCCCGAAAAGTCGGCCTCAAATTGACGAGACGGTTTTTTTTATCAAATTTGTGATATAACAGCAATAGAACTAAAACTTTTTAAACTTTGAAAATGCAACCATCGTGTAGAGCATAAAAAGTTGTCTGTAGTTACCATTTTTGAAGAAGCTAGCTGCTACAGTTCCACAACAGTAGTACTTGAAACTTCACAATCTATTCACGCGCAGGGTTGAATTGCACAGGTGCCTTTTTTTTCAGGAGGCCCTGGCGCCCCCTCTATACTAGTGAATCTTAGATTTTGCACAACATCACTTGAAGCTTTATTCAACACTATCACCAAATTTCATCAAAGTCCAAGGTGGTACCGAAAACGCGATTTGGTCACTTGGCATGGAATGACCCTATAGCACTGTTAAGCAGTGTGGCGATATATTTTAATGCTCTGAACATCATTGGTTTATAAAGAACAACACTTATATAAAATAGATCAATTTTTTCATCGAGCTAAAATACTTTAATGAAAGCGTATATAATATGAGTACTTATAATTATTTAATTAAACAAAACACATCAGATCAGAGCAATAGTTTCTACATTAGATTATAAATGAAGATATGCGGTGAATGTCACAATCATAGTCAATTATGACACTCGAGAAAATGAACAAAGCGAGAGCACAGAGTGAAAAGAATTGAACAAGCCATCAACGTATATTTCAATAAGAAATAGTTACATGCAATCGGGAAAGAACGAAGGAGTTTCACTATCATATACGAGTGGATAAAAATTCTGATTTCAAAAGGTAGTAAAAATACTATTCAAGTAAAAACATTCAGTCTGTTTAGGCCTATGATTGTTGCAGGAACATCCGACAGTAGGACCTACCTGCAGATGACACTTGGCCCCGCTCATGAATGCCTACAAGAATTTGGAAATCGTTCCATAAATAACTGACCGCAAGCAAATACAACTGTAAAACCAGTTTCCAAGAGTCGTTGATTCCCGCAATTCCTTTGAAAACCAATTCCCATTGTCTAAAGCAGATTTACAGACTTTCTTCGCTAAACTCCTCAAGCAAGACATAAACAACACTTGGGACGTTTATCAGAGTTTCTGTGAATCAATAGGCTATTAGAAAATGTATACAGCATAATTAATTAAAGCGATATTATTAAACGCAAGAAATTATTATTTTGAGAGTCTCATCTACAAAAGTAGATATCACTGATAAAATAACTAAGTATTTTTCCCATGTTGTCAAATTAAAATTTCACGATAATTTCGTAAACAAAACTAAATGCACTAACAATTAATAACGAAAGAAGCAAACACTGTGGTGACACTGCCGTAAAGTATATAGAAGACGCAATTCTTAAAACAAACTCACGTTTTAATAAATATGCAGGGGTTATCACACTCTCTAAATGAAATAATTCCTACTTGAGCCAAAACACATGGTCAAATCTAGAAAATTTTAACATAAAAGTGATATTGAGACAGAGGATTCATTAATAGCCTTCGATTGTTTTATTAATATTAAAATCAGAAAGAATTAGGGTGTTGTTATTAGAATATTATATTAAAGTAAGAATGAATCACTTATATAACTTATTATAGTCTTACAGCCTATAACAGCCAACGTGTTTCCGTCCTCATGTGGATCCTCTTCAGGCTATTTATTTTCGGGTTATTTTAGCATGACAACGGTCCGGCCAAATGAGGCCCAAAATATGTTGCAATTTAATAATTAATTAATAAATTACTTTTTTGAATTGGCTGTTATTGGCTGTTTATCAGCAAATGTAACTACACTGATATAAAACTTTATATAACATAATAAATAAATAATTATTGGCGGATATCAATTTTGCATTAAAAAGAGAATATTGTTTTACTGCAATCTGCTGTAAGCTGGAAGGCATAATTGCCCAACGAAAATATTACCTCGGCCTTTTAACATCTTCCAGAGTTATGCAAAAACCATCTGTTATTTCCCTCTGAAAAAAACTCTGTCTGAATTCCAAATAAAATATTTTAAACGCTTCCAAACCAAGGACAATTATAATGTGGCTGAATAGACCAAAAAACTTAATGGGTCTTCCAAATTTAAGAAAAATGATTTATTTAACCTACGTCAATATACATGGAAGCTTTTGGTCTCTGTAAGAGCCAGTCATCTTCTAAAATATAAAATTATATACATTTTATTTAGGGCAACAGGCTACATGAGGGTGATCCACATTGGGCAACTCCCCTTTAATAGCATAGGAAGGGATTTGAAAGGGGGATGTGGAAGGGTAGAGGAAGGTAGCCAAGGGTTACCAGGGCCCCCGGGCTATATTTTAAGGATCCTACCCGGCATTCGCCTAAAGAAATGCAGGGAAAACCCTAGAAAAACCTGCATCGGGTAGGTCGGGCATTGGGTACTTGTCCCACGCCCTTCCGATAGCGGGAGAGGAGTTTGCTGTGGGGACGCAGCATTCCCTTCTCCGTGCCTCGACCAGTTTAGGCGGCAGCTGGCTGACTATTCCAATGGGAATAGCGAACAACTTTTACCGTATGCCCAAGGTCTGCGACCCCGGAACATACACCTCTCAAAACAGGCCGAGGTGCCTCGGCTTGTGGGAACCTTAGTTCAAAAACGAGTGGAAAAGGCATACCCAAAGGTAGCCCCTTCGTATCTCTCCTAAAAGGTTCTGCCTGCGAGAGAAAATCCCTCGCAGGTTACCTGCGAGAGAATCCTCTCGCAGGCTTCTTCTGTG
The DNA here is from genome assembly GCA_037074705.1 of Zhengitettix transpicula. Lineage (NCBI taxonomy): Eukaryota > Metazoa > Arthropoda > Insecta > Orthoptera > Tetrigidae > Zhengitettix > Zhengitettix transpicula. The sequence goes on along the minus strand of CM073591.1, from coordinate 180,632,366 downwards.
CCGAAGGATTAAAATTATATACATAAGTAGAGAAACACCTGATAAATAAATTCACAAGGAAGCCTGCGAGAGGTAAACCTTCCCAGAGACGTCTGGCGGAGGCTACCTTTGGGGATGCCTTCACAACTCCCTGATTTTTTGAACTAAGATTCCCACATGCCGAGGCACCTCGGTCAGTTTTGAGAGGTGTATGTTTCCGGAGTCGCAGACATTGGGCATACGGTAATAGTAGTCTGCTATTCCTATTGGAATAGTCGGCGAACTGCCTCCTAAAGTGGCCAAGGCATGGCGAGGGGTAAGCTGCGACCCCACACAAACCCCTCTCCCGCCATCGGAAGGGCGTGGGACAAGTACCAAATGCCCGACCCACCTGATGCAGGTTTTTATAGGGTTTGTCCTGCATTACTTTTAGGCGAACGCCGGGTAGGATCGTTAAACTATAACTCGGGGGCCCTAATTAACCCTTGGCTACCTTCCTCCACCCTACCGCATCCCCCCTTTCAAATCCCTTTCCTATTCTATAAGAGGGAAGTTGCCACTATGTGGATTACCCTATACATAGCCTGTCTACACCCAAAAAATAAATAAATTAATTAATTAAATCAGGTACAAAGTTAAATATATAGAGAGCTGTGGAAATACATACATTATGTAGGTAACAAGTCCTTGACATTGACGTAGGTTCAATACATCATGTAACCGAAATTTGGAAGATTTGTTTGGATTTTATTCTGTTAAAATGTTATTTTGGTTTATTAAGACTTAGTAGGACTTGAAAATCGTCGTGGCAGTATCAGTATCCAGATATTTTTTTAAATTCAATAATTTAACAAAATTTGCTTCCTTCCTTGTTTACAAAATATAATAAATACATTAAATTAATTATTGACGGGCATGATGATATTGTCCCGCGTTTAAACGTATAAAGCATTGCACGAGTAGTTTGACGCTGGGCGGTGAGAGAAAATTTAATGTCCGGGGTCAGCGACGAGCGTCGACCACTGAGAGGAGGCGGTGCCGCCCTACCGCAGCTGCTTGTTGTAGCTAGAAACCCAGTACATTCTATTGGGACATAAAACTGAGTGGAGTCGCTCAGTCTAGCAGCTCTCAGACGCTCACCGCTCGCTGCTTCTATCGTGCCCGAGGCTTTAGGGATGGAAGAGCATTACATAAAAATAAATTTTAAGAACCAAAATTGGAGTCGACGTCACTGAGTTCAATTATAACATTTAATTTCACCTGACAAACGGTTAAGTTGTAATTCAACCCCTACAAGAATAAAGAAGGGGCAATATTATGCGTGTATATGTTCCGCAAGCAAATCTACAGCCGTGGAGAAAATTTAACCAGATTTTGTACGTGTTCTTTTCGAACCGGAAACAAACACTAAGGTGGGGTAAGACACGACTCTAAGCCCTAGGGGCGGGGGTGGACTAGAGTGGAAATTTTCATACATGCTAAACCGGCCGATATTAGCGTCGAATGAAAACTTTTCGGGGTCAATGAAATTGATATTGTTTCTCCCTATGTTTTTGGGAATCATTTCAACGCCTTTTGGTGATAGGGGTGTAGGATTGTTATGTAAAAATAACGTGATAACACCCGACATTATTGTCGAATCCGGGGTTATAGAAGTCGCAGAGTTTAATTGTGCTATTCTAAATGCCGTTTAAGTTGTAGTTATGTCAATAGGAATGGGGGTGGAAGAGGAAAGCAAAGTTTCGGATACAATCTTAAAAACGTATAGCGAATTCTGTCATGTTTTGGACAGACAACTCTTACTTTATTAAACAAACTCTAAATCGGTAAAACACTCGTATCACCTATTGAGGCTGGGGTAGAAGGAACGGTATTTTAAAGAAATTCTAAAATACGGGGAGTATTTTTAACACTTTTGTTAGAGTGGCGTGAGTATTTTTGGGACTTTTTTTTCACTCTCTGAAGTTATTGAATTAGATTGTTTTAAAATTACTAATTAGATACTTAGGATTCAATAAATCAACATTTATTCTCAAATTTTATAAATATACTCTGTATTTTCCAACATATTATGTCATAATAATCCTATGGAAAACAATAGTTTTATAAATTGGTTCAAAGTGGATTATATGCTGTTAAGTGAGTTTTCGAATATTTATACCACTAAATTCCGTTAAACGTATTTATTGAGTTAATTGTATGATTGTTAATAATATTACTATAAGTATGAATATGAGAGGATGTTATTTTTATAGCATAAAAGTCCGGTTTGTACCCTTTTACATAATTATTTACGTAGAATGAATATGACACAACATGTCGAAAGCTCCCGAGTAAATAAAATTTCATTGAATCCCAATTACAAAAGGATATGCAGAACTGTGAAATAGTATTCATATAAAAATTCAGAGACAAATAAAGTAGAAAATTCATGTAGCGACCAACGATAGAAACTATTCAAGAAAAATCACGCGCAATACAAAATTATCGTACAGTAAAAGAACAGAAAATTCCACCAAACGTTATTTACGCAACGATGTAAATTATTCGATTTTGATCAGATAATATTGTAAACAAGAAGACTATTATTACTTTATTTTATAGAAGAAGCCATAAGAAAATAAGACTTAAAGCCGTTGTTCCGTGTGTCAAGAAACTTATGTTGCCTTATCTCAATTTTTCGCCTGTATTCATGGTCGTGTTTGTTTGTTGTTTACTTCACTTGTGGTGTCTACAGGAAAAGACGTGCCAGTTACTGCACTTGTTATCAATATTTCAAGTTTTGCAAGTAAAGGTGGAAACTGTTAATAGGCGGATTTGGAGGGAACTTATATTGTCTGAATATTAGCAGGAAAATTTCGCGCAATTCGCAAAAATCGTTGAGGTATGACGTCTCTAGGGTATATAGAAAGATTTGACAAGACTTGCCTTGAAGTAATAGATAATGCGCATAAAATATACTACTCGTGACAGCCATTGACTGCGTCATGTTTTATCTGTTTCCGAAGTTCTTTGACAGGGAAACCTTCCAAAGTATCGCAGGATCAGTCAAACGGCTACGTTCATTGCAACTCTCAAGTTTTTCCATTTTTTGTCAATGTTTTAGCGTATTTGTAATCCATTTGTATGCGCAGTTATTAATATAACACTTTATAAAATCGTTTTATTCTAAAGCTTAGAACTTTAGTTGTGAAAGATATTTCTATTGAGTTACGATCCTCGTAACGGCGTTGGTATCGTTAGTGTAATACATAGCGTTAATGTTTACAAGCATGATTACTAGTAACATTTAGCGACGAGATACTACGAATTGTGCTGGTTTTCCTTCAGCGGAGCTTCCAGATATTACGTCATAGAAATTACCGAGTAAATAGCAAAGCGCCGTTATTTGCGCAGGTCACTACACCTCCAAGATGGAATTAAAACTGCTCACATATAGAAATAATAGCACAACGTCAAGTTATCGAATTAGGTCAAGAAAATACTTCCAAGAATATCTCAGCTATATTGTACCGAAGGTCAATTTACGCACAATAACCTGTAATGAATGATTTTTGATTGTTTTAGTTTGTTATAAAATAATTAATGGTGCGTACTTTCTATATGCTGGTGTTAAGTCAAATTATATATATAATTTTATGTTCCAAATTATGATTGAGTGATACGTACACACCACAAATTATTCAAATAAACTGAACAATTAAAAATCAATTAAAACAATTCAATTTTTTTAACAAGAGGCAACTAGTTAGATCTCAAAGATAAGTGAAATTATTTTTCTTAATATTACTCTAAAAAGCTTAAACTTTAATCATATTATTATTGCTAAATTGTTTTAAAAAAACTATTTTTAATAAATTTTATTTAATATAAAAATGTAATTAAAATTAATATTTACAATTAAATTTATTTTGATTGATGCACTTTCTACCAAAATCTTCTTGCTATAATCCCATGTGCATCCTGAATCAAATATTTTCCAAGTACAATATTTCCTAATTCCTGCATATTTAATCTTAAAGGTCTTATATTAAAATATTTTAAATCTCCAGTAAATTGTTTTAACTGTTCACATCCCAGTTCTTTAATCATTATAAGTTGTCTATCTAAATTCATTTATGAATTATTTGTAATAATAATTCATCCATCTGTCCACAGTTCAGTTTCTTTGTGAACAAGTACCACTGTATTATCTTGGTTTATACTTTCTAAATCATTTTTCTCTATCCATACTTCTCCCAATACTTCATGCTTTTGTCAATCAACATCTACAATACGTACCTCTTGAATCTCTGAAGTACTTTCATCACATTTATGCTCCAATAATTCCACTTTCTTATCAATATCTTCAATCTTTATCACTTTCATTTCACTAATATTTTCATTACATTTATCCTCCAATAACTTCACTTTCTTTGATACTTCACTTGTTTCTATTTCGATGTTTACTACTCTCTTATTTAATGCTTCTATACATTCCGATTTTATTTCTTCAATCCCCTTCTCAATAATCTCACATATTTTATCACCTCCCTCCTTGTTTTCCTTTCACCATTCTCCCCAGGTCTGTCATGCCTTCATTTAACCTTTTATCTATTCTTTATATATTCTTTTCACATTTTAACTAATTTTTTGTCAATGACAGCACTTTTTGTGCTCTAATCTGCTATATTTTTGTCACTTTTTGTGCTCAAATCTGCTTTATACTTATATAATTTAAAATGACTCTCCCACATCACACTTTGTTGAGAACCAATTTTTTAAAAAAATTAAATTAATCTTAACTAACAGTATAATTCTGAATTGAAATGAACATTTAATTTTTTTACATACGCACTCACAAGAAATAGCAAAATATTGCATGCACATATACTAAACTACTTGCATCAATTTTAGCGTCAGATTTCTTAGCAAAATTTTCTCTATACTTTATTACGAGAAACGTGCCACCACGTTAGGACGCCAAATTATGTAGTATACAAAAGATTACATAAACAAAATACCAGCACGTTGTGGCCAAATAATGTAATATACATATTTTGGAACTCCAATGTGCAGCTTATTTTCATATGATTAAAAGCGTTTACCACATAATTTGTCTCTAACGTGGAGAATGTACATTAGTAAATTTTGAAAACTGCAATATATATATATATATATATATATATATATATATATATACATTGTAATACTAATTAGAGGCCAGTAATTATTTTAATAATTGGATTGATGCGGGACCAAATTCTTCAAAGACGACAATGGGTAGGCTAGCTTTGTTGTGAGCCGCTACCATGGTCTGGGGCAGTCTGCTGATATTGTAGCCGAGAGAGGAAGTAAAATTTGGGGAGAACTAACACCGGGCCTAAGTATAAAATTCAACCAACAAAGTTACAAGTTTTTAAATCCAAGTATAAAGTTTGGACAACGAGATACTTTGTAAAAAACTACAAAGAGTAATCAAATATTTGCGTCACATTAAGATTCCTACGCGTACTGAGATCAACATTTTCCACATAAAGACAATGTGTAACAATATGTCTGGCTGATGATCCGGAGGTGCAGCATATCCAGTTCCCGGAGGGAAATTCAATAACTACGGCCGTGTGTTTGACAATCAAGTGTAGAGTCAGTGATTCCTGCTTGGCCTTTTTAGTGTAAATTGTGTTCCCGAGCCGAGGAATCTAAGTCTGGTACCAGACGATTATTTTGTAAGTAGAAACTAAGTTAATTAAGTTTGTAAACGATAGTTAAAGGTATTCGTCAGATTTCGTTCGTATCTTTTTGGTTTTGTTTGTTTATTTCTTAATTTATAAATTCTATGATTGTAACGTAAATTCTATGATTTTCTTAACTTATCAAGCCCAGGTAAACGACCCTGAGAGAAGAGTTATCAAATTTCTGAAACTTAAAACGTATTTAACCTTAGAGAAAATGTAATAAATTTCTATTAAATAATAAAAGGTATCGTAAAGTTTAAAGTAGTACTTATTTCTTGATCCTTCCTGTTAAAATAAAAATAAATTGTTTCAGAATAAATTATCAATTTAATAAAACTGGAAGTTAATATTTTAAATATTTCAATAAAATTTGTTTATTCATTTAATTAATCACTCTTATTTAATCATTACATTTCTGGCTTCCACAACGCGGGGCAATTCATTTAATTTCATCTTTATATTCATTACATTTTGGTTCCACAACGTGAGGCAAATTAAATCAATCTTTATTATTCATTACAATATATAGTACAACCCCGGTTAACCGTACTACTAAAGGGGGTGATCCGTTTCGGAAAATAAATTCAGTTAGGAAATTAACATCTAATGCATTTGGTATTGTAATTACAGTACTTATTTCTGAAAGATTTTAAAGGTCAAATAAATTACCAAATCTCTTAGTAGGCTCCCCTTTTTTCCTTTATTAATGCTAAGATTACATTTGTAGCATATTAATTATCCATTCAAAAAAGTCAGTGCAGTGAAGTATTATTTTTTGGAATTACGATTTTGGCGGCGTTTTGGATAACCCGGGTTTTCGTTAACCCGAGTTCGGGTAACCGAGACTTATATATTGTAATGCCAATTAATGAAGACATTAATTGAGAAATTAAAAAAAAATTGTTTGAGATTCTTGACCGCGGTACAGAACACAGCAACAATGTAGCCAAGTATTGTTTCCTTTGTCGGAAGAAGGAATGCGCGCTCAAAATTGCGAGACGGTAGTTCACTTGGCTAGAAGGTTTGGTCAAGTACAGGTCGTATTAAAATAGACGAGATATTCTTTTCAAAAGTAAAGTTAAGTAGAAGCAGTGAGCAGTCAGACACGACAGAATTTTGGTCGAGTTGAAATAGGCAAGACAATTTCAAGTATTCAAAGGAAATTTGCAGAGAAACATCGAGAATTACCAATCAACAGCTTTGATTGGCCCATGAACAGTTTGCTCAAGACGAAATATTCACTTGAGCAGAACTACGAAACCTGCTAAAAACAAACAGTTTTTGGTGCACATAGCTGAGCAGAATTCTACCGAGGGAGAGACGAAAAGGAGGTTCATCCTGGTTCCTGATTTTTTATCTAAAAATATTAAATTTAGAATCAGTGAGTTTAATAGAAATGCAAAAACCCGTCATAGTGCTTCGTAGGTCGAAGGTATCCTTGAATGCTGGGCAGCCGTGAGTACAATTTACAATCAACCAAGTATGTAAACCTGATTAAAAGATAGCGTCAGATTTCGTTCCCTCCTTTTAATAAAATTTGTTAATTAGAATCCATTTTTTTAGTTTAATTTCGCTGACAAGTAAATGTCGTCATTGTTAATTGATGGGTAAATCATTTCTCTTTCAAATTGGAATTTGTGTTTAAGCTGAGAAATAAAATGATTCGCCATTATCAAACCCAGTAGAGACCCTGAGATAAATTTTAAATTGTGTAATTGTTTAATGTATTGCTAAAATAATTGGTAATAAAATATTTTGTTTGTTTGAAATTAAATGCTTTCATTTAAAAATCACACCCATTTTTGTATATTACAAAATGGCTTCCACAACGTGTGGCACGAATAAATCCAAATTCATTAAATTAAATGCTTCTAATTTAATTATTACAATATATATATATACCAAAATGACGTATTTTAACTTAACCCCAAAGTTTTGGCGTCAATTAATGTAATAATCAATATCTAGATTTTTAAATTATTTAATTTACTTTAAAGAGAAATTCAATTTAATACTGAATTTTAAATCTTTTAAAGAAATTTAAATTTTACTTTACTTTACAGTTTATGATTACTTAAAGAAATACTTTGAACAATTTAAATAAACTTAAATAAATTAAGAAGTTACTACAATGTGATAACAATTTTTAATATTTAGTGAAAGGTTTGAAATGATGAAACTGAAATTTGATCAATATAATATTTAAAGAATTTATTTATAAAAGCAAAATATATTTTACATAATAATCCCACGGCTATTAATTTAAGTGAGACTCTTATTTTTAACACAGGACATTTTATCGGACCTCAGAAAAGTATAGATTTCAAAATAAATGTAAAATGTATAGAAAACTTGTTCAGTTGAAATTACAGAACTGTTATAGTTTAATATATTCCACCAAAATACAATCACAAAATGAAATGAAATGAAATTTGACGGTACAGCAATTACGCAATGTTCACATGAAATTTTACCATATTTAAACTAATACATTTTCAAACCAATTTTGATCCGGATTTCAATCTTAATGCCACAGAATTTACACTCAAACACGATTTAAAAGAAATCTTGAAAATAGACCATTATGTGCCAAGTCACACCATAGCTTTCACCACACACACACAAATCAACTGTTTTAGAATTGCAGACAAAATGATTCTGGCCTAGGTTACATGATGTTTAGCAGGCAGCTACCAGGTATACACCCAGTTTGATCATCAACACATGATGTTTTGTATGTGGAAAGCGGTCAGTTTTACAGTGATCTCAATTACAGGCTGATCAATCACAATATAGTTTGCCTATGGGTACCAACCAGTTAAATTTTCAATTATTATCTTGCTGCTGAATTATCTAAATCTTTGCGTCCAATTATATTTCTCTTACAGTCTAAAAATGCAGTTCAACTCAAGGGAAATTAACCCTGTTTTGAGAGGTGTATGTTACGGGGTCACAGACCTGGGAATTACAGTAAAATTTTTCTGTTTTCCCATTGGAACAATCGGCCAAGTGCTCCTAAATTCGTAGAGGCACGGAGAAGTGAATCCTGCGTCCCCACAGCAGACCCCTCATCCGCCATCAGAAGGGCGTGGGACAAGTACCAAACGCCCGACCCTCCTGATGCAGGTTTTGTAGGGTTTGTTCTGCATCACTTTTTAGCGAATGCCGGGTAAGATCCTTAAACTATAGCCCGGGTTCCTATATAACCCTTGGCTACCATCTTATACCCTCCCGCATCCCCCCTTTCAAATCCCTTCCTATGCTATTAAAGGGTAGTTGCCACCATGTAAATCATGTAGCCTACTACTCTAAAAAACTTTTTCAAACTTCAATACTACTTGGCCCACTGGCCACGGAAGTATTGGCTATCTTACTTCTAACTTACTGGCGGCTGACGGTGAAGCATCTTGCGTTTCTAGTCTCGTGCTCTAAAAGGTGTGTATTTGCAAGCATATGGCCAAATTTTGAAAAATAAAGGTTTCCATTCGTTTAAAAGGTTTTGATTTTTAAATTCAGCGGAAGTAAAATTGAAGATCTGTAAATTGGTATGTGAAGTGTTGTTTTAAATTTGTAAAATATCTTGTAAACTTTGCACAATTGTTGTACCAGACAATTTCATTTCATTTTGTGTTTGTATTTCGGGGAATATTTTAAAGTGTAATTTCAATATTTCTGTACACTTTACATTTCTTTTTAAATCTATACTTTTGTGAGGCCCAATAAAACGTATTGGGATAAAAATAAAAGTCTCACTTAAATTAATAGCGTGGGAAGATTATGTAAACTTATATGAAAATTTATATGTCAAAGTTATGTTCTGTTTAAAATAAATTCTCTGAATATTATATTAAAAATATTCTGTTTAATTATTTCAAAACTTTCACGAAATGTTAAGAATTGTTATTAAATTTTAATAACTTCAAAATTTCATTAATTTGATGGAATTTAATTAAAATAAATATTTCATTGTATAATCACAAATTGTAAAGTAAAAGTAAAATTTAAATCTATTTAAAAATATAAAAAATATTTCAAAATTCAGTATTGCTAATAAGTAGCTTTTCAAAGTTAAATACAGTAAATAGTTAAATATTTCAAAATTAATAAACACCTGGATAGGGTTAAATTAAATGAATGAATTAACAAAAAAATTAATTAAAATTTGAATAATTAGCCACACGTTGAAGACGTCGAATCTATAATGATTTAAAAAGGTGGTCTTAAATAATAGGAATAATTAACAACATTTACTAAAAGAAATTTATTATTGTTGATAAATTTACAATGTACAAGACCTATTTTTTATTCCGAATTTTATTCATCTTAAAACAAATACTTTAATTTTCATTTATTAATTCGTGGCATTTATGAACATACAGTTCGTATATCATTACAATCAAATACGTCGAATCTCTTATCTCAGGGCCATAACTGGGTTTGATAATTAGAACAAAAGCAATGAATAAACTGCAATCAGCGTGAAGCAACCATTTGCTTCACCGTGTGCAAATTATTATATAAATCTCTCCGTAAAATATTTGCTTGCTTTCATGTAGAAATACAGGATCTCACCATTCGTACTTTATATCTGCAAAATTTACTGTTTGTTGCTCTAGGTGAACTTAACTGTATTATATCTCTCCGTCGACTTTTAACAGTTTCATCTCTCGTACGCAGATTTTTGACTCCTTTACCTTTCAATCGCCGATTCCAGACTTTTATATTATCAGACTTTTACGTTTTTCTGTTCCCCACGTGAACTGAACTATTCCGTTTCTCACAGCAGACTGGCGTTCTCCAAGTGCATACTGAGTTTTCTCCGCGCGCGGTCTCCATTGTTGAACAAAGGAAAAACCCGCCTTCATTGTCGTCTTTACGCATTCGTACCGCTAACAATTAAATTATATTAAAAACAATTAATGGCCTGTTTAATTTGCATTACAATATATAGATAGATACATAGATTTTATACTATACTAACTGATGTGTACTAATTTCCAATATTTATGTTAAATTTGAATGCATAATTTTCTAATATTTATTGATAGTATTCATCAACGTCAGACATTTTTGATACATATGAATTTTTGCAATAACTCTCAAAATATGAGCCATATATTTCGATATAATCGCCTTTAATATTAATATATTTTATTCTGAAGTGTCAATCCCGTCTTTGTGGTGTCTCGTCGAATGACCTACTAAAAAACTATTTGTTGGCACTGATTTCGCCTACTTCTAAGCCGAATAAATAGCTTCTGTCCAATCCATGGATTTCTGTTTCCGTTATAGTGTGAATCCATTGTCAGCCATCGGAGCAGGATATCTCTCTTGTTTTCCGTAAAACCCGCCAAAAACGGTTGGGAATGTTTCTTCATCCGCAGTAAGAATGCGTCGCACCCATCGAACGTCGAGCTTTTCCACACCCAATCCTCGTGCGATAAGTAAATGACGAGTTCTTTCAACATCCCTACAGTATAATCAATTTCACGTACATACCTACGCCGATCTTACAAAATAATATTCTGCACTTTTTTGATAATGTTTCGTCGTACTTTCGGACGTTCTTTACTTGAATCCTCTTAGACGCTTTCACGGTCTCAAACTCGACCGAAGATATCTTAACGGTGGAAGTGAAAGGAGCAGATACACTATATACACTCTCCTGGAGTGAATTTCCGTCAAACTTGAACCTCCTTTTACTTAGAATTATATCAAATGTTGACACACTATTTCTTCATTTATAACAACACCCGTATCACCACAACTGATTTAAACGACACATTTCAGAAACAAAGCATACATTCAACTGTGATTACTTCATAATTTCAGACAAAGACAACAATTATACTTCTTGATTAGTTCCCGAAATGTTACATATTAACACTTTGTTCGTAGTGTAGCATATATGCTATATAACTTTTAGTATCACCCTTGATGCATCTGTCGGTTCCTAAGAGAGCTAATTTGTGATGCAGATATGAAACAACATGCACTTAAGGAAGTGTGAAATATTTGGCATCCGTGTACAGATTAAAACATGTCTGTCCTAGCCTTCTGTGAGTCAACCCCTCCGTCCAGATTTTTCTACCTGCCGGTCAACTTCAGAATATTTATTTTCTGTGTTTTTTAATGTTGCACTAAAATCATAATTAACCAATTAATATGAATTATAGATAATTCAGACCTAATAATTTTTATGTTGTATATCTGCAAAATCAAGAGCCAAATTGACTTTGGTCACGTTTGATATTTTTTTGGTTATTTTTCCCGTATTGTATTCACAAAAATACATCGTAAAAAATTTAGTTTAAAAAATACAAAGAAATCATGCACTAAAGTACACATAGTACAAACCGACCTGAATTTATTAAGTAACTAGCTGGGTGCCCTGCGTTGCCCGTGTACTTATTTATATAAACCCGAAAAATTATTTAATTCTTCATTAATCTTTAGTCAACCCACGTCAGTTAATGGTAATTTTAACAAAACTTCCCCCTCCCCCCCAACGGTATCTGTAGAGAAGCATAAATACTCCCGACTCGAAAAATAAAAAGTCTCTTAGTACCTTAAAAATAATCCCGGTACGTTGAGAGTGTGAAAAATAACATCGAGAGAACAGCGTCAATCGCACTGACCCAAAATAAAATTTATTCCGGCACAAATATCGGCATTTTATGCATGTTTTAAAATTTTCCCCCCTTCTACGCTCGTCCTCTCGTATAAGGTAGACGTGCTTTATGCCCACAGTGTTTGGTTTAAAACCGGATTAAAAGGAACTTGGGTACAAAATTCGCTCCACGAGTTTAAGATTATACGCGGAACATTGTTCTCCCCTTCCACTCTATTCCTAGGGTTTGAAATACAAATTAACCGGTAAGTTGAATGTTATAATTAAACTCAGAACTATCCATAACCTGCATTCAACTCCAATCTCGGTTATTTTCGTGTTTTTTTCTTTCTGTAACGCCTCTCTAACCCCACCTTTAAGGGTGCTCTCCTCCCATCTGGAAAGGGATTGGAAATATAAACGAACAACTTCGGGGCAAACACTATTAATTTCATTATACATATTTATGATTCGCAGCTCAGAATTGTACACTTATAATGTTCTTCCCAAACATGGAATGATTTATTATCACAAACAATTTAATGAGACCAAATTTTGTTATCTTAACCTGAAAACTTTGACGTCACAGAGTACATACTTTTATATTTATACCAAATTAGAGAAGACGTTGCATGAAGTACATTAATTGTACATTTAATTCAATCCTAGTTCCGTCCATCCTTTCGACCAATAGTGCGTTAATTTCACAGATATAAAATACATTGAATTAAATTGCATCAATACCTTCGAATTTCTTTGCAAATAGAATACTTAAATATACTCATTGAGTATTGCAGGATTTGTCCCTCAGTCTTCAGCCATTACGAAAGATTAAATTTATGAAATTGTTATCGACATTCACAATGTAAGCAAATGGTCGCCATATTGCAGTCACTTAATATGGCACGAAAATTAACTTACATTTTGCGCAAGTATCGTTAAGTATTTCATATTAATTTTATTATCACACGATGAAGTATTGTTGGATAAATTTATACTTTTAATTCAATGAAAATATTTCAGCTTTATTTATTACGGAAAAAGTCGCTATTTCCTTTGTTAGGCGTGTAGTAACGTCTCTGTCCCTTTCGCGTGACGTCATGGACTCTTGGCGCGCAGTATTTTAAATCAAAATTATCGAGTTTTTTAATTATATTTCTTTTTACCTTTATGCTAGGGTTTTCTCACTCAACAGTACTGGTTCTCAACTTTTGAAGAATATGTGCAGCAATTTATGTTGCAATTTGTCCATGTGTTAAACTTTATATAGAAATTAACGTAAATACATACAAATATACATGTTTCTTATGATATAGACTAGCTGGCTGCTCGGCTTTGCTCGGGTTGTCGTATATCCATAACCCCAATATGACTCCAATTTCGGATGCTTTTGACATATTTTTATGTAAGGCACCTCGACCCCTATCTTTAAATTTGCTCAACTCCCATGCCGAAAGAGGTGGAAATTATTTTAAAAACCTTGTTTGAAAATTTCTACTACCACCGCCCTCCCAAATATGCACTTCCCCGCGCGTGCAGATTGTAATAAATAAACTCAGTAACATCTATAACACCGATTTGACTCGAATATCGGTAATTTTTGCGTTATTTTCTTGTTACGCTCCTCCACCCCCAGCTCTAAGCGTGAAACCCTCCGAAAGGGGTTGAAATTATACACAAAAAACAGCGGTATAAATACTATCAATATCATTGAACCTGACAAATATTTATTCAACGCAATATATCGGCCTTTCAACATGTTTGAAAATTTTATCCTCCGAGTTAAACGGTAAGTGTAATGCTATAATTAAACTCAGTTACATCCATAACCCCGGTTTTGACTCCAATCTCGATTGTTTTTCGTTATTTTTAAGGAATTACACTCCACCCTCACCCCTAAGGGTGCTCCATGAATTGCTGTCGCATGAATTGATCGATAGGCAGATAGAGCGTCGCCGAATCCTAAACGCAAGAAATCATGCGTTGATCCCGGCCAACCATCAACATCAGCCGCAAGATCAAATCGTTTCGGACGGGAAACAATACTGTGCGTTTGGTGAGATCAGCAGGGTATCGTCTGCTATTAACTGTCGAAACCTGGTGAACCTGCCAATGCCTCCCGTTACCACCCAAAAAAATTAAATATTATACCGTGCTCTGCGTGAAAGGAAGGCAAAGACATGACAGGCTGATTTCCTCCACGACAACGCACCATCGCACACGTCAAAAATGTTACGAAACTAATTGGACTCACTCAACTGGCAGGTTCAACCCCATGCCTCTGATTTTCCAAACCAAGCCCTTTCCGACTTTTCGTCGCTCACCTGCCAGCATTTCGATTTTTACGAAGCCGTCCGAAAATGACTTAATGAGTGGTTTGCCTCGAAAGAGAAGGATTTTCTTTGGCATTGTATCCACAAATTGCCTGAGAGATGGGAAAAGTGTGAAGTTAGCGATGGTTGGAATAATTTATTTTTTCCTTTGTATAAAAAAATGTTGTTTTCTGACTAAGAAACAACGGATTTAAGGTTATACGCCTCGTAAAATAAAATTTTGTTAGTTTTTGTTTCTGTATTTTAAGTTTGTCAGTACGATGGTAATTTCGACTATTATTATGTGAATTATATTCTTAATTTTATTAATATTTGTTCATGCTCTATAAAACGTATTGAATATCGTTATGCCAATTAGGCCGATATAAATAATACTGTGTTTAGTAAATTATTATGACATGCATTTGAAATGCGTGTGCATTAAAACTAAGTATATATTAATTTTATATTCGCAATGTGTGACCAATAATAATAAATAATCAATATGGTCATTATAGTACTCTTAGGCATTAAACTTGACAGATTGGCATCAGAAAGCTCACACAAAGCAGTAACAATGTTCTACAATTCCATACTCAGTCCATTCGAATGAAGGTCAAGTTTTGCTTGATTTAAGTTGTAAAAAATGAGACAATGGCGAATTTAGATCTAACCACATTATTCACGAATACACGGGGAAATAGATTTGTAATAGCAGTACCCTATTAATTGTAATTATTGTATTTATTTATATAAGTGAATAACTTATATTCGAAATTTAATATTAATTAAAATGACTGAAGTTAAATAATATATATTATTATATACTGTCTGACATTTTAATGATAACAAACTAAAAATGAAAATAATTTACGTCTGTTAGAAAATAATGAATAAGACAGTTGGCCAATACACACACAAAAAAAGGGCAATATAAATACCACACAACGTTTCTGGGATCCTTGTTCCTTTCGTCAGGTGCTAAGAAGAGCCTAGAGAAACACAACAGCACTGGTCAGTTGACAACACTGTGTTTTTTTGTCTGTATTGGCTATCTTTCTTATTCGATAACAAACTAAGTTGAATAGCCAGTAAGTCAGAAAACATGTATTTAATTAGTCACTTATTAATTTATGTTTAACGTACTTGAAAACTGTCACAAAATTTCATCGCTTAATTTGGGACTTCTTAATGTGATACAGATTAAAAAATGTAAAATGATCTTAAATTTTAACTTTTAAGAATAAACTTCATCTTTGATCTGAATTTTGTATCCTAAAAATTGTAAAGAAATAATCATCATAGATTTCATAAAGTTAATCTTGACATTATTAAGATAGTTTCACTAGATTCATAACCCCTTAATTTTATTCATAACTACATAAAAATTAGGTTGAATAATGTTAGATTCATAATGAATAATTAATCTGTAGGGAAATTATGAAAATTGAGCTTAATATTTTTAACATTAAAAAAAATTATTAATACATATTCATTGACTGATCTTTAGAATGATTATAATGTTGGTATTAGTTTTAATACAAAAAGTAATTTAAATTTTGTTTAAAACATTAAATATCGAATGAGAAATTGTGATAAATTATAAAATTAATTGTTTGGACTGTAAAGCTTCTTACAAGGGGCAAACGTTATGGTATTGAAATCTGGGTGAACGGCTGAAGGAGAAACGTTACCCTAACCACGTGTCTGTCACTCCTAAATCCAGAATGTATAATTGAAAATGACTGACTGGCAGCCCTCAATGGACTGTAGAGCTATGGAGAAAGATAGAAAAATTATTTTACGTCAATAATTATCATTTACTACTGATTTAAAATTACTAAATGCCAAATCTTCAACATTTTAAGATGGCTTCTTCCATGGAATTCAATTTGCGCAATTTTCAATTGCTGATTGTTTTTTCAGTTGTGATTGGCATTCAAGCTGATATAAAAAATTTATTTGCAAATTTGTAAATTTAAAATGTTTGGAATTATGGTCGTGGAACGAAGAGTCTAATTTCGAATGGAATCCCGTTCAAGTATTTGTTGTTTCATATTTGTGACCAGTTCTTCACCGGAAATCTTGCATTTATCTGTACTTTCATCTCGAGGATCTTCTGGTGTTGTGTCCAACACTGTATTTACGACTGGTAATACAAAATTGTTTGACAAAACGACCTATTTTTAACTTATTTTTATAATTCACTCTTGAATGGCTCCACCAGGCTTCTCCCAAGTGATCCGTACAGCCTTTATAAGTACATATATATTTTGAGCTGAGAGTGAAAGGATCGGCAATTTGGCTACGACCATTTCATTTTAGAGGCTCAGTTTTCTGTTTGTCTCTGACGTGAGAGATCCACAGACACTTCGGCTCTGTCTGTAAACTCTCATTTATGTTCCGGCAGTTTCTGGGAATTTCACTGGAAAAACACGGAATTTAAAGTATGAATGTTTGCATTATCCTATCCTATTCCTTCTTAAACCAAACCAGTGATATGATATTCTGTAACAGATAAGTAGATTAAACTTCGATGGACAATTTTATAAGTTAACAGAACTCCGTACTACTGAATTAATTAATGTATTAAACACTTTACATCTAAAGTTGAGATCCTGTTCATTTTTGTTGTGTACTACTTTCAGGAAATAATAGTTTTGGAAAGAATTTAGTCGCGTTCATACGATTTATTACATTAGGTGACATTTAAAAGACTCGTGCACTCATTTTACGACTTCATTAATCTGTTTATCGCAGGCATCTAATTATCATGTATTTGTTCTATTATTTACAGTATTTCTTTGAAATAATTCGCATCGGTCTCCATAGGATTTCCGTGATCTGGCTCTTGCACGTCTGTTGATATTCGCTATCTGATTACGACAACGAATGTAACTTCTGTTTCTCTCTTGCGCAAATGCCCTTGAAGTCTGTTTCTTAAACATTCGCGTTAAAGTCCCATAAGATATAATTTAACATCAGCTCCGTAAGCTATTTCAGAATCCGGTATTAATACTGCGCATTCACACATATGAGATTTTCAATTCCAGCAGTATCAAATTACCTAGTTCCTGGTTTCAGTGGAATGGAAGAGGCTATTTAAAATAATAATTAATTGCACCTTATAATTTTTTTCATATTCCATGTAGAACTGTTATAAAAATTCGTTCAACACAAATCTGTAGAATTGTAATTAGTTCTTTATTTAATTTCTATATCATGATTTTAAAGTTAAAACTGCAACTTTTTTACAGAAAAAATGTTTGAATAAAAATGAAGTTATTATTTAATAATGTTTTTTAAAATTGTTATGACATTTAATAAGTTAAGGGCAAATGGTTTTTATGAAAGATAGATACTGGTTGGTGGATATTGTGTTTTAATAGCAACATTTCATTTCTACTTAACATAAGGCCCGCAGTTTAAGGGGCTCTGGTTGTATCCCGAATTGTTCGAAACTGGAATTTATTTTTCCCATTGAAATAATTGCAAACAAAATTAATCTTTTCAAGTAGCAGACCCACGGAATATACTTCTGTTGTTGTTTATTTTGTTGAATAACATCGAATAGCATGTTCCATTATAAACAATGAAATATTAAGAAACATGTTAGGTTTTGTTTCTTTTCCAAGAATCTTTTCATCTGGGTCATCCAGAACAAAAAAATATCTAAGGATAATTACCTCTCGTTTTTTATGTGGGCTATGGCATTGTCATTCAAATAGTCAATCTACTTACCAATCTAGTTACCACAACTTTGCAGGTAATAAATTCCTGCATGTCACTCCACTTACTTCACTGTTCATCCTCTGATGAATGCTCCACTTTTCTATCCTTTAGTTCTCTATACTTCATCAACATACTAGAATAGAAAAATATAACCCTGGATCACCACTTAGTCCTCTTTGGCTTTAATCTCTGAGCTATCCTCGTAGACTCCCGATCCCATGCGAGCCTTTCTTTTATCCTAGAATTAATTCATTATACCTATGGTAACAAAATTATTTGTTCAGTAAAGTCCTAAAATTAGGCAGTGAAGAATGTAATTCAGTAAACATCCAATATATAGGATCTATCCTATTCTCAAGAGGTCTGGAATCTTCGAGGATAGCTCAGAGGTGGAGCAATTTCGTTCTAAGCACTAATCCTGAAGAATTGTCAGAAACTAAAATTCAGACTGCCCTAAATTGAATTACAATTTCCTATCTCTATTACGACACACTTGAGTCGGTGGTTAGTAGTCAGTTCATAAACAAAACTACTTACATCGTCTTGATGATTAGATAAGAGATTCTGATTTCAGATCAACATAACTGGATCCCAGTCATCCGGATACATTAGATTAAAACTCCAATCTTATCAATGTATGAAAACATAATAGTTTGTATTTTTACTTCGACTCCGTTAATATCACATAATAATAATGTTGATCATATTTAGAAACACTCATCTAAGCACATCTCAACGAATCAAAACGGTCAATCTGTGTCCTTGTGAAATATGGTACATGTTCATGTTCCATGGTACACGTATCTATTTTCCGTTTTTATGAGTGATACGGTCTGGAGACGAAACTTAAAATATTGCAATAAATAAATCAAAATCGAAATTAACTCATTATATGTTCTACAGTTCTTTCGT
Source organism: Zhengitettix transpicula (assembly GCA_037074705.1). Taxonomy (NCBI): domain Eukaryota; kingdom Metazoa; phylum Arthropoda; class Insecta; order Orthoptera; family Tetrigidae; genus Zhengitettix; species Zhengitettix transpicula. The sequence continues at coordinate 180,613,104 of CM073591.1, read as the reverse complement.
TGAACATGAATTTATTTGATAATAAGAAAAATAGTCGAATACAGACAAAACAAGTGCTCAAAGATTGAAGCCTTTCCCGGTGCAGTTGTTCAATATATTGTTCTCGGAGCTCAACCGGGTTTTGCATAATTGTAGAACGCAACGTTTCGACGACTAAAAGCTCTCTCTCTCAGGGCCTCTACTGGGTTTGATAATAGACACAAAAAAATGGATTTAAGATCTTATTAACAAACAGTTTACATTTTACCTAAACAATATGTCGATAGAAATAAATTTAAAAGTGAAGAAATTAACTCTGATTGACAATTAAAAGAGAACGAAATCTGACTTTATCCTTTAATTAAAGTTTACAATTAATAATTAGTTTTGGTTTTGTTACTTACGTAGTGTCTAGCTGGTACCAGCATTATTTTTGATTTCGGAAGTACACTATTGCAAAATTATACACTGATTCTAAAATGTCGACTCACAGATTTTACACTATTGAAATCAAAATTGATAGGCTCCCAGGAACTCGGATGATCCTCCTGAATGTCAGCTATCTGATGTCTGCTTGCCTTACTGGAATCCTATAATTCGTAGATTTATTAGTCTTTTACTGAATTGAACGTAAACTGCAACGTATCTCCTTGACGATTTATTTTAACTGTTTATTCTTTCGGAGCGAACTAACTTTTCTTTAGCTCCTGGCTGTAGACTAAAAAAAACTGACTTCCTTTCCTGGCTGGCTACAGACGTAAAACTCTCTTAGTCTTTCCAATATTTACGCTGCAATACTTCGTATTAAATTACAACTTTAACTAGTTATACATTGACGATGTCTAGTCTCTGCCAAATTATATTACTTGTTCTGCTCCCCACGATGTTTTTCCGCTAACTGACTCCTAGTTCTCTCGAGTTTTAGCGCGCGTACGCCATTTTTGACTTTTCGACAAAGCAAAGTGAGCTCGCTTCTCTCATTGTTAATTGTTTGATCAGACCGCTATAATGGATTTATCAAACAATTCAAATTTTATGTACAAACAATTAACGGTCTAATTAAATGGAAATAATTAATTAATAAATAAAAATTTGGACTCGCATTGTTAGCGGCATAAAACACACAATGCGTACACAAGAATGCAATGTTTGTGGGTATTGTAGAGGTTGGTTCGCTAGACGCGCAGAGCAGAGGCTGTGGGGAGTCGAGCTCCAGTAAAGACGTCTTGGAAATATAGCAGTGGACAAACGAAAAGTCTAAAATCCAGAAAGTGTCCAGAGACATGTAACAACAGCTAAATCAGTTAGAACATTTTATAAGTTTCAGTCTACGTAATATTCAACGCTAAATATTTAGAGTGTTGAGTCTAAATTATTGTATTCTCGATTTAAACCATTTTCTTCAATTTTGGGAGCCCAGGTAACTTCATCCAGCAGTTCACAATCTTCGAAACGATCTAATATTTCTTAAGCGAACAGTGAACCAACTATTGCAAACCATTTTGTCAAACTAAAGTGTTTAGTAGAGTCAGTGTATAAAATGGCCTGTCTATAAAGTGCAATAAGTGTGTGTGTACGAACGAGACAATTTCCTTGAGTATCTGAGACAGTGAGGTAAAATTCCACAGAATTACGATTGTAAACTCATAAGTATATTGTAGTAATTGGTAATTAAGGCATTGTTCTAATTGAAAAGTTGAATTGTAGAGGACTCATTATTGGTGGATATTAGCGGACGCCGCAACAAACCGGCAATGCAAAGAAAGTATTGTTGATCGGTCGAGAAGGTTTTACGCGCTCAAAATTTACGAGACGAACGAATAGTTGGGCAGCAGACAGCAAGTAGAACACAGTAAAAGAACGAACAGTTGGGCAGTAAACGGCGAGATGTAAAGACCATGAAATTCTAATTCACGAAAACTTGAACAATCTTTGTCAGTCAGCAGTGAAGACTGAAAGGTCTAATTTAAAGGACGAGAAAGCGTTCCAGTAACCAGTACGCTGTTATATCGAAAATGCAGAAACTGAACTAGTCTTCAGTCAACAGACAAAACCAATGAGGTGCATTTTCAACAAAAATCCACGAGACCTACAAATCCAGGTTGCAGTAAATCATCGAGAATCAACAAAGTTATTTTAAACCAACTAACAAACTACGCTAATTGGAGTCTGTGGACATTTAGAGTCTGTGAGTACTTAGAATCAGTGATATCCCCAAAAGTTAAAATGAGACCTGGGCTGCCGTAAGTAGAAAGAAAACTTTAAAATCATTGTAAACCACGTTTAAAAGATAAACGTCAGATCGTTCTTTAATTATCGATAAAATTAGATCTTTAATTATTCAGATCATTCTTTAATTTATTGATAAAATGAAATTGTTTAAACTCAATCTTTTAGCATTATTCCTTCAGCAACAAATTTCGTCTATGTTCAGACGCATTGATTCCCATATAAAGTAAATGTAAATTTTGTGATTTTGATTATATAAATTCTGCCATTATCAAACCCAGTTCAAGACCCTGAGATCCCAAATATTTTGTAATTTGAATACTTGTTTTAAAATTGTTAATAAATCTTGTTTAATAGTTTTCACGTAATAGTTCTTTTCATTTAAAAACGCCACATATTTCATATCTTGAATTATTGTCAAAAGAAGCAAGCTATGTAAATAAATTATTACAATATATATTGTCGAATTTTGTTCAGAATTTAAAGTTCATATTTTATGTTTTTGCATTGTAATAATCTATTCATGAATTAAGTCTATGATAACTTCATAAAATTTTCATTGTTAACAAGTATTTTCTTTATTAAAGGCCCAGTAAACGACCCTTAGAAATAGTCATTTTTATTGTAAAACATTATTTGATAATGAAAATTGAATTTTATTAGCCTAAATAGCATATGTAAATTTAATTGCTGTGAGTTAATACATTAATTTGTTTGTCTATTTTAAAATCTTGATTGTTATTAAAACGACCCTATCATTTTAAAATTATATTAATACAAACTGACGCAATAACGTGAGGCTTTAACTTTCATTCATTTCGTTCGTCGAATGAATTAATATATTATTTTAGAATAAAATTAGATCGTAAATTTCGTTGTATTTTTGGCGACCTCATGTAAACTCGCTTTGTAGTAGGCCTTCCTTTCAAACCTAGAATTCTTCTCAAATAGAGATATCCAAATTTGTTCTTCGAACAGACATAATTGTAGGATATGTCTTGCATAGTTCTAGTAATGAATGTGATGACTGAGTTTTTTAGACTTTTTTTTAGATATTATATGAATAAATTGAAAAATAATAAAATAGGTACCATAATCACTGAAGTGCCCAAATTTTTATATGATTAAGCTCCGACACTTCAAGAAATGATATGTTTTATATTTTAAAATAATACATTTATATATGTTTATCGTCTTGCAACTAATTTTTTTTGACATGAACACTCACTGAGAAAGTTAGCTCTACGACACACACCGGAATTAGTCTTATATGCTTACAACTTACATTGTTGTGAAAGTGAATATCGTAGTGAAATTGAGTTATTAACTGCAATTATAGACGAACCATTGTAATAAATTAATAATTGTTATAATACAATTAATAGAAGCGCGGGGAAATGGGAACCGTTCAATTCTTTTTTATATATACCTTAATATGCAATTAAAAGCTTAATTTCACTGTTTGCTCATAGATTGCGATAGTGATCATATTAAGCTACTGTGAACACGACATTCTCTCTTTTTATAAGTTTACCATCTGTCAACAATAGTCAGTGCACATAATCAACAATTTCATACAACAACATACATTTTTTCTGTGGTAATCATGTCTAGTTTCTTTGCCAAAATGAGCATATGCGGGAAGTTCTGCTTTTCTGCTTCAATTAGAAGAAATTGGCAGCCGAATCGCATTAAATACTTGTGGAGGCCAATGACGAAAGTGCGTTATCGGAAATAACGTGCAGATAGTTTGGTTTCGTCGGTTCAAAGACGACAATTATTTCCTGAGCGACAAGAATCGTGAAAAAATCGGCCCGGGCAGGTTGAGGACCATCAATTGCAGGCTCTTTTGGACGAGGACAATACACAATTGCAAAAAATGCTTGGCGATCAATTGAGTGCTACTCACGAGTCATTTCCATGCCCCTACGTGCCATGCGAAAGTTTCAAAGAATCGGAAAATGTCTGTCGCATGAATTGAACGATAGGCAGATGGAGCGTCGCCGAAACACCCGCGAAAACTTGCTTGCCCTACAAAAAATAAAGTCGTTCCTGTATCCGATGAAAAGTGGATATATTTTACGTATCCTAAACGCAAGAAATCGTGCGTTGAACGCGGCCAACCATCAACATCAACCGCAAGACCAAATCGCTTCGGACGGGAACGATACTGTGCGTTTGGTGTGATCAGCAGGGTATCGTCTGCTATTAACTGTCGAAACCTGGTGAACCTGTCAATGCCTCCCGTTACCACCCAAAAAAATTAAATATTATACCGTGCTCTGCGTGAAAGAAAGGCAAAGACATGACAGGCTGATTTCCTCCACGACAACGCACCATCGCACACGTCAAAAATGTTACGAAACTAATTGGACTCACTCAACTGGCAGGTTCAACCCCACGCCTCTTATTTTACAAACCAAGCCCTTTCCTACTTTTCGTCGATGGGCCACGCGCTCACCTGCCAGCATTTCGATTTTTACGAAGCCGTCCGAAAATGACCTAATGAGTGGTTTGCCTCGAAAGAGAAGGATTTTCTTTGGCATTGTATCCACAAATTGCCTAAGAGATGGGAAAAGTGTGAAGTTAGCGATGGTTGGAATAATTTATTTTTTCCTTTGTATAAAAAAAATTTTTTTGTGACTAAGAAACAACGGATTTAAGGTTATACACCTCGTAAAATAAAATTTTGTTAGTTTTTGTTTCTGTATTTTAAGTTTGTCAGTCTGATGGTAATTTCGACTATTATTATGTGAATTATATTCTTAATTTTATTAATATTTGTTCATGCTCTATAAAACGTAATGAATATCGTTATGCCAATTAGGCCGATATAAATAATAATATAAAACAATAATGGTGTCCTAAAACTGTGTTTAGTAAATTATTATGAGATGCTTTTGAAATGCGTGTGCATTAAAACTAAGTATATATTAATTTTATATTCGCAATGTGTGACCAATAATAATAAATAATCAATATGGTCATTATAGTACTCTTAGGCATGAAACTTGACAGATTGGCATCAAAAAGGAAGAAATGTCCATAAGAAATTACACACCAAGAAATAGGTGGCATCTGTAAACAGGGTTGTGCGGCAGATTTTCCCAGTATGAAGCAAGTCTTCGTATGTTTTTTTGTTTAAAATAACCTGGGATAGTGTTTTTTAAAAATTAAATAAGCAAAATGTACGAATTCCTATTTTCTTTTCAAAATATAAACTACTTAAATATAAGATTTTTAATTTATAAATGAATTGTTATCACTTTCTGTACAAATATATATGATATGGTATCAAATTCGTGTTTGGAAGATTTTTAATTATTGATTGCTTCAAATATTATTTTGATTTCGTTGATAAGCCGCCTCTCTTCATAGCACGGTACTTCCCTATCTGTAAATATGAAGAAACGGTGCAGTTGCACTAAATCTGAAACATGACAAACACTGGGGTTTCTGTTTGAATACGTACGTAGACATTAAAATATTCTTAAATGTTGCTGAAATGTAAAAAGTCGGAATGGATAAGAAGTAAGCGTTACATAAATTTTACTGCACTGACGTAATTAGTACTTAATTTTAGTTTCCTTACGATATTGAATTGTATTGTTAAAATATGTGAACTTCAACGCTTTATGCGAGATTGAGCAAAATTATGTGCGCCAGCGCCGCGCTAAAATATTTTATTACGCCTCCTACTACACAGAATCAAAGAAGCAATATCTCCGCAGGAAACAATTCCTCGTCACCAGTTTGGCTTCCGTGAAGGGCATTCAACCATCCAGCAATGCCATAGAATAGTCAACCACATCAGGGAGGGCATCGAGGAGAAGAAACTGTGTGCGGCGGTATTCCTAGATATCCAGCAGGCCTTCGATAAGTTATGGCACAAAGGTCTTCTATATAAGATAAAAAAAAATGGCTTCCACACCAAGTTTTTCTACTCATAAAATCATAGCTGTCGCAAAGATGCTTCCAGGTCCAATTCGAGGGACAATACTCAGCATGTCAAGACATCAACTCTGGCATTCCGCAGGGAAATGTTCTTGGTCCCTTCCTGTATCTCCTATGTACAACAGACATCCCCACCACGGACAACACCCTAATCGCCACCTTCGCAGATGACACCGCAATAATGTCAACAGATATTGATGCGGACCAAGCAACTGAGAATCTCCAGATACATCTCAACCTTTTAGAAAACTGGCTCAACCAATGGCGCATCAAAGTAAACTGCAACAAGTCTACGCAAATTACGTTCACAAATAAGCGATTGACGTGCCAGCAAGTTAAAATATTCAGTGAACCTATCCCAGTAAAAACTGAAGTAAAATATCTAGGAATCCGTCTCACCAAAAACTGACATGGAAAAACCACATATAAGCCAAAAAGGAACAACTTAAACTAAAAACATGCACTGGCTACTTGGACGAAAATCCCAACTCACTACTAAAAACTTACTGCTTCTATACAAAACCATACTAATACCTGTATGGTCTTACGGTATCGAATTATGGGGATGCAGTGAAACCATCAAATATCAAGATCTTGCAGAGTTTTCAATCAAAGACATTGCGCACCCTAGTCAATGCACCGTGGTACATCAGTAACCATACACTCCATCACGACCACAAAATTCCATTTATTTCAGAAACCGTCAAGACGTATGCCACTAAAAGCAAAGAAAGAACACTAAACCACCGCAACAAATACATCGCCGACCTCTACCTCCAACAACCCGTAGAAAGAAGATTGAAGAGATTATGGCCAGAAGACATCACTAAATAAATCCAGGAGACCCGCCACTGGACGGTGCCCTACCCAAGACAAATAGCTTTAATAATTAAACAATTTACTTATTACTCTAAGTGTTAAGAGTAGATTGTAAATCAGCAACCGAAATTTAAAAAAAATTCAAATTATGATTTAGTTTATGACCATGATATCAAAGTTACATTTTATCTGTCAGCTTTTAATTGAAGCCCGTATATTACAGCAATATTAAGCGCGTCGCGTGTGCTCACAATAACGGAAGAGAAAGGGAACGTTAGGCATAACTTTTTTCCCTAAAAGAATAGGAATATTTTCTTCCTGACTATACTTCAATATTGGATCACATAACCAATGTGTTCTTTTCTATCCAATTAGCATTGATATTTAATTTCTCTCCAAGCATCCAAATCCTCTGACCTTCCCCCCCCCCCAAATTAACAGTTTATATGCCAATATTATTAGCCAAATACGCGCGTTATACACAGCTCTTAGTTATATTTGTAATTCGTACGACCAACTCGTAATTCAATCATTCTGTAGGCCAATATTCAAAAAAATGGTGAACATACATTATCTCCGCAAAACCGCACATTTTCCATAGGATTTCAAATCATACTCTCATTAAATTCATTAAACAGTAATGGCAGAAAAATTGTAGTAACTAATTATGTTAGTAAATACCGTTGCAATTTTAAGGAACAAACTTCCGCCTGCCGCAATAAGTATTTGGAGTATTAGTGAAGGGATACTCCGCTAGAGACTGCTGCCCGTCAGTTGGAGTCCAGCGTCTTTAGAGAGAGGTACGAAAGCAACGCGGAGGAAATGGGGAACCATTCAAGTCTCCTTCAAGAGAAAGCACAAAATTCTATCACACGATCCAGCTCAGGAACAGACATCCAAGACAAAACTCCCACTCAGATTGTACCAATTGACAAACTAGCGAAGGTATTGTAAAGACGTGTCATTACAACGTTAATGATTGCAAATGTGATTTCCAGTAACCTGAATTCCTTATGCTTTTGAATATCCTATTTGAGAATATGCAGTATTCAGCTTATGGATGAGCGTTAGATACTGTGTCAGATGTTATCGTAAATTATTAGAATCTCAATTCACACAATTTTATGATCATGATACAGTTTAATAATAGGCATTAGCAGAAAGTAATAATTTAACTTGCCTGATATTGTAATTGAAACAGTTTTTTTCTTCAATTTTTAATAGATTCTTGCTCAGAAAAGTTTGGAAGAAGACTCTGTGCAAGGAATCACTTGTAGGATATTTACCGTAAGTATGTCGTGTATGTTTTTGGTCAGATTATAAAGGAAATATGAAGTATTATTGCATTGCTGTAGTATTCGCAATAGTGGAATTTGTGGCCTAAATCTTGAGTTCGGTTTTATATTTCAGAAATATGTTTTTCGTCGATATCCAGACTTATCACAGAGACTGTTTTTGTTCTTCCATTCCTCCGCTGGGCCTTTAAAAACTTCGTGGCTCTCACAATCTGTCTTCAGGCATCAGGCAGAGAAATTTATCACTATCCTTGCTGATGAACAACAAATTGAAACTTATGTCAAGGTAGGAATTACTTTTGAAGAATTTTTAAGTCCATACGGTTTTGCAACTATATTTGCTTTCATGGTAATTTTATAATTATGTATGACAGTTCTTATTTACTATTAATTTGACATAACAAGAGCTTTTGATGTGCTATCATAACCTGTACAAATGAGATTTATAAACCACATTGTACTGTATTTTCAAGTAATGTTCTCTTATAGAAAGATAGTAAGAAACCAATATCTTAATGCACTTAAAATGACATAAATAGTATCCTGTAGTGAATACCCATTAAAGAAACAAATTTTGGGGAAAGAATTTGGAATTGTTTACTTTGACTTAAGATAGCCACTGATATATTTTGAAACATTATTGGGTTTCCTTCTCTACCATAAATATTTACTGTAATTTGTGTCAAATTTATTACTGTGATTGTTGATTAGTAATTGTTTATTAGAATGCCCAATAATAGATGCTAATCATTATTCCTTGCGTATTGCAACATACTGCATATATTTTTAAATATTTACAAATACTTAAGTCTGCAAGTTAAATATTTAATTTGGCAACTTGTGCTTTCTATAATTTTGCTTTACCTTTGTATTAATGTTCATAAAAATTATTCAAAGTATAATTAAAATGTTTCCCATAATGAATATATCAATTTTTTAGTCAATTGATAAAAGACACTTTTTTTATTAATTTAATTAAATATTCAGTATTATTAGATAATATTTTTATTTGGAACATTGTGAAGTGCAGATGTATGCTGATGGAGGTGAAGTAACACAGGAAAACTTTAGAGAATTATTGCTTGCTGCTTATCGACTTGCCATGGACCATTACCCTGAAGGATCTGCTACATGCAAAAGATTATTTCAGACGCTTCAAGCTGTTATAGACTCAGCTGTAAGTATAACCACTACCAGACCAGCACATAGTTATAGTTGTTTACTGCATCGTATTGTCAGAAAGTAAACTAAATGATATATCAGGAAATACTTTAACTGAGACTTTCCTGTACCTCCTATAAATTAAGATTGGCCTTACACACCCACACACGCTACCTTTACTACAACGAAAACCTTCTAATCTGACTATAGGACAATGGTTTATTTATGACAAAAGCCAAAGGTATTTTTTAATTTAAAGTATCATTTTGTTGATTGACACAATTACATATTGGTAAAAACTACAGAAGCGTACCTGCAGTTTTTGTTATTTTTTATCATAATCCTATTATGATTTATTGTGTTTCAACTTGCTAAATCTAAAATGTTGGTTAAAATTTGCAAGTGTTTTTTTGAGTTTGGTAGCAACGCCTCTACACCATACCCCCACTCCCTCCCCTGCATGCCCACCTTAAAACATGATACTTCGTTCCTTTTCCAACTTATGTTGTCATACCCTGTTACAGGACAACTTATAATTACAATAAATATTAGCCATGTAATGTGATCCAGCGAATCGGGACCTATGCCAAGTAACTTTACTCGAATAACAGTTATTCATGGTCTTATCTTCAAAAACCTTCACAATAAATCATCTCTGAATTTCTGGCTAGTCAAAAAGGGAATGTCCTGGCCACATTAGAAATTGTCAAAAGGCCAATCTGAAACAGAAAATGAAGCAGTCAATCATTATAAATTAAATATGTCAGAAGTTTCCTAATAAATTTGCTCTGTCCATGCCGTGGCACCCGGCTGTAAACTAGTAAAACCGCTTCATAAATTCTTCAAAACTTTCCATTGTGATGGCCACACAATTCAAACTCAATTCAAAGAAGCACATTTTGACAAATCAAGTCAGAGCTGCCAACTTTTAGTCAACAATAAAGAGAGAAATAATTATTTCCTTACCAGAAATCGAGAGCTGCTGCCTCAATTTTTAAGCAACATATATATATATGAAATAATTCATATCTCTGATCATAAATCAACCATTAATATGTAAAAAACCCATAAAAGTTAAAAATGAAAATATAATACACCTGTTTTAGAATAAAATTATAAAATACACAAATGATATACAAAATGAAGTGATGATATTTGAGTTCGTCAATGAGATTTACAGTTGTCGTATTCACCTGATGAAAAGAACAAGGATTCCAAAACATTGGAATATAATCATTTCCTTTTCTGTGTTATTTGGAAATTTTATCTAATTATAAAATATATAAAAGTAGGAAGCATGTAGGTACTACTTGTCATATTTTAATTTTTCAGTTTCATCGAAAACCCGCTGTATCTGTTGCATATCTTAGCCATTGGATTCAACAGCATTGCCCTCGTTTGATTGTCGGCTTATTTAGATATGTGGTGCATGTGTTGACTACAACATACCGCACATTAGGCCAAGACAACAATGGCCCTGCTGTAAGTTTTTTTAAAAATAACAACTACTTAAATTATAGAAATATCATTGTTACTGTTTCATTAATTAAAACTTTATTATTATCTTATAATATGTATACAATATATTGTAATTCACTTTGTAGATACAGTAGAAACCTTGTATACCGGGCCACCCAATAGTTGCTGGCTACAACTCCCGTACTGAGAGGATTTCTGCATTGGTGGATGTGTCCTTCCAATCAATAGTAGAAAAACTACCCTCGTTCATCCAAGACGCCAACCACTTCCTCTGCCGTCTCCATGAATTCCCAAAACCTCTTCCACCTGATACCCTTTTGGTTACAATAGATGTTGTCTCACTCTACACCAATATTCCCTGTGCCAATGGACTAGCAGCACTTGAATACTTCTTGTCCCGCAGGCCACAAAATTCTTTCCCCAACACCAATTTTCTGGTTTCCCTCAACACAGTTTGTCCTCTCCAGAAATGACTTTTCCTTCCAAGACAACATCTACCATGAAATAAGTGGCACAGCTATGGGCACCCAGATGGCCCCCTCCTACACCAACCTGTTCATGGGACGCCTAGAACAGGCCCACCTAAATTCCTCCCCATTAAAACCCCTGGCGTGGTTCAGGCACATAGATGACATCTTCATGCTATGGACACTCTGAACTCCAAACATCACGTAAAGTTCACTTCGACCACTCCCCAACAAATGTCACTTTACTAGGCATTGATGTACACCTGAGTTCTAGCACAATCAACACATCTGTCCACATAAAACCAACAAACACACTCCTATATCTGCACTTCACAAGTTTCCCTCACAGGAGCATGTATTTGCTCCACCTTGAATAGTCTGGCCTCTTACACCAACTATATCCTCGACACCTTCATCAATAGAAACTATCCCAGTGACCTCCTCCAAAAACAGATATCCTGTGCCCTATCAAATCATCAAACAACCACACCTGTTTTAGACAAAAACAAGAAAAGTAGTCCAACCCTCACAACAACCTACTTCCCTGGACTACAAAATATCAATTCTATTCTCCGACTAGCATACACTGGACTGCAATCCAACCCTGAACTAAAAACCATCCTCCCCACTATAAACCCCACCTGCCCAAGGCACCATCTACCAAATTAACTGTAGAATCTTCCCTGCATTCTATATAGGCCAAACTAAAATATCCCTCCCTGAATGAATAGCCAACCACCGCAGCACAGTCAAACTTTCCAAATTTTGATTCCCAGTAGCTGTTCGCGCCCAAAGTCACAATATAAACAATTTCGACCAATTCTTCACACTCCCATCCTTAATGATCTACCCCCCCTGATTCATCAGAGGCAGAACTCTCTTTCCGACATGTCTTACAGTCCAAGCAAAGCCCTGGACTCAACATCCTTTAAATAGTGCTCTTCCCACCTGCCATCCCCACTTTCACGAGCCATGTGTATGCATACATATATGTGTATATGTCTGTACATATTTATATGTGTATGTATTTTTAAGCATATATGCATGTATAGGGTGCTTTCCTATGCCACAACCTTCCCTTGAGAGAGAAAGTTAGTGGCTTGGTGGTGTGTTAGTTGTTTATGGGCTACTAGCTGTGTGGCAGGTTTAAACTCCGCAGTCCACAGCTGGCCTGTGCATGGAATGGTATAACTCTCCTTCCTGAAGAAGGAGGCTGAGAGCTTTCGAAAATTTGAAGAACAACCTTCAGTTCCTTATGGAGACACCGAACTTCACTTTCAGATAAGCCACAACCTATCTCTCTTTCCTTTCCATACCAATATTGCAATTCTATATATATATATATATATATATATATATATATATATATATATATATATATATATATATATATATATATATACACATTCAAACTTGGATAGTGAGGAAAGATAGAAATAAATAGGAGGATTACACTTTATGTTAATTCATAAGCTCAGGCGAAGAATTACACACACAATATTAGGAGAAACCAATAAGGAATTGGAACTAATTTGGTGAAAAAGTCACATTTGAACTTGGATAGTAAGGAAGGATAGAAATAAATAGAAGGATTAAGCTTTATGTGAAATTATATGCTCAGGCGTAGAAACATGCACATAGAAAAGCATATGTTCAAAGCAGTGAGAAGGATGGTAGAAGAAGGGAAGATTGAAAATATTTGAACCTGTGTGATGGAGGTGTGAAGGAAATGATTGGTGTCTACTGAAAGTTGGTAGTTTTTCCACTTTAAGTTGTAGGGAAATTCTTTCAGTGCGGAGTTGTAGCTAGCAACAATTGAGAAGCCATGGACCCAATGATTTGTGGATATTTGAAGCAGGTAGAAGGTGGTTTGAGCAGTTCTTCACACTGGCCCTCCTTAAAGGCTAACCGACTCATTGGTTGCTGAACTCCATATTTAGGAACTCTCCTTCCAACACATCTTACAGGCAAAGTCCTAATATTATTATAATCGTCATTGTTATAGTAGTTATAATATTATGCTGAAATCTTGTATCAATATAATATAATAATTATTATTATAATGATCTGGTTTATCATTTCCCCATTCTCATTCATTTATTTTCTATATTCCTTTTATTTTTATCTTCCACTCTAATGTGTGTGTGTGTATGTATTTTCCATTGTTATGACCTTTCCTTAAGAGAGAGAGTTGTTGGATGTTGATGGTTGTTGTCTAACAGCTGGTGTACCTTAATTTTGAATTCGCCAATTTGTGCCTGGCCCGCACACAGTTCAGACCTTCCTTCCTGACAAAGGGGGCTTAGGCACTTGAAAATTTGAAATATTTTTCACTCCTCAGCCTAAGTGGACCAACTATTGATTTCAGGTAAGTCTACTTCGCTGTCTCTTTTTCCTATCTAAATGAGTTTTATATATATATATATATATATATATATATATATATATATATATATATATATATAGTAATAGTGAGAATGTGACATTGTCAAAAATATTGGTATGGAAAGGATAGAGAGATAGGTTGTGGCTTACCTGAAAGTGAAGTGCGGTGTCTCCATGAGGAACTGAAGGTTGTTCTTCAAATTTTCAGAGCCTCTCAGCCTCCTTCTTCAGGAAGGAGTGTTACACCATTCCGTGCACCGGCCGGCTGCGGACTGCGGCAGTTCATATAAAGTACAAAGAACCTAGAAACTTTTCGAATTATCCATGAATTAAAATTGTGATTATTTGATTTTCCCAAATTCCACTGTATTTGACTTTATTGGTAGTTAATTAAATTTTACATGTGTAGCCTCCATGCTTGACAGGAATTAGACTTAAGTACTCCGGTTCTGGAGCGTGAAATCTCATTTCCTTTGGAGGAAGATGAAATGTTGCCAGTTTCTGAAGTTTGGTTACTTGCTACAGCTCTTCCTCCACTTTTTATCAAGCCATCACAACATCTATCACCATCAGCTTCAAGCAACGGACTGTCTTCCCAAGCATTTGTTGCTAAAATGGTGAGTTCCTTGATTATGTACACCATAAGAAGTTTAAATATGAAAAGAGTTGAGCAAAGTGTCACTGTATAAATCCAGAGTACTGAATCAGTAGAATATATAACACTTTTTTTTACTGTGGTTTAAGTTTATAATAATTTCTCCCAATTGTGGTGACAAGGTACTGATGGGAAAGATATAAATTAAAATTAAGCATATACTATAATTTATTTATTTGCTAAATATGTAAAATATGGAAAGCAGAAACAAATTATTACATGTAAATACAACAATGAAAATGTTTGTAGTATTTTGAGCTTTAATTTATGGTTAAATGGAATTCTCTTTTTATAAAGAGATTTACAGATTGGGTAATGAAAATTGACATATTTGAAAAGTTAGCAATTATATAGACTATCTCCCTGGGTAATGTACTTACATCTGACCTCACCATGTGACAATGCTTTGTAATCTTAGCCAAATACTACTTCAACGGTGATGTTCTTTTGACCGTGTACCACCAGTGTCAGCAAATTTACTTGACTGTTGCAAGACAATCTGACTTGTCTCAAATGGAAAAACCTGACTACTTTCCTCTACTGGTTCATCTCTCTCATGTCACAAAACTGTCTGCTCTCTGATTCAGATTTCTAATACTGACTATTGTTTTATTCTTTCATTGCCTCCAACACCCACTACTTTCTTTCAAGGAATCTAAATATTTATAGGGTACTCTGTTCTTTTATTACTCCATTAAAACCCAGAAATACTCTCCTTGGAAATTCTGCTAAGGTGCAAGGTATTTCTGAAGATGAAAAAAACTTATCAATACCCTTTTTGTCTGAGAACTCAAGATTAGCTTAAAGTTTCCACCACATATTGGATCACCTGTAAATCCCTCAACTCTTGGATTTTCCTTTTATTAAAATAAATTTTAATTGACTTAATTACAGTATAAATGGTAAATTATAGCTTTTAAAATATTTTATTTAGTGTACTTAAATTTGAAATTTTAATTCTTCATCTGTATATCACACCTTTTAATTATATTTTAAGTGTGCCGAGAAACAACAAAAAATTTTAAAAAATTAAATTCCCTTTTAACTTTTAAAATCAAATAATAATATCATAGTTTTGCATAAATGCTATTTTTAGAGTTGAGACACATGTTCACATTACTTATGTAGACTTTGCCTTTCACTCATTTAGTCTATATTGGGCGTACTATTTGTGTTAATTTTCTGCAACATTTCTACATTAGATTCTGCACTGGCTTGATTTATTCAACCATGAAACATCCACTTAGGCAAGCCACATAATGATATGTTCGTCTGTGAGATGACACAGGGTGACTCATGGTCAATGAGTACAATAATACTGTGACCTTATCTGCAGTCCATATTGAAACTTAGGCCAGGAAATTTTTTGCCTGCCTGATCTCCAACTCTGGATTGATATACAATCAGATCATCACCTTGCCTTCACAGGTATCAATATTATTGTGGTAACTCCCACTTGCATAACTTTTTCTCAGTTCTGTGAAGCTATAGAGTTGTTTTACATGCTGCCAGATGTTCTCAAAAACTTTTGCCATCGTTGGATCACAGTTATCTGGTTCGTGAATGTATATGCAGCTTGATCTTCTTTAGAATGTCTTCAATAACATGGCATTGACAGCATAATTAATTACTTTTCAGCATGCCAAAAAACTAAAGGGATGCTACTGGTCCTCACTGTCTGTCTGTTGGCTAGCCACTGTCCATATGGTGTCTTCACAGATCTCACCTGAAGGAAAATAAACTCAACAAAGATGTCACAAAAATGAAAATAATCCCCAAAATATTTAATTTCATACATGCACTCTACAATTCTCATAATTAGCAAAGTTCAAAGAATGGGACTGCAAAGTATATTATATTTGACTTCGAAATATTCGTTTGTCTTCATGATTTTCATGTTGATATTGTAACTTGAAAGTAAGATGTATATTTTAAGTAACAGTACACTAGATTTTTTTTCATTTAACCAGAGCATCTTTCTTTGTAACTACTAAAACAAACATTTTTGATCTTGTAGTTAGGGGCAATTTGTCCTTCTCACTGGGTCCAGTTGTATAACAGCAATCAGCATGGTCTTGGTGCCAACAGGTAATATCACTGTATGTTTGGTAAAGGTTTTTCAGCCTATCAGTTTGAAACACTATTATTTCTCGTCTTAGTTACTTTCCCTCTACAAATTTATCAGTACCATTCTTTATTTCAATAACATAATTTATTGCAAATGGACAATTTCATAAAAGTTAAGTTTTTAATATTATATGCTGAATGGTGTTAATAATTTGTTTCATTTCAATGTATAATTAAAATTATTACTGTTTCAGATTCACACATCATGTTTTGGGATATAGAGGTCCCACCCTTACATTCTTAAGAGGAGATGAGGGTGTTTTGTTTTGTGTAGCTGCAAGCTCTGAGTGGAAAGAGTCACATCATTATTGGGGTGATGAAAATTGTGTAGTTCTTCAAGTTTTACCCTTGTACCACATTATAGAGAGTAGGTATACTGTTATAATAATGATTAGATTGTTAAAATGTCTGTGATAAATTATTTCTAATTTGAATGCATAGTTTTTATAATTTATGAATGCAGTAATTTTTAGAACATATATGTCAATAGCTTGCCTCACTAACAAAATTTAAAGTTTGAGTAGCAAATAACAATTTTCTGCTCACTGAAAAGCTGAAACAGAGGAAACATATAACTAATTCCATCATTAATGTGACTTAGTATGGCACTTAGTAAGTAAAATCCTTCTTTTGTGTATATATACATTAAATCAGTAGTTGTCAAAAAAGAAGGTCTGAACTATGTGCGACTGGGTAAGCTTCATTACCCATGTTGAAACAATGTACAATAATTCTTTTTTTTAGGGCGCCAGATAATTTATGAACAAATAAATTATCAAAACTTTATTTTCATCAAGACATGAGACATTACAGTAATCTCAGGATGTAGCTTTAAACTGATGTGACACCTCTAAGAATGATAACTCTGTGATCTCTCTTGCACATGCAAGGCTAGTTTTGAGACTTTATTCAAGAGACCAAACATTGGTCCATTTCCCACGAGTTCCTCTCAGAAACTGAACTGCTAACCGCTCTCTGTGAGCTACCATTGGAGACTGACAATCCGTTTTCTGTGAGCTCCAATCCGAGACTAAATGCTCTGTGTTTTTGCCAAAAGCACTTCTTTTGTCTGTATTTAGCTATATTTGTTATTATTAATTTTCAATCAGATGTAAATTTTGCGTTTTAAATTAGAAATGTTTTTAAATTTCAAAATTGTGATCAATTAAATTTGAAATGGATTTCCATGTTTTGTAGTACACACACACATACATATATTATATTATATTAGTAAGGATGTGACATTGTCAAAAATAAGTGCAATATTGGTATGGAGAGGATAGAGATATAGAAAATTTGAAGAAATACCTTCAGTTCCTTATGGCAACACCGCACTTCACTTTCTGGTCAGCCATAACCTATCTCTCTTTCCTTTCCATACCAATATTTCAATTATATGTATATCCTTAAATTTTGACTATATAAAGGGGTTCTTAATATTAAATGAATGAATTGATAAATGACAACTCAGAATTCTAATTAATAGAAGATTCAATAGATTAAGATATAATTCATTACATAAATTGTGCCATGACTATATAGAGACACAAGTGCACAAGTAATTTGACAAAACTCAAAAGTCAACTGACTTTCTGCTGTTGCGTCTCTCTAGTCTCATGTGTTTTTCCTGCACTGGAAGAAAGGAACAAGGATTCCAGAAACATTGTGTTGTATTTATATTATCACTTCTTTTGTCTGCATTTGGGTATCTTTCTTATTATTTCTAATTTAATATAATACAATTTGAAAGTTGTCGAGTATTCCCAATTTTATAATACAATTTGAAAGTTGAAAAGTATTCCCAATTTTATATAATACAGTTTGAAAGTTGAAAAGTATTCCCAATTTTATATAATACAATTTGAAAGTTGATCAGTATTCCCAATTTTAATATATTACAATATGAAAGTTGACAAGTATTCCCAATTTAATACAGTACAATATAAAAGTTGATGGTACAAAGATATGCAAGAATTTACAAATGATTTGTTATTAATTTTTTATAGAAATTTTACATACCATTCTGTGAGGAATTTTTTTATTATCTAAATCCCATTCCTTTGGTCACATTGCACAATTAACACTTTCTCCTTCTGTACAACCAACCAAATATTTTATGTTTCTTCTTTTAAAAGTCCATAATATGCATGAATTGCACACATTTTCAAGCACTATTCGCACATCACTTCAGTCAATAACAACTATCCAAATTTTTCACATACTCCAGACAATTGGGCTTTTCAGCATCCAGCCTACTGATCATAAGATGTTTTGCCCGAAGACACCAATCAGTTTTACTTTCTCAAAATTACTGCCTGCCAGTACCTGATGGCAATATGTTTAGCCCATGGACACCAGCTCCAAAACTGTAGTATTGACTTCTTCTACTAACTTCTGTAGAAATCAATACTCTTTATAGCCTCTTCATGGCAAAAATCACCATTGGCTGGATTAGTTCAGTTACATTAGGTGGCAAATAACATGTAATTATTTTACTGTTGGCAGACTGCAATATAGCTTCGTTTGGATGGTTTTGAGCATTGTTTAATGTTTTCTAGCAAGCCTTTCAATCTCAGATGCTCGTGGAATAGTGGTATGATGTGATAAAACCACGTTTTAAAAAACTATGGTATTCATCTAGGCTTTCTTCTGATTAAAATATGTCACAGGCATATTGGTACTGTCAGTTCCCTGAAAACAACTAGGCTTTTCCACTTTTCTGATAACACTTAGTATAATTTTATGAGAACCGGTAGCATTTTCACAACATAAAGACATGATTCTTTCTTTGCTTGATTTATGCCCTGATGCTTGACTTTCTATGCCAAAGTTTCTGTGGGAAGACATTTCCAATTTAGGATAGTTTCATCAGTATATCAAATTGATAATTCTAGATATTCCACTATCATGAGAAACATTGTCCTCCTGTAGGTTCTTGGCAAACAAGAGGCACTCAACTGAAATTTTAAAATTACCTCCAATCAAGTAATTATAAATGGTTAAATAATTCTCAATAAATAAATATAAGTTACAAGTTGTAATTTTGTTATATTATTTTTATATTTTGCAGCTGGTTTTCCAAAGCTACTTTATTTCAATACTTCAATAAGAGGATATCCATTTGGCTTAAGAGCAGGAGTTGATCCCAGGAAACCTCGAGTTGAAGTTAATGAAGATTTCTCCCTCCTGAAATACTGTGATATTCCATATCATTTGAAAGCTGTTGAAGTTTGGGGCTGTGGACCACAACAGTCAAGGTAATAAATGTTTGTAAATTCGAATTTGTTTAATATATGTACATATATCTCTGAGCTTGATGTTACTCATATTGGGCTCTCTGCTCAATTCGATAATATTTATGACACATCAAAATATTTTAGTTATGTTATTTTATTTGGTAATTTAAATTTTCTTTTTCTCAGGGAAAAGCAACTTGATATTAAAAAGTGGGAAGTGAAGCAAGTTGAAAAGCAACGTCAAGTTAAAATAAGTGCTCAAGATTGGGT
The DNA here is from genome assembly GCA_037074705.1 of Zhengitettix transpicula. NCBI lineage: Eukaryota > Metazoa > Arthropoda > Insecta > Orthoptera > Tetrigidae > Zhengitettix > Zhengitettix transpicula. The sequence continues at coordinate 180,593,048 of CM073591.1, read as the reverse complement.
GGATCATCCAGACCGATATCTACTGGAGCTTGCTGGTCGACCCTCATATTCCAACAATAAAGCCAGCTAGTTTGTATTATCTATTACTCACAATTTGTGCCTTTACTACTTACTGAATATTCAAGTTGCAATTGCAACAGTTTTAGAAATGTTTTGATCCACCATATTTTATTTATTTTGTAGTTGTAATTCATTTAACTTAAAAGAGTACTTAATTCTACTATGCTAAAGAACATATAAAAGATTCAAGAAAGCAGAAGGCTTAAAGTAGGTGTAAATTAAGCAAAACAATTTGTACTGTTGTTATTGAACTTACCATTATGATAAGAATAGTAATCTAATGAACATTGTAAGTATTCATTGGAGAAACTATAAGTGTTATTTCTGAAAACCATAATCATGAATGGAGTTATATTTGGATAACGTAGATGCAAATTTTGAAATTCTCTGTGAATAGGAATATAAGGGATTTAAAACAAATATGGTATTGCATCTAGAATCAGTGATAATGGAGTTGTGTTTTGCTAAAAATTGACACTACTAAAATTTTAAATTAATGAAAGTTAGAAATTTATATGAAAAGAAGTAAAAGTTTCAGTATAACAAAAAAAACAAAATTTTATATTTGCTACATAAATTTGCATTTTTAGTTTAAGGATATCTTAACACTTCAAGATCTCTGATTGTGAATTGCCCCTATTCGTGTTCCTAAATACTTTGTTGCAAGTATTGTTTTATTTATTTTCATTTTAATATTACCTAGACCATATCTCCTGGATAAAGGATGGATTATTAACAAACTTACAAAGAATTAATATTATCTTAAAGTTCTGTTCATCACTAAAAAAATCATATACAGAATTTATATACTGGTTAAAGTTCCTTACAAATTTATTTCAGATATACGAATTAGGTTGTCACATTGTATTGGTGAAAACGAATAATTTATTTTTTAAGGTTAATATTCTATTTTAAGCACAAATATTTTTCTCATTTAAAGGTTATTAAATTAAGACATTCCTACCTGTATTAAAAATATTATTTGTAAATTGTGCCAATTGTGTTTAATGAGTTATCTAATAATTCTTAAACTGTCATTTTAAAGTACTTTCAAACTTGTACTACTTCACTATTTCTTTATTCATATTACACGTAACACTATTGAAACCTGTGTGTAGAATATCTCACACACAGAAACACCTTTAATATTGAACTAAAGGATTTTGTTCTTCCTTACCTGTCCAGATATAAAACATGTAAAAAATATAGCAAGTGTGTTTATGTGGAGTATTCATTTTACTTAATGACATGAATTGATCCTCTAAATTTCTCGATACCATCAGAATATTTGTATTCTAGTTACTTTCCTTTTAAATCAGGAATAATATTTTCTCACTTTAAATCTAAATTTCATATTCACAAAATTAGATAACTTATTTATTTAAATATAAGTGTATTTGTTTTTGCATTCCATTTTTATATCCATGTAGAATTTGTTCATTTCAGCAAATGATATACAGTATCCTTTGCTTACAGAATATACTCATAGCCTGTATCTTTTAATTCTCATTGGGATTTTGAAGTAGTTATTTTTAAACTCTCAAGAACAAAAATTAATTGTTGAAAAGTAAAACTTTGTTATAACAAAAAAGTTAATTTGATTTGAAATATTTCTGTTTCAATAATAGCTTCATGAAATTTCCCTTTCAAATCAATTTTAATTCAAAGTAAAGCTTCATTTTGTTAAACAAATGATATAGTACAATGTTTGCTAAATTTCTTCTTAGCATTTTTAATAACATCATAAATATTGAGAGTGTTTGTACAGTTATGTTGTACACCAGCAAGAATTTGTTGATAATTGTCTAATGCAGGAAGTAGTATTAATTGTTATAACTCAATCAAGTGTAACATTTTCAAAGTATTAAAGGTCATTTTATTGTTTGTGACCAAGAAGTATAAAAAGTTGACTGGCTGTGCTTAATGGTATTGATATATACTATTTAATTTTGTATGATCTTATTACAGTAAATGGTGTAAATTTTATGCTGATTAAACAAATGGCAATTGTGCCAAAAACTTCCATGTAAATAAAGAATTTTAAGTTATATGAAATGTTACTTTGTTAATGGATTTTCTTTTAAATGATCCTGTGGTATAAAAGCTGAATGTCAATTTTACAACTGTTATCCTATGTACAAAATTAAATAAAGCAGTTTCCACAGTTAATTTCTTTGATTGCTACTGTTATGATTTTAAATATGGGCTGTGTAATATTTTATGCAGTTTAAAAATATAATTACAGAATAATACTATGTTATCATATAAAGGTATGTAACGGAAACATGCCCTGTCTGCATAAGAGAAATGTTTGGGAATTTGCAATATTTAATGAATTGTTAGTAGACTGATGTATACATACAAGAATTCTTGGACAGACTGTGACAATCTACTCAAATTCCTATGTAACAAACACTATGGAATTATCCATTCCTCCCAACCAACATACTACACTGACGTACTAGACTCTTTACTATGCAAAAATACTGCCCACTACTTCATCAAAACCAAAGTACTTAATGAACCAAGTTCCGACCATCTTGTTCTTATAGCACAACTAAACCTATCTGTTGTTCCAAGTCACAAACCATTCTCCAAATACTGACAATACTTTTTTTAAAGAAATGCTTCTTGGGTTTCCACCCGAATTATCTCGGTAGACAGCGATGTTTCAACTTTTCCCATCTTCTTCCAGGCTGAAGTGCTTTTTTAGCTCTGCAGTGGTGACATCTAACTGAATGTCTTGCCTCTGTCGCGGTTGGAGTTCCTTCCTCACAGAATCGGCTGCTTCTGGACCCTCCTAATTCCTGTGGATTAGGGGTTATTGGTATGTAAATAAATATATGAATATAGATCATAAAGGGCTTGTAAGTTTAATTAATCAAATAAAGCATAGTGTACATATGTTCCTTAAAAAATCCACACCGGTCGAGCAAATTTCGTACACGTGTTCTTTGCGACCAGGAAACAAACACTGTCGGGGTGAGACGCGTCTACCACCCCCAGGACCGGGGGTGGAAATATTCGAACGTGCGAAAACGACCGATATTTGGGACGGATAAATATTTTTACGGGTCAAAGAGATTGATAGTGTTTCTACCGATGTTCTATGAGAACCTCTTACAGCATGGGGTGGTGGTGGACAGGCGTTACAAGAAAATAACGCGAATACAACAGAGATTGGAGTAAAATCCAGGGTTGTGGATGTCGCTGAGTTTAATTATGACATTCAATTGGTCATTTAAACCTCAGGGGTGGAGGTGGACGGGATTGGAAATTTAGAAACATGAAATCACGGCCAATATTAGCGTGGAATAAATATTTTACACGGTTAATTAGATCGATAGTATTTCTACGGATGTTATGTGTGTAAAATTTAAACCGCCTTTAAGCATGCTTAGGGGTGGAGGGTAATTACAAGAAAATAACGCGAAAACAATCTAGATTCCTGTCAAATCGTGTTTATGTATGTCGCAGAGTTTATTTATGGCTATCTGGGCAACGCGCAGGATTGGGCGGGTGGTAGAAATTTTAACACATGTTAACCGGCCGTTTTTTGCTTCGAATAAATATATTTCGAGATGAATGATATTCATATAATTTCTCCACATGTTCTCCGTGTATAATTTCAACCCTTAGGGGTGGATTAGCATTACATAAAAATGACGCGAAAACAATCGAGATTGGAGTTGAATCCGGGGTTATGGATGTCAATGTGTTTAATTATGACATTCCATAAACCGTTTAACTCCTCCAAGGAAGCCTTGGCGGGGTGTAAATTTTCAAAGATGTTAAACGGTCGATATTTGTGTGGAATAAATATTTGTCAGGGTCAATGTCATTTATAGTATTTTTTACTGATATTTGTGTATAATTTCAACCCCTTTCGGCACGAGGGAGGAGCAAGCTTAGGGCTGGGGTGGAGGGAGGTACAAGAAAATAATTCGAAAACATCCGAGTTTGGAGTCGAATCTAAGGTAATGGATGTCGCAGAGTTTTTTTTTATAACAACCTGAGCAATGCGCGAGGCAGGAATGTCGGCGGTGAGAGGGGTTGGGTAGAGGCGGGCGGGTGTAGATATTTTCAAACATGTTAACCGGCAGACTCTTTCGTCGAATTAATCTAATTCGGAAGATGAGATTCTTAAAATTTGGGGAGCACACTCTTAAAGGTGGGGGTGGAGTTTCAAATACATAAAAATAACGCAAAATAATCGAGATTGGAGTCAAATCCAGGGTTATGGATGTCGCTGAGTTTAATTATGACATTCAATTGGCTATTTACCCCGCGGGGCTGAGATGGACGGTGATGAAAATTTTGAAACATGCAATCAAGGTCGATATTTGCTTTTAATAAACATTTTTCTGGGTTAATTAGATTGAACGTATTTCTACCGACTTTGTTTGTGCATAATCTCAATCCCTTTCGGTATGGGAATGAATCAAGGTTAGGAGGGGAGTTACAGGAAAATAACGCGAAAACAACCGAGATTCTTGTCAAATCGGGGTTATGGGTGTCGCTGAATTTATTTATGACAACCTGGGTAACACGCGGAGGTGGGAGGGATAGACGGACGTGGGTATAAATGTTCAAAAATGTTAACCTGCCGATTAAATATTTTTCGGGGTCAGTGAGACTCAATATTTTTCAATGTGTTCTGTGCATAATTACAACCCCTATCGGCTTCGGAGGAGAGAACCATGAAAGGTAGGGTGGAGTGGTATTACGTAAAAATAACTAAAAAACGAGATTGAAGTCGAATCTAGTGTTATGGATGTAGCTGAGATTAATTATGATTATTCAACTTGCAGTTTTAACCGCACGGGGGTGGAAATTTTCAAACATGTTGATCGGCCGATATTTGAGTCCAATAAATATTTTTCGGTGACATTTAAATTCATAATATTTCGGTAGATATTCTCTGTGTATAATTTCAACCCCAATTAGCATAGGAGGAGAACATGCTTAGGGCTGAGTTTCATTGTGACAAACTGGGTAACGCGTTGAGGAGGGAGGGGTCTGGGCGGGGGTAGAAATTTTTAAACAATATAACCGGGCGATTTGTGCGTTGAATGAATACTTTATGTTTAACCTACAGTAGCGGGGGTGGAAAATTTCGAACATGTTCATCCGGAGATATATTTGTCGAATAAAACTATTTCAGGGTCAATGAGTTCAACCCCCTTCGGAATAGGAGGTGATAGGGATAGGGGTCGAGTTGCGTTACATAAAAATAACGCAAAAGGTACTTAGATTAGAGTCAAGTCGGGGTTATGGATAAATGACATCTCGGGCAACGACGGGCTCCCATCTAGTATTATAATATAATAAAGCAGAATTTGGATGATACTTTACAGGAAGATCGACAAAGATCGGTTCCTGTTTACCTTTCTTTCAGGATCGTAGCGACCTAGCGATGAGACCAGCTCATTGCCAGAATCGCGGGCCCTGCGATAGAACCTCATGGAGGTTTCTAGGATCCGCTCCCACAGGTTCTCCATTCCTGCCAGGTCCCAAACTAGGACGTTGGAGGTCCGTAGCGGGAGATGCAGCGCTCGTCGGAGGCACTTCCTCTCCAAGGCGAAGATCTTCTCCATGTGCATCTCCGCGGCGCTGGTCCATACGAGTGAGGCGTATTCCAGGATCGTGCGGATGAGGGAGATGTAGATTGACAACCCCACTTCGGTCGAACTGGAATTAAAAATCGGATATAAAGTATCTAACCTACCTGTTAACTTCTTTTGTATATCTTTAACGTGGTGCCTCCACTATAGCCTTGTATCTAAGGTTAGCCCTAGACACTTAGCTTTCGTGGTCCACGGGATAACCTGTCTGAAGAATCGTAGCACTGGTTTGTCCGGTCGTCGTCGGGTGATCAGGAGCGCCCGGTTCTTCGACGCGTTGATCTTCACCCTCCAGTTGGTGGCCCAGCGTTGGATCTTCTCCAGTCCTACGTTCAGACGGGCTCCCACGACGTCGTGATGAGTGCGGTGTCGGCTTCGGGATGTCCGTAGTGAAGACGTTGTACAGGACAGGCCCTGTGGTACGCCGGCCAGGATGTTCCTTCACGATGATAGATCCTCGCTCACCCTTACTGAGAAGGTTCGCATCTGCACGGCGGAGCGCGCCAACTTGAACAAAAGCCTCGACTGCTAGAAGGGGTCGAAGACTTTCGCGACATCAAGGAGCACCACACCACAGTGCTGGCCCCTGTTCAAGGTAAGAGAGGCTCTGCCTCATGATTTGCTGTGACGTGCCGCGGCCTTTCCTGAAACCAAACTGAAAGGAAGGGATTAGTTTCAGTTCGTCAAACTCAACCTGAAGTATATCCAAAAATAGCTTCTCGTATACTTTCGACAGCGTCGGCAACAAGGAGATCGGCCCGTAGTTGCTTAATCTCAGTGTTGATAAATAACAATTTCATTTTAAAGGAGATCCAAGACACTAATCTCTCCCAGGGGTCACAGGCAAGCTGTGCGAAACAAAATGTGGCCCTCACAAAAACGCGTTATGATGCACGATTCGCAAATACGAATTTATCTCTTACCCCGGCTTGGTGAATATGGCTCCTGTGATGGCTCATAGTTTCTGCAGACAGAGTTCCACACTCTGGCTGCTGACTCGTGCGAAAAACCTCACACGCTCGCTCGTATCTATGACTGGCTGGATCAGTCGCAAATTCCTAAATCCTTTCTTTTCCCTCTTGTCACACCACCCTCTCACTTTTCTCTTTCTCTCCTTCTTGAACAGGGGCCTTATCCTTCCCCAGGGTCTTGGTCATGTGACCTTACCAGCAACCAACATTCTTTCCTCCAGAACATCTGTTCCTCAGCCATGTCCAAATATTCAAAATGACTGTCCCCAAGACCACAGAAATTCCCAGTCATACTCGCCAAGCCCCCTACGATGCATGCTACACAACAAAAACAAATCCCTCCAAGAAAACTACCACCTTATTAGTTTCCTAACCATCCTTTCCAAACTTTTTGAAAAATTACTTCTACCAGACCTCACCAAACGGCTGTTCACTTAATCCCCAACTCCCAATATGAATTCTTCCCAAAGCACTCCTACACCCAACGACTTTACTCCGTCACCAATTTTGTTAACAACTCATTTGAAAATAAACTACCCTGTAGAGCCTCATTCATTGATGTCCAAAAAGCATCTGACAAAATTCACCATACCTACCTTTTAGCCAAAACCAAAAACATACTAAACAAAACCAACTACAAAATTCTTCTAAACTACCTCACAAACCACACCTTGGTAAAAATGAACAATACCCTCTCCCATCCTCACCCTATAACTGTAGGTGTTCCACAATGCCCTCTAATATTCAGCAACTCCCTCATCCACACACACATACAAAACAACCACCTACCTAGTGTTCATCCTCTACTCCAAACTCTCCTGGCAAGCGCACATAAACCGCCTTGCCAAAAAAACTGAAAAACTCGTTCAAATCACTATACATTTTACTCAACAGAAACTCCACTTTCTTGGTAAACACCAAAAGATTAATATACCTCTCCCTCATTCAACCTATTTGGACCAATCTTACCCCATTTGGGGCTAGACTGTGAAAATTCAAACCCAACAAAACAAGATCCTCTGCACAATCACCAACTCCCCCAGGTTCCTTCATAACTCTGTCATCCGTTAAGACATTAAAATCCCCACCATCGCTACTAAAATCAACAAAACAACCTTTTCCTTGATCAAATTGTCCATAAACACCACAATAGAAGAATTCTACACCCAGCCCCCCACGACTTCCTCAAGCGTAAACTCCCCATATACAACATCCTCCCCTGTGAGCACTTGGGCTTCTCCTTCATCATATACTCCACATTACATGCCCTCGATAACATCTACAATCTTACCCCAATATTCCCCTACATATCACACCTACACCACAGTCAACTAATACACATCCCAATTATCACCCCAACCCCTTCAGAACAACAACAAGTGTAACGGCACGAAAGTCAATGGACCTTCCCCCTGTTCAAGTGTCCATTTACTCATTTTAGTTAACAGAAATGTAAAACTTCAGATTAAATATTTAAGAATAAATAAAAAAAGACTGACAACAATGGAAGGGACACAAAAGCTGTAAACATTCTACAGACACAACAATGCATAAGTGTTGCCGGAGAAAGGGTGAAAACATTTAAAATATAAAAAGTAATGAGATAGTTGAATAAATATTTATTCTTGTTATATTGCAGGTACATCATTACAAAGATTGAAGCAAAAGTTCTCTTTCTGATGTGAGGAACTTGATAATTAACTGGTCTAATGGCTCTCCGCTGCGTGCAACTTGTCTTCTCATGGCAAGTTTGAAGTCTTCCTTCACACCCTTGTCAGCTCCCCTAGTTGATATTCGTCTTTGACTGAAAAACAAAGAAGTGCAATGAAATTCCATACTTGTAGTTGTAAATATGAACCACTGTTAATATACAAGATTAAGTTTATGTTTACAGAAGAATAAATTACTACTTTATTTATTTAGATCTGTGTAAATCAGCAAGTAAATGTTTCCAGATTGTGAAATTCCTTTTTTTTAAAATCAGTTATTCCTGTTTTACAAGTTTACATACAAAATGAAAGAAATGCATCAAACACTTGTAAAATAGATAGTCTCTTTCTCAAATGAAAAGGGTAAAAACATTGGCAATGATGGCCATTTAAACAAAGCAAGATATTTCAAACAGAGGGTGTTACAAATATTTCTAGGATTAGCCTATATAAGACAGAAAATAGTAATATGTAACAGTATTAAGCATATTATAATCAAACCAGAATATAGAGAGACTTTTCCTTGAAGATTATTAAAATATTATTCAGTCACTTGTATTGGAAGATTGTTAGTATCAAGTCGGTTTTCACAAAGGAATTACTTAATTTTGTATTATTTAGATATATTTACAAGTGATTATATGAGACCCTGATAACAATTTTTAATGATTGCAAACCAAAGGTTTTCCTGGCATAGATAGTAGATGAAATTCTCTCGGGTTACAACCAGGTAAGTTCATCATAAACATGTGATGTTTCGATATCTGCCCACATCCTCATCCTCATCTTCTGGCGAAGAAGAGAGAATTTCATCAATTTTTAATGAGTTAAGTATCTAATCATTATTATATAGTATTTATTTTTATGGGATATTCGAGGACTGGTACTGAAAATTTAACTTGTGTACTTGCAGGATTGGACCAAATAAAGATTTTTATAAGAAAGATAACCAATTCAAACAAAAAAAGTGATAATATAAATACCACACAACATTTCTAGGATCCTTGCTCTTTTCCTCAGATGTGAAGAACCAAGAGCAACACAACTGCACTTGTCACAATTGACAAAACTCAAATTCTGTCATCCATTAAGACATTAAAATCCCCACCATCGCTACTACAAAGCAACATTTTGACATCATAAGAGAGTTCAAAGCAAAATCACAGCATTCCTTAAACACACTGAAATTTAAAGACTTCTATTACTACTTTCAAAAGAGGAATATAGCTGGAAACACTGTATAGAATCACAGAGTGACTATTTGTTCTAAAAAAAAAAGTTTGCAGAGAAGTTGAGCAATACAACCTATTTAAAAAGAGTTACTGCTACAAAATGAAAAAGTCTAGGTCTTTAGTATTGCAGCTGCTGTAGAACATAGTTATTTCTCAATTTCAATTTGAAACTCACATATCATACCTTATCAATTGAGCAGCTGGCATTATATCAAGTGGCACTGCACCACCTTGTTCAGTTGACAAATACATGAATTCCTCCAAGATGTCAACAGTGACGACGTAGTTCTGGAACAATGTATAACTAAACGCTCCTTTCTGTCGAATTTTGTCAACCAAATTATTAAAAAGTTCTTCCTCTAGAGGCCAATCAAACTGAAGTAGTACAATCATATGTCCAATGACTAAGTCAGGATCTGTTTCAATCTTCACGAGACATTTCTGAAAATAAGGATAGGGAATACTGAAATGAATTTTATTTTCAGATATAGAAAAGTTCTAATATTAAATAGTATTCATATACAACTGTTAGATCACTAAAAAGTCTATATTCTTTATTGAGAATAATATACAGATAATATACATCTTCTCCAAAATAAAATAACACACAGTTTTTGTGGCCGATTTAGCTTCATTATTAGATTTGGGCTGTTGGGCCACATATATTTTCAACGTTTCTGCAAACATTTTGCTTGTTATCACCAAGCATTAATAAGGCTAGGCCAGGACTGAATAGCCTTACTCCCAGTGAACAAGGTGACCTTGAATGCCATCTGCCTATATAAGGGAACTGGTGGGGAAGGCTAATCAGTCTTGACCTAGCCTTGATAATGAACATGCAAAATGTTAGCAGAAACTCTGAAACTATACGTAGCCCATAGACAAATATCTAATTTAACTTTCTCCAACTTCTGTAAAAAGTATATGTTTGTACAAAGGGGGGTGAAATTATAAAAATGAAGTTAGTGACAAAAGAAAACTGTAGTAAACTATCCACAATTGTATATATGTAATATTCTTAAATTGCCTTCTCTTTTACTGAAAATGTCATTTATTAAATCTCTTCAAATCAACCATATATATATATATATATACACACAATATTAGGAGAATCCATTAAGGAATTGGAACTAATTTGGTGACAAAGTCACATTCAAACTTGGATAGTGAGGAAGGATAGAAATAAATAGGAGAAATAGGAGGATTACGCTTTATGTGAATTCATATGCTCGGGTGAAGAATTACGCACATAGAAAAGCATATGTTCAAAGCAGAGAGAAGGATGGAAGAAGAAGGAAAGACTGAAAATATTTGACCCAGGCAGGACGAGAACCTGCGATTTCTGCTATATATATATATATATATATATATATATATATATATATATATATATATATATATATATGCAATATCTGACAAAACTAACAACCTACAACTTCAAGAACCTCTCCCACTTTCAGACTTTATTCATACGTCAACCGTTTCAACAAAGGCTAATCCAATATACAAAACCCAGTGTTTGAACATAGAAACAACAAGTGAATACAAGTGTGATCAATGCATGCCACTATCCCCTATTCTGCAGTATAATAATCAGAAAAGAAGAACACTGTCGAAAATGTTCGAGACGGTGCCAAAAGACGTAACAACAAGAAAACAACGTCCCTCGCCTATCCAACAACCCAGTGTTCAGTCCCAGTGCGTCAACAGTGATTCAAATAGTCCTAATTTTAGTGATCAAGAATTCCAACCATCTGCAATAAACACAAATCTACATCAGAAGAGAAGAAAAATACCTCCTGCAACAACACAACAAAAAGTGAGTGACAATGACAATAGCATTTCCCCATTTACCTCCCCAAACAGATTTAGTATCCAGACACCCCTTCTCTAAACCCTCCAATTAGCAAACCCCCTCCAATATACATCACCAATACAAAAGATATTAACCTAGATTATGGAACTAAAAAAAAATTGTTCGTATCCCTTCAAATTTCACGCAGAAGATCAAAAGAAAAAACTAAACCTACAATCAGTTGAAGACTTTAGAAAAATCGCTAAATACCTCATAGACAAAAAAGCATCATTTAATACTTTTCAACTAAAAGCTGAAAAGAACTTTAGAATTGTGATCAGAGGAATTTATCATTCCGCAGACAAAAAAAAAAAGAAAAAGTGGAAACACTTAGATATAATCCAGTTCAAATTATCCCAGTGATACATCATGAAACCAAAGCAGAACTGCCCCTATTTTTCATTGACCTTCCCCCAAATCCGATCAACTCAACCATATACAAACTGAAAACCCTATTTTATTCAAAAATAAAAGTTGAACCTCCAAAGCCAAAAAAACAATAGCTCAATGTCACAACTGTCAGCAATATGGATATACAAGAAATTATTGTAATCATAAAACATAATGTGTAAGGTGTCTTGAGCCTCATCCCTCTGTTAATTGCCCCCCCCCCCAAATCCTCTAGTTGCAAAAGCTGTAAGGGACCCCACCAATCAAATTACAGGGGTTGTCAAACATATAAAAATACCCAAAATGGCTTAAACTCTAAATTCAATCCAAAAAATCCTACTTACCAGAACCTGATCCAACCATTCACAAATAAAAAAATCTGATCTTCCACCAAACCCTATTCAACCAAATCCAAACCAACCACAGACTCTATTCAAACATCCTAAAAAATAATCAGTCCCGAAACATTCCAAACCAACCTACCTTCCATCTGCACTGAAACTACTGATAACAATATCCTAACTACCCTATACACAAAAATAGATAATTTATCTCTACAATCGTCCCTCTCTTAAATATACTAGCCGCAATAATTCCATAGCTAATAGAAAATAAATCATGAACCAACAAAGCACATTAACTTTAAACATATGCACATGGAACACATGCTGCCTAAATAATAAGTACCACGAACTAAACATCTTCCTAAACCAATACGACATCCACATACTTCAAAACCAAACTGACCCCTGACTTAAAGTCATTCATTCCTAACTAATCTATGTATAGAGCACACCACCCTGCCAAATACAGGAAAGGAGGATCTGCCTTAATAATAATAATAAAAACTATACCTCACTATGTCCTTCCTCCAATAACTAGCAATGAACAACAAATAATAACAATAACTATCCTAATCATGTAAAACATACATACACACAACCATTTTTATTTATTATAATGAGTTATTAACATTCCAAACAGATAACGACAATGTTTGCCACAATGTTTTCATGGCTGGCACCGCAGTTGTGGAACATTGTGGCAAACATTGTTACCTAGTTGGAATCCTGAGAGCTCTTCCAGCACTTACAACAGGAAATCTTGTGATCCCTACTGATTATATTTGATTGATATTGATAGGAAAGATATAGTGACTTACATGGATTTCATAAGCATTAATGCAACATGTACACTATTAAAAGAAGTAGCCAATTAACTGACAAAAGTAAGTGATAAAAGAAATTCCACACAATGTTTCTGCAATTCCCGTTGCTTTGATCAGGTGATTCAAAATCACACAAACTGCATGAATAACACACCCCAAAAACAAGATGATGAACTCAAAAACAAAGCTAAAACCTCATTATTTTTAATAAATATATAAGCAATACAGCCAAAGAGTCAGTAAAACTGCATTAATTAAACCAAAAATTAAATTTGAATATGTTTCACACACAATTTTGGGACTTCAGGTAATCAGGTAAAAATACTGTTTTGAATTTAGAGCCATAAAATTTGTCCTATGACGGTTGTAGTCCAAATGTGCTTTCAAGTCAAAGCAGCCCATTGCTATAAATTCAAAAATGTAGTTTACCTGATTACCTGAAGAAGTTCCAAAAGTTGTGGACAAAACTATGTATTCAAACAAATTTTTGGTTGAATTTATTAAAAAAAATCTGACTTATTGGCTGTATTGCTTATTTATTTATTAAAAGATAAATTACAGATATATTAAATACTAATTTGTTTTAGTTATTTCTTTTAGTAATTCTCTAGATTACTATGTGATTACACACTACTTTTCACAAGTATTTTGAAACTCTCTAATAATTACATTTAAAATGAAAAAATTCATGTCAGTTTGAAAATTAATAATAGGAAAACAGTCAAATACACGTGAAAGAAGTGATAATAACTACCACACAACATTTCTGGAAACCTTGTCACTTTTTTCAGGTGCTAAGATGACTAAAAAACAAGAGCCTAGAGCAAGACAATTACACAATTCAGTTGACAAAACTCAAAAGCGAAGAAAATGCAACGACAATGGGAAAGCAGAATGGTTAACATAACGATAAGGGATCATAGCAATTGTTGAGTTTAATAGTGTCTATGCCTTAATTGCTGTGATGTTGGATTTAATGTGAAGCAACTCTGATATCAGTCTGGAATGTTACCTGCTGTCAATATCTAAAATCTTACAATTTTGCCAATCAAATGAAAGGTTGGAATTTATGATATGTTTGGAGACTACAGATTGTTATCGTTGGGAAGTTTGATATTAGACAAAAGTTCCTTGATACGGGTATTAAGTGAACGTTTTGTTTGTCCTATGTAGCAGGAATTACAATTAGAGCAATAGATTTTGTAAACTACAAAATGTAGGTCCTTGTGGTTTTTAATCAGGAGGAAAGAGTGTTAGTAGATCTGTAAATTATGGATATTTTATATTCTTTAAAAATTTGGACAAAACAGTAGGATATTGGATTTTGTTCAATCTGATGTTTGTGTGTTTATTTATAAAATTTAAAAGGTACTCATTAGAGATTAAAATGTTATGGACAATTTTATGTTGTGTTGGTGAAAATTGGAATTAAACAGTAATATATGGTATACATTCTTGTGGACAGAGCTATATTACTTTATAACTCCAGGTTTCATTGACAGTTCCGAATCTGTGCAAAAAGTCTTGTTGGTTACGCCTAAACATGGCTAGATTCTGTGTTGAAATATTTTTCCAAATCCGTTTTTGGACCAATGTCATCAGTTGCGGCATCATCGTGCACAAAGCTTTAAAGTAGTCAGTTTTTCATGGAGGATAAAATGCATTCATTCAGTTGAGAAGCCTACAGCATCAGAAACCTCACATACTTTTAGTCTGCGATCTTCCATTACAATATTGTAAACTTTTTAAATGCTTTCCTGAGTGGTGACCTCAATTGGGCAGCTGGAGCAAGTTTCATTTTCTGTGACCTTGTTTAAACTCATTAATCCAGAAGTAAATAGCCTTTAATGCTGGTTCAGAGCACGCATGAACTTAATTCAATTCGGTTTTGATTTGTGCAGCTGTCCAACCCTTCAAATGAAAGTGTTTAATGATGGTGCAGAAGTCATTTTTTTTCTATTGTCTCTGCCTGACTACACATCTAACACTACAGAAGGCAGCCAACTATAAACTACAACTGGAATATGTTTAAAACTTTTAGGAATATTTTTGGAAGGATCATGTTTACCAACAATGGCACATTAGTAAAAAATTTCCTGCTCTTGCATAAAATTTACCCTACTTATCAAACAACCCTCATATAAGAAGAAAAATCTGCCATATCTGTTGATACAAACACTCCAATGAGGGTAAAATTTATTCCTTAATGTATTAGAATAAAAGTATGAAAAAGCATAATTCAGGACTAAAATGAAAAATAGAGTTTTAACTATTAAAATATGACAGACTGTGCCCTATTAATTTTGAGTGTTTGATACTGAATCAATCATACAATTTTATAAAATCGGCTGTATAAATACATACGATAAAATATATTATTACAATGAAAATAATACCTTCAAAGTTGCAAGTAACAATTTTACACAGTACTGAAGAATTTGAGACCGGCTCTGCCCAAGAAAATACATATGTCTTCCTGACCGTGATACTTGATCCAAAATATTAATGTTTGACAAAATAGAGCCACTATTACCAAGGGTCTGAATAGCACCTACCACAAGCAAGATATGTTCAACAGTTGCCTAGAAATGAAATATATTGTTAATTATATGAGCTGTTAAATAATAATTATAGTTCTTATTAAAGTTTACCTTAACAAAAATAGTCACTTCTGTTATCAAATATATTTAAACATTAATCATGATGATATTAGCAAAATGAAAATATAATATGTCAGTGCTAAAAATATAATAATTAGATAAAATTGCCAAATGACAGATAAAACTAAGTGATGATATAAGTAGCACACAACATTTCTGAAATCTTTGTCCCTTTCATAAGGTGATTAGGGCACAAGAGCCATGAGTACAACATAACCGAAACAATCCAGTTATAAAATTTTGAGTTTGTCAACTAGATTGTGCAGTTGTCATACTCACAGCTATTATGTTTTTAATCACCTGACAAAAGGAACAAGGATTCCAGAAACATGTGGTATTTATATCATCACTTCATTTTGCCTGTCATTTGGCTATTTTATTTAATTATGATATAAATTAAAGCCCATGCCTCTTAACAAATACACAAATAAATATATTTTTGGAATAAAAATTGACATGCATTTAAATGCCACAAACACAAATAAATTTTTATATGAATCCTAATTTATATAAATTAAAGTATTAGCAACAGTTATTTCACTTAAGTCAGATTATTACAAAGGATACTTGTAATAAATTCCTGCTGCAGGTTAATGCAGTTACATTCTATTAAAACACATATTAGGCCCACAATAATGTGGTTGTGAAATGTAGTATGTGTCATACAACTGCAGAAATTATTAGACCACTAATCAAGTTATAACTTGAATAAAAAATATTACTTTTGTTAGATGACTTGTTCAAATGTATATATCTGATAGTTTGTTAATGCATAAATATAAATAAAACACTTATGCATGATGCAAACTAGTTTAAAGTTTTATTCAATACTACTGACACACCTGGTAACATTATCACATGGTCAGACAACTTAAAAATAAAGGATCAATCTAAAGGTTAAAGAATTTCTTTCTTTTCTAATATAAGAAAAAAACTGGACTTCAGATTTAAAGCCAACACTAAAAACACAATGTATAATTCAATAAGGCAACATATAATCTATAATAACAATTATAGCATAGCTTGTATCATATGACACACAACAAATTTACAATATTGTAAAATAAACACAAATATGTCAGATGTATGAAGCACATTTTTTAAAATATGAAAACCATATGTAAATACAAGTTATTTGGATTATATAATATTTTGGGATGATAATTTTTCTTTCACATTTCATATTCATTTAACTAGTAATTTTTGAACAACATCCTTATAAATTTGTTTAACAAATTGGATATAATTTTAATGGTCTATATAACATTAATGGGTGTATAAGATAAATAAACAAACATATTCACCTGATGTTGACCAAGACAATAATAAGTTGAAGCCAAACGCAAATTTTTGGTTACTGCAGCATTACCTACTGCTTCCTGATTTTTTATTAATGTCAAAGCATTGGCGAAGTTTCCGTTGTAAAGTGCTGCATCCACAAGGAATCCTTGAAGCCAGGAATCAAGCTTCAGATGTTGTGCCAATCGGCCAAATTCTGGAACAAAATATTTACTAATTTTTTACAGTAACAACCAGCTCAACAGTAAGTTACCCGTTTTCGCCTGGTGCCGGAGAGCCTCCGCATTGCACGCAGCGAGTTTGATGCCGTGTTCCGCGACGGGACAGCTGCATCTTGTCCCGAGGAAGGGCGACGCCTGGTGTCTCTGCGGAAACTGTTCTGAACGCACGTACGAAACCAGACCGATATCCAATCCGACACCCGCAGGACTTCGCATTTAACTTTCCAGGAAGCAAGTACTAGACCTGACTTGATATACGCAAATCCTAGTGAACAATGAAAACGTCCCAAAAACGACGATCTCTACAACATTTGGGCTCTTCGACTTCCCTTTTACGTGTTTCGGTTTACTGGACAAACTTTCCAGCGCTTCATTCACGAAGTAGTTCAAGGCCTGGATTTCTGTTTTGCGTAAATGGACGACATACTCATTCAGACCCCAG
The DNA here is from genome assembly GCA_037074705.1 of Zhengitettix transpicula. Classification (NCBI taxonomy): domain Eukaryota; kingdom Metazoa; phylum Arthropoda; class Insecta; order Orthoptera; family Tetrigidae; genus Zhengitettix; species Zhengitettix transpicula. The sequence continues at coordinate 180,575,417 of CM073591.1, read as the reverse complement.
TCACACTATGCGATTATTCGCATGCGAAAAATATTAGAGTCCAGGTATACGCTTGGTAAAGCATGGAACCTTATGGAGGCCGGCCACACTATGCGATCTGCGATTATTTGCAACTGGCGAGTGTAGGTGGCAGCATTTTATTTTCGCTGCGTTTAAAACGCAACCAGCGTTTCCTTAAGCAGCCGGCCACACTGTGCGAATATTCGCAGCTTGGTCCAAGGCCGAAGTGACTGCTGCCTACTCTTACAGTATTATACGTTGCAATGTTCTTGTATGAATTTAGTTGTAGTTTTGTGCGACAGTGCTGAATACCGATATCTTAATAAATGAAAATAAGTATTCGTTCGACTCTTTGGGATAATACTAATAATAAACAGTATAGCGATAGGGATTTGAAATGTAAATTATGGAGTGAATTTACCGAAATTGTAATTGCAAACTGGAAAAAAATGACGATGAAAGAAATGAACAAGGTAAGTTACTTGTTCAGTGCAATACTGTTTATTACAAATAATTATACTTAAACATGTATGTGTGTTACAATAAAGTTACATGCTATTGTATAGTAGATGGTTTAATTTTAAATATTATTATATTCCCATGAAACACATCCTGAAAATATTTCTCGGACGTTCTTAGCATTAGCACTTGATCCAGTACCTACGACTGGTATTTCTTCCATGGGACATGTTAAATGTATCGTCTAACTGGTAACCGTCTCTCACATGAGCAAAATTGCGTAAAATACAAGCTGTTAATACCACTTTTTCAACAAAATGAGGGTCCAAATCGATTGACGAATGTAACACTAGTCAATTATTCAAGCTGCCCAAAGGCACATTCGACAAATTTTCGTGCCCTTGATATAACATGTTTGATCATAGGCAATGACGATCGTCATTTTGATTGTGTTCTCAAAATTTGGCAACATTTTACTATCTGGAACATTCAGCTGTTCACTACTTAACAATTGATGTAGTGTAGATGGAGCAGCATCGTGACCACCTCACAGCGGTCTTGGAATGCCTGGCAAACCACGGGATCATCCTTAACGTTGACAAAAGTACGTTCCACGTCGCTTCACTCCAGTTACTCGGCTAGGTCACCGTACAGGGCGACACCACTCTACCCGACCGCATAGTCGGCCTAGACTGCACGGGAACTTATACGTTTCCTCAGCGTTGTAAGTTTTTAGTTTCCGACAGAACTACAAGATTCCCTCCATGAAGCCATCGCCAGTTTGAGTGCCAACCAACCAGTTCCGTGGGCGCCAGCGCTGTATTTTGCGTTCGATAACTACAGTCATTGGAAAACACCGCCTTGCTAGTCCATCTTGAATCGTCCGTAATACTAGGTTTGTTCACCGACGCCTCTCAGACGGCAGTAGGCGCCACCCTTCCACAACAAGTGGATGGCAGATGGCAACCATTCGCGTTCTCTTCGTAGACGTAACGTCACAACAAACACGCTTGCCCGCCTATCACGAATTGCTCGCTGTTTTCTTGGCTGTGCGCTACTTTAGTCGCTGGCTGGTTGCAATATTGTTCAATGGCAGGTTGGGAGGAAGGGGGGTGAAATTGTGTTGTGTATACATGCAAATGCGTACAGTAATTCAAAGCAAACTTGGTTCACACATTACTTATAATCCAGGAACAAACACTGTCGACGTAAGATAACGCTAGTGGAAATAGGTGTCAATTTAAAAACATGAGAAATAAACAATTATAGCTTCACATAAAAAGCTTTATGGTTCGCTGAGATTGATACTGTCAGTCTCAAAGATTTTTACTATCTAATTTCAATCCCTAACGGCAAGGGCTGCAAGCACCCATAGAGATAGTGTTGGAAAAGCTTAGCAGAAAAATATTGAATAAAAGACTGACATTAGTTTCAAATCCATGTTACAGGAGTAGCTGTAAAATGTTATGCTATAGTAAAATTTAATATATTTGTAAAGCTTTGAATCAGTTAAATATCCAAAATATAATTAAACAACTGGCAATTATTGTTTATATGTGAATGTGGATAAAATTTACAGTTAATAATTGCATTTATAGTTTTATTAGAATATAAAAATCTTTAGTAGATAATGAAAAATATATTTATAAGTACCTCTTTCAAGACTGTCAGTGCTATATAGTAAGTCCCAACAACGCACAGCCATTAAAAAATTGTGCACTACAGTAGATATGGAACCATCAGCTTTTTTTGCAACTGATAAAATTGGAATATTTCCATCATCAATTTCCATTTTTCGACGTTTGACTTTCTGTTCCCCAAGATTTTCAGGTTCACTAGATGTACAAAATGCTTCAACCAAAATTAATGAAGGATCACCACCACCTAGATAATCAGAACATGGGATTATTGTAAAACATTAAGACTACTTCCTAAATAAATCAATTAGTACATTACTCACTTCAAATAATTTATTAATAAATGGACAATGCACCAAAATGAAATTCTGTCCTCATCACCTATTTCTATATTACATATGTGACCATTTGAGTAGATAGTAAATAGGAGGGATGAACCCTGAAATCTAACCATCAAAAGAAAGGCATTGTTTTTCTCTCTATGAGGCATCCTCCCTCCATTCCACAGTCGTGTTTTAATTATGCTTGCCTCAAATTAAAATTCAGTGTTACCATTCAGGATAGGTAAATGCATTCAAAAATTTGAAGAATTTTCTTCTGTCCCGAGTGGCATACATCTGCGTAACTTGCAGACCAAAAGATGGAAGCAGTACTGATCACAAGCAGGAAAGTGACGTCACTCCCACCATTGGAAACTGCTCCATACAGTCTCAGCCCTCACTGTCATACTTAGGAGTACAAATTGATGCCAGACAAGTATGTCCAGAAAGCGAGCAAAAAGGCAGCAACAAGTGACCTTGCTAAGATTATGCCAAACACCAATGAGCCTAATCAAGACTGGTGGGCACTCCTGTCCTGTAAAGCGTAACCAGTTCCACACTGCCACCATATGGGAGGAAGTGATTACAACCAAGTAACAGCTTACAGCAACAGTCCCTTGCAAGTTGTGCAGGCTTTTCGTATCATGTAGTGTGAGTCGTCAAAGTCATGACACCCATAGAACTGCTAGAGAAAGAACAGTCTAGACTACTCCATAAAGTGGAAGAAGCTAGAAGACTTCACCGATGGGAAGGAAAGAGAGGTCATGACAATGGACAAATGGTAACAGATCAGGGTCCAGACTCATCGGCTCATCCAAGATGTAGACAATTGGTCCAAGAGCAGGTCAACCATTTTTTTTTGCCAGTATTCATGCTACCCCACACCTAAATATGTCAAAACAATTGACTTTTCTGTTGACTTAACCTTAGTAACCATCAGAAATATGTGGGTGGAGGGGGGAGAGACCTGTTAGCGTTGTTCGGTGTCAGTTGTTGCTATCTAACAGCTGGCACATTGGAGTTTGAATTCGACACTGCATAGTCAGCCAGCATGAGATAAAATTATTTTCTCTGTTTTAAGAGAGCCCTTCAAATTTTACATGATCCAAACTATATGACATAGTGATACTATGGGTTGAAGTATTCAACCACTATGCCCCTTTTTAACGTGCATATTAATTAAATAATTTGTCAATGTTACGCCATCCTTATTTGCCGTTTGTGTGTGTGTGAGTGAGTATATATGTAACTGCAATATTGGTTTGGAAAGAAAAGAGAGATAGCTTGTGGCTTACCTGAAAGTGAAGTACGGTGTAGCCATAGGAAACCGAAGTAGCACAGCTATGGGCACCTTCTACGCCAACCTGTTTATTTTACTCCTAGAACAGGCCAACCTATCCAAATTCCTCCACACATTGAACTCCAAACACCCTGTAAAGTTCACTTGGAACTACTCCCCAACCAGTCACTTTTCTAGACATTGACATACACCTGAGTTCTGGCACGATCAACACATCTGTCTACATAAAACCCACGAACACACTCCAATACCTCCACTTCACAAGTTGGCACCCAAACCACACAAAACGCTCCCTCAGTCTAGCCCTCAGAGGACCACGTATTTGATCCACATGGAATAGTGTGGCCTCTTACACCAACCGGATCCTCAATGCCTTCATCAATAAAAAATATCCCAGACATAATCCAAAAACAGCTAAGCCGTGCCCTATTAAACCTCCAAACACCCACACCAATTCTGGACCAAAACAAGAAAGGTAGTCAACCCCTCACAACAACCTACTTCGCTGGACTACAAAAAATCAATTCCATTCTCCACCTAGCGTACACTGTAGTGCAATCCAACCCTGACCTAAAAACCATCCTCGCCACTATACTCCCCATCTGCCCAAGGGTTGCCTTCAAACACCCACCCAACCTCCTCTATTTACTTGTCCACACCTGCAAAACCCACACACCCATCCATGCTGGGTTGCAAACCTTGTGGTAGGAACAGATATCATGTCTGCCCAATCTTACAGTCTACCACAATCTTCCAGAACCACACAGACATACAAAATCAAAGAAAACATCACCTGCATCTCCTCCCACACCATCTAGCAAATTAACTGTACTCTGCCCTAAATTTTAATTAGGCCAAACAAAAAGACCCCTCCCTGAATGAATAGCCAGCCACCACAGGACTGTCAATCTTTCAAATTCAAGTAACTGTTCATGCCCAAAACCACAATACAAACAATTTCAACCAATGCTTTACACTCGCCATCCTTAACCCCCCCCCCCCCCCCGCCAAATTCATTAGAGAGAGAAGTCCATCTGTGGGAACTCTCCTTCCTACAGTCCAGGCAAAGCCCTGGACTCAACATCCTTTAAATAGCACCCTTCCTATCTGCCACTCCTACTAGCACGAGTCCATGCGAGTATGCTTAGGCATGTATGTATGTGTATAAATACATATGTGTGTGTGTGTGTCTGTGTGTGTGTGTATAATCATACTGTATGTATATATACTGGTAATTAAAAAGAAATCAATAATTAATAAACAAATATTTGGACTTTCATAGTCAACAGCAGAAGGCACATGAGTTGTACCCAAGGATGTAATGATAGGATAATTGAGCAGCAGATGGCAAATTAGAGGAGGGTGAGTTAAGTGTGTGTGCCTGGCTCTGTGGGGCGGTGAGAAAAGAGTGCCCGAACTCCGTGGTGAGGTGTGTTAAAGGTCTTCGTGAGTTGTAGTTGGACTGCACGTGGGTTGTACCCAAGGACAACGTAATGGGGGATAATTGAGTGGTAGATGGCAAACTAGACGAGGGAAAAGTGCGCCCGAACACTGTGAGACAGTGTGGAAAAGTGTGCCCGGATTTGTCGTGAGGTTTTCAAAAGAAAGAGATAAAAGCCATTGTAAGAAGAAAGAGGAATAGTCTGTTAGTAGCATCCTAAAGAAGAATGCTGAGAGCCTCCAAAAATTTGAAGAACAACCTTCAGTTCCTCTTGGTGACACCACACTTCACTTTCAGATAAGCCACAACATATCTCTCTTTCCTTCCCATACCAATATCACAATTATTTTGGACAATTGGTATGGAAGGGATAGAGAGATAGGTTGTGGCTTACCTGAAAGTGAAGTGTGGTGTCACCAAGAGGAACTGAAGGTTGTTCTTCAAATATTCGGAGGCTCTCAGCCTCCTTCTTCAGGAAGGAGTGTTACACCATTCCGTGCACCGGCTGGCTGCGGTCTATCTCTCTATCCTTTCCATACCAATATTGTAAATATTTTTGACAATGTCACATTCTTACTATTACAATAAATATATATATATATATATATATATATATATTGTAACACGATTGTTGCGAGGTACGGTCGAGCGCCCTTGGCGGGGGTGACTGCAGTGGTTGTGTTTATGCAGGTGCCGGAAATGCGATGTTATTTTAGGCCGGCCAAGGGGAGAATCGTAAGGAGGAGTTCCAGGCTGGACTTGACCAGGATGGACGTGCTACCACGCCCTGAAGTTGACTTGTGTCTCATGTTCGATTAAATAAAATTATGAAAGATTAAAAAGTTGTTTTGGTGATTTTATCCCAAAAATTACCTGGCGCCCAAACATGAATAATCAACGAAAAAACACAAGAAGGATAGCGGAGCGGCTACATTATGGCGCCCAATGTGGGGCCTGAACGGTAATTAGATGGAGCAGGGAGCAGAATTGGAGAACGAGGTTGCCGAGTACACGCAGGATCGAAGTTCTGGAGCACACGAGGACGAGATCTGATACGTGAGGAAAACAAGAAAAAAAAAACTTGGTTCTTCGTCGTCGGAAGAAAAGTGAGTGAAAGTGTTTGTGAAGTGCTGCAATAAGCGAACAAAAAAAAAACAGGTTGGTGACAATCTAATTAATTTTTTGGTGTCGTGGGGTCATTTATAGTTCAAATAGCAATGGCAGAACGAAATAATGAGGCAGAATTAGATATGTGGGATAAATGTTTAAAATTATGAAATGTAAATCTTGAGTTATTAAACAGATGTGTTGATGTAGTAAGTGGAATAAGTAGAAAGTTTGATGTAATAAATGAAAGAATGGAGATATTAATTGATGGAAAGGTTGACAAGGTAGAGGAAGATTTAAATGTAAAATGTGATGACTTCAGAGATAAGGTTGATGTTGAGAGTGCGAAGCCGGAAGTTAAAGGAAATATTTTGCAGCATCAAATAGTGATGCCAAATGGAAAATCGGAGGAAGGGAATAATAAATTAAATGTAGGAGGTAAAGAGAATTTGGTTCAGAAACAGCTGATTAACGATAGTGAATTGCATAAACTTGCTAATAATTTAAAAGAGAAAACGGTAGAAAATGGGGAAATTGTGAAACCCATTAATGAGGAAAAAAGTAGTGGATGTAGATCAAAGAACATCTCACAAAATGTAACGAAAGGTAAAATTACAAGAAATAAATCCAAGTGTGTAAACGTTAAGGAGTATTATAGATTAGACCGAAAAAGAAAATTTTTGTGTGTAAAGAAGGTTTGATTTTTATCACTCCACACAGAAAAAAGATGTGCATGCTTGAGGAATGTATGAATAAAGGAAGTAATAATTGGTATGGGGTGGCTGACAGGAGAGTGAAAAATGTAATTCAAACACCTGTCAATTTGGGTTATACAAATAACCGAAAACTAAATGTATGGAAGGAGGTAAAAATAGATAAAGACTGTGAAATGTTGCAAAGAAAGTGGAAGTATTTGGTGAAATATTTTTGTGTGGGAATTCCCTGGAAGCCAGGAGTAGGCAACAGTTATCATAATTTGGCGAACATTCTCAGTGTAAATATTGTATCTGAGGATGATGATAATTAGGGTTTATTAAAAAAAACAGAGTAAATTTTTGTTGGTTTTGGATGGTATTGGTCAATCAGCTGATTAATAAAAACATTGTAAATTTGACATATAAACAGCTGATGAAAAAAGGATTATTGTATAAGGAATAGTTTGGAAAAATTATTGTCAAAAAGAATGTATGAGTATTATGATCCAAACAGATATAAATTTTGTATTTTTAAACATGAAAATAAGGTATTGTAGAAGTGAAAAGTATCTGTAAAACTTGTGTAATTGTATTAATTGGTTATCAGGGTGTGGTCAAGTGGTTGTTTATGTTAGTATTAAGTGGGAAAAAAAATGAAAATGTGGCTGTATTTTATGGATATCTACGGTCAGCCAATTTTTGTTCTTTGGAGGGGGGATAATGTAACATGATTGTTGCGAGGTACGGTCGAGCGCCCTTGGCGGGGGTGACTGCAGTGGTTGTGTTTATGCAGGTGCCGGAAATTCGATGTTATTTTAGGCCGGCCAAGGGGAGAATCGTAAGGAGGAGTTCCAGGTTGTACTCGACCAATTATGAAAGATTAAAAAGTTGTTTTGGTGATTTTATCCCAAAAATTACCTGGCGCCCAAACATGAATAATCAACGAAAAAATGCAAGAAGGGTAGCGGAGCGGCTACAATATATATATTGTAATGCATTGAGGGAATGCATTGTTTCGGAACAGTGCACATGTTGGGAGGAGGATGCAAGTGCAAAGTAATTATGGGTCCTGTCTCGATGTGACAAGACAGAGCGGCAAGATATTTGTTTCGGATGAATGGTCTTGGCCGACACAGGAAGTGGCTATGTGTACTTAGGACTTGTAAAGCAAGTCAAGGGACACGCACGGATGGCCGGTCGCAAGAGGTATCGGTTTAAGAAAGGCATGGTGTCTGGTTAATGGGCTTGACCGTCAGCTTGTTGACTTGGGATGGAGAATCTGAAGTGCAGGACGTGGGCGAGTAGCCTGTCCCAAAATAATTATGTTAAGGCAGGCTATTGTCTCTGATTAATGCCCTGACCAGTGGCGTATTTACTTAGGATTTGTAAGGAGGGGTCAGCGCAAGTATTGTGAGGGTGAGAAGACAAGCCCAGAGTAATTGAGGGGAGGATACAAGTACAAAGTAATTACGGGTCCTGTCTCGATGTGACATGACGGAGGGGCTAGCTATTTGCTAGGTAACTGCATCTGCAGAATGTAAATCTCAGTAATGGAGATTCTGTCACCGCGAAGTTACGACGTAGTCTTGAAACAAAGGTAAAACGAAGAGGCTAGGAGTATATAAGGGAGAAATAAGCTATTGTGAGGCAGTCAGAGTTAGTCAGAGCCAGTCAGCGTTAGTCAGCATGGGAGAGGGATGCTGTGAGAATCGTGAGTTGAGAGTTGGAGATAGAGTGGAGGAGGGATGCTGTGGGCATCGAACTTGGAAGTTAGTTGGAGATGAGTGTCAGAGCGGAGGGTATGGAGAAAGAAAGCAGCCTGCGAGAGAAATAGAAAATTATTCAACTATAAACATTTTCATATGCAGAAGTTCAATCTGTATTAGTATCCAAATTTGACCACTGTCTTCGATGGTAGGAGACTAGGACACAGCATCCAGCGTCGAGCAGTTTCAGCACGAGCAACTGGGATGTCCTTCACCGAGTATGGAGAATCAGCTATCGTCGAACCAATAATATGTGTTAGAGTCAGTGTGTGTAAACGTCCAGTCTATAAAGTGTGTGTTTAATGAACGAGTCAAATGTTCCTGAGAAATCGTGAGTTGAAATTTATGGTATTAACATGTGTAAACGTAATTAAAGGATACAGTCAGATATCGTTCTCTTCTTGTGTTAATAGAATGAACTCTTGTAAATTTAGAAGCAATCTGTAGAATAAGTTCGTTCATAAGTTTCATCAACGCCTAGACGATTAAATATTTCTGTTTAATTTAAAGATAAATGTTGGGTTCTTTGATTATTTAAGTTCTGTCCGTTATCAAACCCAGTAGAGACCCATGAGAGAGAGAGATCTTTTTATAATATTAAATATTAAACTCTGCTGTAAATTCTGATAAATTTTAATAAATTGTTTGTTTGTTAAAGAAATATAAACTTTTTTTATTGTCAACCCACGTTTGTTTATTACAATATATATATATATATATATATATATATATATATATATATATATATATATAGCCAGTTGGGCTAATCTGAAGATAAAATCAAAATTTACGAAGCTGAGCTCCCTTAATCTTTTCTATATAATACATACAAGCATGTATATTACATATTACAAACACAATACACACACACAAACTTGTACAATTAAAGACGGAAAGTAAAAAGTAAAGCTGAGTGAACATCAATCGTTGGAGGATGCTGAGACCAGTACTTTGATTGGGCAGTAAGATATGTTCAAAAGAGAGCTCTCATATATCAAGGATCAATGTGATACATTGGTTGAAATTTTTGATGTAGGAGGAGAGGCAGGTATTGTTTTATTTGATTTTGTAGGGCTATTTGTGGAGGATTGTAATAGCTCTAAGGATAGAACAGACATGACAATTGCTCCTGCAGTAAGGTTGGAAACCTGGTTTAAGTTGCAGAGTGTGAGGTTGGGGGCCTACAAGGGTGGACGAGGATGCTGCGGAGGTTGTGTGATGTTGCATTCTTATGCATATTGAGTTTTTTGAATTACCTGACAAAAGCAACAAGGATTGCAGAAACATTGTATGGTATTTCGTTTAGTACTTATTTATGTCTGTTATTTTGGTAATTTTTTTTACAGACTGAGGGAGATTCTGCCACAATAGATGAAGAAATGTTGCCATTTTCTTTTATTATTTACTAGCTGGGTGCCCGGCGTTGCCCGAGATGTCATTTATCTATAACCATCCATAAGACTCCAATTTTGGTTACTTTTGCGCTATTTTTATGTAAAGCACCTTGAACCCTATCCCTAAATGTGCTCACCTCCCATGCCGAAGGGGGATGAAGTCATTGACTAAATATATCGGCCGTTTTTACATGTTTTTACATGTTAGAAGATGACCACCCCCACAAATATGCGATAATGAAAAAGAATGTATTCCACGCAAAAATCGGCCGATTACATTGTCTGAAAATTTATTCCCCCGCCCAACACCTCCCAAACCCGTCACGTTTCCCAGGTTGTCACAATTAGATTCAGCGACATTCATATTCTCGGTATTGATTCGAATCTCGGTTGTTTTTGCGGGATTTTATTTAACGTACCTCCACCCCACCCCTAAGCTTGCTCCCCTCACAGGGGTTAAATTATACACAAACAACATCGGTATAAATACTATCAAAGTAATTAACCCCAGGAAATAATTATCACAAATATCGAACGTTTAACATGTTTGAAATTTTTCACCCCCAACCACTCCCGCTTCGGGGACTTAAACGGTCAAGTTTAATGTCATAATTAAACTCAGTGACAATCCTGATAGTTTCTGGTTTATTTTTATCTAATGCTACTTCAGGCCCACCCTTAAGGGTGCACCCTTATGAGTCCGAAGGGGTTGAAATTATACACAGAGAACATGTAGGGAAATTTTATTAATCTAATTCATCCCGAAATATATTTAATTGACGCAAAAAACAGCCGGTCAACTCATCCCAACCCAGCCGATACCCGCGCGTTGTCCAGATTGTCATAAATAAATTAGGCGACATCCATTACCTTCGATTTGACTCGAATCTCGGTTGTTTTCCCGTTATTTTCAAGGAAATCCACTCCACCCCCACCCCTATCATGCCTACAAACAACATCGGTAGAAATACTATCAAAGTGAATGGTCCCGGCATTTATTTATTCCACGCTAATATTGATGATTTAACATGTTAGAAAATTTCCATCCCATTCACTACCGCCCCTTGGGGCTAAAAGGCCAATTTGATGCTATAATTGAACTGGGCGACATCCATAACCTCGGATTTGACTCCAATCTCGGTTGTATTCGCGTTATTTTATTGCAGCGTTCCTCCACCCAACACCTAAAAGTGCTCTACTGATAAGTCCGAAAAGGGGTTTAAGTTATAATCTGTGTAAATGTAGAGAAACCTCATTGATCCGGAAAAATATTTAGTTGCAAAGTTGATTCACATGTTTGACAATTTCCACTCCCAACCACGCCCGTCCTGGGAGGTTAATTGCTAGTTTATAGCATAATTAAACTCAGTGTTATCCATAACTTTGCTTTTGACTCCAGTCTCGTTTGTATTCGAGTTATTTTTTTGTAATATTCCTCCACCCCCACCCCTACAATTCTCCTTTCCCATGCCGTAAAATGTTTGAAATGTTACTCACATACATTGGTACAAACACTATTAATCACTTTTACCCGGAAAATATTTATGTGACTGTGTTAGCATGTATGAAGAATTTGATCCACCGGAATAGATTTGTATTCTCCACCCCAAACGCTAGGAGGGCTCTTTCCCCATGGTGTAGAGGTTGAAAATGATATTAAGATATCATCAGTGGAAACACTATAGATATCTTTATCCGACTGAAATATCGACTGTTTTAGCATGTTTAAATATTTCCACCCCCGTCCACCCCCGCTTCTGGGGGTGGTTGCGCATCTCATCCCAACAGTGTTTGTTTCCTGGTCGCAAAGAACACGTGCACGAAATTTGGTGAAATTTTAACCACCGGTATAGATTTGTATTCTCCACCCCAAACGCTAGGGGTGCTCTTTCCCCAGGGTGTAAAGGTTAAAAATTATATTAAGATATCATCAGTGGAAACACTATAAATATATTTGACCCCTAAAAATTATTATCCGACTAAAATATCGGCTGTTTTAGCATGTTTAAATATTTCATCCCCCGTGCAACCCCGCTTCTGGGGGTGGTAGACATGTCTCACCCCGACAGTGTTTGTTTCCTGGTCGTAAAGAACACGTGTACAAAATTTGGTGAAATTTGCTCTACCGGTGTAGATTTGTATAACAAACATACAAACATACATACAAACATACATACAATCTTTTTTATTTATAAGATATAAAAACTTTTTAAAAGAGTATAAAAAGCAATGGTTCTGAAACACTTTTATTTTTGATTAAACGTCGTTATTAATGGAAACAACATCGGTTAAAATAATATGAACAACACCACCCCTAAATCTGCTACTTTCCCGTGGTGGAAAGGGTTGAATTTTTACTCATATCACATCGGTAGAAACACTATACCCATAAACACATAACATTTTGGCAGTTTTAGAAAAATATACAATTCTTACCCCCAGCCCTAAGCAAGCTCACCACTAATGTCTAAAGGGATTTATATTTTCAACAACATCCGTTGAAATAGTATTCACGTAATTCTCCTCCAAGAACGCGCAAGAACTGACTATTTATCTTCCCTTCCAACCCCCACCCTTTCGGGTTAAATGGGCAATTAAAAATATTTATCCGAAGTAAACTCACTGGCATCCATAACCTTCGATTTGACTCCAAACTCGGTTGTATTCGCGTTATTTTTCTGTAAAGCAACTCCACCCCAAACCCTAAGGGTGCCCTTTTCCCAGGGCGTAGGAGATGAATATTATATTCAGATAACATCGGTAGAAACACAATCAATATCTATGACCCCGAAAGAAATTTGATCCACCGGTATAGATTTGTATTCTCCACCCCAAACCCTTAGGGTACCCTTTTCCCAGGGTGTAGGGGATGAAAATTATATTCAGAAAACATCGGTAAAAACACCATCAATATCTTGGACCCCTAAAAATTATTATCCGACTAAAATATCGGCTGTTTTAGCATGTTTAAATATTTCAACCCCTGTGCATCCCCGCTTCTGGGGGTGGTAGACATGTCTCACCCCGACAGTGTTCGTTTCCTGGTCGTAAAGAACACGTGTACGAAATTTGGTGAAATTTGCTCTACCGGTGTAGATTTGTATAACGAACATACAAACATACATACAAACAAACATACAAACAAACATACATACACTCTTCTTTATTTATAAGATATTCCATACTAAACAAATTAAGTATTTATCTATTATAGGCTCTCTAGCTTGGCAAATATATATATATATATATATATATATATATATATATATATATATATATATTGTAATGCATTGAGGGAATGCATTGTAATGTAATGCATTGAGGGAATGCATTGTAATGTAATGCATTGTAATGTAATGCATTGAGGGAATGCATTGGTTCTAAACAGCGCACATTTCGTAAAGAGAATGCGAGTGATAAGTAATTGCGGGTCCTGTCACAATGTGACAAGACAGAGCGGCAATACATTTATCTCTGATTAGTGCTTTTGGCCAGCAGAGGAAGTCGTAATTTGTAAGGACGGTGTGACAGAGGGACGAGACATTTGTTTGGGATGACGGGTGTGGGAGCAGAACAGGAAGCTGCAATTTGTTCTAGAGAGTGCTGATCAAAAGGACAGATGAGATGACAGGTCCAAAGTAATTGCGGGTCCGGTCACTTGTTGATTTAGGATCTGGAGAAGCTAGAATCGCGCACATGTGAGAGGAGGGTGCAAAGACAAATTAGACCTGTCTCGATTGTCGGTTTTCGGACAAGACAGAGCAGCTGGCGAAAGGACTACAGCTGCAAGGAAGTAAAATCTCGAGTAATGGAGAGATGTCAAGTGGCGTATTTACTTGAGATATTGAGGGTGAAAAGTAATTGCGGGTCCTGTCTCGATGTGACATGACGAAGGGGCTAGCAGCTGGCTAAGGAAACTGCAGCGGCAGAAAGTAAATCTGAGTAATGGAGAAGCTGTCAGTAAAATCCGACGTGGCCATGGGACAGAGCGGAAAACAAGGATGCTAGTAGGATATATAAGGGTGAAACAACCTATTGAGGACAGTCAGTGACAGTCAGCGAGAGTCAGCGTGGGAGAGGAGTCAGAACAGTCAGAGTGGAGCCAGCGTGCTGTGTGCATCGTGAGTTGAGTTTGAGTCAGAGTTGGTCAGCGTTAGTCAGCATCAGTCAGCAAAATTATTCAGCTATAAACATTTTTACATACAGAAGTTCTATCTGTATGAGTATGAGAATTTGACCTGTCTTCGGTGGTAGGAGAATAAGATACAGCAACCAGCGTCGAGTAGTGTCACGACGAGCAACTGGGATATCTTCGCTGGGTATGGAGAACCAGCTATCATCGAACCAGTAATAAGTGTTAGAGCCAGTGGGTGTAAACGTCCAAGCTATAAAGTGCGTGTTTAATGAACGAGCCGAAGTTTCCTGAGAAACCGTGAGTTGAAATTTTAACATGTGTAAATGTAATTAAAGGATAACAGTCAGATATCGTTCTCTTCTTTTGATAATAAAATAAATTCTTGTAAATTTAGAAGCAATCTGTAGAATAAGTTCGGTAATAAGTTTCGTCGATACTTCTATTTAATTTAAAAGATAAATGTTGGGTTCTTTTAATATTTAAATTCTGTCCATTATCAAACCCAGTAGAGAGAGATCTTTTTAAAAAATTAAATGTATAATTGTAAATTCTTCTTGTGTTAATAAAAATTGTTTGTTAAAATCAAAATCTTATAATTTTTATTTATACGCAATTTAGTGGTTATTACAATATATATATATATTTATATAAAATTGTGATATTGGTATGGAAAGAAAAGAGAGACAGCTTGTGGCTTAGCTGATAGTGATGTGCGGTGTAGCCATAGGCAACTGAAGGTTGGAAGAACAACCTTCAGTTCCCTAAGCTACTTTCAGATAAGCCACAAGCTATCTCTCTTTCTTTTCCATACCAATATCACAATTATTTTTGCCAGTGTCATATCCTTACTAATTTATATATAACCTGGAATGCTGAGAGAATTGTGTCCACTATCTACAAGAAGAAAGAGTTTTCTGGTTTCCAAATGTGTGCAAGAGTAATTAAACTGTAGTTATAATGACCAAAAGCTCTGTCGTCTGGAAGACGACAACAGAGCTTTTGGTAGTCAAAATGTAGCACTTCATTTGCTGTTGTACCTGTGTGGAACTTGAGACCTATACACCAGTAAAGCCTTAAATATTTGAAAGACATGTTTCCCATATATATTTGGAAAATAATTCGTCCAAGAATTGCCACAAGGAATTACTTTCACTAGTTTGTTGTCACTAGGGTGAATATTATCCCAGTCAGATTTAATTAATTTATTGATCCTGTCTTATTATTTGACCTGTATGATTTATGCCTTCGTGGTCACTTACTTGTATTGTTAATATCATCTGTAAGCAAAATGTGTGAATTGAAAAAGATAATTTTTTCTAAGAAATAATTAAAATGTATATTCAAAAAATATTTTCTCCAGGTAAACAAGATAAGAACATAAGGATTTGCCTCTTACAAGATAGTGTCATACACATGCTGGGGGAGAGGGGGTTTTAGGGGGGTAGACAATTATCTTGTACAAGCAGAAACAAAAATTTATATTGTTCCAATAAGTAATTAAATTTAAAGATAATCTAAAAATTATGTTCAGTATTCATAAATTATAAAGTACCTGGATCTTGTGCTCCAACATATTCATGCAAACAATACAGGAAAAATGTTGTTAAACAATAAAGAAGTTGTTTGTGATTTTGAAAATCATCTGGTGTCAAGGGATGATCAGCTCGAAATTGCACAATTTTCTGCCAATATAATTCTTTGTTCCTGGTTTAAAAAAAATAATATATTGGTCAAAATTTTCAACATTTCTAAAGCTACACATAATAGTTAAATATTAATATATGTCTATCTGGGATTTAAACAAATTAATAAAATGAAAATATAATACATCTGTTTTGATTTGGAGGATTGTTGTAGGTTTAAGAATAGGGCACACATGGAATATCTTCCATAACAAGGTTGAAGATGGTGCCTACAAGTGTGGACAAGAATATTTATTGCAGAGGTTGGGAGGGCACCTGAAAGTAAGCCTTGGGCAGGTGGGGAGCACTGTGAGAAGGATGTTTCTAATATCAGTGTTTGATTTCAGTTCAGTGTAGGACAGGCAGAAATGGAGTTGTTATTATGTAGTACAGGAAAGTAGGTTATGATAGGTGGACTACCCTCTAGGGATAGTTGGACAGTGGATAGTAAACAGGATATTTGTTTCTGAAGTTTGGATGATATTTTCTATTTATAAAAGCATTGAGGATATGGATGGTTTAGTTGGCCATACTGTTCCAAATGGAGCAAATACAAGTGCCCTTAGGGACTAAGTTGTATGGGAGGGAACCTACGGAATGTTCAGGTGAAGTGTAGGTATTGTAAGGTGTTGGCGGATTTAATATGGACTGATGTGGTGATAACTTACTGAACTGAGGTGTATATCAACATTAAGGAAGGTAATGTTGGTGGGGGAGTAGTTCCAAGTGAATTTAACAGGGAATTTGATGTTCAGGTTTTGAATAAATCAGAAAGGGTATCTGGTCGAAGGATTCATAGTAAAAAAAATATCATCCATGAACAAGAACCAGATTCAATGTTTTAGTCATGAGGAATTTCTGTTCCAGTTGCCCCAAGAGCAGGTTGGTATAGAAGAGTGTCATCTGGGTACCCATAGCTGTACCACTTATTTGTTGGTAGATGTTGTCTTTGAAAGAAAAGTAATTCCTAGTGATGACAAACTGGGTGAGGGAAATCAGAAAGTTTGTGGTCAGTAAAGAAAATCACCGGCCTGCAAGACAAGAAATATTTAATTATTGTTAGGTCTTTAGCATGGGGAAACAGACAGACAACATCTCTGATAACCAGTATAAAGTGGTTTGAGGAGTTCTTGTAGGCAGTGGAGGAAATGGTTTGTGACTTGAAAGATGGATTCATACACCAACACATAAATCCTCTTGGTGGGGGAGTTGTAGCCAACAACAATTGGGTGGCCAGGTTTGTGGAATTTGGGGAGTGCGTTGTAGAATTCAGGGCTATGGAAAGTTTTTTGGGCTGCAGAGTTTGATATTGTCAATCTTGAAACTGCCAATGCCTGATTTCAACCCCCTAATGACAAATAAGGGGAACACCAATTGGAGTTGAGACAGAAGTGCTGTGCAACAAAAGTAATGTAAAAACAACTGAGCATTGCGTCAGTACCAGGGTTATGGGTGACTGTAATTCTGGCATTCAATACATGAGTTAAGTTGTAATACAGGCCCCTAGAAATGGGGGGTTGAATGAGGTTGAAACCACGTTCTGAATACAATCTTGAATGTAAGAAACAATATTCACCAAACTCTGAACACATTATTTACAATCCAAGAACAAACACTGATGAGTAAAACATGTTAAGGGTGGGGTCTCAAGTATTTTTCAACAATCTATTAGGATACCAGGGCTATTTTTTACTTGTTAAGATACTCAGAATATTTTTGACTCATTCAAGATACCAAAAGTATTTTTTCCTGTCTTAAGGTATTGGGAGTATTTTTTACGATTTTAAGGTACTGGAGATCTTTTTCATTATCTTAACATACTGCAAGTATTTTTAATTCTTTTAAGGTACTAAGAATATTTTTCATAATACTCAGAATCCGGGAATATTTTTTAATCTCTTAGGGTGCAAAGAGTACTTTTTTACAATTAGTGTACCAGGAAAAGTTTTCACTGTCTTAAGATACCAGGAGTAATTTGGTCTATATTAATGAATTGGGAGTATTTTTTATTCTCTTAACATACTGAGAGAATTTTTTAGTCTTCAAGGGACAGGCAATAATTTTGACTCACTTATTATCTTTAAGAGAACCAGGAAAATTTTCGACTCTCTCAAGACACTGGGAGTATTTTAAATTACACTAATATACAGTGAGTATTTTCGATTCTCTTATGGTATCAAAATAATAAGATATAGTATTATTTTCACTTTTGTAAGGTACCAAAGGTATTTTGACTATCTTAACGTAAATGGGGTATTTTTAATTCTCTAATTATATTTGATAGTCAATGTACTGGGAATATTTAGACCCTATAAGGTATGAGAGGTATTTTGTCTTTCTTAAGGTATAGGGAGTATTTTTGTTTTTCTTAATGTCCCATGATTGTTTTTGACACTCTAGGTACCGGGAGTATTTTTGACTCTATTAGATTGCCAAGAATATTATTTACTCTCATAACATACCATGAGTCTTTTTTACTCTTAATGTAGTGGAAGTTAGCCCCAGATTCAACTCCAATCTCAGTTATTTTTATGTTATTATCACATAACTGTACTCCACCCCCACCCCATAAGGGTCTTCTTCTCCAATACAGGAAAGGGTAGAAATTGTAGAACATCAGGAGAAACACTATTAATCTCATTGACCCCATAAAATATTTATTCAATGCAAATATCGGCTCTTTTGACACATTTTAAAATATCCCCTGGCCGTCTGCCCACCCCATCCCCTGGGGATGGTAGTCATGTCTTACCCTAACTGTTTGTTTCCAGTTAAAAGAAACACATGTACAAAATTTGGTCAAATTTGTTCCACAAACATAGATTTGTATGCAGAACATATGTACACACCCACACACATACACATTTTATTTATTAGAAGAATTTATTAGAAGAATATTATGGTACTTGAAGTATTTTTGATTGTCTGAAGATTTCTGGACTCAATTAAGATACATATGAATTATGATTAAATTAAAATTCCTTTGGCATAGGTTGGGTAGAGGTTGCGAAATTTAAATGTTAAAAAATTTTACACTATCAATGTCAGTTAAATCATTTGTTGACGAAGAGATTAATGTCCAATTTTAATAATTGTCCTGGCTTATATAAATAAATTTCTTGGGAACACTGGACACCCAGCTTGTAAATTAAACTGAAACTTTAAAGACTACAATACAAAAACTTGATAAAGTTAATATTGTTGTGATAATGGCACCACTGGTGGATTCCAGAGGGAATAGAAGACTAACTATAATATAAGGCATTGCAGTTTTTTTACAATTTGTTTGAATCAAATTTCTTGTACATACTTCCAATTAAATAAGACTGTTATTTCACATGAACAATGTTTTGAAATTTGATCAGTCAGAAAACAGTATCCTTGTATTGTGAAATGAGCTCTGCATTATGATATATTACAAAAACATGGTTTTGATGAGAATCTTTAATAAAATTAGTATTCTGTTAATTAATTTTATGCTTGTATATGCATACAATATAGGTAATGCTAGTATAACTTATAATTTAATTACCTGCCATCAGCCCAAATGTTAAATAAAAACAAAACTTTAAGTTTACCCAGATAAAGCACAGAAATTTAACATGTGATCCAAAAAAGTTAACTTATTCTGATATTCTATGATTAAAACAAAATTCTTCACTTAAATGTAAAAGCTCTGAGGCTATTTTGGGTAGAGTAAATTTAGTTGATCTATACCTGAAGAAGTGTTTGAACTCTTCTGTTACTGACATGATCTCTACCCTTAACACCTAAAGCAAAATTAAGTTTATCTCAATTTGAAACATTTGATTAAATATTTCGCCACCCCCCCCCCCCTTTTCTTAATTGCATTATATTATTTGTCTGAGCTGCCCTCCCTGAATATATTACATGAAATATATGGAAATAAATGTTACATATGTTTTTAGTTTTTACAGCTTGATTGTTTATGAATATACAGAATATGCAGAGATAAAGAAATTGGGCTCACAATTCTATTCAAACTCAATACAGCAACTCAAATTTACTGCTATTATTTGCATTGCTCTTGATAAACTATGAAAGAAATAAAGCAATTGTAACACAAACCAATCTACTAAATTACAGATTATTAAATCATGAAGGTAAAAGATGAAATATTTTTAAATAAAATTTATATACCAAAATATTGTACCAAGTTCCCATTTAAGTTTGTTGCCAGTCATTTCTTGTACTGCAAATAAATTTTTCCAAGGATCTTCAATCTTGCTCTCCAACTCTGGAAGATTCTGGGGGTAAAAATGGTGGTTAATTAAAGTAGGTTTAATTTAAAGATGAAGTTTGCAAATTTGTGGGACAAAAATAAATGTCATGACAACACTGTTAAATTTAATACATATCCTCATGCTTTTAGCTTTCATACAGATTACTGTAAATCACATAATCAAATTAAAATAAAACATCAATGAAGTGAACAAAAATATTGTGTATCACACACTATCAAATTTACAAAATTGTTGTGTTCTCACCAGCTGAAAAATAATTTGGCTTTATAGATTGAACTCATTAATTTCATTTCTGCAGGACAATTCAGACATCAAATAACAAAATTAAGACTTTAAGATGAATGTCACTCTGGTAAGAAACAGAGGCTCTGAAAAGTACAAATTGTTATCATGATTGTATTTTAAATACAAAAATACAATCACATACATTCATTAATATTTTATTTTTTGGTTTTAGTACTCTGTTAACCCATTATCACTTTTTTCTTGCATTATGTTGCATGTATTTTAAGATACAATAAAACATTGAATTATAGTCTGTCTCATCAATATCCAATGTTAGTCTCTTAATTTTTCATCTCATCCATAAAACATCATTGTTTCAATCTGCTGTAAAATCCCCAAACAATTAATCATCCTTCGAACTCTTAATTTGAAATCTACACTTTATAGTTTTTAGTACCAGCCAAGAATGACAAAAATATGTTAACTGCAACAAGTAAACTGACTAGTAAACACCATGTCTCATTTAAGTAATTAATGTAAGATATGAATATATTTCAAGAAGAGCTTTGGATATTATTTTAATTTCTTGCTAATGTCATGGAACGATACCACTATGTGATTCATTTCCACTTAGGGAAAGGAAGGTTAATTGGGTTCTGACTGGACTCCAGCAAATGTACCATAGTTGAAGTAGACAGACTTTTAGCACCTTAAGTGCAAGATATTGGAGGACAAAGGCCTATTTATTTGGATCGGCTGAGTGTGCTTCAGCATATATTTGCAACTCTGTCAAGTTATTTATGCAACATAGAATGGTCCTAAATTCACAGCAATCTTAGAAGAAAAGGCTAAAGATGACTGGAACCCCTCATATGACAAAGATGCTGTGTGTCCACAGAGAGGCAATATGTAAGTGTTAATGGAAGGTACAAGGAAGGAGGAGTATCTTTCAGGGCATGGTTTTTGAGAATCAGTCCCTCAAGACATTTTACACAGTATGTTACAGGTTTTTTTTAACAAAACTTCAGTGTGGAGGTTCAACAGGACAAGTTTTTCCATAGCATTTGCCTACAGGCCAATAATTGATCATTCTGAGGAATCAGACATGTTGGAAGAACTTTGCCAACATGGGGGGAATTGCAATCTTGAAAGGCGAGACATCAGAAGCAGACTACACCACAAGATTCTTGGCTTCAACAAGCAGTCAGTTCTGGAAGACCGAAGGCAGCAACAATGTTCAGCATGCAGTGCCTAGACCTTACACGGTAAGATGCAACTGTACTAATCCAACATTCGCATATGACACAGTATTTGGAATGGGGGAGTGGTTGCAGTAGATGTAAATTCCTGGACATGAATACGACAGTTTTGTGTTCTTTTATGGTTTTTTAAATATCCAACGACTAGACATTTTCTTCTATTTCAAATTTTGCTGGTGTAATTTTTCAATGTCTACAGTTAACCAGGGATCAGTCATTGCCACTAGCAGGAGAAATATTTACATATTCAGATAATGTATATATTTTTTTTTTAGTTTTGTCAACTGACTTGTGCAGTTGTTTCCCCCCTGGCTCTTGAGTGTTTTTAGTTTTCTTAACATCTGAAAAAAGGAACAAGGCTTCCAGAAATGTTGTGTGGTATTTATATCATCACTTCTTCTGTCTGAGAAGATGACGACAGAGCTTTTATTAGTCAAAACATTGCGTTTAAATATAAATATGCAAAACCCATGTGAATACTGAGAACTATTTATTGAATATTTAATTTATTTATACTTTGTAACTAAAGTTACCTTACATTTTTCCTGAAAAAAAATATATGCCAATTTTCTTAGAATAAAAAAAGGTTTTTAAATGTTACATGGTATACACAAGAAATCACTTACAGGTATACTTTTGTTCGGGAGCATTAAGTAAGCCAAATAAAATTCAATGGACTTCTGCAGCAGCCTAAATAGCTGTTTCGGAGGAAGTTCAACATGACTTGTCCCCAAAAGTGGGAGTAAGTCACACACTGAAACAAATAACACCAGATAATTGACTGGATGAATATAAATCAGAAACATTTCAGAATACATAATGTTTTAGAATGAATATTTTATTGAAATTAAAATAAAATATGTCTGTGTTATAAATATAGTGATGAAATAAAATAGTATTTTTATTATATTTATATTACTATTATAAAATATTATTTATATTATCACTTCATTTGGTCTGTTATTTGGCGGTTTCATCTAAGTTGAATATTTTATTTATAGGAAGTGCCTTTCATATTTATATTATTAATAATTATACATTATGCTGACCGGCCACCATGGCATTCATTCCAACTTTCTTCAAGGAGACTCAAGCTCTCAAAAATTTGACATACATATATGCATACATAAAAGCATAAAAGGTAATGCGACATTGTCTAACCATCAGCATTCTTGTCTACCATGTAACTTTACCATCCTTCCTGAATTCCCTTCCCAAACACCCTAATCCAACCCATGGTCAACACCTAGTTCTTGGAAACCTCAAAAACAGTGAAATTGTCAATCTCACAGCTAGCAAGGACTCCACGACTGATAGTACCAACCAGGAGAAAAGCATGGCTGACACACTTTATCAGCTAGAGGACCCCAATCCCTCTATTTCTTATAAAATAGACAAGTTTTTTCAAACACATGGACCACTACAAAATAATTGTTCCAGTCAGTCTTGGCAGAAATAAAGTATCAAATTTTCAAGGACTTGAGGCCCCTTCTTCAGGTCGGAACTGTGTGTCACCTTAACCAACTGTTGATTTAAGGTAAGTCAGATACCCTGTCTTATTAAGATAGGAAAGAGAGAAAGCAAAGTCGACTTATTTCCAAAATCAATAGTTGGTTCAGTCGAGCTAAGGAAAGTAATTCGAATTTTCAAGGGCCTGAGCCCCCTTTGTCAGAAAGAAAGGTCTGAAATGCGTGCCAGCTGAGCACGAATATGTAATATTTTTAGATACGAAAGAGAGACAGTGAAGTTCTGGCTGGGAAAACAGTTCAAACCTTCTCTTCTGACAAATGGGGCTTAGACCCATGAAAATTTGAGAATTTTTAGATTCCTCAGCCTGACTATTGATTTCAGGTAACACATCTTTGCTCTCTCTCTTTCCTATCTAAATGCGTTATTTAATTTGATCTCGTCACATTTTCTTTAAGTGCCAGAGTATTTATTTAAATTAGCCCAGAGAAGGAATTGTTTCTCTTGGCACATTTATCCAGTATCAATA
Source organism: Zhengitettix transpicula (assembly GCA_037074705.1). NCBI lineage: Eukaryota > Metazoa > Arthropoda > Insecta > Orthoptera > Tetrigidae > Zhengitettix > Zhengitettix transpicula. The sequence continues at coordinate 180,551,736 of CM073591.1, read as the reverse complement.
GCTGCAACGGTTGGAACATTTACCCATTTACGTTCTTCTTTCCAATTTGACCCCTCTGCAGCTAATTTCCCATAAACCAGGATGACAAATGTCAGCATTTTAAGAACTTGAGAATTCTCCTACTACATAAAAAAAAATAGACTAAAAATTACGCTGAATTAAAACAATGAAAAATACTCGTTAGCTTAGTAAAGTACTAATATACCTGGTATATTAAAGGAGTAAAGAAATAAACCTATGTTGATATGAATAAACAATTAAAATTACAAAAAATAGAAACAATATTACAACGTGAAAATCAGTATAAACTTCTAGAATGACTATCAAATACAGTGTTCCCAAAAAAGTTTTATTTGACACTATTAATGGCCATTTATAAATGCTTTTCAATGACACCCCATTCACCACCACCCTAGAAGTGATATGTTTGTCTTAAACTCTCAGTGTAATGTGTATAAAGTTTGGTAGAAATTGGTCTACACATTTAAGATTGTATGCAGAAATTTGTTTCGCCCCTTCTACCCCGAAACTAGGGGCTGAACTACATCTTAACCAACACAGCACAGCACAGCACAGTAAATGTCACAGTTAACTCAACTACTTCCATAATCCAAGATTTAACTGCAGTCTCTGTTATTTACTCATTACTTTTATATAACAGCCGAAATTTCACACACTACCTCCGGCACACCCTCACGTAGGTGATGAACTACAACTTAACTAACACAGTGAATGACAGAATTAAACTCATAGACATCTACAACCCTGGATTTGACACCAATCTCAGTTTCTTAAAGTTATTTTTATGTAACACCCCTCCATCCCCCCCCCCCTTAGTGGTGCTGCCTTTCCGTGACATAAGGGTTTGAAATTATTCACTAAAACCATCAGGAGAGAATCTATTAATCTCATCAACCTCAAAAACTTATTATTCAATGCTAATATCAGCCATTTTAGCATGTTTTAAAATTTCACCCCCCTGAGAGTTGCTTAATGCTTCGAAAGGTCCACAGAAACCTTTGCAGGTGGGCGTATAACTAACCAAAGTTTTATCATAATCAGATGAATGATATAGGAATGCATAAGAGACACAGACAAAAACACGTTCATTTTTATATATATTGTAACATATCATCTGGTGTGTACGTTGATAGATGACAAATTTGGATATGTTGTTAAGTAAGTTGTATATTGTTAATTCATATTTGGCAGCTAGACTCAATAATCGGGGCTAGCGTGCATGTAGAATATTTGTGTTTGTAAATTCAGTCTGCGTTATTGCTCTGCACGGAGCGTGTAGCTCCCAAGACAATAATTCTCGAAACACATGCTCGCTCATTGCACCCTATCATTGAGGAACTTTGAGAGAGCTAGACAAGTCAGTGAATTCAAAGTAATATCACTACTTATTATCACCCAAAATCGTAAGAAAACAAAACTGTCCCGAGGACCATCTGCTACAATATATACTGTAGATATTGTAACAGGAAAATCGGGTGTGCCGTATGGGAGAGTCCAAGTTCCATTGCTTTGGTATTTGTTTGGTGGAATGGCGGTAACAATAAGTAAACCTTTTCACTGTAATTGTAGCATTACAGCCTGACATGAACAGTCTGCAGGGGACTCACTGGGGGACACTGATAATGGCAATTTTAGAAATTTGTCAAGGCTTGACAAGCTTATTCCCTAATCAGGAATAAGGAGTCTTTAGAAACATTACAATACAAACTTCTAAAGGGAAAACCACTCTCTGAAAATGTTTTATATCTCATGTCTCATTATTATTGAAGTTATTAAAAAAGTAACTAGTTTTTGGTAATTTTGGATAAATTACCTGGCACCCAATCTTAGACGAATGAGGATTCATGTAAATATTTGGACTGCAGAGCTTGGAGAAAGTAAAGACAAGTTACTTTACATCAATGACACCAACCTTTGCATTATGGCAAACCAAGTGGGGGCTTTGAATATAAATATCATAACTAGAGAGATGTAAGTTGTCTACATCTTGGATCAAGCATGTGGTTTTTTGTATGAGCACACTGTCTGGGAGACGTCAACAGGGTTAAAGCAGCCAAAATTGATACAGAGATGCATCCAGAGTCGAACAGAGGAGATGGGAGGAAGTGTAAAGGAAAGAAAGCATAGTATAAGTTAAAAAAGGCAAGATTTACTAGAAATGTGATAGTTAGTGTGAAAGCATCATTGGGCAAGACTATAGATCAGTGGGTAACACTATAGAAAATGTCAGTAACAACTTTAAAATTTGGTGCAAATATTTTGGGTTGTACCAGTGTAAGAAGTGATATTTTGTGTGTTACTTGAAATTGAAAAATATCTAAAAGTCAAAATAGCATGGATAAAGAAGTAAAGTCTGATTTAATCGAGGGAAAGTTGGATCAAATATTAAAAATTGTATATAAGCAAAATGATAACTTTAATAATAAGATTAATGATTAAAGATAATGATAAGATCAGAATTTAAGGATGGGTTAAACAAAGTTTTGAATCAAATGACTTAAATGTAATATTAGATAACAAAGTGAGATTTTGAGAGTAAGATTGGACAGAGAAAGTATAAAGTTAGATAAACAACATGAGAAGTTGAATAATTTAGATATTAAGATGGGTTTTATGCAAAACCATATACAAAATAAGGTGCTTGTTGAGTTAATTACTAGAACAGATAATAAAGTAATTTCTAATGGAAAATTGTAGATAATCAGAAAATTTAATGTGATGAAGGTGAACAGGTGAAAAAAATAATTTTAGAGAAAGGAAAAGTGCAAGGGGTGGATAACATAATGTGTGAAACACATGATACAGTGTACAGTTCCTGAAAGGACCACAGGAAAATGTGTCTGATCAACTGAGAACAAATTATGGGGATGTAGTTAATCTGTCTCAAATTGCATTGGGTGATACAAGTGTACCCAAGTAATGGAAATCAGAACATCAAACCTGGTAGAAAACTGGGGAGTTATTTTGCAGGTAATAGAACTCCTGAATATATTCAAGCTTGAGTTATAAAAAAATGTTTAGTTGAGTTTAGGAAATTGTAGGAGTAGGTCCTTTGAAAAAACTCAAAGAGAAATTTTTCAAAAAAGGTTGGGATCATGACAAGCAGGGGAATATGATATGAATTTTGTAAGATATGAATCAGTATACTGAAGGGGTGGATATCCTGCAGTGAGAAAAATTTAACCCTGATGTAATTACATTAGACACTATATGCATAATCTAACTGGGAATCACAGTTGTGGAAGTAGCAATCTTCTGAAATAGCTGATTGGGAAGGGTTATCGTGAATGTAGGTTATAGCTTATAGAAGTGAACAAGGATAACAAGAATTTGGGTTTGGCTAATATTTGGTCAAAACTCCACACTCCACAGCTGGCACTAAGGAATCAAACAAAATGAGGAACAGTTTATCTCTTGAAGAAGGATAATTTGTAATAAGTTTCCTGTCTAATATCACAAAACTAATCTTCAGTTTTAGGCAAGTCATTTGGTCAATCTCTGGCTTGTCCTACATGAATTACTCTTACTTCTGAATCCCTTATTGATGCTTTCTTCTTAAATACAGATTGTTTCTCATACACTATTATAAACACTCAAAACAGTTTGTCAGATCACAATTGACTTGTACTCTCCTTGGAGAACCTCTTGCACAACTCTAGTAATACTGCTCCCACATACTCTTACCAAATATTCCTAACTGACAAGAACAATATATCCATATTCAAATTCCTAATATCCAACGAATCATGGCTCAATGTCTACAATATTCAGATATCAATAATAAAACTAATATATTCATTAACATTGTTACATATCACTTTAATATTGCTTTTCCGTTAAAAAGAGTATGAACCCAATCTAAGAATAATCATTATGACAAAGTTGGATAACAAAAGGAATTCTAATATCAAGTCAAAAGAAGAAAAAACTCTACAAACTCAGTAAAATCACACAAAGCCTCAAATTCCATAACTACTTCAAAAAATATAAAAAAACTCCTAACAAAAGTAATATCTTCTAAAAAACTTTGCAACCATCAACTTATTCAAAACTCAAACAATAAAAGTAAAGCCACTTGTAAAATTGTAAAAAGGACAATAGGCAACAAAACCAATAATGCAATGTAGTAAAATGGAAATCAAATCATAAACCATAAGGATATCAGTAAAATCATTAATAATCATTCTCTGAAATTGAATTATCACTTGTCTCACAAAAACCAATGCCACCTGTTTCTTTCACAGCTACACACAAAATTTCTAGTAACTCACTGTTTTTTTACACCTGTGATACCAAAAGATCTATTAAAAATAATCAAAAAAATTGCAAACTATGACAAAGCTGGTACAGATTTAATACCTGATTTTATTATTAAACACAATTGCTCCCTTATGCGATATCATTAATGACTCACTATCCACTGATGAAGTCCCAAAAATATTCAAATTATCAAAAATTAATTCCTTAAACAAGAAAGGGTGTCAATAATTGCAGGCCTATTTCGATACCAACAGGTTTATTGAAAATCCCAGAAAAAGTTGTGTTCAATCAGGTGATTGTCTTTCTTGAAAATAATAAGTTATTATACAGAAATCAGTTTAGGTTCTGAAGAAAGAATCAATCAACGAAGTCTTACATACTTTTTTGAACAATAAGAAGAGTTTGCTTCTGGCTTGTTTTTAGATCTTAGTAAGGCATTTGATTTAGTGGGCCATTCCATCCTCCTAAATAAATGGGAAGATATGGGTAATCAGAGGGACGTGTAAAGACTGGTTTAAATCTTATCTAACTAACAGGAAACAGTTATTATATTATATTATAAACTAGACAGTATAAAACTAGGAACTGTGGTAATAAACAACTCACCAGCCCCTAAATTCTGGGATATTTGGATACATGATAATTTACAGTGGAACATACACAGAATATATTTGTAATAAACTGAACTTCATCTGTTATGCAATCAGAGTCACGAATAAAATCTGTGACTTGCTACTCTTCAGACAGCCTACTTTGCTTATATTAACTCACTAATATCATTTGGGATACCATCACAAGAAATATTCTAAAAATTATAAAGGATGTACCTCTCCAATCTCCTACCAGACCCATTTTCAGCGAACTTGGGATACTTCCTGTCCCTTGCATATACATCATGGACACAGTCTGCTTTATTAATAAAAACCATGATAGGTTCCACAACAGTGACATCAATGCACACAATACACGAGGGCATAACAATGTTTATGTACAATTTAAAAGACTTAAAAAATGCCAATCTGGTCTAAATTATATTGGAGTGGTGTTGTATAACAAACTACCTGCTGATATAAAGGGGCAGCCTGCTACATTTAGAAACAATGTTAAGAAATTATTGGAAAAATACTGTTTCTACTCCATACAAGAGTATATGATTACGAACCTCCATTAACTTTAAATGTGACTGTGTGTATTTCTTGAACTGAATTTGTAATTATGTAGTTTAAATTATTATAATTGTCATCTTTTTTATTTAATGTCGTATATTTAAATTATTATAACTGACATCTTGGTTATTTAATATGTCACATATTAGCAGTATATGCAATTAGGTTGTTTTAATTATTACAATATTAATCTTTTATATTTAAATTTTCATATACTTGCCAATTAAGTTATCACTTGACTTGTCCTATTCTTGTACATCAAGATTTGTGGATTAAATAAATACAATACAATTGTCCCTATATATAAGGATAATTTGATATAGTCCAAATAATATGGATATAGATAATAGAGAGGTATAGTAATGGCTTGCCTGAGAATGGAGTTCAACAGCATGCTGGTACAATAAAGCCAAATTAAATATTTCAGATGTGCTATTCTCCTTCCTAAAGAGGCAATTGCATGTTCCTTCTGTTAGCTGGCTGAAAACTGTTCAAATTTTCAGGTGTGTTATCCTCCTTCAGTAGATAGATGGGCTGCTCCTTATGTTACTTGACATTAATAATGGTCCATATAGCTTCTGAAGGAGGAGAATAATAATCCAAAACTTTAACTATGTATTTGGTATGATTTGTGACTGATCTCTGATAGGTCATGCTAATACATCTCTCTTTTCTATCCACGTCAATTAATTTGAATGTGTCACAATATTCTAAAATCTAGGGAAGGTATCCAAAATAGAGTTTAGACAAGAAACACACTAAGAATGGTTGTTACATGACACAGAAATAATGAAAATTTGGAACTATAAAAAACAACTAAAAAATGTGGGAATCAAATAATAAAAAACCTCAGCAGATAAACTATGTTTATCAATCATAAATAAACTCATACGAACTAGTATAATAGTATATAATAAATTGTAATGAACACAAATTTAATTATTGTAATGAGCACACATTGAAATATTATAATATGTAATATAATGTGAATGTATTATAAAAACTTATAAGTTTTACAGATACCTTGGCAGAGAGTAGTGCATTGCTAGTCTCTTTGAAGTCAGTGATATATGGGTAGTGCTTGTCTTTGGTTGTTTTCTCACAAATAATGTTGTATGTTAAAAATGATAATCATTGATAAAAGTATATGGAGGAAATAAATTTCTAAATTATTAAAGTATCAAAAATATCTTGACTGAAGGAAGATTTTCTCTCTAAAGTATCCGTTAAAAAAGAGAAGATGTGACTTGGAGTGTGGAAATCGTGAGACAAACCTGAACATTGTTTTAAAAGTAGGAACTTAATAATCAAAATTCAGTCATTGCATAACAGGGCTCTGATTTTGTATATTCAGTGGCAACAACAATTTGTCCCTGTGGATAGAGTACCTCTTTTGCATATTTAAAAAGACAGTAAAACTGAATATTAATATATATATAAAAAACAATTAAATTAAATTATTTCATTTTTGTGACACCAAACCCCTGTTATTTATTAAAATCTGATACAATTAATTGGCACCTATTTGTGGGATAGAAATTAATCATCACAATATATAATAATAAAATAAATGAAATTATGGAACGTGAATGATAAATGAATTATTAATACACCATTTTACTTTAGAAAATTATGTTAAAAATTAGTTGGAAAGTCTTGGTCAAAATGATAGTTTAATTAATTCTGATAACTTTGTAAATAACCATTATCAAAAAGATAAAAGGAAATATTAAAGCTATCAGTTATAGAATCATTAAAAGTCATGCCTCTTATGAAACTTACCCAAAAGCTTCCGATAACAATTGACTGCATTTTGATAATGGCTGTGCTTTTCAGCTGTCATCAATGTATCAACAAGTTTAGGCTGAAATAAAGTGAATAAAAATAAATAAAATGCAAATAAAATTGAACATTTAATATTAATAAGATCCCACTTATTCTCATAATTCTAATAGGATGTGAGAATATAATACATCTGTATAAAATAATAGATGAAATAGCCAAATACAGACAAAATGAAGTGATGATATAAATACCACACGTTTCTGGGATCATTAATCTAATTATCTAATAGGATGTATTATTAATAAATAGATCTAAGATTGATATACCTAATTAGTGATTTATATTTCATAATTATAACAAGGAATACTACCTACATCTCCATCATATTTCTTGTTATGTTTCCTGGGCAGTGCATGTCACAGTATCAAAGTGAGATACACAAAGACTTACTGCCCACCTTTCACTATTATTTAAGTCTTTTTGTGATGCAAAAATTTGACTTAGAAGCATTTCAATAAACTATTAAACTAGGGGGAAAACGTCACAGTATGGATAATTTATAGTTTTAGCTAACAACAGCAGTCTAATAAAAAAAACTTAATTTTCAGAATCTAAGTACCAGTAGCACTCATTAAAAAGGAACGGAAAAATTTAAAGCAGTATTCAGAAGAGGTTTTTGCTTACAATAAAAAATTCAAATACCTACACATTTATTAAATGTTGAGATACTGTGTTAATTGCAATAATATAAATGATTTATTTTATTAATAAATGTTTATAAGTTATATAATTCACATTATGACTGTTATTTGTTTTACTTGATATAATGAAAAATAACCTTTTTCAGTCATGGAAAATTCTAATCTTATTTTCTGGAGCTTTCAACTTTTAACCTGTCATATTCATCAAAAACATAACATCATTTTATAATTTATCTTTACATTACTGTATGTCAATTAAGTTCTAAAAACATCTGTGTGTTCCAAAACACACTTTGCCTGATCAGAAACTTTTATTCTGTAAAGTATCGAAAGCTGCAGAAAATTGGACAGAAAATTAGTATTTTCCATGACTGATTAAGGATTTTTAATTATATCTGCTTAGTTGTTTTAATTTAATTTAATTTAATTTAATTATCTACAAAGTTGGTATTTTATGCAATCTAAAGTTGGAACTTACGCCATGTTGAGGTATAGTCGCAGGAAACTGACGTAACAAAAGTAGTAACAACCGACAATGTTCCATAGTATCCTCACTACGATAAGCACTTTGAAGAAGCATTTCATGCTGAACATCTAAAAAACATTGCTTCCTTTATAACTGCAGAGTTACATTTAATTAATAATATTAATATGAAAATTTTTGAAAATGTTTTTCTTTCTCTAAGAATATTCATTCTGTTATAAAATAATGTGTGTATACGAACTTAAAAACATTATCATTCCAATTCACAAATGTTTCCATTAGGACTCAGAACAGTCCAATTAATTGTGTATTTAAAAGTAATAATTAATATGATTATTTTTTTCACTTTTGTATGGGAATAATTGAAGAAAAAGTAAAAAATAAGCTGGTGCCTTATGTAAGCGACTATACAGTTATGTTTAAAATAACTTTTTCGATTCTTATAAATGTTATTTGCACCTCTCACAATCTAATATTCATCCCTTACCTACAGGAATATGACTAAACATATCCTGAAAGAAAACTGTGTCTGGATCACAACTACTTGATCGTAATGCTGTAGTTATTGCTTCAACTTCTAGCCACAGGCCTTTTTCATCCAAAAACCTCTGGAATCTGGGTCAAAATGAGAAATCAATATTTTAAAATTGTACATGTTCACACTTTTATCAATTCAGTAATTTTTAAATTATACCTATTAAGTTTTAATTACATTAAAATATGCAGGATTCATGACAGCAATGCATTTTCTTCACTTATATATAAAAGAAGAAAAGTCTAAAAGAATCAACATAAAAACTTCCCTCCAAATGCTGCCTCTACTCTCAAACACTTGTATAATGTACTGTAACATATCAATGGCAGTGTCCATTGATAAAGGCATTATTTTGTGTGTTGTTTGGTATTTCTGTGTATTGTTGAGCTGTTAACAATTGAGGTGGCCGATCTTTATTGTCATTGCCTTGAAAGGGCAGTTATCCATCAGCAGTAGACGGGTACCGGTGCTCTACAAAATTGTACTGACAGCCACATATTGAATAGTTCTCCCTGAGGAGTCTTTGTTTCATGTTCATTGAAAATACAATTTAACTATACCAGTTTTGTTATTTACTTGACATAAATAATCTTCTATTCTACAGTTGTTACCAAATATAAAAATATTTGTAATATAATAAACATTTACATACATTTGACTCAAACATTTGGCTGCTTCTTTCAGGCTTTTAGCAGACTTTTCGATCAGATAAGCTTCAAACTGAAAGAGATAATAAGAATAATAATTAATAGTTTAATTCATTTTTATACAATGACTGAAATGATATACATGAGACACAATTTGAGGTTGTGCACTACTCAAAGGAACATTTAATATTGTAGGGGGAATTTTTTGTTCTTCAAGTAATAAGAACTCCACATATAAAAGGAAGGCAAGGAATGCAAAAATAAAGTTAGTCTATTCAATACCAACTTGAATATGCATAGATTCAATACAACAAATAAAAATAACTTGCAGAAGCAAGAGAAATGTCTAACCATCACACAAAATGCAGAACATTAAAATGTTATTAGTATTTTAAAAGATTTCCAATTAAACAGTTAAAAATAATAAAACATGAACCAGCTAAATTTTCACTTATCTACTGCTAATATATTGATGAATTTACATGGTTAAGAAAATCCTAGTAGAAACGATAATAAACCAATAGTTAACCATAATGAAAATTTTAATGGCTACAATATAAATAAATGTAAATGTATACCATAAATAAGCATATCTAAAACAACAAATTATGTTCAAACTCTAACACATTCTACATGCTCAAAGTACTGCTTCTCTGAATGATCTATACTACCATCAACAACAAATATTGAGGTACCTTCCTAAATATCAAAATAAAATATTTAAATGATGATTATTATGAATGAATTGTTAAAATCTTAATGTTTAACAGGCAAATGTATTTTTAAATGTAAATACCTAATCAGAACTGAGAGGGAGGTAGAGAGTTGTTGGCTTTGTTGGGTATCGATTTTTGCAGTCCAACGGATGGTGCACCTTAATTTGAATTTGTCAATCAATTTGTACCCAACTGGCATGCAGTTCAGACAGTTACTTACTGATGAAGGGGATTCAGGCCCTTGAAAATTTGATACAGGGAGGCTGATTTACCTTAATTGAGAGCCTCCGAAAATTTGAAGAAATTCCTTCAGTCCACTGTGGCTACAATGTGCTTTAATTTCATGTAAGCCACAAACTATTTCTGTTTTCTTTCCATATCAACATATTTGGATAGGAAAGAGAGACAGTGATGCCAACTTACCTGAAACCAATAGTTTCTCCAGTCTGGCATAGGTGGAAGTTCAAATTTTTGAGTGCCTGAGCCCCCTTCATCAGGTAGAAAGATATAAACTGCATGCCAGCTGGGCACGAATTGATGAAATCAAATTAAAGTACACCACCCATTAGACAGCAACAATCGACACTCTTGTCTCTCTCTCTCTCAAGGAAAGGGCACAGCAATGAAAAATAACAGAAAAACACATACCCACATACAAACAAACACATTGAATAAAGGAAATAATAAGAACTTAAAAAGTAAAGGAATGATAATATGGAAATGATAGACCAGAACGTGTAATAGTAATCATTATAACAATTATCATAATATTATGCTACAACAAGATTTCAATACATCATCACAAACAGTGTCACAATAGCCACTATAATAAAATAGAGCATGTTGAGTCCAATACTTTACCTAGATTGTAAGATATGCTGGAAGGAGGGAAGGAGAGTTCCCAAATATGGAGTTCAGCATCCAATGGTAAGGCTTTAAGGAGGGTCAGTGTGTAGCATTGGTCAAAATTGTTGGCGTTGTGACTTTGGACATTAGCAGCTATAAAGAAAATTGGGTTTTACTGCTGCAGTGGTTAAACGTTCAGGGAGAGGTCATTTGGTTTGGCCAATATAGAAAGCAGGATAGAGTTTGCAATTAATTAGATAGATTATGTGGGAGGAGAGGCAGGTAATGTTTTCTGGCTATTTCAGGAGAATTGTAATGGGCTGGAGGATGTGGCAGACATGGTAAATATTCAACAACTGTGAGAGACTAAATCATAAGATTCTTATGTTCTGCTAAAATATTAATGATAAATTAAAATGATAATTTCCGTTTTTGATAAGCAGTGGGAGTGGCCAGAAGAGAATCACCTATATATATCAATACAACATCACAAACACTGTCACAATGACCACTAAAGCAGCTTTTCTGACACTTGTAGAAACATTGATCAAGTATTCTGTAGGCATTATATTAAGGAGAGCAGATATTAAGTTACTAGTAGGATTGGAACTAAACAACTACAGACTTATTTAATTCAATTTTTTCATAGAGAAATAACAGTCAGTCATTTTTAAATTTCATAATGTACTGTTTTCCTCACACTTTCTTCCGAAATGGTTATTTTCCCTTTACATTTGCCTGCCATATACTTCTCAATGTTACAAAATGTGGATTACCAATACAATGTTTCTAAGGTGTCACCATACCTTTACGAAAAACTTGAATATTACATTATTCTACCTGTATTCCAAAATTATGCGGAAATAATGTTTTCGCAGTAATCATCCATGATTTTGCTGCATAAGGATCGAATTTCAATGATTCCTTGGCTCTTAAGATCAAATAATCTTCATCAGAAACAGATATATCTAAACTGATGGGCATATTTAAATTCTCGGAGGTTAGGAATACACAGTGAAGAAATATTTATATGCTGCCAGAGTAAGACTTAATGTTTTTAGTATGTATATATGCCGTCCGAGCACTGTGAACGAATTATTTTATTCGGTATCCGTGTTATTCGTTCTGGTATTGCCAATTCGCCCTATAAACTTTGTTCTACAGAATATTCTCTAACTTCATATTTGGAACACGCGCCATGTTTTAAATCGAAAGCTTGACAAAATCGTAGGTAATTGATATCTATCTGACAAGTATAATCACTATAAATACATTACTAAAAGATCACGAAAATTGAATATTTAATTTCGAATTAAATTCCAGAATTACATTTACAACGAAATTAAAAATACAAAAATCAAATATTATAAGAAATTAGGTCTAAATTAACACAAATAGATGGAATACAAAAAAATTATCATGCTGTTGAAGTTAATAAACAGAATCAATTAAAATAATAAAAATTGTAACTGGAAAGTTATTTCATTAATCAAAAAGTTCCATATTTTATATTAACCCCATCAAAATTATGTATATGCAGCTAAATATGTTTGAACAGCACTTAATGCTTTTAAACATGATATTAATAATTACTGTAAATAAGAGGTTTTTAATGCCTGGTATAACCTACATTGTATTGATGTTAAGATGCAAATAACGTTATGTTTATGAAAAGTTTTAAGGAAAAATTTAATGTTTTTGACAACAATTGAATTATTAAAATACTTTGAAACATTTTAACACCATAATTACTTAACAGGTCTGTCAATTTATATCAGATACTATATAGAATAAGGTAATATTACGTTATTACTTTCGCAATTTTGATATAATCAAATTTTAATCTTCTAATTAAAAAATTGACTGTTTTCTGTATGTTCCACATACAAATCTAACTACCATCTCTAGAGCGGGGTTGGACGGAGTTGAAAATTTCCAAACATGTGAAAATAGCCGATATTACAAAAAAATAACACGTACACAACCTAGATTGGTGTCGTATTCGGGGTTATGGATGGCGTTGGGTTTAATTATGACATTCTACTTGCGGGTTATGTTGTACTTCAACCCCTAGCAGTGGGGTTGGACGGGGAAATGAATGTTCTGCATATAATCTTAAACAGGTGCAGCTAAGTCTACCAAATTTTGTACTAATGATACTTAGAACACCTCTATCGCCTATAGAGGTGGGGGATGGTATTTTAAAGACATTCTCAATTATAGAGAGTACTTTTAACTCTTTAAATACTGGAATATTTAGAAGCCACTTAAGGTACCAGAAGTATTTTAGACTCTTTTAGTATAGCGGGAATATTTATCAGACTTTTAGGGCACCAAGAGTACAGACTCAAGGCAAAAAGTAATTTGGACCTTTTTAGGCTAAGGGATGTCTTATTCTCTTCATCCACTGAAAATATTTTTGACTTGCATAAGATACCGTGTATATTTTTGCCTCGCTAAAGGTAACGGGAATATTTTTTTTACCATTTTAGAGCATTTTTGTGTCTCGTAAGGTACTGGGATTATTCTTCACTTTTTCATCTCAATTTTAAGTTAGTCTGTACGAAGATCGTTTTTAGTATTATTACTTTTAACTGTCATTAATTTATATTTACCTTGGAACCACTCAAGCTTTAGGTGGCACTAAAGGCACAGCTAAGACTGTACGCAGAAATGAACACGTCTAGCTCGTTCGACAGACACACCGTAGCCAAGTGAGGTTCCTGCCGACTGTCTGTTATCTCCTTCAGACACCACTGAAATCACCAATTAAATCTCTCAGTCGGGATGCGCAATCGGCCGGCCAATAAATTATTTCGTATGATCCATTTGATTTCTGTAGCCATTTAACCCAGTAGCTATAAGGTCAGGTAGTTTATCCCCCCCCCCCAACTTGTATATGTTGGGCCCAATAGTGAAAAACCAAGTTTTCCCATTCCAAAGGCCTCGGGAAAGGTCCTGTGACCTAAAAACCACGAAATTTTGCACCTTTTTACAGTATTTCGCTAATACCAAAGACATGATAAATAATTGAAGTAATAAATTGAAAAACATAAGATTCTGCATCAAAATGGAGTATTCCATTACGAAATTCGGTAGAACGAAGTGGAAGAAATCATTCGTCAAATTTACGACATTTTACATCGTTTTCGAGGAGAATTCAGTTTATCATATTTCTAACGCTATCTCCTAAATGGTTGGCAATAAACTAATTTGTTATATAGTATATATTTTAGATAATTTAGTTTTCTTTCAGGTTTTAACAATCAATTGAGAATTACCAAAAATATACTAATTTTGCTGGAATTGGAAAACTTTGTTTTTCACTAATGGCCACAACAAGTTGGTGGGTAAAAAAATACCTGATGTTTTGGTTGTGGGGTTCTATTTTTTTTGGACATAACTACTGGGTTAATTGACTGCAAACTGCCTGCTGATAATTAAACTGTCCATCTCAAAATTCTTACATTTTAATATTCAGATAAAATAGCCAAATACCGACAAAAGAAGTGATGGTATAAATACTACACGTTTCCAGAAACCTTGATCCTTTCTTTAGGTGCCAAGAAAACACAAGAGCGACACAACCACACAATACAATTGACAAATTCAAAGCCTAACTTATAAATAAACACTACATCAATCAGAAAAAATATATTCAATAGAAATTCCACTACGTTTCATTGCTAATTTATGACCTCATCAGGTATGGCGTTTTCCAAAATTTTGATAGTCAGGGGTCATTCTCCACTGACTACCGTGGCCAGAATACTCTTAAATAGTCAGAATATATATATATATATCATTAGAGTTTGTCAACTTGTATTACACTACAATTCAAAACAGAGGAATTAATTTTGGGGAGACCATATAATCTAGCATTATAAGCCAATATTTATAAATAAGGAATGTAGGTAATTCCACGATTTTGTTTCAATCTTTTGCCGATGGATTTTAATTTTTCTAAGATTAATACAAGTATTCTTACAGACTGGCTTTTCTGATTAAATGGGATTAACATTATACTAAACTATATTTAGAGATATAGTGAATGCTGCTTTGTATCCATGTTGTTGTTCATATTGTAAAAGTTCTGATTTTGTATACATATTATTTTATATTTGAAACTTTTTATTTTTATTTTCTTATTAAATGAAAATGGCTACAAAGCTCTGTACCCATTATATAAGAATGTGATAGTATTAGATGTACATTAATGGAGTAAGACAGTTGTTTTTTTGAGTCAGCTAAAAATACAACAGCCATCCTGCTTTTAAGAAAAGTAATCTTCACAATTACCAGTAATCAGATGAATACAGGAAAATACAAAATAAGGATAGTACTAATAACTCTGTACTTGATAAATATATAGTACGTTACAATTACTTTTCTGTGGATACAGAAAATAAGATTGAAATTTGGTAATATTTGGAATTGTGTTATGCCAAGGTCATAGGATAATTTTTTTGTATTTTTAATGTCAAATTGGATACTTGAGTAGCGAGTAAAGATAAAAAATTAGGTACTTTTTAAGGAAAGCATTTGCTCAGGCATAGAATTATTCACAAAGCAAAGCAATTCGTAGAGAGGGGAAAATATCAACCTCCAAGGTGGTGTAACAGTCACCGATTTGAATCACAGTTGTCCCGGGTTCGAATTTCGGCGTGGGTATGGATGTTCTCTGTATTCCCATTCAGATAACTCCCATAAAATTAGTTTCCTGACTAATGAAATACAAAAAGTGAACACAGTTAGTAGTGACCATAGCTGTTCAAGTGACTAAAAATAAAATATAGGAAGTTAAGACTGAATATATTTTGGCAAGATCTGAAATTTAATCTCAATTGGCAAAGCGTCAGTGTACAGAAGAGAAGATTCAGGCTCAATTCCTAGCCTTGCTAAATATTTTCAGTCTTTCCTTCTTCTTCCTTCCCTCTCCACACATTGAACATGAGCTTTCCTTAAAAATCACATTTTTTCTACATATATATATACACAATATTAGGAGAATCCATTAAGGGATTGGAACTAATTTGGTGACAAAGTCACATTCGAACTTGGATAGTGAGTAAGGATAGAAATAAATAGGAGGATTGCGCTTTATGTGAATTCATATGATCAGGTGTAGAATCACACACACAGAAAAGCAGGGAGGATGATGGAAGACTGATATATATATATATATATATAATATTAGCAAGGATATAACAATGTCAAAAATAATTTCGATATTGCTATGGAAAGGAAAGAGAGGTAGTTTGTGATTTATCTGAAATTGAAGTACGGTGCAACACTGGTGCTGGAAATACACACATAGTGAACAAAATGTCATACAACATATTAACTGTTCAGTACTTCTTCAGTGATGATATGATATTGTTATGTTCATCCAGTGTGTGGCCTTCTTATAAACCTTTCCTTTAAGGTAACCCCAAAGAAAAAAATCTGGAGGCGTTAAATTGGTGAGAATATGGAGGCCATAATCCACAAATCTTGCACAAGAAATGCATTGTTTTATAGGGTATGTGACATGTCTAGGTAAACAACACTGTTCACAGTTATTTGAAAGAAAATAGGGCTCACTATTGGACAGTGTGATATGACAGGTTCAATTCATAGTTTAATGTTTCACAGGATAATAGTAATTATATTCCAAATGAGCCAATACTGTTATAATGTCAAATAAAGTCATGTGCTTATGTTTAAAATGCATAGTTGAAAAATCACTAACTTAAGTAACTTACTACTTTTTTTATCTCACAATTTACGAATGAAAATTTATAACAATACATGTGTTCATCAAGTCACTTTAGAAGTTCCATAATGTTTGTATAGATGCTTCAGGTAATATTTATCACTGTACATTACAAATTAAAGCTCCAATGTTTTGATAGTGCAAGGTATTTTCATAAAAGACACTAGGACTTTTGGTTGACCAAATTCACATATCCACTAAGCTCTGCAATTCCACAGTTGTCAACAAATGACATAATATCAATAGTAAAGCAGGTGCTTTTCTTTATCGGCTTTTTCAATTCCTGCACACTACAAACACAATATGCACAAAACTGTAACTTTATCTATAACCTTCAAAACACTACCATACAAATTGTTAGAATGTGTTGATAGTCTTTGCAAGTATTTTGAAGGCAAAAGTGACCAGGTCTTCTATTTTTGCGAGAAAATAAAAGTGAACGTCATCGAAACATGGTGCCTAGAGCTTTTCACTCTGTTAGAAGCCAAATAATATTTTGTTCATTCATTACACAAAGAAAGACTGCATTCTTTATTGATTTATAGTGGGTTATAACAATATAAAGGAAATATGTTTAAATGGATGTGTTTTTAAAAATGAAAGTATAAAATCCAATTTTAATTGTTACCAAGTTATCATTCATTCACTATCACATAATAAAAAGACAAACTATTTTATCATTTTCTGAAACAAAACTAATTCAGGTGTAAGAGGAATAAAAAATGGATAAATATCAATGTATTTTCATCTATGCAGTCATTGGTGCTTTAGGTTCAGTTCAGAGTTTAATGTTTCACAGGATGATAGTAATTATATTCCAAATGAGCCAATACTGTTATAATGTCAAATAAAGTCATGTGCTTATGTATAAAATGCATAGTTGAAAAATCACTAACTTAAGTAACTTACTTACTACTTTTTTTATCTCACTTACAATTTACGAATGAAAATTTATAACAATACATGTGTTCATCAAGTCACTTTAGAAGTTCCATAATGTTTGTATAGATGCTTCAGGTAATATTTATCACTGTACATTACAAATTAAAGTAAACACATTTAAGGTCTATCATTTCTTCTTGGTCCTCCACCTTGGCCACTTCCACTAGGTCCTCCTTGCCACCCACCTCCACTACGTCCTCGACTTCCACGTCCTCGTCCACGGGCTGCTGCAAGAACACAGTTCACATTACAACAATTGTCTCAAGTTTTACTTGCATGGTTGATACACATTTAAAAATTCTAGTGCATTTACAAAAATCATGTAACAATTGCAAAATGTTCACATACAGTGACAATAGCAAACAAATATTATGGCCAATAATTTTAAAGGGCTCATTAATTAAAGCAACGTGGTTATTTGGAAGTAATTGACATTCATTTTAAAAAGACAAAAATGTTACACACTTGACTTCCCATAGCATTTTTTAGTCCAAAATAAGTCAAAATCACAAATAGAGTTGCATTACACATACTCTAGGTGAACAAAACTTAAAAAGGTTAACTTCATTAGTCTCTCTCTTTCAATCACACAAAATAAGTAGTACCCAATTTGTGAATGTAGCACAACTTTATAAAAATTTATATAGGAAAAAAAAACATTGTAATTAAATATAACTACAACATTCTATTGTATAATAATATACAATAAATTGTTGAATTATTCATATAGAAGAATAAATATGTAAAATTAAGTAATATTATAGCACATAAATAACAAACCTAAAAATAATTTAAATAGAAAATTATACTTTTAAAAAAAGGAATCTATAAATAATACTTAATAGGAATATTAAGTATATATAATTAAAAAGAAATAATATAATACTAAAGTTTAAATTAGTTCCACTGCATTAGTAATTTTCAAATTCACCTATTACAAAATTAGAATCCTTTGACTACAATGTGTGTTTTTGTAAATATAACTAAAGCTGCTGCTTTTCACATTTATACCAGTTGCACAAGCCTGGCCTTTAGTTTCAAAAGTCATCAAATAGTTGTTTATGATATATACAACCGAGTTTATTTAAATACACATTCTAAACCACCACTTCTTCACTTTGGTATATAGGGGCCAAAGAAGTGAAATCACCACAAAAGGAAAAATATTATATTTAAATGATAAAAAAAACCTTTCTCCTGTAAATATTAATCCACAAAAGATACTCTCACTATATACCATTTTAACATATGAATAACCCAGTAGTTCAATTTTTCGAAAAGGGCTTTACTTTTTAAAATTAAGTAATGAACTCCTTATTTTCATATGAACACCCAAGGGATCAACAAACCAAAACATAGATTTTCAAAAAGATTGAATTAAATACATGTAATTATTTGTAATCTAAATAATGCACATACCTTGTGCTCTTAATATCGCAGACTTTCCTCTTCCTGCTCCGCCGGTTCCTTTATTCCCCTGTCGTTTGAACATCGGAGCATTTTTCAACATGTCAGGCAATATTAAAAATCTAATTTTAGATCCTCTGATATACACATTTTCCAGCTGAGCAACCCTACCATCTCTATATGTAACTGTTATATTAATCATTTGGCAATTCATGTTATCCTCAGCTTCAATCAATTTCCCTCGGTAAACTTCTCCAGTGTTTGTTTCGCAAGTAACAACATGTCCTTCAGCCTCATGAAGTACTTTAATAGGCACACCGATAGACATTTTTTATGGTAAGCAAAATTTATACCAAATCAAAGTTTGTACTGTAGTAACTCAATTAAGATTAAACTCGATATTACACCTTTAAGTTTAACAGTCTACCGGTATCTAACACAAGCCACTACACAAGATGGATTCTACGTCACTGTTGCCAACATTGCTGTTAAATAATAAGAAAAATAGCCAAATACAGACAAAAGAAGTGATAATATAAATACTATTTTATAATACTAATATAAATACTATTTTTTTATCAATACATTTTTAACAACAATACATTTAAACATAGTTTATTTTAATTTCAATAAAATATTCATTCTAAAACGTAATGTTTTCTTAAATGTTTCTGATTCATATTCATCTATCTTGCACTATTTGTTTCAGTGTTTGACTTACTCCAAATTTTGGGGACATGTCATGTTGAACTTCCTCCGAAACAGCTATTTCGACTGCTGCAGAAGTCCAATTTATTTAATTTGGCTTATTTAATGCTCCATAAAAGTAGGCACCTGAAAGTGCCATAAAAACTTTTGTTTTTCCTAATAAAATTTACTATATATTTTTATTCAGAAAAAATGTAAGTAAACTTTAATTAGAAACTAGAAATAAATTGAATATTTCTGAAAATGTTGATTCTGTCAGTGGTAATGACCCTAACTGTGTTTTAATTGATTAATTTATTTTGTGCATTTATTTTTATTTACGTCGTGTAAATAACTTAAAGATAATCTCTACTGACATTCAATATATTGTAAAGCGTATAAGGATAAATAATAAATGAAATAAAACACGTTTATGGTTTAGACCAATTGAAAAATTTGTTTCGTTTATTGTCCTTTAATCAGTTTTTTTGTACATTTGTCTGTCTTCCTCTGTCATCCATAGCTTTAGAGTTGCACAAATGATGCAATCTACTATTTAAGAAATGTTTTAAAAACATCTTCCTTAAAACCGATTTCTGAGATTCCTCTCCGAATTCAGAGGAAACCATTAAGTGGCCAAAGTCACGAAATAGTCTGTCTATACCCCAAAATTCTGAAAACATCTACATACAATCTAAAGAGAAAATTCTTCTTCCCTATTAGCATTTCACTATTCCTCAACACCTTCTGCCAATTTGAATAATTTTACCACATACTTAGGATTGTATAGGCTGTCTTTAAAATCTTCAGTGCGACGTGCAAGAAGAACGTTCAAACAACGTATTCACTTACCCAACAACACTTTTTGTTGAAATGAAAAATTTACGTCTGATTGAAAATCCATCTATATATGTGTCCCCTATGCACTCCTAAACCAATTACTTTTCGGAATATAGTTTTTTCTTCAGATGGTTTAGTGTATAATTTCAACACCTTACAGCAAGGAGAGTCAGCAGCGCTAAGGTAAGGTGGTGGAGCTTCACATAAAATAAACGCAAAACAACCGAGATAGATGTCAAATCAAGGTTATAAATGTTAATGAGTTTAATTCTGACATTCGCTATGTCAGTAAGTTGTAAATGAGCCCATAAGTGTGGGGGTGGGGGAGGATATGGGTAAAAGACCGTTACATAAAAGAAATGAGTAAACAACGGAGACTGGTATTTAACCCTGGCGTTATGGAAGTCACTGAGTTTAATTCTGGCACTAACCACACTGGCTAAGATGTAGTTTAGCCTAAGAGTGGGGGTGGAAGGGGGTGAAACAAATTTCCGTTTACAATCTTAAATTAGTACACCAATTTCTACCAATCTTTATACACATGTTGCTACGATCCAGGAACAAACACTGAGGGGTTAAGACATACCTACCGCCTCTAGGAGTGGGGTGGAATTTAAAAACATCAATAAACGACCATTATTAGCGTCGAATAAAACGTTTTCGGGATCACTTCATTTGATAGTGTTATTCTAGAATTTAACTGTCTAGATTTCTACTCCAAAAGACAATGAAGGGAAGCACCCTTACCGTATGTTTTTGGAAGGGGTTTACATAAAACGTAATGCCGAAAATACCGAGATTGGTGTCGATTCCGGGGGTTTAGGAATCGCTGAGTTTAATTATCGCATTAACAAAGGTGGTTCCACTTCGTGGAGGTGGACGCGGTTGACAAAGGGTTTTTGTAGTAGTTTTGATCCTCTTAAGTTACCGGGTAAATTTTAGATATTAGGATACCCGATATATTCTCTTTAGTTAATGGTTGTATTTCTGTACTCATTTAAGTTATCAGGAGTAGTTTTAGAATTCATTTAATTATCGAGTTTATTTATGGTTTTAATTCGTCGTGATTTTTGAACACTTTTATTTTATGTTTTAGGAAAATTCCCGAATACCACCAGTCATCATCCTGGTTTATTTGTTCGTTAGATGCCGGGGGGTGGGGGATCGTAAAGTTGTAAATTTGATAACACTGGCGCTAATGGTGCTGGTTAAATGAAATGTTTACCAAGAGGTTAGAGTCGAATCAATTCCTACTCCGGGAGAATTTAAATAAATACCCGGGTACTCAGCTAGTTAATAATAAGAAAGATAACCAAATATAGACAAAAGAAGTGATAATATAAATACCATTTTTACTGGGATCCTTGTGCCTTTCTTCAGATGCTAAGAAGAACCTAGAGTGACACAACTGCAGCAGCCATTTGAAGAAAGGGACTGTTAACGTAATTGTTATCGAGCAACAGCCGAAAGTATTGGCAGGGAAAACAAGTGAATTGTAGAATTAGTTTGTTTGATATTGTGCATATTTATTTCGCTAAAATGAATTACACCTCCACTCCGTTGCGATCACCACTATTACATTGCTCAAAGCTAACTGTTCAATATATGCTGCAGCAGGCAATCGCCTCCCTGCCCCTCAGACCAGCGTTTTTCCGAGCAACAAGGTCCGGCCATCCACGGCTTCCCCTCCACTAAATTACCAACACTGAACAGGGACAAAGATCCCAGTAACGTTGTGTGGTATTAGATTATCACTTCTTTGGTCTGTATTTGGCTATCTTTCTTATTATTATCTTTCATAAGCGTATTCCACAACCTTCTCAGAATACAATGTCTGTCTTTCATATTCTTTGGACATAATCGTGATAAAAATTGTCATTAGCATGAGATTTGCAATAGGTACCACAAGTGTCTTCAAAGATCCTTCAGTACTTTTAGCATTATTTGATGGTTTCATTTACGTAATTAAACACTTTCTGATTGCTGCTATAAATTGCAAAGCATTATGATTATTTATGATATAATAGCTTCAATATATGAGCTGTACCAAACAAAATAAAAACTATTTTTCCTTATTTGACGGATGGGGAACCAACATTGTGAATTTATTATACCTATCTTCACACCCAATTTATCCACGACTGGCCTGTAAGTTGCAGCACAATCACACACTACAGCACCTATGCATATTCCAGACTCCTCCAATTTACGCAAATACTGGTTTATTATGTATAGCATTTGCTAATAACTCATTCAGCAAACAATATCCAACACGAGTTTTTCAACTCCTGTTAAGAGCAGTTACTATAAACACTTGATACCTGGTTGTCCTCACTTCCAACATGCCACCAAACCTTCTTTCCATCCAATAATAATTTTTATATACCTTCATCAAACATAAGTGTTTCAAGGATAAGATCTGAATTATTCTGTACCTCTTTGATAATTTGTTAAAACACTATATTTTAATCACAAAAACATAAAAATTTTCTCCATCAGTAGCATAATACAACTCATATTTTCGGTGCATGGGACCTTTCAACAATGGCGGTCAGTGTTGTGTGTTACAGCCAACCAAGTATTATGTTTATATACCTCTTTGCACAAAAGTACGACTGGCAATGTGTCATACCAACTGCTTTCCTGGTGGCAGATAAGGGCTGCCTTCAGTTGACGGTGAAGTCACTCGACCATTCCGTTGCATTGGGGATGGAAAGCCGTTGTACGGTCTCACGCAGAACCGGTTCATATTCCCAGGGACTGTAAGAGGCGGGATTCGAACTGCCGACCCTGGTCGGTGGTTAAGACAGTTGGACAGCCAAAAGGGACGATACAGTCTCGGAAAAATGCGTCCGCGAATTCTTCGGCGGTGATTCACCACAAGGGGAAAACTTCAGGCCAACGACAAAATGATCGACGGGAGTGAGGAAGTAGCAGAAGTCAATAACAGGAGGAAAGTGCTGGAACTGCCCAGAAGGGGTAGGAAAATCCACGAAGGGCTCGCGGGCGTGACGTCCGACCTTAGTACGTTGGCAGGAGATGCAGGATCGGGCCCAAGCCCGGTAGTCACGTCGGACACCAGGTCATGCGTACCGGTCTCAAACTAATTTTGCTGACGCTGTGGCGCCCGGGTGACACAGGTTATCCAGTGACTCAAAAACTGCAGTTGATAGGCCGGGCGTTGGCCAGGTAACGGTTTACTCAGGATGCAAGACAGGTACGACCCTGTGTCGAGAAAACCGGCGTTGCTGTGACGGACGTAAACCATAAGGTGACTACCAGAAATGGCGGGCCCGGTCGTTGCAACTGCGGGCCTCCGTCGCCGTTTCCCTACCGATAAACGTAGGGCGGAAGACGCTTGCGCGCCCGATCTTGAAAGCGGAAATGGAATCAGCAGTTGGTCACATGGGATCTCGTTGCTGGAATGTTACGTGGCTTGCGAGAGAGTCGTTTAGGCGACTGGCTGCGAGAGAAACTACTACCCGGCGAGACGTCTGCAGAGCCCCTGCTCATGGTAGGAGACGAAGGACGGCCACTAGTCTTAGTGGTACAGGTCAATAGTTGGGAGCGCCACGTTGCAGGAATGTCGATCCTATGGCCTGGATAGGTGGCGCTGCGACCGTCCAAAGAGAGTTGAAGATAAGATCAGTCTGGCAAGCCAAATCATCCAGCCCCAAATCCGGCTTTGTCAGGAGAATTGCACGTAGGTAGGCGGCGTAACCATAACGAACGCAGGAGATAGTTTGGCCTTAACATTATCCAAATTTTGGTCTGCGGTTTGAATATTGTTTTGATATTCTGTTATGATTACGGAGCATGACAGGCAATTTGAATCGGCGTTGTTCCGTAATCTAGCAGAATTTTGTGGAGTAAAAGTACAGTACACTACAGCATATCATCCGTAGGTAAATGGAAATGTTGAGCGACTCCATAGAACGATAAAAACTGCAATCAAAGTCCATAACACGGACTCAATCACTACCTACGATTAGGTTACGACTTTGAAGAAAAAGGAGCTCTCAAGGAAGACCTAAATCACAGCACCACACAAATGGTGTACGGGAAGACAATCCGCCTTCCTGGTGTTTTTTTTTTAAAAAACATTTGTTTCTTGTTGTTGAAAACTTTGTCACCGAGCTCATTAGGAGGATTAAATCACTCAAGTCAGTGCCTACAATACACAAAACAAGACAATGTATATGTGCATAGAGACTTATTAACCTCGATGCATATATTCACAAGAAAAGAACTGGAACCTGCATATGATGAACCATTTTTGGTCAAAGTAATGACAAATTTTTCACACTGCTTGTCAATGGCAATTTTTCTGTTGACAGGTTACTGACCGAAGAGGATCCTACAACTACCAGCCAGTTCCAGACCCTAGACCTGTCAATCCAGAACCTTCATCGAGTAATGGTCCACAGACACCATCACCGCCGAGTGAAACACAGAAGACTAGAAGAGGCCGGAAAATAAAAAAACCTAGATTCCTGAATGTTGTGTTTTCTAAAAATGAACTAAAATGTATAACATTTTACTGTACGTGTATGAATATAATGTAATAATTTATATATACATAGCTTGCATCTTTTGACAATAATTCATGATATGAATTATGTGGCGTTTTTAAATGAAAAGAACTATTACGTGAAAACTATTAAACAAGATTTATTAACAATTTTAAAACAAGTATTCAAATTACAAAATATTTGTGAATTCAGGGTCTTGAACTGGGTTTGATAATGGCAGAATTTATATAATCAAAATCACAAAAATTACATTTATTTTATATGGGAATCAATGCATCTGAACATAGACGACATTTGTTGCTGAAGAAATAATACTAAAGATTGAATTTAAACAATTTCAATTTTTATCAAGAAATAACAAATGATCTGAATAATTAAAGATCTCATTTTATCGATAATTAAAGAACGATCTGACGTTTATCTTTTAAACGTGGTTTACAATGATTTTAAAGTTTTCTTTCTACTTACGGCAGCCCAGGTCTCATTTTAACTTTTCGTGCACAATTTTGGGGATATCACTGATTCTAAGTACTCACAGACTCTAATTAGCGCAGTTTGTTAGTTGGTTTAAAATAACTTTGTCGATTCTCGATGATTTACTGCAACCTGGATTTGTAGGTCTCGTGGATTTTTGTTGAAAATGCACCTCATTGGTTTTGTCTGTTGACTGAAGACTAGTTCAGTTTCTGCATTTTTGATATAACAGCGTACAAAAATTGTTCAAGTTTTCGTGAATTAGAATTTTAATCTGTACATCTCGCCGTTTACTGCCCAACTGTTCGTTCTTTTACTATGTTCTACTTGCTTTCCGCTGCCCAACTGTTCGTTCGTCTCGTAAATTTTGAGCGCGTAAAACCTTCTCGACCGATCAACAATACTTTCTTTGCGTTGCCGGTTTGTTGCGGCGTCCGCTATATCCACCAATAATGAGTCCTCTACAATTCAACTTTTCAGTTAGAACAATGCCTTAATTACCAATTACTACAATATGCATGGATGGATGTGTGTATATATACGTGTGTATATATACGTATGGATGATATTCAAAGTTGAAAATAATAGAGAGAAGTTAAGTTGACCCCAATTCATGTTTGATCTGCTGAGATGAATTTTTTCGAGAGTCAGCAGAGTTAGTGTATACATCGCGAGTATCAGATATAGCCAGACGTGCACCGAGTGTGTACCAAGTGCAAATGTGTACTTACGATAGAATAATAAATAATTGGTTGATAATAAATACATGTGTTTTTAAGTAAAGCAACAAACAACCATATTTGATCTAATAAGGAACACCGACTCTATTATTATTTAAAGTTTCCGTCTGTTGCATATTTGTTTCGTTTAATATGGACATTAATAAGTCGTCTTCCCCGTATATACCTATAGGTTTTACAGGGAGTATGTTCTTATTGCGGGTAAACTGCTTATTTCTAACTTTAATTATGCTTCTTCTCTAAATCAGATTGTGAATGCTCCCACCACCTGGGTTTTTCTCTCTGTTTCCAGGAAGAGATGCGTTCTGCTACCTACTTGGATTTCGCGCCCCCAGGCCACGACCTTCCCCAAGGTCTTGAGGTTTCAAATGTCAGCCTGGGTTACAATTATCCAGGCTGGCTTCTAGCACCACCTGTTGTTACGCAACCCACTGCCACGTCGAATACAACAAGATAGCAGCTGGACTTATGCTCACCCCGACTACCAGACATTCTCGCTGAAGGCCATGGTCGTCCGTAACGCGCATTGCTCTGTTGCGATCGCATCTTATTGTGCGACCCCTGGGGTCACCGTTGGGTAGAGTTGCACTTCCAGCTTATTGAGGCACCCTATCACCCGCGCAAACTCCGTCTAGATGCGCAACCGATCACTTGGTGCTCGCATGTACCTAGATTTGATACTTTTAAGTACAAAATATGCAAAAGCTACTTATAATTAGGAGAAACTACTGCTACAACATTCAGGAAGAAACTGAGGTATTCTGCACATACCTGGCATTTATGAAGCAGAAATAACTAATCATTAATCATCTCGCTTGGCGGAACGGCGGACCAGAAGAGGAAAAATGAAATGTCCCGCTCAACGGGACAACAGACTTCTGGACTCGGAAAGGACCGGAAAGAGTCAAAATGCCTCCCTTACGTTGTTCTCTGCCGAAGCCGTTGTCCCAATAGGTGCCATCTTTTCTCCTATTCAATATTTACTGCCACATAATTCCAACCCCCTATCAAATAAACTCATGCTTCCTAAAATATGCAGACGGCACTGCAATTCTAATGGCCAAAAAGACTACCACTCATGGTATCAACAGCTCAAGATTAACCTCCCATATCTGAAGAATGATTCGAACGATAGAGAAAAACTCCAAATCCATCAAAAACAGAAATTATCTATATCATACACAGGAATGACAAGAAAATAGATCTTTCCACTGTCCAGTAATTTATGGTACTCCTTCGAAACCACCTCACTGGAAAATACGTATTATCTTGGAGTCCCCTTCAATGCCTCACTCGGTCTAAATTGTAATTTAGATTTTTCTAAAAAGACTATTTTCCAGATTCAACATCATCAAATGCATCCGGTCCCACTCTTTATTCACATCGTCCAAAACACTGCTCCACGCCTATAAAACATTTATCCGCATAATTTTGTCTATGCTGTCGAAGGCTCTATCTTAGTTTCTCCGACACACCTTGGATATGGTTAGAAAGCCAGGTTATACGTTATTACCTTCGTATTCCTACTGCAAATCTTTTCGTCAATGCCAAAATTAAAAAATATTGCCCACAGACCGGAAGGAACCAAAATTAAAATACCAGTATCCTACTCATGCTTTCTATAGAACTATATCCAAGAATTTCTCTTCCTAATATCCCTTGCTATGTCAACCTGCCATTTGCTCCACATATACAGGTAAAATGAGTTAAAGTATTAATACGTATTGCAATTACCTAGTACGATAACAAGTTTACTACAATGTAAAACTTGACCAACCACTGACCCAGCTATACGGTGCTGCCTAGTACGCACTTGGATTCATTGTTCGGTCTCTTTGTCCCGCAACATTATCTCGCTAGCAATCGTGTCCTCATATGAATCTGAGTTTTGAGACTCATTTCCTCATTCCATCAATATGTTCTCAAAGGAACTGGCGTTCTCGGGGATACCAATCGCCATCCGTTTTCTTGCCAGTGGGGATTCATTCACAAGACTTGAATATAACTTCGATTCCAAACAGATTATATGCAATTTCACCCCTGAAGTTTGTGAGGCTATCATCATTGCTCTGAAGACCTAACCTGTGCGTAGTTGTACAATTTTCTTAGACGAAATTCTGCTTCAAGGAATGTTTCACTCCAGATGTCCCTTTTGATTCGGAAGATCCTGATGTAAATATTATACCTGGAACAGAGATATCAGAGGTTCAACAACCATAGTCAATGATAAGCGTACAGAGTTCTCGAAGGAGAACACCAAGAGATCCAAAGAAAATCCGATACGAATTTCATAACTATTTCATATGACTAGAAGGTTGAGTTCATTGGCAATCAAATATGATTAAAAGGAGCGATGTTGTGAACTTGTAACTTTGTAAATATTAATATCAATACTTTTTAGTATTCTAAGCTGTTACGAACTATACTGTAAGTATATTAAATTGCTTTCATAATGTTACTCAATTTCAAATTGGTGACAGTAAACCCTATAGTAAACACCTCAGCATGACGTTTTAATTGCGCACAGTTTGCTTAAAAAGTCCTACCCTTCAATACACTGTACAAGGTTGGCACATCGGAGTCAGTACCGCGGAAGTGCTTTCATACCACGATGCGTTCATAATTTTGCGACGCACATTCCGAAAGCTAAGCACAGTCTCGGAGTGCAGATGGGTGATTATTAAACGATCACCATATGCCACTTTCAGTTTTCACTGATGGATTTTCACCGGTAATGATATCCGTACTGAGTCATTGAGAAAACTGTAGATTTCTTCCATAGCAGTTGCCACATTATTATTGACAGGACGTTCTCTTTCTTTAGCGGCTGAAAGTTTCTTAGAAGTTTTTGCAGAAGTTGGCAGAGAAAGTCCCATCAGCTACCACAAAATCATCGACAATACTCTTCCGTCTTGATACTTTTCGTCCCCATTCGTCCCCCCGTTGAGTGGCAGCATCTAAAATGTTTTTCTTCATCAGACATAGGTCAACAGGTTTTTTACTGTTTCTACTTAAACTCTTCATAACTATTTTCACAGCAATAAATAAACACTTGCCATTGAAATCAAATTGAGAACTCGCTTGTGAAGACAGTGGCTTGTTTCTCAAAGCAGCAGCAATGCTGTCTGGTCAACATACATCGCACATGATACACCTCTCAGTCATTATGAGGCAAAGGTGGAATTACAGTGTACCCTTCTTATTTCACATTCAATTCCCGTTATCATCTTGAAGACATACACACAATCTCAGTGATCGTCTATCGCTCTGTTCAGTTCCTGAGTTTTTAATAGCGTTGATGTCATAGTTAATGTTTACATATTGTGTGAAACTATTATATATATTGTAATACCAATTAAACAAGCCATTAATTGTTTCAATATAATTAAATTGTTACCGGTACGAATGCGTAAAGGCGACAATCAAGGCGGGGTTTTCCTTTGTTTAGAAATGGATACTGAAAAACCGCACGCTTGGAGAACGGCAGTCTGGAATCGGCGATGACTGGTGAATGAGTCTAAAAATCTGCGTACGAGAGATGAAACAGTTAAAAGTCGACGGGGAGATATAATACAGTTCAGTTCACCTAGAGCAGCAAACAGTAAAGTCTGCAGATATAAAGTACGAATGGCGAGAATCTGTATTTTTACATGAAAGCAAGCAAATATTTTACGGAGAGATTCACTTAATAATTTGCACACGGAGAAGCAAATGGTTGCTTCACGCTGATTGAACAATTTTCGCATAGAGGAGACCGGTATCCACTAGCTGACCAAAGGGGGCGGCTCATCCGAGGTTCCAGATAGCAGAGGACGAGTATTTCAATCGTGTGTATCAAAAATTTCAATGAAGTGTAGAGTCTGTGTAAAAATGGCTTTTTAGTGTGGTAGTTTTCAAGATACAAGAGAGAGATCTGGTACCAGACAGACATTCCGTGAGTAACAAAACTTTTATACAAATTTGTAAACGATAATTAAAAAGGTCTAGTCAGATTTCGTTCAGTTTTCGTTTTATTCGGTATTCTTTTCACTTATCTTCATATTGTTTTAGGTTAACTTTTTATATTTGAATTGTTAATTGTCAGTTTATACATTGCTTTTGTTCTCATTATCAAACACAATAGTGACTCTGAGATATAGAGATCCGACGTATTTGATTGTAATGATATAGGAATTGTATTTTCATAAATGCCACGAATTAATAAATGAAAAATTAAAGTATTTGTTGTTAACTGGATGAAATTCGGCGTGTAAAATAGATCTTATACAATGTAAATTTATCAATAATAAATTTTTAAATATAAATAAATTTTCGTTTATTGATTCATTATTTAACCCTAACAAGGTGTTTATTACATAAATGGCTTCACCAACGTGGGGCAAATTAATCATTAACCAGTTATTTATTACAATATATATATATATATATATATATATATATACTAATTATATATATATATATATACTAATTAGGAAGGCCATTAATTGTTTAAATATATAATCTTTGATTGACGGCGCAGACTGGTTATAGATGACGGTTTTTATTTGTATCTGTTTGATGACTCATTTTAGAGGTGGATGCCGGCTCTCATTAAAATCTGAGTGTGCAGCGGACAAAGTCACAAAGAGTTGAGTGACATCGGGTTTTGTTTAGCGGTGTCAGTCTCGGACAAGTAAGTGACAAGCTCTGTTGATATTAAATTGGGAGTACTGTTGATTGGTTGATTTAAAATTAGTTTGACTGATATCGGGATCTTCATCGCCGAGACCGTGGGAACTCCTAGCGTAAGAACTTCGAGTGTTGTGAGAACCACGCATGGTATATGGAGTCTTTCGGGTGCCAGAGCGCAAGAGGGAAGGATGTAGGAGTGTGGTGTCAGAGTTGGAAGGAGATGGACGTGTAGTGTGGAGTTTGAGTTGGAAGGAGATGGACGTGGAGTGTGGTGTCAGAGTTGCAAGGAGATGGGAGTATTAGTTGAACACCAGAATTGAACTCTGTTTTTGGTGTTTGTTGAGAGATCTAGAACATTTGGAATATACTGAACGTATTGGAGTTGGCAATCATACTGGCCAATTGAATGGTGGCCGCGGGCGAAACATCTTCAGTACGTACGAGGAGTCAGAAGTCTGCAGTCTGGAGTCTGAGAGGATTAAAGTAAAGTGTATGTGATTGTGAGTGTTTTGATGCACATAATGGTCATTCTAGTGTAGTGTGTTTCCAAACTCCAAATACAAGAATAGTAAGTAGCAAATTAATAATAAATAACTATGTAAACGTTAAATAAAGTGAGGTTAGTCAGATTTCGTTTATTTTAACTTCATATTCCGTGTATTTGTTTAAATTGTAAATTTTATTGTATTTCGTGATTTGTGTTTTTCTTATCAACCCAGTGAAGACCCTGAGATAAAGATTTTTGATTTGTTTGTAAAGTAAAAGTGTATGGTCTTGAATGCCACAAGATTATAAAAATAAATTGTTTTGTAAAGTTGATTTAAATGTGGAATAATAAAGTAGGGATATTGAATTGTATTTTGAATGAAAAAATTTGTTTTGTTTTATTAATTCAAATTGGAGTAATTTAAATCCCTTTCAAGTTCATTGTATTTTGTGCTCTAATGTGGGCAAATTAATTAGTCTTCTAGTTGTTTATAACATTTTGGCAACAAATTGTAATTATATGTTTGGTTCGACAAAGCTATTTAATTTAAATTCCCTCTTATTGGTTATTACAAGAAATGGCTTCCACAATGTGGGGAATTTCAGATAGTTTCAGAGCTATAAGCAAAGAACTAAAAAACAACACCTTAAAGAGCACTCTCACCCTAGGTCGCCCACTTTATTTTATTTAAACTGACGTACCAAGGATCAAATATGTCTATTTTGAAAACTCCGGGATTTTTCTTTCGATTTGTTTAATTTGACTGGGCTTGCAATTTGCCATATATTTATCTGTACAAGGCAAAAATTCACAACCCAAGTATATCTATGGACTGCAAATCGTTAAATAATTCAAAACAAAAATCAGTCCTCGAGTTAGTGTTACATTAACACCTCATCTTTATTTAACAACAAGTAGCTTTCGACAATTAGTCATCTGCTGAAAGATAGCTGAAATTAAAAAAATATAAAATTACACATCAAGTAAAGAAGAAACTTCGTCAAGGTGAACTTGGTTAAAATTAAGTTGTGTTTAACTAAAGTACTGATTTTTTTGTTTGAATTATTTACGCAAAAAAACTGTAAAACCATTTGTATTTTCACTAGGATTCTACATATATTTTTTAAACGTAAAACCATATTTTTAATACTCTTTTAAAAAAACATTAATTATTAATTTTAAAACCGAAGTATTACTTTCTCATTTAAATTTGGCTACTGATTAAATACATTGCGTTTAATTAGTAAAATTACCATTTTATCAATTATCAGTCTTTTAATATAAATTTTATATTCTTGAAGTAAAAAAAAATTAATTCATTACGTTTATATAATGTTCGCCGAAACAGACGACTGAAATGTCATCCTACCAATGAAAGGAAGGATTAGTTCATACATTATTTGAGGATTTGGGTAGGTGAAAATATATTTTTCAATTATTTTCGAATGTCCATTGCGTTACTTGACATTACATGAAATATTCAAGGATACTCTTCAGTGCTCAAACACTCACTTCACAAATTGTATACATCAACCGAGATTCTGGCCATAATACTAAGATAAATATGCTACGTATTTTTTTAAAATTTATTAGACAAAAATTTTATCCTAAGATTATTTGTTAGTTACATATAGTTTACAGTGTATACATATTAAATTATGTACATAATTAACCTGGGAACTTGATAATTAATCCAGCAATTAATTTGCAAATTTTTCTTGTATCTTCGTCTGTCTGCGGGGCATAAATTGTTGGGCAATGAGGGTTCACTGGGGATGTTAAGTTTTATGGGTTGGATGGAATGGGTGGGTGGAGTCTGCGGGTGTGATGATTGGATGGGTTAGGAGGTGCCAGAGTGTTCTGGAAGAAGGATGAGGGCGATAGGGCATTTTATTTTGAGGCGACGTGAGTGTAGTGGTGGGGAATGGATGCTATGGAATTGCTGAACCGTGGTGTTAGAATGGTCGAAGGTGCTTTTGATTAGTGAGGTTACGGATTTAGGGATTAAGCCGTTGACTTTGGGAAGTTCAATGTCGTGGTGAGTGGGTTTCAGGGAATGGAGCGAAGGATTATGTTTTGTTTTGTTTGCATTTTGGCTGAATGGGTTTCGACTGTTGCTCCCCATATGGATAAGGCGTAATATCAGGTGGGTTGTTTTATGGAGAGATATACTAGGCGTTTTGTGCTGAGGGTGAGTGGTGATTTTTTGTTCAGGAGGGGATATAGAGTTCTGAATTTAACGTTGATTTTGGAGAGGAGGTGTTTAATGTGTGGATATCCAAGAGAGATTTGAATCCTAGGTAGGTGGTTTCTGTTTTTGTAGGTATTTCTCCGTTGTTAATATGGGACGGGGGGATTTAGAGAGGTGGATTTTTGGTTAGTGTGAATGGGACGGTTGCTGATTTGGTGGGGATGATGCTGATGGTTTGGACCAATGCTGATTGAAGAGGTTGGATATTGGATGTGAGAGCGGAGGTTTGGTAGGAGATGGGAATGTCGCCTGCGAAAAAGATTGTATTAGTGGTGGGATGTTGTGGAATATCGTGGGAGAAGATGTTTTATAGGGGGACACCTGCGATGAGGTGGGCTTGGAGATGTAATTATTTATTTTGATGGAGAGGTAGTTGAGGAGTATTCTGTAGTGGGTGTAGTTTAATTAATTTTTGATTTAATAAGAAGGGAAGGGTGATGGATTTTGTCGAAAGCTTTTTCAATGTCTATAAAAGTTGTGAAGCAGGATTTGCGTTAGTCGAAGGAATTGTTTATGGGGTTGAAGAGGGAGTATAATTGATGGTAGCAGGAATGTTTTGGGCGAAAACCATATTGTGTGTCGGGAACTAGGAGGAGAGTTGGTTGATTAAATGAGGGAGAAGTAATTTTTCGAATAGTTTGGAAATTGTAGGAAGGAGACTTATAGGCCGGTAATTTTCAGGGTGGGATTTTGGCTTGTACGCAGTGGCAGCTCCGGGCGACACACTCGTCTCCGTCCGTCTTTTTTACGTCGCCGGACGTGGGCCATAAGCTTCATCAGTCGACTAAAATAATGTCTCCGTCTTATATATTATCTTTGCTCCCTTATTTTTACGCTAACTCTTCTGCTTTCCCATTGTCGTTGCGTTTTTTTCGCTTTTGAGTTTTGTCATCTGACTATTCCAGGTGTGTCTCTCTCGGCTATAACATATTTTCTTCAGCTGACGAAAACAACAAGGCTTCCAGAAACGTTGTGTGGTATTTATATTATCACTTTTTTGGCTACTCTTCTTCTTATTAATTTTCAATAAGACGTATAGTTTTCATTTCAGTAATTAATATCATTGTGTTCTGCGGGGGATGTATGCTATTGCAAAATTAGAGCTGGGAATACGAGTCCAAACAATTGTACGAATGTAAACGTACTAAGTTCAATCATATCAAGAGAGGACTATCGACTCATTCGCACTGGACGATATCTTTGACAAAGCACTTAGATAAAAATAATTTTTTAATCATTTTATCCACTTGTCGGCTGTTTCGAGTTGTGAATGAATAGTTTGTCAGCTTACTGAACCGGGCAGTTCAGTATTATATACATTATTCCACCTAAACGGCGTTATAATATTATTAAAATCTCATGTTGGGCGACATCACTAACCGTAATTCTACAAATATAGTGTCGCCTACCGCATAACTGGGATTTCTCTAACAATGAAAATATTTAGTTTCATTCTGAGCGGTTTGAAAGATTACAAAAGTGTGAAATACATTTGATTATAATGGCTTCTCTTCCGTACATCAAAAAACATTCAGAGGTATTTTACGCTGATAGCGATGAGGTCATTTAACAACGAAAATAAATTAATTTTTAAGTTCAAAATATTGGATCTACGTTTTCAAATAACTATTCTAGTGTCAATTTCTTGCGTACATTATCTTTTAATTAAAGTAAATTTAATTTATTTTTCAGGAATTGCCATTAAAGATTCCGCCAGCTTCTTTACTTTTAGTGTCCGTGTTGGGTTCGTTGGTATTGGCAGCTTGTTCAGTTATTCTACTAGGACCTGAAGATAGAATTTCAATTATTAGAGGAACATGGCTTTCAGCTCTTGGCCTTGTCTTTTTTGTTTCTTTGTTTGATCTGTTAAATCACTTTGCCCTTCAAACACGTATGGGACAGATCTTTCAAAAAAAATATGAGCTCACAATTGTTGAAGTTTTAGATATCTCAAACAAGTAAGTTTTAGCTGTGATTGTATTAAATTAAAACATATTTTTCCAGTTTGATATTGCTCAATTATATACTTTTAATCTTCAATTCTATGTGCTTTTGGTGAATTAATGTTTTAAATTTGGGACTTAAGTATTTAGAAATAAAAAATTATGGTATTTGTGCATTTTAGTAAAAGGTACATGGTAATAAAATCATTCAAATTTTCAATGTTTGTAATAAGATGATCATTATTTGAACTTGCTAAGACAGTAAGTTAACCATCAATAGCTTGATAGATTTTGATTTAACAGTAAATGAACTAGCCGATTGCATTCCTTAATTAGAATAGATAAAAACTTCTAGCTTGCTTTAAATTTTATCTGAAGTGATGTTCACTGCATGCTGGCCAACAGCACAATATAAAATTAATAGACTTTGATACAATCTCAACTGGGCCAGGAATTGAACCTAGGACCCCTTCTAAGTACATGTTCGTTCTACCCACTGGGCAATGCTTTTCAATTTACAGTCACGTGAGCTTTCTTAATCTATTACATAGACTTGAAAACAGGCTCCCCATTTAATTTACTGAATCAGATTTTTCATGGTCTCATTTTAAGACTGCATTGAAGAGTGAATATTGTGTGTATATTTGTCTTTAGTTTGATACCTGGTCCACAAGATTTTTCTATCCTAATTAGTTAATTTGTCGTCCAACACTTAATTCAGTTTCACAACCATTAGAGCCAAGCTTTCATTGTAAGCATTTATTCTGATCGTGAATTAAAACATTGTACCTATAATAAATTTACATATTGTAGCATCCAATTCTTTTTGGAAGTTTACAATAAGAAACTGAACTCTGTACAATTGTAAATACCTGCAATTTCCACATAAAAAAACAGAACCCTCTTTATGTTGACAAAGTGACTTTGTTTTGCCTAGTTTGGCAAACTAGCTTATGTATTTGAATTTGTGAGCTTACAGGGTCCCTTATTAGTTCTACCATGCTAATCTATGATGGGATTTTTTTCTAATGTGTCATAGGTTCTTGGGAAATTTCATCTTATTCAACTCTCCCTTTGTTTTTATCCTATTCAATAACCTTTTTGTCCATACTGAGGATCTCTCCACTGTGCTTAACCTACTTGGAAGTGGTTTTTGATTCTCTCCAATAATATAATCAGAAATTTATGATACAATGTGAATTCACTACAGTATCAGTTTTTATCTATAAATTTAATTGTTTTCAAATTGCTAACTTGCAATTTGTCTATGATTGTGGAAAATATACTGCACAATTAGGTCGTATACACATTACTTTATATAATTGAATTTTATGTAT
This sequence comes from Zhengitettix transpicula, assembly GCA_037074705.1. Taxonomy (NCBI): domain Eukaryota; kingdom Metazoa; phylum Arthropoda; class Insecta; order Orthoptera; family Tetrigidae; genus Zhengitettix; species Zhengitettix transpicula. The sequence goes on along the minus strand of CM073591.1, from coordinate 180,514,509 downwards.
TGAATACAAATTTTATTAATTTTTGATTTTCATGGATTTCTTAAGAACGGCATTCAATATTATTGTCAATATATTGCACAACAATATTCAACCATCATATTGGAAGATTGTACAAAATAGGTCAATCAAAAAGGGTTAGATATTTATTGTGCAATATGAAAAGTATTGTATCATTTGTTGGTGATATTGTACAATATTGGTTCAGTTCTGTATCTGCAGCAATATATTGTGCAATATTATTGATGATAATATTGATCATCTAGGTGCACCGTTATTAATATAGCTTTTATTTCATTGATGATATGTTTAAGGTTGATCAAGATCTAATCATTCATTTCCCCTTTTCAGAACTGTGTCTGCTGTTCAAGCTCTCCTGTCATGCATAACAGGTTCAATTGTCTGTATTTGGTCCTGTACTCGAAATTTCCTTCGTTCATCGCATTTTATGTCTGAAGCTTATGCTTGGTTTGGAGCTTCCTACTTTTTTTATGATATTTGGTCAATGTATATGGTACATCGTACTAGTCATGATGGAGTACAACATGGCAAAAGAATTACCCGGTGGAATAATTATATTAAGAAGCAGCCGATGATTTTGCTCCATCACCTCTTTATTGGTTCCTTTGGTTTCTTAGTTATAGTTGTGAGTATTTTCAGTGAATTATTATTACCTTATTCAGTAAATTCAAAAACAATTCTGTAAATGGTGTGGCTTTAGTTTGAGTAAACGAACCACCAAGTAGTTTGTGATGGCATCACACAGATACTTACAGCATGCACTATTCCAAAAGACGTTTCCTTCATTCAACACACAAAAACATCATCTTAACAGCAAAAAGGTTTTGTGCAAGGTTTTTGACTGTTAAATGAAAAAAACTTCACCACTTTATTGATGGCTCAGTTAATTTGGTATCATATATATGTATATATCTCCATAATTGAGAGATCTGTACATAATTATTTCTAAAGGGGTCTTAGAATCTCTCATATTATCCATATATGAAGGAATTTTATTTTATGTTGACATTTACTCAAACTTTAGTGACCCTCTCAAAACATTGTACTATTTATATATATTTTAACTTTTGGGATGTAGTAGTTGTCAACAAAGTAGAGTACTATTAAGGTAATAGAATCCTATTTCTATATACTTATAAGATTGTCAAAACTATAAAAACATTCCATTATTTAAAGATTACTCTATTCAATAAAATAAAAATAATAATAAATGGAAACATTAACTAAATATTTGCTCATGGGTTTGTTTGTCACTGTTTCTTTGTAATAGTGCTTAATTATTTGCAGACCATTTAGTATTACTTGAGGGAGTAGGTGAAATCTGCAAAGTGTATTACACAATTTTAGGGTGTTTTCATGCCTATCTTGTAGAACAAGGATCAGATTTAGTGTTTCTCTTAAAAGAGAATAACCCAATAATTTTTTCCACAAATTAAGATCCAACTGATGCATATTTCTGACTATATTTTATTTACTACAGTTATAAAAAATTACATTTGCTTTTTCTGCATAAATAACACTGACTATAAACCAGCCATGAAATCACAAACTTGCATCCTGTATTACAACCCACACACCCAATATTAGTCTCAAGTTGATGACACATGACAAACAGATGGTTTGGCATACTTGTATGGCTAGTTTCCAGCAGACTGAGTGTGTGTGGTGACATTATTATGAAGTAGCAGGTTCTTTGACTTGATATGTAAATTTTCATCCCCACCTTGCCCTGTCCTTATCTTCTTCTTTCTCCCTTCAAGTCACCTAGTATATTTTCTTCAGTCCATATGTCATTTGGTTACATCACACAGTACACAATTTCTTATCAGGATGTGTCTGATCCAGTTTGCCTTTTTCATAAACTGTAGTCAACATGGATCTCTTCTTCATTCACACTTTTATAAACATTATCATTATTAATTAATTTTTAACATTTCTGTCCACTTTATATTTAATTTATTTTCCAACACCACATTTCTGAACTTTAAAGGGATTTTCTCCCTCTTTGTTAGTGTCTATGTTTATGATCCATACAAAGCTGTGCTCCAGGTTCTACTGAATTTGATTGGTTTTTGAGCAGGGTTCTTTTATTCAGGAATGCTGTATTGGCTATTGCCTTATTTTCTTCATTCTTCAGCCATCATTTGTGTTCTGGCCAATGAACAATTGCACATTGTATGTTGACACTACTGGCTATTTCTCCTTGGTCTAATATTTTGCCAATGCATCATGAAATTTTCTCAATCTTATTGTCATCACAATCTGATGTTGGCAAATACCCTTGTTCTATTAATTTGTTTACTGGATCTGCACTTACTTTTATGATCATCAAATAATAATTTATACAATACTTTAGAAACACTAGTTATAAATTAATTTTTCTTTGCTGTGGCCACTCCCCTTACTGCATGATTTCTACCTGAATAAAACATTTTATAGTTTCCTGAGCCTATTTCGCCCTGTTCTCTCCATCTCACCTCACTTAGTTCCTGTATACTTACTCCATTCCTACTTTCAAATATTTCAATTTTCCTACTTTATTCAGTGTTTTAACATACCTCTTCTATTTTTAAATTTTGGATGTTTTGAAAGGAAGACCTTATCCCGAGATCTGAATGGTGTGAGTGTTGTACCTTTGCAGTATTTTGCTTCTGTAAGAGCAATCACAGAGTGACTGAAGTTGCTTCAGGGAATAACATAATGTGGTAGTTTTCCAATTTCATTTCCAATCACAGTACTTCATCCACCACTCCTATCACTGTGATTTGTTCATTTCCTTCTGTAGCGATTAATGCCACTGCTGCCCGATATTAGTTTGCCTTGTCTGTGAAAGATATTTTGTTTCCCTCTTAACACCTGCATCTGGGAGACATTCCCCTATCTCTGATCCACCAGCAGGCTCTCTTTAATAATTCTTTTGGCATATTTGCAGAGAAATGAAATGTAATCAGCCAACTCAAATGGCTGATTGGTTGTAACTTGTTGAGTCAGTTTTTCAGATCAAACATTTCTCCTCAAATGTTATAAAAACTATATTACTATATCCATTATAGAAATAGAACACAGCTGTAAGGTGATGTTTACAATTTATAATACATTACTAGAAGAGTTCTCGGCTTTGTCCGAGTTTCTTTATATTAGGCTTCGGAAGGAATTGTAATGAGGGTAAAAATGCAGTTCCGTCTTGGTTTGTGCATATCATTTATGCATTGTTAAGTTGTAAATATTAGTTTTCTTTGCTGTGAACAATGTTATTGTAATAAAGAAACTGTCAATAAAAATTTTGTGCTACCTCAATTGTTTGAAGGGTAAGATTTGCAAAATTTTTGCTCTGAACTATAATTTGCATGATTTTATATATACAAAAATTTGTCTGATTTTTATTTCAATATTGGAAAATGGCTACTTAAATCAGTCTTCTAACCTATTCTCAAGCAGTAATTGAGATTCATTAAATAAAATTTTTTCAGGCATCCACCTTTAGATAGAACATTAACCTGGAGGTCATGTGAGGTGCATGATGTCATTCCTTATGTAAAATTATTTCTAGGTCCAAATCCTAGATTAATTTTATTGTTGACATTGGTTCATTGATTTATAGTTTTCAGGTAAGGATTCTTATGAATATAGGAACTTAAGAATTGCGTTTTGCTATTATTTTTCCTGTTCTTTCCAGTACTTCAGTATTCTGAATTAAGATTTTGTTGAAAATGGTATTCAGGTTGTTTCTTCTTCTATTTGTCTTTGTGGCAATTGAATCATGTTGATTCTCCAATTTAAGTCTTAATAGTTCATAAAAGTTGAATGCCATTAAATATTTAAAATCTCTCCGACTTCAGTTATTATGAAAAGCAACCATATTGATTTTCCCTATATATTCAAATATCTAGTAGGATTATATAGAGCTATTATTAAAGTACAGATCCAGTACCATAATATGTGTTTCTCTGCTTCCAATTGATGAAATTTAAATAGATCACCAGTATCACAAAGTTTTCCTCAATATGTTTTTGTATTGTCTTTGCATTTTCATACATAAATATTTTATCAAATGTATGGAATTAATTAGTTGTTTATTGTTTCTCTTATAGTTTAGGACAGTTCTCTAAATGCTATGTAAACCAGAACTAATGACATTAATTACATAAAAGTATTTGTTTCAGTACCTCCGTGGTGGTTTAGGGGATTGTGTTTTTGGTTTTGTGTACCTCATGGAGCTGAGTACACCATTTGTGTCATTCCGGGGCATTCTCAGCAAATTAAAGGTTATTAGGCTTTTTTTTGTTTCTTTATGTTACAGAAATGGCTTCACATATTTATTGAATTGTTTGTTTTTCAGATGAAATCTTCTCAGCTGTACGTTTTCAATGGTTTAGCGATGCTAGTCACCTTCTTCTTCTGCCGTGTGGTGATGTTTCCTTATGTGTGCTACCTATATAGCCAACTTATAGGATTACCTTATTGGGAGGTAAGATTAATAATTGAAGGTTGCTTTTTAAACCTTTGTTTTTTATTATTATTAAGGAAATTAATGTTTCACAGGATTCATGAATTACTTTAAATGTTTTTTATTATTGTTCAATAAGTTTTACTATATTGTCAAAATAATATGTTTATATTGTATTACAAGAACATTCAAACTTACAATTATTATTTAAAATTGTACAATATAATATGCATGCCTTGATCTTTCTCTCCCCTTCCCATTCATAAATCATACTTGAAGGAACTATTTACTATATAAGATAGAATGAAGTAGGAGAAATTGACATTTAAAGATAAAACCCTTTAATTCTTTGTTTTACATGTTGGAAGACTAGTTCCCACAAATTGATCTATTGATGATGCTAGATGAAATTATTTGGTCGTGGCAAACATAATGTCTTGGCATTGAATAAGGATTGGGCACATTTTGACTGTAAAGAGGTTTTTGTACATTGTCTCCAAGCTGTCTGTATCTTACACATATATTGTCAATAGCAAGGTTGATTCCATTTTGATATCTATATCTATAGTTGGGTCAGGCAGAATCACATTGAGTGTGGAAGGGGTACTTCTATGAGATTGATGGAAGGTGATCTACCGTTCAACCCTTTTTGGACTGTAGTGATAGTGTTGCTCGGCCACTGTTGTGTGCAAGAATTTTATGACAGATTTGATGTCACACTTGATGAGTTGCAGTTCATGTGCCTTATTAACTCTGTTTTCTCTGTATATGGCCAGTGTTTTTTTCATATGATGTGGAGTGATGAGTCAACTAGTGAATGGATGGATGCTGAAAGTTGTAGATGCTAAGAATTGATTAGCAAGTAGTTGACAATGTGGTTTGACTGGTAGAACTTCTTTCAACATGTATGCGGCCTTGTGGAGTTATTATGTGGCATCCATTTGCAATTGTGAGCGCAGAGTTTTGTGCATGCTGTAGCTTTGTAAGATACAATGGGGCTGTAGTGTGTAGCCAAATAAATTACTATTGACTGGCTTTGTATGTTGTTCCTATGGTCTCTTGTTGCTGTTCCTGCTTAGAGTGGGATAGATACTGGAGAATTTTATTGTGTTCATAGACTTTTGCTGCAGTTAGTTTTGCACGTGTCATGTTACTTCTGGGTCGAAAGTTTCTCCGAATGATTTATGATTTAGTTCAATTGGAAGGATGTTGTTTATTTTCACATTTGGATGAACATAGATAAGCTTACTGGGAATTAAATGTTTCAGCTTGGAAGTAAGTTTTTCCTTATCCATGTAGATAATGTGGTAACCATTTCACCAAGAAAGGTCCTACAATTCAGTCAATTTTTGGACAAGAGTCATTAGATCAACGGTGTCTGATAGTTGAAGCAGTCCAGAGATTAGGGATTAGTGTGGTTGCAAGTGATGTGGCCAGTAGATGTTAAGTAATGAAGGATAGCCTGCAATATTTATCTGAAGGACATAGCTAGCTTTGTATTGCTGTTTTTATGCACAGTGGAGTAGTACAAGGTTTAGTCATCTGACCAGCACTTTTTAATGTATACTTAAACGTCCTGCTGCTCACACGCTATGGAATTAGTATGGTGAGCTATGGCCTATTGCCAATCACCTCGACAAAGATTTGGCCCACTTCCCTGTTACTCAACGTTTCATCTGCCTTCACATTGTTCAGTCAATGAGCACCTGAAAAGCTAAATTTTCATCCAAAGATAAAATAACACAACAAAATCCTTCTGGTTAAATGAAATCCTAAAATTATTTGAATAACTTCCAACCTGTGACCAATATTTGTGGTGTGCAAGACTTACTGTGGCATAGTTCCAGAAAAACAATCAAATCCTCTGGCCCCAAATGATAATAATCAAAATCCTTGGTATTGGAGAAGTTGGAGATGAGAAACGTAGTAATAATTAGATAAAATAGTCAAATGATGGACAAAACAAAGTTATGTGATGAAATTAGGTTCTATGGAGAAGTGAGGGCAGTACTATCAAACATAAGAATATAATATCTCAATAGTTAAGCGGATCACAGAATAGTTTTTATTTTTGAATTGGAATGTGTAAGTCAAGTAGTTTTTTCTAGAAATTCAAATCTAGGAAATAAAAGGTTGTAAAAGGTGTTTGATTTTGTTGGTGATCTTGCATTGGTATGTAGAGATGTTTGTGTTGAAGTATTAAAAATTTGGCTTGTATAAGCTGATCAAACAGCTCATTGAAGGACTAAAACCAATTGCAGTGAGAATTTTATGGAAAGGTAAAATGCAATATGTCCATATTATATTCGTTTGTATTATACAATATAAATGTATAAACTTGTTCGAAATGATATACAAAAAAACTTGCAGTTTTCCCAAATTCAATGCTTTAAGTTTAATGGCTAAATGAAAATTGAAAATTGAGAAAAATAGCCAAATACAGACAAAATAAATGATGTTATAAATACCACACAATGTTTCTAGAAATCTTGTTCCTTTCTTATGTTGCTAAAAAGCCTTGAGCAACACACATGCACAATTCAGTTGACAACACTTGAAAGCTTTATAGAAAACAAAGAACCTAGAACAACATAACTATCTGCATAATTCAGTTGTCACTCTAGGATCTTGTGTTTTTCTTTAGTTTTCTTAGCACATGTGTGGTATTTATATCATCACTTCTTTTGTCTGCATTTGGAAATTTTTCTATTATTAATGGCTAAACCTCTGAAATATTTTAGTTAAACCATTAAATTCTAAGTTTTACCTAAATATTAAGTATATATTATGTTCAACTTAATAATTCCTGACTTTTTCTATAGGCTATCATCACTCTTCCAGTGGGATGCAAAATAGGTATTGCAATTCTAATGATTCCACAATTTTACTGGTTCTTCCTCATGCTTCAGGGTGCCATAAAAGTGTTTTGTCATAAAGGTAGAAAGAAAATTTCTCAAAGTTGATTTTTATTTTTAAGTGTTAAGGTTCTGTATAGCTCAGGATTTATTTAGGGAAACTAATGCTGCTAGGATGTAATTGTTTATTTACCCAAATTACATTTTTTTGTACATACAGTGTAGAAAATACCAAAAATTGTTAATTGTTATAGAATATCTTTTGTGATATATTCCCATTATATGTTGATTATATTTTATGATGTAATTTTATAGTTGACAATATGTAGTTTATTTTGAGGTTATTTATTTGCTTTAAAATTCAGAAGTACTTTTATCAATGAATTGGGTCTGAAAGTGTAAAGATATGTGTTCAACATAATATATAGATTGTTCCTAATTCATAAGAATGCAGGTTTTTGTTCCTTGATATGAATCTAAGATGTTTATAACATGTAAGTAATCTAGTATTGGATTAGTAATAATCAAGAGTACCATTTGGTACAAACCAAATTAAGTTGTATATAAATTATTAATAATTACCATTGAATAATGTTAATTTCTTTTCTGTTTCCCAACTTAAATAATATTAAATGGTTAAACAACAAGCTAATTATAAGCATTTGAAATTCAGTTCAGTTGTGCAGCTTATTTTAAGTATGTCTAGTTTTTTTCTGTCAACTGTGGTTATTTATATTTTATGTAAATGCACATATTTATTTTGCTTTAAAATACAATATTAGTTTTTATTAGTGTATAAATGTAACCTTTGCTTATACATGGGATATTCTGTTTATAAGTTTACTTTATAGAGTAAATTTCTGCTTAATTTTAGAATGAGCAGTAAAAACAATTTGATTTTAATAGTGCTCGTTATAATAGTAGCATGCTCTAATTTGCTGCATAACATAAATTCAATTTAAAATATTGTGTACTTAATATTTTCTGAAACTTTGGAATGAAAATATATATTCTTAAAATGGTAATTTCATACAATACACAAGAAATAGATAACAAAATAAAAATATTCAGTAGCTAAAAATTGGTACCTAGCAATTTTTGCATAAAATTTTATAATCCTATATTTGTACAGAAAACAATTTTTTAATGATTCATCATTTCATTTGAAAATGTTCTAAAAATGTTCATACTCATGCTACCTGTCTTTAATGGAAACTTGTGGATCCAGCATGATCCACAACTCACAATTCGTACTATGTTTGGAAAAGCTGAAAACCTTAAGATTAAAATTTTGACAATGACACAATATTATTTTGGCTGCAATCTTTTTTCCAGCAATTTCACTTCTGAATATTCCCCAGATATCAGTCTAAGAATGATTTGATTTTCCTCCCTATTGACTGATGTTTGAGCCTCACTTTCTGCCCTCAGAATATCTTAAATGTTGCTATGTACAATAGTTGGCACAAATATGCAGGATGGCTCTAGTTAGTCTCTTGAAATTTCCAATATTTTATTGAACAGGTTGTGATTATATAGTTATCTTCCAAATATTTAGTTTATCTTTTCAATGAATATTAAATGAAAGTGCTAATTGGTTTCTCATTTGCTTTTTTCATAAGTGAAATAATCTAATTTTAAGTTAGATTCTTTTTAAATAAATTCTAGGTGGATCATAAGTGATGTTTTAGTGTAAATATTTAATGAACCCACTCATATTTTCTTAATTTTCAAAAGATAAACTTTGATAAAAATTAATTTTTGTAGTTAAGAAATATTTATTTTTTAATATTTTGTATTATATCATGCAAGTAAATTACACATTTAACTCCTGTCTTGAGAAACCTTGTTTGTCTTTTTAACTGGAGCATCAGTTTTTATTATTCCTGCTGAATCATGTTCACCCATCATTCCTTGCTTTTGTTTATAAACTGTTACTTGGTTGAAAATGTGATTTGTTGCTTGATTCTCATTTCTGATCTATATTTGCTATAGTGTTGGACCATTATTTACATTCAGAATTTGTAGTACATGATTTGAATTTAAGCTCAATTAAAACTCTGGATACATGTTTATGATTTCATTTGCAGCGGTAGATTAAAGTTTATTATAAAATGTGTGTGCTGTAATAGTTGTCTTATTTCATTGTACTTCTACTGTTTGCATGATCACCAGATCGTAATTAATTCTGTTCTTGAAGATGTGTCATTATTATTGCTATCATTGATGACCTCCACAACTTACATATTATACATGAGTTGGTATATTCAATGTTTCATTTTTATTATTGTCACGTCATTGTTATTATTTTGAAAAATTATTCATAAATATTTTGTGGCTTCGTTTATAGAATTTTGCTTTTGAGATAAATGAGTTGTATATTGTTGTTCAAGTTAACACATATGAGAAAATTATTTATTTTAACTATTGAAACTAGTTTTGGAAACAAGTTTCGAGTTCTGACACTATACAGATTTGCTAATGCATGCAAATATGCACAAGACATAGATTTTGTGAAGTCATTAAGATTAATACCTCAATAACACACTGTCAATCCTTAAATGGTATGCAACACATTTTCTATTATATTATGTGTTGATTTTCAATTTGGAATCAAAATAATAATTTGTTAAACTTCCTTGTTAATATGTCAAGAGGTAAAATGGAATAATTGCTTATGTTATTCTTAATAGAGAAGTGTTTTTGACACTATACTGTGTTAATACATTTGTAGTTTTCATTTATAATTAGAGGTGAATACAATTTGTCTTCAGATTATATTTCACGTTTCTGCGATAGTAAATTCCTGTGGAAATGTATTCCCTGTTAATGCAAATTATTTAATTTTCTTTATATTAATGAATATTTATAGTTACTTGTGCTATGTGTTGGTGATATTTCTAGGTTTTACTGAAGCCATCATAATTCAATTACTTTGTTGAGAAATTGTTTTTTTGGTTATATCCTTAATTGATCTCTTATCTGAACAGACTGATGTGGTACTCTTCATATTGTTTTTATTTCTTCCATATGACTTTCATAGCCTGTACGTCAATTTCCAGAATTACTTGGAACTGTAGAGAACAGTGTGTAAAAAATATGGAGACTTCAAAATACATGTCAATTGAATGATTTTTAATTTTATAAGCAATATAATTTTTGCACAATTCTCGTCTTCCTTTACAATATATTGTCATCATATCGCATAACATTGTGCCTTTGTTTTCTCATTGTATTTGTTATTACTTGATATAACAGGTATAATTTGTAGCACATCAAGGTAGGCAGACCCAATATAAGCAATTGAGGATGAGTATTATATTTAAATGTTTATCAAATATGAAAAATTATTTACAGTTTGCTTTATCAAGCTTTTCACATCTCATGATAATTGAATTTACTTAAAAAGTTGAAGTCTCTTCTCAAAATAATGTTTTTTCTTCACTCATTCTTTCTCATTTTAATGCAATACCAATAAATAAATAATTATAAAAAAATATTGGTAAGTTATATTTAACTATTGGAATAATTTTATTATCGATTAAATCAGCTGTGCCAATAAAGAGACTGAGGTATCTTGGTAGTAAAAATTATGTAAGATGTTCAATTATTTAAAAAAATGTACTAAATGTTGGCCAAATGTTTTGCTTTTAACTTACTGTATGTTATATCAATAAATGTGTAAAAAAATAGATCAATTTATTCTGACCCCTCACATTATTTTTGTTACAAGTGAGATTTAGTTCAATACAAATGACTACTTAGTAGGTGTAGTAGACTGTGACCTGTAATTGTGTACGAAAAAGTTTACTTTCTTATAAATAGTACATCACACTACAATGATTGAATTGTAATTTTATTGCTGTTGCTAAAGTAAAAATATTGAATTAAATATACAGACAATAAGTTATTTAGTGCACGACATATCTATTAACTTCTGCATAAACCTTGCTTGAAATTTATATCACTGGTAAAAAATAAAGTGGTGGTAATAGCACAAGGCTTTTTTACCATAAGGAAGACAGGTTTGTTGTGAAATATTACTTTATATGTCCTATACCAATTTTTTTTAAAAAATCTTTGCTTCATTTTAGCAGAAGAATCAAAGAATTGTTGTACAAAATCTTTGGATAGATTCCTGATGATACATTTATTCAACTGTAGTTTTGATCCTACCAAACAGATTTTCATTGTAATTTGGCAAAAAATAAAGTTGTAATTGATATCCAAAAAAATATAATCAAGGAAAGGAAACAGAATAAAATTTCTAATTAAACTTAGAATGCAAAAAAAAGGGGGGGGGGAAAGCCAACTCTTAAATGTGTAACAATTACTATATTGTTGAATAATAAAAAAATCTACAATTGGTTAACTTTTGTATTCATCAAGTTCTAAACATAAAATACTGTGAAGTTTCTCATCCTAGTAATAGGTAAATACTGTGTTGTAGCATTGTGACAATAGTCTCACATTTATCAGCAGCATTTTAAATATAGTAATGCTTGAGCTAAAAAAATATTTTTGGAAAATGACATTCAAATTATAGACGTCAAAAAACTGCAGAAAATATTTTGTGTGTGTAGACTAGTGGAAATAAAGATAGGATCCATCTCAATATTGGTGAGACAAGTGTCCCTCAAGCAAAACATGTCTGTATTCAATATCTATAAAAGTTAAATTTTATGACCGCAACACAATTACTTCTTAGTAGGAAGTATTCATAAAATGTTATTTTTTCTTATTGGGCAACTAATTATATAACCTTTTATTGAAACTGTAATTTTATACAATTTTTTGAAACACTGAAATTTGTGATTACATCATCATCCTAAAACTTGTATTACAAAATTGAAGCATTTATTGCAACTGATTGCTATCAGGATTAAACACACCTTTGTTGATCTAAGTGTGTGAATTAATAAGTAATTTTTATTAGCAACCATTTTTAACTCTTAAAGGAAGTGAGGCAAAAAAAATGTCCCAAGGAAGGGCTTCACTATTGGACTGGAAAAACTGAATTTCATAGGGTTATTTTGTCATGTATACACACATCTGATTTTATCTTGCTCTCTTCACTCTACTGTTATCAAACTTAAAACCCTAAGCAAATTTAACTGTTTATTTCAAAACCAGATATGTGTTTCTGAACTTTAAGTGTGTCTGCATGGTTTTAGTAGAATATAAAGGGAGACAATAATTTAATGAAGAATTAATTATAAACAAAAATTACTTTATCATTTTTATGAATACACTTTCCACAATCTGGACCTCAAAGTGTGTACTACAAAAATTAAAAAAATAATTTATTTTTGAGGTAGCATTGCTCTAGGATTTCTTGAGTTGACATTATTTTCAGACTTGAGGTGGTAGAGCAAATAAACTGAAATGCATTTTCTTTATATGTATTACTATTGTTAAAAATTAGGAGTGTTCTTAGTTTATGTGGACAGTGTAATACAAGATTGTAAAATTAATAAGTGTATATATATATATCATTCATTTGATAGAATTCCAAGTACTTTTAAAATACAATGAATTATAAATTGTTATAAATAAGTACAAAATACAATGCACCATTATGGGTCCAAATTTTCCTTGTCTTGATCTTTGTCACCATCATAGAATTCATTTTTTGGTTCAATACGCCTATCTTCTTCATTAGGATTCAATCTAATATCAGGATCAGCTTCATCTATTCCTATATCTTCTTGAGATGCAAATGCATCACCTGGAACATCATGCATCTGCACACTAGGTGAATGTTGGCACATTTTCAAGTTATCATAAACATGTTTTGTTATAGTTTCAAGATACTGTTTACTGTTAGCATTATCTTGTCGAGTAACAACCTCTGGGTGCAATGTAAAATCTGGAGCAAAGTACTCAAGATATTCTGTATAAGGTAGCTCATTACTAATTTGCTCATCTACAAGCAATGATGTTTCATAAGTCCAACATCTGGCAACATTTCTTAGAGTATATCCACCACCACCAACAGCAAGTAAAGGAATATTTAAATCTCTTACAAGTTTGACACATTCTCCATGTCCCTTTGTGCTAAGGCTAAAACATCCCAAACGATCATTTGCCAAAGAGTCAGCCCCACACTGTAACACAATTGCAGTAGGTTGATAGAACTCCATCACAGCATTTATAACAGGTTTAAACACTTGAAAGTAACTATTATCATCAATTCCTTCTTTCAATGGCACATTAACAGAATAATAACGCCCACTTTCAGCACCAACTTCATACATATCACCTGTCCCTGGAAAGAAATAGTTGCCATACTTATGAAAAGAAACAGTCATCACTCTATCAGTTAAGTAAAATGCTTCTTGGACACCATCACCATGATGCACATCAATGTCAATATACAAGACTCTGGCATGGTATTTCAATAACTCTAAAATAGCAATCACTATATCGTTGACATAACAAAAACCTGATGCCTCAAATTTCTTGGCATGGTGTAAACCACCTGACCAATTAACAGCAATATCACAGCAATTATTATTCAGTTTCATAGCTCCTTCCAACGAAGCACCCGTGTACATGGAACAAAAATCAAACAATCCTTCAAAGACTGGACAATCATCACCAACATTAAAATGACTTAAATACTTTGTGAATCCTTGAAGATTTTGAGGAGTCACTCGTTGTAAAAATTCTATGTATTCATCAGAGTGAAAACGGCACATATCATGAGCACTTGCACGGTAAGGTCTATAAATCTGCATTTTCTTGTACAGTCCGTAATTTAAAACTAAACTGTGAATAACGGAGAGCCTGTGAGGTTTCATAGGATGCCCAGGCCCGTAATGAAAGTTACCCACATCGGGATTATAAAAATAAGATACAACTTTTTTGGATGACATTATGCCTTATGCGCATAAAGTGTTTATAATAACATAATGCATTCACTAAAATATTGTCCTTGAAATACAAGAAATGAAATATTAAACAGCAGTCATGGTACGTACATTCACCACTCGATAAACATAAACTAACCAAAGATACAAGTCAAACGCTGTACTAACCAAAGATTACACACATCGCGTTACAGATTCTACAATCATATTGGATAAAAGAACCCTGCGCACCTGGTGGGGTTCTGTATTCGTTTGACAACTTTTAATCACGTGACACTTTCTATATAAAACTGATAAAATGACCCTCTCACGCTGTTATCAAAATATATCAGTGAGGAAAAGCAGAAGTAAATCTCTATCAAAACGTTATCTGTATAAATAGTGAAAATGATGCGCGAGACATGAAATTATAACATTATGTCTAAAGAGGAAGATGCTTCAGACAATAGTAAAGTGATTTTTAACCATTACATTTTCATTGATTCTTTTACTATGACTTTTTGAGTTCGTTCTGTTTTTTTTTAGATCGGATCTCCGTTTTTGAAAGAAAATTGAAACATTACCGACAAAGGTGGAATTGGGACTGCGGTATTTCATGTGTTCTCATGGTGTTATCTCCAGAATGTAGTAATCATTTTTTGACTAATTTCAATGAAATTTGTAAACAAGAGGAGTTCAACAAAAGGTTATTATCACAAATATAGTGTGAAAACAGAATCTATAGAGATTTTCATTTTAGCTCATGAATATCCTAGAATAGTTTATAGGTATTCTGTTCAGATTTTCATTAATGATATATATGCTTTTCTCTAATAAAAAAAATTTCTGATCACCGAAATTAAAGAGGAATTGGAACATTACAGGACAAAATATATACTTTTCAAGTATTTGAATGAATGAGGTTAGTTAGTAAAGTTCATTAACATGTAACTGTAGCTGATTAGACAACTGCACTAATACAGATCATATTTCACTTGAATATTTTTGTGAGCAGTTGTCAAGGTAACCTACTGCTTCAACCAGGAAAATGTGATTGGTAATTTGCTTTTAATCTTTAAGATAATAACTAGTAGTATACCTTATTTAGGTGAAATAATTTTTGTAGGTGTTATAATTTGGAAAACAAATGGATGTAATTTGGCTCAACACAATAATTGTAACAATGAAGTTCGATTCAGTTCTCTTTTCTTTGTCATTATAGCTTATATTTCTTTTCAAATATTCAAGACTTTAGTTATTAAAAAATGTTAAGTGTTGTATTTGTAATAACACTGTGAAATCAGTTCTTTCAAGCAATAATAATTTTTTACTGAATAATGGCATCAGTGCTTGTGGGTGTTGAAAAATAGTGGTATAATCGCTGTGTGGCCAGTGTGGAAATCCAAGAACTATTTCTTCAATATTCATTTACATTTTTCTTTGACCATTCTATGACTTTTTTTTTCATTAAACATCCTTTAAATGGTGCCCTTTCTACCTGCCACCACTACTTGCACGAGTCAATGTGAGTATGTATTAGCATACATGTGGGTGCATGTGTGTGTGTGTATGTATGTGCATGTTTGTATGTATGTATAAAATGCTAAGTATGAATGATCGCAATCAGAACCTTTCCTATGCTGCGACCTTCCCTTGAGAGAGAAAGTTAGTGGCCTGGTGGGGTGTTCATTGTTTATGGACGACTAGCTGTGTGGCAGTCAAAACTCCGCAGCCGACCAGTGCATAGAATGTTGTAACACTGCACTTAGCATTTTATACATGCACATACATACACACACACGCACCCACATACAAACACACATATGTGTGCTTACACATACATGCATAAACGTACTCATACATACTCACATTGACTCGTGCAAGTAGGGGTGGCAGGTAGGAGGGGCTCTATTTAAAGAAAGTTGAGTCCAAGGCTTTGCCTGCGCTTTTAGAAGGAGAGTTCCCACAGATGGAGTTCTGCCTCTGATGAATGGGGGGGGGGGGGGATACAGCTTTAAGGATGGTGAGTGTGAAGCATTGGTTGAAATTATTTGTATTGTGGCTTTGGGCATTAGCAGCTACTGGGAATTGAATTTTGGAAAGTTTGACAGTCCTGTGGTGGTTTGCTATTCGTTCAGGGAGGGTTCTTTTTGTTTGGCCTAAGTAAAGTGCAGGGCAAAGTCTACAGTTAATTTGGTAGATGGTGTGGGAGGAGAGGAAGATGATGTTTTATTTGATTTGGTATGTATTTGTGTGGTTCTGGAAGATTGTGATGGGATGTAAGATAGGGCAGGCATGGCATCTGTTTCTACTACTAGGTTTGCAAACCGGCATAGGTGGTCAGGTGAGTGTGTGGGTTTTGCAGGTGTGGCCAAGGAAATTGTGTCTGAAGGCAACCCTTGGGCAGGTGGGGAATATAGTGGGGAGGATAGTTTTTAGGTCAGGGTTGGATTGCAGTCCATTGTACGCTAGCTGGAGAATGGAACTGATTTTTTGTGGTCCAGGGAAGTAGGTTGTTGTGAGGGGTTGTCTACTTTTCTTGTTTTGGTCCAGAATGGGTGTGGGTGTTTGGAGATTTGATGAGACACGGGGTATCTGTTTTTGGAGGAGATCTCTGGGATAGTTTATATTGATGAAGGCATTGAGGATCCGGTTGGTGTAAGAGGCCAGAATATTCCAGGTGGAGCAAATGCACGCTGAGGGCTAAACTGTATGGGAGGGAGCATTTTGTGTGGTTTTGGTGGCAACTTGTGAAGTGCAGATTATATATATATATATATATATATATATATATATATATGCTACACCATACTTCATTTTCAGGTAACCCACAAGCTATCTCTCTTTCCAATATTGCAATTATATATATAGCTGGGAGATGCCAGAACATACAAAACCTGTACTCACTGATCCCAATCCAGCCATCAACTCAGAAATAGACCAATTTGTCCATTCAAATGGGAAACTTCAAAAATTGTCATCAGCCTCCATTGAACTCCTCGCCCCCAAAAAACCCAGAACACCCACCTTCTACTTGCTCCCTAAAATCCACAAACCTGGTATACTGGGCCACCCTCTCTGACTGAGAGGATTTCTGCATTGGTGGATGAGTCCCTCCAACCAATAGTAGAAAAACTACCCTCATTCATCCAAGACACCAACCACTTCCTATGCCGTCTCCACGAACTACCAAAACCTCTTCTACCTGACACCCTTTTGGTCACTATAGATGTAGTGTCACTTTACACTAATATTCCCCATGCCAATGGACTAGCGGCACTTGAAAACTTCTTATCCCGCAGACCACAAAATTCTTTCCCCACCACCAATTTTCTGGTTTCCCTTCCACAGTTTGTCCTCACCAGAAATTACTTCTCCTTCCAGGACAACACCTACCATCAAACCAGTGGCACAGCTATGGGCACCCGTATGGCTCCCTCCTACGCCAACCTGTTCATGGGACGCCTGGAACAGGCCCACCTAAATTCCTCCCCATTAAAACCCTTGGCCTGTTTCAGGTTCATAGATGACATCTTCATGCTATGGACCCATGGACCAGACTCCCTATCTGAATTTCTCCACACACTGAACACCAAACACCCCGTTAAATTTACCTGGAACCACTCCCCAACCAAAGTCTCCTTCCTAGACGTTGACGTTCACCTTTGCTTGGGCACGATCAACACATCTGTCCACATCAAACCTATAAACAAACTTCAATATTTGCACTTCACTAGTTGCCACCCACACCACACAAAACATTCCCTCCCATATAGCCCTCAGGGGAGCACATATTTGCTCCACCTGGAACAGCCTCGCCTCTTATACCAACCGGATTCTTAACGCCTTCATCAATAGAAACTATCCCAGCGACTTCCTCCAAAAACAGATAACCCGGGCCCTATCAAACCTCCAAACACCCACACCCACTCTTGACGAAAACAAAAAAAATAGTCCACCCCTACTTCACTGGACTACAAAAAATCAATTCCATTCTCCACCTAGCGTACACTGGAGTGCAATCCAACCCTGACCTAAAAACCATCCTCGCCACTATACTCCCCATCTGCCCAAGGGTTGCCTTCAAACACCCACCCAACCTCCTCTATTTACTTGTCCACACCTGCAAAACCCACACACCCATCCATGCTGGGTTGCAAACCTTGTGGTAGGAGCAGATGCCATGTCTGCCCTAACTTACAGCCCACCACAACCTTTCATAATCACTCAAAAACATTCAAATCAAAGAAAATATCACCTGCCTCTCCTCTCACACTATCTACCAAATTAACTGCAGACTCTGCTTCTGTCTTCTATATAGGCCAAACCAAAAGACCCCTCCCTGAACTTATAGCCAACCACCGCAGCACTGTCAAACTATCTAAAATCCAATTCCCAGTAGCTGCTCATGCCCAAAACCACAACATAAACAATTTCAACGAATGCTTCACACTCATCATCCTTAAAGCTCTACTCCCCGATTCATCAGAGGCAGAACTCCATTTATGGGAACTATCTTTCCAACATGTCTTGCAGTCCAGGCAAAGCCCTGGACTCAACATCCTGTAAATAGTGCCCTTCCTACGTACTATCCCCACTTTCACGAGACCATGTGAGTATGTATGAGCATGCTCATGTATGTATAAGTATGCATACATGTGTGTGTGTGTATGTCTGTGCATGTTTATGTGTATTTGTCAAGCATACATTTATACATGGGATGCTTTGTATGAATGATCTGTATCCTAACCTTTCCTATGCCACAACCTTCCCTTGAGAGAGAAAGTTAGTGGCTTGGTGGGGGTGTTGATTGTTTATGGGCTACTGGCCGTGTGGCAGTCAAAACTCCGCAGCCGGCTGGTGCACAGAATGGTGTAACACTCCTTCCTGAAGAAGGAGGCTGAGAGCCTCCGAAAATTTGAAGAACAACCTTCAGTTCCTTATGGTGACACCGCACTTCACTTTCAGGTAAGCCACAACCTATCTCTCTGTCCTTACAATACCAATATTGCAATTTTATATATATATATATAGTCCGCAGCCGGCCGGTGCACGGAATGGTGTAACACTCCTTCCTGAAGAAGGAGGCTGAGGGCCTCCGAAAATTTGAAGAACAACCTTCAGTTCCTCATGGTGACACCGTACTTCACTTTCAGGTAAGCCACAACCTATCTCTCTATCCTTTCCATACCAATATTTTTGACAATGTCACATTCTCACTATTACAATATATATATATAAATTTGGTGATGAAGTTACATTGGAACTTGGATATTGAGGAAGGATAGAAATAAATAGGAGAAATATGAGGATTATGGTTTTTGTGAATTCATAGAAAAGCATATGTTCAAAGCAGGGAGGTGTCGTGCCTGAGTCAAATATCTTCAGTCTTTCCTTCTTCTTCCTTCCTTCTCCCTGCTTTGAACATATGCTTTTCTATTTGCGTGATTCTAATATGACATTGTCAAAAACAACTGCGATACTGGTATGGAAAGGAAAGAGACAGCCTGTGGCCTACCTGAAAGTGTAACCATAGGGAACCGAAGGTAGTTCTTTAAATTTTCGGTCGGTGCTCAGTATGTTATTGGAATGTGAGTTTTAATTACCTTTAACAGAAATATATGAATTCCGTAGTAGTAGGAAATTTATCTTAAAGTACTGTCTTCATCACTTTATCTGGTATTCATATGCTGTAATGTACTTTCCCAAGACATCTACACTCATACTGGATTTATTATTGGAGAATGGGAAGAATATCTGTTCAACCTTTTATTGCAGATAATGAATGAAAGGTTTTAATTCACCATTAACATATATTTATTGTTTCAGTACATGGACCATTGATCTTTGCTATCTTCTTAAGAGGTTTGGTGTCAAGCATTTATTTTGTACTGTAACTATAGGTGTGCATCCTGGATTCATTGGTCAAGCCTTCTATGAGAAAGTTATTAAAAATGTAAGTTTTATATTAATTTTTTCGACTTCAGTTATGGATTATGCATACTACATTACATTATTAAATATATGATATATCCATTAGTTTATTTCAAACTTGAATGAAGTATTTATTAATTAAATATGAATTATTGCAATTCTAGTTAAATATCTAATTGGATAGGAAAGAGGGACAGAGAGGAGTTGACTTACCTTAAATCAATGGTTGGTATAGCCTGAATGGGCTCAGGCCCTTGAAAATTTGACATCATATTTCTTGCACAATATCACATAATCATTACTTGCTTTATACATACATTTTTCTGATAATTTGAATAACTTCCTTCTGTCCAGTGTGGCAATGCCAATCTTCAATTTCAGATTAGCCACCACCTTTCTCTCTTTCCTTTCCATACCAATCATTTAAATGATTCTGACAATTTCACATACCAATCATTTAAATTATGACAATTTCACATACTTACTCATTTATATCTAGTGAATAATTAATTATCTGTAATATATACAATGTAAGGAACTTTTAATATGGTGATAAAGTCACAGTGGATCTTGGATAGTGGGGAAATATATTTTTGGATAAAAATAGAAATATAATGATAGAAATTACATCTTTCCTCACTATCCAAGATCCAATGTGACTTCCTCACCAAATTAAAAGTTCATTACATTGTAATTATTCCTTAATGGATGCTTCTAACTCTTCATTCCCTCTACTCTATCCATCCTCCTCTACACCCTAATAAAACTGTCTATATTCGCCCAGTTCGCTAATTGGCGGGGTTGCTTTAGTGGCTAAAGAATTTGTGAGTTGAAGTCTTGTCCTGGCCAAATATTTTCAGTCTTTCCTTCTACTTCCTTCCTTCTGTACGCAAACATATGCTTTTCTTTCTACATAATTCATTGCCCGAGCCCATACATTCACATAAAAGCATATTTCTATCTTTCCTAATATATTACAATCTTCTGGGTTTTGATGAAAGATTGCCCCAAGGACAAAATTATGGCTTAATTTATCCATCAGTACAGTATAAACTTAATTATTTCCTGGACTCTGGTCATATCTTTATTTTTTTCTTAACCTGATTTTATCTTTTCACAGTGAATCATTTGTAAATAATTAATTTGTTCCATTTGGAATCGAAATTTTGTGGCAATGGTGTGAAGTCATTAGTAGATGTCAGGTTTTCCATTGCATAGATAGTATTTTTGTGATGAGAAACTTGAGAAAAGAGGAACAGATGGTATAGGTCAGAGACGAAGTTATAGCAAGAAGAAAAATTTGTAATGAAGGAGAAACCTCCAAGTTCAAATTAGCAGAATACACTTGAAAAAATGGCCACAGATTTAATTTAAAAAATACTTCCATATTTGGCTCTGAGCCTCACACTTAAAGAAGCCATATTCATTAAAATAACTAACGCTATCTCCCAGCCCAGCACTCTCATACTCAAAATTTGGAATTACTTACTTTTCAATAATACAGAAAAGCCAAACAATAGTCTGAATACACCACTTCTTTGTGATGTCCTTGACCATTCACCCCAGGTCCTTCCTGGAACAGACGAAAATCTTACCATAAAGGACGGAGCATAAATTCTTGCTTAAATTTTTACCCATAGAAAGCCGAGACAGCTGTCTCTCTAGAATTGGGCTGAACCAAGTAGGTCCAAAGTCCACAAGAGTGTATGAACTCTTATGCATATTCTATGACTCTTGTTCTACCCTTATAAATAACAGTTTCTTTACAGTTCGAAATGTTAGTTGTCTTGATTCTATTTACTATACTTTCTTTGTTTCACTTTTCTATTCCTCAAATTTCTCATTTCGCAACGATTCTTGCTATAGTTATATATATATTTAACTATATTATCTGTTCCTCTTTTCTCAGCTTTCTCTTCGCAAAATACCATCTAAGCTGGTGTTTCCCAACGTGGAGCCCACACCCTCCAGTGGGGCAATTCGAAAATGAGCTTGTCTAGAATTTAAAAACCACTAGCTATGATTTAACTTATACAAAAGGAAAAATTGTTGGTATCTCAATTTGAAATAAGGATTTGGTAAGTTTGGTGCTTTCCATAGAGCCACACTTGAAAGATTGGAGTAATATAAACTACAATGCACTTAGAGAGTAGGCCTATTCTTTACTATGTCTAGAGAAGGATAGTATGTCTTGTGTTGGATGATTCCAAGCACGTGCTAAATTGTCTACTGTAGTCTAGAGCCAACTCCGTGTGTTAAGTGAAATAAGAACTTCATTTTGTGCAAAAGCTCAAATTGGTGATAGGTTTTGTGATCTCAGATTAAAATAAATTATTATTACTTTGTTTATGCACATTCCAAATTACTATAGAAGAATTGTGATACACAAGTTGAAATTAGGCTTCTTTAGGAAATAATTCAATTTTTTTAATATAAAAAAAAAGTATATGTTACTAGGGGCCATTAGAAACACTTAGGTGGGGCATGGTAAAAAAAAAAGATTGGGAAACACTGATCTAAGCAACAAAAAACCTGACATCATCTACTAATTTGTTTCAGTTTCAGAAACACAGAACATACTTTTGTTTTCAAGTGTTTATTTTGTTGAATTACATACAATGAAATGTAAAATTATTAACAATTTTTAAGAATCATGTTAGGTTTTCATTAGTATTTTTGCATATTTTTATCCAGGTCTTCTGGGACCAAAATAACAATCGAATTAGAATTGTCGTTGTTGGTTTCGTTAACTTTTTTTAAAATGTCATCGCCATTAAAAATGCTAATTTCTCTAACACAATTAAATGCAGGTAAATTCCTCATGAAACATTTCATACTCTGTTGAATGCTCCACTTTCAGGTCCTTTATTTCTTCCTTTTACTAATAATTAAGTTCTTCAGTGGTGAGCTTAACAAAGGAAAGAGAGATCCTAGATTTGTGACTAGATCATAATAATAAGTCATATTATTGATTTGTTTATGAGAGGAGGAGGATGAAATGGGGCAATCAGTAGGTTGAAATTCAGGTTTCCACCTACTACCCATTTCATTCTATGTGTTCGTTAGCTAAAGTTGTACTGTAAGCTCAGAAATAATTTGCTTCTGAAAGTTGTTTGTTACCTAAAAGGTAACCTGAGAGTCCACTGTATTCAAATAACTGTTCCCTTTAGATATTTAATTAGCAACCATTATTTTATATATTATAGTATCCAATTTGTTTTCATTTTACAAATGTCCTTTTAATAAAATTGTTTATAAATGGCAATGGCCAAATAAGAAAATAAAGATTTAATTATAAAAAATGAAATTACTAACTCTCAATACTAGTATATATTGTATTTAGTAAAATATAAATTTGACATTAAAAGTATTGAAAATTGATAATAAGAAAAATAGACAAATACAGACACAATTGCCTCTGATAGAAAGGAACAAGGTTTCCAGAAACATTGTTTGGTATTTATATAATCACTTCTTTTGTATGTTGGCTATTTTTCTTACAATTTAAATATAAATGTATATGAAGAATTTATATTTTTCATTTATAAAATCGTTACTACTGACTTATCTGTCTCCATTTGTTGTTCAGTTATTTTATGTAATTTTGCAAATTAGGTTGTAAAAACCATAATTAATGTGATTTTTTAGAATTAAGCTTAACTATTTAAATAAATAATTATCTTTGTAAACAGAAAAACATTTTCCATGATTAATTACGCTTGAAATGAGTATACACAGAAATTGTTGCAATTTAAAATAGAGTTATGAAAAAGAAAGTATTTAATCAAATTTGAATAGATTAATAAATTTAATATTTTTTACCTTAAGCCAAATGTAATAGCTTTCATGTGTACTACCTCTCTTATGTTTCCTGTTCATGATGAATGTTATTTAATCAATTTCATTTTATATTACACATAAAAATTGTATTTAAAGGATGAGGAGCGTGTTAAAAGAAAATTTATTGATGCTTCCAAAAATGGAATAATTATCAAGAAAACATCACTGATTTGTCAGGACTTCATACATCATTTGTCACACTTTGGCCCTATAATTTTGTTGACCAATGCAAGCTTATTAACATGTGATATGTGTAGGGGTAATTGGTTAACCAGTGAATTACGAAGTTGTCTTCCTTGGAGTACCAACTATGCAGGTAAACTTTAGGTTGTTGTCAATAGATAAAGTAATCATTTTAATGACATCACTAATGAAAAGCAATTACTTGACAAATTATTATATTCATCTACAAATCCAATCATTCTCATTATTATATTTTTAGCCTAGTATTTTTTATAACAATACAACATAGAAGTAAAATTCTTAAATGCTGTCACTGGACTTAAACTCATTTCCTTCAATTTTATTCATGGTAAATGTGATATTTTGCACTATAGTGCAATAAGAAGATAATTTGCTACTAATATTGTACAATACTAGTGGATCTCTATTTTTAATGTATTCACAATAAAGGAACATTCACTCTATAGCCTTTGTTTATTTCATATTTGCAATTGAATCAGTTTTTATGTAATAGGAATTCTCATGATTAATTTTTACTTTCCTCATGTAATTATTGCAGTATAAGTTAAAGTTAGTGTAATATGTCATTTTACAGGTGAGAGATTATGATAAGCATGGTAACAATCATATTAAATTTAAAAAAACAACAATAAATGGATTGGTAACTAATCATTTTGTATATAGTCTATGTAAGAATATTATTACTAAATTATTGTATAATTAAATCAATGTAATTCCTAATTTATTATGTGATTACAGGTCACTACATAGTTCTTACAGGTTATGATCTTAAGCGGAAATCATTCTTCTACAGAAACCCTACATATAAAGACAGTAAGTTGAAATTTTCCCTACTTCTCCATGAACATTTTCTAATTTTTTTTTTTTAAATTTATCAAGCATGAGATCATTTCTATGCTGTACCAATGTAAGTGTAATGTTAACACTACTGTTATAAGGAATGCTTCTAGATTGAGTTCAAACCCTTGGTTATTTCAATAAAAATGAACATGTACTCACCCTCATTTCATGTTCTATTGTAAATTACAAACCTATAAATTGTAATATTTTTGTCAAATAAGTTGCATAACTCTGTTTGTTGAATATTGAAAGTGTTTGTTATAGCTATAAAGGAAACAATTCTTGGTGTTCTTCTTATCATTGCCTTGCATATCTTGATAAAAACGTTGGTAAAAATTCTCAGGTTTCCAGCAATTAGTCTGCATGAGGTTTCGACAGACAACTGCACTGTCACCATCTACCAGGAAAAGTGCAGATGGTCATTGAAACATCACACAGTAACTTCTATTGTACCTGGATGGAAACCTGAGAACATTTTCATCAACAAATACACCAGGAAAGCATTCATCTTTGATGTTTCTAAGTATTTCAACTGTGATGGCGATTTCAAACTTCAGCTCTTAAAATAAGATGAGCAGCCACTAAACAGTTGTCTCAGTGCAATGTCTGGCAGCTGATACCTAGAAACATTCAATATATGTTCTGTTGTCCACAACTGAACTTACCAGAAACTAAACAGTCTTGGCTATAAGTGTTTCTTATTAAAATCCATTCATCCTGTCTCCCTGGATTTCTTTTTTCATTTTAATATATATATATATATATATATATATATATATATATATATATATATTTATTATTTGACCATTACAGTTGGAAATTATATGCAAATATGATGTTGCATATCTTGTTTAACCATATATTGGGAACAGAGGCTTAAAGAATCTTTCAGGCTTTTCATTTTGTTTAAGTTACTGAAATACATTCTCAGCCTTTAATGGACAGTTTTAATTGTTGTCAGTATCTGAAATCTGAATATATTTTTACGTTTCCTCAGACAACATTGGTAGAATGAGTTTTTTCTACATTCCAAGTTGTCTATGTTTTTGATGAGTACCTTTACTTCGTAATGTGACTTTCCTTAAATTAAAAGTTGACATCACTTTGCCACATAGTAAGGATCGCATCAAATTTTCAAGTGCTTAAGCCCTCCTTCCTCAGGAAAGAACAGGACTAATGCACTTCGTGATGGCTGACTGTTAAACTGAGAACTATGCTTGAAGGGAGAGAATGTAAAGTTCCAAAATATAAGTTCAAAGAAATGAAGGAATCATTATTCCTTAAATAAAATATAAAAGATGAAATAGCCAAATTTAAGTGATGATATAAAGCTCACACTACGTTTCTGTGATCCTTGTCCCTTTCATCAGGCTCCTGGCTCGTGTTTTTCCCAATCACCTGACAAAAGGAACAAGGATCCCAGAAACGTTGTGTATTTGGCTACTTCATCTCATTATTATATTTTATACTTGTGTATTATATTCTCATTTTAAAATATAAGCTAACTGGTAAACAATTTTATCCTGATTTCTTGATTTCAAATAAATATAAACATTCCTAATGTGCCTAAATATTTATATTTAATTAATTCTTATGAATATAAAACATTCTGCAGTGTATTACCACAGTATTGGATTATATATTAAAAGTATTGCAGTAATTTATAATTTGTCACTTTCAGGAATATGTTGCATTTCTTTCACTGTACTTGATCAAGCAAGGCTTAGCTATGGAACTGATGAAGATGCTATCCTAATCTTTGATGATAAAAATAACCAAACATAATATTAACATGTGTGCCTTATCACAATGTGCCTTACAACCTGTTATGGGTGTTCCATTGAAGACAAAATTTGGAGTACAATATTTTTCACTAGCATTTTAAAATATGCAAATATATTTGCGTGTATTCTATTTTGTAAATATTTATGTGCTACTGAAAAAAACTATAAGAATTATTTTTCGTTTGAAATAATAAGTAAAAACAACTTTTCATAATGTGATTAAGTAATTTTTTTTACTCTGAAATGCACAAATTATATGTATATAGTATGTATAAATATTGTCTAATTGTAGCTGTAAAACAAAATATGATGGAAATTTTAGTATTTAAACACATGCTCTTCCTATTTGCATTGTGTGATGTGGTTTCCCCCCCCCCAAATGTATATGGACTTCATACCACTACTTATTATATGTTGAATTTGTTACATGAGAAAATGTCACACATTTAACACAACATTAATATTTTAGGACAATGCCAATAATAATAAACTAGTAATTTTGTAATTTAGTTGACACTTGATAGGCAATGGTCCTTTGTTAATTATTGTTGCGAATTATTGCTGCATACTAATGAACATCTGCATTTGTAATTTAGCATAATTTGTAAAATAAGTTTCCTGTTCATTACTGACATTCAATTAAAATTTTAATTAATTGCCAATTTCAGATGTGCAAGGATTGTTTTCAGAATTGTTGGGAATTGTTACTATTCATTGTTCCAATTTTGATGATGATCAGCAGGGAACATTTTTTAGCTGAAATTGTAATTATTACCATATATATTTTCTGTGTAAACCCATTTTAATGCAATATCAATTTATATATTACTAAATTGTTATTTAACGAGTAGTGCCTTTCACTGTACTGAAAAAAAGGTGCATTAAGAATATGTTCACTATTTTCAACATATAAAAAAGAGCAATTTTCTCTTCATAAACCAGAATTTTATGCCATAGTAATCACCCAATACAGTACATACTATTCCTTCACTAGACATAGTAAACAATACTCTCTGAGTAAATTGTAATTTATATAATCCCATCTTTCAAGTGAGGCTCTATGGAAATCACAAAACTTACCAAATGCTTATTTCAAATTGAGATACCAACAATTTGAACAAGTTAAATCATACCTGGGAGTTTTTAAACTCTAGATGAACTCATTTGTGAATTGCACCATGTGGAATGTGGGAGCCACGGGAAACACCATTCTAGGCCTCTGGTATGATACGAACGACTCTGCTCACTTTTATATCCAATAGAATGCAATGGGTTTGGGGGTCTGATGGCTACAACAAAGCAAGGTTGTCTGAGTAGCTCCACCAGCTTCTCAGCTGCTGACCTCTGATATTAATTTTTCTCTCACTGCCCAGCTTTAAAGATCTCGTCAAGTTTTGATGTTTTTTATGTCACAAGAATACAATACCTGGTAATAATTAATTATTTAATGTATTTATCATATTTTGTAAAAATATTGATGGCTTTCTCATTCAAAAGTTATTAACTGGTATTGAGCCATTTCTGTTTTCAGGTTGTAGTAATCAAGTTAATGTGTGAAGGGAGTTTTGATATAGTTATTTAAATTATCATTTTATTTGGTGGATGAGCTGATTAGTTTTTGGAAGGAAATAAAACCTATGATTTTGCAAAACACTGTAAGATGCTAAAAGACTGAAGGGCAATTACAACTTTTTAATTTATTGCAGATGGTAGTAAAACAAAATTGTTTCATGCAAAATTGGTATCCACGAATAATTATTTTATTTATTATATTGAAGAAAGGGAAACAAAATTTATTCTTTATTATACATTTTCGTCACAACTATCATTGGCTTGTAGTGTTGACGTAGATAATGAAAATAACATTTTATTTTAACTGGATTTTGGCATGACCCTTGTCAATGAAAAGGGTTTGACCCGCTTAGGGACTACATTGAAAGAGGACCGAAGAGGGAGAAAGTAGGTTTTCAATAACTATTGTCTAAAAAGGCGGTGCTTAGTTGTGCGACAAGAAATTTTTCGTCAGATTCGTAAATTGAAACTCGCCCACTTGCGAGGATCCGAACAATGTGTCACAATTGGAACAGATTAAAGCAGATCACTAATTACGCAGTTCCGTGAAACGAGAGCACGTAATCGAATGTTCGAACGGCCATTATTGTATATTCGAAAAACAAGAATGGTGGTATTCTCCGTAAGCCCTTAAACTCCTTTTCATAAGGTGAACGCCAGGTTTTTCCGTAAAACACTCGATGAGGGCAACTGCAGCTCTGTATAGACCCTACAAAGTTCCTAGTGGTCGCCTCCGCCACTATATCATAATGTAATTAGTAGAGGTACAAATATGTTGGTTATTTTAATTATAAAATTGAACGTTAAGTATAAAGCAAATATTGGTAACCAACAGGTAAACAAGAATAAAAATTGTAATACGTGGTTATATACCATGAGTAGAACATGTAGACTATCGGTTTATAGTTTACATACACTTTATTGACAAAGTTCAATAATTTAACAATCACAACACCCACGTAAAGAATTTTTATAGAATAATTATTAAGATAGAGCAATGCGTAATTCTTTTTAAATGAGCCTTAGAATTATTATTCATAAATGAAGGTATTTTATTTAATTTGACCATTTGTTCAATCTTCAGTCGACCCGTGTGGTATTTATATTACCCTTTTTTTTGTCGGAGGTGAAATAAATTTACTTTTACAATCTTAAATGCGTAGAGCGATTTCTACACATTTTACTTACGGTCCAAGAACAAACACTGAGTGGTTAAGACACTCCTACCGCCTCTAACATTTTTTAACATTCCTAAACGGCCATTATTAGAGTCGAATAAAACGTTGTAGAGGTGGCTTAATTTGATAAGAGTCATTCTAGAATTTTTATGTGAGTAATTTGAACTCCAAAATGCAGGGGAGGGAAGCACCCTTACCTTATGGGTGGTGGTGGAAGAGGTTTACATAAAAAGTAATATCGACAAGACCGATATTACTGTCGTTCATCTTAATTCTCGCATTAACCATAGCGGTCAAAAATTTTATGTTTCACTTCGTGGACGCGTTTGACAAAAGGTTACCCAGAGTATTTTTGACCCTCTTAAGTTACCGGGTAAATTTTTGATTTTCTTAAGGTACCAGCTATATTTTGGTTTCTGTGTAGTTTGTATATCTTTACTTCTTTAAGGTACTGGCAGTTTCTTTAGACTTAATTAAGTTTGCTAGTATTTTTTACTGTTATAATTCGTCGTGATTTTTAGACACTTTTATTGTATGTAGAAGGAAAATTTCCGAATTCCGTCAATCATCATCATGGTTTAATTTAGATGTCGGGGTGGGGAACGTAAATGTTCCAAACACTGACGCAATTGCATTCTGGTTAAGTGAAATGTTTACCAAGAGGTTAGTGTCGAATGAATTCCTACTCCGGGCTAATTTATATAAATACCCGGGCACTCACCTAGTAGTAAAGAAAATAAAATAACTCGATTTAAAGTTTCTAAAAATGTACTGGCTCAATCATAGATCAAAACTATCCCTCAAAAATAAAATAATATTGTACAAACAATCTTGAAGTCAGTATGAGCTTAGGGGCTGCGAGACTGCGGGGTTGTGCGAACCGTTGAGTGTTCTACAAAGGTTCCAGTCCGAAGTACTGAGGTCAATCACCGACGCTCCATGGTACTTCATTAATGAAACCCTACTCAAGAACCTCATGATTTCTTTCGCCAAATTTACGACAATTAACGTCATTTTCGAGAAGAATGTAGCTTGTCATATTTCTAGTGCTGATATCTCCAAAATGGTCGGCAGTAAACTAATTTGTCATTGAAGAAAAGTTTTAGAGAATTTCCAGCCTACAATGTAGTTTTAAAAATACATTGCAAATTGCCAAAAATAATACATTTTGCTGTTTGTATACCGCCGGACCGGTTGAGCTAATATTATTGCTCTGATGATGGGAGTGACGATTACCTACGTCAGGATGAAACCTGTCTTTTGCATATTAAAATGTTTAAGAGTATAGGTTTTATAAGCGAAAGAAAGAGTCCAGCGGTTCAAAGGGTATCTATATTTTTTTGCACAAGGAAGAAAGAATAGCAAAAGTGCTCCGACTAAAGTCCCCACTTCTGATTGCTATATTTCAAATTTTTCAGAGCGCTTGTAGGATTCCCTGATAACACAACAATGTTTTTATTTGATTTATTTATTCAATTAGTCCTCGAATGATGAAATATCATTACATAAAATTACAATATATAAATAATCATTCGAAACTACAATTAATAATAACTACAAGTTAACATGAACCTAACTAAAAATCGGGAACACAAATTTCCCTGTCCAACATATCTATATATTAATAATAATAATAAAATTTCTTTAACGTTGGTCACGGTATAATCATAACAATATGCAAAAAAATTTAATACGCACTAGGTAAAAAATAATTATTTAGAGAATTGACAATCACCAGTCATAATATATGGAATTACACATCACACGAGAATAAACACAAAACCTGACACACGCATACTAGGAAAAAGCACGAACAGAATCGACGGTTTAAGTGACTTCACGAAACTCAACGACGAGCAATCTGCCGTTCCAAAGAAAAGAGAAAATAGTAAGAAAGTTATGAAATAACAGCAACACATTAAAAAATTTTGTACAATAAATAAAAAAACTAATTACGAGGAATGTTCAGGCAGTAAGTGTACTGTGGACATAACGGGCTGTGATATTTTGTTTTTTGAGGGTAGGCAGCACAGCGGTAGAGGGGGCGGAACTCCTGACAGAGCGAGCATCGCTGGAACACTTCAATTAACGTTGCGTGAAAGATGTCTGTAAGAAATCCCGCCACATGCTGTGATCGGCTTCCTACTCGCGGAAGGAATAACTCCTGCCGAAATTTCTTCGCAAATCAAAACGCTTATCTGCGATGACTTTGTTTTGCGCCTTCGTTACGGCACTGACATGTAAAAATAATAGTAGAAATGTAAATAGAGATTTTATTTATAGGTGAGAATGTACTGAACACGATGCAGTTAATTTGAAAGGACTGGACAGCACAGTGTTGGGTAATAATATTATATGATAATTACATAGTTCAAACGAAAACGACATAAATGTTATAACTTATTTGGAAACTAATGTAAACTGCGGTACTAATCAGATTCATTTTTATGATCACGATAAACCAACATAAGTAAATATCCGAAAATTATTCAGTTTACGAAAACAAAGATTTTCCTTCATACTAAATAGGAAATATTTAAAAAGCAAAATAAGAAAAACATTAACATCTTACTTTACCCCAAAGGTAAATTATTATTTCCTTACTTAAAACGGAATTTTTACAAAACCAAATAAATCATATTATGAGTAAACCTTGAGCAGGGTTCAGTAAGACTTATTAAATGTAAACAATTAGTCACAGACATAGAAGACGAATTAAATAAACAACTACCATTAATATTATCATTTTGGCATAACAAACCATCGTGGAATCAAGGAAACGTAGGCAACGAGAAATTAAAAAATAAGTATTACTGGCCGAATCTTCAAATGTCCATCCAAAAATTTATTAATTAATGAAACAAAATCCGTGTCAAACAATTGCAAAAAAAACTTAGGGGTTTGTAACGTTCGCCAATTTATTTCCAGATTTCCAGCTTTTATAAACAAACATTGTAGCAACTGCCACGAAAATAGCAAGAAAAAATATAGAAACGTTTTCGATCACGAGTGCCGCTCGCCTATCCGCAAAACACTTATCCGTGATCCCCTATCACAAAATGAATAAAACGAGAATTCAGAACCCCCGTATTTCAATCAAACAAAAAAACAAGCAATCCATGTTACAATGGTTTCCCTTTTTTAAACCTTCGAATGTTTTCATCATACCCTCTCTGGTTAGAATTCATCAATATTCATTCAGGAAGAACAAGAAGAAATAGCTTAAACATGCCACGCCCCCCTTCCTGCACAATAACCAATGTTCACTCATTTAAATTTACATTTCTCAAAATTATCTTACCCTATTTTATCTTATTTCTAAACCTTCTCCTCCATTTACACATCAAACATCTCAAAGTCACTTTCAAATCATTCCAATGTGAGTGAGCAATCATACAAAATTAAATTTACTCGTGTGACAGCTTAAACATGCCACGCCCCTTTTCTCTTACCTCATAATCTTTAGTAAACAAAACATTGTATCAACTGCCACGAAATTAACAAGAGACAAAAAAAATAAAGAAACGTTCTCGGTCACGAATGCCGCTCGCCTGTCCGCAAAACACTTATCAGTGATCCCCTATCACAAAATGAATTAAGCGAGAATTTTGACCCCCCAGTATTTCAATGAAAATCACAAGAATACCATGCCATAATGGTCTTTCCTCCTAACTTTCTAACATCTGCTTCTTCCTTACCAAACTTTGGTTAGAATAGCATCAATATTCATTTCTGAAGAAAACAAGGAATAGCTTCAGTTTAAACAGAATAAGCCCCTAATGATGACGAAGACCAAATTATAGAAAAGAAAATTATAATTTGTAGCAAGAAAGTTCCCTAGGTTTACTAGACCTATGATAGTTAAACACGACCATCCCTTCAGGTATAAGATTGAAGAAAACAGAGTATTGAAACATAAGAAAATACTTCTGTAGCGGCAGTAATCACGTAGCGCACACGTGTGATTAACAAAGCACGTTAATCCTCTTAATTATTTAAATTTTTACATCTATCCAGTATCTCTGAACCCAAAAACGCTTTGACCTGCATTCTGCCAAAATTCTCCGGCTGTTCCATATTTGCATCTTATCAGATGTTCATTATTTACATCTTTCTCCCCTCCATTCACCAATGTTAAAATCTTGTTTCCAAATTTTATGTTTAAATAACATTCAAGATTTCCAATTACTTGTCTTAAATTCTTAAAACCAACCTGCTTTATCATTATCAGTTTTATTTCCATATTTCTTAAAGTTTTCATTGCCATGCTCCCATCAGCTGTTCCCCCTTCATCTTTGTAAACAAACATTTCTGTAATACTTTGATTCACTACACCTCCCTGTAATTATTCTATTCTTTCATAATTTTCTACTTCATTAACATCTGCCCCTATCTCACCTCTTTCGCCCACTATTTCATCTCCCTGCTCATCAACACCTTCAATATTTAACCCATTAATCTCTCCTTTATCATTATCAGCTTCATACCCCATCAAAATTAAATTCTTTCCAACATTTTCATTAACTATCACTTCTATTTCGTCTACGTTTTCATTACACTTAACCTCCAATAACCCCACTTTATTTGCTACTTCACATGTTTCAATTTCAATGTTTACATCTTTGTTTACTTTTTCTACACCACCAGATTTTATCCCTTTCCTGTCCTCTCTAATACTCTCAATAGTTTTATCAAAGCTCTCATTATTTTCCTTTCTCCATTTTCTTACATCTGTCTTTAATTCTGCAATATTCTTATCCATATTTGTTCCCAAATCTGCTAAGTTTTTCTTCACATCTGCCCAATTTTTATTATCTTCTTCCATACTTTTCTTTAATAATTCTAATATCATCATATATCCACTATCTCCTCCCACCTGTCTCTGGGAATTATTAACTCTAGAACCCATTATCTTTCAATTAAATCTAACCTAACTAACACTTAAAAAAACAACTTATCTATCATCTTTAACTTTAAATGCACATTTAATCATTTTTCTTTCTTTTCAATACTCCTCTAACTTTCACGCGCGTAAAATTCATTTCCAAAAATTGCATGCACATCCTATCAAAATATTATCTCGCACCAATACCTCGGTTAGTCAGATTTCGTTCCATAATTATGATTCTGCCCTATTATCAAAAATCGTGCCACACGTTGTTGCGCCAAAATATAATAATCATACGTGATACTTTTTAATTTGGCCCACGTTGTGGTAGCCAAAATGTAATAATTAAATATGATGGGCTTTTAAAATGAAAAATTATAGACTTTAAAACAAACAAAATTTATTTATCAAAACTTAGCAATCTATACAATTTAAAATTATGGGTCTTTACTGGGTTTGATAACGGACAGAACACTTAAATAATCAAAGAACCCAACATTTATCTTTAAATTAAACAGAAATATTTAATGATTAATGATCGACGAACTTACTCTACAACATTGATTCTAAATTTAAAGAGTTTATTTTATTACCACAAAAGAAAAGAACGATATCTGACTGTATCTTTTAATTCCGTTTACACATATTAATACCATGAAATTTCAACTTACGATTACTCAGGACGATTTGGCTCGTTCGTACACACATACTGGACGTTTTAAACACTGACTCTAACACACACTGTTGGTTTGACGATAGCTGGTTCTCCGTTCGTGAAGGACATCTCACTTGCTCGTGGTGAAAACTACTCGACGCTAGATGCAGTGTCCTGGTCTCCTACCATCGAAGACAATGGTTGATATTACAACAGATTAGCCTTCAGCATACAAAAATGTTTATCGTTGAATATTTTGCTATTTCTCTCGCAGGCTGCAAAATTTCTCCATTCTCGATGCTCGCCGTACGCCTCCACAACTCTAACTCCAACACTCAACTAAATTTTTCAAAAGCCGCTCTTGCTTAAATATCACAGTCCCTTCCTTTTTCCTTTGTTCCAAAACTACGTCACAACTGCCCGATGACAGTTTCCTCCATTATTCCGAGATTTACATTCTGCAGATGCAGTTCCTTAGTTAACAAATATCTAGCCACTCTGTCTTGTCCCAAAGCCGACAATCGAGACAGGTCTAATTTGTCTTTGCACCCTCAATTACTTTGGACTTGTCTTCTCACCCCCGCAGGCACGTGTGCTGTTCTAAATTATCCAGACCGTCCAAACTGCATCCTCAATCCTAAGTAAACAAGTGAACTGTCCAGGCCATTAATCAGAAACAATGCCTGCCCTAACAGATTTATCTTGCGACAGGCCACCCGCATGTGCCTTGCCCTGACACCTCAATACCGATCCTAAGTACACAACATTACAACTTCCTCTGACGACCAAGACCATTAATCTGAAGCAATGCCTTTCCTTCAAGGCAATACAATATATATATATATATATATATATATGTCATTGATATTGTGTGAAGAACCCTTTTTTTAAAAAAAATAATCACGTATGTGTTTTCGGAATCTTGAAAATGGTGTAAAAGTGGCCGAAAGCTTGAATATATCCATGGATGTTAGTAATTGAGGTTTTGGTGTATCTATGAGCCATAACTAGCTTAGTTTTTTCAAAGTTTAGTTGCAGCAATGAGTCTCGTAGTTGTTCAATATCAATATCAATTTCTAAGCATTTGGTTGACAGAGAAAGCTGTATGTGAAGCATGTCTTCAAGATGCGGTTCGTGTAAATGCTCTTTCGGCACGGGAGTCTCCGGTGGCACTAGAGCGCCGAACCGACCAAGGTTCGGCTCGTTGCTCGGCAGTGTGGACGGAGCTTAACTGTTGTACCAAATAGCGAAACGAGGAATATTTTCTTCAACTATTTAGTTATTTGGATCCACCTTAATATTTCGTACGCGGATCAGCTCCTATGTTTCCGGTTTTCCTCAGCGGACCGAAACCTCAATATCTTTAGTACGAGGCATGTTCTGACAGTAAGTGTACTGTGACCATAACGGGCTGTGGTTTTGCAACACAGAGTGAAGAGGATGATCTCCCGAGAGAGTGAGCTTCGCAGGTCCACCGTAGTACGTAAACTCACGTTGTAGTGTCTAGTTGCGTGAAATATGTCGGTAAGAAATTCCGCCTAGTGAGAGCCACGTGCTGTGATTTGCTTCCTACTCGCGGAAGGTATAACACTTAGCGAATTTTTTTCGCGAATATAAAAGGTTTACGGCGAAGGCGGGTGGCTTATTACACGCTTCAGTCAAAAAGACAGTCGTCACGGTGGCGCCACATCAATTTCCCATCTGGCAAAAAATTCAAAACACAATTGCGGACAAAATCTTGACCTCAGTGCTTTTTGGACCGAAAAGGCATAATTTTGGTCGAATATGTTCCTCAGGGGGAGACCCTCAATGCACAACTACATTGTGAGGCACTAGAAAAATTCTTTTTCTTGGTACATGAAAGGTCACAAATATTCTATTAATAATTTTATTTTTCTGGTTTCATCAAAGGAACACAAAGATTCTATTAATAAGTTTTCCACTACCAATGTTTTTATAAAATTAATTGTTTCGATTTTTACAACACCTCTATTTTAGACAGAGAACCACATTATTGGAAAAGTGGTTGGTGTAAGAGGAGGAGTTGGGGGAGAATTGTTTGGTCAATAGTTGGGCGAAGATGTTCGCTTTTTGTGAGGGGAAGGTATCATAGGTTGTCTTTTTTAAGTGGGGGGATGTCAATTTTCTTTTTGGTCAGGTATTTAATTTTGAGCCATAGTGATTTGTCAGTTGCGTTGAGTTGTTGAACGTAGGCGTAATGTTTACAGTCGCTGGTGTCTTTTAGTAGTTTTTGTTGTTTTCTGGTAGAGACATTGTATTAGCGTTTGACTATGGGGTTTTTGGAATTGTACCATTGTTTTCGCAAATATTTTTTCTCATGGAGTAGGTTTTCAATTTGATTTTGGCGTGGATTTGTTGGATGGGGTTTTGGTGCTTTTTGGTAGGAGGCTATGGTGGCAGAAGTGAGGATGATAGAGTGTAGGTGATTTAGGGTTGAGTCTATGTCTGATGGCGTCTTCTGTGGGATATTGAGGATTGTTAGTTTTTCTATTATTTGAGAGAAGTTGATCCAGTTAGTGAATGTGTTGTTGGGCCTGTGGTTTGGTGGAGTGGGGAGGAGAGGATCGATTTAATTGTGCTATGACTGGTAAGTAATCGGAACTGAGTTCGTGCAGTATTTGTGGGTTGCAGAGGAATTGTGTGGTTTTGTGGCAGATGAAGAAGTCTAGGATGTCTGGTGATTGGAGACTGTCTGGGTAGTATGTTGGTTCGGTAGGGGGTATTATTTTGATATGGAGTTTGGAGAGGATGCAGTTTAGGTCTTTACCTCTGGCATTTGAAGTTCTGGATCCGAAGTTGGGGTGTTTGGCGTTGAGATTTCTTTCTATTGTGTAGGGAGAAAGGCTGGAGGAGAGTAGCTTTTTACAGGTGCCAGATGTGATTTCGTTGGTTGGAGCAGAGTAGAATGAGGAGCTGTTAATGTGGATGTGAGTGGTTGTGTTTAGTGTTTGTGTCAGCCCCAGATCTTGGGGGGAGGGGGGGAATGGAAGGGAGTTGATTGTGATCTATAGAGCTTTTGATTAGAATAGCAGATCCGCCTTTCCTGGAGGGACTGGGATGGTTTTCTCTGTAGGTTTTTTAGTTATGGATGTTATAAGGCTGAGTTTATTTTCGACTAATAGTAAAATATCGATCTTTTTTTGTAGGAATAGGTTAATTTTGTGGTATTTATTGGTTGCTCCGCGCGCGTTCCAAGTGCACATGGTATTGTGGGGGGAGTACGAGTCATTTTTTGATGTCCATCAGCTTGGGGATTATTGTGGTTAGGAATTGGATTAAAGGTGTGATGATGGAGATGAGGTTGTCTATTTTCGAACACAGGGAGTAAAGTAGGCGAGCCAGCATTTGTTTGTTGGGTGTAAGTGGTGTGAGTTTGTTTGTTTGTAAGAGGGTAGTTTTTGTTATTATTATTTTTGACAGACGTTTATTTCTATAACACTTAGCAGATTAAAACCTTGCACGCTCCACATCCGATTGTCTGATAGGCCTAACATCAAATCCGAATAATCCATCTTTTGCGAATGTGGAAAAGCACATGGAGCAGAAAAACTGGAAAAAAGATTGCTTCATACCTGCAGAAAGACGAATCGCAGTAAGCAACGGCGAGTGGCACAATAGCCGTCGTACATCATATTTTTGAAAAGTTGTGCGATATTAAACAGTTTTGCTACATGAAAATTCGTAGATACTGATACCACTACAACTTATAATATCTCACAAGGTACTCACTACTTGTCATGTTCATCGCTCTAAAGCATCCCGCGATCTTCGCATATTTCGAGTCGGAGCTTCAACAACGCTTATCTGACTCAAGCTCGTTGGTCATGTATAAAGACTTGTTTTTAACTTTTTTGCTTCCTTCCATGGTCGCAGAAAGCCGCCGTCAGCGGAAAGAGGGTGAACTCTCAAGCTTGTGCTGAGAAATTCTTATGGTATCAATTCACTTTGCAGTTCCAGGACTCTTAGATCTGAACTGACGATGCCAACTGTTGCACACCACACACGATTCAATTTTAACTGAGGATCCCGATCGACAGTCTTGGACTGCAGGCGATCGCTATTTCTAGCAGCGCTTCTTATAATTCTCTTAATCCAAGAGGCCTGTATGGAAAGCTAAGAAAGAGTATTTAGTGAAAGAGTTACTAAGTGAAACCTTGTCTCATATGCTTGTTGTGCGAAAATTATGAGAGTGTGCGAAAGATTACCTACAAATGGACTGTTCATGCTTTCACATGATTTTAGATTTAGTAATTCCGTACATCACTAAAAAATACGGTAATGAGGAAAGATTGGCTGTAACATTGAGATTGTAGCGTGCGTCTCCAATTTTTTTTATTAAAATGCATCCAAACCATATTTTATTTCTATCTTCTCCCCCAACCCCTTCCCCAATCAAAAGTCCCAAGGCCAAATACGGCTAGAATTTTCCTTCTGATGCAGGGCTCAGGATTTAAAAACAAAGGAGACTACTTACAATGGAAAATACGCTCGAATTTCCTCCAGGTTAGCCCTGCACGCAGGCGTCTTCCAAGAAATATAGACCAGCAATGGTGCTGGCTTTGGCGGGAAGGAATGGATCCTTCTGGTTGGTAGTGAAGGTTATGTGAGGGAACCAAGGTTGGAGGTTGGTCCACGTGGACCGAATATGTGGATTGTGGAGACGATATTGAGATCAGTTGGTGGACCAACGTAAAAGGAGTCAGTTAGTGGTTGGACAGCCATGGAAAATCGTTAGAGGTAGGAGATTAGTCTGGCCACCACCACGAAGTCACGATGCGTACTACAGTAAAAGAGCCACAACAACCAGCCGCCCGAAGCAGACCACGCCAGGGATAAAGCAACTACCCATGTGTGTCTGTAGGTGACTCGGATGACCTTCAGTGCCACACGTTGATCCCCCAGAGAGAGAGCCTCAATTTCGTTTTCGTTTTCCTTTACTTTTTTTTCTTTTGATGTATGCCGAGGAAGTTGAATAATAACTTTTGTATATACCTAATCCTATTTTAATAAATTATTTTATCAATTAATCCCTATTTACTTCATTTTAAGCGCGTCTATTTCCTCTCCCGCAAGTAGGATGTTAAAAAATATGAGGGAACCCGACGAAGTTTGGAAGATTTGAAGTTTTCTTCAGTTATTTCTCATCAGGTTCTTAGAATAAATCAGTAAAAAATTATTAAGAAAAACCAAAATTAATTATATTTTTTAATTTTAACAAGAACTGAAAATACTTGTTTTACTTAACAAATTTAACGACGTCCGTAATATATTTTTACTTATTGTTCTTCAAAATACACATCTTCTTCCAATAAATAAAATAGACCGTTTGTTTATTTATGTATGTTCCGTATCAATTCTGTGATTTACGTCTATCACCCCAAAATTTATATTGTTTGTTTTCTGCCAAATTATTTTTTAAATTTTTATTTTAATCATTTTAATTGTTTTGTTTGGATTTGTAGTGTTAAACTTCAACCTGAAGAGGTCGGAAATTTAGCTGTTAATTTTCCATAAATAAAAATATTTTTTCTGACTTCAAATTGGCCGTTTATTTGTGAGGTGGTTGGTTACATTATCTTCGCTCCTCTAGTGCCTCTGCTCTAGTCGGTGTCGCAGATCCAAGACGAGCAACAAAAATTTCACATTGCTGACAATATTTTAGGATCTATGACCCAGCAAGTATGTCCGGGCAATATGTTGCCAGCCACACATTTCTATATCCCGGCAGGCAATATTTCGGCCACAGTGTAGCCCGAGCATTTCCCGCATGCACGTAGTACAATAATAATGGCAGCAAATGAAGTGTTCATTAGCGCAGCATTAATCGGGATAAAACATTTCACGTTATTAAAGAATAGAAGAACCTGGATTCGACCTTATTTAAACAAACGAGAAACACTTCACAATTTAAGCAACGAATTAATTCTTGACAATTACTTACTTAAAAACTTCACCAGAATGTTGAAGGGCGACTTTGAATATTTAATTAAGAAATTGGCCCATGATTGAGAAAAAGGACACGGTGATAAGGAAAGCAATACCGATCACCCTTCGATTCTTGGCGACAGGAGACTCCTAGATGTATTTATTCGGAGTATCCGATTGTTCAATTTCGCACATCGTTCGAGAAGTATTCGAAGATTTAATGTAAGGATGAAATGAATTTATATAAACTAGACCTCTTTATTTGTTAAATATTAAGTTTAAAAATGAGCTTTTCTCTTTATTTATATTTTTCGCGTACGTCACAACTGTTACCAAATTAGTTGGTTATTGCTTTCCAACCATGTTTCTTCACTTGGCGATCTCCATCTATAGTCCATCGACTTCACGCCCCATAATGATGGATTTGAGCGAACTTCATCGAGAAATTCAATAGTTTTCTCATTTGACCAAATTCATAATTGGAATACTGACTAATTTTACCCAGAGAACACAGTGTAATATTAATTGATAACACAGCTGATTGACTACAGAGTCCTCTAGGTGAGGCCTAGGAACTATTGTGGCCCTGTAATTTTTGCGTAGTTTCGACACAGGGTCGATGTTACCCGCAACACGCCGGCCAGTACTTAAAATACTCACAACATTGCCCGGCTATACTGAAATATTACCGAAAATGTTGCTGGATTTAGAGCAATATTTCCCGGCCAGTATTGCCAGCCACGGCCACATATTGCCGTAAACAGTTGTTCGCAAAAGTGTACCTCAAATAGTTGAAATAGATTAGCAGATGTACGTCAAACCGGAAGTGCGTAACGCCAGCCGTGCAGAGGTTCTAGAGGTGAGTACACGAACTGTAGGTCTCGGGCATGGTAGAAGCGGCGAGCGGTTAGCGTTTGAGAGGTGGAGCGTCAGAGAGGCAAAGCGATGAGCGGGGCCGGGTACGATACAGAGCTGCTGAGCGTGAACTTACTGCAGTCGCCGTCATGATGTCGTCGCGTGTGGTAGCTAAGCTTCTCTGGTTGAGTGAAAACAAGAACTGTTTTTGGAACTCTTTACGAGAGCCAAGAGGAACTATGACGTTCAGCCCATACATAGGAGTAGAAGGCATTACGGAGAGTACCACCATCTGTTTAAGTATTTAGGAAAAGATTAAACACGTATTTTTCATTATATAAATCCTCTTTCAAGGAATTCAATACAGTTTTATTTCCCGAAGCAGGTCAAACCCCCATTCATTTAAGATGGTAATGTCAAAATAGATCCATGGACAATTTTTCTACACTAAGAAAGTTTTTTTCTGCCATCGTGCTATTTCTGTGCCGTTTGAGATATGCTAAAAGCCGTCAATAATTATTCCAGAAAAACATTTACTGGGACTTTTAGCATCTTTGGGTTAATTCCTAAACCGCATGTAGTTACTTTCTTTAACTATTTCAACACTCCATTCGCGTATTAATTTGATCACTCCAAGCCGAAGATACTTGTGACAAGGATACCTCATTTTAAAAATATTTGTTATAGAGAAACGAAAATAAAATTTTTTTCCCTTACATTTTTCAATGTAATAAATATTTGATGACAAAAATCCAATAACAGACAATTGAAAAACGTAATTTATTAATTAATTATTAAATTGCGACATGTTTCGGTTCTCATGTGGATCCTCTTCAGGCTTTTACTATATTATCTTAGTATGACGGCCAAACATGTCGCAATTTAATAATTACTTAATAAATTATTCTTTTCAATTGTCTGTTTATCAACAAATGTAACTACACTGACACATAACTTTATATAATATATAAATAATTTAAATAAATAATTATTGGTGAGTATAAATTTTTCATTAAAGATAATTTTGTTTTCTGCAATCTGCTGTAAGATGAAAGCCGTAATTGCCCAACGAAAATATTACCACGGCCGTTTAGCATCTTGCAGAGTTCTGCAAGATCACGTGTTATTTACCTCTAAAATCAAATCTGTCTGTCTTCCAAATAAAACATTTTAAACAGTTCCAAACCAAGGACTATTATAAGGTAGAATAAGAGGTTAAAAAAACCAAATAAGTCTCCAAATTTAAGTAAAATGATTAATTTAACCGACGCCAATAAACATGGAAGCTTTTGGCCTCTGTAAGATCCAAATCATCTTCTGAAATACAAATTAATATACTAAAGTAGAGAAACACCTGTATAAATAAATTAAACTACAGACATAAGAGAACTGGGGAAATACATACGTCATGTAGGTAACAAGCCGTTGGAATTGACGTCTTTATTCGTTTTTACTCTGTTAAAATGTTATTTTACATAACTATATCAAGACTCAGTACGACTCGAAAATCATCGTGG
The DNA here is from genome assembly GCA_037074705.1 of Zhengitettix transpicula. Lineage (NCBI taxonomy): Eukaryota > Metazoa > Arthropoda > Insecta > Orthoptera > Tetrigidae > Zhengitettix > Zhengitettix transpicula. Next base: position 180,471,125 of record CM073591.1, on the reverse strand, counting down.
CGGAGATGGCTCAATAACCAGATATTATATGTTTGATTACAAAAATGTAACAAATTTTGCTTCGATTCCTTTTTACAAAATATAAGGAATACATTAAATAATTAATTATTGACGGGCATGATGATATTGTCCCGTGTTTAAACGTATAAGCATTGCACGAGTTCTTTGACGCTGAGCGGTGACAGAAAATTTAATGACCGGGGTCAGCGATGAGCGTCAACCACTGAGAGGCAGGCGGTGCCACCCAACATTCTATTGGGACATAAAACTGAGAGGAGTCGCTCAGTCTACCTGCTCCCAGCGCTCACCGCTCGCCGCTTGTACGCCCGAGGCCTTAGGACCGTAACATCGCGGACCTAGGCGGAGGAGGCGAGAGTGGGGGTCGTCAGTCGCCGCCATGTGTCTGTTGTTGGTGGCCGCAGCTTTAGCGGCGCTGTGTTTGCTGGCTTGGGCTAGAACTCAGCATCCGTTGTCCTTCGTGGGCGACGCCTTCATGTTCGCTCGACGAGGCGGCCCTCTGCGGCCCATCCTCGACCTGTATCGACGCTGCGGCGCTCCCTGCAGGTACGCCCACACCCAAACCTCCGCGCGCGCACTTCCAATCTATCGTCTGCAGACATTTGTCTACGAGTCACAACATTTCTTATTAAGCAAAAGAATTGTGATATTTCGGAAAACAACATATTTCTTAAGTCATATGAGCGGAAACATTAAATATAATCTAAATTATGTACTGTCCAGAAATCTCTCGTTTTTATATCCGGAAAGGAGATTTTTGAAACTAATCCAAGCGTCTTTCTTAGGGCCTACATAATAAAAAATCCCTTAACTTATCATTGATCAGGTAAAGCAGTGTAGTGTATAATGAACTTAATATTACTCGTAATATGTGGTTAAAGTATCCAATACCGCCAAATTAGGTAGTTTTTATTTACAACTTTCTTAGTTACGTTTTTACAACTTTCTCGAGTATTTCTCCCCCAAAATGAAAAAAAATTGAAACTAGAAACGATGTCTTGAAAAGTTTGGAAATATACATAACAATTTTTTCAACTAAAAATATACAAAACGCCGATTTTCGTACGACGTATATAAACCCGAAAAACGATTCGTATCTGCTAATGTGGAGCTTCAGCTAAAAAAAACAACAATTTTATAGCATTAGATTCAATGAAAAACTGTATTTACATGTTGTTGTGTTTAGTCAGTTCGTTCGTATTTATATTTTTTTCTAGATACGAAGGAATAAAGGATGGTCTAACAAACCACGAAAAACGACCTGAAAAATCCTACACCTTGTATTTTAGCACGCAACCACATTTTCCGTGTGTCGTAATCGTCTGTTTCGATTACACTATTCGGTCTATCCTGAGACGCTAATTACCAGAGCTGTTGATGCGACTGTCAATAAGACAGTATGGGAAGTCGATTTTCCTTGTTATTGACAAGAGCTTCTCTCACGCACATAAACATGTCCCTTGCCGGGATTCGAAGCCGGGACCTCTGTGATGTGAGGCAGTCACGCTGATCCCTACACCACAGGAGGTCGGCCCTTTATTTTGTATTGTGTCAAGTTGAAATATAGGAACCGGCTAGAACTCATGTGAATATCGGTCCAACTCCGTTCTCTTTAGCGGCTCTCGACAGCTTTTTTTTTTTTAAAAAAAAGATGTTACAAAAAAACAATTAGCGACCTCCTAAAACAGTATTCAGTTTTTTTAAGGGAACGTGTCATTTGAAGTTACGCTTGTAATTAAATAAAATAATTCAAATTAACAATAAAAGTTTAACACAACATTAACATCTGTTGAAAATAATATTCTTAAAACTACCATTGTAGAGACAATGTTAAAAAAGAAACTTAAACTGCGAAAATATTAATTTAAAAATGTCGAACGTTTCGACGCGGATTAGCGTCTTTTTCTAACGGCGAATAATTTAAGACTATAGTAGATCAACAAACTAAACCTCCTGTGGTGGAGGGGTTAGCGTGACTGCCTCGAATCCCTGCAAGGGCATGGATATTTGTGTGCGTGAGAGAAACTCCCGTCAAATCAGCTCCCCGACCAAGAAAAATGAGTTCCCATACTGAGTCACTAATAACCTGAGATGTTATATATATATATATATATATATATATATATATATAGTGGTAATAATTAATTAGGCCATTAAATTGTTTTGTTATAAACTGAATTGTAGCGGATATAAATTGAATTGTAGCGGCAGGAGCTTCGAAAGCGACAATGGCGCCGAGCTCTGTTTCTTTGTTGAAAACCGAAATGGGATATGCGCGCGCGTAAGGAATTCAGTCTGGAATCACCGATGATATGAGAAGGAGGCTAAAATCTGAGTACGAGAGATGAAACAGTTAAAAATCGACATATGATAATATAGTTCAGTTCACCTAGAGCAACAAACAGTAAAGTTTGCAGTTATAAAGTACGAACGGCGAGATCCTGTATTTTACATGAAAGCAAACAACATTTTCACGGAGAGATTTATTTAACAATTTGCACACGGTGAAGAAAATGGTTGCTTCGCGCTTATTGAACAATTATCGCATAGAGGGGACCGACAACCACTAGCAGACCAGAAGGGGCGACTCATCCGAGGTTCCAGATAGCAGAGGACGAGTATTTTCATCGTGTGTATTAAAATTGCAATGAAGTAGAGTCAGTGTAAAAAAATGGCTTTTTAGTGTGGTAGTGTTCAAGATACAAGTGAGAGATCTGGTACCAGAAAAGACATTCCGTGAGTAACCAAAACTTTGATATAAATTTGTAAACGATAATTAAAAGGGTAGAGTCTCTGTCTAAAATGGAGGTGGTGTCAAAATCTAAACAGTGATTAAATTTCATACAGTGTTTGGTAATTGGACAATGTTTACAAGATGTCAGTTTGAAATTATATTTACTTAAAATTATTTTAGTTTGGCCGATATAACGATTCACAATATGAACACATAATTTTATAAACACAATTTCTTGTGGAAAACTTATTGATAGGATCTTTGTGTCCTTTGATGAAACCAGCATTTTTACTTAAGTTTAAGTTTCTCTTTTACGTTTACCTATATAAAGGTCGTTTTTATCAGTAAATGGTATTCAATTTGGTTCGTATGTTCATACTGATGTATCCAGACGTATATACAACTAGTATCGAGGTATAAATTGGAAGGGCAAAATATTCTCGTGAGTTTGTCGCCTGTCAATGGCGACGACAATGAAACATACTCAACTGAAACGTACTAAAAATCTTTCTTCAGATGTGTATCACTATTTACATTTTAAGTAATAGAATTATTCTACACTAACTCATTACAGCTCGCGGAAAGTCCAATGAAAATATTTCATATCGTTATACTATACAACATCCGTAAACATCCGAGCATGTCTCCGCCGACGTGGACGTCTTCTTGCTGTAATAATATACGTAACGCGTTTCGAGTTTGGACATTCCGCAACCATGTTAATCATAATGCATACTTTGTTGTGGTTTTTTTTCTTTGCAGTAGCGTCACGGTCATGTTCTAACCAGTAAGGGAAAGACCCAGAGTGACCTTCACTCACTCTCTTCGCTAAATCGTTTAAATGCCCAGTCCCGAAAATCTTAAACTTAGAAACAGGAAATAATCCACCTGTAAAGTTTTGATACGTCGTATGTCCAGGAATTTTACACCGTTTCAAGGGCCACAAATCACAGATTGTCTACGTAAAAAAGGACAGCGTGATAACGTTGAAAGGCAAGTTACATTGTAACACTTAATAAGTGAGTGAAATTGTTTCCACGGAACTCGTAGTTTGCTGTATGTGTAAAAATTTACAATTAATGGAAAAGTGCACATGACACATAATTGACGCCTGTGGGTTTTTCGAGAGCTTAATACTTTCAACCTTGAACTAGCGCCACTTGTTATATAAAGTACCTTTATTCGCTGTTACGAACTGTTGAGATCTGCAGTACACTTTACATAACATTTTATACGTTAAAAAGAAAAATGTATCGCTGATCATTTCCTGATAATCAGATATTTAAAAAAATCCTGTATCATTGCTTGTGAATTTGGAAAAAACAAATAAATTTTAATTAAAATGTATGGGGTCAAACCTACTGAAAATATTTGAATCAACATAATAGTGGGATCACTATTATGATAAACATCCGTTACTTGGAATCTAACCAGAAAACTCGTACAGTGACGTTAGAAATAGTTTTTTTTCGCTCTCGATGGAAACTTTATTGATGGTAACAAATAACTTGATAATGCAAAATTATCTTATAAATCAAGGTAAGAAATCGGCGTTGCCCGGGTGTTTATTTAAATTAACCCGGAATTGATTCGACACTAATGTCTTGGTAAACATATCATTTAACCAGCAATAGCATCAGTGTTATTTACCCATTTACGGTCCCCTCTCCGACCTAACCCCTCGGCATCCAACTCCAAGTAAATCACGACGATGACTGACGTTATTCGGAATCTCTTCTACTACATAAAATACAAGTGTCTAAAAAATCAAATTATTTATTAAAACAGTAAAAAATACTCGCAAACTTAAAAAAGTCTAAAACTACTCCCAGTACCTTTCTATTTTTAATGAATTCTTTAAATTAGTCTTATTTTCAGCCTGCTAATATGATGCATATTTATGATTTAGCCAAGGTATGTAAAACCAGTATTTCATTCTGTAGGCGTTTTACTTAAGACCAAATAGGTGAATACTGTTGGCCATTTACAAAAATGTACCTAGATACATTTTTGTATAAACTGAGCTATGGAAATTCCTAGGCTTTTAATAATGTTTACCGTACACGGCAAAAAGGTAAAATGATGATCAAACATGAAAAACATGTGCTTTATCTTTTTCCCATATGAAGTGATTTAGCAAATGACGGCGATATGTTATTCTTCTTGATCGGCTTTACACTCCTTGAAGATCCTTGACCTCTTCAACCACCACACCACCCTGCTTCACCTTGCTCTATCTTGTGCCAACAGTCCCTGTACCCCATTTTATGTATATCTCCTTCGCTCTATCCTCCCTTCTAGTTTGCACGCCAGGATGACCGTTACATATATATTTTTGGTATATCCGTTTCCACCATCCTTGTCACGTGTCCTACCCATCTAAGTATCAATCATATTTTAATTGTACTGACTGACAGTTCTTTGTATATAGAGAACAGCTCATTGTTGTGCCTTCCTTTATCACATAGAGGGTCAGTAATTTTGTACAGTGCTCTCCCCTCAATGGCATCCAGTATTTTAATATCCCTTGTTGTTAAGTACCATGTTTCTGAAGACTAGGTCTACCTGAGTACAGATCTGATGAGCGTTATAAAAATACTAGTTTGGTGGAATGAGATATAATTCTTGAGCAGCGGAGTAAGCGTATTAATGCATAATTTACTCGATTATCTTCGTTTAATCGCTGATTCATTTTGCAATAAGTTACCATTCACCGAAAGTATTGAAACTGCTCTACTTTACCGAAAGGGGTTGAAATTAAACGCAAACAACGACGGGAGAAACTATCAATATCATTGACCTCGAAAAATATTCTTTCGATGCGAATATTGGCCGTTTTAGAATGTTTGAAAATTTCCACCCCAGTCCACCCCGGCCCCTAAGGGTGGTAGTCGTGTCTTACCTCCACAAGACAAAACCCTCTATTAGGTATCCCGATAGACGATAGACTATGCTTCGGCGAACATCTGTCCGCCGCCCTATCTCGTATAATGCCAGAAACCGGGGGCCAAAGGCACAGTTCATAGAAAACTATTCTCCAGTGTAGTAAGTTTCACGTTGTTGTACGCTGCCCCAATTTTTTTAAATTTTTATTTAGCAGGGTCTTGAAGTAAAATGCAATTCACTGCTATGATATAATAAGAGATCATACGACTAAGAATATTTGGAGGGAGGTTTATGTGAATATTTCACACCTCTGGCTGATTACATTGGGTTCAGGTATTTACAGGTTGACAATTATTTGTGTAAGTCTTGTGGAAGCTTTCGTTTGAGTCTTTTATGGGCGTTTTTTTGTCCTAGATTTAGTTTCTTTGCACTTTTACACTTCACTATATTTTTGCTTAGGCTGTGGATGTAGTTTGTTATAAGTGGAACCTTTAATTCTTTGTGTATTTGACTGTTTCGTATGAACCACGGGCTGTTAATTGCGATACGTAGCACTTTATTCTGCATAGTTTGAAGTTTCTTGGACGAAGTTGTAGGTGCGTTGTTCCAAACTGGGCAGGCGTATGTAAGAATGGGCCGGATAATCGATTTATAAATTAGGAGCGAGGATTCAACTCTAAGATGAGATCAGGGTAGAGCAGAGAGAGTCTTGCGTAGTAGCACTCATTTAGTTTTTTATGGATGTGGTATCTCCAGTTGATTTTTGGATCTAGGTGGACCCCTACATACTTTATCGCTTAGTACTTTGGATTCCATGATATTTCATTATTGTGCAGTCAGTCGGAGTGTCGGTAGTTGAGTGTAGCGCTTGCGTGTGAACATCTTTGCTTGGCAGTTAGTAGTGTTAATTTTTATTTTCCATTTTTATACCAATCACACGTTACATTTACTGCATTTTGAAGGTGTTGAACTGTAGTTTCTATTTTGGCGCTCTTTGCTAGTATCGCGGTGTCGTTCACTGTGGGCACATCGTGTACTTAGAGGTTGAACAAGGTTGGTCCCAATAGGCTCCCTTGGGGAACTCCTGCTTTTGTTGTTTTGATGCTAGATAGTAATGCGTTGATTCTTACTCTGAACGTCCTGTCGGTCAGGAAGGATTCTATAGTTTTTATTATGTAATCCGGAATGTTTAATTTATACAAGAGTTCTTCCAGTCAAACCTTGTCGAAGGCTCTTTCCAGATCTAGAAAGACTGCTGCAGTATATTTCATCTCTTCAAATCCCCTTTCAATCGTCTCTGTTATTCTGATGAGTAGTCGAGTGTGACTGTCTGAACCCAAACTGATGAGATGGTATAACTTCATGCATTCTTGCAGTCTAGTGAGGATCACCTTCTCTAGTAGCTTGGCTAAAGTGCTTAGCATTTATCTTGAAATGAAATACTATAAAATTGTTGCTTCAACGTGGCGATTTAACTGTGATTAATAGTTAATTATTACAAATTGGAAACTCAATGTGAGGCTAATTTCAATGATGTATAGTTAATTATTGCAATATATATATATATATATATATATATATATATATATATTGTAATAATTAAAATAATAGCTTTTATTTATTTTATTTCAATGAATTTAAAGAGTTTTAAAGAGATTACCTCACGTTAAGCGTCTAAATGTTATAATCAAATGGATGGCTTTTTATTAAATGAAAAATCAATTAACTTGACAAACAATATTTTTATTGTGGCAATAATTTAAAAACAATTATAAATTTAAAATATTAGATCTCTGGGTCTTCACTGGGTTTGATAATGGACACATCAATTATATTTAAAATCTTATTAACAAACAAATCACAATTAAAAGGAAAGAGATTTACTTGACAATTAAACTAGAACGAAATTTAAAATGAGAACGAAATTAAGAAGTAAAGAGATTGGAACGAATTAACAATTTAAACGGAGAACGAAATCTGACTACTATCTTTCAATTACGTTTACATAATTAATTATTTTATATTTTGTTACTCACATTTGACCAGCATTCCAGCATACCTTTCGTTATCAAAATACACTATTGCGGGATTTTACACTGATTCTAAGACTCAGATTTTACACTGATTCTAGCCAAAATTTATAGGATGTCAGGAACGCGGATGACCCTTCCTTTTTGTTGTTAGCTATCTGTTGACTGATTGCCTTAGGTGAATTCCGTGGTTTATAGATTTGCCAGTCTTTACTGCATTGGACTCAAACTGAAATTTTACTATTTCTGGCAGGCTATGGACACAATACTGCTTTTACTTAGCAAGTTTCGACGTTAAACTTTCGTGAATGTTTTACTTTGTCCTCAGAAATGTCCAGGCACCAAACAACTCTGTTAAATTCTGATTACCGACTCTGTTGAATTCTCCTCCAACTAAAAGTTATACCTTGCCGATGTCTTTCAGCGAACTGCTCCTCACAATATTTTCCTGCGAACTGAACCATCGTCTCGCATTTTAGCGCGCATACGCCATTTTCGGACATTCCGTCAAAGGAACAGAGCTGGGTTACATTGTTGCTATTTTCTGGAAACTCCGGCGCTACAAAGGATTTTTCAAACAATTTAAATTTTTATGTTCAAACAATTAATGTTCTAATTAATTGTCATTACAATATATATATATATATATATATTGTAATAATTAACATAAAGATTTAATTAAATTTGCCCCACGTTTAGGAAGCTATTTATGTAATGATTAATAAAGGTGGTCTTAATTAATAGGAATAATTAACAAAATTATTATGTATTTAAAAATTTATTGTTGATAATTACACATTATAAGCCCTGCTTTGCACGCCGAATTCCATCAATTTAACAAACAAATATTTCAATTTTTTATTTTATTAATTCGTGGCGTTCTCTGAAAATATAGCTTTATAATTTTACAATCAATTACGTTGAATTTCTCATTATCTACGGGTCACCACTGGGTTTGGTAGGAATATTAAATACAATGAACTAAAATATTAACAATCCAAACTCATTTAAGTTAACGGAATACAATATTAAATACAAAAAGTAAAAGAAAACGAATGAAAAGAATAAAAACGCGAACGAAATCTGACTATACTTTTTAATTATCGTTTACAGTTATTAATAATTGTTTTGTACTCACGACAGTGCTACTGGTACCAGTTCGGACTCTTGCATTTTGAAGTCAACATCCACTAAACACGCCATTATACACTGATTCTACTCATTAGATTTTGAAAACACGGTAGTTGTTCTGGATCTCCGCTATCCTGGAACCTGGATTAGCTCACCCTCAGCCAGTTGCCGGACTTAGAGCTCCTCAAAGTCTATACCATGAGAAAATTAGTTCAGTTTGTGAAGCTTAACTTCTGCTTCCGAACTGCGATTTTATAAGTCTCTCCGTCAAACTGTTTACTTGCGTTTTATGTAAACTATTATATCTCGCTGTTGGACTTCCTAGATAGCCCTATTCATAATTCTGGATCCGCAGACTTTTACTGTTTTATTTCTCTATGTTGACCGAACTACCATGTCCCAGTTCTCGACGCAGACTTTTTCGTTTCACGTCTTGCCGCAGACTGAGTTCTCTAAGCGCGCGGTTTCCAGTCTCGATTGTTAACAAAGAAAAACCCGCCTTGATTGTCGTCTTTAAGCACCCGTACCGCCAACAATTAAATTATATTAAAACAATTAATAGACTGTTTAATTGGTACTACAATATATATATATATATATATATATATATATATATATATTGTAATAAACTGATTAAAAAGGCGTCTAAATAAAAAGATTATTAAAGGTGAACAATTAAACAAATTTTTATTAATGAAGTTAAAACACATATAATTTCACAATAATATTTAGAATCTCAGGGTCTTTACTGGGTTTGATAAATGGGTGAATTGAATTTAAATTATCTAACAAAACAATTAAAGAAAAGAAATAATTAAAGAAAAGAAATAATTGAAGAACGATCTGACGTATCTTAATGAAATGGTTTACAAATAAAATTTTAGAGTTCTTTTACTTACGGCCGACCAGGTCTAAATTTTGGGGTTTTCTGTGCACACGTTTTTGGGGATATCACTGAATTTAAATTGGTTACAAAACACTTGTCGAAACTTTAGGTTCTCGCAGCTGGAAACGGCTACTCCTTCCGAATTAATGGTCAGTCAGATCATTAACAACTTCCTCTCGATGACATCGGTGACGGTCTCTTTACTTATTGAGTTTTTTTTTATACTGCGGCAGGAAATTATTAGGTTACAGTTTGTGGCTTTACTTATTGAGAAACTTTCCTGCGACCTTTACTTGATCGAATTACAGACTGAAAAACTTTTTGTTCAATTTTAACTTGCAACCTTTCCGTTTCGCTTCTCCTCGCTGACTGTCGTTCGACTCGTAGAATTTTGAGTGCGTACGTCTTAACAATGGTTCTTTTGTCTCGCCGCCCGCTTTGTCGCGGTGTATGCTTTATATTCTCTAATAATGAGTCCTTTACTTTGCAATTATAACAATGGACTAATTACTAATTACTACAATATATATATATATATATATATATATATACCAAAAGGACTGTACAGCAGAATTTCTTGATGTGAGTCAGGCATTCGACTGAGTCTGGCACGCAGATATATTCTACAAAATCAAACACTTACTGCCTGAGCCATAATATAAGCTACTAAAATCATACCTCGAGAATCGTAAATTCAGAACGAGAATAAACGGCGAAACTTCCACCTTTCAAATCAAAGTAGGCGTTCCGCAATGAACCTGTCTCATACTTAATATATACTTGCGATCTTCCTACAATCACATGTACAATTACAGGAACATTCGTTGGTAATACAGTTATCATAGTCCTAACTGACAGCAAGCAAACGATTACAAGACCAACTTAATCTACTTCAGCAATGTACAGATAAATGGAAAATCATAATTAACTAATCAAAATCCCTAAGATAACATTTACTCTACGGCAAAACAATGCCCACATGTAACCATGAACATCAAACAACTCCCGGTATCAACACATGTACAATATCTTGGAATTCATCTAGAGTCAAAACTAACTTGAAAATTGCATATAGAAAAGAAAAAGAAACAAATGGAAATACGCATTTGTGAGCTGTACTGCCTGCTATACTCTGTTTGGAAAGAAAATAATTACATATAAAGCCGTCATAAAACCGATTTGGACATTCGGAATTGAATTATGGGGGTGTGTTAGCAAATCTAATACGATCAAGATACAAAAATCGCAATCGAGAATCCTCAGAGCTATGGTCGATGTCTTGGTACGTGATTAACCTAGCATTACATCATGATCTACAAATACCATTCATCAAGAGAGAGCAATGAAACACCATGACAGACTTGAAATAGATACTAGTCCACTCATACATCCATTGCTGGAACATAAAAACAACAGAAGATTCAAGAAATGCTGGCCAATTGACCTGAAAACGTGGTAACCGGGGACCGATCATTGAAGAGGACATCATCATGACATTAATTAATTCAATTAAGTAAATGAATTATAAGTCAACAAAAATAACTCATTGAACATGTGTTTATCATTGCTATTTAAATAAATAATATATAAGAGTAAATGGAAATTGGCTTCTAATGGAACAGTTGGCCAGCTGCCTCCTAAACTGGTCGAGGCACCGAGGAAGAAAGCTGTGTCCCCTCAGAAAATCCCTCTCCCGCCCGATCTACGTGATGCAGGTTTTCTAGGGTTTGTCCTGCATAACTTTTAGACGAATGCCCTAATTAACCCGTGGCTACGTTCCTCTACGCATCCCTAATTTTAAATCCCTTCCTATGCTATTAAAGAGGAGTTGGCACAACGTTGATTACCCTCATGTAGCCTTTAAAAAAATAAAAATAGGCTTTAAGGAAACTTGAAAGCAGAGAAATAGTGAAAAATAAAACTGTTAATTCCATTACCATCTATAACCACGAGTAGTGACGAGCGACTGGAGAATCCTGAGGAAGTTGTCTTATGGCTGTGGTGCTTCTCGAGAAGCCTTTGCGACTATCCTCTGATCACCTTCCTGTCATAGCATCCTTATCCACAAAATATCATTCACTATTCTTTCCCCATACCATAAACAATAGAATTAATTGGAACCTATATAAAGACTTAATCTACAACAGATTTCAAATCCTTAATTCTCTAAATAACAAAAATAAATCAACGCACGTGTTTCTATTTTAACCTCCATAATCAACACTTTTAGTTTTGCAAAAGTTGGTTCACTGTTCTTTTAAGGAATCCTATTAGCTCATTCCGAAGATTGTTAACTGCTGGATGCAGTTGCCTGGGCTCCCAAAATCGAAGAAAGTGGTAGACTGCAACTTGTAAAAATGTTCTAACTGTTTTAACAGTTGTTACATGTATCCAGGCACTTTCTGGATTTTCTACTTTTCGTCTGTCCACTGCTATATTCCAAGACGACTTTACTGGAGCTCGCCTCCCCACAGACTCTGCTATGCGCGTCTAGCGAACCAGTCTCTACAATACCCACAGTTTTTGCCACATTCTTGTGTACGACTTGAGTGTTTTATGCCGCTAACAATGCGAGTCCAAATTTTTGTTTATTAATTAATTATTTCCTCTTAATTACCAGAATATATATATATATATATATATATATATAAATTCATAAATTCATCTTCAACTACTCACGCAAGAAGAAACTGCATTTCTTCAAGTTAATTTTAACATGTTAACGTCATCAATGTATCACAATTGTAAAATCTTCGAATTAAAACATTTTCTGTATATTAGAAAAAAAAGACTCCTGCGTGTTTTGGGAAACAGGGTCCTTTCCAATTCATATTTTCTTGGTCGTACGTAAATATCCACATCTCATCAACTTCATTATCATTCCTTAAAAACTGGGCTCTCCATAAATCCGTTGACTACAGTCATAAATTATTCGCCGTTAGAAAAGGTCGCCATTCTGGTCGAAACGTCCGCCACTTTCATATTTGAATTTATAACTTTTTTGAGTCTCTAATTTTACTATTTCTGAATGATGGTCGATTTTAGTATTATCATTTTTAACAGACTTTTATTACCGTGTTAAACATTCTGACATGTTTTGAGTTATAAAAGTCTTTAAAATCGGTCTGTAGTGGGACGGGTCGCACGGGGCGGATGTAGTGGAGGTCGGCTGATTATTATTATTTAATGTCTCTAGTAATAAAAGAGGAAATTAATTTTTAAGATGTATACAAAATTGACTTGGACATTGTTTGCATGGAATAGAGAATAAACAATTTTGAGTCCTTATAAACCTTAACGCATAAATATGTAGAGAGAAACTGTTTTGATTTTATTCTTATTTTTTTTGTAGGTGTAGACAGGCTATGTATAGGGAAATCCACATAGTGACAACTCCCCTCTTATATCATAGGAAAACGAGTGATAGGGGCGATTCGGAAAGGTAGAGCAAGATAGCCAAGGGTTAACTAGGACCTCCGGGCTATGGTTTAAGGATCCTACCCGCCAATTCGCCTCAAAGAGATAACCCTGGAAAAACCTGCAACAGGTAGGTCGGGCATTTGGTACTTGTCCCGCGCCCTTTAGATGGCGGGAGAGGGGTTTTCTGTGGGGTCGCAGCTTTCCTTTCGTCGTGCCTTGACCAGTTTAGGAGGCAGTTGGCTGACTATTCCAGTAGGAATAGAGGACAACTCTTACCGTATGCCAAAGGTCTGCGACCCTGGAACATACACCACTATTTTATTATTTGGCAGTAAATACCATTATTTACACATAAAACTTTGAAAATGCCCTCGAGATGAAGGCTGCCTTGGAGACGATGTGAAGTTTTGCACAGCTCGGTCACGTATATTGTAAAGAAATTTATTGGGGTTGGGTTTTTACGTTAAATAAAAAAAAATATTGACCATTTAAGAAATTTTTATAAGTTTATTACAGTTAGGCATGAAAAACTCTTATCTCAGGCACCTGTGGATTACGTAGAAGAGATTAGCTGCCCGTTATCAAATACGTACTGCTATTTCTGTGTTCTGTTCGTATGCTGTAGCTCTCGTAACCAACGTACTGACGCCTCCGAATATCGCTGCTGGCAGAACGGATTAACTGCAGCGAGATCTAGTCAGGATCACAGCATGGAGTCGACTCAGGGGTTGACCACTGGCTAAGGGTCGTCCTCCGGGATTTTATTGCAACGTACTCGTGCTGCCCATTTGTGTACTGGAAGACGTGGCACATAATTCTCGCTCTTCACAGGTTTTGTGCTTTGGGACCTTTTTGCATTATGCAACTGCACTATGAGCGGAGCTCATCACCAACAACTCAGTAGCGCATCGACCAGACTGCTCCATTTCATTACGAGCGGTGCAGGTCCGTTAAATTCAAACGTGCGCCATATTGCCAATCTCTGCCGTCGTACTTTAAGAAGATTCCCAGCTTGCTCATAAACATCGTGAATACACTTCAACTCATTCAGTTTTCATATTTAAGTTCCCTCCATTATAGCCTCCCATTCTTTTTACTTTTTTCATTATTAGAAAACTTGGTCGAAAATGTCATTGTTTCACTGATTCTTCCATTGTTACAAGAGTTATAACACGAAGCTGCAGTTCTGTAGTCAACCATGGCCAACAATTCAGTCATGTTGAGGCCAACAATCGAGACAGGACACGAAAATTACTCCTGGCATCCGTCCGCCAATGCACGATTTTGAATTCTCCAAACTACAGAAGACAAGACTTCCGAATACAAAGCAAATTAAAACCAAAATACACGCGTTACAATATTGCGTGTTGTAGTGTTGACTTCTTTGACGGGATGGTGTTAGGACTGTGTTTGAACACTTGCTCATCAGATATTCTAAAAGAAAAATTCACAATAGCTGACGTCTGTCCGTCCTCGGAGAGACCAAACATACTGAAATCGATTCCCTCAAAATATTGAGTAAATGTCGGGAAGAGCTTTAGTGCATCCTGTTGGAACCACAACACCCTCCTCCAATTACTATTTCATTCTGCGATGCATAAAATTTTCGAATATTCATGCATGACAATTGAAAGATTAGAGTACAATAATCAGACACCATTTTACAAAAAGTTATATGCTTGTGCTTTATGAATTTCAATGAATTTTGAAAAAGTCTCATCCCAACATAATTTTTACACATGCTGACAAAGGTTCTGGCACTGTAGCTCTACATCGTAATGAATACACCAACACAGTTAACCAACTTCTTTCTGATACTACATCTAACAAAATTTGCAAATCCATATGCATCAGTACGGTCATTGACAAATCAAAAACTATTCTCAAGAGGTAGAAACAAAATAAACGTTTTATATTTCTATGACAAAAGTCCGTGTTACACGACTGTAACGCAATTTCTCTTTACATTTGTCTGCGCAGAGTGGTGTCCTGACTTTAGGTTGATGGTTCACAAATTGGTTCAGAAAACCTATCTCAGGACGTGTTCTCAATTTTATTTCTGATAATTCTCTTAATTAGAGAGCTATGGTATACAATCTTGTAGACAGAGCTATATTACTTTCGTACTCCAAGTTCCATCAACACAACATAAATATTTTCCGGAAAATTTTAATTTCAAATTATCATCCTTTAAATTTTATTAATAAACACATTCACATTAAACTGAACAAAATCCAATATCCAACAATCCAATTTTTTTCTCGTATTACCTTATTATTTTTAAATATCCTAAGTTCTTCCAATTTTTTTTAAAGAATATCAAATATCCTTGAATTACAGATCTATTAATACTCTTTCCTTTTTCATTAAAACCCACAAGGACCTATATGACACCTATAGCAAACAATTTTAAACTGTCTTTCAAAAATTAAATAAAACAGACGATAACTGTAACCTAACGTTAGGAATCCACTACCCCGCATTCTGCCTGAAAAAATAAAGTAATATCTATCCGAATTGTGATAAGACACACTGCACCAAACAGGGTTTATTTTCATCAGAGTAGGTGAAATATTATTTACAGATAGACCGAGCTGAAAATGTTTCTGGTTGCTACTGAGAGAGCAATATGTGCAAGTATAGCTCACATAGATTTTTGTGGTTAGCGGAATCTGTAACACTTAAATTATCAGAAAACAACTATATATAATTGCAATTTGCCAATTTTTACTGTTTAAATGCTTTTTTCGTTATTTCCATGAAGGAATGACCTTCCATTATTTGCACGGTACGGATTTTGTGGTTGTTAGTAGTAGTAGCGTTAGGAACAGCAGTAGCAGTAGTACTAGTAGTAAAATTACGTCCGCGGATCCTTTCTTATCGTTAAGGTGCGCGCCTAATAGTCAAAATGTTGGACAGCGCTGGCCTAGATGGTATTTTTTCGAAGAGAAGAAACCTGATAATACACCAATTCCTTGTCCAGGCCCGATTCTTCCGGGAACGGACTCAAATCCCTCTACCCACTCCCCGATCTCTCCTTCCATATAAAACCCAGCGTAAAATCATGCTTAAATATTCACTTGCAGAAAGCCGCAATAGCTATCTCTCTAGGACTGGAGTGAACCAAGTAGGTCAAAAAATCCTAAATATTGTACGGACTCTCATGCTTATTCAGTGAATATCTTTCTACCCTGAATAATAACATTACTGATCGTAACCTTGGCATTTTCAATTCGTCATATTTCTCTTGTTTCACAATTCTTCTTTGGCCGGTCATATCTACCCTATATGCTCCTGTAGTCTCAGATTTCTCTTCGGTAAAATACAATTTAGGCATTGGTAAACCCGACAACATCTACTAATACAAGACGGTTGTTTGCATGGCCTACAAAATTGCCCAATATGCTATAAATATGTAAATAGTTTGTCCAGTTCTCCCCTTTTGGTTCTGCTTTCCTGCCTCTGTTTCTGTTTTAGTAAATATCCATGACGACATCCCTCCGTTCCTAGCGACAGGAGATGATAACCAGAAAGTGATAAGTGTCGTGTGCGTGTTTCTTAAAGATAGTGTGTATGATTGTGGTGACTGGACAAATATGAACAGATATGAATTTTTTTGTGTGTGTAACCTATTATTATTAATTCTGTTTATAAGTAATTTATCTACTGTATATTTGTGACGAATCCTATTTCATCATTAGAGGGCTAATGGTGAATAAATCAATCTATCAATCTACTAAATACGCCCCACCACAAAGATTCCATGATCTCTTGTTCAAACCAAATTAATTGCTACAATGAGGCGACAGACAAAAACACTGAGACAGCCCCATCCCAGTCCGAGGAATATCCTTCCAAAGCGGTTCTGCAATACGATAAAAGTATTATCAAATATTAACTGTAACAAGGATAATTCCTGACTAAGTTTGCTCTTGGGCTACCGCACGTTCATGTCACACACACAGCCAAAATATTTATTCTCCTTGTTGCTGTCGTTAAAATATAATTTTACACCGTTTGAAAAATGGGTTATAATTGTATACTTTTTCTGGTAGGCTGGTAAATAATAAAATAACAGGAGAGTGTACGTTAGAATTCTAAGACCGAAACAGCGATTCTGTGCTTACCAGATCTGAGAACTGGAACGATTCCTAGAACTAGCCATCATTGTCAGCGTTAGTTACGAAAAGGTTCACATTGCGGTTCGGAAATATGATGAGTATTTCTAACATGTAAACGCTGGGTAGTCAGGATTGGAGCTTCCTCTAGAATCCGAACCCGATGTAATTCTAATGCTTCGTTTTTACCACCTGAAACTATTCAAGCTACGACTAAAGTTACCCCAATTGGTGGTAGTGCAATACATGTGTGAATAAAAATGCGAAAAGTAAACTAATTTAGCTGTTTTGGTACCAACTAACTTCATAAATCTCTGAGCAGCAAACAGAAGTAAACGGATCAACATGTTGGTTCCACTTTATTGCCTACCTGCAAACCTAGAAAGAAGCCGCGTGTTCTGATAATTTCTCAGATAGGATGTTATTATTTTCTGTTGTAAAAATTGTGAATTTAATGCATGATTTCATTTGTTCAGGTTCCATCTGATGTCGCAGATGTATGTCCTCCTGGCGGATCCTCGCCACTTGCAGCAGGTCCTGGGAGGGTCGCGCTTCCTGGACAGGGACGCCATGATGATGAACGTGATGCGTCCTCACGCAGGTGACGGCCTGCTCACTGCCAGGGCTCCTGTCTGGAAACTCAGGCGAAAGTACGCTACCACATCATTATATTACCGTTTATCCCGTGCCCACTACTGCGATATAGGAAGATGAGAACTAGTGCACGAGACTCTCAATTTATTGATGTTTTCCATCTTACTTTCATATTTACGATATCATGTTAATTGGTTTTAAATAATTTCAATATAACCTGATTTTACACTTAAAGTCCACTATTAAAAAAGTATTTAAAGAACATTAATTATAGTATTGACTTAGATTACATATTACACTGACAGATTTTATGATTTGCAAGCCTATATTTTACTCAACGGACTTATTTAATTACTAAAGAAATGGTATATTCTAGGAAAATAAAACTTCTAAAAACTGTAGTAATTAATCCTCGACGACTGTAATAAGGCCTCAGCTCCTGACTTGAAACTAGATTTGTAGCATTAAGTACAGTTTTTGTATAACACATTTTATACGACCTCCGGGCCTCGTAATGAGAGACCACGTGTTCTGGAGATCTATACGTCTCAGCGACCATCCATTTGCTGAGGAGCCGATTTTATAAGTACAAACAATACCACGCGCGCGCGAACCCCGATTGTCGGATTCTAGCTGCCAAAGGAGAACTTAACAATACACAAAAAATACTTAACAATATCCAAATTACACATTTGTCAACGGACACTCCCGTTTATATGTTAAAATATATTGTGCACAACATTTTAAGTACACATACAAATTCTAGCTGAGGGAAGCGATCTGTAAATAAGAAACCTACTTTCTTCAATTACAGTTCATTTAGATTAGTTACGAGGTTCGTGTACATTGTTACAAAACCGTTCAATCCCCTCGTATTTAAGATATAAATCGTTTTTGTCACAGTTTTTTGAAAGAGTAACGCGGATATTCTCAGGCTCCTGAGCCGGGCGTTCCACGCACGATGGTTGCAGAGCCAGGAACCGGCGCTAGGCGTCGCTGCGGAGGCGCTAACAAGTTCTCTGGTCGACCACCATGACACCCCGAGACGCCTGGCCCTCGGTGCCCTCCATATCGTCGCTGAGTCTGTGCTGGGAGCTCCGCCGGAAAAGAACGTCGCTGACGCCTTCATGGAAGCCATTGAAATCATACATTACAGGGTGAGTTCATCTTTTAGTGCCAAGACAAAAGTTATCCTAAACAAATAACTTTCTGGCTTCCAGTGAGAAATACGCTCTATTCTATAAAAACCCCAAACCCGTTCCTATCCCACTAAACCTATCCACTGAAGAGCTACAACTCGAAGAATATGCCCAACATTATATTGATGGGCTATTTCAACGCACGACACACCTTGGGGATTCTCTTACGAACATCAAAGGGGAATTACTATCCATAATTTTACAACGCACTAATCTCTGCCGATCAATAATCACGTCACGTACCTTTCTTTCTCACCAAAGAGTCTCTACACCGACCATATAATCCTGTCCCCCAACATTTTTATCATTACAAGTGTCCTGACTATCCTCGTTCCGTCGCGTCAGACCACCTGCCCATACATTTTTCTACTAACCTGAGGTTCTACCCGCCGCCCCCAACCCTTGATCATAGCAATGGCGATTGGTCTAGCTTTAAATCCTTCATTTCTGCAAATATTTCTCAAATAGCAATAAATGTCACCACCGACATCGACGATGGTGTTACCTCTTTCTCATAAGCATCGTCTCCACAACCATTAACCTATACATCCCGCATCCTCGGAATCTGAGTCTCTCGCCTTACATCCTTGAACTTGTTAAAAGTAAAAGACTTACAATAAATATTGTCTTTTCTGTCCAACCCACCACCCGGACCTCAAAACCTTGTGGAAATGCATAAACGCAACCTGTCAACAGACAGCGGAGCGATAGAGGGTCTGGACTATTATAGGCTTGGCGGAAAATTCGGGCTGAAGTTGAAACGCTTAACTGAAATATCTGCGAAACACTGATACGCAATTAAAACTCCAACGGTTGTCGTAACTAACCGGTCAGTGATTGTAGAAGTCTTCACCGCATCACTTACAGAATCTTATTCCTTCCCTAAAGACAATCTAGTTAATGAAACCCACCGCTGCCATATTAATTATTGTAATTCATAAATTGAACTGTAATCGGGGGAAAACATACAAATTAGGTTTTAACACGTTTTAATCACGCCTGTTTAAACCATATGTATGCCATAAATAATGATCGTACAAACACGAGTTTTGGGATGGGGGTTGAGGGGTGTTACCCCAAAATAACGCAAAATCAATCGAGATTGGAGTCAAATCCGGGGTTATTGACGTCTCTGAGTTTAATTATGACTCTCGGGCAACACCGGGCACCCAGCTAGTATTAATATTAAACGAAAACTGTCTCTTACGAACAGTTTATAGTGCTGAAACAATTTTTCATTGATGGTCGAAGAATAAAATCGTTTATAGAAATAAGTGAGAGGAGTATGAATATTAATAATTGCAATGAGAGAAACTAAAATTTTTGTGCTTTTCTGTATAGATTTTTTTAGCTTACTTAAACTAAACGTCCTCCATGTCCTTAGCTATTTTTTCCCACGCCCTCGGCCTGTTTTGAGAGGTGTATGTTCCGGGGTCACAGACCTTGGGCATACGGTAAGAGTTGTTCGCTATTCCCATTGGAATAGTCGGCCAGCTGCCTCCTAAACTGGTCGAGGCACGGAGAAGGGAATGCTGCGTCCCCACAGCAAACTCCTCTCCCACTATCGGAAGGGCGTGGGACAAGTACCCAAGGCCCGACCTACCCGATGCAGGTTTTTCTAAGGTTTTCCCTGCATTTCTTTAGGCGAATGCCGGGTAGGATCCTTAAAATATAGCCCGGGGGCCCTAGTAACCCTTGGCTACCTTCCTCCACCCTTCCGCGTCCCCCCTTTCAAATCCCTTCCTACGCTATTAAAGGGGAGTTGCCCAAAGTGGATTACCTTCATGTAGCCTGTTGCCCTAAAAAAAAATATTTAAGAGTGTAACAGAATATTTACCATACGCATAACTTTCATAGTTCAAATTTAGCGAATGACGCAATTACTAACGTAAGTGAGTATCTAATCTGTTGCAAAAAGGAAAGCAGAGACCGAAAAGGGAACGTGGTATATTCAATGGCTTCCACAATCTCGCATGGCACTTAACTAGAGTCCCATGTAATTCACTAAAATGTTACGGATAACAAATTTACGTGTTTTATGATATTCCTAAAAGGCATAAATTGTACTGAAATGATCTAATGGACTCGTAATACAAGGAGCCTGAGGGAAATATCACCAAGAAAACAGGAAAACTAAAGTATAAATCAGCAAACAACAAACCTATGTGAAGCAACTTGCTTGTCAGACAGCTCGTCGGCTGTTTTCACAGACGAAACAAAAGTTAACATCTTGTTAATGTGTGAAGATTAGGTGCTGTAAGCTTGCGTGCTGTGATCATGTCTTCAATGACGTCTATGCTGATGTGTTCCAGCAGTTCCTTGTTCATCACCCTTGCTGTCCATGAGATACAGAGTGGCCATCACAACACCACAGTTCAAAACAGTCGAGTTTACCTCTGTCTGCTTTTTTTAGGATTCAACTTTTATAACCGTGCATGTTTATGGGGAATGCAATGGCACAAACGAATCTGCATTTGATGGTCATACTAATATCCTTGGTTTTACTTACTCTGTTCACACACATCACAGCGCTTATTCCCAATTCTGATCGACGACACTACAGCCATTGTCATGATCAATGAAATCCACACTCCACCTCTTCATTGTCCACATTTATCTTGACTTCTAAATCCCCAGCTGTTGTCAAAATCTTTAAATGTTTTGATGTTCATCTTTGCACTTCGGCTTTTGACCTGCTTTATCAGATTCTGCAGACCACCTTTTCAAGAGAAGAGTTGTTAGCTACCGGAGGTTATTGATGATCTGCCCACTTTATCAAGCCAAGATGCAACCTCGCCTCACGCCTTTTACCAATTTTAAACCAATCAGTGTCTTCATGTGCTGTTCAGACTGTGACTTCTTGGTCATCGTACAGTAAACTTATCAACATAATCCGGGTCCACAATTTTTTCCACTTCCTGTCATGCTCCATGCAGTCGAAATATTTCCTGTAGTCAATGAAACACATGTTAATGTTCTTTTGGTACCCGAGCAGTTTTCAATGATTTGCGATATTTTAATTCAGTTTGGATAATTACAGAACTACGTAGAAATAAGTCGAGGTTTCTTATGCAACACATGTGATGTATTCAATTTGATAGATACTTATGTTTCCTGATAAGAAAATGAATGAATGAGTATAAGCTTACTGTAGAAGGCAGCTAAAATAGAAAAAAATCTGAATTTTAATTAAAATATGAGCAAAATAAAAATATTTTGCCAATGTCTTCATTTTCAATTTTTCAGAAAATAGAAAAAACTTCCAATCAGTTGCTAATACTAGCAAATATTTTAGTATTTAACACACTTTCATTAAGACACTTCACTCCGCTGAAGTAAACAAATCGTTTATGGTACTCGATTTAGCATTATTCCGGTATCGCACTATTTAACAGCCTTCCTGAACATGTAAAGAACATCACCAACTATAATTCATTCGTCAAGGAGTGTAAAACTTTTCTTGTAAATGGATCTTACTACTCCGTACACGAATTTTTGCTTTAGATTTTATTCCATTCCACAACACTTCCCTATCCGTAATTAGACATTTCAAAAGCGTTTATTATGGTTCTAATACCTACTATACTTTCATAAATAAATTTATGTAACATGCATAACCTATCTTTTAGTAATTAAAGAGTGACGGTTTTCCTTATATAGGTGATATACGTAGTCTTCTCGGGTTTCCAACTCGGTTAATTCCTTGAAGTCGTACAACGTTTAGATAGATAGATAGATTTATTCTCCATTAGCCCTCCAGTGAGGAAATAGGATTCGCCACAAATGTATAATAGATAAATGACATATAAAATGAATTAATATTAATAGTAATAATTAATAAGGTACACAAAAAAATCATATCTGTGCACATTTGTCCAGTCACCACATTCATACACACAATCTTTAAGAAACACGCACACGACACTTAACACTTCCTGGTATTCATCCTGTCGCAAGGTACGGAGGGATGTCGTCATGGATATTTACTACAACAGAAAGCAGAGGCAGGAAAAAAAACCAAAAGTGGAGAACTGGACAACACTATTTACATATTTGTTATAGATTCGGCAACTTTGTATGCGTATGTGAGACCGATTCAAAAACTCGTGTAGGGAGTAATAAGTTCCATTTACAAGAAAAGTTTCACACTCCTTGAGTAGTTGTTGATGTTCTCTACATGTTCAGGAAGGCTGTTAAAAAGTGCGATACCAGAATAATGAACGCTAGACTCGTAGAGACTGAGGCTGAGAACTGAACGGTTCCTCCATGATTGTCCCCGTTACTTGCAAAAAGGTTCATGTTGCGTTTAACAAATTTTAGTGTTTCTAATATGTAAGCGCTTGGTAGAGTCAGAATATGAAGTATTTTGAGCAGAGGCCTACAGCTTTCTCTAGAATCTGAACCTGATATTATTCTAATGGCTCGTTTATGCAGTTTGAAAACATCCACACTACGAGAACAATTGCCCCAGTTGGCAATACCGTAACACATCTGAATGAAAGCAGGCAAAATAGGCTAGTGAAGCAGTTTTTGTATCAACTTGTTGCATCAATAGTCTCAATGAGTAACAAACAGAACTAAGTTTGCGCACAAGGCGATCAATGTGTTTGTTCGATTTTAATTTACTGTCGACCTGCAAGCCGAGGAAAGTCGCATGACCTGAGAACTTATCCGTTACGATGTTGTTGGTTTCTGTTATAAAACGAACTAACTTAGTTTTGTGTGCATTGAGTGTTAATTTATTGGCGGCGAACCAAGTATTTAGGTTTCTAGATGCAATCTGAATCTTCGCATTGAGATTATTTAAATCAATGTCCGTAATTAACAAATTATTGTCATCTGCGTATAAGACAGATTTTATAGGTTCCATATATTCTGGAAGAACATTAATATACAAAAGAAACAGCAGTGGAGCTAATATTGAGCCCTGAGGCACGCCACAAGTAATGCCTGACAAATGCACCTCACCAGCTTTGTTTTTTAAAGCTACGTTCTGTTTACGTTTGTTGACATAAGATTCAAAAAGATGCCATAGCGTTGCCTCTGATCCCATAATAGTCTAATTTTTGGAGGAGTATGCTGTGATCTGCAAGATCAAGCCTTCGAAAGATCAGCAAAAATTCCGGCTACTTTCAGTTTTTCATCAAGGGAATTTTGTATACTTTGAATGAACTCACCCATAGCAGTGCTCGTGGATTTTTGTTTAAAGAAGCCGTGTCGAGCAGGAGTAATTACTTTATACTTCATCAAGAATTCAAGTAGCTTTTTGTGTACAATTTTTTCTAGAATGTTTGAAAATATCGGAAGCAGGGAAATGGGTCTGTAATTTGATGCGTCGGTAGGCGAACCCTTCTTGTAGATCGGAATAACTTTAGCAGCTTTAAGGGAGTCGGGGAAAATACCGGTAGAAAGACACGCGTTGAATATGATTTGAAGGGGAGCAGCTATGACGTCGGCACAGTAATTCTTAACTTTGCTTGTGATGCCATGTATGTCCGCAGATTGGGAACATTTTAACTTTCTTATTACGTTTATTATTTCGATATTGGTAACCCGTTGAAGGAAAATGGAATTATGAACACTTGGTACGGCGTTTTGTAGCAGTTTATAAAAATCACGACCTTCTGATGTCTTACTCTTTGAAAATTGATCCGACACCTGAACAAAAAATGAATTAAATATACCCGCAGCGTCTCTGTTGGTGAAAGTTTTACCGTCGTCGACAAGCTTTATATCTGTCGCGTTATAAATGAATTTATGTGAGATATTTTTATCACCTCCCAAGTTGGTTTTATTTTGTTATTTGAGTTTGCAATATACTCCGATGTATGTAATTTTTTAGCAGCTACAAGCACTTTACTGTAAATACGTCTATAAGAAAGTAAAGAATTGTGGCGATGAATTAATCTTTTCTAATTTATTCATTTGGCAGAGCCTTTCTCGAGAAATGGCTGTCGCCGCTATCGTCTTCACGCCTGTAGGGTCATTAGTTACTTTTCAAGGCAAAAAATTAATAATTCGTGTTTTGCGTCGTCTGTATGTTGCTCTCTTTAATTTTAAAATATTGCTGACCTTGTAAGATGGCTCGTTCCTTAGTATGAGTTTTAAACAAAGCGCAAATTAACATTTCAACGATAATATTTAGTCGAATTTAATGTTTTTGTGTATTACTGTGTGGTATTTTACAGTTTTATTTTGGAATTAATTCTGTGTTCTTGTAATAATCATAACGAAGCGACAATACTAAGGATTTACTTTGAAGGAATAATGACTAATTTATAAATGGAACATGAACCTCAGCGCGAGGTGTCTGTAGAGGAACTGATGCATATTTAGTAAAAATTCTATGACTATAAGATTAAGATATTAAGATACTATTAAGTTATTTATACAAGAACCTCGAAACGCAACAATGAAAAACGCCTCACGACAAAAAAGGACGCTATAGTAACGAAGGTAATATTTTATTATAATAATAATAATAAAAATATGTCTGAAATTTATATTATAAA
Organism: Zhengitettix transpicula; assembly: GCA_037074705.1. NCBI lineage: Eukaryota > Metazoa > Arthropoda > Insecta > Orthoptera > Tetrigidae > Zhengitettix > Zhengitettix transpicula. The sequence continues at coordinate 180,445,597 of CM073591.1, read as the reverse complement.
CTAATAAATAGTTAGAAAATTGTTTATTAACAAAAAATAAATATACCGACGTTTCGTCCTTGTTTTAAGACCTCTAGCAAAACCATGCCTCAAACTTTTTTGTATTATTTATATCAACTTACTAAGAGATCCTAAAACAAGGAGGAAACGTCGATATATTTAATTTTTTCTGTTTCAAGGCTTTTGAATTCATTTATATTATTTTATTATTTTCTTAACTATGGATAAATACTATTTTACGTTGTTTGTAAATAAATTGTATTTGCGCTTGCAGGAATCGTAATACAACACAGCTATCGTAGAACATTTATTTGCACAAAATTTTCGTTTTTCCATGGTCAGATAAGGTAATGATACGCGTCAAATTCCTCGTTGATTTTAAACAATTTTATTCTATGCTTTAAAACATTTGAAAGATTTTACGTAGGCTATTAATTAATCATACTGGTCACGTATTGTGTAACAGGTGATGCGTCCATGGCTGTTGCTGAACTGGATATTCAGTTTCACGTCCAGCTCCCTGAAGCAAGCGAAGCTGGTGAGAATCTTTCACAGTTACTTCGACGTGGCCATCGCGAAATCTCGTCACGACGCTTCTGGTGGAGAATCCCTTTCGTTGTTGGACACGTTGACGAAGATGTGCGACGACGACAAAGTCCTCAAGGACGAAATAGCCACTTTGTTCATAGCTGGACAGGACACCACAGCCACTGCCATTTGCTTCGTCCTCACACTGTTGGCACTGCATCCAGAAGTAAGTAGTAACGCGAAAAGCGAACCTAATCAGATAGTAAATACATCACCTTCTGTTTACAAATTACTATCTTTGGAAAGTCATAAAGAGCAAACTCAGGAGAGTTGGTGAATGCAGCTGCAATTTGTAGTTCAAGTCGTGTATTTTTGTTCCGGAGACAATTGGTAGAAACATTTTTATGCTGTATTAGAAGTTTATCGTGCAATTCCAAGTCACAGATATTTGTGTGTCAGTGATCTCCCTCTGATCCGCGGGAGACTCCATTTCAGTAGCCAACATGGTTTGGACCGAAGCTCATCGTGGCTTAACCGGGCGTGTGTATTTTGGAAACAAACGAACCATGGCCATGACGCAGAGAGTTTTTCGGCGACGGTTTGAAAATTCAGCGTAAGTCTTAGTTTCTGTAACGACCGCGTGTATCTGACATTATTTTAAAAACTTAGTGCTATTTAATACTATGTACTCCTTTTTTCAAAATTAAAACCCTTTTTTTCTATGAATATCAATTGGTGGGTAGACGGATGGGAAGCTGCGCCCCAGGATAGTATTTTAATCGCCGAGCCCTAGGGCAGACCACATGGCTCCTACACAAACTGACTACAGTGCCTCTAATTCCACATACGAACTGCCTCATTGCTTCCAGTAGGCACATGTGGGAGATATTTTCTGAGCAGCATCGAACTGTTACTATTCTCAGTTGAGGCAGGAGTATCTCTAACAATAGTAATCTACAGAGTACTCCCGAATGGTGCGGAACGAAGGGATAAGTCACTTGAGGAGTCGCCATAATAAGCCGCTCATGGAGACGAGACCCAGAGCAGACCACACGGTGTTTATTCCTTAAACTGATTGCATTGTTTCGAATACCACGTATGTGGATAATGATCTCAGTGCTTTCACTGTGTGAGAGAGACTGCGAAAGCGCCCTCGAACCCTGATCAATCTCGGTTGTGGGAGGAATCCCAGTAACAATAGCACCCCAGTGGAAGAGGCCTCCCCACGGTTGCGGTACGTGGGAAGGTGAAGGTGTAGGTCGAAGGGAGGGCGCGTGGTTATCCTGGAGGTTTTTATTAAAATGTATCATCCTGTCCTGACAGGAGGTGGTGGAGACTGGCCTCAGAATCTGCATTCTAGGAGGCTATGGTGTCGGGGGTTGAGGACTTGTCTTCATCTCTTAGTTATCCGATGACGAAACAGCCTCGCCATAATTCTTCCTGTTGCAATCAGTTGGAGATAGCCACAACATTGGAGCCATTCTAGGTAACTATAATGTGTCAACAATTTTCAAAAGCCTTCTGACAACTGTAACTCCACCCTGTGGGGCGACTCTGGGAAAGTTAGGGTTAACGGAGGAATTCGTGCAGCCGACCAAGTCCGTTCTTCGGGCAACTTGGTACCTCGGGTGTGTCGGGGCCCTGGTCTATCCTTCAATTTCCCATAATCCTAGTTGGTTTGTGGCTTCTACATGTACCAGCCAGACGCACGTTGGAGTCGGACTCGCGGGAGTAATGGTTTAGCGAACACAACTTCTCTTGTCTTCCCCTGGGCGCATGACGGGGCTCGCCAGGATTTATGAAACAATGCATCCCCGTTCTGTCCTTGGAGGGTTAGAAAAAATACCACAGGGAAAGCAAACTATTGTGGTAGACATCAATGTGTATAATTGTATAAATTTCTAACTTGCAATTATTCCATTTGTTGTGTAATATTGAGGCCTTATCATTGTAAGTAACATTCAGAGTGGAGCAAAAATGCGGAGATTGGAAGGTTTCCAGTCTCTACAATTGTCGATAGCAAACGCGCTGGTTTTTGTGATCTTGATAATCTGTATGGACAATATGCATGTAGAAGTCACAGGAAGCAGGTCGCTACGGCAATAGGACTCTGTTAGTTTCGGTCAACGTGTAAAAGATATATTATCAAGGTTGCTGGCGTTCAATGAATAGTTAACCCCTTTCTAGATATTGAATGAAAGAAACGAATAATTTTTTGTAAATTCAATTTTCCTTGCTGTAGACATTATTACTGTCCGCCGAAATGTAGGAAATCACACGCAATAATCGTCTGTGCTGTGTTAGGGATTCGTTGTGCTGACTGAACTGTTCTGCGTAAATTGTGTGCCACTTAGTGCACGTTATGCCCTTTTAAATTTATAAGGGACATCACATATTTGGTTTTTGCTCAAACGAAGAAAGTTTTAATTGTGTAATGTGATAAAATTTGGATAATATAAGGATTATTCACAAAATGGTGTGTCAAATCATTTAAATTTATGATCTAGTTGTAAAAATAGTATAATTGTTCTATACCGTCAAATTTCAGATTTCTTTATTTTGTTTATATTTTGGGGAGATATTTTTGTAAAACTTTTAAAAAGTAATGTAAATTTCCTTTTTTTATGTTCGTTTGAATATTTTATACGTTTATTGTTCAATACAATTGTCTACAACTCCTTATGAGCACCCTGAAAGATAACCAAGAGTCTCTTAAAATAAAAGCCGTGGCAAAATCTTATATAAATTTGTAAAACAATAAAATTTCGTTGTAATAAATTTGCATAACGTATATTAACTAAGTAAAATCATTATTTTTTGTCTAAAAAAGTCAGTACTTTTAAAGAAGTTTAAATAAAGATTAAAGAGAAATTATATTGGAGCTATGAGGTTACCACAATATTTACACCAGTTACTGTTTTTATACACCCTAAAAATGTTCATCTGTTCTGCCGCACCTTGTATTTCGGTAATCTATGAGTTTAACACTGAAACTCAAGCTGTTTGTGATTCCGTGATTTTTGTCTCTTCCGCAGGTACAGGAGAAATGCGTCGAAGACCAAAATCTGTTGGAGCGTGGAATTTTGGAGACGATGCGTTTGTTTCCGCCTACAGCGTTCATGGCTCGAGAAATCACGTCCGACGTCGAGCTTGTAGGGACAAATCATGTGCTTCCCAAAGGATGCATCGCCATCATGTGCACGCTAATCTCCCAAAGACTTCCGGAATTCTGGGAAGACCCACTGCGTTTCGATCCCGACAGGTAAAAGTAGATTGGATACATTTGTTTAGATAAATGTCAGCATTACTTCATTGAATATAAATATCAGCTATATAATACACATCGATTTACGAACAGAGTAATATGAAAAAATATTCACGGAAAGTGTTAGCAGTACTTCGAAACACCTTCTGTGGTCAGAGAATGTGAAAGCGGTGCATGTGCATCAGCCGAAGTTTCTTTCGGCGTGAATCCTTTATTGACCCTGAAGAAAGCGCAGAATTGTGCCAATATTCTCCATAGATGCTCCTGCCATCCAAACCGGACACGACAATCAACGATACAGCAATAATGGCAAAAAGTCCTAAGGATGCTGAAAGCTCATCAAAGCACCCATAAAAACGCATTGCCGTGGAAATAAAGTAAAAATTAACGCGTAAAAGTGTCAGGTTTGTCTTAGGTCGACTACAGTCTGGCATCAAAACTATGAAGTGTTATGACGCGAATTGGGCTAACCCAGCTTCAAAGCTAACGAGGCAATTCCGTTCAAGGTTCCTTTAAAAAGATCGAACCCACCATACCTCAAGAAATACACTTCTGTTGAAAAATTTGAAAATTTTATGATCCTCGATGTGGAGGTGGTCGTGGTTGACAACAAGTTTCGTGGGGTATTTTTTACCCTCTTAAGTAACCGAGTGCATTTTGCATTTTGTTTATGGTTCTAGGTATATTTATGGTCTGTATTTAGTCAATTTATAAGGAGTATTTTTGGAATTAATTAAGTTAGGGACCATATATTTTACTCCCGTACACATTCGGAAGTATATTTGAATCCCTTAAGATACCGGGAGTATTCATGACTCATTTGGACTATATTTTACTCCATTCTGGATCCGAGAATATTAGTGAATTCCTTAATATTCCAGGAGTATTTTTACTCCCGTGATGAACTGGGAGTATTCTAGACTTTCTTAACCCTCCGTTAGTCGCGCTGCCTAAAGTAACGCAGTCACGGTAGGTCAAGGGGACATAAAGTTAACTATTTAGATGTTCATCACTTTTCTGAATCAATTATTTTGAATCTTTTTACAGTCATTTAACAGACGCATTTTAGACACATATATTGTAATAAAAACTAATGATGGCCTTTAATTTAATTTGCCCCACGTTGCTCGCCATTTGTAATATTTACTAATGATGGGCTTTTTAAATGAAAGAATTTATAAAATTTACAAACAATATTATTTTTATTGTGGCAATAACTCAAATAATTACAAATTTATAATATTGAATTTCTCAGGGTCTTCACTGGGTTTGATAATGGACAAATCAATAATATTTATAATCTTATCAACAAGAAATTACAATTAAAAGAAAAAGAAATTTTCTCGTCAATTAAACTGGAAAGAAATTTAATTGTGAACGAAATTAAAAGTAAAAAGATTGACTCTGATTAACAATTTTAATCAAAAAGAGAACGAAATCTGACGGCTATCTTTCAATTACGTTTACATCAATAATTGTTTTTTTAAATTGTTACTCACGTCTGCCCAGCATTCCAGCGTACCTTTATTTTTCGAAAACACTATTTTGGGGTTTTACACTGCTTCTTCTAAACTCACAGATTCTACACCAAATTTTTAAGCCAAAATTTTATATGATGTCAGGAACTCGGATGATCCTCCTTTCGTCATCTATCGGTTGAGCGCTCGCCTTAGGTGACTTCTGCGATTTGTCGATTGGGTAGTCTTTATTGTTCCGGACTTAAACCGAAACTTTTGCTATTTCTGGCCGGCTATGGACACAAAAACTGCTTTTTCTTAGCAGGTTTCGACGTTATACTTTTATGAATGTTTTACTTCGTCCTGCTAATTGCCAACCATGTTGAATTCTCCTTCCAAAACTGTTATACCTCGACGAGGTCTTTACGTGAACTCTCCTTCACCAAATCTCCATGCGAACTGTACTTCACCAAACCTTCCTGCAAACTGTACTTCACGAAACCTTCCTGCGATCTGTACCTCGTCTCACAATTCGAGCGCGCATACGCCATTTTGACGGACCTTCCGACAAAGGAACAGAGCCGGATTTCTATTGTTATTTCAAAAGCTCCTGCCGCTACAAAGGATTTCTCAAACAATTTAGATTTTCAATTTCACAATTAATGTCTTAATTAATTGGCATTACAATGTACAGATTTCATTCATCCATCTCGTTGAATTAAAACTTGCCATTTATTCCAAATATTTGTTAAAAAAAATTGGTATCAAAAAAATTCTAATTTTGTAATATAACAGAGTCCTTCATAATTATAATCATAAAATATTGAGACTTTAATTATGCAAACCAAACATCAGTTAGATAACAGATAAACAGCTCCAAAGTGCATGAAATATAATTGTTTAAAAATGCAGTTAGTTATTTATATAATTAATTTTTATGGAATTTTAACGTATTCTACTTTTGTGAAAATACTAACGAAATTCTCATAAATAATATTTGTATACATAATGTCCAAATGTAAATAATTTCATTTTCGGCAAAATAAATACATTAATAAGATTCTGTTTCAATGTTTTATAAGTTTTGGACAAGGCATTCTTGGTAAATTATTTTTCTGTGTATGCGCAAACTCAAAAAACTTTCACAATATTCACAACAATATTGTGTTTTACATTATTATTTAGTTTCCTTGAAACATGGCCCACAATATTTCCTAAATCTAGGCCGTCAATTTCATGATCCGTATCCCAGTCATCAGACCTTGATCCTAAAATATTTTCAGTGTCCGATTCATCTGATGATTCTTCAATATCGACGTCTGGTACAACATTTGTGTCATAATTATCTTCTAAAAGAAGATGACGAATTTCGTCTACATGTTGAGGATTATTCAAGGTGTATATATTTTTATTCATTTTCCACAATTGTTCACAAACAGAAAAATTGAAAGTTTTAATAAAAAATTTAAGTATCAAAAGAGAAATATTTGATAGTAAAACTGAATAATTGTCAGTGACTTTTACGAAAAGGAGTATAGTACTCCGTACTACTACGGCAATGGTGAGAAAAATACTGACGGGAGTGGTCGCAGTAGGTCCTCTGGACCAAAGACACGCTACTTCCTTATTCAAACGTCATTTTGCGAGAAGATTTTGAAGTATAGAATTGACAGAATATTCTAAACACATTCCTCTGAGATATCATGAAATTTATTCCCTGTATCTGTCCTGGTTCCGGAGATAAGAAAGAAATTAAATTGCGTCGGTCCCCTGGAACAAGTGCGACTAACGGAGGGTTAAGGTACTGGGAATATTCGTGACTCCCATAATATTTTCACTATTTAATTCGCCGTGTTGTTATACTTTTATGTAGTAGGAGAATTCCTGAGTTGCAAAAGTACCGTCAGTCATCATCCTGGTTTATTTGAAGTTAAGTCTCTCGTCTGCTCAGGTCGGGTAGGGACATGTAAATGGGTAAATGTTACAGACACACATTTAAAACTGGTAAAATGAAATCTTTTCAAGAGGCTAGAGTTGAATCAATTGCTTCTCCTGGCTGATTTAAATAAAATCCTGAGTCACGGCAACACTAAACTAGTATAATATAAAATAGAGTTAAAAACGATATATCCGATTAATCATTAAAAGTGTATTTTTCATTATATATTCCGAGGGGGTCAGATTTTTTTACATTTATTTTATAGCTCGGCGTCTAAATAGCGGACGCACAAATAATGGTCCAAGGTTGGAATGTGTTTTCCGCTTTATAATTGACATACGGCGGTGCCAAATCACCTGCAGCAATGGTTTCGTCGTAGTTTCATACATATTGTATAGGTACATTGTTCATGTCCTTTCTATATTCGAAAAAAATTACTTTCTCATCAGTTGCAGTCCTTACATAATAATTTTTGCAGTGGTCTGAGAAATTATTTTTGAATGCATATACATTCGAATCTATTGTATCGATATATTTTCCACCACACAAGACATACGGAATTACCTGTATTAGTCTTCCAATCGCTGTACAATGCTGCAGCAATCAAAGTTTATAAAACTTTCATTACAATCACATATTGTTGCAGTTTCCTTTTTTTTAACTAAAATGAATTGAGCTGGCAGATGCAGTAGAAAGACTTCAGAAGGCAGTGGAGGAATAGTATGAAGAATTAAAAAGGAAAGGAATGGAAGTGAAAACAGATAAAAGTAAAGTAATGTGGGTTTAAAAAATGGACAGACAGGAACAAGAACTTGACAGGAACATTGGAGAAAGTAGACAGCTTTGAATATCTCGGTACTGTACTAAGCAGCGACTGGAAAATAGAACGAGAGGTACTAAACAGAACTAAAAATATCAGTCACAGCTTACTTCCAAACGACTAACACAATAGTGATGAAGGCAGAAATAAACCTCAAAACTAAAATGCAGATGTGTAGTATAATTATGGCCCCAATCACCTTGTACGGGATAGAGAGTTTATCACTACAAGATAAGCATTGAAGTAAGATCACTTCTAGCGAGATAAAGGACATAAGAGGCACAGTAGGAAAGACTAGAAGGGATAGAATTAGTAGTGAGAGACCCCTAGAAGAGGCTGGACCAAAGAAGGTGATAATTGTGGTGATAGAGGAACGACAGTTGAAGTGGTACGAGCATGTTAGACGGATAGATCAGGACATGAAAGCGAAGCAGACTCATGAAATGCGAGTACAAGGAACCGCAGAAAGAGGAACATTCCGCATTGAATGGGGTGACAGGATTGAAAGAATTTGTCAGAAGCGAGACTAAACAATATTAGAAATGAGGAGACTGTGCGAAAACAGGTCGGAGTGACGGACAAGGACAGAACGAGGATACCCCAATGCTTGACGGCAGAAGGATTAGAGAAGAGAATTGAACTGTCCGCTGTACACGTGTGCGATATTTTTATTGCTGGTAATTGCGGATAGCAGGACACAGTTGAGACATTGGAACTGATATCGCCGGCCAAATAATGAATCTTCAATCATTGAACAGGACAGAAAAGTGTCTAAGTCACAATGTCACCGCACAAGATCAAACTTAACCCCTACGGTAAGTGGAATAATAAAGAATGGGCATTTTGAGGGTTTAAAAGATTTATAATACATATGGTTGTCGTAATATGAATTTCAGAAGCTGTTTGTTCATAGGTTTCTTGCTGAACAGCAGAAGGACCGTCACCCATACTGTTTCCTGCCCTTCGGAGGTGGACCTAGGTCCTGCATCGGTCAGAAGTACGCCATGATGCTCATGAAAACCATATTATCCAAAATCCTCGCTTCTTACCTTGTCTACACTAGCCTGACTCGACAAGACCTTGAGGATCTTAACATGGGTATGGTCATCACTCCCGCCAAAGGTTTCAGTTTGCAATTCCAACTCAGGAGCTGAGCGATATCCAATAATTCGGCATGTATTGTAATAAGTGATTTTAAACATTAATACTTGTCGTGGGAATGTTGGAGATAAAATTTTTCACACGGCCGGTCATTGGGACCAAGTTTACGGCGACAGGAAGTGGGTTTGCGAGGGACGCCTTGGCAGGTCATTTTCTGACCGTAGGGGTGAATGTGCTCGGACAAAGGAGGTGACCGTGGCTGGTCACAGCTGTGGCGGATATCGAAAAAGGGAGTCGGGTCCTGGACGGCGAAGGAGAAGCTGTGGGCCAGGAGACGGTACAGTTGTTACCCAACATTCGGCTCGTCGGCAAGCAGAGCCGGCGTCTTTGACCTGAGTAGTGTGGTGGAGACGAGTCGCGTCCTGGAAGGCAGGAGAGCGGGCGTCGTCGGTTCTTGGTGAACTGTAAGGGACGAACGCGTAGGAGATTTTGGTGCAGAGGTTCTTGGAGGAAAGAACCGTGAATTGCGGAGCAAGTGTAGGCCGTCGCGCCTATGTGTTTTAGCCGCTGCTCTGTGTGCGAGGATTTGGTCAGCCGACCGGCCAGGCACCTGAACCTGAACATCATCAGAAGACAACGCGTCGCAGCACAGTAAGCAATCTTCCCTCCCTTTCCCTGCATCGTGTGAAAGTAGTGCGAATTAAGAGTTGTGGGTCCAATGATCGGCTGTGTTCTTAAAGGACATATTAAATTTGATAAATTTGGCCAAAATAGTAACTTTACGGAGACTTGTTAGATTTAAGTTTATGAATAAGAGTGTATGAAAAGGCAACATTTAGCGATTGAGGAGTCGTGCCGAGTATTTGTATTAACCCTAATTTGTCCATTAAACTGAATTTTATGTTTACATTTTGTTTTCATTAAGTGAATCCTTCCTTTGATCAAAGCCAGGACCCCTGAGATACAGTTATTGAGAGTCTCATGCTCGACTCAAGTACTCACGAGTCCTGGCAAATCGTTTATCGGCTCCCTGGTGTGGATCGCGCGGATCGCGAATGTTAATTAATGAGACGATTGTCGTTTGTATAATTTAAAATAAAACTTTTCTGCACATGCAGTGCCGCCCGGGTCGGCATTCGTCCATTATAAGGATCCGAGGGAGCGGGTAGGCGATTACAGTATACGCGATTGGAGCCTCGTTCATGACAGTTAGGACAGTTGTGTTGTAAAATTGTCACAATTTAAAACCCGGAAACTTTCGGCAGTATTTGATGAGAAACTCGATGTATATTGCCGTCCGGACATGTTTTGTCCTATTCATCCGTGTTGTGCCTAAGGAGTATGTTCGCCATCTGTCGTTTGAGAGTTGAAGTTACGTCTGATTTCAAATGATTGCCCACTGTTTTTTAAAATATCACCTACCTCTTTTCCTCGCAGACAATGTCTGTTCAATGTATATGTATATATAAGTAGATTGTAAAACATTCCCTTTATAACAATGTTCCACTTAAAGTAGTATTTTTTCATTGTCGTAATCTATTTTTTATGTATTCCGATTTTCATATTTGTGTAAGTTTTTTACTGTCTAGAGGACTTTTTCGGAATTTTTTCTTTCGTTTTAGATTAATTGTTTATAATCTTATTTTTAGGGTTGTATGCACCTATAAATTCGTTAATATCGTTATCCACAACTATTTCTACAATTTTAGAAAATTATTTGTTCACATATTTTATGGACCTATATTTGATTCTGGTACATCCTTTTGATTTGGTTTATTATTAATAGATTTCCTGAAATATGTTAATGACGTTCACCTTGTAACTGAACACTCTGTTATTATGAAAATAATACATGACTCAGATAATTATAATTTGGAATTCTTTTGACCATCATACGTTTTCCGAGAGTTTACGTTTAAAACTCAAGAAAAAAGGTAACGAACGAACGATCCAATGATGATAAATAGAAATCAATTCTCAATCGCTCAATTCTGTGCGCCATTGTGGTTTATTATTTAGCGGTGTCGAATCTGCGTAAAATTTCAATATTAAATGAAGACTTTATGCTATCAGTGACGTACATATTTATCATTAAACGGTTGTAACAAGGAAATTAAAATTTTCAACAAAGGAATAAAAGGTGAATCCACAAAGGTAGTGTTTACTCAACAAATACTGGCAATTTAAATAGAATAAAAATTTTACGACTTCCAGTATAGTGTTTGTGCGACGTCACCTGACGAAAGTAACAAGGATTGCAGAAACGTTGTGTGGTATTTATTTAGAACGTATTTTTGTCTGTTATTTGATTATTTGTTTACCTAACATATAGTTCTCTTTGTATTGTTATACAAATACAAAATTCTAAATGCGAATATACAATTTTAATAAACGAGTTCACATCATGGTTACGACACTCCTTCGTTTCTTATTTATCCCGTCTAACCTGCAATTTGCATTCATGTACAATTTAAATTATGTGTTTGCGCTCTCCAAGCGTTCCTTTAATCCCCTTGGAAATTATAGGTTAGTTTCGCAAATTGGCATTCAGTGGTTCTCCTTCCGTTAACAGTAAAAAAATTAGTCCTGTCCAGGTTCAATATAATATAATTACAAATCACTAGTACAAAAATATCCAATGAATTCTCTAATTGCATGTAGGAAAAACATGTTTGGATGTTTATACGTACTAAGAATGAAAAACTATAAGTGTTAAGGAAAGTCACTTCTTGGATTTGGAAAGCTACAAGTGTAAACGTGTTGATTCTACAGTTAATGTTACGTTTAGAGAAACCTGAAGAGATTTCAATATTAAAACCTGGATATTGAAACCAACTATGGAAGTAGTTTAAATTCGGAAAAAGTAATACCAAAAAGAGAATATTTTCTAATAAATAAAATAGTGTGTTTGTTTGTATGTATGTGTGTGTTCCGCATACAAATCTACACCCGTGAAAACATTTGACCAAATTTCGTAAACGTATTTATTTCGAACCAGAACGAAACTGTTTGGGTCGGGGGTGGTAATTTTTAAACAGGCTAAGAGGCCGATCTTTGCGTCCGGTAAATAATATTAAGGGCCAATGAAATTGATAGTGTCTCTCTCTATATCTTTTGTGTATCAGTTCAAACCCTTTCGACATGGGAGGGAAGCACCTTTAGGGGTGGGGGTGGAAGTGCGTTACATAATAATAACGTGAAAACAGCCGAAATTGAAGTCAAATCCGTGGTTATGAATAAGTTTAATTATGACATTCAACTTGCCGTTTAACGCCAAGGGGAGGGGGTGGAAATTATCAACGGCCGATATATTCGTCGAAGGAAACTTTTTCGGGGTCACTGAGATAGATAACGTTTCTCCAGTTATTTTTTTGTATAATTTCAACCCCTTTCGGCATGAAAGCTACCTTTAGGTAGGGGCGTTATATAAAAATAATGCAAAACCAACCGAGATTGGAGTCAAACCAAGGGCAACGTCGGACAACCAGCTAGTAACATATATAGCAGACTCACTGGAATTCACAGAATTTATTTATTCACGAGAGCTCGAACTCTAGTGCTTCAGGTGTCATTCTTAACTGTTTTTGTTTCACTAAAGATGAAAAGCGGTTTTACATTTGTCGTATAGGTTTATTAATTTGTCTGATTATTTTGTTGAATACCGTATGCTCGGGAGAATGTCACTTATTTTTGGCTCCGGAAGGATGTGAGCATCTGATGTTCAGATAATACGTCAACATTTCTCGACCAGCGTCAGGTGCAGATGCTGTAGAAACCCTGTGTGAATCGGTTGGATCTTTTGATTGGTTCCCCGCTTCCTAGCAAATGGTTCTTTACTTTGGAGGTATTTTTTCTCTCAATCACTGAAGCCACTCTATAAGGTAGTCTTGCTACTGCCGTCATTGGGTTGTGAAGTCTCCTGGGCTCTCAATGCTCAGTCTTCATTTTCTATATTAAACTTTAACTTCATAACGCTTTCTGATTTTGTACATGTCTCTGGGCGGTACTATAGATACCAATAACCCATACGTTATCAACTTTCGTAGTTTCATATTCGATATTTCTTCCTCTCGATGTTGGACAAGAGACGGCGCTGGATTTTCCTCCGACCTAATCCTCTGATTAATCAGTCTGATTATTTACGTACCTTCGCTCTAAACTAAAACTTATTGACACCTCTTTATTTTGATCTTTATGTTTAGTAGGTACAATATATTGTAATGATTAAAAGAAATAATTTATTAAATTGCCCCACGTTGTGGACCCAAAAATGTAATGATTAAAGGAAGCTAATTATTTAATGAATTAATTAACAAAATGATTACAATAAAAAAACTTTTAATTTGTCAAAGATTGATTTAACAGGTGTTCATTTAGTTTTTTTTACAAATGATTTGCCCTAGGTTGGCACGCCGAGTTCAATAATTTCAAAATTAACAAACAAATATTTTTTTATTTATAATTAGTGGCGTTCAAAGAAAATACAATCTTTTATATTTCACAAACAATCAAATTTAATAACTCTTCTTCTCAGGGTCTTTAACTGGGTTTGATAAGTAAGAACAATCAAAAATTATAAATTAAATAAATAACAATTCAACCAAATTAAAACGAACGGAATACGAAATCTAACACAAATGAAAAGAACGAAATCTGACTAATACCCTTAATTACCGTTTACAGAATTTAATTAGTTTGGTTTGTACTTACAAATGTCCTGCTGGTACCAGACTTAGTTTTTGGAGTTTGGGGACATAATTCACTAAAAGAAACCATTAATCACTGATTCTACACGTCATGGTCAAAACACACGGTTGTAGTTCTTGTAATATTCCTCCGGGAACTCGATCAGCCGCACCTCTGGTCAACAGTCGGACGTATTATTTCACAATGCCTTTATGCGGAAAAATGTTATTTCGGTACTCGTAGGTATCTGAACGTGGCGCTAAACTTTTTGTTTCAGCTTTGCGGTTTTTATAACGTGTCTCTCCGTCCAGACCTTTTTACTTGGATTTTTAAAACATATAAGTCTCTCAGTTGAATTTATAAGCTTGGGCCACGCTGTTCGTACTCTTAAATTTTATGTCCTCTCTCGACCACAATATCCGCCAGACTGAATTCAGCCAGTCCTAGCAGCTCGCAACGAAGACCGCCGACAAAGAGCCTGCCGTCATAGTCGTCTTTAAGAATTTGTACTGCTAAACAATCCAATTATTTAAACAACTAACGGCCTCCTTAATTACTATTACAATATATATTTCACTGCTATTCCTATTTCACTAGTCTCCTTTGTTATAAGCAATGTAATTCCCGATAACATGTACATCATTCTGAGTTCTAAATCAATTGATACATTAATTATATATCTTAAGAAATCTCAGAGACAGTTTTATAAATCATGTAATTGAGATGTTCTTATTTTTATGAAAAATATATTGTCGCGTAGGCCAGGTAGAATCCTAGTACACCCATGGTTAAGTTGATATCCCCTTTTCAAATTCCTTCCTATGCTATTAAAGGGGAGAGGTAGATGTAACCACGTGGATCTTCCTGACGCAGCCTGCTACTCCAAAAAATAGGAACACGGTTGTTGGGTTTGATGGAGGAAGATTGCAGTTGTTCTCTAAGAAAACTGTGTATCAATAAGACTGTGTTTCGATTAAAATGTTTACTGTGAAAAGTAGAGGAGAAGCAAAGAAGAAGAATGGAATAAATAATTCAAAGTTGAAAATAGGAATTACGAAATAATCATGAAGATGTAAAGCGAAACAATGACAGTTTGACGAATCTGATAGAATTGTTCTAGAATAAGAAATTAAATTTAAAACGGATCTACAAGAGCAAATTGACTATATTTGTGAGGATGGATGAGCCTCTTCAGTGTGAGGATACCTTGATTAAAAATAATATTGATGAATATACTATAAGAGAATTAGAAATGGAAGGAAACGATAAATTATTATAACAGAAGCTATCAGGAGAGTCGGATACTGATAAAAATTTCAGCGTGAAGAAACCTCAGGGTCTTTATTGGGCCTTTTTAAATAAAAACAATTTAAATTTTTACAATTCACAACTAACAAATATTTTTATAAACTCTCGAAATTTAATCTAAATAAAACGAAATGAAATCGAAATCTGACAATATTCTACCTTTTATTAACGTTTACAATATGAATTCTTTTAATGTTTCTTTTTTTTTACTCACTGTTGTACCGGTTCACAGGGGAATTGTAGAAATTTTTCAACACACTTTTCACCTCGAACACTTTAACAGGCCATGCATCACTAATTACTGTATTACTTTGCTTCACCTTGCCAAACTCCGGCCGATTGACCACCGGACACAATTGTTCCGTAACCTTCGTCTCACCGATATCCACCGACTACTTCGACAGCTCCTCGATATCGCAGGTCAAATGTGGATTGACGCTCTCGTCTCTAATCTCCGACCGAATTAAATATTGTTCTGTCCTCTACTGATATGCTTCACCAACTGCCCAACTCAATTACTCTGTATTCCACAATGCCCTGTGACTGACTAACAAAATTTCAACTTCTTCCGCATACAGCAAGGCTTCGTGGCTGACTGCCGCTCTGTCAACTTACGCGCACTAAAACCAACAATGTTCTGCCTGTTCAGTATTCTCGACCATTATTGTATTTGTGTGTTCGCCGATAACAATTTAGATAACATTATAGGATATATAAGGATGTAGGAATTTCAGAAAAATGTACGTATATTTTATTTTATTTCCATTTTCAATGCTGACTGGATGAAAAATGTTCAGATCTATATTTTATTAAATCGTTCAGTGAAGTCTTCACTTGAACTTCCGCCATGTTTCTCAAAAGTGCTTATCCTGTATATCGAAAATATATTGACAGTAGCTGTGGACTAATACTCTAGTATTAATACAACTATACTATTCCGAGGGATTATGTATCGTCCTGCAAAAAATGCAATAAATCGAAAAATGAAAATTGTATTTATAACCCTTCGTCTTGAGTGTACTGGAAACAGTTGCAACGACAACGGTGAAAAATTAATTCGTTTTTCTCTCATAAGTTGCAGCTATTATTTAATTTTTCCGAGCTGCTTTTTGTCTTCTGAAATTCGATTTTGAGAAACGAAAACTTGCTTAGATTCTACACACAAAAATAGAGAGGAATTATATAACAAAAGAGTAGGAAACATTTGATTTCCTCGATTGACTTGAACGAGTACACGGGAATGTGAAGGAGAAGATGTCAAGGGCACAGTTGTTTCATCACACAGCGAAGAAAAACCACAGAAAGCGTCACGGCCACAACGAAACCAAGGATCTAGCAATCTAAAGTTATTATTTCATTACAGATAATACTGCAATTACATCACTACTGGTCTCAATTAATGATTGGCTGACGGTCAAATTTAGAATTTTGCTCCAAATCACAGTTTTTACGCTTTTATTGTCATTGATATATGAGAAGTCCGAAATACTCTCATTAATCACGTTTAATACTAGTATTAATTGGCGTGTAGTTGAGAGGTCGTCGTGTTTAAATGCAAAGCAACGCACCGAGTGTTCCATAGAGACAGGTTCCGTTGCAAGACAAGCTAAGAAGTTCTATCACGATTTAATGTTTCGAAAATAATTCCCAGTTTATTACACTTTACTTTCCAATTAAATTTTTTAAAGAATTGCAGAAATAATAAATGATAAACATTTTTTCCCTCACGTTGTCATTGATTCATGAATTTTATATTAAAAATAATAACTTCCATTAAGGCAAGACCTTAGTTTTCACATAAAACCCTATTATTGTAGTGCATTTTTAATTGCCCTTCAGTGGTTGTCCAAGTTGTAACCGAATGTATCAAAGTCATAGCTGTGTGGTTCCCTTTTTTTTTTTTTACAAATTGAATGTAATATCATTCTTAAACATTATTTTACTTTGAAAATATATATTATTTAAGTCATGAGACTCTTATACAACTTGTAGCATGTTTAACAGGGGTCTAGGACAAGATCCCGACGCACACTTGCCCGAAGCACATTATCCCGACAAGACATCCCGATTGACGTTTTTTGTTTATCAATATCCTACTGTCACCCGTCCCCAAACAATTCAAGCCAAATTTTTTCTCGTACTCCCTATTACAAATTTCTACATCACAAATTTATCCAAATGTTCGAAGAATATCAAATATCCATATTTACAGATCCACTAATACCCTTTCCTCCTTGATTAAAAACCGCACCTACAGCAAACATTGTGTTGTTTACAAAATATCTTGCTCTAATTGTAATTCCTGCTACATAGGGCAAACAAAACGTTCCCTTAATACACGTATCAAGGAACATATGTCAAATATCAAACTTCCCATTGATAAACAATCTGTAGTATTCAAACAGATAATCAATTCTAAACATACATTTGATTCGCAAAATGCTAAGATTTTAGACATTGACACCAGGTTCAATTCCAGACTCATTTCAGAGATGCTTCACATTAAATCAAACATCACAGCCATTAATGTACAAACAGACACAATGAAACTCAATAATTGCTATGATCACTTATTATTAAGCTAAACCTTCTGTTTTACCATTGTCTTTGCTCCCTTATTGTTACGCTAACCCTTCGGCTCTCCCATTATCGGTGCGTTTTTGTCGCTTTTGAGTTTTGTCAACTGACGATGCTCTTCTTCGCACCTAAGTAAAGGGACAAGGACCCCAGAAACGTTGTGTGGTATTTATATTATCACTTTTTTTTGTCTGAATTGACTATATTTCTTGTTCAATAATCAATTTATTCGAGGATTTCATCATCAGACATACAAGGAAACTGATTCTGAGGTCTTTGTATATTGTTGGAAACTGCCGTGGGTGAATTACGAATTGTTGATGTAATGTACGTACCTGATATGAACATGAACACCTTATATAATATGGTATATATTTAATTGATATGATTTTTTAATTTGATTTTTAATAAATTCAATACAAAGAAAATATACAATATTATTTATTACTGGATAAGTACTGAAATTTTACAATCAAATAATATAATAATGCAATACAACTTAAGTTTAAAATAATACTATACATTATTCGTTGATTCAATATATAAATGGGAGAGAGGCAGCAAATTGTTCTTCATTGACTGCATATTATCACTTAAAATTAATCTTAATACGGAAAACAGACGCTCAACATTTGTTTGAGACGTTGGCACGCTTAAAGGGACTCTACACACTTTTCTAGATAATGATCAATGGCTTTCGAATGCATTACCTTTAAACGCCCCACATCCTCTATTACATTGCAGTCTTCCTCAATACGTTTGTTACGTTGTAATATGTAATATGTAAAATCGAAGTCTACTTTCCATTCCATACAAAACTTTTTCAAGAAGAAGAAAAAGGTGTAGACAGGCTATATATAGGCCACATAGTGACAACTCCCCTCTTATAGCATAGGAAAGGGAGTGAAAGGGGGATGCGGAAACGTATAGCAAGGTAGCCACGGGTTAACTTGGGCCCCCGGGCTATGGTTTAAGGATCCTACCCGGTAATTCGCCAAAAAGTGATGCAGCGGAAACCGCAGAAAAACCTACATCACGTAGGTCGCGCATTTGGTATTTGTTTCACGCCATTCCGATAGCGGGAGACTGGTTTTGCTGTGGGGTCGCAGCTTTCCCCTCGCGGTGCCTTGACCAGTTTAGGAGGCAGGTGGCCGACTATTCCAATAGGAATAGCGAACAACTCTTATCGTATGCCCAAGGTCTGAAACCCCGGAACATACACCTTTAAAAACAGGACGAGGTGACTCGTAATGTGGGAACCTTAGTTCAAAAAATCAGAGAAAAGTGAAGGCATCCCAAAGGTAGCTCCCTCCAGAGCTCTCTGGGAAGGGTCACCTGCGAGAGGATGCTCTCACAAGCTTCCTAGAAATGTTTTCCAAATCACATTCGGAATCTACATTTATTATATTACAGGAGGGCTGTGAGAGTTAAACATTTTCTAGCTCTTAAGCCAAATCCATTATTAGTTGCCCTTTGATTCATCAAGATTATTTACAGCACCTGTCATGTTCGCTGCATTATCGACACAAATAATTAGTACGTGGTTTCCATCAATTTCAGATTTTTTTAAAGTTTCTTTTATTTGATTTTTCACACCTATAGAGTTATATCTTCCTGTAGTGCCGACAATATCCAAGTTTTCAATTTCATTTTTCTTGGTTTTCTCCTTCCAAAATTTTACATTGATGGTCAGAAAATTTCTATTTCTGTAGGTTGCAGAATCTAGCGTTAAATAGCGTTAAAGTTTATCTTAGATTGAAGCCAGCAGACGCTTCTGTTCTTATTACTAAATGACGAACAGCATCCTGCCTTGTCCATACACCCACCAATCTGCTGAGCTATTTCTCTAGTAGTCCTTTATTTAATGTGAACGTAGTGAGCGGTGTCATACTCATAGCAACCAACACAAGTTCCTCGGGAAAAGTATTACTGTCCACAGTGATTTTAATCTTCGATTATGTAGAATATAAAAAAATATATATCGGAGCAGTACAAATTTCCGTGCTCAGGCTCCAAATAAAAATCCGTTTCTCCATGCTCCTACTACAGCGGCCCTCCTATTCCCCGGTGGACGCTATGACGGTTGTCATACACCGCTACTTCGTGGCAAACACTTTCTAGGAAACCAACGCATTCTGGCTTTATAAAGTTTTAGTGACGTCATCCACCGTTACGATACGGCCGCTAGAGAGAGGCGTACAATCCACGCGGATTGCAGTTACTTGTATGACAGTTAATTAATTTGCAGTTACAAATTTACATCTAATGCATTTAATCGCCGAGGAATAACCTATATGTCCAAATAACCCATCAGCGACGAAACATGCTTATCGTTGTCATGAACTAACCAATAAACGATATGTACTCATCAACGTACATATATATTGTAATAATTGGTAATTAAGGCATTGTTTTAATTGAAAAGTTAAATTGTAGAGGACACATTATTGATAGCGGTAACCGGCGCCAGAACAGATCGACAATGAAAGGAGAGTATTGTTGAATGGTGGAGAGATGAGCTACGCGCTCAAAATTACGAGACGAGCAGACAGTAGGGCAATGAGCGGAGAGGAGAACAGATCAAAAAGTTTTTACAGTTGGGCAGTAAACGGCGAGGTGTAAAGATCAGCAAAGTCTAATTTACAAAAGTTTTACAGTTGGGAGTTAGAAGCAAGAGGCGTGAATTAAAAATAACAGTTTTGTCAGTCAGCAGCGAGGACTGAAAGGTCTAATTGAAGGAACGAGAGAATGTGTTCCAGTAACAAGGACGCTATTACATCGAATTGCTAAAAGGAAAGCAATCTTCAGTCAACAGACAAAACCAGTGAGTTGCATTTTCAACACGACTCACGAGATCTACAAATCCAGGTTGCAGTAAATCATCGAGAATCAACCAATTCATTTTAAACCAACCGACAAACTATGTTAATTAGAGTCTGTGAATAATTAGAATCTGTGAAAAGCCCACCATTGTGCTACGAAAATTTAATGTGAATCTTGGCTGCAGTAAGTAGAAAGAAAACCTTAAAATTATTGTAAACCGTTTTAAAAGATAAACGTCAGATCGTTCTTTAATTCTTGATAAAATAAAATTGTTTAAACTCAATCTTTTATTATAAATTTCTTCATTAATAACTTTCGTCTATGTTTAGACGCATCGATTTCCTTATAAAGTAAATGTAAATTTTGTGTTCTTTGATTGTTTAAATTCTGCCATTATCAAACCCAGTTCAAGACCCTGAGATCCCAATTATATTTTGTATTTTGAAAAATTGTTTTAAATTTGGCATAATAAATTTTGTTTATTGTTTAAAGTTAATTGTGTATTTTAATTATTACAATATCGTGGAGATTTTTGCCTGTGACCTCCAAAATACTTTCGATTTTCCTAACAACCCTCGGTTTGTTCATTTGTGGAACGGTAAATCCGAATCCTTCCAATAGGAAACTTATTTACTTCATACATAGGCACGACGTAAAAACTGATCTTTCAACCGTTCGGTCAAATTTTGGGACTCCGTAGTAGCCCACTCACAGGAATCTACTGATTTTGTGCGTTCTTCTCATTCCATCACTCTGTCTTCCGGCCCGTCCTTATTTCGCAGTCCAAAACACTAATAAAACCTTTATCCGCCCAATTTTCGACTACGCCGTCATAGCCTCGACTTTCGTATGTTAGTGTAAATGGCCGCTCTAAATGATGGAACTGTCGCCTATGAAATCGAATTACGCAATAAAAAGCTAATCATCAGATTCAGATGTTTTAGTGGAGGATTGTTTCCAGTTAAAACATTTTTATCGGGATAAATTAAGACAATATTATTAATTAATTTTGAAAATATAAATAATGTTCAGTCAAATGAAAAATTAAAAATAAATATTAGAATCTATACTTTATCCAAACAAGCATTTTTAAATAAGAAAAATTTCGAATCGAATAAGATGGACTGCAAGAACAGCTGCGGTAAAGAAAAACAAAACCTATCAATGTAACTGTCAAAAGGGATAAGAATAATTATAAAATAAGTTTGTATTGTGTCTGCATAAACATGGGATGTTACAATAAGGACTATAGACTGCAAGTATATCCGTGTTGTAGTGGTAGGTTTTTAAATGATGAAGTAAAGGATAGTTTATAGAATTTATTAATTATCTAACTGAACTTGGACAATTAAAATAAAAAAATACAGTGTTCAGTTAGCCTGACAAAACAATCTGATCCCTTAATCTCAGTTAAACATGGTCTACGGTAATTCCCCCTAGGCGCGTCAAGGATTGAGGTACTTGACAGTTATCTTCGTTGATGTCTGGCCGTTACCGTGTGGCGCCCTCGATCTCTCCGGGTTCCCCGAAACTGCAAGTGTCCTCTCGAAACTGCAAGTTGGGGTTCACGTCCGTCGCTGGTGACGGTTTGTCCTTCTGTGTCTCTACTTTTCTTTTTCAGGCCCCTCGCTGGATGTCAAAAATCGATCGTCTCGATCATCTTTCCTGAACCAAGAAATGCCATTGGTTCAGGAAGTCACGTGTTAATTCAAATTTCTGGGATTTTCAGCGAACGTTTCCCGCGGTGCGACAGTCCAGGTAACTTCCGAGGGTCCACATCATACGTGCCCAATTCCAAACTAAAGGGATTATCTCCCCGTCTCGGCGGCGCCTGCTCAAATTCCAACTAACCAAGCTGTCAACCCTTGCTAAAATCCAATTATATTAAAATGAAACATATATATATATATATATTGTAGTAATTAGTAATTAATCCATTGTTATAATTGCAAAGTAAAGGACTCATTATTAGACTACATAAAGCGTGCACCGCGACACAGGGCGGCGAGACAAATGAACCATTGTTGAGACGTACGCAGTCAAAAATTCTACGAGACGAACACACAGTCAGCGAGGAGGAGCGAAGCGAAAAGGTAGCAAGTTAAAATTGAACAAAAAGTTTTTCAGTCTGTAATTCATCGAATAAGGTTACAGGAAAGTTTCTCAATAAGTAAAGCCACAAGCAGTAACCTAATAATTTCCTGCCGCAGTAAAAAAAACTCAATAAGTAAAAAGAGACCGTCACCGATGTCATCGAGAGGAAGTTGTTAACGATCCATCTAACCATTAATCCGGAAGGAGTTGCAGTTTCCAGTTTCCAGAAGAGAGACCCAAAAGTTTCGACAAGTGTTTTGTAACCAAATTAAATTCAGTGATATCCCCAAAAACGTGTGCACAGAAAACCCCAAAATTGAGACCTGGTCGGCCGTAAGTAAAAGAACTCTAAATTTATTTGTAAACCATTTCATTAAGATACGTCAGATCGTTCTTCAATTATTTTCTTTTCTTTAATTATTTCTTTTCTTTAATTGTTTTGTTAGATAATTTAAATTCAATTCACCCATTTATCAAACCCAGTAAAGACCCTGAGATTTCTAAATATTATTGTGTAATTTTTTATATTGTATTTAACATCATTAATAAAATTGTTTAATTGTCAAATAAATATTCTTTTAATCAGCCACAGCCATCAGCAGTTTTTTTATAAATTATTACAATATATAAAAAATAAAACTATCGCGCTACAGTGTAATACAATCGTCATCAAAAGATTCCTTCTATAAATTTATTGGCACATAAGCAATTTTATATTCATGTGTTAATACAGGGACATTTTGAAAATGCAGTAATTCGTCTTTATTTTAATTCTCGTTTTTGTACAAAGTAGTGGGAATTTAGGAACATCTATTAATGTATAAATAGAATGTATTCATAGCGAAATTAATTATTTCATCGTTGGTAATTAAGTGTATGGTCTATCGGAACGTGATTTACGAATCTACGCAAAAAAGTATATTTACGGAGCACGTAGATATATTGAATACACTTTTTGCATTTAGCTAATAAATTGCGGAAAGTTTGTTGTATACTTCATATCTTAACGTGTTAACATCACGGTGCTTGTTTTGAATATACTATTCATATGCAACGATAAGGTTTAGTAGATATTGAAAAAGTGCCAGTTGACAGAGGACACAGAAATTTACAAGCAAATTATTTGGTTCATGTAAATCCATTCCAATGGCCAGATAACCTACCGTAGTCAACTATTCAATCACATGCAAAAATAATAATGAAATTATAAAAATGAAAATAAAACTCATCTTGTCATAATTTGCTCTAAACGTGTCCTAATTCCTTCCCCTTCATATTTCAGATTGTTGGGCGATATTCTATATCAAAATAAACTTAACAGAGTGACGTCCAAATATGAAATGAAAAAGAAAATCGCGGAGGATAAAGCTCAAGTACGTTGTTTACCTTTCAAGTTTGTGTATGTCAGAATTGCTTCAACGCGCGTGGAGTCCAGTTCAGCCTTTGCCATGTTAAGGGGCAACCAATGCGTTATCATTAATTTGTTTTACATAACTTGATAGCCGCCAACCAGTCGTGTAACCACGCACGCGGTTGTGTGGTGTTCTTGAGACAAATTAAATTAATATGGACTACAAGATCGGGAACATTCATCGACGGAGTAAACTCAAATTTCGGACTAGTGTGCTATACTTTAGCTGTTATATGTCTATTACACCTGTTTTAGATTTGGATGATGCCGTGGACACTGATGAGTAAAGATATACTGCGGATGATTGCCTAAATAAACAAGTGAAAACTGAAGGGGATTAAATGGGAATTCATCAGAATTCGCAATTATTATTGAAAGATTTCGAAAAACACTTCACGAATCTGTCTCATTAAAAATCACGTTAATTTTGTAAAATGGAATAGAAAAACTTTTACATCACTGGAACAATTGAGAGAGCAATGGTAAATATATATTAATTTATATGACTGTACATCTTAAAACATAATTTATTAGTCAGTCACAAACATATGCAAACATCCAATAATCTCAACTTTAAATACCTTTATTTAACCAACAGATTTCCTTTTCCTCTACCTCAAAAGTTCCACTTAAAACATACTTGGCGACAATACAGCCTTTATCATTTATCGAATGAGTCCCTTAAATTTTTAACTCCGTTAAAAGTGCATATGCAAGGCAATTTATTAAATATGGTTTCTCTTTCTGAACTAGAAACCATTTTGCCCATGTACAACTTTCGTTTGTAAAAATGTCATTAAATTTTTAATCTCGACTATGCCTCATTTTCTTCAGATACTCACTTTATCCAAATTATTTTTAAAATAATCCCCAAAAACCTGAGGCTACAGTGAGATTAAGAACTACAATTAAGTTTTTATTTTGTATAATTTGAGTGAAAAATAAGTTATCAGTTTGTTAGCACAAGTTATACATTTTTCATATACTTTGTGTATAATTTACATTGTTGTAGCAGACATTTAAAATAATATATAAAAATCTGTATTAAAAGTATACTAATTAGATAAATAAGGAAAGAAACTAAAGAGATAAAATGAAACCCTATACTTGAGTTTTTGAAGTCAAAATGATTTCTAAAACGTTTCGTGGTGTCGATTTGATCACTTAATTTTGTCTAATTTATCTGATTAGGAAGTAGTATATAACAGCCAAAATGTCATTCTTTTCAAAACGATTAAATATTTAGTAAGAATGAGTTTGTTACAGGTTGGAGGGGGAAAAACAGTATGAAGCAGCCTCCATTACTTTACTAACAATTGCAGAGCCAGATAACTAAACTAGATAAGGATTTAATTGCCTACAGATACAATAACAATAGCTTGGCTTGACATCCAGAGTTAAAAATTTGGAGGACTATTTGGAATTCACTATACAAACAATTTATATCAAACATCTGGAACCAATATATGAATTATGAATGACAGGCAAATTCTTTCAATTGACCCTATAATTCAATTAACTCACAAATAATTTATTCAAACAACTTCTTGAAACTTGGTAAGTAATAAGAGTTTCATTTCCAAATTACTACTAGTAAATTTTTAGGTTGTCTTTTAAAACACCAACAAAATTTAATGAAAATAAATTTATTGAATTTTAAATTATGAACAAATGCACAATGGCTTAAATTATTTTATAAACAAATGTACAATGGCTTAAATTAACAACAACCCAGATGAATCAACGAGGACACATAATTGCTCTTCCTCCATCAATTGATAATGTAACCCCAGTAATATATGTTGCATCATCTGATGCTAAGAAGATGATTGACTTTGCAACTTCATCCACAGTACCAGGACGTCCAAGAGCATGAGTTGTTTTGCATTTTTCTAAAAACTAGAAGACATTCACAAATTTTAGAATGAATTGAAATTACGTTAAAAATTATAGATTAATGGCATTAAATATCAAATCTGACAAGAAAAATAACTAAATTTCTGTCAATTATAAAACTAGAACAATTTCTTGTTAGTTAGGAAAGAGCCACACACACATCAAATAACTGAAAATTTCACTGATGTCTCTAAACATATATCCCATCTTTGATGTTCTATAGTCACAAAGGAAACAAAGTGAGTTCAATGAATATTGAATGCCTGTTGAAATCACATGCTTCAAGAATGTATTTGACAGCAACAATCATTAATAACTTGCATGGTTAGGTGATCCAATAAGCAATACACAGAGAAACTACAGAAATATTACTGGAGTAATAGGAAAGACATAAGATGACGTGAATCAGTTGCACCTACATTTTTCAAGGAACAGTTGCCGATTTAGTTTAAGGAATGACTTCATGAGAAACAGGAAAGGTACAGAAGCATGTTCGATGTCAAAGATTTCTGAAACTGGAATGAGTTACCACTTTTTCTTAGTTAAGATTATTTACAAAATCAGTAACACTTCTGTTAATTTATTTCCCTTATTCACTAGACACGTGCAAATATCTGATATCTACATTCCCAAAAGAGGCACTAGTTCTTTTGAGCACATATCACATACCTGTGCATATTCATCTTCAGACATACCACCACGCTTATGAACTTCAGTTACAATTACTCCAGGATTTACTGCATTCACTCTAACTCCTCGATCAGCCAATTCCAAGGCAACAGAACGTGTAAATTGATCAACAGCAGCCTTTGACATGTTATATGCTACAATACCAGGAAACTGAAAAAAAGTAGAAGTGCTTGATTAACTTTATTTACATTTATACAATGATCTTTAGTTTGAACATACAATATTTAATTTTTGTTTATACACAACTTAAACTAGTTCGTACAAATGTCATAAAAAGGAATATCAGTTAACATATGACAATGTGTGTAACCAAATGGCAATTAACATTAATTTTGCCAGTGTTATAATTTCTTTTACAGTACATTTTAGATTTAAAGCTTTTAAGGTTATTTGATTATATTTTGTAAAATTTGTTAATTTAATATTATTTATTGTAAAAAAGATTACATTTATTTTTATATTATCTTCTATCCTGTTTAGTTATGCAGAACCATAATTGTTAATTTAATCCAGAGTTATGATATTTAATCTGTTAAAATATAAAAGTGATAAACTTACAGCTCTAAGACCAGCAACACTTGATACATTCACAATATTTCCCTTTGTTTTTAAGAGGTGTGGCACAGCTAATTTGGTTAATACCACCACAGATCGTACATTAACATTCATAATTGTATCATACTGATCCAAAGTCATAGTTTCAATTGAACCAGGAAAAAGTTGCCCAGCATTGTTAATCTAAAAAAAATCATATATATATATATATATATATATATATATATATATATATATATATATATATATATATATAGAGAGAGAGAGAGAGAGAGAGAGAGAGAGAGATGAGACAGTTCACATAAAGTATAACTTAAAAAATTGTTTGTGTAGATGATGAACCTGACCCTAGCCTTATTAGCATGTCTCTTCTCACAACTTTACCCAGAATTATATTCTTGAAATTTGAAAATCTTAAAAAAATTATTTCGTTAAAAAAACCCCAATAAAATTGGCTAAATTTAGTGTGTAGCTATGAGTGCAATTTACTTTCTGGTGTTCCGATTAACAACTTGTGGAAAGTTTTCCATATGGTTGTCTTTGCTGGATCACGTGAACAAGATACTCTTGATTAAGCGAGGGTGGTTATTACCAAAAATTTATGACTGTAGTAAGGGAAGGAAGTTTTGTAAGAGTTCATGAAATCTTAAGGACAAATTATATTGAGGTACCACTATCTAACACCATGACGATAACTGCAAAATTTACTGCTTATATTAACAGGTGTAAAAGTTAAGATTTTTATGAAGCTTTTATAATCAATTTTTTCGTAGGTCATGGCGCTGAAAGTTCTAATAAGCACACGTATGTGGATGATATGTTTGAAATGCAATGTTGATGACAAAATTCTTAATTATAACTTAAAGGTTCATTGTAATGCATTCTCTCATTTGTTTTTATTTTTCTAATAAAAAGATTAATTGTGTTTATTATAACTAATGAATATAAGAACTATTTGGACTTTCTTCAACAAGAGACTGTTAAAATAAACGTTGTTTCCCTTAGCACTATTAAGATCATTTAAATGGCACCCAAAGGTGAAATGCTTGTGATAGACACAGTTATGAGAAAACTACTAAATATGGAGTAATTAAATACACATTTGTTTCAGTACTGAACCAGAACAAAATTACGTCAAATCTGCAATCTTAATTAGAATAATTTAAATTTATTTATGTGAAAAAAATGTGCCAAAATCACTAAAAATTAAAAAAAACCAGAAGTATCAAAACACAGTTTAACTCCAGGTTTCTGTAGTAATTAATTTTAAATGTTGAATTAACAGTGCTATTGTTAATCAAGATAAATTTGTATTTCACAAATGAAGTACATTTAAACAGTTATAAGAATGCTATAATCACCATACCAGAACATGGAGTTCTTTAAAAGTATCCAATGTTTCATGCAATATGCGTTCACAATCTTCCATTTTACTCACATCTCCTACAATTAATTTTATCTGAAAAAAAAAGAGCAGTAAATGAAATTGGTTAGATTATTATTATTAACAAAACTCTTAAGCCTGGGTCATTAAACTTAAGTAAATATCAAGCCACAACTATAAATAAAACAAACCTTTGTAAAATTTCAATGTTCAAAGTGAACTTATAATTTAAGTAAGAGGAACCAAACCACTCTTCCCGACTCAAATGTTAAAACCTAAGTAAAGTTAAATTATTCATGAATATGGAGAACAGTTAGGTAAAAAATAATAATTTATTGTGAATGATTGCAGTATGAAAATAAGACATTAAGTATGAAACTGCTGCATATATGCTAGCTATTAAACAGAAGAGCTTAATGAGAAAAAATTGTGAGCACTAAGATTTGGGAATATGGGAATATTTGACATGTTATATTTATATATGCCTGTTAAATGCAGCATAAGTAATAGGCCATAGTGTTATTTGCTATAAAATGAGGTCTATTTCAATGCTGGACTTTGAATTTTCTTAAAAATTCCAGTATGTGGAGGCAATACTGTATATGAAGCACGAATTCTTCCTAAATAAGCACCTTCTGTTTTCATTCTTACATTGGTTCTATTACAGTAGATATAATTGACTTTCTGTTGCAATATGACATGGGCTCAAATATTTCTTAAATCAAAGTTATCTAGTAGTACTATACGAAACCCAATAATTTCTGTTCATTTAACTAGTTTACTACCCATGCTCACAGCATTTTATCAATACCTTGCTCTCAGGAAGCCCTTGTTCTTTACACAGCTGCGCTGTCTTTTCAAGATTTTCATAGTTCCGACCATTTAATGCAAGCCGGCAGCCTAACTTTGCCATTTCTACAGCGGTGCCACCTCCTATTCCAGAACTTGCACCTGCAAGATGTGTTAAAAGTAAGCGAAGAACAAGGTTAAATACGGAATATATGATAGGGCTTGACATCTGAAGTCGTATTCCCAAATAATTATAAAATGATTTGTGATAATTGTGCTATATATTATTATATACATTACCTGTAATTAAAATAACTTTATCTTTCAGTGACGACATGTCTGGTACAAAGTGAAATTATGAAGCTCCAACAATTATTACGAACTGTTTGTTCAAGACCAGATGTTGCGGCCGTTCAAATACCACTCGAAATGGTCAGTGAGACATCTACAACCAGGGATGCCAACATTTATTATGGTGTTCCTCGATGGATCACGTGCTGCCAACCTATTTCCTGCAGGAAACATCTTGTTTCAAAGACGTCAACCACATATTATTTAATACTGACATATAATTAAATAAATAAAACTAATAAATTACATAATTATCTTTTAATAATAATTTTTTTAAAATTCGACCATTGCACACTAGCATACTTCTGGACCACATTTAATTATATTATTTCCATTTATTTAGCTTAAGGTAATAACATATTAACAACAATAAGTAAATTACTAAACAAAAAACTAATAGACGAAAAACTTACGTCTGATTGAAAATAATTAATAAGAAAGATAGCCAATTCGGACAATAAAGTGATAATATAAATACCACACAACGTTTCTGGGATCCTTGATGTTTTGTTCACAAAAAGTTATGTCACCTGACAACGTTGTGTGGTATTTATATTATCACTTTTTTGTCTGAATTGGCTATCTTTCTTATTCAAAAAACTAATAGCTTGCAAATTATTATCTCTAGCATACACTCTAATAATTCTTTTATTAAATTGACCGACACTTGTGCATTTTTTAATTTCCACAGGCAGCTCATTATAGTTGACTAAACCCTTATTAAATATTCAATTCCTAGTACTAATTTTATTTCTGCATTTTAAATAATCTTTCTTATTTGTAGTTTGGTAACAATGATCATAACTTTTCTTAATCACTAGATTATTAATATAATCTGACATTTGAAATGAAAAAAATTTGCATCTGAATGAAAAATTAGTAATAAGAAAGATAGCCAAATACAGACAAAATAAGTGATAATATAAATACCACACAACGTTTCTGGGATCCTTGTACCTTTCTTCAGGTGTTAAGAAGAGCCCAGAGCGACACAGCTGCACCCGTCAGTTGAAAAAACTCAAAAGCCATGTATGTATGCCTGTTAAATGCAGCATAAGTGAAAGGTCATATATATATGAGGTCCATTTAAATGTTTTCCTTGTAATTTTCTTCAAAATACAGTAGGCGGAGGCAATGAGGCTTTTGAGGCGTTGTGTGGTATTTATATTATCACTTAATTTGTCTGAATTTGGCTATCTTTCTTATTATTAATCTGACATTTATGTGCCGTTGCTGATTTATGCGTAATGTTGCAACACTGATTATTGTGACAACGGAATCTACAACATTTTTTATTGTTCTTCTCAACAGAGAGTGTTTGTCAGAGATCGCTAAACAGTAGAGCCGCTTTCCGACAAGAAGCAGTATGTTCGGGTAGACATATCATAACATTACCCATGAACCGGAGCCATCCACGAACTTCGTAGCATCAGAATAATAATTACAACCTTCCAGATATGGTCGATTTGGGTTAAGATTGAGTAAATGTACGCCATGTTGGTAACCCCATACAATCAATTTCTTAATATAGTTTTGTGAGTAACAGTAATTAATCAACTGTCTTCTAAGATTGTTCTGCAAAATCGTTTATAAATTATAAATTTGTTTATTTGGAATATCAGGTTAAAATAAAGGAATAGCTATGAATAATTTAAATAGTTCCCTATTCATAAGTTTACCTAAATTTTACCTTAGGGGCGGGGTGGAAATTTTCAAACGACCGATATTTGCGTAAAAATTATTTTTAGGGTTCAATGAAATTGATAGTGTTCCTCCCGATGTTGTTAGTGAATAATTTAAACCACAATCGGCATAGGAAGGGGACCATCCTTAGGGGTAGTGGTGGAGAGGTTACATAAAAATCACGCGAAAACAACCGAGATTGGAGTCGAATCCGGGATTACGGATGTCGCTGAGTTCAATTATGACATTCATTTTGCTGGCTAAGTTGTACTTCAACCTCCATGAGTAGGGGTGAAAGGGGAAAATAAATTTCCACGCACAATCTTAGGCACGTTTCCACCTAATTTTGTACACATGTTCCTTTTAAACCGGGAATAATCACTATGGGGGTAAGACACAACTACCTTCCCTTTTGACGGAGGAGGAAATTTTCAAACATGCTAAACAGGCCGATATTTACGTCGAATAAATTAATTTTAGGGTTCAATGAGATTGGTAGTGTTTCTACCTATGTTGTTTGTGTTTAATTTTAACCCCAATCGGCTTGTGATGGGGAGAATCCTTAGGGTTAGTGGTGAAGGGAGGCAACGTAAAATAACTAATCTAAGAAATGAGATTTGTGACGAATCCGGCGTTATGGAATTCGCTGTGTTTAATTATGACACTCAACTTTCTGGTTAAGTTGTACTTCAATGCCTAGGTGTGGGGATGGAAGGGAAAAAATGTTCTGCATGCAATCGTAAACATGTGGAGTGTATTCTACCAAATTTGGTACATTTGCTACTAACGATACGAACCAAACACTGGAACGGAATTCAATTGTAGTAATGATGAAAAATATGACATTTATAATAATATAAATAAATAGAAAAACGGCATGGGTCAGAAAATTTCGTTTTAATAATTTAATCCTAAAATGGACGAAACGTTGCTATATTTTATTTTGTTAATAAAGAATTTTCTGACTCAATGACGTTTGTTTATTTACATTTATATCCTTTAAGATTCTGTTTACTGTGGAATTTGGTAGTTAAAACTTCTTTGATATTCACAAATTTTAATTCTGCTATCAAAATTCTTGATAATGTTAAGCTTACATTCTAAATATATAGTTTTCCTTTACCCACTAGGTGCAGAGGAGTCAGATTTTTTTTTTTTGGACGACATGGGATTTTATAAGGATTTAAAGAAGTGAAATCGTACACGAGGAGGTTTGCGAAGCAACAAAAGCACTGATAAAGCTATATGGTTGGCATCATGGTTGCCAACTGCGTAATTCAAAATTTACGTAAGTCGGGGCATTACTATATTCTGAAATAATCCAATAGGAGAATTTTATTATACTCAAGGTAATATTTCTAATCTACTCTAATATTCCCCATTTAATGTATGCATTTAAATGCCTGATATGTAGAAGGTCAATTTGGCTGTAGTTATTAAATAGTGGGGAAAACAGAACAAAAAACACAAAATTGAAGTATGACAGCAGCGAAACATACGTGGAATAAAACATGTACGGTTCTTAGGGTCAGGGCCAACTAATAATACAAGTATGTGAAAGGGTAGAGCTTGAGTATATTTTATTTGTTAAGATTATTTCAGAATCTAGTTCTTCATTTAAGATAATATAAACTTTATTTCCATGACCGGATGCATGCAATGTGGGAAAACGTCATGTTTAATAATCAAATACAAGAGAAAAAAAACAACATTTAAATCGTCAGTATAAAGTTTTAGAATTATAGTATCACCTTTCGTGTTGCCTATATATTACCTTATTTACTAAGTATTCTTTCAGAGCTCATTCAAAGTGCTTGCCTTACAATTCTTTTATGTACAGTGCCAGTTTATTATAAAATATCCTTTCAGAAATGTTCAGATTTTTTTGTATTAGTCCGTATTCTAAAATTTAATTTTGCCTATTGTGTGCATTAATAATCACTAAAGCCTATACAGGGTGCTTAGAAAATATCCGAGTTCGATCGTTGCTCTGTCCAATAGATTCAATGCTTTCTTTCACTCTTTCGTTCGGTTTTAGCTAACCAAACGGAAAACACGTTTAACAACACAGCCTCTTGTGGTCTGCTTCAATTTGGGCGCGCAACGACCTGATTTGTCTAGCTTCAAGGATAATAAAATCG
Organism: Zhengitettix transpicula; assembly: GCA_037074705.1. Taxonomy (NCBI): domain Eukaryota; kingdom Metazoa; phylum Arthropoda; class Insecta; order Orthoptera; family Tetrigidae; genus Zhengitettix; species Zhengitettix transpicula. The sequence goes on along the minus strand of CM073591.1, from coordinate 180,412,099 downwards.
GAAACGGCACAACGTATCTAATTTTTTCTGAACAATTATTTCTCTGTACATCATATCCTTCAATACCCTTCCAATATTTTCAGACCTTTTCTGACCACCATTTATAACAAATTAAAAGCGAGAAAATATAGTTTTTGTAAATTTTACCAATATTTATTTCGAAAAAATTTAAGTGTGAAATCGAAAATTTTTTATTTTATAAGTTTCATCTGAAAAAAGTGTCTTTCATATGGTGTTACATGCTTCAGTATTTGCTCCTAGTCCATGTGAGAAAAGAAAGGCAACTTAAATGGAATTATCTGTGTCTCGCTAAGCAGTAAAAATGTCCAACTTTAACTATTAACCAGGAAGATAGGAAATATTTACTTGAGGGGTTGTGACTACACCTGTATTGTGATAATATCTGGGTGCCTGGAGTTGCCTGGGTATTCATAATTGAACTCAGCGACATCCATAACCCCGGATTTGACTCCAATCTCCGTTGTTTTTGCGTTATTTTTATGAAACGCCCCTCCACCCCATCCCTAAACCTGGTCCTCTCCCTTGCCGAAATGGATTTAAATTATGCACAAAAATATCTGGAGAATCGCTGTCTATCTCGTTGACCCCGAAAAATACCCCGCAAATATCGGCCGGTTTAGCATGTTTGAAAATTTGCACCTCCGCCCCTGGTCAAATTTGCTCCACGGATGGTACATACTCACACATAAACAAACAGTCTATTTTATTTATTAGAAGATAGTAGTGGTTTACGCATGCTGTGGTATAGTGGCCAGCGTCACCGGCTCCCCGACCGGAGGTCCCTGGTTTGAATCCTGGCATGGGCACGGATGTTTGCGTTCGTCCTGATCACGAAAACTGGGGATAAGACTGTGGGAGAATCGTCACTCTGACCACGTGAAAATCCCTAATTCCAGAATGTGTCATGTAAGATGAAAGTCTGACTGTCTCGGTAGTCCATGGCCCTTCATGGGCTGTCGAGTTTACATTAATTTTTTCAGATTACTTTATTTAGTTACTTTACTAATGACTTCACCCTTCAATGTTATTTATTCATAAATATATTTGATATTCGAGTGTCTGGCTGTTTGTTGTTCTTTGTTTTCCATCACTCCAGCAGCTACTTCTGTGTTGAATTGTCGATTACTGCATTTTTTCAGCTTTATATCGTACTGAATCACCGCAAATGCTGGAAAAGTCCCCGTTGCAGTAATTACTGTTATTTTGAGGAGACAACCTCAACTGCCTTCTAAACGCGACTTCCTTTATTTTCACAAAAAAGAAGCTTGGACGAACTTGGAAGTGTCAACTACGTTCAGCTGAACCTCCATGAATATCTTTCAACAGAACTACGCCTTCTAAAGTATTCTCAAATGCCACGCCAGAATCCGTATAATTATTGAGTGAGAGCTGTTCTCTCGCAGGCAGAACCTTTCTGGAAAGACGGAGAGGGTACCTTTGTGGATGCCTTTTCCTCTCTCCGTTTTTGTACTAAGGTACCCACAAGCCGAGGGACCTTTGCCTAGTTTTGAGAGGCGTATGTGTGGGGTCGCAGGCCTTGAGAACACGGGTTTCAAGAGGTCAGAGTATATGATACCCTGCTGATCTCACCAAACGCACAACATCGTCTTCCGTCCGAAGCGATTTGGTCTTTCGGACAATGTTGATGTTTGGCCGGGATCAACTCACGATTTCTTGCGTTTTTGATTATCGAAATATATCCACTTTTCATCGCCAGTCACAATCCGATGCAGCAACGTCTTTATTTTTTGTCTGTTGAGGAAGATTTCGCATATGTTTCGGTGTCGCTCCATCTGCCTATCGTTCAATTCAATCGGCAGCCATTTTACGATCCTTTAAACCTCTCCCATGCCACGTAGGTGCATGGAACGGCTGATTGAGTAACACACAATTGCTCGGCAAGCATTTTTTGTGATCGGCTATTGTACTCGTGCAAAAGAGCCAGTAACTGATGGTCCTCAACCTTCCTGGGCCAATTTTCACGCTTATTGTCGCTCAGTTCAAAATTTCCGTCTTTGAAACTTCTAAACCAGTATCTGCACGTTGTTTCCGATAAATCACTGTCTCCATAGGCCTCCACAAGCATTTGATGTGATTTCTTCACAAATATGTCGAGTCACTAACCGCCAAAGGCTGTGGTAAAGGTCTCAGAGAACTTATTTGTTCATTATTCTGAGAAATGCCGAGGATCTGAGGTAGCGACTCATGACGCTCAGCTCGCAGCCAAGAGAGAGGCGCGCACTTTACACAGACTGTGACAAAGATTACGAACATAGTTTTTGGTTAATTGATCCGTTGTTCTCTTGCACTAGGACATTTTAGCCATAGCTTCCACTGAACTAAGTCAATCGTTTAGCTTTGAATTGGGATTCAGCGAGTTAGTTCGTGTCGTTGAACTAAAATTACATTTGTTTTAACTGCTGTCGACTATCCACTCATTTGTGTTAGCAGATATCGAATTAGGATTCGGTACATCTGCGTTAATTTACATTAAATAATAATTAACTGTATTTTTTATAAATGTTGTCGTTTTGTATTTCGAATCTTTTTCGCAAATAGTCTAAATTGTATGGCAATTTTGGTTGGTTTTATTAGATTTCGGCTTACAATAGAATTAAGAATCTGTTTCCGTTTGGAAATTGTGTTTGTAGTTTGACCATCGTTTTAGAATTCAGTTCTGATTCACGAGATGTTGTCGCGTTGAATTCAGTTTTGGCTTGTGTAACTAAGGACGATGCTGTAACGCGTGTATTTAGGTTTAAGTTTTTCTTTGTCTCGGAAGTGTTGTTTGCTGTGGTCTTGAGAATTCGAAACCGTGCACGTGCGTGGGGATGGAGGAGATAAATATTTCCATCCAAGTAATTTCGTGTCCTGTCTCGATTGATGGTCCCAACATGACAGAATAGTTAGCCATTGTTGACTACGAAACTGCAGCTGCGTGCTATAAATCTTGTGATAATGGAAGAATCAGTCAACTGGCATTTCGACGAAGTTTTCTAACAATGAAAAAAGTAAAAGAATGGGAGGATATAATGGAGGGGACGGAGATAAGCTTTTGGAAACTACACAGTTGTTCTGCGCTCACCGAAGCTGGTGGATGTGATTAAGAGAGGCTCCGTAAAGTTGTTGTCTCTGATATAGTTCGAGGCAGAATCGTCGTGAGAAAGGTGCAACAATTTGTTAGTGAAGAGTCACAGAATAGCACCACATAATTTAGTACGACGGCATGCCAGCATTCAATCCCGGAGGCCGACGCCTTAGCCAGTGATCAACCCCTGAGTCGACGCCAGTACGTCGGTACGAGATCTACAGCAGGCAATACAACACAGAATAGCAGTACGCATTTGGTACGGGCAGCAATTTCTCTTCTATGTAAAAACCACAGGTGCCTGAGATAAGAGTTTTCATGTTTAACTTTAATAAACCTATATAAAATTTCTTTATTGGTTAAATATTTATTTTGATTTAACGTAAAAACCCAGCCCACAAAAATAATTCTTTACAATGCATATAGTGTTTGTTTTGACTTATCGAACTTATCTATCATTAATTTTCCCGAAATGGCGGGAGAAAGAATAAGGCGTTTATTAAAAGTAAATCAAGACCGAAGACAAAACATTGTACCCAATATTCAGGCGCTATTAACTTTCGCATACGTCTGGATCTAGTGACACAAATTATGAAATGTTTTAATTTCGGCTTGCCGGTTTACCTGAGTGTTAGAGGTTTGTCTTGTTACCTAACAACAACGAGGAGGACAACATTATTTCGGACGAGGTGATTTTGGGAACAGAGAGCATTGCTGACGTCAAAACAAGAACGTTCCTACGAATGCAGCTGCGGAAAATCAGCAACCAAGAGCCTGGCTACCTCTGCTGATGTTAGTGTTAATGAGAATGTGCAAACAAGGTTGGCACCTATTAAGTTGCCAACGTTTAACAGAGACCGACACTTGTTCACTCAGTTTCTGATCTGGATGTCACTCTCGTTCATGGTAATTTAACTCCAATATATATCATTATTTTGTGTCAGGTTTGTCTGGTCAGATTATACATGCAGCTGCAACATTTAAACTTACTGGGTGTATTATTGGGCGTTTTATATAAATAAAAAGATTTATTTAATTTAATTTAATGATAAAAAAGATAAAACAACATTAAAATTATATCAAATAAAACATCGACTCTCTCTCTCAGGGTTCTTATGAATTATGAATTTCTAAACAAAGTCCTTTTTTTTAATATTTTAAAATGACAAAATTCATCATGACCACATTAGACATCACAACTATAAATAAATTCTTACAGTAACTCACATTGTAAATCTGTTTACCATAATTCTACTATTTTTATCTATTTTAAAATCACAAAATTTATTATGAGCACATTAAACATGACAAATATAGAATAACATAAATAAATTCTTTCTGTTACTCACAATGCAAATGTTTAACATAATTCTACTTGCACTAGGGTTGATGACACCATATTCGAAATCAGCTGTTTGAATTTTTGAACCGTCAGTCACAAAATTTGCTAACATTGACATCAAATTTACAATCTTATCTTCTACTTATAAATAAAGCAGTGTGTTTGTATGTATGTATGTTTGTATATTTGCGTGTTCCTTATACAAATCTACACCGGTGGAGCAAATTTCACCAATTTTCGTACACGTGTTCGATCAGGAAACAAACACTGTCGGGGTGAGACGCGTCTACCACCCCCAAGAGCGGGGTTTAACGGTTGTGGAAATATTCAAACATACTAAAACACCAGATATTTTAGTCGCAAAAATATTTTTGGGGATCAAAGAGTTACATAGTGTTTCTACCGAAGCTATATGAGTATAATTTCAACCTCTTACAGTATGGGAAAGTAGCACCCTTAGGGGTGAGGGTGAACGGGCCTTACAAGAAAATAACGCAAACACAACTGAGATTAAAGACAAAACCAAGTTTATGGATGTCGCTGAGTTTTATATTAAATTGGCCATTAACCCCAAGGGGCGGGGGTGAAAATATTCACTCATGTTAAACGTTCGATATTTGCTTGTAATAAATATTTTCAGGGTCAATTTGATTTATAGTATTTCTACTATGTTATTTGTGTAAAATTTTAGCCTCTGGTGGCATGAGGGGGGAGCAAGCTTAGGGATGACGGTGGAGGAGAGTTACAAAAAATAACTAGAAAACAACCGGGATTCGAGTCAAATCGAAGGTAATGGATGTCACTAAGTACATTTATGACAATCTGGGCAGCGCGCTGGGCTGTGGTGGGAGGAGTTGGTCGGACGTGGGAGGAGGGTAGATGTTTAAAAATAGGTTAAGCCGAATAAATATATTTCGGGAACAATGAGATTCATAAAATTTCTCTACATGTTCTCCGTGTTTAATTTCAACTTCTTTCGGGATTGGGAGGGGAGTGGGGGTGGAGTGGCATTACATAAAAATAACGCAAAAACAATTGAGATTGGAGTCAAATCCAGGGTTATGGATGTAATTGAGTTTAATTATGATATTAGGCTTACCGTTTAACTTCCCCAACGAGGAATTGGCGGGAGTATAAATTTTCAAACATGTTAAACGCATGATGTTTGTGTGGAATAAATATTTGTCAGCATGAATGACACTGATAGTACAAGGCCTTTTTGTCATCCACCTCCTTTTATCCCCAAAAAGATCTAAGGCCACCGTCCGAGTCCAGCAGCTGACCTAACAACGGCATCCGCCCCGAAAATGTTCATTACACAGCACACGGTCAAATGGCGTTTGCAATCACTACAAAAATGATAGATTCTTAGCGTTTAAACTATTGTGAACTAGTACCACTGTCAATGAACATATTATATGAAAAGCTTTTATGTTTGGTTCTGGGTATTTACCCGGGACTGCGGTCTTATTCTGACACACACAATTAATGGGCGAGCCACGGGTCACAATGTAACCCGAACGTGATGCATAGGTTGGTGGTGACGAGTTTGCTGTGTCACGCCGATCTATTTCCGTAATACGTCAATTTCGGATTCTGCGTCAATTGTTTAAAATGGCGAAGTCAATTTTCCATTGTAGACTAATCTGGATGTTCCCTCCACAATCCGTTAGTTCCTGGCGTCCACCGAGAGTCTGAATTCGTTTAAGAAATCTTTACCTATAATTGAATGTTTGTACAGTTATAATAAATGTCACTTTATTAAGTTCCAAAAGACTTGTAGGTCATCTTAGCAGTCAGTGGGGGGTGACAAATCCTCTCAGACTATGCTAGGGACATTATATTAACACACTCTAGGGAGTATGTGGTTCATGCAAGAGTGATGTTCTGATACCTGGAGTATAAACCCTGAGAAGTATACACACATGACTCCACAAAGGAGAAGGTGTTTTTGAATGTGTGCAGTTCCATAGAAGCAGGTGATATTTTTTTAAGTGAGCCATATGCTCAAACACACAAGTTATTTGGGAGGTGGTAGAAGTATTACAGGTTTGTATGTTTTGTCATCCCCAGTTTGCAAAGTATCGCAGTCCTGCATCTTTTTGAATAATATAGAAAATACCCAACATATCTTGCATCATATACAATACAATTATCCAAACTCATTCTTGACCACAATAATAATAATAAACAGTCCATACATAAACATCACCTGATTTTCTGATGTATGCAAACTCAATTCCAATCTCATCCTTGCCTGCACTGGTCTGCAATCTGAGACAGACATAAAAATAACCTCCACCTACTCAAAAGTCACATGCATAAATTCACCATCATCCAACATCCATGACATGCTTATCCACCTTTTGCAGACATCACCCTCACAGACCTATCCACAACAGCAATGCCAAAAAAAATGCAATTCTCCATAGATGGTCAAGCACAGAGTCACAACAAGGAATTTTGATCAATTCTTCACACTGATACTTCTGAAAGTCTTACCTCCAGATTTGTCATCTGGGAACTATTCTTTTGACAGGGGGGGGGGACAACATACTCTAGAACTGTTTTTCCCTTAACAACATCCTTACGTACTATTTATTGCCTTATTTTACCTGCTGACTCTAATTAACTGTGTGTGTGTCTGTAGACAACTAAGGATGATGTGGCATTGTAAAATGAATTAATTAATGAATAAGAAAGATAGCCAATACAGACAAAAAAGGGTAATATAAATACCACACAAAATTTCTGGGATCCTTGTTTATTTTCAATCAGATGTAAATTTTTTCATTTTTGAATTAATTAATATCGACTAGAAACAGAGGCAGAGTGCAGTTGACTTACCTTAAATTGAAAGTTGGTGTTGCATAAGAAGGTGTGTGCAAAATTTTCTAGGTCCAAGCTCCCTTCCTCAGGTCAGAACAGGCTATACCTTGTGATGGCTGACCACACTGTCCACTGTCCCAAATATAACTAACTAACTATGTCTAAACACCCAAAATATTATTATTTCTGTGATCAAAATTTCAATACCCAATTTTCATATATTTAAGACATTAAAATTCAACACAAGAATTGAAGAATCATTTGTGTTAATTTATTTTTGTATTCATTTGTCAGTTATGCAAAAATAATTTATGTATATCCAAATTCATGGAAGAGACACAATTTACTTTGCACATATAGCACATTTCTTAAGCTTTTGTAACATCCCAAACTGCCATCATGTAACACTCCACCACTGTGAATATGTAGCATTCCAGCAGTTGGAAATGGAAGTCCAGATAGATCGTTCACCAACCGAGCTATACCTCCGTTAGCTCACCTGGCTACCGATCTAGAGGATAAAGGAAGAATTAAGAACAGGAAATAGGAAAGTCGGTAACGTGAGGGTTCGGGTTCAACTAATTGAACCTAGGCGTAGTGGTTGGTGTTTCGCTGCACTTCAGTCAAATAAGAGTTGATGAAGAATAAAGACATTTAATAGTTAGAAATAAAATAAAGGAAGACAAACTGGCGGATAGCACCAGGAGCCACCAACCCGTCTGGAGGTTGGATCACGACTATCGTTCCCAAGAAGCTCTGAACAATTCGAAGACTCCTTTCCCCCTCCCTGACGATTTTAAGTCTCCAATGAGAATTCTTACAGGGTGGAATGATTTCTGCTGCCGTGTGCATGTCTGCATAAGGCACTTAAAATGCTGACTTCTAGACGCAGCGTTTTCACAGCTGCCTAGGCGGAAGGGGTGAAGATTTATGTTGTTGTTGTGTTTAGTTACTCACTATATCTAAAGTGATGTCTTTAACTGCATCAGCGTTCTTGCAGCTGCGCCCTCTTAGGTCTGCTATGCTGAAGATACGTTATGATAAGAGGGCACGTGTAGACTATTATATTACACTTTCAATCAAATGTTAATTTATGAACTTTCTACTGTATTTTCTTGAAATGACCATACTTATAAAGTGCATAAAATTGTTTGTTATCTATTCTGTAATACATAAACAAATCTAATAAGCACATGAGACATAAGGAATTGTAAATATTTGAATATAGAAAAGTAAAAGATAAATTTTTGCATATTCATCTTCAGGTACACCACCATAAATATAAACTTCAGTTACTGCAACTAATTCAGCAATGAAAAATATATATTCACTTTATAAACAACATATTTTTCTCATATAGAAAGTTAATATTCCAGAAAACTTATAAAAGAGGAAGGAACTTCTTGATTAACTTTACCAATATTTTTATGTTATACCTAATTCATTACAGTTACCAGTATTTACTAAAAAAATAAAAACAATTGCAGCTTATTTAAATGGAATTAAGTAATTTATCTAGTATCTATTTTTCAGATTTGAATTACTGCTGAGTTCTTGACCAATATTATTTAAAATGAGCTATTTCAAAATGACTGCAATTAAATGTATGTCCATTTATTTTCTTACTTTAAACAAAATACAATTCAAATAAAACAATTTATATTCAAATGGAAGAAATTACCAGGTATTCCAATAAAACTGTGCTGTATTTTAACAAAATTATTTTATCAAGTTTTACTTCTTATTTGTAGACACAAATTTGACTATAAATATAAGAAATATATTTTGTATTTTATAAATAATATTTGCTTTACAAGCAGTATCTGTTTGGAGAGACATGGAAAAGAAAATGGAACAATCAAAACAGTTATTACAACACATTAATTAACATGATGAAAATTTAGTTTTAAATAATGGATGACATGAATAGGGTATGAAAACATTATACTCTAGATTAATCAGCTTAGATAATTTAATCTAAATTGGGTAGTTCATTCCATAATCAGAAAGTGGATTGATATCTAGGGAAACTTGGCAAGCTTCATTACTTAAAAACTGGGAGAACCGCCCAGCAAATATTGACAGAGGGGTTTAAGTATTTTACTGAAAAATGCTCAATTTATAAGAAACAAAAGATTAATTTTTTTAATAAATGTCATTTTCTGGTTGTGTTGACTAAACATGGACGAACTTGAGTCTCTGAATTTAAAACATTATTCTCATATCAACAGTTGTTTCTTTGGAAAAAGGTTTGATTCACAAAACTTTGTTTTTTAAGTGGCTGGATCTGTAATAAATAGCAGGAAAACAGAATTCCATCTGATGGATGTATATATATATATATATATATATATATATATATATGTGTGTGTGTGTGTGTGTGTGTATGTATGTATAATTGCAATATTGATATGGAAAATAAAGAGAGATAGGTTGTGGCTTACCTGAAAGTGAAGTGCGGTGTAGTCATAAGGAACTGAAGGTTGTTCTTCAAATTTTCGGAGGTTCCCAGCCTCTTTCTTCAGGAAAGACTATAATCACTATTACATGCACTGGTCGGCCATAAGTTTTAATAAGTTGCCCATGTCTGCAAATGTACTATTTGGTATGTTTGAAGGTCGAATCGATTTCAAATCTCCTGCTTCACATGATGCAACCAAACAGAGGCTGACTATTGATATTTGTGTGTCTTGTGTTTACAGGTTGAGCTGCATAACGCATGTGTCACGAACGTTTTCCACATTGCTTTACTACATCGCATTCCATTATTATGTACTAAATCACCCTCTACAACTCGTAGAAGCCTGTAATAGGAATTCTGAAACATCACATATATTGTAGAGATTACAAATGTGTAATGAAATGTGTTATATAAATTGTTTCTTTAATTATTAGCGGCGTACCTCTGAGGCCAGAGCATTGTAAAGAACCGCATTGTTTGGCGCGAGAATTCAGAGACTGTAAAGGGTGCTACGAATTGTTGTCGAGAAAGCATATATAAGACGCTCAAAATTTTGGACTGTTAGAGAGTGTGTATTTGGGAGGCAGAGGAGTATGTTGCGACGAAATAGTCAGAAAGAGTATAGTCAGAGAGCAGTGTTTGTTTTGGAGTGCCGGACCATGGTAGTCCGGGCGAGAGTCTGCGTTTGTCGAATTCAGCAAATTATGAGTTAAATGTCATCATTTTTTCTATTAAAGATTTCTACCGCAAAACTGAATGTGACCATACGCACTAAAATAAAGTAGGAAGGCGCCTAAAGTGTTGGAAAGCGAGACGATAATAAAATCAGTGCTACGGCCTGTCAATGAAAATAGTGTTCTATAAAAATTAAAATAATCACGTGTACACAAACCAGAGCAGCTCTAAATAAATGGTATGTATAAACAAAAATCTTTCTGAAAATATTGTGAAATTTGTTTTACGCTATAGATTTTTATGCGAAAATATACACATTGTTTTTCACCCCCACTCATAGGGGTAGAAGAACAACTTAATCTGCTCGTTTAATTATAAAAATAACCTCATTGAGATCCATAACCCCGGATTCGACTCGAATCTCGGTTGGATTCGGTTTTTTTTAAGTAATAGCCCCTCCATCCCCCACCTCTAAAGGTGCTCCCCTCCTGTGTTGAAATTATACACAAAAAATCGGTAGAAATACGATCAGTATCTTTGACCCAGAAAAATATTTATTCGACGCATATATGGGCCGTTTAAAACAGCTACTGTGTCTACTTTATTGCTTTCGTTCATTGTCCTTCGTAAATTTTCATAAATGTAAACACCTTCCAAGATTCTTCTTTTGAGCTTATTGATTTCTTTATGAATTGTTTGAATTTCTCCTCACGCCACTTGATGTTTTTCTTTTTAATATGTTTTGCCAACGCCGTGCTTTTTTTTGCCTTGTCTTTCTAGTTGCCTTTCTGAAAATATGTTTCAAGTTAATTCTTCTTTGTCATATATGTACCTTTCCATAATTTTGCACGGTATACTATGACTTCTTTTCCTATTTTTTCTATCATATTATGCAGAAATTTAATTAATTTTCTTTCCGGTTTATAAGCTAATTTTATTTCATTAAAACCATGTTCTGTCAATATGTTACCCATTTTTTCTGACATCCCTTCAAAGTATATCAATCTTCTATATATATTCTTTACGAATTAATAGTTCTCGAGTTTGCACTCGGGTCAGTATAGAATCTAAACACAACGTTTCTATGACCTGCGCTACCATCTTCTTCACGTGAAAACTCGAGAACTATTTATTCATCATATCCACCGGGAAAGCCCGCATTCAATATTAGATTCTTTACTTTTCCACTAACAATCTCTATTGAAACACCACTATTATCGCCTTTCTTTTTTATCAAACTATCTTTTTTATTATCTTCTATCGCTTTAAAGAATTAATTATTCCTGTATTATACATTTTCTTATTGCTTTCAATTATCACTTTCTTATTTTTATTCATTTCAATATAACCCACGCTTTTATACAAAATTTCTTTGTCAATTCCGGCTAACAATCTCGTAACTCATCAAACTACATTTCAGTTATCTATTATTTTAAACTAATAGATTAATATCTTAAGTTCATTGGTCCGGTAGAAGTAATTTATTCTTTAATCTCAAAATTCCCGGGAAGATCACGTTACTCCTGTAAAACTACCGCGATACTCACTAGTCGTGCGGGTTGCATCTTACGCTAATGACTAACAATTTTCTAAGAAATGGTATCAGGGAATAATCTAAAAAATTTTAAAACATTGTCTTCAAGAAACTCACGAATAATTTCTGACTATTTACTTTCTGGGAAGCTTATTAAATCCTTTAGGAATTAACCTCACGCTTCAGCTTAGTTTCAACTAAAGGTAAATTATTTGTTAGTTCTATTAATTTCAATTCGCTTTCTTAGCTTGAACAATTCTATTGTCTAACACTGTAAACTATTTTCCTACGGGTCTTTCTATTTTTTGAATACTCAGTCAAGTCAAAATCTAAATGAATAGCTTGACAGACGTAATACGCACATCTATTTTGTCGTATTCATATTTATGACATTACGAACAAGATAGCTAATACAGACAAAAAAGGGTCATATAAATACCACGCAACGTTTCTCTAGGCTCTTCTCAGCACCTGACGAAAGGTACAAGTATCTCATAAACGTTGTGTGGTATTTATATTACCCTCTTTTTTTTGTGTGTGTAATGGCTATCTTTCTTATCCAATATTTTCAATCAGACGTAAATTTTTTCATTTATAACATTACCTTAGTGGTTTCCTGTCGACACTCAATTGCAATACAACAATAAAATTTTATTCCATGCGGTAAATTTTTAGTTGTTTCAAATCCATTGTTTCCTTCAAGCTTATATGCACCAACACGGCTTTATTTTGATAAAATTTCGTCTCAGTTCAGGGTAACACGGACTGAGTAATTGAGAGAGTTCTATTAAATTTGTTTTTTTGATTAATCAATGCATTAATTGTCATTTTAAGCGCATTACTTTTCTTGTTCTTTGAACAGTAAATCGATATTTTATTCCTGGACAGAATCACACGGACAGCCAACTGTGATTGTTTATCTATTCGGGTTGATTTTAATTTTTCTGAGTTTTCTGAGCATGGTTAACTGAATTACCAGTTAAAGTTTATAATACGCTATGGTTGATTTAAATAAGTTAATAAATATAAAATGTGTGATAGGAAATAATTTTTTCTGCGACTGTTCAAATGATCATGTGTACCCTCATGTCTTCACATTTCGTAACAATTTATTTGAGACTAGCTGGATCTAACTGTTCCTAGTTCCGTACATACTTTCGACCGATAGTGCATTGATTGAACAGCTATGAAATACATTGAATTTTATTGCATCAATCCCAACAAACGTTCTTCAGAATTTTTTCCGAATAGAATACCTAAATATACTCATTGAGTATTGCAGTATATAGTTTTCAGACATTACGAAAGATTAAATTGATGATATTGTTAGCTATGTAAATGTAAACAAATGCTCGCCATACTGGAATCACTTATATGGCACGAAAAATAAATTACATTTTCCTCAAGGATCGTAAAGTATTTCGTTTTGGTATTTATTATCATTCGATGGAGTATTGCTGGATATAATTATACTTTTTATTCAATAAAAATATTTCAGCTTTTCTTCATTACGAAAATAAGTTACTATTTTGTCGTTGCGCAGTAACGTCTGTATCTCTTTCGCGTGTGCTGTGACGTCACGGTCTCTTGATGCGCAGTAATTAACACAAAATGATCATATGTTTTTATTATAATTCTATCTACCTTTATTATAGGGGTTCTCACCGCCACAGTACCGTTTCTCGTGTTTTTAAGAATATGTGTACCAAATTTCGTTGCAATCTGTCCACGCGTTTAAGTTTGTATAGAAATTAGCGTAAATACATACATACAAATATACATCCTATGTTATTATATAGAAGACTAGCTGGGTGCCCGGCGTTGCCCGAGATGTCGTTTATCCATAACCCCCGATTTGACCCCAATCTAAGTAGCTTTTGCGTTATTTTATGACACAACTCGACCCCTATCCCCAAATATGTTCACCTCCCATTCCGAAAGAAGTTGAACTCATTGATCCTGAAATAGTTTCATTGAACGAATATATCGTCGTTTTAACATGTTTGAAAATTTCCAGCCCCGCTACAGTAGGTTAAACAAAGAAAAATTTCCACGCAAAAATCGGCTGGTAACATCGTTTGAAAATTTCTACCTTCGTTCAGGCCTCCTCCCTCCCACACCGCGCGTTATTCAGTTTGTCACAATGAAACTCATCGACATCCATAACCACAAAACTTTGGTCTATTCGCGATATTTTCATGTAACGAAACACCAAACGCCACCCCAAAGCGTGCTCCCCTTCCATGGCGATAGAGATTGAAATTATTCACAGAGAATATCGACCTTAATATAATGAATTTAAATTATACCGAAAATTATATATTGGACGCAAATGTGGGCCGATTAACATGTTTGAAAATTTTTATCTCTCTTCAGTCCCACTCGTGGGGGTTAAACTGCAAGTTGAATGTCATAATTAAGCTCAGCGGCATCCATAACCTCATATTCGATTCCTATATCGGTTCTGTGTGTTATTTTTATGTAATGAAACCTACCCTTCATGGTTCTTTCCTCTCGAGTCGATAAGGGTTGTAATTATACACAGAATATATTAAAAAATATTATTAGTGTCATTAACACCGCTAAATATTTATTTGACGTAACTATCGATAGGTTAACATTTTTTAATATTATACCCCCACCCACGTCCGCCCAGCCCCACTCACCCTCGCTCGCCTCTACGCGTTAACCAGGTTGTCATAAATAAATTCAGCAACATCCATAACCCCGATTTTTCTCGAATCTCGGTTGTTTTCGCGTTATTTTCTTGTAACACCCCTCCACACCTACCCGTGCTCGCCTTACAAACTGAAAGTTGTTAAAATTATACAAAAATAAAGTTGTAGAAATACTATCAATCAAATTTATGCTAAAAATAATTATTAAAGCAAGTACGGAACTCGATTACATGTTTCAAAATTTCCACCCTGACCACCCCGTCCCTTGGCGTTAAATGGCGAATTTAATGTCATAATTAAACTCAGCGGCAACCATAACCCTGGATTCGACTCTAATCTCGATTGTTTTTGCGTTATTTTTTTGTAATGCCACTCCACCACCAACCCTAAGGGCAGCTCCCCTCCAAATCCTGAAATTATACACGGATATCATATAGAGAAATTTTATTAATCTCATTGATCCCGAAATATATCTATTCGACGCAATAAACGGCCTAAAAACATTATTTACAATTTCTACCCCCGCCCAACTCCTCTCACCACAGTCAACCCTCGAGCGTTGCCGAAATTGTCGTAAATAAACTAAACGTCAGGCATTACCTTTGATTTGACTTGAATCTCGGTTGTTTTAGCGTTATTTTCTGTGAAACTCCCCTCCACCACCAACCGTAAGCGTTCAGCCCCTTCTGCTGCAAGTGGTTGAAATTTTACACACATAACATGAGTATACTATGAAACTAATTAACCCTAAATACATTTATTCAACGCTAACATCGGCCGTAATTTCATGTTTTTAAATTTCAACCCCCGTCCCCCTCCACCCCTCGAGGTTAAATGGTCAATTGATTGTCAAAATTAAACTCACCGACATCCATTACCCTGGATTTGACACCTATCTCGGTTGTATACGCGTTATTTTCTACTAACACTCGTAAGAGTGCTCCTTTCCTATAGTAAAAAAGGGTTGAAATTATACTTATATAACATCAATTAACCCTAAATACATTTATTCAACGCTAACATCGGCCGTAATTTCATGTTTTTAAATTTCAACCCCCGTCCCCCTCCACCCCTCGAGGTTAAATTGTCAATTGAATGTCAAAATTAAACTCACCGACATCCATTACCCTGGATTTGACACCTATCTCGGTTGTATACGCGTTATTTTCTACTAACACTCGTAAGAGTGCTCCTTTTCTATAATAAAAAATTGTTGAAATTATACTTACATAACATCTGTAGAAACAATATGAATCTCTTTGACCCCAAAAAATTTTTATCCGCCTAAAATATCTGCAATATTAGCAAGTTTGAATATTTCCACCCCCACCCGTAAGGGTGCTCCTTTCTCATGCCGAAGGGGGTGGAGTTATACACAAACAGCATCCAGAAAAACACTAACAAATCCAATGACACCGACAAATAATTACTCAACGCAAATATGGACTGTTTTAACCTGTTGTTTTTATTAATTTACAACCCCGCTACCCTCGCCAAGTCTTATCCCCACAGTTTTTCCAGATTTTTAAGAATATGTCTACCCAGGATTATTGCAATTTATCCACAAGTTTAATTGTTTGTAAATAATGTACAAACATACATGATTTTTTCTTACATAGGCAACTGAGTGCAGGGTTTTTATTTATATTGCCCTGGTAGAGAAATTAATTCTATATCGTTAATGGTTAACACGTGATGTAAATGGCATAAGACCATCACATATTAACCCCTTTATGGATAAAACCCAACATATGCCAGTAGCACATAACTGTCATTTTAAATCCTATTAAACAGAATATATATATCTGTGTTTGTGTTTGTATTTATACAAATTTGGGAATTGTTTTAAATAATGTGTATGAATATGTTATATGAGAAACATCAAGGCAAAATCAGCTGTAAGCCCTATTTATTAAAAATTATAATGACCCTACCTAAAATATATATATATATATATACATATTCAATATTATTATTCACTGTCAGCTACTTAGAGAAGGAAAAATACATCAAATTTAACAATGAACAAAAACATACAATACACAACAATGCCATGATATGCACAGCAATTATGCAAAAAACTACAATTAAATAATGTGTATGAATATGTTATATGAGAAACATCAAGGCAAAATCAGCTGTAAGCCCTATTTCTTAAAAATTATAATGACCCTACCTAAGATATATATATATATATATAATATTGAATATGTATATATATATATATATATATATATATACATATTCAATATTATTATTCACTGTCAGCTACTTAGAGAAGGAAAAATACATCAAATTTAACAATGAACAAAAAACATACAATACACAACAATGCCATGATATGCACAGCAATTATGCAAAAAACTACAATTATATGAAGAGTGTATTAAATTTTGGTAAAAAGCTCTATATTATAAGCTTTCAATCGAATTTAAATATTTTGATTTTAATATATTCAAGAATAACTCAAAAAATAAAATATGTTATCACAATTATTCCCAATTTAGATATTTATAATAAAATAGTATATAAATTAGCTGATTTATTATCACTCACAAAGAATTTAATCAGAAAAAATTCGTGTTAACCTAACCTGAAAATTTTGTTTCACGACACAAATTGCACGCAATAATTTGTTTACATTTATACAAATTTATAGAAATACGTTGCGCAAAGTATAATTAATTGTACTTTTAATTCAATTTAAATGTTCCTATTTCTGTATATACCTTTGACTGATGGTGCATTAATTGAATAACGACCATAAAAACTTTCGGAGTTCCGTACGTCATTTTCAATACTTTTATAGTTACAAACATATAATTCAGCAGTCGTACCTTAGACAAATCTTATTATCTTCTGAAATATTATACAGGATACAATAGTACGTTATATTATGAAATTTTATAATTCTCGACTGACACACATTTGAATGTATTATAAGGCGCCATATTGGCTTTATCAAAGATAGCGAGATAATTAACTATTCCAAATTAACTTTGCGCAAGTAAAGTGTTTCGTATTGTTTTTCATTACTATTCGATGGAGTAATACTGGAAAAAATTATACTTTTTATTCAATAAAAATATTTCACCTTTATTTCATTACGAAATACAGAACTATATTTAGGATGCGTCAATGTCTTGAAAACTTATGACGTCATCGTCTCGCGCAGTAATTTAACACTAATTCGTAACTTATTTCAATTATAATTATTTCCACGTTTATTCTAGGGGTTTCTCACCCCCACAGTACCGGTTCTCGATTTTGGCAGAATATATATACCAATTTTTGTTAAATTCTGTCCACGCGATAAAATTTGTATTCAAAACAACGTAAATACATACATACAAACATACTCCCTTTTTTATTATATAGATAGATATACTTTATAGATCGATAGTATCCGTATTATATTCCCACTTTATGAAGTATAATCCTTTGGGATTTCGTTCGTTTATAGGTCACACACAGTTTTCTCAAAGTGTATGCTGCAAACTGTCGTTATATTTTCACAATACTTCTGTAGCTCTAAACGAAAATTTCAGTTATTAATTTCCTTATGAGATCACAAATGATGCGAAATATGAATAAAATGCTCTCGGGTACAGCACTGATTAAGCCACAACTTTTCGACTACCGTTTGTACTGTTGTCATCTTCCAAGGAAATGTCGAAGCGTCGTGTCTTAATTATCGTTGTACCCGAGTAGCTGAGAACACATTATTTTAAAGAAATAGGTCGGTAGCTATAGACGAGTTGATTGGGTTAGACAGAATTAAGTAAGCTTATACCTGAAAAAACGTTCTCACTCTGATCCATTACACTAGTTCTCCGATCGAGTACTGATGCAAAGAGCTCCACGGAGTGAGCGAACTCTGACTCGGCAGAAAACGGAATCTCTCAGTTATAGAGCGTGAGAGTCGGAACGGATCAAGCATTCTCGAACAGATTCGGTTGAGCCCATAAGTCTTTATAATTAAATAATATATCAAACATAAAAAATTATACGTATTTGTCCTTTGCTATTTAAAAAAAACATTAACCCTTTCTTTATCGTGAGGAGTTTATTTTGTCAAAATTAAATTCACTGAAATATGAACGAAAGCTGGTAACGGAAAGTTAATATATCTTAACTGATTGTCGTAAAAATCCTTTCTGTAATCCTGTTGCTCGTAAACGTTATCCACGTCTCCTATACTTACCACATTATCCTCTCAAGACCACTTCACCATTTGTTCATAAAAAACACCGTACTCTGATTTTAATAACATTAAGAATTCAATTCACTTTCATATAATCTCGGCGTAGAATTCGGATCACGTCCTTAATTACTAAAATTCATCATATTAGGAATGCAAGAAAAGAGCGCATAAAGAATATCAGTATCCTCCTGTGGTGTAGGGGTCAGCATGACTGCCTCGCATCACAGAGGCCCCGGGTTCGAATCCCGGTGAGGGCGCGGATGTTTGTGGACGTGAGAGAAATTCTCGACGAATCAGTTACCCGGCAAGGTAAAACGAGTTACTTTACTGAGTAATAACCTCGGATGTTAATGCTACTGTAAATAATTAATTAATCATAATAAAAAATATCAGTACGAAACACGTAATGAGAGAATATAAAAATTCAGCGCGATACAACCAATGTATTATTTAAATTTGGAAATTTTCCACGACGTTGCTACATTACATAACTATTTAATTTTAGTGGAACATTCTTTGCAGAACTGTGTTCCAATGTTAAGATAAACGATACTGATAAAGTAATGTAAAAACTTCAGGGAAAAGAATTTAATGAGACTTTTTAAATCCCATTTCAATTTGCATTCTAACTTTATGTGTTGAAAAGTACCTTTTTTCTTTACCTGGCTCCTGTACATTAATGTAATAATTTTTATTCAGTGCCATACAATATAAGTGTATATATGAATATTTCTGATATATAATACATATATACAATAATATATATTGTAATAATTTAAAATAAACGATGGCTGTGGCTAAATAAAAATAACTATGTGAACAATTAAACAAAATTTATTAAAGTTTTAAATACAATATAAAAAAATTACACAATAATATTTAGAATCTCAGGGTCTTTACTGGGTTTGAAAAATGGGTGAATTGAATTTACAATAATTTATAATTACATTTAGCCTTTATTGAATTTAATTCGTCTAAACCTCGACGAATTTTGTTGCGGATGAAAATAAGATTACAGATTGAATTTTAAATTAACTAACAAAACAATTAAAGAAATGAATAATTAAAGAAAAGAAAATAATTGAAGAACGATCTGACGTATCTTTAAAAAAATGGTTTACAAATAAATTTTAGAGTTTATTTACTTACGGCCGACCAGGTCTCAATTTTGGGGTTTTCTGTGCACACGGTTTTGGGGATATCACTGAATTTAAATTGGTTACAAAACACTGTAGAAACTTTAGGTTCTCTCAGCTGGAAACGGCTACTCCTTCCGAATTAATGGTCAGTCAGATTATTACCAACTTTCTCTCGGTGACATTGGTGACGGTCTCTTTACTTATTGAGTTTTTACTGCGGCATGACTTATTAAGGTACTGTTTGTAGCAGCAACCTGCAGCCTCTCTAGATGGATATTTGTCCGCCGTCCGACTTCCAACTCCACTTCGTCTCTCTCCTCGTTGACTGCCTGTTCGTCTCGTAGATTTTTGAATGCGTACGTCTTAACAATGTACTCTTTGTGTCGCGTGCCGCCTGTGTTGCGGTGTATGCTTTATATTACTCTAATAATGAGTCCTTTACTTTGCAATTATAACAATGGATTAATTACTAATTACTACAATATATATTGTAAAAATGTACAAATAAATGATTGAAATTAGCCTCACGTTGAGGTACCAATTTGTAATAATTGGTCGTCCATTAATAATACATTATGACAAATAAACAATTTGAATTTATAAAGAAAGCCACACGTTGAAGACTCCAATTTTGTAATAATTACATAAAATCAAAGGAAAATAAGCTTCACGTTAGAGCACAATTTGTAGTGATTTAAAATTAAAATGATAGGATGATTTAATAAGAATCAAGATTTTAAAATATACAAACAAATTAATTTATTAACTCACAAACAATTAAATTTACAAAAGTTATCAAATGAAATTTCAACAGTTATTAAGAAATTAACTTTCAATTTACATGATTAATTAATCTTTTACAATAAAATAATTATTTTCAGGGTCGTTTACTTGGCCTTTAATAAAGACCTACTTGTTAACAATTGAAATTTTATGAATCTAACATGGGATTAATTTATCAATGCAAAAAAACACATAAAATATGAACTTTAAATTCTAAATTTGACGATATTACCTTTACTTATGAGTTAACAAATGGTAATTCTGTAAAATTTTAACTTACTGTGTCTGGAACTCATTCAAGGAAATTTGGCTTGTTCGTACACACACACACACACACACACACACTGTATAGACAGGCCATTTTAACACTGATTCTAATAAACACCTTTAGTTTGCAAAATGGTTCACTGTTAGTTTAGGAAATACGCTCGTTCCGAAGTTAATTAACTGCTGGATGCAGTTGCCTGGGCTTCCAAAATCGAAGACAATGTTCTCAAGCGAGAATATAATGATTTAGATTCAACGCTCTAATTATTCAGCGTTGAATATTACGTGGTTGTTTCACAGACTGCAACTTGGAAAATGTTCTAACAGTTTTCGCTGTTGTTACTTGTATTCAGACACTTTGTGAATATTATACTTTTCGTCTGACCACTGCTAAATTTCCAAGACGACTTTGTTGGAGCACTTCTCCTCAGACTCTACTATGCGCGACTAGCGAACCAATCAGCCTACAATTACCCGCAATTATGTCATTCTTGCCACTTTCTTGTGTACAACCTGTGTGTTTTATGCATCTAACAATGCGAGTCCAAATTTCTATTTATTAATTACTGATTTCCTTTTAATTACCACAATATATATATTGTAATAATTAAAAGTCTTTAATTAAAATAAATTCTTAAACAAAAAAATTAATTAAAATTTTAGTTTGAAACGCCTATCTATGTAATGATTTAAAAGGTGGTCTTAATTAAATAGGGATAATTAACCAAATTATTATGATTTAAAAATTTATTGTTGATAATTACACATTATAAGCCCTGCTTTGCACGCCGAATTCCATCAATTTAACAAACAAATATTTCAATTTTATTTTATTAATTTGTGGCGTTCTACGAAAAATATACAGCTTTATATTTTTACAATCAACTACGTCGAATTTCTCTTTATCTCAGGGTCATCACTGGGTTTGATAGGAAGAACAAATACAATCTAATGAAATAAAACATTAACAATCTAAACTCATTGAAGTTAACGGAGTACAATATTAAATACAAGAAATAAAAGAAAACGAATGAAAAGAAAAACGCGAACGAAATCTGACCATACCCTTTAATTATCGTTTACAGTTATTAATAATTGTTTTGTACTCACGACAGTGCTACTGGTACCAGTTCAGACCCTTGTATCTTGAAGTCAACACCCGCTAAAAAGGCCATTATCCACTGATTCTACTCTTTAGATTCTGAACACACGCGATCGTTACTCTCGATCTCTGCTATCCTGGAACTTGGATTAGCCGCCCCTCAGTTAGCCCTGGGACGTAGGTTCCTTGAAGTCTCTTTATGCAAAAATTAGTTCAGTTTTTGAAGTAAAACTTCTGCTTCTAAATTGCGATTTTATGAGTCCCTCCGTCAAAACTGTTTACTTGCGTTTTATGTAAACTATTATATCTCGCTATTTGACTTCCTGGATAGCCCTATTCATGCTTTTAGATTAGCAAACTTTACTGTGTTGTATCTCTCGCAGACTCTTTTATGTATCCTTTCTCGACCCAGTCTCGACGTAGACTGAGTTCTCAAAGCGCGTGGTCTCCAGTCTCCATTGTTAACAAACAAAGACCCGCTGCGATTGTCGTCTTTAAGCACCTGTACCGCCAGCAACTCAATTATATTAAAAACAATTAATAGCCTGTTTAATTGGTATTACAATATATATATATATTGTAATAAGTAATTACAAAATGAATTAATGGTTGAATTACCCCACGTTAAGTACGCCAAAATGTAATAAGTAATTCGTTATATTTATTAAACTATTATTTTGCCTCTCGTTGGCACACCAATTTATGTAATACTCAAAAGAAATTAAATTATTATGATTAATTAACGGATGAATTTATTTATTAAATAAATGAAAGGATGTTAAATAATGACAGAACTTAAACCTCAGAAAACAATTGATTTATTTAAAGTAATAGTAACAAATTTTCTTATTGTGATTATTTTGTATTAATGTTTTTACTATTTTACAAATTTATCTACTCTTGTCGTTAATTGGGCCTTTTAAATAAAGAACAAACCTTTTCTTACATTCAAATTAACAATCAAAATTTACAACATTCAAATTGATTAGAATTTAACAACAAATGAACTTGAATCCGAAATCTGACGATTTATCCTTATTTAACGTTTACAATAAATTTTATAAAGTTTCTCTCTACTTACAGTTTTTATACTGGTACCAGGTATTTGTTTGGGGTTCTTTAATACACTATACACTATTCACTTGTAACAGGCCATCGTTTCACAGAATTTAATTTGTTTTAAATCACCGTCCAAAACTTTTGTATCTTCCACCTGACACAATTACTCCGTACAACACTGCGGACTTCTGCATTAAGTCCCCCCCCCTCTCTCTCCCCCCAGCCAATATTGTAGCTCTCGTTCTGATTAAGGGTAAATCAGAATGTTATCCACTCCTTCTCTAAACTTCTACAGATACCTGCTGACCAATTAATTATCAGCCTCCAGAACCACACTCTCATCGTTCTCCTCAGAGTAACTTTCTCTGTTAAAATATTAGTGAACAGCTCTTCTCGACGAAATTTTGTAACTGTCTTTACTAGATGAAGTTCTACCTGCGATTTTACTTATTGAAAATTTTGCCTGCGACCTTTACTCGATCAAATTCTGTGTCCAACTACTCTTAATGAAAATCTGCCTGCGACCCTTGTGCGAGTCCCGTAGCTTAAACGCTCGCCGGTGACAAAGGCTCGCCTGTACATGTTTTTACCCATTGTTGTCTGTATTCTCGCTGATAACAATTTACTTCAATTGACCAATTATTAATTCTCTAATTACCTTTAATTATTATTACAATATATATATATATATATATATATATATATATATATATATATATTGTAATAATTTAAAATGACTGATGGCTGTATAATAATATTTATTTGATTAAACAAATTTTATTAAAGTTTTAAATACAATATAAAAAATTACACAATAATATTTAGAATCTCAGGGTCTTTACTGGTTTTGATAATTGGGTGAATTGAATTTACGATAATTTATAATTACATTTAGCCTTTAATGAATTTAATTCGTCTAAACCTCGACGAATTTTGTTGCGGATGACAATAAGATTACAGATTGAATTTAAATTAACTAACAAAACAATTAAAGAAATGAATAATTAAAGAAAAGAAATATTTGAAGAACGATCTGACGTATCTTAAAGAAATGGTTTACAAATAAATTTTAGAGTTTTTTTACTTACGGCCGACCAGGTCTCAATTTTGGGGTTTTCTGTGAACACGTTTTTGGGGATATCACTGAATTTAAATTGGTTACAAAACACTGTCGAACTTTAGGTTCTCTCAGCTGGAAACGGCTACTCCTTCCGAATTAATGGTCAGTCAGATTATTTCCAACTTTCTCTCGATGACATTGGTGACGGTCTCTTTACTTATTGAGTTTTTACTGCGGCATGACTTATTAGGTTACTGTTTGTAACTTGATTCTGGCTGGATATCTGCCTGCATATATGTATGCCGTCCAACCAACTAAACTGTTTCGCTTCTCCCCGTTGACTGCTGTTCGTCTCGTAGATTTTTGAATGCGTACGTCTTAACAATGGTTCTTTTGTCTCGCCGCCCGCTTTGTCGCGGTGTATGCTTTATATACTCTAATAATGAGTCCTTTACTTTGCAATTATAACAATGGATTAATTACTAATTACTACAATATATATATATATATATATATATTGTAATGCCAATTAATTAGGCCATTAATTGGTTTTAATAAAATTTAATTGTAGCGGCAGGAGCTTCCAAAGCAACAATGGAGACAAGCTCTGTTACTTTGTCGGAAAGTCTAAATGGCGTATGCGTGCTAAAACTGGAGAGCGCTAAGAGTTAGTTAGTGGCGGGACATTACAGAGAACGGAACGAATAAAACTAGAGCAGAGACTAGCCGTTGTTTAATGTATTATTATTAAACAAAGTTGTGAGTTGAAGACAAAGTAAAAACATTCACGGAAGCATTACATCGAAACTTGCTAAGTAAAAGCAGTTTACGTCCATAGCCAGCCAGGAATAGTAAAGTTGCAGTTTTAAGTCCCAAGCGTTAAAAAGACTAGCAAATCTATGAATCACAGGACTCATACAAGGCAAGCGATCACCAGATAGCTGACAAAAGGGAGGATCATCCGAGTTCCTGGGAGTCTATCAAGGTTGACTTAAAGAGTGTAAAATCTGTGAGCCGATACTAGAATCAGTGTATTTTTTTTTGCAATAGTGTACTTCCGATAACAAAAGGGATGCTGGAACCAGCTGGACAGATGTGAGCAACAAATTACAAAATAATGATTTATGTAAACGTAATTAAAAGATAGAAGTCAAATTTCGTTCTATTTTAATTGTCAAGTTAATTTCTTTTCTTTTAATTTATTTCTATCAACGTATTGTTTAGGTAAATGTGATTTGTTTGTTAATAAGATTTTTAAATCAAATTGTTGTTTCCATTATCAAACCCAGTGAAGACCATGAGAAATTAATATTTTAAATTGTAATTGTTTTTGGGTTATTGCCACAAAATAAATAAATCTTTTGTGAATTAATTGATTATCATTTCATTTAATAAAAAGCCATCCATTTGATTATTACATAAATAGCTTCAACGAGAGGCAAATTCTTTAAATTAATTAAAGGCTTTCTTTTGATTATTACATTTTGGCTACCACAAAGTGGGGCAAATTAAATTTAATTAACGCTTCATTCTTTTATTTATTACGATATATTGTAATAAACAAATAAGAGACTCCTTCTATCTTTGTCCACCGTTGTGGTAGCCAAAATGTAATAACCACATAAAGGCATATAAATAAAAAGGATAATTTTTATAAACAACAAATAAATTTATTAACATGAAAAGAAATTTACATTTGATTTTACTATTTTATCATTATAATATGAAACTCTTCCTCTCATGGGTCTCTACTGGGTTTGACAACGGACAGAATCAAACTATTAAAAAGACCCAACATTTATGTTTTTAGATTTAACAAAAGTACCTACTAAATTTATTTATAAACTTAACCTATAGCTTGCTTCTAACTTTATTATCAAAGAAGGGAACGAGATCTGACTGGTATCCTTTAATAACGTTTACATTAGTTAATATTGTACATTCCAACTTACTGTTTCTCAGGTCTTCTTCGACTCGTTCTCTAGACACACACTTTATAGCCCTGACATTCACTCACTGACTTTAACACAATATCACTGGTTCGCCGATATCTGGTTCTCCATATCCAGTGAAATATTCCAGATGTTCGTTGTTCCACTCCTTGACGTCGTTTGTTGCATGCAGGTTGCCTACCATCGAAGACAGGTCAAATTCTCGTACTCATACAGATAGAGCTTCTGCATATTAAAAATGTTCATAGCTGTTTTAGTTTTTCTGACTGTCTCAATCTCCTCTCCCACGCTAACTGTCTCTATCTAACTGTCTAACTGTCCAACTCTTCGCTGCGTCCTCCGCCTTTATCCCGTGCTAACTGCCAACTGTCTCTTCGATGCGTTAACTCCAACTGTCCAACTTCGATGCCTCCTCCACTTCGCTCCCACGCTAACCGCCAACTGTCTCTTCTCCCACGCTAATTCCAACTGTCTCCTCTCCCACGCTAATTCCAACTGTCCGTACAATAGGTGATTTCCCATATATATACCCCTAGCCCCCCTTGTTTTTCACTTGTTGCTAAGTTTCGTTGCAACGGCGCGGTGACAGAATCCCATTACTCTAATTTTCGTTCCGGCCACTGGGGTCCTTCCGCCCTCCGAACCCCGATAATCGTGACAGGTCCAACTTGTCTTTTGCCCTCTCCGCTCACAAGTGCGCGATACTAATTTCTCCAAATCCTAGGTCAACAAGTGCCTGGACCCTCATCATCCCAAGTAATTGCGCTATTTCGACACGCTCGCAGCTGCTGTACCTCGTTCCCGCAATCACTCATGACTTGTCGGCTGCTCTCTTTTGTTCGACTCGCACAAAACCTTTTCTTGCAAGTCCCAAGTACTTGTCAGGTCATTCGTTAGAGACAAAAGCCTGCTCTAACATAGCCCCTTTTGGAACATCTGCTCGCCCACGTTCTGCCCTACGCATTCTTCTCGCCGTTTCCTAAATCAATAGGCTACTGGAGTCCTTCCGCCCTCCTTAGACCTAATTGTCGCATCGTCACACTCTGTCTATAAATCACGGCTTCCTCTCTGCCGCTCACCAGCACTCATCGCAAACTAATGTCTTACCGCTCCGTCTTGTCACCTCGTGACAGGACCCGCGGCTACCTCTCCCACGCACTCTCTCCACGACACGTGCGCCGTATCCAATCCAATGCATTATATTAGATGCATTACAATATATATATATATATATATATATATATATATATATATATATATATATGTGTGTGTGTGTGTGTATCTGTGTGTGTGTGCTCTAACGCACAAAAACTTTGTTCTTCTTTAAAGGAACTTATTCTAAATCACTTAATTGTAAAAATAAAGTCGCTCTAGTCGTTTATTTCATTTTTATAATTATTTCTTTATCTTCCAATAAATAAAGAAGTGTGTTTGTTTCTTTGTTTTTTAATTTTTTTTTAAACGAGGGTAGATGGAAATTATACTGAAAGACCTTGCGAGGCCTGTACTCCGCAGTGTGTGGGATTATTACCCACTAAAAACTACCTCCGAGTACACCTCTATCGCCCCGCGGAACCGCTGTCAAGCATTACTTCGCAGTTATGCCAAAGCCATTCTTCAGATTACGACCTAAATCTATCTAACCTGTTTACAATGTACATATATACAAATATTCCTACTATTATTACAATAACGGGGGTTTCCTTTCCTTTTCGTCTGCTCGTAGCACCTTTATGACCACTACGACAAAGTCACTAATTAGGTTTCAGTTTTCCATTGAAGAAAGCATTGTACTGACTATGTTGTCCGGCGTCAGATTTCGTCCGAGACAAGTGTAGAGTCTTTCCCTTGGTATGTTGAATCTGGGGCACACAAAGAAAACGTGCTCGCCGTCCTTTATAGCAGGGTCACAGCTTGGACATGCTGCACCGTCGTCGAGCTTGAACCGGTGACCCGTCAGCAGTTGCGTCGTGTAGTGTTTTATCTGACCGAATTTCCGGTTTCTCCAATCGGTAATAACGGGGATGAGCCGGTAAGTCCATCTTTCTTTTGAGGACCATCTTCGCAGCAATCTCTCGGAGGTCTCCCATCCTTATGGTAGGGTGTAGAAGTCTGTCCGCTTTCTATTATATACAATATCCCGTTCTTTCGCCAGGAGTTCAATGGCTGTTAAGACGCACACAGCATCGTAGGAAACTGTGGAGATTTCCCGGTTCACTCAGGGCGCTCCTGCGGTAGACTGCAGTGATAGTGCGGAAGTTTCCTTTTGTCGCTAATGCTGTGCTTCATATCGTAGAGCATTGTTACTGTGGCCACACTCGTGAGGAGTCTTCGTCTGTCTTGGCGGGGTCCCTAGATGTTCGGCATAATTCTACCAAGGGTGCTTGTTGTCGCTGCTGCCGTCTTGCTAGCCATTTTAAGGTGATCCTTGAAGTTAAGCCTACTCCAAGGTATTTCAGCGAAGTCTGGGACTTTATGGAGCAGTTGCCAAGAAAATTTCACCAAATTTCGTACACGTGTTTTTTACGACCAGGAAACAAATACTGTCTGGGTTAGACGCTTCTACCACCCCCTGGAGCGGGGGTGGAAATATTCAAACATATCGGCCGATATTTGCGTCCAATAAATATTTTGCGGTATGATTTAAATTCATAATATTTCGGTAGATATTCTCTGTGTATAACTTCAACCCCTATTAGCATGGGTGGGGTGTATGCTTAGGGGTGGTGCGTTACATGAAAATAACGTGAATAGATCGAGATTAGAGTCCATTCTGGGGTTATGTATGTCGCTGAATTTCATTGTGACAAACTGGGTAACGCGCGGGGGTGGGGGTGGGGGTCTGGTCGTTGCTAGAAATTTTCAAAAAATGTAACCAGCCGATTTTTGCGTGGAATAAATATTTTTTGTTTAACCAACAGTAGCGGGTGTGGAAATTTTCGAACATGTTCAAACGGCGATATATTCGTATATTTCAGAGTCAATGACTTCAACCTCCGTCGGAATGGGAGGTGAACACATTTAGGGATAGGGATCGAGTTGTGTTACATAAAAGTAACGCAAAGCTACCTAGATTAGAGTCAAATCGGAGGTTATGGATAAATGACATGCCGGGCAACGCCAGGTCCCCAGCTAGTTTATTAATAAATACGAAATTGTTCAAACATTATAAAGCTAAATTCAGACTTCCGCGGTTATACCGCGAGCTGATGCGCTCCATTGCAAATTGACGAACTGTTCAGAACGTTCTTTCGGCGTGTCTCTTCTAGCTTATATTGAATAGACCACATTTATATTCTGCCACTCCTGTCACACGTTATCCCGTACCCTACATACTGTGCTATTTTTTCTTTAATGTCGAACAACGATAAATTTGATATATTATGTTCGGAATGAATTAAATTATCCAGATCAGTGTCAGGAATAGCGTGTGGGTTTCTATAAAGCCTAATTTAATTAAAAAAAAATACTTTCCTGGGAAAAACTAGTTGCTCATTTCAGCGTCCCCCTATTTAAGTGTAAATCGTTCGCTTGATAGTGACGTTTCTCAGTTCAAGTGAACAGTTTGCTGATTCGAACACATAAATGTCGATGTTTGGGGCGAGCAGCTATCGATTTGTGCGGTCGCCGCGTTGGCGCTGGCGTCGCGTGGCCAGGCCATTCCTCGGGAGACTGCCGCGGCGGACACACGGGGCGTTGCAGGTGAGTGCTGGTCGTGTCTTCCCTGGCCTTACCCCTACCCTAGACAGGATCCGGGCCCGGCCTGGACCAGCGGGCCAGCGTCCGGATCCCGGCGCAGCCTCAGCCTGACAAAGTGACACCGCGTGACGTGGCCCTGCCTGCGACGAGGCACCTCGTATTGATCGGCCGCGTTTCGAAGACAATATTTTGTGAGAAATTACTCTGAGGAGTTTGCGGAAATGATTACGGCCGACCAGGGAACGCGGATATCGTTCCGCGCTGGGAACAAAGGAAACGAACAAACGCCAGACGAGAACCTCTTGTTCTACGTGACGACACAAAGCGCTTTGTGTACAAAGGAATTTGAAAACTCGAGGGAACTGTTACGAGATCGTGACACTTATTTATCGAAACGATGATCAACAGGTTCCCGTACCACGGTGATGTTTGACGGAACGTTCTTACTTTTACCTCGACCTAAGGAAATATTGCACTGTTTCAATATATATATATATATATATATATATATATATATATATATATAATACTGAGGAATGTATATGCTAAAACTATAAAATCATTTCAAAATTTGTTATGTGACTTTAGAAAACGTGTTAATATACAATTAAATTGAAGACGAAGCGAGTGTAGATTTTCTACATTTAAAATTTAACAATAAGTGTCACTTGATATTAAATATTTGTCAGTTGCGTTCATTTTGAAAAATCTGTTTCATAAATTTCTTTTGTTTGCTTGTCACTTTTCATAAGGGTTGTGTTATTTACGGTCATTGCGATGTTACCTGAAGCTAAAATACACGCTGTAATAACGAAACTAAAGTTAAGTTCTTTATTAAAATATGTTCTGTAACTTGTGATTTTCTTATTCTTTGCATCTTAAATGAAATTGTTGCTTTCATACGCAGAGATTAATTTAATATTCTATTAAACTATTGTAACTGAGTATGTTGTGTATACTCAGGGATCCGAAATTATGGCTTCACGTGTACTGTAAGGTGTCGTCAGTTATCCTAAGATAAGAGTAAATTTTGTGTTAAAAATTAGGTTAATACAGTCTTATATTATTTCCCTATATGTGTACGAGAATGTTATGTTTAAATGGACCTACGATTATAGAAAGCCTTTAACCGAGAATTCTGACGCCTAGCCAATGTCTTCCTGCAACGCACTGTTGTCAAGTAGCTCCACTTCATCCTCATTATACGTTCATTACAGTTTTATCCCAACAAAGACGTTCCAGTGCCCGGGATTCCTTAAAACAATTCTTTCATCATTATGTATTGTATTTCATTAGGCCGTTCACTTGCACACAACTCCTTTCATTTGTCAAAGACCGATTCATGTTGTAATCGTAAGTTTCGTCTTTGTCAGGTTAAACGTGAACTAGATACAGATTTCCTAAATTTGAGTTAAATATTTAATAAAATAAAATACTAATTTACTTATTAATGAAACTCGAGTATATTATGTACTATAGTTTATGTTTGAAAAATACATCATGATGCTAATTTCTCTTATAAGAGTAATACGAAACTTTTATATAATTTAATTTTTTTATACCAACATACTTTAATAAAGATTATATTTATATTGTCTGTTTTAGAAAAATAACCATAAGGGATATGATTTAAATGTGAAAATTCAAGTACTTTTTCTTTTTTAAATTTCCTGTTATGGAATTAGTTTTTCGAATACTTGTATCTGTATTATTTTCTAAGTCAAAACTCAAGTTACAACTAGATTGTTTCAACTTATTTTTTAGATTAAGTATCAGCCCATCGTATTCATGGTACATACGCAACAGTTATTTAGCTCCCATATTTGAATCACAATTAAGTCACATTTTCGCAAAACAAAATACACAGAATGTTTGGGAAACCGAGAATATATATAATTGTTTGTAAACTCTGTGACCATATGGTACATCGCAGAAACCATATAAACGTAACTTAAATCACCAGACATGATGTGGAACACTTAAGAAAAATCCATAATAACCTCCCCCGCCGCCTATCCGCACGATCTTGAGATACCGTCGCTAATTGAACCTCGGAAGAAAATTCCCCTGTATCTTATAAAGCCTTTCTAGAAATATTCTGGAATTTTATATATAAGAACACACCAGGATAATATGAAGGAGAAAATATAATATTATTTCTTGAAGTAATCCTGATATATTACTTGCTTCCGTTCTATAATTCAATATCCAGATATCATCAGAGGATGTATGACTCAAATAATCTCATTCAATTATTTAATTTTTAAAGAATCATAATTAAATATATATTTGTACTTCTTAATATCAGTTTAGGTTTAATGTTTAGGAATTTTGCAGATTGACGTCAAATATGACGTTCGAAATGAGATGGTTAATAAAAAACGTTAATAAATATGACGCATTTATTAAAATTGGAGTCGGATTTCATATTAGATTTAGTTAGAAATAAATGGCTAAAATCAAGTACTGGGTTACGTGATTATACTATATACTAGGCAATAAAATTATTTTAAGAGACAACATTAATTACGTACCACGCGAGCAGAATTCACTTCTGCTACTTTAAAATTTAAATTTCAGGTGTACTAATTTACAGAGATAATTACCTACCATCCCTAGTAATCTTCAATAAAAATACGCAGACAATTGTATTTAACACGATAATAAAATATTAATAGAACAGTCATAACAGACAATGAAATATTGTAAATCGGTCACCGTAACAAGATACAATCAGTAGAAGGAGAAAATGTGATGAATACTATTTACAAAGATATTCAAGTAATATATAAGCAAATTTTTGAATTTAACCAAGTTTTGGGAAAACTGTGAAGCATAAATTAAATGAAAAATGAAGTTGAACTTTTCGTTCTTTATATCATGAAAATAAATATATTGCAAACAAATAAAAAGTGACCACTCTATCGATACCTGATGGAATGTTGGAAGATAAAAAGTACAAACATGAACAGGATTTATGTGTGTATGTGAATAGTGTATTATAGTGTGTCAAAGAGCCCAAAACGAATGCTTGGTAACAGTAAAGAAACTAAGTAGAGAGAGAAATTTTATTGTAAACGTTAAATAAGGATCAAATCGTCAGATTTCGGATCCATGTTCATTTTATTGTTTAATTCTAATGTTGTAAAATTTGATGGTTAATTTGAATGTATGAAAAGGCTGTTATTTATTTAAAAGGCCCAAATAAACGACCCTGAGATGAGAGTATATGAGTTTGTAAAGTAGTAAGGGCACGAATGTAAATCAATCATAATAAGAAAATTTGTTATTATTACTTTAAATAAATTAATTGTTTTTTGAGGTTTAAATTTTGTAAATTGCTTAACATCCTTTCATTTTAAATTTTAATAAGATAAATTCATCCATTAATTAACCATTGATTTACTTAATTTCTTCTGAATGTTACATTTTGGCGTGCCAACGAGAGGTAAATTAATTGCTTAATTCATTTAATTTCCTTGTTTATTACAATTTGACTTCACCAACGTGAGGCAGAACCATATAATTTCATTTAATTCTAATTAATTTAATTTAATTATTATAATATATATATATATATATACATATATTGTATTTCAAAATATTTGGTAGTGTACTTTATATATATATATATATATATAATAAAATATTAATAGAACACATAACAGGCAATGAAATACTGTATCGGTCACTGTAACAATATATATATATATATATATATATATATATATATATTGTAATGCCAATTAATTAGGCCATTAATTGTTTGGACATAAAATTTGAATTGTTTGATAAATCCATTATAGCGGTCTGATCGAACAAAGCAACAATGGGGAAGCGAGCTCTGCTGCTTTGTCGAAAAGTCAAAATGGCGTTTGCGCGCACGAAAGTCTGAGTCAGTTTTACGTCTACAGCCAGCCAGGAAAGTCTGAATCAGTTTTACGTATACAGCCAGCTAGGATAGAGTTGGTGCTGAAAGATTGCTGTGGACGGATGAAGTATTTAGAAAGAGTCCAGATACCGGTAGTAGAACAGCGAGACGAGTTAGAACAATTTTGTTATAAAATGCAGTCTGTGAAATTAACTTCCAAATATTCATCGATAAACATTTTGAGTGCAGAAGTCTAATTTCTATTCTCAAATTAGACCATTGTTTCAATTTTGGAAGACCAAGTAATTGCATCCAGCGTCTAATTATCGTCGGAACGAGTGAATAACATGCTTAACGAACAGAGAACCAACATTTGGCAAACTAAAAAGTATTAATTAGAGTCAGTGAAAAGCAAGGCCTGATGAGTAAAAATTAAAGTGTAAAAGTGTCCGAACGAGGTATAAATTTGATTGTTCCGGTACCAGGCCGACGGCCCGTAAGTAACATAATTTTGAATAATATTGTAAACGCTAATTAAAGGATAAAGTCAGATTTCGTTCGTTCGCTTTCTTCTAGTTTTCTTTTCATTGATTGAATTATTGTTTTATTTTAGGTAAATTATATTTTGAATTGTTAATTAGTCAAATTCTACATTTATCGTGTCCTAATCATCAAACCCAGTAAAGGCCCTGAGATATAAAATTTTTGATTGTAATTGTTTTTGAGTTTGAAGCCACAATTTGATAATAAATTTTATTTTATGTTTTAAATTTTGATTATCTTTTCATTTAATTAAAGCCTACCTGTTGATTATTTCAATATATATAGTACATTGTATTTCAAAATATTTGGTTAAATCATATATATATATTGTAACATGATTGTTACATTGCGAGGTACGGTCGAGACCCTTGGCGAGGGGGATTGTAATGTTTATGCACGTGCCGGAAATGCGAAGTTGTTTTAGGCGAAAGCCAAGGAGAGAAGCGGAGGGGGCAGTTCCAGACTGGACTCGACCAAGGATGGACGTGCTCCAACTAAATTACAAAGTTTGATAAACCACGCCTTGAAGCTAGCTTGTGCCTCATGTTCGATTAAATAAAATTATGAAAGATTAAAAAGTTGTTTTGGTGATTTTCTCCCAAAAATTACCTTGCGCCCAAACATGAATAATCAACGAAAAAACGCAAGGAGGGTAGCGGAGCGGCTACAATATATATATATATATATATATATATATATTGTAATGCCTGTTAAGTGAGGCATTGTTTGTGATTGATAGTCTGGATTGTTGGAGGGGCATTATGTAACGTGTTTATTTAGGTCTAAGTTTTTCTTCGTCTTGGAAGTGCTGGTTGTGTGGTCTTGAGAATTCGAAACCGTGCACGTGCGTGTGGGGGTGGAAAAGACAAATAGTCCGACCCAAGTAATTGCGGGTCCTGTCTCGATTGTCGGCTTTGACATGACAGAGTAGTTAGCCATTTGTTGACTACGGAACTGCAGCTGCATAATATAAATCTTGTGATAATGGAAGAATCTGTCAACTGGCATTCTGATACGAAGTTTTCGAACAATGGAAAAAGTAAAAGACTGGGAGGATATAAGGGAGGAGATAAGCTTTTGAGAGTAGTTGTTCAGCGCTCACCGAAGCTGGTGGATGTGATTAAGAGAGACATTGTTTAAGCGGAGTTCGTGGTACGTTGGCGGAGACGACGGTTGATAAATCTTCAGTCGGCGGGCAGAAACGACAGAAAAGAGTCCTCGTCGAAAGATTGCAGTGTAAAGTCGCAGCCAAAGCATAGGAGAGAGAACGTGTTAAATTTACAGTAAACCAGACGTCGTCGAAGCAGAGCAGAATAAAGTCGTCGAGATATAACAAACTTTCTTTTTCAAACCAACAGTACTTAGTAGAATCTGTGAATTTAATAGAAGCTGTGAAAACCCCACCACTGTGTTTGAAAGGTGAAAGTATCCTGGGCAGCCGTAAGTAGCAAGAGAACAGTAAATTTTTTTTGTAAACCGAATTAAAGGATAATGCCAGATATCGTTCTTTAGTGTTGATAAAATAAACTGTTTAAATTTAAAATCCATCTTGTAGTATAAGTTCGTCGATAATTAATTTCGTCTACGTCTAGAAGAAAAAATATTTCTTTTTAATTTAAATCTAAATTTTGTGTTCTTTGATTATGTTTAAATGTTCTGCCGTTATCAAACCCAGTTAAGACCTTTGAGAGACTGTGAGTTTTTTATTAAATTGTATAATTTGTTAACCTTTTGTTAAATAAAATTGTTTGTTTGTAAAAGTAAAATAATCTTTTTATTTAAACGTTCATTCTTTATTAAATATTACAAAATGTCACCACAACGAGTGGCACGAGCAAATTAATTTAAAAACTTATAAAGATGTATATTACAATATACATATATACGAGGCTGAGTCAAATGAAAACCATAATTATTTTAAAAAAAATTATTTACTGTCCTCAGATACAACAAACCTGTATCATTTTTGTTCATAGTCTCCTCCACGTTCAATACATGTCTGCTAACGCTTCCGAAGTGCCTGAATTCCGCTAGGAAAAAATTCTTGGCGCACCACGTCATCGTTCTTTGCTCGCTCTCTTCGTTTGTGACTGATGTTAACGGACCCAGGTTTCGTCTCCGATGACGATTCGTGAAAGGAAGGCATTTCGACGCGTTGAAGGAGCCGCAGAAGTTATTCACTCTTATCAATCGTGCCGCTGCTTCAATTCCGGAGTCAGCTTGCAGACACGTTATAAAACGTGAGCACATCATGCTTAATGTGATGTGCTGAACCATAACTAGTGCACACAGAAATGTCATCAAATGCCACTCATTAGTTTTGCATTACGATGGCTTCAACTGCTGCTGTGGTCTCGGGTGTCACGACACTATGTGCCTGGGCCTGGCGCGGAGCATCGGCTGCAGACTTCATATCATTTGTGAACTTCCTACACCATTCATGCACTTGCTGCTGTGACAAACAGGTATCCTCATATTGGATCTTAATACAGCGATAAATTTCTTTAGGTTTCACATCTTCACTTTGAAAAAATCTAATCACCGAACGCTGTTAGTCTCTGATGCACGCTTCTAGAGGGGCAGCCATCGTTATACTGCTTCTGCGCCGATGTTTGTGAATCTGCACTGTGCTGCCAGCTCATTATTTCAAATACGCGTACGAACGTACAGACCACAGGCGCCAACTTTCGATTTTATATTAAACTATTAAGGTTACATTTCACTCTTCCTCTTAGTACTTTTCATATGATTTTAACGAAGAAAAATAAAAATTTATTACAATTTTTAAAACCTCATAGGATTTGTCTGTTTCCTATTATCTTAGATTGAAACTAAAGACAATTAAATTTATGCCAAGCAGTACTAATTAGTCGTAAAGTCAGTCAACATGTATGAAGTAAATTATATTTAAAAGCCAAGAAAATCATTTTATTAGTAATGAGGGAATTTGCCTGTCAAATTATTTGGAAGATAGAGGAAACAAATGAATCGAAGTAAAATAGTAATTACCTTTGGCACTGACGAACTATAAGAAAAATATGCTTCAAATTACTAAACAGACGCCACTTCAACGTCGAGGCCAATTACGTCTCTCCATCCAAAGTATCGAATATGAACCACGTAACTTTTAACGGGAAATGTATAATTATTCTGATAAAGGACTTCTCGACTCTCAGTGCTAGTTACCTGTAACCACCATTAATTATTAAAGTCCTATGCGCTTCAGAGAAAATACGCGCCATACAGCTACACTCAGCGGGCTGCCGGGAACATTGATCGCGCGAAACGGTTGCAACAAGTTTTACCGGGAACGTTTTCCATATGATAGAAAATAAAATAATAATGAACCGGGTATTTTAACGAAAGAGATACAAAAAAGAAACACAATCCTAGTCGATGACTAAACTAATTTGTTCACGAACGCAGATATCAATATATAACATTTTTATATAAATTCAGATATGTTGTTCCTGTGAACTGAGTCGTTAATTTAAAAAGTTGGGAATCCTCTAAAATGTGATTATAATATTGCATGTGTGTTTATGTTCTGCGTAGAGCAATTACAAACCAACTTGGTACATATGTCACGATCAAAGAACAAACACCTATAGGGGAGATATTTTTTAAAAATTCATCGAATAATTAGTTTTTAGGATCGTTGAAATTAATAATGTCACTCTCGATGTACTTAAAGTCTTATTTTGGCCAATGACGACAAGGAATGTGAGCATTCCTAAGGGTTAAGACGGAAGGGGTGACACAAGAATAATGCGGAAACGATAGATTGGCGTCGAATTCACAGATTTAGCAGTTGAATGCTAACTATGTCGGCTAATTTGACGTTCACTATCATCGGAATGGATGTGGGAAGGAGACCGAGAAGGAAAATATCAACTAAAATAGTCCATAATAGTATAGAATTATCATTTTAGTTTTTCTGGGCGGAACAAGGAGGGTCTAGATGCTGGTTATGATAAAGTTCTTCCGCTTCAGCGTGTAGTGGAAGGAGTGCAGGATAATTATAGAGATTAGTGTTGAATTAACTCCAACTTCGTTCTAATGTAAATAAACACCCGGGAAATGTCGACACTCAGATAGTCTCACATTACGTTAGAAGCAACAAAATCGAGCTCCTGTCCAGATTTCTGATATTTCCTTGTTACTTCGTGTCACTAAGTTCGCGAATGACTGTGATGAATATCAGCAATAATAGTAACTCACACTTGGTTAGAGTTCATTTACCATACCATTGCATTAATACAAAGAAAATGAAAAACATGTATTATTTTTCACAACGTATTCAAGCTCAGTTTAGCACAGTATGAGATGGTTACAAATAATTAGTTTGTTAAGTTTGAGTAGTTAATTGAAACTAACGTACGAATTGAAGTGCTGCTATTCGAGCACGTGGCCCATCGACTAAAGCAGGTGGTAGTTGGAAAGGGCTAGGTCTGGTGAATAAGCAGTATGCGATAGCACATCTCAGTTTAGTGTGTCCAAGTAGTTTTGGACCATTGTTGACGTGTGCGATGGTGCTCTGTCGTGGAGGATAATCAGATTATCAAGTCTTTGTTGATAATCCGGCCTTTTTTCACGTAGAGCACGGTGCATTTTGATCAGTTGTTGGTGGTAGCGGTGGGCACTGTCAGTTTCACCACGTTTCTAATAGCAGACTATACCCTTCTGATCCTTCAAACGCACAGCATCGTCTTCCGTCCGAAGCAATTTAGACGATGTTGATGGTTGGCTGGGATCAACCCACGATTTCTTGCGTTTAGGATTCTCGAAATATATCCAACGGCAGTCACAATCCGATGCAGGAACGACTTTCGTGTATGTCTGTGGAACAAGAATTCGATGGGTTTCGTCGTTGCTCCATCTGTTTATCGGCAGCCATTAAGATTCTTTGCATCTTTCCCATTGCACGTAGGCGCATGTAATTTGCAAGGAAAGCATTTTTTTTGCGATTGGGTGCGATTGGGTGTCGTCTTCGTCCAAAGAGCCTGCAAATGATGATCCTCAACCTTACTGGGCAGATTTTCACACTTCTTGTCGTTTAGGTCAAAAATTCCGTCTTTGAAACTTTGAAACCAATCTCTTGACATTGTTTCCGATAAAGAACTGTCGCCATAGGCCTCCTCAAGTATTTGATGCGATTCATCAGTCGATTTCTTCAAGTTGAAGCAGAAAAACCGAGCTTCCCGCATATTCTCTTTTTTTGGCATAAACCTAGACATGACTAAAGGAAAAATGTATGTTGTTGTATGAAATTGCTGATGACATACATTGGATATTGTTGACAGTTGACCAACTCATAAAAAATCCCGTGTCCATAATAGCTTAATTTGATCATTAACGCTGCCTATGATCAAACAGCAGATTTAAGCTTATACACTTGGTATTAAAATGTTAATTATTGAAACAATTCCTAATAAATGTTTTATTATATTGTAAAACACAATAAATTTTCTGATTCCAAAGTATTTCTTTCACCCTTCGCGAGACTATGGTATTGTAGTATTCAGACGTAACACAGAAGATAGTGTGATTTCAAGTCTATGGATATTAGTGTTTTTTATTTAAGTGGTTTGTGTGGTTTCGTCTGCAAGATTAAAATTATTATAATTATGTGCATTGTTTGTGGCCCTGAATTTGTATTTTGTGTCAATGTCTATTTAAAGGCATTGCATGTATAATCAACGAATATAAACTTATATATTTTATATACGTCTGTTTTTAATTACGTAAACTAGAATGTAGTTTATGACAAAAAACCGAATTAAAAAACTACAGTTTAAAATAACGTTTTGATACCTATTTGTTCTTCCTTCAGGTTGTGAGGACTGAAAAGTTCTTTAGTTGTGTTCTGTAACGGAGAAACGTTTCAGTCAAGTATCAGCCGGGAAATTTACGTTCAAGTAGGGACCGAAACGCAGTTATTTTAAACGGATTTTTTTTTTCAAAATAAAGTGTCCGTTATTGGTCATAAACTATATATTATTAAATATAAATTTACTTTTCGGATTCATGTTAAGTACTGCAATTCAAATAATATTTGTAGGTTTCGCTCCATCCAAATAAAGTGTCACTAAAAATATTTTTTTAGATTTTCTAGTCACGTAATTTAAGAAAGTAAAGTCCAATATAACACCAAAATTCCAAACATCTCACAGCAAGAAGTCGACAATACCAACCAGACGTTTTAAAAAAAGGTTTCTACCGTGTAATTCTTCTCTATATGTTTGAAAATAATATAAATTGTAGTTAGTGTTGGATAGATATAATTTCGTTATTTCATTTTGAGCATAGTCTATTATGAAATGTTTACCTCTAATACAACCCGTCGTGGAAAACATTCTTTCTGGATTTTTGCGTATAATCAAGGAAAATAATGTTTTTTCTGTCCTTATTCTTTATTAAATGTAGACTAAAATTTCTTTACATCAAGGTGAAGGAACCACATTTTGCGACGACTTGAAAAACCACGCTAAACTGTGTTCATCAGACATAAATTAAAACGGCAACCAAAAATGTTTCTAACCATCTATTCTGGAATTATGATCGCGAAGACGACGATTTTGAAGTCTAATATAAATTTTCGGAATTTCACCCCAGAAACTCTCTCAAACAACTTAATTTTAAAAGCAGAAAGTTCAGATTAGAGTAACGAACGACAAAAAAAATATTTTATGAATTAAATCTGTTGTTCTTCGGTTAATATTAAATCAGAAATGGAACTGACCCAGCAGGAAATTTAGTTCAATACATACAAAAAAAAGAATGATAATTTTCTTTCTGACTCTACGTCCTTGAACAAAGTCACATTCAATACAATGCACGTCTCTGAGAATCTGCAGTGAGTGTTTTCTTCCTTTATATTGTCAAGCAGTGAGATTATTCCTCGGGCATATTAATTTCTCCCTCTTCACTCTCCCTCCATCGGCGCCTTAGAATAACAATTCTGGATATTTTCCCATTCACGAAATTCTAATCAATTTTTAAAGTGATTATCCACTCATTATTATTACAACTCTAAAAACTCCATGTTCCTTCTATTGCATATTTAGAGACAGTTATAACAATCCTCAAACAGAAATATTGTACTACAGCTGTTTACTCGGTTCTGCATAAAATTTCAGACGTATTTCTTGATAGAAATTAAAAATTTAATTTCCACGACCCCCCCCAAAAAAAGGCTTCCGTGAGAAAAAATTCGGGTATCTTTTTTTCAACTTGTACCACTGTGATAAAAGTAAGGTGAAATTGTCATTTAAAACTCCCGGGTATTAGGAAGGCAGGTAATTTTTTTCCCATAGGTTGGTGGGACTGTCTAAAATATTTTCCAAGCGTCTATTTGTTAAAAGGTTTAATTATCTCCGAGTTACACGTCTTTCTGTAAACTTCCAAAAGTGAATTTTTCGATTTTTGCAATGGGTGATTTTGTTGAGCAAAGAACTTGCATCAAATTTTGTTTGCGGAACGAATATTCTTGTGCGGAAACGTTGAAAATGTTGCGGAAGGCCTTTGGTGATCAAACTATGGCACAAAAAAACGTTTATAAGTGGTACAACGAGTTCAAAGAGGGCCGAGAACGCGTTGAAGACGAACCGCGCTCTGGACGACCATCAACGTCTACCGACGAGGGCCGCGTCCAAAATATCAAAGTTTAGGTGCTTGAAAATCGTCGATGGACAATTACAGATCTCGCTGATTGTGTTGGAATATCATTTGGCTCAGCCCAAACCATTTTGAAGAATGTTTTGTGTCTCAAACGCGTCAAGTCTCGATTGGTGCCGAAATCGCTCAAGTTTTTGGAGAAAAAAAGCATCGCGTTGATG
Source organism: Zhengitettix transpicula (assembly GCA_037074705.1). Classification (NCBI taxonomy): domain Eukaryota; kingdom Metazoa; phylum Arthropoda; class Insecta; order Orthoptera; family Tetrigidae; genus Zhengitettix; species Zhengitettix transpicula. Next base: position 180,369,954 of record CM073591.1, on the reverse strand, counting down.
TGTGTGAAACTTTTCTGTCTGACCATCAGGACCACTTGAAATGCATCATTACTGGAGACGAGACTTGGATTTACGCATACGACGCTGAAACCATCGACCAATCCAGCGAATATCGTGCAAAAGGTGAAGCAAGACCGAAAAGACCACGGCAAAGTCGATCGAAAATCAAGGTCATGTTGACAGTTTTCTTGATTATCGTGGTGCACTATGAATTCCTTCCGCCGGGCCAAACTGTCAACAAAGAATATTATATGAACGTTATGCGTCGTTTGCGTGAAGCTATTTGTCTGAAACGGCCGAAATTATGGGCGAACAACTCTTGGTTCCTTCATCACGATAATGCACCATGTCATACTGAATTGGTTCTTCACGACTTTTTTGCCAAAAATTCGACTCATATTGTTCCGCAACCACCGTATTCGCCTGATTTGGCTCCGTGCGACTTCTGGCTATTCAGCAAATTCAAAAGGCCAATGCGGGGACGCCGTTTTGACACGATTGAGGAGATAAAAACCGAATCGAAGAAGGTCTTGAAGGCTATACCTGAAAAAGACTATTCCGACTGTTTCGAGGACTGGAAAAATCGTTGGAAAAAGTGCGTTTTATCGGACGGGGATTACTTTGAAGGGGATGAAATTGATTTGGAAGGATAAATAAAGAATATATATTTTATAAATAAATTCACCTTACTTATTTTTCACCGTGGTATGTGTTGTGGCCATAACTGAAAAACCAAGTTTTCCAATTATAATGGCCTCGGAAAACGTTTATGTGGCATAAAAACCACGAAAATTTGCAGCTCTTTCAGTTAATCGCTAATAGCATAAGAAAGAAGTATTCTATTGAAAATAATGAAGAGCAATAAATTGTATATTTTAAAAGCCTGCATCGAATGGTACCTTCAAGTTCGAAATTCGGTCGAACCAAGTGGTAGTAATCGTAATACAAATTTACATTTTACGTTATTTTATAAAATAATGCAGTTTTTCATATTTCTAGTGGAAGTAAATTAATTTGTCATAGAATACGGTTTTAGAGAAATTAATTCGGTTTCCAACGCATGATCTTGTTTCAAAAATACATTGAGAATGGCCGAAAATACACTAGTGCTCGCACTCAAACTCCTAATGGTGATTGCTATTTTTTCTTCCTTACAAAAGAATACCTGGACTCTTTTTTCCTCTTAGAAAAACAATACTCTTAAACATTTTAATATTCTCTGCAAAATAAAAGTTTCAATCTGACGTAGGTAATCATCGCCGTGTTAATAGCGGCATACAGCCCTCAAAATGGATGCATTTTCTGCAATTTTTTTAAACCAGATTATGCGTTGGAAAGAGAATTAAATTCCCTAAAAACATTATTCTATGACAATTTCATTTACTGCCGATTATCACTAGAAATATGAAAAACTAAAATTGACGTAAAATGTGGTAAATTTGGCAAAAGATTTCTACCACTTTGTTCGACCGAATTTCCTACTCGAGCACACCATTCTATGAAGAATTTTATGCTCTACAATTTATTACAGAATATTATTTTCAATAGAATGCTTAATGCTTTTGCTAATAGCGAAAAACTGAAAGGAGGTGCAAAATTTCGTGGTTTTTAGGCCACAGAAACCTTTCCTGAGGCCTTTAGAATTGGAAAACGTGTTTTTCACTAATGGCCACAACATATACAAGTTGGAAAAAAAAATTCCCGACCTTTTTCTCGGTAACATGTATATACTGGACTATTGATAATAAATTATACTTTTATGAATGCCACTTGTCTTAGTTTGGAAATTTTCCTCTACTGTTGTTAACCTAGATGCATTAAACTCTTCAGAATCCTTTGCCTGACAATCGGTAAATAATTTTTACAATCGACCCACACGCTCTAAAGTTTTATCCTGTGGTTATCATGGTTTGTACTTTTTTATTCTACTGGAGAAACACTAGATCTTATATTTTATCAATTATACAAAATTCATAAATGCTGAGAAATAGGTATTTGCATACTAATTTCCTTATTCGAGTTTTACTTCAATTATTGAATTGCATGTCTCAGCAGTGCCTAGGTTTTCCTTAAAAACCAATTTTATAATTTTAAGTTAAAATTTATTCTCAAATTATTCCTATAATTCACGTACGTCGTTTAATTTAATTAATGAATAATATTTGATTTTGATAAACTTTTGATATACTTCCTCGATTTAAGTTTCTGACCTAGGCAGACCACAATCAAGGAAAAGACACTGAATATAACACTACAGTTGACTATTCCGTTAGATTTCACGAAAATGAACTGACGAAGTAACGAAACCGGCAAACTTGATACTCGTTTGTATGTTTGGACTCATATAAAAAATTAAAAAGTCGATTGTTAGTATCGATAAAGAAGATAGCGGAACTTAAAGTGTGTGACGAGAAATGTCCGCAGTTTAATTAATGGTTCTCGTTTATCAACCCGGCCAAATTTTTGTCAGACCACGTCGTTGCTGAGATTATCATCAACTCCACGGGTCAGGTAGTCAGTTTAGCTACAACGGCGATGATGAGAATCGTAGAAACGTTGTGTTATAACAAAAATTTGATCAGGTTGATGAAAGGAGAATCATTTATTAAATTAATTCAGCGGGAAAGCTCATTAGTTCGATAAGTAATAGCGAAATCAGTGTTTCGTCTTAATTTTAAATTGTACACTACACTACTAGCAATAATTATAACGCATTGGTATCTTCACTTTAAAAAGACATCAATGCCAAATGACAGTGTTTCTAACAAATTCCCTTCGGACCGGACTGAATGTTGAGTATTTCTAGTAATACGAGGGTTGTTTTGAATTACCGTTTAAACAATATGGCGTGATTTTCAGTTAGTTACTCCCAGTGGTGGAACGAACAGAAAATCAGTTTGCGTTTCTGTGAGTCATAAATGTTTTGTGATTTCAAAGAGAAAGCAAAAGAGGGTTGATTGTGATGATTAACCACAGTTATATGAAGATAAAATCGCATCAAGATAAGCTTCATAAACGATTTGTTAAACCTGCACGTTCGATCCGGACGGTTTTCTGTAGACCTACGGTTGGGACGTACGGTACACATACTTTCCAGCTCATACTCGATGCTATCTATATAAATAAAATAATAATTTTGTCTGTATACGCTTTAGAGTCGAGTGAGTTTAGTCTGTCACGCTAATTTGGTTCACTTTCTGAATGAAAACGGTCAGACGTATTTCGATTAAACTGTTTTCTTTGCTATTTGTAGCCTTTGTGGTGTGATCGTGTTTCTCTTATAATTTTGGAGGATATAGTTTTCCATATTGACATTAACACCAGATACAAAGTGCGCACCAATGGAACAATAATTCGCTTTCGTAAACAAAGCGCGGCGGATTATGGAGAGGGACCGTTTTTGTCGACTGGTCAGAGAAGAGCGGAAAAGGTTGAACGCAGAAAGGCCAGTTTACTGATTGTATGGTCGTAGAGAGAGGATCGAGTTTGGCAAGGTGCATCTGGACGAGACAAAAATATGGTGTTACGCTCAGCCAGATGTTTGTGAATTTCAGAGCTTCATATCAAATAAACTCTTTAGGCGACGAAGTTGGGCGCCAGTTTCAGCCAATAGATCCCATAGATGACGACGACTACGACACAGATGACCTGGAGGAGTTCTACGATCATGTAGAACAACACGTCCAGTCAATAATGGCACGTGCTGCCATCACCGAAGCGCCTCCTTGTTCTGAACAAGAGGTGGCGAGTAAGGTCAAGTGTACGAAGTCAAAAAAGGCACCGGGCCATGATAGGATATCCCCAAAGTCCCTTAAATGCCTTCCTCCTTCCGGGATCTCCTACATCACCAAAAGATTCAACAGCTGCCTGAAGCTAAATTATTTCCCCACGTCCTGGAAAACAGCGAAAGTCATTGTATTCAAAAAACCCGGAAAAAACCCCCTCTTCCCCCAAAACTATCGTCCCATTTCGCTTCTTTCGACTCTGTCGAAAACTTTCGAGAAGATAATTTTATCGCGCCTCAGTGACTTTCTTGAGAAAAACTCTGTTCTTGTACCAGAACAGTTTGGCTTCAGGCATGGTCATAGCATAATCCATCAAGCAGTCAGTTGGCACATCATGCCTACGAGGGATTACAAAATAGAACCCACATCACAGGCGCAGTACTCCTCGACCAAACACAGGCGTTTGATAGGTTATGGCATGATGGATTGCTCTACAAGCTAGACCAGTTAGGGTGCCCGGACTATATGACACACTTGTTACACTCTTATTTGAGTAATAGACGTTCCAAAGAGTCCGGAAACCGAATTAGCGTTACGAAAGAAAATACCGCGGTTGTCTTTTATTACATTTCTTTAAAAACATTTCAATTGATATCTTCATTGTAGTTTGTTTCGCATTCCACTCTGAGAAATTTCTTATTCTACGGAGCGCTCTTTGTATATGTGGATGAATATTTACGTATCAATAATTAGTCAATCAATTAAATTTTGTGTTATTGAATTCAAGTTAATCAAACAAAATTAATATGAAATAAAAGTAATTTATATTCTCAATAAACAATCTTACTAAAACTTAGTAAAATTTGTAGTTACCTAATGCCAACCGTCAGCTAAAGAAAATGGCGAACTTTGAAAAATCTTTTTTTTTACAAGAAAACAGTCGAACTGATTTCGATTAAACGTACGTATTGTTATATAGATTCGTATGAAGTTTCTTTAGCAATATCACACTGTCATCAACGTAATAGAAATTAAGGACGAACGTTCGAAAAACTTATTTTTATTGCTTGTACAGGGATTTTGTTGGGTTTACACAAACCGTCATCCATAATTGAAAACAGATACAACTTATATTTAAGTCTGACCAATTTACTTTTAATTTTAGTAAGAAGAAGAAGAAGTAGACATGCTACGTATAGGGTGATCCACGTAGTTGCCACTCCCCTCTTATAGCATAGGAAAGCGACTGCGGAAAAGTAGAGCAAGGCAGCCAAGGGATAACTAGGTCTCTCGGGCTGTAGTTTTAAGGATCCTACCGGCTCTTTGACTAAAATTCATGGAGGGAAAACCCCAGAAACACCTGCATCAGCAGTAAACAAAAATATTTTCCGTCAACTTAAGGCTATAAGATAATTTTATAGACAAAGCCAAGCAGTAAGAAAACTACTTCACACAAAAAAACTTGGTGCTGGAACCATATACGAAATGCTTTAAGATGTTGACTTTATCTTATCAATACAAGCCTATACGCTGTTGAAAAATAATTATATCAAAAATTAGCCCTACCGGTTAGAATCGTGAGCTATTTTTTCAGGCATATAGAGTCGTTTGATACCATTATATTATTCGGTAAATTGTTTACGCCTTATTTTCTTCGTCACACTTTTACAACATTTTGCTTTAGTTGAATTATTATTCATTTTGAGATGAATAAGAAAGGTAGCCAATTCAGACAAAAAATTGATAATATAAATACCATACAACGTTTCTGGGATCCTTGATCCTTTCGTCAAGTGCGAAGAAGAGCCTAGAGCGACACAACTGCACTCGTCAGTTGACAAAACTCAAAAGTGACGAAAACGCAACGGCATTGTGAGAGCTGAAGGGTTAGCGTAACAATAAATGAGCATCGACAATGGGCAAACAGAAGGTTCAGCGTAATAATAAAGGATCTTAGCAATTATTGAGTTCAATAGTGTCTGTTAGTACATTAATAGCTATGTTGGTAGATTTAATGTGAAGCATTTCAGAAATGAGTCTGGAATTTTACCTGGTGTCAATATCTAAAATCAAATGTATGTTTAGAATTGATGATATGTTTGGATACTACAGATTGTTTATCGGTCGGAAGTTAGATATATGTTCCCTGATACGTGTATTAAGGGAACGTTTTGTTTGCCCTATGCAGCCGGAATTACAATTAAGAGCAAGAGATTTTGTAACAACACAACGTTTGCTGTAGGTGTCAAGTGGGTCCTTGCGGTTTTTAATCAAGTAGGAAAGAGTATTAGTGGATCTGTAAATGATGGATATTTTATATTCTTTGAAAATTTGAATAAATATGTGATGTAGAAATTTGTAATAAGGGAGTACGAGAAAAAAAAATGGCTTGAGGTGTTTGGGGGCGAGTGACAGTAGGATATTGGATTTTGTTCATACGTAAATTTTTTCATTTTAGCTTTTGAGATGAATTAAAACTATTTACTATTAGATGAAGTAGCCAAATACAGACAAAAATAAGTGACTCAGTACGTTAATACAACGTTTCTGGGATCCTTGTCCCTTTCGTCAGTTGATTGGAAAAAAACACGAGAGCCAGGAGCGATAAAACAGCTCGATTACAGTTGAGCTTTTATGTTTGTTAATTGTAACTGTGCGGTTGTGTCGCTCCTTGCTCTAGTGTTTTTCCAAAATCACCCGATTCTGTCTGTTTTTGACTATTTCATCTAATTATCATTTTTGTCTGCACTTGGCTATTGCACCTAATTATTACATTTTATACCGAAGTATTATATTCTCTTTTTGAAAGTATTTCCTATTGAAGTACGAGTTTTAAGAGGCGCTTTTGTTTTGAGTGAGTGACTGAGGTGCCCTGTGAGCTGTCTGCACCTGCACCTGAGGCAGAGAATCGATTAGGCAGCTGCGCAACCGGGCCTGAGTCAATCGGATTGGATTGTCTGTTCCGCGGTGCCGCAGTTCACGGCCCTAAACATCAACCGCAGATTATCTGTGTCGGCGGAATCCATAAAGCTTTCATCACACATAACAAACAATATAGTTCCCTTCTCAAAGGAAGTCTTATTATGACAATTAAAAATGCCAACACAGATTGGGATTCTGTACTGAGCGAGTTGATATTGACGGGTATAGAATAGGGAGTCGAGACGGAATCAATGAATATTCATTGATGCAGCCATTGAGCGCTGCAGTGCTTGGGGAAACTCTGAATCATTAAAGAACGCTTCAGTGCAATTAAATACCTCCGCTGGACATCATTTCAAAAAGCGAGAATTAAGTAATTGTAGATGACGATGTTTCCAAATACATTTTTAATTTTGTCTGACACAAACCCTACTTTAATCAAGTGCAGTCGTTGTTAATTTTTAATTACATTTACCAATGAATCAATTGTAAGACTTTTACTGTTATAAATTAACAAAAAATCCACTACAAACGAGAGATCATTTAAATTAAATCTAACCGCCGACCTCCTGTCTTGTAGGGGTCGAAAGTTTATCCCTTTAGTGCATAGTGTAGCATATATGCTACATAACTTTTAGTATTACCTCAGAGGTTTCTAAGACAGCTAATTTGTGATTCACTTAAGAAACAATATGCACTTAAGGATTTTTGAAATTTTTGGCATCCGTGGACATGTTAAAACATGCCTTTACTAGCTTTCTATGAGTAAACCTCGTAAGCTAGATTTTTTTACCCGCCAATAACCTTCAGAACATTTATTTCCTGTTTTATTTTTCTGTTTTCTTCAAGAACGAAAAGTTAAGCGTCATTCTCAGAGTATTCTACTACTAAAATAATAATTATCCAATTTTTGTGAATTATTGATAAATCAGACCTAATTATATTTATGTTGAATATGTGCAACTTCATGAACCAAGTTGACTTTTGACACGTTTTATATTTTTAGGTTACTTTTTCCGTATTGTAATCACAAAAATACATCTTAAAAATGCAAAAAAACATGCACTGAAGGAAAATTATAACTATCTGATTTTTATTTAAATTAAATAATAAATTTATTCATATAAAACTTTTAATAGTCAAATTATAAACACAACGTTTAGTCTCTGATTGGGACCTCTTAAGGTGTAATATTAAAAAACTTCAGTTAAGAAATTATTATTAAGGTATTATTATTACTATTAGGTCTTTAATATTGGCCGCAATGTGCGGGACATTCGTACATTAGAAATATTTTGTCAACTTAATTTTTTTTTGTAATTGTTACATCCATACATCTGAAGGTGTCCCAATCAGGGATAAAACGTTCTTTATTTTATTTGAAAATTAAAATTTAATTCTGTCTAAAGACTCCTAATTTTATTATTCAATATCAAGTTTACTTCAATTAGCTTTATTTTATTTAACTGTAAAAGCAATAATCTGTATGTTTACAATTTTTTTGTATTAAGTTACAGTGAGTTAAATCGTAATTTTCGTTTCTATTGTCCTTTGGTAACAGCTTAATTTATTTATAAATCTAGATATAAAATTGTATACTTAATTATAGCTGCCACGAAGAGTATATTTAATTGCAGTCAATAAATTCATTCATTTGTTTATATCTGAATAGTGAATATATGTATAGTTAAATATATATAAATAATATATCCGAAAACAGACTTTCAAAATTATAATTTAATTGATAAATTAACTATTTTAGTTTTCACCCAAACGTGTAGCTAGGTTAATGAAATTATAATTTTAAAAGTATTTTTGGTTATTTTATTTTACCTTTTCCTAAAAATTTTCACGCAAGATTCAAAAAGTTTAGCAGTGAAATAATTATAGTCTGGTATTGATATGGTTTTCAATTTCTATTTCACAAGCCGTTCTTTTGATTTTACAGAAAACATTTACCTTGATTATGTATTAGATCCGCACTTATGTATTTCCTCGGATCGTGCAGTGTTTAATATTTACGGATATACGTGGAGTGGCCACAAATCGATGCCTCTTTAATTGTGTACAACGATGTCTTTTACAACGAAGTAGCCAGAAAACTTCTAAATATTCTTCCAGTGACAAGTAAAACACCGAGTACTGTTGTATAGAGAAAAGTAACAGTCTCCTGTGGTATGCAACCAGCAATGCAAACGGTCACAAAATTACTTCATCCACAAATATTCAGCCCTTCATTTACATTTATTTTTTTCTTCAGGTTTAGAACTGTCCGTAATAATTGAAATTCCCGACACAAAATTAATCTAATATTTTGCATGAGTTTTTATTGTCGTCAATTCGTTCTTCCATCATAAAACACGTCGGACTCCCCCCCCCCCTTTTTTTTAAGTACGTCAAAAAAACTGTAATATTAAATATTTTCTCACTTTATCTGTGTATTTCCGAAGGAGAGAATAAAAAACAATGTTTCATATACCAAGGGCAATTACACTGATTAAAGTAAGGATAGACTAAGTAGCAGGAGTGAAGTGGACACAAGAAATACAACTGTCGTCTGTAAAAAAAAATCGGAATGATAAGAGTTTCTAATTTATTACTTTTTTCAAATTGTTAATTATAATACACATTCTAGAGTGTTTAATAACTATACTGTATTTTTTCCTAGTCGCGTTTGAAGCTACTCTTGAATAATTAGATGCGATTAACTTTGTAGCATGCTGCACTGTTGCCGGTTTTCACTTTTCCAGAGTTGTCATATTTCGGTAATGAATATATATATATATTCACAAGCCGTTCTTTTGATTTTACAGAAAACATTTACCTTGATTATGTTCTAGATCCGCACTTATGTATTTCCTCGGATACTTTTTTACGAAAATCGTGCAGTGTTTAATATTTATAATATGTATATAATATATATATATATATATATAATATATCAAAACAACGGCTTGTGATCTAATACATAATCAAGGTAAATGTTTTCTGTAAAATCAAAAGAACGGCTTGTGAATATATATATATATATATATATATATATATATATATATATATTCATTACCGAAATATGACAACTCTGGAAAAATGAAAATATATATATATATATATATATATATATATATATCCGTATTCGTTTAAAATTGACAAAAAATTATAAAATGGGTTAAACGGATAACAAACGTGAAAAATAAAAACCACTCTACGTTTCTGAAATAGTTTCTTCAGGTGTGGAAATAAAATTGGTTTTTTATGTCGTTTAAATTGTGCAGAATTTTCTTGAATGAACCTACTAATTTTACTTTTACACCAGAGGAAAGTAATAACTATTTCAGAAACGTTTGTTGTTTATTTTTCATAGATGGATGTTTTTGGCTTTTTTATAAGTTCTTTTAAGCACTGTTAATCTTATTTAACAAATTTGATACGTTTGCACTGTCACTGCATAATCATACACGAAACTGAAGTCCTCTTGTGGTGACAATAAGCCAGCACATTATATCGCAAACATACAATAAAAATGAAAGGATAATACATGTATAAATCTCTTTTTAAGGTCTTAAGATCAATATATATTTACCGTCGAACTTACTTTAATAGATTAATCAGGATAACATCAATGGTCCATTAAACTTTAAAACCTATTAACAACGTTGTTATAAATTGTTTTAAGTTTTAAGTGAATAATCTAATTTTTCATTTGTTTCTTATGAATATAAACGCCATAATTTTTACTACGTGACTTTTATGCCACGATGTTTTGTCTAGTTATAACTAATCGATGGTATTACATACGTCTTAGTATAGTTCCAATCCCATTTTACATTGTCCCACAATAGTGCAAATGAACATACGTTTGTTACACTAATAAAAATAATATTTGAAAGTCACTATATAAAGGGGTTCGTAAACGAGCAACAAAAATTGCACATTCCGATAATATTTTAGGAAACTATGGCCCTGCAATGTGTTTCAGGCAAGTATGGCAGGGAAATATGTTGTCAGCAATATTCCGGGAATACTCCGGCAACAGTGTAGACCAAGCATTTCCCGCATACACGTAGTACAATAATAATGGCCGAAAATGAAGTGCTCATTAGAGCAGCATTAATTGTGATAAAAAATTCAAGTAATTAAAGAAGAGAAGAACCTGGATTATAACTTATTTAAACAAACTGGAAATAGTTCATAATTTCAGCAACGAATAAGTTCTTGACAAAATTACTTTATAAAAACTTCACCCGAACGTTAAAGTGCGACTTTGAATATTTTTCTTAAAAAATTGGGCCCATGATTGAGAAAAAGAACACGGTGATGAGGAAAGCAATACCGATCACCCTTCGATTCTTGGCGACCTAGATCGTTTTTTATTCAGAGTATCCGATTGTTCAATTTCGCACATCGTTCGAGAAGTATTCGAAGATTTAATGTAAGGATGAAATGAATTTATTAAAGTATGCAAAGGGTAGACCTCTTTATTTGTTAAATATTAATTTAAAAAAATAGAAATTAGCTTTTCTCTTTATTTTTTGCGTATTTCACAACTGTTACCAAATTAGTTGGTTATTGCTTTCCAACCATGTTTCTTCACTTGGCGATCTCCGTCTGTAGTCCATCGACTTCACGCCCCATAATGACGGATTTGAGCGAACTTCATCAAGAAATTCAATAGTTTTCTCATTTGACCAAATTCATAAGTGGAATACTGACTAATTTTACCCAGAGAACACAGTGTAATATTAATTGATAACATAGCTGATTGACTACAGAGTTCTCTAGATGAAGCCTAGGAACTATTGTGGCCCTGTAATGTTTGCGTATTTTCGATACAGGGCCGATGTTACCCGCAACACGCCGGCCAGTACTTAAAATACTGACAACATTGCCCCTATACTGAAACATGACCGAAAATGTTGCTGGATTTAGAGCAATATTGCCCGGCCAGTATTGCCGGCCACAGGTTGCCGTAAAAAGTTGCTCGTTACAGGCCCCTTTAAAATAAAAAAAATTCTTACAGAACTGAGCAGATTCTACTATCTACTATTATGAAAATGAAATACATTAAACTAAAATACTGTAATATAACACTTATATTTTAATAAATTCGTGTCAGCTTGTATGCACTCTCTCGTACTCAGATGCTGACGTGACACAGCCAACAGGTGTGTATTTGATCAAGATTTGTTAATTGCATTACAAAAAAAACAATTATATTAGGCACCAGAAGATTTAATTTACAAATTATCACAATGAAATTTATTTAGCTCCGAAATTAATTAAATACAAAATAATCATATACACTTTCTTTGCAGGGTACTGAGCGTTAATTTCACAATTTTCAAATCAAAGCTTTTTTGATTCCAATGGGCAGTAAGTGAGTAAATGAAAATTATTAACATCAGTAAATAATGAAGTTTGTTTTATTTTACGTTTCTCGACATATCTGGGAAGTTTGAAGTCAGCTCTCCGCGCAGCAAACCAAGTTTTGACAGCTCTACTGTGCCACCTCTCAGGAGAACTCACAGCAAACTGGGTCCAGATCAGCAAACCAAAACTATGACTCCGAATAGCAACCGCGTAATCTTGACAAACTCGATCGCTCAGTCTCCGGTCCGAGTTTCTCAAACATACAACTTGCAACATAGTTTTTTTTTATGAACGCGTATTGCCACTTACAGTATTTTCGAACAATATCAACTATTGAAAAAATTGATTCTGATGCTATAACTGCTATTTTTTCAGTGATGGTATCGGCCGTCACCTGACGTGAGCCGTCTTGGTCCAATCCTTCTCCAAGTCCGACGTTTCTCTCGTGCTGTCTCAGAGCCTCTAAAAATTCATTAAATCACAAAGTTTGTTATTGTTGCTACATATAAGATTAGTCCAATCAAATTAACCGACTCAAAAAATGTGTGGATGGGCCGTCGAATCACCCAACAATACTAAAAGCATCATTATCAAACGTATTTATTGAATGACAGCCAACATTCCTTCAATACACGTTACTGAAAAATTAATATTACAATTACAATAATTAAATATTATTTAAACATAATGTAACGTTAACATCTGATTAGACGAACAAAATCAGTCTAATGGTCTTGCAGTGTATTTATGGTATGATTTTTCACATCTCTAAATACCCTTGTAAAATTTACATAATTAATGGAGTCTAATAAATATTAAGGATTAAGAACACTCGTAATCAAGGCATGACGTATATTCATCCAATAATGCGATTCCAATAATAAAATGGAAGAATCCAAATCGCTGAAGTTACGAGAAAGGTATACTGGACATTACAGACGTGAATCTGAAAAAAAAACGAGGTTGACGAAATAATTCACTTTTTCTTTTTTGTGTTTTGGTGCAGACAGGCTATGTATAGGGTAATCCACATAGTGGCAACTCCCCTCTTATAGCATAGGAAAGGGATTTGAAAGGGGGGATGCGGAAGGGTGGAGGAAGGTAGCCAAGGGTAACTAGGGCCCCCGGACTGTGGTTTAAGGATCCTACACGGCATTCGCCTAAAAGAAATGCAGGACAAACCCTAGAAAAACCTGCATCAGGTAGGTCGGGCATTGGGTACTTGCCCCACGCCCTTCCGATAGCGGGAAATGAGTTTGCTGTGGGGACGCACACTTTTTTTTTTTTAGGGCAACAGGCTACATGAGGGTGATCCACATTGGGCAACTCCCCTTTAATAGCATAGGAAGGGATTAGAAAGGGGGAATGCGGAAGGGTAGAGGAAGGTAGCCAAGGGTTAACTAGGGCCCCCGGGCTATGGTTTAAGGATCCTACCCGGCATTCGCCTAAAGAAATGCAGGGAAAACCCTAGACAAACCTGCATCGGGTAGGTCGGGCATTGGGTACTTGTCCCACGCCCTTCCGATAGCGGGAGAGGAGTTTGCTGTGGGGACGCAGCATTCCCTTCTCCGTGCCTCGACCAGTTTAGGAGGCAGCTGGTCGACTATTCCAATAGGAATAGCGGACAACTCTTGCCGTATGCCCAAGGTCTGCGACCCCGGAACATACACCTCTCAAAACAGACCGGACGCACACATAAAATCGATCGTTATATACAGATACTTACGCTGGAATCCAAGCGAGAGACTGTATTATAAAATTAACTAATTGTGTTCATTTATTAAATATTTAAGAGGTATGTTCGAATAACGTAATATAGTGAATTTAGAAATTGTGTTTCATAAATTTATGGATTAAAATTCACAGAGACAAAAAGAAACAAATATATTCAAATGACACTTGTTAACTGACGCCCAAAACTAACTTGAATACACAATACTAAAGTATTATAAATATTTCAATGCAATGTTTACCTTGAAGAATATTTTCCAAGAGAGTTTCCATTTATCTTTGACATATGAAATTCTTAGAATAAATTTTTGATGAGTTCTTAGTAAAGAGAAAAACATTTCTTCTACTGGAACTACAAGTAACAAATCCAAAAACGATATGCGCTTCTACAGGGTGGAAACGATTAATTTTGTAACATGAAGAGAGTCATCAACAATTTTAAAACTTCGCCAACACTATGGTATTAGTGCAGCAACCGTACCGAATTTATTTTATATTCTAGTAATTAATTTGTAGGTAAATACAATATTTGAGGGAGTAGCGATAAGGGTTCCTATTATAAATGAAGGGTATTAGAATATGTGAGTAAATGTTGGTATTTGTGTGTGTTGTCAGGAGATGCGCTAGCGCCATGGCAGCATGCAGCTGTACCGAGGCCGGCTGTGCGCCCTGGGATGCCTCCTCTTCCTCTACCTCGCGGGCGTCTTGCTGCTCTCTTCCATCACTCTGGACCCGCACGCCAACTACTCCCGGGTATTTACAATATCACAGTATTTATTACGTTATAACCACCTATCTGTGAAATGCTGCTACGTCATCCTGCTGGAGTCCAATTAGTGTGTTTTCTGGTTTGTTGTACATATTGTAGTGTTATGGGTAATGATTTTTTTTTTAAATGTATTTGACAAAACTTTTATCCTAAGATTATTTGTTGGTTAAATATAGTTACAGTATATACACATACATGAACTTGATGATCGTGGTGTTAGGATGGTTGAAGGTGCTTTTGATTAGTGAGGTTACTGATTTGGTGATTAAGGAGTTGACTTTGGGAAGTTTAATGTCGTGGTGGATGATGGAATTTCTGAGGTACCAGGGAGAGTTAGTGATAGTGCGAAAGATTATGTATTGTTTGTATTTTGACTCAATGGGTTTTGGCTGTTGCTCCCCATATGGATGAGGCGTACGACCAGGTGGGTTGTATTGTGGAGAGATATACTAGGCGTTTTGTGCTGAGGGTGAGTGGGGATTTTCTGTTTAGGAGGGGATATAGAGTTATGAATTTAGGTTGATTTTGGAGAGGAGGTGTTTGATGTGCAGTTTCCAAGAGAGACTTGAATCGAAGATGAGTCCTAGGCAGGTGGTTTCTGTTTTTTGTGGGTACTTGCGTTGTTTGGAGAGAGGAAGATGTGCGGAGGAGGGTTTTTGGGTAGTGCAAATGGGACGGTTACTGATTTGGTGGGATTTATGCTGATTCGCCATTGTTTGGACCAATGCTCTAGGTACGTGAGTGATGACTGAAGAGGTTGGATATTGGAGGTGAGAGAGGACGTTTGATATCAGATTGCAATGTCGTCTGCGAAGAAAATTGTGCTAGTGGCGGGATGTTGTGGGATATCGTGGGAGAAGATGTTGTATAGGAGTGGGGCAATAACGCTTCCTTGAGGGACACCTGCAGCGATGGGGTGGGGAGATGTGATTATATATTTTGATGGAGAAGGTTCTGTTGGAGAGGTCGTTTAGGTAAACTTCGATTTTTTTAAAGAAGGGAAGGGTGATGAATTTTGTCTATATGAAAATGGTGATGCAGGATTTGCGTCGAAGGAAATGTTTATGAGGTTGGAGAGGGAGTATAATTGATGACAGCAGGAATGTTTTTGACGGAAACCATATTGTGTGTCGGGAACTAGGAAGGAGAGTTGGTTGATTAAATGAGTGAGAAGTAATTTTTAGAATAGTTGGGAAATTGTAGGAAGGAGACATATTGGTCAGTAATTTTCAGGGTGGGATTTTGGTTTGTTTGGTTTCGGTCGTATGGTAGAGAATCAACCTGGCGTAGAGACATCGTGATGGTATTTGGAAAAGGTCGAATTTCTAAGACATATCCATGAAAGGTTGGTTAATGTTGTTCGAGGCTATTTATAGAAGGGAATTTACATTAAAAATATATATATATACGACAAACTATAAACATCGTGATGCGTCAGGATCTTCGTTGAATAAAGTGTACTAGTGACTTCATTGAGAACTTAAAATCTCGTTTGTAACAAATATTTTAAATTGTTGAATAGTGATCTCCACAAATCGACAAATATCTGAATTCATTAAAATTAATTGGTAGCTCTTGAACAAGTTTCAAATCTTTTAGTTCCTAATTTTTAGATTGTAGGAACATAAAAATATAGTCTAACTCTGTGCAATTTAGCAATACATTATTATGTAAAAGTAATATAATTTGGCATAAAAGTTTTTACAGACTCATAGGAAAATTGTTGATTGATCTATTCTAACACGCCATTGATGAATTTATGATCTATCATCTTGTATTAAAGTTTCCTTTAAATTATTTTAGAACTCCGAGTTTCCTAATGAGTTCTATAGATTTTAATTTTTAGTCGCTAATTTTTCGTCAAGTCACCTAATTATCCATGATATTACTGAACTATCTTATGGAATCATTGCGAATTAATGGAAAAAATCATATTGATTTGGATTGTTCATAATGTCTGAGTTGCACGAACATTCAACACTTTCGTCGTAGGTTATTACTGTCACGTTTATAGAACAGAAACATTGAGCGTATAAAGAACTAACGAACTGAATCTTATAGTCATCTGTATATTCGGCAAAACCATTTCAGCCGAAATGAAATGTGATAAAACATTAGACGAAGGTACAAAATATATGTTTGTTTTCATACGTTCTCTTTAAATCTACAAACTTTTGTGGATTAAATACAAATAATTTATTGACGATAGATACTAAAAGTTTACAAGATAATACAGATAAAATTGCAATAAACGTAATTCGCAATTTTTTTTATTATTTAATGTCGACAGAAGCACTTTTCTAAATTGTCCAATCTTTTCTTTTTTACAAATTCCTGAGCATTCCATGCCTCCCCAATTGAATCCGTCTTCCATATTACTCTATTACAAATAATAGATCTTCTTTAACTTTTCAGTGTACCGTAACGGTTAAATATAAAAAAAATATTGACCAAAATACAGACAGAGTTGACGTAATTAGGTGCGCGAAAGTTTTACTAGAGTTGTAGAACTCATCAGGTGCAACTGAATACTATATTATACATTTTTTTAAATTACATAATAACTTAGACGTAAAAATGTAACGTCGAGAAAATATCGTTGATATTCCTCAATGAGTTTGTGTCACTTTGAATATTCATAGAATTAATATTTTATTTTATGTGAACCAATTATGGTTAGCATTTTAAGAATATTTCAAAATCACCTCCACGAATTAATTAATAACTTAATTTACGATAATAATCATGCATAATATGATAAGTAACATTCAGTGCTCTACAGTATTGTTTTATTTCGTAAAATCACACCAAGAAAATGACCAGTCGGGCAAACGTCACTCGGGTAATGTTGTGTCGGGAAAACGTGAATCGGGATATTGTTGTCGGAAAAACGTGCATCGGGTAAGTGTCTAGACCCTTCAGGAGATTTTTTTTATAAATTTAGTTTCATCAGTTCAAATATGACAGACTGTGTTGTCCGAATTTCAGACTGTTTGATATCGAATAAATCATACAGGAAGGGGGTAATTTTTATCGTATCAGATAACTTTCTTTAATTGTTTCTCATTTGAGTAAATACAGGCTGGAGAGCAATGCTTGTCTTAAGTGACGTTTTACAGTTTTAATTGTTATCTGTTTCTTTTACAACCAGTTGCACTTATTTATCGTGACAGTTACTTTTATTATTTTATCATCTTTTCCCTACTTCTTATTTAAACAGTCAGACCTTAATAATCCATTCTGATGGTGACTGTCTCTTATGGCCACGTATTTTTATCGTCACAGTATATGTATATAAATGTCGCGAGTACGCCGTAGCCACCGCCTCCCCTGATTAGCCCAACACACACGCCATTGTCTCGACAGGGCTTAATGGCACCACTATTCTCGCCATGTGTGTGTGTGTGTGTGTGTGTGAAAGGGAGAGTGAGAGCACCACTGTGCGTGAGAGATAGATGACAGAGATAGAGACAGTGAGTCAGAGGCAGACGGACAAAGAGAGAGACAGAGGATTTCCATTGTGTCGACGTTCTTGCCCTGAATTACAGACGCGTCATTATGCAGCGCCTTTCAGCGCAAAACTGTGCTACAGATTAACGCAAAACGTTTACTCGGAACAGGCCCCCCTCATCCCGGAAATTAGCACCGTATTTACTTCCACATTACGGAAATTAATACCGTATTCACGAGCGTTGTTTCCAATCGAGCACCTAACGACAGTCTGAAAAGGGAGACAGGAGTTTCTAAAGATGCGTAAATTGAAACTTCAAAGGTAATATAAATATAACTAAAGTGATAGATTGTCAATCACGAAATGGTGATCGAATTTAATAATTAAAATATATTTTAAAATATTTACTACTGATGAACTTGAAACACGAACTCGGTTTACTACAAGTACCCTACATACTAGACTTCATATTAATATCCTCTTCGAATTACGGAACCCAAATTTAACCTTCTCATATAAAATCCGGCATCGTTGCTTAATTATACTTTTTGTCTTACATTAAGTTAAGGTTAATAATAAGAAATATAGCCAAATACAGACAAAATAAGTGATAATAAATACCACACAACGTTTCTTGGATCCTTGTCCCTTTCTTCAGGTACTAAGAAGAGCCTCAAGCAACACAACTGCACTCGTCAGTTAACAAAACTGAAAAGGAGTATTTTGAGTTTTGTTAACTGACGTGTACAGTTGCGTCGTTCTAGGCTCTCCTTAGAACCTGAAGAAAGGAACAAGGATCCAAGAAATGTGTGCAATATATTATCACTTATTTTGTCTGTATTTCGCTATCTTTCTTATTATTAATTTTCAATCAGACGTAATTTTTTTTTCATTTTTGTTAAGGTTGTTAGAAAAATATTAAATCATTTAAATTGACAATATTTAATCGAAAAATAAGGAATTATCATTAAACCAGAGAAGCGTGAGACACTGAAACTGAGGGTATTTTGGGCCCTGTATATTTATATCTCCAAATATTATTTGATCCATCCTTGAATACAACTTCAAATAAATAAAATAGGGTGTTTGTGTGTGTGTATATTCCACACACAAACTACCCGTGGAGCAAGTTTGACCAGAATTCGATCACGTGTTCCTTTTGAACCGGTAACAAACCCTATGGAAATAATACACGATTGTGTACGGGGCAGGAAATTTTCAAACATGATCAAACGGCCGATATTTGCCTGCAATAAATATTTTTCGTGGTCCATGAGATTGATAGTGTATCTTCCGATATTTTTTGTGTATTATTTCAACCCCTTTCGGTATGGGAGGGCAACACCTTTAGGGGTGGGTGGATGAGCGTTACCATGAAATAAGAAAAAAATAACTGAGATTGGAGTCGAATCTGGGGTTTTTGATGTCGCTGAGTTTAATTAAAACATTCAATGTGCCTGTTAAGTTCTACTTCTACCCCTATGAGTGGGTGTTGAAGGGGAAATAATTATTTGAGTGTATGTTCACATAAAAAATTACAGCCGTAGACCCAATTTGACCAGATTTTGTACACGTGTTCTTTTGTAACCTGGAAACAAACACAAAGGAGGAAAGGCTCAACTAAATGCCCTAAGACCGGGTGTGGACGGGGTTGTAAATTTTCATACATGCTATAACGGCCGTTATTTGCATCGAAAGAAAACTATTCGGGCTCCATGAGATTGAAAGTGTTTCTCCCGATGTTTTTCTGCATAATTTCAACCCCTTTGGGCATGCGAAGGGAGCAGCTATTGGGGTACGGGCGGAGGGTTGTTATATAAAAATAACGTGAAGACAACCTACATTAATGTCATATCCGGGGTTATGGAAGTGGCTGAGTTTAATAATAATATTATAAATGTCGGTTAAGTTGTACTTATGCCACTGGGAGTGGTGGTGGAAAGGGAATACAATTTTCATCGTATAATCTTAAAAACTTATAGCGAATTATGTCTTATTTTGTACACATAATACATACATTACGAAACAAACATTGTATAGATTGAACACCACTATCACATATAGTGGGGTGGGGGTGTAAGGTATGGCATTTATAAAGACGTTCTTAAACACAGGGGTATAATAATATAATTCTTCTTCTGGCCTCGGTGGTTAAGATCCCACCGCTGCCACCATATAATATTAGAATTTCTCGCTACTCCGAGACGTATAGGAAGAAATTGAAACTTGGGTCCGGAGTGCGCGCTAAGTCGCACTCTATAATAGCGTAAAGGACTTAGAGAAATAACTTGAGACTTTAGTCCATTAGAATATGAAAGAAGTTTTATTAACCTTAGTCTACAGCCTAGAGCTAAGAAAATAACATGAAAATATATGACAGAGTGGCAAATGTACCACCTTGAAGTAATATGCAGAGACTTCCTTTTATCAGAGAAACCCGGCCTTTTTATACAAGTGATCAACAATGGCATTCAAAGATCTCCCGCTCTGTGTAGGAGGAGTTACCTTGTTCACAGAGCCTCCTCATCAACACGTGCCCCTTACTCAGCAGGACACGTGGAGTCTTGTTTATCTATTATGCTGACTCGGAAATTCTTGAATGCTTACTAAGACATACTGTTTCTGATGCTTACTCAGAGTGCCCACAAAGACGCATTGTTTCTGATGCTTACTCAGAAGTTACTTAGTGCCCACAAAGGCACTATATGTAATATATATTACAGGGGGTATTTTTGCCACTTTTCGAATAGCGTGAGTATTTTCTGTTCCTCTTAAGGTACGAGGAGTATCTCTGACTTCATTAAGGTACCCTGAGCATTTTTTACTCTTTAAGATACGGAGGCTCTTTTTGACTCTCCTAACGTAAAATAACTGGTGTTTTTTTTCATAAATAATTTTTATTCTCCTAGCACAAGGGCAGTGTGTTTAACTCTCTTAAGGAACCTAAAGTAATTTTCGGTCAGTTTTTACTCTTAAAGTATGGAAAATAATTTTAATTCTTTTAAGGTACCGGGAGTATTTTTTATATTCTTGAGTTATATGAAGAAAATTTAATTCGCTTAGCTCACCGGACGTATAATTAACTCTCTTAAGGTAGTGCGTGTATTTTTGACTGTACTAGGGTACAAAGTATATTTTTTAAAGAGAATTTTTGATAAGATTTGGTACCGTGAGTATTGATGCTTCTCTAATGGAACTGATGTCTTATAATGAAATTAGCATTACCTCTTCATAGGTATGATTTGATTTGATTTATTTTATTGCATTAGTTCTCGTATGAGGAAATAGGATACGTCAACATATAAAATTACAATATAATAATTGGATGCTACAATTATAAATTATTAGAAGGTAACATAATAATACTAAAATTCGGGAACAGAAATTTCCATGTCCAATATAAGTAAAAGAACTATATGTTAATAATAACAAAAGAATAATTATTTAAGGATTGAAGCCTTTCCCGGTGCAATTGTTCTCGGAGTTCAACCGGGTTTTGCATAATTATAGTAGAACGCAACGTTTCGACGACTAAAAGCTCTGTCGTCATCTTCTAGGCGAAGTAATTTAATGGGTCATATAACACTTCGCCTAGCAGATGACGACAGAGCTTTTAGTCGTCGAAACGTTGCGTTCTACTATAATTATGCAAAACCCGGTTGAACTCCGAGAACAATATATTGAATAATTATTTAACTATACAAATATTGTATTTACAGTTCTAAAAAAAATTCAATACGTACTAGTAAATAGTTAATGATTCGAGAATTAACTATCATAAAATATAGAATAAACACAAAAGTTGACGCACGCACACTAGGAGGAAACACAAACGACGGAAAAGTCATTTTACGAAACAGAGCGACCAGGAATCCGCAAACTCCAGGCCGTACATGCAACAAAAAAAGAAAAGAGCAGAAAAGACCAACGGAGAAATAAGTAGTTATTATTAGCAACAAAACTTTTGCATTTTAAAAAGAAAATTAATTAGTAGGGTAACAATCAAGAAACTCCTGTACTGAGTAAAACACCGGCTTCGTTCAATAGAATATGTTTACATTGAATCCCAAAACTCTTACAGTTATTGTTGTTCTTTACATCTGGAGGAAGATGAATGTATAAAACTATCTTTATGTGAATACTTCTCTGGTAGAGAGCAAGGCGATGCTGAGCGATTTCTAGTCTCGAGAATTGATTTAAGAGGATGTACGAATCCTGGAAGATCATTAATATAAAGGCCCAAGAATCGAGCCTTGAGGAACATCGTAAGTAATTAATTCGCAATCAGATAAATGAATATGCCCATGTTTACTTTCGACCGTTACCTTTTGTTTACGATTTTTTTAGATATGATTTTAGGAGAAGTGAGACGTTTCCCTGTACGCCATAATATTCTAACTTTCTTAGTAAAATGTCATGTTCAACCTTGTCGAATGCCTTAGACAGATCAGCAAATATTACAACTTCCTTCAATCCCTCATCTAATGAATTTTGAATACAGTAGTACATTGCACTATTTGTCCATTTGCCTTTACTGAAGCCATGCTGGGAGGAACTTAAAATATTATATTTTCTCATGAAATTATGTAATTTAATGTGAGTTATTTTTTAAAAAATTTGGGAAAAAATTGGAAGCAGGGAAATGGGTCTATAATTTTATACGTCGGATGGTTAACCTTTCTTGAATGAGGGGATTACTTTCGCAATTTTTAGAGCGCGGGGAAATATTCCAGTTACAATAAATTTGTTAAATATTAATTTAAGTGGAAGTCTATGGCTTCGGCACACTCTTTTACCATTTTGCTTGTTATGCCATATATATCTGCTGCTTGGGAACACTTGAAGTTTCTTATCACTGAAATGATTTCATCTGTACAAATAGGTTGACAAAATATACTATTTCTACGAACGATAAATCTCTTCTTGACTAATAGATTAATGGTGGAATGAAATACCTTTTCTGGCTTATATAAAGCCGAGCATCTAGCTAGTAGATT
Organism: Zhengitettix transpicula; assembly: GCA_037074705.1. NCBI lineage: Eukaryota > Metazoa > Arthropoda > Insecta > Orthoptera > Tetrigidae > Zhengitettix > Zhengitettix transpicula. The sequence continues at coordinate 180,346,992 of CM073591.1, read as the reverse complement.
ATAAACGTGAATTTGTTAGCGCTTTGGGTTGGAGATCTCGGCTAGGGTTGCCCACCCGGGAGAATGCCCTCGTGTTTTCCTCTAGGGCACGTTCTATGTATCAGGTGTCTCACAACTGGTACTTTCCTCTCAATTGCGACCCTGGGCTTGGACATTCCAGTAGTCACAACGGGAACCTCTTATACTTTGAACAAATAACATATTTCAGCAATCTATCTATATAAAAAGAGGATGTATATTTGCATGTATGTATTAACGTTAATTTGTACACAAATTAAAACGCGTGGACAGATTGAAACAAAATTTGGTGCAGTTATTCTTCAAACGACGAGAAACGGGGGTGATAAACCCCTAGTACAAATGTGGAAAGAATTATAATTAGAAAATGTGATCATTTTGAGTTAAATTACTGCGCAACAAGAGACCATGACCACCCGTGAGAGAGAGACGTTACTACGCCATGAACAAAGGAAATACGTCCTATTTAAAAGTACAATTTTATCCAGTAATACTCTATCGAATGATAATAAAATACAATACAAAATACTTTACGATCCTTGTGGAAAATGTAAGTTAATTTTCGTGCCATATTAGTGTCTCCAATATGGCGACTATTTTTTTACATTGTGAATCTAGCTAACAATGTCATCTATTTAACCTTTCGTAATGTCTGAAGACTAGGAACAATTATATTCTGCAATACTCAAGGAGTATATTAAGGTATTCTATTCGGAAAAAAATTCGGAGCAACGTTTGTTGGGATTGATGCAATAAAATTCAATGAATTTCATAGCTGTTCATTAAATGGACTATCGGTCTGTACTGAACTAGTAACAGTTAGATTTAAGTTAAAACACTTCTTGATTAAAGATTAATATAGAATTAAATACTTTTTCGGTTTATATAAATAAGTACACGGGCACTCGCGAGAGATATGGATTGTATATCTGTAACGACTTAGAGTTAATAAACAAACCGTTATCAAGACTACAAATCCAAAATCAACCTGTAAATGATGTTCTTGTATGTTTCTTGATATGGCAGTTCACTTATGATTTTGTGTTTACATTTCGTAAGAATTAAATCAAATAAAATTCTTGATTTTTTAATAGAGTAACAAACGAAATGAATAAAATATTACAAGTCCACACAGTGCATTTGTATTACGATAATTCTTCAGGAAAATTGATTCTATTTCTAGAGGAACACTACGCAAGTATGCGAAGTGTGCGCTATTTAAAACTAAAAGAACCTTTTCCGGTGTATATTTGAGAGCGCATATGCTTTAAGTCTGTCAGTAGGCCTACACGAGCCGCCTGTCTGCCACTCGCGTAACATTGTCTTGGAAGGAACAAAACTTTATGTTCTCTATGGATTAAAATTATTACCATAAGTATCAGGGAGCTGTGATGTTTCATTGGTACAGACGGATGAAGAGAATACAGAAAAATTGCATCCGTACGTTGATCCTAATAATTATTTGCTGGTTGGTGCTGGACAATTGCCAGAGAGCGATCGAAAACTATTAGTGAAAGGAACGTTAGGTCGCTCTAGTGGTAACTGCAGCTTCAGCTATTCAACACTTGAATCCAAATGATACTGTCCAACCAGTATTTATTTTATTTTCCAACCATACTGTTTTTATTTACACAATGAAGATGATAATTAAAATGAAAAAAATTACGTCCGATTGAAAAAATGAATCAGAAATATAACCAATTCAGACAAAAAGGAATATTACCTTTTTGTCTGAAGCGGCTATATTTATTATTCACGATGATAATTAATGTAAGTATTTTTATGTCACACTGATATTAATGAAGAGTACCTACAGCGTATCGTTGAGTTTAATTATGAAATGATATAACCAATAAGTAAAGCACCATTTAATATCTGCTGAGTATTGCAGCTGCAAAGGCGACAACAAAACCGTTCAATGCTAAGAGAAATGACGCTTGATTGATCAATGCAAATCATTTTTCAAATCTAAATCCGCGATGGACACGAGGGGAGCACTATATATATATATATATATATATATATAATGAAAACAATATATATAATATAAACAATGAAAGTCGTCAATTGTTAAATAATTTTTTGATTGCCCACACGTTAAGGCATCAAAATGTGGTTACTCAAAAATGAAGATGATTAATTAAATTGAACTAATCATTGAAAATTATCTAATGAAATGAGCATGAATTAATTACATTTATTCAATTCACTTAAACAATTTTCCTTACAAAAACAAATTACTTGCAGAACTTTTAAACAATTTTATACAAAAATTGTCCTTTTATCTTACCTCAGGGTCTTTATTGGGCCTTTTAAATGAAGAACAATTAATTTTACAGTTCAACTACTGACAAATATTTTTAATAAACTCTCGAAATGTAATCAGATAAAACGAAATAAAACGAAATGAAATCGAAACCCGACGATATTCTACCTTTTATTATCGTTTTCAATATGAAATTTAAATGTTTCCTTTACTCACTGTTTGTACCGGTGCCAGGGCAATTGTAGAGATTTTGTGAAACACTCTCACCTCGAACACTTTAACAGGCCATGTATCACTGAATTTACTTATGGTTCACATTGCTAAATTCCGGCCAATTGACCACCGGACACAATTGTTCAAGAACTTTCGTTCATTTAAATCTGTCGACTTTACTTTAAAAGTCCAATAATCTCTAATTATTAATTCTTTTAATTGCCCTTTTATCATTACAATATATATATATATATATATATATATATATATATATATATTGTAAAGGCCGTACTAATTCAATATTAAGAAAGTATGACAAATACTTCGTATGACCTTTCGTTCAATCTGATAAAGACAGCAGCACCAGCCTGTTCAGTCAATAGAGCATATATTGTAGGTTTCTTGTGGTTGACACACACAAAACAAAAACAATGTACCATCAACAATTTGACGCATTCACAAAAAACACACAAAAAAACATAACATCTCAGTAATGAAATTTAAATTTGATTGGGCGCCACCAAAAACCTATAATGGGGTTTGGAAATAAGTTGTGCTGCAGACGCTGATACCAAACGCACCCACCAACACTATTAAACACAGTTAAAAAAATATAATATTAGTGGTTTTTATTTTACTAGGTTGGCATTTCCTGTGCAATGAAAATAATTTTTTGTAAATGGCGGCCGAATGATGACAAGGGCCGACAATAACCACATTAAGTAATAACAACAAAACCAAACAAAAAAGCCAACAACAAATAGTACGTCCAACTGGAATCTTATTCAAATAATTCTTTTTGTAAACTCGAGCTGGTTAATGTTTTCACAGGACCACTTCACTTTATTAATCGATTCTCGTGTTGTAAAGTCACCACTCAGTACCTCAGTACATCTGCAATCCGTCCTTGCTATGATGACCCGGAAGAACGTTGATTGATCCGATCAGCTCACACCCTGCTGATGTCCTCCTGGAAACTTGTTGAATAATGGACCGATCCGTGACACTTCGTGGCTGAATCTCAATTTTCGTGCCGTTTTATAACTTTTGGATGCGTGCTTATCTATACATTTATTGAAGGTTACCGAAAACACGTCCAAGCGTTTCAGAAATTGAAAACAGAAGAAAAAACGCGATCACATTTTTTTTAGGAGAAGACAATGATGGCAAATTTCAATGCGGCATATGTTTAATTCTCCAAAGAGAAACCTGTCGATAATTTATTGGTAAAAAATTGTAGAATTTATTACGTTTACTTAAATAAATAAAATGAAATAAATTACTTAGTAATTTTTTTCATGCTTGAATAAAGGTCGAAAAATTTTATTATTTATTTTCTGTATTGTTGTTTGAGAAGAGTTGAGAACTCGACGTGCAACAATGTCACGTCGCGTATTGCTGAACAAAAGTTAGGGAATAAACGCTGGCATCTTCAGAGAAAAATCTCTCCATCAAGTACGATCCGCTGCATCTCGCAAAGGATAAGTGACGCCAGATTCAATTTCAAGGAGGTCCAAAGTACCACTTCAAAAATATAATCACTAATCTATAAAGCAATATTTAAACCAATATGGGTTTATAGTCTTGACACTGCGGATGGAGCAGCAAGTCAATATTGCAAGAATACAGAGATACGAATAAAAAATATTACGAATGATATGCAATGTCGCATAGTATGACTCTAAAGACCTTAAAGTACCATACGTCAAAGATGTCATAACTGTAAACAGTATTAATAATCACAGAAAAGTAGAACACCACACCAACACACTCCCAAACACTCTTCTGGACAAAGTACAAGAAGGCTTAAACGAAAATAGTCAAATGATGTAAAGAATATCTGAGGAGGACTTGGCACTGGAGAAGTCCTCATCAGAAGATCTACCTAGTTATTAAGCCAGTTTTTTACCTTATATAATATTATGATTCATAAATTTAAAAAACTTATCAGACGCAGGAAATCGAGTGAGAATAGAAACGTTTCGCAATTAAGGTACTGGGTGTAGTTTTAGACTTTTCTGAGTTAGAGAGTATTTTTTACTGTTTTAATTCGTCGTGATTTTTTATACACTTTTATTTTATGATCTAAGGGAGGCACTAAGAGAAAAATCGTCGTGATTTATTTGGAGTCAGACGTCGAAGGATTAGGTCATGGAGGGGAATGTAAATGCAGATTAAATACATACATTCAAATGTTCCAAACACTGACGCTATTGATGGTGGTTAAAAATTAAATGTTTACCAAGAGCTAAATTCCTGCTCAATTCGTACTCCGGGTTAATTTAAATAAATACCCGGGAAATGATGGGCACTCAGCTAGTATATATATATATATATATATATATATATATTGTAATAATCAAATTAGTTAAGATTTAAATAAGCCACCACGTTGGTGCCAAATTATGTAGTTATAAAAAAGAATGACCTCTAATAAAACTAGTGTAATTACCATAAAACAAGAAGATAGAATGGTTGCACGCTAAATTATGTAAAAAACAAAACGATTTAATATTTAAATAAGTAAAGGAAGGAATTTTAATAAACAAAGGTTTTAAAGAGATAACAAAATTAATTTATTTAAAAAATGTAGCCTACTTTGTATTTAAAATTTTAATCTTCTTATGCCTCGTCTTTTTTGAGAACTCAATTTCAGGGCTGCCTATCGGGCCTCTAATAAAGATAGTACCTAAAAATGAAATATAATTTACAATAAAAACAAGTATTCCTAATCTGAAAGTTATATAATTTTAATAAAGTTATCAAAATCTGAAAGTTATATGAATCTATTAAAGTTATCGAAATCTGACAGGAAGTGATATTTACATACAAGATTTACAGATTAAAGATTTGTTTGATTTACATACCATTGTCTGGTCTTCTGGGGCTTATGCATCCGTGATTTGATGTTTAATTAATTTTGTTTTTACTTTGCATTGTTTCTACTTTATTATTGTTTGCAAATACTTGAAAACTGTCGATGTCTTTCTGATTTTGAATATATAATTTTCTGTAGTCCACACACCGCTAGCTGACTAATTTTATTGTTCACATTCTGTTTTCTGGGAATCTCTGATTAACTGTATATCTGCGTAAACATCGCTCCGAGTAACTGGGTTCTCTCGCTACATCCTTGACAATTCGCTACATTCTACTACAACTCTTAACACACTCTCATCATTCTGCTCCGAGTAACTCTGCTCCGCTAAAGTTCTGCACGTCTATTTATGCCTTTTCAACACTCACTGTAGCAAGCATTATCAGATCCACATTCACGCCAAACAATACAGTTAGTCACAATGCCATGGCCTCGGAGTTACGCCGCCAATAATGAAATAAACGTATTTATTAATTATATATTTCTAATTGCTACAATATATTGTGGTAATTAAAGATATGTAATTATTTAATAAACAAAATTTTACGATTCGCATTGTCGGCGGCGTAAATATAAGAATTGTGTACAATAATATGCTTGCTATGGGCATTGTCGCGAAGGCATGGCTGGACGCGCGGAACTTTAGTGTGTGTTGGGTGTCGGCGGAGTGTGACGAGTGTGTTAGTCAGAACTTGTAATTGAGAATTGCTTGGACCAGGAAAGCGAACCTGACTCAAAGTTCCTGGTACTATATTCAAGCAAGTGTATAGGGAAGCAGAGACATAATATATTTAAGTCCCGCGTTAATTAATTACGAGTCCTTATCTGAAGTATTTGTCCATTGGCATATTTATGTAAGCATCAGAGATTTTAAACAACGTTATCAACTGTAAAGAGCAGGAAGTGTTGTGTCTGAAAATTACAACCACATTAAATTTAGTGAAATATGGCCTGTCTGTGAAGTGTTTAACAATAATCGAGTGAGATCGAGCCTCCGACGAACAGCTAATGGTAATGTAAACTAAAATGAAAATTTATTAATTGTAAACCTAATGTAAATAATAATTATCGTCAGATTTCACATTTCAATAATTGTTTAAGTTAAGAATTTTTCACATTGCAATTTTTAATTGTCTTATCGTAGAATTCTTTATTGGAGGCCCTGAAATTAAGCCGTGGCACTTTACCAACTTTTAACAAACTTTTTCAATTGTGATAAGAATTTGTTTTTTAATAAATTAACTTTGTTTTATATTTTGATTTCTGATTTTTCATTTAAAATCCTATCATGTCAACTTTTAATTTGTTTATTTAAAATCTAATTAAATTGTATTATTACAAATGTGCTCCAACGTGGGCTTATTTAAATTGAATATTTAATCATTTAATAGTGTGTACTACATTTTGGCGCCTCAACGTGGGGCTTGTTTTAATTTAGAATTAATAATTTAATTCTGTTTACTACAATATATTTATATAGTAATATTCAAAACGATTATTAAGGAAACAAACTCCACGATAGAGTCAAATTATGTAGTGAACACTTTTAATTAAATGAATTAAGGAAGGAAGTCGAAATTAAACAATTACTTTTTGAAAGATTAAATAATCAAATTTGATTTTAGTTTAATTTACATTTTAAGTTAATGCCACAGCTTTTATAAGAAATTTAATTTCAGGGTCTCTTATGGGGCCTCTAATAAAGACAGTAGAAAATATTCATTTAATCTTAAAATAAAAGAATTTTATATGATTGACAAAAACTATTACAAATCTGAAAAATTATAAAATCTAGCAAAGTTACCGAAACCTAACAAACTTTTAGAAATCTGGCGGTAAACGATAGGCACTTAAAAGTTTACAGATGAAAGTAATTTTTTACATACCATTTAGTTTGAGTTGCTTTGGTTTGTGCTCACATTATTTATTTTATACAACACTAATTTCACTAACAGGCCATAGCACTGATTTTATCATTTACTCACTTTCCAACACTATGTTCGTATTGTCACGCTCAGTTTGCTGTGAAAATTTTAATGAAACATGATGATATTCAGCCCATCGCTGAATTCGACCACCACCGGACTACCATGGTCAGGTCCCCCAAAACACTCAATCACTGTCTGAATATCCGAGTAATGCGCTAACTGCGTGACCGCATATCCGCGTAACTTTACATATTAATATTTTCTGACTATCTCGGTGACTTGCTCTGCTTTCTCAACATCTGCTTAAGTTCTGAGCGTCGATATATGCTTTCTCCATGATACACCTCGCAACCATTATAGTCTCTTCATTCTCGCCAAACAATACTGTTATTTAATGTATAAGAAAGTTAGCCAATTCAGACAAAAAAGTAAGCCTAGATTCAGAATAAAGCCTGCGAGAGGATTCTCTCGCAGGTAACCTGCGAGGGATTTTCTCTCGCAGGCAGAACCTTTTAGGAGAGATACGAAGGGGCTACCTTTGGGTATGTCTTTTCCTCTCCGTTTTTGAACTAAGGTTCCCACATGCCGAGGCACCTCGGCCTGTTTTGAGAGGTGTATGTTCCGGGGTCGCAGACCTTGGGCATACGGTAAGAGTTGTTCGCTATTCCCATTGGAATAGTCGGCCAGCTGCCTCCTAAACTGGTCGAGGCACGGAGAAGGGAATGCTGCGTCCCCACAGCAAACTCCTCTCCCGCTATCGGAAGGGCGTGGGACAAGTACCCAATGCCCGACCTACCCGATGCAGGTTTTTCTAAGGTTTTCCCTGCATTCCTTTAGGCGAATGCCGGGTAGGATCCTTAAAACATAGCCCGGGGGCCCTAGTTAACCCTTGGCTACCTTCCTCTACCTTTCCGCATCCCCCCTTTCAAATCCCTTCCTATGCTATTAAAGGGGAGTTGCCCTAAGTGGATTACCCTCACGTAGCCTATTGCCCTAAAAAAAAAAAGGACAAAAAAGTGATAATATAAATACCACAAAACGTTCCTGGGATCCTTGTCCCTTTCCTCAGGCTTTTGAGTTTTGTCAACTGACAAGTGAAGTTGTGTCGCTCTCTGCTCTTCTTCACACCTGAGGAAAGGGACAAGGATCCCAGAAACCTTGTGTGGTATTTATATTAACACTTTTTTGTCGGAATTCGCTAACTTTCTTATTCATTATTTTCAATCAGACGTAAATTTTTCATTTTAATACTGTTATTTTACAAGGCTCTGGCCTCAAAATTACGCCGCCAATAATTAAATAAACAATTTATTAATTCACGATATATTTGTAATCTCTATAATATATAGAGAGACCTATATTTGATAATTTTTAAAATATTTATTGATCAACGTTTATTTCGAAAGTGCATTAAAAATTTAACATATTGTTTAATGGCGCATATTCTAATTTGCAATTTTTTAATGTTGTCTTTCATATTGCTTATAGTTATTTCCGCTACCTCTAAGTTCCTTCCCGTCAAAATATTTTTGCCTTGTTTAATTTTTTGGGGGCAATCTTTTAAGAGTTTTATAATTATTAAAAACGAACGATTTTCTGTCCTCGTCCAGCTTAGAAAAACTGTGCTCTTGCGTGTCATGCTTACTATTATTGCATTTATTAGTCGACTCTTGCGTGTTTTAAGCTCTGCGACTACTATCAGATCGTAGTCCACGAAAGTAGAGACATTATTGCACATAAAATTACCGTGCATTACTGAGACTAAACGAGACTTGATGTTTATTCTATTGAGATGAAAGTAATGGGGTAGCTACACAGAAGCGGAAGTTGCTACCACCATTGCTGAAATACCGCTTTCACATTCACTAAGATTGCCGCCAATCAAATTGGAGTCATTTTCGGGGGACGTAGAAACTTGGGTTCGTTTCTGGAAGCAATATAGACAGAAGTGGGTCCATAACTCATATAAACAAACACTTATTTCTGCGCGGATACCTAGAGGGCGAACCTGGATCGCTGTAATAGCAGAAACCTATGAAGACACAAAGAAGATTCTCCAAGGCCGATATGGCAAACCGGATAATTCAGGCTTATTTTGACTTTCTGGAAGACGTTAGGCCTATTCAGTCTCTGAGCGTTAGCAGAAGACGTCAACCGATACGACAGAGTGTTACCACCCGATGTTACCACCCGACGACATATGTCGATGCTGAATAATCCACGTGAAGCGAAGTAAAATATCTGAGGGAGACATCCTGAAATTAATGTAATTTTTTGGAGAGGAATTAGATGGTGCATTGGTTACGCAAAGAATCCGCTTTCTCATTTCGAAACCTATCAACTACTGCAGCACTGCACGTAGACACCACATCAAACAGGAACCCAGGGAAGCCCAAGGACACCCCATAACCCTTTTGTGTCTTCTGCGAATCTCGTACTCAATCTCGCTATTTATAGTGAACAGCCAATCGCTATTTCCTATGTTTAAATTGCTGGCACTCAGTCACGAATTGTAAAAGAGGTGGTAGATCTTCTTTTTCGATCTGTAAACGAAGCCATCATAGATGAATTTGCAACGAACAGATCAGTAAAATATCTTCACAGACTATCAACGTGGGAAAGATAGGCGTCACTACAGAGGGAGTCACGTATCTTCAGTCAGCAAGAATATGGGTTTGTTTATGAGAGTTATGGAACCTGGTGCCGAAACCCGGGATCGAACCATACAGATAAAACTACAAAGAAGATTCCTCTGGAGTGAATCCGTAACATCCTCACCCTGGGCAGCCTCCAGTGGAATGGCCAGTTGCACAGGTCGGACGATATTTCTTCCATCATGAGTGAGGAGTACGACTATACTCACTCTTCCATCACGTCCTTCCCGCAGCTCCACTATACGACTTCTATTCTACATGAGCCGACGACTTACATCTTCCTGAATCAGGACAATATCATTAATTCTTAATAGAGGAGCAATTTTCTGTATTTGACTAACTTTGAGGAAACACCTTAATTGTTTAAGTATTTCTCAGTCCAACGTTTTCATAGATCAGCCGCGAATTTCTGGCGTAGTTTGAATTCCTTGGAGAGGTTAGTGTTCGTCGTTGGTTCAGGTCCTGCCGGAATAACAGTAAGTTTCTTTCCACAGAGAAAATGTGCAGGTGTTAAAGGATCGGTGTAAGTCCCATCAATTTGCAATATAGGCCTTGAATTCAGGGCTGCTTCAATCGTGGTATTTTATGTAGACTTTCTTCTGTTACTAAGGTACTGCCTAGCACTTTCCTGAGACAACGTTTTGTGATACCAATCATTCTCTCTTAGAACCCTCCCCACTAAGCAGTCCTTGGAGCAATAAATTTCCAAGTAACACCATGCTCTGACTGGTTCTGCTGTGTCTTAGAAGCAACAATGGAGCACCATATATACATCAGTTCTTAATTACATGCATGGAAGGTTTGGGCGTTGTCCGAGTAAATGATACTGCCAAATCTCAGTAAATGTGATAGAACTTCGCTTCAGACATATCACTTGAGAGTTCTAGGTGGTTGCTCTCGTAGTTGCACAAGCAAAAATAGTTATATATGCTCTATTTATCGTTTCACCTACTCTAACATATAGAGGACCCGAAAAATCAACAAATGTTACGGTAAATGGGTGCGTAAAACGAAATCGATCTAATGGAAATGGTGCTTCGACTTCTTCAGGTCTGTGTTTGTGAGCAATTTTGCAGGACAGGCATGTGTGCAGTACCATCTTCATTGTTTGACGAGCCCTGAGCATCCAAAACTTAGTACGATCTGAACCCCAAGGTGGTGAAGTGTAATGTGAACGTGCATGATGAGCATACGAGTGAAATGATGATAACCGTCCAAGAGAATTGGATGTTTCTCGACATTTGATAGTTCTGCAAACTACAGTCTACCTCCCAAACGAATAATATTATCTTCCAAGAAGGGATTGAAACGAACAATGGGGGATAATGACGAAAGAGCTTCTTCTTTTCGTATTGTAGATAGTTCAGCATTGTTGTTGTACGGCGTGGATCCAGTATGTACGAGCTGCTTCCAATTCTGGAACAGTCAGATGTTCTGGGAAAAGTCTCTTCTCTCTGGTTGTCTTAATGAATCTAAAGATCCACACTGTTACGTGTATTATCTTCCAATATGGACGAAATTTTCAACATTTAGTAGATTCGTGCGAAGTACCGATTGCGAAAACTTGTTGGTTGATTTTCTTTACTTCCGCCATTTGCTTGTGTGAAGGAAGTATCGATGCAGTCAGATTTAAGCCACTGAGGCGCCTTCCGCCAAGAATCCACTGAAGATAATATGTCTGCTTGAATTCCTCGCTTCAGGTGATGGATTTTCAGAAACTGGACAGTTTATCCATTGGCTGGGAACTGTGTATCTTAGTATTTCTATTACTCTGTTAAAAACGAAAGGTGTCCATCTATTTGGATCGTTCTTTATCCAACGAAGAGCAATGTTGAGTCAATCCACAAAGTCGCTTTGTTGATGTCTAATTCACTTGAATCACAAAAGTTACACCTCCTCGACTTGAGACTGCAGCCTCTTCGGATAACCTGCAATTAAAACTCTCATTGCTCTGTTTTTATATTATCTAAAATGTTCTCCGTCTGTCAAGCCTGCGAGAGGATTTTCTCGCAGGTGAACCTTCCCAGAGAGCTCTGGCGGGGGCTACCTTTGGGGATGCCCTCACATCTCCCTGGTTTCTTTTTTTTTTTCAACTAAGGTTCCCACATGCCGAGGCACCTCGGTCTGTTTTGAGAGGTATATGTTCCGGGGTCGCAGACCTTGGGCATACGGCAAGAGTTGTCCGCTATTCCTATTGGAATAGTCGGCCAGCTGCCTCCTAAACTGGTCGAGGCACGGAGAAGGGAATGCTGCGTCCCCACAGCAAACTCCTCTCCGCTATCGGAAGGGCGTGGGACAAGTACCCAATGCCCGACCTGCCTGATGCAGGTTTTTATAGGGTTTTCCCTGCATTTCTTTAGGCGAATGCCAGGTAGGATCCTTAAAATATAGCGCGGGTGCCCTAGTTAACCCTTGGCTACCTTCCTCTACCCTTCCGCATCCCCCCTTTCAAATCCCTTTCCTATGCTATAAGAGGAGAGTGACCACTATGCGGATTACCCTATATATAGCTTGTCTACACCTCCTCCTTCTTCAGAATCTTTAAAATGGCTACCAACATTTATTATAAATTTGTAGATGTTGATTAAATATTTCATATTTTTGATTTTATGTATGTTAGAAACGGTACAAAATACTCAGGAGTTATTAGTCTTACCAAGTTATTTTAAAATAATTCTAAAAATATAATATCACATAATAATTACATAAAGTAATTTTTACAGTGCAATAATTTTTAACACAAGGTAGGAAGCCGTAAATAACAGTTCCTACCTTGTGTTATGATCTTGCAGGATTAAAATGGAATATTAAGTAAATGCAAAGTTACTGTGTTTTGTCTTCATTGGATAATAGAGTTTAAATAATAGCAGCAAGGTATTTTTTAAAATATTTTTAATAAACTTTGAGATAATTGTGCACGGCTGGCTGGTATAAACTAGCGTGACTGATAAAAATCGTTAAGATGTAATCTGATCACGTCATAGCCACTAATTATATCTGCTTCATTTAATCGATTATTTGAGCGCTAAAACTTATGAGCATGGTGCAGAGTTTTTATGTATGAATACATGTAGATGACACGTAATAGCCATTACCTGAACTACGTGAATCTGGCAGGAACTTACATGTAGCGAGTCGAAATCAATACTCCAGACCCCATTTCCGTAACAGCCATTATTCTTTGAGGAAAACCATTTGCCCCGTATTATATGATAACATAATAACATTCTAACTGATTGCACATGGCATAGACATTCAAGAACTTTCCTTTTACGTTACAATATATTTTTGGAGAGCTTCTGTTATTTGAAATTTAATTAACGTGCTAGATTTAATCTTCTGATCTAACGTTCCGTAGTCTGATTTTGAGAAGAAAATAAGAGTAGTAAGAATTACATTTAGATGAAGGAAGAAATGTAATTGGAAGTGACAGAGAGAGAAAGAGAGATAGAAGTATATTGAAAAACGTTTTGAAAAATAAACTACATCTTCAAGGATTAATCAGCAACCGAAATCCGTACAGACATGGATCTACTTGGTTCATCCTAGCAGGACACAGCTGTTGTTTACAGTTTTCTGTGTCAAGTGATCGTCTGTAAAGGCATTTCATATGCCATATGCACAAATCCTACAGACACCGAAATCACTGTTCGAACCCGTTAACAAACTGTCAAAGTAATGAGTTGCTTAAAAATCATCATGAATTATCCTCAATTGTCCAATGTCATACAGACCCTCCGAAAGTTTATAGCAACCGTATATAAACGTTCATATCAAAATCGACATAATTGCATGATTAGAAACATGACTAATATACCACTGCAAGCAAAAAGTATGTGGTGCACACACATGTGTACGCACAAATGATTGAGTATTATTTCATCCCATTTTATAATGGTCATATACAGGGTGGTCCTAAACTATTCGTTTAAATTAAAACATATGTATTTCAACTTCAAATGTTAGGGACGATTTACACGGAACGTAGTTTAGTAGCCAAGGGTTAACTAGGGCCCCCGGGCTGTTGTTTCAGGATACCACCCTGCATTTGCGTAAAGTGATGCACGAAAAACCTGCATAAGGTAGGTCGGGCAGTAGGTACTTGTCCCACGCCTTTCCGATGCCGGGAGAGGGGTTTGCTGTGGGGACGCATTATTCCGTTCTCCGTGCCTAGATCAGTTTAGGAGGCAGCTGGCCAACTATTCCAATGGGAATAGCAGACAACTCTTACTATATTCCCAAGGTTTGCGACCCCGGAACATACACCTCTCAAAACAGGCTGAGGTGTCTCGGTTTGTGGGAACCGTAGTTCGAGAGAGGAGAAGGCATCCCCAGAGGTAGCCCCCTCTGTCCCTCCTAAATGGTTCTGCCTGCGAGGTTTAAAAACAGATGACAGGCTTTTGATTTATGCAGCTGTCCAACCCTTCAAATGAAAGAGTTTTATGTCAGCGCGAAATTCGTTTTTTTTTCATTGTCTGCTCCGGACTAAACATCTAAGGCTAGTTTCGCATACATCCGACAACAGTTTAAACTAGATTTTAGCCGGCTACTGCTACTCTTTTCATATACAGCAGGGGCTCGACTTGTCTTTCATCATTCTACGAATATGGAGCGTGATAAGTTATTTTCTTGCATAGTCTGGTATAGATGTTTTCAAAAACGAAAAAAATTAATTATGCAATGGGTTTGTCCAATGATTATGAAAAGAGACATGTTGGGGGCATTCTATGAGGAGTTGTTAAAATTTGAACGTAAATTTTTAATTATTTTTCGAATGGATATTGAAAATTTCGACGGTTTTCTTACACCATTCAAAGCCACAACACATCTTTCAGGGAATGTATTACCCTATACAAATGTTACAAATAATAATCGCAAAAGAAACGTAAGTTTATTTATTTATTATAATAAAATATATTTGCAAAACCTCAGACGTAAAAAAAACATACAATAAAAATTCAACCACCACTATTCATTTCATCCCTACTTTCGGACTTTTCAGATGGATACTAAAATTTTAAGAAAAATAAATATCAAGATCGGACTGTTTCGTGGACACTCGATGTCAATTACAAACAGAGTTTTAATTATCGCGTCTCGAGAGCTCTAAAGTTTGTAGAATGTGTAATAAATGGAGGATTTTTCACAGAATTATAAACTTACATCCTTAATCGATATTGCAAAGGATTTAAAGTTTTACATAATTTTGTTCTTGAAAAGGACGGATACTTTGTCTGCAACTGGGTTTAGAAGTACGAGAAGTGGATGAGTATGTGGAGGAATTTCAGAAAATTACGTAAGAAACGCGATGATAATTACTTTTTAACTCACACGGCCCAATAAAATTCCATTTGTCTTACATTAAAACACAACTGGCAAAATATTGTGCTTAATAAATATATTTTTTGGAACTACCAGAATTTCCAAGCTGTTAAAATTAGTTTTAACAAAATCAATATAGGTATTGTATTGTACTCTCCATATTCCTTTATTTCTTTATCATCCATATTTTCATATACATTTATTAATTCCCTGCAAACTTCTCTCCAAAAATTTCAATTCTATAATCTATATTTATGTATTTCTCTACTTTTGTCCCCCAAAACGAGTTGATCATGAATTAAATTTATAAGTAGTTGTACATCCTCAGTGATGATAATGGAAAAAATATAAGTACAGAAATATTTTACTTAAAGAACGCATATGATGAACCAGGAAGAATGTAGACTAGACGAATCGGGCCGGGTAGATGTGAAACGCTCCATAACTTAATAACCCTCTAGGCTGACGCACTTGGACTCTGTAGTAGGAGAACCTGGACCCCTGGACAACTGTCGACGACGACACCGTGACGGCCTAGTGTCAAACGTCTCATAAGTTTTTTAACCTTTCTGTAGCGAATCTGATGTCGTTTAGCGGATTGTCGGGTAAATGTGTAACGAACCTTACACTACAGAAGGCTGCTAACGATAAACTACGACTGGCATATGTTTAAAACTTTTAAATCTTTTAAAGGATCACGTTTACCAACAATGGTGCAAAAGTGATAAATTTACTCGATTTATCGAAAAACCTTCGTCCATCAGAGTCATTTTATGATCAGAGTAAGACCCGCGTATGTTCTACATTTCCCATTGAGTACTTCAAATAATAACTCCATCGAGGATGAGTTTCTAGAGTTATTACCTCATCATACTCAGATTAATCTAGTACAACTGGAAGATTTTCATGGAATTATTAAACAATGCGAGTGGTATAGGTTGTGTCAGTCTCTGAAGGCAGTTCTTTTACACCTCCTCAAACAAACTGTCTTTGAAAGGACCCATCGGAACGTTGCAGACTTGGGTTCAAAGTATTATCAAAGGGATCTGGGACAAGGACGAGCCTGACACTCGACAAAGAGTGCACGTGCGACGTCCGAAAGACAACTCAGGAAATAATTCGTTGTACTCGAGAGTCCTAATTATCGCCAAACATAACCAAGGTCGAAGAGATAATTACCGTGAGACAGGGTGCAGAGCTATCTTTCGCCATCCAGTCCGTGAACTACGCCTCGTGTCTGACGTCAGGTAAAATCTCCCACGTCATCGTGTATGAAGGCGGGACTTCCGTACATAAAAGGAAACTGTTTCATTGTTCGACATATTCTAGATTCAAAGTTCTTAGTTTATTCTACGAGTATGTTGCTGCTGAAGATTTTCCCAAGTTATCTCAAACTTGAAATCACTGGAGTTTGCCTCATCAACGTTTGGGAGCGGACAACACAACACAGGCGAGCTGTAAATGGAACCATCCTCGAGATGGCTAGGACCTGCAGGGTGATGTACAAACTGTCGTTTCGAATATCAGGTCTTGGTTTAGGTGTTCAGATTCTCGTCCCACAACATTCTTTTAGTATAATTACCCACGTAATACCATGAGAAAAAGATGTTAATGCTCTCGCTAAAGTCACAGTGATTGCCAAATTCCTTTTTGTTTATTTTTTAATTAATTATTAATTTAAATAAAATTGAATAACTTTTTATTTAAATTGACCCCTTTTCAGAGTATCCCGTATAATAAGTTTCTATATTATAAATAAATTAAATATTAACTCATTACGCGTTAGGTATAATTACTATAAGAGAGCAAAGATTAACTCCCACCACATAATAATAATATAACACCCCCTCCATACTAGTAATGCCTCTGAATTACGAAATGTAATTAGTAAGACCATAAAATAAAATAAACCAGCAAATTTGACCACAATTAACCGAAAGCGCTCACATGGTTTAATAATTCCATGAAAATCATCCAGTTGTACTTGATCTGAGTATGAGTCAGAATTTCTTACACATCTGCTGGGTAAAACCCACTCACCTTTATACAAAAAGAACAACTCTTACACTACAAGGCAGAGAATGCAGATCACTGGAAACCACCACTAAATTCTCTGAATCACTTAAGAAGAATTATGGTTTTATGGCAACGGTGGCCAAATGAAGCTATTCGTTGAATCAAGTGCGGCTCCCATTAAAATTTTAGTATTCTCTTTTCCCCTGAACATTTTTATCTTGGCGTGTTCCGAAAAAGATTGTAGTTAGATGTTCTTATACTATATATTAATAAGTATATTTGAATTTTATTACTAAAATTTTGAAAAAAATATGTTTTCTTTTTTATAATTATGCTACCTGGGTGTGCGGCGTTGCCCGAATATTCATTCATATGAGCCCAAACAGTATTTAATTACACAACAATGTATTAGTCACGAAGTGATTTAACCTATACTGACGGAATACTTATTACAACAGAACCCTTCCTTCTACGGTGCCTCAAAAAATCCCGGTACTTTAACAGTCAAAAATACATCCCTGTCTTTAAAATGTCACCCGTTCCACCCCTACCTCTATAGATGAATGGGGTGTTTTACCGAACCTATGTTTTTTTGGTGGCCTATGGTTACTAGGGCCCCCGGGCTGTGGTTTAAGGATCCTATTCGAAAATTCGCCTTAAAGTGATGCAGGGAAAACCCTAGAAATATCTGATTCAGGTAAGTCGGGCATTGGGTACTTGTCCCATACCCTTCCGATAGCGGGAGAAGAGATTACTGTGGGGTCGCAGCATTCCCTTCTCCGTACCTCGACCAGTTTAGGATGCAGCTGGCCGACTGTTCCAATGGGAACAGAGAACAATTGTATGCCCAAGGTCTGTGACCCCGGAACATACGCCTCTCAAAACAGGCCGAGGGGCCTCGGCATGTGGGACCCTTAGTTCAAAAAACCAGAGAGTTATGAAGGCATCCCCAAAGGTAGCCTCCGCCAAAGCTCTCTGAGACCGGGAACCTTTTTTTTTTGGGTGTAGACAGGCTAAGTATAGGGTAATCCACATAGTGGCAACTCCCCTCTTATAGCATAGGAAAGGGATTTGAAAGGGGGGACGCGGAAGGGTGGAGGAAGGTAGCCAAGGGTTACTAGGGCCCCCGGGCTATAGTTTAAGGATCCTACCCGGCATTCGCCTAAAGAAATGCAGGGAAAACCATAGGAAAACCTGCATCGGGTAGGTCGGGCATTGGGTACTTGTCCCACGCCCTTCCGATAGCGGGAGAGGAGTTTGCTGTGGGGACGCAGCATTCTATTCTCCGTGCCTCGACCAGTTTAGGAGGCAGCTGGCTGACTATTCCAATGGGAATAGCGGACAACTCTTACCGTGTGCCCAAGGTCTGCGACCCCGGAACATACACCTCTCAAAACAGGCCGAGGTGCCTCGGCTTGTGGGAACCTTAGTTCAAAAACGGAGAGGAAAATGCATACCCAAAGGTAGCCCCTTCGTATCTCTCCTAAAAGGTTCTGCCTGCGAGAGAACATCCCTCGCAGGTATTGCCTGCGAGAGAATAGTCCACGAAAAACCTCCTAGAGTGGCTATATATTTATTATTTTTTTTTAGGGCAACAGGCTACATGAGGGTGATTAACTACACCAATCTCTGTTATTTTCGTGTCTTTTTTTGTACACCCCTCCACGCCCACCATTACCGAAAAAAGGTTAAGATTTTAGACAAATAACATCGGAACAACCGTGTCAATATCGCTGACCCAGGAAAAGTATTTACCCGCAAATACGGCCGTTTTAGCATGTTTGAAAATTTCCAACCCGGCCGATCGTGTTTGTTTCTGGTTCGAAAGAAAGCGTTTAGAAAATTTGGTCAAATTTACTTTATAGGTTTCGCTTTGGACAAATGATCCAATCTACAATTTAAGTAAAGTTTTAAAAACTTCTGTATTAAAATTGGTATTCATTAAGTGGCCAAGGTCACAAAATAGTCATTCTATGCTCCAGCATTCTGAAAACATCTGCATACAATCTTAATAACAAATTCTTCTTCGCCATTAACATTTCTATATTCCTTAACTGCTTCTGCCAATTTGAATAGTTTTATTACAGCTTTAGAAGAATTGTACAGGCTCACTTCCACAAATGTATTCCACTACCTTCTCAGAATACAATGTCATCCTTTCAAATTGTGGGTCGTAATTAGCATGAGATTTGAAGACATAGCCAGCAGTAGGTTTCCTCATATCCTCCACTACTTTTAGTCTTATTTGATGGTTCTATCTGCGTAATTAAACACTTCTCTGAATTGAAAAGCGTTAGGGTTATTTCTGTTTCAACTTATAAATACAGAATAGTTAATTTGAATTTAAATATATTTTTACTGACTTTAAAGTGGCTTCTGTTTATTTATAAGATGTCTTAAATACTCTGAATATATATATATATATATATATATATATATATATATATATATATATTGTAACATGTTTTTGATGAGGCGGACCGTCTAAAAAATGGCGGTCAGTGTTGTTTGTTCTGCCACCCAGAGCGCTGTAGTCTCTCTATGAGGTTTATATACCTATTTTCTGCCATCAATAAACTACGACTGGCATATGTTTAAAACTTTTAGGAGTATCTTTGAAATGACGACGTTTACCAACAATGGTGAAAGTGAAAAATTTCCCGCTATTTAATAAAATATCGAAGAACCGTCGTAAATGGTGAGCCCCACAGCGGAACTAAATACATAAGTACAATATAATTATGTAAAAATGTGTATAAGTGCGATTTAAAGAAAATGTCCGCCATTTTTATTTGATGACACCCGAAATGGATACAATATCTTTCCGCTGCGTACCAATTGGAGTGCAATTGTTAGTATTACGCCGACATAATAAACTATGACGTAAATTGAACCCTAGGTCTTATTAACTTAGATTTGACAAGGTTTCGTTGTGTGTATCTGTGTTGTCTACGTCAGTTACTGTTTATTTCCGCAGTGCCGCAGCGCGTCTGATTCCCACATCAATATACGCTAAAGGAACTAAAGGCCTTTTTCCAGTACTTCTTGGCTACTGAAACATATATATTCCTATTAGAAAATTGCTGATATAAAACATTTTATACGAAAAATATTTATATCACTGTGTGTGCATTCACTCACTCTATTTCCTATAAAATGGTGTATATCAGCAATATTCGAATAGGTATACACACTCCTGTCTGGCTCTATAAATTGATTGATGAGGCAAGCAATTATCACCTTTACGATATCCATAAAGCGTACTTGACTACCAAACAAGTTTAATGTGTCTAAAATCAATTCTTCTGCAGCAATTATGAATACAGTTGATCTGCAGATATTTAGTGAATAAAGGAAAATTTTTAGTGACGCATTGCAAAAACACGCGATTTGTCGATCAGTTTCGAGTCAACAATTTGTATCCTATAAAGTCTGGCAATTAGTTTGTGAATTAATAACATAAACGTAAACATATGTTGAATCAGATCAATACTTGACTCAAAAGGAAAGAGAATCAGTGCAATTAAAGTCAAACCTGTTCTTAATTATGCTGAACCATATTTTTATGTCAATAGAAACGAAATGAAAACTATTTATTTGATGCCGAAGAAGTTTAAGAACATTTCCATCAACTTATTATTCCACATTAATTTTCTGTATGAAATCCGACAAATAATGCAGTTTTTTTACCAATACCAGAGAATATTTTTTTTTATTTACGACAACGTATCGGTACGTGTTTGTACCTTCATCAGTTCTTCCTGCGGACAAATTGTACAAAATAAATTTGTATTATCCAGAAACCCAATGAATTTATAAAAATGGTTGAACAAAAATTATTATACTATTAACAACAAACTAAGGAACACTCACCTAAATCTACTAAATATTAACAACTATTTTCACATCCTATTGAAAAAACACAAACTTAAGAAGTTTTTCCGATGCACTTATTCACAAAATACACACAAGTGCGGTCGCAACAGCAGAAGAGGATTACCTACCCTCAATACAATTGTAAAAACCCTTAGGCATTTTCAATCTGCCCCTGTGAATTCGGGGCGTGTCTCGCAAACAAATGTGCGACCCTCTCGTCATGAGAAATTAATAAACCAACATTTTCAACAAACAATTATACAAAAATAATATTAAAAAATTAAAATCAAGAATCAACAAATTATAGCATTGTAAGTTTTGCTTAATTTAATAAGTATCATTATGTGAGTTGATGGTGTTCTCAGTCATTTTATATGTATAACATTTCAGACGAATTTCGTTATGCAGGTTCTTCTTTATATCTAAAATCGCAACATCTTTTTAATCAAAATCATGGTTCTCCTCCAGTCCGAGTACTGACCACATTATGGTTCGAAGTTTTAAAGTTCCTTAAGTTTCATATCCAAAGCGCGTTTTGTTTACCCTATACAACATTTATTACAATTTGATTCACTACAATTAATTTTGTATACAACATTATGTTGCTTTTCTTTATCAATTTTATCTTTGCCTATTTTAATAAATTTAGTAAGATATTGTTAATTTTGAAAATAATTTTAAGGTCTAACTCATTTTTTTAAAGGCATGTTTGTTAATAAAATTTATAGGTTATTGATTAAAATATTTTAAACAATTTTAATATTTTGTGTATGGTATGTGGGATTAGACAGCAGTAACGCTTTCTCTATGAGATTATACACCATAGCTTTTTTCTGGTGAATAGGGTGGCTGGATAGAAAATTTAGGGACAGATTGTAAATACCTAAGGGATTTGACTATTTTTAATTTTTTTTATTTTATTAATAACAATTTACAATCTTCTGATAATAAAAGCAATAAGTAAATATTGTGTATGAGTGTGGGTTGTATAGAAGACGCATACATTAATACGTCTTCTGTTGCAGTTTGGGTGTCGTTACTATTTAGGTTATTTCCAGTTATTGTTCTCAGCTAGAAGCGGCAGGGCAGGTCCAGAGTGTAGTTTCTTTTAAGCCTGCGGTTGTGTTTACTACTGTCTAGTAGGTTATTTACAAGTTGGTTGGGCTGCAACTCAAGTTTTTTTATGTATCTTACACTATTTTTTACATTTTCACTTTTCACTAAATTCACCTTTAGGTCACTTTGTATGTCTGCATTCGTTATGTAATATGGTGCGTTGGTGATTGTTAGAAGCATTTTCGAATGAAATCTTTCGATTATTGCTATGTTGGTGGATGATGCCCCTCCCCAAAGCTGGATGCCATACATCCAGACGGGCTTGCAGATGGTCTTGTACATCAGGAGTTTGTTATCGAGGGAAAGTTTTGATATTCTACCCAGTAGCCAGAGATGAGATTTGACAATTCTATTGAGGATTGGTAATCCTCTTCAGTTCTGCTGCGACCGCACTTGTGTGTAGTATGTGAATAATTGCATCAGAAAAACTTTTAAAGTTTGTGTTTTTTCAATAGGATGTGAAAATAGATTTTAATATTTAGCATTAGGTGAGTGTTCCTTAGTTTGTTGTTAATAGTATAATAATTTTTGTTCAACCACTTTCATAAATTTATTGGCTTCTGGATAATACAAATTTATTTTGTACAATTTCTCCGCAAGAAACACCCGATGAAGGTACAAACACGTACCGAGACTTAGTCGGAAATAAATAAAATATTGTCTGGTATTGGTAAAAAAAGCGGCATTATTTATTTCATATAAACAGACATAAAAATACAATACTTGAAATCCTAAAAAGTAAATTTATTTGTTCGGTCAATTTTTCACTCAATGTATTAAAATGTATCCATTATGACTGATATAAAAACATGTTACTTTAAATATCAGTGAAACATGAGCTGATATAAGTAAAACCTGTTTTAATAATGATGAAAAAATATCTGGCATTCACAATAATATATACTCACAATAATATATACATATATATAATATATATATATATATATATATTGTAGTGATTGGTAATTAAGGCATTGTTCTAATTGAAAAGTTGAATTGTAGAGGATTCATTATTGGTGGATATAGCGGACGCCGCAACAAACCGGTAATGCAAAGAAAGTATTGTTGATCGATCGAGAAGGTTCTACGCGCTCAAAATTTACGAGACGAACGAACAGTCGGGCAGCAGACAGCAAATAGAACAGACGAAAAGAACGAGCAGTCAGGCCACAAAATTCTAATACACGAAAAGTTGAACAATTTAGTCAGTCAGCAGCGAGAATGAAAAAGGTCTTATTTAAAGAACGAGAAAGTGTTCCAGTAATATGTACGCTGTTGTATAAAAATGCAGAAAGTGAACTAGTCTTCAGTCAACAGACAAAACCAATGAGGTGCATTTTCAACAAATTTCCTACAAATCCAGGTTGCAGTAAATCATCGAGAATCGACAATGTTATTTTAAACCAACTAACAAACTACACTAATTACAGTCTGTGAACATTTAGAGTCTGTGAGAACTTAGAATCAGTGATATCCCCAAAATTGTGCACAATAAGTTAAAATGAGACCTGGGCTGCCGTAAGTAGAAAGAAAACTTTAAAATCATTGTAAACCACGTTTAAAAGATAAACGTCAGATCGTTCTTTAATTATCGATAAAATGAGATCTTTAATTATTCAGATCATTCTTTATTTCTTGATAAAAATTGAAATTGTTTAAATTCAATCTTTAGAATTATTTATTCAGCAACAAATTTCGTCTATGTTCAGACGCATTGATTCCCATATAAAGCAAATGTAATTTTTGTGATTTTGATTATATAAATTCTGCCATTTATCAAACCCAGTTCAAGACCCTGAGATCCCAAATATTTTGTAATTTGAATACTTGTATTAAAATTGTTATTAAATCTTGTTTAATAGTTTTCACGTAATAGTTCTTTTCATTTAAAAACGCCACATAATTCACATCCAGAATTATTGTCAAAAGATAACAAAAGCTAAGGTTATAAATTATTACAATATATATATATATATATATATATATAAACAAATACATCAGAAAATTATGTTTATATGAAAAAAACATTAAATAAATGACGTTTCGCCCTCTTTTTAGCACTTCTTCAGGATAAATAATTTTGTATGCATTTAAAAAATTCAGAATATGACGAAATTTTTATAATAGTTGAAGGTCAATTATCTGTTTAAGACCAAACTGTAATATACTCAGTAATACGACATATCGTAGCCATAATCTGAATTCAAATTCCTTAGCACTATGGCCTTAGTTTACACGTGTTTGTCATCAGTCATCAGTCTGGAAGTGTGAAAGTGAGATCTTACCCGGGGCTCTGGCAACACGAATTAAACACAGCCCTTTCTGCTGGTCTAGTTGCCTTTATCGATTTCCGACAGCCCGGCATCTACTTCAAACATTTACGTCGTATGTTATGACGATCAGCAATTCGCATTGAATATTCCGTGCTAAAACTGGAACCACATTATTATGAGTTGCAAAAATATTGAATTATGAGTCGCATTGAATGTACTTCTTGTGGATGGTAATATTAGTGCTTCGAAAAGTACAGGGAATACTGAAATTTGGATTTCTACTATTTTCCCTCGGTCGTAAGCGTTGCTGGGTATCCCGATCCATCATGACAGATTTGATTAGTTTTATTTCGTCTGTCCAATTTTTTACCGCTGAAAACGACGGGGTAGAATGTTCTCTCTAACTCTCGTTTCATAGCAGTTGGGGATAAATATTTATAAGGAAATGTTTTATAACAGCTTTCACGTCGATTTTAACCATTTTCCGCAACTACTACAAACATTCACTTCTCTTAATTGCAACTACCAACCAGTTTAAAAATTAAATTAATTTTTTTAATACGTCGTTTGACATGATACGCGTTTGTGTCTTCTAGGGCATCTTTGTTCCGGGCCGAGAATTTTCCGAACGATCCTTCTATACTACTAAATACTCTACAGTTATTTAAATAAGAAGGCACTTGAGGTGGTCTAAAAGTGGTCGCAATTAGACTTGGTATACAGTTCACAGGAAAAAGTAGAATGCAATGTGGTTCTTCGGCAACGATTCTTGTCCCGCCCCTCATTTTAAGCGTTTCTGCTCACACCCGTCGCGGAAAATAACACCAGTCGTCTATCTAATTTTAATTTGACTTTAAATAACACCGAAGAAGTGATTTATCGTGAAATGACGAAGAGTTAAATTGTAGGTACTCATGGATTAGACAAGTATTAGATGGTTAACTGAACTCGGATATAAGAGAAGAATTTTTTGTTTTGTGTTATTTATATTTGGCTTATTGAAAGATAAGTTTTTCGACGTCTTGTTGTGCGGCAGTCAACTTCATCATCGCTTCCCATCACAAAGGACTCTGGTTCGAATCCCGGCAAGAGAATGGATGTTCACGGAAAACTGGTGGTGAAAGAGAATCGCTACACTGACGTCGTATCACTAAAAAAATTTGTAATGTACGGTGGAAGATGACATTCTAGCAGTCGTTCTGGTAAACCAAGGTCATAATTGAACAACGGAGCCAATGAGAATGAGAAACATCGAAACTTTCTGGAGAGACGGAGAGAGCTACCTTTGGGGGTGTCTTTTCCTCTCTCCGTTTTTTAACAAAGGTTGCCAAAAGCCGGGGCACCTCGAGCTGATTTGAGAGGTGTATCTTCCGGGTTCGCAGACCTTGGGCATACCATAAGAGTTGTCCGCTATTCCCAATGCAATAATCGGCCAGCTGCCTCCTAAACAGGTCGGGGCACACGGAGAAGGGAATGCTGCGTCCCCACAGCAAACCCCTATCCCGCCATCGGAATGGCGTGGAACAAATACCCAACGCCCAGACAACCTGATGTAGGTTTTCTAGGGTTTGTCCTGCATCACTTTTAGGCAAAGCCGGATAGGATCCTTAAACTAAAGCCTGGGGGGCCTAGTTAACCACCTTCCTCTACCCTTGTGCATCCCTCCTTTCAAATCCCTTCCTATGATATTAAAATGGAGTTCCCACCACGTGAATTAACCTCACGTAGCCGGTTACTCTAAAAAAAATTAAGACAGAGATGAATGAATTATAGGCTGAATATTACCGTAAGCATATAATATATACGTAAAGAGAATTTATGAGTTATCATACGAGCAATAAGGATCAGTTTTATATTGAAACTAGCTGACTGCTCGTCATTGTTGCGGAATTTATGATTCTAGAGAAGAATATGAATGAATTCGACACTAATCTCGCCGTCATTTCAAATATTTAATAATTAAACACTCTTCCACCCACTACATACCAAATGGGGTTAAAACGCGACTTTTACGGCATCGGAAAAGTCTCTGTTTATCTCAAAGAGTTCAGAAAACAATGGATTCTATTATAATATCTGCCATTCGGAACCATTTATCCCCTTCTCAATGCCTCGCATGACGAATGACAAAATAGCTGGAGAGGTCTTGCAAGTCCTGCCATTGCGCGGTAGAAGAGAGAAAATGGAGGGGAAAATTGTAGTCCAGTGGAAGCACCATCTTGGAGCAACGCCACTATCATTACATATATACAGACAGCAGCAAGGTCTTCATCATCTCTTAACTTTCATGGAAGAAGTTTTTAGTGTACAACTTATTCTGAATTGAATATATTTCCAGTTGCTTTCAGTAAAGTTTACATACTACCGAGTTGCCGAAACAGAGGCGCTTGTTGAACTGAGCTCCGGACTACCCCCCACTACACATGGACCACTGCACATCTTACGTCGACACGTACTGCTAAAAGTCGCAAGTTATATATAATTCAGTGGCCCCTGTGGATTCGCTACCAATAACTGTCATTTTCCCATTATATTTATGTCGTCCCTTCCACTTGACGTCAGTTTTATGAATTTGAAGATGATAGACTCTTGAGACAATAATGTTTCATAGACCGTCTAACGGTTCTACATGATAATGATAAAACTTTAATGAAAATCGGTCCGACCGTTTTCTTGCGAAATAAAAATTCAGCACCGGAAGTGTGACAGACACGAGAGAGACTATTATTTTACTTTGGTTCTCTTCTTCCAATTCAATTCAATTCCATGTTTATATTTTCATTTGTTGATGTATTCTTTCTGTATGGACGAAAAATATATTGAATCGTTATGAGCGTCATATGAAACAAATGGAAATTGAACAAAAGATCTACATATATATGTTTTCGCTTGTACAAAATGTAGCCTAAACGATTTAAGATAAATATGTTTGTGACTTTTCCATTGGTACATGTTATTGGCCTGCGTTCGTAAGTTTTAAAACTACAATTAGTCATTGTATTTTATTATACATCTTGTTAACAAAAATTACAAAAGGGTGTTCATCGGATTATACCAAATATTGATTCTGTGTTGGATCATGTTATGTAACACAGCAATGCGTTAATAATTATACGTTGATCCTCTCATCACCACTGGACAGGGAGCACATTTCCTAATAATCCATATTGAATTCGAGGCTACATTAGCGAACATTATTGAATAATGGTTCACGTAGTTCTCTGTTATGAAATTCATAATCGCGTTTTTTAGCGTAATTACAAGAAAATGTGCAAACGTGCCGAGTTTGATGTCAGAGAGTTTGTCATTTTTTATGTTAGCGGAAATCTTGTGGAGAGAGGAATGTATTTTGAGCAAATGGTGGCGCCGTTCCGCCATAACTGCTTTCTTACGTTCAACTTCGAATATGTTGAGCATTATTTATTGTCCTCTACATTTGCATTTTGGATGTATATATATCTTTAATAAAACGTCGCGTACATAGTTATCTACTAGTTCAAATATGTTGATAGATAAATTTAATGGGATTTTTGTAATTAAATAAATCGATAAGCTTTCTCGTGATTGGAACAGTTGATGCTAAAAATTCGGATCGTTGTCGCGTAAAGCACTTTCGACGATAGGCTCTGACTTTCTCGTTAACTTTATTATCTAATTATGTTGACTTCAGTAAGTTAGAAATTAAAGAAAATTTAATAATACTAGTATTTATTCTCTGAACTCAACGCATTTGATACGTAAAACGGTATACATAGACACTAGTACGTGCTAGGAATATACGTTCTAAAATATTTTGTAGTTATTTTTAATAGCTTCACCAAATCAAATAACGCACGCTTTAATTACAATAACAATATTGCAAATAAATACGAAGTAAGATCATTTCCAAATAATTGATTAATGAAACTCAAATTGCGCAATAAACTGACGGAAAAATCGCACCCAAGTAGAACGATCGTCACAAATGTTAATTTGTTTTTAAAAGAGGGAAATATTTTAAAATGTAGTCATTCAAAGTACTTTATATTCTATTCGCATATTGAAAGTTATAAATAAAGTTATAAATATATATATTGTAATAATTTATTAACTAGCTTTTATTATCTTTTGACAATAATTCAAGATATGAACTATGTGGCGTTTTTTTAAATGAAATGAACTATTACGTGAAGACTATTAAACAAGATTTATTAACAATTTTAAAACAAATATTCAAATTACAAAATATTTGGGATCTCAGTGTCTTGAACTGGGTTTGATAATGGCAGCATTTATATAAACAAAATCACAAAAATTACATTTACTTTATATGGGAATCAATGCGTCTGAACATAGACGAAATTTGTTCAGAATAAATAATACTAAAGAATGAATTTAAACAATTTCAATTTTTATCAAGAAATAAAGAATGATCTGAATAATTAAAGATCTCATTTTATCGATAATTAAAGAACGATCTGACGTTTATCTTTTAAACGTGGTTTACAATGATTTTAAAGTCTTCTTTCTACTTACGGCAGCCCAGGTCTCATTTTAACTTTTCGTGCACAATTTTGGGGATATCACTGATTCTAAGTACTCACAGCGACTAATTAGCGTAGTTTGTTAGTTGGTTCAAAAATAAATTTGTCGATTCTCGATGATTTACTGCAACCTGGATTTGTAGGTCTCGTGGATTTTTGTTGAAAATGCACCTCATTGGTTTTGTCTGTCGACTGAAGACTAGTTCAATTTCTGCATTTTTGATATAACAGCGTACTGGTTACTGGAACACTTTCTCGTTCTTTAAATTAGACCTTTTTCATTCTCGCTGCTGACTGACTAAATTGTTCAACTTTTCGTGTATTAGAATTTTGTGGTCTTTACACCTCGCCGTTCATTGTCTGACTGTACTACTTTTGTAAAATAGACTTTGCTGGTCTTTATGCTTTGCCGTTCCTTGCCTGACTGTTCGTTCGTCTCGCAAATTTTGAGCGCGTAGAACCTTCTCGACCGATCAACAATACTTTCTTTGCATTGCCGGTTTGTTGCGGCGTCCGCTATATCCACCAATAATGAGTCCTCTACAATTCAACTTTTCAATTAGAACAATGCCTTAATTACCAATTACTACAATATATATATTCTTAATATCTTATATCGATTAGGGTCGCCCAAGAGTCTCCAATAAAATATAGGAATTAACAAAAATGAAAACAGAAAACCTTGGAACGATTTACAATGTCTACTATAAAAATCTAACGCTTAATTATTATGCACAACTAAAACTAAACAAATACTTTGGAACGTCAAAAGCGGTTCTCAAGTGACACAGCACACCTCAACGTATGCTTCTAACTTCGCAGTTTGTTAATACTCGGAACAAACTTCGGATATCTGGAAATTGATTGAATGAATTTGAATGATTCGAATAGGCGGCGAGAAAAATGTAGCTCAACTCGTTTATTTTTTAAAGAACCAATCTCACAACCTTAAATTAAACACCCTTCTCCACTTTGCTACAGTAAATTGTATTGCCCAGAGCTACTATAGGAGGTGTGGAAATAGGATTTGTTGGCAGAGCTATCATTGAGTAGACCGCATTACAGAGGATAACTATCTCCCGGGGCCTTTTACCAACCTTTGGCAAGTTTATCTAAACCTCGAGTGAGATTCGTTATACTAAATCCGCATACAAAACAACGTTCTTCAAAAGATACAAGTCGGAACAACTACAACGCAGAAAATTGCCCAGTATCAGAATGACTTCACACTCAGACAAAAACAGCGACCAAAAACTAACGACGTACCTGGACGGAATGTCCCACTTTAGTCTTCTCGGCCCAAAACCTAACACTCAATTGAGCTGACGCTCTACTGGCGCTCGGCTGAGCTTTCGCACTACACCACGTAAACAACACCAAGAGCCACTCGACTAAGACTCCCTACTGCCCTTGGGCTGGCGCTCGACTTCGACTGCTCAACTGAATTCTGCCCTGGCGCTCGACTGACTGCTTAACTGAATGACCTGGCACTCTGCTGACGGCGCTAGGCTCGTCTGATTGAATGTAAACAAGATCGCTAGCCGCTCGACTGAGCTGGCGCTCTGCTACTGCTCGACTCATCGCTCGACTGCTCTACTGACTTATCGCTTGCCTGACGGCACTACGCTGAACTGAATGAGCTGTGTTTACATCTCAAGGCTTTTATACCTCTACCTCAGGACACACTTTGACCCAGGGTTAAATGTTTGTAAACATTGGGCGTAACGGAAATACATCACCTGTATTGCCGAACTGAAGACAGAAAATTTAAAGTTAATCTCTACAAAATATATATATATATATATTGTAATAATTTAAAAAGGTTGATGGCTGTGGCTAAATAAAAGAATATTTATTTGAACAATTAATCAAATTTATTCATGGAGTTAAAACATAATATAAAAATTACACAATAATATTTAGAATCTCAGGGTCTTTACTGGGTTTGATAAATGGGTGAATTGAATTTTATATTAACTAACAAAACAATTAAAGAACTGAATAATTAAAGAAAAGAAAATAATTGAAGAACGATCTGACGTATCTTAAAGAAATGATTTACAAATAAATTTTAGAGTTCTTTTACTTACGGCCGACCAGGTCTCAATTTTGGGGTTTTCTGTGCACACGTTTTGGGGATATCACTGAATTTAAATTGGTTACAAAACACTTGTCGAAACTTGATGTTCTCTCAGCTGGAAACGGCTACTCCTTCCGAATTAATGGTCAGTCAGATCATTAACAACTTCCTCTCGATGACATCGGTGACGGTCTCTTTACTTATTGAGTTTTTTTTACTGCGGCAGGAAATTATTAGGTTACTGCTTGTGGCTTTACTTATTGAGAAACTTTCCTGTAACCTTATTCGATGAATTACAGACTGAAAAACTTTTTGTTCAATTTTAACTTGCAACCTTTCCGTTTCGCTTCTCCTCGCTGACTGTGTCTGTTCGTCTCGTAGATTTTCGAATGCGTACGTCTTAACAATGGTTCTTTTGTCTCGCCGCCCGCTTTGTCGCGGTGTATGCTTTATATAGTCTAATAATGAGTTCTTTACTTTGCAATTATAACAATGGATTAATTACTAATTACTACATTACGCCCCAAATTCCGTTTGAGAAAGGAAATGTCTGGACTTTACTCTTCGAAAACTGAATTTTATTCTTTTCTCTCTTCTACAATTTTGCCCTAATTTGTCAGATCGCTCGGAAACTTATACCTAATTACCATTCCTTTAAAAGATTTACACATTCCCATCAAATATTGGTGCAACTTATTATTTATTTGATTATCCAAATGGTCTAGATCCTACAATTTATTACGGTTTGAAATTAATTGTGCATTCCTTAAAACTAATGCCATAAAATTAATTTTTTTTTTAAAAATTAAATTTTTTTTTTAATAATCTTTAATTAACTTAATTTAAATTCATTTAATTTATAATTATTCATCTTAAACATCAATGCTGCCACTTAATCTGAAGTAAGATTTGAGCTACTTTCTCCAGATGTCAGCTGTTCTTTTGTTTACATCTACCCCCTCCAATTTTCAACTGTCTCACGTGACAACAGCACAGTGCCACGCCCCCTTTTCTTTTTTTCAACATTTAATTTATCTCTTAAAATTTGTCTTTAAGTATTTCATCTTAATTCTACACCTTCTCCTCTATTTACACATTAAACTTCTCAACGTCATTTTCAAATCATTTCAACTGTGAGTGAGCAATCATTCAAAACTTAAATTCTCTCATGTGACAGCTTAAACATGTCACGCCCCCTTTTCTCTAACATCACTATCTTTAGTAAACAAAAACATTGTAGCAACACGCCACGAAATTATCAAGAAAATAAAGAAACGATCTCGGTCACGAATGCCGCTCGCCTATCCGCAAAACACTTCCTAGTGGTCCCCTATCACAAAATGAATTAAGCGAGAATTTTGACCCCCCCAGTATTTCAATGAAAATCATAAGAAACCCATATCCTAATGGTCTTTCTTTCCAACTTCCTAACATCAGCTTTTTCCTTCACCAACTTTGGTTAGCATAGCATCAATATTCAATTTGAAGAAAACAAGGAATAGCTTTAGTTTAAACAGAATAAGCACCTAAAGGTGATGAAGACCAAATTGTTGAAAGGAAACACAATTTGTAGCAAGAAGGTTCCCTAGGTGTGCTAGACCTATGATAGTTAAACATGACTATCCCCTCAGGTATAAGATGGAAGAAAAACAGAATCTTGAAAATCTAGGAAAAATAGTTCTGTTAGCTGAAGTAACCACGTTAGCCACACGTGTAATTAACAAAGAACGTTAATCCTTCTAATTATTTAAATCCCTTCTAAACTTTACATCTATCCAGTATCTCTGAACTCAAATATGCCTTGACCTGCATTCTGCCAAAATTCCCCAGCTGTTCCATGTTTACATTTGATCAGCTGTACTTTATTTTCGTCTTTCTCCTTTCCTAAATTCACCAATGTTAGAATCTTATTTCCAAATTCTATGTTTAAATAACATTCAATATGTCCCACAACTTGTTTCAAATTCTTAAATCCCATCTGCTTTATCATCATCAATTTTATCTCCATTTTTCTTAACATTTTCATTGCCATGCCCCCATCAGCTGTTCCCACTTCATCTTTGTAAACAAACATTTCTATCATATTCTGATTCACAACACCTCCCTGTAATTCTTCTATCCTTTCATAATTTTCTACTTCAGTAACATCTGCCCCTATCTCACCTTTTTCTCCCACTATTTCATCTTTCTGTTCATCAACACCTTCAATATTTAACCCTTTAATCTCTCCTTTATCATCATCACCTTCATGCTCCACCAAAATTAAATTCTTTTCAACATCTCACTTAACTACCATCTTCATTTCCTTTACATTTTCATTACATTTCTCCTCCCATAACCCCACTTTATTTGCTACTTCACATGTTTCAATTTCAATGTTTACATCTTTGTTTACTTTTTCTACACCATCAGATTTTATCTCTGCCCTGCCCACTTTAATACTCTCAATAGTTTTATCATTTCCTTCATTATTTTCATTTCTCCATTCTCTTACTTCTGCTGCTAACCTCTCATAATTCCTCCTACATTCCACTTTGGATTCATTTATTTCGGCCTTTAATTCTACTATGCTTTTATTATTCTCCTCCATAACTTTATCCATCTTTTTATCCAAATTTTCCCCTTTTTCACTTAAATCTGCTACATCTTTCTTTATTTCTGCTAAGTTTTTATTCATATCTGCTAGTTGTTCCAATTTCTGATCATTTTTATCCCCTTTTGCACTCAAATCTGCTATATTTTTATTGATATTTGCTACATTTTTACTATTTTCAGCTATATTTTTATTGATATCTGCAAAATTTTTATTATTTTCAGCCATACTTCTATTTAATAATTCTAATATCATCATATATCCACTATCTTCTTCCATTTTTCTCTGTGAATTATTAACTCTAGAACCCATTTTCTCTAAATTAAATTTAACTTAAAAAAAAACAACTAAACTTAAGCTATTATCTTTAACTTTAAATGCACATTTAATCATTTTTCTTTCTTTTCAATAACCCTCTAACTTTCACACGCGTAAAATTCATTTCCAAAAATTTCATGCACATCCTATCCAAATTAAAATACTTTCTTGCACCAATACCGAGGTTTGTCAGATTTCGTTCTTTAATTATTATTCTACCCTATTTATCAAAAATCGTGCCACACGTTGTTGCGCCAATTTGTAATAATTTAAAAAGGTTGATGGCTGTGGCTAAATAAAAGAATATTTATTTGAACAATTAATCAAATTTATTCATGGAGTTAAAACATAATATAAAAATTACACAATAATATTTAGAATCTCAGGGTCTTTACTGGGTTTGATAAATGGGTGAATTGAATTTTATATTAACTAACAAAACAATTAAAGAACTGAATAATTAAAGAAAAGAAAATAATTGAAGAACGATCTGACGTATCTTAAAGAAATGGTTTACAAATAAATTTTAGAGTTCTTTTACTTACGGCCGACCAGGTCTCAAATTTTGGGTTTTCTGTGCACACGTTTTTGGGGATATCACTGAATTTAAATTGGTTACAAAACACTTGTCGAAACTTGATGTTCTCTCAGCTGGAAACGGCTACTCCTTCCGAATTAATGGTCAGTCAGATCATTAACAACTTCCTCTCGATGACATCGGTGACGGTCTCTTTACTTATTGAGTTTTTTTTTACTGCGGCAGGAAATTATTAGGTTACTGCTTGTGGCTTTACTTATTGAGAAACTTTCCTGTAACCTTATTCGATTAATTACAGACTGAAAAACTTTTTGTTCAATTTTAACTTGCAACCTTTCCGTTTCGCTTCTCCTCGCTGACTGTGTCTGTTCGTCTCGTAGATTTTCGAATGCGTACGTCTTAACAATGGTTCTTTTGTCTCGCCGCCCGCTTTGTCGCGGTGTATGCTTTATATAGTCTAATAATGAGTTCTTTACTTTGCAATTATAACAATGGATTAATTACTAATTACTACAATATATATATATATATATATATTGTAGAAAAGAATCGTGACCCCAATTATTAAATAATTTATTTGATTGGAATATAAGCAAAAGCCAGCAGCAAGTCGCACAATGTAATTTTTGATCCCTACATTTTGACGCCGCTGTGTCGGCATACAGGATGAGTACATGTGAAAATACAAGTCTAAGGGATTAAGGAAGTCTCTTGAGAAAATTTCACTCAGCGGACATTAGCCCAGAAATATTCCGAAGGGCTCCTCCCTCCACAAATCAGTACAGTGCATCGTGAAGTAAAATATATCAAATTGATTGACGGAGAAAGTTTAAGTGATTTGGTTTCCATCCTTGTGGTGGGGGAAGAAATTGTCGGAGGAGACGCGATATCGGGAGACGGAGTATGAATTCACATCTCGGAAAGAATGGTTGGTTAGCAAATACAGAGTAGAGAAAATGGCACAGAGGAAATCCTTCGCCTCAGTCTAGGAAGAACAGTGCAAGTCCAATGCACGACTTAAATAGCCAGACTAGGGAGAGAGAAAGAGAGAGAGACAGATAAAGTAGCACAATGCAGACACAGATCTGTGGAGATCCACAACCAATGCTCCGGAGTTTATTACCCGACTTCGATACTACGTGTCGCTAAGCAGAAAAGAAACCCAGGGAATCTTGCACACGCCGCTAAATATTCGGAGAAGGACCCCTGAGCCGCCAGGTACCAGCAGTCCATCAACATGATCCTGGCCGTCGAGAAAAAAACAATCAGTTGTATCTGCATTTCCACTTAAATATGATAGTAATTTTATTTATTTGCATGCATTCTCTTTTTAAAATAAACACACTCTCTCAGTAAGGGTATAATATGCATTTATGTACGGATGTAATAAACGTAAAGTAATTTATAAATAGCATGGCAGAAAATTGAATCTGTAGTAATTTCACCAATGTCTAAAATACAACGTTTACTTTCTAGAAACATTATAAAGACTGTTTAAATACAACTTAGTTCTCCTGTATAAAAAAATGTTCCCCACATAAGCAACTGTATTGATTAGTTTTAGGTCTACAGCCAATAATTTCTAATGTTTATGTAAAAGAAGTAATTGATACCCAAGGAATTTCATTATTTTAAATCAACCGATCGGGATTTATCTGTCATACGACAATAAATAACTATCTTGACTAATTATTTAAATAGATTGAATATGAGATATTTAACGAAGCATAAGAAATTTTAATTAGTAGTTTATGCGCCCATCTTTAACAATACGCGCCAGATTATTGTTACAGATTATTATACAGATCTACAATAACCCATTTTAATATAAATAATTTAAATATTTATGCAAAAATTATATTTATATTAATACTTGCTGAATGCTGGAGTTGTCCGGGTGTTTATTTAAATTAGCCCGGAGGACTAACTGATTCGACACTAACCTCTTGGTAAACATTTCATTTAACGTTCCCCTCCCCAAGCTAACACCTCGGCATTAATAAAACAGGATGATGACTGACGGTACTTTAACAATTCTGGAATTCGACTACTACATAAAGTGAGGGTGTCTAAAAATCACGCCGAATTAAAAGTGCTAACTTATAATAATAATAATAATAATAAAAGTCTAATAATAATAATAAGAAGAAGAAGAAGAAGAAGAAGAAAGATAGCCTAATACAGAAAAAAATGTGATTTTGTAAATACCACACCACATTACTGGAAGCCTTCTTCAGGTGCAGAAAATATGTAAGAGCCTAGAGACACAACTGCACGAGTCAGTTGACAAAACTCAAACTTGTGCTGTTGTGATTTTAAGCTCTTACGTTTTTTCTGAAGAAAGGAACAAGGCTTCCAGAAACGTTGTGTGGTATTTAGATTATTACTTCTTTCTTGCCTGTCTTTGGCTATTTTTCTTATTATTAATGTTTAATCAGATGTATGTTTCTTTATTTTAAAGTCTAAAAATACTCCTGTTTTTTTATGCAAACCCCTTCCACCACCAGCCGTTTGGGTTCTTTCCTCCCCTGCCTTTTTAAGTTGAAATTAGACATTTAAAACTTTTAGACCTACACTGTCAAATACAACAGACCCGGAAAACATTTTATTCGAAGCTAATAATGACCGTTTAGGAATGTTTTTAAATGATAGAGGTGGTAGGTGTGTCGTCACCCCTCGGTGTTTGTTTCTGTGTCGTGAGTAACGTGTTTATAAAATTTACGCGTTTAAAATTGTACATGGAAATTTGTTTCGCCCCCTTCCACCCCAACTCCTAGGGGTTAATCTATATCTTAACCAGTATGGTAAATGTCAGAATTAAACTCATTGACTAGTATAATCGTGGATTTGACACCAATCTCGGTTGTTTCGCGCTATTTTCATGTAACTCGCCTCCACCCCCTCCCTTATTGGAGCTTTAAGCGGTTGAAATTATACACTAAAACATCGGGATAGAAACACTTAATCACATAGACCCCGAAAAGTAATTAATCGACGCTAATATCGGCCGTTTTAGTACGTTTTAACATTTTACCCCCCGTGACTCTTCGAAAAACCAACAGAAACCTTCGCGGGGGTGCGCACAACTCACCAAAGTTTCATCGCATTTGATGAATGGTTTAGAAGCACATAGGGGAACATACATTCTTTTTGTATATATATATATATATATATATATATATATATATATATATAGAGAGAGAGAGAGAGAGAGAGAGAGAGAGAGAGATGTGCGAAGGTAAAATACTTTCGTGTTATAAATGCGTGTGAATTTGCTTCTAAATTATTCCGCCTAAAAAATTAGACCCCATTACAAACTACTAAGACGGAATGAAGCATATTACCGGTCGGGTCAGAGCATTAGTATCACAATCGCTATTCTAGTATTTTTTTTTTCATAATTATCCTCCGTAAAATAGTTTCCTTTTAGTGCTGTACCACATAACTTAAGAAACTCACGAGTCGCCATTGCTGTCTATATACGTAGAACCTTGAAAGCGTCTGCCATTAAAACAGCATTTGGTTGTAAGTGCATGCCAATCTGAAAAGACCGCCGTTTTTATTTCAAAATTACTTTGCTGCCTGTTTGAGACAATCAGTTGCGACTATTTACTTTGACTGTTTCAGTCGGCAACGCGGACTCGCGGGCTGGAGCTTGGCGCGGAAGGGCGCGGCGCCACGGCGCGTCGGAGTCGCCTGCATTGGTGTCAGGCGCTGCGCTTCCTCGATCCGCCGGGACCCGCCGTGGCGCTGGCGTCGTTTCCAGGGAGCGGCAACACGTGGCTCCGTTACCTGCTCCAGCAGGCGACAGGTCAGGTTCACAACATGTCAATAACAGTGAAATTAACATTGTTTACGTTCTTGAATGACGGTCCACGCATCTACAACCAAAGATTCTTGAATCAGCGCAACACATTCGACGAATTGCGCCAAACGTGACCGAGAAGTAAAGGTAAAGACAATGCATTATGAGATGTGCTGTTCTTTGAAAAATTTTGCAGATTAATTATACTGATTAAATTAGAATTGAAAAAGTTACAGGCATGAATTATATTCATGAGCTTTGTCACAGAAAGACCAGCCGAATTAGTGTTTGTATACTCTGTACTATTTAATACAAGGATTGGTCACTACAGTGGACCTTATTAGCGATATTCATAGTGTAGAAATAATATAATTAAGAATACTGCCTGCAGGACGATCTCTGATATGAATCAGTCTCCAAGAGTCATTGTACCAATTATATGGACTTTGAGGAAACAATAGTTTGATTAAGTTAGAAGAGGTGTTTCAACCGAAAACTCTTTCATGTAGATGTACTCGTATTGCCGAAATGGCTTAGAGATATGAGTAATATTTCTAAAATACTCACAATTGTTTCTTTGGAGTGAAAGTCTTTAAAATCAGCCAGGAGACGGCGGGATGGTTTTCTGCCAACGTTTATTAAACAGAGAAACCTAAGGCAGTTTTATGAGATTGCTGACGTTGAGTATTCGGCAGAAGAAACTGATGCTCCCATTGGAGCATTCGACAAGCTGCCTCCAAATCCGATCTAGACAGAGTCGGGGATGTTTGCATCCCTTATAAAAACTTCATTTCCAGTTTCCAAAAGCTCTAATTACCTGGTGCAGGTTTCTCTAGGATGTAATGATACACATGACATTAATGGGGTAACAGTGCTCATTAGGAGATGAATTCTATGTGGTTTGACAAATTTCCATTACATTTACATCCAATTCTGGTGTTAAGAAGCGTTCGAATGGAAATGAATTTTCTAACTGCGAGTGTGTATTATATAACTTTGAACGCCTTTCAAATTCTATAATCTCCGAGGTTGATGGTGACATCATTCAGATTGGAGTTTTTACGTAGTTATTATTATTAGCTATTATGTTTGTTGTCGTTGTGATATTGTGAGACTAAAGCTTTTTTCAAATAAATGTATAACAATCATATATCTCTAGGGTTTTGCCTGAATCACATGTAGTCGAATGCCTGGGAGGATCATTAAACTATAACCTCGGGAGCCGTATTTAACTCTTGGCTACGCTTTCCCATGCAATTAATGCAATTAAAGGGAAGAGATCACAATGTGGATTACTCTTAAGTAGTCTGTTCCATAAATAAACTCGTGAAGATTGAATTTATAAATGCCAGTTGAGTATCTGGTTACTCTCGTGTCCATACTCCCTGTGCAACTTCTCGTACCGCACTGCTGATACACACTACACGAATTTTATGTCTATCATCATTGTTTTAATTTCACAAACGTATTGCAATTGAGATATTTGTTACTCGTACATTTTGTTTCTTTGTAAAATTTATTATTAATATCGTTAAGTTTCGTATCAATGGAAATTTTGGCAATATTATTGTGCACAATAACAATAACACAATTGTGTGTTGAGTGTGGGCACAGGGATATTTAAAATATACTCTCAAAAAGTCCAGTTATTCGGTGATTAGTCCGTCAAACAACGTACATACCACTGTGAACAAAAAATAAGGTGAATTTATTTATAAAATATAAATTCTTTATTTATTCTTCCAAATCAATTACATCCATTTAAAAGTAATCCCCGTCCGATAAAACGCACTTTTTCTAACGCTTTTTCCAGTCCTCCAGACAGTCGGAATAGCCTTTTTCCGGTATAGCCTTCAAGACCTTCGATTCGGTTTTTATGTCCTCAATCGTGTGAAAACGGCGTCCCCGCATTGGCCTTTTGAGTTTGCTGAATAGCCAGAAGTCGCACGGAGCCAAATCAGGCGAATACGGTGGTTGCGGAACGATATGAGTCGAGTTTTTTGCAAAAAAGTCGCGAAGAACCAATGAAGTATGGCATGTTGCATTATCGTGATGAAGGAACCAACAGTTGTTCGCCCATAATTCCGGCCTTTTTAGACGAATAGCTTCACGCAAACGACGCATAACGCTCAAATAATATTCTTTGTTGACAGTTTGGCCCGGCGGAAGGAATTCATAGTGCACCACACCACGATAATCAAAGAAAACTGTCAACATGACCTTGATTTTCGATCGACTTTTCCGTGGTCTTTTCGGTCTTTCTTCACCTTTTGCACGATATTCGCATAATTGGTCTGTGGTTTCAGGGTCATATGCGTAAAGCCAAGTCTCGTCTCCAGTAATGATGCATTTCAAGTGGTCCTGATAGTTAGACAGTAAAATTTCACAAACATCAATGCGACGCTTTATTTCCAAAAAATTGAGCGATTTTGGCACCAATCGAGACTTGACGCTTTTCAGACAAAAAACATTCTTCAAAATGGTTTGGGCTGAGCCAAATCATATTCCAATACTATAAGCGAGATCTCTAATTGTCCATCGACGATTTTCAAGCACCAAATCTTTGATGTTTTGAACGTGGCCCTCGTCGGTAGACGTTGATGGTCGTCCAGAGCGCGGTTCGTCTTCAATGCGTTCTCGGCCCTCTTTGAACTCGTTGTACCATTTATAAACGTTTTTTTTGTGTCATTGTTTGATCACCAAAGGCCTTCCGCAACATTTTCAACGTGACCGCACAAGAATATTCTTCAGGTATAATTCAAATTATTATAACAAACTAGCACTAAAATGTTAATAAGTTCACAAAGTTTTTGAAAAGGAGTACGAGGCACAAAAATCACTAAACACGTGTTAATTCTGAACTTATTAACATTTTAATTGTTTTTTGTGTTAGTTTGTTATAATAATTTGGATAATACCTGAAGAAGATACGAACATGTATCGAAACGTCGTTACTTTATGAATAAAAAATAATGTGTCTGGATAAGGTCAATAATTGATGTATTAATTCAAAACAGACGTAAAATAAAAACTTTCTTTCAGAATTGTACCTTGAAATATGTGGTTTCCTTCTATTTGTATGATAAAGATCACTAGCCTGACAGTAAATTTATTGGGACGTAGAGACTAGCAAATCGCTGATTGCTGATAGGCTACATACATGTGAAAATTAAAATTTACCGGCTGTTTACATCGTATATGTTATATAACAACGACGGAAGCAAGAGAAATATTGAAATTGAGAAATTGGGAAAAGACCCATTGTAATTGGAGCTATTCTCTTTCATAACTAATCACAGTTCAATAAAGCAAATAAACTAGGGGTGGCCAAACCGTGGCGCATGGATGACAAATGGCGAATTGCATCATTTCGTCTGCACGCTTTTTATATATCGTGGGATTTGAACATTCAGTCGAATCTATCCTCTTTGGATGTCGTGTCTACGGACGCAAGAATGAGGTAACATGAAATAGAGACAACATCTATTTTGCGCATATTTTCTATGCCGTGGGCCAGTCAGTTTTGAGTGAGACGTCGTGGTGTCGAGT
Organism: Zhengitettix transpicula; assembly: GCA_037074705.1. NCBI lineage: Eukaryota > Metazoa > Arthropoda > Insecta > Orthoptera > Tetrigidae > Zhengitettix > Zhengitettix transpicula. The sequence continues at coordinate 180,305,026 of CM073591.1, read as the reverse complement.
TTTGAAGCAGAGTCTTTGAGAGAGCTTTATGTGTTTTTTGTGTTTTTACTTCGTGGGATACGATGTACGTCAGTGGGATTTAGTTGTTCTTTTTAGACTTATTTTAGAGTTTTGTACTTTTCTGTCGTTTTAAATTTCCTTTATCCCTTACAGTGCAAAATAAAATGATCAAATGTGAGCGCAGAAAGTGATAGTATACATGAATTTAATGAAAAGTGGGAAAATTATTTTCATTTATTATTCATTCCATTAGTTCCCGGTCGAGGAAATAGAATATGTCATAATATAAATTACAAGAAAAGAATAAAATATTAATAATACAATGTTTAAAAAATAAACATTTACATAACAAAAAATATATATAATTTAAAACAACGTTACCTATACTAATATAACAGTAATTAAAGAAATGATTACTATATCAATCTGCAATTTTCATTCGGCGGAGTTTTCAGCAGAAAGTTTTACTTCACTTCCCGTCGAACGTGAAAATAAGGCGGCAGTTAAATTCTAAAAGATTGTAATCGTTAATGTATATGATTAAAAGGAAGGGTGGGAAAATTGAGCCCTGAGGGACACCGCAGGTTTCCCATGGTCACAGTTATCATTTATAACAAATTCATCAGGAAAACAGTTTTTTATCGGTTGTGAAAGTACTTTGTCGCAGAATAGAAGACATGATCTTAACAGACACTGTAAAACACAGCATCAGACTTACACAGAAGGCTTAAGTTGACTCTTTGGTCTGAGTTGCGAAAAGAATATACCACTGTGATCAAAAAGTAAGGTGAAATTGTCATTTAAAACTCCTGGGTATTAGGAAGGCAGGTAATTTTTTTCCCTAGTTTGGTGGGACTGTTTATAATATTTGCCAAGCATCTGTTTGTTAAAAGGTTTAATTATCTCCGAGTTACACGTGTTTCTGTAAACTACCAAAAGTGAATTTTTCGATTTTTACAATGGGTGATTTTGTTGAGCAAAGAAATTGCATCAAATTTTGTTTGCGGAACGAATATTCTTGTGCGGACACGATGAAAATGTTGCAGAAGGCCTTATTAACATTTTAATTGATTTTAGTGCTAGTTTTTTTATTTGAATAATACCTGAAGAAGATACGAACATGTATAGAAATGCCGTTACGCTATAAATAATTATAAAAAGTGTCTATATAAAGTCAATATTTAATTGATTAATTCTTGCAAATCTTTTTTTACTGAAATATATTAAAGGTAATCATTTTTGTATGTAAAAGGCAAGTATGCTGTAACATAAACGAACAGTATTAAATAGAAATATTTTTCATAGTATTTGCTTTACTTGAGAACACATTCAAAATGATATTTAATATTTGATATAAACTTTTATAAATAAATAAGCAATACAGCCAATATGTCGGAATAAATTGTTAACCAAAAAAGTCGTTTGAATGCAACGTTACCTCCACAATTTTGGGACTTCTTCTGGTAATCACGTAAAACACCTAAATAACCAAATTTATATGATAAATTAGAAATGTAAATTGAACCTTATTCCCATATCATTCACACCGACAAAATATAATTAAAAATTTCTGGTACTCTGCTCCAGCTTGGATTTGACAAGTGGCAAACGCAGAGTAAGACTTCTCACTCGGGTAAGTTCCATTCAAGCTAAAAATATCAACTGTGAACGGAGAGGCTGTTGATGCGATTGTTTGAGACCGGAAAATTTCAACGTCATTCTTACAGTTTACACTCGTATCTGGTACGTGGTGAAGTGTTTTCAGTTAATATTTGTGAATTAATGTTTAACAAAGGGCTACTTTTAACTTACGTGGAGAAAGATAAAATACCTAAGATGAAGAACACGATGGACTATTCTACGACATATATAAATGATACTAGATTTCCAACCTCCTGTAGTGTGGGGGTTCACATGACTGCCTCGAATCCCGGCGAGGGCGTGGATATTTGTGCACGTGAGAAATACTCTCGTCAAATCAGTCCCGACAAGGTAAATTGAGTTCCCCTAATGAGTCGCTAACAACCGCAGCTGTTGATGCGACTATAAATAAAACAATATAAAAAATACTAGATTGAACTAATAAAAAATTCGCTTAACTACAGATACAAAAGGATTACGAAGAAAAAATAAACGTAAGCCGCTTCCATCAGTACGAATTCAAAGTTAATAAGCGAACGTTTTATTATGTTTATGGAAATCCGTGAGGTATCTCTCTACCGACACTATAGGGGGTATCTAGACTTCATTCTACACACACTTTTCTACCTGCTGTGCTACATACTTCGGTCGATTGATCTAAATTTTTAGCAGACTATTTTGCTTATTAAAGCGAAATAGTATCAGAGAAAGAAGCAAGAATGAATCCAAAAACCTTCGGCTGTTGATTCAACACTTGTCGACAAACAACATCCTCAAAATGCCATTTTCGACCCTCTATCAACTACGTACGTGGGACATTACGTTTAGCCATTATTTCGTGTCTTGAGCGAGTAATATCACTGTGATCAAAAAGTAAGGAGAAATTGTCATTTAAAATTCTTGGGTATTATGAAGGCAGGTAATTTTTATCATCTAGGTTGGTGGGACTGTCTAAAATATTTGCCAAGCGTCTGTTTGTTAAAAGGTTTAATTATCTCCGAGTTACAAGTCTTTCTGTAAACTTCCAAAAGTGAATTTTTCGATTTTTACAATGGATGATTTTGTTGAGCAAAGAAATTGCATCAAATTTTGTTTGCGGAACGAATATTCTTGTGCGGAAACGTTCAAAATGTTGCGGAAGACCTTTGGTGATCAAACTATGACACAAAAAAAACCGTTTATAAATGGTACAACGAGTTCAAAGAGGGCCGAGAACGCGTTGAAGACGAACCGCGCTCTGGACGACCATCAACGTCTACCGACGAGGGCCACGTCCAAAACATCAAAGATTTGGTGCTTGAAAATCGTCGATGGACAATTAGAGGTCTCGCTGATAGTGATGGTATATCATTTGGCTCAACCCAAACCATTTTGAAGAATGATTTGCGTCTCAAAAGCGTCAAGTCTCGATTGGTGCCAAAATCGCTCAATTTTTTGGAAATAAAGCGTCGCGTTGATGTGTGTGAAACTTTTGACTATCAGGACCCTCGAAATGCATCATTACTGGAGACGAGACTTGGATTTACGTATACGACCCTGAAACCACCGACCAATCCAGCGAATATCGTGCAAAAGTTGAAGCAAGACCGAAAATCAAGGTGATGTTGACAGTTTTCTTTGATTATCGTGGTGTGGTGCACTATGAATTCCTTCCACCGGGCCAAACTGTCAACAATGAATATTATTTGAGTGTTGTGCGTCGTTTGCGTGAAGCTATTCGTCTGAATTATGGGCGAATAACTCTTGGTTCCTTCATCACGATAATGCACCATGTCATACTGCATTGGTTCTTCGCGACTTTTTTTGCCAAAAACTCGACTCATATCGTTCTGCAACCACCGTATTCGCCTGATTTGGCTCCGTGCGACTTCTGGCTATTCAGCAAACTCAAAAGGCCAATGCGGGGACACCGTTTTGACACGATTGAGGAGATAAAAACCGAATCGAAGAAGGTCTTGAAGGCTATACCAGAAAAAGACTATTCCGACTGTTTCGAGGACTGGAAAAAGCGTTGTAAAAAGTGCGTTTTATCGGACGGGGATTACTTTGAAGGGGATGAAATTGATTTGGAAGAATAAATAAAGAATTTATATTTTATAAATAAATTCACCTTACGTTTTGTTCACAGTGTTATGACTTTGAAAAATGAAAAAAAAATTTGAAGTATACAAAATATAATTAAAATGAAAAAATTTACGTCTGATTGAAAATAATGAATATGAAAGATAGACAATTCAGACAAAAAGGGTAGGATAAAAGCCACACACGTTTCTGTGATCCTTGTACCTTTCGTCAGGTGCTAAGAAGATCCTAGAGAAACACAACTGTTTGTTCTGACGGGCGATAAATTGTTAAGCCTTATCAGCAAATATTTACACGCCAACTCGATGATAAAGGTATTGAAAGAGAAGCAGACAGATATGAGATGTATCGAGGAACTTTTCTCAGAATATAACCCAGGAATTTGAAGACCTCGTCCATTCTTGTACTTTATTTTGTCTTTGTTTGGATGAGGTTGCACAGTTAAACCCTTTTATTAGAGGAATTCATTATACTTTTAATATCTTTGAAGAACTCACCAGTATGGAATTATAGCAAGGTAAAAGAAGAGAATCCAACAGAAAAAAGTAATATCAATGCCTAGAAAATCTATACTAAAATATCACTTCATTTAACACTGAGGCACTGTGTGGCAAAACTTTAAATATGCAACATGTTATGTTACCGGTTGTTAAATGTGTGGATAAAAGTACAGCAAGAGAATTAAACAGACGACAATTAAGAGAATATTGTTATTTGTTAGATTTGGAATATGGTGATCTTAACCTACACATTGTCAAGTTCGCTAGCTTTCTGAGTAGTTTTTGGAAATTGAAAAATGCTGTTTGTAATTTTTTAAAACAGTAACATGAATTACCCGATAAAAGAGCCCTATTATTTCGCGTCAACTGCCTGTTTGATTTGGCTTTTTGTTTTGGTTGATATTAATAGGCATTTCATTGATCTAAATTTAAAACTACAAGGCTAGAAAAGGTTAGTTCGTAGCGTAATAAATAGTATCAGTTCATTTTGGAATTAAACTGTTTATCTCTCAGAAAATAAGGATTTGAGTCAATGCTTGAAAGAGCAGAGAATAATAGCAATTTAATAAAAAATAAATATTTAAAAATCGAGATATTGCAACGGACATTTTAAAATTGCATTCTCACCTTTTATAAACTCACTTTTACTTAGTGACAAAACACTGGAACATTCAAAAGGAACATATTGGTTTAGAAACAAATTCATTCTTAAAAATGAAATAGTTAGCTTTACAGATCGAAATGCTTTTTAGTTAATTCATTTCTGGCGTTCATTACCAAACGAACATTTTCCAGAGTTACGAAAATTTAGCAAAAAGTAATAGGTGTCGCTTTGGAACGACATACAGATGCGAACAAGAATTTTTATCCATGAAATTGATTCGAAAGTAAACAATATGGGGAATAACTGATTCAAAGTTTATGAATTCTTTGCTGCTCTCAGTAACCAAGTGAACGCCACAATGTGTGGATTGCCCTCATGTAGGCTGTTTCTCTAAAAAATTAAAAAGAAAAACTTGCTCAAAAGTTTTATTACTGGTAAGTAATGTTTATATTGTTTTACTTAAAATAATTTAATTATTTGAAAAGTTAATCATGTGTATAAACGAATTCCATTAAACAAGCAGAGAGCACAGAAAAATCCCAGTTCCAAGCTGATCTCGTTCTCAGTGCCAACTGTCGTCGGAAGTTAATTAGACTTTCTGGCAGCTATAGCATCATCATGAAGTGATCACCCTCTTGTACAGGAAGATCATTCCTGACTGTTATAGATTGGTGCTTCACGAAACTGGCGTAAATAATTCATTTAACTCCGTGATTAAGTTATTCCTTTTCCTCCCCTAAACGAAGTACATTCTTTCCTTATCTCTATTTACTAACCCGTAACCATGAACGTAATACGGTGTGTAAAGGTGCGTAGAGTTTGCAAAAGGGTGGCCACCCCTGCCCTACACAAAAGCCATTTTGCGTGTTGCTTTCAAGAACGGGCACTCAATTTTGTACATTTAACGGCTTATTTAAATCATGTTATCTGATATTAGATAAAGAAAAATGTAAGTACACGTAACTGAATCGGGAGATAATTGTCATAGTTCTTGAAAAAAAAAATTTCCTAAATATGAATTTTAATTAATACTGGTAATAAATCGATACCTACTAACGTGATATCAAGAAACTGACAACAGTTTCTTTTACTTAAAAAAATCTTAATACGAAGACATTATAAACCTTTAAATTAGATATATTGTTTACTGAAGGCAGAAGAGTATATTTGACATTAATCATATTAGAATTAGAATCAAAGTAATACTAATTAATGGATTAAATGAAATTCATATGACCAAAATACTTAGCAGTGGAACTTATTGTTGCATCTGAAAAGTAAAAGGAAACGTGCTCATCTTATCATATTTTCTTTATGTATTTCGCACAATTGGAAGACTTGGAAGTATCGGTGACTGCACGAATCAATGTATTTGAAAAAAAATTATACCTTCACCTTTATGACGTGTCACGTTGGCCTCAAGCATAATGAATTCAGAAATGACCGTGACAACGGATTTCAACGTTATTGTTTGCAGAGTTCTCTAACACTTCTACGGAACTCTTGCTGCATTTCATTCAGCGTGAATTTCCCGACGGAGTGATTTATTACCAAAGGACTTTTCTTAAGTAGTACCAGAAACACGACTCACCGTGATCACATATCTTCACTTTACATCAATTTCTCACTAATGTGATGTATTAATTATGATGACGTAAACACAGAAGATCAATAATATGAGTCTATGCTTTTCAGCAGCGGATCGTGAGTTTTTCTTACGTTATGAGCAACCTCACTACAAGAAACAATTTTTTACGAGGATAATTATGTAAAAAATTAATACTACAACACCGATAGTGTTATAAATATTGGATGCATTTCGAATTCTGTCTACATAATTCCTAATGTCTAATTTTGGAACAAGCCACGCATGGCAGTATAACACGATCGTGCAGTAGATATTCGCACTATGACCCCCCATAATTATTTTTTCTCTTTTAAGTAACCTTTGCCTGTTACTTTTTTAAAATACTACCAAAATTATATATTTTTCTTTATTTAAACAGCAATCAGAAACACATATTCAATGAGCTACTTTTGTTGACTTAGATTTCATTTACTTAATTGAATTCATTACTGTCCTGATGGGATCCTCTACAATGATCGTTCCCCGGTTACCACGTTTTCAGGTCAATTGGTCAGCATTTCTTGAGTCTCCTGTTGATTTTATATTCCAGCAATGGGTGTCTGAGTGTATTCGTATCTATTTCAAGTCTGACATGGTGTTTCATTGCTCTCTCTTGAATTAAATCCTTGATGAACGGTATGCGTAGATCGTGTTGTAATGTTAGGTTAATCACGTGTAAAGGAAGATTCTCGATTGCGATTTTTGTATCTTGACCATATTATATTTTCTAGCACATCCCCATAATTCAATTCCAATTGTCCAAATCGGTTTGATGACAGCTTTATATGTAATTATTTTATTTTATAAAGACAGTTTAAACCTTCTACCCAGAAGCCAGTATAGCTAATGAAGGCGTATTTCCATTTGTTTCTTCTTCTTTTCTATATGCACTTTCCAAGTTAGTTTTGAATGCAGATGCATTCCAAGATATTTTAATTTATCTATCTATTCCTGATATATTAAGGTGCTCTTGTAATAAGCTTGCTGTTATGGGATCTTTATTTATGGCCGTGATAACTGTATCATCAGCTAATGTTCCTGTTATTTTATTTATGGTTATAGGAAGATCGCAAGTATATATTAAGTATAAGATAGGTTCATGGACGCTACCTTAGGGAACGCCAGCTTTAATTGTGTGAAAAGTGCAAGTTTCGCCGTTTACTCTCGTTCTGAATTCACGTTTCTCGAGATATGATTATAGACGCTTATTTATATCATGTGGTATTCAAAATAAATTAACAATTTAATAAAAACCAAGCCCCACGTTGAGGTTCAAATTTGTAGTGATTACATATGAAAGTTAATTTAATAAAAACACGGTCAAAATGTGCCCCACGTTAAGACGCCAATTTGTGGTACTTACAAAAGAAAGTTAATTAAATCGCCACGTTGAGGCGCCAATTTGTAGTAATCACAACTGAATCAAAGTTACAGCCTCACGTTAATGCGTCAATTTGTAGTAATTTAAATATTAATATGATAGCATGTTTTAATAAGAAACAAGATTTTAAAGTAGACAAACAAATTAATTTATTAACGCAAAACAATTAAATTGTACACAAGTTATTTAGGCAAATAAATTTTAATTTACATTATCAATTAATCTTTTACAATAAAATGACTATATCTCAACATTGTTTACTGGGCCTTTAATAAAGAAAATACTTGTTAACAATGAAATTTTATGAAGCTATCATGGACTTAATTCATCAACAGATTATTACAATGCAAAACATAGAATATGAACTTTAAATTCTGAACGAAAATTCGAAATCTGACGACAATATCTTTACTCATGAGTTTACAAATAGTAATTCTGTGTAAATTTAACATACTGTCTCTCGTACTCAAGGAAATTGTCTCGTTCGTACAAACATACTCACACATTTTATAGACAGGCCATTATATTCACTGACTCTAAGTAACACTTTTAGTTTTGCAAAAGTTGGTTCACTATTCGTTTACAAAATCCTATCGGCTCGTTCCGAAGATGATTAACTGCTGGAAGCAGTTACCTGTGCTCCCAAGATCGAAGAAAGTGTTCTAAATCGAAAATATAATGATTTAGATTCAACACTCTGAATATTTAGCGTTGAATATTACGTGGTTATCTCACAGACTTGTAAAATGTTCTAACTGATTTAGCTGTGGTTACATGTATCCAGACACTTTCTGGATTTTATAATTTTCGTCTGTCCACTGCTATATCCCCGAGAAGACTGGCGCACAAACTGCGTCTAGCAAACCAACAACTACAATACCAGCAAGCATTGCATTCTTGCCACATTCTTGTGTACAACTTGTGTGTTTTATGTCGCTAACAATGCGAGTCCAAATTTTTGTTTATTAATTAATTAGTTCCTCTTAATTACCACAATATATTGGTAAATAATTACTAAAGAATTTCTTTTATTTAAGATTTTCTGTATTCAGTTCGGAAATACAGGCGATATATTTCTATTACGCCCAATGTTTACGAAAATTTAACCCTGGGTAAAATGAGTCTCGAGGAAAGATATAAAAGTCTTGAGAAGTTCACACAGATAAATGAGTAGCAGAGTGTCAGCCAGAGGGCAGTAGGACAGTCTCATGCCAGAGGATGTGGCGGTGTTTACGTTATGTCTGGGAAATATCAGTCGAGTGACGGGTCTTGGGCCAGGTGGACTTGAGTCGGTCCAGATGCGTCGTTGGTTTTTGGTTGTGAAGTCACTCTGATTCTGGGCAATTTTCTGCGTTGTAGTTGATCCGACTGATATCTTTTGAAGGACGTTGTTTCTGCATGTGGATTTATTATAACGAATCTCACTCGAGGTTTAGATAAACTTGCCAAAAGTTGGTAAAAGGCCACGGGAGATGGTAATCCTGTGTTATGCCCTCTATGTATGATAGCTCTGCCAACAAATCCTATCTCCACACCTCCTATAGTGGCTCTGGGCAATACAGCTTGCTGTAGCAAAGTGGAAAAGGGTGTTTAATTTAAGGTTGTAAGATTGATTCTTTTTTTTAAAAAAAACAAGGTGAGCAACATTTTCCTCGGCGCCTATCTGATTCATTCGGACTGATTCAATCAATTCCCAAATTTCCGAAGTTTGTTCCGAGCAATAACAAACGAGTTACAAGCATAGTTGAGGTGTGCTGGGTTACTTGAGGATCGCATTTGACGTTCCAAGATATTTTGGTTTAGTTGTAGTTGTGTATAATAATTAAGCGTTAGATTTCTATTGTAAATCGTTCCATAGTTTTATGGAAATTCCTATATTCTATTGGAGGCCCGTAGGTGAGTCTGAGATATATTACTCTTAAATTAATGTTTATTACAAATTGACGCCCAACGTGGGGCAATATTTATAAAAAATTAGTGTTTATCATAATTTGGCACGCCAACGTGTTGGCACGTTTCTCGTAATAAAGTATAGGATTTATTTTGTTTACTACATAATTTTGCGCCCAAAATTACTACCTTTATTAAAGATAATTTATTTTGAACATTACTAATTGGCGCCCTACGTGGGGAATTTTGTTAACTTCTCTAATAATTTCCAGTATTTATTTTGAATATTACTGTATATATGTTGTGGTAATTAAAAGAAAAGCATGAATTAATACACAAATATTTTGACTCGTATTGATAGCAGCAGAAGGCACACGGGTTGTATCAAAGGATGATGATGCAATGTGGGGATAATTGGGGGGGGGGGCAGATGGCAGATTAGACGAGGGTGTGGGAAAAGGACGCCAGAACTTTGTGGGGAGGAGTGCAAAAGTCAAGGAAATATAGAAGAGGAGACGTCGTGAGAGAGGCAGTCTGGCAGTAGAGTTGGTCTGTGGTGGATTTCGAAGTCGTCGTGAGAGAGGGAGTCTGGTAGTAGAGTTCGTCTGTGGTTGTCCTCGAAGTCGTCGTGAGAATAAAGTCTTCGTGAGCAGTTTCTGAGAGAGCTACGAGTGTCATGAATATTTTCTTTATTGCATGGTAAAAATTTGTTTAAAGAGTATTTGTTTTATTAAAGGCCCAGTAAACGACCCTGAGAAAAAGAAAATTTTATTGTAAAACATTAATTAATAACTGTTGTAAAAAATCCATTTGATAACTTTGTAAATTCAATTGTTTGTGTGTAAATAAATTTTAAAATCTCGATTCTTACTAAAACACCCAATCATTTTAAAATTTGTGAGTTCCACAAATTGGCGTCTTCAACGTGTGGCTTTCTTCGTAAATTAAATTGAAAAACAGTAATTTATTTGTATTTATTACAAATTGGCGTCCGAACGTGAGGTAAAACATATAAAAATTGTAGTTATATAAATGGTTTACTACAAAATTGACGCTCCAAAGTGGGGCTAAACTGAAAATATTTTGTATTATTACAATGTATATATATTGTAATACCAATTAAACAAGCCATTAATTGTTTTAATATAATTAAATTGTTAGCGGTACGAATGCGTAAAGGCGACAATCTAGGCGGGTTTTTCCTTTGTTTAACAATGGAAACTGAAAAACCGCGCGCTTGGAGAACGGCAGTCTGGAATCGGCGATGGCAGGTGAAGGAGTCTAAAAATCTGCGTACGAGAGATGAAACAGTTAAAAGTCGACGGGGAGATATAATACAGTTCAGTTCACCTAGAGCAACAAACAGTAAAGTCTGCAGATATAAAGTACGAATGGCGAGATCCTGTATTTTTAGATGAAAGCAAGCAAATATTTTTACGGACAGATTGACATAATAATTTGTACACGGTGAAGAAAATGGCTGCTTCACGCTGATTGAACAATTTTCGCATAGAGGAGACCGGCATCCACTAGCTGACCAAAGGGGGCGGCTCATCCGAGGTTCCAGATAGCAGAGGACGAGTATTTCAATCGTGTGTGTTAAAAATTTCAATGAAATGTAGAGTCTGTGTAAAAATGGCTTTTTAGTGTGGTAGTTCAAGCTACAAGATAGATCTGGTACCAGACAGACATTCCGTGAGTAACAAAAGTTTTATACAAATTTGTAAACGATAATTAAAAAGGTATAGTCAGATTTCGTTCAGTTTTCGTTTCATTTAGTTTTCTTCTGTTTCACTTATCTTCATATTGTTTTAGGTTAACTTTTTATATTTTAATTGTTAATTATCAGTTTATACATTGCTTTTGTTTTAATTATCAAACCCAGTGGTGACCCTGAGATATAGAGATCCGACGTATTCGATTTTATTTATATAAGAATTGTATTTTCATAAACGCCACGAATTAATAAATGAAAAAATAAAGTATTTTTTGTTTACTGGATGAATTTCGGCGTGCAAAATAGATCTCATACAATGTAAATTTATCAACAATAAATTTTTAAATATAAATAAATTTTCATTAATTGAGTCATTAATTAACCCTAATCAAGGTGTTTATTACATAAATGGCTTCACCAACGTGGGGCAAAATTAAACGATAACTTGTTGTTTATTACAATATATAGTGTTTGATGCTGTAGAAATGATAAATTGGGATTATGACTTGAAGGGATGTGATATGCGGAATGTAACTGTTCTAATAATTTTGCCACCGTTGGAAGTGAACTTATTTGTCTGTACGAAAGTTACATTATTTAGGTATTTTCCAGGCTTCGGTATTAAAATTACTTCTGAGAGTTTAAGTTTTTGTGGCCCGTGTTGAAGTTTGATTACTTTGTTAAAAATATATGTTAGCATAACAAATCCAAAATATATAATAATATTTTTGTTTTTAAAATATAAAATATTTTAAAATACGTTTTTTAATTACTGAACGGTTGAAATTTATTTTTATTTCGGTCCTTACGCCCCCTGATGATGTCATAGCACGTCATGGCCCTGTGCTGTCTGTTAGGTAGCACCTTGGCTAACTTCCTCTATCGTTCCACATCCCCCCTTTCAAATCCCTTTCTATGCTATTAAAGGGGAGTTGCCACCATGTGGATTACACTCATGTAGCCTGTTACCTAAAAAAATTAGTAAGAAGCTCCGTTTAACATATATATTTTTTTGAATTTATTGATTAATACGTTCATCGTGTTTTATTTCTGTTGGAAGTGTATTATATAGTCTTATTCCAGAATACTGAATACTTGAATCGATAGTCTATGGTTTACAGATAATAAAAACGAATGATTTCGTGTATTCTAATTATTTGTGGTTAGTGAAATGTGTCGGTGCTACTTACTATTAGGACATTTCAAATGTTATTGTTATCAATTCTAATCCATTTGGATAAATGGTTTATTATTTTTAAATTGGATTAGAACTAGGTATTTATGACCCTGTTGGCAATTATATTAATATATTACAATGAAACTCAACTGGGGAATCTCGTGCAGGGTCGGACTAGATTGCAGTGACATTTAGCGGAACATTGTTCTCACCGTTTGTTACATGGCACGTTCGGTCTTGATGGAGTGGTGATGATTCTCTCCGGTTGTCTGTACATGTTAGAATGTATCGCAGTTTCTAACTAGGTGTGAAGTTAATAACCGCATTCGCACTTTATTTCAGTTGAAATCCACGTTGTGCTTGTTGTGCAGGAGTCCACACTGGTTCCGTATACAAGGACTACGGACTGCTTAAGAACGGCTTCCCCGCGGAGTCTGTGAGCAACGGCTCCGTGCTCGTGGTGAAGACTCACGAGTGGGGTCCCATGGCCAGGGCGCCCTTCAGCAAGGCCGTGCTGCTGATCCGAGAACCCGGACCCGCCATACAGGCAGAGTTCAACCGGCAGAGCGGCGGACATGTCGGATTCGCCTCGCCGGACCGCTACCGTCGCAACCGAGGAAAGTGTGAGTCAGATTAAAAATAACAGGGCACAAAATAAACATTTCCAATAATCAGAAAAATATTACTTATATATTTTACTCTGCCCCTATTATCTTAGTTCTTTCTGTATACATACTAAACAATTTTTTTATTGATATATCTACATTTATGTTATATATATTTATATTAAAACAAATATTTATATTAAAATAAAATTCTATTTTGATCCATGTACCTTTTAAGATGTCATAATAAGCCATTACTCTTAAATGCTACCCTCTTTTATTTGCCACTAGCTGGGTGCCCGGAGTTGCCCGAGATGTCATTTATCCATAACCCCCGATTTGACTCCAATTTCGGTTGCTTTTGGGCTATTTTCATATAACGCTCCTCAAACCCTTTCCCTAAATGTGCTCACTTCCCATGCCGAAGGGGCTTGAAGTCACTGACCGATATATCGGCCGTTTTTACATGTTAGAAGATGACAACCTGTGCGACAATCAAAAGGTATTTATACGTAAAAATCGGCGGATTACATTGTCTGAAAATGTCTATCCCTGCCAACCACCTCCCTACCCCGTCGCGTTCCCCAGCTTGTCACAATTAGACTCAGCGACATTCAGAGTCTCTGAAATGATTGTTTTTGCGTTATTTTTATGTAACGTACCTCCACCCTACCCCTAAGCTTGCTCTCCTCACAGGGGTTGAAATTATACACAAACAACATCGGTAAAAATACTATCAGTCATTAAACCCAGGAAATAATTATTTCACGCAAATATCGACCGTTTAACATGTTTGAAAATTTCCATCCCCGACCACTCCCGCTTGGAGGACTTAAACGGTAAATTGAATGATTCAACTGAAATCTCGAAAGTTTTTTTGCGTTATTTTTATGTAATGCCACTCCACGCCCACCCTTAAGGTTGCACCCCTCCCAAGCCCAAAAGCGATTGAAATTATACATAAAGAACATGCAGAGAAACTTAATGAATCTCATTGATACCGAAATATATTTAATCGACGCAAAAATCGGCCGGATAACATGTTTGAAAATTTCTTCCGCCGCCCAATTCCGCCAGTCCCCTAACACCTCCGCACACTACCAACCCCCGTGCGTTGACCACGTTGTCACCTACATCCATAGCTCTGATTTGACTCCAATCTCGTTTTTTCCCGTAATTTTTATGTAACACACCTCCACCCGTACCATCCGTTCCGTTGGTTGTCATAAATATACTCAGTGACATCCATAACTTGAATTTGACTCCAATCTCTGTTGTATTTGTAATATTTTCTTGTAACGCCTTTCCACCCCAAGGCCTAAGGGTGCTTCTTTCCCACGTTAAAGTGGGTTTAAATATTACTCATATTACATAGGTAGAAACTCTTTCAAACTCTTAGACTACTAAAAATATTTATCCGCCTAAAATATCAGTGGTTTAACATGTTTGAATATTACCACCCCTATCCCTAAGCGTGTTCCATTCTCATGCCGAAAAGGGGTTGAAATTTTACAAACAACATCGGTAGAAATAATATCAACGTCATTGACCCCGATATTAATTATTCCAGGTAAATATCGACCATTTATCGGGTTTGAAAAATTATATATATATATATATATATATATATATATATATATATGGTAATATATAGACGGATTTCAAATTGAATTTGGTTGTCTTCAGCGCATAACGTCACGTTGGATGCTAGTAGGTTGTGGATGTCAGAGTCGAATCCGTCAAAGATATTTTTGGATACACTAAGGAAGGGGCATCCCGAAAATTGCGAATTTATGTGAAACATGGATCAATGCTTGCTGTAGAAAACATAAGATTAATATAATGTAGAAATACACTTGCATATGTTTACAGATCTTGCTTTGATATATAATTTCAGGTTCAATATCTGATGTAAAAATTGTATTTAATATTTCAAGGTATAATTTAGACGATTGAGCTGCTGAACGTCTACCACCCTCAGGGACGGGCGTAGAATGCTAAAACGGTCGATATTTGCGTTGAATAAATATTTTTCGGGGTTAATCAGATTAATAGTATTTTTCCCAATGTTTGTATATAATTCCAACCCTTTTCGGGATAGGAGGGAAGCACCCTTAGAGGTGAGCGTGAAGGAGCGATACAACAAAATAATGCGAAAACAACCGGCATTGAAGTCGAATCTGTGTTTATGAATGCCGCTGAGTTTAATAGCGACATTCAACTTTCCGACTAACCCCCAGCGGCGGAGATAGAAATTTTCAGACGTGTTAAAACGGCCGATAAATTTTCGCTGAAACAAATTTTGAGATAGATAGCGATCTAAATGTAGCTCAAGCGCTTAGTTTTAAATAACCAATCTCACAACCCTAAATTAAACACCCTCCTCCACTTTGATACAGCAAACTGTATTGCCTAGAGCCACTATAAGAGGTTGGAGATAGGATTTGTTGGTAGAGCTATCATAGAGTAGACCGCATTACACAGGATTACCATTTCCCGTGACCTTTTACCAACCTTTGGCAAGTTTATTTAAGCCTCGAGTGAGATTCGTTCTACTAAATCCGCATGAAAAAGCAACGTCCTTCAAAAGATAGCACTCGGATCAACTACAACGCAGAAAATTACTCAGGATCAGAGTGACTCCACACTCTAACAAAAACAAAACCCAACGACGCACCTGGACGGAATGTCTCACTTTAGTCTGCTCAGCTGAAAACTAACACTCGACTGGGCGCTTACGCTCAACTGCTGACTGACGCTGTCTGGCGCTCGACCACCCTTAGACTGACTTTTGTGTTTACTTCTCAAGGCTTTTATACCTTTACCTCGGGACACATTTTCACCCTGGGTTAAATGTTCGTAAACATTGGGAGTAATGGAAATATATCACCTGTATTGCCGAACTGAAGACAACTCCTTAGTAATCTCTACAATATATATATATATATTTAATAATTTTTCTTTAATATTATTTGTGGCCAGATGATTGTTTGGCGCAAGAGTGCAGAGATTGAAAATGTTTCTACGCTATTATTGACGGCAAAGCGTAGGTAATACATACTTTGGCGGAAACAAACATGTGTTTTTGGAGACTGACCAGTATGGTCATGACGAGTCGTGAGTCGTTTGTGAGCCTGACCAGAGACTTGGATGAACGTGTCTGTTTTAAGGGCTTGACCAGTGTGGTTATCGCGAAAGAGTGTGTTGGTCATTGAGTACGAGTTTGGTTTGGAGTGCAAACGATAATGTTTTGAAGTTAGTCTGAGGACTTTAACCGATCTAAAAAAAAGTGGGCGGCTAAAGTTTTTTAACACTTGTTAGAGAGCCGTCCGGTGGGCCGGAATTTTGTGATGTGAAACGTTATAGTTATCAGTGTTATGGCCGGTAGATTAAATATTTTCTTTAAAATAAAATAACTGTGGAGTGCACAAATCGGTACCAGAGCAGCTCTAAATAAAATGGTATGTAGAAACCTTGTTTTGCAAACTTTTATGTCAGATTTCGCTAGATTTTTGTTTGATTATTTTATATAATTTTGTTATTGTAAATTTAATTTGTATTTCTTTTGTAACTCTTTTGGTGCTGTAAATAAAATTCTCTGGTCTCAACCCGGGTCAATTGTTTGTTGAATAACAACGTTTCGACGGCAAGCTCCGCCATCGATTCAGGTTAACTGTGACAGTTAACATCACAGTTAACCTTATGACGATGGCGGAGCTTGCCGTCGAAACGTTGTTATTCAACAAACAATTGGCCCGGGTTGAGACCCGAGAATTTTATCTACAACAGACTCCCCGGGAAAGCCGTCGCTCTCTTTTGGTGCTAATTGCAAATCACTATCATTATTAGAGGCCCAGTAGGCAGCTCTGAGGTTTTGAGTATCATTAAAGCTGTGGAAATTTGTTAAAGAAATAAATATGTACAAAAATTAAATTAAATCGAAATTGTAAAAATATTTTTTTTGTTATATTTATAAATTTTGTTTAAATTCAAGAAAAAAATTCTATAAATTATCTTCTCCTTTATATACTTTTTTTTACTTCATATGCCACTCCAATATGTTGAAAGTAACTTTTCATTAATTAGTATACCACATAATTTGGCTTCAACGTGATGGCATTTTTCTTATTAATTTTATTTTAATATTACAATATATTGTAATAATTAAATATAGTGTGTGCGCTTTAAAATAAAAGATTATTAAGGGAAATCAATTAAACAAATTTATTAACAATTTTAAATACACAATAATATTTGGGATCTCAGGGTCTTAAACTGGGTTTGATAAATGGCTGAATTTATACAATCAAAATTACATTTACCTTTTATGGAAGTTAATGCGTCTGAAACATAGACGAAATTTGTTGTGGAAGAAATAATACTACAGATTGAATTTAAACAGTTTTAAATTTCATCAGGAATTAACGATCTCATTTTATCGATAATTAAATAATTAAAATTAAAGAACGATCTGACTTTTATCTTTTAAAAGTGGTTTACAATATGATTTTAAAGTTTTTCTACTTACGGCCGCCCAGGTCTTATTTTAGGTTTTTCGTGCATAAAATTTGGGGATATCACTGATTCTAGTACTCACAGACTCTAAATGTCAACAAATTCTAATTGGCGTAGTTTTGTTAGTTGGTCTAACACAAACTGGTACATTCTCGATGCTTTGCTGCAACCTGGATTTGCAGATCTCGTGACTTTAGTTGGAAATGTACTTCATTGGTTTGTCTTTGGCCAGCAGGTTGAATTTATGCTCGGCCACCGATTACAACATTAGTTTCACTCTCTCCTTCCCGACTGCAAAACTTTTTATAACATGAATTTTCTGGTCTTTACACCTCGCTGTTCTATGCCCGACTGCAAAACTTTTTATAACATGATTTTTCTGGTCTTTAAACCTCGCTGTTCTATGCCTGACTGTAAAACTTCGTCTCCTAGATTTTGAGCGCGTAAACTCTCTCAAACTGCCCAACAATGTTTTCTTTGCATTGCCGCCTTGTTGCGGTGTCCACTCTATATCCACTAATAATGAGTCCTCTACAATCCAACTTTCCAATTAGAACAATGTCTTAATTACCAATTACTACAATATATTTAAGTTTCGGTAGTAAAAAGAAAGTGAAAAGCTGTAAAATTATGAAAGTAGTTTGGTATTGGTTTGACTTATTGTAACTCTATAAACTATATAATACACAAAAAAATTGGATCTATAAAATGCTTTCATAGTAATTATTTAAAAAAATTGCGGAGTAATTTAATTTGACTGCTGACAGTGAAGTTCTCCATTGCTGGTTTTCCGTTGCAGACTGGCAACAGTTCGTAAAAGATAAGCTGACGGCGTGGCGTCGCACGAACCTGGATTGGCTTCGGAACTTCACGGGTCCCGTGGAGGTGGTACGGTACGAGTCTCTGCTGACCGGGGACTTGGCCATCTCCTTGGGACGCCTCCTGTCCTTCCTAGGCGTCGCCACCAGTGAAGAGCAACTTGCGTGCGCCGTGGCTCGTCGCGAGGGCATCTACCGGCGCCGACGCCGGGCCGTCGTCTTCGACCCGTTTACCGACGCCATGAAGGACGCTCTGCGACGCGAGGAGCGCGTCGTGGACGAGGCTGTTCGGGACTTTGTGCGTCTGCAGACAGGCCAGGAAACCAGCGTCTCCGGGACTCGGTGATACCGCAAATTCTAGCACGTTCCAAAAGTCAACGATATCACGACCTTCGGAATCCATCATTTATTTTACGGATAAAATGATATATTTTTATGGCAATTAAATAATAACTTCTATTTTATCGCACGTTTTCCGTGTGACACTGTAAGAGGTTCATGTAAGACAAACGCGACGGAGTGCTTTAATTTCCAACATTCGAAAGTTCAATGATGGCAGGGTTCAAATACTCTCTTTTGAATTTTCATGGGACGTGTTCTACCTGTAGTCCATAATCAGGCGTCCATGGTTCTCTATAACGACGTCTATCACTCTTACTTAAATATACCGGAGATAAATCGCAATGTGAGACTTGCAACACACGTCAAACTTGCCAAGTTTCGAGCCTTTCATAGACATTTTCTTTGGAAAGAACTTAATTTTTGATCATAATATTTAAATCTACATACTAACGCTAATTAACTGATCGGATACAGGAAGGTTCCTGATTGTATTTTCATCGTCAGGACGGTATTAATAAAACCCACGATACGTGCGTTACATAATTACGTGGTTGGCTTGCGGATACGTTTTAGGAATGGCACAAATCTATTTATGGTTACAATGAAGGAACATTTATTTAATAAAATAGCCTCCCTAATAAAAAAGGATTTGAATTAAACTTCTTGGCCGCTGTATTATAAATATAAATTCCAACTATTTTTTCACACCAATGTAAATTTTTATTAATGATCGGCAATTATGATTTAGAAAATTTGTAAAATCTTAGGCTTCATTTTCAAGTATCTAACGGTACCCGGAAACCCGCGGATAGATCCCTCACGTTTTACTTTTTACTTCTTAATTACAATATTAGAGTAATAACAGAAATGTGAATATAAAACTCGCCACCTAAGAAAACGTAGCCGTGTAATATTTACGACGTAGGTTTTTAACAATTTTACATTATTTGAAAGGTCTTAAAATCTGTTGTTCTTAATACGAGTAGAAAAAAAATTTCGAAGGAAGGTTCGTAACGATTGTTTTAAACGTGTTTCTTTCGCATACCTCAAGAAGACGTCACATATTTTTATTAACGTTTACATAAAGTAGTTCTACAAACGAAGATAATGGTGAATTGATAAAAACAAGTTATTTGAAAATATTTTAATCGTTGCTAATACAAAATCATTTAAATTGGTTTATAATAAAAAATTGAAATTAAAACTTACTTGAATATAATTAAAGGAAATTGACCAACAGCCGTAATATTTATTTATAGACATTAAAAGTTTTATATAATAACTAAAATCGTGGAGGTGATCTAATTTGTTACACTTAAATTGTTTAATTTGAATTAAAACATTTACAACACATTTTAATACACCGGACTAGAATCCAAACTCATTATTTGTATGTAACGCCCCTCCTCTGCACCTCAAAAGGCGGTCCCGTCCCATGCCAAAAGAGGTTGAAAATATACACAAAAATATCTGGAAAAACACTATCTATCCCAAAATTTGTTTCGGCGAAAATTTATCAGCCGTTTTAACGTGTCTGAAAATTTCCATCCCCGCCCCTGCGGGATAGCCGGCAAGTTCAATGTTATAATTAAACTCAGAGACATCCATAAACACAGATTCGACTTCAATGCCGGTTGTTTTCGCATTATTTTATTGTATCGCCCCTTCACGCCCACCTCTAAGGGTGCTTCCCTCCTATGCCGAAATTGGTTGGAATTATACACAAACATTGGGAAAAACACTATCAATCTGATTAACCCCGAAAAATATTTATTCAACGCAAATATCGACCTTTTTAGGATGTTTGTAAATTTCCACCCCCGCCCCTGAGGGTGGTAGACGTTCTCTCCTTTGGTGTAGATTTGTATGCGGAACATACATACACACGTACAGTGCAGTTTATTCATTAGATATATATAAAACTTTTAACGTTTATACATAAATATTCCGGCTGTTGACCAATTTCCACTAATTAAATTGGTTTATTCTGGCACACCCGCAGTCAGAAATGTTAACGAAGAACAGACATCAGCGTTTAACTACAAATCAACCGTTAAACGCAAGAATAGAAATTTAGCCAAGTCCTTGAGGCTTACCATTATCAACGCAGTCCCAGAAACAGTATCATCAATGTTTCATTAGAATACCTCCACTATTTCAATAGAATTTTAATCGTTTGCATTTTACGGCTGTCATTCAATAATTTAAATTAAGGTGGCTGTTGACTATTAAATGATGTCTGTTCATGAATGTTTTTAATCATTTTGAATTAGTTCACGTCCTTGTCGATTTAAATCGCGTGGGTACCAAAGAATTATGTCCATAGATGTCGATTATTACTTTCGTGTAATGTGAAGGTTTTTTCCTGCTGAATCCAACTTAAAAAAATATTAATCATAAAAGTAAATGAGATGAAGTATATATTTAACTTAATTATTTTATCTTACCTCACAATAATGAGTCACTGAGTTTACCTTAAATTGTATTTAAAAAACTGATTTTTCCGAAGTATTAAATGCAGCCTTGTCGTTAAAATACTGTTTTATCTTAGGAATTTGTGGTGTTTTGTCTTCAGCTATGAGATTTCCCTAACTCATTTGCCATAAAAATATATTATTTTTATCTTTTTGCTGTCTACGACGAACAAAGAGCAATACTAACATGCACAAATGACACAGCCCGCGAAAAATATATTACCGGGAATTCTAATGGCTTTGTGAAATTTAACTCAAAACGTGTGAGTTTTCGTACTGAAACTGACGTCAGAGAAATTACAAACAACGTTCTGCCCTGGAGTTGCTTACAGTGCCCAAATGAATTGGAGATTTTTGTATAAACATGGCTGTCGTTAAGCATATTATTGAAGTAACGCGTGTTGTACTGAATGCGTACGTAACGTATTAGCGTATTCATCGAGATTCCATTTATGTTCTGTGTCCGTAAATGTTGTGTAATTTGTGTAAAACGATGGATCAATATTTGTTTTCTTATAATTAATTCAAATGTAGATCTTTTTGATAGGCCACTTTCGTTAGCAGTGTTTAACAAAACGAGACGCTATTTTGTACTATTTGTAGTCCGTTTAGTCACCGGGGCGCAAGACTGTTACTAATATGAAGAAAAGAATTCTAACTGAACTACGAGTTCGGTTGCGATTTAATTGTTGAACAATCGTATCTATAGGTTTATGCATGTTTTAGATAAATAGTTAAGCTAGTACCTGCATTGTTGGACCATCTCACCAACAATTGAAAATGCTCAATTCTGAAAGGACACTATGGCAGGTTGAGAAACGTAGATGTTGGGAGAAGTAAGATGCGTTTCTCTATTCTTGTTGATGATTCAAACAAGCGTTCTAGTCTAAGACGATTGCCGTGTAGATGTAGAATCTGAGTCGTTTATATCATAAGAAGGCAATTTAACTGCCAAATCTTAAAGAGAGATTAAACTCAAAAGTTGTGATATATATTTTTACGAAATGAAATATCCTTTAAATGCTGATTTAGCTTTAATATAAAAGGGTTACATTTTTTTTCCAAATGTAAACAATGATGAATATTTTATATCCATCAACAAAACTGTTGTTTATTTTAACATACAGAATTTAATTCTGAATTAACAAGAATATAGTTTTAAATTTTAATTGATATTCAGTTTCTAGAAGGATACCATAAGCACTTCGGTTTGCTTTTCCTTTTTTGAAGGCCTAACTTGCACAATTTACTTAATTACAGAGCAGGACGATCAATTTTTTTTTAAAACTGTAATTTATTTTCCAGAGTTCTAGTCAACTTTACTGTAGTTAAATCAGTTGTTATAATTATTCATTTCAATTGTTTTAATAGCAATATTTGTAAATATTCGTCTCTTTTCAACATCTTTAATTTCAGAGCAGGTACGTTCATACAATCTATAATTAATATGAATTGACGTAGCATCGCTTCTTAGTGGAGCAAAGCAATATAACAATGGTCTATGAATGAATAGGTGCATAATTAATGTCGTTGGATGCCTAATAGGTACGCTGAATTTTTATTTATATTAAATAGTATGTATAATTTTATATATTATTTGGATACTTTTCGAGTTTCAAATGCAAGAAATTTTCTTCATCAAACTATTATATAGATTTTATGAATTAATGTAATAATTTGTAACGACATTTAACTATAAACTTGCTGTATTTTTTTTTGATTGGCAATTTAATTATTTTCAAACCCTCCTTTCAATTTCAGCAACGTTTTACAGTTGATATTTATCGACTACATGTCATGAGAATAATGCACAAAGAGTAAATGGGAACAAATAATGAATTCCTAGAACACAATTGTGGATATTATATTGCATATTAATTTTATAAACTTTCTCTACTTCAATTTTATATTTTGACATGAATCAATAAATCGATTAAATAGTAAAAGCCAAATCACTAATACATCAATAGAACAAGAAAACAACTAGAAATACGCAAAATACAAATATCAGAATATAAATAATAATATATATGAAAATGAGAAGGCGATTTGTAAATTACTACAAATGGAATATAAGAAGATACGTAAGTGAAAAATATTAATACATAGAAGAGAAAAAAACGTTATCAAATTGTGAAAACGTGATACTTAAAAAAAGTTCGCCTATATGAATACGTATTTTCTAATAAATGTTTTATGCTGAAGTAATTCAGATGACTTCGTTAATGCACCTTGAAGTAATAAAAAGAAACTAACACACGTCCATAAATTCACTGTTTTCTTAAATAAATCAAAAACCTTAAAAGTCGGTCAATTCTTATTTACTGAACTTTCACATGTCTACGTAATAAAAAATTACTCAGGAGCTTTCGTTCTTTCGAACATATTCATGCGAGTGTTACAGGTGAAAACAGCTCCGCTCTACTTCAACCTCAACAACACTCAATATGTTCGAAAGAATGAACTCTCCTGATTAATTTTTTTATATTGTTGACATGTGAAAGTTCTTTTCGTTTAATAAAAGTTTACGATTTTTTAAATGTGTTTGTTATATTTAAGAACTGTTTCTTACTCGTCTGCCATAGAACAAAATTCACTGTTTTCTGTAATTTCAGGAGTTACCTTGGCGAGTTGACTTTTTGTCCTCGTCAGAGTAATTACGAGCTGGAGCCAGTCATACGTGAGAAAGGATTAAAGTTTAATAAATCCCACATAATTAATAAATATTACATTTATAAATACAGCACTTCGGTACATTTATGGAAAAATTAGAGTCTAAATGAACTGTTTAAGAACGATTGAAAAATTTATTAATTGAAAAAATCCACAACATTGCGATATTTTTAATTTTTTAATAAATATTTTACGATTTATGTTACTTCTTATATTCGTCGGTAGTATGTTGAATAGCTTTATGCCGAAGTAATAAATTTCCTAGTTAATCCTTGTATACATGTCTCAACCTTCCGCATTCCCTTCCTATGCTATTAAAGGGGATATGCCACCACGTGTATGACCCTCATGTAGCGTGAGACTGTAAAAAAGAAAAGAGATAGAAGAGTTAGAGACAAGTCCAATAAGATGCACAACAGCCATCATTAATTCACCCAAGGGAATAAATATTATTTAATTAAACCAAAAATTCGTTTCAATGTAAAAACAAAAAAAGCCGAGCAGAAAAAATGCGTGCGAGATAAGAAATGGCAACTTACAGACCTATAACTTCTTGAGTCGAAGATTACAGAAGTACAAAACCAAAAGGTCGAGAAATATACTGGGTGTCCCGTTCAGGCCCAGGAAATAAAATCTACAATAGATATGATAATGAAATTTAACCATATGTAAGAGAATCTCAAAGAATTTATTTAATAATTATGAGTACTCTTCTACGTGTGAATCACTTGTAGCACGAAGAATATCGAGTATGTATTCAATTTCTTGCCATGTTCTTCGTAACAATACGCCGTAGAAATCCGTAGCAAATTTTCGTCGGTGTGGTTTGGCGTTCGGCATCACAACGTGTAGTAAGTACATCAGCGTCTTCGTTTGTATTCTTACAAAGTAAAAATTTCTGCAACACCAGATGTCATTGCGACACCGGGGGGTGGTAAATGTGTTTCACCCCGATAGTGTTTCACGGTCGCAAAGAACATGTGTACGAAATTTGGTGATATTTGCTCCACCGGTGTAGATTTTTATAAGGAACAAACAAACAAACACTCTGCTTTATTTATTAAATATATTAATAAATATTGAGTTGATAAATACATTTTTTGAATTTGTGTATCTACGTGTGGCTCTTTACAAAATATAGAATTCAAATTGCGGCTCTGTTTATTCTCATATGTGCCCATCCCTGATATAGATAATTAATTAAAAGGAAGAAACACGTTTGCACCTTAGTCATACTGACCTTTACCTCAATACAAAGAGTTGGCACCCACCGCTACAGAAACGTTCTGGTCTGAAAACATTTGTGCACCGCGTTCCGTCTATTTCTGACGCTCAGAGCCTTCCCATAAAGATCAGGAACCTTAAAAACACCTTCCGTCAGTATGGGTATTAAGATACACAAATTACTAGACCCTTTAACAACAACAAAATAAGTCCTAACAACTATGTTTTTTTACGCGAGGGTAACCCACATGGTGGCAACTCCCCTTTAATAGTATAGGAAGGGATTTGAAAAGAGGGGATGCGGAAGGGTAGAGGAAGGTAGCCAAGGGTTAACTAGTGCCCCGGGCTATAGTTTAAGGATCCTACCTGGTATTCGCCTAAAAGTAATGCAGGGAAAAACCTGTATCAGGTAGGTCAGGCATTGGGTTCTTGTCCCACGCCCTTACGATAGCGGGACAAGAGTTTGCTGTGGGGACGCAGCATTCCCTTCTCCGTACCTCGACCAGAATAGGAGGCAGCTGGCCGACTGTTCCAATTGGAACAGCGAACAACCCTTACCGTATGTCCAAGGTCTGCGACCCCAGAACATACACCTTTCAAAACAGGCCGAGGTGCCTCGGCTTGTGAGATCCTTAGTTCATAAACGGAGAGAGGAAAAGGCATCCCCAAAGGTAGCCCCTTCCTGTCTCTCCTACAAGCTTCTGCCTGCGAGAGAATAGCCCTCGCAGACTTCTAGCCCCAACAACTACGATTTCCGGGAGACAATAATGGCTTCCGTTCCATATTCCGACGATGCGATAGCAAGGATTAATAGAATGCAGGAAAAACACAATCAGAGTATGTTCTTTCACAACTAAAGAGAAAATTCGAAATTTTCCAAGTCCTGGCATCTGATCACCAGGAATCTACTAAATCCTATGTAAAGTATATTAGCGAGATAAGAACTAAAAAAAGGAGAATAGATGATTACAAACAACCTTTAAAGCCTGTAATCACAGAACACTCCGTACACATCGGCCGTTAGCTACGATTCGACGACTTAAAAGTTCTACACAAGTATGACAATTATTGGGACAGTGTTTTAACGGAAGTGTAGCCTTTAAAGCCAGCAATAGCAATAGCAAATCGTAATCAGGGATTTCAGCTCAGCAACGGATGAGATCCTGTATTGGCCAAACTCGGACAACAGTACAGAGTCCCTCCATTAGGCGAAACACCAGAGCGATCCACTGCCGATGCAGGCGAGAAGCAGCAGGTGAATCAGTTAAATCAGTGAATTGTTAAATTTAGTACATTATGATTAGGATATGGTTGACTAACGATGTAAGCGCATATTGTTTACCAACGCTATTAGTGCGGAGCGATTCAGAAAATGATGATGATCATATTTGTAATTGTTGACAACACACGCTAGATTAGCAATAGATTCTGCAAAGATAGGCACTGAATCTAGGAAAAATTTAGTTTTAATTTTTTATTTTGTACGTTGAAAAAAGGGTGACCAATATCAATTGCTTCAAAATCGAAATCACTGTCAGAGTTGAAATGTTATTGAAAAAAGGAAAAACGACTTGAACGCGGTGTACTAATTCAGGGATATTCGATTATAATTTCAAACAAATTTAGAAGCAGAATGTTGACGAGATTCATGATTCACACATGGGTATGACGAAGGTTAGGTCTAATGTGAAATTTTCTTTCATAGAAACTTATGTATACATGTGTCATGACGGTGTTCGGCCGGAACCATGACAAGTGATTTTAAAACCATGACACGATGTAACAAAGAAATGTTGGATTTAGATTTATTATTCATTCCAAACGTTCTCGGTCGAGGAAATAGAATACGTCATAATATAAAACTACAAGAAAAGAATAAAATATTACAATTACAAAGTTTAAAAAACAAACGTACTTTACCAAAAAAATTATTTAAAATAACGTTAAAGATACTACTATAACAGTAATTAAAGAAATGATAACTATTAATCTTCAATTTTCTTTGGGCGGAGTTTCCAACAAATCTCACTTCGATTCCCATCGAACATGAAAAGAAAATAAGTCGGCAGTTAAATTCTACAAGATTATAATTGCAAAATAATAGTAGAATTTGATAGGATACATTTAACTATTTTATTAAAGGGGATCTAATTTGTCCTTCTTATCTACGAACTCTTTCAGCGAATAATACCCTCCATTCTTCAATAAAGAAAAATACTCTTTATAAATAAATTTTGTGTAGTGAAAGTTTCTATTCGTTCGGAAGACTATTTTATGGATTTATTCCGGAATAACGAATGTTTGATTCATAAAGGCGAACCAACCTATTGGCCAACGGACCATCGCAATCTCCCAGATATACAAGACTTTGCAGTTACTCACGATATCTCCGAGATATACAACAAAATTGAAAGTAACTTCGACCTAGTTCCTGACCATTCCTCTAAAATAATAACAGTAAGTACCAGCATTATATGGAAAACATGCACCACCAAGGCTCTGTACTGTTAAAACGAACTGGGAGCATTTCCAACAGTATATTAACAAGAATATAAAGTTGTCACATAGAATACCAATCCAATCGAACTCCATGAAACTGTTGAGTACCTCACACGGCTCATTCAAACATCCGCATGGGAAGCTACTCCACTCAATCTTAAAAACACACATGATATATCACTTCATACTAAGAAAATGGTGACAGAAAAACGTAGAGCCCGTGCTAAATGGCAAATAACCAGAAATCCTAGACCCAAGACTATACTAAACAATCTAAACCACCGTCTCCACAGTGCTATTCAAGAGAACAGACGTGCAACATTCAGTTACTATATTTATTCATTATCATCAGTAGATCACACAATCTGGAAAGCTACTAAAAATTTAAAAGACCTATTATCCTAATACCACCTCTAAGAAAACCCGACGGAAACTGGGCGAGATCAAATGAAGAAAAAGCTTACACTTTCGCGGAACATCTTGCTCAAGTTTCACCCCATTTCCATCCAATATTATTAATTTCAATACATAAATTGAGGAACATCTCAATGTACCGGGACAACTGTCACCACCCCTGAAAACAATTTCACATGTTGAAGTATATAGAGCGATAAAATTAATTAACTCATCCAAAGCTCCAGGTTATGACCTTATAGTAGGAAACATTCTAAAACACCTTCCTATAAAAGCGGTGGTACTGATAACAGCAATACATAACCGCATGCTTTATATCTCACACTTCCCTACTCAACGGAAGTCTGCTATAATAATTATGATAGCTAAACCTGGCAGACCTCCACATGAAGCCACATCCTACCGACCGATAAGCCTTCTACCGCTACTATCAAAAATATTCTGACGCCTCCTACTATACAGAATCAAAGAAGCAATATCATCACAGGAAACGAGTCCTCATCACCAGTTTGGCTTCCGTGAAGGACATTCAACCATCCAGCAATGCCATAGAATAGCCAACCACATCAGGGAGGGCATCGAGGAAAAGAAACTGTGTGGGGTGGTATTCCTAGATATCCAGCAGGCCTTCGACAAGATATGGGACAACGACCTTCTATATAAGATTAAAAAACGGCTGCCACCCAAAGTTTTCTACTCATAAAATCATAGCTGTCACAAAGATGCTTCCAGGTCCAATTCGAGGGACAATACTCAGCATGTCAAGACATCAACTCTGGCATTCCGCAGGGAATTGTTCTTGGTCCTTTCCTGTATCTCCTATATATAGCAGCCATCCCCAACACCCTAATCGCTACCTTCGCACATGACACCGCAATAATGTCAACGGACCAAGCAACCGAAAATCTCCAGTCACATCTTAACCTCTTATAAAACTGGCACAACCAATGGCGCATCATAGTAAACTGCAACAAGTCCACGCAAATCACCTTCACAAATAAATGCTCGCATAAGCATATGAAAATATGCATGGTATATCATTTTAGGTGTATATATCGTAATGCCAATTAATTAAGACATTGTGGCGGCGGTACAGAACATAGCAACAATGTAGCCAAGCACGGTTTCCTTTGTCGGAAGACGCTCAAAATTGCGAGACGGTTGTTCAGTTGGCTGGAAGGTTTGGTCAAGTCCAGGTCGTATTAAAATAGACGAGATATTCTTTTAAAAAGTAAAGTTAAGTAGAAGCAGTGGGCAGTCAGACACGACAGAAATTGGTCGAGTTGAAATAGACAAGACAATTTCAAATATTCAAAGGAAATTTGCAGAGAAACATCGAGAATTACCAATCAACAGCTTTGATTGGTCCCTGAACATTTTGCTCAAGACGAAATATTCACTTGAGCAGAACTACGAAACCTGCTAAACACAAAAAGGTTTTGGTGCACATAGCCGAGCAGAAGTAGAAGAAGTCAATCGAGAGAGTGCCGAAAGGAAGATTATCCTGGTTCCTGATTTATGATCTAAAAATTATAATTTTAAAATCTGTGAGTTTTTGAAGCAGTGCAAAACTCCACCATAGTGTTTCGTCAATTACAAGGTATCCTGGAATGCTGCCGTGAGTAACAATATAAAACAAATAATTATGTAAACCTGATTAAAAGATAGACGTCAGATTTCGTTCTCTTCTTATTGATAAAAAAAATTGTAATTAGAATCCATCTTTTTAGTTTAATTTCGTTGACAAGCAAATTTCGTCATCGTTAATTGACGAGAAAATCTTTTCTCTTTTAAATTGGAATTTGTGTTTAAGATTATAAATAAAATGATTCGCCATTATCAAACCCAGTAGAGACCCTGAGATATTTTTAAATTGAGTAATTGTTTTAAAGTATTAAAAATAAAGCTATTGTTTGTTAAAGTTTATAATCTTTCATTCATTTAAAAGTCCATCTATTTTGATTATTACAATATATATCTATTTCTTCAGCTAACACTCTTAATGTGAAGCAAATTTTGCTTAGTTTTCCCGAGACTTTATTAATGTGGTGATTTCATTTCAACTTATAGTCAATCAACAGACCAAGAAAAAGTCAAGCTCACAAATGTTTTCCGAATTACGAGTTAAACTGATAGTGTTTGAAGTGAATTTAACGATTTCAGTTTTCTCTAGATTTAAGTGATATTGTGCCCGTCAAGGTGGGAGATTTTACTGGAAAACACACGAAGGTCATAAACTCAGAACAAAGTGTTAAAGCAGTTTAAATGACAATAAAGTGGAACAAAGTCAGAGATTAGAACAAGACCGAAGCGAAACATGTCAAAACTAATTAGATAGGCATTTAAGATATATTCGTGTTACAACAGTTTGTGCTTTTGTAATGATGGCATTATTGTAAGCGAGTCGAGAATAAACATTTGCCAAGTGGACAACACGTCTAGTATTTCTTCCTCATGAAATCACACCAAAAACTGCTGTTCTCCCGCTGATGTTAAGCGGCGTCCATCACAGAAGCAAATTCCAGTCCCCATTGG
Source organism: Zhengitettix transpicula (assembly GCA_037074705.1). NCBI lineage: Eukaryota > Metazoa > Arthropoda > Insecta > Orthoptera > Tetrigidae > Zhengitettix > Zhengitettix transpicula. The sequence goes on along the minus strand of CM073591.1, from coordinate 180,274,308 downwards.
AAAGGCGTGGGACAAGTACCAAATGCCTGCCCTACCTGATGAAGGTTTACTAGGGTTTGTCTTGCATCACTGTCGGGTAGGATCCTTAAACCATTGCCTGGGGGCCCAAGTTAGGCTAGTTTCACACTTACCCGACAACAGTTTAAACTAGTTTTTAGCCGGCCACTGCTCCTTGCCAGCTCTCTTCTCATACAGCCAGTTGCCGGCTCGACATATATTATACAAATATTGAGCGTGATAAGTTATTCCATTACATAGTCTGGTATAGATGTTTTTAAAAACTAAAAAAGTTAATGATGCAATGGGTTTGTCCCGTGATTATGAAAAGAGACATGTTGGGGGCATTCTATGTTCACTTTGAGGAGTTGAGAAAATTTGAACATAAGTTTCTTAATTTTTTTCGTATGGATATGGAAAATTTCGACGATATTCTTACACGGATAGAAAAATCCATTCAAAGCCACAACACATCATTCAGGAAATGTATTCCCCTATACAAATGTTGCAAAACACAATCGCAAAAAAAATTATATTTATCTGATATTTATTATAATAAAGTATATTTTCAAAAAGTCAGACGTAAAAGAAAACATATAATAATAATTCAATCATCACTAATCATTTCATCCCTACTTTCGGACTTTTCAGATGGATTCTAAAATTTTAAGAAATATAAATATCAAGATCCGACTGTTTAGTGGACACTCAATGTCAATTCCAAACAGAGTTTTAATTTATCGTGTCTCGAGAGCTCTAAAGTTTGTAGAATGGAGGATTTTTCACAGAATTATTAACTTACATCCTTAATTGATATTGTAAAGGCTTTAAAGTTTTACTTATTTTTGTTATTGAAACGGACGGATACTTTGTCTACAACTGGGGTTTAGAAAGTACAACGAGAAGTGGAGGAATTTCAGAAAATAACGTAAGAATCGCGATGATGATTACTTTTTAACTCACCAGGACTCATTAAAATTCGATTTTTCTTACATTTAATATATAGGAAAACAAAACTGGCAAACTGTGTTTTTATTAAATATATTTTTTGGAACTACCAGAATTTCCAATTTATAGCTTCAACGATTTCTTTAAGTCTAGCATCTGTAGCTGGTAATCCACCAATAACTATCGTAATCTCCGCCATTGCCAGTTATTGAATGTGGCGAATTGGAAATTGATATCGCATCAATTGTAAACTAATTCACTGAAGTTTTGGAGTTAATTCATCCAGATGTTTCATTCCCCGATAATATTTTCTGCACAACTACAGATATATGACTAATTTTCTTGTTATCAGCCCCATGTAAATAGTGCGCGTTGGCTGTCTCAGTTAACAACAGCTATAAAATCCCCGTTAATGTTTATTACCGACACATCAGCTTGGGTACCTGCAGAATATGGTTTTTGAATCACCAATATTCACAGAAGACGCCGAACGTTGTTTATTTGATTTGTCAGAAGCAATGTCAACGATAAATATTCATTATTCGCTCATCTAACTTGTCTAATGTTTCTTTTTGCATTTTTTTTAAAGGAGAAGTAGATTTCAGTGCTGGGATGTTTGATTTGATTTATTTTATTGCATTAGTCCTCGTATGAGGAAATAGCACACGTCAATACATAAAATTACAATATAAGAATTGAATGCTAATATTATAAATAATTAGAATTTAACATAAAATTACTAAAACTTGGGAACACAAATTTCCCTGTCCAACATAAGTAAAAAAAACAGAAATAATTCTTTAACTATTCTAAGGGTATAATATAATATTTACAGTTCTAATAAAAATATTCAATACGTACTAAAATAATTAATGATTCGAGAATGAAGTATCATAAAATATTGAATTTACACATCACACAAAAATAAACACAAAACTTGACCCTACCACACTAGGAGGAAACACAAACGACGGACAAGTCACTTCACGAACAGCGACGAGGAATCTGCAAACTCCAGGCCGTGCATGAAACAAGCAAACAAAAGAGCAGAAAATACCAACAGAGACTAAGCAAGTTATGAAATAAGTAGTTTTATTAGCATCACATTGAATTCTTTTGCAGTTTAAAAAGAAAATTAATTATTAGGGGAACGATCAAGAAACTCCTGTACTGAGTAAAACACCGGCACCTTTCAGAAGAATATTTTTACATTGAATCCCAAAACTCTTGTAGTTATTATTGTTCTTAACATCTGGAGGAAGACTAATGTATAAAACTATCCCTGAATGGTGAATACTTCTCTGGTAGAGACCAAGGCGATGCTGAGCGATTTCTAGTCTCATAATCGTGAGACTCGCCATTCGTTTGAAAAAGATTCATGTTCCACTTAACAAACTTTAAAATTTCGTGACTAAACACGCTGGGAAGAGTTGATATCCGCAGACTTTTGAAAAACGGTTTACAACTGGATTTATTATCCGTATTAGAAAGTATTTTGATGGCACGCTTTTGCAACTTGAATATTTCAATGCTCCTGGAGCAATTGCCCCAATTTGCAATGAGGGAATGAAAATACGCAAAGTACACCAGTTTCGTAGTGTTGATGTCAACATGTTGCAGTAAGGTTCTGAGACCATAACAAGCCGAAATTAGTTTCCCAGCAAATCGTACACAAATTCAGCAGCTTTCTTCATGGTTTGATTTAGAAAAATATTTATTTTGGGGTTTATTAATAGTCAAAAATCCTGGCATCATTAGAGAGTCAAAAATAGGACCGGTAAATGAGGAAAAAACTCCCTGTTCGAGAAGAGAATTAAAAACACTTCATGTTCCTTAAGAGATATTCGCCGTACACTGAGAAGGTCATAAATAGTCCCCGTATCCTTATTAATAAAAATTACTCGAGACTCTGCCCAGTGTTTGTTCCTGGATTGTAAGTAACATGTGTTCAAATATTGGTAGAAATTTCTTCACGCGTTTTTAAGATTGTACGCGGTTTACACCCTTCCATCCGCGCTCCTAAGACCCTGTTCTATAAATTACCCGCCATTTTGAATGTCAGAATTTAATTTTAGTGACTTCTATAACCACGCTATAGACATCATTCTCGGTCATTATTGCATTATATGTGTGTAAAAGCTTTTCTGCATTGACACCTTCAAGAATGACATTTTCAAATTCGTCGACCCGGAAAACTTTATATTCGACGTCGTAATTTCTGATGTAGAATGTCTTTAAACTACCACCCCTTAACTCCCACCGCTATAGGTGCTAAGGTTGTTTTACTACAACACTTCCTAGATCGTTAGTAACATACGTACGGAATTTGGTAGAATTTTCTCCTTTGTTTAAGATTGTTCGCCGAACTTTGCTTTGCACCCTTCCACCCCCACTCCTAGTACATCTTAACCGGGAAGTATAATGTCTTAATTAAACTCATCGACGTCTGGTTTCGTCACTAATTTAAGGGTGCTCCCTTCCCATGCATGTCGAAAGGGATTAAAATTATTCACAAATAACATCGGGAAAAACACTATTAATCGCACTGGCCCAGAAAAAAAAATTTCCTTCGGCGCAAATATCGTCCGTTTAAGAAATTTTGAAATATCCACCTCTTCAACCCTCTCTAGAGCCACGCGTGTCTTACCCCACAGGGTTTGTTTCCTGTTTGAAAGGAACATATGTACAGAATTAGGTCAAAATTGCTGCATGCGTTTAAATTTGTGTGCGAAACAAAATTTTATTTATTAAAAAGAAAAGTGATATATAGTTATTTTTCATCCTATAATAAATAATTTGTTATTGTTGATTAAGTAGGCTTTCATGTTAATGTTTACAGAAATGATATAATCCTATAATAAATATACTGAATTTAGTAATTTTAAATAATGCGATACGTTGAATATATCGTTTCAATTTGAATTGTGTGTTGGGAAACCGAGCAGTCCAATTTTTACGCCTATTCGGCGAAGTCGTTAAATTTACAGCTCGATGAACGTTCTTCCAACCGGACATTTAATCAAGCTGAGCGTATTCTTGGCTTGTGAGTCGGCGTCAGTAAATGAGTCTTGGGGCAACTCTTCGGGAATATATAATTTGGTGTTCTGAAGGTCTTTCGACACTGAACGTCTCAATTTTTAAACTTGCATATGTTCTAAATTTTTTAAATGAATATACACATTCAATATTTACATTTGAAATAAGTATGACAACCTGTTCATAGGACTTAAAATATGGAACATGGAACAGTAAAGATTTGGATAATTAGAGTGTACGTTGGACATAACAGAGATTGCATTTGCACCAAACTAGTTATGAATATTTCTTCAGTAAATTTAAATTTTTCATGACTGATTATTTCGTTTATTGTGTTCGTATTTGATCCCCAACAATAGTCATCAATTGTGAAAATAAAACTATTTCTAAGTATCTACAATTTAATTTTGTAACTTTCTTGAAACTCTCCGCAATATTGTCGTAATTATCTTACTTAATCATACTTTATGTAGGCTACATGAAGATTATCCGCTTTTATGTCTCTGCTATTTAATAGCATAGAAAGAGATGGAAAGGAGGATGCGGAAGTGAGACCAAGGTAACCAGGACTTGACTAGGATTCCCGGACTGTATTTTAAGGATCCTACCCAGCATTCACCTAAAGGTGATTCAGGGAAAACCCTAGAGAAACCTGCATGAGGTAGGTTGGGTTCTTGATACTTGTCACACGGTCGTCCGATAACGTGAAATCAAAGTTTGTTGTGGTGACGCAGATTGCGATAGACTGGTCTAATGTGAACAGAAACAACTCTATGGCGAATGTCTGCGATCACGATAACACGGGTTATGGGAACCTTAACTTTATTGCCTTAGTAATTTAGAACCAGGAACGCGAAATTCCCAACGGAGGAAAATAGCTTTTTCCGGTTATTCCTTGTCTTTGATCCTCTTTAATAGAAGTGTACATCAATTATGTATTTATAGACTTTAAATGTCGATATGTATCGAGATTTAATGTGATGTCAGTTTTAAAAACTCATTTATGATTAGTGTTTTAAAATTTTCGCATAGTGCTTTGATATTTCAACACTATAATATATATATATATATATTGTAATGAATAAATAAATTAATTAAATGAATGAATTGCCACACGTTGTGGAAGCCAAAAATGTAATGATTAAATAAAAGTGATTAATTAATTAACAAGCAAAATTTTATTGAATTATTTAAACAATTAATTTGCAGTTTGATTAAATTGATAATTCGTTCTGGAACAGTTTATTTTATTTTAACAGAAAGGATTGAGAAATAATTACTACTTTAAACTTTATGATACAATTTAATTTATTTAATAGAAATCTATAACATTTTCTCTGAGGTTAAATACATTTAAAGTTTCAATGTTTAGAAATTTGATAACTCTTCTTCCAGGGTCGTTTACCTGGGCTTGACAAGTAAAGAACAACTTTTGTATTTACGTTAAAATCATAGAATTTATAAATTAAAAAATTAACAAACAAAACCAAAATGTGACGATCGAAATCTTACGATAACCTTTAACTATCGTTTACAAACTTAATTAACTTGGTTTCTACTTACAAATTGTTCGGCTGGTACCAGACTTAGTTTCCACTGCTCGGGAACACAATTTACACTAAAAAGGCCGTGAATCACTGACTCTACACTTGTTTGTCTAACACACGGTCGTAGTTACTGAATTTTCCTCCGGGAACTGGATCCGATGTACCTCCGGATCATCAGCCAGACATATTGTTACACATTTTCTTTATGTGGAAAATGTTGATCTCAGTACGCGTAGGAATCTTAATGTGGCGCAAATATTTGATTACTCTTTGCAGTTTTTTTTACAAAGTATCTCGCTGTCCAAACTTCATACTGGGATTTAAAAACTTGTAACTTTCTCGGTTTAATTTTATACTTGAGCCACGCTGTTCGTTCTCTCCAAATTTTACTTCCTCTCCCGCCTACGATATCAGACAGACTGCCGTTCCAGAAAGCGCTCATAGCCCACGACAAAGCCCGCCGACACATTGTTGTCTTTGAATAATTGGTACCGCTAACAATCCAATTATTAAAATCATTACTGGTCTCTAATTAGTATTACAATATATATAACCAATGTCTAATTAAATCAATTTCTAAATTATTGGGTTAATGTATTAGTAGCGTAATATTGTGGCCAGGCTATTGTTAGTAAGTCAGCATAGCATAATAATGCGAGATTGCATTGTTGATGGGGGCGTGAATGAAGGCGGCGGACTCTGTGTGTGATGTTAAAAGCTGTGACGAAATCTTCACTCTGTTAGTGGAGTTCAACATTAAAGATCGATTGACAAGTCGGCTTGAAGATTCTGTTGGTGGAGAACTGCAAGTAAAGATCAATTAACAAGGTTCTGCTTGTGGATTCTGTTGGTTGAGGTCAGCTTGTAGAGATTGATCAGTAAAGGACCTAATCTGGATAGAAAAGTTTGCTTCGAATCTCCTCAGACAAGATGAGATTTAAGAAAATAATAGTCATTAATAAAGCACAGAAAACCGGATTGTGTATATATTGACTGAAGTGTGGGGTAAAAATTGTGTGTGTAACATAATGTTCATATGACCATTTTAAAAGCAAAATTAATTTAATAAATTTTGTGGTTTAGTCAAAAAGAAAGTATTTAAATTTTGTGAATTGAAGGAATTGGAGTGGTACCAGGGCTGTCCTCACATTTGGTATGTAACATGATCATATTGATAAAATAGTTTGTTAGCATGATATAATTTGTCATACCTTCAGATTCCATTTTGTTATTGTTTGTATTTTAGGAAAAGTTAAGTAAAACATTTCAATATTTTGTGTGTTCATTGAAAGTACCTATAACTGTTTTGAGGCCCGATAAAGCGACCCTAGAGATATTAAGAGTCTCATAAAAAAAAGTCGTATGTACAATAAAATTGTAAAACAAAAAAGTTTCGATGTAATAAATTTTCATAACTTATATTAATTAATTTCAATCATTTCTTATCTAAATCTCTCAATTAAGTTTATATAACGGGTGGATGAATTTAATTGTAGATTCAAGAAGAATTCATGTCAAGCTAAAAAGATTACCACAATATATTTTTGTACGTTAGGTGGTTGTTGATACCAAATTTTGACACTGTCGCAATCTGGTTCATGACTAAATTTATATGGTGCAATGATAATTCACTGATTGTTTTAGTATTAGGTTTTGCATTATTTTTATGATTATAAACTGTAGCACTGGTATTAGTACTTGTATGTCCGATTAGTGTTTGTCAGAATATTTACAAATAAATATTTATAAATAAAGTCCGTTTGGTCGTATGTGAATATTTTGTATGGATTTATTTAATATAATATCTGTCTCAACCACATTTATTATAATGTTCGTATTTTACGTTTCAATATTAATAAAAAAAGCATTAGAACCTTGTGCAAGTAGCAAATTAAGTTATAGATTTAATTTCAATCTGATTACTAATCGAAAATACATTTTAAAATATTTTTTAAGGAGATTATTTCAAGAAGATGTAAAATCAGTTTGTAATGTAACCGTTTCCTTCCATTTCTTTCTATGAATTAAAACGTTCTAAAATATGTTTGATCCCACTATTGGTCAGAATCGTTGATGGAATGTCTGTTGATAAAAACTATGCCAATTATATTAAATATTCTTATTGGTTATAGTGCATTGTTTACATCTTAGACGCACAAAGAATGTAACATCATATCAGTCAGAAAGAAAAATGTTTGGTCCCAGTATTTAAACTATTAATGAAAAGACAGCAGGAAAGATATTTGTACTTTATTTGACAAACGATGTGTTAGAATTGTCTATATTTATATACCGTCTGAGGTTCATTTTTTAAACTATCAAAGAAACAAGTTATTATGTAATCTGCTGGGGTGAATTAATTTGTTGAGCTTTATCGTACTGAACAGCCTATATGTAAGAGCTTGTCTTGGCGCCTCTGCTTAGCCTCAGAGCAGAAATAGGTCGACGTTACATAAAAATAGCCAACAAATTACCCCAGTAAGCGCTGCAGCGACCCAACGCTTGCATTCGTTCCATTTACACACAACACAAAGACTTCGTACTTGTCCAGTGTCTCTAGCCTCGGAAATTAATAACCACCACAGTCCGTTCAAAGAACTCAAATATCCCTTTCGAAGTTCGTGGTTTTATTTGTACAACTAAGGACTCGTGACAACAGTCTCAATGTTAAACTTTAGCTGCCATATCTAGATTTAGTTTTTATTGGACTTCCAAACAGGAAAGATAAAAATAAATCTAAATCTACATATGGCTGCTATATTTCAAACTGAGACGCTTGAGAGTTTTAGGTGTATATATGTGCTAATGAATTTATTACTTGCAACTTTTTGAGGATAATGTACTAATAATACCCTGCGGAATGCCACTGGTTGTGAAAAATGAATATTTACGGTCAAACTTTCGGTCACGATTTCTTTGTCGGTTGTCTTCTAAATGCCAAAATTCAAACCAAATAATGAGGAGACAGCCCCCTATTACAAGTACAATTGGTAATCTAATGTATCAAATGCCTAAAAATGTCAGAAAATATTTTGGTCTTCAACAAGTGTGTCGTGTATAATATAAATAAAATAATATGAAGATAGATAGATAGATAGATTTATTCACCATTAGACCTCTTAAGAGGAAATAGGATTCGTCACAAAACAGTAGATAAATTACATATAAACAGAATTAATAATAATAGGTTACACACACACGCACACACACACACAAAAATCATATCTGTTCACATTTGTCTAGTCACTACAATCATACACACACTTTAGGGATGTCGTCATGGATATTTACTAAAACAGAAAGCAGCGGCAGGAAATACAGAACCAAAAGGGGAAAACTGGACAAACTATTTACATATTTATAGCATATTCCGCAATTTTGTAGGCAAGGCAGTTCAACGAATGTGAGACCGATTCAAAAATTCGTGTACGGAGTAATAAGTTCCATTGACAAGGTAAGTTTTACACTCCTTGACGAATGAGTTGTAGTTGTTGATGTTCTTTACATGTTCAGGAAGGCTGTTAAATAGTGCGATACCGGAATAATGAAAGCTAGACTCGTTGAGACTGAGGCTGTGCTTGTCAGATCTGAGAACTGAACGGTTTTTTTGTGTCGTAGCCATGATTGTCCCCGTTACTTGCAAAAAGGTTCATGTTGAGTTTAACATATTTTAGTACTTCTAATATGTAAGCGCTAGGTAGAGTCAGAATATGAAGTCTTTTGAACAGCGGCCTGCTAATTCTAATGGCAAGCAGCGCTTGTAGATTTAACTCAATTCGCCACCGATAAAAATCGTTGTCATAAACGTATTTACGAGAATGACTCAATAAGTAATGCTTCCTATTTTATCTATTTTATTTGTCAAGAAAATTAAATGAAATTAAACAGCATAAACACAAAACATTAATGATTAATTTTTCACTTTTAAATATAGTCTGTCTTTTCCCACATTTTTTTCCCACTGTTGCATCCCCATACACATTTTTTAGCCTTTCATGAATGCGAATGTGCGTTTCACCTTCCGCATTTAAGAATTCAAACACAGTACGCTGCCTAATAGGCCATCGAAGCCATTTTGAAAGAGTGCTGCCTCCAGTTGACTTAGGAAGTTGTTACGGCAGTGGATGGGAGAAGAATGTTTGAGGAATTGAGAAAAATTCAAAATTTTCAACCAATTTATTTAAGGAGAAAAAATAGGAGGCATTACTTATTGAAGTAGCCTCGTATGTAAAAGTGAGACAAATTAAACGTCAGTTCTCTAAGGATAGTGAGAAATTAACCTAAACAATTTCCTCGTAAGTAATTAATTCATTTAAAATTGTTCATATGTAAAAGAGAATCCAAGATATAAAAAAACTGCTGGGTTACAAACAGAATTTCCATCCTTACAAATGTGAGAATTGTCAGTCAAACCCTTAATAAAAAGATTTTAGCATCGCGATGATTGTTAATAACCAAAAAATCTCGTTCTAAAAAAGGTTAAATTTTATCTTTGCAAATTAAGCAATGCTATTGCTAGTTATAATAAATAATTTCCCTTCACTGTTCTTTAAAAAACTACAATTTTTTGGTTAATATGAATTTTAATAATGAATTAAAAACAGTCAAGCACACAAAGATCGAAGACTTTTCTTGTGTATCTGTTCCAGAAAACATTAAACATCTGCCTGGAAGATTACGGAACTGCTCTTGCCCGTCGAAACTTCGCGCTACAACCGATGGTAACCGGAGAACATTTTCTGCAATCAAGCATACTGGTATAATAAATATGATATTTTTTGGCAAAGACAATTAATGAAATAACACGATTGATTTTATTCAAGACGATAATTTTTACTGATAATTAAAATGAGAATGTGGAAAAATATAACGGTACTAAAACAAAGGAAAGAGTTCTACAAATTTAAAAATCTGAACTGGGTACTTGAGTCCGAGCACTTTTCCTTTGCTTTCTTCCTTGCACAATAATATAGACAATCTTTGAAACGCTGGACTCTTCCTTTCTCCTAGAAAAATAATACTCTTAAACATTTTAATATGCTCTGCAAAATACAAGTTTCATCCTGACGTCTGGGTAATCGTCACTCGCATCCTCAGCGCCATAATATTTATTAGCGGCATAATTGGTTTATTTTCCGCCATTGTCAATAATTTGTTAAAATCAATAACGCGTTGGAAAGAGAATTAAATTCTCTAGAACCTTTATTCTATGACAAATTACTTTACTGCCGACCATTTGGGAGTTATCAGCACTAGAAATATGACAAACTGCATGCTTTTAGAAAATGACGTAAAATGTCGTAAATTTGACGAACGATTTCTACTACGTCGATCGACTGAATTTCGTACTTGAATACACTATTCGATGTAGAATTTTATGCTGTGCGATTCATAACTGAACATTATTTTCAAAAGAATCTTCCTGCAAAAACCGGAAAATAGATCCAAAATATCGTGGTTTTTAGACCACAAAAACCTTTCCCTAGGCCTTTTTAATTAAAAAACTTTGGTTTTCACTAATAGCCACTACATATACTAGTTGGAAAAAATACCCCACATTTTGTGGGCTAATATGTATATAGCTTCTGGGCTATTAAATAAACTTTGGTTTAATTTCTGCGACAACGGATTATGGCATTTACAGTCATGTGAATAGAAAAAGACTTAAAAGACCAAATTAGTAACTAATTCACATGAAACGCTAAAAGTCTACAGTAATGTCCAATAAACTTCACCACTAACCACAGCGTCATTCGATGAAGGTAACTGTAACTGACAGTAAGCTCTGGTCAGGAAGTGTGTATTTTAAGCAGGCAAAACCAAATATCTGGGAAAAGGCTGCTTGAGTACTTTGGCAGAGAGCCACGAGACATTATGAACTTCCGCTTTCTGGAACACAGAAATGCACGACGCTTCATTGACCTTACTTCATGTAAATAGAAAAGGATTTAACCGGCACAGAATTTTCATTCAGCGGAAGGTGTGACGAAATACACATCTCTATTATACAAGAGGAATTAAATTTCAATTTTAATATGATGAAATATGTCAGCTGGTCGAACTTAACAAGAATCAAAGGAATTGTTACTGCAATATAAAGAACTCAATATATTGTTCTCGGAGTACAACCGGGTTTTGCATAATTATATTATAACGCAACGTTTCGACGACTAAAAGCTCTGTCGTCACCTTCTAGGCGATTTGAACTCCGACAAAAATATATTGAACAACTACACCGGGAAAGGCTTCAATCTTTGAATATAAAGAACTGATAAATCGACGCAAATTAGTGAAATTGGAAGAGGTGGAAGAGGAGGAAGGATACGTGGTGTGACAGGTCGTATGACATCCTGGTGTTACATCCTTCTTACTCTACTCATTGAATTAAGAACGCAGAAAAGAGTGCTAGGGTGTTGGAATAAAGACGTAAAACTGACTAGAAAAAACCAAAAACAGTCTCCAAGTTTTTAATTTGATTAAATAATTAGTTAGAAGCTTTCAACTCTTTTGTTATAATCATCCTTCCTGTCCAATAATTAAAATCACAATAACTTTAAAAAATATTAGTACTTAGGTACTTAGTCACTAATATAAAACTATGTACAGACCTTGTTGAATGAACAACATAGTTTTATATTAGTGACTAAGTACCTGTAGGTACTAATATTTTTTAAAGTTATTGGGATTTTAATTATAGGACAGGAAGGATGATTATAACAAAATAGTTGAAAGCTGCCAACTAATTATTTAATCAAATTAAAAACTTGGAGACTGTTTTTGGTTTTTTTCTGCTCATCAACGTCAACGTCAACAGTCCTTTTACCATAAGAAGTAAAAATTTGAAAACCTGCTTCTGAAAGCGCAAGAATAGAAACCTTCCAGACTACCAGAACACGTATCTCGAAAATCAGGCGTGCAGTTAGAACTTAATTACACCACAAATCATTTACAGCATTCTCTATCAAGAAATAGATGAAAATGCGCGACACTTTTTAAAATGGTTCTTGTCTAAGTGCACGAGGAAGATTAAAGATTTTCCTTGTCAGGCCTAGGAACCACTTTAGATTAAGTGCGTGCAGAATTCGAATTTTAAACTCAGCGAACTGATCCAATTGGAGGCACGAACGCAACGAAGGAATGGAGGTAAGAATTAGTTTCGTGGGGTGACATGGAGCAATTGTTGTAGAAGTAAATCAAACCTGAATGCAACCATCAAGTTATAAACGAAAGCGACCGTACTTCAAAAAATTATGACTCAGCAATTCCCAGAATTCCCGGATTCGACACCAATTTCGGATGTTTTGATGTTATCTGCATGTAAACCCACTCCCACCTATGGCGGAAGGATAAAAAAGGTTAGACGGATTTCGAAGCGAACTTGATTCTCCTTTGCGCATGGCGTCACGTGGTTGTCACTGCGTCGAATATATTCTTTTGGAATTTTGTTTCTGTTAGTTGTTTGTTAGTGGATGGAAACTGTTTCTCGTCGAACACAGTGTGCATTTCTATTTAAAGATGACAGGCAACACGTCGTGCGTTGTTTTTGTTTGCACAAATTGTAACAAAAAAAATCTAAAACACGGCCATAAAGTATTTTTCGTTTACAAAAGTGGCTAACATATATGAAGGCTTGCTGTAGAAAATATAATATTAATGCAATGTAGATATATACTTGTTTATGTTTACAGATGTTGCATTGAATAATTAATTTCGAGTTGAATATATGATGTGAAAATTGCATTCAAGGTTTCAAGGTACAATTTAGATGATAGAGGGACAAAACGTCAAAAAGTAAATCATGCTGCACAACTTTTGTCAAGTCAAATTACTAACCTACTCCTTGGTTCGACAGCCCATGAAGGGCCTTGGCCTACCGAGACGTCTGTCAGACTGTCATCTTACATGACACATTCTGGATTTAGGAGTGAAACCTAGTCAGAGTGTCGATTCTCCCACAGCCTTAGCCCCAGTTTTCTTGACCAGGACGAACGCAAACATCCATGCCCATGCCGGGATTCGAACCCGGGACCTCTGTGATACGAGGCATCGACGCTGGCCACTACACCACAGCAGTCAAGTCAAATTGGCTAAGGCAATAGTGTTGTCTGAAATGAACGGATTTTTGGATGACTTAAACTGGCAAGAAACTCCAAACTGACTTTCTGCATTAAATAAATCAAACCATTTATTAATAAGCTCAGTAAATTCTACAAAGAATCCTGAGATAAATGGATTTGGAATAGATTTTGAAAGCCAAAGTTATTTAGTGTAGCCTGTCAATTCTGCCATAAAGAACATAATAGTTGTATCTCACGAAGGTCTGTTTCAGTTCCAGAAGGATGTCATAAAAGTTCGTCCCATATATCTGATCTGGAGATAACAAAGAAATTAAGTTGCGTCGGTCCCATGGACCTAGGGTGAACAACGGAGGATTAAGCATGATCCCATCTCATGCCGAAAGATTCTGAAATTATACTGAAACAACATGGCAGAAATATTATCATTCTCATTGACCCCGAAAAAATATATATTCGACGATAATATTGACCGTTTCTGCGTGTTTTAAAATTTCCTACCCCGCCCCTACGATAGTTTTTTTGTTTTTTATCGCTAACAATGTTTATTTTACGGACATGTTACAAAATTTGGTCGAAATTACTCCACTCGTTGACGGGGAACCCACATTATATATTGTAATATACACCAATGCTTGTAATAATATAAGTTTCTGAATAGTTCGACTATAAAGTTTGTTGTGGAAGTTAACAGCCATGAAATTTAAAGAATAGTTTTGAACACTCAAGGGTGGCGTGAGAAAGCTGAAATGAGAGCATTCCCAGAAGTTCTTTGTGGTGTTTTATGTTTTTGTTTTCATGGTCAGCAGCACACACGTCAAAGGCATGCGTTTGTCTGAACGGTCAATTTCTCATCACTGGATAGCATTATTGCAAGTTGCAGGGTGTGAATTTGATGTTGTAGAGAAAGTCACTGCAAGCCAGGTCGTCCAAAGTCAGACGAGGAGTTAGGAAGATGGTGAAAAAGTAACAGATATAAACATGTGAAAGAGTTTAACTGCATTAATAAGATATAAACGAAATATAATACAGCCGAAATTGTGATTTGAGAAATTTTGGCAGCAGATAAAGTTGAATTCTGCTATTGCTTTTGGTTGAAATAATTGGAATCTTGTATCTGGCTGGTGACCAGAGAAGAACTATCATGAGATCAGTCTATATTTGGCATCACAGTAAACCAGACCGGTTTACACGGACAAAACAGCTTGGGTGTTGATGATCGTACTGGGTGTCAAACTGTGGTTCATTCTGACGTAAAACATCAGGTGTTCCATAGCCGGAACCTTTTTGTTCTGGTGATCTGAAAGAATTGATTTGTGTGTGGGGGGTGAAAGCGAAGGTGTGATTTACGCACATAATGGCCTATTATGAACGATAAAAGGTTCATTTATTTTAAATCGTGGTTCGGTGTAAAATCTGAGGCATTATGATTGAAATCCGGATCAAGCTTGGAATATAAATGTATTGTTTTAAATTTTTGTAAAATTTCTTGTAAACATTGCGTAATGATTGTAACGTCAAAATTCATTTCATTTTGTGTTTGTAATTTTGCCGATATTGTCCAAGTTCTCTATTTTGTCAACTTAATTCGAAACTTAACTGTAAATTTTATATTTCATTTTAATCCTTTACTTTTTGAGGCCGGATAAAAGGCCCTAATTTAAAATTAAGAGTCTCATTTAAATTAATAATTTTATACAGTATTAAAAATTTATTTTTTGTTTTGAATAAACTCTTCGAATATTATAATATTTATATTTCAATTTAATAATTTCTAACATTTCACTAGATGTTAAGAATTGTCATTTAAATTTGATAAATTGAATATTTCATAAAATAGTTATAAATTGTAAAATCAAGTAAAATTTAAATTCCTTTAAATATTTCAAAGTTCTTTAATTCGTCGAATTGCTTTTCATACTTAAATACAATAAATAATTAAATATCTTAAAATTGGTTATTATATTACTTGTCTCTAAAAATCGTATTAAATTACATACTTTTTAAATTATGTAATTGAATACGCGTATATTATAATATACAAAAAGAAACATTTTAAATCATGTAATTTAATACGCGTATCAGATATGTATATATATATATATATATATTGTAGAGATTACTAAGGAATTTATTTTATTTAAGATTTACTGTCCACAGTTCGGCAATACAGGTGATGTATTTCCTTTACGCCAACTAGTTGGTTTTATTTACATTCTGTCTCAGAAAGCTCAGCCGAGTGACAGGATATGGGCCGAGTAGACTAAAGTCGGACATTCCGTCCAGATGCGTCGTTGGTTTTTGGTCGCGGTTTTTTGTCTGAGTGTGAAGTCACTCTGATCCTGGGAAATTTTCTGCGTTGTAGTTAATCCGACTAGTATCTTTTGGAAAACGTTGTTTTTGCATGCGGATTTAGTATAATGATCTCACTCGAGGTTTAGATAAACTTGCCAAAGGTTGGTAAAAGGCCACGGGAGATTGTAATCCTGTGTAATGTCGTCTATCTATGATAGCTTTGCCAACAAATCCTATCTCCACAACTCCTATAGTGCCTCTGGGAAATACAGCGTGCTGTAGCAAAGCGGAGAAGGGTGTTTAATTTAAGGTTGTGTGATTGGTTCTTTAAAAAACACGAGTTGAGCAACATTTTGCTCGCCGTCTAGCTGATGCATTCGGATTGATTCAAACAATTTCTAGATCTCCGAAGTTTGTTCCGAGAATTAACAAACTACGAAGTTACAATCATACGTTGAGGTTTGCTGGATCACTTGAGAACCGCTTTTGACGTCCCAAGGTATTTGTTTACGTTTAGTTGTGCATAATAATTAAGCGTTAGATTTCTATAATAAACATTGTAAAACGTTCTATAGTTTTCTGTTATCATTTTTAGAATATTCATATATTATTTTATTGGAAGCTCGTAGGCGACCCTGAACGTAAGAACTCAAATTACCGTGGAAATGATAGTAATTGATTTTGAATAAATTTAAGTAAAACGTGGGGCCATATTACTCTTAAATAAGAGTATACCACAATATATATATATATATTCAAAATATTATAAATAAAAAAATGAAAATTAAGCCAAAACGTTGTGGCCAAATTATGTGGTATTCAAACTTTTAAAAGGAAAAAAGTTTACAGGATTTTACCTTGAATTTAAACAAAAATATTTTTATGAGTTAACAAAAGATTATTTAATTACAATTTCGATTTACTTAAATTTTTATTTTTTTAACGAATTTGCCACAGCTTTAATGACTCTCATAATCTAGGAGCCGCTTACTGGGCCTCTAATAATGATAATGATTTACAATTGTTACACAGTTACAAAAGAAAATACCAATTTAATTTACAATAACAAAATTGTATAAAAGAATCTGACAAATAAAATCTTTTATTTACTGGTCATAACACTGACTGCTATATCGTTTTCCTTCACGAAAATTCCGGCGCCTCTCTAGCAACTGTTCACGAACCTAACATTTTCGTACTTATTGTCTCACTCAGTTTTGCTGTAAAAGTTTATGCCAAATGTGATGTATTCAGCCTTTGTTCAGCTTAGGCTTTGCTGAATTCTTCATTATTAGTCACAAGAATCCTCGGCTGGTCTCCAAAACTATATTCACTCTGACCAGACCGGTCAGACCCTCAAAACACTCCAGTCAGGCTCCAAAACAACTCCGACTGTTTCCGCCAAAGTTCAGTGCGTATTGCATACGCTTTTCCGACAATAATCGCGTAGCAGCCTTTCCAGTCCCTGCAATCTTGCTCCTCACTAACTGTTCTTAACAATTCTCTGGCTTCAAAGTTACGCCGACAATAATATTAAAGAAAAAATTATTAAATATAACTCACATTATACATTGGTAATCGCTACAATATATATATATATATATATATATATATATATATATATATATATATTGTAGTAATTGGTAATTAAGGCATTGTTCTAATTGAAAAGTTGAATTGTAGAGGACTTATTATTAGTGGATATAGAGCGGACGCCGCAACAAACCGGCAAGGCAAAGAAAACATTGTTGATCAGTCGAGAAGGTTTTTAAGCGCTCAAAATTTACGAGACGAACAGGGCAGTCCGGCAGCAGACAGCGAATAGATCAGTCGAAAAGTTTTACAGTCGGCAGTCAGAACGAAAGAATGTGGTCCAGTCACAAACATGCTTTCAAATATTAAAAAGTAAAGCAATATTCAGTCGGGAAGGAGACAGAGCCACTAGTGTGTATTCGGTGGTCGAGCGTAGATTCATCATGCTGGCCATAGACAAACCAATGAAGTCCATTTTCAACTAAAGTCATGAGATCTACAAATCCAGGTTGCAGTAAAGCATCGAGAACCAACCAATTTGTGTTAAACCAACTAACAAACAACGCCAATTAGAGCCTGTGAACATTTAGAGTCTGTGAGTACTTAGAATCAGTGATGTCCCCAAAATTGTGCACGAAAAGCTAAAAAGAGACCTGGGCGGCCGTAAGTAGAGAAAACCTTTAAAATCATCTGTAAACCGTGTTTAAAAGATAAAAGTCAGATCGTTCTTATTATTTAATTATCGATAAAATGAGATCCTTAATTCTTGATAAAATTAAAATTGTTTAAATTCAATCTTTAGTATTATTTCTTCCGCAACAAATTTCGTCTATGTTCAGACGCATTGATTTCCAAAAAAAGTATATGTAATTTTGATTATATAAATTCTGCCATTATCAAACCCAGTTCAAGACTCTGAGATCCCAAATATTTTGTATATTTTATAATTGTTTTAAAATTGTTTATAAATCTTGTTTAATAGTTTTCACGTAATAGTTCTTTTCATTTAAAAACGCCACATAATTCATATAATGAATTATTGTCAAAAGATAACAAAAGATAGTTTATAAATTATTACAATATATATATATAGTTTTCCAGTTTTTGAGGAATGGGTGAGCGTATTTGGGAACAAATGGTATTAATACGTTGGAATAATAAAATATTTATTAATTTTTGCTCTTGGGGTTTTAATTTGATAGTAATATACAGATTATACAGATATCGTCACCCGTGGTCTCGCCGGTGCATCGTTGAGGCAGATACTGCACAGGTTCCGAGCGAAAGCATCTGTATAAATATAAACGGCCTTGCGAAGAGTTTCTCCAAATACTGGATACGGTCCAGCTCCATTACCACGTGGTGTATCTAAGTTTAGGTGCCACTCTCAGACGTTGCGTCTTCGTCTTAGTAGTGTTTCGCTGGAAGTTAATTCTTAATTTCGATTTCTAGTTCAGAGATCTTGGTGTTGATTTAACAATATAATTGTTGTTCAAATTGTAGTTGAAATAGTAGATGATACTGTACTTTTAATACTAAATTCATATTTTTAGTTCAATGACCCGGAGTCAAATTAGTAAGATTATTAATATTTCAAGTTGCAATGTCTGTTAGATAGAGGAATGCAGATTCCAGGAAACCAGGAAACGGTAATGATGAGTTCGAAAGTGAACAAGAAAGAAATTTTATGAAGAAATTCAAGAAAATAAACGGAATAAGAACAGAATATTCCATTTTAGCAGTAAAATAAAGCTTTTCAATGCCCGCTTAAGGAGCGCTCAATCAATGGAGAACGTTATAGGAAGTAGACTCTAACTGCTATTGATTAAACTAGCTATTTGATATGTAATTTCTTGTTCCGCTTAAACCTGTCACACAATTGTCAATCTAAGATACATTATTATAATACTTCGATTTATATGCCTATTGATGTGGACGCCGTTAATCATATTAGGAATTGAAATTAATTTTCCTGTTTGGTTTTTAATACAACAATGTAAATAGTATTGTGAAGTAAGAAATAATATAATCATAATTATATAGACTGCCGAAACAGTCAATAATGTTGTCTGATACACGTGTTCCGGAATATTAAGCACTTAATGATGACTGAGATTTGACGCTAAATCGATTAAATAAATATCGATGACAAAACAATAACATATAGATTGTAACCAAGTCTTGAAAAAATGTTGAAATTATATTTATACTGTTACCTATCTGTATAAATATATCGACCTTGTTATGAGGCTAGGAATTAATTGCCTGACCCCAGCTGCGTGTACGTAATCGCAGTAAAATATTACCCTTTTCCCAAAGACTCACATGAAAGATTCATGAAATTTTTTCCTTTTATTTGAGTTTTTTACTCGTCGAACCATCGTCGTTTGGACAACAAAGCTGTCATTTTCTCTAACCTACTTAGTGTGTGCTATCTGACGTTTTATATAAAAAAAATTCTCCCGCGGTACAGCTTTTCCTTTCAGTGAGAAATTTTACTTTCTGAGACCCATACAGGTTAATAAAATATGATGTTAATAAAACTCGTGCGCTGTATACTCCTAGTGATACACTATAAAAGGTTAAATAATGATAAAATCCAATAACAGCCAAATTAAAATATTCGTCTGCCTAAGGAACTTCCCCAAGAAGAGAAGTTCATGGCCTGTGAAGAGATTGCGGGTTTCGAGGTATTGGTTTGAGCCAAGACTAGACTAGGAGCTCGAGTCTTAGGCCCCTTTCAAACGACGATTCTGTGTAGCCGATTCAAAAAAGTATCGGCACGAACGCCTGGCGGCTTGTTGCCTCCCCTCCCTACCCACTCCACTACACTCTCACTCGCGCTTGTCCCTTCCATTCTCATTTCGTCACCCTCCCTGTCAACATTTTCCTTTTCCTTTAAATTAAAGTAAAAAAATGGACAATTCTGATATATACGTCAATAATTAATTATATAGTTATTTATTATATTTTGTAAAAGGGAAAGGAAGAAATAAAATTATTGCATTTTTATAGACATAAGCTGTGCCGCTCATCCTATCTGACTCCAGTCGCTTGTCGCTCAACGCTCGTATCGTGCCTTAAGCCACTCGGGTTCTCTCAGTCTACGCGTAATGCGATGTTCCTGGTGCTCACTTCGGTGAAGTCTTTGAGAACTCTCCAATCATGCACTTAGTCAGCTCGTCGGAGGCGAATGATACTTCGTGAATCTTTTTTGCCTGTCGTAATTGCCGGTACGGTTAAGTGTTGCCAAAATTCAGGGCCAATAGATCAGTTTTAGCCGTCATTACTATAATTTTCCACCCTCTGTAGTTCGCGTTTTGGCAGTCGATCGTCTTAGGCTGAATTCATACTGCCTGCGATGCGATGCGATACGGGAGGAAACGAAGGTAACAAATTTCCTAACTGTTATATTAAAGAGAAACCGCGTTTGCCGTTCACACAAACAACGACGTCAAACAAATACGAACGACCCCGTAAGTAAGCCTCTTGCAATTACAAGTTAAATTAATTTTCTCTAAAACAATTAGAACGAAAAAGAACATAGGTACGTTAATAAATGTGATGTCACAACTCAATAATTACTTATATCTTCAATGCCATCCTCGGAAACAACCTACTACCTTCATTGAAGCTGTGGAATTTTTTTAAATAAAAATGTCCAAAAATTATAGTAAATCGAAATTGTAATAATTAATTACTTTGCTATCTTTAAAAAAAGTTTGATTAAATTCAAGGAAAATTCCTGTAAATTATTCTTTCCTTTCATTAATTTGTATACCACATTATTTGGCTGCTTCGTGGTGAAATTTTTATTATTATATGCTTTTCAATATTATATAATTTGGCACCAACGTGGTGGCTTATTTGTTATTAGTATTTTTGGAATATTACATAATTAGGCGCCGCAACGTGTGGACAATTCGTTAACTTCCAAAATTGAATATTACATAATTTGGCGCCACAACGTGTTGGCTTTAATTTGCAATGTTTATTTTTAATTTATATATATATAATGTAATGCCAATTAATTAGGCCATGAATTGTTTGGACATAAAATTTGAATTGTTTGATAAATCCATTATAGCGGTCTGGTCGAACAAAGCAACAATGGAAAAGCGAGCTCAGCCGCTTTTATTGAAAAGTCGAAATGGCGTTTGCGCGCATGAAAGTCGAGCAGTTTACGTCTATAGCCAGCCAGGAAATGAGTCGTTGTTTTGTACGTCTACAGTCAGCTGGGATAGAGTTGGTGCTGAAAGATTGCTGTGGACGGATGAAGTTTTTTCTGGTGAGCAGCAAAGAGCGGAATAGTAAAGTTGACAGTTTAAGTCTACAGTGAAGAAAAGTTAATTCGCTCCGAAAGAATAAACAGTTAAAATAAATCTTCAAGGAGCTACGTTGTAGTTTAGGTCCAAATCAGTAAGAGACTAATAAATCTACGAATCATAGGATTCCTGTACGGAAAGCAGACATCAGATAGCTGACATTCAGGAGGATCATCCGAGTTCCTGGGAGCCTATCAATTTTGACTTCAATAGTGTAAAATCTGTGAGTCGATATTTAGAATCAGTGTATAATTTTGCAATAGTGTACTTCCGAAACCAAAAAGAATGCTGATACCAGCTAGAAAGTATGTAAGTAACAAAACCAAAACTAATGATTAATTGTAAATGCTAATTAGAGGATAGAGTCAGATTTCGTTCTCTTTGAAATTGTCAATCAGAGTTAATTTCTTTACTTTTAATTTCTTTCATTCTATCGACATATTGTTTAGGTAAATTGTAAATTGTTTTGTTAATGACATTTTAAATCAATTTGTTGTGTTCATTATCAAACCCAGTCAAGGCCCTGAGAGAACCAGATCTCAAATTTTGTGTTTGTAATTATCTTTTATTGCCACAAAATAAAATAAAAATATTTTGTTTGTTAATTTTTGTTTATTATTTCATTTAATAAACGACCTACTATTTGATTATGACATAAATGGCGCTTCAACATGAGGCAAATTCTTCAAACTAAAATTACTTAAAGCAAATTAAATGTAATAAAGCAAACCGTTTGATTATTACAATATATATATTACAAGATATATTGTTGAAATTGTTAATTAGGCCATTAATTATTTGGTTATAATTTGAATTGTAGAGAACAATTTGAATTATAGAGGTATGAGGGAGCAAAGCAACAATGAGCGGCAAGTTCTGTTTCTTTGTTGAAGAGCCGAAATGGCGATTGAGCGCGAAAAAGTAAAGTTAGTCTACGTCTACGATCAGACACGAGAGTAGAGACATTGTAAAGTTTAGTCTAAGTCTACGGTCAACCACGAGAGGAGAGACATTAAAACAAATCTTCACCGAGATACATAGCAGTTCGATCCATATAAATAAATATCCATATAAATAAATATAACAGTAAAAGTCAAAAATCTTCCAATCGTTAGTTCCTGTAAGCAAGTAGATTGTTGTACAGGGAGATTTTCTAACAACTAGACAACGGTGAAGCAAAGGTTGCTTCATTATAACAATTTTGCATTGAGGGAAACCGACATCCGATAGCTGACCAATTAGGAGAGGATCATCCGAGGTTCCTGAGAACTGAGTTCGTGAATTTCGACAGCGTATGTGTAGAATCTGTGAGGACATTTAGAATCAGTGCTATAAAATTTTCATTTAAAAAGTAGTGTTGAAGCTACATAAGAATGCTGGTACCAGTCGAACAATATGTGAGAAAACCAAAACTTTGATAATAATATTTGTAAACGATAACTAAAAGGGAAAAGTCATATTTGGTTCATCTTTCATTTCGTTCAAGTTTAATTTCTTTACATTTAACTTTCTTTCATTTATCGACATATTGTGTTTAGGTAAATTTTATGCTTGATATGTTAATCAGTTTATTAAATCACTTTTCTGTTAATTATCAAACCCTGTTACGACCCTAGAGAAGAGATCTTAATTTGATTGTAAATTGTTTTAATTTTTGGAAGCCACAATTGAATAAATAATTATTTTGTTTGTTAAATTTTTATAATCTTTTAATTTAATTAATCGC
Organism: Zhengitettix transpicula; assembly: GCA_037074705.1. NCBI lineage: Eukaryota > Metazoa > Arthropoda > Insecta > Orthoptera > Tetrigidae > Zhengitettix > Zhengitettix transpicula. The sequence continues at coordinate 180,250,826 of CM073591.1, read as the reverse complement.
TTAACTTATTGATCATTACAATATATATTAACAAACAAAGGATTTATTATCAATTCGTGGCTTCCAAAAATTACAAATAATTACAATCAAAATTTAATATTTTATCTCATGGCCTTCACTGGGTTTGATAATTAGGACACGATAAATGTATAATTTGACTAATAACAAATCAAAATATAAAACAAATTAACCTAAAAACAATATGAAATATAAGTGGAATGACAGCTGAACTAAATGAACTCTGAACGAAATCTGATTACCCTTTTAATTATAGTTTACAAATTTATCAAAGTTATGTTACTTACGGACCGTCGGTTTGGTACCAGAACAATCAATTTTACCTCGTTCGGACAATTTTACACTCTTTAATTTTTAATCATCAGGTTTTGGTTTTCACTGATTCTACACTTCACTTTAAAATTTGGCAAGTTTGTCTGTATTTCGTTGACTGCTCCGCTCAACAATAATTTACCAATGTTCTCCTGGAACAATTTCTCCACGAAGATTTTGGAAAGTTCTATTCTGACAAAAACTGCTCTTACTTTCCAATATTTACGCTGCAATACTTCCGTGAATGTTTTACATTGTATTATTTCACAACTTTAACTAGTAATACATTAACGACGTCTAGTCACTGCTCAAATTTTATTATTTGTTCTGCTCCTCGCAATGTTTCTCCGCCAACTAACTATCGTAGTGCCTCCCGAGTTTGAGCGCGCATTTCCCTTTCGGCATTTCATCAAAGAAACAGCGCTATTGTCGCTTTTGGTCGTTCAAATACCGCTACCAATTTAAATTATTTAAAATCAATTAATGGCTTAATTAATTGGCATTACAATATACATATATATATATATATATCGAAGGAGCGGTGAGTCATCGACTGAGCGAGTGGTTCCGATCCAATCACGAAAAGGAACAGTTTTGCTCATCTCTACTTATGGCAGGGATGGTGCCAAAACTGCCTGGACTCAGTATTTCCTAGTTTTCCGTTAGTGTGCAATAGTTCATGGAGAGGTTCTTTCCGCACAGCTTGTTATAATGTCGTCACTCCCAGAGATGCCCCTGTCTCACTGTTGAATCTGCGCTGGTTATTTATTCCAATAGCGTTTCGCTTGATGTCAGTCACCTTTATTTCGAGTGTACGATGTGCCCAAAAATTTAATATACTTCCAGTACAATTCGTATTTGCTTCAGAGGCCGCCACTGAGTCGTATAAAATCTGGTGAAATAATAGTTAACATTTGTAATGAAATGGGAATGACGAAGTCCACTGTTCAAATTATACGGGATTGAAGAAAATAAATCAAACCGCAGACACTGTCCAAGAAAAGACTACATGTATTTTTAGTTTACGTACTAATGACATATGACATTTCTTTGGACTTTACATTTTACTTTTTGAGAGTTCTAATTACAATATATATAAAATGCGGAAATAAAGGTAATGGTTGAAACCATGGTGATATTCATGTATCTGCGTGGCATTAAGTACTTGTAAGCTCAAATCTTGGTCTTACATTTCATATTTATATTAATGATCTTCCAGGATTAATATAAGGTTGTGAGATTGGTTTTTTAAAACTAAGCGAGTTGAGCTACATTTAGATCGCCGCCTAGCCGATTCATTAGGATTGAGTCAATCAATTTTCAGCCAGATCTCGGAAGTTTGTTCCGGAAATTAAAAAAATTCGAAGTTACAAGAATACGTTGGGTTTGCTGGATCACTTGAGAACTATTTTTGACGTTCCAAGTTATTTGCTTAGTTCTAGTTGTGCATAATAATTAAGGGTTAGATTTCTATAATAGACATTGTAAAACGTTCTATAGTTTTCTGTTGTTGTTTTATTGTAATTGCACTATATTTTATTAGAGGTAATTTATTTCGATTACTACAATATATATATATTAATGCCAATTAATTAAGACAGTAAATTTGTGAATTTGAAAATGTAAATTGATTGAGAAATCTATTCTTACGGCGGTACAGAACATAGCAACAATAAAGAAGCCAAGCACTGTTCCTTTGTCGGAAGACGGAAGCGCGCTCAAATTGCATGACGAGAAGTTAGTTGGCAGGAAGGTTTGGTCAGACACAGGTCGCGTTAAAATATTGAAGAGTTAGCAGGAAAGCTTGGTCAGATGCAGGTCGCAGGAAGATATTGAGAAATTTGAGTTGGCAGTCAGACACGACATAAATTGGTCGTGTTGTAATAGACTAGACAATTTCAAATATTTAAAGTAAAGTTGCAGAGAGATATCGAGAATTACCAATCAACTCTGTTGATTGGTCCCTGAACATTTTGCTCAAGACGAAATATTCACTCGAGCAGAACTACGAAACCTGCTAAGCACAAACAGTCTTGTGAACATAGCCGGGCAGAATTGGCAAAAGTAAACCGAGAGAGACGAAAGGAGAATCATCGTGGTTCCTGAGTTTTGATCTAAAAATATTAATTTAGAATCTGTGCGTTTTAGGAGAAGTGCAAAAACCCGTCATAGTTCTTCGACAATTAAAGGTATCCCGGAATGCTGGGCAGCCGTGAGTAAAATTTACAAACAACTAAGTAAGTAAACCTGATTAAAAGATAGCCGTCAGATTTCGTTTCTTTTCTTTTAATTACAAATTTGTTTATTAGAATCCATCTTTTTAGCTTAACTTCGCCGACAAGTAAATTTCGTCCTAGTTAATTGTCGAGTAAATATTATATCTTTTAAATTGGAATTTGTGTTTAAGTTGAGAAATAAAATGATTCGCCATTATCAAACCCAGTAGAGACCCTGATATATATTTTTTAAATTGTGTAATTGTTTTAAAGTTTTGAAAATAAATCTATTGTTTGTTAAAGTTTAAAATCTTTTATTCATTTTAAAGTCTATTTTTTATTGATTATTACAATATATATATATATATATATATATATATATATATATATGATATTAGTAAGGATGTGACATTGTCAAAAATAATTGCAATATTGGTATGGAAGAAAAGAGAGATAGGTTGTGGCTTACCTGAAAGTGAAGTTCACTTCACTTTCAGGTAAGCCACAACCTATCTCTCTTTTCTTTCCATACCAATATTGCAATTATATATATATATATATTGTAATACTAATTAAGGAGGCCATTAATTATTTAAAATACAATGTTTTGTTTGGCGGCGCCGATATCAAAGGACGACAGTGACGGCGGGCTTTTATTGATATTAAATTAGAGAGAGGATGGATTGTTTATTTATAATAAATTGAGTGACGGCGGGCTCATTGTTGCCGAGATTTGAGGTAACTGCGAGCGTGGGAACTGGAGGAGAACACACAGAATGTGGAGCCACTCCAGAGAAGCGAATAGTTAGTTGGATGGTAGATCTCGAGGGAGAAGGATGTGGACGGAGAGTTAGTTGGATGCCAGATCTCGAGGGAGAAGGATGTCCTAATGAAGATCGCTAGATTCTGGTGGAGAAAGAGTTGGTCAGCAGAGTTTAATAGGAGACGTCGACGTGCCTTTGGCCCTATGATGGGCAAAATTATCTCATGGTCTATTCATTGTTATGAACACTGTAACACTGACCAGATTCCTTGTTAACACATCTTGGGTGTCTGCGGGCGATAGTGACTGATTGACTGGTGGTTGCGGGCGAAACAGCGATTGTCCATAGACGAGGAGTCTGGAGTTCTGAAAGGATTGAAGTGTGAGTGTTTGTGAAAGTGAATGTGCAATTTTATGCACATAATGGCCTTTTAGTGAAGTGTGTTCCCAAGCTTTGAAATCATTAAGTCTGTTGTACGTACGAACTACAATAATAAATGTTTTGTAAACAGTAAATGAAATGTAATAGTTAGACTTCATTTCTATTCATTTCATATTCAGTGCGTTTCAAATTGTTTAAATTGTAAATTTTTTAATTGTAATCTTGATTTGTTTCTTACTATCAAACCCAGTAAAGATCCTGAGAAAAGAGTAATTTGATGTAATTGTTTGTAGAAAATATAAAATTTGTATTTTCTTTGAATGCCACAAATTATAAAAAATTAATAAATTTGTTTTAATATTTATTATTTTTTTAAAATTCACTATTCTTTTAATTATATATATATATATACTAGCTGGGTGCCCGGCGTTGCCCGAGATGTCCCGATACACTCCAATTTCGGTTTCTTTTGCGCTATTTTTATGTAACGATCCTCGAACCCTATCCCTAAATGTGCTCACCTCCCATGATGAAGGTGTTTAAGTCACTGACCAAATATATTGGTCATTTTTACATGTTAGAAGATGACCACCCCCACAAATGTGCGATAATCAAAAAGTATTTATTGCACGCAAAAATCAACCAATTACATTGTCTGGAAATTTCTACCCCCGCACAACATGTTCCATACCCGTCGCGTTACCCAGGTTGTCACAATTAGACTCAGCGACATTCATAGTCTCTGAATTTATTCGAATCTCGGTTGCTGGGGGTGGTGGGCGTGTTAAACCCGCACATTGTTTGTTTCCCTGACGCAAAGAAAACGTTGTCGAACTTCGGTGAAATTGCTTCGAGGGTGTAGATTTGTAAGCGGAACATACCCACATGTATACACACATACATACCCGTATAAGACAATATTATATAATATATATAGATAGATAGATATACATACACTATTTAAAACAATTATTAAATTTGTAGACATATAATTTTTCCATCTGAAATTAAACTATTTGGTGGTTTTAGCAATCTGCAGTTGGTAGCATTGTATAAAATTAATGCAAAACATTACGAAATACGCTGTCTTCAATAAAAAAATATCAATTTAAGTATTGTTTTTATCATAATTCTATGTATCTTCCAGTGCGTATTGCAAGATATAATTGGGAAACATATTTGTCCCTGATCCCGTTAAATATTCCACGCCAAAAGTCAAGTTATTTAAAAGAAAATTAATGCCATGGATTGTATAACCTTTCATAATAAATTATATTTATCACTCGATGTGGTATTGGTAGATTTAATTATACTTATTATTCAATCAAAATATTTTTGCTCAGCTTCATTTCTCAGAAATTGAACATCTATAACGTCGTTCCCAAAAATGGAAAACAAATATTGCTATCCTAACCTCAAATTTTTGTTTCACGACACAAATTGCACGCAATAATTTGTTTACATTTATACAAATTTATAGAAATACGTTGCGTAAAGTATAATTAATTGTACTTTTAATTCAATTTAAATGTTCCTATTTCTGTGCATACCTTTGACTGATAGTGCATTAATTGAATAACGACCATAAAAACTTTCGGAGTTCCGTACATCATTTTGAATACTTTTATAGTTACAAACATATAATTCAGCAGTCGTACCTTAGACAAATCTTATTATCTTCTGAAATATTATACAGGATACGTTATATTATGAAATTTTATAAATCTCGACCGACACACATTTGAATGTATTATAAGGCGCCATATTGGCTTTATCAAAGATAGCGGGATAATTAACTATTCCAAATTAACTTTGCGCAAGGATGGTAAAGTGTTTCGTATTGTTTTTTTATTACTATTCGATGGAGAAATACTGGAAAAAATTTTACTTTTTATTCAATCAAAATATTTCTGCTTTATTTCATTACGAAATACAGAACTATATTTAGGATGCGTCAATGTCTTGAAAACTTATGACGTCATCGTCTCGCGCAGTAATTTAACACTAATTCGTAACTTATTTCAATTATAATTATTTCCACGTTTATTCTAGGTGTTTCTCATCCCCACAGTACCGGTTCTCGATATTGGCAGAATATATATACCAATTTTTGTTGAATTCTGTCCACGCGATAAAATTTGTATAAAGAACAACGTAAGTACATACAAATATACATCCTTTTTTATTATATAGAAGATATATATATATGTATATATATATATATACATATATATATTTTAATTTATTTTGAGCATCTATTGTAAACATTTCTTGAAAGAATCACTTTGTGTTGATGTAAGTAAACTATATTTTTCCTTTCATGTCTAATTTTTTGTGTCAACATGCCACTTCCAACCAGACATTCCTTTATTAAAAATGTACATTGTAGTAAGCTGTACCACCCTCAATGTTTGTTCCATAATCATAGAATGACCCTGTATATGTTGGCTGGCAAGTTAATTTTAACTGGCTGATGTTTTCAGGAAAATTATCTATGATGATGAAGGTCCTGAAAAATATGAAAAGAGGAATAATGTTGTATACTCAAAAAAGTAAATGTGATTTGTTTAAGAAGATATGGGTAAATCAAGCAAATCATTAAGCTTTTTAACATGAGATTATTTTTAGCACATAGATTGTGTATCAACAAAAGTATAGTATTCATTAAATGCTCAATACCATCTATTTTGTTAAAGTGTTTAAATGACTGTCATCTTGAAAACCGAAGATGGATTTTAATTTCTGACAATCAGTGAAAAGTCAATGCTTTGACAGAACAGAGACTGGCAAGACTGAGTACTAGTGCATCAGATTAATGTAGATCTTAATCAGGAAAGCTCTCAAATGACCATTGAATGCCGTGTACAACATACACTGCATCATATAGGATATGTGAGCCAAAGGTTTGAATACCTTTTCTGTATACAGTTAACAACAGAAATGTTTCCCATTTTTACAGAAATAAAGGATTGGACAGTCAAGCATTGGCAAAACATCATGTGGTCTAATGAATTACTTTCCATTGGCATAAAGTAGAATTACAATTTTCTCCCTTTAATGCATATGGAACAACAACTGAGTAGAATAACTTTTCTAAGTAACATTGCTGATAAAGTGTATCCTATAACATTTATAGTGTGTCTCAATGGTAATGGCTACTTCCTATAAGACAAGGCCCCATGGCACAGTGCTTGTATTGAGCAGGACTGGTTTCAGGGACTACGAGAAACTTTACTTTGCTTAGTCCCTACAAATACCATATCTTACACAAATTGAGCACATATAGTATGAAGACCCACCTGACAGCTGGATACATGACCATAAAATCTCACACAATTGGACAATTCTATTCATCTGGTATAGTGTCAGATTCTTCCTATCACCTTTCAACATACCATAGAGTCAGTGTCAAGCAGAATTTACACAGTATTCAAATAAAATAACTCCTGAGTGATAAGAGTCCAACCAAAATTCCCCTTAACTTCTATGAAGTTAATGCTACTTTTCTTATTATGAAGAATTAGTCTCAGGGATTTTATGGTATCTGTGCACCACTTCTTCATGTAATATTAATCTAGACTCACAGCCTATATGTTTGGAGTTTAAATCGCCTCCAACAACATATCTTACTTCTAAATGTCTCAGGAGAGTTAGGTAGTTTTCTTTATTCATGTTGTGTTTTGGTGGGCAGCAAATACTTAGGCTCTCAACTTTTCTGTTGTTGCTCTGATTCCAACCATTATAGATGATATCATCTATTTGCAGACGACATTCTTCACAGTGGTTGATGGTTTCTTTTATTACCATTGCACTGCTATCTGTGGCCTTGTTGTCAGGGTAATAGTGTGTAATATATCTTTCCTCTGAGTTTAAGTGTTAGGTTAGGTTTTCTTAAATAATAAAATTATTTAACATATTATAATTGTTTAATAAAAAATATTGAGTTACAAAAACATGAATTTACAAGAAAATTTGTTCTAAATAAAATGAATGATACATGAACTCTCTCTCTCTCTCTGTCAGGGATACCGTGGAGTGAGCAACCATAATATTGCCAAAATGAATGATATTATGAAACTTACTTTAAAACAAAACAAGGGATCTGGCATTACGATAATATATTAAAATTATTTATTTATTCCATCAGTATTACAACTGGCGGAGACTGGTGGCATGGCAAACTTCAGATGATCTTGTTGGGACCTCTAGGCACATCTCAATGTCGGTGATGGATCGTGAGCCCCACAGACTTCCAGGCTTTTGTCAAATTCTGCTTTGAGCCAACTGCTCAAGCTTGTGGCTGGCTACTCACTTATTCACTCAACCTGTCAGCTCAATATATTTCAAGCTCTGGGAGCTCACTTATGCATGCCCATGGAGTTGTCAGTGCTCTTTATGCCCTTTGTCGCCTTTGTTAAAAAGGGGTCTTCTTCTTTTCATTGAAAAGGGTCCTAGACCACCATCAGAGCCCGCCAACTAAACAAACAATAGCTTTTGTCCGAAATATAAGGAAATGTTAACTACAAGTGTGATATGTTTTGTATCCACTTATTTTAAGATATGATTGCTTTGAAATGAGGCAGATGACAATATATTGTGGATTTAGTAGAACTTCAAGTTAATGTTTTTTTATTAGAATTGCATTGGCATTCCAGGTTGCAATACATATGTATTTTTGATCCATATTGTTATTTTCTCTTATATGTGTTACCAGTGGTCCTGACTTCTAGGTTATCAAGTTTAGGATTTATTCATTCTAGTGTATTCATCATATTCTCCATAAGCTGCATCATAGATGGTCCAGATGTTCATGTTTGAGGTTCTGGCTCTACTGTTTTTTATTTTGTAACTTAGTTTTCTTGGTATTTTCTCTTTTTTCTGTAACTTATTTGCTATTTACATTCCCTATAATTAGCAGGGTGATCTTGAGAGCAGTTTATACATTTGCCAGGAGTGTTGCTGATTTTAGAGCAGTTTGTGGTCAGATGGTCTCCTGTGCAATTTTTGGAAGTTGGAGTTCTTTTACAGAATACTCTCATGTGTTCAAATCTTTGACATAATTTACACTGTGGTATAAGTTTACTGTTCCTTACTGCCTATATTTTTACTTTAATGTTATTGATGTACTGGATACTATATATTTTACTGATATTCCTCTACCCTTCCAATCCCCCCTTTCAAATCCCTTCCTGTGTTATTAAAGGATTACCCTCATGTAACCTGTTACTCTACAAAAATCAGTTTTATCAAATAAAAACAAATACAGCTAGGCAGATATGGTTTACTTTGTTATTAGAAACAGTTCTTTTAAGCTATTGCACTGCTTCTAGAATTTAAACTTTCTTTCATCTAGTTCATCTAAAATCTCATCTGTTCAAGTTGAGGGGTGCCAGTTTCTGACCATTACCTTAATTGGCCTGAAGGCTTGATTTTCATAATACTCTTTCTTGGTATCACCTATCATGAAAAAATAAATAAATAAATGTACATAAATTCACAACTATATTAACACCAAATAAATTAAATTATTTTTCCAAATCAATTATTGAGCATACATACATATGAATCAGTTTTTGACAAAGATTTACAGACAGGTGAAGCAAAACGCAATTTTAAGTAAAAAAAAATTCTCAATATATTATAGTCTGTAATCATTGTCAATATTTGTACATATATATCTCTATTTGATGTTCATGTTGTTTATATATTAATTATAAATTGCAAGCTTGTAAAGAGCCCCATGATTACCTGTAAACCTAATCAGGCTGCAAAAAGTGAAATGAGTTTGGCATATGTATTTAAGACAAACTTACTACCATCTGGCAACTAAATTACCTAACATTCATAGAATACACATTATTTTACCTGATTTCTTTAAAAATAATGAAGATGTTTCTTTATTTTTTCTTATGTGTTATATCACTTAAATTCTTCGAATTATCTACAACCAGTAATACACTACCATCAATAAGTACATTCCTATTATATCCTACATTCTTATAACTACTTCATAAGTATTAACATCTTATGCATTAAATAATTATTTGTAACAATTATGCCCTTATGATAATATTTTCCCAAATTTTTTGAGATTACAATGGACACAAGAAGAGGACTATAATTAAAGTTCTAAGGAGGCATGGATGACTTCATTTGTTTGAATGTGTGGAGAAATATATTGTGGAAAATGTTGTGGTTATTTAAATATTTGATTAAATAAAGGAATGAAATATTTGAATTTCAGGAAATTCCACTTTCTTTTTTGTGCTTATGTTTAAACCACTTTTTTAAATCAATTTTCTCTATTATTAATTTACTGTTAATGAAGTTTTCCTTGTTATTTTACAAATTGTAATTAAATATTTATTATAAACAGAGAAAATGTGACATTACATGGAATCTTCTTTTCCTGCTAGACTAAAAGTTTTATTAAAAAAACTGACACAGTTTAATTTTGAACTTTTTTATATAATTTTATATAATATATATATTTAACATTTCTTGTTTTTTCATGTACCATTGTGAGAATATAAACATAAATGTCATTAGTTACACTCCTTACATCTACATATTTTTTTCTCTTGGCATTATTTTAAATTAATAAGTATGAAGAAAATATAAAAGAAATTGAAAATATAATAATTAAAATAATTTATATCTCTTTACTTAAATTAATATCAATGTTTCAAACATTTATGTATTCTCATGTGGATTATCTGCAACATAAGTAAATGATGTTTCATATTTATTCATTTTTCTAATCAGACTATCAAATGATTACCAGAATTTATACTATTGTAGTCTTTGGATTTGGAACAAAGGATATCTTCTATCAGGGTAGAATCTCACAATCTTCTTATTGTGAATTCTCTCTTGGCACCTTGCCCAGTTTCTGTTCTATTCTTGAATCTCAGTTAGTCATAGCAACATGGACATAGCACCTGGCCTCATCTCAGAAGACAGCTCTTTGAAATTGTTTGTAAATGATAAGAATGATACAACTGTAAGTAGTTATATATTTATAATGTTCTATATTAAATTTTGTTGTTATTTTAATCTCTTATTGTTTTTACTTATTTTTAACAATAGAAAAATAATTGTGATTAAATTTTCATATGCATCATGCATAGTTACATTTCCTATGTATTCAATGTTTGCTGTAATAGTTGTTAAATTTGATGAAGCAGAAAAAATTTTCTATAGATTATTTACTTTTAAATATGTACATTATTTGTGTGCCAAATGCTATTTCAAATTTATTGTACAAATCTGAAAATAAAAGATTGATAATGATGTTAAAATATATACGTCTATGTTATGAACAATATTGCCAAAAAACAGACCTCACAGAATAAAAACAAGTACAATATTTCTTTCACAAATTTGTGGATCTTCTCCAATACATAAACAAGAAAGATTTATGTACTTTATGTACATTATTGTTAATGAAAGATTAATAATTTGAACAGAAGAAATATTCAATACTTTTCATAAATTCATAAGGTGGATGAAGTGAACTGTCACAAGACATAATAAGTGTAATAAATCATGAATAAAATTTATTCATAAATATGTAAAATTAACTAACAATTTCATATTGAAGTAATAATGCTTTGGTTAAAATTGATACTCAATTATTAGAAAATGGCCACCTCAGTATTGTAATATAATGTATTCTAAACATTTTTTGCAGAAAATAATTAGGTAAAATTAATAATAAAATTGTTATCAAAAATCTCAGTCTGAAAAAAATTAATTCATATTACTTTAATTTGTATTGCAAATATATTAAATATTAAAAACAAAATCAGTACCTAACATTTTCCATACATATTGCAAGTTATTTTCATCAATGCTAAACATAATATAAGTTTAACCTGTTTAAATAATTCTATTAGTATCATACTTATGATTCAGTTCTTTATAACTTGAAAACCCCAAGCACATTGCCAAAAGTTTACTTTAGTTAAAACCCTTAACCCAATAAGAAATAAATTTAAAATATCATCATCTGATATCAAGTTTGGAATGTAATAATTTATTTTTGAAGGTGCAATTTTTAATCAGTTTTCTGCATACTGTAAAAAAACAGGATTGTTTGAAGAAGTATGTATGTTGAGTGCTGTTGATATTATCCCCCCTTCCCCCATTGTTCTATGCATTTTAAAAACAACTCTTCATATTTACTATTATCTTGCTATGTAATAAGTATAACTATTTTCTTACTGTCAAAAAAGTTTTGGTGTGAATTACAGTGATTTTGATTCTAAAATATTGCAATTTTGTTATGTTTTTCTTTGCATAGTAAGTTACTGGTAATTTTTGTTTGAAGTTCCTTCTTAAAGCTATTTCAATCATACAGATGAATATAATTCAGATATATTTATAAAACTATGCTTAGTTTTGCTATATTTTCTTTCTATTATTTTCTGAATATAGGGTAATTATTTTAAAATGCACTAAGTAGTAGTATTTATTTTATCCAAGATTTTGAGGAACAGAAGAGGACACGAGACAAATAATTGTGTTAAAATGTATGTGTTGGTATACATATTACGATTATGAAGATATGGCTAAATAACAGACATCATAAGAATATAAACAATTGCAACTTTTCTTCCACAGATTTGTGGACCTTATTAAGTACAAAATTCCAGAAAACTTCTGCCTAGTACTTATACCTGAACCTTGTTTATATTCTTATGAGGTATGTTTTTGGCCATATATGTACATACAAGTCAAATCAATTTGGCATTTTTTAATTCTCTAATTAGTTATATGTCTGTTGCCACACAAAATTGTATATGAAGGTATACATTTCACTGATAACCTTAATTTACCAATTCCAACTCTAAATAGATGATACTTAGATTCTTTGGCATTACAAAATAGGCCTAACTGATTTTAATTTTCTTATCATTACATCAATTTTAAACACTACACAGTAATGCTTCAGATGTCCAGAGACTACTTGATGAACTTTAATGTTTGAAACATTTATTCTCTCTTTAAATCGTATACTTTCATATAACTTTTACCTTATAATCTTCTTAAATTACTGTTTAATCAATTATTTGATTGAATTCTTATGTAACTGAATCCCTATCATAAAACAGCCAATTAAAATGGTTTGTATTGTTCTTGGTATGTTTTCAGTGTAACATATCTCAGCCACAATTATTTCACATAATTGAATAAATTCAACCTTAACAATGGCATGGAATCCAAATGCTTCTTTATGACTTCCTTATGTTTTCTTATAATTATTGTGATTGATTATATTTGTGAATTAAATCATAATTTTAATTACATATATGAAACATGTTTGTTTTGTATTTGGTGAATAGCTTGCAAATTTGTAATGTATGTATATAGTGAAAATACCTTACAAAATTTTACTGGCAGCTGATAATCAATTGATTTACTTTACAAAAAAACAGGTACGCAGGTTTGTGAAGATATCAGATATTAATATAACAATGATACTTTCACATACTTGTGATTTGACTTTTCATTTAAAGTTGGGCATTTACTGAGTAATTTTTTCTTAATTCAGACTCACTATATAATAACACTTTTTTGTTGCATGTTCGTGGAGAGTGGAGTTGGCTTATGATTTGAATTTGAATCAGGGGAAAATTCAATTTGTTATGAAAATGTTCTGCAAGTGTGATTTATATTATCTAGAAATTTTCTAGTTATATTCATAGACATGAATTTCAAACATTAAAACATCGACTTCATTAATCAATTTTTCGTTTCATTAACATTTGCACAGGATATGGTAAAATATGTTGTACTTTGAAGCTTTGAAATTGCAAACGACTGAATAATAGTGCTTTCATTCCTACTACAATTAAACTTTAACGTATTCTTTAAATACTCAGAACAAACCATTTCTAATCGTACGATCTAACTTCATCCTCTAAGAAACAAAGTTCTATTAGCACATAACGGATTGGGGACACTACTTCCAGATTCGCACCTCGTAGGACGTTGTGCAATTCCTGAGAAAACATTGGTGTAACGTAGGAAACTGCGGTGTACAAGGAGAATTAGACACCAATCTTTACTGGAAATTTCAGAGTTGCATACTTATATAAAAATAGATTCTGCCGGAAAGTGTTTGATTCTCATGTGATGTAAGGAACCAAAACACATTTGCTTGAAAAGCCTCCGAGTTTTGAAAAATTAACAGTAGTCTGTAAATTTAGAAAACAATGCTTATATAGACGTTTCTCGGTTATTGTTTATCTGTGACTTGCAGAACAGTAAGGTAACGTAGGCAAGGATAAAGTAAGAAAAGCGAAATAAGAAGAAAGAAAAAAAAGAGCGATTGAAACATCGGGTCAAGAACGAGAACTGAACAACGAAGCGGAAATTAGAGCCACAGAAAAGAAAGAAAGAAGATAGATTCAACAGTTCGAACAAAGAGAAATTATGCAGATAGATAATTAAATAGACAATAAACAGACAAGATGAAGTGCGAAAATAAATACGACAGAACGTTTCTGCAACTCTTATAGCTTTCGCCAGTTCTGTTCTACGTGTCGTTCTTATAGATCTTAAGATCTTTCATCACCTGACGAAAGCAACTAGGACTGCAGAAACGATTTGGGGTATTTATTTTGTCTGTTTATTGGCTACTTCATTTCATCCATTTGTTAATTTCCATCTAATACATATGTTTTTATATTTTCAAACATAAACTGTGTTCGCTTTCAGGGAATACAAAGATTGAGCGTGAAATTCTAAACTCTGATATGGATAGGCATAGAATTAATTAATTCGGTCTACCTCTAGAATTAGACCTTACATAATTGGTAAAATGCACTCAACTGTACCCTATCATTATTCATTGTGTTTCAATATAACAGTTATAAACTTTTCTTACCTCCAAACAAACAAAAAAGCAGGGGGTGGGGCACAAACTTACATCCAACAATCTTTCGTTTTGTAGTTAATAATTAAATAAACTGCTGTCGGATTAACTACTTATTAACTAGTGTTGCAAAATTCATCAATTCAGAAACGCGTGCTAAAATAGTCTCCGTTTGTTTGTATACACGAATACGTAATCGGATCATGCACGGTCCCCTTCAAATATTCCCACACAATGTGGAACCGTTTCGCAGGTATCCAAAACATTTTTTGCAAATGCATATGCAAGACGTGCTGGGTAAATACAAGTTTGCCAGATGAAATTTTTTTTATGACCTTTGTTTTCTTCCGTTGGTTTGAGAAACCCGCCTCCTAAGTTCTATGAAAGTATTATTGCTTAACTAGAATCAAATCTGTATAAATTGAAAAATTGTGAAATTGGCTTTTTCAAATGAGTTTGAAATTTTGAATATATTTTGTCAGAAGGTCGTGAACTCTTTAAACACGAAATTTTCTCCATGAAAAAAAAATTGGACTACCCGAGCGTACTACAAAGTAATAGTAATGTAGATAGAAGTCATTAATTTTTTGTTATTTTCAATATATGATCAATAAACAGGTAAATACTTTACAATTCATCTGCAACTTAAGTGTGAGACGACGTCATGCAATGTCACTGAGTTGCGTTCGCACTCTGCTGTAGCCTCTTCTTCTTCTATAAAACAGAGTTACATTTAATAATATACTTATGTTGGACCTAAGCAGTACAAAAAAATATTAAACAGTCCTAAAAGGTTATAAAGGAGCAGCCACGTTTGCAATGATTTCAGATGTCAAAGGCAATGTTGACGAAGTTCTCCATCTTGCCGATACAGATGGCGTTGATACACATTATAACATTTATCTTTTTCCACTAATCTCAAGCCAAAGCAAGGCTTCAAGGACGGGGAAAGTGTCTTGTGATACAAGGTACTGAGTAACTCATTTCAGAATCTCAGATTCTGTCGAGATTTGTTTAGACATCGGATTCACAGTTCTAACCTTACTCGCTCTGACATAATTTCGTATTAAAGTATTGTTGTATCCTTTATTCGCGTTCTTTAGCGAGCTTATTATTTCTGACATCATTTTTTTGAATGCTATGATGGAATATCATCAACATGCAATTTTTGTTAGTGGCAGATGAGAATTTAACGCTACCAGAAACGTGAATCTTTTCCATTATACAAGAACAATTAATAACACAAACGTAAGCTACATTAAATGTTAAATTTCGTAGTTGCGGTGGGGTTCGAACCAGAAACATCACTTTGAAACAGCGCTCATACTTTATCTTCTCCAAACCACAGATAAGCGAAAATGGGAAAAACTTACTGAATTTGGCAATAAGGTCGCATTATCCATATATTTATTCGTATTAAGAGTTACATCTTAGTCAAGTGACACGCACGATGTACAAAACATAGCTGTGTTGGAGTGCATCTCATCACCTCCGAAATGAGTCGCGTCTGTGCTGTATAAGTTCCATCTCCTCTCAGCAAACGGCACGTTAAGAACGTAAGTTTAATGTAACGAAACATTTTTTATATTGATGGCAGAGTTGAAAGTATTAATTTATTTGCGTAAGATTGTGATTTTTTGAAGAAGTCGACAAAAAAAATTCGCAGGAGATGATTCAGGTTGTAGTATACACCAATGTTGTTAATGATATCCGTTGTGTGGTATTTATATTATCACTTTTTTGTCTGAATTGTCTAACTTTCTTATTTTAAATTTCAAAATTGTACAATTATAAAGTTTGTTGCGTAAGGTATTGGCCATGTAATTGAAAGTCTTTATACGTGAGAAAATAGACAGTTTTTTTTGTGTTTATATATTGTAATACCAATTAAACAAGCTATTAATTGTTTTTAATAACTAAATTGTTAGCGGTACGAATGCGTAAAGGCTACAATCAAGGCGGGGTTTTCCTTTGTTTAACAATGGAAACTGAAAAACCGCGCGCTGAGAGAACTGAGTATGCGCTTGAAGAACGGCAGTCTGGAATCGGCGATGACAGGTGAAGGAGTCTAAAATCTGCGTACGAGAGATGAAACAGTTAAAAGTCGACGGGGAGATATAATACAGTTCAGTTCACCTAGAGCAATAAACAGTAAAGTCTGCAGATATAAAGTACGAATGGCGAGATCCTGTATTTTTACATGAAAGCAGCAAATATTTTTACGGAGAGATTTACATAATAATTTGTACACGGTGAAGCAAATGGTTGCTTCACGCTGATTTTCGCATAGAGGAGACCCGCATCCACTAGCTGACCAAAGGGGACGGCTCATCCGAGGTTCCAGATAGCAGAGGACGAGTATTTTAATCGTATGTATTAAAAATTTCAATGAAGTGTAGTGTCAGTGTAAAAATGGCTTTTTAGTGTGGTGGTTTTCAAGATACAAGAGAGAAATCTGGTACCAGACAGACATTCCGTGAGTAACAAAACTGTTATACAAATTTGTAAACCATAATTAAAAAGGTAGAGTCAGCTTTCGTTCAGTTTTCGTTTCATTTAGTATTCTTCTGTTTCACTTATCTTCATATTGTTTTAGGTTAACTTTTTATATTTGAATTGTTAATTGTCAGTTTATACATTGCTTTTGTTCTAATTATCAAACCCAGTAGTGACCCTGAGGCATAGAGATCCGACGTGTTCGATTGTAATGATATAAAAATTGTATTTTCATAAATACCACGAATTAATAAATGAAAAATTAAAGTATTTGTTGTTAACTGGATGAAATTCGGCGTGCAAAATAGATCTTTTACAATGTAAATTTATCAACAATAAATTTTTAAATATAAATAAATTTTCGTTAATTGATTCATTAAAATGGATGTGTCTGGTTGGACTGTGAGAGACACTATTATATCAATTTCTGGTATATGGAACATTTGATTAGATTTGTGCCAACGGGTGATCTAAGAATTCTTTTGGTCACTGTAACACTGACTCGTATCCACGGTCGTAATATCTAGGGTGTTCGCGATATTATTGACACACTGCGAAATATTTTGGGTCCTCACTCGAGATCTTCTATTGTCTGGGGCTCTGGCAGGACTTAATCGAGTATCTTGTTCAAGTATTGACGAGTGACGTTCATGTCTATGATGTGTGAAATTTATTCACACAATGTCCTATTTCAAAGTTTAAAAGTTTTCTTAAATATTATGGTGATGAATTCGAAAACTGGATCAAACAATATGGTGTGTTAAGTGTTTCTTCAGAAATAATAAAATATATTGTAAACTTTCTTATATTATAAATATTGTACTGTTTCTTTTTGTGATTGTATTTTGGGGGATAGTTAACGTTTCTGTAAATTCAAATCAAAACATTTTTCTTTCAATTTCATATTGTGTAATTATAAACTTTTCATGAGGCTTGATAAAACGACGTGCGAAAAGAGCTAAATGCATGCTAAAAGCAATGGAAAACTGATGTAAAATTTATATTCAGGATTCAGTTTTATGTATTAAATAAATTATTTAAATATTATACCAATCAATTTTCTGTTTCATAATTTCAAACATTTTTAAGTTAATATGGGTACGCACGTGCCAATATATTGTAATGATTAGACTTTATTACCATATATGAAGTGAAATTATATGATTCTGCCTCACGTTGGTGAAGCCAAAATGTAATAATCAAATTACATTTATTAATTTAAATGGTTCGCCACACGTAGATGCGCCAAAATGTAATAATTAGAATTAAAGGAATTAAGTGGTTGGCCACACGTTGATGACCAAAACAAATAAATTAAATTAAATAAGCAATTAATTTGCCTCTCGTTGGCACGCCAAAATGTAATAATTAGAAGAAAATTAAGTAAAATCAATGGTTAATTAACGGATGAATTTATTTTATTAAAATTTAAAATGAAAGGATGTTAAATAATTTACAAAATTTAAACCTCAGAAACAATTAATTTATTTAAAGTAAAATAACAAAATATTCTTGTTGTGATTGATTTACATTCGTGCCCTTACTGTTTTACAAACTCATATACTCTCATCTCATGGTAGTTTATTCGGGCCTTTTAAATAAAGAACAAACCTTTCTTAGATTCAAATTAACAATCAAATTTTACAACATTAGAATTAAACAACAAAATGAGCGTGAATCCGAAATCTGACGATTTGATCCTTATTTAACGTTTACAAATAACTTTTATAAAATTTCTCTCTCTACTTACATGTCTTACTGGTACCAGGCATTCGTTTTGGCTCTTTTATGCACTATACACTATTCACATATTACAGCACATAATTTCACAGAATTTAATTTGTTTCAAAAATCACTGTCCAAAACTTTTGTATCTATAAACTGGAAAGATTACTCCTTACAACACCTGTGGGCCTCTGCATTAAATTCCTCTCTCTCTCAAGCAAATTATTGTAGTTCTCGTTCTGGTTAATGGTCAATCAGAATGTTATCAACTCCTTCTCGATGAAATTTTGTAACAGTCTTTACTTGTTGAATTTATAATTGTGGCTTTACTTATTGAAACTTTCCTGCGACCTTTACTCGATCGAATTCTATGTCCAAAACTTAACTCGATGAAATTCTGTGTGCCACACCACTCTTAATTAAGTCTTTCCTGCCACTCTTTACGCGTTGAAAAACTGCCCGTAACTGCCCGTGTGAGCCCCGGAGTTTTTAAACGCTTACCGACAAAGGCCCGCCTGTACATTGTTGTATTTATATTTTCGCCGATAACAATTTACTGCATATTCCCCAATTATTAATTCTCTAATTGCCTCTAATTATTATTACTATATATATATATATATATATATATTGTAGTAATTAGTAATTAATCCATTGTTATAATTGCAAAGTAAAGAACTCATTATTAGACTATATAAAGCATACACCGAGACAAAGCGGGCGGCGAGACAAAAGAACCATTGTTGAGACGTACGCAGTACAAATTCTACGAGACGAACACACAGTCTACGGCGAGGAGCGAAAGAGTACAGTTTGAGTCAACGAGGAGAGACGAGTGTAGTTGGAAGTGTGGCACACAGAATATCATCGAGTAAAGTTTGGACATATAATTCGATCAAGTAAAGGTCGCAGGAAAGTTTCTCAATAAGTAAAGCCACAAGCAGTAACCTAATTTCCTGCCGCAGTAAAAAAAAACTCAATAAGTAAAGAGACCGTCACCGATGTCATCGAGAGGAAGTTGTTAATGATCTGACTGACCATTAATTCGGAAGGAGTAGCCGTTTCCAGCTGAGAGAACATCAAGTTTCGACAAGTGTTTTGTAACCAATTTAAATTCAGTGATATCCCCAAAACGTGTGCACAGAAAACCCCAAAATTGAGACCTGGTCGGCCGTAAGTAAAAGAACTCTAAATTTATTTGTAAACCATTTCATTAAGATACGTCAGATCGTTCTTCAATTATTTTCTTTTCTTTAATTATTTCTTTTCTTTAATTGTTTTGTTAGATAATATAAAATTCAAGTCACCCATTTATCAAACCCAGTAAAGACCCTGAGATTGTAAATATTATTGTGTAAATTTATATTATATAACTTCATTAATAAATTTTGTTTAATTGTTTCACATAGTTATTTTTATTTTAGCCACAGCCATTAGTCGTTTATTTTAGATTATTACAATATATATATATATTCAATTAATGGTAAATTTGATTGTTAAATTGTTTAGCAATAGAAATATGTGTTGAACTGAATAGGCTACCAATAACAAAACTAAAAAACTAAGAAAAGAGCGACCTCAAAATTAAAAAAAGTTCGGTAATGCCTATCCTTTTTTTACATGTAGTAACACAGCTATCGGAGATATTTCAACTTTTCCCACGAAATACCATGGAATTATAATTTTAGTTATACTCTTGATTGCGACATGAAGGAAGAGGTTTTTGTGTACCGTCGTATTGTGTGTATAGGAAAATGGGGAATGTTTCGCTAATTTGTATCTGCCACGTTTCTCCTAATTTTGCAAAATTTCCTGGATCTTCCTACTTGCGTCACTACGTGCATGACAAAGTCACAATTAAACACAGGCGAAATGTCTGGTGTCCTATATTTTATTACTTGTGATTGTGGTACATAAATATTTATAAACTGACGTTAAATGTTTCCGATTGAAGAAACTTTGTTCAGGAAAATGATCTGCTAAACCTTTTTATACCAAATCATATTAATAGCTGTATTCACTGCGCAAGGCCTATCCCCGATTTCTGTATTTGATCCTATTTTAAATATATTTTGGTGAATCAGGATTAGGTACAATGTTAAAGGAAGTTTTCAGTGCACGGTCAAGCCATTAAAGTCGACACTTATCTGCATAATTAAGTAGGAATAGAATGGCTGGACGTGTGCCATTAATTTTGTTATCGAGAACACGACGTGGAAGTTGTTGGAAAGGAAAGACCCTGACTTTCTACAAGGCTACCTCACAACGTTCGACAGCTTGAAAAATTAAACTTGGATTACAGGAAGACTATATATCACAAAATATGATACGCATCTTTTAACGATTTCGTCATCTTTAACGTTTTCCAATGCATGTCGAGCAAATGAAAATTATGTGAAAGGGCGCTTACTGGAAGGAAATCATTGATAGCTTAGAAATAGAAAACAGCGTGTCTTATAATCGTGAATTACCGGACTATTCTTCTATATTATATAATAATACGTATTTTTGTATGTATATACCACTGTGATCAAAATGTAAGGTGAAATTGTCATTTAATACTCCCGGGTATTAGGAAGGCAGGTAATTTTTTTCCCTAGGTTGGTAGGACTGTCTATAATATTTGCCAAGCGTCTGTTTGTTAAAAGGTTTAATTATCTCCGAGTTACACGTGTTTTTGTAAACAACCAAAAGTGAATTTTTCGATTTTTACATTGGGTGATTTTGTTGAGCAAAGGACTTGCATCAAATTTTGTTTGCGGAACGAATATTCTTGTGCGGACACGTTGAAAATGTTGCGGAAGGCCTTTGGTGATCAAACTATGGCACAAAAATACGTTTATAAATGGTACAACGAGTTCAAAGAGGGCCGAGAACGCGTTGAAGACGAACCGCGCTCTGGACGACCATCAACGTCTACCGACGAGGGCCACGTCCAGAAAATCAAAGATTTGGTGCTTGAAAATCGTCGATGGACAATTAGAGATCTCGCTGATAGTGTTGGAATATCCGCCCAAACCATTCTGAAGAATGTTTTGTGTCTCAAACGCGTCAAGCCTCGATTGGTGCCAAAATCGCTCAGTTTTTTGGAAAAAAAGCGTCGCGTTGATGTGTGTGAAACTTTGCTGTCTGACTATCAGGACTACTTGAAATGCATCATTACTGGAGACGAGACTTGGATTTACGCATACGACCCTGAAACCACCAACCAATCCAACGAATATCGTGCAAAAGGTGAAGCAAGACCGAAAATCAAGGTCAGGTTGACAGTTTTCTTTGATTATCGTGGTGTGGTGCACTATGAATTCCTTCCGCCGGGCCAAACTGCCAACAAAGAATATTATTTGAGCGTTATGCGTCGTTTGCGTGAAGCTATTCGTCTAAAAAGGCCGGAATTATGGGCGAACAACTCTTGGTTCCTTCTTCACAATAATGCACCATGCCATACTTCATTGGTTCTTCGCGACTTTTTTGCAAAAAACTCGACTCATATCGTTCCGCACCCACCGTATTCGCCTGATTTGGCTCCGTGCGACTTCTGGCTATTCAGCAAACTCAAAAGGCCAATGTGGGGACGCCTTTTTGACACGATTGAGGAGATGAAAACCGAATCGAAGAAGGTCTTGAAGGCTATACCGGAAAAAGACTATTCCGACTGATTCGAGGACTGGAAAAATCGTTGGAAAAAGTGCGTTTTATCGGACGGGGAATATTTTGAAGGGGATGAAATTGATTTGGAAGAATAAATAAAGAATTTATATTTTATAAATAAATTCACCTTACTTTTTGTTCACAGTGGTATTTACGTCAATCTTTATACAAATTTAAACGCGTGGACAGAATGCAACAAAAATTGGTACACATATTCTGTCAAACTCGAGAACCAGTACTGTGGCGGTGAGACACCCCTAGCATGAATGTGGAAAGAATTATAATTGAAAAAAGTGATAATTTTGTGTATAATTACTGCGCGCCAAGAGACCGTGGCGTCACGGACCAGAGAGAGAGAGAGAGAGACGTTACTACGCGACGAACAAATGAAATGGTTCCTTTTTCCGTAATTAAATAATATTTTCTTTCAATAAAATTATAATTTTACCCATCAATACTCCATCGAATATTAATAAAAAAAGAATACCAATACTTTACGATCCATGCGGAAAAATGTAAGTTAATTTTCGCGCCATATTCTTCTTCCGAGGTTCTACGACGTTCCTTCGAACATTTTCGCCTTCTCTACCACAGTCTTCCAGGTCTTCCGATGTTTTACTTGGACTCACCAATTCTTTATTCCTAGCACGTTTAGGTCTTTCAGCACATCAATACGCCATCTGACCTTTGGTCTTCCTATCTTCCGCGCTGATAAAGGGCACCTATTATAGGTTTCCTTTACTGCTATGTCGTCATTCATTCGATAAAGACGATTGTTTTGTTAAGTTAATAAGTTTGTTAATTTCTCCTTCATTACCCAGGTTTCAGATGCATACGTTACTATTGGTCTGATGATTACCTCATATAACATAAGCTTGGCATTTTTTTCTAAATAAATCTATGTTGGCAAAGTATGCCCTATTTCCAGCTTCTATACGTTCTCTTATTTCTTCTTTAATAGTGTTAGTTCCATTTATTTTAGAGCCAAAATATGTAAAACTTCCGCCTTCCTGATACGTAATATAATCGATTATGATATATTCTGTTTTATGACCGCCTACTTTGCATTTCATATATTTTGTTGTCTGATAGTTGATTTTGAGGCCATATTGCACTCCCATCTCTTTAAGATCTATAAATATTTCTTGTAGTGCTTTTTTAGTTCGCACCATTAGTAATATATCGTCTGCATAAGCCAGGCAATGTTTCAGCTGGGTGGTTATATTGCCCTTGACATCAAAATTGCGTCCATTGTGATGCAAAACAGAGTTGCAGATAATGTTTCACCTCAAATTCTTCACAAAACATGTTACCTGCTCTTACTCTGGCCTTAGTACTTGTGAGGGTTAAACTGATCAATTTTATTAAGTTGCAGGGTACACTGTATTTACTCAGATTTTCAATTATTTTATGTCTCAGCACTGAGTCAAAGGCTTTCTCAAAATCAATAAATATATTGTACAGATCAATTTCATGTTCATGGCACTTCTCACATAGTTGGCGAACTAATAATATATTGTCATCTGTCGATCTATTTTGTCAGAAGCCAGCTTGGTGGTCACTTAACTTTCTTTCAAGATATTCTACCAATCTATTATTCAATACAATTGCAAATATCTTATACGTTACATTTAATAATGAGATTGGTCTGTAATTCTTGCAATCAAATGTCTCGTTTCTTATATATGGGGAAAATGATACTTTAATTCCACTGGATTGGCATCTGATGGGTGCGCCAAATTTTAAGTATGACTTTATGTATCTCGATTCGAAGAGTTCTTCCTCCAAATATAATCAGTTCTCCGGGAATATTATCTGATCCATATGCTTTATTTCGCTTTAAATTGTTAATTATGTAACCAATTTCGTTGAGGGATGGCTCATCGATCTCATCTTCATTATTTATGGGATCTTCGTCCTGTGGAATGTTCATTTCAATATATTCGTCAGTTGTAGTGAATAATTCTCTGAAGAAGGTTTTCCATCTCTCTAATACTTGATCTTCCTGGATTAGTAATTTCCCATTTTTGTCATTGCACATACGTAGATTACCTTGACTTATCTTCTTCTATCCCACTTCCCCAAAAAATTTCCTTGTTTCATTTCTTCTATAATTATCATTCATTTCGATGATTTTCCTGTTAATCCATTTATTTTTCTTCCTTTTACAGACCTGATTTGCTTTTATTCTTTCTCTTTGATAAGTCTCATAATTTCCTCTGGTCCTGACCTTTAATATTTTCCTTCTAGCATCATTTTTCCTGAACAATGCTTCTCTGCATTCTTCACCCCATTTCCTTCTATTCGATTACTCTTTCCAATAGTAGCCTCAGCTGCTTCACATATTTTACTTTTGAGATCTTCCCAATCATCACTGACTTCTTCTAATTGTCTACGGTTTTTAAGTTTTTCATAAAGTAGCTGCGTGTATTTTTTAATCATTTCTGGCTCCTGAATATTTATTTTATTCCATTTCTCTGGGGATTTTATTTTCGATGTGCGAGCTGGTGCCATTTTTTGATGTACTATGACTTTAACAAGATAGTGGTCTGAGTCGATGTTTAATCCGTGTAGCGTTCTGACGTCCTCTATGATGTTATTCTTCTCCCTATTAATCAGTACATGATCTATCTGGTTTACAACCCTTAGATCAGGAGACGTCCACGTTCCCTGGTGTATGGGTTTGCGCCGGAACTGAGTGCTCATCACAATTACGTCATTAATTTCCGCAAAATTACACAAAAGTTCGCCGTTTTGATTTTGTTTCTTCGTGCAACGTGTGGGGGCCAGTTACCTTAGAAAACACGTCCTCCTTCTCTAGCTGTGTGTTAAAATCCCCAAGGATAATTATTATATCATTCTTAGGTATTCTTTCCAAAAATCTCTAAAACTCCTCATAGAATGTTTCCTTAATCTCTTCTTGTTGTTCATTCATGTGAGCATATACAATCACTATTGTAATATTATTGTATCTACCCATAATGCGTAGAGTGCATAGTCTTTCTGTTATAGCTGTAAAATCATTAATTAATTTGACAAATAGGTTAGTTACAAAGAAGCCAGTGCCTGCTTGTCCCGTTCTTGTGTTGGGACCACTATAATAAAAGGTAAATTTACTTTTCTTTATGCATCCTACTCCTGGCCATCTTGTTTCTTGAACTGCGACTAAACTAATACTAGGGTTCTCTACTTGTTCAGACAGTTCTTGTAATTTTCGGGATTGTAACAGCGTCTTCACATTCCAAGATCCCAAAATTATTTTCCTTGTCCTGTGTTTCTGTCTTCGTCGAGTATCCGTCCTTTTCCGAGCCTTATTTGTGGAGCGTTTAGCAGTTTTCACTTTTTAGGGTGATGAAAGCTGACCCAACACCCAACCCCCAACTTGGAGGATCAGTGGACTACACTCTTGCACCCATGAACTCTACTCAGTGACATCATACATCAACAATTCCTTCGACACCAATAACTCGTGCATTGCTGCCTTTCTAGATGCAGAAAAAGCTTTTGATAAAGTACACCACCAATCACTACTTTCCAAAATCAAAGATCCACATAATGATTCCCTCTTCAGAATACTTACTAACTATTTTACTAACCGCTCCTTCTCTGTTAAATTTAACAATACCCTTCCCTATTTCCTCTGGCGTCCCCCAAGGCAGTATCCTAGGCCCTTGACTCTTCAACCTCTATTTTCACGACATTCCTCAAAACCTATCTACTAAAACAGTACTTTTTGCAGATGACCTTGCCATACTCCTACAAACATCCTCTCTAGACCCGGGCTCCAGAAAACTACAAATCGTCCTGATTGATATTGAAAGCTGGGCTAAAAAAATGGAGAATCAGCATAAACCCTATCAAATCTACAATCATCCCCTTCAATCTTAAAATCAAACATTCCCTCAACCACTCCTCCTTTCTCAATGGCACCAAAATACCTATCCAACAAACTACACCATACCTAGGCTTTATCCTTGATTCCAAATTATCATTGAAACCTCACATTACCTCCAGAATCAACAACAAAATAAAACAACTCTTCCCTTTTTAAACAGAAAATCTCCCATATCCCTTAGCATCAAAAGACTCCTCTACCTATCCTTAATCCTCCCCATATGGTCGTACTCATGTGTCATATGGGGATCCACTGCCTATTCCCACTCCAACAAAATACAAACCAAACCAAACAAAACAAAATTCTCCGCTTAATATAAAACTCCCCCTGGTACATTCGCAACTCAGTTATCCACAAAGACCTTGAAATTCCCCTAATTTCTGCCATTATTCATAAATATACCAAGTCCCTAATAAATAGCTCCATCAACCATCCATTGAGCTATTCTATAGTAACCCGCCCCCTCCTTCAGAAAACCGCAGACTAAAACGTGAACTCCCAATTGACATCATCCTCCCCCTAAATCACTCCGGAATTACCTAACTCTAGTCCCTCCTACCAACTGGCAGTACATACTCCTTAAATATCCGTTCTTCGCATCTTCCCTCATAACATCCTTAACGCTTCAAACATGTAGTTTCCCCAATGACCAAATCGATCGCTAACATTATGCCGGCTTATATTTTAATATGCGGTAAACAAGTTAATCTGCTTCTCTCGTCTCTAACTTGGAATGACAAGGGTCACATCCAAGACCACAAGTTTACACGTGAAATATTTACAAATTGTAAATACCTTGTTATTTGTTTAATTTTTTCAATTGTAAATACTGTTATTATTATTATCACAACTGTAAAGTCTCCGGACTAAAAGTTAACTTTAATAAATCAAAAAATATATATTAATAACTCTTGGTCTGGCTTGGGCGACCCTACCAGGAGCTTAAGCTCCCGCCAGCATAATACTCAAACCTCCCCGCCACGATAAGGCGGTAGTCCTCGGGGAGGTTCGCGCCATATTAGTGATTCCAATATGGAGACCATTTGTTTACATTATGAATATAGCTAACAATTTTATCAATTTAATCTTTCGTCTGAAGACTAAGGGGCAATTATACATCCTGCAATACTGAAGGAGTATATTTCAGTATTCTATTCGTAAAGAAATTCGGAGGTATGTTTGTTAGGATTGATACAATAAAATTCAATGTATTTTATAGCTGTTCAATTAATGCACTATCGGTCTAAATTATGTTCGTAACTAGGAACATTTCGATTTAGGTTAAATCACTTCTTGACTAAAGATTAATATAGAAGTAAATACCTTATCGGGTTTATACCAATAAGTAAACGGGCAACGCCGGACACCTTACTAGCTGAGATGTAATAGTGGTTTTTGTGTTCGATTATCTTATTTAGAGAAGTATGTGAACTAATAGCCTAACAAAAATGTAGAAAACATGGTCATTTTTACAATTACCTTCAAATGCATATGTTTTCTATATAATCCAGTCATGATATAATTGCAAAAAGGAATTCCTGGGGAGTACGTTTGTTCTTGATTGATACATCTTAATTTTGTTTAGAGATACGAGGGATACCCCGTGATAAAGCAGTCATCCTAAACCCACCCTGTTTATGGAGGCTCACATCTTATTGAATTGAACACGTCATATGCAACTATAAAATATTTTTTAAACAAAATGAAGTAAACAAAATTACATAATTATGTTTCAAACAACTTGTTGGGGGAATATTTTTGCAAATTAAACCATTCAAGTATTCATATTCACTTATTAATCAAACAGATCAGAAGATTTCGGCTTACGCCATCTGTAAAAGTAGTTGTAAATAAAAACTATACATACTTCTAACATTACAATATTTACTCTTGAAGTTCAAGAATTACCTGTTGCGTTCCAATTAATCAACCCTTTTGCATCTCATTAATTCACATTTATACACGTTACATACCATAACGGTAATCATCACATTACATTCCAACTTCTCAAAACAAAATCACGTGATTTATTACGTTCTTCATCTATCTTACTACTTCAATCATCACTTCTCTAGTAAACAATTCTTACAAGCTCCTACTCACCTTAAAACTCAAAAATTAACAATATCTATAATTCGTATAACAACATATTACATATTTATAAACAATCAACATCCTATTTGATGTTACAAAAATTATATTTATTTACAGAAAATTATACTACGTTTTGTCGCTAATTTGCGACTTCTTGAGGTATGAAGTTAACCAAAATTTTGATAATCAGGTCATTCTCCACTAACTGCCGTGGCCGAAACCCGTAGTATAATTTTATATAAATAAATATCATTTTACTAACTTCAAATTGTCTGTGGTTTATTTATAAGTTGTCTTAAATAGTCATAATATATATCATAACATGTTACATACTTATTCACACATTACTTATCACTAACTTTATCTTATTAAGCTTAAAGTTAGACATCACAATAAAAATATTAATTTAAGACATCAATTTGAATTACATACATCATATCCGAACATTTTTTTATTTTTCAATTTATCATTTCTACTTTTCAATGACATTATTCGCTTCTTAATAATACTCTAATTTAATTTCAATTAACATTTAAATTTGTACAAATTTTACATTCCTCTTCATTTAATACAATATTTATTTTCATCATAACTATTTCGGAATTTAATTTAGGATTACATATTCACCTTCAACTCTTACTATTAATACACACTTTCATTCTATCCAGAATTGTTATACGAATTCTATCCAGTCACTATTATCTTTATCCTTACTTTCATTTTTAAGATTCTTTCACTATATTCAACTAGACATCATCCCAGTAACTTAAAACTGTTAGCATACTGAATTCCTATTCTACTTATCTAATTTATTTCATTCACTATATTTTCTATATTCTCATATATATTGTAATATAATTATGGAAGGGGTTCATTGTATATGAAAAAATTAAAATTAATTTTGAAAGGCTTTAAATTAAATTTATTTATAATTAAGGGTTTACACAAATTCAACAGGGTCCTTTTCAATTGCATTAAGGTTATTAAAATTTACTCACTCTTAAGCTTAAATTGTGGATAATTCACTTAAACTGCATTCAATATTCCAAGTAATGTCTAATACGTTAAACAGGCAAACCTCAGGGCGATTTTATGAGACTCAGAAGATAAACCAAAAGAAGAATAGGGGTCGTACCTGAGGGCATATATGTGCGGCAGAAATCTCAACTATTTACGTCGTAGACAGAAACACACCTGTTCATCTTCTGTAATTGGCTTTCCCTGGCTAGCCGAAACATTTTCACAAGAATTTCTGGCAGCTTCCTACTTTACTCTTCCTTGTCGGCGTAACAACTCTTAGCATCTCTAGACAGCTTCTTCTTCCTTCATTCGGGACTTTTTTCCTTCTCCAAGTTGTATATGTGAACTCTACATTACACTCCAAGTTGTAGATCTAAACTCCTACGTTTCACTCCAGTTTGTCGCTACGAGCTATCCTCTCAAAGAACATTATTTTTACTCCTAATCTTTCTCCCTTCCCAGACGTCCTCGTTCACGGAGCTATAGATAGGAAATGTGTTTTTTCCTCGTTTGTTCACCTTCCAGCTAGACTTTCTTAGTTCCCCACCAGAGGGTGGAAACTTCTTCTTATGTTTGATTTCGGCCAATCTGCGTCGATTTTACACTTTCGCGAGCTTACTCACACCTTTTGGAAAGGTTGAACTTCGGGGATTTTTGTCCCTGAGGCAGGGTTCTTCCACAATCCGTCGCCTTTGTCTGAAAGCACGGTTTCTCCTCGACACCCCGTTACCTCGGCGCCAAAATTAAAGGCCGTAATTCCCAGCAAGCTACAGTTGGGCCCTGTGTACAAAGGCGTTTTTATTAAAATATTATATATATATATATGTAATAAATGGAAGATTTCACGTTCCACGTTGCGATGATATAATGTGACAACCACACAGATTGGCTATTAGTTCTCGTTGCTAATGTATACTAAGGGTGTCAGATCATTTTTCATTATAGAAATTACCAAAACTTAAGTTTAACTTAACAAATTGATTAAATTTGAAACGAGACATTTACAATATTCTCAGGACGTGGTCTTAATTGATGTGACACTTCCCAAAACGAATAATTAATTGATTTCGCTTGCACTTTACAAGATTGATTTGAGATCCTATCTTCGCGAG
The DNA here is from genome assembly GCA_037074705.1 of Zhengitettix transpicula. Classification (NCBI taxonomy): domain Eukaryota; kingdom Metazoa; phylum Arthropoda; class Insecta; order Orthoptera; family Tetrigidae; genus Zhengitettix; species Zhengitettix transpicula. The sequence continues at coordinate 180,220,260 of CM073591.1, read as the reverse complement.
TTTCTACCGGAGACTTTTTTTCTATCCTCGAACTACCAAGTCTGCTTGTCGCGTGCTCTCAATTGGATACTACACTTCTAAACTACCGGAAATTTATCTGCTCCGGTCCCTACAAGCTCCCGTCCGAAACTAAGATCTTTTCACTGCGAGCTCCCAACGGAGACTAAAACGTGTAAACGCGTTCGCCAAAACAGCGACGCGACGCAACGGTGCTGGCGCGGCGCTACGACACACGAAGACTACCGATTCAGGAAAATGCAACAACACGGGCCCGCCACCGACCGATTGTCATGTTTAAACACGTATTCATTCTAATGAACCTCTCTTATAATTATGCAATTTTTTCCAATCCCCCGCATTACCTTTCTTTAGCTGAATACAAAGTGCTGTGTTTGTTTTCGAATGCGGTTTTGCATCATTCCTATGCTGGCAAATCCCGTTTTTCGTGCACATTTCAGTCATTCCTATATATATTGCAGTACAATCCTTACACTTCAAGGAGTACACAGAATCCTTTATATCCTCTTCTTTATTTTTAACTTTCATATTATCATACCAATTTCCCACATTATTTACTGGTTTCAGGGCAAATTTAACCTCACGGAACCCATTATTATTCAGTAGCTTACATAACAATCTCAGATATTTTCTAAATATATGTGACATCATAATAACTTATATATCTCTCTATCTTTCCGACCTTCCACAAAACTTCTGAAATGTTTGCCTAATAAATGTATTTTCGGTTGATGAAACTTACAAAAAAGTAAACAAAGTTTTCAAATATACAGTTTACCATTCGTGGACTCGATCGACTACAGATGGCTGATTGCCAAAGTGACAAAATTATAAACCATAAAAGGTAAGAGGTCTCGACCGGGAAAGACAGATTAAGGGAATGGACCGAGACGTGACGGCTATTTTCCCAGGCAACATGAGAACTGCAAAACAGAACAAGATGGGTATGAATGAAAACAATATTTCAGACACTAGATTTAATATATTTATCAACTTCTACGAAACTGGAAATACGTGATTTATTTCAAGAGGAGGTGGTATAGGATGGATGTATGATAATTAAGATACTGAATAATTGGAAATAACGTACAGATAATATTGTAACACATTTATTAAACGATTTCAACACTTACATAGAACAATAACTAATCAGTGACTTATCAGCGAGTCTAGTTTCTGTAAGCTATCAAGGAGCTGGCGAGCCACAGATATCCTGCACGATACATCGCTGTATTGTTTTCCATCTCTGGCGCCTTGAGCTATTAGAATGAAGCGTCTTCGTGCTCTATGCCTTGACATTAAAACGAATCGTGATAAATATTATTTTATTATGGCAATTTAATTTTGCTTGTTAAAACCGTATATTCTGTGTCATGAAGGCCCGGAACGTATGACCTAATAAAGTTTGTAAACTCTCATTGTATTTCTGTATGTGTATACCATGCAAATAATGTTAATGTCCACAATCAATTACAGAATAATTTAAGAGTAAAGGGACTCATTATACGCCTATCTATTAATGATAAGCAAACCCCTCTTATTATTTAAGGTTAGACGTATTTTTTTACTGGGCTAGAACAGAGGTTAAGGGAGTGAGAATTTATACAAAGTGATTTTCGTTGATAAGCGATGATCGTCTTCTGTTTGTGATTCATTCCTTAGCTATCCCGTTTAGTTAACCTACTTCTCAAAATCAGATTTTTAGCCCACAATAAACATTAAATTTTAATTCCAATAACACCAGTTATCACACGAAAAATAAAACCAGCACCATGCTCGTTCCGACAGAAGGACTCACTCTCACTTTACAAGCAGAACCGGTCGGGATCGAATTGCCAACCTTGACCTTCAGAAATGTAACGAACAGATTTCTATAAGAGATGCTCCGTATAAATTTCAACAGTGTATACGTTTTATATTAGTGACGCTGTGATTCGAAGGCAATCACACGGAAAACCCAACTAGTAGACCAGAACGCATATTTGTCAACAAACGTAAAAATAGGAAATACAAAAATGCAGGAGAAGAAACATTTTACAAAACCGCGACATTGAAATCGAAACAGTGCTCAAAGTAGCGTCGAGAAAATAATTGTGGAAGACGATAAACTAAAACGTTCAAAATTTCAGTAGTAACATCGACGTTTAACCTACAATGGATTATCATCAAAGCATTGACGAAAATATTCAACGTAATACAGTGCTTATCAAAGTTAAAATGCTGTCATTCAAAAGTCTTGCAAAGTGCATCTACGAAAATAATTAAATGTTATTTGCGGACAAGGTTTCAGGAAGGTGAATTGCTCAGGGTCTGAAACGTAGCGGTCCCCATAATTAAACATGTTAACTGTAAATAAGCCCGAATATTTAGTAACCTAAGTTTTCATACAGTAGGATATTTCAATCAGCTATTCTGGTATGTAAGTATGAATTTATTCTCTTTTCTTCGTCATTACAGACCCTAAATCCAATTAAAAGATATTGTGGTCCCTGCTGAAGTTTGTATTACCAGGCATGTTTATTGTACTAGATTTTTAAATATTTTTAGAGAAAAAGTGTATTTGAAAAAAATGCAGGATATTGTTGATACACTCCCACATAATCGCCTTCCCGTTCAATGCATGTTTTGAGCTGCGGCACAAGCTTCTTTATGCTCTCCTCGTCAGCTCCTTCACCAACTTCAGAACCTCTTTTTTCACCTGCTCGTCAGTTGAAATTTTAATTCCATCTATATGTGCCTTCAGGGAGGTGAAAAGATGATAAGCTGAAGAAATACGGGGGGGGGGGGTTCATAACATCCCAACAAATGAGTCCAAATAGCCTTGGTGGCTACAATTACACTCCTCTCGTCAGCAATACCCTCATTTTGTTTTTAATGCTCCTTTTGAGTTTTTTTAGGGTCTCTCAATATACTTGTACATTGAGGTTCTCTTCCTGAGGAACATATTCGACCAAAATGATCCCTTTTTGGTCCAAAAACACAGGTCAGAATTTTTGCCAGAAAGGTCCCTTCCGTGAGTAGGAATCGGAATCGGAATAAAGCATATGGTTCGAACTTGGAGGGATTTCTTACCGACATCTTTCACTCAACTGGACACTACAACAGCAGTGTACGTCCTACCGTGTTCCTTCTATGCTCGCTCTGTCAGGAGTCCACCCTCAGTGTTGACAAACCTCAAAAAACAGAAAATGACACAGCCAGTTATGGTCACAGAACATTTGTTTTAAATCATAATAACACAGACTGATAAATGGTATTTAAATAATATGTACCATTTATCACATTAATTGGATTTATATTTGACCTGATATGTAGCATTTAGCTCATCAAACGTTGACAATAATAATTAGACGAAATAGCCTAATTGTTTTTATGATGGTTGTTTTAGATTAGTAAAATGTTATTTAATTCTAGTTTGAAGCTTTCGTTATGTCTTATCTATACAACAGACATTTTGTAAACATTTAATTTTGTATACTACATTCTTTTGACCATTATCTACTAATTTACATTTAATATAAGTCAATTATAGTTATAATATTTAATTTTAATTAAATTATTAATTAATTTATATTGTATATTAATTAATTTATCGTGTTTTTATATTAATTAATTTATCGTGTTTTTACCTTACTCTGCATACAATCTCTATTCAATAGTTTAAATGTAAGAATGAACCATTTTTACACCGTAATTTTTTAATTAATTACGCACAGTTTTTGCATTTTAGTATAAGATATTAAGTATATGTACAACATTGTATTAAATTTCATTGTATGCTTCAAATTAAATCTGCAAGCAAGTGTTCCTATTTGATGTAGGGTTTTCTGTTGTTTTCATCTGTTTCACATTCCGTAATATATTGTGATACGAATTATTCAGAATTTGCAATTCTTCTACTTATTACCTTTCCTCCCTTTTTAAAATTAATAATTTATGTTAAACATTAATAAATACGTCTGTAATTATCGTCAGTATTTGTTAGTATCAGAAGTATTTGCTTAATGTTATTTTTATATCCTTTTTTACATTTGAAATACTGTCCTCATTATTCATTTAAAATAATTATATTTATTAATATTAATTACATGTATCTACCACCGGGTAAACTGTCCATTTGTAGATTATATATACTTATTTCCGGCAACACTCTTACTAGTTACTTATACTAATTTTTATATTTTCCACATTAAATGGATTTTATTAATGTCAAGCATGATATTTGTCAGTTTTGAGATAGCACAGTTGTTTCAGAAACCGGTTTGCAAATAAGGAAATCATAATGTTGAGGTTGCATTCATCATTTAGTAATACCAAGAAAACTGAAACCGAGTCCTCTTTCCTCCACGTGAATTTAATGAGTGGGAACCGATTTTCCTAATTCATTTATCCTCAAGGAAATGGCATTTAGAGCGCAAATGAAAGATAATTTCCAACAAAACGAAATATAAACATTCAAAACGGCTGATCATGTAAGTTAATACGCTTGTTTTAGAAGCTTCCACCTTACTGTTTCGCATAATTTATGTGTACTATCTTTACTATCGTTCACGCACAGGGTAATCTGGAAACAAATTTTTGATACAATTTAAGGCAACATTTCTATTGATTCGATTATCAAGCTTTGTAGCCTTTCCATTATGTCGGACGATTTGCTAAATTTATTTCAACCAGTACATACTTGGCAATAAATAACATTATCATAATTTTTGAATTGATTGCATCTATGTACTCATTACCGCGTTAACAAACGTGTTACTATGACCAATATACATGTTGTTTAAAGTAAAGTAAAATAACACTTTCCCACTATATAGAACCGGTAAAACAAGAAACTAATAATACCAATATTCTTGATACTCTGTGAAGTTAACATTATCTGCACATAAATTCATTCCTTAGTCAACAAACCAGATTTTATGATTTTCGTTTTGGCTTCTACACTCTTATTTGCCTTTCTGTCTCCAAATTCACCAAATTTGAAATTATTCACGTACGCTGGTACGCTCTACTTCGCTGACGGAACAAAACCTACCGCTATGCATTAATATAATAATAACTACTTGCTAAACTTTTTATTATCCATGACGCAGAAATTTCTCAATTTTACGTGTATTCGTTTTGGGCCACTGACCTCTTTAACAGATATAATTTTTTGGTGGCTAAGTTGACTTCGTAAGCTGGTGCCAAAAAATATTTTATTCGTCGCTTGGACATGTTTTTGACTGACGGAGTCGTTTATGGACTTTAATGAATGTAATTTTTGTTTGAAGTGTAATGAAGCAACAGTATGTGACCTATATAGTCGTTTATGTATTTAATGGAGCATTTTTCGTCTGAGGATCAAGAAAGAAAAATGGTTTTGACGCTTGGAATTTTATCAATTTAATTTAATATATTATTCGTCGTTTGGAAAGAAACGAGGAAGCAAGATTTGTGCGACAGAGCTCAAAATATTTAAAAATTACAAAAAATGAGCATCGTTTACACTGAAGTTGGCAACAATGTTGACAAGGGCGTGGGACAAGTACCAAATGCCTGACATACCTACAGGTACGGTTTTCCCTAAATCACTTTTACTTCTTGTTCTTCGAGTTACTACAAACAAAACAACTAATGAAATGAGGAATTATCAGCAGTTGTTGAATACCAAATTGCTACACCAGCATCCTGAATTAAGTCCACACGTAATGTACGAATCACAGCCTCTATTAAATTGATATATATTGTAATAATTAAATAAAATATTAATTAACAAATTATTTAAACAAAATTATTTCCATGAATTTAAATACATAACTCGTTTATGAAACAATTATTTATTTTATTTTAAAGTGAATGATTGCGAAATAATTACAACATTCTTTAAACTTTAATATAAATACAATTTACTTTTATTCAGTAGAAATTTATAACATTTTTATGAGATTAATTACATTTAAAGTTTTTAATGTTTAGAGATTTTATAACTCTTTTCTCAGGGTCATTTCTCTTGGCCTGATAAGTAAAGAAACAACCTTTATATTTACGTTACACAATAGTAGAATTTACAAACTAAGAAGTTAAACAATAAAAACAAAAACAAGAAAGCGAAATCTGACGACTTTACCTTTAATTATCGTTTACAAAAACTTAATTAAATTTGTATGTACATATTTGGCTGGTACCAGTCTTAACTCTCCTGGGCTCGGGCTCATGAAATCACTGACCCTACACTTGATTGTACAAAACACGGTCGTATCTTTCGAGTTTCTCCTCTGAGAACTGAAACAGCTGCTCCCTCCGGATTATTAGTTAGACAGATTGTTACAAAATTGTCTCTATGTGGAACTGATGACGGTCTCGGTACTCGAAGAAATTTTAATGCGGCACTAATTATTATGTTACTCTTTGCAGTTTTACAATGTATTTCACTGTCCAAAACTTTATACTCAAATTCTAAAACTTGTAACCTTCTCTGTTGAATGTTAAATTCTGTTGTCATAACTTTGTATGTTCTATGTACGTTCTATGGATGTATGTTTTTGTTTTGGCTACATTGTTGTACGAGTGTAGTCCCCGTAGTACATGGATGTGTTCCCGGCGTGTGTCGCCAGATATGTGCAACGGTTGTATCTTTATTAACTTAATAAATTAAATAGGTTACGGGCCCAGACTACGCGCCCAAAAGCACCTTTTAAAGTGAGTAGATTTGTTCTACTTTCCAAAAGTTTTTCTTAATCTGAAAGTTACGCGGCGAGCTAGGTCTAACGCGTCAACATGGCCGGTTGCGATGTTTCCGCAATAAACAAGTTCAACGGTCGAAACTATTCTCAATGGAAGTTTCAGATTAATTGTGCCCTGAAGGCAAAGGGTGTATTCTCAGTTGCAAACGGCAACAAAATGAAGCCGGTCAGTGATGAAGCAAATATTGAGAGATGGGAAAAAGATGACGCGGTGGCGATGTTCACGATTTCGTCAGCCATGGAACTATCGCAAGTTACGCTCATTGAAAGTTGTTCCACATCTAAAGAAATGATTGAAAAATTGGACTCCATCTTTAAATTGAAATCAAATTTTAACAAAATGTTCCTTCTCCATAAATTTCATCAGTTAAAAATGGACTGCAATGAAACAGTGGTGCAGTACATTGCAAAAGTTGAAAATCTTGCTCACCAAATTAAGGAATCAGGTGAGAGCATTAGCGATGCAACTGTGATTACAAAAATTTTAGGGACACTTCCTTCAAAGTACAGAAACTTAAGACAAGCTTGGTTATCTGTTGATGATAGCAAGCAAAATTTGTCAAATTTAACTGCGAGACTAATTGATGAAGAGGCTTCATTATCGCAATCTGAACAAAGTGAATCTGCATTTTGTGTTTCTGGTCATCCCAAATCAGAAAAGAAGAAACATTCAAATCATCCAGGAAGTGAAAATAAATTTAGAAATCAAGGTAAAAGTGTGGATAAGACCAAGATCATTTATTACTCCTGTCGTAAGAAAGGCCATTTTGCACGAGAGTGTCGTTCTAAGCTTCACAAAAAGTATAATGACTTTCCAGAAAGAAATAGAAGTTACAGTGCATTCAGTAGTGAAATAGACAAGACAGTATCAAGAAGTGAGGAACAGTGGATTCTATACAGTGGTGCATCTGCTCACATGACCTACAATATGAGCTATTTTAATGATTTCAGTACATCAAATGAAAATGAAGTCATTCGTCTTGGCAACAATCTAGAGTTACCCATTAAAGGAAAGGGGAAAGTAAAAATACAAAAGCTCATTCATGGAGAGTGGCAAGAGGGAGAAATACACGGTGTTCTTTATGTTCCAGATCTAAAGAAGAATCTTCTCTCTGAAGGTGTAATTGCAAGCAAGGGCATGAAGATAATAAAAATGCATGATCATGCTGATATCTACAACTGTGAAGATGAGTTAGTTGGCACAGCAGTGCGTTCTGAAAATAACTTGTATAACATGCTATTTAAAGTTGTAATTTCCCCAGAAGTGAATGTATCTCACAAGAATAATTTAAGAGTGTGGCATGAAAGGACAGGTCACATAAATTTAAAAGCTCTATGTGAACTAAGTGACAAAGGAATTATTGAAAAGTTAGACGTCTCAAATAAAGACAAATTTTTCTGCGAGGGATGCCAATATGGGAAACAACAAAGATTTTCATTTACTGCCAAGGAATATATACTAAACCAGCAGAGCTGATACACAGTGACATATGTGGTCCTATGTCTGTGCAATCTGTAGGTGGAGCAAACTATTTTATTCTAATGAAAGATGACTTTAGTGGTTTCAGAACTGTTTCTTTTCTGAAGCATAAAAGTGATGCTCTAGAAGCCTTCCAGAACTTTGTACAACTGTGTGAAAATAAATTTGATTGTCAAGTGAAAGCACTGAGAGTGGATAATGGAACAGAATACATCAATTTGCATTTCAGTGATTTTCTAAATAAGAAAGGTATTCAGTTAGAAACTACAGCCCCCTATACTCCACAGCAGAATGGGAGGTCTGAAAGAGACATGCGCACAATTGTTGAAAGTGCTCGATCCATGATATATTCCAAAGAACTTCCTTTTTATCTGTGGGCAGAAGCTGTGAATACAGCAGTTTACATTTTGAATAGAACCCCTACAACTCAAGCTCCAGATACTACTCCTCATGAACTGTGGACTGGGAAATCTGTCTCACTTAATCATTTAAAAATCTTTGGTTCGGAGGCTTACATGCATGTGCCTGATATCCTGCGAAAGAAATTAGAACCCAAAAGTAAGAAAATGATTTTTGTTGGATATGAGAAAGAGTCCAAAAACTATCGTCTCTTTGATCCAATTACTAAGGCAATCAAGGTTTCTAGAAATGTTATATTTAATGAAGAAAGCACCAAATTGAAAATACCACAGTCAACATTCTTGTTTGCCATTAATGAAAATGATGCTAGTGACATGGAGTCTACAGATAAAATTCAAGGTAATTTACCTAACAATTCTCCTGACCCCGAAAAATATATTGATCATTATGGCCTTCGTCCTAGAAACACACTAAGAGTTCCTGCACGTTACGAGCTAAATGTGGCAGACATTGAAACACCAAACACTTATGAAGAAGCTTTGAATTCCCCTCAAGCAGATAATTGGAAAGAGGCTATAAATGAAGAATTGAATTCTCTTCAGAAGAATGAAACATGGGATCTTGTACCCCCACCAGAAACAGGCAATATAATTGGATCCAAGTGGGTATTTAAAATAAAATATCTTCCCAATGGGAAAATTGATAAATATAAAGCTAGACTCTGTGCAAAGGGATTTTCCCAAGTGGAGGGAGTAGACTTCAGTGAGACCTTTTCACCAACCTCGAGATTTGACACCATAAGGATCATGTTAGCTATAGCTGTACAAATTGATATAAAAACTGCCTTTCTCTATGGAGAAGTTGATGAAACAATATTTATGGAACCTCCTCCAGGATTAAACCATGTTAAAAATCTGGTATGTCAGCTCAAAAAGTCTCTTTATGGACTAAAACAGGCATCCAGATGCTGGAACAAAACATTTTCTGAATTTCTAACCAGTTTTGGTTTCAAGCAAAGTACTGCTGATTCATGTGTCAAGTGACAGTGTGATTGACTAATGTGATATTACTTAATCCAGAACTTGTCTTAATTTAATATACTATATTTTTTTTAATCAGTTTAGTTTATGTCACTGATGATTGTATTAAGCAAGTTATTTTATATTTGTTTTGCAAATTCAAGTGACAACATAATTGGAGGGAGTGTTGAATGTTAAATTCTGTTGTCATAACTTTGTATGTTCTATGTACGTTCTATGGATGTATGTTTTTGTTTTGGCTACATTGTTGTACGAGTGTAGTCCCCGTAGTACATGTATGTGTTCCCGGCGTGTGTCGCCAGATATGTGCAACGGTTGTATCTTTATTAACTTAATAAATTAAATATTCTCGGCTTGATCTATACGCCGGCCATGTTTTCCGTTGTACCCCTCTCAAATTTTGACTTTCATACCCGACTTCAACACAGACCGACAGACTTCCAGAAAGCCCTCGCAGCCCACAACAAAGCTCGCCTATACATTGTTGCCTTTGAAAATTGGTACCGCTAACAATCCATCATAACTATCCAATTATTAAAATCATTAATGGCTTCTAATTAGTATTACAATATATATAGTTATATATAATTGTCAAGACAATATAAGATTAACATTTCATCGTTGCTAATGAAATGTATCTATTTAATTATACACATGATTTGGTCTTACAGTTAATACAATAATTTTTTTTATTGGGAGGTTTAGAGTCGCGTCAACAAAAATTGTTCTTGGCGACTGTACATGCTTAAAATTAAAACATTTGTCTGAGGAGTTTTGTAATGACTGTAATGAAAGTTTCATTTTTAGCCTTGTTAACCCACTCTTTGTTCTTCTGTCTACCACCGCTATGTACATAATTGATATAATCTTGAAAAATGTTTCCGATAGAGTATTATAATCCAGTGGGGTACTTCAAGGGTTTTTGATTGCAGCCGCACTAACAATTGCACTTCTAACTTGATTGAGAACCTTCTCTTCCGATTTTTATGAGTCCCTTGCCACTTCTAAAGCTTCCTCCATGTTCAGGGATTTCTGCGTAGATGACATCTATTTAGTTTTCTTTGTCGGGTTAATTATAGAAGGTTGTTCGAGTTTTGTAAAATCAGTGCTGTCCGTGTTGGTAATGTGACTAGAGAGAGTTTCAGAAGGACTCTTTTTATTGACAATGGTTTTGGAAGAAACTTGAATTGGTAATGCTAATTGCTCTTGATTTGAATTAATTCCTGGTTGTTCCACTACTTCTATCATTTGAGATGAATCGGTGACCTGAGATGTCGATAATGCCATTAAAGAGAGTTGGATAAGGTCTCTTCTTGTTGGTGATGTTTTTGGGAGAAACTACAATTGGTGGTGTTACTTGCTCTGCTGGATTATTTCCAGATTGGTCCTCTTCTACTATCATTGAGGATGTTTCTGTACCATGAGATGTCGTGTTGATGTTTAGAGTGCAATCTTTTGCATAGTGCATTACACATTTGCAGAGATAACAATTATCATTCTCGGGAGTAGGGAATATTCTGAAGAAGATATTTTCATAGTGCAGAAGGATCGTCTGTGGTAGGGCGTGAACGAACTTTGCATCCAGGAAGAAATGTCTGCCAAAGGACTGTAAAGAATTATTTTTGTGGACTGGGTTTTTACGTTAAATCAAAATAAATATTTGACCAATAAAGAAATTTTATTTAAGTTTATTTAAGTTAAACATGAAAACTCTTATCTCAGGCACCTGTGGTTTTTATATAGAAGAGATCTGCTGCCAGTACCAAATGCGTACTGCTATTCTGTATTGTGTTGCCTGCTGTAGCTCTCGTACCGACGTACTGGCGTCGACTCAGGGGTTGATCACTGGCTAAGGCGTCGGCCTCCGGGATTGAATGCTGGCAAGCCGTCGTACTAAATTGTGTGGTGCTATTCTGTGAACTCTTCACTAACAAATTGTGGCCCTTTTCTCACGACGATTCTGCCTCGAACTATATCAGAGACAACAACTTTACGGAGCCTCTCATAATCACATCCACCAGCTGCGGTGAGCGCAGAACAACTGTCCATTTCAAAAGCTTATCTCCTCCCTTATATCCTCCCAGTCTTTTACTTTTTTCATTGTTAGAAAACTTCGTCAGTTTTACTGATTCTTCCATTGTCACAAGATTTATAGCACGCAGCTGCAGTTCCGTAGTCCACAATAACTATTCTGTCATGTTGAGGCCAACAATCGAGACAGGACACGAAATTACTTGGATGGATATATTTATCTCCTCCACCCCCACGCACGTGCACGGTTTCGAATTCTCAAGACCACACAAACAACACTTCCGAGACAAAGAAAAACTTAAACCTAAATACACTCGTTACAGGACATTAGTTTTGAGGCAGGTAATTTTTTATGATAAGGTTATCCCATGTTTGTTTAATTCTTTGACTATTAGTCCGCTTGGGAAAATAGGACATACATTTGTAATAATTATAATTCTAGTCATTTTTATTAACAGTGATTATATATTGACAGTATGGTTGTTTATAACAATTTATTTATGTGAGCTTCTTAGTTTTAATTTCAAATCACAGACCCTGCTATTCGCTAATTGAGAGAAATAATGAATCTTTGAGAGACATATAATTTTAGAAAGCGATGAAAGATACTCATCAGTGGTTGCTCCTTCAACTGCGTCGATTACTATGGCTGTCTGGTATGAATTCCGCAGCTGTGGCGCCTGCATACGAAATCTTGGGGGCGTCTCTCGAGTTCATTTCTTCTCTCCTGTAAGCTCAGAAGTAGCCAAAGGTCTGCTAACTCATTTTCTGGCGATGAAGACTATTCGAAAATTCTCCACAATTACTAAAGCGTCTACGTATAAAATGTCTTCTTTAAGCAGCTTTTCCGACACAATAACATTTTAACATTGACCGGTGTCCACGGTCACAACATGTTAAGATCTGGCGATTATGCTGGTGTTCGCGGTCGAAATATCTAGAGTACGTAAGCGAGACTCTCTATAGTCTGGAGCTGTCATGTACATTAGTCGTATGTGTTTGTTCAAGAATATGTGCAAATTTATGCACACAATTTAAAAAGTTGGTTGTGTGGTGTTAAAATTAGGATCAAACAAAATGGTATGTTGAATTTAATTTTAAATTAAGTGAAATGCAATCTAAATATTGTGTAAATTTTGTACCGTCAAATTTCATTTTGTATATCCGTATTTTTGGGGATTTTTATAATATTTTGGTACAATCAACTTTCAATATCTTCTTTAATTTTATGTTTCATTGTGGCAAAATCAAGATATTTTAATAAAAAAGTGTGCATTCCATACATGTTTCGAGATCCGGAAAATTTATAACGAAAAAATTTACGTCTGATTGAAAATAATGAATAAGAAAGATAGTCAATTCAGACTAAAAAGTTATATTATAAATACCACACAACTTTTCTATTTATTAAATTTCTAGGTCATTTCAAACCTGACTTCCTATTTTACATTAAATGATTATCAACTGGAAAGTAAAGTAAAATATAAAAATAATTAATAGCATCAATGGAATCTTACATTAAATTGGCTCCAAAACGTGGGGCCAATAATAACAATTAGCTATAATTGGGATATTACAATATATATTCAAAGACTTGGAATGTTCAATACAAAATTGTATAAAGCCAGTAAACAGTCTTTCATTATTAATATATTTTATAAATTTATTTAAATAATCTATATAATAAAAAAGTTTGTATATTTGTATGTATGTATTAATGTTAATCTCTATACATATTGTGCACATATTGCCACAAAAATTGGTTAACATATTCGTCAAAAGTTGAGAAACGGTACTGTCAGAGTAATAAACCTGTAGCACATAGGTGGAACGAAATATAATAACTGCGATCATTAAGTGTTAAATTACTGCGCTCCATGACGTCATGCGAGAGAGACGTTACTACGCGACGAATAAAGGAAAAAATAGTTCCTTTTTCCGTAATGAAATAAAGCAGAAATATTTGCATTGAATAAAAAGTATTATTTATCTAATAATACTCCATCGAATGATAATAAAAAAACCAATACGAAATACTTAACTGTCCTTGCGGAAAATGTAAGTTAATTTTTTCGCCATAATTAATCACTACAATATTAAGTATTTACATGAAGCTGGAAATTATATACCAACTACCGTGTAAAAATTAGGTTTCTTTCCACAACGCTGTAGCTTTGTTTCTCTTAGGGATGAATGGAGGAGTCGATTTTATTCGACGAGATTTTGAAATAAGTCGATGAAAACACATTATTTATTTATTTGCAATTTTTACTAATGTATATAAAAAAGTTATGATATGTTCGAACTATAGGCTATTATAACAAATTGAGCAGACGACATTCTGTCTTTTGTTAATCGTTTCTAACCAAAAATTCCAGAGTCAAAATTCCTTTGAAGAAATTGCTGCTTAAAGATTTATATATCGAAATTTATTTGTTTAAAAAGGTCTATCAGCATTAGTAGTATTCATCGGTTCGTTTCACTGCTCACAGTCAAATTTATTTAACACTGTCATCGCATATTAGATCGTAGCGGATAATGGATAAGGCGACTTGCATCAGGATGTGGGGAATAATGACATTTTTCAACTCGATAATATCCCTGTAGCGTATAACAAACAATACTTTGACACGGGTGATAGAATCTCCTCGTATTCACAGTAACAATCATCGTTCCCTGCGACTAACTGCTACATCCTTTTCAACCAAGTGACACAAATGCATTGTTGGTTCAGCTCTGGTCGCGCAAAGTGTTTGGTATATGTCTTTCTAATTTAATTAAACAGACGTGACTTCATTTTAAGTATTTTGACACTATGAAAGGAACTCTTTAATTTATTACTAAATGTCACGATACTTACTCTATTATAAATAAATTAATGGCCTTGAGACAGAAAAAAAAAGTAATTATAATGTATACTGCAACAATATATTTAAGTGGCAACAAAGACGTTTCGTCCCCTTCTATTACCTCATCAGGTATGACAACTTTTAATCTACAATTTGGAAAGTAATAACATATGTATTTACAGCATTATTTTAATTTAATTTTACATGTTTTATTTTATGCCACTGAATAATGAATATATGATCTGTTGTAGTATCAAATTGTTTTCTGAAGGGTAAAAGACCATTCTTCATTACATCCTGATTTCATGAGCGTGTTGTCAGTCACACTATGATGTTGTGCGTTACCTCAGAGTTGCACGCCTTGTGCACACTAGTCACGTACTTCCTATCTACAATTCCCACAGACTATGAATGTTGAGCGTGGCCTTTGATACTGGCTATGGAGATGGCGTACATGACCTTTCCAGCACGTCCTCATCAATTCTTTATCATGGCCGCAATTCAATTTGTAATTATTCCCAAATCATTCATTTCCGGTTTTGAAGTTTTCGTTGAACAGAAAATGTATACGCTTTGATATTATACCTTGATTCGGTATTCTGAAGATTTGAGAGATTGAAAGACAAAATATATTTTTATACGAACTTTCGTATTTTACAAATTTGCTTAAATATACAAATATTTGTTCCATTTTCTTTGCACTTCTCTCTAAACGCAATATTTTTACGTTCGTTCCGTCTTCATTGAACATGGAAATTCAGCAATGTTGTGTCTTTCTGGAAATTCACTACAATTTGGCGTAATATTATTACGCATAATATTTTCTGTTGTTTCTTATGGTGTTGCTTACTCATGACAACAAATATTTAATGTAGCCACCGAAACATGCTACATAAACAGAATAGTAAATTGAGCAGAATAAAGTTTCATTTTAACTCTTTTAATTGGTGAATGACAATATATTTGTCATTCAGCGAAAACCCGTTCAGTTCTTTTTCTGTTAGTAAAAAAAATGCCCATAAAAATCGAGGTTTTTGTAGCGTCTGCCATTTTTTTTCAAGATAGCGGACATAATGGCTAGGAGCCCGCATGTAATTAAGTTTAATTGAAATCGGTACGCCCCGTTTCTATGTGTAAAGCGAACAAGACAGACACATGAATGTGCTTGACATAGTTTTCGTATCGATCCTACGCAATGTATTAGTTTTAGTCTATTTATACACATATTTTGTAGTAATAATATTATTCATGAATGAGATTATTTTACTGAAATGATTCTCCGTTTGAAGGTTATGGTGGGTGCTGATTCAGATACCCAGATATCCAAACAAGTTCATGTATAAAAATTGCAATTTCAAACGTCTATAAAATACCCATGCAAATATTTTTTTTCTTATTGAATAAGGTGCATAGTATGGTTTCAGCAACTCTTTCCTGTTATTCTCGTGGACTAGAGTTAGCTGTGGGAAACCCTTTCTTATAGGAGGCCGTATAGAAAAATGTATAGTGGGCCACGGGCCAAAACAAAAAAAACTGGTAGTATTTATTTTATACATATACTTACATGTAAGTATACATAGTGTTGGTATTTCATATAACCGAAATAATAGAGTTACAACTCTAACTAATGAGAAACTTGCGATTGCCTTTCTTTTGCAAGAAGTTCAATATTTGGTGAAAGTGATGTAGTTGCTGCGCGTAACGACCTTTCCAAAATATTATCGATAATTCGTTATCTTTTTTTTTTGGATTCATTAAATTCATATTTTGAAAAAAAAATTGCTCTCAGACTGACATCATTTTACATACAAAAGCTATTAAAATTGTATATTTATCTTTGGAAACATGTCTCACGTAAAAATCTTGCAGAGGTACCTCACAAAACTGGCTCGAAGTGCGAGCAAATCTTCTGTTGTTTTAAAATAATATGCAACAGAGAAATTAAGTGGCGGGCCGGTCAAATCTAGTGCGAGGGCCGGGGATTGCCCGCCATTGCACCACTATCCTCTCTTTTAATAAAGCCTAGTTATAAGAATATAAATTCTTACCTTCTGTATTACAAGCCGACTGACTCGGCCGCGTTCACAATATACTCTCCCGCAGTACAATTTTCACTATGACCCTTACTGACCGATCTTTACTACCAACAGAGACTACTAGAACTTCTTCCCGCTCAGAGTTAAACTCATACAAGAAAAATTGTTTTCCAAACAATGATTTATTTTATTTGTGGAAAACAAACGCAGCTACCTTCTGCCAATCGTACAACAGCTACGACACACAATGATCCCACTATTTACACATGTAAAAACCCAACTGAACCGCACTCGAAGTAACTGTTCCAAAAATTCTTCCAGCAACAATAATACTCTGTGCTCACCTTACAAGAATCTTCTGTGTTGACGCATTTTTCCATCCGACTTTATTGTACAGATGTTACACAGAATAGTGCTAAAAATTTTATAGAACGAACTCATCTATTATAATATATTGTAGTAATTGGTAATTAAGGCATTGTTCTAATTGAAAAGTTGAATTGTAGAGGACTCATTATTAGTGGATATAGAGCGGACGCCACAACAAACCGGCAAGACAAAGAAAACATTGTTGATCAGTCGAGAGGGTTTTTACGCGCTCAAAATTTGCGAGACGAACAGACGAAAAGTTTTATAGTCGGGCAGCAGACAGCGAATAGATCAGACGAAAAGTTTTACAGTTGGCAGTCAGAACGAAAGAATGTGGTCCAGTCACAAACATGCTTTCAAATATTAAAAAGTAAAGCAATGTACAGTCGGGCAGCAGACAGCGAATAGATCAGACGAAAAGTTTTACAGTCGGCAGTCAGAACGAAAGAATGTGGTCCAGTCACAAACATGCTTTCAAATATAAAAAAGTAAAGCAATATTCAGTCGGGAAGGAGACAGAGCAACTAGTGTGTATTCGGTGGTCGAGCGTAGATTCATCATGCTGGCCATAGACAAACCAATGAAGTCCATTTTCAACTAAAGTCACGAGATCTACAAATCCAGGTTGCAGTAAAGCATCGAGAACCATCCAATTTGTGTTAAACCAACTAACAAACAACGTCAATTAGAGCCTGTGAACATTTAGAGTCTGTGAGTACTTAGAATCAGTGATGTCCCCAAAATTGTGCACGAAAAGCTAAAAAGAGACCTGGGCGGCCGTAAGTAGAGAAAAACTTTAAAATCATTTGTAAACCGTGTTTAAAAGATAAAAGTCAGATCGTTCTTTAATTATTTAATTATCGATAAAATGAGATCCTTAATTCTTGATAAAATTAAAATTGTTTAAATTCAATCTTTAGTATTATTTCTTCCGCAACAAATTTCGTCTATTTTCAGACGCATTAATTTCCATAAAAAGTAAATGTAATTTTGATTATATAAATTCTGCCATTTATCAAACCCAGTTCAAGAACCTGAGATCCCAAATATTTTGTGTATTTTATACTTGTTTTAAAATTGTTAATAAATCTTGTTTAATAGTTTTCACTTAAGTTCTTTCATTTAGAAACGCCACATTCATATCATAATATTATATATAATTATTACAATATCAACAGTATTTTCAGTCTATATTCAGGGTGTAGCCTTTCACGTTACTAAGTTATATTCTACCGTTTCATATGTCTCTATTGTCTTCTGTATTTTGCTATATGGCTCAAATAAGTCTCTGACGTCTTATTTAAATTCTAGTCCTATCTATGTAATTGTTTTCTTCGTGATCGCTAATCATCTCGTGGGCTCTAGCTTTTTCTTAGAGAACACAGATACGGCAGCAATGAACTAGATTAAAGCAACCCAATATGGAGTATTATGCAGAAATTGTATCCCTAAGAAATAATTTCAGTGAAAGTGTAAGTAAACTTTCATAGATAATATAAATGTATATATCATTGTTCTTCATTTTATTGAAAGTGCAGTACCGTTTAGTTTAATAAAGGATATGAAAGTACACTAATACTAATCTATAACAGATAAGTATTATGGTGTTTACAATTAAAAGGTTTAAACATAATTACGTATATATTGTAATATACCATAATGTTGGTAATAATATAATTATTTATTTATAAATTATAAAATTTATTTTCTTGAAATAACGGTCATGTAGTCGAAATAATGTTTGAACAATGGCCTAAGAACGGATTTAGAGCAATCCCAGAGCATTAATGTTTTTATAGAGTGGTCCTAAGAAAACATTTGGAGGATTTTGACGCCCAGTTAAAGACTTAGTTGACAAACAGAACGCCTATTTTGCTATTGAGAAACCAAACTATACCTAATTCCTACCAATAGATAGTGTTAAAGTCAGTTGACAGTCAAAAAGTGAACTTTGTCGTGTTCATCGAGGAGAGATTGTCGTGGCCGTTGGCCAGAGTCTATAATGTATAGCCAGATAATTGAACAGTACAGTTATAATATATTTTAAAGAATTAACTACACTATTAAACTTGTACAAGAAAATCTAGTTCGGTGGAGACTGTATGGTTTGGAGAATTTGGCGTTAGATAAAGTTGAACTCTCACATTTTCGTTGGTTGTTGTATCTGGAATATTTAATTGACTGGTGACTACGCACGTACTATCTTGATATCTACGGTCAGAATTTCTTGGTCGTTGGGGATAATAGTGGCTGGTTGACTGGTCGCCGCGGGCGAAACATCTGGTGTCCGTGGGCGAGATATTGTTGTCTGGAGATATGAAAGGATTAAATTGTGCGTTTGTATTCATTATATGGCCTATTTTCAAAATTTAAAAGGTTTTCGTAAATATTTGGTAGTTGAAATTGAAATTCGGATCAAGCGAAAATGGTATGTTGAGTTCCATTTATAAGTTTAATAAAATATATTGTGAATCTTGCATAATTGCTGTACCGTCAAATTTAATTTCATTTTGTGTTTGTATTTTGGGGAATATTTTTATAAATGAATATTTTGGTAATATCAACTCACACGTGTTCTGTAATTTTTTATTTCATTGTGTAAAAATACTTGTGACGAGGCAGGGTAAAGCAACCTGTGATAAGAGTCAAATAAATTACAAGCCGTGGCCAAAACTTATATAAAAATTATAACATTTTCTTAACTAAATTGATTAAATATTTTTCAACTAAATTTCTGTATTACCTGTTGCTAAATGTTAAGAATTAGTATTAAAATTGTAATAACTTCACAGTTTCATTAAATTGATCTAGATTGCTGAAATGAAATAATTCATTAAATGATTATGAACTGTATAGTAAAAATTAAAATTTCTTTCAATATTTAAAAATTAAATATTATTTAATGTGGTCCTCAACGTGAGGAAAATTAAATATTTTTAACAGTTACAAATTGAGTATTTTATATATATATATATACATGTGTGTGTGTGTGTGTGTGTATACACAGTTGTATTGTGAAACAGTACCATGTTTATCAGAAACATGTGTGAATCCGGGTCAAAATAAAATGCGTCGCATTTTGTCGAAATGGTTGATTATGCAAAGTTCCTGTTTTTTATGGCACTGAATGGCGGTTGCTCTGCCAATGACATACTAGGAAAGGTGCGCAGGGATCGCCCATCGAATGTGAAAGTCATGAATTAAAGCGCAGCCCGCGGCGGAATCGAAAGTACGACTCGGAGATAAAATTGATTAACACACACGAAGCAGAGAAAACTAGATTTTTACCTTTTACGTGAAACGACAAAAAACGGTCGACACATAGATTTTCCTGATACGATTCGACCCCCTTCGCTTTGTTTTCAAAAGTTCAAGTTGCGAGATAATATGGCAACGAACCCCAGATCATAAGTGACCTAATGAAACGACATGTAGCCAATGGAATTCTTCCCGTGTCCTGGCGAACCAATAGGAAGCTTCCAAAGAGCAACAAAACCTGGACGCGGGTCGCGAAGGCTCCACTTCTCTCCAGACTCACCATGGAGATACTTCGAGGTAGGAACGATAAACATTCTTGCATGATTCATTCACAATAACGTGTGACAATTCCTTTCTTGAATCTAATAACTCTTTAACACCTTGTCTATTCTTTTCCCTTTTTCTCGAAACGATATTAACAGTAAATATTTTATATATATATATATATATATATATATATATTATTATTATTATATCACCGTTGCTCGTAAAATGTACTACAACAGCTATAACGTGTTTCATTCCATTCATTGACATATTTTCTATTACAATTTCGTCATTTCGTCTAATGTTAATTTTCTGTGTTGATCCTTAAACAATACCCCCCCAAATTCCATTGAATACAAGGTATAGTACGCTATAAGCTTACAAAAAAAAATTCTTTAATATTTTTACGTTGGCCTATAGATAGAAATTTTTATTACTAATTGCGTCGAGCCTAAGGAAAGTGTTTGCTATCCACAACTATATACTATATATATATCAACTTAGAAAACATGGACGTAACTTAGTATGCTTGAAAAATTATGGATACAAAAGCGATCCAATTAAATCAGTAAAGAAACAAACTTTTCTGCGGTCTGAGACGAAAATCTGCTTAGACGAGTACATTTTAATTTATTTTTAAGTGTTAATAAAATTTAATTGTTTAAAAATAAGAATCTGATTTATTGTGAGCAGGGGAAAAGTTGAGACATTAAGATGACTGCAGAATTTATTTCAATGTTATTGTAGATAGTCTAGATAGAAAGATATTTATGAAAATGGATGTCATTAAAGAAGTAGAGTTTAAGTCCGTTATGTGTGAAATTCCCAAATAAATTGATTACATTATGAAAATATTATTAATTAAGAAAAGGTAATTACTTTCTCGTGTCCATTTACGACTTCTCTTTGGCACAAAACATTTTCGTCGTATCGAGGCTTCATGTTTTATTAAACCAACTGGCTATAATTTTGTGAAATATTATTCAATCGGACATAATATCAGCTGTAATATTTTAGGGGAGGTTAGAAATATATTGCTTAATCGTTCTTCTCAACACTTTACTACGTTTCATGTCTACATTAGTTAGAACATTGTTGTTGTTTTTCCCGAACAATGGCGGGATTTGCAGGCACCCTGACAACTCGATGTACAAGGTTGTTAAACTTTTCACAGATGACACATTTGCCTAAAATTCATTTACGTGAAAGATACAAGTAGATAATGTGATTTCTTCGAGTAAATTAGAGCATCCAAAAATTTATAGATATTTGTAAACGGGTTTCACGGATTCGGCGTTCTTTTTCGAACCACCTAATAACAAGATAAATATTCGTAATAAAATCAAAATTAACGTCTGTATGACAACAACACATGGAATTAACGACATAAAACATAAATTAATTTTGAACATTAACATTTGTAGCTGTTTCGATCAACTGTTGTTATCCTTGTCAATACTGTCGCCAGACTGAAGAGCCTGAGTTACAACACTTCACAAAAAATAGGAATACAAGATGTAAATTAAGAAAGATTAATTAATAAGCCATCATAAATATAGTTGAAATGAGAAGTGTCCTGCTTAACATTTAAAGAAAAATTGTTGGTCTCAATATGCAACATTTCTGTTATTAACCTCTTATTAAAATTAGTGTCTGTAGCTAGAATAATATATTATCGAAATTGAAAAAATGATTAAGATCCATACAATGTTTTGTAATAGGAAGATATGAGGTGGAAATTGATTTATTTGTTACTTATTTCTAGTTAACAAGATCGTTTGCTCTGGCCACATAACAAACTAGTAATTATCGCAAATAATTTTAGAAACAACATTTTGGAAATCCGTAGTATTGACAAAATATTTATGTTTTACAACAAAATAAGATTTAAATATTACAAATATATTTAGTTTTTGAAATAACAGTTTAAATTTAGTAGATTAAAAATCATAATAAGGTAAAACATTGTTAGTATATTTTTTTGACGGACAACAGTGTCTGTATTAATGAATAAAGTATTATCGGGCTTCTAACCGAGTAAACACTTGTATTTTCGACATTTCGATTACGTTCACTGCATTATTATTGTTTATGTAAGTAATTCTGACAGTAATGAATTCGGCAATAAAATCAATACGATAAAAATTAGCTATTAAAATTTTAAATACATTCTTAAGGTTATCAGAGTGAAATGATATATCAGACAATAGCAAAGCTTTGTCAACAAAATTAAAAACCATTGCCGTTTTTATTAATTGGATGATCAGATAAAAAATTTAGAACTCTACATGAGTAAGTTGATTTATGAAAACAATTAAAGGCTAAACAGTAATTTTGAGGAGAAATAGACAATTCTAAAAGATTCAGAAGATAATCCATTTCAACAATAATTATTAAATTCAGTCATTAATTCATCCAACTTGTCAGAAGGGATAATACAAAATTTAGCGTCAACATACCTATAATAGTAAATGTAAGTTTCTCAAGACAAGAATTTTCTTAGTGCCTCTTTATAATTTCTACCAAGAAAGGAGATAAGGAGGAAAATATTATTAAATGTAAAGAAAGTAGGAGAAATATTCGTACTTTTTAATGGTCAAGCTGAATAATACGCTTTTATTTTAAAATTCTTAAAGCAAATAACAGCCAAATAAAATCCTGAAAGTAAAAAAAAATTAATATGAAAACTTGGCCTCTAAATTTTTTACACGGTTTATGCATAAAATTATTAAAGGTGAATAGTTCCAAAGCAGGACGAAATTTTTTGTTAATAAATAATTTTCTGACTCAAGGCCGTTTGATTATTTACTTATAAAAAAATTTTCATTTAAAGCACATATCTCTGAAAATGTGTTTTGATTAGAAAAAATAAGGCTAATACCGGGTCTAGAAGGACGACATGGAGTCTTCCACGTCTGAAGATACCTAGATTTAATTAGAGATTCTTGTATGTAAACTATTAATCGTTGAAGTGGCGATGTTCATCATCGATACAATTATTGTAAGGTTTACTTCGTCACTGTTGGTGTCGCTGTCGGCCAATCCCGCTGTCCCGACCTTGGATGGAGGTCCAGATACAAACACGCAGGCCTTGCGTTCCTGGACAATGAAAGGAAATAATCTGCAAGGCTAGTCTGTGGGAGAGACTCGTTTTACCTTGAAAGTGATCGTTTCTTTAATAATTTTTCCTAGTTAGACGTGCCTGCGAAGTGATTTTCTTATGTCATATCTAGTGATTGTTGGTTTCAGTAGATCTGACATAAGTTCACTTAAAAGGGAGCTTCAGACTTTTCCGTCCCGGTTCGCCAACATTATATCATAATAATAATACATAGATCAGAATATTCAAACACTGTTCGAAAATTGCAATAAAATTGGGGTTCTCGTCTTTTCAAGGGAATGAAACACACTAGATATAGACGCCAAGACAAAAATAATAACGATACCGATGACGTAACGTAGAATCTATATTCCGTTTACCGTTAGGCGGTTACGGTTACACCGTACTGAATTCTTATGAGGTGAAAAGTTGAGACCGATGGACTCACTTTCAGTTCGATGTGCACTTCGATATCATCGTACTTTTTACGCTACGTCGAAAATTGATGAAAACTGAAGTCAAATTGATGGAGAGCTCAAGTTTAATTACAGCTGTTGAGACGTGGATATTTACGTACGATACATAAAAAAATCCATGCATTGACAAACAGGTCCAGGATCACCAAGACCAAAAAATCCCGAAGTTCAAGGCAATTTTTATCGTTTTCTACCAACAATCTCGGCATAAATAAGGCAGAATGGGTAACAACCCATTGTTCAGTAATTTAACCAACAATATTATCTGTAAGTTTTGGAAACTTCACGTACTTAATGCAAAGAAATGTACGAATTGTGAATAAATGAATGGATCTTGATCCAGGACTTCACGTTATTAGTCTTATTTTAAAAAAAAAATAAACAGAAAAGATTTTATTAACGAAAAAATAAATATTTCGACGTTTCGTCCTTTTAGGACCACTTTAGGGTTAGTAATTTCTTATATAAATAATACAAACAATTTTCGAGGCTCAGCTGTCCAGGTATTTATTTAAATTAGCCCAGTGTACGAATTGATTCGACATTTCATTAATAGCATCTCTGCTTGGAACATTTACCAATTTACGTTCCCCTCCCCGCGACCTAACCCCTCGGCAGCTAAAAAGAAATAAACCAGGATGATGACTGACGGTATTCGGGAATTATCTTACTACATCAAATAAAAGTGTCTAAAAAATCAATACGGATTAAAACTGTAAAAAATATTTGCTAACTTAATGAAGTCTAAAATTGCACCCGACACCTTAAAGGACAAATACAACCTTAAACTAAATAGAGATCAAAATATTCTAAGAAAATAAAAAAATTGGCCGGTACCTTAAGAGTGTCAAAACACATCCCGTTAACACTCCACTTCCACGAAGAGGAATATCGAATTTCATTAACCACCACGGTTAATGCAAGTATTAAACTCAGCGACTCATATAACCCCGGAATCGATATTAATCTCGGTCATTTTTGCATTACTTTTATGTAAACCCCTTGCACTACCACCCGTACGCTAAGGGTGCTTCCTTTCCTTGCCTTTTGGAGTTGAAAATAGACACTTAAAAATTCTAGAATGATATTATCAAGTTAAATGACCCCAAAAACGTTTTATTCGGCTATTCGACGCTAACATTAGGCGTTTAGGAATGTTTTTATATGCTACTCCATGCAAGTAACTCCTCTCTCCTAGGGACAGTAGGGTATGTCTTATCCTCTCAGTGTTCATTGTTTGTTCCAGGATCGTCAGTAATAGGTGTATGAAATTTATCTACGCATTTAAGATTTATACGGAAATTTGTTCCATCCCCACTCAAAGGTGCTGAACTACATCTCAACTAGTATGGTAAATGTCAGAATTAAACTCGGTGACTTCCATAACCCCAGATTGACCACCAGTCTCCGTTGTTTACTCATTACTTTTATGTAACGGCCTTTCACCCACTTATTCCCCACCCCCACACCTAGGCTGAACTACATCTTAACTGACAGCATGAATGTCAGAATTAAACTCATTGACTTCTATAACCCTGGATTTTACACATACCTCGGTTGTTTCCCGTTGAAATTATACATTAAAAACATCTGGATAGAAACTATTATTCACATCGACCCCGAAAATAAATTAATCGACTTTAATGTCAGCCGTTAAGCATGTTTTTAATTTTCATTACCGTTCTCCCCTTGGGAGTTGCATAACGCTTCGAAAAGCCTTCGCGGGGGTGCGCACGACAACTCACCAAAGTTTCATCGCAATCGGATGAATGGCTTTGGAGCGCATAGGACACACAGACAGACAATCATTTATATTTTGTAGTGATTAAATAATAAACAATTTATTTAAAACAAAGCCCTACGTTGAGGTTCCAATTTTGTAGCATTCAATATAAATAAACAATTTAAATCGCTCGTTGAAGCGTCAATTTGTAGTAATTACTTTTAAATGATCAGAAAATTAAAATTTAATGATTTGATTTGAATTAAAAATCAATATTTTTGAGCATTACAATTGATTAATTTATTAAAAACAAATTATTGAAGTTATATTACATATTAAAACTTGACAATATACCACGGCTAGATCTCAGGGCCGACCATCGGGACTTCAATAAAAATATTTATGTTAAACTATTAAATTTACAATGTTATTAAAACATAAATTTGAAACAATGAGTAAAATACAAAATCTGAAATCTGAACTCGAAAATCTGACGATAATATATCATTTACTGGCGGGTTTACAGATAATAATTTGTGCAGTTTTACCTTACAGTTTTTTGTACCAAGAAAATGGGCTCGTACACAAACACACGATTATTATTTACACTTTAAAGACAGGCCATTATACACAGAATTTAATAGGCAACACTTTCTGCTTGCCAAATTTTATTTACTACACTAGCTTTGCTGTTCTCTCTATCAAAAACTTATGACTATTCTCAAAG
Organism: Zhengitettix transpicula; assembly: GCA_037074705.1. NCBI lineage: Eukaryota > Metazoa > Arthropoda > Insecta > Orthoptera > Tetrigidae > Zhengitettix > Zhengitettix transpicula. The sequence continues at coordinate 180,193,801 of CM073591.1, read as the reverse complement.
TTTTTTATTTGTTGGATGCAATAATCTGGATCCCAATAATTAAAAAAATGTCTGACTAGTGAATGCAGGCTAGACTCCGAATAACAGTCGGCGTAGTATGGTTGCAGTTATTTGTTCATAGACTGGAAACCGTAGATCGTTCTGAATATTAGCGCTGTTAGACTACATACAGCCTTGCCTCCCAAATACACACTTTCTGTCCACACACTGGAGCTCTGCGCGTCTCACAAAATGTACTTAGACAATACCCAGCAAGCAGGCATTATCTTGTACACATCTCGTGTGTTTACGCCAACAATACAAGTCCATTAATTAATTATATTTCCTTTTAATTACTACAATATATATAAATTACTAAACTTGAATAGTTCCTAAGACAATGGCGAAACGACCCTATATTTAATTATTTGTTAATAAACCATTTTCTGACACAAGGTCGTTTTAATTCCTATGTATTTTGCTATACCTTAAAATAAATTCGGCGCTAAAAGGGATCCATTTTTCAAGAGTTGAAATTGTACAGTCAAAAAAAGATTAATTTCGCGAGCAGCTTCACAGAAATTTTTTACCAGTTGAAACGTATTGAATTAATGTTAATTGATTGGATGTTTCAAGTTTATAAACGAGGTAACAGCATATGCCTCATTCCTTTTCAATTTCATTTTCATTTATGAACACGATCTTCGTTTATCGCTGTCTTGGTAGAAATCGGATGAAATGGATTACATACGCAGGAAGACAAATCATGGTCTACAAAAAACGATAAAATTACGTTTTAGAATGCAGTGTTTCTCATAGTTTCTGTCAAATCCGAATTAATTAATTAATTGATGATATAAATAAAGTACAATTTATGGTATTGCATAATACCAACCATGAATGAAGCAATTTAACATAACGTATTGCGTTGTTTAGGCACATTTTGATGCTGTGTGTAAGGTTTTTCTTGTCTGAGATACTGAGATGAGGTCACAAGATACGTAACTAGTTTTCCTTCTCACACGCACATGTAGCACGTTGTTTTCCAAAATGAACCCTACACCATGCATTTTCTTTACTGTGTGTAAAATGGTACAGTAATTAAAATAAAAGATTATTGTGGATGAGATAATAAGTGCCAATAAAAAAGTGCCATGAGCGCAATAGCATTTGAAGGACAGGTTTTATAGTACCTGACACAGCAACGAATTGCGAAATATTGCGAAGAAAATATCAGCGATCAACACGGGATATACAAATCATATGATTATTGAGAAATTCACTACAGTTATTTTGGATAAAAAGTTCTCGGCTTTCACAACGATTCCAACAGCGATTAAAAGTGTGAAAACCAAGAACTTTTTATCCAACAATTACACCGGGAAAGTCTTCAGTCTTTGATCATACAGTTATTTTGTTTGCGAAAAATATTTCAAAATTCTCTATAGGAGATGTACGTAGTAATAAATCAGTACACAAAATTATATAGTTATTACTTCGTAACAATCGGGTTTGTGTTCACTTACAGCACTTTTAATATACACGAAATCACTATTCTGTATACACTGTATATACTAATGTATATATAATATTCAATTAATTTTATTTGGAATTTATCGATGCCCAGTTTCATATCCCTTTTTCACCTTTCACTACGTCTGGTACGGAATAAAATTGGGGGAGCTGAGCGCATAAGTGGTCTAACCCTACCCGTCATTTCTTTTTTAGATATTGACGCCATCTGTTATATTTCAGTGACTAATAAATTCTGTTAAATAATATGAAAAAATCATTCATTTTTTAAATGTGGTATTTCTTATTCTAAGAAAAACCAACAGACATTGACTTTAACTCAACTATCTCCATTTTGAGAAAAATTGGGTTAGACCACTGTTGCGCTGCCCTCTTCAATTATTCAATTCTCTAAAAACATAAAAGTAGCAAACTAATATTTATACAAGTTACATTTATTATCTGACGTGTGATACTGAGAGGTAGATTATCTTGCTGTAACGAAAGTGGTTTCAAGCAATACCACGACAGTGGCCGAAGCACCAATCAGATGCAGCCACATAAACGCGTTTAAACATTTTTTAAACGAAAAACAACCTATAACACAATTTGCCTGAATTAGGGCCACGTTAGGACCTAAACATGACGTGTAATTTAATTAATTAATAAAATAAAATATTTATAATTGTCTACTATTAACTGTATATTCATTAAAAAAAAATCTCGCTCGCTGTCACATTACTACCTTCGGGGATGGCATCTCCTCTCTGTTTTTGAACTTAAGTTCCCACTAGCCGAGACACCTCGGTCTATTTGTTCCGGGATCGCAGTCGGCCAGCTGCCTCCTAATCTGGTAGACGTATGGAGAAGGGAACGCTGCGACCCCACTGCTGCCATCGGAAGGGCGTGGGACAAGTACAAGTGTCGCACTTACCTGATGCAGGTTTCTCTATCCTTATCCCTGCATCACTTTTACACAAATGGTCCGTTAAACTATAGGTTGGGGCTGTATTTAACTCTTGGATACCTTGTTCTCCCGTTCTCTTCCCCTATCTATTGCTATGCTATTATAGGAAAGTTTCCCCATGTGGATTACCCTCAAGTACCCAATTTTCTTAAAGCAGATGATGATAAATTACCTATAATATAGAACATACACTTATAAAATTGATAGTGAAGAGTAAACTAAATTCCAATTTTAACATTGTATCCTCATATATATAACATTTCTATATCTCTATAGAAAATGTAATAAACAACTGAATGTATGAAGATTGATATGTGTTTGTTGCACATACACTTTCAAACGTATGGAACAATTTCAACCAAACTTCAAAATAAATTTCCTTATAATCTGAGAATGACCACTTAGTAGATAATTCACATCTAAAATCCGCAAGGTGGTTAGGGAATGGCATTTAACAATTTTGAGGACGACCGACAGTGTCAAGGGAAATTAAATTTCAACCCCTGATGGCGAGGGAGAGATACTTTGCCTTCAGATAGGTGTCCACCCCCTCGTTTTGAGGGTCGTCAAAGCGATTGATAATTAGTCCCGACGTTATCGATGTTCAATATCAGCCCTTATAAGCTTTGGGGGAAGGAAACTGTGAATGGGAAAATAATGTGTCCAAAATAATCAAGAATTAATAGGAGTTGAGTCCACTGAGTTGATTTGTAACAGTCTCTATGCCGGTTGAATGGAAGCTCCGTTCCCTTGGGAATGAGGGTAGAAAGTGTTGAATCCATAGATTTTGATTAACAGTGACACTACCGATGTCAGTTAAGACATGTGTCGGTATTAGTGTCGAATTAATTCGGTTTCTTGTCTAATATAAAACTGAGATTGATAAACACCAAGGAATCGCCAGGACATCAGATATTTCATAATCCATCCAGTACTTTTAAATAAATTATATTAGTTTATTTTTATAGGTCATCAGCTTTTTTTTTAATCCACGACTGTATGCAACCACTTTCACGTGTAATATTTCCTCAAGCCATACTATTTCTTCTTTAACGTTTCCCGTGTAATATTTCCTCAAGCCATACTATTTCTTCTTTAACGTTTCCCAACATTCTGATATTTGTATTGCATAGTTTTTCCCGGTGAAGTATATACAGTTCTCCGGTTCCCAACAAAATACGACGTTTCGTTGACATTTTAGCGCCGTCATGGTCTCTTGGAGTTTCTGTACTTTAGTGGAATCGCAATAGTATAAGTCACCTTTTTAGCTTAAGTGGCAGTTGTACTGCTTTACACGAATAATATTCCGAATTCCTAAGTGGAACCATGCTCAATCATCTAACTTTCTTGAGTTTGGCACTTTCGCTCATTAGCACAGGAGAGTTGTTGGTTGTTGTAGCTACGGTCGTGAACCCTCACGCACGAGTACAAAGAGAGTTCATTGCGAAGGCTACTTCAGCGGTGAAAGACTTTGCGCAGTCACAACGCAGCTCGTTTCTCCTGTGGAATGCTGATGAGCGGAATTCAAAAATTATAATACTCGCACAGACTGTAGAACAGTAGTTCCCAAACCTTTTTGTCTCGTAGACCTTTTTATTTTTCGAATATTCAATTATTACAAATTCATCAACTTCAATTGTGTTTTTGACAGTTACTCACTTTGATATGTTTGACTGTAGAGTGAAAAACTTTTGAAAACGTGATGTTCCTTACATTTATTAATTCAAACGACACAAAATGCAACTCTAGTAAAAATTATAATATAAAATAACGATAAATGATTTTCATTGGGGGACGCCTGATGTTTGGAAAGCAAAATTCCCACATTTGGCTTAACGTTTAACCTTAAATCAATTACTGATTTCTAATCTGCTTCTTTCTTTTGTAATAAGATTGGCAACCGCGCGGAAAACTTTCTCAGGAGTAATAGGTATGTCTCTCTCAAGCAAAAATTGCTGCTATCTCTTTCTGAACTGTTAAAATGTTTCGGACAATATTTAAGTTTTGTTGATTTTAATCTCCAATGAGTACCCATTAAATTTTATTATTAAACGCACAAACAGCAGTCTGAACAAAATCCAACATCTTACTGTCACTCGTCCCCATACACCTCAAGCCAAATTTTTTCTCGTACTCGCTTATAACAAATTTCTACGTCACAAATTTGTCCAAATATTCATAATTTACAGATGACCCTTTCCTACTTGATTAGAAACCATAAGGACCCACTTGACACCTATAGCAAACATTGTGTTGTTTACAAAATCTCTTGCTCTAATTGTAATTCCTGCTACATAGGGCAAACAAAACGTTCCCTTAATTCACGTATCAAGGAACATATATCTAATATCAAACTTCCAATTGATAAACTATCTGTACTATCCAAACAGATTATAATACATATTGATTGGCAAATTGCAAAGATTTTTGACATTGACACCAGTACTATTCCAGACTCATTTGAGAGATGCTTCACATTAAATTATGTCTGTTTGTTCATTAATAGCTGTGATGTTTGAATCTATTGATGTGCTATTAATGTACAAACAGACACAATGAAACTCAATAACTGCTATGATCCCTTATTATTACCCTAAACCTTCTGCTTTACCATTGTCGTTGATCCGTTATTGTTATGGTAACCCTCCGGCTCTTCGATTGTCGTTGCGTTTTCGTCGCTTTTGAGTTTTGTAAACTGACAAGTGCAGTTGTGTCGCTCTAGGGTCTTCTTCGCGCCTGCTGAAAGGGACAAGGACGCCAGAAACGTTGTGTGTATCACCTTTTTGTCTGAATTGGCTATCTTTCTTATTCATAATTTTTATTAAAGCTGTACCCACTTAATGAAATTTTTTTATGTCAATTTAACATGTTTTAAAAACCAGTATTAAATGAATTCATTATCATCAAGAAAGGTTTGTTGGTTGTAGAAAACTCATTTTTAATGTTTGCGACGGTAATGAAAGTATAAATCTAGACATATATTTTTAATTAGTGAATTGGCCTGATAATGGTGGCAGAAGTAGGGAATGACACAATGTTTCCATTCCTGTATACTAGGTAATAATGCACTGGCCACTGATATGTTTACTCAACTTTATACAGTATATATGACTTGATTGCAAGCGCAGGCACCGGTAAGTAAATGGCTGGTGGTGTTTTGACGGTTCATTCGTTTCCTTCACGTAGATCTCAGTAGGTTCTATCTTAAAATAATTTCTATGAACGGATTCACTATCGACTCAGGTACAGTTCGCCTGGTAAATGTAACCGAATCTTATGGCTGTCTCAACCACTGCAGACAACCTGTTGAGCTTTGCTCCTACATCAATTATTAATATTGGTTTGATTTGTGTGTGCCAATTCCTTATTAACCACTATATTATTTACATATTCATGTATGAGAGAGAGAGAGAGAGTTTTGAGAAGCCTTCACACGCGTATGTACGTTTGTGTATATGCAGGTCTGGTGGTCACCATTGCCCTGTGCGTGGCGTCTTCCTTCGGGGCGGAGCTGCGTTCCCGCCTGCATGAGGAATTCTCCTGGAAGGAGATGACTTTCGCGTTCCCCAACGACGCCGCTCGCAACGCTGCCGTAGCTTCTGGAGACTACATCCCTGCCAACAACCTTCCTCTGGGTCTGGCTCGTTGGCGGGACAAGCTGTTCGTCACCGTACCTCGTTGGAAGGCCGGCGTCGCCGCCACTCTCAACTACGTTCCGCTGGGAACCGGTGGGTCATCATCTCTTTCCTTTTACTAATACTTGTATCTGCAATTATTCAGCCTTCCCGTTCCACCGTTCTGTGCCTCTTAGGCGGAATAAACGATCGATTGGAATGTTCCAGATCAATTAGAATAGAGCGATGTTCGGATAGTTCCCCGTTGCTTTCCACAGAATACGACTTAAAGTCGATTCACACTATACGTAACGTCAATGTCCCGTTACGTACCAGCAACGTCACGTAAAATCTGCTGTCCATTCTCACTACAGCGTCATGAACAGGCAATTCGTTCCTTTTGCTACTTTTGTTGTTCACTAGTATTAGCTGTTGGTCACAATCGCGAAATTTAAGACATGTAAAACTGCAATCAAACTAAAAAAAAAAAGGATCCGAAAAATATTCACTAAGGGAAAGCTTGTTGGAGAATATCATACATTCTTTAAGGAATTACAAGATGTTGACATTACAAATATTTTACAATCTCTCAACATTTAATGTTCTTTGGCTAAAATTAAAAACTACATTCAAAAGGAAAATTCTACATTTCGCGAAGAAATTACTCCTAAGAAAAAGATAATGGTGTGTTTAAGGTAAGAAATAAGCAAACTGTAATCAGACTTAACTATATTTATTTAATAAAAAAATATAAAACTTCTTGTGGCCCATGTTGTACAACTCTTCATAATACTCATTCTCAATAAGTATTTCGTCATCCATTTGCAGTTTAAAATGACACAGACACGTTGTTGGCACATATAGAAGTAGGTGTCCAAAACGGAAAACTAACGTCGACGGGAATGGTCCGGTTCTACATTCACACTATTCGAATGGATCAGGAACGGACAGGTTGGAACAGGAAACGTCATCTCAAACTATTCATCTCGTGATGCCTCGACGTTCCGTGACGTAGCCGGCATGTGTTTACATTGCATAATACTTTGATGGGACGTTGTCGGTCCGTGACGGAACGTTGACGTTACGTTCAGTGTGAATTGACTCTCAGCCGAGTAAAATGAGAGCACATATGCAGTAGCCGCCACTGACAGCTACGGGACTATAGAACGTCGAATTCTCACAATAATTCTGCCATGGGGATCTACAGTGCACACTATGAAAAGCATGACTGTAGATAATGGAGTGGTAGACTAGAATCAGCATTCTTCCTGTTACACTAAGGAGAGTAAGAACAATGGATGGACAACGGACTCTTGAGTTGGATTGTGCAACAATGAAGTATTAGACCTTGAAAGATTGACATAACTAACCTGGGAGTGAACGACTTTGGCTATAGTCAAAGGAATATCCACTGGATAGTTTTATTCTCACAGACTCAAATCGATAATACTCCGTGTCACTGTGTTCCCGAATCGCATTCTAAAAAGAGGTGCGTTCGATTGATAGACCGTTTTCAATCTGAGACAAATAAAATTGGTCAACAGTAAAGTTGCACTATGGATGTAATTACAAAATCGGTTGAAAGATTGATTTCGTGCGTCCTTGAGAACAGTCTTTGAAATCCGAGCAACCATCTAGCACTATTTTTGTGATTAAATTATACGCAAAAAATACGCCTCTCAAAGATTCTACGTTTACTGGCCGGGAATATACTGTAACAGTACTTACAAAATACTTCTTTACCTTTATAATTATGCAACTTATATATTCAAGTGATGACTAACGGATATAATAAATAATCTAATCTAATAGATCAGAATTATGGATGTCACTATTATTTATCACTACATTATGCGCGTCCATGGGTGAAATTGTAGAAGGGATCTCCAGGTTAAGAAGTTGAGTATAATTTATTCTATCACGATTAGTACAATACTCGGAAAGTAAACGGGCATTCCTAGGAAGATTGGTTTTTCCACTCTATCCAATTAAGTCAAAGGTTAATTCCAATTTGAGTTGCTGCATATCCTCTATTAAGATTTTCAATAATACAGCTCTGCATTTTACAGGCTAAATGTTCGTCATCTACGATATATCGTATCCGCTAAAACTCGATAACTTACGTTTTGAGCGAAGGTACGGAAATGATCAAACTGAGGTAGGAGGAAAATCCAGCACCGTCTCTTCTTCAGCGTCGAGGGGAAGAAATCTGGGAACGGAAATAGGAACGACGATAACGTGGGGTTCTTGGTATCTATAGTGTCGTCCAGAGACTTAAACAAATAAGAAAGAGGAAATTGAAGATAAAGTTTAATAAAGCAAAATAAGACAGAACTGATAGAGCCAAGGCGCCTTCACACATCACGGCATCAGTAGCAAGAGTCACTCAAAAACCTCCCAACTGCGGGAGGCGGAGAACCAATCCATAGGTCCTGATCAGTCCAAGTGATCTGTAGCGGGGTCTCTACGAACCAGTTAAATTGGGTTTCTACGCAGTTTAAAATTGTTCAGGTGTTATCTTAACAAGAGCTGCTCAACATCCGATCACGTCCAAAGAGAAATGAAATTCTCACGAATATACGGTAGTGATCAAAAATAAAAAATAATATTTAATACGTCTATGTATATAGCATCTGACGTGCAAAACAAGAAATTTCAATATTTCATTCATTCAATTGTTAATCTTCTGAAGGGCTGGTTTTTGATTATGAAGTCGGCCGTTATATTACTTTATTTGCACATATTCAATAAATTGTCAATTTCATAAGTGCTGCGAGTCTGAACAACAGCAATAAAAACTGCCATTAAAATGAATGAATTATAAATGCAATACGGAATAGAAAATTAATACTTTTATGGTGAATAAATAATTCATGTATAGTAAATAATACTATTATAACTCTAATATTAACGCATGTCATAAATGTAATAATCTGTGTAATTTTCCTTTTTATTCGAAGTTAAAGAGAAAAGTTGATAAGTAAAACAATTTAATCACAAAGGAAATTATTCATAAGACTACATGTTTAAACTAAATAACTGCGTGAGAATTATTTTTATATAGATTAATTTATAATAAGATAAAATAACCAAATACAGACAAAAGAAGTGATGATATAAATACCGCACAACGTTTCTGGAATTCTTGTTGACAAACTCAAAAGCTGTATTGTGCGATTGTGTCGCTCAAGGTTCTTGTGTTTTTAATTTTTTAGCACGTGAAGAAAGGAACAAGGTTTCTAGAAACGTTCGGTAATATTTACATCATCACTTCTTCTGTCCGTATTTGGCTACTTTTTCTTATTATTAATTGTCCAAACAGAATTATATTTTTCATTTTAGGTCATTTTATATTCGTGATGTGTATAAACCAGTATGTTATTTTCACCACAACACACAGCTGAACTTCATTACATGATATAATAGAGATATTTTTAATTTTTGCTGAGTTACAAATTGCTGGATTATTAATATAATAATGTTAAAAACTTTACATAACCTATTAATATTTTGATGGTATATTCTGAAATAAATACAAATAAAAAGTATGAATCCCGAAATAATTTAATTGAAAAAATTCTAATAATATAATTTGAATTTTTCAGGTAATAAGTCCCCATCACTGATTCCGTATCCTGATTGGGAGACTAATAAGTTGCCGAAGGAAAGTGGCGAAGGTGCCAAAGGACATGTGATATCAACTTTCCGAGTCAGCGTCGACGCATGTGACCGTCTCTGGGTTATGGACACTGGAGTAAATGACATCTGGGGAAATACTTCCCACGTATCTTCTCCAAAAATAATGGTCTTCGATCTGCTGACCGATAAGCTACTTCGAGAGTTTCACTTAAAGGAAGCTGATCGAAAGGAGAACTCATTCTTCGCCAACATTATTGTGGATGTTACAAACGAAACCTGTGAAAACGCTTACGCCTACTTGCCTGATTTAGGATCATACGGTCTAATTGTTTACAGCTGGAATGAAAGTGATTCATGGCGAATCAAGCATCACTACTTTCATTTTGATCCTCTCAACGGTAATTTCCACGTTGGCGGAGTAAATTTCCAATGGACTGATGGGCTTTTTGGTCTGGCATTATCACCAGTAGATGCTGAAGGTCACAGAACAATATATTTCCATCCTCTCTCGAGTTTGAGAGAATTTTCGGTGTCGACAAGAATTGTCCGAAATAAGACGTTGGCCACTGATCCTTCCACCTACTACGAGTACAAGAACCTGGGATTCAAAGGTGAGAACAGTCAAGCCACCGCCTCATTCCTTGATGAAGAGACTGGAGTGCTCTTTTTCACGCAGATAAACAAAAATGGAATCGGCTGCTGGAACACGAATAAAACGTTAGTTCCTGAAAATGTTGGACTTGTAGCTCAAGATGATGAATCTTACATCTTCCCGAACGATCTTAAGGTGGACCACGGGGGTAAACTTTGGGTTCTTACAGACAAATTACCCGTTTATTTATACAAAAAACTGAAATCCGAGGTGGTTAACTATCGCATCTTCTCAGGTCAAGCTAAGGAAGTAGTAAAAGGCACTGTCTGTGAATAACAGCATCAAAATATATTTCCTTTTAACGAAGTACAATGTCTTCATCATCTCAATGAATACCACCTACCTTCATTAGTTCATACTATAAATGTATTTTAAAATTACAAAGTTTTATGTCCATAATTAATTTTAATGTGTTTTTCAAGCTGTACATTTTTAAAAATGTAGTTGCTTCAGATTTTTTTTTGTACGGAAATAAAAAAATAGTAAAAATCTCAATAAAATGTATTTATTTAAAATTCGATATGTTAATAAGTAAGTCAGTAAAATCCTTAACTTTTATGTTAATACCCTATTCTATTTATAGTACAATATTACTAAACAAATATATATAGAAAAATTGATAAAAACCGTTTTCGGTATAGTCAAAACTTTCTTATCTAGTGATTTCGTAATTTGAGTTTGTAAATTAATTAATATGGTCAACAAATCACTACTTTCCTTCTCTATCAAATTTAACAATACCCTTTCAAATTCCTTCCCTATTTCCTCTGGTGTCCCCCAAGGCAGCATCCTAGGCCCTTGACCTCTATTTTTACGACATACCTCAAAACCTATCTACTAAAACAGTACTTTTTGCAGATGACCTTGCCATACTCCTTTAAACATCCTCTCCAGACTCGGGCTCCAGAAAACTACAAATCGCCCTCAATGATATTGAAAGCTGGGCTAAAAAAATGGAGAATCAGCATAAACCCTACCAAATCTACAATCATTTCCTTCAACCTTAAAATCAAACATTCCCTCAACCACTCCTCCTTTCTCATGGCACCAAAATACCTATCCAACAAACTACACCATACCTAGGCCGTATCCTTGATTCCAAATTATCATGGAAACCTCACATTACCTCCAGAATCAACAACAAAATAAAACAACTCTTCCCTCTTTAAAAAGAAAATCTCCCATATCCCTTAGCATCAAAAGACTCCTCTATCTATCCTTAATCCGCCCCATATGGTCGTACTCATGTGTCATATGGGGATCCACTGCCTATTCCCACTCCAACAAAATACAAACCAAACAAAACAAAACAAAATTCTCCGTTTAATATAAAATTCCCCCTGGTACATTCGCAACTCAGTTATCCACAAAGACCTTGAAATTCCCCTTATTTCTGCCATTATTCATAAATCTACCAAGTCCCTAATAAATAGCTCCATCAACCATCCATTGAGCTATTCTATAGTAACCCGCCCCCTCCTTCAGAAAATCGCAGACTAAAACGTGAACTCCCAATTGACATCATCCTCCCCCTATATCACTCCGGAATTACCTAACTCTAGTCCCTCCTACCAACTGGCACTACATACTCCTTAAATATCCGTTCTTCCCATCATACCCCATAATCTCCTTAACGCTTTTCAAACATGAAGTTTCCCCAATGACCAGATTGATCGCTAACATCATGCCGGCTAATATGTTAATATGCGGTAAACAAGTTAATCTGCTTCTCTCGTCTCTAACTTGGAATGACAAGGGTCACATCCAAGACCACAAGTTTACACGTGAAATATTTACAAATTGTAAATACCTCGTTATTTGTTAAATTTTTACAGATGTAAATACTTTCATTAAATTATTATCACAACTGTAAAGTCTACGGACTAAAATTTAATTTTAATAAATAAAAAAAAAAGACGAGAGCGGAAGACTTTCCTTAAATTGAATTTTGGCGTTGCCATTCAGAATACTAAGAATAACGTCCAATGGTCTCAGGGCTGCGCTTTATGACGGAACACTGCGGTCGGCCGTCACTAAGAGCAGTGTTGGCTGTTCTGTACTCAGGAAAGGGGCTGAGACTCTTAAAAAATTGACATTCACCTTACTATCCAGGAAGATGACGCAAAAAATTCAATTTATGGTCAGACGCTCTCTTTCCCTCTTTCCTGTCCATATTCTATAAGAGGGAAAGAGAGCGTCTGACCATAAATTATATATATTGTAATAATTAACAAATAAGCATTAATTTAATAATCAAAATGATAGGCTTTATTTAAATGAAAAAGATAAATAAAATTTTAACAAACAAAATTTATTTATTAATTTGATCCTTCTAAAATTTATAAATAATTGCAATAAAATGACAATCTGTCAGGGTCGTTACTGAGTTTGATGATTTACAGTGAAAATTATTGAATGATCTTATTAACAATACTGTTTAAAAAATTTACCTCAAAATAATATGCTGTTAAATGAAAGAAAACTACAAGAAAAACGAACGAAATCTGACTTTACCCTTTTAGTTAGCGTTTACAGATTTTGTTAAAGTTCTGGTTACTTACGTATTGTTTGGCTGGTACCAGCATTCTTTTACCTCTTCAAAAGTACACTATATTGCAAAATTTTTACACAGATTCTAAATTTTTTTCACAGATTCTACACTTAAGGAATTTCTAGACTCCCAGGAACTCGGATGATCCTCTCCAAATTTGTCAGCTATCTGATGACTGCTTGCTTACAGGAATCTTACGAGTTGCAGATTTTTTATAGTTTACTTATCGATTTGGTTTGAAACTGCAAAGTAGCTCAGAAAAGATTTATTTTTAAATGTCTATTCTTTCGTAGCTGACCGTAGACTTAGCCTGTCGACTGAAAACTAACTTTTGCAATGTCACTCCTTTCGTGTCTGATCTTAGACGTCGACTTCTCTATTTCGCTCCTCGCTGCTGACTTCCAACTGACCATGCTTTTGCGCGCGTAAACGTCATTCTGCACCCTCAATAATAGGAACAGAGCTCGCCACTCATTGTCACTCTGCTCGCTCTCGCTATAATACAAACTGTTCGCTAACAATTCAAAATATTTAAAAACAATTAATGGCTTAATTAATTGGCATTACAATATATATATATATATATATATATATATATATTAATAATCAATTAGAGGTCGTTAATTAAATAAAAGAATTCATAAAATTTACAAACAATATTTTTATTGTGGCAATAATTTAAAAACAATTACAAATTTAAGATATTAAATGCTCAGGGTCTTCACTGGGTTTGATAATGAAAACATCAATTATATTTAAAATCTTATTAACAAACAAATCACATTTACCTAAACAATACGTCGACTAAAATGACGTATTGACAATTAAAATAGAACGAAATTTAAAAGTAAAGAGATTAACTCTGTTTAACAACTAGAACTAGAACGAAATCTGACTTCTATCTTTTAATTACGTTTACATAAATAATTATTTTGTAATTTGTTACTCACATCTGTCCAGTTGGTTCCAGCATACCTTTCGTTTTCGTAATACACTATTGCGAGATTTTACACTGATTCTAAGATTCACAGATTTTACACTGATTCTAGTCAAAATTTATAGGATGTCAGGAACTCGGATGATCCTCCCTGTTTTTGTCAGCTAACTGTTGACTGCTTGTCTTGGGTGAATTCTGTGGTTTGTAGATTTGCTAGTCTCTACTGCTTTGGACTTAAACTGCAATTTTACTATTTCTGGCTGGCTATGGACGTAAAAATGGTTTTACTTACCAATTTTCGATGTAATGCTTTCGTGAATGTTTTACTTTGTCCTCAACTCACAACTTTGTTTAATAGTAATACAATAAACGACGGCTAGTCTCTGCTCAAGTATAACTTGTTCCGTCCTCCGAAATGTCCAGGCACCAACCAACTCTGTTAAATTCTGATCACCAACTAACTCTGTTAAATTCCAATCACCAACTGAACTATCGTTTTGAGTTTTAGCGCGCAAACGCCATTTTCGACTTTCCGACAAAAGAACAGAGCTGGGCTACATTGTCGCTATGGAAGCTCCTGCCACAATAATAGATTTATCAAACAATTTAAATAAAGTCTACAAGATTATAATCGTAAATTAATAGCGTAACTTGATAGGATACTAGAAAACTATTTTATTAAAGAGGATCTAATCTGTCCTTCCTTTGTACGAACTCCACCGAGTAATATGCTCCCTTAATTAACAGAGATTTACAACTCTTTATAAATAAATTTTGAATAACTTAAAGTTTTTATTTCTTCCAAAAACGAATAAGGAATGCTTGATTCAGAAAGGCTTAGGCGATGTTTATCATACCAAGCAAACCGCAGCGTTCAGACCTAAAGCGAGCGAGCGCGAGGAACGAGGGACGATGGGGATGGTATGATATGTATAGCTACTCAGGAATCTTTGTGCTTCTGCATTCAAGGCCGCGCGACACCTCTACGAGGATGCCACTATCTGAAAAATGCTTGAAAAATAGAAAATGTCATTAGACAACAAATATTTATACGATGTGAATCAGGGCCATGTTTTTCTAAATGTGGTAACTGAAACAGAAAACAGTTTATGATTAGTTGTATAGAAAGTTCTGTTGCGTACCAATAGAGTTATCTTAACCGGTAACTTGTGAAATTAATTTTTCCTGAAAATGAGACTTTGATTATGTATGTTTGTGTGTGCTTGGTGTGAAATAATGGATACGGATCCTTGGCAGAAATTTCTGGTGGTTAATGGCACGAGGCGATAGTAGGCACCTCGGTCTGTTCTGGGGTCGCAGACATTGCGCATACGTTAAGATTCGTTCACTGTTCCCATTGGAAAGTTGGCCAGCTGCCTCCTAAACTGGTCGAAACGTGGAGAAGGCAATGCTGCGTCCCCACAGCAAACCCCCCTACCGCCATATACCTGATGCAGCTTTTCTAGGGTTTGTCCTGCATCACTTTTAGGCGAATGCTGGGTAGGATCCTTAAACCATAGCCCGGGGGCCCTTGTGAACCCTTGGATACTTTGCTCCACCGTTCCGCATCCCCCCCCCCCTTACAAATTCATTCTTGTGCTATTAAATAGTAACTTGCCACCACGTGCATTACCCGCATGTAGCATGTTACTCAAAAAAAATTGCTAAAACATACTATTTAAGGGTTCCAGAAATGAATTATTTCCGCTTCTTCGTTATCAGGGAATGTGGAACTTAAACATTCCACGCCCTGCAGATCTCCACACAAAAAAAGTTATTGTTAAGTTTGAAAATTTTCTTATTAAACAAAAATTATTTGCAAAAATTGCGGAAGTGGACTGAAGGACGAGAGCGGTCGGTGTATATATAATATAAAGTCAGATATCGTATGTATTACAAGAAACGTTCATCATATTGAAGGAAAATAACATGATCCACAGTTCTGAAAATTTGATACAATTAGTAACAAGGAAGCAGAAATCTACTGCATCCGGACGATCTACTCCTATCTCTCTCTCTCTCTGTCTCTCTCTCTTATATATATAGTAACTTGCCACCACGTGCAACATATATAAATATTGTAATGATCAAATTGATGACGATTAATTTGCCCCACGTTGTGGTAGCCCTTTATGTAATAAACAACATGTTAGGGCTAATTAAAAGTAATTATTAATAAAAATATTAATATTTAAAGTTTTTTATTTCTTAAAAATACACATGATTAGCTATATATTTGTACGTCGGTCTTTGATCAAAATTTACAAAACTTTACTTTAATTATTTACAATTTATGTTGTTCTAGCGAATACACATCAATATTTATATGTTGAAAATCTCTTATTCTCAGGGTTACTACTTGGTTTGATAATTACAACACAATCAATGTATAAACTGACTATTAACAATTCAAAATATAAAAAAATTAACCTAAAACAATATGAAAATAAGTGGATAGAAAGCTGAACGAAATTAACTCTGAACGAAATCTGACTCAACCCTTTTAATTGTCGTTTACAAATTTATCAAACTTTTTATTACTCACGGATCGTCTGTCTGGTACCAGATCTTTCTCTTGTATCTTGAACACTTTAATTTTAATATCAGGCCTTGGTTCTCACTGATTCTACACTTCACTTTAAAATTTGGCAAGATTGGCTGTATTTCGTTGACTGTTCCGCTCAACAATAATTTACCAATGTTCTCCTGGAACAATTCCTCCACGAATATTTTGGAAAGTTCTATTCTGACAGAACTGCTATTACTTTCAAATATTTACGATGCAATACTTCCGTGAATGTTTTACTTTGTATTAATTCACAACTTGAACTGGTAATACTTTAACGACGTCTAGTCTCTGCTCAAGTTTTAGTTGTTCTGTCGCTTGCAATGTTTCGCCGCCAACTGGTCTTTCTCCAAGCGCACACAGAGTTCCCGCGCGCATTTCCCATTTCGGCTTTCAACAAAGAAACAGAGCTCGGCGCCATTGTCGCTTTGGAAGCTCCTGCCGCTAACAATTTAATTTATAACAAAACAAATTAATGGCATAATTAATTAGCATTACAATATATATATGTAGTAATAATTAATATATAATTATATTTTAAATGAAGATAAACCCCACGTTGGAGACCCAAATTTGTGATAATCAAATTTTAAGATTAATTTTATTTGTAGATAAACCTCACGTTGGAGTACCAAATTTGTAATAACAAAATAAAAGTTAAAAATGAAAGGATTGACATGAAAACAACAATTTAAAATATAACAAAGTAATTTAACAAAACAAATTTTTATATCAGTTGTAATTTTAGAAATTGATGTTGTTATGGCACGGCTTAATTTTCAGAGCCGCCTATCGGACCTCCAATAAAGATAGTTAATTAAATGACAATTAAATCTTCCAAGGCAAAATATTCCTGACTTAAATTATTATTATTTTAAATGAAATGATCGAAATTCGAAATCTGACGTTAATTATATTTACACTAAAAGGTTTACAATTCAGAAAATTCCTTTTTGTCTACTTTACCCTTATCTGTTCATCTGGGCTCGATCTCACTTGTTTTAAAACACATCACAACAAGACCATATTTCACTAAATTTAAAGATGTTTTAGTTTGCAAACACAAATCACTTTATGATCCTAACTGTAGATAACTTTGTTTGAACAATCACAGTTGATAGCTTTGTTCTCTAAAACTTTGATAATTACATAAACATGGCAGTAGACGAAATATAATTCCACACTGGCGACAATTTTTTTATTATATAATTTGTGGCATTCAAAGAAAAATACAAACTTTTATATTTTACAAACAAACAAATCTAATAACTCTTCTTCTCAGGGTCTTTACTGGGTTTGATAAGTAAGAAACAATCAAGATTATAAATTAAAGCATTAACAATTTAAACAAATTGAAAAAGACGAAATGAAAAGAAACGAAATCTGACTACACCCTTAATTACGTTTACAGAAAATTTAATTATTTTTGTTTGTACTTACAACTGCCTTTCTGGTACCAGACTTAATGATTTTGAAGCTTGGAACACAATTCACAAAAAGGCCAACAGACTGTACACTTGGACAAACACACGGTTGTATTTCGTGAATTACTTCTCCAGGAACTCGATTATCTGCAACTCCGGTCAACCGTCGGACGTATTAAATTTCGATGCATTTTACGGAAAATGTTATTTAGAGCGCGTAGGTATCTGAACGGGCCGCTAAACTTTTGTTTCAGCTTTTCAGACTTTTGTATAACTTGTCTCTCCGTCCATATTTTTTTACAAATGTAATGATTAACATATAAGTCTTTCAGTTGAAATTACTAAGTTTGGACCACGCTGTTCGAACTCTAAATTTTGCTCCCTCTCTCTACCACAAGACTCGCCAGACTGCAACCAACTTTCTTATTCGCCAGACCAACTGACTTTCCGTACAATGCGCGCGCAGTTTGCAACAAAGCTCGCCGACAAAGAGCTGCCGTCCATTGTCGTTCTTTGAGATCGGTGCCGCTAAACAATTCATTTAAATTTAAACAATTAATGGCCGCCTGAATTAGTATTACAATATATAAAACTCAAATATAATGTAAACTTATAAATTACAAAAGGAGAGGTATCAATGAATTATTAAAATATACACTCCTTTTTATTGGCCATCTCACATTTTATAAAAAGTCAGAAATGTTTTATAAAATTCACTATTGAATAAGAAAGATAGTGCCTTTCGTCAGGTGTTAAGAAGAGCTTAGAGAAACACAACTGCAATGGTCAGTTGGCAGTTTTGAGTTTTGTCAACTGACAAGTGCTCTTCTTCGCACCTGATGAAAGGGACAAGTATCCCAGAAACGTTGTGTGGTATTTATATTACCCTTTTTTTGTCTGTTTTAGCTATCTTTCTTATTCATTATTTTCTGTCAGACGTAAATTTTTTCATTTTAAAAATTCACTTGTTTTACAAAATAATTGTGACTTACCATAAAATGAGGACTGGTCACTAAAAATAAAACTTGTTATATTTAGAACAGTCTAAATGACAGGACGTGACTGCCGCAGAACACGTACAAGTGGCACGTCTCAGGCTTTCTCCAGCAGCCACACCTTCATCAGACCTGGCCTAAAACGTACAACGCGCTGTTGCGTTATAAACAAATCAGAAATCGTAGTAGTGTATATTGGGGGCGTAGCTCAGATGGTAGAGCGCTCGCTTAGCATGTGAGAGGTACCGGGATCGATACCCGGCGCCTCCAAGTTATTTTTTCTTTTTCATATATAAACGGCAGCCGTTACAAATACGCTGGAATAATAATTGTTACAATTATGATCGATTCTCTCTTATAATACGTCATGATCTCCGTTTAATGTCAGCAACAACTACCTATTTTTCATTTAATACTGTCTGTTTTCCTGCAAACTTCAATTTGCTGTCATCGATGTCACAGAAACAATACAATTTTTCAATATTACATGTGACTTATTATTTAATAATCGGCTATTTTACCGAAAGTGTCCAACCCAATAATTTTCCCCAGAAGAACTTTTCTCATGCACAATCTTCATTTTTACGCGGTAAATTCTCATTATAATCAATCGAATTTCATAAATGTAAACATATTTATTGTATCATCGCAGTAATGGCGGCATCGAGTGTCAATGTTGATTCTAACTGCAGTCTATCGCTCAAAGTTGGATCACGCAAGCCTGTAATTATGCCCATCAGAATCATTTGTTCTTCGAGAGTGCCCCACAGGCAATTGTTTGCAAGCGTGCGCAAGTCTGTTATGAAATTTTCCGCTGTTTCGGGCGAGCCTTGTTTCCGTCTTAAAAATCGTGCCCTTTCAAAAATAAGATTTTTTCTTGGAATAAAGTAGTTTTCAAATGACATTAGATCGTGATCGAAATCATACTGTAGGTCTTGAGGAAGAGACAGAGACGCTAGAATGACTTCTGTTCTCTTCCCCCTAAATAAATCAGCATATCTACTTGTTATCTTATCCAATTTGATGATTGAACGGTATCGTTCAAATCGGTGATTCCAAGTAGGCCAATCATGTGGCTTAACACGTTGACTGCCGACTACGAGATAACTCGTAGACTGCGTTCTTTTCTAGGACGCCTACTACGAGTTATCTCGTCCTTGCTTACTTGTCATTTTTGTGCAGCTACGATTAAACTCGGAATATATCAGTGCTAATATTGATAGATGGCTTCTGGGAAAATAACAATACATCAATGCTGTCTTGCATGAACAGAAACTTTAGTAAAAAACGAAAAAAAAAATATAATTATAAAAATTAATTTAAATTCAAGAAATTAAATAATACTTTATTGTTTATGGAACTTCTTAAACAATCTTCCACACAAAGGACTGGCTTCTCTTTACAAGCTTGCAACTTTGATAACCTATTAGATGTTTTTATTGCTCTGCGTTTTTCAATTTCTTGCGCAGCATATATATTAGTTTGTTCCACCAGTAATGCAAGAAACTCATCCAAAAAAAAATAAGTCCACCAGTCTTTGTACTGACGAATATGGACGCGTATTCATGATTCAGCTTCAGCGAAGCGACATGTCGAAGAGTGTCTGCGTACGAATTAACTCGTAGTTGGCTTCCACTGGGGTTTTCCCTGCATTTCTTTAGGCGAATGCCGGGTAGGATCCTTAAAATATAGCCCGGGGGCCCTAGTTAATCCTTGGCTACCTTCCTCTACCCTTCCGCATCCCGCCTTTCAAATCCCTTCCTATGCTATTAAAGGGGAGTTGCCCAACGTGGATTACCCTCATGTAGCCTGTTGCCCTAAAAAAACGTGTTAAAATAGAAAGGATCAGGTATGCGTAAGTTTAGGTTAAAGTTGGCTACGTTTTCCGTTTTCCGGTTTCCTGTTTCTGACATGACTCCCAAACGTTTTATCGTTCCAATATATGGTTTTCCTTCATGACACAAAATTGTTATATTTGAATTAAAGTCGTATGTGTAACTTCCTACGTAATAAAGATGACTTTTACGATTTACCTTCAACTGCAGAATGATTTATGGACGACTGCGCCATGTTGTATCAACGTAATATTGAAGCCTTTCCCGGTGCAGTTGTTCAATATATTGTTCTCGGAGTTCAACCGGGTTTTGCATAATTGTAGAACGCAACGTTTCGACGACTAAAAGCTCTGTCGTCATTTTCTAGGCGAAGTGTCGGAACCATTCTATTACATATTATATATATCCTCCACTGAATCATCACGCTGTGAGAGCCAATCAGTGCTCAGTCAACAGTCCGCCTCCGCCATGTCAGCATCAGTCAAAAGGCCGGCCACTCGCCGAGGTACATTACCCTCAGCAACCCCAGCCATGGTACCTTTTGACTGATGCTGATATGGCGGAGGCGGACTGTTGACTGGGCGCTGATTGGCTCTCACAGCGTGATGATTCAGTGGAGGATATATATAATATGCAATAGAATGGTTCCGACAACTCTCTGGTTTTTTTTTGAAATAAGGTTCCCACATGCCGAGGTACCTCGGCCTGTTTTGAGAGGTGTATGTTCCGGGGTCGCAGACCTTGGGCACACGGCAAGAGTTGTCCGCTATTCCTATTGGAATAGTCGGCCAGCTGCCTCCTAAACAGGCCAAGGCATGGCGAGGAGTAAGCTGCGCCCCCCGTCATCGGAAGGGCGTGGGACTAGTACCATATGCCCGACCTACCCGATGCAGGTTTGTTATAGGGTTTGTCCTGCGTTACTTTTAGGCGAATGCCGGGTAGGATCCTTAAAATATAGCCCGGGGGCCCTAGTAACCCTTGGCTACCTTCCTACACCCTACCGCATCCCCCCTTTCAAATCCCTTTCCTATGCTATAAGAGGGGAGTTGCCACTGTGTGGATTACCCTATACATAGCCTATCTACA
Source organism: Zhengitettix transpicula (assembly GCA_037074705.1). Taxonomy (NCBI): domain Eukaryota; kingdom Metazoa; phylum Arthropoda; class Insecta; order Orthoptera; family Tetrigidae; genus Zhengitettix; species Zhengitettix transpicula. Next base: position 180,172,044 of record CM073591.1, on the reverse strand, counting down.
CCCAAAAAAAAAAAAAGGTTCCGACACTTCGCCTAGAAGATGACGACAGAGCTTTTAGTCGTCGAAACGTTGCGTTCTACAATTATGCAAAACCCGGTTGAACTCCGAGAACAATATATTGAACGTAATATTCGTGGATCGTATAACCTGTTTATTATAAAATTCAAAACACAAGAACTGTACACAATTTTCTTACAAAATCCTCTTGATAATAACCCATCCCTTCTGGAATCACCAGTGATACCACTAACACAACAATATTACGTTGCATTTTGTTCGTGTACATAGGATTCCGTTGTAAACCCATCGTGCTAAGATTCTTGGATTGATTAATGATAGACAGCTTTAATTATTGGTTGTTAACTGTGTTTCTAAGATATTATATAGTAATATGCTACATATATTTATAAGTTTTGGTTTTTCAGTAGGCTCCTTCATTCCATATAATTTTCTGCTAGCTCTAGTGTGTTATGCTAATTTAGCGGTGTATCGTATTTCTTCAGTGCGACTCTTTGACCAGTCACATACCTTATGGCGTTTATTTTTCTTCCTGGACGTAAAACCTTTTCACACAGTTTCAACTATTAAAATAATTAAAATGAAATATATTACGTCTGATTGAAAATAATGAATAGGAAAGACAGACAATTCAGGCAAAAAGTTAATATAAAAACCACACAACGTTTCTGGGATCCTTGTTCCTTTCGTCAGGCTTTTGAGTGTTGTCAACTGACAAGTGCAGTTGTGTCGCTCTAGGCTCTTCTTCGCACATGACGAAAGGAACAAGGATCCCAGAAACGTTGTGTGGTATTTATATTAACCTTTTTGTCTGAATTGGCTATTTTTCTTATTCATTTATTAAAATAATTTATTGCATAGTGTACATTAATTATCTATAATCATTTTTCCGTATGACATAAATAAACCCTGTCAGTTATCAGGAAAAACAACAAGATAAGCGCATTATTGAATAACATCCTCAATTTGAATCACTTTTCAAAAAAGGAACTCATGATTTCAAATTTACCCGCGCAAAAGGTCGGGGATTTTATTTTTTCCGTCCAGTATATGTTGTGGTCATTAATTAAAAACCAAGTTTTCCGATTCTGAAGACCTCTGGAAAAGTGTATGTTGCCTAAATACCCCGAAATTTTGCACATCTTCTCAGTTTTTGCTAATAGCTAAATCATGAAGCATTCTATTGAAAATAATGTTCAGTAGTAAATTGTAGAGCATAAAATTCTGCATGGAAACTTTTCCTCAGGTCTTTTACAATTGTAAAACTTGGTTTTTCACTAATGGCCACAATATATACAAGTTTACTTGCGGAATCCTTTTTTCTGGACGTAGCTACTGGACTAATTGTCAAGCTGTTATAATTAAAATATTCAGTGTCATTTTGTAGATTTTATTGTTATTCTGAATATCTTAACCGCCTCTTTCATCATGTAATGTATATTTCAGCTTTGCCAAGGCTAGTAGAGCCTAAACTAGCATTAATAGATTTTCCCAAAGTGCGCTTCTATGTTTAGTGATATAGCTACGTTTGTTAAAGTGGCTATTATTTACAGCTGTAAATTGCATTAATTAGTGGGAAATAAAAATTTCTCACACCATTAAGAAATGTGGAAATATCCGAAGTGTTGAAACATTGTCTACAGGAGTTTCTAACCCTAGGTTAATATTTGCATTGAGATGATATAGTCTAGATATTTAGCATCCTACAATATTTTCATAAATTCAGTACTTCTCTACGAGTTTCTAATCATGCATTTTTTACACGTATCATATTAGTCGGGAACTTTACTTAACAAACAATTAATTTCATTTTCAACCAAAAGTGATTTTATACGGTCATATCGGAGTATTTCGTGGACGCGTTGCCTTTAACAAGTTAGACGCGATTGTATGTCTTAACAATTTTTCGGAAGTCGTGAAGTTTCCGTCGGAGAATGATTAATTAATATGCAAAGTGTACCCCAGCACATTGCGCACGTGGAACTGGAAGGTCACGAGTAACCATTATGAAACTTCTAAGAATAGTCTTCGTAATCACCATACAGAAAGTTTTCTAAAAACTATTATCTATCAAATAATCACTTTGCTTTAAATAATTAGCAGGTACTTTGGATCAAAAATAAGAAAACAATTATGCTTATATGAGGGTATATCATTACAATACAATCATGGGATAAAAAATTATCCAACAGAATTTATTTAACAAACCATTATTTTGTAGTTGAAAGGATTCTTGGGTTTTCAACTGAGTGACGTAGTAGAAACACGACAATCGCCGTCAACATCTTCCTGGTGGAATAACTGCCTATTTACCACTGTGAACAAAAGGTAAGGTGAATTAATTTATAAAATATAAATTCTTTATTTATTCTTCCAAATCAATTTCATCCCCTTCAAAGTAATCCCCGACCGATAAAACGCACTTTTTACAACGATTTTTCCAGTCCTCGAAACAGTCGGAATAGTCTTTTCCCGGTATAGCCTTCAAGACCATCTTCGATTCGGTTTTTATCTCCTCAATCGTGTCAAAACGGCGTCCCCGCATTGGCCTTTTGAGTTTTCTAAATAGCCAGAAGTCGCACGGAGCCAAATCAGGCGAATACGGTGGTTGCGGAACGATATGAGTCGAGTTTTTGGCAAAAAAGTCGCGAAGAACCAAAGCAGTATGACATGGTGCATTATCGTGATGAAGGAACCAATAGTTGTTCGCCCATAATTCCGGCCGTTTCAGACGAATAGCTTCACGCAAACGACGCATAACGCTCAAATAGTATTCTTTCTTGACAGTTTGGCCCGGCGGAAGGAATTCATAGTGCACCACACCACGATAATCAAAGAAAACTGTCAACATGACCTTGATTTTCGGTCTTGCTTCACCTTTTGCACGATATTCGCTGGATTGGTCGGTGGTTTCAGGGTCGTATGCGTTTATCCAAGTCTCGTCTCCAGTAATGATGCATTTCAAGTGGTCCTGATAGTCAGACAGCAAAGTTTCACACACATCAACGCCACGCTTTTTTTCCAAAAAATTGAGCGATTTTGGCACCAATCGAGACTTGACGCGTTTGAGACACAAAACATTCTTTAAGATGGTTTGGACTGAGCCAAATGATATTCCAACACTATTAGCGAGATCTCTAATTGCCCATCGACGATTTTAAAGCACCAAATTTTTGATATTTTGGACGTGGCCCTCGTCGAAAGACGTTGATGGTCGTCCAGAGTGCGGTTCGTCTTCAACGCGTTCTCGGCCCTCTTTGAACTCGTTGTACCATTTATAAACGTTTTTTTGTGCCATAGTTTGATCACCAAAGGCCTTCCACAATATTTTCAACGTGTCCGCACAAGAATATTCGTTCCGCAAACAAAATTTGATGCAAGTTCTTTGCTCAACAAAATCACCCATTGTAAAAATCGAAAAATTTACTTTTGGTTGTTTACAAAAACACGTGTAACTCGGAGATAATTAAACCTTTTAACAAACAGACGCTTGACAAATATTATGGACAGTCCTACCAACCTAGGAAAAAAAAATTACCTGCCTTACTAATACCCGGGAGTTTTAAATGACAATTTCACCTTACTTTTTGATCACAGTGGTATACAGGACAGAAACACGACGATCGCCGTCGACATCTTCCTGATGGAATAACTGCCTATTTATACAGGACAACTTGAGTCTTAGAACTTCAGGAGTCTACTCCATCCCCTGCAAATGCGACTCCATATACATCAGCCAAACAACTAAAACGGAGGATAATTAAAGAGCACGAGAGGACCTTACGTTTCGGGAAACCTTCAAAATCAGCGGCTGCTGAACACGCCATAAATACAAAATAAGCCTCAGTAATACGAAAGTGCTTAATATAACCCGCTGGTACTGGGACAGCGTTATACTTGAGGCTCTACAAATACGTAACAAAAACCCCGTAATGAATAGAGCCACCGGCTATCATCTTACCCACGCATGGGGCCCTCTAGATAGATAGATAGATAGATTTATTCACCATTAGCCCTCTAAAGAGGAAATAGGATTCGTCACAAATGTACAGTAGATAAATTGCATATAAACTTATAATACACAAAAACACACACAAAAATTCATATCTGTTTATATTAGTCTAGTGACCGCCGCAGACCAAAACTCGGCGCAGAATAATCTGATTGGTGGAGGGTGTACTGCCGCCCCATCCACACCACCGCTAGTGGACAATCAGTAGCCAGCGCTAGGGCGGTGGCACCAGACCGACCTGTATAAATAATTCGTCATCGCGGAGCAGATTCCACGAGGAAGGAACTCCGACCACTAGAAGAGGAGGCAGGACCTACAGTTAGATGTCACCGCTGCTGGACTAGTCATACCACCAGGAAGTTGTCGACGAAACGTCGTGTTTCTGCTACGCCACCCGGTTGGAAACCCAAGAACTCTTTCAACATCTAGTTGACCGGGAAAACCTGAACAAGTTAAACATTATTTTGTAACAGAATAATGTGTTAAAAGGTAATATGGTGCTCTTGAAATGAGTAATTACTTACTACGAGAATATATTTCTTAATTATTGCCTCAATGGAAAGAAACGAGATTGATCATCTCATACTTAAATCGTACATCACCTGATAGATAATTTTTATTCTGTAATCCTTACATCGTCATATGCCAACCAAACTACGCCCTCCCCCCTCCCTCTCAACCCTGGATAAATTTTTATCTGCCCAGCTGCAATCAAGTCCTTCACACTGTTATGAATCCATTCTGCTCGGCTCTTCGTACGTTTAGCTTTCGGCAGTTCTTAATTTTATCTACAAGATTATCTCGTCACCCACTTTCATCACTAAAATATTATCAACAAATATACCAACTCACAATATGACAGGAGAAAGGAATTGGAAATTAGACACACTTCATTATAAGTTTTAATCTTATGGATACCACTATAAGATAATAATTTACCGTTTCAGAGAAATCCCGTTCATCTGTCAAACAAACAAATTTCCTGCATAAGAAATTAAAATGAGATTTTAAACGTTCGCCATAAAGTCTCTATATGCCCCATTTTAATAGTGCTGAACACTTTCCCAGTGCTTAAAATCGGTTTCGTATCCCCTTCTGTGTAAGATGGAATGATGTATAATAATTACTCAATTCGTAAACATAGATGGACAACACTCCTATCTCTCTATATATAAAAAATGTGTGTATGTTTCTGTCTGAGTGTCCCCTATGCACTCCGAAACCATTCAACCTTTTGCGGTAAAACTTTGGTGAGTTGTGCGCACCTCTCCGAAAGTTTCTATCGGCTTTTCGAAGAGTCAGGCAACTCCCAAGCGGTAAACTGGGATATAATTTAAAAATATTCTACAAAGGTCGATATTATCGTCGATTAATTACATTTCGGGCGCTATGTGATTAATAGATTCTATTCCGATGTTTCCAATGTATAATTTGAATCTCTTAAAGCGCCAATAAGGGAGGGAGTGGAGGGGAGTTACATGTTACTTACGATCCAGGAACAAACGCTGAGGGCTTATGGGTGGACGGGATGGAATTTAAAAACATCCGCAAACAACCGTCAGTAACGTCGAATGAAAGGATTTCGGTGTCGCTTAATTTAATAGTGTCATTTAAGAATTTTCAAGTGTCTAATTTCAACTCCAAAATGCACCATTACATGTCGTGGTAGAAGAAGTTTACATAAAAATTAATGCAAAAAAGAGTTACTTTTGTCAATTAGGGGGTTATAGGAATCGCTGAGTTTAATTCTCGCATTAACCATGGTGGTTAATGAAATTTTATGTTACTCCACCTGGATGTGGTTGACAAATTCTATTCGGAGTAGTTTTTGCCCTCTTAAGCTACCGGCTAAAACAATATATAAGAGTTTTAAACAAAAAAATACCCAGACTGAACAGGAAGCCTGCGAGAGAATTCTCTCGCAGGTGAACCTTCCCAGAGAGCACTGACGGAGGCTACCTTTGGGGATACCTTCACATCTCTCTGGATTTTTAGCACTAAGGTTCCCACATGCCGAGGCACCTCGGCCAGTTTTGAGAGGTGTATGTTCCGGGGTCGCAGACCTTGGGCATACGGTAAGAGTTGTCCGCTATTCCTATTGGAATAGTCGGCCAGCTGCCTCCTAAACCGGTAAAGGCACGACGAGTGGAAAGCTGCGACCCCACAGATAACCCCTCTCGCGCCATCGAAAGGGCGTGGGACAAGTACTAAATGCCCGACCTACCTGATGCAGGATTTTCTAGGGTTTTCCCTGCATCACTTTTAGGTGAATTGCCGGGTAGGATCCTTAAACCATAGCCCGGGGGCCCTAGTTAACCCTTGGCTACCTTCCTCTACCCTTCCGTATCCCCCCTTTCAAATCCCTTCCTATGCTATTAACGAGGATTGCCACCATGTGGATTACCCTCATGTAGCCTGTTACCCTAAAGAAAATAATACCCGACCTTTTACTCGTGGAGGCTTTATTTGGACATAGCTACTGGGCTACAAGCACAACACACGACACAATATATATATATATATATATATATATATATATTTGTAAAATTATATATGTGAAACTTAATATTTAATTTAGATATATAAATATTAATAAGGATTTCCTTCAACTTTGAATATCAAACCGCGAGTCAAGGACTGACGCACTCCCGAGAAGAATGCTGCTACTAGGAGCCAGAATGATGGGAAAAAACGTGCGTCGTCCTTGACGAGGGTCAGGAGCATCTCGCCAATGAGAAATCGGCGACTTTGAAATCACCAAGCACAACGTACGTCACAAACGTGTTTAGAGGAGACGAGTGTTGTGCAGAATGTTGGCAGAAGTGGGCTTCAGGAAGGACTTCCAACGAGAGACGGTTGCTGCAAGTTTCAAATGGTAAAGCTATTGTTGTTCGAACTATGTAGGCTAGTTTGTATATATTTCATTTGTGCAAATAGGAGCCATTTTCAGTGATATTTTATTTTCTGGTGCTACGTGGGTGTTACAGGAACTCGTATTTTCTTGATTTCACGAGTGTGTGCCGCGGTAATGGAATAATTCACTTCATACGAAAACTGATACTAAAATCTTACATAAGAGTAAAAGTGATTATAAATTACACGCAATGCGTTTACACATTCATAAAATTTTTTAAACCCAGTTTTGAAGTTTTACAGGGCACAAAGTAATATAAATATCCCATTATTAGATTTGTAGCTTTTAAGAATATTCTGCCAGAAATATTACTTATAAAATAGAGATTTTAAATTCTATGTACTGAATATTATACTAGGCCTACTGAAACAGTCAATAGAGTTTAAGTTTATTATTTCATAAATTTATTTTGATAACTTTGCGTTACATTACCAAACTAAGACATTTCGATATCCGTTCAGTTACATTTCTTACTAAGAATTTTAAAGTTTCTAGTTAGCTGATGAGGCTACAAAATTAATTATATTCACAAGTAGAACTATAACTGACACGTATCATGTACATGTGACACGTTTCATCCGTACACGTTTCATTCGTCTATACACCTCGAAAACACTATTGATTTAGGCGCGTCTTGTTATGTAACGCGATTAAACGTAACTATTACGTTGCTAATCAATTTTCTCATCCAAATGTGAATATACATTGAGACAATTTACATATGCATTTTGCACATTTATATATATATATATATATATATACATAATTGTTCTTTTATTAAAAAGTTATTTAAGGGTAATTTGCCAATGATCCATCTCATTAAATAAATAAAATTTATTCAAGAAGCTTAAATAATCATAATATCCCTTTATGACTTATATATCAGTAGAAAGTTTTTTTGAAACTTAATAAAATTGCAGGTTTTTAATATTCCTGATCATAAACCATTATTATAAAACTATAGAACGATAATTACAAAAAACAAATAATATTTATTAACAGTTCCGGCGTGTTGAAAAATAGAATGATAAAAAATGTAATTTGTTATCATCTATTAAATAAAAATGATTGTATGTATGTGTATATATTTCACAAAATTTCGTACACGTGTTCTATGCGACCAGGAAACAAACGCTGTCGGGGTGAGACACGTCTACAACCACCAGGAGCTGGGCATGGATGGAGATTGATATTGTTTCTACCGATGTTATCTAAGTATAATTTCAACCCCCTACAGTATAGGAAAAGAGCACCCTTAGGGTTTGGGATCGACGGGCGTTCCAAGAAAATAACGGGAATACAACCGAAATTAGAGTCAAATCCAAGGTTATGGATGTCTCTAAGTTTATCAATTCAGGGGCGGGTACGGTCGGGAGTGGGAATTTTTAAACATGCAATTGAGGACGATATTTGCTTTTAATGATTATATTTTTTGAATTCATTAGATTGATAGTACGTCTACGACTTTTTGTGTGTACAATTTTAACCCCTTTCGGTATAGGACGGGAGAACGGGTAGGAGTGGGGGCAGAGTGGAGTTACACGAAAATAACGCGAAAACAACAGAGATTCGAGACAATTCGGGGTTATGGATATCACTGAATTTATTTGTGACAATCTGGATAACGCGCGAAGGTGGGAGGGCTAGTTAAACGTGGGCGAGGGTAGAAATGTTCAAAAATGTTAACCCGTCGATATTTGCGTCGAATGAATATTTTGGGGGTCAATGACACTTAATTATATTCTGTGTATAATTACAAACCACATAGGCTTGGGAGGAGAGAACGTGAAGGGTAGGGTGGAGGTGCGTTACATAAAAATAACGAAAATATCCTTGATTAGAGTCGAACCTGTGGTTATGGATGTAGCCGAGATTAATTATTACATTAAATTTGCAGTTTAATTCCTCTTGGGTAAGGCTGAACGGGGGTTGAAATTTTCAAACACGTTGATTGGCCGATATTTTCGTCCAATAAATATTTTTCTGGGTCATTTAATTCATATTTCGGTAGATATTCTTTGTGAATAATTTCAACCCCTATCGGTATGGGAGGGGAGGACGCTTAAGGGTGGGGTTTGGTGGAGCGCTACATGAAAATAACGCGATAGACCGAGATTCGAATCAATTCTGGGGTTGTGGATGTCACTGAATTTCATTGAGACAAACTGGGTAATGCTCAGGGGTGGGCGGGGGTAGAAATTTTAAGAATGTAACCGACCTATAACACATTTAGGGATACGGGTCGAGTTGTGTTACATAAAAATAACGAAAATATTGGGGGTTATGGATAAATGACATCTCGGGCAACGGGAACCCAGCTAGTGTTTGTATAATTCCAACCCCTTACAGCATGGGAAAGGAGCACCCTTAGGGATGGGGTGGAGGTCCGTTAGAGGAAAAAACGTGAATCCAACCGAGATTGTAGTCAAATACAAGGTTATGGATGTCATTATGTTTAATTATGACATTAAACTTGTTATTTAACCTCTCCAGGAGCGGAGGTGGACGGGGTGAAGACTTTTGAACATACAAATCTACACCCATCAATGGCATTCATCATATTTCACTACATGTTCTCTGTGAATAATTTAAACCTCTTTCAGGCACCCTTAAGGGTGGGAGTGGAGTGGAATTTCAATAAAATAACGAAAAAAAATCGAATTGTTGTCAAATCGGGGTTATAGAAGTCACTTATTTTAATTATTACATTCAACTTGGCGTTTTAACCCCCATTGCCGAGAATGGAAATTATTCAAACATGGTTATCACCCTATGTTTGTGCCTAATACTTTTGCAGTCATTTCAAATCAGAATATTTATGTTCGTGTTGTTGGGATATAATTTCAACCCCTTTCGGGCTTAGGAAAGGAGCACGCTTAGGGGTGATGTTTGGTGGTGCGTTACAGCTAAATAATGCGAATACAACCAAGTTTGGAGACAATTCCAGGGATATGGAAGTCGGTGAGTTTATTTATGACAATGTTGTCAACTAGTGGGGGTGGGCGGCGGTAGGAAGGGCGGGGGGCTAGAAATTTATAAACATGTCAAACTGTGGATTTTTGCGTCGAATAAATATATTTCGGGATCAACGAACCATATAAAATTTCTCTATTATTCCGTCTATTATTTCAACCTCCTTTCTGGCTTGGGACGGTAAGCATCCTGAAGGGTAGTGGTGGTGTGGCATTACTTAAAATTGCACAAAACAATCGAGATTCGAGTCGATTCCAAGGTTTTGTATGTCACTCAGTTAAATTATTACATTCAACTTACCGTTTAACTCCCACAAAGGGGGGTGGAATTTTTAAACATGCAATCCTGGTCGATATGTTCTTTTAATAAATATTTTCATAATTAATTAGATTGGTAGTATTTCTACCGACTTTGTTTGAGTACAATTTTAACACCCTTCGGAATGGGAGGTGAACATATTTAGGGATAGGGGTCAAAATGCGTTACATAAAAATAACGCAAAAGCTACGTAGATTCGCGTCAAGTAGGGGATTATGGATAAATGACATCGAAGGGCGTAATAAATAAAATTGTATTTATGTGTGTGTGTATGTATGTTCCGTATACAAATCTAATACACTCGTGGAGAAAATTTCACCTAATTTCGTACACGTGTTCTTCGCGACCAGGAAACAAACACTGTGGGGATCAAACACCCTAAAATGGTCTATTTTTGCTTCGGATAAATATTTTTCGGGATCATAGAGATTGATAGTATTTCTATGTATAATTTCAACCATTTTTGGCATAGGAGGGGAACACCCATAGTAGTGGGAGTTTTGGGACGTTACATATAAATAACGATAAAACAATCGAGATTGGAGTCAAATCTGGAGTTATGGATATCGCTGAGTTTAATTATGTCAACCCAGGAAACACCGGGCACCCAGCGAGTTCAAGGTAATTTCGTAAGGCATTTGAAAATTTTTTTGTAAATGTCTTTTGTTCGCAGACAGGAAGTTACCAATAGAAGGCTAACTCAAAGATTGAAGCCTTTCCCGGTGCAGTTGTTCAATGTATTGTTCTCGGAGTTCAACCGGTTTTTGCAGAATTATAGTAGAACGTGTGCTACTATAATTATGCAAAACCCGGTTGAACTACGAGAACAATATATTGAGAAAGCTAACTGTTTCAAAACGTTTCGTCTTGAAATGTATTCCGCACGATAACAACATGTGTGATTCTTATATTTATTATAGTCACGTTCTATGATAAAAATTAACATGGCTACTAAAAATGTATAATCTTCAATCATTTATATGAAAAATATCTCAATACAGACACCGAACAATTGAGGCAAGATCCAGTAAAATTCTTTTGCGAGTGGGCGTAGTAGGACCTAAGTTACGTTACTTCCGTATTCAATCGTGTCTTTCTACGAAACAACGCATATTTTTTGGAATGTGACCTTGACAGAGCATTTTAAACACATCCTCCAGAGATGTCATAAACTTTCATCGCAGTACCTGAAGTAGAGACTTACAGCGACTAACGGAGGTTTAATTCATCTTATTGTTAATACCAAATATCGTTCTGGATTGAATAACTAACTTATAGCCCAATAAATCCTTTATGTATATTATATTAAAACAAACATGAAATTTTAGAAGAAAGGCTGAGAAATAATTTTAATGTTTCCACTTAATTTTAGATTTTGTTAAAGAGCTTTGAGGAAATAACGGACTGTGTATTCGTAAGATATTTCGTAAGTCAACGCGACTGGAGAATGCATTTTCTATTAATATTAACCAAACCGATGGACAGAAATAGAAAGTGGCTGAGCCAGTCAAGCTGGACCATTTATATTAGCAAATGGACACTCATATTTTTGAACTGCAGTTTTGCTTTTAGTTTGTAGAAAGATGTTCAACTCTTTCCTAATTGAAGAACAACTGAAAGTACTCATTGCCGCAAGCAAACTCGAAAACAAGTTTTATGTCGTATCCTGAGAAACGTGACGCTGTCCGTGAATGATGTATAGTTTTGTCATCGCTTAATTTAATCTCGTTGGTGTTTCCACTGAATTCTGTTTCTCTCAAATGACATTTAAAAAATATATTTACCTTACTTTTTGAACTAATCTTTCATCTGACAAATTTGACAAAGTTGTGAGTTATTACGGAAGGTTTCATAAAAAAGGAAGAATGACAATATTATTCAAATTGATGAACGAAAAGTTGCATTTTCGTTCCAATGATTCGGCCATTAACGTGAACAAATGATAGTAATAATTTAAGTAGAATTTATAATTCCCTATTGTTTAATCCATTTATTGTACTTAAAATAATATTATTTCCATTGTTTCTTTAAACATAACAGAATTTTCGTCTGCAATGTGTGGGCAAATCGCATCTAAGAAATTAATGATATTAGATCATTTAATTGACTTTACAACATCTTAGGAGATCCTAATAAATTAGGGATGAAACTTTGAGAATGTTTTTTCTATTATAATGTTTAAAAATTTAAATTAATAATAAATTTCTAACTAAACACGTCGATGTTTTCATTTAAGGACGTTAGATAAATATAAGTGTTAAAAGATTTGTATCTTAATTGATCATATCTAGGCATAATTATTAAACGAATCACTACAAATTGGAACAGTTTCCATATTATAGATATAGAAAATATAAATCCAGATAAGTTTCAGAAATGTTATACATTAAACTTGTATTATATTCACTTAATGTTAAAGCCAAGACTGATAAAGTTGCTCTCCGGGAAACTTTATTCCTGCCCTCTCAGCGGCCAGGATTGCGGAAGATGACGAAGGGTGGTGGTGGGTTAGGGTTGTTAGAGGTTGTCCGCTCACGACACGGCCGCTCAAAATACGGCGCCAGCTGATCGAACTACAGCCCCGTCTTCCAATTACTCGAGTTACTGCATCAATCACTACAACGTGTGTAAGAATTGTGGAATCGATAGTGTTAAATTTGTTGGCCTTCTTTGTTTCCGAACCAAATCCCTGAACAACATTTTTTGAATTGTGTGGTTGTTCTGTGAGTCCTAGTTTTCTATTTTCTTGATTGATTCCTCTTTTGCTCTCCTACTCATTCATCCAGTCCCATGTTCTCCTCAACTAAATATTTCCCGTTTCCTAATTTTACATAAATTAATTTTCTTCTCGCCGTTTTTATCGTTCTCTGCTTAGACGAAGACGATGTTCATAAATTATGATATTTTTCACTTTTCAGAAAAATACTCTCAATAAACAGTAATTTCACTACATGCTCTAAAAAGCAAAATAAAACACCTGATAAATAATATGAACATTTCTTACCTGACATATATAAACAGTTCCTCAATAAACGGTGTAAATAGCACTTGCAGAATTCTGGGCGAACTGAATACCGCGAATTCAGCTTTATGATATTACATTCTTGTAATTAGTAAAAGAATACTGGTACTTAGTTAGAAGTAAAATAATCATCATATGTTAGTTGTTTAGATGGGTATCTTGCGGACAATTTGTTAAGATATGTATGTAGATAATCTACATACTGCAAAGAATTATTTTTGTGGGCTGGGTTTTTACATTAAATCAAAAAAATATTGGCCATTAAAGAAATTTTATAATAGTTTATTACAGTTAAGCATGAAAAACTCTTATCTCAGGCACCTGTGGTTTTTACATAGAAGAGATCTGCTGCCAGTATTTATTACGTACTGCTATTTTGTGTTGCGTTGCTTGCTGTAGCTCTCGTACCGACGTCTCCGTATCTCACAGCCGGCAGAACAAGTTACCTGCAGTGATGACTTTAGTCAGGACCATTGCAAGGCGTCGACTCAGGGGTTGACCACTGGCTAAGGCGTCGGCCTCCGGGATTGGTTGCTGGAAAGCCGTCGTACTAAATTGTGTGGCTTCGATGAACTCTTCACTAACAAATTGTGGCCTCTTTCTCACGACGATTCTGCCTCGGACTATATCCCTAGACAACAACTTTACGGAGCCTCCCATAATCACATCCACCAGCTTCGGTGAGCGCAGCACAACTGTCCAGTTTCAAAAGCTTATCTCCGTTCCCTCCATTATAGCCTCCCATTCTTTTACTTTTTTTCATTATTAGAAAACTTCGTCGAAATCTCATTTTCACTGATTCTTCCATTGTTACAAGAGTTATAGCACGCAGCTGCAGTTCCGTAGTCAACAATGGCCAACTATTCTGTCATGTTGCAATGCCAGCAATTGAGACAGGACACGAAAATTACTTGGATGGAAATATTTATCTCCTCCACCCCCACGCACGTTCACGATTTCGAATTCTCCAAACCACAGGAAACAACACTTTCGAGACAAAGCAAAACTAAACCAAAATACACGCGTTAGAATACGCAACAGATTTTTCTACTGGAATATACAGGATGATTCTAGGGACAAACCTTGATGGGTGTTACAGCTTACTAAAACATACATATTTTTGTATAGGAAAACGTAGTCGGAAGTGACACGTTGAGGCAAAAACACAAAAAATGAGTCATGGAAAGGAAAACATTGCTTATTTACAGCCACATGTTTAACTGCTGCTTTCATGCTATTTTTACAATAAATGCTCAAAATTACGAACACCAACAGTAACACATGCTTGGTAGCGTCGTAAGAGTGATTTGCGAACAGTTGCAAATGACATTGAGGACGCAATTATGGGAATTTTCTGTAAACATTGCTAGAAAGAAGCACTTTCCGATTATGTTGTAAATAAGCAATGTATGTTTTTCATGTCTCATTTTCTGTGCTCAGGCCTCAACACGTCGCTTCCGACTATACAAAAAATGTGTTTTAATAAGCCGCACCACTCAAAGTTAATTCTACGACCGTAGAATCACCCTGTATAAATAAATATATTGTACGTTCCTACTGATTAATTACTGTAGTCCAGCTGCTGCAATATGCCCCTAGTATTTAGAGAAGATAACTATATTAATGTCTGAATTACGATTAGACATATTAATCTCGTCAATTAGTTTGAAATCTACTGCATTCCAATAAATGAATTATAATTTCCAGATGGGGATAAAGCACGATATTTATTACAGTATGGCCGAATGTAATCAGTCGATAGGTCTCTTACCCGCTCGGGTGAGATCGTCCGGGCGAAGCTAGTCCTTGCATTACTAACATAACGTATTCGGCCTTTTTAGTATAGTATATGAAGGCCGCAGAGAGTTAATAATGGAAATCAACAAGAACAGTATTATAACAACTAGTTTTGGATCTCGCTCATTGTCCTAATGAGGTGGACTGGGCTCAACCGAGTTGGACCATGTCTGCTTACTCCTTAAACATATTTGTTAATTGATCGAAACGTCCTCCATCTACACTACCTGTCACTTTTAATTCTATTTTCTGTCAAAACTAGATGAAATTTACTTTGCTAAACTAATTTCACATGTTTTTTATTCAAATCAGTAAATCGCACGCCGTATTAATAGAATACAATTATTTTACATTGATGGGGATACTGTCATACATTGTACTTCGTTTTGAACACATAATAAATAATTTAATTTAGATAATACTGATGTATCATAAGTTAACTTAATGTATTATCTCCATCAAATGACTAAAATTACACTTTTACAGTATAAGTCAATATTACTATTTCGTTCACTCTCAAATATTTCAATAATTAAGACTAATAATTGTTGACGCTAGCTATTTGCTGTAATCGCTTACCCGCTCCATCGAATCATTTATAGACGAATGCCAGCCCACACGCCTGTATATATTGTAACATGTTAATGTGATATTTGTCTGTGTCCTCTTGCCGCGATTGTTGTTTGGATGTCGCGCGCAAAGATTTCGGAAGGCATTTGCAACGTAGGCCTCCTCGGGGTTACAGCTACAAACATTCCACCGTAAAAGTATTGTAAAGGAAGTTAGTCTTCGAGAAATAATGACCATTCCCTGCAGAAATGTCCATGTCTCATTGCAAGAGAAATAAATTACAAACAGAAAAAATGTTTTGGTAATTTCACTAAAAAATTATTTGACGCCCTGTGTGTGTGATGTAATAATCCAAATAAATGATTATTAAATTTAAATTATCTGAAGTCGAGCCCCACGTTGGAGTACCAAATTTGTAATAAACAAAAATAAAAGTTAATTTTATATATTTTGCCCCACGTTGAAGCACCAAGTTTGTAATAAACAAGTTAAAAATGAAAGGATTGAAACTAAAACAACAATTTAAAATATAACAAAATTAATTTAATAAAACAAAATTTTATCTGTGTGGAAATTTCCAAATAATGTTGTGCCACGGCTCTATAAAGGAAATTTAATTTTCAGAACCGCTTATTGGGACTCAAAAAAGGATAGTTACATAAAATGACAATTAAATTTTATGAGCCGCTTATCGGAACTCAAAAAAGGATAGTTACTTAAAATGACAATTAAATTTTATGAGCCGCTTATCG
Source organism: Zhengitettix transpicula (assembly GCA_037074705.1). Lineage (NCBI taxonomy): Eukaryota > Metazoa > Arthropoda > Insecta > Orthoptera > Tetrigidae > Zhengitettix > Zhengitettix transpicula. The sequence goes on along the minus strand of CM073591.1, from coordinate 180,155,668 downwards.
GAACTCAAAAAAGGATAGTTACTTAAAATGACAATTAAATTTTATGAGACAAAAATATTCCTGACTTAAATTATTATTATTTCAAATGAAATAATAGAAATTTGAAATATGACGATATTTATATTTCCACTACAAGGTTTACAAAATTCTTTTAATTTACTTTATCTTTGTCTGGTCATCTGGGTTCGATCTCACTTGTTTTTTTTTTAAACACATCACAACAAGGCCATATTTCACTGAATTTAAAGATGTTTTAGTTTACAAAGACAAATCACTTTCTGATCCTAACTGTTGATAACTTTGTATGAACAATCACAGTTGATAGTTTTGTTCTCTAAAACTTTCATAATTACTCGAACATGGCAATAGACGAAATTCCAAACTGGCGACTTACAATTCCAAAACCAGGGACTTTTAATACAAATTTTCTCAGATTCCTAATCACACTTGCTCAGTCGTGGTCCCAGGAACTCTGAATTTGGACTCGTCTCAAAACACACCTTCCTCCATCCTCCTCCGAGCAACTCTGAATCTCTCAAGTTTCGTACGTCTCAATGCTGCCTAAAGCAACAATGAAACTTTAGCATTATAGGCTCCATATTGTTGTAGACAATCCTCAAGCTAAAATGCAATGGTCTCATATTTACGCCGCCAATAATGAAATTAGTAAAATATTATTTATTAAAAAATTATATATTCGTGTATATATATATATATATATATATATATATATATATATTGTAATACCAATTAAACAGGCTATTAATTGTTTTTAATATAATTTAATTGTTGGCGGTACGGGTGCTTAAAGACAACAAACGCAGGGGGTCTTTCTTTGTTAACAATGGGAGACTCAAGACCGCGCGCTTAGAGGAACGCAGTTTGCGGCAAGACGCGAAAGAACTGGGACATAGCAGTTCGGTCCACACTGAGAATTAGAAACAGTAAAAGTCTGCGGATCCAGAATTATGAATAGGGCTATCTAGGAAGTCCAACGGCGAGATAATAGTTTACATAAAAAGCAAGTAAACAGTTTTGACGGAGAGACATAAAATCACAGTTTGGAAGCACTAGTTTTGCTTCACAAACTGAACAAATTTTCGCATAGAGAGACTTTGAGGAGATCTACGTCCGGCAACTGGCTGAGGGTGAGATAATCCAGGTTCCAGGATAGCAGAGATCTAGAGCAACTATCGTGTGTTAAAAATACAATGAGTAGAATCAGTGTATAACGGCCTGTTTAGTGGGTGTTGACTTCAAGCTGCAAGAGTTAGAACTGGTACCAGTTGCACTGTCGTGCGTACAAAACAATTATTAATGACTGTAAACCATAATTAAAGGATGTAGTCAGTTTTCGTTCGCGTTTTTCTTTTCATTCGTTTTCTTTTACTTTTGTATTTAATATTGTATTCCGTTAAGTTTAAGAAGTTTGGATTGTTAATGTTTTAGTTCATTGTATTTGTTCTTCCTATCAAACCCAGTGGTGATCCTGAGATAATGAGAAATTCAACGTAATTAATTGTAATAAAAATAAAGCTATATTTTTATAGAACGTCACGAATTATTAAAATAAAATTAAGATATTTGTTTGTTAAATTGACACGAATTCGTCGTGTAAAGCAGGGCATATAATGTGTAATTATCAACAATAAATTTTTAAATAAAAAATAATTTTGTTAATTACTCCTATTAATTCAGACCACGCTGTCCCCTATCAACTACCACTTGTTTTCGTCGATGGGCCACGCACTCGCTGACCAGTACTTCGATTCTTACGAAGACGTCCTAAAATGGCTTAATGAGTGGTTTGCCTCGAAATAGAATAATTTTTTTGGTATTGTATTAACAATTTGTCTGAGATATGGAAGAAATGAGTAGTTAGAAAGGCCAGTACTATGAATATTTTTTTGGTTTCTATGAAGGAATGTGTTTCTCTATCTAAAAACATATAATTTAAGCTGGTATACCTGGTATTGTAATTATTTATTACAAATACCCGTAATCCAGTAAGTGAATTCACCTCTAAGAGTAAGTATACCTAATTTATTGAAAATCTCTCTTCACGATTTTGCCTGACTAGAAAATACCTCATAATTCGAATTACCATTGTGCGAATTAAGAGTTTCCTGTGACAGATTTACGACTGGAGATGGTTACGGTAAATTAAGAAACGTATTGAATTTATTGTTATATTTAACCGAATAAAATAATAAAAAAAATATAATGGCAAAACTGTCAGAAAATGTTTATTATTTAACAATGTGATCAATAGAACTAATCACTACGATTAGTCAGTAATTCGGGAATTTATCAGGTTAACAATCAAATGACGTCATTTTAATGATCTATTCATATTCAAAAATGTATTCAAATATCTCCAATATTCTGTAAAATTTTATTGTAAATATTTCTAATATTTTCGATGACTAGTTTCCAAAATGTTTTAATATTATATAAGATATTACTGAAAAAATTTAAAAAGTATTGTCTTGATTATCGAGTTAAGAGAAAATACAATTAAATTTATCACAACATTAAATGTCTTTGGCGAAATTTTAGATTACAATATTAATCAATCATTTCGGTCTTGTTTTATTATTCTCCTAAATTAGGTTCAAAACGAGATATTTATTATATTAACTAATATTATATTATTTACTAAGCCTTTTATAACTGTGTGGCCATTATATTTATTTAATTAGAGATTGAGTTTCACCTAGACTGCACCTGAAAATAACAAAAGTTATAGGCTTTTAGATGCGTCACACCAGCATAGTATTTGGTGAGAAATGCTCTGTGATCCTGCAGATGACCCGCGCGATGACGACGTCGGCTCTGCTGACGAGCGCCGCCATGCTGTTGACGAGCGCGACGGTGCTGCTGGCGACGGTGGCGCCGCAGACACGGCCGATGCCCGCATCCAGCGCCGCCCTCCACAAGACCTTCGTGTGGGGCACCCTCGACCTCCAGTGGCCGACCGTCCGTAGCAGGATCTCCGCCATCGAGAACCGCTCCTACGTGCCCGAGAACAATCTTCCTCTGGGCCTGGAGGTCTGGCGAGACAAGCTCTTCCTCACTGTGCCCAGGAGGAAGCCGGGAGTGCCTGTCACCCTCACCTACGTGCAACTTAACGGTAAATCAACCTTATGTGCAGACTATTAATATAGAGCCTTTCTTGGGAAACCATATAATTATAAAATTTTTAAATGGACCAAAATTTACTGTAAAGAATTATCTTATATTGGGCTGGGTTTTTACGTTAAATCAAAAAAATTTTATAAGTTTATTACAGTTAGGCATAAAAAACTCTTATCTCAGCACCTGTGGATTACGTAGAAAAGATTAGCTGCCCGTTATCAAATACGTACTGCTATTTCTGTGTTTGTTCGTCTGCTGTAGCTCTTGTAACCAACGTACTGACGCCTCCGAATCTCGTAGCTGGCAGAACGGGTTAACTGAATCGACGACATAGTCAGGATCACTGCATGGCGTCGACTCAGGGGCTGACCACTGGCTAATGCGTCGGCCTCCGGGATTTTATTGCGACGTACTCGTGCTGCCCACTTGTGTATTGGAAGACGTGGCACGTAATTCTCGCTCCTCACAGCTTGTGTGCTTCATGACCTTTTTGCATTATGCAACTGCACCATGAGCGGAGATCATCACCAACAACTGTCCCTCAGTAGCGCATCGACCAGACTGCTCCATCTCATTACGAGCGGTGCAGGTCCGTTAAACTCAAACGAGCACCATATTGCCAATCTCTGCCGTCGTACTTTAAGAAGCTTCCCATATCTTGCTCATAAACATCGTGAATACACTTCAACTCATTCAGTTTTCATATTTTAGTTTCCTCCATTATAGCCTCCCATTCTTTTTACTTTTTTCATTATTAGAAAACTTGGTCTAAAATGTCATTGTTTCACTGATTCTTCCATTGTTACAAGAGTTATAATACGAAGCTGCAGTTCTTTAGTCAACAATGGCCAACAATTCAGTCATGTTGAGGCCAACAATCGAGACAGGACACGAATATTATTTGGATGGAAATATTTATCTCCTCCACACCCACGCACACCTCGTCCAACATTTCACAGAAAACAACTCCTGGCATCCGTCCGCCAATGCACGATTTCGAATTCTCCAAACTACAGCAGACAACACTTCCGAAGACAAAGCAAATTAAAACCAAAATACACTCATTTTTACGCTATTTATCTGGTTAGAATTACGATGTGTGTCCACTAAGTAAATATTTTTCTAAATTCAAGTCCTGAATGAGTAAGATTTGGGTTAAAATGATGAAGTGGTAATCCAAAAAGTGTGGAAAAGGGGTTTCGTTCTTGGCGTCTCGATACGCTGAAAAATAGCTGAAAAAACGGTATAATGTTAATAAACTATTTATAATTTTAAAAAACCCAGATTTTAGTCTCGATCTTAGTTTATTTACCTCATTAGCTTTCGTCTCGCGTTGGTCATTATCTTATTCTTCTTTGATGTCATCAATTGTCTAATATTTAAAAATATAATTCATCTTATTATATAATATTGTTATTCTCATTATACCATTCATCGCTTTTGAAGGAATAATATACAGTGATATTACTGTGGAAGTACCTTACTTTACAGCTATTTTTAAGTACAAGGCATGTTCATAAAGTGAACTACTAGATTTTTATGTATTTTTAGAAAAAGTGTATTTGAAAACAAAACACAGGATACTGTTGATACACAAGTTGACTATTTTTACACATAATCGCCACCCTGTTGAATGCATGTGGTGAGCCGTGGCACAAGCTTCTTTATGCCCTCCTCGAAGAACTCTCCAACCAGCTCATTCCCCCACTTCAGAACATCTTCCTGCTCCTGCTCGTCAGTTGAAAATTTAATCCCACCCGTGTGTGCCTTCAAGGAGGGGAAAAGATGATAATCTGAAGGTGCCAAGTCAGGGAAATACGGAGGATGCTTCAAAATCCTAATTAAATGAGTCTAAGAGCTCGTTGATGTCCAAGGCTGTGTGAAGACGGGCGTTCTCGTGCAACAAGCACACTCCTCTAGTCAGAATTACCCTCCTTTTAATAAGGGAGCGACGACAATGTGAAAACAGAAGGTTTAGGGTAATAATAAAGGATCATAGCAATTATTATTGAGTTTCATTGTGCCTTTTTGCACATTAATATCTGTGATGTTTGATTTAATGTGAAGCATCTCTGAAATGAGTCTGGAATTGTACCTGGTGTCAATGTCTAAAATCTTAGCATTTTGCCAATCAAACGTATGTTAAGAATTGATTATATGTTTGGATACTACAGATTGTTTATCAATAGGAAGTTTGATATTAGATATATGTTCTTTGATACGTGTATTAAGGGAACGTGTTGTTTGCCCTATGTAGCAGGAATTACAATTAGAGCAAGTAATAAGGGAGTACGAGAAAAAAATTGGGGACGATTTACAGTAGTATGCTGAATTTTGTTCAGTCTGCTGTTTATGTGTTAAATAATAAAATTTTAAGGATACTCATTGGAGATTAAAATGTTTCGGACAATATTCAAGTTGTGTTGATAACCGTCGCCGTATGCACATGTACACAGATGTTGCCTCGAGAGCGCATCGTTTTCGTGTGACGGCATCTGAATATCCCGATTGAGGCCAGGCTAAAATAAAATTATTCCATAATTTTGATAACAAGTATTCATAGACCTATTTACAATACCAGAAAAAATTCTGGAGGTTCACAGGAATGTTTTGTGTGTAGATCAGGTTTTGTCGACGAAGAGCTCCCCGAAGCTGGTGCCGTACCCTGACTGGGCCACGAACCGGGCAGGCGAAGGTATCACATCCACGTACCGTGTGAGGGCGGACGAATGCGACCGTCTGTGGGTGGTGGACACGGGCATCGAGGCGCAGGTCAAGGTCACCCCACCGCAGATCCTTGTCTTCGACCTCCACACGGACACACTCCTGCACAGGTACGCTCAGATATAGCTAAGGATGACGTAAGGATTTCCCCTAAGTTTAAACGTACGTAGACAACAGATATCGCTAATCAGATCTTTACTATTAGCAATATAGTGTAATGATTAAAAAAGATTTAAATAAATTAATTTGCCCAACGTTGAGGAAGCCATTTATGTAATGATTAAGAAGATGATCTTAATTAATAGGAATAATTAACAAAATTATTATGTATTTAAAATTTATTGTTGATAATTACACATTATATGCCCTGCTTTACACGCCGAATTCCGTCAATTTAACAAACAAATATCTTAATTTTATTTTAATAATTCGTGGCGTTCTATAAAAATATAGCTTTATTTTTATTATAATTAATAACGTTGAATTTCTCATTATCTCAGGGTCACCACTGGGTTTGATAGGAAGAACAAATACAATGAACTAAAATATTAACAATTCAAACTCATTGAAGTTAACGGAATACAATATTAAATACAAAAGTAAAAGAAAAGGAATGAAAAGAAAAACGCGAACGAAATCTGACTATACCCTTTAATTATCGTTTACAGTTGTGACAGTCCCCTTGACTATCAGCCGTAGGATGTCTCCGACCGTTCAATTCCTAGAACGGCTTACCTGCGGTAGGAGGAAGTAACATTGGGAAAACAACAGCCCTTTCCATGCTTAGCTAATTTATCAAAATATAAATATACACAATTATAAATTTTGCCCTCGACTAGCCAGTTTTGAAATCTCATGGATTATTGTGGCAAATTAGGCCCGGGAAACGATTTATGTGAAAAAGTGCTTTACGCAACCATGAAATATGCGAACTTGGTTACCAGACTGGGGTTTCAGAAACTCCGCGACGTCGCTCGCAGCTGGTCAATGATGTCTCTCTCGCTGGTAAATATCTCCACTTCTCATGCAACCGCTCGCTGTGACTTCTCCACTCAGAGTCCTCCTCCAGTCAGCTTCAGAAACAGAATGCTTGACCAGGCCTCCACTTCTCCCGACCTGTGGGACCAACCGTTCCTCTATTGGTCCATTCAATTGATTATTATGGCGCAATCACAGGTCCTAGACGATTCCATCAGCGAGACTCTCCGCACCTGCTGCTTGTTGACGGGAAAACCCCGGAGGTACAGTTACTATCCCCAGCCTGACTGGCACCAAACGGTACTTTTTGCTGACGTTCGATAAACATGGTTGCTCACGCGTTTAAACAAACTGACTAAAATATCAGTAAAATCAATTAAAAGACGCCTATCCTAAATAACGCGCTATACAGTCATTAATAATTGTTTGTACTCACGACAGGGCTACCGGTACCCGTTTGGATTCTTCTTGCTTGAAGTCAACACACATTAAACAGGCTATTACACACTGATTCTACTCATTAGATTTTGAACACACGGTAGTTACTCTGGATCTCAGCTATCCTGGAACCTGTATTAGCACACCAGCCAGTTGCCGGACGTAGATCTCCTCAAAGTCTCTCTATGCGAAAATTAGTTCAGTTTGTGAAGCAAAACTTCTGCTTCCAAACTGCGATTTTATAAGTCTCTCCGTCAAACTGTTTACTTTCGTTTATGTAAACTATTATATCTCGTTGTTGGACTTCCTAGATAGCCCTATTCATAATTCTGGACCCGCAGACTTTTACTGTTTTTATTTCTCTATGTGGACCGAAGTGCTATGTCCCAGTTCTCGACGCAGACTAGTTAGTTTCGCGTCTCGCCGCACACTTAGTCTCTAGGCGCGCAGTTTCCAGTCTCGATTGTTAACAAAGAAAAACCCGCTTTGATTGTCGTCTTTAAGCACCCGTACCGCCAACAATTAAATTATATGAAAAACAATTAATAGCCTGTTTAATTGGTATTACAATATATTAATAAACAGTTATTCAAAATTTTATTGTTTCCGAATAATACATCATTGACTGAAAGATGTAAAGGGTTTCGGATGATTGGGAATTGCAAAATGACTTAGTTGTACTAAATAGTTGAAATAAAATAAACTTAGGTAGGGAAAGAAAATAATATCAATAACTTTAATAAAATACATCAGAAATACGATTAGTTTACTACGTTAATGAGGAGAAAAGTACTTCAAAGAAATAGACGTAAATATCAATGAAATTTTAGGATTTCAAATTTAATTCACATTGTAGATGGAGAAGGATATGGAATACTACAGTTAGTTCAAAATGGGCTTCAGCCAGAGAATATTAATGGAGGATGGAGTTTAACCATATTACTTTTACTGTCAGCCACATCACAGAAAAAGTCCTTAAACTTGAAACTTCTCGATCTGCTTCTGTCACAAGACAAAAAAATCAACCTTGCTCAAGATACTCAGCAAACTACAGCAAACATGATGCAGATCTGTAAATTGAATGATGATGTTTCACAAATATGCTCTTTATTTTACAAAAATTATAAAATTAGTAGCTTGTTAGAACCAAAGTAATCAACAGTAATAACAAAAATGTAGAGAAATAAGAAGTTTACTGGCAACTGCAAAAAGCAGACCATAGCAATGATTTGATTTTTTTCTCACTTTCCAACACTTTGCTACATCTTCGGCGCCTTTCTGCTTCACTGAATATCAGAGTTCCCAAACACACTCTGCTCTCTGAATATCTGACTGTTTTCTGCTTACATACTGCTCGCTGACTGTCTGTCTGTTTTACTGTTCACATTCTGCTCTCTGACTATTTGAGTGACTGATTTATGACTTGACATGTTAATGTTTTCTGACTCGTCAAGACGTCCAAACACACTCTCTTCGAATATCTGACTTTTCCGCAGGCTCCCAAACAGACACTCTCTCTGATTATCTGAGTAACTGATCACCGCTAAAGTTCTGAGCGTCTTACATACATTTTCGACAATACACCGTAGCAACCATTATAGTCTCTGAATTATCGCCAAACAATACTGTTTTTTAAAATCCTCTGGCCTCAAAGTTATGCGGCCAATAATTAAAGAAACAATTTATTAAATACATATTTGTAATCTCTATAATATATATATTTGCGGTACGTGTAAAAGCCCTTATTTCTGTACTTTTCTAAATAATAATTATATGATCATTAATAATATAAGTATGATCGTTAACTTAATAAAGTCCAAACATACTCCTCGTTTGTGAAAGGAGTAACTCGGATAGAACCTTTAACCAAATAGAGACAAAAATGTACTTTGTACCCTAAGAAAGTCAAAAATACACCCGTTAAATTTTGTGAACGACGTCCACTTCCACATCACCGACAATTTAATTTCCTTAACAGCCATGGTTGATGCGAGAATTAAATTCAGCGACACCTATAACTACGGATCGACATCAATCTCGGTCTTTTTGCATTATTTTTTATTTAAAACCATTCCACCAACAACAGCCGCACCATAGTAGTGCTTCCCTCACTTGCCTTTTGCAGTTGAAATTTGACACTTAATACTTGTAGAATGACACTATCAAATTAAGCAACCCCGAAAACGTTTTATTCGACGCTAATAATGGCCATTTACGAATATTTTTAAATATAATTCCTTACACACCATCACTAGAGGTGGTAGGTGTGTCTTAACCCCTCAGTGTTTGTTCCTGGATTGTGAGAAACGTGTGTATAAAGTTTGGTAGAAATTGGAAATTGTTCTACTCGTTTAAGATTGTACGCGGAAATTTATTTCGCCCCTTCCACCCCCACTGCTAGCTACATCTTAAACAGTATGGTAAATGTCAGAATTAAACTCATTGACTTCCTTAACCACAGATTTAACACCAGTCTCGGTTGTTTACTAATTACTTTTATGTAACGGTCTTTCACCGACCTCCTCCCTCATCTCCACTACAACTTAACTGATGTAGTGAATCACTGAATTAAAATCATTGACTTCTATAACCCTGCATTTGACACAATTCTTTGTTGTTTCGCGTTATTTTAACGTAACATTCCTCCTCGCTTTTCGTTAGTAGTGCTGCCTTCCCATGCTGTAAGGAGGTGAAATTGTACACTAAAAACGTCGGGAGAAAAGCTATTAATCTCGTCGACCCCGGAAACTAATTATTCGATACTAATATCGTCCATTTTCGCGTGGTTTAAAGTTTGATCGCCGTTCATACCTTGAACACTTCGAAGGCCGACAGAAACCTTTGCGGGCGGGCGCACAACTCACCAAAGTTTCATCGAAATCGGATTAATTGTTTAGGAGCGCATAGGCTACACACAGAATACATATAGAGTAGTGATTTCCAATGTGTAATGAAAGTTTTACTTAATAATTTTTCCTTAATATTATTTTCGGCGTAATTTTGACGCCAGAGCATTGTAAATAACAGTGAGTGTGGCGCAAGGATGCAGAGGTTGGAAAGGTTTCCACTCTATTATTGTCGGCATAGCGTGTGTAATACGCTGAAATTTTTAAAAAAAACATAAGTGTATTTTAGGAGCCTGAACGGTGGTGGTCATGGCGAGTGTAGTCTTGGAGCTAAAACGATAAAGTTGACATTCAGTCTAGTTTGGGAGCTCAAACGCTAATATTCATAATAAAGTCTGTGTTGGAAATTTGACCAATGAGTCTAGTTTTGGAGGCCAGCAGAGGATAACCATAGCTAAGGGTGTTATCGCGACTAAATAATTATCGGAATTCAGCAATGTTGAATAAAGGCTGAAAATATCATATTCAGCGTTTGGTATTTAAGTACTTTTGAAGTAAAGCTGATAGATAATAAGTAGGACGAAGTAAATCTGTGGAACCATTGTTGGAGAGGCGTCAAGTGGGCAGTGGGCCGAAATTTAGTGAAGTGAAATAATGTAGTAAACAGTGTAATGGCCTGTTGATTAAATTTTTCTTTAAAAGAAAATATTTGTTAAGTGTATAAAGAGTTCTCGGGTTTCCGGTCGGGTAACGTGATTTGAGCACAACGTTTCCATGGCTGACACCCGAGAACTCTTTATACAGAATATACGTCGGGAAAACTTACGCTCTTTATTAATTGTTAAGTGCACAGATAATACGGTACCGGAGCAGATCTAATACAATAGTATGTAAAAAGTATTTATAGTAATCTTTTATGTAAATATGAGTACGTCAGATTTCTTTAGATTGATTTTTCTATAATTCGTTATTGCAGAATTAGTATTGTTGAGTTACTCTTTTGGTGCTAATTGCAAATTACTATAATTATTAGAGAGTTTTGAGTCTCATTAAAAGCTGTGCATTTTTTTAAAAAAATATGAACAAAAATTAAATTAAATCGAAATTGTAAGAAATATTTTCCTGTTATCGGTAAAGAGTTGTAATAATTCATGCATAAAAATCCTGTTTATTATCTTTCTCTTTAAAATGAATTCTACATAATTTGGTCGCTACGTCGCTGGCTTTAATTTTCATTAACTTGTATACTACAATATATATATATATCTAGTAATAAACAGCTATTATTTAAAACAATTAATTAAAAACAGATTAAAATGGGCCACTCGTTGAGGATGCCAATTTATAGTAAACACAGATTGTTTTACCTTTTAGTATTAAATGTTGGGCGCCAATTTGTAATAATCACAAATAATACTATCAGTTTAGCCCCACTTCGGAGCGTCAATTTGTATTAATCGGTCTTATATTAAAATAATACGTGACACAAGCTGTTTTAACAAACAAATATTATTTATTAAAACACAATTTACATTTATACAAGTAATCTAATGAATTTTTACAACAGTTAATCATTAATGTTATACAATGAAATTTAATCTTTCTCGGGGTCGTTTACTGGGCCTTTAACAAAAAGAATACTTGTTAAACAACTTTTACAATTCAACAAAGAAAAACACATTGAATAACCAAATTTGAATTCTGAAATCTGGCGATTATACCTTTACTTAAAAGTTTACAACTATAAATACTGTAAAAATGAACTTACAATCTCTTTGTTACTCCATGCAATTTGGATCACTCGCATACTTGCACGCACTCACTTCATACAGGCCATAAAGAGCACCAAGTCGCGCTCACACTTTACACTTCCACAGCCACCTCTCCACGATGACCTTACTCTCACGAAGAATTCCTCCAAACAATTTACTGATTTATTTCGGCCACCAAACTCGGCCCAATGTCCACCGATGATCTCTCCTGCTGACTGCTGACTGATTGATTTTACCTCCTGCTGACAGACTGATTTCCACGACAAAACTCCTACTGACTGTTTATATTTATCTATTTATCTCGGCCACCTAACTTGGCCCAATCCGGTCTCGAGGACCACAACCGACGACCGCTGCTAACAGACTGAATACCGATCTCCTCTTACGACGCCTTATATTTCCTCCTTCTGCGCACTTTACAACGAAGCCGTGTGCAGTTCTCCCCACACCCTCGTCTAATTTGCCATATGTCTCTCAATTATCCTCCTTCTGCCGCTGATAATTCGAGTCCAAACTACGCTTCGGGCTAGTCTTTGCACTCGGCACCACAGAGTTCGAGCGTACCTAGAGAGAGTTCGTGTGTACTTTCGCTTTCCCCCCTCAGAGTTCGGTTGTACTCAAGAGTTTGTGTGCAAAATCTGCACACGACACTACAGAGCTGGGCGTGAACACATTTAACTCACCCTCCTTTAATTTACCATCTGTCTCTCAATTATTCTATCATTATATCCTTATGTCTACCCTGCGTGCCTTCTGCTGTTGACCACGCGAGTGCAAATATCTCTTTATTATTAAAGTTTTCTTTTAATTATTACAATATATATATATATATATATTGTAATAATAATTAGAGGCAATTAGAGGATTAAAAATTGGAAATTGTAGTAAATTGTTATCGGCAAGAATGTAAACAGCAATGGGTAAAACATGTACAGGCGAGCCTTTGTCGGTGATCGCTTAAGCTCCGGGGCTCACAACTGCAGTGGCATGGAGAATTTCATTAGCAGCAGTTGCACACATAATTTCGAGTTGGACATAGGATTCGATCAAGTAAAGGTCGCAGGAAAGTTTTTCAATAAGTAAATCCACAGGTAGAAATTCAACAAGTAAAGACTGTTACAAAATTTCATCAAGGAGTTGATAACATGCTGATTGACCCTTGATTAGAACGAGAACTACAATTTTTGCTGGAGAGAGAGAGAGAGAGAGAGAGGGACTTAATGCAAAGGTCCACAGTGTTGTACGGAGTAACTGTTTCAGGTGAAAGATACAAAACGAATTAAATTCTGTGAAATGATGGCCTGTTTTATGTGAATAGTGTATCAAAGAGCCCAAACAAATGCCTGGTACCAGTAAAGAAAACTGTAAATAGAGAGAGAAATTTTATAGAAGTTATTGTAAACGTTAAATAAGGATCAAATCGTCAGATTTCGGATTCACGTTCATTTTGCTGTTTAATTCTAATTAGTTTGAATGTTGTAAATTTTGATTGTTAATTTGAATGTAAGGAAAGGTTTGTTCTTTATTTAAAAGGCCCAATAAACGACCCTGAGACGAGAGTAGATAAGTTTGTAAAATAGTAGGGGCACGAATGTAAATCAATCACAACAAGAAAATTTGTTATTATTACTTTAACTAAATTAATTGTTTTCTGAGGTTTAAATTATGTAATTATTTAACATCCTTTCATTTTAAATTTAATGAAATATCTATCCATCCATTTATTAACCATTGATTTACTTAATTTCTTCTGAATGTTACAATATATTGAAGAGACAAACCAATGTGTAATGAAATGATTTTTTAATAATTTAATTAGTATTTGTATTGTTGGCTTAATATTGTAAGTAAAAAAATGCGGAGATTAGAATTTTCCAGACTGTATTGTTGTCGGCGGCGTGTGTGATACTGATAGCTTTGACGAAATAGGCAGTCGACTCTGGGGAGTGCCTGATGATGATCATAGGTCGGCTGGTGTTGATCATTCAGTTTCGTAACAAAAACAAGCATTTAGCCTAGGATATTAAGTGAAACAGTAAAGTGGAGAGCTGCCTAAATATTCAGAACGATAAAGTACAACAGTCAGTTTTCAATAATATCCAGGTCTGTAAAGTAAAGTCGGAAGATACATGTAGGACAAAAAAGTTATAGAACGAGTGTTGGAGACGTGTCCGGTGCCAGGTAAATGCATGATTCACATTAAAAGTATGGTATATTTTGACTTAAAGCATGTAGAATGTGTACAATGACATATTTATTTGAAGTGATAATGATCTTCCTCAGTGTTGATAAAAAATTATGTCCTAATTCAAAAATATTACTTACCTTTCTGCTCTGTAAGTCGGCGCTGTTGGAACTTCAACAATTAATGCTTTTTATTCGATGTTTCAGGTACTATCTGAAGGATGAGGATTACCGAAACAATTCTTTCATGGCCAACATCGCGGTGGATGTTAGCTCGGACGCCTGCGACGACGCGTTCGCTTATCTGCCGGACCTGGGTTCGTACGCCATGGTGGTGTACAGTCTGCGGCAAAACGACTCGTGGCGCATCGAGCACAACTACTTCTTCCTGGACCCTCTGGCAGGGAACTTCAACTTTGGCGGTCTGAGTTTCCAGTGGCCCGACGGCGTCTTCGGAGTGGCGCTGTCGCCGCCAGACAACGCCGACTGCGGCTTCCGGAAGCTTTACTTCCACGCGCTTGCCAGCACTCATGAGTTCGTCGTGTCCACGCGCGTACTGCGGAATAGGTACGTCAGCTGTACTTTATTATATGAGGGAGAGTCAAATGAAAACTTTAATTATGTTTTTAAATTAATCTTATTGTGCACACATACAACCAACCTGTATCATTTTTCGACATAGTCTCCTCCACGCACAATACATGTCTGCCAACACTTCCGAACTGCCTGAATTCCCGTAGAAAAAAAATTCTGGGAGATGGTGCAACCTCGTCATCTGATTGAAATTCCGTCCCAGAAAGTGTTTCTTTCTGGGGTCCAAACATGGAAATGGGGCAAGGTCGGGAGAGCATGGTTGATGAGGTAGACATTCAAATCGCAAATCTGCGATTGTCGCAACCGTCGGACGAGCTGTATGAAGCCGTGCATTGTCCTGATGTAGAATAACACCTGTCGATAGCAATCCACGTCGTTTTGATGATTTTTGAGGAGGACTGTGAAAGTGTTACTGTAACAGAGGTCCCTCGCGGCGCGTAGTTCTCTAAAAGGGCCCATTTTTCGTCCCAAAAGAGGGTCAGCGTAACCTTCCCTGCTGATGACTGTGTTCGAAACTTGTTTAGTTTGGGTGATGTCGAATGGCGCCATTCTTTGCTCGCTCTCTTCGTTTCTGGCTGATGGTAACGGACTCAGGATTCGTCTCTTCTGAAGATTCGTGCAAGGAAGGCATCACCGTCGCGTTCAAAGAGCCGCAGAAGTTCTTCACATGCATCAACACGTCACTGCTTCAATTCCGGAGTGAGCTGCCTGTGCACCCATCGTGCAAACACCTTATTAACCCGGGGCACACTATACAAAAAGTGATGTGCAGAACCATGACTAATGGATAAAGCTGTCGTAATGCCATTCAATGTCACTCGGTGCGTTTCCATCACGATGGCTTCAACTGTTGCTATAGTCTCGGGTGTCACGACACGAGTTTTTTAGTTTATGAAAGCATTGAGGATCCGGTTAGTTTAGGTGGCGAGACTGTCCCAAGTGGAGCAAATTCGAGCACCCTAAGGACTAAACTGTATGAGAAGGAGCGTTTGGTATGTTTAGGGTGACAACTGGTGATATGAAGATACTGTAAGGTGTTGGTGGGTTTAATTTGGACGGATGTGATGATTAGACCGGAACTGAGGTGTATAGAAACATCGAGGAAAGTGATGTTGGTCGGGGAGCAGTTATAAGTGAACTTAACGGGGAATTTGGTATTTAGCTTTCCAAGAAAATCGGAAAGGGTATCTGGCCCCAGCGAATGAATTAGCTTTAATTTGTTAATCTCGTTTCTAGGGAAGTGTTACTGCTCACTGCCGACTTCATGGTCTCGTCATAATATATCTACTTATGATTTCGTGCTACTTCTTAATTTTTATTCAACTAGTTTAGTTCTGATTGTGTCGTCATTGTAGTCAGCAAACACAACAGTGATTATATCACTATGGCATTTCTGTACACATATACACAAGAAACTGGATTCAACGCTCAATTTGTAAGTCCATATCAATCGCATTTGTAACTTTAAAATTTACTTGCAAATATCTGAACAATATTACTTAATATCAACTATCTTAACGGCACGGTCCTGTGCTGCACCAGCAAACTACAGATGCCACGCCTTTTCTACCTATGAATAAACTACTCGGCGACTAGTTACCCCTCGTTCCTGACACATCTCGTGCAAATTCAAGAAGCAATCTTTTATGCGTTTGTTGCAGAACCCTGGCCAACTCTTCTTTCCAGGACTTCCAGCTGGTTGGTTCCCGTGGAGAACACGGCCAGTCAACAGCGTCTTTCCTGGACACGCGCACAGGAGTTCTGTTCATGTTGGAGGTGCAGAACCACAGAGTCACTTGCTGGGACTCCACGTCAGGACAAACCATGAACGCTCAGACGCTCGGCGTCGTTGCCGAGGACGACAGCTACTCGTTCGTATACCCCAGCGACGTGAAGGTGGATCGTGACCGCAATCTCTGGTTCCTCACCAACAACTTGCCGATTTTCCTCTACGGCAACTTCGACAGTGAAATCCCAAATTACTTCGTCTACCGGATACCTGTAGACGATGCGATACGAAACACTCCGTGCGAAAGCAAGAGGACTAAATAAAAGACAGAGACACTCTGAAAACTTGGGACGCACGAATAACTTGTACGCAAATTCTGCCGAGACAATACTCATCAATCAACAAAACTAATGGAAACGAGCCATACAAGACAAACCCACGATTCGTAAACCTAGTTCGTCATCGTATGAAATAAAAATCACTGAATAATAAACCTGAACTACGTTTCTTATATTTTTACCAAATGCAAATGTAATGACTTCAAATAAATAGAGGATACTTGCGTTTAAAGCACCTTTCTTTCAACAATATGAACATACTAAAAATTTAGTGTAATCAACATTTATATGTTTTATATGTCCATTTTAGAACGAAATCATACAACCAGCTCCACGCCTGTTTCAAAATTCAAGATCATGAAATTTATTTCAATGTTAGCAAATTAAGACCCAAAGACCTAGTGTTCTGTGATAATGCCATGGGACTTAATATTTCACAGTCACTTAAATTGGTTAATTAGTAATTGAGACAAAAGAATAGAATGTTGAGCACATTTGAATTTTTTCTCTGAATTGCTCTCAATTAGGAGGATTCTGACAAGTCCATGACTCGTCACTTTCTTTTTCTATTAAGAACGTACCGAAAACCAAGAAATTACCCAAGTTCCAACAGAACAGCCTGTCATACTTATCATTTTCAGTAAGAATATCTCATCGTTCGTAATTATATTCTGTAGGTGGTGAATAATATTCATTCGATGCATTACATTTGGCAATACAAGTATTACTGTACCATTTAAGAGAAAAATATTATTCTAAGGCCAGTAAAAAAACCGAACCGTTAACAAATCGGCAGAAATTTGATTAAAATTGGCAGAAAAAGGGAGAAAAAGTATTTAATCCAACGCATGTGCAGCACAACGGGCCAATGGTCTGCTTGCTTAAAGACTGACAACTGTGGCTTATTCAGACTTTCCGTGGTTAGAAGCTAAGTTGGTGTGAGTTGTCACGACCAAAACCGTTCCTCTCCAAGTGCAGCTTTGACATACTACTGTGGACCTACTTGCCACACGTTCCCTCGTCGCGTGATACAAAGTAGAATTACAATCATTTCAAGATGCAATTCACAGATAAAGCAGATTTATGGTTAATAATAATAATGCTCATATCTACTACACGCAGATTAATTATAAAAATTAAGGGCCAAGAAAAATATTTGGAAATTAATTGACAAGAATGTTATAACATTATTTGAAGGTTTAATAAAGTAAGTGATTCTCTGACTATGTATAACAGGCATTGTTTCACTAAAACTTCAGCTACGACGGAAAAGACTGTAAACTGGAGGTGTTGTCTTACTATGGCCGATCGTAACGAACCTATCGTTCTGGTACTTGGAGACATTTGAAGCGAAAGTCATCGAATCAGCCAAACTCAAGTCACTCTGTGGCTAAGATATGTGGGTGACACATTAATAATTTGTACACGTAGAATTTTGACAACACATTAACGACGTACACACTAATATTAAATGTATGATAATCCTATACAAGCAGATACGTGAATGCCCTTGGTCGTCACCGAAGCGAGAACTCATAAAAACATTATTTACACAGCCGAAATTATTTGTGGATCTGAGTGCACCAGATTAAACTATTGAGTAAAATATCGATCACGCCAGTTAAACTAGTATTTTTGTTTTACAAGGGAGAAATAAGTGGGTATCTAATGATCACTTGGGAGGGACCACACTCTACTCCGTAGTGTGGGACTTGCACACACTAAACCCTGTATTCTTGGCATTATTCCATCCCGGAACGGCAGTAGCATTACTTCAGGATGGTGCCTCTTATTTGCTAGCTAGCCTTCCTTCCAATATCATATATCTCAGCGGTGTCCATGTCCGCTTTCTACTTCCTCAGAATTTGCTCAACGAATATGGAAACTTTTTCCCAGTTGAACCGGCTTTCTAGTATCTTTGGGACGATGTTATCCGGTGTTAATTGTCCGAGATCGTCTTTCAGCTTGCGTTTGTCGAAGCCCATCGGTCGCAGATAAAAAAAGTGTGGTAGGCGTCGTCGGTTTCTTTGCAATAGATGCAGGATGGGCTCTGCACCTTTTGTATTTTCTTCAGGTATGCTTGGAAATATCCGTGCCTCGACAGGAGTTGTGTCATATAGTATGAGACTTCTCCGTGTCGTCGTTGAACCCATTCATCTTTTGGTCCACAAATCAGCTTTGGCCTCTGTCCATCGCTCTTGGCCAGTCATCACTTCGTTGCTTCCGAGCCGCTTGTTTTGCTGTTTCCTTGGCCACTGCCTGAGCATTTCGCCAGACTTCTTGGCGCTCCAAGGCAAGTAGGTCAATAGGAGCAGTTCCAGCGATAACAATCACTGCCGCTTCGGAAACTGTGCGGTGACCTGAAGAGCTCCCAGTCTTTGTATTTTCCCTAATCTCTTTCGATAAAATTCCTTAATCAGTGCCTCTGCCCACATTTCTGCCCCGTATATCAGGATAGATTGCACTGTGAACTTTAGTAGGCGCCGTTTGTTGGGTAGTGGACCTTTCACGTTAGTCGTCAGTCTGCTTAACGCTTTCATCACATTTGTGGCTTTGTCTGTCACTCTTTTGATATGGCTCCAGGAAATGAGTTTATTGTATTTCAGGTTGACGTTTGTCTCTATAATTGTGCAATCTATTCGTATTGGCACCGTTGTGTTGATTCGCTTTCCCGTGATCATAACGATCTCAGTTTTTGTTTCACCATTGTCAGACAATGGTTTTCCATCCATGGAATAACACGTCAACACCTGGTTAGCTTTCATTTGTGCTTCTTCGAGTTCTCTTGCTACTCTGAGCACGGCTCCATCGTTTGCACAGGCGACGATTTTGATGTTTTTCGGCATATCTATCATGTCATATGTGACGTTCCATAGATCTGGGCCGAGTATCGAATATTGGGCTGCTCCAGCAGTTAGGAGTTAAGTTTTGTGTCCCTCTGCGGTGCCATACTGCAGTGTCCTGTGTCATAGATAGTCCTCCATTATTTTCATCAGGTGTCCTGGTAGCCTAAATGTGCCTCAGTGAATGCAGGACGTCGTTCCACCTCAGAGAGTGATTAGTAAAGTGATCATTCTCGAGTGGTGGTTCCATGTTTGTGCCTCTTGAGCTGTCCTCGTCACATCATGTATTACTTGGATCGTGGCCTCTCCGAAAGCCATGTTGGTTCTGCGACAGTTCGCCAGCGTTCCGGATGGCGTCAACAATTCTCGGCTGAGAAAACACAGAACAAACAATATTTCTACACGGCTTACCTCTATTTTAAACCTATATAGATATTTACGAAAACATCCTTGACCTGTCATGAGTTGAATTAGGTAATAAAATAACTCCCCATGATTCCTCCTTCTCCATGTTGGGGTGTCAGGAATGAGGCGGTGCGTCCATCGTCCGTTTGACGACTCTATCCACCGACGTTGACACCCACTTCTTGTTTTCCTTTCTGTGCTCACTTTTCCTTCAGATTTTTTGCGTCATTCCAAAGCCAAGATGTCCAGTGGACAAATTCCAGCTAAAACACATGCTGCCGTTTGTCGGAAACGGTACGAAAGGACCATATAACTCTCAATACGATCAGTCTATACACGACCGCAGTCCTGAGAAAACGTGCCCTGACGCTCGTGGCGTCTGCCCGTGTTAACCGCCATAGAGAAATCTCGACCTGACCACGTGAGCCAATTATAGTCGTCTATTTTGCCAGTATCCCCGTGATGGCAGCACAGACTTTTACCCCTTTCTCGCTCGTCATTTCTAGGTGACGCTTGTATGATAATTTATCATCCAGTTCGACGTCCAGATAGCGTGCCGATGGTTGTGACGTGATGACACAGCCATCAATTGCCAAGGTGATGGTCTCCCTGAAGCGCCCGCTCTAGCGGTTACGTCGCCCCGGAGAAAAGACAATATATATTGTAATATATTGTAATAAACAAACAGATATTATTGAATTAGATGAATTGCCTCACGTTGGTGAAACCAATTTGTAATAAACACTAAAGATTAATTAAATAAACAATTTATTAGACAAAGATTAATTAATGAATTGAATTAAATAGTTGGCCACGTTGGTGAAACCAAAATGTAACGAATAAACAATATTGCGAGAATTGAATGGTTGGTTATTGAATTAATTATATTTTATTTTATTTAAACGAGAAGTATTTCAAAATAATTACTAAATTATTTAAAACTTTACAAGACAATTACTTTTATTCAGGTAAAATTACAACATTTCTCGACGAGATTTACATTTGAAGTTTAGATTTGAAGTTTTTCTCTTATCGTTTATTTTGGGCCTTATAAGCAAAGAACCAACCGTTACATTTACATTAAACAAATCACATTCATTTACAATCTTAGAACTTAAACAATCAAACAAAGGTGAAATCGAAATTTGACTACTCTATCTTTAGTTATCGTTTACAAAACTTTATCAAATTTCTTTCTACTTACAAGCATCTGCTGGTACCAGGCTTAAACTTTCTTGGGCTCAGGCGCACCTCACAATTCACATTAAAAAGGCCATGAAATCACTGAATTTAAATTGATTAAAGAAACACTGTCGTAACTTTTGGATCTCTCGACTGGAAACTGGAAACTACTACTCCTTCCAGATTAATGATTACACAGATTGTTCAAATTGTCTCGCTGTGAAATTGGTGACGGTCACTGTACTTATTGATTTTTAATGTGGCGTGACTTATTAAGTTACTGCTTGTAACTTTATTCGATGAACCACAGACTGAAAATTTTTACTTGTTTTAAACCTGCAGCCTCTCTGGATGGATATCTGCCTGCCACTATGTTCGCCGTCCGACTGCCGTTTCAAAAAACGCTAGCGGCCAAGAAAGCTCGCCTATGTATTGTCGCCTTTGATATTAGGCCCGATAACAATCCACCATAAATTTCGAATTATCAAAATCACTAATGGCCTCTAATATTTATTTATTATATTACTATTATATAAAATATTTAAATAAGCCACCACGTTGGGACAATTTATGTAGTAAGCACAATAGTTGTAAAATTAAAATTTACATGCCTCACGTTGGAGTGTCAATTTAAGTGGTAAACAAAATGAACAACCTCTAATAAAGATAGTAAAATAACTACAAAACAATCAAATAGAAAGCCAGTATGTTGTGGTAGAAAACAAATAGTTAAGATTGAAATATGCTACCACTTATGTGCCAATTAACGTAGTAATTTCTTTTAATTAAGAGAAAAATGAAGGAATTTAAATTAAATAAGTATTTATAAAGATAACAATTTAATTTATTTTACAAAATTTAGTTTTCTTTGAACTTACGATTTTACTTTAAAAAAAACTCTGTTGATGTCTTTCTGATTTTGTATGTTTAATTGTTTGTAGATCACACACCGCTCGCTAACAAATCGCTGTTTACCGTTCAAGTTCTGAATATCTGAATAACTGTATTAATACGCCTTAGATTCTGTGCTCTTTGCCAATATTGGGAACTTGCAACGGAAAACTGGTGACTTCTACCATAAAATCATCGGCCTCTCAAAGCACACTCTGCAGCTTTCCAAACTATAATCTGCTCTCTCTCCGCCGACTCCCAACACACTAAAATTCTGAATGTCTATTTCGGCCTTCGTGACAATCAGCTTGTAGCGAGCAAGATTGGTTCCGCATTCTCGAAAACAATACCGTACATTACAATGCCTCAAAATTTATTAATTAATTACATATTTGTAATTACTACAATATATTGTAGTAATTAGTAATTAAGACATTGTTATAATTGGAAAGTTGGATTGTAGAGGACTCATTATTAGTGGATAAAGCGGACGCCGCAACAAGGCGGCAATGCAAAGAATGTATTGTTGAGCAGCTAAGAGAGTTTACGCGCTCAAAATCTACGAGACGAAGTTAGGACAGTCAGGCAATGAACGGCGAGGCATAAGGACCAGCAAAGTTTTTGTACAAAAGTAATACAGTCGGGCAGCGGACAGCGAAGAGTTTGAAAGCTGTGCAGTTGGGCAGCAGACGGCAAATAGAACAGTCGAAAAAGTTTCAGAACGAAAGAACATGCTTTAAAGAACTAAAAAGTAAAGCAATCGTCAGTAGGAAAGGAGAGAGTGAAATTAACGTCGTAATCGGTGGCCGAGCGTAAATTCAACCCGGAGAACCATAGACAAACCCAAATGGAGTACATTTGCAACTAAAGCTACGAGAACCTACTAATGTTTGTTAGACCAACTAACAAACTACACCAATTAAAATTCGTTGACATTTAAAGCCTGTGAGTATTAGAATCAGTGATATCCCCAAATCTTGTGCACGAAAAACCTAAAATGAGACCTGGGCGGCCGTAAGTAGAAAACTTTAAAATCATATTGTAAACCACTATTAAAAGATAAAAGTCAGATCGTTCTTTAATTTTAATTATTTAATTATTACATTTAAATTCAATCTGTAGAGTTATTTTCTTCCACAACAAAGTTCGTCTATGTTTCAGACGCATTAACTTCCAATATAAAGTAAAATGTAATTTGATTGTAAAAATTCACCCATTTATCAAACCCAGTTTAAGACACTGAGATCCCAAATATTATTGTGTATTTAAAATTGTTAATAAATTTTGTTTGTTTTCCCGTAATAGTTCTTTTTATTTAGCAACAGCCATTTGTAGTTTTATTTAAATATTACAAAATATATATATAGTATTAATCAAAATAAATTGTATAAACTGTCAATTAACAATTCAAATATAAAAAGTTAACCTAAAACAAAATGAAAATAAGTGAAAAGAAAGCTGAAGTAAATGAAAACAACTCTACCCTTTTAATTATCGTTTACAAATTTATATCAGAGTTTTGGTTACTCACGGACCGTCTGTCTGGTACCAGATCTCTCTCTTGTATCTTGAACACTTTAATTTTAATATCAGGCCTTGGTTTTCACTGATTCTACACTTCTCTTTAAAATTTGGCAAGATTGGCTGTATTTCGTTGACTGCTCCGCTCCACAACAATTTACCAATGTTCTCCTGGAACCATTCCTCCACGAAGATTTTGGAAAGTTCTATTCTGACAAAACTGCTATTACTTTCCCATATTTACGATGCAATACTTCCGTGAATGTTTTACTTTGTATTAATTCACAACTTTAACTGGTAATACATTAACGACGTCTAGTCTCTGCTCAAGTTTTATTTGTTCTGTCCCTTGCAATGTTCAGGCACCAACTGGACTTTCTCCAAGCGCATACTCAGTTCACTAAGCGAGGTCTACATTGTTATATATATATATATATATATATATATTGTAATAAACAACAAATAATTAAAATAATTAAATGGTTGGCCACACGTTGATGACGCCAAAATGTAATAAACAAACTATAATTAATTAATTGTGACAATTATGAATGACTGTATTTTATTAAAATTAAATGTTGCTATATAATATACAAAAGTTTTAAACCTCAGAAAACAATAAATTTATTCAAAGTAAAATAACAAAATTTCTTGATGTGATTTATTTACATTCGTGTTCTTACTATTTTACAAATTTTATCTACTCTCATCTCATGGTCGTTTATTTGGGCCTTTTAAATAAAGAACACACCTTTTTTTTACATTCAAGTTAACAATCAAATTTTACATTAGAATTAAACAACCAAATGAACGTAAATCCGAAATCTGACGATCTGATCCTTATTTAACATTTACAAAATTTCTCTCTCTACTTACATTTCTTTACTGGTACCAGGCATTCGTTTGGGCTCTGATACACTATTCACATATAACAGGCCATACCTTCACAGAATTTAATTTTGTTTTAAAATCACTGTCCAAAACTTTTGTATCTATCAACTGGAACGATTACTCCATACACCACCTGTGGTCGTCTGCATTAAGTCTCTCTCTCCAGCAAATATTGTATTTCTCGTTCTGATTAATGGTCAATCAGAAAGTTATCGACTCCTTCTCGATTAAATTTATAACAAACTTTACTTGTTGAATTTATGACTGTGGCTTTACTTATTGAAACTTTCCTGCGACCTTTACTTGATCGAATTATATGTCCAAACTTTACTCGATGAAATTCTGTGCGCCACACAACTCTTAATAAAGTCTTGCCTGCCACTCTAAACTCGATGAAAATCTGCCCGCGACTGCCTCCAGTGAACCCTGTACTTCGGCACGACAAAGCCCGCCTGTAAATTGTTTTGTTTATGTTCTCGCCGATAACAATTTACTACAAATTTCCAATTATTAAATCTCTAATTGCCTTTAATTAGTATTGCATATATATATATATATATATATATATATATATATATATATATACCACAAATTACACCATCGTAGTTGAAGGTCATATGGCTAAGTTATTTCCCAGTAATTCTCGTTATGTACGGCGATACCGCCTTTCTGTCGAGTGCAAGAATGCAGGTCCACATCGGAGTGTTAAATGCGTTCTTTACATCTAGGGTCACTACCCAAAAGCACTTAATTAGGTTGGAAGTAAGAACTATTTTTTCAAATAGTGAAGTAATAAATCAAAAATGAACCAACCAGCCAACAGATTGATGAATATATATACATAGATGATATTAAAAGTCAAACTTTATCAAAGGATGAGGATGGAAAAAATCCTGACGACTGTGAATTGGCCCCTGGACTCTCACTTCATACATATGTGCTCAGCCATCTGAACTACGTCGACTTCCCCATCCACTGTATATGCTGGGACCTACAATTTACTAGACCACACTCTTCACAACATAATTTTAGGACTCCAACGAAGAATGGATATCGTTTAAATTTGTCAAAGGTGAAATGAATTAATTTAAGAATAGAAGAAAAAGCTTTCAAATGAAGCTGGCCTATGTCTGGTAGTGAGAATTTTACACTTAAATGTTTTAAACATTTATTAATTAATTGGGCAAATATTTAAAAAAATTGTCAAAATTAATGCAGCTAGCTGAATAGATGTAATGAACATTCTCAGACAATTTCACAATGCTTTGTTGTAAAATAACATCTAGATAAAAATGCATCAAAGACCCAATATGTTTAGGATTACAGGAGATTTTTTTTAAAAGGAAAGACTTTCACAGCATAAGCCATTACTGAAAAATCACAAAATACTTCAGTAATGCCCCATTGCATGAAATTTTGTTGCTAAAGTACTAACTTTAATAATATAGCACATCCAATGCCCATGCAAATTATGTACAGAAAAATGTACAATAACAGTCTTTTGCAAGTTAAGCTCAACTCTCCAATCCAAGATTATTCAACATCCACATATGTTCTCAATGAGAGTAAGTCTTAACTATTGTTTTATCACACAATATTATCAAATATCACTTTCTTAATGGCACTCTGAAGAACTGCCATTTATCAATCCCTTTTATAACCAATACATTCTTCACAACAACGGCAAAAATAAAGCACTCTTCAAGAACTTAATTTACATTGCTATACATTAATACAATTTTAAGACATTAAAATTTATATGCAAGATATGCTTTCAAAATACATAAAACACTACCAAATATACATGTAGACTGTTGATAACACCAAGATTTTTGTTTATTTTCAACTTGGAATTCCTAATCACAGTTATAACATAGAACCTCCAGAATTGTTGGACTGTGGGAAGATTCAACATTAGCTCAGAGTAGCTGAAAGAGTGTTTTAAGTGATACATTTTTATAGTTTTTTGTTAAATATTGCATTTAACAAAAATGTTTGGAGATATCCATCGTGTGATACTCAACTAAAAACACCTAAATGCTAATAGAGAGTTATATATAAAAATATAGTACGAAATAATTTTAATAATAATGTATTAACATATTACATCATTCAAATACATATTATGCCATACACAATCATAACAATGAGTATTACATCAAATTACACCGGGAATTGTGCTGAAATTTACAATACAAGTAATTTCTTCCACTAATTAATTTCATTTTTGGTTTTGTATGTTGACACGTTTAAAGAATCAAGCATGGATGACTTGGTATCAGAAATACTGTTTATCATGAGCATGAAAAGAATAACAATATTGACATTAATAATACATCACTAACATCATAATTGCAAATTAAAGCTCCTTTATTCTACTTAAAGGATTCAAAATACTGATTAATTAGAACATTTGAATGACCAGGTTACTTTCACTGGAGTGATTAACCATCCCTTTCTCTGTCCTTTCCTCCATCACAAGGAACTATGATCTACAGGTATGTCATAACATGCGTTTTCATATGTATAGATTAAACAAATAAATGAAAATGGTTACATTTTACAAAGATGAGCATAAACATCAAATAGTTTATCTCACATCCTTTTTACTTCCATTCAAGAGGCACATACAGAATTTATATATATATATTTATTTATTTAAATGGTAATCACATACTAATAAACTGTGAAAGGAATTGCCTCTATGTATCAAAATGATGTTTATCAAGAATATACAGCCAGTAATTCATACCATACAAGATGTCTAGTCTTTTGCAAATAAAGCACTTAGAAGTATTTATTGGTTTCTCTTGCCTATTGAAGATTGACCCTGGAATTTTTGTGTAGTTGAAATTCTAGTTTATAAAATAAAAGGATATTTTATATTGTGATATTCTACTGACAATGTACAACGGCACTTTACACAAGACTGTACAGTAATGTGGATAGGTATCAAAAATATTTTTAATGAAATTAAATGAAGCAATGTACAAAATACTTCTAAGAAATATTAGTAACTAATGTTTATGATATAATCAATTCATTTTTAATGTACAAGGATATGCATATGAAAGGAGCAAAATGTCTTTGAACAATGTTTAATGATTAATAGATGCTGGCATGAAAACTTCCTTTAATTAAATTATTTTTCCACTAAATTTCTGTTTCTAATTAGATGATACTAAACTCCAAAACATATAGAAAGTGGTCAAAAAGTTTTCACCAAAATTCAAAACAATAACAAATAAATATAATATTAAATTGGTGGAGCAACTTATTGAACATTTCAATTACTCAATTTCTAAAGAGTGTATAACACATTGAAACTACAAATTAATTGGTAAGTGACAAAGTCACCTTTGATTTTTGGATAGTGAGGAAAGAGAAATATAGGAGAAAGGTTGGGAAATTGATCCGAAGGAAGCATATGATTCAATGATAACACTGAAATTCAGGTAAGCCACCCAATTTCTCTGTTTCCTTTTCATTCCAATTATTTTAATTAATTATATATATATATATATATATATATATATATATATATAGAGAGAGAGAGAGAGAGAGAGAGAGAGAGAGTAAAATATTAATGTTATGGGAAATTTCTCCATGTATTCTCAATGTAGCAAGCTGTGGCCATGACAGATCTAACATGATTTGAGCACATTAACTAAACAGAATATGAGTTTTAATCAAGAAAAGAGACAGCGGAAATTAACTTTAATAATAGAAAACCACAGCTCAGGGAACAAGACAATTTGTTATAATGAATATCAAGCAAAACTTTGTAACTGCATATAAATATGTATACCTTCTTAATACTTTGTTTTATGAATTTCATAAAGAAAGCTGGTAACTAAGGATACACTTTACTTTCATCGTTAACTTGCTCTATACACAATAAAAAAATGTATTTCTAACAATACTGGAATGTTTGCAATAAGCTGTATTGCAGTTTGTTGACCTCGATACTATGCACATTAATTAGTAATTTCTATAATTAAGACTGTTTCATATTTGAAATGCACATTTCAGTTTTCACACAAAATAGCTTGGATTAGAAAATTTAAAAAAATTCTGTAGCTGACAAATTTGATATATTATTTTGTAACATCATTTTGTTAAATAAAATAAGAAGAGATTCCAAAATTTCATTAGAATACTTCCAAAATGAGATATATTTAAAGGATGAGGCAACATAAATTTAACATTAGAAAAAAGAGAAAAAAAGGTAAGCAACATACATGAAAGTTTCTCAAAGACAGGCAAGATAAGTTATAAGAAGAATTAACTCGTCTGTATTTCCAAATTTTACCAGCCTCATTGATTAAAGTTTCATGAAAAATGATATTTAGATCAAGTGATTTTTAATATGAATGGACAGCACATTTTTAGCAATTGTCTGAGGAATACTTTCAAAAATTTCTGGAGTTTAGTATAAAACTTCATGAAAATAAAATCAATGTTAAGTAATTTGCCAGCATACTACAACAATACTCAAGAAGTTAATGAATATTCACATAATTTCTATGTTGACGCAGCTGTAACTGCAGATTTTGGGCACTTCGAAACATGGTCCAACCCATTTGCCTGTTTACAATTTTCTGATGAAATAGTTACGTGCGAATGGCGTGTTGATGCAGAATCATGAAGCCTTGTAAAACAACTTGTACAAACTCTGACAGGATCATATAGTTGCTCACTTGGAAGTGGAATAGCATTTTCAGAACAGTCATAGCAGAAAATTTTTCCACAGTTCCTGTTGGGGTAAAACAGTATTCAAGATAAATAAAATGGAATGTACACAATATGTATGTAGGATAACAATAATAATGTGAAAGTGTAAGTTGGGAAGCTTCAATCCAACAAACTTTCCCTCACAATGCATGGTTCATTTAGCCCTAGCAATAAACACACCTGCAATGATGTTTACGCCGCCCAAGCCAAAATTCTGTATCACATCCCATACAGCGATTGACAGCATGGTCTGGGACCCATAGAGTAGGTCCAACATCTCTCTCCTCCAAATTTTCCCAAGACACATCAGACGGTAATGATTCGCCTGCAGATGGTTGCTCACCACTGCAGACAGATTCAGGTAATGAGCCCTGAAATAGAATGTTTTAGAAAAATTATTTCTCTTATGACATGCTATATCCAAGTGAATTTGCTGATAATATATGCCAGAACAGTATTCATGCACACCAAAATTTCTCTCTCACCATACAACTTTTCCCCATTGCAATTTCACAACCGCAGTAAAGATAAACCCAAAATAAGCCAAAAAATTCTTCACCTTCTGTCCCAATGAAGGACAAATATTTACTGAAAATGTTACTAACTGTTTACACACTTCTTATACAGCATTACAGATTCATTACAAATCATACCAGCTTATTTGAAAGTTATAACAACAAAATGGAAAGAAACAACTCATTTTAAGCCTTTAAGAGATACCTATATTAGATAGTGACATGTTATACAATTTCTCCAAAATGTATTTTGTTTTGTAAAATGTATTTTAAAGTTATTATAAAGTATTAAGCACAACTCACCACATCATCTGCTCTGTCATTAGTATGATTACAATGGTGGCAGACTTGGTGTAATAATGCCAGCCTTGTAGTATGCAGCTCCCTCTGCAGAGATTCTTCTTTCGCCTAATGAATTATTTTGAATTTAAAGATGTGAGAAAGGGATAACAGTATTTTCTATATATTAAATTACAAATCAAACTCAACATGTAAATGGGAAAACAAATATTTACAATAAGTCAAAACTGGAAAGCAGAAATTTAGTAATTATTAATTGCAAACATTTTTCCTGTTTGTAATTTACTATATTCTATTAATGATTTCATCACAGTGAAAGCTTAAACCAAAATATTTAAAGTGTACCATTGAAACATTATTGCTCAAGCTTTCGCTTAGTGGACACAATAGAACTACTTACCCAAAAATTCAATTGTTGTGTCTCTATATACACCAAAACTCTTTCAATAACTAATTCATTATATTTGTTTGAGAACATTAACAGAAGACTTGAATTAAATACTGCTAAAGTTACATTTTATATGAAAGTGTATGTTCCATTCGTATTTCAAAAAGTACAGGTAGTAAAACTGAACTGTCTAATAATAATCAACTAGTCTGTGCAAACTTTGGTACTCATAAATAAAAGAACATGTAAAATCTTTTACAAAAAAGTGTATTTGCTGTATGTGGAAACAGAGGATATATTGTTTACCTTATGCTCAGCAATAATTTGCTGCAGACGAGACTGAATATCATTTTGAACTGGTACTAGTCCATCGACATCATCTAATCGATGTGCATTGTACCTACTTCTGTCGTCACTAGGTGTTGTCGGATAGCCAGAACTTGGAGTTCGAGAGTACAATGGTGGTGTTGAATATCGTGAAGTCTTCCCACTTGTTGAACTGCTTGCACTGCCACCTGTGTGGCACATCCTACAAACTTCTGCAGGTTCTTCTTGACCTCTTGTTATATCACTTGCCACTAAAGTATCAGTAGAACTATCTACAGATATAGGAGTTAATCCATTAGTTAAAACAGTCACTTCTGATTTTGAATCAGTTACAGATTCTTCATTATCTTCTTCATCATCAAAAGCTAATCTAGGTGCATCAATGAAGCCAGGATCAGATGTACTGTCTGAATCCTCATCTGCAAGTTCTCCATTCATGAGGACAGGTAGTGGTTGGGTTCCATTGCATTCTGTTGAACTAAATCTTTCTGCTTTTTGGCAATCATCACTTCTCACATTCAAAGCATCAAATTTTCTAAAACAAAAAGAATTCAATTATATATATATATAATCAAATTTAATTTTAATGTTATATTTGAGATGATAAAAGGTAATACATAGTTTATTAAAAAAAACTAATATGTTGAACTACTAAATTGACAATTAATATTATTTCTCTGGATAAGGAATATTATGATAAATTTGCTAGAATGGGTATTAAGTTGGAACTTTGTCATGCATGGAAATGAAGTATTTGTTTTGATAGAAAAACAAAATTACACACAACTACAAAATGCAAGGTATTGTCAAATTGTCAATATAATAGTAGATATTAATTAACTATATGTCAAGAGTTAACAAACGTAGGTTTACAACTTACTCCTAACCACTTTTCCCTACTGTATAAGTATCATGTTGAATGAAAAAATCATATTTTCAATCAGGTACTTCAAAAATTTTCTCAGTATTATTTAATATATTTCATGGCTTGGTAATTAAGATAAACAACAATGCATTGATTTAAGTAACAACCAAATAAAAGTATAATAAATCCTTTCAGTTTGTGCATATAAAACAAAAATGAACTTTGAAAAAAGTAAGATCAAGAGAAATAAATGTGAGCAATGAGCTACATATATGCTAATAGTTTTGGACAATATAACAACAGAATCATCATCAGTCACTTATTCAAAATATCAGTATTGCTCAATTACTTTAACTTTGTCCACAATCTTTTACCTTTCTTTCTGATAAAATATCGCATAACAATATTACAAATAAAACAATTTTTAATGTCTCTTGAAGTTATATGTCAGTATAAAGATAGACAGTATAGAAATAAAATTTGACTCCAGAATAATTAACACTATTCTAAAGATAAATTTACTAACATAACAATGTCCAATGTAATATTTGGGTCACTCAACCGTCGATGAGAACTGCCACCTGTTGAATGATCAGCAGCAGCAACTAGATCTCCATAGGAACGAGTTTTAACAATGGTAGGTGAAGATCCAACATTATTTGCTGGTATTTTGTCTTCAGTGCTTTCATTTACAGGCATATCACTATTTAAAGTTGAAGCCATAGTTTCAATCGAGCCTAAATATACTTCTCTCCACAAGACAAGATCACGAACATTGCATGATGGCCATAACACCTACAATAATATAGTTAAATTCATAATCTTAATATTTACAGAAAAAAATTAATTCAAAAACTGTAAAACAGCTAACATATAAAAATAATTGTTGTAAATAGAAAATGACTGTTAAATATATACTAATTAGATAAAGTAGCAGCCAATTAATAGTCAATATTAAGTGATAAAATAAATACCACACAACATTCTGCAATTTTTGGTGCTTTTGTCAGCTTATTCATTATCCCATAAGCCGCAAGAATAACACACCACACAAATGAACAGAGAAACTCAAAAGATTAGAGAAACATCATGTGGAATAT
The DNA here is from genome assembly GCA_037074705.1 of Zhengitettix transpicula. Taxonomy (NCBI): domain Eukaryota; kingdom Metazoa; phylum Arthropoda; class Insecta; order Orthoptera; family Tetrigidae; genus Zhengitettix; species Zhengitettix transpicula. Next base: position 180,122,965 of record CM073591.1, on the reverse strand, counting down.
ATTTTATCACTTAATTTTGTGTTAATTGGCTACTTCTTTATCTAATTAGTATACAAAAATAATTATATTTTACATATACAGACATTTCATTTGCCAGATCGTTCACATTCTTTGGGTGTATTACATCTCTTGCTAGAGCTGTACTTCTGAAACCTTTAAACAGATTAGACTGTTTTAATGTCAGAGATGTCAATATTTGTTAAGATTTTTGTGTATACTGTGGAATGTTTATGACATGCAATGTGTAGAAAAATATTTGTGATATTATTCTACTTCCATAAGGAATTGTGGGATAAGCAGTAGCACTAACCTGATCTTTTTTGGTGTACAAGTGGTTACGAAAGCATGAACCCCTTAAAAATCTCCAGACAGAAAATGTTCTCTCATAAACACGATGAGTTGAACGTTCTTGAGCAGTGTTGCAAAGAAATGTGCCAAATAAATTTGAATAAGTATGTTGAGCTAATTTTACCTAAATTGGAAAATAATACAAAAATTTAGTTGAGTCCTACTGATATATGACATTGTCAAAAATAATTGCAATATTGGTATGGAAAGGTATGGCCGGCCGGTGCATGGAATGGTGTAACACTCCAAAAATTTGAAGAACTACTTTCAGTTCCTTATGGCGACACCACACTTCACTTTCAGGTAAGCCACAACCTATCTCTCTTTCCTTTCCATAACAATATTGCAATTTTGTATATATATATTATATATATATATATATATATATATATATATATATATATATATATATCAAGATCAATCTACTATTATTAATGAGTATACACAAACCTTTTTAGTCCAAAAAAATATAAATTGATACTGATTTAATGTATTAGATAGATGGCAATATTGTCATAAGCTCCTCCTGACTAAATGCTAAATTAAATAATTATGGGAAATTATTTATGTGTATTCTTTTTAAAATTAGTGAATCATGAAAACAATTATGACAATGCTATATCTAAACTGCAAATATTAAGGAACTTTATTATTAGTAGTATATTATTAAAAAGTAGTTTCTATTTAAAATTGGCGGCTAATGAAAACATTAGACCAAGATAAATTGAAAACATTATGCAACTTACATTATACAAGCATGCTTTAACACAGTATTTGTATTGAACTTTTGATTTTTTAAAGAAATGACATTTATCTTATTCTTGAAAATTGGAACATGATTAGGACTCGTTTGGTACAAATCTAATTAAACTGGTCATGATGTACAAGTTTTGGTCGTCAACCAAATACCTTCTTTGAATATAGAGTATAATTTTTTTTAAAAAAAGAATTGGTTTTTAAATTATAATTGATGTATCAGTCTTCATATAAGATTACAAAAAACTTGGTGAAAAATTTTATTAGCTCTACAGAAATGTTTCAACAAAATAATTGCATAATTTGATTAATTATATATTTTCTGAAGTACAGTTTTAATCATTACAGGCATATACAATTACATATATAGTGGCATAAATACCACTTAAAGTATTAATAAAAGAAGAGTCACTATGAAAAAGTAAAAATAACACAATCTAAGCATGATAGAATTTGCCATACATTTCAGTTTATGTAGATTTTGAATTTGAGCAAAATATAATTAATCTAATTATGCAGATTTCATTACAGTAATTTTTCTCTCACACTATTTTAAATTTAATTTCTATGGGAGTCACAACTGAAAAACCTTTCACAAATTCAATTTTCTTCAGCAAGTACCAGGAAATAGGCACTTGAGCCCATGTCAGAACAATGCACTCCGAGCACTGAATGAGGCTCGTTGGCTGCATGAACATTAACGTTGTGCAAGATGATCTCCTTTAGTCTAATACTGTGCTACCAAAATTACCCCCCCCCCTCCAAAAAAAAATAAAAAATATTGCAATCAAAACTTTTCTAATGAACAGTAACTTATTTACTTTTGAAGAATTACACTTCCAACATAAACAATTCTCTTCAAGTGAAAATCAAAAGCTTTGAAATACACTTCTCTAGGGATGATCCAGGATATATGATCAGCCAAAGTCCAAAACATAGTTAAATTTCACCAGCATTTACTTTTACATTTATTATATTATTTTATATTTACATGTGAGTCAATATTCACTGCACTCAATCAAAACATACTAGTATCAAATAATTTTAGGAATTGAGATAAATCACAACTTTATAATGTAATTAACAACATTCCCACACACATAATTAAAACTAATACTAAAAATAATTAGAGGAATTGAGAGAGTATCACAACTTTATAATACAATTAACAATATTCTCACCTTATAATTAAAACTGAGATTGAGTAATATAGAAAATGTTTAATTACCAGATAAGATGAAGAAAATTGAAAACTACATGGGAATTGAATAAGTAGTTGATGTATACAATCTAGCCATTGTAAAAATACAGGACACCTCTCATTCATGTCATCAACCCCAACACAGTGTCCACATCGATCTGCAAACTTATGGCCAAATTCTAACCACTCCCGTTCACATAAAACCTGAAAGCCCTGCAGGAAGAACAATTGTGAATTAAAATCAAAATTTTTGTAACATACAAAAATGGGTCATATTCAATTATTTTGGATATTTTAGTAAGTGTCACAATAGATTTATTTCCATTTCATCGTTCATGGTTTCACCAAACTATTCAGGTTTTTTGTTTATCAGATTTCCCTTAGTTATTTTTATATGTATTAAGACAAACCACATATAATATCTACTATTTTCAAAATAAGACTTAAATTGCAAATTTAAGCATCATGTCCATAAAGTGCACAGATTTGGAGACCATGATATTTAAATAATTAATTGAAATTGAAAATTACAAACTGCATCAATAATGTTCACAGCAGAATAAATTAAAGCAAAATAAAATAACATTTTCTACATTTTAAAACTCTGCCTGAGCCGAACCTGAACAATGACAATTCCCAGGCATCCACAACCATACAAACACATACACACATTACACCAGGGCACAGTAACATTTGGCATATTAAAAGAGGATAAAAATATATAGAGATAAAATTTTTATTATTTTGTGAATTTACCGGCAAGGAAGAAATGTAAATGCTGTCTACATGCACAATCTGCCATTTTGGAAATAGAAAGTGAGATTTAAGTCATGTTGATATAAACTAAGTAACTCTAGTTTTATGGAATTGATATTAATGTAGCCTATGTAAATGGGCAGGAGTTTGATTTGTTTTCTACTGGAGGTTCATCAAATGACAAAATACTGAATTTATTAACAGTAATAAAGGAGTGTCATATTTTGTGATTTTTCCTTACTTTGTTATTGATCTTTCTGTGTCTTCCATGTTGAATGGAGGAGAGGTTTCTTATTATACACATGTTTTCCTCTTTTTATAGACTGTAGTGTAAAAGAATTCAGCATTACAGTGGTTTCTTTTTTCTATGGCAATGTGTAAGCCATAATAAACTGTTCCGTTACAACTTCATCGTAAAACAATGAAATGTGAGTCAGGAATACCTTGCACTAACTTCTTACCAATCACACATGTGTCACTAGGAATAAAATGGTATGAAATATTTGGCATCAGATCGCTAGTTATGAGTATCATTATAAGCACGAAAACACGCTTGGGCTTGTGGATGAGAAGCACATCTACACTCGACGAAGGCAAAGAATCAACTCAGAGTTATTGTTACAGTAAAAATTAACGGTTTCAATTATAATGCTTTGCTTGACAATGAATCTGATATTTTTATTGTGAGTGAAGAGGTAGCGGAGAAGGCAGCTTTACATATTAAGACACCATGCACCTCTTGAGATGGAAGCATTTGGTAGAGCTGAATATATTCATTTATTTACTGAAGCAGAAATTCAGATCCGGAGGCAATCCAGAAATATAAAGTCTCTAGAATTTTCTTAGCTGAAGACCTTAATACACTTCAGGCCCAAAGTTTCACCTTAAATGAAATTCTAAATAGCAATATATAAACTGATAAAAAAAATAATTCATTCCAAAAGAACAATTAAGGTGATTGACATTACATCAAAATTTACAGAAAATTAGCCATGTGTGTGAGAATTGACATTTATGAAGACTGAGAAGATACGTGAGAAAATAAATAAATTTGAGATAGTAGGTTAACAAAAAGAATGTTAAAAAATATACTCCACACTACATGTAAAGGTGGTATAGGTGTTCGTCCAAAAATCATGTATCACATAAACCTTACGTCAAACAAAACCATCAAGAGTTCCGCCATTTTGACAATTTTGGGAAACTGAAGTGAACATGAACAAACATAGAAATGTATTAAATCTGGTATTATAAAGAAGTTGTATTCAAGCTATACGTCACAATGCTTAGGGGTTAGTCAGAACCATCACAAATAGACGCCAAAGAGGCAGAGTATAGACTAAATGCAATAAACAATACTGTCCGATTCCAGTCATTGCAACAATTGTTAAAAAATTTTTCTAGATAACAGAAATCAATATAAAAAAGGCATTTCTGATTATATCAATTAAACCAGGCAATAAAATATACACGGCTTTTTCACAAAGGATGGTCGTTATGAATTTGCTATCTGCTATTTGCTTTCTGCTATTTGGACTATGACAATGCATTTGAAAGTTTTACCAGATATAATCTGCAAGGTGTACCATGATAATTTTGCAATACATGCTAATGATAGTGATTGAAATTTTAAATTTGCTGACAACTACCAAAGTAATGTTTTGAAGGCAGAGTAATTTTCTGTGTGAAATTGTATCACTAACAGAAATGTTCACATCAGTCACCATTTTGTACATTAAGTACTTGTTGGAGTTTAAATTTACCACACATCAGCAAAAAGGTATCACGCTCAAGCAAAAATTTATTTGGTGGTTTTGATGGCTAAAGATTTGATATTGACAGTTCAACAGAAGGCCGAAGCTTTTACCAAAGAATTCGTGCAGAATTTGTCAAGAGAGCCAAAGTAAAAATGCAACAACATTATACATTCAACATTAGCGATGGAGGACAGTGCCATAACTAAACAATGCAGTTGGTGAGTGAACATAAGTGTTTCAGGGCATTGAATCACCTGCTGAACGATATCCATGAATGCCCTAGATCTCCATGGAGCCAGTGAACATACTTTACTGCTAATCACACTTTGTTAAGGACAGAATATGGCCTAGCATACCAGACATGACTTTTTAATAAATTTTAATATTGCAGTCAGCACAATACAAAATATATTCCATAATGATGTTTTAAACCTCATATCACACTGATTTAGCAGTTTATTCTGTGTGTGAAAAAATAAGAGGTAATCAAACATTATAGATCATTTAAGTAGTGTGTGAATGTATTTATTTGTAAAATATTTTTGTTCTCAATAAATATAATTTTTTTCTAATTTTGTTACATGCTTTTCTCACTAGACCCATTAAAAACGTGTGCTTTGAGTTGTGTATATATAAAGAAACTCACCTCAACGGTTCGATAATAAGGATCCAGTAATACTTCTGCCAATGCAACTATTTGTGGAGTCCTGTCCCATCCATCAGAACAATGCACTAGAACAGGACGACCTTCTCGCTCCACAGCAGAAACAACAGTCACAGCTGCTCTCAGTAAACCAGCCATGTGTTGTAGCCACCGAGTACCTTCCAATAAACTGTACCAACTGAAAACAAAGATTGTAAACTTGAGTTTTAATATCAACAGATCTAACATGTAACTTTTTATGTAGTATAACACAGAATTTTGCTTTATCACTTGATAGGTCAGTATGAAAATAAAACTTTCATATTCTGATACAATTATCACTCAATTTTGAGGTGAAAATGAATGTATTCCAGAACAACAAATTCAATTGCATTTGTTTATTATTCCAATATTCCAAAATAATTATTACTTAAAGACGAAAAAATGATATTTTTTAAAACAAAAATTTGAAGAAATATTAAGTGTAACAAGAGATTTTTGGAACTGCTGGATTTTTTTTCAGGTTTCCAACTGGGATTTATATACTAAGAATGATGTTTCATCAACTAGCACCCTGAATCTCCTAAATGTTTAGATGTTGATGGTGCTAGTCAATGAAATACTGTTTTTAGTATACACCAGCCAGTTGGAAAACCAAGAACAGTTCCAGCAGCATATTCACTGGGATAATCTACAGAAATTAATTTTTAAAACCTTCAATAAATGTCAATGGAAAACAATTACTAATCAACCATATGTGAACACAGAGGAAATAACAAAATAGATTTGTCTTGAAGATGAGAAACAATACAAAACTTTATATGTCAAAAAGTATCAGCTCGATTCTAAATAAAAAACAGGAACATATTATACTGCATATTGTCCTAAAATTAATAACAAACACTAAATTTTACACGAAACTTTGATTTTCTGTATTCTAAATTAATTATATCAATTTTTTTATAAAAACACAGAAATAAAATACATTGATTAGTCAAGTTGCTCAATTAATTTCTGATGTAATAAATATGAAGTATGTTATCTGCAGCTTCAAGATTTAAAGTTAATTTTTCATATTTCTGACTATTATGTGAACAAATGTGTGTTGAGATATATATATTGGCTAAATCTTTTTGTTGAAAGGTTTAGTGCTGAATATGGTATAAAAAATTGAATTTGTACATATAATCCATAGACTTAAGTTTTATTAAACTTAATAGTGCTGAATTCATTTATTAAACTTTCATACCTCATATAAAAATATATTACACAAACAGTGAAAGAAACAAGCTTACTTCGGTTGATCAGCTGTAGTGGAACACAATTGACGCACAGCATGAAAACTCTTTCGAATTGAATGAATATTTGCAAGATTCATAAATTGAATGTCACAGCTTGGATAATATTCAGGGCACTCACACCCACCACCTCGTGCCCGGTTTGCAACAGCTGTAGTATAGGAACGAGCATCCATTATGAGCACCTTCTAATTAAAAAAAATGTTTAATTAATATTTTAAACACTATGACTGAACATGCATTTTCAGATACTTGCTAAATATTTTCTTAAATATTTCTTAAATAAAAAACTTTTTTGAAAATGAATATTTGCATACTATATTTCCATTAGAAATTACATGAATGCATAATTTTATTAAGTAGGAGAAAAAAGGTAAAAATTAACCAGTCAGAACTAAAAACACCATTGATATTGGATTCAGCTTCCTAACTGAAAAACCAATTTAAAAAGTCTGACTCAGGGTCAAAGGGGTAAAGAGAGATAATATCATTGAACAAGGTTGGCTTCTTACTGGTCCTCACACACAGGGAATAGCTATGGCAAGAGATGCCAAGGATGCTTTACAAATAGTTTTCACACGTTTTCACAAGCTGACAAAACCTTGCATTCCACACAGTAAGAGTAGATGGATAAAAAAAGGGACATCCAACCAGCTAATTTTTTTAAAAACAAAAAACTGAAATAAAATTTAAAAGAAATGAAATGTGTAAAATATTTTAAAAGAACTTGAATGGAGTAAATAAAGAAAGTATTATAGGTGACAATAAACTTAGGAAGAAGGTTCAGAGTAGTGGGGGATGGAGAAGTTAGGAATACGGAGGTAACCACCAAAGAATAAATAAAAAGACCACTGTGCATCAGTAGATACTGTAAATCTTGGTCCTGTTATGGTATACCTGCAGCACAGATACAACAATGAGAGAAATGGAAGAATGATAAATGCTTTTGGTAAACGTGTATAAGTTGGTGAGGTTCCTGAAGAAGGCTGGTGAAATATCCAATTTTGGCAGTACACATAAAATGTATACAGTGGTATGTGTATTTTAAAGGGGAATAGAGTCTTTCAACAGAGAATAAAATGTGGGTGTCAAAAGTGTTGACAATAATTTCAACACATTAAGATTCTGGTAGATTATCAATATAAACACAAACAAATTATCAAAGACTATTACAGCAACAGAGGATTGATTTAGGGTAATTTGTATCTGTTAGTTTCTGACAATGTATACTTCTTCACTCAATATCACTTCAATATCAATTGTAACTGTTGGCTAGTGTGTGCATGTTCATATTAAGTTGTAAACTGTGACCCAGGTTGATTTTTGAATTCTCTTAAAACAAATGAGAAGGTTATTGGTTCCACATGTTTCTACTTAAAACACAGAAGAATCTTCAAATATTTAAAGCATTTGAGTTACTTTTCTGTTTTTTTTATGTTGAAAGTGTGTTGAAACAATAAGCAGAGTTTAAAATGAATTCCACCATCTTTTGAAGAGGAAAATATCAGAGATCAGCAGAAAATGAAAAACTAATATCGATTTTCTATTCATTGAGTTAAGAATATTGACAGCATAAAATGACAGTATACTGCACAATAGTTCTAACATATAACGGATAAGATATTTGCATAAGAAACTGGGAGAGCTTGAAGTTCTCCTATTGTACATGCTCTAGCATGGGTTGTTTGAAATCATCTACAGGAAGGTGTTTCGACATTGACAGAATTCCCAAAGTAATAATTAAGTTTTCAAATGGCTGAATTCTACTACAAAAAAAATATCAAGTAAGCTGGAGTAAAGCATACAAACCTTAACGTCAGAACCACACAATTTATTTTGTCTAAACAAAAATCTGAATAAGGCAAAGTCAATAGTGTTCCCATACATTTTGAGAAAAGTTAGAGAAAAGCATAGGTTTTGAAAAAGTCTGGTCCACATGACAAGACAAATCAGACTTCTATGCTCGTCAACCAACTAAATTCTGCCACAAAGACAATTCTCAGAGAAAAAAGGAATAATCTTTGTTCATATTCCAAAAGTCAAAGTCACAAAGAAGGTATAAGGTTTTAATTGTGGTGACAAATATATCAAATACAGTTTGCCATACAATATTTTCAACAATGGAGGAACCATCTTCAAAAAGATCGTCTTTAAAGGAACCAGCTTGGCAGCTGAATCCATAAAAGCCAAGGGTTCATTGAAATATTAATTTTTGCTATGAGTGGATGACACTACATCAGTAACATCAAGAAATGAGTTTGAAGGTTGAGTGTATGATTCCTGTTCCAATAGCTCATAAGCATTGTTATGTGGAGTATTAGAATATTGGAACTTCTACTTTTTAAGTGTTGCAAGTAACCATAAGTTAAATATATTTGAGTTGGATAAGTCTTAGTGTTAAACTAACAGTAAATGGCATGATTGTACATAAAATCAGTATATGTTTAGAATATTAACAAATTGTTAATTACTAACTTTATTTTCTTTTCTCAAAACTTCTGCTGCTTCTATTCCTTCCTTTTCTAATGATGTCAGTGTGTTTCCATCCATCATAGTACTACGACCTCTATCAAACATACATGCATCAGCAATAGCTTTAATTAGGTCTTCATCTTCAGATGACCTCCATCCAAGCCAACCAACTTCAGGTTGACTGCAACGCGCTATAACAGCACCATTCCTTGTATGTCTGAAATATGTGTTAGATACAATTATTTTGTAATGATGCATTCAAATCATATAAATATAGTGAGGAAAGAAAGAAATATAAGAAAAAATGCCAGCCTTCATGATTTGTGGAGTTCAAACCCTGGTACACCAACTGTTAGCCAGCACCAATTGACACACAACAAAGCCAAAAACACACTCTCTGAAAGAAGATACAGCAATAGAAAATAATGGAATAATATATACAAACACGCATAAGCATCTGATGAATTGAGAGGAGGAAGGGGTCAAGGTTTTAAGGAGGGTCAGTTTGAAGAATTGGTTGAAATTGTTGCTTGATGGGTTTTGTGGCTTTACAAACTTTCTTTCCAACCTACCCTGCAGTTTACACAAAATCCTGGGCTCAAAATCCTATAACGTAATTATAATAATTAATATATTATTAGAATAATAAACTGTAATTATTATAATAATGAATAGTTATTTCTCTGATATCACCAACTTACTTCACTTTATCTTCCACTTTCTTTCTTTTTACCATTAACCTTCTGGTGCACCAGGGTTTGAATTGTACACGAAGTGGCCAGCCAGCATGATGTTAAGACCAACCGTCCTGAAGATTGAGACTCAGGCCCTCAAAACTTTGTCATGCAACTGGTTCCCAGCCAGGCAACTCCTACTTCTAATTTAAGGTAAGGCAGACACTCTTTATCCCTCATTACTATCCAAGGACAAAGAGAAGTTGACTTACCTTAAATCAACAGGTGACATAGTCATATTTTATTTTGTCCCAGCTGTCTACATCCCTTTTTGATTTTAGATAAATCAACTGCCCTCTTTCCTATCCAAATCCAAATGAGTTTATATATAACACATTGATTAGAAATAGAGATTGTGAAGTCAACTTACCTGAAATCAACAGTTGGTCCAGTTGGGCTCAGGAATGAAAATATTTCAAATTTTCATCAGGAAGTGTGGTGGTTAGATTTGGTTAGGCCAATAGAAAGCAGGACAGAGTTTGCAATTAATATGGTAGATGTGGAAGGAGATATAGGTAATGATTTAATTGATTTTGTGGAAGTTTGTAGTGGGCTGATGGATAAGGGCAGACTTGAGAGCTGTGCCTACCACAAAGTTGGTAACCCAGCTTAAGTATGGGAATTTTAGGGTGGGGCCTGCAACAAAGACATTGCACAGGTTGGAAGGGCACCTGTAGGCAACACTTTGGCAGGTGGCAAGTAGGTGGAAGTGGAGAATTTAACACATCCATATGTTCAAGCATCTTTGATGTCCACAAGAAAACTAGGGTACGAGTTTAAATGCTTTTTAAAATGCAGTACACACAATAGCACACACTGCACTAGACATTTTAGTGTGAATGGAACAGTCTGTGTGGGAAGTATTGGGAGCAGCTGCTCTGACTATGTTTAGTATATTTGACATCAATCAAAGGTAATAGGGTGACATGGTAAACAAATTTGGACAGTTGTGTGGGGAAAATCATTAGAAGATGGCAGATCAACTGAAGTCAGAAAGGGGCACAATGGAGCTGAATAATATTCATAGTATAATTTCATGGATGAAGAGAAGAATCTGGGACAGAAAAAACCTTCAACAGCAGTATGGGCAAGATAAACCACATGCTACTACCCTGTGCCTGAAAAAACCCAACAGAGTTCCTGTACTGGCTGTTGGTATTGTAACAGCTTTTAGGACACATCTATTGTTGGTTTTGCATGTTGGGCAACCAGCCCGATGTCACAATTTAGCCTGGAGAGTGATTCTCACAATCAGTTCACCTAGTATGCCCCTGGGACATGTGTGCCAATGTTTTTGTTAGTCGTATCATTATTTAAGGAGTATGTATGAACCAGTATGCATTTCCTACAGGTTCTATTACAGAAGCAATCTATAAGTAAGGTATCCTGCAGCAGTACATATGTTGGCAAGAGAATAAATTACTAATCTAATCTATGGACAATACTTGCATTAGTATTGTCTTTTCCTATGCCAAATTTGGATTTTTGAACTTTTATCACATACCTCCAAACCACTGCAGGTACTCTTCTTGCACTTCGGAATCTTGCTGCTGTCTCCAATGTTTCATCAGTAATACAAGCTGGTACAAGAAGTTGTCGAGGATATGATGGACAAAGAGAATATTCATAATTTGCTGTAGATATGCGCCATGCTCCATTAACATCAAATTTTAGTCTTTCTACTTCTGATTTAAAGCTGTTGTAACATGTTGTTTGCACAGGGCCCAGCCTAACAATTACATCTTCTCCGCCTTCTTCAGCTGCCCAAGCAAAAAATGCAAATGCAAAAAATGAATCTATAGTTTTTGGTGGTGATATTGCCTTGTGCAACCTATGGTACCATTCAAGGCAATGCTCATTTGTTGAAAATGTGCACCTGAAAAAGAACAAAATTCCATAAGTAATTAAGTTATTCAAACAAGCATTTGTAACAAATATCGAATTACTAATTTATATTTTACTCAATATATGCACAAAATTAATATTATTACTCAGATATACTTTAATTGAGGTAATTTAGCAAACAGACAGCCCAATGATAAAACAATCAAGTGTACTGAATACATTAACTACTTATATACTCTAAATACATGGCTATAATCCTAAATACATGCTTAATTACAATAATTTGTTATTCATAAACATACCTTAATGAACGAGCATCTTTGCATCCAATATGGAGAAAAAATATATCTCTCACTTCCAAAAGTTCTATCAGACCCAATGGAATGTTGTAAAATGTATCTTTTAATTGGAGATAAAGTCTATAATTTGACAATGCTAGAACACCTTCAGAAGCATGTCCTAATAATTCAACCGATTCACCACACACAGGAGTAAAAGGAACATTCAGTCTTTTGTCCTCAGATTGCATTTTTGCCTTTGGATATAGCTCTGAGGCTCTTACGTGGCAAATTGATTGCAAACTAGAGGGTTGATCGGGTGTTTCCATTCCAATCTATAATAAAAAAATTATGTGGAATAATTTTATAGTGAAGACATGCAACCCAACTATGTTTTTATCATAACATGAATTGAATTAAAATTTTGAGATTCATTTATAAACAATTTTTAGTTTAATATTATTACCCATAATCTGGCCCACTGTAAGAATAATGTAAAAGATTTTAAACTGCAGAAACGTTAAAATTAATTCAATTTCACCAAACTTTCTAAAATTAAACACAAATTAATATTAATTTATCTATGCAATAATGGTAAATATTACAATCTAAGAAAAGATGCCATAATCAAATTGAAAAAAAAAGGTAATTCTACCACATGGAACTGAGGAGGATAGGAGTATAATATGGCAATATAATGAGCAATTTTTTTTAAAAAAAAGTGGTTAAATACTTATTTTCAACAAGGTAAGATAATACTAATTTGAAAAAAGAAGTTATTCAAAATTTGTTTAGAATACACTTATAATAGGAGTTTCAATTCATATCTAATATATGAAAACAAATTATGTATAACTGCATTACTTTCAGCGGTAATTGGCTCATTCTTGTGTCTCAAAACACTTTATATTTTACAAGAAATACCTCAAGTTATAAAATAATTAAAATTTTGATCACTCATTCATAAATTTCTGAACATTACTTAAGTTAAAAGTAAAAAACATGCCACATCCATACTGTAGAAAGATCATGTCCTTATTTTATGAACTGAGAAGAAATGAACTGTTACTGCTGTATATTTAATAACATTAGCATGAAATATTGGATGAAATATAGACTTGTAATAAATTTCCAACATCTGCCAAATATAAATTGAATTCTTCACAAGAATACATTCATAATGAACAACTAAAGAGACTGCTTTTCTTTTCAGTCAATTCATGACGACGAAAGGAAATTACTGTACGTTTGTTAACATATTATCATTACTTAACTCTTAAAAAAATACAAAAGTTCATGCATCTACCTCAATGGAAACTGCTACAAGTACTTATAGTAGTGCTGAATATATAATTTGGTTCGACATGCAGCAAGTTTCCTACAAGTTGAATTCAATATGAACATTACTATAGTGAATCTTAATTTGTAAAAAATGTACAAAAAACTTTATATAAATTGTGATTTAAATATTAGAAATAATATTGATAGGTTCACAGATTGAAATGCATTTGATCAATCGTAAAACAAAATGCATATACCTTTAAGTCATTCTGAATAGAAATTATAGTAAAAATGAAATATAACAATAAACCAATAGAACATTATAAATAACAAACACCCTTCTCATATTAAAAGTATAATTGCTCCTTTACTTATATTTTTGTATCCAGATTGGAGAATGATAACTATCAAATGGACCAAATTAACTTTACAGGCATTATGTACAATATACATCCTGTTATTAAAAATTGGAAACCTTTACTTCAGAAATAAGTTTCTCCCCAAATTTATTGACATATGTGGAACTACTGTTCACATCTAACGATTTGATGTTACAAAGTGCAATACAAAAAGAAATAATAGAGAAAAGAGGATAGCTTTATTATTTAGCTATAAACTACACCGAATGCTAATTTTTTGGATGGGGGTGGGGGGATAGAAAGGACTCAAAACTAACTTGAGCATATTTTTAAATATAGATAGGTAACAAATTGCAGCCATATTTAAAGAAAATAAATAAGCAAATATTAATAATAATCTTTGAGGACATAAATCATTTCTTGTATCTATGATCAAATTGATGTTTTGTTGAGCCATTAAAAAGATGTGTGAGGTAAAATGAGCATTCACAGAAATAAATTACAGCTATTTAGACAAATAACCAGTTGCTTAATGAATGAAATTCAAATGCTGGTGCAGTTTACTGTATACACAGTTAATTGTGTTCTGAAGACTAATTAAGGATGAAATTGATTGATAAGTGAAGTTCAATACCATTTTAATGAATATTGAGGAAATCATTTTGTCAAAATGAATAGAATTTGATCAGCCATGAGATGATATTTAAACAGATTTGAGCTCAAAAGATCTAACAGAAAGAAAAGGCCCATTATATGAACTTTATGCTCACCAACTAAAATGACTGAAACAGCCTTCATTTCACATTTGTAAAGCATCTTTTTTTCGGAAGCCCTGTTGTTCATACTCTCCTACTACTGTATCTGCATTGGTTCAATCTGTAATAAAAACAAACCAAATGACTCTTCGAAGGATAAAAATGTTGAACACTTAGCTAAACACCATAATCAAAAATGTGAATACTGAAGGTCTGTTCCTAATACAATGATTTGATTCCAAAATTTTTACTCTAATCTTTCAATGTACTAAGGGAAATCACAATTTCATAGACAACAAAACGTTCTCATGCATTATAATTACATAATGTTGAATAGATGACGTAATATATTTCGTTTTTAGTGTCTATTTATTAAATATAAATTTAAGATTAATAAAACCTATGACCAAATGAGACTTTCACTCAGAAATTTAATTTATTTCACAAAAATAAAACAATAGCGTGGGATGAAATACTGATGTGTGGACATCTTATATTTCTACTGAAAAACTCAAAACTCATGAAAATTTATAAAAAGCTAAAAACATACACACACACACTTGTAATATTATGGGCCATTATAATAAAATTGAATCACATAAAAATGTTCATAAATGTACCTACAATACAGCACCGACTGTGCTAATTATTATTTCAGAGAATATTAATAGGGCCAAAATTATCACTTGAAATGCTTACTGATTAAAAATATAAATTAACAATAGCTTTCCAGTTTCTCATAACTTCTCAAATTTCACAACATATCCTTTTACAAAATAATGTGCAACTTTCATTAATCAAGAAAATTATACTGCACCTAATGAAAATTCTGTGGTGCATAATACAACTTAATAACATACATTAAATTATACACACTGACTAAAGCATAGATCTTACTCTTCATAGCAACATTTATAGTACAAATTATCACTATACAGTTCAACAATAGTTTTATAAGTTCACATTGTTTTCTAATAAATAATGTGTCAAAAATAGAAAAATTAGCTATGGCAGCAATATACAGAAGTAATTAAATTTCTAATCATTCAAAATTCTTGTAAATAAAATTCTAAACAATTGGTGTGATTATGTTTAATTTTATGTTCAACAACAGAATAATACATTAAATAGAAAACTTACTTAATTGGAACAGATATAATATGGTAAATTAACTAAATAAATTACACCACTACATTAAAGTGCCTCAAGTTAAACACAATTTTTTTATTTTCTCTCTTCACAAAATTATATTACTAATTAAATTCTGTAAACTTTTGATTTAAAATCAACACTATCTACAAATTCCATCAATAAACAACAATTAAATAAATGTATTGTATATATATATATAGAGAGAGAGAGAGAGTAATAAAAATTAAGCCCATATAATAATACTAAAGATTAATTTACTTTATATTATAAAAAAACTTGTGGTAGCATTTATGACAGACTTAAACAAAACTTCTGAATTTGTATTAATCGATAAGTCACATAAACATATTACAATTTGTTTGGAAAGGAGAGCAACAGATGGTGTTTTACCTGAAATTGAATCTAACCATTGCCATTCAGGACAGAATTATGTTCAAATTTTCAGAGACAAATCCTATGTTCCAACCATCTGTGGAGCCATGGGATGTACCTTCTTTCTCCAGTAGAAGCAAATTTGAAGAAATTCCTGTCGTGAATGGTAATGCCGAACTTCAATTTCAGGTAAGCCACCACCTTTCCCATTATCCTTTCCACATCAATTATTTTAATTATCCGGGCAATGTCATATATATGCATACGTATAAACTTTGGAAGTTAAATTTACAACCAAAATTCACATCATGATAGCTCACTTGATAAAACATACTAGCATAGCAGCTGTAGTTATGTTACAAATATATATATAATTTTAGATAGATAGAAAAGAGAGACAGCGATGCTGATTTATCTGAAATCAACCAATAATTTTTATTATTCATGCCCGGCCAGTACACAGTTCAGACCCCTACTCCTAACAATGTGGGTTCAGGCCATTGAAAATTGTGGTTTTCCCTCACCGCTGCCAGACTGGACCAGATCAGGTAAGTCAGCATCAAGGCATACCAAAAGTATCAATAATTAAAACTATCATTGTGTGTTAGTCCACTTTAGGTGAACATATATTACAAGTTACTTTTCAAATTAAATTCCAAATTTTAGAGTAAAGTTCACTGGTGCGATAGTTCTGGTACCTACACAAGCCATAATTCATATTTATAAATTAAAGAAATTTATACATTCCTCAGAAACAAGACGTATTTTTGGTTATATAGTACAAATTAAATTTGGAGGGGCAGAGAGAAATAATAGCCATGGTCTTTAAAAACATAACTGTCTCATACCTAATATTTTATGTGCTTAACACATTTAATCGAGCAAACATACATTGCATTGTTCTATAACGTTATTTATGCAATATTTTAAGACATTTTATAAAAATGCATCTGCAAACTTACTTTTAGATAAATTATAAACAAAAGTAACATGCAATAAGGTTTTATAAATGTCAATTATATAATGGATGAAAAAAAAAAACATTTTCCCGATTATCTTATGGGGGTTGCAAAAAAACACTATATGCCAAAAATGATTTGATTATAATTTTACTTGGGCAACGTTTTCTATGAAAACAGTAAAAATGTTTCTCGTTGGATTATTTCGCGTGTCAAAAGTGGGATGTGTCCCAATTGAAAGTGTGTACTACGGAACGCCTACCTCGAAAATTACACATATTTCAAAATCTGTAACATCAACAAAACGATATCTACGCATCTGTATTAACAAAACACGTATTTGGGATTGCTTGAAAATATAAATTAACTCATTGATGAAGGTTGTATAACTTAAATATTTGCCGATGGCCTACATTTCTTTAAACGTCAAACCAGTAGCACATACTCGAAATAGTCGATGTACTTACAAAATTCTGGAAGTTGAGTTATAACCTTTTGTTAATGAAGGGAACGTTAATTATGCCAAAGTCGCATATCGTGTTACAAGTCTTTAAAAAATATGTAACTTTCATGACTTTCTACAGCTGATTTCTTACAGAAAATTATGATGATGGCGGAGTAACATGACGTCAGCTGATTATGGCGGATAAAGGACTAACAGCCATCTACAGGTTAAACAGGGAAGTATTCATACGTCGCAGTTTCATCTTTGACAAACACAAAAATGTGGAAGTAGGAATAATCGAAACCTTAGTTTACTCATAATAACCTTATGTACATGAAGGTTGAATGTCTTCGAAATATTAATACTGCAGCAAATGTAAAGTCATGTTTTCTAGATCTAATGAAAGCAAAATTTCATGTGTTTTAGAGCGTTTGATCAAAAAATCAAACAATGCTACTGCACTCGTAAGAGGCAAACACTTATACATGTATTCATTTAAATAAAATAATAGAGCGATCGTTCCTTTTTAAAAAGTAATGTTATTAACTTTAATAGAGCACGTAATTTACCTATTTTTAATAAATTAAAATGCTATAATTTATTTATTTTCCCTTCGCAGGTAACTAGTATTCTAAACGGGCCCAAACTTCTAGTTATATTTTGTTTGAAACTAACGTATGAAACTGTAAACATTGCATTCTTGATTTTTATATTAGTTATATAATACACTAATTCACCGTCAAAAATTATATATAAACATTTCTATGGGAAGAAATCGACATTGGCCGTTTCTCTATAGCGTTCTAATAAGATTGTTCACAGTTCGTCATTAAGTTTTTAACTGAAGCGAATTGATGTGTTTCAAATGTCCATACGATTCCTTAAATTGAACGAAATTTGTAACATTTCATTTTAGTATGATCGAAATAAATGAACTTACACTCATATGCCTCCAACTTTATTCTTTCTTATTATGGTTTCAATTATAAGTTTTTCAATATATGAATATTTTCGAAATATTATTTACTATATGAAGTTCAAGCATTTGTATAAATTATGATAGTTTCCTCTTAAAAGCATTAAATGGTTTAGATTAATGGTAGTGATACTATAGAAAGGAACTTCAAGAATTTATGGCCAATTGACTGGATAAACTGACAAACAATAATATGTTTCTTCTGACTTTTCTGAGTCTGGGGAAGTATGGGAGCAATGGCCTGACTTTGGGGATGAGAATCACGTAAATATAATTTTCTCTCCTTGCCACTCTTATTTCATAGATTCTTCACAACATCAGACAGGAGAATAAACTAGCAAAAAAAATTTAAGGTATATCGTTGCACACATATTTACAATTAAAACGCATTGTTTTAAATTTCAACATGTGCTGTTGGAGAAAAGTTAGCCATATGTGTTATTAAGTATATATATTCACTCTATTAAGGTTTGAAACGCGAAAAATATTTTCATTCTTCTCGCAGCTATGTATCCTTGAACTTGACGATATCGGGAAATCGATCCAGTTTTAATGATAACGAACTTATCTAGCAAGGTACTAACGTCTGGTATTCACATGAGTCAGACTGCAGATTAAAACCGATGTACAAACAGATATATATATATATATATATATATACGAGGGTGCATCAAATATAAACAAGACTTATTTTTTTAAATATTTATTTTGATTTTAAACGCACAAACAATCATAGTTTATTTTTCTACATAATCTCCTGATTTATAAACACATTTTTCCCAGCGTATAGGTAATTTTTTAATTCCTTCCGCGTAAAAAGAGTCAGGTCGTGTTTGTAGCCAATTGCGCACATATGCTTCAACCTCATTATCGCTGTGGAATTTTTGCCCTCCCAAAGTTTCCTTGAGAGGACCAAAGACATAGAAGTCGCAGGGAGACAGGTCTGGACTGTATGGAGGGTGTTCCAGTGTCTCCCAACCCAGTTGCTCCAATTTTTGTACGGTCAGGGGCGAGCATTGTCATGGAGGAAAATCACTTTTCTCATCGGAAGGTCTCGTCTTTTGCGGCGATATGCAAGTCTGACCTCAGTCAAAATTTGGCAGTAGTATGCCGCATTAATTGTTCTGCGTTCATGCAAAAAATCAAGGTGCAGCAGGCCACGCTGGTAAAAAAACGGTAGCCAAAACCATGCCAGCCGATAATCGTGACTTGGCTTTCACTGGTCCGGTTTCTCCTTTCTTCCTCCACTCCATACTTGCTTGTTTCGACTCAGGGGTGTAGTGATGCACCCACGTTTCATCACAGGTGACAATGTGAGAAAGAAATGGGTCTCCTTCTTCCCGAAATCGTGCAAGAAGACGCTCACACACTTGAAAACGATTCAGTTTCTGGTCAACTGTGAGAAGGCGAGGAACCCACCTGGCACACACCTTGCGATACCCTAGCTCCTCTGAGAGTATAGAGTAAGTGCTCCCATAACTTATTCCAACCTCAATTGCAATATCCGAAGTTGTTAGACGCCTATCACCTTCAACAAGTTGACGAACACTGTTGATGTTGCCCGCTGTAATGCTGGTGCGGGGTCTGCGGTCATGGCTCTCATTTTCAACACGTTCACGGCCCTCCACGAACTGTTTATGCCAAGCAAACACTCTAGCTCGCGACAGCGTCTTTTCCCCGAACTGTGCAGTCAATCTTCTCAATATTTCGGCCGGTTTTACACCTTCTGGAGCTAAATACTTGATAACAATACGTTGCGCAATAGAGGGAGGTACCTCCTGCTCGGACATCGTAACGATGGACACTGAGCGAGTCTATGATGATGAGTCACGTGCTTCCCCCACTCCTGACAAACCAACCTAACAGCCAATAACAGCGGAACGTTCTTCCATCACTATTGCGCGCGCAGGTCCAAAAGTCTCGTTTATATTTGATTCACCCTCGTATATATACATATGTCGAATTTTTACAATTATAAAATTTATTTAATTAGAAAAAGGTTACGTTGTTGGAAAAAATGTTTGAACTGTCTGCGTGTGTTGTGAGAACGTTGTATATATCGAGCTCCTAGACAATTTCTGTTAAAAGATGGGTCCTAAGAAAACATTTGGATGCTTCTAACGGCCAGTTGGAACCGTAACAATCACATGAATGCGCCTGTCAGGACTGTAGGAAACCCAGATTAAATCAGCTCTCTCCAATAGTGTTAATGCGAATGGAAGGGGTTGATTTTTACGAAATTCAAAAGCTAGTTTGTCGGAGGAGTTCGTTAGAATAAGTTGTCGGAAGACGTTGAGGAGAATGTCGCTATTTGGCGTGGGTGGTTGATATTGTGGCCAGGAAGTTGAATAGTAGAGTAAGAAAAAGGTATAAAGACTTGTAAAAAATGCGAACTCTGCCAGTGTTGTTGGTTGCTGTATCTGGAATATTTTTAATAGACTGGTGCCCACGGATGAATTATATTGTGATCGGTCAATAATTGTGACCATAGTAACATTGACCGGTGTCCACGTTCAGAACATCTTGGTACCTGGCAAATTTATATATATATATATATATATATATATATATATATGATCTCTCGCATACCAGCACACACTCACTTCATACAGGCTTAAAGAGCACTAGGTTGCACTCACACTTTGCTTTCAGAACCACCTCTTCTCGATGATATTACTCTCACAGCGACTTCCTCCAAACAAATAACCCTGCTGACAGACAGATTTCCACGACGAAACTCCTACCGACTGCTGATGACTGCTGACTGATGATTCCTCTCGGCCACCTAAATTGGCCTCCACCAACGCTCTCTCCTGAATGCAAACTCACTGACTTATAAAATTGTTTCGGCCACTTTAACTTGGCCCACCTTCAACGCTCTCTCATCACCCCTCTGACTGGCTGATTGACTATATAAAATTGTTTCGGCCCCTTAACTTGGCCCTGCGTCAGTCATGCGGACCGCCGCCAACGCTCACTCCCAACTGTCTCCTCCTTGCACCTTTTTTTTAGTAATAGGCTGCATGAGGGTAATCCACGTTGTGGCAACTCCCCTTTAATAGTATAGGAAGGGATTTGAAAGGGCGGATGCGGTAGGGTAGAGGAAGGTAGCCAAGGGTTAACTAGGGCCCCCGAGCTATGGTTTAAGGATCCTACCCGGCAACTCGCCTGAAAGTGATGCAGGGAAAAACCCTAGAAAACTTGCATCAGGTAGGTCGGGCATTTGGTACTTGTCTCACGCCCTTCCGGTATCGGGAGAGGATTTTGCTGTGGGGACGCAGCATTCCCTTCTCGTGCCAATCATAATTTACTGTCTAAACTTCTTGTCGTTTACCGTCTTGTGTTATATTCCTTTTCAGTCATTATGACAAATGTCGTCCTCCATCATAGGACATCAGACACTGAAAGTTTACACATTTCAATTAGACTTTTGTTTCATTCAAATCTTTCATTCGTCCCATTTGTTTTAGAATTTACGAAATATAATTCTAAATTATGTTCGATTTTATTTACTTCCTTAGTCGCCTTACTGTTTCATAATTATATCAATTCGTTTTGTGATTGTTTCAGATGGTTATTTCTTTGTTTGGTGCCTTCAGAATGCATATTGCTTAATACAATCGAAATTATCGACCAGTTTAACAGACAAAAAACAGAAATTAATTTATCAAAACAAATTTTGATATTCAATTTTTTGCTGACTTGACCATAATATGGCAATACAATAAACTGTTTTTCAGCTCTTTCTTATAAATAATGTCTATTGTACTAATTTTGCAATTATATTTATTGATTCTTTTATATGTATGTTTGTTAATAAAGTTTATAGGGTAAGCATTATTGATTAAAATATTTTTAACAATTTTAATGTTTTGTGAGTGGTATATGGGATTAGACAACAGTAAGGCTTTGTGTATGAGATTATACACCATAGCTTTTTTCTGGTGAATAGGGTGGCTGGATAGAAAATTGCGGACTCGTCCTGAATACGTTGCTTTACGGAACCAATTAGTATCAATGGAGTCATTGTTATTAATGACACATATATCTGAGAAATTAATTTTTTTATTATTTTCCATTTCATATATGAATTGGAGTTTATCATGGTAATTATTAAAAAATTTGATGATGTATATTTCATTATTGCTTACTATATGTCATCCATATATCTAAAGTATTTAATAGGTTTGTTTTATAGTTTACTAGCTGGGTGCCCGGCGTTGCCCGAGATGTCATTTATCTATAACCATCCATAAGACTCCAATTTTGGTTACTTTTGCGCTATTTTTATGTAAAGCTCCTCGAACCCTATCCCTAAATGTGTTCACCTCCCCGCCCATGCCGAAGGGGGATGAAGTCATTGACTAAATATATCGCCAGTTTTTACATGTTAGAAGATGACCACCCCCACAAATATGCGATAATGAAAAACAATGTATTCCACGCAAAAATCGGCCGATTACATTGTCTGAAAATTTATTCCCCCGCCCAACACCTCCCAAACCCGTCGCGTTTCCCAGGTTGTCACAATTAGATTCAGCGACATTCATAGTCTCTGAATTGATTCGAATCTCGATTGTTTTTGCGGGATTTTATTTAACGTACCTCCACCCCACCCCTAAGCTTGCTCCCCTCACAGGGGTTAAATTATACACAAACAACATCGGTATAAATACTTTCAAAGTAATTAACCCCAGGAAATAATTATCGACCGTTTAACATGTTTGAAATTTTTCACCCCCGACCACTCCCGCTTCGGGGACTTAAACGGTCAAGTTTAATGTCATAATTAAAATCAGTGACAATCCCGATAGTTTCTGGTTTCTTTTTATGTAATGCTACTTCACGCCCACCCTTAAGGGTGCACCCTTATGAGTCCGAAAGGGGTTGAAATTATTCACAGAGAACATGTAGGGAAATTTTATTAATCTAATTCATCCCGAAATATATTTAATCGACGCAAAAAACAGCCGGTCAACTCATCCCAACCCAGCCGATACCCGCGCGTTGTCCAGATTGTCATAAATAAATTCAGGGACATCCATTACCTTCGATTTGACTCGAATCTCGGTTGTTTTCCCGTTGTTTTCAAGGAAATCCCCTCCAGCCCCACCCCTATCATGCCTACAAACAACATCGGTAGAAATACTATCAACGTCAATGGTCCCGGCATTTATTTATTCCACGCTAATATCGATGATTTAATATGTTAGAAAATTTCCATCCCATCCACTCCCGCCTCTCGGGGCTAAATGGGAAATTTGATGCTATAATTGAACTGGACAACATCCATAACCTTGGATTTTACTCCAATCTCGGTTGTATTCGCGTTATTTTATTGCAGCTTTCCTCCACCCAACACCTAAAAATGCTCTACTGATAATCCCGACCCGCTTCTGGGGATGGTAGACGCGTCTCACCCCAACAGTCGGTAGAAACATTATCAATATCTGTGACCCCTAAAAATATTTATCCGACTGAAATATCGACTGTTTTAGCATGTTTAAATATTTCAACCCCCGTCCGCCCCCAATTCTGGAGGTGGTAGACGCGTCTCACCCCGACAGTGTTTGTTTCCTGGTCGCAAAGAACACGTGTACGAAATTTGGTGAAATTTGATCCACCGGTATAGATTTGTATTCTCCACCCCAAACGCTAGGGGTGCTCTTTCCCCAGGGTGTAGAGGTTGAAAATTATATTCAGATATCATCAGTGGAAACACTATAAATATCTTTGACCCCTAAACATATTTGTCCGACTGAAATATCGACTGTTTTAGCATGTTTAAATATTTCCACCCCCGTCCACCCCCGTCCACCCCCGCTTCTGGGGGTGGTAGACGCGTCTCACCCCGACAGTGTTTGTTTCCTGGTCGCAAAGAACACGTGTACGAAATTTGGTGAAATTTTCTCCAGCGGTGTAGATTTGTATAACGAACATACAAATATACAAACATACAAATATACAAACATACAAATATACAAACATACAAACATACATACATACATACACTCATTTTTATTTATAAAATTAAACGTCGTTATTAATGGAAACAACATCGGTTAAAATAGTATGAACAACACCACCCCTTAATCTGCTACTTTCCCGTGGTGGAAAGGGTTGAATTTTTACTCATATCACATCGGTAGACACACTATAAATCTAGTTTACCCATAAACACATAACATTTTGGCAGTTTTAGAATAATAGACAATTCTCACCCCCAGCCCTAACCAAGCTCACCAGTAATGTCTCAAGGGATTTATCTTTATAACAACATCTGTTGAAATACTATTCACGTATTTCTCCTCCAAGAACGCGCAAGAACTGACTATTTATCTTCCCTTCCAACACCCACCCTTTCGGGTTAAATCGGCAATTAAAAATATTTATCCGAAGTAAACTCACTGACATCCATAACCTTCGATTTGACTCCAAACTCGGTTGTATTCGCGTTATTTTTCTGTAAAGCAACTCCACTTCAAACCCTAAGGGTGCCCTTTTCCCAGGGCGTAGGAGATGAATATTATATTCAGATAACATCGGTAGAAACACAATCAATATCTTTGACCCCGAAAATATTTATCCAAATCTAATACCTGCAGTTTCAGCATGTTTAAGTATTTCAACCCCCGTCCACCCCCGCTTCTAGGGTTGGTAGACGCGTCTCACCCCGACAGTGTTGTTTTCCTGGTCGCAAAGAACCCGTGTACGAAATGTGGTGAAATTTGCTCTACCGGTGTAGATTTGTATAACTAACATACAAATATAAAAAAAAAAAACATAAGATATAAAAGCTTTTTAAAAGAGTATAAAAAGCAATGGTTCTGAAACACTTTTATTTTTGACTAAACGTCGTTATTAATGGAAACAACATCTATTAAAATAGTATGAACAACACCACCCCTAAATCTGCTACTTTCCCGTGGTGGAAAGGGTTGAATTTTTACTCATATCACATCGGTAGAAACACTATCAATCTAGTTTACCCATAAACACATAATATTTTGGCAGTTTTAGAATAATAGACAATTCTCACCCCCAGCCCTAAGCAAGCTCACCACTAATGTCTAAAGGGATTTATATTTTCAACCCACCCCTAAATCTGCTACTTTCCCGTGGTGGAAAGGGTTGAATTTTTACTCATATCACATCGGTAGAAACACTATCAATCTAGTTTACCCATAAACACATAATATTTTGGCAGTTTTAGAATAATAGACAATTCTCACCCCCAGCCCTAAGCAAGCTCACCACTAATGTCTAAAGGGATTTATATTTTCAACAACACCCGTTGAAATAGTATTCACGTAATTCTCCTCCAAGAACGCGCAAGAACTGACTATTTATCTTCCCTTCCAACCCCCACCCTTTCGGGTTAAATGGGCAATTAAAAATATTTATCCGAAGTAAACTCACTGACATCCATAACCTTCGATTTGACTCCAAACTCGGTTGTATTCGCGTTATTTTTCTGTAAAGCAACTCCACCCCAAACCCTAAGGGTGTCCTTTTCCCAGGGCGTAGGAGATGAATATTATATTCAGATAACATCGGTAGAAACACAATCAATATCTTTGACCCCGAAAATATTTATCCAAATCTAATACCTGCTGTTTTAGCATGTTTAAGTATTTCAACCCCGTCCACCCCCGCTTCTGGGGTTGGTAGACGCGTCTCACCCCGACGGTGTTTGTTTCCTGGTCGTAAAGAACACGTGTACGAAATTTGGTGAAATTTGCTCCAGCGGTGTATATTTGTACTCTCCACCCCAAACGCTAGGGGTGCTCTTTCCCCAGGGTGTAGAGGTTGAAAATTATATTCAGATATCATTAGTGGAAAGACTATAAATACCTTTGACCCCTAAAAATATTTATCCGACTGAAATATCGACTGTTTTAGCATGTTCAAATATTTCCACCCCCGTCCACCCCCGCTTCTGGGGGTGGTAGGCGCGTCTCACCCCGACAGTGTTGTTTTCCTGGTCGCAAAGAACACGTGTACGAAATTTGGTGAAATTTGATCCACCGGTATAGATTTGTATTCTCCACCCCAAACTCTAAGGGTGCCCTTTTCCCAGGGTGTAGGGGATGAAAATTATATTCAGAAAACATCGGTAGAAACACCATCAATATCTTGGACCCCTAAAAATTATTATCCGACTAAAATATCGGCTTTTTTAGCATGTTTAAATATTTCAACCCCCGTGCACCCCCGCTTCTGGGGGTGGTAGACATGTCTCACCCCGACAGTGTTTGTTTCCTGGTCGTAAAGAACACGTGTACGAAATTTGGAGAAATTTGCTCTAACGGTGTAGATTTGTATAACGAACATACAAATATACAAACATACAAACATACAAACATACAAACAAACAAACAAACATACAAACAAACATACAAACAAACATACAAACATACATACACTCTTTTTTATTTATAAGATTTAAACAATGAGTTTCTAAGGCTCTCATAACAAACTCCGAAAAAATGGGAGATAACGAGGATCCCATTCGAGAACCTTCTATCTGTTGGTAGCATTTATCATCAAATTGGAAAAATGTTGAATGTAATATTATATTAAGTGCAATTTCCATTTCATTCAAACATGTCATGTTCCTTTGGAATTTGTAAATTTGATACTATTAATGAACTCTAAACTATTTTTAACCGTGTAGTTGGTCTCATTTAAACCAATTTCAAAAATATTTTTTAAATTTTGGAAAAACTGTGTAGAGGGCTACCTCTTGATGACACAATAAGTCTATAAGGATTATTTGGTTTATGAATTTTTCGGAGTCCATAAGCCCGAGACAAGTTAGCTGAAGTTATAAACAAATGGTTAAATTCAATTTCATTAATGTACTTATTAATCTACCAACTTTATTAAGTCCTTATAGTTCCCAATAACGTTTTTTAGTGGGTCTATAGTAATAAGTTTGTATGTTGAGTCAATTGTTGTTAATGTAACCCAATTTGTTCACCAAAACTGTTACATTACCTTTATCAGCTTTGGTAAACATTAAATTTGGATTATCTTTCATGAATTAGTTGGTATCACTGATATATTGTAGTAATTGTTTTTCGGTGACCGGTATGTGTGTATTTCTTTTAGATGTTTTTTGAGCGTTATTATTTACTTGAACCAACTTTTTACAAATTGTATTTTTAATGTCATTAGAAGTTGTGTTCAATATTTATTATATTTCTTTTATATTTTCTGTTACGTCCTTTTTTCCTTAAATTAAATTTTTCACCTAGTGAAACAACTTCTTTTACAGCTAGAGGCATTGTATTATCAGTGAGATTCACAAACCATTTATCATTATTAACCTTAACATTCAATTTTCCAACATTATCTTTCTCAATAAGATTATCAAGTTTTTTTATTTGTTATTAAGATATGTTTCAAAATGTTACTTTCTTCTTCTTCTTTTATTGTCACTATAACCAAATGTGAGTTTTGGCCTTATTAACAATTTTCTTCCATTCCGCCCTCTCCTGTGTCAGTCTCCGCCATCCTCTTACTTTCATGGTTAGTGTATCCTTCTTTATGTCATCTACCCATCTTGTCCGGGGTCTCCCCCTTTTCCTCCTCCCAACTGGCTTCCAGTTCATAATCCGTCTAGGTGTTCGGAAGGGCGTGGGACAAGTACCCAACGCCCGACCTACCTGATGCAGGTTTTTCTAGGGTTTCCCTGCATTTCTTTAGGCGATTGCCGGATAGGATCCTTAAAATATAGTCCGGGGGCCCTAGTTAACCCTTGGCTACCTTCCTCTACCCTTCCGCATCCCCCCTTTAAAATCCCTTCATATGATATTAAAGGGGAGTTGCCCAACGTGCAGCCTGTTGTCCTAAAAAAAATAACCTGATGGAGTATGAAAAAGAAATGTCCAAGAACAACGCATTGCACAAAATGCGTGATTGCTAATTGAAGGTTTTTGAGATAACATTCTGTTGCCGAATTTAACAAGAACAAAGTAACGTTTTTGTAGTCTGTTAGATGTCTCGCTTATAATGTTGTATTATATCCTTTATTCTCATGTATTTATTAAAAACTTTATATGTATGAGTTTTGCCGTTCCCACCCGCCAATCATTTACGTCGTAATGCCTTTCGTTGCAATTTTCATATTGATTTTCGGAAAACTACACTGGTTTATCCTTTTGCCAATAATACTTTTGATTTCATTTAATTAATAATAATGACTGAAAATCTTCTGTTGGAAAAAGCAAAGCATACATAATGCGTCCCAGCGCCAAATACATTGAATTGCCAGCGACATGTGAGGCCCCTTTAATATTTTTCTTTCATTACAATTTTAAAGGTGAGTTTGAAAGTAAGCAACTTACGGGTACGGGTACTTCAATTGATGAAAAGGCGCCAGTCTGGCGTATGTCTTAATCGTACAACAGTTATAATCATATCGGCAATTGAACCCAAGATAAGATACGAACTATTCTTTGCACTCTCGATATTTAATGCTTTTGAAATGACAAGAAGAGCCTAGAGCGACACAACTACACTTGTCAGTTTTCAAAAGTCAATCTATTTAGCACCTGACGAAAGGAACAAGGATCCCAGAAACGTTGTGTGGCATTTATATTACCTCTTATTTTTAATCAGGCGTAAATATTTTCATTTTAACATTTGACGCCTAGCCTTTAATAGCGTCTTCTATTTGTTTTATGTTTTACCAACTGACAAGTGCAGTTGTGTCTTCTTAGCACTTGACGAAAGGAAAAAGGATCCCAGAAACTTTGGGTATAATATATATATATATTACATTCTCCTCTGAATTGGCTTTCTTTCTTATTTTATTCTTCAATACTTTTCTTCCCAAAAATCCAATATATTGTAACGTGAAAGAGTGTTTCCCCGAAATACTGTACAGCGCGAGGGATGACCGCTGTGGTAGGGGTAAGGCCTGTTTTTAGGTAAGGGCGGACAACAGCTGGAAAGCAAGAAGGGTCAGTAGTTGTGGACTAGCTGGACTGGAGAGACGGTGGACGTGTATAAAAGTGGGAAAACGTGGAGCCAGAGAGTGTTGGCCGGTGACGCCTGCAAGAGCTGATTAATCCAGACGCCGACGTCACCTCTAGTAAGTGTATGTAATAAAGTCATGTATACGCAACGCAGTAGTGATTCGCGAGCTTCCAACTTTCATTAAATTGTATTAATAAATTACCTAAATTTTTACATGTGTTCATTTAATAGAGCCCTTTGCCAGCAAAGTTGGGAACTCAACACACACATTTTTGTGTTCTGACATCCCGCAAGGGTAAGCAGGTTTCAATATACCACTGTGAACAAAAAGTAAGGTGAATTTATTTATAAAATATAAATTCTTTATTTATTCTTCCACAATTTCATCCCCTTCAAAACAATCCCTGTCCGATAAAACGCACTTTTTTCAACGCTTTTTCCAGTCCTCGAAACAGTCGGAATAGTCTTTTCCCAGTATAGCCTTCAAGACCTTCTTCGATTCGGGTTTTATCTCCTCAATCTTGTCAAAACGACGTCCCCGCATTGGCCTTTTGAGTTTGCTGAATAGCCAGAAGTCGCAAGGAGCCAAATCAGGCGAATACGGTGGTTGCGGAACGATATGAGTCGAGTTTTTGGCAAAAAAGTCGCGAAGAACCAATGCAGTATGACATAGTGCATTATCGTGATGAAGGAACCAACAGTTGTTCGCCCATAATTCCGGCCGTTTCAGACGAATAGCTTCACGCAAACGACGCATAACGCTCAAATAATATTCTTTGTTGACAGTTTGGCCCGGCGGAAGGAATTCATAGTGTACCACACCACAAAAATCAAAGAAAACTGTCAACATGACCTTGATTTTCGATCCACTTTGACGTGGTCTTTTCGGTATCGCTTCACCTTTTGCACGATATTCCCTTGATTGGTCAGTGGTTTCAGGGTCGTATGCGTAAATCCAAGTCTCGTCTCCTGTAATGAAGCATTTTAAGTGGTCCTGATAGTCAGAAGCAAAGTTTCATACACATCAACGCGACGATTTTTTCCAAAATATTGAGTGATTTTGGCACCAATCGAGACTTGACGCGTTTGAGACACAAAACATTCTTCAAAATGGTTTGGGCTGAGCCAAATGATATTCCAACACTATCAGCGAGATCTCTAATTGCCCATCGACGATTTTCCAGCACCAAATCTTTGATTATTTGGGCGTGGCCCTCGTCGGTAGACGTTGATGGTCGTCCAGAGCGCGGTTCGTCTTCAACGCGTTCTCGGCCCTCTTTAAACTCGTTGTACCACTTATAAACGTTTTTTTGTGCCATAGTTTGATCACCAAAGAACTTCAGCATCATTTACAACGTGTCCGCACAAGAATATTCGTTCCGCAAACAAAATTTGATGTAAGTTCTTTGCTCAACAAATTCACCCATTGCAAAAATCGAAAAATTCAATTTTGGTTGTTTACAAAACACGTGTAACTCCGAGATAATTAAACCTTTTAACAAACAGACGCTTGGCAAATATTATAGACAGTCCTACCAACCTAGGAAAAAAAATTACCTGCCTTCGTAATACCCGGGAGTTTTAAATGACAATTTCACCTTACTTTTTGATCACAGTGGTATATCATCTTATTCACAAAATAATTTAGAGTCCACCCTTATACTCTTTTACCATACTTTTACACCGCCCACTAGACTATCTACTTCCGTCAATTTCGTACCTGTCGTCAGGCTTGATGTACCAGTCCCACCTATTATGTCATCACCGTCGAGCTGTCTTATTGTCTCGTTGATTCGCGTTTAGTCTCTCTGCTTTTATGTTTACACGACTACAAAGTGCTGATGGTCAATAACTGAAGAGAAAGGTGAGAAAATACACTACTACATGGACAATGCCTGAAGAACATACAAGAAAATGCTGATAATAAAGAAACGTGGCAATGGTTGAAAAATTAACTCTCAAGAAAGA
Organism: Zhengitettix transpicula; assembly: GCA_037074705.1. Classification (NCBI taxonomy): domain Eukaryota; kingdom Metazoa; phylum Arthropoda; class Insecta; order Orthoptera; family Tetrigidae; genus Zhengitettix; species Zhengitettix transpicula. The sequence continues at coordinate 180,091,624 of CM073591.1, read as the reverse complement.
AACGGAGTGTCTCTTATTATCAGCTCAAGATCTCGCACTAGGAGCAAATACAATAAACACTTGATTTGACAAGAGTCAGAAGGATATGCCGACCATAAAAATATGTTGAAGAAACTGTTGACCTGATATGTGAATGCAAGAAGATTGCACAAACAGACCACCATAAGAAGCATAAGAAGATGACCACTTATTCACGCATATTTATACAAAATGTACAATTTTTCATCAAACAAAACTTGTTGTGAACATTAAAAAGACAAAAAATTGAAAATGAACATACAAAGATTCTGATGGACTTTCAAATTCAAAAGACCTTGGAGCACAACACCCCGGTCATCGCTGTATTCGGTTCATATTTTCAATTAATTTCAAAGCATCGTGGGCCACTAAAAATACCTCGGGGGCTGCCAGGTTGACGCCCCTGTATTAGGGTGTATCAGAAACCGGCGCCATTTAAATTCCCGTCTGTTTGTCAGGCTGTTTTCGTTATCTTTTCACAAGACACGATCGGATCGATTTCGAATAAATCAGAAGATTTTTCGTTGTTATACAAACCAGTGAGTAATTATTTGAGGTTATTTTATTTATTAATACACCATTAGATAAAGTAATAACCTAAAATTTAGTCTGGGACACGTTTTTGGAACGTAAACAATATCTTTGTTGTCAAGAGTAGGCGATAAGTAATCATACTCAATAAATGCCAATAAATATTAACTTTCGCAGGTTTTCCCGGTGAACGATTGATTAATTAACTCTGCCACTTACAATTTGACTAAATACACAGCCAAGAAATTGAACCCACACGTAGGAAATTGTGAGCATCATGTCACGAACTCTGCCGAATTTGTCGTCACCCTCAGTGAAATTGTCCTCGAACTGCGGGAGAATAAAAAGACCCTGATAATGAAGACTCGTCTGATAAACTCGCCTTTCTTCCGTTCCTGGGCCGCACTACATCGCGAATCGGAAGACTTTTAGCCAAACACGACATAAAAACAGTGTTTCGGCGGATTAATAACCTCTGAGACTCCTTACGCGCAATCAAGGACAACTTTGGGCTTAGAACTTCAGGAGTGTGCTCGATTTCCTGTGAATGCGGCTCCACATACATTGTGCTAACAACCAGAATGATGGAAGAAAGAATTGTGGAACGCGAGAGGAATCTTCTCTTTTTTTTATGCTCTATTTTCTTTACAATCTGTCTATTGACATTTAGTAAAGTTTGTAATATATTAAATAAATTCCTTGAAGTCTATTGATTGCTTCATTAACTAAAATAAAGTTTTAACTTATGTATAAGTAACATAATATAGAAAAAAATAATAATTATTTAGGTATACGTGATAGGTCTGAAGGTTTCAAGCTTTTGGTCGTCGTATGTTGTCATCTGCTTCGAACAAACACTTAGCAAGTTTGATTGGATGTTCACTAACTCTGTCACGATATTGAACACTAAATTTATGTATTGGTTCACTAACAGTGTCTATTCCTAGATCACTAATGATGACGTTGTTCGGAACGTACCATGGCGCGTTGATAAATGTTCAGCACCACACATCAACTTGAATTAGTTGACTGAAGAGATAAGGTGGAATAAAATAAACTTAATTCCTGATATAAATATATCTCTATATTTTTCTTTAGAATTTTAATAAATTGTCATGACTTAATCCAGGGTCTAGCTGGGCCTAACGGTGTATTGATTTCCAGTGGCAGGAAATTGCATGATTTAAATTTTTCTTTTATATAATTATAAATTAAATTTCCTTGACGTCTGTACCTCGCGTCACAATGGCTTCCGCTGCTCCGGTGTTGACCTTACAGGCGACTTGGATTCACTCGTGGTCAAGCAGTGACGGCTTCACCTATGGGCGAAATATTTCCGGGTTCCCTTCCGGATACCTCATACACGTGGACAGGATTGCAAGATTTTATTGTCTTGTATCACTTAGACAACTTGCCAAGCTATACACAAGTCCCGTGTTGTCCGCAGTGTCTCCTCCTTACACCCTCAACCACATCCGCCGTTCTCTCTCCAAGACGTGAGCATCCACCCCCGCGTATCATTATACGACACTGACCATGTTGTCAAGTCGCCCAGCAACTCTTAAGCCACCGTGAAACGGCCGGTCTCACTACCCGAACTAAAATGATCGTTACAGTTCTTAGCACTTTGGATTGAAATCTTTTCAGAATATTTATGATGGAGTTGCAAGCCGTGCCCCATAATTGTACCCCATGACTCCGCACTGGATTGAGAATGGTTTTGCACAGGAGGATCTTGTTTTCTGTTGACAGCTGTGAACGCCTTCCTAGCAGCCAGTACGTGCTACGAAGTTGTACATCAAGATATTTCCTCTTTTCTTATATGATTTTTCCATGTCAACCTTCTATCCCAATGGAGTCCCAGATATTTTCCTATATCTGTTTGTGGAATTTGTTGCCCATTTAATTGGACTGGTGGACAAGTTTCTCTCGTCAGCGTGAAGGTTACATTTGAGCTGTTTATTTTTACGCGCCATCGTTTGAGCCAGGTTTGTAATTTATTTAGGTATTCTTGTAGGAGTTGGGACGCTTCAACTGGGTTTTGATTCGATGCGAATACAGCTGTGTCATCTGCGAATTTTGTTAGAGGTGGGTAAGTCCGACGTGTATATACAGTATGAGTCCGAGGACACTTCCTTATGGAACTCAAGAATTTATTGGATATAAGGGTGTAATTGTATCACAAAATTTTATTTGAAAGTGCCTATTCTTAAGAAATGAGCGAAGTAAGAGGTAGATGTTGTTTTTTAGCTTGTAAAGTAGCCCAACGTGCCAAACCTTGTCAAAGGCTTGGGTCACATCTAGGAATCCAACTTTATAAATCTCGGTTTTCATAACACGGAATCAACATGGAACACCAAATAAGTTCCTGAATACACAAGTATTAAACAGAGCCCGTGGTTATTGGGACAGCGCCATCTTTGAAGCTCTCCAGAACAAGCAAGAGATTCCAGTATTAATAGAGACACCGGCTAACAGCATGAGACCTTCTAGTGTTGCTAACCAACAACGACGCGGGCAAAGCTCGGGCGCAGAACAGTGCGATTGGTGGGGATGTATTGTACGGCCTAGGGCGGCCAATCAGTAGCCGGCGCAAGATTCAACATATAAAAAGGCAGTAAAAATCGCCCGGAATAGTCATGCCATCTGGAAGATGTCGACGGGGATTGTCGACGAAACGTCGTGTATTTAAGTTACCCAACCGGGTGACGTTGTAAATCCTAGCACTCTTCTAACAGTAAATATTAAATCCTAAAATAAATTGATATGAGAACAATGAGCTATTAACAAGTCATTAATCATAAGAAATACAGCCAACCAAGTCTATCTTGTGTACGCCGTAGACTAGGGGAGGCCAAACTTTTTCAGACCATGCGCCAATTGTTTGACAGTTGTGTACAGATGCGTCATGTAACTCGAGCACTTTTTATACCGACTAACGTTCATGGTTAGAGGTTGGTAAATAGAGATACAGATAGAATGTACTTCGTTTAAGGGAGGAAAAGGAATAATTCAATCACGCAATTATATAAATTAACGCTGTTTATGAACTACAATATAAAATATTCAGCCATGATCTTCCTGTACAAGAGGGTGATAGCTTCACGATAGTGCTACAGTGGCCAGAGAGTCTAGTTAACTCTGGACCACAGTTGTTGGCACTAACAGTGAAAAACCATGGAACTTGGATTTTTTTGTTCTCTATGTTTGTTATAAGGAGTCCTGGCCCTGGCGATGTGTAACGTTTTTAATAGAAGTATGTTAATAGTCATAATTAACAACTATTAATGATTTAATTATTTTATGTAAAATAATACCTATTGCAGCACATAAACATTACTTATCATTAATGAAACTTTTGAGCTTGTTTGGATTTCACTAGTCTTTTAATGTTTGGTGTTAAATTTTTTACTCAAAACAGCAGAGAATTCTTCAAATTTGAATCAGTTCTTCGTGACTTCGTTTTTCTTTTAATCAATTTCATTGGCGAAAATTCTTGTTAACATCCGAATGTCGTACCAAAGTAACATAATTTTTTTTTTCAAATATTCTTAGCTCTGGGAAATGTTTACATGGAAACGTACTTGAGAAATTAAATATGTCAGAATCATTTTGGTCTAGTGAACTTTAATTTGTTTTCAAATCAATCAGTTCCATTTGTATGTTACTAGGCATCTGCATTATGTTTTGTGGAAATTGGTTTATAAAGGCGAGAATAAAGTTTACATCTTCAGAAAAATCATGAAAATGACTTTCAAATGTCACTTGGAATACCTTTATTTTTTCAATATATTCGTTCAAATTTCTACTAATCGCTGAACATTCACTCTTCTGTTTTCAGCATGGAAAAGGACGTAAATAGTAATTTTCTAACTGGCAGATGAACAGTTTTAATTTCATTTCAAATGAATGATACTATTTACTAAGCTAGTTTTAAATTTAGATAATTGTCATGGCTAGTAATATGAACTAAATATGCCAATTTGTTGTCAAATAATACAGTTATTTCATCAGGTAGTTCATTTTCGTGTTCTAAAAAGTTATAAATAGCTTTTTTTTCTATTTTCCAAAATACATTCAGGTGCAAGGATGTAATGCGCCAAAGTTCAGCCATACCCTGTCGTGGTCAAATCTTTCTCCCGAAAGATAACCTTAGCATTAAGAATTGTGCACAATGAACGAGTATTCAGATAGTAAAGTCGAAATGAGGAAACCAAAAGAGTATCAAAATGCATTACATTTTTTCAAAAAGCTTCGCGATAGCTTAGTGGAAGTCATTGACTAGTTGGACCCGGCTTACAGGGCATCAGTTCCTTATCTCTGATTGAGATTTGTATAGGCTCCCTGTGATATAATAGCCCTGAAACACGCTCTACTTTGTAAAGACATTATGCTGAACGCTACAGACCAACATTCTAAAATATACGAGTACATTCCAGCAATGGTTCTAAAGTGCAGTGTTTTTTTAACGGGAAAGTGGTTAGGATATTAGTTTTTTCTGCCAAGGTGCAATGATTATTGAACACACCTATTATATACAATGCATTTTCATATTACAAAAATGTTATCGTTTTTTAATGTATAAGAAACACTAATTTATTGTTAATTCTTTTAAGAAACGTATTGTATAATAGAATAATTTTTTTTGCTATTATATCCCGTACTGTTTTCCTACAAGACTTACTGATCTCCCAATTTTAAAAAAATATCTACTAAAATACTACAAAATTTGATCAGTACAGTTTATTCATCTTTAATGTTTCTAAATTATGTTGGGTAATGATTTATAACTTGACGCCGCTTGTTTGGAATTGTCTTTTTGTATTGAATACCCGGCTATTGTTATTAAGTTTAAATCGATGGCTAAAGCTTATTCTAAATTAAACCATGAAATATTTCCCAAGATGCGAAAGGTACGTAAGTAATTGAATTTGCTTAAAATTCAACGATGATATTTAAGAATAAAGTAATTAGAAGAAAGTCATAAAAAGGTTATGAATTTCCGTAATACCAGGCATAGTTAATTGAAGATTATATCTGTTCATATCCAATATCTCACTTATGCAAACTAAATGCCAGTAGATGATATATGCCAATGTCTCATGAAACAAGATAACTACAGAAGTGAGTTATAAGGGCAAACACTTTAAGATAAACACCCTTCGTTAAGTTCAGATTTCTTCATTTGAGACTCTTTTCCATAGATTTAATTCATAACTGACAAGTCTGACTATAAAGTTCCATTTTATTTCCAAAACGCAGATGGTTTTTTCATATTGGAAGATATTTATCTCATGAAAAGTTACATTTTTTGTCAACACTCACCCTCGTTGCAAACAGGACGTTAACGTGGAATGATCTTGAGTGAATATGATCCATGGCTAAAGAAACGGAGGCAGCAGATGGTTCTAAATTGCCATAATGAACCGCAGACTCGCCCAAATCTAAACACACTGTAACACTAAAGATCTCTCGTCAATGCCGCGAGTTTGATAACTTTTATCTCGTTTTGCTTCGGCCTTTCCTAGTTTTATGTTAAGATCTCAGTTAATTGATTTCTGTATTTTAGGCACTTTTAATTCAATAAATTTGTCAGAATATAATTATTTTTTTCTGAGATCAATAAATATGGCTTTTTCTTTAATTACACATTATATTTGAGAGTTGAACAGTTTTCCGTTGTTTCAAATTGTTTGTGAACGAAAACCATAATCATTGATACAGTTACAACAAATATGTCAATTTTTTTTAGATAAATTACGATTAGCTCAACGTGCTGGAACGACTGTTCTCATAAAACTAATCGTCTTCGTTCTTGCCACGGAAAGGTTTCTAGCCGCAATTAAAAGAATACGATTCAGATTTTAATTAATTATCGCCATTCGGGAAACAAGTCAAAAACTGGAATTCACTCTCTTATTTGACACCAGGATTTATATACCGTATTCCAATATTGTATATTCAGACACTTATCGGTTTTATTGAATGTATTTATTACATGAATGTGCTCGAGAATTAAACAGGGCGATTCAAAACTAATTTACAGAACCCAGTACATTGAACTGCCAAAGACGCAAGTTATCACGTATTATACGTAAAACCCTGCACAGCTTCATAACGAGGAAACCATAGGTTTTGCATGACGGTTGATTGGAAAACAGAGTTTGTAAGATAAAACTCAGGTGCTAAGTGTAAATAGTAGAAGTCGATAAACATCATTGGCGTTTATCAAGAAATGCGAAACACGGACAAGACAAGGCCGCTGCACAAGTTTCTTTAGACTAATTTGAGATGTAATTAAAGTTTATTCGAAATCGGTAGTACCGTTTTATCGTGAAAAGCGTCTAAATTAGCGTCACCTCTGACAGGAATTTACATTAAGTCGGTTTGGGTCCCCTTATACATGACGCACTAAATTCACTCTAATTTAAAGCAATGTACAGACAAGATTATTATTTTTTTCTATATATTTCCTATGAAATTAATTATTCCTGGCATTAAATGTTCAAGTGAAAACCATACTTTTGAAAAATCAAGATAATATTAGATGCTGTGTTACTGCAACTGACATGTAGCTTGGGTAGACAATAGCAAGCAGTATGGATGTCCATAGAGGAGTTTTTTTCCATATATATATATATATATATATATATATATATATATATATTAGGGTAACAGGCTACATGAGGGTAATTCACATGGTGGCAACTTCCCTTTAATAGCTTAGGAAGGGATCTGAAAGGGGGAATGCGGAATGGTAGAAGAAGGTAGCCAAGGGTTAACTAGGGCCACCGGGCTATAGTTTAAGGATCCTACCCGGCATTCGCCTAAAAGTAATGCAGGGAAAACCCTAGAAAAACCTGCATCAGGTCGGTCGGGCATTGGGTACTTCTCCCACGCCCTTCCGATAGCGGGAGAAGAGTTTGCTGTGGGGACGCAGCATTCCCTTCTCCGTACCTCGACCAGTTTAGGAGGCAGCTGGCCGACTGTTCCGATTGTAACAGCGAACAACTCTTACCGTATGCCCAAGGTCTGTGACCCCGGAACATACACTTCTCAAAACAGGCCGAGGTGCCTCGGCTTGTGGGAACCTTAGTTCACAAACGGAGAGTGGAAAAGGCATCCCCAAAGGTAGCCCCTTCCTGTCTCTCCTATAAGGTTCCTGCGAGAGAACATCCCTCGCAGGTACTGCCTGCGAGAGAATAGCCGTCGCAGACCTCCACTTGCTCATAGTAAATTTATCATTATCAATTAATATTCGTCTGCGAGGCTCAATCCTCGCTTCTCAGGTACTCGCAGAAACGAAATAACTCAAGCGCGGCTTCCCTTTGTGCAGATTGAAATATTGTGACTGATTAGGCTAAATATTTGGTTACAAGAATCTAGTACGTTCGTGCTAGACGCTCCACCAGATGGGCACTTTGACGGACGTGTCTTCTCGTACCCCTGGATTCGGCCCTGTCACTCCTTTTGGGGATGTAACTAATTAAGTTATTCAGATTTATGGGAGCATAAATATGAATCCTATTGGATAAAAACAGCAGAATCCAAGTACTGAGCGTAGGACAATTTTAGAAAACCGAGGTGTTAAGGAGCTTGCAGAGCAAGCGGAAGTTAGTTACTTCTGAGAATCTATAAGTTAGTCTGTAAGACCTGTAAGCGGTAATTTACCGGAAAATAATCCTATCAAAATCGTTTCATTAAAGCCATATGACTACCGTATTTTGACCCACCAGCACTTGTCCGAAATTGTATCTGTTTTTGTTTTCTCAGTTTTGTTTATGTTTGTAAAATAGTCGAGGAGATTTCAAGATTATAATAAGAGCAGAGAGTTAATATTTTTTATTTTGTAAATGAAATATAAATGATTAATTATTGTTATTAATTTCACTATCCCAAAAATTAAATAATTTCAAGAGATAATTAATAATAAATTAATTAAGTAAACTCACATCCATATAAAACTATACAAAATATTGCTAAAATTTGACATTTTTGCTAGCTATGAAGTAACGAAAAATAAAACATCCAATTTTTATACAGCATTTCATTCGATTTCAAAAGGCACATATTATCTGATATGCGATCATTGATTTCTCGTAGCCACTTAATTTGATTACACTTTATCTTTTGTCTGGAGAATTATGCATACAATATCATTTTATACATCTTCTTCATTACCGAGGCACATTGCAATTATTGCCATCGGGTTGTTCCATTGTCCGCTTATGTTGACTGCATAGCGAACCTACTATTCAAGCGACGATTCAAGGAAAGAGAAACATAGGTAGTTTCAGAAACACCCGCATTGTTCGAAAATAACAATGACCGAACAGCTGAACTATGAAGAATCAGAGGAAAGGATTAAATGTTCTTCTTTTTGTCACTCTTCTTCCGGCCTTTCTCAATGGAGAAAATGAGTACATTTTTTCAATAAATGAAATCCGTGATCAAAAGGACCACTAAAGATCTGTGCTTGATCATAATTGGGATGAAGTCGCCAATGAAACGATACAACCAACAAATAAAGAATTTAAAGTAGCAATATATAGTAGTGACTGGCGAAGTTTTGTAGTAAATTAAATAAAAGAGTAAATTTGCAGCTGTATTCATGTTACTTGATTGATTTGATTTCTTTTGTTACAAACAAGCTGGGTTACGGCGTTGCCCGGGTTGTCATATGTCCATAACCCCCGATTTGACTCCAATCTCGGATGCTTTTGCATTATTTTTATGTAACGCACCTCGACCCCTATCGCTAAATGTGCTCACCTCCCTTGTCGAAAGGGGATATAATTATACACAAGGAACATGTAGAGATGAATGCCATTGATCCCGAAAAATATTTATTCGATCCAAAAATCAGCCGGTTAACATGTTTGAAATTTCTGCTCCCGCCCACCACCCCCAACCCAATCCACACAGACCACCCCCGCGCGTTGCCCATGCTGTTATAAATAATCTCAGCGACATCCATACCCGCGATTTCACTCAAATCTAATTGCATTCGTGTTATTTTCTTGTAACGCCCCTCCATACCAACCCCAAATCGTGCTCCCCTTTCATACCGAATTGAATTATTATAAACAAATAATAACGGTAGAAGTACTATAATGTCATTGACCTCGACAAATATTTATTCGACAAAAATTTCAACCCTTTAACATGTTTGGAAATTTCCACCCCGTCGACCCCTCCTTGGTTGAGTTAAACGGCTAGTTTAATGTCTTAATTAAACTCAGTGATTTGCATAACCCAGGATTAAACTCCAATCTCTGTTGTTTTTCTGTAATTTCTCTCCACTCTCACCATTAATGATGTTCCAAGTCGCAATCGGTTGAAATTATTCTCAGATAACATGTAAATAAATATTATGAATCTCACTTACCCCCAAAAATATTTATTCGACGCAAAAATCGTCCGGATAACATGTTTGAAAATATCTACACCCCACCCACCACAGCCCAGCCCCTCGCACCCCCCCCCGACACTATCACGCGTTTTCTAGGTTGTCATAAATAAACTCAGCGACATCCATAATCCAGATTTGACTCAAATATTAGTTGATTTTGCGTTATTTCTATGTACCGATACTCCTCCCCCACCCGTAAGGGTTCTCCTCCCAAGACGAAAGGGGTTGAAATTATACACAGACATTATGTGGAGACATATCATGAATCTGATTGATCTCGAAAAGAATTTAGCCGCCGAAAATTTAGTCCGTTTGATATGTTTGAAAATTCACACCCTCGTTAATCTCCCCTGGTGGTTTAATTTCAAGTTAAATGTCATAATTAATCTAAGTGACATCCATAACCCTGGATTTTACTCCTATCTCAGTTGTATTTACGTTATTTTGTTGTAAAGCCTCTCCACCCGTACCCTTAAGGGTGCCTCTGTGGGAGTTGATTTTATATACAGATAACATCAGTAGAAACACTATAAATCTCTTTGACCTCTAAAAATATTTATCCGAGTTATATATCGGCCGTTTTAGCATGTTTGAATTAATTACACCCCGACCGCCCCCCCTTTTTTTTGGGGGGATAGGGTGGTAGACGTGTCTCAACCCGACAGTGTTAGTTTCCTGGTCGCAAGGAACACGTTATTTGGTGAAATTTTCTCCACGAGTGTAGGTTTGTATGCGGAACATACATACAAACATGCATACATACATACCGTTTGATACCGCAGCTACCAGCCTAGGGCAATCGTAAATTCGATGCCGTATCACTCTACTTTGTGATAATCATTATTATTGGTATAGTTAATATCGTAATTGCTAAAGATTGTTAAATTTTTTTAAAATGATTGATGTCATACTGTAAAATAGTATATATATATATATATATATATATATATATATAAAATAGTTACAAATTATTTATTTCAGCCTGCATTAAGCGGGCACGGCTGCTTCAAGTCTTACCTGCATCATTTCAAAAAGGTGGACAACAGAAACTGTAACTTCTGAATCATATAAATGATGACGCAGTACATACACTGTTTCACTGTAGTGGCTTCTACGGATTCAACAGAAGTACTGGAAATACGGATGAACGACGCTCTCCTGAAGATTAACAGATAGCTATCGGCATAAGGGCTACAGATGGCAGTGAACAACTCGTAACAGAAAAAGGTCTGACAGGAAATCCGTCTTCAAAATTGGAAAAGAAGAGATACCATGCAGGAACAGCATCCGGTATCTCAGAGTATAAATAGATAATAAACTTAACTTTAAGGCACACATTGGGCAAAGAACCAAAATGTCAGTAGCAGCTTTAGCGCGCATCATGCTAAATATTGGGGGACCAGGAGAAATGAAGAGGAGAATATTAATGAGCGTCACCCACTCAAAGATGCTATATGAATCTCCTGTTTCCGCTGACGCGATGATAATGAACAGACGAGCGAAACAAAAGCTGGAATCTGTACAATGAAAAGCGGCACTGAAAATGACATGGGCCAATAAAACCGCCTCAAAAGTGCGGTTCTAGTCCTAGCCAGCGTACCACCGATAGAATTCATAGCCAGGGCACGGCAAGAAGTGCACCGCGAGATAAAGAATACCAAAGCAGATTCTAAGACACCTCGGGATAAAATAAAAGTCAAGGAGTGCTGACAACACTCGTGGGGCAGGAAGAAACCGGCAGTTGGACGCACCGCCTGATGCCTCAGCTACGAGCCTGGGTCAATCGTAAACACGGTGCCATATCATTCTACCTGACCACAGATTCCACAGTTGTCCTTCACTAAATAAAACATACATTCAGAAACTCTGTTTTATTTATAAGACTTGCTGGGTGCCCGGCGTTTCCCGAGATGTCATTTATCCATAACCCCCGATCTAGGTATCTTTTAGGTTATTTTTATGTAACGCAACTGGACCCATATCATTAAATGTGTTGTCGGTCGGTTACATTGTTTGAATATTTCCACCCCCACCCCTATGTGTGTTTAGCTCTCATACCGAAAGGGGTTGAAATTTTACAAAAACCATTGGTAGATATTTTATAAACGTCATTGGCCTCAACAATTATTTATTTCACGTAAATATCGACCATTTAACCTTTTAGAAAAATTCTACCCCCGTGTAGCCCCGCCCCTGGGGGTTAAATGGCGAATTGAATGTCATCATTAAACTCAGCTACATGCATAAAACTGGATTTGACTCCAATCTTGATTGTATTAGCTTTATTTTCTTGTAATACGCGTCCACCCCCAACCCTAAGGGTCCTCCGTTCCGATGATGTTGTAGTCAGATAACATCGGTAGAAACACTATGAATATCTTTGACCCCTAAAAATATTTATTCAACTGAAATATCGACTGTTTTAGCATGTTTAAATATTTCCACCCCCGCTTCTGAGGATGGTATACGAGTCACACAGGAGAAACAAACAGTGTTTGTTTCCTGGTCGCAAAGAACACGTGTACGAAATTTGGTGACATTTGATCCACCGGTGTAGATTTGTATAAGGAACATATATATATATATATATATATATATATATATATATATATATACAAACATACAAACAAACACTCTGCTTTATTTATTAGACAAGAAAAACACTTTAAATTTTTCTCAAAGAAACCCCATATAATTTGTTCGATATCGCCTAGTGGCACCTAATATGTTATCTAGTCGTTATCGGTTCCTTCATTCAGTTGTGATGTTATGTGGGAGTCGTAGAAGCATTTAGTGTGTTTTGTCAAAACGATATTTGAGTAGAAATTATAAAATGTAAAACGTGCATGTAAAAGTATACTAATTAGCTAAATACATACTTCAGGAGGTTTCCATACAATTAAGGAACTTTGCGTTCATTATGCCCTTGACAGCCACACGTGAAAGTATTCTTTTAGAAAGTTGTTAAGTTGCGGATAGTCTTCGTCATCATTAAAAGAAAAAGGGACCCATAAAGTTGTTTTGTGTATTGATGCATTAGTGGCAATGTTTAGAATATCTACAAGAAGAACACAAAATACATGCAAACAAGAACGTAAAATAAAATAAAAAAATATCGCTCCATTACATCTATAAAACTTTTACTACAAATAAAGATTAACTGGCACTAAAACTATAAATGACGTCCTACAGCTCTCAGCTCTTCTCACTACATTTCAATCCACTTCACTCCAATGACTTAATAAATTAAGCTAATTTTCATACATCATCTACTCATTAAATATGATTATATTTTCCACTTCCCTTATCAATTTTATTAGTACACATCATATTATTTCTACAAAAATTCCCTATAATAAGTCGTTAATCTTCTTCTGAATTGTTTCACACTCCGTGCCCATTTGCTGACAGACAATTTCAATCCCGAACGTTCTACTTGAGAACGAAATTTCCCTGTATCAGTTCGCTGTTTCTTCTGTCTAATCTTGAAGAAATTCTAGCTTTTCGACATTTAAATTCGAGGTAAAAGATAACTGTTCACATTTCCCCTGGTCTGTTCGTTATTGCGTGTACTCAAAGTCTACTCCGTTTTCTTCAATATTCCAAAGTTTCTATATCGTTTGCAGAAAGAAACTACAATATATTGTTCTGAAATTTGTCCAATACCCACACGGATCCCATCAACCTGTTACATACTCTAGAATAGGTCGCAGTTCTAGTAACGACCTTAGTCTACTACGACGTTTAGTGATTTCCATCCCTTATTGGCCATTGAATTTACATTTCCCCAACGAAAGGTCATTACATAAAGTTACACTCAAATTTTTTCAGCTATTGGATACTTCAATTATTTCGTCCCCTAATTTGGAATTTGCACCCTCAACATTTTTTTGCGGTATATCTTTCAGTCTTCCCTTTTGATGCATTTTTCAAAGAACATATTTCTATTTGTCTAAATCCGATTGAGGAACATCTACGTCGTTTGGCTATTTATTTTCCATATAAATAGAACAGTCGTCCGCGATTTTTATATTGGTCTGTACAGAGGCTGAAAAGTAGTTTATATGTGCTAAAAACATAAAAGTCCCCATAAGCTTTCCTGTTATTTCAATGACAGACAAAATTCAGAACTATACTCTAATTTTGAGTTTACTTTATTTCAATATGTCCAGAATCCAGTTAAGGATGTATCGAACACTTAATTTGTGTATTAAGTAGCTGATGCAGTCGAAAGCTTTAGAAAAAATTACTACCGTATCAATTTTGCCTCTTTCATCAAGTTTGTCCCATAATTCTTGGCATTCCATCACTAACTTCTACTAGAGCAATCCATTTTCGTCCCAGGACTTTCTTAAGTACTCGCGTAATAAACCCTTTAAAACTGTACTCCCGACTGACGTTCAACTTACCGGCGTTTAGTTGCTGGTTTCTGACCTTGAACCTTAAATGGAGGCATGTTGAGATTTTTCGATTCAATTAGTTCTCATTTCTCCCAATATCAATAGTTTCGGATCTTTAATGTTTCCCTGCGTTTCTCTTTGCTTGTATCATGGTTGCTCCAGTATATAGTCTGCTTTACTCAGGCAATGAAGTATCACTTATACACTTCCAATAATATAACTACCACATTGCCAACCGATTTTAAAACTAGTGTCACTACTCAGAGAGCCGCGAGGTTCATATTGTGACTTTTCTTGAATTACAATTAGGGCCGGACTCTCTTCATACATGTAATTTATGTTATTTAATAACATTTTCAGAGAATATTTTTCTTACCTCAGCATAGAGATAGTTTCACAAAAGAAAAACACTTAAACAACAGATATTTGAATTCAACAGGAACATTTCGTTCACTGCAATTTGGATTGGGAGAAATTAATTAATGTAATTTCTCGAGTCTTGGCTTTCGACTTCCACTTGCAATGGATCGCATGTTTATAAGCGATAGGCGCCTATTCTATATTTCTTGAACATTAATAAGTGCAAGATATAAAGAGAATAATAAGACATTACGTTACTAAAAACAAAAGTAGGTAATTAAAGCGCGGGAGAAAGAGATAATCTAATGTTTTTAACAGAAAGAATGAAAGAGTCAGTTGTGAAATTCTGATAAATAAAATACGGAATGTAATTCGCTTGTATTTATTTAAAAAAGTTATTCAAACGTGATTTTAATGTTTTATTAAATTTAATAATGAAAATAAATTACAAGGTAATTAGTACAATGCTACCTGTTTCTTAGGGCTAATATTTAATGCAATATCTCATTTTATAATATTAATTCTGGACTCAATCTGTGATAATTATTTAATACAATGTTTCCATTAAACTTCACGATATCCCGTATAATATTTTCTCGCATTGGCATACAATTTCTCCCATCTTAGTTCCTATGTCCTTACTACAATTCACTAATCGTAATTGCTCTTCCCTCCTCATTACCGCTACTCATATTCTGCCTCTCAACTTCCATTCCCTATAACTCATATCACTTCCAACATACACATACGTTTGTTATTTTTACGCCACATTTCGTAATTTGTCCAGAAGGCAACCTTAAGTTTAGTGAATAAATGTAGTATATCGTAACAAGAGGTAATGAAATAAAAATACTCAACGCTCTGGCTATTATAATGCGACTCATTTTCGTCAGGTCCAAATGGGCTGGCAGTGACTGAAACAATAGGCAGATTACGTACTGACCTACTTCATTTGAGTTGAAGAGGAAGGTACTCCGGCGAAAATCAAGCTAAGTTCAGCCCTTGATACAATTCCAGTTAGATGGCCGACCTCCTTCACCAGGCAATTCTTTCTCCAGGGGTAATGGTGCTACTTTTTAATAAATTCAGATTCGTTCGTTTGAAATACTTATTATTTCACCAGGAAATATTTAACATAAAACGTCAATATTCACTCAATCATCGTCCAATTGTTTTGGTTTCTCTCTGCAACCGGCGATGACACTCTCAAGCAACAATAAAGTCTTATCTCTTACAGATAAATATTATTAGGGATATTTTAATATCAGCTGATATTACCCAAACGCAAAACACAAAAATAAATTAAAATTGGCTCCATTACAATAGCACTGACATTTTACACACTGAATTTGTTCAGTACAATCCGTCAGTCTTGGATTAGTGTCAGTGACAGTTGGTGCATATGTGCTCATAATCTACAACACGCACAGATATTAAGTTAAAGATCAGCCTGCGAGTGGATTCTCTCGCAGGCAGAACCTTTTAGGAGAGATACGAAGTGGCTACCTTTGGGTATGCCTTTTCCTCTCCGGTTTTGAACTAAGGTTCCCACAAGCCGAGGCACCTCGGCCTGTTTTGAGAGGTGTATGTTCCGGGGTCACAGACCTTGGGCATACGGTAAGAGTTGTTCGCTATTCCCATTGGAATAGTCGGCCAGCTGCCTCCTAAACTGGTCGAGGCACGGAGAAGGGAATGCTGCGTCCCCACAGCAAACTCCTCTCCCGCTATCGTGAGGACGTGGGACAAGTACCCAATGTCCGACCTACCCGATGCAGGTTTTTCTAAGGTTTTCCCTGCATTTCTCTAGGCGAATGCCGGGTAGGATCCTTAAAATATAGCCCGGGGGCCCTAGTTAACCCTTGGCTACCTTGCTCTACCCTTCCGCATCCCCCCTGCTATTAAAGGGGAGTTGCCAAATGTGGATCACCCTCATGTAGCCTGTTGCCCTAAAAAAAAATAATAATAATAAAATATATTAAGTTATAATTGGGTCTTAATTTTAGCAACCTTGATAATAATTGTTTTAACACTGAATTCCTGTTTCGATTTCGAAGACTTTAAACTGCCTGAGCTAATGCAGCACATAATTTCTGACTAAAATAAGAAATGCGCATACGCAGTATTCCTGCAGTACCTGTTATTAGTGCCAACAAGAGAGGATTAACTTTATTAAATAATCAACATCGAAAATCTTGGTTGTGTCCCATTTTCAGTAACCATTTGCGGACAAAATAGCAGTTAGGGAGAGTCCACCTGGGATAAGGAAAGGTTGTATTCACGACTCATATTAACTTAGGGGACGTATACGTATTAAACTTTGCTTTTATTTAATATTTTATTTTAAAATCTTTTCTATATGATTCCAATTAATTTATAATTCAGGTGGTGTCTGAACTGATCACTAGAACACCCCAGCTTGGAGACAGGGTTCATGGGTCGTAGGGACAGAAACCAATCCGACGAACTGGTTGTGAGTGAGGAATAAATGAAAATATCTTAAATTTTCTTCTTGTTAATGATTCCGAGCCAGATATACTATTTATTTTCGTTCGTACCAAAGGAAAGGTGTTATGAAACAAAAATGGGTTATTATGGATAGGATTTTTAAAATAGGCAGCAAAAAGTTTGCTCAAATATATACTATACATGCAGATTTATGTAGCACAAAATATTAAATCAACGTTTTAACTGTTAATACCAGATAAGACGGCAATTTAGGTTTATTTCAAGTGCTACAGCGAGTCGTGAGACAGTTAACTATTCACTATCTCTACATTAAATGAGGCGTTTCCATCGCGTCGATGTTGTTTCATTTTAACAGAATGCGTTTGAAAAAAATAGTTCATGACGTCGGAATGATAAAATTGTAGAAAGATATCGAAGAAGCTAGACTGAACGTCCGAATGTGTATCGCGGTAAAACATGTTACGAGTAATACCACAAAAAAGTCATTTCAGTACGAAACAGAGTTGATATGTTGCGCTCAAATTCAGTGAATTATAGAATATTTGGTGTCATTTTTCTTGTTGCGTAGAATTGATATATACAAAAATATTTTAAAATAAACGTCAAATAAAATAAATCTAAGTTTGATAGACAGAAGACCACGGGGTAAATAATGAGGTGTGATTACAGGCTTTCCTCATCCTCTGGTTCCACGGGGACACTGCCTGCATATTATCTGACCGCACAACACTGAGAATCTGGACTTGGTCTAAATTTGTCTGCCTTCAAAAATTATAACCTATTACATTATATGTTGAAGGAATTAGAACTAACATTACCGGTGGTCTCATTTACCACTGTGATCAAAAAGTAAGGTGAAATTGTCATTTAAAGCTCCCGGGTATTAGGAAGGCAGGTAATTATTTTTCCCTAGATTGGTAGGACTGTCTATAATATTTTCCAAGCGTCTGCTTGTTAAAAGGTCTAATTATCTCCGAGTTCCAAGTGTTTTTGTAAACAACCAAAATTGAATTTTTCGAATTTTGCAATAGGTGAATTTGTTGAGCAAATAACGTGCATCAAATTTTGTTTGCGGAACGAATATTCTTGTGCGGACACGTTGAAAATGTTGCGGAAGTTCTTTGGTGATCAAACTATGGCCCCCAAAAAACGTTTATAAGTGGTACAACGAGTTCAAAAAGGGCCGAGAAGGCGTTGAAGACGAACCGCGCTCTGGACGACCATCAACGTCTACTGACGAGGGCCACGCCCAAAAAATCAAAGATTTGGTGCTTGAAAATCGCGGATGAACAATTAGAGATCTCGCTAATAGTGTTCGAATATCATTTGGCTCAGCCCAAACCATTTTGAAGAATGTTTTGTGTCTCAAACGCGTCAAGTCTCGATTGGTGCCAAAATCACTCAATTTTTTGGAAAAAATCATTCGCGTTGATGTGTGTGAAAATTTGCTGTCTGACTATCAGGACCACTTGAAATGCATCATTACTGGAGACGAGACTTGGATTTACGCATACGACCCTGAAACCACCGACCAATCCAGCGAATATCGCTCAAAAGGTCAAGCAAGACCGAAAAGACCACGGCAAAGTCGGTCGAAAATCAAGGTCTTGTTGACAGTTTTCTTTGATTTTTGTGGTGTGGTGCACTATGAGTTCCTTCCACCGTGCCAAACTGTCAACAAAGAATATTATTTGAGCGTTATGCGTCGTTTGCGTGAAGCTATTCGTCTGAAACGGCCGGAATTATGCGCGAACAACTCTTGGTTCCTTCATCACGATAATGCACCATGTCATACTGCATTGGTTCTTCGCGACTTTTTTGCCAAAAACTCGACTCATATCGCTCCCCAACCACCGTATTCGCCTGATTTGTCTCCGTGCGACTTCTGGCTATTCAGCAAACTCAAAAGGCCAATGCGGAGACGCCGTTTTGACACGATTGAGGAGATAAAACCCGAATCGAAGAAGGTCTTGAAGGTTATACCGGGAAAAGACTATTCTGACTGTTTCGAGGACTGGAATAAGCGTTGGAAAAAGTGCATTTTATCGGACGGGGATTACTTTGAAGGGGATGAAATTGATTTGGAAGAATAAATAAAGAATTTATATTTTATAAATAAATTTATCTTACTTTTTGTTAACAGTGGTATACTATACATGCAGATTTATGTAGCACAAAATGTGAAATCAGCGTTTTAACTGTTTATACCAGATAAGAAGACGGCAATTTAGGTTTATTTCAAGTGCTACAGCGAGTCGTGAGACAGTTAACTATCCTCTATCTCTACATTAAATGAGGCGTTTCCATTGCGTCGATGTTGTTTCATTTTAACAGAATGCGTTTGAAGAAAAGTTCATGACGTCGGAATGATAAAATTGTAGAAAGATATCGAAGAAGCTAGACTTAACGTCCGAATGTGTATCGCGGTAAAACTTGTTACGAGTAATACCACAAAAAAGTCATTTCAGTACGAAACAGAGTTTATATGTTGCGCTAAAAATTCAGTGAATTATAGAATATTTGGTGTCATTTTTCTTGTTGCGTAGAATTGATATATACGTCAAGTAAAATAAATCTATGTTTGATAGACAGAAGACCACGGGGTAAATAATGAGGTGTGATTACGGGCTTTCCTCATCCTCTGATTCCACGGGGACACTGTTTGCATATTAATCTGACCGCAAATGGGACAACACTGAGACTCTGGACTTGGTCTAAATTTGTCTGCTTTTAAAAATTATAACCTATTAAATTATGGGTTGAAGGAATTAGAACTAATATCACGGGTGCTATCATTTACCGCAGAATATTTTAACACTTATATATAGTATAATTAGTATTTTACATAGTCATCTTCGTAAAAAATGTTATTTTTACGTCGACTGATGTAGTTTATAGTTAAAAAATTCACGAGCTGGTTAGTGTAGATGAGTGAATCCTCGGACACACACGGCACAGCTCACAGTTTCTTTTTCTCAAAGAAGAAAAGTTTTCTTGGAGTAAAAACGTTGAAATTTTCTTTTAGAACAATCTTTGATTCAGTACGAAATCGTTTATTTTATTGATATTTGCGCTATTCCTGTCATATTATTTTCTTAATTTCTTAACAACAATACCCGAAAAAGTATATAACTTCTTTGTCAGCAGATTATAAAATTACAAGTCCAATAGAGTGGTATTACCTATGAATTATCGAATCACGATTGTAAAGAAAATGATTCCTACCATATTTAAGAAAATGATTCCTACCATATTTTACAGTCTTCCAAACGGATCGTTAAAAAGTATCGTAAAAATGAAGTAGTTGCTTTCAAAGACTGCTCGAAGTTTAAACTATTGTGCTTAATACAAACCTCTGAAAAATGCCTTTAGAAAATTTTCCACCTCACTAAATTAAATTAATAAGATGCTTTCTGAATTACTAAATCTATTTTACAATACTGACGTTTCGAAAGATAGTTTAGAAGAACGTTTTGCTTAATTTCGTTGATACGGCTTTTCTTTCACGCAATAGTTCCGTTTATCGATCGTTCCGAGATCAGTGTTTAACAATAACAACATTGATGAAAGTATAGTGGAGTAATTATAATTTATAATAATATATTACTATATGCCCTACGTTTCCGCGTCTTTATTTATATTAGAACCAGCTGTGTGCCCTACGATGCCCGCATTGTCAAAATTAAACTCAGCGACATCCATTACCCCGGATTTTACTCCATTCTCAGTATTTTTTACATTATCTTTTTGAAACGCCCATCCACCCCATCCCTAAAGGTGCTACCCTCCCATGTCAAATGGGGCTGAAATTATACACAAAAATATCTGCAGAAACGCTACCTATCTCATTCACTCCAAAAATTTTTCTTCCGACAAATATATCGGTCATTTGAAAATATTCCCCCGCCATCGCCGCTCCTGGGGGTAGAAGTAGTGTCTTACTTCCATAGTGTTTGCTTCCGGTTCTAAAGGAACACGTGTTCAAACATGGGTCAAATTTGCTCCATAACCGCATTCATAAAACGCGGTAACCGCACCCCATTATTGACCATAATTTTGTTCCTAATAAAGGTATTGTGATAATTTTGTAAATATTCTAAAAGTCATCCATATTAAAGTTTATAGTTATTTTCGGCTCCCATTTGAATGAAACGTAAAGTTATATATACTAAAATCTCTCGATTCTATTTTTTTTAGTGTAACAGTCTACATGAGGGTAATTCACATAGTGGTAACTCCCCTTTAATAGCATAGGAAGGGATTTGAAAGGGGGGATGCGGAAGGGTAGAGGAAGGTAGCCAAGGGTTAACTAAGGTCCCCGGGCTATAGTTTAAGGATCCTACCCGGCATTCGCCTAAAACTCATGCAGGGAAAATCCTAGAAAAACCTGCATCAGGTAGGTTGGGCATTGGGTACTTGTCCCACGCCCTTCCGATAGCGGGAGAAGAGTTTGCTGTGGGGAAGCAGCATTCCCTTCTCGGTGCCTCGACTAGTTTAGGAGGCAGCTGGCCTACTATTCCAATAGGAATAGCGGACAACTCTTACCGTATGCCCAAGGTCTGCGACCCCGGAATATACACTTCTCAAAACAGGCCCAAGTTCCCTCGGCTTGTGGGAACCTTAGTTCATAAACGGAGAGAGGAAAAGGCATCCCCAAAGATAGCCCCTTCGTATCTCTCCTACAAGGTTCTGCCTGCGAGAGAATAGCCCTCGCAGACAGCTACTCTCTATTCTATGCAATGTACGGACAAATATACTATTTTATTTATTTAGATAATAGCGAGAAAGACATGTGAATATTCGAATAGGGAAACTTTTTTGGAAAGTCACGCAGCTTGAGAAGAAGCTATTTTCGTACTTAACCGGTAAGGGCGAACATTACCTTTATACAAAAGGAGCATTAGTAGTTTCAATCAGGTAGTAGAGCTTAATTTTTCTGACGGAAGCTTACGTAGAATAACGTCCTGTGATGAATAAGAAAATTTTATTCATGCTTCACGAGATTAACGTGCAGGAAAATTAGTATTCTATAAAGAAATCCAAAATTTATGAAGGTGGAAGCAATATTGAATTTTGGTTCGGTTATAAATCTGGAAAAGTACTTGAAAATGTAAGTTCTGTGGGGAAATCTTCTATTTATTTGAATACGAAACAAATTTATTCCCATTGGAACATTCAGCCAGCTACCTCCTAAGCTCGTCGAGGCACTGAGAATGGGATGCTGCGTCCCCACAGCAAGCCCCTCTCTCACCATCGGAAGGGCGTGGGACAAGTGCCAAGCGCCCGAACTACCAGGGGCAGGTTGACTACGTTTCGCATCCCCCCTATCAAATTCCTTCGTATGCTATTAACGGGAGTTGCAACCACGTGGATTACCCTCATATTGCCTGTTACTCAGGGAAAAAAATTAAGAAACAAATAGAATTTGTTATTTAAAATATGTTTTGGTTATTGTTAATACTGCTTAAATTGAAGCAAACAAGGAAGTAAATGAAAAGTATATACATAAAATCAATAAAATTGTTATCCTGTAAGAAAAACGTAATCTTCGTAAAATTTGCTATCATAAAATGACGAAATAATGCAGCAGAAGTTCCAAATAAAAATTGAGAAAAGTTAAATTATCTTTGATTATAAATCATGACAATTATTTCCAACACTTAATAAACTAAGTTCTTATTCAGTGAATAAATTCATAATTGTGGAACCGAGCAGATGCTCTCAGTAAAAGTATAAGATCACTAGCTTAAGTATAGGCATTTATCCTAAGGATAAATGTATAAGTTATCAACATTGAATTGACCGAGCATAAAATTGTTTCTAAAATTGTTACATTGTTTACCTTATGTACGAACTGAAATTTGTGCAGTTGAGAGCATGTAAAGGGGTAGTAAATATATATTTATATTGAAAAAATTCACGTATTAAATGGGCAAACAAATTAAGCAATCAAATATATATATATATATATATATATATATATATATATATATATTGTAATACCAATTAAGCAGGCTATTAATTGGTTTTAATAATTAAATTGTTAGCGGTACGAATGCGTAAAGGCGACAATCAAGGCAGGTTTTTCCTTTGTTTAACAATGGAAACTGAAAAACCGTGCGCTTGGAGAACAGTCAGTCTGCACGAAGATACGAGACAGAACGGTCCACATAAACTAATAATAATAACACAGAAAAATTTGCTAACATAAAAGCATGAATAGTGTTATCCAGGAGGTCCAACGCTGCGATAATATAGTTTATATAAAACGCGAGTACGCAGATTGGCGGAGAGACACATGAAATCACAATTTGGAAGCAGAAGTTTTTGCTGCCCAAATGGAACTAATTGTCGCATCGAGAGACTTTGAGGAAATCTACATCCGGCAACCGGCTGAGGGTGGACTAATCCAGATTCCCGGATAGCAGAGACACGAGAGGGCAACGACCACGTGTATTCAAATTCTCAAGTGTAGAATCAGTGAGTAATGAATGCCCTGTTTTAGTGAGTGTTAAATTCAAGCAAGAAGAATCCAAACTGGTACCAGAAGCACTGTCGTGAGTACAAGACAATCTTATAAATAAAAAAGAGTGTATGTATGTTTGTATGTTTGTTTGTATGTTTGTTTGTATGTTTGTTTGTTTGTTTGTATGTTTGTATGTTTGTATGTTTGTATATTTGTATGTTCGTTATACAAATCTACACCGTTAGAGCAAATTTCACCAAATTTCGTACACGTGTTCTTTACGACCAGGAAACAAACACTGTCGGGGTGAGACATGTCTACCACCCCCAGAAGCGGGGGTGCACGGGGGTTGAAATATTTAAACATGCTAAAAAAGCCGATATTTTAGTCGGATAATAATTTTTAGGGGTCCAAGATATTGATGGTGTTTCTACCGATGTTTTCTGAATATAATTTTCATCCCCTACACCCTGGAAGAAGGGCACCCTTAGAGTTTGGGGTGGAGAATACAAATCTATACCGGTGGATCAAATTTCACCAAATTTCGTACACGTGTTCTTTGCGACCAGGAAAACAACACTGTCGGAATGAGACGCGCCTACCACCCCCAGAAGCGGGGGTGGACGGGGGTGGAAATATTTGAACATGCTAAAACAGTCGATATTTCAGTCGGATAAATATTTTTAGGGGTCAAAGGTATTTATAGTCTTTCCACTAATGATATCTGAATATAATTTTCAACCTCTACACCCTGGGGAAAGAGCACCCCTAGCGTTTAGGGTGGAGAGTACAAATATACACCGCTGGAGCAAATTTCACCAAATTTCGTACACGTGTTCTTTACGACCAGGAAACAAACACCGTCGGGGTGAGACGCGTCTACCAACCCCAGAAGCGGGGGTGGACGGGGGTTGAAATACTTAAACATGCTAAAACAGCAGGTATTAGATTTGGATAAATATTTTCGGGGTCAAAGATATTGATTGTGTTTCTACCGATGTTATCTGAATATAATATTCATCTCCTACGCCCTGGGAAAAGGACACCCTTAGGGTTTGGGGTGGAGTTGCTTTACAGA
This sequence comes from Zhengitettix transpicula, assembly GCA_037074705.1. NCBI lineage: Eukaryota > Metazoa > Arthropoda > Insecta > Orthoptera > Tetrigidae > Zhengitettix > Zhengitettix transpicula. The sequence continues at coordinate 180,066,893 of CM073591.1, read as the reverse complement.
AAAATAACGCGAATACAACCGAGTTTGGAGTCAAATCGAAGGTTATGGATGTCAGTGAGTTTACTTCGGATAAATATTTTTAATTGCCCATTTAACCCGAAAGGGTGGGGGTTGGAAGGGAAGATAAATAGTCAGTTCTTGCGCGTTCTTGGAGGAGAATTACGTGAATACTATTTCAACGGGTGTTGTTGAAAATATAAATCCCTTTAGACATTAGTGGTGAGCTTGCTTAGGGCTGGGGGTGAGAATTGTCTATTATTCTAAAACTGCCAAAATGTTATGTGTTTATGGGTAAACTAGATTGATAGTGTTTCTACCGATGTGATATGAGTAAAAATTCAACCCTTTCCACCACGGGAAAGTAGCAGATTTAAGGGTGGTGTTGTTCATACTATTTTAATCGATGTTGTTTCCATTAATAACGACGTTTAGTCAAAAATAAAAGTGTTTCAGAACCATTGCTTTTTATACTCTTTTAAAAAGCTTTTATATCTTATAAATAAAAAAGAGTATATGTATGTTTGTTTGTATGTTTTTTTTTTTTATATTTGTATGTTAGTTATACAAATCTACACCGGTAGAGCAAATTTCACCAAATTTCGTACACGTGTTCTTTACGACCAGGAAACAAACACTGTCGGGGTGAGACATGTCTACCACCCCCAGAAGCGGGGTTGCACGGTGGTTGAAATATTTAAACATGCTAAAACAGCCGATATTTTAGTCGGATAATAATTTTTAGGGGTCCAAGATATTGATGGTGTTTCTACAGATGTTTTCTGAATATAATTCTCATCCTTTACACCCTGGGGAAAGAGCACCCCTAGCGTTTGGGGTGGAGAGTACAAATATACACCGCTGGAGCAAATTTCACCACATTTCGTACACGGGTTCTTTGCGACCAGGAAAACAACACTGTCGGGGTGAGACGCGTCTACCAACCCTAGAAGCGGGGGTGGACGGGGGTTGAAATACTTAAACATGCTGAAACTGCAGGTATTAGATTTGGATAAATATTTTCGGGGTCAAAGATATTGATTGTGTTTCTACCGATGTTATCTGAATATAATATTCATCTCCTACGCCCTGGGAAAAGGGCACTCTTATGGTTTGGGGTGGAGTTGCTTTACAGAAAAATAACGCGAATACAACCGAGTTTGGAGTCAAATCGAAGGTTATGGATGTCAGTGAGTTTACTTCGGATAAATATTTTTAATTGCCGATTTAACCCGAAAGGGTGGGTGTTGGAAGGGAAGATAAATAGTCAGTTCTTGCGCGTTCTTGGAGGAGAAATACGTGAATAGTATTTCAACAGATGTTGTTATAAAGATAAATCCCTTGAGACATTACTGGTGAGCTTGGTTAGGGCTGGGGGTGAGAATTGCCTATTATTCTAAAACTGCCAAAATGTTATGTGTTTATGGGTAAACTAGATTTATAGTGTGTCTACCGATGTGATATGAGTAAAAATTCAACCCTTTCCACCACGGGAAAGTAGCAGATTAAGGGGTGGTGTTGTTCATACTATTTTAACCGATGTTGTTTCCATTAATAACGACGTTTAATTTTATAAATAAAAATGAGTGTATGTATGTATGTATGTTTGTATGTTTGTATATTTGTATGTTTGTATATTTGTATGTTTGTATATTTGTATGTTCGTTATACAAATCTACACCGCTGGAGAAAATATCACCAAATTTCGTACACGTGTTCTTTGCGACCAGGAAACAAACACTGTCGGGGTGAGACGCGTCTACCACCCCCAGAAGCGGGGGCGGACGGGGGTGGACGGGGGTGGAAATATTTAAACATGCTAAAACAGTCGATATTTCAGTCGGACAAATATGTTTAGGGGTCAAAGATATTTATAGTGTTTCCACTGATGATATCTGAATATAATTTTCAACCTCTACACCCTGGGGAAAGAGCACCCCTAGCGTTTGGGGTGGAGAATACAAATCTATACCGGTGGATCAAATTTCACCAAATTTCGTACACGTGTTCTTTGCGACCAGGAAACAAACACTGTCGGGGTGAGACGCGTCTACCACCTCCAGAATCGGGGGCGGACGGGGGTTGAAATATTTAAACATGCTAAAACAGTCGATATTTCAGTCGGATAAATATTTTTAGGGGTCACAGATATTGATAGTGTTTCTACCGACTGTTGGGGTGAGACGCGTCTACCATCCCCAGAAGCGGGTCGGGATTATCAGTAGAGCATTTTTAGGTGTTGGGTGGAGGAAAGCTGCAATAAAATAACGCGAATACAACCGAGATTGGAGTAAAATCCAAGGTTATGGATGTTGTCCAGTTCAATTATAGCATCAAATTTCCCATTTAGCCCCGAGAGGCGGGAGTGGATGGGATGGAAATTTTCTAACATATTAAATCATCGATATTAGCGTGGAATAAATAAATGCCGGGACCATTGACGTTGATAGTATTTCTACCGATGTTGTTTGTAGGCATGATAGGGGTGGGGCTGGAGGGGATTTCCTTGAAAACAACGGGAAAACAACCGAGATTCGAGTCAAATCGAAGGTAATGGATGTCCCTGAATTTATTTATGACAATCTGGACAACGCGCGGGTATCGGCTGGGTTGGGATGAGTTGACCGGCTGTGTTTTGCGTCGATTAAATATATTTCGGGATGAATTACATTAATAAAATTTCCCTACATGTTCTCTGTGAATAATTTCAACCCCTTTCGGACTCATAAGGGTGCACCCTTAAGGGTGGGCGTGAAGTAGCATTACATAAAAAGAAACCAGAAACTATCGGGATTGTCACTGATTTTAATTATGACATTAAACTTGACCGTTTAAGTCCCCGAAGCGGGAGTGGTCGGGGGTGAAAAATTTCAAACATGTTAAACGGTCGATAATTATTTCCTGGGGTTAATTACTTTGAAAGTATTTATACCGATGTTGTTTGTGTATAATTTAACCCCTGTGAGGGGAGCAAGCTTAGGGGTGGGGTGGAGGTACGTTAAATAAAATCCCGCAAAAACAATCGAGATTCGAATCAATTCAGAGACTATGAATGTCGCTGAATCTAATTGTGACAACCTGGGAAACGCGACGGGTTTGGGAGGTGTTGGGCGGGGGAATAAATTTTCAGACAATGTAATCGGCCGATTTTTGCGTGGAATACATTGTTTTTCATTATCGCATATTTGTGGGGGTGGTCATCTTCTAACATGTAAAAACTGGCGATATATTTAGTCAATGACTTCATCCCCCTTCGTCATGGGAGATGAGCACACTTAGGGATAGGGTTCGAGGAGCTTTACATAAAAATAGCGCAAAAGTAACCAAAATTGGAGTCTTATGGATGGTTATAGATAAATGACATCTCGGGCAACGCCGGGCACCCAGCTAGTTATTAATAATTGTAAACGATAATTAAAGGGTAAAGTCAGATTTCGTTCGCGTTTTCTTTTCATTTGTTTACTTTTGTTTCTAGTATTTTAATTTTGTATTCCTTTAACGTCAATGAATTGAATTGTTAATGTTTTAATTGGAGTGTTCTTATTATCAAACCCAGTTATGACCCTGAGATGTAGAGATTCGACGTATTTGATTGTAATGATATCAGAACTGTATTTTCATAAAATGCCAGGAATTAATAAATGGAAATACAAAGTATTTGTTGTTAACTGGATGAAATTCGGCGTGCAAAATAGATCTTATACATTGTAAATTTATCAGCAATAATAATTTTTTTTAATTTAAATCTTAAATTAATTTTGTAAATTAATTCATTGATTTAAGACCACCTTTTTCATCATTATATTTTTGACGTCTTCAACGTGAGGCTAACTATCATTCAAATTTTAAGTAATTTTTGTGCGTTAATTGATTAATTTAATTAACCTATCAAGGTGTTTATTTCAATATATAAATATATATATATATATATATATATATATATATATATATATATAAATATATATATATACACGTTGAAAGGAATCAGCGACATTCTGCAAAGAAAAGTCATTCAATGATAAGAGGACTTTGAAATGTAGAGTTGAAAATTAAACTAGGGGATAATGGAGGAGATGCGCATTCAGTAATTATTTAAAACGTAATCCACTTTATTGCAAACATTCCTATATCCGTACGTTCTGACGTCATAAGAAACTAATCGTTTGCAAATAGAAGACGCCCTTGTCAAGATCTGTAATTAATGCGCGAGGATTGCCCAAGGACATTACGTCTGTTGGCAGGATTGAACACTCCAAGACTGGAGGGTGCGTTGGTGGCTGGCCACTTGCGTCCACACTCTCGTCCTTAACCTTGCTATTCCATTTTATAAAGTTAATCTTTCAAGTCATGTACCACTTATAGAGTAAAAATAGAAAATGTTCAGTAATTTTATGCAGAAAGTAGGTTCAATTATAATGTTCACGTTTCGGTTCAATAGTTTCCAGTATTCATTTTAGTTTTAGGAGAACTACTACTAGTGGACCGTTAAAGCTAGACCAATTGGTGGTTAATATACTCTAAAAACTGAAGTTGATAATCTATTCGTATACTTTACGTATACTAAATTTGGTAAAGTAAAATTTTATACAGAAGGAATACACATACATAAATTTTAATGTCTATAAACTTTACGATTAATTTCGTGTAAAGATGATTTAATTATTAACACAGCTAATACGGGAACTTTCTACGGTTTAGAATGCCTTAAAGCGATATGTAATCCATTTACACAAATTTTATGAATCTCATTGATCCCGAAAAATATTTATTCGCAAAAATCGACCGGTTAATGTTTGAAAATTTCTACCCCCGCCCAAGTCCATTCTCTCCGCGTCTCGCCCTGGCTGTCATAAATAAACTCAGCAACATCCATAACCCAGATTTAACTCGAATATCGGTTGTTTTTGCGTTACTTTTATGTAACGCCACTCCACCACCACCCCCAAGCGTGCTCCGTTCCTATTCCGAAAGGGGTTAAAATTATACACAAACAAAATCGGTAGAAATACTATCAGTCTAATTATCCCTGAAAATATTTATTCATCGCAAACATAGACCGTGTTTGCATGTTTCAAAATTTCCATTCCGTCCGCCCCCGTCCCTGGGGATTAAATGGCAAGTTGAATGTCATAATTAAACTCAGCGACATCCATACGCGTAAGGTGCTCCTTTCCCATGCTGTAAGGATAACATCGATAGAAACACTATCCCTAAAAAAATATTCATCCGAATTAAATATCGGCCGTTTTAGTGTGTTTGAACATTTCCAAGCCTTTGGAGGATGGTAGACAGTGTTTGTTTACTGGTCGCAAGGAACATATGTACTAAATTTGGTGAAATTGCTCCACGGGTGTAGATTTGTATGCGGAACATACATACAAACACTCTAGATACAGATAAATAGAGATACGTTAATTATTGTGTGAACCCCGAAAACTTTGAAGGACTTAACCGACCAAGCGGTCACAATATATACATGGTACAGGAGCTTCCTAGAATATAAGATCGAGGCTGCTAGGCAAATATGCCTCCAATAAATATTTATCTACTTCGACGATAGTAGTAGAATATAGCACATGTGCCGTTGCCGCCCCACCGCTTTCCCGCATATACCGATAGGCTTCTCAGGGAGAAAGTCCAAAGCTGATTCATTAATTTAGATGCTTCTTCTCATTTAGGAGATTAAATATGGCTTCCACAACCTGGGTTTTATCTCCCTGTTTCCAAAGGAGATGCGATCAGCTACCCTACTGATTATCGCCCCCTCAGGGCCAAATTCCTTCCCCAAGGGCTTGAATGTTGGTCCTGTTCTCCCCCCCCTCTACTCTTGGGTTACAGTTATCCAAGACCGACTTTCTAGCACCACCTCGAGGGATTTATACGCAACACACTGCCACGTCGAGTTCAACTCATTTGGTGAGTTGAGCTGCTGTCCAGAAAGGTAGACAGTAGCTGGGCTTGCGCTCACCCCGACTACCATAGTTTTTCACTGAAGGTTCTGGTCGACCACGCGCTTTGCTCTGTTTGAGGCAGCTATTTGGGTAGACAAACCATGTGAGACTCTCGGGATCACTCTAGGGTAGAGCTGCACTTCCAGATTATTGAGGCACCTCATCACTGGTGTCACCTCCTCCCGGGCCGAATGCGAAAACCGTTTAGAACGCAGCTGGTCGCTGGGCATTTCGCAGTTTCCTCGCGTAGAAGCTTACGTTCCCTGCAGAATCGCATTGGGCCCGTAACCACCACTCAACTCTCGGTTCAGTAAAGCTAGTGGCTATCTCTTTGAGCTGGGTAGGTTGCGTTCCCACCCAGCAGAGAACTACCGCCAGGCGGTTTCGTCGTCGAGTAACTGAGGTTGAGCACCCTCAACACCTTAGTCTGTAGACTAGACGACCACTTTGAGTGGACATTTAGTTACAATCCCCGACCCATCATTGTCCGACTCCCATGCCCATATAGAATACTAGGTAAAACCGACACCAGGCGCACGAGGACTGCACGCCACTCCCCATCATTTGTTGCATCTCCCTTCAAGTCACACCATTCAGGAGTCCTCTGCTTACCGAAGTACTCAGAGTACTAGTATAAGCCAAGACTACTAATACCTCGATGCGACAGAATCATCATGTCCCACACATAGATACTGGAAGCAATGTGTCTACTACCCACGTCCGTGGGATTAGAATCAATGCGACCAGTTCAACGATAGCTGAAGATCCTTCCTTGGAGCTGATTTATTTATTTTCAAGTTTGTACTACGTGATTATAATAACGGTATTTAAATGATGGCCGTATCTCTCAATTGGCAATATTTGCTTGGCATTTAAATCGTTACGTATCATTGTTCAGTCATCGGAAGGCCATGGGACAAATATCGACCTGAAGCAGGTTTTCTATAATTTACCCTGTATCACTTCAGTGGGTGAATGCTGAGTATAATCCTAAAATATACCCGCGTGTCCTAGTTAACCCTTGGCTGACATGCCCTCCATTCCGCATTATCTCCGTCAAATCTCTTCCTATGCGTTTAAATAACAGTTTCCAGCATCTGTTACCCCCAAAAGCTTTGAAATGTGGTAAAGTTAAAAAAAGGTACATGCACCATTTGTCGTAGACTGCCTCGTCACTCTTAACTCTCGCAATTTAAAAATTTCATTCGGCTTTATTCCTTTACTTGCATTAATAAATTTTAGTATTAAGGACGTGATCGGAATTATTTACAGAGATAATACGAAAATAAAGTAAATTTTAAATGTTAATAAAACGGAGTGTAGTGTTATTTTTTTGTGAAGAGATTGAAGTGACTTTCAGAGGATAAGTGGAAAATATAGGACACGTTTAAACGAGAAAACGTGGATAACGTTTACGAGCACTTGGAGGATTACAGAAGGGATTTCTATTATAATAAGATAAGATAAAACTATATTAACTTTCTGTTACTAGATTTTGTTCATACACCACTAAATTTAATTTTTTTTAAAAAAACTTCACACGTTAACTTTCCCATGCTTTTTTGTTGTTTAAGCAAAATATGAATATTTTGTACTTACAACTTTTAATTCTTGATTGATTCAACTGATTTAGTTGGAGAGGGTAAGGGTAACTAGAGCGGTTCGTCCGCACTCGTTTACTATTTTTGGAGGCTAAAATTTTCCATATTGGCATTAACACAAGATACAAAGTGCGCACCAAAGTGAACAAAAATTTGCTTTCGTAAAGAAAACAGGACGCCGATAAAGTCTATTTGGAAGGACAGTTTTCTGTTCGACCGTAGTGGAGTTGAAAAGGGTCACCGCATATGGGGCAGTTTGCATAGGGACAGCATGGAAGCTGTTTAAAGAAAACGGTTTAGACATTCGGAGAAAGAGGATAGAGTTTCGCAAGGTGTTTCTAAAAGTAGACAAATTAAGCTGTTATGCACATCTTTATGGTTGAGAATTTCAGAGCTTCAGATCAAATAATCTCTGAATGCAACGAATTCCAACGAGACTGAAAAGGAAACCGTGTGGTTATAACAGAATGGATGATTGACGATTTTCTGTAGGAGACAAAAGCAGAAGGGACGCGGTTGTCTCTTATTACAAAAGTAATAAAATAAATTTCTTCATTTGTGGAATTTCCTCTAAAAGAAGTCAGCGAGGCCTGTTCTCTCTTAGGTAAACCTTCCCGGTGAGCTCTGGAGGATGCTGCCTTTGGAGAAGCCTTCTCCTCTTTCTGATTTTTTGAAGTAAGGTTCCCACAAGCCGGGGCACATCTGCCTGTCTTGAGAGGTGTTCGTTCCGGGGTCGCAGACTTTGGGCATACGGTAAGAGTTGTCCGCTATTCGTATTGGAATAGTCGGCCAGATGCCTCCTAAACTGGTCAAGACACGGAGAAATGAATGCCGCGCCCCCCAGCAAACCCCTCTTCCGCCATCGGAAGAGCGTGGGACAAGTACCTGCCTGATGCAGGTTTTTCAAAGGTTTTCCCTGCATCATATTTAGGCGAATTGCCGGGTAGGATCCCTAAACTACAGCCCGCAGGCCCTAGTAAACCCTTGTCACCCTTGCCTTACCTTTCCGCATCATCCTTTCAGTCCCTTTCCTATGCTATAGGATGGAGTGACCACTATGTGGATTACCCTATATATAACCGGGCTACACTTTCTTCTTCTCTTTTCTCGAATTTCCGCTCTAATACCAATACGTTAATTTCTCATAATTGTTTACTCTCCTATATCTATCTATACCCCGATATATAAAAATGAATATACTCGTAGGCCTATGTCTGAGTGTGAGTCCCTTATCCGTTCCTATACTATTAATCTGATTGCGATGAAACTTTTGTGAATTTAGCGCTCTCTCTCTCAAAGGTTTCTGTCGACTTTCGAAGCGTTAGGAATTTCCCAAGGGGTGAACGGGGGTGGAATTTCAAAACATGCAAAAACAGGAGATATTAGCGTCGTAAAATTCGTTTTCGGGGTTGATGAAATTAATAGTCCTCTCCAGATGTTTTAGTATATAACTTTTTAATCAGAAGTCAGCACCACTAAGGAGATGGGGGGGGGGGGCTTTAAATACAAATAATGCGAAACTACCGATATTGGTGGGAGGATATTGGTGAAAGGCCTCAACATAAAAGTAAGAAATAAACAACGAAGACTTCAGTTGAATCTGGGGTTATAAAAAGTCACTGAGTTTAATTCCGTCATTCAATCCCTCAATTAGTGTTTAGTACAGCTCGTAGACTGCACGAGGGTAGAATAAATTACCGCTTACTATATAAAGATCCGGGGACGAAAAGCACCCAGATACTTACTAAATAAAATATCATTATAATGAAATCACTTCGCCTCTAAATAAAACAAAACACGCTATAGTATATTAAAATAATATTAAGCGTTTATGTAGCCTGTTACCCTAAAAGAAATGCCCACTGATTAAGGAAGCCTGCAAGAGCATTCTCTCGCAGGTGAACATTCCCAGAAAGTTAGGACGAGGCTACCTTTGCGGATGCATTGTCTTCTCTTTGGTTTTTTTGAACTAAGGTTCCCACAAGCCGAGGCACCTCGGCCTGCATTGAAAGGTGTATGTTCCGGGTTCGCAGACCTTGAGCATACGGTAAGAGTTGTCTGGTATTCTTATTGGAATAGTCGGCTAGCTGCATCCTAAACTGGTCAAGGCGCAGCTAGGGGAAAGCTACGAGCCCGCAGCAAACCCCTCGGAAGGGCGTATGACCCAGTGCTCGACCTACCTGATGCAGCTTTTCTAGGGTTTGGTCTGCATTACTTTTAGGCGAATGCCAGTTAGGATCCTTAAACTACAGCCCGGGGGAAAGTTAACCCTTGGCTACCTTCCTCTACACTTCCGCAACCTCATTTTCAAATCCCTTCCTATCCTTCTGACTCCTCCTTTCAGTCCCTTAACTATGCATTAAGAGGGGAGTGGATTACTTTATCCATCTACCTATACATATATATATAGTCTGCATAATTCGTATTTTTCTCTCTTCAAAACTAGGTCTGTGTGCCGCAGCTGGCACCAATGACGAAAGCTTAAGAGTTTTCATCTTAACCAAACATAATAAAAAGTCATACCATTGTATGAGGATACAAGTGTCAGGAACTGAATAAATGATGTATAAAGCAGCAATTCCATTAAAAAACAATTAGTCAGTTTGATTCGAACGTAAGTTACTTCCAAATTTATGAGTGGCCATAGCAGAGAGTGCATTCCGTCGTTCAATTAATAGAACACAGTATCGGTTTATAATAATAAAAAAAACTCTTTATTACTCACTTCAAAGTTTTATATTTGTTGTAACGAAACATGAAGTTTTATATCCTGTCCTTTGCTGATCTCACAAAGGCGCAACAGCTTGTTTGACTGCATCGTCATTGTCCATGTTTGCTTTGCAACCGCCGAAGGACCCGTTTAGTTTTCATCTGTCTTTTTTTTTTACATGAAAACAGTCCCAACAGTTCCCAGCTTCAAGGTTTATAATTCTATTTTCTTTCGGTTATAAATAAAAGTAGGTTGTTTCATACGTTCACATAAAGCATCATGACACGCCAATGAATATATTAATTTCGTTGACAAATATTTGCAGAATTACATTTTTGTTACACAGTCCACTGCTTCGACCCGTTACATTTTATGTTATATTTAACGTAGCTTATATTTTTTATCCCTATTGATTATTAACTTGTGTTAATTACATATATTAAGTATATAAGAATGCTTGCAGCAAACCGTACATTTAAATGTAACGTCATTATATTCACTGAAGTAAACGCTGAATTTTATGAATTTCTTCAGTCACAGATAAAGAATGCAGGCCTTGGTAAGACCGCAGAGAAACAACTGTGACTCACTACAGGCACCGAAGCCTTACAAGGACCTAACCACATTTGCTTGAAATTCATTTAAAAGTGTCTGTAATTTCTACAAAACTGCTTAAAGAGTGGGCTTCTGTTAAATTACAGAGTGTCATGTTAATATGACAATAAAATATGTAATTGTTACCTACGAAACAAAAAACAGTGAATGGCATCTACCGCACTGATACGAAAACTTTTATAATTCGATAAATATATATATCACACTTTTTTCTATTTTACCACTCTCGAAGATAAATTAATCTCAATCAAAGGCTAAAAAATCTGAAAATCTATATCCTTCAATGGTATTGGAGGCAGCTTTCCGAATTCTCCAATATGGAGGGCAATGTCTGCGACCCTACTGAATTGTAGCGCGATAGTTTTATTATTGATATGGCAAATTGGAATTTGAGCAGGCGCCGCCGAGACGGGGAGATAATCCCTCCAGTCTGGAATTGGACACGTATGCTGTGGGCCCTCGGAAGTTACCTGGACTGTCGCACCGTGGGAAACGGTCGCTTAAAATCCCAGAAATTTGAATTAACACGTGACTGTCTTAACCAATGACATTTCTTGGTTCAGGACAGATCGATCCAAAGATGATCGAGACGATCGATTTTTGACATCCAGCGAGGGGCTGAAAAAGAAAAGTAGAGACACAGAAGGACGTGCAGCCCCCAGCTTGCAGTTTCGAGAGGACCCGGAAAGATCGAGGGTGCCACACGATAACGGCCAGACATCAACGAAGGTAACTGCCAAGTATCTCAATCCTTGACGCGCTTGGAGGAATTACCGTAGACCATGTTTAACTGAGATTAAGGGATCAGAGTGTTTTGTCATGCTAACTGAACACTGTATTTTTTTATTTTTTGTCCATGTTCAGATAATTAATTAATAAATTCTGTAAAATATCCTTTACTTCGTCGTTTAAAAACCTACCACTACAGAATAAACCTCTCAAACCTAATTTAGGTAACACTCCTTACGGAAATATTGATAGGAGTTCAGGATAGAGACTTGTGATAAAATCAATGATAAATTAAAGTACCTTTATTTGTCCTCAAATAAAATGTCAAACAGGAGCTTTCGGGAAGTGAGCATTAAATGTTTTAAATACATTGTAATTTTTTTATATAAATAAGAGATGTATATGGTTTAGGAAAAAACTCCTATTGGAGAACTAAGGTTTATGAATTTGTCATGGAAACATTAATTTTATGACTCTGTTTTAGAATCAAAGCCAAAAATACCGTAATAATTACATATTATCCTACCTACTATTTTCATGTTCAATTATTATCTTCGATGTACGATGTTTGTTTGCAAAGTCTGGAAAAATTGTCACAAAACGAAACTTTTTTTTAGAAAACTTACTTTATTTCTCAACATAGTCTCCTTCCTTGGCAATACACTTGGTCCAGCGAGTTTCCAATTTATTTCACACAAAAATTTTCATCACAAAAATAGGTTTTGTCAAACTGCAAAATACTCCATCACGGCCTCGATCACTTCATTTCATGAAAATTTCTTTCCACCAAAGCAAATTTTTAAAGTTCGAAAAGAAGAAGTCACTTGTTGTTAGGTCTGGTGAATAGGTGGGTAGGTTTCGAATCCCAACTCTTACACTTTTGGCTCTGAGACTGCGGTTGTGTGCGCTTGCGCATTGTCCTGGTGAAACAGCACTTTCTTGCGCGTCAATCATGGTCGTTTCTCAATCAGCACCCATTTAAAACGACCCAACAGAGCAGCATAATACAGCCCAGTTATGGTCATCCACTTTCCCAAGAAATCTATGAATATAATATCCTGAGAATCCCAAAATACAGTTGCCATCACCTTTTCAGCTGACAAAACGAGATTCGCATCTTTCGGCACACTTTCACCAGCTTTTGTCTATTGTTTTGATCGTTTTTTGGTCTGTGGAGTGTAGTGATGTATCCAAATTTCATCAACGGTTACGAATCTGCGCAAAAATTCTTGCGGTTTACGCCTCAACTTGCTATATTATACATTTAAATGTTTTGTTTTTATTTATTTATTCTATTAGTCCTCGTATGACGCAATATGAATACAAAAGATAACGATTTACTTAATGGATGCAACAATTAATAACAATTAGAAGTTAGCATAAACATAAGTAAAAAAGGGAACACAAATTTCCCTGTCCAACATAACTAAAAGTACTATATAGTAATAATAATATTAATAATAAAAATATTTAACGTTGTTTTATTTACTGTATTCAATACGAACTAGGTAAAATAAATATTTATCGAATTAAATATCATAAAAAATAGAATTACACATCACACAAGAATAAACAGAAAACCTGATACACGCACACTTGCAGGAAACACAAACGAAACGGAGCGACGAGGAATCCGCAAACTCCAGGCCGTACATGCAACAAATAAACAAAATATCAGAAAAGACCAACAGAGATTAAGAAAGTTAAGAAATAAGTAATTTTAAGAGCAACAAATTCAACATTTTTTCACTATAAACAAAAGATATTTTATTATTAGGGGAACTATCAAGAAACTCCTGTACTGAGTAAAACACTGGAGCCGTTCAGTAGAAGATTTTTACACTAAATCCCAAAACTCGTGTACTTATTATTGTTCTTTACATTTGGAAATTATTATATAAATCTAGTGAATACTTTTCTGGTAGAGAGAAAAGATCTTAGAGCTGTGCGATTTTTAGTCTCATAATTGTGAGACAGATTCATGTTCCGCTTTACGAAATTTCGTGAATAAACAAACTGGGTAAAGTTAATATTCGCAAACTTTTGATAAACCGTTTACCACTAATTTTATTATACGTATTATAAAGTATTCTAGTGGCACGCTTTTGCAACTTGAAAATTTCAATGTTCTGTAGCAAATTTGCAATGCCGTAACACGTAAGGGAATGAAAATACGCAAAGTACACCATTTTCGTAGTGTTGATGCCAACATGTTGCATTAAGGTTCTGAGACAATAACAAGCCGAACTGAGTTGCCCAGCAAGCCTGTTTAATTTGATATCAATCAGAAGACCCAGAAAAGGCGCATCAGCCGAGAATTTGTCTAGAAGGTTTTTCGTCCAGTGACAACAGTCGCGGCATCCATCACGCCCACAGCAATTTCATGGCTAGTTTCTCATGGAGGATGAAATGAACTCGTTCATTTGAGATGCCTACAGCATCAGCTTCCTCACGCACTTGTAGTTTGCGATCTTCCGTACGATATCAAGAAGTTTTTCCATGTTTTCCTGAGTGGTAATCTCAATTGGATGGCCGGAACGAGTTTCAACTTCTGTTCTTCTGTGACCACATTCAAACTCAACAATCCAGAAGTAAATGCTGCAGAGTCCACATGAACTTCATCCAATTCAGTTTTGAATTTTTTTTAGAGTAGCAGGCTTCATCCACGTGGAGGCAACTCCCCTTAGGAAGGGAAGGGATTTGAAAGGGGGATGCGGAAGGGTAGAGGAAGTTAGCCAAGGGTTAACTAGGGCCCCCGGATTATAGTTGAAGGATCCTACCCGGCATCCGCCTAAAAGTGATGCAGGACAAACCCAAGAAAGCCTTCATCAGGTAAGTCGTGCATCGGGTATTTGTCCCACGCCCTTACGATTACGTTTTCTTTTTTGCAAGCCTCAATCCCCAGCTTCTCAATTTAAATTTCCTTTTACATTTTATCAGTAAGACTTGTGCCTCGATCAGTTTAGGAGGCAGCTGGCCGAATATTCCAAAAGGAATAGCGGATAACTCTTAGCGCATGCTCAAGTCAGCGACCCCGCAACATACCCCTCTCAAGGTTCCACTGCCTGACTACACATCTAACACTACAGAAGGCTGCCAACAATAAACTACGACTGGAATATGTTTGATACATTTATTAATATCTTTGAAAGGATCATGTTTACCAATAATGGCGCGAAAGTGAAAAAAATCCCGCTGTTTCATAAAAATATACCAGACTTATCGAACAAAAATGGGTGAATGTGTATCTTCCGCAAAAAATCTTAAAACTATACATTTCACAATCTAGGAAAAAACACTGAGGGTTAGACATCCCACGATTGCTGAGACTAAGTGTCAATTAATTTAGACCCTCTCGGCACTGTGGTGGGGAATAAGGGGGGAAATGTTCCAATTGGTCCTTATTAGTGTCGATTCCACAGTTTTCGGTGTCGTTGAGATGGACAGTGACAGTCTCGATTACGGTGAAATCATGTGTTCCGCCCCTGTAGATACAGAAATGAGGAAACGTTATTTCCAAAATTACATATAGAAAATGACAAAGAGATTAGTGTCGAGTCAATTCCTTTTCATGTGTAATATAAATAAATACCCGGACAACCCCGGTCAATCAGTTAGTAAATAATAATAAATACGACGTAGAGAGAGCAGAAAATTTGGATCAGAAAGACGGAACAGATTTTAATTATATTTTTAAATGTACTTTATTTTCCGTGTAGCTCCTAATTGTGGTTCTAATATGAATAAGAACATAAAAGTAATCATTTTACGTAACAGTATAACATTTTAGATTTAGATTTAATCTAAATAAGTATATTACCAAAAAAAATTAATTATGTTTTTATTTCACTTATCCTGAGATGCGCGCTTTTTCTTTGAAAAAAAAATGCCAATAATGATTGTAAAGTTCTTCTTAAACATTAAAAAGTTTCCGGCCAATAATAATGTTCTATGAGTTTTACATACGGCGATATTTATTGTGGCGATAATTTATCGCTGCTGCCGCAACCGCAATAGTCCATTGAAGTGAATGAGAGGTTGCACAATTGGTGGTAAATAATCTCGGCAATAAAATTGTCGCTGAGGACAGCTTGAGCAGTTGCTCGGTTCCTCTAGCGTTTACCATCATAGATAATGAAATACTTATTTCATTAATTTAAGATAGAACTGTATTATGGGATAAAACCAAGGACATATTTCACGTCATCCTGCCTCAACTCTTCAAACCGCGTGCAGAAAGCTCCAACATCCTCTCTTCTTTCATTAATGTGATTTACCCAATTAAGTCGATTTTTTCTTCTCATTTTCATTCGACGACGAAATAACAGTAATGGTAAAATCTGCTCTTTGTTTATTTCGAACTACACTTTTCACAGCACTCTCAACTGAGAATAGTACGACAATAATTTTAACGCTGCGATAATAAACACTGATTGTGTAACGGCCCTTACAAAAAGGATAATGTCTAGGACCACGATAGACTGTTATGTTGGAACGAATGGTTATGTTTCAATTACATTGTTGTAGATAAAATATATTTACGTTTTTTATATGAATATGGAGTCATAATTGATACTGTGAGAATTCTAATTTTACTATCAACGTGGTAGTTGAAATTTTCGAGATATGGTCACATTCATTTACACACGTTATTATTAAAGAACGTGTTACCTCGCCGGTAATTACAAGTTTCAAATGGAACCTAAACTCGAATGCTTCAAAATAATATAAGATAGATTTTAACGTATGTTAAAATAATAATAATACTAAATACGACCTTCATACAGACAACCTTTAAATAGAGAAATAATAACTAAGAAAATTTAAATTCATAATTGTCGGACGTTTCGATGAGGATCGGCGTCTTTTTCTAGCGGCGATAAAACAAAGACTGTGAATTAAACGTAAGAAGTATATTCAAAGATATATTCATCAGGGACGAAGAACTTGAAATAAAACAATATATAACTTAATAAGATTTTCTGTGTCATGCTTAATATGAACAGAATTAGGTTCATTTTTATTAAACAAAATTTCAGAAATTAATCTTTTCCAATAATGGTTCTCTGTGTAAAATATGTGTTTTCAAAATCGAAACTATGATTAAATTTGATACAATGTTTAGTGATCGGACTGTGTTTACATGTTGACAGTTTTAAATAAGATTTATGTTATTTAATTTTCGTTTTTAAATTTCTGTCAAAAATATTTTACTGGCCAACCCGTATCTACCGTATTGAATTTATTTCTAAATACGTAAGCATTAGATTAGCTAAAATTAATATTGGACTAAACGAAAACAATATTATAAGGAAATTACATAAATGAATTTATTGTATTGCCTTTCTGTGTATTGCTGTCATTTGATCTAAAACAATTCCTTTGAAAACTACAAATTTTTTGTAATATTTAAGTCTAAATCTTCTTTTCTGGTTTCATCAAAGGCCACAAATAATCTATTAATAGTTTTTCCACTACCAATGTTGCTTATAAAATGAATCGTTCTAATTGTGACTTTCAATATATCGGGTAAAAAAAAAAATTTAAAATACAAGAATTAAAGATCGCATTGAATATCAAAAAACAGTGTATCAGATTTAATCACAGTTTCGATTTTGATAACACGTATATTTTCAAAGGGAACCACGTTATTGTAAAAGATGCGCGCACTCAACGCTAGCCATGTTTGGCGACGACACCGCGTTACTAGCACAGAGCGCCAAAATAGAAACTACACTTAAACACCTTCAAAATGCAGTTAATGTAACATATGATTGCTATAAAAAAATGGAAAATAAAAATCCACTTTTCTAAATGTCAAGCAAAGATGTTCACACTCAAGCGCTACACTCAACTACCGACACCGCGACTGCACAATAATGAAATATCATGAAATACTAAGGACTCGGCGATAAAGTATCTAGGGGTCCACCTAGATGCAAAACTCAACTGGAGATACCACATTAATAACAAACTACGCAAGACTCTCTTTGCTCTACCACCGAAAATCTCATCTTCGAGTTGAATCCTCACTCCTAATTTATAAATTGATTCTCCGACCCATTCTTACATTCGCCTGCCCAGCTTGGAGCAACGCACCTACAAGTTCGCTCAAGAAACTTCAAACCATGCAGAATAAAGTGCTACGTATCGCAATTAACAGCCCGAGGTTCATAAGAAACAGTCAAATACATCAAGAGTTATATGTTCCACTAATAACAGAATATATCCAGAGGTTAACCAGTAACTTCTATACAAGTGCAACGAAACGAAACTTCGGTCAAAAAAACTCTCATGAAACACTTGAAAGCAAGCTACCACAAGACTTATTTAAATAATTGTCAGCCTGTAAAATACCTGAACCCATTGTAATAAGCCAGAGGTGTGAAATATTTTCACATGATCCTCTCTCCTAATTGAGATATTCTTAGCCATATGATCTCTTATCATGTTCTCCAACTATTCGGAGAAACTATTCCATGGACCAGCACAGCCAAGTACCTAACGGTACGTCTCACAACATCACAACAAGGACTTGGAACGTAAGGTTATATCTAGACTAAGTCTGCTTTACCCTTTTTTAACCCTAGATATAAACTATCACCGAGAGTAGGACTATCCATCAACATCTCTCTCATTAGGCCAATCATTGAGTATGCCTGTCCAGTGTGGGCAACCATTGCTGAGATCCATCTCAGGAAACTCTTGATCCTGCATACGTAGAGCCCTGCACCTGCCACCGAGACTTCCAAACATTATAGTCAGAGAGATGTCAGGAATGGAACACCTGTGGGACAGAATCTTCGGTATCTCCGAGAGATTCTACCGCAGAGCCTCCATCTCTGACAACGAGCTGGTATCCACCCTGGGAAAATAAGACCCCGACAAGAAGGTAAACAGGAATCGGCCACTGACGATATTCCTGTGAGACCGGTGAAATTTGTAATATAGTCATTTTATTTTTACAGAAATATATTGTAATGAACAAACAAGATTTAATTAAAACAAATTAATAAACAAAAAAATTAATTTAAATTTGAATGATAGCCACACGTTGAAGACGTCAAATATATAATGATTAAAAATGTGGTCTTAAATCATCGAAATAATTAACAAAATTAATTTAAGATTTAAATTGAAAAATTTTGTTATTGTTGATAAATTTACAATGTATAAGATCTATTTTGGACGCCGAATTTCATCCAGTTAACAACAAATACTTTAATTTTTCATTTATTAATTCGTGGCATTGTATGAAAATACAGTTCTTATATCATTACAATCTCTATATCTCATGGTCATAACTGGGTTTGATAAAAAGAACATTCCAATTAAAACATTAACAATTCAATTCATTGAAGTTAAAGGAATAAAAAATTAAAGTACTAGAAACAAAAGAAAACGCGAACGAAATCTGACTATACCCTTTAATTATCGTTTACAATTATTAATAATTGTCTTGTACTCACGACAGTACTTCTGGTACCAGTTTGGATTCTTCTTGCTTGAATTTAACACTCACTAAAACAGGCCATTCATTACTCACTGATTCTACACTTTAGAATTTGAATACACGTGGTCGTTGCCCTCTCGTTTCTGCTATCCGGGAATCTGGATTAGTCCACCCACAGCCGGTTGCTGGATGTAGATTTCCTCAAAGTCTCTCGATGCGACAAGCAGTTCAATTTGGGCAGAAAAACTTCTGCTAGCAAATCGCGATTTTATGTGTCTCTCCGCCAAACTGTTTACTCGCGTTTTATATAAACTATCATATCTAGCCGTTGGACCTCCTGGATAACACTATTCATGCTTTTATGTTAGCAAATTTTACTGTGTTATTACTTTATGTGGACCGTTCTGTCTCGTATCTCCGTGCAGACTGGCTGTTATCCAAGCGCGCGGTTTTTCAGTTTCCATTGTTAAACAAAGGAAAAACCCGCCTTGATTGTCGCCTTTACACATTCGTACCGCTAACAATTTAATTATTAAAAACAATTAATAGCCTGTTTAATTGGTATTACAATATATTTACAAACCAGAGTTATTTATTTATACATAATTATTTAGTTACATAGCTATTTATATATATTTATTCCTATTCCCTTCTTACCCTTCAAGACGCAGAGCGCTGAAGAAAGAAGTAGTAGCAGAAGCAGAAATGCAGGAAATGAAGAAGTAGAGAAGCAGCAGCAGCAGCCCACTGGTATGAATGAGAGTGTGAATGTGTGAGAAAATGTGGTGTTAGCATCCAAAAGGTCAGGATGCCTTAAGGCGTATAGAAATCAACCCCTTTATAGAAAACAAATCCGGGAAGCGACACATACTAATTCCAAAATTACAGTGTAATTCAGGTAATGTAAGTGACCCTTAAAAGCAGAGTAGATTCATAATCCAGGAAGGAACTCTGACAAGTAGCACAGGAGGCTGGACCTCCAGTTAAACGTCGCTGCCTAGCCGCGAACTGTATATTACTTGCAGACCCAGCTAAATAAAGTGAAAAAAAATTAAGTTATTGATCATTATGTATTATGATTTTAATTCTAACGTTTAATTTCCAGTCTTCAAGTTTTTCACCGTTACAAAAGACGCCAATTCGTGTCGTAACGTCCGGCAGTTTTAAATTTTCTTACTTATTGTTTCTTTATTTATAGTTTCAAAATAATATTTTTTGTTTCCAATACCCGAAATGTGCTTTAGAAGGTAAACTTGTATGATAAAAAATATATGCCAGCGTAAATGGAGTATTTTAACTGTTTTTTATTTGTTTTATACTGAATAGCGAAGGTGATCAATGATCATTGGCTATCACCGAGAAACAAGAAACTTGAAATCAGTGTTCCTTAATATATTCGTCTCGCGGTGCACTAGCCGATTTTTTCTGTTTTGGGTAGAACCCCCGCCATTCTAATATTGAATTGTTACAAATTAATCAACTTCAATTATGATTTTGACAGCTTACCCAGTGGTTCTCACTTTGATAGGTTTAACTGAAGAGTGAAAAAGTTAAACAAAAAAACGTGATGTTTCAGACATTTATTAACTCAAACGAGACAAAATGCAAATCTAGTAAAATTAAAATTGTAAATAAATATACATAGAATAAATGTTTTAATGGGAGGACTAAGGCTGCAAATTTTAAATATTTGGCTTCAATTTAGTTCGGTTTAAACTCGAATCTTCTCAATCGGTGGTTTTTAATCTTCTCCTTTCTTTTGTAATAATATTGGCAACCGCGATGAAACCCCTTTCCACGGGGAAAAACGATGGAAAAGCTATCAAAAAGTATAAGTAATTTCATTCGCAAAATGCTAAGATCTTAGACATTGACACCAGGTACAATTCCAGACTCATTTCAGAGATGCTTCACATTAAATCAAACATCACAGCTATTAATGTACAAACAGACAATATTAAACTCAATAATTGCTACGATACCTTATTATTACGCTAAACCTTCTGCTTTCCCATTGCCGTTTCTCCCTTATTGTTACACTCTCCCATTGTTGAGTTTTCGTCGCTTTTGAGTTAGTCAACTGACGAGTGCAGTTGTGTCGCTCTAGGCTCTTCTTAGCACCTGAAGAAAGCGACAAGGATTCCAGAAACGTTGTGTGGTATTTATATTATCACTTATTTATTCTGTATTTGGCTATCTTTCTTATTACTTATTCCGATAAGTTCTTCTTGGAATACGACAACCTTATCTTCAATGTCACCGTATGGATCGAAATCCATAGGGGTATTTCCTCAAACCTAATTTCAAAGTATGTGTGAAGCATATTTAAATGCTGAAATATCATAAACGTGACAGTTTGTCAGGGAATTGGGAAAGTTCGCTCCGCGCAATATTTTCCTTCATTAGCTTAATTCTGACAAGTGCATCTGAAATGATGAACTTTGGTTTATCGAATTTAGATTGTTACCCTGCAACTTCAAATAAACCTCATCAAATTTAATTAGCAAATCTGTTAAATAAACAACGTCTGGTTTTCACTTAAGTAAATTTAATGAATAAGAAAGATAGCCAATTCAGACAAAAAAAGTAATAATATAAATACCACAAAGCGTTTCTAGAATCCTTGTACCTTTCGTCAGGTGAAAAGAAGAGCGTAGAGCGATACAACTGTACTTGTCAGCTGACACCATCGCACCTGACGAAAGGCACAAGAATCCTAGAAACGTTGGGTGGTATTAATATTATCACTTTTTTTGTCTGAATCAATCAGACGTAAATTTTTCATTTTAAGGAAATTTACTTTTAAAATTGGATCTTTATCATCCAAAAACTCAGAAACTGTCTAAAAAAGTGAAAAAAATCTTGTCAAAAACAAGACTTGTGACGGGCAACTTACTTCAGTGTGAAGAAGTAATCGGTTAAAGTTCTCGTTATTTTATTATCAAATATGCTTAAATAAACTAGTATTCAATGCGTTACTTCAATTTTTTCCCTGCGTTAATGACATATGGAAAAATTGAGTGTTTGTATTTTACAGCCTGCTATATCGGTCAAACGAAGCGTAAGCTTCGAACCAGAATTAAAGAACATTTTGAAAATTTAAAACAACCTTTAGATAAATAATCAGTTTAACAAAACATGTATACATGAATAATCACAGAATTTTTCGAAATAATATAAAACGCAGTATATAGGTACCCTATGTATTATGTAAATTATTCCAATTTTGGAAAGCCAAAAATATCGGACACGATCTGCTTATCTGGGATCCATTCTCGTGAACTCCCATATTTACATCTCGTGAACCCCCAATTTTTGAGTTCGATTACATGGGAGCCCTTGCATTTCGGATTCGACCCCTAGCGGTTGATATACACCAGTTTTGGAACCAGTGCTTTAAATGGATATACATACTTCCGTAAATTAATTCATTGCATCAATCATTCTATTGACAAATTAGCTGACAATAACGACGACGTCATAACGCCCACAACCTGTGATTTGTAATTTTTTTTAAAAAAAACGACAATAGAAAACCAAATGGATCCAAAAGTAGCCAGGGTTTGAGGCCGGAGGGACATTTTTTTAGTCATTTAGTCTTATAACTCCGTCTAATGCCTTGTCGGTTTTACAGGGCGAATGTACTTTAATATAATAGCGTGCTGTTTTCTTCCATGATCCCATAACCTCCTCCTCCTCCTCATTAGGTTATGTGTGAAGATACGATGCTACTTGACTAATTTGCGTGGGCACTCCGACCCTCAGAGGAAAAGCCTCTACCGCTGGTCTCTATACCAGGGAGGATTCAGACCATAGATCTGCCCTCCCGTAAACACCCGGGGTGTGTTTACTCGGTGTAGGCACCCACGTGTGGGTAGTGGGGGATTTTCACCGTCCTATAAAATGGTGAAATGGATCTCGAAACGTGTATCCCTCCATACTTTGTTTTTCCTTCTCTAGAACCCTGAGAGCCTCAATAAGGGAGCCTAGTTGGTCCTTATCGCGTAGTGCGACTTGGAGTCCAACTTCGCGAGTTGCGCTGAAGAGATGTTCCCAGAGGGGACACTCTAACAGCACGTGCATTTGCAGGTTGGATCGACTGCTTTGCCGACCTAATACAGTTTAGCCTTATAAGGCTCGTGTCCGCTGAGGGAGCGGACCAACTCTCTCGTGTGCTAAATTTTCGGGAGAATGAGCCTGTCATCAAGAGTCGGGAAAACACGTTTCGTCCATTCACTTTTCTCGGTCACTTGCCAGGCTCGTGACCAAGTCCGGGTTGTCCATTCGTTAATACCGGCGACTGTGTTTACACTGACGTCCGTGAGCTCCCAGACCTTTCGCACATCTCCTTTATTGAGCCAGTAGGTCGCTGCTCTACTCCTAGCAGTAAGATCTAGAGGTGCAACCCCACTGATGATTTGTAA
This sequence comes from Zhengitettix transpicula, assembly GCA_037074705.1. Lineage (NCBI taxonomy): Eukaryota > Metazoa > Arthropoda > Insecta > Orthoptera > Tetrigidae > Zhengitettix > Zhengitettix transpicula. Next base: position 180,043,413 of record CM073591.1, on the reverse strand, counting down.
AGCTTCCACAGGTGTTGTGCTGTAGGTTCGCAGGAGACGGAGGAGAACCCTTCTTTGTGCTACTAGCAGATGCTTACGTACGAGGGAGTTCGTCACCACCTTTGATGTGGCCGGAACTGCGTACATGCACATGGCTTCAAAGACTGCCCTGTAGTAAATCAAAAGCTTGGTTGGCGTGATTCTATACTCTCTCCGTGCTATCCGGACTAGCTGGTGTATTGTCCTAACTGCCTTAGACAATATAGCTTTGAAATAATCTGATCTAGAAGCACGCCCAGGTAAATCGCTTTCCTCTTTAGGGCTATGGTGGGACCCTTGTATTTCACGATTGGAAGGCGAGCCAGCGACTTTCCGAAGACAATCGCTTGCGTCTTGTCGACCGACAAGGACATCTTTGCCCTGTTACACCAGTCATCGATTACTTCGAGGACTTTCGTCTCCTTTTCCTCGATGATTGTCCTGGAAGCACCTTCCACGACTACCGTTAGATCATCCCCATACGCAACTGCAATCGTGACTTCTGGCGATTCTCTTAGCTCTGTAAGCAGTGTATCCACGTAGATATTCCAACGGGTAGGCCCCAATATCGAACCCTGCGAGCAACCTCGTTCAACTGTCTGTGTCGCTGTTCCCTGTACGGTACTTAGCTCAACGGACCTACCGTTCAGGTAGTCCAATATTATGGAGATCCGCATATGCTGGTCTTCTCCCCTACTCAGTAGGGTTTCTAGCAGCGCAGGCCACCACATACTGTCGAAAGCGCCCGTGAAGTCGACCAGAATCGCCATTCGATACTTCGAGTCGGATCCCCGCACGCAGTCTAGCACCTTTACTATTGCGTCTGTAGTCGACCTCTTTTGACGGAAGCCGATCGTCAAGTCCTCCTACGTTTTCAAACGCTGTGGCTAGCCTACTAGCGATGATCCGCTCTAGCACTTTACCCATTGTGCACAAGAGGCTTATCGGTCGATAGGATCTTGGGTCGGCCGGGTCCTTCCCTTTTCCTTTATAAATGAGTACCATCTTTGCAACCTTCCATATGTCGGGGAACTTGTGTTCCCGCAAACACAAGTTGAAGAGTTGCGTAAGTGGCTGGGTAATTGTATCGATTGTCTCTATGAGGACCTCGATCCGTATTCGATCTGGGCCAGCTGCTTTTCCCCTTTTGCATCGCTTAATGGCAGTTTTTACTTCTGCCTCAGTAATTATAACGTCGTCTGGGACTCCGTCTTCCTTCCACGTGCTCCAACGTTCTCTTGTGGCTCTATTATACGCAGTATCTTCCTCCTCATCATGAGCCGGGGCTAATGTGCGGAGGATCGTGTCTGCCGTATCCTGCCAGCCCACCGTAGTGGTGCCATCCTCTCTACGAACTGTTGCCAGTGTCTGTGTGGTCTTAAGTTTGCCTCGCGAGAGAGTCATCACACAGATATTCTTGTTCCATCCCTGAAAAACTACACAAGACAGTCGAGAATGTATTAGCCGAACGTTGCCAAGCAGCATTGCACCCGAAATCAAGGCAACAGTGATCAGCCACTTAAATCATGGTAGTCCAATAGCTACACATCTACTTTTACTTATAGTTTATCCCAGATTAATTTTTCATCTCTGACAAGTCGGGAGCATAATGGCTAAATGTGTCATTACATTGAGTAGATATCAGACAGGTCAAGATACGTTTTAATTAAATAAATTAGATAAAATTAGGAATGACATTATTTAACTATATAAAGCAGGCTTTAAGTTACATTCCTTCTTACAGCAGTAACAGGTTTCAAAGTTGGGGACAGCTAAAGTTTCCAGGAAGTGGACAGATAAAGGAAAGTTCTCTATAACTCAATAGTGTTTCTAAAAATTCAAAGAAAGCAAGATTTTACAAACAATATAATTTATAATACAATTAATTGAACATTACTTACAAGTAATTACGTGGAATTTAGTGGACATAAATTTATTTTCCCACACATTGCAGGCGAAAAAAAATCTGTTGAGAGTATTCTTAAGTTTAAAATAACAATAGAAACAATTTTTTTAAAAATACATTAAATAGATTACAGTAACAGGGAATCATAAATTCTATTAAAATATTAGTATTTCTTTACATTAATAGCTGAACCATTGGAACCAATATGCAATATTTCGTTCATCAATCTGGAATAATATTGTCATTCTTCATTGACAAGTTTTGCATAATGCTAATAGAAATTGTGCTACGTGAAATAACTATGCTATGTAAGTTATGTAGTCACTTTTATATTATCATGTTCCATTTAATAATTGATATTATCATTACTATTTTATTATTGTTATTATTAATTTATTATCCTAAACATTTTATTTGGTAACTTATTAATGTTACCATTAATATTATTATTTTAAAGTGTGAAATTTTCCCTAATGCTTCATCCCAGACTTGGGACGGGGCAATGCATAGTTCGTCATTGATATTTTAAAAATATCAAGGGGCTTGGTGGTATATTTACTCACTTAGTACCTCACTCTTAGAAAGAATAGCAAAAGTTCTCGGACTCAGGTCCCCAGTTCTGATTGACAATATTTCTTCCTTGCAAAATAATATAGAACCTTTTTGAAACGGTTCGCTCTTTCTTGCTCTTAGAAAAACAATACTCTTAAATATGAACTAGTTTTAACAATTCATTGAGAATGGCGGAAAATACGCCATTTTGCTCTCTGTATATCGCTTGAGTTGATGCGTTAATATTATGGCGCTGAGGAAGGGAGTAAGGATTACCTACGTCAGGGTGAAAATTTTCTTTAACAGCGTATTAAAATACGAATAGTATTCTTTTTCTAATAGGAAGAAAAGTCTGCAGTTCTGATTGCTATTCGTTCTTCCTTGCACAAGAATATAGATACTCTTTTAAACGCTGGACTATTACTTCCTCCTAGAAAAACAATACTCTTCAACATGTTAATATCATCTCCGAAAGACAAGTTTCACCCTCTCGTAGGTAATCGTCACTCCCATCCTCAGCGCCACAATATTAGTGCATCCAGTCTCATACAGAGAGCAAAATGGGCGTATTTTCCACCATTCTCAAAGAATTTTTAAAACCACTTCACTCGTTGGAAAGAGAATTAAATTCCCTAAAACCATTATGCTATGACAAATTATTTTATTGCGGATCATTTTGGACATATCCGATCTGGAAATATGACAAACTGAATTATTTTGAATATGACGTAAACTGTCGTAAATTTGACGAACAATTTCTACCACTTCGTATGACCGAATATCGTACTCGAATACACAGTTCTATGCAGAATTTTATACTGTACAATTTACTACTGAACTTAATTTTTCCATAGAATGCTTCATATTTTTGCTATTAACGAAAAACTGAAAAGAGGTGCGAAATGTTGTATTTTTTAGGCCACAGAAAATTTTCCCGAGGCCTTTCGAATTGTATAACTTGGCCACAAAATATAAAAAAATGGGAAAAAAATATACCCGACCTTTGCGCGATATCCAGTATACAGCTACTGGGCTAATAGTATAGTCTACAAATGGCTTTATAAACTTGAAATTGCCTATGATTAGATGTGTGATGTATGCTAATGAACAAGTCGTACAAGTAAAATTGCCGGATTACTCAGAGTCAGGTTTGGTCACAACAAATGAGAAGGATCTCCACCTACTTCTATTGCCTCTTTCTGGATTCGTATAAGGCTTGGAGGCTCCTGAGATTTAAGTGGAGGCTAGGTGTAGGAGGAACCCACGCTCAGACCTGGTCATTTACATTTGTGGCTGTTAAAGACAGAGCTCCAGCCCAGATTACCGATTCTATCTTTTAGCATTAAAACGCTTGACGTGAGAACGTTTCGAATATTCATGTAAATATTTATGTAATGTGAGTACATGTTCGTATTTTCTTAGATGTATAAGTATTTGTTTTGGAAATTATTTTTATATTTATTTTAAAATATTTTATTGCATCGTGTGCTGTTTTTCCTAAAACTTTATACTGATAGCGTGAGTATATTAAGTGATTAGATAAGTACTATAACTTACAGTGGGAACTCTTCAGTACTGTAATGAGGTCGAGGTCTTCTGTCGCCCAAGTACCAGTGTTGAAATTAGAGAAAGTAGTGAGAATGTAGTCAATGATAATAATAACACGTTAAAATTTATTGATATTTACAATATTTTCTCTCTCATTACCGTTATTCCTTTTAATGTTTTTTAACATTTATATAATTATGTTTATTCTCGTTTACATATTAATCGTATTTCATTTATACATTTTTTATTTTATTTTTCACCTTTACTAATTATTTATTTTATTCAAGAACATGTGACATTCTTTCAAACGAAGCTCAGCCGTAAAGGCTATGAAGTTGAATTAAAGATCAGGATAGAAAAATCCCAACCTGACCGGGAATCGAACCCGGGACATCCACGTTTTACATGGTGCTCTTCACCTACATTATCTATGCGAGGATATGTAATTTTCTAACCTTACAGAAAAGGGACGAATTTTATACAGCGATGAGGGTTCCATGACTGCGGCGTATGGCTGATATTTTCAAGACTGGAGGCAGATACTTCCGGGCAGATGTCTGCGGTAAAATAACATGCCCTTAAATCCTGCGTAATATGTCAGAGGGTACTTTTTTAAATAAAGTATATTTTATTTTTCATATGTAAATGATATATTGGAATTTTTTGAGAATTAATTTTTGAATAATATCCCATTACTACATTTGACATAAAATTATTAACAATAGTGCTTGTTGACTATTTCACAATTACTTGTTTGATGATGGAATAAGCTGCAGCATCTGCCAGGTCCTCAGGAAAATATATTTTAAATCGCAGTATTAACATTTCATGTATGTAGTCACTTCTCGAAACTGTCACGGATCCCTACTGATTTCGACCGTTCTTCGGTTTCTTAAATAAATCTTCACACAATTATCAATCTCTGTTCTGGATTTGAAGTTTCTTGACAACGCTGTTGGAATACTTACTGAAGAATTTGTCGGGTGTTCCATAGTCTATATAGCAGAATAGATCATGAGAGGCTGGAAGAAGGAGGAAACGAAGATCCTATATTTCGAGCAGTGTATATCTGCTCGTCTTCAAGAAATGGGGTGTTAACGGCCCCGACATTTGTAAATCCCTGATTCGTTCCGATAAAAAGTTAAATGCTCCAGCAACAGTTTAAACTAAGCCGCCAATATCAGTGCAGACCCTATAAATTTTCGAGTGTTGTTCGAAAAGTAAGGTAAATTTTTAGATCCACCGGGAAATTTTTCACTTTTGCGCCATTGTTGGTAAGCATTATCCTTTCAAAGATATTCCTGAAAGTTTTAAACATCTGCCAGTCGTAGTTTATTGTTGGCAGTGTTAGATATGTAGTCCGGCGGAGACAATGAAAAAAATACCGAATTTCGCGCTGCCATTAAACACTTTCATTTGCTGCAAAAATGACTATTTACTTCTTTAAATGAGGTCGCAGGACAGAAGATGAAACTCGCTCATGCCACCCAATTGAGGTCACCACTCAGGAAAACAGAAAAACTTCACAATATTGTAATGGAAGATCGCAGCCTAAAAATGCGTGAGATAGCTGATGCCGTAGATTTTTTTTAGCTAAACGAGTGCATTTTATCCTCCGTGAAAAACTGGTCTTGAAAAAGCTTTGGGCGCGATAGGTCCGCGTCTGTTAGAATTGGACCAAAAATGGATTCTGAGAAACACTTCAACGCAGAATCTAGCAACACAACAATATTTTTTTGCTGAGATTCGTAACCGTCGATGATTGGATCCATCGCCACAATCAAGAGACCAAAAAAGAGTCAAAACAATGGACAAAAGCCGGTGAAAGGGCACCGTAAAAGGCGAAGACAGTTTTGTCAGCGGAAAAGGGATTGCCACCGTCTTTTGGGATTGTAGGGGTATAATATTCATAGATTTCTTTGAAAAGGGCACTACCATAATCGGGCTGTATTATGCTGCTCTGTTGGATCGTTTAAACGGGTGTTGATTGAGAAACGACCAAGATTGGCAGGCAATAAAGTTCTGTTCGACCAGGACAACGCGCCAGCGCACACAGCAGTAGTCTGAAAGTTCGAAAGTGTACGAGTTTGCATTCGAATTGGTTATCCCATCCACCCTATTCACCAAACCTAGCAGCAATGTACTTATTCTTGTTCCCGAACTTGAAAATTTGGCTTGGTGGGATCACTGAAGAAGTGATCGAGGCCGTGACGAAGTATTTTGTAGACTTTGACAAAGCCCATTTTTGTGATGTGTTGAAAAAATTGGAAACTAGCTGGAACACGTGAACAACCGAGGAAATAAAGAAAATTTTCCAACAACAACAAAAAATTCTGACATTTTTACAAGACTTAAAAAACAATCCCCGTAGCAACAAGTTCCAAATACTTCAGGCAAATCGGAAAGCCTCGATAGCCGTCTCTCTGGAATAAGTTCAAACGAGTAGATTTATTTTGTTAAGGAGTATTCGGAGTCCTTGTGCTGATCTCTGTTTCTTAATCACTTTCACTGAAGACGAGCATAGTTTAAACTGTTCGGAAAGTAGCATCTTCCTTTCCACCTTCTTCCACTCTCTCATTATTCCTTGTATTATAGAGGATGGAACACCCAATACATTATCCTCTAAGTATCAAACTCTACTCAGATTCTAATTATTTCATTCTCTCCTTCTTCCCAACTAGCAAATCACATTTAGCTTTGTTCTTCACAGTGATTGTTATTTAAATTATATATATTCACAATATTGTAAAGAATAAACACAAGATGAGTAGAGCTGTGATATTCTAATGACTTGATACAAGGAATCGTGCTGCCTTAAATTGAGTTGAAGTGCGTTTCCTGAATCGTGAGTCATGGCATCAAAGAGTTCGCCTCAAAAATGAATAATTTTGTTTATATTATTTACAAAGATATTGCCTTATTTTGTGAATAATTTATTCATTCTAGCTTTAGGATTAGTAATATTCTAGAAAAAGTGAATGACTTAAATGTGAAACAAAATGAAGTGATGATATAAATACCACACAACGTTTTACCTTTCGTCAGGTGATTTAAAACAGGAGTAACGCAACAGCACAGTTCAGTTAACGAACTCAAAAGCTCGCAAGTGGACATTGTGGATGAGTCACTCACGACTCTTGTGTTTTTAATCACCAGACGAAAGGTACGAAGTTTCCAGAAACGATGTGTGGTTTTATATCATCACTTCATTTAGTATGTCATTTAGCTATTTTATCTTACACTAATATGCACGGCTTCTTGTTTTGAAATGAATATATCTATCTGAATGATTTTTTGAGAAATTCCAAAAATGACCGTAAAAATTCCGTAATGTGAAAATGTTCTCGGAATGATTGTTTAAGAAACAGGTAAACATAAATAAAAATTACTGCTGGGAAGTGTGCAGTACAAGTTTTATGCGAGGATTTTAAGGTATTGGAATATTGCTCGGCAACACAAACAAGCTGCACCAAATTTCCTTGATTTTAGTATGAATGGGCCTCCAGGGCAAGGACGGAACATTGGGGTCAACAGCATAGCCAGCCAGATATACATTTTCACCTTGCGAAAGAAACACAAGTTGATATACATCAAACTTGGTTTAATGGAGGAATTCGTGAGAGCTTTAAGGCTCGTTTCACATTTACCCGACAATCAGCTAAACGACATCAGATTCGCTACAGAAAGGTTTAAAACTTCTGAGACGTTTGACACTAGGCCGTCACGGTGTCGTCGTGGACAGTCGCACAGTCGTCCAGGGGCCCAGGTTCTCCTACTGCAGAGTCCAAGTGCGTCAGCCTAGAGATGGATTAAGTTATGGAGCGTTTCACATCTACCCGGCCCGATTCGTCTAGTCTACATTCCTCCTGGTTCATCATATGCGTTGTTCAAGTAAAATATTTTTGTACTTAAATTTTTTCCATTATCATCACGGAGGATGTACAACTACTAAAAAATTTAATTCACGATCAACTCGTTTTGTATAACAAAAGTAGAGAAATACATAAATACACGTTACAGAATAGAAATTTTTGCGAAGAAGTTTGCAGAAAATTAAGAAATGGATATAAAAATATGGATGATAAAGAAATAACGGAATATCGGGAGTACATTACAATGCCTATATTTATTTTGTTAAAACTAATTGTTTAACAGCTTGGAAATTCTGGTAGTTCCAAAAAATATATTTAATAAACACACATTTTGCCAGTTTTGTTTTCTTCTATATTAAATGTAAGACAAATGCCACTTTACTGAGCCCGTATAAGTTAAAAAAGTAATCATCGTCGCGTTTCTTACGTTATTTTCTGAAATTCCTCCACATACTCATCCACTTCTCGTACTTCTAAACCCAGTTATAGACAAAGTATCCGTCCCTTTCAATAACAAAATTATGTAAAACTTTACAAGCCTTTACAATATCAATTAAGGATGTAAGTTTATAATTCTGTGAAAAATCCGCCATTTTTTACACTCTCGTGACGCGAGAATTAAAACTCTGTTTGGAATTGACATTGAGTGTCCACTAAACAGTCGGATTTTGATATTTATTTTTCTTAAAATTTTAGAATCCATCTGAATGTCCGAAAGTAGGGATGAAATGAATAGTTGTGGTTGAATTTTTATTGTATGTTTTCTTTTACGTCTGACGTTTTGCAACTATATTTCATTATAATAAATAAATATCAGATAAATATAACTTACGTTTATTTTGCGATTGTGAATTGCTACATTTATTTAGGGGAATACATTCCCTGAATGATGTGTTGTGGCGTTGAATGGATTTTTCTATCCGTGTAAGAAAATCGTTGAAATTTTCAAAACCCATACGAAAATAATTAAAAAACTTATGTTCAAATTTTCTCAACTCCTCAAAGTAAACACAGAATGCACCCAACATGTCTCTTTTCATAATCATGGGACAAACCTATTGCATCATTAATTATTTTAGTCTTTAAAAGCAAGGGAATAATTTATAACGCTCCATATTTGTAGAATTATGAAATACAAGTCGAACCGACAACTGGCTGTATCTGAAGAGAGCACCAAGGAGCAGTGGCCGGCTAAAATCTAGTTTAAACTGTTGTCGGGTAAGTGTGATACTAGCCTAAGCAGGGGCAGTAAATGCTTTCAGTACCATGCTGGTAAGTTTCCGTCAATTTCACGTCTGAAAAACTTAAAGTTGGCATTTTTATAGGTACGAATATTAATGGCAGAGAACATATTCGAGGAAACTTTAAGTGAAGTCGATACCGAGCATGGACTGCATTCAGAAATGTAGTGCATAATGTTTTAGGGACATGAAGGCTTCAAATTACACCACTTGGAGCTGTGTTTGGTCATACTTTCATAACATGCTTCCTCAATCATTCTAATTTCTTTGTGCACTTACACAAAGAAAAGTCTGTCGAAAAGGTTATGCTAATGATTCATCCCTGGCTGTACCAACAGCTACGAGGGTGAATCAAATGTAAACAAGACTTATTTTTTTAAATATTTATTTTGATTTTAAACGCACAAACAATCATAGTTTATTTTTCTACATAATTTCCTGATTTATAAACACATTTTTCCCAGCGTATAGGTAATTTTTTAATTCCTTCCACGTAAAAAGAGTCAGGTCGTGTTTGTAGCCAATTGCGCACATATGCTTCAACCTCATTATCGCTGTGGAATTTTTGCCCTCCCAAAGCTTCCTTGAGAGGACCAAAGACATGGAAGTCGCAGGGAGACAGGTCTGGACTGTATGTCTCCCAACCCAGTTGCTCCAATTTTTGTACGGTCAGGGCTGCTGTATGGGGGCGAGCATTGTCATGGAGGAGAATCACTTTTCTCATCGGAAGGTCTCGTCTTTTGCGGCGATATGCAAGTCTGACCTCAGTCAAAATTTGGCAGTAGTATGCCGCATTAATTGTTCTGCGCTCATGCAAAAAATCAAGGTGCAGCAGGCCACGCTGGTCAAGAAAAACGGTAGCCAAAACCTTGCCAGCCGATAATCGTGACTTGGCTTTCACTGGTCCGGTTACTCCTTTCTTCCTCCACTCCATACTCGCTTGTTTCGACTCAGGGGTGTAGTGATGCACCCACGTTTCATCACAGGTGACAATGTGAGAAAGAAATGGGTCTCCTTCTTCCCGAAATCGTGCAAGAAGACTCTCACACACTTGAAAACGATTCAGTTTCTGGTCAACTGTGAGAAGGACCTTGCGATACACTAGCTCCTCTGAGAGTATAGAGTAAGTGCGCCCATAACTTATTCCAACCTCAATTGCAATATCCGAAGTTGTTAGACGCCTATCACCTTCAACAAGTTGACGAACACTGTCGATGTTGCCCGCTGTAGTGCATAGCGGGGCCTGCGGTCATGGCTCTCATTTTCAACACGTTCACGGCCCTCCACGAACTGTTTATGCCAAGCAAACACTAGCTCGCGACAGCGTCTCTTCCCCGAACTGTGCAATCTTCTCAAGATTTCGGCAGGTTTTACACCTTCTGCAGCTAAAAACTTGATAACAATACGTTGCGCAATAGAGGGAGGTACCTCCTGCTCGGACATCGTAACGATGGACACTGAGCGAGTCTATGATGATGAGTCACGTGCTTCCCCCACTCCTGACAAACCAACCTAACAGCCAATAACAGCGGAACGTTCTTCCATCACTATTGCGCGCGCAGGTCCAAAAGTCTCGTTTAAATTTGATTCACCTTCGTATTAACTTCATCCTCTCATATACCCCTACATCGCTTTATAGTGACATGATCACTAAACATCGAAGTATTGAAAATAATATGAAAAGTATCCAGGATACATGGTTCTTATATCAACCAAAAAAAGCACCACATCCCATGTCAGAAGTTTATATTTTCAGAGGAGACAAAGGTTAAACTCTTCAGTTGAAACTCGCCCAGTTTCAATGCAGAATTACTCTGTCCACATAAAAAATAATAATACTGAATTAAATAGTATACTGTAAAACGTCATAAAAATTTAGTCAAAACTATTCCAACGGTAAGTTAAAGAAAAACATATTTAATCTCTGTATATATAAATTTGATGTCTGTCCATCTGTGTCATCATCCGACTGCGATGAAACTTTGGTGAGTTATTGTGCGAACCCACGCGATGGTTTCTGTCGTTTTCGAAGCGTAAAGAAACTCCCAAGTGGTGACCGCGGGTGAAATTTAAAAACAAGCTAAAACGGCCTATATTAGCGCCGCTTAATTAATTTTTGAAGTCGATGTGATTATTAATTTTTATCCAGATGTTTTTAGTGTAAATGTCAACCCGAAAAAGCACCAATAAGGGAGGCGGTGGTGGGACGTTACATAAAAATAACGCGAAACAACAAAGATAGGTGTCAAAGCCAGGATTATAGATGTCAATGAGTTCATTTCTAACATTCAGTTATGTTGGAGTTCCACTCCTACTAGTGGGGGTAGAAGGGGGAGCAACAAATTTACGTTTAGTCTTAAATGTGTAGACCAATTTCTACCAAACTTTATACACATGTTTCTTACGATGCAGGAACAAACACTGAGAGCTGAAGACACACCTACCGCCTCTAGAGTGGGGGGGGATTTAAAAACATTTCTAAACGGTTATAACTAGCGTCGAAGAAAACGTTTGCTGGGGTCGCTTTTATTGATAATGTCATTCTAGAATTTTTAAGTGTCTAATTTCAAATCCAAAAGGGAAGGGAGAGAAGCACCCTTACCGTACGGGTGGTGGTGGAAGGCACTGAAAAAAAGACCGATATTAGTTTCGGTTCCGTCGCTGAGTTTAATTCTCGCATTAACCATGGTGTTTATTGAATTTTTATGTTCCACCTCGTGGAGGTGGACGTGGTTGATCAGAAGTTACCCCGAGTAATTTTGACCCTCTTAAGTTACCGGGTAATTTTTTATTTTCTAAGGGCACCTGCTATATTTTGGTCTCTATTTAGTTAAAGGTTGTATTGCTTTAAGGTACCGGGAATAGTTTTAGACTTTCAAAGTTTTTTTTTAAGTAAACAGTACTGTTTTAATTCGTCGTTATTTTAAGACACTTTTATTTTATGTAGTAGGAGAATTCCCGAATACGGTCAGTCATCAACCTTTTTTATATGAAGTAAGGTTCTGGGGGCTTAGGTCGTGGTGGGGAATGTAAATGGGTAAATGTTCGAAACACTTGCGCTATTGATTCTGGGTAAATGAAATGTTTACTAAGAAGTTAGTGTCGAATTAATTCCTTTTCAGGGCTAATTTAAATAAATGCCCGAACAATGCCGGGAACTCAAAAATATATCATAAATAATACCACTTTTTGTTTAAATATATTAAAAAAACTCGTTAGCAGACGTTAGGTAATTAAATGTCTAACTTTATTTATTCGCATTTTCCAATTGTATGAATTCACGTTTCAGCACCTTGTACCACATCTTGGGGAAGAATATTAGACAAAAAGTTATTACGGTAAATTAATTTTGAAATTGAACTAGACGGGACTGACGTCCTAAATTTCCTTCATTTCATCCATTACAGAGCCCTTTATCTTCCGGGATTGAACGTTTTGGGCATTGCATTAGAGCTAGGCCTAAAACTTTTTTGTGTACCACTTAAGATGTTACTTTATACCAGTGGGATTTCTGAACCTGAAGCCGGAACTATCGCCATATTTAACGACGATAACGCAATTCTTGCAGTTACAAAAATGATCACAAAGAAGCCACTAAGAACTTCCAAACAACTATTAACTATCAACACCTGGACTAATACACAGTGAATAAAGTTGAATGAAATCAAATCCATAATATAAATTTCACCAATAAACGACATCAATACTTACGTATTAGAATTAATGAAATCAGGATCCCGTACGCTAATTAATTTCCCCTATGCATCCTCTTGTCCCACATCAATGGAAAGAGGGAAGAAGCGAAGACGGCGTTCCAAAGAACTAGAAGCAGCATCAGCACAATGGAATGAATGACAGTTTGAATGTTTGAATGTGTGAGTGAATGAGAGGAGTGTTTCTAAAATGTTAGGATGCCTATAAGGCAGAACATATAGGATGATGTACATACATACACCCTGGCGTTACAGCCCTTGCAGGGCTAGAGCCTGCCTCACTATCGAAGCCCACTCTCTTCTATCTCTTGCTTTCCTCCTCCATCCTCTTATGTCCAACTCCTTCATATCTTCCTCTACATTCTCCACCCATTTCTTTCTTGGTCTGCCTACACACCTTCTTCCTCCTGGTTTTAATAAACTTCTCACATTCCACGTAGCTAACCATAAATCATGTCCTTTTCTTCTTTGCTTTAGTCTTTTCCATTCTATCAGTCCGGCTTCACTTAGTATGGCTTTCTGAACGAGAATATTTTTATGGTGTAGGGTTGTTAGCCCTACGACCAACCCCCAACCTGGAGGACCGGGTAATTTTTAATCAGGGTTTTCTTCCCCTAGCCTTTGTAGATCCAACTACCTATGCTACAAGGCAGTAGCAGCTGGTTTTGGTCTGCCCCGGGTATTTTATTTCCCCGGTACCCACCATCTGGTGAGCGTTCCTCTATCCGCCACCTGAGGAGGCACCTGATGGGAGACCAGCTACTCCACACAGGATAGGATGATGTATGTACATTCAAATAAGCGACATTTAGTAATGACAAACATAAGTATTTTTCAGGTCATACTACACATCAACGCAGAGTAGATTTACGAGGAAGGAACAGAACTCTGATCACAACTACAGAAGGCTGGACCTCCAGCAAGTCGTCGCTTCTGTTGCCGTGTGCTAATACGGCTAAATACGTAAGCATGACACTCTATACGAGGTTACGCTGGAAGGCTCACATCAAAAAAGAAAACAACTCCGTGTAAAATATTAAAAAATATATTGGCTAATATTTGCCCATACAAAATAAGCTACTGAAATCAAATATTAAAAGCAGTTTGGTCATATGGCAGTATCAGCATTATTCAAATCATCTAGTATTATAAAACAAAGTATTAAGCAATGTTGTAGATGTACTGCGATATTCAACGGGGCCTCAAAGTGATGACTGATAATCACGTAATTCATAAGGTTGAAAGCATGAACAACGCCTTTTCCTACATATGAACATAGAGGCCACCCCAGCTCATTGATAATTCACTAGTAAGAAGACTCAAGAGGACCAAGACATTCGAGCTAGTCCAGTGAAACATAGTTTGGATGAAGTGTATGTGGAATTTACAATATATTGTAATAATTAATAATTGGCCTTTATTTAATTTAAAGAATTAACCTCTCCTTGAAGCGTCAAAATGTAATAATCAAATGAAAGGCTTTTATTAAATGAAAAGATCGAAATTAACAAACAAAATATTTATTTCTTTTCTGGCAATAGCTCAAAAACAATTACAATTTAAAATATTAATTTCTCAGGGTCTTCACTGGGTTTGATAATGGACACAACAATTTGATTTAAAAAATCTTATTAACAAACAAATCACACTTACCTAAACAATACGTCGATAGAAATAAACTAAAAAGAAAAGAAATTAACTTGACAATTAAAATAGAACGAAATCTGACTTATATCCTTTAATTACGTTTACATAAATCATTATTTTTGTATTTTGTTACTCACATCTGTCCAGCTGGTTCCAGCATTCCTTTTGTATTTAGATTTTACACTCTTCAAGTCCACCTTGATAGGCTCCCAGGAACTCGGATGATCCTCCTTTTTGTCAGCTATCTGATGACGGCTTGCCTTATATGAATCCTGTGATTCATATATTTGCTAGTCTTTTTACCGCTTGGGACTTAAACTGCAACTTTACTATTCCTGGCTGGCTATGGACGTAAACTGCTGACTTCCTTTCCTGGCTGACTACAAACATAAAACTGCTTTTACTTAGCAAGTGTCGATGTAATGCTTCCGTGAATGTTTTTACTTTATCTTCAACTCACAACTTTGTTTACTGATACATTAACGATGGCTAGTCTCTGCTCTAATATTATTCGTTCCGTCCGCCGAAATGTCCCGTCATCAACTAACTGTCGTAGTCTCGAGTTTTAGCGCGCATACGCAATTTTGACTTTCCGACAAAGTAACAGAGCTCGGCTCCATTGTTGTCTTGGAAACTCCTGCCGGTATAATGGATTTCTCAAACAATTTAAATTTTATGTCCAAACAATTAATGTCCTAATTAATTGGCATTACAATATATAAAGACTAATTTATCATAATTCTAAGGACCCTGATGAGTAAAGTCTTGGCTTAAAGCTTCATTTTAGTATTTTACGTTATAAAAAAAACTAGTTGTTCACGCAAATCGCGTTAGTTCCGTTTCCCATCCAAGGGCGTCAGATGCGATTTCTGGATTGTAAGTAGCTGTCTAGATATTTCAGTTCAGTTAATCGTAACGCCTCGTATAGTCAACATCGCATTAGCGGTCTGCGAGTGGTTTTGAGATCCTTTGAATAGGGCAGTTCAATATCAGAATCCCCGACATTGGCATGGATGTTTGTGATCGTCCTGGTCGTGAAAACTGGGGTTAAAGGCTGTGGGAGAATTGACACTGTCTAGGTGTCACTCGTAAACCCAGAATGTGTCATGTAAGATGACAGTCTGGCAGCCGTCTCGGTACACCAAGGCTCTTCATGGGCTGTCGAGCCAAGGACGTGTACCGTTAATCGTCGGGTGTTTAAGTATTATTTTCTGGTCTTCAACTTTTATCTGTATTATCGTGAATGATATCTTGGATTCTAGGCCAAAGACTGGTAAAAGTTTCCAGAGTACTGTAACCTGAGAAAAAAGCGATTAAGTAAAAATTGCTCTGCCAGTAAAACGTATCTCTCACAGCCAGTGATTCCTGGACAATTCAGCTTAATCTGTAGCAAGGAAAGAAATGGTGTTTTATTGATCTATAAAGACAAGATTGTAGTAAAATGTTCATGGACAACTTATAAAACTTAAGATTTCCACCCTGCCCCACAATCAAAAGTTGGTGGGGAGGCCTAATTTTAAAACAGGCACACATACTTTTTTTAAAAATATAACATTTCCATCTGGTTCAATTTCTTCGTATCATCCTAATTTAACAAGAGTCTTTTATATTTCAAGTTAAAAAGACGCTGGATATAAGATTAAAACAATATGTATATCAAGTTCTCAATGAAACAAAATATCAGACAGTAATAAACGTAGTTGGCTTCGCGTGTATCTGTTGTGTTTTAGTGCAGATACTATATTTTGTTATGAAAGAACTCACGTAGGCACACCTTAGTAAATAAGAAAGTGGTCACAATCTGTCTTTAATATATTAACTTTGAAATACATTTCATATAGCGGTGTTCCAGTACCATTATATTCCCTGAAGGGTTCTGTAGGAAGTAAAAGTGGCGAGTTCACAGCCGCAATCACTTCTTCATCGAACGAAAAACTTTGTCATGCGAGGTAAATTTTGAGTTTTTGGAAGAGGCAGCCAGATCTAAGAATAAGATGAATTCTACTGCACTTCATTGTGATAATTTCTCCATTTTCCTACCCTCAAGACGTTTTTGTGAACAGGTGCGTTGTGTGAAGAAAAATAATTTTATTTAATGCCCTGGCTTTTTTCCCAGTCCAGTTTCGGTTGTAGGTTATAATATTTTTCAGCAGTTATTATTTTACATTTTGAAGCTAGTCTATCATCATATCTCCATTCGCATGCGATATAATCGATGACGTGACCTTTCCCGTGAACGGTGCCGTTATAGTCTTAATCGAAGCTGAAGCACCAACTTGTTTCCACTGCATGGAGTGTCATCTCGATTTTGGAGTGTATTGGTGCATGCATGTTACATCCACTGTCACATACAGACGCAGAAAAACACTTTTATTTTTCATAAAACACGTCAATCACTGTTGGGAAAGTGTCATCCCAGTGCGTTTTTGATCCGCAGTGAACATGCGCGGCGCACATCTTATCCAAAGTATTTTTATGTGTCACTCCGCGAGTAAAATGTAGCCTACGAATTTTTTTATAACACGAAAATATTAGCAATTTCACGCACCTTAGTACGCAGAATGTCCAAAATTATATCGTGCATTTTTTCGACGGTTTCAGGTGTGATTGCATCCCTTGGGTTTTCGTGAATCAGTTTTGACGCTTTCACGGCCACATTTAAACTCGGCTGCTCAGGTTTTAACGGTGGAAATTAAAGCAAAATAGTCACCATATACATTTACGATATATGGGTTGGCTCAAACCTTATTTTCAGTGGTATTTGACGACAACACGATGTAATTTCTGACAGCCTCAACAAATTCAAATAACTCACTACAGATAACTTCTGAATGGATCAGAAAACCTTATTTTACGAATAACCTGTTATTCTTTTATGAAGAATTTTATCACGGCACGATTTATTTTCTGACAGCACCCGTACCTCAACTGATTTAAACGACTCCCAACAAATAACTTTTGAATGGAATTACTTGTAAAGTTGCACGCACCTATCTACAGTTATGACAACTTTGGAGATAAAGTTATTCGATTAGTGTTCGCATCTAAGGACAGAGCCGAGTACTTTTCAGTGAACCATAGGTATATAAAATAAGCAAGGGGGTTTTACAATTTTATAAACATATGTAATTGTTTTAAATTTAATGTAATGTAATTAAGGGTTCACAAAATTTAACAAGGTCCTTTTAATTGCATCTAAGTAAATTTACTCTCTCATGAGTTTAAATTAAAGATAATTTACTCAATCAGCTACATTCGAGGCTCAAAAAAATTACTAATCAGTTTAATGTGCAAATCTCAGGGCGAATTCATGAGACTCAGAACATAAGCAACAAGGATCGTATGTGTGGGCATATACGTGCGGCAAAAATATCGTTTGTTTTCGTCGCAAACAGAAACACACCTGATCGTCATTGCAGTAGTCGGCTAGCAGATCCCCATGCTGGTAGATGTATTGGGCAACCGGAAAATCGGCACAGGAAATCTCTAGACAGCTTCCTCCTTCCCTCGTTTGTGTAATAGTTCTCAGATACTGCGATGTTCAGCTATCTTCTGCTTCTCATCTTCCTTCGGTATGATATTTTTCCTTCCCGTGATTAATTTGAACTTTACATTTCTCTCCTTCTCCTTTACACTTTCCAGGCTTCCTTCCTCTTCAATTAGGTAGATTTCTCTCTCCTCCTTCCTTCTCAGACTTCCTCTTTCTCCAAGTTGTAGATACTAACTTCTCTTTTCGTCGCTGGTCTACCTTTCAACTGAACTTTCTTCGTTCCCCACCAGAGGGCGGAAACCTCAGCCAATCTGAGTCAGTCTTATGATTCCGCAGGCTTACTCTCGCCTGTTGGATGGGTTGACCTTCGGGAATTTTGATGGAAGAACTCCTGGGCCACGGTTCTCCCATAATACCAGTTCTCCCATAATACCAGACTAGAATCAAATGAAGTCGAATATATTTTCATCATGAATTATTATTTTCATGTGCCATGTTTTATTTATTAAAAATAAAATATGATAAGAACAATTAATAAATGATAGTTTAGAAAAATATTTTTCTGTACCGTTTGAAGAAACTCCTTCCTAGATTATTATTACTTATGTAATGACTGCAGATAAATAATTTTTTGTATTCCTGGTAGCTTCCAGCATAAGTAAATCTTGACCGAATTTTATAAATATATTGTAATAATCAAATGGTAGACGTTAATTAAATTATAGGAAATGATTAATAAAATTATTAATATTTAAAGTTTTTTTATTTATTTTTTTATTTCTTAAAACTGCACATTATTAGCCCTATCTTTGTACGCTGGTCTTTGATCACAATTTACAAAACTTTACTTTAATTATTTACAATTTAATTTGCTCTACTGAATACACATCAATATTTACAATCCAATATGTTGAAAATCTCTTAATCTCATGGTATTCACTGGGTTTTATAATTAGGACACGATAAATGTATAATTTGACTATTAAAAAATTAAAATATAAAAAAATTAACCAAAAAACAATATGAAATATAAGTGGAATGAAAGCTGAACTAAATGAACTCTGAACGAAATGAAAGATGACGAAATCTGACTGCCCTTTTAATTATAGATTACAAATTTATCAAAGTTATGTTACTTACGGACCGTCGGTCTGGTACCAGAACAATCAATTTTACCTCGTTCAGACACTTTTACACACTTTAATTTTTAATATCAGGCCTTGGTTTTCACTGATTCTACACTTCACTTTAAAATTTGGTAAGTTTGGCTGTATTTCCTTGACTGCTCCGCTCCACAACAATTTACCAATGTTCTCCTGGAACAATTTGTCCACGAAGATTTTGGAAAGTTCTATTCTGACGAAACTGCTATTACTTTCCAATATTTACGATGAAATACTTCCGTTAATGTTTTAGTTTGTATTAATTCACAACTTTAACTGGTAATACATTAACGACGTCTAGTCTCTGCTCAAGTTTTATTACTTGTTCTGCTCCTCGCAATGTTTCTCCACCAACTGACTATGCTTTTGCGCACGTAACCACCATTCCAAAACCTCAATAATAAGAACAGAGCTCGCCACTCATTGTCGCTTTGCTCGCTCTCGCTATAATTCAAACTGTTCGCTAACAATTCAAATTATTTAAAAACAATTAATGTCTTAATTAATTGGCATTACAATATCTTGATGATGTGAATAAAACTGTTCATTTAACTTATTTGTATAAACTTTGACCTGCGTTGGTTGTCCGTTTTAGGTTGACTGAAAATGCCGCCCACAGGGTTGGAGGAAATTTAAAATTTTCGTCGAGCTAATTTTCCACCGAAGAAGTTTTCTCTATTGAGGCTTTATAGACATCGGCGTGCAGGTCTTACCAATAAGACAAGAAGTAATCGGAACTCTTTGATGTTTCAGGCGGGAAAGAATCGTGCTGTGTCGTTTATATACTTGAAAGTGAAGGTAATAAATCTGGAAGGAACCGGGTCTGGCCCGAAACTAGTGACCGTAACCATCTGGTCTCTCATATTTATGGCCCAACATCTGCCGTCTTCCGTCCCTCTAATTCATTAGCCACATAAACTGCAGACAGATAATTTGTTGACGAAACT
The DNA here is from genome assembly GCA_037074705.1 of Zhengitettix transpicula. Lineage (NCBI taxonomy): Eukaryota > Metazoa > Arthropoda > Insecta > Orthoptera > Tetrigidae > Zhengitettix > Zhengitettix transpicula. Next base: position 180,023,316 of record CM073591.1, on the reverse strand, counting down.
GTAATGTACCATTATAAATTACAAGTAGTATTACGTAAGCAAGGAATTTGGAGCGAGTGGTCGCAATTTCATGTGAGACGCTTGCTTTGCTGATTCGCAAACTCAACATTCCTCAGCTGTGAAATATGGGTCGTGTGCAGACGTATTTAAACCTTAAGCGCGACTCAGATTATTAGTTAGCGACATGAATTCAGTCAAGTGCTTGGCTGATTCATGTGCTCAATCATTATATCTTTTGTTATTATTGTGTTAGACTGTAAACAATAATAATAAACCTTCACTTCTTAATATACTGGTATTCAAGTCTGTCAACCTGCAGCTAATACTTCCTTGCCGTTCTGAAAGTTGGACTTAGCTTCAACTCGAGCCTACATCCCGAAGAATCTCTTTCCTACCTTCTATCATATCGTCAATCCTTTACATCTATACTTCCAGGAAGTGAACTCTATTCTACGAAATCTTCAAGATCGCCGCAGTTCCAGTGGATTTCATCTCCTACTTTCTTAGTAATAAGCACAGAGACTAAACTTTTCCATTACAACATCTTGGCAGCGGACTCTCACCTACGACAGTTACTGGCGTACAACACTTATTATTACAACTCTACGTTGATTCCACAATAAGGTGTGTACTACAAATAATGCATACTTTTTATATATGTGTTCCATCAATATGTTACATTAAAATATATTACCAACAGAATTACTATCTCCAAATTGGAATGAAAAAATAGCTGCAGAAAAAATGTCTGTTATATTTTCGCGAATAAAAATGTAAATTCCCGAACAATATAAAGATTCATATCGCATGTGCGAATATGTTTTACCAACACCAAGGCATAATGGTATTGTGGAGATAATATTCAACTTGATGGAGATTCAATGGACAGATGAAGGAAATAGATATAGTTGTAAGTATTGTTCACTGAATTGAAAACTATTATTTCAATTTTTGCGAAATGCATGATTATGTCCTTAAACATAGTCCAAATTTAGTAAAAATTAAACAAACTGATGTTTAATTTTTTTTCAATGTCTATATTTATTTTATTTTTGACTGTTTCTGTTTCAATTAAAAAAAATTAATGTTCAACTTTATTGATTTGATTTTATTACGTAATATAATCCCTATACATAAGAAAAAACAAAATAGTTTATTTGAGAATACAGTATTAAATGTTCCTGAGATTATTTGTATCGGTTTTAACAACAATAAGTGATCAATATTTCAGACATTAATAACGCATAATGTTTTATTTTAGAATCTTAAACTGTTGCATGACTCCTATAAAAACTGTGGTTATGAGTTGACATGTTTACTGAGAACTTAATGTCTGTCACAAGGTTGTTTTAAATTAGAAATATGTTTTTGATGGCGAGTTTTTAATGTTCAAGTTGTTTGTCCTACATAACAAGCATTGCAGTATTTACAGGAAATTTTATATATTACATCATGTATATCTAAATTATTAATATAATCTTTACAGTTTTTATAATAAATGATAAAGAATTGGTTGTTTTATATATGATATCAATGTTCTGATTTTTAAAAGATTCAATTAATTTAAAATGTATATTCTTTATGTATATATGTATGTATGTATATACTTTAAAAAAAAGTAGGCCTGATGATGATGATGATTAGAACTACGTAAGATGTTAACACGTGTGGCTTACGGCTTCATATTAGTCGGAAAAAGAGAAGCAAGATCTACAATAGTTCTGAGGTAGGATCTCATTCAAGAATGTTGCACAAGACCGCAGGTGAAATGCGCTGTGTTAATTGAGGATTGGCTATATTTGCATGTACTGAATCTTTGTGTCGGCATATGATTTATTATAGTTATTATTTTCATTGATGTAATCGCATGCTAATGCTGATGTAGATGTATAATCGCGACGAGTGTAGGATTTATGTGGTGTAAGAGTACAGGGCGTGATATATTTTCGTGATTGTCGCAGAGGGAAGGGCGCGGCAAGGCCAGGCACGGGAGTGTAGCACATCGCGACCTTGCGGAGGCAGGACACCAAAACAACGGCTTGCAGAGCAGTGGGCGAGCCAAAGGACAAACCAAACATATCAGCTTCAGATGTGCTCGTACTTCCGGTCAGCAACATTGTTAAATATTACTGCCATCCAAACGTAAGGGCCAACCGATTTAAAACGTATTTGATGGAACACCACGCCAGCAAGTCGTCGTATAACAAAGAAATAGTGTGAGTGAAGCACAGCGCAATTTATTGTAAACAGAAGAGATGATCTACATTGGGCCAAGCAGCCAAAAAAAAGTATACAATAAACACAGAGAGTTTTAGAGAATTCCATTCCACTTCAATCGATTTGTAAGGAATAATCCGGAGAATGCTGATGAAACAACGTTGAGTATTGTTATTACAGATATGAGAAGGTTTATTATAGAGTGTAAATATGTTATCGTTGTTTAAAAGTAAACGTGAAGTTAATGCGGAACTGGTAGATACAGATGAAAGTGTAATTAGAAGAGGACTACTCATGGAGTTCTTAACAGAAGAGGTCAACGTGATAGACAGATGAGGTTCATCATAAGTAACGGATATAAACTTAAACATAAAACGTAACAGCAATTTATAAATGCTATTCAATGTGTGAATTGGTCAAGCAATGAAGGAAGTTAACGAGAAAATTGGAAAAGTAAGACATAGGTTTTCTGACGATGTGGTAATTGAATCAGCCGAAGATTTGCTAAATGGCATGAACACCATATTGAAAGCCAAGTACAATACGGACATTAATAAAAACAAAATGGTAGTAGGCCTAGTGCGGTAGGGTCGAAAGAAAAGAGCCGGTGCAAAGGTTATCAGTTTAGGAAATGATACTTTACTGAAGTAGATGAATTTTTCTACCAGGAAAACTTATGCGAAAAAATAATTCTTAATCTAATAAACTGCGGTGTCTTACCACGATCGATTCTGATGGTTGTTTAAATGCACAAATATTACTTTGGTTTTAAATAATTTATTTTTAATATAATAACTCAAATTAAATATTATAATGTTTAATAACTCGAAATAAATTTGGCATAGCTCTGGAGACAAAAAAGAATATTCTACTCTCAAGGGACGTGGGCGAAAATTTAGAGAAAATAAAATCGAAAATACAAATATCGCGCTTGGACGTTGGAAAATACCGATTACTGCATCTTGTCTGGTGTGGTGTGACCGTGTCCTGCATTATAATTTTAGGAGGATAAAATTTTCCATATTGGCATTAACATCAGATACAAAAAGCGAAACAAGGGGACAAGAATTTGCTTTCGTAAACAAAGCGCGATGAATTCTAGGGAAGGACAGTTTTTTGTTTCGACCGCGCAACGGATTGTCAGAGAGAAGCTAAAATGGGTCAAGGCAGATAGGTAGTTGGCATGAGGACGGCAAGGAATCTGTTGGTAAAACGAACTGGACGGTCGGAGACAGAGGATCGAGGAAGGTGCGTCTGGAGGCAAATAAAATATGCTGGTTTGTTCATCTAGATGGTTGACGATTGATTTTTTTTTATGGCAACAGGCTACATGAGAGTAATCTACTTTGGGCAACTCCCCTTTAATAGCATTGGAAGGGATTTGAAAGGGGGGATGCGGAAGGGTAGAGGAAGGTAGCCAAGGGTTACTAGGGCCCCCGGGCTATAGTTTAAGGATCCTACCCGGCATTCGCCTAAAGAAATGCAGGGAAAACTCTAGAAAAACCTGCATCAGGTAGGTCGGGCATTGGGTACTTGTCCCACGCCCTTCCAATAACGGGAGAGGAGTTTGCTGTGGGGACGCAGCATTCCCTTCTCCGTGCCTCGACCTGTTTAGGAGGCAGCTGGCCGACTATTCCAATGGGAATAGCGGACAACTCTTACCGTATGCCCAAGGTCTGTGACCCTGGAACATACACCTCTCAGAACAGGCTGAGGTGCCTCGGCTTGTGGGAACCTTAGTTCAAAAACGGAGAGGAAAAGGCATACTTAAAGGTAGCCCCTTCGTATCTCTCCTACAAGGTTCTGCCTGCGAGAGAATATCCCCGCAGGTTACCTGCGAGAGAATCCTCTCGCAGGCTTCATATAAGGCCTGTTGACGATTGATAATCTTAAGATCTAATAAGCGACGAATGGCAGCGAGATTACAAAGGAAGCCGTGTGGCTAAAACTGACTGTACGATGGGGGATTTTCTGTAGCAGAGAAAAGAAAGGACGCTGCTCACCATTACCCGTTGACACCTGCTGATCGTTGGCTACGTAAGCAAATCCGTGGTTGTCATGTATTACATTTAGTAAAAATATAGCAATTATGTTTCTAGTTTTGTTTCGCAACCCACCCAGAGATATTTCTTACTTAACAGAGCACATTTTGTATATGTGAATGAATTTGTAATATTTTGCTGTCATTAATCTGTGAAGCAAAATAAATTTTGTAACATACATTATATTCAAGAAAAGTAATGTTTAATTAAAGTAATTATTCATGAAATTCAGAGTCTCAGTAAATAACTTAACCACACTGGTGACAGCCGTAGTCACTCCTGTTGTACTGTCTTCGGAAAACTCGTACGGAAACTATTTCTCGATGATGAATCGAGATTTGGCTGGCGTCGTCTCGTCACTCGAAGTGAAAACGTCGTAAGCTGCTTGTACATACGCTGGCCACCAAAAATAAGTTGCTTATCTGGTTTGCACATGACCCACAACTGCTTTAATAGTCAAATTGATTTTTTTTTTAAAAAAAATAGTTTTGAGTGCAAGTAGCCACCTTACGCCTAACACCAATTCTTCCAGACTGCACTTCCATATATTTTTCTCCCTTCGCAACATCTGGAAGCTCCAGGCAATACTGTCCTTCAATAGCACAATGGCAGGCCTGACCATAACTAAATGACCACCCTCGAATATGCATACCTGTGTGTTTCGACAAAAATTTAGCAGAAAAATCCTTTTTGCTTGCGAGATAATGTAATATTATACCACGCTTAAATTTAAAAGAGGAAGTGAGTCACCACATAAGTTTGGATACCAGGATATTATTTCTAAGTGTTTATCTGGAGCGTAGCGTTGTATAGAAGCGATAGTTGGACAATCGGCAGTGTGGAACAAAATAAGAATAGGGTCTTTGAAGTATGATATTACAGAATAATGCTGAAAGTCAGATGGGCAGATCGACTCCGAAATCATCTTGAATAAAATAGATGAAGAGAGAACATTATGAAGGACAATATTAACAGGCTAGGTTTTGAGTAACGAAGGGCTTATTAAATTAGTATTGCAAAACTAATAGAAGAGGAGAACGTAGGTTAGAATATGCTAGGCAATTCTGGGTGGATGTGGGCTGCAATAGTTATGCAGAGATGAAGAGATTAGTACAGGATAGATTAGCAATAAAATCTGCAACAAACCAGTCTGTGAACTGACTACAACAACAACAACAATCCGGCTGTATAAATTAAAGGAGCATACGCAATAGTTGTCTTCAGTACAGGGTAATGTACAACCTTTTTGGAAATTATAGCTAAACTTATATCATAAATTTATATATATTTAAATGCCAATTAATTAAGACATTAATTGTGAAATTAAACATCTAAATTGTTTGAGAAATCCTTTGTAGCGGCAGGAGCTTTGAAACAACAATAGAAAAACCAAGCACTGTTCCTTTGTCGGAAGGCCCGTAAAATGGCGGATGCGCGCTAAAAAAATGCGAAACAAGAGCAGTTTGCAATAAGGTTTGGTGGAGAACAGTTCGCAATAAGGTTTGGTGGAGAACAGTTCGAAATAAGGTTTGGTGTAGGGCAGCTCGGAATTAGGTTTGGTGAAGTACAGTTCGTAAGAAACATTGAAGCGAAAGTACAGTCTTATATTAAGATTTTGAGGAGACGAAATTCGCAGGAGATATTGAAGTGGCAGTTTGCATTTAAACATTGAGGAGCCGGCCAGAAATAGCAAAAGTTTCGGTTTAAGTCCGGAACAATAAAGACTACCCAATCGACGAATCGTAGAATTCACCTAAGGCGAGCGGCCAACCGATAGATGCCGAAAGGAGGATCATCCGAGTTCCAGACGACTTATAAAGATTTTGATTTAGAATCTGTGAGTGTAGAAGCTGTGTAAAACTTACAATAGTGTTCTCGAAAATAAAGGTACGATGGAATGCTGGGCAGACGTGAGTAACAATTAAAAACAATTAAATTATGTAAACGTAAATTGAAAGACAGCCGTCAGATTTCGTTCTCTTTTTGATTAAAATTGTTAATTAGAGTCAATCTTTTAACTTTTAACTTCGTTCACAATAAAATATCGTTCTGGTTTAGTTGACGAGTAAATGTCTTCTCTTTTAATTGTAATTTGTTGTAAATAAGATTATAAATATTATTGATTCGTCCATTATCAAACCCAGTTATGACCCTGAGAGATTGAATATTTTAAATTTTGTAAATTGTTTGAGTTATTGCCACAATAAAAATCTATTGTTTGTAAAAATAATTAATTTTTTCATTTAAAAGCCCAACATTTGTGTATATTACAATATATACATATATTGCAATGATTAAAATAGAAAGGTTACTTGAATGATATTAATTAACAAAATGATTATAATTAAACAAACTTTTAATTTGCCAAAGATTATTTCAACAAGTGTTCATTTAGTTTTACAAATGATTTGCCCTAGGTTGGCACGCCGAATTCAATAATTTTAAAATTTACAAAACAAATATTTTTATTTTATAATTTGTGGCATTCAAGGTAAAATTTAATCTTTTATATTTCACAAACAATCAAATTTAATAACTCTTCTTCTCAGGGTCTTTAACTGGGTTTGATAAGTAAGAACAATCAAAATTATAAATTAATTAATTAACAATTCAACCAAATTGAAACGAACGGAATTCGAAATCTAACAAAATGAAAAGAACCGAAATCTGACTATACCCTTAATTACCATTAACAGAATTTAATTATTTTGGTTTGTACTTACAACTGTCCTGCTGGTACCAGACTTATTTTTGGAGCTTGGGGACACAATTCACTAAAAAGGCTATTAATCACTGATTCTACACTTGATCAAAGCACACGGTTGTAGTTCTTGTATTATTCCTCCGGTCAACAGTCGGACGTATTATTTCAATGCCTTTCTGCGAAAAATGTTATTTCGGAACGCCTATGTATTTGAACGTGACGCTAAACCTTTTGTTCCAGCTTTTCAGGTTTTTTTATAACTTGGCTCTACGTCCAGACCTTTTTACTTAGATTTTTAAAACATATAAGTCTCTCAGTTGAATTTCTATGCTTGGACCACGCTGTTCGAACTCTTAAATTCTGCTCCCTCTCTCGACCATAAGATTCGCCAGACTACAACCAACCACAATATTCGCCAGACCCCAACCAACTGACCTTCCGTTCAATGCGCGCAGTTCACAACAAATCTCGCCGACAAAGAGACTGCCGTCATTGCCGTCTTTATGAATTTGAACCGCTAAACAATTCATCATAATTTAAACAATTAATGGCCTCCTTAATTAGCATTACAATATATATATAGTCAGTAGTGTACAAAAATGTTATGAAATAAAAAACATTAATATTCATGTACGTAAAGAATTTTAGGTGAGGACTCAGGACCATGTGGCAAGCAGCTTCGATATGACATACCGAATAGTAGAAATGGTGATATTTATTAAGGATATATTATTAAGGGTCATAAATGACAGAGAACGGCACGTAAAGTCTGCAGGCATTAAGTACACAGACCAGATGGTATCGAATCGACAGTTGATTCAAGGGTAAATAGCTGACAAAAGTCGTCAATTAAACGAACAGGCTAAGCCACCATATCGGTTACCAGTTTACAATGTAGATATTAAAAAATACTTAAAGTCACTTGTATTCTATTATATTCTATGTAGCTGGTACCCTAAGAAAATCAAAAATATACCCTCAACCTTAAGAGGCTCAAAATTATTCCGGGTATCCTTTTATCAACCACGTTCACCTCCACGACGAGGAACACAATTGTTCATTAACCACCACAATTAATGCTATAATTACACTCAGCGACTCCTACAACACCGGAATCTACACCAATCTCGGTCTGTTTTGCATTATTTTTTATGTAAACCCTTTCTACCACCATCTGTACGGTAAGGGTGGTTCACTCCCTTGCCTTTTGAACTTGAAATTAAACACTTAAAAATTCTAATATGACACTATCAAATAAAGCGACCACGAAAAGGTTTTATTCGACGCTAGTAATTGCCATTTATCAATATTTATATATATTCACCCTCTCCCTCTAGAAGTGGCAGGTGTGTCTTAATCGCTCAGTGTTTTTCCTGGATCGAAAGTAACATGTGTATAAAGTTTATAGAAATTGGTCTACGCTTTTAAGATTGTATGCGGAAATTTGTTTCACCCCCGTCCATCCCCACTCCTAGAAGCTGAACTACATCTTAACCAGTATGGTAAATGTCATCATTAGACTCGGTGAATTTCTTAACCCAAGATTCAACTGCTGACTCCGTTGTTTACTCATTACGTTCATGTAACAGCCATTCACCCTCATCACCCCCCACCCCGACACCTAGGAGATGAACTACATCTTAACCACTATGGTAAATGTAAGAATTAATCTAATTGACATCTATAATCGTGGATTTGACACCAATCTAGGTTGTTTCGCTTTATTATTATGTAACGCCCCTCCACCTCCTCCCTTATTGGTGCTTTAAGGCGTTGAAATTATACAGTAAAAACATATGGATAAATAGTAATAATTACATCGACTCCAAAAATTAATTAAGCGACGCTAATTATCGTCCGTTTTAGCTTGTTTTTTATTTGACCCCCGGTCACCCCTTGGGAGTTTCCTAACGCTTCGAAAACCCGACAGAAACATTCGCGGGGGTGGGAAGAAAACAACTCACCAAAGTTGCTTCGCAATCGGATGAATTGTTCAGAAGTGCATAGAGGACACACAGACGGACAGACATTCATATATTTAGTAGTCAAAATACATAAATAAGATTATAGATATATATTACAATATAAATTTTTAAGACTTTTTCTAAAGACTCTACAGCCCATTGAGAGCCTTGAACTCCCAGGACGACTGCCAGACTATTTTCGATGACCCATTCTGGAATTAGGAGTGCCACATGGTCAGTGTGTCGATTCTGTATTAAATTTTACACCAGTTTTTGTGACCAGAACGAGTACAAACATCCACGCTCATGCCGGGATTCGATCCAGAGATCTCTCTAATGTGCGGCAATGACGCTGACCACTCCACCACAGCTGATTGACTATTTTAAAAGTTTATGTATCAAAAATACACAATTACAAAATGGAGAAGTTTGAAAATATTTCATTCTGTTTAACAATACTGTATACGTTAAGTATAAGATTAATTGAGAACATTGTAAAGAAGAAATAACTACTAAGGTAAAAAATATTATTTTAAAGTTATAATAAAATGTTATTATATGTAATATATACTCAGCTTCACAACTATACTTCACTAATAACATTATAAACTTTGTTGTCTAACCTCAGTACTTATTTATTATTTTAATGTGTGTTTATAGCTTAATTTTGGTTGTGCTTTAATATTTAATTGATAAAGATCTTGCTCAATGCAAGAGTCATGGAAAGAATTACTTAATTACATTTTCGTAAAGTTGTTTGCGGAAGTTTGCAATCCGTTACAGATAAAAACACCATATGGCCTGTAAACGAATTTTGAAGGAAGATTCTCTTTGCCCGGTACCAGAATTTAGCGCACTGATGAGTAAATTTGTAAGTGACAGAGCATATATGGACAGCAAACAGAGTCAGAGGGAGAAGATCGTGTCTTCGGATTAAGCATTTAGTGGCGACGACACACAAATAGAGACAATCTACTGAAGAACAGAACTGTATATCGGTCCCTTGTCTGTTTCCCGCCGCTGACGTCAGTTCCTGAGCCCAAGCAACTACCTGACGAACATATCAGCAGTACTCCTCAAATCGCGACGTTTTTCCACAAGTGGGGAAATACGACCTTTCGTTGACTCTAATTTACGTCAAATAAATATTCAGAATAATCAGCCACTAGATCCCAAAAAACATACGAGGGTTGTTCGACAAGTCTGGTAATTTTTTATGAAAGAGCGGGAAAATCTTTTATTCGCACCATTGTTGGTAACGTGATCCTTTTAAAGATATCAACTATTAAACAAATGTCAGTCGCTGTTGTCAGGAGGAGACAATGGGAAAGAAATTCGCATTAAACATTTGAATGGTTAGGCAACTGCAAAAATCGAAACCAAAAGTTCATGCGGACTCTGCACTAACATTGAAGACTATTTACTTCTGGATTAATCAATATAAACGAACTCTCAGAAGCACAGAAGAAGAACCTCTCTCATGCCGCCCAATTGAGGTCACCACTCAGGAAAATATCGAAAAAGTATACAATATCGTTAGAGAAGATCGCAGACTAAAAGTGCATGAGGTAGCTGATGCCGTAGGCTTCTCAACTGAACGGGTGGAGTTCAACACCATGACAAATTGGCCATGAATAATATTTGTGTATGATGGATGCCGCGACTGTTGACATTCGAAAAAAAAAGGATTCGGAAGAACATTTCAACGCAGATTCTAGCAATTTATAGTCGTAACCCATAAGACTCTTTGCTCAGATTCGTAACTGTTGATGAAACTACACTACAGAGATAAAAAAAAATCAAAGCAATGGACAAAAGCTGCTGAAAGTGTATCCAAAAAGGTGAAGACTGTTTTTTCAGCTGGAAAGGTGATGGTCACTGTCTTTTGGGATTTTCAGGGTATAATATTCATAGATTTCTTGACAGAGGCCACAACCATAACTGGGCTCTATTATGCTGCCTTGTTGGATTGTTGAAAGGTGCTGATTGAGAAACGAGTAAGGTTGCCGCGCAAGTATGTGCTGTTTCACCAGGACAATGCGCCAGCGCACACAGCAGCAGTCTCAGTGACGAAAGTGTACGAGTTGCGCTTCGAATTGGTTTCTCATCCACTCTACTCACCAGACCTATCACCAAGTGACTTCTTCTTGTTCCAGAACTTGAAAATTTAGCTTGCTTGATGAAATTTTCATCAAATGATGAAATGATCGAGGCCGTGACGGAGTATTTTTCAGAATTTGACAAAACGTACATTTGTGATGGGTTGAAAAAATTGGAAACTCGTCAGGCCAAGTGTATGGCCAAGGAATGAGACTATGTTGAGAAAAAAGGAAATTTTCTAAAAAAAATTCATTTTTGTTACATTTTTACCAGACTTATCAAAAACCGTCGTAGTTAATGTGTCTGTTTCTTGCTTCTGGTAACGTTATATAAAGCGCGATTTTTTAATAATTAATTAAGTTAAATCAGTTAATTAAGTTGTTTTTAATTGAAATATTTAATATTCCTTTAATGGCTCATTTGTTTTTTTATTGTTTCAATAAAATTATTATTAATACTAATAATTTCTGAATTAAGAAGTCCCGAACGTTACAGCTTCACAAATCTTGTACTTTATATCAAAATATTAGGTCAACAATAATATCGTTATAAATATTTAACAGTTCATCAAAATCTTGACCTCCTCAGAATAATTCAGCTCGTATTTGATCTCTGCAGTGAAATTTTGAGGAAATATGTGAGTCGAAATTTCGTTTTTCGATTACTATTAACATGAAATAAATAATTAGTTATTTCTTTACATCGGTATATGTTAGTTTGAATAGCCAAAAACAGAGTTTTTAAATTATGATTTAATTAATCAAGCTATATGTTTCGGTCCTAACGTGAACCCTCAAATAAAGAAATGGAAAGTACCAGTCACACATACAAAACAAATAATTTGTCAATTTTAAACAAATTAACCATAACTTTTCAGGAAATTAATAGAAGCTGAGTTTGACTTTTTTTCACAAATAGATTTTACGTGGGCTATTTTGCAAGTAAGTACCATTTCAATAAATGTCACTGCAGTTGTGATTTTGAGCATGCGCGATCACATCCTCCATTCATTATAAAATCAGACGCAGCTGTGAAGCATCGTCACTTTGTTTTTTTCCTTTTGTCAGAGCGTTTCGAAATGTTCAAAACAATTCAACTGTCTCTGTGAAGTCAGATCAGTTATGGGTTTCTTGAAGGCAAGTAATGTCAGGCCTATAGGGAAGCAGTAATGAGCGATGGAATGGCGAGGAAGTGGATTAGACGGTTTAACGAAGGTAATGGAAATGTTCACGATGAACCGCGGTGCGGTTTACCGTCTTTAATCACGGATGAATTGGTGCAAGTTGCGTAAGAAAACATTCTCCTGGACAGACGATTCTCCATATCGTTTTTTTCTTCGTATTTTCCACAAATTTCAATGGCAGTCCTGTCTAGCATTGTGTCGAAACACTTAGGATATTCAAAATTGTGCTCAAGACGGTTGGCCAAAAATCTAACTAATGAAGACAAGGCCAAGCGATCTGGTGCTACATAAACTTTTCTCACAGGATATGCTGAGGAAGGCGATGATTTGCTACGTATTTCCTGATAGATGATGAGACATGGGTGTCTCACATCACTCCCGGATCAAAGCAACAATTCATGGAATGAAGGTACACAACATCCCCGATAAAGAAGAAATTCAATCATACGCTATCTACTCGCAAGTACAAGAGCACGGTTTTCTGGGACAGACAAGATTTTTTGTTGGTTGAATTCTTATTCAGGAATGTAAGAATCAACAGACGTTTATTGCGAGAGGCGTGCTTTCGCATGGAATCATTTTGGTTCATGACAACGCCCAGCCACACATCGTCAGACAAACTAAAGATCTGTTCACATCATTTGGACGGGAATAATTCGACCATCTTCCCTAAGGGCAGGATTTAACCCAAGCGATTTCATCTGTTTCTTCATCAGAAGAAGTTCCTTGGTAGAAAACATTTAAACGACGATGATGGTGTGTAACGCGAAGTGGAGACTTGGCTTTCATCACAGGTGGTAACATTCTTTGACGAAGGCGTACAAAAACTGGTTTTCCGTTACAAGTACCTGAATATCGGCGGTGAATACGCGGAGAAGAAGTGTGATGAGTAAGGTAATGCTTTATAGTGAAATATCAAGAAAATAATTTTCTGTTACTATTAAAATAAATACTTTAAACGCAGCCCTCGTAGCTACTTACGTTTTTGATCCTTAGTGGCAGACTATTAAATAGCTTTAACCCTAAATGCGATATGCTTTACTAGAGTAAGAGCCGATGTTTGTATATGATTCTACATTTAGTCTATGAAGTCTTATTTAGCCTAAAATGTATGATTTTTATAGTATTCAAGAGGGAATTGTAATGAGCGAACTTGGTCATTAATTGGAAAAGCAGTACGCGAGAACTTTTAAATAACAAATTTACTTTATCTACTTTTGAAGAAAATGGAAGATCGAATCATAAGAACCACAATTCAATTATATCTTGAAATTGTTCTGCTATTGCTTCTGCACATTCCATTACAAGTTTACTTCTAATTTGGATTTGAAATCAGATGAAAATGGAACACCGGACCAACACTATCCAAATATTACAGTTGTAACCGGACTTAGGTAATTTTATATTTCTTATTATATTTAACACATCATCGTTAGCTAACGGTAATAAAAATATTTGATTGTGCGCCTCATTTTTCATTGTGGAACAATTCTCAAACATTAATAATTTCAGAAATGAGTCTAGACATATATCAGATATTAGAATAAATCATGTCAATACCATGTCCAGAGTGATAGCGACTGTTTAAGCAAAACGTATGATCTTTTACTTTCATTAAGTTCTTTCTTCTTTTTATATATTTGGTTTACGTAAACGCGGGCTCTAGGTTCACTTTATCCAGTTGCATTTAATGTTCACTTAATAATGTCCACCGATTGGTGGCGGAAACGTTGTGAGTTAGTTAATATGTTATTGTCTGTTTTTCTGATCATACTTTCATTGGAATTTAACTGACAGTTTAATTTATTGTAATTTAAATAAGTTCCACAACATTCTTATAATTTGATCGTTTCTACAATACAAACCAACACGTAACATTTAACGTTGTTAAGGCCGGCCGCACACTGCAAGCGACGCGACGAGTCATTTTGTCGGACGACGACTCGAGGAAGAACATACGTGGGCTCCTTATGCAGGGGCGCACACCAGGCGAAACTGTCGCGTCCGACACGGCGCGACGGTTTGAGACAGCCCGCGACAGTCGCCTCGTGACAGCCAGACACCTCGAGTCATGTTTCGTCGTGTCGGACGCTGACAGATGGAATTATGACTCGTCGCATTGCCTGGCGAGTCAAACAGCACTGCACATGCCCCCAAATATGCATTACTGTATTGGTGTTTACTTGACAAAGGAAGGCGAAAATGGATATTGATATATATTGTAATGCCTTGAGGGAAAGGCATTGTTTCGGATTAATGGTCGTGGCCGTCAGAGGAAGTTGTAATGTGTACTTAGGATTGGTAAGGAGGGGTCAGCGCAAGACGTGTGCGGGTGGCCTGTCGCAAGATAAATCTGTTAAGGAAAGGCATTGTTTCTGATTAATGTCCTGGACAGGTCACTTGTTGACTTAGGATTGGTATGGAGGAGTCAGGTCAAGGCACATGTGCGGGGGCCTGTCACAAAATAAATCTGTTACGGCAGGCATTGTTTCGGATAATGGCCTGGGCAGTGGAAAAGACATTCTGTAATGTGTTTATTCAGGTTCTTGGGAGCGCTGGTCGTGTGAGAGGACAAGTCCAGAGTAATTGAGGGTGCAGTTTGGGCGGTCTGGAGAATTTAGAAACGCGCACGTGTGGGGGTGAGGATACAAGTGCAAAGTCTCGATGTGACATGACGGAGGGGCTAGCTATTTGCTAAGGAACAGCAGCTTCAGAATGTAAATCTCGGGATAATGGAGAAACTGTCAACGAGCAGTTGTGACGTAGTTTTGGAACAAAGGAAAAGAGAAGGGACTGGAATATATAAAGGGAAGATAAGATTTTTGCAGAGTTAGTTGAGTTTTGGAGCTAGGAGGTGGAGTTAGTTGAGTTTTGGAGTCAGGAGGGGAGTGAGAGTTGTGGAGGCGTACGGCGAGCACCGAGTATGGAGAAATTTTGCAGCCTGCGAGAGAAATAGCAAAATTATTCAACGATAAACATTTTTGTATGCAGAAGTTCAATCTGTTGTAATATCAAAATTTGACCACTGTCTTCGATGGTAGAAGACCAGGACATTGCATCCAGAGTCGAGTAGTGGCACCACGAGCAAGTGAGATGTCCTTCACGAACGGAGAAGCAGCTTTCATCAAACCAACCGTGGGTGTTAGAGTCAGTGTTTAAACGTCCAGTCTATAAAGTGTGTGAGTAATGAACGAGACAAATGTTCCTGAGTAATCGTAAGTTGAAATTTCATGGTATTAATATGTGTAAACGGAATTAAAAGATACAGTCAGATATCCTTCTTTTCTTTTGTGTTAATAAAATAAACTCTTTTAAATTTAGAATCAATCTGGTAGAATAAGTTCGATAATAAGTTTCGTCGATGTCTAGACGATTAAATATTTCTGTTTAATTTAAAGATAAATGTTGGGTTCTTTGATTATTTAAGTGTTCTGTCCGTTATCAAACCCAGTAAAGACCCATGAGAGAATGAGTTCATTTTTATAATTTTAAATTGTATAAATTGATAATTTTTGTTAAATAAATTTAGGATGTTTTAAAGTCTATAATTGTTCATTTTTATATCATATTTAATTATTACAATATATATATATATATATATATATATATATATATATATATATATATATGAGTGTGTGTGTATTGAGTTGAATTCATTTGCTGCTACAGATAATATTTTGTAATGAACGAAGCACGCGTATTGTTGCTAAATTAAATTGAGCGAATATGTGAAAGAAAGAGACAGTTTATATTGTTATTACGAGGGTGAATCAAATAAAAACAAGACTTATTTTTTAAAATATTTATTTTGATTTTAAATGAACAAACAATAGTTTATTTTTCTACATAATCTCCTGATTTATAAACACATTTTTCCCAGCGTATAGGTAATTTTTTAATTCCTTCCACGTAAAAAGAGTCAGGTCGTGTTTGTAGCCAATTGCGCACATATGCTTCAACCTCATTATCGCTGTGGAATTTTTGCCCTCCCAAAGCTTCCTTGAGAGGACCAAAGACATGGAAGTCGCAGGGAGATAGGTCTGGACTGTATGGAGGGTGTTCCAGTGTCTCCCAACCCAGTTGCTCCAATTTTTGTACGGTCAGGGCTGCTGTATGGGGGCGAGCATTGTCATGGAGGAGAATCACTTTTCTCATCGGAAGGTCTCGTCTTTTGCGGCGATATGCAAGTCTGACCTCAGTCAAAATTTGGCAGTAGTATGCCGCATTAATTGTTCTGCGCTCATGCAAAAAATCAAGGTGCAGCAGGCCACGCTGGTAAAAAAAAATGGGTCTCCTTCTTCCCGAAATCGTGCAAGAAGACGCTCACACACTTGAAAACGATTCAGTTTCTGGTCAACTGTGAGAAGGCGAGGAACCCACCTGGCACACACCTTGCGATACCCTAGCTCCTCTGAGAGTATAAAGCAAGTGCTCCCATAACTTATTCCAACCTCAATTGCAATATCCGAAGTTGTTAGACGCCTATCACCTTCAACAAGTTGACGAACACTGTCGATGTTGCCCGCTCTAATGCTAGTGCGGGGTCTGCGGTCATGGCTATTATTTTCAACACGTTCACGGCCCTCCACGAACTGTTTATGCCAAGCAAACACTGTAGCTCGCGACAGCGTCTCTTCCCCGAACTGTGCAGTCAATCTACTCAAGATTTCGGCCGGTTTTACACCTTCTGCAGCTAAAAACTGGATAACAATACGTTGCGCAATAGAGGGAGGTACCTCCTGCTCGGACATCGTAACGATGGACACTGAGCGAGTCTATGATGATAGGTCACGTGCTTCCCCCACTCCTGGCAAACCAACCTAACAGCCAATAACAGCGGAACGTTCTTCCATCACTATTGCGCGCGCAGGTCCAAAAGTCTCGTTTATATTTGATTCACCCTCGTATTATTATTATTCTGTACCTACATTATTTATTTAAATAATATTTTGTTGTAATGACCAGTCATTCTTACACTGCTTTTACAATCAATATAATATTTTCTTCACAAACATCTAATAAACTAAATGAAACAATATTGCCATGGTACGCTGCCATAGTTGGAATTAAAGAAATCCATATATCTGTTTCGAATACCATAGGCCGGATTGGATCCTCTGAAAAATGTTTGAGAAGGATCAATGTCATCTTACTCAAGTGCAAAAAGTTCTCTCTGAATTTCTGACATCGAAACTTTTGGAGCTCATCCTTGTGAAATTGAAAAATTTGTTTTCGTCCGCTCGTAATTCATTAAGAAAACCGTTTATATTTCTTTTAGTATTAATTTGGTGTACCCATAAATCTCGAGAACTTTTTCCTTCTTCCAACAACATATAACAATAAATAATAACAGCTGTTTCGTCGTCACGCTCCATCTTCACTGATATTAAATAAATTTGGTTGCTAGATACAGCTCTAAACAGCCTGAAACCGTCTCAGACATCATGAAACATTTTGTCGGCGACGATTTTTCCTCGAGTCATTTTCGCTTCCGACGTTTTGACTCGAGTCATTTTGCTTCAGACAGCTTGCGACGTTTTGACTCGAAGCAAATTGTCGCCGACAGTTTCGTCGCTTCCAGTGTGCGGCCTGCCTAAAAGTTCAATAAGGCACTGAACGCCGCTGATTGTTTCATTTAATTAATATACACGTGATATTCAGTTCCCACCTCACATTTATAACGTGCCACGCAAACACCCATATTCTCCACGTCTAGGTTTTTTTTAGGGCAACAGGCTACATGAGGGTAATCCACGTTGGGCAACTCCCCTTTAATAGGATAGGAAGGGATTTGAAAGGGGGGATGCGGAAGGGTAGAGGAAGGAAGTCAAGGGTTTACTAGGGCCCCCGGGCTATATGTTAAGGATCCTACCCGGCATTCGCCTAAAAGTAATGCAGGGAAAACCCTAGAAAAACCTGCATCAGGTAGGTCGGGCATTGGGTACTTGTCCCACGCCCTTCCGATAGCGGGAGAGGAGTTTTCTGTGGGGACGCAGCATTCTCTTCTCTGTGCCTCGACCCGTTTAGGAGGCAGCTGGCCGACTATTCCAATGGGAATAGCGGACAACTCCTACCGTATGCCCAAGGTCTGTGACCCCGGAACATACACCTCTCAGAACAGGCCGAGGTGCCTCGGCTTGTTGGATCCTTAGTTCAAAAACAGAGAGGAAAAGGCATCCCCAAATGTAGGCCCTTCGTATCTCTCCTACAAGGTTCTGCCTGCGAGAGAACATCCCTCGCAGGTATTGCCTGCAAGAGAATAGCCCTCGCAGTTCCACGTCTAGGAAATGTCCGGGGCTGCTTACAGATTTCAGGTCACAATAACTGGCAGACGTCTGCGACATTAACTAAAGTTACTTCATACAGCACGAGCCTCTTACAAATGATCTATGACCACTAACTCACTTAGGGTGCAAAATATATACGTCGCATCTTTACCCCACACGAATAAATGTTTCCCCCCAAAAGTCAATAAGTTATGTCTTATTATGTCGGGCAAAACAGTTTAATCCACTCAGTTCTGTGGACATGAACAAATGCAGCTTATGAGATTGAGAAAACTGCTGCCACCACCCAGCCGTATGTTGTTTTTGTACTTTCTTAAAGCGATTAATTGTCACTGACTGGGCAGGTAAACACAGTCTTACGCACCAAATTCGTGTCCTCGAATAACGCAATAAAAATTAAAAAACGTATTCATTAAAACTGATCAACTAACAACTATTGATAAATCCATAAGAATTTAGCAATGACTCCAGCTGAAACTTTTTCCTCGTGTACATTAAATACTCATTATTGAAATTCCTGGAAACGACGTACATGTTTTCCCCGCTTAGCTTAACAGAGTCGCGTTCCAATGTGGGGAAAATTTTGGTGTCAATCTCGACCGTAAACAGCAAGCTTCTTCAATTTGCCCATGTTCAGTTAAAGCAACAGTATTATGTTCAGAGCAAGTATACATTTAGATTTTTTGTCAAACTTTGAGCTTTGATTTAAAATCACAAGTGTGCTCAAATTTTGTTCAATTGACAGATTACGCTGTGTTATATACCTATAAGAACTCTGTCATCTAGATTTTATAACTACGGCCAATAAGTAAATAAACATTCTTATCAAATTAGTGTTTACCGTAATAGTTCCTGAGGTGGCCATGCAAAAATATATTATTAGTTCATTTTTGTAGCGGATGAAGTTCATGTTTTTGTGACGCCGATTATAGATGCTGGTTCAGTAGTATTATAGTACGTTATAAATTAGACGACCAATGGCGCGATGCTGTGACCTTGAATCAACCAATCACAACGCTTGAAATAAAGCAGCGTTACCGAACAATAGTGGCGTTATTCTACTGTTTTCAGTGAGCTGTGTAAGTCGTAAGTCCTACGTGGCATCAGTGCTCTCCTCCACGTGGACACTCCATCAGACTTCTAATTTTAAACGGGCTATAATTCTGGTTCGCGAATATCAGAGGCGGTTCATTCAACATTCCCCTTCTCATTGGTTCCTACAACGCATTCTTTGTTGAAGCAGGTGTATCCGTTAACGGAAATCCTAGTTTAACACCCCACATAAATCAAAGTTTTTATGTAGTTCATCCCTACACATATCACTGCAGCCTTTTCCATGTATTAAGATATTCATTATTTTATTCTCGTTGGCTCTACAGCCCATTGAGGCCCTTAGACTATCGGGACGACTGTCATACTGTAATCTTCCTTGACACATTACTGATTTTTTGAGTGGCACGTGGTCAGCGTAGCGATTCTCCTACAGATGCTGGTATTAAATATTAATTATTAAGTCCAGTTTTCTAGACCATAAGGATCAGAAACATTCATGTCCATGCTGAGACGATGCGAAGCGGTGACGGCCGTTTCATCATAGCAGGTTAGCCCATGTATGAACATAAGAAGAACACAAATTTTCTCCTGTTTCGCTTCGCTGTTTTAATAGGGGGCCTTACAGTCGTCGTGAAAGAATAACTCGCTTCGCCATGTAGCCCAGTAATTATGTCCGAAAAACAACCTTCACATGCAAAAGTTCGGGTATTTTATATTTTTTTCCCTACTTGTATAGGTAGTCACCAGTAGTGAAAACCCCAGGTTTCCAATTCGAAAAGCCCCGGGAAAAGTTTCTGTGGCCTAAATACCATGAAATTTTTACCACTTTTCAGTTTTTTGTTAATATCTAAAGCATTAAACATTGAATGTTTCAATGTTCAGTAATAAATTGTAAAGCATAAAATTCTGCGCCCTATGGTATATTTTATTATTAAATTTGATCTAATCAAGCGGTAGAAATCATTCGTCCAATGTATGTTAATTTTCGTCCTTCTCGAAAAGAATGCACATTGTCGTATTTCTACTGCTGATATCTCCAAAAGTTAGGTCGTACATTCACATCTCACAGAAGGAAGTTGCAGAGAATTTAATTCTCTTACTCTTATCTGGTTTGAAAAATACTTCGATAATTGAAAAATATACCCATTTTGCTGGATGGTTGTGGCCGGACCTGCGGCGGTCGTATTGTGGCTCTGAGGAAGGGAACTCCTTAGCTAATAATCTTAGATGAATATACTAAAAAGTTACTTACGTTTTTACACATTTACTTAGTTCTACTGTAATAAGACTTCATCTGAATATTGCTCAATGTTAGTTATATAAAAATTTGAGTTGAAATGTTTAATTCACAACTCCGTGAATCACATCTAAATGTGTATTACAGCATTATACTTACATACCTACAGAAATATTGAGGGTTTTTTTGTCATCGTGGATTGCTATTGTATCAGATGGGAGAATAAAAATAATTTTCATTATTCAGAGTAATAAAACGGTATAATGTAATGAAGGAACTACCTAAGTATGTGTAATAAATAATATCTTATTATATGTTACAAACTGTATGCCGCCGCTTTTATGATACAGGTTTGGAATAGTAGCCATATTTGGAAGTGGATGAAACGTCATAGGCGTCATCCTGTAGTTGAATTAAAATTATATGAAGTAATACAACAGTAATAGTTGGCTATTTGCCATTTTATTACATACGTATGTTGACGGAAGTGGGTTTTATCCAAGGGTACTCCATGGAATTGATCGATTATTTCAGTTGCTTCGTCTCCTTCATACTCCATAACATGAGTAATTTCAAGCACACATGCGCATGTAAGACCGCTGCATCTCTTACAAATTTTTGAACACTTCAACCTTCATTTTCTGCTGGTACAAGCACCAGTGGAATCCTTCTTGCAAGAGGAAGAAAGAAGTTCTAGTAGTGAGTCAGATGCTGGGTCTCTGGTCATTTCAACGGGATCCAGACCGTGAGCCAGTCGTACCAATCCCCCACTCTTCAGAATTTTTTACATTTCCTAACCACGTTTGTATTTGGTAATAACACCATAGTTTGTGCGCAGTATCTTGTGTTGGTGGTAGTCTGGATATATTAAAATTTCTTTCAGTTGCAGACTTTGTAAACAGCTGTTATCTCAGTGTTGAGCGATTGGTGAATAATCATTTGATCACTGTAGGTTAAAATGCGAAGAAAATGCTTTCCCCTACTGTGATCTTTCATCGGATGTGACATAAACACATCTCTAATTTCCTCTATTTTTGGTAGCTTCTTTAAAACAGTGAAACACTGTAACTATGCTAGACCTGGATCTCATCCTTGTTGTGTTTAAATCCACACTGCTCACATTCCCCTAGCCATGCAAAAGTTTCACCCTCACGTATATGTATATGTTAACCAGTCAACAAAATTGGTGTATATTCGGTATTTCTAAATGGATTTATCAAAAATGACCAAAACAACCGCAATTTTTCTGTATATACGTGGGGATAACGTTGAAGTACCACGTCATTTACGGGGATCTGAATTAAGCATTTCAACTTAAATTTTAATATAAATAACATTGAGCAATAAAGATGAAGTCTAAGTAAAGATATAAAAACGTAACTTGTTAGTACATTTATCCAAGTTTAGCAGTTAAGTAGTTAACTATCGCTCCTTCCTCAGCGCCACAATACGAACGCCGCTGGTCCGGCCACAACCATCCAGCAAAATGCGTGTATTTTCGGCAATTCTCAATGTATATTTAAAACCAGCTCATGCGCTGGAAAGAGAATCAAAAGAAATAAAGAAAAAACTTTTCTTCTTGAAGTCAAGAAACTTGACCCGATTCCTTTAGAATTGGAAAACTGAGATTTTCACTACTGACGACAAGCTATACACGCGTGGAAAATAAATTTAAAATACCCGACCGTTTGCGTAGTAAGTAGATAGCTACTGTACTAATCCTGTAATGCACTATACCGTCTTCTGAGCACTGAAATTTGGTGGTGGCTAATATTATAACGCTTGTACTAGATCAAAATTAACAAGGAAATAATGATGAGGCCAATAAAGTGATAAAGAATAATTTATTTTTCAAATACGTCATTTCGTTGATATGCGTCGTATCTCTGCAATATCGTTTGTTGCTTTCCCTTGATAGTTGCTTCAGCTCCCTTACGGGCGAGACCAACTGCTAAAATTGATAAAGTGCGCAGAAACATTCAATAAGTACTTTAATATGGGACAGTAGACATTCAAATGCATAGTTCAACTTTTCTAAAAAAAAATAACAAGTGTAAATATCTAAAACATATATACCGGATATAATTTTAAAACAAATAAGGGTTCAGTGTTTAAGAATTCATAATTTTTCCCCAAATGAAACATTCTATGAAAAACTATTTTCTGAAACTCGCTACTATATCACTGCTTTAAATGTTATTAAGTTTCAACCTCAAAATTGTCTACAGAGTATAGTTATTACAACAGCTTACTGAAAAACTTTAGTTTTACATATTGTCTACATTTATAAGAAGACATATAAACTAACTAGTTATAGCATGTAAATCGTACATTATTTCAGTAAAATGGTTTTATAACTTCATGTTCGCTTAGACCAGAAAACTGGTTTTGGAACTATCGACATGCGAGGAACACGGATCATCTCAAATTTCTCTTTCATTTCGTAACGGAACAGGTTTAATTCAGCTATTCCTCTTGTTCAGTTCGGCGCTGACCAAATAAAATCTCAGTCCTCCATTTATACAGCCACATTTCTTAGTTTATATATTGTGATTTCTGCTCATCAATGCTATTATCATATTATGCGGAAATTTATTGCGTTGCACAATACCTCAGTAATGCACCACTTATTTGTCTTACTCAGCTCTTCATATCTCTCCATTATTTTCTCATTTCTTATTTTGTTCGTTCATTATTCAATAAGTCTTCAACATTTTTCATTATCGTTGCATATCAAAAGCTACTTGGCTTCTCTTCTTTGTTTTAAAATCTTCCATCTGAAGTGCAGAAGAACAGCAATTCTTCGTCTACGTCTCAATTTCTCTCAAAATACAATTTGTATAATGAAACTCACAAAATATGGAATTTGAGTACCAGGGGCCAAGAAAAGTATAGAAATTTTCATGATAAATTACGGCAACAGGCATGGTGCGAATATTCAAACTAACGATTATGTTTTCTGGCCAACATTATTTCGTGAAAAACTGTCTATTTCCTACAGATATGTATCAGATACTTGGTAAACACTGTGGAAAGTACCGCATACAAAATTTGGTAAGTATAACCATTTCCAAGGGTG
The DNA here is from genome assembly GCA_037074705.1 of Zhengitettix transpicula. Lineage (NCBI taxonomy): Eukaryota > Metazoa > Arthropoda > Insecta > Orthoptera > Tetrigidae > Zhengitettix > Zhengitettix transpicula. The sequence continues at coordinate 179,999,450 of CM073591.1, read as the reverse complement.
GAATACTCTTCCACTTTCTAGCAACACCATTCGGAAACTTAATCATATAAACGATCGGTAGAAATAATTTCCAGGTAATAGAATAGTGAACAGAAAGGTCCGCAGAGAACACTAGCAGCATATAATATTTTTGGGACTTATTAATTAATTTACAATACAATTGGATTTTTTAAATATTTTCAGCACAATAGTATTGTAACCCGTGTATTTTGGTTTAGTTTTGATTTGTCTCGAAAGTGTTGTTTGCTGTGGTTTGGAGAATTCGAAATCATGCACGTGCGTGGGGGTGGAGAAGATACATATTTTCATCCAAGTAATTTTCATGTCCTGTCTCGATTGTTGGCCTCAACATGACAGAATAGTTGGCCATTGTTCACTACGGAACTCCAGCTGCGTGCTATAACTCTTGTAACAATGGAAGAATCAGTGGAACTGACATTTCGACCAAGTTTTCTAATAATGAAAAAAGTAAAAGAATGGGAGGCTATACTGGAGGGAACGGAGATATGCTTTGAAACTGGACAGTTGTTCTGCGCTCACCGCAGCTGGTGGATGTGATTATGAGAGGCTCCGTATTGCGTTGCGTGTATACGTTTTAAGTGTCACCGATCTACAAATCTCATGAGTTCTGCTGTAAACTTTTCCAAGTTGTTGTCTCTGATATAGTCAGAGGCAGAATCGTCGTGAGAAAGGGGCCTCAATTTGTTAGTGAAGAGTTCATCGAAGCCACACAATTTAGTACGACGGCTTGCCAGCAATCAATCCCGGAGGCCGACGCCTTAGCCAGTGGTCAACCCCTGAGTCGACGCCTTGCAATGGTCCTGACTAAAGTCATCACTGCACTTAACCCGTTCTGCCGGCTGTGAGATACGGAGACGTCGGTACAAGGGCTACAGCAGGCAACAAAACGCTGAATAGCAGTACGTATTTGGTACGGGCAGCAGATCTCTTCTATGTAAAAACCACAGGTGCCTGAGATAAGAGTTTTTCATGTTTAACTGTAATAAACTTATATAAAATTTCTTTAATGGTTAAATATTTTTTTCATTTAACGTAAAAACCCAGCCCACAAAAAATAATTCTTTACAGTATGTAAAGTTTGTCTCAGTACATGAGATTTTCTAAACACAGGATGTGTGGGACCATTAATAAATTACTCAGCTCTGTCCTGGGCTACGCTATTTATTGTTTGTTTACCAAGCTATTGTGGAGTCTACTGATTTAGTGGTGACGAGGACTGCAGGTACAGAGTGACAGGTAACGGACCAAATGGCTCGGTTCTTCTTCACGCACTCCTGAATCAAGAATTTATTGTGTAAACATCACCTCTCGAGCTAAATAAAATCTCACTCTCACTTCTCCGTTTAAATGTTTCTCCTCCACTCATGCAGACTAACTTCGCCTAAATGTTTCTCCTTAACTATCCCAGACGGATTATTTCTGTCTCCTTCACATACTATTTCAACTTCTCTCCTTGATAAATTCCGGGTAACTACACGGATTCTCGTGTTTTCCAGTCGGGTCCGATCCCCGAAACTACTGAACACCATCATCTGGTCACTCAAGTTATGGTCCAAAATCTGTCATTTTCCGACCTTCGAATTCCTTCGCCACGTAAACTGCAGACAGCCAACTATTTGACAAAACTAATAGCAAACCGTCTATAATATCGAAAATTTCTTTCTTACAAGCATGTCGCACTTCGCATAACAGGCTGCAACAAAAATAGAGGAGGAACAAAGAATCGATGATATATTATTGCTGGGATTTCCTATAACCCTAACCAGCCCAGTGGCTATGGCCAAAACATAGGACTCCGCGAACAAAAGGTCCGGTATTTTATATTTTTTCCAACTTGTATATGTTGTGACCAATAGTTAAAAACCAAATTTTTCGGTTCTAAAGGCCTCGGGAAACGTTTCTGTGGCCTAAAAACCACGAAATTTTCAGTTTCTCACTAATAGCAAAAGCATGAAATATTCGACTGAAAATAATGTTCATCAATAAATTGTAGAGGATACCATTCTTCATCGAATTCGATTACGACATTCGGTCGAACAAATTTACATGAACGTCATTTTCTAAAATAATGCAGTCATATTTCTAGTACTGAGAACTCCAAAATGGTCTGCATTAAATTAATTTGATATGGAAGCAAACTTTTATACAACTTAATTCTCTTGTCAACCATAGCCCGTTTACACCTACTTAACCCTTGGCTACCCTCCTCTACCCTTCCGCATGACTATTTCAAATCCCTTCCTATGCTATTAAAGGGGAGTTGCCACCACGTGGATTACCCTCATGTAGCCTGTTACTCTTAAAAAAAAGGACCCAACTAACGATATAAGTGAAAAAGTCACAAATGGCGTTTTACATTACTTTGTTGCAGAAAAATAGGAGAGTTAATTTAATTGCAAGGATAACGTTGTATTCCGGCTCGGAATGCAGACGATATAATGCGAATTGTTTTTCCGATGATGTTCCCGTGCTCACAGATGCGAAATAGTTATAAAGGGTAACACGAAATTTTAATAAGACTCTTCCCTCCATTCTGGTTTTAAGGTATTTATTATTAGGCCTCGGGTACGATAGAAGCGGCGAGCGGTGAGCGTCTGAGAGCAGGTAGGCTGAGCGACTCCGCTCAGTTTTATGTCCCAATAGAATGTTGGATGGCACCGCCTGCCTCGCAATGGTCAATGCTCATCGCTGAACCCGGACATTAAATTTTCTCTCACCCCCCAGCATCAAAGCAGTCGTACAATACTTATACGTTTAAATACGGGATAATATCATCATATCCGTCAATAATTATTTAATGTATTTATTACATTTTGTAAAAAGAAAAGAAAGAAAAATTTGTTAAATTTTTTATTCAAACAAATAGTATCTTGATACTGAGCCATCTCTGCCACGACAATTTTCTATTCATACTGAGTCTTGATATAGTTATGTAAAATATAATTTTAACACAGTAAAAAACAATAAAGACGGCCAAATTTCGCTTACATGATTTATTGAACCTACGTCAACGCCAACGACTTGTTACATACACGACGTATGTATTTCCTCAGTTCTCTCTATATATAACTGTGTATGTATCTAGTTTAATTTATGTATACAGGTGTTTTTCTACTTATGTATATTAATTTGTATTTCAAGCTTCCATGTTCATTGACGTAGGTTAAATAAATCATTTTACTTAAATTTGGAGGACTTATTTGGTTTTTTAACCTCTTAATCTACCTTATAATAGTCCTTGGTTTGGAACTGTTTAAAATATTTTATTTGGAAGACAGACAAATTTGATTTTAGAGGGACATAACACGTGGTTTGCAGAACTCTGCAAGATGCTAAAAGGTCGAGGTAATATATTCGTTAGGCAATTACGACTTTCAGCTTACAGCAGATTGCAGTAAAATAAAATTTACTTTCATGAAAAATTGATACCGGTCAATAATTATTTATTATATTATATAAAGTTACATGTCAGTAACTTCACTTGATAAACAGCCAATAACAGTCAATTGAAGAAGTAATTTATTAATTAATTATTAAAATGTTTCTGTCCTCATGTGGATCCTCTTCAGGATTTTACTATGTTATCTTAGCATGACGGCCAAAACATGTCGAAATTTAATAATTAATTAATCAATTACTTTTTACAATAGTCTGTTATTGGATTTTTGTCATAAAATATTTAATATATTGAAAAATGTAAAGGAAACAAATTTTATTTTCGTTTCTCTATAAAAAATATTTTTAAATGAGGTATCCTTGTCACAAGTATCTTCGACTTGGAGTGATCAAATTGATACACGAATGGAGCGTTGAAATAGTTAAAGAAAGTAACAACATGTGGTTTAGGAATTGCTCCAAAGATGTTAAAACGTTCAGTAAATGTTTATCTAGAATAATTATTGACGGCTTTTAGCATATTTCAAACGGCACAGAAATAGCACGGTGGGAGAAAAAAACTTTATTAGTGTAGCAAAATTGTCCATGGATCTATTTTGACTTTACCGTCGGAAATGACAGCGGGTTTGACCTGCTTGGGGATAGAAAACTGTATTGAATTCCTTAAAAGAGGATTTATATATTCAAAAAAGCGTGTTTAATCATTTCCTAAATCCTTAAACAGTTGGTGGTACTCTCCGTAATGCCTTCTACTCCTCTTTATGGGCTGAACGTCATAGTTATTCTTGCCTTTCTGTAAACAGTTCTTGTTTTCACTCAACCAGAGAAGCTTAGCTGCCACACGCGACGACATCATGACGGCGACTGCAGTAAGTTCACGCTCAGCAGCTCTGTATCGTACCCGGCCTCTCTGACTCTCCGCCTTTATAACGCTTACCGCTCGCCGCTTCTATCGTGTCCGAGGCCTTAGATTAGCAAATCAGAAGGGTTAAAGATAATAGGACCGAGAAAAGACAAGTCGTCACCAACGTAGTGAAGGAAGTAATATAAGCAAATGATAGAGTTTGAATGAAGGTTGATTGTACGTGTGTGTGTGTGTTTTCACACCCGTTAAGCAAATTTGGCTAACTTTCATACACGCGTTCCTTTCGAACCGGAAACAAACACTGTGGGGGTAAGACACGACTACCACCCGCAGAGGCGGGGATGGACGGGGGTGTAAATTTTAAAACGTGCTCAAACAGCTGATATTTACTTAAGATAAATATTTTTCGGGGTCAATAGGGATGATAATGTTTCTCCTGATGTTTTTAATGTATAATTTCAATCCCTTTTCCGGCATGGGATGGGAGAACCTTTAAGGGTTGGGGTGAAGGAACGTTACAAGAAAATAACGAGAAAACAATTGAGGTTGGATTAAAATCCGGAGTTATGGATGTTACTGAATTTAATTATAACATTCAACTTGGCAATGAACGGCCGATATTTCTGTAGAAAGAAAATTTTTCGGCGTCATAGAAGTAGATAGCGTTTCTCAATATATTTTTTGTTTAATTTCGACCTCTTTCGGCATGGGATGGGAGCATGGGATGGGAGCATGGGATAGGGTTGAGGGTCATTACATAAAAATAGCGCAAAAACAACGGAGATTGGATTCATATCTAGAGTTATACATGACACCATATTATTATGACAATCCTAGCCACGTCGAACACCCTTCTAGTGTTATATAAAGCTAGGCGTTTTTCAACTAAATAAACAATTGTGTATTTTCTCACTAATTGTGCACTATGATTCCAAATGAAGTCTAGACTCTAGAGCGGTGTTTCCCGACGTGATTCCTTAGTCCCACCTGGGGAAAAATTGATTGATCAGAGGGGCAATTGGAAAATGAGCTCGAATAAGTTTAAAAATTCCCAGCTATGATTTAACTTGTACTAAAGTCCAAATTGTTGGTATCTTAATTTGAAATAAAAATTTGGTAAGTTTTGAATTATCATTATTGAAGAACTCTGACACCCAAGTTATTATTAGGCTTCTTTAAAAAATAATTCATCTCATGAATTAAATATTGATCGAAACATTTTAATCTCCAATGAGTACCCTTTAAATTTTATTATTAAACACATAAACAACAGATTGAACAAAATCCAATATCCTACTGTCAATCGTCCCAAACACTTCAAGCCAAATTTTTTCTCGTACAAAATACTGCATCACAAATTTGTCCAAATATTCAAAGAATAATAATATCCATAATTTACAGATCCACTAATACTCTTTCCTACTTGATTACAAACCACAAGAACCCACTTGACACCTACAGAAAACATTGTGTTGTTTACAAAATCTCTTGCTCTAATTGTAATTCCTGCTACATAGGGCAAACAAAACGTTCCCTTAATAACCGTATCAAGGAATATATATCTAATATCAAACTTCCCATTAATAATTAATCTGTAGTATCCAAACATATAATCAATTCTAAACATACATTTGATTGGCAACCAGTATTTTAGACATTGACACCAGACTCATTTAACCATCAAATATCAAGATCTTGCAGACTTTTCAATCAAAGACATTGCGCACCCTAGTCAATGCATCAGCCACCATACACTCCATCACGACCTCAAAATTCCATTTATTTCAGAAACCATCAAGACGTATGCCACCAAAAGCAAACGTAGAACACTAAACCACCGCAACAAATACATCGCCGACCTCTACCTCCAACAACCCGTAACAAGAAGATTAAAGAGATTATGGCCTGAAGACATCACTGAATAAGGAGACCCGCCACTGGACGGTGTCCTACTCAAGTCAAATAGCTTTAATAATTAAACAATTTACTTATTACTCTAAGTGTTAAGAGTAGATTGTAAATCAGCAACCAAAATTTTTTAAAAAAATTCAGAGATGCTTCACATTAAATCAAACATCACAGCTATTAATGTACAAACAGACACAATGAAACTGTAAATAATTGCTATGATCTCTTATTATTACCCTAAACCTTCTGTTTCCCATTGTCGTTGCGTTTTTTGTCGCTTTCGAGTTTTGTCAACTGACAAGTGCAGTTGTGTCGCTCTAGGCTCTTCTTCGCACCTGACGAAAGGCACAAGAAACGTTGTGTGGTATTTATATTATCACTTTTTTGTCTTAATTGGCCCACAAAGAACAAAAACTGTCCACGGTGGAGTCATGGTTACTGCTTTGCCTTCATCGGATGATCGCACTATTTTTATACGATTCAAAGCATTTTAATTAATAATCACCGATTACTACGGTCTCATATATTAATTAACACGATACTGAAGGAGAATAAGAATTTAATCGTGTAAGTCACTGCGAAATAGTTAAACAAACAAGAAAAATTAAGATAGTGATTACAATCATAATGAGGTAAGAAGGTCATACTTTTGATTCTATAGATGAAATTTCTGTACTTCGACAGTTCTCATAATTCACTTTGACTATAGACCTTCAATTATTGAGTTTATGCGTATGAAACAGAACAATTGTAAATGTTTAAGTGTTTCAAAAACCCCATCTAAGGTATTTTTATTTCTGTCAGCGCATCATATAATTCGCAAACGAAGGAATATTCAGAAAATTGGTCCTAAAGCGCGAAAGTCTTATCACTCATCTTACTTTATCGCCTCTCGTAAAACGTCCTCTATATAAGTCAGCCGATCTGAAAATATTTTTATGAAATCTGTTTTCCTTTGCCTATTAACCCAAATAAATATAAAGTTATATTTTTAAAAAAATGTGCCTTCTAAGGAAACCCTAGTAGAATTTCAATTATACTCGTTAGTTTTGTTCTCCTCGACGCGACAGCCACGAGCAGTTCGACCAGAAATACGATACAGGACAAACCACTTCCACACAGATGAACAGCATCTCGTCCAAGCAGGTCGCTCAAATCAGTTTCAGGTACGTCGTTCACTTTTCTTATATTACACTTCAGCATACGGAATGTTTAAAAGTAATCAATTCATTTTTCTTCAGAGAACGCATTTCATTTATTTCATTATAGTATGTAGCTAAAGAAACTAATGCTAAAGTGCGAAATTTTACATAAATTAATTTAATTCTATTTGTTAAACGACTCTATTGTAAGATTATTAATATGTAGATTTTTATATTATTCTGAGTATTTTGTTACAAATTTTCACCGCAAGAGTTCAAAGTTAGGCTACAACTTAAAAAAAAGTGGCATTTCGAATTACATTTGAAAAAATTTTCAGCGCATTCTGAATATGAATGCTTAGTGTTTAATATATTATTAGTGTGAATACTTACACAATTATTTTACTTACCGTTTATGAATTCAAAGTTTATGGTTGTTACTAAAATAATGGTAACTATTAACCGATATGGCACAAACCCACATAGGCCTATACGTCTGTATAAATCCATGTAAAAATCATAATTAACCAACATATTTAGTTTACAGCAATGTTAAATCGTACGTATTAAGACATAACGTGCTCAAATCAGTCTATGGTATGGACGTTTCTTGACGTCATTGTTGAGTGCACCGCCTTCTAAATAAATAATTCACTCTTGATGTAATTACAAATATTTCTTTACAACTCCCAGAAAAGGTTTGTACAATCGTTCTGAAATTAAGAAATAAGTTTGTAATTTCCATTTTCAAACGACTCATATAGATTACATTTATTAGTTCCTTTAGTCTTCTGCTGAGGAAACAGGAAAAGTCAAAATGATATGGATTGCAAATATGAGTATAACAAGATATACATAAATATAATAGATACTTAGGACTATACATAAATGTTATGATTAAGAACTGCAAAAGTACAGATTTGAAACTACATAAAATGGGAGTAATTCTGTATGGGAGAGAATTTGTTATGATTACAGCAGATTGCAAAGAATAAACATTACAGAAATAAAAAAGGTTATGTGTAAAGTAAGGTTAAGAATTATTATTTATAATATGAACTTGCCTTCACAAGTAGCATTAAATTCCTAAAGTAACACTGAACTGCACAAATAACACTACACTTTGATCAATACAAGAATATGTACAAATTCAAAATGTCGTCTCCGGAAAAGTTTATCGAACAACCCTTCTCAGCGACTGGAACCCTCGTGCGATCGACATGAAATGAGCAATAGTGAAGTTTCAGTTGGACTTACACAAACAATAGAGATTTATATTAGTATTTTTGTAGGGAACTGATGTAGGTGTAGACACACTGCTATCTCGGGACGCGTTTGCATTGCGGGATGTGGGCATATTCAGACCTGCACAAACCTCCCCGCCACCCGTTGCGTTCCAGTGATAGGTTAATCATGCACGGCATTTCCGAAGTCCCGCGTCATGTCATACTGACACCTCAAAGCAATTGCAAGTAGTTCTTCAGGAGATATTGGTTCATGATAGTTGGCGATGTTGCTTTTTAATGCTATTCTTAATATGTTTGTAATTACTAACAACAAATGTTCACGTTTATTATTTCTTAAATAAAAACCACTGATGTCTTCAATGAACTTATATACATGCACAGGAGCTTTCGGCTCTAGCCTTAGTAACCTGTAACAGGTATATATAATAAATATAACCTCACATTCAAACCAAAAATATTTTTTTTTACAAATCAACATATTTCGGGTTTTTACCTGTTGCATATTACAATAAATCATATTCTCTAGATCTTATGGAGAATACGATTTATAGTAATACGCAACAGGAAAAATCCCGAAATATGTCGATTTCTAAAAAAAATAAGTTTTTGGTTTGAATGTGAGGTTATATTTATTACATATACCTGTTACAGGTTACTAAGGCTAGAGCGGAAAATTCGTCTGTGAAAATATATTCATTGAAGACTGGTTTATATTTATGAGTTATTCTTAATTAAATTGCATATTTCACAAAACAATCAGGTGTCATCCTGAAGTAAATGTTAAGTATTGTAAATCTCTTCGTAGTTTCCGTAGGTTTTCCCAGTGAATAATCTGATGAATTTGTGCTGGGGTTTCCAACCGGATAGCGTTTACTAAAGATTAGTAAGTGAATATGTCGACAGTGCTAGTTAACGAAACGTCGTGGTTAGTAAACGCCACCCGGTTGGAAATCCGAGAACAATTCAAGCATGTCCACGTCGTAGCTCTAAGGCGTGATATTCGCCAAACGTTGTACGTTTCGTATTTATTTTATGGATCTGTATACTTCGTTTCCTAAAAATATGTATAAATACTTAAGAAACAGGGTACAGACGGGGAAATAATTGATTTATTGCTTATTACTCTATTAGCTCAGCACGATTGCCTCTTCAGCTACAGCTAGTAACAAAAGAGCATCTTCTTCATATGAAGACATTATTGAACACACTATCTTATCTTTATTCAAAACTATTAAAACCACTTAATTATTTTAAGAAAAACTGCTGTGTACGCTGCAAGGAGACGAGAAAATGAATTCCCGTTCCCGCAAAGGTGTAGAGGACCGTGCGATACGCTGTCCCCCACGGGTAGCGGGATTCCCGCACTGGTGTGAGGGGGCCTATAAATTTGAAGCGTGACTACGACCTATCACGTCATGTGATTCACCGCCAGCAAACAGTCTGTTTTGACAAGTGTCAGCAGTACGTAGCTCATAACAATTTTTCTTCAATATACCAGTGTACATCTGTGTAGCTATCAACCGTACATTACTCCTCTCTTCCAGGATAAGTAAATATAATACCGTTATAGAAATACCAAGTATTGTTTCCGTTTGACTAGAGACAGTAACATATATTATAAAATATTGTACAGATTCTGTTTTGTTTATAAGAATAATGCTGTATTGTACTATTGACGATGGACTTATATTACGACCATATATTGTAGTAATTAGAAAATTAAGACATTGTTATAATTGGAAAGAAAATAGAGGACTCATTATTAGTGGATAAAGCGGACGCCGCAACAAGGCGGCAACGCAAAGAATGCATTGTTGAGCAGCTAAGAGAGTTGACGCGCTCAAAATCTACGAGACGAGGAAGTTCAGTTGGGCAGCGGACAGCAAACAGTTCGAAAGCAATCTTCAGTCAGGCAATGAACGGCGAGCGGACCGCAAATAGAGCAGTCTGATAGCAGTTACAAACATTCTCTAAAATATTGAAATATTAAAGCAATCTTCAGTCAGGAAGGAGAGATTGAAATTAACGTCGTAATCGGTGGCAGAGCGGAAATTCAATTTGCTGGCCATAGACCAAACCCAACTAAGGCTACGAGATCTGCGAATCCAGGTTGCAGTAAGGCATCGAGTAACTACGCCAATTAGAATTTGTTGAAATTTAAAGCCTGTGAATACTAGAATCAGTGATATCCCCAAATTTTGTGCACTAAAAACCTAAAACGAGACCTGGGCGGCCGTAAGTAGAAAAACGTTAAAATCATATTGTAAACCACTTTTAAAAGATATGTCAGATCGTTCTTTAATTATTTAGTTCTTTAATAATAATTATTTAATTATCACATTTAAATTCAATCTGTAGTGTTATCTTATCCACAACCAAGTTCGTCTATGTTTCAGACGCATTAACTTCAATAAAAGCTAAATGTAATTTGATTGTATAAAATTCACCCATTTATCAAACCCAGATAAAGACCCTGAGATCTTAAATATTATTGTGTATTTAAAATTGTTAATAAAATTGTTTGTAGTTTTTCACGTAATAGTTTTTTATTTAGCCACAGCCATTTGCAGTTATATTTGTAACTAGCTGGGTGCCCGGCGTTGCTCGTGTACTTATTTATATAAACTCGAAAAAGTATTTAATTGAATACTTAAATATATTCCTTGAGTATTTCAGGATATAATTGTCAATTGTCACTCAGTCTTCATACATTACGAAATATTACATTGATGAAATTGTTAGCTAGACTCACAACTAATATAGGGCGAAAATTAACTTACATTTTTCGCAAGGATGGTAAAGTAATTCGTATTCTTCTTTATTACCATTCGATGGAGTATTTCTGTATAAAATTATACTTTTTATTTAAAGAACATATTTCTGCTTTATTTAATTCCTAATAAAGGAAATATTTCCTTTGTTCGTTGCGTAGTAACGTCTCTCTCTCGCGTGACGTCATTGTCTCTTGGCGCGCAGTAATTTAATATTTAATGATCACGGTTTTTAATTATAATTATTTCCACATGTATGCTAGGCGTTTCTCACCCTCACAGTACCGTTTCTCGTATTTTGAAGAATATGTGTACCAATTTTTGTTGCATTCTGTCCACGCGATAAAATTTGTATAAATAACAACGTAAATACATACATACATACATACAAATATACATCCTTTTTTATTATATAGATAGATAGATTTAGATAATTATTACAATATATTTACACACGAGTGTGTGATTCCAAATATGAAATAAAAATTTAAGTTATTTTTTTGTTTATCTATAATTTATATTTACAATCTGCTCTGTTGAGCAATAAGTAAATCATATGTACAAAGAAGTACATGTGAGATGCCATCCCAGTGGAGGGCTCCCCAAAAATTACTTATTACTATTTAGTTAATATTTTGTATAAATGTATCACCGATCTAGTAGTTTTAGAGGACTGAGTCTTTTTAGTCTGTTGGTGGAGTTGCTGTTGTTTAGCAGGTTCACAGCTAGATAGTTTGTATGTTTGTCTAATATTTTAATATACTTAGCAGTCATACACTTCACTTCCTCCTTCGCTGTTTTTACATGGAGATCCCGATGAATGACCTCGTTTCTAACGTACAATGGAGCGTTTGCTTTTATCCTTAGTCTTTGACTGGGATCTCTCTATAATTTATAAGTTGTAGTTTCTTGTACTTCCCCATAGTTGTAACCCGTATGTCCAAATAGGCTTTAGTATGCTTTTATAAACTAGTACTTTGCTGTTTAAAGTTAGTTTGGATTAAGAGCTTTAGGCCTAGTTGCTTCCGTTTTCAGAAAATATGTTTTTTCCGAGTAAGTCTACGGTTCAGGTGCATACCAAAGTATCGGACGTCTTCAGCTTGAAGAAGTGGTGTATCCTTGAGTGATACTGGTGGACACGTTTCTCTTCTGAGAGTGAACGTTACTTGAAAGGACTTGTACTAAAATAGCAGTATCATCTACAAATGTAGCCATGAACGTACAGTCGGTGCTAGGGATATTTGCTGTGTACAGTAGGTAGTCCCATAACAAGTTGCCTGCGAGGGCTATTCTCTCGACTACGAGGGATGTTCTATCGCAAGAAGAACCGTTTTTGAACTAAGGTTCCCACAAGCCGAGGCACCTCGGCCTATTTTGAGAGGTGTATGTTCTGGGGTCACAGACCTTGGGCATACGGTAAGAGTTGTTCGCTGTTCCAATTGGAACAGGAGTGAGGCAAGTACCCAATGCCCGACCTACCTGATGCAGGTTTTTCTAGGGTTTTCCCTGCATCACTTTTAGGCGAATTGCCGGGTAGAATCCTTAAACCATAGCCCCGGGCCCCTAGTTAACCCTTGGCTACCTTCCTCTACCCTTCCGCATCCCCCCCTTTCAAATCCCTTCCTATGCTATTAAAGGGGAATTGCCACTATGTGGATTACCGTCATGTAACCTGTTACCCTAAAAAAAAGTAGGTAGTCCCAGTACACTTCCTTGCGGTACACTTGAGATAATAGGATGTAATTTTGTTAGTTTATCTTGAAACTTAACCCGGAAGTGTCTGTCGCTCAGATAGGATTTTAAAAGATGATAGTAATTGTGTGGTAAATTTTTCTTGATCTTGAACAACAATCCCGTGTGCCAGACCGTATCAAACGCCTGAATTTTGTCGAGAAAGGCCGCGGAGCAGTATTTCCTTTAATTCGATAGTCCGGTTGATTATGTTTACTACTCTGTGAAATTTTTCTCTCTAAATGAAAATTGGTGTCCTGGTATTAATTCACTTTCTTGTAGGATTCATTTCAATTCTCTAAGTAAAATTTTTTCAAAAACTTTGGGTATTATTAGCAATAAGCTGATCGGTTGGTAAGACGATGGTTCTTCAGGCGGCTTTCCTGATTTAGGTGAAAGTATTTGGGCCACCATCCATTGGTCCGGATAATGGTTCAATCTTAGAATACCGTTAAATATGGCCGTTATTAGTTTGTATCCTTCCTCTGGTAACTTCTTTAGAACTTCACCTGTAATTAGGTCATAGCAAGCAGATTTTTTTACTTTTTAAGTTGGACTTAATTAGCGTTTGTACTTCGTTTATTGTCATCTTTCCGTCGGAAGGATTAGTTGGTCTGGTGACTCCAGGTATAGTTGTATTTAGGCTTCTTCTTCTGGAGATAGTACAGACGGAAAGGAATGAAAGACATTCGCCAGATATGTTGCAAACACATTAGCCTTTCCCTGATCACTTCTTGTCGGATTTTCGAATCGGTGGTATTGCTTGATGTGGTTGTTTTAATTTCCTCGTGGCTTTCCATAATGAGTAATCTGTTGCTTCGGTAGATGAAAGGTTTGATATATAATATTGTATTTGATATATAATATTGTATTTTTATCTCGAAGCAATGCTTTCAAATTACGTGTAGCCTTGTTGAGTCTGTTTTTCTCATTTGTGAATCAAGTTGTCTGCCAGATTCTTCCTATTCGTAGCTATTGCTTGTTTGATTTTCATTGGTAGGGTTCGACTCTCTTCGATCGATTTAACTACAGGGGTTAATTTCCAAGCAGCATTTTGAATCGTGAGTTGAAGATATTCAATTGAATCATCGACCTCATCCGTGGTTTTGAGGGATATTCTTTGATGTATTTCGTTTTTAATTAGTTCTCAAAAATTATCCCAGTCGGTTTTCTTATTACAGAGTCTTATTGGTCTAGGTTTGTAACATATTTGATTGCTTAGTGTAATTATGATCGCGGAATGGTCTAATGATATATCAAACCGTGAATTAATTAGGCGATAGTTATGTTTTTTGTAACACAAAAGTCGAGAAAATCAGGGATTTTATCCTTGTCTGTAGGCCAGTATGTAGGTTGTCTGATGGTGAGATAGTTGAGATTATTCGCAATTCTCTGCCTTTAGTGGTGGTCACCGCTACAGATGATGCATGTGAAGTATGTGTACTAAAGAATTGGGTGTATTGCTCTGGTTTCCATTGTGCTTCGGGTGACTATACAAGGCTGCGATTGTAATGGGTCCTGCCAAGTCTTCCACGACCACACTGGTTGCTTGTATATGCTCATGAATATATTTCTCTGTTTGGTAGTTTTATAATTATTGCTGAACTCCCATGTGCAGATCCACTTGGGTGTTGTGTGTCATACATGCTGTAATTAGGTTTAGTGAAATAAATTATTTCTATAAAGTGGGTTTCAGATATTAATATTATGCCCAAATCGTGATTATTAATGAATGCTCGTAGTTCTAGGGTGTGGTTTGACAAGTCATTAGCATTCCATTCTGCAATTTTAACTTTTTGCGCCATTTTTTTATTTTGTAAACGATAACTGTGATGAGGTTATATTTTATATTCTCAGTTAGTTCTATCAACATTTTTTTCTAGTTTCATAATGTGGGATGTTTATGGTGCATTAATTTCCAGAGAAGATCGTTGCTAATTTGAAGCAACTTGAGCAAAGGATCTTACGTTTCTTTTTGGTACTTGTGTCGTGATGATATTTGGTTGCTCAACAGGTTCTCGAGGACGTGGTGGAGAAAATTTTCTCTGTTTCAGCTCCTGGTAGACTTGGCATCCTTTATAGTTCGTGAGGTGTGAACCGTTACATAATACGCACTTTGGTTGGGTTTCCTTTGTTTTAATACACGTGGATGTTAGATGGTTGGTGCCTCATTTCATACACCTGGGTCGATGTGTGCAGAATCTTTTAGTATCTTTGGTAATTTGCGCATTGTGGAATATCCCTTTTGCGATGTGGTCGATCTATTGTTACTTTTGTTTGAAATAGTTGTCTAATGTCGTATATCTTTTTATTAGATTCACACGGAGCTATATCTACAAGGAACAATGGGAGAGGTTGTTTCGTAATTCTGTGCTTTACATTGTATATGTTCAGAACTTTATGTCCTTGACTTTCTATTTTAAATTTTAATTCATTAGTATCGACAGAGTAGTGAATGTTCTTAACTACGACGCAGAAACTTCGCTCCTCTTTCGTCTGATAGGTATGGAATTGTACTTTAAGTTCTATTAGTCTAGCCATCAGTTTCCGGTATGTCTTCAGTTTCTGTCATAATTTCATTTCGTTTTTACATATTATTTTTAAGGAGTACTTTTTTCGGCTATAGTGTTCAATTCTTCTATCAGTGAATTGATATTTAACACGTTCGTAATGAATATTGGCGGTGATTTTGCTGTTTTCGTTTCTGGATGTGTATTGCTTCCACTGTATTATCTATTTCAGGAAATGCTTGAAACCGATTTATTAGGCTTCACTATGCAACTATCATCACCTTGTGTGCTAGATTTATTTTTCCTGTAGGTGACTGTGGTCCATTCTGTATTTTGCTGACGAGACGTGGTAGTTTGTTGACAAATGCGTTGACCTTCTACAGCAGGCACATCATTCTGCGATATTACGCTGTGACTTACTTGATGGTTGAATGTATAAACTGGGGTTACGTTCTTTGGAGCTGCTGTTGCACCATGTTGTCCGAAAGCCGGGGATACTGCTCTTTATATAGCATCTCTGAAGATAGTTTGTAGGACTCGGAGATGGGTTGATTAGTGCCAGCCGAGACGGCTGATACTAACATCCGCAGATGGCTATGCTTCTATGCACTACGAAGTCGATTGCGGAAAATGCTTTTAGCTTGAGATAAACGTCTGCTTGGTGTGGAGGCTACCGTTGGACTCCCCTCGAAGAATTAAACGCGTCTTTATATAGGCATATATACATTTCACGAATATTTGAATATTTATTTTTTCATTAAACAACTACGCGTTGCTAAGGTAAACACCAAAGATATGAATTTTCAATTTAAGTTATGAAATAACAATAAAAGGACTAAACTGAGATGTAAGTCAGGTTGATAAATTTTTTAACCAATCAAATAATTAAATTAAATGTGAAAAAGTAGGGTTGATAGATTTCAAATAATGATAACTCGTGTATTTCTCTTTCTTTCATTTGAATTTAGGTGTATTTTCGTAAATTGTTGATGATTTTTTAAAACCCGATAGTGTGTTAAAAAGAGAATTAAATTCTAAAATGAAAAAAATTATTTCTGATTGGAAATAATTAATAAGAAAGATAGGCAATTCAGATAAAATAAGTGATAATATAAATACCACACAACGTTTCTAGGATCATTGTCCCTTTCATCAGGTGCGTTTTGTCGTCCCAACCTTTATTAATAAGTTCGTGTCATCGGCGTAAATCACTGATTTTATGTGTTTGATGCAATCTGGAAGACCATCTATGTTCAAAGTAAAAAAGCGGTGTTCCTGGAATTGACACCTGTGGGCTACTGCTTTCCAATCATAAACATAAATCTTCCCGACGTGGTTGTCTACGTCAATAAACGCTTACTGTTCCGATTATTATAATAACCCCATCAGCACTTCGTCGAACACCTTTTCCCTTCAATCCAGCAGCGTTTCTTATTAACATTGACTCAATGTGAGAGGAATCTGACACAATTCCTGATGAATAGTGCTGACCAGTTTTGATTAATTTGAATGTTGTCGATCCACTTCACCCCACAAATACTCAATTGGATTGAGATCATGTGATTGAGAGGACAAACTAAGCAAAATAAAGCCGTCTTCACGTTGCTCAAACGTCTTTTGCGCAATACGAACACCGTGGTATGGAAAACAGCCATCTCCTTTGAGATACACCATCAACAGGATAGGATGAAATTGATCATCAACGATTCTATTGCACTATTCAGAAGTTGTTACACACGAATCAAATGGTCCAAACCATAGCACTGCCACCAATCAGCTTGAACGGTTGTACTCAGCAATTGAATGATACAATGACTGGAGCAGGAATTTTTCTTTTGCAGTGGCGCATCAGTGGTCTTCAGCGCCTAGGGCTAAAATTGACGCCATTTCACGAACTGCCAATAAATCAGGAGCAAACTTCTTCAACTAATACTAACGCTTCCTTATTTGTTAAGAATTAATAAATTAAAAATATGTAAGGTACATTTATGGGCCCCTCAGAAGTTGCCCCGCCCGCACGACCATTCAAGCGGTGTTGCTCTCCTGTCAGAAGGCGCCAATCCGTGCCTGCACTAATGATGGCGCTGGCACTTTTATGAGACGAATTTATTAATTGCATTGTTTATAATAATTTTCCTCCAGTGACATTTGATATTTAGCAAAAAGAGTATCCGATGGCATAGACAAAGATGGGGAAATAGATGCTATCATCATTCAATTCACTAATGCTTTTGACGTCGTTCCACACATTTTGATAGCAGAACTAGACAAGACTTGAACCGTCAGGTGTGTTGTGTTTTGGGTCAATGAATTTCTGACCGGGCGAAGATAAACATCTGTCATGTAACGTAGGGGTGCCTCAAGGATCAATAATCGGGCCTTTATTGTTCCTAATATATTGTAGTAATTGGTTATTAAGACATTGTTCTAATTGGAAAGTTGGATTGTAGAGGACTCATTATTAGTGAATATAGAGCGGACGCCGCAACTATCCGGCGAGGCAAAGAAAACATTGTTGATCAGTTAAGAGAGTTTACGCGCTCAAAAATCTACGAGACGAAGAGTACAGTCGGGCCGTAGGCAGCGAGGAGAAAAGACCAAGTCATAAAAATTTGAACAGTACAGTCGGTCAGCAGACAGCGAATAGAACGGACGAAAAGAACTCATTGAAAGTTTTACAGTCGGCAGTCAGAACGAAAGATTGTGGCCCAGTCACAAACATGCTTTCAATTATTAAAAAGTAAAGCAATATTCAGACAAACCAATGAAGTCCATTGTCAACTAAAGCCACGAGATCTACAAATCCAGGTTGCAGTAAAGCATCGAGATCCAACCAATTTGTGTTAAACCAACTAACAAACAACGCCAATTAGAGTCTGTGAGAACTTAGAATCAGTGATGTCCCCAAAATTGTGCACGAAAAACTAAAAATGAGACCTGGGCGGCCGTAAGTAGAGAAAACTTTAAAATAATTTGTAAACCGTGTTTAAAAGATAAAAGTCAGATCGTTATTTAATTTTAATTATTTAATTATCTATTAAATTGAAATCGTTAAATTCAATCTTTAGTATTATTTCTTCCGCAACAAATTTCGTCTATGTTCAGACGCATTGATTTCCATACAAAGTAAATGTAATTTTGATTATATAAATTCTGCCATTTATCAAACCCAGATAAAGACCCTGAGATCCCAAATATTTTGTGTAAAATATAATTTTTTTTAAATTTGGCACAATAAATTTTATTTGTTCTTTAAAGTTATTACTGTATTTCATTTAAGCCACATTCATATATATTATTAAATTATTACCATTTAAAATCTAATTTAGACATTTGTTGATGTTTGTATCGTTTATAAAAAGACCAATAGCGCATCGGATGAATGCAATTTACGAAACGACTTAGTTGCACTAAATAGTTGGGCTGAAGAAATTAAAATGAAGATAAATAGGGAAAAAAACAATATCGTGCAAATATACGATTTGGTTATACTATATATGAGGAGAAAATTCCTCAAGTAAACAGCTGCAAATATTTAGGAATTGTTTTGAACTCAACTCTAGGATGGGAAGAACAAATAAAGTCTGTGGTCAGAAAGTCTTGATACCATTACATTTTGTTATGACAGTTATTAAAAAAGAGGCGCAGCAAATCAAAATAATCGTGTCACCCTCTAGTATGGTGTATGTTGTTACTTATAGGAAACACCACATAGAATCTCTAGATAAACTTAAGAAATTTGTAATACGGGGATCTACTCACGGACGAGAAAAATTATCGTGGGAAGCCAGACGGAACAACGATAAGCTTTGCGGTGAATTTAAATCATACATGGGAAACAAAGCGTAAAAAGTCATACTGGATAATATTGGAAAACCAACTTACATTGGCAGAGGTGATAAGAAATTTAAAATCAAAACGAGACCGCAGAAAACAGACGTAGGGGAATTCTCATTCCTAAAAAGATCGATAGGCGATTGGAACAATTTACCTGCAGCAGGGTTAAAGGAGAATCTTCCAACAAGAAGGCTTAAATATAATCGTGAAGTTAAGTGAATTTTGATTATTATTTTCCCTCGAAAAATAATTTTTATGCCTATATTTTCCTTTAGTCAAGTGTCGACAGTGTGGACAAATTTTCAGGACTAATGTCTAAGACTCATTTTATTTTATCAAAATTGCTTTATTTATTTTTTGTTATAGTTTTGTTTTAAACTGCCACCTTGATCGATCCCCATCGGAGCTAATAATATACAGGTATACAATCGGCAAGATCAACTAATTCATGCTGTGTTTCACCCAGAGCGGCCGTGACTTTGTCAGAAAGCATCTGGAAGTGACGCTCCACTCGAGCATGTGAGAGACAATATTTGACCAAAAATGGCACTAGTAAGATCGGCAGCTGGAAGAGCAATTGTCAAAATATTTGTTGTTTTTTAAAACAAAATACTTCTGATCTCTTTTACTTCATTCAAAAGTGTCCAAGCAGCTTCTACTAGGTCTAAGTAGTCTTTGAAAAAAGAAGACGATCAAGGATGTAGAACCCCATTCATTCTTTAATCCATCTCAAATCGCAAATTGAAGAGCGTGAATACTAAACCTTATTAGTTGACTTTTTTTTTATTATCATAAGTTAAATATGTTGCCATTGTTGCGACATGTTTACATTCATTTCTTCGATATCTTAAGTTTTTTTAAAATACTTGTTCATTCTTCATGATCATGTATATAAATTTTGTGTGACTCAATGTATGTAACTACATTAAACGTTTTAGTTTACTTCTGTTTATAGACGTGAAGTATTGTAAGCTGAGAAAAATACTAATTATATGATTTTGCTGTATTTATGAAGAATTGTAAGCAATTTCGATACATTCCTGAAGTCTTGTACCTGACGGTATAACATTTTCTCATGGATCCTTGCCACCTTTAGCAGAGTTCTCCATACAGATCACGTACTGACCCCGACAGAAGACAAACATCCATTTTAGGAAAGAGATTTTCCTGGGATAGAGCACAAGGACATATAGACAACCTTCAATGCCTGATCATACCTCGTAAAATATACGAAAAAATCTTTATGATAACTTAACTTCTCAGTATTATTTTTGCATAAAATTTGGCTGAGAAAATAGTTCGTGATTGTCGATGAGCCAAAGCACACCGAAGAAGCATAATAATATTATACACACCATTGGCACACAAATTTTAAAAGAACACAGAAAAAGTGAAGTGGAAAAATACACAATAAAATGTCCTTAGAAGGAAAACCCTGTGCGTATAGCAACAAAAATTAGTGCATAAATAAACTAGAATGCTTTTTCCACAAGAACCTCTCAAAGATCATCTGTAATGTGTTCTACATCGCGTGCTGTAAAATACCTTATACTGGAACAATTGATTTAATCATTTTGAAAACTCAAGTAATACAGGTAGAAGTAAAACGTATTCATTTTATATCGGAAACAATACATTCTACTAATAACCATTAATTTGTGGTCAAGGGATGATAAATGCATACGTTTGAATCAATAGTAGTCATCCCTATCTATACCATTATTTTATTCCTTCATGGACGTAAGTATTCACACAGTGTTGGACCATGTTTCCATAGAATTAAAATTATTTCTATGATTTTAATGAATGCTCTACACAAAGTAAAACTGAAGTATTCATATTCTGGTTAAACTTTTCATATTCCTTCAGAATTAATAAAGAAACAGAGTACCGCGATGATGTATACATACATACATACACTACCTGAGTTCCCTGCGTTGGTATTTATTTAAACTAGATTCGACATTAATCTCTTAGTAAACAGTTCATTCAACCCGATTCAATAACGTCACACTTTAGAACATTTACCCGTTGACATTCCCCTCCCCTACCTAAGCCCGCGACAGGTAACTACAAATAAAACTGGGTGATGATTGACTGTACTTAAATAACTCGATAATTATCCTACAAAGTGAAAAATGCTCGCTAATTTAATAAAGTCTAAAAATACTCCCAGTAGCTTAATGCAGTATAAAAAAATTCAACTTTTAAGTACACAAAGACCAAAATATAGCTGGTACCCTAAGAAAATCAAAAATACACCCTTAAGAGGATAAATCTACTCCCGGTAACTTTTTGTAAACCACGACCACCTCCACAAAAAAGAAATAAAAATTTCATTGACTACTATCGTTAATACGGTTATATAACTCAGCGACTCCCATAACCGAGGAATCGATACTAATCTCGGTCTTTTTTTGATTATTTTTTATGTAAACACCTTCCATGTCCATCCATATGGTAAGGGAGTTTCCCTCCCTTGCCATTTGGAGTTGAAATTAGACACTTAAAATTAAGAATAACACTAAAAAAATTTACGACCACGCAAACGTTTTATTCGACACTAATAATAGCCGTTTAGGAATGTTATTAAATGCCACCCCCTGATCCCCCACCCCTAGAGGTTCTAAGAGTGTCATAATTTCTCAGTATTTGTTCCTGGATACTAAGTAACACGTGAAAAAAGTTTGGTAGATATTGCTCCATGCGTTAAAGATTTTAAAGTACAACTTAACTGACACAGCGAATGTCGGAATTAAATTCATTGACTTCTGGATTTGACACCAATCTAGATTGTTTCGCGTTATTTTTATTTAACAGCCATCCAAATCCTTGCGTTGTGGTGCTACCTTTCCAAGCTGTAAGGGATTAAAATAATACACCAAAAACATCTGAAGAGGAACTATTAATCTCATAGACCCAGAAAACTAATTATTCGACGATAAAAACAGCCGTTTTAGCATTTTTTATACTTTCAGCCCCGTTAACTTCTTGGTTTCGTAATTACGCATTGAAGGCCGAAAGAAACCTTCGTGGGCGTGCACACAACTCACCAATCATGGCAATGAGGTGAATGGTTTACGAACGTATAGGAGACCCACAAACCGACACACATTCATTTATATATATATATAAATATATTATAATAAACAACCGGGCGATTAAATTAAAAAATATTATATTTTAACAACAAACAATTTTATTTATTAAAACTTTACAATTTAATAAAAAACATATATATCTCTTTCTCTCATAGGTTCTAATAACGGACAGAACACTTAAATAATCAAAGAACCCAACATTTATCTTTAAATTAAACAGAAATATTTCATCGTCTAGACATCGACGAAACTTATTAACAAACTTAATCTACCAGATTGATTCTAAATTTAAAAGAGTTTATTTTATTAACACAAAAGAAAAGAACGATATCTGACTGTATCTTTTAATTCCGTTTACACATATTAATACCATGAAATTTCAACTTACGATTACTCAGGAACATTTGGCTCGTTCATTACGCACACACTTTATAGACTGGACGTTTAAACACTGACTCTTAACACATATTATTGGTTCGACGATAGCTGATTCTCCATACTCGGTGAAGGACATCCCACTTGCTCGTGGTGAAACTACTCGACGCTGGATGCAGTGTCCTGGTCTCCTACCATCGAAGACAGTGGTCAAATTTTGATTTTACAACAGATTGAACTTCTGCATACAAAAATGTTTATCGTTGACATAAATTTGCTATTTCTCTCGCAGGCTGCAAAATTTATCCATACTCGGTGCTCGCCGTACGCCTCCACAACCAACACTCCCCTCCAAGACTCAACTCCACCTCCTAGCTCCAAGACTCAACTCCACCTCCTATCTCCAAGACTCCACTGACTCCTCCTAGCTCTCACACTCAACTAACTTCCAAAAATCTTATCTTCCCTTTTTATATCACCGTCCCTTCTCTTTTCCTTTGTTCCCAAAACTACGTCGCAACTGCTCGTTGACAGTTTCTCCATTATCCCGAGATTTACATTCTGCAGCTGCTGTTACTTAGCAAATAGCTAGCCCCTCCGTCATGTCATATTGATACAGGACCCGTAATTACTTTGCACTTGTATCATCACCCCTACACGTGCGCGTTTCTAAATTCTCCAGACCGCCCAAACTGCACCCTCAATTACTCTGGACTTGTCCTCTCACACGACCAGCGCTCCCAAGAACCAAATAAACACATTACAGAATGTCTTATCCACTGTTCAGGCCATTATCCGAAACAATGCCTGCCTTAACAGATTTATTTTGTGACAGGCCCCCGCACATGTGCATTGCCCTGACTTCTCCATCCCGATCCTAAGTCAACAAGGCAGTTAATCTAAGACAATGCCTGCCTTAACAGATTTATCTTCTTCGACAGGCCACCCGCGCGTGTGCCTTGCCCTGCCTTACAAATCCTAAGTACACATTGCCACTTCCTGTGACGGCCAAGACCATTAATCCGAAAAAATGCCTTTCCCTCAAGGCATTACAATATATATATATATATATATTGTAATGCATATAATATAATGCATTAGATTGGAGACGGCGCACGTGTCGTGGAGAGACGTGCGAGAAAGGATAAAGGGCGAGTCGGGTGGTCCTGAGTAATTGCTGCAGCTGCAATGAGAGACAGGGGATGATGAGGGTCCAGTAGCCTATTGATTTGGGAAACGGCGAGTAGAATTAGTAACGCAGATGGTCACAAAGGGGCCATGTTAGAGCAGGCTACTGTCTCTAACGAATGACCTGAAAGGGACTTTGGACTTTCAAAGAAAAGGTTCTGTGCGAGGCGGACAAAAGAGAGGAAGCCGTAAGTTAGTAGATGGAGTGTGACAATGCGATTGTCGGGTTCGAAAGGCGGAAGAACCCCAGTGGCCGGAACGAAAATTAGAGGAATGGGTTTCTGTCACTGCGCCGTGGCGACGCAAGTGAAAGACAAGGGAGGAAGGAGGCATATATATAGGAGAATCGCCTAAAGAGTTGAACAGTTGGTGTTAGCGTGAGAGAGAAGACGGAGCAAGCAGCAAGGACAGTTGTTGTTTAGCACGAGAGAGAAGACGGAGCAAGAGTTGAACAGTTGGTGTTAGCGTGAGAGAGAAGACGGAGCAAGCAGCAAGGACAGTTGTTATTTAGCACGGGAGAGAAAGACGGAGCAAGTAGCAAAGAGTTGAACAGTTGGTGTTAGCGTGAGAGAGAAGACGGAGCAAGCAGCAAGGACAGTTGTTATTTAGCACGGGAGAGAAAGACGGAGCAAGTAGCAAAGAGTTTAACAGTTGGTGTTAGCGTGGGAGAGAAGACGAAGCAAGCAGCAAAGAGTGGAACAGTGGTTATTTAGAGTCAGTGAAGTGAATATCAGGACCTATAAAGTGAATGTCTAAGGAACGAGTCAAGGTGGACCTAAGAAACAGTAAGTTAGAATATACCATATTAAATAATGTAAACGTCGTTAAAGGATACTAGTCAGATTTCGTTCCCTTCTTCGATAATAAAATTTAGAGGCAAACTATAGGTTAAGGTTATTAATAAATTTGGTAGATATTTGTGTTTGATTTGAAAACGTAAATGTTGGGGTTTTTTTTGATGGTTTGATTCTGTCCTTAGTCAAACCCAGTAAAGACCCAGGAGAGCAAGAGTTCTCATATTATAATGTTAAAGTAGTAAATCATCTGTAAATTCTTTTCGCGTTTAATAAATTTATTTGTTGTTCATAAAAATTATTCTTTTTATTTCGACCCATTTATGTGATTATTAGATATTGGCTACCACGACGGTAGATAAGATAGGAGTATTATCTGTTTATTACAATATATATATATATATATATATATATATATATATATATATATTGTAATAATCAACTAATAGGCTTTATTTAAATTAAAGGAATGATTAATAAAATTATTAATATTTAAAGTTTTTATTTCTTAAAATGCACACTATTAGCCCTATCTTTGTACGCCGGTCTTTGAACAAAATTTAAATAACTTTACTTTATATATTTACAATTTATTTTGTTCTAATGAATACACATCAATATTTACAATCCAATATGTTGAAAATCTCTTAATCTCATGGTCATCACTGGGTTTGATGATTAGAACACGATAAAAGAAGAATTTGACTAATTAACAATTCAAAATATTATTTGCTTAAAATTGAAACAATAAGTCGATGAATGAAAGAAAACTAGAAGAAAGCGAACGAACGAACGAAATCTGACTTTATTCTTTAATTAATGTTCACAGTTATTATAATTAAAATTTGGTTACTCACACATTGTCCGTCTGGTACCAGCATTCTTTGTTTCCCCTACTCAACACGATAAATGCAAATCGTTATGTACACAGTTTCTAGTTCTCACAGAATTTACACGCTCACCGGCAAATAGAACGCAGACAAATTTCCGGAGCCTTGGATGAACCTCTCCTTGGTGAGCTATCAGATGTCGTCTTCCCCTCAGTGTAAAAGTGTTCGAATTTGCCTTATTACTGGAACTGATGATTTGCAGATTCTTTGTAGACTTAAACTGTTATTTTTATTGATTTGAAATAGACTGGAAGGTATCTCGGTGAAAAATTTGTTGTAATGTGCCTCCTTCCCTGGCTGGCTGTAGATGTAAACTGACCCAGACTTTCGTGCGCGCAAACGCCATTTCGACTTTTCGACAAAGCAGCGGAACTCGATTCACCATTGTTGCTTTGTTCGATCAGACCGCTATAATGGATTTACCAAACAATTAAAATTTTATGTCCAAACAGTTATTGGCCTAATTAATTGGCATTAAAATATATATATATATATATATATATATATATATATATATATATTTATATCGAGACGAGAATGCCCCTAGGGTTTTCCCTGCATCACTTTAAGGCGAATGCAATAGGCCAGGGTCCGATTTGGGCTTCTAAATGTCCACTGGATGCATATGATAGATATTGACTCATAAATTAATGGAATGAGATAGCACCTCAGAGACTAAGTTGCGGAAACTCATTGACTTGGGTTGGTACTTTTCCAACTAAGAATTGTAATGATTAAAAGGTCATAGAAGATCGTTTTTCGTTTATACAAATCTACTAATGTCGAAAAGAAAGTTGCTGAAATAGAATCTGGAATCTCGAAAATCGACAATCCGAAATAATGCGTGCCGTATCTTGTATGTTGTAAAATAGATATTGAATCATTGCATGCCTTCGCTCAGTTTCATCTATTTCTCTGTCACATTTCCGGGTCGTGAATATTCTTTTTCTTCACTTAATCCAATCATGAACTGATTGGAAGAAATAAGCTCCTAACTCTTGACACATAATTATGGTATATGACAGCATGTTATTTGGTCCACCACAAATTTTATAAAGACTATAACAAGGCAAATTAAATATTTCAAAAATAACGCTTAATAATACTTAGAAGGAAACTGTGAACTAGAAATATCTCACTTAATTGTTTAGCTTGAATTGCAGCTCAAAGGATATATATATATATATATATATATATATATATATACTGTAATAATCAACTAATAGCCTTGAATTGAATGAAATATTAATTAAATGGATGAGTAAACAAGAATTTACAAATAAAATATAATTTATTTTCAAATTGTGGCTTCAAGAATCAAAACAATTACAATTAAAATTTTAATATCTCATGGTCTTACTGGATTTGATGATTACGACACTATAAAAGTAGGATTTGACTAATTAACAATTCAAAATATTTGCTTAAAATTGAAACAATAAGTCGATGAAAGAAAGAAAACTAGAAGAAAGCAAACGAACGAAATCTGACTCTATCCTTTAATTAGCGTTTACAATATTATCATAGTTTTGGTTTTTGTTACTTACACACTGTTCGGGTGGTACCAGCATTCTCTGTAGCTTCAGAAGTACACTATTGCAACATTTTACACTGATTTCAAATGTCGAATCACAGATTTTACACTATTTGAATCGAAATGGAATTTCTTGGCTCCCAGGAACTCGGATGATCCTCCTAATTATCAGTTATCTGATGTCTGCTTGCCTTACAGGAATCTTACGAGTTTTTAATTTATTAGTCTTTTACTGATTTGGATTTAAACTGCAACGTAGCTCATTGAAGATTGAAGATTTGTTTATTCTCTCGTGTCTGGTCCTAAATGTAGACTCTGATATTCCGCTCCTCGCTGCTGACCGAAACTAACTTTACTTTTAAATACTTAAGATCGTCTCGACTATGTTTCTGACACGACCACTTGCTGTCCTTTCTGACTGCTGACTCAAAACTTCATCCGTCCACATCAATCTTTCGGCACCAACTAACTATCCTAGTGCCTCTCGAGTTTGAGCGCGCATTTCCATTTCGGCATTTTCTCAAAGCAACAGAGCTCAGCGCTATTGTCGCTCAAAATACCGCTAACAATTTATTCGCTAACAATTTAATTTCTAATACAAACAATTAATGGCCTAATTAATTGGCATTACAATACATACATATATATATATATATATATATATATATATATATATATTGTGGTAGACATCAATGTCTATAATTGTATAAATTTCTGAATTGTTGTGTAATATTGAGACCATATAATTGTAAGTAACAGACAGCGTGGCGCAAGAATGCGGAGATTGGAATGTTTCGAGTCTCTATTGTTGTCGGCCGCAAACGCGCCTGTGTTTGTGATGTTAAAAAGCTGTATGTGCTGTCTGCATGTAGAAGTCACATGTAGAAGACAAAATAGTAAAGGATAACCGTCTACTAAAAATGCACGAACTAGTAAATAATAAAGACATTTGAGGAAGCTGTGCGCAAGATGGGTTTGCTTATAATAAAACAAAAACCGCATCGTGAAGAGGTTTCAATCGAGTGTTTGGGGATGTTTCACAGCATTAAAGTCGAGTTTTGGTGTTGATTTATAACCATATCTGAAGCATGCTTACATCACTTCATACCTGAGACGAAGGAACAGTCAAAACAATGAACTGAAAAGAACTAATCGGCTCCAAAGAAGTTGAAGACATTTCCAAGGCGGCAAGGTCATGACGACAGTTGTTTGGGATGCGCGTGGAATAATTTTATAGATTATATTCAATAAAAGAAATCAATCGATGGTGAGTATTATGTGAACTTATTGGAGCGGTTGTGTAATGAAGCCAGTAGAAGAAAATGTGGTTTCAATACGATAATGCACCAGTTCACACATCCATGATCACGATTGACAAAATCAAATAGTTGCAAGTTGATTCCTCACGCCCCCTATTCGCCCTCGATTATTTTCTCAGTCAAACTTGAAAAAAACGTCTCGGTTGTAAAATATTTGTCAACGATGAAGTGGAGTCTGCTGTTGTCGGCTGTTTTTGATGAGCTCGATGGTTCTCACTTTAAAAAGTGTATCGAAGTTGTTGAATATCTCTGGGAAAAGTGTTTCGAGCAAAAAGGAGACTACGTTGTAATATAAATAAAGGAGAGGGGGGGTTGATATTTATTCACACAAATTTTTAGTACTAAATTATTTATTTATTATGAGGGGACATTTACTTTACTCACGTCATTTATACGAGACTCAAATTATTAAATAATATCAAAGGGTCATGACTTGTGGGCATCGTGTAGTAGAGATATTCATCTCAGTTCAAAAATACTCACTCGCCTATTTTTGTTTTTGTCTGCGTCCGGGACCATCATCCTCTGCGCTGCAGGTAGAAGACAAGCTGCGGGTGAATTTCGGGGTATTCCGAGATATTTCACGGAAGTCTGGCGCTGAGTGCTCTAATGTCGGGATGACTTTTCCTGCTGGTGGTGCCAACGATCCCAGTGATGAACTCCAGTTCACCTAGTTATGAATTTTTCCAGGTTGTCGTAAGGAAAAATGCATTTCTCTCCTCCAACTGCCCCTCTAGGATCATCTTTCGAACTGTCTAACTCTCTTCCCCAAGAGTTTCCTTCAAACTGTCCTGAGGAAACCTGCGTCCACCTCCCAGATGCACGTGTGTCTTCCCCACCCAAGGGGTAGAAATCAAGTCACCTGATCTTTCTCCGCCAATTGCTTTTGATTTCACATTTCCGCAGAGGCCAGGTTTCGATCGTTGAGGGAGCTGACCTTTGGAAATTTTGTAGAGTTCCAACATTTTCAGGGACTCTGCTAATCCATTACCCGAGTTTTGTCGCACGTTCGTCTCGCATCCCCCAACTCGGACATTCCAAAGCCTGGTGTTGGTGATATCCGTTGTTTCGTCCATTAACTTTCCCGAGTAAATCTTTTCTTAAATTGGTGGCGTACATTCGCACTACAACTTTTGTAAATAAATATATTTTTTCCAAAGTTTTGTAGGTTTTCTTCGGTATGTTTGCTATTTTTAGGACTACTCTCGTAGTGTGATGTTAAAAAGCTACAAGTTAAAATATTTGAACAAGCTCCTAAATCCTACATCGAAGGAAGCCTGCGAGAGGATTCTTGTATGTTCCGGGGTCGCAGACCTTGGGCATACGGTAAGAGTTGTCCGCTATTCCTATTGGAATAGTCGGCCAGCTGCCTCCTAAACTGGCAAGGCATGGCGAGGAGTAAGCTGCGACCCCACAGAAAACCCCTCTCCCGCCATCGGAAGGGCGTGGGACAAGTACCAAATGCCCGACCTACCTGATGCAGGCTTTTATAGGGTTTGTCCTGCATTACTTTTAGGCGAATGCCGGGTAGTATCCTTAAACTATAGCCCGGGGGCTGTAGTTGACTACCTTCCTCCACCCTTCCGCATCCCCCCTTTCAAATCCCTTTCCTATGCTATAAGAAGGGAGTTGCCACCATGTGGATTACCCTATACACCCTACACCAAAAAAAAATCCTAAATCCTATAATTATATGTACAAAATAAAAATAAAATGTACCCGGAATCAGGAAATAAAACTTTGTCCTCTAACTTTATGTTTTTTACAGACATTCTTTGCAAAAGCTTATTTTGACTTAACAAGCAAAAGGAGAAATCTGTATTGATTTTTCACAAAATTTTTGTTTGGACTCTAAACTTGTGCGCTTTGAGTACCACCTTAACAACAATGTTTCAACATTTGATGAACAGAAATATAATCATTCTGAAGGTAGAAAAAGAGGACAAATACTAACAAAACCTGAAAGATTTACAGGCAGATTTTTTTAAAAAATTAAGATTTAACAATTTGTAATCTATTCCATGTTGTGTGAAATTATGTTTTTGTTATTATTAATACCTTTCGTTATTAGATATCTATTATGAAAATCTTGAATTATTATTTGGTAGTTCCTTTCTCTTAATAATATTTCCTTAGACTATAAATTATATGAGCACGGAAGACTTGTGTAGTATATGTAATTAATCAAATGGATTGAAATTTTAATTTGTGTATATAATACTATGTAACTTGCGTGACACTTTAAAGTATATGACAACCATCTCTCGTTGACCAAATACGTCATAACTGACCTTTAGTAAACTAACATACCTTTAAATAGTATTCGCTTTTGCGTAGTTATGGAGGTCACAATTTGAGATAATTGAAAACTTAAAAAAACAACAACACATAAACAACATTTATGAAACGATCTCGGCTTGTTACGCGCTGCGTTTTACCTAACTATCTTTACCAATTTTGAGAAGAAATGGGGACGGGGATTAAAATATTGTTCGCGGTGCTCAACAAGATTTTTTGACAACATATTTATAATGTTTATTTGTTATTTTGAAATAATATATTGAATAATCAGGTAAGCAACCGTGGGCTGTTCCTTCTAGGGATCGGCTATCAACCAACCTTGAGGAGACGTTATAAGGCTGGCGCACAGTTTCTACACCATCATTCCGTTCCTGACGCTCAGACAGTCAAAATGCCAGTAAGTAAAACAAATAATTTTCCAGTAATTACATTACTTCAATGTACCTTAACTATGCAATTAGAATAAACTAATTTTGCCTATTGTTGATTGCTGTGTCAGTACCTGTCTCGGAATTGATATTTTATGCTGATTACACGTATTGTTAAGAAACAATCTCGTAGAAGGTGACAATCGATATTTTATTCAGTTCCGAGAAGTAGCGTGAATTCGTTACTGCAAACAATATATCGTCTTTATTATCTGATTATTACTAAAATTGTGAAAAACACCCGTCTATGAAATGTAAAAATTTATTAACAATGTTAAGACATTATATTTTAAAAATCACAGAGTTTGACCACTAAGTGGGACCCCTTCAGATGTACAATATCAATTAAATTCCGTAATTTAAGAATTTTTAAGAAAACCAAAATCTTACACACATGATAATTTTTAATACAATTGTGTATTAATATAATTAATAGAGTATTACAATTTATTATGTGAATAATTAGATTTAAATATATTTCTAACGTGTAAGCTTTTGCTTTTATAAAAATTCTGAGATAGCTGAATTTAATTGAAAGTGTACACCTGTAAAGGACGCAATTAGAGTTGAAACATTGTATTTGTTAAATATAATGTTATAAATCTGATGATAAAGTTTTCTGATTAGCAGACTGGTGTTTTTCACAATTATTTAAAAAGAAGTCAGATTGCGTGTTACAAAAATTATATTTATATTTGAGAAGGAAGCAAATGACAAATATAATGGCATTCTGTGTCATAACTTCAATTATTGAAAGTTAGAACCATTTCCCTGCCTCTCTTTCAGGAGTGTATATAGTTTTATGTAAAAAAGTTATTTCTGGCTTAATATTATTTTATTTATTATGCCTTCACATTCAGTTGTAATTGGTACTCAATGCTAATATTGTTTTTAGACATATGTAAAATATCTAAATCGTTTATCTTCAAAAATATTGTACTGGCAATTATTGTATACAATGTAACAGAAAAGAGTAATTCCCTCCTACCTCTATCACTCAGTCTCTCTTTATCTTGCTCTAATGTTATCATCCCAAAGTTGAGAAGAAAATAAGAATTCATTTTATTTGTTTCATATCATCTTTCCTATTTCTGTGACTCGCAAAGTTATCCTGTCTCAAAATTTGTTTACTGTTGAGGAAATTGCTTTTAATAAAATACTTATTTTCATACCTGGCACTGGTCTCTGTAAAGTTTGGTTTTGGTAATGAACATATTAGGACTTCCATACACATACTTCAGAATAGTCACATACATTTTAGATTGATTTTGAAAATATAGCTCTTTCATCAAAATGGTAATGATCACTATTGTTAGATTATTGTTCAATTATATTAGGTAAAGAGGCACAACAAATGGACTGGCTCTCAACACCTAACCTAAACTTATATATATATTGCTAATAAGTCAATATCAGAAACTTTGGCTGTATTCACTTTGCTAAATCATAATTTGCCCAAACTCTAAATACTTAAGTAATTTAGATTTTTTCCATATTCTGTACAATTAGTTATGAATGTATATGCCTACAAAATTCTGTATTTTACTGTCTCATCTTTCCATCTGAATGGGTTTACTAAGTATAAATCTTCTGCGCAGTAATTTTGTCTATTTTTATGTTCACTTGTGATGAAAAATGGTTTTATGAATCATAAATCTTCTTTGGACTTAACAGTAAGTTTGTTTATGTTCACCTGTAATATACAAATTCCATTTAAATTTGTTTCCAAAATCTACAATATGCTAAATTTACAACAAAATTGCAAGGAAATTGTATATAATTAAAACAATTGGAGTTCAATATTCATTGAAAGGAATTATAGAAAATTACATATTGTTGTCGCTGTCCAAAACAGAAGAAAGTTTTTTGGAGGTGACAGACTCAGTCTGTAGGAGAAAGATAATGTATCGCATGTGCGGTCCTGTGTGGACTTTTAACTACCCTGTGACTAGCTGTTACCTGTAAACAATAACATACCTTATAAACATAAGGTAAGTCAGCTCATATCTGCCCCTTTTTTCCTAACCAAATAAGGTAATTAATTAGACTTTGTCACATTTTCTATTTTGATTTACTTATCCACTTAAATATGCAGGTATTTATAGACTCACATATTCATCAGTATATACACCCACACATGCATACGCACACACGGAAACATTAACTCACATGCATATGCACTCGTGCAAATAGCAGAGACAAGTAGGGATGTCTATTTTTGAGGATATTCAATCAATGGCTTTAACATGACTGTAGGACAAGTTGGAAGTTGATGCAGACTCTGACAAATCTGTATGTATATTTGTTTATATTTGTGTTTCGAGTATCTATCAGAGTCTTTCCTTTGCAATAACTTTACCTTCAGAGAGAAAGTTAGTGGAATGTATTGTTTACAGGTAACAGCTAGTTGCACAGTAGTTAAAACTCCACACTCCACAGCCAGGCAGAACATGGGAGTGTCATCTTTCTCCAAAAGAAAGAACTTCTTCCAGTCCCTGAATGGTTCTGCTTAGCTTCTTTCCTTTCCATATCACTTGTTTATATATTTGTGTGTATATATATATATTGTAGTAATTAATTGAAATCAATTATATATACACAAATATATATATATATATATATATATATATATATATTGTAGTAATTAATTGAAACAATTACTTAAATGATTAGGCATACGTTGTTGAAGCCGTAATGTAATGTTAAAAATGAGCCACATGTTGATGACGGCAAAATGTAATAATCCCAATTTAAAATTTAACAATTAAACAGTGCCTCACCTTGGTTAAACCAAACGTTGTGGACCAAATTGTAATGAATAGAAAAACCTTGATTAATTAATTAAAAAACCAAATTTTATTAAATTATTTAAACAATTATTTTAGTTTTAACAAATTGATAAATCGTTCTGGAAGTTTATTTTATTTTATGGAAATTTAAAACATTTGCTCTGAGTTTAAATACATTTAAAATCTCAAAGTTTAGCAATTTGATAACACTTCTCTCAGGGTCGTTTACCTGGGCTTCATAAGTAAAGAAAAATCAAAGAATTTATAAATTAAGTAATTAACAATCCAAAACCAAAAATGAGACGAACGAAATTTGACGAATACCTTTAACTATCGTTTAC
This sequence comes from Zhengitettix transpicula, assembly GCA_037074705.1. Classification (NCBI taxonomy): domain Eukaryota; kingdom Metazoa; phylum Arthropoda; class Insecta; order Orthoptera; family Tetrigidae; genus Zhengitettix; species Zhengitettix transpicula. The sequence goes on along the minus strand of CM073591.1, from coordinate 179,964,962 downwards.
AAACTTAATTAATTTGGTTTCTACTTACAAAAATGTCCTGCTGGTACCAGACTTAGTTTCGGGGCTCGGGCACACAATTTACACCAAAAAGGCCATGAATCACTGATTCTACACTTGATGGTCAAACACATGGTCGTAGTTATTGGACCTTCCTCCGGGCAAAGGATCTGCTGCACCTCCGGATCATCAGCCAAACATATTGTTACTCAATGTCTTTACGTGGAAAATGTTGATCTCAGTACGCGTAGGAATCTGAACGTAGCGCTAAATATTTGATCTTGTCCAAATAAAACTCGGCGACATCCGGAATTGACTCGAATCTCGGTCTATTCGTGTAATTTTCATGTAACGCTCCACCAAACCCCACCCCTAAGCATGCTACCTTCTCATGCCAATATGGATTGAAATTATACAATTCTAATTAATTATAAATATAATTATTAAAAGCAAATATCGTCCTCGATTACATGTTTAAAAATTTCCATCCCCGACCACCCCAGCCCCTGAGGATTAATTGGCCAATTGAATGTCATTATTAAACTCAGCAACATCCATAATCATGGATTTGACTTCCATCTCGATTTATTTGCGTTATTTTTATGTAATGCCACTTCACCAACACCCTTAAGAGTGCTCCCCTCCCAAGCCCGAAAGAGTCTGAAATTATATACTAGCAACATGTACAGAAATTTTATGAATCTCATTTTTCCCAAAATATATTTATTCGACGTAAAAACCAGCCTGTAAACATGTTTACAAAGTTCTGCCACAGAAACTAACCCACCCCAGACCACACCCGCACTTTTTTTCACAAATAAACTCAGCGACAACCATAACTACGATTTGACTCGAATGTAGGTTGTTTTAATTTATTCTCATATCTCTCCTCCAACCCCACCCCAAAACGTGCGGTTCTGTCATGGCAACTGCGGTTGAAATTTTACACAGAAAATATCTATCGAAATATTACAAATTTAAATAACACCGAAAAATATTTATTGGACGCATGAATCGGCCGATAAACATCTTTGAAAATTCCACACCCGTTCAGCTCCGGCCTTTGGTGTTAAACTGTAATTTTAATGTCATAATTAATCTCCGCAACAACCATAACCCCGGATTCGACTCCAATCTCGGTCTTTTGCGTTATTTTTATGTAATGCATCTCCAACCTACCCATCATGATTCTCTCCTCCCAACCCAATAGGGATTTTAAGTATACACAGAAAATATTAAAAAATATTCTGTGTCTCATTGCCACCGAAAAATATTTATTCGACGCTAATATAGACTGGTTAACATTTTTGAACATTTATACCCCCTCCCACGTCCGCCCATCCTCTCCCACCCCCACCCACCTCCGCGCATGATACAGGTTGTGGTAAATAAATTCCGCGACGCCCATAACACCGATTTCACTCGTTGTTTTCGCGGTTTTTTCTGTAACTCCTCTCCACCGCCACCCTAACAGAATTTCTATCAATCTAATTAACCCAGAAAAATATTTATTAAAAGCAAATATCCACCTTGATTGCATGTTTCAAAATTTTTACCACCATCCACCTCCACCCTGGGGGTAAATGGCCAATTTAATGTCCTTATTAAACTCAGCGATTGTCATAACACTGGATTTGACTGCAGTTTCGATTGTTTTGCGTTATTTTTATGTAATGAAACTTCACCCGCAACTCTTAAGCGTGCTCTCCTCAAAACCCTCCCCCCCCCCCAAAAAAAATACAAATAAAGAGAAATTTTAATAAATCTCAGTGTTCCCGAATTATATTTATTCGACGCAAAAGTCGGTCGGTTAACATTTTGAAAATTTCTACACCCGCCCACCTCTGCTCAGCCCCTCCCACCATCGCCCACCTTGCACATTTCTCACGTTGTCATAAATAAACCCAGCGACATCCTTTACCTTAGATTTGACTCGAATCTCGGTTGTTTTCGCGTTATTTTCTAGTAACCCCATTCCACCTTCACCCCTAAGCGTGCTCCCCCCTCATGCCGCAAGGACTTAAAATTTTAAGCACATAACATGGGTAGAAATACTATAAATCTAATTAAACCTGAAAAATATTTATTCCAAGCAATATCAACCGTTTAAAATGTTTGATAATTTCCACCCCCGCCCCTGAGGGTTAATGCAGCAATTGAGTGTCAGAAACACAGCGACATCCATAATCCTGGTTTTGACTCTAATCTCGGTTGTATACGCGTTATTTTGTTTTAAAGCCCGTCCACACCCACCCTTTTCCATTGGGTAAGGGATTGAAATTATACTCAGATAACATCGGTAGAAACAATATTAATATTTTTGACCCCTACAAAAAATTTATCCAACTCAAATTTCGGGTGTTTTAGGGTGTTTGAATATTTTCACCTCTGTCTATCCCCGCTCCTGGGGGTGGTACACGTGTCTCACCCCGACAGTCGCAAAGAACACATGTATGAAATTTGCTTCACCGGTGTAGATTTGTAAAAGGAACATACAAACAAACGCTCTGAAGATAAGATTTAGAAGACATCTCTCTCATCAAGATTTGCGAATTCAAAACAGAGCTATCGAAATATTGATGAATATTTCTACAATTGTTTGAGTGTTTGTTTGTATGCTCCGCGTATACAAATTACACCCGTGTAAGAAATTTCACCAAATTTCGTACACGTGTTCTCTGCGACCAGAAAACAAACACTGTCGGGGTGAGATACGTCGACCACCCCCTAGGAAGGGTATGTACATATTCTAATATGCTAAAACGGCCGATATTTGAGTTGGGAAAGGAACACCCTCAGGGACGGGGTTTTATGACCGTTACAAGAAAATAACAAGATTGGATAATGAGATTGGAGTCAAATCCAGGGTTACGGATGTCGCTGAGTTTAATTATGACATTCAATTGAACATTTTACTACGGGGGAAGTGGTGGACATTTATACACGTGAAACCATGGCCCATAATTGAGTTGAATAAATATTTTTCAGGGTTATTTAAATTAATATTATTTTCACAGATGTTGTTTGAGTAAAATTTCAACCCCTTTCGGCATGGGAGAGGAGCACCCTTAGGGGAGTTTCAAGAAACAACTCTAAAACAACTAGATTTCAAATCAAAGATGGTAAAATCGTGTTTATGGATGTCGATGAGTTTATTTATGACAATTCGGGTAACGGGTGGGGGACGACTAGGGTGGGAGGGGATTGGGTGGATGTGGGCCAGGTTAGAAATTTTCAAAAATGGTAACCAGTCAATTTTTGCGTCGAATAAATATTTTTCTGGATCAATGAGATTAATAAAATTTCTCTACATCTTTTCCTAGTATAATTTCAACCCAATTGGGGTTGGGAATGGGTCACCCTTCAGGGTGTGGTTGGAGTGGCATTACATAAAATAACACAAAAACAAGCGAGATTGGAGTCGAATCCGGGATTATGGATGTCACTGAGTTTAATTGTGACTTTTAACTTACTCGTTTAACTCGCCAAAGCGGGGGGTGGTCATTTCAAACATTTTAAACGGTCAATATTTGCGTGGAATTAATATTTGTCGGGGTCAATGACATTAATAGTATTACTACCGATTATGTTTGTGTATAATTTCAACTTCTTTCGGCATAGATAGGGAACACACTTAGGGGTGGGGGTGGAGTTTCGTTTCATAAAAATAATGCAATAACATCTGAGTTTCGAGTCAAATCCCGGATTATGGATGTCGCTGAGTTTAATTATGACATTCAACTTTTTCTTTAAACCACACTAGAGTCGGTGGACAGGAGCAGGGGATTTTCAAACATGTTTAAACGGTGTATGTATTCGTCGAAATAAACTTTTCGGGGTCAATGAGTTCAACCCCTTTCGACATGGGTGGGAGCACATTTAGGGGTACGAGTCGAAGTGCGTTACATAAAAATAACGAAATAGTAACTGAGATGGGAGTCTAATCGGGTTTATAAATATATGACAACCATGGCAACGCCAGCCACCCAGCTGGTCGTTAATAAATTTTACCATAAATTGATTTTTATACAAAAGAGATTCAAAATAAATGGACAGTTATCTAAATTAGCTATACCTGTTTATTACAATATATATTTTAATATACACCAATGTTTCCATTAATATAACTTTCAAAATTGTACAATTATAAAATTTATTTCATATTTAGTTGAAAGAATGTAATAACAATCGGCGAGTGGCGTGAGAACGTTGGAGTATGTGGATTTCCACACGTTTTTTTTTGTAAATACAGGTGTTTTTGGAGCGCAATAGTCAAATTGAACACCTAGTTCATTGTGTGTGTAAGCAGACTGTTGCTATTTCCCACCATCCGATGGAGTTTATATTAGGGGAAAGGGTGACATTTTGTGCATCTAAACGTTAGTTGGGTGCCAGATCTCGAGGGAGAAGGATGTTTTAAAGCAGATCGCCAGATTCTGGTGGAGAAAGAGTTGGTCAGCAGAGTTTAATAGGAGACGTTGACGTGCCGTTGGGCCGATGATAGGCAAAATATAGCAAAATAGAGTTGAAGACTGGTTTTGAACATAAATTAGAGTACAGTTCAGCGGCGACTATATAGTTTGAAGAATTCTGCAGCAGATAAAATAACTCAGCCATTTTGTTGGAACATTTAATAGCCTACGGGCAAAATATCTCATGATATTTCCATTGTTATGAACACTGCAACACTGACCGGTTTCCCTGTTAAAACATCTTGGGTGTTTGCGGAAATAGTAACTGATTGACTGGTGGCTGTGGGCGAAATAGCAGTTGTCCATAGGCGAGGTTCTATTGTCTGGAGTTCTGAAAGGATTGAAGTGTGTGTATTTGTGAAAGTGAATGTGCAATTGTATGCACATAATGGCCTATAATTTCAAAAGTTAAACGTTTTTTTCTAAAAAAAAAAAACATTGGTTTTGTGTAAATTGTGTGGTATTGAACCTCAGGATTGATCAAATAAATTTGTGTGTTTAGTGTTTATTCAAAATTAGAAAGACAAATAGAAAACTTTGAATAAATGTTGTACTGTCTAAATTAATTTATTTTGGTGTTTATATTATTAATGTTTTTGCAATTTAAACTCTAAAATTTTCTTTAAATTTTATATATCATTCTGTAAAACACAATTCTATATTTTTCACGCCCTCAGATAGAATCGAAATTCATATTAATAGTCATGGCAAATTTGTGTAAACTTTATATACAAAATTAATAATACTTTACAAATAAATACTTTAAATCTTATACTAAAATAATTCTGTTTAATTTGAAATCTATCACTAAATACTTAGAATTACTTTTAAAATTTTAATAGCTTCATAATTTTATTAATTCATTTAAATTGTGCAAATTAAATATTTTCTTACATGACAAATTGTTAAGTAAAGTAAGGTAAATTTAAAATAAAATACTTCAAAATTAAATATTACTTAAATTGCTTCCTAACAATGACACAAACAAAATTATAGAAATTAAATTAATAATTGTATAGTATAGAAACTGAGGGTCAAATATACTGGTATGATAAGTGTTATTCAAATTTAGAAAGATAAGGCAGTATATTGCAATAAATGGGTCCTCAACATGGGGGAAAATAGAATAATTTAAATATATTTAGGTTGAATATATATAAATCTGGCAGGGGGTGGGGGGTGTTGTTAAGTAAGGATAGTTTAGTACATTGATTTAAATAGATTTATCAGATTTTTATATAATTTACATTGCAATAAAAATTGTTTTTGCACATATGATTCTATGGCTGTTAATGATTACAAAAATTAATAATTCATATACTGACATTAAGATTCACAATTCCCAATTTTATAAAAATACCTCTCCATTTATTTCCATAATAAAATGACAGTATTCATACTCAATTGACACAATCTGAAATATGTATCTTATAAGCAAGTTGAATTTCGGCTATCTCTTACTCAAGTTTAGTTTTGGATATGTTATTGCTTATATTGCACGTTGGAGGTTGTTTGCTTTTATGAAATGTTTCTATTTGGTCGGAATAGTTACCTGTATTATTTAATTGTGTATGATACAATCTTAGTTTAAGGCTGCTTGTTTCCTTTATTTATATCTTACGACAGTTGTTTTGATATTCCTATGTGGGTAGAATGGTACTAATATAATGCAGATAATAATGAATTATGTGCAAGATGACGGCAGTGCATTTGTCCGTCGAAACGTCGCGTTTCAATCGCATTGTTACCCAGGTGGACACCCGAGAACTTTTTCTTCAACAAATACACCGGGAAAGCCTTCGTTCTTTGATAATATTTGAACTACTTCAGAAAATTTTGAAATCAGACTGCTGAGAATATTTTTATTAGCATTAATGGGTAATTTTTTTGTATAATTTGTGAAAGGACTGTTTGTATTTTTCAGTCACACACAAAATCATGGATGCTTTTGGGGTTTCTTTCGTATAGTCTACTTGAAATTCATGGTAGGTAATGCAAGTGCAACTGTGTGTAGCCATATTTTCAGGAATTCTTATATGCCTATTTATCATATTTCAGCTATGTCAAATCCTTGCGTACCTAGTCCTTGCGGAGAAAATACAAGCTGCAGAAATTCCGGAGACAGAGCTGTTTGTTCATGTTTACCAGGATACTTTGGGTCACCGCTTTCTGGTTGTATTCGGGGAGAGTGTGAAGGTTAGTCACTCACGAAAAGATTGCAATCTTTAATCTCTTTCAGTATACCAATATTTTTGTTATAAAACAGAAAATAAATTTTTAATTTTATCTCTCATTTTATAAATAAACTTTATTATATGACTAAATGTGGAAATGTATTTATCAGAGAGCTCTGGAGGAGACTACCTTTGGGGATGCCTTCACATCTCTCTGGTTTTTTGAACCAAGGTTCCCACAAGCCGAGGCACCTCGGCCTGTTTTGAGAGGTGTATGTTCCGGGGTCGCAGACCTTGGGCATACGGTATGAGTTGTCCGCTATTCCTATTGGAACAGTCGGCCAGCTGCCTCCTAAACTGGTCAAGGCACGGCGAGAGGAAAGCTGCGACCCCACAGAAAACCCCTTTCCCGCCATCGGAAGAGCTTGGGACAAGTACCAAATGCCCGACCTACCTGATGCAGGTTTTTCTAGGGTTTACCCTGCATCACTTTTAGGTGAATTGCCGGTTAGGATCCTTAAACCATAGCCCAGGGGCTACCTTTCCGCGTCCCCCCTTTCAGTCCTTTTCCTATGCTATAAGAGGATAGTTGCCACTATGTGGATTACTCTATACATAGCCTGTCTACACCTTCAAAAAATGTATTTATCATATATACTTCTTAATTAATTATAGACTTGCTATATTTATTTGAGCTTATGTTAAATTGTTTTTAAATTGTGCATTGAAAATAATACCAGAGTTGAGATTTGACTAAGAGTTACAGCCCGGCAGCGGATTTCATTTTTTAGTTAACGTGACTACACTAATTATAAGCATATTTTTATCGTTCGAGCGAAATACGACCTTCTGAAGATTCTGTGTGTGTATCATTGAATCTGTAAATCGAAATCTAACAGTTGATTTACCAAGAAAAAGCTCTTTCATTAATTATAACATAACTATTAAGTGATAGACAAACGAGTGTGTAGTGCTGCTCCTAGCGAGTAATAACATAGCTGTGGTCACACGTGATTCCTTTGTTCGTGAATAAACCGCCACTTCTTGATCGTATTGTAACACAAGACATTGTTAACTGTTGAACAACAATGACAGCGACCCAGGTCGCTTAAACCAACTCTATCGGACCCTCTACTCATCACCTAAGAAACCCGTCTCTATGAATAATATTGAACCATAACTACTGCAACAAGGTCTCATCCTCACAACAAATCATCGAGACTACACCAGCAAAATGGACGACGTAGACGACGTCGCTGCAGATAATTACGCCGCCTCGTCCCACAGCTTCTTCAAACTTCAACCTACTAGCAAGAAATCAGCAGTCCATCCAGAATCCCCACAGCAACAATCTCAAATCAACAAGCTGCAGGAAACGACCACACACCACTTGTACTAAGCGTTGAATCAATCGACTCTCCTTCCACCCCTACCTCCCCCCTCATCCGTACCAAATCAAAACAGCGGAAAACCATTAACAGGCAATCCAGCCATCCCTCGACTAATGCAAAGTCATCCACTAAAACCTTATTCAACTCTCGATTCACCATCACAATCAGGTTCAAACTACTGCACAATCTCGAACCTCAAAAAGCCAAATCCCCAAAGATCCTCCCAAAAATCTACCGCTCATCTTCAACAATAATACAGACAATATCAACATAATGATCCAACAACTGAAGCCCACCTGTTCTTCTCCCTTTACATACCCCATGCAGTATCAAAAACTTAAATTAAAAAGATCAATATCACTGATTTTAGAAACGCCATATCCTACCTACAAAATAAAAACGCTGAAGGAGAAACCTTCGCGTAGTTCTGAGGGTTATACATCCGAAAGCCGACCAAAACTGAAATAACTGGGATACTCTCCTGCACAACTCCTTCCAGTATGACACCCCATCAACAAAATTGATCTTCCCTTATTCTTTCTTCTCCCCGACCCAAGAAACACACCATTTACGACCTCACCCACCTATATCATTGCCAAATAAAAGTTGAACCTCCCAAACCAAAAATACATTCCACAATGTCTCCGATGCCAGAACTATGGCTATACAAAAAATTACTGCTTTAATCCTCCCACCACCCACCGCTGCGTGCGCTGTGTTACCGCTCACCGACCCACCAATACCCAATCCCAAAAAACACTCCATCCATATGCACTAACTGCCGTGGTAACCCAACCGCAAACTATAAAGGCAGCCCAATATTCAAATTCCTCCAATAATTCTACACAAAGCCTATCTCAACCAATTCGACTGCATTTCAAAAACCCAGCAACTGCATCTCCTCAGTCCCCAACCCCACAAAGCAACTCTAGACCTACGTCCTACGCCAATATCGTTAAACGAACTCACTGCACAGACACCCCACAAATCCCCCAACAAACAAATGCTGACTCACCAAACCAAAATAACCTACTCTAGTACCTTTGTTCGAAAATGTTTATCGCCATCATCACACCTTTAATGCAATTCCTAACCACACAATAATCCCCAAGCTGATGGGCAAACAAAAATGACTCATACTCCCCCAAAATACCTTACCATGTGCACTTGGATCGCCTTCGCTGCTACCAATAAATACCACGGAATTAACGTATTTCTAAAAAAATAAATCTTCTGCTATTAACCTAAACTAAACTCATCCCTACCCAGCCTTATAACATCCCTAACTATAAAACTTCCAGAGCCAACCATCCCAGCCCCTTCAGAAAAGGCGACTCTGCTATTCTAATCAAAAGCTCTATAGACCACAACCAACTCCCTTCCATATCCCTCCCAGATTCGCAACTGACACAAATAACACTAAACACAACCACTAACATCCCAATTAACAGCTCCTCATTCTACTCTGCATCAGCCAACTAAATCACATCCGAAACTTAGAAAAAGCTACTCTCCTCCAGCCTTTCTCCCTACATAATAGAAGGAGATCTGAACGCCAAACACCCCAAATTCGGATCCAGAACTTCTAATACCAGAGGTAAAGACCTAAACTACATCCTCTCCAAACTCCATATCAAAATAATACCCCCTACCGAGCCAACATACTACCCAGACAGTCCCAATCACCAGTCATTCTAGACTTTTTCATCTGCCACAAAACCACTCAATTCCTCTGTAACCCACAAATACTGCACGAACTCAGTTCCGATCACTTATCAGTCATAGCACAATTAAATCGATCCTTTCCTCCCTAATCCACCAAACCACAGGCCCAATAACACATTCACTAACTGCATCCACTTCACTTAAATAATAGTAAAACTAACGATCCTCAACATCCCACTGAGGACGCCATCAGACATAGGCTCAGCCCTAAATCACCTACAATCTATCATCCTCACTTCTGCCGCCATAGCCTCTCACCAAAGAGCATCAAAACCCCATCCAACAAACCCACACCAAAATCAAATTGAAAACCTACTCAATGAGAAAAAGAATTGCGACAACAATGGTACAATTCCAAAGACACCATAGTCTCACGCGAATACGACACTACCCGAAAACTACAAAAAGACACCAGCGACTATAAACATTACACCTACCTTCAACAACACAACCGAAAAATCACAATGTCTCAAAACTAAATACCTGACAAATCAGATAATTGATATCCCCCCACTTAAAAAGACAACCAATGGTTCACCACCCCATCCCAAAAAGCGAACATCTTCGTCCAACTATTGACCAAACAATTCTCCCCCAGCTCCTCCTCTTATATCAACCACAACCACACCATAGCAACAAAATTCAATCAGCCCCTACAACTATCCCTCCTCCTTAAGCTTGTCGCCCCTCCCCCAAATCAAAACCGCAATAAAAAAACTAAAAAACAAAGCCTTCCCAGGACATGACCACATCACCAACTGCCATCTAAAACATCTCCATAAAAAAAACAATAATACTAATCACCTAAATAATCTTGCCATCCTTAGAACCACCTACTACTCAACCAAATCGAAACACGCCACCATAATCATGTTACCCAAACCAAACAAACATTAAGCCTCACACCACTTCACATAAATTTGTTCGTCGTTTAAACGACACATACTCAGGTTCATTCTTCAGAGACAATTCGTACCTGTCCACGCACATCTCGCGAACTGTGTATGATGTCCTGCATGCAGCATGGCTTTAACAATAAAATATGGCCGGAAGCCAAATCTACAGTCAAATCAAGATCTGCCGAAGAATGTAATCAAGTTAAATATGTTGAATATCTTCTCAGGTCCCCCTTCTGGCTTATGAATGGAATAAGCATTATTACCGATTTATTTTCTTACCACAAATGGACCTTGATATAATCTAATTAATTTCGCGTCCGACATACGTAATTCTTTATCTAAGACTAAGCCATCAACTTTCAATTTAAAATCTTGGCCCCCGTAGCTGTCCGTTCGGCGTACAATTTCATTCAGTCGCTAACTGTAATCGGTTTTGTAGGTTGATTTAGTCCGCTCTATCGGTGTACTGAAAAATAGTCTCGAGGGGTAAAGTTACTTCCCGACCCAACTGGAGTCCAACGGGAAAACCTGAATGCCCTAGGTTCAGATTATAATTTACCGCGTCCTCAGCGGCCTAGATGGTGTCTGAACCAACTGTTGTGCTTATGGTAACACGCCATACTGAAAAGAGCTCCTCATTGCCTCATATATGTCTCAGTGCAATTGGTCTGTGGGAATCTTATGTTGGAGAACGAGACTTTTACTGTCTGGTCAACGTATCTTTCCACAAATTGCAAGTAAACTGTGTTCCGTGATCGGAAAGGATGCGTTCCGGGACACCAAATTTTGGAAAGTAGTTGCCTATTAAGGCAGGCTCGCGTCGTCACTCTCCTAAGTCCGTATAATTTGATCAGTTAAATATGTGAACCCATCAAGTACGACAAACACATACGTAAGCCCAAATTGTGATTTCACTCACAGCCCGAATAAATCTAGCATTACAATATCACCTTTTCGCGGGGGTAAAACTACGTGAAAACGTCCCTCATAGGTGCGGGTATTTACACGTCTGGCACGTGAAACACGTTTTCACATACTGCTTTACGTCACGCTCCATACCCCTCCACATGACCGTGGCGCGAAAGATACCCACAATTTTGTAATCTCTAAAATGCCCATTTGAATCGTGCGTCTTTTTTTTTTTTTTTTTTACTCCATTAAGTCCTTTAATTACTCTGCCTTTACCAACTAAGGGTTTCGCAGTGTTGTATAGACTCAAGATTTGTGCATAGTATTTCTTTGAAGAGATATTTAATTGCTTGTAATTATATAATGATCCTGGAAATATTATTTGCTTAAGGAGTAGGCTCTCCGACCATGAAGGAAAAACCTTAGCTGCTGGTTACCCAGAGAGGTTACAGTAGCTAATCTTCTTTTGCTCTGCCCTCTAGCAACTTTGAACTCAAATTCGTGAAGCCCAGCGTAGGCACCCTAGTTGCCTAGGGTAGTGGGGGACTTTCACCGCCCTAAAAAACCTTCATTCAATGCTGGTTAAAATTTCTTTTCTCTTTTTATAATTTCAAAATTGATGATTTCTATTTTAAAAGACGAAAAATAATTCGAATTTTGATGGATTTACCTCTCAATTTCCTAAAGATATCAATCCAGATGTCGCATTCATCTGTCGCATATGATCAGAGGTTTCCGGAGCAAAACCACATTCGCATAAATTTGATTGCGCTCTACCAACCTTAAATAAGGTTTCATTAAACGGGCCATGTGTATAGAGAAATCTGACAATTTCTTTGGTTGGAACTAAGTGTTTAATCTTTTTTCTTTCCATAATAGAGCTAAAAATGTCTTTTAGTTTTTGTGATTTCGTTGTTTCCTGCCATCTGATGTTCCATTCTTCTATTATCCAGTTCTTCAATAATATTTTTGAGTTGACGTCAATTTTTGTAAGATTGAAGGCATTTACTCCTTTTTTTAACCAATAGGAGGCAGCTGTTGAACGCGCAACTAAATCAATTGGCGGAATATCACTAATAATTTGAAGAGCTTCAATAGGAGTCGTATTGTAAGCTCTTAGAATAGTTACTAAGACTTTTCTTTGAGCTATTAACAAAGTTCTTTTTATTACTGCTCTTTGTAATACTTCATGGAGTGCACATATTGCGTATAGACATATAAGAGAAAAAATGGTGTTATGATAAGTAATTAACTTTTTAGGGTGGATATTATAATGATTTTTCCCCATCCTAATGATCCGTTACGTAGAATTTTTAGCTTTGTTAGATATATATTTAAAATGTTGAATAAACTTTAATTTATTATCTATAATAATTCCCAAAAAATTTGTTGATTGTACATGTTTTATTTCATTATTTTCATACTTAACCCATGGGGGTCTTTTCAAATTTTTTCCAAAGATTTATCATTTGAAATCTTCATTTTATATTTTATACTCCAGTCTTTAACAAAAGATATAATTTTACTCCCTTTTTCTTCCAATTCTTTTCTTGAATCTCCTTTAACCAAAATAGCTAAGTCATCTGCGTACGCAATGATTTTATGACAATCTTGTTTGTTTTCTAATTTAACTACTAGCGAATCAAAATAAATAATCCAAAGAAGAGGTCCAAGAATACTGCCCTGAGGACATCCTTTCTCTAAGAATCTAGTGATTTCAGAATCCGGAGCATCATAGGCAACCTTTCTGTTTTGTAAGTAGCTTTTAACTAATTTTATTAAATTCAAACTTAATTTCGTTTCCTGCGTGTTTTCTAAAAGGGTAGGCCACCACATATTATCAAACACTCCTTTGATGTGAATCATAATAGCCATTGTGTATTTAGCATTAGAAATGGACACTGTTGAAATTAGATCCATTAGGGCATCAGTTGTGGATTTGCCCTTTCTAAAACCGTATTGAGAATTTTGAATCATATTATTATCCTCTAATTCATTAATTAAATTTTTGGCTATGATTTTTTCAAATATTTTTCCAATAGAGCTTATTAAGCAGTTAGGGTGATATGAGGAAATATCATCAGGATCTTTATTATTATATATATAAATTATATATAATTTTGAGTTCAGACTTTTTAAATACATCAGGAAATATAGATTCATTGAGACATTTATTAAAAAGTTTTTGTAGTGGTTCAAGAATGATGGCTGATGTTTCTTTTAAAATTTCATTGCTAATTTTATCCGGTCCTGGTTCAATTTTATTTTTTCTTTGATTTATTTCTCCTTTACAAGTTTGTGGACAAACAATTGGATGTATTAATAATAAATTATTTGATTGCCATTTTTTCCTCAATGATTTATGAAAAACATTGTCGTCTTGAGATATTTCTCTGGGAAGGAGATGCTTCATCATTTCAATCGCAGTGTCTTGACCACCTGTCGTATGTGTACCATCAGCTTTGATAATAGTAGTTGGAACAGTTTTGCAGTCAATTTTCTTACATACAATTTTATACGGTAGACTCCAGAGATCTTTTTCTATCTCCGACTCAACAAATATTTTCCAACATTCTTCTTTAGATTTATTAATTGCACTTATATATTTTTTAATAGCTATTTTCAAATTTATTTTTGCTCTTTCACGAGTTGGATTGTTTTAGGCTCTATTTGCTATTCTATGAATTTTATTGATTTCTTTTTTCTTGATATATAAATTATTATTCCACCAAGGTTTTTTTTTTAATTTTTGGGATATTGGATCTTTTAATGTTTTGATGACAGGATAACTGGATCCAATTAAGTAATCATATAGTTACAATTTCCAGATAGAGTCGGAATACTATTATTAAGTTTTTCTTTTACAGTGTCCCAATTCACATTAGTAGTTATAAATTATCTTTGTAAGGATTTTTGAATGTGAGGTAAAGAAACCCAGAATGTTGACAATTTAGTAATGATAAGACGGTGGTCACTAGTGATCTTTTCTTTAAATACTTTCCATATTCGTACTTTATCTGCTGATGAAGAGGATGCCGCCGTTATGTCAATATTTGACTCATGGCCCATAGAATTAGAATAAGTAGATGGTTGGCCAGATTGATTTAAAATTTTTAGCTTTAAGTTGTCTAATGTTACCGCTACTATTTCTCCTTTGTGGTCTTGGGTATTTGAAAACCATCTATCAGACTTGGCATTAACATCAGCAAGGTATAAAACGTTATTTTTAGATTCTTGTCCTATTTTATTAAATTTGTCCATATGAATTGTAATGTCATCATTAAATTTGCAGTATTGATTAATAATAGTTAGTTTGTCCCCTTCCCAATTAATTTCTAATGTATTAACGTAATTATCAGAGTGTTGACTGAATTAGTGATTCTAATATCATTATTCAGAATTATAATCGCCGCCATGGCATCCCGTGAGTAAAATATTTGTCTAGTGGCTATAGGTAGAGAGTATAGTTTATCATATTTTATAAATTGTTCTTTAATGCATATAACATCAATTTTCATATCATCGCACAATATTCTAATATCATCCATGGCAGTAGAACTTTTTCTACTTTTTTTTTTGAGTTATTGTCCATAATTGGTATTAGCAATGAGCTTTTGTGTCATCAGCTTGTATGAAGAACATTCAGATCCAGTGCCTTTTTTACAATTAATGTGTCTTAATGTACAAGGAATGCAGATATTCGTTTCCTCATTCTTTTTTGGACAATTTTCAAATTGTCACCACATTTCTTGCATGTATTTTCATTTTTACAAGATTTGGAAATGTGACCTAAATCATTACAATTATAACATTTAGAAATACTAATAAAGTCCCGAATTTTATTAGATCTATATTCAATGTATATGTTTCCATTCTTTAATAGATCCTTTCTTGTTATGGGATCAACTGAAATAACCCAATGAACATGTGCATTTCCTTTAGGGCCAGTTTTGAAAAGAGGATTTAGCTCCCTGCTGTCGTTATCTTCCAGATTTTGTGCTTTTATGCGATTTATAAGTTCATCTCCCTCTAAGGTATAGTCTACATCATAGATAATCAATCTAGGATTCTTTTTCCTCAGTTCTTCTACTTTAAATTGTTTAATTACTTCTAAGTTTCGAAATTTGTATAAGTCTACAATAATACTAACAGCTTGATTTTTAGTTGATTTTATTAATTTAATTTTTATTTTTTCTTTATTTTGATCTATTGTACTATTGTTCTTTCTTTTTGAATATCACTAGTTGATTTCAATTGGCCTTCCTTGTCCGATATAAACACTACATTTTCTTTATTTTTAATTCCAAGTGTTGAAATTGGTATTTTACCCAAAGACTGATTAGATCTTAATACTTCACTGAATGATTTTGGAATATTTGGCTTATAATTTTCACTCAATTTATTTATTAGATCGTTTTGCCCAGTTATGACTTCTTTTAGGTCCTTTAATTCGGCAGAAAATCTGTTTTCACATTTCAAAAAAGCATTTTGAACAACTAATTCTTGGATATTCTTCATTATAGCAGAAATTGTATTATTTGTTAATTCTTTAATATTTTTAGACATTCTAGATTCTTCCTGAATAGCTGATCTGATTTCATTTTGAATACTAGCGCAATTGTTTAAGATAGTGACGCATGAATTATTGCTAATTTTATTCGATATATCGATATTTCGATATATATGTCAATTTACGTATTTATTTATAGATTAAATTCTATCCTATAAATACTTATTATTCGATGTTATATAATATTTTACGCATATATTTACATATTAGTAATGAAGTAAATAGGGGAAAGAGTATAGATTATTAGAGTCTATTGTTGATTTTGATTCTTGTTAATCGTGATTGATTGTTGCTGATTGTCAGCGCTTCTATAATTTATTCAAGTTATTTTTGGATAACAATTAAACTTACACTTATAATTTAAGTTCTTCTATTTCTCGATAGCACGTAAAAATGGACAGAATCACTAAATATTATTTGAAACACTCTACTTTCTTATAGCCTTCATTGTTTCTGTGATGCGGCAGATTACACTAAATTAAATCTGCGACCATTCGCACGTAGTTCACTGAACAGACCAGAAAGTAATTTCACAAAGTACTTACCAACTGGAAGTAATCCGAGTTTGAACACAATGCCGCCGTTTGCACAATACATCTCTCGGATTATTATTTTCTCGGGCTACCTCGCTCTCAGTAGGCGGTGTCCACAATATTTCAAGGATCTGTTCTAATTGTTCATCCCTCGCTGTCTCTTCCGTAAACTTCCGTCTTAAGCGTGCTCGGTCGACTGGACACGCAACCGTCAAAGCTGGCAACAATTACCTCGCATACGTCCG
This sequence comes from Zhengitettix transpicula, assembly GCA_037074705.1. NCBI lineage: Eukaryota > Metazoa > Arthropoda > Insecta > Orthoptera > Tetrigidae > Zhengitettix > Zhengitettix transpicula. Next base: position 179,948,047 of record CM073591.1, on the reverse strand, counting down.
GAATTTCCTCACCATGCTCTTCCAGTACGTTCCGGCTGAGATAGTCGGCTGCTATATTATCTTTCCCGCTAACATGTCGGATTATTAATCTATACGGCTGTAACGCCAAACTCCATCGCTTTAGCCTGAAGTTCGTGTGTTCACAGCTATGAGGAAGGTCAGTTGCATGATGGTCTGTGAAAAGGACAGTCTCATTCCCCAATAAGTACGTTGGAAACTTTTGTGTAGCAAATACGACGATAAGGAGTTCGTGCTCAGTTGTACTATAATTTTTTTCACATTGGGTTAGGCTCCGACTGGCCAAGGAAACAATCCCTTCCTCTCCTTTGTCATCAGTTTGGGATAAAATTGCGCTTACTCCTTTAATGTACGCGTCGCATTTTATCATATACGGCCTTCCTGGTATAGGGTGTTTGAGCATGACACACTTTAAGGTCTCTTTTAAGCCAACAAATGCCACCTCGTGCTTTGTGCCCCATTCCCAACGTTTTCCTTTACGCAACAGTTCGTTTCAGAATAGTTTGACACGAACTTTCTCTAATAAGTGCAAAAACTTATGACTTTCCGCAAATCCTTTAGATTTTTAGGCCGGGGAAATCTGTCAATCTTATCAAGTCGATCTGGTATGGGCCTAATACCTTCTGCCGAGATCAAATGCCCTAAAACTTGTATCCCTTTATAACAAAAATTTGAGTTCGATAGTGAATCGTGAATCCGTGAGACACGAAAACAGCATGTCTAAATGTTTAATGTGCTCGTCGAAAGTGGGCGAGGCGACGAAAATGTCAACGTATGTGGTGACGTAATCCTTAAGAGTTTTGGGAATTATCATATCTAGCCTCTGAATAAAAGTTTGACAAGAACTGATTAAACCAAATGGTAAACGCTTAATAGCCTACTGCCTGCCTTCAACGCAAAACGCAGTCACTTTACGTGACTCGGGTTCCAGCTCTATTTGTAGGAAGCTCTGGTTTAAATCTTTTCCCGTTCCCGTTACCCCCTAATTGTTTCTTCAGCATGGGTCGGTCTTTACTGTGAAGTGACGACGATGTTATTAAGTCTCCTAGCATCAAGACATAAACTGACGTCACCGCATGGCTTCCTGATCGCTAGCAAAGGCTGATTGTACGGACTCTCAGTGCGTTCGTATTCCCCGTTGAAACATTTTCCTTGCCTAAATCATTTTTCCGCGTTCCCCAATTTTTCTACTCATTTTAAACCTTCTTCCTTTACCAACTCTACTTCAATGCCGCATACCTTTCCCCGTTTAAATTCTCTGTGCATGATAACCCATTTCAGTTCAAGGACTCTTCCTTCCGCTTCCTGCTTTAGACTGCGCGCTCAGAACATTCAAGTTAGTCACCGGCATTTCCGCGACAATACACCGATAAGCCTTAACTTGATTATAAAATTCGGCCGAGACCGACGCCGCAGTATCTATCACGAACCCAACGCGTAAGGAAACCTTAACCGGCAATAAGCAGCTCTGCTCAAATTCTTCCATATCAGCTACTATCCGGAAAGCCATAATGTTTCCTACTGTTTCACGCCTCGCTACACAAGCGGAATAATTTTTCTGCGCGGGAGTATTCAATTTAAAGAACGAGGCGCAACCTCAGAAGATATACCGGGAGGTTGTGACATATCACACTCAGGAGAACTGCGCTTTCTGTCGGGAAATTTGGCGAGTTGCTCGTCCCCTGTCTGGGTCCTCTAGCCTCCTGCGTTCGGAGCTCGGCTTGGACCCACGTCCTTGACCGGTTATCGTGGTACCTTTTCTTGGGAGTAAATCGGTCCATTGTGACCTGTGTTCGCCTCTAAACTATTTGAAAGACTGTTACTCAAAAGGCTAATCCGTATCATAGAAGACAAACATCTCATTCCTGATTACCAATTCGACTTCAGGTCTGCACACTCTACTATAGAACAGGTTCACCGTGTGGTGGACATTATTAACGCATTCTTCGAGGCAAAAAAGTACTGTAGTGCAGTATTTATCGACGTCAGTCAAGCATTTGATAAAGTTTGGCACAAAGGGCTACTATACAAGCTAAAGAAGTGGCTACCGGACAACCTCTACCTCATATTAAAACCATATTTGCATGGCAGACTGTTCCAAGTAAAGTACGAAGATGCACTAACCGACCTCAACTCTATAAATTCTGGAGTGCCCCAAGGCAGCGTCCTGGGGCCGATCTTATGCACAGCTGACCTACCAACATGCTGACCTACCAACATGCGAAAGAGCTACAATAGCTACATATGCAGATGATACTGTGAAATTAGCCTCAGAGGATGATCCAGTCAGTGCATCCACGCAGTTACAAAATAGCCTAATACCATCCACGATTGGCTAAACAGATGGCGCACAAAAATAAACGAAACAAAATCGGTACACGTCACTTTTACCAAACGACGGGGAATATGCCCACCAATAATACTCAATGGACAGCCGGTACCACAGTCTGACTCAGCAAAATACCTGGGAATGCGTCTCGACAAGGGCCTCACATGGAAGACTCACATATGGAAGAAAAGGCTACAATTAAACACAAAACTCAGCACACATCTCTGGCTACTGGGTAGAATATCAAAACTTCCCTCGATAACAAACTTCTAATATACAACACCATCTTCAAGCCCGTCTGGATGTATGGCATCCAGATTTTGGGAGCGGCATCATCAACCAACATAGCAATAATCAAAAATGCTTCGAACAATCACCAATGCACCATATTATATAACGAATGCAGACATACATACTGACCTAAAAGTGAATTCAGTGAAAAGTGAAATTGTAAAAAACACTGTAAGATACATAAAAAAAACCTTGAGTTATACCCCAACCAACTTGCAAATAACCTACTAGACAGTAGTAAACACAACCGCAGGCTTAAAAGAAACTACACTCTGAACCTGCCCTGCCGTTTCTAGCTGAGAACACTAACTGAAAATAACCTAAATAGTAACAACACCCAAACTGCAACAGAAGACGTATTAATGTATGCGTCTTCTATACAACCCACACTCATACACAATATTTACTTATTGCTTTTATTATTAGCAGATCGTAAATAGTTATTAATAAAATAAAAAATTCCGTCTAGGTCTCTGCTCCCTCTCAGGCTCGTATCTATTATTACGCATGTATACGCGCTCTCACCCACACCGCACAAAGAAAACAAAATTTAAGAGGCGTCATAGTGTGAAAATCTATTGCACAACCCTGAATACAAAACTGCTCAGTGGTTTGTTCCAAAAATTACGTTTATTTAGAATATTTACTGAGAAAAATACTTTCAGGTTAGAAATGGTAAATTATTCCGAGTTTAAATATTAGACATTATTGGAAATTATATAGACAGAATTAGAAATGTAGAATATTTTATGTGGGGTCAGTGTATTGGTAACACTACCACTCATGTATTTCATTATTTTACATAGTTATCATCGTAAAAATGGTTGGTTGGAGTAATGTACCACTTAACTTCAAAACCTCATGAGCCACCTTTGGTAATATCATTAATAATCATTTCACTGAGATTACATTATCACTTGTCTCAGAAATACCAATGTCATCTGTGTCTTCAGTGTGTCTGTGTTTTCATAGCTACACACAAAATTTATAATAACTCACCATTTTTACACCTGTGATGCCAAAAGATCTATTAAAATAATCAACACAAAGTCAAAATGACAGCTGGTTCATATTTCATACCTGATTTATTATTAAATTCATTGGACCTCATATAGTAGCTCCCTTATGTGATATCATTAATGACACTCTATCCACTGGTGAATTCCCAGAAATATTCAAATTATCAAAAATTATTCCCTTTCACTAGAAAGGAAGTAACATGATGTCAATAATTACATGCCTATTTCAATACTAACTGGTCTATCTAAAATCCTAGAAAACGTTGCCTTCAATCAGGTGAATGTCTTTCTTCAAAGTAATAAGTTATTATGCAAATATCAGTTTGGGTTCAGAAGAAAAAATTAATCAATAAAGTCTGACATAGTTTTTTGAACAAACTTTTTGAAACAGTTTGTTGAATTAACCACTATTATCAAAAGCCTGCTCCAGTCCTAAAATAGTACAATGTGGTGCCCTTCAGGGACCTATCCTTGGTCCACATTTTTTTTTATATTTATTAATGATTTGCCACCCAACATTGCCTAACCAGCTCTTTTTGCCAATGATACAAGTTTACTCTTTACTGGAAATTCTAAAGAGAAGATCCTCTCTGTCATAAATTAAACTAACAATAAGGTACTCAACTGGCTATATACAAATAAACTTCTATTGAATACAGAAAAAATTATTATTATGAATTTAAAACCATCCCCAAAGCAATATTATAAACTAGACAGTATAAAACTAAGAACTGTGGTAATAAACAACTCATCCACTAAAATCCTTGGGTATTGGATACATGATCATTTACAGTGGAATATACAGAAATTTAGGTGTTTCTGTTCGACTTTTCCCATGAACAGGATGACATAGGAGGGGACCACCTGGGGCTCCTATACCTTTGTCAGTTATTTGGGTTAAATGTTGTTTTGAAAAGAGGTGTAATTCTTTGTGAGGTAAACTGGGTGAGGGAAATTATAAAGTTATTGGTTGGGAAAGAATTTGGTGGTCAAAGAAACAAGAAATATATGAGTGCCACCAGGCCGCCACCATTGGGGATGTTATTGTACAGGGAGACAACCAGTAAGGTATCAGGTAGAAATGGTTTTTGGAGTTTATGTGTGGCAGAGAAGGAAGTGGTTTGTGTCTTGAATGAAGGAAGTTAGTATTTCTACTGTTGGAGTGATTCATCCACTAAATCAGAAATCCTTTTAGTGACAATTTGGTGACCCAGGACCACAGGTTTTGTAATTTAGGGAGCAGGTAGAAGGTGGGTCTTCTAGGGATTTTTGGAGTGAGGAGCAAAATAGAAGCAGTTGATGATTTTTGAAGCAGGCCATGTGTTTGAACATACTTGTCTGTTTCAGAAGTTATAAAAGGATTGGGGTCAGAAGGGACAGGTTTATAAGTTTTGGCCTCCTCCAGCTGGCAAACTACCATAGCCACATACTTCTCCATTACTACAGAGGAGGAGCCCTTGTCAGCTGGGAGAATGATAATTTTGTTTTTGAGGTTGCCGAGTGTTAGGTTGTTTGGGGAGTTAAGACAGGATATTGTAGTTACATGGGAGACAAGATTGCTGGTAAAGGTTGTTTTCAGGAGGCTGATTACTATATATTTCATTTAATTAAAAACTAAATATAAGATAATATTTATAATTATGACATTTCCACAATGAATACAGAAATTATATTATTTACTGTTTCAGAGAACAGAGAATGTGCACCACACAAGGCATGTGTAAATAACAATTGTATAGATGTATGTGCTGGAACCTGTGGACAAGGAGCATACTGTGAGGCAGAAAACCATGTTCCTGTCTGTTCCTGCCCAACTGGTTTTAAAGGAAATCCATTTATTTCTTGCAGAAAAATGACCGCAGGTAAAAAAAGCTAGGAAAACATATAGCTTTATTTGAATAATAACATGATATGGGTTTAATTTATTATTTTGTTTGTTAATCTATCTTATGCATTATTTGTCTTCTCTCTTACAGTTTAGAATGAAACTTTTGTTAAAATAATGTGTAATACAGTAATCGAGTTCTTGGAAAAGTAAAATATATGACTGATGATATAATATAAGAATGATGTGACACTTTCAAAATAATTGATATGGGCTGTACAGAGAGACCAGTAATTGTGGGCCGGTGGAAGACACAAGCCTTCTTCTTCAGGAAAGGGTACTGCATTATTGCTGGTTGAACAATATGAAATCACTATCAGAGCTTCAAGATGGAAAAAATGAATGTTTATTAAAAACAGGTTCCTATATGGACTTACATGAACTGGAACAATCATGTGCAAGAAACCGAACAAAGCAATTAAAAACTTTAGGTGCCATTCTATCAAATATGATTCTTGCTTTCTTCATATTGGTACAGGAAAAATTGCTACCCCTTCTAAAATTTAGACAACATTAGTGATTTCACAAAGAAAAACAATTTGTAGTGAAAATTTAGGAACATCTGGTTTGTTTAAATGTAGAGTTTATAAGGTCTGAAAAATAAATTGAATTTATTACTCTAGTAATTCAAGAACTACTCTCACAATTTGGTTTGATGACTTTCAATACAGTGTCAACTCCTGTGTAGCCAAGCTTCAAGTTGATGAACAAGTTGCAATCTCAAGAAAAGCAGAAACTTCCTTATTGTGAGCTCCTCAGAATTCTCATCTATTTGACAATTTCTACTATACCTGACAGTATCCATTGTGGCAAGTTATCTGAATGAATTTAAAAACTGCTTTGGTGCTGACATTGGGAAGGCCACCAAAATAATGCTGCAGTAACTGAAGGTTTATTGAAAAAGACAAGCAACTGCCCTGAAGACAAACTCCAGTTTCTTGTATGTGTTGAATATATAACTGATTTCCATGAATTATCAGCAGATGGTTGTGCTGAAATTTGAATATTAATTTTTTTCTGATTAAAAGGCTGCTTGATTATTATTTTAAAAATAACCTTTAATTTACTACTGTGGAATGAATTAAAAAATTAATATATTTTACATCAATAGTCATCTCAGTCATAGCACATCATGCACATGCAGTAATTGTATTATCTTATCGGAGGTCTGCATGTGCACCAACTATATTCATTGCCTAAACCCATATCTGCTTAACATCCACAGATTTCACAATAAGATGGCACATTGCCTAACAACAGGAGAGTAAGAAGCTACCTGTGGACAACCACTACCTACAGAGCACTAAAAAATGAGTTTTTTCTGAAGCAGTTTATCGCTGAACTTGGTATCACTGACTCAGTGAATTGACTACCCATGATTATATGATGTTTACTAGAAACAAATGTATCAATTACAAAGTATTTCAAATGTCTGGAATCATCTTGTGAGCTCTAATAACTTCTTTAGCATAATATGCTAACTGAGGATCACATTACTGATTTCCTAATGAAAGTCTTACCAAAGACAATTTGCTTGTCTGAGTCACCAAATCCTTATATTGATAATAGTTATATTTATTGTATTATTTTTTACAGATGAGCTGTGCAGTCCTAGCCCTTGTGGAAAGAATACAAAGTGTAATGTTGTAAATGATGTGCCAGTATGCAGTTGCCTTCCAGGTTTGTCATAAAGTATATCAATTTCAAAGTTGATTGTGTTGAATATATCAAAATATAATTTCTTAAAAGTATTTAGTTGACCAATTATGAACAGAAAGAAGAACAAATATGTAATACAATTTGATTCAAAAATAATTAAAATAATTCATTTATAAAGTATTGCATATACAATATGGTCCATAATTACTTATGCACATCCAAGTATTTTTAAACATTATTTTCATTAAAATTTCACATTTTTCATCATAAGAGATTTGAATTCAAATACATTGGCTATTTTTGAATTAATTTGTTCAGCATGCTTCTTGTACTTGATGGTATTATATGTTTTTGTTATAGGATTTGAAGGTTCTGCCTTGAAAGGTTGTACACCTGAATGTGAATCAGATCAGGATTGCCGAAATGATCAGTATTGTTCAGGGTATCGTTGCCGTAGTGTTTGTGGGAATCAAGTTTGTGGTCAAGGTGCACTATGTAGGGGAAAAGACCACGTAGCTGTATGCTCTTGTCCTGAAGTAAGTATAAACTCAAGTATTAAACGTTTATGTGAGGTTTGTTGCAACACATTATTGTTTTGCTGATTGAATTTTTTAAAAACATATTTATGTGTCATGAAATGATAACTATTAATTATGCTATGTATTTAAGCATTTCCCCAGTTGGACGCCAAAATATGTAATTAGCTTTTTATGTTGATATATATTTTACTTGTGGCATTAATTTGAAGTAACAAGGTTGATTGACATAAGTGCCAAATGAATAATTAGTTACAATACAAAGATAAACATTTATTGTCATTATCATACAACAAGGATAATCATCTAAGCCTTTAAATTGTGTAAAACATGTTTCATGAAACACAGATTTTAATTCTATAATATGCAAATGTGCAAATGATTTTACTTTTTGGGTGACAGCAATCAATGAATGCACACTATTGATTAACAGTTTTTATTAATTCATTTAATTTGTAGACTGTTATGAAACTACTATGAATCTTTGTCGTTGGAGTAAGTGTGGATTTGAACTGTAAACAAAAAGCAGAACCATAAGCCTTATTATTTAAATTAATTTTCAGTGTGGGTAATCCACACACTATAAATTATTGTAAACTTAATTTCATTAATATAATTGTAACATCCATACATTTGAAGAGGTCCCATCAGGGCAAAACATTGTGTTTAAAATTTTAATATTAATTTTTTTTCTGATTAAATGGCAGCTTGATTATTATTTTAAAAATAACCTTTAATTTACTACTGTGCAATGACTTAAAAAATTAATATATTTTACATCAATAGTCATCTCAGTCATAGCACATCATGCACCTGCAGTAATTGTATTATCTTACCATAGGTCTGCATGTGCACCAACTATATTCATTGTCTCAACCCATACCTGCTTAACATCCACAGATTTCCCAATACTAAGATGGCACATTGCCTAACAACAGGAGAGTATGAAGCTACCTGTGGACAACCACTATCTACAGAGTTTCCTTCCTTTCTCTCTGCTTTTCCCATATGAGAAACCTCAGTGAGTTTTGAGAGGAGTATGCTCCAGGGTCACAAATTTTTGGTGTATTTCAAGAGTTTTCTGATGCTTCTATTGTAACAGTCAGGCAGCTACCTCTGAACCTCATCAAGGCACAGAGACAGGAATGTTGTGTCCATCAAACACCTCTCCATTCATTGGAATAGCATGGCTCAAGTTCCAAGAGTCCAAAATACATTATTCAGGTTCCTCTAAGATTTTCCTTGCATCACATTTAGCAAATTCACAGATAGAATCCCCCCTCCCCCTCTTCCATCTCTCTCTCTCACACACACACATACACTACATTTTTTCATTATTTGAATAAACTTCACAATTGGAGACAACAATTCACACAGTATTTGTTTAGATAAACTCAAAACATAAACTAATATGACATAGTTGGGCTATCACAAACCTATTACTTCAGATAGACCAGACAAAGATGTGAACACTAGTAAATAAAGAAGTAACATGAACCATATTTTAAAAACAAGATTCTCTCAGATACCATTTGTGTCATCATTTAAAGTACATAAACAAAAATATGTCTATAATACACCAACACAATTCACTGGTCTAGTAGGTATGTTCAGCTTTTCATCATTTAACTGAAGGAACAGTTCAATTAAACATAAAAAAAACTCTCGGATGGTAGCATTAATAGCATCTTGGACCTTATGTTTGCAGGTAGTGCTCAGGCTAAGTTTGAGAAATTGAAATTTCACATATTGAGTAATAATTGTCAAAGAGCAATAACTCAGAAATTTCAACAAACTATAAATTGGCTGGAGGTTGAAGAAAGAGTGTGGTATACAACTGTAATCTGAACATTTACTCCATAAAAAAATCTTATGAACTGTGATTCTTCAAAAATATTCTGGACAGAGTAATAAAGATTAAATTTAATATTGTTCATTATTTTAATTCAAATCAATGATTGATACATTTTAGTATCTCCACCATTACAGAGTTGGGGTTCGGTTCAGTTCTTTTCAAGGATAAATGTATCAGTATCAGTCTAATATGAAATTTTATGGATGAACAGAAATTCTACCTTTTCTAATCAAATAAAAGTGTTTGGGGATGTGTATCTATGGTTACAATTTCAATCAAACTTTGTACACTTAACTTACCCTGTGGGGATAAGACATCCATGAAATACTTAGGGGTTGGGATGAAAGTGGGTGGCATTTTATAAAAATGGCTAATATTAACATCAAATAAAGTTTACCAGGTCACTAATATTGATAGTGCCACTATCTATGTTGTTAGCATCTCATTTCAACACCTAATGGCATGATAGGGGAGCAACCATAGGGCTGCAGATGGAAGGATGTAACACAAAAACAATTAGTAAACAAGATATATTGGTATTGAGTCTAGTGTTGTGGAAGGCGGTGAGTCTAGCCCTGACATTCTCCATGCCGATTAATTTGAAAATCAGCCCCTACATGTGGAGTTACACAAAGTTCCACATACACTCATATATATATATGGAGAAATTTCAACTAAACTTTGTACACATTCTGAGAACAAACACTGTGGGCTCGGGGGGGAAATAACCCTTAGAGGTTGGAGGTCAGGGGTGTAATTTAATAAAATGATAAAATGTCTAATATTAGGGACAAATAAAATACTTTTCAGGTTCAATGAGATTGGCAGAAAGATAGCTAAATATATTTTATTAATTCCATTAGTCCTTGGTTGAGGAAATAGTATTTATACTAAATGAAATTACAACTTGTTATTAAAATCTAAGATATGTTAACCTATATATGTTAACAAACTTTTTTCTGTAAAATATAATTAATACTTTATAATAATAGCAAGTTAATTAATAGCTTTAAAGGCAATTTAATAACAATGGAACAAAGAAAATGGATTTAACATTACTAATAGTACATTTTTAAAAATTTGCAGAGAATGCTTGCATGATATATATAATCACTTCTTTTGACTGCATTTAGCTATTTTCTTATTATTAATTTTTCAAAACATCCATTTATTTTTCATTATAAAAACTTATTCCTGCACGGTGAATACTTTTCTGGTAGAGACAAAGGCAATGCTTGTCTGATCTTACAGCTCAGCTGATTGATTTCTAGGCTCATATTCATGAAATTCACTACTTGTTTAAACAGGTGCATGCTTTGTTTTATAAACCTTAAAATTTAATGATTGTATACACTCCATAGTTAGAATATTTAAACTTTCAGAGAAAGGTTTACAACTAGATCTATCAACCATACTATAAATACTTTAATTCTGTAACTGATGTGATATTTTATGATCTTACGTTGTCAAAATTAATCATGATGCTATTATTTTTCCTTTGGTTGGGTGAGAATACATCTGCCAGGTGTTCAGCAAATAAGTCTGTTTTTTATTTATTCTCTCTAGCCCATGATCCTTTGTTGTTTCTAAGAGGAGGAATGGACATTATTGGTCTCTTAATCTTCTTGGTTGCTTTCCATATTGAATAGTTTGTTTCTTTGTAGGCTGATAATTCCTGTAGGTAGGAGTTTATAGATTCTTCTTTAAACTTTTGTATTTTTCATCTCAGCTTTTCAGTTTTGTTATAAAGTATTGTTTTGTCTACTGGGTCTCTTGATTGTTGCCATTTTATTTTGACAAGTTCTCTAAACTCTGCTGGATAGTTTATTTCTTTTGTTATGTGAGGTCTTATTTTGGTGTTGTTATAAGCCATTTTTGAGTAAGCCTGGTGAAGATTTTGACTTTTTCTTCAAGTTGTTTGGCTGTTCTAAGGCAGACATTCAGTTGGATATTGTTCTGGAGATCTATTGAAAGCTTTCCCACTCAGTAGTTTTGTTAGTTAGGCTGGCTCAGGTTTCCCTTTTTATTATCCTTTCACTCAGTGTTAAAATAACTCCTGAATGATTGGAGTCCAAATCAAATTCTCTTCACCTTCGATGAAGTTGGATGCTACTTTTCTCATAATGAAGAATCTCGTAGATCAGGGTTTTTATCAATATCTGTGGGTCAGTACATAGGTTTACCTGTTGAGTGATAATTGCAATTCATTTCTTGAACTGCTTTCCTTAATTCTATTCCTTTCATTGTGGATAATTTAGACCCCCAGTCTATATGTTAGGAGTTGAATCTTTCTCCTAATTGTCTCAGGAGAGTTAGGTAGTCTTCTTTTTTCATGTTGTGTCTTGGTGAACAGTAAATAGCCCCAACTATCAACTTTTGTTTTGTTGTCCAGATTCCAACCACTGTTCTCTCTTTGCAGATGAAATTCATCAAAATGTTTGATCGTTTATTTTATTACAATTGCACTGCCACCCGTGGCTTTGACATCTGGATGGCTATTGTGATATGTTTTGTATCCTCTTATTTTGTCATATGTGTCTCTGAGATGAGGCAAACGCCTATATCTTGTGTAGGCTCGGATTTACTGGACGGAACGAACCACCATATGTATTAGAAAAACTTCAAGATCATGTTTCTTTGTTTAGAATGCCATTGGCATTCCATGTTGCAATACGTAGGTATTTTTGTTGAAGTTGATGTTGCAGCTGACTAATCATCGTCTGCTCTGAAATTTGCGTCGGTTGCAATGCTTGTGAGGCACCATTATTCTGCTGATCCATGTTTCGCTCTGTGAAGCCAACCAGCTAGCTGCCTGACCTGATTTACGACGCTCACGGAGTCACTTATTTTAGTCAATTAAATTAACTGATATTTGTCAGTTATCACATGCGTAATTATCACTCGTATTTAGCTATTATGTATTTAAATATTATTTGTTCATTGTCTTTGATCTCAGTAAGCCACCGCACTTTATTGTGTCGCGTATAAATGACACGTCCGCTCTCTTCGCAGTCGCTCGCGACTAATCCAAATGAATATTTATTTCGACCATATCTTTTGTTTTCAATTCTAGGACAAATATGGCATACCAAAATTGTGTTATTAATCAGTAGTATTGTCGGAATGTATTGTTGGTATTTAGTTCACGACGGCGCTAACAGATCTCGCCAGTGTTTCTGTAAAACAGTTCAGCCATGTTATAGTGTAAAATACAACAGTTGCCATTTCCACTGTATCAGACATCTTGAAAAGAAAGTTCTTAACCTTCACAAAATTATTGTCCAATAATCACTAGGTATAATGTTCACTTGTTTCCTGTCGATCTTATGAATAATTCTAGCACAGTTGTTCATTTCTCGTTTACCGCTGACATCATGTGTAATAAATTTAAACGTTCTGGACATAAAGCAAGGTGTAAAACCGAGAAGCCAGGCAATGTTCGCCGTATTCAAACAGATAACGCACGGCAAATTGAAAACAATTTTATTGGGGAAATCCGTACTGAAAAACGCAGGAAACATAGATGCGATGTACTAGTGAAAATAAACTTATTCCGATCAGCGAAATAAAATTGCAAAAGCTAGAAAGAACATTATACGGGGCTGATTCTGAAAGACTCAATAATGTGATCGGTTGTTTTTATGAAATGTTTATTATAAGGGTAAATCTACCACTGGTGAGATATATGTAGTTAGACAGCTGAGCGACCTCTATTAGCAAAAAGAATTGGGAATATAACATGGCTGAACGAGCAGATGTAGATATCATTGTAGGAGAAACTATGTCATTTAATCTAGTTAGTAAGTTTCCGGAACTATTTCAAGGGTTATAAGATTCCTTATATAATTAGATTGAAAGATAGTTCAAAACCACATGTTCTCACAACACCATGTAGTGTTCCAATCCCAATGTTAGACAAAATGAAAAAGAATTAAATTCAATGGTTTTATCAGGAGTGATTGAACCAGTTGAGGAACCAAGTGATTGGTGTGCAAGTTTGGTGACTGTTCCCAAACCAAATGGTGACATTAGAATGTGCGTTGATTACGTGCAGCTAAATAAATATGTTAAAAGAGAAATTCATCCCAAGCCAATAACAGAAAAATGTTGTCCCCTTGGGTCCAATTCACCCCTACAGGAAGGTCGATACATAAAAATAATGCAAAGGGTGCTGGGGTCCGGTATTGTTGAATTACTCTATTATGTGCTGTGTATTTTGGTTATTGCATATTACAGGCTTCTTCGCTGTTGTGAAGTGAAGGTATTTTCACAGAAACAAGGGTAATTGTGGTAACAAACCAAATAAATCATGTTACCTTATTACTCTGTAACAAGCCACCAGAGGCCATAAGATCCCTTTTACTAAAATACTTGGAAGGTATCCCTGAACAATCTTTGAAAGTTTGTTGGTTGAGCTAATTCACCCTGTATTTTGAATAGCACTGGTTATGTTTCTCAACACAGGTATCCAAGGCACATAAACACTTGAACTTTATATTCTTTCAGTCTTGATGTTTAATAATAGAACTGCATATTAGTTTTATACATCTTGGAATTAATGATTGAATGAAAGAACAGAGGCAGATTTATTTGTTGTGCTAGATCAGCTGTCTGCCAACCATATTTTGTTTCTTTATTATTTCTATTGCAATTGTTGATTACAACATGCTCGAGCTTACATGCATATTCATATTCTAGCAGAATTCATATATGAACTGCTGAGTCTAGTTATAAAATTACAATATATTAAGTAGAAGTTCAGAGCCTAGGGCTGTGGGTGGAAGGAAGTGATAAAATAATGAAAAAATTCCAATATTGGTGTCAATTATACAGTTTTTCAACTTATTTACTTAAATATTGATATTCACTGTACCTGTTAAGTGAACAACTTCCTCAACATAGAGGAATGGGGCTTAGGAGCATACTGTTATTTTTAAATATTGATGAATAATGACACTCCCAATGCTAGTTGTTAACTTAAACTATTTTTGGCTCCCTTATGGTAGCAGTAGTATGTTTGACTCTGTTAAAGTAATGGGAGAGTATTTTTCTTTCTCGTAATACAGGGTAATATTTTTAGATTTTAGGTGGCAGGCATATTAAAATACCAGAAGAATTCTTGTCTCAGTTAAGTTGAAGTTCATGTCCCATTTGCATAAGCTGGGTAGAGACATTAATGAATAATTTCAGAATCTGGGGTGTCTTTAAGGCTTTAAGGAGGGTCATTGGTCCAAATTGTTGGATTTGTGACTTAGGGCATGAGCAGCTATTGGAAATTGGGTTTTTGCTGAACTGCATCTTTGAGAACTCTCCTTCCAGCACATCTTACAGTCTAGGCAAAGTCCTGGAATAGACATCCTCTAATATTAATAATATGAATGATAGCCAAATACAGACAAAAAAGTAATAATATAAATTCTACACAACGTTTCTGGGATCCTTGTCCGTTTCTTCAGGTGCTTAGAAGAGTCTAGAGTGAAACAAAAGTTTTGAGTTTTGTCAACTGACCAGTGCAGTTGTGTCACTCTAGGCTCTTCTTATCACCTGAGAAATGGACAATGATCCCAGAAACATGAGGTATTTATATTACCACTTATTTTGTCTGGACCAACTCTTGATTTCAGGTAAGTTGAGTTCGCAATCTCTCTTTCCTATCTAAATGTATTATTTGATTTGACCTCATCACATTTGCGTTTTGTAATAATTGAATTTGGTGAAGTAAAATTCATAGCACTCCAGAATGTAAAACCTATTACAAATGTGCTAGTGAAACAAAATAATCACTAGAACTATTAAATCTTTAATTCCGTCAAAATTATGCCTATATCAAGCAACTTTAGCTTGAAAGAATTTTATACATCATACATACTAAGTAGTTGTTCTTGAATTTAATTGTAGAATGAATTTTACTATTATAATAATGTTAATTTTCTTTCTAGGGTTTTATTGGAAATCCTCAAAGCCTATGTAGGCCTGAATGTTATGAAAGTAATGATTGTGGCTCATCTAGTCTTTCATGTTGGAATGGAAGATGCATTAATATTTGTGAAAATGCCTGTGGAATAGGAGCTACCTGCAAAGTTCAAAAAAACACAGCAATCTGTAGTTGTCCAAAAGGGTTCACTGGAAATCCATTTCGGAAATGTAAACCATTTTCTGATGGTATGTACATCTTGACATATTAAAAATGAAGCATTGATTGTCTACTATTTAGTGGAAGGAAGAAATAAACATTTATTATTTCAGCCTTAAAGAAAACTAGCAAAATTAAACATTTTGTAGGTTGAATACAGTATAATAGGTTATATTATTAATATTTTTTGAAACTACAGTTTCTTTTTTTTTATCATTTTGATATGATTATTGTATTGATGATGAAGGAAGAAATACCAGATGAATTGTTGAACTGAAAATTTCTTATTCTGAACTTCCTTACAATAATAACACAATAAAAACTTTTGTAACAATAATAGTACTACATACATCACAATCATAATCTCTTTTGAAGAGTTGACAGGCTGTGAATCAATGGCATATCATATAGAGAGCAGCTGACTTACCTTTAATTGACAGACATATCAGGTTTTTGAGGGCCTAAGTCCCTTCCTCAGGACAATAGGACTGAACATCATGCTGGCCGACTACACACTTCACAACATTTAGTCCTACTGTTCTGACGAAGGCCTAGGTCCTTGAAAATTTGAGAAGTTATTGCTTCTCTTTCTGGAAGAAAGCCCTTTTCTTCAGTAAAGTAGGGCTGATTGTTGTACTGACTAGCTGGACAGTTCACAACATTCAGGCCTACTGTCTGAGAATTGAATTTTGTGTCATTTCTAGCTTGTCGGTTTAAGGTAAGTCAGCTGCTCTCTGTCCGTCTTACCTGTCCAGATGATTACCTTATTTTGTCATGTATGCTACACACCTTTTGTTCCCAAAAAATGAGATGAGCATAATACTTGAACATAGTCATTGGGTTTCAGCCTTTGCTATATCTTTTGAGAAACACAACATTTCCATAGCTACCTTCGACAATGCTGTGAGGTGACTGTTGCCGAGATTGCGTCAGCCCCATTTATATTTAGTTGTTTGTTCCCCTCCACTGGGCTCCTCCATAGATCGACCACCTCACTTTCTATATTCATCAAATTCACTAGGAAATATTTATTCACACGAAATACATGTTTCCTGTACAAATTCAGAAAGCATTTTTTCAGATGGTCCTTAATCACAGAAAGAGGACAGTGATTTTGGATTATTTTTAGACCTTGTGAATGTTGCCTTGGTAGTTTTAGATGGTTCTCTTATAGGTAATATTAATACATTGAAAAAGAAAATATATTTTGGGGGAAAAAAACGAATTTTTTTGCTTAAAGTAAAGTGGAAGGGAATCATGCAGCAGAAGTAAAGTATGTTTCCGAATCTAGTAAGAAAATAAAACTTAATTACATAAATAATATTGGGAAGTGTATGGTTATATTGTAGGTAAGATAATTTGAATACGTATGCTGTGTCCTCAGAAATGTTTTGGTTTAAGGCAATATAAATTGCAAAGGAATTGGGAATCGACTGAAATATTTCAAAGCCAGAAGAGCACTACAATAGCTTAACATTTGCTAATGGTTAATGAACACTAAATTATGCAAATTCAGAATTATTTCATCTGATTATGGCATGAATAGTCATATTTAATCGGACAAATCAGCTGTTAAAGTCTGTCTTATTTTGATGTGCTTCTCAAACTTTTCTGGTCTTCTTACTTTCTGCACCTCACTGTGTGGGGCATAGTACTGCAAAGGGTTAATGAAAAACAATAACAAAGGGAATAAACTTTTGATGAAGTATTGTGGCTCCGGATTGATAAAAGGATGTATAAAGAGCTCATTTTAGATTTTTTGAAGTCTTAATGGGGAAAACATGCTGGAGCCAAACTTAATTGACTTGGCAGTTTCCATTGCCATTTAATTGATATTTTGAGAAGGCAACTCAAGGAGAATAATGGATACATTGTAGTAATTCCTGGAGTCTGTACTTCTTTCCTGCAACATGTACTAAGTGTCATTAAATGTTCAAAAAATGGATAGCAAAAATGAATCATAAAGTTACACCAACTGACAGAATTAAAAAATCTGTATATCTGTCATATCTGAGAGTGGATTATATCAGTATAATTACAAGGGAATTCATCATTTGCAGCTTTTAAAAATGTTGCATTCTGAATGCCAGTGATGGTTTTCTCAGTCAACTTTTGTAATTAATTTTTTTTGTGTGTTTATTGTTTGTAACTATCAACAACCTCAGTTAAGTTAAATTTCTAATTAAAATTCTTGTAAATAATTATAAACTATGAACCAATCTTTCTTTGCACCACATTCATTTTTCATTCAATACTAGAATAATTGATTGTTGGTAGAAGGTTGCAGTATAGAAATTATTTTATAATCTTGATTAGTAACTTTCACCTTACTAAATCATCCCTACTAAGCAAAGAAAATACATATTTTTAAACTGCTTCCTAGTTCAAAAATTTTGGGATATGTTTCCTTGTCCTCAAATTGTGCACTGTTAACCACTCAATTTTAAAGAGGCTTTGTTGAATACAGTGTGCAGGTCTTGGTCCTCAGACCATTGCTATTTATTATGTTCATTAATGACATAAACTGTTTTCAGGATTGTGAATTAATAAAAGTTGCAAATGATTCCACTGAAACAAATTAGTTGATGTTGTTAGGGAAACTTCCCGGTCTGCACTAGATCATATTGTTTCCTAATACAAATTCAATAACCTTAGCACAAAAGTCAGCAAGGCTAGATTAATAAAATTTAAACTGCCAAGGAACAACAATTAAGCAAACTTTATGGTTAATGCAAAAAGTCATCATATATTTTAAAACAAATGTCAGAGTCAGAGATTTCTAGGATTTGCTTAAAATTTTACCTGGAAGGATCAAATTGACTATGTCTGTGATAACACCATTAAGTACATTTAATTGATTAAGATTCTAGTCAATTGCTTACTACAGAACATACTAAAAACAGAGTGCTATGGCACAATAACCCCACATATTTTGTATTGGATGGAAGTATTGGCTGGTTATGCAGGTACACATATCAATGGATTGTTTACTATACAGAAAAGACTATCAGCATATATATAAAGTAAAATCTCTGCATAGTTGTATACCAATTTATAAAACAGAAAAAAATATTTACAACCATTTCAGTCTATATTTACAATGCCATAATAATGTTCAAATCAAAGTGCAATACAATTCCAATAAATAAGGACATTCACAAGCTTAACTCTAAAAATAAAACTGACTACATTTCAAAGTAGGGAGCAATAAACATCATCAAAAGAGGACCCATATAAGAAAGATACTTTGTTTTACAATAAGTTCCATCATGAGATCAAATTTAAAAACTTGACTATGTGATCTTTCCTTTTATAGTAAAAACGAATGTATAAATTGATTGTTTCTGTAAATAGTACAGGAAGTTACTCTTTAAAAATATAATTTTGTATCAAAATTATTGTTTTCATTAGGCCTAACTGACTATTCCAAAATCTTTTATATAAAAGTACTAATTATTTTTAGTGTTACTATGCATTCAACTGACTATACCTAAACATATCTATTCACGTACTACTGGCAATTAAAACATTGGTATTAATTCATATTCTTGAATTGCAATATGCCTTTATCTTTTCTAATAATCTTCGATTTGGTTTAGAAACTATTTTTTTTTTAAAAAAAGTAGGATTTAAATATAATACATATGAAATTAAAAGTAGCTATTTTATAATCAGGTGATACTTTACAAACAGAAATGAATACAATAATATATTGATAAAGCATTTTGCTAATTAGATAAATAAGTAGCCAAATAACAAACAAAATATAAATGTTAAATAAATAAGAACAACAACACACCCCACAAACCAGGTGACACATCTTATCTCAAATAATCCTCTTCAAGAGCATATAATGTAAATGTAATTAATTGTCTGTATTTATTAATTCTGAGGATTTATGATTTTATGAAATATAAATAATAAAATATGAACCTTCGCTGCTCATGTTATGCAACCCATAATGTGTTGATTAACAATCATTTTTTATAAATACATGAAAGCAAACGAATTAGCCAGAAATAATATAATAGCAGACAGAAAGAAAAATACATTTCGGCCTCAATGTAGGACTTTATCAAGTGTACAGCGGAGTGTTGAATTGTGTAGAATTTCCATGTAAATGCACAAAAAATTGAATTAAATATTTAATTTTTAATGTAATGTCTATAAATATAACATGTATAACTATAACTTACGGTTTTATTTGACAGATGATTTGTGTAATCCTAATCCCTGTGGGACAAATGCTGATTGCGTACCAGGTCATGATAACCTTGGGAATCCCAGACCAGTGTGCACTTGCCCTAAAGGTTTTAATGGAAATGCACTACAAAGTTGTAGGCGAGGGGAATGTGTTGCTGATGAAGACTGCAACAGTGATAAAAGGTGTAATTTGTTGACATACACTTGTGAATATGTGTGTAAAGGACAGTGTGGTTTAAATGCTGAATGTGCAGCACGAAACCATACTCCTTTATGTTCCTGCCCTTCTGGGTACACAGGAGATGCATTATCCAAGTGTTTTCCTGTCTCCAATAAATCCCGTTTCTTCCGTTACTAAACTTTTGGAAGCTTCAGAGCTATAAGTTATAATAAATGTTACTAATGTTAACATATTAAAACTTTAAACACAATATTTTTGTAGAACTGATACAGGAAAAGTATAATACAGAAATTGTGATTTATCATTTCATGATTTTTCTAAAAGCAGAGAAATAATATGACCATTAAATTGAAAGGCATTGCTAATTATCAGGTTACAATTACTGATATAATTTTAGAAATGCCAAGGAATCAGCTCTTATTATTAAGATATTTTTAAGAATTATGTATATTATAAATTAACTCAACTTTGATGTATGAATTTTGTAAATAAATTGATTCTTATAAAAGTTAAAAACAATAAGTGTTTATTGATTACTGTAAGCAATATAATAAATGCTAGTGTTAAACAATTTGCTGCAATGAAAAACATTGAATGAAACATGACTTATAATGAATGAAGTTCTCTCGGGATTCCAACCGGGTAGCGTAGTTATGTAAACACAACGTTTCGATGGCTTGCACCGCCATCTTCTTCAGGTGAAGTGCCGTTTGCAGAAGATTGGGCTGTATTTATACCGCCCCGTCTGTGGTACCAGTGATCGGGATGTTTCTATTGGCTCTGGTCCGTAGGTGGTAGGGGTGGGCAGCTGGTGGTATCCCCTCCCCGTTGCCTCTTTGGATCGTTGCAACCGCCTCCGGTAACCTCGGCGCGTCCGTTGCCGCGTTAGCGGTTGTACCCCCTGGAGTGCCCGGTCCGTTCCTCGGCGTACGAGACGCCCGTAGCATGGCGACGGCCGGTGCCCAGGCCTTGCTCAACTGGTAGCCAGTGTCCCTATTTATGAGCTCGCTGTGGGTAGTTTTGATAGCCACAGCTTCCATAAGTATACTCAGCCGTGGCGGAACACGCACTAATGTCGGGCCACCGAATTGACTTCCAGAACACCAAGATACTGGACCCAGCTAGTAATTACTGGGAGAGTATACTTATGGAAGCTGTGGCTATCAAAACTACCCACAGCGAGCTCATAAATAGGGACACTGGCTACCAGTTGAGCAAGGCCTGGGCACCGGCCGTCGCCATGCTACGGGCGTCTCGTACGCCGAGGAACGGACCGGGCACTCCAGGGGGTACAACCGCTAACGCGGCAACGGACGCGCCGAGGTTACCGGAGGCGGTTGCAACGATCCAAAGAGGCAACGGGGAGGGGATACCACCAGCTGCCCACCCCTACCACCTACGGACCAGAGCCAATAGAAACATCCCGATCACTGGTACCACAGACGGGGCGGTATAAATACAGCCCAATCTTCTGCAAACGGCACTTCACCTGAAGAAGATGGCGGTGCAAGCCATCGAAACGTTGTGTTTACATAACTACGCTACCCGGTTGGAATCCCGAGAGAACTTCATTCAGCAACTACACCGGGAAAACCTACGTTCCTTATTATGACTTATAATGTTTTATTTTGTACAATGGTTTGAGGTACCCAGCCAGAATCTGTCACCAGAATTTATAAATGAAGATTATATATGTTTTGTAAAGATAGGACAGAGTGGTATAGACTGTGGCTAGCCTTGGTGTGAAAGGTGTGGTTCATGAGTGAAGAATAGACTGTTCTTGCACTGCATTGTAAGAAATTTTGTTATTAAGTGGGTCATTATTTTGTTACCAATACAATTTTATTTTGACACTAGTAGTTTGTTGATTCATTTAAGTTTTATAAATCTTATTTCTTGTCATTTTTTTCCTTTGTTAATATATAGGAAATAAACTAAAGATTTTAATAAAAGATTCTCACTTGATGAACTGAGTCAATTGTTTATTAAAACAATATTTCAGACAAAATTTATCTCTACCATCATCAGATGATTCCCACTATGAATTTTGCTGAATAATAAACAATTGATAAACTGAGAATCTTTTATTTAATCATTATACTGGGAAAGCTTTTATTATTTTAATTAACTAATATTTTGTCATATACACATTTTAATAACATTTTAAATTTTTAGGTGCTCACAGTTGCTATAGAAAATTCTCCTATTTCAATAACATTTTATTCGATGCTAGCATTAATATTAGACAAAAAAGTAATTAACTTGGCACTAATTTCTTGGTCATTTCAAATATTTTATAATTAACCCCAAAAGAACATAAGACTTTGCAGTATCACTGTTCATCTCAATGACTATTGAAAAACAATTGATTAGACACTAATAACTAACTTTTTTGACCATTTTTCACCCCTCCCATGAATGTCACTATATGACTTAGGAAACTGAAAAATTCCAAATTCAGCACCAATACTGATCATATTGAGCGTTTGATAATGTTTTTTGCATGTGAAGGGGGCTGAACTTTTCAACTTTATGGTCATGATGAATGTCAGAATTCATTAGCAATTTGGAATAAAACAACAACAGACTTAATGATTAAAGATTTAAGGTTTTCCTGGCAAATAGAATTAAGAAAAGCTTATTGGGTTTCCATCTGGGTAATACCAGTAAATAGCAACGTTTTGAAGGCTAGCACTGCCATCTTCTTCTGGGGTCAAGTGTCCAACGCTGCTCAAGCGCCTGTCGATATACCTCCTAGCAGACGAGAATCCAGAGCTGGCGTTAACCAGAATGTCAGTATTATATTTGTGGGATACAGTCAGTGGTTATGTGTTGAGACTTTGGTTTGTGGCTGTGGCAGGTTATGAATACATAAGTAGATGTTACATTTATTCACATACTTATACAAAAGTCACTTTTGATCGAACGACCAGGAAGGAGTGGGCTCCACGTGTGTTGCAAGTCGGGGATGGATTGATCTGTGGGAGCTTCTGTTTGGAGGACAAAGGTTGAGGTTCTAACAGATGGAGAGTGGACGCTTTGAGGGTGGTGAAAACCCCCACAAATTCATTTACCTCCAAATCTATAGAATCCAAATGTTTGCATTATTTTGTATCACTTGCTTACACTCCTACCCCTGAACTTTAACTTAATCTGAATGGTGAATATCAGTATTAAATTCAGCAGTCCCATTAGTCAGGATTTGACAACAACATTAATTTTTTCAAATTATATTTATGTAACCTCCTTCATCCCGAGGTGTTGAATGTAGATAGTAATTAAATCAAAGATGACAATATTAATCTGAGTGGTCTTGAAAACTATTTATTCAATGCTAATATTAGCTGTTTTCACCAGTTTTTAAAATTCTTCTTCCTACCTCCGCACTACAATGGTGCTTATTCCGTGTTTGTTCCTAGATCATAAGTAATGTGTACAAATGTTGGTTAAAGTTTCTCTACAAGTTTAAATTTGTATGCAGAACAAATATGTCCATTTTTATACATTAAACTAGCAGAGTGCCAGAATTACCTGGATATTTACTTATTTAGACTGGAAAAGAGTTTAATTTCACGCCAATATCTTGGTTAGTTTATATAAGGCCCCATTCACCCTGCTACATACCAACTGGGGCAGAATATGTGACTTAACCAGTACTTTGAGTGTTTATTTATCATAATGACACAGAAAACAATGGAAATAATTTTAGATGACTTTTCCTTGCTTAATGAACACCACAATTACCATCACCAGTTTAAGGGTGCTGAGCATCAACTTAACTTTAATAGGCATAGACAGAATAATTAAGAGTAATATTGACCTTTCTGAAAGATAGTACTGGTCCATTGTAGTCAGATCAATCTGGATTTATGTTGTTTTTTTTAGGGCAACAGGCTACATGAGGGTGATCCACATTGGGCAACTCCCCTTTAATAGCATAGGAAGGGATTTGAAAGGGGGGATGCGGAAGGGTACAGGAAGGTAGCCAAGGGTTTACTAGGGCCCCCGGGCTATATTTTAAGGATTCTAACTGGCATTCGCTTAAAGAAATGCGGGAAAAACCCTAGGAAAACCTGCATCAGGTAGGTCGGGCATTAGGTATTTGTCCCACGCCCTTCCGATAGCGTGAGAGGAGCTTGCTGTGGGGGCGCAGCATTCACTTCTCCGTGCCTCGACCAGTTTAGGAGGCAGCTGGCCAACTATTCCAATGGGAATAACGGACAACTCTTACCGTATGCCCAAGGTCTGTGACCCCGAAACATACACCTCTCAAAACAGGCCGAGGTGCCTCAGCTTGTGGGAACCTTAGTTCAAAAACGGAGAGGAAAAGGCTTACCCAAAGGTAGCCCCTTCGTATCTCTCCTAAAAGGTTCTGCCTGCGAGAGAACATCCCTCGCAGGTTACCTGCGAGAGAAACCTCTCGCAGGCTTATGGGTTTCTGGATTTATGATGGCTGTAATTATTATTGAATATTTATTTTGCAGGATAAACTATGAGAGAAAACCAAAATTCACTATTGAAGTCGCTGCGTAGAATAATTTCACTACCTTTGTAAATATACCTTATATTAGAACTAAAACATAATACATCTTTTTCAAAAATATAAAAATTAAATAAAATAGCCGAATGACAGAAAAAATGAAGTAATGATATAAATACCTTACAATGTGTCTGAAATCCTTGCTCCTTTTGTCTGGTGATCAAAATAATTCTGGAACAGTACCTGGTGTCAACGTCCAAAATCTTAGGTACAGATACCATTACAGAATTATATCATAAATGCTTCATATTAAATCCAACATCACAGCAATTAACATGCAAAATGATGCTATGAAACTCAACAATTCCTATGATCCCTTATTTTTACACTAACCTCTCTGATTTTCTACTTTCATTGCATTTTAGCTGTCAACTAGATTATGTGGTTGTCATACTGTTTTTGATCAACTGACAAAAGGGACAAGGATTCCAGAAACGTTGTGTAATATTTATCTCATCACTTATTTAGAATTATTTCCATTATTCAAACTGGAGAGTGGGACAAATTAAAATAATTTTAAAAGAAGTCAATACAACTACCACATTTCTGAAATTGATATGAATATTTATGTGCTTTTATTGGGTTGTTTCCTCAAAGGCAGATTAACTTACACAATAATAAGACTGCTGCCCTGATCTGCATAGAAACTTCTTTCAGTAGTGAAGTAAAGGAAGTTAAAGTTGTTTTGAGTCAATGCTAATAACATTAATATAAGTTGATACAGAAGAAATAATATTTCAATTCCAGTTTTGTTTCTTATAGATAGAATGATTTGGTAGTATATATTTACATTTGACTTTCCAGTTAACCCTGAGTTTCATTCGCCAGTGAGCAGTCATACCGTGAGGTCAAGTTTTTTGTTATGTTGAGAGGGCAGCCTGTGTTGAAGTTCAAGGGAAAGAAAGGACATGTGAATAGTGTGATGTTTATTCATGAAAGATATTTTTTATTAAATATATCAGAAATATATTGGTGTAGTTGAAACTCAGTAATATGCTGACTCATTACCTGTTCAGATTGCTGTGATATCTTAGGGCTCATTTACTTTCTTATATTTGGATTCTAAACCACTGCTTAACCGATATATAATCTAATATTCCAGTAATTCTTAGTACAATCAATATTGTAGCGCGATTTATATTTTAACTGCAATATCAGACGCTTCCGTTCTTAGATGCGGAAGCTCAAACAGATGAATTGTTGAAATTAGTGTAGTTGAAGGACACACGCTGTGGTACGGAGCGAGACGTATACTTACTCTCGTGCTGGCGGCCAGAGATCAACGTGCGCAGAAGTTTTTCTAAGGAGTAGCCATCTAGGAGCGGGAACACGTGGCATGGTAAGCTGTTCGCGCAACAAGCGACTGAGTGCAGAGTTTTAATTGCCTTCAAATTACCTCACGGTGAACCTTGAGTCATGCGCTAGCCGGTGATAAACATTTAAAAACTTTAATTTTATTATTGTTATACTTTAAATCCAAGTTGTGTATTTTATTATAAATATTTAACTTAATTTAATTTTTCTTTTCATATGTTACGCCACATAATTGTCGCCGTAACGTGGGCCGAATTTTTAATATTAGGTTTTTTAATTTATTTTCGTAAAGGGGATATTTCTGTACTGAGTGATTGTTACGAGAACAGTTCAATTGATGAACCATTTCAAACGCTATTTTGTGATTTGTTTTACGTAGATGAGCAGCGTGAACTCCAGTCACATATTATTTTGTATTATTCTCTTTTTCACACATTTACTATTCTGAAGGTATTTATGTCTGAGAGTGTGTAATTGTTATGTGAGCATATTTTGTGGGAATGAATGTTGTTTTTTTTATGTTCTTTTGTGCTTGATACATGTATTAGAATCGCGGATTCATGTATATAGTATTCGTTAATCTGGTAGAACCGCGTATAGGTATCTCGATATCGGTTTATATTGTTGCATGTTAGGTTTGGTAAAATCGCGGTTTAATCATTTAATTTTCGGTGGATCTGTGTTTTATAAAGGCGCGTAAACTGTAGTAAAATTTAAATACGTACAATTGATATCGTTTATGAGATTACGATCGGGAATGGAAACAACTGAAGTAGGCCCTACAATGGAACAAAATGGCTAGGAGATGCCGGAGTTAGTCGTGATCCACGCAAACTGAGAGCACGAATAATATGATGTGGCTATTAAATCAGTTAAAGGAAATGCGAGAAGCCGATAAACGAGAATTAAACGAAAGGTTCACGCACAAAACAAAAGGATTGATAAAATGAACAAAAAGTTAGATGGATGAAGTTTTCTCGGGATTCCAACCGGGTAGCGTAGCTTTGTAAACACAACGTTTCGATGGCTTGCACCGCCATCTTCTTCAAGTGAAGTGCCGTTTGAAGAAGGTATTTATACAGACCCACCATTGCCCACCCCTACCACCTACGGACCAGAGCCAATGGAAACATCCCGTGCCCTGGTACCACAGACGGGGCTGTATAAATACAGCCCTACCTTCTTCAAACGGCACTTCACCTGAAGAAGATGGCGGTGCAAGCCATCGAAACATTGTGTTTACAAAACTACGCTACCCGGTTGGAATCCCGAGAAAACTTCATCCAGCAACTACACCGGGAAAACCTACGTTCCTTACAGAAAAGTTAGATGTTACAGCAGAACAACAAGCGGATAATATAGAAATATTACGAAAATTTGAGGAGTTAAACAACAGTTTAGGCTAGCGAGGAAATTCGATGAGAGTAGAGCAGAAGTTTTTGAACTCATGGAGGAGAAATATCTATATGTGAAACGAAATTGAGAGCGAAAGTAGGAAAGATTCACGGAGAATGCGAAACCAGAACAGCAGTGAATAGTCGGGAGTCGGAAGAAAGAACAGATAGATGCTACAACGACGTAACTGAAAGAATTGAGGGGCTTAAGGGAAAACAAGAATATATAACACTGAATATGTGGCTAGGAAAGTTAAATTGATAGAGTATGAAACGGGCGTCATTCTGAAACAAGTAGACGACACAACAGGGATATTTGAGGCAGAACTATTCTCAATCTCAAAAAGCGTAGAAACGCAATTGGAACGAGGAGGGAAACTTCACACTGTGGAGAATTTAGAAAGAAAAATCAAGGGATGTGAGAATAGCCACAAAGGACCGCGGATTGACGAGGCTGCACATGGCGTAGAGATTGCACTTCCAACACGACGAAAGTGGTCAGAAGAATCCGAAGGCTTTCGTTAAAGAAATAGAAGCGTGCTTTAGGTTGAAGAATACGCCTGAGAAATTTAAGTGTATTCTTTTCCAGCATGCTCTGGGAAAGAAAGCTACAGCCTGGTTGCAAGTTTCTACGGACCTGAAGAAGAATTTAATCAGAATCGCGATCGGTTTTTGACCACATTCTGGGGACCTAACCGCTAAATGGAGGTTGTGAGGCTCTTTTATGAAGGTAGATTTGTGGAAAACCGCGGAGTTACAGTGGAAGGCCATATGATTCTCACAATAAACGAGAATAAGGCATTAGACCAGCCATTACCAGAGAATATATTAGTTCAGTTAATAAGTAGGCAATACAGGTCCGATATCGCGATGATGTTCAGTGCTGCCAACATCGAAAACGCTGACGCAGCACTTAGTTTATTGAATAAAGTACAAGAAAACGGATCGTCGACAGCCGCCGAGGGAAGAGTACAGGGCGTTCGGGAGACAAGGAGGGAATGGACAACATGATAGACCGAACCCATTCCGGAATGGAAACGAGAGGCAGGCGAGAGAAGAAAACGTAAACCGTAGGAATAATGAGAGATAGGGTGCTGGCAATCACCGTCGGATAGTCAGCCAAAGCGAGAGCAGGCAGAAAGACCAAATCAACCAAAACGTGAGGTAGGTGGAAGAAGAGAACCAAGGGCCGGACCGAGTAATTTAAACGCATAACGGGAGAGACGGAGAATTGAACATATACCGATCTCACAAACCCAACATCATGTACTACGATCAGAAGAATAATAATAACGGATCGAAATCATATAGCGGACCGGGAAGATCTTCTATGGGATTTCAGCTGTGAGGAAACCGAAAATAGTGTGGGAAGGAAGAATAGTCTTGTACGAATTCCAGTAAATTTGGGAGTAAGTCATGTATGTAACGCCTTAGTTGACACGGGAGTCGAGCCGAGCTGTATGAGTTTTAAAGTGTATAGCGAGGAGTATATTGGCAAAGCTTGCTGTGACTGGACTGAAGGCTTAAGGCGCTATAGGGCATAAACATGAGAGATTTGGATGGCAGGTTTTACTGAACGTAATTGTGTCTGAAGGGAAGACTTTAGTCAGAGCAATAGTTTTACGAACGATATGCCATTTTTGCGTGATATTAAGGCAGGGTGAAATAAAGGGAAGTGGAGCCCATGCCAGCAATGGAAGGAAATTAATTCTGAATTGGAGGATCGTACAGGAAGAGGAACCCATAAGCAAAATATGTAGTATCAGGAGAATGCAACGCGAGGACGAAGAAAATTTGGGGGAAGCGGAAGTGAATGAGACGAATAACCTGTCTGTCTGGGACGAAGAATCAGATGAGGATGAAGATAGGGTCGAATTCAAAGGGACGGTAGATATAATAGTCAGTGCGATTCAAGGAGTAAGTGAAGAAGATAAAGAAATGTTTCGACAATTGTTGTGGAATAATAACGATGTTTTTAGCGATTTACCGGGTTGCCTCCGCGGATACGTCCACGATTCAACACGAAGTTTACAAGTTAAAATCTTACCCGACCCCGTTTTCTCTGCGCGAAAAGTTACGTGACGCCTTAAGGAATATGGAGGAAACTGGCATAATTGAGAGAAGAGCGAGTCCATACAACAACCCGCTCACCGTAGTTAAGAAAAAGGACAGCCAATTAAGTATTTCCCTGGATGCTCGCACACTACATGCAATTTTAGTAGACGCTAGAGAGCGAGCCGCTATCAAGCAAAATGCTTTACAACGGTTCTAAGGTAAACCTTGGTTTTCGACTGTGGATTTAACTAAAGGTGTGGCTAACAGAGGAGGCCAGCAAGCTACGACGTTAACTGTTGATGGCAGACAGTATTTTGGGCACAGCTACCCTTTGAATTAAAAACCAGTTGCCAAACAATTGGATTTGGCATTGGCAGAAGAGTTCCGAGACAATTTCACTGTATACGTGGACGATATAATAATTGCAAGCGAGTGCTTTGAGGATCACGTAAAGCACCTAAACAGTCTGTTTGTGCGGCTAAGAAAAAAGGTATCATGATAAATTTGAAGAAAATCGTATTCGGACGTAAACAAGTTGAATTCTTGGGAGGGCTGTCTACAAAGTACAACGTAGGGAAGGCAACCACGAGATGAAAATAATTAACCTAACTAATCTCATGTCATATTATGAAAGAGAGGAGGAAGAAACAGAAATTTTGTGGGCAATATGGATCGATGATTATACCGCGGGTCTCGTAAGACGACTATCAATTGTATATAGAATTTGTTGCATTCTTTTAGGCGGTAATTGTATAAACTTAATTTGCTATATACTACAGGAGTTGTCTAGTTACTAGTATAATTTCACATAATGTGCTGTGACAGAGTCAAGTGTGTGTATGTACCACTGTGATCAAAAAGTAAGGTGAAATTGTCATTTAAAACTCCCGGGTATTAGGAAGGCAGGTAATTTTTTTTTCCTAGGTTGGTAGGACTGTCTATAATATTTTCCAAGCGTCTGTTTGTTATTTCCAAGTTACACGTGTTTTTGTAAACAACCAAAGTCGAATTTTTCGATTTTTGCAATGGGTGATTTTGTTTAGCAAAGAACTTGCATCAAATTTTTTTTGCGGAACGAATATTCTTGTGCGGACACGTTGAAAATGTTGCGGAAGACCTTTGGTGATCAAACTATGGCACAAAAAAACGTTTATAAGCGGTACAACGAGTTCAAAGAGGGCCGAGAACGCGTTGAAGAACAACCGTTCTCTGGACGACCATCAATGTCTACCAACGAGGGCCACGTCAAAAAAATCAAAGATTGGTGCTTTAAAATCGTCGATGGACAAGTAGAGATCTCGCTCAGCCCAAACCATTTTGAACAATGTTTTGTGTCTCAAACGCGTCAAGTCTCGATTGGTGCCAAAATCGCTCAATTTTTTGAAGAAAAAAAGGATCGCGTTGATGTGTGTGAAACTTTGCTGTCTGACTATCAGGACCACTTGAAATGCAACATTACTGGAGACGAGACTTGGATTTATGCATACGACCCTGAAACCATCGACCAATCCAGAGAATATCGTAGAAAAGGTGAAGCAAGGCCGAAAAGACCACGGCAAAGTCGATCGAAAATCAAGGTCATGTTGACTGTTTTCTTTGATTATCGTGGTGTGGTGCACTATGAATTCCTTCCGCTGGGCCAATTTGTCAACAAAGAATATTATTTGAGCGTTATGCGTCGTTTGCGTGAAGCTATTCGTCTGAAACGGCCGGAATTATGGGCGAACAGCACTTGGTTCCTTCATCACGATAATGCACCATGTCATACTGCATTGGTTCTTCGCGACATTTTTTTGCCAAAAACTCGACTCATATCGTTCCGCAACCACCGTATTCGCCTGATTTGGCTCCGTGCGACTTCTGGCTATTCAGGAAACTCAAAAGGCCAATGCGGGGACGCCGTTTTGACACGATTGAAGAGATAAAAACCGATTCGCAGGAGGTCTTGAAGGCTAGACCGGAAAAAGACTATTCCGACTGTTTCGAGAACTGGAAAAAGCGTTGGAAAAAGTGCGTTTTATCGGAAGGGGATTACTTTGAAGGGGATGAAATTGATTTGGAAGAATAAATAAAGAATTTGTATTTTATAAATAAATTCACCTTACTTTTTGTTCACAGTGGTATGATTGTGATTGCATATGTGAGGGCAGAATTGTTGTGTTCTCCATAATTCTATTATTTTTTTTTTACTTTGATTATTAGTCTTCACTGAAAATATAGTTAACTTAGTCAAGGAATTAACACTAGGAAATAGTGGGCGTCATGGTTCATTGATTTTATTGTGCCGTAACATGTCGATGTAATTTGCTTCAAAATAAACACGGGTATGGTTGCCTTTTGAAAAAGCAGTAACGACGCGGACGCATCAGTGAGGCGAGGGTAATCCTTGCAGCACGTACCGTACACGTCAACGCAGTTGTACGAGAAACTTCAACATGGATTCCCACGACAGGCGCCATATAATTCAAATTTGGTCTACGAAAGGGAGC
Source organism: Zhengitettix transpicula (assembly GCA_037074705.1). Classification (NCBI taxonomy): domain Eukaryota; kingdom Metazoa; phylum Arthropoda; class Insecta; order Orthoptera; family Tetrigidae; genus Zhengitettix; species Zhengitettix transpicula. Next base: position 179,916,146 of record CM073591.1, on the reverse strand, counting down.
GTGCCATGCATGTCAACGCGGACCAACACACCAGGCGTCAGACACGGAACGCAAGCCTACGAGAGGGGCGCGTGTCGTAGACGTAATCGTAAATCAGCACGACCGGAGCCAACCTGTCAACGGCGAATGCAGCAGACACATCAACGCGAGTCAAGAAGCGGGCCCAGCTACGGTTGCAGTACATCACCTACTTAGTTATCGCGGTTAAGTTGTAAATAATGAACCCATGGAAAGGTAGACAGAAATGAGAACTAACTTCACGTCGACTGTATTTTAGTGATAGTACATCTCAGGGGCTCCGCCCAGAAGAACCATCACCAAAGGGGGAATTATGTAGCGCGATTTATATTTTAACTGTAAGATTCTACGCTTCCATTCTTAGATGCGGAATCTCAAAAAGCTGAAGTTGAATTACACACGCTGAGGTCCGGAGCGAGACGTACACTTACTCTCGTGCTGACGATCTGAGATCGACGTGTGGAGCACTTTTTCTTAGTAGTAGCCATCTCGGAGCGGGAACACCTGGCATAGTAAGCTGTTCGCTCAACAAGCGACTAAGTACAGAGTTTTAATTGCCTTCAAATACCCCACGGTGAACCCTGAGTCATGCGCTAGCCGGTGCAGAACATTTGAAAACTTAAATTTTAATATTATACTTTTAATCCAAGTTGTGCATTTTTTATGAATATATTCTCTTATATAAGTTAATTTAATTTTCATTTCGTATGTTACGCCACAATATATTTTCTTTTTCTTCGTTTTTGGGCAATGTTGCCAATTTATAATTTGTCTCCTTCACGGCATTCTTATTGGTCTCCTCTCACAAAATTGTTCTTGCAAAGTGTTAGATTTTTCTTTCTCTACTTGGATATTGAAGGAATCTTACTGAAATATTTGCTCCTTGTAAATGAGGTCAAGGATTTCTTCATAAATTTGCATATTTCCACTACAATTTTTGGAAGTACTAAGAATATCGATGTTCAGGTTTTCTGTAGTCTAATAGGAAGAAAGATTCTAACATTTTAAACGGTAAAACACACTGCTTATCTTCAGGGATGGAGACAAGAGTCTAATCACTCCTTAAAGAAATAAACCTACTTCATTCAGTCTATTCCAGAGGTAGCTAATCTGATCGAAAAAGATTTTATGATTTATCTTAATGTATAGAATAAATGGAAAAGGGGCAGTTTTGTTCATAGTTTGTAGGGGACTGCAGCTTTTTAATCAAAACAAATTAGGGGAGCTGAACGATGTTCAGTTGTTTGAGAGATGGGCTTTGTTGTGTGGAATTAAAACAGGGTGGGGGTTGTGAATGATCAAACATAGAATTCCAAATATCTGGGAGAGTTAGTCTACATTGTGAAATTGCACCAGAAGATTATACATTAAATGCTTTTTAGTTATCCTTTTGAAGGAAGTGGTTCTGAGCAGAGAAGACATATTATCAAAGAAAAACCAGTGGCCAAAATCCTGTAAATGCTCAGCTAATTTAACATATTCTTGTGTTTCTCAGCCATGTTAAACAGTCAACAGTCACAGAGAATGGATTAAATGACATTAGATTTGTCTGATTTATTGGTAGGAAACTATTCTGTTGTTGCAGAGTGTATTCTTGGAGGTGAAAATTATTTTAATGTATTTCAGAGTAGGGCAGATATATGAAGTACAGGACATAATTGGAATTGTTTGGCAAATACTTGTTTTTATGTGTGGGAAGGGGTTTTATGGATGTGAGTTAAATAATTATTTATCCAAAGGTCTTGGAAGATGTTCAGCCTTGAGAAGATTTTGATTTGAGCAAATATGGAACACACTAGAGAACAGAATTGTATCTATGCATATTTTATTACGGGGGTGATAAGATAGGAAGTCAAGACAGTTCCTCAGCCCATTTCCTATGAGGAAATAGGGTAACATTTCCCTATCCCATCCATTTAATTTAATTTATTTCACCTCACATCCAACCTAACTGAGCTTCATCAATAAGGTTAGGTCATTATGAGTAACAATCCAAAACTGAAATAATGTGGCAGTGTACTCGTTACTGAACCACTTCAACGCCTACAAATGTCATTTGGACATTATAAACTGTAAGGGATAATGTTACTCATCTGCACTTCGGTATAAGTATGAAAGATTATACTACCTGTATTTTTTAAATATTATTAAAAATATTTACTCCTTGCACCATGCATCTTGAATTTAATATATTCTTATATTAACCACTCTTCCTTGTAAAATATAGTAAATTTGGAATAAAATACAGTAATTGCACTTGTATGAAATGAATAATTGCTCAAATGTATAGTTATTTTACCTCATTTAACAGTCAGAAAAAGTTTTTTTTATTTATGTTCTAAAGTTTAAATGACTTGAGTTTCTAATATTAATTACAAAGTTAAATATGTTGCTAGCATACAAAATTTTTAAAATAATCAAAGATAGGAGTCTATTGAAAAGTTTTGCAATGACAAATTTACACAAACAGTAACATTAACACTATGTAAGTGTTTTGTAACAGTACATACTATACTATTTTTAATGTTCAAGTATTTAGTGACTAAATTATAACTCCTAAGCATTTTGACAATGTTCAGAATTGCCCGTATGTGACAATTACTAATTAGCCCTATGATTCATCCTGTTGACGAAAAACAGTAGCTGAAACATATTAAACGGAGGAAGAGACTTTGTGTCTCAACGACTTGTTTACTAAAACACCAATAATTGCATGTATAAAAATTGATTTACAACTATATATTTCATTTAACAGTAATCAATTTCTTCATGTTACTTTTGATACACGTAAATCATTAGAATTAATGCATTGAACTGAAACTATTTTCATTCCTTATTCAGCACATTTTAATACATCCTTTGAACAAAAATACTAGTCAATGAAAGGCCAGTACAAAGAAAATGTTATCAGCATCTGTGAATGATTTCAACTAAGAGTTTCATTTTATTGAAATATATGTAATAAACAGTAAGGAGGGTAATTAAGTAAGTATGTATGGAGACATAAATCAAGTTTATTAATCATTTCTGAAGTGTATTTCACAAAAGTTTACTCATACAGCTGATGCTGCAAGCAAAACTAATTTAAGTAAATCATATTCACCAAATCCAGAAATACTTTCACCAATTCTTTCATGGTTTATAATAATTTATGTAACCAAAAATATCTGGTTTATAATGTTTTGAATACATTTTAATTGTGAAGATTTCTCGTTATTTCATGTGTTTTGTGAAAGCAAGATGTTTAGCCAAAATCTGACAAAAGAAGAAACTACTACAAATTCACTAGTTAAAATGTTTCCTTGACACAGCATATAATTCACGTGAATGTATATTCATTGATAGCATCCATAAATATCTGTGAATTGGGAAATCATATTATGTGAGATTGCAAATGTTGTAATTTCTTCAAAGGGTTTTAAAGCTGACCAATAAGATAACGATTATGAATGACACATGTAAACACACATTATGAATGCAAAATAGATTCACAGCATTTATAATTAAAGATATATTTGAAAATTAAAACAGGATTTCAAATTTACTTAAAGAACAATGAAGAATTTCTTGTACTGGAAATAGTCACCAATACAGAAGAATTTTCTCAGAATCATAGTAATTGAAAATTACATACTTGGACAAACTATTCTAAAGTTATTTGCAATGTAACATTTGAACAGTACTATATTGGGCAAATTTTGTTTCAAGTATTTATGGAAAGGAATTATATATTCAAAATAAAGTATAAATTAAGTGTAATTAGAACAAACACCTTCAAATAATCTCTAAATACATTTACATTAAAAATGCCTTAAAATCATATATATGAACAAAACTATTTGCACTGTAGGAAGTCAATTTGTTTCACGGAACAAATTCTTACCGAGATAAAATAATTTAATTTCAGAAACACACACAAGATTGTACAATTATTAATTTATTATGTGCATTATTTATTTAATCAGATTCCACATTTAATGTGATTATTTCTTTGGGCTATTATTAAAATATAACTTTCACAGACATTTTCTACTGCAGCCAGAGGTTTATAAAATAATGGTAAAGATAGAACTTAGTTTCCTGACCATCTAAAAAAAATTAAATAAATATTAAAATATTAATTTCTTACAAAAGATGGAGCAGTAAATCTTTATGATTATAGAATTTGAGACATGTAAAATTGTTCAGTTTACTAAAATGTTTCCTCTTTTCAATGTGTAACTATACTACATATAATACTTCTCTAATCACTTATCAAAAGTACTAATATAGTCTTTCAGTTCCGTAACCAAATTCCATTTATCACTCAACACTTTCACTCAACCAACACTTACAAAACTATTGGTGACAATTCATATGTTTGTATACAGGGAAATACATAATTAAAGCAACACAAAATTCTATCTTTGAAAATTGAAGTAGTTACAGAAAGAGGTGGAATATTTTAACCATTTTTCGTAAGTATTTGATTCATTTTTTGTATTTATTCTAAGGCAAGACCATATGTATTACAAATCATTTATACATATTTTATTAACACAAAAATCATTTAAAAATAAATAGGATGATTTCATAATTCCAACAGTTTCATTACAAGTGAAAGGAAATTGTGAAAGCAAATAGTTGCATTGTTACATGTACATGAATATTGCTATTTTACATAGAACCAAACAGAGAAATACAGAAGTTTAGCTTAAATTTTTACAAAGAACCCCTTACAGAATTTGTTCTAAACTGTTAGATTTATATACTTGTATTATTGGTTTAATGAACTATCACATTTTACTAAAAAAAACAATGGCCAAGATATGGTTAAGTCAATTCCAATTTTAAGATTTTTGTTTCACTACTGTCAAAACTAAAAATTAACTTGTGGTTTTTTAATATATGTTCATTTTTATGTGTAGTCAGAATATTCATTCAACATTTGATTTAAGGGGTTTTAATATATTAAGCTCAGACTTTCATCTACATCTTAAAACATGTTCACAATTAGATGTAAAGCTGAATAATAGAAATGGAATATCTTGCACAATACTAAAGATGCAAGCACACATGGCTAATTATGACCTCAAAATTATATTGCAATCAAAATGCTAATGCACATTTCATAACGTAAAATACTTTAAAACATGTTACCGTAAGTCAATTATATCAAAATATTATAAACAACTTGTATTCTGACTATTCTATATGCTGATACTTTCATAATTTCTTAATAATAATTGTGTTGAGAATATATCTCTTGAAACTGTCCTTTTACATGATCTTGTTACAAGACATTTTATTAATGCTGATTCAAAACAATAAATAATAACTCTGTCTCTAAGTTAGTGACAGCATAACTTGAGAGAGACTCAAAGTTATTCCATAAAATAATATGAATAGATTTGAAAGTATTGAGATCAAAATTGGTCACTTTCTGTGAACCACAAAACTTATTTTGACTACAAATACAAATGAAGTCTCTGTAGACAAAATACTTTTAGAGAATATGTGCGCTTTTAATTAATGTATTATGATGAACATTTTAAGATAAAAACATTGAAAAAATAGTTCCACAAGTTTCAAATTCATCTCACATTAGAATCATTCAAACACAAAGTGAAGTACGAGGAACATAACATATACAATGTTTCACCTTAGTTTTATGAAGTTTAAATGCAAACAGAAAATGTTTTGTTTTTCCTCATATGCACTTAAGATTCTTCAAATTCCTTGAAGTATTCAAGTTAATGGCTGTGAAAAACTATTACTGCAAATGTGAAATTCTAGTTCTTAGACACAGCAGCAGATTGTGTCTTTTACTTCCCACATTTGTATGCACAGCCTTAAAAAAAGTTTAAAATGAAACTTTTGTTTTATTCACAGTGTTGCTTTAATTGTGCTTTCCCCACCAGTAACAGCAACTCAACTGCTGTCTATATTTACGTATACACAAGTAATACTATGTCTTTGCCGTACCATTTTGATGGGAAAGAGAACTTGCTTTCACACTGTTTCTTGGTCCTTGATACCTAAAAAAAAAAGAAAAATATTAAACAATTTCTTAAGAAATTATAAAATTATATTGCAATTTCAGGTCATATACAACTATTGTTTTTATTACTAACTACAATCATAAGTACTTGGTTATAAAAAAGTGTATTTAAAAAACAAACACAAGACCACTTGCTAACACCATAAAGAATTAATCAAACATAACCATATCCATCACAGCAATGTATTAATAAAAATGATTTATAGAATAAGAATGAAGACATTATGTACACAATTCTTGTTAAAACATTCTATTTAGCAGATTGTAGTTTGATAAGCACCAAAAGTTTCAATAAGATTTATATTGTTCACAATATTTGTTCAATCCAAATATATTTTGATTTGAAATCTAACTCATAAACAAGTACTTCAAATTTGAACAAATAGTAATCAAAGTGTATACTTAATTTGGATAAGAAAAAGTGGCAACCAAAAGTAATATATATATATTCACAGCTGGCCAGTGCATGGAATGGTGTAACACTCCTTCCTGAAGGAGGCTGAGGGACTACAAAAATTTGAAGAACAACGTTCAATTCCTCGTGGCGACACCGCACTTCACTTTCAGGTAAGCCACAACCTATCTCTCTCTTTCCTTTCCATACCAATATTGGAATTATATATATGTATATGATGTTAGTAAGGATATGACTTTGTTAAAAATAATTGCATTATTGGTATGGAAAGGAAAGAGAGAGAGGTTGTGGCTTGATCTGAAAGTGTCGCCATAGGGAACCGAAGGTTGTTCTGCAAATTTTCGGAGGCTCGCTCGCTCTCTCTCTCTCTCTCTCGTGCTCTCTCTGTGTGTGTGTGTCTCTCTCTCTGTCTGTGTGTATGTCTCTCTCTCTCTCTGTCTGTGTGTGCGTCTGTGTCTCTCTCTCTGTGTCTGTGTGTGTGTGTCTGTGTCTCTCTCTCTGTGTCTGTGTGTGTGTCTGTGTCTCTCTCTCTGTGTGTGTGTGTCTCTCTCTCTGTGTGTGTCTCTCTCTCTCTGTGTGTGTCTCTCTCTCTCTCTGTCTGTCTGCGCGTGTGTCTCTGCGTGTGTGTGTGTCTCTGCGTGTGTGTGTGTCTCTGTCTGCGCGCACGTGTGTGCTGTCTCTGTCTGTGTGTGTGTCTCTGTCTGCGTGTCTCTCTCTCTCTCTCTCTCTTTGTGTGTGTGTGTCTCTGTGTGTGTGTACACTCAAACTTGGATAGTGAGGAAGGATAGAAATAAATAGAAGAAATAGGAGGATTACACTTTATGTGAATTTATATGCTCAGGCGAAGAATTACACACATAGAAAACCAATATAGTTCAAAGCAGAGAGAAGGATGGAAGAAGAAGGAAAGACTGAAAATATTTGACCATTTCAGCATTTCATTAAATTTACGTTTAATATTTGAATATAAGAAAAGTACAAACCTAATATACTAGAAGCTCTCATGCTTTCAAAAAGTCTGTTCATCAGTTTTCTCAGCATCTGAAGACAATGCTTCCCTCAGAGCTTCCACACAACTCTTAGGAATAAGAGTGCCTGGAAATACAAATGACTTATTTTAAAAATTACACCAATGTTATATTATTATTTTTTTTTTTTACTTTTGAATTTCAAGCACAAAAATGTGACATTAACCTAATGAATTGTATCATATAAAGCTAATAATCACTCAAGTCAAATCACATTTAAAGTCATGAACTATTATATGAAGTAAATATAGGTGTCTGTCTTGATAACTTACCAACAATTTTGACACCCTCCGCTGTTCTAAGTCTTACTACCTGCATTTTTGAATTGTGACCTGTTTTGGCAGCAAGTACATTTTCAACACGAGTCCATACACTAAGTACTGAACCAGCCAGTACATTGTATGTTCGTCTTCTGAGTCCCACTTCACAATCCATCCCTAAAGTAACATTCTTACAATTTCCCCGCCTGGAATAAAAGTAATATAAAAAATAATTTAGACAGATAGTTCACATACATATTTGACACCATTCAAAATTTTTAATATGAAACAGTTCTAGCATATGTTATACATAATATATTCTTTCAGAATTAAGACCTAAATTAGAGAGCGATGGCTTTCCCGGTGAATATGCTCTAGATGTGTATTTGTATGTGGGTGTATAAATGTGTGTATGTATGTGCAAAATTTTACATATAGTTATGTATGTATGTATAAAATGCTATGTATCAATTATCACCAACATAACCTTTTCTATGCCACGACCTTTACCTGAGAAAGTTAGTGGCCTCGTGGGGTGTTTATTGTTTATGGGCTACGAGCCATGAGGCGGTTAAAACTCCACAGTTAGCAGTCAGCCGGTGCACGACATGGAGTAACACTCATTCCTGATAAAGGACGCTGAGACACTCCGAAAATTTTAAGAACTTCCTTTGGTAACCTGTGGCTACACCGTACTTCAATTTCAGGTAAGCCACAAACTATATCTCTTTCATTTCCATACGAAGATCGTATTATTTTTGACAATGTCATATCCTTACTAATATTATTATTATTGCATTTATGGCCATTACTAACTCTTAAATCCCACTTGTGCCTTTCATTCCTTTTGATATTTCTTTGTTTACTCACACATTCCCATTCCCACACCTACATTGTTACCCATTTGACCTCCACCGCACACCTCAACCACTTCTTTCTCCCTCATTGAAAACAATGCCTTACTCTCCAACACATGAAATCTCATGTTCTTCTCTAATTCCACTACATAATCTCCTTCTCCCCCACCAATTCCATCTCCCCAATGAACTTTAAGATGAATTAGGCTTCCAAACTCTTAAAATTTTTAAAATATTGGCAAAATTACAATCTCACGTTGCCTTTTTGACCTGCTGTCTGGAGGTCAGCCATACCAAATGGGGTTGAATTCATTGACCCGAAAAAGTTTGTTTTGATGAATGCATCGGCTGACTTAATGTGTTCCAAAAATTTCTACCCCTGCTAATGTGGGTTGTACAAAAAGCTGAATGTCATAATTAAACTCGGCCAAATCCTTAACCCCGATTTGACTTGAATCTGTTGTTGATTTTCATAAAAATGTAACTTTACTTGAGATCATATATTGGTATATTACAGAAAATCAATACTTCTAATGAAATAATAATATGAAAGAAAACTAAAATTAATACCTGGAAGAGAATTATTTAATAACCTTTGAAACTTACCAATATGCATGGGAACAAGTTGTGACAGACGCATCATACTGTTCCGTCCAATGCGATTGAGCATCATCAGAAGATACTTTTTTGTACTTCTTTTCTAATTCACCTAATGTCTCTTGGCGAAGCTGCAAGAGTAAGTAACACTAAAATAATTGCTATAATAAATTAAACATGAACATATAAACAAAAAAGTTATTCAAATACAATAAAATAAGATGAACTAGTAAGTAAACCATAAAATATATAGAGTATTTATAAAAATGTAACTAAATTAACTATAACAAAATAATGTCAAAAAATAATTATTATCAATAATTATTGTTAGCAATAATATTCTGTATTTGTAGGTTTATAAACAAATAAAGGATTTAGCAATAAAGTTGTTCAGTATTAATATTTTTTACATACTTGCAGCCCTGTATTAGGTCTGTAAATAGTATATAATTGATCTTTAGCTTTCTTTTCAGAGTCTTTCTTCCCCTTTGGACTACCAACCGCCACTGCAAGAATAGCAGTTTGTTTATTGTTGCGTATCTGGAACAAAATCAATATTTGTAAATGTCTATTACATGCATTGTGGCTCAATAAAATTTTATAATAATTCACAAAAATAAAATTATCAATAACAAGAATAAATTGATTTCTGGCCAGCCTACATGACTTTCAGTGTGAATGTCCAGAGGGCTTAGGCCCTCAAAAAATTTGACATTGTATTATTTTCCAGCATGCTGATGCCAACTGTTCATCATCCTTACCTTTCCAAATGAGTTAATTACAAAGTCACATTAACTTTCCTTACTTTATATACATCTAGGTGGAGGGAGGGGGGGGGGAGGCATAAACATGTGAGAGGATGCAACATTGTCAAAATAAAACTGAAACTGTGCAATGCACAAAGCTTTTGTAGACAGCACGGTGAAATACTATTTTTTTAGGGTAACAGGCTACATGAGGGTAATCCACATGGTGGCAACTCCCCTTTAATAGCATAGGTAGGGATTTGTGCACCGCGTTCCGTCTATTTCTGACGCTCAGAGCCTTCCCATAAAGATCAGGAACCTTAAAAACACCTTCCGTCAGTATGGGTATTAAGATACACAAATTACTAGACCCTTTAACAACAACAAAATAAGTCCTAACAACTTTTTATGTGAGGGTAATCCACATGGTGGCAACTCCCCTTTAATAGTATAAGAAGGGATTTGAAAAGGGGGGTAGAGGAAGGTAGCCAAGGGTTAACTAGGGCCCCCGGGCTATAGTTTAAGGATCCTACCTGGCATTCGCCATAAAGTGATGCAGGGAAAACCCTAGAAAGACCTGCATCAGGTAGATCGGGCATTTCGTACTTGTCCCATGCCCTTCTGATAGCGGGAGAGGAGTTTGCTGTGGGGACGCAGCATTCCCTTCTCCATGCCTCAACCAGTTTAGAAGGCAGCTGGTATTGTTCCAATAGGAACAGAAAACAACTCTTAACGTATGATCAAGGTCTGTGACCCCGGAACATACACCTCTCAAAACAGGCCGAGATGCCTCGGCATGTGGGAACCTTAGTTCAAAAAACCAGCGAGATGTGAAGGCAACCCCAAAGGTAGCCTTCGCCAGAGCTCTCTGGGAAGGATCACCTGTGAGAGAATCCTCTCGCAGGCTTCTGTGAAATACTAAATTATAAACTCAGTAATAAAGAAATAGTATGAGAAAGTAACTGAGTACTTTGGTATATATCTGAGAAGTAATACAGGTTGGAAACGTAAAATTGAATATGTGACCACAAAACCGTGCAATTAATTATGTTTATACTTGAAACACATGGCATGAATAAAAATATCTCTGAGCCCCACTGTTAGAGAGTATGGTTGTATTTGTTGGGATCCATTCAGATCAAGGAACTGGAAAGTAAACAAAGGTGAATAGCAAAATTCATTATGTGGTATACTTATCACGAAATTGGGAAAGTTGAATAATTAGATTGGGAAATGTTAGAAAAACAATAGCAAAATTCATGTCTCAGGACTCTTTTTAAAGTATATGAAGCTCAACAATCTTGGGAGGATACTGCATCAAGATATGTAGAAGCAAATTATTTCAGAAGACGGGATTTTGAAAAAGGGCTGAGCACCTTTAAAACTGATGTCAGAAAAGTATTAGTTTTTAACACCAGACTATACATCGGAAAAACTTACTTGCAGAAGTTTTTGAAATTTTATTAGCTAGAAATTTAATATCTTTAAAGTTTTCCAGAGAAGAATAAGGAAATAAATGTGTTAGTGAAGTGAAAGTATACTGGACAACAAAATAATTAAACAACTGATATTTTAATTTTATTTTGCAGGAACTTGTTTACCAAGTTTGTGTTATGATTTGTATATTTATTCATGTGTGTTATTTTATGCTTTTTATTTTTACTGCCACTGAATGTATCACAATTGCAGGATCATTCACCTTTTTATATTGTATACTAGCTGGGTGCCCAACATTGACCGGGTTGTCATATATTCATAACCCCCAATTTGACTCCAATCTCGGTTACATTTGTGTTATATTTAGGTACCAAACCTTTACTCCTATCCTTAAATGTGCTCACTCCCATACCAACCAGGGCATTGATCCCGAAAAAATTTGAATCTCGCTTGTTTTTGTGTTATTCTCATGTAATGCCACTCCATCCCCACCATTAACTTACAAATCCCTGATATTTAGACTGAATGGAATTGTAAATTTACACTGTTGATGTACTCGAACAATTCACCTCCTAGTGGCAGCAATGCACAAAAGCAAATAAGTAGGGAAGTGTAAAAAAAGTGGAATAGATGATGCAGAAAATTGAAAGCAGGCAAAATACATAAATATATGTATGACATCTATGCTTTAAAAGCCAACAACAAACTGATTCGAAGGGTGTAAATAATCGTTACAATAAATAGAACTGGACATTTTTAAGTTAACTCATATATTGTATTGTGAGTCCCCCTCCAATATGTGAATTATGTTAAGTGAAAATGACAACAAATCACATTATCCAAGAGTGCAAAAAAAATACGAAATACAAAATATATTCCAGAAAACATACGAACTTTATAAAGTTCATGAAAGTAATAAATTATACATTTTAATATAAATGTAAATAACTTACAATTTAGGTCATTACAAAAGTATGTTATTCAAATGTAATGTAATTGTAACTTTGCTTAAGTCCTAGATTTGGATGAGACTCAAATTAAAATTTAAATAAAAAAATGCTGTTGAGCATTTTGTCAGAATAAAGAATAAGGATAGCCAATTCAGACAAAAAGGGGAATATAAATACCACACAACGTTTCTGGGAACCTTGTCCCTCTTGTCAGGTGCTAAGAAGAGCCAGAGAAACACAACTGCACTTGTCAGTTGACAACACTCAAAAGCGACGAAAACACAACAGTGGCAGAGCCAAAGGGTTAGCGTAACAATAAGGGAGCAACGACAATGTGAAAACAGAAGGTTTAGTGAAATAATAAGGGATCGTAGAAATTATTGAATTTAATAGTGTCACTTTGTACATTAATAACTGTAATGTTTGATTTAATGTGAAGCATCTCTGAAATGAGTCTGGAATTGTACCTAGGGTCAATGACTAAAATCTTAGCATTTTTCCAATCAAATGTATGTTTAGAATTGATTATATGTTAGGATACTACAGATTGTTTATCAATAGGAAGTTTTATATTAGATATATGTTCCTTGATACGTGTATTAAGGGAACATTTTGTTTGCCCTATGTAGCTGGAATTACAATTAGAGCAAGTGATTTTGCAAACAACACAATGATTGCTGTAGGTGTCAAGTGGGTCCTTCTGGCTTTTAAACAAGTATGAAAAGGTATTAGTGTATCTGTAAATGATGGATATTTTATATTCTTTGAATATTTGAACAAATTTGTAATAAGGAAGTTTGAGAAAAAATTTGGCTTGAGGTGTTTGAGGTCGATTGACAGTAGGATGTTAGATTTTGTTCAGTCTGCTGTTTGTGTTTAATAATAAAATTTAAAGGGTACTCATTGGAGATCAAAATGTTTCAGACAATATTTAAGTTGTGTTGATGGAACTTGGAATTAGAAAGTAATATAGCTTTGTCTACAAGATTGTATACCACAGCTCTCTTTTGGTTTGGAGGATGATTATAAAGATAATTCCGAACACATACAAAGTATGTAGGTTTTATGAACCAATTGGTGAGAACGGAAGTATAGTGAATGGATACGGTGAGAATGGTTAAATTCAAGTTCATGGGTGAATTGTAATTAATGTACATACAGACACTATTAAACTAAATAATTGCTATGATCCCTTATTATTATGCTAAACCTTCTGTTTTCCCCTTGTCGTCGCTCCCTTATTGTTACGCAAACCCTTCGACTCTGCCATTGTCATTTTGCATTTTCGTCACTTTTGAATGTTGTCAACTGACAAGTGCAGTTGTGTTCCTCTAGGCTCTTCGTAGCACCTGACAAAATGGACAAGGCTCCCAGAAATGTTTGTCTGAATTGGTTATCCTTCTTATTCATTATTTTAAATCAGACATAATTTTTTTCATTTTAACAGAATAAACATTCAGATATCAGTGAAAGAGCTTCTCATAAAAAATATCTGTATTCTTTCGAAGAATTCTATATGTAACTTGCCTATGTACTCACTGTAAATCTATGATTAGTTTTGTTTTTCTTAAATACTCTTTGTTAATAATTTGATAGTTTTACTGGCAATAAAGTATTATGTTGTTTGTAAATGAGTAATTTTGGAAAATATTTATGTTTCATGCATTCATTATCTCAAGTTTTCTGTGGTTATGGTACTCTTCTCTTGGATTCCTCCCCAGCCACGCCCCTACTTCAGGACAATTGATCATTTTTTGTTAATTCTCTCTTGGGCTGCCCCTTGACCATTCCTTCCAGCACATCCCTCATCAAACAATTTCTTCTCAAAACATGTCCAATTAAGTTTTCTTCATTTTAATATCTTCTCTATGAACTTGTGCTCTTCTGCAACTATCCTTAAAATCTACTCATTCCTCACTTTTTCTAAATCACTTGATATTCACTATCCTTCAAACTTCCACATTTCAAAAGCCTTAGCATTTCTCTACTTTTTATCATGGACCGTGTGTTGCAGGCATATAAAAGACACTTCACACAAAACATGTCACCAATCTTTTTACTTGTTAGAGTCTTGGTTTTTCTGTTAAAAGCAGCCTTTACCATTTTGGCTTTTACACTTCCACTCTTGTATCTTTTCAGTACCCGAATATTTATATACTAGCTGGTTGCACGGCATTGCCCGGGAAGTCATATATCCTAACCCCCAATTTTACTCCCATCTCGGCAGCTTTTGCGTTATATTTATGTAACGCACTTCGCCCCTATTCCTACATGTGATCTTCTCCCATGCTGAAAGGGGTTGAACTAATTGACCCTGAAAAAATTTCTTTCGTAAATAATATAGTTTATTTCAACATTTTACAAAATTTCTCCCCATGTTCCCCCTCTACTGCAGATTAAACAAAAAGTTGAATATCATAATTAGCTTCAGAGATATAGATATTACTGGTTATTATTCCAATCATATTAGCATCATTTTCGTGTAAAGCCCCACCCCTAAGCTTGCTCCCCTCCATGCCAACAGGGATTGAAATTATATGTAGAGAACATCAAGAAAAATAATATAAATTTAATTGTCCCCAAAAAATATTATTCTGACGCCAATATCGGCCAATTAACATGTTTGAAATAACACCCTCACTTGAAGGAGTTAAAAGGCAAGTTGAATGTAATAATTAAACTCGGTGACATAGAAAACCTTGGATTCAAATCGAATCTAGATTGTTTTGCATAATTTTAAGTAATGCCACAACACCCCCCACCCTTAAGGATGCTTCCCTCCCAAACCCCAAAATGGGTCGAAATTACACAGAGAACTTTAAGAGAAATTTTATAAGGCTCATTGATCCTGAAATATATATGTCTGATGATAAAAAAACAGCCACTTGACATGGTTACAAATTTCTACCCCAGCCCACCACTACCGCTCAGACCCGTGCATTGACCAGAATGTCATAAATAAACTCGGCAACATCCATAACCCTGGATTTTACTACAATCTTGGGCGTATTTGCATTATTTTGCACTAACCCACCCCAAGCCTGAAAGGGGTTGAAATTATACACGAACAATATCTGTATAAATACTATGTCTCTTTGACCATGAAAATTATTTATTTGATGCAAATATATGCAGTGATTGCATGCTTCAAAGTGTCCTTCCCCTGTCCACCCCCTCTACTGTGGGTTAAACAAAAAGTTAAATGTCATAATTAAACTCAGCGACAACTGTAACCCCGGATTTGACTCAAATCTTGTTGTATTCACATTATTTTGATGTAACACCACTCCCATCACAGCATACCCCCACAAATTGGATAGATTGTCATAATTAAACTCAGGAACATCCATAAACATGATTTGACTCGAATCTCTGTTGTTTTCACGTTATTTTCTTGCGACTCCCCTCCATAATAACCCCTAAGCGTGTTCTCCCTCCTCTCATTCAGATAGGGGTTGAAATTATGCCCAAATAACATCAGTACTATCCATGTCATTGATCCTGACAAATAATTGTTCCATGCAAATTAAGTCAGTTTGATGTGTTTAAAAATTGACACCCCCATCAAACCCCACACTGGTGGTTAAATAGAAAGTTAAGTATCATAATTAAACTTAGCACGATACATAACCCAGATTTAACTCGAATCTCAGTTGTTTAGCATTACTTTTATATAACGTTCCTACAGCCCCACCCCTAAGTGTTCGTCTCCCCTGCCGGAAGGGGTTGAATTCATACACAAACAACATCAATAGACGTACAATCAATATAATTAACCCTGATAAATATTTCTTCAACGCTAATATCTGCCGTGTTTGGATATTCCCAAATTTCTATCCCATCCTAGGGGTTAAATGGCAAGCTGAATGTCATAATTAAACTCAAAGACAACTTTGTACTCGCATTATTTTCCTCTCTAACAGACCTTCACCCAACCCCTAAGGGTGCTCCTTTCCCATGCTGCAAGGGGTTGAAATTATACAAACATTACATTGGTCGAAACACCATCAATTTCTTTGATACTGAAAAATATTTATCTGACTCAAACATTGACTGTTTAAGTATGTATGACTTTTTCAACCCCCGCTCCTGGGGTTTTTAGACGTCTCACCCCAACAGTGCATGTGTACAAAATTTGGTGAAATTGGCTCCACGTATGTAGATTTGTATGCAGAACATATGTGCATACATATACACATTTTTATTTAATAGATTTTTACTTGTTCCAATTTCTTTACAATTCTCCTACTTTCACTACTTTTGCTTTAATTTATTTATCTGCAATCATTTTGTCCTGATGTTTCAAGATCTTACCTTCTACAGAAATGATCACATCATCTGCAAGTCTTATGCAGGAAATTTTCCTTCCTCCTATGCTTATAGAATTTTCCTCATCATTTCCCCAGCTTTTTCCAATAATATCTTCTATACCCAAGTTAAATTTAGAAGGAGACAAGCAGCATTCTTATCTTATGCCTTTTCTTACATCAAAACATTCAGTTTTCATCTTGAATTCTTGTTTGCTTTCTGATTCATGTACAAATTCCTTTTGAATATTCTATCTTTCGAATTTATTTCTTTTTAATATTTCCAAAAGTTTTCCCTTATCTACTCGGTCAACTATTTTCATCATATCCATGAAACTAACATAGATAACTTTACTTTTTCAGTGTACATTTCTCCTATAGTTCTCATAATCCCTAGTGTCTTTTGTTCCCATTATCCTCCGGTATGTTCTCTTTCATGACTTTGATTAGCCTTCTGTTTATTACTCTCACCAGGATTTTGGAGCTATGTCCAACCAGGCCAATCGTTCTATGTTCTAGATATTTCCTGGTACCTTGCTTCTTTGAAATAATCTCCATTTCAGAATACAGAAACTCATCAGGCCATTAACTACTCATGTACATTTTGTTGCAAAGGTATGTTCATTCCTATACTCAATTTTCTTGCAAGCATCTCAACAGTTCCACAGATATTTAATCTACTCCATCCGCTTTCCCGTTTTTAATTTATTTTATTGCTGCTCACACTTCTATTTCCATATTGCTTGTTCCTATATCATCCTTAACCATTTTCTCTATTCTTTTTACCTTTACTGTAAGTTTTTTTACTACATTGATACAGTTCTTCTATATATTCGTTCTATCTTTTCAGCACTTCACTTTCATTTATTATTATCTTTCTTTGTCTGTTTTGAATTTACATTCTTGTAGTGGTCTGTTGATTTTCCATTCCATCCCACAACATTTCTTATTTTATTATGAACCAAATCATGCCTCCACATTTTTACCATTTCAACCACTGTTGTACATTTCCTTCTTAACAGAGTATTCAATCTTCTGTATAATCTTTTCCCTTCATCAGTGGTTTTGGATTTCCTTAATTTGCTCATAACTTCATAACACTTTTATTTTCCTCTGGTGACTCTCCACTTTCTGAAATGTTAACTTCCATAGCTCTTTAACTCCTAATCCTATTTTATCAACCTTTTTTTAATTCTTAGTCTACATTTATCGAAAATTAATTAAGCAATCAATAAATAAAACAGCCAACATCAGAAACAATTTATTACAAAATAACTCAATGTTTCGTTCCTTTTTGTGGAATTTCTTTAGTAGTAAAAAAACTGATGAATATCTAAAAATTTAAATACAAACATTATATACCAAAATTTATAATACAATTATGTAAATATAAACAATATAATACAAATACAAACAATTTATTTCCTGCAATATTATGTATGTAACTTTAATAATAAAAGCACATGATTTGTGAAATGTCTCACTAAAATTTTATTACCTATTTATTTACAACAAAAGAGGTATTTAATTCCACATTAATCTATTAGTCAAGAATAGATTTTTTGTAGGCAACATACACCAGAGTGAATGGTAATTTCATCATCTCCCATACATACTCCCACTTTCAAATGTGATTAAAATTACCCATCACAAAATATACTCAGTACCCCAATACAGCCAAAAATGCACGCACTACCTTTAAAGAATTAATTTTGGTCCTGGTTTTCCAAGCAAGTTAAATTTTCCTCATGTAACTCAAGAATGTAAAACATACTCGCGGTACCGTTGATAGTAAAAAACATTCTCAGTACCTTAAAAGAATCAAAATTATTTGCCATACTTTGAGAGTAAAAAATTAGTAAAAAATATTTTAGGTTCCTTAAGAGTGTGTAGAACACTCCTGGTATGCTAAGAGAATCAAAAATATTCATTTAAGAAAGACAAAAATAGTTCCTTTACATTAAAAGAGACAAAAAGAGCCTGCATATCCTAATAGAGTAAAAAATTGCTCCCAGTACCTTAAGAGAGAGAGAGAAAATACTCCTGATACCTTTTAAGACACAAAAAAATTCACTACGCTAAAAGTGTGAAAAATACTCACTACGCTAAAAGTGTGAAAAATACTCACTACTCTAAAAGTCTGAAAAATACTCACTACTCTAAAAGTGTGAGAAATACTCCCTTGTAATTTAGAATGTCTTTAAAATGCCACCCTTTCCACACCCACCTCTATAGATGATAGGTTTATTACAATACAGGGTTTGTTTCATAAAGAAAGTATTATCTATACAAAATATGACAGAATTGGCAGCACATTTTTAAGATTGTACACAAAAAATTATTTTCCTCTTCCACCCCTATTCCTAGGAGCATAATTACAACTTAGTTGACTTGTAGAATATAATTATTAACCTGGATTCAGCATCAATGCCTATAGTTGATTTTTATGCAATAACCCTCTATCACTTCCCTAAAGGTGTTATTGTCCCATGCCCAAAGGGGTTGAAATTATAAACAAAAACCTTGTGAAAAACACTCAATCACATTGACCCCAAAAAGTTTCATTTCAGCCATTTTAACATTTATGAAAGTTTCCACTCCAATCCAACCCCGGCTTAAAATTGTGTTTTACCTCCACCCCTCCCAGGATTTGTTTCCAGTTCAAAAATAACATGTGTACAAAATCTGGTTAAATTTGCTACACGGATGTAGATTTTTATGCCGAACATACACACATGCAATTTTATTTGTAAGACTAGCTGGGTTCCTAGCATTATCTGTGTACTTATTTATATACTCCCGAATTAGTATTTAATTCCACATTAACCTATTAGTCAAGAAGTGATTTAGATAGATAGGCAGACTAATTTCCCTACTTCCAATATTTTCAAAAATACTAGAAAAAATTCTACACAAAAAGTTACTTGAATTCGTGATGAAGTATAAAGTAATTACTCCCGCTCAACACGGCTTCCTCAAACAAAAATCTACGAGCACCGCTATTTATGAGTTCATTCAAAGTATACAAAATTCCCTTGATGAAAAACTGAAAGTAGCCAGAATTTTTGCTAATCTTTCAAAGGCATTTGATCTTGTAGATCACAGTGTACTCCTCCAAAACTTAGAATATTATAGGATCAGAGGCAATGCTTTGAATCGTACCTCAACAATCGTAAACAGAAGGTAGCCTTAAAAAACAAAGCTGGTGAGGTGCTCTTGTCAGAATGGGAAGGCATTTCTTGTGGCGTGTCTCAGGGCTCAATATTAGATCCACTGCTTTTTCTTTTGTATATTAATGATCTTAACAGAATATATGGAACCTATAAAATCTGTCTCATACGCAGATGACACTAATTTGTTAATTACGAACATTGATTTAAATAATTTCAATGTGAAGATTGATATTGCATCTAGAAACCTAAATTTCGGTTCACCGCCAATAAATTAACACTCAATGTACAGAAAACTAAGTTAGTTCGTTTTACAACAGAAACCAACAACATCGTAACAGATAAGTTCTCAGATCGTGCGACTTTCCTTGGCTTGCAGGTCGACAGTAAATTAAAATGAAACTTGCACATTGATCGCCTCGTGCACAAACTTAGTTCTGTTTGTTACTCATTGAGACTATTGATGCAACAAGTTGATACCAAAACTGCCTACTTTCATTCACATATGTGTTACGATATTGCCAACTGGGGTAATTGTTCTTGTAGTGTGGAAGTATTCAAACTGCAAAAACGAGCCATTAGAATTATATCAGGTTCAGATGCTAGAGAAAGCTGCAGACCGCTGTTTAAAAGACTTCAAATTCTGACTCTACCTAGCACTTACATATTAGAAATACTAAAATTTGTTAAACACAACATGAACCTTTTTGCAAGTAACGGGTACAATCATGGCTACGACATGAGGAAGTGTTCAGTTCTCAGGTCTGACAAGCACAGCCTCAAGTCTCTACGAGTCTAGCGTTCATTATTCCGGTATCATACTATTTAACAGCCTTCCTGAACATGTAAAGAACTACTACAACTCACTCAACAAGGAGTGTAAAAATGTTTTTGTAAATGGAACATATTACTCCCTACACGAATTTTTGAATCACTCCCACATTCGTTGAATATGCTATAAATATGTAAATAGTGTGTCCAGTTTTCCCCTTTTGGTTCTGTTTTCTAGCCTCTGCTTTAGTAAATATCCATGACGACATCCCTCCGTGCCTAGCGACAGGAGATGAATACCAGGAAATGATAAATGTCATGAGCGTGTTTCTTAAAGATAGTGGGTATGAATGTGAACAGATATGAATCTTTTTTTGTGTGTAACTTCTTCTTCTTCTTCTTCTTATTATTAATTCTGTTTTTATGTAATTTATCTATTGTACATTTGTGATGAATCCTATTTCCTCATTAGAGGGGTAATGGTGAATAAATCAATCTATCTATCTATATGTTTGGTAACTACAGATTGTTTGCCAATGGGAAGTTTGATATTGTTCTTTGATATGGGTATTAAGTGACCTTTTTGTTTACCCAATGTAACAGGAATTACATCAGAGCAAGAAATTTTGCAAGATATACTATGTTTGCTATAGGTGTCAAGTGAGACATTGTGATTTTATATCAAGAAAGAAAGTGTATTTAAAACTTCACCTGCTCACCTTGCTCATGTAAAGTGTCATTCTTACAATTAAGATTTTGAAATACCTGACAAATGCAGCAAGGATTGAAGAAAAAGTGTGTTATTTATTTTATCAATTAATTTGGTAGTTAATTGACTACTTCTTTATCTAATTTGTCAAACTTATTATTTTATAGTTTTACAAAACTATGTTGTGATTATGATTAACAATTTACACAGTCATAATGGAGACTGATGACAAGGATAAAGTGGTGATATTATTATTACACATAATATTTTAAATACCTGATGTGATAAATAAAAACCTTCATGACTGCCATCTAGTTCACTCCACTTATCCATTGCTTCTTCCCAACTCATACCTCGCTCAACATGAACAATATGAAGCTCTGTTGTGGCAGAACCTGTAGCATGTTTCCTTAAAAATGTGAACAGTTTAACTCGTTTCACATTCTCCCCAGCAGTACCAAGATCTGGAAAAAGTTCATGTTAGGATACATGGAACAAAATTAAGATATAATTATATATGACAAAATATAATGAAATAAAAAATTTTTGATAAGATTTCCCACTCTGATAAGTAATTCTTAACACTTGATAACAATAGATGAAACCTCATGACCGAAGCCAACTCTGACCAGTTTGGAATCCAAAGAATTGCTTACCTAGTTTATATCAAATTCAACAAGTGGGAAGTTTCCAACACAAATATTATTCTTATGTTATATTTTATATAATAAAATAATAATGGGTCAATTGTTTAGTTTACCAAACATTCAATTGCTCAAGAAAAATGTCAGTTTTGATAATAAAATATTTTATTGCAAGGAATACTATACCTAATATTCCCATGTCAAATCGGCCAGATTTCTTTGCCTGAGTTACTATAGCATTAAGTGTGTCTGTGAAATATTTAAACAGCCTATTTTGAAGGTCAACAGGCATTCCCAATATCCTGAAAAAGATATAGTCATAGAAATTATGTTCTTCTCCAAATAACATAGCACTTTAATGAACAACATAATACTAGGGGAAAATAATTTAAAATTTACTTTTGTCAGTATGAATACTACTGCAAATAGACAATTTGGTCATAAAAATCTTACACAAAGCCCTAATTTTATTGTATACAATTTCATTTTCATAGTCTCCTAGTTTCTGGATATTTACAACACACAATGGATCTGCTTAAATATCATTGACAGAGTCCAAATACCATCCTTTCAATTTCGGTAAGAGAGTAAATAGGAGGGGCTATATTGGGTAAGTACAAAGTATGTGAGACAGTAGTAATGATTTTTGCTGGGAAATACTTTGCAATAATGAAATAAGATGCAAGTGAATAATCTCCAATTTTTCCATACCTACACAATTCATTGTGCCAGTCCAACCTGATGACCCAAACACAATGAATGGCCTATCTTCAGTCTTCCAGGACAACTTCACATGTTTTAGTATTGTATCTTCATTTAGTTGGTTCAAATGTTTGTCATCTTTCACATATACATGACAAACTTTGAAACATACATATCGATTAATATTAAATGTGTTCCAATGACAGCTTTCTAGATGTTTAAAGCACAATTGTTTGCTCTTTAACATCAGGCACACAGTGAAAATTAGTAACAAATAGATGTGATCTTTAGGAAACTGTGAAAACTCATAAACATCTAATTTTTCTACATTCCCCATAAGCAAAATCCTTTCTACAAGGCATGAAAACGTCAGATTGATTGCTGAGGTCTGAAACTAGTCTGAGAAGTGTGAACTTCTGCAGATACAAGTGTAAAATTTTGGTTAGCCATTTTTTATTGGCAGCAGTTCCTACCTTTTTTTTTTAAAAAAAAAAGTTTTTAAATATAATTACTTTTCAATTTAATGCCAAAGAAATACAGAGTATAGAAAGGTATCAAATCCAGGGAGTCTATGTGGCTTGCTGGTTTTCTTATTCAAAGATATTTAAATAACTTTCTTTTGCTTCACATTTTGCCCTTAATCTGTTTGGTAAATTTCTTATTTCAGACTTTTACTTCAACTTTGACTACATTACTTGTTCAATTCCAAAAACAATTAAATATCTGTAAGTTATCTTTACAAGTATCACCACAACATTATCAATAAATTTCAAACCAATAAACTATTGGCCACTGTTTTAAGGTGAGGTTAACAGTTGTGTGTTTGTGTAAATTTCAAATTTATCTTGTTCAAACAAATATTCTCTCTGAATATGTGTCCTTCCTTTCTTGATCTTTTCCACTTCAGAAGAAGGACCAGTCTTTTTATTTGTATGTTCACATCTTACTGTTAAGACTTAAAATGGTTAACAACTAATGAATTGTTAGCACTGTGAATGTTTACAAAGTATCTCCACGAGTTATAGACAGCATGCGATTCAATAATTAAGCATACTTTGGCCTTTGCCTCATAGAATTAAACATATGATCGTTATCAATTTGTGTAATGTGGTTAAATATATTAAATTTATACCTCACTATTAACAAGGTTTTTATATAGATTCATTCTGATAGCATTTGAGTAATGTAACAATAAACTTTGTAAATTTGTAAAATCATGGTAACAGTTCCCATTTTTAGAAACACTTAAATTCATTTAACACAATGACACCTTCCTTAGAACGAGGACTAAAATTAATCACATTATACTTAAGTTATTACAATAGGTTGGTATTTACACATTTATCACAAAGGGTTGGTTTGGGTACAAGATAACGTCTGCTTTGTCAGTAAACTTTCTATATAGATCAACAAAGTGCCAAAGATTGTTGCTGAATTTAAAGAACATCACTGAGTAAATTATGTGGATTCAAAGATTGAAGCCTTTCCCGGTGTAGTTGTTCAATATATTGTTCTCGGAGTTCAAAAAACACTTCAAAGAAAATAAATCAAATGCTTCCATTTTGGAATTCTTTAAAAAAAATATATAAGTTCAGTTGAGCATATTTCAGGCTCATTTATTTTAATCCCTTTAAAATTTGCACAATATTACCTAATTTATTTTTAATACAAGAATTTATTTTTCCAATGCTGAAATTAATATTTGAGCAATTATGTGAAAGTTACTAATATTCCAAAGCTTGTATAGTAATATTTAATTTAGTCTTCAATATTAAACTATCCAAATATTATTACATGCATCTTATAATTTAAGAAACTTTTCACTAATATAACTAGTTTACTAATAAGATAATTTGCTGGAAAGTAAAAGTAATACAAAATTCCTCACCTGTTTAAAAATTTACTCATGTTGTTATAGTCTTTGTCCAGCATAAGCACACCAGGCATACTCTCACTATTGCAAATAAGCCCCACACCTACTAGAGCATCAGCAACATCTAATATAAAGATAACATGGCTGACAATATTCAATAGTATATGATATACAAAACAAATATAGAAGTGTTCCAATAAAAATTGAGTTCAAGAGTAGTTTTGTCACAATGTTTTACAACAAAAACTACAGAATGAATAATTTTTTCAAAGAAACTATGTCACTGGGTATCTATAAAAATTTACTTTTGATTATTTTGATAATGATTAATCAATTTACACATTCTTAATTCCACACTGAAATTTATTCATGTACCAGCATGTGAAGTCAAAAAGCCTCAAACTTGAACATAAGTAATTTCAACAAAATTCACAGGATTTTGTTATACCGAAAAAAGTTTTTATCCACACACTAGGACGCCATAGAAAAGACAAAAACTGCAAAATTTCAAGTACAGATACTTACAAAAAATTATTTTTCTCCGTTCCTATAAATGTTAGAGTTCAATTTGGTTTCATTTTAAAGCTCTTGGAATGGACTTTCATTTAATGACACACGGCATGGCTTTCTGATAATAGTTCAAGGTCAGCAAAATAATGATTTGACCTTGAATATATCCAAAAGTATATTTTAAAATATCTGGAAAATAAAATTTTTTTGCATACTAATGTATTTTACATGTGGTGAAAATTTCATAATGGGATTGCAATGGGATCATTCTAAAAGTAATTTTGAAAAAATTTAAAAATCATAACATTGCAATTGTACATCTTCTATAGCCATTGTTAATTGAGATCAATCAATGAAACAATTGTTTTATTGGAAACAGAAGAAAATAATTTCCCTGACTTGAATATAATTATAAATTAATGAAAAGAAGCAAATTTGTTAGAAATAGTATAAAAATTAACATGCTTTGTCCTCAATATAGGACTTCATCAGGTGTATAAGGGAAGTCTGAGAAGTACCTGATATTACAAAGAAAACAAAAAAAATTGGGATCTATTTGTCAACAGTCTTATTTAAGCTTGATACTGTTCCCAGTGATTTTCAATAGCTGTGATGCCCTATCTAAAGCGAGAACCATCATGCTACTCAAAATAGCCATCAACTGCAGACTTCACTTTTTCATTGTTGGAAAATCTTTAGCCACAAACATTTTTTTAATTGTGGAAAGAGAAAATAATTCTAGGAAGCTTAAACTGGTAAATAGTGCTTGTGAAAAAGCAATTCCAACTTATCTAATTGATTTTGGTCAACAGGATAATGGTATGTGAATAGGTGCATTGTTGCGAAAGAAGAAAACTTTCTTTTTTAAGAAATGAGGAAATTTTTTCTTTATTTCACTACTCAAAAGCTGCTATAAGTTCACATAAAACTAACCATTAATTGATTTTCTTTATTGAATATAATCAATGAAAATTATTCCATGCACATCACAAAAAAACTGAGGCCATGACCTTGTCAGAAGATTAAACTGTCTTCATTCTTTGGGGCAGATTCTACACATCAGACATTTGGTTGACCACTCCGATGTATGTCTTGGCTGCTTGAATGGCCTTATTTAAACTCTGCCACCAAATAATATATTTTTGTAAATAAAGGAGCAGATTTCCCCCAGGGTAGATTCGAGCTTGACTTTGATATTGGTTGGCGTGAGACCTTTCAAATGAAAGGTTAGCATCACATAACAATGACTAATTTTTTCCTTGTTTACAAATCTACTGAGAGCATTCACAATTGATGGCTATCCAACAAACAGTAAAAAATGTAGTCTTCAAACTTAACTAATTTTGTTTTCAAACAACCACCCACATACATCAAGTCAGGTTGTTCTAAGACTACCCTCATACAATGGATTTGGAGTATTATAAATCACTTCCATGCATTGCTAAATTCTTGTATTAAGAGCACCTAAATATTGATGTTGTATAAGTAAATTTTGTGTACAATTTCCAAGGGATGCTATATCTGCAATTCCCATTATAACCAGCTAATATTAATAGAAGAATTTTGCAATTTAAGGAAATTATTTATAATACTCCAAATCCACTGTAGAGCTGATGAAGACCTAGATTGAGGATGACATATTAATTATTACATTATTCAATTATGTGACAAATTTGGCTGTTTTCATTCATTTATAAATAATAATTTAATTATTTCAAGCAACAATATCAGTGCATATTTTCCAGAATTTTCTATTACATTTCCTGCAGTCTCATTTCACCACAAAATAAGACCTATTAATACAGATATACTGCTTACTCCCTGTATAAAAGATGGTATAATTTTCTCAACCACAAAGCATACTTCAGAATCAAAGGATAGCAACACATTTTGTCACATCAAATGGCAGAAGTGAATGTAGGTAGTCAGTTTTCAAATGACATAAATAACCAACAGTTGTACTACTGGGCAAATTGACAGTTCAACTAAACAGCATAGAAAGGGAACAAAAGGAAATTACAGCAAGAATTGTATCAGGTGTACATACTCAGAACAGCCGGTCAAGATGAAGCTCTTGCATTCACATTGACCTTTTCCTTTGTTCTACCAATTTAACTTTGAGGATGTCTATAATATACATATTTCAAAAGTAAACTCCAGAATAAATCTAAAAGGTAGAGTTTACAATCTCTCAAACCAAGTATAAGACAATGCTAACCAGAATTATAAAAAAAGTTTAGGAAGTGTAATTCTTCTGTAAATATCTTTGGAAACATTAGGAACTAGAGTCAAGTATAAATTCATTACTTATTTTCTATTGGAATCCCATTATGAACTTTTCACAACAGATTCAAGACTTTATAAAAAAAATAAAGCCCAAGATTTAATTAAGTACTTTTGGATATATTCATGGTAAAACAATTCTTTTGAAGATCTTTCTGTACTGGCATCATATGAAAACCAACACCAAGAGCTAAAAATTGAACTAAATTGACATCTATAACTTTTATAGGAGAAGAGAAAAATATTTTTTTTAGTTATCCACACATTACTTTTTGCAGTTCTTCCACAAAACAGAAAAATAAGTTCCTAAAAAATCTGGGGAAAAAAGTTTTTTTTCTGTTTTCTCAATAATTTTATTTGAATTACTTAACTTGATTAGGAAAAAATTACATACATTTTCATGGTTGATAGGGAATGACCCATAAGGACACTAAGTACATGCAAAGTTGCAAATAAACATAACACACAACACATCAACTTAGCTTTAAATCATTTTTACCTAGTTTTCAAATAATTATCTTTAACTGTCCTCCGTTGTGTGTGTAACTAACTTACAATGTAAAATTTAAATAATTAAAAAACTATGAGTATCTAAAAACATTATTTCCTATTTACTCAAATAATTAGATTGAATTTTAACACTATGTGTTACATAATGGTTTTTCCATAGAATATGAGCAAGAAGGAAACATTAAAATAGATACAAACCAATATAGGGTTAGCTCAAAATGTGGTATGTCTCGAACAAATCAATAATGATGAAAGTTTTTAAAAATTAGTACGTCAAGGACATGGGGGAATTGTTTTTATAAATAATAACAATTATTGGTATGTTAATATGATAACTTAGATCTGGTGAACTCAAATGCACACACAGTCAAATAAAGATCAAGAACAGTCCTGAATACATTGAACTGGTTGAAAACAATGTTTGTATCTAATGGCATATGGTAAGAATTCTTTGTAGATAATTGTAATTCATCTTGCCTGCTGAAATACAGGATAATATAAGTTGACCTTAAGAAAAATCATCATTATCTTATCAGTCAAATTAGTATCTACATTTTTAATAAGGCCTCTTGGTTAAAATATGTATTTCCAAGATGTAAAAACTATTAACAGAAGATGAATGAGCCCCTATAATGTGCCTTGTTCAATTTGAACCTCGAGATTCCAATTATAAAAACAATACCATAATTAAGAAGGAAGTATAAATTACACACATATTCTACATTGTTTAGAGGAATTTCACATCTGCAATCCACAACATAGTATTCAAGCTTCTAAATATAGGTTATAAGGAACATGGTTTGTTCTGTACAAATTGAAGGATGACTAACAAATATAAATAAAGGAAGTACCACTGTTTGTTATCTTCCAAAAGAGGATTCTTGGAAAAGCACTCACAAACCTACGGCAAGAAGGTAACTTGCAGGTAATAGAGCTGACATCAATAGAATGGTTGTGAAGAAAACAAACTAAGAGACTGACAAATCTACAGGACTACAAATGGAGAAATTTAAAATGTTATACTTGAATAGATTATGACACTAAATGAATGTAGAAAGAGAAATATAGTGTAATGAACGCAGAGGTTCGTAAATGCTATCAGATTAGACAGGCTGGAAGATGTCAATGCCTGCAAGACACTATGACTTTTGGAGAAAAGTTTGCTTTTCTAACTTTATTCATGCCCATGCTAACTTCAGTATAAAGGGAAATTTGATATAATAAATAACCAGTTGCCAGCTAATCAATCTTCTTATTAACTGTGTGTCATTATTGCCACAATTAAGAATGAATTTGTTTTAATAAAAATATATTTTAAAAAAAGCTAACTCCTATACCTCAAATAACTTGGAACTACAATAGATAAAACAATAGTAAACAATTTCCCAACTTATATATTATATTTATCAACACTATTTATTCTGGCACTTGGGTTGGTTATCAATACAAACTACGACAAAAATTTAAAACTTTATCATTATTTGGTGCACGCAAGTGTTCATATGCTAAGTTTATATATTTTCCATATCAAGTTAAGCATAGCTACCACTTAATACTATGTGGTACTTGAGAATGTATAAACTAATGTTCATACCTTTGAAGAAATCTCCTTTGTAGTCTTGTGGAGGAGGAACTAAAGGAGGCTCATAACCCATTATAGTTTTCATCGTAGCTTCTAATGCAGATCGACCATATTTATTGTCAATATTGAATTGAGATAGGTCTCTAGTTTCAGTAGCTCTCCTATCCCCATGGGTTAGGGCACCCTTCAAATATAATTATGTATTGATAAGTATGTGTTCATGAATTGTAGTAAATATTAATTTCCAAATTAAAAGCATACCAAACTTTCCAAGCGTTTTGCAACAATTGAAGCAAAACGTCGTTCTCCAGCAAGATCAGATATTAGGAATATATATTCTGGTGCATTTACTTGATTACTTCGATGTGTTCGACCTGAAACATACACCCTAGACTAAGAATGACATCTTATTCATAAATTAAATTGTTTAAAACTGAAAACTAACAGAAATTGTGAGATTAACCCTTTAGCACATGATTTTTTGTATTTTTATAAACTAAATTTTTGTGAATACAATATGGAACAAAAATAACCAAAAAAAAAATTAAACGTAACCAGTCACTTTGGCTCATGATGTTTCAAATAATCAACAAATATAATTGGGTCTGATTTATCAATAATTCACATTAATTGGATGATCATTATTTTAGTGTACTCTCTATCCCAAAAATGACGCTGAAATTTTCTTTCTTGAAAAGAACTTTTGAAGTCCGGCAGGTAGAAAAATTTGGTCCGAGAGGTTGATTCGCAGAAATCTGGGACACGCACGTTTTAACACGTCAAGAATTTCAAATTTCCTCAAGTGCATGCTGTTTCATATCTGCATCACAAATTATCTCTCTTAGAAATTGACAGATGCCTTTGAGGTGATACTAAACGTTATTTTGCATATATGCTACACTATGCACAAAAGGGTTTAAGGTTAACTTGAGCTACTTATTAATATTAAATACAAGCATTGGATCTCATCAAAATGTGTTAAGGGAATTGTGGAACACACCACAATGTATAGAACACACAAGCAGGTAGACTTGGAATACGTGAAACTTTAATACATACAATGCAAACATGAGCAATAAGACACAAGAAGATACACCTTGTATGTTCAATGTGGGCAGTTTGCATAGCATTCTACATTTAACTCAACACGACCCCCTACAAACTTTACCACAGATACAAAAGAAAACTGTCAATCTTTATATCCGCTGGGAGGTGACAATCCAATTGCTGACAGACACCTCCAATGCTTCGGCCTTGTCAGTCCTTTTGTGAATACATCAGCTGGCATTTCCTCTGTAGACATATTGTCTAGTTGAATTTCACAGGACTGTACGACTTCACGCACGAAGTGGTGATGAATATGGATGTGCTTTGTTCTAGAGTAAAATACAGGGGTTTTCACTAATTACTGTTGTTAAACAATAGGACAGTAGTTCGGCTACCTGATCCGTCCTCGATGAGCCTCTGTAGATGGACCGCCTCTTTACAGGCTTTGCTAGAACATGCATAAACCCACACATGTATGTGTAGGAATCAATACACCTGGACTGGTTTGTCAGTGTGATCTTTTTGGTAGTGGTTTTCGTGCCATCTTCCCATGCATACATTCTTCACAATTGACATCCTCATTTGGCAATTTCAATTCATCGAATGGCACCGTTTCAGGAGTCTTTGAGATTTAAGTGTCCCATCATTCAATGCCACTCCATCAAAGAAGCTCTCTTCATGTTCATTTGGATCTTTAACATAGAAAAGCCCATCTTTTCTACTTGCAAGCCTTCAATGGGTGTCTTTGACTCTGACTATTTTTCTCAAATACCACTTGATGTCCTTTGTCAGCTATCTTCCCGACTGATAATAAGTTTGTACACAGTTAGGGAACAATTAAGTCGAAGAGTTTATTGATACCAGATACTTGTGTGACCATTTTGGCGACACCTTTTGCTTTGATTTCTGTCGATGAATTATCTGCCAGGTTCAACTTCCCCAAGCAATTAGACTCTAAATGAGTGAAGTCGTCTAGGTCTTTGCTCATATGGAGAGGTACATCCGCTGCCCAAGCACTATCAGTTTGTTTTCTGTTTCTCCACCTGATGTTAATTTGTACTTGTCGTCTGCAATTTCAGTCGTGAATTCACCACGTTTGACATTTCCTATGCTTTTCTTGCTGATCGACACTGATTTGCTTTGTGTCTGATTTTCTTGCATCTGTAGCCTCGGATCTCTGATATTTTGTCTTTTCCTCTATAACCATTCAATTTTTCCTCAGCTCTGTCTTTAGGAAACCGAGTTGTTTCGCTATCATCGAGCCTTGTATATCACTGCGTTGATCACTGTGTCTAGCCTCATATTCTTCCACTATCTTTATGCGTAATACATCTGGTTTTGGTAGGTCGTCGTGGGACTCGATCACACAAGTTAAGTTTTCAAACGTGGCCGGTAGACTGTATAACAAAAGAATTTATAAGTCGTTGCTCACTGTAACATCCATGTCCTTCAGTTTATCTTACCAGGCGTCTGCTCAGACCACTAAGCAATCCTTGATGACTCCCAACCCAGTAAGACATTCCACCATCCTTTGACCTACATTTGGCTCACCTAAAATGTACTTTATCGCACTCCTTTCATGATCTACTCAGGATCTGAATGAACGATGGATTACTGATGTACATGTTTGTTTTAATATAAATTCAAACAAATCAAGGAGTATATTTAAGCCTCTGGTTCGGGAGTCGACAAGGATTAGCTTAGTGATCTAAGGTACTGCCCGGTATGCTGAAGGTCCTAGGTTTAATTCCGGCATGGTCAACATTTTTCCATCCATATTCTTTAAGTAAAAAAAACTATTTTTACAGCATAAAATGAGGATTTACATCAAACATTTAGTGGCAATTATATATAAGCATAAACATACCAAAATAGCAGGTGAGAGAGGAGGAACCGTGGAGGAGAGGAGGAGGAGAGGAGGAACCGTGGAGGAGAGGAGGAGGAGAGGAGGAGGAGGAGGAGGGGAGGAGGAACCATGGAGGAGAGGAGGAACCATGGAGGAGAGGAGGAACCGTGGAGGAGAGGAGGAGGAGGAGAGGAGGAACCGTGGAGGAGAGGAGGAGGAACCGTGGAGGAGAGGAGGAGGAACCGTGGAGGAGAGGAGGAGGAACCGTGGAGGAGAGGAGGAGGAACCGTGGAGGAGAGGAGGAGGAACCGTGGAGGAGAGGAGGAGGAACCGTGGAGGAGAGGAGGAGGAGAGGAGGAGGAACCGTGGAGGAGAGGAGGAGGAACCGTGGAGGAGAGGAGGAGGAACCGTGGAGGAGAGGAGGAGGAACCGTGGAGGAGAGGAGGAGGAACCGTGGAGGAGAGGAGGAGGAACCGTGGAGGAGAGGAGGAGGAACCGTGGAGGAGGAGTGGATGAGGAACCGTGGAGGAGGAGTGGATGGGGAGGAGTGGATGAGGAGTGGATGAGGAGGAGAGGATGAGGAGGAGGAGGAACCGTGGAGGAGAGGAGGAGGAACCGTGGAGGAGAGGAGGAGGAACCGTGGAGGAGGAGAGGAGGAGGAACCGTGGAGGAGGAGAGGAGGAGGAACCGTGGAGGAGAGGAGGAACCGTGGAGGAGAGGAGGAACCGTGGAGGAGAGGAGGAACCGTGGAGGAGAGGAGGAACCGTGGAGGAACCGTGGAGGAGAGGAGGAACCGTGGAGGAACCGTGGAGGAGAGGAGGAACCGTGGAGGAGAGGAGGAACCGTGGAGGAGAGGAGGAACCGTGGAGGAGAGGAGGAACCGTGGAGGAGAGGAGGAACCGTGGAGGAGAGGAGGAACCGTGGAGGAGAGGAGGAACCGTGGAGGAGAGGAGGAACCGTGGAGGAGAGGAGGAACCGTGGAGGAGAGGAGGAACCGTGGAGGAGAGGAGGAACCGTGGAGGAGAGGAGGAACCGTGGAGGAGAGGAGGAACCGTGGAGGAGAGGAGGAACCGTGGAGGAGAGGAGGAACCGTGGAGGAGAGGAGGAACCGTGGAGGAGAGGAGGAACCGTGGAGGAGAGGAGGAACCGTGGAGGAGAGGAGGAACCGTGGAGGAGAGGAGGAACAGTGGAGGAGAGGAGGAACAGTGGAGGAGAGGAGGAACAGTGGAGAAGAGGAGGAACAGTGGAGGGGGGTAAAAGGGGAGATTGAGGGGGAGTAAAAGGGGAGATCGAGGGGGAGTAAAAGGGGAGATTGAGGGGGAGTAAAAGGGGAGATCGAGGGGGAGTAAAAGGGGAGATCGAGGGGGAGTAAAAGGGGAGATCGAGGGGGAGTAAAAGGGGAGATCGAGGGGGAGTAAAAGGGGAGCTTGAGGGGGAGAAAAGGGGGAGATTGAGGGGGAGAAAAGGGGGAGATTGAGGGGGAGAAAAGGGGGTGATTGAGGGGGAGAAAAAGGGGATTGAGGGGGAGAAAAAGGGGAGATTGAGGGGGAGAAAAAGGGGAGATTGAGGGGGAGAAAAAGGGGAGATTGAGGGGGAGAAAAAGGGGAGATTGAGGGGGAGAAAATGGGGATTGAGGGGAGATTGAGGGGGAGATTGAGGGGGAGATTGAGGGGGAGATTGAGGGGGAGATTGAGGGGGAGATTGAGGGGGAGATTGAGGGGGAGATTGAGGGGGATAAAAAGGGGAGATTGAGGGGGAGAAAAAGGTGAGATTGAGGGGGAGAAAAAGGGGAGATTGAGGGGGAGAAAAAGGGGAGATTGAGGGGGAGAAAAAGGGGAGATTGAGGGGGAGAAAAAGGGGAGATTGAGGGGGAGAAAAAGGGGAGATTGAGGGGGAGAAAAAGGGGAGATTGAGGGGGAGAAAAAGGGGAGAAAACACAACAGAATTTTATTAAATGAAAGTTACATCATGCAATTGCTAATAAGTCATTAGAAAATAAGTCATATTATACTCGGTCAAGCCAATAAATTCTTACCATATTACACTATGATAAATTAATAATAATAGTACTACATATGCAGGTGTTATATTGAGATACAACAAGACATCATTTTTGAGCTGGCTATGAATCTAATCAAGTGGTAAATTGAATTATTCATTTATTCTTTATTAGCATTGCTCAGGTTGTCATATATCCATAACCCCAAATTTAACTCAAATCTCGTTTCCTTTTGCGTTATTTTTATATAACACCCTGCCACCCCCACCTGAGTACCATCCCCCCTTCCATACTGAAAGGGGTGGAAATTATACATAAACAAAATTGGTAGAAATATTATCAATCTCATTGATCCCAGAAAATGATCAACGCAAATATCAGCCAGCTAACATATTAGAAAATTTCAACCCCCGCCCACCTCTGCCAATACTCTCCCACCCCCATACATTGCCCAGGTTGTCGTAAATAAACTTTGCGGCACCCATATCCATGATTTGACTTTAATCTAGATTTTCACTTTATTTTGTTGTAACGCTACGCCAGCCCCACCACTAAGTGTGTCCCCTCCCATGATAAAGGGGTTTGAAATTATACATAAAAAACATTGGGTAGAAATACAATCAATCTAACTAACCCTCCAAAATATGTATTCAATGCAAATATCTGCCGTGTTTGCCTCTTGAGGTTAAATGGCAAGTTGAATGACATAATTACATTTAGCAACATCCATAACCCTGGATTTGATTCTAATATCAGTTGTTTTAATGTGTTTTTTCTTGTAACGCCCCTCCACCCCTACACCTAAAGATGCTCCTATCAAATATAGGGGTTGAAATTGTAACAGATAACATCAGTAGAAACATTATCTCTAAACATATTTATCTGACTTAAACACTAGCCACATCAGAATGTTTGAATATTTCCACCCCAATTCCTGGGGAAGGTAGACGTGTCTCACTTTGACAGTGTTTGTTTCCTGGTTGCAAAGAACACATGTACGAAATTTGCTCCACCAGTGTAGATTTGTATGTGGAACATACATACATACATACATACAAACAAACAAACAAACACTCTGCTTTATTTATTAGAAGTTTAGATAAAAAGGACATAAACACACCAAACTGTTGAATTGCTCTATCTGCACTCCATGGTAGCTCAAGAGTAATATGAACTCTTCTTCTTTGATTACGTGCTCGTCTATCACTTTGAAGAGAAATGCCACTTGAAGCAGCTTCAGAAATAATTGCTACATCCTTCTCACCATCCATAAACCTCTGCTTCTCTGAAATATTTTACAAGAACTCTGAATTTTTAACTACTTTTTAAGTAAACAGTAAATGATGAATATATATTTTACTATCAAAAAATAAGAGAAAACAAAATACTGAAATTTTTCACATATAGTTAACTTTATAGTAAATAGTGCGAATTTACTAAGAAAACTTTGCAAAACTTTCAGACAATATAAACAAATATAAAAGAAGCTGAAATGACTCCAGTTTCATAGGAAATGTGATATCAGAAAGTGATATTTATTTATGTCGTCAATAATATTTAATCACGTGGATTTTAAGAAAAACTTTTTAGTATAATTTCTTTATACTATTTCATCCACTCTTTTGGTTCGAACATAATAAGGATTTGCTACTCAGTGTACAGGGTTTACAAATAAAAGGCTAACAATAGATACTATATTAGATAGTTTTCCATACATACAGATCTTTAACATACATACTAAAAATTATGAAATAATACACAACGATAAGTAATTTTATTTTTTTCTACTACTTATTTTGAACTTCAGACAGATCACTCAGATACTGATGTTGTGTAAACTATAAAAACAAAGCCAATTTTATTGTTGACATATATACCTGTTAAATTAAGTGTTTCGAGTGGAACATCTACTTCTGATCGTGATTCATACTGTATTCCATCTTCTGTCTGGACTACTCTCCCTTTGCGACCTGTCATCTAAAGCCCGAAAATTATACATTATTTGGATACTTTAAGTAGTCACAGTAATATATGATAGAGAAATTAAAAACTTGAAAGGAAACTTCTACAAAAACTAGAAATTGGCAACATTTCATGAATTAAAACTTCTTATATAATTCAATACAGGGTACAAAATGTTGAAAATACTTTTATCATATTTGCTCATCAAACAAACTTCATACACTTGACAAAAGTGAACCATAAATAACTGATATGGATAAGAAAAAAAGAGACTATGGCCCTCCTGTAACCGAGGGCCATAGCCACCATGTGGGACAGGAAACACTTCAAATTCTTAGAGGGCCAGCGCCACCATGTGGGACAGGAAACACTTCAAATTCTTAGCGGCACACGCATCTTCAGTTTCACAGTCTCTATTTCTTATCCTTATCAGCTATTTAGACATTGTCACTTCATCCTGACTGTATTTGTATCTGGGTGTTAAATTTACCTCTGCAACATTTTCAGGACCACCTAATTCATCAATCAATTGATCTAAGGTATTTGGGGGAAGTTTTTCACCAAGGTCTTCAATGTGCTGCAGTAAATCTTCTTTCATACTGCAAGCACGTTCAATGGCATCTCTTGGCGGAGGCGGTGGCCTCCTTTCAGTACCACTAGCAGCTCCTGTATCACCATTTCTCTTTCCTTTGTGAGTTGATTTTCTTGACAGTAAAGAACTGATTTTATCCTGTGTTGATTGACGCTTTTTGGAAGACTTGTGCTTCTTTCCTTTCTTTTTTCGTCGATCCCAAGGGTCTTTCATTATTTTAATCAGAGAAAAAATAAACAATCAATTTAAGCACTATATTTTCATGAACACACATTAAAGCAATAAATGACCAGTAAAATTATAAAATTTACTCCAAAAGATTGCAAAAATGTAAACATTTTAATATAGTCAAATGTCTGTGATTAAAATGCTTTAAGAAAAAATAGCATATGTCAACTTTAGACCAGAAACAAAGCCAAAATTTTCTGAAACAATAAAAAGGAAGAGCATTTTTTAAATTTTCTGTTTTGCCCATTTCATCAATAAAACACTATTTACTAAAAGGTTTATTAATTCAATTACCTGCATCAGAATCACTGTCAGAATAAAATGGATTGAAATCTGAGCTTTGATTACTATCAGATGGACTGTCACTTTCAGCAGAGTCAGATGCAGACAGCTTGAACTCTGACCCTGAACTGTTGCTACCATCCCGCTCCACTTCTGAGTCAGATTCATCAGACGATGACATTCTGACTCGCTTCACTGCTCTCTGAGCTGCTTGTCTAACTAGAAAGAAATAAGTATTGCAAAGATTTAGTTATCATCAGCATATAAATTGACAAAAGTCAGAATTTTTTTTCTTAATAAACGAGGTTTTATCACTTGTTAACACCAACCAGAACTAAACCCCAAAAATGTATAATCTATGGTTAGGCAATTCTTCAGTGATACTGGTTTGGGTATGCAATACTATACAAATAATGAATATTGGTTAAAAGTAATTTTGACAAAATAAAATAACTTGCACAATTTCAAACAAGCAAAAGAATATGGCATGTCTATAGACGTTCAATAATACTATAAATTTAATTACTTGTAAATAAACTTACAACACTTTTCACAAATGCAACAAATTCGTGCCTGGCCAGCATGCAGTTCAGACCTTCTTTCTGGAAAAAGGGGTTCAGGCCTTTGAAAATTCGAAATTTTATTTTCTGAGCTGCCCGATTACACTAAGTTGATTTAAGGTACTACAGCTACGCTGTATCTTTCCCATTCAAATGTTATATATATATATATATATATATAGTGTGTGTGTGTGTGTGCGCATGCACTTGAGCAAGCCAGCAAGCAGATCAGATCTTCCTTCCTGAAGAAAGAGGCTCAGGCAATCGAAAATATATCGAAGGTAGATCTTCAAATATATAAACTTCTTGAGCAGACAAATATAGACTGTCTAATATGGTCAGGAACTTGACCTGGTGGCCCCCACCAATTCCATGTCCCCAATGTACCCTAAGATGAATTCTGCTTCAAAATCATTAAAACAAGAGGCCATGAGCTTGGCAAAATTACAATCTCATGTTGTCTTTTTGACCTGCTGTCTGGAGGTTGGCCTTCCCCCAAATGGTTTGACCATAAAACTTCCTTTGTCTGGCCGCAACCCACGCACCCATCCCGAGCAGCATGTGCACGCTTTCTACCAGTCCCTACAATTAGCCAAACTGATCCGTGAAGAATACTCATCCTTAATCCCAATAAGCCGTACCCACAATGATTTGTATGTATATGTATGCATGTATAAAATGCTATGTATTACATGGTGTAACACTCCTTCTTGAAGCCTCCGAATATTCAAAGAACATTTGATCTTGTATAGTGAGGAAGGATAGAAATAAATAGGATAAATAGGAGGATTACACATTTTATGGTACCAAATTAGTTCCTAACATTTATTCCTTAATGGATGGTCCTAATTCCCTTTCCATTCCTCTTCTAAATAACTCTAAATAAGATAGTTAAGGCATCCATGTACAGAGAAGATCATGCAAGTTCAAGTCCTGTCTAGGTCAAATATATCATAAACATATATAAATCATTTCCTACTTCCCCGATTTTCATAAACACACTGCTACTATCCTCAAATGCGCAATTTATTAAAGCCACGTCTGTGCCCAAGACCACTTATGACTAAGTTAGTTAGGCAGGCCACAGGACCAGTGTACAAATTCTAGCCCAAAACTGGCTTCCTCAAACATCGTCAACCCTCTCATAGCATCGAAACTCCGATATCGAGATCCTTGAATGTTTTCAATCGAAGACTTCACATCATCAGCAATTCTCCTTTCTACATCCCCAATAAAAAATATACAGGAAGACTTAAATGTGGACGGCTAAAGAAGAAATAGTGAAGTGCAGCTCAAATACCTTCAGTGACTGGGAATGAAGCACAAACCTCTAGCATTGACTCTGCTCGACAACAAAGGCCAAGTACAAATGAAATGTTTTAAAGCATTGGACCGTCCTTACTGATTTTAACTCCAGCATCAGTGACAAATATATACAAACTGTAAGAAAACTTATAAGGAGAAATTACAACAATGGGTGTTTACTCCACATGTAAATTTCCACTGAAATTGTAATTACCTAAAATCTGATTTGCTTATTGTTATTACGATAACAGTTTGCAAATATATTTTTCTAAAAAGAAAAAAGAATTTGGGGTTACAGTAAGACTAACAACATTGAGAGTGAAACTATTAATCTCAGTGATCCCAAAATCTACTTATTTGATGTGAATATTGGCCTTTTTGGCATTTTTCCAGCACCTCCACTCTTAGAGGTGTTAGCAATGTCTTACCCCCACAGCGCCTGATCCTAGATAAGATTTATGTGGAACATACACACTCACATAAATCCGTTTTTATTATTAGATTAGAAAATTTTGTTAAGGTGTATGATAAGCAGTTACCTGGTTTACGCTTGCCACTTGAACCTCCTGCTTCCATATCCAAATCTCCATTATTGCTGGATTTGTCTTTCTTTGGAGGTTCAAGCCCCAGAAGGCGTTGAATTCTATTTCTATCTGGTGCAGGAAAATGTTTCTCTACCAAGGTTTGTAAGACACCTCTGTATCATGAAAAAACAATAAATAACAATTTCTCAATTACTTACAGCATTATATTTAATTTTATTATACTAATAAGAAAGTACCAGGATGGAAAAATCTTGACTGGACCAGGAATCAAACCTGGGTAGCCTGCCTAGTATACGGGTGATTTACCAACTAAGCAATCCAAGTTGACTCCAGGCTTCAGTACAAGACTTCCCCATCCAATACAGCCAGAGCCCAGCTTCACCTACATTTCACTAGATCGCAATTTTCATGGCCTAACTTGAGGACTGAATGGAGACGCATATTAATGTGAATTGATCAACAGGACAATGAATTCATTCAGAAAGAACAGAAGAAGCTTGCATTTGAGTTTGTCAGCGGGATCTCATATTTCCTGAATCATCTGACAAAAGCAACAATAATTGCGGAAACAATAAGCTCTTACTTTGTCCGTTATTTGTTTATTTATTTATATTATTAGCATAATTTTAACATTTTATGTCTGCTACTAAATACTATAAAAATTTGAAGTTATCTTTCTATGCCACAGAAATAAAATAATTTAAAAGAATAAAAATCTTACTTTGCTGTGGAAACAAAGTCTGAGAGTTCCCCATCATCTCTTTCCAGCTGTTCCAAAGTTCTAGCTTCACCAGTTGACTGAAGCCCAATCACAACACACTTTCCACATTTTACAGCTTCCCTGAAAACATTTTGTAAAGCAATGATAATATTAATAAATCTAAGAAAAATTTTATTATCAAATTTAAAACATAATATTTAAAAAACACAGCATTTCATCCCTGATTGGGACCTCTTCAAGTGTACAATTACAGTCAGTTATCTAAAAAAAATTAAATTAATAAACATAAGTTAAATTTTTTATCATTCTACCCTTTACTTTGAAAATACACAACATAATCTTATTGACTTGCTAGATAATTATGGCATGAATTATATACAAAACTTCCAAAAGTAAAAATGAGTGTATGTGTGTGTGTATATATATCTATATAATAAAAAAGGATGTATATTTGTATGTATGTATGTATGTATGTATTTACGTTGTTCTTTATACAAATTTTATCGCGTGGACAGAATTCAACAAAAATTGGTATATATATTCTGCCAAAATCGAGAACCGGTACTGTGGGGGTGACAAACCCATAGCATAAAGGTGGAAAGAATTGTAGTTGAATTATTTTTGCGAATTTTCCCATAAGAGTTAATGTTATTATTTAGTGTTAAATTACTGCGCGCCAAGAGACCGTGACGTCACGTACGTTGGCGAGACATAAAATATAGTTCCCTTTTTCGTAATGAAATAAAGCTGAAATATATTGATTGAATAAAAAATATAATTTTATACAGTAATACTGCATCAAACTGTAATAATAAACAATACGAACTACTTTGTTCTCCTTGCGGAAAATGTAAGTTAATTTTCGTGCGCATATTAAGTGAGACCACCAGCTGATTACATTGTGGATGTAGCCATCAATTTCATCAGCATAATCTTTCGTAATGACTGAATACAGATGGACAGTTATATCTTGCTATACACAAGTATACACAAGAGTATACTTAAGTATTCTATTCGTAAAGAGATTCAAGGTATGGTAATGATACTATAAAATTCAATGAATTTCTTAACCTTTAAATTAACATCGGTCGAAAGTATGTACGGGACTAGGAACATTTACATTGAATTATAAGTGTAATTACTGTACTTTATGCAACGTATTTCTCAAAATAATAAGTTTAATTATAACCAGCAACAATATGAAAAGTTATACAATCCGTCCAACTAATGTTGTTAAAAAACTTGACTTTTAACGGGGCATATTTAACGGGATCACGGACCAATTATATCTTCTGCCCAATTATATCTTTCTACATGCACCGGAGGAGACTAAGAATGATGGAAAACACAATCCCTAATACTTCTTAATCATTATAATTTGATAGATTTTAAATCTGCAGAAAGTGACGTATTCTTAAAGTGAAATTCATGAAAAAAAATTTGTTATGTATGTATCATTATAATTTCACATATTTGATTATAAATGTTTAAAGTCTAAGGGAGTAATTCCAAGTGAGAACTGTTAAATATAAATTTTGTGCAATATCGTTAATATTTCCTATTTGAGAGTTGACGCATACCATAATGTATTGCATTCCTTATACAATGCTACCAACGTCAGAGAGTAGAATCCACCAAAGAGTACTTTGACTCCTTTCAGTTATCTGGAGTAAATATGGTTATATTCATAACGGTTTTGGTTGTATACCACAAATGTACTGGAGTATGTTTTACACAAAAGAAGTGATGATATACATTACTCTATATTCTTATTATTAATTTATAAAACAGAAGATAAAATTTTCATTTTATAAATATGATATATACATATATACATATATTGTTCAATAAATATATATATATATATATTAGATATAGGCTCATATCCTCATTTTTATGAAGTAGGTTTTATAGCCAAATACTGACAAAAAGAAGTGATGATATACATTTGTCTGCAATTGGATAATACTTTTATTATTAATAATTTTAAAACAGATGTAAATTTATCATTTTAGAAATTTTTGAAATTAAGTTGTTTCAAATGTGACATAGTCAAAATTATTAACTCATTTGGTTACAAATGATCAGCTGACTAACATTCAGGCAACAGCAGTGTGACTGGTTTGTAATAATTCAAGATTATTTAATCACTTATGGCTATTTACAAATTCATATATATATACATACACTAACTTATTTGGATAGGTAACGAGCCAGGGTGTAGATGACATACCATAAATCTGTATACAGTATATATAATTTATTAATGTATTTTATTTAAAAGACTTCCAAAACTTATATATAAATAATTTTTCCAGCTCAAAGTTATGCTTTCAATTGTTTACTTTGCATTGTAGCTTAGATTGTAAAAATTACATATGTGAATTTAAAAGGCTCTTCCCAAATTTGGAATCTAAATTAATGTTTACTATGTCCAAAAACATCTGATTAAGATAAAATTTATGAAATTCTATATACTATCCCATTTGGAAAGTAAAAAAGTACAGAGATCAGATTACATGATGAATGTTGATGTGGTTCAGTTACATAAAAATATCCGAAAAATACATGTTTACCGGCAGTTTAAATATATTTCTGGAACAATGAAATTAATAAAATTTCTCTACATGTTCTCCGTGTTTAATTTCAACCCCTTTTGGGATTGGGAGGGGATCTCCCCTTACGGGTTTGGGGTGGAGTGGCATTACATAAAAATAATGCAAAA
The DNA here is from genome assembly GCA_037074705.1 of Zhengitettix transpicula. Lineage (NCBI taxonomy): Eukaryota > Metazoa > Arthropoda > Insecta > Orthoptera > Tetrigidae > Zhengitettix > Zhengitettix transpicula. The sequence goes on along the minus strand of CM073591.1, from coordinate 179,872,925 downwards.
GCAATCAAGATTGGAGTCGAATTCAGGGTTATGTATGTCACTGAATTTGATTATGACATTCTCTTTAATCCCCAGGCACGGGCACGGACGGGGTGGAATTTTTAAAAAGTATTAAATCGTCGATATTAACGTGGAATAAATAAATGTCAGGGCCATTAGCGTTGATAGTATTTCTACCGATGTTGTTTGTAAAATTTCAACCCCCTTCAGCGTGAGAGGGGAGAACGCTTAAGGGTGGGGGATGAAATATTCTAACATCCTACGACAACCGATATTTGATTCGGATAAATATTTTTATGGGTCAAAGAGTTAATGTTTCTAGCAATTTATATTTTTTCAACCCCTTAGATCATGGTAAAGGAGCACCCTTAGGGTGGGTATGGAAGGGCGTTACAAGGAAATAACGGGAAGACAACCGAGATTGGAGTCAAAACCAAGGTTATGGATGTCGCCGAGTTAAATTATGACAACCAATTTGCTCATTTAACCCCCAGGATTTGGGTGGTTAGGGGTGGATATTTTGAAACATGCAATCACGGCGGTTATTAGCGAGGAATAAATATTCTCAAGGGTTAATTAGATTGATTGTATTTCTACTGATGTTGTGTGTGTAAAATTTCAACCTTTATCTTGCAGAACTCAAGGAGTATATTTAAGAAGAAATTAGGAGGTATGTTTGTTGCGACTGATGCAATAAAATTCAATGTATTTTACAGATTTTCAATTAATGCACTATCGGTCTAAACAATGTACGGAACAGTTAGATTTACTTTTTCGGTTTTATATAAATAAGTACACGGGCAACGCCGGGCACCCAGCTAGTCTTATAAATAAAAATGAGTGCTTGTGTGTGTGTGTGTGTCTGTATGTATGTTCCTTATACAAATCTACATCCATGGAGAAAATTTCACCAAATTTTGTACACATATTCTTTGTGACAAGGAGACGAATACTGTCGGGGTGAGACACGTCTACAACCCCCAGGAGCGGGTGTGGAAAATTTCATACTTTCTAAAACGACAGATATTCGAGCCAGATAAATATTTTTCGGTGTCAAAGAGATTGATAGCGTTTCTATCGATCTTATCCGAGTATAATTTCAACCCCTAACAGCATGGAAAAGGAGCACCCTTAGCGGTGGGGTTGGAGGTCCGTTAGAGGAAAATAACGCAAATACAACCGAGATTGGAGTCAAATCCGAGGTTATCAATGTCACTGAGTTTAATTATGACATTAAACTTGGCATTTAACCCCCAGACGGCGGGGTGAAATTATTGGAACATGCAAACACGGCAGATATTTGTGTTGATATTGTTATGGAAAGGAAAGAGATAGATTGTGGCTTACCTGAAAGTGTTAAAGCTCTACCCCCCAATTCATCAGAGACAGAACTCCATTTGTGGGAACTCTCTTTCCAACATGTCTTGCAAAGCCCTGGACTCAACATCCTTTAAATAGTTATTATTTTTTCCTAACATCCCCACTTTCACACGACCATGCAAGTATGTATAAGCATGCTCATGTATGTATGTGTATGCATACATGTGTGTGTGTGTGTGTGTATGTATGTCTGTCTTTGCATCTTTATATGTATATGTATGTTTAAGCATATATGAATGATCACTATCAAAACCTTTCTTATGCCACGACCTTCCCTTTAGAGAGAAAGTTAGTGGGGCCTGGTGGGGTATTAATTGTTTATGGGCTACTAGCCGTGTGGCGGTCAAAACTCCGCAGTCCAAAAATTTAAAACCAACCTTCAGTTCCTTATAGCGACACCGATCTTCACTTTCAGGTAAGCCACAACCATCTCTCTTTCCTTATAGCGACACCGATCTTCACTTTCAGGTAAGCCACAACCTATCTCTCTTTCCTTTCCATAACAATATTGCAATTATTTTTGACAATGTCATATCCTTACTAATATCATATATATTACAATTATAACAATATGGCCAAAAAACGGTCCTCATAAGAATAACAACAAGTACAATGTTTCTTACACAAGAGTACAAGAACATAAACAAGAAACCGGGAAACTTCTACAGTTTAGTATATATAACTGTCCAAAAATGATAGGAGTCAAGTTGGTAGGAAAAGATCATTATCAAAGAGTCCGTGTCACTTTGAATATTAAGAGCATTGTTTTTATATTTTGATGTGAACCATTTCCGAAATTAGTATTTGATAATAATTGGGTTCAATGTCAAGGATTTAATTTTGCTGGTTTGTATTGTGTTTTCGCAAACAATTGACTTTGATAACGATTCATTTGCTGCTACCGACTTGACTCCTATCATCTTTGCACACTTATATATATGTATGTATGTATGTATGTGTGTATGTATATATATATATATATATATATATATATATATATATATATATATATATATATACACATACACCAACACAAAGAATTTTCCTTGTTTCTTGTTGATGTTGTTGAGATGGTCCACAAATCTTTGGTATGAATGTTGCACTTGTTTTTATTCTTGTGAGGTCTGTTTTTTGGCCATACTGTTCGTAATCATAATTTTATTTACAAAATTAATTGTTTTTTTTTGTAAATATTATTATATGTGACAACAAAAAAATTTCTAAAAACTACAGTCAATGAATATAAAAATATTTATTTTGCAAAGGTTTTGGATGATTAATAAAAATATTATTCCAGATTGATGAACGAAATATAGATATTACATATTAGAACCAATGTCTCAGCCATTAACTGTAAAAATTACACCAATAATTTATATAAAATTTATGATTCCTTATTATTGTAATATAAATTATTTTAAAATTTTTATAATACTCTTAGTCACTGTGCCAATAAGTCATTTCAGCACAATATGTAGGCAAACCGCATGTTGGAAATTTGTTGATCTAAAATTTCATTTGAAATTGTAAGTAACACACTATAAATTATATTATACATAAATGTATTAAAAATTATCATGTATGTAAAAATTTGTTTTCTTTACTTGTTTTTAGATACTGAAATAATTATAAAAAAAATTATTCCAATTGTCAAATCCAATATACTTCACAACTAAAAATTTAAAGTAATGTATACATAAAGACGAAATAATGGGAAATCAATGTTTATATTATGCCACAATTACAATCAGTTATATGCTTTGAAATCTCCTTCAAAGTATATGGAACAAAAGGGACTATTATAATCATGTTAAGTGGAATTTAACAGTGTTTTGATTAAGTAGGGGAAAGAATTGATATTTTTTAAAAAAGATAATTTTACAAGCAAGAGCTATATGAAAGACAGTCACACACCATTCCATACCAGAAGAGAAAAGTATAAATATGGTGCGTGAATGTTGTAGGCAACTCATTGGAAAAGTGAGAAAACTTCAATGAGCGCTTGCACAAGAAAAACTTTCATTCATTAATAAATTCAAGCATTATTGAATAATGAGGACTTTCATTCTTCATTGACCTGTGTGAAAACATGAGAACTTTTAATGCACAAATTCAATACTGTTTGAAGATTCTAAACTACAATTTTGTCTGCAAAATAGTTTAAATACAAAATAATTATAACAATAAAAATAGTCCAGGTGAACGTGTGACTTACCGAGCAGTTACTACAGCATGATTAACCTTAGCTGCAATACACAAGTATTTAAAGAATCGTTGATGTGATGACCAGAACTGACCCCACATTGTTTTCTTCATTCTGTTTTCAGCATCAATTAATTCTGCAGCCTCTTGGAACTTACGCATAGCATCGACCCACTAAAATTTTTTAACATTTATTACGAATTTTTTTAATATCATAGAAGACAAAGAGAATAAAAACTGAAATATAGTTGGGAGTAAGAATATTATATTACTAAAATCTAATAAGGTGCAGATATTTTTTCAAAAATATTGTTCAACAAACATTTATTTTTTAGATAAAGACATTAGGGGAGATGGAGAAAGTGGGAGATGGGTGATAGGGAGTGAGAGGAGGGATAGATGGGGAGTGCATTATCATTATACAGTTAAAAAGCATAATTGATAATGAAGGATTTGCTTGAAATATTTTTCCACAATATGTACACTTACATATATTTATTAATCACGCCAGAGCAATACTTGCATTTTTGTTGGTTTTACGACTACTCTCAGCAGAAAAATCAAATTCTATCACTTGCAGCAGAACCCTGCTTCTAACATACTTTCCAAAGTGTGCAAAGCCTTGTCTCAAAATTCTCTAGAACGAAAACAGTATCTACCATATATCAGTTGTTGGGAAGATCTATAGTTTCATCCTTGTTGCATATGTGAATATTAATAGCTTCATTCTTTCTCCCTTTGTTGGAAACTTGGCTTCTCAAGTGACACAAATAACTGTTCTGCCTTGACTTTTCCTTCAATGAACACAGACCGGTGATTTATGTTATTCAACATCTAGGTTGCTCACATTATTTCCTCACAAATGACACCTATGTGAAATATGTACACCAAATTAGATAATTAATATTTTGGATTGGCCCGTCTTAATCTCCTTTTCAGATTCATTTAGAAGAAAATTATAAACTGGATTCTCTAATTTAAGCACATTTCACATCATAAAGGCCAATTTATACAAACATACCAGAAAATAATATCAGGATGTCGATTCAAGCAATCTCTTCTTCTGAATCATTTTTGAAGACTATATGTAGTAAAACCCCTTTTTATGAATCTCTGGGAAGCTGAATTTTTTCCCCTTAAAACTGGGTATTCCTTAATTGGTGTTTCGCATAAATTAATTCTGAAAAGTTTCGTAATGTTATACTAGTATACCAAAGACAAGTTGAGTTAGGTTAGACTTCTTACTTTAATTACCAAAATAAATTGCAAAATATTCCTCTTTCCCCTCTCCCGTATGTAATGGTGTGTGCTTTTACACAAGTCAATAATTTTGCCAACAAATCAATTCTTCCAAATAGTTTATTAACTGACGGGCAACCGATATTTATCACTGATGAGTAAGATCATCCTTCCAACTGAACCAATTTTGCCGTCTAATGTCCTTGGGTAATTAATAGAAATTTCACTAGTCATCAGTGAATTGGAATTCCTTTCATATTTGCACGAGTGACTTAACATTTTTAAAACACCTAGGATTTTTGTCCTTTCCAATAATTAGTGGCTGAAAATTCTCACTCCCATCAATTTTTAATCACATCAATGCTCCATTTTACTCTGTAACACTTGACACTATACAATTTTGATGAGAGAAGAGTAAAAAAAACTCATCCACATTAGAAATGTCTTTTGGTGTATAATTGTCTTCAATATGACAAGGCAATGTAATTTCCTACCAAAACTTGACAACTTCACAAACAACTTCATTTTTACCAAATATTTTGTGATACGGGGTTATGTGTGTTCTTAACACAGTTGAACAATCTATTTGATGCCGTGAAACCTTCCACTTTGATTGTAAGTGCAATTTCCTTTGCTGTTCCTCTTATTACATTTCCATCAATTGGTACATCATCAATATAATGGAATTCATTTCATCAGATGGCAAAGATTTCATGTATTTTTTTTGCCAATGATTGATCCACACTGAATTTTGTTATCAAGAATAGCTTCTCAATTTTTTATATTTCAAATGAAGAAGATAGAGCCAAACCATATTATTTTGCAATGTGTTTGAAATTTGTGGATTCCTTTTCACATCAGCAATTAACTTAATTTTTGTTCTAATGTCACATCATGCTATGTGTCACATCATGAAACTCTGGAGGAGAGGGGGAATTTAATTGAATATGAATTCTTTTTGAATCACAAGTGTAAAGTTGGTACTTGCATAAGAATTTTGGGTGGTATTTACCACCCTCAAAGAGTCCCATGTCCCATTCCAGTCCATTTTCCTTTGTTCTGCGAACAGAAACTGCCTCAAGTCAACCAGTCCATCCCTGACCTGCGACATGCACAGAGCTCAATCCAGCATATGACAAAACATCGTCTGCCACAGAAGCAAAGATGTGAGACATTCAATTATTTTTTTCTTTGCAACTATTCAGGCTGTTTTGTATTATTATCAGAGACAGAAATCTGAATGTATTGCTGAAACTTTTCACATTGCTAATTATTTTAATTTTTGTTTTAATGTTAATTTCAGTTAGGGTTTGTATCACGTAAATCTGGGGGAAAGGGAAGGGGGAAATTTGGGTATTTTCTAGCAGTAAGCATATTTTAGTACCTGACAAATTTGTTACAATCAAAAATAAATGTTCAATTATTTTTAAAAAGGTGTTAATGAGTGGAAATTCATTGAAAAAAAAAAGGAAAAAAAGGGGGGGGGGGGAAGGAGGGAATTAAGTTATGCTAGGATTCCTTAAAAGTTGGAAGAAACTACATTACACACATGGCAATTTTACCAAGACCCGAAAAAAATTTTATTACAAACTGAAATCCCTTAAAACAGGACCTAAAACTGGGTTCCACAGTAATTGTCTACTGAACTCCAGATAAATGAAAGAGTTGTAAAAATATAACGTGTGCAATTGTTTTTGTCTACCCTTGTAATTATAAATCTTGGAAAATACTTAACCAAATAAAATCATACATACCAACTTAACTGAAGCATCATAAACTTTCACAAAATCTTTTGAAAGTGATACTTCTTCAACTTTGAATGACACACCATGAAAACTTAGTTGACGTGCAATGTACATTCCACGTAATTTCATGTCCATAGCTACAATCTCCATAGCTCCCACACCTCTGGAATATTATTTTTTTACATATATTAATATTTGATAAAAAAAATCAATTTTATTTCACATAAAACTCAGTATGACTAGAATTAATTACATGAATGGACAGAATTGAACAAATGGAATGTAATTAAGGATTTTGATCTAAAGAAGAATTATGAATAAAATAGCAAGACATAATAAGATATAAGCAATACTTATGTTTTATAGAAATAATCATCAGGATTTCCAAATCAATAAGGACAAATGTATATATAGAATCCATAAAAAATGGAAGACAAACTGACACACTACTGAAAAATTTCTTCTTCTAATTAAAGAAAGAATTCAGGTTCAACATACATATCACAAAATGTTCCAACAATATCAAAAGTGCTTACATGAACAGACTCAAACTAGTAAAAGACCCAAACAAGTCTGCAAAACACTGGCACACAAACAGTTAAGCAATTACTTTATGAACATAAATTACTAAAATAAAATCATTGATAGTGGTGCCAACAATGTTGACCAATATGTATTAACTTATAACCAAAAATAATTACACATTATAGCATGTGTTGTTACAAAAATGGAGGTCAGAATTGAATAAATAATATATGTCAGATTTAAAATACCAATGTCTGATCTTGAAATGGATCAAAGTTAATATAAATAATTTAAAGCTATTGGAAATATAATAGATAAAACAGATATTATACAGAGAAAAATAAAAAATATACCACTAAATTTAAGATACCTTTTCTCAACAGCAGAAATGAAGTCCGTAAATTCAGAAAAGGGAGTTCCTTCACCCCACATACCAAGCCGTGTCATGTATGCCATATTTCGTGGTTCAGATGCTCCTGTAGCAGAAGCATATACTACACGGGACTTGGGCAGCTTATTTTGGAGTTCCAAAACTGTGAGACCAGTTTTTGTAGGTTTTGATGACCCTACAGGGCAAAGATTCTTTGCTCTATGGCACTCATCAAATACTATTAAGCCATCAAAGTCATCACCACACCACTGCAATAACTGCTTCAGTCTTGTCTTATACTTGCCCCCAGACTGTGTTGATTCACCAATTAGTGCAGAGTATGTAGAGAAGATAACACCTTTCTTTACATTTCCATTAACAGCAGATGATATTTTCGCATACTTGAACTAAACAATTAATAAAAATTAAAGACAATATTGTATTAAATATATATTAAGGAATAGCCTATTGAAATAGAAGATGAAAGCAAAGCAATTACCCGTGATTAAATATCTAACATATAAAATATTATTATTATTCAATTAAAATTGCTACTTCCCATTCTCACAAAATCACAAGCACTATTCTATAAATGTGTAGCATAATATCATAAATTAAAAATAAAAAAGTGGGTACTAAAAGGTCTTTACAACAGCTGACACACTTGAGTTTATTGAAGGTTTGAAGATATTGTAAGAACAACAATACCATAATCATTGCACTTTAATGCAAACCATCATCTAAATTACATTCAACTAGTTTACTACACAGAACTGAGACAATAGAATAGTCAATATTCTTAGATACTACTAATGTTACAGTTCAATAAATAGTTCTCGGTATTCACACAGGTTTTGCATATTTATATTTAAATACAACGTTTCGACAACTAGAAGATGACGACAGAGCTTTTAGTCGTTGAAACATTGCATTTGAATATAAATATGCAAAACCCGTGTGAATACTGAGAACTATTTATTGAGCAACTACACTGGGAAAGACTTAAATCTTTGATAATGTTACAGTATCCTCGGAAAATACAACTGGATTAGTGTCTGAAATTATATATTACACAATTGGACAGCTTCCAGATGGAAAACTACAAATTTTCAGAGGCTCTCAGCCTCCTCCTTCAGGAAGGAGTTTTACACCATTCTGTGCACCGCCCGGCTGCGGACTGATTTGAAGAACAACCTTCAGTTCCTTATGGAGACACCGCACTTCACTTTCAGGTAAGCCACAACCTATCTCTTTTTTCTTTCCATCCAATATTGCAATTATTTTTGACAATTTCATATCCTTACTAATATTATATATATATATATATATATATATATACACACACACACATATATAATTGTGATATTGGTATGCAAAGGAAAGAGAGATAGCTTGCAGCTTACCTGAAAGTGAAGTATGGAGTAGCCACAAGGAACCGAAGCCCAACAAAAAAAGCATATGTTCAAAGCAGGGAGAAGGAAGGAAGAAGGATAGAGTGAAAATATTTGATCTAGGTAGGACTTGAACCTGCACGATCTGCTCAGTAAACAGACACTTTCACCTTCTCGGCCACCAGGTCTAGTTCCTGACCAGGCAAATATAGACAGTCTTATTATGGATACATAGTTGTTTAGAGGTGGAATGGATAGAGTAGGGGGAATGAAGTATTAGGAGCATCCATTAAGGAATAAATAATATATACATGTATACATAAACAAGTATGAAAATGTTACAGTCACATTAATTAATTTATTTGGTAATATTTTTCTCTGTTTTTTCATTACCAAAGATTTTTCTGCAATAACACAGTTGCAAGGGCTTGACTTTAAATAACAGCCTTAACCTTTTGATGGTGACTAAGAAAGCCAAAATATTCTCAGAATTTTCATAGGCTATCCATGACACTAATCTCCATCTTTATGACTTGTATTTTGTAAGGGGCAGCATGAGTATAAAAGAACTGTTAAGTTGCATAATTACTTTGTTAAGTGCATGAACTTCTATTTTGTTAGCGCCAATGTCTCTAAGATCCCTCTCTGCATCATATTTGAGATCATTTGACACCGACACCCAAATTGCTCTTTTTCTACCCTTCAAATAGTTCTCAAATATTATACCACCAATAGTTCTTCCTTTTCCTACCCCAGCCCCATCACCTGAAACACAATAAAAAATAAAATGACAGATTGATGATCAATATCAGACTGAATAATAATTTTAATCTTAATGTTCAGAGTGACACATATGCACTTAGTAAAATCTATGACCTGCTACTGGGTTCTTGAGATCTTTGGTCCATTATATTTGACAGGTTTTTGCACATATAGTTTATGCTTAATACTTGAGAAGGTCTGCCAATTAGTATAAGAAACATTCTAAAGTTTCTCTTGTTTAGTTTGTCTGTCTATAGCTAATTATATTTATAATCCTTCCCTGTTCCTGTGGCTTAAAATATAGTGGGCAAAACTGCATGCAGTCCATGATTGGATAGTTAAGCATGAAAGATGCATTAGACTTAAAAAACCAGATCAATCAACATTAGCAGAACATACATTGATGCACACCCACTAAATTGAATTCAAAGAGACCAAGATCTTGAATCACACACAGGTTTTGTACAGCATATTATCAGAAGTCATCGAGATAAAACTGACAAAACTTGCAAAACAAGTATTTGGGATTTCTGTTAAGCAATGCATGGAATCTGGCTTTAATCTGCATTGGCAACAATGAGACAAAATCACATAAGTCAAGCCAGCAGATGACTTATCGGCAATAAGTAATAGGTGGGGAGAGGAAGGAACCTACAGTTCCCTATAAAAAGGAAAAAACTGGACTCTACACAAACTTAAGTCGCTTTCCCATAAGATGACAGTGTCAATAAAACATCAATCAATGTAAATTCTGGTTGTAAGCCTGAGAAATTTTTTGTCAACATTAACCATGGAAAGCTGCATTCTTTATTAATCTGAATAACTATTACATTTCTACAGTCTCCTCAAACAATTTCTTAGGTATATTATCATGGCTTTTCCAAGTATTAATAAACTAATTGTCCTCTTCATCTCTTAATGAAGGTGATCTTTGATTTCCCCTTTTCCCTCCTAACACAGAAAGTAATATTGACAATAATGTAGGCACAATATAGTTGAATTTTTTCTTGATGTATTGCTTGCATAATCAATTGTTGGCCTTTAACAAAGTAGAATTAACATAGAGCGACTTTTCGATGACTTGTAAATCTTGCAACAGATGTCTACAAGAAAAAGTAAATCACACAAATGTGTGACACAAAATTAAGAGGAAATTGGACATTATATTTAAATATCAATGTTAAGTATTAATAAGTAAAAGTACACAGAGAAAATAAGTCAAGAAAACATTGCTAAATTAATATTGGGTTTGTGGCTATTGGGCATTTTATTTTCTGTTTTAGAAGAGAAAATGCGAGGAAAGTTGATACAACAAACAGTAAATGTCCCAAAACACATTTCAGGGAGTAAGGAACATCAGTTAAGAGAATAGGCACCTGAAATCCACATTGCAACCTAAAAGTATATTCTCTAAATTATGCTTTTCTGGGTCTGTCTAGGAGATATAAATCTTTTTGACTCATGAATTATAGATTGATTATCTTCAAACTCAATAACTTATTATTTATGCAGCTTTTCAAACACTTATATAAGTATCACCAACCTTCTGAACCCCTTCATTATTCCTCCAAGGTATAAGCACATTTGGGACTAACAAAATACATATTTACCAAATATATCAGCAACCACAAAAATATTGCAAACCTTCCCATATTTTTGTAGCTTATTTCAATAATATTAAATCCTAATATGAATGTTTGACTCTCAATTTCTTGAATTCCCTGTGCACCTCAGGAATTTAGTTAAATAATTTCAGACCACAGAACACTAAAAAATACCATAACATCTACCACAATCTTACAGCTTAATTAAAGTTCAACACATTTCAAACTTGTGTTTATAGACTGAAGAACCAATCACTATACAATAATCATAGTTAAATTATTTTTGCCCTAAGTGTTTCTTAGAGATGAAAGATTGTGGATTAATAAAAGGTCAACAAGTAAGTGCCATTTCTTCTTAAATTTAAAATATGACACAATGAAAGCAACAAATAATAATCAAGATTTCTTTATGAAATATCAAAAAGCAATTTGTGACATCCCTGTCACAAAAATAACAATTCAATTGGTATACATCAAGTGATTTCACTAATATGGTTGTTTAAAAGTTCTGAAACTCTTATTGACATCTTAACAAAGATGAGATACATGCATAATCATTAAACACTATCTACAATAAAGAAAAAATGAAAAACCGGTACCTATAAGAAAACCAGCACGATTACCGTCAGGTAAAAATTGTTCATGCTGTTGTGAAGCATATGTTATGGCTTCCAACTGTAAAGCAGACAAAGCTCCCAATTTTATCGTTTCTTCTGGCAAGGTTATTTTATACCAAACATCTGTAGGTTCAACGCTAGATAAAGATGCTGTTTCAACAACAGGATCTGGGTGCTTTCTTCCCAGTTTCACTATAAATATGACAGAACAATTACAAAATGCCTTTGGAATATCATTGTTATTTAAAGACAAAAAATTATTACAAATTTAAAAGTAATATATTTTACTTTCATGGAAGAAAATTAACATAAATTAGCTCTTCCTCAGTGGAGGCTCTCATTTTGAATTCATTATGTAACTATAAAATAGCAATAATTATACTTATCCATTACACTAACTTATTTCCTTTTTATGTAACCACTAGCTGGGTCTCCATCATTGCCCAGGTATTTATTTATATAAGGCCAGAAAAATATTTAATTCAGAAATACTTTCAGCACGTTAAACAAGTAAAACATACTTCCAATGCCTAATTTCCATGGCTCTGAGAGTCAAAAATACTCCAGTACCCTACAAGTGTCTTAAATACTTCTCAAACATTAAAAAATAGATAAAAATAAAAGCTCAGTATCCTAAATTACTCAAAAAAAATTCCCAGATTGCTAATAGAGTAAAAAATATTAATCTTACATTAAGAGTTAATAATTCTCCCGTTACCCTAAGAAAATAATAATTTTTCCAGCACCTTAAAAAAGTAAAAAAATTCTCCTGGTACATTAAAAGAATCAATATTTTTTTTACATAATCTTAGGATGCAAAATACTTGTAGTAAGTGAAGAGAATCGGAAATATTCTCTTTAGCCTAAGAACAAAATTATTTTGGTTATCTTGATTCTGCCAAAGTATTCTCAGCATCTTAAATACGTGGAAAATAATAAGTCTACCAGAAAGTAATGCCATTTCTATAGATGCCAATATTCATTTGGCATTTATCAGCTCGTTGAGTACTTCAAAGTCACACCAAAGAGTGTTAGAGTAACTCGTTTACACATATATAATTAAATCTTAATTTCTTTTGCAATTTATGGTGAAATGAAAAGTCAGCCAAATATCAGGCGTTGTATGCTTTTTGAGTTTCACAAGGGTAGTAACACAACAGTTGCTACCAATAACATTTGTGATGTTCACCAAGTTATGACTTTCCTAAATACCATAGCTGGTTTTTTAAGTTCAAATCAGGTAATTTTGTTCTTTTCGACTAGTATCAATAAGGAAGACCAATAACTTTAGAGAATGGCATGTTAATGGTAGAAGTGGAATAAAATCTGTGTCAGACAATTGAGAAACTGTGAAACACTCTTAACCTAACTTGGTTGGTCATCCAAGAACATTTGCAACAGATTGGTACAGTATGTAGGTGTTAGGGTTCCGTGTACTGTCCGAAGAAAACAAAGCTAACTGGTCCACCACAAGCAACTTATTGCTTCAGTGGCACAATACAGAATCGTTTTTTGATCACTTGAACATGATGAGAAATGGGTCCTCTATGATAATCCAAAATGCAAAAGGCAGTGGCTATCACCCCAAAAAGGCGCTTTTGAGTGTTTCGTGAAGTATTTGTGGGGTCGTTCATTTTAAAGTGCTGAAAACTGGACAGACTGTGAATACAGATATTTACTATGAACAATTGAACTGATTAAATCAATCTTTAAATGATAAGTGCACAGTGTTTAAACTGGAACAGGATATATTGCCTCACCACCATACTTGTCTGATATTGTGCCATCAAATTTTCATTCATTCTGATCACTACAACATTTTCTAAGTGACAAAAAATTTGGATGATGTCCAAAATGGGATCTCCAGATATTTTTCTAAAAACCTAATACTTTTTTCAATTTTTCAATAAAATTTTGCACACTAGATGACAAAAGGTTGTTGATAACGAGAGTGATTACATAATTGATTAAACATAAAACCTTGATAAAAATTGATCTGTTTGAATTTAATGTTAAAAAAAAGACTACTTTCCAGTTCACCTAATATTACCGGTACCCAAAGAGTCCCATCCCCGGGGTTTAACCATTTATGTAACAACTCCCTGCCCCTATATATATTCAAGAAAAATATCGAGTTTTTCTGCATGTTTTAAAGATACCAAACCCACCTCAAGAGTTGCAGTCATGTCTGTTGACAAAGTCATAGTGTTTGTGTCTGGTTTAAAAGGAACACGTGTACAAAATTTTGTTGAAATTGCTCCACGTGTATAAGATTGTACACAAAACTTTATTTTCCCCTTCCACCCCAACTCTAAGGGGTTGAAGTACAAATTAACTGGCAAGCTGAATGTTATAATTTAACTCATTGGAATCTATAAACCCAAATTTGACTCCAATATTGTTTGTTTTCACATATATTTTATGTAACACCCCCACTCCTAAGGGTGCTCCACTTCCATTCTGAAAGGGAATGAAATTATACACAAACAACATCAGAAAAACATTATCAATCTCATTGGCCCCCAAATATTTATTTAATGCAAATATGAAACGAACATGGGATTTTCTCCATGGGTGTATACTTTTATGCGGAATATACACACCTACATACAATCAATTTTATTTATTAGAAGAAGATATATTTCACTTAGCTGGAATTTAAACTTGTGTAATACAATGTAACATATAGAAATTAAAGGAAGCTACTGTTAACAGAATTTTCTCAATTAACTAAGAAATATTAGATTATAGTTCCCTATCTTACATTTTGAAGGCATATAATCAGCATATGTTTCTGCAACTCCCATGTCGTCATCATCTACTTCCTCCTCCTCGTGTACTGTACTCATTTGATTCATCTAAAAAATTGTAAATTAAAAGCTTGAAATTTAAACAAATGCTACAGAATGAATTAATAAATCTTAAAGAGAATCAAATTTTATACTCTTAGATGGTAAAATAGGTTTTCATTGAATTTACTACATACATTTTCCTCAGTATAATAATAGATACTAACATGAAAAATTTTGTTACATACCTTCGATTCATCATTCATCCAAAGTTGAGAAACCATTTTTCCCGATAAACCACCAGCCCAACCTTGATGCATAGCATTCATTCCACTTTGCATTAAATGATTTAGAAGACTTCCATTGTGTGGCATCATGAAGGAATTCATGGGCATGTTCAAATGATTTAACCCTAGAGCATTCATGGGATTCATTGGATTTAATGAATTCATACCACTCATTTCCATTGCTGTAAATTATAGACAAATTAGGGTGAAATATAAAATTAAACAATAATTCAATTCACGTCTGTGGGAAACAAATGAAAGTAAAAAAACACACACAAACTGTTTATAACAGAGAAAATAAGTAATACACAACTACATATGAAAATGTGAGTTAGAGAACATTTCACTTCTTTCATGTAAATGTTAATGAAACATCATAGAAAGAAATTAAGTAGTTAAACACATTAAGGCTGTATGGGGTGTCTATAAAGTCTCAGAGTATAGTATTGATAAAATTCAAATTACACTGCCCTATTTTACATCCATTTGATTTCGTATGAAATATAATGTTCTGAAGAAAATAAAACAGAAAAAAAATACAATATTCTAATGTAACCAGTTAATTCTTGAAACTAGAACTAAAGGCATGTAAGATGTCAAGCTTAAGATTACATATTCACAACTACTTCAATTTTCTTTTAAGTTTAATATTTGGAAGGTAATTAATAATTATTTTCTATTTTAGAAGCTGTTGGCATCACTGAACATTGTAATTTCCCCTTTTGACTACTTATTATTACCATAACACCGAATTTCTGAAAACCTTTAGATACATCGAACTCTTATTATAATGTACCTTAGTTGAACATTATGTAAATATTATTGTAATTTGAAATTTTAAACAATAATAAATTAATTGCCATTGTATATTAGTTAACAATTCATTTGAATCACTTACTTTGTTGTAGCAGAGCAGCATTCATAGCTGCTGATGGCATGCCTCCCATTGCTCCTAGACCTCCCATGTTTCCCATTCCACCCATTCCAGGCATCCCTGGATAAAATCCAAGATTTGGGAACATACTCGGGGATGGGAATGAAAATGGCATTTGTCCTGGACCTCCAACACGAACTTTCTCATAACCAAGTGACGAATTTCCTTTTGTAACCAGGCCTCCTGGAATTTTACTGGTACTATTAGAACCAGCTGAAACACAACATTAAAATATATTACTTCGGACATAAGCACAATAATATCATAAGTAAAAGGTAAAAAATTGAATTAAATTTTGTGCACATTGTCAAAGCACAATTAAGAAATATAATTTTTAATAAATAATGTAGTATTCCTCGGTGTAAAGAAGGAATAAAAACTTCTGGGGCTTCTAACCGAGTGAAAAGATGTAGGCATGAAAGGCATCATTTCATCATTAACTAAACAGATTTATGAAAAGAAAATTAACCAGAGAAACTACAGAACTGCTAAGAATTGTAGGTGAGAAGTACATTGAAAACAAAGAGACATGCATTGTTTTTCAATATTTATGTACAGTGATATAAATTGAATGACAATTAAACTACAAAGGAGTTGAAATGTGTGAAAAAGGACATACTAAAAGGCTGAAGAAAGCACAATAGGAAAGGAAGTGTACCTAAGGTGCTATCTTTTATCAATCATATGCAATATGGAAGAAATTCTAAGGTTGTTTTAAATATTATTTGTTAACTTATTATCTAAATGATTTTTTCATTGGCAATGGTTACTTAAACAGTGATTTGATAGGAATGATTTTATCATTGTGATAAACCTTGGACATAATTTAAACTTAACAAACCTTCCATCCCAGCAAGTTACAGACCCATAAGTTTATTACTAGTTAGCCAAATTATTTGAAAAACTACTAATCATAAAAATTAAAAAAACAGATAAATCACCTAATCCCCAACCAACAATTTGGTTTCAGAAACAAGCACTCCTACCCACAACTAATCTATCTAGTAACTGAATACATTAATAATTCTTTAGGAAATTAAACGTCTGCCTTTCCACATTTATAGACTCTGAACTGGCATTTGATAAAGTATACAAGCCTGGCAACCTCTACAAACTAAAACCACATCTAAATGACTCCCACTTCAGGGTAATAACCAACTATTTAACTAACAGAACCGTTTCATTAAAACTAAATAATACTTTCACTTCAGGTCAAGGGTACTCCAAATCAGTGTCCTTGGACCTCTTCTCTACTCAATATATACACATGATATACCAATACTCCCAGACACTTTACTTCCATCTATGCAGATGATATAACTATACTATGCCAACTCCCAAACTTCAATACTGCACAACCAATATTACAACATTCCCTAAATGAAATACACAAATGGACAAAAAAATTGGAGAATCTTCCTCAATACAAACAAATCTGTCAGTTTCTTTCTCTCTCAAAAGTAAAACTTACCATAACAGTACCTTAACCTTAAATAATCAAACATCTCATTCATACTTAGTACTTTCAGAGTCTCCACACATTATGAACACAAAAAACAAACTAAACACAAGATTTAGATTATTAAAACCACTATCACCTAATTCCCAAAACATTAAAAACCAAAAAGCTGACCTATACCTCTCTGATGTCCCCCTATCTGGTAATACTATTGTAACATCTGGGCCGCAGAAGCTAATTGTAACATTTAAAATATTCAAACTTTTAAAAATAAAGCATTATCAACTGCCCTTGGTATTTCCCCAACCACTGAATCCACTCAGACCTGAATATTCTCACAATAGTACAAGTAGTAAAAAAATCATTAAATAGCCAACTATGCAAATCCATCCACCTCCTAAGCCATCAATAGCACAACCAACAACCTACCCCCATCAAGATTGAAAAGAAAAATACCTGCAAGAACTAAAGGAAAGATTTGGAAGGAATAAAAAGGATAGAATATTGGAGGAAAAATATTGAAGTCCCTCCAACAAATAGTAGAAAAACTACACTCGTTCATACAAGACACCAACCACTTCCTCCCGCCATCTCCATGAACTCCCAAAACTTCTTCCACCTGATATTCTTTTGTTCACTATAGATGTTGTGTATCACTCTACACCAATATTCCCCATGCCAAAGGCCTAGTGGCACTTGAATACTTCTTGTCCCGCAGGCCACAAAATTATTTCCCCACCATCAATTTTCTGGTTTCCCTCACACAGTTCGTTCTCACCAGAAATTACTTTTCCTACCAAGACAACATCTACCATCAAATAAGTGGCACAGCTATGGGCACCTGGATGACCACCTCCTACACCAACCTGTTCATGGGATGCCTACAACAGGCCCACCTAAATTCCTCCCCATTAAAAACCGTGGCCTGGTTCAGGTTCATAGATGACATATTCATGCTATGGACCCACAAGACCAGACTCCCTCCCTATCTGAATTTCTCCACACCCTGAACTCCGTAAAGTTCACTTGGAACCACTCCCCAACCAAAGTCCCTTTCCTAGACATTGACATACACCTGAGTTCTGGCATGATCAACACATCTGTCCACATAAAACTCACAAACACACTCCAATATCTGGACTTCACAAGTTGCCACCCATTAGGGGAGCACATATTTGCTCCACCTGGAATAGACTGGCCTCTTACAGCAACCGGATTCTCAACGCCTTCATCAAAAGAAACTATCCCAACAACCTCTTCAAAACACAGATAACCTGTGTCCTATCAAATCTCCAAACACCCACTTTGGACCAAAACAAGAAAAGTAGTCCACCCCTCATAGCAACCTACTTCCCTAGAGTACAAAAAATCAACTTCATTCTCCACCTTGCATTAACTGGACTGCAATGGAACCCTGAACTAAAAACCATCCTCCCCACCTGCCCAAGGGTTGCCTTCAGACGCCCACCCAACCTCTGAAATTTACTTGTCCACCCGTGCAAAACCCACACGCCCTGCTGCCCACCCATGCCAGGTTGCAAACCTTATAAAATCGAAGAGAACCTGCCTCTCCTCCCAGACCATCTACCAAATTAATTGTAGACTTTGCCCTGCATTCTATATAGGCCAAACCAAAAGACCCCTCCCCAACCACCACAGCACTGTCAAACTTGCAAAAATTCAATTCTCAGTAGCTGCTCATGCCCAAAGCCACAATATAAATAATTTCCATGAATGCTTCACACTCACCATCATTAAATCTCTCCCCCCCCCCCCTGATTCATCAGAGGCAGATCTCCATCTGTGGGAACTCTCCAACATGTCTTGCAGTCCAGGCAAAGCCCTGGACTCGACATCCTTTAAATAGTGCCCTTCCTACCTGCCATCCCCACTTTCACGAGACCATGTGCGTATGTATGAGCATGCTCATGTATGTATGTGTATGCATACATGTCTGTATGTATGTCTGTGCATGTTATATTTATATGTATGTTTAAGCATATATGTACATATAGGATGCTTTGTATGAATGATAACTATCAGAACCTTCCCTTGAGAGAGAAAGTTAGTGGCCTGATGGGGGTGTCAATTGTTTGTGGGCTACTAGCCATGCGACTGTCAAAACTCTGCAGCCCACAGCTGGCCGGTGCACGGAAGAAGTAGGCTGAGAGCCTTTGAAAATTTGTACAACTATCTTCGGTTTCCTGTATGGCTACATCGTACTTCACTTTCAGGTGAGCCACAGGCTATCTCTTT
The DNA here is from genome assembly GCA_037074705.1 of Zhengitettix transpicula. Taxonomy (NCBI): domain Eukaryota; kingdom Metazoa; phylum Arthropoda; class Insecta; order Orthoptera; family Tetrigidae; genus Zhengitettix; species Zhengitettix transpicula. The sequence goes on along the minus strand of CM073591.1, from coordinate 179,853,365 downwards.
TTCCTTTCCACACCAATATCACAATTATATATATTCACTGTTTTGCATATTACTTATCTCCAAATTGACAATTTTAAAAATCTTTTGGAAACATTTAACTAAAGAATTTTAAATATCGGTGCTGAAAATTACAGCGAATTTATTTAATGTGACAAAGAAAATATCTCAATAGTTATGAATAATCTTATAGATATACAAACTGGTAGTGTGTAAAATAAGCAGTGTTTTATAAAAACTAACCAACTCCATCTTCAAATTTTGCTTTTGCCTCTTGAGATTCCTCTTTCAATGAATTGATGGTAGCTGCAGTGGCCAAATCTTTTCCACCACCTAGAAAAATAAGTATTTATAACTAAACAAGGTCACATGAAGTTTACGATATTAACATATATTGATTCAAATATTTATATAACTAAAAGATTTACTTGAAAAAAAAGGGTACAGTAATTTTTTTATTAATTCATGCATTTCGATGAAATTATTCCAATTTGGCTCACCCCCACTGACAAAAAATACAATTAACCAAAGATAATCACATAATAAAATTGGATTAATTTTACGATGTTATTGACTGTATGTAGTCTTAATATATTTTATACCTGGAACTTCTATTTTATCTGGATCTTCATCATCATCAAAATCACTGCCAGAACCAGCAGAATTATCTTCACTGTCACTCATTTCACTGTAATTAATTTTTTTTGTGACCTGTAGCAAAAAGAGGAGACTAATTACTTCTATGTCAAATTAACATATAAAGAAATTAAGATTGTATTATTCTAATATTACAGGAAAAATCCAGTATCACAAGAAGTAAGGGGAGTTGACTACACAAAGTACAGTTTCATAGGGAATAGTCCATCTAAGTGTGGAAGGAGACATAACATCTGCATTAAGGGGAAATAAAATTGATATAATATAGATACAACAGTTATGAAAATGAGAAAGATGAAATTAAATAAAACATTTGGATAGAAAAGAGAGGCAGGGTAGCTGACTTACCTGAAAATACAGTTGGGCTGAGGAGTATTTGTGCCCAGCTGGAGCACACGTTCAGACCTTGCCTCAGGACATCAAAAAATTGAAATATTTTTACTCCTCAGCTCAACTGTAAGTTTACTTCGCTGTCTCTCTTTCCTTTCCAAATGTGTTATTTAATTTGATCTCTTCGCATTGTATATCTGCAATATATGTTTTTCTACCTACAAAAATTTGAAGAACTTGCTCTTTGGTCCTGAATGGCAATGCCAAGCTTCAATTTCAGTTAAGCCACTACCTTTCTTTCTTTCATTTTTACACCAATACGTTCAATACATGGAAAAAGAAAGACTGAAAATATTTAACCCAGACAGGACTTAAACCTGTGTATCTGCAGAGTACACAGACACCTAACCATCTCAGCCACTAGGTCAAGTTCTTGACCAGGCAAATGTAAACAGCCTTATTATGGATAATTGGCTATTTAGAGGAGTAATGGATAAGAGTTGAAGGAGTGAAGAATCAGAAGCATCTATTAAGAAATAATTACAATGTTAGGAACTATAATTTGGTGATGAAGTCACATTGAATCTTTGAAAGTGAGGAAGGATAGAAATATATAGGAGAAAGGTGGGAATGTTTTATTGGAATGCATATGGTCAGGCATAGAATCACACGCAAATAAAAGCACACGTTCAATGCATGGAAAACAAAACATAATTACTGTATTGCAAAACTTCATCCACATGCACCTACATTATTGTCAATTTTACACTTATAATTTACAGTATCAATTTTTTGCTATTTCAGGTCTATTACCTGATAAAGCCTACAATTGTGAATGAAACATCAAAATATTTTTTGTTTTAGCTGAATAATAAATTTTTTCTAACAAGTTGGCCCTTTTTCAGTTTATTTAGTAAGATTGTAAGATCAGATGAACTTAAACATTAGTCTTATTGTAATACTTTTAGTAACATAAAGTCCCCAAGAAATAAGAAGTTTCAGATTCTTTTAATCTCTTCAACTTTACTATTGATGTAGAATAAGTCAAATGGAGGCATTTGTTAGAATTAAGAAATTGTGGTGATACAGAATTGCAAATCAAGTGATACCAAGCACCTGCACCAACATTTATATACTGTTCTATTATCATTCAAAGAATCTACTAAAATTATAATTTATTACTTGATTTATACCAATAGTATAAAAGTATATGTAAGTACAAAGATAAACATGGTAGCTATATGTTACATTTAAGCATTTAAACAACTTTTAAGGGACTTGTGAAACTAATATACATTTACAGTAGGAAACAATAACAAAGCACTTTGAATTAAGTGAAGGTAGATTTTGTATTATAATCTAGTTCTACATATATCATATGCTACATGCATCATTTAATAAAAACAACCACAAATTGCACAATTGTATTATGCATGTTTATTAGAAGTACATCATATAAGGCCAACACAACTTTTTGTAACTATTATACCCTGCATTCCTTATCTGTTGCAACTGATTTAGTGTTTAATTTTAATATCATTATGTGAATTGACTTTCTTCTAGTGTTCAAAATCTGTAAGTAAAGTTTATAAACAATTGTTTAATCTAAAGATCTTACTCAACTTTGGGTACGAGTGTTAGAGACCTGGCAACAGAAAAGAACCAAAATTGATCCATCATAAAAATGTTTTCCTTTACTTGCAAAGTTTCGCAAAAATTGCAAATTTAATTATTTGAATTCCCAATTCTGTATATGTTTCTTACATACTCTACACAAGGCACGGTGTACATCTTCAATCAATTTCCTTGTTTATACACATACACACATTTATGTTTGTATATAAAAGTAAACAATTTAAAAATACTTTCTTAATTAAGCTTATTAATAAAAATTGTTATTGTTGTTCAGGAATGTTCCAAATAAATAGAAATTCTCCTAGTATTCATCACCAGTATACCAAAAACATTTGGAAGTGGTATACAATAACTTTATTGAGAAAAAAAAATAATTGGTTGGAAACAAATCAAATAATTGCACCCAGAATAATATATGAACGTTAATTATTCAACTTGACCGTATTTTTATATTCTAACATTTGGGTGAATGCAGTCGAAATGGTTTATCGTTTGACAACGCGTAAATATTTCAATAACAGTGGAAAAATTTAAATAAGAAGTTGTTGAATTGTATATAATTCGAAAGAATTGCGTTCTTCTAAGATTCTATCATAGATTGAAACAAAATAAGTTTTTTTTCGTTTTGGTCGAGCGGCAAACAAAGGCGACAAATTTACTTTAAATTAGTGTAAATGCTTAACTTTAATAAAAAGGAGTTTAACAGTAGAATAAACTTTTGTAGCCCAAGTATAGAATTAGCTGACATTAGAATTAACAAAGAAGTATAAACAATTCACTCCACTCTATATTAAACAGAATCATAAAAATTACATATCCAATGTAATATACTATTCAGCCCAAATTACGTATTTACAAAGCGTAAAAAGGTTCCAATTAATCAACATCACAATAATGTGACATTTTCCGAAAAAAATCGGCTTAAAATACTTACCGATTTCTTAGAGCGAGGCATATTGTCAAAGCGCGGTCTCACTGCAATCCCTCATCGAATGCTTACTCCCGCCATCTTGGTAAATATCCCAGAATTCACTGTCAATTCAATGATTGTAGAATTCGTAAATTTCTCAGTATTTTACAAACCACCATACCAGTGTTCTTCTATAGAATGGAACAACCACTTACATTCTCAATATAGGGATGTACCAAAATAACTATATAAATAAATTTAGCAACAGAATGCACATAAATGTTCCGATTGAATGCAAGTGTGAAAACTGTTCTAACAAAATAAATACTTAAGCAAAGATAACTAAGTAGTAAGTTAAAAATCAAAGAAAGTAAACCACAAAAGTTGTCTTTGAAATAGACACGTTGTTCGGCTGTATAGTTCGAATAAATTCTCAATCAATGTGTATACCTGCTTGTAGCCGCAGCCAATCCGCTTGCAGCACTGAGCAACATAGCTTGAAACCTGGTTTTATAATGTTTTCTTTCATTTTATTTGTTTAATGGGGCAAGAATTATGAAAAGTATTATATTGAGTGGCGGTATATTTATTTTATTAGAGTGATTAACATATTTATATGTATATTTGAAATGCCGTTGTTATAAACTGTTGCATTTTTTTTCTTCGATCTTCAAATGAATAGTCATGGACTGTCAACTATATCTTAGAAAATCATAATTCAAATTATTTAAGTCAAATTCTTTTAAAAATGGTTGGAGGTATGTTTATACTATTTATTAGTGTTATTTGTTTACAATTTATTCTCTTCTATTTTTAATATTTTGTGTTCAACAATTTTGCATTTAAACAAATTACTAATTTGCAGGAAGAAAAAAGTTTAGAAGAGCTGTTTCCACAGCAGAAAATATCATTCTTAATGACTCAAAAATAAAAGATGTCAAACCTTCGAAACAATTTAAAGGGAAATTATCTCATTCAAGTCCTCTTTCACATTCAGTAGAGATAACACGATATTTTCACCCAGAAATTTCCTCTTTACCTTTAAAAGAGAAAGAAAACACAAATACCACGGCCAACTCCGCATTGGATGATAGGCCAGTGTTGAAAACTCTGACTGAGGAAGTAGGAGAAACTTGTAAAGGTATTTGATACTGTTTTACATTCTTTTTCTTGTATAATTTGTCATTTTTTCCACTCATTAATTAAAAATGATAAAAAAAATATTCAATGTGATCTTAGGCTGCAACAGTAACAGTCCTGAAGTTTTTATTTAGACCAAAGGTATAAAAATGTAGGCCTAGTGTACAGAATTAATATAATAATTCTTAAACAGCTCAAATGTAAAGTGGTCAGCATGTTATTACAATTCCATCATAGAAATACATTTAGTTTACGCTAGATACAGCTGTATTTATAAATTTAAAATTCCATTTCTGATTAGTTTCATCTTTACCTTTAAATTAACATTGTCTCAGTACGATCTAAAATTTTGCTTGCTTTCATATAAATTTCTGTATCAACTAGACTCGTATCTAATTTGATGAACAATTAATAGTAAGGAGGCATATACTACGTTTGTGTCATACATACTTATTTTCAGATGTTAAGAATCCAGAAATAAGTTGCTCAACTCCTCACAAGATTCAGAACTTCAAAGATGATCCCCCTCTATCACACTCAAATGCCTTGTCCTTAATACATATTTTATCAACTCCAAAGAAAGTAACAAAATCAAGACAAAGGTAAAGTGATATTTATATTTGAAATAATTTTACTCTGTAAAAATTTTAGTACTACTGTTCAATGTAAATTCATCAGTTGCTGCACTCTATCTTTGGAAACTCTCTTTCCAACACATTCTACAATCCAGTGAAATCCCTGCTTGCATCATCCTCTAACAACTGTTTTTCCTGATCACTTTTTACCTTCCACCTCTAGTTTGTATGTATTGTGTATATAATATGCATGTTTATGTTATTTTCCAACTGTTGTGAACTTTCCTTGAGAGAGGAAGAGAGTAAGTTTTTTGCTTTGTTGAGTATCAATTGTTACTCACACACCTGAATTTGAATTCAACACCGTGACTGCCCAGCATGATGCTCAGTCCTTTTGTCCTGAGGAAGGTGGATCAGGGCCTTAAAATTTGACACAATTACTTCCTAGCATTGTGTTGCTGTTGATTTAATGTCGGTCATTTTTTCTATATTCCTTTCCTATCCAAATAATTTGTACTGTTTGAGCATGTTTGAAAATTTGCACCCCAACCCTGGGGTGGTAGACATGTCTTACCCCGACACAGTGTTTGTTTATTGGTCGCAAGGATACACTTGTATGAAATTGCTCCATGGGAGTAGATTTGTATGCAAAACTTACACCTACAATCCAATTACTTTACACTGATGTACACATTTGCAGGCAATTTATTTATTAGATAGATTTGTAACTTGAGTATTGCTGTTTGTAAATATTTTCATGAATTCCGCAGAACAATTTGAAACTATAATTACATGTATTGTGTCTACAAAAATTTGAATAAGAGGGATTCAGATGACTTTACATTAGTTTTTATTTTTAATCTTTGATCAGAAAATTTATTATACAATATAAATCATTAAAATTTAAATCAAGGTAAATTTCTAAAGTACAGTTTGTGGCTGCAACATGTTTTTTTTAAAAAAAATTATGTTCAATAAACAGTTCTCGGTTTTCACTCGAGTGTAGCGTTTAAATATGCTACACCCGAGGGAAAACCTAGAACTGTTTATCAAACAATTACACTGGGAAAGACTTCAATATTTAAAAATTGATGTTGATATAAATTTTCATATAATAAATTTTTAGGAATTTAATTGAATTCTACACGTGAAGGAACTCAATTAGGAATGAAACATAAGTAGATTAGATTAGATTTATTTGTTCCAGTAGTCCTCGACTGAGGAAAGAGGACAAGTCAAATTCATATAACTTACAAATGTATGAATGAGATATACATAAATACCCTATATAATTAAAACTATACATAAATAGTGATATAAATTACATGAAATAGGATCAGGGGGAATATAAGAAATACTACATACATAAATAAGAGAATATGTTAGGATTACAGAACATTACTCAAGTAAGAAATCTTATATATAAAGTAAGAAATGAAAAATATTGTAAACGGAAATTAACTTCACAAATAGCACTAAAAGTTTTCTAAAAATAACACTGTACTTATAACACTTTTATTTGTATATCATCATCTTGTATTGATGAGCATTGAAAGTGTTGGCGCCTCTGGCAGTTCTTCTCAGTGGCTGAAAATCTCGTGTGGTCGACATGAAATAAACAATTGTGAATTATCATTTGGGCATACAGTCAAAGATTTATATTAGTATTCCATACATTAACCAGTATTTTCTAGGGAACTAATGTGAGTTTGGTTCAGGCCAATATGCAAATTAATTAACAGAGTAATACATAAAGTTTTGCATTTCTTAATAAATATGTTGTGACTGCTTATGTTTTTGATGCTAAGTGGATGACAATCCTGAACAATGTACACTTTTTTCAAAAAGTGACAGATGTTTGTCTGTAATGTCGCCCAGTTTCCGGTATTATATTCATGGAATTCCCCATTGGTAATTAATAGACTTTGCTTACATTTTACAAATTTTAGAGTTTCCGTAATGTATGCACTAGGTAACGTTAAAATTCCAAAAGCTTTGAAGAGAGGTCTACAACTTACTTTGTAATTTTTACCACATAATATTCTGATCACACGTTTCTGTAGTTTAAAATATTTCCACAAAGTGAGAAGAAACTCCCCAGCTCGTAATTCTTTAGCACATGTTTGAATGGAAATATGTATAATATATAGTCTTTACAATTAAAGTGCTTGCTTGTTGCATTAAAAATCGAGGAGTAACAGACTGAACTGATTTTACTTAAGAGTACCTTAATATGTTCATTCCATCATAACGTTCTGTCAACTTGAACACCGAGAAATGTTGCATGATCAGTCTATAATTCAGTGTTGTTGTTACTGGACAAAAGTGAACAAGTGAACTTTCTGTTTATTGAGAAGCAATTTGTTTGCACTGTACCAGACATTTAATGACTTCAGGGCACTTTTGACTTCTATTTAAGTGTTTTGTCGTCGGTACCGGTTATTATTGTGTATACATTGTGTTTGTTAAATGATAATGCTTAAATTTCATAATAAATGTTTCTGACTAATAGGCTCACGTTTTTACATTCATTTAAAAAGAAGTCTGATTAATATAATTCATCATTTTTGTTAATTTCAGATTGAATCCAAGCCAAACTTCAAATCAACAAGTAGTAGCAAAGTCCCAGTCACGTCCAAAGACCAGCTTTTGTAAACCAGGTACATCTATTGGAAATAATCATAAGCTCACTGAATATTTTCCTGTACGTCGCAGTGAACGTAAAACTAAACGTGCTGTGTTAGAGGAGAGGCAGCACAGTTTAGAGCAAGCAATTTTATCACAAAAAGAAGAAGGGCTTGAGGTATTGTTTTTCAATAAATACCTACAATATTCACAAACATGCATTCTTTGCAAATAGTTACAATTAAAACATTTGAATGCTCAAATTTCTTATATATGATAAATACAGGTCTCATACTACATACAAATTGAATGGATTGTTCCCAGTTCAGAATTGGAAGTAATTATGACTTTTAGTAGAATTAATGTCCAGTTGTGGTTAAAATCGTTAGGGAAAAATCTGCAAAGCAGCTCTTAGAAACTGATACTGTTACTTTTATTTGTTTGCCACACACTTAGGAAGTAAGCTTTTGTTTTGTCCTACATCACAGTTTATATTTTGTATGTATTGATAACCCTGAATTTATTTAATTTGGTATAGGGATTTATTTGAGTGGTAATGAATAGTTATACCTGGACAGATGTGATATTGATCCTTCCATGTGAATGGCAACCTGCAGTTTGTGGAGCAATGTACTGGAGAGGTTTCCATGCACAAATAATATTATACATGTTTTTTAAAAAATTCTGATAATCTGGAATGGATCCGGGATTTTTAGCAGTGTTAGTGAACTTCAACTCGCTCCAAATTGCATATTGTTAATATTTTTCTCTTATACTAACCATACTTGGAAATCATTTGGCACTGTGAAGAAACCAGTTCTCAGGAGTCTATTAATGTTTATCAGCAATTTTAAGATTATATTATTTTATTGATTTTTATTCATATTTATTTAATTTTATTCTATTATATTATATATTCCTGAATAACAGGTAACATCCACTTTTGGGGTGAGACGTGTCTACCACCCCGAGAGTGGGGGTGGAAAAAACCAGCATACTAAAACAGTCAATATTAGAGTCACATAAATATTTTTAGGGTCAAAGAGATTGATAGTGTTTCTACGGATGTTATCTGAGTATAATTTCAAACCCTTACATCACCCTTAGAGGTAGGGGTAGATGGGCAAGAAAATAACATGAATACAATAGAGATTTGAGTCAAATCAAAGGTAATGGATGTTACAGAGTTTATTTATGATAATCTGGGCAATGGGTGAGGTAGAAATTTTAAAAGATGTTAACCAGCCATTTTTTGTGCCAAATAAATATATTTTGGGATCAATGAGATTAATAACAATTCTCTACATGGTCTCTGTGTATAACTTCAACCCCATTCAGGATTGCGAGGGGACCTCCCTTAAGGGAGGAGGTGGAGTGGCATTCCATAATAATGTTGCAGAAACAATCGAGATTTGAGTCAAATCTGGTGTTATGGATGTCAGTGAGTGAATTTTGACATTCGACTAACCCAAGGAAGGGTTTGCGGTGGTGTACATTTTGAAACAAGTTAATATTTGTCTAGAATAAATATTTATCAGGGGCAATGACATTGATGATATTTCTACCGATTTTGTTTTTAATTTCAACCCCTTTTTGGTCTGGTTAGTGCTGGGGATGAGAGAAGTTACAAGAAAATAACGCGAAAACATCAGAGATTGGAGTCGATCCCAAGTTAACGGATGTCGCTGAGTTTATTTATGACATCCTGAACAACGTGTGAGGTATGGCAGTGGTGGGAGGGACTGGCAAGAGGAGAAATTTCAAACATGTTAACTGGCTGAATTTTGAGTCTAATAAATATAATTTTGGAACAATGAAATTATTAAAATTTCTCTTCATGTTCTCCGTGTATAATTTCTAACCCTTTCAGGCTTTGGAGGGGAGCACCCTTAAGGTTGTGGGTGGAGATCATTACATAAAGGACAGTGGTGAAAATTTTGAAACATGCAATCAAGGTGGATATTTGCTTTTTCTGGTTTAATTAGATTCATAGTATTTATACCCCTTTCAGTATGGGATGAAAGCACGGTAAAGGGTGGGGAGGGAGTAGACATACAGAAAATTTACACGAAAACAACCAAGATTCAAGTGAAATTGGGGTTATGTGTGTCACAGAATTTATTTAACACAACCTGTGTAACATGCAGAGGTGGGTGAGAGGGGTAGGGTCTGGGTGGACGTGGGCGTGATAGAAATGTTCAAAAATGTTAACCTGTCAATATTTGTCAAATAAATATTTAGCTGGGTTAATGACACTAATATATTAATAACATTAATATATTCTGTGTATATTATAACCGCTATCAACTAGGGGACGAGAGAACCTTGAAGGGTAGGCTGAAGTTGGGTTACATAAAAATAACGCCAAAAAAAAGATACAAGTCAAATCTGGGATTATGCATGCTGCTGAGATTAATTATGGCATTCAACTTGCAGTTTAATCACCATGGATAATTGAGAGTCTACTGTATTTTACAAATGTGCCGATTCTAACATAATCAGCACTGTATTTTATCTTTTATGTTTTCAGAATTAATACAAATGTTGATGAGGTATTAAATTTGTCTCCTTTCATGTACAGTAAAATTCCTTCTGTATCTAGTGTCTTTAGATTTTCCTATAGTTTTATAATCATTTAAAACGTTTATTACTGTGTCACTTTTAAAATGAACATTGTAGTTATTAGTTAAATCCAACTTACATCTAATAAATAATGTTTTTATGTTTTAATTCCAGGTGCATAATTTTGAGGGTAAGGGACGTGGTATTGTAACAACAAGGCATTTTTATAAGGGTGAATTTGTTGTGGAATATGCTGGAGAATTAATTGACATGACTGTTGCCAAGGAAAGAGAAGCGGTATATGCCCAAGATCAAAACACAGGCTGCTACATGTATTATTTTAAACATAGAAATATTCAGTACTGGTATGTAATAAATGTATCTTTTGAATATTATACTAAATAAATCATTTTAATGTTAACCTTTTCCCTTCGTGTCGAGGAAATTTGCTGCCATTTATAATTCAATTTTCTCTTAGAGATTTTTTGTAATCCATTTTATAGGCATATTAGCTGGGTGCCTGGTGTTTCCTGGGTTGTCATAATTAAACTCTGCTACATCCATCCATCTCTGTTATTTTTGTGTAACCATCCCTGAAGAGTGCTCCTTTCTAATAAAGATAATGATAGAAATTATACACAAACAACATTGGGTCAAACATTATCTACCTTATTGACCCTGTAAAATGTTTATTTCATGCAAATATTGTCTGTTTAACGTGTTTGAAAATTTCCACTCCACCCCCAGGGTTTTAATGGCAAATTGAATGTTATAATTAAACTCGTGAAACGTCCATAACCACCCGATTTGACTCTAATCTCTGTTATTTTTATGTAATGTCTCTCCACCCTGATCCGTAAAGGTACTCCCCTCCCATGTCAAAAGGGATTGAAATTATACACAAAAATATCAGAAGAAACACTATTTCCCACCCACCCCCGCCCTTGGGGGGGAAAAGAGATAGTTGAATGTCAATTTGCCGACAAAATTTGTGTGTATTTTGTAGCATTTTGGATTTAAATACCTTAATAAAGGGGTCTGAAACAGTGAATTTTCTTTATTAGATTGTACTTCATAATCATATTGTGCATATAGTCTTATGTTTTTCTAATGTATCAAACACTATTTATTTTAAATATTGAATATTTTTCCAGCATTGATGCAACGGCAGAATCAGGGAAGTTGGGAAGATTAGTAAATCACAGTCGTAATGGAAATTTAGTAACAAAAACAGTCACAATATTAAATAAACCCCATCTTGTACTGATCGCAAAAGAAGATATTCAACTAGGAGAAGAAGTTATGTATGATTATGGTGACAGGAGTAAAGAGTCTATCCGGTATCATCCATGGCTTACATCCTAGTTTCACCCAGTTCTGCATGAGATACAATATCAGTGTTAACACAAACACATCTGATTGATAAATAAGACTTGACAGGAATTATATTTGAATTCAGAAATAAGACAATAGTGGATCATTATCTAAAAGAGGCTTTTGTTTATCAACTGAGTGAAAGTAAATAACAAGAAAAGGACACTTTAATTAAACTGTTTTTTTTTGTGTTTTTTTGCAGCTGAACTAGAACAAATTGTGTTATTCTGTTATATATTTGTTTTCTTGAATATTAGTGATTCAAGTTTAACAGTGAATGTCTATATAGTCAACTTTAAATGTTTCATATACTTTATGGTAAATTTACTTCAACTGAGTTTTTCTTATTTTATTTTGGCAAACTTGTTTAAGCATAGTGTTTTTGTGGTGTATTATGGCACTACACACTGTATTGTTTAAGCTATAAAGTAGTCAATATTTTTCTTTCACTTAAAGGTGTGGTTAATTTAAATAATACTTTATTCTGGTATCTTGAACTTCCTTTGGTTCCCTGTGGCTACACCATACTTCAATTTCAGATAAACTACAAACTATCTCCCTTTCCTTTCCATACCTATTTCACAATTATTTTTGACCATATCATAACTAATATTATTATTAATATATATATACATATATAATGTACAAGGCAATTCTCTTCATTACCACTCCCACCCATGGACTCAGCAATGGAAACTTTATCATATGGCAACAGATAAGTTTTTTTAAAAATTATCAAAAATTAAACTTATTGCTTAAATTTATTTTTATTATTTGGTAGAACATGAGAATCCATTTACTCTTTGTCGTTTAATTTTGTTATTTCTCCTGCATTTTAAATTACATGAATTATAATTTTCAATCTGCTCCCTGCAAAGATTATACCCCTGTTCCAAAACAAAATTTTATGACCTGGCAACCTCCCTTCCTCGTCTCATTTTACTATAATACTATAAACACCTTAAATTACCCCTTATATATATTACTTTATGAGAATGTTAAGTTGTTGGTGAATAGAATTTGTGATTCTAATTATAGTACGTGCCTTTACAATTTTAATTTACAAGTTCAAGTATTTATTTTTAAAGATATGTTTTTTTTGTTATATGCTGCTGTATTAATATATGAGTAGTAGTGCATTCTTAGATTGAATTTAGCAAAATATTTGCAACTAGTTTCACATGTTGCTTTGAAATTAATATATAAAATGACTGTGCTAAAACTATAATAATTAGATAATTAAGTAGCTAAATAACAGACAAAAATAATTGTTAAATACATAATATTTCTGCAATCATTGTTGCTTTTGTCAGGTAATTCAAGTGACACATTGCACAAACCAATGACTCAAAAGCAAATTTTTTTGTGTTTGTCATCTGTTATGTGGAGTTGTAATTCTTATGGCTTTTCCTTTACTTGAATCATTTGATGAAAGCATCAAGGATTGCAGAAACATTGTGTGGTATTTATTTCACACTTCTGTCTGTAATTTGGCTACTTACTTATCTAATATAATGTTGCTTTCATAGATGTATGTATTTTAAAGAAATGGTAGTTTATGAAAAAATTGTGTGTCACTTTTGAATCATATGTCTTAAGGTCTTACAATGCATATTAGTATGTTTAAAGACCAAAATTGTTTACAGGGGTCATATTTCTTTTTGCTGATAACCAATGTGTTCTGTTAGGTATTGTTTCTTAATTTGCAAACACTTTTGATCTAGTCATTATTTATAACTAAAACTAACAAAATTTAAAACCAGAAGGAGGAAACAAGACATTAATATTGAATGTTTCTTCTTAACAAAGTTGGTTGTATTTGTGACATTTGATTTCAAATTCCTCTAATAATGAGTTTGGAAAATAAATATTCCCATTTAAATTGTAGTATAATGCATCTTGAATCTTGTGATAAATTATTCAATTTTTCACTTTTGTAAAACCAATATTTTTTGCATATCTACAGATTTTTTGTCTGCTTGAATTTATTTTAATACTGGCAAGTATAGAAGTTTTTTGACAGATACTTACATTTTTAAAACCCAAATTTTCTATCATTAGTTATTTGTGCTGTGTGTCTTAATTGTTGATTAGGAAAAATCATCTCTCCATTAGATATTTGAAGTTAAACAAAATTAATGTACCTTTTCAAGAGTGCAAAAAGTTGTCATAATAAATAGCTCTTATGTACAGTAAAGTACAAGACTATATAGTGGCTGATGTTAGTCAGTATTAGGAGTTTTAAGGAATACATTATCTTATCATAATATAAACTTTTCTGTCATTGACCAAGTACAAACTGTACATTAACATGGGAAATGTATACTTTTCGTAAGAAACAAGGTTAGCAGTAGTGCAACATTGCACCTGAAATGTATAATTTTGTTAGAAAAATGAGGTTTCCTTAATCAATTACAAATATATTCTATTTATGGCAGCAATCATTATGTTAATTCCACATTATTTGACAGTTTACTAAATTTCTGTAATATTTATGTATTATGTACATCATCATTAAAATTCTGTGTTCTGTGTATATGATCCATACAAGAATAATGCTCCTATTTTTCCTTCTATACTTTAGGGGTTTATTTATTTATCCTTCCAGTTATGTTACACTGACAGGTTTAGTTTATCTAATTTATCTTTTAGTCTGTAAAATTTAAATTTTTAATCTTAATTATTCACCTAGATTTTATTAAATCTAACCTAAAAATTTGAAATTATTTTAGAAGAACATGTGTGATAAATTGTCTATGATGTAGACTGAAAGTCTTAAGTGATTAGTATATTCTTCATGTATCATTTCTTTTTAATTACTCTTTTATAAAATGTATCTGTCCTGAATAATTAAATAATCATTTTTATTTGTATATAAAATTGAAAATTATAGTGTACGTGGTTTGCTTGATGTATGTATTGCATTTTTATAATTACTTTGTTGTAATTCCATGTCTTTAATTTAAACAAATTTGGTTGTATAATAATGCAGTGTAATTTATATAGTGTGGATGAGTTTATTCAGTGATTGCTGTACAAAGGGAAATATTAAATTTAACTAAATTAACTTGAAATGTCTATTAATATGTTTATATTTAATTTTTCAAAGATACAATACTGTACCTTATGTTGATATTACTTGGGGTGAAATTAAACTAAATAGCTTTTGTTCGAATCAAAGAAAGTGTGTAAAAATATTGAAATAAGGTAAAAAATATTGTTGACAAATGTAAAAAGAGTTCAAATATTTTGTACAGTTTCATGGGTGGACTTTTCCGCTTGTAAAACTTATTGATTCAAGTATTTAATTATCCATAAAAATCTATCTGGGGTGTTTGAATCATTTTACTTTATAATTTTACAATTAATGGAAATTTGATGTTTTTCACCAAAACTTTTTCAGCTATTGGTGGTTTTTGTACTTGATTTGTATTTTGTTTTTGATAGATTAATGAATTTGATACCAATTTTATTTGACAATACCAATGAAACTATATCAATAAATAAGAGTACATATTAGTAATTTACTTCTAATACTCTGAAAATACAAATTTATAATGAATTTAGTTGTACAAGCTTATAAATGCCACCACAACTGCTTAAGTTTATATATTTTATAAGCCTATTTTTATAAGGAGCCCTAGACCTATTTTTAATGTCAATATATGAAGTATTAAATAAAACTTAATGTCTGTCTGTAATATTTTATTATAAAATACCACAAATTAAGCAATTTAGTACTGTATAAACTTTACTGGAAACAATTAGATAGATATTGTTCCTTGTACTTCATTCTTCATGACTGATTATGTTTACTGTATATATTTAAAAATATTCTCATCCATTGTATGTATTTATATGCAAATTGTAAGGAGTTATATATTATATATATATATTTTAAAGTGGTTTATTTAGTACTCATTAAGGATTTATTACAAATTCTGTATTAATAATTAGGATAATTTCTTTGCCAAATAACTAGCTTACTTACACATACATTTTTTGAATTATTTATTGGCACGGAAAAATTGTCAGTGTAATATTGGCCTGTTTTATGATGGTCAAATTTTAATGATATAGTTCATGTAAAGATATTTAAATACACAGTTTGTATGTAACTTGCTTATTATATTTACCTTATCCAAAATATTTTATGGCTAATGTTATAATCATTCTCCCAGTTGCTTTAATTTGACATGTATTGTGTAATTTATGCAAATTATGAAGGGTAGAGGTGTATCTCATTTGTTGGCTATTTTGCACCTATAATGATGATGGTTTAAGTTGCATGAAAGCTTCCTTTTGTAACTATTTTCAAAAAGTGTGTTGATGCTCCAACAAAGAAAACCACTTTTATAATAAACAAGATAATTCTCATTTAAATACTACATATGATAAAGCTGTATGTTTCAGTTAATGTGGACACATAAGACACAGTGGGAAATGACCCATTAAATCGAGTGTGTCACTTCATACAATAGTAAGGAGCATGGCAACGGCCGCACCCCATACCAGCATCCACAGGTCCGGGCCTATTTTGGTCTTCCCAAAAATGGACTAGCAGTATAAATGTCATAATTAGACTGTGACTTAAGGTGCGTTTACATGTGCGAGTTTTTGAGTCTTTAGAGAAAAACTCGCAAGCATAAAGGCCTCAGGAGTTCTCATCAAAAGTGGAGGGGGAGCTCTCCGAGAGTTGCATTGTTGCTTCATTCTCGCCAGTGTAAACTTTTTCTCAGAACTGTCTGAGAGTACTCTCAGGAATTCAAGAAAATTTGAATTAGATGAGAGTAATATGGCCAAAAACAATATAAAATGGCCCATGAGGATGTTTGCAAGCTTTATTTCACAAACAAGTTTACATTTTATTTACAACATTATCATGAACTAATTCAATTTCAAATAATTCCCTTTGAGCGAGAGCAATTACTAAGGTGAATAAGATTTTGTGTAGACTTGCAGCATTTCTGTTGCTTCAAACAACTTCTTTACGAAACACATTTTCTTTGAATGATAAAACAAAAATATTCTCAGAACAAAGGTAATAACTAAGTTTCACATAAAAAAGAATATACAATTTTATTAAATATCTAATGCAGTTTTTGACCAATACCAGACTATTTTTAGTTATTTATTACGGCAATGTTGCGGTACGTGTTTGTACCTTCATCAGGTCTTCCTGCAGAGAAATTGTACAAAATAAATTTGTATTATGAAGAAGGCAATGAGGTTAAAAAGTTGAACTAAAATAATTACACTATTAACAACCTAACCTAAGAAACACCCTCCTAAATATGCTAAATGTTAAATCTATTTTCACATCCTATTGAAAAAACACAAACTTTAGAACTTTGTGTTTTTTTTTCAATAGGAGGATGTGAAAATAGTTTTTAACTTTGATCATATTTAGGTGAGTGTTTCTTAGTTTCATTGTGTTAATAGTATAATTTTTTTCTGGAACCACTTTTATAAATTCATTGGCTTCATTGTAATACAAATTTATTTTGTACAATTTCTCCACAGGAAGACCTGATGAAGGTACAAACACGTACTGCAACATTGTTATAATAAATAACTAAAAATATGTTTGTTCCTTGTACACCATTCTTCATGACTGATTATGTTTACTGTATATATTTAAAAATATGCTCATACATTGTATGTATTTATATGCAAATTGTAAATAGTTAAAAATTATATATTTTTAAGTGGTTTATTTAGTACTCATTAAGGATTTATTACAAATTCTGTATTAATAATTAGGATAATTTCTTTGCCAAATAACTAGCTTACTTACACATACAATTTTTGAATTATTTATTGGTATGTAAAAATTGTCAGTGTAATATTGGCCTGTTTTATGATGGTCAAATTTTAATGATATAGTTCATGTAAAGATATTTAAATACACAGTTTGTATGTAACTTGCTTATTATATTTACCTTATCCAAAATATTTTATGGCTAATGTTATAATCATTCTCCCAGTAGCTTTAATTTGACACGTATTGAATAATTTATGCAAATTATGAAGGGTAGAGGTGTATCTCATTTGTTGGCTATTTTGCACCTATAATGATGGTGGTTTAAGTTGAATGAAAGCTTCCTTTTGTAACTACTTTCAAAAAGTGTGTTAATGCTCAACCCAGAAAATCATTTAACAACAAACTAAGAAACTCTTGCTTAAACATGCTAAATGTTAAATCTATTTTCACATCCTATTGAAAAAACACAAACTTTAGAACTTTGTGTTTTTTTCAATAGGAGGATGTGAATAAGTTTTTAACTTTTATCATGTTTAGATGAGTGTTTCTTAGTTTCATTGTGTTAAAAGTATAATATTTTTTCTGGAACCACTTTTATAAATGCATTGGCTTCATCGTAATACAAATTTATTTTGTACAATTTCTCCGCAGGAAGACCTGATGAAGGTACAAACACGTACTGAAACGTTGTCCTAAATAAAATGTAATGCCTTGAAGGAAAGGCATTGTTTCAGATTAATGGTCTTGGACGTCAGAGGAAGTTGTAATGTTGTGTACTTAGGATTGGCATTGAGGAGTCAGCGCAAGACATCTGCAGTTGCCTGTTGCAAGATAAATCTGTTAGGGCAGGCAATGTTTCTGATTAATGGCCTGGACAGTTCAAGGGAAAATTTGTAATGTTGTTTACTTAGGATTGAGGGGCGGTCTGAAGAATTTAGAACAGTGCACGTGCGTGCGGGGGCGAGAATACAAGTTCAAAGTAATTGAGGGTGCAAAGACAAATTAGACCTGTCTCGATGGTCGCCTTTGGGACAAGACAGAGTAGCGAGCTATTTTTGCTAACTAAGGAACTGCATCTGCAGAATGTAAATCTCGGAATAATGGAGGAAACTGTCAACGGGCAGTTGCGACGTAGTTTTGGAACAAAGGAAAAAGGAAGAGACTGGGATATATAAGCGTAAGATAAGCTTTTGAGGAGTTTTAGTTTGGAGTTGGGGAGGCGTACGGCGAGCACCGAGAAATTGCAAAATATTCAACGATAAACATTTTTGTATGCTGAAGTCTAATCTGTTGTAATCTCAAAATTAGACCACAGTCTTCGATTGTAGGAGACCAGGACACTGCAACCAGCGTCGAGTAGTTTTCACCACGAGCAAGTGATATGTCCTTCACGAACGGAGAACCAGCATTCATCAAACCAACAGTGTGTGTTAGAGCCAGTGTTTAAGCGTCCAGTGTATAAAGTGTGTGTGTTCGAACGAGCTAAATTTTCCTGAGTAATTGTAAGTTGAAATTTCATGGTATTAATATGTGTAAACCGAATTAAAAGATACAGTCAGATATCGTTCTTTTCTTTTGTGGTAATAAAATAAACTCTCCAAATTTAAAGTCAATCTTGTAGAATAAGTTCGTCGTTAATTAATTTCGTCTATCTCAAGACGAATAAATATTTCCTTTTTAATTTAAAGCTAAATTTTTGTTTCTTTGATTGTGTTTAAATGTTCTGTCCGTTATCAAACCCAGTAAAGACCTTTGAGAGATTGAGAACCATTTTATAATTTTAAATTGTATAAATGCTAATTTTTGATAAATAAATTATTTGTTGTTTATAAATAATAATCTTTTCATTTGAACACCCGTTTAATTATTACATTTTAGCTACCACAACGTGGGGCAAATTAAAAAATAATTGTTTGCTTATTACAATATATACATATTGTAATAATTATTTATTACACGTTTTTAAATGAAAAACTATAAACTTTAAACAACAAACAAGATTTGATTTATTATAACAATACTTTAAAACAATTATACAAAATTACAAAATATAAAAAGGGATCTCAGGGTCTCAAACTGGGTTTGATAAGAGCAGAATATTTAAACAATCAAAGAACACAAAATTTACATTTAAATTTAAAAGGGAATATATATTTGTCTTGACATAGACTTTAAACAATTTATTCTATCAAAACTAAAGAACGATCTGACGTTATCTTTTAAATCGGTTTACAAAATTTTTATGGTTTTCTTGCTACTTACGGCAGGAAAGGATTCTTTCAACTTTCGAAGCACAATGGTGGGGTTTTCACAGCTTCTATTTATTCACAGATTCTAATGAGCACTGTTGGTTTAAAAAGAAAAAAAAAGTTGGTTATCTCTCGACGACTTACTGCAACCTGGATTCGTATATCTCGTGAGCCATGTTGTAAGCGCAACTCACTAGTTTGTCTGTGGCCAGCATGATGAATCTACGCTCGACCACCGAATACAACACTAGTCGCACTGTGTCTCCTTCCTGACTGAAGATAGCTTTACTTTTTAATATTTGAAAGCATGTTTGTGACTGGACCACATTCTTTCGTTCTGACTGCCGACTGAAGACTTCTCGCTTTGCTCCTCGCTGCTGACTGCCAACTTTTATACTGTAATCTTTCGACGAACAACTTTATTCTGTAGTTTCTCCCCGCCGACTTTATACTGCAATTTTTTCTGAATGGATATCTGCCTGCAACTGTGTCCGCCATCCGACTGAAAACTTCTTAACCGTCTCGCAATTTTGAGCGCGTAATCTTTCTCTCCCCACCATGTCAACAATACTGTCATTTCATTGTTGCTTGTCGTGGCTCCGGTTATCGCTGTCCATAATGTTTTTCCAACAATTTTAATTATTCTCGATCAAAACAATGCCTTAATTAACAAGCATTACAATATATATATTGTAATATACAAATAGGAGTGGGCTTTTTAAATGAAAGAATTTTTTTTACAAACAAACATAATATTTATTATCTATACTTGAAACAATTACACTATTTAAAAATTATCTCAGGGCCTTTACTGGGTTTGATAATGGCGAATCATTTGATTTATAATCTTAAACACAAATTCCAAGTTAACAGAGAAAAGATTTACTCGTCAATTAACTAGGACGAAATTTACTTGTCAACGAAATTAAACTAAAAAGATTGACTCTAACAAATTTTAATCAATAAGAAGAGAACGAAATCTGACGACTATCTTTTAATTAGGTTTACATAATTAGTTGTTTTCATATTGTTCCTCACGGCTGCCCAGAATTCCAGGATACTTTTAATTTACGAAGCACTATGACGGGTTTTTGCACTTCTAAAAACTCCCAGATTCTAAAATTAATATTTTTAGATCAAAATTCAGGAACCAGGATGATCCTCCCTTTCCTCTCTCTCTCGGTTGACTTCTGCTAATTCTGCCCGGCTGTGTGCACAAGACTGTTTGTGCTTAGCAGGTTTCGTAGTTATGCTCGAGTGAATATTTCGTCTTGAGCAAAATGTTTAGGGACCAATCAACGCTGTTGATTGGTAATTCTCGATGTTTCTCTGCAAATTTACTTTAAATATTTGAAATTGTCTTGTCTATTTCCAACACGACCAATTTCTGTCGTTTCTACTTGCCAACTGAACTTCTTAATATCGTAATGCGATCCGCATCTGACCAAGCCTTCCTGCTAAACTAATACTGCGAACTGAACTCTATCATATCATAATGTGAACTCCTCTCGTCTTGCAATCCGAGCGCCGCATACGCCATTTTGCAGGGCTTCCGACAAAGGAAACAATGCTTGCCTACATTGTTGTTCTGTTCTGTACCGGCCGAATAATGGTTCTCTAATAATTTAATTTTCAATTTCACAATTAATGTATTAATTAATTGGCATTACAATATATATATATATAAACGTTTTCCAAATTCCAAAAAAATTTTTTTCGAAAGTTAAGAATTATATTTATGCAGTATTTTAGAATCTAAATGGAATTGATTTAGCATGTGTTGTTAAACTTTGATTTGGGTTTTAATTTAATTTGTTAGTAAAATCTTGTTACTAATACATTGAGTACAAAAACCGATGTAGGATTTTTTGAGTTTTATAAAGTAAACAATTAAATTCTAAATATAAATTCGGTCTTTTATTGTAGTCCTAATATTTCTACCTATTTTAGTGTTAATTTTACATCTTTCTTGTAAGTCTGTAAATGAAAATAAGGGTTATAAATTCATGTTTTGGAGATTTATCTGTAAATGTAGTTTATTTATTTGATGTTTACGGATGAATTTACAAATCTTGTATTTAGTACTCTGATGCAGGTTTGTCTGTATCAGGATACTCGGTAAATGAAACAAACCCTCCTCACACCGGTAGTATTTATGTATTTCTGAGCACTGGAGAAATGGTCATGCAACGAACACATAAAAATTAAAGAAAAGTAAAAACTCACTCATTGTTATTAATTAATTAATGATATTGTCAAAATATTTAAAATAATTAGTACGGAAAGGAAATGGAGATATGTGACATACCTGAAGTTGAAGATCACCATTGCCACTGAGGACATATATCGCACACTTAGATAAGAAAGAGAAACGGGGTTCATAGCTGCTGAAGGGGTGCTCAGGTCTTCAATAAGTTTTTTTTTTATTTTTGCACAGACTAACAGGACCAACTAATATCACTCTTTTATTATCTTTACTTAATATATTTTTTGTATTAGCTACAAATAATATTTAGAATTTTACGACGCAGTTCTTAATAGCTCTGTATAAAAATATAGCATGAAGTTCCTTAAACTTGTGCATCAAATTATTTTTATTTTCTACTATTCCATTAGTTTACATTAAATTCATCAGAATGCTTTATGTTACCGTATTTTTATTTAGTTGACATTTTAATTATTAAAATCTGATTTTTCATTGTCAAAATAAATACTTACATGATGAGCATAAAAATGGTACTTTTTAAGCGGTATAAATAATAACATACATGCTACGTAATATTTAAAAAATTAGAAATTTACTTTCATGAGCTTGTACCCATAAAACTTTGCCAGATTTAAAATCTATAAGACTGGCGACTACTTGACGGATAATAGTTGTCAACCCATTAATGGAAAATTAGTAAATGATATAATTAACCCGCTGCACAATATTCCATACTACTTACAGTTAATATTATTAGAAAATACAGACCTTTATTAAACAATTATCTTTCTATTTGGTACTTCAAATAATTACTGATTGTTTAAAATCAAGACTGAATTTCTGTATTACTTTCCCAGATGTAGCACCCGAAAAATTGTACCTGCTGAAACACAAAACTATTTTGTAAAACCTTCCTCTCTGTCCAAAATTCTATACCATACCCTACTTCCTATATCACTTTGAATACTTGGGAGCAGATAGGTAGGTAGAAAAGAGAGGTAAAAATGTCATATTTAAACTCAGCATTATCCATAACTATGGTTTTGACTCCAGTCTCGGTTGTATTCGAGTTATTTTATTGTAACATTCGTCCACCCCCACCCGTAGAGTTCTCCTTTCCCGTGCCGTAAAATGTAGAAATTTTATTGACATACATTGGTACAACACTATTAATCACTTTTACCCGGAAAATATTTATCCGACTCAAATATCGGCCTTGTTAGCATATTTGAAGTTTTCCACCCCCCAACCATCCCCGATGGGAGGACTTAAACGGCAACTTGAATATCATAATTAAACTCACGGACAATCATAACCCTGGATTTGAGTCCAATCTCGATTGTGTTTGCGTTATTTTTATATAAATCCACTCCACCCACACCCTTAAGAGTGCTCCACTCCAAATCCCGAAAGAGGTTATATTAAATATATGGATCATGTAGAGAAATATAATAAATCTCAGTGAACCAGAAAAATATTTATTCGACGCAAATATCGACCGCTTTACATGTTTGAAAATTTCAACCTTCGTCCAGCCCCGTTTGGGGAAGTTAAACTGTAAGTTAAATGTGTTAATTAAACACAGTGACAAATAAAACCCCGGATTCGACTCTAAACACGAACGTGTTTGCGTAATTTCATGTAATGCACCTCCACCCCAACCCTTAAGGGTGCACCATCCCCATGCATAAAAGAAATTGATACACAGATAACATGTCGTGAAATTTAATGAATGTTATAGATCCCGAATTATATTGATTAAAAGCAAAAATCGGCCAGTTAGTATGTTTGAAAATATCTTTTCCCTCCCACCCCCTCTCATCACCGCCAATTCCCACCAACCCCCGTGCGTTTCTCAGTTCGTTATAAATAGTCTCAGTGACATCCGTAACCCCGATTTGACTCGAATCTCGGTTGATTTGGCGTTAATTATATGAAACGCCCCTTCACCCCCACACATAGGGGTGCTTCCATCATATTGTGATACTAATTTTAAAAGAAGCAGCTTCCAACATAGTTGATTATTTTAAACCGCTATATAACAGTTATGAAGTATATTGTAATGCCTTGAAGGAAAGACATTGTTTCAGGCTAATGGTCTTGACCGTCAGAGGAAGTTGTAATGTTGTGTACTTAGCATTGGTATTGAGGAGTCAGGGCAAGCCACATGCGGGTGGCCTGTCGCAAGATAAATCTGTTAAGGCAGGCATTGTTTATGATTAATGGCTTGGACAGTTCAAAGAACAGTTTATAATGTTGTTTACTTAGGATTGAGGATGCAGTTTGGGCGGTCTGGAGAATTTATAACAGTGCACGTGCGTGCGGGGGTGAGAAGACAAGTTCAAAGTAATTGAGGGTGCAAAGACAAATTAGGCCTGTCTCGATTGTCGGCTTTGGGACAAGACAGAGTAGCTAGATATTTGCTAACTAAGGAACTGCAGCTGCAGAATGTAAATCTCGGTAAAATGGAGGAAACTGTCATCGGGAAGTTGCGACGTAGTTTTGGAACAAAGGAAAAAGGAAGGGACTTTGATATATAAGCGAGAGCGGCTTTTGAAAAAGTTAGTTGAGTGTTGGAGTTAGAGTTGTGGAGGCGTACGGCGAGCACCGAGAATGGAGAAATTTTGCAGCCTGCGAGAGAAATAGCAAAATATTCAACGATAAACATTTTTGTATGCTGAAGTCTAATCTGTTGTAATATCAAAATTTGACCACTGTCTTCGATGGTAGGAGACCAGGACACTGCATCCAGCGTCGAGTAGTTTCATCACGAGCAAGTGAGATGTCCTTCACGAACGGAGAACCAGCTATCGTCGAACCAACAGTGTGTGTTAGAGTCAGTGTTTAAAACGTCCAGTACGAGCGAGCCAAATTTTCCTGAGTAATCATAAGTTGAAATTTCATGGTATTAATATGTGTAAACGGAATTAAAAGATACAGTCAGATATCGTTCTTTTCTTTTGTGGTAATAAAATAAACTCTTTAAATTTAAAATCAATCTGGTAGAATAAGTTTTTCAAGAATTAATTTCGTCTATACGAATAAATATTTCTTGTTAATTTAAAGATAAATGTTGTGTTCTTTGATTAAGTTAAATGTTCTGTCCGTTATCAAACCCAGTAAAGACCCATGAGAGATTAAGATCCTTTTTATAATTTTAAATTGTATAATTGCTAATTTTTGATAAATAAATTTTGTTTGTTTTAAAGTTAATAATCTTTCATTTATTGAGCACCTTATTTAATTATTACAATATATAATAAGTTTATAGCCTTAACGTTACTCAAATTTAAGGCAACGTAAAGGATGTTTTAGTCTTCTAACGGTTTATAAGAAATTATACATTTTTCTTCGTCTAATATTCCTATGTCGGTTCTAGTTCATTTTCACTTCAAACTCTATGACTTGTCACCTCACCCCTATTGCTCAAGTCTCAAACTTATTTTACCCACACTTACAAAAATCCATATTTATAGATTCAATTGACTCATGCTTGTTTACCTTTCACTTTCTCCCTATTTTTCATATATTTCAGTTGCCCCATTGGCTATTAGTCACACTTTTCTCTTTTGCTTCACTGAGGCCGCGTCCGCATCTGACACATATAATTTTGAGAATGTTATATACTGCTTATCAGGTATCAAAAAATATGATTGTTTTTTAAAAAAACACTTCTGTTGCCTCACTTTCCGTTTTCACGCGAGTTTCTGACGTATCGAATTCGTGCACCTTTAAACACGCACACTGGTTCTTAAACGAATCCATCTACAGGTGATCTTGGTCTCAATTATTCAATCGATATGCAAAAAATACGAAAGAAAAACGATTTTTGAGAAAATTAAAATAATAACCTTTACCCGCTTTTATTCTATGATACCTTCCGTAACGCAAATCTGTTTGATCAGCTGCATCGTAATGGTGGCTCATTACTATTTCGTGGGTGATGCTTCAAAGTGTACTGAGTACGTTGTAGGTTCTACTTGTAGTCCGGTGAACTAAAGTTCATGTAATACAGCGTTACTCAAATGGATTACAAAGATTAATGTTGAGTTTTATACTAAATACATCCTCAGGTTTGCGTTGTAAACAACCAAAGGCCTGAGGAACGGGCATGTCGATAGGAAACTGCTAAGGCAACAATAAATTGCAAGTATACATACGTATATATTTAATCACGTTTGAGGAAGAGACTGGATGTTCTTGATTGTAAAAATATTTCCAAACTTTCCCTAAATAGTAATATTCAATAAATAAATTATGGCGAGGAAGATTGCAATTTTAAATGTAATTTAGATTTCTTTATCCACCACGACCCAATGGCCGAGTCACACGACGAAAATACGTGGAACTATAGAAACCAATTGTGTTTGAATGTAAAATGATTAATCCAGTATTTTACGTAGCATAATCTTAAATGTAATAAAATATAGAAAGCAGACATTGGACAAAGGAAACGAGAAGGAAAGACGAAAACATTCCAAATTAGCGTAATACCTGTATTTACATTGCAGCAGGTTAAAGGTAAACGTTTAACAAAACGAAATTTGTCAGGCCGGAACGTTTACGGGATCGAAACTAACGGCCAGAACGAAACTCGTCCGGCCGGGCCGGATGGTTTGCGGAAACAAAAACACGTCGGATGCAACCCATCGGGCCGGGCTGGATCGTTTGCCGAGGCAAAAATCGTCCGGCCGGGACGGAACATTTACCAAGACGAAACTCGTCCGGCCGGAACGTTTACCGATACAAAATTTGTCCAGCCTGAGCGTTTACCGAGACAAAACTCGTTCGGCCTGGCGGGAACGTTTGCCGAGACGAAACTCGTCCGGCCGAACCGTTTACCGAAACAATACTCGACTGGCCGAAAATTTTACCGAGACAACACTCGTCCGGACGGAACGTTTTCCGAGAATATTAACTTCGGTAACCATCGGGCCTAGCCGGAAGGTTTCGATCCGACCCTTTCGGACGGATTTTATCCGGCCAGGTATGACAGGTTTTTGTCTCGGCAAACCATTCGGCTTCACCGGACGAGTTTTGTCTCGTTAAAGGCTCCGTCTGGACGAGTTTCGTCTCGGTAAACTATCCGTCCTGGCCTGAAGATTTTCGTTTCGGCAAACCATCCTGCCCGGCCGGACGGGTTTCGTCTCTGTAAATGTTCACCTGAAACCCGCAGCATCTTAAGTACAGGTATTACGCTAATTTGGAATATGTTTATGTCCTTCCTTCTCGTTTCCTTTGTCCAATGTCTGCTTTCTTTATTTTATTACCTTTAAGATTATGCTACGTAAAATACTGGATTAATCATTTTACATTCAAAACAAAAGCTGTATAAAGTGAAAAGTAAACAAGCATGGGCCAATTGAACCTATAAATGAATTGAATTTATTATGTGTGGGTAAAATAAGTTTGAAACTTGAGCAATAGGAGTGAGGTGACAAGTCATAGAGTTTGAAGTGAAAATGAACTAGAACTAGAACTAGAACCGACACAAATATATTAGTGGAAGAAAAAGAGAATTATGTTTTAAAACGAAAGGAAATCTATCTGCGAAATAGAAATTATTATTGGTCGTTAAATATTCGTTATATTGGATTTATTATCAAGTGCGAAAATTATATTTAGAATATTGCTAATCATATGTAACTTTAGCATCAGTGATATTACTGTTATTCTAACAGATATTAAAAAAGTGTTTGTTTAACATATTTATTTAACATATTTATTTAAAATTTTGTCCCGACAAAATCTAATTCCAAAGCCTACACTTTCAAGAATTTGGCTAATTTCTTTAGGCAAATTATAAATAGAGCTATGTATCAAATGACTTTTGTCCAGCGATTAACTGGCTGGTGCCAGTTTAAACTTTTAAGTTTAAAGTTTATAATTTAAAGTCTCGGTAAACGTTCCGGCAGGACGAGTGTCGTCTCAGTAAACGTACCGGCCGGACGAATATTGTCTTCTCGGGCTTCTAACCGAGTAAACAATGTATTCGCGACGTTTCGATTGACGTTGATTTTTCTAGAAGACAATGGCAGTGAACGTCGACGAAACGCCACAAATACAATTGTTCATTCTCTACATCGAGAAGGACTACATTATTTTTTAAAGCTCGTTTCCAAAATGTCTTAATTAATTTAATTTTACCCTACAATACAAAACTGTAAGTAATATTAATTAAAATATTTTGTAAATGTTCTTAAAAACTTTGTAAATAATTATGTAAGTAATTAGATAATTGAATAGGTCATGCTGACTGTTTACAGTCATATAATATTATTAATATCTTGTGCAACACGTTATGATCATCATGCGAAAAAAATTGAGGACACTAATTTCCTATTATATGTACTTGTGAGTGTTTAAAATACAGATGCTAAAAATAATAATCGGTGAAACGGATTCCTCAAACATCTCAATCTGGTCAAGGTAATTTGGTAATTCTTATCGCACATCCATACGTTTTGGATTCAACCGAACACTACTGCGTTCTGTCACGAAACATTGAGCTTCTGATAAAATATGAGATGATTATGTCTAGCCCGCATTAAAATTATTGAATTATTCAGCTTAGATTACCTCAGTTTCACTTAATGCCATAAGCCTTCGTACGATTGTGATGGAGGTCATATCTGCCAGTTGCGAAACTAAGGGAATTTGAGCAAATGAGACGTGCGTAGACGTGATATACTGGTTACTTTGAGGGTTTTTTTTATACCTCCGCTGCTTTCGGCTTCTTTTACGTCATTAGCAAGTACCAGTAAGAAGCGCAAGAAGTTGCGTAATCATGAAGATAGTTAAACAGGACATGGTTACATATAGAAACAAGGTTGTGATTCCCATTAAATATAATAACGAATACAGTTGGGAAATACAGTTTGAGCTTCGTAAAGAATAAATTTCAAAAAATTCTCAAAAGTGTCATAATATGGCTTTAATATTATTACAAGATTATTGATTTTGCTCTCTTGATCACTTATGAGTTCTTGAAGAATTTGTTCGAGAACTTTGTTTCTCTGTCTTCATCAAATTTAATTGATAACAACTTTATTAACTCAAGCACAGGAAATATAATTTTCAATCGGAGCTGACCACTAAAGGCTATGGAACGGAATTAAAGGATCAGGTTGGAAAAATATCAACCGGACCGGGAATCTCCACCAATAATGTAATAGTCGTACCATCTGAACCTTCTTCAACCGTTGTATGGACCTGAAAACAGACTCACCAACTACATTCTTCAGGGCCTAATTTTGGGACTTCAATGAAGATTAAAATATTGTTTGGTCATAGGTCTAATTATTTGAAGAATATCTTTCAAATTACAGATCAGCACCGAACGCTATGACACTGACACAACCAGGATGGAAAAGTCTCGAAAGGACTGGCAATCGAACCCAGAACCTCATCACTCCGCTTACTATCCGAGCTACCTGCAGTCTGCGTTGGTTCTTCATTGAAGTCTTAAAGAATCTGATTTAGTAAATAGTAGGTGAGGTCGTTTTCAAGTCTATTCAACGGATGGAGAAAACTCGCACCTGAAGGGGAGTTGATCCTGGTAGCTCAGTTGATAAAAGCATCACGGATAAAGATGACGTTCTAGGCTCGATTCCCGGTGCGCTCGAGATTTTTCCATCTTGTTTCTTTCATTTTTATTAACTTGTGCTATGGAACAAATCATATAAGAAATTGTAGTATCAAAATAACCTAAAACCCCAAAACAATTTCTTATAATTTTTAGATGACCGGTTCTTGGTTCCAGATAAAATGTGATGTAGTCAAGTTTTTCTCTTGTATTTGAGGTCAAGACCAGTCTCACTATATAGCTCTGATTTCTTTAATGTCATAATTCTTTTCTGTTGATTAGAATCAGATTTTCATTCTTGGATAGGCAACTGAGATCTTTGATAAAAAATTAAAATTATGATGATATTTACATTCTGTCGCTTACAATTTAGCGAGTGTCTTGTAGAAAGCCTTGTAGGGATGACAGATGATAACTATTAATCATATTAAGGGAATATTTACATATTTGTTAGAATAATTTCTATGAGAATATGATGTTTTGGTGATAAGAAGGAATAGTGTATGCTGAAGGGCGAACAATAGATCAAAAAGAAGGGTGTACAGAGTATTGATTCAGGGAAATACATAGAGAAACCTTTTCAGGTAGGTCAACCTCTCGCTACATCTGATGGCTGTGAGAACGCAGCATTCCCGTCTCCATGCCTCGATCAGGTTTGGAGGCTTCTTTTGAGTAACAGGCTACATGAAGGTCATCCACGTGACAGACTCTCCCATCTAATAGCATAATAAGTGGTTTTAAATAATGCTATGGGACTGCGAGAATCTCTCGATGTTGTGGTGACTGTCTTACAAGTATGAGTAGTTCCATTGAGAGAGTTGGTTGAATTGCCTTGCCTACAGGCGCCTTCGTGACTCAGGCTTGCCAAAGACGCAACGTCCGTGGACTCGCTCATGGCCAAGAACCCAGTCACGTCCAAGAAGCATTGCCCTCATTTGTTCCTTCCGATGATGCACGGTGAAGCGATTCCTATCATTATGATTCTATCCAAACCCAGCAGCACAAATCGTGGGACAGACGAACAAAGACAACATGTGAAAAGTCTGTTTCTTCGTTAGTAGGTCAAGGACACGTTTCCAAAGAAATGAGCACGTCGAATCCTCGGTGACGAATACGCAAGATTATTGTTTGTGATTAACAGTTTGTTTGTTTCTTCTGTTAGATTCCTTAATCCTAGGAGAAGTAGAACCAAACCGTGGTTATCCTTAACTATGAGTTAACATATACATCAGCAAACTACTCTGAGTCATCTCCAAGGTAAGTAAAATTTTTATTAACAGAATTTTTATATTATTAATGCCTCAAATTGAAAAAAAACTCAATTGATTTCCCTTCTTGGTATTGTGGATGCTGCTGTCTTGTATCATGCTTTAGAATTTTTAGGAATGGGCTGAATTAAAAGGCAATACTATCCTATTCTCATGCAATCAGGTTATCAATCACCTGGTAATAGAATCATCAGTTAGGTTCAAAATTTGGCTGCATGCCTGAACTGTAGGAACAATTACTAATTCATTGGTTTGATATTTAGCCATAAATTTCTCTCCCAGTGCATCTCACATAGCTATTTGTAGTTATTTGTATTTCGTCCATTAAATTTCGAAATTCCATATTCAAAAAAAAAAATTTCGTAATTCCATATTCAAATTTTTTTTTGAAATTCATATTCAAAAAAAATTTTTTTTTCTAAATTCCATATTCAAAAAAGAAAAATTTCGAAATTCCATATTAAAAAAAAACTCGAAATTCCATATTCAAAGTTTTTTTCAAAATTCCATATTCAAAAAAAATATTTCGAAGTTCTGTATCCAAAAAAATAAAAATTTTCAATATTCCATATTCCAAAAAAATATTATAATTCTAAATTCAAAAAAAATTTCGAAATTCCATATTCAAAAAAAATTCAAAATTTCATATTCGAAATTCCATATTAAAAAAAAATCGAAATTCCATAATCAAAAAAAATATTTCGTAATTCCATATTCAAAAATAAAAACTTTCGAAATTCCATATTCAAAAAAAATATTTTGAAATACCATATTCAAAAAAAAAATTTCGAACTTCCATTTTTCAAAAAAAAAAATTTCATATTAAAAAAAAATTTCGATATTCCATTTTGAAAAAAAAAATCAAAATTCCATATTCAAAAAAAAATTTCGAAGTTTTATATTCGAACTAAAAATTTTCAAAAAAACATTCGAAAAAAAAATTTTTCGAAAAATCTTTTTTCAAAACAAAAATTTTAGAAAATACTGACTTCTATCCTTTAATTACGTTTACATAAATCATTAATTTTGTGTTTTGTTACTTGCATCTGTCCACCTGGTTCCAGCATTCCTTTTATTTTCGGGAGTACACTATTGCTAAATTTTTACACTGATTCTAATATCGGCTCACAGATTTTACCCTCTTGAAGTCAACCCTGATAGGCTCCCAGGAACTCGGATGATCCTCGTTTTTGTCAGCTATCTGATAACTGCTTGCCATATATGAATCCTGTGATTCATAGATTTGCTAGTCTTTTTACCGCTTGGGACTTAAACTGCAACTTTACTATTCCTGGCTAGCTACAGACGTACACTGCTCTTACTTAGCAATCTTTACGACGTAATGCTCCCGTGAATGTTTTTATTATGTCTTCAATTAACAACTTTGTTTAATAATACATTAAACGACGGCTAGTCTCTGCTCTAGTATCAATATCCCGTCACCAAGTAACTCTTAGTGCTCTCCAGTTTTAGCGCGCATACGCCATTTTTGACTTTCCGACAAAGTAACAGAGCCTGCACTATTGTCGCTTTGGAAGCTCCTGCCTCTACAATTAAATTTTATTAAAACCAATTAATGGTCTAATTAATTGGCATTACAATATAAATTGTCTATTTTAGGTTCCTAAGTTCCAGTTGCGGCGTAACATTTTGTAACAACTCTTGACTCGAAAATACCATTAACGAAGTAATGGGTTCAAAAACATGTTATTAATTATTGAACAATATATACGAGTAATAAAATTATTTTTAAAAAAATTAGGCAATTTATTTTTTATTCTGATTTATTTAGTCGCAAGTACTTATTATATAATAAAAATGGTACTCTTTTAGGTGATATAAAAAATTACATATATACAACGTAATACTTTAAAAATTCCACATTATAAATTTACTTTCTATTCCATAAATTTTTTCATATTTAAAATCTATAAGACTCGCGACGACTTGACGGTTAATTGCTAACTGTCAACCATTAATGGTAAATTAGTAAAATTAGCATTAAACCAGCTACACATGAATTATTTCACGTTATTTACAGTTAATATCATTAGTAAATACAGACGTTTTCTTAAGTCATTCTCTTTCTATTTGGCAGTTCAAATAATTACTGATTGTTTTAAAATCAACACTGTGTTTTCTTCATTACTTTCCCAGATGTAGCACTCGAAAAAAATTATAACCACCATCTGAAACACAAATTATTTTTTTCGTAAATCTAAACCAGTTAATAAAAGGAACACTAATATAATTTCAATTTTAAGATGTTTTTAACCTCGGAAGAATCCGTCTCGTTACGCGTCAAAGCATGTTATTGATTACTGCGCAATTAACAAAGTCAATTTTTCCGGTTATTGAAACATTTCGACAATAAAAATTCACATTTTAATCAAAACAAAAAAAAATTAAAATGTCAAATATGAAAATTTAACACATACGGATGAATTTTATGTAAACTAATCGAATATTAGAAAATAAAAATAATTTGATACACAAGTACACAGAGCTATTAAAAACTACGCCATAAAGTTCTAAATATTATTTGTAACTACAACAAAAAATATATAAAATACTGCCAACAACGGTTAAAAACATTTTAAAAATGAAATTATAATAGTGCTCTGCTCAATAATATGTTTATATTTACGAAACAAAATTGTTTTGTGTTTCAGCAGGTGGTTACAATTTTTCGGGTGCTACATCTGGGAAAGTAATACAGAAATTCAGTCTTGATTTTAAACAATCAGTAATTATTTGAAGTACCAAATAGAAAGATAATTGTTTAATAAAGGTCTGTATTTTCTAATAATATTAACTGTAAGTAGTATGGAATATTGTGCAGCGGGTTAATTATATCATTTACTAATTTTCCATTAATGGGTTGACAACTATTATCCGTCAAGTAGTCGCCAGTCTTATAGATTTTAAATCTGGCAAAGTTTTATGGGTACAAGCTCATGAAAGTAAATTTCTAATTTTTTAAATATTACGTAGCATGTATGTTATTATTTATACCGCTTAAAAAGTACCATTTTTATGCTCATCATGTAAGTATTTATTTTGACAATGAAAAATCAGATTTTAATAATTAAAATGTCAACTAAATAAAAATACGGTAACATAAAGCATTCTGATGAATTTAATGTAAACTAATGGAATAGTAGAAAATAAAAATAATTTGATGCACAAGTTTAAGGAACTTCATGCTATATTTTTATACAGAGCTATTAAGAACTGCGTCGTAAAATTCTAAATATTATTTGTAGCTAATACAAAAAATATATTAAGTAAAGATAATAAAAGAGTGATATTAGTTGGTCCTGTTAGTCTGTGCAAAAATAAAAAAAAAACTTATTGAAGACCTGAGCACCCCTTCAGCAGCTATGAACCCCGTTTCTCTTTCTTATCTAAGTGTGCGATATATGTCCTCAGTGGCAATGGTGATCTTCAACTTCAGGTATGTCACATATCTCCATTTCCTTTCCGTACTAATTATTTTAAATATTTTGACAATATCATTAATTAATTAATAACAATGAGTGAGTTTTTACTTTTCTTTAATTTTTATGTGTTCGTTGCATGACCATTTCTCCAGTGCTCAGAAATACATAAATACTACCGGTGTGAGGAGGGTTTGTTTCATTTACCGAGTATCCTGATACAGACAAACCTGCATCAGAGTACTAAATACAAGATTTGTAAATTCATCCGTAAACATCAAATAAATAAACTACATTTACAGATAAATCTCCAAAACATGAATTTATAACCCTTATTTTCATTTACAGACTTACAAGAAAGATGTAAAATTAACACTAAAATAGGTAGAAATATTAGGACTACAATAAAAGACCGAATTTATATTTAGAATTTAATTGTTTACTTTATAAAACTCAAAAAATCCTACATCGGTTTTTGTACTCAATGTATTAGTAACAAGATTTTACTAACAAATTAAATTAAAACCCAAATCAAAGTTTAACAACACATGCTAAATCAATTCCATTTAGATTCTAAAATACTGCATAAATATAATTCTTAATTTTCGAAAAAAAAATTTTTGGAATTTGGAAAACGTTTATATATATATATATTGTAATGCCAATTAATTAATACATTAATTGTGAAATTGAAAATTAAATTATTAGAGAACCATTATTCGGCCGGTACAGAACAGAACAACAATGTAGGCAAGCATTGTTTCCTTTGTCGGAAGCCCTGCAAAATGGCGTATGCGGCGCTCGGATTGCAAGACGAGAGGAGTTCACATTATGATATGATAGAGTTCAGTTCGCAGTATTAGTTTAGCAGGAAGGCTTGGTCAGATGCGGATCGCATTACGATATTAAGAAGTTCAGTTGGCAAGTAGAAACGACAGAAATTGGTCGTGTTGGAAATAGACAAGACAATTTCAAATATTTAAAGTAAATTTGCAGAGAAACATCGAGAATTACCAATCAACAGCGTTGATTGGTCCCTAAACATTTTGCTCAAGACGAAATATTCACTCGAGCATAACTACGAAACCTGCTAAGCACAAACAGTCTTGTGCACACAGCCGGGCAGAATTAGCAGAAGTCAACCGAGAGAGAGAGGAAAGGGAGGATCATCCTGGTTCCTGAATTTTGATCTAAAAATATTAATTTTAGAATCTGGGAGTTTTTAGAAGTGCAAAAACCCGTCATAGTGCTTCGTAAATTAAAAGTATCCTGGAATTCTGGGCAGCCGTGAGGAACAATATGAAAACAACTAATTATGTAAACCTGATTAAAAGATAGTCGTCAGATTTCGTTCTCTTCTTATTGATTAAAATTTGTTAGAGTCAATCTTTTTAGTTTAATTTCGTTGACAAGTAAATTTCGTCCTAGTTAATTGACGAGTAAATCTTTTCTCTGTTAACTTGGAATTTGTGTTTAAGATTATAAATCAAATGATTCGCCATTATCAAACCCAGTAAAGGCCCTGAGATAATTTTTAAATAGTGTAATTGTTTCAAGTATAGATAATAAATATTATGTTTGTTTGTAAAAAAAATTCTTTCATTTAAAAAGCCCACTCCTATTTGTATATTACAATATATATATTGTAATGCTTGTTAATTAAGGCATTGTTTTGATCGAGAATAATTAAAATTGTTGGAAAAACATTATGGACAGCGATAACCGGAGCCACGACAAGCAACAATGAAATGACAGTATTGTTGACATGGTGGGGAGAGAAAGATTACGCGCTCAAAATTGCGAGACGGTTAAGAAGTTTTCAGTCGGATGGCGGACACAGTTGCAGGCAGATATCCATTCAGAAAAAATTGCAGTATAAAGTCGGCGGGGAGAAACTACAGAATAAAGTTGTTCGTCGAAAGATTACAGTATAAAAGTTGGCAGTCAGCAGCGAGGAGCAAAGCGAGAAGTCTTCAGTCGGCAGTCAGAACGAAAGAATGTGGTCCAGTCACAAACATGCTTTCAAATATTAAAAAGTAAAGCTATCTTCAGTCAGGAAGGAGACACAGTGCGACTAGTGTTGTATTCGGTGGTCGAGCGTAGATTCATCATGCTGGTCACAGACAAACAAAATCTTTCATTTAAAAAGCCCACTCCTCTTTGTATATTATATATATATATATATATATATATATATATATATATATATATTGTAATGCCTTGAAAGGCAGGCATTGTTGGTGATTAATGGGCTGGACCATCGGAGGAAGTTGTAATGTGTTTACTCAGGATTGGTATTGAGAATTCAGAGAAATGGACGTATGCGGGTGGCCTGTCCCAAAATAAATCTGTTAAGGCAGGCATTATTGCTGATTGATGGGCTGGACCATCGGAGGAAGTTGGTATGTGTTTACTCAGGATTGGTATTGAGAATTCAAAGCAATGGATGTATGCGGGCGGCCTGTCCCAAAATAACTCTTTTAAGGCAGGAATTGTTTCTGATTAATGGCCTGGACAGTAGCGTGTTGACTTAGGATCGAGGGGCATTTTGGGCGGTCTGAAGAATTTAGAATCGCGCACGTGTGAGGGCGGGGGTGAGAATACAAGTGCAAAGTAATTACGGGTCCTGTATCGGTGTGACATGACAGAGTAGCTAGCTATTTGCCAAGGAACTGCAGCTGCATAACGTAAATCTCGGGAGGAAACTGTCAACGGGCAGTGGCGACGTAGTTTTGGAACAAAGGAAAAATGAAGAGACTGGTAGTATATAAGGGAGAGATAAGCTATTTTGAGTTAGTTAGCGTGGAAGAGGGGTGCTGTGAGCACCAAGATTGAAGTTAGTTATCGTGGAAGAGGGATGCTGTGTGCACCAAGACTGAAGTGTGTTAGAGTGGAGTCTGGAGCTGGTGTTAGAGTGGGAGAGGGAGCTGTGAGCACCGAAGTTGAGTGTTGGTTGTGGAGGCGTACGGCGAGCACCGAGTATGGAGAAATTTTTCAGCCTGCGAGAGAAATAGCAAAATTATTCAACGATAAACGTTTTTGTATGCAGAAGTTCAATCTGTTATAATATCAAAATTTGACCACTGTCTTCGATGGTAGGAGACCAGGACACTGCATCCAGCGTCGAGTAGTTTTCACCACGAGCAAGTGAGATGTCCTTCACGAACGGAGAACCAGCTTTCAACAAACCAACAGTGTGTGTTAGAGTCAGTGTTTAAGCGTCCAGTCTATAAAGTGTGTGTGTAATGAACGAGCCAAATGTTCATGAGTAATCGTAAGTTGAAATTTCATGGTATTAATATGTGTAAACGGAATTAAAAGATACAGTCAGATATCGTTCTTTTCTTTTGTGTTAATAAAATAAACTATTTTAAATTTAGAATCAATCTGGTAGGATAAGTTTGTTAATAAGTTTCGTCGATGTCTAGACGATTAAATATTTCTGTTTAATTTAAAGATAAATGTTGGGTTCTTTGATTATTTAAGTGTTCTGTCCGTTATCAGAACCCATGAGAGAAAGAGACGACTGCGCAGAAACAAAATTTTCGAAAAAAAAAGTTTAAAAAAATATAACAATTGCAAATACAAAAAACAGTTAAAGAAATAAATGTCTGCAGGTAGACAAAAAATACACGGACCGATACTAAACAACTGCCTTCCAACGCCCAGTAAGACAGGAAAGCTCCGGAAAACACACTAAGAATTAAATTTACCCGATAATTAAACTTAAAAATACTTCATAGTTAAATTTGAGACGTCTTCAGGTGTACATCACAATTTAAACTATTTCGTAATCATAAAACCAAAATATTTTTTTTCAAATATGGAATTTCGAAAAATTTTTTTTTTTCGAATATAGAATTTCGAAAATTTTTTAGTTTTGAATATATAATTTTGAAAAAAAATTTTTCAAATATGGAATTTCAAAAAATATTTTTTTACGAATATGGAAATCGAAAAAAAAATTCGAATATGGAATTTCGAAAAAAAGATTTTTTCGAATATGGAATTTCGAAAAAAAAATTTTTGAATATGGATTTTCGAAATAAATTTTTTATTGAAAATGAAATTTCGAAAAAAAAAATATTTCATCATTTAAATAGATTTAATGTAGTCCGGTTTTTGTACTAACTGACACACATTGCCCAGCATTCCAGGAAACCTTTAATTGTCAATACACTATGGCGGGATTTACAATGCTTCTATTTTCAACAGGGTTTATTTTTATAAGATTTATTTGGAAATTCATCATAAATTGTGTACCTATTTTATTTTTATTGTAATTCTCAATATCATCTCATTGTTTGTAAAATTTCAACCCCTTTCAGTGTGTGAGGGGTGTACGATAAGGCGTGGAAGTTGAAATATTCTAACATTTTAAGACAACAGATATTTGAGTCAAATAAATATTTTTAGTGGTCAAAGATATTAATAGTGTTTCTACCTATGTTATCAGAGTATAATTTCAACCCCATACAGCATGGGAAAGGAGCATATTTAGGGTGGGGGTGGATGGGCATTACAAAAAAATAACGCGAATGCAACCGAACTTAGAGTCAAATCCAGAGTTAAGGATGTCGCTGAGTCTAATAATGACATTCTATAGGCTAATAAAACCCAAACGTCGACGGGGTTAAAATTTGTCATACGTGTTAAACGGTCGATATTTGCATGGAATAAATATTTTTCAGGGTTAATTAGGTTTATAGTATTTTTACCGATGTTGAGTGAGTAAAATTTTAACCCCTTGCGTTATGAGCGGAAAGCATGCTTATGGGTGGGGTGGTGAGCGTTAAAGAAAATAACGCGTAAACGACCGAGATTCGAGTCAAATAAAAGGTCATGGTTGTCGCTGAGTTCATTTCTGACAATCTGGGTAACGTGGGCTGGGGTGGGAGGGTTTGGATAGAAGTGGTCGGAGGGTAGAAGTTTTAAAATAAGTTAACTGGCTGAATTTTGCGTCGAATAAATATATTATGAATAAATATTCTATGAGATTCATAATATTTCTCTACATGTTATTCGCGTGTTATTTCAACTTCTTACAGCATTAGGAGGGGAGGTTCCCTTAGGGGTAGGGGTTGTGGAAGAAAATTAAAAGTACCCTAAAATAATCGAGATTGGAGTCGTAACCAGAGTTATGGTTGTCAATTAATTAAATTATGACATTAGACTTACCGTTTAACTTCCCCAAC
Source organism: Zhengitettix transpicula (assembly GCA_037074705.1). Taxonomy (NCBI): domain Eukaryota; kingdom Metazoa; phylum Arthropoda; class Insecta; order Orthoptera; family Tetrigidae; genus Zhengitettix; species Zhengitettix transpicula. The sequence continues at coordinate 179,813,853 of CM073591.1, read as the reverse complement.
GAGAGGTTGGCGGGGGTGTAAATTTTCAAACCTGTTGATGTTTGTGTGGAATAAATATTTGTCATAGGTGAATGAAATTGACAGTATTTCAACCGATGATGTTTGTGTATAATTTCAACACCTTTCGGCAGTGCTGGGGAAGGAGGGGTGTTTCCAGAAAATAACGCAAAAATTCATGAGATTCAAAGCAAATCGAAGTTATTGGATGTCGCTCAGTTTATTTTTACAAACTAGGCACCGCGAAAGGTTTGGTTGGAGTTGCGTGGGATAGAAAAACTCAAAAATACTAACCAGTCGTTATTTCCGTTGAATAAATATTTTGCGGGATCAATGACCCTCATAATACTTTTAATATATTCTGTGTACAATTATAACCCCTATTGGCATGAGAAGTGAGAAAGCTTAGGAGTGGAATTTAGTTGAGCGTTACATGAAAATAACGGGAATAGACCGATAATCGAGTCAGTACTGGGGTTATGGATGTCGCTGCGTAACGCATGGCGGTGGGAGTGGAACTGGACGGGGGTAGAAATTTTAAACAATGTAACCAGTCGATTTTTACGTGCAATAAATAGTTTTTGTTTAACTCTCGATAGCGGGGGGTGGAAATTTTCAAACATGTTCAAACGGCGATATATTCGTCGAATGAAACTATTTCATGGTAAATGAGTTCAACCCCCTTCGGAATAGGAGGAGATCAAATTTTCGGATAGGGGTCGAGTTGCCGTACATAAAAATAACGCCAGTGCTACCTAGATTCGAGTCAAGTCGGGGGTTATGGATAACTGGCATCTCGGGCAACGCCGGGCACCCAGCTAGTAATTAAAATAAAAAGATTAATTAAATTATATTAATTAACAAAATTTATTAAGATTAAAACCTTTTAATTGCCAAAGATTACTTTAACGGGTGTTTTTAGTTTTAGTTTTACAAATGATTTGCCCTAGATTGACACACCGAATTCAATCAAAATTTACAAACAAATTTTTATTTTATAATTTGTGGTGTTCAAGGTAAAATACAATAAAAAAATACAATAAAATAACGCGAATACAAGTCAAATCCAAGGTTATGGATGCCGCCGAGTTTATTTATGACATTCAATTGGTGGTATAGCCCCCAGGGGCGAGGGTGGACGGGGTGTCGGGGGTCGAATGTTAAACGGTCGATATTTGCGTTAAATAATTAATTGTCGACGTCAATAACAATGATAATATATCTACCGATGTTATTTGTAAAATTTCAACCCCTTTTGGAAAGCACACTTTTAGGAGAGGGTGGAAACATTCAAACATTCTAAAACAGCCGATATATAGGCAGATAAATATTTTTAGGGATCCAAGAGATACATAGTGTTTCAACTGATGTTATCTGAGTATAATAGCAACCCCTTTCAGCATGGGAAAGGAGAATTCTTAGGGGTGAAGGTGGACGATAGTTGCAAATAAATAACGCGAATAAAACCGAGATTACAGTCAAATCCAGGGTTCTGGATGTTGCTGAGTTTAATTATGGCATTTAATTGAAGTGGTGGAGGTGACGGGGGTGGAATTATAGAAACAAGAAATATTAGAATTCAATAAATATTTTTCAGGGTTAATTAGATTTATAGTAATTCTACCCATGTTATGTGTGTAAAATTTCAACCCCTCTTGCGGCTTGAGGGTGGAGCATGGTAAGGGGTGGGGATGGTGGAAACTTATAAGAAAATAACGTGAAAGCATCCGAGATTCGAGTCAAACCGAAGGTAATGGATATCGCTAAGTATATTTTTGACAATATGTACAACGTGCAGGGGGTGGGCAGGGTGGTAGGAGTTGGGCGGAAGGGGCCAGGGATTTGAAATTTAAAAACATGTTGACGGGCAGTTTTTTGCGTCAATTAAATATATTTCGGGATAATTGAAATTATAAAAATTTATAGAGAAATATAGAGCTATATGTTCTCCGTGTTAAATTTTAACCTCTTTCTGTATTGGGAGGGGAGCACCTTTTAGGAGTTGGGGTGGGGTGGCATTATATAAATATTACGCAAAAACAATCAAGATTGGAGTCGAGCCCAGGGTTATGGATGTCACTGAGTTTGATTACGAGATTCAATCGGCCGTTTAATCCCCAGGGGCGGGGATGGTACGGGATGGAATTTTTAAACATGTAAAATCGTTGACATCAGCGTGGAATGAATAAATGCCAGGGACATTGACTATGATAGTAATTCTATCGATGTTGTTTATAAAATTTCAACTCCATTAAGCGTGAGAGGGGAGCACGCCTTGGGGTAGGGATTGAAACATCCTAACATCTTAAGACCACCGATATTTGAGCCGCATAATTATTTTTAGTGGTCAAAGAGATTGATAGTGTTTCTATCGATGTTATCTGAGTATATTTTCAACCCCTTACAGCATGAGAAAGGAGAACCCTTAGAAAGGGGTTAGAGAGGAGGGAGCGACAAACTTCACTACTCTGTGGATAAACTGCATCTCTTTCAGGATTAGAAGTGGTGAACCCTTAAGGGTTGGGGGTGGAGTGGCATTACAAATAACGCAAACACGTTCCTGTTTAGAGTCGAATCAGGTGTTATGGATATCACCTATTTAAATTATGATATTCAACTTAGCGTTTAACCCCCATTTGCGGGGGTGCACGGGGGTGGAAATTATTCAAACATGTTAATCATCCGATGTTTGCGCCTAATATTATTCGCAGTCAATTCAATTCGGAATATTTGGTTTATGTTGTTTGTGAAAATATATCAACCCCTTTCGGGCTTAGGAGACGATCACGTTTAGGGGTGATATTTGGAGGTTGCGTTACAGCAAAATAATGCCCATACGACCGAGATTGGAATCAAATCCAGGGATATGGAAGTCGCTGAGTTTATTTATGACAATATGGTCAACGCGCGTCGGTGAGAGTTGGGCCTGGGCGCTGGTGGGTGGTGTTGGGCGGCATTAAAAATTTTCAAACATTTCAAACGGCCGATTTTTGCGTCGAATAAATATATTTCGGGATCAATGAGCCTTACAATATCTCTTTACATGTTATCCGTGTATGATTTCAACCCCTTTCTGGTTTTGGAGGGAAGCATCCTTAAGGGTGGGGGTGGTGTGGCATTACTTAAAATTATGCAAAACAATCGAGATTAGAGTAGAATCCAAGGTTTTGTATGTCACTGAGATTAATTATTACATTCAACTTGCCGTTTAACTCCTCCAAGCGTGGGTGGTATTTTTAAAACATGTTAATTGGCTGATCTTAGCGTCGCAAAAATAGTTTTCGGGGTAAATTAAATTCATAATATTTCTCTAGATGCTCTCTGTGTAAAATTTTTATCCCTGTCGGCAAGGAGGGGAGCAAGATTTGGGGGGGACTGGTGGAGCGTTACATGAAAGTAACGCTAATACAATTGAAGTATCGATATCTCTGAACTTAATTATGACTTTTTGTTTAACCCAAAGTAGGTGGGGACGTGGGTGAAAATTTTGTAAAATGTTGAAACGGACGATATGAAAGAAACTTTTGAGATCAAGCCCTTTCGTCGTGGGAGGTGAGCACATGGATAGGGGGCGAAGTGCATTACATAAAAATAACGCAATAGCAACCGAGATTGGAGTCAAATTGGGGGTTATGGATATACTACATTCCGGGCAACGCCGGGCACCTAGCTAGTTGATAATAAAAACTTTAGTTCCGTGTTTTTGTTTAACATTATTTTTTACTAATTCTATTTAGAGGATTACATCTTTACATTTATAAATACAAATGCTTATTTGTGGAGCTGTAATCGAACGAATGCTACGACCATCCGAGTCCTTCACGACTAGTTTCGCTGGTTTCTCAAAAGATTAAATAAATAAAATTTGGAAACGTCACATCAACAATAGTTACCAAAATTTTGGTCCACTGCGAACTGTAGCGTTCAATTATGAGAACGCAGTGTAATGTTGCGGCGTAGTCGCTGTGCGTTAGTTTTTCCAATAAGTTCCACGTCACGGTATCCAACCCTGATCTAAAAATCGTGACCACATAACAAACTTAGAAATCCTAAGGCAATCCCACTCCTTTTCTAATATTTTGAAATGGCGGTTTCTGAAGGTAAATTTGGCTTAATTAACATTGACGGCTTAAAAAAAATGGTACTTTACCTTTCTAACCTATGCTTCCAACATGACCTAAACTTCCTCGCTTTAACCGAAACTTTTTAAAACCAGGATCAGTTGGAAAAATTCCAGGTCATAATACAAAAAAAGGTCTATACCCCAAATTCGTACCGATCCCACTAAATCTATCCGCTGAAGAGCTATTACTCGTAGAAATCAAACGCATAAACATTGCAAACCTTCCTATCCATAATTTTACAACGCACCAATCTCTGCAATTACTAACCACGTCACCTACCTTTCTTTCACACCAAGGAGCCTCTAGGAGAGCAATGGGACAGGGTGATAAAGAGATTGGACTATCAGCAGTGCTGAAACTTTTGGTAGAAGTTGTAACACATAACGAGGATATGTGTGACACGTATTTAGAACTCCAACTGGTATTGTAGCCGACCCATCATTGATTGTACAAGTATTCGCCGCATCACTTAGAGAATCTTTTTCTTTCCCTAATGACAATCTATTTAATGAAACCCACCGCCGCCATATTAATGACCTCCTCCAGCGCTTCTCTTCCCCGTTCTTCCTAATTAGCAATCTGATCATTTCATGTATTCGTCAGTAACTGAAGAGACGGTTCTCCAATCTCTCCACGGTGTCCGAAATACCACCCCTGGAGCCGACGCATTGCCCGTAAAATTTTGAGAAACTACCCAAAGTCTCGTCTTCATCGCTTGCCGCGCTACACCAAATTGAAAAAAAAATCGGAAGTAATATTGTTTCTGAAACCGGGTAAACCATCCAAAAACCCATCTTCTTACAGGCCGATAGCATTGTAAAATGTTATTGACAAAATCCTCCAACATATCGAAACAAACCGCCTCCAATCCTTCTGTACAGAAAATTCCATAATACCCAACCACAAATTTGGTTTCCAGAAACAACTTTTCACTTCTGACGCCATCCTCAAATTCATGTCTTCCAGTACCCGCTCCCTTAATAATTTCCACAGCTGTTCGTAGACATTGAAAAACCACAAGGTGCGATTAGAAGCACTTTTATACAAACTCCTAAACTTAAATATGTCAATCAAATTCATACGCTTTATAAGATCCTTTCTAGTAGACAGAGCCTGATTTGTATCTATAAATGATAAACACGCTTCCTATTTCACCCCTTCTACTGGACTCCCCCAAGGAGCCATGTTTTCTCCAATTATTTTCAACAAATAGTCCCATGACCTCACCCACCATACTGATGTTAACGATAACTTTTCTCACGACGATACAGTCTTCTGACATCAGACAAAAATCCCAATAGCCTTTTGACCTCCATCAACTCGTACCGAATCCCGCTACAAGAATGGCTTCCAAGTGTAAAGTGAAACCCAACCCTACCAAAACCTCCCTTGTAATATTCCGGCACCATGTATGTATGAAAGTTTTTATAAAATTTAATGTACGCTACAAGCAATGAATTAAGTATTACCTGTTACTACAACATGTAGAGGTAATCCTCCGCTGCTTTGTTTATAGCTATACGTATTCTATGTCCGGGCTGGATATATAATAGGTTCTCCAAAGAGAGCAGAATAAAAAAATTAGGGAAGGAAGAGGATTAAATAAATAGCATGAACGTTGAAGCGAGTTGATACAGGTTTGTAAGAGCTATGAGAGTGGCGTATTGTAACGGGGGCGGTGGTGTGATCCGCCATGAGCGACAAATTTTGTAAATTCTAGCGCCTTTTGCTTTTAAATACCTAAATAAGGAATTTGACCCATGCACTACTGACCCAACGCTATCCCTCTGGGTTATAAACCCTCGTAATTTTACTAGGAACTTATTCGTCTAGAACGGGAAAACGAAAAGTTTCTGTTCTCTTTTATTTTAAAACCTCCGTTTATAAATTTATCCTGATTCACATTGTCACTTATAAACTTTGACACTTTTGCCGAACGCCCTTATAAAATTCACCTTCGTCTTCTCCAGAAAATTGATGTGACGAGATTTTTTTTGTATTTAGTCTTACTTAAGCACTGAAACCTACAGTACTATGAAACTATATAATGTTGGAATTGGATTAAGAGGTACAAATTCATTACTTCGAAATTCTTGACTTTAATCGAATCAAAATTCAGTTTGGCAGAAACCTTGGGCGGTATTTAATTTATTACTTAATTTTGTATATTTAGTGGCTGCTAAACTTGTTATTTTTCATCTAATACATACGTTTACAGACCGTTAAAATAAATTTAACCTATGGAAATTGATACTAGAAAGCAAAGAACTTAATAGTTTTTAATGTCAGTACTTTTATAACATCACTGAAGATGTTAAGATATTTTGCATCATAGCAATACGATTATATCATTTGTTTTAAATACCTTACGTTAACAATTTTAATTTACGTTTAAAATGGTTTCCGTCAATAAAGGTGTAAAACTGAAAGAATCATTTTGCTTTTTACGTTATTGTTTCCGAAGTCGGAGAGTCGGCATTTCAACAAATACTGATAAAAATGAGACCACCCACTTTGGTTTTCAAACTGTGTTGGAACACGAAAAAGCGGGAAAGGGTACGACGAAAGAATTTAAATAATTTCATACCAATTCTTCCATCCCCTATTCACATGCATATTATTTGTTTTTACTTACTTGAATCGTTTTGCATACCATAATGGAAAATGAATAATTCTTTTCAATCTATAAAAATTTGTGATATTTAACAGTTTTATTCGTAGAATGTAATGTTATATTTGTTAAGCTCATGGTAGTCTACTCTAGTTGTATGCTATTGAGAATTGTTTTAATTATTTTGTTGTACCAAGAATGAATTTATCACAACTTGACTTAATTTTCTTGATTATTTACAATTTTCCTGTATTTTAGCTACTCACAATTCAAAATTGTTAAGTTATATTGCTGGCTGTTACATGAGTATTAGGTATTGTGAAATTATCTGGCTCTGAACTCTTGGCGTATATCAAACATATATAAAAAAAACTCCAATCAAAACAACTAAATTATTTCATTCTTCAAAAAATGTTTTTATACCATATATGCAATCTATAATGACGACACTATAAGTTACTTACAGAAAGTGAAGTTTTCAAGTCTCAGATTTATCAGATATGTGGGAGGTGTTATATGATGATTTCATTCAACATTATATTAATTTGTTTACATTTATTCAGAAAAATATACATTTCATTATTGTGTTGTTTAATATAGTAAACATTTATTTCCTAAGTATAAATTTTAATGTGAGGTGTGAGAGAGAATATTGGTCACCATTTCAAAATGTGTGGTTCTAATTTTCATGTGTGTGTAATGCATCATCTAGTTGACAGTTAAATGTGACAACAATATAACCTTATCCATAATTTCATGAGGTTCACACCTATCTCACAACAAAGTCTAGCACCTTATAACGTTTATATTCAATGATTTTATATATCATAGACACAGATATATAAAGTATGTAAGGATAGTGTGGCGAGGTCAAATTCATTAACTCATTCCGATAGGAAAGAGGGACCACAAATCAAAAGTTGTTCCAGTCAGCATTAGTAGAAATAATTCAAATTGTGCTTGGCCAGAAAAAGTTCAGACCTGTCCTGGAGAACGGGCTCAGGCCCTCAAAAATTTGAATTATTATTTCTGTCCAGCCTGACTGGACCAACTGTTGATATAAGGTAAGTCTGCTACGCTGACTCATTTTTCTATCCGAGTGAGTTATATATATATATATAACACAGAAAATGTGACGAGGTCAAGTAACACAATTACATAGGAAGGAGAGACAGTGAAGTCAACACCTGAAATTGATAGTTGGTCCAGTTGAGTAGAGGTGACTGAATAGTATTTTGAGGACCTGATGAAGGTCTGAACTGCATACTGACTGGGCTCAGTTTGAATTTTTCTACACAAGCCAGCTGGGTATGCAGTTAAGACAAATGAACATTTTAGTAAGCTATACCGCCCCACAAAGTTTATGCCTGTATATAACTCATTTGGATAGGAAATAAAGACACAGTGTGGCTGACATAACTTAAATTGACAGTTTGCGTAGCCAGGATGGGAAATCAAATCATGTCTCATATTCAATGCCCTGAGCCCCCTTCATCTGGACAACACTACTATTAGGTCCTTTAAAATTTGATTTTTATTTCTGCATGACCAACTGTTGATTTCAGGTAAGTTGGCCTATCCAAATGTGTTAATTAATTTGACCTTGTCACATTTTACTTACGTATAATTTTTATATATATATATATATGTGTGTGTGTGTGTGTGTCACTTAAGAATAATGTTACATTGTAAATATTATTGATAGAAAAAGAGAGAGGTTCACATGCTTACTTTAAAAGGAAGTAGGATCTCAAATTTTCAGGAGAGAGGTAATCATATTTTATTAATAGGAAAGATAAGGAGGAGGCATGTGGATTGTGAGAATACTGAAGTTAGTGAGCACAATGGAGATATTTTAATTTTCTGGGTTTGTATTATAATGTACTTCCAATAAAGTAAAGCAATTCTATTAATTAGCAAATGTAGATTGGAGACCACAATGTGATAAACCATTATGGAGTACACACTCCTGTATATGCTGACCCATCTTCATGACAAGGTTGCTGCAACTTGTCTTAAAAGGAGGCAATTTACGTGCTCCGGGCAAAACAGTCAAACTTATTTGCAAACAGCACAGAAATGAGAAGTGTCCGAATTCAACATTTAATACTTATGTAAGAGAATTAGAATGCAACTAGAGCTCATATTTAGCCAAATGGTGTTGAATTGCTGGTCCACAGGCTTATTACAATAAAATTATACTACAATGGAATAAAAACTGTTGAGGTCTATAATTAATGTCAGGAAAGAGTGCTGCTATTTGATGCAGAGCCTTGTATCTTAAAAACTTAGAAATGTATTTTTCACTCCAACTTGGCCCCTCAATTTCAAATAATTCTCTGCCCTGTTCATATCAATTATATATGTATAATTAATATGGACCAGATAGATATTTAGTTGCTTATTTACCATAAATGTAGAGTTAGTATTGACATGCCGCATAGGAAGTCATGTCAAATTTTCAAACCTTTTTCAGCAAAACACCTGGATTTGAAATTTAATTGGCAATGGTGGGATGAATTTAATATAGATATTATTTGGGTGTTCCATTGTTTGATAGAAAAGAGTGAAGTAGAAAGATAAACCAAAAGATAGCTGGCAGAAGCTGAGGAAAGGAAAGTAGTTCCACATTTTGAACAGTACAAAACTCTGTCTTCAAGGAAAAGAAAGGGTAAAAATTCACAGGTCCAAGCACTTCTTAATGTAATAAACTTACTAAATCCACCTTATTTCAGATAGTTGGCTTTTGATGCTCTTACTAACAGTCTGAGGTAATAAGGGACTGGATCTTGAATTATAAGTTCAGGGACAGAGGAAGCGAATAGGCTTTTGTTTCTTCAGTCCACTAACAAAGCCATTCTATAGAATGTCTACCCTATCCTTCAATATACAGCATTGCTCCACAATCCTTCAAAAAGAGCCCCATACAAAATATGTGAAAACATTACATGTCTTCTCACACAACTTTACCAGATAATTTGAAACTTATTTGGTGATAGCTGTTTGGAAGAAAAGTTGGTGGTCAGGAAGGAATTTGGTGGTATGCAGGACAAGAAATATTTATGCTACTAGCATGGGACTATTAGACAGGGACATTTATGGTAACGAGTAGGGTATCAGGTGTAGTGGTTTCGGGAAATCACATGATGTGACAAAAGAAATAATTTGCTTTTTGACTGAAGAAAGGTAGTTTTTTCTACTATTGGTTGGAGTGATTCATCCAACAAAAGAGAAATCCTTTCTGGGCAGGAGTTGTAGCCAGTGACAATTGGGTGACCTGGGACCCCAGGTTTGTAAATTTTTGGGAGAAACAGATGTTCCAGGGTTTCTTGGAGTGAGGAGCTCTCTCTTTATATAACTTATTTGGATAGGAAATTGGGACAAAGAGCAGCTAACTTATATCGACAGTTGATGTAGATGACACGTAGTGTCCTATCATCTGCTCTCTCTCTTTCTTTCCTATCCAAATTATATATATAATTTGTGGCTTTACTGGAATTGAAGCATAGTGTAACCACATTGGTCCAAAGTATGTTCGTCAAATATTCGAAGGCTCTTAGCCTCTGTCCGCAGCCAGCCGATGCATGGAATGGTGTAATAATCCTTCCTGAAGAAGGTGGTTGAAAGCCCCTTTCCATACCAATAATCTCAATTATTTTGAAAATGTCATATCCTTGTGATTGGTTTCCAGAAACTGTAGCTTGGTGTTGACATTGAGGACAGTTAAGAGTTTTTCAAATTTTTGGAGATGTTAAGTTTTTCTGAGTATAAAAGATATGCAGGATTAACAAGGATATTCTTATACTCCAAATTATACACTGTACTTCACTTGGTAGTGATAAACCAGATAGCTCATTCTCATAATAAATGGTAAAAATTAGAAAATTATTAGTAGACCATAAAGAACTATAGAAAACACTGACATAAAGGAAGAAAAATAGTAAAAAATGTTCTGAATAAATTGTGTTATGACATATTGACACAATGTTCCTAAAATAAATATGTATTTATCTATACATATAAAAGATTTCAACAATATAAAGAATGAAAGGCACTTTAGTAAAACATATATTTAGAGTATTTTGTATCGTGGTATTTTCCTGGAAGGACAGTACATATAGGTTGAGTTCAGCAAAGTCATAATTTATTATTGACTTATAAATTATTTTTAATAATGTGCTCAAATTTTAGTTAGTATTGTTAATGACTAGTTTCTTACCAAATTTATAGTAAATAATAATTTATTTTTACCTTAGTTTTTTCATGTAATGTGCTATGTATATTACCCATACTTCATTTTTATAGTGAACAGTGTATTTGAAGCTGTTGCCAACTCTTATGATCAAATGAATGATGCAATGAGTTTTGGAATACATCGTATTTGGAAGGACATATTTATTCAGAGGTTGGCACCGACAGCAGGGACTCGGTTATTAGATGTTGCTGGAGGAACTGGTTTGTATTATCCTGTTTCAGAGTATTTTCTATTTTATAACCCTGGTTATTATTTCAGTATAGTACCTATTATTCATTAATATTAAAATTTTGTAATAATAATAATTGTTATACTCATAATATGACACTGAAATTCTCTCAATTTGAAGTATCTGAATACGTTTGTCTTTGCCCATGTGTTATTTCATCTTGCAAATAGAATTATGATTTATTTGATATAAATTGTAAATTTTCAATGGTATGCAATTGTTGGATTGGAAATCTGATTTAAAAGACTTGTAGTGTCAGTAATCCAGTAGTGATGCTGTTACAAAAATTACTGTAGAAGAAGACATGGCTTATTATAACTAATTTTGGTCCTGAACTACTAAGTTGTATTGTACATCAAGAACTATCCCAATTTACAAAACAACAGTGATTCATATTTTCCTCTCTTGATACAGTTAAATGTTGGCAATACATTAGCAACTAATTTTTTACCAAAAAATTCTTTAACTTCACAACTTTTAACAGTCTTACCACTATTCTTGCAATCATCTGTAGCTCCACCTATAATATAAAATAGTACTTCTAACGAACAAAAATCTGAAGTTAAATCAATTTATTTAAATAATAGCTTTTCCAATAAATTAATTATGGAAAATTCATATAAAAAACATATGGATAACCAAGGAATAAGAAAAGAATGCTCCATCAAATATATATAGTTAATGTCAAGTAGTCAAAATTTAATCATTAAAAATTACTTAAAAATGCTCTTCCTGAATATTAAATAAGGTAATTAAAAAATCAAAACAACTTGAAAACAACCATCCAAGCAATTTAAAACAACGCGAAATATCATAAAAAAGTGACTAATGTTAACAATCCATAATATATAATTGAGTAATATTAAAAAAAATAATTAATGAACAAAAAAGTGAGTGAAGAATTAAATAATTATTTCTATAGAGTTGTTGATACACTAATTAACTCCTTATATGGGACAAGTAACAGTAAATCAAATTATATCTAATCTAATAAATAAAGCAGAGTGCTTGTATGTATGTATGTTTGTTTGTATGTTCCACATACAAATCTACACCCATGGAGCAAATTTCTCACATGTTCTTTGCGACCAGGAAACAAACACTTTTGGGGTGAAACATGTCGATCACCCCCAGAAGCAGGGGTGGAAATGTTCAAACACGCTAAAACAGTCAATATGAGTAGGATAAATATTTTTAGGAATCTAAGAGATTGATAGTGTTTCTGCCGATGTGTCTGAGTATAATTTCAACCCCATACAGCATGGGAAAGGAGCAACCTTAGGTGGATGGGCATTACAAGAAAATAATGTGAATACAACTGAGATTGGAGTCAAATCCATGATTATGGATGTTGCTGAGTTTAATTATGATATTCAATTGGACATTTAACCCCCAGAGGCAGAATTGGATGAGAAGTGGAAATTTTGAAACATGAAATCATGGCTTATATTAGTGTTGAGAAAATATTTTTCAGGGTTAATTCGATTGATAGTATTCCTACCAATGTTATAGGTGTAAAATTTCAACCCCTTTTGGCATGAGAGAGGAGCAAGCTTAGCGGTGGGCTGGAGGGATGTTACATGAAAATAACACAATACATCCAATATTTAAGTCACTTCAGAAATTGTGGATGCCGCTAAGTTTAATTGTGACAACCTGGATAACATGGAGAGGTAGGAATTATGGAACATTTTAAAGCAGTGGTTATATTAGTTGAATTAAACTGCTTCGGGGTCAATGAGTTCAACCCCTTTTGGTATGGGAGGTGACCACATTTAGGGATAGGATTCAAGGTGTGTTATATAAAAATAATGCAAAAGCAACTGAGATTGGAGTCAAATTGGGGGTTTATTACAATCCGGCCAATGCCGGGCACCCAGATAGTAAAGAATAAAGTAAGAGTAGTATATTTCTTCAAAGTGTAACTGAAAAAGGAAATTCTTGATAAATCTGACTTAAAACTGTCATACTACTCTGGCATTGATAAAATCATAAAGAAATGTAGTAATTTTCTAACAAAGCCTTTAACTCACATCTCCAATAAATCTGTCAACGCAGAAACCTTCTGAAGTCTATGAATTTGCCAAAGTCATTCCACTTAACAAGAAAGGAAACAATCATTACTCTCGGTATTTTCAAAAATCTTGGAAAAGGATTTGTATATTAGAATAACTAACTTTTTAGTGAAATATGAAATACTGACACCACTATACCCAGTATACCACTATACCACAGTACCTACTTTCCAAGCTACCTATAACTTTCTACACCTGGTTAAAAAATCTGTTGATGAAAAGGAATTAATTACAGATATTTTCCTTGACATAGTAAACCATGAAATTTTATTAACTAAGCTTAAAAGCTATGGTATTTGTGGAGTAGCACTAGAGTGGCTAAAATCATATCTACATGAAAGGTTGTGGCGGGCTATCTCAAAATTTTGGATTTAAACAGTAATTTTAAGTATTACAAATTTTACTGGGCACCACCTGAAAAGAAAATACTCTCTTGCAGGAAAGGGTGGAATGAATTATTTAATTAACTAAAAAAAACAAAAATTTATTATAAACAAAACCAAAATACCTGCCCACACACTATCAATAATGAAAGATTTCCAGCATTCCCAGGGATGCATATACTTCCTTTCCCAAGATTAATCGTGGTTTATTTGTAACAAACCGGCGCGCTACCCAGAGACATGGACTGTGGCTTACCAGTTCTGCAGCTCGGACAGGGGTCGTTCGTCTATAGTTTGTGACTGTGGCTCCAGCAGCAGACAGCCGAGACATAACGTGCCACCCAAATTGCACAAGTCCACTGTGTTTGTTGGAGACTCACTCTCCTCCGCTAATAGTCACAGACTGTCCTTGTCTCAAGAGGCCTCTCTCTCGGACCCCAAAAATCACTATGTCCTAATTGGTCCTCATCGACACATGACCCATACTTTATTCTAATTTAGGACCATACCTTCCCGGCCGTCTACCCTTTTTTGACCGAAATCCTGGTATGCAAACGGACTGCCTCGGAACTCAACTGTTTCTGTTAAGTCTACTTCAATATGAACAATATTCGTTCATCTCTTCCCAAATTGCCTCCACATCACTGACTAGCTGATTCACCACACATTCAGTTTCTTCTCCTCGAATTTCCACTTGTGCCCTGACAACTTCATCTAATCTGTCTGCAAGACTTTGGCGTTCCTTATCAACCAAATTGGCTATTTCAGTTTTTTGTTCCGTGACCTGTTTTATGTTTAAGCTGAAGCCTGTTTAAACTAATTTTTCAAAATCCTCCGTCCTTTCCTGCTATTCATGACTTATTCTCACGCATTTATATTAGTGGTATCACTTTGAATTTGTAACTTGTTCCGTTGAACTCGATTGCTTTCTGTTAATGTTTGGATCTGCTTCTGGAGCTCACTGCAGATCTCCCTAAACCCATTTTCATTTGCTTCTTGGCTGCTTTTAATTTGGGCCTGTAATATGTTGAACCCTTTGTTACTCTCATCATTATTCCTTTCAATCTGTTCCTGTAGATTAGTCTGGCTATTTTGTATTTCTACTTGACTGTTTTGAATGGCGCTGATGATTTGCATCAACTGTGCCATCATAGATTTTGTACCGATGGTTCCAGGAAAACCACTGCTTGCTTGGCTCCCAACATTCTCAGAACTATCCTCCATCTGCTCAACCGTACCCAATTCCCTTTGTAAATATCCATTCCATTTGAGTTTGTTTAGGGTAGAGCAGATTTGGGGAGGTGTGAATATTTTAGGTAGAACTGACAGTTGAAGAGGTTGGAGGAGAGTGTTCTTAATCTTGTTATTGTGGTGGAAGTTGATGGCTGGGTTTGGAGATAATTGGGATATGAGAATGTGTGTGAATAGATTAGCTTCATGGGCTGGAGAGGTGTACCATTGGTTTTAATGTTTGATAGGAGGGATATCCCAATGAGGTTTGGTGAGGGTTTTGGTTTTTCTCCATAATGATTAGTCAGAGGAATTCAGTTGTTGGAGATGATTAAACTAGTTTGTGTCAAAGATGTCTTTTAATGTTTGTTGGAGCTGCTGGGAAATAGTTATAATAAGTTTTGTCATAATTGTGCAGAAGGTAATTTATGATAGTGTTTAAGGGATATGGACAGTGGGTTTTTTGTTGAGGGTGGAAAGTAGGAAGCTGTTGTAGAAGAAAGAATGATTGTTTGTAGGTTGTCAAGGGTTGTATCAATGTCAGAAGGAGATTTGAGAGGAATTTGTAGATTTATTAATGGTTTTATGAGGGAAGTGTAACATTGCTAATTTATGAAGTGGCTATTTGAAGAGAGTGGAAATAGAGTAAGATTAAGATGGACAAGATAAGGCAGATGATCTGAGGAAAGCTTGTGCAGTACTGAAGATTTTGTAAAGTAGTGGGAGGATTTAAAACAGATACAGAAGTCAAGGATATCTGGAGATCTTGCATTGTCTGGACACAGGTGGGAAAATAATATGGTGTGGTTTGTGGAGCATAAAATTGTGTAGGTTGTTTCCTCTGGGATTAGGAATTCTGGATCCAAAATGGGGATGCTTATCATTGAAGTCTCCTCCTATTATGAAGGGAGAATGGCATGTAATTAAGAGTTTTGACCAGAAATCGGGAAGAATAGAAGCTGGCTATGTTAATTGATTGGTTGTTAGTGAGGTTTAGTGTTACTTGTGTTAATTGGAATTCATTGGATGGTATGGGAGGACGTTCATTATAATTAATGGATTTTTTGAGGACGGCAGATCCTCCTTTTCTAGAGGAGTCAGAGTGGTCTGCTTTATGCATTTTATACCCATGGAAGTTGAGGTGGTGGGTGGGCATGAGTTTGGTTTAGGACAGGAGAAGGATTTCTAGTTTGTGGGTATTGAGAAAAAGGGAAGGTTCATGGAATTTATTGAATACTCCTTAGGCGTTCCATGTGCATAAGGAGAAGTTTATGTGACAATAAGGGTTCATTATTTTGCTTCAATAAGCTTGGGTAATAAGGTTGATAGGGATTAATAAGTGGAGTGATAAGGGAGATGAGGCTATCAATTTTGGTGCAAAAGGATAGAAGTACTTGGTCTCAGTTCAAAGTGTTAACTTGAGTGGATAGTGTAGGGTGTTGGACTTGTGAATAGAGGGTATTTATGAGGATAGAGACGTAGGAGGGGGGCATTCCTAATTTTACTAGATATAGGTTGGGGAGCTGTGTGACTGGGAGTGGAGTTTATCTGGAGATTGTTTAATGTTGATGAGGTAGATGGTTTATATGGGTTGGCTGTTGGCTTTATTGTAGGATTTTTGAAGCAATTTATAATGGGGACATCCCCGGTAGTTCTCAGTGTGTGGATCTTTGAAATTTGTGCAAATTGGTGCTAAAGTTTTTTGGTTAGGGTATTTTGAAGAGAGGTGATAGGATTCATAGTGGGCAAATAGGGAAGGGGCTGTTGTGACAGTAGTTTTTTGAGTGTCCATGAAGTGTCACTTCATACATTGGACGATGGATCTTTTTGGTTTTGGAGGTTCTATTTTTATGTGACAGTGGTATAGAGTAGATATTTCAAAGATAGTATGATTTTTGGGGTCTGGGGACAGATCCAGGAAGAATAGTGGAAGCATTGTTTTCGTAACTGGATGTGTAACGGGTAAAATTTGGTTGGGGTAAAATCCTAATTCTTTAATTTCTGATAATATTATTGATGTATCTGATTTGGGGTGAAGGCCTCGAATGACAAGTCTTAATTTTCTTTCATCTCTAACTTGTAATGTATGGAATTCTGCATTGTTTTCTTCAAGGTATTTTATAATTGCTCTAAATCATTGATTGAAGAGATTTTAAGTTTAAGTTTGTTATCTGACATGTTGTATATAAATTTATCAACAGATTGTTTTTAAATGGTTTATAAAAGTATTAGCACGATTAATGCTACTAATGAATATGGGAGGGGGTTGTACTTGGCGAGGTGTGGGAATAGGCACAATCAGTGTATTCTTCTTACATTTTGTAAAATTTGGAAATGGTTTTATATAAGGAATGGAGACTTTAGAGGTGAATTGTGGATGTTTGTTGTATTTAGGTTTGGAATGTTAGGTGGTGTATTTGAAGGAATGCCTTTTCTTTTTTTTGAGAATATTGTCGTAAAAACGGGGGATAGGTAGATCAGTAGAGTTTGCTGTAGCCTGCTTGAAGTTTTCAGCTTCAAGACCATGTCCATGATGGAGATGGGACCCTGGATGTGGGGCTGCTGCGTTATGATGCTAATGATCTTGGAGATGTAGTGATAACTGCTGATCCTTGATGATATATTTTTTGAAACTTGTGAAGAGTATACCACTGGGTGTACTGTGATGGATTTACATGAACTTCCAGTGTTGTTACACAATTTTGTAGAACGATTGGCTACTCATACAAGCAAGAAGTAAACAAAACATGCAACTGTTCCACTTGACTAGCACTCTCAGAATATCAATTTTGAGACGGTTGTCAGGATCGTAGCTGGAGTAAGCCCCATAACATCTAGTAGGACTTTATTTAAATGGTTGAACATTATTCCGTTAACTTGTCTTTATATATATGAAGCATTATTTATAAAAATTAACTACAATTATACCGAATATAAGCTACAAAAATGTTCAAACATACACAGGTATAATTCCAGGTAATTAGACTGTATCTTTATTAACACCATAAATATTACAAATTAATCCCTGTTATTGGTGGTGGTGGTTGCAGCAATATCTAGAACATTAAAATTGACTGGTGCCTGAGGGCAAAATCTCTTGTGATCTGTACATTATTTTGAAGGCAGCATCACTGACCGGTTTATTTGGTAATACATCTTAAATGTTGTCAATCATACTTGCAAACTGAATTGAGGTGGCAAAACAAATCCTATAGTCTGGAGCTCTACAGGAATTAATTTGTGTGTGTTTGTGAAAGTGTATTTGCAATAATATGGCCTATTTTCAAAGTTAAATAGTTTCATTTGTTTAAAGTTGTGGTTAAATTGTAATCTGAATCAAAATTAGTATGTTAAGTATTACTTTTAAATTTGGTAATGTATCTTGTTAACTTTGCATAATTCTTGTACCATCAAATTTCATTTCATTTTGTGTTTATATTGTAGGGAATATTTTAAAGTGTAATATTTCTGTAATTTCAACTGAACAATTTTTCTGTAAATTTTATATTTCATTTATATTCTATAACTTTTCTGAGGCCCGATAAAACATTCTGCGATAAAAATAAAAGTCTCATTTAAATTAATATCTGTGGCAAACTTTATGTGTAAAATTAATTTTTCTGTATTAAATAAAGTCCTTAAATATTATATTAATCAAATCTGTTTCAACATTTCAAACCTTTCACTAAATGTTAAAAATTTCTATTAAAAATTGATAACTTGAATATTTCATTAATTTGATTTAAATTGTTCAATGTAAAAATTTCTTTAAATATTCATAAACTGTAAAGTAAAGCAAAATTTAAATTCCTTTAAATAAAACTCAATATTGCATTAGTTAATCAGCACAGTAAATGCAAGAAAATAACTTTAAAAACTATCATTTGTTTAAATTTAAAATATTCTAAGGTGTGTATTAAAATATATATTATTTTCCTCAGCCTGATTGAACAAACTATTGATTTCAAATAACTTGATTTTGTCATCTCTCTTTCCTATCTAAATAATATTTGTATAACACTAGATAGGAAAGAAAGAGAGTGATGCCGACTTACCTGAAATCAATAGTTGGTCCAGTCTGGCAGTGGTGGAAAAACCTTTCAAATTTCTGTTTAAATGGCACTGATAAAAATCAGAACATTGTAATATTACAACTTTTTTTAAAAAAATTCAGTATTTAAAATGGATGCAATTTTCTACCACTAGGTGACATAGCATTTCGATTCCTCAAATATATGGATTCAAATTGTAAGAAGAACAAGATCGATGATATTGGTCATGTCACAGTCTGTGACATCAATACAGAAATGCTGAAAGTAGGGCAGCAACGTGCAGAGAAGCTTGATTTAGAATGTAATGGTATTAGTTGGTTACATGGAGATGCAGAAAATTTACCTGTCCAAGACTGTGTCTATAGTGCATACTCTATTGCATTTGGAATAAGAAATGTAACACACATAAACAAAGTTTTACAAGAAGCATATCGTGTTTTGAAACCAGGAGGCAGGTTTATTTGCCTTGAATTCAGTCATGTAAATAATAAATATCTGCAGTGGTAAGTTTTATATCAAATCTTACTATTAAGGCTAGTGATACTTATTGTATGTATATATTTGTAACATCCTATTTCTGATCTAATTTACAATAAATTAATTTCCACCAACTGTAGCTGATAAGTTGGACTCCATTTCATTAAATTATAGATTTATTGTTTTTCATTCATATTGTAATGTGTGTGTAAAATACATATATAGCATTATAACTTTAATCTCTTTTTTAATTATCTTGATTAGGTATAATTATATATAAGCAGAAATCTATGAGTCTTTACTATTATTGACATTTTCACCTGCAACACATGTGTGATATGCGCAATCAAGTGCAGTAGGTGCCTGCATCACACTCGTGATGTCACACTAACCTAACCTTTGATATATATATTTATTCAGTAACATAAGTTTGTCTTGTGTCTTAAAGTATACTGAAATTTATAAATTTGAAATTAATGTTCAAACACCTTGTCCCCCTCCCTTACTCAAGAACTATCTAAATTATAACCTCCAAAATTCCCGCTCAACTGCCCACTTCAAACCTTTAATAACATCCAAGTCTTCCACTAAACTCAATTTCCTTTCACTCTCCCCACACAACCTGCTTCTGAAATCCATAATTCTGAAGTCTTTGATCTCCCAATTTTTGCACGTGACATGTGCCCTGCCAAAAGAATTTCTGCTTTGACGAATGAATTCTTCCAAGTTGAAAACCACCCTCCTTTTTCCAAACTATTAATCACTTCAGCAGCACCTCCAGGAAATCCTAAAACCCTTCAACCCAATACCTTTTGGGTTACCATAGATTTTGTCTACACTTTTTGTTTACACTAATGTGTCGTATTTCAAAGACCACAAAATTCTTCCCCCAACACAAACTTTCTCTGATTGGTCTCACTCAACTTGTTATCTCCAAAAAGCAACATATATCATCAGATAAGTAGCACCTGTATGGCCCCTCCCATGCCAATCTGTTCATGAGACAACTGGAACAGAACCACTTAAATACATCCCCATTAAAACCTTTAACATGTTTAACACGTAATGGAACCATGGGCCAGACTTCGTATTTGAATCCTAAATACCCTATTAAGTTCAAATAAAACCACTCCCCAACAGTTGTGGGCCAGTTTGACTCAGGAGAAGATCCATACAGATCGATACATATTTTAAATAAAGTTAATTTTCGGAACAAGCCACTAAGCAGTGTAATATCCAGGGGTCGCGCGTAAGTTTTCGTACTATGATGCCTGTAAAAAATATATTTTTCTTTCAAATTACTTTTGACTGTATTATAAAAATTCTTCTAAGCAGCCAGCTGACCATGCGAGTGCTCTTAGCTTCTGAGCACGGTCTGCGTCACCCATAAAGTTCTAAATCGCGTCAGTCTTGATCCAGCACAGACCCGTGCAGAGAGGTGGCATCAGGCGGCGTAAGCAACGAAATCCAAATAAATTTGAACTATTCAGTAATTATAAATCTTATTTTGAAAAAGTGTATGTAATTTTCGTACGATTTTCGTAATATCATAAAAAATCACAAAGGTTATTTTTAAGAAAGCAACATTTAAGCGGCATCATAGTGCGAAAATCTACCGTACGACACTGCATAAAACACTGCTCAGAGGCTTGTTCCGAAACCTAACTTTATTTAAAATATGTATCGAGGAAAAATATTTAGTTTAAAATTGCAAAATTATATCGTATTTAAAAATTAGACTCTATTAGAAATTATGTAGACAAGATCAGAAATGAGGCGCATATTACGTGTGGGGTCAGAGTATTGATTTAGTTTTATTATTTTACATAGTTATCCTCGTAAAAATGGTTGCTCGAGGTTATGTAGCACATAAGTCACGATGCAAGCCCCGATTCGAATTGGCAGGGTGTGAATTTCTGCTTTGATTTCGAAGACTTTAAACTGCCCGCCTTGCGCGCACTTGCTCGTGCTATTGCGGCACCTAGTCATTCCTGGGTTCAACACAGAATGTGTCTTGTATGAGAAATACGCAGTATTCCGTTTCACCCACCTGCAATACTCGTAAAGCTCTACAAATTGCCCCCATTCGGTGCTTTGGATCAGTGAATACATACAATACTGCCAACATGCGTGTATATTCCTAAAATTAACTTATTTTATATACGTACGAAGGAAAAATATTTTCGTGTTAGAAATTCAATAAAAATTGTTTCGCGTACTTTAATACACGCATAATATTCTGTCAGCAAAATTAATCCGTTTCTGGTAGATTTCGCTATTGAAGATTTGAGTGCGTTAAAAATAAATTTTGAGACTCGTTTTCCAGATTCTGATACAATTGAAAACGATATCAAATTTTTTCGAAATATTTTTTACGCCGATGTAGAAAACCTTTTTACAGAGCCTCAAATGTAAATAATTAAATTGTACTAATATTTTTAACGATAAATATTTAAAGTAATCCTTAATGGAATTCTTCCACTCAAACAGTTTGATCAATTGCATAGATTTTCTCGTGACTCTGTTTCCGCTTTCGGCATTACTTAGGCCTATCTGTGTGAAAAAACATTCTAAGTGAAATGCAAAAAATATAGTTAAAGATAGAAATTAGCTGACCCGGGGGCTCTAGTTAACATTTGGCTACCTTGCTCCATCTTTCCGCATCCCCCCTTTCAGTCACTTTCCAATGCTATAAAAGAGAGTGACCAGACCACGGATTACCCCATATATATATATATATATCTTGACTACTTGACTACACTTTCTTCTTCTTGTGATGAACATAATTTCCACTTATAACTTGATCCACATCTGCAAACAATTGTCAGTAGAAAGTTACAGCTACATAAATGTCATTAATCATAATTATAATCTTTAATGTCATTATGTTAATTACATAACTATGTTACTTATTATAACTTTAGGACAAATCTCATAATTAATTACAGGTACAATGTTCAATTTCATTACTATGTCAGTTGTTGTATTCCTCAATTGGTAATTAAATAAAAACATTATTATTTTGTTTGAATTACTTACATGGTAAATTTTACAATGAAATCACTGTTTCTATTTTCTGTACAAGTGAAGCTGAAAGCGTGTTTCAAGGGTTCAGTAATTATCTGAGGCGATGAACGTTTTAAACGGACTACGAAATATTGTCCCCGACCTCGGTCGAAAATAATTAAAACTGTTCTCTGTCATATACGAAAGTATGTCATAAATAAGTTTTTAATTACCTAAATGTTGATCATTACATTATTTTGTTGTTGAAATCTACTTTGCAATTCATAATCCCTAGACTAAACACAGCATTGGACTTCGTTTATTTATTTATTTTGCTCTGATTAGCAGAAATTACTTCTCTTGAATGATTACATCTTTCTGTATAATTATTAAATCTTTCCGACGAAGAAACGCCCAAAAGGTATAAGAGAAAACAAAATTCGGGCATTTGCGTAAATTTGGATCCGGCAAGCATACAATTTAATTTGCAAATTTATGAAAAGAATTTTAGTGACACGAGGAATGTCTTCTAAACTTCATTCCTTAGTAATAAGTGCATCTTAATTAGAAAATAACTTTGATCAAACGAAATTATCATAGACCTATTTATTTAAGGGTCATTACAGTGTTTTAAGTCATTCTCAGCAGTTTAATTCTATCATAATGTTAGCAAAGTGAGTTGACTGAATATAGGCGTTCGTTATTATTCTCAGTGCAAATTGTCGTATTATATTTTGAGAGGATCCATCTGAATATATCTTTGGGTAATTGGATAGGATGGTACGGCGTTGTACCATCTGATCGTATTGATTTATTTTTTCGTTGTCATAGGTCTGCAGACGTATCGATTTAATTCCATTTCGTTCGCGTCTTGCAAATATTTACTTCTTAATATATTACGAAATTAAGGTAGTATGTTGTATTTGAAATGCTTTAGCCCCAACCTTTGCCCTTAATTGAATGAAAAAAAAAACTTTTGAATAAGGCATCCATTTGAAATTATTTTCACAAATAGATTAATAAGAAATTATTTTCGCAACCCCTATTTTTATTTGAAAGGGGATGTGTTCAACATCATAAGGCATTTTGTATATTAATAAACAAGATTTTAAAATGTTGTCTTCTAGGGCTTACGACCAGTACTCATTTCAAATGATCCCAGTAATGGGTCAGTTGATAGCAGGCCAATGGAAACCTTATCAGTATTTGGTTGAAAGCATTAGACAATTTCCAGATCAGGTAAGAAATTCCATTACATTAGAAATTACCACATTGAAAGAAATTGTTTGAATTCCCAAAAAATACCATTGAGATGCTCTCCATACCTTTCTCCATGCATTCCTCAACCTATGAGGACACAAGAAATAGTGTAGTTTAGTTCCTAATTATTTTGGTATTGTTTATTGGTTAATTCATATAGGGGCAGAATATTATATTTACTTCATTATATTGTTTGAATGACAATAGTTTTTTTAAAAATATTATCTGAACTTTAATACAATTAATAAGAAAACATTAATTTTTGAAAAATAAATTATTAAAAGAAGTTTTGTCCTTGGATTAGGACCACTTCAGTTAATAGTAAATCTCAATCAAGAACATTTTTTATCAAACCAAAACATGGTTAAAACACTAAAATCTTTTCATTACTATTTAAAAATATCCATAATAGATTAAAATACTGTTATTTGTCAGACACCAAGGGCCAAACTCAAAATGGTAAGTTCGGCCCTTGGTGGCTGACAGTATTTTTATCTGTAATGAATATTTTTAAAAATATAATGAAGATAGTTGAGTGTTTTGATTTGATTAAATATGTTCTTGATTGAAATTTTCTGTAAACTGAAGAGTTCCTAACACAAGGACGAAACGTCTTTTGATAAATTAATTTGTTTCAAAATTTAATGTTTCTTATTAACTGTGTAATAATTTCATTAATTTTATTTCTGAATGAATGGCCTTCAAACATTTATATGCAATAAATTTTATAAAACCTTCATTTTTTACACATTATGCTAATGTATACGGACTGGGCACCATATTCAGTGTAATATTATGTTTAAAGAGCTAGTTATTAGCCAACACTTTCTGGGCAATGTCTATAAGGAAAATGAGACAGGTCGAATTAAATAACACATTTCAATAGGATAGAGATACAGCATAGCTGACTTACGTGAGGTCAACAGTTGGTCTGGTGGGCTGTGCAGAAATAAACATTCAAAACTTCAAGGATCTGAGCCCCCTTCATCAGGAAAGTAGTCTCAATATTGTGCCAGCCAGGTACAAATTAACCAATTCAAACACCGCCGTTAGACAGAACAATCAACACCCAATCAAGCCAACAACTCTCTCTCTCAAGGAAAGGACATGGCATAATAATGGAATAATAAATACATACATATATATGAATATTAGAGTGGAAGTTAAAAAGTAAAGAATAAAAGGAAGTTAAAAGTAAGTGAGTGAGATAGGGGATGGGATTAAACAGATCATTATAATAATTATTATATATTAAAACAATATTATATCATAATGTAACAACTACTGCCATAATTATTGTTATAGTAATATTAGAGCATGTTGAGTCCAGGACTTTTCCTAGACTGTAAGATGTGTTGGAAGGAGAGTTCCCAAAAACGGAGTTCAGCATATGCCAACCAAGGCAGGGGGCAAGGCTTTAAGGAGGTAAGGAGGGTCAGTGTGATTGAAAATGTTGGTATTGTGACTTTGGGCATGAGCAGCTTTGGAAATTGGATTGTGCGCAGTTTGAATGTGCTGTGCTAGTTAGCGATATGTCCAGTGAGAGGTCGTTTGGTTTGGCTGATATATAAAGCAAGACAGTTTGCAATTAATTTGTTAGGTGATGTGGGAGGAGAGGCTGCTAAGGCTTTATTTGATTTTGTAGGTGGCTATTTGTGGAAATTTAGGAGAATTGTAGTGGGCTGAATGTTAGGGCAGACATAGCACCTATTCCTACCACAAGGTTGGCAACCCGGCTTAAATAGGGAAGTTTTAGGGTGGAGTCTGTAATGGTGGAGGTAGGGACAGAGCCTGAAGGGAACCCTTGGGCATGTGGAAAGGATGTATTTTAGATCTGAGTTAGATTACAGCCCAGTGTAGGGCAGGTGGATAATGGAGATGAGTTTTTGTAGTCCAGGAAAATAGGTTGTGTTTGAAAGTGATAAACGAGAATGTAGTTAATACAAGTTGTGGAAATTTCTTTAATATGATATAAATTTGCCACAGCTGTATTTACAAATGAAAATCTCAGAGCGCTTTACCACACCTCATGCATGTAATGAAATTAATTCATTTCTAATTTATCACAATAAAACATGAAAATTAAAAAAAACATTAAGTGGAATTTACCCAAAATATTCAAACTCTCGAATTATATAGTTATACAATTTTAAAAATATATCGCGCGCGCGCAAACACACACACGCACCCAAACGGGCACGCGCACGCGCACGCACACACACACACACACACACACACACACACACACACACACATTTGAAGAACAACCAGTTTCTTATGGCTACTCTGCACTTCACTTTCAGGTAATCCACAGCCTATCTCTCTTTCCTTTCCATACCAAGATTGCAATTATATATATATATATATATATATATATATATATATATATATATATATATATATATATATATATATATATACACACACACACACACAATATTAAGAGAATCCATTAAGGAATTGGAACTAATTTAGTGACAAAGTCACATTCAAACTTGGATAGTGAGGAAGGATAGAAATAAATAGGAGAAATAGGAGGATTACACTTTATGTGAATTCATATGCTCAGGCGGAGAATCACGCACATAGAAAAGCATCTGTTCAAAGCAGGGAAAAAGATGGAAGAAGAAGGAAAGACTGAAAATATTTGACCCATATATATATATATATGATATTAGTAAGGATATGACATTGTCAAAAATAATTGCAATATTGGTTTGGAAAGGAAAGAAAAATAGGTTGTTGCTTACCTGAAAGTGAAGTGCGGTGTCGCCATAAGGAACTGAAGGTTGCTCTTCAAATTTTCGGAGGTTCTCAGCCTCCTTCTTCAGGAAGGAGTGTTACACCATTCTGTGCAATATTCTATCTATTGTTTCAACTTGGGCTGGTTTGGCCATTTATCCTAGATGGAAGATGAAAGGTTTCAAAAGAAGATATACAACTGGAATTCAACCTCAACGAAAAAGAAGGGAAAACTAAAAATAAGATGGAAGGACAAAGTGCTAAGGGGCATAAAAAAAACTTTGAGTTAAGAATTGGCCCAGAGAAATTAATTACAGATGAAAATGGAAGACAATTATTGGAGCAGACCAAAATGTTCAACAGAACGTTGGAGCAGACCAAAATGTTCAACAGAACGTTGTAGTGCCTATTAATAATAATAAATTGAAAATGAACTACATACCATGATCAATTGTGGAAAACTATGCCAAACAATTTGTATACCTGCTTTTAATAGAAAACCAACAAGTTTCACTTAAATGAAAATGTGACAAGGTCAAATTAGGATTGGAAAGAGAGACAGCTGTCTCTAATTTACTAACTCCTTGACTTGACAGCCCATGAAAGGCCTTGGCATACTGAGATGTCTGCCAGACTGTCATCTTACATGACACATTCTGGTCAGAGTGTCAATTCTCCCATAGCCTTAGCCCCAGTTTTTGTCACCAGGACAAATACAAACGTCCACGTCCATGCCAGGATTCCAATCTGTGATCTCTGGCCACTACACCACAGCAGGCTGGTAATATATATAGTAGTGAATAACTTCTGGCTGTGGAAGCAACACATGGCCATCCTTTGTCCGTAGGCCTCAGAGGGTCTTGGCAGAACAAATTGAAAGAACTATGGGCTGACTGAAAGGGCATCTGCTGACTATTTGTGCACATATGCCAGAACTGTTGTAAGATGCCAAGGGTACCCTTCCTTTTTTTGCATTGTGTGGGGGTGGCAGAGTTGAGTTATATACTCCGCACCTGAAAGAAGTAAGGAACTTGAAAATAAGAAAGGATCGAGATTGTGAAGAATTGGCAGCCCTGTGACCCGGCTCAAGGAATTTGTGAAGTTATTTCTCAAGGTTGGAGACTGGTGATCCAATGCAGGACAGCTGTTTGATGACAAAGTAAGAGTCACCAATTTTTTTTTTGTTAAGTGCCTTCGTTCCTAAACATTTTACACAGACGATGGAAAGCTCTGTTTCTGAATAAATACTGAAGCTGCCCACTTTACCCTGTTGAAAAACAGACATTAAATTTTATGCCAGTACTATTTTATGTTATATATTTGCAGACTATATATGCTGGCACCCAAACCATTTTGTAATTTTTTTTTATAGTATTAAATTTTTTTGTGTGTGGGTGTAGTATAAATGATTGTTTTACTTGTATAATTCTAAAAGAAACACCAGTCTGATCATTACAATATATATATTGTTAAACATAAAGAGAAGGTTTCGATTATTGAACGTTATGACAGTTCGTCTAAAATGCGTCGGCGCAATGCAGCAGTGAAGATAAAAACTTCTCACCCTCTCCTGTGTAAGCTATTAGAGAATAGACAAATTATTCGTCAGACAACAAAGAACAATAACTTACAGTGTAGGAGAAATCGTGTTGAGAATGACCATGAGGTTGAATCTGCTTTACGTTTGTGGTTCACTAATGTTCGTGGAAAAGATGTTACGTGCTTTATACATTCTCATCCGGAAAGTTCCGTGAATGACGACATACTGGTCATAGTAAATCTAGTCCTCACCAGGACTCAATGTTGCAGGTCTGCATAACATGTTTCTGTGTCCCTGAAGTGAGAGGGCCTTAATGCTGGTCAACGTGTTAAAAATTTTTTAGTCCCATCGAAACGGGATTCTCTGAAACATTGTTGCGCCAAACCGCGACAAAAGAGAACAGGTATTAAAAAAAATTACGTTTCAATAGCGGAATTGGAGGGAAAAAATTCGCACTATGAGTCACTTTTTGCGGTAACTCAAGAATTGGAGGAGAGCAGGAAAAGTGGGGCTTCTACTAAATACTAAAAGCTAAATTCGTGTTTTGTTTGTTGATCTTACATCCAACCATTTATATAGGTATTTGTAATCACTAGTTGTCATCCTTAAAAGATTGACAAATATTCTGTTATCCTGTGGCGCAGTGTGGGCAAAGTGGGTGACCCGCCCCGGGCGGCAAAATTTCAGTAAATTTTTGAGCATTTTCTTTTAACTACCTAAATACGGGAACGGCGAATTTGGCCTACGCCTCGTGTGGCTGAAATCCACACTACACCATTGCTGCCATTTTCCAGTTTTAATGTATCCAGATCGTTGCATGGATAATTAATAGCGCTGAATAGCTCAAGTAACCACTATCTTTTCCGTTTTTGTTATTTCGATGTTTAATTAGAAGTAAAAGCGAAAGAGAGGCATAACTGCCCCTTGCATTGTGGCCGAGACTCGTAGTTGAACAGACGCGATACATGGAATCGGGGTTGCCATGCATGGAAGTTCCAGTGTGGATCTACGAAAGAGACTCATGAAATGCTGACAAGTATGTTTATGAGCGGTTTAAACGCTTTGGAGAAGGTCGGACACCGTAGAAATACGCTCCCAGAACCGGCTGGTATTTAACTACACGCGTCTCGGACAATTCCCAGAAAGGGAAAGTAGTTTTGTACCAGGATCGTTGTGTGATAGTGCGAATGATAACAGAGGAAGTGAGCATTGGTCTCGAGACAGCCCACCGTATAGTGACCCAGCATTTGAGGAAACACATGCTTTGCAGACTCATGCCCAACTTTGATATTGGAACAAATGCAACTTCAGCTTGACGCTTATGGACACCTCTAGAAACCAATATTTCCTGAAAACGATCGTCACAGGTCACGAGACCTGGTGCCTGAAGATACGACCCCGAAGGCATCAATAAGGGTCTCGTCCTAAAGAATTCCTTCCCCAAGAGCATCGCGCTAAATGCCGTTTCTGCCCCCTGAAGTGCATTACCATTGACAGGGATTGCTTAGAAGCACAGTAACTGCTGTTTCATTTAACTGGCAATTCATTCGCGATTTCCATATTCACTAAACTTTATGGACAGACGTTGTGTTTGAGTGTATATATATCTTATAAATAAAAATGAGTGTATGTATGTTTGTATATTTGTATGTTCGTTATACAAATCTACACCGCTGGAGCAAATTTCACCAAATTTCGTACACGTTGCGACCAGGAAACCAACACTGTCGGGGTGAGACGCGTCTACCACCCCCAGAAGCGGGGGTGGAAATATTTAAACATGCTAAAACAGTCGATATTTCAGTCGGATAAATATTTTTAGGGGTCAAAGATATTTATAGTGTTTCCAGTGATGTTATCTGAATATAATTTTCAACCTCTACACCCTGGGGAAAGAGCACCCCTAGCGTTTTGGGTGGAGAATACAAATCTATACCGGTGGATCAAATTTCACCAAATTTCGTACACGTGTTCTTTGCGACCAGGAAACAAACACTGTCGGGGTGAGACGCGTCTACCACCCCCAGAAGCGGGGCTGGAAATATTTAAACGTTAAAACAGTCGATATTTCATTCAGATAAATATTTTTAGGAGTCACAGATATTGATAGTGTTTCTACCGATGTTATCTGAATATAATTTTCATATCCTACGCCGTGGGAAAAGGGCACCCTTAGGGTTTGGGGTGGAGTTGCTTTACAGAAAAATAACGCGAATACAACCGAGATTGGAGTCAAATCGAAGGTTATTGATGTCACTGAGTTTAGTTATGACATTCAACTTGGCATTTACCCCTCAGATGCAAGGGTAGCGGGGTGGAAATTTTGGAACATGCAAACACGGCAGATATTTGCGTTGAATAAATATTTTTATGGGTTAATTATATTGGTTTTCACTTCATCTGTGTATAATTTCAACTTCTTTTAGGCATAGGAGTGGTGCACCCTTAAGAGTTGGGGTGGAGTGGCATTTCTGGGTTCATTATATTGGTTTTCACTTCATCTGTGTTTAATTTCAACTTCTTTTAGGCTTGGGAGTGGTGCACCCTTAAGAGTTGGGGTGGAGTGGCATTACATGAAATTACGCAAACACATTCGAGTTTCAAGTCGAATCCGGAGTTATATTTGTTACTGTGTTTAATTATGACATTTAAGTTACAGTTTAACTTCGCCAAGCGGGGATGGACGGGGTTGAAATTTTTAAACATGTTAAGCAGTCGATATTTGTTTCGAATAAATATTTTTCTTGTTCGCTAAATTTATTATATTTCTCTACATGTCTATATGTTTAATATAACCTCTTTCGGGATTTGGAGTGGAGCACTCTTAAGGGTGGGGGGGGGGTGGAGTAGATTATTTAATAATAAAGTAAAAACAATCTAGATTGTCCGAGAGTTTAATTATGATATTCAAGTTTCCGTATAAGTCTCCCGAGCGGGGGTGGAATTCTTCATACATGCTAACACAGCCGATATTTGAGTCAGATAAATATTTTCGGAGTAAAAGTGATTAATAGTGTTTGTACCAATGTATGTGAGTAAAATTTCAACATTTTACGGCATGGGAAAGGAGAACTCTAGTGGTGGGGGTGGAGGAATATTACAAAAAAATAACTCGAATACAAACGAGACTGGAGTCAAAAGCAAAGTTATGGATAACGCTGAGTTTAATTATGCTATAAACTAGCAATTAACCTCCCAGGGACGGGCGTGGTCGGGGGTGGAAATCGTCAAACATGTTAAATCATCGATATTAGCGTGGAATAAATAAATGCCGGGACCATTGACGTTGATAGTATTTCTACCGATGTTGTTTGTAGGCGTGATAGGGGTTGGGGTGTAGGGTATTTCCTTGAAAATAACGGGAAAACAACAGAGATTCGAGTCAAATCGAAGGTAATGGATGTTGGGATGAGTTGACCGGCTGTTTTTTGCGTCGATTAAATATATTTCGGGATGAATTAGATTAATCAAATTTCCCTACATGTTCTAGTGTATAATTTCAACCCCTTTCGGACTCGGAAGGGTGCACCCTTAAGGGTGGGCGTGAAGTGGCATTACATAAAAAGAAAGCAGAAACTATCGGGATTGTCACTGAGTTTAATTATGACATTAAACTTGACCGTTTAAGTCCCCGAAGCGGGAGTGGTCGGGGGTGAAAATTTTCAAATATGTTAAACGGTCGATATTTGCGATAATTATTTCCTGGGGTTAATTACTTTGATAGTATTTATACCGATGTTGTTTGTGTATAATTTAACCCCTGTGAGGGGAGCAAGCTTAGGGGTGGGATGGAGGTACGTTAAATAAAAAACCGCAAAAAGAACCGAGATTCGAATCAATTCAGAGACTATGAATGTCACTGAATCTAATTGTGACAACCTGGGTAACGCGACGGGTTTGGGAGGTGTTGGGCGGGGGAATAATTTTTCAGACAATGTAATCGGCCGATTTTTGCGTGGAATACATTCTTTTTCATTATCGCACATTTGTGGGGGTGATCATTTTCTAATATGTAAAAACGGCCGATATATTTAGTCAATGACTTCATCCCCCTTCAGCATGGGAGGTGACCACATTTAGGGATAGGGTTCGAGGAGCTTTAGATAAAAATAGCGCAAAAGCAACCAAAATTGGAGTCTTATCGATGGTTATAGATAAATGACATCTCGGGCAACGCCGGGCACCCAGCTAGTATATATATATATATAAATTCGTGCCCGGCCGGCACGCATTCTGACCAAGAATCCTGAAGAAGAGGGCACAGACCCGAAAATTTTAAACTGTATTTCTGCCCAAAATGGACTATTAGAATCAACTATTAATCTAAGATAAGTAGTTACACTGTCTTTCTTATCCAAATGAGTTACATGCTATATATATATATATATATAATAAAGGTAATAATTGAATTGTATGAAAGGACAGAGAGCAGCTGAGTTACCTTAACTCAAAAGGTGGAGTCACCAGGCAGGAAATCAGTAACATTTTAAATTTTTTCAAAGGCCTTCTTCAGAAGAGTAGGTCTAAAAACGTCTTGCCAGCAGGCACAACATTCAGACCTACTATTGTCCTGAAGAAGGGGAGCTCAGGCCCTAAAATATTTGACATATTTATTTCCACCCTGGCTACGCCAACTACCGATTTAAAGCAACTGTTCTCTGTCCGTCTTTCCTATCCAGATGAGTTAATTAATTGACAATGTCACATTACCCTTACTTGCTTTATAATTCTTCCCATTCTTCTCACCTCTCTGTTTTCTATTTCAGCTAGTAATATGAAGTACAATTAATGTATTTTAGTGTTTGTTTAACGTACTTCAATCTGGGTCTTCATCTGCCATTCTTGCCCTCTTCTGCTACCACAATTATCTTCTTCAACAGTCCATTGTGTCATAGGATATGGCCTATCAACTGTGTGAGTCTTTTTAGCCATTTCATGAAGAATCTTCTTCTCCTATTTTTATGAATACTTCCTTGTTTGTGACCATGTCTATCCAGCTGATTTTCATAATTCTCCTATAGCACCAGCCTTCAAAATCAAATAGTCACTTTCTCCTATAGTCAAAGATTTGCTGCTATATAATGAAATACTCCATACACGTCTTCAACATGTCAAGACTTATACTTTTTTAAGTAAGTTATTATTATTATTAAATGTAATCTTGGCCTGAACAATTCTGCTTATTATTTCTGCCCAACAAAGTCTTCAATTGAGTCACCATGATGGCCTTCAGATGTCCCCATAAGGAGTAATTTATGCGCCATAAATCTAACGATTGGGGAGGCCATCAGACTGGTCAAATTTGTGATGTTTTTCTTTTCATATCTCTCGTGTTTGTACCTCAACATCACTTCCAACCATGCATGTTACAAAAAATATGCTCTTCAAAGTTTGTCCCATGTCCATAGAATCACCTGTATGTATATTATATATATAATTGGTATGGATAGTAAGTAGAGAGAGAGTGGCTTACCTGAAATTGAGGTATGGTGTCACCTTGTGACAAAGTTATTCAAAGGCATTAACGTCTTGCAGCAGTAGAGATGTGTACAGAATGCCAGCTAACTGCACATGTCTTCTGAAAAATTAGATAACTTTGCCGTGTCTGGCAATGCAACACTGGCTCTCAATTTATCTTTTCCCGATCATATTAATTATTTTGACAATCGAATCATCCTTAGTTTTTATATAGTAGTAATTTAGAAATAGAGACATATTTTTTCTGATGCCTTAACCATTTCAATATTTCAGGAGGAGTTCAAGCACATGATTAATTCTGCTGGTTTCAAGCAGGTTTCATATGAAAATCTTACATTTGGAATTGTTGCAATTCATTCAGGTTTTAAATTGTGAAAGTATTCATATTGTACTTAATACTGTAAATATATCAATAAACATTTATGTTTTCCTTCAATTATAAACAGAGCACTGAAGAGTGGGGAGTATGTTTCTTTTATTTATCAGAACTTTCTAGTTGTTAGTATTAATAAGAGGCATGGATTGCTTAAAAAGTAATACAACCCATTTAACATCAGAGTATAGCAAAGAATACAGTTTAATGCCATGGTTATAACTTTCTATTACCTAAGTAAGGTTTAAACTTGTCAGCACTTTCTTTATTCATTTGCCAATAAGTTTAAGTATAATAAAATTTGAATACAGGTAAGAAACATTCTAATGTTGTGGATAGTTAAGTAACAGAATTAGTTCAACATAATTACAATTATAATGTATTTAAATTAGTATTATGATATATAGTACACCAAGTCATGCCTTAACATTAATAAATTTACAAGCTCAGTGTACCAATTATCAAATTTCTAAACATCCAAGGACATAAAATGTGAAATGTAGCAGGAATTAATTTGCAGAAATATTCAAAGAAATTCTGCCATTCTACATGTGACACGTGTTCAGTATTTTTATTTTTGGTCATTGTTTCAGATATCTATCTTCTAAGCACCTAGTCACACAAAATGATTTTAAAATGTGTGAAATAAATAAATTACTCAACTTTCTACACTTCATACCTTAAAAATTTGTAAGAATAAAACAGCAAAATAAATTGCTTATTTTTTTTAAAAAAAAATCAATTTATTTCACTTTCATAAACTGACTGCATACAATTAACAATTAAACACATTGAATTGTAAATATGTGTGTGTAACTTTAGCATTTCCATTTTAAATCTGATTTTAGTGTAACCTGCTCAGCGTAAGTAATATTGCATTTGAAGGAAAAGGAATAGTTTTATCAAATGGAAAGTAACCATTGTAAGTATTGGACTTTGTGTATTATTTATACCAAACATGAAATCAGCAATAGTAAATATTTTAAAAAATTCATTATCATACTGCTACGGATTAGGTTTCACGTCAGGTAAGTTGTAATTATTGTAAATATATTAATAAAAAAATATAGCCAAATAGACTAAATGGGTGATAATATACATACCACATGTTTCTGGGATCCTGAAGAAAGGGACAAGTATCCCATAAACATTTCGTGGTATTTATATTATCACTTATTTAGTCTGTAGTTGGCTATATTTTTTATGATTAATTTACAATCAAACACAATGTTTTTCAGTTCTCCTACCTAGTTCATTAGAAATATTTAAATGACAAACCAATGTATGACTTAAGATCCATTTTGTAGGTAGGTAGGTAGGTAGGCATATCTGTATAACACTGTGACAATTCCAAATTGTCAACTATTTTCATAACATTTATATAATTCTAGTTTTTAAGCTTGTTGGCCAGTTTGTATTTTAATTAACCTCAAGTAACAATATTTACAAGGTAACTAAGCCAAACATTGATAATATTACAACAGTGGTAGTGTTACAAATACTCTATGGCAAATAACCCAACCCATAATATGCTAAATTTCCAATTCCATCAACACAATTTCCAATAGTGTCCAATTTTTAAAAGCAGAATAATTTAGCACCTAGTTGACATAGATTTTAAACACACGAATATTTTTCCTTCATACACATTTTAAATAAAGTTAATTTTAGGAACAAGCCACAACCTTTACAGGTAGATAGGGGGTGTAGCACAGAAATAGCCATCTGGAACGCGGGCAGTTTCAAGTTGAAGTAGAAATTAACACTGTAAAAGCAGTATTATTATAAATGTTCTTAAAATTAAGAAAAAATTATTTTTCCAACATTTATTTACATGCTGTAACATATGCTCTAGTCACCTCCATTGTTGGCTATGGAGTAAAATAGGGTATTATTTTTGAGACAGGGTATCCTATCCAAGGAATCTTTTGACAGTTATAGGCATATGTGTTTGACTTTTAAATGTGGCAATTGGATATGCTTTCACATCTTGACTACTAATATTATGAAAGATTTCCACTGCTACAAATAAAAAACTATACTGTTGATATACCACATTACGGTTATTATATGCAATGTTTGTTTCACGTCTAACCTGTCGGAACTAAATTAATTTTCACAAGATAGATATAATAAAACTATAAAGAATGCTTATAACATTTAATTATCTCCATTATAAAATTAATAACTGCACAATGATGCTGAAATCAAATATAGGACTGACTAACTTCTGTTAAATTTTGAATTTGACTTCATATTAAGTCATGGGTGTATCAGATGTTAAAACTATTGAGGTAATACTTAATGTCCCATTGGAAGCTTTTGAAAAGAAAAGTGGTTAATAGGAAAAGAAAACCAGATCTACATGAAAAAAAAATTTCACTCAAAAAGTAGAAGAAACTAACCTTTCAACCCAGTTGACTGGTGGATTTTCTTTATCCAGGAAGTCAATAATATAGGATTGTCTTAGCTATTGGTATGAACTGGGCAATAACCTGGCTTTTGGGGTTAAAAAAAAACAAGTTTGTCAAATGTGTTAAAGCTGGGGTATTATATAATTATTATTTTCAATAAAAACCAATTACTGCATTTGGTTCTGAAATGAAATACTGCAAGTTTTCAACTCTGCTAACTTCAGTTTAGTCTGCATAATCTCGTCATAAATAGATGTAAAAACTAAATATTTTTTTAGAATCTATTATGAAAAGTTATCTGAAAATGTTGCTACTTATCACTATATTATTCCATTAATACCAATACTCAGTGCCTATTTCTACTGAAGCCCCAGTATCTACCAGCCTGCTTACACAATCTTAAAATTTGTAATCTCCAACAAGCTTAAACAAATCCTAAACTATAACAGCCATTCACTTATTAATAACTCAATGGCAAACAATATTTTACCCCATCATTGTTAAACTTATCTTACTTGCTTGTAAGAAAATGTAGACAAACTGGCAATGATATAGTATTTGGGAAATAGGAAATTGATAAACTATACAAGGCATTTGAAACTTGTGATATAAGTATTTTAATGCATGTTGCTTCTATATCATATAATACAGTTTACAGAAGACGTGATAAAGATTCTCCATTAATTCTGGAGACATTAGAGAGCACCAAATTCTCTAAACTTAAGATCATAACCAGAATAAATTAAAACAACTCTAAACTTTAATATCATTTAATGTGAGAAGTCACACAACAAGTGTTATTTTAATTACTATCCACATAAGTGTAGTGTTGTGCGGTAAATCTTTACAAGCACTCAATTTGCAAGCTTTAAATTATCAGCATCTCTTATCACAATTATCAATATAATATACAATTTTTGCAAATGCTGAAGCCTTGCTGGTAGGGTTTAACCTGACAACCTGTTTTCTTTCAAATATTTTCCATAATTTGAGAATCAAGCAGATAATGCAGTTTGGCATCCTATTTTAAATAATATACCATTTTTTATCTGAACGAAATAATAGCCATGAGACAAGGCAATTTAAATTACAAAGCTGCCAGATATATATTGAAATGAAAAGATAATTTATAATAGAACACAATTAAGATACAGTTTATATACCTTTATGAGAAATTGTCAAAATATAAACAAAAGACAACACTACAACACTGGGACAAGAATGTTAACTATGCAACAAAACAAAATTAAATATATATATTTATATATTTAAGGGTGATGATACATTTGAGGAAAATCACTTAAGATTTCTCTAATGAACACAATATTGGAACAAAGCTGCATAAACCTTTTATTTTAAACAGCTTTAGCTCAAGTCGCAGTTAAAAGTACAATGTTCTGAGAACAAACACTGCTTTATTTCCCTCTTGTAACAATTCTTCCAAAGACCATTTCCTGATATAATATATACTTTTAGTGGATATGGAACATTCACACACATTTACATCAGAAACATGAGCAAAATCTCAATACTGCAAAAATTTTAGGGAGTGTTTCAACTCAGTAATACTGAATGTACCTTAACATTAAAAAAAAAAAAATAATAATTTGTCCCTGTTTCCAAAGTTTAAGTAATGGGAGAAAAAACACAAATCAACATTGTTCTACAAATGGGTAGCAAAGTATGAATAGTTATGAATTTGTTTTGTATGAACGCTCAACTTCCCCCCTCCTGGCAATGAGATTGTGAATTTAGGACGGACAATTGCATCTACCCACTCTTGAACAGCAGGATTGCAACTTGCCCCAAGTAGAAGTAGATGAAATGTCGGGTCTCATGAGTGACATAACTTCCAAAATTACGGCCAACAATGCAGTGCCACGTAGGATTGTACTTCTTGTCGAATTCCTTCTTAATGTATGCAGCTATATCCTGCAAGTAACAAAAATTGTTTATTAATATAATTGGAACAGTTCTGTATTATAATTTGCAATAACTTTAAATGTAGTTTATCATATTTTAAAATTTAAATGTTAAAGTATTTACATTAAAACACTACATCTAAGATGTTTAGAAAGAGTAAAATTGAGCAATAATCTTTCTCCTTTCAGCTTTAAGTTAGCAATTCTCAGTCTTATGATACTAGTGAACAATAAAAAAAAAGGATGGAATGTTGAAGTTATTTGAAAGACCTGCTCTTGTCCTACATATTCAGACTATTTATAATCAAAGATTGAAGCCTTTCCCGGTGCAGTTGTTCAATATATTGTTCTCGGAGTTCAACCGGGTTTTGCATAATTATAGTAGAACGTTTCGACGACTAAAAGCTCTGTCGTCATCTTCTAAGCAAAGTCACTTCTTCTATAATTATGCAAAACCTGGTTGAACTCTGAGAACAATATATTGATCAGACTATTTATACTTTCAGAGTGAGAATTTTCTGTATCATTCCTATTTACTATTCATTGGCAATGACAGATGTGGCATTCTATTCTCACCAAAAATATTATCTTCCACACCCTACACCTAAATTTTTTGGTTTTCAAGTTTGTAACTAGTCTTCCGTTAATTGGCATTACCTTGTTATAGATAAAACTATGAAAGGAAAAGAAGAAAAATGCAATGGAAAATAGCTTAATAATATAATCTGAATCTGAGTCCAAGCACTTCTACAGGAGAAAAAAAACTACTAAATCAGAAGGCACATCTATAAACCCAGAACAAAATTTGGGAGCACTCCAAAGTGAAGAACTTATAATTGGCTCAATCACACCAAGTTGCAGATCTGAGGGTTTATTAATGTAAATCTTAACAGGAAGGAAGTAGTTACAATTTGCTCAATAATTACAATTCAATAACAAAATAAATTATTTCAAACAGCTCAGCCAAAGGGGCCATAAAACTGAATTAAAGAATAGAAAAATCTTTACTGGACTAGGGATCAAACATACAAACTTGCTCAGTATGGATGGGGTGCTTTTAATTATCCAAGCTATCAAAGTGGACTCATGTCAGGTGCAAGCTTTCTCGACCCATTGTATAGACCTTAATATACGCTTGCCTACAATTTACTATATCACAGCCTGCTTCAGTGAATAATGGAAATATGTGTAAATTGAACATAGGTATAATGATTTCATCAGGTCATTCAAAATCACAAGAGCCAGAAGAACAACACAGCCAAACCAAAAGCTTACGAGTTCTATGCCTGATTTGTAGTGTATTATTCTAACGGTACTTAAGATTCTTGAATCATGATGTAAGCAACATGGATTGCAAAACATTGTGTTATATTTATTTAACACTTATTTCTGTCTGTTATTTTGCTACTTATCTAATTATTATACTTTTAACATATACATTTTATATTTTAATTACTGCAATCATTTCAGTTCAAAAACAAAACAAAACAAAAGCTTTCTGTGGTCCAACAGGTTATGAAACTGAATTAAAGGATAAGGATAGAATAATCTCGACTGGACAATGAATGAAGCCAAGATTGAATGACAATAAAATAAAAAATTCCTTCATTTCTGGTTAATATCCATGATTTAATCACCCCTTTAGAAATAATTACACACAGATCTCTAAAAATTATGGAGACATGTAAACCCTTGCAATTCCTAGACACCAAATAAACTGCACCCTCATCAAAGTGACGGTGTTTCCTTCATTTAACACTTTAAAACCTGGAAAAATCACCTTGTACAAATTCATTTTGCAGTTGAGATATGGTTTTATAGTGTTGCATAAAGGAAAAAAATCTTCAGAATAGCTCATGTTCTCAGTATATATGACATCACAACCGGTTTGGTGATCATTTTACTCAAACTTAAGCCAAACAAAAATAAATTAAGGTTCTAGAATTCCCACATCAAACTTAATAGTTATTTACTAAGCCTTTTAATGTTTGGTTCCAAACACCACATGTTGGAGTCGTGTGAAACCAGCTCATATCATGAAATATATATATAAACTATAGTAACAAAATATATATTTTATATGTATTTATTTCATGATATAAGCATATAAACTATAGTAACAAAATTTGTAAGTTTACTGAATTGGAATCACAGATGTCATAAACCTTATAGCCTAGTGTGTTCATACATGTATTTGCAAAGGTCATTTACATTAACAATAGAAATATAACAAAGAACAGATGATACTTATATTACCTATACCATAAAGAATCTTTAATTGACAATACTGCAATATATACATTAAATGGAAAATACAAAAATGACGAGCTGCTTGCAATGCATACAAGTCTGAAAAGATATGTCATAAACACACAGCAAAAAAGTTACAAGATCCATGAGAAAACCGAAAGAAATAAGATACGAAGCTAAATATCTACACAACAAATTAAGCATATTCAATTCATTCATTTAAGACGACAGCCTATTGTATTAAACCTTAGTGTTTTTAGAGTCCATTGTGTCAATTGTATTTAATGACATCTATAGTATTCATTGATAGAATCAGGGTAAATATTTGCTATGAATTACGTCAAACCAAAGTTGCAAGTCGAATTACTGAGAATATGCAAATTCTTAAATTTATCATATTACAAAGATCCTGTTAAAAAACAAAACCGGTAAACAAAAAATTTAGCGTTTACCTTCTCGATATTATATTTGTCTAATGCTTGAGTAGCACAATCCACGGCGTCTTGTTGCATCTCCTCCGACATATCGGCATTTTTGATTACGGCTTTGCGGTCAGACATCTTATTCGACCTGCAATGTAGGCATAAATAGTATAATTAAAATGCAAATTTCAAGTTATCCATGCAAATTATACCAAATAACGTGCATTAAAGTCGCCCAAATTTAACATGACTGTGCTGAAATTAAGAGATCGTCGAGATTTACCGGCTAATAAATGTCCATAAATAGTAATTAAACAATATTTATTAATATCCAGGTAGTTATTTCATAATATACTAAAATATGAGCAATCGTCCTAGAAGCGCTCATAACTACAAACTAAAAATAGTACCTACTATTGCCTTTATTTCTTACCTGAAATTACTTTGAGTTTTCAGAAACTTTCTTCAATTTAAAATATACGATTTACTTTCGATAAACGAATTTTCTATGACTACGCAACACTGACTTCGCCTACAATTGCGGGCAAATTCTCTTCATTGAAAACTAAATTCCTGCTTTCCTATTGGCTGGAGCTTAGAGTCTTCTACCAGGGTCTTCTATCAGACCATCATGCACTTGTTATACATCACATAGCGCGCGCTCTCTCCCCCCTTCAATCACGAAGTTTCAATTCTCCTTCTCTCTTACTAAGTTCCATGCTTGAACCAATTTCAACGTAATATACGTGCAAATCAATATTTAAACAAACTAATTCAATTAACCAATACGTTTAGGACGAGAAATGAGAAAAAGTATTATGAAATTAAAATGTAAGCAGGTCCTTTAAATACAGCATGCCGCAGGCTTTTTGATAATAGCATGCACTACTGCGATTTTACCCTTTTGAATATGGTTACTGTACCAATTTATGTTCAATTTAATGGTGTCAGAAAATGTTGCTTTTACGGTACTGCTCATGGGATGTGAGTCTAGAAGCATAAAAAAGACACACATCCGTCAACTTTTGGTGGGAAAATATTGTATAATTAAGCCCAAAAACAGCATTCTAAGCAAAACTGAAGAAAGCAACACATTCTTTGTAAATAAAAACTATGTTTTCATATATATATAAATATAACACAGTAAATTAGAAAGTAATAATGAAACAAACATATTTGATGACTACTCTACCTATTTACAGAAGGAAACTTGAAAACTCCTCTGCAAGTACACTCGTATAATAACTATTAATTTTTCCGCTTAAGAAAATATACAGTTACTTAAAAATGATTTAGTTTTTTGTATATTTCTGTCTACCACCTAAAACAATTTCGTGACAAGTCGTAAGTTTTCGTAAATGTTCGACAATGTACTCGCTGATCTTAACACATCGATTTTCTCAAGGAATTTCTCCCAACACACAATAAAGATATTTGAATATATTCGTGGTATGAAAGCACGGCTATTTGAATAAATATAAAGATAATTGTTTTTCAAATCTTAGCATAATAAAAAATAAATTTAAATAGATTGCAAATGAGTCAGTGAAGAGAGTTACACTTGTTAGAAATGTAAGAAGCTAACCTACAATACAAACTCATGGCAAGCTTTGACTGAATAACCATAATGTGCGATTATTGTTTTCCGTATTCTTCAAAAGCTAAATAAATTATACCACCGAATTAATATTCCGACGCTAATAAAAGTAAGTTAATAGTGAGTGATAATTATTGAAAATATTTTTTTTCCATAAAATTTCTAAATTACAGAAAATTTATTGCATTGGAACTGATAATTTCTATTCACTTATCAATGGATTTGTATTTTTGGAAATATATTTTATTTTTGCTTGTATTATTTGAAAATAACAAGTCAGAAATAGTGGCTTCCTCATCGTTAATGACAATATTTCTTCCCTATCAGCTATTAGTGTTTGCTAGATATTCAAGACATTTTTAGGCATTCACCAAGAATAAATAAAATTAGCAAATAAAACTTGACAATGAATAGGAAAAACTAGGCGATGAACTCCTACCAACGTTTGAGCAACCTTTGTATGATTAATCAGCATCTAAATTAGACTAGTAAATTTTCAATTTGTTTACATATTATGGCTTATAAAATGTGAAAATAAGGAATAGGAATTACTGTATTGAAGTCAAACGGAAAGAATTGTCCAGGAGTAAGCAGGAATCCGAAACATGTATACAAATAATTTTTTTTATAGTTTTAATTCCGGATAGTTTTACATTTTCAAGTTGACTATTGGTCGTAAATCGACTAATAATATGTATTTGATTATCTATAACTACTAGTTGTGATGAAATAAATGTCCATTTTATAAATTACTAGAAAAAATAGTTTTGTCTAGATTTTTTCTTGCAAACTAAAAATATTAAATTCTTTAAGGTTCGGATAATGTTAGGTTGGCAATACACTCCAACAACAATCAATTTCGCGCCTATATCTACGTTTCGCCATTTTGTGGATTTGGTAGCGTTATAGTGGAAGCGTGGTTGTTTTGGAAAACTAACTTGTTTCACAGTGGAGGGTGATATAGAAAAATCCGACATGTCTTATGGTCGAAATGAATGCCGAATTTACGTTGGAAATCTGCCACCTGATATTAGAACGAAAGACATTCAAGATTTGTTTTACAAATTTGGGAAAGTTACATTTGTTGATTTAAAGAATAGGAGAGGTCCACCTTTTGCTTTTGTGGAGTTCGAAGATCCTAGGTAAAAATTTAATTAGCAATTTAGTAGTGTGCTTGATTATGATGTATTCGATAGTTTTTTCGGAAGTCACAACGTAAATTTTTATTTGAATTCTGAACATTCGCAAGTCGATACC
Organism: Zhengitettix transpicula; assembly: GCA_037074705.1. Lineage (NCBI taxonomy): Eukaryota > Metazoa > Arthropoda > Insecta > Orthoptera > Tetrigidae > Zhengitettix > Zhengitettix transpicula. The sequence goes on along the minus strand of CM073591.1, from coordinate 179,770,159 downwards.
ATTTACCATAGTGAAATTAAATTATAAAATTCGTAATCATGTAGATTAGATATTTGTCAATGGTAAGTTAGTGGCTGCATATAATACGCTGTATGAAAAGTTGTTAATCATTGCAATTTTTAAAATATATTTGTTTCATTGTAAACTGATGTGTTTTTTTTATAATCCTTATTGTTTACAGTTGACATAATTAACTTTGAACTGAATATAAATTCAATGTTTCGTACAAATGTAAATTTTAGTTGTGCATAGTTATGAGATTTGAAATAATCTGTTATTGTTTTAATACAAAGTTTTTTTTATATGCACATGTTTATGTAAAAATTAATGTTTAGCTTGTTTTTAATGCATATTTTTATCTTTTATAAGAACAAAACTTTGAAATAGTGACCTTCCAATGCTTTTAGCATGCACATATAAATATTAAAAGCCACAATACATGTTTCAGTTTGTACAAATTAAATATTTTTATATCCATTACTGTATGTACTATGAAATTGATTACTTTTATCTACATACATACAAGGGAGTTTTGGGTTGCGTTTTTTATTAACATAAAATGCTTTTGTTAAACATGTTCTTTTTTTTCCTTTTTCTTAGTATTTCGATTTTTATAACATCTTGTTTCATTTACAAGTAATAATTGTGTATTAAGATTAATCCAGCTCATTGACATCAAAGTCACATTCAGTTATATTTGAGCAGTTTCTCAGATTGTACCTTTCAGTAAGAAACTTAACCACATAAAAGCGGAATGAGTCAACATTAAATTTCCTCTCTTTCCCGTGACTTTTAATTACGAGTTGTTAAAAATACAATAGTTTGAGATTTTCAGAGGTCTTAAGTAATTTAGTTTTATTGAATATTTAGCTTTATTCAAATGTTTGTGTACATATACATTTTTTTTTGTAGAGATGCTGAAGATGCTGTTCATGCTAGAGACGGTTATGACTATGATGGATATAGATTACGGGTTGAATTTCCTAGAGGTGGCGGACCTGGAGGCTTTCGTGGAAATAGTAGAGGTGGGGGTGGTGGAATGGGTGATAGAGGCGGAAGGGGTCGTGGACCGCCTGCAAGACGATCACAATTCAGAGTTCTTGTTACAGGTTTGTACAAACTTGTTTCATGATGAATAAATCTTTTGAGGCTTCTAATTAAGTAAAAAATTGTATAAGTGACATTTCAATTACATTCACTTTCATCGCCTTCATATCAAAGATGTTATTCATTATTTGCATCAAGAAAGGCTGCATTCTTTATTGTTTCACGATTACTTAAAAATGGAACAATTTTGAAGACTTCCAACTTAATTCTTCATCTTTATAATTATTTTTCCTATCTCAAAATATTGTGCTAAATACAGTTAACAAATGTAATTTAATGCCAAATATTTGTTAAGCACTTACAAAGCTTACAATTTGAGTTATAAAGATCTAGTGTAAATTCTTGAACCTAAAAATTCTTATTCATTAATTAAGTTTTGAAGTAGTATTATTTTAAAATAAGTTTATTTTTATGTAGGTCTTAACTACTTTTTGCTACTTATCATAAATTCATTCTTTAGGATTACCTCCATCTGGTAGCTGGCAGGATTTGAAGGATCACATGCGTGAGGCTGGAGATGTATGTTTTGCAGATGTATTTAAAGATGGAACTGGTGTTGTTGAATTCCTACGATATGAAGACATGAAATATGCCGTTAAGAAGCTGGATGATTCTAGATTTCGATCTCATGAGGTATATTGCTTTGGTTAATCTCCATTTTTCAATGTCACGTAATTTTTCAATGTTTTTTAAATTTTATTTCTTGGCAAGCGAAAAACATTTTTCATTTACTTGATTTTTGTTCTTTGTAAAAATTGTGACCAAATTATTAAATAAATGCATAAACATTTAAGTAGTTTTAATGCTGAATATCTACAGATTATTTTATGTAAAAATATTTTTTCCCAGGGTGAAGTTTCGTACATAAGAGTCAAAGAAGACTATGGTGGTGGTGGGAGTGGTGGCCGTGGTAGTGGAGGAGGTGGTCGTTCACGAAGTCGCAGCTACTCACCTCGTAGACGTGGGTCTCCAACATATTCCCCAGTGAGGCGAAGCTTCACAAACTCACGATCTAGATCGCGCTCACGATCTTATAACTGAGGTTAATATTACCTTATTATCGACCCTCAGATTATTTGAAATGAAATGCATTAGGAATAGTCAGACTTATTCAGTCCAGTTTCAAATATAGTATAGTTTATTTCTAATTTGGACGTATATGTTTAGTTAATGATTGAAAGTGGTACACAAGATTGCCATTTTATTTCCTTGTGAAATATATTCTTTTCTGTCCAAGAAGCATGTTGGGATTACAAAAATTTCACTTCTACATTATCTATGTAAGTAATATGATACCAATTTTGGTCTTGTTAGAAGCAAGAAAGTGAAGACTGAATTGCTACAGCAGTTCTGTCTATCTTTTTTTTTATATATAATCTTAACATGCATCTGTTCAATGAAAATGGAAAATGATCAGTTTTATAGTAATAGTTTGGTTTAATTGTAACTTTTGCCTATGATATAATATACAGCAGTCATTAGATTCTTTGTAAATATTGAACTAAATGTTGGGGAATTGAATCATAGTATTTCACTTGATTAAGGTTGTTTTAAGTTGCATTCAGGGTTAGAATGTTTGTGAACTTTTTCTGTTAAAATATTGAACGTGAATAGTTCTTTGTTCTACATGCCTGGAAACTTTGTTCTTCATGGACAATCTATAGAAATAATTAAATTTCAGCAGAAATATTAAGCAGACATTTTTAACCTCAAATTTTAAAGTTCCAAAAACATCAAGTGGAATGCTGATATTTTTGAACAATTTCTGACTTAAACTCCATTAAAGCATAATTTGTAAAACTAGTAAGATTTACTTGGGATACGATTGCTTTTCAATGCTATTAAAAGCAAAATAATTTGATAATTAAGAGACCTTAATGATGTATTTTAATTTGACTAATTTACTTCCCCTTTATTTTAACCTGATATAGCAAAACACTATTACCTTATGTAATGTAATGTTTTTATCGGGGGTAGGCAGATCAATTAAGTTAATGAATTTGCTCATAATAGGTATTTATAAACTGTCAAGGAATGAATCAATTCCATTCTAACTGCCACCCCTTCCCCCTGGTTCCCATTTCATACAGATAATTGTAAATATGTGAAAGGATACAAACATGACTGGTATTGTACATTTATTTCATGTAACTATAAGGTTACAAGCATTTACTTTAGAAGAATATCATTCCATTAATCAAAGTGTAGGACAGTAAGTGAAGTGTCCACACCTCACTTAAAAAATGCCGTAAATCACAAATTAGTGGTAGTTACATGAAACATTTTGTATTCGTATAATTGCCACTGTAACTATTTTAAATATGTGATAGAGTTGTTTTTACATTTTAATGTATTGAATGTGCAAAAAAATGTCTTAACCTTTATTTTGAAATTATGTAGAACTATATATTTCATTTCTAGTTTAAAATTTAAGTTGTTTAAAAATAATAATTTCAGTTCTTGATAATTTTAAAGTAAGGGTTTCTTTTTAACATCAATTACTGTATAAATATCAGTTGTATTAATGTTGTTTTCTCTTTCTTTTTCCTTGCACAATTGGATAGCAATTGTATTGGATGTCATCAGTTTGGATAAAATACACAATAAAGGATTGAATGATTTGTAATATGAGATTATATTTTTGGATCAAGAGGATGAATTTATATTGGATAGCAGAATTCTGCTGTTGGAAATGATTGCGGAATTATTATAACATGGATTTTACTTTCAGGAAGAGGATTCGTTTGGAAGTAGCTTATACATTCTGATATTGCATGTATTGCAAATCGTTCTGCATAAGTGGAAATTTGGAATTCGGAATTTGATTAATTCTCTACAGACTTTGCTTAAAGAGTACACAATATGGATTTAGAATATTTGAAAAGAACGATTGCTAGGCTAATTCACTAATTTAATCGGATAATGGATGAAATGTGTTATATAAAGAACTTGGTTTATTCATATGGATCTTAGGATCAGCGTGGGAAAATACTCCAGGATTTGTGTAATCACGGGATTCTGGGATACTTTTCCACTGTCAAGGAAAAACAAATGGATTCATATGGATACTTTTAATTTTGTAGCACAAGAAAAAGTTTCCTAAATTAGGATCATGTGGACCTAGTGTGTAGGAAATACACGGTAGTGATGTTTTTGAACTATTTGTTTGGTTTACAGCACTAGGAACTTCACACACACACAGCAGTTCAAGGCTGTTTATATAATTGATATGAATCAAAACAGGATGAATGAAAGTACAATTCTGAGTTGGACTCTCTTTGGTTTAGACAGCTCTATTGTAATCAGTCTTTGGAGATTTTTGGATGTTCTTTTCATATTGGATATTGAGGATATTTCTAGTTAGTTTGGATGAAATTGTGATACAGGATTTGTCAGTTGAAGCATTTTGTGGTCTGGATCTTCAATCAAAAAGGATTGTCAGTTATGGATGGAGTTCAGTCTTGGACACTTTTTGCATATGGAACAGGACATAATTTGTCATTTGAAGGGATTGTGGATCATTTTTGGTATGTCCATCATTTTTTTATATCTTTGTCTTGCTATAATCTGCTTTTGTGTGTTTCTTTACTCTTCTGACAATTCCTCTCAAGCATGTTCATTACTCATATTTACTAAACAATCCAAAGTAGTTTTCTGAAGGTGAAAGGTTGTAGATCATTATTTTATAATTCTTTTAAGTACATTTTTAGTTTTAATCATTCTTAAGAATATTTTAAATTTGATTTACAGAGAATGTTATGAAACCCAAATGCCACAAGGATTATACTGCCATCAATGTATTTTCATTGAAACAGAAATGTAAGAGAGTATAGGTTGAGAGGTATAGCATGGCGTGCTACTTGCGTGAAGTAGGGGAAATGAGAATATGGGAGGGGAGTTTTGCCAGTGGAGAACTTCTCCTTGGGAAGTGGTCCGGGAGACGCTACCACCATTTTTGAAAAATTCCTTGTGTCCTTACAAATGGGATTAACAGGCACATTGTACTTATCAGCACTTAAATTTTACGGATTATCCTGAAACTTGAGAAGTTATTTGACAGTGGTGGAATGAAGCTTGTAAATAAGAGTATTTCATTTTCTATAAAGTGGAAATGGAATAATGTGCACAGCATGTGAATAAATCATTACAGATACGAAATAGGAGTAGGTTGCAAAATTTTAAGAATAAAAAATTCTGTGTTTGAATTAAGCAGGCCACTTCTTCACTGTTCGTTTAATGTCGGTTCAAATCTTTGATAAGAAATATATTTTTTTCATGCAACAGATCCACATGATTGCTTTTCTTGATTTCCACAACCAAACAATCTAATGTTTTGTAACATTTAATTGATTTCTTAGCTTCACCCAGAGCAATACGATGACAAAGAAGAAACCATAACCGATTCATTACAGTTATGTTCACATCTACAGCTAACAATTAGTCCAAGAGGATAGTTAATTATTAGCAGACGAATGTTTGTGTTATATACAGATCCAATAAGTTTACTTTGAATTAAGTTAAATTTAGATGAGAGAAGTTCATGGTTATGCAGCTTTTTTCGTGTTGAGGGTAACTGATCTCTGTTTTGAGCAGTGTGGTTTCTAACGATTATTAAAAATGCAATCAAAATAAACAAGACTTTCTCAACTCTGATCTGTTAACTTAATGTTTTATTTTACAGGTATTTGCATAGTTGCCTATTACTACAATACATTTTCAAAACAGGAATGAAAATCAAAAGCTTGTGGTGAAGCAATAAGACACGTCGACATTTAAATTAATGAGCACAATAACAATGTGCAACCTGGAGAAACTTTGAATTCAAAATTATTCGATGATACACATGAATTTAATCATAAATTCGATTTTCATAAATTCCGTGAAGTTAATTTAGAACCTAATTTATTTAAAAGGAAATTTAAAAACGCCAACCAGCAAGGCTGTAGTATTAACGTTCAGGACTTTTGTAAATCTCCGATTTGTTCTGACCAAAAACTGAATTGCCCCAGCAACTATGTAAACAAATCCTGTCACACTCATCCCAGAACCCTATAAATTTAACAGCAAGTCCCAAACATTTCTGTCAGACGCGAAGACCTCAATAGCAGACTGGAATAAGCTGAGTACAATATTTCCTGGTGTGACTGTTTTTAGAATAATTATAATAGTACCAAGTTGCCGTAGCAAAGGATCGTGTCGAACTGAGCTCCAGTTTACCCCCACTACAGCTTGTGCATAAAGGACCAGTGCACATCTTTTGTCGACTCAACTTCTGAAACCTCTTGGGCTATAAATGATGTTCTTTGCTAAATACACACATACACATTTATATTATCCCTGCTTTGAACATTCTTTGCGTGTGATTCTAAGCCTGAGCATATGAATTCACATAAAAACTGTAATCCTATTTACTTCTATCCTTTCTCACTATCCAGGATCGAATGTGACTTCGTCACCAATTAGTTCCTAACTTTATATATATATGTTTTTGTGCATATTTGGCAATAAACATTTACTCTCTTACATTTCTGTGTGTGTGTTACAATTATTTGAGAACTAAATGTAGTGGTGGCAAACTTAAAGTGTAAAACCTGAAAATTCATAAACTTTATAATTTAATTTTACTATATACATATAAATGGACAATGTTAATATTGCAGTCCAAGTAATATATATATATATATATATATATATATATTTATTTATTTATTTATTTATTTATATTTAATATAGATTATTTGGATAGGAAAAAGAGACAGGGTGAGAGTTGACTTGACTTTAATTTAATAGGAAGTCAGTCAGCCTGAATGAAATAAAATAACAAATTTTCGATGGACTGAGACCCCCTTCTTCAGGAAAGTAGATCTGATCTTTACTTTCAGGTAAGCCACAAGCTATCTTCTTTCCTTTCCATACCAATATTACAATTATTTTTGACAATGTCATATCCTTACTAATTTCATATATATATATATCTACATATTGGTATGGAAAGGATAGAGAGATAGGTTGTGGCTTACCTGAAAGTGAAGTGCGGTGTCGCCATGAGGAACTGAAGGTTGTTCTTCAAATTTTCGGAGGCTCTCAGCCTCCTTCTTCAGGAAGGAGTGTTACACCATTCCGTGCACCGGCCGGCTGCGGAGTTTTGACCGCCGCACGGCCAGTAGCCCATAAACAATCAACACCCTCACCAAGCCACTAACTTTCTCTCTCTGGGGGAGGTTGTGGCATAGGAAAGGTTAGGATACAGCTAACCTTTCCTATGCCACAACCTCCCCCAGAGAGAGAAAGTTAGTGGCTTGGTGGGGGTGTTGATTGTTTATGGGCTACTGGCCGTGCGGCGGTCAAAACTCCGCAGCCGGCCGGTGCACGGAATGGTGTAACACTCCTTCCTGAAGAAGGAGGCTGAGAGCCTCTGAAAATTTGAAGAACAACCTTCAGTTCCACATGGTGACACCGCACTTCACTTTCAGGTAAGCCACAACCTATCTCTCTATCCTTTCCATACCAATATTTTTGACAATGTCACATTCTCACTATTACAATTAATATATATATATACACATGAACATGTATATGGATATATGCATGTGTACACAAATACGTAAATAAGCATACTCACATGCACTTGTGCAACTAGGAAAGGCACGATTTAGAGAATATTGAGTTCAAGGCTTTGTCTGTATTGTAAAACATATTGGAAGTGGAGTTCCCGCAGATGGAGTTCACCCTCTGATGAACTGGGGGTAGGGCTTTAAGGATGGTACGTGTAAAGAATTAGTCTAAATGTTTTCTGTTAAGACTGGAAATTGTGTTTTTGATAGTTTGACAGTGTTGTGAAGGTTGGCTATTTGTTCGAGAAGTCCTTTAGTTTGGCCTATTTAGAATGCAGGGAAGAGTCTGCAGTTAATTTGGTGGATTATGCAGGGAGGGAGGTTAATGATTTTTCTTTGATTCTGTATTTAGTTGGTTGTCTGTGTTATCCTGGTGGAGTATAGGATAGGGCAGACAAGGCATCTGTTCCTAATCTATGGTTTACAACCTGGCATACGGAATGGGTTTGGAGTTCACAGGGGTGGACACATGTTACAGAGGTTGGGTAGGTGTCTAGAAAAACACTTGAGCATGTGGGGAGTATTGTAGGAATAATGGTTATTAGACAATTGTTGCATTGCAGTCCAATGTAGGCTAGATAGAGAATGGAATTGATTTTTTGTAGTCCAGGAAAGTAGGTTGTCAGAGGTTGGCTGCAAATTTGTTTTGGTCCAAAATAGGTGTGGGTAAGCCACAAACACACAAATATCTTTCCATACTTTCAGGTAAGCCACAACCTATCTCTCTTTCCTTTTCATACCAATATTGCAATTATTTTTGACAATGTCATATTCTTACTATGTATATATATATATATATATATATATATATATATATATATATATATTTTGTAATAGTAAGAATGTGACATTGTCAAAAATATTGGTATGGAAAGGATAGAGAGATAGGTTGTGGCTTACCTGAAAGTGAAGTGCGGTGTCGCCATGAGGAACTGAAGGTTGTTCTTCAAATTTTTCTGAAGCTCTCAGTAAGGAGTATTACACCATTCCGTGCACCAGCCGGCTGCGGACTTCACTTTCAGGTAAGCCACAAGCTATCTCTCTTTCGTTTCCATACCAATATCACAAATATATATACATACACACACACACACACAATGATTGTGGATCATTTGAGAATTTATCGGGGTTCGCAACTGTTTTAAATAAAACTAACTGAATTCACCACTTAAATGGTTTACTGTTTTTTGTTTGTTTAATGATACTCTGATACTCGAGATTTCAGGGTTGATCTTGGTAGATTTTGCCTGGGCTGCTAGTTAGGTTTCCAACTCCGACAGCTGGTGGACAATCTTCTCAAAAACAAGAAAAACATCATTTTTTTTAAAAAAACAAAACAATCAATTTTTTAATACTTTATAATAATATCCGAACATGGAAACATTTATTTTCAATATTAGCTTGTACTCGCCTTGGCTCCTTTCACATAATTTAATCAGCATACAGACCATATTGATTTCTCCAATGGCATATCAACATTTAAAAGACCTCCATAAAATTCCTTGGACTTTTATTTATTTCTTAATTTAATTATTTCTTTTGCCAAAAACAGAAACTCTTCACTCATATCCCATATACGAATATCGATTCCTCTGTCTCAGCTAACATCCAAAGATAAAACACCATACAAAACTTCAAAGAGTCTCTTGCAATGCAGTGCTCTGTGCAAATTATTTGTAACTAATAATTTTTTAATAAGAATATTACAATTTTTGTTCATTACAGTATATATATACACACACAGTAAAACCTCAATGTACAGACTTTGGTTATAACAGTGAATCTTGCTTTGGGAGCAGATTTTTCCCCACAACATTGGTGTGCAGTGGCCAGGTCACGTGCATCAACATTTACTATAGTGTACAGGAGGCATCATACAGCTATGAAACAGTTTAATTTTACTCTAAGTGAATTAAAGTTTTTAGTTGATTCAGTCTGTTTAAATTGTAAATTAAACATGCCATCGTAATGGTATACTCACAGTATGGACGAAGTAATGAGTATTCCTTTTTAAGAAACTTGCTTTTATATAACACAGTTTCGACTACATTGGACACCCACTCCCAGTATTAGTCCATTATATCGAGGTTTTACTCTCTCTCTCTCTCTCTCTCTCTCTGTGTGTGTGTATATATATAAACACATTTAGATAGATAGGAAGACTACGTAGCCTACACCTGAAATCAACCATTAGTACAGTTGGGCTTTACAATTCAGACCTGCTTTTTTGATAAAGATAGCTCAGGTCCTATAAAATTGGGAATTATTTATTCTGTGCTGCCTGTACCAATTATAGATTTCAGGTAAGTCGGCTACGCTATCTCTCATCCCTGTCCAAAAGTGTTATTTAATTTGACCTTGTCACAGTTTCCTTGATTGCTTTATAAACTAGCTGGTTGTCATAAATAATCTCCGAGACATCCATAGACACCAATCTCTGTTGTTTTTGCGTTAGTTTTATGCATTGCCCCTCCACACCCTTCACTAAAGTTCCTTCCATGCCAAAAGGGGTTGAAATAATACATAAGAATATCTGGAGAAACATCCATCTCATTGACCCTGAATTTTTTTTAAAAATGAAAATATTTTCCGACAATATTTATCTGACAAATATCGGCTGTTTGAGTATGTTTGAAATTTTTCTCAAAGAGTTTGTTTCTGGTTGAAAGGAACCTGTACGAAATTTGGTGAATTTTGCTCCACAGGTGTAGATTATTATGCAGAACATACACGTGTACAGTCCATTTCTTATACTCATATAATAAACTTATTTGGATTGAAAAGAAAGACAGAGTGCAATTGCCTTAATTATATAGCTGCATTTTTTTTGTCATCATAAAATAAAATGGTAAATTTTTTCATACTATTTATTTCAAATTTGCGAATATTTCAGTGTTTGTTACCATCAGTTTCACACCGCACATTTTTGTTTAATACTAAAAAGACACTAGACCCACACTATTTTTTGTAATTCTTTACAATAATGTTTGGAATGAAGCTAATGATGCTAAACACTGTAAGCATGTTTTAGTTTGTTTTGCCTAATCTTTTTGTGCCTGGCAGTCTAAAATATAGTAGACCAACTTAAGTTAAAGAAATTTTTATGTGAAGAATCCATGGACCATGTTCCAGACTGTGTAATGTATAATTACCAACTCTGGAATTTAGTATAATGGCAATTGATACATTCTCGGACTGTATTTAATATTGATCATTGCCAGATATAGTTTAGGAACAGATTATAAATTATTATAGATTATATATGCAAAAAAATTTTGGCAATTGCTGAATTTTTTTTATTCTCTGAAAAAAATTACCTGTTTATAATTTTTATGAATAAAAAAAAGCACTTTTTTATGAACAAATAAAAAATCTGTTGGTAAATTATCAATAAATTGTTGATTTCAAATGTTGGACAATTGTCCTTTCATTAGAATTATATGCATTTCCAATTTTAAGTGGGGTCATTTGTTGAATGTCACGAATATTCATTCTGAGATAAACCATATATCTATTGGTACCAATATCAATTGTATATATTTACTTTTAGTTAATTGGTATGGACAGGTATTAAGAAACTTTGAGAATGGTCACCATGCTGGATAGAATAAATAGTTCCAATGTTTGAAGGTAACATCTTCCTTTCGTATGAGATCAATTATTTCTTTAGCAAACTGCATTATTGACGGTGCATTTTATTAATGAAATCATTTCAATTCTTGTCTGGTGAGAAAGGAGGACACCTTAAGAAATTTTGAATGTACAAAATATGGAATTATAATTTTGAGGGACTTTCCTCTCCCTCTAGGATTTGAAAATAACATTTGCTCCTGTTGGTTAAGCTGTATTAAGCCACAATTATTTCTAAAATGTGATAATTAAATACTGATGTTAAATTTTTACGTCTGTTTATATGAAATATATAATGCTGTTTATGACCAATTTCAGACTTTATTAAATTAAAAAATGTTTTGATAAGTGTTAGTACCTTCTTTAGGTCTTTCCTGCAGAGAAAATACAATATACAAATTTGTTATAAAAGTAATTATTTTCCAGATTTTGGTCAAAACAAAATATTCTATGCAACTAATGTTATACACCTGAGAAACCCCTAATTACCCTAAATGTTAAAACTATTTGACACATTATTTAATTATATAAATAAATTGTATATAATTAGTCATAAACTGCATTGTATACATACTATTTTAAAATTAATCAGATGTGATTGTGCTTTAGAAAATGATTTAAAATATTGAAGACTTATGAAAAATGTAATTTTATATATTATATTTAATTATGTAGAAAGCCACGGTTAGGTTAGTTAAGGTTTATGGATGGAAAAATATTGACCGGATCGGGAATTGAATCCAAGACCACCTGCTTACCGGGTGGGCGCTCTGACCACTGAGCTAATGCTAGTTGACTCTAGACCCGGTGTGACATTAGTCCATCCTACACTTTGTGTGGTTCTCTTACAATTTACTTATCCCAGCTTCTTCATGGCCTATTTCAAGATCTAATGACCAGATTTTCTAAGTAAATTGATATAAGTTGATATATATATGATATTAGTAAGGTTATGACATTGTCAAAAATAATTGTAATATTGGTGTAGAAAGGAAGGAGGCTGAGAGCCTCCGAAAATTTGAACGACCTTCAGTTCCCTATGGCGCCACCACACTTCACTTTCAGGTAAGCCACAACGTAGTTCTCTTTCCTTTCCACATCAATATTACTAATATATATATATATATATATATATATATATATATATATATATATATATAATGATTAATTTAGACAGGTAAATCCTTTCTGAAGTGGGAAAAGAATTAGTTAAGGTATGTGGACTCTCGATATGGTCGACATTTTCCATTCACATAACTTTGTATTTTGGTAACTATATTGAGTTTTATTTCTAATACATAATTTAGTGGCACACTGTGCAGTTTATACGAAGAAATAGTTACCGAGCTACTGGTATCTTCAAATATTTATTCCTGTCGGATGTGGTTACACCAGTCCTACATTTAAGGTAAGCCTGGTATTTTAGTTTTTTTTCCATCCATATAAATTATTTTTCCCAGGTCACATGAACATTAGCATGTATGGGAAGGTAAAAGTACTAATGTGTGGCTTACCTGAAATTGACTGGTGTAGCTGTGTTAGACTGGAGATAAGAAAGTAATTGAAATAATGGCTTAGCTGAAATTGAGGACCAGTGTTGCCATGTAGGATTGGAACAGTTCAATTGTCCAGAAGATCTAGTCTCCTTCAAGAAATAACCTATTAAACAACTTTGTGTTTTATTTTAACAAAATCTCATCCGCTAATTCAATTTTTTATTTAAAATTTATTTTTAGATTTGCCAATCCCAATTTATAACTTGTAAGAGACAGCGTGATCAAGATAATTTTATAACTTAATTTTATACAAAACTGAAATTTTGTTCCTACTGTTCAATGTCTGCTTACAATTTGACTCACTACAATTTAATTTTGAACATCTCAATTAAAGGGTTAAATTAATTAGTGTAATGTTGATTTGCTGGTTTCCTTGAAATAATTCATCACATTATTACTATTGATGTATCACAGTAGTGAAGTTCTTATAATGGTGTGCAAAGTGATCTTATAGAATATTTTTGAGGTACAAGCAGGGAAAAGTTCATATTCTGTCTGCAGTGCAAATGCCAGTTATGCAATGTAATGTTATATTCAATGAGAATGATTAAATATTATAATTTGTTATTTACGAGTGCACTGAATTTTGAGGATACCTTAGATTTAGAGCCATATTTTCTGATACCTATTTCCATAGTATAGATTACTTGCAGTTATTCTTAAATTAATAAGATTCCTGTACAATTATCTTAAGATCACAGTGTTGTAGATAAAATACTTATATTACCATCAGTGATACCATTTTTTTTGTGTAAACTACATTGTAAATAACTAGAAATTGAGTTCTGCACTATTATCTAGTATAATTACTTTCCGAAGCAGTACAATACAGCCATCTAAAGTATTCTGCTTCCAACTTTTTAAAACATTCTGATATTCTTTAGATACATTAATGGTAACTATATAATTAAGATAGAAAATTCAAAATGAAGGTGACTGCCAAATGTGACTTCTATGAGGTTTGTTTCTTGGTTTAAAAAAATTTAGGTTTTCACGCTTCAGTAGTTAAGTAGTGTATTTATCTGGTGCCAACAGTACAGTTCTGTCGTTTACTCGTTTTCAGATATGTTGGTCTTATTCGAAGCTTAAAGTATTTTTTTATTATTTGTGTTGGCCGTGAGGTTATATAATTTAATGTAATGCCTAACAAAGAATTGTCCTTTTCTAATTATTATTATTACATGTATGAGTTATGGTATTATAATTTCTTAAATGAAAATTTGCTTATTTATTGTTAGTTTCTAATTTTATTGACCACGTTCATTTCAAGTACTCAAATACAATTTGGCTTCTTTATAAACTGCTTTAATGAGGACAGTATAAAAAATTAAAATACAAATCTTGGTTCAAATTCTCTGATCAAGATTAAATGTCCTGTACACTTCTTTGCAAGAGTTCCTGTTGGAATTAGTAAGTGGCTAAATAGTTCCCTGTGCCTGTGCTATTGTAACCTTGTGCTCTAGAAGTCATGGGTTTGAACTCTGATCATAATATGTTTTGTATCCATAAATTTTCATTACACATTTACTTTAAATTGTTCTCATAAGCTATGATTGATAATTAAAATTTCAATATATCACACTTAAATTTTTAAGGATAATTTTCATTTTGATTTAGTCTGGTTAACATTTTACGAGAGAAATGAACTTTTCTGTGAATTGATGTTTTTCATGTTTATTTCTTTTTCAACAATGCAGTTCTTTACTGCTAAATGCATTATTTGGTATTCCATTGAATAGAGTAGAGAAGAGTATAGAGTGATAAAAGATGATGAAAGGTATAAATTTTCAAACATTCAAAAACTAGCTATCCTTGGAAAAACAATTCAAATGCTCCTGTATGAATAAACATACTAAATTGTCTATTTCGGAGAGTGTTATTAAGGCACTGACTTGAATATCGGACTGGACACTACATTTATAGGCTCAGGGTGAAAGTGATCAGGGTGGTTTGTTAAGTCTGCAAAGGGGGCAAAATTAGACACTTGTGGGTCTCTGGGAAACATTAAAACTGGTTTATTTCATTTTATCTAGATGGTTTTATTTGAACTTTTAGTTTAAATTAGTAGAATTTATACCAAATAATATATATATATATATATATATATATATATATATATATATATATATATATAAATTTTGTGAAATAACCAGAATCCAAAAACATAGTTACATAAACAAATAAAGAAATTTCTACAAAAAATATGAATTTGAAATTGTTGTCTGGTGCAGTGATAGTAATAGAGACACAATCAGGTATTCTGTGTTCCTCATCCCAAGTGTGTTCTGAGAGTTTGGACTTATTGCTTTCACAGTTAGATGATTTATATTAATTTTTCTGGCCAAGTGAGAGGGATATAAATATTGTGGTATTCATTTTAAAAATTATTAATATAAAGCCAACACGTTGTGACCAATTTAAGTAGCAAACTAATTTTAAAGGGAAATATAATTAGCTGGATTTTTATGCTTGAATCATTACAACTCTTTACAGATAAAATGAAACTATTTATTACAAATTTGCTTTTAAAGAAAAATTTATTCAACTGTTTTTCCAACAATTGTTCAAGTACTTTACTTCGTCCAACCTATATCTCAGTTTTACTTTAAAAGTACTTTAATACCAAATGCTGAATATGATATTTTCAACCTTTAGTCAGCTTAGACTTTGCTGATTTCTGCTAGTTATTATATCACAAGAACACCCTTATCTATGGTTATCCTCCGCTAGACTCGCTCTGCCTGGTCAAAGTTCCAATGCAGACTTCATTATGAACATTCTTGTTTGAGCTCTGAAACCAGACAGAATATCAACTTTATTCTTTGAGCTCCCAGACCACTCTTTCTGTGACCACCACCAGTCAAGCTCCCAAAACAGACCACTGCACCAGACAAATTTCAAATGCATAGCTTTTTTTTTGTAGAAATTTATTTCTTTGTTTATTTAACTACAATATATGTTTTTACATTGTGGTTATTTTACAAAATTTCTTTAATGTTACGTTTGTTGAGTAGAACATTTTGTGTGCTTCTCAGAGTTTTTGGTGTAATTTAATGCAATTCAAGTTCAAGTAATGTTAAATGAAAAAATTATAATTCCTACATTAATTTAGAGCTATGTGTTTGGAAAACTCATATGATCGAGTTTTAAGTTGGTTAAATTAATGTCTGAAGATTATATGTTGACTATTAAAACATTATTGTGGCACGCTGAAGGAAGACCACTTACAGATTATTAAATTAAAATACTTTGTGGTTCAATATTTTATTTATCCTCTAAAAATTCAGTTAAATCCATTTTTTGGGTGTGAAATAACTATCCTCTGCAGTTTGGGGCAATATAAGGCTGCAGATTTAATACTCAAATAAAACTACAAATAAGAAAATTGTTTTGTATTTAATTATTTATTAATAAAAATAGGCTTCATTACTGAGAATAAAATATCAACTTAAAAATTCCAATCGATTCATTCTCAGGAGAGAAAACAATTTATAATTGCATTGTTATTCATTTGAAACTGCTTGGAAGATGGACTCTGCACAAGGTTAGAGTTTTATTATTTTGTTTTAACTTATATATTTTCTAATGCTTATTCACCTTCAGAATTCTTAATTTTTATAAAATGATATAGTGTCTGTCTGCTGTTATTTTTATAATTGTTTTTATTGGAAAAAATCATTAATATAAATAATTTACTTCATTAATGTATCATCTTTATTTGATAAATTTATCAATTTAAGCAATTGGTTATTTTACATTTTTAGTTAATTTTTCCATTATGCTTGTTAATGCAAATTTCTGTTGCCTGCCATTTGTGTTGTGAAGAATGAATATTTTCTTCACATTATCAGTAATTTAGTTTTAGAACAAAAATGTGTATAGATAATGATTCACTGGTAAGTTATTAATTTTAATTGAATTTTTACCTTCTACTGTGCTGCATATGTGTGATTATATAATTTATAAAGTGTAAAGAAGGATACTAGAACAACTGAAATAAAACATTGCTCACTTTTGAAAATATTTTTCATTTTCCTGTTTTTATTAGTTCAATGATGGTTGAAATCATGAATGCCAGTGCCTTACTGCACTTCACTTAATATAATAATGAAAAATTATTGTAATGATTGTTTTAGAGTACATGGGCATTTTATTTTTCAAAGATGGGAATTGTTTCCACACCCAAATTTATTCATTTATTTGTAATTTTGCTCTACAATGGTCTATTTTCAAATATAAAGACTTTACTTAGAGCATTAAGAGGTAAATAAATGATCACAAATGCAAGTATAAGAATGTAATCACATTTCAATTACTTTTGTATTCTGTTCAGTTGAAAGCTGATGGGTAATTGTGATAGGATACACTGCAGGGTATGAAAGGGTTACTAGTCCTCACTTTCAATCGGGGATATAGCCAAGATAGGAATATTATGTTACCTTAACATTACTTTGTACAAGTGACACATTAAAAAAGAGTGCACCACCCTAGTGAAAGTGTAAATATGCATGATAGAAACAGTTTTCCTGTAGCAGCAATGAGCTAGAACAATTCGAGTCTGCTTAAGATGAATCTGAGGTGTCTGTGTGCTACAATAGGTAGGTGAAGCTGTAGTGAAAACCCTTTTCTGAGATAGGTCCAACACTTGACTGGGGCCTCTTTGACATGGCGATCCCCTCCCTTTTGTCTAATATCCTTTGGCGAGGTAGTTTGGTACCCCAGATCTATGATTTAATGTTTTATTACATCGTTTTATAAGTATCGATATGTCCGCGATCAGAGGAATAAAAAATGAACATATTTACAAATTATTATAATTATATATATAAATTATAATAATTATGCTTACAAATAATATTTAAAATACTGCTACTATTTAAATTCATTTGGGTCATTTATATTTAAATATTTAACCCTCTGTTACACGCGCTAGGTCCTGGGGACCGATGCAATTTAATTTCTTTATCATCTCTGAAGCCAGGTCATATGTAGGGATGAACGTCTATTACATGTCGGAGGAATGTGTTAACAATAAACTGCCCAGGCCACACTCCAAAAGCAACCGTAGTTTCTCGGAAAATGACGTTTGAATTAGGTAGTCATTCCCGCAGTAGTACGGAGTGATAATATACTTTCTTTTCGTGAAACTCAAATATTTTTCTTTTAATACTTAAATGGATATTATATTTGTGGTTTCTTCATCTAATTATTATATTTTCATTTCAATGAGTTTCTTATATATCGTCTAAAAAAATAGATTCAAGCATCATCGCGTTCGAAGGACGAATATCCATAGTTTTATTTATTTTAACCACTCGACATTACTAACTCACATTATCGGAAATATTTACATAAATTCAGGTTAAAGACGTTTGATAACTAAAATCAATGATAAATTTTTTAAAAAAACATTTATTGCTCAAATAAAATGTCAAACGGGACCTTTAGCTGGAGAGTAGAGACGGGTGTCGCCGGGAATGGGCTCTGTGCGTACGCTGCAGGGACTGTAACGGGACTTTCTTGCAAGGAATATTCGTTCAAACCAACAGACCGAGTCGCATTACATTAAAATAGTCAAATAGGTAAAGAATATATACAAAACAATGTGTGCAAAATGTTCGTTGACGTGGTCGAGTAGCGGGCCTGACGCCCCTAGCGAGTTGACGCCGATGCAGGCGAGGTCGGTCGCTTCGCGCTGACGTGGTTGCTGCGGGTGGTATTGTGGAAGCCTGGTTCTCTGCGCTGATGGATGTAGGTGCGCGGTTGCTTCCTCAAGGCGCAATATGAAGACCGGTTTCACACTGTCACGTGTAAGCGAACAAAGTCGTCACGAGGAAAGGCGTGAGTGCAAGTCGCCATCTCCTTGAATACGAAGCTGTCTGGCCGGGAGTGTCGCGACACCGGCGTGAAACAAATGCTTGTCGCTTGGCAGACCCGATCGACGAATGACGTCGGGTATCCAAACTCGGGTTCCGCGGTGAAGAATTCGCCAGGCAGTCGCAGTGGTTCTCCAAACACCAACACGTCTGCTGGTGCTGTCTTATTAATTTTCAATCAAACGTAAATTTTTCATTTCAGAATCTCCGTTAATTAGAATACATTCTAAACTCTTATAGTGTTTAAGTAGCATTTCTTTGGACATGTCATTTAAATCGTATAAATTATATAAAAATTCAAAATGATTACTATGATTGCTAAGTTGTTCAAATCTAGCATGTAGTGCTTGATCGATTGTAAAATAAAAATATATATTTTATATTTTTCTTTTGGATTTTTGATGGGCTCATCTCGTGCTTCGTATGAAAAGTTCTTTTTTCTTCTTCTGACGTAATGTGTTATTGTTGATCCTAAATTAGCCTCCACATCAATTTCGGTAACAAGTTCTGTTGCATCAATGGTTTCATCAAAGTATAAATCCGATCGAAGATTCTTAAAAAATATTTTGCAGTTTTGTAAAAGATCAAAATTATTTCTTATAGGGAATTATTATCCATAAATTCGTCGCGGTTTATTTCCACGACTATGGAATACACCCAACATAGACCACTCGGCATGAGTGTATGTTCTGTATGTTATTGTTGGCAGTGCACAGATGGTTTAAGGTGTTCGTGGCTTTCATAGCATAGAAACAGACTCTTACATTATGTATGTCATTTTCATTCGTAATAATTAAATGTAAAGAAAATAAATATAGTATCTGGTATATTTAGACAGTATAAAGTCTCATAAAGTACAATAACATAAAATAAGTTTTACTTTTTAGTGTATGTGTATATATGTTCCTGTTCCAGATATTTGTCTCAAAAGTCTTAACAAAATTCTGTTATATTTCATTAATGTGGATATTTACTTTTGTACTATGTATAGTTTTAACTTAACATATTACTTTGTATAGATGACAGGTCCCTTTCAAGTATATGTATATATTGTAATACTAATTAGTGGCCAGTAATGATTTTAATAATTGGATTGTTAGCGGTACCAAATTTTTCAAAGACGACAATGGCTAGGCTAGCTTTGTCGTGAGCCGCTAGGCCTGTCTGAAAGCAGTTTGTCGGTTGTTGTGGTTGCGTGAGGAAATCAGAATCTAGGAGAACGAACAGCGTGGCCAGAGTATAAATTCAACCGAGAAAGTTAAAAAATTTTTTAGAATCCAAGTATAAAGTTTGGACAGCGAGATACTTTGTAAAAAACTGCAAGGGTAATAAAATATTTAGCGCCACATTAAGATTCCTACGCGTACTGAGATCATAATCATTTTCCACATAAAGACAATGTGTAACAATATGTCTGACTAATGATCCAGAGGTGCAGCAGATCCAGTTCCCGGAGGAAAATTCAATAACTACGACCGTGTGTTTGACAATCAAGTGTAGAGTCAGTGTTTTATGGCCTATTAACATAAATTGTGAGTCCGAGCCAAGGAAATGTAAGTCTGGTATCAACCGAACATTTTGTAAGTAGAAACCAAGTTAATTAAGTTTGTAAACCATAGTTCAAGGTATTCGTCAGATTTCGTTCCTCTCGTTTTGGTTTTGATTGTTAATTTCTTAATTTATAAATTCGATGATTGTGTAACGTAAATACAAAGGTTTTTCTTTACTTATCAAGCCCAGGTAAACGACCCTGAAAGAAGAGTTATCAAATTTCTAAACATTGAAACTTTAAATGTATTTAACCTCAGAGAAAAGGTTATAAATTTCTATTAAATAATAAATGGTATTGTAAAGTTGAAAGTAGTAATTATTTCTCGATACTTCCTGTTTCAGAACGAACTATCAATTTAATAAAACTGCAAATTAATTGTATCATTAATTCCATAAAATTTTGTTAATTAAGCTGCTAATTTCCGTTTAATATATATATATATATATATATATATATTGGACAAGTCAACTATAAGTACAGTTACATACATTGAGTCACACAAATTAAAGATATGAAACTTTTTTTTTTACAAAATACTGTAGTCACATCACAATATTATATATAGTTCACTTTCTAAAAATTCATTTATTGAATAATAACATTTCTCCTCTGGGAATATTTGTTGACTAGTTACAGAAGCGCTCTGCTCTCTTGCTAATGCTATATTTTCATGTTCAAAGAAGCTCACGTAGCGTCCATTACAAATTATAAGTTAATTTTCAAGAATATAAATATTTTTAGATTTTACATATAATCAATATAAATGCGTTACGCACTGTAAATTTTTGTGAACAAAATACTCAATAGGCCTATGTAACATTTTCTAATATTTGAGTATTTAACGCATCAATATTTTTCTCACACAGCCAAAATGCCGCCTCTAAATTTTGATCTTTCACTATTTCAAAACTGAAATGTAATTTTGGGTTGTAATTTCTGACAGTATTCAGATTTTTATTGATTTTTTTATTGGGAGGTTTAGAGTCGCGTCAACAAAATTTGTTCTTGGCGACTGTAATGCTTAAATTAAAACATTGTTATGAGGAATAGTCTTGGTCTGAGGCGTTGTATAATGACTGTAATGCAAGTTTATTTTTTAGCCTTGTTAATCTTGTATTTGTTCTTCTGTCTGCCACCGCAATGTATAATTATATAATCTTGAGAATTGTTTCCGGTATAGTATTATAATCCAGTGGGGTACTCCAAGGGTTTTTGATTCCAGCCCCACTAACAATTGCACTTCTATCTTGATCGTAAGTTAAGTTGAGATCCTTCTCCTCCAATTTATGAGTCCCTTGCCACTTCTAAAGCTTCCTCCATGTTCAGGCATTTCTGCGTAGATGATATCTGTTTAGTTTTCTTTGTTGGGTTAATTATAGAAGGTTGTTCGTGTTTTGTAAAATCAGTCCTGTCCGATATGTCGGTGATGTGACAGAGAAGGACTCTTTTTTATTGACGATAGTTTTGGAAGAAACTTGAATTGGTAATGCTAATTGCTCTTCATTTGGATTAATTCCTGGTTGTTCCACTATTTCTATCATTTGAGATGAATTGGTGACCTGAGACGTTGATAATGTCATTAGAGAGAGTTGGAGAAAGTCTCTTCTTGTTGGTGATGTTTTTGGAAGAAACACAATTGGTGGTGTTACTTGCTCTGCAGCTGGTTTATTTTCAGATTGTTCTTACTACTATCATTGAGGATGTTTCTGTACCATGAGATGTCGGGTTGATGTCTAGAGTGCAATCTTTTGCATAGTGCCCCTTTCATTTTCAGAGATAACAATTATCATTCTCGGGAGTAAGGAATATTCTGTAGAAGGTATTTTTGTAGTCCAGAAGGATCGTCTCAGGTAGTGCGTGAACGAACTTTGGATCCAGGAAGAAATGTCTGCGAAAGGACATGATATGGGAGAATCTTTGGTCAGAGGCATTAGTTTTGAGGCAGGTAATTTTTGATGATCAAGTTATGCCAAAGAGATATATAAACATAATAGAGTGGGTATATCAGCGTTACAGCGCTCTGGGTGGCAGCAACAAACAACACTGACCGCCATTTTTTAGTCGGTCCACTTCACCTAAAATCCGATTTGTGTTATGCTACTGATGGTAAAAGTTTTGAATTTTTGTGTTAAAATAAATTGTTTGTTATTATAAATCATGCCAAGCGTGTGCTCAGCCTACAATTGTAATAATAGTAGTTCGAAAACACATGAAGTATCGTATTTTAAGTATCAGCATAATAATAATAGGAAAGATAGCCAAATACAGACAAAATAAGTGATAATATAAATACTGCACAACGTTTCTGGGATCCTTTTCCTTTCTTCAGGTGCTAAGAGGAGCGTAGAGCGACACAACTGCACTCGTCATTTGACAAAAAAAAGCTTTGGAGGTGCTGTTGTGTCGCTCGAGACTAGGAACGGTTACATGTTGCAAATAGAATGACGAGGCTACACATTTAGTATGAGGTACAGAAAATGAAGGTAGACACTAAGCAATTCTGTAGCAGATGCCATGATTTTTTGTAGACTTGGGTTTGTCTGAATTTGTAAATTGTGAACGGAGAAGTTAATTAAAATGGTAGATAAAGCATTTGATTTGTTGAGTTCGTGCAATGTTGTGAACAAGGGTACAAAAACTCCTGTGTTTAGAGGTAATAGAGTGACAATATGCAACACAATAGAAAGATCTGTACAGTATTTTATGAATTGAAAGCTGTACGATGGGAGTTTAGTATATTTGTCAGGGATTATTTAGATCTTCTCAGTTTGAGGCAACTGTGTGGAACGATTCTCCAGTTCTCAAATTTATATTAAGTAGGAGAATAAGCCAGGACCATTTAGAACTCTTCTTTTCTTGCATACGAAGATGTGGGGGAAATCGAAATAATCCAAATGCATTACAGTTCAGAGCAGCATGTAGGAAATCTTTCATTACGCAAATAGAACCATCCGAAAGTGCCAATAGTACGGGAGGAATTTCGGAGACACTGGTTGTACCAATTGAAAAATAATTTTAAATCTTGTACGGATCACAATTTTGATCATCCCTGAATATGAGAGATTAACATATTCATAAAAAGTGGTAGAATATATTTCAGGAAGTGTTGTACGAATGGTGGTAAAAAAAATAAAGTGTTTAGGTTGTTTAGAGGTTCTCCTTGCTCCTCGCACTGAGAGAAAAACGGGATTGATTAAAATAAAGGACTTACTATTAAAATTGTGTGTGGAGGTATTCCGGATGTTGGGACATAAATAAATTTTATTTTCTGAATTCGACCATTTAATAGATTCGGCCGAATTTGGTGAGGAAACTCACTACTCAATTTTAATAAAGGTTTTATTAAAACATTACTTCAATTGCAGAATTCGTTATATGTGTAAAGAAAAAGAAATGGTTGATAGAGGACGCAACATAAGGCAATTGTATACAAAACTGACATTATTTAAAGGCCAATAAATTTTTATATGCCTTAAATGTGTTATATTTTCTTAAACCTTAAAATATATTGTCCGTAGAGATTTAGTTTTAGGTCATTTGTGCGACAGAGTTCAAGGCTAGCAGACGATGGGGAACGCCCACCAGACAGCATAAAACATGGCGCCTGAGTTTTCAATTTGCTTCAAATATGGCGGCGACTTGTCCAGTCTATGTTGTTTATATATGTCTTTGGTTTATCCCATGTTTGTTTAATTCTTTGACTGTTAGTCCGCTTGGAAAAAAAGTACATACATTTGTAATTATTATTCTAGTCATTTTTATTAACAGTGATCTTATATTGACAGTATGGTTGTTGGATGTTTGACTATTAGTATGGTTGTTTATCACAATTTCTTTATGTGTACTTGCTAGTTCCTCCACTTCTTTTTTATTACTTAGAAAAGCACAGACTCTGCTATTCGCTATTTGAGAGAAATAAACAATCTTTGAGGGTCATATAATTTTAGAAAGCGAAGAAAGATACTGGTCAGTACTTCAACTGCATCGATCACATTGGCTTGAGACCTGTCTGGGATGTATTCCGCAGGTGTGGCACCTGCATACGAAATCTTTGGGGCGTCTCTCTGGTTCATTTCTTTTCTCGTGTAAGCTCAGAAGTAGCCAAAGGTCTGCTAACTCATTTTCTGGCGATGAAGACTATTCGAAAATTCTCTACAATCACTAAAGCGTCAACGTATAAAATGTCTCCTTAAGCAGCTGTGAGGAAAATACGTTTTCCGACACAATAAAATTATTTAAATATCTGTTCAGTATCGTTTCGGTGTAGAACTGAACATTTTTTGTGACAATATTAATATTTGAAACAAATTTATAAACAAATATTCTCACTGATTTTTAACGCGTGTTGCTACATGAGTAAATTGCTCAACTCGATATTTGGAATTATGCAAAATATATCATCTACATATCTGAAATAACTTCATGGTTTAAAATCTAATAAGGAAATACTTGTAAAACTTTTGTTAGATAGGCATACAGACTTAACATGAAAATTTTTATAATATTGTAACAAAATTGAAATTTTTGTACTAATTAAATTATGTTCAGAACTTGCGAATAATTTAATATCAGGTTCAAAATATTTTTAAAAATTGAAATGGTTTTTATATAAATTTAAGGTAGGAAAGCAAAATTTATTTTAGAAAGATACTATTCTAAAAATTTCATTAGGAATATGATGGTTACTTAACCGGTTCAGAAAGTGGGCTGTCTAGAACATGTACGCGGTAATCCTGTTTTTCCAAGTTAAATACAATGTAATATATGCAAGATGAAAAGTTAGAGACTAAGCTGCGGTTTTTACTTGTATAATCTATAATGAAGTCGACGGAAACAACGAATTACTTTATTTTATTTTATTTATAGTCGCATCAACTGCTAAGGTCGTTAGTGTCTTTTGAATTATGTTGCATTTAGTGTTGGGCAACTAACTAATGGGAGTTTCTCAGTATGGAAACACACCCATACAACTTCCATGCTCTTGCCGGGACTCGAACCAGGGACCTCTGTGAAGCGAGGCAGTGACGCTGACAACCACACCCCAACAAAATGCTTGTTTTCATCGTTTAGATTAAACAAGATTTATTCCAATGAAGATAGGATAACATTTATGTCACTATGAGGTTCCCCTCGAATGGAAATAAACACTAATTTTTTAATGGGACTATCGGCCTTTAGTTCGCACTGCATTCAAAGACTGATTCTATACTGAGTGATCAGATCTTTGTAGTTAGTCAGCGACGTAAATGCAATATCCTGCGTTTCGCAATATGTTCGTACTGAAATTTTAAATTCTCACGTAACCTTCGGCCGTAAACAGCTTAGCTTCTTCTTCACTTTTGCCAGTATTAAGTCAAAGGAATATCTACTAATGAATTTTGAGCAAATAAAAAATATTTTAATTCAAGTTTTTTATATTTCAAGCTTTGAATATTTTGATTTAAAATCGAAAATCTAGTTTCAGACTTTTGATTTTGTTTAATAGAGTCATTATGCTCCGTTAGTTCTCTAGAAATACAATGACTATGGGATTTGCTAAGTACGAGTAATATTTCGATAGGCTACGGTATGGTATAATATAATGTTGATATGTTATAAGGTTGGTGAAATCATTCATCTTTCTTAATAATAAAAGCATAAAATTTTTTCTAAAAGTCGTAAATGTTTTACTTTCCATACAGGTAACCCAATTTTTACTGCACGCGATGTTCTATAATTCGTATTGTAAGTCCCGGGGATATAATTTCCTACTTTTGATCAATATTCAGACAATCTCTGTGGCATTTACACGACTTATAGACAATCACTCTTACTGCACGTACACGTGACGAAATGAGCCACCTTTCATATTTTCCAGGTAACGTTAGAGCTGGAGTTAATTAGTTGAATGAAGTACAAAAATTTCAGTTTATTTACTTACCGGCTCCCTTCAAAGGGTATAAATTAATGTTATTTTCACTTTAACTAATTAATTCAACGTGCATTTTTAAGACACTTTACAAGTTCGACTTAGTTCAAGCATGTTATTGATGTTTAACGGAACACTGCTTTCTTTCATTGTCTGAATTACTGGGAACAGAATATTAATAATTTTTGTTGGTTTTACGGTTTTGTAGATTGTAGAAACAGATTTGAATATTTGAATGAGCAATAAAGTATTTATTTTCAATGTGTTATATATATCGAAATATCTTAATAAACTGTATGAGAAAATAAAATTATTTGTAAGTGAATACGGATTTGTGACTTGAATAAAATAGAATAAATTCATTTTTCATAGATTTTCACGAGAAGCAAAGCTTCAAGGATGTGGAAATATTACATTGTTTTGGACCCATATAAATAACTTCATTGAATTATAGCAAATTACTCAATTTACATAAGAATAATTTATATTAAGATAACTTCCTATTTTTATGCATCAAATGATTAAAATTAAATTTTTAAATTATAAAATCGAGATAATAATTTTTCTAAAATAATGAAAGACTACTAATAGTTTATGCTAACTATTTATACTAATGTACCAATTTTCCAAGTTTATTAATAATGCAATTATTTTCCAAAAACTTATTTACAGAGTATAAAGAGTGGTTGAGTAGAAATTTTATACTCATATTTGAATACAACTAGAGAGCTTGTTGATTCTTTAATTTTGTCAGGAATTTGGTTCAAAATTCATATTCCATCCCTTTTTGTGCAACTTATAACTCTTATGTAAATTATTATTTATCGTATGAGAGCTGGTACTAAATTTATCATATTTATGAGAAATACCACCTATCAGTAAAAGAATTGGCCTCAGAATGTAAGTATACCTAATTTCTTGAGTAGCTCTCTCCGTGAAGTCCTGGAATTTACATGACACATTATTCTAATCACACGCTTTTGTGGAGTTACCCCAAAATATAATTGCATATGACATTGAGAAATGGAAATACGCTATATATACTAGTTTTTTATGTCACTGTAATTTAGCATAGCTGCATATGTTGCTGAGCTGAGCTTATTTATTAATATAATAATATGTTTTTTCCAGTTAAGTTTATTGTCCTAGGAATTTTGTATTAACTATTTCATTTATCATATACCTTTTAAAAGTTCCTGGCTTTAATGTAAAATTTGCACGGTGTGTATTATATTACAATTGGGAGTCATTCCATTCACAGACAGTAAGGTTAGTTATTGTATTAATTGCATTATTAGCAGCCTCTTCCAGAATGTCTCCATATACTTGTATTGTCTGCAAAAAGGACAGCATAAGTCTGTATGCATTAATTTTGTCAAGTCATTTTTATATCTATCTATCTTTATAATAAAATATGATGTATATTTGTATGTATTTACTTTAATTTCTATACAAATTTAAAAGCGTGGACAGAGTTAAAAAAAAATTGGTACACATATTCTTCAAAACTCTAGAAATGTTACTGTGGGGGGTGAGAAACCCCTAGCATAAATGTGGAAAGAATTACCACTGTGATCAAAAAGTAAGGTGAAATTGTCATTTAAAACTCCCGGGTATTAGGAAGGCTGATAATTTTTTTTCCTAGGTTGGTAGGACTGTCTATAATATTTTCCAAACGTCTGTTTGTTAAAAGTTTTAATTATCTCCGAGTTACACGTGTTTTTGTAAACAATTAAAAGTGAATTTTTCGATTTTTGCAATGGGTGATTTTGTTGAGCAAAGAACTTGCATCAAATTTTGTTTTCGGAACGAATATTCTTGTGCGAACACGTTGAAAATGTTGCGGAAGGCCTTTGGTGATCTAACTATGGCAGAAAAAAACGTTTATAAATGGTACAACGAGTTCAAAGAGGTTCGAGAACGCGTTGAAGACGAACCACGCTCTGGACGACCATCAACGTCTACCGACGAGGGCCACGTCCAAAAAATCAAATATTTGGTGCTTGAAAATCGTCGATGGACAATTAGAGATCTCACTGATAGTGTTGGAATATCATTTTGAAGAATGTTTTGTGTCTCAAACGCATCAAGTCTCGATTGGTGCCAAAATCGCTCAATTTTTTGGAAAAAAAGCGTTGCGTTGATGTGTGTGAAACTTTGCTGTTTATCAGGACCACTTGAAATGCATCGTTACTGGAGACGAGACTTGGATTTACGCATACGACCCTGAAACCATAGACCAATCCAGCGAATATCGTGGAAAAGGTGAAGCGAGACCGAAAAGACCACGGCAAAGTCGATCGATAATCAAGTCCTTGTTGACAGTTTTATTTGATTATCGTGGTGTTGTGGGTGCACTACGAATTCCTTCCGCAAGGCCAAACTGTCAACAAAGAATATTATTTGAGCGTTAAGCGTCGTTTGTGTGAAGTTATTCGTCTGAAACGGCCGGAATTCTGGGCGAACAACTCTTGGTTCCTTCATCACGATAATGCACCATGTCATACTTCATTGGTTCTTCGCGACTTTTTTGCCAAAAACTCGACTCATATCGTTCCGCAACCACCGTATTCGCCTGATTTGGCTGCGTGCGACTTCTGGCTATTCAGCAAACTCAAAAGGTCAATGCGGGGACACCGTTTTGACACGATTGAGGAGATAAATCCAGAATCGAAGATCTTGAAAGCTAAACTGGAAAAAGACTATTCCGACTGTTTCGAGGACTGGAAAAAGCGTTGGAAAAAGTGCGTTTTATCGGACGGGGATTACTTTGAAGGGAATGAAATTTATTTGGCAGAATAAATAAAAAATTTATATTTTATAAATAAATTCACCTTACTTTTTGTTCACAGTGGTATATTTAAAAAATGTGATCATTTTGTGTTAAATTACGACGCGCCAAGAGACCATGACGTCACAGTACACGCGCAACAAGAAAACGGTAACTTATTTCGTAATGAACTATTTTGCAGAACTATTTGTATTGAATAAAAAGTATATCCAGCAGTACTCCATCTAATGATAAAAAAAATTAAATACTTTACTATACTTGCAGACAATGTAAGGTAATTCTCGTGCCATATTAGTGACTCCAATATGGCGACCACTTTTATATTCTGAATTAGCTAACAATTTCATCAATTTAATCTTTCGTAATGTCTGAAGTCTGAGGGACAATTATATTCTGCAATACTCAAGGAGTATTCTATTCGTAAAGGAATTCGGAGGTATGTTTGTTGGGACTGATAAAATTCAATGTATTTTATGGCGGTTCTATTAATGCACTATCGGTCGAAAGTATGTACGGAACTAGGAACATTTAGATTTAGGTTAAATCACATCTTGACTAAAGATTAATATAGAATTAAATACTTTTTCGCGTTTATGTAAATAAGTACACGGCAACTCTGGGCACCTTGCTAGTATTACGAATAAAAGCGGACCTAAAATATAACATTTAGGAACTCCAAACTTTATATTTTCACATTTTCAGTCTAAACTAAATGCTTGCCCATATAAGTTCTTCAATGTTGCTGTTTGCAGTTTGATAAATAAGAACTAAACCACGAATGAGACATGTTTATGTTCCATTATATTTAATTTATTCTAATATTGTGATCCACACAGTCAAATTCCTTAGAAAGATCACAAAAAATTCATAATGAGTATCGTTTATTATTAAATTCATTTTTCTTCCAATAAATTACTGAAGAACGAAATGCTGTTCAAATAACGTCGGTTGAGTCATAATTAGTCTCGAGACAACGTTAATGCAACTATTCGCAAGAGCATAATTACGAAACCTTACTTTCTCGTAATAAACTAATTTATGAATGTATTTTAAGTTTTAGTGTAAATGTATCGTTAATTAATATTTTTTGGTCATAAGTCTAGTCAATGATTTGATGTGGTACTCCATCTTGATTTGCTCTGGGCCAGCCTCTTCAGATCACTTACTTTCTGCATAATATATATGTAATTAATTCTTTTAAGCTCGTCTTCAGTGGTATCTACCTTTCACCCTGTATTCTTTCCATCTTTAACAAACTTTACTTGTCTTCTTGTTAGTGTGCTCCTTCATTACTTCTGCACCAAAAGCTTCCTGTGTACTTACTAAATCCATTGTAACTTTTTACCTTTTTACAACCATATAATAGTAGCACCATGGTGCAACTATAAATACATAGATTCAAAAACTTTTTACGTAATCCAATTTCAATGATGCAGACTAATACGTTCTCACAATAGAAGTCATCATGTTACCAAAAAAGTGAAATTCTCACTTTGACTATCGTCAAAATCGGAACAAGGTTAAATATCAAGGGTGGAAAATCGAAGGCAGGAAGACTGCTTTATTTAATTATTCAGTAGACGAAGCGTTGTCCGACATTCATGATTAACTAAATAAGCCAACCTACTTAGGAAGTAGAGATCACATATTAAAAAACCAAATCGAATAAACAATGATGTAGGGGATTATTAGCTAAATAGAACGAACAATAATTGGGATAAATGACCTGCAACGTTACTTGTTGGTAGTCCACTCAAATAAAACTAATTTAGGAACAGTGTTACTATAGTGTTGAATCTGGTATGTTTGTAATAGGCAATTATCCCATATATGTTTAATTAGCTGCCACCGGGAATATTCCAAACTGTCTTATTTAAAATAAATACAATACATTGGAATGTGTTTTCTTATATGGGTTCCAGAAAATATCACTTATTTTGAAGGATTTAAAAATTGTCTGTTCATTTTTAAAATCAAATAAGTGGTGTAATAAATTTATTTATATTTATCTGTGTCATGTTTATGTATGAATGTGAATACGCCAGCACAATTAAAGGAGGTAAGCATATATTTAGAGATTTCTGTAACCCTGAGAATATTGCAATCTACTGATTCGAGAAATCTTGGGTTTTGTCTTCCCAGCGATGTATATTATAATAATAAAAATTTTAATGTTTGTTATTAACATACATGCTTGCTTGAAGTGATTTGAATAAATATGACAATAAGATGAAAATAATTTGACAATTTAATTGACTCGCAATAATTAAATGTAAACTTTGCATTTGGAACTCATATTATCACAATTAAAGTATTTAAATTCTTCTTGTAAATTTATATTCTTCAGGAAGATGATCAAAATTATTTTATTAATTACAATAAAATTTTCAATGGATAAGCTCAGATTTGAATTGGTCGCTCTAGGCTCTTCTTAGAACCTTAAGAAAGTGATAAGGATCCCAGAAACGTTGTGTGTCTTTACATTATCTCGTCTTTTGCCTGTCTTTGGCTATCTGTCTTATTATTAATTTTCAATCAGACGTAAATTTGAACATGATTTCATTATTATTAGGAATTTTTCTCAAATCGACGCAATATGTACAGATTTTGTCTTCGAGTGCAAATTGCACCTAGTTGGCATCTCTGGATCACTCGTAAACTGTCATACATACTATTTACATATCGGAAGGTGTACAAAAATGTACATTTGATACATCGAGATATTGGGTCTATCATGTTCATTCTCTTCATATACGATATTGTTAAAAATTTTAAAAACATTCTAAATGATTAAAAATTAGTACAAGATGATTTAATTAAGTTGCAAGAGTGGTGTGATGCAAATGGTCTGTAATTAAATGGATCTAAGTACTTTCATATTATATATACATGGAAGAAAGAATA
This sequence comes from Zhengitettix transpicula, assembly GCA_037074705.1. Taxonomy (NCBI): domain Eukaryota; kingdom Metazoa; phylum Arthropoda; class Insecta; order Orthoptera; family Tetrigidae; genus Zhengitettix; species Zhengitettix transpicula. The sequence continues at coordinate 179,738,221 of CM073591.1, read as the reverse complement.
TGTCTGTAATACGAGGTAGCCAACAACCTTTTTGACCAGACAGTTAGTTACTAAAGTTGATGCTGTCTCTGTAAGAGTAACTTTTAATAGTATTATTAATACTATTTATACTCACGTAAATAAGGTCGTAACAGAAGGTAGTCAACTTCTAGGTTGAATTTATAGAAATAACACAGACTTTAAGGATGTAAATACGCTCAAATCATTGTATTAAGCCATTGTCCGTCTAGTATTGTAATGTTTTATATGGATAGGGGGTTTATATTGAATATTTTTAAGATATGAACAAAATAAAGAAACAAATTTTCTATCAGGGATTGGTGGTTCAAAATACGGTTGTCATGTGGCTTTAATGAACCGACTTTTCTGGGATTATTTTCTGGTACATTACAACTTGCAGATGTGGCAGGTAAAGACTTCGTATATGGCTTGGGCGGACGCTGTCTCCCGCTATCGGAAGGGCGTGGGACAAGTACCCAATGCCCGACCTACCTGATGCAGGTTTTTCTAGGGTTTTCCCTGCATTACTTTTAGGCGAATGCCAAGTAGGATCCTTAAACTATAGCCCGGGAGCCCTAATTAACCCTTGGCTACCTTCCTCTACCCTTCCACATCACCCCTTTCAAATCCTTTCCTATGCTATTAAAGGGGAGTTGCCACCATGTGGATTACCCTCATGTAGCTAATTACCCTAAAAAAAAAGAAATTCCTCGGGGCAAGGGAGAGCTCTGGCGGAGGCTACCTTTGGGGATTACTTCACATCTCTCTGGTTTTTTGAACTAAAGTTACCACATGCCGAAGCACCTCGGCCTGTTTTGAGAGGTGTATGTTGTGGGGTCGCAGACCTTGGGCATGCGGTAAGAGTTGTCCGCCATTCGTATTGGAATAGTCGGCCACCTGCCTCCTAAACCGGTCAAGGCACGGCGAGGGTAAAGCTGCGACCCCACGGCTAACCTCTCTCCCGCCATAGGAAGGGCGTGGGACAAGTACCAAATGCCCGACCTACCTGATGCAAGTTTTTCTAGGGTTTTCCCTGCTTCACTTTTAGGAGAATTGCCGGGTAGGATCCTTAAACCCTAGCCTGGGGGCCCTAGTTAACCCTTGGCTCCCTTCCTCTGAAATTCTTTATAAAATTCATTGTTCTGTTTTTAAGGGACACGTGTCGGTAGGAAAACAAAATCTTTGCTGATTAACTTTCACAGGCTTTCCCGGTGAACTTATTCCACCTGGAAGTTGTCGACGAAAAGTCTAATATTTGCAATGCCACCAGATTGGAAATCCGAGAACTCTTTCAACAAAATATGTGCTGTCAATTGTAGGCGAAAGAATAATCTTATCGACAGAGACAACAAGCAACAAAATGTAGAAAATATGATATTGGAATACTTATAAGACGTAATACGTCTCAAGACCTTTCCTATTAATAGTATATATTATAGACAAATATTTTTCGAAAAACTATACAAACAGTAAGGACTTTTATTCCTGTAAGATTGTATTAGCAAGTTGTCATAAAACTTCAAATACAAGTATGATTCAATTCTAGCATTATTAATTCATTTTTGATCGAACTGATTCAATGTGCTTCGGATTTTCCCTTCCCAGGGTCGAAGACATTGATTTTAAAATAAGATTCCCATAAGCCGTGACACCTACTCCGGATTTCATGGGTGTATTACCGGGGTCGCAGAAGTTGTGCATATGACAAGTTTTACGCTGTTCCTATTGGACCAGTCAGCCAGCTGCACTCCAAAATTCGGTCTAGACATGGAGTCCGGATTGTTGTGTCCCCACAACAAATACAACTCCCGTACAAGTACCTATCTTATGCAGGTTTTTCTGGGGTTTTTCCTTGCATCATTTTCAGACGAACGCAGGGTGGATCATTAAAATACAGCCCGGGGCTTACCCTTTGCCTACCTTACTCTAACTTCCGCAACCGCCCTTTTCCACCTCTTCTTATGCTATTAAAGGGGTAAGCCTTGATGTAGGCTATCAGTAAAAAACGGAAATACTGACGAGAGGAATAACCCGAGAGGGCTAATTTCCTCCGCCTTGGCTCCATAGCGCATTGAGGGCCTTGGCCTATCGAGACGACTGCCAGACTGTCTGGATTTAGGAGTGACACCTGGTCAGTGTTGATTCTCCCACAGCGTCAACCCCAGTTTTTCTGACCAGGACGAGCACAAACAACCATGCCCCCTCGCCAGGATTCAAACCAGTGACCTCTGTGATGCGAGCTACTACACCACCTAATTTCCTCCTTTGGCATATTCCTGTCCTTGGTTCTAAACCAATGCAATGAAGTTAAGGTTCCCATAATCCGTGACACCTAGTCTGGCTTTGAGTGTTGCATGTTCCGCAACGTTGGGCATGCGATAAGAGTTGTTTTTTGTTCTCATTAGACTAGTCGACCAGCTGACCCCAAATCCGGTCGAGGCATAGACGGAGACACACAGCTATCACATCACGTCACGTACTGTGCCGGCAAGAAAATAGAAGCGTGACTACGGCCTAAATTGCTCACTGCTGTCACGTCGCGTGAGTCACGGAAACAGACTGCTTAAGATTTCATTGGCGTTATTCAATAACAATAAAAGGACCTGAGTGAGATAGTAAGAAGGGTTGATAAAGTTTTGATTCAATCAAATATTTAAACTTTAAACTTAAAATAAACGTGCAAAATTTGGGTTGATAGATTTGAAATTCAATCAAATAATGATAACTCGTGTATTTCTCTTTCACTCATTTACGTGTATTTTCATAAATTATAGATAATTTTTTGGAACCCTATAGTATGTTAATAACATAATTAAATTACCTTCAACTTTCCTTCTATGAGAAATTTGTGTACCAGCGACTATTTTGGAGATATCAGGAGTTATAACTTCATATTGTGTGTTTTAATGGATTATTAACAATAATTAGTAACATATAATGTAATTAAGTAAAATAATTTATTGTACGATTGGAAAAAAAGTGACTAGGTTTCCTCAAGCGCCTTTGATAACGTTTAAAACAATACAGATTGACTAACGTGACATGGCGTGACATCAGAAATGCGTGCGAGATCACAGATATGTGACGACCCGTGACTACCGTGACAGACGCGTGTCTCAGGTCCATAAGACAGCTTTGGGAGGTAGTATCGCACACTTTTGGGATTCACGTGATAGTAAGTGACGTGATAGATTATACAGATAGACTAACGTGACATCAGAAATGCGTGCGAGATCACAGAATGTGACGACCAGTGACTACCGTGACAGAAGTGTGTCTTAGGTCCATAAGACAGCGTTGGGAGGTAGTATCGCACACTTTTGGGATTCACGTGATAGTAAGTGACGTGATAGCAGTGTTTCTCCGCCGTAAGCTTCGTCCCCACAACGAACCTTGGTCTCCCGTTATCTGAAGGGCGTGGGGACGTATCAAGAGCCTGACCTACCTGATGCTGGTATCTGTAGCGTTTTCCCTGCATCACATTTAGCGAATGCCGGATAGGATACTTAAAACTACAGCCCGGGGGAGGGGGGGGAGTCACTTCTTGGCTGCATTGTTCTACCTTCCGTTTCACCCCCTTTATTTTCGTTCCTATGGGCACCAACTATCAAATAGGATAACCTTCATGTAGCGTATTACCAAAAAGAAAAACAAAACGGAAGTACGTCTGAAAGACCTGAGCGTAATAAGCGCCAAATATAGAAAAACTCTCTTATTACCACTTATTTTATTGATACTAGGTCGTAATTTAACTGAAACGTACTACTACTACTTGAAAAATAAGTTTAATGATATGTAAAAAAATTTCATTGAATTGTGTGCTACTGTGTACTCTGATTTTTCAAGCCTGGTTGTACGGAGGATTTAAACACAAACACTGTCAATAATTGATTTCATCTGTTTACTTTCATTAAAAAAAAATACGTCTGATTGAAAAAGACAGTCAATAAAATTTGAGTTTTGTCAACTAAGTTTTTGGCAGTTGTGTCACTCTCGGCTCTTCTTCGCACCTGACAAGGGTACAAGGATCCCAGAAACGTTGTGTGGTATTTATATTATCACTTTTTTTGCCTGAATTGGCTAACATTTCTTATTCATTGTTTACTTTCATTGTTAATATAAACGAGTTCTCATACGAAATAATAATAATTATGACAGCTTAAGATCCTATCATAAACCCTTTAGACGTCATTAAATGGTGAAAGTTATTTTAATTGAGGAAGTGCGTCTTGCCTGCACAATTCCTCGGTCCCTTATCTACGGGACCATGCTCGTATTTGTTCGCGAACGAGGAAAGTCTATTGTCTAACAATCCTATCTGAAGTATACAAGCTGGGAATTTCCCGCTGTTGTCATAATTTGCCACTGGATCTATATAAATCTTCGATCTCCTTGATGTGACGAATAATAATGGAGGATGTGCAATAATATATGTTAAACTGTTGCTTCCATTATTCGCCGAATTTTGTCCACGCGTATGGATTATTGTCTACATGAATAAATGTACCGTGATAAATACCGAAGATCGGTCACACTTCGGATTTCATTCCCTTTTTTGATTCATTAACAGGGTTTACAGACAGATTGTGAGTTGCAAGATATTTCTGGATACAGAAAAAATAATGACGCGAAATGAGATAATTTTTCCTTCATATAAAATGATCATTTCTACTAACAAAAGGTGTAATTATCCGCAAAACATTTGGAGAATAACTGATAAAAAGATGTAGGCTAAGAGGAAGAAGAAGAATCGAATTGTGAATTTTTATTTTATACGTTAACAAATCTTTGAAGTGAAATACTCGATTTCAGGAGACAGAATTAGATCTACGAGAATTTTAATTTATAATTCAACTGTGTCCTTATCTGGTTGTCCCAACTAACGTATTATATCATTATCGCATATCGAGAAATATTGTGTTATTAGATAGATGGATTTATTCTCAGCTATTTATAAGGAAATAGGATTTGCCACAGATTTTACATAAGTAATTACTAATATAATAAATAAATTTCAGAATACAAGATGTTCTTAGAGTGAAATAAACGACATTAATAAATACATATAATGGGGAAACAGTCAGTAAAGGTTTAATAATTAATTCAATTATCAGTACGTTTCGTCCATAATTTGTGACTTTATCAGGTGACCAATAATAAATATGAAACCTTCATGATTCCTTCCTTCCTTAGATATATTCAAAGACCTTGAATATGAAAAACAATGATTGCATTCACTTGTAAGATTTTCAGTAAGATTCCAAAACTTAATTATATTATATATAATAATTTTGTATAAATTTTTATCGCATTACTTGAAATTCATCAAGATATTTGAAATAAAGAGCGTAAGTTTTCCCGACGTATATTCTGTATAAAGAGTTCTCGAGTTTCCGGTCGGGTAACGTGATTTGAGCGCAACGTTTCCTTGGCTGACACCGCCATCTTCGTCAGGAGAACTGTTGTCGAGATTCGGGAAGTGTGTGTTATATAACACTCTCTTTATACAAGATATTTGAAGATAATTTACATTACAATATTAATCAATCATCTTCTTTTTCATTGTTCACCTGATTAATTCCCAATTTAGGGACGAAACGTTTTGTATACGTCCTATTAATTCAATTGATAATTGAAATTAAAAAATTATACGTCTATTTTAAACTGTAAGTAGATAAAATAGCCAAATCCCAGACAGAATGAGGTGGTGATATAAATACCACACAACGTTTCTGTATATTTTGTTCCTTTCGGCAAGTGATTAAATTACACGAGAGCCGCACTATACAGTTGAAACTCAAAAGCTGTTGTAATTTTTCAGGCAAAACATCACATTTTCTACAATTAAGTAAAACCTCACTGGATCCTCGCAATAGCCAATTTGTTCGAAATTTTCAACCAAGTTTTAAAACTAGAATAAATATTAAAGTTGAAATTGAGCAAAATGTAATATAGAAAAAACGTAATGTAGACGTTAAAAATGAAATGTAAAGATCTTAATGATACGTCTAAGTGAGGTTTTCAGTTTGCAAATTACATTGTGTGGTTGTGTCGATCTTGGCTCTCGTGTTTTTTAATCATCTCATGAAAGGAACAAAATTTCCAGAAATGTTGTTGGGTATTTATATCATCACTACAATTTATTACATTGTTAATTAATAAATCTTTTCTTATTGTATGATCGTAATATTTATTTTTTATATTATTATAGTTAGATAAATATCAATATACTAATTTCTTAACTGTGAAACTAGATATATAACACTAATAAATTCAGTGACAGAAATTCACACAAAAAATGTTCACATCTCAAACGTACTAGACTCATTTTGCCTATAAATGTCAAAGATGCACTGCCACGACACAATCATTTTCTGGTATTTATATTCTATTTAAAGCTACTTTGTTTATTAGGGTAACAGGCTACACGAGGGTAATCCACGTGGTGGAAACTCCACTTTATGAGCATAGGAAGGGACTTGAAAGGGGGGATGTGGAAGGGTAGAGGAAGGTAGCCAAGGGTTAACTAGGGCCTCCGGGCTATGGTTTAAGGATCCTACCCGGCATACGCATAAATGTGATGCAGGACAAACCCTATAAAAACCTGCATCAGATAGGTCGGGCATTGGGTCCTTGTCACACGCCCTTCCGATGGTGGGAGAGGAGTTTGCTGTGGGGATGCAGCATTCCCTTCTCCGTGCCTCGACCAGTTTAGGAGGCAGCTGTCCGACTATTCCAATAGGAATAGAGGACAACTCTTGTCGTATGCCCAAGCTCTGCAACCCCGGAACATACACCTCTCAAAAAAGGTCGAAGTGCCTCGGCTTGTGGGAACTTTAGTTAAAAACACCATAGAGGAGAAGCCCTCCCCAAAGGTTGCCTCCTCCAGAGCTCTACGAACGGATGTTATTTTAAAAACAGAAAACAACAGCGAAATGGAAAACTGTAAGTATTTTATAATAAACATAAACCTAGGTAGCACATATTAAACAATTTTGTACTTACAATTCACCCGCATGAAGAGCTACGAAAAAATTCGCGTACTGTGTAATAAGTGCCTTTTATAATTAAAAAAGTGATTGACAAATCTCTCTCTCTCTTACATATACATATATATATATATATATATATATATATATATATATATATATATATTGTAATAATTTATAAATATATTTTTATCATCTTTTACAATAATTCAAAATATGAATTATGTGGCGTTTTAAATTAAAAGAACTATTACGTGAAAACTATTAAACAAGATTTATTAACAATTTTAAAACATGTATTCAAATTACAAAAATATTTGGGATCTCAGGGTCTTGAACTGGGTTTGATAAATGGCAGAATTTATATAATCAAAATCACAAAAATTACATTTACTTTATATGGGAATCAATGCGTCTGAACATAGACGAAATTTGTTGCTGAAGGAAATAATACTAAAGATTGAATTTAAACAATTTCAATTTTTATCAAGAAATAAAAAATGATCTGAATAATTAAAGATCTCATTTTATCGATAATTAAAGAACGATCTGACGTTTATCTTTTAAACGTGGTTTACAATGACTTTAAAGTTTTCTTTCTACTTAAAGCAGCCCAGGACTCATTTTAACTTTAGTGCACAATTTTGGGGATATCACTGATTTTAAGTACTCACAGACTCTAAATGTTCACCGACTCTAATTAGCGTAGTTTGTTAGTTGGTTTAGAATAAATTTGTCGATTCTCGATGATTTACTGCAAACTGGATTCGTAGATCTCGTGAGTCATGTTGAAAATGCCACTCACTGGTTTTGTCTGTTGACTGAAGATTGATTTAGTTTCTGAAATTTGATATAACAGCGTACATATTACTGGAACACATTCTCTCGTTCTTTAAATTAGACCTTCTTCATTCCCGCTGAGACTGACTAAATTGTTCAACTTTTCGTGTATTAGAATTTTGTGGTCTTTACACCTCACCGTTCATTGACTGACTGTTCGTTCTTTTACTGTCTCTTCTATTTGCTGTCTGCTGCCCGACTGTTCGTTCGTCTCGTAAATTTTGAGCGCGTAAAACCTTCTCGACCGATCAACAATGCTTTCTTTGCCTTGCCGGTTTGTTGCGGCGTCCGCTATATCCACCAATAATGAGTCCTCTACAATTCAACTTTTCAATTAGAACAATGCCTTAATTACCAATTACTACAATATATATATATATATATAAATTAATGTGTGTCTCTGTGTTCGCTGTGCGTTCCTTAACCATTCACCCGATTGCGATGAAACTTTAGCGAGTTGTTGTGCGCATCCCCGCGAAGGTTTATGTCTACCTTTCGAAATGTTAGGAAACTCCCAAGGGGGGAAAGAGGGTGAAATTTAAAAACATGCTATAACGACCAACATTAGCGTCGATTAATTACTTTTTGTGGGGTCTAAGTGATTAATAGTTTCGATACAGATGTATTTACTGTATATAAAAAAAGGGAGGAGTGGAGAGACGTTACATAAAAATAACACGAAACTACCGAGATTGGTTTAAAATCCAGTGTTACAAAAGTCAATGAGTTTCATTCTGACATTCACTATGTCAGTTAACTTGTAATTAACCCCTTGGAGTGGGGGGTGGAATGGGACGAAACTAATTTCCGTGTAGAACAATTTCAACCAAACTTTATACACATGCTACTTACGATCCAGGAACAAACACTGAGGGATTAAGACACTTCTACCACCTTCAAGGCATTTAAAAACATTGCTAAATAGCCATTATTAGCGTGTAATTAAACGTTTTTGGGGTGGCTGAATTTCATGGTGTTACTTAAGTGTTTAAGCTCAACTCGAAAAAAACGGATGATGGTGGAACATGAAAGAGTAATGCAAAAAAACCGATATTAGTTGCGATTCCGGGGTTACAGGAGTCGCTGAGTTTAATTAATGGAACTAAATAAATACCCGGGAAACTAGGGTGCTCAGGTAGTGTGTTATAATTTTTTATATTCTTTACATTTTCAATTGCAATACCAAGATAGACCAATTCTGTGCTTATATGACCTGAGAAGTGAACAGTTCCTCTTGTCAGCCATCATTCTATGCCTAATTCATACTGCGCATAGGAAATTTGACTATTTCAAATGTATGCACTAAGAGGATTGCAGCTTTCTCTAGCATTTGAATGTGATATAATTCCAATGATTAATTGTTTGCCACTTCCAAATTTCCAAACTACGCGAACAGTTGCCATAACTGGTAATACTGTAAAACATATGTTAATGGAAATAAGAAAAGTAAATTAATTTAGCTGTTTTGGTATCAAGTTTGTGCATCAGCAATCTCAATGAGCAACAAACGGAACTTAGTTTGCCAGCAAGACGATCAACGTGTAAGTTACACTACAATTCACTTTCGACCTGTAAGTTTAGGAAAGTTGAACTACTGAAAATGTATCGGCTGTGATGTTATTCTTTTCTGTTGTGAAACGAAGGAGCTTGGTTTTCTGTACTCTTCATATTGAGATTATGTATATCTGTGTCTGTAATTACACATTTCGTGTCATCTACATATAAGAATTTTAGAGGATCCATGTATTCAGGAAGATCATTAATATATAGAAGAAAAAGCAATGGAGCTAAAACTATGTCCTGAGTACGTGCACAAATGATTGTGTTACTGTTACAATCTCTGAATAAGCATTTTTACATTGAATCGTTAGTTTTATAGGTCAAGTGAGAATCAATTGCGCTTCACTCTGTAATTACTATTCATAAAACTTTTCTAGTAGATTTCAGTTAATAACAGAAGTGTAACAAACGAGGTCAATTACACTCAAGAAATAGTTTCCTGACCAAAGAATGACTCCGGAATATGCAGGTTTTCTAGGGTTTGTCCTGCATCACATTTATGCGTATGCCGGGTAGGATCCTCAAACCATAGCCCGGGGGCCCTAGTTAACCCTTGGCTACCTTGCTCTACCTTTACGCATCCCTCCTTTCAAATCCCTTCCTATGCTAATAAAGAGGAGTTGCTACCACGTGGATTACCCTCGTGTATCCTGTTACCCTAATAAACAAAGCAGCTTTAAATAGAATATAAATACCAGAATTTGCCTGTAAAATATTCTGCAGTCATTCTTTGGTCAGGAAACTATTTCCTGAGTGTAGTGGACCTCGTTTGTGATCTTCTCGATTAACAGAAATCTACTAGAATAGTTTTTATGACTCGTAATTACAGAGTGAAGAGCAATTGATTCTCACTTGACCAATAAAACTAACGATTCAACGTAAAAATGAAATATAACACAACACAAGGGATTTCTAAATAATTTTACTTGATATTGGCGCCGAATCTGATATGCTCATTCTAATCATTTTAGCTACAACTGGGAAATTTACGAAATAATATTCAACACAACTGTAAAATTCAAGGAAAATTTATAAAAATTATCTGACCTTTAATGAAAATATTAATAAAATTTTATAGCCATTAGTCAGAAAACCTAGTAATAAGTTGATAAAATTTATAAGGAATCTATAATTTTTAAATCAATTTAATTTATTAAAACGTTTCGTCATTGGGTTGAAAACCTCTTCAGTTCTTAATAATATCCATTAAAACTTGTGTTACTTTAGATACATGAATTACATTTTTTTGCATAATCTCAAAAGAGAAATTAAATAAATTTGTCAAAGTTCTTAAAAGTTATCATTCCAATCTAAATTTATCTTCGAGTTTGAACAAATAATTCACTTTTTTTATGATTACTACATTCAATAATGAATTAGTTACCGGTTGGTAAAAAAAACCCAACTTATTCAGGTAGAATTTTAACTCTAGCCACTCTATTTTTAAAAAGAAAACAATGGTAAATAACTTAGTAGATATGGCAATTAAATTATCTCATCACTGTTTCAACAAGGAAAATTTGGAAAAAATTAATAACATTCTTTTAAATATCTCATACCCTCGAAACGCATTCCAATTACAATTAATTACATTAAGTATAAAAAGATTTAAATTAATAAATTGAAAAATAACATTAGTTTCATTGAATTGCCTTATTTGGAAAATTATGCAACATAAATTGGTTGACCTATTTGCAAGTTATGGCGTTAAGCATGTTTATTGCATAATAATAATATCGATTGGTAAAACGTCAAGATTTTGGATGAAGGGAGTAATTATTTTTCGAGATTGATCAGCGAAATGTTGAACATAAAATCGCATAATAAAACGATTAATGTAAAAAATGACACAATCTGAATCAAATTTTGGATTCATTATTATTATTATCTTTAATTAATGTGTTCAATTGCATTTTATAACTTTATTATAAATTTTTATTTAGAGATTGTTAAATTACAAATAATGGACATTCACAAATGTTTTGTCAAGGTTAAGAAAGTAAGCGCTTTCTTAACCTTTACTTCATTTCCTTGTTCACGGCATTAAAGTTCGGTCCTTGGTGGCTGACAGACTGGAAATTAAAATCAGACAACAGTAATATTATAATCTTTAATGGAAATGTTTAAATAGTAATAAAGCTTTGGTGTAATTAAATGTAAGTTAATTACTAGATTCTCTAACTTGTTTTTGTTTTGGTATTTTGAATGTTTGCTGCCATCAATTAATTTATCAATAATCGCTTTGGTGGAACTTATTATAAACTGAAGAGGTCCTCACTTCAAGAACTAAACGTCTTTATAAATTAATTTATTTAAAAAATCAATGTTTCTTATTATTTTTATAACCTTTCTAATTGTTTTTCTGACTGAACGGCCATAAAATTTTTTATGAAAATTTGTGAAAATAGATTGCCAATGTTTGCGGAGTTGTGGCTTGTAGAACGTTCATGAAAGTTAGTAATGGAGATGTTTTCCTTTCAGAATGTCTGTTTAGGGAGGACTAGTTTGTTCAGGGCTGTCCTTTGACCCCGACTGCAATATAAAAGCAACACACTCAACCACAATCACATTCGTCCGTCTGATAGCGTGCAGCAGAATGGAAATTACGAAGACACTATGGTGTCTTCTAATCGTCGTTCCGGCAATAACTGTAAGTAAGGAATAATATATTGTGGACTCGACTAAGTTGAACATAATTTAAACATAGAAATTAAATATTTAAAAGTAGAAACGAAAAGTTCAAGTAAATTGACAGCCTCTTCCACATAATACTTGTTTTGTAATATTACTGTTCGTTATTCTTAGAATAATAATTATAAACAAAATCACGGAGAAAGAACAACCACAATTATAACAAAATAAATTAACGACCCGTTTAACAGACAATAACCGAAATTAATTTTGAACTATTTAAAAGCCAGTAGACGTTTTGATCATCTGTTGTGATCTTTATCAATACTTTCGTCATATTATACGATATAGCCAAAATTACAACGAATATGATTACAAGATATAAATTAACAAAGATTATTTAATAAGCCATCATAAACATACTGTTTAAATTAGAAGTGTTCTGTTTAACGTTTAAAGAAAATTTGATGGACTTAATACGTAGTATTTCTGAGATTAACCTTGTATTAAAGTTAACTTTCTTATATAGAATAATACTATCAAAATTGGAAGAATGATTACGATTCGAACAATGTTTTGTAATAGGAGAATGTGTATGAGCAATTATTGTAACTAATTTTATAAACGACATTAAAAAATTAGTTGAAATAATTGCTTATTTTGTCACATCGGCCAGACTAAATGATCTTTGATAAATTTTGTGACTATTATTCTCGATAAGAAAACTAATTTTAATACAAGGTTAATCTCAGGAAAATGCTACATATTAAGTTCAACAAATTTTCTTTAAATGTTAAACAGGTCACTTGTAATTTAAATAGTATTTGTTACGTTTTATTAAATAATCTTTGTTAATTTATAAATTGTATTCATATTTTTTTGTAATGCGTTATAACTTTAACTATTTTGTGATATCGAGGTAGGGCGTCGATGAAATAGGAAGGAGGAAGAGTTTAGTAAAGGAGAATAGGAAATTGGTAACGTGGGTGTTCGCCGCACCTGAGTGACGGTCGAGGATCTGCTTTCGGACGGTTTCATAATAAGAGGAACGCTGACAAAGTTTAGAAGACTTCATTTACTGATATTTAAGCAGTCAACAACAACTTAGAAGATAGGATAGAATGAAAGAAGGTCTAGAACATAGGGTAGTTCTAGGAGTTCCAGGAGGGAAGATGCATCCGCAGGCACCGCGATGTCAGAACTAAACTAGCAAAGCGGTGGACGAAGGTTTGAACGGACGGAGGGATTCTCCCACCTTCGCCAACAGCTATATGCTAAAACAATGGAAGGTTCGAGAGAACCAAAATGGCCGCCTCTTCCCCTTCAAGTCACGCCATGCAAAAGAAGCGCAGAGGCCAGCATCCCACGGTCCGTCCAGGTCTCGAGTAACATGAGATCCTGCCACAGCACGTACTCAGGCCAACTCAATAAAGATGGTCACGTACATATATGACAGCCCCCCCCCCACCAATTCTAATCTGAGATCAACTCAGATTAACCAAAAATTTGAGATTATCGAAATGGTTCATTAATAGAATCAGTACTACGAGGCAAAACTTTCAGCTCCTTATTGACTTTGACAGTATCCATAGGAGAAGTATTGGGAGATTCTTCCGTCAAGGAATTATTATGTGGTATACACTTTTGAATACATGTGTTCATACAAATTCTCAATTTGGAAAACAGATACATAAACGTACATAAATGATGAAACAAAAGATTACAAATAATAAAATGGAAAATAACACAATCAAAATGTTATTCAAATTATGACCATCACATTCTTGGAAATGTTCATTTTGGTTTGAATGTTCGTGAATAGGGACAAGCTCAAAATACTTTGACAAGAAATTTATATTATTTAACACACGTGAAGATGAATCCACACGCATCACAACACTAGATGCACTGCTGAAATTTTCATTAAAATCTGACATTGATATTTTACGAATATAATCGCTCTCTGAACCAACATTCAATTATTAACACATGTAAGTGTTACCTGTGGAGTAAATGCTCTTCATTTTTTCCCTTAAAGTTAACCTTTCTTGCAAATACAATTCATAATAGGACGTATTACTGTTACATATTATAGTTAACGTCTCCTTAACTGGTGCTACATAGGGAAAAGTGTTTCCTTGTAATAGAATCCATAGTGTAGTATTTAATGTAACTAACTTTTGTCACACAAACCATACTCGTTGTGTGTGGAAGGGTTCAAAAGAGTTGAATAACACTCAATAACATTTACATTTGAGTATAAAGGTAAATTATCAGTACATAAAAATTTTCCATCATTGAGCTTACTACATTTCATCAATTGCTCGAAAATTACTACTCCGTACGTTTATGCAATTCATCAGTGAATACATACATGTGAGGTGTTGTTGAATATAAAAACAAATTATTATTGAAATCGAAAAGAAACTAATCTGTACAACTTATACTTTGTATCAGCAATTATAGGATAATGAAATACATAACTAAATAATTATTATACATGTATATGTGTGTTGAAATTACATGAATTAAGTTTAAGGAATTAAGTACGAGTAGCCTTGCCCAAAAGGTTGAGTAACCATAACTGTTTTCATCATGTCTTGAAAATTAAACAATTGAGGTTTCACAATACCTCCTTTCGCGCCCACCACAGCACCAATAATAAAATTTAAATAAGTTTCTATTTCATAAACTCCCCTTTCAATTATCCTTCCATATTTGAAATTCTGAAATTGTAGCTAAGTTATTAATCTCGGATAATAGCATTGAAATATCCTTTCCAGTTTCCTCGATTAGAGAATCCAACTGTTTCCGTAAATTCATCTCATTATCTATGATTCGTCTAAAATTATCATCAAATGATTTCAAAGCTACTTTTATAAGGACAAGTTTTTCATTAAAAAAACTTTTTAATTTAATCTGTTCTGACGCTAGCTGCTGTATATGTTTATCATATCTCGCAGCATCATTGTGATTTATTACACCAAATAGATTCTTCCAAAATTGAACAAACCGCGTTTCCTTCTAACATTATCTTTCTCAACTGAGTATATTCTATTTCCGGTTACTGAAGCTAGTAAACTATCCTTTTGAGAATTCTTAAATTTTGTGTAAGTAAGGAATTGATTACAGTCTGTCTGAAAGTAAAATAAAGTGTTTCGAACATTGTTACAATACATGAACAGATTCTCCTCTAGAGATTTAATCTGTGACCAGGAGGTTTCTATTTGCTTTAAGTCAATGTATGTAATTAAATTGATATGATTTTGAGTGAAATACAAATTATTCTCAAATGAGATGTAAATTCCTGAAGGGTTTTGCAAAGATTCTATTCCTGCGGCGCGACCAAGCTGGACCGCCGTCAACATAATGATCAACGACCTCCACGCATCAGCTGGTTCAGTATCTCGTAGCCCGTCTTCAAACCTAAAAATCAAAGTGCAGTATCACGTTTGAGGAATTTAATCATGGGAAGGGGATTACTTTAAGATGCATTATGGTTATACTTGCTTAATATGGCGCAGAGCATTATTGCTCTCATAATAAGGTCGTTCACTGACCTTCAGTAACTTGGGGTTTGAATATTGTTATTTATTTAATATGGTCTCACTAGAGACCTTTTACATTTTTATGGTCTCACCAGGACCTGTATTACTTTACTTTTCGCGGTTTCACTCAGTCCTATAAAACTTCTTTGCTTTGCACGATCTCACTAGGATCAGTGTGGACTTTAGTTACACGACCCCTCTTATTTGTCTTTATCAATGCATCTGAGAATTTTATTTCTATGACCTCATATGGTCCTGCGTATCTTGGGTCCATTTACGTTCTAGCCTCATTTCTCAAAAGAACTTCGTCTCCCTTTTTAAATTCTACACTATGGTATGGTACTTTTTCACGCTGACTTTCCTTTGCATCAATCAATCAATTTCTTGCTGGCGGGTGAGAAACCTGTATCTGATATATATTCATCATAATTATTAACTACCTGGGTTGCTCTGGTTAGGGTGTCAATGATCCTGCATATTCTACCAAACATTAACTCACACGGAGTATTATACTTTGTCACACTATGTCTAGAGATGTTGTATACAAAAACTGCACAGGGTAAGTGTTCATCCCAGTTATTTAACTTTGGATTCTTGTATGCCCTCAAATAATTTGCTACACTGGCATGACTTCGTTCCAAAAATCCTATTGAATCATGTATATATGCTGCAGTAGCTATCTTATCAATTTTAAACAACATTCATATTTGAATAGATCGCTTTTCAAATTCGAACCTCTATCCTTTAAAACTGTTTCTGGGAATCCATAAATTAACAATATCTTATCAACAAAAGCTCGTGCTACCGTTTCTACAGTTTGATCACAAAGTGGAGTAGTAAGGTGATCTTGCCACGTCAAAATATATTTATTCCCTTGTTCATTCATTTGAATGGGACCCATTACATCTAAACTGATTTTCTTCCATGGATACATAGGAGTGTCAGTTACTTGCAATTTCTGTGTTACAGGATGTTGATCTGACTTAATTGTCTGACAAGTTTTACATTTAGATGCCAAATTTGTCCAATTTCTGTATAGCTTTATTCTTTCTACAGTTTTATTCATTCATAAATGTCCTCCGATTGGGAAATCGTGAAACTTTTTGATAATTTTTAACTTTTGCTGATTAGTTAAATCGACTTCGGCTAACAAAATATTTACGGGATACCTAGTCAAGGCGTCGGCGTTTACTTGCCTTTTGCCGGACCTAAAGACAATTTCGTAATTGTATTCCATTAATTTCAATTTTCACCTTTGGAGTCTACTAGTTGAATCGTTACAATTAACAATAACCAGACAAGGCTCCGATGAACGGTGATGACCTTGAATGTTCTGCCCAAAACGTAAGGCCTAAAATGATTACAACTCCACACAATACTTAAACATTCCTTCTCGGTTGTAGTATAATTAATTTCACGAGGGTTTATGTTCTGCTTGCGTAAGCTACTGGAAGATCTTTACCTAATTCTCCCTGACTTAAGATCGAACCTATTGCATATTAGATGCATCACAAGGAAGTATGAAAGATTTTGTAAAATACGGTCTTTGAAGCAATGGTGCTTTAATACACTTCTCCTTAAGATGTGCAGTTCTCCAATTAAATTTAGCATCCTTTTTCAATAACATTATCAGAGGTTTTGCCAATGCACTATAATCACTGACGAACTTCCGATAGTAATTTGATAAACTGATAAACGAACGGACGTTCTTGGGACACGTTGGAACGGGAAATTCTTCCACAGTCTTAACCTTATTTTTATCTGGCAAAATTCCATTACCTGTTACTCTATAACCCAGGAAATTTAGCTCGGGACGTAGAAATTCACATTTCTGAGGCTCTACTTTTATCGTATACTTTCTAAATTGCTTGAAAGCTTCTTCTAATTTATCATTGTGTAATTGCAAAGTTTCTGCTGCTATTAACATGTCATCCATGTATACCGAACTCTATCACCTAAGGATTTTCTTAATATATGATATATCGTTCTTTGAAAAGTACTAGGAGCTGATTTCAATCCAAAACATATTCTCCGATAGTGATAATGGTTGTTGCGTGTTGAGAAGCCAGTTTTCTGCTGATCATCTTCAGCTATCGGTTATCTGTAGATACCCGCTAGCAGCATCTATGGCGCTGAAAAATTTAGTATTTTCCATTTCTCCCAAAATCTCATCTATATTCGGAATTGGATATGAATCACCTGAGGTGATTTCATTCAATTTCCGGAAATCAAATCAGATTCGCCAAGTTTGCTTTTGAACTCCGGGACTACTATTAATGGTGAATTCCATCCACTATCACTTTCCGCAATGATACCCTGATTTACCGTCTCTTTAACCTGCTCTTGAACCTCGCGTTTGTGCGTTTTTGCCAACCTTTAATTTTTTAAGTTGATCGGTGTAACGTCCAACGGAGTGGGAATTCTGTGTACCGCCGCTGTCGTGGTTGTTAGTTTATCCCCTGGAAGGTGGAAAATATCTACGTAATTTAGACAGTCTGCGAATCTCGCCTGCACCTTCCTTCAAAAGACCTAAACGTAATTTTTCTAAAAGTAAATTTTTCTTTTAGACTTAATGAAATGAGAATCATCAATTATTTCCTGACGTAACCTAGTGGGTGCTTTAAGAAACACTGGCGCTCTGTACAACACTACGTTCTCTGGCGTAGCATAGACAACAAGGCACTTAAATATGCCGTCCTGGCACGTAACTAAACTTCTAGCACAGAATAACCCTGGATATAATTCTTCGTTCTCTAGTAAACGCAACCACTTCTCTTAATTGTAAACAAATTCGCAAAATTGAGGGACAACATTTTTGCTAGTCAATACAATGTCGCATGCACTTAAAAAAATCTTGACCTAATATCATTACTAAATTACTAGGAAGTACATCTGTTGCATAAAAATTATGATCAATAGTTTTATCAATAAATATATACTTAATCTAACTGTACCATATATGTTATTCCATGAATCTGTATTCTACGGTCTTTGATTGGGCATCCTGTTACTAAAATATCTGTTCGCACCAAGCTAATCTCTGAGACTGTGTCTATTTGCGCCAAAGCAACTTTATTTAAATGAATGGGCGATACTTTCACACAAAAATAACGTTTAAGGGAGCTGTCATCTTGCTTGTTACTCCAAATCTCAGCTGAGCCCCTATCAGCCATGACGTCGCACCGTGACTTCCCACCACGCTCGCAGCTACGAACCACATTTCAGTTGTCGCATTACTTTAGTTGGCTAACGAAGAACGTGCGAGAGGAGTCTCTCGCAGGTAACCTGTGAGGGATGTTCTCTCGCAGGTAAGCTGCGAGGGATGTTCTCTCGCAGGCAGAACCTTTTAGGAGAGATACGAAGGGGCTACCTTTGGGTATGCCTTTTCCTCTCCGTTTTTGAACTAAGGTTCCCACAAGCCGAGGCACCTCGGCCTGTTTTCAGAGGTGTATGTTCCGGGGTCACAGACCTTGGGCATACGGTAAGAGTTGTTCGCTATTCCAATTGGAATAGTCGGCCAGCTGCCTCCTGAACTGGTCGAGCCACGGAAAAGGGAATGCTGCGTCCCCACAGCAAGCTCCTCTCCCGCTATCGGAAGGGCGTGGAACAAGTACCCAATGCCCGACCTACCCGATGCAGGTTTTTCTAAGGTTTTTCCTGCATTTCTTTAGGCGAATGCCGGGTAGGATCCTTAAAATATAGCCCGGGGTGGCCCTGGGTAACCCTTGGCTACCTTCCTCTACCCTTCCGCATCCCCCCTTTCAAATCCCTTCCTATGCTATTAAAGGGGAGTTGCCCAATGTGGATCACCCTCATGTAGCCTGTTGCCCTAAAAAAAAATACTTTAGTTGGTTTAACCATCAATACAAGTCCGCGTTATTATTATTAAACGGCATTTCATTGTCAAGTTCACTTCCCAAATATTTATCGCACTGATCTATAACATTATTCTGACAACTGAGTGTTAACTCTTTGCGACATTGCGCAGAAACCTTATTAGCACTATTACATTGCGCATAAATATTATTATCACCATTACATTGCACAAATAAATTACTTTGGCAGTGTCACAATTCTGTGCATACTCTATCTGCGATATTACGCTGCGTCCTGCGCCTTCACACATTCGTGCGGTAACATTTATTTTAGGATCCATTAAAATTATTACACTTAACTTTACTTATAGTTTCAAACTCGGTCTCGCTTTTGACCTTGGTTTTGATATGGTACCAGTGCTTCGCTGAGCCCCTAGTTGTATGTTGTGCATTCGCCCCGACAACCTACGTCCTGAGAGCAAGCAGTCATGCATAGTAATTCGAAACGACTGCAAATTTCGAACCGACATTTTTTGACCTTCAAGCAGACGTATTATGCACATGTTTTTTACATTTGCCACTAATTCTCACTTTCAAAAGTTTTTCCAACGTTTAGCAAGCAAAGGAAAATGTCCAATGGTAACCACCTACAATTGTTTATGGTGTGTCCAACTAAACCACATCCATAACATTTCATTTCGGAACTCTTTTGTTCCTTTTTAACACTAACACGACTTGGAGATTGCTCTTTTCTCTGGCGGATATCACGCCTGTACGAACTACCAGGTTTTTCTTGCCTACGAGGCATCCATGACTTGTCATTTTCGCGAAAGCGCATTTATTGAAGTTCAGTTTCCTCCTGTAAAGCAGATTCTACAACTTGGGCCAAACTGTTTCCCCCTTGTTTAGATTTTACTTGATATCTAATTCTCTGGTCTGTGACACCTGCCACAAAGTTGCTTTCAAAAATGTACCTATTAACGCTATACCGCCTTTGACATACTCATTTTCTGGCAAACCTTCTGTTTCTTTCATCAGTATCAAGGTTTGTATACTCTCTCTACTTAGATTCATGGCCATCACATCCACTCTGAAGGCCCACTGACTAACAGTTTCATTCTAATGCTGTCTGCTAGTAAATAGTGTAGACGCTTAATAATCAAACGTTTTCTTAGTTAAATAATTTTCTTCGAGGCATGCCCACGTACTTCGTTTTGACCTAGCCAGTAATGTATTCTTAGCTTCGCCAGCTGACTTTGCTTATACGAATTTAAGTATGATATTATGTTTCGTAGGACGCGTAACACTCAGAGCTGCTTCCGCTCCCTCAATAAAAGATCTAAGTTCTGATGGGTTTCCTACAAAAGGACCCGGAATTAAATTAACCGCTTGTGTCGCAGCAATAAAACACTTCGGTATCATACCCTCGAGTTGATTGCCTATCATTATCCCCATATGCGTCGTCTACCCCATTATTCGACAATATTGCACAATAAAATTGATTTGGACAAGGTTCACCGTTTATAAAAATAAATGAAGGGTGGATCTGGTCTGGAAAGTCGCTCCTGCACGCTGAAATCCTCTGCTACGTTGTTCGCCGCTCTCGCCGTCTGCCGCTGATGATGCGAGTCTCGCCGCTCAAGCGCCGGCCCACCGGTGTCTCCCTGCACGCTGCACTCGCAGCTTGACGAAGAGCCGGCCCGCAGCTGATATTTTTTTTCTAAAAAAAAACTCGACTTAGCAGGGTCTGCAAGTAAAATGCAATTCACTGCTATGATATAGTAAGAAATCATATGGCTAAGAGTATTGGTAGAGGGTTATGTTAAATATATTTTCACACCTCTGGCAATAAACATTGGGTTCAGGTATTTATAGGTTGACAATTATTTGTTTCAGTCTTGTGGTAGCTTTCGTTTGAGTCTTTTATGGGTGTTTTTTTTGTCCTAGGTTTAATTTCTTTGCACTTTTACACTTAACTATATTTTTGAAAAAGTTGCTGCTTAGGCTGTGGATATAGTTTGTTATAAGTGGAACCTTTAATTCTTGGTGTATTTGACTGTTTCGTACGATTCACGGGCTGTTAATTGCGATACGTAGCACTTTATTCTGTATGGTTTGAAGTTTCTTGTGCGAAGTCGTAGGTGCAATGCTCCAAGCTGGGCAGGCGTATTAATGGGTCGGAGAATCGATTTATAAATTAGGAGCGAGGATTCAACTCGAAGATGATATCAGGAGGTAGAGCAGAGAGAGTCTTGTGTAGCACTCGTTTAGTTTTTTATGGATGTGGTAGCTCCAGTTCAGTTTTGCATCTAGGTGGACCCCAAGATACTTTTATCACTGAGTCCTTTGGATTCCATGATATTTCATTATTGTGCAGTCGGATTGTCAGTAGTAGAGTGTAGCGCTTGAATGTGAACATCTTTGCTTGGAATTTAGTAGTATTAATTTTTATTTTCCATTTATTATACCAATCACACTTTACATTTACTGCATTTAGAAAGTGCTGTACTGTAGTTCCTATTTTGGCGCTCTGTGTTAGTAACGCGGTGTCGTCGGCAAACATGGCTAGCGTTGAGTCGTTCACTGTGGGCACATCGTGTACGTAGAGGTTGAACAAGGTTGGTCCCAATATGCTCCCTTGGGGAACTCCTGCTTTTGTTGTTCTGATGCTAGATAGTGATGCGTTGTGCTGTCGGTCAGGAAGGATTCTATGGTTTTTATTATGTAATCCGGAATGTTTAATATAATCATTTTATACAAGTGTCCTTCCAGCCAAACCTTGTCGCAGGCTCTTTCCAGACTGCTGCTAAGTGCCCCGCGTGTGATGCCCGGAACGTGCTTCTGCTCCAAGCGATATCTCCTCTACCTCCGCCTTTGCGTTATATGAATCGCAGGCGTGTGAATAGTCCAAAATACCACGCTTTGCCACTTAACGTCGGTTAAGAATGTCACTGGCCAGGCGACAAACTCCGTCGCAAAGACGCACTCATTCTACCAATCCGATGCAGCTACGATGTAGTGTAGATCCTCGATATGATCCCAACATTGCTGCCACCATGTGATATCGACGTTGGGGGTCGATGAAATAGGAAGGAGGAAGAGTTTAGTAAAGGTGAATAGGAAATCGGTATCGTTGGTGTTCGCCACACCTGAGTGACAGTCGAGGATCTGATATCGGTCGGTTTCATAATAAGAGGAACGCTGACAAAATTTAGAAGACTACATTTATTGATATTTAAGCAGTCAACAACAATCTAGAAGATATGATAGAAATAAAGAAGGTGTAATAATAAGCTCAGTAGCTGTTCTTATTACAATGAAAGTAGGAGGTGAAGTTCGCCGGGACTGCGGAATTGCGGTGAACTTGAAGAGAACTTGAGAGGTGTTCACCTCCAAGAAGGATAGTTTGTCAAGGATTGACTATAGGAAAGAAGATAGGAAAGAAAGTTCTCCGGGATGTGGAGTCGTGTTGGAGGGCTGCAGGGAGACAGACTTGAACTCCAATATAGTAGAAATAAGGATTTATTATTTATTTTACAATCAATATCAATAATAAATTGAAGTTACAAAATTTGAGAAAATGAATCATCCGGGTGCTAAGCATACACCTGACTGAATCCAAATCATGAACTAACTATATGAGTAGCGCTGCAGGTTTTAATTCATCTGGGGCACGACCCATATTTCACAGATGAGGAATGAGGAATTCGCGAATCAGCAAAAACAAGCGTCAGAGCTCTGAATTGAGGCACCTTGCTTGTAGTTGCGACTGCTTGCTCCAAATTCCTCGCTTACTTAATACTACTTTCTTAATGCCACATTTCACCCCTCGGCTTGGGAAAAGTTTTTTCTTTTTAAAAAAATTTGTATCACTTATTCTATTTCTAATTCTTTTCTTTAACCTATGTGGGGTACTTACTTCTTAAATTAAACACATTTACAATTAATCTTTCCGTGGTGTCCTGCTAGCATTGGCGGAGAGACCACTTGCCCTAAAGCCAAAAAAGAAACTTCTGAATTTTACATTACAACAGCAGCAGCAACAACAAATACAAATAAAATGTAATACAATAATTTAAGTTGTGCCTGCAGTGGTGATGTGAACATACAATTTTGAAAATCATTGCTTCCTCTCTCTTTTATTAAGCTGTTTAATTCACTCACTTATTTATTCGTAGATCGTCCATAATGTTCACCAAATTCACAAATTTTGCTCAATAAAACACTTTTTTTAAACTTTCGCAACAATCATACTTGAGAGAAACTATAGGAAGGATATATCCATTGTTACAGTAGTTACAACATATAAGGTTACACAATACTGAGTCAGTGTTAACCTACCTCTATTTTTTTCCCTCTAGCATATGAGGTAGAAGGGACTAATGGTATATCTAATATACCAGATATATGTGGTGTTATCAACTTCTGTAACTCTGATAAAGGAAAATTGGGAAATTCCGTACCACTTGGCAGACTTTGGCTTTTCAATAATTTATTGATTATTAATTATTATTAGTTGGGCCTGTAACATTCCTTGTTGAGCACGCACAAATGCGTTTAATAATATTTCTAACGTTTGTTGTGGCTTTTCTTTAGAATCTAAATGATATCTAGTTATTAATTCTTTTAAATGATTTGCGTAAATAATTTTTTTACTTTAATATAATATAGAAATGATTCGCAATCAGAAAGCGTTTCATTCTAATCTGGAACAATATTCTGTCACTTTCTTGTTTAGGCTTTCCACGTAGGTTGTAAATTAACATAATTTACAACTTTCCATTTAACCTGATAAAAGATCCTACCTCATCGAAATATATCCCGGTAGTTCAATCAAACTCTTCTATGGTCTACAGCTTTTAGCCTTGTACCAATAGTATTAAAATAAAAACTCTTAAATTTTCCATGCTCCTGTACCTATAATAAGAATGCTCCTTTTAGTTATCAACCCCCATTAACCTTCATCCCCGTCAGCAACCTCCCTCTGAGGAGAAAAGTAATGTTTTATCTATTTTTATGAACAGTTTGTTTCTTTCTTTTCCCCATTTCCTGAATAACTGCATTTGGGAACATAACTTTCTTTATTTCAAATGGGCCTTTGATTACGAGGTCTAATTTATTCCTTGCCTCAGCCCGTGAAAACACTAAATCATTATCCTTAAAATTCACTTTATTTAATTTGGTATTCTGTCGTTGGATTTCCTTAAAATACATTAACCTATTTTTAGCCATCTGTTGGCAACTTTGCATCTTAAACTTTATACTTTGTACAATATCATCATAATTATATGACGGGGTGGATTTAATTTGTAAATATCCCGGTAAATTACATTTCCTTCCAAATAATATCTCGTATGGTGTAATTTTGGTAATCGTATGTGGAATTGTATTGTAAGCAAAACTCGCGAAAGGTATCCATTTATCGCAATCATACGTTTTAGGGTCACAAAAACATCTTAGGTAAGTCACTAAATTCTTGTGAGATCTTTCTAAACTCCCGTTACTTTCTGGATGATAAACTGTTGTCGTTAATTTTAAAAATTTTACAGATCCTTTTAAAAATATCTGACATAAAGTTGGTTCCTTGATCTGTTACTATGAATAAAGGTACTCCTTATATTAAAATAATATGATTAATAAAAGCTTCGGCTACTTCCTCAACTGTCTGATTACTAATGGGAATAGCTATAACATATTTACTTAAGTTATTTTGACATGTTAAAATATATTTATTTCCCCTTTCAGTTACTGGAAGAGGTCCTACTATATCTAGATAAATTTTCATCTATGGTTCTGCTTGAGTGCCTGTAACTTCTAATGGTTGTTTTACTTTATTGTTAATTTCCTTATTTACTTGGCATATTTTACATTTCTTAATGAAATTTACTACATCTTTCTCAATATCCGGCCATGTCAAGTATAATTTAATTCGATTAACTGTTTTCTGAATTCCCTGATGACCTCCTATTTGACAATTATGCATCTCATTGATTATATTTTGCTTTCTTTCCGTCGTAATTGTTTCTGTATCCACTGATAGGCATTCAACTGGATAACGACTTAGACAATCTTTGGTTCCAGGTCTATAACATATTTCAAAATCATACTCTGATAACAGAAGTCTCCAACGCAACAATCTCGAACTGGGGTCTTTAACATAGAAAATCTATGCCAGACCTTTATGATCGGTAACTAATATATAAGGGCGGTAGTGTTTACGTGTCCGTACAATGGCTAAACACTCTTTTTCCATTGTGCTGTAATTACATTCCGCTTTATTTAAAGTTCTACTAGCGAATGAAACAGGTTTATCTTTTCCTAATCTACCCTGTGACAAAATGGCACCGATTGCATATCCACTAGCATAAGTTGTTATTATAAAAAGCTGATTAAAGTCTGGATACTGTAAAACAGGTGCTTCTGTTAATTTCTGTTTTAAAATTTCTAAACTATTTTGCTCTACGGGTGTCCATTTTAATACGTTTTCACTTTTTAACAAATTAGTTAGGGGTCTAGCTATAGCGCTGAATTCGTCTATGAATTTCCTATAATATCCTGCTAGACCTATGAATATTCTAATATCTTTTGAATTTTTAGGAATGGGGAAATTTTTGACTGCTACTACCTTAGTCGGATCAGGTTTTACTCCTTCCTCGGCCACTAAATGTCCCAAGAAACTTAGTTGTGGTTTTTAAAATTCACATTTATCCGGTTCAATTTTGGTATTGTGTTTTCTCAGATGTCCGAAAACTTCGAGTAATTCCTTCAATGTCTCTCCTAAGACTAAAATGTCGTCCATGTAAACAAAGCATCTATCTCCTATACAATCTCGTAGTACAGCATTCATCATCCTCTGAAAAGTAGCTGGGGCTGCTTTCAACCCAAAACACATTCTGGTATAATGACAATGACCTAAATGCTGTTTTGCATTGGTCCTCTTCTGTAATAGGAATTTGCAAATTTTCGCTAGCGCAATCTAAAGCTGTAAATTACCTAGCTCTACCGATTTTATCTAAGATCTCTTGAATATTAGGTAAGGGAAAACTGTCTCCGGTCGTTACTTCGTTAAGCTTGCGAAAGTCTTTACAAATTCTTTTGCCAGAGGCATCAATCTTTTTAGGTACTATCAATAGTGGAAAATTCCATTCACTATTATTGTGCTTAATTCTTCCTTCGGATAGCATTTGCTCTACTTGTACCCTAACCTCTTCCTTATGGGCTTCGGCTATTCTATAATTTTTTATCGTGATTGATCTCCCTTTTGGGATTGTGGGTGTTGGAATACTGTGTTCCGCTGCTGTTGTACAAGTCAAAACGTCTCCTGGCAATCTGAATATATCAACAAATTCTGTACAGATTTCCTGTATTATATTCAAACCTTCATTAATGTGTCCTAATCTTAAATTTTCAAACATTAATTTTACCCTCTTATAGTTGTTTATTTCTTTTAATTTGTCTGCCTGAGTTAATAAAATAGTTGGAGGTTTTGTGACTTCTGGTACAGTACTTATAGTCATATGTTTATGAGTCAAATTTACAAGTAAACATGGAAATTCATTATCTTTACACCGTCTTAGCATCTGTTGCTCAATATACCTCGTTCCTTTTTCTTTAGTGGGGAATCTCCATATGGTCTCACAATATGGAGAAATTAAATATTTACTAGTAACTACAAAGTGGTTATAAGAAAGCCAATGTTGTCCAAGAATTACAACAATGTTCCGTGGTAACCTATCCATTAAATGGTACTAAACACTCGCGATGCAGTTATTCAGAGAAACCCAAACTGTTCCCTTTATTTTAAGTAACTCCTTTGGTAAGAGTTTCTTTATTAAATCTGCACGTAACGCCTCCTCCCGTATCAATAATATCCGAACGCCTATATCTACCAAGGAGCCAAATTTCAACTGTGCACAGTTCGTGAAAACTTCGCAGGGACCTATTTCCATTTTTCTCTCGAGGACGTCATCTCGAGTGGAGCATAACTTTGCTTCTGATAAACAAATTAAATTTATATACTCATTAACCAATGTGGTTGTCCTCTACAACTCATTGTTGTTCCCCTGACACCCCTCATTATTCTCATTAATTAATGCGGTTGTCCCCTTCAATCCATTGTTAACCAAGGTGGTTGTGTCCTGCAACCCCTCATAATTAATATATTCCATTGATACTTTTATTTTGGGAGGCGTCTTTACTCTATTTTACTGTGCAGTCCAGCATTAAGGCAACCTTCGACTGCTCAAGGTACCTTAACACCTGATTCCCGTATTCTAACAATAGCGTATTTGATTTCCATACATACTACATTTATCGCACTTCGCTTTCATCTTCTTCCGCGTGCCCTATGCACTGACAACAATAACATCATTTCGTTTAACTACGTGATGACACATTTATTTCTCTTTTAATTTGTTGTCCCTTATTACTTTTAAACTCGCTTTTCACCTGATGTGGTGAAGATATTTGACCCTTATATCTGTGGGACTTAATCTCACTTTCTTCAGCTAATTCTACTAACTGGGCCAAACTTTCGGGTACACCTTTTGATTTTATCACATATTTTATCCTTTCAACATGAAGGCCTGGAATGAATGTTCCTTTTAGAAATTCTTCTATTAATTTAATTCCACCTTCGACATAATTAGAATTATCTGTCTGTTCAAGTTTTTCAAGGCTTTTTCTTGTTTCGCGCCCAATATCAATAACTATTCTATCAATTCTTGATGCCCATTGGGCAATGGATTCCATTGGCCCTTGTTTGGCTGTAAATAAAATACCCGCATGATATTCTAATGTCCTTTTGACTAAATAATTTTCTTCTAGAATAGATTTCACTCTGCACCATGAATTTCTATTTGATCGCGCCAATAATCTATCCTTAGCATCTCCCGTGATTTTGGATTCTACAAATTTTAACAACAATGCTTGTTTGTTTGGGTTGTCTATTTCTATTGCGGCTTCTACACTTTTTGTAAACTCGCGTAAGTCCCTGGGATTTCCGTCAAAAGTTCGTGATATTAACTACACTGCTTGAATAACGGAAATATACTCTGATTCTGTTTCATCATCTGAATTACCAATGCTGTCATTATTATTATCTGCCATGATGGTATGGACTTACCAAAGTTCCGAAGGGTAAGGAAGAATGAATGTGCTGGATCCGATCACCTTCAGCTCTTCAAGTCCGCGCTGACCCTCTTAGGCGGCGGTCGGTCAGCAAACGAAGTTACGGTAGACCAAGGGTTGTAGTTCCGGGCGACGCGTCACTCCCTTCTCGCGGCGACGGCTGCAAAGCGGTGTCGCTGGTTACCTATCGAGGAAATCGCCAACGTCACTGGTGCCAAGCCTTGATCTACGGAATGCAGCTCACAGGATTCCCAAGTAACAGCGGCCTACTGTGTACTGCAGAGCGTGGTTCCTCTGTAAGGCTCAGAGTAGTAAACTTTCGTATGACTTCTGAGTCTCTCTGCCCTGAGAGTGTCCTAGGAGCGCTGTCTCTCCACAAGCCAGTACGCCTCAGATAGTAGCGAATGGCTGTCCTGAATATCCCAAACGCTGCCACCATGTAATAATAAGCTCAGTAGCTGTTCTTATTACAATGAAAGTAGGAGTTGAAGTTCGCCGGAACTGCGGTGAACTTGAAGATCCAGTTGAGCGGTGTTCACCTCCAAGAAGGATAGTTTGTCAAGGATTGACTATAGGAAAGAAGATTGGAAAGAAAGTTCTCCGGGATGTGGTTTCGTTTTAGAGCTAAGTCCAACTTTCAGGACGGCGAGGAAGTACTGGCTGCAGGGAGACAGACTTGAACTCCAATATAGTAGAAATAAGGATTTATTATTGATTGTACAATAATAAATTGAAGTTACAAAGTTTGAGAACATGAATCAGCCAGGTGCTAAGCAAAAACAAGCGTCAGCGCTCTGAATTGAGGCACCTCGCTTGTAGTTGCGACTGGTTGCTCCAAATTCCTCACTTACTTAATACTACTTTCTTAATGCCACATTACAAAGGACTAGAACATAGAATAGTTCTAGGTGGACGAAGGGTTGAACGGACGGAGGGATTCTCCCAACTTCGCCATCAGCTATATGCTAAAATAATGGAAGGTTCGAGAGAGCCAAAATGGCCGCCTCTTCCCCTTCAAGTCACGCCATGCAAAAGAAGCGCTGAGGCCAGCATCCCACGGTCTGTCCAGGTCTCGAGCAACATGAGATCCTGACACAGCACCTACTCAGGCCAACTCAAGAAAGATGGTCACGTACATATATGACAATATCACTCCAGTCTGGCGATAGTAGTGACAGAGATCACAACCGTTGATCGAAACGTTACTCACTCTTAAATAATATTATTCAAAACGTATTTCTGTTATACGGGCCGTTCATTTTTTGTGTTATTGTCTTACAGTCGTCAATTATGTTATTTTTATATTCTAGTTAACCGTAATTATAATTTCCACAAATATATAGTTTGTTATGGAATGCTGTCTGTCTATACTTTCATATTAAAATATATTTTTTCTATATTTTAATAATACGTGTGTTAATTTCTACTTCAGCATAATAAATATTCCAGGTAAAACTATGGAAGTGTATCTTCCAACAGATAAATAGAGTTTTTTATGTATAGACTTCAGAGAGTTAACTTTTGCCAAAAAGAAACACGATTCACAGAGCCGGTTAAGAAATTAAGAATGTCCTTCCAAGTATGCTTGATATTCCTCGAGGATAAATATAATGAAGACAGATTGAACTTGTATTTATTATATTTAACACCTATTAACCATCGGTTAAAATTATACTTTCAGATTTTTTAAACTATATTTTATATTCTTGTCTGATACAGCCTTCTGTGTGATTTAATCCGTGTACATTACACAATGAAGATAAATGTGTGCTAACTTACATTTGAACAAGTAACGCTACGAGAGGTTGAGACTTAGACATCGTATAAGAATTTTCTTCGAAATAGTTGAAATTTTATCCCACTATTCGTTTCCGTGAAATTTTGTTGTACTTTGTTTCTTTTATATTGTGGATAATAACTTATGTTTTTTGAATGAGCACTACGCAGTTTCTTCCTAACTCAGCCGAATACTTCGCGCAGAGCCGAGGTGCAGACTCCTCTTACACCTACTACACGTGATTGCTGGGGGGACGGGGGCGGCAAACGCAACAATCTCGTCATCAAACTCATTTTCATCATATACACTTACGTTTTCTTTATTATTATGCCATAACAATCACCATCTACTGATCTCAATTAAAAATGAATCCAAAACGTCTTCAGGTTTGCTCGCTTTAAAGGTTCAAAACTAGCACTTTATTTGTAATGTTGTAGTGTTTTTAGAAATTTTTATCGAAATTAATTATTGAAGTAAAATTATGCAAAGTTCCACAGTGAATACTCAAGTTTGCATAAATTTGCTACATAATTTGATCGATAAGTTCACAAATATTGCACGGATGAACACTGTGAAATGATTTTACTGAAGTGGCTCAAAAAATAAATGCTGAACCAGACTTTCCACCAAGAAGAAAACGGACACAACTTCTTTTTGATCAACGCGATGAAGTTATATTAGGCCCTATCATCAATTTAAAGTAGTCTAAAAAAGTCTAGATCTCATATTAGCTTCCTTAAAAAATAGATTTGAAGAGATAAAAACCTTAGACGACGTGTTTGTCTTTTTCAGTAGTACATTATTTAGTTACCCCAAAGAAGAATTGACGATATATTGTAAAGATATAGCTACATCTGAAAACTGAATGACTATTCAAGGAATGAAGCTGACAATTACAATGAAATTAACGCTTTAAAGTTACATTATCTAGAAAATCAGTCGAGTGATCCACACACACACTTTTGCAATATCTTTTCACAAATTATTTAATGTCAACTTTTCCAATCACGTCAATGGCATTAAGAATATTTCTTACTCTTCCAGTTATAGTTTATTTATTACTTATTTACAATCTACTTTGCAATTAAGTAATAAATAAATTACATGTATTTATTAATGTCTTGATGAGATACAGCCATTGCTATTTTCCCGTTAATCTTCAATTTTGATTGACGAGGTCCTGTGGCCAATTCCGCTTGAGTCTTATTGTTATTGGCGCTTGGTTTGCCAGATGTTAAAGAGGTCGTTTTCGTGATCTTCTAATTTAAAGCTGTATTGTCTTGCCTGTTTTAATATTTCGGTGGTAACGTTTGGTATTCACTATGAATAGTATAGTTACTGACAGAGCACGGTGCATCCACCAGCATTCGCAGAGTCTTCGATTTAAATCTCTGTAGTATCTTGGTGTGAGATGCCTTTGCACATCCCCGTACGTCCATACGGGCTTTAATATTATTATGCATAATAATATAGACAAAATAAGTGATAATATAAATACCACACAACGTTTCTGGGATCATTGTTTCTCAACTGACTAGTGCACTTGTGTCGCTCTAGGATCTTCTTAGTACCTGAAGAAATGGATAAGGATCTCAGAAACGATGAGTAGTATTTATACGAGGGTGAATCAAATGTAAACAGGACTTATTTTTTTAAATATTTATTTTGATTTTAAACGCACAAACAATCATAGTTTATTTTTCTACATAATCTCCTGATTTATAAACACCTTTTTCCCAGCGTATAGGTAATTTTTTAATTCCTTCCACGTAAAAAGAGTCAGGTCGTGTTTGTAGCCAATTGCGCACATATGCTTCAACCTCATTATCGCTGTGGAATTTTTGCCCTCCCAAAGCTTCCTTGAGAGGACCAAAGACATGGAAGTCGCAGGGAGACAGGTCTGGACTGTATGTCTCCCAACCCAGTTGCTCCAATTTTTGTACGGTCAGGGCTGCTGTATGGGGGTGAGCATTGTCATGGAGGAGAATCACTTTTCTCATCGGAAGGTCTCGTCTTTTGCGGCGATATGCAAGTCTGACCTCAGTCAAAATTTGGCAGTAGTATGCCGCATTAATTGTTCTGCGCTCATGCAAAAAATCAAGGTGCAGTAGGCCACGCTGGTCAAAAGAAACGGTAGCCAAAACCTTGCCAGCCGATAATCGTGACTTGGCTTTCACTGGTCCGGTTTCTCCTTTCTTCCTCCACTCCATACTCGCTTGTTTCGACTCAGGGGTGTAGTGATGCACCCACGTTTTATCACAGGTGATAATGTGAGAAAGAAATCGTGCAAGAAGACGCTCACACACTTGAAAACGATTCAGTTTCTGGTCAACTGTGAGAAGGCGAGGAACCCACCTGGCACACACCTTGCGATACCCTAGCTCCTCTGAGAGTATAGAGTAAGTACTCCCATAACTTATTCCAACCTCAATTGCAATATCCGAAGTTGTTAGACGCCTATCACCTTCAACAAGTTGACGAAGACTGTCGATGTTGCCCGCTGTAATGCTAGTGCGGGGTCTGCGGTCATGGCTCTCATTTTCAACACGTTCACGGCCCTCCACGAACTGTTTATGCCAAGCAAACACTCTAGCTCGCGACAGCGTCTCTTCCCCGAACTGTGCAGTCAATCTTCTCAAGATTTCGGCCGGTTTTACACCTTCTGCAGCTAAAAACTTGATAACAATACGTTGCGCAATAGAGGGAGGTACCTCCTGCTCGGACATCGTAACGATGGACACTGAGCGAGTCTATGATGATGAGTCACGTGCTTCCCCCACTCCTGACAAACCAACCTAACAGCCAATAACATCGGAACGTTCTTCCATCACTATTGCGCGCGCAGGTCCAAAAGTCTCGTTTATATTTAATTCACCCTCGTATTATCACTTCTTTTGTCTGTATTTGGCTATCTTTCTCATTATTAAAAGCAAGAAAAGCTCAATTTAATTGTTGGTAGTACATACCTTATTAATTATAATCTACCCACTCCATTTACGTAAGTTTTAAATCATTGTACAGAGCATTACTAGGGGTCTAGTACAAAATCTACACATTTGCCTGAAGCACGGTTCCCCGACAACATTGTCCCGATTGCCGTTTGCACAACACAACACGACATTATCTCGATTATCGTTTTTCCCAACAGGTCTTTTTCCCGAAAGGAGCGTTTTTACGAAATAAAGAATATTATTATTGTAGAGCACTTAATACGTTAGCTGTCTTTTTATACATGATTATTATTGTAAATTAAGTTACTCATGAATGCGTGGAACACGTATCACTTAAGACCCATGAACAGTTCCAAAAACAGGACTATTGCAGTGCAGATTAAACGAATAAAACCCATGATGTATTTTCACATTATTATGATTATCACTGATTATGTATGTTTTATTTTATTTATGCTGTTGTTCTCAACTCATGTAATCCTATGTTTTATTTGAATTTCAGAAGATGACTATGGCTCTTTCAGAGGTCATATGTATATTGACAAAGATTAAATAAATTACTTTAATAGAAACTGGAGGACTTGTTCGTTTGTTATTAATTTAATATCTATTTAATGATTTTTGGTTGAAAATAAATTTGCGTTTACTAAATTTATCCCAAACGGACGAATATTTTACTATGATATAAAGTATTAGACTATAATTTACTAATAAATTCACCAACTCACTTTTGAAAGTTAGTAATACATGTCCTATTCACAAAAGAAGGAAAATATGTTCAAGTGTCTTATCGATACAATTCTTCGTTGGACTTGTATAGAAGTATCCTAGTTGTTTTTAGTCTTTAAACAATACATATTAGACTCTGCTTTCATACTATTTGTCTGTTTGTGTGTGTGTTTCGTTGTAAACATTAGTTTCGTACATGCATCTTGGCGAAATTTTAATTTGAAACATTTTAAATTAATTATAAAATTATATATATTTTCCAACATAAGGTGTTGAATATCTTACTTAAATATAGCCTACCAATAGAATAAGTAATATAGGCTACATAAAAAAGAAAAACTTTACACGTACAAGATCTTATCTTTGGCTGATCAAATATAAAAGTTATGGATAATATTTGTCAAAAACAGAACCTTGTGGTACCCCAACACTTGCATGACACCTGTTGAAACTAAATGTTTCTCCAGATGAAGTTTTTCATTGTGACTCATCATTTCCTGTTTGATGAGTAAGACCTAAATCACATATTGGACATATTAGTACTTCCACAGAATTTAATTTTTTCCCTTCTAATATATTGTTATCTACATAGTCAGATGGTTTTGAATGAATTACAGAAAATTCATAAATTGTGACATTTATTACTGAATTCATCTTCTAATAAACACGACCTGTTTTCCCATAATTCACAGATTTGTATATTAGAAAAATATTATGCTTATATCAAAATTTATTTTTATTTTTCACAGCTTCAATTCAAGGGCCATTTAAAGTTCCAAAACAGAAACTTACATTCACATTTTTCAACATCACAGAAGGTTCATCCCCATCCTGAAAACAAACAGAAGTTTCTACAAGAGGAGGTACATTTCAAATCATAGGCCATGATAACATCCTTCCTTGCTAATTATCAATTTTTCATATCAGACCAGTTCATCATGTGATGACACAACTAAGCATTAATATATTACTACAGCAGCTCCATGTACCACAAAATGATGTCCTGAGTGAGATGTACTGTTCCATCTACGTATTCTATTACTTTAGTAATTTTTCACAGAAATGAATTGATAAAGCATAACTGTCTTGGATTGGATAAAACAATACACCACAGAACTTCCTTCATTACAGATTTCAATTCTTGTAACCTGAGTTAATCCTAATATATATTTATATTAGTAAACATTGTACTGTGTGAATGCTGTTTCACAGAAATTATCAATAGTTTATAATACACATAATAACTCATGAATAATAACAGCAAGGAATATATCAGTTGTGTTTCCTCTGTCAGTATTTTATAGTAAAATAGAAATTTCAGTAGCAATCAACAGATTATAACAATTCTGTTGAGGACAATTGCAACAATCGTTATCACAAAAGAGGTTCAACAAATTTGACATGGCTACAGAAGAAAGATAAGGCGATGGTAATCTGTAACAAGCAGATTTGTATTCCTCTATGTCAAATGAGGGCAATGTTTCAGAAAGTTAATGAGTTTGAACTGGGCATAATCATCAACCTTTATGAAGGAGAATTTTCTTATAATGAAACCACATCTCATATGGAGTGAACAGCAGCTCAGTGATGAGAGTGAGTTTGGAAGCAGTGTGCTCAAGAGAACCAGACAACTTCGAATTCCAGGAGTTGGCACTGAAAGGTGATGTGAGCACATAATGATAGACATCTGGTCTGCATGGTGGTGAAGGACCATTGAGCTTCATCTTGACAGTTCAAAGAACTTTTGTTCCCTGCTACAGGTGTATCATTGTGTGCTTCAACAAGTTGTCAACATTTCCTGCACAGTTTCTTTATATAGAATTCCTGTGATGCAAAAACATCGGCACCTGAAGTAACAACAGTTTCATGGACATAGAGAATGGCGTGCAGATGGCAACAGGTGTTTTTTCCTTACGAATTACACTTTAATTTGGGGCTCCGTGATGGCTGCATAAAATAATGAATTTAGAGTATTTACCTTGCACAATGTATGCTATCCAGACTAAACAAATCCCCAGTGCTGCATATCATGTATGATCATATTCACAACAAATTGTGGGTAATCTTTACAGCAACCTGCAAATCAGTGATGTGTTAGAGTCTGAACTCGTTCCCTTTCATCAAGGTATTCCTGGAGCTGTATTTCAACAGGACAATGCCTGTTGCTAGGAATGATCAAGACTTGTTTTCAGCAGAACAGATACTCCTTCTTCCATTGCCTACCTATTCGCCAGATATGTAGCCAATTGAACATGTATGGGATTTTGTCGGTCGGCATCTTGTTCGTGATTCTTGTCCCATAGCTACTACATATGAACTATGGGTTCATATACAAACCGTCTCAAATGCTCTTCCTCAGTCACATATATATATCTGTTTGATTCCATGCCAATTCATATAGCAGAACATATTAAAATGTGTGGTGGCTTCACCAAATACTAGTTTTTGACATGTAATGTAGTTTCTTTTACATTGTAATTTTAATAAGTAATTTTTATGAACACAGGTCATTTGTACATTAAATTTCATTCAGTTAAAACACATTCATGGTGTTTCAATTTATACAAACATGAGCTTAATGTGTGTAATTATCATATAATATGAATTAAGTTAAAAATCTTACCATATTTGTGTTATGAATATATTTTCAGTGTATTTTTTACTTAATTTACTTAATTGGAACAATAATCTTCTCTCAACTATGGGAAAACTATTAATATTATGATATCAATCATTTATAATAATCCTGATTCCTTCTTTTTAAAGCAAGTACTTATCATATCTCTTTGAATGAAAAACAAATGTGTGGAACAATATATTAAATAGAACTTTTTGTATGAGAAAAATAATAGTTTGTGTGTGGTAGTTGTTGTACCATAAGTTTAAATTTCCACTGACTAATCTACAGTCAACAAAAGCATACTTACTGACCAAGAGTATTACATACTACAAAACATCTCACAGTTCTCTCTAATTTTGCACCTCATATTTCTCATTAAATAAATATTACAATATTGATAATATATATTTTACTATTTTCTATTATTGTTGTAATCAATAAACATAACATAACTTTTACCCCACTTCATTCTGACATGCATTTTTGTAATCTTCTCTACACTGTGCTGCTGACATCTTTCAAATTCCAATTCTATGAATCAATAGCCATCTTTCTGGTTCCTAATTATCTTATAAGTTGTAGTTAAAACTCCTATTGTTCATCAGCTATCATCACTAAGTAAAATACACCCTTGCTAAAATTCTTCCAAAGAAATTTCTTACATGGTATATTCATTCTTGTCTTTCCTAACCAGAAACTTTCAACACTTGCAAACAACTTGCTAATATGATCAGGAATCACTGTGAAATATAACTTTTTATTTTAACTTTTACAGGCTCAAAGTAAACCTGCAGTTCGTTTACAAACTTCTGGATCACGTAATTCATCAAAAATTCCATTTAATGCACCAAAGAATGTTCTTTATATGTTTGACAGAATTTTAGAACCTATATTTTTGGAAAGAGGAAATGATGACAGCAAAATTATTTTCAAGCTGCCAACAGAGTATTTGGTGAGTATAAAAACAATTACAATTTTATTCAGGTAATAACTTCTTGTATAACTTCAACTTTCAAAGATACTAGTACTTAATTTGTCAGTAAAAGTCAACAAATATCATGCTTTTGAGTAATTCCTATATATCAATATTTGTTCATAAATTTAATGAAGAGGTAGGTACCTTTTTCTGTGTAGTAACCACTATGTGAAATAGATTTGCAATTCTATTTATCTATATAATTTAGGAACAAAAGAGAAATAGAATTTCACTTTATGTAATGTGAAGGAACTATACTATGATGAACAGAATATAGAATTCAAATTATTGGAG
The DNA here is from genome assembly GCA_037074705.1 of Zhengitettix transpicula. Classification (NCBI taxonomy): domain Eukaryota; kingdom Metazoa; phylum Arthropoda; class Insecta; order Orthoptera; family Tetrigidae; genus Zhengitettix; species Zhengitettix transpicula. Next base: position 179,700,362 of record CM073591.1, on the reverse strand, counting down.
ATATTATCCACTTTCTTCAGAAAAGATAGTCTTCTGGGAGATGGATAGGAACTGAAATAAGATATATTTTGATTAATTTATGGAATGCAGTAGACGTCTACTGAGGAAATAAGATAAGTCAAAAATACAAATATAAAAATACATTAATAAGTACCAAGATAAATAGTAGGGCGTATTATTGAGGTAGATTGTGATATCAGTATCTGCTCCACTTGTGATAAATCATGGGGGAGAACTGAGGACAGCTACTGTGCATAACCACTGAAAAGATGGAAAGAGTGAAAAGAAAACAAAGATGGCTTGTTCATTCCAACCTCTGTGGATTTATCATATGGCGAACTTAGGCAACTCACATATGTTCCTCTGCAGTGGTGGCTTGTTGCTAAAATTAGTGGGGGTGTTGCTCCAGAAAATGTTTTAGGCTTTGTTTTAAAATTGTGTAAATGATAATAAACATGTATAAAAAGAAAATGTGATAATTCTAAAAGGACAAAATAAAACCTAAATTGTTACAGTTCAAGCTCAATCTATTAATTGAAAAATGAAATCCATTCTTATTGCTTTTAATGTTTGCAAAACGATGAATATCTGGATGAAAACACTGTCAGCTCTGCAGGAATGACAGTGATCTTTCATGCTCACATCCTATGTTTGTTGTGCACAACAGTAAAACACCTCACCAAGAGCACTTCGAAGCACACAGTTCCATACAATTTTTTTGTATCTTCTTAAAAAACTGGGGAATTCTATTGACATTAAGTTTAAGAATTTTGTATTGCACAAGTATATGAAGAAAGAAATAAAGAAAAAATTATTAATTATATTAAATGTTAGCAATAATAGCAAGAGGAAATGATGGGCACTGCAGTTCTGCAGTGTCTATATGTGAGTCACCACTGCTCCTCTCTGTATTTTACTTCACAATCTTGATTTAAAGTCAGCACTTCTGGCTATTACTCAGCAAAAAATTTCACCCTGAAAAACATTGAATATCTCTAAAGCTTAGGTGGTAAATTACTGAAGAAAGAGGAAAGAAAAAATTAACCTAGCATTGTAAAGCACATTGGAATAATTTTCATCCTTTTCTTGAGAAAAGTAGTGGAAAGCAATGGGTGAATTGAATAAAGATAGATTGAAAAGACACTGTATAACTTAATCTGGCATTTTTTAAAAGAAATTAAATACAATGTTTCTACTTCTAGCCCCCACGATATCAAGCTGTGGATTCATCAGTAATTGATAGGTTTGGTGAAGATCCAAATGTACAAGGTATTAGTGTCAAACCAATCAGTCTCCCAGACCTTACAATTCCATCAAAATTGGGTCGCAGAGAGAACTTTTCTTTATTTTTACCAGCACACAGAAGAATGGCTGTACGTCTAATTGAAACTTTTATGGGTAAGAATATTTTTACAATTTTTTTTTATTCAGTATATATTTTATATAATATTTTTGCATAAGCAAATTATATGAATTGTATCCAAAAAATTAGCTCACAAAATATTTAAAACTTAGGTTTCAAGCAAACAGTTTGTATTATTTGAGTGTGAAGTACTTGAAAAAAGCTTGAGAAGTCATAGTGAAGACATAAATTGTGAAGTTAAATAATTTAAATGCTACATGAAATAAGGAAACATTAATGTTATAAATTAAGGATATACTTTTGTTTTTCAAATAATATAATTTCCTATACAAATAATTTAATTATTATTTAAAACCACAGAGTATAGCTATCATTACTACAATAATTAAGTAAAAAAAATAATTGAATGTAGTACCTTTGCTAAAGATGATATTATGCACTTGAATAGCAGTGATATAATTTATGTTCACAAATTTATTTAATTTCTAAGAAAAAGTTGAGTAATGATATTTATATTTTCATTACTTAATTTGTTGTTTATTAATTTATTTTACTTTATTTATTCAATCTATAGATCAAACAAAATTATATGGGAAATATCAGTATTCCTTAGATACTAAAAGCACATCTCACAGAAAAACTCATGCATATATATTGTAACATAATATTTTATCCAGAACTGTATTTAATTATATTATTACAAATGATTATTTCATACAGTTATAACAAAAGAAAATTCAGACATATTAGATTATAGGCCTAAGCATATGAATATAAATACAGACTGCTAACTACTATAGGATAAAAGCAGTGATCCTGACAAATTTTGAAGGCAATATGGTTATGTCTCAAACCTGTTTATATTGTTGAACTGATGGGCCATCACAAAAAAAAATATTTCTGGCTTTCTACTGCCTAGCCATAAAAATAATTTGAATATCTAGGAGTGGAGTTGACTAGAAAATGAATCGTGGCACCTAGTGGTATTTGGAATACTATAAATGAATGATTTTACTATAGCACTGCTGGGATAGTCTTTGTCAATACTATTCAAATGCAGGCCATGGCTTGTATGCTATTCTCTTTTAGGGTTCAAGTCTACAAAACTGGCATTTAAAGAAGACTTGTAGTTATGAGCTGTCATGTCTGCATAGAAAAGTTGTATTAATTACTTTTATATTCTGGGTTCAATATCAATAAACAATTCAGGTGAAATTAGTTTAATCAACAATTTATTCAAGCATTCTACCAAAGAACTGAACTTGACAATACTCAAAGTTTATAACATAGAGATGTTATTTCTATAACATTGGATGCTCTGTACTGAAAAATCCAAACTTACATCACTGCTTACAATTCAAATGTATGGCAATACACTACCATTACCTTTTTATTATGATGTAGATTTAAATAATTTTTTTAAGTGTTTCACTTCAGTTTTGTTCCTTCCACATATGATTACATAAACTTGATTAGTTGAGCAATGGATAGAGTTAACAATTTATGATGATGGAACACCAAGTTTCTCAATTTCTGTCACTTTAAACAAGGATTTTTCATTTATTTAGCTGGCTACAATAGTGCTGCAACTCAATTTCTTATTTTGTTTCTGATTTTATTGTTTTGATACAAACAGTTTTTGTGAATCCTGAATTTTCACTTAGAGTCATCATTTACATAATTAGGTTTGTTACAAAAAAAGAAACATTTTTAATTTCCCCATGTTGGCCTTTAACTAAAGAACAGCTTACACATTTTGATTTTACATCTTCTTCTAAGTTTTAAAGTTCTTGTTCTCTATATTTCTTATAGATATTTCCTCAAGTATAGTTTTCAGCACTTTAAATAATATTTTTCTGCATGGCAGTATCCATCCTGAAGCACCTTTTACCACTTTTACAGATGTTCACATATGAGCACGTAATAGCAATTGTGTCCAGAATTGCCAAATTGGGCACAATCTCAATCCTTTATAAGCTTTTTTTTTTTGCAGTTTATACATTATGTACAATTGATATTCATGTCATTAGGGGAGAAATTTTCACTGTATATATAAACCCTCCATTGTTAAAACTTATTGTCTTTTTAATAAATCTGTTCATTAATAATAAGAAAGATTGCCAAATACAGACAAAATAAATGATAATATAAATACCACACAACGTGTGGTGCATATGTGTCGCTCTAGGCTCTTCTTAGCACCCGAAGAAAGGCACAAGGATCCTAGAACCATTGTGAGGTATTTATATTATCACTTCTTTTAACTGTATTTGGCTATCTTTCTTATTATTAATTTTCAATGAGACGTAATTTTTTAAATTTCTAATCTGTTCATTGTCCATTATAATACTTTTAAATCTATTAAGTTGCTGTAACATGAAACCCAAGAAACTTTAATTGAAAAATATTTAATTTTATACATGATTTATGATGATCTGTTTCAGGTATGCGTACATTTGAAGACTTCTTGTCTGTTTCTGTATATTGCAGAGACAGAATGAATCCTTATTTGTATGTGTATGCACTATCAGTTGCCATCTTACATAGGCCAGACACACAGACTTTGCAACTTCCACCGCTTTCAGAAATTTTCCCTGATAAATACTTAGATGGTGGAATATTTTCACAAGCTAGACAGGAAGCTGAAGTTGTGCCAAGTGGATCTAGGGTAAAATACATTAAATACAATATTGAAAAGATACTATTATTTATTTTTGTATTATACCATTTATTTATTCTGAAATTGATACACTTAAGTTTTTCATTTGCATTTAATCATTACAGCTTTTTGGAATGTGGGGCTACATTTATTAAGAAATTATTTTTAACTTATAAATAAACAACAGACAATTTTCTTTAAATAAATATGTTTTTTTCTGACTTCGAATTGGCTGTTGTTTATTTATAAATTGTCTTAATAGTCAGAATATATCATTCTAAAATTGTTTTTCAGTTATAAAAGTATGAACTCATCCAAATTGGTCTATAATTATTCTATACATATTAGCCAAATATTAATGTAGTATAAATAAATTTTGTGTAGAATATTTATAGAAGAATTTGGTAATGTATGAAGCTTATTTACACCATTGTATATTTGACAAAGTCCGGAATTGATGATGACATTTTGTGTTAACTATTATGTTTATTGTTAATAAATTATTTCTGATTAATTTGCACAGTTAATACATTTCTAATTATATATATATATATATATATATATATATATATATATATATATATAATTAGTAAGGATATGACATTGTCAAAAATATATGCAATATTGGTATGGAAAGGAAAGAGAGATAGGTTGTGGCGTACCTGAAAGTAAAGTGCAGGGTATCCATATCTACAAATTTTCGGAGGCTCTCAGTCTTCTTCTTCAGACTGCAGTCTGCAGCAGGCCAGTGCACGGAATGGTGTATCATATATATATTTTGTAATACGCAAATAAGAAGACCAAATTAAATGAACTGATTTGAATGGCCACACGTTGAGGCGTCATAAATGTAATACTCAATAATAAGAACAATTAATTATCTAATGATGGAGCATGAATAAAACATTTATTGCAACTGACCCAACAATTAATTTATTTATAAACAAATACTTTACATTTATAAAACAATTACTCACTGATCTTAACAACTAAATTTTTTATTGTAAATAAATTAGGTTTTCTCCTTATCTCAGTGTCTTTACTGGGGCTTTTAAATAAAGAATATTTATTCCCCTTTTAAACAATCAATTTACAGCTTACTATTAACAAATATTTTTAATAAAAAAAATCAAAATGAAATCGAAATCTGACGATATTCTACCTTTAATATATCATTTACACTTTAATTTAAATGGTTTTTAACTCACTGTGTTGTACTGGTACCAGGGCAATTGGAAAGGTTCAACAACACACTCTCACTTCAAACAAATTACGCACAGGCCATTTTACACTGAATTTACACTTTTTTTTAACTGCACCTTGCAGGATTCCTCCTCGTTGATTCTCAAAATAGAACAATCAGAGACCTTTCTGAACAAATATCTGGATTGACGCTGTCATTTCTTACTACTTTTAATATTTTAGATCCTCTTGACTCTACGTCCACTCTATCATTTTTGACTGCCAACTGCTACATTTTAATTATTCTGTACTCAGAAATGTCTCGCCGCTGACTGCTCAGTCCGCCAAGTCACGTGCGCCAGGTCCAAGCAATACCTTGCCTGTTCATATTCTTGTCTGTTCTTGTATCTTTGTGTGTTTTTGCTGGTAACAATTCCATTTTTTTTTTTTTTTTAGGGCAACAGGCTACATGAGGGTGATCCACATTGGGCAACTCCCCTTTAATAGCATAGGAAGGGATTAGAAAGGGGGGATGCGGAAGGGTAGAGGAAGGTAGCCAAGGGTTAACTAGGGCCCCCGGGCTATGGTTTAAGGATCCTACCCGGCATTCGCCTAAAGAAATGCAGGGAAAACCCTAGAAAAACCTGCGTTCAACAGTTTATAATTATTAACTCTTAATTGCAAAATGAATAGGAGAAAGGTAAGAATATGCTTTATAAGAATCAATAAGCTTGGTCATACAATTATGCACAAAGTAAAGCATATTTTCAATGTGTGGAGATGGAAGGAAGAAGAAGGGAAGATTGAAATTATTTGGCAGAGTTGGAACTTCAACCTGGATATTCTGCTCCCTACAGAACACAGATGTTTTACCAATTAAGTCAGAATGCCAACTACCACACCTAGTGAATACAGTCATTCTTATTATGTGTAGAGGTGGAATGGATAGAGAAGAGTGAAGGGTTAGGGGCACATTAAGGAACTTTAATTTGGTGATGAAGTTACATTGGATCTTGGATAGTTGTAGGCCCGACCCTGCTGCATATTTTCAGTCTTTCCTTCTTCTTCTTACCATCTCTATGTATTGAATATATGGGTTTCTTTTAATGTAATTCTATGCCCAAGAATGTGCTTTCTTGTAAAGAATATTCCCACCCTTCTCCTATTCATTTATAAATACATCCATATTGTACAAAATTCCAGTTATGAAATAAAAACCCATGTTATCAGAAAAAGTAATACAAAGAATTTGTATTTCTAAGTGTAAAAATGCTATAAATTATTTTAAAATGAAAAGTTTATTTGTTTTAAAATTAACAATAACAAAGGTAGCCAAAAACAGACAAAAGGGGATGATACAAATAATGCACAACATTTCTGGAAGCCATGTTCCTTTCTTCTGGTGCTAGGAAAACTAAAAAGCACAAGAGCCTAGATCAACATAACTGCACAAGTCATTTGGCAAAACTCAGTTTTGAGTTTACTGACTTCTACAGTTGGCAAAACTCAAAAGCTTCCTTTCTTTCACTTAACCTTGAATACCTTGAATTTTGAGTTTTGGCAACTGTAGAAGTCAGTACACTCATAACTGAGTTTTGCCAAATGACTTGTGCAGTTGTGTCACCCTAGGCTCTTATGTTTTTTTAATATTCTTAGCATCCAATGAAAGATACAAAGCTTCCAGAAATGTTATGTGATACTTAAAACATTACTTCTTTTGTTTGTATTTTGCTATCTTCCTTATTATTATAAATTATTTTAATGGTAATTTAGACCAGATCAATATTTTTAAGATTGCCTTTTTGATTATATTTCAACAAAGTGAAAATATTGCAGATCTATCACATAGATTATAAATCAATTATATCATATTTTCAGATACCAATTGAGATTCCTCGTGATTACACAGCATCAAATTTAGATCCAGAACACCGTGTTGCATATTTTCGAGAAGATTTGGGAATAAATTTGCACCATTGGCACTGGCATTTGTACTATCCATTTGATGGACCTTTAAATATTGTAAACAAAGATCGCAGAGGAGAACTGTTTGCCTATATGCACCAGCAAATTATTGCAAGGTTTGGGCTCAGTTATTGCTTGTAATCTTCACATTATAAACTGAAAAATATTTTTGCAATTTAGTTTTGTACCTGAAATTGTTTATAAATTAGCCAGGCTGATTTAGTGTTAAAGAGTATTACTGTATATTAAATTGAAAAGGAAACTTTATTCCAACTTGCAATTTCATTACAGATACAACTTTGAACGTCTGAGCAACAGACTGGCTCGTGTGAAACGTCTTTTAAATTGGAATGAGCCTATTCCAGAAGGTTACTTTCCCAAGCTTGACAGCTTAGTTTCAAGCAGAGTGTGGCCTCCTCGCCACTCTGGAGCTACTCTCAGTGTAAGTCTGTGGAGTAAACTCTCCTATTCTTCCTTTCATTTAACATTGAATACAGTTTTAAATAAACTTTTATTTAATTATTAGGACATAAATAGAGAAATAGATCAAATTAAATTTGACCTACATGACTTGGAAATCTGGAGAGACAGAATGTATGAAGGCATACATCTGGGCATTGTCAAGCATGTAAGTAAACTTAATAAATATCTTCAGTAATATTAAATTTCACATTTACAGTCATTACAAATTACATTCTCAGTAATTAATACTTTCAGCAGTATTTCATTTCACATTTAAAGTCATTACAAATTAAATTGTTCTTGATTTTCTGAGAATAATGATTGCCAACACAAGCACGGTACATTTTAAAAATAATTAATAAATTTTAAGATTTCATAATTAATTAAATATAACTCCATAGGTTTTGTAATCTTTATATTATATATGGTGCAATTTATTATAGAAGAAAATATAAAGTTGCCAGATAAGAACATTTCATGAACTATAGATTTTATTTGTCTAATTATTTTGAAATTATTTACTACTTTCAAATTATAACAAAATTATAATGAATGTTTAATATTTGTCTTATTTAGGAACAAGGTGCTGATATTCCTCTTTCAGAAAGCAATGGAATTGATATATTGGGTAATTTGTTAGAGGCTAGTAGATTATCAATAAACAGAAATTATTATGGAGACCTTCATAACTTAGGACACGTTGCTATGGGATTGTGTCATGATCCTGATGGCCGCCACCTGGTATGTTTCCATATTTTCCTTTAACTTTCACATAATTACGCTTTAATAAATTTATTCATATCTGACATATAAATTCAATATATATAAAAGTTTTCAAAATTTAATTGCCAAATGATCTCTTATTATATCATAGCAGTGAATTGCATTTTAATTGCAGACCCTGCTGAATAAACTTAAAAAAAAGTACTTCATTGGTCCAGTTGGTCATATACAAGAATATATTTGGGCAATTCGGAATACCTAAAACTACGTATATTTTCTGTCTCTCTTTTACATACACACAATACAAAATCAAAATTGCTATTTCTCTCCCAACACTAACTCAATACAATATCACAACTGTATAAATTACAGTTTATAAAACTTTACAACCATCTTGCATTATACTCAATTTTCAGTGACTTTAATTTTTATTTTTTTCATTTATACAATGATAAATACTCATTGACAGAATAAAAGCAGTGATCCTACAGAAATGCTTTCAGAACCTTACTGAATTTTAACTCTTTATTAATAATTTTTATTTTTTGAGAATTTTATTAAATAACAACTTTCCATATTTTTTCAAATTAGGAGTGTTTAAAGAATTTATGAACTAAAAATCTGATTGCCTAATACTGTGTTGGTGTACTTCAACACAATTTTTTTATAGTTATAGGCAATGAGGGTTATTCACTTTCACAGCTTTAATAGCATAGGAAGGGATGGAAAAGGGGGGATGCGGAATGTAGAGAAAGGTAGCCAATGGTTTACTAGGGACCTGGCCTGTATTTTAAGGATTCTACCTGGCATTTGCCTAAAAGTGATGCAAGGAAAACCCTAGAGAAACCTGCATCAGGTAGGTTGGACAATTAGTCCTTGTCCCACGCCTTATTGATAACAAGAATATGGTCTATTGTGGGGAAGTAGCATTCCAAACTCCATGTCTCAGACGAATTTGACAGGCAACTGACTGACTTCTCCAATAGGGTCAGCGAACAACTCTTACATTATGACCAATGTCTTTACTACCATAATTATTTAAAGTCTGAGTGTATACAGGAATTTTGAAGTGTTTCTGCTACAGATAATTCCATATTTTATTTGAGAATTGAAATAAGCAAATTATATTATGTGCAACTTATCATTGCTGATTTGACTTGGAAGAACCCTCGATGATTCAAACTTTTAATATGTACATTCCAATTTAAGCACTCACCTAGACAGATACCCAGAAACTTTCAACTATTTAATGATGATATATATTTTAATATTTTTTTATTGATTGATTATGAGGGATTTTGTTTTGTACATTATGAAAGTTTATTCTAATAGTTTTATTAATCTTCAAAATTAATTTTTCTATAAGCAATGTATTTAAATATGATATTGTAATATCTATTTTGGATAGTGTTACAATTTCAGTGCTCAGAAGCTAAGAGCAGTCATATGGCCAGCTCGCTGTATTAGCGGTAGCGCGTTTGACGCAAGGCCGGCGTTGGCTAACTATGGGGCGATTGCTTATTCACTACTGTGCGCAGACTCGCAGGTGGAGCACTTGACATCTTACCTCAAATATTGCGTCATATATATTTTTTAAAATCGGAGAAGGTCTGCGAGGGCTATTCTCTCGCAGGCAGAACCTTGTAGGAGAGATACGAAGGGGCTACCTTTGGGGATGCCTTTTCCTCTCCGTTTTTGAACTAAGGTTCCCACAAGCCGAGGCACCTCGGCCTGTTCTGAGAGGTTTATGTTCCGGGGTCACAGACCTTGGGCATACGGTAAGAGTTGTCCGCTATTCCCTTTGGAATAGTCGGCCAGCTGCCTCCTAAACTGGTCGAGGCACGGAGAAGGGAATGCTGCGTCCCCACAGCAAACTCCTCTCCCGCTATCGGAAGGGCGTGGGACAAGTACCCAATGCCCGACGTACCTGATGCAGGTTTTTCTAGTGTTTGTCCTGCATTTCTTTAGGCGAATGCTGGGTAGGATCCTTAAAATATATCCCGGGGGCCCTAGTTAACCCTTGGCTACCTTCCTCTACCCTTCCGCATCCCCCCTTTCAAATCCCTTCCTATGCTGTTAAAGGGGAGTTGCCCAACGTGGATTAGCCTCATGTAGCCTGTTGCCCTAAACAAAAAAAATCATATATTTTTTGTAGTATTTTGTTTTTGGTTAAGACGTTAATTAATGACACACAATAGAAAAGTTGATACATGAAATTGAAAAGAGGCTGGCTTTATATAAAAAAATATTAGAAGAATATTCAAATATAAATGTAAAGAAAGGAATATATTTTGTTAGGACTGTCTGTGCTTTAGATACCTGATGAGGGAAATTATTATGCATAACCACCATAGCCTCATATTATATTGTGAATTAATTTATAATGAAATTTAAAGACAAAATAATTTATTACATTCAGATGTAACATTACATTCTTATATACATATAAATTGGTTTCAGGAAACATTTGGTGTGATTGGAGATCCAGCAACAGCAATGAGAGACCCAATTTTCTACAGATGGCATGCATTTATTGATGATATTTTTCAAGAACATAGGAAAACTTTACCAAGATATACTGTACAGCAGGTAACATTTTGTATTAGTAATATTGTATTATTAATAATAGTATAAAACAGGCAATTATATTTAGAGCCACCGCACACTACAGACTTTTTATCGGCAGACAGTTTAGTAGGATCCTTGTTAGTATCAGAGTGCGCACATTTAATCGATTAGAGTCGGCCGATAGACTATCAGATTTTTAGTTGGATAAACTTCCAGTGGCGACTCATGAGCTTTATCAATTATGTGCTATATCACCACAAGCAACTATTTTTAACCAATACAGTAATTTTTTAATTTAATACATCACCACAGGCAACTATTTTTACGAGGATAACCAAAACAATAATTTTTTAAAAAAATTTTTGTTAGACATAAAAAATAGTGATAGGTAAATAGTTGTATTGAAGCATATTTTATCAGCTTTAAGCTAAACTGTCAAAAGGAAAAAAATTATCCGACCCCACACGTAATATGTTACAGTTTTAATTCTGTACATACTTTTCAATAGTGTCTGATATACAAACGCGGAATTATTTAGCATTTCTAACCCGAAAGAATTTTTTCTTGGTACATATTTTAAATAAAGTTTAATTTTTGGAACAAGCCACTGAGTAGTGTTGTATGCACGATCGTGCGGTAAACTTTTGCACTATGGTGCCTCTTTAACGTTGTTTTATTTAAAATAACCTTTGGTTGTGATTTTTTTATATTAGCAAAAATTATTTCAAATATTAATTTTGTTTTGAAAATATAATTTATTTTAAAATAAGATTTATAATTACTGAATAGTTCCCTTTTTTTATTTCGTTGCTTATGACGCCTGATGCAGCCTCTTCTCTGTTTCATTGCACGGCACGACTCTGTTTGGAGTGCTTTGGATTTTTAACACAGAAATGACGCAGGTTTGTTGAGCTTTAGGGTGAGAAGGTATACTGCGCATGCGTAGTTGCTACTAAAGCGCGAGCTATTGTGCTCAGAAGCTAAGAGCAGTCACATGGCCAGTTGGCTGCATTAGCGGTAGCGCGTTTGACGCAAGGTCGGCGTTGGCTAACTATGGGACGATTGCTTATTCATTACTGTGTGAAACTCACCCTTTGGGGCACTTGGCATCTCTCCTCAAATATTGTTGCGTTGCGTCATATATTTTTGTAGTATTTTGCTTTCGGTTATGACGTTAATTAATGACACACAAAGTTGATACATGAAATTGAAAAGAGGCTGGCTTTATATAAAAAAAATACTAGAAGAATATTCAAATATAAATGTAAAGAAAAATCTATGGGAAGAGGTATGCAGAATTGTTGTTCCTCAATGGAATTAATTGGATGCTGAGGAGAAATGAAAAAAAAAGGAAATAATTATTCATACACGTATATTGTAATTACGTTAACTAATAACCTACATAGAAAATTTTAAAAATATTGATACTATTCAAATACATTTCTTAAAAACATACACCCCCCCCGCCTCTTCGTTCTGTCGGTCTGCCCAAGCATTAAAACGCAACAGAAGAACTTCTTATAATTAAAATATAATGATACGGAATTCTGTGCGTGGCTTCACCATCCGAATACCTTTTCAATTAATCGCCCCAATGACGTTAGGAAAAATTGTGCGCGATAAAATTCATCTGCGAATTTAATCGTCATTTTCTTGTTTCTCTGACAAAATGTTTGACATGTAGTTTTAGTAATACCTCGTATTGTAATCGCTTAAATCAGGTATTCATAGGAAACCGCATTGAAACTAGCACCGGTGGTCAAATATCTGTAAAAAATATTTATGACTAGTGTTGTAAAATTTTAATTATTTGTATAATTTCTGGTCAGGAAATACAGAAATTTTATTGGAGATTGTACTTGATATTGTCAGAAGAAATGTCGTGAATGGACTTGCTGGTATTAGTTCAAAATTTGGCCATACAGTATTCATATTCTAGTTCGCGTTTTCTCTTCATTATTCTTCTTCTCCGTCGTAATCGTTTTATAAAAGTAGCACTAATAACTAATCTCTGTAACATTAGAGGACACAAGCTGTAACCCAGTGCAGGTTTTATCTGCGACTGAATGTGAGCAATCAGTCAGCAACGTAACAGTTTCGTTGTCCTTGTGTGCGCGGATTCAACCTAACTTCCCTGAACTACCTGCCGACAATTTAGTGTGTAGTGGCTCTTAGTTGAATATTGCTATAGTATAAATTGTACTTGAAAGTTCAATATTATATTAGTATTACTTTATTCTAGTTTATCTGATCTTTTTAACCTGAATTCCATTGTTGCAATTGCACTGCATGGATGAAGTAACTCTGAAATATTTTGTCTCTTTCTCTGCATCTAGAGTTTTTTTATATTAGTAGTATGTAATTTTCACACTTGTAACTTTAACGTTTGGTTAAATATTTATCTATAAATATCACCAAGTCAAAATATATGTACTCGAAATATACCACTGTGATAAAAAAATAAGGTGAAATTGTCATTTAAAACTCCCTGGTATTAGGAAGGCAGGTAAATTTTTTTCCCCAGGTTGGTAGGACTGTTTATAATATTTGCCAAGCGTCTCTTTGTTAAAAGGTTTAATTATCTCCGAGTTACACGTGTTTTTGTAAACAACCAAAAGTGAACTTTTTGATTTTTGCAATGGTGATTTTGTTGAGCAAAGAACTTGCATCAAATTTTGTTTGCGGAACGAATATTCTTGTGCGGATACGTTGAAAATGTTGCGGAAGGCCTTTGGTGATCAAACTATGGCACAAAAATCGTTTATAAGTGGTACAACGAGTTCAAAGAGGACCGAGAACGCGTTGAAGACTAACCGGACGACCATGAACGTCTACCGACGAGGGCCACGTCCATAAAAATCAAAGATTTTGTGCTTGAAAATCGTCGATGGACAATTAGAGATCTCGCTGATAGTGTTGGAATATCATTTGGCTCAGCCCAAACCATTTTGAAGAATGTTTCGTGTCTCAAACGCGTCAAGTCTCGATTGGTGCCAAAATCGCTCAATTTTTTGGAAAAAAAAGCGTCGCGTTGATGTGTGTGAAACTTTGCTGTCTGACTATCAGGACCACTTGAAATGCATCATTACTGGAGACGAGACTTGGATTTATACATACGACCCTGAAACCACCGACCAATCCAGAGAATATCGTAGAAAAGGTGAAGCAAGGCCGAAAAGACCACGGCAAAGTTGATCGAAAATCAAGGTCATGTTGACAGTTTTCTTTGATTATCGTAGTGTGGGTGCACTATGAATTCCTTCCGCCGGGCCAAACTGTCAACAAAGAATATTATTTGAGCGTTATGCGTCGTTTGCGTGAAGCTATTCGTCTAAACGGCCGGAATTATGGCCGAACAACTCTTGGTTCATTCATCACGATAATGCACCATGTCATACTGTATTGGTTATTCGCGACTTTTTTTGCCAAAAACTCGACTCATATCGTTCCGCAACCACCGTATTCGCCTGATTTGGCTGCGTGCGACTTCTGGCTATTCAGTAAACTCAAAAGGCCAATGCGGGGACCGAATTGAAGAAGGTTTTGGAGGCTAAACCGGAAAAAAGACTATTTCGACTGGGTAAAGCGTTGGAAAAAGTGAATTTTATAGGACGGGGATTATTTGAAGGGGATGAAATTGATTTCGAAGAATAAATAAAGAATTTATATTTTATAAATAAATTCACCTTACTTTTTGTTCACAGTGGTAGTTTTATTATTTGTTCATAATGATGTTCTTTCGTATGCAGAAAATGTTTTTCCTCTGTGTCAGTAATTATAAAATACGAGGGTGAATCAAATATAAACGAGACTTTTGGACCTGCGCGCGCAATAGTGATGGAAGAACGTTCCGATGTTATTGGCTGTTAGGTTGGTTTGTCAGGAGTGGGGAAGCACGTGACTCATCATCATAGACTCGCTCAGTGTCCATCGTTACGATGTCCGAGCAGGAGGTACCTCCCTCTATTGCGCAACGTATTTTTATCAAGTTTTTAGCTGCAGAAGGTGTAAAACCGGCCGAAATCTTGAGAAGATTGACTGCACAGTTCGGGGAAAAGACGCTGTCGCGAGCTAGAGTGTTTGCTTGGCATAAACAGTTCGTGGAGGGCCGTGAACGTGTTGAAAATGAGAGCCATGACCGCAGACCCCGCACCAGCATTACAGCGGGCAACATCGACAGTGTTCGTCAACTTGTTGAAGGTGATAGGCGTCTAAAAACTTCGGATATTGCAATTGAGGTTGGAATAAGTTATGGGAGTACTTACTCTATACTCTCAGAGGAGCTAGGGTATCGCAAGGTGTGTGCCAGGTGGGTTCCTCGCCTTCTCACAGTTGACCAGAAACTGAATCTTTTTCAAGTGTGTGAGCGTCTTCTTGCACGATTTCGGGAAGAAGGAGACCCATTTCTTTCTCACATTGTCACCTGTGATGAAACGTGGGTGCATCACTACACCCCTGAGTCGAAACAAGCGAGTATGGAGTGGAGGAAGAAAGGAGAAACCGGGCCAGTGAAAGCCAAGTCACGATTATCGGCTGGCAAGGTTTTCGCTACTGTTTTTTTTTTACCAGCGTGGCCTGCTGCACCTTGATTTTTTGCATGAGCGCAGAACAATTAATGCGGCATACTACTGCCAAATTTTGACTGAGATCAGACTTGCATATCGCCGCAAAAGACGAGACCTTCCGATGAGAAAAAGTGATTCTCCTCCATGACAATGCTCGCCCCCATACAGCAGCCCTGACCGTACAAAAATTGGAGCAACTGGGTTGGGAGACACTGGAACACCCTCCATACAGTCCAGACCTATCTCCCTGCGACTTCCATGTCTTTGGTCCTCTCAAGGAAGCTTTGGGAGGGCAAAAATTCCACAGCGATAATGAGGTTGAAGCATATGTGCGCAATTGGCTACAAACACGACCTGACTCTTTTTACGTGGAAGGAATTAAAAAATTACCTATACGCTGGGAAAAATGTGTTTATAAATCAGGAGATTATGTAGAAAAATAAACTATGGTTGTTTGTGCGTTTAAAATCAAAATAAATATTTTAAAAAATAATTCTTGTTTATATTTGATTCACCCTCGTATACTGTATTATCAGTAATGAAAATTTTATGGCACAGTTTAATTAAAATGCAGTTTGCAGTTTTTTCAGGCCATTTAGTATATGTACTGCCCTTAATTGCTTTCAGTACTTAAATTCTAGTTTCCAGAAATAACGTCAACTTTACATATAATTTTCCGTCCTATATTCCTTTAGCATCTATTATTAAAACAAAAAATGTGCCAATTAATCTACACTAATTGAATAAAAAGAAATTGTGTCTAGTTAATAACTTATCTTTTTGGATTTTGTTTAAGTTTTTTCAAATGTTATCCATTTAATAAAGTAAAAATATTGTTAATAAAATAATATAAAAATTTTAATGTATATATTTTTTTAAATTTTAGTTGAATTTTGATAGTATTCAAGTAAGTGGTTTAGAGGTGGAAACACCAGGCATCCAAAGGAACATGTTTCTCACTTTTTGGCAAAAAAATGATGTGGATTTATCCAGAGGAATGGACTTTACACCTCGTGGTTCTG
Source organism: Zhengitettix transpicula (assembly GCA_037074705.1). Lineage (NCBI taxonomy): Eukaryota > Metazoa > Arthropoda > Insecta > Orthoptera > Tetrigidae > Zhengitettix > Zhengitettix transpicula. The sequence continues at coordinate 179,683,853 of CM073591.1, read as the reverse complement.
TCAATGCTCGTATTGAACACCTTCAGCATTCTCCATATATTTATCGCATCCAGGTAGAGTAATCTCTTTCTATGTATATATAAATGAATGTCTTTGTGTGTGTCCCCTATGCGCTCCTAAACCATTCATCTGATTGCGATGAAACTTTGATGAGTTGATGTGCTCACGCTCGCGGTTTCTGTCGGCCTTTCGAAGGGTTAGGAAACTCCCCAGGGGAGAACGGGGGTGACATTTAAAAACAAGCTAAAAAGGCCTATATTATCGTCGATTAATTACTTTTCGGGGTCTATGCGATTAATAGTTAATGTTTTTAGTGTATAATTTCAACTCATTGCAACATGAGAAGGCAGCATCTGCAAGTTGGAGAGGCGTAACATCAAAATAACGCGAAACGTTCGAGATTGATGTCAAATCCAGGGTTATTGAAGTCAATGAGTTTAATTCTGACATTCACTACGTCAGTTAAGTTGTAGTTCAGCCCCTAGGTGTGGGGGAGGATAAGGGTCAAAGGTCGTTACATATGAAAGTAATGAGTAAACAACGGAGACTGGTGTTGAATCTGAAGTTATGGAAGTCACTGAGTTTAATTATGACATTTACCCTACTAGTTAAGATGTAGTTCAACCACTGTGAGTGGGGTTGGAAGTGGGCGAAACAAATTTCCGCGTAGAATCTTAAACGCGTAGAGCAATTTCTACCAAATGGTTTTCATATGTCACTTACGATTAAATAGTATTTAAAAATACCTTACTTTTGAATTGAAATGTATTCAGAATTGAGCTATCACACAATAATATTTCTAGTAATAAAATCCTAATGAAATTAACATTTTCTGTTTGAAACGGAAAGAGACTTGATTGGTAAGCATTCGCTCGGCCATAACGAAATTGCGATAAAGAACGTTGGGACTTGTATACATGTTGTGGCCAAATCTTTCGCGCGAAATTTCTTCATTATTTTAGACCGACGTAGCTTAGGCCTGTGCGATGTGCACCTCTAGTGACACCATTGAAACGTAGAGAGAAGCATTGAAATCGATGACGTAGACACCGTTACCTCTCCTAGTTAGTTTAATTTTAACATTAACAATGGTCGTTAATGAAATTTTATGTTCCTCGTCGAAGAGGTGGACGTGGTTGACAAAAAGTTACCCGGAGTAGTTTTGACCGACTTAAGGTACCGGGTGTATTTTTAATTTCTGAGGATACCAGTTATATTTTGGTCTTGTGTAGTTAAAGGTTGTATTTATTTACTTCTTTAAGTTACTTGGAGTATTTTTAAACTATTACGATTATATAGTGAGTTTTTTTCATTTTAAATTCGGCGTGATTTTGAGGCCGATCGTATTTTATGTAGTAGAATTCCCGAGTTGTTTAAAGTACCTTCAGTCATCATTCTGGTTTATTTGAAGTTAGATACCGAAGGGTTAGGTCGAGGAGGTGAACGTAAATGGGTAAATGTTCCAAACACTGACGCTACTGATACTGGTTAAATGAAATATTTAGCAAGTACAAAGTAGTGTCGAATCAATTCCTCTTCCGAGATAATTTAAATAAATACCTGGGCGACTCCGGACACTCAGCTAGTAATATAGATTATATGAAGACTTACAGAAAATCGTTCGTAATACTTTACCAAATTTGTGAGGGAACACTTGGAGATGAAATAAAACTTTACCTTGGATATTAATTTGGATTATCTTCAAAGCAAACAAAAAAAATTATGTGTCATTACCAACCCATATATACAGGTTTAGTCTCCCTTTAAATACGTTTTGATTGTGTAGCTCACAATATACTGCTAGAAAAAAATTAAATTATATGGAATTTCATAAATGTGTTTTAGTTGTTATTTATTAAACAATAAGCAAATAGTAACATTAAATAATCAATTGGGAAAACATTTAGTTCAGCCTGACGAAATATAAAGATCGGAATTCAACAGGGCTACTTATTTAGGTTCACTGTTATTCTTAATAAATTGCGATAATGACTAGACCAAATTATTAAATACAGACTGTAACACTAATCTTTTTTCAGATAATAGAAGTCTAATAATGAAAAGACCATAGAGATATTCTGAAAGAGGCTGCTAATAATGAATTTAAAACTATTTTCAAGTGTCCATGTAATTTAATGGAGCATTAACAATAATAAGAAACAATCAAATAACAACTCATGATAATAATTTATTTTTCATTGGCATTTTTCATATTTATGGTGGAAAATTTATTTGTTTTATTAATATATTAGAAACATTTTTGGTAGTGTGTATAGGCCAGAACAGTATATATATATATATATACATATATATAAATTAAAACAGGGTTATTATAATTAATGTTTACGAATGGATCAGAATAAGCCAAAATGTTATCTCAAATAATTGATCCTTCAATTATGTTCTTTTTTGTAGGTTGATAATGCTGGAGCTGCACGAATGGGGACGATCCGAGTTTATTTAGCTCCTAAATATGATGAACGTGGTTTACCTATGTTGTTTGAAGACCAAAGACTGTTATTTATAGAAATTGATAAATTTGTTGCAAACAGTAAGTTTCTTTTGGATGATAATACCTATTATGATGAAATTAGATTTAAATGGAAATTATTTTGTTTTTATAGCTTTATTTAAAATGGATTTTTTAATGGAAAACAATTTTAATATATATATATATATATTTATAGCTTTATTTAATGCCTGATATTGTGTTTTAAATTGGATTTTTTAATGGAAAACAATTTTAATATATATATATAATGTATATATATATATATATATATATATATATATATATATATATATATTGTAATAATAATTAGAGGCAATTAGAGAATTTATAATTGGGAAATTGCAGTAAATCGGCGAGGATATAAATACAACAATGGGTAAAACATTTACAGGCAAGCCTTTGTCGGCGGCGAGCGTTTAAGCTACGGGGCTCACAACTTGAGTTGCAGGAAATATTTAATTAACGGCAGTTGCACACAGAATTTCATCGAGTGAGTTGCAGGCAGGTTTTCATTAAGATCAGTTGGACACAGAATTTGATCAAGTAAAGGTCGCAGACAAAATTTTCATTAAGGAAAGCCGCAGGTAGAACTTCACCTAGTAAAGACAGTCACAAAATTTCGTTGAGAAGGAGTGTATAACATTCTGATTTACCCTTAATCAGAACAAGAACTACAATATTTGCTGGAGAGAGAGAGAGAGAGGGGGGGGGGACTTAATGCAGAGGTCAAGAGTTTTGTAAGGGGTAATTGTGTCATGTGAAAGATACAAAAGTTTTGGACGGTGATTTGAAACATATTAAATTCTGAGAAACGATGGCCTGTTACATGTGAATAGTGTACAGTGTATCAAAGAGCCCAAACGAATGCCTGGTACCAGTAAAGAAAACTGTAAGTAGAGAGAGATACGTTATAAAATTTATTGTAAACGTTAAATAAGGATAAATCGTCAGATTTCGGATTCAAGTTCATGTATTGTTTAATTCTAATCAAGTTGAATGTTGTAAATTTTGATTGTTAATTTGAATGTAAGAAAAGGTTTGTTCTTTATTTAAAAGCCCCAATTAACGACCCTGAGACAAGAGTAGATAAATTTGTAAAATAGTAAAAACATTAATATAAAATAATCACAATAAGAAAATTTGTTGCTATTACTTTAAATAAATCAATTGATTTCTGAGGTTTAAATTCTGTAATTATTTAACATCCTTTCATTTAAATTTAATAAATAAATTCATCCGTTAATTAACTATAATAATTTAATTTCTTTTGAGTATTACATAAATTGGCGTGCAAACGAGAGGCAAATTAATTGTTGCTTAATTTATAATTATTTTGATTATTACATAAATGGCTAACCCAACGTGAGGCGGAATCATATAATTTCATTTAATTCTTTAAATTCTTGTTTATTACATTTTGGCGCATAAACGTGTGGCCAACCATTTAATTAATTAAAATATTTTAAGCATTACATAATTGGCATGCCAACGAGAGGCAAAATAATAGTGTAATAAATTAATTATTTGTTTATTACAATATATATATATATATATATATATATATGTGTGTGTGTGTATTTGTATTCTTTTAATTACAGACATTATAATAAACATATTGAGTTATTTAGTATATTAACAATTACAATAATCTGTCTACTTTTTAAAATAAATTTTAGAAACAGAAAACTATGTCAGAAAAATTTATTATCAAATTTAAAACATAATATTTAACAAACACAAGGTTTCATAACTGATACAAGCTTTTCAGTTATACAAATACAATTAAAATCCGTTATCTAAAAAAATAATGACAATTTTTAATAGAATTTTGTATTAATATAATTTATAAAGTGTTACAATTTATCATAACAAAATTTAGATTAACAATTTTCTAATGTGCAGTTTGCACATATATTGTGACCAAAATGACAGCTGTTAAGAATAGTATTGAATTTTAAGATAACAATTGAAATAATTTTTTCTATAAATTATATTTATATATAATTGTATTAAAATTGCCAGGTATGTAAGACTTTGTTTCTTAATTATTACTGAATTAGACTATACACCTGATTCAGTTGCAATCAGGGATGAAACCTTGGGCTACGTAAATATTATGTTTTAAATTTTGATGATAAATTTTTGTGACTAATAGGCTGATGTTAACATTTACTTAGAATATTATTGTGCAAAAATATTTAACCTATGCATAAATATTGTACCAGAAAATACACAAAAGTCTATTATTATTTTTTCTTATAGAAGCAATCAATTGATGAGAAAGATAGTTCTAAGATTTTTACAATTGGATTCACACTGAGTATTTATATTTCATTACAGTACAACCAGGAAAAAATGTATATCAAAGACGAGGAACTGACTCTTCAGTTACTATTCCCTTTGAGACAACATTCCGCAATTTGAATCAACAAACAAATAATGCAGCCGCACAAAATGAATTCACATTTTGTGGTTGCGGTTGGCCCCAGCATATGCTCATACCTAAGGGTGATGCAGAAGGCCTCGACTCTGAGCTATTCGTCATGGTTTCAAACTATGCTGATGACAAAGTACGTGAAAGTTTTATTTAATTCAGCAGATAAATTACATAAAATAATTACCATATAATTTGGATTAAAAATTTGGTTAATGCCTCACACACCGTTAATCTGTTCTATTCAAGACAAATTCTAAAATGTCTTAATGTTCCATCAGCTTTCTCACAAAACTTCTTCAGTTTTCTTGCACTCTCATGACTTTGATATAATTCTCAATTCAAATTTACTTAGTTTATGCTTTTTTTCTGTAAGGTTGGCTGTAAAAGGGTCGTTTTTAATTTACAACACGACGTTAATTTATTTGTAACCTTGTAGGAGAGACAAGAAGGGGTCTACCTTTGGGGATGCCTTTTCCTCTCTCCGTTTTTGAACTAAGGTTTTTACAAGCCGAGGCTCCTCGGCCTGTTCTGAGAGGTTTATGTTCCGGGGTTACAGACCTTGGGCATACGGTAAGAGTTGTTCGCTATTCCCATTGTCGGCCAGCTGCCTCCTAAACTGGTCGAGGTACGAAGGGAATGCTGCGTCCCCACAGCAAACTCTTCTCTCGCTATCGGAAGGGCGTGGGACAAGTACCCAATGCCCGACCTACCTGATGCAAGTTTTTCTAGGGTTTTACCTGCATTTATTTTAGGCAAATGCCGGGTAGGATCTTTAAACTACAGCCTGGGGGCCCTAGTTAACCCTTGGCTACCTTTCTCTACCCTTCCGCATCCCCCCTTTCAAATCCCTTCCTATGCTATTACCATGTGGATTACCCTCATTTAGCCTGTTACCCTATTATTAATTTATTTGTACAGCTCATACTGCGGGGGCTATTCTCTCGCAGGCAATACCTGCGAGGGATGTTCTCTCGCAGGCAGATCCTTGTAGGAGAGATACGAAGGGGTTACCTTTGGGGATGTCTTTTCCTCTCCGTTTTTGAACTAAGGTTCTTACAAGCCGAGGCTCCTCGGCCTGTTCTGAGAGGTTTATGTTCCGGGGTTACAGACCTTGGGCATACGGTAAGAGTTGTTCGCTATTCCCATTGGAATAGTCGGCCAGCTGCCTCCTAAACTGGTCGAGGCACGGAGAAGGGAATGCTGCGTCCCCACAGTAAACTCCTCTAGCGCTATCGGAAGGGCGTGGGACAAGTACCCAATGCCTGACCTACCTGATGCAGGTTTTTCTAGGGTTTTCCTGCATTACTTAGGCGAATGCCGGGTAGGATCCTTTAAATATAGCCCGGGGGCCCTAGTTAAACCTTGGCTACCTTCCACTAACCTTCCGCATCCCCCTTTCAAATTCCTTCCTAAGATATTAATGGGGAGTTGCCCAACGTGGATTATCCTCATGTAGCCTGTTGCCCTAAAAAAAATATTTATTTCTTAGCTATTTTCTAAACACAAAATTTTTATAGCCTGTAATGAAACATATTATTTATTTGTAGTTTTCGTTCTGACCTATTTTAAGATTCTAATACTTATCGGTAAACCCTTAATATTTATGAGGCATGAATAGATAAAAAAGTTATTACCAAACTATTTTTATGACTATAAGAAATATATACCAATGCGAAAATGATCTATGAGATTTGTAATTTGATAGGTGGACCAACCAGTTTCAACTGGCTGTCAGAAAGCTCACAGTTACTGCGGACTTCGTGACAGGCTGTACCCTGATCGTCGTCCTATGGGATTTCCATTCGACAGAATGCCTCGTGATGGTGTGAACACACTTCGAGAATTTATGACACCAAACATGGGTGTTTTAGATGTGCAAATTCGGCATACAAAGGATGCACCCAGAGGAACAAATACGAATGCTGTTACACCGAATAACCAACAACGTCAATAATAAGACAGTGTTCGATAAATAATTTTATACTAGAACAACCATTATCTATAATAGTAATTTCAACAGAATAATAGTACAAAAACATTTAATAGGGAATTGAATAATTGTCAATGAAACAAGAGAAACCTATAATACTTTCAACTTATAATTCAATCATCAGTTAAATGTTGATACTGTAATTTATTACTGATACTAATAAACCTTATTCTTCATGTCTTGATTTAATTACCTACCATGACACCAACTTTCACAATTCCACATATTAAATAGGATTATTTTATGAAACCCTTATCCCATTCTTTAATAAAAATACGCATTCGGTGGATATTCCCTCTAGGAAAGAACAGGAGGTGGCGGTCGATTACACACCGCATTTACAAGTGAAGCATTCCCAAAGTAAATACCCAATTTGAAGTTTTCGTATTGTAAATCTAATAATTTTTCTGTTTTGGATGTTTAATTATTTTTCCGAAATGTTAATTTATTCAGAGAAACGAAACCTAGAAACCATCTCTATATAATTTGTTTTTATATTTTGTGAAACCTTTTCGGAAGAGAAGCGAGATCGGTGATATGACACATAGAATTGACAAGTGTGGCTTTCTTGAAAATATTTCCTCAGCAAATGTTGAGCAACAAAAGTTAGCAACAAGACCCGTCAGAATTGTTGCCACTAAACGTTGACAACACGAATATGATTTTTGGCCAGTGGTTCCCAAACGTTTTTGGTTTCTGACGCCCTTAAAAATGCTGGCAATTTGTATCACAATTTTTCCGCGACGCCGCAAGTATTTGTCTATTGAACGTATTTGAAGTCCTCTGGTAATGCAATTAAGTTAGTTTAAAATTATAATATTAAATGAATCACGTATTCTAAATCCGCAATCAATTTATTGCAGACGTTTAATTAAATCATTTAATGAGATGGACGAGCTTGTTGCTCACTACACAATTTTTCAAATCTCGGAGTCAAAGTGGATTCATCTAACTCTTACAGTTTAATTTTTGCACGATACTTACTTTTTATTATATCGACCGCCGGAAACCCAGCTGTAAATGGAAATAATGTTCTTTGATCTTTACCACTGAGCAGCGGATACTCATCTTTTACTAATATCTTAAAATCAACGAGTTCCTTGCTGCATTGAATTGTTGCAAGATTTTCTTCTTCTACAGATATAAATTCAGATGGAGATCTTGAATCCATGCTAATTTGTCCATATTATCTGCGTGAAGTAATTTTCTAACCATTTGATAAGTTGATATTCAGAAACATATTTTATATTACAACACAAATCATCTTTATTGGAGATTACGAACTGGCGTGAGAAGGGAAATCAATAATTGATATAATCTTCATTAATTTTTGGTTTCCATAATGGTAATTTTTTCCCTGAAAGCTGAAATATTCGTGGTTAGTTTTAAAATGTGCAGGGAAACATTAATCGCATTTAACTTTTCTAAAATATCGCATAAGTATGTTATTTTAACGAAAAAGTCGGTTTACAAAAAATATTTGGCATTCTCGTGTTTTTCTTCCAGAAAAGTGTAAACTTAATGTGAGATTGGAACGTACAAGAGATTATTTGTGAATGGTAATAATAACAAAAATGACATATCCTCACGCCTGTGATATATATATATATATATATCATATATATAAGGTCTGCCTTTGTGAGCACAAAGGAACTTCTGATTAAGCATCAGAAACAACGCGTCTTTGTGGGCACTCTGAGTAAGCATCAGAAACAATATGTCTTTGTAAGCATTCAAGAATTTCCGAGTCAGCATAATAGATAAACAAGACTCCACGTGTCCTGCTGAGTAAGGGACACGTGTTGATGACGAAGCTCTGTGAACAAGGTACCGCCTCCTACACAGAGTGGGAGATCTTTGAATGCCATTGTTGATCACTTGTATAAAAAGGCCGGGTTTCTCTGATAAAAGGAAGTCTCTGCATATTACTTCAAGGTGCTACATTTGCCACTCTGTCTTCTATTTTCATGTTATTGTCTTAGCTCTAGGCTGTAGACTAAGGTTAATAAAACTTCTTTCTTATTCTAATGGACTAAAGCCTCAAGTTATTTCTCTAAGTCCTTTAAGCTATTATAGAGTGCGACTTAGCGCGCACTCCGGACCCAAGTTTCAATTTCTTCTTAAACGTCTCGTGGTAGCGAGCTCAGGAGAAATTCGAATAGTATATGGTGGCAGCGGTGGGATCTTAACCACCGAGGCCAGAAGAAGAATTATATAATTACACTCATTTGTTTTAAATGTTGATTTCACTGGTCGATATTTTATATAATTTACTACAGACGTTAAAAGACTAGCTTCAGTGGAGAACTCAAATACTTGGATACGAGTGAATGATGCAACACGCTTTGTCTAAAAGTGTTGAGGGTCTCTTGAACCTTCGTACCTACAGTGACACTTTTACAAATGAGTTGACCTTCCCCGACAGAATTACACGGAACCGTTTGTAGCAAATCAGTTGTGCATCCTTATTATTGTTTGTGACCTCGTCGAGCTGCATTTCCTTTTAAATTTTCAAGTAATTGCTGAAAGCAGTTTCCCCGCCGACTAGTTGATCATAATATTTAGCCAGAAGAATTAGTTGTTTCGCGATTGTATGGGGCTTTTTTTCACTTAAAATCTACGTATGCAACTTTGTATGATGCTAACAAAGCATTATTTGAAATTAGCAAATTCTTTGAAAAGCTTTATTTTTGATTCTTTGATTCACCTACCTTCTGATAAAGAATCTGCGAGGTTTACCAACAAAGTTTGAATGATGAGTTTCCAAGTGTCGTTTTAACTTATTTGGAAGCATCGACCCTGCTGTCAAAACTTTTAAGCAAAATACACACTGTGGTCTCTCTTCATTACTGTCTTTTGCTGATGTAAAAGAAAAATCAAAATAACTCGTCATATTTACGATATTTTCGAGTCCTCAAACCTCTGTCACTAGTTGTGGTGCGTCCTCTTTATTTTCACTTCCGTGCTTATTGAATCATTTTAAGAATTAAATTAATCACTACTCTATTATATTGACTGAAGTTATATTGCTGAAATGTACTGAGTACTGAAAATGTTCGATGAATTAATACACAGTCAAACTTTTATATTCAAACTGATAACGCGTTTTTTGACCGAGCAAATATGCAGACAAACGGCGACACAGGAAATGGAAATTCGACTCGCATCTGTGCATTCAGGCGGCTTCTCAAAAGACATAAACAGAATAAAAATGTACTACTGAAGAACATAAAATCACAAAATTAAATCATCAATAGAAAAATAATTTAATTGTTGCTGGGATTTCCCATTTCGTTTTTAAGCGAGTTCAACGCAGTTACATGTTTATAAATTCTATCACTAATTTAATTTATAGACGATATTATAATCACGTCTATAATACATACATATTGAATATTACATAAACTGCATATTAGTATACTATACAGAAGCTATATTTTTGTACCACAATGGTTCGCGGACATAAATGAAGAGATTTTTAATTTTCCTGTGAAACCTTCCACTGTACTGAATGTGTGTAATGTAATATATTCGCGGCGCCCCTTTGTAACACGCATAGTTTGGGAATCACTGCAATAGATCAATAGTGTGTATTAATCTGAGTTAAAATGGGTAGAATCAATGTACATTTTTTATAACTGATTTCAATTTGTCTATGACTAAAATAATGCACTTAATATTTTTACAAATTTCATGTTGCCCTGTCTGCTAAAATGGCATTAACATTAGCATAATATTCAGTCCTGTTCAAAGCTGGTCATCAGATTTGGTAAATCACATCAGGATTATTTGCGATAATTTTTTTAGTAATAATAAGATTAATAGATAACTGGCTGATAAAACTCTTATTATGTACAGAATTGACATAAAAAACTTTTTATTATATTGTAACAAATTTGAAATTGTTGTACTAATTAAATTATGTTTCGAACTTGGGAATAATTTAATATTAGATTCAAATTTTAATGATACTATGGATTTTAGTGAAATGTAAGGTAGAAAGTGTATGAGTAGTCATCTGTTTATTATCGTCATGGTTACACCCGTGATGTAATAAACGGCGCCCACTATACATCCACCCCTTCATGAATTACACACCAAATTTAAACATGATAAATAAGTTCTTTAATCTGACGTCCATATCGGGAAGTTTGTCCAATTTGTTTGGAATCTGACGAATGTTCTTTAGGACACTCCTTCATCTCCTCTACTCGCCCTTCTACCTGAAGTTCTCTTTCAGCGTTGGCCTTTGGTTTCCTGTAGCGTTTAAACTAGAGTCGTTCCCACTGGGTACCAAATCGAATCGATTTCTCCGAACAGTATCCTTCTCAGTATTTAATGGAAGATCGAGGAGCCGTTGACATCTTTTTAATCAGTCCATATCGTCTCAAGTCTGTAATCCAGACTTTATCTCGGGACTGAAGCTTTGACAGTTCATGAACTTCATGTCGCCGCTTAAAATTAACTTCTTGACACTTTCTATAGTTTCTTTCATCCTTCCGAAGTTTCCACGAATTCGGTAATTTTGGCTTTATCACAGATGGTCGAGAAGGCACTAATGTTCGCAGTTGACGACCATCAACAACTCAGCTAGCGAGAATCCATTACTCTATGGTGTTGCTCGATAACTTTGTAAGGCTAATTATTGATCTGTACTTTTGTTAAAAATATACAATTTTAGCCATCACTAAACCATTACTCTGCGGAAAGTGAGAACTTGATGCAATATGGGAAAATCCCCACATTTGAGTAAATTGCCCAAATTTCGAAACAGCAGACGGAGCAATATGAGTTCCCTTATCACTTGTTAGCTTCTCAGGAATACCATGGTGTGCAAAAATTGACTTCAGATGACGAATTATTTTTTCCACCTTAATATTATTAAGTAGAATAATTTATGGATATCTGGAGTAATATCAACAACAACTAAATACCTTTTTTTTATAGCGTATGGAATAGCTTCACTTTTAAGATTAATCCTATATGGGACTTGGACATTTCTCAATCCCTTAAACAACTCCGGATACTCCACAATAGGATCAACCACATTTGACATTTCTGATGAAGCGGGCCGAATATAATTTCTTGAAATAATTCCCATTAAATCAATCTCCCCATCAATGTCCGTTCAAGCTCATCAACAACATACGCCAGTGTTTAAATCTTCTTATAATATTCAACAAATGTCTTAACTGCATTTCTTGTTGTTCCGCATTATACAAGCGACGTAAAGCTGATTGTAACTGAATGTTACTGAGACATTTTTGATATACCTGCGTCGAAATTCACGTAATATCTGCTACGGTATCAATTTTCTCTTGAATTTTTAGATTATTCACAAGAATAGAACATTCTATTTTTGTCGATTATTTCTTATTGTATCGACATTGCACTCGCATATTACAGTTCCCAAAAAGAGATATTCTTTTCAATTCTTCAATTCAAGTTATCCGCCGCCATTTGCGATAATGTACCTTAACACACTCTAGCCAGATGTCCCCGTCTCTCACATCTGAAACATGTCATTTTTATTTGCATGGAGTATGACTTCACCTCCACATTTAGTACAGTCAACAGCTTGTTCAGATTTCATATTGTCCGATCTTACCCAACGATTATTTCTTTCTCTCTTTTGTCGGAAAAAATTCTTTGTTATGCTGTTTTGTCGATAAAACTCTCTCTATTTCAATTTGCGATTTTTGTTCGGTTTTTATATCTTCTTCGCCTTGGGTCAGTGGCATTTGTCGCATAACTTGTTCACTTGGTTTAGCCATTTGCGTGGCTTTTTCAAGAATTATGTCCGTATTCAATTGCATCGTGTTTATTCACGAAATTTTATAGTTTGTTAAGCGGAACATGAATCTTTTTCAAACGAATGGCAAGTCTCACGATTAAGAGAGTAGAAACGGCTCAGGTCTGAGATTGGACAAGCATCGCCTTGCTCTCTGCCAGAGAAGTATTCATAGTTTCATACAATAGTCTTCTTCCAGATGTAAAAAAAAAAATACAAAAGTTTTGGGATTCAATGTAATAAAAGTTCTACTGAAAGGTTCCAGTGTTTTACTCAGTACAAGAGTTTCTATATCGTTCCCCTAATACTTAATTTTTTTAAAAAAAACCTACAAAAGTGTTGAATGTGTTGCTAATAAAACCGCTTATTTCATAACTTGCTTATTCTCTTTTGGTCTTTTCTGCTCTTTTGTTTGTTTGTTTCATGTACGGCCTGGAGTTTGCAGATTCCTCGTCGCTCTGTTTCGTGAAGTGACTTGTCCGTCGTTTGTGTTTCCTCCTAGTGTGCGTGTGTCAAGTTTTGTGTGATATGTAAATTCTATATTTAATGATAGTTCATTCTCGAATCATTAATTACTTACTAGTACGTGTTGAATATTTTTATTAGAACTGTAAATATTATATTATAGCCTTAGTATAGTTAAATAATTATTATTTTTGTTATTATTCATATTATTTTACTTATGTTGGACAGGGAAATTTGTGTTCCCGAATTTTAGTATTTTTATGTAAACTTATAATTATTTATAATTGTAGCATTCAATTCTTATATTGTAATTTTATGTATTGATGTGTCCTATTTCCTCATACGAGGACTAATGGAATAAAATAAAATAAAACAAATCAAATCATTCGTTCAAATTGCTTGATATCCCGCAAACCAACGAAAATTCTATCCCGAATTAATCCCGCTTTTAATTGTCCATATTCAGGAAGGTTATGTAATGCCGTAATAAAGTCTTCCGTTGCTTCTTCTTCACCGACATTATGTCAGAAAATGAAGTTTATTAAACGACGTTAAATGGGAGTTGTCACCATGTGGATTATCCTTATGTAGCCGGTCACTCTAAATAAAAATCTTTAAGTTTCTTCAAATTTTTTTATATTATTATATTATACTCTCTCCCCTAATGTCGTTTTCCGTGTGGCTATGCCAATATTTTTTTTTAACTGAAAGTAACATCAGATTACTACACGAAAAGATACCTGGTAGAAAAGTCGCAATTTGTCCTTTATAATTAGAGATTGAGTTTGTTCAGGAAAAGCTTTGTGGTGTGTTTGTGTACCCCGTTTGTAGCCTAATTTGTGGAGGATAAAATTTTCTATTATGGCCATAACACCAAATACAAAGTGCGCACCAAGGATACAAGAATTTGATTTCGTGAAGTAAGCACGACGCCAGGAAACGGATTCTTGGGAGGGACAGTTTTAAAATGAAAAAAAAAAAACGTCTGATTGAAAATAATTAATAAGAAAGATAGCCAATTGAGACATAATAAATGATAATATCAATACTACAGAACGTTTCTTGGATCCTTGTGCCTTTCATCAGGTGCGAAGAAGAGCGTAGAGCGACACAACTGCACTCAGTTGAAAAAACACATAAGCGACGAAAGCGCAACGACAATAAGAGAGCCGAAGGTTTAGCGTAATAATAAGGGATCCTAGCAATTGTTGAATTTCATAGTGTCTGTTTGTACATTAATAACAGTGGTGTTTGATTTAATGTGAAGCATCTCTGAAATTAGTCTGGAATTGTACCTGGTGTCAATGTCTAAAATCTTAGCATTTTGCCAATAAAATGTATGTTTAGAATTGATGATATGTTTAAATCAATGGGAAGTGTGATATTAGATATATGTTCCTTGATACGCGTATTAGGGGAATGTTTTGTTTGCCCTATGTAGCAGGAATTACAATTTGAGCAAGAGATTTTCTAAGCAACACAATGTTTGCTGTAGGTGTCAAGTGGGTCCTTGTGGTTTTTAATCAAGTAGGAAAGGGTATTAGTGGATCTGTAAATTATGGATATTTTATATTATTTGAATATTTGGATAAATTTGTGGTGTAGAAATTAGTAATAAGGGGTACGATAAAAAAATTCGCTTGAGGTGTTTGGGGACGAGTGGCAGTAGGATATTGGATTTCGTTCAATCACATGTTTATTTATGTTAACGTTATTATGTTAATAATAAAATTTAAAGGGTACGTATTGGAGATTAAAATGTTTCGGACAATATTTAAGTTGTGTTGATGGAACTTGGAGTTAGAAAGTAATATAGCTCTGTCTACAAGTATACCATAGCTCTCTTTTGGTTTGGAGGATGATCAGATAGATTATTGAGAACACGTCCAGAGTATGTAGGTTTTCTGAACCAATTGGTGAAAATGTTATTTGTCTCTACCCCGCAGGGGGTGGTCAGAGGAGCTGAAAGGGTCAAGGATGATGGGGCAGTTGCACGGAGACAACAGACGGAAGACGGACTGGAGGGTTGGAGAGAGGAGATTAAGTAGTAATATGTAGTGTTGCCAAATGTTATGATAGAGCATTTATGATATAATACAGATAAAATATGCTGTTTATTGAGGATTACAGAGCTATAGATGCGCTCAATGTGGTCGAGTTGGCAAGGAGACTGCTAAGGAAACTGACCGGACGATTGGGAAAGAGATGATAATAAAAAATGCTCTTGCTGTTGGAGACAAGAGAAGAAGAAACGCCGCTCGCCATTTCCCGATGACGCCGGCAGTAGTTTATATAAGCAAATCCTGCGCTTGCATGTTGTTACATTTCTAAAACAAATTCAGTCGTTATTTTCATGCTATTTTGTTTCGTAAAAAACCCACAATTAATCCTTATTTTACATATAGATGAATAGTGTAATATTTTTAAATAATTAATTTGTGAATCAAATAAATATTAAATTCAAGAAAATTATATCAAACAAAATTTATAATTAACTAAAGTAATTATTTACAAAATTCAGGCTCATTTAACAACCTTACCATAGTTTGCATCACAGCTAAGGCTGTATTTATGCTGGAGCTGCGATAAACGATTAGAGCAGCGATGACAGCGTCGCGTACACTGTGCTTGTTCAAGTCCAGCCTTCCAGTATCAAGTAGAAGCTCAAGCCGAATATTGTAAAAATGAATCATTCCGTTAAAGAAGACATACTTTCTTCAAGTGCTACTAATGATTATTTATTTGAGTTACAAGTGGCCACGAAATTTCAAAAAGGCGAAGATGGAGCTGATGATACTGTGAAGTGTATTTGCTTGCTGTATAATGTTATAATCGACAGAGAAGGTATGTAACATAATATAAACGAAGTAACAAATTTACCGCCCACCGCAATACGAAATTATGTTTCTACTGGCAGAAGAAATGAGCAAAAAAATATTCGGGACCTGTTTAAAGTGTATCTGCACCAAAATCCATTGTAAAATTTGTAAATAATATATATTTTGAAAAATAAAAAGGTTTACTTACGTTTTGTTTGTAATTGTACTGCTAGTTCATTCCGGCGTTTGTACAAATCATATCTATTGTGATGATCTGAGTGAATTTGTCCCATAATGATGGCCTCATAAAAACTTCGTCATCCAGTGGTTGCTGGTGCTTATGTGCTACAGCCCATGAATTATTTTTTCTTAATATTAAGAACCTTCATAATAAATGTCTTCACTTAAGTTTTATTAAAACTATTTTACAGTTTTCTTTAAGCTACTTGTGCATACAGGCTTCATTTTTGTAGGCATCCATATATTTTCTCTTCTCACAGACCGGACCTATCCATTAACATTTAAACATCAAATTTCTGTCACGTACATCATATGACTGTATTGAAAATACACTTATCAAACTTCGTTGTCTTACTTTCGTTTCTTTTTGACCACCTCAATTACATTTATTACACTCCAATTCCCCAGAAACTATTTAAATCCATTCAAGGGAAATAAGAATACTTTAATATCATCTTAATTCTGTCTGTTAAATTGCATATTTATTTATCAAATTTAAATACACTATTGTATTATCAAATTAATTTGTTATTAAATTGTACACATTATATTTATCAAACATTTTATTATGTAACAATAACACATTTTATTGTATGTAAACAATGTAACAAATGTATAGTATCTACATAATTGGACAAACGTCTGTCTGATACCTACAAATAAATCAAATAAAAGTAAAAGCGGTTACAGGTTGAAAGTCGATTGATCGACTCAGTTGCAGGTGGTATACAATTGTGTTTCAGATACGAAAAGCGAACAGCAACAGAGACCAAATATTATTTCGACGCTTATAGCGTAAAACTACGTCTTATTATTCAAAATCAATTCGGCGCCAAAATGGACATATTTTTAGATCACGAAAAGGGTCAAAGTTCAAATGTCAGAGTTTTTACACAGTCTCACGGAAGGTAAGCAATATGAAAGAATATTTTTAAAAGCATGCAGAAATGTGTTTATTCATTGAGGTGTTACCTCATATCAGGTGAATAAATAAGTAAAATATAAATAATAAAGTTAGCCAATTCCGACAAAAAAAGTGATAATATATAAATACCACAGAACGTTTCTGACAAAACTCAAACATTCTGACAAAATATGTCAAACTTTTGAGTTTTGTCACTGACAAGTGTAGTTGTGTCGCTCTCGGTTCTTATTCGCACCCGACGAAAGGGACAAGGATCCCAGAAATGTTGTGTGGTATTTACATTATCACTTATTTTTCAGAATTGGCTAACTTTCTTATTCATTATTTTCAATCAGACGTAAATTTTTTCATATTTTGAATAAATAAGTCTTGTTAATCTATTTATATGGAATACTGGCGTGTACCTTTATTAAGATGCATTAGGAAAGAAAGGTGTTGAGGAAGATCTTTGGACCAGCGAAAACAGAACTGGGATGGTGCATTAGAACTAATCAGGAGCTTAGAGACCTTTACAATGAGCAGGATATAATATCTGTGATAAAAACTGCTCGAGTGCGTTGTGTAGGACACGTACACCGAATACAAGAGAAGCAAAGAATGTTCTGGAGGGGCATCGAGGTGGCAGAAGATACAGAGGTAGACCAAGAAAGCGTTGGATTGAAGAGGGGGAGAAAAACCTACGCGCTATGGGAGTCTGGAGATGGAGAACCAAGGTAATCGAAAGAGAGCTTTGGAAGAAGATAGTTGCGGAGACCAAGGTTCTACAAGGACCGAAGCGTTAAAGAGTCAGTCAGCCAGTCAGAAAACAAACATTAAAGTGTAATTATTGTAAGGAAAAACAAACTTGAACCAAAAATTATGACTAAAACACTTTGTTATATATAACGTTAGGCAAATTACTAAATAGTTGCAATTTATAAATACCAAATAAGCATAGGATCGCGGGGGGAAGGCGTTTGCAACATCTCACTCCATTAATTTTCTTTCTCACACATATTTGCAGTTAATAGGAAACCCAATTAGACTGTTGTGGATTTTACATTGTTCGAGATTGTCTAGAAAGCCAGTGACAGCCGTTCTCTCGCAGGCGAACCTTCCCAGAGAGCTGGAGGGATGCCTTCTCCTCTTTGTGGTTTTCGAACTAAGGTTTCTCGTACAGCTTTAAGAGGTACATTGGAATTGTCGGCCAGCTGCCTCCAAACTGGTCAGCATGGAGAAACACCCTCTCCCGCCATCGGCGTGGGCTAGACCTACCTGATGCAGGTATTTCCAGGGTTTTTCCTGTATTACTGTTAGGCGAATTTGCCGGGTAGCCCGGGGCCCCAGATAACACTTGGCTACCTTGCTCTTTCAGTCCCTTTCCTATGTTATAACAGTGGCCATTTCGTGGATTAAATAATATGTAGCATGTCTCACCTTCTTATTCTTTTTCCCCGAGATACAACCTTCAGTTAACTCTCGGATTACGGTCTTAATTAGTTCCTGGACTCTGGGCGTATCCCGATTGTTCGTAATCCGAATCTATTTTCCCTATTGAAATGCATAAAAATGGAATTAATCTGATTCAGTCCCAGTAACACCAACCATACTTTTGTTCTGTTTATTTTATTAAATAACCTAAATAAATAATAAACTAAAAACAGTGAAATGTGAATAATGATGTTAGGTTCTTTATTTTTTTCAAGGAAATTTTTTAGCTGGATCTTCCGACACCAAAAAACGATCCGCCATTTTTGAAAAAAATAGTATAGCATGAGATTGTGAATCAATTATTAGTCACTCTATTTAGCATAACTTAGTTAAGGTGGTACGAATTGTAAACTACCCAGATCAATGATTTGTGCCTTTATCCTAAAAAGTTGTAAAAATTATTTGTTTATGAGAGGATGAGAAAAAAACAGGGTTTTAAGTAGGCGGGAATTCAAGAAGAGATTTTTTTTTTTTTTTAGGGCAATAGGCTACATGAGGGTAATCCACTATGGGCAACTCCCCTTTAATAGCATAGGAAGGGATTTGAAAGGGGGGATGCGGCAGGGTAGAGGAAGGTAGCCAAGGGTTAACTAGGGCCCCCGGACTATATTTTAAGGATCCTACCTGGCATTCGCCTAAAGAAATGCAGGGAAAACCCTAGAAAAACCTGCATCAGGTAGGTCGGGCATTGGGTACTTATCCCATGCCCTTCCGATAGCGGGAGAGGAGTTTGCTGTGGGTACGCAGCATTCCCTTCTCCGTGCCTAGACCAGTTTAGGAGGCAGCTGGCCGACTATTCCAATGGGAATAGCGAACAACTCAGTCAAAAATGGCGTATGCGCGCTAAAACTCCGAAGAACTAGGAGTCAGTTTGCGGAAAAACATCGTGAGGAGCAGTACAAGTAATATAACTGTTAGTTAGCGGAGAAAGATTGTTAGGAGCTGATGGCGGAAAGACATTATGAGGAGCAGAACAATAAATATAATTTGAGCAGAGACTAGACATCGTCAATGTATAACTAGTTGAAGTTATAAATTAATACGAAGAAAACATTCACGCCGCAAGTATTGTAGCGTAAATAATTTGAAAAGTAAGAGCAGTTTAAGTCTACAGCCAGGAGCTAAATAAAAGTTAGTCTGCTCCGAAATAATAAACAGTTAAAATAAATCGTTAAGGAGCTACGTTGCAGTCTACGTCCAATTCAGTAAAAGGCTAATAAATCTACGAATCATAGGATTCCTGTAAGGCAAGCAGACATCAGATAGCTGACATTCAGGAGGATCATCCGAGTTCCTGTGAGCCTATCAATTTTGGCTTTAATAGTGTAAAATCTGTGAGTGGACATTTTAGAATCAGTGTAAAAGTTTGCCATAGTGTACTTCCGAAACCAAAAGGAATGCTGGTACCAGCTAGACAGATGTAAGTAACAAAACTAAAACTAATGATTAATTGTAAACGCTAATTAGAGGATAAGGTCAGATTTCATTCTCCTTTAATTGTCAATCAGAGTTAATTTCTTTACTTTTAATTTCTTTCTATCGACATATTGTTTAGGTAAATTGTGAACGGTTGGTTAATAAGATTTTTTAAAATCAATTAGTTGTGTTCATTATCAAACCCAGTGAAGGCCCTGAGAAATTAATATTTTAAATTCTAATTGTTTTTGAGTTAGAAGCCACAAAGTGAAAATAAATAATTTTATGTATTAAATTTTATTAATTCTTTTATTTAATTAAACCCAACCTGTTGATTATTACATATTATGGTATCCCTTTTAACCTTTAATTAATTTACTGAACTCATTTTTTAAATATTTAAAGAGATTTAAGTTTAATTTATTTTGCCATTCAAACTAAATAAATGAAAGTTTGAATTTATCAAATTTTAGTAGGAAATCTTAATCTGGTGAAAGGTTTGAAGGTGATTAAACTAACATTTCATTAATATAAAGTTCGAAAAATTTATAAAAACAACATTTATTTTATACAATTTTTACATGATTTTGCCACGGCTACTTAATTTCTGCATGATTCTTATTTTTCTCTCAGTATAGAATTTACAGAAAAAGCTATTCAAATCAAATTACAAATGTTATACATAAATATTCCTCCAAAAATACAAGCAATAAATGGAATGAAATTTGACATTTGACGGTACGAATAACGACTCAACGTTTACAAAGTATTTACCAAATTTAAAATGAATTTTAATACAATTTATGATTAGTCTTGAAATTAATTAGCACAGAATTTACGATACCAAATATTTTTAACACATGAATAACCCTTAATTTGGAAAATTAGCCATATTATTTCAAATTCACTTCGACAACACATACAATTAAATCCTACAAAGGCGCCAGTCCACAGATTTACGTTCATTCGACGTTTCTTTGTGAAAAATGGTTTTATAATGGGGATCAGTCAGTATAATGGTGATCAAACATATTACCTAATAGTTTGTCTGTAACCACCAGATCGGTTCAAAGTACGAAATATTTTATCAAATTTAAATGACTCCTAGTAGGACTCAACAACTTTGCGCAACAGATATTTCCTTTTTAAACGGCGATGAGGAGATATTAACTTTAGCGCGATAGTTTTATAATTGGTATATATATATATATATATATATATATATATATATATTATTTTAATGTAATTAGATATTAGCAAGGGTTTAGAGCTTGGCAAGTTGGAATTTGACCAGGCGCCGCCGTGGCGGATAGATAATCCCTTCGGTCTGGACTTAGGCACGTAGATGTTGACCCTCGGAAGTTACCTGGACCGTGGGAAACGTCTCTCCAAAATTCTCCTCGACGAACCGTAGCCAGGGACGGACGTACAGCTCCAAACGTGCATCATCCAGAGGCCTCGGAGAGATCGAGGGTGCCACATGATCACGGCCAGAGATCAACGCGAGGGAACTGCCAAGTGTCTCAATCCTTGACGCGCCTGGGGAATTACCGTAAACCATGGTTTAACTTGGGATTAAGAAATCCGATTGTTTTGTCCAACTAGCTGAACAGGCATAATTTGTAATTTTTTTTCATGTTCACTTAAATAATTAATAAATTCTGGAAAATATCCCTTTACTTTATTATTTAATAAACCTACCACTACATAACTTTTACTGCAGATCCACTATTTAAGATATTTAAATACTTTACTTTCCACAAATTTTAATACTTTTTCAACCATACCGCGCCCTATTTCTGCTTGGTCATACTTCATACCTGACCAACGCCCAACGGCGACCTTATCTCTCGAAATTTCCCGACGAACTCTACCCTTTAACCTCTACCGAATAACTGCTACATTTTTTACTTACTGAAACTCATCCCTTCGCCGTTCACACTTACACAATCAGGTGGTGATAACGTAAAACAAATTGAGTAACAAAAATCGAAATTGGCACACCCAGTCCTTCATACTATTTCAGCTGGTCACGTATTTGACACTTCAAGCTGTTGCCAGGGCAAGAGTGATAAAAAAAATTCTGGCAACAAATTTCCGAGTTCTCACGCCACCCCGACAGTTCGAAACACTGCTTCAATATAATGGCCATAATCTTAAGCAACAAATTCTGTACTTGAACAATTCTGATATTTATATTATTAATGCAGACACTGCTGTATGTTAAATATATAGTATAAAATAATTTACAAATGACTACTTAATCGTATTTATTACAGACTGGTATTCCATCTGTTCTGAGAAAATTAACTATGATCAACATTGTTTTATTATATTGTAGCGGATTGTTGATGGCTACGGACGCTGAACTGTGGTCAGGAAGAAATTTTTGTCTCGTACAAAAATCACTTTCCCTGATATTCAGGAATTCTTAATTTATTTTCATGAATTTCATTCGGTATTTCAATTTTTCGAACCTCGAAAGCGATCCAACATGTGGCAGATAGTTGAACTAGGGTCTGCATCTTCCTCCTCTTTTTTAACTTCCACGCTCTCTAAATATTGTAGTTTTTGTTTTTCTATTGTAGTGGAGCCCTACCCATACTTTGTTTCCATGACCTTCGAAGTTTTTCCGACGATAAGCAAAAATCCATTTGGTACTTTCTATATCTTCTTATAAATAAAAATGAGTGTTTGTATGTATGTATGTTTGTATGTTTGTATATATATTTGTATGTTCTTTATATAAATCTACACTGGTGGAGCACCAAATTTCGTACACGTGTTCTTTACGACCAGGAAACAAACACTGTCGGGGTGAGACGCGTCTACCACCCCCAGAAGCGGAGGTGGACGGGTTGGAAATATTTAAACATGATAAAACAGTCGATATTTCAGTCAGATAAATATTTTTAGGGGTCAAAGATATTGATAGTGTTTCCACTGATGTTATCAGAATATAATTTTCAACCTCTACACCCTGGGGAAAGAGCACCCCTAGCGTTTGGGGTGGCGAATACTAATCTATACCGGTGGATCAAATTTCACCAAATTCCGTACACGTGTTCTTTGCGACCAGGAAATAAACACTGACGGGGTGAGACGCGTCTACCACCCCCTGAAGCGGGGGTGGACGGTGGTGGAAATACTTAAACATGCTAAAACAGCCGGTATTAGATTTGGATAAATATTTTTAGGGGTCAAAGATATTGATAGTGTTTCTAACGATGTTATCTGAATATAATTTTCATCTCCTACGCCTTGGGAAAAGGGCACCCTTAGGGTTAGGGGTGGAGTTGCTTTACAGAAAAATAACGCGAATTCAACCGAGATTTGAGTCAAATTATGGATGTCACTGAGTTTAGTTATGACATTCAACTTAGCATTTACCCCTCAGATGTAGGGGTAGCGGGGTGGAAATTTTGGAACATGCAAACACGGCAGATATTTGCGTTGAATAAATATTTTTCTGGGTTAATTATATTGGTTGTATTTCTACTGATGTTGTTTGTGTATAATTTCATCCCCTTTCGGCATGCGAGGGAAGCACCCTTATGTGTGGGGGTTGAGGGACGTTTCATATAATTAACGCCAAATCAACCTAGATTCGTGTCAAATTGGGGGATATGGATATCGCTGAGACTATTTATAACAAACTGAGAAACTCATGGCGGTGGGTGGGAATTGGCGGTGATGAGAGGGGGTGGGCGGGGAAAGAAATTTTCTAACATTCTAACCGGCATATTTTTGTGTCGAATCAATAGAATTCTGGATCAATAGCATTTATAAAATTTCACTTCATCTGTGTATAATTTCAACTTTTTTAGGCATGGGAGTGGTGTACCCTTAAGAGTTGGGGGTGGAGTGGCATTACATGAAATTACGCAAACACATTCGAGTTTCAAGATGAATCCGGGGTTTGTCACTGTGTTTAATTATGACATTTAAGTTACAGTTTAATTTCCCCAAGCGGGGATGGACAGGGGTTGAAATTTTCAATCATGTTAAGCAGTCGATATTTGTGTCGAATAAATATTTTTCTGGTTCGCTGAAATTTATTATATTTCTCTACATGTTCCATATGTTAAATATAACCTCTTTCGGGATTTGGAGTGGAGCACTCTTAAGGGTGGAATTTCTCTACATGTTCCCTGTGTATAATTTCAAGCCCTTTCGGACTCTGAAGGGTGCACCCTTATGGGTGGGCGTAAAGTGGCATTACATAAAAAAGCAGAAACTATCGGGATTGTCACTGAGCTTAATTATGACATTAAACTTGACCGTTTAAGTCCCCGAAGCGCGAGTGTTCGGGGGTGGAAATTTTCAAACTTGTTAAACGGTCGATATTTACGATAATTATTTCCTGGGGTTAATTACTTTGATAGTATTTATACCGATGTTGTTTGTGTATAATTTAACCCCTGTGAGGGGAGCAAGCTTAGGGGTGGGGTGGAGGAACGTTAAATAAAAAACCGCAAAATCAACCGAGATTAGAATCAATTCAGAGACTATGAATGTGGCTGAATCTAATTGTGACAACCTGGGTAACGCGACGGGTTTGAAAGGTGGTGGGCGCGGATAGAAATTTTCAGAGAATGTAATAGGCCGGTTATTGCGTGGAATA
The DNA here is from genome assembly GCA_037074705.1 of Zhengitettix transpicula. Lineage (NCBI taxonomy): Eukaryota > Metazoa > Arthropoda > Insecta > Orthoptera > Tetrigidae > Zhengitettix > Zhengitettix transpicula. The sequence continues at coordinate 179,659,164 of CM073591.1, read as the reverse complement.
AATACTTTTTGATTATCGCACAATTGTAAAAACGGCCGATATATTTAGTCAATGACTTCAGCCCCCTTCGGCAAGGGAGGTGAGCACATTTAGGGATAGGGTTCGAGGAGCTTTAGATAAAAATAGCGCAAAAGCAACCAAAATTGGAGTCATATCGATGGTTATAGATAAATGACATCTCGTGCACGCCGGGCACCCAGCTAGTTTAAATAATAAAAATAAACACTTATGTTTTTAATTGTTGTGTTACTTCATTACGTTGTTTGTGGTTATTTGAGCTTCATACAAAACGTCCAAATCCAACATGGATGACAGCAGTGCAAATGAGCCCAGCCTTTATCGCAGCTCTAGTCGCTGCTAGGTACCGAAGAGCGATTTACAACGCTTCCCCAACATGAACGACTATTGAAAAGCATGGTTACATTATCGTCGCTCCGTTAGTACTAGTCGTTTATTCAAGCTATGAGTCTTTCAATACTTCAATGAATTATATGAGAAGTTCTTTATTAACGTCACTCATTGATGCTTTTAGAATGGTGGTTAATCAATCCTAACGAGGTTCACTGTACTGGGAATGATTTGGACTGGCGTGACTACGAATAGGCCAATTACGCGCTAGTGCGAAGTCTCGCGGGAAAGCTCAATACTCTTTTTCCCTCTTATCCATAATTTATTAAACATGCAATATATTTAAGAAAACTTGCTCGCATGTTTTATTAACAGCTTGCATGCATGTTTAAAGATAACATGCACTTGCTGACTGGGTAATTTCTAATCTTTTGCTTGATGGTGCACAATTATTTTGTGGCTGCTATCCAGAAATTCCCGGAGAAGCTGTATTCGTAAGGCATCAGGCAAGCAAACACTATCATTACTCTGGATGAAGGTAATCAAATAAATCTATTTTTATGATTAATATTTCTGTATCTACTTCGTTATTCTTACTTTTAAGTTGTTTTCCATTTCTAATTTCACAGTATGCAACAAATTTAAAGTAATTGGGTTCACTTACACTTCCCATCTCTCCAACTATGATGGATAACATAAAGCCAATATGTTTAATATTGGGCCTGTACCTTCTACAACTTTGCGACGTAAGTACAACGTATTTTCGAAAGCTATCTATATTCTTTGTTGTTAATATAGTTTTCAAATAAAATAATGAACTTGTTTAATCTATAATTATAATATATAAGTTATCTGATATCTACTAAAAATATAATAAATTATGGATTTACAAAGAATGACAATTAAATGTAACAAATGGCTTAATAACGTAAATTCCGACTTTTCCTACATTTTTGGACTCATTGGATAAAAAATATTTTAGCATGATATAGAATATTAATTACAATAATGTTGGGAAATATAGACCAACCAGTTACATAAAATATGATTCCAGGATTTATGTATTCAAAGTTATTTAAAAATTGTTAACAGTGTAACCTAACAATTTACTTGAAAGTAACGAATTAATCCAGATTCATAGACCTGATGTGGTCCACAAACAATGGACGAAATGTCTGATTTATTGTAATAAAGTTATCTCAGTAAAACTATAACATTTATTTCTCTGACTTTGTAATGCCACCATTTATTATATTATATAATAGTTTATCGAATTGCACTTGCGACGCGTCTAGCTTAATAAAGAATCTTAAATATTACTGAACTGACGTCAAATTCGCAGCACCATTCAGAAAAAGTCATATCAACGGCCGTAAAAATGTTCTTTTAAATATGTTCTCTCTCTCCCAGCTGATTGATCACAAACCGACTATTATCTGGCTGATTCTCTTCGGCCTGTTTTGAGAAATGTTCCGGGATCGCAGACCTTGGACATACTGTAATTGTCCGCTATTCCTATTGGAATAGTCGGCCAGCTGCCTTCTAAACTGTTCGAGACACGGCGAGGGGAAAGCTGCGTCCCCACAGCAAACCCCTCTCCCGCCACCGGGAGGGCGTGGGACAAGTACCAAATCCCGACCTACCTGATTAAGGTTTTCTTAGAGTTTTCCCTGCATCACTTTTAGGCGAATTGCAGGGTAAGATCCTTAAACCATAGCCTTGGGCCCTAGTTAACCCTTGGCTGCCTTGCCCCACCTTTCCGCATCCCCCCATTGAAATCCCTACACTATGCTATAAGAGGGGAGTTGCCACTATGTGGATTACCCTATACATAGCCTGTCTACATCTTCAAAAAAAAGCATAATTTTTAAGTTTTATATTATAGAGACAATTGCTGAAACGTAGGTCTATTGCTAAATTCAAAATTACTAAATGTCTTGAAGAAATGTTGGATGCCGTTCTTTAATAATAGAGGATGACATAAAATTTTTCAAAATCATCTTTACTAAATTTAAGTACTTTAATATCTACATTTTTACGACCTATTCAATTCATTATCGAACATACACGTTCGGGGGATGAGATCATTCCAGTCTGAAAGAGATAGTAAACTATGCCACATATTAGCAGTTTCTCTGAACATTGTTGCGCCGTTCTGGACTCGAAGTCATCGCCTTTCATTTGGTCGCCAAAGTCAAGGCATAGTTCATTTCGTCGAGTAAATTGTCTTCATTTAGTATTCTCATACGACTACAAACTATTAATATGTCACACGAATACAAACAATTAATTGAATTATATTTATTGACTGAATTGTTTAACATACGGACCAGGTTCAAAAAAAAAACCGGAAAAGTTGTATGTTCATAGGTGCATAATCATCATAGTAAGAATTTGAAAATAACTTGTGGATCTATTCCTTTAATCACAATATTTATTATGAAAGTATTAAAGTGTAGTAGATATTGGCGGGTTTTCCATCGCCTAGATAGTACTTTAGCGAAGAGAAAGCTGGGAAAAGAGGTGCAGATGAGGTGCATGTGGCAGATCAAAGACGAAGATATATCAAGAAGAATTGTGAAACAATAGTAATAGGAGAAAGAGAAATGTGACACAAAGAAGGTATAGTAAAGATAATCAAGACAACCAACGATTCGAACAGTAACTCTGTTCTTCTTCAAGGTAGAATGCATATGAATGAGAGTCCCTAAACTACTGCGGATTTTGGACCTACTCGGTTCAGCCCAATCCTAGACAGGCAGCTATCTCGGTGAATGTTTAACCAAGATTTTACGCTCGGTTTTCTATGGTGGAACAGAGCGAGGATGGGGCAGAGGGATTTCAGTTCAGATTTAGATTTATTAATCATTCCATTAGTCCTCGGTCGAGGAAATAGGATACGTCATAATATATGATTAAATGAAAAGAATAATTATTACAAATACTCAAACAAACATTTTACTTTACCAAAAAATATATGATTTAATACTCCGTTAAATATATTAATATGACAGTAATTAGGAATTAACGAAATGATAAGTGTTTTAATTCATCTTCAATTTCTATTCGACGGAGTTTCGAGCAGAAAATATTACATCGATTACCATCGAACATGAAAACGAAAATACGTCAGCAGTTAAATTCTAGAATATTGTCATCGTAAAATAATAGCGTAACTTGATAGGATACCAGCAAACTATTTTTCTAAAGAGGATCTAATCTGTCCTTCCTTTCTACGAACTCTTTCACCGAGTAATATGCTACTTTAATTAACAGAGATTTACAACTCTTTGTAAATAAATTTTGTATATCTAAAGTTTTTATTTCTTCCGGAACATTATTGAATAGATTTGTCCAGGAATAACGAATGCTTGATTCAAAAAGTTTCAGGCGCTGTTTTTCTATGCGGAGTTGAGAGCGATTTCTGGTGTTGTATAAATGATTTGCTACGTTTAGGGCATATAAATTGATATTTCTCCAAACAAACTTTAAAATTTCTAGAATATACGTACAAGGCAATGTTAAAATCCCAAGATTCTGAAACAAAGGCTTGCAAGCGTCATTCCAATCCGCACCCGATATAATTCGTACGGCCCGCTTTTGAAGTTTAAAAATTTGCAACGCGTGATGTGAACAACCCAAGTTTGCTATGGCGTAAGACATGACAGAATGAAAATATGCATGATCTACCATTTTAGATGTAGATATATCACTTTCCCGAGCTAACACTCTTAATGTAAAGCAAATTTTGCTAAGTTTTCCCGAGAGTTTATTTAAAAGGTGATTCCATTTGAAATTATTGTTAATCAACAGACCAAGAAAAGGTGCGTGCTCCGAAATGTTCTCCGAATTAGAAATTAAACTGTTTGTGTTCGAAGTGAAGGTAACGAATTTAGGTTTCTCTAGATTCAGAGAAAATTTGTTTGCAGTGAAGCACAGATTGAAACGGCTCATCGCAACCTCTACTTTCTCACGCAACGTTTCCGAGTCGCTGTCCGTGATTACCAAATTTGTTTTGTCAGCGTAAAGGACTGATTTTAAGGGATCTAAATAATTTGGTAGGTCGTTAATGTAAATGATGAAAACTTGAGCCTTGAGAGACACAGCAGGTAATTCTTTCCCACTCTGACAGATGCTCAGTTCCATCCGAATTTATAAACGCAACTTTTTGGCGCCTATTTTGCAAGTAACATCGCAATAAAGAAAGGGAAACTCCTCTGATTTCATAGAAATCTAATTTTCGGAGTAAAATGTCATGATCTGTTAAATAAAATGCTTTGGAAAGGCCAGCAAAAATTCCAGCTTTCGTCGAGTGCGTCATGAATAATTTGAACGAAGTCGTATGAAGCCGTGTTGGTGTATTTACCTCTAATAAAACCATGCTGTGATGTGAAAATAATTTTAAGTTTTGTGAGAAAGTTGCAATTATCGTGTGTACTGCTTTCTTGAGAATTTTGGAGAATATTGGAAAGAGCAAAATATGGCGATAATTGGAGACTCTGTTGTAGAACCCTTTTTGTACAATGGTATAACTTTCGCGGCTTTTACAGCATCCGGAGGAAAAGCACAAAATGATATGAACTGCATTGGAATTGAGATTTCCTAACAGCAGTGTTTAACAACTTTACTGCTGACTCCATATATGTCACATGCATATGAAGATTTTATGTTTTTTATTATGCTAATAATCTCATTTTTGTTGATCGGGAGTAGAAATAAAGACTTATTAACCGGTGTTCTGGATTCACGTAGCAGTTCACAAAAGTTGGACGTTTCTTTATACATGATTTCTCTAACATATCTTTTGCCGGAATAAATATGAAAGTTTTCCAACGAATGGATCAAACTCAAAGGTAAAAGATGTTTCAGTCTGTTTGTACAGCCCAAAAATAAAAAAAGCGAGAGGAGAAACCGGCTTATGGGAACTTAGCTCTGGCAGGCACAACCTTTCTGGAGATTTTTGAACTACTGTTCCCACAATCTGAGGCACCTCGTCCTGTTTTGAGAGGTGTATGTTCCCGGGTCGCAGAACTTGGACATACGGTAAGAGTTGTCCATTACCATTGAAGCGGTCGGCCAACTGCCTCCTAAACTGGTCGAGGCACAGTTGTGGAAACGCTGCGTCCATACAACAAACCCCTTCTCCCACTATGGGAAGGGCGTGGGCCAAGTACGAAGAGCCCGACATACCTGATGCAGGTTTTCTAGGGTTTTTTCCTGCATCACTTTTAGACGAATTCCGGGGGTCCTAGTTAACCCTTGGCTACCTTCCTCTACCCTTCCGCGTCCCCCCTTTCAAATCCCTTCTTACGCTATTAAAGGGGAGATGCCACCACGTGGATTACGCTCATGTAGCGTACCGCATTGCCACTTTTTCCATCCCTTCCTATGCTATTAAAAGAGAGAGAGCCATCAAATCGGATACGCCTCATTTAGATCAGAAAAAAAAAGTTCGCGCGCGTTGAGGCGGGGGACCTAGGCAAATATTATTTTAAACTCATAAAATGGCTACTTAAAAACCAAGTCAAAAATCGAAAAACCGCAGCCTTAAATCCAGACTTGGTTACTGTTGTTATTAGAGTGAAAGTTTCCCTGAAAATGAAATGATCAGTATAAGACATCATGAGCATTCGGAACGTTGCATTTGCTCAGGTAATCTTCACAAGTACAGGTTACTTCCAAAATTATATATTAATTATACAGTTATTAAATAGCTTAATAGATGAATAAGAGAAAATAATTACAAAAAGGTACTGATGAAATCAAATAAATTTGTATCTTAAAAATAATTACGACTTTATACTACAACAGATAAATTAATGAAATCTAATAATAAAATGGCAATAGCGAATTAGGATACAAACACCTCACTTTTGTGTTATGAAGCTCAGACAATTTTGAGACAAATATTGTAAAGTTAATTTCCGCCATAATTTCTTAAAACTACGGAGCGGTCACAAACGTACCAACATCGCTTTGAACGAATTTTGTATGAAAGCTTTGCTGTAAAAAACAAACCTATGCCCAGATTTTCCATATTTCATTTCAGTTTTCTTGGTGGAAGTAATTTGTTAGCGAATTACTCTTTCATGAGTCATCAAATGCTGACTTGTGCTTATTGATTGTCAAAAAAATTTGAAATTCCATTTCTGCCAAAATACGCATCGTTTAATGTTCAATTATTTTTTTTTTACATGTGGCTAAAAGAGGAATTTAAAAATGTTGAGATAAAGGGAACTCTTCTTTCAAGTTTTTATATAACAAGGAAGCGACAATTAATCAACGTGCCTGAGTTTCCGTAATTAATTTTAATTGAATGATGCTACTGCGGTGTAATAAAAATTGACGCTACCGTAAGAATAGGAAACATAAACGTGGCTTAGTTGGAACCGCCAAACACGTGTTTAGTCATCCAGGAGATTTTGGACTGGGAAAGGTGAAAGTGAAACTCCGACATCAGATCACAATATACTGACGCGATCTGGCCATTCCAGAGATTTGTTTTAAAACTGGTCAGATGGCACATTTTTGAACAAATTGGTTTGCTTGATCAAAGATTAAAGTCTTTCGCTGTGTAATTGTTCGATAAACAGTTCTTCGCCTAGAAGACGACGACAAAGCCTTTAGTCGTCGAAACGTCGCGTTTACATATGTTACACCCGAGTGAAAACCGAGAACTGTTTATCGAAGTTGGTTTGCTTTCCACGGTCACATGGTTGTATTCAGAAATAACAGAACGAGGTTTCAATTTGTAGCATCTGCCTATAATTAGCAGCATCAACCCTAGACCATTACACCAAAGTCAATTCATCAACTGCATTCGTTTTGTTTTCAGAGTATACAAGTTCAATGTGGTAAAATGATTGTTAAAATATGTAAAAAATTATTGATTAAATCCAAGTATTCACACTTTCAAATTTGCTTACGATGAACATGACCTTTTATTTAAACGTATTTTATTTATTTGGTAAAGTGCCAGCCATCCTATCCCGTTCAATGTTGGACTCCACATCACGGAAAATTGTTAGTATTAACATCATTAAAGGGGCAATTGATTCAAATTTATAACAAGTGAAAAATAACAAATCGTGGGGTTTTTTCGGCATTTTGTTTGTGACACTTTTCATTTACCTTGATGAAATAGCAAGCGACCTCAGCGTCGATGATCCTCCAGTCGCAAAGTCCGAAGCTGCAACTTTCTTTGAAAATCTGCTTCACTCGGGTCAGTCTACTCACGCTACACTACGATGTTTCTTACAGTATTACACGTGTATGCAAATAGTTATAAAACAAATTTAAAAAATCCGTGTTTTGAAAAATTAATAATAATAAGAATAGCCAAATATAGAAAAACGAAGTTATGATATAAATACCACGTTTCTGGAAACCTTGTACCTTTATTCAGGTATTCGGCTATTTTTCTTGGTATTAAAAAGCCGGAAAGTTCAAAAATAAACCTTACGCTAGCTTTTCTCTTCGTTTTTACAGCCATTCATCTGTCAATACTCAAATCAGCTTGGTGAATTATTTCTCGCGACAAGATTCTCTTCCTTTATCAAGCGGTCTTGATTTTATGAAACCTTGAGTTGAAAACTCTGAACCCTTTAATTCGCCCGCTAAACTACAAATAAGGTTTTATTATCATAAAGAAATGTATCTACAGAGCTCTTCGTTGAGGAACGGCAACCAGATTGTGTGACTTTGTATTGCGGAGAAATTATTCGACATAAATAACAATTTTATTGTATTTCTAGCTTTTCACACAAATTTTTTATTAAATAAACACAAATATGTTTTATTTTTGGGTTAAATCCGTTCTTGATTTGAGGACCTAATATTTAAGACATGTAAGAAATGTGATTTGTAAAAAAAAATTGTAGGTGAGCCTGCATAGGTCTAATGGATGGAGAAATTTCGCAACAGATCTGGAGTCGGCATGGGATAACTCAGTTGGAAGCGGGAGGTACCGGGTTCGATTCCTGGTCCGGTCGACATTTATTTCCATCCTGATACTTTAATTTGATGGCTTAAGTATTAATTTCAACCTAACAAGCGATGCCTAACTAACGACAATTTCCGACGTTATAATATAGCCTATATATTTAAAAAATTGTATACAAAAAGTATAATGAGATATATAATAGAAACAAAGAAATTAACTATCTGTATAAAAGATAAAAAACAGAAATTAATTTCGAACAATATTATTTGAAATTTGTAGACGGTTCGATCAATTTAAGTGATCATTGTCACAACTATTGCCCGAGTGAAGAGATGTACACAAATTTTCAACACTTTACAAATATATAAATTTAGAAAGATTATTTAATAAGCCATCATAAATAAATTTGAAATGAGAAGTGTCCTGTTTAACATTTAAAGAAAATTTATTGGCCTTAATATGTAACATTTCTGAGATTAACCTTTTATTAATTTATTTATTTATTTCCTCATTTAGATTATTAGTATTATAAAAATTGGAAGAATTATTAGGATATAAGCAATGTTTAGTAATGGAAGGATGCTTATAATGGAAATTTTACATTGGTTTCATGTTCCTTAATTCTAGTTAACAAAGATAGTTTGGTCTGGCCGATATAACAAAATGAGTAGTTATTAAAAATAATTTTTTCAACAAAATTGTGGATGAATAAAGTCTTCTCGAGCTTCTAACCGAATAAATAATTGTATTTTCGAGGTTTCGATCACGTTCACAGACTTTATTCATTCTTTACACCGACTAAATTATTTATTAGCATTATAGATATCCATCTATTAAGACAATCTTATTGTTTTTTTAACAAAATATGATAAATAATTAACATATTTAAAAATTCCAGAAATATTTAGTTTTTTGAAAAACATTTTAAATTTTGTAGATACAGAATCATAATAAGGTAAAATAACAGAATTGTTAGTATTGATTTTTTTACGGTCAGCAGTTTATTTATGCAATTAATTCTAAGATTAATGAATGTGCCAATAAAACCAATAGGATAATTATTAGCTGTTAAAATTTTGAATACATAGTTAAGGTTATCAATATGATATGATATATCAGACAATAACAAAGCTTTGTCCGAAAAATTAAAAACCATAGCCGTTTTTGATTAATTGGTTGATTAGAAAAAAAATAAAAAATGTATCTGTGTAAGTAGATTTATGAAACCAATTAATATTTAAACAATGATTTTGACGGCATATATACACTTCTAAAAAATTTAGACGACAATCAATTTCTAATTCATAAGTGAATTAACTGATTGAACAATAAATATTAGATACAGTCATTAATTCATCCAATTTGTCAGAAGGGATAATACCTATAATAATGAGGGACTTAGAAAATTCTTGTCTTGAAAAGTTACATTCAAACCTATACAATATTATAGATATGTTGACGTCATATTGTGTATTTGAAGTTATCTTGTTAAGTAAACCTTCGAAAAATCCAATGGCTTTACTCAGCGCCATTTTTTTTTGCTCAAAAAATTTGCAGGGCAGTAATTGCTGCGACAAGTTTATTTTTTACTTTGTTTGCATCCATTGGAGAAAACAAATGAACAAAAACGGACTGTTCGCAGAATTTTTAAACTCTGGATGTTTTTTAACTCTCAACTATTGCTGAATTTCTCTACAGTGAACTGAGAAAAAGCTCACCGGGAGCTATAGGATAGTAAAAATACTCTGAAGTGGAAACATAGTGATCGAGAGTAATCTGCAAATTTTGATACATTTTCTCTCACGTGGACACGTGGCTTCACACAGTTACTTCCTTCAAGGTGACCGACAAGGCATCAGAAAGAGTCACCAAGAGACTCATTATTTCTGCATGGAAGAGCTTTGGACGGACAGAGTTGTCGAACGCGATTCAGAAGGGTTAGAGCAAGTGCATGTGAAGACGATATTGTGTCTCTGGCCAAGATTCTGGGGCTCGAGGTTCCTAGGAATGACATGGACGAGTTAGTGGAAAAGCACAGCCGGGAGCTGACCACCGATGAGCTTATGGAACGTCATTCTGTGTCACTGCAACAAGTTGCGGATGAGATTTCATCAGGAAAGGAGGACATAATAGCTTCAGCTGAGCAACAACCTTTCAATGCAAGAAAAGTGTTGCATCGTACGTTGAAACTCACCCTAATAAGGCATTAACTACGCGCGCTACGAATTTATTTGACTCTAATATTTTGTCACTCTTCCACCAATTTTTCAAGCGGAAGCAAAAACAAGTGTCTGTAGACAACTTACTTGTAACAAAGTATGTGTTATAAACAATCAATGGCATTTAGCGTGTGATTTTTCGGAATGGAACGCATTATTCTATTTTTACGTAAAATATTGTTTCGTTTAACGTGTTTCTGGCATTACGAGCAAGATTCCGGAATGAATTATGCTCAATAAGCGAGCTTCCACTGCATAATATGAATTTTCAAATTATTAAAACGTAATATTTATATAATTCAACTATTTATATGATCAAAAAGTAAATATCGCAAGAGAGACTGGGTGATTCAAGTCCAAATCGACTCGACATGACGATTCAGCTTCAACTGATTACTAACGCATTACTGACTAGTTAATGACAAGTAGCGACCGCTGTTTACAGTGTCTCATTTAATTACATGGTTTGAACCGCATCACGTACTAATTTGTGATTTGAATCAGCAATCAATTGTTTTTGAGAAGCTCCGTGTGCGCCGGGCCTTAGTGTATCTAACTACAAGTGGGTTAACTTCCGTAAGTTCTATGCACTAAAACAGGAAGGTTACCAGTTCTTCATATGGGTGTCGTATTTCACATCAACAAAACTAAAATAAATAAGTGGGTCGGACGGAGAATTATGAACTCATTAAGTCGAGGTAATAAAAAATATATGTAATGTACGTACAAGACGAATAATGATGATAATAATAATAGAACAATAGAAACTAAGACAATCAATCCTACACATGACAAGATAATTACCAGAGAGTAATATTATAATACATTATTAACAGAAATGCAGCTGTCGCAAGAACAGTAGGCTAACATTGAGAGAAATACGCATTTTAAACGCAAGACGTGGTGGTATTTCCTTAGCCTTGTCGAACAACGTTCCGTGCTCACCTGAGAGAGTGGCCCAGCAGAGTGCGGAGCACTGGTTGTTGTCAGGTGCGGTCACCTGCTACCGTCTTGTGGCGCAGATGGAATGTGCCGGGGACGTTGAAAATTATTTCGTGTAAAACTAAACTATATACAGGGGAGAAAAAATTGTCCACGGTCCTTAACATAAGCTTTAGACAAATTATATTAGTCTACACTGTGTACTATTGATAATATAGGGTTTACGGCTATTGTTTCCGTAACGCGTTACTTGTAACTCATTGGTCCAGTAACAATTTTTCTTACTTCTTGACTCTAAAGTATTTCATTGCCTACTCTAGAAAGAAAAGAGTTTGTTTAGTCGCCAAATCATGTCCCGTACAAATAGCGAATAAAATTCCCTGCCCAAGTAGTTATAATCAAGGTTTTGGAACGTCCGCCATTTTGTCTTCAGATTTGATATTGCAGTGTGATTTACTGTCAATCTTCTTATTGCTGAATATAATAACGAAAGGAACTTTCATCGAAATTGAGGTCACCGTTTCCTTATTATTAAGAATTATTGGCGTCAGAGACGGCAGAAAAATAGATGGCATCGTTTATGGATCCATAATACATTAAACGTAAAGATAAACTAAAATTATGCGATTCTACGGCATGTACATACACAAGTGTTATATATTGTAATCATTTAGACCCTCTTAAGTTACCGGGTAATTTTTTATTTTCTTAGGTTGCCAGCTGTATTTTGGTCTCTATTTAGTGAAAAGTTGTATTTCTTTCCTTCTTTAAGGTACCGGGAGTAGTTTTAGACTTATTAAGTTAGTGAGTATATTCCACAGATTTAATTCGACGTTATTTTTAGACAAATTTATTTTATGTAGTAGGAGAATTTCTGAATACCATCAGTCATGATCCTGGTTTATTTGAAGTTAGATGGCAAGGGGAGGAGAATGTAAATGCGTAATTGTTCCAAACACTGACGCTATTGATGCTGGTTAAATGAAATGTTTACCAAGAGTTTAGTGTCGAATCAATTCCTACTCCGGGTTCATTTAAATAAATACCCAGGGAACGCCGTGTACTCAGCTGCTTATAAATAAATTTTGTATATATAAAGTTTTTATTTCATCCGGAAGACTATTGTATGGATTTATCTCGGAATAACGAATGCTTGATTCAAAAAGGCTTAGGCAATGTTTTTCAATGCGGAATTGAGAGCGATTTCTAGCGTTGAATAAATGTTTTGTTCCGTTTAGGGCATATAAATTGATGTTATTCCAGACAAACTTTAAAATTTCTAGAATATACGTACAAGGCAAAGTTAAAATCCCAAGTTTACGAAACAAAGGCTTGCAAGCGGCATTACAATCCGCACGAGATATGATTTGTCCTGCAGGCTTTTATAGTTTAAATATTTGAAACGCGTGATGTGAACAATCACAGTTTTCTATGCTGTAAGATAGGACATAATGAAAATATGTAGAACAATCTACAGAATTTTAACAAGCGTAAAATAATCTGATACATTAATTGCTCAGTCCGGTAGAATGCAATTCTCATTCCTGAAATATTGTAATATCTACTTATCATTTGCCAGTGCCTCAAAATTGTTTGTCTCTTTCATAAAAAGAAATTATCGCCTTCCTTTCTAGTGTACAGAAATTTAAAATTTCATTAAGGAAATGTAAACAATTAATTTTGTGAAAACTAATTTATATCTCATTAAAATTGGATTACATATTCATAGTCAACCAACGTTAAATAGTAATGAATAATGCCAATTGACTTTAAGAATGACACATTTTGCTACAATGTGAATACTCACATGTAAAGAACAACTGAGGTTTAGTCGACAATATCAACTGACGGTAATTAAGAAACGAGCCAAAAAATACCTTAAATGCTTATAATATACGTAGTACTTAAAATCTAAATAGATAATACGAAACATCGGTATATTGTATAACATTAAATATTTCGAATCTTAATTCGTTGAAGTATTTAGTGAAGGAAATTTAAGATGAACTCTCTTTTCCCAAAAAATATTTTGTTAATATATTCTTGATGGTAACAGTATTTTCAATATAAAATATTAGCGTAGTTTTGATGATGATTGCAAATGGTTTATGCTGACGAACAAAACAAGCAGACCTATGGACTTGACCCTGTGAGAGATAAGAAACAGCTGGCTGAGTACTGAAATTGTGAATGTAGCTATTTCAACACCAAATAAGATCTGTCAACACATTGCTAATTTAGGAGTAACGACCTCCTATCATGTTATGAACATTTTGTTGTTCACTGAACTTATCTTTCAATAGAATATCGGCAGATAATCGACTTCTTTCAGTAAGGCAGAACAAACACGAGGAATTTAACACATGTGAAATAATCTAATACATTAACTGCACAGTATAATGTAATTTATATTCCTGAAATATTGCAACATCCACTTATCATTTGCCAGCGACTATAAAATAATTAGCATTAATCCTTTATTCAATGTGAATAATTGAATTTTGTATTTATTGTTAAAAACTACAATTGGGCATATTCCCGATGGTCGAAATTGTTGGTGCTGTGACTAGACCGATCAGCCATTGGAAATGGGGTTTTGGATAGTTTGACAGTGCTGCTGTGGTTAGCAGAGGTCGTTTTGATTCGCTGATAGAGAACACAGATCATTAATCTGGTAGATGATACGGGAGGAGAGGCCGGTAATGTTTCCTTTGATTTTGTAAATGGCTATTTGAGGTGGATTGAGATAGGTTGAAGGACAAGGGCACACTTGGCACCTGTTCCTCCTGCAAGATTGGTATCCCGGATTAAGTAAAGGAGTTTTAGGCCTACAAGGGTAGTTTTGATGCAGGGAGGTTAGGAGGACATCTGAAAGCAACCCTTGGGAAACGTGAGGAGTGCCTTTGGAAGGATGTTTTTTTTTTATCTGAGGGGGATTTTTGTCCAGTGTAGGCCATGTAGAGAATGGAGTTGAGTAATTGTAGTTTAGGAAAGTAGGTTTTTTGTTTAAGGGTGGGCTACATTTTTTATATTGATCATGGATGGGTTTTAGTAGGTGGACTATGGATAAGGCATAGGCATATTTTTTTCTGGAGAAGATCTCTAGGGTTCATTGTTAGCCATTGGTTTTTGGGTTGTTAGGCCTCATATAGTATTGGTGAGTCTGCCAACATTTAGCTTGTTAACACAAAGTTATTCTGAAGGCTAGGCTTAGCTTTGAGAATGCTTGGTGCTAACAAGCAAAATGTTGGCAGACACGCTGAAACTACGCGTGGCCCAACAGCCCAAAAACTGATGGCTAACTAAGAAGTTTCATTGGCCACGAAAACTAAGGGATCAATGCTATTTATGAAAGCATTGAGGATATGGTTGATGTAGTTGTCCAGACTGTTCCATGTGGAGAAAATGCTACCTGCCCGAAGGGTAAGCTGTATGGGAGGAAACACTTGGGTATAGTCAGAATAACAACTGGAGAAGTGAAGGTATTGTAAGGTGTTGGTGCGTTTAATGTGAACGTAAGTTGTGATTTGGATTGAACTGTAATGTATATCAACATCAAGGAAGGTGATGTTAGTGGGGGAGTGGTTCCACGTTAACTTAATGAAAAATTTGGTGATTAGATTTCCGAGGAAATAAGAAAGGGCATCTGGTCCATAGTATGAAGATATCATCTATAAACTGGAACCAACTTAAGGGTTTCAATGGAGATGAATGTAGGTGTTGCTGTTCCAGTTGTAAGATGAACAGGTTGGCTAAGGAGTAATTTGTCACTAATTTGGTGCTAGATGTTGTTGGAAAAAAAAATTAATTCTTCGTGAGGACAAACTACACGAGGGAAAAACTATATAATCAGTTTTAAAGAAATAAGCTCTTTTTAAAAATGCAAATGTTGAAAATCTGCAATAGTATAGAATCTAACTTTACTAGAAAAGTAAAGTGAAGTATAGGGTCCTATGTTTCAAAATTAGAGCCATATATTAAATACAGTTTATAATATTAAAACCGTTAGTTGTATTAATTAATGATAGGTAGCTAGTTTTAATTTATGAAAATAATATTTTTTTACTGAGGTGATTATTTAGATTTTCACTAAATATGTCCTTCATTTTTCAGAGCCAAAACCGTCCAGTAGTTCAATTCCATCCTGCAGGAAGAAATGGTTCCAAAAATACTTTATCATACGAGAAGAGCAACTTTTATTATTTATTTGACAGAGTGGGTGAACCAATATTTATACCCAAGGGAGATGTTGGAGATAAAAGGAAATTCATCATGCCACCAGAATATTATGTGTGTACCTTTATATAATATATGAAATTAAAAACTATAATTTAACTTTTTACTAAATTACTAAATAAAACAATAATGAAAACAAAGTTATGTGAGTTAGAGAGTTAAATGAATAATAATTTATTAACATGTTTTATTATTTGAAAAATAGTTCTATAACTCTTTAAATATTCAAATTTGTCATTCTTAATAGGCAAATAGTTATATCAAATAGAGATACCAGTTTTTTATTGAGAATTGAATGCAGTTTCACAACTCTGTATGCAATTTCAATTTAAAGTTTTGCTTCTTCCCTCGAAAGTAAAATATAATAACGAATAAGAAAGATAGCCAATTGAGAAAAAAAGGGTAATATAAATACCAAACAACGTTTATGGGATCCTTGTGCCTTTCGTCAGGTTCTAAGAAGAGCCTAGAGCAACACAACTGCACTTGTCGGTTGACAACACACAAAAGGGACGAAAACGCAACGGCAATGGGAGAGCCGAAGGGTTAGCGTAACAATAAGGGAGCAACGACAATGGGAAAACAGAAGGTTTAGCGTAATAATAAGGGATCATAGAAATTATCGATAATTACTATGATCCCTTATTATTATAATTACCATGATCCCAATTATTGATAATTGCTATGATCCCTTATGATTACGCTAAACCTTCTGTTTTCCCATTGTCGTTGCTCCCTTATACTTACGCTAACCCTTCGGCTCTCCCATTGTTGTTGCGTTTTCGTCGCTTTTGAGTTGTCAACTGACAAGTGCACTTGTGTCGCTCTAGGCTCTTCTTAGCACCTGACGAAAGGCACAAGGATCCCATAAACGTTGTGTGGTATTTATATTATCATTTTTTCTGAATAGGCTATCTTTCTTATTCATTATTTTCAATCAGACGTAATTTTTTTCATTTTAAAACCTAATGACATTTAAGTGAAAAATGAACTTCTTATAAAAGATATAAATTAAAATTTTTGTCTTTCAATCAATCTTGTAAATTAGATGTATCCTTAAGTGTTGTAATTTATTTATTCATTTCTGAATAAGCGAACCAATTTCCTATACTATATAAACATAAGTGATTTAATTTATATACATTGCCTATAAAATATATTATACATTTATTTACACTTGTAATACTATTTCAAATATTTTTATCAAACAATAGTTTCTAAAACATTTAATATTAGCTCAGTCCTGTTCCTTGAAGACAAACTTATAATATAATGTAACATAATACTTTACCGTTAATATTACCATTGTTGTGTGTTGTTGTTTTTTAAAATGTTTTACTCAGAACAGTGGCGGCTCATGAGTTTTGGAAGTTATGTGCTACATCACCACGAGCAACCATTTTTTTATGATGATAACTATGTAAATTAATAATTCTACAACAGTGATAGTGTTATCATTAATCTGACCCGACAAAATACATTTCTAATTCTGTCTACGTAGTTTCCAATAGTCTCTAAGATTTTAAAGCAAATAATTGAGTACCAAATAGATCTTCATTGAAAACATGAAAGTATTTTTGCTTTGTATTTATATTAAATAAACTTAATTTTTGGAACAAGCCACACATGATAGTAATTTGTATGCAAGGTCTTGTGATAGATTTTTACACTCTGATGTCCCTTAAATAACTTTTTCTTTAAAAAATAGGAATACTGTTTTTTTTTCGAAAATATAAACTACTTTAAAATAATATATTTAATTACTGAATGTTCAACTTTATTTATTTTTTCTCTGCTTCATTGCATGTCAAGGCTCTGTGCTGTTTGCTTTGTGGCAAAAAAAGGCAGTTTGTTAACCTTTACAAGTGATGCAGAGGAGTGAAACACAATTCTGCACTTGTGCCTTTTTCATTCCAGACAGAAATCAAAGCTGCAGCTGCTATAGCACTCACATGGCCAGCTGGCTGTATTATCATACGTTAGTTCGCCACAAAGCGGGCAGTTTTAAATTTTCGCTATAAAAACAAAAATTTGGACTATTAAAAACAATTATTATAAAGGTTCTTAAAATTAATTCCTAAATTAAATGTTGTAGCACATTAACACATATGCACCAGCCACCATTGACTATGAAATTTTCATGTGTGAGTTTTACTTTATGCAGATATTTCATAAGACACAACACAGGGCTATGGCTTAATCAATAACCTTTCCGTGCTAAAATGCACTGGAAGATCTTAGTTATATTTATTCTGAGAACTGCTTTGACGATGAAAATCCTAGTATTAAATTGTTTATCTTGAGAATGTAGGATGTAAATATTATATTTTGCTAAAGACTGAACAGTATAAATAAGTGTTCATTTTGAAGGTTTCACGCTACAGAGGCATATTCTCAGAAATTTCTGACAGGTATGGAGAGAGGGACACCCAAGATGTCCAAGTAAAGCAAATAACACTTCCTGATCTGACAATACCAAGGCAATTAGGACGCCGTGAGCTTTTCTCTACCTTTATACCACATCATAGACGGATGGCTGGATATCTTATCAATGTATTCCTTAGTGAGTATACATCTATCAGAAAAAGTATTTTTTACTATAGTTCAACTTATTATCTGAAATTATAGCAAAAAAATTATGAAACTAATAATACTGTTTTTTGCAATTAAATATGTAATTTTATATTTGCTTTGAAATCCAATCAAGTGAATTGAAATTAATGATTCATTCAGTTTAATAAGATTGATTACTTATAAAACCAATCAATTATGACTGCATTTAACTTTATGAATTACATCAATTAACATAATGAATTATATGAAAGTCACCTAATTGTTTATGGATAATTTTTTTGTTATGAGTAATTATTAATCACAATCCTTATTATATTCCATAATTAACACATTCTCACTCCAAGTTTATATCCCAAATTATTATTTGGCATGGTGAATGTTGGTATTCAAATCAAAGATTCCGATTTAACACCAATCTTGTTTATGTTTTTTTTTGTATTCATTTTTGTCACCACTTTCCTCCACCACCCCAAGAGATTATTAAGGAAAAACAAGCGCGTCCTATCCGAGAGAACAGAACATAACTAACTTCCAAGCGTCAAAACACATAAAGCTGTCGCGTCAAAGAGTAAATGACTATTAACAAAGCAAATACATTCGATTTTCTCCAACACGCTTTCCAATCGACTGTATGAATTGTTAGCAATTCATCCCCACAGCTTCACGTTTTTGTTTGTTTTGTTTTTTAACTTTATTTAGGAGGTTATGCAAGTAAATGCAATTCACTGCTATGATGTAATAAGAAATCATATGGCTAAGAGTATTTGGAGAGAGGATTATGTGAATATTTCACACCTCTGGATGATTGCATTGGGTCAAGGTTGACAATTATTTGTGTGTCTTGTGGAAGCTTTCGTTTGAGTCTTTTATGGGTGTTTTTTTGTCCTAGATTTAATTTCTTTGAACTAAGCGAGTAAACACTTGTTTACCTAACGGCTTAGTAAATAAATCTGCAAGTTGCTTCCTGGAATCTACGTGTTCCACTTTTACAGTACCTGCCAACACGCACTCCCGAACAAAGTGGTATCGTACATCTATATGTTTACTTCTTTTGTAGAATTGTGGATTCTTTGTCAACTTGATGACACTTTCATTATCAACACGTAACACTCGCAACAATCGCACCAACCACAACAATTCCTTCACTTGCCACTACGTATTCCGCCTCGGTCGTTGATAATTTTTTTATTTTATTTTATTAATAACTATTTACGATCTGTTGATAATAAAAGAAATAAGTAAATATTGTGTATGAATGTGGGTTGTATAGAAGACGCATACAATAATACGTCTTCTGTTGCAATTTGGGTGTTGTTACTATTTAGGTTATTTCCAGTTAGTGTTCCCAGGTAGAAGCTGCAGGGCAGGTCCAGAGTGTAGTTTCTTTTAAGCATGCGGTTGTGTTTACTACTGTCTAGTAGGTTATTTGCAAGTTGGTTGGGGTGTAACTCTAGTTTTTTTTTTATGTATCTTACACTGTTTTTTACAATTTCACTTTTCACTGATTTCACTTTTAGGTCACTATGTATGTCTGCATTCGTTATGTAATATGGTGCGTTGGTGATTGTTCGAAGCATTTTCGACTGAAATCTTTCGATTATTGCTATGTTGGTGGATGATGCCGCTCCCCATAGCTGGATACCATACATCCAGACGGGTTTGAAGATGGTGTTGTATATTAGGAATTTGTTATCGAGGGAAAGTTTTGATATTCTACCCAGTAGCCAAAGATGTGTGCTGAGTTTTATGTTTAATTGTAGTATTTTCTTCCATATGCGAGTCTTCCATGTGAGGCCCTTGTCGAAACGCATTCCCAGGTATTTTGCTGAGTCAGACTGTGGTACCGGCTGTCCATTGAGTATTATTGGTGGGCATATTCCCCGTCGTTGGGTAAAAGTGACGTGTACCGATTTTGTTTCATTTATTTTTGTGCGCCATAATTTTAGCCAATCGTGGATGTTATTGAGGTTATTTTGTAGCTGCATGGATGCACTGACTGGATCATCCTCTGAGACTAATATCACAGTATCATCTGCATATGTAGCTTTTGTAGCTCTTTCGCATGTTGGTAGGTCAGCTGTGTAGAGTAGATATAAGATCGGCCCCAGGACGCTGCCTTGGGGCACTCCAGAATTTATAGAGTTGAGGTCGGTTAGTGCATCTTCGTACTTTACTTGGAATAGTCTGCCATGCAAATATGATTTTAATATGAGGTAGAGGTTGTCTGGTAGCCACTTCTTTAGCTTATATAGTAGCCCTTTGTGCCAAACTTTATCAAATGCTTGACTGACGTCGATAAATACTGCACTACAGTACTTTTTTGCCTCGAAGGATGCGTTAATAACGTCCACCACACGGTGAACCTGTTCTATAGTACAGTGTGCAGCCCTGTAGCCGAATTGGTGATAGGAATGAATGTTTGTCTTCTATGTTACGGATTAGCCTTTTGAGTAACAGTCTTTCAAATAGTTTAGAGGTAACAGGTAGTAAGCTTATAGGTCTATATGACTCAGAGAGGTTTGGATGCCACAGACTTCTGCAGCTGGCTCGACCTGGAAACAGCACCTCCGTTGATGGAACGCCTCGACCTCACGTCGCCAACGAAGTCCGCGTCGGTGAACGCCTCCAGTACCAGGTTGCTTTCGCGTTTGAAAAGAATTCCGTACGATGTTGTACCTCTTAAGTATCTCATTATACGCTTCACGTCCGACCAATCTGAGTGTGTTGGTTTATCCAAAACTCTTGCAGACTTTGATACCGAAAACGCCATATCAGGTCTAGTAGTACAGGGCAAGTACATTAAGCAGCTTGAAAAGGGACCGATTCTTCACATAACTTCGTATTATATCCGCAGATGGGGAGTGGTAACAGAATTTGACTTATCCATATTGAAGCGTGTTAGCATTCTTGAACTCATAAATATTCCGTCTAGATGAGACTGTATTTGTATTCCTAGAAAACAGTCCAATGACCCAACTGTTATGCAAAATTCGGTCTTCAACATATTTACAAAGACGTCGACATCAGTCGCGTCGCTTCCGGCAATCAGAACGTCATCCACATAAATAGCTACTATCAGTTTCTTACCTTCGTTATTACATATATAGAAGCATGGATCTGCTTTGCTTGCAACAAAACCATTCTATAACATAAATTAATCAAACCTTGAATTCCAACATCGTGGTGACTGCTTAAGTCCATATAAGCTTCTAAGCAGCTTACACACACGGCCACTACCATCGTCAAACCCGTCCTGCTGTTTCATATATATTTCTTCCTTTATGTTGCCATACAGGAAAGCCGTTTTGACATCAAACTGCTTTCTCACTGGCCGCCATTGCCAACACTGTACGCACTGTGTCGTAGCGTGCCACAGGACTGAAGGTTTCGTCAAAGTCTATGCCAGCTTTCTGAGGAAAACCTTTTGCAATAAGGCGAGCTCTATACCTGTCAACAGAACCGTCAGCATTTAGTTTCATACGTAGCACCCAACGATCACACGCCCGCCTTTTGGCAACCAAATCCCATGCCTGCATATCTTTGAAGGTCTGCATCTCTTCCTTCATTGCTTCATACCATTGCGTGAAATCCGGCATCGCCAAGGCATCAGCAAATTTTGTAGGAGGATCTCCGTTCTCAGCCGACATCATAACAGCAGCTAGAGCTGTTTTATTCTTGAATCCGATCTCAAAATCACCTGAAGTCTGCCAATCCGGTGCCCGGGCGTTCGCGAGTAGTCCGTCGAAAAGCATCGACTTCGTTATCTTGCTTATTACCGCTTGGTTCGGTGTCTCTGGACAAGTCACAACTTATACATCGAGAACATTTAAAAATCAAGATCAACGCTCTCCGGAACAAAACATTCCCTCTTTGGTACAGAGCGTGATGCACTGTCCTAACGATTGGAATTGTCATCGCAGCTCGGAACTGCTTTAAGAGATTTTGTGCACAACTTTTCTTTCTTGAATTGCAAATCATGTATTTATAACTTTTCCTTTAGATGACACTCATACACAATAGCCGTCTTTTTCATTTTGATACCCGACAAAACGCCATATGCCGCTTTTCGGATCAAACTTTATGCGAAATTCTTAGGTACATATACATAGCATTCCGTACCAAACACACGCAAATGATCAACCGACTTGAATGATTTTCCAGACCAAAGTTCGTACGGCGATTTCATGACGACAGGGGTTTTACCTGTTCTGTTTAGTATATACACTGCCGTTTCACATGTATACACTTAAGAAGATCTGTTGTCGACATCATAGACCTAGTCAGTTCAACAAGATGCCGATTTTCTTGGTCTGCAGCACCATTCTGTTGGGGGGAATATGGTGCCGTGATTCGCAGCTCGATGCCCAGTGCTGCCAACTTCTTGCGAATGCACTGGTTATCAAATTCGCCTCCGCAATCGCCACGTACAGTCTTAACAGGATGTCCTGCAACTTCGGCTTCCTTCAGAAAATCTGCGAGACTACTTCACATTTTCTTCGGATTAGGAACAGGCGTCTGAATTTGCTATGACCGTCTTTGAAGCATACAAAGAAGCGGTGTTTTTCTTGTGTGCATACGGACACAGGACCGTTCACATCAGCGTTAATAACTTCACCAACTGCAGTTGCTCGATCCGTTCGCTTTTTGAACGGCAATCGATGAGCCTACGTACGTGTCTCTTGTCCTGGTGACCAAATCGCTCGTGCCACAACTGCAATTTTTCTGCAGAAGTTTTGACCAGGTAGTTACTGGCACTCTGGGAACTTTTACTTGCATTTCCAACCATTACAAGCCATCCTTCCACTTCGCTACAGCCATTACTTCTTCACCGCGTTTAATCAATTTCTTATGTTTAGTAGTGATAGAATACATGTTTCTTTCGGTAGCTCGATGTTCGGAAAATAAGTGATAGGAAATTGTAGGAACAAGACTCCGTTAAGAGTGCCATCATACCATTGACCAATAATGATACTGCCACTTTCCCAACACCGTAAACACTTAAAGTTTGTTTATTGGCGACCGTAATTGAGCCACGAACCGCGAATTTAGTATACTCCACAAAGTAGTCTTTATTTGCTGTCATGTGATCACTAGCTCCCGAATCACACACCCGTTTGTCACTTTCACTGAATCTTTGGTCTTGCTTTGAACGCCCGACTTTCTATTCCATCCGACTTTGTTTTCTCTCTTGTGGAAGTGTTTAGAACTGTTTGACTTTTTGGACAGTCCCGTTTCAGGTGGTTTTCGCCACATATAAAGAATTTCCGTGGGCAATCGGATTTAAAGTGATTCCTCCACAGAAATAACAGCTCACTTTATCATTCCCATTCTTGAATGACGATCTAGACTTGTGCTTACGAATGACAAAAGCACCTTGTGCAGGAGACACACTGTCAGCCAAATTATCGTGCTCCATCGACTGTATATGTTCCAACAACATTGGCGTTTTCGATCGGTGTCTTTCAACGTTGACCAGACTGTTCTGACGAATTTACACTCGTCACCGGCATTTCGCAGAATTCGATGATGCAAAACCCGCTCTGGCAATGCTGCAGACTTAACCTTTACAAGTTCCTCGTTTACATCGGGGAACAGGTTGGCCATTTCTGATACAAAAGTATCTATAGTCTTCTCTGGCTCGCGTCCTTTATCAAAAAATTCGTCCATTAGAAGATCGAGGCGACGAGACTCTGTTCATAGACAGAATGCAGCGTTGTCCACATCTCCACAGCCTACCTCATACGACGTATGTGAACCATCAGCTCTGCCGTCACAGACACAGATATGATTGATGCCGCTGTGTAGTTTTCCCGCGGCCAGCTAATTTGTGCAGACGATTGTGTAGCTCCTTCCGGCGATGTGTTCGTTTTCGTGACTATCAGACATGGTTAGCTGCCCGAAATACAAACGATGAATGAACCAAAAGTGTTCTCCGTCTACAGAATCCAAATAAACTTGTAACTGAACACTTCACCCACCGATAATTAAAAAATCTACAATTATCGGCAATTAACTACGAGTACGCGCAGTGGAAGCGTGACTCTGCACATAACCTATTAAGGAAAAACAAGTGCGGAACAGAGAACAGAACATAACTAACCTCCAAGCGTCAAAACACATAAAGCTGTCGCGTCAAAGAGTAAATGACTATTAACAAAGCAAATACATTCGACTTTCTCCAACAGATATCAACCATTCCCATTTAGTATTGAAATTTAACTTTATCTACATCAAGAATGACATATTTTATCTCAGCAATGCAAAAAACATTTTTTACACTAATATTGGTAGTTTCTGCAATATTTTTAATTCCATTCCCACCCTTATGAGTAGTAAGGATGACTTAATTCTACAGAGTTTGTTCATCTCAGCAATGTCAAAAACAATGGATTGGACACTAATGTGGATCATTATTTACCATTTTCCTGTTTCTTAACCCCTTTTCCCTCTAAATACACTGTCTTTGTGTATGTCACTATTCTACTCCAAAAGCAATGAATTGGACACAAATTATTTACATTTTGTACACATAATTATTATCCCCTTCCCTCTCCCGGTTCCTAAACAAAGCTTATGGAAGGTGATATTTAACTAAAATAAATTCTGAACTTTACCAATCATCCATAATGGTCCCAAAAACAATGGAATTTATACAAATCTCAGTCATTTTGGACATTTAAGTATTAACCCATTCACACCCTCAACACATAAATGCTGAAGGAGCTGAAAAGGGCGTAACCATCATCACTAGTATTACTGTAAATCTAAGCCACCCAGAAAAATATGTATTTGACATTAATAGTGGCATGTTTCAACACTTTATTTATCAACAGTACTTACCCCTCCCAATCCTGATTGAGGCTCAATTTCTACATAGCCACCATGGTGAGTTCCACTGCTCAACTTAGATCCTCCTTAAACTATTAATTTATGTCCTATATCCACCATTTCAGATATTTTATATTAATCCCCTCCTACCCCAACCTATAAGAACATGGGATGAAATTGATCTTAAACAGTATAGGGGGTATCACTTGCAATTCCTCAAACTATTGATTAGACATTAATCTGGCAAATTTTTTAATGATTTTTAAATTACTCATCACCAGCCTTCTCTTATGAGTGCTATGGTTGTCTTACCACAGTGTCCCCAACACCCCGGTTTTCATATAACATGTGTTCGCTGGTATTGAAATTTGTTGACAATGGTGCTGAAATATTTAGTGAAGAAATTGTCAGGTGTTCCATTATATATTGTATAAGGCCTAGTACAAACTTGTGTTCTGCAATTAAGTTCTGAAAGTGTTACTATATACAAGAATTTCTCATGCAGTTGTCTATAGACATTGTCTAGATACAAAATTGCATGACTTCATATACACGCATGTACTAGGCCTAAGAGATTATTAGTGGGTGGATTATTAGTGGGTGAAAGCATTATCCTATGTTTCAAACAGTATAAACCCATAAATTCAATTTTTAGAAATTCAGTATAGTTGATTTCAAACCGCATTTATTTAAAAGGAAAGGGAGGCACTATTCCTCTCAGAGATCTCAAAAGCTCTCAGTATAGTAATTCTTATTGTGGCTATCACTTACAAAGTTTGTTCTGGATTATAAGTAATACATTTATCACATTTGGTTGAAATTTCTCACCACATTTAAGAGTATTTGTGGAGCTTTGATAGAATAAATCCACGGAGACACAGTTAAAATGTAGTAATGGAAGCTTTATTAACACATGCAACGGGAAACAAGTTCGGACAGAGAGGAAGTGAAAGGGATTGTGGGTACAAAAGATCGATACATCGGCTAAATAAAATACATCGATTCCATCACTCCCCCGGGACTGACGCCGTCCGTCAAGTCGTCAGGCCAAAATGTTGTCGGCACCATTCGAATTTCTCGCGGGGAACGCTCTTCGTAAGCGAGTCGGCTGTCATCAGTTTCGTAGAGATCTGTTCGACACGGATCTGCTGTTGCGCAATTGCCTCTCGGCAAATGCGGTGCCGCACATCGATGTGCTTCGTACGGTTGTGGAACACGTTATTCTTCGTTAAGTCCACAGCACCCTTGTTGTCGGAGCGCAGCAAAATTGGCTCGGTCGATCGAAGGAACTCATGATTGAACTTCCTTAGCCAAATTGCTTCTTTCGTTGCGTTCGATAAAGCCATATATTCAGCCTCGGTTGTTGAGGCGGCCACGGTCGGTTGTCGTCGGCTGTTCCAAGTTATGGCTCCTCCGGCAAGCAGGAATACGAATCCTGTCGTTGATCGTCTCGTTGTCGGGCAATCCGCAAAGCTTGCATCACAGAAACCTTCGACTTTCGAGTTGCCATTTCGTGAGTAGGTCAGCGTCGCGTCCGCTGTTCCCTTTAAATAACGCAAGACACGTTTCGCAGAAGACCAGTGTTCGTTCGAGTAATTGCCACAGAATTTCGCCAATTCTCCTACAATGTGGGCAATGTCCGGTCTGGTCGCCAAGGCTGCGTAAAGGAGACTTCCTACAAGCGATTGGTACGGTAAATTCTTTACGTCTCGCTGCCTTTCGTCTGTTGGCGTTGTCGGTAGTAACGGCTTTCCGTCGCTGGGCGTACAGGAAGGGTTGCAGTCATGCATATTGTACCGTTTCAAGACACTGTTAATGTACTGTCGCTGGTTCAGTGTCGTCGTCCCTTCTTGCAAATTTCGTCGAATTTCGATACCTAAGATGGTACCTACTTGCCCAAGATCCTTCATTTTAAACATCTTACTTAGCCGTTGCTTCGTACTCGTCATCGTATCTGGCTTCTTCGCAAAGATTAATAGGTCGTCAACGTACACCGCAATGATCAAAATGTCATCTTTAAATTTCTTGAAATAGATGCACTCGTCGAACGTCGATTTGATCATGCTCATCGAGCGAAAACTCTGGTCTAACAACTTATACCATTCCCGACCTGATTGCTTAAGACCGTAGAGGGTTTTGCGTAGACGACAGACTCTACTACCAGTTCCCTTTCCGCTGTCGTTG
This sequence comes from Zhengitettix transpicula, assembly GCA_037074705.1. Lineage (NCBI taxonomy): Eukaryota > Metazoa > Arthropoda > Insecta > Orthoptera > Tetrigidae > Zhengitettix > Zhengitettix transpicula. The sequence continues at coordinate 179,631,891 of CM073591.1, read as the reverse complement.
GGCAAAACCGGTAATCGCATGTAGATGTCTTCTTTGAGAGAGCTCTGAGTGAACGCCATCACAGCATCCATCTGCTGGATATCATAGTCGTTCAAAGTCGCAAATGCTATCAAAGCTCGGAGGGAGGAATATCGAATTACTGGGGAGAAGGTCTCGTCGAAATCGGTTCCAGGCACCTGGCTACATCCTTTCGCGACCAAACGGGCCTTATATCGATCAATCGTACCGTCCGATTTGGTCTTCAGACGAAATATCCATCTGTAGTCGATTGCTTTTCGTCCAGGTGGCAAGGCGGTTTCTTCCCAAGTTCCGTTGCGAATATGCGCGTCATATTCATCAATCATAGCCTCCTGCCAATAAGTTCTATCGGAGCGGGATAGAGCTTCCTGCTCGCTTTGCGGGTCGGTCGGCTGCGAAGACTGCGCTTTATGAACCAAAGCAGTCAAAAATGCATCGCTTCCACAATGTAGATCGTCGTAATCATCGCTTTCATCATGGGACGCAGCGTAGACCTGATAATCGTCGAGGTTTGCAGGCGCTTGTCGATTTCGGTCGGAACGTCGTAAAACTTCGGTTGCGGGGGCGTCGTTGTTATCACCGTCGTCATCGTGCTCAGCGGTTTGCATCGGTTCGGTTCGCGTACGGCATCCGGGGTCGTCGGAGTCTGCAGTAGTTGAATTCTCTTCATGTGGTTTCGTTTCGTGCGTCGGTTCGGCCCACATGGTTCCTTCGTGAAAAACAACATTGCGAGATTCGACAGTAGAATGGGTCCTAGGGTTCGTCAATCGATAGGCCTTACTGTTGGCACTGTAACCTACGAACATCATGGTTGTGCTCTTTGGATCCCATTTAAATCGTTGTGATGCCGGTGTCAAAACGTGAGCTTTACATCCAAAGGTTCTCAAGTTTGCAAGATTCGGCCGTCGTCCGTGCCACAATTCAAAAGGTGTCACGCCTTGCAAAGCCTTTGTTGGTGAAACATTCTTCAATAAAGTCGCGGTTCGTACAGCTTCAGCCCAATATCGCTTGTCAAGTTTAGCGTCTTGAAGCATTGATCGTGCTCGTTCGCACAAAGTTCGATTTACCCTTTCCGCAACGCCGTTCTGCTCAGGGGTGTAGGCTGCGCTGGTTTCGTGAATGATGCCAGCTCGGCGGAGAATTTCACTCAAAGTCCTATTCGTATATTCGGTTCCGCGGTCGGTGCGTAGGACTCTGATTCGCTTTCCGGTTTGATTCTCTACCACTGCCTTATACTCTTCGAACTTCGTCGTTACTTCGGATTTTTCTTTTAGAAAATACGTGTGCGTAAAACGGGTCATATCGTCGGTGAACGCTAGAAGGTATCTCGCGCCGCCAAATGAAGCAGATTCCATCGGTCCGCATAAGTCGCTATGTATCATTTGCAGGACCTCCGTTGAGCGTCTCGTCGACTGCTTCGGAAATGGAAGTTTCGCTTGTCTACCTTTCATGCAACTGGAGCATTCGATGTCGCCGTCGTTGAAATCAATACCATCAGCCATCTTCCTGACTTTACGAAGATTATCGATGCCAAGGTGGCCCATTCGTTTGTGCCAAAGTTGGATCGAATCGGTCGTTTTTCTGATCATCGCTCGTTTGGGAGAAGCCATGTCGAGAGTATAGAGATCGTCACCATACCCGCTTCCCGTCAGCAATACTCGTCCGTCTCGTTTCATGAAAACTCGCTCGGCTGTGAAATGTGATTCAACTCGATGCTTCGTCGCTAACCATTTCGTCGATAGCAAATTTACTGGTAGCGTCGGAACATAGTTCACCTTCGTAATCGTCACAGTTGCTTTCTCGTCACCTCGCTTGATGTCTAACGTCAGATCACCATATCCTTCGGTCTGGAGGCAGCCCTTTCCGGTTAATACGCGTCGTGGGGTCTCCTCCACAAAATTCGTCAACAGGTTTTTCGTTCCTGTCATGTGTTGCGATGCCCCGGAATCAACATACCATTGATTTGTTTGCGTACCGTCAGCAAGCAATGCATGGAAGAGCAGTCCGCCATCTTGGTCGGGTGATTTCGTCGATTTCGTTTCATTCCCCGCCGTCGTCGCAATGGCCGCTCTCATGTGTCGTGGTGGCTCCGGACATTTCGCCATTTTGTGACCTCGTTTCATGCAATTAAAACATGTATGAGAAATGGGTTTTTCGTAATTCGTACCATTTCCGCCGTTCAATGATTGGCCATATCCTCGTCCGCGTTCTCGTCTTCTGCCTTGTCCGTTGCCCCTGCGTTGATTCGATCGGTTCGCCATCAGCGCCGTCTCGTTTTTCGTTGGCGCGATTTTCAACGCATTTCGATCCTCCAACAATTTTTCACGGATGAAGTCGGTCGTCACGTCCTTTCCGGAATTTGTCAGAGCGATAACAAGAGCATCATATTCGGAAGGCAGTCCAGCCAGGATTATATACGCAATCACACTGTCCGAAATTTCAGCTTTCAAGGACCGTAATTCTCTGGCGCAACTCAGCATTCGATTTATATAGTCTGTCATATTTTCGCAATCGGACAAGTTGGTTTTGGTGAGCTTACGAATGATGTCGGCGAGCCGCGATGCTCCGGTTGGCTGGAATAATTTCGCCAATTTGTTCCACGCCTGTTGTCCCGTCGTACAATCGGATATATCATCGAAGATCTGTGGTTTACAACCCTCGACGATGTAAGACAACGCAATTGCATCACGTTCGTCATCGGCCACCATTGCTCCGGTCGGTTCGATTCTTTTCCAATAGCCACGTCGGATAAGATACATCTTCATGGCAAAGCACCAACTCGTATAATTTTCTCTGCCCTCTAATTTCGGGTGGGCAAAAGGGCCTGTCGGATTTTCGGTCGCCATTATAGTTTCAGTTATCGTTAAATTCACTAAGCCTTGTTCCACTAAATTTTCGGTTTTTAGTTTGTTCAGTACTCACTGTAGCTTTCTGATCCTTCGTTCCCAAGTAGCTTCGTTTCATGTGATGAGGTAAAATCGTCGATCGGTCACCATGTGTTTTATCGTCAAGTCACTTACACTTAGGCTTATCAATAAAATGTCAGAAAGTTCACTCACAGGAATATTTTCACTGAAGTAGTGGAATAGCACATTCAATCTTCCTGTTTTAACTGTCCTGGGCCCATAACCTGATAGAATAAATCCACGGAGACACAGTTAAAATGTAGTAATGGAAGCTTTATTAACACATGCAAATTATACAAATTTGATGACCGTGATAGACTCCCTTGCTTGCTTGCATTTGCACTTGGAAGGTGTTACTTAAAATTATTAAAGTTAATATTCATTGGGTTGTGCAGGACGTTAAACATTGAGTCTTATTCATACCACTCGGGATCCTGCTTGTATTCAGTCACTGATTGGTTCTATTACATTTAGAGTGCAATAGAGACACACAAAAGAAATGTACACTGACATTCTGAGTTTGTAAGAGAGAGAGAGAGAGAGAGAGAGAAAGAATATTCACTCTAGATATCAGCATTTTAATTTTCAGTGGATTTAATGGAAACAGTAGATTTATAAAATAAACTGCCCTGATTCTGAAATAAGTAAATGAAATATGGAATATAACCATTAGAATATTGAACTCTATTGGCAAGGGGAGTTGTTGGGGAAATAATTCAAATGTGTAAATAAATTGTTTTAATAAATTAAAAGACTTGAATCTATCAAATTTATAAATTAGATAACAACAATGATGATAATAAAAAATGTTTGTCACCAAAATATTTTAAATGTATTTTTTAATTCATATAGTTGTTTCAAAGCAAATTGAAAAAGTGAGAAATATATGTTCTTAGTTATTATATTTCTTACTCTGAACTTCAACTTTTTATCTTACCGCATTATGACATATTCTCAAACCCTATCATCAGCATTTGCTACTAGATAGTTTTCCCTCCAATTAAAATATTTGACCCATAACAATGATGACCTGACCTCTACAATTTTTTCTAGATTACTTTTGGAGGATAATTTTCAAAATTATGTTACAGTAATTCAAGTAGGCTACCACTAGAAGCACATGAACATTAAATGTCAAATACTTATTCTGATATTTTATGCGTTATAATTTATATTGTTTTAATTTTTTGTTCAAAACTCATCAGCTTATACATAAATATACCTCGGTCAGTCTCTTTTCTTGTAACTGGCTACTCCAATTTTTTTAATGTATTGCACAACTATAAGTTAATGTGAGAAAATTCATTCATTTGTCTTTATAATATTATTTTATCAAATTTTCTCTATTCTCCAGGAAGGTTTAGATTAGCAACCAGTTCGTTAACTTTAAATTAATATAGTTGTCTGTCTCATACTTTTAATGGTATTTTGTAGCTCAACATTTACTGAAACAAGTTTCTTACAGGCATGCGCACCGTAGAAGATCTGTTATCAGCAGCAGTGTATTGCCGTGACAGAATTAATCCCTATATGTTTGTCTATGCGCTGTCAATAGCTCTACTTCATCGACCTGACACACGTAATGTACCTATTCCTCCAGTAATACAAATATTTCCAGACAAATATATAGATGGCAGTGTTTTTCCACGAGCAAGACAAGAAGCTAATGTTGTCAGTTCAGAATCCAGAGTAAGTAAAAGCTGAAAATAAAAATGTATATTAATTACGGTTAAATAAATAATCAATATGTCAAAAAAAATTATTTTTAATAATGAAACAAAAAATTATATATATAAACACATGCAAACATCCAAAAGTATTAAAAAGTGTTTACTACCTGAAGAAGTTCCAAAATTTTGGATGAAACATTGTATTGCAACGAATGTTTTGTGTATATATATATATATATATATATATTGTAATAAACAATTGTTAAGGTTTTATTTATTATAAATAATTAAAGTTTTACTATATGAAATATACACATATATATATGTACTTTTAACATGAGACATTTGAAATGAAATTTAAAAAATAATACAAACTTTTGATTGTACAATCTAAAACATATACCAAGTACCTTTTCCTCGTGTAGGTTTTCGTGGGGAGATTATGGCAAAATTTATGTGGCATTGTGATCAAGATTTCTTTATTAATATTAATTTAAATGTATTATCTGTGATTGCCCCATATGTAACTGTTAAAATACCTTCGGCAATCGTCGCTGATAGTTTACCTACACTTTTCACCTTAACTTCTCCAAATCTCTTCAAGCCTTTATATACATTGATTCAATGTACTTGTCAGACTATTACTTTCATTCCGCCGTAGTAGCTGCTTCGACATAAAATTATATGACTTTCAAAATTGTACTAAAACTTATATTCTTCAACATTCTTAACAAATTATATTTAATTTAGAAAAATGTTTGAGGCATTTTGAATTTATAAATCTTCCTCATTATATATATATGGGTGGAAATTGTCATAGATGTTAATCTACCGATTTTTGCAACGACTTATATATTTCGGGATCAATGAGATTCATAAAATTTCTCTACATGTTTTCTGAGTATAACTTCAACCCCTTTCGGGCTTATCAGTAGAGCACCTTTAGGGGTGGGGTCGAGGAACACTACAATAAAATAACGCGAATACAACCGAGATTGGAATCAAATCCAAGGTTATGGATGTCGACGAGTACAATTATAACATTCAATTGGCCATTTAACCCCAAGTGTGGGAGTGGATGGGGTGGACAGGGGTAGAATTTTTCTATCATGTTACACGATCGATATTTGAGTGTAATAAATATTTTTAACGGATAATTACATTTAATTGTAACATAATTAATTGTCGAGGTCAATGACATTGATAATATATCTACCGATGTTGTTTGTAAAATTTAACCCCTTTTGGCATTAGAGGGAAGCACACTTATGGTAGGGAGTGGAAACATTCAAACATGCTAAAACAGCCGATATTTTGGAAGATAAATATTTTCAGGAATCGAAGGGATAGTGTTTCAACAGATGTTATCTGATAGTATATTTTCATACCCTACAGGATGGGAAAGCTTAGGGGTGAGGGTAAAATAATAAATAACGCGAGTAAATCTCAGAATACAATCAAATCCTGGGTTGTGGATGTCGCAGAGTTTAATTTTGATATTCAATTGACCATCCAACACCCAAGGGCAGGGGTGAACCGGGCATGGAAATTATCTAACATGTTACACGGTCAATATTTGCGTGTAATAAATATTTTTAACGGATAATTACATTTTTAGTATTTGCACCCATTTAATGTTTGTAAAATTTCAACCCCTAGCGACATGAGTGAGATAACTCTAAGGGGAGGGTGTGGAGGTGAGATGCCGGAAAATAACGGTAATACAACCGAGATTCTATTTAAATCGAAGGTAATGGATGCCCTGAGTTTATTTAAGACTATCTAAGCAACCCGCGAGGGTGGACTAAGGTGGGAGAAGTTGGGCGGTGGTGGGTAAGGAGTAGAATTTTTAAAGTAAGTAAAGTTCCGAATTTTGCGTCCAATAAATATATATAATGAGATTATTAACATTTCACTACACGTTCTCCGTGTTTAATTTGAACCCATTTCGGTATTGGGAGGGAGCTTACTTTAGCGAATAAAACAGAGATTAGAGTAAAATAGAGAGTTATGAATGTCACTGGGTTTAATTATGACTTTTAATTTGTCATTTAACTCCGACGGGTGGAGATGGACGGGAGTAGAATCATTGAAACAAGAAATCACGACCGATATTAGAGTTGAATAATATTTTTCTGCGTTAATTAGATTTATAGTATTTCAACCAAGTTATGTGTGTAAAATGTTAACCTCTCTTGCAGCATGAGAGACGAGCATGGTAAGGTAATGGATGTCGCTGATTTTATTAATGACAATCTAGGCTACGCGCGAGCGGTGGGCTGGGGTAGGAGGAGTTGGGCCGTGGAGGGCAAGAGGTTAGAATTTTTAAAAACATGTTGACCGACAGTTTTTTGCGTCGAATAAATATATTTCGGGATCAATGAAATTAATAAAATTTTTCTATATGTTCTCCGTGTTTAATTTCATCCCCTTTCGGGATTGGGAGGGCAGTTCCCCTTAGGGGTTGTAGTAGAATGGCATTACATAAAAATAAGTCAAAATCAATCGAGATTCCCTTTCGGGAATGGAGTTGGGGTGGAGTGACATTACATAAAAATAACGCAAAAGCAATGGAGACTGCTATATATATATATATATATATATATATATATATATATATATATATATACTGAAAATATCTCTAACTCAACAGTTATAATAAAATGTTTATTAAAGATGTGAGTCTTTCTCTCATGGTGGGGGCATGAAAATGCTTAAAATAGCCAATGAATTATTTAAAAAAAGTAATAATCAATTTAGGTTTTCACCAAACCGATGGTATTTATAAAACTGAACACTTAAAACTTACAATCTTTGTGTCTTTCGAACGTCCATCGAAAACCAGTGTTGTCCCTGACGATCTCTGTTATCGTCCGACGACGTTTCTCCACTATCGGGTAGGATTAGCATACTCGCACTTGTAATGCTCACCAATGTAGAGAGATTTGTGTATCCATGTGTTCCGTACGTAAAATAATAATTACGGAACTTAATCCATATTGTATAATTTATTGTTAGTTGACAAGGCAAACATCTTAGCATTCCAAGTCTGGCGTACATAGTCTAGCGAAGAAGTCCTATACAACAATGCCTTTTCCCCGCGATAAGTTTTCACGCACAACGTATGCTACTATAACTTTAAATTGATTATTATTTCTAATAAAATGAAAATATCTCAAACTGAAATAAATATTTACAAAAAAAAATCTATCCCGTGTTCATTGTATAGTACGGAACGAGATTCGTCCAATTAAAAACTCTTGTACTTCCATTGTTGGGATTTTGGACATGATAACAGTTTTTGTCAGAACATTTTATTTCAACTTCAAAAATTGGCAACAATTTTGCACAAATATTACCGGCGTGATCTGATACTCTCAGCCTCCTAACCAATACAAGATCACCGTTTTTCAAAGTAAAATCCTTAACTTTTGGTCTGTTTCTTTGTTAGAAAAAATTTTACATTCGCTTCTGCACCTCCTTCACAATTACATCGTAATTCCAGTTTGTGCTTGCATCGGGAAACCCTACTAAATTCTCAAAAGGTAAAACCACCAATATTCCCTTCTGAATATCCCGATGAATCTGTCCTGAAATAATAAAAAAATTGGTGTTAATAAAATCCTCCACACTAGACGCATCCGTTATGATGGTTGTAACACAATATTATGAGTACGTCTCCTATCACTCTCATGTATCGTTCTGACATGTTGCTTTGAGGGTGACGTATGGACGTGTATCCTACCAGAATTTCCAAATCATTTAGTGATTCATAAAAAAATTGCGTCCCATGGTCGGAGATAATTTTGTTTGGCTTTTTCTCCTCCACAATGTAATACTTTAAAATTTTGTTTAAACAAGCAGCCGTTTTAGCAGATCTGAGTGCAAATAATCTTACATGCTGGGGAGTTGCCCTAAATGGATTACCCTCATGTAGCCTGTTGCCCTAAAAAAAAAAACAAAAAAAAACTAAATGCCTGATCTACCTAATGCAAGTTTTTCTACGGTTTTCCCTGCATTACTTTTAGGCGAATGCCGGGTAGGATCCTTGAACTATAAGCCGGGGGCCCTAGTTAACCTTTGGCTACCTTCCTCTACCCTTCTGCATCCCCCTTTAAAATCCCCCTTTAAAATCCATGTGGATTAACCTCATGTAGCCTGTTATCCTAATTTTTTTTTAAAAAAAGCATCTAAGATTACTAGTATATAGTAATAGCCTCCACTTCCCTTTATTAATGATCCAAAAATATCTAAGTAAACAAGCTCCTCTTTAAATGGTGGTTTAGCTGCACAAAACGATCCCTCGAAAATGCGATTTTTGTGCTTACACAGTTGGCAAAGATGACATGTTTTTACATACTGCTTTGCTTCATCCAAGTCACTAGATATCTCATGATAGTTATGAGTTTTCGGAATGCTGGGTGGCCATGTTGAACATGTAAATATTTCAATATTTTGATCCTGAATTCCGATGGTATCACCAACACTCATCCTCTCCTAGTCTTTGGATAACTCTTGAACAATAACCCATTTTGCAAAGAATACAAGTCGTTTTTCTTTTCTTTGTATTTTCCAGCTAAATTAATTAATTAATTAATTTCTAAGTCATTATGCATGCAAATTTTGAAATAAAGTGTTATATAATACTTTACTTTTCCATTTTTTCGAATTGCCGCAACAAAATTTTTCTCAATATCTTCCGGTTGCTCAATTTTGCTGTGAGTATTTCTACTTAAATAATCTGCCGGGCCGTTCTCACTTCCTTTGATGTATCTCACCTCTAAATTATACGGTTCAAGAGCCAATGACCATCTTCTTATCCTAGCATTGCCATGCTCACATCTTCTTAACACGTTGACTGCCACGGCAATTTTCAGAATCTCTTCGTGGAAGCCAACTACGAGTTGGACTCGCTTCGACATGTCGCTTCACTAAACCTGAATCATAAATACGCGTCCATTTCGTCATTAAATAGGCTGGTGGGCTTATTTTTTTCGGATGAGTTTCTTGCGTTACTGGTGGAACAAACTAATATATATGCTGCGCAAGAAATTGAAAAACGCAAAACAATAAAAACATCTAATAGGTTATCAAAGTGGCAAGCCTGGAAGTTTTGGAAGAAAACGTGCAAAGATTGAAAAAGCAGAAAAACGGCTATAACTCCTAAACGGCGGTCAACGTCAGCGTGTTCAGCGTGGCCGCTTTCATGTGAAGAGACATCTAATTGACGCGAAAACACGCAGATTTGGAAGAAAACGTGCAAAGATTGAAAAAGCAGAAAAACTGCTATAACTCCATCTTTGTGTAGAAGATTGTTTAAGATGTTCCACAAACAATAAAATATTATTTTATTTCCTGAATTTGAATTAATTTTTATAATTTATTTTTGTTTTTTACTAAATTTTCTATTTATGCAACACAACATTGATTTATTGTTATTTTCCCAGAAGCCTTCTATCAATATTTGCACTGATATATTCCGAGTTTAATCGTAGCTGCACAAAATGACAAGTAAACAAGGACGAGATAACTCGTAGTTGGCTTCCTAGAAAATAGCGCAGTCTACGAGTTATCTCGTAGTCGGCAGTCAACGTTCAATTATCTATTGCATCCTGTACGCGATCTCTTAAAGAATAGGGTATGGGGTAGGTTTTTCCTTTAAATGGCGCGTGTGTTATTGTCTCGGTGTTGTATTCAAAATTCTTGAGTAGCCCGGGTCCTTCACTGTAGGTCTCCTCATTTTCCGAAAGAATTTCTACTAAGGCGTCTCGTTATTTATCATCGATTTCCTTCGCGATTTGCCAATTATTTCGGACATGCTCTGTTCTATGTGCATTTACGTTCATATCACAAGTCAAGTCAATATATTTAATTCCATCATAATTCTTCAATGCATCAATCTTCGTCTATTTCTTCGCCATACATATGTGCAACATAGCTTATCCGAACTACTTTATCTACTTCCCCCAACTTCCAACAATTTACACATTTCTCCATCCTCATTTCTAGCAAATCCATCCACACGTTCCAAATCATAATCTATTTTTGCATTTGTCTCTTCCAGAAAATCAACACCAAGTATCATCTCAGTAAACGTACCTTTGACTACTATACAATTAATTAACATATAATTTTAATCCACTTTAATTGGTAATAACACTTACAAAGTTACTTTTACATTTCTTCTTCCCAAAACGTCGTATACTTTCAGATAACAGGATAGCTTTCATTTATTTGACGTTTTTCTTTCAGAAATTCAGACAAATCCTGCCTAATAATGGAAAATGTAACTCCGGTATCAATCCAAACGTCAATCAGTCTATTTCCCAATTCCAATTTAATCTTCGCCTGTTGACACACTCTTCTGTTTTTTTTCTTCTTCGTCAAACAAATAAGATCTGTGACTTAAAGAATTCCTAATAACATTTAACAGCCCTCTGTTGACTTTATTGCGAACTGTACACGCAAGGGCGGACATGTCAATCCATTCAAATTTTCCACCTTCGAAGGAATTGGTTTGGTATTGTCTCTATTTTGATTACTAGAGTAATTAGGATTAGAATTGTATCTATTGTCATTTTGGAAATGCTGCCTTTCTGGCCCATTCTCAAAATTTCGACCATTGATTATAATTAGGATTATTAATTTTTTGTGGTATATCAGGTCTCCTACTTTAGTTGTTCCCCCGCGGACGTTGGCATTGTCATTGTTTACAGCAATCTAAAAATTCCAGCGCCTCTTTTTGGTTTTGATAGTAGCTGCGTAGAAAAGTCTTGCTCTCTCTTTCGGGTAATGTTTACCTAGTAGATTAGATTCATTATTGAATTAAAGACGAAAATCATTACTACTCTGGGTTGTTTATTATTAATAATAGCACGATAAGATTGAAAGAATTACAATTTTGAAAACATAAATTAAATCTGCGCATGCTGTGTGTCATTGCCTTGCCTCACAGAGATCCTGGGTTCGAATCCCGTCAGGGGAATGGATGTTTGTGATAGTCCTTGTCACAAAAACCCGGGTTAAGACTTAGGGAGAATCGACACCGTGACCACATGTCACTCCTAAATCCAAAATCTGTCATATAATATGACAGTCTGGCAGTCATCCTAGGAGTACAAGACCCTCATCGTGCTGTAGAGCCATAAAATAATAATAATAAATTAAATCTGCAGATAAAAGATTAGAGAATCCGTTAATAAATGGAACTGATTGTAAAAATGAATAAAGTTACAATCTGAAAAGAGAGTCTCACAGGTGAGAAAATAATTTTGTCTATGTATGTAACAATCCGCTATGTCCTCTTTTAAATTTTGACATTGTTGTTGAGATATTTGGTAAATTTATTATCATGCACTCTATTGTTTATAACGGAAGAAATTATGAGAATGGAAGAATGAATGTTTCAAACGGGTAAGAAAAACTGTTTATCTTCCCGTCAGATTTGAAAGTGCCAATTGTTGATTCTCTGGAATAGCTGAATTTAGTAGCATATTTCTTTAAGGAGTGTTTGGTCTCATGGACCCAGCTCTGATTCTTAGCCCCTTTTTCCCTTAAGATGAATAGCGTTTTAAACTGTTTGAAATGTTGGATGAATTATAAAAAGTCAATTCATTTCTGATTAATTTCACATAAGTTTCATATTCTTTCAGATTCCAATTGAAATTCCTCGAGATTACACAGCTTCAGATTTGGAACCTGAACATCGAGTTGCATACTTTCGAGAAGATTTAGGAATAAACATATTTCATTGGCACTGGCATTTGGTTTATCCGTTTGATGGTCCACCACAAGTTGTAAACAAGGATCGCAGAGGAGAAATTTTCTACTATATACACCACCAGATTGAAGCCAGGTCATATAATATAATTATCTAATCTTTAAGTTAGTACACTGCAAATATATTATGTGTTCATTTATTTTATATTACAAAAATACAAGGATGATAGAAAATTTTATGCCACAGAGATACATTTGTAACACATTTAAATTTCAGATAGCTAAGCAAAAACCCATAAAATCATTAGCAAATAAATATAATAATTTGAAATCGATGAGTTACATGTTATATGAGATATTGTTACCTTTAATGTGTCAACTGCATTGGGTTTGAGCTCCAGAATGCACTTTTATTCTCAAAAAACACATAGTATTTGTGTTTGGAAGTGACGTTTGCGGTAAAAGGATTGAAATATAACGGATAAGCTGTTGAATATTGACTAATAATATCATTGAATAATTGTCATTCGGCTAGCACTGTGAAAGAGGGTTTCTGATGTAGTCTTTGACTGTACATTGTAGTGTTAACAACTGTTGTTAACCTCTTTTATTTAAATTAATTTCTTCATCTATTATTTCATTTCTTGTTGGCGCATTCGTAGATAATGTTCGTGTAGTCTATCTACGACTGACTAGTGCTTGGTATATGAGGATATTTTTGTCTGCACCCTAATTTTTACGTTCTGTAGCAACGTTTTTTTTACATTTTTTAATTGTGGAGTGGGTGTGATTTCGAAGGAGAGTTTTGGGTCGAAGATTACGCCCAAAATCTTTAGATTCTTGGCAAATTGAATTTGTTTTTCACCGATTTTTAGCGAGGTTGGTTCCAGTTATACGTTTCTTGGAAAAACATTGCTTTGGATTTTTTTGAGTGCATAATTAGAAGCTTGTCTTTGACACCAGGAGTTCAGTTGATCGAGGACAAATGCGAAGTTCGTCATTGTGTCTGTTAACATATACTGGTTCCTTTGCACAGGAAAGTGAGGTCATCAGCGTATTTACGGGATTTAAATGGGTGGAAGTATATTCTCTTCTCCAACGATTATTGCGAATAGGAATAGGGTTACGCTTAAAATTGAACGTTGGGGACGCCGTTTCCCAGTTTGGCTACCTTTGACAAAATTCCGCAAACTATTATTTATCCTGTTGATGAAGCGTAGTAAGTTTCCATGGATGCCAACACGCTGTAGTGTATCGGTCTATAGTTAGATAGTTCTGACTTTTTCTTTCCGGATTTGGGAATTGGGATAACTGTCAGTTATCGAGTGTATCATATGCACACCAGATTTTTCTGTAGAGAGCGAGAAGTATTTCTATTCTTTTTTAGAGGGAGGGGGATGGGGATTGTTGGAGTCATTTGGTATGTTGACGGGGTCTGTGGCAGAATCTTTTGAAACAGCCAGGATTTGAAGTACCTTTCTCAGCGAGACTGGATCATTTAGGTTGGATGCAACTGCGTATTTTGCTTTGGTAGCTTGGAATATAGGTTGTGATTTTTGCGTCATTTTGTACTTCTAGAAGCTTTTGCAATATCTCGCGGTCGATTAGTCGGCTGCAGATGAGTCTGCGAGGATATTAGCTATTTCTTTTGTGTTAGTGCTGAGTTCGTTGTTCTGCTTTTGGATAAATTTAATTTGGATGTATGTATTGGATGGATTTTATAGTGTTCCAAGCCTATTCGCAGTCGGTGTGTTGGATTAAGCCCGACTTTTGTTGGACCATGTGGATCTGCTGTGATTATTTCTAGTCTTTCTGAATTTGGACCTTCCTTTCTAGGAGAGTAATTTATTGTCCGTAGTTGTTTTTTTTAAATCTATTGAACGCACGTTTGTAGGCAGAGTGCGTACTGGCGTATACGTGGTACCACCATGGAACTCTCCTTTTGTGAAATTATTGAATGGTTCATTTCTTTTAATAGAGTAGTTGGCTGCTTTGATGATGCTTATTAGTTCGGACATAATGCTATTCATCTTGTTTTCTTGGAAGATGTCTTTATTGTTGAGGTGGTAGTTGAGTTGTTGGTATGTTTTCTAGTTAACTGATTTTAGATTCCATCGGCTTGCGGAAGGGGAGTGTATAAGGGGGGTGGTGGGTTTTTCGATTAAGGAAATGGTCACTGTCGCGGGGGTTATCCATGGTGATCCAGTTTCATTTATTTGCGAGGAGCATAAGGTGAGGTCCATGGAGCTGAGTTGTTCAATGTTGATTTTGCGAAGGGTCGGTTGTACGTTATTGAGGATGATAATGTTATTGGCGGTGATTACTTTTCCCATTTTAAGGCCTCACGGTTCATTTTTGTCCGAACCCCATGCGGTGTTATGACAGTTAAAATCGTCGAGTTTACAGTTGTAATTGTTAGAGAGAGGTTTATGTTACACTGTGGAGTGTTCGAGTATAAAGATACTGAGAGCGACATGCGTTTAGATAACTACGGCTTCTAGCTTGGTTTATAGTGAAATTTCTTTTGAGGGAATGTTTTTTGACGTATTTTGGAGGGGATTTTGGGCGGTTTCTAAAGAAGTATTGATATCCGTTGATATTTTGGGTAGTGTTCTTTTTAAATTTTGTCTCCCGGATGCAGATTATAGTTGGTTTATACGTGTTTTCCAGCAGGTTTTGGAACCTTCGGAATAACCCGTTTACGTTCCATTGGAAAATTTCATTGCAGGTTAAGTAGTTCATGAGTGGTTAGTCAGATTCTAGCTTTGGTGCCTCTTTGTCTGTTATAACGAGGTAATTATTGGTAAGCATGTTCACCAGTGTTTCCAGGTTGCTTGTTTAGTCCTTGGCAACCATGAGTGCGTTGTTGTACCCAAATGAATTGGTCAGGAAGCATGATAGTTGTTGAAAATTAAGTGGTCGATCGTTGCTGTTGTTGTCGATGTAAAATCTTCTGGTTTCGAAGGCCTCTTCAGTAGGTTTTTGAGTGTTTATGTTTGTGGTAGTTTTGGTCTTTTCGGAAGAGGGGTTTTGTTATTTTCTTTCTTCGTTGGAGATCGCGGAATTGTTAGGATTTTCATGGTTAACGTTTGTTGTTATGGATGTGACTCGTTTTTGGAGTGAAGATTGGTTTTGTGTATTTAATTTCGGTTTGAGATGGTTTTTATTTAACATGTTGGTACAAGTGCTATTTATTATTCACTTTTTTACTGTATCTTGAGTTCTGTATCTGTCCGAGTTCAGTAATAAATAAATGTTGTTGTGATTACGAGGTCTACATGTTTTTAATTCATAGAAACCCATAAGAGATACAAAAATTGGTGTTGTGGTGTTTACGACACAACATCGGAGAGAGGTTCAGTCGATGAGTTTATCTTAGGAGGGTCTTGTCTTTTGAAGTGGGTAGAAGATTGCGCTTATTTTGTTAGTATTAAGGTGGTTGACGGTGCATAGTTTGGCAATGTGTCCTTCTTCACATAAGTAGCAAATTTTGGAGACGGAAGATATGGAAAATTCTGGAAGCGGTTCCTTCGAAGTTTAAGGTGATAAATTCTGGGAGTTTGTTGACGTCCCCTGGATCTATGCATATTTGATGAAAACTCATGATGTCAGCGAGGTTTGTGTCTTGGATGCTTGCTCTGATAAAGGAAAGTCTTGTGGTTGGTTTGATATTCCTATTTATGAGTTCATTTCATATGATCTTGTGCGGGTTGATGCATGCTTTGGAAATAGCAATTCTTATACGTTTATTGATAAGCGGTCTGATGTTGAGGAGGTGGTCTTTGATGTTATTTAATTTATGGTTTGTGGTAAATTTTTCTAGCGCTTATTTTCTTGCAATAAAATACAGATTCCATTGTTATATATTCTGGATACGAACCATACAAGCTGATCAGTTCTCTTTTGATGAGTTTTGATACTTCATTAATGGAAAATCCATCGTAGGCTTCTATTATGAAGGCTTGTTCCTTGGTTGGGAATTTTTCGTTTTCTGTGGTCCTTGCGTATGACTTATGAGGCTGGGTAGAGATGTTCATTCTTGCTGTAGGTGAACCCTGAAGTCAGGAGTGACACAGTCGACAAGGGCGAGAATGCACTTAATTGGTGTGGTCCTTAGTAAGCACTTGTTAGATTTTAGTCGAACGATAGGCTCACTTGAACTACGTGAGCACTGGCCCAGTTGTAAAACGCACCGAGTACTTAAGTTACCTTACTCGGGTCTGAACGTGAACTCTAGATCGTTCTTGTAGGAGCAGCGTAACGTATCCGACGTAACTCGTTAAGCAAAGCAGAACCTTGTGTCAGCGTCACCTGGTTTCTCTTCACGTTCTGATTATTTGAGCTATTCGCCTCATGCGAACGCGGGCTGGAACTGGATGATAGAGAGAGAGTCCGCGCAAGAACATTTGTCTCTGCCTAATTGGTCAGGAGAAGAAAAACGGCCAGTGACAGTCAGTATCGATTCATGTCGAGTAGAATGGTCGAGTGAAATAAAAACCACACACAGCTGTGAGTCGGTATCCTTTGTTTTGCGCCCCTGCTGCTAGTGTTATTGGGTCACCATCACGTCGGGGTCACCATCAGGATGCAATTAGTAATGAGGAGACCATGTGGTTATATATAAGATTTGTTAAGTGGAACTACAAGCGTGTTGATTCGACTAGAACGTCAACGTATTTTGGCAACAGCAGTCAACGGAGTAAATCCCTTACTATCATAATTTTGTAAAACTTCATATACCATAAGAGGTTGCACATAGAGACGAAACATATTTTTTAAAGTATAAATCAGTTTCTGAATTTAAAAGTCTGCGTTTCATTTATAATTTACTCTTAAATAGTCACACACACACACACACGATATATATATTGTAATAATCACAAATATATCGCCACGTTGGAGCGTCAAAATGTTATGATCAAATAAAAAATTGATTTTAAATTAAAATAAACCTCACGTTGAAGCACAAAATGTAATAATTAAATTATTAATTTAGATTTTAAATGAACAAATTAAAAGTTGAAATGATAGGATTTTAAATGAAAAACTAGAATTCAAAATATAACACAAAGTTAATTTAATAAAACAAATTCTTATCACAATTGAAATTTATTTTACAAGTTGGTAATGTGCCACGGATTAAATTTCAGGGCCGCCTATCAGGCTTCCAATAAAGAATGTTACAAAATAACAATTAAAAACTTACAATGCAAAAAATTCTTAACTTAAATAATTATTGAAATACGATATCTGACGATAATTGTATTTACACATTAGGTTAATAATTAAAAAAATTATTTTTTGTTACTTTACCCTTTGCTGTTCGTCTGGGCTCGATCTCACTCAATATTTTTGTTAAACACATCACAGGCAGGCCATATTTCACTGAATTTAATGGATGTTGTAGCTTTCAGACACAAATCACTTCCTTCTCTTAAGTGTTGATTAACGTTGTTTTTAAAACTTTGATAATTGCATAAATATGCCAATAGACAATAAACTTCAGACAGTTGACTCGTAATTCCAAAACCCAGGACTTTAATATAAGATGTCTCTGCTGCCTAATTACACATGATCAAATATGGTGACAGGAACTTTGAATCAGAGACTCCACAAAAAACACATTTCACCTTCCTGGTCTGAGCAACTCTGAATTACATCCTCCTCAAAACACAACTTTTTTCCACCATCTTACCCTGTTTCATGCTACTCACATGTTTACTGTTCTTTGCAATTTAATGTTCGCCAACTCATCACTGCTTCATCCCTCTTCTATTCTTGTTTTATGTGTGTTCTCTTCTATTTTTGTTTTATGTACGTTTTGTCTTCGTTTTATCTGCGTCGCCATTTGTAATATAGCGATTAAACAAGTGAAGAGTTCGCACACGTTTTATTTACAGACGTGTTGCAATGTACATAGCTCGGAAACTTGACTGTCCCGGTCATATGTTCTGCCTGACACATACAGTAATGCCAATTTACAATAGATTACAATAACAGTACTTCCAACTTATAATAAATTACAATCCTGAATTGCTTAAAATACTACAAAATAATGGTCATGAAAATATTTAGTTATGTTCAATAGTTATGTGTGAATGTTGTCTTAACTAAATAAAATATGTTTGTAACTAGAAGTTAACATATTGATGCAGTAGTTTGGTAATGTCATCAAGCGTTAAATTGTCTATAATAGAAAAAAATATCAGTCTGGAAGAATGGAGAAGGATTCCAATACCATAGGTGGTACATCTTCAAGGAGAATAATATTAAGAATAAAGAGTTGGGCATGTAAGTTTGAGTACTCCCAAATGAAGTAGACCCTACTAAATTCAGACAGAAGAAAGATTTTTTTCCTATCCAAAACATTAGATCCTATCTATTACTCTCCAAATTACTTCTATTATAGCCAATGGAACACAAAATAGTATCTTTGCCGAATGTTTCAACAACATTGTCAGTAAACTTAAAAACCATGGCATACAAAGTTTTCGGAAGTGTGTGATGGATAGTCAGTTATTTCAATTTTACAAAACAATTGGACGGTAATTTTAGTAAAATTTTGTCAGTTTTTGGTCTAACCAAGTGGAAATAATTCAAAATCCGAAACGATCTTGTTTAATAAATGCCCTGAAAAACACACATGCACACAAAAATTATAAATTTACATACAAGTTTCTGTATTTTATTTTGCAGGTATAACTTTGAGAGACTGAGTAATAAACTTGATCGAGTAAAACGATTATTAAACTTACGTGAGCCTATTAAGGAAGGCTACTTTCCAAAATTGGACAGCCTTGTTGCCAGTAGAATATGGCCACCTCGACATTCTCATGCTAAATTGAAAGTAAGATTTTCAATTTTTTTATTATGTCAGCACCTTGTAGAGACTGGGAAATATCTTTAATAGAATTATATTCACAGGATATTAATCGTGAGGTAGAGCAATTAGAATTTGACCTTCAAGACTTGGAACGTTGGAGGGACAGAATACTTACAGCAATCCACATCGGTGAAGTTGTAAATGTAAGGAAATTAATATATTAATTTTTATAAGACAAATTACCGTATACAGACATGATTTTTTATGTACATCGTCGACTATTGTCAATGGTATTGCCATATAGGACCTAATTTATTTCTTAAATATTATGCATTTTGACTTATTTGAAGAAAAAAAACAAATTTAGAAACTTTTGTTGACCATAGTCACTGTGATGTGTTCATAAATGTAAAAAAATAATAATATTGGTGATCTTAAATATGAATTATTTTGGTTTGAGTTTACACGATGTATAAAGTATGAAAATCTTATCTTATAAATAAAAATGAGTGTATGTATGTATGTGTGTATGTTCCTTATAGAAATCTGCTCCCGTAGAGCAAATTTCATCAAATTTCGTACACGTGTTCTTTGTGACAAAGAGACGAACACTGCCGGGGTGAGACACGTCTACAACCACCAGGAGCGGGTGTGGACACGGGTGGAAAATTTCATATATGTCAAAGAGATTGATAGTGTTTCTACGGATTATCTGAGTATAATTTTAACCCCTTACAACATGGGAAAGGAGAATCTTTAGGGTGGGGTGGACGGGCATTACAAGAAAATAACGTGAATGCAACCGAGATTAGATTCAAATACAAAGTTAAGGATGTCGCTGAGATTATTATTGACATTCTATAGGCTATTAAAACCCAAACGTCGACGGGGTTGAAATTTTTCAAACATGTTAAACGGTCGATATTTGTATGGAATAAATATTTTCAGGGTTAATTAGGTTTATAATATTTCTACCGATGTTGTTTGTGTTAAATTTTAACCATTTGCGGCATGAGGTGTAAGCACACTTATGGGTGAGGTGGTGGGGTGTTACAAGAAAATAACGCGTAAACAACCGTGATTTGAGTCAAATAAAAGGTAATGGGTGTCGCTTAGTTCATTTATGACAATCTGGGTAACGTTCGGGGGTGGGCTAGGGTGGGAGGTTTTGGATAGAGGTGGTCGGAGGGTGGAAGATTTAAAATAAGTTAACTGTTCAAAAAAAAAAAAAAGAAATTGACAGTATTTCTATCGATGATGTTTGTGTATAATTTCAACACCTTTCGGCATGAGAAGGGAGGGCGCTTAACGCTGGGGGTGGAGGGGTGTTTCAAGAAAATAACGCGAAAATAACAGAGATTCGAGGAAAATTGAAGTTATTGGATGTCGCCGAGTTTATTTATGAAAACCTGAGTAACGCGTGAGGTAGGGTGGCGGTGGCAGGAGCTGGGCAGAGGTGGATGGGAGTTGATATTTTGAAACGTGTTAACCGGTCGACTTTTGCGTCGGACACACTGAGATTCATAATGTTCTCTACATGTTGCCTATGTATAATTTCAACCCCTTACAGCACGGTAAATGAGCACTCTTGGAGTGGGGTTGGAGGTGCGTTACAAGAAATTAACGCGGAACAACCGAGATTGGAGTCAAATCCGGGGTTATGGCTGAGTATAATTAATACATTAATACATTCAATTTACAATTTAGCCTCCTGGTTTGGGGGTGGACGTGGTGAATATTTTGAAACATGTAAACACTGCCGATATTTGCGTTGAATTAATATCTTTCATGATGAATTAGATTGATGTTTTTAATGCTGATTTTGTTTATAAAAATTTTAATCCGTTTGGGGATAGGAGTGGATCACGCTTAGGGGAGGGGGTAGAGGGGCGTTACAAATAAAAAAACAACTGAGATTTGAGTCAAATCGAGGTTATGGATGACGCTAAGTTTATTTTTATAAACTAGACACCGCCAAAGGTTTGGTTGGGGTAGAAAAATTAAAAAATATTTACCTGTCGTTGTTTTCGTTGAATAAATATTGTGCGGGGTCAATGATCTTCATAATACTTTTTAATATATGCTGTGTACAATTACAACCCCTATTGGCTTCGGATGAGAGAATAATGGTGGGTTGAGTGGAGCTGAATTTCATAAAAAATAGCGCAAAAAACCGAGATTGGAGACTAAATCAAAGTTATGGATGTCGCTGAGATTAATTATGAGATTAATATATATATATATATATACAAACACACTGCTTTATTTATAACAAGAGGAAGATTAAACATATAATACACATAGAAATATAGATTATATCTGAAATGTTACATATTTAAATCCATTAATATGTTGATAATTTATTTTACGAATTAATATCACTATATTCAGCAAAAATAAAAATTCATTTCTTCAATTAAATAGGTTTCAATATTAAAAAGGAACTTCATTTCTTCAAGATATAATTTATTATCTATCTTATTGACATAATTTAATTGATATACAGTAAAAATTAAACCGTTATTTATAAATCGTATGAAATATTGTACTTAAAATAATATATTATTATGGTTGATTGTTCTCTTATAAGTTAATCGTTGATAAAATAATAATATTAGAATTCAATTATTTAAATATTTTATATGCTTTCAGGAAAGAAGAGACCCTATAGATTTAACAGAAAAGGAAGGAATTGATATTCTTGGTAATATGATTGAATCAAGTATTTTATCAGTTAACAGAAATTTATATGGTGATCTTCATAATTTGGGACATGCAGCAATTTCATTTTGCCATGATCCTGATGGTCGTCATCTGGTAAGTAATTACAAATACAATCTCTCATTGAATTATGTTTATTTAAGTTTAATTGATTTACAATTATACTTTCTATACCATCAGTTTGTGGAAACAGAAAAAATAATGCTCTTAATCTATTAATAACAGTAGAAACATCGTAGAAGTATGTTTTCTCATGAGGCAGAAATCTATTATTATATGGTTATTGTTGGTTGGGTGTCGCATTGTGGTTTAAAGGGAATGTAAATATATGGACCAAATGTTGATTTTGGGTAAGTTGGCTATGCTATCTCTCTATCCCCTATCCAAATGATATATATATTGTAGTAATTGGTAATTAAGGCATTGTTATAATTGAAAAGTTGAATTGTAGATGACTCATTATTAGTGGATATAGAGCGGACGCCGCAACAAACCGTCAAGTCAAAGAAAACATTGTTGATCAGTCGAGAAGGTTTTACGCGCTCAAAATTTACGAGACGAACGAACAGTCAGGAAATGTGCAGTCGGGCAGCAGACAGCGAATAGACCAGACGAAAAGTTTTACAGTCGGCAGTCAGAACGAAAGAATGTGGTCCAGTCACAAACATGCTTTCAAATATTAAAAAGTAAAGCAATATTCAGTCTGGAAGGAGACAGAGCAACTAGTGTGTATTCGGTGGTCGAGCGTAGATTCATCATGCTGGCCATAGACAAACCAATGAAGTCCATTGTCAACTAAAGTCACGAGATCCACAAATCCGGGTTGCAGTAAAGCATCGAGAACCAACCAATTTGTGTTAAACCAACTAAAAAACTACACCAATTAGAGCCTGTGAACATTTAGAGTCTGTGAGAACTTAGAATCAGTGATGTCCCCAAAATTGTGCACGAAAAGCTAAAAATGAGACCTGGGCGGCCGTAAGTAGAGAAAAACTTTAAAATCATTTGTAAACCGTGTTTAAAAGATAAAAGACAGATCGTTTTTTAATTATTTAATTATCAATAAAATGAGATCGTTAATTCTTGATAAAATTAAAATCTTTAGTATTATTTCTTCCGCAACTATGTTCAGACGCATTGATTTCACATATAAAGTAAATTTGTGTTTTTTTTCATTTGTTAAATTCAGCCATTATTATAATTAAAATATTACAAATTGGCGCAACAACGTGTGGCACGATTTTTGATAAATAGGGCAGAATCATAATTAAAGAACGAAATCTGACTAACAGCGATATTGGTGCAAGAAATTATTTTAATTTGGATAGGATGTGCATGCAAATTGTTTTGGAAATGAATTTTACGCGTGTGAAAGTTAGAGGGTTATTGAAAAGATAGAAAAATGATTAAATGTGCATTTAAAGTTAAAGATAATAGCTTAAGTTTAGTTTTTTTTAAGTTAAATTTAATGTAGAGAAAATGGGTTCTAGAGGTAATAATTCCCAGAGACAGGTGGGAGGAGATAGTGGAAGTATGATGATATTAGAATACTTAAAGATAAGTTGAGCAGATATCAATAAAAACATTTCTGATTTGAGTGAAAATAATAAAAATTTAGCAGAAATTGGTATCAAAAATGATCAGAAATTGGAGCAACTAAATAAAATTTAGCAGAAATGGGTATGAAAAATGATAAAAATTTAGCAGAAATGGGTACGAAATGGGAAAAACTAGACGAAAACATTACAGATTTGAAAAATAGGTATGAGGCAAACATAGTAGAATTAAAGGCCGAAATAATTGAATCTAAAGTGGAATGTAGGAGGAATTATGAGAGGTTAGCAGTAGAATTAATAGAATGGAGACAAGAGAATAAGGAGGGCAATGATAAAACTATTGAGAACATTAAAGTGGGATTATTGGAGGTTAAATATGATGAAAATGTTAATGAAATGGAAGTGATAGTTAGTGGAAAGGAAGTAGAAAATAAAGTGGGGTTATGGGAGGAGAAATATGATGTAAATGTAGATAAAATGGAAGTGGTAGTTAATGGAAAAGGTGAAAAGAATTGAATTTTGTTGGAGCATAAGGCTGATGATGATAAAGGAGAGATTAAAGGGTTAAGTATTGAAGGTGTTGATGAGCAGGGAGATGAAGTAGTGAGATGAAGTAGTGAGATAGTGGCAAATGTAAATGAAATAGAAAATGATGAAAGAATAGAAGGATTACAGGGAGGAATATTGAATCAGAAAATGATAGAAATGTTTGTTTACAAAGATGATGTGGGAACAGCTGATGGGAGCATGGCAATGAAAACGTTAAGAAATATGGAAATAAAATTGATGATGATAAAGCAGATGGGATTTAAGAATTTAAAACAAGTTGTGGGATATATTAAATGTTACTTAAACATAGAATTTGGAAATAAGATTTTAACATTGGTGAATAAAGTAGGGGAAAAAGATGTAAACAAAGAACAGCTGATCAAATGTAAACATGGAACAGCTGGAGAATTCTGGCAGAATGCAGGTCAAGGCATATTTGAATTTAGAGATACAGGATAGACTAAAGATTTTGATGTCAGAGAAGAGGGGGAGTGGCATGTTTAAGAAGTTTAGTGTAAATAGAGGAGAAAGTGTAGAATTAAGATGAAATAGTTTAAGATAATTTAAGAGATGTAAACTAAATGTTTGAAAAAGAGAAAAAGGGGCGTGGCATGTTTAGCTGTCACATGAGAGAATTTAATTTGAGTATTGAAGTAGATGTTGTGATGATGATTGAACATAGGTTAATATGCAGAGAAAGAGAGGCGTGGCATGTAAAAGCTGTCACGTGGTTAATTTTAAATTTTGTGTTGATGTAGATGATGTTATGTTTTAAGTAACATTTGTTGTTTAAAGAAAAGGGGGCGTGGCACTTTTCTGCTGTCATGTGAGACAGTTAACATGGAGAGGGAGATGTAAACAAACGAACAGCTGACATCATCTGGAGAAAGTAGGTCAAAGCTTATTTCAGATTAAGAGACAGCATAGATGTTTAAGATGAATGTTAATTATAAATTAAATGAATTTAAATTAAGTTAATTAATAATTATTTAAAAAAAAATATTAAAAAAAAATTTTATTTTAATTTTATTTTATGGCATTAGTTTTTAGGAATGCACAATTAATTATAAACCGTAATAAATTGTAGGATCTAGACCATTTGGATATTCAAACAAATAATAAGTTGCACCAATATTTGACGGAAATGTGTAAAACTTTTAAATGAATGGTAATCAGGTATAAGTTTCCGAGCGATCTGACAAATTAGGGCAAAATTGTAGAAGAAAGAAAAGAATAAAATTCAGTTTTCGAAGAGTAAAGTCCAGACATTTCCTTTCTCAAACGGAATTTGGGCCGTAATGTAGTAATTGGTAATTAAGGCATTGTTCTAATTGAAAAGTTGAATTGTAGATGACTCATTATTAGTGGATATAGAGCGGACGCCGCAACAAACCGGCAAGGCAAAGAAAACATTGTTGATCAGTCGAGAAGGTTTTACGCGCTCAAAATTTACGAGACGAACGAACAGTCAGGAAATGTGCAGTCGGGCAGCAGACAGCGAATAGACCAGACGAAAAGTTTTACAGTCGGCAGTCAGAACGAAAGAATGTGGTCCAGTCACAAACATGCTTTCAAATATTAAAAAGTAAAGCAATATTCAGTCTGGAAGGAGACAGAGCAACTAGTGTGTATTCGGTGGTCGAGCGTAGATTCATCATGCTGGCCATAGACAAACCAATGAAGTCCATTTCCAACTAAAGTCACGAGATCCACAAATCCGGGTTGCAGTAAAGCATCGAGAACCAACCAATTTGTGTTAAACCAACTAACAAACTACACCAATTAGAGCCTGTGAACATTTAGAGTCTGTGAGTACTTAGAATCAGTGATGTCCCCAAAATTGTGCACGAAAAACTAAAAATGAGACCTCGGCGGCCGTAAGTAGAGAAAAACTTTAAAATCATTGTAAACCGTGTTTAAAAGATAAAAGTCAGATCGTTCTTTAATTATTTAATTATCAATATAATGAGATTGTTAATTCTTGATAAAATTAAAATTGTTTAAATTCAATCTTTAGTATTATTTCTTCCGCAACAAATTTCGTCTATGTTCAGACGCATTGATTTCCATAAAAGGTAAATGTAATTTTGATTATATAAATTCTGCCATTTATCAAACCCAGTTCAAGACTCTGAGATCCCAAATATTTTGTGTATTTTATACTTGTTTTAACTTTTTTAATAAATCTTGTTTAATAGTTTTCACTTAAGTTCTTTCATTTAGAAACGCCACATTCATATTATATTTAATTATTACAATAAATAAATAAATATATATATATATATATATATATATATTTGACGGAAATGTGTAAAACTTTTAAATGAATGGTAATCAGGTATAAGTTTCCGAGCGATCTGACAAATTAGGGCAAAATTGTAGAAGAAAGAAAAGAATAAAATTCAGTTTTCGAAGAGTAAAGTCCAGACATTTCCTTTCTCAAACGGAATTTGGGCCGTAATGTAGTAATTGGTAATTAAGGCATTGTTCTAATTGAAAAGTTGAATTGTAGATGACTCATTATATATATATATATATATATATATATATATTTATTGTAGTATTGAATATGTTATTATTAATATAATTTTAAAATTGATCAAGTATAAAGTTTATTGTGTAAGATAAAGACCATGTAATTGAAAATATATTTGAGCAGTCCCTGAGTACCGTGAGAAAGAAGAATTGTGAGCATTCAATGACGTTTTTTTGTTCGTGTATTGTATTGTCGCCGCAATAATGGTGACCGAATCGTGTCCTGCGGGAAACCGGACTATGTCAATTTCTCATAGTGGAAGCCTGGTGGAGGGGATGAGATTAGGTCAGTAAAAATTATTGGTCTGGCTGTGTTCGATAGGCGAGACGTCGCCATGAGGCGAGGTCGTCCGATGTCGGACCCGAAGTATTGACGTTTTAATGAAAGTAAAGTTATAAGATATTTTAAAGAATGGAACTGTAGTAAAATTTGCAGTTGGTCCGTCTACTTTGAGAAGACAGGTCGCCATGGGGCGATAAATTCCGAAGTAGGACTTTCTGTTGAATTACTAAGCTTGGACCACGCTGTTCGTACTCTTAAAAGCGCTCCCTCTCTCGACCACAACATTCGCCAGACTGCAACCAACTGACCTTCCGTACAATGCGCGCAGGTCACAACAAAGCTAGCCGACAAATAGCTTGCCGTCATTGTTGTCCTTTAAGAATTTGTACCGTTGAACAATCCAATTTATAGAAACAATTAATGGCCTTCTTAATTAGTATTACAATATATATATATATATATATATATAATATATATATATATATATATATATATATATATATATATATATATGTGTGTGTGTGTGTGTGTGTGTGTGTTACTTATAAAGTTCAGAAATCAGTTATTCTGTGGTTAAGAATATGCACACTACTGTATATATTCTATTGCTGATTACTTTGATGTATGCAATTTGGTTTTATCTAATTCGTTTACTTTACTATTTTCTATGTGTGTAACTACATGGTAATGTTTTGTTTGTAATTTCCATTTTTTATATTATTATTATTATTATCATTATTTATTACTTTACTAGTTATAGTTTATACTGATGATTGCAATATATTTGATGTCCTCAAGAACTTCTGCAATAAAAATTATTATTATTAAAGTGCAAATTAACTAACTTTAACGTGCGAAAAGTTTTTTATTTCTCAAATTACCCTGATAATCTGCACAAAACCTACTAGGTGCTCGTTAAAGTAATAACATAATGTTCATATTGGGTCTAGTACACAACCCCGACACCCACGTGTCCGATGCACGTTTTCCCGACATCAATATCCCGACATGTCATTTTCCCGAATAATTTCAACCAAACTTAATATACGTATCAGTTAAGATCAAGGAAAAAAATCCTTCGGAATTAAGTTAACTCTAGCACCCCAATGGGTGGGGGTAGAAGGTGGCATTTTCAAAATACAAAATATATTCGATAACTGCCTATATTTTACCAAATAAATAGTATACAGGGTTGTTCAGATTCACTCTCGATAATTTTAGTGTCGAATTTCATCCCTTAAAGGCAAGAGGACAGGTATGAGGTGGGGTGCAAAGGGGTGCCAAAAAATTGCGATAACTTCCAAGATTGCTGTCGAATCGAGTGTTTTGGAAGTCACCGATTTTAGTTATGGTATCCGGAATCAAACATTTTGGACTTTAAAAATACCTTAAAGAATATTACAATAATGCACTGTAATCCCATAAATTGCATCCTCAATAACTGAATTAACCTTAGCGAAGTCCAAACCCTTTATTCGAAGATAAATAAGGTGGTATTCGTTTTTTTCGGTGCATCCAAAACCACCCCCCCCCCCGCCCCCCGGCTGTGTCAGCCCAACTATGTTTGATTCTGGATCATAAGTTACGAGTGTGCTGTTCGTAATTAGGACTGAATTCAATTTTTATGTAACATTGGCACTATGTGCAAGTTTACTTAAGTTGGCAACAGTGCAGTCCGAGTTCATTTGTTGTTGTATTGTAAACTGACGTAAAATAATAAGCCTGTATTTAGTTCCGATATTAATTGTTCCTTGTAATACATGATAATAAAAATTCTTCATGTACAAGTTTTATTAAAATTGACTCACGTGTTTATGAATTGAAGTGAAATACTTTGACGGATATATGACTAATTTCGATATTATTGTTATTATATTTATTCCTAATTATTTTTATAGGCAGCCAAGATTTATTAAACTTAACCATGCTGCAATGCATAATAATCTAAGCGAGTACCATATTACCGCTTTCCATAGCAATATCGGGTGATATCAAAATATTATCACCCCTTTCCACCCCAACCCATAGAGGTTAAATTGTAAATTCGACACTAAAAGCATTGAGAGTTACATTATGAATCTGAGAAATCACGTAAACTATTTACATGGCGCCAATATTTTGTATTTTGAAAACGCTCCCCTTCTACCCCCACCCATAGGGGTGCTAGAGTTAACTTAATTTTGCAGGGTTTTGTTCCTGGATCTTAAGTAATATCTGAACCAAGTTTGGTTGAAATTGTTCCACGCATTAATGAATGACTTTATTTAAAAGTTTTGTACAATATTAATATGAAGCTTTATTTCGTAAAAACTCACCTTTCGGGAAAATGACCCTTCGGTAAAATGACCTGTCGGGAAAACGTCGATCGGAATAATGTACTGCCGGGCAAATGGTAAACGGGATTTTGTCCTGTCGGGCAAATGTCAATCGGGATATTGTTGTTGGGCAAACGTCTGGATCCCGTACAAATTACCTACATAATCTGCACATTACCTATTACGGTCTCGTTAAAGTAAAAATAAAATTACAAAAATTATATATTTTTAATTTTGATGTCTAAGGAATCAAGTTAATAAACAAATTAGTTGATAGAAGTGCCACCCGCCAAGGCAAATTCAATATAACAGAGTCCCAACATCAACTGATTGTCATGTTACAATATATATATATATATATATATATATATATATATATATATATTGTAATGCCAATATATATTAGGCCATTAATTGTTTGGACGTAAAATTTGAATTGTTTCATAAATCCATTATAGCGACTGATCGAACAAAGCAACAATGGAAAAGCAAGCTCAGCCGCTTTTGTTAAAAAGTCAAAATGGCGTTTGCACGCATGGAAGTCGAGCAGTTTTACGAATACAGCCAGCCAGTAAAGTCTAAGTCAGTTTACGTCTATAGCCAGCCAGGGAAGGAAGTCAGTTTTTTTACGTCTACAGCCAGCTAGGATAGAATTGGTGCTGAAAGATTGCTGTGGACAGATGAATTTTTTCTGGTGAGCAGCAAAGAGCGAAATAGTAAAGATGACAGTTTAAGTCTGTAGCAAGGAGCTAAAGAAAAGTTAGTTCGCTCCGAAAGAATAAACAGTTAAAATAAATCTTCAAGGAGATACGTTGCAGTTTATGTCCAAATCAGAAAAGGACTAATAAATCTACGAATCATAGGATTCCTGTCAGATAGCTGACATTCAGGAGGATCATCCGAGTTCCTGGGAGCCTATCAATTTTGACTTCAATAGTGTAAAATCTGTGAGTCGACATTTAGAATCAGTGGATAATTTTGCAATAGTGTACTTCCGAAACCAAAGAGAATTCTGGTACTTGCTGGACAGATGTAAGTCACAAAACCAAAACTAATTAATTGTAAACGCAAATTAAAGGATAAAGGATAAAGTCAGAGTTAATGTCTTTACTTTTTAATTAATTTTATTCTATCGACATATTGTTTAGGTAAATTGTAAACTGTTTGTTAATAAGATTTTAAATCAATTTGTTGTGTTCATTATCATCCCAGTAGAGGCCCTGAGAGAACCAGATCTCAAATTTTGTTGTAATTATCTTTATTGCCACAAAATAAAATAAAAATATTTTGTTTGTTAATAAATTAAAATTAAATTAAATAAAGCCTTATATTTATTTATTACATAAATGGCTACCTCAACGTGGGGCTCGTTAATTTAAATAAACGACCTATTATATTGTTTATTACTATATATATATATATATATATATATATGTGTGTGTGTGTGTGTGTGTGTGCGCGCTTAATATGTATAAATAGTATTTTCAGCATATTAACAAATAAGTTGAAATATTGTTATTTAACTTTGCCTGTCTTTTTAACCTGATAGTAATCTTCCTGAGAAAACTCATTCACTTTAAAAAGAAAGTCATGTGTGAAGAAAATCTGTAAGGATCACAGTATTGATTAAACTTGAACCTATTCCGATTCTTACAATTTTTAGTTGCAATGCTGAATATGTTTTAGGAAACATTTAGTGTAATGGGTGACCCATCGACGGCTATGAGAGATCCTGTATTCTATCGTTGGCATGCTTTCATCAATGATATATTCCAAGAACACAAAAATACTCTACCCAGGTACAATGAGCAGCAAGTAAGTGTTATAATTTCTTTCATTTCGATTAATTATTTTTTATATAATTTATAAGTTTGTATTGTCTCAGATATTTTATTTTGCTAATAAATAATGTTTTAAAATGTAGTTTTTACATATACGACCTAAACAAATAAATAGTATTGAAATCTAAGAAATAATAATAATATAAAAAATATAAATTTTTTTACTAATTTTTTCAGCTTAGTTATGAAGGAGTTCGTGTACTTTCGGTGGAAGTACAGTCCCAAGGAGCTTCTAGAAATGAATTTGTTACATTCTGGCAACAAAGTGATGTAGACTTATCACGAGGACTGGATTTTGCACCAAGAGGACCACTTTTTGCTAGGTTTACTCATTTGCAACATTCCCCATTTACTTACAGAATACAGGTACAAAATATGATCGAAAATTTGTTTATACAGTCAAACTTCGCTTTTCGTTGACTTCGGTTATGAGGAAAAAGTTGTCTCGGATTTCGTCGCCAAAGCCTACCCCTTGTATTACTTATTGTTGTTGTCTTGCCACCTTTTAGTTTGTGAGAATCACACCAGGCATTTAGTTAAACAAAATGTTACTCAGTGTTTTTTTTGAGTTTTTATGACTGATTGCGAGTTAATACTTCGTAAACAATTAGGCTTCTTCTATGTTCGGTAAAATGAGTTTATTTTTCGATTTTCAGTTTAAAAATGTACGTATTGAACGTAATTTTTATACAATAAGCTAAGCCTTTACTTTTAGCTTCATTGTGGCACCAAAAAAATGTTCAGAAGTAGACCAGGAACGTAATCGTATTGAAGAAGGAAATTATTCAAAAGTGTGAAAGTGGAAACAATATAACTGGAAGCGGCCGAATTTACGGGGAGTCACCATCAACGAAAAGCTCGGTCCGAATCCAAAGATTACATACAGCCTGAAGGATTCATCCCCCAACAAATATTCAACTGTGACGAGACTGGTATTTTTTAGTAGAAAATGCCAAAAAGAACATTAATTACAAAGGAAGAAAATGTGCTTCCAGGGCATAACCGTATGAAAAATGGCTTTTTGTTGTAATACTAGCGATGATTATAAAATGATGGTGTATTATTCAGAAACTCCTAAACTGTTAATCAGAAACAACATTAAAAGTAAATTGTCTGTAATGTGGTGGGAAAATAAGAAAGCATGGGTCACGAAACTAAATTTTATTTAGTGATTAAATGAAGTGTTACACCCGAGGGTGAAAAAACACATTCAGAATAAATAGTATTCTCTAAAGTTCCTCCTGCTACTGGACAATGCATCTGCACATCCTCCAGGTTTGGAAGACTCGTTATTGGAGGAGTTCAGTTTCCTCACTGTCAAGTGACAATACAAGATCACACATCCAGCACATGAACCAGAATGTAATTTCTAATTTTAAAAACCTTTATACGAAAGCAATGTTTGAAAAATGCTTTGAGAAGACAGAAGCAGGTGTGCCATTTTGACATTCTTGACTGCATTACTCTCATAAATAAGGCTTGGTAACAATTATCTTTGCCTGGAAGAAAAAATATCCAGGAAGCGTTCAAGAAGGATTTAAGCCTTCCCCTGACGACCGTAGACATGTCGTAAAGAGAGATGTGGCTTTGGGGAAGTCCATGATTTTAGAGGTGAGTGGTGAGGATGTGGAAGATTTGATGAGTAATCACAAAGACAAACTCAGTCACTAAAGAGCTTATCTAAAACTATAACGGGCGGAAGGTGAAACCGTTGCTCAAGATAAGGAGGGAGAGAGACAGGGAAGAATGAGCAATCTTCCGAGATTAAAGCCATCTTGCCAATGTGGAGTACGATACAAGAATTTATGGCGAAACATCACCCAGACCAAGCTGTTGCAGGACGTGTGTGCAACGATGACAACGTTTTGCCACGTTTTAGACAAATTTAAAAAGGCGACAGAAACAGACCTCTTTGGATAACTTTTTTTTACTGACTATGGAGCTGTCCTAGATCTGGATCAAAACAGAAAAAAGAGAAGTGAACTAGCGATTGAAACCTGCTGTTGCTTATTAACTTAACAATATTTTATTTTTGTACTTATTATTAAACTATGTATATTCTGTATGCAACGTGTTTCTGTTATGTATGTTTGAGTATCGAGAACGAATTAATTGGAGTTACATTGAATCATATGATTCGTCGATTGCGATAGGACGGATTAGTGACGAAAACCGAGGTATGACTGTATTAGTTGTTTAGCCTGTATTGGGCGTTATTTTTATTATAACTATATACGATGAATACTGTATATGCAGCTTGTTATCCCATTATACGGAAACTGATATTAAACAAAACACGGAGCACATGCGCTACTTTACACATTAATATCATTGTACACTATACAATATTCATCTCCACTAATCCCGAGTTAAGAAGCGGTTTGGTTTCTTACGACTGCTTGGACCTCCGTAGCTTGAAGTTAGATAACTACTTGTCTGAACCATCACTTGGTTGGACCATTCCAAGAGAGGAATACGAATCTTCAATGTCCACCTGTTTACCTTGTAAGTTCGACATATCGGATATATGTAAGGTCCTCTGGTACTGCACAGACAACACTAATATGGCAACCAGGATCATGGACGTTTGAATGAACATGATTAATGTAGCAGTTATTATCTTCAGCCGTAGCAGAGGCTCGCATCGTACACCATAGGCTCCCATGACGCTCAACAATCTTTCCTTTCCCCACTTTTTACCAGGTCGGAAGGTTCGGTACGAAATAGTCGCTCTCGCAACGACCTTGAAAAATATTGTGGTAGAGCTTTGGCATAAAGTTGACATGGTATACAGTTCTCGAGAAAAGTTTCAATCTCGTTGTCCACACTACATAACTCTGTGTTTCCAACTCTTCCTTGATTTTCTTTGTTCCTGAATGGAGAACCTCGATAATGTATTCAATTTTAACAGTCTTATACAGTCGGGTGTAGTATAACAATTTAACGCAGTTGGTCCTGTATTTCTGACAATTGGCATTGCTCGGCTAGAAATTTCAGCTCAGCAAGGTAGTTTCCTCGGGCTTCAGATTTCTTCTCCTAAATGCGGTCCTCCTAACCAATACAGATTGTTTCGAATGAAAGTGGAACGAAGTATCTGGGTACACATAAAAAGCATTCGAATCTGTATCCCTCCACACTACAAGAGGTAAGAATTACGGCTTTCTTCCGTCGTCATCGGCAATATGATTAACAGCGAAAAAGAACTCAAGCTGTTCGAGGTAAAATTCCCAGTCATCAAAACAAATAAAAAGGTAGTGCCGTACGTGAGAAATTATCCTCATCGCCAATGTGGCGTGGTTTGTTATTCCTATACACGGAAACTGAGACTAAAGCAAAACACGAAGCACATTCGCTACTTTACACAAATATACAACAAATACCCAACTAGATTATTAGAAAACAAACATAAATTGATTTGATTAAATAAAAGTCATTAAGAGTTAGAAATTTTTTATAGACTTGTTTAGACACTGCATACTATTTAATTTTAACTCAATTACATTATATATTTTTAATGAATTTGAAACTAATTTGTTTTCAATGAATTAGGTAGAAAATACTGGAGCACCAAGAATGGGAACAGTTAGAATATTCCTAGCTCCGAAGGTTGATGAAAGAGGGCTACCAATGTTATACCGTGATCAGAGACTGATGTTTATAGAGCTGGATAAATTTACTATTCAGAGTAAGATATATTTTCCATTTTCTTAAATAATATTTTAATTTAGAGATTGAAATTTTAAATATGCTTGTTTCAAAAAAATGGGGAACTGGTCGAGTTCTGTAGCACGGATGTGACGTCATACCCACCACGCTACGCCCCTGATACGCCATTGGTACAAACTACTGACTTCTTACCTTTATCTAGCGACATGTAAAATTAAACCGCCAAATACCAATAAAGATATAAATATTTAATTTACTTAAAGGTTGGGAGGAACTGTACAAGCAGAAGGCATGGAAGAAAAAAATTGATAGGAAATGCCGTTGAGATAATAACATTAGTTAATTAAGTTTACAGTATGAATGTGGAACAATATTTCATATTAACATGGAAAATTGTGTGTTTCTCAACTGATGGGTAAAATGAAATGAAAAACACAACTAGTGTAGTTATTTACTGAATCTTACTCTCCTGATAATGTACGTGTGCTGGAACACCAGTCTACTCCAACTTTCTATTAATCTACCCCGTGATTTTATTAGAAAGCGTAATGGATTTATGAAGTCAGAACAATGAATGCTAGGAATGCAGATACTTAATTTACAATACTTTTAAATTTTAGAATCAATTTAATTCAATTTTATTCTAGTGAATACTGGTCGCAGTGTGTTTCAAAGAAGAAGTGATCAATCGTCAGTTACCGTTTCATTTGCTACTACATTTAGAGATTTTAACAGACCTCTAGCACCTGGAGGCCGAGAAGAATTTAATTACTGTGGTTGTGGATGGCCTCATCACATGTTGATTCCTAAAGGGTCACCTGAAGGAATGGAAGCTGAACTACTCATAATGGTATCCAATTACGTCGAGGACAGGGTATGTTTTTTACTTTACACTATATTCTGAAACTTATATGTCTTAACAAACTAAAATTACCTCCCCAAAGTAACTGTATTGAACACATTCACGTAGTTTCAACACACTATAAATCATCTAACTTTTATTTTACAGAAATAACATATTTTTAAAAGATTGAATATTTTTTTAGGTTGAACAGCCACCAGCTGATGTTGGATGCCACCAAGCTCACAGTTACTGTGGTCTCTTTGGTCGGCTGTATCCTGACAACAGATCTTTGGGATATCCATTTGATCGCTTGCCACGTGATGGCGTGAACACATTAAGTGAATTCATAACACCCAACATGGTACTGTTGGATGTTAAAATAAGACATGATAGGCGTACAGTGACTCAAAATGGTACTACAACGGGATAAATACAATGTAATAACTTTGAAACTGTTAAGAATTAAATATTTCATAATTGATGTTTATAAGAAAATAAAACATTTAAGTTAAATTTATTACAATAATAAACATTTTAAAAATTATTAAAATTTTATTTTTCAAATAACTATTTACATTTAAAAATTCTCAATCAACTAACATAAACAACGAGTATAATTTTTTTATTAGAACTCGTATACTAAAGTTCTGAATACAATGCTAAATGGAAAATTTGACATAAAAATTGGGGAACAGTTTGGATTCAGGAAATGAAAAAGTACACAAGATGCTACTGGCATATTAAGAACGATGGGGGACAGATATATTGAGAAAAGTATGCTGTTTTTATTGACTATGGATTAGAACTGGAATTGTAATGACAGAAAACAGCAACATTTGAAGGGGAGCTAAACAAGGTTGTTGCCTTTACCCTTTGCATACACTTAGGAAAGATCATAGGGAAATGCTTAGATGGGAAAAAAGGTTTATTGGGCGGTGGAAGTAAGTTCCTTTCAATATCTGGGAAGTACTTAAAATGCTTCAGGAGGAAAAAACGTGTTTTTTCGAACGAAGAATTAAAGAGAAAAATAAAGGTACTGTGGCAAACCAGATAATGGACTAAGGAAAAGATTGACAAACTAAAACTATTCTCAAGTGGTGGAAAAAAAGGATTTTATTGAACCATCCACTTTTTACTCCTCATTCACCACCTCAGCCAACATTTCCAGAGCTTATGCCCTTCCAAACCTGACATATCTTATAGAATTATTATTGCTTCTGGCAGTCCCTTACACAACATTTCCTCCTACATTCATAACATGTTATCTAAAGCCCTCAATGAAGAAAACCATTATTCTGTTAAAAATTCTTACCAATTTATTGACAAAATCAAGCACCTCACCATCCCTCATGACCACTGTTTAATTTCTCTTGATGTCGTTTTCTTATTCAACTCTATTCCCAATTATATATTCATTAACAGTTTCAAAAACGTTAAGCGTCTTCGGAAATATGACAACATACATCTGTTACGTCATCAGGAATTGATGATGGGTTCTCCAGGCACCGGATTATTCAGTATGTTAAACACATTTTTTGAAAGCTCGTGTTGCGCAACAATCTTATATGCTACTGCAAAAGGTACATACAAACTCTCTTTCACGATATTTGAGGATTGCGGAGAGGGCTCGACCGACATCATAAGCTGCATGAAACATTCCAAATCTGCGTACACCATCTACGGCGCCGTTTGTTTCTTTTCGAAATTATTAAATTTAATTTTTCCGTTGTCTTCGTCGGGTAAATCGATACGCACAGCCTTTTACGTATGACAATCTATTTCATGCTTCCTAAGACTAGCTTTCATTACAGTAAAAATTTAAACAGTGGTCGCATGTGTATCTTTTCTCGTTATTTCTATTCAGTTTAGAGCTTACCAGTCTACTTAAAAATTCTATGATACAGTAATGTCCTCTGTGTACCTTATCTATATACAACATATTAACATGAAATTGTTTTTTATTTTATATGTAATGTAAAGGGCCTACAACTTTAGATTTTTCTCTTTCATACAAACCAAACACATTGAACGAGTAATCAGGATTGAGCCTCTCGAAACGTTGTACATCGTCAACAGCTAAGGGAAAACGAATACCTTCTATATTTAACCTTCTCAATAGTTCACAATATATGTCTAAATACGAACTCGTGAGGTTAACATTCTGCAGAAACAGCAGAAGCCATCGAACCGTCGTTGTAATATACCACTGTGAACGAAAAGTAAGGTGAATTTATTTATAAAATATAAATTCTTTATTTATTCTTCCCATTCAAAGTAATCCCCGTCCGATAAAACGCACTTTTTCCAACGCTTTTTCCAGTACTCGAAACAGTCGGAATGGTCTTTTTCAGGTATAGCCTTCAAGACCTTCTTCGATTCGGTTGTTATCTCCTCAATCGTTTCAAAACGGCGTCCCCGCATTGACCTTTTGAGTTTGCTGAATAGCCAGAAGTCGCACGGAGCCAAATCAGGAGAATACGGTGGTTGGGGAGCGATATGAGTCGAGTTTTTGGCAAAAAAAATCGCGAAGAACCAATGCAGTATGACATGGTGCATTATCGTGATGAAGGAACCAAGAATTGTTCGCCCATAATTCCGGCCGTTTCAGACGAATAGCTTCGCGAAAACGACGCATAACGCTCAAATAATAATCTTTGTTGACAGTTTGGCCCGGCGGAAGGAATTCATAGTGCACCACACCACGATAATCAAATAAAACTGTCAACATGACCTTGATTTTCGGTCTTGCTTCACCTTTTGCACGATATTCGCTGGATTGGTCGGTGGTTTCAGGGTCATATGCGTAAATCCAAGTCTCGTCTTCAGTAATGATGCATTTAAAAAGTGGTCCTGACAATCAGATAGTTTGTCCCAATGAAACACAGCGACATCCATAACCCCAGAATTAAATAAAATCTCGGTCTTTTCGCGTTATTTTCTTTAAACGCTTCAGCGAATCCCACTCCTAAGCGTGCTCCCCTTCCTTGCCGATAAAGGTTGAAATTATACACAGAGGTTATGTAGCGAAATATTATGAATTTAAATTATATCGAAAAATATTTATTAGACGCAAATGTCGACGGATCTTCTAGTTTGAGAAGTTCCACACACGTTCAGACCCACCCGTGGGGGTTATTCTGAAAATTGAATGTAATAATTAATCTGTGCTACATCCACAACTCCGGATTAGACTTCAAACTAGGATTTTTTCTTTATTTTTATGTAATGCAACTCCCCTTACCCTTCATTAACCTCTCCTCCCAAGTCGATAGAATTTGTAATTATATATAGTATATATATTGTAATAAGCAACTAATGGCCATGAATTAAATGAAATATTAAACAAAAGGATAGGCGTTAATTAAATGAATGATTAAACAAGAATTTACAAATTAAATATAATTTATTTTCAAATAGTGGCTTTAAGAATCAAAACAATTACAATTAAAATTTTAATATCTCAGGGTCTTTACTGGGGTTGATGATTAGGACACGATAAAAGTAGAATTTGACTAATTAACAATTCAAAATATTATTTGCTTAAAATTAAAACAATAAGTCGATCAATGAAAGAAAACTAGAAGAAAACGAACGAACGAACGAAATCTGACTCTATCCTTTAATTAGCGTTTACAATATTATCATAGTTTTGGTTTTTGTTACTTACATACTGTTCGGCTGGTACCAGCATTCTCTGTAGCTTCAGAAGTACACTATTGCAACATTTTACACTGATTATAAATGTCGACTCACAAATTCTACACTATTTGAACCGAAATGGAATTTCTTGGCTCCCAGGAACTCGGATGATCCTCCTAATTATCAGTTATCTGATGTCTGCTTGCCTTACAGGAATCTTACGAGTTGCTAATTTATTAGTCTTTTACTGATTTGGATTTAAACTGCTACGTAGCTCAGTGAAGATTTGTTTTAAATGTTTATTCTCTCGTGGCTGGTCCTAAATGTAGACTCTGCTATTCCGCTCCTTGATGCTGACCGAAACTAACTTTACTTTTAAATACTTTAGATCGTCTCGATTATGTTTCTGACACGACCACTTGCTGTCGTTTCTGGCTGCTGACTCAAAACTTCATCCGTCCACATCATTCTTTCGGCACCAACTCCCAAGTTTTATTACTTGTTCCGTACTTCGCAATCTTTCGGCACCAACTAACTATCCTAGTGCCTCTCGAGTTTGAGCGCGCATTTCCATTTCGGCATTTTCTCAAATCAACAGAGCTCAGCGCTATTGTCGCTCAAAATACCGCTAATAATTTAATTTCTAATACAAACAATTCATGGCCTAATTAATTGGCATTACAATATATATAATAGTATAATAATATGAGTCTGATTGACCCCGTAAAATATTTATTCGTCGCAAATACCGACAGGTTAATATTTTGGAACATTTATACCTCCACCCTCGTCTGTCTGTCCGTCCGTTGTTTTCGCGTTATTTTATTGTAATTCCCCTCCACTCCCACCCTTACCTGTGATATCCTCCCATAATTTAGAAAATATACTTAAAAAAAAGTCGTAGAAATACTGTCAATTTAATTTATTCTAAAAATAATTATTAAAAGCAAATATCGACCTGGAAAGCATTGTTAAAAATTCACCCCCCCCCCCCCGCCCCTGGGGGCTAAATGGCCAATAAAATGTCATAACCAAAGTCATCGAAATCCATAACCCAGGATTTGACTCCAATATCGAATGTTTATCCTTAATTTTACGTAATGACACTTGACCCCCAACCTTAATGGCGCTCCCATCCCAAGCCCGAAAAGATTTGAAATAATACATGTTGAACATGTACAGACGTTTTATTAATCATATTGTTCTCAAAATCTATTTATTCGACGTAAAAACCGGCCGGTTAACATGTTTGAAAAGTTCTACCCCAGCCCACACTCGCACTTTTGTCATAATTAACTGGAATCTCGTTTGTTTTCGCGTTATTTTCTTGTATCTACCCTCCACCCCCACCCAAAAACATACTCATCTCTCATGGCAGGAGGAGTTTAAATATTACATACGAACATCTATAGAAATACTATTAATCTAATTAACCCTGAAAAATATTTATTTAACGTTAATGTCAGCCGTGATTGCATGTTTAAAAAGTTCCACCACTGTCAATCCCCGCTTTTGGGAGTTAAATGGATAATTGAATCTGAGAATTGAACTCAGCGAATCTCCGTTGTACTCGTTATTTTCTTATAACGCCCCTCGGACCTCACCCCTAACCGTGCTCCTTTGTCATGCCGTAAGGTTTTCGACACAGATACCATCGGAAGAAATACTACCAAACTCTTTTACCCCT
Organism: Zhengitettix transpicula; assembly: GCA_037074705.1. NCBI lineage: Eukaryota > Metazoa > Arthropoda > Insecta > Orthoptera > Tetrigidae > Zhengitettix > Zhengitettix transpicula. The sequence goes on along the minus strand of CM073591.1, from coordinate 179,591,119 downwards.
AAAAATATTTATCCACCTAAATTATCGGCTGTTTCAACATCTTACAATGTTTCCACACCCAGTCCTACGCGTGATCTCTCGTCATGCCGAAAGGGGTTGAAATTTTACAAACAAAATCGGTACATATATTATCAACGTCTTTGACTCCGACAATTATTTATTCCACGCAAATCATGACCATTTTACATGTTAGAATAATCCTACCCTGTTCCACCCCCGCCCCTGAGGGTAAAACGGTTTGTTGAATGGCATTATTAAACTCAGCGACATTCGTTACCTTAGATATGACTCCAATTCCATTGTTTTTGGGTTAGCTTTACGTAATTCCACTCCACCCCCGCCCCTAAGATGAGCCCCCTTCCAAATCCAGATTGGGGTTGTAATTTTAGATATAGAACATGTAGAGAAATTTTATGAACCTCATTGATCCGGAAATATATTTATTCAACGCAAAAAACCGGTTAACATATTTCAAAATGTCCACTCCTGTTCAGCTCCGCCCTTGGGAGTTAAACTGCAAGATGAATGTCATAATTAAACTCAGCTATATCAATTACCCCCGATTCAACTCCAACCTCGGTTTTTTGCATTATTTTTATATAATGCTACTCCAGCCTAACTTTCATGGTTCTCTCTTTCCAAAAGATAGGGGTTGTAATTATACACAGAATATATTAAAAAATATGAATCTCTTTGACCTCGAATAATTTTTATTCAACACTAATATCGACTGTTTGACATTTTTGAACATTTCTAACCACCACCCACGTCCTAACATTCTCTCCCACCCCCACCAAACGACACGCACGGAGCGATAGACAGGTTGTCATAAAAAATTCTGCGACATCCATAACCCCGGTTTGACTTTAATCTCGGTTGTTTTCCCGTTTTTTCTAAAACTACCCTCCACCCTCACCCCTACCCGTAATCCGCTCCCATACCGAAAGTGACTGAAATGCTATCAATCTAATTAACCCAGAAAAATAATTAAGAAAATATCTAACTTCACTGCATGTTTCAAATTTTTCACTACCATCAAGCTCCACCCATGGGGATAAATGTTCAATTGAACGTCCTAATTAAATTCAGCGACATACTTAACCCTGGATTTCAGTCCAATCTCGATTGTTTTGCATTATCTTTATGTATTGAACTCCATCACCACACTTAAGCGGGCTCCCCTCCCAATCCCGTAAGGGGTTCAAATTAAACACGGAGAACATGTAGAGCAATTTTATGAATCTCATTTATAGCTAAATATATTTATTCGCTGGAAAATTCGACCGGATAACGTGTTTTAAAATTTCTACCTCCCCAAACATCTCTCGCCTTACCAATACCACCCCTGTCAAACACCGCGCGTTGCTCGGATTGTCATAAATAATCTCAGCTACATCCACTACCTTGGGTTTGACTCAAATCTCGGTTGTATTTGCGTTATTTTTTTGTAAAGCCCGTCCACCCCCACTTCTAAGGGTGTTTCTTCCCTATGCTGTAAGGGGTTGAAATTATACTGCAATAACGTCGGTAGAAATATTATCAATCTATTTGATCTGTAAAATTATATATCTGCCTAAAATATCGGCTGTTTTAGCATGTTTGAATGTTTACGCACCCACCCATAGCCTAAGCGTGCTTTCTTTTCATGCCGAAAGATGTTGAAATTTTAAAAACAACAATGGCAGGTTTTTTATTCCACAAAATACATGTTAGAAAAATTCCACTCCCATCCACCCTCGCCTCTGAAGGTTAAATCGCCATTTAATGCCACTCCATCCCCACACTTAAGGGCGCTCCGCTCCCAAGCCCGATAGGGGTTAAAATTACACACAGATCAAACGAAGAGAAATTTTATTTATCTCATAAATGCAGAAATATATTTGTTAGATGCAAAAAATCGGCCAGTTAACATGTTTGAAAATTTAAACCCACGTACACCAGAACCTCTCGCCCCCTCTAACCCCGCGCGTTGCCTAGGCTGTCATATTTAAACACAGAGACATCAGAAAACCCGGATTTGCGTCGAATCTGGGTTGCTTTTATGTTAAAATTTATGTTTTTTATAAAGCCCCTCCACCCCCACCCGTAAGCGTACTTCATTCTTATGCTGAAAGGTGTTGAAACTATACACAGAGAATATTTCGATAATTTTTACGGAAGTAATGGATCTCGTAATATATTTATTCAATGCACAAATCGGCCAGTTAGATTGTTTTAAAATTTCTATCACCGTCCACCACCATCCAGCCCCTACGAGTGCGATGCATCGGTTGTTATAAATAAATTCAGCGTCTTCCATAACCCGTTAAAAGAAAGAACATTGGTGGAAATGTTGAGCACACATATTACTAAAGAAATTGCAAGAAATATGATGGCGTCCAGATGTGGATCGAGACTGGAAGCTATGGAGTTTTTGGAAGGATGGGACAGATTAAATATTCAATGCGACAGAAATGGAAGAGAAAATTGCCGATGTAATGAAATGAAAGACGCGGAAGAAACTCTAACAACAATATGCCAAGGGTTGAACCTGGTTATGAGACAAGAAGTAGTGATGAAGGAAAGCAAAGAAAAAATTTAAACTTCATTGCTGGTGAAAGATATGAAAGTGAACAGAGTGAGTATGTAGGGGCATTGAAGGCAGTGTACGATTTATTAATGGGTCAAGTTCATTTGCAAGTGGATCGGTATGAGGAGGAAGAAGATTGAAAGACTGGATCATTATTGCCAGTGAAAATAGAAAATTGGAGAACGAAAAGTGTTGACTTTAGTAGACAGAGGATCAACGTATCTATATAATAAAAAAAGGTGTATATTTGTATGTATGTACGTATGTTAGTATTTACGTTGTTTTTTATACAAATTTTATCGCGTGGACAGAATTCAACAAAAATTGGTATATATATTCTGCCAAAATCGAGAACCGGTACTGTGGGGGTGAGAAACCCCTAGAATAAACGTGGAAATAATTATCATTGAAATAAGTTACGAATTAGTGTTAAATTACTGCGCGAGACGATGACGTCATAAGTTTTCAAGACATTGACGCATCCTAAATATAGTTCTGTATTTCGTAATGAAATAAAGCTGAAATATTTTTATTGAATAAAAAGTATAATTTTTTCCAGTAATACTCCATCGATTAGTAATAAAAAACAATACGAAACACTTTACTTGCGCAAAGTTAATTTCGAATAGTTAATTATCCCGCTATCTTTGATAAAGCCAATATGGCGCCTTATAATACATTCTAATGTGTGTCGGTCGAGATTTATAAAATTTCATAATATAACGTACTATTGTATCCTGTATAATATTTCAGAAGATAATAAGATTTGTCTGAGGTACGACTGCTGAATTATATGTTTGTAACTATAAAAGTTTTGAAAATGACGTACGAAACTCCCAAAGTTTTTATGGTCGTTATTCAATGAATGCACTATCAGTCAGGATAGACAGGATAGACAGAAATAGGAACATTTTAATTGAATTAAAAGTACAATTAATTATACTTTACGCAACGTATTTCTATAAATTTGTATAAATGTAAACAAATTATTGCGTGCAATTTGTGTCGTGAAACAAAAATTTGAGGTTAGGATAGCAGTATTTGTTTTCCATTTTTGGGAACGACGTTATAGATGATCAATTTCTGAGAAATAAAGCTGAGCAAAAATATTTTGATTGAATAATAAGTATAATTAAATCTACCAATACTACATCGAGTGATAAATATAATTTATTATGAAAGGTTATACAATCCATGGCGTTAATTTTCTTTTAAATAACTTGACTTTTGATGTGGAATATTTAACGGGATCAGGGACCAATATGTTTCCCAATTATATCTTGCAATACGCACTGGAAGATACATAGAATTATGATAAAAACAATACTTAAATGTTCAAAATTGATATATTTTTATTTAAGACAGCGTATTTCGTAATGTTTCGCATTAATTTTATACAATGCTACCAACTGCAGATTGCTAAAACCACCAAATAGTTTAATTTCAGATGGAAAAATTATATGTCTACAAATTTAATAATTGTTTTAAATAGTGTATGTATATCTATCTATATTATATATTTCTACATGCACCGGAGGAAACTAAGAATGATGGAAAACACAATCCCTAATACTTCTTAATCTTTATAATTCGATAGATTTTAAATCTGCATAAACTGACGTATTCTTGAAGTGAAATTCATGAAAAAAAATTTGTTATGTATGTATCATTATAATTTCACATATTTCATTCTAAATGTTTAAAGTCTAAGGGAGTAATTCCAAGTGAGAACTGTTAAATATAAATTTTGTGCAATATCGTTAATATTTTCTACTTGAGAGTTGACACATATCGTAATGTATTGCATTCCTTATACAATGCTACCAACGTCAGAGAGTAGAATCCACCAAAGGGTACTTTGACTCCTTTCAGTTATCTGGAGTATCCTCATTTTTATGAAGTAGGTTTTATAGCCAAATACTGACAAAAAGAATTGATGATATACATTTGTCTGTAATTGGATAATACTTTTATTATTAATAATTTTAAAACAGATGTAAATTTATCATTTTTGAAATTTTCGAAATTAAGTTGTTTCAAATGTGACATAGTCAAAATTAATAATTCATTTGGTTACAAATGATCAGCTGACTAACATTCAGGCAACAGCAGTGTGACTGGTTTGTAATAATTCAGGATTGTTTAATCACTTATGGCTATTTACAAATTCATATATATACACTAACTTATTTGGATTGATAATCAGCCAGAGAGTAGATGACATACCATAAATCTGTATAAGGTATATGTATATACATTACTTAAAAGACTTCCCAAATTTGTGTATATATAATTTTTCCAGCTGAAAGTTATGTTAATAAAATTTTTCAATAAATATATATATTAGGTATAGGCACATATCCTCATTTTTATGAAGTAGGTTGTTTTATTATTCATATAGCTCTATTTTGAATTTTTATATTTTAACTATAAGAAACATACAAAATAAGTGATGAGATACATTTGTCTATATTAGGATATTTTTCTTATTATTAATTTACAGACAGATGTAACAGATGTGAAATTTTCATTTTAGAAATAAATATTTTTTAAATATTAGACAGTTAATAATAATGTTCAATAAAGATGTATATCAGGTATAAGCTCATATCCTTATTTTTATGAAGTAGGTTTTTTATTATTCATATGGCTATCTTTTGAATTTTTTATATTTCTAAACTATATTAAAATAACCAAATACAGTGAAAAGAAGTGATGATATACATTTGTCTGTAATTGGATAATATTTTTATTATTAATAATTTTCAAAACAGATGTAAATTTATCATTTTAGAAATTAAGTTGTTTCAAATGTGTCATAGTCAAAATTATTAACCCATTTGCATAGAAATGATCATCTGATTAACATTCAGGCAACAGCAGTGTGACTGGTTTGTAACAATTCAGGATTATTTAATCACTTATGGCTATTTACAAATTCATATATATATATATATATATATATATATATATATATATATATACTAACTTATTTGGATAGGTAACGAGCCAGGGTGTAGATGGCATACCATAAATCTGTATAAGGTATATATAATTTATTTTTCACTGAAGGCTCTGGTCTGCCGTATCGTGCCTGGCTCTGTTAAGTCGCGTTATCCCCGCGGACGAGGGACATACACGACTCGGAGGCCATCTTTGGGTATAGCTTGCACTTCCAGGCATTTGAACAACCCCATCGCCAGTGGAAGGACACTGGCCATTAGGTTCCCAAAATGCCTGGCTTTGTAGCTTTCTTCCCTTCGGCGTCACAGCCGGTCCTAAACCAGCCATTCAACCGTCGGAGCAGTAAAGCTAGTGGCTATCTCCTTAAGCCAGGTAGGTTGCGCTCCCACCCAGCAGAGAATTACAACCAGGCGGTTTCGACGTCGGATAACTGAGGCTGGCCATCCTCAACACCTTAGCCCGAAGACTAGACGACCGCCTTGAGTGGACTCAGTTACTAGTGAAAGCTGACACCGACCCGTCACAGTCGCACTCCCGTGCTCATATAGGATACTAGGTATTTCTACCCGACACCAAGGCACAATGATAGTTGCACGCCACACCCCCTCTCTTGATAGCCATTCCCCCCTTCATACCGCTATCCGGGGTTACACCGGCATTTAATTGGTGTACTAGTATTACCAGACTAGTCACGGTTCGACGTCTTGGCGTCTCCCACACATCAGTACTGGAGGCAATGAGTCCGTTGCCCAGGTCCGAACTTGGGATAGGAAGCATTGCCAACAGTTTTACGGGCCGGGCGCAGTGTGGTCTCCCCTGGATCCCTTTTTCCAGCTAACCGAAGAGCGGCCCCCGGGTCGCTTTCCAATAAGGATGCAGCCGCCCGCCCGGGAATGAGCCGTGACATTTCTGTTGACCTGAGGACAGGCTTAAACTGGGGCGCGCTCGCGAACGCAATGTCTCCGACTTGGAGATGAGAGGCTTTGGGTACTTGTCCCACACCCTTCCTAAAGCTGTGGGGACGCAGCATTCCCTTTTCCGTACTTCGATCAGTTTAGGAGGCAGCTGGCCGCCTATTCCAGTAGGAACAGATAAAAACTCTGTGACCCCGGAACATACACCTCTCAGAACAGGCCGAGGTGCTTCGGTTAGTGGGAACCTTAGTTCAATTACGACGACAGGAGGAGGGATCCCCAAAGGTAGCCCCTTCCTCTCTCTCCTACAAGGTTCTGCCTACGAGACAGCACCCCTCGCAGATCCTTTATTCCGTGTACTTAGATATTTATTTGGCGTTATTAAATAGCAATAAAAAGGACCTGAATGAGAAAGTAAGGCACGTTGAGAAATTTTTTATTATAGTCAAATAATTAAATTAAATGTGACAAAGTAGGGTTGATAGATTTTAAAATTAAATCAAATAATGATAACTCGTTTATTTCTATTTTCTTTCATTTAAAGTCAGGTGTATTTCCGTAAATTTTTTATGATTTTTTTTGAATCCCGGAAAGTGCGTTAAATTGTCTAAAAGTTTTCCTTCTATGAGAAATTAATGAACGGTCGGGGGGCCATTGTGAAGATATTAATAGTTACACCCTTCATAATTGTGAGGTTTTAGTGGATTGTCAATAATAAATGATAAAAGTTGAGGTAATTAAGTAAAATAATTCTTTGTTCGATTGGAATAAAGTGACTAGGGGGTGGTCATAAAACGCGTTTCTTTAACGTTTAAACCAGAAAACAGATTGAAAAGCGTGACGTCACAGAGTTCAGGTCACAGCTTCTGCGAGCTTAACGTTACCCCCTTTCGAGCTTATCAGTATATCACTTTTAGGGGTGGGGTGGAGGATAGTTACATTAAAATAACGCGCATACAATCGAGATTGGAGTCAAATCCAAGGTTATGGATGTCGGCGAGTTCAATTATAACATTCAACTGCCCATTTAACCTCCAGGAACGGGAGTGGATGGGGTGGACGGGGTGGAATTTTTATAACATATTAAACGGTCGATATTTACATTAGATAATTAATTGTCAAGGTCAATGAAATTGATAGTATATATAACGATGTTGATTTAAAATATAACCCTTTTCTGATTCCCCTAGAGGGAAGCACACTTAGGAGAGGGGGTGGAAACATCAACATGCTAAATTAGTCGATATTTAGGTAGATAAATATATTTAGGAATCAAAGATAGAGTGTTTCAACCGATGTTATCTGAGATGATATTCAATTACCCATTTAATCCCCTGGGTGCGGGAATGTATGGTGTGGAATTTTTCAAACATGTTAAATAATCGATATTAGCGTGGAATAAATAAATGCCCGGGCCATTGACGTTGATAGTATTTCTACCGACGTAGTTTGTAGGCATGATAGGGGTGGGGGTGGAAGGGATTTACAAGAAAATAACGCAAAAACAACCGAGATTCGAGTCAAATCGAAGGTAATGGCTGTCGCTGAATTTATTTTTGACTATCTGGGCAACGCGCGGGTGATGGTTGAGTTGCGGAGGTGTACGGGGGATAGAAATTTTACAACAAGTTGACCGGCCGTTTTTTGCGTCGATTAAATATATTTCTGGATTAATTAGATTGATAAAATTTGTCTACTTTTTGCCAGTGTATAATTTCAACAACTTTTGGGATTCGGAATGGAGCGCCCCTTAAGGGGAATTACATTATAATGATGGAAAACAATCGACATTGGAGTGGAATCCACGGTCATAGATGTCAATGAGTTAAATTATTACATTCAACTAACCGTTTTATTCCCTCAAGGAAGGATTGGCGGGGTTGTAAATTTTTTTCCACATGTTAAATGGTTGATTATTGTAGCGAATAAATATTAGTCGGGGACAATGTCATTCACTAGATTTCTACCGATTTTGCTTTTAATTTCAACCCCTTGACACACGTGAAAGAGCACAATTGGGGGTAGGGGTGGAGGGACGTTACTAGAAAACAACGTGAATAATTCCCAGATTCCAGATATAGGTGAATGTATTTATGACAACATGGGAAATGCACGGGGGTTGGCGGTGGTGTGCGGGATGTGAGGTGCTTGGCGGAGTTTGGTGTGGGAATATATTTTCAAACATGTTAACCGGCCGATTTTCGCTTTTAATGAATATATTTCGGCATCAATGAGATTCAGAAAAATTTTCTACATGTTCTCTGTGTATAATTTCAACCCCTTTCGGGCTTTGGATGGGTGTACCCTTAAGGGTGGGCGTGAAATGGCATTACATAAAAAGAAAGCAGAAACCATTGAGATTGGAGTCGAATCCGGGGATATAGTTGTCATTGAGTTTAATTACGACATTAAACTTGCCGTTTAAATCCCAGAAGCGGGAGTGGTCGGGGGTGGAAATATTCAAACATGTTAAACGGTCGATATTTGCGATAATTATTTTCTGGGGTTAATTACTTTGATAGTATTTACATCGAGGCTGTTTGTGGATAATTTCAACCCCTGTGAGGGGAGCAAGGATAGGGGTGGGGTGGAAGTAAGTTAAATTTAAAAAACGCAAAAACAACCGAGATTCGAATCAATTCAGAGACTATGAATGTCATTGTGTCTAATTGTGACAACCTGGGTAAAGCGGTTTGGGAGGTGGAGGGCGGGGGTAGAAATTTTCAGACAATGTAATCGGCCAATTTTTGAGTGGAATAAATATTTTTTGATTATCGCACATTTGTGGGGGTGGACATATTCTAACATGTATAAACGGCCGATATATTATGTCAATGCGATCAACCTCCTTCGGCAACGGAGGGTGCACATTTAGGGATAGGGTTCGAGGAGCGTTACATAAAAATAGAGCAAATTGGAGTCATATCGGAGGTTATAGATAAATGACATCTCGGGCAACGCCGGGCACCCAGCTGGTGTAATAAATAAAGCAGTGTGTTTGTTTGTATGTATATATAATTGTATGTTCCTTATACAAATCTAAATCGGTGGAGCAAAATTCACCAAATTTCGTACACTTGTTCTTTACGGTCAGGAAACAAACACTGTTGGGGTGAGACGCATCTACCACCCCCAGCAGCGAGGGTGGAAATATTTAAACCTTCTGAAACAGCCGATTTTTCAGTCGCATAGATATTTTTTGGGGGTCAACGAGATGTGATATGAGTGTAATTTAAACCCCTTACAGCTTTGGAAAGGATAAATGTTAGGGGTGAGGGTGGAAGGGCGTTACAAGAAAATTACGTGAATGCAACCGAGATTGGAGTCAGTTCCAGGGATACGGATGTCGGTGAGTTTAATTATGACATTCAATTGGCCATTTAAGCCCTCAACGTCCGGGGGTGGAATTTTTCTAACATGGTCGATATTTGCCTGGAATAAATATTTGTTGGGGGTCAATGACGTTGATATTATTTCTACTAATGTTGTTTGTAAAATTTCAACCACTTTCAGCATGGTAGGGGAGCACCCTTAGGGGTGGGGGTGAGGGGCGTTTCATATAATTAATACAAAAACAACCGATATTTGAGTTAAATTGGGGGTTGTAGATATACGACATCCCGGGCAACGCCGGGAACCCAGCTAGTCTATATAATAAAATAGCGTGTATATTTTTATGTATTTACGGTGTTCTTTATACAAATTTTATCGCGTGGACAGAATTCAACAAAAATTGGTATATATGTTCTGCCAAAATCGAGAACCGGTACTGTGGGGGTGAGAAACCCCTAGAACAAACGTGGAAATAATTATAATTGAAATAAGTTACGAATTAGTGTTAAATTACTGCGCGAGACGATAACGTCATAAGTTTTCAAGCCATTGGCGCATCATAAAATTATAGTTATGTATTTCGTAATGAAATAAAGCAGAAATATTTTGATTGAATAAAAAGTAAAATTTTTTCCAGTAATACTCCATCGAATAGTAATAAAAAACAATACCAAATACTTTACCATCCTTGCGGAAAGTTAATTTGGAAAAGTTAATTATCGCCGCCACATTTAATAAAGCCAATATGGCGCCTTATAGTACATTCGAATGTGTGTCGGTCGAGATTCATAAAATTTCATTATATCCTGTATAATATTTCAGAAGATAATAAGAGTTGTCTAAGGTACGTCTGACTGACAATTATATGTTGCAATATTCACGGAGAATTCTATTTGTAAAGAATAACGATGGTATGTTTGTTGCTATTATGCAATAAAATTCTATGTATCTTACTGCTATTAAATTAATGCACTATCGAACAGGGAACATTTACATGGAAATAAAAGTGCAATTTATGTACTTTGTGCAACGTATTTGTATAAATGTAAACAAATTATTGCGTGAAATTTGTGTCGTGAAACAAAAATTTGAGGTTAGGATAGCAGTATTTGTTTTACATTTTTGGGAACGACGTTATAGATGTTCAATTTCTGAGAAATGAAGCTGAGCAAAAATATTTTGATTGAATAATAAGTATAATTAAATCTACCACTACCAGTGATAAATATAATTTATTATGAAAGGTTATACAATACATGGCATTAATTTTCTTTTAAATAACTTGACTTTTGACGTGGAATATTTAAAGGGACCAATATGTTGCCCAATTATATCTTGCAATACGCACTGGAAGATACATAGAATTATGATAAAAACAATACTTAAATGTTCAAAATGGATATTTTTATATAGAAGACAACGTGTTTCGTAATGTTTTGCATTAATTTTATACAATGCTACCAACTGCAGATTGCTAAAACCACCAAATGGTTTATTTTGAGACGGAAAAATTATATACGTATCTACAAATTTAGTAATTGTTTTAAACTGTATGTATGTATGTATATATATATATATATATATGTATTTATATATATATATATATATGGCTTCTATTATATAAAATTATTTTATGTGGGTATGTTTGTGTGTATACATGTGGGTATGGATATGGGTATGTTCCGCTTACAATTCTACACCCTCAAAGAAAATTCACAAAAGTTCGTACACGTGTTCTTTGCGACAGGGAAACAAACACTGTGCGGGTGTAACACGCCTACCACCCCAAGTAGCATGCATGGACGGTGGTGGAAATCTTCAAACAAGCTAATAATGTCCGATATTTGCGTTGCATCAATATTTTTCAGGGTTAATTAGATTTCTAGTACTTCTACCCATGTGATTTTTATTACTTTTAACCCCTTGTGGCACGAGGGTTGAGCACATTAAGGGGTGACGGTGGAGGGGGTTACAAGCAAATATCGCTAAAAATACCGAGATTCGAGTCAACTGTAAAGTAATGGATGTCGCTGAGTTCATTTATGACAATCTGGGAAACGCGCAGGAGTAGGACGGGATAGGAGGGGTTGGGTAGAGGGTAGAAATTTTAAAATAAGTTAACCGTCCGAATTTTGCTTCGAATAAATATATTTCGGGAACAATGATATTCATAAAATTTACCTACATGTTCTCCGTGTTTAATTTCAACCTATTTCGGGCTTCGGAGGGATGCGCCCTTAAGGATAAGGGTGGACGGTCGTTACAAGAAAATAATGCAAATACAACCAAGATTAGAGTCAAATCGAGGATTATGGATGTCGCTGAGTTTAATTAAGACAATCAATTGGTGTTTTAATCCCCAGGAGCAGTGGTGGACGGGGGTTGAAATTTTCAAACATAATAAGCAGTCGATATTTGCGCCGAATAAATATTTTTCTGGTTCACTGAGATTTATAAAATGTCTCTACATGTTCCATATATTTAATATTAATCTCTTTCGGGGTTTTGGATGAGCACCCTTAAGAGTGGGGGTGGTGTGGATTTATATAAAAATAGCGCAAAAACAATCGACATTGGACTCAAATCCAGGGTTATGGTTGTCAGTGAGTTTAATTATGATATTCAAGTTGTTGTTTAGTGCCTCAAGCGGGGGTGAATGGGGTGGATATCTTCAAACATGCTAACACGGCCGATATTTGAGTCTGATAAAAATTTTCCCGGTAAAAGTGACTAATAGTGTTTGTACCAATGTATGTCAGTAATATTTCAACATTTTACGGCATGGGAAAGGAGTACCCTAGGGGTCGGGTTGGAGGAATGTTACAAGAATATAACCCGAATTCAACCGAGACTGGAGTCAAAACCAAAATTATGGATAACTCTGACTTTATATTTGACATTAAACTAGCAGTTACTCTCCCAGCGACGGGGATGTTCGAGGGTGAAAATTGTCAGACATGTCAAATGGACGATATTTGTGCGTAATTAATATTTATAGATGTCAATGTCATTGATAGTATTTCTACCGATTTTATTTGTGTATAATTTCAACACCTTACGGCAAAATAGGGAAGCATTCATAGGGGTGGAGGTGTGTTCCATTAAAAGAACCCAAATTAAGTGTTTATGACAACGTGGGAAATGCATGGGGGGTGGCGGTGGTGTGCGGGGGTGAGCGGCGCTTGGCGGAGTTGGGCGGGGGAATAAATTTTCAAACATGTTAACCGGCCGATTTTTACTTCGAATAAATATATTTCGGCACCAATGACATTCATAAAATTTCTCTACATGTTCGGGCTCTGTAGGGGTGCACGCTTAAGGGTGGGCGTGAAGTGGCATTACATAATTAGAAAGCAGAAACAATCGAGATTGGAGTCGAATCCGGGGATATAGTTGTCACTGAGTTTAATTACGACATTCAACTTGCCGTTTAAGTCCCCGAAGTGGGAGTCTTCGGAGGTGGAAATTTTCAAAAAATGTTAAATGGTCGATATTTGCGATAATTATTTCCTGGGGTTTATGACTTTGATAGTATTTATACCGATGTTGTTTTGTATAATTTAAATCCCTGTGAGGGGAGCAAGCTTAGGGGTGGGGTGGAGGTACGTTAAATAAAAATAACGCAAAAACAACCGAGATTCAAATCAATTCAGAGACTATGAATGCCGCTGAGTCTAATTGTGACAACCTGGGTAAAGCGACGGGTTTGGGAGGAGGAGGGCGGGGGTAGAAATTTTCAGACAATGTAATCGGCCAATTTTTGAGTGGAATAAATATTTTTTGATTATCGCACATTTGTGGGGGTGGACATATTCTAACATGTATAAACGGCCGATATATTATGTCAATGAGTTCAACCTCCTTCGGCAACGGAGGGTTCGAGGAGCGTTACATAAAAATAGCGCAAATTGGAGTCATATCGGAGGTTATAGATAAATGACATCTCGGGCAACGCCGGCAACCCAGCTGGTGTAATAAATAAAGCAGTGTGTTTGTTTGTATGTATATATAATTGTATGTTCCTTATACAAATCTAAATCGGTGGAGCAAAATTCACCAAATTTCGTACACGTGTTCTTTACGGTCAGGAAACAAACACTGTTAAGGTGAGACGCATCTACCACTCCCAGCAGCGAGGGGTTTTGGAGGTGGAGGCCGGGGGTAGATATTTTCACACAATGTAATCGGCCGATTTTTGCGTGGAATAAATACTCTTTGATTATCGCAAATTTGTGGGGGTGGTCATCTTCTAACATGTAAAAACGGCTAATATATTTGGTCTATGACTTCAACCCCCTTCGATGACATTTAGGGATAGGGTTCGAGGAGCGTTACATAAAAATAGCGCAAAAGCAACCTAAATTGGAGTAAAATCGGGGGTTATGGATAAATGACATCTCGGGCAACGCCAGCACCCAGATAGTCTTATAAATAAAAATGAGTGTCTGTATGTATGTTCCTCATACAAATCTACACCCGTGGAGCAAATTTCACCAAATTTCGTACACGTGTTTCTTTGCGACCAGGAGACAAACACTGTCGGAGTGAGACATGTCTAAAGCCCCCAGGAGCGGGGGTGGACACGGGTGGAAAATTTTATACATGCTAAAACGGCCGATTTTAGAGACGGATAAATATTTTTCGGTGTGAAAGACATTCATAGTGTTTCTAACGAAGTAATGTGTGCATAATTTCAACCCCTAACAGGGGTTGGAACACCCTTACGGGTGGGGGTGGAGATTCTTTACAGGAAAATAATTCGAATACAACCCAGACTGGAGTCAAACCCAAGGTTATGGATGTCACTGAGTTTAATTATGACATTCAACTTGGCATTTAACCCCCAGGGGCAGGGGTTGGCGTGGTGGAAATTTTGGAACATGCAAACACGATAGATATTTGCGTATTTCTACTGATGTTGTTTGTGTTTAATTTCAACCCCTTTCGGCATGGTAGGGGAGCACCCTTACGGGTGGATGTGGAGGGGCGTTTCATAAAATTAAAGCAAAAAAACGATCGAGATTCGAGTGAAATCGGGGTGATGGATGTCAATGAGACTATTTATGATAAACTAAGAAACGCACGGGGATGGGTGACGGTTGGCGGAGATCCGAGGGGGTAGGCGGGAAAAGAAATTTTCAAACATGCTATAGGGCCGATTTTTGCGTCGAATCGATATAATTCGGGATCAATGGCATTCATAAAATTTCACTATATGTTCTATATGTATAATTTTAACCTCTTTCAGCCATGGGAGTGGTGCACCCTTAAAGGTTGGGGGTGAGTGGCGTCATATGAAAATAACGCAAACACATTCGAGTTCGGAGTCAAATCCGGGGTTATATTTGTCACTGTGTTTAATCATGACATTCAACTTACAGTTTAACTTCCCCAAGCGGAAGTGGACGAGGGTGAGAATTTTCAAACATGTTAAGCAGTCGATATTTGCGTCAAATTAATATTTTTCTGCTTCACAGAGACTCATTAATTTTCTCTATACGTTCCATATATTTCATATTACCCTCATTCTGGATTCGGAATGGAGCACCCTTAAGGGTGGGGATGGAGTGGATTTATATAAAAACAACGCAAACACAATTGAGATTGGACTCGAGTCCATGGTTATAGTTGTCAGTGAGTTTAATTATGGTATTCAATTTTCCGTCCCCCAAGCCGGGATGATTATGGGTGGAAATTTACAAACATGCTAAAACTGCCGTTATGTAAGTTGGATAAATATTTTTGGGGTAAAAGTGATTAATAGTGTTTCTGCCAATGTAGGTATGTAAAAGTCGAATCTTTTTTGGCGTTGGAAAGGAGCACCCTTAGGGGTGGGGGTCGAGGGGCGTTACAAGAAAATACTTCTATTACAATCGAGACTGGAGTCAAACCCAAAGTTATGGATACCGCTGTATTTAATTATGACTTTCAACTTGCAGTTAACCTTCCAAGGACGGGGGCGGTCTGGGTGGAATTTGTCAAACATGTTAATCTACCGACTTTTGTGTGGAATAAATATTTTCCTGGATCAATGAGATTTATAAAATTTTTTCTACGTGCTCTTTGAGTATAATTTCAAACCCTTTTGGAAATAGCAGTAGAGCAATCTTAAATGGTGGGGGTGGAAGTGCGCTACTATATAATAACGTGAATTAAACCAAGAATGGAGTAAAATCCAGGGTTATGGATGTCGCAGAGTTTAATTGTGATATTCAATTGGCCAACGAACCCCTAGGGGCAGGGGTGGACCGGAATGGAAATTTTCAAACATGATGAACGGTTTATATTTGCGTGGAATAAATATTTTTCAGGGTTAATTAGATTTATAGTATTTCTATCCCTTGCGAAATGAGGGGGAGCACGCTAAGGGGGTGGAGGGGGGTTATAAACAACTCGCGAAAACAACCGAGATTCGAGTCAAATCGAAGGTAATTGATGTTGCTGAGTTCATTTATGACAATATTGACAACGCGCGGGGGTGGGCTGGGTTTGGAGGTGTTGGGAGGAGGTGGGCGGTGTATATAAGTTTTAAAACATGTTGACTGACGGTTTTTTTCGTTGAAAAAATATACTTCGCGATCAATAAGATTAATAAAGTTTCTCTTCATGTACTCTGTGTATAATTTCAACCCCTATCGGCATGGGAGCGGAACACGCTTAGAGGTGGGGTTTGGTGGAGCTTTACATGAAAATAACGCGAATCGACCGAGATTCAAGTTAATTCTGGTGTTACGCATGTCGCTGAGTTTCATTTTGACAAACTGGGTTACGAGCGGTTGTGGTGTGTGTGGGGGTCTGGGCGGTGTTAGAAATTTCAAACAATGTAACGTGCCGATTGTTGCGTGGAATAAATACTTTTTCGGCGAATGAAACTATTTCAGGGTCAATGATTACAAACTCTTTCGGAATGGGAGGTGAACACATTTAAAGTCGGGGTTGACCTGTGTTAGATAAAAAAACGTAAAAGCTTCTTAGATTGGTATCTAACCGGATCTATGGATAAATGACATACCGGGCAACCAGCTAGTAACTTAATATAGATCTTGTTCACGAATTAAAGGAAAGAGGGTGGAAAACCTACTGTGGCTGGATTGAAATTGTTTGGAGCCATTGGCAAAAAGGTGAACGAGTAGGATAACAAGTATTGTTGGATATGATGGCTACAAAGTGTTATGTGTTTAAAGGATTATTTACAGAAATGATATTAGGCATCAACTTTTTGGAATCATATGGAGTAATGATATATTTTAATAAGGGAATCAGAAGAGGAGTAGTGGTGAAAGAAAATGGCGAGGAGGAAAGATGGGAATGGAATATGAAAAGGGAGCAAGAGGTTCAAAGGAGGCATGACAATATAATAGCATGTTTGAAGGATAATTGGAATTAAAATAATAATGGAAAGCAGTTTGTACGGTATAACGTAGGGGAATGACTTGATAGATTGATATTAGAAAGAAAACAACAAATTATGAGGGTGATGGAGAAGCATCAACATAAATGTATTCAGGGTTACTAAGGGATTATTCATATAAAATTGAGGTTATACCACACTCAGTTTTTATGAGTCAATCATAAGCCATCCCATATTCATAAAGAGTAAAAGTAAATCAAATAGTACCGAAAATGGAACAAGAAAGCATTATAGAGAGAGCTACAGCCCTTACAATAATAGTTTGTGTGTGATTACGAAGAAAGATGGAGGATATGTTTAGACGCCCGATGAGTGAATAAGACATTGGAGGATGAATGTGAGAAACCAATATCAGTTGAAAAAGCACTTTGAAGATTTAAAAATAAAAAATGGCTGTTTAGTTTTGATTTGACCTGATTAGACTTTAGAGGATTCATGCAAATTAACTACATTTCAGGTTAATGGTAGGCAGCATCAGTTTACAAGACTACCATTTGGGTTGAAGATCAATTGTTAAGTTTTCATAAGACAATTAGACACAGTATTACATATTGAAAAAATTATCATTTAAAGATTTATGCGGATGATTTAGTGAAACTTTTGAAGAACACCTACAACATTTGGAACAAACATTCAAGATAATCTATGAGACAGGATTTAGATTGAACTGTAAGAAAACAGTGTTGTGTAAAAAGGAATTTCAAACGGGGGACACATGGTCAGCGAAGAGGGTTGGGGGGTGAAACCGTTTCCAAATATAGAGGACCAAACTCAAGATTGCAAAAAAGATACATAAAATGATCCAAAAATGTAATGGCTGATTATTTGAGTAGAGACGAAGAAGGAGATATACGAAAGGATGCGATTTATGTGGCGGCATTGTGGTTAGGAACTGGACGAACAAAGGAATTGTTGGGGAAGATAAGAAAAGGCTATCACGAGGACCAAGAAGAGTTCGAAGACAGAAACGTACAAGAAACGGGTGAAATTAAGAAGGAACCGAAATTGAGTTATACTATGATGGACGGAAGGAGAAACCAATAAGAAAGTAGGATGGGTGTTAATTGTACCCTATAAATGTGCCAAGGATGTAATGGAAGTGATGCACGACGAGCAAGGGCAAGTGGGATATATGATGAGAAAATTAATAACATGGAGAAAAATGAACAAGTAGGTGAAGAATTATATTAACACGTGTCATTTGTGTCAGATTTATAAACCAAAAAGTTATCGTTTTGAGGGAGAGTAAAGGAGAAATGGTGTATGTCGACATCTTAGGACCATTAATAAGGAGTAGAAGACGTGACATACATTTTTGTAGTGCTGGATGCAATTACAAAATATATTAGACTGTTTGGAATGAGAGGAAACGGCACAAATCCATGTATAAGGGTGATAAAAAAATGTCGAAGAGGTCAGGAAGGTAGTGTCAGATCATAACATACAGTTTAACAATCGAAAATGGGAATCTTCATTAAACAATCTAGGGATTGAACGAGGTTTTACATCTATTAGACTTCCTCAAAGTTACTGGGCTGAAAGATACACAAGGACCGTAAGTACCATCTTAAAAATTGCATGTAACAGTAAACACAAAAGAGATGGTTGATAATGGTGGAGAATTTGGCTAAACAAGTGTTTTAATACAGTATTCCCTAGCAGGCGCAGAATGAAAGAGTCCGGACCCTATGGGAAAAGGTGGTGAATTATATTGAAGAGGACCCAAGGAAATGAGAAGAAAAATTATGGATCGTATTTTCAGTAAATCGGAAGAGAGAAAAAGAAAACAGGGCAATATAAATCGTGAGCTCCGAATTGGGGATTTGGTGCTGGTAATGATGGAGCAGAAGACGGAAGCACGTAAAAATTTAATGGCCACGTTGCTTCCACTATACAGCGGACCATGGGAAGTTACGGAAGTGTGGAAAAGAAATGTGAACAAAACTAGGAATATGAAGAGGGCAAATTAGAACATACAATTTATATAATTTGTTAAAGGTACACAGATGAAAGGGGAAAATGGAAAAAGGTCCATTTCTTTAGTAAAAAACAGTTGGTACACTTTTTTAAATAGTAGGAGTAAAATGAATTTCTTTACGCCATGATTAAAAGTGATCATAGGTATTGCTAGTGATAGCTCAGATCAAATCCATGATAAGCGATGGTGACGCTACTCAGATCTTCGTCGAGAAGGTGCTTTGAAAGTTACCTCAGGAGTTCAGGTGGAAGACGGCTCTGTGTGAGGCCTTCCAGAGCTTCCATGGCGTCATCAAGGAACAGCATTCTCTTGGTGGCTTTCCTGACGACACGCACTAACATGGACGAATAGATGGGGAAGAGCTCGGGCATGTCCTGCGCCGTGAGGCTACGCAGAGCGTGGTTCCTCAGCAGGGAGGCTGCACGATCGACATCACTCACCAAGACGTCGTATAGGCTGACGCTGTCGACCTAAGTCGTCTTCATCTTGTTCACTTCGGCTTTGCAGAGGAGGTGGAAGTGCTCAGGTGTTCTGTGTCTTTGGTTAGAGGCGGAGACGTGCAAGTTGGCAGCGCTCAGCATGGCGCAATGGTTGACGAGGAATGGGATACAGAGGTCGTGCTGGTTCTGGGTGGCGTAGTCTACTGCAGATAGGCCATCCAATGTCTCCACGTTCACATCTGGGCCCGCATCCAGAAGTAGCCGCGTTGTGTCGGGACAGTTGAATTCGCACGCAATGAGAAGCGGAGTGAGGCCTTCGTTGTTGGTGGTGGTGACGTTGGCGCCTTATTTAAGCAAAACTTCGGCGGATTCCACGCAGTTGCAGACAACCGCTAAGCGGAGGGGCATCCTGCCTCTGCTGTCCTCCTCGTTCACAAGGGCACCGTGTCGCAGCAACACCGCGATGGTGTCGGGGAAGCCCTTCTGGACAGCATAGTGCAGAGGCGTCATGCCCGTACTGTCTGGCAGTAGACTAAATAAAAGGTTTCCCAACGCATGATCTGATTTATCCATTGAGAATGGTCGAAAATACACACATTTTTCTGTCGTGAACGGCTGATATCTTGGGAGTGACGATTCAGGGGGAATCTTGTCTGTCAGCGAATATTAACATGTCTAAGAGGAAGAAAGAGTCCGGCGTTTCAAAGAGTATCTAGTTTCTTTGGCAAGGAAGAGAGAATAGCAATCGGAACTAAAAACAAACTCTGTGATTGGTAACATTTATTATTTAATTGCAAGAATTTTAAATATTATATTCGAGGAATAAGACGAACTATATACTCGTGATTTGAATTATTGTACCACTCGAAATTGATTCAAAGTTGATGAAAGTACAAAAACCTCCTGAAATGTCTTATTTAATCTGTGAATATTAACCAATATTTTACACCTTCCGAGTGATCTCGAGTTAAATCCATCGATGCAGAAGTAGACCCGGAATTCTGAACGACTCAGGAACGTGTCACTCGACGCAATACAGCTGATTATCACCTGGGCCACAGATAACAATAGATAGTGTGTGCTGGACTTTGACAAGAATGATAGCATTAACCGTCCTACGTGATATGAATCAGTCTTGATATTCTGCGCCTCGCAGTAATCGTGGAGGTTATGGAGCGACGCGGACTGTGTGGCGCAATGTCGCGTCACTTTCACTTTAGCTGATCACTGTGGGACTTGTATTTGTCAATTTTAATTTAATAATACCAGTGTTCCCTTCTACGAGTGAAGAATAGCGAAGAGAAAGTTCATTTAGCTTTCCTACTTATTCTCGAGCGTGGCCAAATAAAAAAAAACGCTACGTCCACGTACAGTCGTGGGAATTAAATACTTTAATTATGATACACTCAAGTTTCCGAACGCTTTTGGAGCTCTTGATGGTAATCCAAATCCACAACACACACTGGATCGTCTTACTCAGTATTATTCAGCACTGTATCATTAGCTCTGGCAAGTGCAAACTAATCATTTGTAAAGGTGGACGTAAGAATGCCTCATGATGAAGATCTTTATTACTCTGAATTTGCCAACTGAACTCCACCACTTTCAGAACAATTTCCTTTTTATTTTTCAGATGACTGGGCTTTTGCTATTCTACCAAATGTAATGAACCAGAACCAGAGGTAAATGTTGACTCAGCCAGCGGCAATCTCAATCGTAAGCCGTAACAACACCTAATCTCCCGACGTGGTTGTAATAACTGCAGGCAGGCAACTTTTGAAACACACCTCACTGGAGGCTGCGTAATGCTGAAATTAAGGAACCACCAAGCACAATTTCTTTGGCTATTGAAACATCCGAATCTGAAACTCAAAGAACTGGGACCAGAAAAACGCTCCTATAAATAAAATCACAGTAAATAAGTTCAAGAAAAATACATTTGCTAAGAATGAACAAATAGTTACAAATAAAAACATCAAGTGTTTGCGATGAGGATAAAATAACCATACAGCTAATCAGTGTAGAACGAAATACAAACACTAATACAAGAAATGAAAAATACAGTCCGTTTGTGTCAAGGTTCAAAAACAGATTCAAATAAAACTACAAAGTAACTCCAAGGAGGAAGTCTAGGAAATACATAAATTACAGAACATATGTGTACAAAGTTATACATCTCTTTAAAACTGAATGGGAAATTCCACAACCTAGAAATGGACACAGATGCAGCTTTTAAATATTTTCACATGGACTTTACGTATTTAAAATTAACAAGCACTTCAGTAAAGCAAAGAACATTCTCATAAAATTACTAAACCAATTGAGACAAAACAAATTTCATGCAATAATAGAGAAATACGGGGAAGAATATTCATCATAAATAGGAATGTAGATCTGGTACTTTACAGAGAACGGCTCAGAGATCTTAATTTACAATTTAATTTCAACTCTATTAATAGAGAAGAAAGTGATATAACAGAACAAGAATTTAAAGTAATGCTGCAAAACGTATTGGAAGAATATAAAGAATTATTTACAAAAGATATTGGCAAAATAATTAACTTACCATCAGCATTTAAGTTAAAGGATGGAGCAATAACAATATTTTTGCAACCACGTCCAGTACCATTTGCATTAAAAAATCAAGTAAAAACTGAAATTGATAGACCAGAAAAGTAAGCATCCTTGAAAAAGTTACATACTCACGATGGGAAACACGTGTCATTCCAATAATTAAACTAAATGGCAAGATACATTTATGTGCAGACTATACATAAAATTTATATAAAAGTCTTGAAACTGACAAATATCCAGTTCCAAGAGTCAAAGAAATATTCGCAACATTGAGCGGAGGAAAGGACTTCCTTCTGCACAGTGGACATTAATCAAGTGTACATACACATGTTAACTAGTGATGAGACAGCAGGGATGCAGGCCATCAGTACATGTAAAGGCACCTATAAAATGAAAATATTAATCGCTGCAATCAAATCCTTGATAAGCGATGGTGACGCTGCTCAGATCTTCATCGTGGAGGTACTTTGTAAGTTTCCTGATGATTTCAGGTGGAAGACGGCTCTGTGTGAGGCCTTCCAGAGCTTCCATGGCATCGTCCAGCAAAAGGAGTCTCTTGGTGGCTCTCTTGACGACACGCACTATCATGGGAGAGTAGATGGGGAAGACCTTGGCCATGTCCTGCGTCGTGAGGCTACGCAGAGCGTCGTTCCTTAGCAGGGAGGCTGCACGGTCGACATCACTCACCAAGACGTCGTACAGGCTGACGCTGTCAACCTTGGTCGTCTTCATCTTGTCCACTTCGGCCTTGCAGAGGAGGTGGAAGTGCTCAGGAGCGCTGTGTCTCTGGTAAGAGGCGGAGACGTAGAAGTTGGCTGCGCTTAGCATGGCACAATGGTTAACAAGTAGTGGTAAACAGCGATTGTTTCTGTAAAGGGAGGCATAGTCTAGTGCAGATCGGCCATACAATGTCTCCACGTTCACATCAGAGCCCGCATCCAGAAGCAACCGCGTCGTCTCGAGAGAGTTCAATATGCACGCACTGAAAAGCGGAGTGCAATCTTCGTGGTCTGTGGCGGAGACGTCGGCGCCGTGTTTCAGCAACAACTGGGCGATGTCGGTGTAGTTTTTGTCGGCGGCGTAGTGCAAAGGCGTCCTGCCTTTACTGTCCTTCACGTTCACATGAGAGCCCGCATCCAAAAGCAACCCCGTCGTGTCGGTAGAGTCCGATTTACATGCAATTAGAAGCGGAGTGAGACTTTCGTAGTCTGTGGCGGTGACGTCGGCGCCGTGTTTCAGCAACATCTGGGCGATGTCGGTGGCGTTTTTCTTGGCGGCGTAGTGCAGAGGCGTCCTACCGTCACTGTCCTTCACGTTCACATCAGAGCCCGCATCCAGAAGCAACCATGTCGTGTCGGGGCAGTCCAACTCACTCGCAATAAGAAGCGGAGTGAGCCCTTCGTAGTCTGTGGCGGTGACGTCGGCGCCGTGTTTCAGCAACATCTGGACGATGTCGGTGAACCTATTCCTGGCCGCGTAGTGCAGTGGCGTGCTGCCATATCTGTCCTCCACGTTCACATCAGAGCCCGCATCCAGAAGCAACCGCGTCGTGTCGGGACAGATCGATTCGCACGCAAAGAGAAGGGGAGTGGAACCTGCGTTGTTGGAGGCGGTGACGTCGGCGCCGTGTTTCAGCAACATCTGGGCGATGTCGGTGTGGTTTCTCGCGGCCGCATAGTGCAGAGGGGTGCGGTTGCTTTCGTCGCAAGTGTTGACGGAGTGGCCTGCGTCCAGCAAGAGATTCACGAGCAGCTTGTGACGTCCTTTAATGGCGGCGATCAATGGCGTCTTTACCCATTCCTTACAATGCTTATTGGCGGCAGCCGTCATCAGGCGTTCCACCCCTTTCATGTCTCTGGCTTCTTCTGCCAGTGCGACCAGCTGCGAATCCATCATCTGCCACAAATGCAAAAGCTCATTACATTTCAAATATAAATACAATCGATCATTATGAATTGTTTGGATCAGGGAAGTAGAGTAGACTATTTATTCAGATTTTTAAAAACATTGATTCTGCTAATCGTAAGATATAGTTCAAAAATTATATAATTTGGAGAGAATATAACTTATGAAATGTAAAATGTTTGTTTTGGAAAAAACTGAAGTACATTCAGGAGTGCCTAAAGGCTCACAACTAGGACAACTTTTTACTAATATTTTTAATTAAAGATATAGATAAAGAAATTGTGTAAATTTACTATATAAAAAAGAAAGTGATGAAATAATCTTACAAAATTGATTAGATTAATTCAGTAGGTGGTGTACTGACAACGATATATATTTAAATATTGATAAATGTATGAGTATAACATTTTCTAGATCAAGAAATATGCTGTATAAGGAATATAATTTCAATAATTTAATTTTGTGAAGTTTATCATATTAAATACTAGCTGGGTGCTCGGCGTTGCCCGAGATGTCGTTTATGAATAACCCCCGATGCGACTCCAATCTAGGTAGCTTATGTGTTATTTTTATGTAACACAACTCGACCCCAATCCCTTAATGTGTTCACCTCCCATTCCGAAGGGGGTTGAACACATTGACCCTGAAATAGTTTAATTCAACGAATACATCGCCGTTTGAACATGTTTGAAAATTTCCACCCTCGCTACAGTGGGATAAAAAAACCTTCGTAAAAATCGGCAGGTTACGCTGTTTCAAAATATCTGCCCCCGTTCAGACCCCTACTCCCACCTCCGCGCGTTATCCACTTTGTTACAATGAAACTCATCGACATCCATAACCCCAGAATTCATTCGAATTTTGGTCTATTCGCGTTATTTTCATGTAACGAAACACCAAACCCCACCCCTAAACGTGCTCCCCTTCCATGGCGATAGGGATTGAAATTATTCACAGAGAATATCTACCAAAATATTATGGATTTAAATGACACCGAAAAATATGTATTGGACGCAAATGTGGGCTAATTAACATGTTTGAAAATTCCTACCTCTGTTCAGCCCCACCAATAAGGGTTAAACTGCAAATTGATTGTCATAATTAATCAGAGGCATCCATAACCACGGATTCGATTCCTATATTGGGTTTTTGCGTTGTTTTTATGTAATGCAACTCCATCCTACCCTTCATGGTTCTCTTCTCTCTAGTCGATAGAGGTTGTAATTATTCACAGAATATATTAAAAATATTGTTAGTATCATCAACCCCGCTAAATATTTGACGCAAATATGGATATGTTAACATTTTTGAATATTTCAAACCCCTCCCACGTTCACCCAGCCCCACTCACCCTCGCGCGAGACCTTATAGAGAACACAGAGCGTTGCCCAGATTGTCATAAATGAACTCGGCGACATCCATTACCTTCGATTGGACTCGAATCTCGGTCGTTTTCGCATTATGTACTTGTAACCCATCCCCGACCCCTAAGCATGCTCCCAACTCATGCCCCAAGGGGTTAAAATTTTACATACATAACATGGGTATAAATACGATAAACCTAATTAACCCTGAAAAATATTAATTCCACGCAAATATCGACCATTTTACAATTTAGAAAATTTCCACCCCGTTTATCTGTGGGTTAGATGGCCAATTGAATATCATACTTTAACTCAGCAACATCCAAAACCCTGGATTTTACTATAATCTCGTTTTTATTCGCGTTATTTATTTGTAAAATCTTATTAATAAAAATGAGTGTATGTATGTATGTTCCTTATAGAAATCTACACTCGTTAAGCAAATTTCACCAAATTT
Organism: Zhengitettix transpicula; assembly: GCA_037074705.1. Classification (NCBI taxonomy): domain Eukaryota; kingdom Metazoa; phylum Arthropoda; class Insecta; order Orthoptera; family Tetrigidae; genus Zhengitettix; species Zhengitettix transpicula. The sequence continues at coordinate 179,565,210 of CM073591.1, read as the reverse complement.
CGTACACGTGTTCTTTGCGACCAGGAAAGATACACTGTTGGGTGAGACGCGTCTACCACCCTCAGAAGCGGGGGTAAAACAGCCTATATTTTAGTCGGATAAATATTTTTAGGGGTCAAAGATATTGATAGTGTCTCTACCGATGTTATTTGAATATAATTTTTTCCCCTTCACGCTGAGAAAAGGGAACCCTTAGGGTTTGGGGTGAAGATTCTTTACAAGAAAAAAACGCGAATACAACCGAGATTCGAGTCAAATCGGTGTTATGGATGTCGCTGAGACTTTTTATAACAAACTGAGAAACGCACGAGGGTGGGTGGGAATTGTCGGTGATGAGAGGGGGCGGGCGGGGAGAGAAATTTCCAAACATGCTAACCGGCAGATTTTTTCGTTGAATCAATATAATTCGGGATCGATAGCATTCATAAAATTTCACTACAAGTTATCTGTGTATAATTTAAACTTATTTTAGGCATGGGAGTTTGTCACCCTTAAGGGTTGCGGGTGGAGTTGCATTACATGATATTACGCAAACACATTCGTGTTTCGAGTCGAATCCGGGGTTATATTTGGCACTGTGTTTAATTATGACATTTAACTAACAGGTTCACTTCTCCAATCGCGGGTGGACGGGGGTTGAAATTTTCAAACATGTCAAGCAGTCGATATTTGCGACGAATAAATATTATTCTGGTTCACCGAGATTTAATATACTTCTCTACATGTATTTAATATAACCTCTTTCGGCATTCGGAATGGAGCACCCTTAACGGTAGGGTTAGAGTGGATTTATATAAAAATAACGCAAACACAATCGAGATTGGACTCAAATCCAGGTTTATGGTTATCAGTGAGTTTCATTATGATATTAAAGTTGCCATTTAAGGTGGTTGGTGGTGGAAATCTTCATACATGCTAACAAGGCCGATATTTGAGTCGGATAAATACTTTCCGGGTAAAAGTGATTATTAGCGTTTGTACCCATGTATGTCAGTAAAATTTCAACATTTTACAGCATGGGAAAGGAACACCCTTGAGAAGGGGGTAGACGGCCGTTACAAGGAAATTACTCGAATACAACCGAGACTGGAGTAAAAAACAAAGTTATGGATAACGGTGAATTTAATTATGACATTAAACTAGAATTACCCTCCAAGCGATGAGTGTGGAAATTGTCAAACATGTTAATCTACCGATTTTTGCAACGACTAAATATTTTTCGGGATCAATGAGATTCATAAAATTTCTCTACATGTTCTTTGAGAATAACTTCAACCCCTTTCGGGCTTATCAGTAGAGCACTTTTAGGGGTGGGGTGGAGGAACACTGCAATAAAATAACGCGAATACAACAGAGATTCGAGTAAAATTCGAGGTTATGGATGTCGCCGAGTTCAATTATAGCTTTCAATTGGACATTTAACCCCAAGGGCGGGAGTGGATGGGGTGGAATTTTTCTAACATGTTAAACGATCGATATTTGCGTTAAATAATTAATTGTCGAGATCAATGACATGGATAAAACATCTACCGATAATGTTTGAAAAAATTTAACCCCTTTCAGAATGAGAGGGAAGCACACTTAGGAGAGGGGGTGTTAACATTCAAAGATGCTAAAACAGCCGATATTTAGGCAGATAAATATTTTAAGGTATCTAAGAGATAGTGTTTTAACCGATATTATCTAAGTATAGTTTCATCCCCTACAGGATGGAAAATGAGCACACTTAGGGGTGAAGGTAAATGGGCGTTACAAATAAATAACGCGAGAGTTCACGTTAGAGGTAGGTGTGGAGGTGAGATACCGGAAAATAACGCTAATGTAACCAAGATTTTATTCAAATCGAAGATAATGGATGTCCCTGAGTTTATTTATGACAATCGAAGCAACCCGCGTGAGTGGTTTGAGGTGGGAGAAGTTGGGTAAGGAGTAGAAATTTTAAAATAAGTAAAGCTCCGAATTTTACATCGAATAAATATATTTCGGGAACTATGAGATTATTAAAATTTCTCTACCCGTTCTCAGAGTTTAATTTGAACCCATTTCGGGATTGGAGTGGGGGTCAACGGGAGTTAAAAATAAACAACGCGAATAAAACCGAAATTAGAGTCAAATACAGGGTTATGAATGTCGGTGAGTTTAACTCCGAGGGGTGGAGATGGACGGGAGTGGAATTATTGAAACAAGAAATCACGACCGATATTAGAGTTGAATAATATTTTTCTGGGTTAATTAGATTTATAGTATTTGTATCCAAGTTATGTGTGTAAAAATTTAATCCCTCTTGCGGCATGAGGGAGGAGCATGGTAAGGGGTGGTGGTGGATTCGGACTAATAAAAAAAATAACGTGAGAAAAACCGAGATTCCAGTCAAATAGAAGGTAATGGATGTCGCTGATTTTATTTATGACAATCTAGACTACGCGCGAGGAGTGGGCTTGGGTAGGAGGATTTTGGCGGAGGTGAGCGGGGGTTATAATTTTTAAAAACATGTTGACCGGCGGTGTTTTCCGTCGAATAAATATATTTCGGGATCAATCATATATCTCTATATGTTCTCCGTGTTTAATTTAACCCCCTTTCGGGACTGGGAGGGGCACTCCACTTAGGGGTTGGGGTGGAGTGGCATTACATAAAAATAACGCAAAAGCAATCGAGATTGGAGTCAAATCTACGGTTATGGATGCCACTGAGTTTGATTATGACATTTAATTGACCATTTAACGCCCAGGGACTGGGGTGGAATTTTTATAGCATGTTAAACGGTCGATATTTGCATTAAATAATTGTCAAGGTCAATGACATTGTTAATATATATATATCAATGTTGTTTGTAAAATATAACCCCTTTCAGCATGAGAGGGAAGCACACTTAGGGAAATGGTGGAAACATCAAACATGCTAAAACAGTCAATATTTAGGCAGATAAATATTTTAAGGGATCGAAGAGATACTGTTTCAACCGATGTTATCTGAGATGCTATTCAATTACCCATTTAATCCTCTGGGGCGGGAATGAACGGGGTGAAATTTTTCAAACATGTTAAATCATCAATATTAGCGTGGAATAAATAAATGCCACGGCCATTGACGTTGATAGTATCTCTACCCATGATGTTTGTAGGCGTGATTAGGGTTGGGTGGAGGGGACTTACAAGAAAATAACGCGAAAACAACCGAGATTCGAGTCAATCGAAGGTACTGGATGTCGCTGAAGTTATTTATGACAATATGGGCAACGCGAGGGGGTGGGCTGGCTTGGACGAGTTGGGCGAAGGTGTACGGGGGATAGAAATTTTAAAACAAGTTGACAGGATGTTTTTTGCGTCGATTAAATATATTCCGGGATCAATTAGATTAATAAAATTTCTCTAGATTTTGCCCGTGTATAATTTCGGGATTGGAGCTACCCTTAAGGGTGGGGTCGAACCACGGTCATGGATATCAATGAGTTTAACTATTACATTCACCTAACCGTTTAACTCCCCGAAGGAAGTGTTGGGGGGTGTAAATTTACAAACTTATTAAAGGGTTGATTTTTGTAGGGAATAAATATTTGACGCTGTCAATGTCATTGATAATATTTCTACAGATTTTTTTGTGTATAATTTCAACCCCTTTCGTGCTTGGGAGGGGAGCACCTTTAAGTGTGGGCGTGGAGTGGCATTACATAAAAGGAAATAGAAACTATCGAGATTGGAGTCGAATTCGGGGTTATAGTTGTCACGGAGTTTAATTATGGCATTCAACTTGCCGTTTAAGTTCCCCAAGTGCGAGTGTTCGGGGATGGAAATTTTCAAACATGTTAAACGGTCGATATTTGCGTTAAATGATTACTTCCTGGGGTTAATGACGTTGATAGTTTTTATACCGGTGTTGTTTGTGTATAATATCAACCCCTGTGAGGGGAGCAAGCTTAGGGGTGGGGTGGAAGTACATTAAATAAAAAAAACCGCAAAAACAACCGAGATTCGAATCAATTCAGAGACTATCAATGTCGCTGAGTCTAATTGTGACAACGTGGTTAACGCGACGGGTTTTGGAGTTGGTGGGCTGGGGTAGAAATTTTCAGACAATGTAATCGGCCGATTTTTGCGTGGAATACTTTTTTGATTATCGCACATTTTTGGGGGTGGTCATCTTCTAACATGTAAAAACGGCCGATATATTTGGTCAATGACTTCAACCCCCTTCGGCATGGGAGGTGTGCACATTTAGAAATAGGGTTCCAGGAGCGTTACATAAAAATAGCGCAAAAGCAACCGAAATAGGAGTATATCGAGAGTTATAGAAAAATGACATCTTGGGCAATGCCGGGCACCCAGCTAGTTATAAATAAATTTATCCACAAAATAATACGTATACTAGAATTTGTAAAATGATTAATGAGTATAATATAGATTTGTATAACTTGAATTATTGTCAATTAATGAAATTCTTATATTAAAATATTTATGAATAATTGAAGTAAACAGACTTTATGCCTAATTACAATTTTAAGAAAAAATATTTAAAATACATATGGCTTATATAAATGTGTGTACTTATATATATATACAATTTTTAAAATAATAAACTTTCACAACAATTATTCATGAATATTAATATTTCTATTTCCCCTTTCATTTCCTCCATTCTGCTCAGGCGAGTAAGGAGAGGTTAACATCTGAGAAATTCCATTCCTCTGTATAATACTTTTGACTTTATTCTTGAATTAACCATCATTATAACTATGAATTTCCTTGATGCAATGTTCTAGATTCTTTGCATGTGCTAGGAATCTTTCAAGAGATTTTCAACTTCAGACTCATGTTCAAGCAGACAAACACAGTAAAACTTTGTCAAGTGGAATTGGACACAACAAAATATCTGAAATTACCAAAGATTCATCAAAAGGTCTACTAAATTTCGGTAGCAATTATGTTCGTCTGGTTCTAGCTTAGGCGGCCTGCCATCTGCAATCCACTTCATGCACAACTTGACTCAGTGTCGTCTCTAATAACAATAGTTACACACATCCTTTTTACACTCGGGTTTCTTCTGCTTCTTATATTTCGCTGTGACTGTTTCTTAATTAAGAGATTCTATCTTTATTTTGCCTTTCATCTCTATCTCTTGAGAGCACAAATACACAGTCACCACTGTTCTCTAGACTTAAAATGTCCAGAATTTTGCAAGCTAAATGAGTATCTGGTAACATGTTTTCTGGCATACCTACAAGTCCTTGGTTTAATTTGTTCCATATATTATAGAGTTATGGCGTCAAGTACCTTGGGATAATGATAGTTGATAAGGTAAAATGGATTAAGCATGCAATTTATTAGTGGGGAAGTAGTTCTCCTAGGGAGATTAATATTTGTGTTGTCCAGGAAAGCCAAAGGATTAGGAATGAGATACACTTTCGGTGGTAATGGGTATCAGGTGTCACAGATGTGGTGAGTGAACTAAACTGGATAGATACGAGGGTGGTCTGAAAAGTTTCCAGAGAAAAACGCCGAGCACTTTTTGGACAGGTTACAGAGATGGGAGCATCGCTGGGAGAAGTGTGGAGTTACAAGGAAGATTATGTTGAAAAATTAAAAAAATAAAATAATAATAAATTTTTTAAAAAAATATCTTCAATCATGACTTTGTCATAAACTTTTCAGACTACTCTCGTATAAGACAAAAATATTTATATTTAAGTTAGAGAATGACAAGTTAGCAGTTATCTCAAGAATCTTTTGACTAAGAAAAGTGATTATCATTGTTACCAACTAGGAATAAGGAAGATTATCATGCAGATTGTAGAAATGAAATTAATGCTATTAACTCAATATTTATTAAGGGTTTAGCGAGCTTCTTGTGGAAATTAAAAAATGACACAGTATTAATCAAAAAGAAAGTATGAAAGAAATGATACTTTGAATTTGTTTATTAATTTATTTATTGCTGTGAATATGTTATTAGCTGAAGCTAAATGAATGGAAGTAAATTAAATTAAACATAAACTAAATGCAGTTAACCTCAGTTATGAATTTCTTGTCTATCATAAATGACATCATTTGGAAATATTTGTGAGTGTTGCTCAGTTCTAGTATATTTATCAACTTCAAATCACTAACCCTTTACTGAATCACAGACTTCAGTTACCAGAAGAGTAGATTTAAATATAGGGCAGTGCCAAATGGGTGAGTTTACAATTCAATGATAGAACTATGATTAGTTATTGTGATCATTCAGTGTGCTATTTAAAATATAATAAATGTCAATGGTTAAATTTCTCACTTTTATTCCCAAATTTGGAAAACTGACACCATATGATAATGATACGAGGCCTTTTATTTTGGTTCTTTGGAGTTGTGTCAGTTTATTGATTTTTTTATTTTAAATTGAACAACTCATCTACATTGTAGATCAGACGATCATATAGAAAGGTTGTTAGTATTCTATTAACTGGAGTTCTCCAATACCAAGCCTCTCTGGATATTTGTTAACTTTAGCGGTCATCAGATCCTTCCACGACATGTACAATTTATGTCTTGTATTATGATTGTGGTGGTCTTGTCACTTACTTCCAGGGTCCTTGAATTCAAGCATCCATTCTAAACAGGAGACCAGATGAAGTCCTGGTGCAGTTAGTATCTGTAGATTTTGGAAGTAATGTCTGTAGCATGTTCTGGAACTATTTCCTCCAGTGTTTATTTCTTTAACAGCAAAGAGACAATGCCATTTTTTAACACCTGATGTTATTCTATATGTTTTACTTGTCACTACTCATATATATTTACATTGCAATGTGATTCAAGAATAGAAACTTGATCAAGTCTAATACAATTTGTTTGGCATTCCTTCGTTACGTGGAAGTCTGAACAACTGATTCCAATTAATGCTATGAAAGACTCATTTATAATCAACAAAAAGTCCCATTATTTGTCGCATTATAAAGACACAATCTGTTGTCGCTCTACCCTTTCCCAATCCATGTTGATATCCATCAAATAGTTACTTACTTGCTTCTGAACTAAACTAGAAAAGAAAAAGTGGTGTTTAGGAGGGTGATGCCTGTATAGTTTTTGTTTATCCTTTATCATAGGCATATGAGACCGTTTTTCTATTTTCTTGGAATTCCATTCTTATCCCAGATCCTGCATATAATTATATGTAATGTCTTCATCAGTTTCTGTAACACAGACACCAATAAGTTTCAATTTTAAAATAAGTTACATTGAGAAAATACAAAATAACAAAATCATAAAATTAAGCAAAGTAATAGTGACAACATCAATCAATTCTACATCATTTAAAAACGCTGATATATTTAAAGTAATAACACAATTAAATTATTTGAATATTTTCATTCAAATAATCAAAACCATTTAGTTTTCAAATTTCTACACTAAGGAGAGTTTCCACTGGTGGCCTTTTTTTTGACCGAACCAACCAAAATGGAAAAGTGCATACTGGAAAGTGATATGAGTAGAAAGCAACATAATACTGTCTTGGGCATCAAACTGAATGGGAGGGAAACTTGCAATTTCAGTTGTTGGTCCAGGAGAACACTCGGAATAGGAACAATTGAGACATGGAGAAGGTTAGTGTCAGCCTTGTGGATATGAAAACTTCTCATTACAGAGGTTGACCATCCAACAATGGAACCACAGATGTAATCTGAAGCTTGACAACTTAAGGTTCACTATGTGATTATATATAAAACACACACTATTTCAAGATGACCAAAGTACAGAAGATCCTAATAAAAGAGAATAAACACAGATAAGTAGTCAAGAGGATGCAGTGTAAAAGTAAAGGAGCAAAATGAACATTTTTGAGAATGAAAAAGAATTAGAATGTTGTAGTCTTGTTTGCGAATACACAGAAGCTCTCACAACATCAAGGAGGACATGTAAAGGTTCTATGTCATCACCTTGCGAGTCCTTCATCTTTTGGAATGTGATGATGGGTTGTGTGCCACATTATGCTCTTGTCAGGACACCTGTGGATGAGTGGGAGGAACTTCTACGATGACTAAGGTCCGTTACACACAGTGAAAATTTATCACAGCTGTCATAACCGCACTAGTCCATTGAAGTGAATGTTAGCTTGCACACTGGGCAGTAAATAATCATATAGATTCAATTGTAACAAAAGACAGCTTGAGTAATCACTTGGTGCCTCTGGTGTCCTTGAACCAGTGGCCTACGTAACCCAATGCATGTTTGCACACAGGAAGGTTTTTCTACTGTTGGAGTGATTGTCAATCATGATTTGAATTTTTGTATGGAAAGTTTGTTTTTTGCCATCCTATTATTCGCATATTTCGAATATGAATATTTTGGATGAAATCATAGGTGCTTATTTCATTATGTAAAGAAAAACTTGTGTTATGGGATAAAACCCTCAACATATTTCACATCAAACCTCTATTCTTGAAACAGTGTTTGAACATCCTCTCTTCACTCATTAATTGGATGAACTCAAATTAGTCGATTTTCTCTTCTAATTTTCATTTGATGACTTCTTTAAATAATTATATTTTCAATACATATGATTTATATTTTATAATTTTGTCGAAAAAATTTACTATGAAGTTACAAAGTTGGTTTATTTGATTACATTAAGAAAAAAGTGCAAGCCACCTCATCCCTGACACCGAAATGCTGATGCAGATGTGGATTGCAAAGTAGATCAAGATCTGTTTCATTAGTGGAAACAAGTATGTCCTCTGTTTTGAAAATTGTATGGCTAAAATTCAGTAGGAATAAAATTAATTTTTTTACCCCATGATAGAAAGTGATTGTAGTTATTGCGTCTGATTGCTGAGATATATGCCTTGATAAGCAATGGTGATGCTGCTCAGATCTTTATCTTGGAGGTACTTTGTAAGTTCCCAGAGAATTTCAGGAGGAAAACATCTTTGTGTCAGGCCATCCAGAGCTTCCATAGCATCGTCCAGAAAAAGCATTCTCTTGGTGGCTCTCTTGACAACATGCACTATCATAGACGAGTAGATGGGGAAGAGGTCGGTCATGTCCTGTTCAGTGAGGCTACGGAGAGCGTTGTCCCTCAGCAGCGAGGCTGCACGAGCCACATTGCTCACCAAGATGTCGTACAGGCTGACACTGTCGACCTTGGTCACCTTCATCTTGTGCACTTCGGCCTTGCAGAGGAGGTAGAAGTGCTCAGGTGCTCTGTGTCTACGGTTAGAGGCAGAAACGTGCAAGTTGGCTGCGCTCAGCATGGCACAATGGTCAATGAGCAGTGTGATGCAGCAGTTGTGTATGTTGTGGGTGGCATAGTCTAGTGCAGATAGGCCACGCAGTGACTCCACATTCACATCAGAGCCCACATCTAGAAGCAACCGCGTCCAGTCAGGATAACCAAATTCGCAAGCAATGAGAAGCGGAGTGCGACCTCTGTAGTCTGTGGCAGAGACGTCAGCGCCATGTTTCAGCAATACCTCAGCAGTGTCTACGTAGCCCCTGCCAACTACCAAGTGGAGGGGTGTCATGCCTTCGCTGTCCTCCGCATTCACAACTGCACCATGATGCAGCAACACATCGATGATGTCAGGGGAACCTGTCTGGCCCGCATAGTGTAGAGGCGTCTTGCCTCTGCTGTCCTTCATGTTCATAGCTGCACCATGATGCAGCAACAGCTCCACTATGTTTACGTAGTCGCTGTTTACTGCCAAGTGGAGGGGCGTCATGCCTCTGCTGTTGGTGGCATTTACAACTGCACCGTGACGCAGCAACATTTTGACTGTGTCAGGGGAGTGTTCCTGGGCTGCATAGTGCAGGGGCATCCTGCCTCTGCTGTCCTTCACATTAACAACTGCACCATGACTCAGCAATAGCTCCACCGTGTCTACATAGTTCCTCCCTGCACTATCCATCACATTCTCAACTGTACTCTCACCCAACAGCTGCAACGTGTCCATGCAGCATGCAACATGAAGAGGCGTCATGCCTGCCCTGTCCTTTGCGTTCACAGCTGCACCGTGACGCAACATCACATCGATCATGGAAGGTGATCCTGTATGACTCGCATAGTGCAGAGGCGTCTTGCCTCTGCTGTCCTTCACATTTACAACGGCACCGCGATGCAGCAACAGCTGCACCGTGTCCACATATTCCCTCACTATCGCTAAGTGCAGCGGCGTGCAGTGACAGTCGTCGTAAGTGTTGACAGAGTAGCCGGCGTCCAGCAACAGATCCACGACCAGCTTATGATGTCCATTCATGGCAGCATGCAGTGGTGTCTTTACCCATCCATCATGGTCTGAAGGCATCTTTGCAGCAGCCGTCATCAGGCGTTTAACCCCTTCAATATCATTGGCTTCTTCTGCCAGTGCGAGCAGCTGCAACTCCGTTATCTGCCACAAATATCAAGTGACCTTACACTTTTTATATGAATACAATTGATTATGTCAGTTTGCTTATAAAGTATCATACCTCTGCAGTACTTGGTAAATTTTAATTGACCTACATAATAAAAATAATGTTTGTATGTATGTATATTCTTTATACACTTTTTAAAAAAGGAGCCAGATTTCAACAGTACTTTGTACACCTATTTTTAAAAGCACAAAGAGTACTGCAGAGGGAGAATCCCCTAGCATAAAGGTTGATGGAATTTTAGTAAAAAATCATATGAGTAAAATATCCTACATGTGCAGGACGGAGACGTCACTTAATAGGTTTTTAAAGTTAATCTTATAGTAGATTTTTAAAAACCATCAGACATTGTAACTTTATTTTTAATAGAGCCTGGTTCCAACGAATATCTACAGAATACACTTGCCGAATAGTTTTTAAACAATGACAGAACATAGTTCAGATCCAAGGAATAATAAACTAACACAAACAGAAACATCAACACTTTCACTTGTCGTCATTTCTAAAATAACACCTCAGAAGAGTACCATGCACTTTCATAACTTATGTATTACAGTTAGATGTTTAGTCATCTCATCTGCTACTTGATCTTCTGTTGAACATCTAGATCACCTTCAGTTACTTTTTCACACACTATTGAACTATACAGACTATGCTTCAGATCCATCAGCTTTTCACCTTATAACCCACTTCCATGAATTGCCTTAGCTCCTGTAGGCTACTTCTCTCTAAGTCTCATTTGCAGCTAATGAATTAAGTTCAAAGTCCATTGAGTCTTTCAATTGTGCACTCAGCTTTCACTCGACAGCTCCCTCATATGTATCTGCTTCTTCTAAATCTGCTAAAAACACTTCAGCTTCCATAATATATTGCAGATTACGCTGTGGCTTACTCAGCTTGCTTCGGTCTCCTAATCATGCATTTTACAATTCTGTTTTGACTCCTTCCTCAATATCACGATTGCAATCTCCTGCTAAACTTTCTTCTTCTTCAGGTTCAATGCCTGTATTGAGATTCTGTCTTGATTTCTCTTCCTCAAACTTTCCCTTATTACTAGAAGCAGAACCTTCCTCATCTTCAGTTGGAACTTCAAATTACTGTTTCTCTTTTTGACTTAACACATGCAAAATAATTCTGCAATATTAGAATATTCTGACAAGTTATTTTCTTGGAAGATTACATAAGGAGAACACAGAATTGTTTTTCTTTGAAGTAAATTCAATAACATTTGTCTCCATCTTCCCCAATAAGTCAAACTTTTTCTGCCTTCTTGTCCATCTTTCTCCTTTGCTGTCTCAGCATATGAATGTGTAAACAGATACTATGATCTGAAGATGCTTGATCCTAGGTTTCTTTTTCATCCATAATTTGCATTTGTTTAGAAATTTATAAAAGTTACTAACCCTTTACCATAGAATTCAGTTACAAGAAGTATCAAATTAAATACTCAGCAGTAGCAAATGGGTGGGTGTTTATAATCCAATGATTTAACTGCAAGAACATTTTGTGCAATATGATTTTTCAAGGTTTCTAACTGTTAAATGAAGGACTTTCTTATGGGCACAGTTTATTTATTCTCTTTTAGGAATTGTAATGGTTTACATACATCTCCATAATTTAGAGAGAGATCTGTGCACAATTCTTTCTAAAGGAGTCTTAGAATCGCTGATATTAATATAGTGGAAATATTACATACAGCAAGTTAAAACTGATTTGGAAACTAGCTTAACAGAACACAAAAACAACTACAAAACCTTCAATCATGTCGTCACTATTCATATATATTGGAAAAATAGCATGTATTTTATTGTGGAAATATCAGACATTCAACAAAATTTATTGAAACATTATTTATCAGAATTATTACTTATTAAAACAAATTTTAACACACTACATTCTTATAATGATATCTTAAAATTATGTAATATTTATAAGACAGTATTTGTCAACTTTTTGGATTGTTTTATAATATTTATAAAAAATTATTTGAAGAATAAAAATTAGGTTCATATTTAATTTGTGATTGTTGAAGACTTATTATTAAAATGCAAGAATGTTGAAAATTTATGATTTGAATTTAAATATTATATTCGAAGAATAAGACGAGCTAAATACTGCGAATTTGTGATTTTAAATACAGTATGACTCAAATTTAAAATGATGAAAGTACAAAAACGTAATGAAATATGATTAATTAGAAAAATTCCACAAAACAGACAAAATAAGTGATAAGAACATGCAATACCACACAACGTTTGTGAGATCCTTGTGCCTTTCATCAGGAAGAGACTAGAGAGAGTCAACTGAACTCGTCATTTGACAAAATTCAAAAGCAGTTGTGTCGCTCTGGGTTCTTCTTCGCGCTTGATGAAAGGCAGAAGTATCCCAGAAACGTTGTGTGGTATTTATATTATCACGTAATGAAATATAGTTGTTAAAGAAAATATATTGAAATGTAAGAAAAGGTCGTTAATTTAAACTGTGTATATTAATTGTACGTAAGGCTGAACACTTTACGTCTTCCCAGGGCTTGTCCATGGATGCAGAAATAGATTCAAACGTCTAAAATATTTGGAAATCGCTTCACGTTTTACTACAATATGTCTCATACGTGACATGTATTAATCGCAACATTCCGTGACTTGTCACCATGAAGGTTGTGCAACGTCGCACGCTCCTGGCGGCCGGAGATGAATTTAATCACGCTGACGTTGCTGAGAACGTGATTTGGTCGGCGATTAAGTCATTTTAAGATAGCGTTTAACACTACCGGGATGTGATCCAGAGCACTCGTTAAACAAATAAATCGACTTAATTGAGTCTATTTCATAAAATCTGAAATCGAGGCAACTGACTGAAGTAATGTGCGATTTTTCAGAAAACTTGTAGCTGGGAAAGTAATACTGTAATTCGGCAGATACAAGTCAATACTTATGTTTGTTTTTTGCTGCTTTTAAAAAATATATATCTACAACTACCTTCAACAACTCAACGCAGCTGACAATTCACTATGGCAAAAAAGAAAACTGGCATTCCCCCTCTTAAAAAAGTCAACCAATGGCACACCACCCCCTCACAAAAAGCGAACATATTCGCCCAAATATTGACTAACCAATATTCCCCAAACTCCTCCTTTTACACCAATCACCCCATCAGCCCCTACAACTATCCCCCTCCCTAAACTTTTCACCCCTTTCCAAATCAAAACCGCAATAAAAAACTAAAAAACAAAGCCTCCCCAAGACATGACCACATCACCAACCGCCATCTAAAACATCTCCCCAAAAATACAATAATCCTAATCACCTATATCTTCAATTCCATCCTCAGAACCAACTACTACCCAACCAAATGGAAACACGCCACCATAATCATGTTACCGAAACCCAACAAATCAAAATTCCACCTTGAAAATTACCGACCAATAAGTCTCCTTCCTACAATCTCCAAACTATTTGAAAAATTACTTCTCCCACATTTAATCAACCAACTCTCCTTCCTAGTTCCTGACACACAATACGGTTTCCGCCCAAAACATTCCTGCTGTCATCAATTATACTCCTTCTCCAACCTCATAAACAACTCCTTCGAACAACGCAAATCCTGTATCACCACTTTTATTGACATAGAAAAAGCGTTCGACAAAATTCATCATCCTTCCCTTCTCTCAAAAACCAAGATTACCTAAATGACACCCATTATAGAATACTCCTCAACTACCTCTCCAACAGAACCTTCTCCATTAAAATAAATAACCACATCTCCCAAGCCCATCCCATCGCTGCAGGAGTCCCCCAAGGAAGCGTCATTGCCACCTTCCTATACATCATCTTCTCCCACGATATTCCACAACATCCCGCCACAAGCACAATCTTTTTCGCAGACGACATTGCCATCTCCTACCAAACCTCCTCTCTCACCTCCAATATCCAACCTCTTCAGTCAGCGCTCAGCCACTTAGAACACTGATCCAAACAATGGCGAATCAGCATAAATCCCACCAAATCAGTAACCGTCCCATTCACACTATTCAAAAATCCTCCTCCGCACATCCCCCACTATCTAAACAACGCCGAAATACCCACAAAAACAGAAACCACCTACCTAGGAATCCTCTTCGATTCAAAAAACTCTTAGAAACCCCACATTAAACACCTCCTCTCTAAAAATTAACCTTAAATTCAGAAATTTATATCCTCTCTTAAACAGAAAGTCCCCACTCGGGTTCAGCACAAAACGCCTAGTATATCTCTCCATAATTCAACCCACCTGGTCCTACGCCTCATCCATATGGGGAGCAACAGTCAAAACCCATTCAGCCAAAATCCAAACCAAACAAAACATAATCCTTCGCACCATTACTAACTCTCCCTGGTAACTCAGAAATTCCATCATCCACCACAACATTAAACTTCCCCAAGTCAACTCAATAATCACCAAATCCGTAACCTCATTAATCAAAAGCACCTTCAACCATCCACGATCCAGCAATTCCATAGCAACCCTCCCCCACCACCACACGCACGTCATCTCAAGAGAAAACGCACTATCGACCTCATCCTTCCCCCAGAACACTCTGGTACCTCCTAACCCACCCCATCCTCATTCCCGCAGACCCCACCCACCCATTACATCCATCCCATCAAATTCATCATCACCAGCGAACGCTCATAACCCAACAATGTATGCTCCTCAGACACCCAAATTAAAATACAAGAAAAAATCTGCAAAATTAGACATAATTGCTGGATTAACATAAGCGCCAAGTTCCCAGGTTAATTATGTACAGAAATATTAATTGTATATACTTTAAACTTTATGTAACAACAAATAATCTTAAGATAAAAAGTTTGTTTAATAATATATATATATTGTAATAAACAAATTAAAAGCGTTAATTAAATGAAAGAATTAATAAATTTTACCATTACAATATTTTTATTGTGGCAATAATTTAAAAACAGTTACAAATTTAAAATATTAGATCTCAGGGTCTTCACTGGGTTTGGTAATGGACATATCAATTTTGTTTAAAAATCTTATTAACAAACAAATCTCAATTAAAAGAAAATAAATTTACTTGACAATTAAACTAGAACTAAATTTAAAATGAGAACGAAATTAAGAAGTAAAGAGATTAGAATGAATTAACAATTTAAATGGAGAACTAAATCTGACTACTATCTTCCAATTACGTTTACATAATTAATTATTTTGTATTTTGTTACTCACATTTGTCCAGCATTCCAGCATACCTTTCGTTATCGAAACACACTATTGCGGGATTTTACACTGATTCTAAGACTCACAGATTTTACACTGATTCTAGCCAAAATTAATAGGATGCCAGGGACTCGGATGATCCTCCCTTTTTGTTGTCAGCTATCTGTTGACTGCTTGCCTTAGGTGAATTCTGTGGTTTATAGATTTGCCAGTCTTTACTGCATTGGACTTAAACTGAAGTTTTACTATTTCTGGCCGGCTATGGACACAAAACTGCTTTTACTTAGCAAGTTTCGACATTATGCTTTCGTGAATGTTTCACTTTGTCCTCAGAAATTTCCAGGCACCAACCAACTCTGTTAAATTCTAATCGCCGACTCTGTTGAATTCTCCTCCAACTAACAGTTATACATCGACGATGTCTTTCCGCGAACTGAACTATCGTCTCGCATTTTAGCGCGCATACGCCATTTTCGGACCTTCCGACAAAGGAACAGAGCTGGACTACTTTGTCGCTATGTTCTGGAAACTCCACCGCTACAAAGGATTTCTCAAACAATTTAGATTTTTATGTTCAAACAATTAATGTCCTAATTAATTGGCATTAATATATATATACATACATATATATATACATACATATATATATATACATACATATATATATATATATATATATATATAGATATATATTGTAACAATAGTTAATTAGGCCATTAATTGTTTGGTTATAATTTGAATTGTTTTGATAAATGAATTGTAGCGGTATTTGAGCGACAATAGCGCTGAGCTCTGTTGCTTTGTTGAAGATCCGAAATGGCGATTGCGCGCGCAAAAGTAAAGTTAGTCTACGGTCAGCCACGAAAGGATACCCAAACCAAATCTGCATACGGGGAGTCTACGTCTACGTTCAGCCACGAGAGGAGATACATTAAAACAAATCTTCACCGAGATACGTAGCAGTTCAATCCAAATAGATAAATAAAACAGTAAAAGTCTAAAATCTGCAAATCGTGAGTTCCTGTAAGCAAGCAGATAGTTGGACAGAGAGATTTTCTAACAACTAGCCAACGGTGAAGCAAAGGTTGCTTCATTATCAAAACTGAACAATTTTGCATTGAGGGAAACCGACACCCGATAGCTGACCAATTAGGAGAGGATCATCCGAGGTTCCTGAGAATTGGGTACGTGCATTTCAACAGCGTATGTGTAAAATCTGTGAGGAAATTAGAATCAGTGTAAAATTTTGCATTTATAGTGTAGTGTTGAAGCTACAAAAGAATGCTGGTACCAGTCGGACATTATGTAAGTAACCAAAACTTTGATAATAATATTTGTAAACGATAACTAAAAGGGTAAAGTCAGATTTCGTTCATCTTTCATTTCGTTCAAGTTTAATTTCTTTACATTTAGCTTTCTTTCATTTATCGTCATATTGTTTTTAGGTAAATTTTATGCTTGATTTGTTAATCAGTTTATTAAATCACTTTTCTGTTAATTATCAAACCCAGTGAAGACCCTGAGATAAGACATTAATTTGATTGTAATTGTTTTAATTTTGGAAGCCACAAATGAATAAATAATAAATTATTTAGTTTGTTAATTTACATAATCTTTTAATTTAAATAACCTTTTCATTTTGATCATTACATAAATGGCTACCACAACGTGGGGCAAATTAATTAATCGCATAACTTGTTGATTATTACAATATATATTACAATATATATTGTAATAACCAGTAAAGAAGGACATGTTTTCGGTTCATATTTATCAGAGTTGTTTACAAACTGAGACTGGGGATCCTTGAGTGGTTGGAACACATTAAAAATAATGATAAAATTAGGGGAAGTGGCCCTTTTACAGAGGAGGAAGGACAGATAATTAGAGAAATTTTGCGGCTCTTAGAGCTAAATTGTGTGACCGACGGAACCCTGAAAGGCATCATAACAGATGGACGAGGCAATTATACTAAAAGGAGATGCTTATTGTAATTGGTTAAGTGACTCTCGGGGCGATAGAAAGCTAACAGATGGTGTTTGTTATGGCGAACAAGTAACTTCAAAACAACTAAAAACAAGGGAATATCCGGGAGCCGCAATATAAATAAGAGAGCAGATAAAGACGGACAGACATAAACATACCTGCGAGGGATTTTCTCTCGCAGGTAGAACCTTTTACGAGAGATACGAAGGGGCTACCTTTGGGTATGCCTCTTCCTCTCCGTTTTGAACTAAGGTTCCCACATGCCGACGCAACTCGGCCAGTTTTGAGAGGTGTATGTTCCGGGGTCGCAGACGTTGGGCATACGGTAAGAGTTGTCCGCTATTCCTATTGGAGTAGTCGGCCAGCTGCCTTCTAAACTGGTCGAGACACGGAGAAGGGAATGCTGCGACCCCACAGCAAACTCCTCTCCCGCTACCGGAAGGGCGTGGGACAAGTACCAAATGCCCGACCTACCTGATGCAGGTTTTCTAGGGTTTTTCCCTGCATCACTTTTAGGCGAATTGCCGGGTAGGATCCTTAAACCATAGCCCGGGGGCCCTAGTTAACCCTTGGCTGCCTTCTTCTACCTTACCGCATCCCCCCTTTCAAGTCCCTTCCTATGCTATTAAAGGGGAGTTGCCAGATCGTGGATTACCCTCATGTAGCCTATTACCCAAAAAAAAAAAAAAAAAAAAAGACGGACAGTTAGTTACAGAGGAGAGATAGAGGAAGTCAAGTTGGAGGGAGTTAGCCGTGTGGGCTCAGCTGCCCAGACCAGGGCCATGAAACAGGTGGCATTTTCATTAAGTGTAACTGTATCTGTTTAATTGTAAATTTATGTTCTGTTTTTCAACCCAGTAAAGAACTTGAGGGTACCGAGTCCGATTATTTAAAATGTTTTCAAGATAAATAAAATTGTTTTTGATTTGATAAAATTTCATTATTTGTGTAATTGAAAATGGTGTAATAAATGATAATTGTTTGTTTAAAATTTTTGGTTACTATTTTAGTTATTACATAAAATGGCTACCACAACGTGGGGCAAATTGAATTGATCAAAAACTTATTATGTTGTTATTACAATATATAATGATATATATATAATTATTATTGTCACTTTAAAGTGGATTTGAATCTTTCTTTAGCCCAATGAAAATGAAAAACTGCCAAAATGTCATAATAATCTCTATCTTGTATCTTCCACTATCTTCAACGTTTGCCTCTCCCTGCCACGCGTTCGGCTGACACCTCCAAAATAATAACGTTACCGAAACCGAGTGAACCTCCCGTAAACCCATTTTTCTACAAGCGTTGTAATTGTTATTGGAAAAATCCTCTAACGTATCATAAAAAACTGCCTCCAATATTCAGTGCAGAAAATTACATAATACCCACCCATCAAATTGGTTTCCATAAACAACTTTCCATTTATGACGCCATCCTCAAATTCATTCCTTTTACTACTCGCTCCCTTAATAGCTTTCAATCCACAGCTGCCTTGTACGTGGACATTCAAAAAGCCTACGACAGGATGTGGATAAAAGCTTTCATATATAAACTGCTAAACTTAAATATCCCAATCAAATTCGTACGCATTATAGATCCTTCATAATAGACATATCCTGCTTGGTATCTTCCTATTTCATCCCTTCTTCTGGCACCAAGGAGCCAATTCTTTTCAACATATGTTGTCATGACCTCCCCGCCCTAATGGCGTTAACGATAACTTTTCCCTGTATGCCCATGATACAGTCGTCTGGACATCAGACAGAAATCCCAATAGCCTTTTGACCTCCATAAGCACGTACCTAGTACCGCTACAAGAATGGCTCTCTAAGTGGAGAGTGAAACTCAACCATTCCAAATCTACCAAATATTCCGGCACCGTAACTATCCTGTTTTCTACATCAGGAAAAATCCCATCCGCATATTTTTTCTGGAACGAAGTAATCTCCTCCCCCTCAACCATATATTTCGGGATTCACCTAAACCAAACTCTCAGCCTAATACCACATTCCTAACAGTCCGAAAACGCGTCACTCAACCATTTAACCTTTTCAAATGCCTACGCTCCAGAACCAGATACTGTTATCCTAAAACCATTCTCCATACATACAAAATCTTCATCGGCCCTGTAATAGACTATAGTTTCTATTCTTTTCTCACTACGTCACCTTCAATCTCTAAGGGCCTTGGAAGGAAGAATCCTTCGCTTCTGTCTTTCACTTCACTTCCTATAGCCATCCATGAACCTATTCCTACACCATTGCCTTCTCAATTTCCACCCTATCCACCAACTTCTTGCCCGTCTCCGTTCATACTACGGCCACAGATCCATAAAAATCAACATTCCAAAAGCCCTACCTACCTTTCATCTTCCTATAAGCTTTGGCCGGAAACCTAAATTCAAATATAACTATCCCCCAGAAGTCATCCTCTATAACGTAAAACAGAAGTACCGATATTACAACTCCCTAATTTCCCACCATATTATAATCGTCCCATCCCAGACTTGTTGAAAATAAAGTCTTAAATCGAAATATGCTGTTTGGATTACTTTCCCCTCCTCAAAACAATAAAAGATAATTCTGCATCAATCAACTCCGGAACAAAATAATGTTAATTAACTAGAATGTTTGCGCCATCCACTTATCCATAATAAAATAATACAGACACAAATCCTATGCTTAAGATATACGACCTTAATAATATCATCATCATCAAATAAACATGCAAGAAGTTGCATCCGTAGTGTAGGAGCCCGCCACCACAGACAGTGCAACAACGTACATATCCTTTTATGTCCCGTGACATTCCCCTCCTTGTGACCAAGCTATTAAGATTTTTATACTGTAATGCCAATTAATTAGGCCATTAATTGGTTTTAATAAAATTTAATTGTAGCGGCAGGAGCTTCCAAAGCGACAATAGAGCCGAGCTTTGTTGCTTTGTCAGAAAAGTCAAAATGGTGTATGCGCGCTAAAACTCGAGACTACGATAGTTCATTTGGTGACGGGACATTTCGGAGGACGGAACAAATGAGTCTCGAGCAGAGACTAGCCGTTGTTTAATGTATTATTAAACAAAGTTGTGAGTTTAAGTCAAAGTAAAAACATTCACGGAAGCATTTAAATCGAAAATATCGCTAAATTAGCAGTTTCACGTCTATCTGCAACCAGGAAAAGAGTGCAGTTTTTACGTCTGTAGCCAGCCAGGAACAGTAAAGTTGCAGTTTAAGTCCCAAGCGGTAAAAGACTAGCAAATCTATGAATCACAGGATTCATATAAGGCAAGCGGTCACCAGATAGCTGACAAAACGGAGGATCATCCGAGTTCCTGGGAGCCTATCAAGGTGGACTTCAAGAGTGTAAAATCTGTGAGCCGATATTAGAATCAGTGTAAAAATTTTGCAATAGTGTACTCCCGAAAACAAAAGGAATGCTGGAACTAGCTGGACAGATGTAACAAAATACAAAAATAATGACTTATGTAAACGTAATTAAATGATAGAAGTCAGATTTCGTTTTCTTTTTAATTGTTAATAAGAGTTAATTTCTTTACTTTTAATTTCGTTCTATTTTAATTGTCAAGTTAATTTCTTTTCTTTTTAGTTTATTTCTATCGACGTATTGTTGAGGTAAATGTGATTTGTTTGTTAATAAGATTTTTAAATCAAATTGTTGTGTCCATTATCAAACCCAGTGAAGACCCTGAGAAATTAATATTTTAAATAGTAATGGTTTGTGAATTATTGCCACAAAATAAATCAATCTTTTGTTTGTTAATTTCGATCTTTTCATTTAATAAAAGCCTTCCATTTAATTATTACATTTTTGGCGCTTAACGTGAGGTAAATTCATTTAATTAAAATATAAATTAAACGACCTATTTATTTGTTTATTACAATACATTTCTTAATTTAATTGTTAATTTCAGGATGTTCATATAATATCATCGACACGTCGTCCTTGGGTGTACATAATATCCACCCGTTCCGAACGTCTTTCTTCTCCATGACAACTTTCATTCATATATATTATATACTTTTATTTTTGTAGTTGTAGTCTGTCTTTCTCGTCTCTTTACACGCACTATGTTCCATCTGTCTTTCTCCTACAGTTCGAATATTTCCCATTCTTATGTTTGTTCTTATGTCAGTGCTAAGCAATCCTTTGTATTTATTTTCGTTTAACCCCTTCCCTTTGATTAAAAACATTAACGTATGATGGTCTGTTTTCACTTTTGACGTATTTCCAAGCAAGTGGTCTCTGCACTTGCGTGTAGCATGTACTATGGCCAACAACTATAATTCTGTAATGCTGTATTGAGCTTCTGCTTTGTTAAGACATCTACTTGTCAGTCATGATTCTTATTCATCATTTTGAGACAAAATCGCAGGAATATTCGTTTCGCTAGCATCGGATCTTAGTACATACGGTTCACCTAAGATTCTGTGCGCTAAAGTAATTCATTTCCTAAATCCTCCTTTCACCTTCTCAAAAGCTCTCTGATGGTTTTCTTCCTATTTCCAATTCTGATTTTTTTAGCAACTCAGTAAAGGGTTGGAGAAAATTTTAGAAATTTATTATATACTTTGTATAAGACACGATGAATGCATGTCCTCCTCCATGTCGCCCACGTATACTGTTACATTCTCGATTACTTCCTTGCCTCTTGTCGAGACATTTAATGAAAACTTTTAATCCAAATGGCAGTACTTTGTATCTATACTGGATTTCGTTTACCAAGAAGGCGGTAAACTTTCTAGTTCTGTAGATAGTTTTACGTTAAATTGTCCATTGGTTACATCCGTGGTTGTTAGCCTCTGTTTATTCCGAAATTTATATATAACCTCTTATAACCTCAATTGTGTATCACGTAACTGTATCAATATTTCATTTATCGTCTATCTTTCTTCTTATTAATATTTCATTTAACCTCTTTGTGTTTTTTTAGGCTACACAGGCTATATGAGGGTGATCCACATTGGGCAACTCCCCTTTAATAGCATAGGAAGGGATTAGAAAGGGGGGATGCGGAAGGGTAGAGGAAGGTAGCCAAGGGTTAACTAGGGCCCCCGGGCTATGGTTTAAGGATCCTACCCGGCATTCGCCTAAAGAAATGCAGGGAAAACCCTAGAAAAACCTGCATCGGGTAGGTCGGGCATTGGGTACTTGTCCCACGCCCTTCCGATAGCGGGAGAGGAGTTTGCTGTGGGGACGCAGCATTCCCTTCCCCGTGCCTCGACCAGTTTAGGAGGCAGCTGGCCGACTATTCCAATGGGAATAGCGGACAACTCTTGCCGTATGCCCAAGGTCTGCGACCCCGGAACATACACCTCTCAAAACAGACCCAGGTGCCTCGGCATGTGGGAACCTTAGTTCAAAAAAACCAGAGAGATGTGAGAGCATCCCCAAAGGTAGCCCCCGCCAGAGCTCTCTGGGAAGGTTCACCTGCGAGAAATTCTCTCGCAGGCTTACTTCTTAACCTCTTTGCGTCTAAACACACTCGTACTTCAATATTCTTTTTCCTCACATACCACTGCGATCAAAAAGTAAGGTGAAATTGTCATTTAAAACTCCCTGGTATTAGGAAGGCAGGTAATTTTTTTCCTAGGTTGGTAGGACTGTCTATAATAATTGCCAAGCGTCTGTTTGTTAAAAGGTTTAATTATCTCCGACTTACACGTGGTTTTGTAAACAACCAAAAGTGAATATTTCGATTTTTGCAATGGGTAATTTTGTTGAGCAAAGAACTTGCATCAAATTTTGTTTGCGGAACGAATATTCTTGTGCGGACACGTTGAAAATGTTGCGGAAGGCCTTTGCTGATCAAACTATGGCACAAAAAAACGTTTATAAGTGGTACAACGAGTTCAAATACGAACCGCGCTCTGGACGACCGTCAACGTCTACCGACGAGGGCCACGTCCAAAAAGCAAAGATTTGGTGCTTGAAAATCGTCGATGGAGAATTAGAGATCTCGCTGATAGTGTTGGAATATCATTTGGCTCAGCCTGAACCATTTTGAAGAATGTTTTGTGTCTAAGACGCGTCAAGTCTCGATAGGTGGAGAAAAAGCGTCGCGTTGATGTGTGTGAAACTTTGCTGTCTGACTATCAGGACCACTTGAAATGCATCATTACTGGAGACGAGACTTGGATTTACGCATGCGACCCTGAAACCACCGACCAATCCAGCGAATATCGTGCAAAAGGTGAAGCAAGACCGAAAATCAAGGTCATATTGACAGTTTTATTTGATTATCGTGGTTTGGTGCACTATGAATTCCTTCCGCCGGGCCAAACAGTCAACAAAGAATATTATTTGAGCGTTATGCGTCGTTTGCGTGAAGCTATTCGTCTGGTTCCTTCATCACGATAATGCACCATGTCATACTACATTGGTTCTTCGCGACTTTTTTTGCCAAAAACTCGACTCATATCGTTCCGCAACCACCGTATTCGCCTGATTTGGCTCCGTGCGACTTCTGGCTATTCAGCAAACTCAAAAGGCCAATGCGGGGACGCCATTTTGACACGATCGAGGAGATAGAAACCGAATCGAAGAAGTTCTTGAAGGCTATACCAGAAAAAGACTATTCCGACTATTTCGAGGACTGGAAAAAGCGTTGGAAAAAGTGCGTTTTATCGGACGGGGATTACTTTGAAGGGGATGATATTGATTTGGAAGAATAAATAAAGAATTTATATTTTATAAATAAATTCATCTTACTTTTTGTTCACAGTGGTATACCAAAGCATTGTTGTACTCGTTGCTTTTCCACTCCATAATTCCGTCTTCGGCTAACTGATATATGTTATCCTGCAACGCTGTCCTCATGCAAAAAAGTATCGGCCGTTATCTAACTCTAAACGGAGTTTCTGTAAGTTTACAACTGATAATGAAAATTTAGAAACCAGCCTGGTTTTTCGTCAAACACATCAATATTTCTTCGTAACATTGCAATAAACTCTTTCTTTTCCTCAGCCTTTATCTCTTCAGATTGATCCCCTACTCCTTCCACTCGTGATTTCTCTTTATCTGATCCCCTTTCTATGCTTATCCTCAATGTAACCGCCATTCTAAGTTTTTGTTTTCTCATTTTCTATTTTCTTTTTTTCAGTTTCTCGTCTTCCGTTTCCTTTCCAAATGTAACTTTCCCGCTTCAGAAATTAACCATTATGTTATTTTCCCTCAACAAATCAAACCCTAATACTATTATATAGTAAATAAGTTAACTACCACAAAATCCTTTATGTCCTTTTCCGACATTAACGTCACTTCAAATAAAATTTGTACTTCGACTTTCATCTTCCGTTTACCAGCCGCCAGTATAAAAAAATCTCTGACACCAATAATTTTCCCATAACTCACTAAACTATTCTCACTTAATTTTATGTGCAACTCTTTACTAATGCACGAGTGGGTAGCCCTACTATTTTATATTGCATTATTTTTTACTTATTTTGCGAATTATATGTGTATTTTTATCATGTATCATTGCTACCTTCAGCCTATTTCCCCTTCGTATCAGCATCTTCTTCTAGTAAACCGTCTCTATTTAATAATTTACTGCTTTAATTTGGACCTTCTGTTTTCCTTATATCCCAGATACTTTCCGAGGACAAACCTCGAAGACCCATATGATTTCTTATATTGATCCCCGTTCTGTCCGCACCGCGTGTCTTGTGATGGTTTAACACATTCGTTCTTTGTTGGCTTTTGTTCATGAATAGGTCTAGCTCCCGTTCTCTTGACTTCTATCGAACATCGATTTTCTTCCCATCTATTATATCTCCTTCTTTAACCTTTATTACTTCTCCAATCTCTATTCTCATTTCGTCTTACAATATTAAATCCTTGTTCTAGATTATCATTTCCACTTTTGTTTCTCAACTCTATTTGGTTATATCGCCACATCATTTCTTTATCTATATCTACATCCTTCCAATCATTCAATATACTAGCAAACTCTTCCACATCACCGACATTTGCCGTTATTACATGTTTCGCAATTTCTGGTCAATAGACAATATCTCATCGCATTCTGGACATCTGCAAAAAAGATGTGAATGCGTGAGTCGAGTGTGCCTTGTAGGTACTCTCGCTAGAACGACTTCTTGTCTTCTTTTTAAGTGGTTTGGAACTATAGGGTACTTCATGCTCTCCATTTGTTCGTAAAATATGTCTTCTTGACTAGAATTCCTTTTATGCATCCATTTTTTCTCAATCCACCTCTCATCTGCCGCCGCTAGGTCCTGATAGGGTATTCTGATTTAGTCTACTTGTATGCGATCTCTTACTGCGTCTTTTGCCATAGCATCAGTGATTTCTTTTTATTCGCCTATGAGCCGGAATCCACACTAGCTTCGTTTTGTTCTTCTTGATCTCCCGGATATGTATTATGTCTCTAATTACTTCTAAGCTCCTTGTTATATTCCGCAATTTTATTTAATGCGTCCATGGAATCACTTAGGATTGCTAAATTTTGAATTATTTGTTTTTCAGCGAATTTTAGTGCCATGTTAATGGCATATAATTCGGTCGTTCAGATTGATGCAGTCGAGCTTATTCTTTAGTTTCTACTTCCGAGGCTGGACGAGAAGGCACATCCCGTTTCACTCTCGCACTTAGATGCATCCGTGTGTATATATGTGTTGCTTGGTTTGCTGTCGTGCCGATTTCCAGGAGATTTCTTAGGAGTGCATTTGGAACCTCGTCCGGTCCAGGAACAGAGTTCATCGAGTTATTTGTTATTTCCTTGACTTCCTCTAATGTCTGCATTCATGAATTGTAGTCCGCTAAATCTGCCCTTCGTATGAATGTTTAGTCCTAATTTTTTAGCGTCATCATCCATATTGATTCTATTTTCTTGCTCTCCATTCTTTTTTATGCTAGAAAAATGTTTAGCCAGTTTGCTATTTCTTCCTGCACCACAATTCCTTCTTGATTTGGGCCAACTATGAAGTTAATTGTCTTACTACATTTGACTCCTCGCACGTTTCTTTATAGTCTCCATAGTTCACTGATGTTAGTATTTTGGCTAACCCTGGTCATCTTTGGTATCCAAGATTCCTGTGCCCTCTCTCTTACTAATTTGAGAATTGCTCTCAATCTCTTCAATACACCTTTATTCTCTTCAGAAGTATGCCTCCTGTGATCTTGTTTGCAATTCTCATTCCACCAGCTCTTCCACTTTCACGTTATCTTCTTTTCCTTATACTTCCATATTATTATAGGCACCCTTTTTTTTAGGGCAACAGGCTACATGAGGGTAATCCACGTTGGGCAACTCCCCTTTAATAGCATAGGAAGGGATTTGAAAGGGGGGATGCGGAAGGGTAAAGGAAGGTAGCCAAGGGTTAACTAGGGCCCCCGTGCTATATTTTAAGGATCCTACCCGGCATTCGTCTAAAGAAATGCAGGGAAAACCCTAGGTCGGACATTCGGTACTTGTAACCACGCCCTTCCGATAGCGGGAGAAGAGTTTGCTGTGGGGACGCAGCATTACCTCCGTACCTCGACCAGTTTAGGAGGCTGGCCGACTGTTCTAATGGGAACAGCGAATAACTCTTACCGTATGCCCAAGGTCTGTGACCCCGGAACATACACCTCTCAGAACAGGCCGAGGTGCCTCGGCTTGTGGGAACCTTAGTTCAAAAACGGAGAGGAAAAGGCACCCAGCTTCTTTTAACAATTTAGTGAACTGTTCTACACTTCCTGGCAGCGAGTCTTCTAATATCTTCTTATTTTCTTCCATGTTTGGTAATTCGTCCAATCTTTAGTATTTATCCTACATCTTCTTTTGTTTTTGAGATGATTATCTTGGTTTTGGTTATTCTCATTCAATCCAACTGAGATCACAAAGTTGTCGTTTCCTTCACTCCCCAATCACACGCGTCAACATTATTATCAGTGCAAATAGTGAGGTCAATAGCCGATGAACTGCCATATGCTATGTTAACTCTGGTATGACTTCCAGGCCTTCTATCATGATTCCCCTATAGTCACTTCTGTATGATTCCCAGCTCTGATTGTGAGCATTGAAGTCCATCAGTAGATACTTTTGATCCAGCTGGTTGGTTATATTCTCTGGGTCATGGGAACATACGTTTGGGTTTCTTACTGATCTATCCTTTATCATGCTAGAATCTGTTTGAGCTCTGCCATAACAATTCAACACCAGTAAACCTCTTAAAAATACGGCAAGAAATTAAAATTTAAAATGGCAACATGCTTAATTCGTTAGAATCAACAACAGTTAATACTAATATCACGCGTCTGTAGTCCAATATATCACCATCAAGGAGGTTACCATCACAGGCTTTATTAATTGCGTCAACTAATTACGATTTAATTAAAAATAAGTAAAATTAAAATGAGACCGCAAATGGCGGCATATCACACGGTAAGAGTGTCTTGGACGGAAAAGCAATTAGTTGTCCTCGTTGATGGTGGACAGCTCCTAAACTAAAACTGATGGCATCTGCAGAAAAATTAAGTTCTCCTTTGATCGAAGGACGTAATGGTTTTGCTACGGTAGCCAACTTTGGCAAGAACTTCTGCACCCATAAATGGAGAGAGTTATCCCACGTCCGTTGAAGGTGGCATGTCGACGATGGTCTTAATCTTAGTCGGTTCAGGTGTAATTGACTTGGTTGTAGTTTCCTAGTGCCCTAAATAATTTAATGATGTCTGGGATTAATGAATTTTTTGTAGATAGAGCTTAAAATTGTTGCGACGTTCTGCTACAAAATTTGTAGCAATTGTTTGTTATGGTAATTGTTCGGTAGTTTACCATTCCCCTTGATCAAAATTATTACAAAAATATGGCTGAACTGGCGGTAGACCTTCAAAGACGATGACCAATGCTCGCTGAAAATCTGAAAAGTGCTAACTTCAAACCATATGGTTCGACCAGAAAGCGAAATCGTCCCCAAGGTGTAGCGAACGCGCAGAGGAGCGATGATTTCCTTGCAAGCTTCATCTTCGAAAAAGCTTCTGGATTGTAGACTAACGTTAACTAACTGAACAATAGCCATATCAGCGATAAGCTCGTGAAACATCAGTAGACGATAGTGACGTATACATATAATTGTAATTTGCCAATTTTAATTAAAAATTTTAGCCATTAAATGTTTTCTTTCCGTATTTTCACAAAGCCGATTGTTATTTTGTATCATAAAGCTAACAATATCTCAGTCTTTGGAATTTGAAGTACCCAATTTTCGTCCCGTTATGCAATGCGTTAACATCCTAGAATTAGGGGAGTAGTCATAAGCTTGTCAAAGATAGTAACTTGCCACTTTCAATGCTTGTTGCTATACCGCCGTCCTTGACTGGTAAGAATAATGGGTTGATAGCTCTTTGTACTCAGGATGAATCATTTCCAAAATGTATTTCTTACCATTGTATTATCGACGAGGACGCTTTATGCGCAAAGGTTTCAAAGTTTGATCCTGACATGAAAATTGTAACTCGTGTGAAGTACATCAGATCGTCTTCTACTCTTCATAAATTATTCCGATTTTTTTTTAATATATCTTATACTAAGTATGGTGACGTAATTCTTCATGCACATGACAGGTGGCTTAGTAGGGGGAAAACACTGGAACGATTCTGCTATCTATTAGATAAAATAAGAGACTTCTTGAAAACATCTTCCTGGCGTTATTGTGACGAATTAGATGAAAAATAATGGCTACTAAATTTAGCTTTTATGACAGATATAACCTCAAAATTAAATGAGTTAAACCCAACTAGTTTAATATATGAATGGAGAGCGCGCTGCAATGCAACTTAGTTTAAAAAAAAGCGAGCCGTCGCAACCTTCTTGTTACTGAAGTGCTTAGCATCATTTTTTGGGCCATACGTTAAATAAAAATGTAGAGAATGTAGTTTCTACACTCCTGAATGGGAGGAATTGCAAAAACTCGTATACAGAATCTAGCAATGTTTAGGCGTAACCCACAAGACTTTTTGCGCAGATTCGTAACCGTCGACGAAACTTGGAAACCCTGCTGAGGCCCAAAAACAAACAAAACAATGGACAAGACCGGTGAAAGTGTACCTATATATATATGTAGTGACAGAACAGTCTAGTTAGTCACTATTGCGCTCCGAAAATTAATCTGTTTTATGTTTTTTTATGCGTTCTATTTCTCAGGTATTTGATTTGTTTACCGTTTACTGGTGTACGTGGTGCGGTGCGCCACTGCCTGTATTAAGATACTGGGGCAATGGGACCTGCAGAGTTGTGCCCGATTCGGACCCACGTGGCCGAATCACCCGATTCGGCGACCAATGAACGGGGCCCCGAGGCGAGCTGGCGAGTGACCCCATGCATTAAAGTAATATATAACGAGACGTTGGAGTGAAGGTTGGTGTTAAGATTGCGGATAGAGAAACCTCCACTATACCTCACCGCTGCCGACCTGATCCCGGCCCGGTCGGACAACCCAAGGAGTAGCTGCCAGGACCCTACAGCCCGCTTACGATCATCCCCGGTCGTACGAGCCACAGTCAGGGAGGCCGGAAGACGTCGCTGCGCCCGGTCATCCCGGAAGCCTGCTGCCAGCGTGTTGGCGACCCACACCAGTTAGCAACGCGTCATCCCGCCATGAGCCAGTGAATGCAGAGTGACAGACGTAACGTAGTTATTTGACGATTTGTTTTGTACTAGTGCTGTAACGGGCCGTTCCTTGATTTTATTTTTGTAACATAATTGCCTTTGGCAAGGTTAAATTGTACTCTACTGGTCGATGAAAAATATAAATTGTAAAGTATCCAGTGTCCCGAATTTTATTTACCGCACAGTCGAATCTGGTCACGTTCCTCAACGGTTTCCCTCAGTGATCCCCAGCCACATCCCTTATAAATTTTGCTTTACCTCTTGTCCCCCGGTCGAGGCATTGCGTATTCGATTCGATTCAATCACGTTACTATATATATATACTATAGTAATCTCTTATTTATGAGTAATTTAGTCCTTGTTGGGTGCCAAATTATGTAGTATTCATACACCTCAACATATGTTTGCAACTTTGTAGTTTAATACTGGGAACAAACTTAGGACATCTGGAAATCAATTTGAATGAATCGACAAGTGGCGAGAAAAATGTACCTCAACTCACTTAGTTTTAAATAACCAATCTCACAACCTTAAATTCAACACCCTTATCCACTTTGCTACAGCAAGCTGTATTGCCCAGAGCCATCATAGGTGTGGAGATAGGATCTGTTGGCAGAGCTATCATAGATAGATGGTTTTCACAGTATTACCATCTCCTGTAGCCTTTTACCAACCTTTGGAAAGTTTATCTAAATAAACCTAGTGAGATTTGTTATACTAAATCCGCAAGCAAAAACAACGTCCTTCAAGAAATACAAGTTGAATTCACTATAATGCAGAAAATTGCTTAGGATCAGAATTTCACACTCGTATAAAAACAGTGACCAAAAACCATTGATGCCCCTGGACAGATGTCAGACTAATCTACTCGGCTCAAAACCTGACACTCAACTGAGCTTTCTTAGGCAAAGTGTAAATAACACCAACAGCCACTAAACAGAGACTGCCCTACTTCCCTCTGGCTAGCCTTATCCACAACTGAATATAAACTAGATTGCCAGTCACTCGACTGTGCTGGCACTCATATGCCTTCAAGAAGAGTTTACTTCTCAAGGCTTTTATACCTTTACTTCGGTACACATTTTGTCCCAGAGTTAAATGTTCATAAACATTGGGCATAAAGAAAATAAATCACCTGTATTTCTGAACTGAATAAAATAAAATCCTTAGTAATATATATATATATATATATATATATATATATATATAATAAGAGCTGGTGTCACCACATAGGTTAGTAAGGTGCATATCCAGACTGAGTTTTGTACCTCATGACATTCAACTTTATAGTATGACGTGATAAGGATAATGAGCCAGTCCAATAATTGCTGTTGATAAGAAAGTTAGATTAAACATGGATTACTTTAGTATGAAATATGGACTCCACCACACACTTGAATTTCTGTTCACATTAATGATTTTGAGTGTGAAATTTGGCAACCATGTGTATCAATACCATTTGACACAATTAAGTCAAATTTAGTTGGAAGAAGACAGTACAGCAAGCTATTGAATCATTGTCTATTAATTATACTATTTAGTAAAGTCTACAAATTATTTGCACAATAAAGTCTTCAGTAAGGGTTGCATTATTTATTGACCATGTGTAAATTATAATTTTTGCCTCCGATGACTGCAGTAAAACATACTAAATCCTATATTTCTTAATGGGTTGAAACAAATGCAATAATATAATTAAAGTATCATGGCCACAAGCCAGATTTGATTAATTAAAATTAACATTTATTTCAATACACAAAACCTTAACGACATCTAAGGCCAAAAAGAAACTTACAGCCCTGACACTTTAAATCATATTTGTATTAAAAGAAATCAGATTAATTTTCCAATTTTATTTATAAATGTATTAATGATTATATTAAATTACATTAATAAAGTCGGATTATATCATCAATAGAAGCAGGATATTTTGTAACAGGACACTTGCCGTTTTCTTCTAAGTATTGAGAGATACACTGATAGCAAAAGACAAACCTGTAAAGTCATAATGAATACTTATATTAGCTTTTATGAAAATAAGCCACAGTTAATTTCACATATTTTCCAAATTTACCCTGACACAGGTAGTACTGTTGCTATGCTTCTTTTCCTGAGACAAATGGGACACAAATTTGAAAACTGAGAAGCATTGTGTAGTACCTGAAAACAAAGTTTAAAAACTGTACCTTCAAATTTTTACATAATTTCAAACAATACAGTCTGAACATACCTTAGGAGGTGCAGGAATAGGAAGATCTATATCTGATTCCCTATTTTCTGAATGCCAATGCTGCAGAAACTGAAGGAAAAATGTTGCCACTTCAAATATACTGTAAGTAGCACTTCCAAATAATTTCAGTAGAAGGAATGGAACTGATCTGACAGACAAGAATTGTAAATGAGTTTGTGGACACTTATATAATGTAAATTAAAACTATATTTTCTAAAGTAAAATGTTTTTACACAATGCACTTTTATCAAATTGATGTTAGGGGTAATAAGTTGAAGCAACATTAAACATTATGTGTATAACTCAATAAATATTAAAATGAAATTCAGAAAGGTATTGTATAGACACAATGTAAACATGTTTTCATAAACTAGGACCAACCAATAAAAGGGGTATCTGACCTTTTCCATTTGTTCAATTCTTCTTGTTATATCATATCTACATTAATTTCTGGTAAAGTTGGTGAATATTTTTAGACAAACTTACTTGGCTGGAATCCTAGTACAATTTCATTCAGATGGTTTTCTGAGTCTGCAGTGTATTACACACACCCTATTTTATTGTTTGAATTTTGTGTAAAAAATGATCGAGTAAATATGGTAATATACCAGAGAAAAACCAGTAAAACCAAACCTAGTGACGTTTTGGTGCAAAGTTTGTAAAAACTACTGATGAGACAAAGTAAAACTCATGATCATTTTTTTTATTTATTTATAAAACAAAAAATTGGAACTAAGATGGATTATCCTACAAATATACTTTACAAAAGACTTGCAGATAACAACAAAATTACAATAGGAATGAAAAAATGTTTTAATCTATTGGCAAAAGCTTAATTATTTAACACACAAATGTGTAGGAATGAAATTGAAAATAAATTTATGATAATCAGATAGCTAACCATAGTGGTTAAAAAATATATCTATAAACTGAACTCTTATGTTTCTGATTTCACTCATCCTGTGACTTTTGGTGGTTAAATTACAATATCATTGCCCATAACAACATCCTTTTTTCTTTAGTCATTAGCAATGGTAATAGCAATACACACTACTATGAATATATTATATAAATCACAATGAATTCCAATTATCTTCATTAAAATGAGAACTATGGAACATTCTGGTATAGCAATGAGTACACCAGTATTCATTTGAACATATGGATCAAAACAACTATCCAAATGCTTTTTAACTAAATAAGCCGACTAAATTCAGTCTATATCAGAGATGGCTTGTGAGGCACTATGAAACAACTGTATCTCCCAACTCAGCATCAACATACACATTGGTACTCACTGATACACTACCTTAAGTTTAATTGTTTTAATGAGATTTATACTGCATGCAGTCTCACAATCAGTGTAATGTACCTTGAAAGTCTGTTAAGTTCATAATTTTTTTAGACAAAAACTTTAAATACCCTCCACCAACCCACAATGGAGATTGAACAAACACTTCATGTCATTTCCACCCTGAGGTTTAAAGATTTAGAATATTGTTTCACATTTTCTTGCTCAGTTTCCCATTGCTTTGATAGTTAACTATAAAAAATAGACTCAATTCAGGAAGCAATTTGCTCAAGGAGTGTTGGACTTTTGTGTTCAGTTCTGATTCTTAACCTTTTCATACATATTGATTGCACATATATGAGAATGTTCTCTTTATGAAAATTAATTATATTTATCCTTGATTTTTTATGGTGATACAGTTTACAGAAATTCCCAATTTAAAATGAAAATGCTCATCAAAAACTATTATAGTAAGTGAATGCATTGACCTGCAGTTCTTGAAAGAATTATTTTATATTACATGTGATGAGGGTGCAGTGGAATATGGATTCGGAGTGGTCAGTGGTTCAATTTCCATGATGAAGTAAACACTGGTTGACAGGATGTGGTGAAGAGCCTAGAGAAACACAACTGCACTGGTCAGTTGATAACACTCAAAAGTGACGAAAACGCAACGACAATGGGAGAACCGAAGGGTTGGCGTAACAATAAGGGAGCAATTACAATGGGAAAACAGAAGGTTTAGTGTAATAGTAAGGGATAATAATTATTGAGTTTAATAGTGTCAGTTTGTACATTAATAGCTGTGATGTTGAAATGTGAAGCATCTCTGAAATGAATCTGGAATTGTACCTGGTGTCAATGTCTAAAATCTTAGCATTTTGCCAATCAAATGTATGTTTAGAACTGTTTATATGTTTGGATACTACAGATTGTTTATCAATGGGAAAATTGTAGTTTAAGACAGAAATTTTAATGATTGAAGATAAGCAAGACCTAAGGTGTCCGCAATCATTGAGCATCGAAGAGTGACTCTCTTCATTTCTCAGAGCTTCTCAGGAGGGGAAATTCATTCAATATATCAAACCCAAAGTAGGGATCCAATAGTAATTAAGAAATGGCTGCCAAACACTAAAACATAATCTTGCATTTTCACGCGAGAGGCAAAATGTAAGGAGTTACAACTTGGGATTTTTTCTTTTGAAAGAAAAGATTTATCAATTCCAACATCTTATAAAATAATATTTGAATTCCAAAATTCATGACTTAATTAAGGTATATAAAGTAAACATGCAAAAATACTGATAATATTAAAACATTTTATCATTCCCTGTGTAGCAAAATGAAATTAAAGGTTATTCAGTGCAAGTACAGCAAACATATTTATATATTTAATAATTATAATTATCTGACATTATAATTTTACAATAAATAAATATCTTGGCCATGACTGAATGAAAAATAATTAATTAAGACATTACTCCGATGTATACCTGATGGAGCCCGAAATTAAGGATGAAACATTGTGAAATTATATTTTTAACAATTTCTTTATTAACTTTTTTTTAATTATGGCAAATTTATGTATTTAATAATGTATAATTAAAAGTTTGAAAATGTGAACCTGTAATGCAATTGATACATTACATATATGTGGTATACACAATTACATTACCGATACTATGTGTAACCAGTCCGTAATACACCCATACCCTTAAAAATTAAGTTAAAGTACTTACTTCAAATTTCCCTGGTGAAGCATTTTCTTCAAATTCAACCAATGAGAAATATTGTTTTCTTCTGGAGCATAACACAATGTAAGACCAATTAATTTTAA
This sequence comes from Zhengitettix transpicula, assembly GCA_037074705.1. Classification (NCBI taxonomy): domain Eukaryota; kingdom Metazoa; phylum Arthropoda; class Insecta; order Orthoptera; family Tetrigidae; genus Zhengitettix; species Zhengitettix transpicula. The sequence goes on along the minus strand of CM073591.1, from coordinate 179,529,634 downwards.
AATGGGAGAATGGGTGTGTGAATTCCCACTCATATACCGTAAGTATTGAATCAAAACTAAACCTTCCCATGTAATATGAAACAAATTATGAGTATGTATTACAATACTTCTAGTTCCCTTTGGAAATTTTTCACTCTCTGGTATTCCATCTGCAACTTCCAATTTAAATTTAACAGCAAATTTCTCTAACTTTTGTTTCAGATATGGAAATAACGTTAAAAAACATATAGAACATATGAATTGTTTTCTTGATAAACTTGATTTTCCATTTGATAATGGCATCCGCTGAAGTCCATAGAATGATTCAGAAAATGAGGCACCTGAAATATATAATGAAATTGAAACTTTCTATTATGAATTTATATAAAAATATGTATTGTGTGTGTACCACTAAAAATCATTTTATACATAGTGCATATAAAAAGTGGTGGCTCATGAGTTTTCCAAGTTATGTGCTACAACACAAGAAACAATTTTTACAAAGATAGCTATATAAAATGATAATACTACCAAAGTGATTATATTACCAATACTCCATGCCGACACATAATATGCTTCATTTCTGATTTCATCTACAACCTACAGAGTTTCCAATAGTGTCTACTTTTTAAAAGCGGAATCATTTAGCACTAAATTGGCCCACAACTTAAACAAATAATTATGTTTCCTTTGTGCATATGTTAAATAAAGTTAAATTTTGTTTCAAAAATTGACTTCATTTATTGGCAGTATTGTAAACAGGGGCGTGCAGTAGATGTGCACACTATGATGCTCCTTAAATGTTTTTTTCCCCTTTAAAGTAACAATTGATAGTGGTTCTTTAAATATTTTTAATTACTGATCATTTAAATTTTGTTGCTTATGGCAACAGATAGGGGCACCACACATTGCACCGCAGGGCATTTGTCATTCCAGAGAGAGGTCCTGTGCTCAGCCACTTCTAGCACATAGAAAGAAAGCTGGCTGAATTAGAAGTGTTAGGCAAGGCAGACAGTCTAAAGTCCTTGAGATAGACACAAAAATCCACACTAATAAAACAGAATTCTTAATGTTCTTAAGATTAATAAAAATTCATTCTCTCAAAATAAATTTCTGGGCTGTAGCACATGAGCACATATGCACCAACAAAATATCTTTATGAAACAAATAAAATTAATACTGCCGAATTTTTGATGAAATAGATAACAATAACTAAATTCCAAGAAATGACCGAATTTAAAGACGCCAAATCAACATAACAAAAATATATCAAAATATTATATCTTATGGTCAATTCACAATGAATGAGGACAACTGAATGGTGTTGGATGCAAATTTCGACTGTTAAAGCTTTGCCAATTGTAAAAATTAACAATATAAAGTGTAGTGAATGTTACAACAAATTAAAAAAACTCTTAGTAGGCTACATACATATACTTTATTAAAATTAAAATTACATTTTTTGGATTACATATGTGTAGCATTTGAGTTACTCATTCAAAAACTCACCAATTTCCCGAGAGTATTTTTAGGAATTGCAATTTTTGGGGGCGTTTTGGATAATTTGGGTTTTGGTTGACCCGAGTTTGGTTAACCAGGGTTATACTGTAAATATAAAGAGATGTTGAACCCTATATTTTGTAAAATTTATTTCTAAATAATACTCAACATGTCTTATATGTCAATAGCAGCAATTTCATGAAAACATTAATTTTTAATAACTCTCACTTTTAATTTTATGGAAATTCAGTTATGTACATAATTTGTGAAAAGTATTACATAATTTTTAATTAAGCATATCTTCGTAAGTATATGTTTTCCCCAAAAAAGTTATTTAATAAATTGACTTGTAAATGATCAGAAAGTGTTTAAGGATGGCTAATATTTTAATTGTTTACATTTCCATTTATTTGATATTAGTCTTCTATAACCATGGAAATAAAAAAATTATATAGTATTTAAATTAAAGTTGTTATTTTTAACATTAATGGGCAAAACATTAGATCTAGAATGCAATGTTTTGATCATCGATCTAGCATAATATTTACATTCAACATGAAAACCCTTTTACATTTACAAATTGAAATTATGTTTCACTAAATAAATATGTTTGGATACATCTGAATAAATTTTGGACATTAAATTTAAAATTATTTTTATGTTCATTGATTCTAGTTTTTAGTCAATTGGTAAATATCTTAGTATTTGAAACTTCTCTTATTTATTTTTTTAGAACTGAATTCACTGGGTCCTAATCAAGAATGTAATGTTGTTCATTAAACATTATTTTTTTAAATACGTAATAAATTTTCTGACTAATAGACTTGTTTTTCTTAACATTTATTTTAAAAGAAGTCATATCGTTGTAGTAGTAAATATTAATTTTGTTTTTTATTCTTTTATTCTCTAAGTACCAATCTAACATATTTCTTATATATTTAAATTGTTTGAATTTACAGACATTAAAAAATAAATTTGTCATCAGTTATTAAATATATCCCAAATAATCAACATTACCCAAAATCACAAATTTTTTCTTCTGGAATTACATAACACACACCCAAGAGGCTGGAACTCATCTTATAATATTTACAACTATTTGCAAATTCAAGCAAATGAATCATTAGTATGTTTTAAAGTATTTACCATCCTTCCAATACCATGTTTGTATAATATATTTATTCAAAGAAATGGAAAATACATACAAAGTAAAAATTAATATAATTGAAAATAAACAAGTATACAAAAATTCTACACCATAGCAATGTGTTAAAATATATTTTTTTTAAAAAATTATATTTTTGATATGTTTATGATGGAATATCATGACACCAATTCCATGGCTTGTCTGTTTGGAAAGTGATTATTTTCCACTGTGTATGGCAGAATTACTAAAATGGACAGTTTGTTGTCGTTTGATTATCAATATGGATTGAGACACTTCCAGGACAGTGACAAACTTAATTAAATTAGGGTTTTAAACAAGCCAACATAAGATTTGTTTGTGTACAAAATAACTGTCAACAATTTCTAAATAATGGCTGAAGACAAAATATTATTTCATCATGATTACGTTAATCAAAACTTAAATACTTACCCTTACGCTTTAAATAACTATGTTGCATGAAAATATTTAACAATAAATATATTTCTTCGAACCATTTAACAAGCCATCCAAGTTGATGCGGACGAGTCGTTGCCAAAACCTAAAAACAAAAAAAAATTACATAAAAGAATCATTTTAATGATAGGGATACTTCTAGAGTAATACCAACCTCAAAAATATGTTTTGAGACAGGGTGAAGTGTTTTTGATAACGATTCCTGTGCTATAACCTCAAATATAGATGGTTTTGATTGAGTACTTGTCGTCAAATGAGCCCCTCTTTCGGCCATAATTTAACAGTCTTCTAATCTTATGTGCTTACAATTACGTTACTAAATTATCATAAAAAATTGCCATTGGAAAAATTTCTAAGTTGCACAATCGCTGTTTTGAAGCACTTTACATCAACCGATTTGAATGCAGCTCCATCAAAGCTAATAAACTCACTACGAAGATATTATTATTTTCTTTCGAGTGATATCTTTAATAAAAATCCCTACTATACCTTTGCGAAATTCCTACATCATTTAAAAAAATGACTTAATAAAATATACAATAATGGAGTAGTAGCTACGACATAATACAGACAAATTTTAAATTAAAAATAACAACAATTTAAAATGTGCCGGATGCTTTGACGCGGATTGGCGTCTTTTTCTAACGGCGAGACTGGAAACTAGTGATGGGGTCAAAATCAAGTAACTGTTAAAAATAATGCGTTACTAGAATGTAAATGCCACCGCAGTAACGTGAAACGAATACGTGATTTGAATAAGGCTCTCAGCATTCTGTGAATCGCGTGGAGGGGCATTGAAATAAATTGCTGGTGGATGTTATGAAGCATTGCCGGCCCGTGGTGCCCGGACATGAAGTTAACGCTGCTATGAACGTGATTTGGCCGGTGATGAAGTCATATGGTATGATCAGGTTTCACACTACAGGCCGAACCGGGCTCGGATTCCAGGAAAAGGAAGTATGAGAATAAGTAGGCTTAACATACCTATGTATTTTCTACGGACCATTAGTATTTCATTGAGCTGTCCTTTGTATGTTCCGTAATTCTGATATTGTCAGTGTAAAGCGCTTAGTCCACTCTTAGAGAGAAAAGTTAGTTCTGTAGCATCATAACCTTAACCTTCCTCTCTTATGTATTTTATAGTTAAATTTGTGTGCTATATACATGTAATCAATAGTTAGATAAAGCTGAATTATGTTGTTTAACATACATTGTTTGTGGTGTGAATTTAATTTATTTTAAGCATTCGTTTACTTAAAACTATAATGTACATTTAATAGCTCCTTATAAAAATTATTTTATTTTATTTTTAAAAAAGAATGAGGAGGGTGGGGGGATATCGCTGTATGTAATGCACAAATGGTAATAGTACAAGGTGGACGTCAACATAACACCCCATATAAATACTGCCAAACATAAAAAAAAATCCTTCCAGACGTCTGATCTAAGCAAAAGCATTACAACCAATTCCGCAAGACTTACAAAATTTTGATAGACAGGTAATTCTGTGCTGACTGCCGAGGCCGAAATGTACCATTTAAAACGCTAACAAATCAGTAAAAATTAATTTACATTGCTGGAAGCGGAATTCAATAAAAACTTTTTAGAATTTGAAATGATAACAATATATAAATTAACCATTGTAAAAGCAAACTGACATAAATTTTATTCAAATTATTATTATCATTTTTTAATATAATAGCTGTTTTATAGGATATGACATATCATATCACTCGTTAATCTCGAAAAGTAGTTCGTTTCCTCATCCAAAATTGATTTTTGTCTACACCAATCTAATTTGTGAGGATTTAAATAATCATGTTTAGACAAAACAGAATAATTTTGAATACTACTATTTTTATGTTCTTTTAACCTAGTTTTTAATTAACGCTTGGTTTGACCGATATTTATGGCTTGACAATCCAAACAATTGATTTTATAAATTACATTATGCTTATCTAAATTTTCAATTTTGTCCTTAATATTTTTTACTATGTTTAAATAGTTATAAGCCTTAAAAATAATTCTGACACCATAATTTTTATATTATATATAAATTAAGAGTGCAAATTGGGAAAATAATGAATACATATGTGGCATAAAAGAATGGAATTAAACGTTTGGAGTGATAAATAAATAGAAAGTTCTGGAAACTAATAATCATGAAAACCAATTCTAGAATTCACTTAATTGGTAATAGCTGGTTAAATATTTTAAGGAAAGAAATTAGTTAATTGTGAAATACATATCTATGCTATTAAAGGAGAGTTTCTAGCACGTGGATTCTTATATAGGATGTTATTCTAAAATAAATAAGAAATAAGAAAAACAACTTTTCTTCGAAGGGCGAAATTGTGGAAATAATCAGAAACCTAATCTGGAAGAGGATAAAAACAACGCCATGATATAGCTGGCAATTATGAAACAAATTGAATGATTGTGACGTAATGTATTAGAAATCCAGTTCTACAATATAATACGCGAAAAGTTCCAAGATATATAATTACTGTTGACAGCCGGATTTTGATTAAGATTACGGGAACGAAATTTTTATAAAATGCGTTTGTATTGCAATATGGAAATATGAAATGTTTTTATAAAATTTACACAGATTTGATATTTTTGAAAGAGCTATTTTGAAAAAATTTATTCTATAAGTGTTAAGTATTTGATATGTTGTAATATAAAAAATTATTTTCAAAAAGTTTATTTATACGTCCGATATAATGGTAATAATGCATGGTCGCTAAAGAGCTTGAAGTTGTGGCGACCGTGCACAACACAATAAATAAATGGAAACAAAATTTTGTTTTGCAAATAGTGGATAAATATAAAAAAAGCAAGGTACAAATAAGTATATTAGGTACTTAAGGTAGAATATACATGTAATTATTTTGGTCGTGAAACCTATTCCTTCTACCACGTGAAGGAAACGTATAGTTCTTTCAGATTAATTCTTCAGTGCGCAGAAATAATTGAAAATGGAAGATTTAAACGACATTCAATTGAAAATACAGGAGAATCTGCATTGAATAATGGAAGATGGAAAAGTAATGAACGGGAAAATTACTTCGGAATAAAACATGTTTGAAACTTCATTACAAGATTTAGTAGCCAAGGAAACCACCATAAACCTATGTAACACAACTGTATAGTAACGAAGTATTATTCGAGGACTTCAGGAATCTTGCACAAAAAAAAAATTAGCAGCACTGGGATCGAAAATTGAACTAAATGAAATAAAGATATATAGCTCTTTAGAAAATATGAAATCTCTAAAAATTTGCATTTTGTCAAAATTTCTTTCCCGTAATCTTTATGAAAATCAAAACTGTACGAAAGCAACTAACTTTTACGCCATAAATGTCTATCTTAGGTAATTACTGTAGATGAATTCTTATGTGTAGAGTCTGTAACGAAATCTCGAAAATTACCCAAATTCAAGTAATCATTAAGAAAGTTGCCAGGTATGGTCTAGATACAACACCTTGATTACTTTGAGATACATTATTGATGAATTATGCAATTTTTTTGTAGAAGGGAACCTAACATTCCAAAGCTGAAACGACATTGAGGAATATGTCGAATAAGCACAGATCAATATACAATTTTTTATTACATAAATTCGTATTGTGAAATATAATATATAGTTGCTAGTATCGATTATTAGTTGATAGAACTATGTAAGAAATAAAATAATGTAAAATAAAGTAAGGGAAGTTATCACGAAACGAAGTTAATCATGAAGTTATGAGAATCTAATAAATAAAGCAGAGTGTTTGTATATATATATATATTTTATGTTCCTTATACAAATTTTATCGCGTCGACAGAATTCAACAAAAATTGGTATATATATATTCTGCCAAAATCGAGAACCGTTACTGTGGGGGTGAGAAACCCCAAGAATAAACGTGGAAATAATTATAATTGAAATAAGTTACGAATTAGTGTTAAATTACTTCGCGAGACGATGACGTCATAAATTTTCAAGACATTGACGCATCATAAAAATATAGTTCTGTATTTCGTAATGAAATAATTCAGAAATAGTTTGATTGAATAAAAAGTAATACTCCATCAAATAGTAATAAAAAACAATACGAAATACTTTACCATCCTTCGCGCAAAGTTGATTTGGAAATATTCTCCATCTTTAATAACGCCAATATGGCGCCTTATAATACGTTCAAATGTGGGCCGGTTGAGATTTATAAAATTTTAAATATAACGTATTATTGTATCCTGTATAATATATCAGAAGATAATAAGATTTGTCTCAGGTACGACTGCTGAATTATATGTTTCTAACTATAAAAGTATTCAAAATGACGTACGGAACTCCGAAAGTTTTTATGGTCGTTATTCAATTAATGCACTCTCAGTCAAAGGTATGTACAGACATAGGAACATTTATATTGAATTAAAAGTACAATTAATTGTACTTTACGCAACGTATTTCTATAAATTTGTATAAATGTAAACAAATTATTGCGTGCAATTTATGTCGTGAAACAAAAATTTGAGGTTAGGATAGCAGTATTTGTTTTCCATTTTTGGGAACGACGTTATAGATGTTCAATTTCTGAGAAATGAAGCTGAGCAAAAATATTTTGATTGAATAATAAGTGTAATTAAATCTACCACTACCAGTGATAAATATAATTTATTATGAAAGGTTATACAATCCATTGCATTAAATTTCTTTTAAATAACTTGACTTTTGACGTGGAATATTTCACGGGATCAGGTACCAATATGTTGCCAAATTATATCTTGCAATATGTACTGGAAGATACATAAAATTATGATAAAAACAATAAAATGTTCAAAATTGATATTTTTCTATTGAAGAGAGCGTATTTCGTAGTGTTTTGTATTAATTTTAAACAATGCTACCAACTGCAGACTGCTAAAACCACCAAATAGTTTATTTTCAGATGGAAAAATTATATATCTACAAAATTTAGTAATTGTTTTAAATAGTGTATATATATATATATACACTATTTAAAACTAGCTAAAAAGAAGATATATATATATATATAGCTTCTATGATATAAAATTGCCTTATGCGGGTATGTATGTGTGTATACATGTGGGTATGGATATGGGTATGTTCCGCTTACAAATCTACACCCTCGAAGCATTTTCACCAAATTTCGTACACGTGTTCTTTGCGACAGGGAAACAAATATTGTGCGGGTGTAACACGCCTACCTCCCCCAGGAGCATGATTGGACGGTGGTGGAAATCTTCAAACATGCTAAAATGTCCGATATTTGCGTTGTATAAATATTTTTCAGGGTTAATTATATATTTCTACTCATGTGATTTTTATTAATTTTAACCCCTTGTGGCACGAGGGTTGAGCACATTAAGGGGTGACGGTGGAGGGGGTTACAAGCAAATATCGCTAAAAATACCGAGATTCGAGTCAACTCAAAGGTAATGGATGTCGCTGAGTTCATTTATGACAATCTGGGCAACGCGCGGTTGTAGGATTGGGTAGGAAGGATTGGGCGGAGGGTAGAACTTTTAAAATAAGTTAAACAGCCGAATTTTGTATCAAATAAATATATTTAGGGAACAATGATATTCATAAAATTTCCCTACATGTTCTCCGTGTTTAATTTCAACCCATTTCGGGCTTGGGAGGGATGCGCCCTTAAGGGTAAGGGTGGACGGGCGTTAAAAGAAAATAACGCGAATAAAACCGAGATTAGAGTCAATTGAAAGTATTATGGATGTCAATAAGTTTAATTATGACATTAGAATTACCGTTTAACATTCCAAACGAGGAGTTGTAAATTTTCAAACATGTTAACCGGTTAATGATCGTGTGGAATTAATATTCGGCAGGCGTTAATGGAATTGATAGTATTTCTACTGGTGATGTTTGTGTATAATTTCAACTCCTTTCAGTATGAGAGGGGAGGACGCCTAGGCGTGGGGGTAGAGGGCAGTTACAATAAAATAATGCAAAAACAAACGAGATTGAAGTAAAATACAAGGAAATCCATGTCACTGTGTTTATTTATGACAACCTGAGAAACGTGTGAGATAGGGCGGAAGTGGGAGGGTCTAGCCGTGGTGGGCGTGGGTAGAAATTTTCAAACGTTTTAACCGGCCGACTTTTGCGGCGAATATATATATTTCGGAACAGTGTGATTCTTTAAATTTCTCTACATGTTCTCAGTGTATAATTTCAAACCCTTTTGGGCTTGGGAGGGGAGCACCCTTAAGGATTTGGGTGGACGGGCGTTACAAGAAAATAATGCAAATACAACCAAGATTAGAGTCAAATCAATGATTATGGATGGCGCTGAGTTTAATTAAGACAATCAATTGGTGTTTTAACCGCCAGGAGCAATGGTGGACGGGGGTTGAAATTTTCAAACATAATAAGCAGTCGATATTTGCGTCGAATAAAGTTTTTTCTGGTTCACTGATATTTATAAAATGTCTCTAAATGTTCCATATATTTAATATTAACCTCTTTCGTGGTTTGGGAGGAGCACCCTTAAGGGTGGGGGTGGAGTAGATTTATATAAAAATAGTGCAAACACAATCGAGATTGGACTCAAATCCAGGGTTATTGTTGTCAGTGAGTTTAATTATGATATTCAAGTTGTTGTTTAGTGCCTCAAGCAGGATGGGGTGGATATCTTTCAAACATGCTGACAGGGCTGATATTTGAATAGGATAAATATTTTCGGGGAGAAAGTGATTAATAATGTTTGTACCAATGTATGTCAGTAAAATTTCAGCCTCTTACGAAATTGGAAAGGAGCTCCGTAGGGTTAGGGGTGAAGGGGTATTACAAGAAAATAACGCGAATACAACCGAGATTGGAGTCAAACCAAAGGTAATGGATGTCGCCGTGTTCAATTATGACATGCAATTGGCCTTTTAACCCCAAGGGTTGGGATGGATGGGGTGAACGGGGGTGGAATTTTTCTAACATGTTAAACGGTCGATATTTGCATTAAATAATTATTTGTCGAGGTCAGTAACATTGACAATATATCTACCGATGTTGTTTGTAAAATTTAACCTTTTTCGGCATTAGAGGGAAGCACACTTAGGAGAGGAGATAGAAACATTCAAACATGCTAAAACAGCAGATATTTAGGCAGATAAACATTTTTGGGATGGAAGAGATAGATAGTGTTTTAACTGATGTTATCTGATTATAGTTTCAAACCCTTACAGCAAGAGAAAGAAGCTGTCTAACGGGTAAGGGAGGACGGGCATTACAATTAAATAACGCTAATAAAACCAAAATTACAGTCAAACACAGGTTTTTCGATGTCGCAGAGTGTAATTATGATTTAATTTGGCCATTTAAGCCCCAGGGGTTGGAAGAGGATGGGGTTGGAAATTTTCAAACATGTTAAAAGGTCTATATTTGCGGAAAATAATTTTTTTTAGATTTATAGTATTTATTCCCATTTCATGTCAATAGAATTTCAACCTCTTGCGACGTGAGGGTGCAGATTGCTTAGGGGGCGGGGTGGACTTGTGTTACAAGAAAATATCTCGAAAACAACCAACATTCGAGTAAGTCGAACGTACTTAATGTCGCTGAGTTCGTTTATGACAATTTGAGCAATGCGCGGCTTTGGGCTGGACTGGGGTTGGAGGGGTTGGGTGGAGGTGAGTGAGGAATATAAATTTTAAAGTAAGTTAAGCGGTTGAATTTTGCGACGATTACATATATTTCTGAAAAATGAGATTATTAAAATTTCACTACACGTTCTCTGAGTTTAATTTGAATCCCTTTTGGGATTGAGAGTGTGCTCACATTACGGGTGCGGGTCAACGGGCGTTAAAAATAAATAACGCGAATAAAACCGAGATTTGAGTCAAACAGAGGGTTATGAATGTCACTGAGTTTAATTATGACATTTAATTTGTCATTTAACTCCCGCGGAGTGGTGTCTGACGGGAGTGGAAATATTGAAACATGAAATCACGACCGATATTAGAGGTGAATAATATTTTCAGGGTTAATTAGATTTAAAGTAATTCTACCCAAGTTGTATGTGTAAAAATTGAACCCCTCTTTCGGCATGAGGGTGATGCATGGGGGTAGAGGGGACTGACAAGAAAAAAAAACGAGTCAAATCGAAGGATGTCGCTGAATTTTTTATGACATTCTGGACAACGCGTGAGGGGTGGGCTGAGGTGGGAGGAGTTGGGTGAATTTTTAAAAAAATGTTGACCGGTCGTTATTAAATATATTTCTGGATCAATTTGATTAATAAAATTTCTCTACATTTTCTCCGCGTATAATTTCAACCCCTTTTGGGATTGGGAATGGAGCTCCCCTTAAGGGTGGGGGTGGAGTGTAATTACAATATAATGATGCAAAAACAATCGAAATTGGAGTCGAACTCACGGTAATGGATGTCAATGAGTTTAATTATTACATTCAACTAATCGTTTAACTCCGCCAAGGAAGGGTTTTCGGGAGTGTTAATTTTAAAACATGTTTAACGGTCCATTTTTGAAAGGAATGAATATTTATTGAGGTCAATGTACTGATAATATTTCTACCGATTCTGTTTTTAATTTAAATCTCATAAGGACGTGAAAGATCACACTTAGGGGTGGGGGTTTGAGGGGCGTTACAAGAAAATAAATCCCAGATTGGAGTCAAATTCAAGTTATGGATGTCACTGAGTTTATTTATCACAACCATTGGGAAAGTGACTGGGGGTGGTAGGTCCTGGCCGGGGGTATAAATTTTCAGAAATGTATAATGGCCGATATTTGCGTGAAATAAATATTTTACGCTGTCAATGTCATGGATAGTATTTCTACCGATTTTGTTTGAGTATAATTTCAACACCTTACGGCATGGTAGGGAAGTACGCGTAGAGATGGAGGAGTTGGGCGGGGGAGAAATTTTCAAACATTTTAAACGGTCGATATTTGCGTTAAATAATTTTTTCCCGGGGTTAATGACTTTGATAGTATTTTTACCGATGTTGTTTGAGTACAATTTCAACCCCTGTGAGGGGAGCAAGGTTAGCGGTTGGGGTGGATTTACGTTAAATAAAAATAACGCTAAAACAACCGAGATTCGAATCAATTCAGAAACTATGAATGTCGCCGAGTCTAATTGGGACAACCTTTGTAACGCGACGGGTTTGGGAGATATTGGGCGGGGGTAAAAATTTCCAGACAATGTAATCGGTCGATTTTTGCGTGGAATAAATACTGTTTGATTATCGCACATTTGTGGGGGTGGTCATCTTCTAACATGTATAAACGGCCGATATATTATGTCAATGAGTTCAACCTCCTTCGGCATCGGAGGGTTCGAGGAGCGTTACATAATAATAGCACAAAAGCAACCGAAATTGGAGACATATTGGGGATTATAGATAAATGACATCTCGGGCAACGCCGGGCACCCAGCTAGTGTTGGAAATAAAGCCGCGTAACATCGATTTCCTGCGGCCAGTCTGGCATTGATTTTATTTTTAGCTTCATTTTTTGCAGTGATCAGAGAGCCTAGATATTTAAATTCCTGCACTCCTTCGTTTTACTATTATTTACTACCAGTCCTATTTGTTGTGCATCTGTCTCCAAATCTTCATAGGTTTCCAGAAGTACATTCTTTGTCCGTGCAATTATACTCGTAGCTACATCAACTGCATACGCCATAATTTGGATCAATCTATAGTATATATTCTTTTCTTGATTTGCAGTGATGTTACGTTCAGCAGTTTCTAAAGCAATATTGAAGAGGACTGTCGACATGGGATCTCCTTGTCTCAACCCTACTTTAACATTAAAGCTTCTTGATATCCTTCCTTGCACACATACCTTAGCCTTACTTCTGCTTAAGGCCGTATTTATCAGCCTGATTAGCTTCCCAGGGCTTTCATTTCGATGAGAAGTTTTCCTTTTCGCACAGAATTGTAAGCTTGTTTAAAATCTACGTATAGCTGGTGTAGGGTAATAATATATTCATAACATTTTTCCATCGAGTTCACACTGATATTCTCCCAAGTTTTGTTCTACTTTGTGGGCTAAACGTTTGGTACTTATTATGGTGAAGATCTTATACCCAATACTTAGCAGAAATACCCACTATAAGTTTCACATTTTAATTTATTTCCTTTCTTAAGGATAGGATACACTAAGGCAGTTTCCCATTCTCCCGGTAATTCTTCTGTTCTCCAGATATCTAATATCAGCTTGTATAATGATTGTATCACTACTGGTCCACCATATAAATGGATAACAGCAGATGTTACAGACGATTGACCGTTTGCTATCCTGTGTCGTTCACTATGAAGTTTAATATTTAGTATCGAGGATGAAAGACTTGTAATAAAAAAATTATTTATATTTTTGTATGAATGAAAATTGACATGAATTGATTTATATGACAATATTATCTACATATAATATTTACAAAACTAGGTATAAAAATGTGAAAACAAGTGAATTTTTTTGCCTAGAATGAGACTAAAAGATAATTTATAGGGTATATTTGGGACGTACCACTGTGATCAAAAAGTAAGGTGAAATTGTCATTTAAAACTCCCGGGTATTAGGGAGGCAGGTAAATTTTTTCCTAGGTTGGTAGGACTGTCTATAATATTTGCCAAGCGTCTGTTTGTTAAAAGGTTTAATTATCTCCAAGTTACACGTGTTTTTGAAAACAACCAAAGGTGAATTTTTCGATTTTTGCAATGGGTGATTTTGTTGAGCAAAGAACTTGCATCAAATATCGTTTGCGGAACAAATATTCTGATGCGAACACGTTGAAAATGTTGCGGAAGGCCTTTGGCGATCAAACTATGGCTCAAAAAAACGTTTATAAGTGGTACAACGAGTTCAAAGAGGGCCGAGAACGCGTTAAAGACGAATTGCGCTCTGGACGACCATCAACGTCCACCGACGAGGGCCACGTCCAAAAAATCGAAGATTTGGTGATTGAAAATCGTCGATGGACAATTAGAGATCTCGCTGATAGTGTTGGAATATCATTTGGCTCAGCCCAAACCATTACGAAGAATGTTTTGTGTCTCAAACGCGTCAAGTCTCGATTGGTGCCAAAATCGTTCAATTTTTGGATAAAAAGAGTCGCGTTGATGTGTTTGAAACTTTTCTGTCTATCAGGACCACTTGAAATGCATCATTAATGGAGACGAGACTTGGATTTACGCATACGACCCTGAAACCACCGACCAATCCAGCGAATATCGTGCAAAAGGTGAAGCAAGACCGAAAAGACCACGGCAAAGTCGATCGAAAATCAAGGTCATGTTGACAGTTTTCTTTGATTATCGTGGTGTGGCGCACTATGAATTCCTTCCGCCGGGCCAAACTGTCAACAAAGAACATTATTTGAGCGTTATGCGTCGTTTGCGTGAAGCTATTCGTCTGAAACCGCCGGAATTATGGGCGAACAACTCTTGGTTCCTTCATCACGATAATGCACCATGTCATACTGCATTGGTTCTTCGCGACTTTTTTTTACCAAAAACTCGACTCATATCGTTCCGCAACCACCGTATTCGCCTGATTTGGCTCCGTGCGACTTCTGACTATTCAGCAAACTCAAAACGCCAATGCGGAGACGCCGTTTTGACACGATTGAGGATCTAAAAACTGAATCGAAGAAGGTCTTGAAGGCAATATCGGAAAAAGACTATTCCGACTGTTTCGAGGACTGGAAAAAGCGTTAGAAAAAGTGAGTTTTATCGGACGGGGATTACTTTGAAGGGGATGAAATTGATTTGGAAGGATAAATAAAGAATTTATATTTTATAAATAAATTCACCTTACTTTTTGTTCACAGTGGTATATAAGATAGCGTTTGTTAAATAATTTATATCGGAAGTACATTCTCGAAACGCAAATCTGCTGTGTTGGATCTCCAGAAAACTGCTTTTTGTGTAGAAACTCCATCACTGGATCTCCACCAAAACTGTCTAAAACCTCTCCTACCCCCTGAAAACTATTTCAAATTACTTCGTTCTGAACTCCCATTTATAAAAATATCAATAACTCGCCCAGAACTGTTCCTGACCGTCTCTAAATTTATTCCAAACAGTCCCCACTATCTCAGACCTTCTCAAAGCCTCAATTTTTTTTACTACTACTTTTTCGTTTCTCCTTTAAACACAATTTTTATCTCATTTTTTTCGAATACACCTTCTCGAAATATCCGACCAATCGTCGTAACGAATATTTCCGCCTCGGGATAACCAAGTGAAATAACGCTGACTTGTAATTCTACTCTTGGATCTGTCAAACTGGAGGCTAAGCACGAAAATACCTTAAAGGCACCAAAATTATCAGCTGGTGATCCCGCTGTCTCCAACCTCGGAAATTCCCTGGTCGTCATTCTGTCACGAAGCTAAACCCGTGTTCTGCCTACTTTCAGTTTCAGAGAGAGAAAAAAAGAATTTTAAATCCGCACTTTACAGATAATTTTTGCCTAAGACAAACGACAGAACGAAACTGAAGTGGGAGATTAAGTTATTTACTTCTTCTTTGTTGCTACACTTTCTTCTGAGATCGAAGAGAATTTTTTTTTTGCATTACAAGAGTAACTCAAAAAGTAAATGCACTTTGTTTTAATAGTACATGTTTACTGTACGACTTTCTTTTCTCCAAGCGGTTAGAGTGCACCATTGTATTTGTTTGTGACAGATTCTCTGCGCTGCTGTGAAGTAAACGTGTTTGCACCATTACCTGTTTTCGTCACGGAAGAGGACTGAATCGTATCACGATTCATACGTGGTCTTAAACGAAACATTTCTGGCGATGAAATCAGGATCCATCCAGCCTATGGTATGAACACTCAAAATTCAAATGAAAATGACATCAAGTGTCATTCCTCTGCAGTAAAAGCGATGTTCAGATTTATTTTGACTCACAAGGGCAAATTCTCGTATCGTCTCCTGGAAAAGGTAATTTTTAACCCACTTATATAAGCTTTAAGACGACTTCCATTCAGTAGTGACCAAGTGGCGAAGGAAACGGTCACTTGTTGTTCAACCAAAAACATATTTTTCTCAAGTTTGCCGGATATAACCAAATTACAACAGCATTTGTACGGACATAGAGTGTAAAACTTCGAATGTAAGGTTAATTTTGATAAATTAATAATTAAATGTCGTATTTAGCACATTGAAAATGTCTTTGAAGCTCCATACTACTACGATATAACGACAACAAACGTATATAGAGCAGATACTTTATGTGAAGGTAAAGATACTGTTAAGGAAGACATTACCTTCATCACACTATGCCGTCGAATCGTGTGACGTCATTCTGAAACGAATTTTCCATCTAAACCTTCATGTAAGACCTGAAACAATGAAGAAAATTTATTGAGAAATGAATATAAAACAAACCACCGTTATTTTCAGAAAATAGTCATTTGATATAAAAAGAACATGAAATATCATAAGGAATAATTTTGTGGCGACGATTTTACGTGTACACATTTCGACAAATAGCAAGGTCTTCTTTGGAAGTGGTGAAAATTCTGTCTATACGGGGTAGAAACTAGGCTGTCAGTTTTCAGACGTCAAGCAGCGAACTGCGTCAGGTCGCACCCGTCACGCACGTTAAGACAATGGTCAGTGCTTTGTTTAGTGCACTTGATTACGGTTGAGCTCATTTTAGTGTTTGTAAAGCTTGATAATAAGTTCATTTAGTAAGGCGCTCGATAGGATTGTATGTATGGTTTATAGAGGAACGATAACGTTACAGATTACACATTCATTAGGTCGACAACATTCACTTATGGTCCATTAGAAGGAAAATTCAAATAAACAAAAAGCAATTGATTTACAAAAAGAAAAATGTTACTCCAATTCTTCAGGAAAAAAACAGATCACTGCAATTTTTTTAATGTGATGTCACGTGTTGGGATCCGTATAGAAAGGAACTGTAGTGTAGGTTTTTTTAAAAAATGATGAACTACGAGGATATTTTACAGAATTTATTGATTATTTAACTGTACATGGACAATTAAAATACAAAATACAGAGTTCAGTTGGCCTGGCAAAACAATCTGATCCCTTAATCTCAAGTTGAACATGGTCTACGGTAATTCCCTCAGGCGCGTCAAGGATTGAGATACTTGTCAGTTACCTTGCGTTGATGTCGGGCCGTTATCGTGTGGCACCATCGATCTCTCCGAGTCCTCTCGAATCTGCAAGCTTGGGACTGCACGTCCGTCGCTGGCGACGGTTTGTCCCTCAGTGCCTATACTTTTCTTTTCAGCCCCCTCACTGGATGTCAAAAATCGATCGTCTCGATCATCTTCGGATCGGTCTTTCCTGAACAAAGAAATGTGATTGGTTCAGGCAGTCACGTGTTAATTCAATTTTCTGGGATTTTCAGAAAGACGTTTCCCACGGTGCGACAGTCCAGGCAACTTCCGAGGGTCAGTAACCTACATGTCCAATTCTAGACTGAAGGGATTATCTCCCCTCCCCCAGTTATTTTTCACACTATTAACGCACCGGGAGTAGTTTTGACGCTCTTAAGGTGCTCAGAGAATTTCGTGTCGGGAGTATTTATGCTTCTCTAAAGGCACCCGAAGGGGGTGGGGTGTTTGTGTGATGGAATTACCATTCTCTCTGCATAGGTAGGTTAAATCACTTCTTGACTAGAGATTAATCTAGAATTAAATACTTTTTCGGGTTTTTATATAAATCGGTACACGTAAAATGGCGAAGACATTCCTAGTAATAAGGTAAAATAGCAAAATGACAAAAAAATGATATAAATATCACCTAAATTTCTGTAAACTGTATTGTTTGGTTATGTCACTGTTTTGTTTTTTTAGCACCTTAAGAAAGGAACCAAGTTTCTATTAGCGTTGTGTGGTATCATCACATAATTGTTACTGTTATTTGGCTATTTTATCTCATTATTATATTTAAAAAACAAATGTATTTTTTTAGGGTAACAGACTACATGAGGGTGATCCACATTGAGTAACTCCCCTTTAATATCATAGGAAGGGATTTGAAAGGGGGGATGCGGAAGGGTAGAGGAAGATAGCCAAGGGTAACTAGGGCCTCCGGGCTATAGTTTAAGGATCCTACCCTGCATTCGCCTACATCACGTAGGTCGGGCATTGGGTACTTGTCGCACGCCGCCCTTCCGATAGCGGGAGAAGAGGTTGCTGTTCCCTTCTCCGTACCTCAACCAGTTTAGGAGGCAGCTGGCCGACTGTTCCAATGGGAATTCTCTCGCAGGTGAACCTACCCAGAGAGCGAAACCCAGGTGTACGAAATGTGGTGAAATTTGATCAAAGGGTGTATATGTTTGTGCGGAACATGCAAACACACTTCATTATTAGACTGCCTTTCATTCATTACAAACTCTGCTGGGTTGAACATAAAAATTTAGTCTTATACGACTCAAATATATATTTTTGTAATTAAGCAAAAATATTGGATTTCCAATTGCGTTATTTCAAAATATGTTTGTCACGTTAATGTTTCGTTACTATCAGTAGAACGATCGTTTGAAAAACAAAATCGACAGTTTTGAAATATTTTGTAGACCTCTAATTTAAGTCGAAAATTAATTACAAAATCACAGCAGTAGGTATTTCAAATATCTACCACGCTTTCGTTTATCATATCATTTGTGGTCGTGACAGTGCATAATTGAAATTTTCATGAGCTATAATGTCAGGAACGTTAAGAACAGTTTTGTGTTGTATGTATAAACATTTCAACTTAGCCAATGGTTTAATACACCAGTCAGTACTAAAATGGGCGAAAAAGTTTTAATTGTTTATTCGGGTAGACATTTTAAGCTCTATCATAAAATATGAAATGCTGCGAAAAACAATAAAAACATTTACAAATAATGTTTACTGATATGAATTCCCATATTAGAAACAAAAGGGAAAAAATGAAAACTTTGATTATGTGTGCATATTTTTAAATGGTTGTCGCTAAAATATTTATTTCAGAGTCAATAAACGATTACATTCTATAAATATTTAATCATTAAAATTTATAAATCATAGATTTTAATTCTAATTAAAACATACATCTTATTTCTTCAAAATGTTGCGTAAGTTAAATTCGTGACGATTTTATAGATACATTTTTATGAAACATATTTAGAATAAAAATGAGTTTAACGAAATCAGGTTTAAAAAGAATTTCAGTGCGGAATTTTAAGAACTATTATTATTAAACACAAGGATCTGTAAAAACAACAAACACAGCAATTATTGGAATAATACTAAGAGATAAAAGACAAATTTTCCAGTTATTTAAAAGTTTACTATAGTAAATTTTAAAATTAATTTAATAAATAATATTTATATTCATAATTTAAATTGCTTAAAATTAGTAATACTTAATTTGAAGAATACAAAGCTTGCGAACAACAGCGTTATTATTTAAAATGATTGAAAATACACGTACACACGTGAGCACGTTATAGAAATGTAATTTTTAAAGAACGAAATGTTTTATAAATATCCATTATGCTTAGGAAATATTTCACCAAACGTAAATATTATTCATAACCATGTATCACTATGGTGAAACGCGGGAGTTTTACTTACTTGTTTCCTTACAACAATTACAATACTTTAAATATACGTTTTAACAAATAAAATTGTTCTGCATAAATTAAATATTTCTCGGCAAAATGTTTAAATACTGTAAAAAATATCGGTTATTTAATAAATATTATTCCAATTATTACGTATTTCTTAAAGCCTCACAAGCTTGATTCACTCGATTTTGCACTAATAATATATTAATGAAATCTGAAAATTTCTTTGCGTGGTTTGCTTACTTCCTCTACAATTACAATAATTTCGTTTTTCACCTAAGAGAAATTTAATCGGTGATTTATTTTGAAGAAATGGCCACATACTACAGGAAATGTATTTAAATTGTTAAACGAGATTTAGAAATAAGAATAATAAAAGTATAGCTATACAATCTTAAGAATAGGAGCAACTTTATCCCAAATTAGTTTACGTATGACTTACAATTGGCTAAAAGAAAAGCACTGAGGGGTTCAGACACCACTGGACGTGAGTCAGGTTCAAAGGCATCGCTAGCGGTCTCACTGGAGTAGACAGAAATTTGTGGGTTAACTCCTTTAAGAGTTGATCGGACTTGAGAACAGAGCTCTGATTGCTGCTCTACTTTCCTGGAGTGGTTTCTGTTACAAACGTAGGGATCATTATTCCTCATAGACAATGGAATTTAGTAATTTCAAACTTAAATAGTACCGTGTTCGAGCGCGATTTCTAAAATAATTTATTTGAGTGCGTAGTTAAAACAATTACACTGTCAGATCAGATCAACAACTATAGCTGTACTCAGTGTTTGATCTTAATGTTACAAGTGTGGACCTTTCAGGTAGTGTATTGGGGATGAACTCATCAACACTGCCGAAAGGTATTTTGCTAAGTTTTTTTATCGCTTATTTTTAGGAAATTTACGAATAGGCGGAGGCTACCTTTGGGGGGTGCCTTCACATATCTCTGGTTTTTTGAACTAAGGTTCCCACATGCCGAGGCACCTCGGCCTGTTTTGAGAGGTGTACGTGCCGGGGTCGCAGACCTTGGGCATACGGTAAGAGTTGTCCGCTATTCCTATTGGAATAGTCGGCCAGCTGCCCTCAAACCGGTCAAGGCACGGCGAGGGGAAAGCTGCGACCCCACAACTAACAGCTCCCCCGCCATCGGAAGGGCGTGGGAAAAGTACGAAAGGCCCGAACTACCTGATGCAGATTTTTCTAGGGTTTTCCCTGCATCACTTTTAAGCGAATAGTCGGGTAGGATCCTTAAACCATAGCCCGGGGGACCTGGTTAACGGCTACCATCAATTCCCACTTTCAAATTCCTTCCTATGCTATTAAAGGGGAGTTGCCACCATGTGGATAACCCTCTTGTAGCCTGTTACCCATAAAAAAAAGAAAGAATAGCAGCACGGGTTGATTGAACATTTCGATTACAAACAAATAGAAATTTATTTACTAAAACAAAATAGAAACTTCTTCCTTCCATAGATATTTCTAAATAAAATGTTGTGAGACATGTTTTTGACTTATGTGCGCGTTTACATTACTATGAAAATCACGAGATGTGATCTATATTTTTAATTCATTGCGAAAAATGAAAAATTTAACGATATTAATTAACTTTTTATTTACTCATTACAGAAACAATTAAAACATTTTTTATATTTCCGTGGTGATTTCTGCATTGTTACTGACGTTTGAGAGCGCCGCTTCGTTACTAAGGAAACGTTGTAGCCAGCGTCAGTCCACAGCAAACGTCGAGCAGAAATGTTCGGGCAGATTCTCATCAGCAATCACCATAAAACTTCTAACGTTATACAATCAAATAAATACATACTTGAGAAGAAATGAGCCACAAGTTGCATTTCGATAAAGACACGTCGTCATGATGAATTTACACAATCCAAGTACGGCGACTTAATGTAAAAGGATTAATCATTCCTGTTAATTAAACAGAATATACTTATCTAATAATATAATCTTAATTTCCAGGTTCGCTACGAATTCCAATTCATCGCAGCAGTTAAATGAAAAACTTACATTAACTTGAATATCGTACTAATTCTACTCAGCAGTTTCGATGCTTTTTGTTAATCCTCAGTACATATAAATCATCTACCTCGCTAAGATCTACTCGTGGCCACTGATAACTATGAGAACTCAGGTAAGTCCACACTTGTAACATTTGTCCGTAACTTCATCATAGACTGTAAATTATCTCTAATTGTCCGTAATATTAGGTTTTAAATAGTATCACATTGATATATATATAAGTAGTGTCTGTTTATATTATATTCACTCCGCACTTCAAGTATCTATAAGTTGCATAGATTTACTGTGTAGAAGTAGAACTGTTTACATTATTCTGGGAAGTATTTACCATTATAATTTCTCATATTACAGCTCTGACACTTTAATATTTATGCCAGGATTTCGTTACGAATTAGGGCTATTTTCTTTATTTAAGTGTTCGTAATATATAATGGTAGTAAATGTCAATCCAGGAATACAGTTTAATGAGTAATGATATAGCAAATATCATTTGTGAGCAACATGCTGGTATTATTATTAGGAATGAAAAAAATGAATTAAACGTTTAACTTCAGTGAATTTTATCGAATAATTTCTCAGTATTAATACGTAAATAAACGCAATTGATCTCAACCAAATAAAGTTGAAATTGATTAGATTAGCTAAGATTATATTAGTTCCATTAGTTCTCTGTTTAGGAAATAGGTAAAGTCAGAAAGGATATTACTTACAATTGATAAGTGGTGATAAACTAAATAACAGTCAAAGCAGAATCAATATTTGAACTTATTTATAATTGACATTGTGACATTTGCTAAAGTTATTCGTTTGATATAATTACATTTTAATAGTTTTTTAAAGTTATTCATTTTTCTGCTGCCTAGTCAAGAAACCTCCTTAGTTTCAGTCACGTGAACGTTATGTAATATTGCAATACTGTGGATATTGCTATAAACAATTTTGCAGATTACTTAAAATTAGCAGCTCTAGTATAATTGGATGAAAAGAGCAGTTATCAGAATGAGGAATATCGAATTAAATAAATAATTATATTTAAAGTTATGTTGATTTCAAGAAATATAAAAAATTCTTAAGCTACAGGGTAGAAGCGACAAAAAAGATTTTTAATAAGGAAAAGGAGTGACGCTATTCGTGAACAAAGTAACTTTTCATTGTGTTTGTGGGTTTAAATGTATAAATATACGCAATAGATGGCAACGATAGGAGGAACAAATGGGAAAGTGGTAACGATCGGTACCCTTAGATTATGGAATCAATTATGCATATTTTACTATAATGAATATTTGCGTTTGATGGATAGATTAATACTTACATCTCTAGTTTTATTGCAGTTGAATGGACAATTATGAGAAGAATAAATAAATAATTATGTTTTTAATATTTGACATTTATATGTCATATTAATTACGGAGTATTCGAATAATTTCATTAAAATCCGTTCTTTAATATTGGAAGTTTTAAATATAACATTTCTGCTTCTACATGCGAAATCTTTTACAATTTATATTTACAATGCAACGTCTACATTCGTATGGAATATTTTCCTGAAGATGATGTTTCTACTCGACCATGCATTTAGTAATATTTACATACAACTGTTGACGAAGATGCGTCTTGAATCCACGAACGTGACTCACAAGAACACGGATCACCGCAACCAGGGAGTTTGAAAAGCTTCGAAATATTCGTCATGCCAACTGAATTCCGTAGATTTTGGGGACACTTCAAGATTAATATCACCTTCTTCAGTTCATCGTCTAAAAGAAATTTCACGGACATATAAGACAAGAGACAATCCCGAGCTTCAAGAAAGAAAATATATCATAAAAATTTATTTTGTTTATGATAAGTGCGTTGTGAAAATGTATACTCAGATCACAAGTAGTTAGATCAGATTTGTGCCGGTGTGGAGCTTCACTCTGTTGAATTTAAATGAATGGTCCATTATAATTGCAGTAATATTCATATAAGTCTCTGGCAGATGTTACAAGTGTGGCCCTTTCAGGTGGTGTGCGGAGGAATTCTTCCAAAGCTTGATGATGTGAAGGAGGGCTGCTTACCTGTTGGGAGTTACTGAAGAGAATAATTCGAAGACCAGTGACATCTGAGATCCTGCAAGCTGGTGCTAAAAACGCAGCAGTAAATGAGGTACGTAGTTAATTTAATACTATTTTATGACTACTATTATTATTTATATTATATTAATAAATATATGATGAATTGCTATTGTAAGTGTTTTCACTGCTACACTACAATTCAAAAAAATTTATTAAATATTTGATTTTAATATGTTGTAGAATGTTTCAGTTTAAACTTCCATATGCAACCATATTATTCAATTATTTAAACTATTACAGCACAACTATTTATTCATATTGTTTCTTTACAGTCATCGCTCTGCACATTTATTCACATGACGTTCACAAATCGAAATTTTTGAAGATCATGAAGATTAATTCCAAGTTCAGCTTCGATTTGCCCCATGCCACACCAGAACGTCTATATTAGTGTCATAATCCACGCTACTAAATGAGGTACGTCCACACTTGTAACGTATGTCCGTAACTTCGTACAGGATTAGTATTACTCGGCGTCTGAGCAATTGACCATTAGGAGATGTATCAATTACATTCACTACGCACTTCATCAGCAGCAGCATTAGTGTTATTCTGATAGGCAGGTTATAATCGAGAAGAAATGAGCCACTAGTTTCATTTCGACAAAACCACATCGTCATGTTAAAGTACGCGTTCAAGATACGGCAACTTGCTGTAAAAGGTTTAATCATTGTTGATAATCAGAAACAATATACTAATTTAATGAAAAAATATTAATTTACAGGGGGCGCTGCGACGTACAATTCATCTCGGCTGTTAGATGAAAAATTTTCTCTAATTCTATTCAGCAGTTACGATGATAATTACACAGATCATCAGTACATATAAATCATCTACATCGCTAAGATCTACACGTGGACGCTGATAACTAAGAGAAACCAGGTATGTCCACACTTGTAACATTTGTCCGTAACTTCATCATAGACTGTAAATTATCTCGAATTGTCTGTAATATTTGGTTTTAAATAGTATCATATAGATATATAATAATAGTCTCTGTTTATATTATATTCACTCCGCACTTCATGTAGCTATAAATTTCATTGATTTACTGTGTAGAAGTAGAACTGTTTACATTAATCTGGGAAATATTTACGATTATAATTTCTCATATTACAGCTCTGACAGTTTAATATTTATCAACATTTCTCTACGAATTAGAGCTATTTACTTTATTAAGCCCACGTTATATATATAGGTGATTAATGTTGAAATACGAAGAAAGTAAAATGAGTAATGATAAAACAAATGTCATTTTTGAGCAATTTGCTACTAT
The DNA here is from genome assembly GCA_037074705.1 of Zhengitettix transpicula. Lineage (NCBI taxonomy): Eukaryota > Metazoa > Arthropoda > Insecta > Orthoptera > Tetrigidae > Zhengitettix > Zhengitettix transpicula. The sequence goes on along the minus strand of CM073591.1, from coordinate 179,504,529 downwards.
TACCTGATTTAGGAATGAAAAAAATGAATAAAACTATTTATTGTGTAAATCAACCAACGTTTCTCAACCGTGTATTTTACAGAATAAATTATCAGGCTAAATATCTAAATAATAGTAATAGATCTCAACAGTAAGAATTTCAGGGTGATAATTAACTAAAAGACAGTGGATGTAGAATCAGTAATTAAATATATCAGTAATTGGAAAACGAGGTTGAATTCATACAATTTTAATTTACTTCTTTGGAATTGAAACAGGAAAATATCAGGGTTACCTGTAATACAAACATACGTTGTGATGAATGTTTACTTTTATTGTTTACGCAAGATTATTTCCGTATTTCTGATTTTCGCAAGATTAGTTTCGTGTTTCCTTAACATTAATGGCATTCATAAGATATAGTTACATTTTATTAGATTTCAAGTTACTAAATGATTTGCTATGTTTTTGAGAGAGTGTAAGGAGAATTTAAGACATCTCGTTTATGTAATATTGACAATGAACCTTTGCATTTCTAGGATTTAGTCCCGAAAACTCATAAGTTTCTCTTACTTAAATTTTTATTTTTTCTCTGTACTTATATTTCCAGAGTAAAGCCAAATTATCAGAAAATGTAATATCAATATTTTAATATGATTTTATTCCTATGTTGATATAGTGACGAAGAAATATACATGATATTCAGGAAAGATTTATCTTGTACTTCAGGGTAGAATCGACATGAAACTAATTATTATATAAGGAAACAGAGTGAAATTATTCCTGTTCAAAGTATATATACCCGAAGAGACTATATTATATATCTGATTAATATATTACAAAAAGTTTTCATTGTATTTGTGTTATTACATGCAAAAATATACGCAATATTTGGCAACTATAGGAAGTACAAATGGGAAACTGGTTAAAATCGAAACCCATAGAATAAAGAATCAATTCTGCGCATACTACTTTAATGAATATTGGAGTCTGAGGATTGAGAGATTAAAACTTACATCTCTTATTGCATTTATGGCATTTGAAGTGCCGAATTATAAAAGAAAAATCAACGGACAATGGTTATGTTTTAATAATCAACTCATAGATGTCATACTAATTATTGAGTATTCTTAATATTCGGATAATTTAATAAGTTCATTAAAAACCTTTTTTTAATATTCGAAGTTTTATATATAACAGTTCTGCTTCTACATACAAAATCTACTACAATTATTATTTACAATGAAACATTTACATACCTATGGAATATTGACCGGAAGATTTTGTCGTTCCTATTTCACCATATATTTGGTAATTCTTCACATACAACAGTTGACGAAGATGCGTCTTGAATCCACGAACGTGACACACAAGAACACGGATCACCGCTTCGAAATATTCGTCATGCCAACTGAATTCCGTAGATTTTGGGGACACTTCAAGTTAAATGTCACCCTCTTCAGTTCATTGTCTAAAAGCGATTTCGCGGACATATAAAACGAGAGACAATCCCGAGCTTCAAGAAAGAAGATATATTATTAAAATTTATTTTGTTTATAAGTGCGTTGTGAAAATGTATACTCAGATAACAACTAGTTAGAACAGATTTGTGACCGTGTGGAGCTTCACTCCGTTGAATTTAAATGAAAGGTCCATTATAATTGCAGTAATATTGATATAAGTCTCTGGCAGATGTTACAAGTGTGGCCCTTTCAGGTGGTGTGCGGAGGAATTCTTCGAAAGCTTGATGATGTGTTGGGAGTTACTGAAGAGAATAATTCGAATACCTGTGACTTTTCTGTGATCCTGCAGACTGGTGCTAAAAACGCAGCCGTAGATGAGGTACGTACTTGATTGAATACTATTATTATTTATAGGATATTATTAATAATTAATTTATAAATTTTTGTAATTGTCTTCTCCACTACACTACATTACAATAAAATTCATTAAGTGTTTGCTTTCAATATTTCGTTGAATTATTCAGTTTAAACTTGCATATGCACACAAATTACTCAATTATTTAAACTATTACAGTACAACTATTTATTCATAGTGTTTATTGGCAGTCGTCGCTCTGCACAATTCTTCAAAGGACGTTTACAAATCGAAAATTTTGAAGATCATGAAGATTTATTAAAAATCCTATATTGATAGCAGTCCATGGCTCAGCTTCGATTTGCTGCATGTAACACTACAACGTCTAAATTAGTGTCATAATCCACGCTACCAAAAAGAGGTATTTCCATACTTGGAACATTAGTCCACAACCTTGTATTTCATTAGTATTACTCGGCATCCTAATTATTACCTTTTAACTTGTGTTAGCGATTACATTTGAAAGTACTTTGAGCAATTAAATAGTAGGAGCTGTATAAATAACATTCACTACACTCTTTATCATCAGCAGAATTAGTGTTCTTCTGATAGAGTGGTTTTCACGTGGTATCTGTCTATTATCTCCTTCCTTTCACCATCCTCTTCATGTTTGATATTTTGCGCTTCCTTGATATCAGCTATTACCTTGTGTCTCCTCATCTCTTACCTATAACTAGATTTTTCATAGGTACCATTAGTAAGCAGTCCCGTCTCACTTCTTAGCCTATTCATTTATTCTTCCTTTCTCTTATAATATCTAGGAGCCTTTTTTCTTACCAATACTTTTCAGTACTTCTTAAATTGAAGCTTTTAACCTCCCCTTATTTTTATTTACAAATGTTACGACTTCATGGTCATTATTGACCACTGTGTCGCGCACCAACCAAAACTACCATCACAACAAATTCCCAAAAAAAAGTATCCTAGAACTAATTATATAATTTCTTTTAAGAACTTATTCTTAAACATGTAAAACATATTGATGCCTTTATCCTCCCCTTACTTATTTATTATCTTTATAAATATACCTTAAATTGATAAAATTGGCAACAACTCGCAGCAGAATATAGACATGGAAATATTGGTCATGCAATAAAAGTGAAAAGATCTTAAGATATTAAGGGCATCATAAAAACAGTAACAAAATCGATAAGAGAGATTCGTTGAAGCACGACAAAAGAAATTACAAGTTGTCCAGTTTCGCCATAAAAATGGAGAGGACACTAAAAACAACTGTCTCATTATTCAGCCGGAAAAAAAATCACTGATCGGAATATGAATACTTTATAAATATATATAAAAAAATGCAATTAACACAGACGATTAATGAAAAACTTCTCCAGAGCCAGTAATCGATATATTCCGATTAAGGTAATCGATGCTTGGAATCCAACTCTGACAACTCACATTATTTCAGGTATTATAAGGAAATGACGTGTATATCCTTCGAACGCACCGCCCAGACCTGAAAACCAAGTGGAATCGCATAAACGAACAAGAGCATCGAACAACCTGCCAGATGGGCCAGGAGCAGTGGGTAGTGGGTAACAGCGATTGAGTGATTGGACTATAGGCAGGGAAACATTCCGGCAGAAGTTGTAACGGTTAACGAGAATATCTGCCAATCACAGATACATGATTAAAAGTCCAAATGTCAATGTAACCGAACCGTTAGTAAAGTCAAAGTTTTCGTGGCTTCCCCTACTTCCATGATGTCTGTCTTTAATATAAGTCATCGCCGCCATATAAATTACATACCCCAGCACTTGTATCACCCAAACTTCCTGATTATCAATTTGATCATTCTGTATCCTCGTCCGTTACCAGAATCTTCAATTCGTTCCTCTCCTTGTCCCAATTATCATCAGTTTGGAAAACAACAACAGTAATAATGTTCTTGAAAACTGGTAAACTTCCCGCAGTACCATCTTTTTACAAGTTGATAGTGTATTGTAAAACGTTCCTACTGTATTTCAGTCGTTCTCTCAGCCAATTGAAAAATCAAGGATTAATTTGACACATTTCCCTCAGTAAAACATCAAAATAATTCCAATTCTTGGCATATGATGGCAAACGATATAATAAATCTAATAAAAATTGGGGAGTTAGTGTCAAAAAACTAGAAAATCGAACCTGAACCTTACGGTATAAAACTGATTTCAGGGATTGTCGAATACCGTGGTAGGTTTAGAAAAGTTGAAATACGTTGAAGAATATATTATCTTAAAAAATGTATGATATATTTCCCTAACGTGTTAACCAGATCGTTCTTGGCTTCAGAAAGATGTATGAGAGCAAATTGTTCTAGATGTAACACCTGACGTACGAACAGATGAGTACCTAGTAGCATTAGCTAATGTAATATGCTCCTCCAAAATAAAGTATATTTCCAAGATTTCTAGGAGATTGCGAGAATATATATTTTTTCAATTAGCAGTGACGATGTAGATGAAACAACAACCAACTGCAAATGAATTGAAATTAACAACCAGTCGATAAATATAAATATGATAAAGCTACCTAACGTCATAATCTCAAATGTGTGACCAATCATTTTTATGACCTATTACTCAGGAAATTAGGAAAATATGGTATAACTCCTGCCTCAAAGAGAACTGGAGTCAGACCGAACACCATAGTAGCAAACATAGATGTGTGAAGCAATAGTATTAGCAACCAGTCATGTGAGACACAAGTGGGAAGAAGCAAAGAAAACATGAGCTCCCAAGTCCCTAAGATAAGATATTCCCCGATATTATCCACACAAATTTCTGACAACAGTGAGGACGAAGATTTCCCTAGCCTGTAGAATAGAATTCCAAGTTTTTCAGGCCGTTTTTCATAGAATGGTTTCATACATTGTCAAATGTCAATTTATGTACTCTAAGGATGTTTTAGAAAGCATTCCTTAATTCGTACCGATTTTCCTACATCTCCACACATTCAAGCCCTCCTTTCCAAATCTCAGACGACATTCACGATCCCAAAACCATTTCCGTAAAACATCAAACGTTCTTTACATAACCTAAAATATCATTGTTCATTTTATCCTACTTGTTTAATGAAACTATCTTAATTTCCAGGTGGCGCTGCGACTTTCAATTTATGGCAGATGTTAAATGAAAAGTTTATCCTAATTCTATTCAGCAGTACATATAAATCATCTACCTCACTAAGATCTACACGTGAACGCTGATAACTATGAGAACCCAGGTAAGTCCACACTTGTAACATTTGTCTGTAACTTCATCATAGACTGTAAATTATCTCGAATTGTCCTTAATATTAGGTTAAAAATAGTTTCACATTGATATATAATAGTAGTATCTGTTTATATCATATTCACTGCGCACGTCTAATAGCTATAAATTACATTGGTTTCCTGTGTAGAAGTAAAACTGTTTACTTTATTCTGGGAAATTTTTTTTTTCTAATTTCTTATTTTACAGCGCTGTCACTTTAATATTTTTTAGTATTTCCCCAAACGTGGGGACTAAACTGTAATTTTAATATAATTAATCTTATAGACATCCATAACCATGATTTAGGCTCCAATCTAGGTATTTTGCGCTATTTTTATGTAATTCAGCTCCACTCACCCCAACATTATTCTCTCATCCGAAGCCAATAGGGGTTGTAATTGAACACACAATATATTAAAAAGTATTATGAGGGTCTTAGATCCTGCAAAATATTCATTCTACGGAAATAACGACAGGTTAGTATTTTTGAATTTATCTACCCCACCCACCTCCAACCAAACCTTTCGCGGTGCATAATTTGTAAAAATAAACTTGGCGACATCCAATAACTTCGATTTGTTTTGAATATTGGTTATTTTTGCGTTATTTTCTTAAAACACCCCTCCATCCCCAGGACTAAGCGTCCTGCCTTCTCGTGCCGAAAGGTGTTGAAATTATACACAAACATCATTGGTAGAGTTACTGTCAATTTCATTGGCCTATGACAAATATTTATTCCACACAATTATCAACCGTTTAACATGTTTGAAAATTTACACCCCCGCCAAACTCTCGTTGGGGCAGTTAAACGGTAAGTCTATTGTCATAAATAAATTAATTGACAACCATAACTCTGGTTACGACTCCAATCTCGATTATATTTGGGTAATTTTTATTTTCTTCCACTAAACCCCTTCCCCTACGGGGACCTCTCCTCCCAATGCTGTAAGAAGTCGAAATAACACGCGAATAACATGTAGAGAAATTTTATAAATGTCATAGTATATTTATTCATAATATATTTATTCGACGCAGAATTCAGCCAGTTAACTTATTTTAAAACATATTTCCTCCAACCACTTCTATCCAAACCCTCCCACCCCAGCCCACCCCCGCACGTTACCCAGATTGTCTTGAATGAACTCAGTGACATCCATTATTTTTTTATTTGACTTGAATCTCGGTTGTTTACGCGTTATTTTATTGTAACCCCCACCACCCCACCCATAAACATGCTTTGACCTCATAACGCAAAGGGTTAACATTTTACACACACAAGATCGGTAAAAGTACTATACACCTAATTAACCCTGAAAACTATTTATTCCATGCAAATATCGACCGTTTAACATGTTCGAAAAATTTCAGCTCCGTCGACGTTTGGGTTTAAATAGACTATAGAATGTCATTATTAATCTCAGCGACATCCTTAACTCTGGATTTGACTCTAAGTTCGGTTGCTTTCGCGTTATTTTCTTGTAATGCCCGTCCACACCCACCATAAAGATGCTCCTTTCCCATGCTGTAAGGGGTTGCAATTATACTCTGATAAAAGCTGTAAAAACACTATTAATATCTTTGACCACTATAAATATTTATTCGACTCAAATATCGGTTGTCTTAAAATGTTAGAATATTTCAACCCACCACCCTGATCGTGCACCCCTCTCACACTGAAAGGGGGTGAAATTTTACATCCATAGAAATACTATCAACGTCAATGGCCCTGTCATTTATTTATTCCTCGATAATATCGACGAATTAACATGTTTGAAAAATTCCACTTAGTCCATTCCGAGCCCTGCGGATTAAACGGCCAATTAAATGTCATAATCAAAATCAGTGACATCTATACCCCTAGATTCCGTTATTTTTATGTAATGCAATTGCACTCCAAATCTAAGGGGAGTTCCCCAAACGGGGTTGAAATTAATCACGGAGAACATATAGAGAAATTTTATTAATTTCAATGATTCCGAAATATATTTATGCGAAGCAAAAAACTGCCGGTCAACATGTTTTTAGATTTCGAACCCTCGCCCACCACCGCCCAACACCTCCCAACCCTCGCGAAATTGAGTAAATCTTCATAAATACACGCAGCGACATCCATTTCCTTAGATTTGACTCGAATCTTGGTTGTTTTCAGGTTATTTTCTTGTAAGTTCCCTCCACCTCCATCCCCAACCATGCTCATCCCTCGTGTCGCAAGAAGGGTTTAAACTTTACACACGTAACATGGGTTGAAATTCTGAAAATCTATTTAACCCTGAAAAAGATTAATTCATCTCTAATTTGAGTCGGGATTCCTTGTCTCAATAAATCCACCGCCGACCACCTTCATCCCTCGGAGTTATATGTTCAATTAAATGTCATAATTAAACTCAGCGACAATCATAATCTTGTATTTGACTCTAATCTCGGTTTAATTCGCGTTATATATTTGTAACAACGGTCAACCCCCCAAACTCCTGCGGTGAGCTCTCTCCCAATCCCGAAAGTAGTTTAATTTGAAATCGGAGAACGTAACGTGAAATTTAATTAATCTCATTGTTCCAGAAATATCTTTATTCGGAGCATTACTCATTTCAAAATATTTACTCCCACTCATGTCGCTAGAGGTTGAAATTTTAAAAACATAAAATGGGTAGAAATACTAAAAATATAAGTAACCCTGAAAAATATTTATTCCTCGCAAATATGACAGTATAAAACATGTTTGGAAAATTCCATTCCCGGTCCCTCTGGGGTTACAGTGCCAATTAAATATAATTTAAGTCTGCGACATCCAGAACCTTGGATTTACCTACAATCTCGGTCGTATTTGTGCTATTTTATCGTATCTTTTTATAACCCCGCCCTTAAGGGTGCTCTACTGCTAAGCCCGTGAGGGTATTGAAATTATGCTCAGAGAATATGTAGAGAAATTTTAAGAATCTCATTGATCCAGAAAAATATTTAGTCGTCGAAAAATTCCGTAGATTAACATGTTTAACAATTTCCAACCCCGACCACCCCCGTCCCTGGGAGGTTAATTGCTAGTTGAATGTCACAATTTATCTCAGCGTTGTCCATAACTTTTGGTTTGACTCCAGTCTCGGGTGTGTTCGAGTTATTTATTGTAACGCCCCTCCACCCCAACACGAAGGGTGGTGCTTTACCCTGTTATAAAACGTTGAAATCAGATACATTGGTACAAACACTATTAATTACTTTTACCCTGAAAATATTTATCCGACTCAATAATTAGCCGTGTTAGGATGTATGAAAATTTCCACCCCTAACCACCCCCGCTTGAGGGACTTAAACGTAAATTTAAATATCATAATTAAACTCACTGACAACGATAACCCTGGATTTGAATCCAATCTCGATTGTGTTTGCGTTATGTTTATATAAATACAACTCCTCCCCCTCCCTTAAGGGTGATCTACTCCAAATCCCTAAAGAGGTTAATATTATATACATGTAACATATAGAGAAATTTTAAGAATCCCAGTGAAACAGAAAATATTTATAAGCTGTTTAACATGTTTGAAAATTACAACCCCGGTTCACCCCCATTTGGGGGAGTTAAACTGTAAGTTTAATGTCATAATTAAACACAGTGACAAATATAACCTCGGATTCGACTCCAAATTCAAATGTGTTTGCGTATTTTTTCATGTAATGCCACTCCAACCCCAACCTTTAAGGGTGCATTATTCCCACGCATGAAAGAGGTTGAAATTATACACAGAGAACATGTAGTGAAATTTGACGAATTCTATTGATCCCGGATTTTATTGATTAGACGCAAAAGTCGGCTGGTTAGCATGTTTGAAATTTTCTTTCCTCGCCCAGACCCTCTCACCCCCGCCAACCCTCATCCACCCTAGCGGTTCCCGTAAGGTCTTCCGCTACCCATGCCGAAAGGGGTTGCCAAGTGGTAGAAATCGATACCCATAGAATAAAGTATAAATTCTGCGCATATTACTATAACTAATATTGGAGTAGGAGGATTGATAAATTAAAATTTACATCTCTAGTTTTATTGCAGTTTAATGCTGATTTATCAGAAGAAGAAATAACAATAAATAAATGATTATGTTTAAGGAATTTAAACTGTCATATTAATTACTGGGTATTTTTAATATTAGGATAATTTAATAATCTCATTAAAATCCATTCTTTAATATTCGAAGTTATAAATATAACAGTTCTGCTTCTACATGCGAAATCTTTTAAATTTTCTATTTACAATCCGACTTTTACATTCGTATGGAATATTTTCCTGAAGATGATGTTGTTTCTACTCCACCATGCATTTAGTAATATTCACATACAACTGTTGACGAAGATGCGTCTTGAACCCACGAACATGACTCACAAGAACACGGATCACCGCAACCAGGAACTTCGAAATATTCGTCATACCCACTGAATTCCGTGGATTTTGGGGAAACGTCAACATTAATATCAGCTTCTCCAGTTCATCGTTTTAAATGAATTTCACTGACATTTATTTTGTTTATGATAAGTGCGTTGTGAAAATGTATACTCAGATAACAAGTAGTTAGATCGGATTTGTGACCGTGTGGAGCTTGAATCTTAATGAAAGATCCATTAAAATTGCAGTAATATTGATGTATTTCTCTGGCAGATGTTACAAGTGTGGCCCTTTTAGGTGGTGTGCGGAGGAATTCTTCGAAATCTTGATGATGTGAACGAGGGCTGCTACCAGTGACTTTTCTGTTATCATGCAGGCTGGTGCTAAAAACGCAGCCGTAGAGGTACGTAGTTGATTTGATAATTTTTTAATACTATTATTATTTATAGGATATTAGCAAACATATGATTTGTTTTGGTTAACGTCTTCACCACTACAGTTCATTTCAATAAAATTGGTTAAGTATTTGCTTTCAATATGTTGTAGAATGATTCAGTTAAAACTTACATATGTAAACAAATTACTGCATTATTTAAACTATTACAGTACAACTATTTGTTCAAAATGTTTCTTTACAGTCGTCGCTCTGCACAATTCTTCAAAGGACGTTCACAAATTGAAATTCTTGAAGATCATGAAGATTAATTAAAAAACCTATATTGATAGCAAACCAAAGCTCTGCTTCCGTTTCCTGCATGCTACACTAGAACGTCTAAATTAGTGTTATAATCAACGTTACTAAAATGAGGTACGTACACACTTGTAACATTTGTACGTAACTTTGTACTTGATTGGTATTACACGGCGTCGAAATTATTACGTTTAAACTTGTCATTGATTTCATTTAAAACTATTTTGAGCAATTGAACATTAACTACACAATTCATCAGCAGCAGAATTAGTGTTATTCAGATAGGCGTGTTTTCACGTGGTAGCCTTTTCTCCGTCTTCCGTCATTTGCGTCTTAGTTAATTTCCGCTATCTTGACATCAGCTATTACCTCCTGTCTGCTCAATTCTTACCTCGTGACTAGTCTTTTCATACGTTCGCAGTCCCGTCTCACTGCGTTCTATACCTACTTCTTCTTCCTTTCACTTATAATTTGCAGGAGTCTTCTCTCATTTAATTTTTTGTCTCCCTCTACAAATTAGCTTGGTTCCCGGCGTTGTCCAAAATGTCATTTATCCATAAACCCGATTTGTCTTCCATCTAGGTAGTTTTTGCGTTATTTTAATGTAACACAACTCGACCTCTATCCCTAAATGTGTTCACCTCCCATTCCTGAAATGGTTTCATTCCACAAATATTACGGCGTTGGGAAATTTTTAAAATTTCCACCCCCGCTTAAACAAAAAGTATTTTTATTCAATACAAGGCCGGATATATTTTTTATATTTCAACCCCCGTCTTACCTTCCATGAATATAGGGGTTTAAAATAAGCACATAGAATATCTACCTAAATATTATAAATTTTCATGACATGGAAAAAAAATATTGGACGCAAATGTCGACCGTTTAGGAGGTTAGCGAAGTTCTACCTCCTTTACGCCCCACCAGTGGATGTTAAACTACAAGTTGAATGATTAATCTCAGTGGCATCCATAACCTTGTATTCCACTCCTATCTCGGTTTTGTCGCGTTATTTTTATGTAATGGAACTCCACCCTTTGTGGTTCCCTCCTCCTAAGCCGATAGGCGTTGCAAATTTACACTGGATATAATAAAAAACATTGAAATCGAAAAAAAAATATCGAGTGATTTTTTTAACATTTCTACCAACACCCACGTCCGCCCGTCCCCTTCCACTCCCACCCTTCTCCGCGCGTTGCGCAGGTTTTGTTAAATAAATTCCGGGACACCCATAACCTCGATAACTTAGTTCTCGCGGTTTTTTTTTCTTTTAGTCCCCGCCATCCCTAAAGCTAACAGTGCTTCCTTCCAATACCGTAAGAAGTAGAAATAGTATCAATCTAATAAATCCAGAAAATATTTTTTTCGAGAAAATATCCACCTTTATTGCATGTTTCAAAATTTTCACTACCGTCCACCTCCGCACCTGGGGTAACTGACGAATTTAATGTTCTAATTCAACTCAGCGACATTCATAACACTTGATTTGAGAAAAATCTAGTTTGTTTTGGTTTTTTCATGTAATGAAACTCACCCGGAACCCTTTGGTGTGCTTCCCTCCAAATCCCGAAAGGGTTGGAAATTATACTTGGTAATCGTGTAGAGAAAGTTTAATAATCTCATTGTATCTATTCGACGCAAAAAATCCCGCCTTCCTCGCGCGTTACTCTCGTTGACATAAATAAAAACAGCGACATTCAGTACATTGGATTTGACTCGGTTATTTAGCGTTATTTCCTTGTTATGCGCGTCCACTTCCACCCCCTAAGGATGCTCCAATGCGGTGGTATAACGGGTTGAAATTATTCTCCGATAACATCGGTAAACATTCCCAATTTCTTTGATCCCTAAAAAAATTAAACTACTCAAATATCGGATGTTTTAGTATATTTTAATATCTCCCTCCAACCACCCTCGCTCCTTTGGGTGTTAGTTTTCTGGTCGCAAAGATAAAGTGTACGAAATTGGTGAAATTATCTCCACCGCTATTTTTTTTTATTAGACAAAACTTTTATTTTAAGATTATTTGTTGTTACATAAAGTATTAGAGTATACACAATTAAAATTCTGTACATAATTAACCTGGGAACTTGGCACTTAAGCTAATCCAGCAATAAACATAATTTTGCAAAAAATTTCTTGTCGTTTAATTTGGGTGTCTGAGGGGCATACATTGTTGAGTTATGAGGGGTCGCTGGTAATTTTGAATTTGATGGGATGGATGGAATGTGTGGATGGGGTCTGCGGGTATGAGGATAGGGTGGGTAGTAGGTGCCAGAGTGTTCTGGGGGAAGGATGTGGTCCATAGGGCGTTTTCTCTTGAGGCGACGTGTGCGTGGGGGTAGGGGAGGGTTGCTATGGAATTGCTGGATCGTGGTGTTAGGATGGTTGAAGGTTCTTTTGATTAATGAGGTTACGGATTTCGTGATTATTGAGTTGACTTGGGGAAGTTTAATGTTGTGTTGGATTGTGGAATTTCTGAGGTACCAGGGAGGGTTAGTGATGGTGCGAAGGATTATGTTTTGTTTTGTTTGGATTTTGGCTGAAAGGTTGCCATTAGTTGTCTTTTTTAAGTGGGGGATGTCAGTTTTTTTTTGGTCAGATATTTAGTTTTTTGGCATAGTGATTTGTCAGCTGCGTTTAGTTGTTGAAGGTAGTTGTAATGTTTGGAGTCGCTGGTTTCTTTTAGTAGTTTTTGTAGTTGTACGGTGGCGTCGTTGTATTGGCGTTTGACTATCAGATTTTTGGTATTGTTCCATTGTTTTCGCAAAGGTTTTTTTTTCTTTGAGTAGGTTTTCAATTTGGTTTTAGTGTGGGTTTTTTTGATGGGGTTTTGGTGCTTTTTGGTGGGAAGTTATAGCGGCAGAAGTAAGGATGATAGATTGTAAAAGATTAGGGCTAAGTTTATGTCTGAGGGCGTCTTCAGTTGGATATTGAGGATTGTTAGATTTTCTATTATTTGAGAGAAGTGGAATGTGATTGGTGGTATTGGGAGGAAAGGATAGATTTAGCTGTGCTATGACTTGTAGGTTCATGGAGTATTTGTGGGTTGGAAAGGTATTGAGTGGTATTGTGGCAGATGAAGTCTAGTATTTCTGGTGATTTGAGGCAGTCTGGGTAGTAAGTTGGTTCGATAGGATCTATTATTTGGATATGGAGTTTGGAGAGGATGTAGTTGAGGTCTTTACCTCTTGTATTGGAAGGTTCTGGATCCGAAGTTCGGGTGTTTGGCGTTTTAATCTCTTCCTATTATGTAGGGAGAAACGCATGAGGAAAGTAGCTTTTTACAGGTGTCAGATGTGATTTGGTTGGTTGAAGCTAAGTAGAATGAAGTGATGTTAATGTGGATGTTAGTGGTTGTGTTGAGTGTTATTTGAGTTAGTTGCAGATCTGGGAAGGATATAGAAGGCAGTTGGTAGTCTGTAGGTTTTATAATTTGGGATGTTATAAGGCTGTGTGCGGATGAGTTTTGTTTCGGTTAATAGCAGGAGATCAATGTTGTATTTTTGTAGGAAAAGTTTAATTACGTCGTATTTATTGGTAGTTCCACTGGCGTTCCAAGTGCATATGGTAAGGTATTGTGGGGGAGGATGCGTCATTTTTGGGTGTCCATTAGCTTGGGGATTATTGTGGTAAGGAATTGGATTAAAGGTATGATGATGGAGATAAGGTTGTCTATTTTAGAATACAAGGAGAAGAGCAGGTTATTTTGGTTTGGCGAGTCAGCATTTGTTTGTTGTGAAATTTTTGGGATGTAAGTGGGGTGAGTTTGTTTGTCGATGTTGGCGTATGATGTAGCGCCAGTGATGCTTTGTGGAGTTTGGGATGTAGAGAGAAGAGTTTGTGGACTGAGGAGATGGGGTTGCTGTGGTCTTTGAAGTGCAGGCGAATTGGTTGGGATAGGTTTTGTGTAGGTTGATTGGAGAGATTTGAATATTGGGCAGCCTTTGTAGTTTGCAGTATGCTTACTACGGCAGTTTGTGCATACGGGTGGAGTGGTTTTTGGGATTGGGCATTTAGTGGGTGGGTGGATGGTATCACAGCACACGCAGCCGGGGGGTGGGGGATTAAAGCAGTAGTTTTTGTATGGCCATAGTTTTGGCATCAGAGACATTGTGGGATGTATTTTTTTGATTTGGAAGATTCAACTTTTATTTGGCAATGATATAAGTCTCCACCGGTGTAGATTTGTTAAATATGTCCCCAAAGAACTCATATAAACATGTCAAATATATTGACAGCAAAATAAGGTACAAGTCCACCAAAATGTAAAATGATTACATGTGTAATAATCAAACGTCTGAATACAATTGAGATAAGGAAACCATTAGTCCGATCATTGTCACAAAAGTAAGAATAGAGGAAGCACACTTAAAAAGTTCCGTGCCTTAGAAACGATCTAGCACATTAAAAAGTGTAGAATAATTGACAAGAATATAAGCATAAATTGAAAAACATAGCACCTACTCGAGCAAAACTAGCAGAAGACATATTTGGTCTTGCAATATAAATCAAAAGATGTTGAACGATTTGAAGCTGATCATAAATGCAGTAACTAAAACGATTAGAGCGATTTGTTAAAGCACGACACAGGTTGGGAGATCGGTACGATATAAATCTATCGTACAAAATAGAATTAAAGCAGACAACTATTGACTTAATTATACCGAGTCACTCTGTCGCACAATATTTCCGCCATTACAAGTCCTCCGAACATTATCATCTACCTCGCTAAGATTTACTCGTGGCCACTGATAACTATGAGAACTCAGGTAAGTCCACACTTGTAACATTTGTCCGTAACTTCATCATAGACTGTAAATTATCTCTAATTGTCCGTAATATTAGGTTTTAAATAGTATCACATTGATATATATATAAGTAGTGTCTGTTTATATTATATTCACTCCGCACTTCAAGTATCTATAAGTTGCATAGATTTACTGTGTAGAAGTAGAACTGTTTACATTATTCTGGGAAGTATTTACCATTATAATTTCTCATATTACAGCTCTGACACTTTAATATTTATGCCAGGATTTCGTTACGAATTAGGGCTATTTTCTTTATTTAAGTGTTCGTAATATATAATGGTAGTAAATGTCAATCCAGGTATACAGTTTAATGAGTAATGATATAGCAAATATCATTTGTGAGCAACATGCTGGTATTATTATTAGGAATGAAAAAAATGAATAAAACGTTTAACTTCAGTGAACTTTATCGAATAATTTCTCAGTATTATTACGTAAATAAACGCAATTGATCTCAACCAAATAAAGTTGAAATTGATTAGATTAGCTAAGATTATATTAGTTCCATTAGTTCTCTGTTTAGGAAATAGGTAAAGTCAGAAAGGATATTACTTACAATTGATAAGTGGTGATAAACTAAATAACAGTCAAAGCAGAATCAATATTTGAACTTATTTATAATTGACATTGTGTCATTTGCTAAAGTTATTCGTTTGATATAATTACATTTTAATAGTTTTTTAAAGTTATTCATTTTTCTGCTGCCTAGTCAAGAAACCTCCTTAGTTTCAGTCACGTGAACGTTATGTAATATTGCAATACTGTGGATATTGCTATAAACAATTTTGCAGATTACTTAAAATTAGCAGCTCTAGTATAATTGGATGAAAAGAGCAGTTATCAGAATGAGGAATATCGAATTAAATAAATAATTATATTTAAAGTTATGTTGATTTCAAGAAATATAAAAAATTCTTAAGCTACAGGGTAGAAGCGACAAAAAAGATTTTTAATAAGGAAAAAGAGTGACGCTATTCGTGAACAAAGTAACTTTTCATTGTGTTTGTGGGTTTAAATGTATAAATATACGCAATAGATGGCAACGATAGGAGGAACAAATGGGAAAGTGGTAACGATCGGTACCCTTAGATTATGGAATCAATTATGCATATTTTACTATAATGAATATTTGCGTTTGATGGATAGATTAATACTTACATCTCTAGTTTTATTGCAGTTGAATGGAGAATTATGAGAAGATTAAATAAATGATTATGTTTTTAATAATTGACATTTATATGTCATATTAATTACGGAGTATTCGAATAATTTCATTAAAATCCGTTCATTAATATTGGAAGTTTTAAATATAACATTTCTGCTTCTACATGCGAAATCTTTTACAATTTCTATTTGCAATGCAACGTCTACATTCGTATGGAATATTTTCCTGAAGACTTTGTTGTTTCTATTCCACAATGCATTTAGTAATATTCACATACAACTGTTGACGATAATGCGTCTTGAACCCACGAACGTGACTCACAAGAACACGGATCACCGCAACCATGGAGTTTGAAAAGCTTCGAAATATTCGTCATGCCAACTGAATTCCGTAGATTTTGGGGACACTTCAAGATTAATATCACCTTCTTCAGTTCATTGTCTGAAAGAAATTTCACGGACATATAAGACAAGAGACAATCCCGAGCTTCAAGAAAGAAGATATTTGATAAAAATTTATTTTGTTTATGATAAGTGCGTTGTGAAAATGTATACTCAGATCACAAGTAGTTAGATCAGATTAGTGACCGTGTGGAGCTTCACTCCGTTGAATTTAAATGAAAGGTCCATTATAATTGCAGTAATATTGATATAAGTCTCTGGCAGATGTTACAAGTGTGGCCCTTTCAGGTGGTGTGCGGAGGAATTCTTCGAAAGCTTGATGATGTGAAGGAGGGCTGCTTACCTGTTGGGAGTTACTGAAGAGAATAATTCGAATACCAGTGTCATCTGTGATCCTGCAGGCTGGTGCTAAAAACGCAGCCGTAAATGAGGTACGTAGTTAATTTAATACTATTTTATGACTACTATTATTATTCATATTATATTAATAAATATATGATGAATTGCTATTGTAAGTGTTTTCACTGCTACACTACAATTCAAAAAAATTCATTAAATATTTGATTTAAATATGTTGTAGAATGTTTCAGTTTAAACTTCCATATGCAACCATATTATTCAATTATTTAAACTATTACAGCACAACTATTTATTCATATTGTTTCTTTACAGGCATCGCTCTGCACAATTCTTCACATGACGTTCACAAATCGAAATTTTTGAAGATCGTGAAGATTAATTCCAAGCTCAGCTTCGATTTGCTCCATGCTACACCAGAACGTCTATATTAGTGTCATAATCCACGCTACTAAATGAGGTACGTCCACACTTGTAACGTATGTCCGTAACTTCGTACTGGATTAGTATTACTCGGCGTCTGAGCAATTGACCATTAGGAGATGTATCAATTACATTCACTACGCACTTCATCAGCAGCAGCATTAGTGTTATTCTGATAGGCAGGTTATAATCGAGAAGAAATGAGCCACAAGTTTCATTTCGACAAAACCACATCGTCATGTTAAAGTACGCGTTCAAGATACGGCGACTTGCTGTAAAAGATTTAATCATTGTTGATAATCAGAAACAATATACTTATTTAATGAAAAAATATTAATTTACAGGGGGCGCTGCGACGTACAATTCATCTCGGCTGTTAGATGAAAAATTTACCCTAATTCTATTCAGCAGTTACGATGATAATTACACAGATCATCAGTACATATAAATCATCTACATCGCTAAGATCTACACGTGGACGCTGATAACTAAGAGAAACCAGGTATGTCCACACTTGTAACATTTGTCCGTAACTTCATCATAGACTGTAAATTATCTCGAATTGTCTGTAATATTTGGTTTTAAATAGTATCATATAGATATATAATAATAGTCTCTGTTTATATTATATTCACTCCGCACTTCATGTAGCTATAAATTTCATTGATTTACTGTGTAGAAGTAGAACTGTTTACATTAATCTGGGAAATATTTACGATTATAATTTCTCATATTACAGCTCAGACAGTTTAATATTTATCAACACTTCTCTAAGAATTAGAGCTATTTACTTTATTAAGCCCACGTTTACTTGTATTGTTTACGCAAGATTATTTCCGTATTTTTTTTTGTGACTTATTAGACAAAACTTTTATCTTACGATTATTTGTTGTTAAAATATTAGAGTATATACAATTAAAATTATGTACATAATTAAACTGGGAACTTGGCACTTGAGTTAATCCAGCAATTAACATAATTTTGCAAATTTTTCTTGTATTTTACTTTGGGTGTCTGAGGGGCATACTTCGTTGAGTTATGAGTGTTCGCTGGTGTTGTTCAATATGATGGGATGGCTTGAATGGGTGGGTGGGGTCTGCGGGTATGAGGATGGGGTGGGTTAGGAGGTGCCGGTGTGTTCTGGGTGAAGGATGAGGTCGATAGGGCGTTTTCTCTTGAGGCGACGTGCGTGTGGGGGTGGAGGAGGGTTGCAATGGAATAGCTGGATCGTGGTGTTGGGATGATTGAAGATGCTTTTGATTAATAAGGTTATGGATTTGGTGGTACCTCAGAAATTCCATCATCCACCACAACATTAACTCAATGTTTATTTGGGGAAGTTTAATGTTGTGGTGGATGATGGAATTTCTGAGGTACCAGGGAGAGTTAGTGATGGTGCGAAGGATTATGTTTTGTTTGGATTTTGGCTGTTGCTCCCCATATGGATGAGGCGTAGGACTAGGTGGGTTGAATTATGGAGAGATATACTAGGCGTTTTGTGTTGAGGACGAGTGGGGATTTTCTGTTTAGGAGAGGATATAAAGTTCTGAATTTAAGGTTAATTTTATAGAGGAGGTGTTTAATGTGGGGTTTCCAAGAGAGTTTTGAATCCAAGAGGATTCTTAGGTAGATGGTTTCTGTTTTTGTGGGTATTTCGGCGTTTAGATATAGAGGGATGTGCGTAGGAGGATTTTTGGATAGTGTGAATGGGACGGTTACTGATTTGGTGGGATTTATGCTGATTCGCCATTGTTTGGACCAGTGTTCTAGGTGGCTGAGCGCTGACTGAAGAGGTTGGATATTGGAGGTGAGAGAGGAGGTTTGGTAGGAGATGGCGATGTCGTTTGCGAAAAAGATTGTGCTTGTGGCGAGATGTTGTGGAATATCGTGGGAGAAGATGTTGTATAGGAAGGGGGCAATGACGCTTCCTTGGGGGAATCCTGCAGCGATGAGTTGGGAATGAGAGATGTGGTTATTTATTTTGAAGGAGAAGGTTCTGTTGGAGAGGAGGTTGAGGAGTATTCTATAATGGGTGTCATTTAAGTAATCTTTGATTTTTGAGAGAAGGGAAGGATGATGAATTTTGTCGAACGCTTTTTCTATGTCAAAAGAAGTGGTGATACAGGATTTACATTGTTCGAAGGAGTTGTTTATGAGGTTGGAGAGGGAGTATAATTGATGGCAGCAGGAATGTTTTGGACGAAAACCGTATTGTGTGTCAGGAACTAGAAAGGAGAGTTGGTTAATTTGATGAGGCGGTAGTAATTTTTCAAATAGTTTGGAGATTGTAGGAAGGAGACTTATTGGTCGGTAATTTTCAGTGTGGGATTTTGGTTTGTTGGGTTTTGGTAACATGATTATGGTAGCATGTTTCCATTTGGTTGGGTAGTAGGTGGTTCTGAGGATGGCGTTGAAGATATAGGTGCTTAGGATTATTGTTTTTTAGGGGAGATGTTTTAGATGGCGGTTGGTGATGTGGTCATGTCCTTGGGAGGCTTTGTTTTTTAGTTTTTTTATTGCGGTTTTGATTTGGGTAGGGGTGAAAAGTTTAGGGAGGGGGGTTATTTGTAGGGGCTGCTGGAATTTTGTTGCTATTGTGTGATTGTGATTGGTGCAAAAGGAGGAGTTTGAGGAAAATTGGTTGGTCAAATATTGGGCGAATACGTTCGCTTTTTGTGAGGGGGCGGTGTGCCATGTGTTGTCTTTTTTAAGTGGGGGATGTCAGTTTTCTTTTTGGTCAAATATTTAGTTTTTTGGCATATTGATTGATTTGTCAGCTGCGTTTAGTTGTTGAAGGTAGTTGTAATGTTTGGAGTCGCTGGTTTCTTTTAGTAGTTTTTGTTGTTGTACGGTGGCGTCGTTGTATTGGCGTTTGACTGTGGGATTTTTGGTGTAGTACCATTGTTTTCGCAAAGCTTTTTTCTCTTGGAGTAGGTTTTCAATTTGGTTTTGGTGTGGGTTTTTTGGGTGGGGTTTTGGTGGTTTTTTGTGGGAGGCTATAGCGGCAGAGGTGAGGATGATAGATTCTAAATGATTTAGGGCTAAGTCTATGTCTGAGGGCGTCTTCAGTGGGATATTGAGGATGGGTTAGTTTTTCTATTATTTGAGAGAAGTGGATCCAGTTAGTGAATGTGTTATTGGGTCTGTGATTGGTTGTATTGGGAGGAAGGGATAGATTTAGCTGTGCTATGACTGGTAGGTGATCGGAACTGAGTTCATGGAGTATTTGTGGGTTGGAAAGGTATTGAGTGGTTTTGTGGCAGATGAAGAAGTCTAGTATGTCTGGTGATTTGAGGCTATCTGGGTAGTAAGTTGGTTCGGTTGGATGTATTATTTGGATATGGAGTTTGGATAGGATGTAGTTAAGGTCTTTACCTCTGTTATTGGAAGTTCTGGATCCGAAGTTCGGGTGTATAGCGTTGTAATCTCCTCCTATTATGTAAGGAGAGACGCAGGAGGAGAGTAGCTTTTTCCAGGTGTCAGATATGATTTGGTTGGCTGGAGCAGAGTAGAATGAGATGTTAATCTGGATGTTAGTGGTTGTGTTGAGTGTTATTTGAGTTAGTTGCAGATCTGGAAGGGCTATGGAAGGCAGTTGGTTGTGGTTTATAGAGCTTTTGATTAGTATTGCAGAACCGCCTTTTCTGGACGAACTGTAGGTTTTATAATTTGGGAAGTTGTAAGGCTGTGTAAGGATGAGTTTGGATTCGGTTAATAGCAGGAGGTCGATATTGTTTTTTTGTAGGAAAAGGTTAATTTCGTGGTATTTATTGGTAGCTCCTCGGGCGTTCCAAGTGCATATGGTAAGGTATTGTGGGAGAGGATGCGTCATTTTTGGGTGTCCATTAGCTTGGGGATTATTGTGGTTAGGAATTGGATTAAAGGTATGATGATAGAGATGAGGTTGTCTATTTTAGAACACAAGGAGTGGAGAAGGTTATTTTGGTTAGGCGAGTCAGCATTTGTTTGTAGTGGGATTCGTGGGGTGTAAGTGGGGTGAGTTTGTTTGACGATATTGGCGTATGATTTAGCGCCAGTGTTGCTTTGTGGAGTTTGGGATGTTAAGGGAGGAGTTCGTGCACTGAGGAGATGTGGTTGCTGTGGTTTTTGAAGTGCAGGCAAATTGGTTGTGATAGGTTTTGTGTAGGATGATTGGAGAGATTTGAATATTGGGCAGCCTTTGTAGTTTGCCGTATGGTTACCACGGCAGTTTATGCATACGGGTGGAGTGGTTTTTGGGATTGGGCATTTGGAGGGTGGGTGGATGGTTTCACAGCGTACGCAGCGGGGAGGATTAAAGCAGTAGTTTTTTGTATGACCATAGTTCTGGCATCGGAGGCACTGAGGATGAATTTTTTTGGTTTGGGAGGTTCAACTTTAATTTGGCAATGACATAGGTGGGTAAGGTTGTAAATGGTGTGGTTGTTGGGGTCGGGGAGAAGGTCGAGAAAGAATAAGGGGAGTTCAATTTTGGTGATGGGGTGCCTTACTGGAAGGAGTTGTGCAGGGGAGTATCCCAGTTCTTTCAGTTCTGAGATGATTATGTTTTGGTCGGCTTTTGGATGTATGCCCCTCAGTACAACGCGGAGGTTTCTCTCTGATTTTATTTGGAAAGTATAAAATTTGTCGTTGTTATTTTGGAGATAGGTTATGGCGTTTCTAAAATCTGGGGTGGTGCTGGTTTTTAGTTTGAGTTTTTGATCCTGCATGATGTAGGTAAAGGGCGAAGCACAGATTGATTTCATTTGTTGGAGCATTATGTTTATATTGTCTGTATTACTGATGAAGATTGGAGGTGGTTTTTTGGGAGTATCTATAGAGGTTTGTTTAATTGTAGGTTCGTCGTCAAGGTTTTGTAACAGTTCAAACCTGTTAGTGGTGGTGAATGGTGTGCTGGATATGGTTTTGGAAGACGAGTTTGCACTAGTGGAAGGGAGGCTGGATAGATTGTTAGCGGTTTTCCGCTTTTTTGTTTTTGTTTGGATTTGGGGGGAGAAAGGGGTGGAAGGATAGTCCGTTGATTCGGCACTTAACGCACTCACTGTATCGTCGTCGGAGAAGTCCATGATGGCGGCTGGTTGTTCGATGTGGAGTTGTGTAGACGGGTCCTGTATTTTGCTGATTTGATGTTCTTGCTGTGCGGATTCTGGATGGGCAGCTGATTTCCTGGTTGCAGATTGAGGACTGAAGATGTTGTGGGACGAGGCGGCGTGTTGATCTTCTGTGACGTCTTCTACGACGTCCATTTAGATGGTGTAGACTCGATATTTTGTCGTGTGGGGGTGACCCCTTGGATGTAGTAGTTGTGATTCTCGATGATTTGTACTGATTTCTGTTGGTTTCTTCTGCGATGTAAAACGATGAATTGCGGGTCCGATAGCTTGCGGTTTAAGCGGCCTGGGTCGCTCGCTGTCTGTAACCCGTAGCAGATTGTAAACAAGATCGTGCTCGGCTAGTTGCAAGGTTAGATGTGTAACGTTGCACGGCCGGGCTGAAAAGTGGCCGTATTTGTGATTTTTGCAAGATTAGTTTCGTGTTTCCTTAACATTAATGACATTCATAAGATATAGTTACATTTTATTAGATTTCAAGTTACTAATTGATTTGCTATGTTTTTGAGAGAGTGTAAGGAGAATTTAAGACATCTCGTTTATGTAATATTGACTATGAACTTTTGCATTTCTAGGATTTAGTCCCGAAAACTCATAAGCCAAATTATCAGAAAATGTAATATCAATATTTTCGTATGATTTTATTCCTATGTTGATATAGTGACGAAGAAATAACATGATATTCAGGAAAGATTTATCTTGTACTTCAGGGCAGAATCGACATGAAACTAATTATTATATAAGGAAACAGAGTGAAATTATTCCTGTTCAAAGTATATATACCCGAAGAGACTATATTATATATCTGATTAATATATTACAAAAAAATTTCATTGTATTTGTGTTATTACATGAAAATATATACGCAATATTTGGAAACTATAGGAAGCACAAATGGGAAACTGGTTAAAATAGAAACCCATAGAATAAAGAATCAATTCTGCGCATACTACTTTGATGAATATTGGAGTCCGAGGATTGAGAGATTAAAACTTACATCTCTTATTGCATTTATTGCATTTGAAGTGCCGAATTATAAAAGAAAAATCAACGGACAATGGTTATGTTTTAATAATCAACTCATAGATGTCATATTAATTATTGAGTATTCTTAATATTCGGATAATTAAATAAGTTCATTAAAAACCTTTTTTTAATATTCGAAGTTTTATATATAACAGTTCTGCTTCTACATACAAAATCTTTTACAATTATTATTTACAATGAAACGTTTACGTACATATGGAATATTGACCGGAAGATTTTGTCGTTTCTATTTCACCATATATTAAGTAAATATTCACATACAACAGTTGACGAAGATGCGTCTTGAATCCACGACCGTGACACACAAGAACACGGATCACCGCTTCGAAATATTCGTCATGCCAACTGAATTCCGTAGATTTTGGGGACACTTCAAGATTAATGTCACCTTCTTCAGTTCATTGTCTAAAAGAGATTTCACGGACATATAAAACGAGAGACAATCCCTAACTTCAAGAAAGAAGATATATTATTAAAATTTATTTTGTTTATAAGTGCGTTGTGAAAATGTATACTCAGATAACAACTAGTTAGAACAGATTTGTGACCGTGTGGAGCTTCACTCCGTTGAATTTAAATGAAAGGTCCATTATAATTGCAGTAATATTGATATAAGTCTCTGGCAGATGTTACAAGTGTGGCCCTTTCAGATGGTGTGCGGAGGAATTCTTCGAAAGCTTGATGATGTGTTGGGAGTTACTGAAGAGAATAATTGGAAGACCAGTGACATCTGTGATCCTGCAGGCTGGTGCTAAAAACGCAGCCGTAGAGGTACGTAGTTGATTTGATAATTTTTTAATACTATTATTATTTATAGGATATTAGCAAACATATGATTTGTTTTGGTTAACGTCTTCACCACTACATTACATTTAAATAAAATTGTTAAGTATTTGCTTTCAATATGTTGTAGAATGATTCAGTTAAAACTTACATATGTAAACAAATTACTGCATTATTTAAACTATTACAGTACAACTATTTGTTCATAATGTTTCTTTACAGTCGTCGCTCTGCACAATTCTTCATAGGACGTTCACAAATCGAAATTCTTGAAGATCATGAAGATTAATTAAAAAAGACTACAACGTCTAAATTAGTGTCATAATCCACGCTACCAAAAAGAGGTATTTCCATACTTGTAACATTAGTCCATAACCTTGTATTTCATTAGTATTACTCGGCATCCTAATTATTACCTTTTAACTTGTGTTAGCGATTACAAGTGAAACTTTTTTTTAGAAATTGAATAGTAGGAGCTGTATGAATAACATTCACTACGCTCTTCATCATCAGCAGAATTAGTGTTCTTCTGATAGAGTGGTTTTCACGTGGTATCTGTCTATTATCTCCTTTCTTTCACCATCCACTTCATGTTTGATATTTTGCGCTTCCTTGATATCAGCTATTACCTTGTGTCTCCTCATCTCTTACCTATAACTAGATTTTTCATAGGTACCATTAGTAAGCAGTCCCGTCTCACTACTTAGCCTATTCATTTATTCTTCGTTTTTCTTATAATATCTAGGAGACTTTTTTCTTACCAACACTTTTCAGTACTTCTTAAATTGAAGCTTTTATCCTCCCCTTATTTTTATTTACAAATGTTACGACTTCATTAACCACTAAATCGCGCACCAACCAAAATTACCAACAGAACAAATTCCCAAAAAGAAGTATCCTAGAACTAATTATATATTTCCCTTAACAACTCATTCTTAAACATGTAAAACATATTGATGCCTTTATCCTCCCCTTACTTATTTATTATCCAAAACGGAACATGAATACCAGCTGGACCTAGTCACGATCAAACGTCGGAGTACAATGGAAATAAGATGAACCATTATTCACAGGATCTTGAATGTAAGATCATAGAAACTCCATAGATTCAATTTAGAAGGCAAAAACTTAAAAGATATATTTATTAAAGAAAATATAGCTTACATTGATAAAATTGGCAACAACTCGCAGCAGAATATAGACATGGAAATGTTGGTCATTTAATAAAAGTGAAAAGATCTTAAGATATTAAGGGCATCATAAAAACAGTAACAAAATCGATAAGAGAGATTCGTTGAAGCACGACAAATGAAATTACAAGGTGTTCCAGTTTCACCATAAAAATGGAGAGGAGACTAAAAACAACTGTCTCATTATTCAGTCGAAAAAAAATCGCTGATCGGAATATGAATACTTTATAAATATATAAAAAAAATGCAATTAACACAGACGATTAATGAAAAACTTCTCCAGAGCCAGTAATTGATATATTCCGATTAAGGTAATCGATGCTTGGAATCCAACTCTGACACCTCACATTATTTCAGGAAGTGACGTGTATATCCTTCGAACGCACCGCCCAGACCTTAAAACCAAGTGGAATCGCATAAACGAACAAGAGCATCGAACAACCTGCCAGATGGGCCAGGAGCAGTGGGCAGTGGGTAACAGCGATTGAGTGATTGGACTATAGGCAGGGAAACATTCCGGCAGAAGTTGTAACGGTTAACGAGAATATCTGCCAATCACAGATACATGATTAAAACCCCAAATGGCAATGTAACCGAACCGTTAGTAAAGTCAAAGTTTTCGTGGCTTCCCCTACTTCCATGATGTCTGTCTTTAATATAACTCATCGCCGCCATATAAATGACATTCCCTCAGAACTTGTCTTACCCAAACTTCCTGATTATCAATTTGATCATTCGGTATCCTCGTCCGTTACTTACGAAGAAGTTTTTAAAGCTGTACTTGTGGCCGAAATACCGGCCCTGGATTCGACGTCATAAGCCGTAAAATACTGACAAACTACCAAATATCAATGTAACCTTCCTAACCAGAATCTTCAATTCGTTCCCATCCTTGTCCCAATTATCACCAGTTTGGAAAACATTAACAGTAATAATGTTCTTGTAAACTGGTAAACTTCCCGCAGTACCATCTTTTTACAAGTTGATAGTGTATTGTAAAACGTTCCCACTGTATTGCAGTCGTTCTCTCAGCCAATTGAAAAATCAAGGATTAATTTGACACATTTCCCTCAGTAAAACATCAAAATAATTCCTATTCTTGGCATATGATGGCAAACGATATAATAAATCTAATAAAAATGGTCAAAAAACTAGAAATTCGATCCTGAACATTACGGTATAAAACTGATTTCAGGAATTGTCGAATACAGTGGTAGGTTTAGAAAAATTTGAAATACGTTGAAGAATATATTATCTTAAAAAATGTATGATATATTTCCCTAACGTGTTAACCAGATCGTTGTTGGCTTCAGAAAGATGTATGAGAGCAAATTGTTCTAGATGTAACACCTGACGTACGAACAGATGAGTACCTAGTAGCATTAGCTAATGTAATATGCTCCTCCAAAATAACGTATATTTCCAAGATTTCTAGGAGATTGCGAGAATATGTATTTTTTCAATCAGCAGTGACGATGTAGATGAAACAACAACCAACTGCAAATGAATTGAAATTAACAACCAGTCGATAAATATAAATATGATAAAGCTACCTAAGGTCATAATCTCAAATGTGTGACCAATCATTTCTATTGACCTAATACTCAGGAAATTAGGAAAATATGGTATAACCCCTGCCTCAAAGAGAACTGGAGTCAGACCGAACACAACAGATAGTAGATTCGCTCATATTTTAACTTACAGACCGTTTTTATTTCTCGACCCAAAACAAATATACTGCATTTCAGAATCAATACACAAATTTTAGAATATATCTCACGCCGAAGAGCGAAGGTTGTTACCTCTAAAAAAAAAATTGGGCACTTTGCAAAAACTTCGTCCTGCACTTCCATAGTAGCAAACATAGATGTGTGAAGCAATAGTATTAGCAACCAGTCATGTGAGACACAAGTGGGAAGAAGCAAAGAAAACATGAGCTCCCAAGTCCCTAAGATAAGATATTCCCCGATATTATCCACACAAATTTCTGACAACAGTGAGGACGAAGATTTCCCTAGCCTGTAGAATAGAATTCCAAGTTTTTCAGGCCGTTTTTCATAGAATGGTTTCCTACATTGTCAAATGTCAATTTATGTACTCTAAGGATGATTTAGAAAGCATTGCTCACATTTCGGCGCCTTAATTCGTACCGATTTTCCTACATCTCCACACATTCAAGCCCTCCTTTCCAAATATCAGACGACATTCACGATCCCTAACACCATTTCCGTAAAACATCAAACGTTCTCTACATAACCTAAAATATCATTGTTCATTTTATCCTACTTGTTTAATGAAACAATCTTAATTTCCAGGTGGCGCTGCGACTTTCAATTCATGGCAGATGTTAAATGAAAAGTTTATCCTAATTCTATTCAGCAGTACATATAAATCATCTACCTCACTAAGATCTACACGTGAACGCTGATAACTATGAGAACCCAGGTAAGTCCACACTTGTAACATTTGTCCGTAACTTCATCATAGACTATAAATTACCTTGAATTGTCCTTAATATTAGGTTAAAAATAGTTTCACATTGATATATAATAGTAGTATCTGTTTATATCATATTCACTGCGCACGTCTAATAGCTATAAATTACATTGGTTTACTGTGTAGAAGTAAAACTGTTTACATTATTACTTTTCTAATTTCTCATTTTACAGCGCTGTCACTTTAATAATTGTTAGTATTTCCCCAACCGTGGGGTTTAAACTGTAATTTTAATATAATTAATCTTAGCGACATCCATAATCATGATTTAGGCTCCAGTCTAGGTATTTTGCGCTATTTTTATGAAATTCAGCTCCACTCAACCGACCGTTATTCTCTCATCCTAAGCCAATAGAGGTTGTAATTGAACACAGCATATATTAAAAAGTATTATGAGGGTCTTAGATCCTGCAAAATATTTATTCAACGGAAATAACAACACGTTAGTATTTTTGAATTTTTCTACCCCACCCACCTCCAACCAAACCTTTCGTGGTGCCTAATTTGTAAAAATAAACTTGGCGACATCCAATAACTTCGATTTGCTTTGAATATCGGTTATTTTTGCGTTATTTTCTTAAAACACCCCTCCATCCCCAGGACTAAGCGTCGTGCCTACACATGCCGAAAGATGTTGAAATTATACACAAACATCATTGGTAGAGATACTGTCAATTTCATTGGCCTATGACAAATATTTATTCCACACAATTATCAACCGTTTAACATGTTTGAAAATTTACACCCCCGTCAAACTCTCGTTGGGGCAGTTAAACGGTAAGTCTAATGTCATAAATAAATTAATTGACAACCATAACTCTGGTTACGACTCCAATCTCGATTATTTTTGGGTAATTTTTATTTTCTTCCACTCCTCCCAATGCTGTAAGAAGTTGAAATAACACGCAAATAACATGTAGAGAAATTTTATGAATGTCATAGTATATTTTTTCATAATATATTTATTCGAAGCAAAATTCAGCGAGTTACCTTATTTTAAAACTACTTCCCTCCAACCACTTCTATCCAAACCCTCTTACCCCAGCCCACCCCCGCACATTACCCAGATTGTCTTGAATGAACTCAGTGACATCCATTATTTTTTATTTGACTAGAATCTCGGTTGGTTTCTCGTTTTTTTCTTGTAATGCCCGTCCACACCCACCCTAAAGATGCTCCTTTTACATGCTGTAAGGGGTTGCAATTATACTCTGATAAAATCTGTAAAAACACTATTAATATCTTTGTCCACTAAAAATATTTATTCGACTCAAATATTGGTTGTCTTAAAATGTTAGAATATTTCAATTCCCATATAGAGGAATTTTATTAATTTCATTGATTCCGAAATATATTTATGCGAAGCAAAAAACTGCCGGTCAACATGTTTTTAGATTTCGAACTGTCGCCCACCACCGCCCAACTCCTCCCAACCCTCGCGAAATTGAATAGATTGTCATAAATACACGCAGAGACATCCATTTCCTTAGATTTGACTCGAATCTCGGTTGTTTTCAGGTTATTTTCTTGTAAGTTCCCTCCACCTCCATCCCCAACCGTACTCACCCCTTGTGCCGCAAGAAGGGTTTAAACTTTACACACGTAACATGGGTTGAAATTCTGAATATCTAAGTAACCCTGAAAAAGATTAATTCATCTCTAATATGAGTCGGGATTTCTTGTCTCAATAAATCCACCGCCGTCCACCTTCATCCCTCGGAGTTATATGTGCAATTAAATGTCATAATTAAACTCAGCGACAATTATAATCTTGTATTTGACTCTAATCTCGGTTTTATACGCGTTATTTATTTGTAACAACCCCTGCGTTGAGCTCCCTTCCAATCCCGAAAAGGAGTTTAATTTGAACTCGAAAAACGTATCGTGAAATTTAATTAATCTCATTGCTCCAGAAATATATTTATTCGGAGCTTTACTTATTTCAAAATATTTACTCCCACTCATGTCGCTAGAGGTTGAAATTTTAAAAACATAAAATGGGTAGAAATACTAAAAATATAAGTAACCCTGAAAAATATTAATTCCTCGCAAATATGACAGTATAAAACAGGTTTGGAAATTTCCATTCCCGGTCCCTCTGGGGTTACAGTGCCAATTAAATATAATTTAAGTCTGCGACATCCAGAACCTTGGATTTGACTACAATCTCGGTTGTATTCGTGCTATTTTATCGTATC
This sequence comes from Zhengitettix transpicula, assembly GCA_037074705.1. Taxonomy (NCBI): domain Eukaryota; kingdom Metazoa; phylum Arthropoda; class Insecta; order Orthoptera; family Tetrigidae; genus Zhengitettix; species Zhengitettix transpicula. The sequence continues at coordinate 179,474,385 of CM073591.1, read as the reverse complement.
TTTTTATTACCCCGCCCTTAAGGGTGCTCTACTGCTAAGCCCGTGAGGGTATTGAAATTATGCTCAGAGAATATGTAGAGAAATTTTAAGAATCTCATTGATCCAGAAAAATATTTAGTCGTCGAAAAATTCCGTAGATTAACATGTTTAACAATTTCCAACCCCGACCACCCCCGTCCCTGGGAGGTTAATTGCTAGTTGAATGTCACAATTTAACTCAGCGTTGTCCATAACTTTTGGTTTGACTCCAGTCTCGGGTGTGTTCGAGTTATTTATTGTAACGCCCCTCCACCCCAACACGAAGGGTGGTGCTTTACCCTGTTATAAAACGTTGAAATCAGATACATTGGTACAAACACTATTAATTACTTTTACCCTGAAAATATTTATCCGACTCAATAATTAGCCGTGTTAGGATGTATGAAAATTTCCACCCCTAACCACCCCCGCTTGGGGGACTTAAACGTAAATTTGAATATCATAATTAAACTCACTGACAACGATAACCCTGGATTTGAATCCAATCTCGATTGTGTATACGTTACGTTAATATAAATACAAATCTACCCCCTCCTTTAAGGGTGATCCACTCCAAATCCCGAAAGAAGTTAATATTATATACATGGAACATATAGAGAAATTTTAAGAATCCCAGTGAAACAGAAAATATTTATAAGCTGTTTAACATGTTTGAAAATTACAACCCCGGTTCACCCCCATTTGGGGGAGTTAAACTGTAAGTTTAATGTCATAATTAAGCACAGTGACAAATATAACCTCAGATTCAACTCCAAATTCAAATGTGTTTGCGTATTTTTTCATGTAATGCCACTCCAACCCCAACCTTTAAGGGTGCATTATTCCCACGCTTGAAAGAGGTTGAAATTATACACAGAGAACATGTAGTGAAATTTGACGAATTCTATTGATCCCGGATTTTATTGATTAGACGCAAAAGTCGGCTGGTTAGCATGTTTGAAATTTTCTTTCCTCGCCCAGACCCTCTCACCCCCGCCAACCCCCATCCACCCACGCGCGTTGCCCGTAAGGTCATCCGCTACCCATGCCGAAAGGGGTTGCCAAGTGGTAGAAATCGAAACCCATAGAATAAAGTATCAATTCTGCGCATATTACTATAATTAATATTGGAGTAGGAGGATTGATAAATTAAAATTTACATCTCTAGTTTTATTGCAGTTGAATGCTGATTTATCAGAAGAAGAAATAACAGAATAAATAAATGATTATGTTTTAGGAATTTAAACTGTCATATTAATTATTGAGTATTTTTAATATCAGGATAATTTAATAAGCTCATTAAAATCCATTCTTTAATATTAGAAGTTATAAATATAACAGTTCTGCTTCTACATGCGAAATCTTTTAAATTTTCTATTTACAAACCGACTTTTACATTCGTATGGAATATTTTCCTGAAGATGATATTGTTTCTACTCCACCATGCATTTAGTAATATTCACATACAACTGTTGACGAAGATGCGTCTTGAACCCACGATCGTGACTCACAAGAACACGGATCACCGCAACCAGGGAGTTTAAAAAGCTTCGAAATATTCGTCATGCCAACTGAATTCCGTAGATTTTGGGGACACTTCAAGATTAATGTCACCTTCTTCAGTTCATCGTCTGAAAGAGATTTCACGGACATATAAAACGAGAGACAACCCCGAGCTTCAAGAAAGAAGATATTTGATAAAAATTTATTTTGTTTATGATAAGTGCGTTGTGAAAATGTATACTCAGATAACAAGTAGTTAGATCAGATTAGTGACCGTGTGGAGCTTCACTCCGTTGAATTTAAATGAAAGGTCCATGAAAATTGCATTAATATTGATATAAGTCTCTAGCAGAAGTTACAAGTGTGGCCCTTTCAGACGGTGTGCGGAGGAATTCTTCGAAAGCTTGATGATGTGTTGGGAGTTACTGAAGAGAATAATTCGAAGACCTGTGACTTTTCTGTGATCCTGCAGGCTGGTGCTAAAAACGCAGCCGTAGAGGTACGTAGTTGATTTGATAATTTTTTAATACTATTATTATTTATAGGATATTAGCAAACATATGATTTGTTTTCGTTAACGTCTTCACCACTACAGTACATTTCAATAAAATTAGTTAAGTATTTGCTTTAAATATGTTGTAGAATGATTCAGTTAAAACTTACATATGTAAACAAATTACTGCATTATTTAAACTATTACAGTACAACTATTTGTTCATAATGTTTCTTTACAGTCGTCGCTCTGCACAATTCTTCAAAGGACGTTCACAAATCGAAATTCTTGAAGATCATGAAGATTAATTAAAAAACCTATATTGATAGCAAACCAAAGCTCTGCTTCCGTTTCCTGAATGCTACACTAGAACGTCTAAATTAGTGTTATAATCAACGTTACTAAAATGAGGTACGTACACACTTGTAACATTTGTACGTAACTTTGTACTTGATTGGTATTACACGGCGTCGAAATTATTACGTTTAAACTTGTCATTGATTTCATTTAAAACTATTTTGAGCAATTGAACATTAACTACACAATTCATCAGCAGCAGAATTAGTGTTATTCAGATAGGCGTGTTTTCACGTGGTAGCCTTTTCTCCGTCTTCCGTCATTTGCGTCTTTGTTAATTTTCCGCTATCTTGATATCAGCTATTACCTCCTGTCTGCTCAATTCTTACCTCGTGACTAGTCTTTTCATACGTTCGCGGTCCCGTCTCACTGCTTTCTCTACCTGCTTCTTCTTCCTTTCACTTATAATTTGCAGGAGTCTTCTCTCATTTAATTTTTTGTCTCCCTCTACAAATTAGCTGGGTTCCCGTCGTTGCCCAAGATGTCATTTATCCATAAACCCGATTTCTCTTCCATCTAGGTAGTTTTTGCGTTATTTTAATGTAACACAACTCGACCTCTATCCCTAAATGTGTTCACCTCCCATTCCTGAAATGGTTTCATTCCACAAATATTACGGCGTTGTGAAATTTTTAAAATTTCCACCCCCGCTTAAAGAAAAAGTATTTTTATTCAATACAAGGCCGGATATATTTTTTATATTTCAACCCCCGTCTTACCTTCCATGACGATAAGGGTTTAAAATAAGCACATAGAACATCTACCTAAATATTATAAATTTTCATAACATGGAAAAAAAATATTGGACGGAAATGTCGACCGTTTAGAAGGTTAGTGATTTTCTACCTCCTTTCCGCCCCACCAGTGGATGTTAAACTACAAGTTGAATGATTAATCTCAGTGGCATCCATAACCTTGTATTCCACTGCTATCTCGGTTTTGTCGCGTTATTTTTATGTAATGGAACTCCACCCTTTGTGGTTCCCTCCTCCTAAGCCGATAGGCGTTGCAAATTTACACTGGATCTAATAAAAAGTCATTGAAATCGAAAAAAATATTTATTCGACGCAAATATCGAGTGATTTTTTTAACATTTCTACCAACACCCACGTCCGCCCGTCCCCTTCCACTCCCACCCTTCTCCGCGCGTTGCGCAGGTTTTGTTAAATAAATTCCGGGACACCCATAACCTCGATAACTTAGTTCTCGCTGTTTTTTTCTTTTAGTCCCCGCCATCCCTAAAGCTAACAGTGCTTCCTTCCAATACCGTAAGAAGTAGAAATAGTATCAATCTAATTATTCCAGAAAATATTATTTTCGAAAAAATATCCACCTTTATTGCATGTTTCAAAATTTTCACCACCGTCCACCTCCTCACCTGGGGTAACTGACGAATTTAATGTTTTAATTCAACTCAGCGACATTCATAACTCTTGATTTGAGAAAAATCTAGATTGTTTTGAGTTTTTTTATGTAATGAAACTCATCCGCAACCCTTTAGTGTGCTTCCCTCCAAATCCCGAAAGGGTTGGAAATTATACTTGGTAATCGTGTAGAGAAATTTTAATAATCTCACTGTATCTATTCGACGCAAAAAATCCCGCCTTCCTCGCGCGTTACTCTCGTTGACATAAATAAAAACAGCGACATTCAGTTCAATGGATTTGAGTCGGTTATTTAGCGTTATTTCCTTGTTATGCGCGTCCACTTCCACCCCCTAAGGATGCTCCAATGCGGTGCTATAACGGGTTGAAATTATTCTCCGATAACATCGGTAAAAACTCCCAATCTCTTTGATCCCTAAAAAAATTAAACTACTCAAACATCGGATGTTTTAGTATATTTTAATATCTCCCTCCGACCACCTCGCTCCTTTGGGTGTAAGTTTTCTGGTCGCAAAGATAAAGTTTACGAAATTGGTGAAATTATCTCCACCGGTGTTTTTTTTTATTAGACAAAACTTTTATCTTAAGATTATTTGTTGTTACATAAAGTATTAGAGTATACACAATTAAAATTCTGTACATAATTAACCTGGGAACTTGGCACTTAAGCTAATCCAGCAATAAACATAATTTTGCAAATTTTTTCTTGTCGTTTAATTTGGGTGTCTGAGAGGCATACATTCCTGAGTTATGAGGGGTCGCTGGTAATTTTGAATTTGATGGGATGGATGGAATGTGTGGGTGGGGTCTGCGGGTATGAGGATAGGGTGGGTAGGAGGTGCCAGAGTGTTCTAGGGGAAGGATATGGTTCATAGGGCGTTTTCTCTTGAGGCGCCGTGTGCGTGGAGGTTGGGGGGGTTGCTATGGAATTGCTGTATCGTGGTGTTAGGATGGTTGAAGGTTCTTTTGATTAATGAGGTTACGGATTTGGTGATTACTGAGTTGACTTAGGGAAGTTTAATGTTGTGGTGGATTATGGAATTTTTGCTGGATCTTGGTGTTAGGATGGTTGAGGGTTCTTTTGATTAATGAGGTTACGGATTTGGTAATTACTGAGTTGACTTACGGAAGTTTAATGTTGTGGTGGATTATGGAATTTCTGAGGTACCATGGTGGGTTAGTGATGGTGCGAAGGATTATGTTTTGTTTTGTTTGGATTTTGGCTGAATGGGTTTTGGCTGTTGCTCCCCGTATGGATGAGGCGTAGGACCAGGTTAGTTGAATTACGGAGAGATATACTAGGCGTTTTGTCCTGAGTGTGAGTGGGGATTTTCTGTTTAGGAGAGGATATAAAGTTCTGAATTTGAGGTTAATTTTAGAGAGGAGGTGTTTAATATTGGGTTTCCAAGAGAGGTTTGAATCGAAGAGGAGTCCTAGGTAGGTGGCATCTGTTTTAGTGGGTATTTCGGCGTTTAGATATAGAGGGATGTGCGGAGGAGGATTTTTGGATAGTGTGAATGGGACGGTGACTGATTTGGTGGGATTTATGCTGATTCGTTATTGTTTGGACCAGTGTTCTAGGTGGTGGAGCGCTGACTGAAGATGTTGGATATTGGAGGTGAGAGAGGAGGTTTGGTAGGATATAACGATGTCGCCTGCGAAAAATATTGTGCTAAGTAATCTTGATTTTTGAGAGACGGGAAGGGTGATGAATTTTGTCGAACGCTTTTTCTATGTTAATAAAAGTGGTGATACAGCATTTGCATTGTTCGAATGAGTTGTTTATGAGGTTGGAGAGGGAGTATAATTGATTGCAGCAGGAATGTTTTGGACGAAAACCGTATTGTGTCAGGAACTAGGAAGGAGAGTTGGTTGATTAAATGAGGGAATAGTAATTTTTCAAATAGTTTGCAGATTGGATGAAATTCTCTCGGGATTCCAGCCGGGTAAGATTGTCGAATGCTCGCGACGTTTCGATAACATTCCTCGTTATCATCTTCTAGCGAAGTGCCGAGTTGGGGTAGTACCGCCTATTTATATGGCCTTGCGGCAGATTGTAGGAAGGAGACTTATTGGTCGGAGATTTTCAGGGTGGGATTTTGGTTTGTTGGGTTTCGGTAACACGATTATGGTGGCATGTTTCCATTTGGTTGAGTAGTAAGTGGTTCTAAGGATGGCATCGAAGATATAGGTGATTAGGATTATTGTCTTTTCGATGGCGGTTGGTGATATGGTCATGTCCTGGGGAGGCTTTGTTTTTTAGTTTTTTATTGCGGTTTTGATTTGGGAAGGGGTGAAAAGTTTATGGAGGGGGGTTATTTGTAGGGGCTGCTGGAATTTTGTTGCTATGGTGTGATTGTGATTGGTGTAAAAGGAGGAGTTTGGGGAAAATTGGTTAGTCAATATTTGGGCGAATATGTTCGCTTTTTATGAGGGGGCGGTGTGCCATTGGTTGTCTTTTTTAAGTGGGGGACGTCAGTTTTCTTTATGGTCAGATATTTAGTTTTTTGGCACAGTGATTTGTCAGCTGCGTTTAATTGTTGAAGGTAGTTGTAATGTTTGGAGTCGCTGGTTTCTTTTAGTAGTTTTTGTAGTTGTCCGGTGGCGTCGTTGTATTGGCGTTTGACTATGAGATTTTTGGTATTGTACCATTGTTTTCGCAATGATTTTTTCTCTTTGAGTAGGTTTTCAATTTGGTTTTCGTGTGGGTTTTTTGGGTGGGGTTTTGGTGCTTTTTGGTGGGAAGCTATAGCGGCAGAAGTGAGGATGATAGATTGTAAATGATTTAGGGCTAAGTTTATGTCTGAGGGCGTCTTCAGTTGGATATTGAGGATTGTTAGATTTTCTATTATTTGAGAGAAGTGGAATGTGATTGGTGGTATTGGGAGGAAAGGATAGATTTAGCTGTGCTATGACTGGTAGGTTCGTGGAGTATTTGTGGGTTGGAAAGGTATTGAGTGGTATTGTGTCAGATGAAGTCTAGTATTTCTGGTGATTTGAGGCTGTCTGGGTAGTAAGTTGGTTCGGTAGGATGTATTATTTGGATATGGAGTTTGGAGAGGATGTAGTTGAGGTCTTTACCTCTTGTATTGGAAGTTCTGGATCCGAAGTTCGGGTGTTTGGCGTTTTAATCTCTTCCTATTATGTAGGGAGAAACGCAGGAGGAGAGTAGCTTTTTACAGGTGTCAGATGTGATTTGGTTGGTTGGAGCTAAGTAGAATGAAGAGATGTTAACGTGGATGTTAGTGGTTGTGTTGCTTGTTATTTGAGTTAGTTGCAGATCTGGGAAGGATATACAAGGCAGTTGGTAGTCTGTAGGTTTTATAATTTGGGATGTTATAAGGCTGTGTGCGGATGATTTTTTTTTCGGTCAATAGCAGGAGATCAATGCTGTTTTTTTGTAGGAAAAGGTTATTTCGTGGTATTTATTGGTAGCTCCACTGGCGTTCCAAGTGCATATGGTAAGGTATTGTAAGGGAGGATGCGTCATTTTTGGGTGTCCATTAGCTTGGGGATTATTGTGGTTAGGAATTGGATTAAAGGTATTATAATGGGGATGAGGTTGTCTATTTTAGAATACAAGGATAAGAGCAGGTTATTTTGGTTTGGCGAGTCAGCATTTGTTTGTTCTGAAATTTTTGGGATGTAAGTGGGGTGAGTTTGTTTGACGATGTTGGCGTAGGATGTAGCGCCAGTGTTGCTTTGTGGAGTTTGGGATGTAGAGAGAAGAGTTTGTGGACTGAGGAGATGGGGTTGCTGTGGTCTTTGAAGTGCAGGCGAATTGGTTGGGATAGGTTTTGTGCAGGTTGATTGGAGAGATTTGAATATTGGGCAGCCTTTGTAGTTTGCCGTATGCTTACCACGGCAGTTTGTGCATACGGGTGGAGTGGTTTTTGGGATTGGGCATTTAGTGGGTGGGTGGATGGTATCACAGCACACGCAGCCGGGGGGTGGGGGATTAAAGCAGTAGTTTTTGTATGGCCATAGTGCTGGCATCGGAGACACTGTGGGATGTATTTTTTTGATTTGGAAGGTTCAACTTTTATTTGGCAATGATATAGGTCTCCACCGGTGTAGATTTGTATAAGGAACAACCACACAAACGAAAAAAAATAACATAAACACACTTATTTATATGAGGTTACGACGTCATGGTAAGTGGTGACCACTCTGTTATGAAGAAACCAAAATAACCAAAAGATCCGACACCCAAAGCGTAGAAGGATTCTAGATTTAATTAAATATGTCCCCAAAGAACTCATATAAACATGTCAAATATATTGACAACAAAATAAGGTACAAGTCCACCAAAATGTAAAATGATTACCAGCTGGACTGTGTAATAATCTAACGCCTGAATACAATTCAGATAAGGAAACCATTAGTCCGATCATTGTCACAAAAGTAAGAATAGAGGAAGTACACTTAAAATGTACCATGCCTTAGAAACGATCTAGCACACTAAAAAGTGATAGAATAATTGACAAGAGTATAAGCATAAATTGAAAAACATAGCACCTAATCGAGCAGAACTAGCAGAAAACATATTTGGTCTTGCAATATAAATCAAAAGATGTTGAACGATTTGAAGCACATCAAAAAACCAGTAACTAAAACGATTAAAGCGATTTGTTAAAGCACGACACAGGTTGGAAGATCGGTACGATATAAATCTATAGTACAAAATAGAATTAAAGCAGACAACTATTGACTTAATTATACCGTGTCACTCTGTCGCACAATATTTCCGCCATTACAAGTCCTCCGAACATTATTGTTTAGTCAATTTTCCGATAATCTCGGATTCTCCCCACCCCCTACAACGCAAAATATATTTAATCATAATATCGATTAGTTCATCTTTAAATCCAGCGATGCTTAAGCTATTATAAGGATAGTTCGTGGACTGTGAAAAATGTCCAGGACAAGGTTTGGATAGAATCCCTGATATACAAAATAGTAAACTTAAAAATCCCAATAAAATTCGTACCTTTCCAAACGACAGATCCTTAATTGTGCTGATAAATGGTAAATATTAATCCTACTTCACTTCTCCTGCTTGCCTCACTCAAGGAGCCATAGTTTCTCCAATTCTTTTCAACATATATTGTCATGACCTCACCCATCCTACAGGTATTAAAGATAACCTTCTCCAGTTTGACAACTATACCGTCGTTTGGACATCATACATGAATCCCAATAAACCTTTGACCTCCATATATAGGTACATAGTACCGCTACGAGAATAGATCTCCGAGTGGAGATTGAAACCCAACCCTACCCTACATAGTTGAGAAGAAATAAGCCATATGTTATGAGTCATGACTTAGTCTTAAGTACGCATTTATATTACTATGAAAATCTCGATATATGATATTTATTTTAATTCAACGCAAATCAAGAAAAATTATATCTATAATAACTAACGTTTTATTTGCTAATTACAGAAACGTTGAAAACATTTTTGATATCCGTTGTGAATTCTGCATTGTTGGTGACGTTTGAGAGCGACGCTTCGTTACTAAGGAAACTTTATAGCCTGCGTCAGTCCACAGCAAACGTCGAGCAGAAATGTTCGGGCAGATTCTCATCAGCAATCACCATAAAACTTCTAACGTTATACAATCAAATAAATACATACTTGAGAAGAAATGAGCCACAAGTTGCATTTCGATAAAGACACGTCGTCATGATGAATTTACACAATCCAAGTACGGCGACTTAATGTAAAAGGATTAATCATTCCTGTTAATTAAACAGAATATACTTATCTAATAATATAATCTTAATTTCCAGGTTCGCTACGACTTCCAATTCATAGCAGCAGTTAACTTGATTATCGTACTAATTCTACTCAGCAGTTACGATGCTTTTTATAAATCCTCAATACATATAAATCATCTACCTCGCTAAGATTTACTCGTGGCCACTGATAACTATGAGAACTCAGGTAAGTCCACACTTGTAACATTTGTCCGTAACTTCATCATAGACTGTAAATTATCTCTAATTGTCCGTAATATTAGGTTTTAAATAGTATCACATTGATATATATATAAGTAGTGTCTGTTTATATTATATTCACTCCGCACTTCAAGTATCTATAAGTTGCATAGATTTACTGTGTAGAAGTAGAACTGTTTACATTATTCTGGGAAGTATTTACCATTATAATTTCTCATATTACAGCTCTGACACTTTAATATTTATGCCATGATTTCGTTACGAATTAGGGCTATTTTCTTTATTTAAGTGTTCGTAATATATAATGGTCGTAAATGTCAATCCAGGAATACAGTTTAATGAGTAATGATATAGCAAATATCATTTGTGAGCAACATGCTGGTATTATTATTAGGAATGAAAAAAATGAATTAAACGTTTAACTTCAGTGAATTTTATCGAATAATTTCTCAGTATTAATACGTAAATAAACGCAATTGATCTCAACCAAATAAAGTTGAAATTGATTAGATTAGCTAAGATTATATTAGTTCCATTAGTTCTCTGTTTAGGAAATAGGTAAAGTCAGAAAGGATATTACTTACAATTGATAAGTGGTGATAAACTAAATAACAGTCAAAGCAGAATCAATATTTGAACTTATTTATAATTGACATTGTGACATTTGCTAAAGTTATTCGTTTGATATAATTACATTTTAATAGTTTTTTAAAGTTATTCATTTTTCTGCTGCCTAGTCCAGAAACATCCTTAGTTTCTGTCACGTGAACGTTATGTAATATTGCAATACTTTGGATATTGCTATAAACAATTTTGCAGATTGTTACTTGAAATTAGCAGCTCTAGTATAATTGGATGAAAAGAGCAGTTATCAGAATGATGAATATCGAATTAAATACATAATTATATTTAAAGTTATGTTGAAATCAAGGAATATAAAAAATTCTTAAGCTACAGGGTAGAAGCGACAAAAAAGATTTTTAATAAGGAAAAAGAGTGACGGTATTCGTGAACAAAGTAACTTTTCATTGTGTTTGTGGGTTTAAATGTATAAATATACGCAATAGATGCAACGATAGGAGGAACAAATGGGAAAGTGGTAACGATCGGTACCCTTAGATTATGGAATCAATTATGCGTATTTTACTATAATGAATATTTGCGTTTGATGGATAGATTAATACTTACATCTCTAGTTTTATTGCAGTTGAATGGAGAATTATGACAAGACGAAATTAATGATTATGATTTTAATAATTGACATTTATATGTCATATTAATTACGGAGTATTCGAATAATTTCATTAAAATCCGTTTTTTAATATTGGAAGTTTTAAATATAACAGTTCTGCTTCTACATGCGAAATCTTTTACAATCACTATTTACAATGCAACGTCTACTTTCGTATGGAATATTTTCCTGAAGACTTTGTTGTTTCTATTCCACAATGCATTTAGTAATATTCACATACAACTGTTGACGATAATGCGTCTTGAACCCACGAACGTGACTCACAAGAACACGGATCACTGCAACCAGGGAGTTTGAAAAGCTTCGAAATATTCGTCATGCCAACTGAATTCCGTAGATTTTGGGGACACTTCAAGATTAATATCACCTTCTTCAGTTCATTGTCTGAAAGAAATTTCACGGACATATAAGACATGAGACAATCCCGAGCTTCAAGAAAGAAGATATTTGATAAAAATTTATTTTGTTTTTGATAAGTGCGTTGTGAAAATGTATACTCAGATCACAAGTAGTTAGATCAGATTAGTGACCGTGTGGAGCTTCACTCCGTTGAATTTAAATGAAAGGTCCATTATAATTGCAGTAATATTGATATAAGTCTCTGGCAGATGTTACAAGTGTGGCCCTTTCAGGTGGTGTGCGGAGGAATTCTTCCAAAGCTTGATGATGTGAAGGAGGGCTGCTTACCTGTTGGGAGTTACTGAAGAGAATAATTCGAAGACCAGTGACATCTGTGATCCTGCAGGCTGGTGCTAAAAACGCAGCCGTAAATGAGGTACGTAGTTAATTTAATACTATTTTATGACTACTATTATTATTTATATTATATTAATAAATATATGATGAATTGCTATTGTAAGTGTTTTCACTGCTACACTACAATTCAAGAAAATACATTAAATATTCGATTTTAATATGTTGTAGAATGTTTCAGTTTAAACTTCCATATGCAACCATATTATTCAATTATTTAAACTATTACAGCACAACTATTTATTCATATTGTTTCTTTACAGTCATCGCTCTGCACAACTCTTCACATGACGTTCACAAATCGAAATTTTTGAAGATCATGAAGATTAATTCCAAGCTCAGCTTCGATTTGCTCTATGCCACACCAGAACGTCTATATTAGTGTCATAATCCACGCTACTAAATGAGGTACGTCCACACTTGTAACGTATGTCCGTAACTTCGTACTGGATTGGTATTACTCGGCGTCTGAGCAATTGAACATTAGGAGATGTATCAATTACATTCACTACGAACTTCATCAGCAGCAGCATTAGTGTTATTCTGATAGGCAGGTTATAATCGAGAAGAAATGAGCCACAAGTTTCATTTCGACAAAACCACATCGTCATGTTAAAGTACGCGTTCAAGATACGGCGACTTGCTGTAAAAGGCTTAATCAGTGTTGATAATCAGAAACAATATACTTATTTAATGAAAAAATATTAATTTACAGGGGGCGCTGCGACGTACAATTCATCTCGGCTGTTAGATGAAAAATTTACCCTAATTCTATTCAGCAGTTACGATGATAATTACACAGATCATCAGTACATATAAATCATCTACATCGCTAAGATCTTTACGTGGACGCTGATAACTAAGAGAAACCAGGTATGTCCACACTTGTAACATTTGTCCGTAACTTTATCATAGACTGTAAATTATCTCGAATTGTCTGTAATATTTGGTTTTAAATAGTATCATATAGATATATAATAATAGTCTCTGTTTATATTATATTCACTCCGCACTTCATGTAGCTATAAATTTCATTGATTTACTGTGTAGAAGTAGAACTGTTTACATTAATCTGGGAAATATTTACCATTATAATTTCTCATATTAAAGCTGTGACAGTTTAATATTTATCAACATTTCCCTAAGAATTAGAGCTATTTACTTTATTAAGCCCACGTTATATATATAGGTGATAAATGTTGAAATACGAAGGAAGTAAAATGAGTAATGAAAAAACAAATGTCATTTTTGAGCAATTTGCTACTATTACCTGATTTAGGAATGAAAAAAATGAATAAAACTATTTATTGTGTAAATCAAACAACGTTTCTCATCTGTGTATTTTACAGAATAAATTTTCAGCCTAAATATCTAAATAATAGTAATAGATCTCAACAGTAAGAATTTCAGGGTGATAATAAACTAAAAGACAGTGGATGAAGAATCAGTAATTAAATATATCAGTAATTGGAAAACGAGGTTGAATTCATACATTTTAATTTACTTCTTGGAATTGAAACAGGAAAATATCAGGGTTACCTGTAATACAAACATACGTTGTGATGAATGTTTACTTTTATTGTTTACGCAAGATTATTTCCGTATTTCTGATTTTCGCAATATTAGTTTCGTGTTTCCTTAACATTAATGGCATTCATAAGATATAGTTACATTTTATTAGATTTCAAGTTACTAATTGATTTGCTATGTTTTTGAGAGAGTGTAAGGAGAATTTAAGACATCTCGTTTATGTAATATTGACTATGAACTTTTGCATTTCTAGGATTTAGTCCTGAAAACTCATAAGTTTCTCTTACTTAAATTTTTATTTTTTCTCTGTACTTATATTTCCAGAGTAAAGCCAAATTATCAGAAAATGTAATATCAATATTTTAATATGATTTTATTCCTATGTTGATATAGTGACGAAGAAATATACATGATATTCAGGAAAGATTTATCTTGTACTTCAGGGTAGAATCGACATGAAACTAATTATTATATAAGGAAACAGAGTGAAATTATTCCTGTTCAAAGTATATATACCCGAAGAGACTATATTATATATCTGATTAATATATTACAAAAAGTTTTCATTGTATTTGTGTTATTACATGCAAAAATATACGCAATATTTGGAAACTATAGGAAGTACAAATGGGAAACTGGTTAAAATCGAAACCCATAGAATAAAGAATCAATTCTGAGCATACTACTTTAATGAATATTGGAGTCCGAGGATTGAGAGATTAAAACTTACATCTCTTATTGCATTTATTGCCTTTGAAGTGCCGAATTATAAAAGAAAAAACAACGGACATTGGTTATGTTCTAATAATCAACTCATAGATGTCATATTAATTATTGAGTATTCTTAATATTCGGATAATTTAATAAGTTCATTAAAAACCTTTTTTTAATATTCGAAGTTTTATATATAACAATTCTGCTTCTTCATACAAAATCTTTTACAATTATTATTTACAATGAAACGTTTACATACCTATGGAATATTGACCGGAAGATTTTGTCGTTCCTATTTCACCATATATTTGGTAATTCTTCACATACAACAGTTGACGAAGATGCGTCTTGAATCCACGAACGTGACACACAAGAACACGGATCACCGCTTCGAAATATTCGTCATGCCAACTGAATTCCGTAGATTTTGGGGACACTTCAAGATTAATATCACCTTCTTCAGTTCATCGTCTAAAAGAAATTTCAAGGACATATAAGACAAGAGACAATCCTGAGCTTCAAGAAAGAAGATATATTATTAAAATATATTTTGTTTATGTTAAGTGCGTTGTGAAAATGTATACTCAGATCACAAGTAGTTAGATCAGATTAGTGACCGTGTGGAGCTTCACTCCGTTGAATTTAAATGAAATATCCATGAAAATTGCAGTAATATTGATATAAGTCTCTGGCAGATGTTACAAGTGTGGCCCTTTCAGGTGGTGTGCGGAGGAATTCTTCGAAAGCTTGATGATGTGTTGGGAGTTACTGAAGAGAATAATTCGAAGACCTGTGACTTTTCTGTGATCCTGCAGGCTGGTGCTAAAAACGCAGCCGTAGAGGTACGTAGTTGATTTGATAATTTTTTAATACTATTATTATTTATAGGATATTAGCAAACATATGATTTGTTTTCGTTAACGTCTTCACCACTACAGTACATTTCAATAAAATTAGTTAAGTATTTGCTTTAAATATGTTGTAGAATGATTCAGTTAAAACTTACATATGTAAACAAATTACTGCATTATTTAAACTATTACAGTACAACTATTTGTTCATAATGTTTCTTTACAGTCGTCGCTCTGCACAATTCTTCAAAGGACGTTCACAAATCGAAATTCTTGAAGATCATGAAGATTAATTAAAAAACCTATATTGATAGCAAACCAAAGCTCTGCTTCCGTTTCCTGCATGCTACACTAGAACGTCTAAATTAGTGTTATAATCAACGTTACTAAAATGAGGTACGTACACACTTGTAACATTTGTACGTAACTTTGTACTTGATTGGTATTACACGGCGTCGAAATTATTACGTTTAAACTTGTCATTGATTTCATTTAAAACTATTTTGAGCAATTGAACATTAACTACACAATTCATCAGCAGCAGAATTAGTGTTATTCAGATAGGCGTGTTTTCACGTGGTAGCCTTTTCTCCGTCTTCCGTCATTTGCGTCTTAGTTAATTTTCCGCTATCTTGATATCAGCTATTACCTTCTGTCTGCTCAATTCTTACCTCGTGACTAGTCTTTTCATACGTTCGCAGTCCCGTCTCACTGCGTTCTCTACCTGCTTCTTCTTCCTTTCACTTATAATTTGCAGGAGTCTTCTCTCATTTAATTTTTTGTCTCCCTCTACAAATTAGCTGGGTTCCCGTCGTTGCCCAAGATGTCATTTATCCATAAACCCGATTTCTCTTCCATCTAGGTAGTTTTTGCGTTATTTTAATGTAACACAACTCGACCTCTATCCCTAAATGTGTTCACCTCCCATTCCTGAAATGGTTTCATTCCACAAATATTACGGCGTTGGGAAATTTTTAAAATTTCCACCCCCGCTTAAACAAAAAGTATTTTTATTCAATACAAGGCCGGATATATTTTTTATATTTCAACCCCCGTCTTACCTTCCATGACGATAAGGGTTTAAAATAAGCACATAGAACATCTACCTAAATATTATAAATTTTCATAACATGGAAAAAAAATATTGGACGGAAATGTCGACCGTTTAGAAGGTTAGTGATTTTCTACCTCCTTTCCGCCCCACCAGTGGATGTTTAACTACAAGTTGAATGATTAATCTCAGTGGCATCCATAACCTTGTATTCCACTCCTATCTCGGTTTTGTCGCGTTATTTTTATGTAATGGAACTCCACCCTTTGTGGTTCCCTCCTCCTAAGCCGATAGGCGTTGCAAATTTACACTGGATCTAATAAAAAGTCATTGAAATCGAAAAAAATATTTATTCGACGCAAATATCGAGTGATTTTTTTAATATTTCTACCAACACCCACGTCCGCCCGTCCCCTTCCACTCCCACCCTTTTCCGCGCGTTGCGCAGGTTTTGTTAAATAAATTCCGGGACACCCATAACCTCGATAACTTAGTTCTCGCTGTTTTTTTCTTTTAGTCCCCGCCATCCCTAAAGCTAACAGTGCTTCCTTCCAATACCGTAAGAAGTAGAAATAGTATCAATCTAATTATTCCAGAAAATATTATTTTCGAAAAAATATCCACCTTTATTGCATGTTTCAAAATTTTCACCACCGTCCACCTCCTCACCTGGGGTAACTGACGAATTTAATGTTTTAATTATACTCAGCGACATTCATAACTCTTGATTTGAGAAAAATCTAGATTGTTTTGAGTTTTTTTATGTAATGAAACTCACCCGCAACCCTTTAGTGTGCTTCCATCCAAATCCCGAAAAGGTTGGAAATTATACTTGGTAATCGTGTAGAGAAATTTTAATAATCTCATTGTATCTATTCGACGCAAAAAATCCCGCCTTCCTCGCGCGTTACTCTCGTTGACATAAATAAAAACAGCGACATTCAGTTCAATGGATTTGAGTCGGTTATTTAGCGTTATTTCCTTGTTATGCGCGTCCACTTCCACCCCCTAAGGATGCTCCAATGCGGTGCTATAACGGGTTGAAATTATTCTCCGATAACATCGGTAAAAACTCCCAATCTCTTTGATCCCTAAAAAAATTAAACTACTCAAACGTCGGATGTTTTAGTATATTTTAATATCTCCCTCTGACCACCCTCGCTCCTTTGGGTGTTAGTTTTCTGGTCGCAAAGATAAAGTGTACGAAATTGGTGAAATTATCTCCACCGGTGTTTTTTTTTTATTAGACAAAACTTTTATTTTAAGATTATTTGTTGTTACATAAAGTATTAGAGTATACACAATTAAAATTCTGTACATAATTAACCTGGGAACTTGGCACTTAAGCTAATCCAGCAATAAACATAATTTTGCAAATTTTTTCTTGTCGTTTAATTTGGGTGTCTGAGAGGCATACATTCCTGAGTTATGAGGGGTCGCTGGTAATTTTGAATTTGATGGGATGGATGGAATGTGTGGGTGGGGTCTGCGGGTATGAGGATAGGGTGGGTAGGAGGTGCCAGAGTGTTCTAGGGGAAGGATATGGTTCATAGGGCGTTTTCTCTTGAGGCGCCGTGTGCGTGGAGGTTGGGGGGGTTGCTATGGAATTGCTGTATCGTGGTGTTAGGATGGTTGAAGGTTCTTTTGATTAATGAGGTTACGGATTTGGTGATTACTGAGTTGACTTAGGGAAGTTTAATGTTGTGGTGGATTATGGAATTTTTGCTGGATCGTGGTGTTAGGATGGTTGAGGGTTCTTTTGATTAATGAGGTTACGGATTTGGTAATTACTGAGTTGACTTACGGAAGTTTAATGTTGTGGTGGATTATGGAATTTCTGAGGTACCATGGTGGGTTAGTGATGGTGCGAAGGATTATGTTTTGTTTTGTTTGGATTTTGGCTGAATGGGTTTTGTTTGTTGCTCCCCGTATGGATGAGGCGTAGGACCAGGTTAGTTGAATTACGGAGAGATATACTAGGCGTTTTGTCCTGAGTGTGAGTGGGGATTTTCTGTTTAGGAGAGGATATAAAGTTCTGAATTTGAGGTTAATTTTAGAGAGGAGGTGTTTAATATTGGGTTTCCAAGAGAGGTTTGAATCGAAGAGGAGTCCTAGGTAGGTGGCATCTGTTTTAGTGGGTATTTCGGCGTTTAGATATAGAGGGATGTGCGGAGGAGGATTTTTGGATAGTGTGAATGGGACGGTGACTGATTTGGTGGGATTTATGCTGATTCGTTATTGTTTGGACCAGTGTTCTAGGTGGTGGAGCGCTGACTGAAGATGTTGGATATTGGAGGTGAGAGAGGAGGTTTGGTAGGATATAACGATGTCGCCTGCGAAAAATATTGTGCTAAGTAATCTTGATTTTTGAGAGACGGGAAGGGTGATGAATTTTGTCGAACGCTTTTTCTATGTTAATAAAAGTGGTGATACAGCATTTGCATTGTTCGAATGAGTTGTTTATGAGGTTGGAGAGGGAGTATAATTGATTGCAGCAGGAATGTTTTGGACGAAAACCGTATTGTGTCAGGAACTAGGAAGGAGAGTTGGTTGATTAAATGAGGGAATAGTAATTTTTCAAATAGTTTGCAGATTGGATGAAATTCTCTCGGGATTCCAGCCGGGTAAGATTGTCGAATGCTCGCGACGTTTCGATAACATTCCTCGTTATCATCTTCTAGCGAAGTGCCGAGTTGGGGTAGTACCGCCTATTTATATGGCCTTGCGGCAGATTGTAGGAAGGAGACTTATTGGTCGGAGATTTTCAGGGTGGGATTTTGGTTTGTTGGGTTTCGGTAACACGATTATGGTGGCATGTTTCCATTTGGTTGAGTAGTAAGTGGTTCTAAGGATGGCATCGAAGATATAGGTGATTAGGATTATTGTCTTTTCGATGGCGGTTGGTGATATGGTCATGTCCTGGGGAGGCTTTGTTTTTTAGTTTTTTATTGCGGTTTTGATTTGGGAAGGGGTGAAAAGTTTATGGAGGGGGGTTATTTGTAGGGGCTGCTGGAATTTTGTTGCTATGGTGTGATTGTGATTGGTGTAAAAGGAGGAGTTTGGGGAAAATTGGTTAGTCAATATTTGGGCGAATATGTTCGCTTTTTATGAGGGGGCGGTGTGCCATTGGTTGTCTTTTTTAAGTGGGGGACGTCAGTTTTCTTTATGGTCAGATATTTAGTTTTTTGGCACAGTGATTTGTCAGCTGCGTTTAATTGTTGAAGGTAGTTGTAATGTTTGGAGTCGCTGGTTTCTTTTAGTAGTTTTTGTAGTTGTCCGGTGGCGTCGTTGTATTGGCGTTTGACTATGAGATTTTTGGTATTGTACCATTGTTTTCGCAATGATTTTTTCTCTTTGAGTAGGTTTTCAATTTGGTTTTCGTGTGGGTTTTTTGGGTGGGGTTTTGGTGCTTTTTGGTGGGAAGCTATAGCGGCAGAAGTGAGGATGATAGATTGTAAATGATTTAGGGCTAAGTTTATGTCTGAGGGCGTCTTCAGTTGGATATTGAGGATTGTTAGATTTTCTATTATTTGAGAGAAGTGGAATGTGATTGGTGGTATTGGGAGGAAAGGATAGATTTAGCTGTGCTATGACTGGTAGGTTCGTGGAGTATTTGTGGGTTGGAAAGGTATTGAGTGGTATTGTGTCAGATGAAGTCTAGTATTTCTGGTGATTTGAGGCTGTCTGGATAGTAAGTTGGTTTGGTAGGATGTATTATTTGGATATGGAGTTTGGAGAGGATGTAGTTGAGGTCTTTACCTCTTGTATTGGAAGTTCTGGATCCGAAGTTCGGGTGTTTGGCGTTTTAATAACTTCCTATTATGTAGGGAGAAACGCAGGAGGAGAGTAGCTTTTTACAGGTGTCAGATGTGATTTGGTTGGTTGGAGCTAAGTAGATAGAAGAGATGTTAATGTGGATGCTAGTGGTTGTGTTGAGTGTTATTTGAGTTAGTTGCAGATCTGGGAAGAATATAGAAGGCAGTTGGTAGTCTGTAGGTTTTATAATTTGGGATGTTATAAGGCTGTGTGCGGATGAGTTTTGTTTCGGTTAATAGCAGGAGATCAATGTTGTTTTTTTGTAGGATAAGTTTAATTACGTGGTATTTATTGGTAGCTCCACTGGCGTTCCAAGTGCATATGGTAAGGTATTGTGGGGGAGGATGCGTCATTTTTGGGTGTCCATTAGCTTGGGGATTATTGTGGTTAGGAATTGGATTAAAGGTATTATAATGGGGATGAGGTTGTCTATTTTAGAATACAAGGATAAGAGCAGGTTATTTTGGTTTGGCGAGTCAGCATTTGTTTGTTCTGAAATTTTTGGGATGTAAGTGGGGTGAGTTTGTTTGACGATGTTGGCGTAGGATGTAGCGCCAGTGTTGCTTTGTGGAGTTTGGGATGTAGAGAGAAGAGTTTGTGGACTGAGGAGATGGGGTTGCTGTGGTCTTTGAAGTGCAGGCGAATTGGTTGGGATAGGTTTTGTGCAGGTTGATTGGAGAGATTTGAATATTGGGCAGCCTTTGTAGTTTGCCGTATGCTTACCACGGCAGTTTGTGCATACGGGTGGAGTGGTTTTTGGGATTGGGCATTTAGTTGGTGGGTGGATGGTATCACAGCACACGCAGCCGGGGGGGGGGGATTAAAGCAGTAGTTTTTGTTTGGCCATATTTCTGGCACCGGAGACACTGTGGGATGTATTTTTTTGGTTTGGAAGGTTCAACTTTTATTTGGCAATGATATAGGTCTCCACCGGTGTAGATTTGTATAAGGAACAACCACACAAACGAAAAAAAATAAAATAAACACACTTATTTATATGAGGTTACAACTTCATGGTAAGTGGTGACCACTCTGTTATGAAGAAACCAAAATAACCAAAAGATCCGACACCCAAAACGTATAAGGATTCTAGATTTAATTAAATATGTCCCCAAACAACTCTTATAAACATGTCAAATATATTGTCAGCAAAATAAGGTACAAGTCCACCAAAATGTAAAATGATTACCAGCTGGACTGTGTAATAATCTAACGTCTGAATTCAGATAAGGAAACCATTAGTCCGATCATTGTCACAAAAGTAAGAATAGAGGAAGTACACTTAAAATGTACCATGCCTTAGAAACCATCTAGCACACTATAAAGTGATAGAATAATTGACAAGAATATAAGCATAAATTGAAAAACATAGCACCTACTCGAGCAAAACTAGCAGAAAACATATTTGGTCTTGCAATATAAGTCAAAAGATGTTGAACGATTTGAAGCACATCAAAAAACCAGTAACTAAAACGATTAAAGCGATTTGTTAAACCACGACACAGGTTGGAAGATCGGTACGATATAAATCTATAGTACAAAATAGAATTAAAGCAGACAACTATTGACTTAATTATACCGTGTCACTCTGTCGCACAATATTTCCGCCATTACAAGTCCTCCGAACATTATTGTTTAGTCAATTTTCCGATAATCTCGGATTCTCCCCACCCCCTACAACGCAAAATATATTTATTCATAATATCGATTAGTTCATCTTTAAATCCAGCGATGCTTAAGCTATTATAAGGATAGTTCGTGGACTGTGAAAAATGTCCAGGACAAGGTTTGGATAGAATCCCTGATATACAAAATAGTAAACTTAAAAATCCCAATAAAATTCGTACCTTTCCAAACGACAGATCCTTAATTGTGCTGATAAATGGTAAATATTAATCCTACTTCACTTCTCCTGCTTGCCTCACTCAAGGAGCCATAGTTTCTCCAATTCTTTTCAACATATATTGTCATGACCTCACCCATCCTACAGGTATTAAAGATAACCTTCTCCAGTTTGACAACTATACCGTCGTTTGGACATCATACATGAATCCCAATAAACCTTTGACCTCCATATATAGGTACATAGTACCGCTACGAGAATAGATCTCCGAGTGGAGATTGAAACCCAACCCTACCCTACATAGTTGAGAAGAAATAAGCCGTATGTTATGAGTCATGACTTAGTCTTAAGTACGCATTTATATTACTATGAAAATCTCGATATATGATATTTATTTTAATTCAACGCAAATCAAGAAAAATTATATGTATAATAACTAACGTTTTATTTGCTAATTACAGAAACGTTGAAAACATTTTTGATATCCGTTGTGAATTCTGCATTGTTGGTGACGTTTGAGAGCGACGCTTCGTTACTAAGGAAACGTTGTAGCCTGCGTCAGTCCACAGCAAACGTCGAGCAGAAATGTTCGGGCAGATTCTCATCAGCAATCACCATAAAACTTCTAACGTTATACAATCAAATAAATACATACTTGAGAAGAAATGAGCCACAAGTTGCATTTCGATAAAGACACGTCGTCATGATGAATTTACACAATCCAAGTACGGCGACTTAATGTAAAAGGATTAATCATTCCTGTTAATTAAACAGAATATACTTATCTAATAATATAATCTTAATTTCCAGGTTCGCTACGACTTCCAATTCATAGCAGCAGTTAACTTGATTATCGTACTAATTCTACTCAGCAGTTACGATGCTTTTTATAAATCCTCAATACATATAAATCATCTACCTCGCTAAGATTTACTCGTGGCCACTGATAACTATGAGAACTCAGGTAAGTCCACACTTGTAACATTTGTCCGTAACTTCATCATAGACTGTAAATTATCTCTAATTGTCCGTAATATTAGGTTTTAAATAGTATCATATAGATATATAATAATAGTTTCTGTTTATATTATATTCACTCCGCACTTCATGTAGCTATAAATTTCATTGATTTACTGTGTAGAAGTAGAACTGTTTACATTAATCTGGGAATTATTTACCATTATAATTTCTCATATTACAGCTCTGACAGTTTAATATTTATCAACACTTCTCTAAGAATTATAGCTATTTACTTTATTAAGCCCATGTTTACTTGTATTGTTTACGCAAGATTATTTCCGTATTTTTTTTTGTGATTTATTAGACAAAACTTTTATCTTACGATTATTTGTTGTTACATAAAATATTAGAGTATATACAATTAAAATTATGTACATAATTAACCTGGGAACTTGGCACTTGAGTTAATCCAGCAATTAACATAATTTTGCAAATTTTTCTTGTAGTTTACTCTGGGTGTCTGAGGGGCATACTTTGTTGATTTATGAGGGTTCGCTGGTGTTGTTCAATATGATGGGATGGCTTGAATGGGTGGGTGGGGTCTGCGGGTATGAGGATGGGGTGGGTTAGGAGGTGCCGGAGTGTTCTGGGTGAAGGATGAGGTCGATAGGGCGTTTTCTCTTGAGGCGACGTGCGTGTGGGGATGGAGGAGGGTTGCAATGGAATAGCTGGATCGTGGTGTTGGGATGATTGAAGATGCTTTTGATTAATAAGGTTACGGATTTGTGGTACCTCAGAAATTCCATCATCCACCACAACATTAACTTCCCCAAATCAACTCAATGTTGATTTGGGGAAGTTTAATGTTGTGGTGGATGATGGAATTTCTGAGGTACCAGGGACAGTTAGTGATGGTGCGAAGGATTGTTTTGTTTGGATTTTGGCTGAATGGGTTTTGGCTGTTGCTCCTTATATGGATGAGGCGTAGGACCAGGTGGGTTGAATTATGGAGAGATATACTAGGCGTTTTGTGTTGAGGACGAGTGGGGATTTTCTGTTTAGTAGAGGATATAAAGTTCTGAATTTAAGGTTAATTTTAGAGAAGAGGTGTTTAATGTGGGGATTCCAAGAGAGTTTTGAATCGAAGAGGAGTCCTAGGTAGGTGGTTTCTGTTTTAGTGGGTATTTCAGCGTTGTTTAGATAGAGGGATATGTGCGGAGGAGGATTTTTGGATAGTGTGAATGGGACGATTACTGATTTGGTGGGATTTATGCTGATTCGCCATTGTTTGGACCAGTGTTCTAGGTGGCTGAGCGTGGACTGAAAAGGTTGGATATTGGAGGTGAGAGAGGAGGTTTGGTAGGAGATGGCGATGTCGTCTGCGAAAAAGATTGTGCTTGTGGCGAGATGTTGTGGAATATCGAGGGAGAAGATGTTGTATAGGAAGGGGGCAATGACGCTTCCTTGGGGGACTCCTGCAGCGATGGGGTGGGAATGAGAGATGTGGTTATTTATTTTGAAGGAGAAGGTTCTGTTGGAGAGGAGGTTGAGGAGTATTCTATTATGGGTGTCATTTAAGTAATCTTTGATTTTTGAAAGAAGGGAAGGATGATGAATTTTGTCGAACGCTTTTTATATGTCAAAAGAAGTGGTGATACAGGATTTACGTTGTTCGAAGGAGTTGTTTATGAGGTTGGAGAGGGAGTATAATTGATAGGAGCAGGAATGGTTTGAACGAAAACCGTATTGTGTGTCAGGAACTAGAAAGGAGAGTTGGTTGGTTAGATGAGGGAGAAGTAATTTTTCAAATAGTTTGGAGATTGTAGGAAGGAGACTTATTGGTCGGTAATTTTCAGGGTGGGATTTTGGTTTGTTGGGTTTTGGTAACATGATTATGGTAGGGTAGTAGGTGGTTCTGAGGATGGCGTTGAAGATATAGGTGATTAGGATTATTGTTTTTTGGGGGAGATGTTTTAGATGGCTGTTGGTGATGTGGTCATGTCCTGGGGAGGCTTTGTTTTTTAGTTTTTTTAATGCGGTTTTGATTTGGGAAGGGGTGAAAAGTTTAGGGAGGGGGGTTATTTGTAGGGGCTGCTGGAATTTTGTTGCTATGGTGTGATTGTGATTGGTGCAAAAGGAGGAGTTTGAGGAAAATTGGTTGGTCAAATATTGGGCGAATACGTTCGCTTTTTGTGAGGGGGCGGTGTGCCATTGGTTGTCTTTTTTAAGTGGGGGATGTCAGTTTTCTTTTTGGTCAAATATTTAGTTTTTTGGCATAGTGATTTATCAGCTGCGATTAGTTGTTGAAGTTAGTTGTAATGTTTGGAGTCGCTGGTTTCTTTTATTAGTTTTTGTAGTTGTACGGTGGCGTCGTTGTATTGGCGTTTGACTGTGGGATTTTTGGTGTAGTACCATTGTTTTCGCAAAGCTTTTTTCTCTTGGAGTAGGTTTTCAATTTGGTTTTGGTGTGGGTTTTTTGGGTGGGGTTTTGGTGGTTTTTTGTGGGAGGCTATAGCGGCAGAGGTGAGGATGATAGATTCTAAATGATTTAGGGCTAAGTCTATGTCTATGTCTGAGGGCGTCTTCAGTGGGATATTGAGGATGGGTTAGTTTTTCTATTATTTGAGAGAAGTGGATCCAGTTAGTGAATGTGTTATTGGGTCTGTGATTGGTGGTATTGGGAGGAAGGGATAGATTTAGCTGTGCTATGACTGGTAGGTGATCGGAACTGCGTTCATGGAGTATTTGTGGGTTGGAAAGGTATTGAGTGGTTTTGTGGCAGATGAAGAAGTCTAGTATGTCTGGTGATTTGAGGCTATCTGGGTAGTAAGTTGGTTCGGTTGGATGTATTATTTGGATATGGAGTTTGGATAGGATGTAGTTGAGGTCTTTACCTCTGGTATTGGAAGTTCTGGATCCGAAGTTCGGGTGTATTGCGTTGTAATCTCCTCCTATTATGTAGGGAGAGACGCAGGAGGAGAATAGCTTTTTCCAGGTGTCAGATATGATTTGGTTGGCTGGAGCAGAGTATAATGAGGAGATGTTAATCTGGATGTTAGTGGTTGTGTTGAGTGTTAAGAGTTAGTTGCAGATCTGGAAGGGCTATGGAAGGCAGTTGGTTGTGGTTTATAGAGCTTTTGATTAGTATTGCAGAACCGCCTTTTCTGGACGAACTGGGATGGTCGGCTCTGTAGGTTTTATAATTTGGGACGTTGTAAGGCTGTGTGGGGATGAGTTTGGATTCGGTTAATAGCAGGAGGTCGATGTTGTTTTTTTGTAGGAAAAGGTTAATTTCGTGGTATTTATTGGTAGCTCCTCGGGCGTTCCAAGTGCATATGGTAAGGTATTGTGGGAGAGGATGCGTCATTTTTTGGTGTCCATTAGCTTGGGGATTTTTGTGGTTAGGAATTGGATGAAAGGTATGATGATGGAGATGAGGTTGTCTATTTTAGAACACAAGGAGTGGAGAAGGTTATTTTGGTTAGGCGAGTCAGCATTTGTGTGTTGTGGGATTCTTGGGGTGTAAGTGGGGTGAGTTTGTGTGACGATATTGGCGTAGGATTTAGCGCCAGTGTTGCTTTGTGAAGTTTGGGATGTTAAGGGAGGAGTTTGTGCACTGTGGAGATGTGGTTGCTGTGGTTTTTGAAGTGCAGGCAAATTGGTTGTGATAGGTTTTGTGTAGGATGATTGGAGAGATTTGAATATTGGGCAGCCTTTGTAGTTTGCCGTATGGTTACCACGGCAGTTTATGCATACGGGTGAAGTGGTTTTTGGGATTGGGCATTTGGTGGGTGGGTGGTTGGTATCACAGCGCACGCAGCGGGGGGGATTAAAGCAGTAGTTTTTTGTATGACCATAGTTCTGGCATTGGATGCACTGTGGGATGAATTTTTTTGGTTTGGGAGGTTCAACTTTAATTTGGCAATGATATAGGTGGGTAAGGTTGTAAATGGTGTGGTTCTTGGGGTCGGGGAGAAAGTCGAGAAAGAATAAGGGGAGTTCAATTTTGGTGATGGGGTGCCTTACTGGAAGGAGTTGTGCAGGGGAGTATCCCAGTTCTTTCAGTTCTGAGATGATTATGTTTTGATCGCCTTTTGGATATATGCCCCTCAGTCCTACGCGGAGGTTTCTCTCTGATTTTATTTGAAAAGTATAAAATTCGTCGTTGTTATTTTGGAGATAGGTTATGGCGTTTCTAAAATCTGGGACGGTGCTGGTTTTTAGTTTTAGTTTTTGATCCTGCATGATGTAGGTAAAGGGCGAAGCACAGATTGATTTCATTTGTTGGAGCATTATGTTTATATTGTCTGTATTATTGATGAAGATTGGAGGTGGTTTTTTGGGAATATCTATAGAGGTTTGGTTAATTGTAGGTTCGTCGTCAAGGTTCTGTAACAGTTCAAACCTGTTAGTGGTGGTGAATGGTGTGCTGGATATGGTTTTGGAAGACGAGTTTGCACTAGTGGAAGGGAGGCTGGATAGATTGTTAGCGGTTTTCCGCTTTTTTGTTTTTGTTTGGATTTGGGGGGAGAAAGGGGTGGAAGGATAGTCCGTTGATTCGGCACTTAACGCACTCACTGTATCGTCGTCGGAGAAGTCCATGATGGCGGCTGGTAGTTTGACGGTTATGTGTAGGCGGGTTCTGTATTTTGCTGATTTGATGTTTTTGCTGTGCGGATTCTGGATGGGCAGCTGATTTCCTGGTTGCAGCTTGAAGACTGAAGTTGTTGTGGGACGAGGCGGCGTGTTGATCTTCTGTGACGTCTTCTACGACGTCCATTTAGATGGTGTAGACTCGATATTTTGTCGTGTGGGGGTGACCCCTTGGATGTAGTAGTTATGATTCTCGATGATTTGTACTGATTTCTGTTGGTTTCTTCTGCGATGTAAAACGATGAATTGCGGGTCCGATAGCTTGCGGTTTAAGCGGCCTGGGTCGCTGTCTGTAACCCGTAGCAGATTGTAAACAAGATCGTGCTCGGCTAGTTGCAAGGTTAGATGTGTAACGTTGCACGGCCGGGCTGAAAAGTGGCCGTATTTGTGATTTTCGCAATATTAGTTTCGTGTTCCCTTAACATTAATGGCATTCATAAGATATAATTACATTTTATTAGATTTCAAGTTACTAATTGATAAGCTATGCTTTTGAGAGAGTGTAAGGAGAATTTATGACATCTCGTTTATGTAATATTGACTATGAACATTTGCATTTCTAGGATGTAGTCCCGAAAACTCATAAGTTTCTTTTACTTAAATTTTTATTTTTTCTCTGTACTTATATTTCCAGAGTAAAGCCAAATTATCAGAAAATGTAATATCAATATTTTAGTATGATTTTATTCTTATGTTGATATAGTGACGAAGAAATAACATGATATTCAGGAAAGATTTATCTTGTACTTCAGGGCAGAATCGACATGAAACTAATTATTATATAAGGAAACAGAGTGAAATTATTCCTGTTCAAAGTATATATACCCGAAGAGACTATATTATATATCTCATTAATATATTACAAAAAGTTTTCATTGTATTTGTGTTATTACATGCAAAAATATACGCAATATTTGGAAACTATAGGAAGTACAAATGGGAAACTGGTTAAATTCGAAACCCATAGAATAAAGAATCAATTCTGAGCATACTACTTTAATGAATATTGGAGTCCGAGGATTGAGAGATTAAAACTTACATCTCTTATTGCATTTATTGCCTTTGAAGTGCCGAATTATAAAAGAAAAAACAACGGACATTGGTTATGTTCTAATAATCAACTCATAGATGTCATATTAATTATTGAGTATTCTTAATATTCGGATAATTTAATAAGTTCATTAAAAACCTTTTTTTAATATTCGAAGTTTTATATATAACAATTCTGCTTCTTCATACAAAATCTTTTACAATTATTATTTACAATGAAACGTTTACATACCTATGGAATATTGACCGGAAGATTTTGTCGTTCCTATTTCACCATATATTTGGTAATTCTTCACATACAACAGTTGACGAAGATGCGACTTGAATCCACGAACGTGACACACAAGAACACGGATCACCGCTTCGAAATATTCGTCATGCCAACTGAATTCCGTAGATTTTGGGGACACTTCAAGATTAATATCACCTTCTTCAGTTCATCGTCTAAAAGAAATTTCAAGGACATATAAGACAAGAGACAATCCTGAGCTTCAAGAAAGAAGATATATTATTAAAATATATTTTGTTTATGTTAAGTGCGTTGTGAAAATGTATACTCAGATCAGAAGTAGTTAGATCAGATTAGTGACCGTGTGGAGCTTCACTCCGTTGAATTTAAATGAAATATCCATGAAAATTGCAGTAATATTGATATAAGTCTCTGGCAGATGTTACAAGTGTGGCCCTTTCAGGTGGTGTGCGGAGGAATTCTTCGAAAGCTTGATGATGTGTTGGGAGTTACTGAAGAGAATAATTCGAAGACCTGTGACTTTTCTGTGATCCTGCAGACTGGTGCTAAAAACGCATCCGTAGATGAGGTACGTACTTGATTGAATACTACTATTATTTATAGGATATTATTAATAATTAATTGATAAATTTTTGTAATTGTCTTCTCCACTACACTACATTTCAATAAAATTCATTAAGTTTTTGCTGTCAATATTTCGTTGAATTATTCAGTTCAAACTTGCATATGCACACAAATTACTCAATTATTTAAACTATTACAGTACAACTATTTGTTCATAATGTTTCTTTACAGTCGTCGCTCTGCACAATTCTTCAAAGGACGTTCACAAATCGAAATTCTTGAAGATCATGAAGATTAATTAAAAAACCTATATTGATAGCAAACCAAAGCTCTGCTTCCGTTTCCTGCACGCTACACTAGAACGTCTAAATTAGTGTTATAATCAACGTTACTAAAATGAGGTACGTACACACTTGTAACATTTGTATGTAACTTTGTACTTGATTGGTATTACACGGCGTCGAAATTATTACGTTTAAACTTGTCATTGATTTCATTTAAAACTATTTTGAGCAATTGAACATTAACTACACAATTCATCAGCAGCAGAATTAGTGTTATTCAGATAGGCGTGTTTTCACGTGGTAGCCTTTTCTCCGTCTTCCGTCATTTGCGTCTTAGTTAATTTTCCGCTATCTTGATATCAGCTATTACCTTCTGTCTGCTCAATTCTTACCTCGTGACTAGTCTTTTTATACGTTCGCGGTCCCGTCTCACTGCGTTCTCTACCTGCTTCTTCTTCCTTTCACTTATAATTTGCAGGAGTCTTCTCTCATTTAATTTTTTGTCTCCCTCTACAAATTAGCTGGGTTCCCGTCGTTGCCCAAGATGTCATTTATCCATAAACCCGATTTCTCTTCCATCTAGGTAGTTTTTGCGTTATTTTAATGTAACACAACTCGACCTCTATCCCTAAATGTGTTCACCTCCCATTCCTGAAATGGTTTCATTCCACAAATATTACGGCGTTGGGAAATTTTTAAAATTTCCACCCCCGCTTAAACAAAAAGTATTTTTATTCAATACAAGGCCGGATATATTTTTTATATTTCAACCCCCGTCTTACCTTCCATGACGATAAGGGTTTAAAATAAGCACATAGAACATCTACCTAAATATTATAAATTTTCATAACATGGAAAAAAAATATTGGACGGAAATGTCGACCGTTTAGAAGGTTAGTGATTTTCTACCTCCTTTCCGCCCCACCAGTGGATGTTAAACTACAAGTTGAATGATTAATCTCAGTGGCATCCATAACCTTGTATTCCACTCCTATCTCGGTTTTGTCGCGTTATTTTTATGTAATGGAACTCCACCCTTTGTGGTTTCCTCCTCCTAAGCCGATAGGCGTTGCAAATTTACACTGGATCTAATAAAAAGTCATTGAAATCGAAAAAAATATTTATTCGACGCAAATATCGAGTGATTTTTTTAACATTTCTACCAACACCCACGTCCGCCCGTCCCCTTCCACTCCCACCCTTCTCCGCGCGTTGCGCAGGTTTTGTTAAATAAATTCCGGGACACCGATAACCACGATAACTTAGTTCTCGCGGTTTTTTTCTTTTAGTCCCCGCCATCCCTAAAGCTAACAGTGCTTCCTTCCAATACCGTAAGAAGTAGAAATAGTATCAATCTAATTAATCCAGGAAATATTTTTTTCGAGAAAATATCCACCTTTATTGAATGTTTCAAAATTTTCACCACCGTCCACCTCCTCACCTGGGGTAACTGACGAATTTAATGTTCTAATTCAACTCAGCGACATTCATAACTCTTGATTTGAGAAAAATCTAGATTGTTTTGAGCTTTTTATGTAATGAAACTCACCCGCAACCCTTTAGTGTGCTTCCCTCCAAATCCCGAAAGGGTTGGAAATTATACTTGGTAATCGTGTAGAGAAATTTTAATAATCTCACTGTATCTATTTGACGCAAAAAATCCCGCCTTCCACGCGCGTTACTCTCGTTGACATAAATAAAAACAGCGACATTCAGTACATTGGATTTGACTCGGTTATTTAGCGTTATTTCCTTGTTATGCGCGTCCACTTCCACCCCCTAAGGATGCTCCAATGCGGTGCTATAACGGGTTGAAATTATTCTCCGATAACATCGGTAAAAACTCCCAATCTCTTTGATCCCTAAAAAAATTAAACTACTCAAACATCGGATGTTTCAGTATATTTTAATATCTCCCTCCGACCACCATCGCTCCTTTGGGTGTTAGTTTTCTGGTCGCAAAGATAAAGTGTACGAAATTGGTGAAATTATCTCCACCGGTGTTTTTTTTTTATTAGACAAAACTTTTATTTTAAGATTATTTGTTGTTACATAAAGTATTAGAGTATACACAATTAAAATTTTGTACAGAATTAACCTGAGAACTTGGCACTTAAGCTAATCCAGCAATAAACATAATTTTGCAAATTTTTTCTTGTCGTTTAATTTGGGTGTCTAAGGGGCACACATTGTTGAGTTATGAGGGGTCGCTGGTAATTTTGAATTTGATGGGATGGATGGAATGTGTGGATGGGGTCTGCGGGTATGAGGATAGGGTGGGTAGGAGGTGCCAGAGTGTTCTGGGGGAAGGATGTGGTCCATAGGGCGTTTTTTCTTGAGGCGACGTGTGCGTGGGGGTGGGGGAGGGTTGCTATGGAATTGATGGATCGTGGTATTAGGATGATTGAAGGTTCTTTTGATTAATGAGGTTACGGATTTGGTGATTATTGAGTTGACTTGGGGAAGTTTAATGTTGTGGTGGATTGTGGAATTTCTGAGGTACCAGGGAGGGTTAGTGATGGTGCGAAGGATTATGTTTAGTTTTGTTTGGATTTTGGCTGAATGGGTTTTGTATTTTGCTCCCCATATGGATGAGGCGTAGGACCAGGCGGGTTGAATTATGGAGAGATATACTAGGCGTTTTGTGTTGAGGACGAGTGGGGATTTTCTGTTTAGGAGAGGATATAAAGTTCTGAATTTAAGGGTAATTTTAGAGAGGAGGTGTTTAATGTGAAGTTTCCAAGAGAGTTTTGAATCGAAGAGGAGTCCTAGGTAGGTGGTTTCTGTTTTAGTGGGTATTTCGGCGTTGTTTAGATAGAGGGCGATGTGCGGAGGAGGAATTTTGGATAGTGTGAATGGGAAGATTACTGATTTGGTGGGATTTATGCTGATTCGCCATTGTTTGGACCAGTGTTCTAGGTGGCTGAGCGCTGACTGAAGAGGTTGGATATTGGAGGTGAGAGAGGAGGTTTGGTAGGAGATGGTGATGTCGTCTGCGAAAAAGATTGTGCTTGTGGCGAGATGTTGTGGAAAATCGTGGGAGAAGATGTTGTATAGGAAGGGGGCAATGACGCTTCCTTGGGGGACTCCTGCTGCGATGGGGTGGGAATGAGAGATGTGGTTATTTATTTTGAAGGAGAAGGTTCTGTTGGAGAGGAGGTTGAGGAGTATTCTATAATGGGTGTCATTTAAGTAATCTTTGATTTTTGAGAGAAGGGAAGGTTGATGAATTTTGTCGAACGCTTTTTCTATGTCAAAAGAAGTGGTGATACAGGATTTACGTTGTTCGAAGGAGTTGTTTATGAGGTTGGAGAGGGAGTATAATTGATGGCAGCAGGAATGTTTTGGACGGAAACCGTATTGTGTGTCAGGAACTAGAAAGGAGAGTTGGTTGGTTAGATGAGGGAGAAGTAATTTTTCAAATAGTTTGGAGATTGTAGGAAGGAGACTTATTGGTCGGTAATTTTCAGGGTGGGATTTTGGTTTGTTGGGTTTTGGTAACATGATTATGGTAGCATGTTTCCATTTGGTAGGGTAGTAGTTGGTTCTGAGGATGGCGTTGAATATATAGGTGATTGGGATTATTGTTTTATGGGGGAGATGTTTTAGATGGCGGTTGGTGATGTGGTCATGTCCTAGGGGGGCTTTGTTTTTTAGTTTTTTTATTGCGGTTTTGATTTGGGAAGGGGTGAAAAGTTTAGGGAGGGGGTTATTTGTAGGGGCTGCTTGGAATTTTTTGTTATGGTCTGATTGTGATTGGTGTAAAAGGAGGAGTTTGGGGAAAATTGGTTAGTCAATATTTGGGCGAATATGTTCGCTTTTTATGAGGGGGCGGTGTGCCATTGGTTGTCTTTTTTAAGTGGGGGATGTCAGTTTTCTTTTTGGTCAGATATTTAGTTTTTTGGCATAATGATTTATCAGCTGCGTTTAGTTGTTGAAGGTAGTTGTAATGTTTGGAGTCGCTGGTTTCTTTTAGTAGTTTTTGTAGTTGTCCGGTGGCGTCGTTGTATTGGCGTTCGACTATGAGATTTTTGGTATTGTACCATTGTTTTCGCAATGATTTTTTCTCTTTGAGTAGGTTTTCAAATTGGTTTTCGTGTGGGTTTTTTGGGTAGGGTTTTGGTGCTTTTTGGTGGGAAGCTATAGCGGCAGAAGTGAGGATGATAGATTGTAAATGATTTAGGGCTAAGTTTATGTCTGAGGGCGTCGTCAGTTGGATATTGAGGATTGACTGATTTTCTATTATTTGAGAGAAGTGGAATGTGATTTGTGGTATTGGGAGAAAAGGATAGATTGAGCTGTGCTTTGACTGGAAGGTTCATGGAGTAATTGTGGGTTGGAAAGGTATTGAGTGGTTTTGTGGCAGATGAAGTCTAGTATGTCTGGTGATTTGAGGCAGTCTGGGTAGTAAATTGGTTCGATAGGATGTATTATTCGGATATGGAGTTTGGAGAGGATGTAGTTGAGGTCTTTACCTCTTGTATTGGAAGTTCTGGATCCGAAGTTCGGGTGTTTGGCGTTTTAATAACTTCCTATTATGTAGGGAGAAACGCAGGAGGAGAGTAGCTTTTTACAGGTGTCAGATGTGATTTGGTTGGTTGGAGCTAAGTAGATAGAAGAGATGTTAATGTGGATGCTAGTGGTTGTGTTGAGTGTTATTTGAGTTAGTTGCAGATCTGGGAAGAATATAGAAGGCAGTTGGTAGTCTGTAGGTTTTATAATTTGGGATGTTATAAGGCTGTGTGCGGATGAGTTTTGTTTCGGTTAATAGCAGGAGATCAATGTTGTTTTTTTGGAGGATAAGTTTAATTACGTGGTATTTATTGGTAGCTCCACTGGCGTTCCAAGTGCATATGGTAAGGTATTGTGGGGGAGGATGCGTCATTTTTGGGTGTCCATTAGCTTGGGGATTATTGTGGTTAGGAATTGGATTAAAGGTATGATGATGGAGATGAGGTTGTCTATTTTAGAATACAAGAAGTAGAGCATGTTATTTTTGTTTGGCGAGTCAGCATTTGTTTGTTGTGAAATTTTTGGGATGTAAGTGGGGTGAGTTTGTTTGACGATGTTGGCGTAGGATGTAGCGCCAGTGTTGCTTTGTGGAGTTTTGGATGTAGAGAGAAGAGTTTGTGGACTGAGGAGATGGGGTTGCTGTGGTCTTTGAAGTGCAGGCGAATTGGTTGGGATAGGTTTTGTGTAGGTTGATTGGAGAGATTTGAATATTGGGCAGCCTTTGTAGTTTGCCGTATGCTTACCACGGCAGTTTGTGCATACGGGTGGAGTGGTTTTTGGGATTGGGCATTTAGTGGGTGGGTGGATGGTATCACAGCACACGCAGCCGGGGGGTGGGGGATTAAAGCAGTAGTTTTTGTATGGCCATAGTGCTGGCATCGGAGACACTGTGGGATGTATTTTTTTGATTTGGAAGGTTCAACTTTTATTTGGCAATGATATAGGTCTCCACCGGTGTAGATTTGTATAAGGAACAACCACACAAACGAAAAAAAATAACATAAACACACTTATTTATATGAGGTTACGACGTCATGGTAAGTGGTGACCACTCTGTTATGAAGAAACCAAAATAACCAAAAGATCCGACACCCAAAACGTAGAAGGATTCTAGATTTAATTAAATATGTCCCCAAAGAACTCATATAAACATGTCAAATATATTGACAACAAAATAAGGTACAAGTCCACCAAAATGTAAAATGATTACCAGCTGGACTGTGTAATAATCTAACGCCTGAATACAATTCAGATAAGGAAACCATTAGTCCGATCATTGTCACAAAAGTAAGAATAGAGGAAGTACACTTAAAATGTACCATGCCTTAGAAACGATCTAGCACACTAAAAAGTGATAGAATAATTGACAAGAGTATAAGCATAAATTGAAAAACATAGCACCTAATCGAGCAGAACTAGCAGAAAACATATTTTGTCTTGCAATATAAATCAAAAGATGTTGAACGATTTGAAGCTGATCATTAATGCAGTAACTAAAACGATTAGAGCGATTTGTTAAAGCACGACACAGGTTGGGAGATCGGTACGATA
This sequence comes from Zhengitettix transpicula, assembly GCA_037074705.1. Lineage (NCBI taxonomy): Eukaryota > Metazoa > Arthropoda > Insecta > Orthoptera > Tetrigidae > Zhengitettix > Zhengitettix transpicula. Next base: position 179,439,031 of record CM073591.1, on the reverse strand, counting down.
TAAATCTATCGTACAAAATAGAATTAAAGCAGACAACTATTGACTTAATTATACCGTGTCACTCTGTCGCAAAATATTTCCGCCATTACAAGTCCTCCGAACATTATTGTTTAGTCAATTTTCCAATAATCTCGGATTCTCCCACCCCCTACAACGCAAAATATATTTGATCATAATATCGATTAGTTCATCTTTAAATCCAGCGATGCTTAAGGTATTAAAAGGATAGTTCGTGGACTGTGAAAAATGTCCATGACAAGGTTTCGATAGAATCCCTGATATACAAACTAGTAAACTTAAAAATCCCAATAAAATTCGTACCGTTCCAAACGACAGATCTTTAATTATGCGGATAAATGGTAAATACTAATCCTACTTCACTTCTCCTGCTTGCCTCACTCAAGGAGCCATAGTTTCTCCAATTCTTTTCAACATATATTGTCATGACCTCACCCATCCTACCGGTATTAAAAATAACCTTCTCCAGTTTGACAACTATACCGTCGTTTGGACATCGTACATAAATCCCAATAAAACTTTGACCTCCATATATAGGTACATAGTACCGCTACGAGAATAGATCTCCGAGTGGAGATTGAAACCCAACCCTACCCTACATAGTTGAGAAGAAATAAGCCATATGTTATGAGTCATGACTTAGTCTTAAGTACGCATTTATATTACTATGAAAATCTCGATATATGATATTTATTTTAATTCAACGCAAATCAAGAAAAATTATATGTATAATAACTAACGTTTTATTTGTTAATTACAGAAACGTTGAAAACATTTTTGATATCCGTTGTGAATTCTGCATTGTTGGTGACGTTTGAGAGCGACGCTTCGTTACTAAGGAAACGTTGTAGCCTGCGTCAGTCCACAGCAAACGTCGAGCAGAAATGTTCGGGCAGATTCTCATCAGGAATCACCATAAAACTTCTAACGTTATACAATCAAATAAATACATACTTGAGAAGAAATGAGCCACAAGTTGCATTTCGATAAAGACACGTCGTCATGATGAATTTACACAATCCAAGTACGGCGACTTAATGTAAAAGGATTAATCATTCCTGTTAATTAAACAGAATATACTTATCTAATAATATAATCTTAATTTCCAGGTTCGCTACGACTTCCAATTCATCGCAGCAGTTAACTTGATTATCGTACTAATTCTACTCAGCAGTTACGGTGCTTTTTATAAATCCTCAATACATATAAATCATCTACCTCGCTAAGATTTACTCGTGGCCACTGATAACAATGAGAACTCAGGTAAGTCCACACTTGTAACATTTGTCCGTAACTTCATCATAGACTTTAAATTATCTCGAATTGTCTGTAATATTTGGTTTTAAATAATATCATATAGATATATAATAATAGTCTCTGTTTATATTATATTCACTCCGCACTTTAAGTATCTATAAGTTACATAGATTTACTGTGTAGAAGTAGAACTGTTTACATTATTCTGGGAAGTATTTACCATTATAATTTCTCATATTACAGCTCTGACACTTTAATATTTATGCCATGATTTCGTTACGAATTAGGGCTATTTTCTTTATTTAAGTGTTCGTAATATATAATGGTCGTAAATGTCAATCCAGGAATACAGTTTAATGAGTAATGATATAGCAAATATCATTTGTGAGCAACATGCTGGTATTATTATTAGGAATGAAAAAAATGAATTAAACGTTTAACTTCAGTGAATTTTATCGAATAATTTCTCAGTATTAATACGTAAATAAACGCAATTGATCTCAACCAAATAAAGTTGAAATTGATTAGATTAGCTAAGATTATATTAGTTCCATTAGTTCTCTGTTTAGGAAATAGGTAAAGTCAGAAAGGATATTACTTACAATTGATAAGTGGTGATAAACTAAATAACAGTCAAAGCAGAATCAATATTTGAACTTATTTTTAATTGACATTGTGACATTTTCTAAAGTTATTCGTTTGATATAATTACATTTTAATAGTTTTTTCAAGTTATTCATTTTTCTGCTGCCTAGTCCAGAAACCTCCTTAGTTTCAGTCACGTGAACGTTATGTAATATTTCAATACTGTGGAAATTGCTAAATTTTTTTTTGCAGATTGTTACTTGAAATTAGCAGCTCTAGTATAATTGGAAGAAAAGAGCAGTTATCAGAATGAGGAATATCGAATTAAATAAATAATTATATTTAAAGTTATGTTGAAATCAAGAAATATAAAAAATTCTTAAACTACAGGGTAGAAGCGACAAAAAAGATTTTTAATAAGGAAAAAGAGTGACGGTATTCGTGAACAAAGTAACTTTTCATTGTGTTTGTGGGTTTAAATGTATAAATATACGCAATAGATGCAACGATAGGAGGAACAAATGGGAAAGTGGTAACGATCGGTACCCTTAGATTATGGAATCAATTATGCGTATTTTACTATAATGAATATTTGCGTTTGATGGATAGATTAATACTTACATCTCTAGTTTTATTGCAGTTGAATGGAGAATTATGACAAGACGAAATTAATGATTATGATTTTAATAATTGACATTTATATGTCATATTAATTACGGAGTATTCGAATAATTTCATTAAAATCCGTTTTTTAATATTGGAAGTTTTAAATATAACAGTTCTGCTTCTACATGCGAAATCTTTTACAATCACTATTTACAATGCAACGTCTACTTTCGTATGGAATATTTTCCTGAAGACTTTGTTGTTTCTATTCCACAATGCATTTAGTAATATTCACATACAACTGTTGACGATAATGCGTCTTGAACCCACGAACGTGACTCACAAGAACACGGATCACTGCAACCAGGGAGTTTGAAAAGCTTCGAAATATTCGTCATGCCAACTGAATTCCGTAGATTTTGGGGACACTTCAAGATTAATATCACCTTCTTCAGTTCATTGTCTGAAAGAAATTTCACGGACATATAAGACAAGAGACAATCCCGAGCTTCAAGAAAGAAGATATTTGATAAAAATTTATTTTGTTTTTGATAAGTGCGTTGTGAAAATGTATACTCAGATCACAAGTAGTTAGATCAGATTAGTGACCGTGTGGAGCTTCAATCCGTTGAATTTAAATGAAAGGTCCATTATAATTGCAGTAATATTGATATAAGACTCTGGCAGATGTTACAAGTGTGGCCCTTTCAGGTGGTGTGCGGAGGAATTCTTCGAAAGCTTGATGATGTGAAGGAGGGCTGCTTACCTGTTGGGAGTTACTGAAGAGAATAATTCGAAGACCAGTGACATCTGTGATCCTGCAGGCTGGTGCTAAATACGCAGCCGTAATTCAGGTACGTAGTTAATTTAATACTATTTTATGACTACTATTATTATTTATATTATATTAATAAATATATGATGAATTGCTATTGTAAGTGTTTTCACTGCTACACTACAATTCAAGAAAATACATTAAATATTCGATTTTAATATGTTGTAGAATGTTTCAGTTTAAACTTCCATATGCAACCATATTATTCAATTATTTAAACTATTACAGCACAACTATTTATTCATATTGTTTCTTTACAGTCATCGCTCTGCACAACTCTTCACATGACGTTCACAAATCGAAATTTTTGAAGATCATGAAGATTAATTCCAAGTTCAGCTTCGATTTGCTCCATGCCACACCAGAACGTCTATATTAGTGTCATAATCCACGCTACTAAATGAGGTACGTCCACACTTGTAACGTATGTCCGTAACTTCGTACTGGATTGGTATTACTCGGCGTCTGAGCAATTGAACATTAGGAGATGTATCAATTACATTCACTACGAACTTCATCAGCAGCAGCATTAGTGTTATTCTGATAGGCAGGTTATAATCGAGAAGAAATGAGCCACAAGTTTCATTTCGACAAAACCACATCGTCATGTTAAAGTACGCGTTCAAGATACGGCGACTTGCTGTAAAAGGCTTAATCAGTGTTGATAATCAGAAACAATATACTTATTTAATGAAAAAATATTAATTTACAGGGGGCGCTGCGACGTACAATTCATCTCGGCTGTTAGATGAAAAATTTACCCTAATTCTATTCAGCAGTTACGATGATAATTACACAGATCATCAGTACATATAAATGATCTACATCGCTAAGATCTTCACGTGGACGCTGATAACTAAGAGAAACCAGGTATGTCCACACTTGTAACATTTGTCCGTAACTTCATCATAGACTGTAAATTATCTCGAATTGTCTGTAATATTTGGTTTTAAATAGTATCATATAGATATATAATAATAGTCTCTGTTTATATTATATTCACTCCGCACTTCATGTAGCTATAAATTTCATTGATTTACTGTGTAGAAGTAGAACTGTTTACATTAATCTGGGAAATATTTACCATTATAATTTCTCATATTAAAGCTGTGACAGTTTAATATTTATCAACATTTCTCTAAGAATTAGAGCTATTTACTTTATTAAGACCACGTTATATATATAGGTGATAAATGTTGAAATACGAAGGAAGTAAAATGAGTAATGATAAAACAAATGTCATTTTTTAACAATTTGCTACTATTACCTGATTTAGGAATGAAAAAAATGAATAAAACTATTTATTGTGTAAATCAAACAACGTTTCTCATCCGTGTATTTTACAGAATAAATTTTCAGACTAAATATCTAAATAATAGTAATAGATCTCAACAGTAAGAATTTCAGGGTGATAATAAACTAAAAGACAGTGGATGAAGAATCAGTAATTAAATAATTCAGTAATTGGAAAACGAGGTTGAATTCATACATTTTAATTTACTTCTTTGGAATTGAAACAGGAAAATATCAGGGTTACCTGTAATACAAACATACGTTGTGATGAATGTTTACTTTTATTGTTTACGCAAGATTATTTCCGTATTTCTGATTTTCGCAAGATTAGTTTCGTGTTTCCTTAACATTAATGGCATTCATAAGATATAGTTACATTTTATTAGATTTCAAGTTACTAATTGATTTGCTATGTTTTTGAGAGAGTGTAAGGAGAATTTAAGACATCTCGTTTATGTAATATTGACTATGAACTTTTGCATTTCTAGGATTTAGTCCTGAAAACTCATAAGTTTCTCTTACTTAAATTTTTATTTTTTCTCTGTACTTATATTTCCAGAGTAAAGCCAAATTATCAGAAAATGTAATATCAATATTTTAATATGATTTTATTCCTATGTTGATATAGTGACGAAGAAATATACATGATATTCAGGAAAGATTTATCTTGTACTTCAGGGTAGAATCGACATGAAACTAATTATTATATAAGGAAACAGAGTGAAATTATTCCTGTTCAAAGTATATATACCCGAAGAGACTATATTATATATCTGATTAATATATTACAAAAAGTTTTCATTGTATTTGTGTTATTACATGCAAAAATATACGCAATATTTGGAAACTATAGGAAGTACAAATGGGAAACTGGTTAAAATCGAAACCCATAGAATAAAGAATCAATTCTGAGCATACTACTTTAATGAATATTGGAGTCCGAGGATTGAGAGATTAAAACTTACATCTCTTATTGCATTTATTGCCTTTGAAGTGCCGAATTATAAAAGAAAAAACAACGGACATTGGTTATGTTCTAATAATCAACTCATAGATGTCATATTAATTATTGAGTATTCTTAATATTCGGATAATTTAATAAGTTCATTAAAAACCTTTTTTTAATATTCGAAGTTTTATATATAACAATTCTGCTTCTTCATACAAAATCTTTTACAATTATTATTTACAATGAAACGTTTACATACCTATGGAATATTGACCGGAAGATTTTGTCGTTCCTATTTCACCATATATTTGGTAATTCTTCACATACAACAGTTGACGAAGATGCGTCTTGAATCCACGAACGTGACACACAAGAACACGGATCACCGCTTCGAAATATTCGTCATGCCAACTGAATTCCGTAGATTTTGGGGACACTTCAAGATTAATATCACCTTCTTCAGTTCATCGTCTAAAAGAAATTTCAAGGACATATAAGACAAGAGACAATCCTGAGCTTCAAGAAAGAAGATATATTATTAAAATATATTTTGTTTATGTTAAGTGCGTTGTGAAAATGTATACTCAGATCACAAGTAGTTAGATCAGATTAGTGACCGTGTGGAGCTTCACTCCGTTGAATTTAAATGAAATATCCATGAAAATTGCAGTAATATTGATATAAGTCTCTGGCAGATGTTACAAGTGTGGCCCTTTCAGGTGGTGTGCGGAGGAATTCTTCGAAAGCTTGATGATGTGTTGGGAGTTACTGAAGAGAATGATTCGAAGACCTGTGACTTTTCTGTGATCCTGCAGGCTGGTGCTAAAAACGCAGCCGTAGAGGTACGTAGTTGATTTGATAATTTTTTAATACTATTATTATTTATAGGATATTAGCAAACATATGATTTGTTTTCGTTAACGTCTTCACCACTACAGTACATTTCAATAAAATTAGTTAAGTATTTGCTTTAAATATGTTGTAGAATGATTCAGTTAAAACTTACATATGTAAACAAATTACTGCATTATTTAAACTATTACAGTACAACTATTTGTTCATAATGTTTCTTTACAGTCGTCGCTCTGCACAATTCTTCAAAGGACGTTCACAAATCGAAATTCTTGAAGATCATGAAGATTAATTAAAAAACCTATATTGATAGCAAACCAAAGCTCTGCTTCCGTTTCCTGCACGCTACACTAGAACGTCTAAATTAGTGTTATAATCAACGTTACTAAAATGAGGTACGTACACACTTGTAACATTTGTACGTAACTTTGTACTTGATTGGTATTACACGGCGTCGAAATTATTACGTTTAAACTTGTCATTGATTTCATTTAAAACTATTTTGAGCAATTGAACATTAACTACACAATTCATCAGCAGCAGAATTAGTGTTATTCAGATAGGCGTGTTTTCACGTGGTAGCCTTTTCTCCGTCTTCCGTCATTTGCGTCTTAGTTAATTTTCCGCTATCTTGATATCAGCTATTACCTTCTGTCTGCTCAATTCTTACCTCGTGACTAGTCTTTTCATACGTTCGCGGTCCCGTCTCACTGCTTTCTCTACCTGCTTCTTCTTCCTTTCACTTATAATTTGCAGGAGTCTTCTCTCATTTAATTTTTTGTCTCCCTCTACAAATTAGCTGGGTTCCCGTCGTTGCCCAAGATGTCATTTATCCATAAACCCGATTTCTCTTCCATCTAGGTAGTTTTTGCGTTATTTTAATGTAACACAACTCGACCTCTATCCCTAAATGTGTTCACCTCCCATTCCTGAAATGGTTTCATTCCACAAATATTACGGCGTTGGGAAATTTTTAAAATTTCCACCCCCGCTTAAACAAAAAGTATTTTTATTCAATACAAGGCCGGATATATTTTTTATATTTCAACCCCCGTCTTACCTTCCATGACGATAAGGGTTTAAAATAAGCACATAGAACATCTACCTAAATATTATAAATTTTCATAACATGGAAAAAAAATATTGGACGGAAATGTCGACCGTTTAGAAGGTTAGTGATTTTCTACCTCCTTTCCGCCCCACCAGTGGATGTTTAACTACAAGTTGAATGATTAATCTCAGTGGCATCCATAACCTTGTATTCCACTCCTATCTCGGTTTTGTCGCGTTATTTTTATGTAATGGAACTCCACCCTTTGTGGTTCCCTCCTCCTAAGCCGATAGGCGTTGCAAATTTACACTGGATCTAATAAAAAGTCATTGAAATCGAAAAAAATATTTATTCGACGCAAATATCGAGTGATTTTTTTAATATTTCTACCAACACCCACGTCCGCCCGTCCCCTTCCACTCCCACCCTTTTCCGCGCGTTGCGCAGGTTTTGTTAAATAAATTCCGGGACACCCATAACCTCGATAACTTAGTTCTCGCTGTTTTTTTCTTTTAGTCCCCGCCATCCCTAAAGCTAACAGTGCTTCCTTCCAATACCGTAAGAAGTAGAAATAGTATCAATCTAATTATTCCAGAAAATATTATTTTCGAAAAAATATCCACCTTTATTGCATGTTTCAAAATTTTCACTACCGTCCACCTCCTCACCTGGGGTAACTGACGAATTTAATGTTCTAATTCAACTCAGCGACATTTATAGCTCTTGATTTGAGAAAAATCTAGATTGTTTTGAGCTTTTTATGTAATGAAACTCACCCGCAACCCTTTAGTGTGCTTCCCTCCAAATCCCGAAAGGGTTGGAAATTATACTTGGTAATCGTGTAGAGAAATTTTAATAATCTCACTGTATCTATTCGACGCAAAAAATCCCGCCTTCCTCTCGCGTTACTCTCGTTGACATAAATAAAAACAGCGACATTCAGTTCAATGGATTTGAGTCGGTTATTTAGCGTTATTTCCTTGTTATGCGCGTCCACTTCCACCCCCTAAGGATGCTCCAATGCGGTGCTATAACGGGTTGAAATTATTCTCCGATAACATCGGTAAAAACTCCCAATCTCTTTGATCCCTAAAAAAATTAAACTACTCAAACGTCGGATGTTTTAGTATATTTTAATATCTCCCTCTGACCACCCTCGCTCCTTTGGGTGTTAGTTTTCTGGTCGCAAAGATAAAGTGTACGAAATTGGTGAAATTATCTCCACCGGTGTTTTTTTTTATTAGACAAAACTTTTATCTTAAGATTATTTGTTGTTACATAAAGTATTAGAGTATACACAATTAAAATTCTGTACATAATTAACCTGGGAACTTGGCACTTAAGCTAATCCAGCAATAAACATAATTTTGCAAATTTTTTCTTGTCGTTTAATTTGGGTGTCTGAGGGTCATACATTGTTGAGTTATGAGGGGTCGCTGGTAATTTTGAATTTGATGGGATGGATGGAATGTGTGGATGGGGTCTGCGGGTATGAGGATAGGGTGGGTAGGAGGTGCCAGAGTGTTCTAGGGGAAGGATATGGTTCATAGGGCGTTTTCTCTTGAGGCGCCGTGTGCGTGGAGCTTGGGGGGGGTTGCTATGGAATTGCTGTATCGTGGTGTTAGGATGGTTGAAGGTTCTTTTGATTAATGAGGTTACGGATTTGGTGATTACTGAGTTGACTTAGGGAAGTTTAATGTTGTGGTGGATTATGGAATTTTTGCTGGATCGTGGTGTTAGGATGGTTGAGGGTTCTTTTGATTAATGAGGTTACGGATTTGGTAATTACTGAGTTGACTTACGGAAGTTTAATGTTGTGGTGGATTATGGAATTTCTGAGGTACCATGGTGGGTTAGTGATGGTGCGAAGGATTATGTTTTGTTTTGTTTGGATTTTGGCTGAATGGGTTTTGGCTGTTGCTCCCCGTATGGATGAGGCGTAGGACCAGGTTAGTTGAATTACGGAGAGATATACTAGGCGTTTTGTCCTGAGTGTGAGTGGGGATTTTCTGTTTAGGAGAGGATATAAAGTTCTGAATTTGAGGTTAATTTTAGAGAGGAGGTGTTTAATATTGGGTTTCCAAGAGAGGTTTGAATCGAAGAGGAGTCCTAGGTAGGTGGCATCTGTTTTAGTGGGTATTTCGGCGTTTAGATATAGAGGGATGTGCGGAGGAGGATTTTTGGATAGTGTGAATGGGACGGTGACTGATTTGGTGGGATTTATGCTGATTCGTTATTGTTTGGACCAGTGTTCTAGGTGGTGGAGCGCTGACTGAAGATGTTGGATATTGGAGGTGAGAGAGGAGGTTTGGTAGGATATAACGATGTCGCCTGCGAAAAATATTGTGCTAAGTAATCTTGATTTTTGAGAGACGGGAAGGGTGATGAATTTTGTCGAACGCTTTTTCTATGTTAATAAAAGTGGTGATACAGCATTTGCATTGTTCGAATGAGTTGTTTATGAGGTTGGAGAGGGAGTATAATTGATTGCAGCAGGAATGTTTTGGACGAAAACCGTATTGTGTCAGGAACTAGGAAGGAGAGTTGGTTGATTAAATGAGGGAATAGTAATTTTTCAAATAGTTTGCAGATTGGATGAAATTCTCTCGGGATTCCAGCCGGGTAAGATTGTCGAATGCTCGCGACGTTTCGATAACATTCCTCGTTATCATCTTCTAGCGAAGTGCCGAGTTGGGGTAGTACCGCCTATTTATATGGCCTTGCGGCAGATTGTAGGAAGGAGACTTATTGGTCGGAGATTTTCAGGGTGGGATTTTGGTTTGTTGGGTTTCGGTAACACGATTATGGTGGCATGTTTCCATTTGGTTGAGTAGTAAGTGGTTCTAAGGATGGCATCGAAGATATAGGTGATTAGGATTATTGTCTTTTCGATGGCGGTTGGTGATATGGTCATGTCCTGGGGAGGCTTTGTTTTTTAGTTTTTTATTGCGGTTTTGATTTGGGAAGGGGTGAAAAGTTTATGGAGGGGGGTTATTTGTAGGGGCTGCTGGAATTTTGTTGCTATGGTGTGATTGTGATTGGTGTAAAAGGAGGAGTTTGGGGAAAATTGGTTAGTCAATATTTGGGCGAATATGTTCGCTTTTTATGAGGGGGCGGTGTGCCATTGGTTGTCTTTTTTAAGTGGGGGACGTCTGTTTTCTTTATGGTCAGATATTTAGTTTTTTGGCACAGTGATTTGTCAGCTGCGTTTAATTGTTGAAGGTAGTTGTAATGTTTGGAGTCGCTGGTTTCTTTTAGTAGTTTTTGTAGTTGTCCGGTGGCGTCGTTGTATTGGCGTTTGACTATGAGATTTTTGGTATTGTACCATTGTTTTCGCAATGATTTTTTCTCTTTGAGTAGGTTTTCAATTTGGTTTTCGTGTGGGTTTTTTGGGTGGGGTTTTGGTGCTTTTTGGTGGGAAGCTATAGCGGCAGAAGTGAGGATGATAGATTGTAAATGATTTAGGGCTAAGTTTATGTCTGAGGGCGTCTTCAGTTGGATATTGAGGATTGTTAGATTTTCTATTATTTGAGAGAAGTGGAATGTGATTGGTGGTATTGGGAGGAAAGGATAGATTTAGCTGTGCTATGACTGGTAGGTTCGTGGAGTATTTGTGGGTTGGAAAGGTATTAAGTGGTATTGTGTCAGATGAAGTCTAGTATTTCTGGTGATTTGAGGCTGTCTGGGTAGTAAGTTGGTTCGGTAGGATGTATTATTTGGATATGGAGTTTGGAGAGGATGTAGTTGAGGTCTTTACCTCTTGTATTGGAAGTTCTGGATCCGAAGTTCGGGTGTTTGGCGTTTTAATAACTTCCTATTATGTAGGGAGAAACGCAGGAGGAGAGTAGCTTTTTACAGGTGTCAGATGTGATTTGGTTGGTTGGAGCTAAGTAGATAGAAGAGATGTTAATGTGGATGCTAGTGGTTGTGTTGAGTGTTATTTGAGTTAGTTGCAGATCTGGGAAGAATATAGAAGGCAGTTGGTAGTCTGTAGGTTTTATAATTTGGGATGTTATAAGGCTGTGTGCGGATGAGTTTTGTTTCGGTTAATAGCAGGAGATCAATGTTGTTTTTTTGGAGGATAAGTTTAATTACGTGGTATTTATTGGTAGCTCCACTGGCGTTCCAAGTGCATATGGTAAGGTATTGTGGGGGAGGATGCGTCATTTTTGGGTGTCCATTAGCTTGGGGATTATTGTGGTTAGGAATTGGATTAAAGGTATGATGATGGAGATGAGGTTGTCTATTTTAGAATACAAGAAGTAGAGCATGTTATTTTTGTTTGGCGAGTCAGCATTTGTTTGTTGTGAAATTTTTGGGATGTAAGTGGGGTGAGTTTGTTTGACGATGTTGGCGTAGGATGTAGCGCCAGTGTTGCTTTGTGGAGTTTTGGATGTAGAGAGAAGAGTTTGTGGACTGAGGAGATGGGGTTGCTGTGGTCTTTGAAGTGCAGGCGAATTGGTTGGGATAGGTTTTGTGCAGGTTGATTGGAGAGATTTGAATATTGGGCAGCCTTTGTAGTTTGCCGTATGCTTACCACGGCAGTTTGTGCATACGGGTGGAGTGGTTTTTGGGATTGGGCATTTAGTGGGTGGGTGGATGGTATCACAGCACACGCAGCCGGGGGGTGGGGGATTAAAGCAGTAGTTTTTGTTTGGCCATATTTCTGGCACCGGAGACACTGTGGGATGTATTTTTTTGGTTTGGAAGGTTCAACTTTTATTTGGCAATGATATAGGTCTCCACCTGTGTAGATTTGTATAAGGAACAACCACACAAACGAAAAAAAAAAAATAAACACACTTATTTATATGAGGTTACGACTTCATGGTAAGTGGTGACCACTCTGTTATGAAGAAACCAAAATAACCAAAAGATCCGACACCCAAAACGTATAAGGATTCTAGATTTAATTAAATATGTCCCCAAACAACTCTTATAAACATGTCAAATATATTGTCAGCAAAATAAGGTACAAGTCCACCAAAATGTAAAATGATTACCAGCTGGACTGTGTAATAATCTAACGTCTGAATTGAGATAAGGAAACCATTAGTCTGATCATTGTTACAAAAGTAAGAATAGAGGAAGTACACTTAAAATGTACCATGCCTTAGAAACCATCTAGCACACTATAAAGTGATAGAATAATTGACAAGAATATAAGCATAAATTGAAAAACATAGCACCTACTCGAGCAAAACTAGCAGAAAACATATTTGGTTTTGCAATATAAGTCAAAAGATGTTGAACGATTTGAAGCACATCAAAAAACCAGTAACTAAAACGATTAGAGCGATTTGTTAAAGCACGACACAGGTTGGAAGATCGGTACGATATAAATCTATAGTACAAAATAGAATTAAAACAGACAACTATTGACTTAATTATACCGTGTCACTCTGTCGCACAATATTTCCGCCATTACAAGTCCTCCGAACATTATTGTTTAGTCAATTTTCCGATAATCTCGGATTCTCCCCACCCCCTACAACGCAAAATATATTTGATCATAATATCGATTAGTTCATCTTTAAATCCAGCGATGCTTAAGCTATTAAAAGGATAGTTCGTGGACTGTGAAAAATGTCCATGACAAGGTTTGGATAGAATCCCTCATATACAAACTAGTAAACTTAAAAATCCCAATAAAATTCGTGCCGTTCCAAACGACAGATCCTTAATTGTGCGGATAAATGGTAAATACTAATCCTACTTCACTTCTCCTGCTTGCCTCACTCAAGGAGCCATAGTTTCTCGAATTCTTTTCAACATATATTGTCATGACCTCACCCATCCTACAGGTATTAAAGATAACCTTCTCCAGTTTGACAACTATACCGTCGTTTGGACATCATACATGAATCCCAATAAACCTTTGACCTCCATATATAGGTACATAGTACCGCTACGAGAATAGATCTCCGAGTGGAGATTGAAACCCAACCCTACCCTACATAGTTGAGAAGAAATAAGCCATATGTTATGAGTCATGACTTAGTCTTAAGTACGCATTTATATTACTATGAAAATCTCGATATATGATATTTATTTTAATTCAACGCAAATCAAGAAAAATTATATCTATAATAACTAACGTTTTATTTGCTAATTACAGAAACGTTGAAAACATTTTTGATATCCGTTGTGAATTCTGCATTGTTGGTGACGTTTGAGAGCGACGCTTCGTTACTAAGGAAACTTTATAGCCTGCGTCAGTCCACAGCAAACGTCGAGCAGAAATGTTCGGGCAGATTCTCATCAGCAATCACCATAAAACTTCTAACGTTATACAATCAAATAAATACATACTTGAGAAGAAATGAGCCACAAGTTGCATTTCGATAAAGACACGTCGTCATGATGAATTTACACAATCCAAGTACGGCGACTTAATGTAAAAGGATTAATCATTCCTGTTAATTAAACAGAATATACTTATCTAATAATATAATCTTAATTTCCAGGTTCGCTACGACTTCCAATTCATCGCAGCAGTTAACTTGATTATCGTACTAATTCTACTCAGCAGTTACGATGCTTTTTATAAATCCTCAATACATATAAATCATCTACCTCGCTAAGATTTACTCGTGGCCACTGATAACTATGAGAACTCAGGTAAGTCCACACTTGTAACATTTGTCCGTAACTTCATCATAGACTGTAAATTATCTCTAATTGTCCGTAATATTAGGTTTTAAATAGTATCACATTGATATATATATAAGTAGTGTCTGTTTATATTATATTCACTCCGCACTTCAAGTATCTATAAGTTGCATAGATTTACTGTGTAGAAGTAGAACTGTTTACATTATTCTGGGAAGTATTTACCATTATAATTTCTCATATTACAGCTCTGACACTTTAATATTTATGCCAGGATTTCGTTACGAATTAGGGCTATTTTCTTTATTTAAGTGTTCGTAATATATAATAGTCGTAAATGTCAATCCAGGAATACAGTTTAATGAGTAATGATATAGCAAATATCATTTGTGAGCTACATGCTGGTATTATTATTAGGAATGAAAAAAATGAATAAAACGTTTAACTTCAGTGAATTTTATCGAATAATTTCTCAGTATTAATACGTAAATAAACGCAATTGATCTCAACCAAATAAAGTTGAAATTGATTAGATTAGCTAAGATTATATTAGTTCCATTAGTTCTCTGTTTAGGAAATAGGTAAAGTCAGAAAGGATATTACTTACAATTGATAAGTGGTGATAAACTAAATAACAGTCAAAGCAGAATCAATATTTGAACTTATTTATAATTGACATTGTGACATTTGCTAAAGTTATTCGTTTGATATAATTACATTTTAATAGTTTTTTAAAGTTATTCATTTTTCTGCTGCCTAGTCCAGAAACATCCTTAATTTCTGTCACGTGAACGTTATGTAATATTGCAATACTTTGGATATTGCTATAAACAATTTTGCAGATTGTTACTTGAAATTAGCAGCTCTAGTATAATTGGATGAAAAGAGCAGTTATCAGAATGAGGAATATCGAATTAAATACATAATTATATTTAAAGTTATGTTGAAATCAAGGAATATAAAAAATTCTTAAGCTACAGGGTAGAAGCGACAAAAAAGATTTTTAATAAGGAAAAAGAGTGACGGTATTCGTGAACAAAGTAACTTTTCATTGTGTTTGTGGGTTTAAATGTATAAATATACGCAATAGATGCAACGATAGGAGGAACAAATGGGAAAGTGGTAACGATCGGTACCCTTAGATTATGGAATCAATTATGCGTATTTTACTATAATGAATATTTGCGTTTGATGGATAGATTAATACTTACATCTCTAGTTTTATTGCAGTTGAATGGAGAATTATGACAAGACGAAATTAATGATTATGATTTTAATAATTGACATTTATATGTCATATTAATTACGGAGTATTCGAATAATTTCATTAAAATCCGTTTTTTAATATTGGAAGTTTTAAATATAACAGTTCTGCTTCTACATGCGAAATCTTTTACAATCACTATTTACAATGCAACGTCTACTTTCGTATGGAATATTTTCCTGAAGACTTTGTTGTTTCTATTCCACAATGCATTTAGTAATATTCACATACAACTGTTGACGATAATGCGTCTTGAACCCACGAACGTGACTCACAAGAACACGGATCACTGCAACCAGGGAGTTTGAAAAGCTTCGAAATATTCGTCATGCCAACTGAATTCCGTAGATTTTGGGGACACTTCAAGATTAATATCACCTTCTTCAGTTCATTGTCTGAAAGAAATTTCACGGACATATAAGACAAGAGACAATCCCGAGCTTCAAGAAAGAAGATATTTGATAAAAATTTATTTTGTTTATGATAAGTGCGTTGTGAAAATGTATACTCAGATCACAAGTAGTTAGATCAGATTAGTGACCGTGTGGAGCTTCACTCCGTTGAATTTAAATGAAAGGTCCATTATAATTGCAGTAATATTGATATAAGTCTCTGGCAGATGTTACAAGTGTGGCCCTTTCAGGTGATGTGCGGAGGAATTCTTCCAAAGCTTGATGATGTGAAGGAGGGCTGCTTACCTGTTGGGAGTTACTGAAGAGAATAATTCGAAGACCAGTGACATCTGTGATCCTGCATGCTGGTGCTAAATACGCAGCCGTAATTCAGGTACGTAGTTAATTTAATACTATTTTATGACTACTATTATTATTTATATTATATTAATAAATATATGATGAATTGCTATTGTAAGTGTTTTCACTGCTACACTACAATTCAAGAAAATACATTAAATATTCGATTTTAATATGTTGTAGAATGTTTCAGTTTAAACTTCCATATGCAACCATATTATTCAATTATTTAAACTATTACAGCACAACTATTTATTCATATTGTTTCTTTACAGTCATCGCTCTGCACAACTCTTCACATGACGTTCACAAATCGAAATTTTTGAAGATCATGAAGATTAATTCCAAGCTCAGCTTCGATTTGCTCCATGCCACACCAGAACGTCTATATTAGTGTCATAATCCACGCTACTAAATGAGGTACGTCCACACTTGTAACGTATGTCCGTAACTTCGTACTGGATTGGTATTACTCGGCGTCTGAGCAATTGAACATTAGGAGATGTATCAATTACATTCACTACGAACTTCATCAGCAGCAGCATTAGTGTTATTCTGATAGGCAGGTTATAATCGAGAAGAAATGAGCCACTAGTTTCATTTCGACAAAACCACATCGTCATGTTAAAGTACGCGTTCAAGATACGGCGACTTGCTGTAAAAGGTTTAATCATTGTTGATATTCAGAAATAATATACTTATTTAATGAAAAAATATTAATTTACAGGGGGCGCTGCGACGTACAATTCATCTCGGCTGTTAGATGAAAAATTTACCCTAATTCTATTCAGCAGTTACGATGATAATTACACAGATCATCAGTACATATAAATGATCTACATCGCTAAGATCTACACGTGGACGCTGATAACTAAGAGAAACCAGGTATATCCACACTTGTAACATTTGTCCGTAACTTCATCATAGACTGTAAATTATCTCGAATTGTCTGTAATATTTGGTTTTAAATAGTATCATATAGATATATAATAATAGTTTCTGTTTATATTATATTCACTCCGCACTTCATGTAGCTATAAATTTCATTGATTTACTGTGTAGAAGTAGAACTGTTTACATTAATCTGGGAATTATTTACCATTATAATTTCTCATATTACATCTTTGACAGTTTAATATTTATCAACACTTCTCTAAGAATTATAGCTATTTACTTTATTAAGCCCATGTTTACTTGTATTGTTTACGCAAGATTATTTCCGTATTTTTTTTTTTGTGATTTATTAGACAAAACTTTTATCTTACGATTATTTGTTGTTACATAAAGTATTAGAGTATATACAATTAAAATTATGTACATAATTAACCTGGGAACTTGGCACTTGAGTTAATCCAGCAATTAACATAATTTTGCAAATTTTTCTTGTAGTTTACTCTGGGTGTCTGAGGGGCATACTTTGTTGATTTATGAGGGTTCGCTGGTGTTGTTCAATATGATGGGATGGCTTGAATGGGTGGGTGGGGTCTGCGGGTATGAGGATGGGGTGGGTTAGGAGGTGCCGGAGTGTTCTGGGTGAAGGATGAGGTCGATAGGGCGTATTCTCTTGAGGCGACGTGCGTGTGGGGATGGAGGAGGGTTGCAATGGAATAGCTGGATCGTGGTGTTGGGATGATTGAAGATGCTTTTGATTAATAAGGTTACGGATTTGTGGTACCTCAGAAATTCCATCATCCACCACAACATTAACTTCCCCAAATCAACTCAATGTTGATTTGGGGAAGTTTAATGTTGTGGTGGATGATGGAATTTCTGAGGTACCAGGGACAGTTAGTGATGGTGCGAAGGATTGTTTTGTTTGGATTTTGGCTGAATGGGTTTTGGCTGTTGCTCCTTATATGGATGAGGCGTAGGACCAGGTGGGTTGAATTATGGAGAGATATACTAGGCGTTTTGTGTTGAGGACGAGTGGGGATTTTCTGTTTAGTAGAGGATATAAAGTTCTGAATTTAAGGTTAATTTTAGAGAAGAGGTGTTTAATGTGGGGATTCCAAGAGAGTTTTGAATCGAAGAGGAGTCCTAGGTAGGTGGTTTCTGTTTTAGTGGGTATTTCAGCGTTGTTTAGATAGAGGGATATGTGCGGAGGAGGATTTTTGGATAGTGTGAATGGGAAGATTACTGATTTGGTGGGATTTATGCTGATTCGCCATTGTTTGGACCAGTGTTCTAGGTGGCTGAGCGTGGACTGAAGAGGTTGGATATTGGAGGTGAGAGAGGAGGTTTGGTAGGAGATGGCGATGTCGTCTGCGAAAAAGATTGTGCTTGTGGCGAGATGTTGTGGAATATCGAGGGAGAAGATGTTGTATAGGAAGGGGGCAATGACGCTTCCTTGGGGGACTCCTGCAGCGATGGGGTGGGAATGAGAGATGTGGTTACTTATTTTGAAGGAGAAGGTTCTGTTGGAGAGGAGGTTGAGGAGTATTCTATTATGGGTGTCATTTAAGTAATCTTTGATTTTTGAAAGAAGGGAAGGATGATGAATTTTGTCGAACGCTTTTTATATGTCAAAAGAAGTGGTGATACAGGATTTACGTTGTTCGAAGGAGTTGTTTATGAGGTTGGAGAGGGAGTATAATTGATAGGAGCAGGAATGGTTTGAACGAAAACCGTATTGTGTGTCAGGAACTAGAAAGGAGAGTTGGTTGATTAGATGAGGGAGAAGTAATTTTTCAAATAGTTTGGAGATTGTAGGAAGGAGACTTATTGGTCGGTAATTTTCAGGGTGGGATTTTGGTTTGTTGGGTTTTGGTAACATGATTATGGTAGGGTAGTAGGTGGTTCTGAGGATGGCGTTGAAGATATAGGTGATTAGGATTATTGTTTTTTGGGGGAGATGTTTTAGATGGCTGTTGGTGATGTGGTCATGTCCTGGGGAGGCTTTGTTTTTTAGTTTTTTTAATGCGGTTTTGATTTGGGAAGGGGTGAAAAGTTTAGGGAGGGGGGTTATTTGCAGGGGCTGCTGGAATTTTGTTGCTATGGTGTGATTGTGATTGGTGCAAAAGGAGGAGTTTGAGGAAAATTGGTTGGTCAAATATTGGGCGAATACGTTCGCTTTTTGTGAGGGGGCGGTGTGCCATTGGTTGTCTTTTTTAAGTGGGGGATGTCAGTTTTCTTTTTGGTCAAATATTTAGTTTTTTGGCATAGTGATTTATCAGCTGCGATTAGTTGTTGAAGGTAGTTGTAATGTTTGGAGTCGCTGGTTTCTTTTATTAGTTTTTGTAGTTGTACGGTGGCGTCGTTGTATTGGCGTTTGACTGTGGGATTTTTGGTGTAGTACCATTGTTTTCGCAAAGCTTTTTTCTCTTGGAGTAGGTTTTCAATTTGGTTTTGGTGTGGGTTTTTTGGGTGGGGTTTTGGTGGTTTTTTGTGGGAGGCTATAGCGGCAGAGGTGAGGATGATAGATTCTAAATGATTTAGGGCTAAGTCTATGTCTATGTCTGAGGGCGTCTTCAGTGGGATATTGAGGATGGGTTAGTTTTTCTATTATTTGAGAGAAGTGGATCCAGTTAGTGAATGTGTTATTGGGTCTGTGATTGGTGGTATTGGGAGGAAGGGATAGATTTAGCTGTGCTATGACTGGTAGGTGATCGGAACTGCGTTCATGGAGTATTTGTGGGTTGGAAAGGTATTGAGTGGTTTTGTGGCAGATGAAGAAGTCTAGTATGTCTGGTGATTTGAGGCTATCTGGGTAGTAAGTTGGTTCGGTTGGATGTATTATTTGGATATGGAGTTTGGATAGGATGTAGTTGAGGTCTTTACCTCTGGTATTGGAAGTTCTGGATCCGAAGTTCGGGTGTATTGCGTTGTAATCTCCTCCTATTATGTAGGGAGAGACGCAGGAGGAGAATAGCTTTTTCCAGGTGTCAGATATGATTTGGTTGGCTGGAGCAGAGTATAATGAGGAGATGTTAATCTGGATGTTAGTGGTTGTGTTGAGTGTTAAGAGTTAGTTGCAGATCTGGAAGGGCTATGGAAGGCAGTTGGTTGTGGTTTATAGAGCTTTTGATTAGTATTGCAGAACCGCCTTTTCTGGACGAACTGGGATGGTCGGCTCTGTAGGTTTTATAATTTGGGACGTTGTAAGGCTGTGTGGGGATGAGTTTGGATTCGGTTAATAGCAGGAGGTCGATGTTGTTTTTTTGTAGGAAAAGGTTAATTTCGTGGTATTTATTGGTAGCTCCTCGGGCGTTCCAAGTGCATATGGTAAGGTATTGTGGGAGAGGATGCGTCATTTTTTGGTGTCCATTAGCTTGGGGATTTTTGTGGTTAGGAATTGGATGAAAGGTATGATGATGGAGATGAGGTTGTCTATTTTAGAACACAAGGAGTGGAGAAGGTTATTTTGGTTAGGCGAGTCAGCATTTGTGTGTTGTGGGATTCTTGGGGTGTAAGTGGGGTGAGTTTGTGTGACGATATTGGCGTAGGATTTAGCGCCAGTGTTGCTTTGTGAAGTTTGGGATGTTAAGGGAGGAGTTTGTGCACTGTGGAGATGTGGTTGCTGTGGTTTTTGAAGTGCAGGCAAATTGGTTGTGATAGGTTTTGTGTAGGATGATTGGAGAGATTTGAATATTGGGCAGCCTTTGTAGTTTGCCGTATGGTTACCACGGCAGTTTATGCATACGGGTGAAGTGGTTTTTGGGATTGGGCATTTGGTGGGTGGGTGGTTGGTATCACAGCGCACGCAGCGGGGGGGATTAAAGCAGTAGTTTTTTGTATGACCATAGTTCTGGCATTGGATGCACTGTGGGATGAATTTTTTTGGTTTGGGAGGTTCAACTTTAATTTGGCAATGATATAGGTGGGTAAGGTTGTAAATGGTGTGGTTCTTGGGGTCGGGGAGAAGGTCGAGAAAGAATAAGGGGAGTTCAATTTTGGTGATGGGGTGCCTTACTGGAAGGAGTTGTGCAGGGGAGTATCCCAGTTCTTTCAGTTCTGAGATGATTATGTTTTGATCGCCTTTTGGATATATGCCCCTCAGTCCTACGCGGAGGTTTCTCTCTGATTTTATTTGAAAAGTATAAAATTCGTCGTTGTTATTTTGGAGATAGGTTATGGCGTTTCTAAAATCTGGGACGGTGCTGGTTTTTAGTTTTAGTTTTTGATCCTGCATGATGTAGGTAAAGGGCGAAGCACAGATTGATTTCATTTGTTGGAGCATTATGTTTATATTGTCTGTATTATTGATGAAGATTGGAGGTGGTTTTTTGGGAATATCTATAGAGGTTTGGTTAATTGTAGGTTCGTCGTCAAGGTTCTGTAACAGTTCAAACCTGTTAGTGGTGGTGAATGGTGTGCTGGATATGGTTTTGGAAGACGAGTTTGCACTAGTGGAAGGGAGGCTGGATAGATTGTTAGCGGTTTTCCGCTTTTTTGTTTTTGTTTGGATTTGGGGGGAGAAAGGGGTGGAAGGATAGTCCGTTGATTCGGCACTTAACGCACTCACTGTATCGTCGTCGGAGAAGTCCATGATGGCGGCTGGTAGTTTGACGGATATGTGTAGGCGGGTTCTGTATTTTGCTGATTTGATGTTTTTGCTGTGCGGATTCTGGATGGGCAGCTGATTTCCTGGTTGCAGCTTGAAGACTGAAGTTGTTGTGGGACGAGGCGGCGTGTTGATCTTCTGTGACGTCTTCTACGACGTCCATTTAGATGGTGTAGACTCGATATTTTGTCGTGTGGGGGTGACCCCTTGGATGTAGTAGTTATGATTCTCGATGATTTGTACTGATTTCTGTTGGTTTCTTCTGCGATGTAAAACGATGAATTGCGGGTCCGATAGCTTGCGGTTTAAGCGGCCTGGGTCGCTGTCTGTAAGATTGTAAACAAGATCGTGCTCGGCTAGTTGCAAGGTTAGATGTGTAACGTTGCACGGCCGGGCTGAAAAGTGGCCGTATTTGTGATTTTCGCAATATTAGTTTCGTGTTCCCTTAACATTAATGGCATTCATAAGATATAATTACATTTTATTAGATTTCAAGTTACTAATTGATAAGCTATGCTTTTGAGAGAGTGTAAGGAGAATTTATGACATCTCGTTTATGTAATATTGACTATGAACATTTGCATTTCTAGGATTTAGTCCCGAAAACTCATAAGTTTCTCTTACTTAAATTTTTATTTTTTCTCTGTACTTATATTTCCAGAGTAAAGCCAAATTATCAGAAAATGTAATATCAATATTTTAGTATGATTTTATTCCTATGTTGATATAGTGACGAAGAAATAACATGATATTCAGGAAAGATTTATCTTGTACTTCAGGGCAGAATCGACATGAAACTAATTATTATATAAGGAAACAGAGTGAAATTATTCCTGTTCAAAGTATATATACCCGAAGAGACTATATTATATATCTCATTAATATATTACAAAAAGTTTTCATTGTATTTGTGTTATTACATGAAAATATATACGCAATATTTGGAAACTATAGGAAGCACAAATGGGAAACTGGTTAAAATAGAAACCCATAGAATATAGAATCAATTCTGCGCATACTACTTTGATGAATATTGGAGTCCGAGGATTGAGAGACTAAAACTTACATCTCTTATTGCATTTATTGCATTTGAAGTGCCAATTTATAAAAGAAAAAACAACGGACAATGGTTATGTTTTAATAATAAACTCATAGTTGTCATATTAATTATTGAGTATTCTTAATATTCGGATAATTTAATAAGTTCATTAAAAACCTTTTTTTAATATTCGAAGTTTTATATATAACAGTTCTGCTTCTACATACAAAATCTTTTACAATTATTATTTACAATGAAACGTTTACATACCTATGGAATATTGACCGGAAGATTTTGTCGTTCCTATTTCACCATATATTTGGTAATTCTTCACATACAACAGTTGACGAAGATGCGTCTTGAATCCACGAACGTGACTCACAAGAACACGGATCACCGCTTCGAAATATTCGTCATGCCAACTGAATTCCGTAGATTTTGGGGACACTTCAAGATTAATGTCACCTTCTTCAGTTCATCGTCTAAAAGAAATTTCAAGGACATATAAGACAAGAGACAATCCTGAGCTTCAAGAAAGAAGATATATTATTAAAATATATTTTGTTTATGTTAAGTGCGTTGTGAAAATGTATACTCAGATCACAAGTAGTTAGATCAGATTAGTGACCGTGTGGAGCTTCACTCCGTTGAATTTAAATGAAATATCCATGAAAATTGCAGTAATATTGATATAAGTCTCTGGCAGATGTTACAAGTGTGGCCCTTTCAGGTGGTGTGCGGAGGAATTCTTCGAAAGCTTGATGATGTGTTGGGAGTTACTGAAGAGAATAATTCGAAGACCTGTGACTTTTCTGTGATCCTGCAGGCTGGTGCTAAAAACGCAGCCGTAGAGGTACGTAGTTGATTTGATAATTTTTTAATACTATTATTATTTATAGGATATTAGCAAACATATGATTTGTTTTCGTTAACGTCTTCACCACTACAGTACATTTCAATAAAATTAGTTAAGTATTTGCTTTAAATATGTTGTAGAATGATTCAGTTAAAACTTACATATGTAAACAAATTACTGCATTATTTAAACTATTACAGTACAACTATTTGTTCATAATGTTTCTTTACAGTCGTCGCTCTGCACAATTCTTCAAAGGACGTTCACAAATCGAAATTCTTGAAGATCATGAAGATTAATTAAAAAACCTATATTGATAGCAAACCAAAGCTCTGCTTCCGTTTCCTGCATGCTACACTAGAACGTCTAAATTAGTGTTATAATCAACGTTACTAAAATGAGGTACGTACACACTTGTAACATTTGTACGTAACTTTGTACTTGATTGGTATTACACGGCGACGAAATTATTACGTTTAAACTTGTCATTGATTTCATTTAAAACTATTTTGAGCAATTGAACATTAACTACACAATTCATCAGCAGCAGAATTAGTGTTATTCAGATAGGCGTGTTTTCACGTGGTAGCCTTTTCTCCGTCTTCCGTCATTTGCGTCTTTGTTAATTTTCCGCTATCTTGATATCAGCTATTACCTCCTGTCTGCTCAATTCTTACCTCGTGACTAGTCTTTTCATACGTTCGCGGTCCCGTCTCACTGCTTTCTCTACCTGCTTCTTCTTCCTTTCACTTATAATTTGCAGGAGTCTTCTCTCATTTAATTTTTTGTCTCCCTCTACAAATTAGCTGGGTTCCCGTCGTTGCCCAAGATGTCATTTATCCATAAACCCGATTTCTCTTCCATCTAGGTAGTTTTTGCGTTATTTTAATGTAACACAACTCGACCTCTATCCCTAAATGTGTTCACCTCCCATTCCTGAAATGGTTTCATTCCACAAATATTACGGCGTTGTGAAATTTTTAAAATTTCCACCCCCGCTTAAAGAAAAAGTATTTTTATTCAATACAAGGCCGGATATATTTTTTATATTTCAACCCCCGTCTTACCTTCCATGACGATAAGGGTTTAAAATAAGCACATAGAACATCTACCTAAATATTATAAATTTTCATAACATGGAAAAAAAATATTGGACGGAAATGTCGACCGTTTAGAAGGTTAGTGATTTTCTACCTCCTTTCCGCCCCACCAGTGGATGTTAAACTACAAGTTGAATGATTAATCTCAGTGGCATCCATAACCTTGTATTCCACTGCTATCTCGGTTTTGTCGCGTTATTTTTATGTAATGGAACTCCACCCTTTGTGGTTCCCTCCTCCTAAGCCGATAGGCGTTGCAAATTTACACTGGATCTAATAAAAAGTCATTGAAATCGAAAAAAATATTTATTCGACGCAAATATCGAGTGATTTTTTTAACATTTCTACCAACACCCACGTCCGCCCGTCCCCTTCCACTCCCACCCTTCTCCGCGCGTTGCGCAGGTTTTGTTAAATAAATTCCGGGACACCCATAACCTCGATAACTTAGTTCTCGCTGTTTTTTTCTTTTAGTCCCCGCCATCCCTAAAGCTAACAGTGCTTCCTTCCAATACCGTAAGAAGTAGAAATAGTATCAATCTAATTATTCCAGAAAATACTATTTTCGAAAAAATATCCACCTTTATTGCATGTTTCAAAATTTTCACCACCGTCCACCTCCTCACCTGGGGTAACTGACGAATTTAATGTTTTAATTCAACTCAGCGACATTCATAACTCTTGATTTGAGAAAAATCTAGATTGTTTTGAGTTTTTTTATGTAATGAAACTCACCCGCAACCCTTTAGTGTGCTTCCATCCAAATCCCGAAAGGGTTGGAAATTATACTTGGTAATCGTGTAGAGAAATTTTAATAATCTCATTGTATCTATTCGACGCAAAAAACCCGCCTTCCTCGCGCGTTACTCTCGTTGACATAAATAAAAACAGCGACATTCAGTTCAATGGATTTGAGTCGGTTATTTAGCGTTATTTCCTTGTTATGCGCGTCCACTTCCACCCCCTAAGGATGCTCCAATGCGGTGCTATAACGGGTTGAAATTATTCTCCGATAAAATCGGTAAAAACTCCCAATCTCTTTGATCCCTAAAAAAATTAAACTACTCAAACATCGGATGTTTTAGTATATTTTAATATCTCCCTCCGACCACCCTCGCTCCTTTGGGTGTTAGTTTTCTGGTCGCAAAGATAAAGTTTACGAAATTGGTGAAATTATCTCCACCGGTGTTTTTTTTTATTAGACAAAACTTTTATCTTAAGATTATTTGTTGTTACATAAAGTATTAGAGTATACACAATTAAAATTCTGTACATAATTAACCTGGGAACTTGGCACTTAAGCTAATCCAGCAATAAACATAATTTTGCAAATTTTTTCTTGTCGTTTAATTTGGGTGTCTGAGGGTCATACATTGTTGAGTTATGAGGGGTCGCTGGTAATTTTGAATTTGATGGGATGGATGGAATGTGTGGGTGGGGTCTGCGGGTATGAGGATAGGGTGGGTAGGAGGTGCCAGAGTGTTCTAGGGGAAGGATATGGTTCATAGGGCGTTTTCTCTTGAGGCGCCGTGTGCGTGGAGGTTGGGGGGGGGTTGCTATGGAATTGCTGTATCGTGGTGTTAGGATGGTTGAAGGTTCTTTTGATTAATGAGGTTACGGATTTGGTGATTACTGAGTTGACTTAGGGAAGTTTAATGTTGTGGTGGATTATGGAATTTTTGCTGGATCGTGGTGTTAGGATGGTTGAGGGTTCTTTTGATTAATGAGGTTACGGATTTGGTAATTACTGAGTTGACTTACGGAAGTTTAATGTTGTGGTGGATTATGGAATTTCTGAGGTACCATGGCGGGTTAGTGATGGTGCGAAGGATTATGTTTTGTTTTGTTTGGATTTTGGCTGAATGGGTTTTGTCTGTTGCTCCCCGTATGGATGAGGCGTAGGACCAGGTTAGTTGAATTACGGAGAGATATACTAGGCGTTTTGTCCTGAGTGTGAGTGGGGATTTTCTGTTTAGGAGAGGATATAAAGTTCTGAATTTGAGGTTAATTTTAGAGAGGAGGTGTTTAATATTGGGTTTCCAAGAGAGGTTTGAATCGAAGAGGAGTCCTAGGTAGGTGGCATCTGTTTTAGTGGGTATTTCGGCGTTTAGATATAGAGGGATGTGCGGAGGAGGATTTTTGGATAGTGTGAATGGGACGGTGACTGATTTGGTGGGATTTATGCTGATTCGTTATTGTTTGGACCAGTGTTCTAGGTGGTGGAGCGCTGACTGAAGATGTTGGATATTGGAGGTGAGAGAGGAGGTTTGGTAGGATATAACGATGTCGCCTGCGAAAAATATTGTGCTAAGTAATCTTGATTTTTGAGAGACGGGAAGGGTGATGAATTTTGTCGAACGCTTTTTCTATGTTAATAAAAGTGGTGATACAGCATTTGCATTGTTCGAATGAGTTGTTTATGAGGTTGGAGAGGGAGTATAATTGATTGCAGCAGGAATGTTTTGGACGAAAACCGTATTGTGTCAGGAACTAGGAAGGAGAGTTGGTTGATTAAATGAGGGAATAGTAATTTTTCAAATAGTTTGCAGATTGGATGAAATTCTCTCGGGATTCCAGCCGGGTAAGATTGTCGAATGCTCGCGACGTTTCGATAACATTCCTCGTTATCATCTTCTAGCGAAGTGCCGAGTTGGGGTAGTACCGCCTATTTATATAGCCTTGCGGCAGATTGTAGGAAGGAGACTTATTGGTCGGAGATTTTCAGGGTGGGATTTTGGTTTGTTGGGTTTCGGTAACACGATTATGGTGGCATGTTTCCATTTGGTTGAGTAGTAAGTGGTTCTAAGGATGGCATCGAAGATATAGGTGATTAGGATTATTGTCTTTTCGATGGCGGTTGGTGATATGGTCATGTCCTGGGGAGGCTTTGTTTTTTAGTTTTTTATTGCGGTTTTGATTTGGGAAGGGGTGAAAAGTTTATGGAGGGGGGTTATTTGTAGGGGCTGCTGGAATTTTGTTGCTATGGTGTGATTGTGATTGGTGTAAAAGGAGGAGTTTGGGGAAAATTGGTTAGTCAATATTTGGGCGAATATGTTCGCTTTTTATGAGGGGGCGGTGTGCCATTGGTTGTCTTTTTTAAGTGGGGGACGTCAGTTTTCTTTTTGGTCAGATATTTAGTTTTTTGACACAGTGATTTGTCAGCTGCGTTAATTGTTGAAGGTAGTTGTAATGTTTGGAGTCGCTGGTTTCTTTTAGTAGTTTTTGTAGTTGTCCGGTGGCGTCGTTGTATTGGCGTTTGACTATGAGATTTTTGGTATTGTACCATTGTTTTCGCAATGATTTTTTCTCTTTGAGTAGGTTTTCAATTTGGTTTTCGTGTGGGTTTTTTGGGTGGGGTTTTGGTGCTTTTTGGTGGGAAGCTATAGCGGCAGAAGTGAGGATGATAGATTGTAAATGATTTAGGGCTAAGTTTATGTCTGAGGGCGTCTTCAGTTGGATATTGAGGATTGTTAGATTTTCTATTATTTGAGAGAAGTGGAATGTGATTGGTGGTATTGGGAGGAAAGGATAGATTTAGCTGTGCTATGACTGGTAGGTTCGTGGAGTATTTGTGGGTTGGAAAGGTATTGAGTGGTATTGTGTCAGATGAAGTCTAGTATTTCTGGTGATTTGAGGCTGTCTGGGTAGTAAGTTGGTTCGGTAGGATGTATTATTTGGATATGGAGTTTGGAGAGGATGTAGTTGAGGTCTTTACCTCTTGTATTGGAAGTTCTGGATCCGAAGTTAGGGTGTTTGGCGTTTTAATCTCTTCCTATTATGTAGGGAGAAACGCAGGAGGAGAGTAGCTTTTTACAGGTGTCAGATGTGAATAAGTTGGTTGGAGCTAAGTAGAATGAAGAGATGTTAACGTGGATGTTAGTGGTTGTGTTGCTTGTTATTTGAGTTAGTTGCAGATCTGGGAAGGATATACAAGGCAGTTGGTAGTCTGTAGGTTTTATAATTTGGGATGTTATAAGGCTGTGTGCGGATGATTTTTTTTTCGGTTAATAGCAGGAGATCAATGCTGTTTTTTTGTAGGAAAAGGTTATTTCGTGGTATTTATTGGTAGCTCCACTGGCGTTCCAAGTGCATATGGTAAGGTATTGTAAGGGAGGATGCGTCATTTTTGGGTGTCCATTAGCTTGGGGATTATTGTGGTTAGGAATTGGATTAAAGGTATTATAATGGGGATGAGGTTGTCTATTTTAGAATACAAGGATAAGAGCAGGTTATTTTGGTTTGGCGAGTCAGCATTTGTTTGTTCTGAAATTTTTGGGATGTAAGTGGGGTGAGTTTGTTTGACGATGTTGGCGTAGGATGTAGCGCCAGTGTTGCTTTGTGGAGTTTGGGATGTAGAGAGAAGAGTTTGTGGACTGAGGAGATGGGGTTGCTGTGGTCTTTGAAGTGCAGGCGAATTGGTTGGGATAGGTTTTGTGCAGGTTGATTGGAGAGATTTGAATATTGGGCAGCCTTTGTAGTTTGCCGTATGCTTACCACGGCAGTTTGTGCATACGGGTGGAGTGGTTTTTGGGATTGGGCATTTAGTGGGTGGGTGGATGGTATCACAGCACACGCATCCGGGGGGGGGGATTAAAGCAGTAGTTTTTGTTTGGCCATATTTCTGGCACCGGAGACACTGTGGGATGTATTTTTTTGGTTTGGAAGGTTCAACTTTTATTTGGCAATGATATAGGTCTCCACCGGTGTAGATTTGTATAAGGAACAACCACACAAACGAAAAAAAATAAAATAAACACACTTATTTATACGAGGTTACAACTTCATGGTAAGTGGTGACCACTCTGTTATGAAGAAACCAAAATAACCAAAAGATCCGACACCCAAAACGTATAAGGATTCTAGATTTAATTAAATATGTCCCCAAACAACTCTTATAAACATGTCAAATATATTGTCAGCAAAATAAGGTACAAGTCCACCAAAATGTAAAATGATTACCAGCTGGACTGTGTAATAATCTAACGTCTGAATTCAGATAAGGAAACCATTAGTCCGATCATTGTCACAAAAGTAAGAATAGAGGAAGTACACTTAAAATGTACCATGTCTTAGAAACCATCTAGCACACTATAAAGTGATAGAATAATTGACAAGAATATGAACATAAATTGAAAAACATAGCACCTACTCGAGCAAAACTAGCAGAAAACATATTTGTTCTTGCAATATAAGTCAAAAGATGTTGAACGATTTGAAGCACATCAAAAAACCAGTAACTAAAACGATTAAAGCGATTTGTTAAAGCACGACACAGGTTGGAAGATCGGTACGATATAAATCTATAGTACAAAATAGAATTAAAGCAGACAACTATTGACTTAATTATACCGTGTCACTCTGTCGCACAATATTTCCGCCATTACAAGTCCTCCGAACATTATTGTTTAGTCAATTTTCCGATAATCTCGGATTCTCCCCACCCCCTACAACGCAAAATATATTTAATCATAATATCGATTAGTTCATCTTTAAATCCAGCGATGCTTAAGCTATTATAAGGATAGTTCGTGGACTGTGAAAAATGTCCAGGACAAGGTTTGGATAGAATCCCTGATATACAAAATAGTAAACTTAAAAATCCCAATAAAATTCGTACCTTTCCAAACGACAGATCCTTAATTGTGCTGATAAATGGTAAATATTAATCCTACTTCACTTCTCCTGCTTGCCTCACTCAAGGAGCCATAGTTTCTCCAATTCTTTTCAACATATATTGTCATGACCTCACCCATCCTACAGGTATTAAAGATAACCTTCTCCAGTTTGACAACTATACCGTCGTTTGGACATCATACATGAATCCCAAAAAACCTTTGACCTCCATATATAGGTACATAGTACCGCTACGAGAATAGATCTCCGAGTGGAGATTGAAACCCAACCCTACCCTACATAGTTGAGAAGAAATAAGCCATATGTTATGAGTCATGACTTAGTCTTAAGTACGCATTTATATTACTATGAAAATCTCGATATATGATATTTATTTTAATTCAACGCAAATCAAGAAAAATTATATGTATAATAACTAACGTTTTATTTGCTAATTACAGAAACGTTGAAAACATTTTTGATATCCGTTGTGAATTCTGCATTGTTGGTGACGTTTGAGAGCGACGCTTCGTTACTAAGGAAACGTTGTAGCCTGCGTCAGTCCACAGCAAACGTCGAGCAGAAATGTTCGGGCAGATTCTCATCAGCAATCACCATAAAACTTCTAACGTTATACAATCAAATAAATACATACTTGAGAAGAAATGAGCCACAAGTTGCATTTCGATAAAGACACGTCGTCATGATGAATTTACACAATCCAAGTACGGCGACTTAATGTAAAAGGATTAATCATTCCTGTTAATTAAACAGAATATACTTATCTAATAATATAATCTTAATTTCCAGGTTCGCTACGACTTCCAATTCATAGCAGCAGTTAACTTGATTATCGTACTAATTCTACTCAGCAGTTACGATGCTTTTTATAAATCCTCAATACATATAAATCATCTACCTCGCTAAGATCTACTCGTGGCCACTGATAACTATGAGAACTCAGGTAAGTCCACACTTGTAACATTTGTCCGTAACTTCATCATAGACTGTAAATTATCTCGAATCGTCCGTAATATTAGGTTTTAAATAGTATCACATTGATATATATATAAGTAGTGTCTGTTTATATTATATTCACTCCGCACTTCAAGTATCTATAAGTTGCATAGATTTACTGTGTAGAAGTAGAACTGTTTACATTATTCTGGGAAGTATTTACCATTATAATTTCTCATATTACAGCTCTGACACTTTAATATTTATGCCATGATTTCGTTACGAATTAGGGCTATTTTCTTTATTTAAGTGTTCGTAATATATAATGGTCGTAAATGTCAATCCAGGAATACAGTTTAATGAGTAATGATATAGCAAATATCATTTGTGAGCAACATGCTGGTATTATTATTAGGAATGAAAAAAATGAATAAAACGTTTAACTTCAGTGAATTTTATCGAATAATTTCTCAGTATTAATACGTAAATAAACGCAATTGATCTCAACCAAATAAAGTTGAAATTGATTAGATTAGCTAAGATTATATTAGTTCCATTAGTTCTCTGTTTAGGAAATAGGTAAAGTCAGAAAGGATATTACTTACAATTGATAAGTGGTGATAAACTAAATAACAGTCAAAGCAGAATCAATATTTGAACTTATTTATAACTAGCTGGGTGCCCGGCGTTGCCCGAGATGTCATTTATCTATAACCATCCATAAGACTCCAATTTTAATTACTTTTGCGCTTTTTTATGTAAAGCTCCTCGAACCCTATCCCTAAATGTGCTAACCTCCCATGCCGAAGGGGGCTAAAGTCATTGACTAAATATATCGGCCGTTTTTACATGTTAGAAGATGACCACCCCCACAAATATGCGATAATGAAAAATAATGTATTCCACGCAAAAAACGGCCGATTACATTGTCTGAAAATTTATTCCCCCGCCCAACACCTCCCAAACCCGTCGCTTAACCAAGGTTGTCACAATTAGATTCAGCGACATTCATAGTCTCGGAATTGATTCGAATCTCGGTTGTTTTTGCGGGATTTTATTTAACGTACCACCACCCCACCCCTAAGCTTGCTCCCCTCACAAGGGTTAAATTATACACAAACAACATCGGTATAAATACTTTCAAAGTAATTAACCCCAGGAAATAATTATCGCAAATATCGACCGTTTAACATGTTTGAAATTTTTCACCCCCGACCACTCCCGCTTCGGGGACTTAAACGGTCAAGTTTAATGTCATAATTAAACTCAGTGACAATCCTGATAGTTTCTGGTTTATTTTTATCTAATGCTACTTCCACGCCAACTCTTAAGGGTGCACCCTTCCGAGTCCGAA
Organism: Zhengitettix transpicula; assembly: GCA_037074705.1. Classification (NCBI taxonomy): domain Eukaryota; kingdom Metazoa; phylum Arthropoda; class Insecta; order Orthoptera; family Tetrigidae; genus Zhengitettix; species Zhengitettix transpicula. Next base: position 179,406,538 of record CM073591.1, on the reverse strand, counting down.
AGGGGTTGAAATTATACACAGAGAACATGTAGGGAAATTTTATTAATCTAATTTATCCCGAAATATATTTAATCGACGCAAAAAACAGCCGGTCAACTCATCCCAACCCAGCCGATACCCGCGCGTTGTCCAGATTGTCATAAATAAATTCAGGGACATCCATGACCTTCGATTTGACTTGAATCTCGGTTGTTTTCCCGTTATTTTCAAGGAAATTAATTAAACTCAGTGACAATCCCGATAGTTTCTGGTTTCTTTTTATGTAATGCTACTTCACGCCCACCCTTAAGGGTGCACCCTTATGAGTCCGAAAGGGGTTGAAATTATACACAGAGAACATGTAGGGAAATTTTATTAATCTAATTCATCCCGAAATATATTTAATTGACGCAAAAAACAGCCGGTCAACTCATCCCAACCCAGCCGATACCCGCGCGTTGTCCAGATTGTCATAAATAAATTCAGGGACATCCATTACCTTCGATTTAATTCGAATCTCGGTTGTCTTGCCGTTATTTTCAAGGAAATCCCCTCCAGCCCCACCCCTATCATGCCTACAAACAACATCGGTAGAAATACTATCAACGTCAATGGTCCCGGCATTTATTTATTCCACGCTAATATCGATGATTTAACATGTTAGAAAATTTCCATCCCATCCACTCTCGCCTCTCGGGGCTAAATGGGCAATTTGATGCTATAATTGAACTGGACAACATCCGTAACCTTGGATTTTACTCCAATCTCGGTTGTATTCGCGTTATTTTATTGTAGCGTTCCTCCACCCAACACCTAAAAGTGCTCTACTGATAATCCCGACCCGCTTCTGGGGATGGTAGACGCGTCTCACCCCAACAGTCGGTAGAAACACTATCAATATCTGTGACCCCTAAAAATATTTATCCGACTGAAATATCGACTGTTTTAGCATGTTTAAATATTTCAACCCCTGTCCGCCCCCGATTCTGGAGGTGGTAGACGCGTCTTACCCCGACAGTGTTGTTTTCCTGGTAGCAAAGAACCCGTGTACGAAATTTGGTGAAATTTTCTCCAGCGGTGTAGATTTGTATAACGAACATACAAATATACAAACATACAAATATACAAACATACAAACATACATACATACACTCATTTTTATTTATAAAATTAAACGTCGTTATTAATGGAAACAACATCGGTTAAAATAGTATGAATAACACCACCCCTAAATCTGCTACTTTCCCGTGGAGGAAAGGGTTGAATTTTTACTCATATCACATCGGTAGAAACACTATAAATCTAGTTTACCCATAAACACATAACATTTTGGCACTTTTAGAATAATAGACAATTCTCACCCCCAGTCCTAACCAAGCACACCACTAATGTCATAAGGGATTTATCATTCTAACAACATCCGTTGAAATACTATTCACGTAATTCTCCTCCAAGAACGCGCAAGAACTGACTATTTATCTCCCCTTCCAACCCCCACCCTTTCGGGTTAAATCGGCAATTAAAAATATTTATCCGAAGTAAACTCACTGACATCCATAACCTTCGATTTGACTCCAAACTCGGTTGTATTCGCGTTATTTTTCTGTAAAGCAACTCCACCCCAAACCCTAAGGGTGCCCTTTTCCCAGGGCGTAGGAGATGAATATTATATTCAGATAACATCGGTAGAAACACAATCAATATGTTTGACCCCGAAAATATTTATCCAAATCTAATACCTGCAGTTTCAGCTTGTTTAAGTATTTCAACCCCCGTCCACCCCCGCTTCTGGGGTTGGTAGACGCGTCTCACCCCGACAGTGTTGTTTTCCTGGTCGCAAAGAACCCGTGTACGAAATTTGGTGATATTTGCTCCAGCGGTAAAGATTTGTATTCTCCACCCAAAACGCTAGGGGTGCTCTTTCCCCAGGCTGTAGAGGTTGAAAATTATATTCAGATATCATCTGTGGAAAGACTATAAATATCTTTTTCCCCTAAAAATATTTATCCGACTGAAACATCGACTGTTTTAGCATGTTCAAATATTTCCACCCCCGTCCACCCCCGCTTCTGGGGGTGGTAGGCGCGTCTCACCCCGACAGTGTTGTTTTCCTGGTCGCAAAGAACCACTGTACGAAATTTGGTGAAATTTGCTCCAGCCGTGGAGATTTGTACTCTCCACCACAAACGCTAGGGGTGCTCTTTCCCCAGGGTGTAGAGGTTGAAAATTATATTCAGATATCATCAGTGGAAAGTCTATAAATATCTTTGACCCCTAAAAATATTTATCCGACTGAAATATCGACTGTTTTAGCATGTTCAAATATTTCCACCCCCGCTTCAGGGGGTGGTAGGCGCGTCTCACCCCGACAGTGTTGTTTTCCTGGTAGCAAAGAATCCGTGTACGAAATTTGGTGAAATTTGCTCCAGCGGTGTAGATTTATATTCTCCACCCCAAACGCTAGGGGTGCTCTTTCCCCAGGGTGTAGAGGTTGAAAATTATATTCAGATATCATCAGTGGAAAGACTATAAATATCTTTGACCCCTAAAAATATTTATCCGACTGAAATATCGACTGTTTTAGCATGTTGAAATATTTCCACCCCGTCCACCCCCGCTTCTGGGGGTGGTAGGCGCGTCTCACCCCGACAGTGTTGTTTTCCTGGTCGCAAAGAACACGTGTATGAAATTTGGTGAAATTTGATCCACCGGTATAGATTTGTATTCTCCACCCCAAACCCTAAGGGTGCCCTTTTCCCAGGGTGTAGGGGATGAAAATTATATTCAGAAAACATCAGTAAAAACACCATCAATATCTTGGACCCCTAAAAATTATTATCCGACTAAAATATCGGCTGTTTTATCATGTTTAAATATTTCAACCCCCGTGCATCCCCGCTTCTGGGGGTGGTAGACATGTCTCACCCCGACAGTGTTTGTTTCCTGGTCGTAAAGAACACGTGTACGAAATTTGGTGAAATTTGCTTTACCGGTGTAGATTTGTATAACGAACATACAAACAAACAAACATACAAACAAACATACAAACATACAAACATACAAACATACAAACATACATACACTCTTTTTTATTTATAAGATTGACATTGTGACATTTGCTAAAGTTATTCGTTTGATATATTTACATTTTAATAGTTTTTTAAAGTTATTCATTTTTCTGCTGCCTAGTCCAGAAACATCCTTAGTTTCTGTCACGTGAACGTTATGTAATATTGCAATACTTTGGATATTGCTATAAACAATTTTGCAGATTGTTACTTGAAATTAGCAGCTCTAGTATAATTAGATGAAAAGATCAGTTATCAGAATGAGGAATATCGAATTAAATACATAATTATATTTAAAGTTATGTTGAAATCAAGGAATATAAAAAATTCTTAAGCTACAGGTTAGAAGCGACAAAAAAGATTTTTAATAAGGAAAAAGAGTGACGCTATTCGTGAACAAAGTAACTTTTCATTGTGCTTGTGGGTTTAAATGTATAAATATACGCAATAGATGCAACGATAGGAGGAACAAATGGGAAAGTGGTAACGATCGGTACCCTTAGATTATGGAATCAATTATGCGTATTTTACTATAATGAATATTTGCGTTTGATGGATAGATTAATACTTACATCTCTAGTTTTATTGCAGTTGAATGGACAATTATGAGAAGAATAAATAAATAATTATGTTTTTAATATTTGACATTTATATGTCATATTAATTACGGAGTATTCGAATAATTTCATTAAAATCCGTTCTTTAATATTGTAAGTTTTAAATATAACAGTTCTGCTTCTACATGCGAAATCTTTTACAATCACTATTTACAATGCAACGTCTACTTTCGTATGGAATATTTTCCTGAAGACTTTGTTGTTTCTATTCCACAATGCATTTAGTAATATTCACATACAACTGTTGACGATAATGCGTCTTGAACCCACGAACGTGACTCACAAGAACACGGATCACTGCAACCAGGGAGTTTGAAAAGCTGCGAAATATTCGTCATGCCAACTGAATTCCGTAGATTTTGGGGACACTTCAAGATTAATATCACCTTCTTCAGTTCATTGTCTGAAAGAAATTTCACGGACATATAAGACAAGAGACAATCCCAAGCTTCAAGAAAGAAGATATTTGATAAAAATTTATTTTGTTTATGATAAGTGCGTTGTGAAAATGTATACTCAGATCACAAGTAGTTAGATCAGATTAGTGACCGTGTGGAGCTTCACTCCGTTGAATTTAAATGAAAGGTCCATTATAATTGGAGTAATATTGATATAAGACTCTGGCAGATGTTACAAGTGTGGCCCTTTCAGGTGGTGTGCGGAGGAATTCTTCGAAAGCTTGATGATGTGAAGGAGGGCTGCTTACCTGTTGGGAGTTACTGAAGAGAATAATTCGAAGACCAGTGACATCTGTGATCCTGCAAGCTGGTGCTAAAAACGCAGCAGTAAATGAGGTACGTAGTTAATTTAATACTATTTTATGACTACTATTATTATTTATATTATACTAGCTGGGTGCCCGGCGTTGCCCGAGATGTCATTTATCGAGGATGACCACCCCCACAAATATGCGATAATGAAAAAGAATGTATTCCACGCAAAAATCGGCCGATTACATTGTCTGAAAATTTAATCCCCCGCCCAACACCTCCCAAACCCGTCGCGTTACCCAGGTTGTCACAATTAGATTCAGCGACATTCATAGTCTCGGAACTGATTTGAATCTCGGTTGTTTTTGCGGGATTTTATTTAACGTACCTCCACGCCACCCCTAAGCTTGCTCCCCTCACAGGGGTTAAATTATACACAAACAACATCGGTATAAATAATTTCAAAGTAATTAACCCCAGGAAATAATTATCGCAAATATCGACCGTTTAACATGTTTGAAATTTTTCACCCCCGACCACTCCCGATTCGGGGACTTAAACGGTCAAGTTTAATGTCATAATTAAACTCAGTGACAATCCTGATAGTGTCTGGTTTATTTTTATCTAATGCTACTTCCACGCCAACTCTTAAGGGTGAACCCTTCCGAGTCCGAAAGGGGTTGAAATTATACACAGAGAACATGTAGGGAAAATTTATTAATCTAAGTCATCCCGAAATATATTTAATCGACGCAAAAAACAGCCGGTAACTCATCCCAACCCAGCCGATACCCAAGCGTTGTCCAGATTGTCATAAATAAATTCAGGGACATCCATGACCTTCGATTTGACTCGAATCTCGGTTGTTTTCCCGTTATTTTCAAGGAAATTAATTAAACTCAGTGACAATCCCGATAGTTTCTGGTTTATTTTTATGTAATGCTACTTCACGCCCACCTTTAAGGGTGCACCCTTATGAGTCCGAAAGGGGTTGAAATTATACACAGAGAACATGTAGGGAAATTTTATTAATCTAATTCATCCCGAAATATATTTAATTGACGCAAAAAACAGCCGGTCAACTCATCCCAACCCAGCCGATACCCAAACGTTGTCCAGATTGTCATAAATAAATTCAGGGACATCCATTACCTTCGATTTAACTCGAATCTCGGTTGTTTTGCCGTTATTTTCAAGGAAATCCCCTCCAGCCCCACCCCTATCATGCCTACAAACAACATTGGTAGAAATACTATCAACGTCAATGGTCCCGGCATTTATTTATTCCACGCTAATATCGATGATTTAACATGTTAGAAAATTTCCATCCCATCCACTCCCGCCTCTCGGGGCTAAATGGGCAATTTGATGCTATAATTGAACTGGACAACATCAATAACCTTGGATTTTACTCCAATCTCGGTTGTATTCGCATTATTTTATTGCAGCGTTCCTCCACCCAACACCTAAAAGTGCTCTACTGATAATCCCGACCCGCTTCTGGGGATGGTAGACGCGTCTCACCCCAACAGTCGGTAGAAACACTATCAATATCTGTGACCCCTAAAAATATTTATCCGACTGAAATATCGACTGTTTTAGCATGTTTAAATATTTCAACCCCCGTCCGCCCCCGATTCTGGAGGTGGTAGACGCGTCTTACCCCGACAGTGTTTGTTTCCTGGTCGCAAAGAACACGTGTACGAAATTTGGAGAAATTTTCTCCAGCGGTGTAGATTTGTATAACGAACATACAAATATACAAACATACATACATACACTCATTTTTATTTATAAAATTAAACGTCGTTATTAATGGAAACAACATCGGTTAAAATAGTATGAACAACACCACCCCTAAATCTGCTACTTTCCCGTGGTGGAAAGGGTTGAATTTTTACTCATATCACATCGAAAGAAACACTATAAATCTAGTTTACCCATAAACACATAACATTTTGGCAATTTTAGAATAATAGACAATTCTCACCCCCAGACCTAACCAAGCTCACCACTAATGACATAAGGGATTTATCTTTCTAACAACATCCGTTGAAATACTATTCACGTAATTCTCCTCCAAGAACGCGCAAGAACTGACTATTTATCTCCCCTTCCAACCCCCACCCTTTCGGGTTAAATCGGCAATTAAAAATATTTATCCGAAGTAAACTCACTGACATCCATAACCTTCGATTTGACTCCAAACTCGGTTGTATTCGCGTTATTTTTCTGTAAAGCAACTCCACCCCAAACCCTAAGGGTGCCCTTTTCCCAGGGCGTAGGAGATGAATATTATATTCAGATAACATCGGTAGAAACACAATCAATATCTTTGACCCCGAAAATATTTATCCAAATCTAATACCTGCAGTTTCAGCTTGTTTAAGTATTTCAACCCCCGTCCACCCCCGCTTCTGGGGGTGGTAGGCGCGTCTCACCCCAACAGTGTTGTTTTCTGGTCGCAAAGAACCCGTGTACGAAATTTGGTGATATTTGCTCCAGCGGTAAAGATTTGTATTCTCCACCCAAAACGCTAGGGGTGCTCTTTCCCCAGGCTGTAGAGGTTGAAAATTATATTCAGATATCATCAGTGGAAAGACTATAAATATATTTGACTTCTAAAAATATTTATCCGACTGAAACATCGACTGTTTTAGCATGTTCAAATATTTCCACCCCCGTCCACCCCCGCTTCTGGGGGTGGTTAGCTTGTCTCACCCCGACAGTGTTGTTTTGCTGGTAGCAAAGAATCCGTGTACGAAATTTGGTGAAATTTGCTCCAGCGGTGTAGATTTATATTCTCCACCCCAAACGCTAGGGGTGCCCTTTTCCCAGGCTGTAGAGGTTGAAAATTATATTCAGATATCATCAGTGGAAAGACTATAAATATCTTTGACCCCTAAAAATATTTATCCGACTGAAATATCGACTGTTTTAGCATGTTCAAATATTTCCACCCCGTCCACCCCCGCTTCGGGGGGTGGTAGGCGCGTCTCACCCCGACAGTGTTGTTTTCCTGGTCGCAAAGAACACGTGTTCAAAATTTGGTGAAGTTTTAACCACCGGTATAGATTTGTTTTCTCCACCCCAAACCCTAAGGGTGCCCTTTTCCCAGGGTGCAGGGGATGAAAATTATATTCAGAAAACATCGGTAGAAACACCATCAATATCTTGGACCCCTAAAAATTATTATCCGACTAAAATATCGGCTGTTTTAACATGTTTAAATATTTCAACCCCCGTGCACCCCCGCTTCTGGGGGTGGTTAGCTTGTCTCACCCCGACAGTGTTTGTTTCCTGGTCGTAAAGAACACGTGTACGAAATTTGGTGAAATTTGCTCTACCGGTGTAGATTTGTATAACGAACATACAAACAAACAAACATACAAACAAACATACAAACATACAAACATACAAACATACAAACATACAAACATACATACACTCTTTTTTATTTATAAGATTAATAAATATATGATGAATTGCTATTGTAAGTGTTTTCACTGCTACACTACAATTCAAGAAAATTAATTAAATATTTGATTTTAATAAGTTGTAGAATGTTTCAGTTTAAACTTCCATATGCAACCATAGTATTAAATTATTAAAACTATTACAGCACAACTATTTATTCATTTTGTTTCTTTACAGTCATCGCTCTGCACATTTCTTCACGAGACGTTCACAAATCGAAATTTTTGAAGATTGTGAGGATTAATTCCATGCTCAGCTTCGATTTGCTCCATGCTACACCAGAACGCCTATATTAGTGTCATAATCCAAGCTACTAAATGAGGTACGTCCACACTTGTAACTTCGTACTGGATTTGTATTACTCGGCGTCTGAGGAATTGACCATTAGGACATGTATCAATTACATTCACTACGCACTTCATCAGCAGCAGCATTAGTGTTATTCTGATAGGCAGGTTATAATCGAGAAGAAATGAGCCACTAGTTTCATTACGACAAAACCACATCGTCATGTTAAAGTACGCGTTCAAGATACGGCGACTTGCTGTAAAAGGTTTAATCATTGTTGATATTCAGAAATAATATACTTATTTAATGAAAAATTTTAATTTACAGGGGGCGCTGCGACGTACAATTCATCTCGGCTGTTAGACGAAAAATTTACCCTAATTCTATTTAGCAGTTACGATGATAATTACACAGATCATCAGTACATATAAATGATCTACATCGCTAAGATCTACACGTGGACGCTGATAACTAAGAGAAACCAGGTATATCCACACTTGTAACATTTGTCCGTAACTTCATCATAGACTGTAAATTATCTCGAATTGTCTGTAATATTTGGTTTTAAATAGTATCATATAGATATATAATAATAGTTTCTGTTTATATTATATTCACTCCGCACTTCATGTAGCTATAAATTTCATTGATTTACTGTGTAGAACAAGAACTGTTTACATTAATCTGGGAATTATTTACCATTATAATTTCTCATATTACAGCTCTGACAGTTTAATATTTATCAACACTTCTCTAAGAATTATAGCTATTTACTTTATTAAGCCCATGTTTACTTGTATTGTTTACGCAAGATTATTTCCGTATTTTTTTTTGTGATTTATTAGACAACAAAACTTTTATCTTACGATTATTTGTTGTTACATAAAATATTAGAGTATATACAATTAAAATTATGTACATAATTAACCTGGGAACTTGGCACTTGAGTTAATCCAGCAATTAACATAATTTTGCAAATTTTTCTTGTAGTTTACTCTGGGTGTCTGAGGGGCATACTTTGTTGATTTATGAGGGTTCGCTGGTGTTGTTCAATATGATGGGATGGCTTGAATGGGTGGGTGGGGTCTGCGGGTATGAGGATGGGGTGGGTTAGGAGGTGCCGGAGTGTTCTGGGTGAAGGATGAGGTCGATAGGGCGTATTCTCTTGAGGCGACGTGCGTGTGGGGATGGAGGAGGGTTGCAATGGAATAGCTGGATCGTGGTGTTGGGATGATTGAAGATGCTTTTGATTAATAAGGTTACGGATTTGTGGTACCTCAGAAATTCCATCATCCACCACAACATTAACTTCCCCAAAATCAACTCAATGTTGATTTGGGGAAGTTTAATGTTGTGGTGGATGATGGAATTTCTGAGGTACCAGGGACAGTTAGTGATGGTGCGAAGGATTGTTTTGTTTGGATTTTGGCTGAATGGGTTTTGGCTGTTGCTCCTTATATGGATGAGGCGTAGGACCAGGTGGGTTGAATTATGGAGAGATATACTAGGCGTTTTGTGTTGAGGACGAGTGGGGATTTTCTGTTTAGTAGAGGATATAAAGTTCTGAATTTAAGGTTAATTTTAGAGAAGAGGTGTTTAATGTGGGGATTCCAAGAGAGTTTTGAATCGAAGAGGAGTCCTAGGTAGGTGGTTTCTGTTTTAGTGGGTATTTCAGCGTTGTTTAGATAGAGGGATATGTGCGGAGGAGGATTTTTGGATAGTGTGAATGGGACGATTACTGATTTGGTGGGATTTATGCTGATTCGCCATTGTTTGGACCAGTGTTCTAGGTGGCTGAGCGTGGACTGAAGAGGTTGGATATTGGAGGTGAGAGAGGAGGTTTGGTAGGAGATGGCGATGTCGTCTGCGAAAAAGATTGTGCTTGTGGCGAGATGTTGTGGAATATCGAGGGAGAAGATGTTGTATAGGAAGGGGGCAATGACGCTTCCTTGGGGGACTCCTGCAGCGATGGGGTGGGAATGAGAGATGTGGTTACTTATTTTGAAGGAGAAGGTTCTGTTGGAGAGGAGGTTGAGGAGTATTCTATTATGGGTGTCATTTAAGTAATCTTTGATTTTTGAAAGAAGGGAAGGATGATGAATTTTGTCGAACGCTTTTTATATGTCAAAAGAAGTGGTGATACAGGATTTACGTTGTTCGAAGGAGTTGTTTATGAGGTTGGAGAGGGAGTATAATTGATAGGAGCAGGAATGGTTTGAACGAAAACCGTATTGTGTGTCAGGAACTAGAAAGGAGAGTTGGTTGATTAGATGAGGGAGAAGTAATTTTTCAAATAGTTTGGAGATTGTAGGAAGGAGACTTATTGGTCGGTAATTTTCAGGGTGGGATTTTGGTTTGTTGGGTTTTGGTAACATGATTATGGTAGGGTAGTAGGTGGTTCTGAGGATGGCGTTGAAGATATAGGTGATTAGGATTATTGTTTTTTGGGGGAGATGTTTTAGATGGCTGTTGGTGATGTGGTCATGTCCTGGGGAGGCTTTGTTTTTTAGTTTTTTTAATGCGGTTTTGATTTGGGAAGGGGTGAAAAGTTTAGGGAGGGGGGTTATTTGCAGGGGCTGCTGGAATTTTGTTGCTATGGTGTGATTGTGATTGGTGCAAAAGGAGGAGTTTGAGGAAAATTGGTTGGTCAAATATTGGGCGAATACGTTCGCTTTTTGTGAGGGGGCGGTGTGCCATTGGTTGTCTTTTTTAAGTGGGGGATGTCAGTTTTCTTTTTGGTCAAATATTTAGTTTTTTGGCATAGTGATTTATCAGCTGCGATTAGTTGTTGAAGGTAGTTGTAATGTTTGGAGTCGCTGGTTTCTTTTATTAGTTTTTGTAGTTGTACGGTGGCGTCGTTGTATTGGCGTTTGACTGTGGGATTTTTGGTGTAGTACCATTGTTTTCGCAAAGCTTTTTTCTCTTGGAGTAGGTTTTCAATTTGGTTTTGGTGTGGGTTTTTTGGGTGGGGTTTTGGTGGTTTTTTGTGGGAGGCTATAGCGGCAGAGGTGAGGATGATAGATTCTAAATGATTTAGGGCTAAGTCTATGTCTGAGGGCGTCTTCAGTGGGATATTGAGGATTGTTAGTTTTTCTATTATTTGAGAGAAGTGGATCCAGTTAGTGAATGTGTTATTGGGTCTGTGATTGGTGGTATTGGGAGGAAGGGATAGATTTAGCTGTGCTATGACTGGTAGGTTCATGGAGTATTTGTGGGTTGGAAAGGTATTGAGTGGTTTTGTGGCAGATGAAGAAGTCTAGTATGTCTGGTGATTTGAGGCTATCTGGGTAGTAAGTTGGTTCGGTTGGATGTATTATTTGGATATGGAGTTTGGATAGGATGTAGTTGAGGTCTTTACCTCTGGTATTGGAAGTTCTGGATCCGAAGTTCGGGTGTATTGCGTTGTAATCTCTTCCTATTATGTAGGGAGAGACGCAGGAGGAGAATAGCTTTTTCCAGGTGTCAGATATGATTTGGTTGGCTGGAGCAGAGTATAATGAGGAGATGTTAATCTGGATGTTAGTGGTTGTGTTGAGTGTTAAGAGTTAGTTGCAGATCTGGAAGGGCTATGGAAGGCAGTTGGTTGTGGTTTATAGAGCTTTTGATTAGTATTGCAGAACCGCCTTTTCTGGACGAACTGGGATGGTCGGCTCTGTAGGTTTTATAATTTGGGAAGTTGTAAGGCTGTGTGGGGATGAGTTTGGATTCGGTTAATAGCAGGAGGTCGATGTTGTTTTTTTGTAGGAAAAGGTTAATTTCGTGGTATTTATTGGTAGCTCCTCGGGCGTTCCAAGTGCATATGGTAAGGTATTGTGGGAGAGGATGCGTCATTTTTTGGTGTCCATTAGCTTGGGGATTTTTGTGGTTAGGAATTGGATGAAAGGTATGATGATGGAGATGAGGTTGTCTATTTTAGAACACAAGGAGTGGAGAAGGTTATTTTGGTTAGGTGAGTCAGCATTTGTGTGTTGTGGGATTCTTGGGGTGTAAGTGGGGTGAGTTTGTGTGACGATATTGGCGTAGGATTTAGCGCCAGTGTTGCTTTGTGAAGTTTGGGATGTTAAGGGAGGAGTTTGTGCACTGTGGAGATGTGGTTGCTGTGGTTTTTGAAGTGCAGGCAAATTGGTTGTGATAGGTTTTGTGTAGGATGATTGGAGAGATTTGAATATTGGGCAGCCTTTGTAGTTTGCCGTATGGTTACCACGGCAGTTTATGCATACGGGTGAAGTGGTTTTTGGGATTGGGCATTTGGTGGGTGGGTGGTTGGTATCACAGCGCACGCAGCGGGGGGGATTAAAGCAGTAGTTTTTTGTATGACCATAGTTCTGGCATTGGATGCACTGTGGGATGAATTTTTTTGGTTTGGGAGGTTCAACTTTAATTTGGCAATGATATAGGTGGGTAAGGTTGTAAATGGTGTGGTTCTTGGGGTCGGGGAGAAAGTCGAGAAAGAATAAGGGGAGTTCAATTTTGGTGATGGGGTGCCTTACTGGAAGGAGTTGTGCAGGGGAGTATCCCAGTTCTTTCAGTTCTGAGATGATTATGTTTTGATCGCCTTTTGGATATATGCCCCTCAGTCCTACGCGGAGGTTTCTCTCTGATTTTATTTGAAAAGTATAAAATTCGTCGTTGTTATTTTGGAGATAGGTTATGGCGTTTCTAAAATCTGGGACGGTGCTGGTTTTTAGTTTTAGTTTTTGATCCTGCATGATGTAGGTAAAGGGCGAAGCACAGATTGATTTCATTTGTTGGAGCATTATGTTTATATTGTCTGTATTATTGATGAAGATTGGAGGTGGTTTTTTGGGAATATCTATAGAGGTTTGGTTAATTGTAGGTTCGTCGTCAAGGTTCTGTAACAGTTCAAACCTGTTAGTGGTGGTGAATGGTGTGCTGGATATGGTTTTGGAAGACGAGTTTGCACTAGTGGAAGGGAGGCTGGATAGATTGTTAGCGGTTTTCCGCTTTTTTGTTTTTGTTTGGATTTGGGGGGAGAAAGGGGTGGAAGGATAGTCCGTTGATTCGGCACTTAACGCACTCACTGTATCGTCGTCGGAGAAGTCCATGATGGCGGCTGGTAGTTTGACGGATATGTGTAGGCGGGTTCTGTATTTTGCTGATTTGATGTTTTTGCTGTGCGGATTCTGGATGGGCAGCTGATTTCCTGGTTGCAGCTTGAAGACTGAAGTTGTTGTGGGACGAGGCGGCGTGTTGATCTTCTGTGACGTCTTCTACGACGTCCATTTAGATGGTGTAGACTCGATATTTTGTCGTGTGGGGGTGACCCCTTGGATGTAGTAGTTATGATTCTCGATGATTTGTACTGATTTCTGTTGGTTTCTTCTGCGATGTAAAACGATGAATTGCGGGTCCGATAGCTTGCGGTTTAAGCGGCCTGGGTCGCTGTCTGTAAGATTGTAAACAAGATCGTGCTCGGCTAGTTGCAAGGTTAGATGTGTAACGTTGCACGGCCGGGCTGAAAAGTGGCCGTATTTGTGATTTTCGCAATATTAGTTTCGTGTTCCCTTAACATTAATGGCATTCATAAGATATAATTACATTTTATTAGATTTCAAGTTACTAATTGATAAGCTATGCTTTTGAGAGAGTGTAAGGAGAATTTATGACATCTCGTTTATGTAATATTGACTATGAACATTTGCATTTCTAGGATTTAGTCCCGAAAACTCATAAGTTTCTCTTACTTAAATTTTTATTTTTTCTCTGTACTTATATTTCCAGAGTAAAGCCAAATTATCAGAAAATGTAATATCAATATTTTAGTATGATTTTATTCCTATGTTGATATAGTGACGAAGAAATAACATGATATTCAGGAAAGATTTATCTTGTACTTCAGGGCAGAATCGACATGAAACTAATTATTATATAAGGAAACAGAGTGAAATTATTCCTGTTCAAAGTATATATACCCGAAGAGACTATATTATATATCTCATTAATATATTACAAAAAGTTTTCATTGTATTTGTGTTATTACATGAAAATATATACGCAATATTTGGAAACTATAGGAAGCACAAATGGGAAACTGGTTAAAATAGAAACCCATAGAATAAAGAATCAATTCTGCGCATACTACTTTGATGAATATTGGAGTCCGAGGATTGAGAGACTAAAACTTACATCTCTTATTGCATTTATTGCATTTGAAGTGCCAATTTATAAAAGAAAAAACAACGGACAATGGTTATGTTTTAATAATAAACTCATAGCTGTCATATTAATTATTGAGTATTCTTAATATTCGGATAATTTAATAAGTTCATTAAAAACCTTTTTTTAATATTCGAAGTTTTATATATAACAGTTCTGCTTCTACATACAAAATCTTTTACAATTATTATTTACAATGAAACGTTTACATACCTATGGAATATTAACCGGAAGATTTTGTCGTTCCTATTTCACCATATATTTGGTAATTATTCACATACAACAGTTGACGAAGATGCGACTTGAATCCACGAACGTGACACACAAGAACACGGATCACCGCTTCGAAATATTCGTCATGCCAACTGAATTCCGTAGATTTTGGGGACACTTCAAGATTAATGTCACCTTCTTCAGTTCATCGTCTAAAAGAGATTTCACGGACATATAAAACGAGAGACAATCCCGAGCTTCAAGAAAGAAGATATTTGATAAAAATTTATTTTGTTTATGATAAGTGCGTTGTGAAAATGTATACTCAGATAACAACTAGTTAGAACAGATTTGTGACAGTGTGGAGCTTCACTCCGTTGAATTTAAATGAAAGGTCCATTATAATTGCAGTAATATTGATATAAGTCTCTGGCAGATGTTACAAGTGTGGCCCTTTCAGATGGTGTGCGGAGGAATTCTTCGAAAGCTTGATGATGTGTTGGGAGTTACTGAAGAGAATAATTCGAAGACCTGTGACTTTTCTGTGATCCTGCAGACTGGTGCTAAAAACGCATCCGTAGATGAGGTACGTACTTGATTGAATACTACTATTATTTATAGGATATTATTAATAATTAATTGATAAATTTTTGTAATTGTCTTCTCCACTACACTACATTTCAATAAAATTCATTAAGTTTTTGCTGTCAATATTTCGTTGAATTATTCAGTTCAAACTTGCATATGCACACAAATTACTCAATTATTTAAACTATTACAGTACAACTATTTGTTCATAATGTTTCTTTACAGTCGTCGCTCTGCACAATTCTTCAAAGGACGTTCACAAATCGAAATTCTTGAAGATCATGAAGATTAATTAAAAAACCTATATTGATAGCAAACCAAAGCTCTGCTTCCGTTGCCTGCACGCTACACTAGAACGTCTAAATTAGTGTTATAATCAACGTTACTAAAATGAGGTACGTACACACTTGTAACATTTGTACGTAACTTTGTACTTGATTGGTATTACACGGCGTCGAAATTATTACGTTTAAACTTGTCATTGATTTCATTTAAAACTATTTTGAGCAATTGAACATTAACTACACAATTCATCAGCAGCAGAATTAGTGTTATTCAGATAGGCGTGTTTTCACGTGGTAGCCTTTTCTCCGCCTTCCGTCATTTGCGTCTTAGTTAATTTTCCGCTATCTTGATATCAGCTATTACCTTCTGTCTGCTCAATTCTTACCTCGTGACTAGTCTTTTCATACGTTCGCGGTCCCGTCTCACTGCTTTCTCTACCTGCTTCTTCTTCCTTTCACTTATAATTTGCAGGAGTCTTCTCTCATTTAATTTTTTGTCTCCCTCTACAAATTAGCTGGGTTCCCGTCGTTGCCCAAGATGTCATTTATCCATAAACCCGATTTCTCTTCCATCTAGGTAGTTTTTGCGTTATTTTAATGTAACACAACTCGACCTCTATCCCTAAATGTGTTCACCTCCCATTCCTGAAATGGTTTCATTCCACAAATATTACGGCGTTGGGAAATTTTTAAAATTTCCACCCCCGCTTAAACAAAAAGTATTTTTATTCAATACAAGGCCGGATATATTTTTTATATTTCAACCCCCGTCTTACCTTCCATGACGATAAGGGTTTAAAATAAGCACATAGAACATCTACCTAAATATTATAAATTTTCATAACATGGAAAAAAAATATTGGACGGAAATGTCGACCGTTTAGAAGGTTAGTGATTTTCTACCTCCTTTCCGCCCCACCAGTGGATGTTAAACTACAAGTTGAATGATTAATCTCAGTGGCATCCATAACCTTGTATTCCACTCCTATCTCGGTTTTGTCGCGTTATTTTTATGTAATGGAACTCCACCCTTTGTGGTTCCCTCCTCCTAAGCCGATAGGCGTTGCAAATTTACACTGGATCTAATAAAAAGTCATTGAAATCGAAAAAAATATTTATTCGACGCAAATATCGAGTGATTTTTTTAACATTTCTACCAACACCCACGTCCGCCCGTCCCCTTCCACTCCCACCCTTCTCCGCGCGTTGCGCAGGTTTTGTTAAATAAATTCCGGGACACCCATAACCTCGATAACTTAGTTCTCGCTGTTTTTTTCTTTTAGTTTCCGCCATCCCTAAAGCTAACAGTGCTTCCTTCCAATACCGTAAGAAGTAGAAATAGTATCAATCTAATTATTCCAGAAAATATTATTTTCGAAAAAATATCCACCTTTATTGCATGTTTCAAAATTTTCACCACCGTCCACCTCCTCACCTGGGGTAACTGACGAATTTAATGTTTTAATTCAACTCAGCGACATTCATAACTCTTGATTTGAGAAAAATCTAGATTGTTTTGAGTTTTTTTATGTAATGAAACTCACCCGCAACCCTTTAGTGTGCTTCCATCCAAATCCCGAAAAGGTTGGAAATTATACTTGGTAATCGTGTAGAGAAATTTTAATAATCTCATTGTATCTATTCGACGCAAAAAATCCCGCCTTCCTCGCGCGTTACTCTCGTTGACATAAATAAAAACAGCGACATTCAGTTCAATGGATTTGAGTCGGTTATTTAGCGTTATTTCCTTGTTATGCGCGTCCACTTCCACCCCCTAAGGATGCTCCAATGCGGTGCTATAACGGGTTGAAATTATTCTCCGATAACATCGGTAAAAACTCCCAATCTCTTTGATCCCTAAAAAAATTAAACTACTCAAACGTCGGATGTTTTAGTATATTTTAATATCTCCCTCTGACCACCCTCGCTCCTTTGGGTGTTAGTTTTCTGGTCGCAAAGATAAAGTGTACGAAATTGGTGAAATTATCTCCACTGGTGTTTTTTTTTTATTAGACAAAACTTTTATCTTAAGATTATTTGTTGTTACATAAAGTATTAGAGTATACACAATTAAAATTCTGTACATAAATAACCTGGGAACTTGGCACTTAAGCTAATCCAGCAATAAACATAATTTTGCAAATTTTTTCTTGTCGTTTAATTTGGGTGTCTGAGGGTCATACATTGTTGAGTTATGAAGGGTCGCTGGTAATTTTGAATTTGATGGGATGGATGGAATGTGTGGGTGGGGTCTGCGGGTATGAGGATAGGGTGGGTAGGAGGTGCCAGAGTGTTCTAGGGGAAGGATATGGTTCATAGGGCGTTTTCTCTTGAGGCGCCGTGTGCGTGGAGGTTGGGGGGGTTGCTATGGAATTGCTGTATCGTGGTGTTAGGATGGTTGAAGGTTCTTTTGATTAATGAGGTTACGGATTTGGTGATTACTGAGTTGACTTAGGGAAGTTTAATGTTGTGGTGGATTATGGAATTTTTGCTGGATCGTGGTGTTAGGATGGTTGAGGGTTCTTTTGATTAATGAGGTTACGGATTTGGTAATTACTGAGTTGACTTACGGAAGTTTAATGTTGTGGTGGATTATGGAATTTCTGAGGTACCATGGTGGGTTAGTGATGGTGCGAAGGATTATGTTTTGTTTTGTTTGGATTTTGGCTGAATGGGTTTTGGCTGTTGCTCCCCGTATGGATGAGGCGTAGGACCAGGTTAGTTGAATTACGGAGAGATATACTAGGCGTTTTGTCCTGAGTGTGAGTGGGGATTTTCTGTTTAGGAGAGGATATAAAGTTCTGAATTTGAGGTTAATTTTAGAGAGGAGGTGTTTAATATTGGGTTTCCAAGAGAGGTTTGAATCGAAGAGGAGTCCTAGGTAGGTGGCATCTGTTTTAGTGGGTATTTCGGCGTTTAGATATAGAGGGATGTGCGGAGGAGGATTTTTGGATAGTGTGAATGGGACGGTGACTGATTTGGTGGGATTTATGCTGATTCGTTATTGTTTGGACCAGTGTTCTAGGTGGTGGAGCGCTGACTGAAGATGTTGGATATTGGAGGTGAGAGAGGAGGTTTGGTAGGATATAACGATGTCGCCTGCGAAAAATATTGTGCTAAGTAATCTTGATTTTTGAGAGACGGGAAGGGTGATGAATTTTGTCGAACGCTTTTTCTATGTTAATAAAAGTGGTGATACAGCATTTGCATTGTTCGAATGAGTTGTTTATGAGGTTGGAGAGGGAGTATAATTGATTGCAGCAGGAATGTTTTGGACGAAAACCGTATTGTGTCAGGAACTAGGAAGGAGAGTTGGTTGATTAAATGAGGGAATAGTAATTTTTCAAATAGTTTGCAGATTGGATGAAATTCTCTCGGGATTCCAGCCGGGTAAGATTGTCGAATGCTCGCGACGTTTCGATAACATTCCTCGTTATCATCTTCTAGCGAAGTGCCGAGTTGGGGTAGTACCGCCTATTTATATGGCCTTGCGGCAGATTGTAGGAAGGAGACTTATTGGTCGGAGATTTTCAGGGTGGGATTTTGGTTTGTTGGGTTTCGGTAACACGATTATGGTGGCATGTTTCCATTTGGTTGAGTAGTAAGTGGTTCTAAGGATGGCATCGAAGATATAGGTGATTAGGATTATTGTCTTTTCGATGGCGGTTGGTGATATGGTCATGTCCTGGGGAGGCTTTGTTTTTTAGTTTTTTATTGCGGTTTTGATTTGGGAAGGGGTGAAAAGTTTATGGAGGGGGGTTATTTGTAGGGGCTGCTGGAATTTTGTTGCTATGGTGTGATTGTGATTGGTGTAAAAGGAGGAGTTTGGGGAAAATTGGTTAGTCAATATTTGGGCGAATATGTTCGCTTTTTATGAGGGGGCGGTGTGCCATTGGTTGTCTTTTTTAAGTGGGGGACGTCAGTTTTCTTTATGGTCAGATATTTAGTTTTTTGGCACAGTGATTTGTCAGCTGCGTTTAATTGTTGAAGGTAGTTGTAATGTTTGGAGTCGCTGGTTTCTTTTAGTAGTTTTTGTAGTTGTCCGGTGGCGTCGTTGTATTGGCGTTTGACTATGAGATTTTTGGTATTGTACCATTGTTTTCGCAATGATTTTTTCTCTTTGAGTAGGTTTTCAATTTGGTTTTCGTGTGGGTTTTTTGGGTGGGGTTTTGGTGCTTTTTGGTGGGAAGCTATAGCGGCAGAAGTGAGGATGATAGATTGTAAATGATTTAGGGCTAAGTTTATGTCTGAGGGCGTCTTCAGTTGGATATTGAGGATTGTTAGATTTTCTATTATTTGAGAGAAGTGGAATGTGATTGGTGGTATTGGGAGGAAAGGATAGATTTAGCTGTGCTATGACTGGTAGGTTCGTGGAGTATTTGTGGGTTGGAAAGGTATTGAGTGGTATTGTGTCAGATGAAGTCTAGTATTTCTGGTGATTTGAGGCTGTCTGGGTAGTAAGTTGGTTCGGTAGGATGTATTATTTGGATATGGAGTTTGGAGAGGATGTAGTTGAGGTCTTTACCTCTTGTATTGGAAGTTCTGGATCCGAAGTTCGGGTGTTTGGCGTTTTAATCTCTTCCTATTATGTAGGGAGAAACGCAGGAGGAGAGTAGCTTTTTACAGGTGTCAGATGTGATTTGGTTGGTTGGAGCTAAGTAGAATGAAGAGATGTTAACGTGGATGTTAGTGGTTGTGTTGCTTGTTATTTGAGTTAGTTGCAGATCTGGGAAGGATATACAAGGCAGTTGGTAGTCTGTAGGTTTTATAATTTGGGATGTTATAAGGCTGTGTGCGGATGATATTTTTTTCGGTTAATAGCAGGAGATCAATGCTGTTTTTTTGTAGGAAAAGGTTATTTCGTGATATTTATTGGTAGCTCCACTGGCGTTCCAAGTGCATATGGTAAGGTATTGTAAGGGAGGATGCGTCATTTTTGGGTGTCCATTAGCTTGGGGATTATTGTGGTTAGGAATTGGATTAAAGGTATTATAATGGGGATGAGGTTGTCTATTTTAGAATACAAGGATAAGAGCAGGTTATTTTGGTTTGGCGAGTCAGCATTTGTTTGTTCTGAAATTTTTGGGATGTAAGTGGGGTGAGTTTGTTTGACGATGTTGGCGTAGGATGTAGCGCCAGTGTTGCTTTGTGGAGTTTGGGATGTAGAGAGAAGAGTTTGTGGACTGAGGAGATGGGGTTGCTGTGGTCTTTGAAGTGCAGGCGAATTGGTTGGGATAGGTTTTGTGCAGGTTGATTGGAGAGATTTGAATATTGGGCAGCCTTTGTAGTTTGCCGTATGCTTACCACGGCAGTTTGTGCATACGGGTGGAGTGGTTTTTGGGATTGGGCATTTAGTGGGTGGGTGGATGGTATCACAGCACACGCAGCCGGGGGGGGGGGGATTAAAGCAGTAGTTTTTGTTTGGCCATATTTCTGGCCTCGGAGACACTGTGCGATGTATTTTTTTGGTTTGGAAGGTTCAACTTTTATTTGGCAATGATATAGGTCTCCACCTGTGTAGATTTGTATAAGGAACAACCACACAAACGAAAAAAAATAAAATAAACACACTTATTTATATGAGGTTACAACTTCATGGTAAGTGGTGACCACTCTGTTATGAAGAAACCAAAATAACCAAAAGATCCGACACCCAAAACGTATAAGGATTCTAGATTTAATTAAATATGTCCCCAAACAACTCTTATAAACATGTCAAATATATTGTCAGCAAAATAAGGTACAAGTCCACCAAAATGTAAAATGATTACCAGCTGGACTGTGTAATAATCTAACGTCTGAATTCAGATAAGGAAACCATTAGTCCGATTATTGTCAGAAAAGTAAGAATAGAGGAAGTACACTTAAAATGTACCATGCCTTAGAAACCATCTAGCACACTATAAAGTGATAGAATAATTGACAAGAATATGAGCATAAATTGAAAAACATAGCACCTACTCGAGCAAAACTAGCAGAAAACTTATTTGGTCTTGCAATATAAGTCAAAAGATGTTGAACGATTTGAAGCACATCAAAAAACCAGTAACTAAAACGATTAAAGCGATTTGTTAAAGCACGACACAGGTTGGAAGATCGGTACGATATAAATCTATAGTACAAAATAGAATTAAAGCAGACAACTATTGACTTAATTATACCGTGTCACTCTGTCGCACAATATTTCCGCCATTACAAGTCCTCCGAACATTATTGTTTAGTCAATTTTCCGATAATCTCGGATTCTCCCCACCCCCTACAACGCAAAATATATTTAATCATAATATCGATTAGTTCATCTTTAAATCCAGCGATGCTTAAGCTATTATAAGGATAGTTCGTGGACTGTGAAAAATGTCCAGGACAAGGTTTGGATAGAATCCCTGATATACAAAATAGTAAACTTAAAAATCCCTATAAAATTCGTACCGTTCCAAACGACAGATCCTTAATTGTGCTGATAAATGGTAAATATTAATCCTACTTCACTTCTCCTGCTTGCCTCACTCAAGGAGCCATAGTTTCTCCAATTCTTTTCAACATATATTGTCATGACCTCACCCATCCTACAGGTATTAAAGATAACCTTCTCCAGTTTGACAACTATACCGTCGTTTGGACATCATACATGAATCCCAATAAACCTTTGACCTCCATATATAGGTACATAGTACCGCTACGAGAATAGATCACCGAGTGGAGATTGAAACCCAACCCTACCCTACATAGTTGAGAAGAAATAAGCCATATGTTATGAGTCATGACTTAGTCTTAAGTACGCATTTATATTACTATGAAAATCTCGATATATGATATTTATTTTAATTCAACGCAAATCAAGAAAAATTATATGTATAATAACTAACGTTTTATTTGCTAATTACAGAAACGTTGAAAACATTTTTGATATCCGTTGTGAATTCTGCATTGTTGGTGACGTTTGAGAGCGACGCCTCGTTACTAAGGAAACTTTATAGCCTGCGTCAGTCCACAGCAAACGTCGAGCAGAAATGTTCGGGCAGATTATCATCAGCAATCACCATAAAACTTCTAACGTTATACAATCAAATAAATACATACTTGAGAAGAAATGAGCCACAAGTTGCATTTCGATAAAGACACGTCGTCATGATGAATTTACACAATCCAAGTACGGCGACTTAATGTAAAAGGATTAATCATTCCTGTTAATTAAACAGAATATACTTATCTAATAATATAATCTTAATTTCCAGGTTCGCTACGACTTCCAATTCATAGCAGCAGTTAACTTGATTATCGTACTAATTCTACTCAGCAGTTACGATGCTTTTTATAAATCCTCAATACATATAAATCATCTACCTCGCTAAGATTTACTCGTGGCCACTGATAACTATGAGAACTCAGGTAAGTCCACACTTGTAACATTTGTCCGTAACTTCATCATAGACTGTAAATTATCTCTAATTGTCCGTAATATTAGGTTTTAAATAGTATCACATTGATATATATATAAGTAGTGTCTGTTTATATTATATTTATTTAAAGTTTAAATTGATTAGATTAGCTAAGATTATATTAGTTCCATTAGTTCTCTGTTTAGGAAATAGGTAAAGTCAGAAAGGATATTACTTACAATTGATAAGTGGTGATAAACTAAATAACAGTCAAAGCAGAATCAATATTTGAACTTATTTATAATTGACATTGTGACATTTGTAAAGTTATTCGTTTGATATAATTACATTTTAATAGTTTTTTAAAGTTATTCATTTTTCTGCTGCCTAGTCCAGAAACCTCCTTAGTTTCAGTCACGTGCACGTTATGTAATATTGCAATACTGTGGATATTGCTATAAACAATTTTGCAGATTGTTACTTGAAATTAGCAGCTCTAGTATAATTGGATGAAAAGATCAGTTATCAGAATGAGGAATATCGAATTAAATACATAATTATATTTAAAGTTATGTTGAAATCAAGGAATATAAAAAATTCTTAAGCTACAGGTTAGAAGCGACAAAAAAGATTTTTAATAAGGAAAAAGAGTGACGCTATTCGTGAACAAAGTAACTTTTCATTGTGTTTGTGGGTTTAAATGTATAAATATACGCAATAGATGCAACGATAGGAGGAACAAATGGGAAAGTGGTAACGATCGGTACCCTTAGATTATGGAATCAATTATGCGTATTTTACTATAATGAATATTTGCGTTTGATGGATAGATTAATACTTACATCTCTAGTTTTATTGCAGTTGAATGGAGAATTATGACAAGACGAAATTAATGATTATGATTTTAATAATTGACATTTATATGTCATATTAATTACGGAGTATTCGAATAATTTCATTAAAATCCGTTTTTTAATATTGGAAGTTTTAAATATAACAGTTCTGCTTCTACATGCGAAATCTTTTACAATCACTATTTACAATGCAACGTCTACTTTCGTATGGAATATTTTCCTGAAGACTTTGTTGTTTCTATTCCACAATGCATTTAGTAATATTCACATACAACTGTTGACGATAATGCGTCTTGAACCCACGATCGAGACTCACAAGAACACGGATCACCGCAACCAGGGAGTTTGAAAAGTTTCGAAATATTCGTCATGCCAACTGAATTCCGTAGATTTTGGGGACACTTCAAGATTAATATCACCTTCTTCAGTTCATCGTCTAAAAGAAATTTTACGGACATATAAGACCATAGACAATCCCGAGCTTCAAGAAAGAAGATATTTAAAAAAAATTTATTTTGTTTATGATAAGTGCGTTGTGAAAATGTATACAAGATACATGTATACAGATAACAAGTAGTTAGATCAGATTAGTGACCGTGTGGAGCTTCACTCCGTTGAATTTAAATGAAATATCCATGAAAATTGCACTAATATTGATATAAGTCTCTGGCAGATGTTACAAGTGTGGCCCTTTCAGATGGTGTGCGGAGGAATTCTTCGAAAGCTTGATGATGTGTTGGGAGTTACTGAAGAGAATAATTCGAAGACCTGTGACTTTTCTGTGATCCTGCAGACTGGTGCTAAAAACGCATCCGTAGATGAGGTACGTACTTGATTGAATACTATTATTATTTATAGGATATTATTAGTAATTAATTGATAAATTTTTGTAATTGTCTTCTCCACTACACTAAATTTCAATAAAATTCATTAAGTGTTTGCTTTCAATATTTCGTTGAATTATTCAGTTTAAACTTGCATATGCACACAAATTACTCAAATATTTAAACTATTACAGTACAATTATTTATTCATAGTGTTTGTTGGCAGTCGTCGCTCTGCACAATTCTTCAAAGGACGTTTCCAAATCGAAAATTTCGAAGATCATGAAGATTTATTAAAAATCCTATATTGATAGCACTCCATGGCTCAGCTTCGATTTGCTGCATGTAACACTACAACGTCTAAATTAGTGTCATAATCCACGCTACCAAAAAGAGGTATTTCCATACTTGTAACATTAGTCCATAACCTTGTGTTTCATTAGTATTACTCGGCATTTTTATTATTACCTTTTAACTTGTGTTAGCGATTACATTTGAAACTACTTTAAGCAATTGAATAGTAGGAGCTGTATAAATAACATTCACTACGCTCTTCATCATCAGCAGACTTAGTGTTCTTTTCACGTGGTATCTGTCTATTATCTCCTTTCTTTCACCATCCTCTTCATGTTTGATATTTTGCGCTTCCTTGATATCAGCTATTACCTTGTGTCTCCTCATTTCTTACCTGTAACTAGATTTTTCATAGGTACCATTAGTAAGCAGTCCCGTCTCACTACTTAGCTTATTCATTTATTCTTCCTTTCTCTTATACTATCTAGGAGACTATTTTCTTACCAACACTTTTCAGTACTTCTTAAATTGAAGCTTTTATCCTCCCCTTATTTTGATTTACAAATGTTACGACTTCATGGTCAATATTGACCACTGTGTCGCGCACCAACCAAAATTACCAACACAACAAATTCCCAAAAAAAAGTATCCTAGAACTAATTATATAATTTCCCTCAACAACTCATTCTTAAACATGTAAAACATATTGATACCTTTATCCTCCCCTTACTTATTTATTATCTTTATTTACAAATGTTACCATATCATGGTCAATGGAGACCACTGCATCACGCACCAACCAAAATTTCAGACACAACAAATTCCTAAATAGCATTATCCTTGACATAATTATATATTCCCCTTTACAGCTCACTGTTAAACACGTCTTAAATATTTTAGAGGAATTCAATGTTACTTGAAAAAAAAGAAGCTCAACAAAACAGTAACAAAATCGATAAGAGAGATTCGTTGAAGCACGACAAAAGAAATTACAAGGTTTTCCAGTTTCACCATAAAAGTGGAGAGGAGACTAAAAACAACTGTCTCATTATTCAGTCGAAAAAAAAATCACTGATCGGAATATGAATACTTTATAAATATATAAAAAAAATGCAATTAACACAGACGATTAATGTAAATCTTATACCATATCTTAAACATGTTTTTCAAAAACTTCTCCAGAGCCAGTAATCGATATATTCCGATTAAGGTAATCGTTGCTTGGAATCCAACTCTGACTCCTCACATTATTTCAGGTATTATAAGGAAGTGACGTGTATATCCTTCGAACGCACCGCCCAGACCTTAAAACCAAGTGGAATCGCATAAACGAACAAGAGCATCGAACAACCTGCCAGATGGGCCAGGAGCAGTGGGCAGTGGGTAACAGCGATTAAGTGATTGGACTATAGGCAGAGAAACATTCCGGCAGAAGTTTTAACGGTTAACGAGAATATCTGCCAATCACAGATACATGATTAAAAGCCCAAATGGCAATGTAACCGAACCGTTAGTAAAGTCAAAGTTTTCGTGGCTTCCCCTACTTCCATGATGTCTGTCTTTAATATAACTCATCGCCGCCATATAAATGACATTCCCCCAGAACTTGTCTTACCCAAACTTCCTGATTATGAATTTGATCATTCGGTATCCTCGTCCGTTACTTACGAAGAAGTTTTCAAAGCTGTACTTGTGGCCGAAATACCGGCCCTAGATTCGACGTCATAAGCCGTAAAATTCTGACAAACTAACGAAATATCATTGTACCATTCCTAACCAGAATCTTCAATTCGTTCCTCTCCTTGTCCCAATTATCACCAGTTTGGATAATGTTCTTGAAAACTGGTAAACTTCCCCCAGTACCATTTTTTTACAAGTTGATAGTGTATTGTAAAACGTTCCCACTGTATTGCAGTCGTTCTCTCAGCCAATTGAAAAATCAAGGAATAAATTAACACATTGTTGGATTTCCCCCCTCCCCCACTTTCCCATTTCCATCAGTAAAACATTAAAATAATTCCTATTCTTGGTATACGATGGCAAACGATATAATAGATCTAATAAAAATTGGAGAGTTAGTGTAAAAAAACTAGAATATCGATCCTGAACCTTACGGTATAAAACTGATTTCAGGAACTGTCGAATACTGTGGTAGGTTTAGAAATAGTTGAAATACGTTGAAGAATATATTATCTTAAAAAATGTATGATATATTTCCCTAACGTGTTAACCAGATCGTTCTTGGCTTCAGAAAGATGTATGAGAGCAAATACCAAATATCTTTTGATTTTCAACTATGTGATGGTTGACTTCTTCATCAAACGTGGTACGAGAAACACGTGCAACGAGCTACAGAAACAAACGAGTGTGTTTCCATCGTGCAACGGGCGAGGCCAAGAGGCCAAGAGAGCTATAAATTACATTGATTTACTGTGTAGAAGTAGAACTGTTTACATTATTCTGGGAAATATTTACCATTCTATTTCTTATATTACAGCTCTGACACTTTAATATTTGTCACTATTTCGATATGAAATGGGGCTGTTTAAGTTCATAAGTGCTCGCAATATATATTGGTGGTGAATGTCGATCTAAGAATTTAGTCAAATATAATGTTATAGCATTTATCAATTGTTCTAGATGTAACACCTGACGTACGAACAGATGAGTACCTAGTAGCATTAGCTAATGAAATAAACTCTTCCTCAATATCATATATATTTACAAGATTTTTTAGGAGATTGCGAGAATATATATTTTTTCAATCAGCAGTGACGATGTAGATGAAACAACAACCAACTGCAAATGAATTGAAATTAACAACCAGTCGATAAATATAAATATGATAAAGCTACCTAAGGTCATAATCTCAAATGTGTGACCAATCATTTCTATTGACCTAATACTCAGGAAATTAGGAAAATATGGTATAACCCCTGCCTCAAAGAGAACTGGAGTCAGACCGAACACAACAGATAGTAGATTCGCTCATATTTTAACTTACAGACCGTTTTTATTTCTCGACCCAAAACAAATATACTGCATTTCAGAATCAATACACAAATTTTAGAATATATCTCACGCCGAAGAGCGAAGGTTGTTACCTCTAAAAAAAAAATTGGGCACTTTGCAAAAACTTCGTCCTGCACTTCCATAGTAGCAAACATAGATGTGTGAAGCAATAGTATTAGCAACCAGTCATGTGAGACACAAGTGGGAAGAAGCAAAGAAAACATGAGCGCCCAAGTCCCTAAGATAAGATATTCCCCGATATTATGCACAAAAATTTCTGACAACAGTGAGGACGAAGATTTCCCTAGCCTGTAGAATAGAATTCCAAGTTTTTCAGGCCGTTTTTCATAGAATGGTTTCCTACATTGTCAAATGTATATTTATGTACTCTAAGGATGTTTTTGAAAGCATTCCTTAATTCGTACCGATTTTCCTACATCTCCACACATTCAAGGCCTCCTTTCCAAATCTCAGACGACATTCACGATCCCAAAACCATTTCCGTAAAAGATCAAACGTTCTCTACATAACCTAAAATATCATTGTTCATTTTATCCTACTTGTTTAATGAAACAATCTTATTTTTCCAGGTGGCGCTGCGACTTTCAATTCATGGCAGATGTTAAATGAAAAGTTTATCCTTATTCTATTCAGCAGTACATATAAATCATCTACCTCACTAAGATCTACACGTGAACGCTGATAACTATGAGAACCCAGGTAAGTCCACACTTGTAACATTTGTCCGTAACTTCATCATAGACTGTAAATTATCTCCAATTGTCCTTAATATTAGGTTAAAAATAGTTTTACAATGATATATAATAGTAGTATCTGTTTATATCATATTCACTGCGCACGTCTAATAGCTATAAATTACATTGGTTTACTGTGTAGAAGTAAAACTGTTTACATTATTCTGTGAAATTTCTCATTTAACAGCGCTGTCACTTTAATATTTGTTAGTATTTCCCCAACCGTGGGGACAAAACTGTAATTTTAATATAATTAATCTTAGCGACATCCATAATCATGATTTAGGCTCCAATCTAGGTATTTTGCGCAATTTTTATGAAATTCAGCTCCACTCACCCGACCATTATTCTCTCATCCGAAGCCAATAGAAGTTGCAATTGAACACAGCGTATATTTAAAAGTATTATGAGGGTCTTAGATCCTGCAAAATATTTATTCAACGGAAATAACGACAGGTTAGTATTTTTGAATTTTTCTACCCCACCCACCTCCAACCAAACCTTTCGCGGTGCCTAATTGTTAAAAATAAACTTTACGACATCCAATAACTTCGATTTGCTTTGAAAATCGGTTATTTTTGCGTTATTTTCTTAAAACACCCCGTCATCCCCAGGACTAAGCGTCCTGCCTTCTCATGCCGAAAGGTGTTGAAATTATACACAAACATCATTGGTAGAGATACTGTCAATTTCATTGGCATATGACAAATATTTATTTCTCACAATTATCAACCGTTTAACATGTTTGAAAACTTACACCTCCGCCAAACTCTCGTTGGGGCAGTTAAACGATAAGTCTAATGTCATAAATAAATTAATTGACAACCATAACTCTGGTTACGACTCCAATCTCGATTATATTTGGGTAATTTTTATTTTCTTCCACTCCTCTCAATGCTGTAAGAAGTTGAAATAACACTCGAATAACATGTAGAGAAATTTTATGAATATCATAGTATATTTTTTCATAATATATTTATTCGAAGCAAAATTCAGCCAGTTAACTTATTTTAAAACTACTTCCCTCCAACCACTTCTATTCAAACCCTCCCACCCCAGCACACCCCCGCACGTTAGCCAGATTGTCTTGAATGAACTCAGCGACATCCATTATCTTTTATTTGACTAGAATCTCGGTTGTTTACGCGTTATTTTATTGTATCCCCCACCACCCCACCCATAAGCATGCTTTGCCCTCATAACGCATAGGGTTAACATTTTACACACACAACATCGGTAGAAGTACTATACACCTAATTAACCCTGAAAACTATTTATTCCATGCAAATATCGACCGTTTAACATGTTCGAAAAAATTCAGCTCCGTCGACGTTTGGGTTTTAATAGACTATAGAATGTCATTATTAATCTCAGCGAAATACTTAACTCTGGATTTGACTCTAAGTTCGGTTGCTTTCGCGTTATTTTCTTGTAATGCCCGTCCACATCCACCCTAAAGGTGCTCCTTTCCCATGCTTTAAGAGGTTTCAATTATACTCTGATAAAATCTGTAAAATCACTATTAATATCTTTGACCACTAAAAATATTTATTCGACTCAAATATCGGTTGTCTTAAAATGTTAGAATATTTCAACTCCCACCCTGATCGTGCACCCCTCTCACACTGAAAGGGGGTGAAATTTTACATCGACAGAAATACTATCAACGTCAATGGCCCTGTCATTTATTTATGCTTTGATAATATCGACGTAATAACATGTTTGAAAAATTATACTTAGTCCATTCCCAGCCCTGCGGATTAAACGGCCAATTAAATGTCATAATCAAAATCAGTGACATCTATAACCCTAGATTCTACTCCAATCTCGATTGCTTTTCCGTTATTTTTATGTAATGCAATTGCACTCCAACCCCTAAGGGGAGTTCCCCAAAAGGGGTTGAAATTAAGCACGGAGAACATATAGAGAAATGTTATTAATTTCATTGATTCCGAAATATATTTATGCTAAGCAAAAAACTGCCGGTCAACATGTTTTTACATTTAGAACCCTCGCCCACCACCGCCCAACTCCTCCCAACCCTCGCGCAATTTAGTAGATTGTCATAAATACACGCAGCGACATCCATTTCCTTAGATTTGACTCGAATCTCGGTTGTTTTCGGGTTATTTTCTAGTAAGTTCCCTCCACCTCCATCCCCA
This sequence comes from Zhengitettix transpicula, assembly GCA_037074705.1. Taxonomy (NCBI): domain Eukaryota; kingdom Metazoa; phylum Arthropoda; class Insecta; order Orthoptera; family Tetrigidae; genus Zhengitettix; species Zhengitettix transpicula. Next base: position 179,375,857 of record CM073591.1, on the reverse strand, counting down.
AACATGCTCACCCCTCGTGCCGACAGAAGGGCTTAAACTTTACACACGTAACATGGGTTGAAATTCTGAAAATCTAATTAACCCTGAAAAAGATTAATTCATCTCTAATATGAGTCGGGATTTCTTGTCTCAATAAATCCACCGCCGTCCACCTTCATACTTCGGAGTTATATGTGCAATTAAATGTCATAATTAAACTCAGCGACAATCATAATCTTGTATTTGACTCTAATCTCGGTTTTATTCGCGTTTTTTATTTGTAACAACGGTCCACCCCCAACCCCTGCCGTGAGCTCCCTCCCAATCCCGAAAGGGGTTTAATTTGAACTCGGAGAACGTATCGTGAAATTCCAGAAACATATTTATTCGGAGCTTTACTTATTTCAAAATATTTACTCCCACTCATGTCGCTAGAGGTTGAAATTTTAAAAACATAAAATGTGTATAAATACTAAAAGTATAAGTAACCCTGAAAAATATTCATTCCTCGCAAATATGACAGTATAACATGTTTGGAAATTTTCATTCCCGGTCCGTCTGGGGTTACAGTGCCAATTAAATATAATTTAAGTCTGCGACATCCAGAACGTTGGATTTGCCTACAATCTCGGTCGTATTCGTGCTATTTTATCGTATCTTTTTATAACCTCGCCCTTAAGGGTGCTCTACTCCTAAGCCCGTAAGGGTATTGAAATTATACTCAGAGAATATGTAGAGAAATTTTAAGAAACTAATTGATCCAGAAAAATATTTAGTCGTCGAAAAATTCGGTAGATTAACATGTTTAACAATTTCCAACCCCGACCACCCCCGTCCCTGGGAGGTTAATTGCTAGTTGAATGTCACAATTTAACTCAGGTGTTATAAAACGTTGAAATCATATACATTGGTACAAACACTATTAATTACTTTTACCCTTGAAAATATTTATCCGACTCAATAATTAGCCGTGTTAGGATGTATGAAAATTTCCACCTCTAACCACCCCCGCTTGGGGGACTTAAACGTAAATTTAATTATCATAATTAAACTCACTGACAACCATAACCCTGGATTTGAATCCAATCTCGATTGTGTTTGCGTTATGTTTATATAAATACAACTCCTCCCCCTCCCTTAAGGGTGATCTACTCCAAATCCCTAAAGAGGTTAATATTATATACATGTAACATATAGAGAAATTTTAAGAATCCCAGTGAAACAGAAAATATTTATAAGCTGTTTAACATGTTTGAAAATTACAACCCCGGTTCACCCACATTTGGGGGAGTTAAACTGTAAGTTTAATGTCATAATTAAACACAGTGACAAATATAACCTCGGATTCGACTCCAAATTCAAATGTGTTTGCGAATTTTTTCATGTAATGCCATTCCAACACCAACCTTTAAGGGTGCATTCTTCCCACGCTTGAATGAGGTTCATATTATACACAGAGAACATGTAGTGAAATTTGACGAATTCTATTGATCCCGGATTTTATTGATTAGACGCAAAAGTCGGCTGGTTAGCATGTTTGAAATTTTCTTTCCTCGCCCAGACCCTCTCACCCCCGCCAACCCTCATCCACCCACGCGCGTTGCCCGTAAGGTCATCCGCTACCCATGCCGAAAGGGGTTGCCAAGTGGTAGAAATCGAAACCCATAGAATAAAGTATCAATTCTGCGCATATTACTATAATTAATATTGGAGTAGGAGGATTGATAAATTAAAATTTACATCTCTAGTTTTTTTGCAGTTTAATGCTGATTTATCAGAAGAAGAAATAACAGAATAAATAAATGATTATGTTTTAGGAATTTAAACTGTCATATTAATTACTGAGTATTTTTAATATTAGGATAATTTATTAAGCTCATTAAAATCCATTCTTTAATATTCGAAGTTATAAATATAACAGTTCTGCTTCTACATGCGAAATCTTTTAAATTTTCTATTTACAATCCGACTTTTACATTCGTATGGAATATGAAGATGATGTTGTTTCTACTCCACCATGCATTTAGTAATATTCACATACAACTGTTGACGAAGATGCGTCTTGAACCCACGAACGTGTCTCACAAGAACACGGATCACCGCAACCAGCGAGTTTGAAACGCTTTTAAAATATTCGTCATGCCAACCGAATTCCGTAGATTTGGGGGACATTTCATGATTAATATAACCTTCTTCAGTTCATCGTCTAAAAGAAATTTCACAGACATATAAGACAAGAGACAATCCCGAGCTTCAAGAAAGAAGATATATTATAAAAATTTATTTTGTTTATGATAAGTGCGTTGTGAAAATGTATACTCAGATCACAAGTAGTTAGATCAGATTAGTGACCGTGTGGAGCTTCACTCTGTTGAATTTAAATGAAATATCCATGAAAATTGCAGTAATATTGATATAAGTCTCTGGCAGATGTTACAAGTGTGGCCCTTTCAGGTGGTGTGCGGAGGAATTCTTCGAAAGCTTGATGATGTGAAGGAGGGCTGCTTACCTGTTGGGAGTTACTGAAGAGAATAATTCGAAGACCAGAGACATCTGTGATCCTGCAGGCTGGTGCTAAAAACGCAGCCGTAAATGAGGTACGTAGTTAATTTAATACTATTTTATGAGTACTATTATTATTTATATTATATTAATAAATATATGATGAGTTGCTATTGTAAGTGTTTTCACTGCTACACTACAATTCAAGAAAATTCATTAAATATTTGATTTTAATATGTTGTAAAATGTTTCAGTTTAAACTTCCATATGCAACCATATTATTCAATTATTTAAACTATTACAGCTACTATTTATTCATATTGTTTCTTTACAGTCATCTCTCTGCAAAATTCTTCACATGACGTTCACAAATCGAAATTTTTGAAGATCATGAAGATTATTTCAAGAACCTATATTGATACCAAGCTCAGCTTCGATTTGCTCCATGCTACACCAGAACCTCTATATTAGTGTCATAATCCACGCTACTAAATGAGGTACGTCCACACTTGTAACGTATGTCCGTAACTTCGTACTGGATTAGTATTACTCGGCGTCTGAGCAATTGACCATTAGGAGATGTATTAATTACATTCACTACGCACTTCATCAGCAGCAGCATTCTTGTTATTCTGATAGGCAGGTTATAATCGACAAGAAATGAGCCACAAGTTTCATTTCGACAAAACCACATCGTCATGTTAAAGTACGCGTTCAAGATACGGCGACTTGCTGTAAAAGGTTTAATCATTGTTGATATTCAGAAACAATATACTTCTTTAATGAAAAAATATTAATTTACAGGGGGCGCTGCGACGTACAATTCATCTCGGCTGTTAGATGAAAAATTTACCCTAATTCGATTCAGCAGTTACGATGATAATTACACAGATCATCAGTACATATAAATCATCTACATCGCTAAGATCTACACGTGGACGCTGATAACTAAGAGAAACCAGGTATGTCCACACTTGTAACATTTGTCCGTAACTTCATCATAGACTGTAAATTATCTCGAATTGTCTGTAATATTTGGTTTTAAATAGTATCATATTGATATATAATAATAGTCTCTGTTTATATAATATTCACTCCGCTCTTCATGTAGCTATAAATTTCATTGATTTACTGTGTAGACGTAGAACTGTTTACATTAATCTGGGAAATATTTACCATTATAATTTCTCATATTACAGCTCTGACAGTTTAATATTTATCAACACTTCTCTAAGAATTAGAGCTATTTACTTTATTAAGCCCACGTTATACATATAGGTGATAAATGTTGAAATACGAAGAAAGTAAAATTAGTATTGATAAAACAAATGTCATTTTTGAGCAAATTGCTACTATTACCTGATTTAGGAATGAAAAAAATGAATAAAACTAATTATTATGTAAATCAAACTACGTTTCTCATCCGTGTGTTTTACAGAATATATTCTCCGCAGTTTAGTAGGGCCTATTCAAGTGTCGGACGGTTTCCTGCGGACGTTCTGGCTGCAGCGCCTGCCGACCTACGTACAGGTCGCGGTCCAAAGTCATATAGACGCCCCGGTCGCCACGGCCGCCCAAATCGCTGACAGGCTTATGGAGATTCCACCACCCGGTCTTCCACCGCACGTCCACGCTGCCAGCACGAGCTCACAGTCCACCAGTCAGGCAGATGAACTCCACAGCCCATCAGCCCCTAGCCTCGAGCAGCGCCTGGAGGCGCTCACCGCGGAAGTCGCAGCCGTACGAGGCGACCGAAGGCCGCCAGCACGCCGCCAGCCCCCGAACAACAGCGTGGCAGACGCGACAACGCCAGCACCGGGAAATGCTGGTACCACAGACGGTTCGGTAGCCGGGCTCAACGCTGCGAACCCCCGTGCAGCTACACCCGGGGAAACGAGTAAGGCGGCCGGCTATTGCAGTGCCGGCTGCCCATCCAGTGGACGCCGTCTCGTCGTTAGGGACCACACCAGCGGACATGGGTTCCTAGTCGACACCGGTTCCGACTTATGCTGCTTCCCGCGTAACCTATTCAAGGGCCAGCGCGCGGACACCAACTACAAGCTCAGCGCCGCGAACAGCAGTACTATCAACACGTACGGCTGCCTACCCATGCGAATTGACCTGGGGCTGCACCGGGTGTTCGTATGGCGTTTTGTCATCGCGGACGACGCGTTTCCAATAATCGGCGCTGATTTCCTGGCACACTTTGGTCTTCTACCGGACTGTCGAAGCGGGCGCCTGCTCGACGGGACGACGGGCCGCGTCGTAAGCGCGAATAAGGACCGATCGCCGCAACCCAGCGTCAGGGTGCTGACGACGTGCTCGCCATACCAGGACCTCCTGAGCCAATTCCCGGAGCTCACGCGCCCGGCCGGCGCGCCCCGCGTTGTTCGTCACACCACGGTTCACCACATCCGGACGACGCCAGGGCCCCAGTTTCCTGTAGAACACGACGCCTGGCACCGGAGCGGCTGCACATCGCACGGGCAGAATTCGAGGCCATGCTCGCCGGGACCGCGCGACGATCGAAGAGCCCGTGGGCATTGCCGCTGCATCTCGTGCCTAAGAAGAAGGACGGAGAATGGCGCCCATGCGGTGATTATCGCGCGCTGAACGCGCGAACCGTCCCAGACAGGTATCCCGTTCGGCACGTACAGGACTTTGCTATGAGCCTTCGAGGAAGCAAAATATATTCTGTCCTCGACCTCGTTAAGGCATACACACAGATTCCGGTGCACACGACGGACATCCCGAAAACGGCCATAACCACGCCGTTCGGGATGTTGAATTCCCGTTCATGACCTTTGGACTAAGAAATGCTGGACAAACGTTCCAGAGGTTTATGGACGAAGTGTTACAGTGGCTGGACTTCTGCTTCCCGTACATCGACGACATTCTAATCTACAGCGCGTCTCCAGAGCAACACCGGGAACACCTGCGAACCGTTTTCCGCCGATTGTCGCAGCACGTGGAAAAGAGCGTGCTGGGCCAGCAGGCCGTAACCTTCCTCGGCTACCACGTTTCCTCGGAAGGCGTAAGCGCCGTACCAGAACGTGTCGCCGCACTGCGCGATTTACAGCGCCCATCCAACGCCAGAGGGCTCCGTCGCTTCTTGGGAATGATAAATTTCTATCGTCGTTTCCTTCCCAAGGCAGCGGCGCATCAAGCAGAGCTCCAGGAGGCTCTCTCAGGTCTCCGCGGCACCCACCCTGTGCCCTGGAACCCACTCAGTACAGCAGCCTTCGAGAAATGCAAGGCTTTGCTCGCCAACGCAACGATGCTGGCTCACCCGGACCCGACGGCACAGCTCGGGCTTTTCACCGACGCGTCCAGAATGCAGTCAGCGCCAGCTTGCAGCAGCAAGTGGGAGGAGCGTGGCAACCATTGGGTTTCTTCTCCCGGAAGCTGACGCCGCAGCAAACACAGTGGCCGGCATATTATCGGGAGCTCCTCGCCATCTTTTTGACGGTCCGGCATTTTCGTCACGCGTTGGAGAATCAACACACAATAATATTTACTGATCATAAGCCAATATGTTTTGCCTATCAGCAGCAGAACGAGAGACTCCCGCCCGTTCAGAGGAACCACCTGACGTACAGCTCGCAGTTCACCACGGACATTCGGCACGTCAATGGGGCCCAAAACACAGTCGCCGACGCGTTATCCCGCGTCGAGGCCTTGACAGCAGCCAATAGCCCGGTGGATCTCAGCCGCATCGCCCAGCAGCAAGCCGAGGACGACGAGCTACGCGAGCTGCTAGCCGGCAGCACAGCACTCCAGCTCCGCCACGTCGATGTCCCAGGACTCGACCTCCGGGTGTTATGTGATGTATCGACGGGTCGCCAACGCCTACTCGTCCCAGATCCAAGTCGCAGACAGGTATTCGACGCGGTCCACGGCCTGTGCCATCCTGGCACACGCGCTACCACGCGCCTGATCACGTCGCGTTTCGTTTGGCCCGGGGTTAAACGAGACATACGCGTATGGACTCGGGCGTGTTTGCAATGTCAGCGCGCGAAGATTACACGGCACGTCCACACGCCACTGGGAGACTTCACGACGCCGTCAGCTCGTTTCCGTCACATACACATTGACATCGAGGGTCCACTGCCGCCAGTAGGCTCTTACCGATACCTCCTGACAGCGATAGACCGTGCATCGCTTTGGCCAGAAGCTTATCCACTGGAGCGAATCACAGCAGAAGATGTGACCAACGCCCTGCTCCACGGCTGGATCTCGCGCTATGGCTGCCCAGAGCGTGTTACTACGGACCAAGGACGGCAGTTCGAGTCCGATCTTTTTCAGGCACTGGGGAAGTACACGGGCTGGCAGAGGTCCCGCACGACGCCGTACCACCCACAGGCTAACGGGCTAGTAGAACGCCTCCACAGGCAGCTGAAGGCAGCGATAATGTGCCATGAAGGCGCCTCCTGGCTCGACGCCCTCCCGGTCGTCATGCTCGGGATTCGTACCGCCTTCAAGGAGGACCTGCAGACATCAGCCGCCGAACTGGTGTTTGGAGAACCGCTACGTCTGCCCGGCGAATTCTTCACCGCAGAACCCGAGCTTGGCGACCCGACGTCACTCATCGAGCGGGTCCGCCAGGCAACAACAAACATACGGCCCACACCGGCTTCGCGACGCTCCCAACCAGGAAGCTTCGTGTTCAAGGAGTTGGCGACTTGCACCCATGCTTTTCTCCGTGACGACGGTATAAAGGCCTCCCTTTGTACGCCTTACACGGGACCCTACCGCATCGTCAGCAGGGACGAGAAAACCTGCGTGTTGCATACAAGTCGCGGAAAAACACGGGTTTCACTGGACAGGGTAAAACCGGCCTTCATGTTGCGCCCAGAGGAAGCAGTTGGGCCCCCCAGCATAGCGCCGGCAGCCACGAACGACAGCCCGGTGGCACCACAGGCGACGCTCTCCACGCCAGCGCAAAGAGACTGGCCTCGCCCGCATCGCCTAGCAGCGCCGCCAACTCGCTCGGGTCGCCGGGCCCGTGCCCCGGACCGCTACTCGCCCACGCCGTAGAACATTTCGCACATTATTATTTTTTTTGTAAATATTCTGTATATTGTTTTGTAAAAATTATGAACATATATATTTATTATGGTATTGTAATGCGACTCTGGCACAAAACGTATATCCTGACTCAGTCTCTTAACGGGTGGCTGGTGTGGGGACGAATATTCCGTGTCCCCATGCGAGCAAGAGGGTCCCGTTAGAAGATGCAAACAATGCTCCCCACCAAGTAACGGGACCCTACCGAGCACCTACAGCGTGCACGCGGAGAGAGCCCATTCTGTTCCCGGCTCTAGCGCGACACTTACCTGTATTTCCGGACAACGGCCAGAGTCGCACCACGTGGTGGAAAAAAGTCTTAGTTTAGGAGACCAGGCTTATTGCTCCCGGCTCCGGGAATCCTAACCCTGCACGAGTCTCTCCTATAGGCATTCATAAGATATAGTTACATTTTATTAGATTTCAAGTTACTAATTGATTTGCTATGTTTTTGAGAGAGTGTAAGGAGAATTTATGACATCTCGTTTATGTAATATTGACAATGAACATTTGCATTTCTAGGATTTAGTCCCGAAAACTCATAAGTTTCTCTAACTTAAATTTTTATTTTTTCTCTGTACTTATATTTCCAGAGTAAAGCCAAATTATCAGAAAATGTAATATCAATATTTTAATATGATTTTATTCCTATGTTGATATAGTGACAAAGAAATATACATGATATTCAGGAAAGATTTATCTTGTAATTCAGGGTAGAATCGACATGAAACTAATTATTATATAAGGAAACAGAGTGAAATTATTCCTGTACAAAGTATATTGTAATAATTAAATTAATAACTACAAATGATTTCAGTGGCTAAATAAAAAGAACTATTAAGTGAAACAATTAATACAAAATTTATTTACGAAGTTAAATTTACACATTAATATTTGGAATCTCAGGGTCTTTATCTGGGTTTGATAAATGGGTGAATTTTATACAATCATCATAATTACATTTAGCTTTTTATTGAAGTTAATTCGTCTGAACCTCGACGAATTTTGTTGCGGACGAAAATAAGATTAAAGATTGAATTTAAATTAAATAACTAAACAATTAAAGAAGTAAATATTTAACGAAGTGATTAATTAAAGAAACTAAATAATTAAAGAACGATCTGACATATCTTTTAAAAAGTGGTTTACAATCAATTTTAGAGTTTACTACTTACGGCCGCCCAGGTCTCAATTTTGGTTTTTCTGTGCACACGATTTGGGGATATCACTGATTCATTCGAATTCGAACACACGGTAGCTGCTCTGGATCTCTGCTATTCTGGAGCTTGGATTATCTCACCCTGAGCCAGTTTCCGGACGTAGATCTCCTTGAAGTCTCTCGATACGAAAAATTAGTTCAATTTGTGAAGCAAAACTTCTGCTTCCAAACTGCGCTTTTATAGGTCTCTCTGTCAAACTGTTTACTTGCGTTTTATTTAAACTATTATATCTTGCCGTTGGACTTCCTAGATAGCCCTACTCATAATTTGGGATACGCAGACTTTTTATACTATGAATTTGCTGGATTGATGTCTGCCTGATCCGTGTCTGCCGTCCAACTTTTTTCGTTTCGCTTCTCGCCGTTGACTGACTGTTCGTCTCGTAGATTTTGAGTGCGTGCCGCTTTCTCAACTCCAACAATGCATTCTTTGTGTCGCCGCGTATGTGTTACGGCGTATGCTTTATATCCAATAATAAGTCCTCTACAATCCAACTTTATAATTATAATAATGGATTAATTACTAATTACTACAATATATACCCGAAGAGACTATATTATATATCTGATTAATATATATAAAAAATTTTCATTGTATTTGTGTTATTACATGCAAAAATATACGCAATATTTGGCTACTATAGGAAGCACAAATGGGAAACTGGTTAAAATCGAAACCCATAGAATAAAGAATCAATTCTGCGCATACTACTTTAATGAATATTGGAGTCCGAGGATTGAGAGATTAAAACTTACATCTCTTATTGCATTTATTGCATTTGAAGTGCCGAATTATAAAAGAAAAAACAACGGACAATGGTTATGTTTTAATAATCAACTCATAGATGTCATATTAATTATTGAGTATTCCTAATATTCGGATAATTTAATAAGTTCATTAAAAACCTTTTTTTAATATTCGAAGTTTTATATATAACAGTTCTGCTTCTACATACAAAATTTTTTACAATTATTATTTACAATGAAACGTTTACGTACCAATGGAATATTGACCGGAAGATTTTGTCGTTTCTATTTCACCATATATTTGCTAATTATTCACATACAACAGTTGACGAAGATGCGTCTTGAATCCACGAACGTGCCACACAAGAACACGGATCACCGCTTCGAAATATTCGTCATGCCAACTGAATTCCGTAGATTTTGGGGACACTTCAAGATTAATGTCACCTTCTTCAGTTCATCGTCTAAAAGAAATTTCACGGACATACAAGACAAGAGACAATCCCGAGCTTCAAGAAAGAAGATATATTATAAAAAATTATTTTGTTTATGAGAAGTGCGATGTGAAAATGTATACTCAGATAACAAGTAATTAGATCGGACTAGTGACCGTGTGGAGCTTCACTCCGTTGAATCTCAATAAAAGATCCATAAATTGCAGTAATATTGTTGTAATTCTCTGGCAGATGTTTCAAGTGTGGCCCTTTCAGGTGGTGTGCGGAGGAATTCTTCGAAATCTTGATGATGTGAACGAGGGCTGCTACCAGTGACTTTTCTGTTATCCTGCAGGCTTTTGCTAAAAACGCAGCCGTAGAGGTACGTAGTTGATTTAATATTTTTTTAATACTATTATTATTTATAGGATATTAGCAAACATATGATTTGTTTTCGTTAACGTCTTCACCACTACAGTACATTTCAATAAAATTAGTTAAGTATTTGCTTTAAATATGTTGTAGAATGATTCAGTTAAAACTTACATATGTAAACAAATTACTGCATTATTTAAACTATTACAGTACAACTATTTGTTCATAATGTTTCTTTACAGTCGTCGCTCTGCACAATTATTCAAAGGACGTTCACAAATCGAAATTCTTGAAGATCATGAAGATTAATTAAAAAACCTATATTGATAGCAAACCGAAGCTCTGCTTCCGTTTCCTGCATGCTACACTAGAACGTCTAAATTAGTGTTATAATCAACGTTACTAAAATGAGGTACGTACACACTTGTAACATTTGTACGTAACTTTGTACTTGATTGGTATTACACGGCGTCGAAATTATTACGTTTAAACTTGTCATTGATTTCATTTAAAACTATTTTGAGCAATTGAACATTAACTACACAATTCATCAGCAGCAGAATTAGTGTTATTCAGATAGGCGTGTTTTCACGTGGTAGCCTTTTCTCCGTCTTCCGTCATTTGCGTCTTAGTTAATTTTCCGCTATCTTGATATCAGTTATTACCTTCTGTCTGCTCAATTCTTACCTCGTGACTAGTCTTTTCATACGTTCGCAGTCCCGTCTCACTGCGTTCTCTACCTGCTTCTTCTTCCTTTCACTTATAATTTGCAGGAGTCTTCTCTCATTTAATTTTTTGTCTCCCTCTACCAATTAGCTGGGTTCCCGGCGTTGCCCAAGATGTCATTTATCCATAAACCATATTTGTCTTCCATCTAGGTAGTTTTTGCGTTATTTTAATGTAACACAACTAATTTCCGGGACACGCATAACCTTGATAACTTAGTTCTCGCGGTTTTTTTTTCTTTTAGTCCCCGCCATCCCTAAAGCTAACAGTGCTTCCTTCCAATACCGTAAGAAGTAGAAATAGTATCAATCTAATTAATCCAGAAATTATTTTTTTCGAGAAAATATCCACCTTTATTGCATGTTTCAAAATTTTCACCACCGTCCACCTCCGCACCTGGGGTAACTGACGAATTTAATGTTCTAATTCAACTCAGCGACATTTATAACTCTTGATTTGAGAAAAATTTAGATTGTTTTGAGCTTTTTATGTAATGAAACTCACCCGCAACCCTTTAGTGTGCTTCCCTCCAATTCCCGAAAGGGTTGGAAATTATACTTGGTAATCGTGTAGAGAAATTTTAATAATCTCATTGTATCTATTCGACGCAAAAAATCCCGCCTTCCTCGCGCGTTACTCTCGTTGACATAAATAAAAACAGCGACATTCAGTTCAATGGTTTTGACTCGGTTATTTAGCGTTATTTCCTTGTTATGCGCGTCCACTTCCACCCCCTAAGGATGCTCCAATGCGGTGCTATAACGGGTTGAAATTATTCTCCGATAACATCGGTAAAAACTCCCAATCTCTTTGATCCCTAAAAAAATTAAACTACTCAAACATAGGATGTTTAAGTATATTTTAATATCTCCCTCCGACCTCCCTCGCTCCTTTGGGTGTTAGTTTTCTGGTCGCAATGATAAAGTGTACGAAATTGGTGAAATTATCTCCACCGGTGTTTTTTTTATTAGACAAAACTTTTATCTTAAGATTATTTGTTGTTACATAAAGTATTAGAGTATACACAATTAAAATTCTGTACATAATTAACCTGGGAACTTGGCACTTAAGCTAATCCAGCATTAAACATAATTTTGCAAATTTTTTCTTGTCGTTTAATTTGGATGTCTGAGGGGCATACATTGTTGAGTTATGAGGGGTCGCTGGTAATTTTGAATTTGATGGGATGGATGGAATGTGTAGGTGGGGTCTGCGGGTATGAGGATAGGGTGGGTAGGAGGTGCGAGAGTGTTCTGGGGGAAGGATGTGGTCCATAGGGCGTTTTCTCTTGAGGCGACGTGTGCGTGGAAGTGGGGAAGAATTGCTATGGAAATGCTGGATCGTGGTGTTAGGATGGTTGAAGGTTCTTTTGATTAATGAGGTTACGGATTTGGTGATTATTGAGTTGACTTGGGGAAGTTTAATGTTGTGGTGGGTTATGGAATTTCTGAGGTACCAGGGAGGGTTAGTGAGGGTGCGAAGGATTATGTTTTGTTTAGTTTGGATTTTGGCTGAATGGGTTTTGGCTGTTGCTTCCCGTATGGATGTGGCGTAGGACCAGGTTAGTTGAATTACGGAGATATATACTAGGCGTTTTGTGCTGATTGTGAGTGGGGATTTTCTGTTTAGGAGAGGATATAACGTTCTGAATTTGAGGTTAATTTTAGAGAGGAGGTGTTTAATATTGGGTTTCCAAGAGAGGTTTGAATCGAAGAGGAGTCCTAGGTAGGTGGTTTCTGTTTTAGTGGGTATTTCGGCGTTTAGATATAGAGGGATGTACAGAGGTGGAATTTTTGGATGTGTGAATGGGACGGTTACTGATTTGGTGGGATTTATGATGATTCGCCATTGTTTGAACCAGCGTTCTAGGTGGTGGAGCGCTGACTGAAGATGTTGGATATTGTAGGTGAGAGAGGAGGTTTGTAGGAGATGGCAAAGTCGTCTGCGAAAAATATTGTGCTTGTGGAATATCGTGGGAGAAGATGTTGTATGGAAAGGGGGCAATGACGCTTCGTTGGGGGACTATTGCAGCGATGGGGTGGGGTTGGGAGATGTGGTTATTTATTTTGATTGGGAAGGTTCTGTTGGAGAAGTAGTTAAGGAGTATTCTATAATGGGTGTCATTTAAGTAATCTTGATTTTTGAGAGCCGGGAAGGGTGATGAATTTTGTCGAACGCTTTTTCTATGTCAATAAAAGTGGTGATACAGCATTTGCATTGTTCGAATGAGTTGTTTATGAGGTTGGAGAGGGAGTATAATTGATTGCAGCAGGAATGTTTTGTACGAAAACCGTATTGTGTCAGGAACTAGGAAGGAGAGTTGGTTGATTAAATGAGGGAATAGTAATTTTTCAAATAGTTTGCAGATTGGATGAAATTCTCTCGGGATTCCAGCCGGGTAAGATTGTCGAATGCTCGCGACGTTTCGATAACATTCCTCGTTATCATCTTCTAGCGAAGTGCCGAGTTAGGGTAGTACCGCCTATTTATACGGCCTTGCGGCAGATTGTAGGAAGGAGACTTATTGGTCGGTGATTTTCAGGGTGGGATTTTGGTTTGTTGGGTTTCGGTAACATGATTATGGTGTCATGTTTCCATTTGGTTGAGTAGTAAGTGGTTCTAAGGATGGCATCGAAGATATAGGTGATTAGGATTATTGTCTTTTCGATGGCGGTTGGTGATATGGTCATGTCCTGGGGAGGCTTTGTTTTTTAGTTTTTTATTGCGGTTTTGATTTGGGAAGGGGTGAAAAGTTTAGGGAGGGGGTTATTTGTAGGGGCTGCTGGAATTTTGTTGCTATGGTGTGATTGTGATTGGTGTAAAAGGAGGAGTTTGGGGAAAATTGGTTAGTCAATATTTGGGCGAATATGTTCGCTTTTTATGAGTGGGCGGTGTGCCATTGGTTGTCTTTTTTAAGTGGGGGACGTCAGTTTTCTTTATGGTCAGATATTTAGTTTTTTGGCACAGTGATTTGTCAGCTGCGTTTAATTGTTGAAGGTAGTTGTAATGTTTGGAGTCGCTGGTTTCTTTTAGTAGTTTTTGTAGTTGTCCGGTGGCGTCGTTGTATTGGCGTTTGACTATGAGATTTTTGGTATTGTACCATTGTTTTCGCAATGATTTTTTCTCTTTGAGTAGGTTTTCAATTTGGTTTTCGTGTGGGTTTTTTGGGTGGGGTTTTGGTGCTTTTTGGTGGGAAGCTATAGCGGCAGAAGTGAGGATGATAGATTGTAAATGATTTAGGGCTAAGTTTATGTCTGAGGGCGTCTTCAGTTGGATATTGAGGATTGTTAGATTTTCTATTATTTGAGAGAAGTGGAATGTGATTGGTGGTATTGGGAGGAAAGGTTAGATTTAGCTGTGCTATGATTCGTGGGTTCATGGAGTATTTGTGGGTTGGAAAGGTATTGAGTTATATTGTGTCAGATGAAGTCTAGTATTTCTGGTGATTTGAGGCTGTCTGGGTAGTAAGTTGGTTCGGTAGGATGTATTATTTGGATATGGAGTTTGGAGAGGATGTAGTTGAGGTCTTTACCTCTTGTATTGGAAGTTCTGGATCCGAAGTTAGGGTGTTTGGCGTTTTAATCTCTTGCTATTATGTAGGGAGAAACACAGGAGGAGAGTAGGTTTTTCCAGGTGTCAGATGTGATTTGGTTGGTTGGAGCTAAGTAGAATGAAGAGATTAACGTGAATGTTAGTGGTTGTATTGAGTGTCATTTGAGTTAGTTGCAGATCTGGGAAGGATATAGAAGGCAGTTGGTAGTCTGTAGGTTTTATAATTTGGGATGTTGTAAGGCTGTGTGCGGAAGAGTTATGTTTCGGTTAATAGCAGGAGATCAATGTTGTTTTTTTGTAGGAAAAGGTTAATTTCGTGGTATTTATTGGTAGCTCCACTGGCGTTCCATGTGCATATGGTAAGGTATTGTGGGGGAGCATGCGTCATTTTTGGGTGTCCATTAGCTTGGGGATTATTGTGGTTAGGAATTGGATTAAAGGTATGATGATGGAGATGAGGTTGTCTATTTTAGAATACAAGGAGAAGAATAGGTTATTTTTGTTTGGCGAGTCAGCATTTGTTTGTTGTGAAATTTTTGGGATGTAAGTGGGGTGAGTTTGTTTGACGATGTTGGCGTAGGATGTAGCGCCAGTGTTGCTTTGTGGAGTTTGGGATGTAGAGAGAAGAGTTTGTGGACTGAGGAGATGAGGTTGCTGTGGTCTTTGAAGTGCAGGCGAATTGGTTGGGATAGGTTTTATGCAGGTTGATTGGAGAGATTTGAATATTGGGCAGCCTTTGTAGTTTGCCGTATGCTTACCACGGCAGTTTGTGCATACGGGTGGAGTGGTTTTTGGGATTGGGCATTTAGTGGGTGGGTGGATGGTATCACAGCATACGCAGCCGGGGGGGGGATTAAAGCAGTAGTTTTTGTATGGCCATATTTCTGGCACCGGAGACACTGTGGGATGTATTTTTTTGGTTTGGAAGGTTCAACTTTTATTTGGCAATGATATAGGTCTCCACCGGTGTAGATTTGTATAAGGAACAACCACACAAACGAAAAACAATAAATGAAACACACTTATTTATTTGAGGTTACGACTTCATGGTAAGTTGTGACCACTCTGTTATGAAGAAACCAAAATAACCAACAGATCCGACACCCAAAACGTAGAAGGATTCTAGATTTAATTAAATATGTCCCCCAAAGAACTCATATAAACATGTCAAATATATTGACAACAAAATAAGGTACAAGTCCACCAAAATGTAAAATGATTACCAGCTGGACTGTGTAATGATCTAACGTCTGAATACAATTGAGATATGGAAACCATTAGTCCGATCATTGTCACAAAAGTAAAAATAGAGGAAGTACACTTAAAAAGTACCATGCCTTAGAAACGATCTAGCACACTATAAAGTGATAGAATAATTGACAAGAATATAAGCATAAATTGAAAAACATAGCACCTACTCGAGCAAAACTAGCAGAAAACATATTAGGTCTTGCAATAAAAGTCAAAAGATGTTGAACGATTTGAAGCACATCAAAAAAGGAGTAACTAAAACGATTAGAGCGATTTGTTAAAGCACGACACAGGTTGGAAGATCGGTACGATATAAATCTATCGTACAAAATAGAATTAAAGCAGACAAATATTGACTTAATTATACCGTGTCACTCTGTCGCACAATATTTCCGCTATTACAAGTCCTCCGAACATTATTGTTTAGTCAATTTTCCGATAATCTCGGATTCTCCCCACCCCCTACAACGCAAAATATATTTGATCATAATATCAATTAGTTTATCTTTAAATCCAGCGATGCTTAAGTTATTAAAAAGATAGTTCGTGGACTGTGAAAAATGTCCATAACAACGTTTGGATAGAATCCCTTATATACAAATTAGTAAACTTAAAAATCCCAATAAAATTCGTACCTTTCCAAACGACAGATCCTTAATTGTGCTGATAAATGGTAAATACTAATCCTACTTCACTTCTCCTGCTTGCCTCACTCAAGGAGCCATAGTTTCTCCAATTCTTTTCAACATATATTGTCATGACCTCACCCATCCTACAGGTATTAAAGAATACCGTCGTTTGGACATCATACATGAATCCCAATAAACCTTTGACCTCCATATGTAGGTACATAGTACCGCTACGAGAATGGATCTCCGAGTGGAGATTGAAACCCAACCCTACCCTACATAGTTGAGAAGAAATAAGCCATATGTTATGAGTCATGACTTAGTCTTAAGTACGCATTTATATTACTATGAAAATATCGATATATGATATTTATTTTAATTCAACGCAAATCAAGAAAAATTATATCTATAATAACTAACGTTTTATTTGCTAATTACAGAAACGTTGAAAACATTTTTCATATCCGTTGTGAATTCTGCATTGATGGAGACGTTTGAGAGCGACGCTTCGTTACTAAGGAAACGTTGTAGCTTGCATCAGTCCACAGCAAACGTCGAGCAGAAATGTTCGGGCAGATTCTCACCAGCAATCACTACAGAATTTGTAACTCTTTGCAATTAAATGAATACATAGATGAGAAGAAATAAGCCATATGTTTCATTTCGAAGAAATAATCGTCATAAAAAATTTCATGCTGCAGGTACGGCGCCTTGATGTAAAAGGTTTCATTATTGATGATAATCAGACAGAAAACTTATTTATCTTAATTTACAGGTGGCTCTACGACTTTCAATTAATGGCAGATATTAAATGAAAAATTTACCCACATTCTATTCAGCTGTACATATAAATCATCTACCTCGCTAAGATCTACACGTGGCCACTGATAACTATGAGAAACCAGGTAAGTCCACACTTGTAACATTTGTCCGTAACTTCATCATAGTCTGCAAATTATCTCGAATTGTCCGTAATATTAGGTTTTATATAGTATCACATTGATATATAATAGTAGTGCCTGTTTATATTATATTCAGTTCGCACGTCAAATAATTTATATACAACATGGCAGATAACAAATTCAAATTAAAAACATCGTCAATAAGCGACTTAAAATCAGGCATCAAATACCATGAACAAAACCATGCGGAATTTCACACATTCCAAGTTAGAGACGAGAGAAAGTTCAGAGTTGTTATTAGAGGCCTTCACCCAAATTCTAAAACAACTATTACATTAACTGAAATTAAAGAATTAGGATTTTCACCCGCCCAAATTCTACCCGTTAGACATCCGGTCACAAAAGCAACGCTTCCCCTATTTTTCCTGGATCTTTCCCCTGACCCCAAAAACCATACTATCTTTCAAATAACTACTCTATACCACTGTAATGTAAAAATTGAACCTCGTAAACCAAAAGGATCCATTGTCCAATGTATAAAGTGCCAAGCCTTCGGTCACTCAAAAAACTACTGCCACAATCACCCCCGCTGCGAATCCTATCACCTCTCTTCAAAGTGTCCTAACCCAAAATCCTCTACCCCATTTTGCACCAATTGCAAAGGCCCACACACAGCGAACTACCGGGGCTGTCCACATTATAAATCGCTTCAAAATTTCTACAACAAACCCAACCCATACAAACCCTCTACCTCATCAACCTCAAACTGCACTCCCAATCACACAGCTCCCCAACCTACATCTAGTAAAAATAGCAATTCCACGAACTTTCCCTTTTTCTAAATACCCACGAAATAGAAATCCTCCTTTTGTCCGAAACCAAACTCACGCCCACCCACCGTCTCAACATCCATGGGTACAAAACGTAGAGAGCAGACCACGCTGACTCCACCAGAAAAGGAGGATCCGCTATCCTCATCAAAAACTCCACTAATCATAATGAGCTTCCTCCCATAACGACCGAAGTATTCCAATTAACACTCAACTTCTCTAACAACCAATCAATTAACATAGCCAGCTTCTACTCTTCCCCTTCTATAACTCTTCCACATGACTTTTAGTCTAAACTCCTAAATGCATGCCATTCTCCATTCATTTTAGTAGTCGATTTCAATGCTAAGCATCCCTATTTTGCGTCCAGAATTCCCAATCCCGGAGAAATTAACCTATACAAGTTTATCCTCCATAAACCACACCAAATTATCTTCCCTCATCTTTTATCCAAACAATGCAAGATCTCCAGATATCCTTGACTTCTTTATCTGTTTTAAAACCTCCCACTACTTTACGAAATCTTCAGTACTGCACGAACTTTCCTCAGATCACCTCCCTTATGTCGCCCATCTTAATCTTACTCTAATTCCACTCGCTTCTCCGAATATAAATAGTCACTTCGTAAATTGGCAACGTTACTCTTCTCTCATTGACCCACAAATAAATTTACAAATTCCTCTCAAATCTCCTTCCGATATTGACACAGCTCTTGACAACTTGAAAACAATCATCCTTTCTTCTGCATCAGATTCCCGCTTACCACCCACAACTAAAAAACGTTTGTCAATATCCCTTAAACGCTATCATAAAAGACCTTCTGCACACAAAAAAATATTCCCGTAAAAGATGGATTGCATCTAAACACCCAGCTGACAAAACCCACTTTAACACTATTTCCCGACAGCTCAAACTATCATTAAAAAGACATCTTCGACGCAAACTACTTTAATCATCTCCAACAACTGAATTCCTCCGACTACACTATATGGAGAAAAACCAAAACCCTAACCAAACCTCATTGTGATATCCCTCCTCTCAAACATCAAAACCAATGGTATACCTCTCCAGCCCATAAAGCTAATCTATTCGCAAACATTCTCACATCCCAATTCTCTCCAAACCAAAAATTAACTTTTACCAGAATAACAAGATAAATAATACTCTCCTCCAATCTCTTCAACTGTCACCTCTACCTAAACTATTTAGTCCTCCCCTAGTCCGCTCAACCATAAACAAATTAAAAAATAAACACTCCGCCGGTCACGACCTTATCACTCCCCTCCACCTGAAAAACCTCCCTAAAAAAGCTTCAACCATAATAACAATCATTTTCAATTCAATCATCCGTACAACATATTACCCAATAGCCTGGAAGCACGCACATATAATAATGATCCCAAAGCCAAACCAACCCAAATCCTGTCCCAATAGTTATAGACCTATCAGTCTCCTCCCCTCTCTATCCAAACTGTTTGAAAAACTACTTCTTTCCCTCCTTAGGAAAGAATTAACCCACCTCATTCCTTCTGTCCAATACGGATTTAGGCCCAAACACTCTTGCACCCATCAACTCTACTCAGTGACATCCTACATCAACAATTCCTTCGACACCAATAACTCGTGCATTGGTGCCTTTCGACATGCAGAAAAAGCTTTTGATAAAGTACACCACCAATCTCTACTTTCCAAAATCAAAGACCCACTTAATGATTCCCTCTTCAGAATCCTTACTAATTATCTTACTAACCGCTCCTTCTCTGTCAAATTTAACAATACCATTTCAAATTCCTACCCTATTTCCACCGGCGTTTCCCAAGGCCCTTTCCTCCTCAACCTCTATTTTCACGACATACCTCAAAACCTATCTACTAAAACAGTACTTTTTCCAGATGACCTTGCCATACTTCTTCAAACATCCTCTCTAGTCTCAGGCTCCAAAAAACTACAAATCGCCCTCAATGATATTAAAAGCTGGGCTAAAAAATGGAGAATCAAAATAAACCCTACCAAATCCACAATTATTCCCTTCACCCTTAAAACCAAACATTCCCTCAACCACTCCTTTCTCAATGGCACCAAAATACCTATCCAACAAACTACACCAAACCTAGGCGTTATCCTTGATTCCAAATTATCATGGAAACCTCACATAGCCCGCATTACCTCCAGAATCAGCAACAAAATAAAACAACTCTTCCCTCTTTTAAACAGAAAATATTCCATATCCCTTAGCACCAAAAGACTCCTCTATCTATCCGTAATCCGCCCCATATGGTCGTACTCATGTGCCATATGGGGCTGCACTGCCTATTCCCACTCCAACAAAATACAAACCAAACAAAACAAAATTCTCCGTTTAATATCAAATTCCCCTTGGTACCTTCGCAACTCAGTTATCCACAAAGACCTTGAAATTCCCCTAATCCTTGCCATAATTCAGAAATCTACCAAGCCCTTATGAAATAGCTCTATCAACCATCCAAATCCCACCATTGAGCTATTCTACAGTAACCCACCCCCTCCTTCACAAAATCGCAGACTAAAACGTAAACTCCCAATTGACATCATCCTCCCCCTAAATCACTCTGGAATTACCTAACTCTAGCCCTCCTACCAACTGGCACTACATACTCCCTATAATATCCGTTCTTCCTATCTTCCTCCATAACATCCTTAACGCTTCAATCATGTAGTTTCCCCAATGACCAGATTGATCGCTAACATCATGCCGGTTATATGTTATTATGCGGTAAACAAGTTAATCTGCTTCTCTCGTCTCTAACTTTCTAGTTTCGAAAATTCATAAGTTTCTCTTACTTAATATTTTTACTTATCTCTGTACCGATATTTCCAGAGAAATACAAATTATCAGAAAATGAAATATCAATATTTTAATATGATTTTATTCCTATACTGATATAGAGACGAAGGAATACAAATGATATTCTGGAGAGGTTTTTCTTGTTCTACAGGGTAGAAGCGACATGAAAGTTATTGAATAAGAAAACAGTGACGTTATTTGCATAGAATAAAGAAACAATTCTCCGTATTTTATTATAATTAATATTGGAGTCCGAGGATTGATGGATTAAAAGTTACATCTCTAAATTTATTGCAATTGAACGCAGAATTTTCAGAAGAAATAACGGAATAAATAAATGATTGTTTTAATAATATATCACAATAATTACTGGGTATTTTTAATATTCGGATAATTTAATAAGTTCATTAAAATCCTTCTTTTTTAGGGCAACAAGCTTCATGAGGGTAATCCACTTTGGGCAACTCCCCTTTAATAGCATAGGAAGTTATTTGAAAGGGAGGATGTGGAAGGGTAGAGGAAGGTAGTCTAAAACAAGAGACAATCCCGAACTTTAAACAAGAGGATATATTATTAAAATTTATTTTGTTGATGATAAGTGCGTTGTGAAAATGTATACTCAGTCAACAAGTAGGGGTGTCCGGAGGAATTCTTCGATGTGTGAAGGAGGGCTGCTTACCTGTTGGGTGTTACTGAAGAGAATAATTCGAAGACCTGTGACTTTTCCGTGATTCTGCAGACTGGTGCTAAAAACGCAGCCATAGATGAGGTACGTACTTGATTGAATACTATTATTATTTATAGGATATTATTAACAATTAATTGATAAATTTTTGTAATTGTCTTCCGCACTACACTACATTTCAATAAAATTCTTTAAGTGTTTGTTTTTAATATGTCGTTGAATATTTCAGTTTAAACTTGCATATGCACACAAATTACTGAATGATTTAAACTATTACAGTACAACTATTTATTCATAGTTTCTTGGCAGTCGTCGTTCTGCACTATTCTTCAAATGACGTTCACAAATCGAAATTCTTGAAGATCATGAAGATTTATTAAAAATTCTATATTGATAGCACTCTATGGCTTAGATTCAATTTGCTGCATGTAACACTACAACGTCTAAATTAGTGTCATAATCCACGTTACCAAAATGAGGTACGTCCATACTCGTAACATTTGTCCGTAACTTCGTACTTGAATAGTAGGAGCTGTATAAATTACATTCACTACGCACTTCACAACTCACTAACTCTTAAACATGTAAAACATATTGATGCCTTTATCCTCCACTTACTTATTTATTATTTTTATTTACAAATGTTACAACTTCATGGTCAATGGAGACAACTGCGTCACGCACCAACCAAAATTACCGACACAACTAATTCCTATAAAGCATTATCCACGGCATAATTATATGTTTCCCTTTACTACTCACTATTAAACACGTCTGAAATTTTATAGGGGAATTTAATTTTACTGGAAAAAAAAGAAGTTCAATAAATCCACCAATAAGGAACATGAATACCAGCTGGACCTAGTCACGATCTAACGTCGGAGTGCAATGGAAAGAAGAAGAACCATTATTCACAGGATCTTGAATGTAAGATCATAGAAACTCCATAGAAACAACCTAGAAGGCAAAATCTTAAAAGATATATAGACATGGAAATGTTGGTCATGCAATAAAAGTGAAAAGATCTTAAGATATTAAGGGCATCATAAAAACAGTAACAAAATCGATAACAGAGATTCGTTGAAGCACGGCAAAAGAAATTACAAGATGTTCCAGTTTCACCGTAAAAATGGAGAGGAGACTAAAAACAACTGTCTCATTTATCAGTCGAAAAAAAAAGCGCTGATCGGAATATGAATACTTTATAAATATATAAAAAAATGGAATTAACACAGACGATTAATGTAAATCTTATACCATATCTTAAACATGTTTTTCAAAAACTTCTCCAGAGCCAGTAATCGATATATTCCGATTAAGGTAATCGTTGCTTGGAATCCAACTCTGACTCCTCACATTATTTCAGGTATTATAAGGAAGTGACGTGTATATCCTTCGAACGCACCGCACAGACCTTAAAACCAAGTGGAAGGGAATAAACGAACAGGAGCATCGAACAACCTACCAGATGGGCCAGGAGAAGTGGGCAGTGGGTAACAGCGATTAAGTGATTGGACTATAGGCAGGGAAACATTCCGGCAGAAGTTGTAACGGTTAACGAGAATATCTGCCAATCACAGATACATGATTAAAACCCCAAATGGCAATGTAACCGAACCGTTAGTAAAGTCAAAGTTTTCGTGGCTTCCCCTACTTCCATGATGTCTGTCTTTAATATAACTCATCGCCGCCATATAAATGACATTCCCCCAGCACTTGTCTCACCCAAACTTCCTGATTATCAATTTGATCATTCTGTATCCTCGTCCGTTACTTACGAAGAAGTTTTTAAAGCTGCACTTGCTGCCGAAATACCGGCCCTGGATTCGACGTCATAAGCCGTAAAATTCTGACAAACTAACCAAATATCATTGTAACCTTCCTAACCAGAATCTTCAATTCGTTCCTTTCCTTGTCCCAATTATCACCAGTTTGGAAAACATCAACAGTAATAATGTTCTTGAAAACTGGTAAACTTCCCGCAGTACCATCTTTTTACAAGTTGATAGTGTATTGTAAAACGTTCCCACTGTATTGCAATCGTTCTCTCAGCCAATTGAAAAATCAAGGAATAAATTGACACATTGTTGGATTTCCCCCCCTTTCCCATTTCCCTCAATAAAACATCAAAATAATTCCTATTCTTGGCATATGATGGCAAACGATATAATAAATCTAATAAAAATGGGAGAGTTAGTGTCAAAAAACTAGAAAATCGATCCTGAATCTTACGGTATAAAACTGATTTCAGGAATTGTCGAATACCGTGGTAGATTTAGAAAAAGATGAAATACATTGAAGAATATATTATCTTAAATAAGGTATGATATATTTCCCTAACGTGTTGACCAGATCGTTCTTGGCTTCAGAAAGATGTATGAGAGCAAATACCAAATATCTTTTGATTTTCAACAATGTGATGGTTGACACGTTCCACGAGCTACAGAAACAAACGAGTGTGTTTCCATCGTGCAACGGGCGAGGCCAAGAGGCTCAACCGACAAATTTTTAGTATTCTGGTAAAGACAAAAAAATAGAGTATCCCAGATGGATATTAGTATGTAGTAAGTTACGACTGCTACTCGAGTGAACTGAAAGTGTAACTGAAAAGAAAACTAATACAGAAAGAGCAATAGAGAAGTTAAGAACCAATGGGTGATAGCTGTACAGGAAAAAATGTTTATACCAGGAGAAGCTGCAACTATAAAAGGTTTCAATAGCTAGCACAACATATAAACGACTGCGGCAAACGCAAATGGAGGAGCATCCATATATGTCAACGAGAATATCCTGTCAGAACATATCGAAGTCAAAACGGCACTGGAAGCTGTCGCTGTAAATCTCCACATGACTACAAATCTTGTGATATGCAACATTTACCTCCCACCAAGCACGCCGGTGCTCAAACACGAGCTCGAAGATATAACCAAGCAGCTAGTTCCAACTTTATGTTACAAGGACACGTTAAGACCCACAACAAATCCTGGTGTTCGAGCTACACTGATAGCAGAGGAAACTTAATCGAGGAGGTAGCCTACTCCAATAACTTGATCATCCACAACAACGGCAATCACGCACAGTTTAATACGGAAACCTGCAAAACTTTGTAGAACACTCAATACTTCAGACAATTGTGAATGGTCTACAATTTGACAGTGATCATGTCCAGATAACAACAAAAATACGTCTCCAACCAGATAGCCCAGCATTCTGTGACAGATGGCGTACTAACATCAGCGACTGGTCGGAATTCAAGAATACAATAAGGAATAAATTGGCAACGTTTCTCTTCTCTCATTGACCCACAAATAAATTTACAAATTCCTCTCAAATCTCCTTCCGATATTGACACAGCTCTTGACAACTTGCAAACAATCATTCTTTCTTCTGCATCAGATTCCCGCTTACTACCCACAACTAAAAAACGTTTGTCAATATCCCTTAAACGCTATCATAAAAGACCTTCTGCACACAAAAAAATATTCCCGTAAAAGATGGATTGCATCTAAACACCCAGCTGACAAAACCCACTTTAACACTATTTCTCGACAGCTCAAACTAGCATTAAAAGACATCTTCGACGCAAACCACTTTAATCATCTCCAACAACCGAATTCCTCCGACTACTCCATATGGAGAAAAACCAAAACCCTAACCAAACCTCATTGTGATATCCCTCCTCTCAAACATCAAAACCAATGGTATACCTCTCCAGCCCATAAAGCTAATCTATTCGCAAAAAAATCTCACATCCCAATTCTCTCCAAACCAAACAATTAACTTTTCCCACAATAACAAGATAAATAATACTCTCCTCCAACCTCTTCAACTGTCACCTCTACCTAAACTATTTAGTCCTTCCCTGGTCCGCTCAACCATAAACAAATTAAAAAATAAACACTCCGCCGGTCACGACCTTATCACTCCCCTCCACTTGAAAAACCTCCCTAAAAAAGCTTCAACCATAATAACAATCATTTTCAATTCAATCATCCGTACAACATATTACCCAATAGCCTGGAAGCACGCACATATAATAATGATCCCAAAGCCAAACAAACCCAAATCCTGTCCCAATAGTTATAGACCTATCAGTCTCCTCCCCTCTCTATCCAAACTGTTTGAAAAACTACTTCTTTCCCTCCTTAGGAAAGAATTAACCCACCTCATTCCTTCTGTCCAATACGGCTTTAGGCCCAAACACTCTTGCACCCATCAACTCTACTCAGTGACATCCTACATCAACAAATCCTTCGACACCAATAACTCGTGCATTGGTGCCTTTCTCGATGCAGAAAAAGCTTTTGATAAAGTATTTCCAGAGAAAAGCCAAATTATCAGAAAATGAAATATCAATATTTTAATATGATTTTATTCCTATACTGATATAGAGACAAAGGAATATAAATGATATTCTGGAGAGGTTTTTATTGTTCTACAGGGTAGAAGCGACATGAAAGTTATTGAATAAGGAAACAGTGACGTTATTTGCATAGAATAAAGAAACAATTCTCCGTATTTTATTGTAATTAATATTGGAGTCCAAGGATTGATGGATTAAAAGTTACATCTCTAGTTTTATTGCAATTGAACAGCCGAATTTTCAGAAGAAATAACGGAATAAATAAATGATTGTTTTAATAAATGACAATCATATATCATATTAATTACTGGGTATTTTTAATATTCGGATAATTTAATAAGTTCATTAAAATCCTTTTTTCTAGGGCAACAGGCTTCATGAGGGTAATCCACTTTGGGCAACTCCCCTTTAATAGCATAGGAAGGGATTTGAAAGGGAGGATGTGGAAGGGTAGAGGAAGGTAGTCTAAAAAAAGAGACAATCCCGAACTTTAAACAAGAAGATATATTATTAAAATTTATTTTGTTTATGATAAGTGCGTTGTGAAAATGTATACTCAGACAACAAGTAGTTAGAACATATTCACTCCGTTGAATCTCAATGAAAGATCCATTAAAATTGCAGTAATATTGGTATAAGTCTCTGGCAGATGTTACAAGTGTGGCCCTTTCAGGTGGTGTGCGGAGGAATTCTTCGGAAGCTTGATGATGTGTTGGGAGTTACTGAAGAGAATAATTCGAAGACCTGTGACTTTTCTGTGACCCTGCAGGCTGGTGCTAAAAACGCAACCGTAGATGAGGTACGTACTTGATTGAATACTATTATTATTTATAGGATATTATTTATAATTAATTGATAATTTTTTTTAATTGTCTTCTCCACTACACTACATTTGAATAAAATTCATTAAGTTTTTGATTTCAATATGTCGTTTAATTATTCAGTTTAAACTTGCATATTCACACAAATTACTGAATGATTTAAACTATTACAGTACAACTATGTATTCATAATGTTTCTTTACAGTCGTTGCTGTGCACAATTCTTCAAAGGACGTTCACAAATCGAAATTCTTGAAGATCATGAAGATTAATTAAAAAAACCTATATAGATAGCAAATAAAAGCTCAGCTTCTGTTTCCTGCATTCTAGACTAGAACGTCAAAATCAGTGCCATCGACGCTACTAAAAAGAGGTACGTCGTCCACACTTGTAAGAGAATGGATCTCCAAATGGATATTGAAACCCAACCCTACCAAAGCCTTCTATATTCCTAAAATGTCAGATATAAAAAAATGTATAAAATGTTTCAATCAAATTTTTTTTGGAAAAGCAGAAAAATCTTTGAGAGCAATGACCGTAAATATATTACTAAGCCTTTTCTTACATCGTATAATGTATATTAGGCGAGTTTCCTCCACAGAAGTTTGGAGACAAAGAATATTTCCAATATAATTTTGATCGTATTAATAAATCTTTTTTTTTGAAATTGGAACAGGTGAGTAGGCGTGATATACGAATATAAGAATTCACTTTAATGATAATATTATTTCAAGCTGTATTTAAGCAAGAAAGCGGTTGAAGACGATTTTCTACTGTGTTAAATGCATATTAGGATTCAAAATAGGTTTTTGAAGCAATGTTCACATTTCAGCGCCTTATTTCGTTAGACGTACCGTTTTTCCTACAACTCCACACGCTGAAGCCTTTCTTTCCAATTCTCACACGACATTCACGATCCCTAAATAGTTTCGGTAAAACATTAACCGTCCTCTACATAACTGAGAATATAATCATTTCATATTATTCCTCTCATTCCAGAAAATTACACTGTAGTGCAATAACAATAATAATCGTCCAAATTTGAGTAGAAATTAATTTGTTGGTTTATTCCTTTAAGAGATAATTAGACTTGTAACCTCTCATTTATTCTTTCCTCTGTGATTAGCGATTTAACACTTACTAATGTGGGGCACTTCTTCGACAATACTATATTTATGGCTAAATAACGACGTCTCCACTGGCAACCTCTATACGAATTATATTCTCCAGAAAAAGAAATAATTATTAAGGCACAAAAATTCTAGAATATGTAAGTGCGTAGTGAAACGATGTGCACAGTCAGATCATATCAACGACTATAGATCTTAATGAACTATCCGTGTAAAATATCTGGATATTTGCATTGTAATAATGAAAAGTATCTGGCAGATGTTACAAGTGTGGACATTACAGGTGGTGATTTGGGGATGAAGTCATCAACACTGCCGATAAGTATTTTGCTAACTGAGAACTACGCGGAGTTGGCCTTAAGCATTCATCAATCTCGCCTGCCTGCAGAAATCGACCTGTGCGAAGGTACGAATTGAATTACCATAATCTTAAATATAATAAGGTTAGGATTGTTTATTTTAAATAATTATTGCCAAAACAAATACTATTTTAAAGCAGGTTTATCGGTTATTTTAATGAAATTTTCGAATTTCTGATTGTGGTGATTGTAAATTCATATTACATCAAGATAGGAATTACTAAAACTAAATAGAATCTTCAACTTTCACAGTTATTTCTAAGTACAATGTTATAAGACATGACTTAGTCTTAAGTACGCATTAATATTACTATGAAAATCACGATATATGATACTTATTTTAATTCAACGTAAATAAAGATAATTATATCTATATTAACAAATTTATTATTACTTAGTTACAGAATCGCTGAAAACATTTTTGATATCCGTTGTGATTTCCGCATTGTTGGTGACGTTTGAGAATGACGCTTTGTTACCAAGGCCTGCATCAGTCCACAGTAAACGTAAAGCAGAAAGGTTCGGTAGATTCACAGCAGCAATCACTACAGAATTTGTAACTCACTACAATTTAGTGAACACATAGTCACGAAGAAATAAGCCATAACTTTTATTTCGAAGAAATCATCGTCATGCAAAAATTATACGCTGTAGGTACGGCTCCTTGATGTAAACGGTTTAATCATTGCTGATAAATTGACAGAATATACTTATTTAATGAAACAATCTAAATTTCCAGGTGGCATTGAACGTCCAATTCATCTCGGCTGTTAAATAAAAAACATATACTGCAGTTACGATGCAGGTTACATAGATCCTCAGTACCTATAAATCATCTACATCGCTATGATCTACACGTGGCCACTGACAACTATGAGAAACCAGGTAAGTCCACACTTGTAACATTTGTCCGTAACTTCATAGTTGATTGCTATTAGTAGTATTTTAGCTTGTTTCAGGGACTTCATTATAATTATTTAGAGCAATTAAATAGTAGGGGCTGTTTAAAGTACATTCACTACGTACTTCATCGTGGACACCATTAGTGTTCTTCTGATAGGCAGGTTTTCAGGACGTAGTTTTTCATAGGTACCATTAGTAAGCAGTTCCTTCTAAGTACCGTATCCATGCCTTATTCTTTTCTCTTATAATATGCAGGAGAATTTTTGTCTCACCAAAACGTTCCAGTACTTCTTAAATTGAAGCTTTCATCCTTCCCTTATTTATTATTTTTATTTACAAATGTTACCACTTCATCGTAACTGGAAACCACTGCGTCACGCACCAACCAAAATTACCAACAGAACAAATTCCCAAAAATAAGTATCCTAGAACTAATTATATTTTTCCCTTAACAACGCACTCTTAAACATGTAAAACATATTGTAGGGGAATTCAAAGTTACTGGCAAAGAAAGAATATATACAAATCCATTAAAAAGTAACATGAATACCGAGTCATGATCTAACGTCTGAATACAATGGAGGTGAGAAAAACCATTACTCACAGAAGCTTGAAAGTAAGATCCGAGAAAATACTCTCAAAAAGTACGCTGCCCATAGAAATTACCTATACAAATAGGGAAAAGAAATAACATTGACATAAACTCGAACAATAGAATATACACATTTAAATGTTGGTCCTGCAATAAAGGTCAAAAGATCTTGCACGATTCTAAAGACATCATAAAATCAGTAAAAAACCGATATAAACGACTCATTCAAGAACAACAACAAAAATTACAAGATATTCAAGTTTCACCACAAGAATGGAGAGGAAGCAAAAATCAACTGTCTCATTATTCAGACGAAATA
The DNA here is from genome assembly GCA_037074705.1 of Zhengitettix transpicula. Classification (NCBI taxonomy): domain Eukaryota; kingdom Metazoa; phylum Arthropoda; class Insecta; order Orthoptera; family Tetrigidae; genus Zhengitettix; species Zhengitettix transpicula. Next base: position 179,345,648 of record CM073591.1, on the reverse strand, counting down.
AAAAATTTCCCACGGATTCGAAGATGGATACTTTATAAAAATATCGAAAAAATGGACTTAACAAAGACAACTTATGTCTATATTATACCATATCTTAAAGATTTTCGCTATTACATTTCCTCCGACCATACTTTATTCCGTTCACGTCAGACCACCTGCCCATATAAATTTCCGGTAATCTAGGATTCCCCCCAACACTTCCATCACTACAACCTCTTTTAACATAACAATGCCGATGGGTCCATAATTAATTCCTTTGTTTGGAGATATTCCTCATACTTCAAAAATCACCACCGACATCGACGACGTCTCCAGAGCTATTAATTTATATATTCCTAAAAAGGTAATCGATCCTTGGAATCCAACTGTCACACCTCACATTATTTAAAGTATTATTAGGAAGAGACTTGTATATCCTTCGAACGCACCGCCTGGACCTTTAAATCTAGTGGAATCGCATAAACGAACAAGAGCATCGAACAATCTGCCAGATGGGCCCGGAGAAGTGGGACACAGCGATTGTGTGATTGGACTATAGGCAGGGAAAAATTCCGGCAGAAGTTGCAACGCTTAACGAGAATATCTGCCAAACACAGATATGCATTTAAAATCCCAACACATACCGTGTACGTCTCTCCAAATCGCGACAAACCGAACCTAGCATAATCTACGGAACCGAAACTATCATTTTTCCTACATAGAGAATATTCCCATGTGAATAGATTCCGATTCTTCCTCAACCTCGTATCCCGGGATTCACCTAAACCGATGTCAGTCTAAAAGCACACTCCGAAAACGCGTCGATAACGATTTCACCTAATTAAATGCTAAGGTTACAGAATAGGATGCTGTCATCCTAAAACCCTGTAATAGACTATAACCCCATTGTTTCTACTATCTTCCCACCTCGTAACATTCATCCCTACTGGCCTCTGGAAAGAAGAATCGTTCGCTTTTGTCTTCCAATTCATATTCTGTACCCATCTATTGTCCTAATCCAACACCATCGCCTGCTATATATCCAACCTATTGTAATATAATAGTCTACACGTGCCCTCTTATCATAACGTCTCTTCAGCATAGCGGACCTAAGAGGGCGCAGCTGCAAGAAGTCTGATGCAGTTAAAGACATCACTTTAGATATAGTGAGTAACGATACGCTCAACAACAACATAAATCTTCACCCCTTCCGCCTAAGCAGCTGTCTAACGTCTAATGAAGTCAGCATTTTAAGTGCCTTATGCAGACATGCACACGGCAGCAGAAATCTTCCTCTCTGTAAGAGTTCCCATTGGAGACTTAAATCATCAGGGAGGGGGAAAGGAGTCTTCGAATTGTTCAGAGCTTCTTGGGAACGACAGTCGTGATCCAACCTCCAGACGGATCGGTGGCTCCTGGTGCTATCCGCCAGTTTGTCTTACTTTATTTTATTTCTAACTATTAAATCTCTTTATTCTTCATCAAGTCTTATTTGACTGAAGTGCAGCGAAACACCAACCACTACGCCTAGGTTCAATTAGTTGAACCCGAACGCTCACGTTACCGACTTTCCTATTTCCTGTTCTTAATTCTTCCTTTATCCTCTAGATCGGTAGCCAGGTGAGCTAACGGAGGTATAGCTCGGTTGGTGAACGATCTATCTGGACTTCCCATTTCCAACTGCTGGAATGTTACATGTTCACAGTGGTGGGATGTTACATGGTGGCAGTTTGGGATGTTACATGGCGTCAGCGGTTGGAAGGATATTACACTATCCATCAACAACTTGACTATCACCATACATTCTACATCAATGAAAATCAAAACCTTCCATCTTTGTACAAAATTTGGCCTGAAACCATATTTCAAATACAGAATCCTCCAGAACTCAACATCAATTTCCTACAACAAAAGTATTCCGCATTACAACTCCCACTGTATTGATATCGTTCGCTCAGACAATTGAAAAATCAAGGAATAAATTGACACATCGTTGAATTTCCCCCGTTCCTCCCCTTCTCTAGAACGAGAGATAAATTCTATCGCGTTAAGGGAATTATTAAGCTATCTAGAAATATGTAAGGGCGTAGTGAAAACATTGACACTGTCAGATCAGTAGCTGTACTCCGTGTTTGATCTTAATGAACTATGTATGTAAAATGTCCCGATATTTGAATTGTTATAATGAGAAGTAGCCGACAGATGTTACAAGTGTTGATGTTTAAGGAGGTGTTTTGGTGAAGAAATCAACACTGCCGATAAGTATTTGGTTGAGAACTACGTGGAGTTGGAAATAAACTTCATGAATCTCGCCTGCCTGTTGAAATCAACTCTAGAGCCGAGGTCCGAAAATGTTTAACATTATAAGATCTTTTTAATAATTGCCAAAACAAATTACGATTTGAAATGAGGTTTATCGATTAATTTTCATAAATTTTCGAATTTATGAACTTATTGATTCAAAATTACGATTAATGAAAATTTAAAACTAAATAGAAGCTTCTACCATCCAAAGACATTTCGAAGTACAATGTTATGAGTCATGACTTAGTCTTAAGTACGCATTTATATTACTATGAAAATCTCGATATATATTTATTTTAATTCAACGCAAATCAAGAAAAATTATATCTATAATAACTAACGTTTTATTTGCTAATTACAGAAACGTTGAAAACATTTTTCATATCCGTTGTGAATTCTGCTTTGATGGAGACGTTTGAGAGCGACGCTTCGTTACTAAGGAAACGTTGTAGCCTGCATCAGTCCACAGCAAACGTCGAGCAGAAATGTTCGGGCAGATTCTCACCAGCAATCACTACAGAATTTGTAACTCTTTGCAATTAAATGAATACATAGTTGAGAAGAAATAAGCCATATGTTTCATTTCGAAGAAATCATCGTCATACAAAATTGCATGCTGCAGGTACGGCGCCTTGATGTAAAAGGTTTCATTATTGATGATAATCAGACAGAAAACTTATTTATCTTAATTTACAGGTGGCGCTACGACTTTCAATTAATGGCAGATATTAAATGAAAAATTTACCCACATTCTATTCAGCTGTACATATAAATCATCTACATCGCTAAGATCTACACGTGGCCACTGATAACTATGAGAAACCAGGTAAGTCCACACTTGTAACATTTGTCCGTAACTTCATCATAGTCTGTAAATTATCTCGAATTGTCCGTAATATTAGGTTTTATATAGTATCACATTGATATATAATAGTAGTGCCTGTTTATATTATATTCAGTTCGCACGTCAAATAATTTATATACAACATGGCAGATAACAAACTTAAATTAAAAACATCGTCAATAAACGACTTTAGAACAGTCATCAAATACTTTGAACAAAACTATGCGGAATTTCACACATTCCAAGTTAGAGACGAGAGAAAGTTCAGAGTTGTTATTAGAGGCCTTCACCCAAATTCTGATACAACTATTATATTAACTGAAATTAAAGAATTAGGATTTTCACCCGCCCAAATTCTACCCGTTATACATCCTGTCACAAAAGCAACGCTTCCCCTATTTTTCCTGGATCTTTCCCCTGACCCCAAAAACCATACTATCTTTGAAATAACTACTCCATACCACTGTAATGTAAAAATTGAACCTCCTAAACCAAAAAGATCCATTGTCCAATGTATAAAGTGCCAAGCCTTCGGTCACTCAAAAAACTACTGCCACAATCACCCCCGCTGCGAATCCTATCACCTCTCTTCAAAGTGTCCTAACCCAAAATCCTCTACCCCAATTAGCACCAATTGCAAAGGCCCACACACTCCGAACTACCGGGGCTGTCCACATTATAAATCGCTTCAAAATTTCTACAACAAACCCAACCCATACAAACCCTCTACCTCATCAACCTCAAACTGCACTCCCAACCACACAGCTCCCCAACCTACATCTAGTAAAAATAGCAATGCCCATTCCTAAGCCAGTATCCTAAAAAATCCCCCCTCTTCACAAGTACAACATCCTTCACAATTAACTTAGACCAAATACTACTATCGTTTTGCACCAAAATTGATAGCCTCATCTCCCTTATCACTCCAATTATTAATCTCCTTTCAACCCTATTACCCAAGCTTATTGAAGCTAAATAAATAAACCCTTATCCTCACAAAAACTTCCCCTTTTTCTAAATACCCACGAAATAGAAATCCTCCTTTTGTCCGAAACCACACTCACGCTCACCCACCGTCTCAACATCCATGGGTACAAAACGTATAGAGCAGACCACCCTGACTCCACCAGAAAAGGAGGATACGCTATCCTCATCAAAAACTCCACGAATCATAATGAGCTTCCTCCCATAACGACCAAAGAATTCCAATTAACACCAAACTTCTCTAACAACCAATCAATTAACATAGCCAGCTTCTACTCTTCCCCTTCTATAACTCTTCCACAATACTTTTGGTCTAAACTCCTAAATGGATGCCATTCTCCATTCATTTTAGGAGGCAATTTTAATGCTAAGCATCCCCATTTTGGATCCAGAATTCCCAATCCCAGAGGAAACAACCTATACAATTTTATCCTCCATAAACCACACCAAATTATCTTCCCTCCGGAGCCCACCTTTTATCCAAACAATGCAAGATCTCCAGATATCCTTGACTTCTTTATCTGTTTTAAAACCTCCCACTACTTTACGAAATCTTCAGTACTGCACGAACTTTCCTCAGATCACCTCCCTTATGTCGGCCATCTTAATCTTACTCTAATTCCACTCGCTTCTCCGAATATAAATAGCCACTTCATAAATTGGCAACGTTACACTTCTCTCATTGACCCACAAATAAATTTACAAATTCCTCTCAAATCTCCTTCCGATATTGACACAGCTCTTGACAACTTGCAAACAATCATCCTTTCTTCTGCATCAGATTCCCGCTTACCACCCACAACTAAAAAACGTTTGTCAATGTCCCTTAAACGCTATCATAAAAGACCTTCTGCACACAAAAAAATATTCCCGTAAAAGATGGATTGCATCTAAACACCCAGCTGACAAAACCCACTTTAACACTATTTCCCGACAGCTCAAACTAGCATTAAAAGACATCTTCGACGCAAACTACTTTAATCATCTCCAACAACTGAATTCCTCCGACTACTCCATATGGAGAAAAACCAAAACCCTAACCAAACCTCATTGTGATATCCCTCCTCTCAAACATCAAAACCAATGGTATACCTCTCCAGCCCATAAAGCTAATCTATTCGCAAACATTCTCACATCCCAATTCTCTCCAAACCAAACAATTAACTTTTACCACAATAACAAGATAAATAACACTCTCCTCCAACCTCTTCAACTGTCACCTCTACCTAAACTATTTAGTTCTCTCCTAGTCCGCTCAACCATATACAAATCTATCTATATAATAGCGTGTATATTTGTATCTATGTATGTATGTATTTACGTTGTTTTGTATACAAATTTTATCGCGTGGACAGAATTTAACAAAAATTGGTATATATATTCTGCCAAAATCGAGAACCGGTACTGTGGGGGTGAGAAACCCCTAGAATAAACGTGGAAATAATTATAATTGAAATAAGTTACGAATTAGTGTTAAATTACTGCGCGAGACGATGACGTCATAAGTTTTCAAGACATTGACGCATCCTAAATATAGTTCTGTATTTCGTATTGAAATAAAGCAAAAATATTTTGATTGAATAGAAAGTAAAATTTTTTCCAGTATTACTCATCGAATAGTAATAAAAAACAATACGAAACACTTTACTTGCGCAAAGTTAATTTGGAATAGTTAATTCCAACGCTATCTTTGATAAAGCCAATATGGCGCCTTATAATACATTCAAATGTGTGTCGGTCGAGATTTATAAAATTTCATAATATAACGTACTATTGTATCCTGTATAATATTTCAGAAGATAATAAGATTTGTCTGAGGTACGACTGCTGAATTATATGTTTGTAACTATAAAAGTATTGAAAGTGACGTACGGAACTCCGAAAGTTTTTATGGTCGTTATTCAATTAATGCACTATCAGTCAAAGGTATGTACAGAAATAGGAACATTTTAATTGAATTAAAAGTACAATTAATTATACTTTACGCAACGTATTTCTATAAATTTGTATAAATGTAAACAAATTATTGCGTGCAATTTGTGTCGTGAAACAAAAATTTGTGGTTAGGATAGCAGTATTTGTTTTCCATTTTTGGGAACGACGTTTTGATTATGACATTCTCTTTAAACCCCAGGGACGGTTACGGACGGGGTGGAATTTTTAAAACGTATTAAATCTTCGATATTAACGTGGAATAAATAAATGTCAGGGTCATTGACGTTGATAGTATTTCTACCGATGTTGTTTGTAAAATTTCAACCCCTTTCAGCGTGAGAGGGGAGAACGCTTAAAGGTTGGGGATTAAATATTCTAACATCCTACGACAACCGATATTTGATTCGGATAAATATTTTTAGGGGTCAAAGAGTTGATAATGTTTCTAGCAATTTGTATAATTTTAACCCTGTAGAGCATGATAAAGGAGAACCCTTAGGGTGGGTATGGAAGGGCGTTACAAGGAAATAACGGGAAGACAACCGAGATTGGAGTCAAAACCAAGGTTATGGATGTATCCGAGTTTAATTATGACAACCAATTTGCTCATTTAACCCCCAGGATTTGGGTGGTTAGGGGTGGACATTTGGAAACATGCAATCACGGCGGTTATTAGCGTAGAAAATTTTCAAGGGTTAATTAGATTGATTGTATTTCTACTGATGTGTGTGTAAAATTTCAACCTTTATCAGCATAATAAGAGAGCACGCTTAGGGGTGGGTGTGGAAATACTAAAACATGTCAAAACAGCTGATATTTGAGTCGGATAAATATTTTTAGGTGGGGGCGGATGGGGTGGTAAATTTGGAACATGCAAACACGGCAGATATTTGCGTTGAATAAATATTTTTCATGGTTAATTATAATACATGTATTTCTATTGATGTTATTTGTGTATGATTTCAACCCCTTTCGTCATGGAAAGCGGTGGACCTTTAGGAGTGAAGGGGCGTTTTATAAAATTAACGCAAAAACAACCGATATTCGAGTCAAATCTGGGTTACGGATGTCGCTGTGTTAAATTATGACAATCTGGTCAACGGGCGGGGTATTTGAGGGGGGATGTTGACGGGGATTAGCGGGGTTCGGGGGAGGAGACGGAGCTACAAACTTTGAACATGTTAACCGGCCGATTTTTGGATCGAATCAATATAATTCAATATCAACGGAATTAATCAAATCTGTGTAAAATTTCCACGTCTTTCTGGTTTGTGAGTGGTGCACCCTTAAGGGTTTAGGGTGTAGTGGCATTACATAAAAATTTCGCAATCACATTAGAGTTTGGAGTCTGAATTGAGGCTATGGATGTCACCTATTTTAATTATGACATTCAACTTGGCGTTTAACCCCCATTGGCGGGGTTGAACGGCGATGGAAATTATTTAAACATGTTAATCGAAATAGTTCCCTTTTCCTTAATGTAATAAAGCAGAAATATTTTCATTGACTCAAAAGTATAATTTTATCCATCAATAGTCCATCGAATGATAATAAAAAAACAATACGAATACTTTATGATCTTTGCAGAATGTAATTTGATTTTCGAGCCATATTAGTGACTAATATGGTGACCATTTGTTTACATTGTGAATCTAGCTAAGAATTTCATCAATTTAATCTTTGGTAATGTCCGAAGACTGAGGGACAATTATATCCTGCAGTACTCAAGGAGTATATTTAAGAAGAAATTTGGAGCTATGTTTGTTGCGAATGATGCAATAAAATTCAATGTATTTTATATCTTTTCAATTAATGCACCATCGGTCTAAACAATGTACGGAACAGTTAGATTTAGGTTAAATCACTTCTGACTTAAGATTAATATAGAATTAAATACTTTTTCGGTTTTATATAAATAAGTACACAGGCAACGCCGGGCACCCAGCTAGTTAAAAAATAAACACTCCGCCGGTCACGACCTTATCACTCCCCTCCACCTGAAAAACCTCCCTAAAAAAGCTTCAACCTTAATAACAATCATTTTCAATTCAATCATCCGTACAACATATTACCCAATAGCCTGGAAGCACGCACATATAATAATGATCCCAAAGCCAAACAAACCCAAATCCTGTCCCAATAGTTATAGACCTATCAGCCTCCTCCCCTCTCTATCCAAACTGTTTGAAAAACTACTTCTTCCCCTCCTTAGGAAAGAATTAACCCACTTCATTCCTTCTGTCCAATACGACTTTAGGCCCAAACACTCTTGCACCCATCAACTCTACTCAGTGACATCCTACATCAACAATTCCTTCGACACCAATAACTCGTGCATTGGTGCCTTTCTAGATGCAAAAAAAGCTTTTGATAAAGTACACCACAAATGTCTACTTTCCAAAATCAAAGACCCACTTAATGATTCCCTCTTCAGAATCCGTACTAATTATCTTACTAACCGCTCCTTCTCTGTCAAATTTAACAATACCATTTCAAATTCCTACCCTATTTTCACCGGCGTCCCCCAAGGCCCTTTCCTCTTCAACCTCTATTTTCACGACATACCTCAAAACCTATCTACTAAAACGGTACTTTTTGCAGATGACCTTGCCATACTCCTTCAAACATCCTCTCTAGACTCAGGCTCCAAAAAACTACAAATCGCCCTCAATGATATTGAAAGCTGGGCTAAAAAATGGAGAATCAAAATAAACCCTACCAAATCCACAATCATTCCCTTCATCCTTAAAACCAAACATTCCCTCAACCACTCCTTCTTTCTCAATGGCACCAAAATACCTATCCAACAAACTACACCAAACCTAGGCGTTATCCTTGATTCAAAATTATCTTGGAAACCTCACATAGCCCACATTACCTCCAGAATCAGCAACAAAATAAAACAACTCTTCCCTCTTATAAACAGAAAATATTCCATATCCCTTAGCATCAAAAGACTCCTCTATCTATCCGTAATCCGCCCCATATGGTCGTACTCATGTGCCATATGGGGCTGCACTGCCTATTCCCACTCCAACAAAATACAAACCAAACAAAACAAAATTCTCCGTTTAATACCAAATTCCCCTTGGTACCTTCGCAACTCAGTTATCCACAAAGAACTTGAAATTCCCCTAATCCTTGCCATAATTGAGAAATCCACCAAGTCCTTAATAAATAGCTCTATCGACCATCCAAATCCCACCATTGAGCTATTCTACAGTAACCCACCCCCTCCGTCACAAAATCGCAGACTAAAACTTAAACTCCCAATTGACGTCATCCTCCCCCTAAATCACTCTGGAATTACCTAACTCTAGCCCTCCTACCAACTGGCACTACATACTCCCTATAATAACCGCTCTTCCCATCTGCCCCATCACATCCTTAACGCTTCAAACATGTAGTTTCCCCAATGACCAGATTGATCGCTAACATCATGCCGGTTATATGTTATTATGCGGTAAACAAGTTAATCTGCTTCTCTCGTCTCTAACTTTCTAGTCCCGAAAATTCATAAGTTTCTCTTACTTAATTTTTTTATTTATCTCTGTACCGATATTTTCAGAGAAAAGCCAAATTATCAGAAAATGAAATATCAATATTTTAATATGATTTTATTCCTATACTGATATAGAGACGAAGGAATATAAATGATATTCTGGAGAGGTTTTTCTTGTTCTACAGGATCGAAGCGACATGAAAGTTATTGAATAAGGAAACAGTGACGTTATTTGCATAGAATTAAGAAACAATTCTCCGTATTTTATTATAATTATATATCATTCCGAGGATTGATGGATTAAAAGTTACATCTCTAGTTTTATTGCAATTGAACGCAGAATTTTCAGAAGAAATAACGGAATAAATAAATGATTGTTTTAATAAATGACAATCATATATCATATTAATTACTGGGTATTTTTAATATTCTGATAATTTAATAAGTTCATTAAAATCCTTTTTTTAGGGCAACAGGCTTCATGAGGGTAATCCACTTTGGGCAACTCCCCTTTAATAACATAGGAAGGGATTTGAAAGGGAGGATGTGGAAGGGTAGAGGAAGGTAGTCTAAAACAAGAGACAATCCCGAAATTTAAACAAGAAGATATGTTATTAAAATTTATTTTGTTTATGATAAGTGCGTTGTGAAAATGTATACTCAGACAACAAGTAGTTAGATCATATTCACTCCGTTGAATCTCAATGAAAGATCCATTAAAATTGCAGTAATATTAATCTAAGTCTCTTGCAGATATTACAAGTGTGGCCCTTTCATGTGGTGTGCGTTGGAATTCTTCGATGTGTGAAGGAGGGCTGCTTACCTGTTGGGAGTTATGGATGAGAAACTTCGTTGGATATAGACAATAAAAAGTTTCTTACATTCTCTTAAGTCACAAATGATAAATGCTATAACTTTTCATTTGACTATATTCTTAAATCGACATTCGCCACTAATATATATTACGAGCACTTATGAACGTAAACAGCCATATATATGAGAAACTTCGTTGGATATAGACAATAAAAAGTTTCTTACATTCTCTTAAGTCACAAATGATAAATGCTATAACATTATATTTGACTATATTCTTAAATCGACATTCGCCACTAATATATATTACGAGCACGTATGAACGTAAACAGCCATATTTCATATAGAAATAGTGACAAATATTAAAGTGTCTGAGCTGGAAATGTTGAAATTAGAAAGGTAAAAATTTCCAAGAATACAGTCAACAGAATAATGTAAATATAGATATTTCTTTTTCTGATAATTTGGATTTACTCTGGAAATATAAATAGAGAGATAAAGTTTTCGGTACTAGATCCCAGAAATGCAAACGTTATTGTCAATATTATATTGAAGAGATTTCATAAATTCTTCTTACACTCTCTCAAAATCATAGCAAATCCATTTTAATTACTAACTGAAAAACAAATCTAATAAAATGTCATATCTTATGAATGCCATTAATGTTAATGAAATACTAAACTAATCATGTTAAAATAAGTAAATACAAAAAATATATCATAACTAATATTAGTATTTCAGGTAACCCTGATCTTTTCCTGTTGCAATTCTAATAAGTAAATTAAAAGGTATGAGTTTATCCTCTATTTCCAATTACTAATATGTTTAATAACTGATTCTGCATCCATTCTAACGGTTGAGTCTATTACCATTATTTACGTATATAAGGTGATAAATTATTCGATAAATTCATGGATGTTAACGTCGTAGATATAGACAATAAAAAGTTTTATTCATTTTTTCACTCCAAAATCAGGTAGTAGTACAAAATTGCTCTCAAATGACATCTGCTATATCATTAGTCATTTTACTATATTCCTAGGCATTCACCACCAATATATATTACGAAAACTTAATAAAGTAAATAGTCCTAATTCGTAGAGAAATCCTGACGAATATTAAAGTGTCAGGGCTGTATTATAAGAAAATAGAATGGTAAATATTTCCCAGAATAATGTAAACAGTTCGACTTCTACACAGTAAATCAATGTAATTTATAGCTACTTGAAGTCCGGAGTGAATATAATATAAACAGACACTATTATTACATATGAATGTAATACTATTTAAAACCTAATATTACGGACAATTCGAGATAATTTACAGTCTATGATAAAGTTATGGATAAATGTTACAAGTGTGGACTTACCTGGTTTCTCTTAGTTATCAGTGGCCACGTGTAGATATTAGCGATAACTGCCGAGATGAATTGGACGTCGCAACACCACCTAGAAATTATTAGATAAGTATATGATATCTGATTGTCATCAATGGTTAAAGCTTTTACATCAAGGCGCCGTACCTCGAGCGTATAAATTTAACACGACGATATGATTTTGTCGAAATGAAATTTGTGGTTTATTTCTTCTCGAATATTGTTCATTTGATTGTATAACGTTAGAAGTTCTATGGTGATTGCTGGTGATAATCTGCCCGAACCTTTCTGCTCCACGTTAGCTGTGGACTGATGAAAGCTGCAACGTTTCCCTAGTAACGAAACGTCACTAACAATGCAGAAATCACCTAGGAGTTATCAAAAATATTTTTAACGTTTCTATAATTAGCAAATAAAACGGTTGTTAATATTTAACATTTTCTTGATTCGTTTTGAGTTAAAGAAAAATACACATTTTATTTTCATAGTAATATAAGTGCGTACTTAAGACTAAGTCATGTCTCATAACAAAGTATTTACAAATATCTCTGGAAGATGAAGCTTCTATTTAGTTTTAGAGAATGAAATCCTATGTTGATGTAATCGGAAGTTTCAATCAAAACGTTCAGAAATTCGAAAATTAGTCGTTAAACTGGTTTATAGTAGTATTTGTGCTGGGAATTATTCAAAGTAAACCATACTAACCGTATAATATTTTACATTATTGTAATTCAAATTTGTACCTTGGCAATAGAGTTGACTTCAGCAGGTAGGGGAGATTCATGAGGCCAACTCCACGGAGATCTGCAGTTAACAAATACTTATCGGCTGTGTTGATGATTTCTTCCCCAAAACACAACCTGAAATGTTCACACTTGTAGCATCTGCCCAAATAAATTTACCAATTACTGTCTACTCCGGTGTGGAGGCTATCGTTCATTTTGCTGCTCACTCTAAATTTAAGGAATGAGAGGATATAATGAAAAGATGATATTCTCGGTTATGTAGAGAACGTTAGATGTGTTACGGAAACTATTTAGGGATCGTGAATGTCGTCTGAGATTTGGAAACGAGGGCCTGAATGTGTGAAGTGGTAAGAAAATCGGTACGTATAAAGGCTTTCTAAAACATATTTTGAGAACATATTTATGTATAAAACCATTCTAGGAGCAACCGCCTAAAACACCTTTGTTACTAAAATAAAACTTGAAATTCTATTCACAGTATAGTGAAATATAATATTCTACTGGAATATTGGCACATTTAAATTACTTTATATAAATCAGTTTTCATTTTAAAATTCATAAGGTTGTTTACTGCTGTTTGGTGAGTTGCAATTCTTCATCATGTAATGGGCGGCTAGAATTGATCTTATATCGATAGTTTGGGGCATGAGGAATTGTTGTGTTCTCCTTGCATGAGCTGCATACCGGCTGCTGAGATCTGGAAATCAAGCATGAGTGGGAAACTGGAGTGCAGTGTTCGTATTCTGGCCTTAACAAATTGTTGCCTTCGAGATAGGGAGCGATATTCATTTGATGTTACTTACATTTTTGAGGATGACTCCACATTCTTCTGGTTTGACTGGTCTATTCCACTTTTCCGCCAGTTGATACACTTCAGTCCTTGCTGGTGCAGTATGGCAGGTTACGGGTTATTCCTTGATGATCAGCTTCCATCTTCGATAGATCTGTCCTGTCGGTAGCCAGGCTATAGTGATCTGGTTGCCGATTCCGTGTATTTTCACTATATTCTCTCTAATTCCATTTATGCAACCATTTCTGTACACCGTACTGGTTATTCTGTGCATTGTCTCCTTGGAGCCTAAGATGATGCCGTTGGCCTGCGGTGTTTCCTGACACAGTTCCGTCGCCATGAAGGTGGCGTATAATTCTGCTGTACTGATCGATGCATTATGGTTTATAGCGATAGATTTTTCTGTGCCTGTCGTAAATATAGCGCAACCAACTTTATTTGAATTTTTGGATGCGTCGGTATAAATGACTCTGGGAATATTATATCTCTGTAAAAACTGATAGACTTCAGCGTTCCAGTTTGTGATGTGTGGGTTGCTTACTTCAAGCTTATGTAGCGATGTATCAATAGGCGGTTCGTAAGGTGTCCATGTGCCGTAATGTTGTGGTCCATCTTTGGAAGAGTCATTACTTCTTTTCGCAATATATCCTTTAGTGTAGTATAAAACGCTGTTAGGTTTCTAGGTGGTTCTTTTTCTGCATGTCGGGGAGTGATGGTTTATTGAATTTATTATTGAGTTCGATGCCTCTCATACCTGGATCTCGTATCTAATTGCAATATCTTTTCTTCTGTGTCTAATGGAGATTTCGTTTGCCTCAAGTGTGAGTCTCAGTATTGGGGTGGTTTTATAACAACCGGCTAACAATCTCATTGCATCGTTTAATCTTAGCATTATTTTCTGTGCTGTCATATATGTGTTCTCCATATTCTATTTTTGCTCTGATCATTGCCCTGCGGGTGAGACTCAATAGATCCATCTTTGCTCCCCAGTTTTTAGCAGCTAGTAGCTTGAGGATTAATAGAAGTTTTTTTCTTTCTATGATTAGTTGCTCGATGTGAGTCTTGAACGTGAATTTGGAGTCCCTGAAAATTGACATAATCTTGTACTGTTTAACATATTCAATATGTTTGTCATATATTTTTATTGGTATCTTTATTTGCTTGTATTTCCTTGAGAAGAACATTGCAAGGGTTAATACTAAACCCCCCTTTTTCAGCTCACTGAGTCGCCTTGTTTATTGCCTCCTGCATCACTTCAGAGGGCAGCTTCATGTTGTTCCCTCTAGTCAGCAAGATGACATCATCTGAAAATATCAAGGTATCTATCGGGGGTTTGTTAATGCTCCCCATGTAATTTATGACTACCAGGAACAGAATGACGCTGAGGCTCGAGCCCTGGCTTATTCCGTTCTCGATTCTTTATTTATGACTGGCCATTCTCAATTCTGACCTTAATATATCTGTCTTCGGTTAGGTTTCTGGTACATTGTAGGATACTGTCACTTAGTCCGTATGTTATTAGTTTATTTAACCTTGATCTCCATGTCTTTTCGGATGCCTTGCATATATCTAACATGACAGCCAAGACATGTTGATGTTGGTTGAGCGCTTCCTTTATGTAGTTATCCAGGTATGTGCTCAAGGTCAACGATGAATGATCCTTTCTGAAAGCAAATAGCTTAGCGTAATACAGATTATTTACGCTGAGGTACCAAGTCAACATATTAGCAATTACCTATTCAAGGATCTTGCAGACGTTGGAGTTAAGGGCTATCGGTCTGTAGCTGCCTATATCTGGTTTTCATTCCTGATTACAGAATATGGATAACTATAGATCGTTTCCATAGCTCGGGAATTTGCAGATTTCGATTCGAATTTTTAATAGAACAGTTAGCGCTTCTTCCGGTAGATTATTTATCAGGATATTTGGAATTCGATCACTTTCTGCTGATGCATTCTTCTCATACCTATCTTTGTTTGATTTTTTGTTTCTGTTGAGTCTCTTTCGTTCCTTGCATTTATACATTGGAAATCCGCGGAGTGCGAGATAGTTGCTGATGTTTTGGCGAAGTTCCTTGCTAGACAGTTGGCTATGTCATTCAGATTAGTAAGCTTATCTCCCAGATCGTCTGTTTGCAAATTTATTTTGTGTTCATCTTCTCCTCCCTTCATACTACTGACAACCCCCCCCCCCCCCCCCCAGAGCTCTTTCTGGTTAGTCGAAGCATTCATCGTCTCTATTTTATCCCGCCCGGCTGTTCTGCAGGCCTTTTTTCATCTTTCGTCTAAAATCCGCTCAGTAATTTTGTTGTCCTTCTATATTTGTTGAGTTGTTGCTTATACAGTCTGTGTGCATTGTTGCATTCTGTATTCCACCAGATTTTGTAGTTTCTTCGCGAATTTGGATTGGGATTATTTTTCCCTAGTGTTTCATCCGCAGTTGAAGTAATGATTTCGCAAAACATCTCTAACCTTCTGTTTTTGTTGGCGTCGAGGTCATTGCGTTGTTCATTCAATTTATTCCTTATTGTATTCTTGAATTCCGACCAGTCGCTGATGTTAGTACGCTATCTGTCACAGAATGATGGGCTATCTGGTTGGAGAGGTATTTTTGTTGTTATCTGGACATGATCATTGTCAAATTGTAGACCATTCACATTTGTCTGAAATATGTACTACAAAGTTTTGCAGGTTTCCGTATTAAACTGTGCGTGATTGCCGTTGTTGTGGATGATCAAGTTATTGGAGTATGCTACCTCCTCGATTAAGTTTCCTCTGCTATCAGTGTAGCTCGAACACCAGGATTTGTTGTGGGTCTTAACGTGTCCTTGTAACATAAAGTTGGAACTAGCTGCTTGGTTATATCTTCGAGCTCGTGTTTGAGCACCGGCGTGCTTGGTGGGAGGTAAATGTTGCATATCACAAGATTTGTAGTCATGTGGAGATTTACAGCGACAGCTTCCAGTGCCGTTTTGACTTCGATATGTTCTGACAGGATATTCTCGTTGACATATATGGATGCTCCTCCATTTGCCGCAGTTGTTCATATGTTGTGCTAGCTATTGAAACCTTTTACAGTTGCAGCTTCTCCTGGTATAAACATTTTTTCCTGTACAGCTATCACCCTTTGGTTCTTAGCTTCTCTATTGCTCTTCCTGGATTAGTTTTCTTTTCAGTTACACTTTCAGTTCACTCGAGTAGCAGTCGTAACTTACTACATACTAATATCCATCTGGGATACTCTATTTTTTGTCTTTCCCAGAATACTAAAAATTTGTAGGTTGAGCCTCTTGGCCTCGCCCGTTGCACGATGGAAACACACTCGTTTGTTTCTGTAGCTCATTGCACGTGTCAACCATCACATTGTTGAAAATCAAAACATATTTGGTATTTGCTGTCATACATCTTTCTGAAGCCAAGAACGATCTTGTTAACACGTTAGGGAAATATATCATACATTTTTTAAGATAATATATTCTTCAACGTATTTCAACTTTTTCTTAACCTACCACGGTATTCGACAATTCCTGAAATCAGTTTTATACCGTAAGGTTCAGGATCGATTTTCTAGTTTTTTGACACTAACTCTCCAATTTTTATTAGATTTATTATATCGTTTGCCATCATATGCCAAGAATAGGAATTATTTTGATGTTTTATTGATTGAAATGGGATAGTGGGGGGGGGGTATCCAACAATGTGTCAATTTATTCCTTGATTTTTCAATTGGCTGAGAGAACGATTGCAATACAGTGGGAACGTTTTACAATACACTATCAACTTGTAAAAAGATGGTACTGCGGGAAATTTACCAGTTTTCAAGAACATTATTACTGTTGATGTTTTCCAAACTGGTGATAATTGGGACAAGGAGAGGCACGAATTGAAGATTCTGGTTAGGAAGGGTTCAATGATATTTGCTTAGTTTGTCAGAATTTTACGGCTTATAACGTCGAATCCAGTGCAGGTATTTCGGCCACAAGTACAGCTTTAAATACTTCTTCGTAAGTAATGGACGAGGATACAGAATGATCAAATTGATAATCAGGAAGTTTGGCTAAGACAAGTGCTGGGGGAATGTCATTTATATGGCGGCGATGAGTTATATTAAAGACAGACATCATGGAAGTAGGGGAAGCCACGAAAACTTTGACTTTACTAACGGTTCGGTTACATTGCCATTTGGGGTTTTAATCATGTATCTGTGATTGGCAGATATTCTCGTTAACCGTTACAACTTCTGCCGGAATGTTTCCCTGCCTATAGTCCAATCACTCAATCGCTGTTACCCACTGCCAACTGCTCCTGGCCCATCTGGCAGGTTGTTCGATGCTCTTGTTCGTTTATGCGATTCCACTTGGTTTTAAGGTCTGGGCGGTGCGTTCAAAGGATATACACGTCACTTCCTTATAATACCTTAAATAATGTGAGGTGTCAGAGTTTGATTCCAAGCATCGATTACCTTAATCGGAATATATCGATTACTGGCTCTGGAGAAGTTTTACATTAATCGTCTGTGTTAATTCCATTTTTTTTTATATATTTATAAAGTATTCATATTCCGATCAGTGATTTTTTTTTCGACTGAATAATGAGACAGTTGTTTTTAGTCTCCTCTCCATTTTTATGAAACTGGAACACCTTGTAATTTCTTTTGTCGTGCTTCTCTCTTATCGTTTTTGTTACTGTTTTTATGATGCCCTTAATATCTTAAGATCTTTTCACTTTTATTGCATGACCAACATTTCCATGTCTATATATCTTTTAAGTTTTTGCCTTCTAGGTTGTTTCTATGGAGTTTCTATGATCTTACATTCAAGATCCTGTGAATAATGGTTCTTCTTATTTCCATTGCACTCCGACGTTAGATCGTGACTAGGTCCAGCTGGTATTCATGTTCCTTATTCGTGGATTTGTTGAACTTCTTTCTTTTATAGTAAAATTGAATTCCCCTAAAAAATTTCAGACGTGTTTATTAGTGAGCAGTAAAGGGAAACATGGATAATGCTTTATAGGAATTAGTTGTGTCAGTAATTTTTGTTGGTGCGAGACGCAGTTCTCTCCATTGACCATGAAGTTGTAACATTTGTAAATAAAAATAATAAATAAGGAAGTGGAGGATAAAGGCATCAATATGTTTTACATGTTTAAGAGTTAGTGAGTTGTGAAGTGCGTAGTGAATGTAATTTATACAGCTCCTACTATTCAAGTACGAAGTTACGGACAAATGTTACGAGTATGGACGTACCTCATTTTGGTAACGTGGATTATGACACTAATTTAGACGTTGTAGTGTTACATGCAGCAAATCGAAGCTGAGCCATGGACTGCTATCAATATAGGATTTTTAATAAATCTTCATGATCTTCAAAATTTTCGATTTGTAAACGTCATTTGAAGAATTGTGCAGAACGACGATTGCCAAGAAACACTATGAATAAGTAGTTGTACTGTAATAGATTAAATCATTCAGTAATTTGTGTGCATATGCAAGTTTAAACTGAACATTTCAACGAAATATTGAAAGCAAACACTTAATGAATTTTAATGAAATGTAGTGTAGTGGAGAAGACAATTACAAAAATTTATCAATTAATTGTTAATAATATCCTATAAATAATAATAGTATTCAATCAAGTACGTACCTCATCTACGACTGCGTTTTAGCACCAGCCTGCAGAATCACAGAAAAGTCACAGGTCTTCGTTATATTCTCTTCAGTAACTCCCAACAGGTAAGCAGCCCTCCTTCACACATCGAAGAATTCCTCCGCACACCACATGAAAGGGCCACACTTGTAATATCTGCAAGAGACTTAGATTAATATTACTGCAATTTTAATGGATCTTTCATTGAGATTCAACGGAGTGAATATGATCTAACTACTTGTTGTCTGAGTATACATTTTCTCAACGCACTTATCATAAACAATATATATTTTAATAATATATCTTCTTGTTTGAAGTTCGGGATTGTCTCTTGTTTTAGACTACCTTCCTCTACCCTTCCACATCCTCCCTTTCAAATAACTTCCTATGCTATTAAAGGGGAGTTGCCCAAAGTGGATTACCCTCATGAAGCTTGTTGCCCTAAAAAAGAAGGATTTTAATGAACTTATTAAATTATCCGAATATTAAAAATACCCAGTAATTAATATGATATATTATTAAAATAATAATTTATTTATGCCGTTATTTCTTCTGAAAATTCTGCGTTCAATTGCAAAAAAACTAGAGATGTAGCTTTTAATCCATCAATCCTCGGGCTCCAATAATAATTATAATAAAATACGGAGAATTGTTTCTTTATTTTATGCGAATAACGTCACTGTTTCCTTATTCAATAACTTTCATGTCGCTTCGATCCTGTAGAACAAGAAAAACCTCTCCAGAATATCATTTATGTTCCTTCGTCTCTATATCAGTATAGGAATAAAATCATATTAAAATATTGATATTTCAATTTCTAATAATTTGGCTTTTCTCTGGAAATATCGGTATAGAGATAAATAAAAATATTAAGTAAGAGAAACTTATGAATTTTCGGGACTAGAAAGTTAGAGACGAGAGAAGCAGATTAACTTGTTTACCGCATAATAACATATAACCGGCATGATGTTAGCGATCAATCTGGTCATTGGGGAAACTACATGTTTGATGCGTTAAGGATGTGATGGGGCAGATGGGAAGAGCGGTTATTATAGGGAGTATGTAGTGCCAGTTGGTAGGAGGGCTAGAGTTAGGTAATTCCAGAGTGATTTAGGGGGAGGATGATGTCAATTGGGAGTTTACGTTTTAGTCTGCGATTTTGTGAAGGAGGGGGTGGGTTACTGTAGAATAGCTCAATGGTGGGATTTGGATGGTCGATAGAGCTATTTATTAAGGACTTGGTAGATTTCTGAATTATGGCAAGGATAAGGGGAATTTCAAGTACTTTGTGGATAACTGAGTTGCGAAGGTACCAAGGGGAATTTGGTATTAAACGGAGAATTTTGTTTTGTTTGGTTTATATTTTGTTGGAGTGGGAATAGGCAGTGCAGCCCCATATGGCACATGAGTACGACCATATGAGGCGGATTACGGATAGATAGAGGGGTCTTTTGGTGCTAAGGGATATGTCATATTTTCTGTTTATAAGAGGGAAGAGTTGTTTTATTTTGTTGCTGATTCTGGAGGTAATGTGGGCTATGTGAGGTTTCCATGATAATTTTGAATCAAGGATAACGCCTAGGTTTGGTGTAGTTTGTTGGATAGGTATTTTGGTGCCATTGAGAAAGAAGGAGTGGTTGAGGGAATGTTTGGTTTTAAGGATGAAGGGAATGATTGTGGATTTGGTAGGGTTTATTTTGATTCTCCATTTTTTAGCCCAGCTTTTAATATCATTGAGGGCGATTTGTAGTTTTTTGGAGCCTGAGTCTAGAGAGGATGTTTGAAGGAGTATGGCAAGGTCATCTGCAAAAAGTACTGTTTTAGTAGATAGGTTTTGAGGTATGTCGTGAAAATAGAGGTTGAAGAGGAAAGGGCCTTGGGGGACGCCGGTGAAAATAGGGTAGGAATTTGAAATGGTATTGTTAAATTTGACAGAGAAGGAGCGGTTAGTAAGATAATTAGTAAGGATTCTGAAGAGGGAATCATTAAGTGGGTCTTTGATTTTGGAAAGTAGACATTTGTGGTGTACTTTATCAAAAGCTTTTTTTGCATCTAGAAAGGCACCAATGCACGAGTTATTGGTGTCGAAGGAATTGTTGATGTAGGATGTCACTGAGTAGAGTTGATGGGTGCAAGAGTGTTTGGGCCTAAAGTCGTATTGGACAGAAGGATTGAAGTGGGTTAATTCTTTCCTAAGGAGGGGAAGAAGTAGTTTTTCAAACAGTTTGGATAGAGAGGGGAGGAGACTGATAGGTCTATAACTATTGGGACAGGATTTGGGTTTGTTTGGCTTTGGGATCATTATTATATGTGCGTGCTTCCAGGCTATTGGGTAATATGTTGTACGGTTGATTGAATTGAAAATGATTGTTATTAAGGTTGAAACTTTTTTAGGGAGGTTTTTCAGGTGGAGGGGAGAGATAAGGTCGTGACCGGCGGAGTGTTTATTTTTTAATTTGTTTATGGTTGAGCGGACCAGGGAAGGACTAAATAGTTTAGGTAGAGGTGACAGTTGAAGAGGTTGGAGGAGAGTATTATTTATCTTGTTATTGTGGGAAAAGTTAATTGTTTGGTTTGGAGAGAATTGGGATGTGAGAATGTTTGCGAATAGATTAGCTTTATGGGCTGGAGAGGTATACCATTGGTTTTGATGTTTGAGAGGAGGGATATCACAATGAGGTTTGGTTAGGGTTTTGGTTTTTCTCCATATGGAGTAGTCGGAGGAATTCAGTTGTTGGAGATGATTAAAGTAGTTTGCGTCGAAGATGTCTTTTAATGCTAGTTTGAGCTGTCGGGAAATAGTGTTAAAGTGGGTTTTGTCAGCTGGGTGTTTAGATGCAATCCATCTTTTACGGAAATATTTTTTTGTGTGCAGAAGGTCTTTTATGATAGCGTTTAAGGGATATTGACAAACGTTTTTTAGTTGTGGGTGGTAAGCGGGAATCTGATGCAGAAGAAAGGATGATTGTTTGCAAGTTGTCAAGTGCTGTGTCAATAACGGAATGAGATTTGAAAGGAATTTGTAAATTTATTTGTGGGTCAATGAGTGAAGAGAAACGTTGCCAATTTATGAAGTGGCTATTTATATTCGGAGAAGCGAGTGGAATTAGAGTATGATTAAGATGGGCGACATAAGGGAGGTGATCTGAGGAAAGTTCGTGCAGTACTGAAGATTTCGTAAAGTAGTGGGAGGTTTTAAAACAGATAAAGAAGTCAAGGATATTTGGAGATCTAGCATTGTCTGGATAAAAGGTGGGCTCCGGAGGGAAGATAACTTGGTGAGGTTTATGGAGGATAAAATTGTATAGGTTGTTTCCTCCGGGATTGGGAATTCTGGATCCAAAATGGGGATGCTTAGCATTGAAATCGCCTCCTAAAATGAATGGAGAATGGCATCCATTTAGGAGTTTAGACCAAAAGTATTGTGGAAGAGTTATAGAAGGGGAAGAGTAGAAGCTGGCTATGTTAATTGATTGGTTGTTAGAGAAGTTTGGTGTTAATTGGAATTCTTTGGTCGTTATGGGAGGAAGCTCATTATGATTAGTGGAGTTTTTGATGAGGATAGCGGATTTTTCTTTTCTGGTGGAGTCAGGGTGGTCTGCTCTATACGTTTTGTACCCATGGATGTTGAGACTGTGGGTGGGCGTGAGTTTGGTTTCGGACAAAAGGAGGATTTCTATTTCGTGGGTATTTAGAAAAAGTGAAAGTTCGTGGGATTTGTTAGATACTCGTCGGGCATTCCATGTGCATATGGAGAAGTTTTTGTGAGGATAAGGGTTTATTTATTTAGCTTCAATAAGCTTGGGTAATAGGGTTGAAAGGAGATCAATAAGTGGATTGATAAGGGAGATGAGGCTATCAATTTTGGTGCAAAACGATAGTAGTATTTGGTCTTAGTTGATTGTGAAGGATGTTGTACTTGTGAAGAGGGGGGATTTTTTAGGATACTGGCGTAGGAATGGGCATTGCTATTTTTACTAGATGTAGGTTGGGGAGCTGTGTGAATTGGGAGTGCAGTTTGAGGTTGATGAGGTAGAGGGTTTGTATGGGTTGGGTTTGTTGTAGAAATTTTGAAGCGATTTATAATGTGGACAGCCCCGGTAGTTCGCAGTGTGTGGGTCTTTGCAATTGGTGCAAATTGGGGTAGAGTATTTTGGGTTAGGACACTTTGAAGAGAGGTGATAAGATTCGCAGCGGGGCTGATTGTGGCAGTAGTTTTTTGAGTGACCGAAGGCTTGGCACTTTATACATTGGACAATGGATCTTTTTGGTTTAGGAGGTTCAATTTTTACATTACAGTGGTATGGAGTAGTTATTTCAAAGATAGTATGGTTTTTGGGGTCAGGGGAAAGATCCAGGAAAAATAGGGGAAGCGTTGCTTTTGTGACAGGATGTATAACGGGTAGAATTTGGGAGGGTGAAAATCCTAATTCTTTAATTTCAGTTAATATAATAGTTGTATCAGAATTTGGGTGAAGGCCTCTAATAACAACTCTGAACTTTCTCCCGTCTCTAACTTGGAAAGTGTGAAATTCCGCATGGTTTTGTTCAAGGTATTTGATGACTGTTCTAAAGTCGTTTATTGACGATGTTTTTAATTTAAGTTTGTTATCTGCCATGCTGTATATAAATTATTTGACGTGCAAACTGAATATAATATAAACAGGCACTACTATTATATATCAATGTGATACTATATAAAACCTAATATTACGGACAATTCGAGATAATTTACAGACTATGATGAAGTTACGGACAAATGTTACAAGTGTGGACTTACCTGGTTTCTCATAGTTATCAGTGGCCACGTGTAGATCTTAGCGATGTAGATGATTTATATGTACAGCTGAATAGAATGTGGGTAAATTTTTCATTTAATATCTGCCATTAATTGAAAGTCGTAGCGCCACCTGTAAATTAAGATAAATAAGTTTTCTGTCTGATTATCATCAATAATGAAACCTTTTACATCAAGGCGCCGTACCTGCAGCATGCAATTTTGTATGACGATGATTTCTTCGAAATGAAACATATGGCTTATTTCTTCTCAACTATGTGTTCATTTAATTGCAAAGAATTACAAATTCTGTAGTGATTGCTGGTGAGAATCTGCCCGAACATTTCTGCTCGACGTTTGCTGTGGACTGATGCAGGCTACAACGTTTCCTTAGTAACGAAGCGTCGCTCTCAATCGTCACCAACAACGCAGAATTCACAACGGATATCAAATATGTTTTCAACGTTTTTGTAATTAGCAAATAAAACGTTAGTTATTATAGATATGATTCTTCTTGATATGCGTTGAATTAAAATAAATATCATATATCGAGATTTGAAAGTAATATAAATGCGTACTTAAGACTAAGTCATGACTCATAAAATATGGCTTATTTCTTCTCAACTATGTAGGGTAGGGTTGGGTTTCAATCTCCACTCGGAGATCCATTCTCGTAGCGGTACTATGTACCTACATATGGAGGTCAAAGATTTATTGGGATTCATGTATGATGTCCAAACGACGGTATAGTTGTCAAACTGGAGAAGGTTATCTTTAATACCGGTAGGATGGGTGAGGTCATGACAATATATGTTGAAACGAATTGGAGAAACTATGGCTCCTTGAGTGAGGCAAGCAGGAGAAGTGAAGTAGGATTAGTATTTACCATTTATCCGCACAATTAAGGATCTGTCGTTTGGAAAGGTACGAATTTTAATTGGGATTTTTAAGTTTACTAGTTTGTATATGAGGGATTCTATCCAAACCTTGACATGGACATTTTTCACAGTCCACGAACTATCCTTTTAATAGCTTAAGCATCGCTGGATTTAAAGATGAACTAATCGATATTACGATCAAATAATCCCCAAGCTAATGGACACCCAAAAATGACGCATCCTCCCTCACAATACCTTACCATATGCACTTGGAACGCCAGTGGAGCTACCAATAAATACCACGAAATTAACATTTTCCTACAAAAAAACAACATTGATCTCCTGCTATTAACCGAAACAAAACTCATCCGCACACAGCCTTATAACATCCCAAATTATAAAACCTACAGACTACCAACTGCCTTCTATATCCTTCCCAGATCTGCAACTAACTCAAATAACACTCAACACAATCACTAACATCCACATTAACATCTCTTCATTCTACTTAGCTCCAACCAACCAAATTACATCTGACACCTGGAAAAAGCTACTCTCCTCCTGCGTTTCTCCCTACATAATAGGAAGAGATTAAAACGCCAAACACCCGAACTTCGGATCCAGAACTTCCAATACAAGAGGTAAAGACCTCAACTACATCCTCTCCAAACTCCATATCCAAATAATACATCCTACCGAACCAACTTACTACCCAGACTGCCTCAAATCACCAGACATACTAGACTTCATCTGACACAATACCACTCAATACCTTTCCAACCCACAAATACTCCACGAACCTACCAGTCATAGCACAGCTAAATCTATCCTTTCCTCCCAATACCACCAATCACATTCCACTTCTCTCAAATAATAGAAAATCTAACAATCCTCAATATCCAACTGAAGACGCCCTCAGACATAAACTTAGCCCTAAATCATTTACAATCTATCATCCTCACTTCTGCCGCTATAGCTACCCACCAAAAAGCACCAAAACCCCACCCAAAAAACCCACACGAAAACCAAATTGAAAACCTACTCAAAGTTAAAAAATCTTTGCGAAAACGATGGTACAATACCAAAAATCTCATAGTCAAACGCCAATTCAACGACGCCACCGGACAACTAAAAAAACTACTAAAAGAAACCAGCGACTCCAAACATTACAACTACATTCAACAACTAAACGCAGCTGACAAATCACTATGCCAAAAAAACTAAATATCTGACCAAAAAGAAAACTGACATCCCCCACTTAAAAAAGACAACCAATGGCACACCGCCCTGTCATAAAAAGCGAACATATTCGCCCAAATATGACTAACCAATTTTCCCCAAACTCCTCCTTTTACACCAATCACAATCACACCATTCAACACCAATCAACAAAATTCCGGCAGCCCCTACAAATAACCCCATCCCTAAACTTTTCACCCCTTCCCAAATCAAAACCTCAATAAAAAACTAAAAAACAAAGCCTCCCCAGGACATGACCACATAACCAACCGCCATCGGAAAGACAATAATCCTAATCACCTATATCTTCGATGCCATCCTTAGAACCACTTACTACTCAACCAAATTGAAACATGCCACCATACCTCTCTTGGAAATCCAATATTAAACACCTCCTCTCTAAAATTAACCTCAAATTCAGAACTTTATATCCTCTCCTAAACAGAAAATCCCCACTCACACTCAGCACAAAACGCCTAGTATATATCTCCGTAATTCAACTAACCTGGTCCTACGCCACATCCATACGGGGAGCAACAGACAAAACCAATTCAGCCAAAATCCAAACAAAACAAAACATAATCCTTCGCACCATCACTAACCCTCCCTGGTACCTAAGAAATTCCATAATCCTCCACAACATTAAACTTCCCCAAGTCAACTCAATAATCACCAAATCCGTAACCTCATTAATCAAAAGAACCTTCAACCATCCTAACACCATGATCCAGCAATTCCATAGCAATTCTCCCCCACTCCCACACACACGTCGCCTCAAGAGAAAACGCCCTATGGACCACATCCTTCCCCCAGATCACCCTGGCACCTCCTACCCACCCTATCCTCATACCCGCAGACCCTACCCACACATTCCATCCATCCCATCAAATTCAAAATTACCAGCGACCCCTCATAACTCAACAATGTATGCCCCTCAGACACCCAAATTAAACGACAAGAAAAATTTTGCAAAATTATGTTTATTGCTGGATTAGCTTAAGTGCCAAGTTCCCAGGTTAATTATGTACAGAATTTTAATTGTGTATACTCTAATACTTTATGTAACAACAAATAATCTTAAGATAAAAGTTTTGTCTAATAAAAAAAACACCGGTGGAGATAATTTCACCAATTTTACTTTATCTTTGCGACCAGAAAACTAACACCCAAAGGAGCGAGGGTGGTCGGAGGGAGATATTAAAATATACTAAAACATCCGATATTTGATTAGTTTATTTTTTTTAGGGATCAAAAAGATTGGGAGTTTTTACCGATGTTATCGGAGAATAATTTCAACCCGTTATAGCACCGCATTGGAGCGTCCTTAGGGGGTGGAAGTGGACGCGCATAACAAGGAAATAACGCTAAATAACCGAGTCAAATCCAATGTACTGAATGTCGCTGTTTTTATTTATGTCAACGAGAGTAACGCGCGAGGAAGGCGGGGTTTTTTGCGTCGAATAGATACAATGAGATTATTAAACCTTCTCTACACGATTACCAAGTATAATTTCCAACCCTTTCGGGAATTGGAGGGAAGCACACTAAAGGGTTGCGGGTGAGTTTCATTACATAAAAAAACTCAAAACAATTTAGATTTTTCTCAAATCAAGAGTTATAAATGTCGCTGAGTTGAATTAGAACATTAATTTCGTCAGTTACCCCAGGTGCGGAGGTGGACGCTGGTGGAAATTTTGAAACATGCAATAAATGTGGATATTTTCTCGAAAAAAATATTTTCTGGATTATTTAGATTAATACTATTTCTACTTCTTACGGTATTGGAAGGAAGCACTGTTAGCTTTAGGGATGGCGGGGACTAAAAGAAAAGAAAAACCGCGAGATCTATGTTATCGAGATTATGGGTCTCCCGGAATTTATTTAACAAAACCTGTGCAACGCGCGGAGAAGGGTGGGAGTGGAAGGGGACGGGCGGACGTGGGTGTTGGTAGAAATTTAAAAAAAACACTCGATATTTGCGTCGAATAAATATTTTTTTCGATTTCAATGTTTTTTATTATATCCAGGGTAAATTTGCAACGCCTATCGGCTTAGGAGGAGGGAACCACAAAGGGTGGAGTTCCATTACATAAAAATAACGCGACAAAACCGAGATAGGAGTGGAATACAAAGGTTATGGATGCCACTGAGATTAATCATTCACCTTGTAGTTTAACACCCACTGGTGGGGCGGAAAGGAGGTAGAACTTCGCTAACCTTCTAAACGGTCGACATTTGCGTCCAATATTTTTTTTCCATGTCATGAAAATTTATAATATTTAGGTAGATATTCTAAGTGCCTATTTTAAACCCCTATCGTCATGGAAGGTAGGACGGGGGTTGGAATATAAAAAATATATCCGGCCTTGTATTGAATAAAAATACTTTTTGTTTAAGCGGGGTTGGAAATTTTAAAAATTTCCCAACGCCGTAATATTTGTGGAATGAAACCATTTCAGGAATGGGAGGTGAACACATTTAGGGATAGAGGTCGAGTTGTGTTACATTTAAATAACGCAAAAACTACCTAGATGAAAGACAAATCGGGTTTATGGATAAATGATATCTTGGGCAACGCCGGGAACCCAGCTAATATGACATCTATGAGTTGATTATTAAAACATAACCATTGTCCGTTGTTTTTTCTTTTATAATTCGGCACTTTAAATGCAATAAATGCAATAAGAGATGTAAGTTTTAATCTCTCAATCCTCGGACTCCAATATTCATTAAAGTAGTATGCGCAGAATTGATTCTTTATTCTATGGGTTTCGATTTTAACCAGTTTCCCATTTGTGCATCCTATAGTAGCCAAATATTGCGTATATTTTTGCATGTAATAACACAAATACAATGAAAATTTTTTTTAATATATTAATCAGATATATAATATAGTCTCTTCGGGTATATATTGTAGTAATTAGTAATTAATCCATTATTATAATTATAAAGTTGGATTGTAGAGGACTTATTATTGGATATAAAGCATACGCCGTAACACATACGCGGCGACACAAAGAATGCATTGTTGGAGTTGAGAAAGCGGCACGCACTCAAAATCTACGAGACGAACAGTCAGTCAACGGCGAGAAGCGAAACGAAAAAAGTTGGACGGCAGACACAGATCAGGCAGACATCAATCCAGCAAATTCATAGTATAAAAAGTCTGCGGATCCCAAATTATGAGTAGGGCTATGTAGGAAGCCCAACGGCAAGATTTAATAGTTTAAATAAAACGCAAGTAAACAGTTTGACAGAGAGACTTATAAAATCGCAGTTTGGAAGCAGAAGTTTTGCTTCACAAACTGAACTAATTTTTCGTATCGAGAGACTTCAAGGAGATCTACGTCCGGAAACTGGCTCAGGGTGAGATAATCCAAGCTCCAGAATAGCAGAGATCCAGAGCAGCTACCGTGTGTTCGAATTCGAATGAGTAGAATCAGTGATATCTCCAAGTCGTGTGCACAGAAAAACCAAAATTGAGACCTGGGCGGCTGTAAGTAGTAAACTCTAAAATTGATTGTAAACCACTTTTTAAAAGATATGTCAGATCGTTCTTTAATTATTTAGTTTCTTTAATTATTCACTTCGTTAATTATTTACTTCTTTAATTGTTTAGTTATTTAATTTAAATTCAATCTTTAATCTTATTTTCGTCCGCAACAAAATTCGTCGTGGTTCAGACGAATTAACTTCAATAAAAAGCTAAATGTAATTATGATGATTGTATAAAATTCACCCATTTATCAAACCCAGATAAAGACCCTGAGATTCCAAATATTAATGTGTAAATTTAACTTCGTAAATAAATGTTGTGTTAATTGTTTCACTTAATAGTTCTTTTTATTTAGCCACTGAAATCATTTGTAGTTATTAATTTAATTATTACAATATACTTTGTACAGGAATAATTTCACTCTGTTTCCTTATATAATAATAAGTTTCATTTCGATTATACCCTGAATTACAAGAAAAATCTTTCCTGAATATCATGTATATTTCTTCGTCACTATATCAACATAGGAATAAAATCATATTAAAATATTGATATTACATTTTCTGATAATTTGGCTTTACTCTGGAAATATGAGTACAGAGAAAAAATAAAAATTTAAGTAAGAGAAACTTATGAGTTTTCGGGTCTAAATCCTAGAAATGCAAATGTTCATTGTCAATATTACATAAACGAGATGTCATAAATTCTCCTTACACTCTCTCAAAAACATAGCAAATCAATTAGTAACTTGAAATCTAATAAAATGTAACTATATCTTATGAATGCCTATAGGAGAGACTCGTGCAGGGTTAGGATTCCCGGAGCCGGGAGCAATAAGCCTGGTCTCCTAAACTAAGACTTTATTCCACCACGTGGTGCGACTCTGGCCGTTGTTCGGAAATACAGGTAATAGTCGCGCGAGAGCCGGGAACAGAATGGGCTCTCTCCGCGTGCACGCTGTAGGTGCTCGGTAGGGTCCCGTTACTTGGTGGGGAGCATTGTTTGCATCTTCTAACGGGACCCTCTTGCTCGCATGGGGACACGGAATATTCGTCCCCACACCAGCCACCCGTTAAGAGACGGAGTCAGGATATACGTTTTGTGCCAGAGTCGCATTACAATACAATAATAAATATATATGTTCATAATTTTTACAAAATAATAAACAGAATATTTACAAAAAAAAAATAATGTGCGAAATGTTCTACGGCGTGGGCGAGTAGCGGTCCGGGGCACGGGCCCGGCGACCCGAGCAAGTTGGCAGCGCTGCTAGGCGATGCGGGCGAGGCCAGTCTCTTTGCGCTGGCGTGGAGAGCGTCGCCTGTGGTGCCATCGGGCTGTCGTTCGTGGCTGCCGGCGGTATGCTGGGGGGCCCAACTGCTTCCTCTGGGCGCAACATGAAGGCCGGTTTTACCCTGTCCAGTGAAACTCGTGTTTCTCCGCGACTTGTATGCAACACGCAGGTTTTCTCGTCCCTGCTGACGATGCGGTAGGGTCCCGTGTAAGGCGTACAAAGGGAGGCCTTTATACCGTCGTCACGGAGAAAAGCATGGGTGCAAGTCGCCAACTCCTTGAACACGATGCTTCCTGGTCGGGAGCGTCGCGAAGCCGGTGTGGGCCGTATGTTTGTTGTTGCCTGGCGGACCCGCTCGATGAGTGACGTCGGGTCGCCAAGCTCGGGTTCTGCGGTGAAGAATTCGCCGGGCAGACGTAGCAATTCTCCAAACACCAGTTCGGCGGCTGATGTCTGCAGGTCCTCCTTGAAGGCGGTACGAATCCCGAGCATGACGACCGGGAGGGCGTCGAGCCAGGAGGCGCCTTCATGGCACATTATCGCTGCCTTCAGCTGCCTGTGAAGGCGTTCTACTAGCCCGTTAGCCTGTGGGTGGTACGGCGTCGTGGGGGACCTCTGCCAGCCCGTGTACTTCCCCAGTGCCTGAAAAAGATCGGACTCGAACTGCCGTCCTTGGTCCGTAGTAACACGCTCTGGGCAGCCATAGCGCGAGATCCAGCCGTGGAGCAGGGCATTGGCCACATCTTCTGCTGTGATTCGCTCCAGTGGATAAGCTTCTGGCCAACGCGATGCACGGTCGATCGCTGTCAGGAGGTATCGGTAAGAGCCTACTGGCGGCAGTGGACCCTCGATGTTAATGTGTATGTGACGGAAACGAGCTGACGGCGTCGTGAAGTCTCCCAGTGGCGTGTGGACGTGCCGTGTAATCTTCGCGCGCTGACATTGCAAACACGCCCGAGTCCATACGCGTATGTCTCGTTTAACCCCGGGCCAAACGAAACGCGACGTGATCAGCCAGGATGGCTCATGCCGTGGACCTCGTCGAATACCTGTCTGCAACTTGGAGCTGGGACGAGTAGGCGTTGGCGACCCGTCGATACATCACATAACACCCGGAGGTCGAGTCCTGGGACATCGACGTGGCGGAGCTGGAGTGCTGTGCTCGCGTAGCTCGTCGTCCTCGGCTTGCTGCTGGGCGATGCGGCTGTGATCCACCGGGCTATTGGCTGCTGTCAAGGCCTCGACGCGGGATAACGCGTCGGCGACTATGTTTTGGGCCCCATTGACGTGCCGAATGTCCGTGGTGAACTGCGAGCTGTACGTCAGGTGGTTCCTCTGAACGGGCGGGAACCTCTCGTTCTGCTGCTGATAGGCAAAACATATTGGCTTATGATCAATAAATATTATTGTGTGTTGAGCCTCCAACGCGTGACGAAAATGCCGGACCGCCAAAAAGATGGCGAGGAGTTCCCGATAATATGCCGGCCACTGTGTTAGCTCCGGCGTCAGCTTCCGGGAGAAGAAACCCAACGGTTGCCACGCTCCTCCCACTTGCTGCTGCAAGCTGGCGCTGACTGCATTCTGCGACGCGTCGGTGAAAAGCCCGAGCTGTGCCGTCGGGTCCGGGTGAGCCAGCATCGTTGCGTTGGCGAGCGAGGCCTTGCATTCCTCGAAGGCTGCTGTACTGAGTGGGTTCCAGGGCACAGAGTGGGTGTCGCGGAGACCTGAGAGAGCCTCCTGGAGCTCTGTTTGATGCGCCGCTGCCTTGGGAAGGAAACGACGTTAGAAATTTATCATTCCCAAGAAGCGACGGAGCCCTCTGGCGTTGGATGGGCGCTGGAAATCGCACAGTGCGGTGACACGTTCTGGTACGGAGCTTAAGCCTTCCGAGGAAACGTGGTAGCCGAGTAAGGTTACGGCCTGCTGGCCCAGCACGCTCTTTTCCACGTTGACGATTATGCCGTGCTGCGACAATCGGCGGAAAACGGTTCGCAGGTGTTCCCGGTGCTGCTCTGGAGACGCGCTGTAGATTAGAATGTCGTCGATGTACGGGAAGCAGAAGTCCAGCCCCTGTAACACTTCGTCCATAAACCTCTGGAACGTTTGTCCAGCATTTCTTAGTCCAAAGGTCATGAACGGGAATTCAACATCCCGAACGGCGTGGTTATGGCCGTTTTCGGGATGTCCGTCGTGTGCACCGGAATCTGTGTGTATGCCTTAACGAGGTCGAGGACAGAATATATTTTGCTTCCTCGAAGGCTCATAGCAAAGTCCTGTACGTGCCGAACGGAATACCTGTCTGGGACGGTTCGCGCGTTCAGCGCGCGACAATCACCGCATGGGCGCCATTCTCCGTCCTTCTTCTTAGGCACGAGATGCAGCGGCGATGCCCACGGGCTCTTCGATTGTCGCGCGGTCCCGTCGGCGAGCATGCCCTCGAATTCTGCCCGTGCGATGTGGAGCCGCTCCGGTGCCAGGCGTCGTGGTCTACAGGAAACTGGGGGCCCTGGCGTCGTCCGGATGTGGTGAACCGTGGTGTGACGAACAACGCGGGGCGCGCCGGCCGGGCGCGTGAGCTCCGGGAATTGGCTCAGGAGGTCCTGGTATGGCGAGCACGTCGTCAGCACCCTGACGCTGGGTTGCGGCGATCGGTCCTTATACGCGCTTACGACGCGGCCCGTCGTCCCGTCGAGCAGGCGCCCGCTTCGACAGTCCGGTAGAAGACCAAAGTATGCCAGGAAATCAGCGCCGATTATTGGCAACGCGTCGTCCGCGATGACAAAACGCCATACGAACACCCGGTGCAGCCCCAGGTCAATTTGCATGGATAGGCAGCCGTACGTGTTGATAGTACTGCTGTTCGCGGCGATGAGCTTGTAGTTGGTGGCCGCGCGCTGGCCCTTGAATAGGTTGCGCGGGAAGCAACATAAGTCGGAACCGGTGTCGACTAGGAACCCATGTCCGCTGGTGTGGTCCCTAACGACGAGACGGCGTCCATTGGATGGGCAGCCGGCAGCTGCAATAACCGGCCGCCTTACTCGTTTCCCTGGGTGTAGCTGCACGGGGGTTCGCAGCGTTGAGCCCGGCTACCGAACCGTCTGTGGTACCAGCATTTCCCGGTGCTGACGTTGTCGCGGCGGCCACGCTGTTGTTCGGGGGCTGGCGGCCTTCGTTCGCCTCGTAGGGCTGCGACTTCCGCGGTGAGCGCCTCCAGGCGCTGCTCGAGGCTAGGGGCTGATGGGCCGTGGAGTTCATCTGCCTGACTGGTGGACTGTGAGCTCGTGCTGGCAGCGTGGACGTGCGGTGGAAGACCGGGTGGTGGAATCTCCATAAGCCTGTCAGCGATTTGGGTGGACGTGGCGAGCGGTGCGTCTATATGACTTTGGACCGCGACATGAACGTAGGTCGGCAGGCGCTGCAGCCAGAACGTCCGCAGGAAATCGTCCGACACTTGAGTAGGCCCTACTAAACTGCGGAGAATTTATTCTGTAAAATACACGGATGAGAAACGTTGTTTGATTTACACAATAAATAGTTGTATTCATTTTTTTCATTCCTAAATCAGGTAATAGTAGCAAATTGCTCAAAAATGACATTTGTTTTATCATTACTCATTTTACTTTCTTCGTATTTCAACATTTATCACCTATATATATAACGTGGGCTTAATAAAGTAAATAGCTCTAATTCTTAGAGAAATGTGGATAAATATTAAACTGTCAGAGCTGTAATATGAGAAATTATAATGGTAAATATCTCCCAGATTAATGTAAACAGTTCTACTTCTACACAGTAAATCATTGAAATTTATAGCTACATGAAGTGCGGAGTGAATATAATATAAACAGAGACAATTATTATATATCTATATGATACTATTTAAAACCAAATATTACAGACAATTCGAGATAATTTACAGTCTATGATGAAGTTACGGACAAATGTTACAAGTGTGGACATACCTGGTTTCTCTTAGTTATCAGCGTCCACGTGAAGATCTTAGCGATGTAGATGATTTATATGTACAGATGATCTGTGTAATTATCATCGTAACTGCTGAATAGAATTAGAGTAAATTTTTCATCAAACAGCCGAGATGAATTGTTCGTCGCAGCGCCCCCTGTAAATTAATATTTTTTCATTTAATAAGTATATTGTTTCTGATTATCAACAATGATTAAACCTTTTACAGCAAGTCGCCGTATCTTGAACGCGTACTTTAACATGACGATGTGGTTTTGTCGAAATGAAACTTGTGGCTCATTTCTTCTCGATTATAACCTGCCTATCAGAATAACACTAATGCTGCTGCTGATGAAGTGCGTAGTGAATGTAATTAATACATCTCCTAATGGTCAATTGCTCAGACGCCGAGTAATACTAATCCAGTACGAAGTTACGGACATACGTTACAAGTGTGGACGTACCTCATTTAGTAGCGTGGATTATGACACTAATATAGACGTTCTGGTGTAGCATGGAGCAAATCGAAGCTGAGCTTGGTATCAATATAGGTTCTTGAATTAATCTTCAGGATCTTCAAAAATTTCGATTTGTGAACGTCATGTGAAGAATTGTGCAGAGCGATGACTGTAAAGAAACAATATGAATAAATAGTTGTGCTGTAATAGTTTAAATAATTGAATAATATGGTTGCATATGGAAGTTTAAACTGAAACATTCTACAACATATTAAAATCAAACATTTAATGAATTTTCTTGAATTGTAGTGTAGCAGTGAAAACACTTACAATAGCAATTCATCATATATTTATTAATATAATATGAATAATAATAGTAGTCATAAAATAGTATTAAATTAACTACGTACCTCATTTACGGCTGCGTTTTTAGCACCAGCCTGCAGGATCACAGATGACACTGGTATTCGAATTATTCTCTTCAGTAACTCCGAACAGGTAAGCAGCCCTCCTTCACATCATCAAGCTTTCGAAGAATTCCTCCGCACACCACCTGAAAGGGCCACACTTGTAACATCTGCCAGAGACTTATATCAATATTACTGCAATTTTCATGGATATTTCATTTAAATTCAACGGCGTGAAGCTCTACACGGTCCCTAATCTGATCTAACTACTTGTGATCTGAGTATACATTTTCACAACGTACTTATCATAAACAAAATAAATTTTTATGAAATATCTTCTTTCTTGAAGCTCGGGATTGTCTATGGTCTTATATGTCCGTGAACTGAACTGAAGAAGGTGATATTAATCTTGAAGTGTCCTCAAAATCTACGGAATTCAGTTGGCATGACGAATATTTCGAAGCTTTTCAAACTCCCTAGTTGCGTTGATCCGTGTTCTTGTGTGTCACGTTCGTGGGTTTAAGACGCATCTTCGTCAACAGTTGTATGTGAATATTACTAAATGCATGGTGGAGTAGAAACAACATCATCTTTAGGAAAATATTCCATACGAATGTAAAAGTCGAATTGTAAATAGAAAATTTAAAAGATTTCTCATGGAGAAGCAGAACTGTTATATTTATAACTTCGAATATTAAAGAATGGATTTTAATGAGCTTCTTAAATTATCTTAATATTAAAAATACCCAGTAATTAATATGACAGTTTAAATTCCTTAAACATAATCATTTATTTATTCTGTAATTTCTTCTTCTGATAAATTAGCTTTCAACTGCAATAAAACTAGAGATGTAAATTTTAATTAATCAATCCTCCTACTCCAATATTAATTATTGTAATATGCGCAGAATTGATATTTATTCTATGGGTTCGATTTCTACCACTTGGCAACCTCTTTCGGCATGGGTAGCGGAAGACCTTACGGGCAACGCGCGTGGGTGGATGAGGGTTGGCGGGGGTGAGAGGGTCTGGGCGAGGAAAGAAAATTTCAAACATGCTAACCAGCCGACTTTTGCGTCTAATCAATAAAATCCGGGATCAATAGAATTCGTCAAATTTCACTACATGTTCTCTGTGTATAATTTCAAACTCTTTCAAGCGTGGGAATAATGCACCCTTAAAGGTTGGGGTTGGAGTGGCATTACATGAAAAAATACGCAAACACTTTTGAATTTGGAGTCGAATCCGAAGTTATATTTGACAATGTGTTTAATTATGACATTAAACTTACAGTTTAACTTGACCAAATGTGGGTGAACCGGGGTGGTAATTTTCAAACATGTTAAACAGCTTATAAATATTTTGTGTTTTACTGGGATTCTTAAAATTTCTCTATATGTTCCATGTATATAATATTAACCTCTTTAGGGATTTGGAGTAGATCACCCTTAAGGGAGGGGGTGGAGTTGTATTTATATTAACATAACGCAAACAAAATCGAGATTGGATTCAAATCCAGGGTTATGGTTGTCAGTGAGTTTAATTATGATAATTAAATTTACGTTTAAGTCCCCCAAGCGGGGGTGGTTAGGGGTGGAAATTTTCATACATCCTAACACGGCTAATTATTGAGTCGGATAAATATTTTCAAGGGTAAAAGTAATTAATAGTGTTTGTACCGATGTATATGATTTCAACGTTTTATAACACCTGAGTTAAATTGTAACATTCAACTAGCAATTAACCTCCTAGGGACGGGGGTGGTCGGGGTTGGAAATTGTTAAACATGTTAATCTACCGAATTTTTCGACGACTAAATATTTTTCTGGATCAATTAGTTTCTTAAAATTTCTCTACATATTCTCTGAGTATAATTTCAATACCCTTACGGGCTTAGGAGTAGAGCACCCTTAAGGGCGAGGTTATAAAAAGATACGATAAAATAGCACGAATACGACCGAGATTGTAGGCAAATCCAACGTTCTGGATGTCGCAGACTTAAATTATATTTAATTGGCACTGTAACCCCAGACGGACCGGGAATGAAAATTTCCAAACATGTTATACTGTCATATTTGCGAGGAATGAATATTTTTCAGGGTTACTTATACTTTTAGTATTTATACACATTTTATGTTTTTGAAATTTCAACCTCTAGCGACATGAGTGGGAGTAAATATTTTGAAATAAGTAAAGCTCCGAATAAATATATTTCTAGAATTTCACGATACGTTTTCCGAGTTCAAATTAAACCCCTTTCGGGATTGGGAGGGAGCTCACCGCAGGTGTTGGGGGTGGACCGTTGTTACAAATAAATAACGCGAATAAAACCGAGATTAGAGTCAAATACAAGATTATGATTGTCGCTGAGTTTAATTATGACATTTAATTGCACATATAAGTCCGAAGTATGAAGGTGGACGGCGGTGGATTTATTGAGACAAGAAATCCCGACTCATATGAGAGACGAATTAATCTTTTTCAGGGTTAATTGGATTTTCAGAATTTCAACCCATGTTATGTGTGTAAAGTTTAAACCCTTCTTGCGGAACGAGGGCTGAGCATGTTTGGGGATGGAGGTGGAGGGAACTTACAAGAAAATAACCTGAAAACAACCAAGATTCGAGTCAAATCTAAGGTAATGGATGTCGCTGCGTGTATTTATGACAATCTACTCAATTGCGCGAGGGTTGGGAGGAGTTGGGCGGTGGTGGGCGAGGGTTCGATATCTAAAAACATGTTGACCGGCAGTTTTTTGCTTCGCATAAATATATTTCGGAATCAATGAAATTAATAAAATTTCTCTATATGTTCTCCGTGCTTAATTTCAACCCCTTTTGGGGAACTCCCCTTAGGGGTTGTAGTGCAATTGTATTACATAAAATTAACGGAAAAGCAATCGAGATTGGAGTCGAATCTAGGGTTATAGATGTCACTGATTTTGATTATGACATTTAATTGGCCGTTTAATCCGCAGGGCTGCGAATGGACCAAGTGGAATTTTTCAAACATGTTATTTCATCGATATTATCGAGGCATAAATAAATGACAGGGCCATTGACGTTGATAGTATTTCTATCGATGTAAAATTTCACCCCCTTCAGTGTGAGACGGGTGCACGATCAGGGTGGGAGTTGAAATATTCTAACATTTTAAGACAACCGATATTTCAGTCGAATAAATATTTTTAGTGGTCAAAGATATTAATAGTGTATTTACCGATTTTATCAGAGTATAATTGCAACCCCTTACAGCATGGGAAAGGAGCATCTTTAGGGTGGGTGTGGACGGGCATTACAAGAAAATAACGCGAAAGCAACCGAACTTAGAGTCAAATCCAGAGTTAAGTATGTCGCTGAGATTAATAATGACATTCTATAGTCTATTAAAACCCAAACGTCGACGAAGCTGAAATTTTTCGAACATTATAAACGGTCGATATTTGCATGGAATAAATAGTTTTCAGGGTTAATTAGGTGTATAGTACTTCTACCGATGTTGTGTGTGTAAAATGTTAACACTTTGCGTTATGAGGGCAAAGCATGCTTATGGGTGGGGTGGTGGGGGTTACAATAAAATAACGCGTAAACAACCGAGATTCTAGTCAAATAAAAGATAATGGATGTCACTGAGTTCATTCAAGACAATCTGGGTAACGTGCGGGGGTGGGCTGGGATTGGAGGGTTTGAATAGAAGTGGTTGGAAGGAAGTAGTTTTAAAATAAGTTAACTGGCTGAATTTTGCTTCGAATAAATATATTATGAAAAAATATACTATGAGATTCATAAAATTTCTCTACATGTTATTCGCGTGTTATTTCAACTTCTTACAGCATTGAGAGGAGTGGAAGAAAATAAATTTACCCAAATATAATCGAGATTGGAGTCGTAACCAGAGTTATGGTTGTTAATTAATTTATTTAAGACATTAGACTTACCGTTTAAATGCCCCAACGAGAGTTTGGCGGGGGTGTAAATTTTCAAACATGTTAAACGGTTGATAATTGTGTGGAATAAATATTTGTCATAATTGACAGTATCTCTACCAATGATGTTTGTGTATAATTTCAACACCTTTCGGCATAAGAAGGTAGGACGCTTAGTCCTGGGGATGGAGGGGTGTTTTAAGAAAATAACGCAAAAATAACCGATTTTCAAAGCAAATCGAAGTTATTGGATGTCGTAAAGTTTATTTTTAACAATTAGGCACCGTGAAAGGTTTGGTTGGAGGTGGGTGGGGTAGAAAAATTCAAAATCAATAACCTGTCGTTATTTCCGTTGAATAAATATTTCGCAGGATCTAAGACCCTCATAATACTTTTTAATATATGCTGTGTTCAATTGCAACATCTATTGGCTTCGGATGAGAGAATAATGGTCGGTTGAATGGAGCTGAATTTCATAAAAATAGCGCAAAATACCTAGATTGGAGCCTAAATCATGATTATGGATGTCGCTAAGATTAATTATATTAAAATTACAGTTTAGTCCCCACGGTTGGGAAAATACTAGCAAATATTAAAGTGACAGCGCTGTAAAATGAGAAATTAGAAAAGTAATAATGTAAACAGTTTTACTTCTACACAGTAAACCAATGTAATTTATAGCTATTAGACGTGCGCAGTGAATATCATATAAACAGATACTACTATTACATATCAATGTGAAACTATTTTTAACCTAATATTAAGGACAATTCGAGATAATTTACAGTTTATGATGAAGTTCCGGACAAATGTTACAAGTGTGGACTTACCTGGGTTCTCATAGTTATCAGCGTTCACGTGTAGATCTTAGTGAGGTAGATGATTTATATGTACTGCTGAATAGAATTAGGATAAACTTTTCATTTAACATCTGCCATGAATTGAAAGTCGCAGCGCCACCTGGAAATTAAGATTGTTTCATTAAACAAGTAGGATAAAATGAACAATGATATTTTAGGTTATGTAGAGAACGTTTGATGTTTTACAAAAATGGTTTAGGGATCGTGAATCTCGTCTGAGATTTGGAAAGGAGGCCTTGAATGTGTGGAGCTGTAGGAAAATCGGTACGAATTAAGGCACCGAAATGTGAGCAATGCTTTCTGAAACATCTTTAGAGTACATAAATTGACATTTGACAATGTAGAAACCCATTCTATGAAAAACGGCCTGAAAAACTTGGAATTCTATTCTACAGGCTAGGAAAATCTTCGTCCTCACTGTAGTCAGAAATTTGTGTGGATAATATCGGGGAATATCTTATCTTAGGGACTTGGGCGCTCATGTTTTCTTTGCTTCTTCCCACTTGTGTCTCACATGACTGGTTGCTAATACTATTGCTTCACACATCTATGTTTGCTACTATGAAAGTGCAGGACGAAGTTTTTGCAAAGTGCCGAATCAACCTTCGCTCTTCGGCGTGAGATATATTCTAAAATTTTTGTGGTGAAACTGGAACACCTTGTAATTTCT
Source organism: Zhengitettix transpicula (assembly GCA_037074705.1). NCBI lineage: Eukaryota > Metazoa > Arthropoda > Insecta > Orthoptera > Tetrigidae > Zhengitettix > Zhengitettix transpicula. The sequence continues at coordinate 179,304,761 of CM073591.1, read as the reverse complement.
TTTGTCGTGCTTCAACGAATCTCTCTTATCGATTTTGTTACTGTTTTTATGATGCCCTTAATATCTTAAGATCTTTTCACTTTTATTGCATGACCAACATTTCCATGTTTATATTCTGCTGCGAGTTGTTGCCAATTTTATCAATTTAAGCTATATTTATAAAGATAATAAATAAGTAAGGGGAGGATAAAGGCATCAATATGTTTTACATGTTTAAGAGTGAGTTGTTAAGGGAAATATATAATTAGTTCTAGGATACTTCTTTTTGGGAATTTGTTCTGTTGGTAATTTTGGTTGGTGCGCGACACAGTGGTCAATGAAGTCGTAACATTTGTAAATAAAAATAAGGGGAGGATAAAAGCTTCAATTTAAGAAGTACTAAAAAGTGTTGGTAAGAAAAAGGTCTCCTAGATATTATAAGAGAAAGGAAGATTAAATGAATAGGCTAAGAAGTGAGACGTGACTGCTTACTAATGGTACCTATGAAAAATCTAGTTATAGGTAAGAGATGAGGAGACACAAGGTAATAGCTGATATCAAGGAAGCGCAAAATATCAAAAATGTAGAGGATGGTGAAAGAAAGGAGATAATAGACAGATACCACGTGAAAACCACTCTATCAGAAGAACACTAATTCTGCTGATGATGAAGTGCATAGAGAATGTTATTTATACAGCTCCTACTATTCAATTGCTCAAAGTAGTTTCAAATGTAATCGCTAAAACATGTTAAAAGGTAATAATTAGGATGCCGAGTAATACTAATGAAATACAAGGTTACGGACTAATGTTACAAGTATGGAAATACCTCTTTTTCGTAGCGTGGATTATGACACTAAATTAGGCGTTGTAGTGTTACATGCAGAAAATCGAAGCTGAGCCATGGAGTGCTATCAATATAGGATTTTTAATAAACCTTCATGATCTTCAAAATTTTCGGTTTGTAAACGTCCTTTGAAGAATTGTGCAGAGCGACGACTGCCAACAAACACTATGAATAAATAGTTGTACTGTAATAGTTTAAATATTTGAGTAATTTGTGTGCATATGCAAGTTTAAACTGAATAATTCAACGAAATATTGAAAGCAAACACGTAATGAATTTTATTGAAATGTAGTGTAGTGGAGAAGACAATTTCAAAAATTTATCAATTAATTATTATTAATATCCTATAAATAATAATAGTATTCAATCAAGTACGTACCTCAACTACGGATGCGTTTTTAGCACCAGTCTGCAGGATCACAGAAAAGTCACAGGTCTTCGAATTATTCTCTTCAGTAACTCCGAACAGGTAAGCAGCCCTCCTTCACATCATCAAGCTTTCGAAGAATTCCTCCGCACACCACCCGAAAGGGCCACACTTGTAACATCTGCCAGAGACTTATATCAATATTACTGCAATTTTCATGGATATTTCATTTAAATTCAACGGAGTGAAGCTCCACACGGTCACTAATCTGATCTAACTACTTGTGATCTGAGTATACATTTTCACAACGCACTTATCATAAACAAAATAAATTTTTATCAAATATCTTCTTTCTTGAAGCTCGGGATTGTCTATGGTCTTATATGTCCGTGAAATTTCTTTTAGACGATGAACTGAAGAAGGTGATATTAATCTTAAAGTGTCCCCAAAATCTACGGAATTCAGTTGGCTTGACGAATATTTCGAAGCTTTTCAAACTCCCTGGTTGCCGTGATCCGTGTTCTTGTGAGTCACGTTCGTGGATTCAAGACGCATCTTCGTCAACAGTTGTATGTGAATATTACCAAATGCATGGTGGAATAGAAACAACAAAGTCTTCAGGAAAATATTCCATACGAATGTAGAAGTTGCATTGTAAATAGTAATTGTAAAAGATTTCGCATGTAGAAGCAGAACTGTTATATTTAAAACTTACAATATTAAAGAACGGATTTTAATGAAATTATTCGAATAAACCGTTATTAATGACATATAAATGTCAATTATTAAAAACATAATCATTTATTTCTTTTTCTCATAATTCTCCATTCAACTGCAATAAAACTAGAGATGTAAGTATTAATCTATCAATCAAACGCAAATATTTGTTATAGTAAAATACGCATAATTGATTCCATAATCTAAGGGTACCGATCGTTACCACTTTCCCAATTGTTCCTCCTATCGTTGCCATCTATTGCGTATATTTATGCATTTAAACCCGCAAATACAATGAAAAGTTACTTTGTTCACGAATAGCGTCACTCTTTTTCCTTATTAAAAATCTTTTTTGTCGCTTCTACCCTGTAGCTTAAGAATTTTTTATATTCCTTGAAATCAACATAACTTTAAATGTAATTATGTATTTAATTCGATATTCCTCATTCTGATAACTGCTCTTTTCATCCAATTATACTAGAGCTGCTAATTTCAAGTAACAATCTGCAAAAAAAAATTTAGCAATTTCCACAGTATTGAAATATTACATAACGTTCACGTGACTGAAACTAAGGAGGTTTCTGGACTAGGCAGCAGAAAATGAATAACTTGAAAAAACTATTAAAATGTAATTATATCAAACGAATAACTTTAGCATATTTCACAATGTCAATTATAAATAAGTTCAAATATTGATTCTGCTTTGACTGTTATTTAGTTTATCACCACTTATCAATTGTAAGTAATATCCTTTATGACTTTACCTATTTCCTAAACAGAGAACTAATGGAACTAATATAATCTTAGCTAATCTAATCAATTTCAACTTTATTTGGTTGAGATCAATTGCGTTTATTTACGTATTAATACTGAGAAATTATTCGATAAAATTCACTGAAGTTAAACGTTTTATTCATTTTTTTCATTCCTAATAATAATACCAGCATGTTGCTCACAAATGATATTTGCTATATCATTACTCATTAAACTGTATTCCTGGATTGACATTTACTACCATTATATATTACGAACACTTAAATAAAGAAAATAGCCCTAATTCGTAACGAAATCCTGGCATAAATATTAAAGTGTCAGAGCTGTAATATGAGAAATTATAATGGTAAATACTTCCCAGAATAATGTAAACAGTTCTACTTCTACACAGTAAATCTATGTAACTTATAGATACTTGAAGTGCGGAGTGAATATAATATAAACAGACACTACTTATATATATCAATGTGATACTATTTAAAACCTAATATTACGGACAATTAGAGATAATTTACAGTCTATGATGAAGTTACGGACAAATGTTACAAGTGTGGACTTACCTGAGTTCTCATAGTTATCAGTGGCCACGAGTAGATCTTAGCGAGGTAGATGATTTATATGTACTGAGGATTTATAAAAAGCATCGTAACTGCTGAGTAGAATTAGTACGATATTCAAGTTAAGGTAAGTTTTTCATTTAACTGCTGCGATGAATTGGAAGTCGTAGCGAACCTGGAAATTAAGATTATATTATTAGATAAGTATATTCTGTTTAATTAACAGGAATGATTAATCCTTTTACATTAAGTCGCCGTACTTGGATTGTGTAAATTCATCATGACGACGTGTCTTTATCGAAATGCAACTTGTGGCTCATTTCTTCTCAAGTATGTATTTATTTGATTGTATAACGTTAGAAGTTTTATGGTGATTGCTGATGAGAATCTGCCCGAACATTTCTGCTCGACGTTTGCTGTGGACTGATGCAGGCTACAACGTTTCCTTAGTAACGAAGCGTCGCTCTCAAACGTCACCAACAATGCAGAATTCACAACGGATATCAAAAATGTTTTCAACGTTTCTGTAATTAACAAATAAAACGTTAGTTATTATACACATAATTTTTCTTGATTTGCGTTGAATTAAAATAAATATCATATATCGAGATTTTCATAGTAATATAAATGCGTACTTAAGACTAAGTCATGACTCATAACATATGGCTTATTTCTTCTCAACTATGTAGGGTAGGGTTGGGTTTCAATCTCCACTCGGAGATCCATTCTCGTAGCGGTACTATGTACCTACATATGGAGGTCAAAGGTTTATTGGGATTCATGTATGATGTCCAAACGACGGTATTCTTTAATACCTGTAGGATGGGTGAGGTCATGACAATATATGTTGAAAAGAATTGGAGAAACTATGGCTCCTTGAGTGAGGCAAGCAGGAGAAGTGAAGTAGGATTAGTATTTACCATTTATCCGCACAATTAAGGATCTGTCGTTTGGAAAGGTACGAATTTTATTGGGATTTTTAAGTTTACTAGTTTGTATATGAGGGATTCTATCCAAACCATGTCATGGACATTTTTCACAGTCCACGAACTATCCTTTTAATAACTTAAGCATCGCTGGATTTAAAGATGAACTAATCGATAGTATGATCAAATATATTTTGCGTTGTAGGGGGTGGGGAGAATCCGAGATTATTGGAAAATTGACTAAACAATAATGTTCGGAGGACTTGTAATGGCGGAAATATTTTGCGACAGAGTGACACGGTATAATTAAGTCAATAGTTGTCTGCTTTAATTCTATTTTGTACGATAGATTTATATCGTACCGATCTCCCAACCTGTGTCGTGCTTTAACAAATCGCTCTAATCGTTTTAGTTACTGGTTTTTTGATGTGCTTCAAATCGTTCAACATCTTTTGACTTATATTGCAACACAAAATATGTTTTCTGCTAGTTTTGCTCGAGTAGGTGCTACGTTTTTCAATTTATGCTTATATTCCTGTCAATTAATCTATCACTTTTTAGTGTGCTAGATGGTTTCTAAGGCATGGTACTTTTTAAGTGTACTTCCTCTATTCTTACTTTTGTGATAATGATCGGACTAATGGTTTCCTTATCTCAATTTTGGTGGACTTGTACCTTATTTTGTTGTCAATATATTTGACATGTTTATAAGAGTTGTTTGGGGACATATTTAATTAGAATCCTTATATGTTTTGGGTGTCAGATCTGTTGGTTATTTTGGTTTCTTCATAACAGAGTGGTCACCACTTACCATGAAGTCGTAACCTCATATAAATAAGTGTGTTTATTTTATTTTTTTTTTCGTTTGTGTGGTTGTTCCTTATACAAATCTACACCGGTGGAGACCTATATCATTGCCAAATAAAAGTTGAACCTTCCAAATCAAAAAAAAATACATCCCACAGTGTCTCCGATGCCAGAACTATGGCCATACAAAAACTACTGCTTTAATCCCCCCCCCCCCGGCTGCGTATGCTGTGATACCATCCACCCACCCACTAAATGCCCAATCCCAAAAACCACTCCACCCGTATGCACAAACTGCCGTGGTAAGCATACGGCAAACTACAAAGGCTGCCCAATATTCAAATCTCTCCAATCAACCTGCACAAAACCTATCCCAACCAATTCGCCTGCACTTCAAAGACCACGGCAACCCCATCTCCTCAGTCCACAAACTCTAATCTCTACATCCCAAACTCCACAAAGCAACACTGGCGCTACATCCTACGCCAACATCGTCAAACAAACTCACCCCACTTATATCCCAAAAATTTCACAACAAACAAATGCTGACTCGCCAAACCAAAATAACCTATTCTTCTCCTTGTATTCTAAAATAGACAACCTCATCTCCATCATCATACCTTTAATCCAAATCCTAACCACAATAATCCCCAAGCTAATGGACACCCAAAAATGACGCATCCTCCCCCACATTACCTTACCATATGCACTTGGAACGCCAGTGGAGCCACCAATAAATACCACGAAATTAACATTTTCCTACAAAAAAACAACTTTGATCTCCTGCTATTAACCGAAACAAAACTCATCCGCACACAGCCTTACAACATCCCAAATTATAAAACCTACAGACTACCAACTGCCTTCTTTATCCTTCCCAGATCTGTAACTAACTCAAATAACACTTAACACAACCACTAACATCCACATTAACATCTCTTCATTCTACTTAGCTCCAACCAACCAAATCACATCTGTCACCTGTAAAAAGCTACTTTCCTCCTGCGTTTCTCCCTACATAATAGGAAAAAATTAAAACGCCAAACACCCGAACTTCGGATCCAGAACTTTCAATACAAGAGGTAAACACCTCAACTACATCCTCTCCAAACTCCATATCCAAATAATACATCCTACCGAACCAACTTACTACCCAGACTGCCTCAATTCACTAAACATACTAGACTTCATCTGCCACAAAACCACTCAATAACTTTCCAACCCACAAATACTCCTAGAACCTACCAGTCATAGCACAGCTAAATCTATCCTTTCCTCCCAATACCACCAATCACATTCCACTTCTCTCAAATAATAGAAAATCTAACAATCCTCAATGTCCAGCTGAAGACACCCTCAGACATAAACTTAGCCCTAAATCATTTACAATCTATCATCCTCACTTCTGCCGCTATAGCTTCCCACCAAAAAGCACCAAAACCCCACCCAAAAAACCCACACGAAAACCAAATTCAAACCAACTCAAAGAGAAAAAATCTTTGCGAAAACAATGGTACAATACCAAACTCCAATACAACGACGCCACCGGACAACTACAAAACTACTAAAAGAAACCAGCGACTCCAAACATTACAACTACCTTCAACAACTAAACGCAGCTGACAAATCACTATGCCAAAAAACTAAATATCTGAACAAAAAGAAAACTGACTTCCCCCACTTAAAAAAGACAACCAATGGCACACCGCCCCCTCATAAAAAGCGAACATATTCGCCTAAATATTGATTAACCAATTTTCCCCAAACTCCTCCTTTTACACCAATCACAATCACACCATAGCAACAAATTCCAGCAGCCCCTACAAATAACCCCATCCCTAAACTTTTCACCCCTTCCCAAATCAAAACCGCAATAAAAAACTAAAAAACAAAGCCTCCCCAGTACATGACCACATCACCAACCGCCATCGAAAAGACAATAATCCTAATCACCTATATCTTCGATGCCATCCTTAGAACCACTTACTACTCAACCAAATGGAAACATGCCACCATAATCATGTTACCGTAACCCAACAAACCAAAATCCCACCCTGAAAATTACCGATCAATAAGTCTCCTTCCTACAATATGCAAACTATTTGAAAAATTACTATTCCCTCATTTAATCAACCAACTCTCCTTCCTAGTTCCTGACACAATACGGTTTTCGTACAAAACATTCCTGCTGCCATCAATTATACTCCCTATCCAACCTCATAAACATCTCATTCGAACATTGCAAATGCTGTATCACCACTTTTATTGACATAGAAAAAGCGTTCGACAAAATTCATCACCCTTCCCTTCTCTCAAAAATCAAGATTACTTAAATGACACCCATTATAGAATACTCCTTAACTACTTCTCCAACAGAACCTTCCCAATCATAATAAATAACCACATCTCCCAACCCCACCCCATCGCTGCAGGAGTCCCCCAACGAAGCGTCATTGCCCCCTTTCTATACAACATCTTCTCCCACGATATTCCACAATATCCCGGCACAAGCACAATATTTTTCTCAGGCGACATTGCCATCTCCTACCAAACCTCCTCTCTCACATCCAATATCCAACATCTTCAGTCAGCGCTCCACCACCTAGAACGCTGGTCCAAACAATGGCGAATCAGCATAAATCCTACCAAATCAGTAACCGTCCCATTCACACTATCCAAAAATCCTCCTCCGCACATCCCTTTATATCTAAACGCCGAAATACCCACTAAAACAGAAACCACCTACCTAGGACTCCTCTTCGATTCAAACCTCTCTTGGAAACCCAATATTAAACACCTCCTCTCTAAAATTAACCTCAAATCCAGAACTTTATATCCTCTCCTAAATTGAAAATCCCCACTCACACTCAGCACAAAACGCCTAGTATATCTCTCCGTAATTCAACTAACCTGGTCCTACGCCTCATCCATACGGGGAACAACAGCCAAAACCCATTCAGCCAAAATCCAAACAAAACAAAACATAATCCTTCGCACCATCACTAACCCTCCCTGGTACGTCAGAATATCCATAATCCACCACAACATTAAACTTCCCCAAGTCAACTCAGTAATCACCAAATCCGTAACCTCATTAATCAAAAGAACCTTCAACCATCCTAACACCACGATCCAGCAATTTTATAGAAACCCTCCCCCACCCCCTCGCACACGTCGCCTCAAGAGAAAACACCCTATGGACCACATCCTTCCCCCAGAACACTCTGGCACCTCCTACCCACCCTATCCTCATACCCGCAGACCCCACCCACACATTCCATCCATCCCATAAAATTCAAAATTACCAGAGACCCCTCATAACTCAACAATGTATGCCCCTCAGACACCCAAATTAAACAACAAGAAAAAATTTTGCAAAATTATGTTTATTGCTGGATTAGCTTAAGTGCCAAGTTCCCAGGTTAATTATGTACAGAATTTTAATTGTGTATACTCTAATACATTATGTAACAACAAATAATCCTAAGATAAAAGTTTTGTCTAATAAAAAAAAAACACCGGTGGAGATAATTTCACCAATTTCGTACACTTTATCTTTGCGACCAGAAAACTAACACCCAAAGGAGCGAGGGTGGTCGGAGGGAGATATTAAAATATACTAAAACATCCGATGTTTGAGAAGTTTAATTTTTTTAGGGATCAATGAGGTTGGGAGTTTTTACCGATGTTGCCGGAGAATAATTTCAACCCGTTATAGCACCGCATTCGAGCATCCTTAGGGGGTGGAAGTGGACGCGCACAACAAGGAAATAACGCTAAATAACCGAGTCAAATCCAATGTACTGAATGTCGCTGTTTTTATTTATGTCAACGAGAGTAACGCGCGAGGAAGGCGGAATTCTTTGCGTCAAATAGATACAATGAGATTATTAAAATTTCTCTACACGATTACCAAGTATAATATCCAACCCTTTCGGGATTTGGAGGGAAGCACACTAAAAGGTTGCGGGTGAGTTTCATTACATAAAAAAACTCAAAACAATCTAGATTTTTCTCAAATCAAGAGTTATGAATGTCGCTGAGTTGAATTAGAACATTAAATTCGTCAGTTACCCCAGGTGCGGAGGTGGACGGTGGTGAAAATTTTGAAACATGCAATAAAGGTGGATATTTTCTCGAAAAAAATATTTTCTGGATTAATTAGATTGATACTATTTCTACTTCTTACGGTATTGGAAGGAAGCACTGTTAGCTTTAGGGATGGCGGGGACTAAAAGAAAAGAAAAACCGCGAGAACTATGTTATCAAAATTATGGGTGTCCCGGAATTTATTTAACAAATCCTGCGCAACGCGCGAAGAAGGGTGGGAGTGGAAGGGGACGGGCGGACGTGGGTGTTGGTAGAAATTTAAAAAAAATCACTCGATATTTGCGTCGAATAAATATTTTTTTCGATTTTTTTTTTTTTTTATTATATCCAGTGTAAATTTGCAACGCCTATCGGCTTAGGAGGAGGGAACCACAAAGGGTGGAGTTCCATTACATAAAAATAACGCGACAAAACCGAGATACGAGTGGAATACAAAGTTATGGATGCCACTGAGATTAATCATTCAACTTGTAGTTTAACATCTACTGGTGGGGCGGAAAGAAGGTAGAAAATCACTAACCTTCTAAACGGTCGACATTTCCGTCCAATATTTTTTCTCCATGTCATGAAAATTTATAATATTTAGGTAGATATTCTATGTGCTTATTTTAAACCCCTATCGTCATGGAAGGTAAGACGGGAGTTGAAATATAAATAATATATTCGGCCTTGTATTGAATAAAAATACTTTTTGTTTAAGCGGGGGTGGAAATTTTAAAAATTTCCCAACGCCGTAATATTTGTGGAATGAAACCATTTCAGGAATGGGAGGTGAACACATTTAGGGATAGAGGTCGAGTTGTGTTACATTAAAATAACGCAAAAACTACCTAGATGGAAGACAAATCGGGATTATGGATAAATGACATCTTGGGCAACGCCGGGAACCCAGCTAATTTGTAGAGGGAGACAAAAAATTAAATAAGAGAAGACTCCTGCAAATTATAAGTGAAAGGAAGAAGAAGCAGGTAGAGAACGCAGTGAGACGGGACTGCGAACGTATGAAAAGACTAGTCACGAGGTAAGAATTGAGCAGACAGAAGGTAATAGCTGATATCAAGATAGCGGAAATTAACTAAGACGCAAATGACGGAAGACGGAGAAAAGGCTACCACGTGAAAACACGCCTATCTGAATAACACTAATTCTGCTGCTGATGAATTGTGTAGTTAATGTTCAATTGCTCAAAATAGTTTTAAATGAAATCAATGACAAGTTTAAACGTAATAATTTCGTCGCCGTGTAATACCAATCAAGTACAAAGTTACGTACAAATGTTACAAGTGTGTACGTACCTCATTTTAGTAACGTTGATTATAACACTAATTTAGACGTTCTAGTGTAGCATGCAGGAAACGGAAGCAGAGCTTTGGTTTGCTATCAATATAGGTTTTTTAATTAATCTTCATGATCTTCAAGAATTTCGATTTGTGAACGTCCTTTGAAGAATTGTGCAGAGCGACGACTGTAAAGAAACATTATGAACAAATAGTTGTACTGTAATAGTTTAAATAATGCAGTAATTTGTTTACATATGTAAGTTTTAACTGAATCATTCTACAACATATTTAAAGCAAATACTTAACTAATTTTATTGAAATGTACTGTAGTGGTGAAGACGTTAACGAAAACAAATCATATGTTTGCTAATATCCTATAAATAATAATAGTATTAAAAAATTATCAAATCAACTACGTACCTCTACGGCTGCGTTTTTAGCACCAGCCTGCAGGATCACAGAAAAGTCACAGGTCTTCGAATTATTCTCTTCAGTAACTCCCAACACATCATCAAGCTTTCGAAGAATTCCTCCGCACACCACCTGAAAGGGCCACACTTGTAACATCTGCCAGAGACTTATATCAATATTACTGCAATTTTCATGGATATTTCATTTAAATTCAACGGAGTGAAGCTCCACACGGTCACTAATCTGATCTAACTACTTGTGATCTGAGTACACATTTTCACAACGCACTTAACATAAACAAAATATATTTTAATAATATATCTTCTTTCTTGAAGCTCAGGATTGTCTCTTGTCTTATATGTCCTTGAAATTTCTTTTAGACGATGAACTGAAGAAGGTGATATTAATCTTGAAGTGTCCCCAAAATCTACGGAATTCAGTTGGCATGACGAATATTTCGAAGCGGTGATCCGTGTTCTTGTGTGTCACGTTCGTGGATTCAAGACGCATCTTCGTCAACTGTTGTATGTGAAATATTACTAAATGCATGGAGGAGTAGAAACATCATCTTCAGGAAAATATTCCATACGAATGTAAAAGTCGGATTGTAAATAGAAAATTTAAAAGATTTCGCATGTAGAAGCAGAACTGTTATATTTATAACTTCGAATATTAAAGAATGTATTTTAATGAGCTTATTAAATTATCCTAATATTAAAAATACTCAGTAATTAAATTCCTTAAACATAATAATTTATTTATTCTGTTATTTCTTCTTCTGATAAATTAGCATTCAACTGCAAAAAAACTAGAGATGTAAATTTTAATTTATCAGTCCTCCTACTCCAATATTAATTATAGTAATATGCGCAGAATTGATACTTTATTCTATGGGTTTCGATTTCTACCACTTGGCAACCCCTTTCGGCATGGGTAGCGGAAGACCTTACGGGCAACGCGCGTGGGTGGATGGGGGTTGGCGGTGGTGAGAGGGTCTGGGCGAGGAAAGAAAATTTCAAACATCTTAACCAGCCGACTTTTGCGTCTAATCAATAAAATCCGGGATCAATAGAATTCGTCAAATTTCACTACATGTTCTCTGTGTATAATTTCAACCTCTTTCAAGCGTGGGAATAATGCACCCTTAAAGGTTGGGGTTGGAGTGGCATTACATGAAAAAATACGCAAACACATTTGAATTTGGAGTCGAATACGAGATTATATTTGTCACTGTGTTTAATTATGACATTAAACTTACAGTTTAACTCCCCCAAATGGGGGTGAACCGGTGTTGTAATTTTCAAACATGTAAAACAGCTTATAAATTGTTTATCTTTCACTGGGATTCTTAAAATTTCTCGATATGTTCCAGGTATATAATATTAACCTCTTTCGGGATTTGGAGTGGATCACCCTTAAGGGTGGGGGTGGAGTTGTATTTATATTAACATAACGCAAACACAATCGAGATTGGATTCAAATCCAGGGTTATGGTTATCAGTGAGTTTAATTATGATATTTAAATTTACGTTAAAGACCCCCAAGCGGGGGTGGTTAGGAGTGGAAATTTTCATACATCCTAACACGGCTAATTATTGTGTCGGATAAATATTTTCAGGGTAAAAGTAATTAATAGAGTTTGTACCAATGTATGTGAGTAAAATTTCAACGTTTTATAACAGGGTAAAATACCACCCTTCGTGTTGGGGTGGAGGGGCGTTACAATAAATAACTCGAATACACCCGAGACTGGAGTCAAACCAAAAGTTATGGATAATGCTGAGTTAAATTATGACATTCAACTAGCAATTAACATCCCAGGGACGGGGGTGGTTGGGGTTGGAAATTGTTAAACATGTTAATCTACCGAATTTTTCGACGACTAAATATTTTTCTGGATCAATGAGATTCTTAAAATTTCTCTACATATTCTCTGAGTATAATTTCAATACCCTTACGGGCTTAGGAGTAGAGCACCCTTAAGGGCGAGGTTATAAAAAGATACGATAAAATAGCACGAATACAACCGAGATTGTAGGAAAATCCAAGGTTCTGGACGTCGCAGACTTAAATTATATTTAATTGGCACTGTAACCCCAGAGCGACCGGGAATGGAAATTTCCAAACATGTTCTACTGTCATATTTGCGAGGAATGAATATTTTTCAGGGTTTCTTATATTTTTAGTATTTCTACCCATTTTATGTTTTTAAAATCTCAACCTCTAGCGACATGAGTGGGAGTAAATATTTTGAAATAAATAAAGCTCCGAATAAATATATTTCTGGAACAATGAGATTAATTAAATTTCACGATACGTTCTCCGAGTTCAAATTAAACCCCTTTCGGGATTGGGAGGGAGCTCACCGCAGGCGTTGGGGGTGGACCGTTGTTACAAATAAATAACGCGAATAAAACCGAGATTAGAGTCAAATAGAAGATTATGATTGTCGCTGAGTTTAAATATGACATTTAATTGCACATATAACTCCGAAGTATGAAGGTGGACGGCGGTGGATTTATTGAGACAAGAAATCCCGACTCATATTAGAGATGAATTAATCTTTTTCAGAGTTAATTAGATTTTCAGAATTTCAACCCATGTTACGTGTGTAAAGTTTAAACCCTTCTTACGGCACGAGGGGTGAGCATGGTTGGGGATGGAGGTGGAGGGAACTTACAAGAAAATAACCTGAAAACAACCGAGATTCGAGTCAAATCTAAGGAAATGGATGTCGTTACGTGAATTTATGACAATCTACTCAATTTCGCGAGGGTTGGGAGGAGTTGGGCGGTGGTGGGCGAGGGTTCGAAATCTAAAAACATGTTGACCGGCAGTTTTTTGCTTCGCATAAATATATTTCGGAATCAATGAAATTAATAAGATTTCTCTATATGTTTTCCGTGTTTAATTTCAACCCCTTTTTGGGAACTCCCCTTAGGGGTTGGAGTGCAATTGCATTACATGAATATAACGGAAAAGCAATCGAGATTGGAATTGAATCTAGAGTTATAGATGTCACTGATTTTGATCATGACATTTAATTGGCCGTTTAATCCGCGGGGCTGGGAATGGACTAAGTGGAATTTTTCAAACATGTTATTTCATCGATATTATCGAGGAATAAATAAATGACAGGGCCATTGACTTTGATAGTATTTCTATCGATGTAAAATTTCACCCCCTTTCAGTGTGAGAGGGGTGCACGATCAGGGTGGGAGTTGAAATATTCTAACATTTTAAGACAACCGATATTTGAGTCGAATAAATATTTTTAGTGGTCAAAGATATTAATAGTGTTTTTACAGATTTTATCAGAGTATAATTGAAACACCTTACAGCATGGGAAACAAGCATCTTTAGGGTGGTTGTGGACGGGCATTACAATAAAATAACGCGAAAGCAACCGAACTTAGAGTCAAATCCAGAATTAAGGATGTCGCTGAGATTAATAATGACATTCTATAGTCTATTAAAACCCAAACGTCGACGGAGCTGAAATTTTTCGAACATGTTAAACGGTCGATATTTGCATGGAATAAATAGTTTTCAGGGTTAATTAGGTGTATAGAACTTCTACCTATGTTGTGTGTGTAGAATGTTAACCCTTTGCGTTATGAGGGCAAAGCATGCTTATGGGTGGGGTGGTGGGGGTTACAATAAAATAACGCGTAAACAACCGAGATTCTAGTCAAATAAAGATAAAGGACGTCGCTGAGTTCATTCATGACAATCTGGGTAACGTGCGGGGGTGGGAGGGTTTGGATAGAAGTTGTTGGAGGGAAGTAGTTTTAAAATAAGTTAACTGGCTGAATTTTGCTTCGAATGAATATATTATGAATAAATATACTATGAGATTCATAAAATTTATGAGGGCAAAGCATGCTTATGGGTAGGGTTTACAATAAAAAAACGCGAAAGCAACCGAGATTCTAGTCAAATAAAAGATAATGGATGTCACTGAGTTCATTCGAGACAATCTGGGTAACGTGCGTGGGTGGGCTGGGTTGGAAGGGTTTGGATAGAAGTGGTTGGAGGGAAGTAGTTTTGAAATAAGTTAACTCGCTGAATTTTGCTTTGAATAAATATATTATGAAAAAATATACTATGAGATTCATAAAATTTCTCTACATGTTATTCGCGTGTTATTTCAACTTCTTACAGCATTGGGAGGAGAGGTCCCCGTAGGGGATGGGGTTGAGTGCAAGAAAATAAAAATTACCCAAAAATAATCGAGATTGGAGTCGTAACCAGAGTTATGGTTGTCAATTAATTTATTTATGACATTAGACTTACCGTTTAATTGCCCCAACGAGAGTTTGGCGGGGGTGTAAAATTTCAAACATGTTAAACGGTTTATATTTGAGTGGAATAAATATTTGTCATAGGCCAATGAAATTGACAGTATCTCTACCAATTATGTTTTTTTGTATAATTTCAACACCTTTCGGCATGAGAAGGCAGGACGCTTAGTCCTGGGTATGGAGGGGTGTTTTAAGAAAATAACGCAAAAATAACCGTTATTCAAAGCAAATCGAAGTTATTGGATGTCGCCAAGTTTATTTTTACAAATTAGGCACCGCGAAAGGTTCTGTTGGAGGTGGGTGGGGTAGAAAAATACAAAAATACTAACCTGTCGTTATTTCCGTTGAATAAATATTTTGCAGGATCTAAGACCCTCATAATACTTTTTAATATATGCTGTGTTCAATTACAACCCCTATTGGTTTCGGATGAGAGAATAATGGTGGGGTGAGTGGAGCTGAATTTCATAAAAAAAGCGCAAAGTACCTAGATTGGATCTAAATCATGATTATGGATGTCGCTAAGATTAATTATATTAAAATTACAGTTTAGTCCCCACAGTTGGGCAAATACTAACAAATATAAAAGTGACAGCGCTGTAAAATGAGAAATTAGAAAATTAAAAATTTCCCAGAATAATGTAAACAGTTTTACTTCTACACAGTAAACCAATGTAATTTATAGCTATTAGACGTGCGCAGTGAATATGAAATAAACAGATACTACTATTATATATCAATGTGAAACTATTTTTAACCTAATATTACGGACAATTCGAGATAATTTACAGTCTATGATGAAGTTACGGACAAATGTTACAAGTGTGGACTTACCTGGGTTCTCTTAGTTATCAGCGTTCACGTGTAGATCTTAGTGAGGTAGATGATTTATATGTACTGCTGAATAGAATTAGGATAAACTTTCCATTTAACATCTGCCATGAATTGAAAGTCGCAGCGCCACCTGGAAATTAAGATTGTTTCATTAAACAAGTAGGATAAAATGAACAATGATATTTTAGGTTATGTAGAGAACGTTTGATGTTTTACAAAAATGGTTTAGGGATCTTGAATCTCGTCTGAGATTTGGAAAGGAGGCCTTGAATGTGTGGAGATGTAGGAAAATCGGTACGAATTAAGGCGCCGAAATGTGAGCAATGCTTTCTAAAACATCTTTAGAGTACATAAATTGACATTTGACAATGTAGAAACCCATTCTATGAAAAACGGCCTGAAAAACTTGGAATTCTATTCTACAGCCTAGGGAAATCTTCGTCCTCACTGTAGTCAGAAACTTGTGTGGATAATATCGGGGATTATCTTATCTTAGGGACTTGGGCGCTCATGTTTTCTTTGCTTCTTCCCACTTGTGTCTCACATGACTGGTTGCTAATACTATTGCTTCACACATCTATGTTTGCTACTATGGAAGTGCAGGACGAAGTTTTTGCAAAGTGCCGAATCAACCTTCGCTCTTTGGCGTGAGATATATTCTAAAATTTTTGTGGTGAAACTGGAACACCTTGTAATTTCTTTTGTCGTGCTTCAACGAATCTCTCTTATCGATTTTGTTACTGTTTTTATGATGCCCTTAATATCTTAAGATCTTTTCACTTTTATTGCATGACCAACATTTCCATGTTTATATTCTGCTGCGAG
Source organism: Zhengitettix transpicula (assembly GCA_037074705.1). NCBI lineage: Eukaryota > Metazoa > Arthropoda > Insecta > Orthoptera > Tetrigidae > Zhengitettix > Zhengitettix transpicula. The sequence continues at coordinate 179,288,024 of CM073591.1, read as the reverse complement.
TTGTTGCCAATTTTATCAATTTAAGCTATATTTATAAAGATAATAAATAAGTAAGGGGAGGATAAAGGCATCAATATGTTTTACATGTTTAAGAGTGAGTTGTTAAGGGAAATATATAATTAGTTCTAGGATACTTCTTTTTGGGAATTTGTTCTGTTGGTAATTTTGGTTGGTGCGCGACACGGTGGTCAATGAAGTCGTAACATTTGTAAATAAAAATAAGGGGAGGAAAAAACCTTCAATTTAAGAAGTACTAAAAAGTGTTGGTAAGAAAAAGTCTCCTAGATATTATAAGAGAAAGGAAGAATAAATGAATAGGCTAAGTAGTGAGACGGGACTGCTTACTAACGGTACCTATAAAAAATCTAGTTATAGGTAAGAGATGAGGAGACACAAGGTAATAGCTAATATCAAGGAAGCGCAAAATATCAAAAATGTAGAGGATGGTGAAAGAAAGGAGATAATAGACTAATACCACGTGAAAACCACTCTATCAGAAGAACACTAATTCTGCTGATGATGAAGTGCATAGAGAATGTTATTTATACAGCTCCTACTATTCAATTGCTCAAAGTAGTTTCAAATGTAATCGCTAACACATGTTAAAAGGTAATAATTAGGATGCCGAGTAATACTAATGAAATACAAGGTTACGGACTAATGTTACAAGTATGGAAATACCTCTTTTTGGTATCGTGGATTATGACACTAAATTAGACGTTGTAGTGTTACATGCAGAAAATCGAAGCTGAGCCATGGAGTGCTATCAATATAGGATTTTTAATAAACCTTCATGATCTTCAAAATTTTCGGTTTGTAAACGTCATTTGAAGAATTGTGCAGAGCGACGACTGCCAAGAAACACTATGAATAAATAGTTGTACTGTAGTAGTTTAAATAATTGAGTAATTTGTGTGCATATGCAAGTTTAAACTGAATAATTCAACGAAATATTGAAAGCAAACACTTAATGAATTTTATTGAAATGTAGTGTAGTGGAGAAGTCAATTACAAAAATTTACCAATTAATATTAAATAATATCCTAAAAATAATAATAGTATTCAATCAAGTACGTACCTCATCTACGGATGCGTTTTTAACACCAGTCTGCAGGATCACAGAAAAGTCACAGGTCTTCGAATTATTCTCTTCAGTAACTCCCAACACATCATCAAGCTTCCGAAGAATTCCTCCGCACACCATCTGAAAGGGCCACACTTGTAACATCTGCCAGAGACTTATATCAATATTACTGCAATTATAATGGACCTTTCATTTAAATTCAACGGAGTGAAGCTCCACACGGTCACAAATCTGTTCTAACTAGTTGTTATCTGAGTATACATTTTCACAACGCACTTATAAACAAAATAAATTTTAATAATATATCTTCTTTCTTGAAGCTCGGGATTGTGTCTCGTTTTATATGTCCGTGAAATCTCTTTTAGACGATGAACTGAAGAAGGTGACATTAATCTTGAAGTGTCCCCAAAATCTACGGAATTCAGTTGGCATGACGAATATTTCGAAGCGGTGATCCGTGTTCTTGTGTGTCACGTTCGTGGATTCATGACGCATCTTCGTCAACTGTTGTATGTGAATAATTACCAAATATATGGTGAAATAGGAATGACAAAATCTTCCGGTCAATATTCCATAGGTATGTAAACGTTTCATTGTAAATAATAATTGTAAAAGATTTTGTATGTAAAAGCAGAACTGTTATATATAAAACTTTGAATATTAAAAAAAGGTTTTCAATGAACTTATTAAATTATCCGAATATTAAGAATACTCAATACTTAATATGACATCTATGAGTTTGTCCGTTGTTTTTTCTTTAAAATTCGGCACTTCAAATGCAATAAATGCAATAAGAGATGTAAGTTTTAATCTCTCAATCCTCGGACTCCAATATTCATTAAAGTAGTATGCGCAGAATTGATTCTTTATTCTATGGGTTTCGATTTTAACCAGTTTCCCATTTGTGCTTCCTATAGTTGCCAAATATTGCGTATATTTTTGCATGTAATAACACATATACAATGAAAAATTTTTGTAATATATTAAGCAGATATATAATATAGTCTCTTCGGGTATATATACTTTGTACCGGAATAATTTCACTCTGTTTCCTTATATAATAATTAGTTTCATGTCGAATCTACCCTGAAGTACAAGAAAAATCTTTCCTGAACATCATGTATATTTCTTCGTCACTATATCAACATAGGAATAAAATCATATTAAAATATTGATATTACATTTTCTGATAATTTGGCTTTACTCTGGAAATATAAGTACAGAGAAAAAATAAAAATTTAAGTAAAAGAAACTTATGACTTGTTGGCATGTGTGCGTGAATTTGAGCAAATTGAACGTCAGGTTGGGGAAGGCACTGAACACGACCAGAGGGTCCAGGGGTGGAGAAATTTTCCTAGTACGGACAGACAATGCCACGCGCCGGAGCGGGTGGATCATAAATCACATAATAATGAAGCGTGCAACAAAAGAGGTCCCGAATTTCACAGAAGTGAAACGCGTCAAGGTTGGGGTCGAGGAAGACGCGGCAGAGACAGACCTGAACGTAAGAATGGGATGCCGTTAAACGGAACAAACACCAGAGACACAGCTGGGCCAGAGTTGCATGATAATTCTCAAGAGGCACAGAGGGGGCAGGAAAACTAAGTTCGCCGACCGTCGACGCCCCAGATTGGTTTTCGAGGCAGAAGAGGGGTAATTTCCAGGAGAATGCGAGGGTACTGGTGTCATCAAGTGACTTAATACGTGAAAGGAATGACCATTCAGAGGAAGACCGTGAAGGACAAAAACCGATGTGGTTGAGGGTGAAGATTGGGGGAGCGGAGGCTATAAAGGCATTCTTGGATACAGGAGCAACGTCGAACTTCATTGACTTGAAATTCTTCGAAACAATTAAAAGCAACCCGTGTTGTGCGGCTATCTTACCCGTTACTGGAAGAAAAGTATATACCGCCTTGGGGAGGAAGAATGAAAGTATTAAATTTCAAGTTTTATTGAATGTGGGACTCTCTGGTTATCAATTTCAGATACCATGTCTCGTGATACCAAATCTTTTCACTAACCTGGTTTGGGGTTTGGATTGGATGCAGAAGGCTAAGGCAATTCTGGTGCCTATTGAACAGAAGGTCTCAGTGGAGTGGCCAGACACGTATGGAAATGAGCGAAAAATGACACTACGAACAGACGGCTCCGAGACTCAGTGCATCGGGGTAAGGGCTACAGCGTTGATGGAAGATATAAATGCCCATATGGTGAAGTCGTCAGGGATCAAGAATCTGGATATAGAACATATATTAAGAGGCGATGTTCAACTAGGGGACGAAGAGAAAGCTTGTTTGGAAAGATTACTGAGGAGGCACCAGAGAATTTTCAGTGAGGCTCCTGGTAAGCTCAAAGGCTTCCAGTGTGAGATTGAGACGGTGCAGCATCAACCTTTTCGGGAGAAGGTGAGACCGATACCATGGTCACGAAGACCTGCTGTCGAAAATAGCCTTCAACAATTACTTCAGATGGACGTAATTGAACGGAAATCTACCCCCTACGTGAACAACGTGGTGTTAGTAAGTAAATCTGACGGATCATTGCGCCTGTGTTTAGATGCACGCAGACTTAACAAATATATTGTTCCCATGTTTGAGGTTCCTGGCCGAATAGATTAATTGCTACGGAAATTCAATGGAAAGAAGTGGATCACCACGATCGACCTTTTTAAGGGTTATTACCAAATCGAACTTACTGACGAGTCAAGGAAGTTAACAGGGTTCTCACTGTTTGGGAAACAATTTGTGTACAAAGGTCTGCCGTTTGGGCTACCGACCAGCTCACAAATTTTTGTGAAGCAATTAGATCTGGCGTTGGGTGACTTGCTGGGTGACAATTTAATCATCTACATCGATGATATGGTCATTGCTAGTACCACTTTCGAGGAACATATGACCCACCTGGACCTATTGTTCAATAAATTACACGAGATAGGCCTAACGGTCAACGTCAGAAAAGCAGCATTCTGCAAACAAGAGGTGAAATTTCTAGGACACATCGTGTCGGGTGAGAAGATCCTACCTCTCCCGGGAAAGTTGGAAGAACTGAGGAACACTCCAATTCCGCGATCAAAGAGGCAGCTTCAGAGTTTCTTGGGGTTCTGTAATTTTTACTGGCGTTTTGTGATCAATTACGCGGAAACGCTGCAGCCACTATATGCTTTGACGAGAAAAAATGCGCGATGGAGTTGGGGGATTGAGGCGCAAAGGGCATTTGAAGAAGTAAAGCAGAAATATCTGAACACCGTTGTGCTGAAACAGCCATATAACGACAGAAAATTTATTGTAAGGACGGACGCGAGTCAAAACGCTATATCGGGAGTGCTCTCACAAGTGGATGATGAAGATCAGGAAATGATAATAGATGTTATGAGCAAGAAGTTGGGCAAGCCTCAGCGGGCCTATACGGTTACGGAACTGGAGTTATGGGCAGTTTTAGAAGCGCTAGCAAAGTTCAGAGTTTATATTTTTGGTCGCCCGACCGTTCTGCGGACAGACCACAGTGCGATTGCGTTTCTGAAACATGGTAAAGGGAAAAACTCTCGGTTGATCAGGTGGTCCCTGGCATTAGAGGAGTATCAACTAGAAATAGAGCATGTTCCGGGCAAGGCCAACCAAGCAGCCGATTATTTGAGTAGGTGGACGGAAGAAGATCATAACCCGCATGAGAGCGGGGGTACAGAGTTAGTGGCGAGGCTACGAAATCCTGGGACAATTCGTAATGGATGTGCGCTCACGCATAAGGAGGTGCTTGATGCGCAGAAAACGGATGTTCGATTGCGGCACTTGAGACAGCGAGTATTGGTGGCAAAGAAAGTTAAAAGGAGGTTTCTGCTACACGATGATCTACTGTTTCTGAAGAGACCCAAATCAAGAAAGGGTAGTGTCTTATGCATTCCGGAGACGTTACGCAGCAAGGTACTGCAAATTTGCCATGATTACAATGGTCACTTCGGGATAGACAAAACCAACAAGTTTATGTCAGATCTTGTACATTGGGTCGGAATGAATGACGATCTTCGACGTTATGTGAAAACCTGTGTAGCGTGCCAACTTAATAAATTCAAGAATAAGAACTATGTTGGCGCCTACCAGCCAATCATTCCAAATGGACCTAACGATTTGGCTGTGCTGGACCTCTTTGGACCATTGCCAAAGGGAAGATTTGGAAACGCATATGTCCTAGTAATAATGGATGCGTTCTCCAAAATGGTTCGACTGTACCCGCTAAAGAACGCGACGACAATACAGTGCCTCAATAAAGTGGTGAATGGTTATTTTGCTGAGGTGGGAAAACCAAAGAAAATCTTGAGTGACAACGGAAGTCAGTTCACGAGTCAGGAGTGGGTGGAGAAATTGACGCAGCAGGGAGTGAAGGTGTCGTTCACGGCAGTGAGACATCCGCAAGGGAATCCCAGCGAACGTGTCATGCGCCAACTAGGAGTGATGCTCCGGAACTTTGTGGGAAGTCGACATGCATCCTGGGTGGATCATTTGAAAATAATAGAAACCCTGATGAACACGAACTACAGTCTGGTGACGGGAGCTATTCCGGTTGAGGTGCACCATGGCGAGCGAATCACCTTATCCATTGAAAGAATGATCAATTTCCCCGACGAGCATAAAGTAAATTTTGACCGATTATCTGTAAGGGAAAAAGCACGTGATCGTCTTTTACGCTTGGCCGACTCACGGTCCCAGCGGCAAGTAGTACGGAATTTACAGCTAGCGGTTGGAAGTCAGGTCATTATCAAAAAACTTAGAGTGTCTAATATGGACTCAAAAGTCAGCTCAAAACTGTTGCCGATATACGAAGGTTCTTTTCGAGTGGTAGAAGTGGTCGGACCAAACACCTACCGTGAACAGACGAAAGAGAACCCTGAGCAGATAAAGACATTTAATGTATGTGAGTTAGCGCCCTATTACAATAGGGACGAACTGTGTGAAAATATCTGTAAATAAGAAAGTTCCTCTAAGAGGATGACTTTTGTCATCTCACGGCGTGGCATCCGTGGAGGTTCTAGCTGATTAGTTAACATTCTGCCTTTTCTGTGACTAATCTCTTGGTGTATGTTCTTTTCTATCTAAATTGTAATTAAATTAGTTTGGAATCGTGATGAGCTACTGACGTGGATGTGTAATATGTTTTATGTGTTGATTAGAAGTGCAGATGGTGGATTAAATTCAGAATAGATTGAGAGCTATTGCCGAAGCAAGCAAACAACCTGTTAATTGCTTGATTAGGCAAGGGGCATGTGTAACGTGAAAGAATAGTGTTTCCCCGAAAAACTGTACAGCACGAGGGATGACCGCTGTGGAAGGGGGATGACCTGGTTTTAAGGTAAGGGCGGACAATAGCTGGAGGGCAAGAAGGGAGAGTAGTGGTTGACTAGCTGGACTGGAGAGACGGCGATCGTGTATGAAAGTGGAAAAACGTGGAGCCGGGAAGTGTTGGATGGTGACGCCAGCAAATGTTCCTGCATCCAGACGCCGAGACCACCTCCAGGAATTCGTATGTAATCAACTAATGTATACGCACATCAGTAGTGTTTCGCGAGCTTCCAACTTGCATTAAAATTGTATTAATAAATTACCTAGATTTTTACATGTGTTCTTTTAATCGAGCCCTTTGCCAGCAAAGTTGGGAGCTGAACCAACACAATTTTTGTGTTCTGACATCCCGCAAGGGTAAGCAGGTTACATATGGCGCCCAACTCGTGGCCGCAAAAATTCCGTACTACCTTGTGGGTCTAAATTTTTTTGCCAGGTAAATTTGTAAGGTCATTTACTTTATGCCAATCGTGCTAAGATCGGGACGTGTCATAATCGGACATACGGAAAGGTGCACGGAGAATTTGGCGAGAGGAAATAGGAAGTCCTTAACGATGGCGTCTGAAATGAGTAAAGATTGTGAGAATAGTGAGTTGTTGGAAATGGAGATTGCTGATCAGACACTGTTGGGTTTTAATAGTAACGACGGATGTATAAATTCTGGGGACATGCCGCGCTCAAGGTATGACGAGCAATCGGATAAAGAAGAAGACATGACGACTTTGTTGCGCAGTCTGTTAAATGGATTTGAGGAATTGAAGGAGAGTCAGGCGACTAAGTTTAGAAATCTGTCAGAGGAAATTTGGCGAAACAATAAAAAATTAGATAAACGAATTGACGTCGCGGTTGCTAGAATAGAACAAGTAAGGGAAGAATGTAAGCAAGAATTAAAGCAGACTACAGAAGAATTACACATTAGGGTGAACGAGAAGATAGGAGGAGAATTAGGGGTAATAATGACGCACGCGAATGAAACACGGACTATGGCTGTAGAGGTGAAAAAACAACAGGAACAACTAGGTCAGAACCACGAGGCGTTAGAGCGGCGTGTAGATATGCTTCTTGAAGAAATTGAAAAACAGAAAAGTGAAACAGAAGATTGCCGCAGTGACTTAATCCAGGTAAAAAGCAAAGTGGATAGCACAATGGCAGGCGTGAATACTATAGATAGTCGAGCAAATCCTACAGGGACGCAGTTCGTCACCAGTCCGCCACCGTATGTTCCACAAGTACAAGAAGTGAAGCCGTTTACGGGAAGGGGAGAAGTCCATCCTCGCAAATTTGTTGTGGAGATAGATGAATATTGTAAAATGAAAAATATTCCAATGGAATATAGGGCGCTCACCTTCAAGTCCTTCATTGCACCGAATTTGTCATTGTGGAAAGATACATACTTAGATGAGGTGAGCGAATACGATGAAGCAAAAGAAATCTTCCTGAAAAGATTTTGGGATGAAACTCGTCAATGGAAAGTTAGAGAATCAATTTGGTATGGAAATTTTGTCCGCGTGGAAGTTTGTCAAGAGAAGACTACGTAGCAGATAAAATTCAACAGAATAAATATTTAAATGAGCCTATTGAAGAAAATCGGATTATTTATCTACTCTGTAGACACTTTGAGGCAAGGTTTGCGCAGCTACTCTGCACAAGGGATCCGAAGACGGTGATAGACTTGTTGGCATGTGTGCGTGAATTTGAGCAAATTGAACGTCAGGTTGGGGAAGGCACTGAACACGACCAGAGGGTCCAGGGGTGGAGAAATTTTCCTAGTACGGACAGACAATGCCACGCGCCGGAGCGGGTGGATCATAAATCACATAATAATGAAGCGTGCAACGAAAGAGGTCCCGAATTTCACAGAAGTGAAACGCGTCAAGGTTGGGGTCGAGGAAGACGCGGCAGAGACAGACCTGGACGTAAGAATGGGATGCCGTTAAACGGAACAAACACCAGAGACACAGCTGGGCCAGAGTTGCATGATAATTCTCAAGAGGCACAGAGGGGGCAGGAAAACTAAGTTCGCCGACCGTCGACGCCCCAGATTGGTTTTCGAGGCAGAAGAGGGGTAATTTCCAGGAGAATGCGAGGGTACTGGTGTCATCAAGTGACTTAATACGTGAAAGGAATGACCATTCAGAGGAAGACCGTGAAGGACAAAAACCGATGTGGTTGAGGGTGAAGATTGGGGGAGCGGAGGCTATAAAGGCATTCTTGGATACAGGAGCAACGTCGAACTTCATTGACTTGAAATTCTTCGAAACAATTAAAAGCAACCCGTGTTGTGCGGCTATCTTACCCGTTACTGGAAGAAAAGTATATACCGCCTTGGGGAGGAAGAATGAAAGTATTAAATTTCAAGTTTTATTGAATGTGGGACTCTCTGGTTATCAATTTCAGATACCATGTCTCGTGATACCAAATCTTTTCACTAACCTGGTTTGGGGTTTGGATTGGATGCAGAAGGCTAAGGCAATTCTGGTGCCTATTGAACAGAAGGTCTCAGTGGAGTGGCCAGACACGTATGGAAATGAGCGAAAAATGACACTACGAACAGACGGCCCCGAGACTCAGTGCATCGGGGTAAGAGCTACAGCGTTGATGGAAGATATAAATGCCCATATGGTGAAGTCGTCAGGGATCAAGAATCTGGAGATAGAACATGTATTAAGAGGCGATGTTCAACTAGGGGACGAAGAGAAAGCTTGTTTGGAAAGATTACTGAGGAGGCACCAGAGAATTTTCAGTGAGGCTCCTGGTAAGCTCAAAGGCTTCCAGTGTGAGATTGAGACGGTGCAGCATCAACCTTTTCGGGAGAAGGTGAGACCGATACCATGGTCACAAAGACCTGCTGTCGAAAATAGCCTTCAACAATTACTTCAGATGGACGTAATTGAACGGAAATCTACCCCCTACGTGAACAACGTGGTTTTAGTAAGTAAATCTGACGGATCATTGCGCCTGTGTTTAGATGCACGCAGACTTAACAAATATATTGTTCCCATGTTTGAGGTTCCTGGCCGAATAGATTAATTGCTACGGAAATTCAATGGAAAGTAGTGGATCACCACGATCGACCTTGTTAAGGGTTATTACCAAATCGAACTTACTGACGAGTCAAGGAAGTTAACAGGGTTCTCACTGTTTGGGAAACAATTTGTGTACAAACGTCTGCCGTTTGGGCTATCGACCAGCTCACAAATTTTTGTGAAGCAATTAGATCTGGCGTTGGGTGACTTGCTGGGTGACAATTTAATCATCTACATCGATGATATGGTCATTGCTAGTACCACTTTCGAGGAACATATGACCCACCTGGACCTATTGTTCAATAAATTACACGAGATAGGCCTAACGGTCAACGTCAGAAAAGCAGCATTCTGCAAACAAGAGGTGAAATTTCTAGGACACATCGTGTCGGGTGAGAAGATCCTACCTCTCCCGGGAAAGCTGGAAGAACTGAGGAACACTCCAATTCCGCGATCAAAGAGGCAGCTTCAGCGTTTCTTGGGGTTCTGTAATTTTTACAGGCGTTTTGTGATCAATTACGCGGAAACGCTGCAGCCACTATATGCTTTGACGAGAAAAAATGCGCGATGGAGTTGGGGGATTGAGGCGCAAAGGGCATTTGAAGAAGTAAAGCAGAAATTTCTGAACACCGTTGTGCTGAAACAGCCATATAACGACAGAAAATTTATTGTAAGGACGGACGCGAGTCAAAACGCTATATCGGGAGTGCTCTCACAAGTGGATGATGAAGATCAGGAAATGATAATAGATGTTATGAGCAAGAAGTTGGGCAAGCCTCAGCGGGCCTATACGGTTACGGAACTGGAGTTATGGGCAGTTTTAGAAGCGCTAGCAAAGTTCAGAGTTTATATTTTTGGTCGCCCGACCGTTCTGCGGACAGACCACAGTGCGATTGCGTTTCTGAAACATGGTAAAGGGAAAAACTCTCGGTTGATCAGGTGGTCCCTGGCATTAGAGGAGTATCAACTAGAAATAGAGCATGTTCCGGGCAAGGCCAACCAAGCAGCCGATTATTTGAGTAGGTGGACGGAAGAAGATCATAACCCGCATGAGAGCGGGGGTACAGAGTTAGTGGCGAGGCTACGAAATCCTGGGACAATTCGTAATGGATGTGCGCTCACGCATAAGGAGGTGCTTGATGCGCAGAAAACGGATGTTCGATTGCGGCACTTGAGACAGCGAGTATTGGTGGCAAAGAAAGTTAAAAGGAGGTTTCTGCTACACGATGATCTACTGTTTCTGAAGAGACCCAAATCAAGAAAGGGTAGTGTCTTATGCATTCCGGAGACGTTACGCAGCAAGGTACTGCAAATTTGCCATGATTACAATGGTCACTTCGGGATAGACAAAACCAACAAGTTTATGTCAGATCTTGTACATTGGGTCGGAATGAATGACGATCTTCGACGTTATGTGAAAACCTGTGTAGCGTGCCAACTTAATAAATTCAAGAATAAGAACTATGTTGGCGCCTACCAGCCAATCATTCCAAATGGACCTAACGATTTGGCTGTGCTGGACCTCTTTGGACCATTGCCAAAGGGAAGATTTGGAAACGCATATGTCCTAGTAATAATGGATGCGTTCTCCAAAATGGTTCGACTGTACCCGCTAAAGAACGCGACGACAATACAGTGCCTCAATAAAGTGGTGAATGGTTATTTTGCTGAGGTGGGAAAACCAAAGAAAATCTTGAGTGACAACGGAAGTCAGTTCACGAGTCAGGAGTGGGTGGAGAAATTGACGCAGCAGGGAGTGAAGGTGTCGTTCACGGCAGTGAGACATCCGCAAGGGAATCCCAGCGAACGTGTCATGCGCCAACTAGGAGTGATGCTCCGGAACTTTGTGGGAAGTCGACATGCATCCTGGGTGGATCATTTGAAAATAATAGAAACCCTGATGAACACGAACTACAGTCTGGCGACGGGAGCTATTCCGGTTGAGGTGCACCATGGCGAGCGAATCACCTTATCCATTGAAAGAATGATCAATTTCCCCGACGAGCATAAAGTAAATTTTGACCGATTATCTGTAAGGGAAAAAGCACGTGATCGTCTTTTACGCTTGGCCGACTCACGGTCCCAGCGGCAAGTAGTACGGAATTTACAGCTAGCGGTTGGAAGTCAGGTCATTATCAAAAAACTTAGAGTGTCTAATATGGACTCAAAAGTCAGCTCAAAACTGTTGCCGATATACGAAGGTTCTTTTCGAGTGGTAGAAGTGGTCGGACCAAACACCTACCGTGAACAGACGAAAGAGAACCCTGAGCAGATAAAGACATTTAATGTATGTGAGTTAGCGCCCTATTACAATAGGGACGAACTGTGTGAAAATATCTGTAAATAAGAAAGTTCCTCTAAGAGGATGACTTTTGTCATCTCACGGCGTGGCATCCGTGGAGGTTCTAGCTGATTAGTTAACATTCTGCCTTTTCTGTGACTAATCTCTTGGTGTATGTTCTTTTCTATCTAAATTGTAATTAAATTAGTTTGGAATCGTGATGAGCTACTGACGTGGATGTGTAATATGTTTTATGTGTTGATTAGAAGTGCAGATGGTGGATTAAATTCAGAATAGATTGAGAGCTATTGCCGAAGCAAGCAAACAACCTGTTAATTGCTTGATTAGGCAAGGGGCATGTGTAACGTGAAAGAATAGTGTTTCCCCGAAAAACTGTACAGCACGAGGGATGACCGCTGTGGAAGGGGGATGACCTGGTTTTAAGGTAAGGGCGGACAATAGCTGGAGGGCAAGAAGGGAGAGTAGTGGTTGACTAGCTGGACTGGAGAGACGGCGATCGTGTATGAAAGTGGAAAAACGTGGAGCCGGGAAGTGTTGGATGGTGACGCCAGCAAATGTTCCTGCATCCAGACGCCGAGACCACCTCCAGGAATTCGTATGTAATCAACTAATGTATACGCACATCAGTAGTGTTTCGCGAGCTTCCAACTTGCATTAAAATTGTATTAATAAATTACCTAGATTTTTACATGTGTTCTTTTAATCGAGCCCTTTGCCAGCAAAGTTGGGAGCTGAACCAACACAATTTTTGTGTTCTGACATCCCGCAAGGGTAAGCAGGTTACATATGGCGCCCAACTCGTGGCCGCAAAAATTCCGTACTACCTTGTGGGTCTAAATTTTTTTGCCAGGTAAATTTGTAAGGTCATTTACTTTATGCCAATCGTGCTAAGATCGGGACGTGTCATAATCGGACATACGGAAAGGTGCACGGAGAATTTGGCGAGAGGAAATAGGAAGTCCTTAACGATGGCGTCTGAAATGAGTAAAGATTGTGAGAATAGTGAGTTGTTGGAAATGGAGATTGCTGATCAGACACTGTTGGGTTTTAATAGTAACGACGGATGTATAAATTCTGGGGACATGCCGCGCTCAAGGTATGACGAGCAATCGGATAAAGAAGAAGACATGACGACTTTGTTGCGCAGTCTGTTAAATGGATTTGAGGAATTGAAGGAGAGTCAGGCGACTAAGTTTAGAAATCTGTCAGAGGAAATTTGGCGAAACAATAAAAAATTAGATAAACGAATTGACGTCGCGGTTGCTAGAATAGAACAAGTAAGGGAAGAATGTAAGCAAGAATTAAAGCAGACTACAGAAGAATTACACATTAGGGTGAACGAGAAGATAGGAGGAGAATTAGGGGTAATAATGACGCACGCGAATGAAACACGGACTATGGCTGTAGAGGTGAAAAAACAACAGGAACAACTAGGTCAGAACCACGAGGCGTTAGAGCGGCGTGTAGATATGCTTCTTGAAGAAATTGAAAAACAGAAAAGTGAAACAGAAGATTGCCGCAGTGACTTAATCCAGGTAAAAAGCAAAGTGGATAGCACAATGGCAGGCGTGAATACTATAGATAGTCGAGCAAATCCTACAGGGACGCAGTTCGTCACCAGTCCGCCACCGTATGTTCCACAAGTACAAGAAGTGAAGCCGTTTACGGGAAGGGGAGAAGTCCATCCTCGCAAATTTGTTGTGGAGGTAGATGAATATTGTAAAATGAAAAATATTCCAATGGAATATAGGGCGCTCACCTTCAAGTCCTTCATTGCACCGAATTTGTCATTGTGGAAAGATACATACTTAGATGAGGTGAGCGAATACGATGAAGCAAAAGAAATCTTCCTGAAAAGATTTTGGGATGAAACTCGTCAATGGAAAGTTAGAGAATCAATTTGGTATGGAAATTTTGTCCGCGTGGAAGTTTGTCAAGAGAAGACTACGTAGCAGATAAAATTCAACAGAATAAATATTTAAATGAGCCTATTGAAGAAAATCGGATTATTTATCTACTCTGTAGACACTTTGAGGCAAGGTTTGCACAGCTACTCTGCACAAGGGATCCGAAGACGGTGATAGACTTGTTGGCATGTGTGCGTGAATTTGAGCAAATTGAACGTCAGGTTGGGGAAGGCACTGAACACGACCAGAGGGTCCAGGGGTGGAGAAATTTTCCTAGTACGGACAGACAATGCCACGCGCCGGAGCGGGTGGATCATAAATCACATAATAATGAAGCGTGCAACGAAAGAGGTCCCGAATTTCACAGAAGTGAAACGCGTCAAGGTTGGGGTCGAGGAAGACGCGGCAGAGACAGACCTGGACGTAAGAATGGGATGCCGTTAAACGGAACAAACACCAGAGACACAGCTGGGCCAGAGTTGCATGATAATTCTCAAGAGGCACAGAGGGGGCAGGAAAACTAAGTTCGCCGACCGTCGACGCCCCAGATTGGTTTTCGAGGCAGAAGAGGGGTAATTTCCAGGAGAATGCGAGGGTACTGGTGTCATCAAGTGACTTAATACGTGAAAGGAATGACCATTCAGAGGAAGACCGTGAAGGACAAAAACCGATGTGGTTGAGGGTGAAGATTGGGGGAGCGGAGGCTATAAAGGCATTCTTGGATACAGGAGCAACGTCGAACTTCATTGACTTGAAATTCTTCGAAACAATTAAAAGCAACCCGTGTTGTGCGGCTATCTTACCCGTTACTGGAAGAAAAGTATATACCGCCTTGGGGAGGAAGAATGAAAGTATTAAATTTCAAGTTTTATTGAATGTGGGACTCTCTGGTTATCAATTTCAGATACCATGTCTCGTGATACCAAATCTTTTCACTAACCTGGTTTGGGGTTTGGATTGGATGCAGAAGGCTAAGGCAATTCTGGTGCCTATTGAACAGAAGGTCTCAGTGGAGTGGCCAGACACGTATGGAAATGAGCGAAAAATGACACTACGAACAGACGGCCCCGAGACTCAGTGCATCGGGGTAAGAGCTACAGCGTTGATGGAAGATATAAATGCCCATATGGTGAAGTCGTCAGGGATCAAGAATCTGGAGATAGAACATGTATTAAGAGGCGATGTTCAACTAGGGGACGAAGAGAAAGCTTGTTTGGAAAGATTACTGAGGAGGCACCAGAGAATTTTCAGTGAGGCTCCTGGTAAGCTCAAAGGCTTCCAGTGTGAGATTGAGACGGTGCAGCATCAACCTTTTCGGGAGAAGGTGAGACCGATACCATGGTCACAAAGACCTGCTGTCGAAAATAGCCTTCAACAATTACTTCAGATGGACGTAATTGAACGGAAATCTACCCCCTACGTGAACAACGTGGTTTTAGTAAGTAAATCTGACGGATCATTGCGCCTGTGTTTAGATGCACGCAGACTTAACAAATATATTGTTCCCATGTTTGAGGTTCCTGGCCGAATAGATTAATTGCTACGGAAATTCAATGGAAAGTAGTGGATCACCACGATCGACCTTGTTAAGGGTTATTACCAAATCGAACTTACTGACGAGTCAAGGAAGTTAACAGGGTTCTCACTGTTTGGGAAACAATTTGTGTACAAACGTCTGCCGTTTGGGCTATCGACCAGCTCACAAATTTTTGTGAAGCAATTAGATCTGGCGTTGGGTGACTTGCTGGGTGACAATTTAATCATCTACATCGATGATATGGTCATTGCTAGTACCACTTTCGAGGAACATATGACCCACCTGGACCTATTGTTCAATAAATTACACGAGATAGGCCTAACGGTCAACGTCAGAAAAGCAGCATTCTGCAAACAAGAGGTGAAATTTCTAGGACACATCGTGTCGGGTGAGAAGATCCTACCTCTCCCGGGAAAGCTGGAAGAACTGAGGAACACTCCAATTCCGCGATCAAAGAGGCAGCTTCAGCGTTTCTTGGGGTTCTGTAATTTTTACAGGCGTTTTGTGATCAATTACGCGGAAACGCTGCAGCCACTATATGCTTTGACGAGAAAAAATGCGCGATGGAGTTGGGGGATTGAGGCGCAAAGGGCATTTGAAGAAGTAAAGCAGAAATTTCTGAACACCGTTGTGCTGAAACAGCCATATAACGACAGAAAATTTATTGTAAGGACGGACGCGAGTCAAAACGCTATATCGGGAGTGCTCTCACAAGTGGATGATGAAGATCAGGAAATGATAATAGATGTTATGAGCAAGAAGTTGGGCAAGCCTCAGCGGGCCTATACGGTTACGGAACTGGAGTTATGGGCAGTTTTAGAAGCGCTAGCAAAGTTCAGAGTTTATATTTTTGGTCGCCCGACCGTTCTGCGGACAGACCACAGTGCGATTGCGTTTCTGAAACATGGTAAAGGGAAAAACTCTCGGTTGATCAGGTGGTCCCTGGCATTAGAGGAGTATCAACTAGAAATAGAGCATGTTCCGGGCAAGGCCAACCAAGCAGCCGATTATTTGAGTAGGTGGACGGAAGAAGATCATAACCCGCATGAGAGCGGGGGTACAGAGTTAGTGGCGAGGCTACGAAATCCTGGGACAATTCGTAATGGATGTGCGCTCACGCATAAGGAGGTGCTTGATGCGCAGAAAACGGATGTTCGATTGCGGCACTTGAGACAGCGAGTATTGGTGGCAAAGAAAGTTAAAAGGAGGTTTCTGCTACACGATGATCTACTGTTTCTGAAGAGACCCAAATCAAGAAAGGGTAGTGTCTTATGCATTCCGGAGACGTTACGCAGCAAGGTACTGCAAATTTGCCATGATTACAATGGTCACTTCGGGATAGACAAAACCAACAAGTTTATGTCAGATCTTGTACATTGGGTCGGAATGAATGACGATCTTCGACGTTATGTGAAAACCTGTGTAGCGTGCCAACTTAATAAATTCAAGAATAAGAACTATGTTGGCGCCTACCAGCCAATCATTCCAAATGGACCTAACGATTTGGCTGTGCTGGACCTCTTTGGACCATTGCCAAAGGGAAGATTTGGAAACGCATATGTCCTAGTAATAATGGATGCGTTCTCCAAAATGGTTCGACTGTACCCGCTAAAGAACGCGACGACAATACAGTGCCTCAATAAAGTGGTGAATGGTTATTTTGCTGAGGTGGGAAAACCAAAGAAAATCTTGAGTGACAACGGAAGTCAGTTCACGAGTCAGGAGTGGGTGGAGAAATTGACGCAGCAGGGAGTGAAGGTGTCGTTCACGGCAGTGAGACATCCGCAAGGGAATCCCAGCGAACGTGTCATGCGCCAACTAGGAGTGATGCTCCGGAACTTTGTGGGAAGTCGACATGCATCCTGGGTGGATCATTTGAAAATAATAGAAACCCTGATGAACACGAACTACAGTCTGGCGACGGGAGCTATTCCGGTTGAGGTGCACCATGGCGAGCGAATCACCTTATCCATTGAAAGAATGATCAATTTCCCCGACGAGCATAAAGTAAATTTTGACCGATTATCTGTAAGGGAAAAAGCACGTGATCGTCTTTTACGCTTGGCCGACTCACGGTCCCAGCGGCAAGTAGTACGGAATTTACAGCTAGCGGTTGGAAGTCAGGTCATTATCAAAAAACTTAGAGTGTCTAATATGGACTCAAAAGTCAGCTCAAAACTGTTGCCGATATACGAAGGTTCTTTTCGAGTGGTAGAGGTGGTCGGACCAAACACCTACCGTGTACAGACGAAAGAGAACCCTGAGCAGATAAAGACATTTAATGTATGTGAGTTAGCGCCCTATTACAATAGGGACGAACTGTGTGAAAATATCTGTAAATAAGAAAGTTCCTCTAAGAGGATGACTTTTGTCATCTCACGGCGTGGCATCCGTGGAGGTTCTAGCTGATTAGTTAACATTCTGCCTTTTCTGTGACTAATCTCTTGGTGTATGTTCTTTTCTATCTAAATTGTAATTAAATTAGTTTGGAATCGTGATGAGCTACTGACGTGGATGTGTAATATGTTTTATGTGTTGATTAGAAGTGCAGATGGTGGATTAAATTCAGAATAGATTGAGAGCTATTGCCGAAGCAA
Organism: Zhengitettix transpicula; assembly: GCA_037074705.1. Classification (NCBI taxonomy): domain Eukaryota; kingdom Metazoa; phylum Arthropoda; class Insecta; order Orthoptera; family Tetrigidae; genus Zhengitettix; species Zhengitettix transpicula. The sequence goes on along the minus strand of CM073591.1, from coordinate 179,270,241 downwards.
GCAAACAACCTGTTAATTGCTTGATTAGGCAAGGGGCATGTGTAACGTGAAAGAATAGTGTTTCCCCGAAAAACTGTACAGCACGAGGGATGACCGCTGTGGAAGGGGGATGACCTGGTTTTAAGGTAAGGGCGGACAATAGCTGGAGGGCAAGAAGGGAGAGTAGTGGTTGACTAGCTGGACTGGAGAGACGGCGATCGTGTATGAAAGTGGAAAAACGTGGAGCCGGGAAGTGTTGGATGGTGACGCCAGCAAATGTTCCAGCATCCAGACGCCGAGACCACATCAGTAGTGATTCGCGAGCTTCCAACTTGCATTAAAATTGTATTAATAAATTACCTAGATTTTTACATGTGTTCTTTTAATCGAGCCCTTTGCCAGCAAAGTTGGGAGTTGAACCCACCCAATTTTTGTGTTCTGACATCCCGCAAGGGTAAGCAGGTTACAGTATATAATATTAACTTCTTTCGGGATTTGGAGTGGATCACCCTTAAAGGAGGGGGTAGAGTTGTATTTATATTAACATAAAGTATACACAATCGCGATTGGATTCAAATCCAGGGTTATGGTTGTCAGTGAGTTTAATTATGATATTTAAATTTACGTTTAAGTCCCCCAAGCGGGGGTGGTTAGGGGTGGAAATTTTCATACATTCTAACACGGCTAATTATTTAGTCAGATAAATATTTTCAGGGTAAAAGTAATTAATAGTGTTTGTACCAATGTATGTGATTTCAACGTTTTATAACAGGGTAAAGTACCACCCTTCGTGTTGGGGTGGAGGGGCGTTACAATAAATAACTCAAATACACCCGAGACTGGAGTCAAACCAGAACTTATGGATAACGCTGAGTTAAATTATGACATTCAACTAGCAATTAGCCTCCCAGGGACGGGGGTGGTCGGGGTTGGAAAATGTTAAACATGTTAATCTACCGAATTTTTCGACGAATAAATATTTTTCTGGATCAATGAGTTTCTTAAAATTTCTCTACATATTCTCTGAGTATAATTTCAATACCCTTACGGGCTTAGGAGTAGAGCACCCTTAAGGGCGGGGTTATAAAAAGATACGATAAAATAGCACGAATACAACCGAGATTGTAGTCAAATCCAAGGTTCTGGATGTCGCAGACTTAAATTATATTTAATTGGCACTGTAACCCCAGAGGGACCGGGAATGGAAATTTCCAAACATGTTATACTGTCATATTTTCAAAGAATGAATATTTTTCAGGGATACTTATATTTTTAGTATTTCTACCCACCTTATGTTTTTGAAATTTCAACCTCTAGCGACATGAGTGGGAGTAAATATTTTGAAATAAATAAAGCTCCGAAAAAATATATTTCTGGAAGAATGAGATTAATTAAATTTCACGATACGTTCTTCGAGTTCAAATTAAACCCCTTTCGGGATTGGGAGGGAGCTCAACGCAGGGGTTGGGGGTGGACCGTTGTTACAAATAAATAACGCGTATAAAACCGAGATTAGAGTCAAATACAAGATTATAATTATCGCTGAGTTTAAATATGACATTTAATTGCACATATAACTCCGAGGGATGAAGGTGGACGGCGATGGATTTATTGAGACAAGAAATCCCGACTCATATTAGAGATGAATTAATCTTTTTCAGGGTTAATTAGATTTTCAGAATTTCAACCCATGTTACGTATGTAAAGTTTAAACCCTTCTTGCGGCACGAGGGGTGAGCATGTTTGGGGATGGAGGTGGAGGGAACTTACAAGAAAATAACCTGAAAACAATCGAGATTCGAGTCAAATCTAAGGAAATGGATGTCGTTGCGTGTATATATGACAATTTCGCGAGGGTTGGGAGGAGTTGGGCGGTGGTGGGTGAGGGTTCGAAATCTAAAAACATGTTGACCGGCAGTTTTTTGCTTCGCATAAATATATTTCGGAATCAATGAAATTAATAAAATTTCTCTATATGGGAATTGAAATATTCTAACATTTTAAGACAATCGATATTTGAGTCGAATAAATGTTTTTAGTGGACAAAGATATTAATAGTGTTTTTACAGATTTTATCAGAGTATAATTGAAACCCCTTACAGCATGTAAAAGGAGCATCTTTAGGGTGGGTGTGGACGGGCATTACAAGAAAATAACGCTATACCAACCGAGATTCTAGTCAAATAAAAGATAATGGATGTCTCAGAGTTCATTCATGACAATCTGGGTAACTTGCGGGGGTGGGCTGGGGTGTGTGGTTTTGGATAGAAGTGGTTGGAGGGAAGAAGTTTTAAAATAAGTTAACTAGTTGAATTTTGCGTCGAATAAATATATTATGAAAAAATATACTATGAGATTCAAAAAATTTCTCTACATGTTGTTCGCGTGTTATTTCAACTTCTTACAGCATTGGGAGTAGAGGAAGAAAATAAATATTACCCAAAAATAATCGAGATTGGAATCGTAACCAGATCTATGGTTGTCAATTAATTTATTTATGACATTAGCCTTACCGTTTAACTGCCCCAACGAGAGTTTGGCGGGGGTGTAAATTTTCAAACATGTTAAACGGTTGATTTTTGAGAGGAATAAATATTTGTCATAATTGACAGTATCTCTACCAATGATGTTTGTGTATAATTTCAACACCTTTCGGCATGAGAAGGCAGGACGCTTAGTCCTGGGTATGGAGGGGTGCTTTAAGAAAATAACGCAAAAATAACCCCATATTCAAAACAAATCGAAGTTATTGGATGTCGCCAAGTTTATTTTTACAAATTAGGCACCGCGAAAGGTTTGGTTGGAGGTGGGTGGGGTAGAAAAATTCAAAAATACTAACCTGTCGTTATCTCCGTTGAATAAATATTTTTCAGGATCTAAGACCCTCATAATAATTTTTAATATATGCTGTGTTCAATTACAACCTCTATTGGCTTCGGATGAGAGAATAATGGTGGGGTGAGTGAAGCTGAATTTCATAAAAATAGGGCAAAATACCTAGATTGGAGCCTAAATCATGATTATGGATGTCACTAAGATTAATTATATTAAAATTACAGTTTTGTCCCCACGGTTGGGGAAATACTAACAAATATTAAAGTGACAGCGCTGTAAAATGAGAAATTATAAAAGTAATAATGTAAACAATTTTACTTCTACACAGTAAACTAATGTAATTTATAGCTATTAGACGTGCGCAGTAAATATTATATAAACAGATACTACTATTATATATCAATGTGAAACTATTTTTAACCTAATATTAAGGACAATTCGAGATAATTTACAGTCTATGATGAAGTTTCGGACAAATGTTACAAGTGTGGACTTACCTGGTTTCTCTTAGTTATCAGCGTCCACGTGTAGATCTTAGCGATGTAAATGATTTATATGTACTGCTGAATAGAATTAGGATAAACTTTTCATTTAACATCTGCCATGAATTGAAAGTCGCAGCGCCACCTGGAAATAAGATTGTTTCATTAAACAAGTACTATAAAAAGAACAATGATATTTTAGGTTATGTAGAGAACGTTTGATGTTTAACGGAAATGGTTTAGGGATCGTGAATGTCGTCTGAGATTTGGAAAGGAGGCCTTGAATGTGTGGAGATGTAGGAAAATCGGTACGAATTAAGGCGCAGAAATGTGAGCAATGCTTTCTAAAACATCCTTAGAGTACATAAATTGAGATTTGACAATGTAGGAAACCATTCTATGAAAAACGGCCTGAAAAACTTGGAATTCTATTCTACAGGCTAGGGAAATCTTCGTCCTCACTGTTGTCAGAAATTTGTGTGGATAATAACGGGGAATATCTTATCTTAGGGACTTGGGCGCTCATGTTTTCTTTGCTTCTTCCCACTCGTGTCTCACATGACTGGTTGCTAATACTATTGCTTCACACATCTATGTTTGCTACTATGGAAGTGCAGGACGAAGTTTTTGCAAAGTGCCCAATTTTTTTCATAGGTAACAACCTTCGCTCTTCGGCGTGAGATATATTCTAAATTTTGTGTATTGATTCTGAAATGCAGTATATTTGTTTTGGGTCCAGAAATAAAAACCGTCTGTAAGTTAAAATATGAGCGAATCTACTATCTGTTGTGTTCGGTCTGACTCCAGTTCTCTTTGAGGCAGGGGTTATACCATATTTTCCTAATTTCCTGAGTATTAGGTCAATAGAAATGATTGGTCACACATTTGAGATTATGACCTTAGGTAGCTTTATCATATTTATATTTATCGACTGGTTGTTAAATTCAATTCATTTGCAGTTGGTTGTTGTTTCATCTACATCGTCACTGCTGATTGAAAAAATACATATTCTCGTAATCTCCTAGAAATCTTGGAAATATACGTTATTTTGGAGGAGCATATTACATTAGCTAATGCTACTAGGTACTCATCTGTTCAGCTGTTACATCTAGAACAATTGATAAATGCTATAACATTACATTTGACTAAATTCTTCGATCGACATTCACCACCAATATATATTGCGAGCACTTATGAACGTAAACAGCTTTATTTCATATAGAAATAGTGACAAATATTATAGTGTCAGAGCTGTAATATATGAAATAGAATGGTAAATATTTCCCAGAATAATGTAAACAGTTCTATTTCTACACAGTAAATCAATGTAATTTATAGCTCTCTTGGCCTCTTGCCCTCGCCCGTTGCACTATGGAAACACACTCGTTTGTTTCTGTAGCTCGTTGCACGTGTTTCTCGTACCACGTTTGATGAAGAAGTCAACCATCACATTGTTGCAAATCAAAAGATATTTGGTATTTGCTCTCATACATCTTTCTGAAGCCAAGAACGATCTGGTTAACACGTTAGGGAAATATATCATACATTTTTTAAGATAATATATTCTTCAACGTATTTCAACTTTTTCTAAACCTACCACGGTATTCGACAATTCCTGAAATCAGTTTTATACCGTAAGGTTCAGGATCGAATTTCTAGTTTTTTGACACTAACTCTCCAATTTTTATTAGATTTATTATATCGTTTGCCATCATATGCCAAGATTAGGAATTATTTCGATGTTTTATTGAGGGAAATGAGAAAGGGGGGGAAATCCAACAATGTGTCAATTTATTCCTTGAGAGAACGACTGCAATACAGTGGAACGTTTTACAATACACTATCAACTTGTAAAAAGATGGTACTGCGGGAAGTTTACCAGTTTTCAAGAACATTATTACTTTTGATGTTTTCCAAACTGGTGATAAATGGGACAAGGAGAGGAACGAATTGAAGATTCTGGTTAGGAAGGTTACAATGATATTTGGTTAGTTTGTCAGAATTTTACGGCTTATGACGTCGAATCCAGGGCCGGTATTTCGGCCACAAGTACAGCTTTAAAAACTTCTTCGTAAGTAACGGACGAGGATACAGAATGATCAAATTGATAATCAGGAAGTTTGGGTAAGACAAGTTCTGGGGGAATGTCATTTATATGGCGGCGATGAGTTATATTAAAGACAGACATCATGGAAGTAGGGAAAGCCACGAAAACTTTGACTTTACTAAAGGTTCGGTTACATTGCCATTTGGGGTTTTAATCATTTATCTGTGATTGGCAGATATTCTCGTTAACCGTTACAACTTCTGCCGCAATGTTTCCCTGCCTATAGTCCAATCACTCAATCGCTGTTACCCACTGCCCACTGCTCCTGGCCCATCTGGCAGGTTGTTCGATGCTCTTGTTCGTTTATGCGATTCCACTTGGTTTTAAGGTCTGGGCGGTGCGTTCGAAGGATATACACGTCACTTCCTTATAATATCTGAAATAATGCGAGGTGTCAGAGTTGGATTCCAATCATCGTTTACCTTAATCTGAATATATCGATTACTGGCTCTGTAGAAGTTTTGGAAAACATGTTTAAGATATGGTATAAGATTTACATTAATCGTCTGTGTTAATTCCATTTTTTTATATTTATAAAGTATTCATATTCCGATCAGTGATTTTTTTTTCGACTGAATAATGAGACAGTTGTTTTTAGTCTCCTCTCCAATTTTATGGTGAAACTGGAACACCTTGAAATTTCTTTTGTCGTGCTTCAACGAATCACTCTTATCGATTTTGTTACTGTTTTTATGATGCCCTTAATATTATACGATCTTTTCACTTTTATTGCATGACCAACATTTCCATGTCTATATTCTGCTGCGAGATGTTGCCAATTTTATCAATTTTATTTTCTATAATAAATATATCTTTTAAGTTTTTGCCTTCTAAATTGCTTCTATCGAGTTTCTATGATCTTACATTCAAGATCCTGTGAATAATGGTTCTTCTTATTTCCATTGTACTCCGACGTTTGATCGTGACTAGGTCCAGCTGGTATTCATATTTCGTTTTGGTGGATTTTTTGAGCTTCTTTCTTTTTCAGTAACATTGAATTCCCCTAAAATATTTCAGACGTGTTTAAGAGTGAGCTGTAAAGGGAAATATATAATTATGTCAAGGATAATGCTTTTTAGGAATTTGTTATGTCGGTAATTTTGGTTGGTGCGCGACACAGTGGTCAATAATGACCATGAAATCGTAACATTTGTAAATAAAAATAAGGGATGGATAAAAGCTTCAATTTAAGAAGTACTAAAAAGTGTTGGTAAGAAAAAGGTCTCCTAGATATTATAAGAGAAAGGAAGATTATATGAATAGGCTAAGAAGTGAGACGGGACTGCTTACTAATGGTACCTATGAAAAATCTAGTTATAGGTAAGAGATGAGGAGACACAAGGTAATAGCTGATATCAAGGAAGTGCAAAATATCAAACATGAAGAGGATTGTTGAAAGAAAGGAGATAATAGACAGATACCACGTGAAAAGAACACTAATTCTGCTGATGGTGAAGAGCGTAGTGAATGTTATTTATACAGCTCCTACTATTCAATTGCTCAAAGTAGTTTCAAATGTAATCGCTAACACAAGTTAAAAGGTAATAATTAGGATGCCGAGTAATACTAATGAAATACAAGGTTACGGACTAATGTTACAAGTATGGAAATACCTATTTTTGGTAGCGTGGATTATGACACTCATTTAGACGTTGTAGTGTTACATGCAGCAAATCGAAGCTGAGTCATGGAGTGCTATCAATATAGGTTTTTTAATTAATCTTCATGATCTTCAAGAATTTCGATTTGTGAACGTCCTTTGAAGAATTGTGCAGAGCGACGACTGCCAATAAACACTATGAATAAATAGTTGTACTGTAATAGTTTAAATAATTGAGTAATTTGTGTGCATATGCAAGTTTAAACTGAATAATTCAACGAAATATTGAAAGCAAACACGTAATGAATTTTATTGAAATGTAGTGTAGTGGAGAAGACAATTTCAAAAATTTATCAATTAATTATTATTAATATCCTATAAATAATAATAGTATTCAATCAAGTACGTACCTCATCTACGGATGCGTTTTTAGCACCAGTCTGCAGGATCACAGAAAAGTCACAGGTCTTCGAATTATTCTCTTCAGTAACTCCCAACACATCATCAAGCTTTCGAAGAATTCCTCCGCACACCATCTGAAAGGGCCACACTTGTTACATCTGTCAGAGACTTATATCAATATTACTGCAATTATAATGGACCTTTCATTTAAAGTCAACGGAGTGAAGCTCCACACTGTCACAAATCTGTTCTAACTAGTTGTTATCTGAGTATACATTTTCACAACGCACTTATAAACAAAATAAATTTGAATAATATATCTTCTTTCTTGAAGCTCGGGATTGTCTCTCGTTTTATATGTCCGTGAAATCTCTTTTAGACGATGACCTTATGGTGCGCTTTTCGTTATCGATTTGTACAAAATATTTTTTTATAAATGTTAATTACTGCCTGGAAGCATGGGAATGTGGCTTGCCGGGGTCGAGCAGCAGACACAAGACAATGGCGGGGTGGGTTGGAAAATCCGCAAGTCCCGCAAGCAAGGTCAGGGTCGGCCAAGGAAGGGGTAGATGACCGGAAGGCTATGGCCCTAAAATAGATGGAAGAGTGTCACGTGTGCACAAGGACCAACTAGGAGAGAGGGTTTTGAGGAGGCAGAGAAAGAAGTCGGCGAACAAGAGAGTGGTCGAAGAGATGAATTTGGACCGTCGGTGAGAGTGGTCAGGGAGAATTGATCCTGAAAGATTTTGGTTCTGCACGTGGGTCTCCGGTCTTCTGCGAATGCTGATGAGACAGATAGCCGCCAACGGGAGTCGACCCTGTCCGAGCTGCAGACCTGGTAAGTCGCGTTCCATGCTTCCGGGTATCGCGTCGGTTTGCCACGAGAAAAACCACGGTTAATCTTGAGAAAGGGAGGGGGCTACATGCATCCCTGGCAGGCTGGAGAGCTTTTCGTTTTGTATAAATTCTGAGAAAATGAATTATTGTTTTATTTAATAACTAAATATTGCATTTCCCTTTCCTGCAAGAACAATTCTTGCAGGTGGCGCCCAACAAATAGTTAATTTAACCGTAAGCTCACCACATATAAAATGTAACCAAGGAAGCCTGCGAGAGGATTTCTCGCAGGTGAACCTTCCCAGAGAGCTCTGGCGGGGGCTACCTTTGGGGATGCTCTCACATCTCTCTGTTTTTTTTTTTTTTTGAACTAAGGTTCCCACATGCCGAGGCACCTCGGTCTGTTTTGAGAGGTGTATGTTCCGGGGTCGCAGACCTTGGGCATACGGCAAGAGTTGTCCGCTATTCCTATTGGAATAGTCGGCCAGCTGCCTCCTAAACAGGCCAAGGCATGGCGAGGGGTAAGCTGCGTCCCCACAGCAAACTCCTCTCCCGCTATCGGAAGGGCGTGGGACAAGTACCCAATGCCCGACCTACCCGATGCAGGTTTTTCTAGGGTTTTCCCTGCATTTCTTTAGGCGAATGCCGGGTAGGATCCTTCAATCACAGCCCGGGGGCCCTAGTTAACCCTTGGCTACCTTCCTCTACACTTCCACATCCCCCCTTTCAAATCCCTTCCTATGCTATTAAAGGGGAGTTGCCCAATGTGGATCACCCTCATGTAGCCTGTTGCCCTAAAAAAAAACAACATATAAAATGTCGTCCAACGTTTGGGGCACGAAGAAGTGGCAAACTGGAGCGATACTACGGGGACAGGATTAGCGGATTATATACACTTGCTAGTCAGCCATTCAAGCAGAAATTCAGGACTTGATTATTTTAACGTGTATTTTGGGGGAATAATTTTGTAATATGTATTTTGCGGGAATTTAGTTTTCGGGCAATACGTTCCAGGCTGGAGATGCAGGTGATTAGACGCGGACCATATATTTTAATTTCTAGCGTTGAGTAGAGTAGGAGTTTTTTTCATAGGTTAAGCGTTAATTCGATAAATTTTGGGATTTCTTTTGTTATCTAATGTGGATTGGAGCCTGAGGTCTATATGTTTAATGTTAAGTTGTGTGAATGCTGAGCTGTTTTCTTTATCGTTTATGTTAGTGTGTTAGAGAAATTGTTCGTGTAAAATAGAAACGGAGTTCTTCTGGTTATTTCGTCTGGTTGTTCATGAAGCTTAGGAGCGGAATGGATACGGTACAAAGGGAATTAAGCACGGATGAGCAGACGGAGGGTAGTTCCAAGAATTTAGGGAGCCAGGCAAGCAGTGGTTTTCCTGGAACCAATGGTACAAAAGAAAACCAGTTTTTATTCGAATCTATGATGGCACAATTGATGCAAGCCATTCAAAATAGTCAGACTAATTTACAGGAACAGATTCAAAATAGTCAGGCTAATTTACAGGAACAGATTCAAAGGACTAATGACGAAAATAAAAAGGGGTTTAACATATTGCAGGCCCAGATTAAAGGCTGTCAAGAAGCAACTGAGAATAAGTTTAGGGAGATCCGCAGTGAGATTCAGGAGCATGTCCAAATAATCACGGAGTGTAGCAAAGTTCAATGGGATCAGATTCAGAACCAAATTGGTGCCACAAATGATAAACTCACAAGTATAGGCCAAGAATTTCAGGACAGAGCAGAAGCTGTTGATAAAAGGGTAGATACTGAATTAGGCGCAATACGAGAGCACGTGGCAGCACAGAAACGGGAAGTAACCGATTTGGTTAATAAAGAACATCAAAGTATGGCAGACAGATTTGATGTAGTTGTGGAGTCTTTTAGATCTGAAACAGAAATTAGGCGCGAAGAAACTGGGCAGGTGATTAATCGGCTAGCCAGCGACGCCGAGGCCATTAGAACAGAAATGCGTGAAGGGACAATGGCGGTGAAGTCGCATATTGCGAATATCGAAGGGGATTTACGAAAACAGCTGAGTTCAGAGGCAGCCCGTTTAGATATCAGAATTTCTGAAGCCAATGAATTGGGTGTTCGGGGGGAAAACATAACCCAGGGGCTAGAGATTACCCTCCCATCATTTCAAGAACGTGGCCATCAGAACGCACGTGCATTCCTGAACGGTCTAGAGTCCTATTTTTCATTAAAACGAACGCCGGAGCGTTTTAAATTAACTTTATTTAAGCAAGCAGTGGGGCCACGGATTGCGGAAAGGCTGGAAGCCGCCGGTTACTCGGAAGGTTACGAACAGTTCCGGGAACACTTCCTAAATAAGTATTGGAGTGTTGCTAGGCAGTTGGAGGTAGTGCAAGGATTCTACAATGATAGATTTAGGCCGGGCGGATCTCAGACGATGGAAGGTTATCTCGTGAAGGCAATAACCGAGAACAGGCTTTTGCAACAGCCGATAGCTGAGAGTACGCTTGTTCAATTAATTAGCAGGCAGTTTCGGAGTGACGTAGCCCTACATTTTGAGGCGGCCCGTATAAATACGTTTGAAGCGGCGCTGAATTTCCTGAGCCAAGTTGACGCGTTAGACCGAGGCAGCGGCCACGCAGTTTCAGGTAGAGATGGTCGCTGGGCAGGCGAAAGAAACTTTTCGGGTAATCGGGCAAATATGCAAGGAGGACCATCTAGACCTAATCAGGGCCGGTTTGATCGGGGAACGTGGAGAAGATTCGATCCGCGCACAGATAGACAGCACAGAACAGGTGGCTTTAAGCCGGAAGTTCGGCCTGAAATCGAGCAGAGTAGAAATACGGTTCAGAATCCTTTAAACCAATAAAGGGCGAGGGGGATCGACTGAGGTCGCATGCTACTCTCACAGGCCCAACGACACGATCTACGAGAATAGAAAATATTGTAACTAATAGTGATTACCTAGCCGGTAGAGAGGATTTACTTTGGGATACTGAAGGTGATGAAAACCGTAGTAAGAATTCCAGATTGAAGGGAGAGTTGGTAAAAATTAAACTTAACTTGGGCAATGGAAGCAGTAAGGAAGCACTGGTAGATACTGGTGCAGAGCTAAGCTGTTTGAATTGGGCATTGTTTCAGGAACTAGAGGAGGAAAAATTGGTTGTAGCGAAGTTGGGCGTGGCAGGTCTGAAGGCATACGGTGCATTGGGACGCCGACACGAGAAGGTTGAATGGCAGGTTTTGTTCAAAGTCAAGTTACCCGGGGGAGAACATCTGATTATTAGGGCCGTTGTACTGAAAACTCTGGGAACAGAGATTATTTTAGGGGCAGCTTGGTTACGTGAGATTAGTGCAGTCATTAACTTGCAGTCTAGGAAGCTAACTGGGGAAGGGATGGATGCAGATAATGGAAGTAAAATAACTTTACAGTGGGATATTTTGGATAGCACGATAATAGGCGCCAAGGGCTTGGTTTCTTATATTTATGGCACCGAAGAGGAAGAGGTTGCGAGAGACGGCCGTAAGAGGAAGGAAGAGGAAGGGTCAAGGTATTTTGGTAGGAAGGGGAGTGAGGTAGACAGGAGTGAAGGGAAAATAGAATCTGCGGGAGATGACGGATTTGAAGAAGTATTAGATCAAATATGTATAGATATGCGTAATGTTAGTGACGAGGAATGTTTTGATTTTAAGGAGATGTTGAGGAGGAATAGAAAAGTGTTTAATGAGGCTCCAGGATGTCTAAAAGGATACATACATAGGATAGAGACCAGTGAACATGCGCCATATAAATTAAAGTCCTACCCCACCCCGTTTGCTTTGAGAGATAGGATTAGGGAGACGATACTGCAGATGGAGAAAGATGGTATAATTGCCAGAAAACCAAGTCCATATAATAATCCGATCACCTTTGTGCGAAAAAAGGATAATCAGATCCGCGTATGCTTAGATGCCAGGAAATTAAATACAGTTATCATAGATGAATTAGAACGACCTGTACTAATAGCGGAAGCCCTTCAGAAATTTCAAGGTAAGCCGTTCCTGAGTACCGTAGACCTGACGAAGGGATTTTATCAAATTCGACTCGACGAAGAATCGAGCAGGTTGACATCATTCACTGTCGATGGCAGGCAGTACTGTTGGATGAGACTCCCATTCGGTTTGAAGACCTCATGTCAGACATTCATAAGGCGGCTAGATTTGGCATTAGGAGAGGAATATAGGGAAAATTTGACAGTATACGTGGATGACGTCATAATTGCGAGCGAGACATTCAGAGACCATGTGATACATTTAGACAGTTTGTTCACGAGACTTCGCGAAAATGGTCTCACCATTAATCTGAAAAAGACCGCTTTCGGTCGGCAGGAGGTCGAATTTCTAGGACATCTGGTTTCAGCGGGAGGAGTAAGGCCCTTGCAGACAAGGCTTCAGGCTATAAACGACTTACCAGCTCCTAAAAATGTGAAACATCTTCGACAACTGGTCGGGTTTATAACCTTCTATAAGAAATTCGTTCTTAATTTCGCTGAACTGCTGAGACCTATGTACAATCTATTGAAGAAGGGTGTGAAATGGAAATGGGACGGGGCGATGGATGACGCGCTCGCGCGGTTGAAGAGGGCATTTACACAGTGTGTAGTCCTAGAACATCCTATACTAACAAAACCCTTTATTGTTAGGTGTGATGCGTCGCTTTTGGGCATATCCGCTGTGTTAAGTCAGTTAGACGACGAGGGGGCTGAAAGAGTAATCTCTTTGTGTAACAGGGGACTCCGCGAACCTGAGCTCGTATATACAATAACGGAGTTGGAGTTACTGGCGATCGTCTATGCCGTGCAAAAGTTTCGCACATATATATATACGGAAATCGGGTAGTGTTGTATACGGACCACCAGGCTTTGACATTTCTACGTATGTGCGACCACCTAAGCTCAAGGTTGAAGCGCTGGGCTATCGCGATTGATGAGTTTGATTTGCGAATAATACACGTCAAATGTAGTAATAACGTTGCTGCAGACTTTTTGAGTCGGCACGTTAGACAGACGGCGGGCGAAGTATCTACGTCTAAGGAAAGAGAGATGGTGATTGCAGCTGTCGAATTCAACAATTCGCAGAATTACGCACGGTTCAGGCGGTTTGTGAAAGAGGCACAGGATGAGGACGAGGAATGTAGGCAAATCGCGAGGCGGGTGAACGCGGTAGCGGCTCCAGATGTTGTAAACCAAGGGGCGAAAGCATACAGGTTAGAAGCAGGCATTCTGTTTAAAAGCAACCCTCGGGCTAGGCACTTATGGGTGCTATATGTACCTAAACCAGCTAGGAAACATGTTCTCCAATTGGTGCACGATGAGAGTGGTCACCCAGGAGGATACAAAACGATTGAAATGCTTAAAGCGTTGGTATATTGGCGTGGGCTGGCAAGAGACGCAAAGAAATATGTTAAAACGTGCAGGGCGTGCCAGATGTGTAAGTTCCCTAATTGCACTTTTCAGGCTCCATACCAGTCCGTAATTCCAGAGTGCACAGGCGATTTGGTTATGGTGGATATTTACGGCCCCTTAATCAAAAGTCGCTACGGGATGACGTATGTGTTTATTATTGTAGACACATTCAGTAAATTTGTGAAGTTGTACGGTTTAAGACGTGCTACAGCTAAGGCATGCGTTGGGAAAATTCTGAAGTATTGCGAGGAAGAGGGCAAACCCAAAGTCGTACTGAGTGATCACGGGACACAATTTTACTGCGAATTATGGCGGAAGACCTTGTGGGATAGAGATGTTAAAACGGTGTTTTCTAGTATACGTCACCCGGAATCGAACGCAGCCGAGCGTTATCTAAGGAGTGTGGGCACCATCTTAAGAACGTTATGTCACGCCAAACACCAAAGCTGGGCGTCGTATCTACAGCAAGTAGAGGACCATTTGAATCACAATTGGAGCGCAGCTATAGGTTTTATACCGGCGGAAGTGCATTATGGCAGAAGGGTGGACTTACCGTTAGAAAGAATCATAAAGTTTCCCGCTCAGGTAAAGGATCTAGAAATGGAGCAGGTGCTAGAAAAGGCAAGGGATAGAATGCAGCGGCGCGCAGCTCAGAGGCTAAAGCAGCAAAGGCCTCGACCAATAAAATTCGCAGTGGGCGATTTGGTTCTAGTAAAAGCAATGCGACAATCCGACGCCTACAAGAAGATCTCCGCTAAGCTGATGCTAGTGTACAAGGGTCCGTACATCGTTAGAGAACGCTTAGGGGAAGGTGTATACAAGATACAACTTCGAGAAGGCAATCCAGAGATCAAAGTATTCAATATAACTAATTTAATCCCATACTATGAGAGAGAGGCCGATTAGGTAAACCCAGAGGTAGGGCCAGGTCAAAGATTGTGTGCTTGTTTGGTTGACTAATGAGTGTACCAGTAGCTGGAGCCTCGGACAGGAACCCGGAAGAGGCACTGTCGGCGGATAATCCTTTGCCTCCAGACATTGTTACAGGCTAGGCTCGTCAGAAGGATCCAACCATCAAAGCATCGTCAGCGGCCGGCAGGATAATCCCAGGGCATGTGACTAATGCATGTTGGGCTTTGCGGACCCAGGAACCCGAGCTGTACGTGGTATCTGTTACCACGTTCTACTATTCTTCAATTCGGCCTTGCTTGGTCAAAACCACCTGTAAAACTGTCACTAAGGCTTTCTTGGGCAACCCTTGATTTTTCGACCCCAACAATGGTTATTAGGTTTCGAGGACTGAGGGTGTCTTTCATCTATGCTCTTCTTTCCTCTTATTTTCGCACCTTATGTAAAAGGAAGACGTGGCGGACCAACGACCAGATGCGCACAAGTGGAAAGGGCGGACAACCACGACTACGCGATGCGGTTGCAACGGCGCGAAGTGGTACAGAAGCTAATGTGAGGTGTTTGTACATATAATGCAAGTGTCCGATGACCACAGACACAATAAAAGGGGGACGAGAAGTGACAAGGTTATAATTACGACAGACGCTAAAAAAAAAAAGGTGATGTGTCGTGTTATCAAAAGACGCTCACAGGAGTGATTTTAAGGTTCAATTTAAGAAAAAAAAGGTGGATTAAATATTGAAAATGACATTCATAGTAATTAAAGGACGATTATGGAGGTTAATTAAAATTAAGTACTTATATTTAGGATGCGCTCAATTGTTAAAATTAAGGGGTAGGCATTACGGACCGGTGCGCATATAATTAAAAGTAGTATGTGTAGTATACGAACAGTAGTATGTGTAGATGTTAAATAATATGAAAGATATAATATCAGATTAGGAGAAAAGATATCGATAAGTAAATGCATATCATTTTGCTATGGTGAGTTGTAAGTTAGTTATAGGTTTTATTTAATTATTCTCTTCGGTTGTAAGTTAGTTATAAGCTAGTGTTACAGATGTATATATTCCTACCTTTCGTTAATAAGTTAGCTGTAAGTTACTCTTAGATTTGTATATGATTCATCATTTCGTTGTTGAGTTAGTTGTAATTTTGTTTCAAATCTGAATATAATATCTAATTAATTTGTTTGTGAATGTAATGCTGTACTGCTTAAGATTACATACTGTCATGGAAACTACTTAGAAATATGAGAAATTGGACTATAGCTATATCTGCTAATTAAGTACCACATAGAAAAAATTTAAATTGTATCACAGGATTGTATTTTGCCAGATGCGAGGGAGCATGCGCGAACTTCAAGCGAATTATTTTGAAATCGTTCGAATGGATCCTCCATTCATCCAATTTCAAAGGGGGAATATTATATGGTGCGCTTTTCGTTATCGATTTGTACAAAATATTTTTTTATAACTGTTAATTACTGCCTGGAAGCATGGGAATGTGGCTTGCCGGGGTCGAGCAGCAGACACAAGACAATGGCGGAGTGGACTGGAAAATCTGCAAGTCCCGCAAGCAAGGTCAGGGTCGGCCAAGGAAGGGGTAGATGACCGAAAGGCTATGGCCCTAAAATAGATGGAAGAGTGTCACGTGTGCACAAGGACCAACCAGGAGAGAGGGTTTTGAGGAGGCAGAGAAAGAAGTCGGCGAACAAGAGAGTGGTCGAAGAGATGAATTTGGACCGTCGGTGAGAGTGGTCAGGGAAAATTGATCCTGAAAGAATTTGGTTCTGCACGTGGGTCTCCGGTCTTCTGCGAATGCTGATGAGACAGATAGCCGCCAACGGGAGTCGACCCTGTCCGAGCTGCAGACCTGGTAAGTCGCGTTCCATGCTTCCGGGTATCGCGTCGGTTTGCCACGAGAAAAACCACGGTTAATCTTGAGAAAGGGAGGGGGCTACATGCATCCCTGGCAGGCTGGAGAGCTTTTCGTTTTGTATAAATTCTGAGAAAATGAATTATTGTTTTTTTTAATAACTAAATATTGCATTTCCCTTTACTCTGGAAATATAAGTACAGAGAAAAAATAAAAATTTAAGTAAGAGAAACTTATGAGTTTTCGGGACTAAATCCTAGAAATGCAAATGTTCATTGTCAATATTACATAAACGAGATGTCATAAATTCTCCTTACACTCTCTCAAAAACATAGCAAATCAATTAGTATCTTGAAATCTAATAAAATGTAACTATATCTTATGAATGCCATGAATGTTAAGGAAACACGAAACTAATCTTGCGAAAATCAAAAATACGGAAATAATCTTGCGTAAACAATAAAAGAAAACATTCATCATAACGTATGTTTGTATTTCAGGTAACCCTGATATTTTCCTGTTTCAATTCCAAAGAAGTAAATTAAAATGTATGAATTCAACCACGTTTTCCAATTACTGATATATTTAATTACTGATTCTTCATCCACTGTCTTTTAGTTAATTACCCCCCTGAAATTATTACTGTTGAGATCTATTACTATTATTTAGATATTTAGCCTGATAATTTATTCTGTAAAATACACTGATGAGAAACGTTGTTTTATTTACACATTAAATAGTTTTATTCATTTTTTCATTCCTAAATCAGGTAATAGTAGCAAATTGCTCAAAAATAACATTTGTTTTATCGTTACTCATTTTACTTTCTTCGTATTTCAACATTTATCACCTATATATATAACGTGGGCTTAATAAAGTAAATAGCTCTAATTCTTAGAGAAATGTTGATAAATATTAAACTGTCAGAGCTGTAATATGAGAAATTATAATCGTAAATATTTCCCAGATTAATGTAAACAGTTCTACTTCTACTCAGTAAATCAATGAAACTTAAAGCTACATGAAGTGCGGAGTGAATATAATATAAACAGAGACTATTATTATATATCTATATGATACTATTGAAAACCAAATATTACAGACAATTCGAGATAATTTACAGTCTATGATGAAGTTACGGACAAATGTTACAAGTGTGGACATACCTGGTTTCTCTTAGTTATCAGCGTCCACGTGTAGATCTTAGCGATGTAGATGATTTATATGTACTGATGATCTGTGTAATTATCATCGTAACTGCTGAATAGAATTAGGGTAAATTTTTCATCTAACAGCCGAGATGAATTGTACGTCGCAGCGCCCCCTGTAAATTAATATTTTTTCATTAAATAAGTATATTGTTTCTGATTATCAACAATGATTAAACCTTTTACAGCAAGTCGCCGTATTTTGAACGCGTACTTTAACATGACGATGTGGTTTTGTCGTAATGAAACTAGTGGCTCATTTCTTCTCGATTATAAGCAGCCTATCAGAATAACACTAATGCTGCTGCTGATGAAGTGCGTAGTGAATGTAATTGATACATCTCCTAATGGTCAATTGCTCAGACGCCGAGTAATACTAATCCAGTACGAAGTTACGGACATACGTTACAAGTGTGGACGTACCTCATTTAGTAGCGTGGATTATGACACTAATATAGAGGTTCTGGTGTAGCATGGAGCAAATCGAAGCTGAGCTTGGTATCAATATAGGTTCTTGAATTAATCTTCAGGATCTTCAAAAATTTCGATTTGTGAACGTCATGTGAAGAATTGTGCAGAGCGATGACTGTAAAGAAACAATATGAATAAATAGTTGTGCTGTAATAGTTTTAATAATTGAAAAATATGGTTGCATATGGAAGTTTAAACTGAAACATTCTACAACATATTAAAATCAAATATTTAATGAATTTTCTTAAATTGTAGTGTAGCAGTGCAAACACTTACAATAGCAATTTATCATATATTTATTAATATAATATGAATAATAATAGTAATTATAAAATAGTATTAAATTAACTACGTACCTTATTTACGGCTGCGGTTTTAGCACCAGCCTGCAGGATCACAGATGTCACTGGTCTTCGAATTATTCTCTTCAGTAACTCCCAACAGGTAAGCAGCCCTCCTTCACATCATCAAGCTTTGGAAGAATTCCTCCGCACATCACCTGAAAGGGCCACACTTGTAACATCTGCCAGAGACTTATATCAATATTACTGCAATTATAATGGACCTTTCATTTAAATTCAACGGAGTTAAGCTCCACACTGTCACAAATCTGTTCTAACTACTTGTGATCTGAGTATACATTTTCACAACGCACTTATCATAAACAAAATAAATTTTTATAAAATATCATCTTTCTTGAAGCTCGGGATTGTCTCTTGTCTTATATGTCCGTGAAATTTCGTTTAGACGATGAACTGAAGAAGGTGATATTAATCTTGAAGTGTCCCCAAAATCTACGGAATTCAGTTGGCATGACGAATATTTCGAAGCTTTTCAAACTCCCTGGTTGCGGTGATCCGTGTTCTTGTGAGTCACGTTCGTGGGTTCAAGACGCATCTTCGTCAACAGTTGTATGTGAATATTACCAAATGCATGGTGGAATAGAAACAACAAAATCTTCAGGAAAATATTCCATACGAATGTAGACGTTGCATTGTAAATAGTAATTGTAAAAGATTTCGCATGTAGAAGCAGAACTGTTATATTTAAAACTTCCAATATTAAAGAACGGATTTTAATGAAATTATTCGAATAAACCGTAATTAATGACATATAAATGTCAATTATTAAAAACATAATCATTTATTTCTTTTTCTCATAATTCTCCATTCAACTGCAATAAAACTAGAGATGTAAGTATTAATCTATCAATCAAACGCAAATATTTGTTATAGTAAAATACGCATAATTGATTCCATAATCTAAGGGTACCGATCGTTACCACTTTCCCATTTGTTCCTCCTATCGTTGCCATCTATTGCGTATATTTATAGATTTAAACCCACATATACAATGAAAAGTTACTTTGTTCACGAATAGCGTCACTCTTTTTCCTTATTAAAAATCTTTTTTGTCGCTTCTACCCTGCAGCTTAAGAATATTTTATATTTCTTGAAATCAACATAACTTTAAATATAATTATTTATTTAATTCGATATTCCTCATTCTGATAACTGATCTTTTCATCCAATTATACTAGAGCTGCTAATATCAAGTAACAATCTGCAAAAAATATTTTAGCAATATCCACAGTATTGAAATATTACATAACGTTCACGTGACTGAAACTAAGGAGGTTTCTGGACTAGGCAGCAGAAAAATGAATAACTTGAAAAAACTATTAAAATGTAATTATATCAAACGAATAACTTTAGCAAATGTCACAATGTCAATTAAAAATAAGTTCACATATTGATTCTGCTTTGACTGTTATTTAGTTTATCACCACTTATCAATTGTAAGTAATATCCTTTCTGACTTTACCTATTTCCTAAACAGAGAACTAATGGAACTAATATAATCTTAGCTAATCTAATCAATTTCAACTTTATTTGGTTGAGATCAATTGCGTTTATTTACGTATTAATACTGAGAAATTATTCGATAAAATTCACTGAAGTTAAACGTTTAATTCATTTTTTTCATTCCTAATAATAATTAAACCATCATGTTGCTCACAAATGATATTTGCTATATCATTACTCATTAAACTGTATTCCTGGATTGACATTTACTACCATTATATATTACGAACACTTAAATAAAGAAAATAGCCCTAATTCGTAACGAAATCCTGGCATAAATATTAAAGTGTCAGAGCTTTAATATGAGAAATTATAATGGTAAATACTTCCCAGAATAATGTAAACAGTTCTACTTCTACACAGTAAATCTATGTAACTTATAGATACTTGAAGTGCGGAGTGAATATAATATAAACAGACACTACTTATATATACATCAATGTGATACTATTTAAAACCTAATATTACGGACAATTAGAGATAATTTACAGTCTATGATGAAGTTACGGACAAATGTTACAAGTGTGGACTTACCTGAGTTCTCGTAGTTATCAGTGGCCACGAGTAGATCTTAGCGAGGTAGATGATTTATATGTACTGAGGATTTATAAAAAGCATCGTAACTGCTGAGTAGAATTAGTACGATATTCAAGTTAAGGTAAGTTTTTCATTTAACTGCTGCGATGAATTGGAAGTCGTAGCGAACCTGGAAATTAAGATTATATTATTAGATAAGTATATTCTGTTTATAACAAGAATGATTTTTTTATAACAAGAATGATTAATCCTTTTACATTAAGTCGCTGTACTTGGATTGTGTAAATTCATCATGACGACATGTCTTTATCGAAATGCAACTTGTGGCTCATTTCTTCTCAAGTATGTATTTATTTGATTGTATAACGTTAGAAGTTTTATGGTGATTGCTGTTGAGAATCTGCCCGAACATTTCTGCTCGACGTTTGCTGTGGACTTATGCAGGCTACAACGTTTCCTTAGTAACGAAGCGTCGCTCTCAAACGTCACCAACAATGCAGAATTCAAAACGGATATCAAAAATGTTTTCAACATTTCTGTAATTAACAAATAAAACGTTAGTTATTATAGATATAATTTTTCTTGATTTGCGTTGAATTAAAATAAATATCATATATCGAGATTTTCATAGTAATATAAATGCGTACTTAAGACTAAGTAATGACTCATAACATATGGCTTATTTCTTCTCAACTATGTAGGGTAGGGTTGGGTTTCAATCTCCACTCGGAGATCCATTCTCGTAGCGGTACTATGTACCTATATATGGAGGTCAATGGTTTATTCGGATTCATGTATGATGTCAAACGACGGTATAGTTGTCAAACTGGAAAAGGTTATCTTTAATACCTGTAGGATGGGTGAGGTCATGACAATATATGTTGAAAAGAATTGGAGAAACTATGGCTCCTTGAGTGAGGCAAGCAGGAGAAGTGAAGTAGGATTAGTATTTACCATTTATCCGCACAATTAAGGATCTGTCGTTTGGAAAGGTACGAATTTTATTAGGATTTTTAAGTTTACTAGTTTGTATATGAGGGATTCTATCCAAACCATGTCATGGACATTTTTCACAGTCCACGAACTATCCTTTTAATAACTTAAGCATCGCTGGATTTAAAGATGAACTAATCGATAGTATGATCAAATATATTTTGCGTTGTAGGGGGTGGGGAGAATCCGAGATTATCGGAAAATTGACTAAACAATAATGTTCGGAGGACTTGTAATGGCGGAAATATTGTGCGACAGAGTGACACGGTATAATTAAGTCAATAGTTGTCTGCTTTAATTCTATTTTGTACGATAGATTTATATCGTACCGATCTTCCAACCTGTGTCGTGCTTTAACAAATCGCACTAATCGTTTTAGTTACTGCATTTATGATGTGCTTCAAATCGTTCAACATCTTTTGATTTATATTGCAAGACCAAATATGTTTTCTGCTAGTTTTGCTCGAGTGGCTGATATGTTTTTCAACTTATGCTTATATTCTTGTCAATTATTCTATCACTTTTAAGTGTGCTAGATCGTTTCTAAGGCATGGTACTTTTTAAGTGTACTTCCTCTATTCTTACTTTTGTGACAATGATCGGACTAATGGTTTCCTTATCTCAATTGTATTCAGACGTTAGATTATTACACAGTCCAGCTGGTAATCATTTTACATTTTGTGGACTTGTACCTTATTTTGTTGTCAATATATATGACACGTTTATATGAGTTGTTTGAGGACATATTTAATTAAATCTAGAATCCTTATACGTTTTGGGTGTCGGATCTGTTGGTTATTTTGGTTTCTTCATAACAGAGTGGTCACCACTTACCATGAAGTCGTAACCTCATCTAAATAAGTGTGTTTATTTTTTTTTTTGTTTGTGTGGTTGTTCCTTATACAAATCTACACCGGTGGAGACCTATATCATTGCCAAATAAAAGTTGAAACTTCCAAATAAAAAAAAATACATCCCACAATGTCTCCGATGCCAAAACTATGGCCATACAAAAACTACTGCTTTAATCCCCCACCCCCCGGCTGCGTGTGCTGTGATACCATCCAGCCACCCACTAAATGCCCAATCCCAAAAACCACTCCACCCGTATGCACAAACTGCCGTGGTAAGCATACGGCAAACTACAAAGGCTGCCCAATATTCTAATGTCTCCAATCAACCTGCACAAAACCTATCCCAACCAATTCGTCTGCACTTCAAAGACCACAACAACCCCATCTCCTCAATCCACAAACTCTTCTTTCTACATCCCAAACTCCACAAAGCAACACTGGCGCTACATCCTACGCCAACATCGTCAAACAAACTCACCCCACTTACATCCCAAAAATTTCACAACAAACAAATGCTGACTCGCCAAACAAAAATAACCTGCTCTTCTACTTGTATTCTAAAATAGACAACCTCATCTCCATCATCATACCTTTAATCCAATTCCTAACCACAATAATCCCCAAGCTAATGGACACCCAAAAATGACGCATCCTCCCACACAATACCTTACCATATGCACTTGGAACGCCAGTGGAGCTACCAATAAATACCACGAAATTAACCTTTTCCTACAAAAAAAACAACATTGATCTCCTGCTATTAACCGAAACAAAACTCATCCGCACACAGCCTTTCAACATCCCAAATTATAAAACCTACAGACTACCAACTGCCTTCTATATCCTTCCCAGATCTGCAACTAACTCAAATAACACTTAACACAACCACTAACATCCACATTAACATCTCTTCATTCTACTTAGCTCCAACCAACCAAATCACATCTGACACCTGTAAAAAGCTACTCTCCTCCTGCGTTTCTCCCTACATAATAGGAATAGATTAAAACGCCAAACACCCGAACTTCGGATCCAGAACTTCCAATACAAGAGGTAAAGACCTCAACTACATCCTCTCCAAACTCCATATCCAAAAAATACATCCTACCGAACCAAAATACTACCCAGACTGCCTCAAATAACCAGACATACTAGACTTCATCTGCCACAAAACCACTCAATACCTTTCCAACCCATAAATACTCCATGAACCTACCAGTCATAGCACTGCTAAATCTATCCTTTCCTCCCAATACCACCAATCACATTCCACTTCTCTCAAATAATAGAAAATCTAACAATCCTTAATATCCAACTGAAGACGCCCTCAGACATAAACTTAGCCCTAAATCATTTAGAATCTATCATCCTCACTTCTGCCGCTATAGCTTCTTACCAAAAAGCACCAAAATCCCACAAAAAAACTCACACGAAAACCAAATTGAAAACCTACTCAAAGAGAAAAAATCTTTGCGAAAACAATGGTACAATACCAAAAATCTCAAAGTCAAACGCCAATACAACGACGCCACCGGACAACTACAAAAACTACTAAAAGAAACCAACGACTCCAAACATTACAACTACCTTCAACAACTAAACGCAGCTGACAAATCAGTATGCCAAAAAACTAAATATCTGACCAAAAAGAAAACGGACATCCCCCACTTAAAAAAGACAACCAATGGCACACCGCCCCCTCATAAAAAGCGAACATATTCGCCCAAATATTGACTAACCAATTTTCCCCAAACTCCTCCTTTTACACCAATCACAATCACACCATAGCAACAAATTCCAGCACCCCCTACAAATAACCCCATCCCTAAACTTTTCACCCCTTCCCAAATCAAAACCGCAATAAAAAACTAAAAAACAAAGCCTCCCCAGGACATGACCACATCACCAACCGCCATCGAAAAGACAATAATCCTAATCACCTATATCTTCGATGCCATCCTTAGAACCACTTACTACTCAACCAAGTGGAAACATGCCACCATAATCATGTTACCGAAAGTCAAGAAAATAAAATCCCACCCTGAAAATTACCGACCAATAAGTATCCTTCCTACAATCTGCAAACTATTTGAAAAATTACTATTCCCTCATTTAATCAACCAACTCTCCTTCCTAGTTCCTGACACAATACGGTTTTCGTACAAAACATTCCTGCTGCCATCAATTATACTCCCTCTCCAACCTCATAAACACCTCATTCGAACAATGCAAATGCTGTATCACCACTTTTATTGACATAGAAAAAGCGTTCGACAAAATTCATCACCCTTCCCTTCTCTCAAAAATCAAGATTACTTAAATGACACCCATTATAGAATACTCCTTAACTACTTCTCCAACAGAACCTTCCCAATCAAAATAAATAACCACATCTACCAACCCCACCCCATCGATGCAGGAGTCCCCCAACGAAGCGTCATCGCCCCCTTTCTATACAACATCTTCTCCCACGATATTCCACAATATCCCGGCACAAGCAAAATATTTTTCGCAGACGACATTGCCATCTCCTACCAAACCTCCTCTCTCACCTCCAATATCCAACATCTTCAGTCAGCGCTCCACCACCTAGAACGCTGGTCCAAACAATGGCGAATCAGCTAAAATCCCACCAAATCAGTAACCGTCCCATTCACACTATCCAAAAATCCTCCTCCGCACATCCCTCTATATCTAAACGCCGAAATACCCACTATAACAGAAACCACTTACCTAGGACTCCTCTTCGATTCAAACCTCTCTTGGAAACCCAATATTAAACACCTCCTATCTAAAATTAACCAAAAATTCAGAACTTTATATCCTCTCCTAAACAGAAAATCCCCACTCACACTCAGCACAAATCGCCTAGTATATCTCTCCGTAATTCAACTAACCTGGTCCTACGCCTCATCCATACGGGGAGCTACAGCCAAAACCCATTCAGCCAAAATCCAAACAAAACAAAACATAATACTTCGCACCATCACTAACCCTCCCTGGTACCTCAAAAATTCCATAATCCACCAAAACATTAAACTTCCCCAAGTCAACTCAATAATCACCAAATCCGTAACCTCATTAATCAAAAGAACCTTCAACAATCCTAACACCACGATCCAGCAATTCCATAGCAACCCTCCCCCACCCCCACGCACACGTCGCCTCAAGAGAAAACGCCCTATGGACCACATCCTTCCCCCAGAATACTCTGGCACCTCCTACCCACCCTATCCTCATACCCGCAGACCCCACCCACACATTCAATCCATCCCATCAAATTCAAAATTACCAGCGCCCCCTCATAACTCAACAATGTATGCCCCTCAGACACCCAAATTAAGTGCCAAGTTCCCAGGTTAATTATGTACAGAATTTTAATTGTGTATACTCTAATACTTTATGTAACAACAAATAATCTTAAAATAAAAGTTTTGTCTAATAAAAAAAAACACCGGTGGAGATAATTTCACCAATTTCGTACACTTTATCTTTGCGACCAGAAAACTAACACCCAAAGGAGCGAGGGTGGTCGGAGAGAGATATTAAAATGTAATAAAACATCCGATGTTTGAGTAGTTTAATTTTTTTAGGGATCAAAATATTGTGAGTTTTTACCGATGTTATCGGAGAATAATTTCAACCCGTTATACTACCGCATTGGAGCATCCTTAGGGGGTGGAATTGGACGCGCATAACAAGGAAAATACGCTAAATAACCGAGTCAAATCCAATGTACTGAATGTCGCTGTTTTTATTTATGTCAAAGAGAGTAACGCGCGAGGAAGGCGGGATTTTTTGCGTCGAATAGATACAATGAGATTATTAAAGTTTCTCTACACGATTACCAAGTATAATTTCCAACCCTTTCGGGATTTGGAGGGAAGCACACTAAAGGGTTGCGGGTGAGTTTCATTACATAAAAAAACTCAAAACAATCTAGATTTTTCTCAAATCAAGAGTTATGGATGTCGCTGAGTTGAATTAGAACATTCAATTCGTCCGTTACCCCAGGTGGTGCGGAGGTGGACGGTGGTGAAAATTTTGAAACATGATACTATTTCTACTTCTTACGGTATTGGAAGGAAGCACTGTTAGCTTTAAGGATGGTGGGGACTAAAAGAAAAAAAAACGCGAGAACTATGTTATCGAGGTTATGGGTGTCCCGGAATTTATTTATCAAAACCTGCGCAACGCGCGGAGAAGGGTGGGAGTGGAAGGGGACGGGCGGACGTGGGTGTTGGTAGAAATTTTAAAAAAATCACTCGATATTTGCGTCGAATAATTATTTTTTTCGATTTCAATGTTTTTTTATTATATCCAGTGTAAATTTGCAACGCCTATCGGCTTAGGAGGAGGGAACCACAAAGGGTGGAGTTCCATTACATAAAAATAACGCGACAAAACCGAGATAGGAGTGGAATACAAGGTTATGGATGCCACTGAGATTAATCATTCAACTTGTAGTTTAACATCCACTGGTGGGGCGGAAAGGAGGTAGAACTTCGCTAACCTTCTAAACGGTCGACATTTGCGTCCAATATTTTTTTTTCCGTGACATGAAAATTTAAAATATTTAGGTAGATATTCTATGTGCTTATTTTAAACCCCTATCGTCATGGAAGGTAAGACGGTGGTTGAAATATAAATAATATATTCGGCCTTGTATTGAATAAAAATACTTTTTGTTTAAGCGGGGGTGGAAATTTTAAAAATTTCCCAACGCCGTAATATTTGTGGAATGAAACCATTTCAGGAATGGGAGGTGAACACATTTAGGGATAGAGGTCGAGTTGTGTTACATTAAAATAACGCAAAAACTACCTAGATGGAAGACAAATCGGGATTATGGATAAATGACATCTTGGGCAACGCCGGGAACCCAGCTAATTTGTAGAGGGAGACAAAAAATTAAATGAGAGAAGACTCCTGCAAATTATAAGTGAAAGGAAGAAGAAGCAGGTAGAGAACGCAGTGAGACGGGACTGCGAACGTATGAAAATACTAGTCACGAGGTAAGAATTGAGCAGACAGAAGGTAATAGCTGATATCAAGATAGCGGAAAATTAACTAAGACGCAAATGACGGAAGACGGAGAAAAGGCTACCACGTGAAAACACGCCTATCAGAATAACACTAATTCTGCTGCTGATGAATTATGTAGTTAATGTTCAATTGCTCAAAATAGTTTTAAATGAAATCAATGACAAGTTTAAACGTAATAATTTCGTCGCCGTGTAATACCAATCAAGTACAAAGTTACGTACAAATGTTACAAGTGTGTACGTACCTCATTTTAGTAACGTTGATTATAACACTAATTTAGACGTTCTAGTGTAGCATGCAGGAAACGGAAGCAGAGCTTTGGTTTGCTATCAATATAGGTTTTTTAATTAATCTTCATGATCTTCAAGAATTTCGATTTGTGAACGTCCTTTGAAGAATTGTGCAGAGCGACGACTGTAAAGAAACATTATGAACAAATAGTTGTACTGTAATAGTTTAAATAATGCAGTAATTTGTTTACATATGTAAGTTTTAACTGAATCATTCTACAACATATTTAAAGCAAATACTTAACTAATTTTATTGAAATGTACTGTAGTGGTGAAGACGTTAACGAAAACAAATCATATGTTTGCTAATATCCTATAAATAATAATAGAATTAAAAAATTATTAAATCAACTACGTACCTCTACGGCTGCGTTTTTAGCACCAGCCTGCAGGATAACAGAAATGTCAGTGGTAGCAGCCCTCGTTAACATCATCAAGATTTCGAAGAATTCCTCCGCACACCACCTGAAAGGGCCACACTTGTAACATCTGCCAGAGACTTATATGAATATTACTGCAATTATAATGGACCATTCATTTAAATTCAACAGAGTGAAGCTCCACACCGGCACAAATCTGATCTAACTACTTGTGATCTGAGTATACATTTTCACAACGCACTTATAAACAAAATAAATTTTAATAATATATCTTCTTTACTTGAAGCTCGGGATTGTCTCTCGTTTTATATGTCCGTGAAATCTCTTTTAGACGATGAACTGAAGAAGGTGACATTAATCTTGAAGTGTCCACAAAATCTACGGAATTCAGTTGGCATGACGAATATTTCGAAGCGGTGATCCGTGTTCTTGTGTGTCACGTTCGTGGATTCAAGACGCATCTTCGTCAACTGTTGTATGTGAAGAATTACTAAATATATGGTGAAATAGGAACGACAAAATCTTCCGGTCAATATTCCATAGGTATGTAAACGTTTCATTGTAAATAATAATTGTAAAAGATTTTGTATGTAGAAGCAGAACTGTTATATATAAAACTTCGAATATTAAAAAAAGGTTTTTAATGAACTTATTAAATTATCCGAATATTAAGAATACTCAATAATTAATATGACATCTATGAGTTGATTATTAAAACATAACCATTGTCCGTTGATTTTTCTTTTATAATTCGGCACTTCAAATGCAATAAATGCAATAAGAGATGTAAGTTTTAATCTCTCAATCCTCGGACTCCAATATTCATTAAAGTTGTATGCGCAGACTTGATTCTTTATTGTATGGGTTTCGATTTTAACCAGTTTCCCATTTGTGCTTCCTATAGTTGCCAAATATTGCGTATATTGTTGCATGTAATAACACAAATACAATGAAAATTTTTTGTAATATATTAATCAGATATATAATATAGTCTCTTCGGGTATATATACTTTGAACAGGAATAATTTCACTCTGTTTCCTTATATAATAATTAGTTTCATGTCGATTCTACCCTGAAGTACAAGATAAATCTTTCCTGAATATCATGTATATTTCTTCGTCACTATATCAACATAGGAATAAAATCATATTAAAATATTGATATTACATTTTCTGATAATTTGGCTTTACTCTGGAAATATAAGTACAGAGAAAAAATAAAAATTTAAGTAAGAGAAACTTATGAGTTTTCAGGACTAAATCCTAGAAATGCAAAAGTTCATAGTCAATATTACATAAACGAGATGTCTTAAATTCTCCTTACACTCTCTCAAAAACATAGCAAATCAATTAGTAACTTGAAATCTAATAAAATGTAACTATATCTTATTAATGCCATGAATGTTAAGGAAACACGAAACTAATCTTGCGAAATTCAGCAATACGGAAATAATCTTGCGTAAACAATAAAAGTAAACATTCATCATAACGTATGTTTGTATTTCAGCTAACCCTGATATTTTCCTGTTTCAATTCCAAAGAAGTAAATTAAAATGTATGAATTCAACCGCGTTTTCCAATTACTGATATATTTAATTACTGATTCTTCATCCACTGTCTTTTAGTTTATTATCACCCTGAAATTCTTACTGTTGAGATCTATTACTATTATTTAGATATTTAGTCTGAGAATTTATTCTGTAAAATACACGGATGAGAAACGTTGTCTTATTTACACAATAAATAGTTTTATTCATTTTTTTATTCCTAAATCAGGTAATAGTAGCAAATTGCTCAAAAATGACATTTGTTTTATCATTACTCATTTTACTTTCTTCGTATTTCAACATTTATCACCTATATATATAACGTGGGCTTAATAAAGTAAATAGCTCTAATTCTTAGAGAAATGTTGATAAATATTAAACTGTCAGAGCTGTAATATGAGAAATTATAATCGTAAATATTTCCCAGATTAATGTAAACAGTTCTACTTCTACTCAGTAAATCAATGAAACTTAAAGCTACATGAAGTGCGGAGTGAATATAATATAAACAGAGACTATTATTATATATCTATATGATACTATTGAAAACCAAATATTACAGACAATTCGAGATAATTTACAGTCTATGATGAAGTTACGGACAAATGTTACAAGTGTGGACATACCTGGTTTCTCTTAGTTATCAGCGTCCACGTGTAGATCTTAGCGATGTAGATGATTTATATGTACTGATGATCTGTGTAATTATCATCGTAACTGCTGAATAGAATTAGGGTAAATTTTTCATCTAACAGCCGAGATGAATTATACGTCGCAGCGCCCCCTGGAAATTAATATTTTTTCATTAAATAAGTATATTGTTTCTGATTATCAACAATGATTAAACCTTTTACAGCAAGTCGCCGTATCTTGAACGCGTACTTTAACATGACGATGTGGTTTTGTCGAAATGAAACTTGTGGCTCATTTCTTCTCGATTATAACCTGCCTATCAGAATAACACTAATGCTGCAGCTGATGAAGTGCGTAGTGAATGTAATTGATACATCTCCTAATGGTCAATTGCTCAGACGCCGAGTAATACTAATCCAGTACGAAGTTACGGACATACGTTACAAGTGTGGACGTACCTCATTTAGTAGCGTGGATTATGACACTAATATAGAGGTTCTGGTGTAGCATGGAGCAAATCGAAGCTGAGCTTGGTATCAATATAGGTTCTTGAATTAAGCTTCATGATCTTCAAAAATTTCGATTTGTGAACGTCATGTGAAGAATTGTGCAGAGCGATGACTGTAAAGAAACAATATGAATAAATAGTTGTGCTGTAATAGTTTAAATAATTGAATAATATGGTTGCATATGGAAGTTTAAACTGAAACATTCTACAACATATTAAAATCAAATATTTAATGAATTTTCTTGAATTGTAGTGTAGCAGTGAAAACACTTACAATAGCAATTCATCATATATTTATTAATATAATATAAAGAATAATAGTAGTCATAAAATAGTATTAAATTAACTACGTACCTCATTTACGGCTGCGTTTTTAGCACCAGCCTGCAGGATCACAGATGTCACAGGTCTTCGAATTATTCTCTTCAGTAACTCCCAACACATCAAGCTTTCGAAGAATTCCTCCGCACACCATCTGAAAGGGCCACACTTGTAACATCTGCCAGAGACTTATATCAATATTACTGCAATTTTCATGGATATTTCATTTAAATTCAACGGAGTCACTTATCTGATCTAAATACTTGTAATCTGAGTATACATTTTCACAACGCACTTATCATAAACAAAATAAATTTTTATAATATATCTTCTTTCTTGAAGCTCGGGATTGTCTCTCGTTTTATATGTCCGTGAAATTTCTTTTAGACGATGAACTGAAGAAGGTGATATTAATCTTGAAGTGTCCCCAAAATCTACGGAATTCAGTGGGTATGACGAATATTTCTAAGCTTTTCAAACTCCCTGGTTGCGGTGATCCCTGTTCTTGTGAGTCACCTTCGTGGATTCAAGACGCATCTTCGTCAACAGTTGTATGTGAATATTACTAAATGCATGGTCGAGTAGAAACATCATCTTCAGGAAAATATTCCATACGAATGTAGACGTTGCATTGTAAATAGTAATTGTAAAAGATTTCGCATGTAGAAGCAGAACTGTTATATTTAAAACTTCCAATATTAAAGAACTGATTTTAATGAAATTATTCGAATACTCCCTAATTAATATGACATATAAATGTCAATTATTAAAAACATAATAATTTATTTATTCTTCTCATAATGCTCCATTCAACTGCAATAAAACTAGAGATGTAAGTATTAATCTATCAATCAAACGCAAATATTCATTATAGTAAAATACGCATA
Organism: Zhengitettix transpicula; assembly: GCA_037074705.1. NCBI lineage: Eukaryota > Metazoa > Arthropoda > Insecta > Orthoptera > Tetrigidae > Zhengitettix > Zhengitettix transpicula. The sequence goes on along the minus strand of CM073591.1, from coordinate 179,238,241 downwards.
ATTGATTCCATAATCTAAGGGTACCGATCGTTACCACTTTCCCATTTGTTCCTCCTATCGTTGCCATCAATTGTGTATATTTATACATTTAAACACACAAATACAATGAAAAGTTACTTTGTTCACGAATAGCATCACTCTTTTTCCTTATTAAAAATATTTTTTGTCGCTTCTACCCTGTAGCTTAAGAACTTTTTATATTTCTTGAAATCATCATAACTTTAAATACGAGGGTGAATCAAATATAAACGAGACTTTTGGACCTGCGCGCGCAAGAGTGATGGAAGAACGTTCCGCTGTTATTGGCTGTTAGGTTGGTTTGCCAGGAGTGGGGGAAGCACGTGACTCATCATCAAAGACTCGCTCAGTGTCCATCGTTACGATGTCCGAGTAGGAGGTACCTTACTCTATTGCGCAACGTATTGTTATCAAGTTTTTAGCTGAGGAAGGTGTAAAACCGGCGGAAATCTTGAGAAGATTGACTGCACAGTTCGGGGAAGAGACGCTGTCGCTACCTAGAGTGTTTGTTTGGCATAAACAGTTCGTGGAGGGCCGTGAACGTGTTGAAAATGAGAGCCATGACCGCAGACCCCGCACCAGCATTACAGCGGGCAACATCGACAGTGTTCGTCAACTTGTTGAATGTGATAGGCGTCTAACAACTTTGGATATTGCAATTGAGGTTGGAATAAGTTATGGGAGCACTTACTCTATACTCTCAGAGGAGCTAGGGTATCGCAAGGTGTGTGCCAGGTGGGTTCCTCGCCTTCTCACAGTTGACCAGAAACTGAATCGTTTTCAAGTGTGTGAGCGTCTTCTTGCACGATTTCGGGAAGAAGGAGACCCATTTCTTTCTCACATTGTCACCTGTGATGAAACGTGGGTGCATCACTACACCCCTGAGTCGAAACAAGCGAGTATGGAGTGGAGGAAGAAAGGAGAAACCGGACCAGTGAAAGCCAAGTCACGATTATCGGCTGGCAAGGTTTTGTCTACCATTTTTTTTACCAGCGTGGCCTGCTGCACCTTGATTTTTTGCATGAGCGCAGAACAATTCATGCGGCATACTACTGCCAAATTTTGACTGAGGTCAGACTTGCATATCGCCGCAAAAGACGAGACCTTCCGATGAGAGAAGTGATTCTCCTCCATGACAATGCTCGCCCCCATACAGCAGCCCTGACCGTACAAAAATTGGAGCAACTGGGTTGGGAGACACTGGAACACCCTCCATACAGTCCAGATCTGTCTCCCTGCGACTTCCATGTCTTTGGTCCTCTCAAGGAAGCTTTGGGAGGGCAAAAATTCCACAGCGATAATGAGGTTGAAGCATATGTGCGCAATTGGCTACAAACACGACCTGACTCTTTTTACGTGGAAGGAATTAAAAAAGTACCTATACGCTGGGAAAAATGTGTTTATAAATCAGGAGATTATGTAGAAAAATAAACTATGATTGTTTGTGCGTTTAAAATCAAAATAAATATTTAAAAAAATAAGTCTTGTTTATATTTGATTCACCCTAGTATAATTATTTATTTAATTCGATATTCCTCATTCTGATAACAGCTCTTTTCATCCAATTATACTAAAGCTGCTAATTTCAAGTAACAATCCGCAAAAAAAATTTTTAGCAATATCCACAGTATTGAAATATTACATAACGTTCACGTGACTGAAACTAAGGAGGTTTCTGGACTAGGCAGCAGAAAAATGAATAACTTGAAAAAACTATTAAAATGTAATTATATCAAACGAATAACTTTACAAATGTCACAATGTCAATTATAAATAAGTTCAAATATTGATTCTGCTTTGACTGTTATTTAGTTTATCACCACTTATCAATTGTAAGTAATATCCTTTCTGACTTTACCTATTTCCTAAACAGAGAACTAATGGAACTAATATAATCTTAGCTAATCTAATCAATTTCAACTTTATTTGGTTGAGATCAATTGCGTTTATTTACGTATTAATACTGAGAAATTATTCGATAAAATTCACTGAAGTTAAACGTTTTATTCATTTTTTTCATTCCTAATAATAATTAAACCAGCATGTTGCTCACAAATGATATTTGCTATATCATTACTCATTAAACTGTATTCCTGGATTGACATTTACTACCATTATATATTACGAACACTTAAATAAAGAAAATAGCCCTAATTCGTAACGAAATCCTGGCATAAATATTAAAGTGTCAGAGCTGTAATATGAGAAATTATAATGGTAAATACTTCCCAGAATAATGTAAACAGTTCTACTTCAACACAGTAAATCTATGTAACTTATAGATACTTGAAGTGCGGAGTGAATATAATATAAACAGACACTACTTATATATATATATATATATATATATATATATATATATATATATATCAATCTGATACTATTTAAAACTTAATATTACGGACAATTAGAGATAATTTACAGTCTATGATGAAGTTACGGACAAATGTTACAAGTGTGGACTTACCTGAGTTCTCATAGTTATCAGTGGCCACGAGTAGATCTTAGCGAGGTAGATGATTTATATGTACTGAGGATTTATAAAAAGCATCGTAACTGCTAAGTAGAATTAGTACGATATTCAAGTTAAGGTAAGTTTTTCATTTAACTGCTGCGATGAATTGGATGTCGTAGCGAACCTGGAAATTAAGATTATATTATTAGATAAGTATATTCTGTTTATAACAAGAATGATTTTTTTATAACAAGAATGATTAATCCTTTTACATTAAGTCGCTGTACTTGGATTGTGTAAATTCATCATGACGACATGTCTTTATCGAAATGCAACTTGTGGCTCATTTCTTCTCAAGTATGTATTTATTTGATTGTATAACGTTAGAAGTTTTATGGTGATTGCTGTTGAGAATCTGCCCGAACATTTCTGCTCGACGTTTGCTGTGGACTGATGCAGGCTACAACGTTTCCTTAGTAACGAAGCGTCGCTCTCAAACGTCACCAACAATGCAGAATTCACAACGGATATCAAAAATGTTTTCAACGTTTCTGTAATTAGCATATAAAACGTTAGTTATTATAGATTTAATTTTTCTTGATTTGCGTTGTATTAAAATAAATATCATATATCGAGATTTTCATAGTAATATAAATGCGTACTTAAGACTAAGTCATGACTCAATGCATATGGCTTATTTCTTCTCAACTATGTAGGGTAGGGTTGGGTTTCAATCTCCACTCGGAGATCCATTCTCGTAGCGGTACTATGTACCTATATATGGAGGTCAAAGGTTTATACGGATTCATGTATGATGTCAAACGACGGTATAGTTGTCAAACTGGAGAAGGTTATCTTTAATACCTGTAGGATGGGTGAGGTCATGACAATATATGTTGAAAAGAATTGGAGAAACTATGGCTCCTTGAGTGAGGCAAGCAGGAGAAGTGAAGTAGGATTAATATTTACCATTTATCAGCACAATTAAGGATCTGTCGTTTGGAAAGGTACGAATTTTATTAGGATTTTTAAGTTTACTAGTTTGTATATGAGGGATTCTATCCAAACCTTGTCATGGACATTTTTCACAGTCCACGAACTATCCTTATAATAGCTTAAGCATCGCTGGATTTAAAGATGAACTAATCGATATTATGATCAAATATATTTTGCGTTGTAGGGGGTGGGGAGAATTCGAGATTATCGGAAAATTGACTAAACAATAATGTTCGGAGGACTTGTAATGGCGGAAATATTGTGCGACAGAGTGACACGGTATAATTAAGTCAATAGTTGTCTGCTTTAATTCTATTTTGTACGATAGATTTATATCGTACCGATCTTCCAACCTGTGTCGTGCTTTAAAAAATCGCTCTAACCGTTTTAGTTACTGCTTTTATGATGTGCTTCAAATCGTTCAACATCATTTGATTTATATTGCAAGACCAAATATGTTTTCTGCTAGTTTTGCTCGAGTAGGTGCTATGTTTTTCAATTTATGCTTAAATTCTTGTCAATTATTCAATCACTTTTTAGTGTGCTAGATCGTTTCTAAGGCATGGTACTTTTTAAGTGTACTTCCTCTATTCTTACTTTTGTGACAATGATCGGACTAATGGTTTCCTTATCTCAATTGTATTCAGACGTTAGATTATTACACAGTCCAGCTGGTAGTCATTTTACATTTTCTGGGCTTGTACCTTATTTTGTTGTCAATATATTTGACATGTTAATATGAGTTGTTTGGGGACATATTTAATTAAATCTAGAATCCTTACAAGTTTTGGGTGTCGGATCTGTTGGTTATTTTGGTTTGTTCATAACTGAGTGGTCACCACTTACCATGAAGTCGTAACCTCATATAAATAAGTGTGTTTATTTTATTTTTTTCGTTTGTGTGGTTGTTCCTTATACAAATCTACACCGGTGGAGACCTATATCATTGCCAAATAAAAGTTGAACCTTCGAAATCAAAAAAATACATCCCACAGTGTCTCCGATGCCAGAACTATGGCCATACAAAAACTACTGCTTTAATCCCCCACCCCCCGGCTGCGTGTGCTGTGATACCATCCACCCACCCAATAAATGCCCAATCCCAAAAACCACTCCACCCGTATGCACAAACTGCCGTGGTAAGCATACGGCAAACTACAAAGGCTGCCCAATATTCAAATCTCTCCAATCAACCTGCACAAAACCTATCCCAACCAATTCGCCTGCACTTCAAAGACGAACAGGAACCCCATATCCTCAGTCCACAAACTCTTCTCTCTACATCCCAAACTCCACAAAGCAACACTGGCGCTACATCCTACGCCAACATCGTCAAACAAACTCACCCCACTTACATCCCAAAAATTTCACAACAAACAAATGTTGACTCGCCAAACCAAAATAACCTGCTCTTCTCCTTGTATTCTAAAATAGACAACCTCATCTCCATCATCATACCTTTAATCCAAATCCTAACCACAATAATCCCCAAGCTAATGGACACCCAAAAATGACGCATCCTCCCCCACAATACCTTACCATATGCACTTGGAACGCCAGTAAAGCTACCAATAAATACCACGAAATTAACCTTTTCCTACAAAAAAACAACATTGATCTCCTGCTATTAACCGAAACAAAACTCATCCGCACACAGCCTTATAACATCCCAAATTATAAAACCTACAGACTAACAACTGCCTTTTTATCCTTCCCAGATCTGCAACTAACTCAAATAACACTCAACACAACCATTAACATCCACATTAACATCTCTTCATTCTACTTAGCTCCAACCAACCAATTCACATCTGACACCTGTAAAAAGGTACTCTCCTCCTGCGTTTCTCCCTACATAATAGGAAGAGATTAAAACGCCAAACACAAGAACTTCGGATCCAGAACTTCCAATACAAGAGGTAAAGACCTCAACTACATCCTCTCCAAACTTCATATCCAAATAATACATCCTACCGAACCAACTTACTACCCAGACTGCCTCAAATCACCAGACATACTAGACTTCATCTGCCACAAAACCACTCAATAACTTTCCAACCCACAAATACTCCATGAACCTACCAGTCATAGCACAGCTAAATCTTTCCTTTCCTCCCAATACCACCAATCACATTCTACTTCTCTCAAATAATAGAAAATCTAACAATCCTCAATATCCAACTGAAGACACCCTCAGACATAAACTTAGCCCTAAATCATTTACAATCTATCATCCTCACTTCTGCCGCTATAGCTTCCCACCAAAAAGCACCAAAACCTCACCCAAAAAACTCACACGAAAACCAAATTGAAAACCTACTAAAGGAGAAAAAATCTTTGCGAAAACAATGGTACAATACCAAAAATCTCATAGTCAAACGCCAATACAACGACGCCACCGGACAACTACAAAAACTACTAAATGAAATCAGCGACTCCAAACACTACAACTACCTTCAACAACTAAACGCAGCTGACAAATCACTATGCCAAAAAACTAAATATCTGAACAAAAAGAAAACTGACTTCCCCCACTTAAAAAAAAAACAACCAATGGCACACCGCCCCCTCATAAAAAGCGAACATATTCGCCCAAATATTGATTAATCAATTTTCCCCAAACTCCTCCTTTTACACCAATCACAATCACACCATAGCAACAAATTCCAGCAGCCCCTACAAATAACCCCATCCCTAAACTTTTCACCCCTTCCCAAATCAAAACCGCAATAAAAAACTAAAAAACAAAGCCTCCCCAGTACATGACCACATCACCAACCGCCATCGAAAAGACAATAATCCTAATCACCTATATCTTCGATGCCATCCTTAGAACCACTTACTACTCAACCAAATGGAAACATGCCACCATAATCATGTTACCGTAACCCAACAAACCAAAATCCCACCCTGAAAATTACCGACCAATAAGTCTTTTTCCTATAATCTGCAAACTATTTGAAAAATTACTATTCCCTCATTTAATCAACCAACTCTCCTTCCTATTTCCTGACACAATACGGTTTTCGAACAAAACATTCCTGCTGCCATCAATTATACTCCCTATCCAACCACATAAACAACTCATTCGAACAATGCAAATGCTGTATCACCACTTTTATTGACATAGAAAAAGCGTTCGACAAAATTCATCACCCTTCCCTTCTCTCAAAAATCAAGATTACTTAAATGACACCCATTATAGAATACTCCTTAACTACTTCTCCAACAGAACCTTCCCAATCAAAATAAATAACCACACCTCCCAACCCCACCCCATCGATGCAGGAGTCCTCCAACGAAGCGTCATTGCCCCCTATCTATACAACATCTTCTCCCACGATATTCCACAATATCCCGGCACAAGCACAATATTTTTCGCAGGCGACATTGCCATCTCCTACCAAACCTCCTCTCTCACCTCCAATATCCAACATTTTCAGTCAGCGCTCCACCACCTAGAACGCTGGTCCAAACAATGGCGAATCAGCATAAATCCCACCAAATCAGTAACCGTCCCATTCACACTATCCAAAAATCCTCCTCCGCACATCCCTCTATATCTAAACGCCGAAATACCCACTATAACAGAAACCACTTACCTAGGACTCCTCTTCGATTCAAACCTCTCTTGGAAACCCAATATTAAACACCTCCTATCTAAAATTAACCAAAAATTCAGAACTTTATATCCTCTCCTAAACAGAAAATCCCCACTCACACTCAGCACAAATCGCCTAGTATATCTCTCCGTAATTCAACTAACCTGGTCCTACGCCTCATCCATACGGGGAGCTACAGCCAAAACCCATTCAGCCAAAATCCAAACAAAACAAAACATAATACTTCGCACCATCACTAACCCTCCCTGGTACCTCAAAAATTCCATAATCCACCAAAACATTAAACTTCCCCAAGTCAACTCAATAATCACCAAATCCGTAACCTCATTAATCAAAAGAACCTTCAACAATCCTAACACCACGATCCAGCAATTCCATAGCAACCCTCCCCCACCCCCACGCACACGTCGCCTCAAGAGAAAACGCCCTATGGACCACATCCTTCCCCCAGAATACTCTGGCACCTCCTACCCACCCTATCCTCATACCCGCAGACCCCACCCACACATTCCACCCATCCCATCAAATTCAAAATTACCAGCGACCCCTCATAACTCAACAATGTATGCCCCTCAGACACCCAAATTAAGTGCCAAGTTCCCAGGTTAATTATGTACAGAATTTTAATTGTGTATACTCTAATACATTATGTAAAAACAAATAATCTTAAGATAAAAGTTTTGTCTAATAAAAAAAAAACACCGGTGGAGATAATTTCACCAATTTCGTACACTTTATCTTTGCGACCAGAAAACTAACACCCAAAGGAGCGAGGGTGGTCGGAGAGAGATATTAAAATGTAATAAAACATCCGATGTTTGAGTAGTTTAATTTTTTTAGGGATCAAAATATTGTGAGTTTTTACCGATGTTATCGGAGAATAATTTCAACCCGTTATACTACCGCATTGGAGCATCCTTAGGGGGTGGAATTGGACGCGCATAACAAGGAAAATACGCTAAATAACCGAGTCAAATCCAATGTACTGAATGTCGCTGTTTTTATTTATGTCAAAGAGAGTAACGCGCGAGGAAGGCGGGATTTTTTGCGTCGAATAGATACAATGAGATTATTAAAGTTTCTCTACACGATTACCAAGTATAATTTCCAACCCTTTCGGGATTTGGAGGGAAGCACACTAAAGGGTTGCGGGTGAGTTTCATTACATAAAAAAACTCAAAACAATCTAGATTTTTCTCAAATCAAGAGTTATGGATGTCGCTGAGTTGAATTAGAACATTCAATTCGTCCGTTACCCCAGGTGGTGCGGAGGTGGACGGTGGTGAAAATTTTGAAACATGATACTATTTCTACTTCTTACGGTATTGGAAGGAAGCACTGTTAGCTTTAAGGATGGTGGGGACTAAAAGAAAAAAAAACGCGAGAACTATGTTATCGAGGTTATGGGTGTCCCGGAATTTATTTATCAAAACCTGCGCAACGCGCGGAGAAGGGTGGGAGTGGAAGGGGACGGGCGGACGTGGGTGTTGGTAGAAATTTTAAAAAAATCACTCGATATTTGCGTCGAATAATTATTTTTTTCGATTTCAATGTTTTTTTATTATATCCAGTGTAAATTTGCAACGCCTATCGGCTTAGGAGGAGGGAACCACAAAGGGTGGAGTTCCATTACATAAAAATAACGCGACAAAACCGAGATAGGAGTGGAATACAAGGTTATGGATGCCACTGAGATTAATCATTCAACTTGTAGTTTAACATCCACTGGTGGGGCGGAAAGGAGGTAGAACTTCGCTAACCTTCTAAACGGTCGACATTTGCGTCCAATATTTTTTTTTCCGTGACATGAAAATTTAAAATATTTAGGTAGATATTCTATGTGCTTATTTTAAACCCCTATCGTCATGGAAGGTAAGACGGTGGTTGAAATATAAATAATATATTCGGCCTTGTATTGAATAAAAATACTTTTTGTTTAAGCGGGGGTGGAAATTTTAAAAATTTCCCAACGCCGTAATATTTGTGGAATGAAACCATTTCAGGAATGGGAGGTGAACACATTTAGGGATAGAGGTCGAGTTGTGTTACATTAAAATAACGCAAAAACTACCTAGATGGAAGACAAATCGGGATTATGGATAAATGACATCTTTGGCAACGCCGGGAACCCAGCTAATTTGTAGAGGGAGACAAAAAATTAAATGAGAGAAGACTCCTGCAAATTATAAGTGAAAGGAAGAAGAAGCAGGTAGAGAACGCAGTGAGACGGGACTGCGAACGTATGAAAATACTAGTCACGAGGTAAGAATTGAGCAGACAGAAGGTAATAGCTGATATCAAGATAGCGGAAAATTAACTAAGACGCAAATGACGGAAGACGGAGAAAAGGCTACCACGTGAAAACACGCCTATCAGAATAACACTAATTCTGCTGCTGATGAATTGTGTAGTTAATGTTCAATTGCTCAAAATAGTTTTAAATGAAATCAATGACAAGTTTAAACGTAATAATTTCGTCGCCGTGTAATACCAATCAAGTACAAAGTTACGTACAAATGTTACAAGTGTGTACGTACCTCATTTTAGTAACGTTGATTATAACACTAATTTAGACGTTCTAGTGTAGCATGCAGGAAACGGAAGCAGAGCTTTGGTTTGCTATCAATATAGGTTTTTTAATTAATCTTCATGATCTTCAAGAATTTCGATTTGTGAACGTCCTTTGAAGAATTGTGCAGAGCGACGACTGTAAAGAAACATTATGAACAAATAGTTGTACTGTAATAGTTTAAATAATGCACTAATTTGGTTACATATGTAAGTTTTAACTGAATTATTCTACAACATATTGAAAGCAAATACTTAACTAATTTTATTGAAATGTATTGTAGTGGTGAAGACGTTAACCAAAACAAATAATAAATTTGCTAATATCCTATAAATAATAATAGAATTAAAAAATTATTAAATCAACTACGTACCTCTACGGCTGCGTTTTTAGCACCAGCCTGCAGGATAACAGAAATGTCAGTGGTAGCAGCCCTCGTTAACATCATCAAGATTTCGAAGAATTCCTCCGCACACCACCTGAAAGGGCCACACTTGTAACATCTACCAGCGAATTACATTAATAATACTGCAATTTTAATGGATCTTTCATTGAGATTCAACGGAGTGAAGCTCCACACGGTCACAAATCTGTCATAACTAGTTGTTATCTGAGTATACATTTTCACAACGCACTTATAAACAAAATAAATTTTAATAATATATCTTCTTTACTTGAAGCTCGGGATTGTCTCTCGTTTTATATGTCCGTGAAATCTCTTTTAGACGATGAACTGAAAAGGTGACATTAATCTTGAAGTGTCCCCAAAATCTACGGAATTCAGTTGGCATGACGAATATTTCGAAACGGTGATCCGTGTTCTTGTGTGTCACGTTCGTGGATTCAAGACGCATCTTCGTCAACTGTTGAATGTGAATAATTACCAAATATATGGTGAAATAGGAACGACAAAATCTTCCGGTCAATATTCCATAGGTATGTAAACGTTTCATTGTAAATAATAATTGTAAAAGATTTTGTATGTAGAAGCAGAACTGTTATATATAAAACTTTGAATATTAAAAAAAGGTTTTTAATGAACTTATTAAATTATCCGAATATTAAGAATACTCAATAATTAATATGACATCTATGAGTTGATTATTAAAACATAACCATTGTCCGTTGATTTTTCTTTTATAATTCGGCACTTCAAATGCAATAAATGCAATAAGAGATGTAAATTTTAATCTCTCAATCCTCGGACTCCAATATTCATTAAAGTTGTATGCGCAGACTTGATTCTTTATTCTATGGGTTTCGATTTGAACCAGTTTCCCATTTGTGCTTCCTATAGTTGCCAAATATTGCGTATATTGTTGCATGTAATAACACAAATACAATGAAAATTTTTTGTAATATATTAATCAGATATATAATATAGTCTCTTCGGGTATATATACTTTGAACAGGAATAATTTCACTCTGTTTCCTTATATAATAATTAGTTTCATGTCGATTCTACCCTGAAGTACAAGATAAATCTTTCCTGAATATCATGTATATTTCTTCGTCACTATATCAACATAGGAATAAAATCATATTAAAATATTGATATTACATTTTCTGATAATTTGGCTTTACTCTGGAAATATAAGTACAGAGAAAAAATAAAAATTTAAGTAAGAGAAACTTATGACTTTTCGGGACTAAATCCTAGAGATGCAAATGTTCATTGTCAATATTACATAAACGAGATGTCATAAATTCTCCTTACACTCTCTCAAAAACATAGCAAATCAATTAGTAACTTGAAATCTAATAAAATGTAACTATATCTTATGAATGCCATTAATGTTAAGGAAACACGAAACTAATCTTGCGAAAATCAGAAATACGGAAATAATCTTGCGTAAACAATAAAAGTAAACATTCATCATAACGTATGTTTGTATTTCAGGTAACCCTGATATTTTCCTGTTTCAATTCCAAAGAAGTAAATTAAAATTGTATGAATTCAACCTCGTTTTCCAATTACTGATATATTTAATTACTGATTCTACATCCACTGTCTTTTAGTTAATTATTACGCTGAAATTCTTACTGTTGAGATCTATTACTATTATTTAGATATTTAGCCTGATAATTTATTCTGTAAAATACACGGTTGAGAAACGTTGTTTGATTTACACAATAAATAGTTTTATTCATTTTTTTCATTCCTAAATCAGGTAATAGTAGCAAATTGCTCAAAAATGACATTTGTTTTATCATTACTCATTTTACTTTCTTCGTATTTCAACATTTATCACCTATATATATAACGTGGGCTTAATAAAGTAAATAGCTCTAATTCTTAGAGAAATGTTGATAAATATTAAACTGCCAGAGCTGTAATATGAGAAATTATAATGGTAAATATTTCCTAGATTAATGTAAACAGTTCTACTTCTACACAGTAAATCAATGAAATTTATAGCTACATGAAGTGCGGAGTGAATATAATATAAACAGAGACTATTATTATATATCTATATGATACTATTGAAAACCAAATATTACAGACAATTCGAGATAATTTACAGTCTATGATGAAGTTACGGACAAATGTTACAAGTGTGGACATACCTGGTTTCTCTTAGTTATCAGCGTCCACGTGTAGATCTTAGCGATGTAGATGATTTATATGTACTGATGATCTGTGTAATTATCATCGTAACTGCTGAATAGAATTAGGGTAAATTTTTCATCTAACAGCCGAGATGAATTGTACGTCGCAGCGCCCCCTGGAAATTAATATTTTTTCATTAAATAAGTATATTGTTTCTGATTATCAACAATGATTAAACCTTTTACAGCAAGTCGCCGTATCTTGAACGCGTACTTTAACATGACGATGTGGTTTTGTCGAAATGAAACTTGTGGCACATTTCTTCTCGATTTTAACCTGCCTTTCAGAATAACACTAATGCTGCTGCTGATGAAGTGCGTAGTGAATGTAATTGATACATCTCCTAATGTTCAATTGCTCAGACGCCGAGTAATACTAATCCAGTACGAAGTTACGGACATACGTTACAAGTGTGGACGTACCTCATTTAGTAGCGTGGATTATGACACTAATATAGACGTTCTGGTGTAGCATGGAGCAAATCGAAGCTGAGCTTGGTATCAATATAGGTTCTTGAATTAATCTTCAGGATCTTCAAAAATTTCGATTTGTGAACGTCATGTGAAGAATTGTGCAGAGCGATGACTGTAAAGAAACAATATGAATAAATAGTTGTGCTGTAATAGTTTAAATAATTGAATAATATGGTTGCATATGGAAGTTTAAACTGAAACATTCTACAACATTTTCTTGAATTGTAATGTAGATGTGTAAACACTTACAATAGAAATTCATCATATATTTATTAATATAATATGAATAATAATAGTAGTCATAAAATAGTATTAAATTAAATACGTACCTCATTTCGGCTGCGTTTTTAGCACCAGCCTGCAGGATCACAGATGTCACTGGTCTTCGAATTATTCTCTTCAGTAACTCCCAACAGGTAAGCAGTCCTCCTTCACATCATCAAGCTTTCGAATAATTCCTCCGCACACCACCTGAAAGGGCCACACTTGTAACATCTGCCAGAGTCTTATATCAATATTACTGCAATTATAATGGACCTTTCATTTAAATTCAACGGAGTGAAGCTCCACACGGTCACAAATCTGTTCTAACTAGTTGTGATCTGAGTTTACATTTTCACAAAGCACTTATAAACAAAATAAATTTTAATAATATATCTTCTTTCTTGAAGCTCGGGATTGTCTCTCGTTTTATATGTCCGTGAAATCTCTTTTAGACGATGAACTGAAGAAGGTGATGTTAATCTTGAAGTGTCCCCAAAATCTACGGAATTCAGTTGGCTTGACGAATATTTCGAAGCTTTTCAAACTCCCTGGTTGCGGTGATCTCTGTTCTTGTGAGTCACGTTCGTGCTCCTGGTAAGCTCAAAGGCTTCCAGTGTGAGATTGAGACGGTGCAGCATCAACCTTTTTGGGAGAAGGTGAGACCGATACCATGGTCACAAAGACCTGCTGTCGAAAATAGCCTTCAACAATTACTTCAGATGGACGTAATTGAACGGAAATCTACCCCCTACGTGAACAACGTGGTGTTAGTAAGTAAATCTGACGGATCATTGCGCCTGTGTTTAGATGCACGCAGACTTAACAAATATATTGTTCCCATGTTTGAGGTTCCTGGCCGAATAGATTAATTGCTACGAAAATTCAATGGAAAGAAGTGGATCACCACGATCGACCTTGTTAAGGATTATTACCAAATCGAACTTACTGACGAGTCAATGAAGTTAACGGGGTTCTCACTGTTTGGGAAACAATTTGTGTACAAACGTCTGCCGTTTGGGCTATCGACCATCTCACAAATTTTTGTGAAGCAATTAGATCTGGCGTTGGGTGACTTGCTGGGGACAATTTAATCATCTACATCGATGATATGGTCATTGCTAGTACCACTTTCGAGGAACATATGACCCACCTGGACCTATTGTTCAATAAATTACACGAGATAGGCCTAACGGTCAACGTCAGAAAAGCAGCATTCTGCAAACAAGAGGTGAAATTTCTAGGACACATCGTGTCGGGTGAGAAGATCCTACCTCTCCCGGGAAAGTTGGAAGAACTGAGGAACACTCCAATTCCGCGATCAAAGAGGCAGCTTCAGAGTTTCTTGGGGTTCTGTAATTTTTACAGGCGTTTTGTGATCAATTACGCGGAAACGCTGCAGCCACTATATGCTTTGACGAGAAAAAATGCGCGATGGAGTTGGGGGATTGAGGCGCAAAGGGCATTTGAAGAAGTAAAGCAGAAATTTCTGAACACCGTTGTGCTGAAACAGCCATATAACGACAGAAAATTTATTGTAAGGACGGACGCGAGTCAAAACGCTATATCGGGAGTGCTCTCACAAGTGGATGATGAAGATCAGGAAATGATAATAGATGTTATGAGCAAGAAGTTGGGCAAGCCTCAGCGGGCCTATACGGTTACGGAACTGGAGTTATGGGCAGTTTTAGAAGCGCTAGCAAAGTTCAGAGTTTATATTTTTGGTCGCCCGACCGTTCTGCGGACAGACCACAGTGCGAATGCGTTTCTGAAACATGGTAAAGGGAAAAAATCTCGGTTGATCAGGTGGTCCCTGGCATTAGAGGAGTATCAACTAGAAATAGAGCATGTTCCGGGCAAGGCCAACCAAGCAGCCGATTATTTGAGTAGGTGGACGGAAGAAGATCATAACCCGCATGAGAGCGGGGGTACAGAGTTAGTGGCGAGGCTACGAAATCCTGGGACAATTCGTAATGGATGTGCGCTCACGCATAAGGAGGTGCTTGATGCGCAGAAAACGGATGTTCGATTGCGGCACTTGAGACAGCAAGTATTGGTGGCAAAGAAAGTTAAAAGGAGGTTTCTGCTACACGATGATCTACTGTTTCTGAAGAGACCCAAATCAAGAAAGGGTAGTGTCTTATGCATTCCGGAGACGTTACGCAGCAAGGTACTGCAAATTTGCCATGATTACAATGGTCACTTCGGGATAGACAAAACCAACAAGTTTATGTCAGATCTTGTACATTGGGTCGGAATGAATGACGATCTTCGACGTTATGTGAAAACCTGTGTAGCGTGCCAACTTAATAAATTCAAGAATAAGAACTATGTTGGCGCCTACCAGCCAATCATTCCAAATGGACCTAACGATTTGGCTGTGCTGGACCTCTTTGGACCATTGCCAAAGGGAAGATTTGGAAACGCATATGTCCTAGTAATAATGGATGCGTTCTCCAAAATGGTTCGACTGTACCCGCTAAAGAACGCGACGACAATACAGTGCCTCAATAAAGTGGTGAATGGTTATTTTGCTGAGGTGGGAAAACCAAAGAAAATCTTGAGTGACAACGGAAGTCAGTTCACGAGTCAGGAGTGGGTGGAGAAATTGACGCAGCAGGGAGTGAAGGTGTCGTTCACGGCAGTGAGACATCCGCAAGGGAATCCCAGCGAACGTGTCATGCGCCAACTAGGAGTGATGCTCCGGAACTTCGTGGGAAGTCGACATGCATCCTGGGTGGATCATTTGAAAATAATAGAAACCCTGATGAACACGAACTACAGTCTGGCGACGGGAGCTATTCCGGTTGAGGTGCACCATGGCGAGCGAATCACCTTATCCATTGAAAGAATGATCAATTTCCCCGACGAGCATAAAGTAAATTTTGACCGATTATATGTAAGGGAAAAAGCACGTGATCGTCTTTTACGCTTGGCCGACTCACGGTCCCAGCGGCAAGTAGTACGGAATTTACAGCTAGCGGTTGGAAGTCAGGTCATTATCAAAAAACTTAGAGTGTCTAATATGGACTCAAAAGTCAGCTCAAAACTGTTGCCGATATACGAAGGTTCTTTTCGAGTGGTAGAAGTGGTCGGACCAAACACCTACCGTGAACAGACGAAAGAGAACCCTGAGCAGATAAAGACATTTAATGTATGTGAGTTAGCGCCCTATTACAATAGGGACGAACTGTGTGAAAATATCTGTAAATAAGAAAGTTCCTCTAAGAGGATGACTTTTGTCATCTCACGGCGTGGCATCCGTGGAGGTTCTAGCTGATTAGTTAACATTCTGCCTTTTCTGTGACTAATCTCTTGGTGTATGTTCTTTTCTATCTAAATTGTAATTAAATTAGTTTGGAATCGTGATGAGCTACTGACGTGGATGTGTAATATGTTTTATGTGTTGATTAGAAGTGCAGATGGTGGATTAAATTCAGAATAGATTGAGAGCTATTGCCGAAGCAAGCAAACAACCTGTTAATTGCTTGATTAGGCAAGGGGCATGTGTAACGTGAAAGAATAGTGTTTCCCCGAAAAACTGTACAGCACGAGGGATGACCGCTGTGGAAGGGGGATGACCTGGTTTTAAGGTAAGGGCGGACAATAGCTGGAGGGCAAGAAGGGAGAGTAGTGGTTGACTAGCTGGACTGGAGAGACGGCGATCGTGTATGAAAGTGGAAAAACGTGGAGCCGGGAAGTGTTGGATGGTGACGCCAGCAAATGTTCCAGCATCCAGACGCCGAGACCACATCAGTAGTGATTCGCGAGCTTCCAACTTGCATTAAAATTGTATTAATAAATTACCTAGATTTTTACATGTGTTCTTTTAATCGAGCCCTTTGCCAGCAAAGTTGGGAGTTGAACCCACCCAATTTTTGTGTTCTGACATCCCGCAAGGGTAAGCAGGTTACAGTATATAATATTAACTTCTTTCGGGATTTGGAGTGGATCACCCTTAAAGGAGGGGGTAGAGTTGTATTTATATTAACATAAAGTATACACAATCGCGATTGGATTCAAATCCAGGGTTATGGTTGTCAGTGAGTTTAATTATGATATTTAAATTTACGTTTAAGTCCCCCAAGCGGGGGTGGTTAGGGGTGGAAATTTTCATACATCCTAACACGGCTAATTATTGAGTCGGATAAATATTTTCAGGGTAAAAGTAATTAATAGTGTTTGTACCAATGTATGTGATTTCAACGTTTTACAACAGGGTAAAGTACCACCCTTCGTGTTGGGGTGGAGGGGCGTTACAATAAATAACTCGAATACACCCGAGACTGGAGTCAAACCAATAGTTATGGATAACGCTGAGTTAAATTATGACATTCAACTAGCAATTAACCTCCCAGGGACGGGGGTGGTCGGGGTTGGAAATTGTTAAACATGTTAATCTACCGAATTTTTCGACGACTAAATATTTTTCTGGATGAATTAGTTTCTTAAAATTTCTCTACATATTCTCTGAGTATAATTTCAATACCCTTACGGGCTTAGGAGTACAGCATCCTTAAGGGCGGGGTTATAAAAAGATACGATAAAATAGCACGAATATAACCGAGATTGTAGTCAAATCCAAGGTTCTGGATGTCGCAGACTTAAATTATATTTAATTGGCACTGTAACCCCAGAGGGACCGGGAATGGAAATTTCCAAACATGTTATACTGTCATATTTGCGAGGAATGAATATTTTTCAGGGTTACTTATATTTTTAGTATTTCTACCCACTTTATGTTATTGAAATTTCAACCTCTAGCGACATGAGTGGGAGTAAATATTTTGAAATAAATAAAGCTCCGAAAAAATATATTTCTGGAAGAATGAGATTAATTAAATATCACGATACGTTTTCCGAGTTCAAATTAAACCCCTTTCGGGATTGGGAGGGAGCTCACCGCAGGGGATGGGGGTGGACCGTTGTTACAAATAAATAACGCGAATAAAACCGAGATTAGAGTCAAATACAAGATTATGATTGTCGATGAGTTTAATTATGACATTTAATTGCACATATAACTCCGAGGGATGAAGGTGGACGGCGGTGGATTTATTGAGACAAGAATTCCCGACTCATATTAGAGATGAATTAATCTTTTTCAGGGTTAATTAGATTTTCAGAATTTCAACCCATGTTATGTGTGTAAAGTTTAAACCCTTCTTGCGACACGAGGGATGAGCATGGTTGGGGATGGAGGTGGAGGGAACTTACAAGAAAATAACCTGAAAACAACCGAGATTTGTGTCTAATCTAAGGAAATGGATGTCGTTGCGTGTATTTATGACAATCTACTCAATTTCGCGAGGGTTTGGAGGAGTTGGGCGGTGGTGGGCAAGGGTTCGAAATCTAAAAAAATTGTTGACTATCAGTTTTTTACTTCGCATAAATATATTTCGGAATCAATGAAATTAATAAAATTTCTCTATATGTTCTCCGTGCTTAATTTCAACCCCTTTTGGGGAACTCCCCTTAGGGGTTGTAGTGCAATTGCATTACATAAAAATAACGGAAAAGCAATCGGGGATTGGAGTCGAATCTAGGGTTATAGATGTCACTGATTTTGATTATGACATTTCATTGGCCGTTTAATCCGCAGGGCTGGGAATCGACTAAGTGGAAATTTTCAAACATTTTAATTTGTCGATATTATCGAAGGATTAAATAAATGACAGGGCCATTGAAGTTGATAGTATTTCTATCGATGTAAAATTTCGCCCCCTTTCAGTGTGAGAGGGGTGCACGAGCTAACATTTTAAGACAACCGATATTTGAGTCGAATAAATATTTTTAGTGGTCAAAGATATTAATAGTGTTTTTACAGATTTTATCAGAGTATAATTGCAACCCCTTACAGCATGGGAAAGGAGTATCTTTAGGGTGGGTGTGGACGGGCATTACAAGTAAATAACGCGAAAGCAACCGAACTTAGAGTCAAATCCAGAGTTAAGGATGTCGCTGAGATTAATAATGACATTCTATAGTCTATTAAAACCCAAACGTCGACGGAGCTGAAATGTTTCGAACATGTTAAACGGTCGATATTTGCATAGAATAAATAGTTTTCAGGGTTAATTAGGTGTATAGTACTGCTACCGATGTTGTGTGTGTAAAATGTTAACCCTTTGCGTTATGAGGGAAACTCATGCTTATGAGTGGAATGGTGGGGGTTACAATAAAATAACGCGTAAATAACCGAGATTCTAGTCAAATAAAGATAAAGGACGTCGCTGAGTTCATTCATGACAATCTGGGTAACATGCGGGGGTGGGAGGGTTTGGATAGAAGTTGTTGGAGGGAAGTAGTTTTAAAATAAGTTAACTGGCTGAATTTTGCTTCGAATGAATATATTATGAATAAATATACTATGAGATTCATAAAGTTTATGAGGGCAAAGCATGCTTATGGGTAGGGTTTACAATAAAATAACGCGTAAACAACCGAGATTCTAGTCAAATAAAAGATAATGGATGTCGCTGATTCCATTCATGACAATCTGGGTAACGTACGGGGGTGGGCTGGGGTAGGAGGGTTTGAATAGATGTGGTTGGAGGGAAGTAGTTTTAAAATAAGTTAACTGGCTGAATTTTGCTTCGAATAAATATATTATGAATAAATATACTATGAGATTCATAAAATTTCTCTACATGTTATTCGCGTGTCATTTCAACTTCTTACAGCATTGGGAGGAGAGGTCCCCGTAGGGGAAGGGGTTGAGTGGAAGAAAATAAAAATTACCCAAAAATAATCGAGATTGGAGTCGTAACCAGAGTTATGGTTGTCAATTAATTTATTTATGACATTAGCCTTACCGTTTAACTGCCCCAACGAGAGTTTGGCGGGGGTGTAAATTTTCGAACATGTTAAACGGTTGATATTTGAGTGGAATAAATATTTGTCATAATTGACAGTATCTCTACCAATGATGTTTGTGTATAATTTCAACACCTTTCGGCATGAGAAGGTAGGACGCTTAGTCCTGGGGATGGAGGGGTGTTTTAAGAAAATAACGCAAAAATAACCGAGATTCAAAGCAAATCGAAGTTATTGGATGTCGCGAAGTTTATTTTTACTAATTAGGCAGCGCGAAAGGTTTGGTTGGAGGTGGTGGGGTAGAAAAATTCAAAAATACTAACCTGTCGTTATTTCCGTTGAATAAATATTTTCCAGGATCTAAGACCCTCATAATACTTTTTAATATATTGTGTGTTCAATTACAACCCCTATTGGCTTTGGATGAGAAAATAATGTTGGGGTGAGTGGAGCTGAATTTCATAAAAATAGCGCAAAATACCTAGATTGGAGCCTAAATCATGGTTATGGATGTCTCTAAGATTAATTATATTAAAATTACAGTTTAGTCCCCACGGTTGGTGAAATACTAACAAATGTTAAAGTGACAGCGCTGTAAAATGAGAAATTAGAAAAAAAAAATTCCCAGAATAATGTAAACAGTTTTACTTCTACACAGTAAACCAATGTAATTTATAGCTATTAGACGTGCGCAGTGAATATGATATAAACAGATACTACTATTATATATCAATGTGAAACTATTTTTAACCTAATATTAAGGACAATTCGAGATAATTTACAGTCTATGATGAAGTTACGGACAAATGTTACAAGTGTCGACTTACCTGGGTAGTCATAGTTATCAGCGTTCACGTGTAGATCTTAGCGATGTAAATGATTTATATGTACTGCTGAATAGAATTAGGATAAACTTTTCATTTAACATCTGCCATGAATTGAAAGTCGCAGCGCCACCTGGAAATTAAGATTGTTTCATTAAACAAGTAGGATAAAATGAACAATGATATTTTAGGTTATGTAGAGAACGTTTGATGTTTTACGGAAATGGTTTAGGGATCGTGAATGTCGTCTGAGATTTGGAAAGGAGGCCTTGAGTGTGTGGAGATGTAGGAAAATCGGTATGAATTAAGGCGCAGAAATGTGAGCAATGCTTTCTAAAACATCCTTAGAGTACATAAATTGAGATTTGACAATGTAGGAAACCATTCTATGATAAACGGCCTGAAAAACTTGGAATTCTATTCTACAGGCTAGGGAAATCTTCGTCCTCACTGTTGTCAGTAATTTGTGTGGATAATAACGGGGAATATCTTATCTTAGGGACTTGGGCGCTCATGTTTTCTTTGATTCTTCCCACTCGTGTCTCACATGACTGGTTGCTAATACTATTGCTTCACACATCTATGTTTGCTACTATGGTGTTCGGTCTGACTCCAGTTCTCTTTGAGGCAGGAGTTATACCATATTTTCCTAATTTCCTGAGTAATAGGTCATAAAAATGATTGGTCACACATTTGAGATTATGACCTTAGTAGCTTTATCATATTTATATTTATCGACTGGTTGTTAATTTCAATTCATTTGCAGTTGGTTGTTGTTTCATCTACATCGCCACTGCTGATTGAAAAAATACATATTCTCGCAATCTCCTAGAAATCTTGGAAATATACGTTATTTTGGAGGAGCATATTACATTAGCTAATGCTACTAGGTACTCATCTGTTCAGCTGTTACATCTAGAACAATTGATAAATGCTATAACATTACATTTGACTAAATTCTTCGATCGACATTCACCACCAATATATATTGCGAGCACTTATGAACGTAAACAGCTTTATTTCATATAGAAATAGTGACAAATATTATAGTGTCAGAGCTGTAATATAAGAAATAGAATGGTAAATATTTCCCAGAATAATGTAAACAGTTCTACTTCTACACAGTAAATCAATGTAATTTATAGCTCTCTTGGCCTCTTGGCCTCGCCCGTTGCACTATGGAAACACACTCGTTTGTTTCTGTAGCTCGTTGCACGTGTTTCTCGTACCACGTTTGATGAAGAAGTCAACCATCACAATGTTGCAAATCAAAAGATAGTTGGTATTTGCTCTCATACATCTTTCTGAAGCCAAGAACGATCTGGTTAACACGTTAGGGAAATATATCATACATTTTTTAACATAATATATTCTTCAACGTATTTCAACTTTTTCTGAACCTACCACGGTATTCGACAATTCCTGAAATCAGTTTTATACCGTAAGGTTCAGGATCGATTTTCTAGTTTTTTGACACTAACTCTCCAATTTTTATTAAATTTATTATATCGTTTGCCATCATATGCCAAGAATAGGAATTATTTTGATGTTTTACTGAGGGAAATGTGTCAATTTATTCCTTGATTTTTCAATTGGCTGAGAGAACGATTGCAGTACGGTAAGAACGTTTTACAATACACTTGTAAAAAGATGGTACTGCGGGAAGTTTACCAGTTTTCAAGAACATTATTACTGTTGATGTTTTCCAAACTGGTGATAATTGGGACAAAGAGAGGAACGAATTGAAGATTCTGGTTAGGAAGGGTACAATGATATTTGGTTAGTTTGTCAGAATTTTAAGGCTTATGACGTCGAATCTAGGGCCGGTATTTCGGCCACAAGTACAGCTTTGAAAACTTCTTCGTAAGTAACGGACGAGGATACAGAATGATCAAATTGATAATCAGGAAGTTTGGGTAAGACAAGTTCTGGGGGAATGTCATTTATATGGCGGCGATGAGTTATATTAAAGACAGACATCATGGAAGTAGGGAAAGCCACGAAAACTTTGACTTTACTAACGGTTCGGTTACATTGCCATTTGGGGTTTTAATCATTTATCTGTGATTGGCAGATATTCTCGTTAACCGTTACAACTTCTGCCGCAATGTTTCCCTGCCTATAGTCCAATCACTCAATCGCTGTTACCCACTGCCCACTGCTCCTAGCCCCTCTGGCAAGTTGTTCGATGCTCTTGTTCGTTTATGCGATTCCACTTGGTTTTAAGGTCTGGGCGGTGCGTTCGAAGGATATACACGTCACTTCCTGAAATAATGTGAGGTGTCAGAGTTGGATTCCAAGCATCGATTACCTTAATCGGAATATATCAATTACTGACTCTGGAGAAGTTTTTGAAAAACATGTTTAAGATATGGTATAAGATTTACATTAATCGTCTGTGTTAATTCCATTTTTTTTATATATTTATAAAGTATTCATATTCCGATCAGCGATTTTTTTTCGACTGAATAATGAGACAGTTGTTTTTAGTCTCCTCTCCATTTTTATGGTGAAACTGGAACACCTTGTAATTTCATTTGTCGTGCTTCAACGAATCTCTCTTATCGATTTTGTTACTGTTTTTATGATGCCCTTAATATCTTAAGATCTTTTCACTTTTATTAAATGACCAACATTTCCATGTCTATATTCTGCTGCGAGTTGTTGCCAATTTTATCAATGTAAGCTATATTTTCTTTAATAAATATATCTTTTAAGTTTTTGCCTTCTAAATTGAATCTATGGAGTTTCTATGATCTTACATTCAAGATCCTGTGAATAATGGTTCTTCTTATTTCCATTGTACTCCGACGTTTGATCGTGACTAGGTCCAGCTGGTATTCATATTTCGTTTTGGTGGATTTTTTGAGCTTCTTTCTTTTCCAGTAACATTGAATTCCCCTAAAATATTTCAGACGTGTTTAAGAGTGAGCTGTAAAGGGAAATATATAATTATGTCAAGGATAATTCTTTTTAGGAATTTGTTGTGTCGGTAATTTTGGTTGGTGCGTGATGCAGTGGTCTCCATTGACCATGATATGGTAACATTTGTAAATAAAGATAATAAATCAGTAAGGGGAGGATAAAGGCATCAATATGTTTTACATGTTTAAGAGTGAGTTGTTAAGGGAAATATATAATTAGTTCTAGGATACTTCTTTTTGGGAATTTGTTCTGTTGGTAATTTTGGTTGGTGCGCGACACAGTGGTTAATGAAGTCGTAACATTTGTAAATAAAAATAAGGGGAGGATACAAGCTTCAATTTAAGAAGTACTAAAAAGTGTTGGTAAGAAAAAGGTCTCCTAGATATTATAAGAGAAAGGAAGATTAAATGAATAGGCTAAGAAGTGAGACGTGACTGCTTACTAATGGTACCTATGAAAAATCTAGTTACAGGTAAGAAATGAGGAGACACAAGGTAATAGCTGATATCAAGGAAGCGCAAAATATCAAACATGAAGAGGATGGTGAAAGAAAGGAGATAATAGACAGATACCACGTGAAAAGAACACTAAGTCTGCTGATGATGAAGAGCGTAGTGAATGTTATTTATACAGCTCCTACTATTCAATTGCTTAAAGTAGTTTCAAATGTAATCGCTAACACAAGTTAAAAGGTAATAATAAAAATGCCGAGTAATACTAATGAAACACAAGGTTATGGACTAATGTTACAAGTATGGAAATACCTCTTTTTGGTAGCGTGGATTATGACACTAATTTAGACGTTGTAGTGTTACATGCAGCAAATCGAAGCTGAGCCATGGAGTGCTATCAATATAGGATTTTTAATAAATCTTCATGATCTTCGAAATTTTCGATTTGGAAACGTCCTTTGAAGAATTGTGCAGAGCGACGACTGCCAACAAACACTATGAATAAATAATTGTACTGTAATAGTTTAAATATTTGAGTAATTTGTGTGCATATGCAAGTTTAAACTGAATAATTCAACGAAATATTGAAAGCAAACACTTAATGAATTTTATTGAAATTTAGTGTAGTGGAGAAGACAATTACAAAAATTTATCAATTAATTACTAATAATATCCTATAAATAATAATAGTATTCAATCAAGTACGTACCTCATCTACGGATGCGTTTTTAGCACCAGTCTGCAGGATCACAGAAAAGTCACAGGTCTTCGAATTATTCTCTTCAGTAACTCCCAACACATCATCAAGCTTTCGAAGAATTCCTCCGCACACCATCTGAAAGGGCCACACTTGTAACATCTGCCAGAGACTTATATCAATATTACTGCAATTTTCATGGATATTTCATTTAAATTCAACGGAGTCACTAATCTGATCTAAATACTTGTAATCTGAGTATACATTTTCACAACGCACTTATCATAAACAAAATAAATTTTTATAATATATCTTCTTTCTTGAAGCTCGGGATTGTCTCTCGTTTTATATGTCCGTGAAAACTCTTTTAGACGATGAACTGAAGAAGCTGATATTAATCTTGAAGTGTCCCCAAAATTTACGGAATTCAGTTGGCTTGACGAATATTTCGAAGCTTTTCAAACTCCCTGGTTGCGGTGATCCCTGTTCTTGTGAGTCACGTTCGTGGATTCAAGACGCATCTTCGTCAACAGTTGTATGTGAATATTACTAAATGCATGGTCGAGTAGAAACATCATCTTCAGGAAAATATTCCATACGAATGTAGACGTTGCATTGTAAATAGTAATTGTAAAAGATTTCGCATGTAGAAGCAGAACTGTTATATTTAAAACTTCCAATATTAAAGAACGGATTTTAATGAAATTATTCGAATAAACCGTAATTAATGACATATAAATGTCAATTATTAAAAACATAATCATTTATTTCTTTTTCTCATAATTCTCCATTCAACTGCAATAAAACTAGAGATGTAAGTATTAATCTATCAATCAAACGCAAATATTTGTTATAGTAAAATACGCATAATTGATTCCATAATCTAAGGGTACCGATCGTTACCACTTTCCCATTTGTTCCTCCTATCGTTGCCATCTATTGCGTATATTTATAGATTTAAACCCACATATACAATGAAAAGTTACTTTGTTCACGAATAGCGTCACTCTTTTTCCTTATTAAAAATCTTTTTTGTCGCTTCTACCCTGCAGCTTAAGAATATTTTATATTTCTTGAAATCAACATAACTTTAAATATAATTATTTATTTAATTCGATATTCCTCATTCTGATAACTGATCTTTTCATCCAATTATACTAGAGCTGCTAATATCAAGTAACAATCTGCAAAAAATATTTTAGCAATATCCACAGTATTGAAATATTACATAACGTTCACGTGACTGAAACTAAGGAGGTTTCTGGACTAGGCAGCAGAAAAATGAATAACTTGAAAAAACTATTAAAATGTAATTATATCAAACGAATAACTTTAGCAAATGTCACAATGTCAATTAAAAATAAGTTCACATATTGATTCTGCTTTGACTGTTATTTAGTTTATCACCACTTATCAATTGTAAGTAATATCCTTTCTGACTTTACCTATTTCCTAAACAGAGAACTAATGGAACTAATATAATCTTAGCTAATCTAATCAATTTTAACTTTATTAGGTTGAGATCAATTGCGTTTATTTACGTATAAATACTGAGAAATTATTCGAAAAAATTCACTGTAGTTAAACGTTTTATTCATTTTTTTCATTCCTAATAATAATTAAACCAGCATGTTGCTCACAAATGATATTTGCTATATCATTACTCATTAAACTGTATTCCTGGATTGACATTTACTACCATTATATATTACGAACACTTAAATAAAGAAAATAGCCCTAATTCGTAACGAAATCCTGGCATAAATATTAAAGTGTCAGAGCTGTAATATGAGAAATTATAATGGTAAATACTTCCCAGAATAATGTAAACAGTTCTACTTCTACACAGTAAATCTATGTAACTTATAGATACTTGAAGTGCGGAGTGAATATAATATAAACAGACACTACTTATATATATATCAATGTGATACTATTTAAAACCTAATATTACGGACAATTAGAGATAATTTACAGTCTATGATGAAGTTACGGACAAATGTTACAAGTGTGGACTTACCTGAGTTCTCATTGTTATCAGTGGCCACGAGTAGATCTTAGCGAGGTAGATGATTTATATGTACTGAGGATTTATAAAAAGCATCGTAACTGCTGAGTAGAATTAGTACGATATTCAAGTTAAGGTAAGTTTTTCATTTAACTGCTGCGATGAATTGGAAGTCGTAGCGAACCTGGAAATTAAGATTATATTATTAGATAAGTATATTCTGTTTATAACAAGAATGATTTTTTTATAACAAGAATGATTAATCCTTTTACATTAAGTCGCTGTACTTGGATTGTGTAAATTCATCATGACGACATGTCTTTATCGAAATGCAACTTGTGGCTCATTTCTTCTCAAGTATGTATTTATTTGATTGTATAACGTTAGAAGTTTTCTTGTGATTGCTGATGAGAATCTGCCCGAACATTTCTGCTCGACGTTTGCTGTGGACTGATGCAGGCTACAACGTTTCCTTAGTAACGAAGCGTCGCTCTCAAACGTCACCAACAATGCAGAATTCACAACGGATATCAAAAATGTTTTCAACGTTTCTGTAATTAGCATATAAAACGTTAGTTATTATAGATTTAATTTTTCTTGATTTGCGTTGAATTAAAATAAATATCATATATCGAGATTTTCATAGTAATATAAATGCGTACTTAAGACTAAGTCATGACTCATAGCATATGGCTTATTTCTTCTCAACTATGTAGGGTAGGGTTGGCTTTCAATCTCCACTCGGAGATCCATTCTCGTAGCGGTACTATGTACCTATATATGGAGGTCAAAGGTTTATTGGGATTCATGTATGATGTCCAAACGACGGTATAGTAGTCAACCTGGAGAAGGTTATCTTTAATACCGGTAGGATGGGTGAGGTCATGACAATATATGTTGAAACGAATTGGAGAAACTATGGCTCCTTGAGTGAGGCAAGCAGGAGAAGTGAAGTAGGATTAGTATTTACCATTTATCCGCACAATTAAGGATCTGTCGTTTGGAAAGGTACGAATTTTATTGGGATTTTTAAGTTTACTAGTTTGTATATGAAGGGTTTTTTCCATCCAAACCTTGTCATAGACATTTTACACAGTCCTCGAACTATCCTTATAATAGCTTAAGCATCGCTGGATTTAAAGATGAACTAATCGATATTATGATCAAATATATTTTGCGTTGTAGGGGGTGGGGAGAATCCGAGATTATCGGAAAATTGACTAAACAATAATGTTCGGAGGACTTGTAATGGCGGAAATATTGTGCGACAGAGTGACACGGTATAATTAAGTCAATAGTTGTCTGCTTTAATTCTATTACTGCTTTTATGATGTGCTTCAAATCGTTCAACATCATTTGATTTATATTGCAAGACCAAATATGTTTTCTGCTAGTTTTGCTCGAGTAGGTGCTATGTTTTTCAATTTATGCTTATATTCTTGTCAATTATTCAATCACTTTTTAGTGTGCTAGATCGTTTCTAAGGCATGGTACTTTTTAAGTGTACTTCCTCTATTCTTACTTTTGTGACAATGATCGGACTAATGGTTTCCTTATCTCAATTGTATTCAGACGTTAGATTATTACACAGTCCAGCTGGTAGTCATTTTACATTTTGGTGGACTTGTACCTTATTTTGCTGTCAATATATATGACACGTTTATATGAGTTGTTTGGGGACATATTTAATTAAATCTAGAATCCTTATACGTTTTGGGTGTCGGA
Source organism: Zhengitettix transpicula (assembly GCA_037074705.1). Taxonomy (NCBI): domain Eukaryota; kingdom Metazoa; phylum Arthropoda; class Insecta; order Orthoptera; family Tetrigidae; genus Zhengitettix; species Zhengitettix transpicula. The sequence continues at coordinate 179,209,788 of CM073591.1, read as the reverse complement.
TCTGTTGGTTATTTTGGTTTCTTCATAACAGAGTGGTCACAACTTACCATGAAGTCGTAACCTCATATAAATAAGTGTGTTTATTTTATTTTTTTTCGTTTGTGTGGTTGTTCCTTATACAAATCTACACAGGTGGAGACCTATATCATTGCCAAATAAAAGTTGAACCTTCCAAATCAAAAAAATACATCCCACAGTGTCTCCGATGCCAGAACTATGGCCATAAAAAAACTACTGTTTTAATCCCCCACCCCCCGGCCGCGTGTGCTGTGATACCATCCACCCACCCACTAAATGCCCAATCCCAAAAACCACTCCACCCGTATGCACAAACTGCCGTGGTAAGCATACGGCAAACTACAAAGGCTGCCCAATATTCAAATCTCTCCAATCAACCTGCACAAAACCTATCCCAACCAATTCGCCTGCACTTCAAAGACCACAGCAACCCCATATCCTCAGTCCCCAAACTCTTCTCTCTACATCCCAAACTCCACAAAGCAACTTTGGCGCTACATCCTACGCCAACATCGTCAAACAAACTCACCCCACTTACATCCCAAAAATTTCACAAAAAACAAATGCTGACTCGCCAAACCAAAATAACCTGCTCTTCTCCTTGTATTCTAAAATAGACAACCTCATCTCCATCATCATACCTTTAATCCAATTCCTAACCACAATAATCCCCAAGCTATAGGACACCCCAAAATGACGCATCCTCCCCCACAATACCTTACCATATGCACTTGGAACGTTAGTGGAGCTACCAATAAATACCACGTAATTAAACTTTTCCTACAAAAAAACAACATTGATCTCCTGCTATTAACCGAAACAAAACTCATCCGCACACAGCCTTATAACATCCCAAATTATAAAACCTATTGACTACCAACTGCCTTCTATATCCTTCCCAGATCTGCAACTAACTCAAATAACACTCAACACAACCACTAACATCCACATTAACATCTCTTCATTCTACTTACCTCCAACAAACCAAATCACATCTGACACCTGTAAAAAGCTACTCTCCTCCTGCGTTTCTCCCTACATAATAGGAAGAGATTAAAACGCCAAACACCCGAACTTCGGATCCAGAACTTCCAATACAAGAGGTAAAGACCTCAACTAAATCCTCTCCAAACTCCATATCCAAATAATACATCCTACCGAACCAACTTGCTACCCAGACTGCCTCAAATGACCAGACATACTAAACTTCATCTGCCACAATACCACTCAATACCTTTCCAACCCACAAATACTCCATGAACCCACCAGTCATAGCACAGCTAAATCTATCCTTTCCTCCCAATACCACCAATCACATTCCACTTCTCTCAAATAATAGAAAATCTAACAATCCTCAATATCCAACTGATGACGCTCTCAGACATAGACTTAGCCCTAGAATCTATCATCCTCACCTCTGCCGCTATAGCCTCCCACAAAAACCACCAAAACCCCACCCTAAAAACCCACACCAAAACCAAATTGAAAACATACTCCAAGAGAAAAAAGCTTTGCGAAAACAATACCAAAAATCTCATAGTCAAACGCCAATACAACGACGCCACCGTACAACTACAAAAACTACTAAAAGAAACCAGCGACTCCAAACATTACAACTACCTTCAACAACTAAACGCAGCTGACAAATCACTATGGCAAAAAACTAAATATCTGACAAAAAAGAAAACTGACAACCCCCACTTAAAAAAGACAACCAATGGCACACCGCCCCCTCATAAAAAGCGAACATATTCGCCCAAATATTGACTAACCAATTTTCCCCAAACTCCTCCTTTTACACCAATCACAATCACACCATAGCAACAAAATTCCAGCAGCCCCTACAAATAACCCCATCCCTAAACTTTTCACCCATTCCCAAATCAAAACCGCAATAAAAAACTAAAAAACAAAGCCACCCCAGGATATGACCACATCACCAACCGCCATCGAAAAGACAATAATCCTAATCACCTATATCTTCGATGCCATCCTTAGAACCACTTACTACTCAACCAAATGGAAACATGCCACCATAATCATGTTACCGAAACCCAACAAACCAAAATCCCACCCTGAAAATTACCGACCAATAAGTCTCCTTCCTACAATCTGCAAACTATTTGAAAAATTACTATTCCCTCATTTAATCAACCAACTCTCCTTCCTAGTTCCTGACACAATACGGTTTTCGTACAAAACATTCCTGCTGCCATCAATTATACTCCCTATCCAACCACATAAACAACTCATTCGAACAATGCAAATGCTGTATCACCACTTTTATTGACATAGAAAAAGCGTTCGACAAAATTCATCACCCTTCCCTTCTCTCAAAAATCAAGATTACTTAAATGACACCCATTATAGAATACTCCTTAACTACTTCTCCAACTGATTCTTCCCAATCAAAATAAATAACCACATCTCCCACAAAATAAATAACCATATTTACCAACCCCACCCCTTCGATGCAGGAGTCCCCCAACGAAGCGTCATTGCCCCCTTCCTATACAACATCTTCTCCCACGATATTCCACAACATCTCGCCACAAGCACAATCTTTTTTCGCAGACGACATCGACATCTCCTACCAAACCTCCTGTCTCACCTCCAATATCCAACCTCTTCAGTCAGCGATCAGCCACCTAGACACTGGTCCAAACAATGGCGAATCAGCATATATCCCACCAAATCAGTAAATTCACACTATCCAAAAATCCTCCTCCGCACATCCCTCTATATCTAAACGCCGAAATACCCACTATAACAGAAACCACTTACCTAGGACTCCTCTTCGATTCAAACCTCTCTTGGAAACCCAATATTAAACACCTCCTATCTAAAATTAACCAAAAATTCAGAACTTTATATCCTCTCCTAAACAGAAAATCCCCACTCACACTCAGCACAAATCGCCTAGTATATCTCTCCGTAATTCAACTAACCTGGTCCTACGCCTCATCCATACGGGGAGCAACAGCCAAAACCCATTCAGCCAAAATCCAAACAAAACAAAACATAATCCTTCGCACCATCACTAACCCTCCCTGGTACCTCAGAAATTCCACAATCCACCACAACATTAAACTTCCCCAAGTCAACTCAATAATCACCAAATCCGTAACGTCATTAATCAAAAGAACCTTCAACCACCCTAACACCACGATCCAGCAATTCCATAGCAACCCCTCCAACGCACACGTTGCCTCAAGAGAAAACGACCTATGGACCACATCCTTCCCCCAGAACACTCTGGCACCTCCTACCCACCCTATCCTCATACCCTCAGACCCCACCCACACATTCCATCCATCCCATCAAATTCAAAATTACCAGCGACCCCTCATAACTCAACAATGTATGCCCCTCAGACACCCAAATTAAACGACAAGAAAAAATTTGCAAAATTATATTTATTGCTGGATTAGCTTAAGTGCCAAGTTCACAGGTTAATTATGTACAGAATTTTAATTGTGTATACTCTAATACTTTATGTAACAACAAATAATCTTAAAATAAAAGTTTTGTCTAATAAAAAAAAACACCGGTGGAGATAATTTCACCAATTTCGTACACTTTATCTTTGCGACCAGAAAACTAACACCCAAAGGAGCGAGGGTGGTCGGAGGGAGATATTAAAATATACTAAAACATCCGATGTTTGAGTAGTTTAATTTTTTTTGGGGATCAAAGAGATTGGGAGTTTTTACCGATGTTATCGGAGAATAATTTCAACCCGTTATAGCACCGCATTGGAGCATCCTTAGGGGGTGGAAGTGGACGCGCATAACAAGGAAATAACGCTAAATAACCGAATGTCGCTGAGTTGAATTAGAACATTAAATTCGTTAGTTACCCCTGGTGCGGAGGTGGACGGTGGTGAAAATTTTGAAACATGCAATAAAGGTGGATATTTTCTCGAAAAAAATATTTTCTGGATTTATTAGATTGATACTATTTCTACTTCTTACGGTATTGGAAGGAAGCACTGTTAGCTTTAGGGATGGCGGGGACTAAAAGAAAAAAAACCGCGAGAACTAAGTTATCGAGGTTATGGATGTCCCGGAATCTATTTAACAAAACCTGCGCAACGCGCGGAGAAGGGTGGGAGTGGAAGGGGACGGGCGGACGTTGGTGTTGGTAGAAATGTTAAAAAAATCACTCGATATTTGCGTCGAATAAATATTTTTTTCGATTTCAATGTTTTTTATTATATCCAGTGTAAATTTGCAACGCCTATCGGCTTAGGAGGAGGGAACCACAAAGGGTTGAGTTTCATTACATAAAAATAACGCGACAAAACCGAGATAGGAGTGGAATACAAGGTTATGGATGCCACTGAGATTAATCATTCAACTTGTAGTTTAGCATCCACTGGTGGGGCGGAAAGGAGGTAGAACATCGCTAACCTTCTAAACAGTCGACATTTGCGTCCAATATTTTTTTTCCATGTCATGAAAATTTATAATATTTAGGTAGATATTCTATGTGCTTATTTTAAACCCCTATCGTCATGAAAGGTAAGACGGGGGTTGAAATATAAAAAATATATCCGGCCTTGTATTGAATAAAAATACTTTTTGTTTAAGCGGGGGTGGAAATTTTAAAAATTTCCCAACGCCGTAATATTTGTGGAATGAAACCATTTCAGGAATGGGAGGTGAACACATTTAGGGATAGAGGTCGAGTTGTGTTACATTAAAATAACGCAAAAACTATTAGATGGAAGACAAATCGGGTTTATGGATAAATGACATTTTGGACAACGCCGGGAACCAAGCTAATTTGTAGAGGGAGACAAAAAATTAAATGAGAGAAGACTCCTGCAAATTATAAGTGAAAGGAAGAAGAAGTAGGTATAGAACGCAGTGAGACGGGACTGCGAACGTATGAAAAGACTAGTCACGAGGTAAGAATTGAGCAGACAGGAGGTAATAGCTGATATCAAGATAGCGGAAAATTAACAAAGACGCAAATGACGGAAGACGGAGAAAAGGCTACCACGTGAAAACACGCCTATCTGAATAACACTAATTCTGCTGCTGATGAATTGTGTAGTTAATGTTCAATTGCTCAAAATAGTTTTAAATGAAATCAATGACAAGTTTAAACGTAATAATTTCGACGCCGTGTAATACCAATCAAGTACAAAGTTACGTACAAATGTTACAAGTGTGTACGTACCTCATTTTAGTAACGTTGATTATAACACTAATTTAGACGTTCTAGTGTAGCATTCAGGAAACGGAAGCAGAGCTTTGGTTTGCTATCAATATAGGTTTTTTAATTAATCTTCATGATCTTCAAGAATTTCGATTTGTGAACGTCCTTTGAAGAATTGTGCAGAGCGACGACTGTAAAGAAACATTATGAACAAATAGTTGTACTGTAATAGTTTAAATAATGCAGTAATTTGTTTACATATGTAAGTTTTAACTGAATCATTCTACAACATATTGAAAGCAAATACTTAACTAATTTTATTGAAATGTAATGTAGTGGTGAAGACGTTAACCAGAACAAATCATATGTTTGCTAATATCCTGTAAATAATAATAGTATTAAAAAATTATCAAATCAACTACGTACCTCTACGGCTGCGTTTTTAGCACCAGCCTGCAGGATCACAGAAAAGTCACAGGTCTTCGAATTATTCTCTTCAGTAACTCCCAACAGGTAAGCAGCCCTCCTTCACATCATCAAGCTTTCGAAGAATTCCTCCGCACACCATCTGAAAGGGCCACACTTGTAACATCTGCCAGAGACTTATATCAATATTACTGCAATTATAATGGTCCTTTCATTTAAATTCAACGGAGTGAAGCTCCACACGGCCACAAATCTGTTCTAACTAGTTGTTATCTGAGTATACATTTTCACAACGCACTTATAAACAAAATTTCGCTCACGACCCGCAGTTGTATGCGGACGGAAGTAAACAAACGTTACGCTCCGATCGTCTACGAGTCGCAGAAAGAGTTCAAAACCGGCAACTCGTAGATAAAATTCGAATAAATCATCAAATCCATCGAGAATCAACATCATCACTTCTCACCACCAGCTACATGAGGGAGGAGGACCCGGATCCACCCCCACACAACAGTGAAAACTTCGAGACCTTCTACTCTCAAGATCAACCAACTCCAAAAGTGATAAGTGTTAAACTACAATCATGTGCTCAACCGTGTGAAATCAACAGTGATCCTACCACAACTTCATCTCCAACGACACACAGTGACCAAGACATACCCGCTTCACCCGTTCTACAATCCTCCATTCACAAACGTCGCAAAATGTTTCCTCCAGCCACTAATATTAACAATAGTGAAAAAAGTGCACATACAACATCCCAAGCTCCATTTCCTCCCCAAACAAGTATCTCTGCACATAAGGGTGGAAAAATAAACGGTGCAGCAAATCATTCTACCACCATAAGCAACAACAGTGACTATGGTGAATCCCTTTCCCCATTTTCCTCACCTAATAGATTCGTTCTACTACAGGACATGGAAACTGAAGATCAAGAACCTCCCATTCCAACTCACCAAATTCCAAAAGTTAAACTTCCTCCTATATTCATCACCAACACAAACGATATAAACCTACTCATAAAGAACTTAAAACCAATATGCTCCTCCCCATTCTCCTACCATGCAGAGGAAAAAAAAATTAAACTTAATCTGCAAACACCTGAAGATTTTAGATCTACCTCTAAATACCTAATCGAAAAAAAAGCTACGTTTCATACCTATCAAATAAAAAGTGAAAAAAACTTTAGAGTAGTAGTAAGAGGACTTCACCACTCATCAGATAGAAATAGTATTAAAGATGAACTCATTGCCCTAGGTTACAGTCCAGTGTCAATAACCCCAGTAATCCATCCAGTTACTAAAGCCAATCTTCCTCTATTTTTTGTAGACCTTTCCCCTAACCCAATCAACCCAACTATATATAACGTAAAATCTCTATACTTCTCAAAAATCCAGGTCGAACCCCCCAAGCCTAAAAGATATATAGTTCAGTGTCATAACTGTCAAGACTTCGGTCATACTCGCAATTATTGCAATCATCCCCCCAAATGCATCCGATGCCAAGAAACCCATTCTTCTACCACATGCCCTCTTCCCAACTCGACCCCACCCTCTTGTCCCAACTGCCAAGGTCCACATCCAGCCAATTACAGAGGTTGTTCATATTACAAAAACTTACAAACTAATCTGAACCAGAAATTCCGCACAAACATTCCACCCCTTATCCTCACAAATAAAAACATCAGCAAAGACAATCCTACTCCAACTCCTTCCGGCACTCCCCCCTCTCACACCCCTCCCCAACAACTGTACTCTGACGTACTAAGAAATAAATACCCCACTTCCTCCTCACCAAACCAAGAAAACACTGCTTGCCATCCACCTAGCAACGAATTCAATATCCTCAACATCATTTGCACAAAAATCGACAGCCTAATCTCAGCCATCACTCCGCTTCTCAATATCCTGGCTACTATCCTCCCCAAACTTCTCAACTCCAAATAATGCCCTCTCCGAACACTGCCCCCCATTCTCCCCCACTAAATATTTGTACCTGGAACGCCTGCAGCCTAAACAATAAATTCCACGAACTGTCTTATTTCGTTATACAGTATAATATTGACATTCTCTTAATCTCCGAAACAAAAATGACTCCTTCACTCAATTTCTTTCTTCCTAATTATATTACCTACAGATCTGACCATCCCTCTAATACTCGAAAAGGAGGATCTGCTATCCTAATCAAAAAGACTATTCCTCATTATCCCATCCCAACTAACTCTTCCATCGAACAACAACTCAGTGCAATAACTGTCCAACTTCCAAACAACAAAAAAATTACTCTAGTTGCCTACTATTCCTCTCCTAATTATAAAATAGATTACAACCAATATAGCCACTGTTTCAGTCCTCTTCCCTCTCCTTTCATAATTGGAGGCGACTTCAATTCTAAACACGTGATGTTTGGTTCTAGGATTTCCTCACCAAGAGGTATTATCCTTAATAACTACATCACTAGCAAACAATTAACTCTCTTCTTTACTAATGAACCCACCTATTATCCGACTAATAACGCCTCCCCAGATGTACTGGACTTCTTCATCTGTAAGAAGTCTAGACATCTCCTCTCGAATATTTACGCCTTAAACGAGCTATCCTCTGATCACCTTCCTGTCATAGCATCCTTATCCATAAAATATAATTCACTATTCTTTCCCCATACCATAAACAACAGAATTAATTGGAACTTTTATAAAGACTTAATCCACAACAGACTTCAAATCCCTAATTTACTAAAAAGCGAAACAGAAATCAACGCTGCTGTTTCTATTTTAACCTCCATAATTAGATCGGCTATAAAGGAATCATCCTTAACCCTTCCCCCAAAGCCACCCTATTCCCAAACCAATAATATTGAACTGAATTCCCTCCTCTCCTTCAAAAAATTCATCCGAAATAGATGGATAGAAACAAAATACCCCTGTTATAAAACAACCCTCAACCTAATTTCCAAAAAAATAAAAAATAAACTCAAAGATATCAATAATCATTTATATATCCAAAAAATGTCCCAACTCAACACCTCAGACTGCTCCCTCTGGAAAAAAGCCAAATACATTCTCAAAGAAAAATCCTGTATTCCGCCATTACTTCACAACTCCATTTGGTTTTCCTCTCCGCAGCAAAAAGCCAACCTTTTTGGTAAACTTCTTTCTACTCAGTTTAAACCTTTTCCGTCTTCCAATCCTACACTTGACAGTCTTATTCACAACTCACTGTCAACCGCCAAAAAAGAGCTAAATCCTCCACCCCTATTCACCTTGAATGAAGTAGTGAAAACAATTTCGAAGTTAAAAAAAAACAGCTCCCGGAAACGACCTAATCAACTCAAACCACCTCAAACATCTTCCCAAAAGAGCCCTTGTCCTACTAACAAACATATATAACGCAATACTAATAACCTCAAAAATTCCAAATGACTGGAAATTAGCTACAATAATAATGATTAATAAACCTGACAAGCTAAAATCCAATCCACCAACTATAGACCAATCAGCCTTCTCCCTATACTTTCTAAAGTCTTCAAAAAACTCCTCCTGCCCAGACTTAAAAACCAACTTTCCCACCTTATACCCAACCAACAATTTGGCTTTCGGAACAATCACTCCTGTCCCCAACTGATCAACACCCTGACAGAAACGATCATCAACTCTTTTGAAGAAATAAAGATTTGTATAGCGACTTTCCTAGATTCCGAAAAAGCCTTCGATAAAGTTCACTACCCTTCACTCCTGTTTAAAATCAAACCCCACCTCTCCCATCACTACTTAAACCTTCACTCCAATTACGTCACCAATCGATCCTACAGAGTTAAAATAGACAATTATTTCTCTCCACTACATCCTATACTCTCAGGCGTCCCACAAGGAAGTGTAATTGGTCCGTTCCGCTACTCCATCTACACCCACGACATTCCTATTATCCCCTCTACTACCACCTCAATATTCGCAGACGATATCGCTATCACTTCGCACTCTCATGACTTCCAAACCGCAACAAACCACCTTCAAACTTCCTTAAACCTTATTTCAATCTGGGCCAACGACTGGCGCATAGTCATCAATCCTTCCAAATCTGTAACCGTTCCCTTCTCCCTGAAAAGAAAAGGCTACGACCTATCAGTCACTATCAACAACTCCACCATCCCTATTAAATCTTCCCATAAATACCTCGGCTTAACCCTAGACTCCAAACTAACATGGTCCCTTCACACTTCCCATCTTAAAAAAATAATTCTCCACAGATTCCACAAGCTAAAAATATTACTGAACCCGAAATCTCCTCTATCCGTCACAACAAAAAAACTCCTTTACACATCCCTCATATATCTCCTCTGGTTTTATGCCTGCCATATTTGGGGTTCGGCCGCTACCACCCACATAAATAAAATTCAAATATCGCAAAATAAAATTCTCCGCTTTATAACTAACTGTCCCTGGTACGTTACTAACTCTAGAATCCACAATGACCTTAATATTCCCTCAACCCAAAAAACTATAATTCAGACCGCCCTAATCCAACGTCATAGAAATCTCCACCACTTCAATTCCATTATCTCAAATACAGAATCCCATCCTCCTCCACCTAAACCTCTCAGAAAGTTAAAAAGAAAAAGACAAATTGACCTGGCAACCAGAGCAAATTAACACACGCATGTATGACTATGTATGTGTATAATATGTATATGTGTATGTATGTGTATATATGTATGAGTGTGTGTGTTTGTATATATATATTTATAGATAAATAAATAATTCATAACTTCCTCAACTACTCACTCAAGAAGCAAGGACATTTCTTCAAGATAATTGTAACATGTTAATGTCTTCAAAATTATATCTTAATAGTAAAATCTTAGGATTAAAAAATTTTCTGTTTATTAAATAAAAAAAAACTAATAAACAAAATAAATTTTAATAATATATCTTCTTTCTTGAAGCTCGGGATTGTCTCTCGTTTTATATGTCCGTGAAATCTCTTTTAGACGATGAACTGAAGAAGGCGACATTAATCTTGAAGTGTCCCAAAATCTACGGAATTCAGTTGACATGACGAATATTTCGAAACGGTGATCCGTGTTCTTGTGTGTCACGTTCGTGGATTCAAGACGCATCTTCGTCAACTGTTGTATGTGAATAATTACCAAATATATGGTGAAATAGGAACGACAAAATCTTCCGGTCAATATTCCATATGTACGTAAACGTTTCATTGTAAATAATAATTGTAAAAGATTTTGTATGTAGAAGCAGAACTGTTATATATAAAACTTCGAATATGAAATAGGGTTTTTAATGAACTTATTAAATTATCCGAATATTAAGAATACTCAATACTTAATATGACATCTATGAGTTTGTCCGTTGTTTTTTCTTTAAAATTCGGCACTTCAAATGCAATAAATGCAATAAGAGATGTAATTTTTAATCTCTCAATCCTCGGACTCCAATATTCATTAAAGTAGTATGCGCAGAATTGATTCTTTATTTTATGAGTTTCGATTTTAACCAGTTTCCCATTTGTTCTTCCTATAGTTGCCATATATTGCGTATATTTTTGCATGTAATAACACAAATACACTGAAATTTTTTTGTAATATATTAATCAGATATATAATATAGTCTCTTCGGGTATATATACTATGAACAGGAATAATTTCACTCTGTTTCCTTATATAATAATTAGTTTCATGTCGATTCTACCCTGAAGTACAAGATAAATCTTTCCTGAATATCATGTATATTTCTTCGTCACTATATCAACATAGGAATAAAATCATATTAAAATATTGATATTACATTTTCTGATAATTTGGCTTTACTCTGGAAATATAAGTACAGAGAAAAAATAAAAATTTAAGTAACAGAAACTTATGAGTTTTCGGGACTAAATCCTAGAAATGCAAATGTTCATAGTCAATATTACATAAACGAGATGTCATAAATTCTCCTTACACTCTCTCAGAAACATAGCAAATCAAATAGTAACTTGAAATCTAATAAAATGTAACTATATCTTATGAATGCCATTAATGTTAAGGAAACACGAAACTAATCTTGCGAAAATCAGAAATACGGAAATAATCTTGCGTAAACAATAAAAGTAAACATTCATCATAACGTATGTTTGTATTTCAGGTAACCCTGATATTTTCCTGTTTCAATTCCAAAGAAGTAAATTAAAATTGTATGAATTCAACCTCGTTTTCCAATTACTGATATATTTAATTACTGATTCTTCATCCACTGTCTTTTAGTTTATTATCACCCTGAAATTCTTACTGTTGAGATCTATTACTATTATTTAGATATTTAGTCTGAGAATTTATTCTGTAAAATACACGGATGAGAAACGTTGTCTGATTTACACAATAAATAGTTTTATTCATTTTTTTATTCCTAAATCAGGTAATAGTAGCAAATTGCTCAAAAATGACATTTGTTTTATCATTACTCATTTTACTTTCTTCGTATTTCAACATTTATCACCTATATATATAACGTGGGCTTAATAAAGTAAATAGCTCTAATTCTTAGAGAAATGTTGATAAATATTAAACTGCCAGAGCTGTAATATGAGAAATTATAATGGTAAATATTTCCTAGATTAATGTAAACAGTTCTACTTCTACACAGTAAATCAATGAAATTTATAGCTACATGAAGTGCGGAGTGAATATAATATAAACAGAGACTATTAATATATGTCAATGTGAAACTATTTTTACCCTAATATTAAGGAAAATTCGAGATAATTTACAGTCTATGATGAAGTTACGGACAAATGTTACAAGTGTGGACATACCTGGTTTCTCTTAGTTATCAGCGTTCACGTGTAGATCTTAGCGATGTAGATGATTTATATGTACTGATGATCTGTGTAATTATCATCGTAACTGCTGAATAGAATTAGGGTAAATTTTTCATCTAACAGCCGAGATGAATTGTACGTCGCAGCGCCCCCTGTAAATTAATATTTTTTCATTAAATAAGTATATTGCTTCTGATTATCAACAATGATTTAACCTTTTACAGCAAGTCACCGTATCTTGAACGCGTACTTTAACATGACGATGTGGTTTTGTCGAAATGAAACTTGTGGCTCATTTCTTCTCGATTATAACCTGCCTATCAGAATAACACTAATGCTGCAGCTGATGAAGTGCGTAGTGAATGTAATTGATACATCTCCTAATGGTCAATTGCTCAGACGCCGAGTAATACTAATCCAGTACGAAGTTACGGACATACGTTACAAGTGTGGACGTACCTCATTTAGTAGCGTGGATTATGACACTAATATAGACGTTCTGGTGTAGCATGGAGCAAATCGAAGCTGAGCTTGGTATCAATATAGGTTCTTGAATTAATCTTCAGGATCTTCAAAAATTTCGATTTGTGAACGTCATGTGAAGAATTGTGCAGAGCGATGACTGTAAAGAAACAATATGAATAAATAGTTGTGCTGTAATAGTTTAAATAATTAAATAATATGGTTGCATATGGAAGTTTAAACTGAAACATTCTACAACATATTAAAATCAAATATTTAATGAATTTTCTTGAATTGTAATGTAGCTGTGAAAACACTTACAATAGAAATTCATCATATATTTATTAATATAATATGAATAATAATAGTAGTCATAAAATAGTATTAAATTAAATACGTACCTCATTTACGGCTGCGTTTTTAGCACCAGCCTGCAGGATCACAGATGTCACTGGTCTTCGAATTATTCTCTTCAGTAACTCCCAACAGGTAAGCAGCCCTCCTTCACATCATCAAGCTTTCGAAGAATTCCTCCGCACACCGCCTGAAAGGGCCACACTTGTAACATCTGCCAGAGACTTATATCAATATTACTGCAATTATAATGGTCCTTTCATTTAAATTCTACGGAATGAAGCTCCACACGGTCACAAATCTGTTCTAACTAGTTGTGATCTGAGTTTACATTTTCACAAAGCACTTATAAACAAAATAAATTTTAATAATATATCTTCTTTCTTGAAGCTCGGGATTGTCTCTTGTTTTATATGTCCGTGAAATCTCTTTTAGACGATGAACTGAAGAAGGTGATATTAATCTTGAAGTGTCCCCCAAATCTACGGAATTCAGTTGGCATGACAAATATTTCGAAGCTTTTCAAACTCCCTGGTTGCGGTGATCCGTGTTCTTGTTCAAGACGCATCTTCGTCAACAGTTGTATGTGAATATTACTAAATGCACGGTGGAGTAGAAACATCATCTTCAGGAAAATATTCCATACGAATGTAAAAGTCGGATTGTAAATAGGAAATTTAAAAGATTTCGCATGTAGAAGCAGAACTGTTATATTTATAACTTCGAATATTAAATAATGGATTTTAATGAGCTTATTAAACTATCCTAATATTAAAAATACCCAGTAATTAATATGACAGTTTAAATTCCTTAAACATAATCATTTATTTATTCTGTAATTTCTTCTTCTGATAAATCAGCTTTCAACTGCAATAAAACTAGAGATGTAAATTTAAATTTATCAATCCTTCCTACTCCAATATTAATTATAGTAATATGCGCAGAATTGATACTTTATTCTATGGGTTTCGATTTCTACCACTTGGTAATTCCTTTTGGCATGGGTAGCGGAAGACCTTACGGGCAACGCGTGTGGGTGGATGGGGGTTGGCGGGGGTGAGAGGGTCTGGGCAAGGAAAGAAAATTTCAAACATGCTAACCAGCCGACTTTTGCGTCTAATCAATAAAATCCGGGATCAATAGAATTCATCAAATTTCACTACATGTTCTCTGTGTATAATTTCAACCTCTTTCAAGCGTGGGAATAATGCACCCTTAAAGGTTGGGGTTGGAGTGGCATTACATGAAAAAATACGCAAATACATTTGAATTTGGAGTCGAATCCAAGGTTATATTTGTCACTGTGTTTAATTATGACATTAAACTTACAGTTTAACACCCCCAAATGGGGGTGAACCGGGGTTGTAATTTTCAAACATTTTAAACAGCTTATAAATATTTTCTGTTTCACTGGGATTCTTAAAATTTCTCTATTTGTTCCAGGTATATAATATTAACCTCTTTCGGGATTTGGAGTGGATCACCCTTAAGGGAGGGGGTGGAGTTGTATTTATATTAACATAACGCATACACAATCGAGGTTGGACTCAAATCCAGGGTTATGGTTGTCAGTGAGTTTAATTATGATATTTAAAGTTACGTTTAAGTCCCCCAAGCGGGGGTGGTTAGGGGTGGAAATTTTCATACATCCTAACACGGCTAATTATTGAGTCGGATAAATATTTTCAGGGTAAAAGTAATTAATAGTGTTTGTACCAATGTATGTGATTTCAACGTTTTACAACAGGGTAAAGTACCACCCTTCGTGTTGGGGTGGAGGGGCGTTACAATAAATAACTCGAATACACCCGAGACTGGAGTAAAACCAAAAGTTATGGATAACGCTGAGTTAAATTACGACATTCAACTAGCAATTAACATCCCAGGGACGGTGGTGGTCGGGGTTGGAAATTGTTAAACATGTTAATCTACCGAATTTTTCTACGACTAAATATTTTTCTGGATCAATGAGATTCTTAAAATTTCTCTACATATTCTATTGAGTATAATTTCAATACCCTTACGGGCTTAGGAGTAGAGCACCCTTAAGGGCGATGTTATAAAAAGATACGATAAAATAGCACGAATACAACCGAGATTGTAGGCAAATCAAAGGTTCTGGATGTCGCAGACTTAAATTATATTTAATTGGCACTGTAACCCCAGAGGGACCGGGAATGGAAATTTCCAACCATGTTATACTGTCATATATGCGAGGAATGAATATTTTTCAGGGTTACTTATATTTTTAGTATGTCTACCCATTTTATGTTTTTAAAATTTCAACCTCTAGCATTATGAGTGGAAGTAGATATTTTGAAATAAGAAAAGCTCCGAATAAATATATTTCTGGAACAATGAGATTAATTAAATTTCACGTTACGTTCTCCGAGTTCAAATTAAACCCCTTTCGGGATTGGGAGGGAGCTCACCGCAGGGGTTGGGGGTGGACCGTTGTTACAAATAAATAACGCGAATAAAACCGAGATTAGAGTCAAATACAAGATTATGATTGTCGCTGAGTTTAATTATGATATTTAATTGCACATATAACTCCGAGGGAGGAAGGTGGACGGCGGTGGATTTATTGAGACAAGAAATCCCGACTCATATTAGAGATGAATTAACCTTTTTCAGGGTTAATTAGATTTTCAGAATTTCAACCCTTGTTATGTGTGTAAAGTTTAAACCCTTCTTGCGACACGAGGGGGCAGCATGGTTGGGGATGGAGGTGGAGGGAACTTACAAGAAAATAACCTAAAACAACCGAGATTCGTGTCTAATCTAAGGAAATGGATGTCGGTGCGTGTATTTATGACAATCTACTCAATTTCGGAAGGGGTGGGAGGAGTTGGGCGGTGGTGGGCGAGGGTTCGAAATATAAAAAAATTGTTGACTAACAGTTTTTTGCTTCGCATTAATATATTTCGGAATCAATGAAATTAATAAAAATTCTCTATATGTTTTCCGTGTTTAATTTCAACCCCTTTTTGGGAAGTCTCCTTAGGGGTTACAGTGCAATATCATTACATAAAAATAACGGAAAAGCAATCGAGATTGGAGTCGAATCTAGGGTTATAGATGTTACTGATTTTGATTATGACATTTAATTGGACGTTTAATCCGCAGGGCTGGGAATGGACTAAGTGGAATTTTTCAAACATGTTATTTCGTCGATATTATCGAGGAATAAATAAATGACAGGGCCATTGACGTTGATAGTATTTCTATCGATGTAAAATTTCACCCCATTTCAGTGTGAGAGGGGTGCACGATCAGGGTAGGAGTTGAAATATTCTAACATTTTAAGACAACCGATATTTGAGTGAAATAAATATTTTTAGTGGTCAAAGATATTAATAGTGTTTTTACAGATTTTATCAGAGTATAATTGAAACCCCTTACAGCATGGGAAAGAAGCGTCTTTAGGGTGAGTGTGGACGGGCATTACAAGAAAATAACGCGAAAGCAACCGAACTTAGAGTCAAATCCAGAGTTAAGGATGTCGCTGAGATTAATAATGACATTCTATTGTCTATTAAAACCCAAACGTCGACGGAGCTGAAATTTTTCGAACATGTTAAAAGGTCGATATTTGCATGGAATAAATATTTTTCAGGGTTAATTAGGTGTATAGTACTTCTACCGATGTTGTGTGTGTAAAATGTTAACCCTTTGCGTTATGAGGGCAAAGCATGCTTATGGGTAGGGTTTACAATAAAATAACGAGTAAACAACCGAGATTCTAGTCAAATAAAAGATAATGGATGTCGCTGAGTTCATTCATGACAATCTGGGTAACGTGCGGGGGTGGGCTGGGGTAGGAGGGTTTGAATAGATGTGGTTGGAGGGAAGTAGTTTTAAAATAAGTTAACTGGCTGAATTTTGCTTCGAATAAATATATTATGAATAAATATACTATGAGATTCATAAAATTTCTCTACATGTTATTCGCGTGTTATTTCAACTTATTACAGCATTGGGAGGAGAGGTCCCCTTAAGGGAAGGTGTTGAGTGGAAGAAAATAAAAATTACCCAAAAATAATCGAGATTGGAGTCGTAACCAGAGTTATGGTTGTCAATTAATTTATTTATGACATTAGACTTACCGTTTAACTGCCCCAACGAGAGTTTGGCGGGGGTGTAAATTTTCAAACATGTTAAACGGTTGATATTTGAGTGGAATAAATATTTGTCATAATTGACAGTATCTCTACCAATGATGTTTGTGTATAATGTCAACACCTTTCGGCATGAGAAGGCAGGACGCTTAGTCCTGGGGATGGAGGGGTGTTTTAAGAAAATAACGCAAAAATAACCGATATTCAAAGCAAATCGAAGTTATTGGATGTCGCCAAGTTTATTTTTACAAATTAGGCACAACGAAAGGTTTGGTTGGAGGTGGGTGGGGTAGAAAAATTCAAAAATACTAGCCTGTCGTTATTTCCGTTGAATAAATATTTTGCAGAATCTAAGACCCTCATAATACTTTTTAATATATGCTGTGTTAAATTACAACCTCTATTGGCTTCTGATGAGAGAATAATGGTCGCTTAAGTGGAGCTGAATTTCATAAAAATAGCGTAAAATACCTAGATTCGAGCCTAAATCATGATTATGGATGTCGCTTAGATTAATTATATTATAATTACAGTTTAGTCCTCACGGTTGGGGAAATACTAGCAAATATTAAAGTGACAACGCTGTAAAATGAAAAATTAGAAAAGTAATAATGTAAACAGTTTTACTTCTACACAGTAAACCAATGTAATTTATAGCTATTTGACGTGCGCAGTTAATATGATATAAACAGATACTACTATTATATATCAATGTGAAACTATTTTTAACCTAATATTATGGACAATTCGAGATAATTTACAGTTTATGATGAAGTTACGGACAAATGTTACAAGTGTGGACTTACCTGGGTTCTCATAGTAATCAGCGTCCACGTGTAGATCTTAGTGAGGTAGATGATTTATATGTACTGCTGAATAGAATTAGGATAAACTTTTCATTTAACATCTGCCAGGAAATGAACGTCGCAGCGCCATCTGGAAATTAAGATTGTTTCATTAAACAAGTAGGATAAAATGAACAATGATATTTTAGGTTATGTAGAGAACGTTTGATCTTTTACGGAAATTGTTTTGGGATCGTGAATGTCGTCTGAGATTTGGAAAGGAGGCCTTGAATGTGTGGAGATGTAGGAAAATCGGTACGAATTAAGGCGCCGAAATGTGAGCAATGCTTTCTAAAACATCCTTAGAGTACATAAATTGACATTTGACAATGTAGGAAACCATTCTATGAAAAACGGCCTGAAAAACTTGAAATTCTATTCTACAGGCTAGGGAAATCTTCGTCCTCACTGTTGTCAGAAATTTGTGTGGATAATATCGGGGAATATCTTATCTTAGGGACTTGGGCGCTCATGTTTTCTTTGATTCTTCCCACTTGTGTCTTACATGACTGGTTGCTAATACTATTGCTTCACACATCTATGTTTGCTACTACGGAAATGCAGGACGAAGTTTTTGCAAAGTGCCCAATTCTTTTTTCAGAGGTAACAACCTTCGCTCTTCGGCGTGAGATATATTCTAAAATTTGTGTATTGATTCTGAAATGCAGTATATTTGTTTTGGGTCCAGAAATAAAAACCGTCTGTAAGTTAAAATATGAGCGAATCTACTATCTGTTGTGTTCGGTCTGACTCCAGTTCTCTTTGAGGCAGGGGTTATACCATATTTTCCTAATTTCCTGAGTATTAGGTCATTAGAAATGATTGGTCACACATATGACCTTAGGTAGATTTATCATATTTATATTTATCGACTGGTTGTTAATTTCAATTGATTTGCAGTTGGTTGTTGTTTCATCGACATCGTCACTGCTGATTGAAAAACTACATATTCTCGCAATCTCCTAGAAATCTTGGAAATATACGTTATTTTGGAGTAGCATATTACATTAGCTAATGCTACTAGGTACTCATCTGTTCAGCTGTTACATCTAGAACAATTGATAAATGCTATAACATTACATTTGACTAAATTCTTCGATCGACATTCACCACCAATATATATTGCGAGCACTTATGAACGTAAACAGCTTTATTTCATATAGAAATAGTGACAAATATTATAGTGTCAGAGCTGTAATATATGAAATAGAATGGTAAATATTTCCCAGAATAATGTAAACAGTTCTATTTCTACACAGTAAATCAATGTAATTTATAGCTCTCTTGGCCTCTTGGCTTCGCCCGTTGCACGAAGGAAACACACTCGTTTGTTTCTGTAGCTCGTTGCACGTGTTTCTCGTACAACCTTTGATGAAGAAGTCAACCATCACAATGTTGCAAATCAAAAGATAGTTGGTATTTGCTCTCATACATCTTTCTGAAGCCAAGAACGATCTGGTTAACACGTTAGGGAAATATATCATACATTTTTTAACATAATATATTCTTCAACGTATTTCAACTTTTTCTGAACCTACCACGGTATTCGACAATTCCTGAAATCAGTTTTATACCGTAAGGTTCAGGATCGATTTTCTAGTTTTTTGACACTAACTCTCCAATTTTTATTAAATTTATTATATCGTTTGCCATCATATGCCAAGAATAGGAATTATTTTGATGTTTTACTGAGGGAAATGTGTCAATTTATTCCTTGATTTTTCAATTGGCTGAGAGAACGATTGCAGTACGGTAAGAACGTTTTACAATACACTTGTAAAAAGATGGTACTGCGGGAAGTTTACCAGTTTTCAAGAACATTATTACTGTTGATGTTTTCCAAACTGGTGATAATTGGGACAAAGAGAGGAACGAATTGAAGATTCTGGTTAGGAAGGGTACAATGATATTTGGTTAGTTTGTCAGAATTTTAAGGCTTATGACGTCGAATCTAGGGCCGGTATTTCGGCCACAAGTACAGCTTTGAAAACTTCTTCGTAAGTAACGGACGAGGATACAGAATGATCAAATTGATAATCAGGAAGTTTGGGTAAGACAAGTTCTGGGGGAATGTCATTTATATGGCGGCGATGAGTTATATTAAAGACAGACATCATGGAAGTAGGGAAAGCCACGAAAACTTTGACTTTACTAACGGTTCGGTTACATTGCCATTTGGGGTTTTAATCATTTATCTGTGATTGGCAGATATTCTCGTTAACCGTTACAACTTCTGCCGGAATGTTTCCCTGCCTATAGTCCAATCACTCAATCGCTGTTACCCACTGCCCACTGCTCCTGGCCCATCTGGCAGGTTGTTCGATGCTCTTGTTCGTTTATGCGATTCCACTTGGTTTTTAGGTCTGGGCGGTGCGTTCGAAGGATATACACGTCACTTCCTTATAATACCTGAAATAATGTGAGGTGTCAGAGTTTGATTCCAAGCGTCGATTACCTTAATCGGAATATATCGATTACTGGCTCTGGAGAAGTTTTTGAAAAACATGTTTAAGATATGGTATAAGATTTACATTAATCGTCTGTGTTAATTCTATTTTTTTATATATTTATAAAGTATTCATATTGCGATCAGTGATTTTTTTTACGACTAAATAATGAGACAGTTGTTTTTAGTGTCCTCTCCATATTTATGTTGAAACTGGAACACCTTGTAATTTCTTTTGACGTGCTTCAACGAATCTCTCTTATCGATTTTGTTACTGTTTTTATGATACCCTTAATATCTTAAGATCTTTTCACTTTTATTGCATGACCAACATTTCCATGTCTATATTCTGCTGCAAGTTGTTGCCAATTTTATCAATTTAAGCTATATTTTCTAAAATAAATATATCTTTTAAGTTTTTGCCTTCTAGGTTGTTTCCATGGAGTTTCTATGATCTTACATTCAAGATCCTGTGAATAATGATTCTTCTTATTTCCATTGTACTCCGACGTTAGATCGTGACTAGGTCCAGCTGGTATTTATGTTCCTTTTTTGGTAAATTTGTTGAGCTTCTTTCTTTTTCAGTAACATTGAATTCCTCTAAAATATTTCAGACGTGTTTAAGAGTGAGCTGTAAAGGGAAATATATAATTATGTCAAGGATAATGCTTTTTACGAATTTGTTGTGTCGGTAATTTTGGTTGGTGCGTGATGCAGTGGTCTCCATTGACCATGATATGGTAACATTTGTAAATAAAGATAATAAATAAGTAAGGGGAGGATAAAGGTATCAATATGTTTTACATGTTTAAGAATGAGTTGTTGAGGGAAATTATATAATTAGTTCTAGGATACATTTTTTTGGGAATTTGTTGTGTTGGTAATTTTGGTTGGTGCGCGACACAGTGGTCAATATTGGCCATGAAGTCGTAACATTTGTAAATCAAAATAAGGGGAGGATAAAAGCTTCAATTTAAGAAGTACTGAAAAGTGTTGGTAAGAAAATAGTCTCCTAGATAGTATAAGAGAAAGGAAGAATAAATGAATAAGCTAAGTAGTGAGACGGGACTGCTTACTAATGGTACCTATGAAAAATCTAGTTACAGGTAAGAAATGAGGAGACACAAGGTAATAGCTGATATCAAGGAAGCGCAAAATATCAAACATGAAGAGGATGGTGAAAGAAAGGAGATAATAGACAGATACCACGTGAAAAGAACACTAAGTCTGCTGATGATGAAGAGCGTAGTGAATGTTATTTATACAGCTCCTACTATTCAATTGCTTAAAGTAGTTTCAAATGTAATCGCTAACACAAGTTAAAAGGTAATAATAAAAATGCCGAGTAATACTAATGAAACACAAGGTTATGGACTAATGTTACAAGTATGGAAATACCTCTTTTTGGTAGCGTGGATTATGACACTAATTTAGACGTTGTAGTGTTACATGCAGCAAATCGAAGCTGAGCCATGGAGTGCTATCAATATAGGATTTTTAATAAATCTTCATGATCTTCGAAATTTTCGATTTGGAAACGTCCTTTGAAGAATTGTGCAGAGCGACGACTGCCAACAAACACTATGAATAAATAATTGTACTGTAATAGTTTAAATATTTGAGTAATTTGTGTGCATATGCAAGTTTAAACTGAATAATTCAACGAAATATTGAAAGCAAACACTTAATGAATTTTATTGAAATTTAGTGTAGTGGAGAAGACAATTACAAAAATTTATCAATTAATTACTAATAATATCCTATAAATAATAATAGTATTCAATCAAGTACGTACCTCATCTACGGATGCGTTTTTAGCACCAGTCTGCAGGATCACAGAAAAGTCACAGGTCTTCGAATTATTCTCTTCAGTAACTCCCAACACATCATCAAGCTTTCGAAGAATTCCTCCGCACACCATCTGAAAGGGCCACACTTGTAACATCTGCCAGAGACTTATATCAATATTAGTGCAATTTTCATGGATATTTCATTTAAATTCAACGGAGTGAAGCTCCACACGGTCACTAATCTGATCTAACTACTTGTTATCTGAGTATACATTTTCACAACGCACTTATAAACAAAATAAATTTTAATAATATATCTTCTTTCTTGAAGCTCGGGATTGTCTCTCGTTTTATATGTCCGTGAAAACTCTTTTAGACGATGAACTGAAGAAGGTGATATTAATCTTGAAGTGTCCCCCAAATCTACGGAATTCAGTTGGCATGACGAATATTTCGAAGCTTTTCAAACTCCCTGGTTGCGGTGATCCGTGTTCTTGTTCAAGACGCATCTTCGTCAACAGTTGTATGTGAATATTACTAAATGCATGGTGGAGTAGAAAC
Source organism: Zhengitettix transpicula (assembly GCA_037074705.1). Lineage (NCBI taxonomy): Eukaryota > Metazoa > Arthropoda > Insecta > Orthoptera > Tetrigidae > Zhengitettix > Zhengitettix transpicula. The sequence continues at coordinate 179,186,787 of CM073591.1, read as the reverse complement.
ATCATCTTCAGGAAAATATTCCATAAGAATGTAAAAGTCGGATTGTAAATAGAAAATTTAAAAGATTTCGTATGTAGAAGCAGAACTGTTATATTCATAACTTCGAATATTAAAGAATGGATTTTAATGAGCTTATTAAATTATCCTAATATTAAAAATACCCAGTAATTAATAAGACAGTTTAAATTCCTTAAACGTAATCATTTATTTGTTCTGTAATTTTTTCTTCTGATTAATCAGCATTCAACTGCAATAAAACTAGAGATGTAAATTTTAATTTATCAATCCTCCTACTCCAATATTAATTATAGTAATATGCGCAGAATTGATACTTTATTCTATGGGTTTCGATTTCTACCACTTGGCAACCCCTTTCGGCATGGGTAGCGGAAGACCTTACGGGCAACGCGCGTGGGTGGATAGGGGTTGGCGGGGGTGAGAGGGTCTGGGCGAGGAAAGAAAATTTCAAACATCTTAACCAGCCGACTTTTGCGTCTAATCAATAAAATCCGGGATCAATAGAATTCGTCAAATTTCACTACATGTTCTCTGTGTATAATTTCAACCTCTTTGAAGCGTGGGAATAATGCACCCTTAAAGGTTGGGGTTGGAGTGGCATTATATGAAAGAATACGCAAACACATTTGAATTTGGAGTCGAATCCGAGGTTATATTTGTCACTGTGTTTAATTATGACATTAAACTTACAGTTTAACTCCCCCAAATGGGGGTGAACCGGGGTTGTAATTTTCAAACATGTTAAACAGCTTATAAATATTTCTTGTTTCAATGGGATTCTTAAAATTTCTCTATATGTTCCATGTATATAATATTAACTTCTTTCGGGATTTGGAGTGGATCACCCTTCAGGGAGGGGGTGGAATTGTATTTATATTAACATAACGCATACACAATCGAGATTGGATTCAAATCCAGGGTTATGGTTGTCAGTGAGTTTAATTATGATATTTAAATTTACGTTTAAGTCCCCCAAGCGGGGGTGGTTAGGGGTGGAAATTTTCATACATCCTAACACGGCTAATTATTGAGTCGGATAAATATTTTCAGCGTAAAAGTAATTAATAGAGTTTGTACCAATGTATGTGATTTCAACGTTTTATAACAGGGTAAAGTACCACCCTTCGTGTTGCGGTGGAGGGGCGTTACAATAAATAACTCGAACACACCCGAAACTGGAGTCAAACCAAAAGTTATGGATAACGCTGAGTTAAATTATGACATTCAACTAGCAATTAACCTCCAAGGGACGGGGTGGTCGGGGTTGGAAATTGTTAAACATGTTAATCTACCGAATTTTTCGACGACTAAATATTTTTCTGGATCAATGAGATTCTTAAAATTTCTCTACATATTCTCTGAGTATAATTTCAATACCCTTACGGGCTTAGGAGTAGAGCACCCTTAAGGGCGGGGTTATAAAGAGATACGATAAAATAGCACGAATACAACCGAGATTATAGTCAATTCCAAGGTTCTGGATGTCGCAGACTTAAATTATATTTAATTGGCACTGTAACCCCAGAGGGACCGGGAATGGAAATTTCCAAACATGTTTTATACTGTCATATTTGCGAGGAATTAATATTTTTCAGGGTTACTTATATTTTTAGTATTTCTACCCATTTTATGTTTTTAAAATTTCAACCTCTTGCGACATGAGTGGGAGTAAATATTTTTAAATAAGTAAAGCTCCAACTAAATATATTTCTGGAACAATAAGATTAATTAAATTTCACGATACGTTCTCCGAGTTCAAATTAAACCCCTTTCGGGATTGGGGGGAAGCTCACCGCAGGGGTTGAGGGTGGACCGTTGTTGAAAATAAATAACGCAAATAAAACCGTGATTAGAGTCAAATACAAGATTATGATTGTCGCTGAGTTTAATTATGACATTTAATTGCACACATAACTCCGAGGGTTGAAGGTGGACGGCGGTGGATTTATTGAGACAAGAAATCCCGACTCATATTAGAGATGAATTAATCTTTTTCAGGGTTAATTAGATTTTCAGAATTTCAACCCATGTTATGTGTGTAAAGTTTAAACCCTTCTTGCGACACGAGGGGTGAGCATGTTTGGGGATGGAGGTGGAGGGAACTTACAAGAAAATAACCTGAAAACAACCGAGATTCGAGTCAAATCTAAGGAAATGGATGTCGCTGCGTGTATTTATGACAATCTACTCAATTTCGCGAGGGTTGGGAGGAGTTGGGCGATGGTGGGCGAGGGTTCGAAATCTAAAAACATGTTGACCGGCAGTTTTTTGCTTCGCATAAATATATTTCGGAATCAATGAAATTAATAAAATTTCTCTATATGTTCTCCGTGCTTAATTTCAACCCCTTTTGGGGAACTCCCCTTAGGGGTTGGAGTGCAATTGCATTACATAAAAATAACGGAAAAGCAATCGAGATTCGAGTCGAGTCTAGGGTTATAGATGTCACTGATTTTGATTATGACATTTAATTATCCGTTTAATCCTCAGGGCTGGGAATGGACTAAGTGTAATTTTTCAAACATGTTAATTCGTCGATATTATCGAGGAATAAATAAATGACAGGGCCGTTGGCGTTGATAGTATTTCTATTGATGTAAAATTTCACCCCATTCAGTGTGAGAGGGGTGCACGATCAGGGTGGGAGTTGAAATATTCTAACATTTTAAGACAACCGATATTTGAGTCGAATAAATATTTTTAGTGGTCAAAGATATTAATAGTGTTTTTACCGATTTTATCAGAGTATAATTGCAACCCCTTACAACATGGGATAGGAGCATCTTTAGGCTGGGTGTGGACGGGCATTACAAGAAAATAACGCGAAAGCAACCGAACTTAGAGTCAAATCCAGAGTTAAGGATGTCGCTGAGATTAAAAATGACTTTCTATAGTCAATTAAAACCCAAACGTCGACGGAGCTAAAATTTTTCGTACTTGTTAAACGGTCGATATTTGCATGGAATAAATAGTTTTCAGGGTTAATTAGGTGTATAGTACTTCTACCGATGTTGTGTGTGTAAAATTCTAACCCTTTGCGTTATGAGGGCAAAGCATGCTTATGGGTGGGGTGGTGGGGGTTACAATAAAATAACGCGTAAACAACCGAGATTCTAGTCAAATAAAAGATAATGGATGTCGCTGAGTTCATTCATGACAATCCGGGTAACGTGCGGGGGTGGGCTGGGGTGGGAGGGTTTGGATAGAAGTGGTTGGAGGGAAGAAGTTTTAAAATAAGTTAACTAGCTGAATTTTGCGTCGAAAAAATATATTATGAATAAATATACTATGAGATTCATAAAATTTCTCTACATGTTATTCGCGTGTTATTTCAACTTCTTACAGCATTGAGAGGAGTGGAAGAAAATAAAAATTACCCAAAAATAATCGAGATTGGAGTCGTAACCAGAGTTATGGTTGTCAATTAATTTATTTATGACATTAGACTTACCGTTTAACTGCCCCAACGATAGTTTGGCGGGGGTGTAAATTTTCAAACATGTTAAACGATTGATATTTGAGTGGAATAAATATTTGTCATAGGCCAATAAAATTGACAGTATCTCTACCAATGATGTTTGTGTATAATTTCAACACCTTTCGGCATGAGAAGGCAGGACGCTTAGTCCTGGGGATGGAGGGGTGCTTTAAGAAAATAACGCAAAAATAACCGAGATTCAAAGCAAATCGAAGTTATTGGATGTCGCCAAGTTTATTTTTACAAATTAGGCACCGCGAAAGGTTTGGTTGTAGGTGGGTGGGGTAGAACAATTCAAAAATACTAACCTGTCGTTATTTCCGTTGAATAAATATTTTGCAGGATCTAAGACCCTCATAATACTTTTTAATATATTGTGTGTTCAATTACAACCCCTATTGGCTTCGGATGAGAGAATAATGTTGGGGTGAGTGGAGCTGAATTTCATAAAAATAGCGCAAAATACCTAGATTGGAGCCTAAATCATGGTTATGGATGTCTCTAAGATTAATTATATTAAAATTACAGTTTAGTCCCCACGGATGGGGAAATACTAACAAATATTAAAGTGACAGCGCTGTAAAATGAGAAATTATAAAAGTAATAATGTAAACAGTTTTACTTCTACACAGTAAACCAATGTAATTTATAGCTATTAGACGTGCGCAGTGAATATGATATAAACAGATACTACTATTATATATCAATGTGAAACTATTTTTAACCTAATATTAAGGACAATTGGAGATAATTTACAGTCTATGATGAAGTTTCGGACAAATGTTACAAGTGTGGACTTACCTGGTTTCTCTTAGTTATCAGCGTCCACGTGTAGATCTTAGCGATGTAAATGATTTATATGTACTGCTGAATAGAATTAGGATAAACTTTTCATTTAACATCTGCCATGAATTGAAAGTCGCAGCGCCACCTGGAAATAAGATTGTTTCATTAAACAAGTACTATAAAAAGAACAATGATATTTTAGGTTATGTAGAGAACGTTTGATGTTTAACGGAAATGGTTTAGGGATCGTGAATGTCGTCTGAGATTTGGAAAGGAGGCCTTGAATGTGTGGAGATGTAGGAAAATCGGTACGAATTAAGGCGCCGAAATGTGAGCAATGCTTTCTAAAACATCCTTAGAGTACATAAATTGGCATTTGACAATGTAGGAAACCATTCTATGAAAAACGGCCTGAAAAACTTGGAATTCTATTCTACAGGCTAGGGAAATCTTCGTCCTCACTGTTGTCAGAAATTTGTGTGGATAATAACGGGGAATATCTTTTCTTAGGGACTTGGGCGCTCATGTTTTCTTTGCTTCTTCCCACTTGTGTCTCACATGACTGGTTGCTAATACTATTGCTTCACACATCTATGTTTGCTACTATGGAAGTGCAGGACTAAGTTTTTGCAAAGTGCCCAACTTTTTTCAGAGGTAACAACCTTCGCTCTTCGGCGTGAGATATATTCTAAATTTTGTGTATTGATTCTGAAATGCAGTATATTTGTTTTGGGTTCAGAAATAAAAACCGTCTGTAAGTTAAAATATGAGCGAATCTACTATCTGTTGTGTTCGGTCTGACTCCAGTTCTCTTTGAGGCAGGGGTTATACCATATTTTCCTAATTTCCTGAGTATTAGGTCAATAGAAATGATTGGTCACACATTTGAGATTATGACCTTAGGTAGCTTTATCATATTTATATTTATCGACTGGTTGTTAATTTCAATTGATTTGCAGTTGGTTGTTGTTTCATCTACATCGCCACTGCTGATTGAAAAAATACATATTCTCGCAATCTCCTAGAAATCTTGGAAATATACGTTATTTTGGAGGAGCATATTACATTAGCTAATGCTACTAGGTACTCATCTGTTCAGCTGTTACATCTAGAACAATTGATAAATGCTATAACATTACATTTGACTAAATTCTTCGATCGACATTCAATACCAATATATATTGCGAGCACTTATGAACGTAAACAGCTTTATTTCATATAGAAATAGTGACAAATATTATAGTGTCAGAGCTGTAATATATGAAATAGAATGGTAAATATTTCCCAGAATAATGTAAACAGTTCTACTTTTACACAGTAAATCAATGTAATTTATAGCTCTCTTGGCCTCTTGGCCTCGCCCGTTGCACTATGGAAACACACTCGTTTGTTTCTGTAGCTCGTTGAACGTGTTTCTCGTACCACGTTTGATGAAGAAGTCAACCATCACATTGTTGCAAATCAAAAGATATTTGGTATTTGCTCTCATACATCTTTCTGAAGCCAAAAACGATCTGGTTAACACGTTAGGGAAATATATCATACATTTTTTAAGATAATATATTCTTCAACGTATTTCAACTTTTTCTAAACCTACCACAGTATTCGACAATTCCTGAAATCAGTTTTATACCGTAAGGTTCAGGATCGATTTTCTAGTTTTTTGACACTAACTCTCCAATTTTTATTAAATTTATTATATCGTTTGCCATCATATGCCAAGAATAGGAATTAATTTGAAGTTTTACTGAGGGAAATGTGTCAATTTATTCCTTGATTTTTCAATTGGCTGAGAGAAAGATTGCAGTACGGTAAGAACGTTTTACAATACACTATCAACTTGTAAAAAGATGGTACTGCGGGAAGTTTACCAGTTTTCAAGAACATTATTACTGTTGATGTTTTCGAAACTGGTGATAATTGGGACAAAGAGAGGAACGAATTGAAGATTCTGGTTAGGAAGGGTACAATGATATTTGGTTAGTTTGTCAGAATTTTAAGGCTTATGACGTCGAATCCAGGGCCGGTATTTCGGCCACAAGTACAGCTTTGAAAACTTCTTCGTAAGTAACGGACGAGGATACAGAATGATCAAATTGATAATCAGGAAGTTTGGGTGAGACAAGTTCTGGGGGAATGTCATTTATATGGCTGCGATGAGTTATATTAAAGACAGACATCATGGAAGTAGGGGAAGCCACGAAAACTTTGACTTTACTAACGGTTCGATGCTCTTGTTCGTTTATGCGATTCCACTTGGTTTTAAGGTCTGGGCGGTGCGTTCGAAGGATATACACGTCACTTCCTTATAATACCTGAAATAAAGTGAGGAGTCAGAGTTGGATTCCCAGCATCGATTACCTTAATCGGAATATATCGATTACTGGCTCAGGAGAAGTTTTTGAAAAACATGTTTAAGATATGGTATAAGATTTACATTAATCGTCTGTGTTAATTCTATTTTTTTATATATTTATAAAGTATTCATATTCCGATCAGTGATTTTTTTTTCGACTGAATAATGAGACAGTTGTTTTTAGTGTCCTCTCCAATTTTATGGTGAAACTGGAACACCTTGTAATTTATATTGTCGTGCTTCAACGAATCTCTCTTATCGACTTTGTTACTGTTTTTATGATGCCCTTAATATTATATGATCTTTTCACTTTTATTGCATGACCAACATTTCCATGTCTATATTCTGCTGCGAGTTGTTGCCAATTTTATCAATTTAAGCTATATTTTCTATAATAAATATATCTTTTAAGTTTTTGCCTTCTAAATTGCTTCTATCGAGTTTCTATGATCTTACATTCAAGATCCTGTGAATAATGGTTCTTCTTATTTCCATTGTACTCCGACGTTTGATCGTGACTAGGTCCAGCTGGTATTCATATTCCGTTTTGGTGGTTTTTTAAGCTTCTTTCTTTTCCAGTAACATTGAATTCCCCTAAAATATTTCAGACGTGTTTAAGAGTGAGCTGTAAAGGGAAATATATAATTATGTCAAGGATAATGCTTTTTAGGAATTTGTTGTGTCGGTAATTTTGGTTGGTGCGTGATGCAGTGGTCTCCATTGACCATGATGTGGTAACATTTGTAAATAAAGATAATAAATAAGTAAGGGGAGGATAAAGGCATCAATATGCTTTACATGTTTAAGAGTGAGTTGTTAAGGGAAATATATAATTAGTTCTAGGATACTTCTTTTGGGAATTTGTTCTGTTGGTAATTTTGGTTGGTGCGCGACACAGTGGTCAATAATGACCATGATGTCGTAACATCAGAATAACACTAATGCTGCCGCTGATGAAGTGCGTAGTGAATGTAATTGATACATTTCCTAATGTTCAATTGCTCAGACGCCGAGTAATACTAATCCAGTACGAAGTTACGGACATACGTTACAAGTGTGGACGTACCTCATTTAGTAGCGTGGATTATGACACTAATATAGACGTTCTGGTGTAGCATGGAGCAAATCGAAGCTGAGCTTGGTATCAATATAGGTTCTTGAATTAAGCTTCATGATCTTCAAAAATTTCGATTTGTGAACGTCATGTGAAGAATTGTGCAGAGCGATGACTGTAAAGAAACAATATGAATAAATAGTTGTGCTGTAATAGTTGAAATAATTGAATAATATGGTTGCATATGGAAGTTTAAACTGAAACATTCTACAACATATTAAAATCAAATATTTAATGAATTTTCTTGAATTGTAGTGTAGCAGTGAAAACACTTACAATAGCAATTCATCATATATTGATTAATATAATATAAATAATAATAGCAGTCATAAAATAGTATTAAATTAACTACGTACCTCATTTACGGCTGCGTTTTTAGCACCAGCCTGCAGGATCACAGATGACACTGGTATTCGAATTATTCTCTTCAGTTACTCCCAACAGGTAAGCAGCCCTCCTTCACATCATCAAGCTTTCGAAGAATTCCTCCGCACACCACCTGAAAGGGCCACACTTGTAACATCTTCCAGAGACTTATATCAATATTACTGCAATTTTCATGGATATTTCATTTAAATTCAACGGAGTCACTAATCTGATCTAAATACTTGTAATCTGAGTATACATTTTCACAACGCACTTATCATAAACAAAATAAATTTTTATAATATATCTTCTTTCTTGAAGCTCGGGATTGTCTCTCGTTTTATATGTCCGTGAAATTTCTTTTAGACAATGAACTGAAGAAGGTGATATTAATCTTGAAGTGTCCCCAAAATCTACGGAATTCAGTGGGTATGACGAATATTTCTAAGCTTTTCAAACTCCCTGGTTGCGGTGATCCCTGTTCTTGTGAGTCACGTTCGTGGATTCAAGACGCATCTTCGTCAACAGTTGTATGTGAATATTACTAAATGCATGGTCGAGTAGAAACATCATCTTCAGGAAAATATTCCATACGAATGTAGACGTTGCATTGTAAATAGTAATTGTAAAAGATTTCGCATGTAGAAGCAGAACTGTTATATTTAAAACTTCCAATATTAAAGAACGGATTTTAATGAAATTATTCGAATACTCCCTAATTAATATGACATATAAATGTCAATTATTAAAAACATAATAATTTATTTATTCTTCTCATAATGCTCCATTCAACTGCAATAAAACTAGAGATGTAAGTATTAATCTATCAATCAAACGCAAATATTCATTATAGTAAAATACGCATAATTGATTCCATAATCTAAGGGTACCGATCGTTACCACTTTCCCATTTGTTCCTCCTATCGTTGCCATCAATTGTGTATATTTATACATTTAAACACACAAATACAATGAAAAGTTACTTTGTTCACGAATAGCATCACTCTTTTTCCTTATTAAAAATCTTTTTTGTCGCTTCTACCCTGTAGCTTAAGAACTTTTTATATTTCTTGAAATCAACATAACTTTAAATACGAGGGTGAATCAAATATAAACGAGACTTTTGGACCTGCGCGCGCAAGAGTGATGGAAGAACGTTCCGCTGTTATTGGCTGTTAGGTTGGTTTGCCAGGAGTGGGGGAAGCACGTGACTCATCATCAAAGACTCGCTCAGTGTCCATCGTTACGATGTCCGAGCAGGAGGTACCTTACTCTATTGCGCAACGTATTGTTATCAAGTTTTTAGCTGAGGAAGGTGTAAAACCGGCGGAAATCTTGAGAAGATTGACTGCACAGTTCGGGGAAGAGACACTGTCGCTACCTAGAGTGTTTGTTTGGCATAAACAGTTCGTGGAGGGCCGTGAACGTGTTGAAAATGAGAGCCATGACCGCAGACCCCGCACCAGCATTACAGCGGGCAACATCGACAGTGTTCGTCAACTTGTTGAATGTGATAGGCGTCTAACAACTTTGGATATTGCAATTGAGGTTGGAATAAGTTATGGGAGCACTTACTCTATACTCTCAGAGGAGCTAGGGTATCGCAAGGTGTGTGCCAGGTGGGTTCCTCGCCTTCTCACAGTTGACCAGAAACTGAATCGTTTTCAAGTGTGTGAGCGTCTTCTTGCACGATTTCGGGAAGAAGGAGACCCATTTCTTTCTCACATTGTCACCTGTGATGAAACGTGGGTGCATCACAACACCCCTGAGTCGAAACAAGCGAGTATGGAGTGGAGGAAGAAAGGAGAAACCGGACCAGTGAAAGCCAAGTCACGATTATCGGCTGGCAAGGTTTTGTCTACCATTGTTTTTACCAGCGTGGCCTGCTGCACCTTGATTTTTTGCATGAGCGCAGAACAATTCATGCGGCATACTACTGCCAAATTTTGACTGAGGTCAGACTTGCATATCGCCGCAAAAGACGAGACCTTCCGATGAGAAAAGTGATTCTCCTCCATGACAATGCTCGCCCCCATACAGCAGCCCTGACCGTACAAAAATTGGAGCATCTGGGTTAGGAGACACTGGAACACCCTCCATACAGTCCAGATCTGTCTCCCTGCGACTTCCATGTCTTTGGTCCTCTCAAGGAAGCTTTGGGAGGGCAAAAATTCCACAGCGATAATGAGGTTGAAGCATATGTGCGCAATTGGCTACAAACACGACCTGACTCTTTTTACGTGGAAGGAATTAAAAAAGTACCTATACGCTGGGAAAAATGTGTTTATAAATCAGGAGATTATGTAGAAAAATAAACTATGATTGTTTGTGCGTTTAAAATCAAAATAAATATTTAAAAAAATAAGTCTTGTTTATATTTGATTCACCCTCGTATAATTATTTATTTAATTCGATATTCCTCATTCTGATAACAGCTCTTTTCATCCAATTATACTAAAGCTGCTAATTTCAAGTAACAATCCGCAAAAAAAATTTTTAGCAATATCCACAGTATTGAAATATTACATAACGTTCACGTGACTGAAACTAAGGAGGTTTCTGGACTAGGCAGCAGAAAAATGAATAACTTGAAAAAACTATTAAAATGTAATTATATCAAACGAATAACTTTAGCAAATGTCACAATGTCAATTAAAAATAAGTTCACATATTGATTCTGCTTTGACTGTTATTTAGTTTATCACCACTTATCAATTGTAAGTAATATCCTTTCTGACTTTACCTATTTCCTAAACAGAGAACTAATGGAACTAATATAATCTTAGCTAATCTAATCAATTTCAACTTTATTTGGTTGAGATCAATTGCGTTTATTTACGTATTAATACTGAGAAATTATTCGATAAAATTCACTGAAGTTAAACGTTTTATTCATTTTTTTCATTCCTAATAATAATTAAACCAGCATGTTGCTCACAAATGATATTTGCTATATCATTACTCATTAAACTGTATTCCTGGATTGACATTTACTACCATTATATATTACGAACACTTAAATAAAGAAAATAGCCCTAATTCGTAACGAAATCCTGGCATAAATATTAAAGTGTCAGAGCTGTAATATGAGAAATTATAATGGTAAATACTTCCCAGAATAATGTAAACAGTTCTACTTCAACACAGTAAATCTATGTAACTTATAGATACTTGAAGTGCGGAGTGAATATAATATAAACAGACACTACTTATATATATATATATATATATATATATATATATATCAATCTGATACTATTTAAAACTTAATATTACGGACAATTAGAGATAATTTACAGTCTATGATGAAGTTACGGACAAATGTTACAAGTGTGGACTTACCTGAGTTCTCATAGTTATCAGTGGCCACGAGTAGATCTTAGCGAGGTACATGATTTATATGTACTGAGGATTTATAAAAAGCATCGTAACTGCTAAGTAGAATTAGTACGATATTCAAGTTAAGGTAAGTTTTTCATTTAACTGCTGCGATGAATTGGAAGTCGTAGCGAACCTGGAAATTAAGATTATATAATTAGATAATTATATTCTGTTTAATTAACAGGAATGATTAATCCGTTTACATTAAGTCGCCGTACTTGGATTGTGTAAATTCATCATGACGACATGTCTTTATCGAAATGCAACTTGTGGCTCATTTCTTCTCAAGTATGTATTTATTTGATTGTATAACGTTAGAAGTTTTATGGTGATTGCTGATGAGAATCTGCCCGAACATTTCTAATCGACGTTTGCTGTGGACTGACGCAGGCTACAACGTTTCCTTAGTAACGAAGCGTCGCTCTCAAACGTCACCAACAATGCAGAATTCACAACGGATATCAAAAATGTTTTCAACGTTTCTGTAATTAGCAAATAAAACGTTAGTTATTAAAGATATAATTTTTCTTGATTTGCGTTGAATTAAAATAAATATCATATATCGAGATTTTCATAGTAATATAAATGCGTACTTAAGACTAAGTCATGACTCATAGCATATGGCTTATTTCTTCTCAACTATGTAGTATAGGGTTGGGTTTCAATCTCCACTCGGAGATCCATTCTCGTAGCGGTACTATGTACCTATATATGGAGGTCAAAGGTTTATTCGGATTCATGTATGATGTCAAACGACGGTATAGTTGTCAAACTGGAGAAGGTTATCTTTAATACCTGTAGGATGGGTGAGGTCATGACAATATATGTTGAAACGAATTGGAGAAACTATGGCTCCTTGATTGAGGCAAGCAGGAGAAGTGAAGTAGGATTAGTATTTACCATTTATCCGCACAATTAAGGATCTGTCGTTTGGAAAGGTACGAATTTTATTAGGATTTTTAAGTTTACTAGTTTGTATATGAGAGATTCTATCCAAACCTTGTCATGGACATTTTTCACAGTCCACGAACTATCCTTATAATAGCTTCAGCATCGCTTGATTTAACGATGAACTAATCGATATTATGATCAAATATATTTTGCGTTGTAGGGGGTGGGGAGAATTCGAGATTATCGGAAAATTGACTAAACAATAATGTTCGGAGGACTTGTAATGGCGGAAATATTGTGCGACAGAGTGACACGGTATAATTAAGTCAATAGTTGTCTGCTTTAATTCTATTTTGTACGATAGATTTATATCGTACCGATCTTCCAACCTGTGTCGTGCTTTAAAAAATCGCTCTAATCGTTTTAGTTACTGCTTTTATGATGTGCTTCAAATCGTTCAACATCATTTGATTTATATTGCAAGACCAAATATGTTTTCTGCTAGTTTTGCTCGAGTAGGTGCTATGTTTTTCAATTTATGCTTATATTCTTGTCAATTATTCAATCACTTTTTAGTGTGCTAGATCGTTTCTAAGGCATGGTACTTTTTAAGTGTACTTCCTCTATTCTTACTTTTGTGACAATGATCGGACTAATGGTTTCCTTATCTGAATTGTATTCAGGCGTTAGATTATTACACAGTCCAGCTGGTAGTCATTTTACATTTTGTGGGCTTGTACCTTACTTTGTTGTCAATATATTTGACATGTTTATATGAGTTGTTTGGGGACATATTTAATTAAATCTAGAATCCTTACACGTTTTGGGTGTCGGATCTGTTGGTTATTTTGGTTTGTTCATAACAGAGTGGTCACCACTTACCATGAAGTCGTAACCTCATATAAATAAGTGTGTTTTTTTTATTTTTTTTTTTCGTTTGTGTGGTTGTTCCTTATACAAATCTACACCGGTGGAGACCTATATCATTGCCAAACAAAAGTTGAACCTTCCAAATCAAAAAAATACATTCCACAGAGTATCCGATGGCAGAACTATGGCCATACAAAAACTACTGCTTTAATCCCCCACCCCCCGGCAGCGTGTGCTGTGATACCATCCACCCACCCACTAAATGCCCAATCCCAAAAACCACTCCACCCGTATGCACAAACTGCCGTGGTAAGCATACGGCAAACTACAAAGGCTGCCCAATATTCAAAACCCACACCAAAACCAAATTAAAAAACCTACTCAAAGAGAAAAAATCTTTGCGAAAACAATGGTACAATACCAAAAGTCTCATAGTCAAACACCAATACAACGACGCCACCGGACAACTACAAAAACTACTAAAATAAACCAGCGACTCCAGACATTACAACTACCTTCAACAACTAAACGCAGCCGACAAATCAATATGCCAAAAAACTAAATATCTGACCAAAAAGAAAACTGACATCCTTCACATAATAAAGACAACCAATGGCACACCGCCCCCTCATAAAAAGCGAACATATTCGCCCAAATATTGACTAACCAATTTTCCCCAAACTCCTCCTTTTACACCAATCACAATCACAGCATAGCAACAAAATTCCAGCAGCCCCTACAAATAACCCCATCGCTAAACTTTTCACCCCTTCCCAAATCAAAACCGCAATAAAAAACTAAAAAACAAAGCCTCCCCAGGACATGACCACATCACCAACCGCCATCGAAAAGACAATAATCCTAATCACCTATATCTTCGATGCCATCCTTAGAACCACTTACTACTCAACCAAATGGAAACATGCCACCATAATCATGTTACCGAAACCCAACAAACCAAAATCCCACCCTGAAAAACACCGATCAATATGTCTCCTTCCTACAATCTGCAAACAATTTGAAAAATTACTATTCCCTCATTTAATCAACCAACACTCCTTCCTAGTTCCTGACACAATACGATTTTCGTACAAAACATTCCTGCTGCCATCAATTATACTCCCTATCCAACCTCATAAACAACTCATTCGAACAATGCAAATTCTGTATCACCACTTTTATTGGCATAGAAAAAGCCATTATATGACACCCATTATAGAATACTCCTCAACTACTTCTCCAACAGAACCGTCCCAATCAAAATAAATAACCACATCTCCCAACCCCACCCCATCGATGCAGGAGTCCCCCAACGAAGCGTCATTGCCCTCTTTCTATACAACATCTTCTCCAACGATATTCCAAAATATCCCGGCACAAGCACAATATTTTTCGCAGGCGACATTGCCATCTCCTACCAAACCTCCTCTCTCACCTCCAATATCCAACATCTTCAGTCAGCGCTCCACCACCTAGAACGCTGGTCCAAACAATGGCGAATCAGCATAAATCCCACCAAATCAGTATCCGTCCCATTCACACTATCCAAAAATCCTCCTCCGCACATCCCTCTATATCTAAACGCCGAAATACCCACTAAAACAGAGACCACCTACCTAGGACTCCTCTTCGATTCAAACCTCTCTTGGAAACCCAATATTAAACAACTCCTCTCTAAAATTAACCTCAAATTCAGAACTTTATATCCTCTCCTAAACAGAAAATCCCCACTCACACTCAGCACAAAACGCCTAGTATATCTCTCCGTAATTCAACTAACCTGGTCCTACGCCTCATCCATACGGGGAGCAACAGCCAAAACCCATTCAGCCAAAATCCAAACAAAACAAAACATAATCCTTCGCACCATCACTAACCCTCCCTGGTACCTCAGAAATTCCACAATCCACCACAACATTAAACTTCCCCAAGTCAACTCAATAATCACCAAATCCGTAACCTCATTAATCAAAAGAACCTTCAACCATCCTAACACCACGATCCAGTAATTCCATAGCAACCCTCCCCCACCCCAACGCACACGTCGCCTCAAGAGAAAACGCCCTATGGACAACATCCTTCCCCCAGAACTCTCTGGCACCTCCTACACACCCTATCCTCATACCCGCAGACCCCACCCACACATTCCATCCCTCCCATCAAATTCAAAACTACCAGCGACTCCTCATAACTCAACAATGTATGCCCCTCAGACACCCAAATTAAACGACAAGAAAAAATTTGCAAAATTATGTTTATTGCTGGATTAGCTTAAGTGCCAAGTTCCCAGGTTAATTATGTACAGAATTTTAATTGTGTATACTCTAATACTTTATGTAACAACAAATAATCTTAAGATAAAAGTTTTGTCTAATAAAAAAAACACCGGTGGAGATAATTTCACCAATTTCGTACACTTTATCTTTGCGACCAGAAAACTAACACCCAAAGGAGCGAGGGTGGTCGGAGGGAGATATTAAAATATACTAAAACATCCAATGTTTGAGTAGTTTAATTTTTTTTGGGGATCAAAGAGATTGGGAGTTTTTACCGATGTTATCGGAGAATAATTTCAACCCGTTATAGCACCGCATTGGAGCATCCTTAGGGGGTGGAAGTGGACGCGAATAACAAGGAAATAACGCTAAATAACCGAGTCAAATCCAATGTACTCAATGTCGCTGTTTTTATTTATGTCAACGAGAGTAACGCGAGAGGAAGGCGGGATTTTTTGCGTCGAAAAGATACAATGAGATTATTAAAATTTCTCTACACGATTACCAAGTATAATTTCCAACCCTTTCGGGATTTGGAGGGAAGCACACTAAAGGGTTGCGGGTGAGTTTCATTACATAAAAAAACTCAAAACAATCTAGATTTTTCTCAAATCAAGAGTTATGAATGTCGCTGAGTTGAATTAGAACATTAAATTCGTTAGTTAGCCCAGGTGCGGAGGTGGACGGCGGTGAAAATTTTGAAACATGCAATAAAGGAGGATATTTTCTCGAAAAAAATATTTTCTGGATTTATTAGATTGATACTATTTCTACTTTTTACGGTATTGGAAGGAAGCACTGTTAGCTTTAGGGATGGCGGGGACTAAAAGAAAAAAAACCGTGAGAACTATGTTATCGAGGTTATGGGTGTCCCGGAATTTATTTAACAAAACCTGCGCAACGCGCGGAGAAGGGTGGGAGTGGAAGGGGACGGGCGGACGTGGGTGTTGGTAGAAATTTTAAAAAAATCAATCGATATTTGCGTCGATTAAATATTTTTTTCGATTTCAATGTTTTTTATTATATCCAGTGTAAATTTGCAACGCCTATCGGCTTAGGAGGAGGGAACCACAAAGGGTGGAGTTCCATTACATAAAAATAACGCGACAAAACCGAGATAGGAGTGGAATACAAGGTTATGGATGCCACTGAGATTAATCATTCAACTTGTAGTTTAACATCCACTGGTGGGGCGGAAAGGAGGTAGAACATCGCTAACCTTCTAAACAGTCGACATTTGCGTCCAATATTTTTTTTCCATGTCGTGAAAATTTATAATATTTAGGTAGATATTCTATGTGCTTATTTTAAACCCCTATCGTCATGGAAGGTAAGACGGGGGTTGAAATATAAAAAATATATCCGGCCTTGTATTGAATAAAAATACTTTTTTTTAAGCGGGGGTGGAATATTTAAAAATTTCCCAACGCCGTAATATTTGTGGAATGAAACCATTTCAGGAATGGGAGGTGAACACATTTAGGGATAGAGGTCAAGTTGTGTTACATTAAAATAACGCAAAAACTACCTAGATGGAAGACAAATCGGGTTTATGGATAAATGACATCTTGGGCAACGCCGGGAACCCAGCTAATTTGTAGAGGGAGACAAAAAATTAAATGAGAGAAGACTCCTGCAAATTATAAGTGACAGGAAGAAGAATCAGGTATAGAACGCAGTGAGACGGGACTGCGAACGTATGAAAAGACTAGTCACGAGGTAAGAATTGAGCAGACAGGAGGTAATAGCTGATATCAAGATAGCGGAAAATTAACTAAGACGCAAATGACGGAAGACGGAGAAAAGGCTACCACGTGAAAACACGCCTATCTGAATAACACTAATTCTGCTGCTGATGAATTGTGTAGTTAATGTTCAATTGCTCAAAATAGTTTTAAATGAAATCAATGACAAGTTTAAACGTAATAATTTCGACGCCGTGTAATACCAATCAAGTACAAAGTTACGTACAAATGTTACAAGTGTGTACGTACCTCATTTTAGTAACGTTGATTATAACACTAATTTAATGTTCAATTGTAGTGTAGCATGCAGGAAACGGAAGCAGAGCTTTGGTTTGCTATAAATATAGGTTTTTTAATTAATCTTCATGATCTTCAAGAATTTCGATTTGTGAACGTCCTTTGAAGAATTGTGCAGAGCGACGACTGTAAAGAAACATTATGAACAAATATTTGTACTGTAATAGTTTAAATAATGCAGTAATTTGGTTACATATGTAAGTTTTAACTGAATCATTCTACAACATATTGAAAGCAAATACTTAACTAATTTTATTGAAATGTACTGTAGTGGTGAAGACGTTAACCAAAACAAATCATAAATTTGCTAATATCCTATAAATAATAATAGTATTAAAAAATTATTAAATCAACTACGTACCTCTACGGCTGCGTTTATAGCACCAGCCTGCAGGATAACAGAAAAGTCACTGGTAGCAGCCCTCGTTCACATCATCAAGATTTCGAAGAATTCCTCCGCACACCACCTGAAAGGGCCACACTTGTACCATCTACCAGCGAATTACATCAATATTACTGCAATTTTAATGGATCTTTCATTGAGATTCAACAGAGTGAAGCTCCACACGGTCACTAAACCGATCTAACTACTTGTGATCTGAGTATACATTTTCACAACGCACTTAACATAAACAAAATATATTTTAATAATATATCTTCTTTCTTGAAGCTCGGGATTGTCTCTTGTCTTATATGTCCGTGAAATCCATTTAAAACGATGAACTGGAGAAGCTGATATTAATGTTGACGTTTCCCCAAAATCCACGGAATTCAGTGGGTATGACGAATATTTCGAAGCTTTTCAAACTCCCTGGTTGCGGTGATCCCTGTTCTTGTGAGTCACGTTCGTGGGTTCAAGACGCATCTTCGTCAACTGTTGTATGTGAATATTACTAAATGCATGGTGGAGTAGAAACATCATCATCAGGAAAATATTCCATACGAATGTAAAAGTCGCATTGTAAATAGAAAATTTAAAATATTTCGCATGTAGACGCAGAACTGTTATATTTATAACTTCGAATATTAAAGAATGGATTTTAATGAGCTTATTAAGTTATCTTAATATTAAAAATACCCAGTAATTAATATGACAGTTTAAATTCCTTAAACATAATCATTTATTTATTCTGTAATTTCTTCTTGTGATAAATCAGCATTAAACTGCAATAAAACTAGAGATGTAAATTTTAATTTATCAATCCTCCTACTCCAATATTAATTATAGTAATATGCGCAGAATTGATACTTTATTCTATGGGTTTCGATTTCTACCACTTGGCAACCCCTTTCGGCATGGGTAGCGGAAGACCTTACGGGCAACGCGCGTGGGTGGATAGGGGTTGGCGGGGGTGAGAGGGTCTGGGCGAGGAAAGAAAATTTCAAACTTATTAACCAGCCGACTTTTGCGTCTAATCAATAAAATCCGGGATCAATAGAATTCGTCAAATTTCAGTACATGTTCTCTGTGTATAATTTCAACCTCTTTCAAGCGTGGGAATAATGCACCCTTAAAGGTTGGGGTTGGAGTGGCATTACATGAAAAAATACGCAAACACATTTGAATTTGGAGTCGAATCCGAGGTTATGGGGGTGAACCGGGGTTGTAATTTTCAAACATGTTAAACAGCTTATAAATATTTTCTGTTTCACTGGGATTCTTAAAATTTCTCTATTTGTTCCAGGTATATAATATTAACCTTTTTCGGGATTTGGAGTGGATCACCCTTAAGGGAGGGGGTGGAGTTGTATTTATATTAACGTAACGCATACACAATCGAGATTGGATTCAAATCCAGGGTTATGTTTGTCAGTGAGTTTAATTATATTTAAATTTACGTTTAAGTCCCCCAAGCGGGGATGGTTAGGGGGGGAAATTTTCATACATCCTAACACGGCTAATTATTGAGTCGGATAAATATTTTCAGGGTAAAAGTAATTAATAGTGTTTGTACCAATGTATGTGATTTCAACGTTTTATAACAGGGTAAAGTACCACCCTTCGTGTTGGGGTGGAGGGGCGTTACAATAAATAACTCGAATACACCCGAGACTGGAGTCAAACCAAAAGTTATGGATAACACTGAGTTAAATTATGACATTCAACTAGCAATTAACCTCCCAGGGACGGAAGTGGTCGGGGTTGGAAATTGTTAAACATGTTAATCTACCGAATTTTTCGACGAATAAATATTTTTCTGGATCAATGAGTTTCTTAAAATTTCTCTACATATTCTCTGAGTATAATTACAATACCCTTACGGGCTTAGGAGTAGAGCATCCTTAGGGGCGGGGTTATAAAAAGATACGATAAAATAGCACGAATACAACCGAGATTGTAGTCAAATCCAAGGTTCTGGATGTCGCAGACTTAAATTATATTTAATTGGCACTGTAACCCCACAGGGACCGGGAATGGAAATTTCCAAACATGTTATACTGTCATATTTGCGAGATATGAATATTTTTCAGGGTTACTTATATTTTTAGTATTTCTACCCATTTTATGTTTTTAAAATCTCAACCTCTAGCGACATGAGTGGGAGTAAATATTTTTAAATAAGTTAAGCTCCGAATAAATATATTTCTGGAACAATGAGATAAATTAAATTTCACGATACGTTTTCCGAGTTCAAATTAAACCCCTTTCGGGATTGGGAGGGAGCTCACCGCAGGGGTTGGGGGTGGACCGTTGTTACAAATAAATAACGCGAATAAAACCGAGATTAGAGTCAAATAGAAGATTATGATTGTCGCTGAGTTTAAATATGACATTTAATTGCACATATAACTCCGAGGGAGGAAGGTGGACGGCGGTGGATTTATTGAGACAAGAAATCCCGACTCATATTGTAGATGAATTAACCTTTTTCAGGGTTAATTAGATTTTCAGAATTTCAACCCTTGTTATGTGTGTAAAGTTTAAACCCTTCTTGCGACACGAGGGGGCAGCATGGTTGGGGATGGAGGTGGAGGGAACTTACAAGAAAATAACCTGAAAACAACCGAGATTCGTGTCTAATCTAAGGAAATGGATGTCGGTGCGTGTATTTATGACAATCTACTCAATTTCGGAAGGGGTGGGACGAGTTGGGCAGTGGTGGGCGAGGGTTCGAAATCTAAAAAAATTGTTGACTAACAGTTTTTTGCTTCGCATTAATATATTTCGGAATCAATGAAATTAATAAAATTTCTCTATATGTTCTCCGTGCTTAATTTCAACCCCTTTTGGGGAACTCCCCTTAGGGGTTGTAGTTCAATTGCATTACATAAAAATAACGGAAAAGCAATCGGGGATTGGAGTCGAATCTAGGGTTATAGATGTCACTGATTTTGATTATGACATTTAATTGGCCGTTTAATCCGCAGGGCTGGGAATCGACTAAGTAGAATTTTTCAAACATGTTAATTCGTCGATATTATCGAGGATTAAATAAATGACAGGGCTATTGAAGATGATAGTATTTCTATCGATGTAAAATTTCACCCCATTCAGTGTGAGAGGGGTGCACGATCAGGGTGGGAGTTGAAATATTCTAACATTTTAAGACAACCGATATTTGAGTCGAATAAATATTTTTAGTGGTCAAAGATATTAATAGTGTTTTTACAGATTTTATCAGAGTATAATTGAAACCCCTTACAGCATGGTAAAGAAGCATCTTTAGGGTGGGTGTGGACGGGCAATACAAGAAAATAACGCGAAAGTAACCGATATTCAAAGCAAATCGAAGTTATTGGATGTCGCCAAGTTTAATTTTACAAATTAGGCACCGCGAAAGGTTTGGTTGGAGGTGGGTGGGGGAGAAAAATTCAAAAATACTAGCCTGTGGTTATTTCCGTTAAATAAATATTTTGCAGTATCTAAGACACTCATAATACTTTTTAATATATGCTGTGTTCAATTACAACCTCTATTGGCTTCGGATGAGAGAATAATGGTCGGTTGAGCGGAGCTGAATTTAATAAAAATAGCGCAAAATACCTAGATTGGAGCCTAAATCATGATTATGGATGCCGCTAAGATTAATTATATTATAATTACAGTTTAGTCCTCACGGTTGGGGAAATACTAATAAATATTAAAGTGACAGCGCTGTAAAATAAAATATAGAAAAAAAATTTCCCAGAATAATGTAAACAATTTTACTTCTACACAGTAAACCAATGTAATTTATAGCTATTAGACGTGCGCAGTTAATATGATATAAACAGATACTACTATTATATATCAATGTGAAACTATTTTTAACCTAATATTAAGGACAATTCAAGATAATTTACAGTCTATGATGAAGTTACGGACAAATGTTACAAGTGTGGACTTACCTGGGTTCTCATAGTTATCAGCGTTCACGTGTAGATCTTAGTGAGGTAGATGATTTATATGTACTGCTGAATAGAATTAGGATAAACTTTTCATTTAACATCTGCCATGAATTGAAAGTCGCAGCGTCACCTGGAAATTCAGATTGTTTCATTAAACAAGTAGGATAAAATGAACAATGATATTTTAGGTTATGTAGAGAACGTTTGATGTTTTAGGGATCGTGAATGTCGTCTGAGATTTGGAAAGGAGGGCTTGAATGTGTGGAGATGTAGGAAAATCGGTACGAATTAAGGCGCCGAAATGTGAGCAATGCTTTCTAAATCATCTTTAGAGTACATAAATTGACATTTGACAATGTAGGAAACCATTCTATGAAAAACGGCCTGAAAAACTTGGAATTCTAGTCTACAGGCTAGGGAAATCTTCGTCCTCATTGTTGTCAGAAATTTGTGTGGATAATATCTGGGAATATCTTATCTTAGGGACTTGGGCGCTCATGTTTTCTTTGCTTCTTCCCACTTGTGTCTCACATGACTGGTTGCTAATACTATTGCTTCACACATCTATGTTTGCTACTACGGAAGTGCAGTACGAAGTTTTTGCAAAGTGCCCAATCAACCTTCGCTCTTCGGCGTGAGATATATTCTACCACCAATATATATTGCGTGCACTTATGAACGTAAACAGCCCTATTTCATATAGAAATAGTGACAAATATTAAAGTGTCAGAGCTGTAATATAAGAAATAGAATGGTAAATATTTCCCAGAAAAATGTAAACAGTTCTACTTCTACACAGTAAATCAATGTAATTTATAGCTCTCTTGGCCTCTTGGCCTCGCCCGTTGCACTATGGAAACACACTCGTTTGTTTCTGTAGCTCGTTGCACGTGTTTCTCGTACCACGTTTGATGAAGAAGTCAACCATCACAATGTTGCAAATCAAAAGATATTTGGTATTTGCTCTCATACATCTTTCTGAAGCCAAGAACGATCTGGTTAACACGTTAGGGAAATATATCATACATTTTTTAACATAATATATTCTTCAACGTATTTCAACTTTTTCTAAACCTACCACGGTATTCGACAATTCCTGAAATAAGTTTTATACCGTAATGTTCAGGATCGATTTTCTAGTTTTTTGACTCTAACTCTCCAATTTTTATTAGATCTATTATATCGTTTGCCATCATATGCCAAGAATAGGAATTATTTCGATGTTTTATTGAGGGAAATGAGAAAGGGGGGGAAATCCAACAATGTGTCAATTTATTCCTTGATTTTTCAATTGACTGAGAGAACGACTGCAATACAGTGGGAACGTTTTACAATACACTATCAACTTGTAAAAAGATGGTACTGCGGGAAGTTTACAACTTTTCAAGAACATTATTACTGTTGACGTTTTCCAAACTGGTGATAATTGGGACAAAGGGAGGAACGAATTGAAGATTCTGGTTAGGAAGGTTACAATGATATTTGGTTAGTTTGTCAGAATTTTACGGCTTATGACGTCGAATCCAGGGCCGGTATTTCGGCCACAAGTACAGCTTTAAAAACTTCTTCGTAAGTAACGGACGAGGATACAGAATGATCAAATTGATAATCAGGAAGTTTGGGTGAGACAAGTGCTGGGGAATGTCATTTATATGGCGGCGATGAGTTATATTAAAGACAGACATCATGGAAGTAGGGGAAGCCACGAAAACTTTGACTTTACTAAAGGTTCGGTTACATTGCCATTTGGGGTTTTAATCATGTATCTGTGATTGGCAGATATTCTCGTTAACCGTTACAACTTCTGCCGGAATGTTTCCCTGCCTATAGTCCAATCACTCAATCGCTGTTACCCACTGCCAACTGCTCCTGGCCCATCTGGCAGGTTGTTCGATGCTCTTGTTCGTTTATGCGATTCCACTTGGTTTTAAGGTCTGGGCGGTGCGTTCAAAGGATATACACGTCACTTCCTTATAATACCTTAAATAATGTGAGGTGTCAGAGTTGGATTCCAAGCATCGATTACCTTAATCGGAATATATCGATTACTGGCTCTGGAGAAGTTTTTGGAAAATATGTTTAAGATATGGTATAAGATTTACATTAATCGTCAGTGTTAATTCCATTTTTTTATATATTTATAAAGTATTCATATTCCGATCAGCGATTTTTTTTCGACTGAATAATGAGACAGTTGTTTTTAGTCTCCTCTCCATTTTTATGGTGAAACTGGAACACCTTGTAATTTCTTTTGTCGTGCTTCAACGAATCTCTTTTATCGATTTTGTTACTGTTTTTATGATGCCCTTAATATCTTAAGATCTTTTAACTTTTATTGCATGACCAACATTTCCATGTCTATATTCTGCTGCGAGTTGTTGCCAATTTTATCAATTTAAGCTATATTTTCTATAATAAATATATTTTTTAAGTTTTTGCCTTCTAAATTGTTTCTATGGAGTTTCTATGATCTTACATTCAAGATCCTGTGAATAATGGTTCTTCTTATTTTCATTGTACTTAGACCTTAGATCGTGACTAGGTCCAGCTGGTATTCATATTCCTTATTATTGGATCTGTTGAACTTCTTTCTTTTCCAGTAACATTGAATTCCCCTAAAATATTTCAGACATGTTTAAGAGTGAGCTGTAAAGGGAAATATATAATTAGGTCAAGGATAATCCTTTTTAGGAATTTGTTGTGTCGGTAATTTTGGTTGGTGCGTGATGCAGTGGTCTCCATTGACCATGATGTGGTAACATTT
Organism: Zhengitettix transpicula; assembly: GCA_037074705.1. Lineage (NCBI taxonomy): Eukaryota > Metazoa > Arthropoda > Insecta > Orthoptera > Tetrigidae > Zhengitettix > Zhengitettix transpicula. Next base: position 179,162,116 of record CM073591.1, on the reverse strand, counting down.
GTAAATAAAGATAATAAATAAGTAAGGGGCGGATAAAGGCATCAATATGTTTTACATGTTTAAGAGTGAGTTGTTAAGGAAAATATATAATTAGTTCTAGGATACTTCTTTTTGGGAATTTGTTCTGTTGGTAATTTTGGTTGATGCGCGACACCGTGGTCAATAATGACCATGAAGTCGTAACATTTGTAAATAAAAATAAGGGGAGGATAAAAGCTTCAATTTAAGAAGTACTGAAAAGTGTTGGTAAGAAAAATGTCTCCTAGATATTATAAGAGAAAGGAAGATTATATGAATAGGCTAAGAAGTGAGACGGGACTGCTTATTAATGGAACCTATGAAAAATCTAGTTATAGGTAAGAGATGAGGAGACACAAGGTAATAGCTGATATCAAGGAAGCGCAAAATATCAAAAATGTAGAGGATGGTGAAAGAAAGGAGATAATAGACAGATACCACGTGAAAACCACTCTATCAGAAGAACACTAATTCTGCTGATGATGAAGAGCGTAGTGAATGTTATTTATACAGCTCCTACTATTCAATTGCTCAAAGTAGTTTCAAATGTAATCCCTAACACAAGTTAAAAGGTAATAATTAGGATGCCGAGTAATACTAATGAAATACAAGGTTACGGACTAATGTTACAAGTATGGAAATACCTCTTTTTGGTAGCGTGGATTATGACACTAATTTAGACGTTGTAGTGTTACATGCAGCAAATCGAAGCTGAGTCATGGACTGCTATCAATATAGAATTTTTAATAAATCTTCATGATCTTCAAAATTTTCGATTTGTAAACGTCCTTTGAAGAATTGTGCAGAGCGACGACTGCCAATAAACACTATGAATAATTAGTTGTACTGTAATAGTTTAAATAATTGAGTAATTTGTGAGCATATGCAAGTTTAAACTGAATAATTCAACGAAATATTGAAAGCAAACACTTAATGAATTTTATTGAAATGTAGTGTAGTAGAGAAGACAATTACAAAAATTTATCAATTAATTATAAATAATATCCTATAAATAATAATAGTATTCAATCAAGTACGTACCTCATCTACGGATGCGTTTTTAACACCAGTCTGCAGGATCACAGAAAAGTCACAGGTCTTCGAATTATTCTCTTCAGTAACTCCCAACACATCATCAAGCTTCCGAAGAATTCCTCCGCACACCATCTGAAAGGGCCACACTTGTAACATCTGCCAGAGACTTATATCAATATTACTGCAATTATAATGGACCTTTCATTTAAATTCAACGGAGTGAAGCTCCACACGGTCACAAATCTGTTCTAACTAGTTGTTATCTGAGTATACATTTTCACAACGCACTTATAAACAAAATAAATTTTAATAATATATCTTCTTTCTTGAAGCTCGGGATTGTCTCTCGTTTTATATGTCCGTGAAATCTCTTTCAGACGATGAACTGAAGAAGGTGACATTAATCTTGAAGTGTCCCCAAAATCTACGGAATTCAGTTGGCATGACGAATATTTCGAAGCGGTGATCCGTGTTCTTGTGTGTCACGTTCGTGGATTCAAGACGCATCTTCGTCAACTGTTGTATGTTAATAATTACCAAATATATGGTGAAATAGAAACGACAAAATCTTCCGGTCAATATTCCATATGTACGTAAACGTTTCATTGTAAATAATAATTGTAAAAGATTTTGTATGTAGAAGCAGAACTGTTATATATTAAAAAAAGGTTTTTAATGAACTTATTAAATTATCCGATGTAATCACACAAATACAAAGAAAACTTTTTGTAATATATTAATCAGATATATAATATAGTCTCTTCGGGTATATATTCTTTGAACAGGAATAATTTCACTCTGTTTCCTTATATAATAATTAGTTTCATGTCGAATCTACCCTGAAGTACAAGAAAAATCTTTCCTGAATATCATGTATATTTCTTCGTCACTATATCGACATAGGACTAAAATCATATTACAATATTGATATTACATTTTCTGATAATTTGGCTTTACTCTGGAAATATAAGTACAGAGAAAAAATAAAAATTTAAGTAAGAGAAACTTATTAGTTTTCGGGACTAAATCCTAGAAATGCAAATGTTCATTGTCAATATTACATAAACGAAATGTCGTAAATTCTCCTTACACTCTCTCAAAAACATAGCAAATCAATTAGTAACTTGAAATCTAATTATATGTAATTATATCTTATGATATATCTTCATCAATAATACAGACAATATAAACATAATGCTCCAACAAATGAAATCAATCTGTGCTTCGCCCTTTACCTACATCATGCAGGATCAATAACTCAAACTAAAAACCAGCACCATCCCAGATTTTAGAAACGCCATAACCTATCTCCAAAATAACAACGACGAATTTTATACTTTTCAAATAAAATCAGAGAGAAACTTCCGCGTTGTACTGAGGGGCATACATCCAAAAGCCGACCAAAACATAATCATTTCAGAACTGAAAGAACTGGGATACTCCCCTACACAACTCCTTCCAGTAAGGCACCCCATCACCAAAATTGAACTCCCCTTATTCTTTCTCGACCTCCTCTCCGAGCCCAAGAACGACACCATTTACAACCTTACCCACCTATATCAGTGCCAAATTGAAGTTGAACCTCCCAAACCAAAAAAATTCATCCCACAGTGCCTCCGATGCCAGAACTATGGTCATACAAAAAACTACTGCTTTCATCCCCCCCCCCGATGCGTGCGCTGTGATACCAACCACCCATCCACCAAATGCCCAATCCCAAAAACCACTCCACCCGTATGCATAAACTGCCGTTGTAACCATACGGCAATCTACAAAGGCTGCCCAATATTCAAATCTCTCCAATCATCCTACACAAAACCTATCACAACCAAATTGCCTGCACTTCAAAAACCACAGCAACCACATCTCCTCAGTGCACAAACTCCTCCCTCAACATCCCAAACTCCACAAAGCAACACTGGCGCTAAATCCTACGCCAATATCGTCAAACAAACTCACCCCACTTACATCCCAAAAATTTCACAACAAACAAATGCTGACTCGCCAAACCAAAATAACCTGCTTTTCTCCTTGTATTCTAAAATAGACAACCTCATCTCCATCATCATACCTTTAATCCAATTCCTAACCACAATAATCCCCAAGCTAATGGACACCCAAAAATGACGCATCCTCTCCCACAATACTTTACCATATGCACTTGGAACGCCCGAGGAGCTACCAATAAATACCACGAAATTAACCTTTTCCTACAAAAAAACAACATCGACCTCCTGCTATTAACCGAATCGAAACTCATCCCCACACAGCCTTACAACTTCCCAAATTATAAAACCTACAGAGCCGACCATCCCAGCTCCTCCAGAAAAGGCGGTTCTGCAATACTAATCAAAAGCTTTATAAACCACAACCAACTGCCTTCCATAGCCATAACTCAAATAACACTCAACACAACCACTAACATCCATATTAACATCTCATCATTCTACTCTGCTCCAGCCAACCAAATCACATCTGACACCTGGAAAAAGCTACTCTTCTCCTGCGTATCTCCTTACATAATAGGAGGAGATTACAACGCTAAACACCCGAATTTCGGATCCAGAACTTCCAATACAAGAGGTAAAGACCTCAACTACATCCTATCCAAACTTCATATCCAAATAATACATCCAACCGAACCAACTTACTACCCAGATAGCCTCAAATCAACAGACATACTACACTTTTTCCTCTGCCACAAAAGCACTCAATACCTTTCCAACCCACAAATATTCCATGACCCTACCAGTCATAGCACAGCAAAATCTATCCCTTCCTCCCAATACCAACAATCACATTCCACTTCTCTCAAATAATAGAAAATCTAACAATCCTCAATATCCAACTGATGACGCCCTCAGACATAGACTTAGCCCTAAATCATTTACAATCTATCATCCTCACCTCTGCCGCTATAGCCTCCCACAAAAAACCACCAAAACCCCACCCAAAAAACCCACACCAAAACCAAGTTGAAAACATACTCCAAGAGAAAAAAGCTTTGCGAAAACAATGGTACTACACCAAAAATCCCACAGTCAAACGCCAATACAATGACGTCACCAGACAACTACAAAAACTACTAAAAGACACCAGCGACTCCAAACATTACAACTACCTTCAACAACTCAACGCAGCTGACAAATCACTATAGCAAAAAACTAAATATCTGACCAAAAACTAAACTGACATTCCCCCACTTAAAAAAAACCAATGGCACACAACCCCCTCAAAAAAAGCGAACATATTTGCCCAAATTTTGACCAAACAATTGTCCCCAAACTCCTCCTTTTACACCAATCACAATCACACCATAGCAACAAAACTCCAGCTGCCCCTACAGCTATCACCCCTCCCTAAACTTTACACCCCTTCCCAAATCAAAACCGCAATAAACAAACTAAAAAACAAAGCTTTCCAGGACATGACCACATCACCAACCGCCATCTAAAACATCTCCCCAAAAAACAATAATCCTAAGCACATATATCTTCAACGCCATCCTCAGAACCACCTACTACCCAACCAAATGGAAACATGCTACCATAATCATGTTACCAAAACCCAACAAACCAAAATCCCACCCTGAAAATTACCGACCAATAAGTCTCCTTCCTACAATCTCCAAACTATTTGAAAAATTACTATTCCCTCATTTAATAAACCAACTCTCCTTCCTAGTTCCTCACACAATACGGTTTTCGTACAAAACATTCCTGCTGCCATCAATTATAATCCCTATCCAACCTCATAAACAACTCATTCGAACAATGCAAATGCTGTATCACCACTTTTATTGACATAGAAAGAGCGTTCGACAAAATTCATCACCCTTCCCTTCTCTCAAAAATCAAGATTACTTAAATGACACCCATTATAGAATACTCCTTAACTAATTCTCCAACAGAACCTTCCCAATCAAAATAAATAACCACATCTCCCAACCCCACCCCATCGCTGCAGGAATCCCCCAACGAAGCGTCATTGCCCCCTTCCTATACAACATCTTATCCCACGATATTCCACAATATCCCGGCACAAGCACAATATTTTTCGCAGGCGACATTGCCATCTCCTACCAAACCTCCTCTCTCACCTCCAATATCCAACATCTTCAGTCAGCGCTCCACCACCTAGAACGCTGGTCCAAACAATGGCGAATCAGCATAAATCCCACCAAATCAGTATCCGTCCCATTCACACTATCCAAAAATCCTCCTCCTCACATCCCTCTATATCTAAACGCCGAAATACCCACTAAAACAGAGACCACCTACCTAGGACTCCTCTTCGATTCAAACCTCTCTTGGAAACCCAATATTAAACAACTCCTCTCTAAAATTAACCTCAAATTCAGAACTTTATATCCTCTCCTAAACAGAAAATCCCCACTCACACTCAGCTCAAAACGCCTAGTATATCTCTCCGTAATTCAACTAACCTGGTCCTACGCCTCATCCATACGGGGAGCAACAGCCAAAACACATTCAGCCAAAATCCAAACAAAACAAAACATAATCCTTCGCACCATCACTAACCCTCCCTGGTACCTCAGAAATTCCACAATCCACCACAACATTAAACTTCCCCAAGTCAACTCAATAATCACCAAATCCGTAACCTCATTAATCAAAAGAACCTTCAACCATCCTAACACCACGATCCAGTAATTCCATAGCAACCCTCCCCCACCCCAACGCACACGTCGCCTCAAGAGAAAACGCCCTATGGACAACATCCTTCCCCCAGAACTCTCTGGCACCTCCTACACACCCTATCCTCATACCCGCAGACCCCACCCACACATTCCATCCCTCCCATCAAATTCAAAATTACCAGCGACTCCTCATAACTCAACAATGTATGCCCCTCAGACACCCAAATTAAACGACAAGAAAAAATTTGCAAAATTATGTTTATTGCTGGATTAGCTTAAGTGCCAAGTTCCCAGGTTAATTATGTACAGAATTTTATGTAACAACAAATAATCTTGATAAAAAGTTTTGTCTAATAAAAAAAAACACCGGTGGAGATAATTTCACCAATTTTGTACACTTTATCTTTGCGACCAGAAAACTAACACCCAAAGGAGCGAGGGTGGTCGGAGGGAGATATTAAAATATACTAAAACATCCGATGTTTGAGTAGTTAAATTTTTTTAGGGATCAAAGAGATTGGGAGTTTTTACCGATGTTATCGGAGAATAATTTCAACCCGTTATAGCACCGCATTGGAGCATCCTTAGGGGGTGGAAGTGGACGCGCATAACAAGGAAATAACGCTAAATAACCGAGTCAAATCCAATGTACTGAATGTCGCTGTTTTTATTTATGTCAACGAGAGTAACGCGCGAGGAAGGCGGGATTTTTTGCGTCGAATAGATACAATGAGATTATTAAAATTTCTCTACACGATTACCAAGTATAATTTCCAACCCTTTCGGGATTTGGAGGGAAGCACACTAAAGGGTTGCAGGTGAGTTTCATTACATAAAAAAACTCAAAACAATCTAGATTTTTCTCAAATCAAGAGTTATGAATGTCGCTGAGTTGAATTAGAACATTAAATTCGTCAGTTACCCCAGGTGCGGAGGTGGACGGTTGTGAAAATTTTGAAACATGCAATAAAGGTGGATATTTTCTCGAAAAAAATATTTCCTGGATTAATTAGATTGAAACTATTTCTACTTCTTACGGTATTGGAAGGAAGCACTGTTAGCTTTAGGGATGGTGGGGACTAAAAGAAAAAAAAACGCGAGAACTAAGTTATCGAGGTTATGGGTGTCCCGGAATTTATTTAACTAAACCTGCGCAACTTGCGGAGAAGAGTGGGAGTGGAAGGGGACGGGCTTACGTGGGTGTTGGTAGAAATTTTAAAAAAATCACTCGATATTTGCGTCGAATAAATATTTTTTTCGATTTCAATGTTTTTTATTATATCCAGTGTAAATTTGCAACGCCTATCGGCTTAGGAGGAGGGAACCACAAAGGGTGGAGTTCCATTACATAAAAATAACGGGACAAAACCGACATAGGAGTGGAATACAAGGTTATGGATGCCACTGAGATTAATCATTCAACTTGTAGTTTAACATCCACTGGTGGGGCGGAAAAGAGGTAGAACATCGCTAACCTTCTAAACGGTCGACATTAGCGTCCAATATTTTTTTTCCATGTCATGAAAATTTATCATATTTAGGTAGATATTCTATGTGCTTATTTTAAACCCCTATCGTCATGGAAGGTAAGACGGGGGTTGAAATAAAAAAAATATATTCGGCCTTGTATTGAATAAAAATACTTTTTGTTTAAAGCGGGGGTGGAAATTTTAAAAATTTCCCAACGCCGTAATATTTGTGGAATGAAACCATTTCAGGAATGGGAGGTGAACACATTTAGGGATAGAGGTCGAGTTGTGTTACATTAAAATAACGCAAAAACTACCTAGATGGAAGACAAATCGGGTTTATGGATAAATGACATCTTGGGCAACGCCGGGAACCCAGCTAATTTGTAGAGGGAGACAAAAAATTAAATGAGAGAAGACTCCTGTAAATTATAAGTGAAAGGAAGAAGAAGCAGGTAGAGAACGCAGTGAGACGGGACTGCGAACGTATGAAAAGACTAGTCACGAGGTAAGAATTGAGCAGACAGAAGGTAATAGCTGATATCAAGATAGCGGAAAATTAATTAAGACGCAAATGACGGAAGACGGAGAAAAGGCTACCACGTGAAAACACGCCTATCTGAATAACACTAATTCTGCTGCTGATGAATTGTGTAGTTAATGTTCAATTGCTCAAAATAGTTTTAAATGAAATCAATGACAAGTTTAAACGTAATAATTTCGACGCCGTGTAATACCAATCAAGTACAAAGTTACGTACAAATGTTACAAGTGTGTACGTACCTCATTTTAGTAACGTTGATTATAACACTAATTTAGACGTTCTAGTGTAGCATGCAGGAAACGGAAGCAGAGCTTTGGTTTGCTATCAATATAGGTTTTTTAATTAATCTTCATGATCTTCAAGAATTTCGATTTGTGAACGTCCTTTGAAGAATTGTGCAGAGCGACGACTGTAAAGAAACATTATGAACAAATAGTTGTACTGTAATAGTTTAAATAATGCAGTAATTTGTTTACATATGTAAGTTTTAACTGAATCATTCTACAACATATTGAAAGCAAATACTTAACTAATTTTATTGAAATGTACTGTAGTGGTGAAGACGTTAACGAAAACAAATCATATGTTTGCTAATATCCTATAAATAATAAAAGTATTAAAAAATTATCAAATCAACTACGTACCTCTACGGCTGCGTTTTTAGCACCAGCCTGCAGGATCACAGAAAAGTCACAGGTCTTCGAATTATTCTCTTCAGTAACTCCCAACACATCATCAAGCTTTCGAAGAATTCCTCCGCACACCACCTGAAAGGGCCACACTTGTAACATCTGCCAGAGACTTATATCAATATTACTGCAATTTTCATGGATATTTCATTTAAATTCAACGGAGTGAAGCTCCACACGGTCACTAATCTGATCTAACTACTTGTGATCTGAGTATACATTTTCACAACGCACTTATCATAAACAAAATAAATTTTTATAATATATCTTCTTTCTTGAATTTCGGGATTGTCTCTTGTCTTATATGTCCGTGAAATTTCTTTTAGACGATGAACTGAAGAAGGTGATGTTAATCTTGAAGTGTCCCCAAAATCTACGGAATTCAGTTGGCATGACGAATATTTCGAAGCGGTGATCCGTGTTCTTGTGTGTCACGTTCGTGGATTCAAGACGCATCTTCGTCAACTGTTGTATGTGAATAATTACCAAATATATGGTGGAATAGAAACAACAAAGTCTTTAGGAAAATATTCCATACAAATTTAGACGTTGCATTGTAAATAGTAATTGTAAAAGATTTCGCGTGTAGAAGCAGAACTTTTATATTTAAAACTTCCAATATTATAGAACGGATTGTAATGAAATTATTCGAATACTCCGTAATTAATATGACATATAAATGGCAATTATTAAAAACATAATCATTTATTTCTTCTTATCCTCATTCTCCATTCAACTGCAATAAAACTGGAGATGTAAGTATTTTTCTATCCATCAAACGCAAATATTCATTTTAGTAAAATACGCATAATTGATTCCATAATCTAAGGGTACCGATCGTTACCACTTTCCCATTTGTTCCTCCTATCGTTGCATCTATTGCGTATATTTATGCATTTAAACCCATAAATACAATGAAAAGTTACTTTGTTCACGAATAGGGTCACTCTTTTTCCTTATTAAAAATCTTTTTTGTCACTTCTACCCTGCAGCTTAAGAATTTTTTATATTTCTTGAAATCAACATAACTTTAAATATAATTATTTATTTAATTCGATATTCCTCATTCTGATAACTGCTCTTGTCATCCAATTATACTAGAGCTGCTAATTTCAAGTAACAATCTGCAAATAAATTTTTAGCAATATCCACAGTATTGAAATATTACATAACGTTCACGTGACTGAAACTAAGGAGGTTTCTGGACTAGGCAGCAGAAAAATGAATAACTTGAAAAAACTATTAAAATGTAATTATATCAAACGAATAACTTTAGCAAATGTCACAATGTCAATTATAAATAAGTTCAAGTATTGATTCTGCTTTGACTGTTATTTAGTTTATCACCAGTTATCAATTGTAAGTAATATCCTTTCTGACTTTACCTATTTCCTAAACAGAGAACTAATGGAACTAATATAATCTTAGCTAATCTAATCAATTTCAACTTTATTTGGTTGAGATCAATTGCGTTTATTTACGTATTAATACTGAGAAATTATTCGATAAAATTCACTGAAGTTAAACGTTTTATTCATTTTTTTCATTCCTAATAATAATACCAGCATGTTGCTCACAAATGATATTTGCTATATCATTACTCATTAAACTGTATTCCTGGATTGACATTTACTACCATTATATATTACGAACACTTAAATAAAGAAAATAGCCCTAATTCGTAACGAAATCCTGGCATAAATATTAAAGTGTCAGAGTTGTAATATGAGAAATTATAATGGTAAATACTTCCCAGAATAATGTAAACAGTTCTACTTCTACACAGTAAATCTATGTAACTTATAGATACTTGAAGTGCGGAGTGAATATAATATAAACAGACACTACTTATATACACATCAATGTGATACTATTTAAAACCTAATATTACGGACAATTAGAGATAATTTACAGTCTATGATGAAGTTACGGACAAATGTTACAAGTGTGGACTTACCTGAGTTCTCATAGTTATCAGTGGCCACGAGTAGATCTTGGCGAGGTAGATGATTTATATGTACTGAGGATTTATAAAAAGCATCGTAACTGCTGAGTAGAATTAGTACGATATTCAAGTTAAGGTAAGTTTTTCATTTAACTGCTGCGATGAATTGGAAGTCGTAGCGAACCTGGAAATTAAGATTATATTATTAGATAAGTATATTCTGTTTAATTAACAGGAATGCCCAATCCCAAAAACCACTCCACCCGTATGCACAAACTGCCGTGGTAAGCATACGGCAAACTACAAAGGCTGCCCAATATTCTAATCTCTCCAATCAACCTGCACAAAACCTATCCCAACCAATTCGCCTGCACTTCAAAGACCACAGCAACCCCATCTCCTCAGTCCACAAACTCTTCTCTCTACATCCCAAACTCCACAAAGCAACACTGGCGCTACATCCTACGCCAACATCGTCAAACAAACTCACCCCACTTACATCCCAAGAACTTCACAACAAACAAATGCTGACTCGCCAAACCAAAATAACCTGCTCTTCTCCTTGTATTCTAAAATAGACAACCTCATCTCCATCATCATACCTTTAATCCAATTCCTAACCACAATAATCCCCAAGCTAATGGACACCCAAAAATGACGCATCCTCCCCCACAATACCTTACCATATGCACTTGGAACGCCAGTGGAGCTACCAATAAATACCACGTAATTAAACTTTTCCTACAAAAAAACAACATTGATCTCCTGCTATTAACCGAAACAAAACTCATCCGCACACAGCCTTATAACATCCCAAATTATAAAACCTACAGACGACCAACTGCCTTCTATATCCTTCCTAGATCTGCAACTAACTCAAATAACACTCAACACAACCACTCACATCCACATTAACATCTCTTCATTCTACTTAGCTCCAACCAACCAAATCACATCTGACACCTGTAAAAAGCTACTCTCCTCCTGCGTTTTTCCCTACATAATAGGAAGAGATTAAAACGCCAAACACCCGAACTTCGGATCCAGAACTTCCAATACAAGAGGTAAAGGCCTTAACTACATCCTCTCTAAACTCCATATCCAAATTACACATCCTACCGAGCCAACTTACTACCCAAACTGCCTCAAATCACCAGAAATACTAGACTTCATCTGCCACAATACCACTCAATACCTTTCCAACGCACAAATACTCCATGAACCTACCAGTCATAGCACAGCTAAATCTATCCTTTCCTCCCAATACCACCAATCACATTCCACTTCTCTCAAATAATAGAAAATCTAACAATCCTCAATATCCAACTGAAGACGCCCTCAGACATAAACTTAGCCCTAAATCATTTACAATCTATCATCCTCACTTCTGCCGCTATAGCTTCCCACCAAAATGCACCAAAACCCCACCCAAAAAACCCACACGAAAACCAAATTGAAAACCTACTCAAAGAGAAAAAATCTTTGCGAAAACAATGGTACAATACCAAAAATCTCAAAGTCAAACGCCAATACAACGACGCCACCGTACAACTACAAAAACTACTAAAAGAAACCAGCGACTCGAAACATTACAACTACCTTCAACAACTAAACGCAGCTGACAAATCACTATGCCAAAAAACTAAATATCTGACCAAAAAGAAAACTGACATCCCCCACTTAAAAAAGACAACCAATGGCACACCGCCCCCTCATAAAAAGCGAACATATTCGCCGAAATATTGACTAACCAATTTTCCCCAAACTCCTCCTTTTACACCAATCACAATCACACCATAGCAACAAAATTCCAGCAGCCCCTACAATTAACTCCCCTCCCTAAACTTTTCACCCCTTCCCAAATCAAAACCGCAATAAAAAACTAAAAAACAAAGCCTTCCCAGGACATGACCACATCACCAACCGCCATCTAAAAGACAATAATCCTAATCACCTATATCTTCGATGCCATCCTTAGAACCACTTACTACTCAACCAAATGGAAACATGCCACCATAATCATGTTACCGAAACCCAACAAACCAAAATCCCACCCTGAAAATTACCGACCAATAAGTCTCCTTCCTACAATCTCCAAACTATTTGAAAAATTACTATTCCCTCATTTAATCAACCAACTCTCCTTCCTAGTTCCTGACACAATACGGTTTTCGTACAAAACATTCCTGCTGCCATCATTTATACTCCCATAAACAACTCATTCGAACAATGCAAATGCTGTATCACCACTTTTATTGACATAGAAAAAGCGTTTGACAAAATTCATCACCTTTCCCTTATGGTGCGCTTTTCGTTATCGATTTGTACAAAATATTTTTTTTTATAACTGTTAATTACTGCCTGGAAGCATGGGAATGTGGCTTGCCGGGGTCGAGCAGCAGACACAATACAATGGCGGGGTGGACTGGAAAATCCGCAAGTCCCGCAAGCAAGGTCAGGGTCGGCCAAGGAAGGGGTACGTGACCGGGAGAATATGGCCCTAAAATAGATGGAAGAGGGTCACGTGTGCACAAGGACCAACCAGGAGAGAGGGTTTTGAGGAGGCAGAGAAAGAAGTCTGCGAACAAGAGAGTGGTCGAGAGATGAATTTGGACCGTCGGTGAGAGTGGTCAGGGATAGTTGATCCTGAAAGATTTTGGTTCTGCACGTGGGTCTCCGGTCTTCTGCGAATGCTGATGAGACAGATAGCCGCCAACGGGAGTCGACCCTGTCCGAGCTGCAGACCCGGTAAGTCGCGTTCCATGCTTCCGGGTATCGCGTCGGTTTGCCACGAGAAAAACCACGGTTAATCTTGAGAAAGGGAGGGGGTTACATGCATCCCTGGCAGGCTGGAGAGCTTTTCGTTTTGTATAAATTCTGAGAAAATGAATTAATGTTTTTTTTAATAACTAAATATTGCATTTCCATTTCCTGCAAGAACAATTCTTGCAGGTGGCGCCCAACAAATAGTTAATTTAACCGTAAGCTCACCACATATAAAATGGCGCCCAACGTAGGGCACGAAGAAGTGGCAAACTGGAGCGATACTACGGGGACAGGATTAGCGGATTATATACACTTGCTAGTCAGCCATTCAAGCAGAAATTCAGGACTTGATTATTTTAACGTGTATTTTGGGGGAATAATTTTGTAATATGTATTTTGCGGGAATTTAGTTTTCGGGCAATACGTTCCAGGCTGGAGATGCAGGTGTTTAGACGCGGACCATTTATTTTAATTTCTAGCGTTGAGTAGAGCAGGAGTTTTTTTTTGATAGGATAAGCGTTAATTCGATAAATTTTGGGATTTCTTTTGTTATCTAATGTGGAGTGGAGCCTGAGGTCTATATGTTTAATGTTAAGTTGTGTGAATTTTGAGCTGTTTTCTTTATCGTTTATGTTAGTTTGTTAGAGAAATTGTTCGTGTAAAATAGAAACGGAGTTCTTCTGATTATTTCGTCTGGTTGTTCATGAAGCTTAGGAGCGGAATGGATACGTTACAAAGGGAATTAAGCACGGATGAGCAGACGGAGGGTAGTTCCGAGAATTTAGGGAGCCAGGCAAGCAGGGGTTTTCCTGGAACCAATGGTACAAAAGAAAACCAGTTTTTATTCGAATCTATGATTGCGCAATTGATGCAAGCCTTTCAAAATAGTCAGACTAATTTACAGGAACAGATTCAAAATAGTCAGGCTAATTTACAGGAACAGATTCAAAGGAATAGTGACGAAACTAACAAGGGGTTTAACATATTGCAGGCCCAGATTAAAGGCTGTCAAGAAGCAACTGAGAATAAGTTTAGGGAGATCAGTAGTGAGATTCAGGAGCAGGTCCAAATATTCACGGAAAGAAATCGAGTTCAATGGAACCAGTTACAAAGTCAAAGCGATACAATTAATGAAAAATGCGCGCGTATAAGTCATGAAGGGCAGGAAAGGACAGAGGATTTTGAAAAATTAGTTGAAACAGGCTTAGGCAAAAACGTAGAACAGGTCGCCGAACAAAAAACCGAAGTAGCCGATTTGGCTAATAAGGAGCGCCAAAGTCTTGCACACAGATTAGACGAAGTTGTTGTCGGGGCAGATGTAGAAATTAGGCGCGAAGAAACTGGGCAGGTGATTAATCGGCTAGTCAGTGAAGCAGAGGCAATTATGGAAGAGATGAACGAATGCACAATTGCGGCGAATATTGTTGATATTGAAGTAGACTTGTGGAAACAGTTGAGTTCCAAGGCCGTCAGTTTGTATATTAGGATTTCGGAAGCCAGTGAATTGGTAGTTCGCCGGGAAGGCTTAACCCAGCGATTAGAAATTACGCTGAAATTATTTCGGGGGCGAAGACGTCAGAACGGTCGGGAATTCTTAAACGGGCTAATGTTATATTGTTCCCAAAGACGAACGCCGGACCGTTTTAAATTAACTTCATTTATTCAGAAAATGGAGAGTAGTTACGCGTTTGATCCCGGCGGAAGTTCATTCTTGATGCTTCTTCATCGGAGAAATGACATGCTTAATAGGCTGAATTAAGAGCATGTAAACGTAATATATATAGACGCCAGATGTAGTCAAGTAAGTGGTAGTAACAGATAAGTGTAGCAGGTACAGAAGGGTGGCGGAAAATATTGTAATTAATTGTAGTTTTGTAGTAGATTAAGTATACTTAGGGATAGGGCCAGGTCAAAGATTGTGTGCTTGTTTGGTTGAATAATGAGTGTACCAGTAGCTGAAGCCTCGGACAGGAACCCGGAAGAGGCACTGTCGGCGGATAATCCTTTGCCTCCAGACATTGTGACAGGCTAGGCTCGCCAGAAGGATCCAACCATCAAAGCATCGTCAGCGGCCGGCAGGATAATCCCAGGGCATGTGACTAATGCATGTTGGGCTTTGCGGACCCAGGAACCCGAGCTGTACGTGGTATCTGTTACCACGTTCTACTTTTCTTCAATTCGGCCTTGCTTGGTCACCTGTAAAACTGTCACTAAGGCTTTCTTGGCCAACCCTTGATTTTTCGACCCCAACAATGGTTATTAGGTTTCGAGGACTGAGAGTGTCTTTCATCTATGTTCTTCTTTCTTCTTATTTTCGCACCTTATGTAAAAGGAAGACGTGGCGGACCAACGACCAGATGCGCACAAGTGGAACGGGCGGACAACCACGACTACGCGATGCGGTTGCAACGGCGCGAAGTGGTACAGAAGCTAATGTGAGGTGTTTGTACATATAATGCAAGTGTCCGATGACCACAGACACAATAAAAGGGGGACGAGAAGTGACAAAGTTATAATTACGACAGACGCTAAAAAAAAGGTGATGTGTCGTGTTATCAAAAGACGCTCACAGGAGTGATTTTAAGGTTTAATTTAAGGAAAAAAAAAGGTGGATTAAATATTGAAAATGACATTCATAGTAATTAAAGGACGATTATGGAGGTTAATTAAAATTAAGTACTTATATTTAGGATGCGCTCAATTGTTAAATTAAGGGGTAGGCATTACGGACCGGTGCGCATATAATTAAAAGTAGTATGTGTAGGATACGAACAGTAATATGTGTAGATGTAAAATAATATAAAAGATCTAATATCAGATTAGGAGAAAATATATCTATAAGTAAATGCGTATCATTTTGCTATGGTTAGTTGTAAGGTAGTTATAGGTTTTATTTAATTATTCTCTTCGGTTGTAAGTTAGTTATAAGCTAGTGTTACAGATGTATATATTCCTACCTTTCGTTAATAAGTTAGTTGTAAGTTACTCTTAGATTTGTATATGATTCATCATTTCGTTGTTGAGTTAGTTGTAATTTTGTTTCAAATCTGAATATAATATCTAATAAATTTGTTTGTGAATGTAATGCTGTACTGTTTACGATTACATACCGTCTTAGAAACCACTTAGAATTGTGAGAAATTGAACTATAAATATATCTGCTAATTAAGTACCACATAGAAAAAAATTAAATTGTATCACAGGATTGTATTTTGCCAGAATCGAGGGAGCATGCGCGAACTTCAAGCGAATTATTTTGAAATCGTTCGAATGCATCCTCCATTCATCCAATTTCAAAGGGGGAATATTATATGGTGCGCTTTTCGTTATCGATTTGTACAAAATATTTTTTTTTATAACTGTTAATTACTGCCTGGAAGCATGGGAATGTGGCTTGCCGGGGTCGAGCAGCAGACACAAGACAATGGCGGGGTGGACTGGAAAATCCGCAAGTCCCGCAAGCAAGGTCAGGGTCGGCCAAGGAAGGGGTACGTGACCGGGAGAATATGGCCCTAAAATAGATGGAAGAGGGTCACGTGTGCACAAGGACCAACCATGAGAGAGGGTTTTGAGGAAGCAGAGAAAGAAGTCTGCGAACAAGAGAGTGGTCGAGAGATGAATTTGGACCGTCGGTGAGAGTGGTCAGGAAAAGTTGATCCTGAAAGATTTTGGTTCTGCATGTGGATCTCCGGTCTTCTGCGAATGCTGATGAGACAGATAGCCGCCAACGGGAGTCGACCCTGTCCGAGCTGCAGACCTGGTAAGTCGCGTTCCATGCTTCCGGGTATCGCGTCGGTTTGCCACGAGAAAAACCACGGTTAATCTTGAGAAAGGGAGGGGGTTACATGCATCCCTGGCAGGCTGGAGAGCTTTTCGTTTTGTATAAATTCTGAGAAAATGAATTATTGTTTTTTTTAATAACTAAATATTGCATTTCCCTTTCCTGCAACAACAATTCTTGCAGGTGGCGCCCAACAAATAGTTAATTTAACCGTAAGCTCACCACACCCTTCTCTCAAAAATAAAGATTACTTAAATGACACTCATTATAGAATACTCCTTAACTACTTCTCCAACAGAACCTTCCCAATCAAAATAAATAACCACATCTCCCAACCCCACCCCATCGATGCAGGAGTCCCCCAACGAAGCGTCATTGCCCCCTTTCCATACAACATCTTCTCCCACGATATTCCACAATATCCCGGCACAAGCACAATATTTTTCGCAGACGACATTGCCATCTCCTACCAAACCTCCTCTCTCACCTCCAATATCCAACATCTTCAGTCAGCGCTCCACCACCTAGAACGCTGGTCCAAACAATGGCGAATCAGCATAAATCCCACCAAATCAGTAAATTCACACTATCCAAAAATCCTCCTCCGCACATCCCTCTATATTTAAACGCCGAAATACCCACAAAAACAGAAACCACCTACCTAGGACTCCTCTTCGATTCAAACCTCTCTTGGAAACCCAACATTAAACACCTCCTCTCTAAAACTAACCTCAAATTCAGAACTTTATATCCTCTCCTAAACAGAAAATCCCCACTCACACTCAGCACAAAACGCCTAGTATATCTCTCCGTAATTCAACTAACCTGGTCCTACGCCTCATCCATACGGCGAGCAACAGCCAAAACCCATTCAGCCAAAATCCAAACAAAACAAAACATAATCCTTCGCACCATCACTAACCCTCCCTGGTACCTCAGAAATTCCACAATCCACCACAACATTAAACTTCCACAAGTCAACTCAATAATCACCAAATCCGTAACCACATTAATCAAAAAACCTTCAACCACCCTAACACCACGATCCAGCAATTCCATAGCAACCCCTCCAACGCACACGTTGCCTCAAGAGAAAACGACCTATGGACCACAATCTTACCCCAGAACTCTCTGGCACCTCCTACACACCCTATCCTCATACCCGCAGACCACACCTGCACATTCCATCCGTCCCATCAAATTCAAAATTACCAGCGACTCCTCATAACTCAACAATGTATGCCCCTCAGACACCCAAATTAAACGACAAGAAAAAATTTGCAAAATTATGTTTATTGCTGGATTAGCTTAGGTGCCAAGTTCCCAGGTTAATTATGTACAGAATTTTAATTGTGTATACTCTAATACTTTATGTAACAACAAATAATCTTAAGATAAAAGTTTTGTCTAATTAAAAAAACACCGGTGGAGATAATTTCACCAATTTCGTACACTTTATCTTTGCGACCAGAAAACTAACACCCAAAGGAGCGAGGGTGGTCGGAGGGAGATATTAAAATATACTAAAACATCCGATGTTTGAGTAGTTAAATTTTTTTAGGGATCAAAGAGATTGGGAGTTTTTACCGATGTTATCGGAGAATAATTTCAACCCGTTATAGCACCGCATTGGAGCATCCTTAGGGGGTGGAAGTGGACGCGCATAACAAGGAAATAACGCTAAATAACCGAGTCAAATCCAATGTACTCAATGTCGCTGTTTTTATTTATGTCAACGAGAGTAACGCGCGAGGAAGGCGGGATTTTTTGCGTCGAATAGATACAATGAGATTATTAAAATTTCTCTACACGATTACTAAGTATAATTTCCAACCCTTTCGGGATTTGGAGGGAAGCACACTAAAGGGTTGCGGGTGAGTTTCATTACATAAAAAAACTCAAAACAATCTAGATTTTTCTCAAATCATGAGTTATGAATGTCGCTGAGTTGAATTAGAACATTAAATTCGTTAGTTACCCCAGGTGCGGAGGTGGTCGGTGATGAAAATTTTGAAACATGCAATAAAGGTGGATATTTTCTCGAAAAAAATATTTTCTGGATTTATTAGATTGATACTATTTCTACTTCTTACGGTATTGGAAGGAAGCACTGTTAGCTTTAGGGATGGCGGGGACTAAAAGAAAAAAAACCGCGAGAAGTAAGTTATCGAGGTTATGGGTGTCCCGGAATTTATTTAACAAAACCTGCGCAACGCGCGGAGAAGGGTGGGAATGGAAGGGGACGGGCGGACGTGGGTGTTGGTAGAAATGTTAAAAAAATCACTCGATATTTGCGTCGAATAAATATTTTTTTCGATTTCAATGTTTTTTATTATATCAAGAGTAAATTTGCAACGCCTATCGGCTTAGGAGGAGGGAACCACAAAGGGTTGAGCTCCATTACATAAAAAGAACGCGACAAAACCGAGATAGGAGTGGAATACAAGGTTATGGATGCCACTGAGATTAATCATTCAACTTGTAGTTTAACATCCACTGGTGGGGCGGAAAAGAGGTAGAACATCGCTAACCTTCTAAACGGTCGACATTTGAGTCCAATATTTTTTTTCCATGTCATGAAAATTTATCATATTTAGGTAGATATTCTATGTGCTTATTTTAAACCCCTATCGTCATGGAAGGTAAGACGGGGGTTGAAATATAAAAAATATATCCGGCCTTGTATTGAATAAAAATACTTTTTGTTTAAGCGGGGGTGGAAATTTTAAAAATTTCCCAACGCCGTAATATTTGTGGAATGAAACCATTTCACGAATGGGAGGTGAACACATTTAGGGATAGAGGTCGAGTTGTGTTACATTAAAATAACGCAAAAACTACCTAGATGGAAGACAAATCGGGTTTAAGGATAAATGACATCTTGGGCAACGCCGGGAACCCAGCTAATTTTTAGAGGGAGACAAAAAATTAAATGAGAGAAGACTCCTGCAAATTATAAGTGAAAGGAAGAAGAAGCAGGTAGAGAACGCAGTGAGACGGGACTGCGAACGTATGAAAAGACTAGTCACGAGGTAAGAATTGAGCAGACAGGAGGTAATAGCTGATATCAAGATAGCGGAAAATTAACTAAGACGCAAATGACGGAAGACGGAGAAAAGGCTACCACGTGAAAACAAGCCTATCTGAATAACACTAATTCTGCTGCTGATGAATTGTGTAGTTAATGTTCAATTGCTCAAAATAGTTTTAAATAAAATCAATGACAAGTTTAATTGTAATAATTTCGACGCCGTGTAATACCAATCAAGTACAAAGTTACGTACAAATGTTACAAGTGTGTACGTACCTCATTTTAGTAACGTTGATTATAACACTAATTTAGACGTTCTAGTGTAGCATGCAGGAAACGGAAGCAGAGCTTTGGTTTGCTATCAATATAGGTTTTTTAATTAATCTTCATGATCTTCAAGAATTTCGATTTGTGAACGTCCTTTGAAGAATTGTGCAGAGCGACGACTGTAAAGAAACATTATGAACAAATATTTGTACTGTAATAGTTTAAATAATGCAGTAATTTGTTTACATATGTAAGTTTTAATTGAATCATTCTACAACATATTGAAAGCAAATACTTAACTAATTTTATTGAAATGTAATGTAGTGGTGAAGACGTTAACCAGAACAAATCATATGTTTGCTTATATCCTATAAATAATAATAGTATTAACAAATTATCAAATCAACTACGTACCTCTACGGCTGCGTTTTTAGCACCAGCCTGCAGGATCACAGAAAAGTCACAGGTCTTCGAATTATTCTCTTCAGTAACTCCCAACAGGTAAGCAGCCCTCCTTCACATCATCAAGCTTTCGAAGAATTCCTCCGCACACCATCTGAAAGGGCCACACTTGTAACATCTGCCAGAGACTTATATCAATATTACTGCAATTATAATGGTCCTTTCATTTAAATTCAACGGAGTGAAGCTCCACACGGCCACAAATCTGTTCTAACTAGTTGTTATCTGAGTATACATTTTCACAACGCACTTATAAACAAAATTTCGCTCACGATCCGCAGTTGTATGCGGACGGAAGTAAACAAACGTTACGCTCCGATCGTCTACGAGTCGCAGAAAGAGTTCAAAACCGGCAACTCGTAGATAAAATTCGAATAAATCATCAAATCCATCGAGAATCAACATCATCACTTCTCACCACCAGCTACATGAGGGAGGAGGACCCGGATCCACCCCCACACAACAGTGAAAACTTCGAGACCTTCTACTCTCAAGATCAACCAACTCCAAAAGTGATAAGTGTTAAACTACAATCATGTGCTCAACCGTGTGAAATCAACAGTGATCCTACCACAACTTCATCTCCAACGACACACAGTGACCAAGACATACCCGCTTCACCCGTTCTACAATCCTCCATTCACAAACGTCGCAAAATGTTTCCTCCAGCCACTAATATTAACAATAGTGAAAAAAGTGCACATACAACATCCCAAGCTCCATTTCCTCCCCAAACAATTATCTCTGCACATAAGGGTGGAAAAATAAACGGTGCAACAAATCATTCTACCACCATAAGTAACAACAGTGACTATGGTGAATCCCTTTCCCCATTTTCCTCACCTAATAGATTCGTTCTACTACAGGACATGGAAACTGAAGATCAAGAACCTCCCATTCCAACTCACCAAATTCCAAAAGTTAAACCTCCTCCTATATTCATCACCAACACAAACGATATAAACCTACTCATAAAGAACTTAAAACCAATATGCTCCTCCCCATTCTCCTACCATGCAGAGGAAAAAAAAATTAAACTTAATCTGCAAACACCTGAAGATTTTAGATCTACCTTTAAATACCTAATCGATAAAAAAGCTACGTTTCATACCTATCAAATAAAAAGTGAAAAAACTTTAGAGTAGTAGTAAGAGGACTTCACCACTTATCAGATAAAAATAGTATTAAATATGAACTCATTGCCCTAGGTTACAGTCCAGTGTCAATAACCCCAGTAATCCATCCAGTTACTAAATCCAATCTTCCTCTATTTTTTGTAGACCTTTCCCCTAACCCAATCAACCCAACTATATATAACGTAAAATCTCTATACTTCTCAAAAATCCAGGTCGAATCCCCCAAGCCTAAAAGATATATAGTTCAGTGTCATAACTGTCAAGACTTCGGTCATACTCGCAATTATTGCAATCATCCCCCCAAATGCATCCGATGCCAAGAAACCCATTCTTCTACCACATGCCCTCTTCCCAAATCGACCCCACCCTCTTGTGCCAACTGCCAAGGTCCACATCCAGCCAATTACAGAGGTTGTTCATATTACAAAAACTTACAAACTAATCTGAACCAGAAATTCCGCACAAACATTCCACCCCTTAACCTCACAAATAAAAACATCAGCAAAGACAATCCTACTCCAACTCCTTCCGGCACTTCCCCCTCTCACACCCCTCCCCAACAACTGTACTCTGACGTACTAAGAAATAAATACCCCACTTCCTCCTCACCAAACCAAGAAAACACTGCTTGCCATCCACCTAGCAACGAATTCAATATCCTCAACACCATTTGCACAAAAATCGACAGCCTAATCTCAGCCATCACTCCGCTTCTCAATATCCTGGCTACTATCCTCCCCAAACTTCTCAACTCCAAATAATGCCCTCTCCGAACACTGCCCCCCATTCTCCCCCACTAAATATTTGTACCTGGAACGCCTGCAGCCTAAACAATAAATTCCACGAACTGTCTTATTTCGTTATACAGTATAATATTGACATTCTCTTAATCTCCGAAACAAAAATGACTCCTTCACTCAATTTCTTTCTTCCTAATTATATTACCTACAGATCTGACCATCCCTCTAATACTCGAAAAGGAGGATCTGCTATCCTAATCAAAAAGACTATTCCTCATTATCCCATCCCAACTAACTCTTCCATCGAACAACAACTAAGTGCAATAACTGTCCAACTTCCAAACAACAAAAAATTACCCTAGTTGCCTACTATTCCTCTCCTAATTATAAAATAGATTACAACCAATATAGCCACTGTTTCAGTCCTCTTCCCTCTTCTTTCATAATTGGAGGCGACTTCAATTCCAAACACGTGATGTTTGGTTCTAGGATTTACTCACCAAGAGGTATTATCCTTAATAACTACATCACTAGCAAACAATTAACTCCCTTCTTTACTAATGAACCCACCTATTATCCGACTAATAACGCTTCCCCAGATGTACTGGACTTCTTCATATGTAAGAAGTCTAGACTTCTTCTCTCGAATATTTACGTCTTAAACGAGCTATCCTCTGATTACCTTCCTGTCATAGCATCCTTATCCATAAAATATAATTCACTATTCTTTCCACATATCATAAACAACAGAATTAATTGGAACTTTTATAAAGACTTAATCCACAACAGACTTCAAATCCCTAATTTACTAAAAAGCGAAACAGAAATCAACGCTGCTGTTTCCATTTTAACCTCCATAATTAGATCGGCTATAAAGGAATCATCCTTAACCCTTCCCCCAAAGCCACCCTATTCCCAAGCCAATAATATTGAACTGAATTCCCTCCTCTCCTTCAAAAAATTCATCCGAAATAGATGGATAGAAACAAAATACCCCTGTTATAAAACAACCCTCAACCTAATTTCCAAAAAAATAAAAAATAAACTCAAAGATATCAATAATCATTTATATATCCAAAAAATGTCCCAACTCAACACCTCAGACTGCTCCCTCTGGAAAAAAGCCAAATACCTTCTCAAAGAAAAATCCTGTATTCCGCCATTACTTCACAACTCCATTTGGTTTTCCTCTCCGCAGCAAAAAGCCAACCTTTTTGGTAAACTTCTTTCTACTCAGTTTAAACATTTTCCGTCTTCCAATCCTACACTTGACAGTCTTATTCACAACTCACTGTCAACCGCCAAAAAAGAGCTAAATCCTCCACCCCTATTCACCTTGAATGAAGTAGTGAAAACAATTTCGAAGTTAAAAAAAAACAGCTCCCGGAAACGACCTAATCAACTCAAACCACCTCAAACATCTTCCCAAAAGAGCCCTTGTCCTACTAACAAACATATATAACGCAATACTAATAACCTCAAAAATTCCAAATGACTGGAAATTAGCTACAATAATAATGATTAATAAACCTGACAAGCTAAAATCCAATCCACCAACTATAGACCAATCAGCCTTCTCCCTATACTTTCTAAAGTCTTCAAAAAACTCCTCCTGCCCAGACTTAAAAACCAACTTTCCCACCTTATACCCAACCAACAATTTGGCTTTCGGAACAATCACTCCTGTCCCCAACTGATCAACACCCTGACAGAAACGATCATCAACTCCTTTGAAGAAAAAAAGATTTGTATACCGACTTTCCTAGATTCCGAAAAAGCCTTCGATAAAGTTCACTACCCTTCACTCCTGTTTAAAATCAAACCCCACCTCTCCCATCACTCCTTAAACCTTCTCTCCAATTACGTCACCAATCGATCCTACAGAGTTAAAATAGACAATTATTTCTCTCCACTACATCCTATACTCTCAGGCGTCCCACAAGGAAGTGTAATTGGTCCGTTCCTCTACTCCATCTACACCCACGACATTCCTATTATCCCCTCTACTACCACCTCAATATTCGCAGACGATATCGCTATCACTTCGCACTCTCATGACTTCCAAACCGCAACAAACCACCTTCAAACTTCCTTAAACCTTATTTCAATCTGGGCCAACGACTGGCGCATAGTCATCAATCCTTCCAAATCTGTAACCGTTCCCTTCTCCCTGAAAAGAAAAGGCTACGACCTATCAGTCACTATCAACAACTCCACCATCCCTACTAAATCTTCCCATAAATACCTCGGCTTAACCCTAGACTCCAAACTAACATGGTCCCTTCACACTTCCCATCTTAAAAAAATAATTCTCCACAGATTCCACAAGCTAAAACCATTACTGAACCCGAAATCTCCTTTATCCGTCACAACAAAAAAACTCCTTTACACATCCCTCATATATCTCCTCTGGTTTTATGCCTGCCATATTTGGGGTTCGGCCGCTACCACCCACATAAATAAAATTCAAATATCGCAAAATAAAATTCTCCGCTTTATAACTAACTGTCCCTGGTACGTTACTAACTCTAGAATCCACAATGACCTTAATATTCTCTCAACCCAAAAAACTATAATTCAGACCGCCCTAATCCAACGTCATAGAAATCTCCACAACTTCAATTCCATTATCTCAAATACAGAATCCCATCCTCCTCCACCTAAACCTCTCAGAAGGTTAAAAAGAAAAAGACAAATTGACCTGGCAACCAGAGCAAATTAACACACGCATGTATGACTATGTATGTGTATAATATGTATATGTGTATGTATGTGTATATAGGTATGAGTGTGTGTGTTTGTATATATATATTTATAGATAAATAAATAATTCATAACTTCCTCAACTACTCACTCAAGAAGCAAGGACATTTCTTCAAGATAATTGTAACATGTTAATGTCTTCAAAATTATATCTCAATTGTAATATCTTAGGATTAAAAAATTTTCTGTTTATTAAATAAAAAAAAAAACTTATAAACAAAATAAATTTTAATAATATATCTTCTTTCTTGAAGCTCGGGATTGTCTCTCGTTTTATATGTCCGTGAAATCTCTTTTTGACGATGAACTGAAGAAGGCCACATTAATCTTGAAGTGTCCCAAAATCTACGGAATTCAGTTGGCATGACGAATATTTCGAAGCGGTGATCCGTGTTCTTGTGTGTCACGTTCGTGGATTCAGGACGCATCTTCGTCAAATGTTGTATGTGAATAATTACCAAATATATGGTGAAATAGGAACGACAAAATCTTCCGGTCAATATTCCATATGTACGTAAACGTTTCATTGTAAATAATAATTGTAAAAGATTTTGTATGTAGAAGCAGAAGTGTTATATATTAAAAAAAGGTTTTTAATGATTTTATTAAATTATCCGAATATTAAGAATACTTAATAATTAATATGACATCTATGAGTTGATTATTAAAACATAACCATTGTTCGTTGTTTTTTCTTTTATAATTCGGCACTTCAAATGTAATAAATGCAATAAGAGATGTAAGTTTTAATCTCTCAATCCTCGGACTCCAATATTCATTCAAGAAGTATGCGCAGAATTGATTCTTTATTCTATGGGTTTCTATTTTAACCAGTTTCCCATTTGTGCTTCCTATAGTTGCCAAATATTGCGTATATTTTTGCATGTAATAACACAAATACAATGAAATTTTTTTGTAATATATTAATCAGATATATAATATAGTCTCTTCGGGTATATATACTTTGAACAGGAATAATTTCACTCTGTTTCCTTATATAATAATTAGTTTCATGTCGATTCTACCCTGAAGTACAAGATAAATCTTTCCTGAATATCATGTATATTTCTTCGTCGTCACTATATCAACATAGGAATAAAATCATATTAAAATATTGATATTACATTTTCTGATAATTTGGCTTTACTCTGGAAATATAAGTAAAGAGAAAAAATAAAAATTTAAGTAAGAGAAACTTATGAGTTTTCGGGACTAAATCCTAGAAATGCAAATGTCAATATTACATAAACGAGAGGTCATAAATTCTCCTTACACTCTCTCAAAAACATAGCAAATCAATTAGTAACTTGAAATCTAATAAAATGTAACTATATCTTATGTATGCCATTAATGTTAAGGAAACACGAAACTAATCTTGCGAAAATCACAAATACGGCCACTTTTCATTCCGGCCGTGCAACGTTACACATCTAATCTTGCAACTAGCCGAGCACGATCTTGTTTACAATCTGCTACGGGTTATAGACAGCGACCCAGGCCGCTTAAACCGCAAGCTATCGGACCCGCAATTCATCGTTTTACATCGCAGAAGAAACCAACAGAAATTATTACAAATCATCGAGAATCACAACTACTACATCCAAGGGGTCACCCCCACACGACAAATCATCGAGTCTACACCATCTAAATGGACGTCGTAGACGACGTCACAGAAGATCAACACGCCGCCTCGTCCCACATCATCTTCAGTCTTCAATCTGCAACCAGGAAATCAGCTGCCCATCCAGAATCCGCACAGCAAGAACATCAAATCAGCAAAATACAGGACCCGTCTACACATCACCACATCGAACAACCAGCCGCCATCATGGACTTCTCCGACGACGATACAGTGAGTGCGTTAAGTGCCGAATCAACGGAATATCCTTCCACCCCTTTCTCCCCCCAAATCCAAACAAAAACAAAAAAGCGGAAAACCGCTAACAATCTATCCAGCCTCCATTCCACTAGTGCAAACTCGTCTTCCAAAACCATATCAAGCACACCATTCACCACCACTAACAGGTTTGAACTGTTACAAAACCTTGACGACGAACCTACAATTAACCAAACCTCTATAGATACTCCCAAAAAACCACCTCCAATCTTCATCAATAATACAGATTATATAAACATAATGCTCCAACAAATGAAATCAATCTGTGCTTCGCCCTTTACCTTTATCATGCAGGATCAATAACTCAAACTAAAAACCAGCACCATCCCAGATTTTAGAAACGCCATAACCTATCTCCAAAATAACAACGACGAATTTTATACTTTTCAAATAAAATCAGAGAGAAACTTCCGCGTTGTACTGAGGGGCATACATCCAAAAGCCGACCAAAACATAATCATTTCAGAACTGAAAGAACTGGGATACTCCCCTACACAACTCCTTCCAGTAAGGCACCCCATCACCAAAATTGAACTCCCCTTATTCTTTCTCGACCTTCTCCCCGACACCAAATACCACACCATTTACAACCTTACCCACCAATATCATTGCCAAATTAAAGTTTAACCTCCCAAACCAAAAAAATTCATCCCACAGTGCCTCCGATGCCATTAATATGGTCATACAAAAAACTACTGCTTTCATCCCCCCCGATGCGTGCGCTGTGATACCAACCACCCATCCACCAAATGCCCAATCCCAAAAACCACTCCACCCGTATGCATAAACTGCCGTTGTAACCATACGGCAATCTACAAAGGCTGCCCAATATTCAAATCTCTCCAATCATCCTACACAAAACCTATCACAACCAATTTGCCTGCACTTCAAAAACCACAGCAACCACATCTCCTCAGTGCACAAACTCCTCCCTCAACATCCCAAACTCCACAAAGCAACACTGGCGCTAAATCCTACGCCAATATCGTCAAACAAACTCACCCCACTTACACCCCAAGAATCCCACTATAAACAAATGCTGACTCGCCTAACCAAAATAACCTTCTCCACTCCTTGTGTTCTAAAATAGACAACCTCATCTCCATCATCACAACTTTAATCCAATTCCTAACCACAATACTCCCGAAGCTAATGGACACCCAAAAATGACGCATCCTCTCCCACAATACCTTACCATATGCACTTGGAACGCCCGAGGAGCTACCAATAAATACCACGAAATTAACCTTTTCTTACAGAAAAACATCGACCTCCTGCTATTAACCGAATCGAAACTCATCCCCACACATCCTTACAACTTCCCAAATTATAAAACCTACAGAGCCGACCATCCCAGCTCCTCCAGAAAAGGCGGTTCTGCAATACTAATCAAAAGCTCTATAAACCAAAACCAACTGCCTTCCATAGCCCTTCCAGATCTGCAACTAACTCAAATAACACTCAACACAACCACTAACATCCACATTAACATCTCCTCATTCTACTCTCCTCCAGCCAACCAAATAATATCTGACACCTGGAAAAAGCTACTCTCCTCCTGCGTCTCTCCCTACATAATAGGAGGAGATTACAACACTATACACCCTAACTTCGGATCCAGACCTTCCAATACCAGAGGTAAAGACCTCGACTACATCCTATCCAAACTCCATATCCAAATAATACATCTAACCGAACCAACTTACTACCCAGATAGCCTCAAATCACCAGACATACTAGACTTCTTCATCTGCCACAAAACCACTCAATACCTTTCCAACCCACAAATACTCCATGAACCTACCAGTCATAGCACAGCTAAATCTATCCCTTCCTCCCAATACCACCAATCACAGACCCAATAACACATTCACTAACTGGATCCACTTCTCTCAAATAATAGAAAAACTAACAATCCTCAATATCCCACTGAAGACGCCCTCAGACATAGACTTAGCCCTAAATCATTTAGAATCTATCATCCTCACCTCTGCCGCTATAGCCTCCCACAAAAACCACCAAAACCCCACCCAAAAAACCCACACCAAAACCAAATTGAAAACCTACTCCAAGAGAAAAAAGCTTTGCGAAAACAATGGTACTACACCAAAAATCACACAGTCAAACGCCAATACAATGACGTCACCAGACAACTACAAAAACTACTAAAAGACACCAGCGACTCCAAACATTACAACTACCTTCAACAACTCAACGCAGCTGACAAATCACTATGGCAAAAAACTAAATATCTGACCAAAAAGAAAACTGACATCCCCCACTTAAAAAAGACAACCAATGGCACACCGCCCCCTCACAAAAAGCGAACATATTCGCCCAAATATTGACTAACCAATTTTCCCCAAACTCCTCCTTTTGCACCAATCACAATCACACCATAGCAACAAAATTCCAGCAGCCCCTACAAATAACCCACCTCCCTAAACTTTTCACCCCTTCCCAAATCAAAACCGCAATAAAAAAATTAAAAAACAAAGCCTCCCCAGGACATGACCACATTACCAACCGCCATCTAAAACATCTCCCCCAATAAACAATAATCCTAATCACCTATATCTTCAACGCCATCCTCAGAACCACCTACTACCCAACCAAAAAGAAACATGCTACCATAATCATGTTACCAAAACCCAACAAACCAAAATCCCACCCTGAAAATTACCGACCAATAAGTCTCCTTCCTACAATCTCCAAACTATTTGAAAAATTACTTCTCCCTCATCTAATAAACCAACTCTCCTTCCTAGTTCCTGACACACAATACGGTTTTAGTCCAAAACATTCCTGCTGCCATCAATATACTCCCTCTCCAACCTCATAAACAACTCCTTCGAACAACGTAAATCCTGTATCACCACTTTATTATGTTATGTTAATTGCTGGATAAACTCAAGTGCCAAGTTCCCAGGTTAATAATGTACATAATTTTAATTGTATATACTCTAATATTTTATGAAACAACAAATAATCGTAAGATAAAAGTTTTGTCTAATTAATCACAAAAAAATACGGAAATAATCTTGCGTAAACAATACAAGTAAACGTGGGCTTAATAAAGTAAATAGCTCTAATTCTTAGAGAAGTTTTGATAAATATTAAACGGTCAGAGCTGTAATATGAGAAATTATAATGGTAAATATTTCCCAGATTAATGTAAACAGTTCTACTTCTACACAGTAAATCAATAAAATTTATAGCTACATGAAGTGCGGAGTGAATATAATATAAACAGAGACTATTATTATATATCTATATGATACTATTTAAAACCAATTATTACAGAGAATTCGAGATAATTTACAGTCTATGATGAAGTTACGGACAAATGTTACAAGTGTGGACATACCTGGTTTCTCTTAGTTATCAGCGTCCACGTGTAGATCTTAGCGATGTAGATGATTTATATGTACTGATGATCTGTGTAATTATCATCGTAACTGCTGATTAGAATTAGGGTAAATTTTTCATCTAACAGCCGAGATGAATTGTACGTCGCAGCGCCCCCTGTAAATTAATATTTTTTCATTAAATAAGTATATTGTTTCTGATTATCAACAATTATTAAACCTTTTACAGCAAGTCGACGTATCTTGAACGCGTACTTTAACATGACGATGTGGTTTTGTCGAAATAAAACTTGTGGCTCATTTCTTCTCGATTATAACCTGCCTATCAGAATAACACTAATGCTGCTGCTGATGAAGTGCGTAGTGAATGTAATTGATACATCTCCTAATGTTCAATTGCTCAGACGCCGAGTAATACTAATCCAGTACGAAGTTACGGACATACGTTACAAGTGTGGACGTACCTCATTTAGTAGCGTGGATTATGACACTAATATAGACGTTCTGGTGTAGCATGGAGCAAATCGAAGCTGAGCTTGGAATTAATCTTCACGATCTTCAAAAATTTCGATTTGTGAACGTCATGTGAAGAATTGTGCAGAGCGATGACTGTAAAGAAACAATATGAATAAATAGTTGTGCTGTAATAGTTTAAATAATTGAATAATATGGTTGCATATGGAAGTTTAAACTTAAACATTCTACAACATATTAAAATCAAATATTTAATGAATTTTCTTGAATTGTAGTGTAGCAGTGAAAACACTTACAATAGCAATTCATCATATATATCATATAATTTAAATAATAATAGTAGTCATAAAATAGTATTAAGTTAACTACGTACCACATTTACGGCTGCGTTTTTAGCACCAGCCTGCAGGATCACAGACGTCACTGGTCTTCGAATTATTCTCTTCAGTAACTCCCAACAGGTAAGCAGCCCTCCTTCACATCATCAAGCTTTCGAAGAATTCCTCCGCACACCACCTGAAAGGGCCACACTTGTAACATCTGCCAGAGACTTATATCAATATTACTGCAATTTTCATGGATATTTCATTTAAATTCAACGGAGTGAAGCTCCACACGGTCACTAATCTGATCTAACTACTTGTGATCTGAGTATACATTTTCACAACGCACTTATCATAAACAAAATAAATTTTTATAATATATCTTCTTTCTTGAATTTCGGGATTGTCTCTTGTCTTATATGTCCGTGAAATTTCTTTTAGACGATGAACTGAAGAAGGTGATGTTAATCTTGAAGTGTCCCCAAAATCTACGGAATTCAGTTGGCATGACGAATATTTCGAAGCGGTGATCCGTGTTCTTGTGTGTCACGTTCGTGGATTCAAGACGCATCTTCGTCAACTGTTGTATGTGAATAATTACCAAATATATGGTGGAATAGAAACAACAAAGTCTTTAGGAAAATATTCCATACAAATTTAGACGTTGCATTGTAAATAGTAATTGTAAAAGATTTCGCGTGTAGAAGCAGAACTTTTATATTTAAAACTTCCAATATTATAGAACGGATTGTAATGAAATTATTCGAATACTCCGTAATTAATATGACATATAAATGGCAATTATTAAAAACATAATCATTTATTTCTTCTTATCCTCATTCTCCATTCAACTGCAATAAAACTGGAGATGTAAGTATTTTTCTATCCATCAAACGCAAATATTCATTTTAGTAAAATACGCATAATTGATTCCATAATCTAAGGGTACCGATCGTTACCACTTTCCCATTTGTTCCTCCTATCGTTGCATCTATTGCGTATATTTATGCATTTAAACCCATAAATACAATGAAAAGTTACTTTGTTCACGAATAGGGTCACTCTTTTTCCTTATTAAAAATCTTTTTTGTCACTTCTACCCTGCAGCTTAAGAATTTTTTATATTTCTTGAAATCAACATAACTTTAAATATAATTATTTATTTAATTCGATATTCCTCATTCTGATAACTGCTCTTTTCATCCAATTATACTAGAGCTGCTAATTTCAAGTAACAATCTGCAAATAAATTTTTAGCAATATCCACAGTATTGAAATATTACATAACGTTCACGTGACTGAAACTAAGGAGGTTTCTGGACTAGGCAGCAGAAAAATGAATAACTTGAAAAAACTATTAAAATGTAATTATATCAAACGAATAACTTTAGCAAATGTCACAATGTCAATTATAAATAAGTCCAAGTATTGATTCTGCTTTGACTGTTATTTAGTTTATCACCAGTTATCAATTGTAAGTAATATCCTTTCTGACTTTACCTATTTCCTAAACAGAGAACTAATGGAACTAATATAATCTTAGCTAATCTAATCAATTTCAACTTTATTTGGTTGAGATCAATTGCGTTTATTTACGTATTAATACTGAGAAATTATTCGATAAAATTCACTGAAGTTAAACGTTTTATTCATTTTTTTCATTCCTAATAATAATACCAGCATGTTGCTCACAAATGATATTTGCTATATCATTACTCATTAAACTGTATTCCTGGATTGACATTTACTACCATTATATATTACGAACACTTAAATAAAGAAAATAGCCCTAATTCGTAACGAAATCCTGGCATAAATATTAAAGTGTCAGAGTTGTAATATGAGAAATTATAATGGTAAATACTTCCCAGAATAATGTAAACAGTTCTACTTCTACACAGTAAATCTATGTAACTTATAGATACTTGAAGTGCGGAGTGAATATAATATAAACAGACACTACTTATATACACATCAATGTGATACTATTTAAAACCTAATATTACGGACAATTAGAGATAATTTACAGTCTATGATGAAGTTACGGACAAATGTTACAAGTGTGGACTTACCTGAGTTCTCATAGTTATCAGTGGCCACGAGTAGATCTTGGCGAGGTAGATGATTTATATGTACTGAGGATTTATAAAAAGCATCGTAACTGCTGAGTAGAATTAGTACGATATTCAAGTTAAGGTAAGTTTTTCATTTAACTGCTGCGATGAATTGGAAGTCGTAGCGAACCTGGAAATTAAGATTATATAATTAGATAAGTATATTCTGTTTAATTAACAGGAATGCCCAATCCCAAAAACCACTCCACCCGTATGCACAAACTGCCGTGGTAAGCATACGGCAAACTACAAAGGCTGCCCAATATTCTAATCTCTCCAATCAACCTGCACAAAACCTATCCCAACCAATTCGCCTGCACTTCAAAGACCACAGCAACCCCATCTCCTCAGTCCACAAACTCTTCTCTCTACATCCCAAACTCCACAAAGCAACACTGGCGCTACATCCTACGCCAACATCGTCAAACAAACTCACCCCACTTACATCCCAAGAACTTCACAACAAACAAATGCTGACTCGCCAAACCAAAATAACCTGCTCTTCTCCTTGTATTCTAAAATAGACAACCTCATCTCCATCATCATACCTTTAATCCAATTCCTAACCACAATAATCCCCAAGCTAATGGACACCCAAAAATGACGCATCCTCCCCCACAATACCTTACCATATGCACTTGGAACGCCAGTGGAGCTACCAATAAATACCACGTAATTAAACTTTTCCTACAAAAAAACAACATTGATCTCCTGCTATTAACCGAAACAAAACTCATCCGCACACAGCCTTATAACATCCCAAATTATAAAACCTACAGACGACCAACTGCCTTCTATATCCTTCCTAGATCTGCAACTAACTCAAATAACACTCAACACAACCACTCACATCCACATTAACATCTCTTCATTCTACTTAGCTCCAACCAACCAAATCACATCTGACACCTGTAAAAAGCTACTCTCCTCCTGCGTTTTTCCCTACATAATAGGAAGAGATTAAAACGCCAAACACCCGAACTTCGGATCCAGAACTTCCAATACAAGAGGTAAAGGCCTTAACTACATCCTCTCTAAACTCCATATCCAAATTACACATCCTACCGAGCCAACTTACTACCCAAACTGCCTCAAATCACCAGAAATACTAGACTTCATCTGCCACAATACCACTCAATACCTTTCCAACGCACAAATACTCCATGAACCTACCAGTCATAGCACAGCTAAATCTATCCTTTCCTCCCAATACCACCAATCACATTCCACTTCTCTCAAATAATAGAAAATCTAACAATCCTCAATATCCAACTGAAGACGCCCTCAGACATAAACTTAGCCCTAAATCATTTACAATCTATCATCCTCACTTCTGCCGCTATAGCTTCCCACCAAAATGCACCAAAACCCCACCCAAAAAACCCACACGAAAACCAAATTGAAAACCTACTCAAAGAGAAAAAATCTTTGCGAAAACAATGGTACAATACCAAAAATCTCAAAGTCAAACGCCAATACAACGACGCCACCGTACAACTACAAAAACTACTAAAAGAAACCAGCGACTCGAAACATTACAACTACCTTCAACAACTAAACGCAGCTGACAAATCACTATGCCAAAAAACTAAATATCTGACCAAAAAGAAAACTGACATCCCCCACTTAAAAAAGACAACCAATGGCACACCGCCCCCTCATAAAAAGCGAACATATTCGCCGAAATATTGACTAACCAATTTTCCCCAAACTCCTCCTTTTACACCAATCACAATCACACCATAGCAACAAAATTCCAGCAGCCCCTACAATTAACTCCCCTCCCTAAACTTTTCACCCCTTCCCAAATCAAAACCGCAATAAAAAACTAAAAAACAAAGCCTTCCCAGGACATGACCACATCACCAACCGCCATCTAAAAGACAATAATCCTAATCACCTATATCTTCGATGCCATCCTTAGAACCACTTACTACTCAACCAAATGGAAACATGCCACCATAATCATGTTACCGAAACCCAACAAACCAAAATCCCACCCTGAAAATTACCGACCAATAAGTCTCCTTCCTACAATCTCCAAACTATTTGAAAAATTACTATTCCCTCATTTAATCAACCAACTCTCCTTCCTAGTTCCTGACACAATACGGTTTTCGTACAAAACATTCCTGCTGCCATCATTTATACTCCCATAAACAACTCATTCGAACAATGCAAATGCTGTATCACCACTTTTATTGACATAGAAAAAGCGTTTGACAAAATTCATCACCTTTCCCTTATGGTGCGCTTTTCGTTATCGATTTGTACAAAATATTTTTTTTTATAACTGTTAATTACTGCCTGGAAGCATGGGAATGTGGCTTGCCGGGGTCGAGCAGCAGACACAATACAATGGCGGGGTGGACTGGAAAATCCGCAAGTCCCGCAAGCAAGGTCAGGGTCGGCCAAGGAAGGGGTACGTGACCGGGAGAATATGGCCCTAAAATAGATGGAAGAGGGTCACGTGTGCACAAGGACCAACCAGGAGAGAGGGTTTTGAGGAGGCAGAGAAAGAAGTCTGCGAACAAGAGAGTGGTCGAGAGATGAATTTGGACCGTCGGTGAGAGTGGTCAGGGATAGTTGATCCTGAAAGATTTTGGTTCTGCACGTGGGTCTCCGGTCTTCTGCGAATGCTGATGAGACAGATAGCCGCCAACGGGAGTCGACCCTGTCCGAGCTGCAGACCCGGTAAGTCGCGTTCCATGCTTCCGGGTATCGCGTCGGTTTGCCACGAGAAAAACCACGGTTAATCTTGAGAAAGGGAGGGGGTTACATGCATCCCTGGCAGGCTGGATAGCTTTTCGTTTTGTATAAATTCTGAGAAAATGAATTATTGTTTTTTTTAATAACTAAATATTGCATTTCCATTTCCTGCAAGAACAATTCTTGCAGGTGGCGCCCAACAAATAGTTAATTTAACCGTAAGCTCACCACATATAAAATGGCGCCCAACGTAGGGCACGAAGAAGTGGCAAACTGGAGCGATACTACGGGGACAGGATTAGCGGATTATATACACTTGCTAGTCAGCCATTCAAGCAGAAATTCAGGACTTGATTATTTTAACGTGTATTTTGGGGGAATAATTTTGTAATATGTATTTTGCGGGAATTTAGTTTTCGGGCAATACGTTCCAGGCTGGAGATGCAGGTGTTTAGACGCGGACCATTTATTTTAATTTCTAGCGTTGAGTAGAGCAGGAGTTTTTTTTTGATAGGATAAGCGTTAATTCGATAAATTTTGGGATTTCTTTTGTTATCTAATGTGGAGTGGAGCCTGAGGTCTATATGTTTAATGTTAAGTTGTGTGAATTTTGAGCTGTTTTCTTTATCGTTTATGTTAGTTTGTTAGAGAAATTGTTCGTGTAAAATAGAAACGGAGTTCTTCTGATTATTTCGTCTGGTTGTTCATGAAGCTTAGGAGCGGAATGGATACGTTACAAAGGGAATTAAGCACGGATGAGCAGACGGAGGGTAGTTCCGAGAATTTAGGGAGCCAGGCAAGCAGGGGTTTTCCTGGAACCAATGGTACAAAAGAAAACCAGTTTTTATTCGAATCTATGATTGCGCAATTGATGCAAGCCTTTCAAAATAGTCAGACTAATTTACAGGAACAGATTCAAAATAGTCAGGCTAATTTACAGGAACAGATTCAAAGGAATAGTGACGAAACTAACAAGGGGTTTAACATATTGCAGGCCCAGATTAAAGGCTGTCAAGAAGCAACTGAGAATAAGTTTAGGGAGATCAGTAGTGAGATTCAGGAGCAGGTCCAAATATTCACGGAAAGAAATCGAGTTCAATGGAACCAGTTACAAAGTCAAAGCGATACAATTAATGAAAAATGCGCGCGTATAAGTCATGAAGGGCAGGAAAGGACAGAGGATTTTGAAAAATTAGTTGAAACAGGCTTAGGCAAAAACGTAGAACAGGTCGCCGAACAAAAAACCGAAGTAGCCGATTTGGCTAATAAGGAGCGCCAAAGTCTTGCACACAGATTAGACGAAGTTGTTGTCGGGGCAGATGTAGAAATTAGGCGCGAAGAAACTGGGCAGGTGATTAATCGGCTAGTCAGTGAAGCAGAGGCAATTATGGAAGAGATGAACGAATGCACAATTGCGGCGAATATTGTTGATATTGAAGTAGACTTGTGGAAACAGTTGAGTTCCAAGGCCGTCAGTTTGTATATTAGGATTTCGGAAGCCAGTGAATTGGTAGTTCGCCGGGAAGGCTTAACCCAGCGATTAGAAATTACGCTGAAATTATTTCGGGGGCGAAGACGTCAGAACGGTCGGGAATTCTTAAACGGGCTAATGTTATATTGTTCCCAAAGACGAACGCCGGACCGTTTTAAATTAACTTCATTTATTCAGAAAATGGAGAGTAGTTACGCGTTTGATCCCGGCGGAAGTTCATTCTTGATGCTTCTTCATCGGAGAAATGACATGCTTAATAGGCTGAATTAAGAGCATGTAAACGTAATATATATAGACGCCAGATGTAGTCAAGTAAGTGGTAGTAACAGATAAGTGTAGCAGGTACAGAAGGGTGGCGGAAAATATTGTAATTAATTGTAGTTTTGTAGTAGATTAAGTATACTTAGGGATAGGGCCAGGTCAAAGATTGTGTGCTTGTTTGGTTGAATAATGAGTGTACCAGTAGCTGAAGCCTCGGACAGGAACCCGGAAGAGGCACTGTCGGCGGATAATCCTTTGCCTCCAGACATTGTGACAGGCTAGGCTCGCCAGAAGGATC
This sequence comes from Zhengitettix transpicula, assembly GCA_037074705.1. NCBI lineage: Eukaryota > Metazoa > Arthropoda > Insecta > Orthoptera > Tetrigidae > Zhengitettix > Zhengitettix transpicula. The sequence continues at coordinate 179,123,874 of CM073591.1, read as the reverse complement.
CAACCATCAAAGCATCGTCAGCGGCCGGCAGGATAATCCCAGGGCATGTGACTAATGCATGTTGGGCTTTGCGGACCCAGGAACCCGAGCTGTACGTGGTATCTGTTACCACGTTCTACTTTTCTTCAATTCGGCCTTGCTTGGTCACCTGTAAAACTGTCACTAAGGCTTTCTTGGCCAACCCTTGATTTTTCGACCCCAACAATGGTTATTAGGTTTCGAGGACTGAGAGTGTCTTTCATCTATGTTCTTCTTTCTTCTTATTTTCGCACCTTATGTAAAAGGAAGACGTGGCGGACCAACGACCAGATGCGCACAAGTGGAACGGGCGGACAACCACGACTACGCGATGCGGTTGCAACGGCGCGAAGTGGTACAGAAGCTAATGTGAGGTGTTTGTACATATAATGCAAGTGTCCGATGACCACAGACACAATAAAAGGGGGACGAGAAGTGACAAAGTTATAATTACGACAGACGCTAAAAAAAAGGTGATGTGTCGTGTTATCAAAAGACGCTCACAGGAGTGATTTTAAGGTTTAATTTAAGGAAAAAAAAAGGTGGATTAAATATTGAAAATGACATTCATAGTAATTAAAGGACGATTATGGAGGTTAATTAAAATTAAGTACTTATATTTAGGATGCGCTCAATTGTTAAATTAAGGGGTAGGCATTACGGACCGGTGCGCATATAATTAAAAGTAGTATGTGTAGGATACGAACAGTAATATGTGTAGATGTAAAATAATATAAAAGATCTAATATCAGATTAGGAGAAAATATATCTATAAGTAAATGCGTATCATTTTGCTATGGTTAGTTGTAAGGTAGTTATAGGTTTTATTTAATTATTCTCTTCGGTTGTAAGTTAGTTATAAGCTAGTGTTACAGATGTATATATTCCTACCTTTCGTTAATAAGTTAGCTGTAAGTTACTCTTAGATTTGTATATGATTCATCATTTCGTTGTTGAGTTAGTTGTAATTTTGTTTCAAATCTGAATATAATATCTAATAAATTTGTTTGTGAATGTAATGCTGTACTGTTTACGATTACATACCGTCTTAGAAACCACTTAGAATTGTGAGAAATTGAACTATAAATATATCTGCTAATTAAGTACCACATAGAAAAAAATTAAATTGTATCACAGGATTGTATTTTGCCAGAATCGAGGGAGCATGCGCGAACTTCAAGCGAATTATTTTGAAATCGTTCGAATGCATCCTCCATTCATCCAATTTCAAAGGGGGAATATTATATGGTGCGCTTTTCGTTATCGATTTGTACAAAATATTTTTTTTTATAACTGTTAATTACTGCCTGGAAGCATGGGAATGTGGCTTGCCGGGGTCGAGCAGCAGACACAAGACAATGGCGGGGTGGACTGGAAAATCCGCAAGTCCCGCAAGCAAGGTCAGGGTCGGCCAAGGAAGGGGTACGTGACCGGGAGAATATGGCCCTAAAATAGATGGAAGAGGGTCACGTGTGCACAAGGACCAACCATGAGAGAGGGTTTTGAGGAAGCAGAGAAAGAAGTCTGCGAACAAGAGAGTGGTCGAGAGATGAATTTGGACCGTCGGTGAGAGTGGTCAGGAAAAGTTGATCCTGAAAGATTTTGGTTCTGCATGTGGATCTCCGGTCTTCTGCGAATGCTGATGAGACAGATAGCCGCCAACGGGAGTCGACCCTGTCCGAGCTGCAGACCTGGTAAGTCGCGTTCCATGCTTCCGGGTATCGCGTCGGTTTGCCACGAGAAAAACCACGGTTAATCTTGAGAAAGAGAGGGGGTTACATGCATCCCTGGCAGGCTGGAGAGCTTTTCGTTTTGTATAAATTCTGAGAAAATGAATTATTGTTTTTTTTAATAACTAAATATTGCATTTCCCTTTCCTGCAACAACAATTCTTGCAGGTGGCGCCCAACAAATAGTTAATTTAACCGTAAGCTCACCACACCCTTCTCTCAAAAATAAAGATTACTTAAATGACACTCATTATAGAATACTCCTTAACTACTTCTCCAACAGAACCTTCCCAATCAAAATAAATAACCACATCTCCCAACCCCACCCCATCGATGCAGGAGTCCCCCAACGAAGCGTCATTGCCCCCTTTCCATACAACATCTTCTCCCACGATATTCCACAATATCCCGGCACAAGCACAATATTTTTCGCAGACGACATTGCCATCTCCTACCAAACCTCCTCTCTCACCTCCAATATCCAACATCTTCAGTCAGCGCTCCACCACCTAGAACGCTGGTCCAAACAATGGCGAATCAGCATAAATCCCACCAAATCAGTAAATTCACACTATCCAAAAATCCTCCTCCGCACATCCCTCTATATTTAAACGCCGAAATACCCACAAAAACAGAAACCACCTACCTAGGACTCCTCTTCGATTCAAACCTCTCTTGGAAACCCAACATTAAACACCTCCTCTCTAAAACTAACCTCAAATTCAGAACTTTATATCCTCTCCTAAACAGAAAATCCCCACTCACACTCAGCACAAAACGCCTAGTATATCTCTCCGTAATTCAACTAACCTGGTCCTACGCCTCATCCATACGGCGAGCAACAGCCAAAACCCATTCAGCCAAAATCCAAACAAAACAAAACATAATCCTTCGCACCATCACTAACCCTCCCTGGTACCTCAGAAATTCCACAATCCACCACAACATTAAACTTCCACAAGTCAACTCAATAATCACCAAATCCGTAACCACATTAATCAAAAAACCTTCAACCACCCTAACACCACGATCCAGCAATTCCATAGCAACCCCTCCAACGCACACGTTGCCTCAAGAGAAAACGACCTATGGACCACAATCTTCCCCCAGAACTCTCTGGCACCTCCTACACACCCTATCCTCATACCCGCAGACCACACCTACACATTCCATCCGTCCCATCAAATTCAAAATTACCAGCGACTCCTCATAACTCAACAATGTATGCCCCTCAGACACCCAAATTAAACGACAAGAAAAAATTTGCAAAATTATGTTTATTGCTGGATTAGCTTAGGTGCCAAGTTCCCAGGTTAATTATGTACAGAATTTTAATTGTGTATACTCTAATACTTTATGTAACAACAAATAATCTTAAGATAAAAGTTTTGTCTAATTAAAAAAACACCGGTGGAGATAATTTCACCAATTTCGTACACTTTATCTTTGCGACCAGAAAACTAACACCCAAAGGAGCGAGGGTGGTCGGAGGGAGATATTAAAATATACTAAAACATCCGATGTTTGAGTAGTTTAATTTTTTTAGGGATCAAAGAGATTGGGAGTTTTTACCGATGTTATCGGAGAATAATTTCAACCCGTTATAGCACCGCATTGGAGCATCCTTAGGGGGTGGAAGTGGACGCGCATAACAAGGAAATAACGCTAAATAACCGAGTCAAATCCAATGTACTCAATGTCGCTGTTTTTATTTATGTCAACGAGAGTAACGCGCGAGGAAGGCGGGATTTTTTGCGTCGAATAGATACAATGAGATTATTAAAATTTCTCTACACGATTACTAAGTATAATTTCCAACCCTTTCGGGATTTGGAGGGAAGCACACTAAAGGGTTGCGGATGAGTTTCATTACATAAAAAAACTCAAAACAATCTAGATTTTTCTCAAATCAAGAGTTATGAATGTCGCTGAGTTGAATTAGAACATTAAATTCGTTAGTTACCCCAGGTGCGGAGGTGGTCGGTGATGAAAATTTTGAAACATGCAATAAAGGTGGATATTTTCTCGAAAAAAATATTTTCTGGATTTATTAGATTGATACTATTTCTACTTCTTACGGTATTGGAAGGAAGCACTGTTAGCTTTAGGGATGGCGGGGACTAAAAGAAAAAAAACCGCGAGAAGTAAGTTATCGAGGTTATGGGTGTCCCGGAATTTATTTAACAAAACCTGCGCAACGCGCGGAGAAGGGTGGGAATGGAAGGGGACGGGCGGACGTGGGTGTTGGTAGAAATGTTAAAAAAATCACTCGATATTTGCGTCGAATAAATATTTTTTTCGATTTCAATGTTTTTTATTATATCAAGAGTAAATTTGCAACGCCTATCGGCTTAGGAGGAGGGAACCACAAAGGGTTGAGCTCCATTACATAAAAAGAACGCGACAAAACCGAGATAGGAGTGGAATACAAGGTTATGGATGCCACTGAGATTAATCATTCAACTTGTAGTTTAACATCCACTGGTGGGGCGGAAAAGAGGTAGAACATCGCTAACCTTCTAAACGGTCGACATTTGAGTCCAATATTTTTTTTCCATGTCATGAAAATTTATCATATTTAGGTAGATATTCTATGTGCTTATTTTAAACCCCTATCGTCATGGAAGGTAAGACGGGGGTTGAAATATAAAAAATATATCCGGCCTTGTATTGAATAAAAATACTTTTTGTTTAAGCGGGGGTGGAAATTTTAAAAATTTCCCAACGCCGTAATATTTGTGGAATGAAACCATTTCACGAATGGGAGGTGAACACATTTAGGGATAGAGGTCGAGTTGTGTTACATTAAAATAACGCAAAAACTACCTAGATGGAAGACAAATCGGGTTTAAGGATAAATGACATCTTGGGCAACGCCGGGAACCCAGCTAATTTTTAGAGGGAGACAAAAAATTAAATGAGAGAAGACTCCTGCAAATTATAAGTGAAAGGAAGAAGAAGCAGGTAGAGAACGCAGTGAGACGGGACTGCGAACGTATGAAAAGACTAGTCACGAGGTAAGAATTGAGCAGACAGGAGGTAATAGCTGATATCAAGATAGCGGAAAATTAACTAAGACGCAAATGACGGAAGACGGAGAAAAGGCTACCACGTGAAAACAAGCCTATCTGAATAACACTAATTCTGCTGCTGATGAATTGTGTAGTTAATGTTCAATTGCTCAAAATAGTTTTAAATAAAATCAATGACAAGTTTAATTGTAATAATTTCGACGCCGTGTAATACCAATCAAGTACAAAGTTACGTACAAATGTTACAAGTGTGTACGTACCTCATTTTAGTAACGTTGATTATAACACTAATTTAGACGTTCTAGTGTAGCATGCAGGAAACGGAAGCAGAGCTTTGGTTTGCTATCAATATAGGTTTTTTAATTAATCTTCATGATCTTCAAGAATTTCGATTTGTGAACGTCCTTTGAAGAATTGTGCAGAGCGACGACTGTAAAGAAACATTATGAACAAATATTTGTACTGTAATAGTTTAAATAATGCAGTAATTTGTTTACATATGTAAGTTTTAATTGAATCATTCTACAACATATTGAAAGCAAATACTTAACTAATTTTATTGAAATGTAATGTAGTGGTGAAGACGTTAACCAGAACAAATCATATGTTTGCTTATATCCTATAAATAATAATAGTATTAACAAATTATCAAATCAACTACGTACCTCTACGGCTGCGTTTTTAGCACCAGCCTGCAGGATCACAGAAAAGTCACAGGTCTTCGAATTATTCTCTTCAGTAACTCCCAACAGGTAAGCAGCCCTCCTTCACATCATCAAGCTTTCGAAGAATTCCTCCGCACACCATCTGAAAGGGCCACACTTGTAACATCTGCCAGAGACTTATATCAATATTACTGCAATTATAATGGTCCTTTCATTTAAATTCAACGGAGTGAAGCTCCACACGGCCACAAATCTGTTCTAACTAGTTGTTATCTGAGTATACATTTTCACAACGCACTTATAAACAAAATTTCGCTCACGATCCGCAGTTGTATGCGGACGGAAGTAAACAAACGTTACGCTCCGATCGTCTACGAGTCGCAGAAAGAGTTCAAAACCGGCAACTCGTAGATAAAATTCGAATAAATCATCAAATCCATCGAGAATCAACATCATCACTTCTCACCACCAGCTACATGAGGGAGGAGGACCCGGATCCACCCCCACACAACAGTGAAAACTTCGAGACCTTCTACTCTCAAGATCAACCAACTCCAAAAGTGATAAGTGTTAAACTACAATCATGTGCTCAACCGTGTGAAATCAACAGTGATCCTACCACAACTTCATCTCCAACGACACACAGTGACCAAGACATACCCGCTTCACCCGTTCTACAATCCTCCATTCACAAACGTCGCAAAATGTTTCCTCCAGCCACTAATATTAACAATAGTGAAAAAAGTGCACATACAACATCCCAAGCTCCATTTCCTCCCCAAACAATTATCTCTGCACATAAGGGTGGAAAAATAAACGGTGCAACAAATCATTCTACCACCATAAGTAACAACAGTGACTATGGTGAATCCCTTTCCCCATTTTCCTCACCTAATAGATTCGTTCTACTACAGGACATGGAAACTGAAGATCAAGAACCTCCCATTCCAACTCACCAAATTCCAAAAGTTAAACCTCCTCCTATATTCATCACCAACACAAACGATATAAACCTACTCATAAAGAACTTAAAACCAATATGCTCCTCCCCATTCTCCTACCATGCAGAGGAAAAAAAAATTAAACTTAATCTGCAAACACCTGAAGATTTTAGATCTACCTTTAAATACCTAATCGATAAAAAAGCTACGTTTCATACCTATCAAATAAAAAGTGAAAAAACTTTAGAGTAGTAGTAAGAGGACTTCACCACTTATCAGATAAAAATAGTATTAAATATGAACTCATTGCCCTAGGTTACAGTCCAGTGTCAATAACCCCAGTAATCCATCCAGTTACTAAATCCAATCTTCCTCTATTTTTTGTAGACCTTTCCCCTAACCCAATCAACCCAACTATATATAACGTAAAATCTCTATACTTCTCAAAAATCCAGGTCGAATCCCCCAAGCCTAAAAGATATATAGTTCAGTGTCATAACTGTCAAGACTTCGGTCATACTCGCAATTATTGCAATCATCCCCCCAAATGCATCCGATGCCAAGAAACCCATTCTTCTACCACATGCCCTCTTCCCAAATCGACCCCACCCTCTTGTGCCAACTGCCAAGGTCCACATCCAGCCAATTACAGAGGTTGTTCATATTACAAAAACTTACAAACTAATCTGAACCAGAAATTCCGCACAAACATTCCACCCCTTAACCTCACAAATAAAAACATCAGCAAAGACAATCCTACTCCAACTCCTTCCGGCACTTCCCCCTCTCACACCCCTCCCCAACAACTGTACTCTGACGTACTAAGAAATAAATACCCCACTTCCTCCTCACCAAACCAAGAAAACACTGCTTGCCATCCACCTAGCAACGAATTCAATATCCTCAACACCATTTGCACAAAAATCGACAGCCTAATCTCAGCCATCACTCCGCTTCTCAATATCCTGGCTACTATCCTCCCCAAACTTCTCAACTCCAAATAATGCCCTCTCCGAACACTGCCCCCCATTCTCCCCCACTAAATATTTGTACCTGGAACGCCTGCAGCCTAAACAATAAATTCCACGAACTGTCTTATTTCGTTATACAGTATAATATTGACATTCTCTTAATCTCCGAAACAAAAATGACTCCTTCACTCAATTTCTTTCTTCCTAATTATATTACCTACAGATCTGACCATCCCTCTAATACTCGAAAAGGAGGATCTGCTATCCTAATCAAAAAGACTATTCCTCATTATCCCATCCCAACTAACTCTTCCATCGAACAACAACTAAGTGCAATAACTGTCCAACTTCCAAACAACAAAAAATTACCCTAGTTGCCTACTATTCCTCTCCTAATTATAAAATAGATTACAACCAATATAGCCACTGTTTCAGTCCTCTTCCCTCTTCTTTCATAATTGGAGGCGACTTCAATTCCAAACACGTGATGTTTGGTTCTAGGATTTACTCACCAAGAGGTATTATCCTTAATAACTACATCACTAGCAAACAATTAACTCCCTTCTTTACTAATGAACCCACCTATTATCCGACTAATAACGCTTCCCCAGATGTACTGGACTTCTTCATATGTAAGAAGTCTAGACTTCTTCTCTCGAATATTTACGTCTTAAACGAGCTATCCTCTGATTACCTTCCTGTCATAGCATCCTTATCCATAAAATATAATTCACTATTCTTTCCACATATCATAAACAACAGAATTAATTGGAACTTTTATAAAGACTTAATCCACAACAGACTTCAAATCCCTAATTTACTAAAAAGCGAAACAGAAATCAACGCTGCTGTTTCCATTTTAACCTCCATAATTAGATCGGCTATAAAGGAATCATCCTTAACCCTTCCCCCAAAGCCACCCTATTCCCAAGCCAATAATATTGAACTGAATTCCCTCCTCTCCTTCAAAAAATTCATCCGAAATAGATGGATAGAAACAAAATACCCCTGTTATAAAACAACCCTCAACCTAATTTCCAAAAAAATAAAAAATAAACTCAAAGATATCAATAATCATTTATATATCCAAAAAATATCCCAACTCAACACCTCAGACTGCTCCCTCTGGAAAAAAGCCAAATACCTTCTCAAAGAAAAATCCTGTATTCCGCCATTACTTCACAACTCCATTTGGTTTTCCTCTCCGCAGCAAAAAGCCAACCTTTTTGGTAAACTTCTTTCTACTCAGTTTAAACATTTTCCGTCTTCCAATCCTACACTTGACAGTCTTATTCACAACTCACTGTCAACCGCCAAAAAAGAGCTAAATCCTCCACCCCTATTCACCTTGAATGAAGTAGTGAAAACAATTTCGAAGTTAAAAAAAAAACAGCTCCCGGAAACGACCTAATCAACTCAAACCACCTCAAACATCTTCCCAAAAGAGCCCTTGTCCTACTAACAAACATATATAACGCAATACTAATAACCTCAAAAATTCCAAATGACTGGAAATTAGCTACAATAATAATGATTAATAAACCTGACAAGCTAAAATCCAATCCACCAACTATAGACCAATCAGCCTTCTCCCTATACTTTCTAAAGTCTTCAAAAAACTCCTCCTGCCCAGACTTAAAAACCAACTTTCCCACCTTATACCCAACCAACAATTTGGCTTTCGGAACAATCACTCCTGTCCCCAACTGATCAACACCCTGACAGAAACGATCATCAACTCCTTTGAAGAAAAAAAGATTTGTATACCGACTTTCCTAGATTCCGAAAAAGCCTTCGATAAAGTTCACTACCCTTCACTCCTGTTTAAAATCAAACCCCACCTCTCCCATCACTCCTTAAACCTTCTCTCCAATTACGTCACCAATCGATCCTACAGAGTTAAAATAGACAATTATTTCTCTCCACTACATCCTATACTCTCAGGCGTCCCACAAGGAAGTGTAATTGGTCCGTTCCTCTACTCCATCTACACCCACGACATTCCTATTATCCCCTCTACTACCACCTCAATATTCGCAGACGATATCGCTATCACTTCGCACTCTCATGACTTCCAAACCGCAACAAACCACCTTCAAACTTCCTTAAACCTTATTTCAATCTGGGCCAACGACTGGCGCATAGTCATCAATCCTTCCAAATCTGTAACCGTTCCCTTCTCCCTGAAAAGAAAAGGCTACGACCTATCAGTCACTATCAACAACTCCACCATCCCTACTAAATCTTCCCATAAATACCTCGGCTTAACCCTAGACTCCAAACTAACATGGTCCCTTCACACTTCCCATCTTAAAAAAATAATTCTCCACAGATTCCACAAGCTAAAACCATTACTGAACCCGAAATCTCCTTTATCCGTCACAACAAAAAAACTCCTTTACACATCCCTCATATATCTCCTCTGGTTTTATGCCTGCCATATTTGGGGTTCGGCCGCTACCACCCACATAAATAAAATTCAAATATCGCAAAATAAAATTCTCCGCTTTATAACTAACTGTCCCTGGTACGTTACTAACTCTAGAATCCACAATGACCTTAATATTCCCTCAACCCAAAAAACTATAATTCAGACCGCCCTAATCCAACGTCATAGAAATCTCCACAACTTCAATTCCATTATCTCAAATACAGAATCCCATCCTCCTCCACCTAAACCTCTCAGAAGGTTAAAAAGAAAAAGACAAATTGACCTGGCAACCAGAGCAAATTAACACACGCATGTATGACTATGTATGTGTATAATATGTATATGTGTATGTATGTGTATATAGGTATGAGTGTGTGTGTTTGTATATATATATTTATAGATAAATAAATAATTCATAACTTCCTCAACTACTCACTCAAGAAGCAAGGACATTTCTTCAAGATAATTGTAACATGTTAATGTCTTCAAAATTATATCTCAATTGTAATATCTTAGGATTAAAAAATTTTCTGTTTATTAAATAAAAAAAAAAACTTATAAACAAAATAAATTTTAATAATATATCTTCTTTCTTGAAGCTCGGGATTGTCTCTCGTTTTATATGTCCGTGAAATCTCTTTTTGACGATGAACTGAAGAAGGCCACATTAATCTTGAAGTGTCCCAAAATCTACGGAATTCAGTTGGCATGACGAATATTTCGAAGCGGTGATCCGTGTTCTTGTGTGTCACGTTCGTGGATTCAGGACGCATCTTCGTCAAATGTTGTATGTGAATAATTACCAAATATATGGTGAAATAGGAACGACAAAATCTTCCGGTCAATATTCCATATGTACGTAAACGTTTCATTGTAAATAATAATTGTAAAAGATTTTGTATGTAGAAGCAGAAGTGTTATATATTAAAAAAAGGTTTTTAATGATTTTATTAAATTATCCGAATATTAAGAATACTTAATAATTAATATGACATCTATGAGTTGATTATTAAAACATAACCATTGTTCGTTGTTTTTTCTTTTATAATTCGGCACTTCAAATGTAATAAATGCAATAAGAGATGTAAGTTTTAATCTCTCAATCCTCGGACTCCAATATTCATTCAAGAAGTATGCGCAGAATTGATTCTTTATTCTATGGGTTTCTATTTTAACCAGTTTCCCATTTGTGCTTCCTATAGTTGCCAAATATTGCGTATATTTTTGCATGTAATAACACAAATACAATGAAATTTTTTTGTAATATATTAATCAGATATATAATATAGTCTCTTCGGGTATATATACTTTGAACAGGAATAATTTCACTCTGTTTCCTTATATAATAATTAGTTTCATGTCGATTCTACCCTGAAGTACAAGATAAATCTTTCCTGAATATCATGTATATTTCTTCGTCGTCACTATATCAACATAGGAATAAAATCATATTAAAATATTGATATTACATTTTCTGATAATTTGGCTTTACTCTGGAAATATAAGTAAAGAGAAAAAATAAAAATTTAAGTAAGAGAAACTTATGAGTTTTCGGGACTAAATCCTAGAAATGCAAATGTCAATATTACATAAACGAGAGGTCATAAATTCTCCTTACACTCTCTCAAAAACATAGCAAATCAATTAGTAACTTGAAATCTAATAAAATGTAACTATATCTTATGTATGCCATTAATGTTAAGGAAACACGAAACTAATCTTGCGAAAATCACAAATACGGCCACTTTTCATTCCGGCCGTGCAACGTTACACATCTAATCTTGCAACTAGCCGAGCACGATCTTGTTTACAATCTGCTACGGGTTATAGACAGCGACCCAGGCCGCTTAAACCGCAAGCTATCGGACCCGCAATTCATCGTTTTACATCGCAGAAGAAACCAACAGAAATTATTACAAATCATCGAGAATCACAACTACTACATCCAAGGGGTCACCCCCACACGACAAATCATCGAGTCTACACCATCTAAATGGACGTCGTAGACGACGTCACAGAAGATCAACACGCCGCCTCGTCCCACATCATCTTCAGTCTTCAATCTGCAACCAGGAAATCAGCTGCCCATCCAGAATCCGCACAGCAAGAACATCAAATCAGCAAAATACAGGACCCGTCTACACATCACCACATCGAACAACCAGCCGCCATCATGGACTTCTCCGACGACGATACAGTGAGTGCGTTAAGTGCCGAATCAACGGAATATCCTTCCACCCCTTTCTCCCCCCAAATCCAAACAAAAACAAAAAAGCGGAAAACCGCTAACAATCTATCCAGCCTCCATTCCACTAGTGCAAACTCGTCTTCCAAAACCATATCAAGCACACCATTCACCACCACTAACAGGTTTGAACTGTTACAAAACCTTGACGACGAACCTACAATTAACCAAACCTCTATAGATACTCCCAAAAAACCACCTCCAATCTTCATCAATAATACAGATTATATAAACATAATGCTCCAACAAATGAAATCAATCTGTGCTTCGCCCTTTACCTTTATCATGCAGGATCAATAACTCAAACTAAAAACCAGCACCATCCCAGATTTTAGAAACGCCATAACCTATCTCCAAAATAACAACGACGAATTTTATACTTTTCAAATAAAATCAGAGAGAAACTTCCGCGTTGTACTGAGGGGCATACATCCAAAAGCCGACCAAAACATAATCATTTCAGAACTGAAAGAACTGGGATACTCCCCTACACAACTCCTTCCAGTAAGGCACCCCATCACCAAAATTGAACTCCCCTTATTCTTTCTCGACCTTCTCCCCGACACCAAATACCACACCATTTACAACCTTACCCACCAATATCATTGCCAAATTAAAGTTTAACCTCCCAAACCAAAAAAATTCATCCCACAGTGCCTCCGATGCCATTAATATGGTCATACAAAAAACTACTGCTTTCATCCCCCCCGATGCGTGCGCTGTGATACCAACCACCCATCCACCAAATGCCCAATCCCAAAAACCACTCCACCCGTATGCATAAACTGCCGTTGTAACCATACGGCAATCTACAAAGGCTGCCCAATATTCAAATCTCTCCAATCATCCTACACAAAACCTATCACAACCAATTTGCCTGCACTTCAAAAACCACAGCAACCACATCTCCTCAGTGCACAAACTCCTCCCTCAACATCCCAAACTCCACAAAGCAACACTGGCGCTAAATCCTACGCCAATATCGTCAAACAAACTCACCCCACTTACACCCCAAGAATCCCACTATAAACAAATGCTGACTCGCCTAACCAAAATAACCTTCTCCACTCCTTGTGTTCTAAAATAGACAACCTCATCTCCATCATCACAACTTTAATCCAATTCCTAACCACAATACTCCCGAAGCTAATGGACACCCAAAAATGACGCATCCTCTCCCACAATACCTTACCATATGCACTTGGAACGCCCGAGGAGCTACCAATAAATACCACGAAATTAACCTTTTCTTACAGAAAAACATCGACCTCCTGCTATTAACCGAATCGAAACTCATCCCCACACATCCTTACAACTTCCCAAATTATAAAACCTACAGAGCCGACCATCCCAGCTCCTCCAGAAAAGGCGGTTCTGCAATACTAATCAAAAGCTCTATAAACCAAAACCAACTGCCTTCCATAGCCCTTCCAGATCTGCAACTAACTCAAATAACACTCAACACAACCACTAACATCCACATTAACATCTCCTCATTCTACTCTCCTCCAGCCAACCAAATAATATCTGACACCTGGAAAAAGCTACTCTCCTCCTGCGTCTCTCCCTACATAATAGGAGGAGATTACAACACTATACACCCTAACTTCGGATCCAGACCTTCCAATACCAGAGGTAAAGACCTCGACTACATCCTATCCAAACTCCATATCCAAATAATACATCTAACCGAACCAACTTACTACCCAGATAGCCTCAAATCACCAGACATACTAGACTTCTTCATCTGCCACAAAACCACTCAATACCTTTCCAACCCACAAATACTCCATGAACCTACCAGTCATAGCACAGCTAAATCTATCCCTTCCTCCCAATACCACCAATCACAGACCCAATAACACATTCACTAACTGGATCCACTTCTCTCAAATAATAGAAAAACTAACAATCCTCAATATCCCACTGAAGACGCCCTCAGACATAGACTTAGCCCTAAATCATTTAGAATCTATCATCCTCACCTCTGCCGCTATAGCCTCCCACAAAAACCACCAAAACCCCACCCAAAAAACCCACACCAAAACCAAATTGAAAACCTACTCCAAGAGAAAAAAGCTTTGCGAAAACAATGGTACTACACCAAAAATCACACAGTCAAACGCCAATACAATGACGTCACCAGACAACTACAAAAACTACTAAAAGACACCAGCGACTCCAAACATTACAACTACCTTCAACAACTCAACGCAGCTGACAAATCACTATGGCAAAAAACTAAATATCTGACCAAAAAGAAAACTGACATCCCCCACTTAAAAAAGACAACCAATGGCACACCGCCCCCTCACAAAAAGCGAACATATTCGCCCAAATATTGACTAACCAATTTTCCCCAAACTCCTCCTTTTGCACCAATCACAATCACACCATAGCAACAAAATTCCAGCAGCCCCTACAAATAACCCACCTCCCTAAACTTTTCACCCCTTCCCAAATCAAAACCGCAATAAAAAAATTAAAAAACAAAGCCTCCCCAGGACATGACCACATTACCAACCGCCATCTAAAACATCTCCCCCAATAAACAATAATCCTAATCACCTATATCTTCAACGCCATCCTCAGAACCACCTACTACCCAACCAAAAAGAAACATGCTACCATAATCATGTTACCAAAACCCAACAAACCAAAATCCCACCCTGAAAATTACCGACCAATAAGTCTCCTTCCTACAATCTCCAAACTATTTGAAAAATTACTTCTCCCTCATCTAATAAACCAACTCTCCTTCCTAGTTCCTGACACACAATACGGTTTTAGTCCAAAACATTCCTGCTGCCATCAATATACTCCCTCTCCAACCTCATAAACAACTCCTTCGAACAACGTAAATCCTGTATCACCACTTTATTATGTTATGTTAATTGCTGGATAAACTCAAGTGCCAAGTTCCCAGGTTAATAATGTACATAATTTTAATTGTATATACTCTAATATTTTATGAAACAACAAATAATCGTAAGATAAAAGTTTTGTCTAATTAATCACAAAAAAATACGGAAATAATCTTGCGTAAACAATACAAGTAAACGTGGGCTTAATAAAGTAAATAGCTCTAATTCTTAGAGAAGTTTTGATAAATATTAAACGGTCAGAGCTGTAATATGAGAAATTATAATGGTAAATATTTCCCAGATTAATGTAAACAGTTCTACTTCTACACAGTAAATCAATAAAATTTATAGCTACATGAAGTGCGGAGTGAATATAATATAAACAGAGACTATTATTATATATCTATATGATACTATTTAAAACCAATTATTACAGAGAATTCGAGATAATTTACAGTCTATGATGAAGTTACGGACAAATGTTACAAGTGTGGACATACCTGGTTTCTCTTAGTTATCAGCGTCCACGTGTAGATCTTAGCGATGTAGATGATTTATATGTACTGATGATCTGTGTAATTATCATCGTAACTGCTGATTAGAATTAGGGTAAATTTTTCATCTAACAGCCGAGATGAATTGTACGTCGCAGCGCCCCCTGTAAATTAATATTTTTTCATTAAATAAGTATATTGTTTCTGATTATCAACAATTATTAAACCTTTTACAGCAAGTCGACGTATCTTGAACGCGTACTTTAACATGACGATGTGGTTTTGTCGAAATAAAACTTGTGGCTCATTTCTTCTCGATTATAACCTGCCTATCAGAATAACACTAATGCTGCTGCTGATGAAGTGCGTAGTGAATGTAATTGATACATCTCCTAATGTTCAATTGCTCAGACGCCGAGTAATACTAATCCAGTACGAAGTTACGGACATACGTTACAAGTGTGGACGTACCTCATTTAGTAGCGTGGATTATGACACTAATATAGACGTTCTGGTGTAGCATGGAGCAAATCGAAGCTGAGCTTGGAATTAATCTTCACGATCTTCAAAAATTTCGATTTGTGAACGTCATGTGAAGAATTGTGCAGAGCGATGACTGTAAAGAAACAATATGAATAAATAGTTGTGCTGTAATAGTTTAAATAATTGAATAATATGGTTGCATATGGAAGTTTAAACTTAAACATTCTACAACATATTAAAATCAAATATTTAATGAATTTTCTTGAATTGTAGTGTAGCAGTGAAAACACTTACAATAGCAATTCATCATATATATCATATAATTTAAATAATAATAGTAGTCATAAAATAGTATTAAGTTAACTACGTACCACATTTACGGCTGCGTTTTTAGCACCAGCCTGCAGGATCACAGACGTCACTGGTCTTCGAATTATTCTCTTCAGTAACTCCCAACAGGTAAGCAGCCCTCCTTCACATCATCAAGCTTTCGAAGAATTCCTCCGCACACCACCTGAAAGGGCCACACTTGTAACATCTGCCAGAGACTTATATCAATATTACTGCAATTTTCATGGATATTTCATTTAAATTCAACGGAGTGAAGCTCCACACGGTCACTAATCTGATCTAACTACTTGTGATCTGAGTATACATTTTCACAACGCACTTATCATAAACAAAATAAATTTTTATAATATATCTTCTTTCTTGAATTTCGGGATTGTCTCTTGTCTTATATGTCCGTGAAATTTCTTTTAGACGATGAACTGAAGAAGGTGATGTTAATCTTGAAGTGTCCCCAAAATCTACGGAATTCAGTTGGCATGACGAATATTTCGAAGCGGTGATCCGTGTTCTTGTGTGTCACGTTCGTGGATTCAAGACGCATCTTCGTCAACTGTTGTATGTGAATAATTACCAAATATATGGTGGAATAGAAACAACAAAGTCTTTAGGAAAATATTCCATACAAATTTAGACGTTGCATTGTAAATAGTAATTGTAAAAGATTTCGCGTGTAGAAGCAGAACTTTTATATTTAAAACTTCCAATATTATAGAACGGATTGTAATGAAATTATTCGAATACTCCGTAATTAATATGACATATAAATGGCAATTATTAAAAACATAATCATTTATTTCTTCTTATCCTCATTCTCCATTCAACTGCAATAAAACTGGAGATGTAAGTATTTTTCTATCCATCAAACGCAAATATTCATTTTAGTAAAATACGCATAATTGATTCCATAATCTAAGGGTACCGATCGTTACCACTTTCCCATTTGTTCCTCCTATCGTTGCATCTATTGCGTATATTTATGCATTTAAACCCATAAATACAATGAAAAGTTACTTTGTTCACGAATAGGGTCACTCTTTTTCCTTATTAAAAATCTTTTTTGTCACTTCTACCCTGCAGCTTAAGAATTTTTTATATTTCTTGAAATCAACATAACTTTAAATATAATTATTTATTTAATTCGATATTCCTCATTCTGATAACTGCTCTTTTCATCCAATTATACTAGAGCTGCTAATTTCAAGTAACAATCTGCAAATAAATTTTTAGCAATATCCACAGTATTGAAATATTACATAACGTTCACGTGACTGAAACTAAGGAGGTTTCTGGACTAGGCAGCAGAAAAATGAATAACTTGAAAAAACTATTAAAATGTAATTATATCAAACGAATAACTTTAGCAAATGTCACAATGTCAATTATAAATAAGTCCAAGTATTGATTCTGCTTTGACTGTTATTTAGTTTATCACCAGTTATCAATTGTAAGTAATATCCTTTCTGACTTTACCTATTTCCTAAACAGAGAACTAATGGAACTAATATAATCTTAGCTAATCTAATCAATTTCAACTTTATTTGGTTGAGATCAATTGCGTTTATTTACGTATTAATACTGAGAAATTATTCGATAAAATTCACTGAAGTTAAACGTTTTATTCATTTTTTTCATTCCTAATAATAATACCAGCATGTTGCTCACAAATGATATTTGCTATATCATTACTCATTAAACTGTATTCCTGGATTGACATTTACTACCATTATATATTACGAACACTTAAATAAAGAAAATAGCCCTAATTCGTAACGAAATCATGGCATAAATATTAAAGTGTCAGAGCTGTAATATGAGAAATTATAATGGTAAATACTTCCCAGAATAATGTAAACAGTTCTACTTCTACACAGTAAATCTATGTAACTTATAGATACTTGAAGTGCGGAGTGAATATAATATAAACAGACACTACTTATATACACATCAATGTGATACTATTTAAAACCTAATATTACGGACAATTAGAGATAATTTACAGTCTATGATGAAGTTACGGACAAATGTTACAAGTGTGGACTTACCTGAGTTCTCATAGTTATCAGTGGCCACGAGTAGATCTTGGCGAGGTAGATGATTTATATGTACTGAGGATTTATAAAAAGCATCGTAACTGCTGAGTAGAATTAGTACGATATTCAAGTTAAGGTAAGTTTTTCATTTAACTGCTGCGATGAATTGGAAGTCGTAGCGAACCTGGAAATTAAGATTATATTATTAGATAAGTATATTCTGTTTAATTAATAGGAATGATTAATCCTTTTACATTAAGTCGCCGTACTTGGATTGTGTAAATTCATCACGACGACGTGTCTTTATCGAAATGCAACTTGTGGCTCATTTCTTCTCAAGTATGTATTTATTTGATTGTATAACGTTAGAAGTTCTATGATGATTGCTGATGAGAATCTGCCCGAACCTTCCTGCTCGACGTTTGCTGTGGACTGACGCTGGCTACAACGTTTCCTTAGTAACAAAGCGCAGCTCTCAAACGTCAGTAACAATGCAGAAATCACCACGGAAATATCAAAAATGTTTTAATTGTTTCTGTAATGAGTAAATAAAAAGTTAATTAATATCGATAAATTTTTCATTTTTCGCAATGAATTAAAAATATAGATCACATCTCGTGATTTTCATAGTAATGTAAACGCGCACATAAGTCAAAAACATGTCTCACAACATATTATTTAGAAATATCTATGGAAGGAAGAAGTTTCTATTTTGTTTTAGTAAATAAATTTCTATTTGTTTGTAATCGAAATGTTCAATCAACCCGTGCTGCTATTCGTTCTTTTTTTTATGGGTAACAGGCTACAAGAGGGTTATCCACATGGTGGCAACTCCCCTTTAATAGCATAGGAAGGAATTTGAAAGTGGGAATTGATGGTAGCCGTTAACCAGGTCCCCCGGGCTATGGTTTAAGGATCCTACCCGACTATTCGCTTAAAAGTGATGCAGGGAAAACCCTAGAAAAATCTGCATCAGGTAGTTCGGGTCTTTCGTACTTTTCCCACGCCCTTCCGATGGCGGGGGAGCTGTTAGTTGTGGGGTCGCAACTTTCCCCTCGCCGTGCCTTGACCGGTTTGAGGGCAGCTGGCCGACTATTCCAATAGGAATAGCGGACAACTCTTACCGTATGCCCAAGGTCTGCGACCCCGGCACGTACACCTCTCAAAACAGGCCGAGGTGCCTCGGCATGTGGGAACCTTAGTTCAAAAAACCAGAGATATGTGAAGGCACCCCCCAAAGGTAGCCTCCGCCTATTCGTAAATTTCCTAAAAATAAGCGATAAAAAACTTATAATCGTTTTCAGTTAGCAAAATACCTTTCGGCAGTGTTGATGAGTTCATCCCCAATACACTACCTGAAAGGTCCACACTTGTAACATTAAGATCAAACACTGAGTACAGCTATAGTCGTTGATCTGTTCTGACAGTGTAATTGTTTTAACTACGCACTCAAATAAATATTTGGAAAAATTTATATCTATATCTCTTCTTATTGTTACAACGGCTAGTATTTCTATATGTTTTTGTGACTTAATAATTGTTTTACATGATGGAAATTATTTATTTATTTCGTAGAATACAATTATTTTAGAAATCGCGCTCGAAGACGGTACTATTTAAGTTTGAAATTACTTAATTCCATTGTCTATGAGGAATAATGATCCCTACGTTTGTAACAGAAACCACTCCAGGAAAGTAGAGCAGCAATCAGAGCTCTGTTCTCAAGTCCGATCAACTCTTAAAGGAGTTAACCCACAAATTTCTGTCTATTCCAGTGAGACCGCTAGCGATGCCTTTGAACCTGACTCACGTCCAGTGGTGTCTGAACCCCTCAGTGCTTTTCTTTTAGCCAATTGTAAGTCATACGTAAACTAATTTGGGATAAAGTTGCTCCTATTCTTAAGATTGTATAGCTATACTTTTATTATTCTTATTTCTAAATCTCGTTTAACAATTTAAATACATTACCTGTAGTATGTGGCCATTTCTTCAAAATAAATCACCGATGAAATTTCTGTTAGGTGAAAAACAAAATTATTGTAATTGTAGAGGAAGTAAGCAAACCACGCAAAGAAATTTTCATATTTCATTAATATATTATTAGTGCAAAATCGAGTGAATCATGCTTGTGAGGCTTTAAGAAATACGTAATAATTGGAATAATATTTATTAAATAACCGATATTTTTTACAGTATTTAAACATTTTGCCTAGAAATATTTAATTTATGCAGAACAATTTTATTTGTTAAAACGTATATTTAAAGTATTGTAATTGTTGTAAGGAAACAAATAAGTAAAACTCCCGCGTTTCACCATAGTGATACATGGTTATGAATAATATTTACGTTTGGTGAAATATTTCCTAAGCATAATGGATATTTATAAAACATTTCGTTCTTTAAAAATTACATTGCTATAACGTGCTCACTTGTGTACGTGTATTTTCAATAATTTTAAATAATAACGCTGTTGTTCGCAAGCTTTGTATTATTCAAATTAAGTATTACTAATTTTAAGCAATTTAAATTATGAATATAAATATTATTTATTAAATTAATTTCAAAATTTACTATATTAAACTTTTAAATAACTGGAAAATTTGTCTTTTATCTCTTAGTATTATTCCAATAATTTCTGTGTTTGTTGTTTTTACAGATCCCTGTGTTTAACAATAATAGTTCTTAAAATTCCGCACTGAAATTCTTTTTAAACCTGATTTCATTAAACTCATTTTTATTCTAAATATGTTTCATAAAAATGTATCTATAAAATCGTCACGAATTTAACTTACGCAACATTTGAAGAAATAAGATGTATGTTTTAATTAAAATTAAAATCTATGATTTATAAATTTTAATGATTAAATATTTATAGAATGTAATCGTTTATTGACTCTGAAATAAATATTTTAGCGACAACCATTTAAAAATATGCACACATAATCATAGTTTTCATTTTTTCCCTTTTGTTTCTAATATGGGAATTCATATCAGTAAACATTATTTGTAAATGTTAGTATTGTTTTTCGCAGCATTTCATATTTTATGATAGAGCTTAAATTGTCTACCCGAATAAACAATTAAAACTTTTTCGCCCATTTTAGTACTGACTGGTGCATTAAACCATTGGCTAAGTTGAAATGTTTATACATACAACACAAAACTGTTCTTAACGTTCCTGACATAATAGCTCATGAAAATTTCAATTACGACCACAAATGATATGATAAACGAAAGCGTGGTAGATATTTGAAATACCTACTGCCGTGATTTTGTAATTAATTTTCGACTTAAATTAGAGGTCTACAAAATATTTCAAAACTGTCGATTTTGTTTTTCAAACGATCGTTCTACTGATAGTAACGAAACATTAACGTGACAAACATATTTTGAAATAACGCAGTTGGAAATCCAATATTACTTGCTTAATAACAAAAATATATATTTGAGTCGTAAAAGACTAAATTTTTATGTACAACCCAGCAGAGTTTGTAATGAATGAAAGGCAGTCTAATAATGAAGTGTGTTTGCATGTTCCGCACAAAAATATACACCCTTTGATCAAATTTCACCACATTTCGTACACCTGGGTTTCGCTCTCTGGGTAGGTTCACCTGCGAGAGAATTCCCATTGGAACAGTCGGCCAGCTGCCTCCTAAACTGGTTGAGGTACGGTGAAGGGAACAGCAACCTCTTCTCCCGCTATCGGAAGAGCGGCGTGCGACAAGTACCCAATGCCCGACCTACGTGATGCAGGTTTTTCTAAGATTTTCCCTGCAATTCTTTAGGCGAATGCAGGGTAGGATCCTTAAACTATAGCCCGGGGGCCCTAGTTAACCCTTGGCTATCTTCCTCTACCCTTCCGCATCCCCCGTTTCAAATCCCTTCCAATGATATTAAAGGGGAGTTACTCAATGTGGATCACCCTCATGTAGTCTGTTACCCTAAAATAATACATTTGTTTTTTAAATATAATAATGAGGTAAAATAGCCAAATAACAGTAACAATTATGTGATGATACCACACAACGCTAATAGAAACTTGGTTCCTTTCTTAAGGTGCTAAAAAAACAAAACAGTGACATAACCAAACAATACAGTTTACAGAAATTTTAGGTGATATTTATATCATTTTTTGTCATTTGGCTATTTTACCTTACTACTAGGAATTTCTTCGCCATTTTACGTGTACCGATTTATATAAAAACCCGAAAAAGTATTTAATTCTAGATTAATCTCTAGTCAAGAAGTGATTTAACCTACCTATGCAGAGGGAATGGTAATTCAATCACATAAACACCCCACCCCCTTCGGGTGCCTTTAGAGAAGCATAAATACTCCCGACACGAAATTCTCTGAGCATCTTAAGAGCGTCAAAACTACATCCGGTGCGTTAATAGTGTGAAAAATAACATCGAGTGAACAGTGTCAATCTCACTGGGGGAGGGGAGATAATCCCTTCAGTATAGAATTGGACACGTAGGTTATTGACCCTCGGAAGTTGCCTGGACTGTCGCACCGTGGGAAACGTCTTTCTGAAATACCAGAAAATTGAATTAACACGTGACTGCCTGAACCAATCACATTTCTTGGTTCAAGAAAGACCGATCCGAAGATGATCGAGACGATCGATTTTTGACATCCAGTGAGGGGGCTGAAAAGAAAAGTATAGGCACTGAGGGACAAACCGTTGCCAGCGACGGACGTGCAGTCCCAAGCTTGCAGATTCGAGAGGACACTTGCAGTTTCGAGAGGACTCGGAGAGATCGAGGGTGCCACACGATAACGGCCAGGTAACTGACAAGTATCTCAATCCTTGACGCGCCTGAGGGAATTACCGTAGACCATGTTTAACTTGAGATTAAGGGATCAGATTGTTTTGCCAGGCTAACTGAACACTGTATTTTGTATTTTAATTGTCCATGTACAGTTAAATAATTAATAAATTCTGTAAAATATCCTCTTAGTTTATCATTTTTTAAAAAAACCTACACTACAGTTCCTTTCTATACGGATCCCAACACGTGACATCATATTAAAAAAATTGCAGTGATCTGTTTTTTTCCTGAAGAATTGGAGTAACATTTTTCTTTTTGTAAATCAATTGCGTTTTGTTTATTTGAATTTTCCTTCTAATGGACCATAAGTGAATGTTGTCGACCTGATGAATGTGTAATCTGTAACGTTATCGTTCCTCTATAAACCATACATACAATCCTATCGAGCGCCTTACTAAATGAACTTATTATCAAGCTTTACAAACACTAAAATGAGCTCAACCGTAATCAAGTGCACTAAACAAAGCACTGACCATTGTCTTAACGTGCGTGACGGGTGCGACCTGACGCAGTTCGCTGCTTGACGTCTGAAAACTGACAGCCTAGTTTCTACCCCGTATAGACAGAATTTTCACCACTTCCAAAGAAGACCTTGCTATTTGTCGAAATGTGTACACGTAAAATCGTCGCCACAAAATTATTCCTTATGATATTTCATGTTCTTTTTATATCAAATGACTATTTTCTGAAAATAACGGTGGTTTGTTTTATATTCATTTCTCAATAAATTTTCTTCATTGTTTCAGGTCTTACATGAAGGTTTAGATGGAAAATTCGTTTCAGAATGACGTCACACCATGCGACGGCATAGTGTGATGAAGGTAATGTCTTCCTTAACAGTATCTTTACCTTCACATAAAGTATCTGCTCTATATACGTTTGTTGTCGTTATATCGTAGTAGTATGGAGCTTCAAAGACATTTTTAATGTGCTAAATACGACATTTAATTATTAATTTATCAAAATTAACCTTACATTCGAAGTTTTACACTCTATGTGCGTACAAATGCTGCTGTAATTTGGCTTTATCCGGCAAACTTGAGAAAAATATGTTTTTGGTTGAACAACAAGTGACCGTTTCCTTCGCCACTTGGTCACTACTGAATGGAAGTCGTCTTAAAGCTTATATAAGTGGGTCAAAAATTACCTTTTCCAGGAGACGATACGAGAATTTGCCCCTGTGAGTCAAAATAAATCTGAACATCGCTTTTACTGCAGAGGAATGACACTTGATGTCATTTTCATTTGAATTTTGAGTGTTCATACCATAGGCTGGATGGATCCTGATTTCATCGCCAGAAATGTTTCGTTTAGGACCACGAATGAATCGTAATACGATTCAGTCCTCTTCCGTGACGGAAACAGGTAATGGTGCAAACACGTTTACTTCACAGCAGCGCAGAGAATCTGTCACAAACAAATACAATGGTGCACTCTAACCGCTTGGAGAAAAGAAAGTCGTACAGTAAACATGTACTATTAAAACAAAGTGCATTTACTTTTTGAGTTACTCTTGTAATGCAAAAAAAAAATTCTCTTCGATCTTAGAAGAAAGTGTAGAAACAAAGAAGAAGTAAATAACTTAATCTCCCACTTCAGTTTCGTTCTGTCGTTTGTCTTAGGCAAAAATTATCTGTAAAGTGCGGATTTAAAATTCTTTTTTTCTCTCTCTGAAACTGAAAGTAGGCAGAACACGGGTTTAGCTTCGTGACAGAATGACGAACAGGGAATTTCCGAGGTTGGAGACAGCGGGATCACCAGCTGATAATTTTGGTGCCTTTAAGGTATTTTCGTGCTTAGCCTCCAGTTTGACAGACCCAAGAGTAGAATTACAAGTCAGCGTTATTTCACATAGTTACCCCGAGCCGGAAATATTCGTTACGACGATTGGTCGGATATTTCGAGAAAGTGTATTCGATAAAAATGAGATAAAAATTGTGTTTAAAGGAGAAACGAAAAAGTAGTAGTAAAAAAAATTGAGAAGGTCTGAGATAGTGGGGACAGTTTGGAATAAATTAAGAGACGGTCAGGAACAGTTCTGGGCGAGTTATTGCTATTTTTATAAATGGGAGTTCAGAACGAAGTAATTTGAAACAGTTTTCAGGGGGTAGGAGTGGTTTTAGACAGTTTTGGTGGAGATCCAGTGATCTGCACCCTCATGTCGCAAGAGGTTGAAATTCTATTGACATAAAATGGGAATAAATACTATAAATCTAATTAACCCTGAAAAAAAATTATTTTCCACAAATATAGACCATTTAACATGTTTGAAAATTTCCGACCCCATCCTCTTCCAACCCCATCCTCTTCCAACCCCTGGGGCTTAAATGGCCAAATTAAATCATAATTACACTCTGCGACATCCAAAAACCTGTGTTTGACTGTAATTTTGGTTTTATTCGCGTTATTTAATTGTAATGCCCGTCCTCCCTTACCCGTAAAAGTGCTTCTTTCCCTTGCTGTAAGGGTTTCAAACTATTCTCAGATAACATCAGTTAAAGCACTATCTATCTCTTCGATCCCAAAAATGTTTATCTGCCAAATATCTGCTGTTTTAGCATGTTTGAATGTTTCTATCTCCTCTCCTAAGTGTGCTTCCCTCTAATGCCAAAAAAGGTTAAATTTTACAAACAACATCGGTAGATATATTGTCAATGTTACTGACCTCGACAAATAATTATTTAATGCAAATATCGACCGTTTAACATGTTTGAAAAATTCCACCCCCGTCCACCCCATCCACCCCAACCCTTGGGGTTAAAAGGCCAATTGCATGTCATAATTGAACACGGCGACATCCATTACCTTTGGTTTGACTCCAATCTCGCTTGTATTCGCGTTATTTTCTTGTAATACCCCTTCACCCTACGGTGCTCCTTTCCCATTCCGTAAGAGGTTGAAATTTTACTGACATACATTGGTACAAACATTATTAATCACTTTTTCCCCGAAAATATTTATCCTATTCATATATCAGCCCTGTCAGCATGTTTGAAAGATATCCACCCCATCCTGCTTGAGGCACTAAACAACAACTTGAATATCATAATTAAACTCACTGACAATAATAACCCTAGATTTGAGTCCAATCTCGATTGTGTTTGAACTATTTTTATATAAATCAACTCCACCCCCACCCTTAAGGGTGCTCCTCCCAAACCACGAAAGAGGTTAATATTAAATATATGGAACATTTTGAGACATTTTATAAATATCAGTGAACCAGAAAAATATTTATTCGACGCAAATATCGACTGCTTATTATATTTGAAAATTTCAACCCCCGTCCACCATTTCTCCTGGCGGTTAAAACACCAATTGATTGTCTTAATTAAACTCTTTGCCATCCATAATCATTGATTTGACTCTAATCTTGGTTGTATTCGCATTATTTTCTTGTAACGCCCGTCCAACCAAATCCTTAAGGGTGCTCCCCTCATAAGCCCAAAAGGGTTTGAAATTATACACGGAGAACATGTAGAGAAATTTAAAGAATCACACTGTTCCGGAATATATTTATTCGCCGCAAAAGTCGGCCGGTTAAAACGTTTGAAAATTTCTACCCTCGCCCACCACGGCTAGACCCTCCCACTTCCGCCCTATCCCACACGTTTCTCAGGTTGTCATAAATAAACACAGTGACATGCATTTCCTTGGATTTTACTTCAATCTCGTTTGTTTTTGCATTATTTTATTGTAACTGCCCTCTACCCCCACCCCTAGGCGTCCTCCCCTCTCATACTGAAAGGAGTTGAAATTATACACAAACATCACCAGTAGAAATACTATCAATTCCATTAACGCCTGCTGAATATTAATTCCACACGATCATTAACCGGTTGACATGTTTGAAAATTTACAACCCCTCGTTGGGAATGTTAAACGGTAATTCTAATGTCATAATTAAACTTACTAACATCCATAATACTTTCAATTGACTCTAATCTCGGTTTTATTCGCGTTATTTTCTTGTAACGCCCGTCCACCCTTACCCTTAAGGGCGCATCCCTCTCAAGCCCGAAATGGGTTGAAATTAAACACGGACAACATGTAGGGAAATTTTATGAATATCATTGTTCCCGAAATATATTTATTTGATACAAAATTCGGCTGGTTAACTTATTTTAAAAGTTCTACCCTCCGCCCAACCCTTCTTACCCAATCCTACAACCGCGCGTTGCCCAGATTGTCATAAATGAACTCAGCGACATCCATTACCTTTGAGTTGACTCGAATCTCGGTATTTTTAGCGTTATTTACTTGGAAACCCCCTCCACCGCCACCCCTTAATGTGCTCAACCCTCGTGCCACAAGGGGTTAAAATTAATAAAAATCACATGAGTAGAAATATCTAATTAACTCTGAAAAATATTTATACAACGCAAATATCGGACATTTTATCATGTTTGAAGATTTCCACCACCGTCCAATCATGCTCCTGGGGGAGATAGGCGTGTTACACCCGCACAATATTTGTTTCCCTGTCGCAAAGAACACGTGTACGAAATTTGGTGAAAATGCTTCGAGGGTGTAGATTTGTAAGCGGAACATACCCATATCCATACCCACATGTATACACACATACATACCCGCATAAGGCAATTTTATATAATAGAAGCTATATATATATCTTCTTTTTAGCTAGTTTTAAATAGTATATACATATATATATATACACTATTTAAAACAATTACTAAATTTTGTAGATATATATTTTTTCCATCTGAAAATAAACTATTTGGTGGTTTTAGCAATCTGCAGTTGGCAGCATTGTATAAAATTAGTGCAAAACATTACGAAATATGCTTTCTTTAATAGAAAAATATTAGTTTTTAACATTTAAGTATTGTTTTTATCATAATTCTATGTATCTTCCCGTGCGTATTGCAAGATATTATGAAAATAAACTATTTGGTGGTTTTAGCAGTCTGCAGTTGGTAGCATTGTTTAAAATTAATACAAAACACTACAAAATACGCTCTCTTCAATAGAAAAATATCAATTTTGAACATTTAAGTATTGTTTTTATCATAATTCTATGTATCTTCCTGTGCGTATTGCAAGATATAATTTGGCAACATATTGGTCCCTGATACCGTGAAATATTCCACGTCAAAAGTCAAGTTATTTAAAAGAAATTTAATGCAATGGATTGTATAACCTTTCATAATAAATTATATTTATCACTGGTAGTGGTAGATTTAATTACACTTATTTAATTGTAATAATATTAAATAATTATTTTTATATAATATATGCCCAAAGGGGTTGAAATTATACACAAACAACAGCAGTAGAAATACAATCAATATAATTTACCCTGAAAAATATTTATTCAACGCAAATATCTGCAGTGTTTGCATGTTCCAAAATTTCCACCCCGCTAATCCTGCATCTCAGGGGTAAATGGCAAGTTGAATGTTATAATTAAACTAAGTGACATACATAACCTTGGATTTGAGTCCAATCTCAGTTGTATTTTTCTGTAAAGAATCTCCACCCCATAGATAGCTCCTTTCCCTTGCGGTTAGAGTTTGAAATTATACACACATTACATCGTTACAAACACTGTGAATCTCTTTTACACAGAAAAATATTTATCCGGCGCTAATATCGGCCGTTTAGCATATATGAAATTTTCCACCGCCGTTTCTCCGTCTCACCCAAACAGTGTTTCTTTCCTAGTCTCAAAGAACACGTATACGAAATTTGGTGAAATTTTCTCCACGGGTGTAGATTTGTATGCGGAACAAATAAACATATATGCATACATACACACATACACTCATTTTATTTATAAGAAGATAGTATAGAGATGCAGATCCACCCCCTCCCCCACCCATATATCCTGGCGGCGCCCATGCATATAGGTTTGATTAAAAGATAGTCGTTAGATTTTGTTTCTTCCTTTGATAAAATTTGTTAAGTATAATCCATTTTTTAGTATAATTTCGTCGACAAGTAAATTTCGTCTTTTTTAATTGACGAGTAAATCTTTTTATTGAAATTTGTGTTGATAAGATTTCTAAATATATGATTAGCCATTATCAAACCCAGTAATGACCCTGAGATAAATTCTATTTGTAATTATTAGTGTAATTGTTTCAAACATTGAAAATAAATAATTTGTTTGTAAATTTGAATAATTTTTCATTTAAAAGTCCATCTCTTTTTGTATATTACAATTTATATATATATATATATATATATATATATATATATATATTGTAATACCAATTAATAAGGCTATTATTTTGTTTAAATTTTTATAATATTTGTTTCACTGCATAGACTAGAGGTGGATGCCGGCTATTATTAAGATCTGTTTACTGACTCAGACTGGAGATTTTGGGGCGGCTCTTATACAAAAATATGATTGACGGCGTATAAATGGTCATACAGGGAGAACAATAATTGTAAATCTTTGGCGGTTTTTTGA
This sequence comes from Zhengitettix transpicula, assembly GCA_037074705.1. Lineage (NCBI taxonomy): Eukaryota > Metazoa > Arthropoda > Insecta > Orthoptera > Tetrigidae > Zhengitettix > Zhengitettix transpicula. The sequence goes on along the minus strand of CM073591.1, from coordinate 179,094,342 downwards.
TGTAATTTCTGACTGACGTCTGGACAAGTGTCCAAAGGAACGACGGACAGCGGCCTTGTTGACATTCAATTACAGGACCATGGATTGTTTATTTAACAATTTTTTGAGTAACTCTCTTAGCGTGAGAAAGCCGGATTTGATCTGAATGTTGGAAAGCAAGATCGATGGGAAACGAGAATATTCTGGAGAGGGTATTTTGATACAATAGTCAGTCGTAAGCCAGAGAGCGATCGGGGTGGATGTAGTAATGGATAACAGCCGGAGGGCGGTGCTCGAAGGTGGATTCTTGATGTTGGAAGTTGGAGCTTGAGGAAAGCAGATGGTTAATTGAGATGTAAGTATTAGTTAAATGCAAGAATTGAACTCTGTTGTGATGTATGATAAAAGATTTGGAACATTTTAAATAAATTGAACGTTTGGAGTTGGCAATCATACCGGCCAAAATGCCTAGTGGCCGCGGGCGTAACATGTGTATGAGGCTGTGGATGGTATTCACCATCCTCAAAGCGTCCCCTGTCCATAATTCCGGACAATAGGAACTATCCCTTTGTTCCGCCAACACCTGTTCCTTTGTTCGGCTAACGGAACTTCCCTCAGGTCAACTCCGTCCCCAGTCTTTCCCGTACCTGCGGATCGCACGGATCCCAGTTCTTCCTGGTCCAGCGACTAGAGGCGACCTCCGCAGAAGTGCTGAATAAAACGTTAATATCCAGTTGTGTGTTTGAGTTATTACTGCCGTACCACATGGCCGAACTCCGAACACGTGTATGACGGATCTAGTATCCCACATTGGTGACCCCGCACGAAAAGGAACACGCAGGCACTCTCCATCTTACGGTGCCCAACAAAAGACATAATGGACGCCCCCGGCAACTCGACGTTCCAGGAGCAAGTATATGGGATCGCGCCTAGGCTGCCACCTTTCTTGCCGGACAACCCGGAGCTTTGGTTTGCCCAAGCAGAACTCCAGTTCCAGAACTCCGGCATCACAAAGGACGAAACAAAATTCAATTACGTCGCGGCGCACCTGGAATCGAGATGGGCAACAGAGGTCCAAGATATTATAATCAGCCCACCAGCCAAAGACCGCTACGTTCGACTCAAGGAAGCCTTAGTACGACGTCTTTCATCCTCGGAAGAAAAGCGCATGAGGCATCTCTTCACAGTAGCAGACATGGGAGATAGGACGCCATCACAATTACTACGCTACCTGCGAGCCCTCGCTGGACCCACCCTGCTGCCGGAGAACGTTCTGCGAACGCTGTGGCTCCAACGACTCTCGCCGTCCGTCCAGGGTAATCTACAAAGCCAACTTGCTCTGCCATTGGACGCTATTGCGGAATTGGCTGACAAGATTGTAGAAGTCTCGCTGCCTGGCCCTGCCGTGTTTGCGGCGACCACCGTCGACGCCGTGGCTGCAGCCCCCAAGGACGTCACGGCGCACCTCGCCGACCAGGTTCGGGAACTTTCCCGTCAAGTAGCTGCCCTACAGGAGCAGCTAAACCAGCGTAACATGGGCCAACAATCCCGTAGCAGTTCTAATCAACGGACCACTCAAGGAAGCAGAGGGCCTTCAGGAATGTGTTACTATCACAGACGGTTTGGCAACAGGGCGGAGCGCTGCACGCCCCCGTGTAATTACACGACGGGAAACGACGCCGGCAACCCAGAGTAGCGGCGTCGGGGTGCCTACAAAGAAAAAGCCGCCTTACTGTCGTCGATCGGACCAGCCAGCAGCGTTTTCTGGTGGACACGGGCTCCGACCTTTCCTGCTACCCACGGAGACTCCTACCAGGCCGACACACCGCCACAGGGTACAGCCTCGAGGCCGCCAACCAATCGTCGATCGACACCTACGGATATATTCCGCTAACGTTGAAACTGGGGTTGCCGCGAGAATTCCGCTGGCGGTTCATAATCGCCGATGTCGCGACGCCAATTATTGGCGCAGATTTCCTCGCCAATTACCAGTTGCTTCCGGACTGCCACAACGGACGTCTAATTGACGCCATTACGGGTCACACCGCACCCGGAACCGTCGACCCCACGCCGCAGCCCAGCGTAAAAGTACTCAAGCAGGCATCGCCTTATCACGACCTGCTAACGGAGTTCCCGGATGTTATTCGACCCGCTGGGACACCGCGCGAGGTGAACCACAAAACTCGGCACTACATTAGAACCACATCAGGCCCACCCGTTTTCGCCCGGCCGCGACGCCTCGCGCCGGAGCGCCTTCGCATTGCACGGAGCGAATTCGACGCCATGCTCCGCGACGGAACAGCGAGACGATCGGAAAGCGCATGGGCTTCACCGCTACACCTCGTCCCAAAGAAGGGCGACGCCTGGCGTCCTTGCGGAGACTATCGGGCCCTGAACGCACGCACAATTCCAGACCGGTATCCAATCAGACACCTGCAGGACTTCTCGTCTAATTTGCGAGGAAGCAATATATTTTCTGTGCTCGACCTGGCCAAAGCCTACACGCAAATTCCTGTCAACCCTGAAGACGTACCAAAAACGGCGATCACTACACCATTCGGGCTCTTCGAGTTTCCTTTTATGTGTTTCGGCTTACGTAACGCTGGTCAAACTTTCCAGCGTTTCATTGACGAAGTACTACAGGGCCTGGATTTCTGTTTTGCTTACGTGGACGACATACTCATTTATAGTACGTCAGCTGAGCAGCATCGTGACCATCTCCGAGCAGTCTTGGAACGCCTGGCACGGCACGGGATCGTTCTTAACGTCGATAAAAGTGTTTTCGGCGTCACTTCAGTCCAGTTTCTCGGCTATAAGGTCACCGCAGAGGGCGTCACAGCTCTACCCGACCGTATCGCCGCCCTGCAAGAGTTCGCGCCACCCAAGACAGCACGCGAACTTAGACGCTTCCTCGGCGTCGTCAACTTTTATAGACGCTTTCTTCCGCATGCGGCAGAACTGCAAGCGCCGCTCCATGTGGCCATCGCCAGTTTGCGTGCCAACCAACCTGTTCCGTGGACTCCGGCGTTATATTCTGCGTTCGAGAACTGCAAGCAATCATTGGGAAACGCCGCCTTGCTAGCGCATCCTGAAACATCAGCAATATTAGGTTTGTTCACTGACGCCTCTCAGACAGCCGTAGGCACCACCCTTCAACAACAAGTGGGTGATGCATGGCAACCATTAGCTTTCTTTTCGAAGTCGCTAACTCCTCAACAAGCACGTTGGCCCGCCTACTATCGCGAATTGCTCGCAGTTTTCTTGGCTGTACGCCACTTTCGTCACTGGCTGGAAGCACAACATACAGTGATTTTTACAGATCACAAGCCTCTCTGTTTTGCTTTCAAACAGCAACGCGAAAAAATGCCGCCAGTACAGGCAAACCACCTGTCATACATTTCTCAGTTCACGACAGACATCCAGCATCTCAGCGGCTCGGCTAATATTGTCGCAGACGCTTTCAGTCGCGTAAACGAGCTGTCAGTGCCGCCTGCAAACATAACATCTCCTGTCGACCTGGCCGTCCTCGCAGCAGCACAGCGCGACGATGCGGAAATTCGTCTATTCGTCGATGGCAACATGGGCCTCCAACTGCAACACGCGTCTCTGCCCGGATCCGACGTCCAGTTGTACTGTGACGTCGCCACCGGACGCCTTCGACCGTACGTCCCAGCAGCACACAGGCATCAGGTTTTTGCGTCGCTCCACGGTCTCAGTCACCCCGGTGCCAGGGCAACAGCACGTCTCGTGTCAGAACGTTTTGTCTGGCCCAACATGCAGCGTGATTGCCGTCTATGGACTCGCGAATGTGTACCGTGTCAGCGATCCAAGGTCACTAGACATACGGTAGCTCCAATGGGAAATTTCGCGACGCCAACCGGCAGGTTCCAACACGTCCATATTGACCTAATAGGCCCCCTTCCATCCGTGGGGCAATTCAAATATTGTCTGACGGCCATCGACCGTGCAACGCGTTGGCCGGAAGTTTTTCCTCTGGAGAACATCACTGCCGAATCAGTCGCCAACGCATTCGTACGAGGCTGGATCTCGCGTTTCGGTTGTCCAGAGCGAGTGACTACAGATCAAGGGCGACAATTCGAGTCCAATCTGTTTAAGTCACTGACCGCCTACGGCGGGTTTTGCAGAAACCGCTCTACTCCTTACCATCCAGCGAGCAACGGCATGATAGAACGCCTACATCGCCAGTTAAAAGCGGCTATCATGTGTCATACGGGGACTTCGTGGTACGACGCCTTGCCACTGGTACTGTTGGGGATACGCAGCGCCATCAAAGACGACGTGAAGGCGTCCGCCGCGGAGCTTACATATGGGGAACCACTGCGGCTTCCAGGGGAAATGTTACACCCCAACATGGACTCGGAACATCCCTTAGACTCTACATCGTTGGTAGACAGAATTCGGCGTATCACTGCAAACATCCGCCCCACGCCCGCTTCGCGCCACGCACGAACCGGCACATTCGTCTTCCGGGACTTGGCCACCTGCAGCCACGCCTTCCTGCGTGACGACGCAGTGCGACGCCCACTTCAGCCACCGTACAGCGGTCCCCATGTCATAATTGCACGTGACGCGGAGACGGCAACGTTACGGATACGGAACAATGTCGTACGAGTGTCTATAAACCGATTAAAGCCGGCGTACATCACTGCAGACGCCGATCAACCATCTCACCATACACCACATATTCCCGCCACGGTTCAGCATCCTGTCACCACAAGATCTGGACGCCGCGTCCGAGGCGTCGAGCGTCTTCAGCTATAACAAGGCGGTGATTTGGTTTAGTGTCGTGTACTTTCAGGAACTCATTTGAACTATATGTGTATGTTTGTATTCGATTTTTATATGTATATATCAATTGTAATTTTTAAATACGTCGCTTACTTCGCGCCCACACTCCGTTTTTCTCGGGGGCGGCTCTGTGGATGGTATTCACCATCCTCAAAGCGTCCCCTGTCCATAATTCCGGACAATAGGAACTATCCCTTTGTTCCGCCAACACCTGTTCCTTTGTTCGGCTAACGGAACTTCCCTCAGGTCAACTCCGTCCCCAGTCTTTCCCGTACCTGCGGATCGCACGGATCCCAGTTCTTCCTGGTCCAGCGACTAGAGGCGACCTTCGCAGAAGTGCTGAATAAAACGTTAATATCCAGTTGTGTGTTTGAGTTATTACTGCCGTACCACATGGCCGAACTCCGAACACGTGTATGACGGATCTAGTATCCCACAAGGCGTTAGAAATCTACAACCTGGAATAAGGATACAAAAGGGATAAAGTGCTGTGCTGTGAAAAGTGTCAGTGAAACATCTGTGTAAAATCTTTGCACAGAATTGGCCATTTTATTTTAAAAGTGAAACATGTTCCTGAACCACAAAATGCAACTTGTAAGTAGATATTAAAAAAAAGAATTATTGTAAACTGTAAGTTAAAGGTGAGGCGTCAGCTTTCGTTGTTTTTTGAACTTCATTAAATTATATTTTTATGTATTCTTTAAATTCTTCACATTGTAATTGAATATTCGTTTCTTTCAATCAAGTCCAGTGACATTTTGAGTATCATTTCATTGTAAAATTTGATTTAAATGTAATGTAAAGAAATAAAATTGAGATTGAAATTTGTATTGTTGAGTAAATAAATTTGTTTTGTTTTATTGAATTTAAAATTCCTATCAAATTAATTGTATTTTGTGCTCCAGTGTGGGCAAATTAATTTTTATAAATTGCTATTTTATTTTATTATTACTATATATATATTAGCTGAGATTGAAACGTATTAAAGAAACTTGAAGTTCGACAACAGTTGACATCTTTATCATAATGAATCCAACTAGGAATAGTTTCGCTTATTAATAGTCGTATATGTTTATGTGGAAACATTGAATTTATAAGCTTCTTCTTTAGGATTCCAAAGAATACCCTATAATTTCAAACTCGTAATTTCTTCAAAGGGAAATTCAACTGCCAATCCATGATAATATGAATCAATACTAGAAAGGAGTGCAGGTGAATTACTTCACCATTTACGAAGTTGAAACCCAGCTGAATTAGGTAAGGCGGAAATTAGATTCCAGAACCGTCTCTAAAGACTCTGCACCAAAGAATACCTCGTCAACATAATAATCTGATTTAATCATCTTTGCATCTAAATGACATTTGGATTGTTCGTCATTCGCTACCTGTAATAAAATTAAAATCTCCTTGTTTGTGGAGCGTTGGAAAAAAAATATTCGTCTTCGACTCTTGGCTTAAACCAACTTGAACTTGAAGACGGCTGAAACGGAAATTCCGGGGAGCCAGCGCAGATTATCCAACGTCATTAAGCACACAGTTTGTAATAAATGGGCATATATGTACGTAAATAATGTTTATTTTCCATAATTTGCAACAAAACAAAATGGTAAATTGTCAATCAAATAATAGAAATATAACATATAATTAATTTAAATGCAACTTATATTTTAATATAACATGATTAATATTTTACCATTGTTTACAGAAACAAATATACTATATACATATATATATATACATTAACGGTCAGGAATACAATAGAGCGGCTTTTTAACTAGATATTTTATAGTTCTACTGCAAATAACTTATTCTCTACTTTCTTTATATATTCAGGGAGCTTATTGAATAGTATTGTTTGCTTAACATATGGGTTAATGTCTGTACCTCTTTTATTTGTCCTGATTCTAAAATAATTTATCTTACCCCGAGTATTGATACCTGTTATTTCCTTTGGTTTGCATACTTTATATATATATATATATATATTGTAATGATTAAAAGAAATAATTATTTAATGAATTAATTAACAAAATGATTACAATAAAAACTTTTAATTTGCCAAATATTAATTTAACAGGTGTTCATTTAGTTGTTTTTACAAACGATTTGCCCTAGGTTGGCACGCCGAATTCGATAATTTCAAAATTAGCAATCAAATATTTTTTATTTATAATTGGTTGCGTTCAAAGTACAATACAATCTTTTATATTTCACAAACAATCAAATTTAATAACTCTTCTTCTCAGGGTCTTGAACTGGGATTGATAAGTAAAAACAATCAAAAATTATAAATTAAATAATTAACAATTCAACCTAATTGAAACGAACAGAATACGATATCTAACTAAAATAAAAAGAACGAAATCTGACTAATACCCTTAATTACCGTTTACAGAATTTAATTAGTTTCGTTTGTACTTGCAACCAGACTTAGTTTTCGGAGCTAGGGGACACAATTCACTAAAAAGGCCATTAATCACTGATTCTACACATCATGGTAAAAACACACGGTAGTGTTATATTATCCCTCCGGAAACTCGAACAGCCGCACCTCCGGTCAACAGTCAGACCTTTTTACTTGGATTTTTAAAGCATATAAGTCTCTCAGTTGAATTTTTAAACTTTGGCCACGCTGTTCGTACTCTTAAATTTTGCTCCCTCTGTGGACTATAATAACCGCCAGACTGAATTCAGCCAGTCCTAGCAGCTCGCAACAAAGACCACCGACAAATAGCCGGCCGTCATTGTCGTCTTTAAGAATTTTTACCGCTAAACAGTCCAATTATTTAAACAATTAATGGCCTCCTTAATTAGTATTACAATATATATATATATATATATATATATATATATATATATATATATATATATATAAAGGGCTAACTTGAATTTCTGATAATTAATGAGAAATCTTAATCTCAGTAATTCCTGCCACATAGGGCAAACAAAACGATACCTTAATACACGTATCAAGGAAAATATGTCTAATATCAAACTTCCAAACGATAAACAATCTGTAGTATCCAAAACAGACAGATAATCAATTCTAAACATACATTTGATTGGCAAAATGCTAAGATTTTAGACATTGGTACAATTCTAGACTCATTTCAGAGATGCTTCACATTAAATCTAACATCACAGCTTTTAATGTACAAACAGACACTATGAAACTCAATAGTTTCTGTGATCCTTTATAATTACGCTAAACCTTCTGCTTTCCCATTGACGTTGCTTACCTTATTGTTACGCTAACTCTTCAGCTTTCCCATTGCCGTTGCGTTTTAGTCGCTTTTGAGTTTCGTCAACTGACAAGTGCAGTTGTTTCTTCTTAGCACCTGACGAAAGGCGCAAGGAACCCAGAAACGTGTGGTATTTATATTAACACTTTTTTGTCTGAATTGGCTATCTTTCTTATTCAAAAACTTGTTTTCCTGACTGACAAACAGCGGATTTAAGTTTACACATCCGGTATACCCCTTCTTACTTAAAAAGTATTTTTGTATCTGGAAAAGAAATGTTTTTTTAAAAAATTTCAGAAAATATTGCGTTCTATTTCTTACATTGAGAACATTTACATTTGTTCAAACACAACTGGAGAAATGCTTTCATTGACGCTCCGCCGTGTAGACCATAACATTTGAATTAAAGGTATTGCAGAATGTGTGATCCAGTGAATTGCAGGTGAAGCCGCGCTCTGGCGGATGGAGAAATATCATACCAAGCCTGGCGTTGGTTCGGATGGCTCTGTGGTTAGAGACAAGGCTTCGATTCCCGGTCCAGTCGACATTTTTCTGTCCTGAACTATATATATTGTAATTATTAAAAATTGTTACATTTAATTAATTTTGCTCCACTTTTTGGAAGCCAAAATGTATTAAACAATTGAGCTTTATTTAATTTAATTTACAGGATTTGCCTCTTGTTGAGCGCCATTTATGAAATAATTAAATGGAAGGCGTTAATTAAATGAAATAATAATCAAAAATTAACAAACAAAATATTTATTTATTTTGTGGCAAATTAACTTTGATTGACAATTTAAAAGAGAACGAAATCTGACTTTATCCTTTAAGTTTACAATTAATCATTAGTTTTGGTTTTGTTACTTACGTAGTGTCCAGCTGGTACCAGCATTCTTTTTGGTTTCGGAAGTACACTATTGCAAAATTATACACTGATTCTAAATGTCGACACACAGATTTTACACTATTGAAGTCAAAACTGATAGGCTCCCAGGAACTCGGATGATCCTCCTGAATGTCAGCTATCTGATATCTGCTTGCCTTACCGGAACCCATGATTCGTAGATTTATCAGTCTTTTACTGAATTGGACGTAAACTGTAACGTATCTCCGTTACGATTTATTTTAACTGTTTATTCTTTCGGAACGAACTAACTTTCCTTTAGCTCCTTGCTGTAGACTTAAACTGCTCTTACTTTTCAATTTATTAACGCTGCAATACTTGCGGCGTGAATGTTTTCTTCGTATTAATTTACAACTTTAACTAGTTATACATTGACGATGTCTAGTCTCTGCTCAAATTATATTTCTTGTTCTGCTCCTCATAATGTCGTTCCGCCATCAGTTCCTAACAATCTTTCTCCGCTAACTAACAGTTATATTACGTGTTCTGCTCCTCACGATGTTTTTCCGCAAACTGAATCCTAGTTCTCTTGAGTTTTAGCGCGCATACGTTATTTTTGACTTTTCGAAATAGCAAGTGAGCTCGCTTTTCCATTGTCGCTTTGTTCGCTCAGACCTCTATAATGGATTTCTCAAACAATTCAAATTTTACGTCTAAACAATTAAAGGCCTAATTAATTGGCATTACAATTTATATATATATATATATATATATATATATTGTAATGCCAATTAATTAATCAATTAATAGTTTTGAAATAAATTTGAATTGTTTAGCGAAAAGTTTGTATTATAGCGAGAGCGATCAGAGCGACAATGAGTGGTGAGCTCTGTTCCCATTATTGAGGGCGCGGAACGGCGTTTACGCGCGCTAATGTTAGTTAGTTGGTCGTTGTGGTCTGGATTGTACTGAGGTCAGACATCGTCGAGCATGGTATAATAAAGTTGGTGAATCATTGGAGAATAGAAACGGCCGACGGTAAAAACGTTGCAGAGAACGGTCTTTAGAAAATTGAGCAGTGTAAAACATTCAACGAGATATTGCAACGTGAATATTGTAAAGTAATACCAGTTTCGTCAAAATAGAACTTTGTACAATCTTCGTGGAGGAATTGTTGCGGAATAACATTGGTAAATTATTGTGGAGCGGAGGAATCAACGGAATTCAGCCAATCTTGCCAAATTTTAAAGTGAAGTGTAGAATCAGTGAAAACCAAGGCCTGATATTAAATAATTAAATAGTGTAAAAGTGTCATAACGAGGTAAAATTGATTGTTCTGGTACCAGACCGACGGTCCGTAAGTAACATAATTTTGAATAATATTGAAAACACAAATTAAAAGATAAAGTCAGATTTCGTTCCCTTTTAATTGTCAATCAAAGTTAATTTATTTAATTTTTATTTCTTTCATTCTATTGACATTTTGTTTAGGTACATTGTGAACTGTTTTGTTAATAAGATTTTAAATCATTTATTTGTGTCCATTACCAAACCCAGTAGAGGCCCTGATAGAACAGATCTCAAATTTTGTTTGTAATTATATTTTATTACCACATAATAAAATAAATATTTTTGTTTGTTAATTGTTTAAACTTTGCATTTAATAAGAGCCTTCCATTTAATTATTACATAAATGGCTTCCACAACGTGGGGCAAATTAATTTAAATTATGCAACATTTATTATTATTATATATATATATATATATTTGTATCACAGATACATTTTTCACTCTTAAATACGTAATAGTGATGACCAAAAATGTTTTGTATTAAATGTCATGTCTTAAAAACAAAAATTTGTTATAAATTGGTTAGGTTCTCAGGTCTGACAAAATATCATACGATTACTCACTCAAAAAATCTAATATAACCTAACTGATGGATGTTGAAACTTAAATTGTATATTGCGTCAGAAATGTAAAGGAAATATTCTTTCACAAAAGACACAAGGAAGAAGCTATATATTCACAGGAAACTGCGTCTAAAGGTTTAATATTTACTTCCTGTAAAGTTAGCTCATTTCTAAGAACAGGATCAGTTTCACTTCCTCGGATACACGCATTTCATCATAGAACGACTAAAAATACTAAATGTATTTAGAATCTATTTAAAAGTGTTGTGAACTTTTAGAAACTATATGTTCTTCATATGCAATAAGAACCTGTATTTTAATTAATAAGTAATATAGTCAATATGCCGAAAGAAAATAGAAATTAATTAATTTAAACATTCGTTTCATTACAAAGTTTCGTCCAAAAATTTGGAACATCTTCAGATAATATACAATTTTGAATGTATGTATTGTAATCGCCTATCCACTCCCTCGGTTCCTTATAATGGACGAATGCCGACCCGGGCGCCACTGCATGTGCAGAAAAGTTTTATTTTAAATTATACAAACGACAATCGTCTCATTAATTAACATTCGCGATCCGCGCGATCCACACCAGGGAGCCGATAAACGATTTGCCAGGACTCGTGAGTACTTGAGTCGAGAATGAGACTCTCAAAACTGTATCTCAGGGGTCCTGGCTTTGATCAATTACGTAAGGAAGGATTCACTGAATGAAAACAAAATGTATACATAAAATTCAGTTTAATTGACAAATTGGGGTTAATACAAATACTCGGTACGACTCCTCAATCGTTAAATGTTGCCTTTTCATACACTCTTATTCATACACTTAAATCTAACAAGTCTCCGTAAAGTTACTATTTTGGCCATATTTATCAAATTTAATTTGTCCTTTAAGAACACAGCCGGTCATGGACCCACAACTCTTAATTCGCACTACTTTCACACGATGCAGAGAAAGGGAGGGAAGTTTGCTTACTGTGCTGTGACGCGTTGTTTTCCGATGACGTCCACGTTGAGGTTCAGGTGCCTGACCGGTCGGCTGACCAAATCCTCGCACACAGAGCTGCAGCTAAAACACACAGGCGCGACGGCCTACACTTGCTCCGCAATTTATGGTTCTCTCCTCCAAGAACCTCCGCACCAAAATCTCCTACGCGTTCGTCCGTTACACTTCACCAAGAACTGACGATGCCCGCTCTCCTGCCTTCCAGGACGCGACTCCGGTCCAAGACGCCGGCTCTGCTTGCCGACGAGCCGAATGTTGGGTAACCACTGTCCCGTCTCCTGGCCCACAGCTTCTCCTTCGCCGTCCAGGACCCGACTCCTCTTTAATCCGCCACAGCTGTGACCCGCCGTCCAGGACCCGACTCCTCTTTATTCCGCTGTGACCCTCCACGGTCACTTTTGTCCTAGCACGTTCACCACTACGGTCAGAAAATGACCTGACAAGGCGTCCCTCGAAAACCCACTTCCTGTTGCCGTAAACTTGGTCTCAAAGACCGGCCGTGTGAAAAATTTTATCTCCAATATTCCCACGACAAGACAACTGGTATTAATGTTTAAAATCACTTATTACAGTAAATGCTAAATTATAAGAAAAAAGAATTTAGATTCATGGACTACGTCGCATGACGGTTGTAACCGACTAACATAGTATTTGTATTGCTGATTTATTAAATGACAATAGTCAGATTATATTAAATGTTAAGAAACTCTATATCCCTCGTAATTCCAAGAATTTAGTAATTGTAAATATATATGAAAAATTAGGACGCAATGATCGATTTACACATTTTATTTATAAACTATGTGTGGTCGGAAAGAGCGTCATATATTTAACTTTCACGTTTAAAGCCCCCTACTCTACTTTTGCCGACGTATGTTAATGTCATCATCTTAAAAGTTAAGAAATATTCAGAGCGTGAAATATAATCCCGGTACACACATACAAACAGACACGTACCCTTATTTTTTTTAATATTATATTTATCTGCAATCAGATTACATTTTAATCTATAAGCTAATGTGGTAGCTTTGACATGTTATTTAGATATAATACATTATGGCATGATGAGATCCCCTCCAGCGAAGAGAACTTCTAAATCTTGTCTAGAAATGTGCTGGCCATTTTCTTTTCAGTCTTCTTGTTTCATCATTTTCTAGTAGTGGTTGTAATAATGGATTTGAATGTGATTTAAGCTTTTCGTGGTGTCTAACACCCTTTTGACGGGCAGTTTCTATAACAGTTGGTAATTTTAAATCATTCTGTATTTGTTCATTTGTTATGTACCAGGGGGCGTTAACGATGGATCATAATATTTTAGACTGGCATCTTTGTATTATTGCAGTATTTGACTTACTGGCACATCCCCATAATTCTATCCCGTAGGTCCATATTGGTATAATTATGGTTTTATATATTTTTTCTAAGGAGAGGTGTGACTTGCGTCCTAGTAACCAGTACATTTCTTTTTGTTTAATATCCATTTGTTTTCTTTTATTTGGTTATGTGGATTTTCCAATTGAGTTTGCTATCGAGATGTAAACCCAAATATTTGACAGAGGGTGATTTAGGTATCTCTGTGTTGTTTACAAAGATCGGTGGGCAATGTTATTTACATAATGTAAACGTCACATGAGACGACTTTTTTCATTTATTTTTATTCTCCATTTCTGAAGCCTTACTTGAAGGAAGTTCATATATTTTTGAATGAGTGATGAAGCCTGGTTTATATCCGAATGTATGGTTAGGATCACAGTATCATCTGCAAACGTTCCTAGGACAATATTTTCGACCGTTGGGAGATCAGAGGTGAACAACAAATACAACAGGGGGTCTAAGACACTGCCCTTGGGAACTCCTGCATTAAGTGAATGTATAGATGAGACGTCTTGTTTCACTCTTGTACGGAATTTTCGGTTTGTTAAGAATGATTCCAACAATTTATAGAACATAGGCAAGTTTTTTTTAATTTTATATAGTAAACCCCGATGCCATACCTTATCAAATGCCTGACTTATGTCTAAGAATATTGCTGGACAATATTCTTTATTTTCGAAGGCTCTATTAATGTAATTTGTTACTCGGTGGCACTGCTGAGTTTTAGAATGGCTCCGTCGAAAGCCAAACTGATATTGTGGAATCCTGTCATTAGCTGTGAAGTCGGGATCAATTCTTGAAAGCAATAATTTTTCCAGAAGTTTTGAGACTGATGAGAGCAGACTAATGGGTCGGTAAGAAGTAACATTTTTAGGATCTTTACCGGGTTTGTTAACTAAAATTATCTCTGCTAAGTTTAGTTTCTCTGGCCAATAATTTATTCTAAATATTGCGTTAAATAAATATGTAATAATCAAAAGATCTTTTCCAGGTAATTCTTTCAGCATTTTTACGGTGATGAGATCCATTCCAGGTATTTTTCTAACGTTCATGTGCTGTATCATATTTTTTAGTTCCTTCGGTGTGACTGGTGCTACTTTCTCGATTTTTGACAATGGAGTACTTAGAAAGTCATCAATTTCAATATCTGGATCATTACTGTGAGGACAAAATACCTCACAAAGATGGTTCGCAAACCCTTCAGCCTTTTCTTTATCACTCTTTATCACCTTCCTCCAGTAGTTGTCTGTTGATATATTGGACTCGTTGCAATTGTTGGTTTACGGTAAGATTTAATTGGCTTCCAAATAGAGTTATCATACATATTTAAACTTGTAATATAGCTTTTAAATGATTCTTCGTTCCAGGATTTTAATTTTGCCTTGAGTTTGTTACTAAGACGGTTAAATGTAGTTTTATCAGCTGGGGCATGGCTTCTTTGCCATTTTTCTCTCTCTTCTCATTTCTGCTACAAGATTTTTAATTTCTAATGGAATATTTATGACATCTTTCTTGCGGGGTATTCTTTTTGGTGTGGCTTGTTACACCGCATGTTGTAATGTTTTAATTAAGTTGTTTGTTGCTGCTTCGACCTCACTTTGGTCTTTTAGGCTTACACGAATGTCAATATCTTCATTTAGCTTCTTGCGATACTGATCTCAGTCTGTTCTTGAATTGTGAAGCTTAGTAGGGTACGAGATTATTATTGGGCACGTGCTGACTGTTGCTATCACTGGAGTATGATCAGAAGACAGATCACAATTTGATTCCACATTCACGTAGGAGGAAGAGATTCCGCATAAGATAAAAAAGTTTAGAAGATCCGGTATTTTGTTTGCATCAGTTGGCGAGTATGTAGGCGTGCCTGTTGATAGGTGAGAAAAATTTCTTTGTTGTACTACTTTCATTAGTTTTCTGCCTTTTGTGGTAGATAAACGAGAGCCCCCAGCAGTATTTTTACTATTAAAATTGCCTCCTGCTATAAATTTTGAACCCAAGGTGGGGAAGAAGGAATCAAACTGGCCTTTTTTGATGTTGTGTTTTGGGGGCAATAAACAGCAGCAACGGTTAGATCGTAAGGTAATATACTGACTCGGATTGCGGTCGCCTGGGTAATCTTTTTCATAGTTTTCCACCACATAATGCTTGTTTTATTATTAATGCTGTACCCCGTGAGTAGTACCATCTGGTACCATGGGAGTGAAGTATGAATATTTCTGGTATCTTAAGAGAGTTGTATACATAGACAGATGTTAATTTTCGCCATCTCCGAAAAATGCATAAGAATGAATAAGCAAATAGTAAACATTAGACGAATAAGCCAACCGATTAAAAGGGACACATATATGTTTTTACAGTTTTGTGAATTATTAATTAATTATAACTTTTTATAATTGTGACATATAGATTGATAATCATAATGACTCAAGTCTTTGAATTTGAATGCTGAACCTTCTATAATTCTTATTTATATTTTTTAAGAATATATATATATATATATATATATATATATATTGTAATAATTACAAATAAAGAATGATTTAATTTGCCCCACGTTGGGTCGCCAATATGTAATGAATAAAATAAAGGCTTAATAAAAAATATTATTTAATGATACAACCATCAGTTTCCACATAAAGACAATTTAGCAACAATCTGTCTAACTAAGTAAGAATCCGGAGGAAGAAGCAGTTCCAGTTCCCATAGAAGAAATTCCAAAACTACGACCGTGTTTTGTACAATCAAGTGTAGAGTCAGTGATTCATGGCCTTTTTAGCGTAAATTGTGTGCCCGAGACCAGGAGATCTTAGTCTGGTGCCAGTTAAATAATTTGTAAGTAGAAACCCATTTAAATTAAGTTTTTTTAAACGATAATTAAAGGTATTCGTTAGATTTCGCTTTCTCGTTTTGGTTTTGATTGTTTAACTTTTTAGTTTGTATATTCTATGATTTTGTAACGTAAATTCTATAAATATAAATGTTTCTTTACTTAGCAGGCGCAGATAAATGACCCTGAGAAAAGAGTTATAAAATCTCTAAACATTGAAACTTTAAGTGTAATTAATCTCATAAAATGTTATAAAAATGTTATTCATTAATATATATATATAGTGGTAATTATTTATATGCAATTATTAATAAATAAAATTTTATTATTTTCATTATCGGCGTAAATATGAGGCCATTGCATTATAGTTTAAGGATTGTCTACAAGAATATGGAGCCTATAATGCTTACTTGCTAGAGTTGCATTGTTGCTACAGGCAGCACTGAGACGTATGGAACTTGAGAGATTCAGAGTTACTCGGAGCAGGATTGAGGAAGGTGTGTTGTGAGACGATTTCAACTAAGATAAAAATTTGTTTTACTAAATTTTGTTTTGTTATATATTTAAATTGTTGTTTTCATTTTTAACTTTTATTTGTCTATTACAAAAAATGGCATCTCAACCTGGGGCTTATTTACAGATAAATTTAATTATAATTTATTTTTGTTTATTATAAAATTGGTGCTTCAACGTAGGGCGAATATATATAATATTCACTTTTATTTTGTTTATTACAAATAAGTGCTCGAACGTGGCGTTTATCTTCATTTAAAATCTAATGAAATAAATTTTGATTATTACATATATATATATTGTAATACATACATAAAAATATCGGTACACGCTCTCTCGTCCACACACTCACTTCATACAGACTTAAAAGGCACCAGGCTGTGCTCACACTCTGCTGGCAGACAGACCTCCACGATGAAACTCCACCGACTGTTGACGACTGCTGACAGATGATTCCTCTTGGCCACCTAGCTATTAGCCCTAATTATAGTCCTTCCCCTCTCTAAAAGTCACTTATCCATAATTTTATCATTACTTTTTATATGTTCAAACCACTCAAAGATCCCCTGGTCTGAGCTTGTAAACAAATCTGACAAAAATAAGAACAGAATTACTGTCCTTCTGAGCTGGTTATTACAATATAAACATATATGTGTATATATAAATATATATATACAGAGAGGGAGAGAGAGATTGTAGTATATAAATAATTAAATAGTGTTTAAAAATAGAATTCCAGCACGTTGTGGGGCCAAAATGTGTAATATTCAAATAAATTCTTTAATTACAATGCCTCGCGTTGTGGTGCCAAAATATGTAAAAATGATTATTTAAATCACAAAAGGAAATTGAAATCAAACATTACTTTTAAAAAAATAACAAGGATTTATTTATTTTATAAACCTTAACTACATTGATTTTACAATTTTTATTAATTTTTCGGCTTTTGTAAGAATTCCCAATTTTAGGACCGCTTATCAGGCCTCTAATAAATATAGTACGAAAATAATTATTTTAATTTACAATAAAAATGTTATTATTAAATTGAAAAGTTATCCAAGTCTGACGGTAGTTATTTTCTTTTTAGGTTTACAGATGAGAAATTTGTTTGAATTACATACTACTGTCTGGTCTTCAGAGGCTTATCTACTCGTGATTTGCTTTTTAATAAATTTTCTTTTTGTTTACAACACTTTTCACTCATCATTTACGCTGATTCTACTTTATTATTGTTTGCAAATACTTTGGAACACTGTCGATGTCTTTCTGTTTCTGAATATCGAATTGTTTGTAGCTCACGCACCGCTCGCAGACTAATTGCTTTTTACTGTTCACTATCCGCTCTCTCTGAATACTCCTTAGATTCTGCACTCTTAATATCCGAAAACCACAGGGAACAGGCAATTCATAACTAGAAGTTCAGAACTGGTGACTAGCAACTAAAGCTAAGAAATTCTGCTTTCTCAATATCTGCCAATCATTGGAAACTGTCAACGGGCAACTTGCAACTAGAAACTGAGACATCTGACGAACAAACTCTATCTCTGGCAAAAACACTCTGCTCTCCATACTTAAAACTGAGAAATCGCAACTACTCACTCTCCGGCAACTCTGCTACATTCTGCACCAGAAACTCTCGCTCTCCTCTCTGACAAACGCACTCATCAGCCTCCGAAAACACACTGCTTTGCTAAAGTTTCGCACGTCTATCCATGCCTTCTCGACAATATATATATATATATATATATATATATACATATATATATATACATACATATATTGTAATAATCAAAATATAAAAGGAAATTATTAGGGAAGTTGACAAAGTGCCCACACGTTAGAGGCAAATTATGTGGTATGCAAAAATTACATAAAACAAAGGAAGAAAGTATAAACGATTTGATGTTGAAATTACATAAAATTTAACACAAGATTATTTAATTCATAATAATTTAGATTTACGTTGAATTCTTTACATTTTATGTTTTTAAATAAATGCGTCAGCTTTCATAAGAATCTGAATTTCAGGGCCGTTTATAGGGCCTCTAACAAAGATACTGATTTACAAGTGTCACAAAAGTTACAAAAGAAAAATATGAATTTAATTTACAATAACAAAATTTTATATAAAGAATCTAACAACAGATAAACTAGAGAAATATGACAGTAAATTTATATTTGTATAAAGGTATACAAAATGATAAAAAAAATTATCCTTTTATTTAGAGTTTTTTGGTACCTGTTTGTGCACTCGTGATAATTTTAATTTTAATATTGACAGACCATAGCATTGAATTAGCACTTTTTCACTCTTCGTCGTAACACTTTGCTATGACAGCGAACACTGCCGCCTGCTACACATTTTAGATTATGTCGTATCTCATAGCTTTCAATAGATTTCTCCCATCACAAACTTAATATCTTGGATTGTAATTGCTTTACTCCGCAATGATATCAACATTAATTCAACACTACGAAATGTTATCGTGTTATACTCAAGGAGCGTCAATCTGCTACACACTTTATAATCCTCTCGTCATGACTACTACACTCGTCTGGCTCTCCAAACACTCTCCATGATTATACTCGTCATGCCACAGAACCACTCTGCTCAAGACCCCAACGCACTCTGAATGTTCTGTATGCGTACACATTTCGACAATAATCCGTAGCAACCATTACAGCCTTTGCATTCTTGCACCAAACAATGCTGTTCTTTACAATGCTCGGGCCTCAAAGTTACGCCGCCAATAATTAAAGAAAAAATTTAAATAAAACATTACATTACACATTAATAATCTCTACAGTATATCTCTACAATATATATATATATATATATATATATATATATATGTATGTATGTATGTATAGTAATACTCATTAGAGGCCAGTAATGATTTTAATAATTGTATTGTTAGCGGTACCAATTCTTCAAAGACAACAATGTGTCGGCGGGCTTTGTCGTGGGCTACGAACGTTTTCTGGAACGGCAGTCTGTCTGATATCGTAGGCGGGAGAGGAAGTAAAATTTTGATAGAACGAACAGCGTGGCCCAAATATAAAATTCAACCGAGAAAGTTACAAGTTTTAAATCCAAGTATAAAGTGTGGACAGCGAGATACTTTGTAAAAAAACTGCAAAGAGTAATCAAATATTTGCGTCACATTAAGATTCCTACGCGTACTGAGATCAACATTTTCCACATAAAGACAATGTGTAACAATATGTCTGGCTGATGATCCGGAGGTGCAGCAGATCCAGTTCCCGGAGGAAAATTCAATAACTACGACCGTGTGTTTTACCATCAACTGTAGAGTCAGTGATTCATGACCTTTTTAGTGTAAATTGTGTGCCCGAACCGAGGAAACTAAGTCTGGTACCAGCCGAACCGTTTTGTAAGTAGAAACCAAGTTAATTAACAGGTTATTATTGGGGTCCGGCTTCAAGTTAGCACGACGCTTTCAGAGGAGGCGATTAGCAAATCGGCTCCAATCCTTCAGAAACTAAGTTCAAGAAACAAAGAAGATATATTTAAAATAGTAGGAACACACATATATGATGAGTTCCTGGTCAACGAGTAGCGTCGTAATCAATGTGGTTATGGTAATGCAGGACGCTAATATTGAATTGCGTTGAGAGTGTGGCGTCCCTCAGTCATTCCCACTCTGGATGAAGTCCAATTCGTTTTAGTTTACGTCCGAGAGCATCGTCAGCGAATCCCTAAGTCAGGCCACACGCCGGACGTGCATCCGGAGCGGGAAACATGAGCTAGCTTTTCCATTTCCCGTGACTTCTAAGATGCAATAAAGCATTCAATAAATATAAAAATTTGAATATGTATCCGTTTTGCGATATATCAATATAAAAGAATTAAGTATGCAATAATTAAAACTGACCATAGTTGATCATTACAATATTTATTGAACAGATATTGAAATACGTAATTAATAATTAACCTCTGCATCGTATCAGCTGTCTGTGTAACGTATTACAACATTTAATATGTACAATCAACCATACATAGTGAAGTTAAATGAATGAATCTACGAATGAAATCATTTAAGATGTAAATAGAATGATATAATTGTTTATTCTTAAATGAATGTCAATTTTTTAAAAAGTTAATAAGAAAAACTTGAATGTACGCAGGACTGGTAAAAGTATAATTTAATGTAACTAACTCCTTGGCTCGACGGCCCATGAAGGGCCTTGGTCTACAGACGGCTGCCAGACTGTCATCTTACATGACACATTCTGGATTTAGGAGTGACACCTGGTCAGAGTGTCGATTCTCCCACAGCTTTAACCCCAGTTTTCTTGACCAGAACGAACACAAACATCCATGCCTATGCCAAGATTCGAACCCGGGACCTCTGTGATGCGAGGCAATGACGCTGGCCACTACACAACAGCACGCCGGCATATTTAATATATTTCATAAAAATTATTTACATTTAATTTTTCATTGATTTCGATTATTTCAACTTTCATAAAATTTAATTAGAGGCAACATTAAGTGCTTCAAACATTCCAAATTAAATATAATATGGAGCGCCATGGACGGGACGAGATTGCTGTGGTGTGACAACGGCCGGCCTTTTGTTAAGAAAATTTACGACAGTCTCTCACACATCTGTTTGGCAGACCAGAGGAGAGAGGGAGAGTAGCTGCTATGCGTCCGTGCTGGAAAGCGGGCGAATAGTAAAGTATAAAAGGTAAAAAGTTATTGGGAGAGCACGATGACGAGCGAATAGAATTAGAAAATAGTATGAAACATCGTCGCTAAGAGTAAAGTTAATACAGTGAAAATACATAGAGATAAATTAAAGTGTATGAATATGTCAAAAGCAGAGAAATGTTTTTTTGTTTATGAAGAAAGAATAAAGTGATGAGTGAGAAGTCTACCAGACGTGAATAAGGTTTAAAAGCATCAACTTGGAATTTGGCTTGGATGTACTCAGTTAATCTTAGCCTGGAATTTCAACAGCTATATTCGGACAAGAAATAAGACAATTAAATTAATAAATAAATAAATTTTCGTTGTATTGCCTCAAAGGTTTTGCAGTTAAAATAAATGAAAAACGAAATGAAACGAAATCTGACTCATTACCCTTATTTAACAATTTACAACTATGAATACAGAAAAAAAAATAAACTTACAATCTCTCTGGTCCATGAAATTTGAATCTCTCGCATAACAGCACACACTCTCTTTATATAGGCATAAAGAGCACCAGGTTGCGCTAACACTCTGCTTTCACAGACACCTCTCCTTGATGATGTTACCCTCACGACGAATTCCTCCAAACAACAAACTCTGCTGGCACACAGATTTCCTCGACGAAACTCCTACCGACTGTTGATGACTGATGTCCAACTGATTGCTCTCGGCCACCTAGCTTGGCCTACCATCCGATGATCTCTAAAACTACCTCTTGAATGAATAAAACTCCTATTTATTTCGACCACCTTAACTTGGCCTACCATCCGATGATCTCTCCTGACGTCTCCTGACTCGAACTTCACTCTCCTATTACTTTCTCGTACAGATTCTGCTACCACACTCCACGTCCATCACCTTCCAACTCTCAAGTCTAACTCGTCTAACTGTCCTTTTATTTGCTCTCCCCTCTCCAGAATATTCCCTTGTTTTCACAGTTTTTGATTTTCCACGTTCTCCAAACAACACCAGATGTTGCCTTTCTCACGCTCCGGAGCTACTCAATAGAATTAAATAAATATTCGCTTTTAATATAATTGTATGCTCATAAAACTTTTGTCATCATGCATTTAGGGTTCCGACCAGATGTCTGTCAATACCATTAGCTCTAAGCTGCTAAACGTCTAATTATAGTCCTCCCCTTCTCTAAAAGCCACTTATCCATCATTTTATTATTATCTTTTTTTTCTACAAACCACTCAAGAATCCCCAGTCTGAGTTGGTAAACAAATAGGATGAAATCAGAACAAATTCATGTCCTTCTTTACTGGGTATTACAATATATATATATATATACCCTAAATTAGAATAAATAAGAATTTAGAGCCATTGACTGCGTCCTATGACGTTTGTAGTCGAAATGTCTACAATTTCAATTACAATTCCAAACTGCTCCAGACCGGTATCAACATTACAATGCGGCAAGACCTGGAATGTGGTTAGAAAATTGGATTAGCAAACTCCTACGGGACAAAATATTCCTTAACTTCTAGTCTAATTTCTTTAAAAATGACATCATTTTCCTTAAAATTCCTTGTCTGTCGTAACAGCTAAATGTTTCATATATCTATCAACGATTGCCCTTTAATTTATTTTAGCTACTTATTCTTATTATTCTGGCATTTAATTTTCACATTATTTGACTATTTTAATAAATTACCCCAAATTCCAAGTTTAACAGAAGTTTGAACTGTCTGTTGTATTCCAAGGAAACGACCATAAGCATTTTGCAGCTGTGGTTTTCTATCTTCCAGTTGTCTACCATTAACTAGATAGATGTTTCTGTAGATTGTTTACCTCTAAACCTAGTCTAATTACAGCCTAAAAGACGAGATTATTCACTACACAAGCTTAAGAATCACATCGTATATTAAATTCTGAACCTTTCACTAACCTATAGGCCTCAAGTCACGACACTTACTACTAGAAACCTGCCCCATTACACCTACACAAGATATAAATAATCTATTTTGGTAACTTTCTGTAAATATAATGATTCGTTGAAAAAGGAAGTTGTGCACATGTAATCACTGCATTTTGTTAGATGTATAAGAATGAAATCTATCTTGTGGTGTGAAATTCTCTGCATCTACAATGTAAAGCACTGTAGTAAAAGCGTCACGATATTATTACCATTAAATATTAAGTTCCATAATATTGCTGTAACAAAAATGTTATATTACTTGGTTCGTTTCTTTGAACGTTAATATTACTTTAAAATTCTTACTATTTAGAGAACTAAAAATTTTCAGAGAACGATTAATAATTATTATAATAGTTAAAATAACAATCTGTTCATGTGATAAAGAATAGGCTGCAAATACAAGTAATGTAATAAGTAAATAATTTAGTGAAAGGTGAAGCAACAGCGCCTTCCGTTAAGGTAGTTTAGTAACACCTCACAGTTTCCTTTACAAGAATATCCAACTGATGAAACGTCCTGTTATTATGTTGACTGTTCCTGACCACATGTAAACTGTCAAGACAATAAAAGGTGTCTCCCGCGGCTGCCATTTGTTGTTTGAGATCATCCTTCCTTGTGGTAAGTCTAACCTCACATACACTCCCTGTAAATAATGTAGCTGAAAGACTTTAGAGAATATGAGTGATTGTATTATTTTTTTTTCGAAAAATTATATTCTAGTATTATTTAATTAAATATATAAAAACATTAATGTTAATTTATTTTCAAAAATATAAAAAAAAATTCAGTCACGCAACTTCTTTGAAGGTTTCTACCTAAGACTTATGATTTTGGTAAAAGCGTGCACTTTTCTGATAAATCTTTATTTCAGTAGCGTCGACCGACCTGAATCTTTAATTAAAAAGTTATATTTAAGATAATCGTAATAAACTTCAAATTTTAAAAACTCTATTTGACAAGCGAAGTATATGTACGATGCATATAATGGCGAAAAATGAATCTGTAGTATACACATGGTGACTTCTCAATATATATTTTCAGTTGTATCATCAAGCAGTTTTAATTTGGTAATACATCGCTAAAAAATTATACGTAATTTTTATTAACTTCTTCTCAAAAAATCCATGACATTTCATAGTACAGAACGTATTTACTTATACTACGAATTATTTTAAAGTAAAATAATGCGATTTTTTTTATTGGGTTCAATATATGCCGCTTTAAATAAACATTATTCACATACCGGAATTGACGATGGTCAGATAATTTTATGACTAAATTTTACTTGAATATATTTTTGGCGTTGCGTAAAACGGAAAAAAAATTATTTATTGGCTGGATGGAGCATCTGTGGAGAAGAAGGTACTTTTTCATGTGGTCCTAGGAGATCTCTATCGGAGGGAAAGTGAACTTCTTAATTTGTGCTCTTGAAATTGCATTTTGTTGTGTAAATTGTGTATTCCGTTATAATCTGTTTTATAGGTGAAAATTTAACAAGGCAGCTATCGCATAATTTGTATTTTGAAAATGCCATCCCCTTCAACCCGCACCCATAGCGGTTATATAGTTAACTTAATTCCGCACGGTTTTTTCCTAGATCTAAATTGATACGTGTACCAAGTTTGGTTGAAATTGTTCCACGCATTAATGAATAACTTAATTTAAAAGTGTTCTATAAATTTAGTATTATGCTTTATTTAGAAAAAACTTGCCTTTCGGGGAAATGACCTGTCGGGCAAATGTCAATCGAGATATTCTTGTCGGGAAACCGTGCATCGGGCAAGTGTGTGTCGGGCAAACGTCCGGATCCCCTTATCTTTCTCAAAAAATATTTTCTGCCTTATATCCAGCCAATTTAGTTTGCATAGCACATCTGTGGCATTAGCATATCTGTTTTTACCTAAAATATACCTCATTGCACTGTTAATAATTTTTTTGGATGCGATGTAGGCCACTTCCTATCATTACGTACACCATAGAGCTACAGTATTGCAGATGTGGCATTACTAAAGTCTTATACATTAATTCTTTAGATTTTCTGGACAACACATCTTAACTTCCCTAGGAGACATACTTTCTTGGCTAATTTCTTAATATTTAATTATACCTGCTTATTCCATTTTAATTTATTGTCTTATCATAATCCCAAGATACTTGAAGCTATTTATACATTCCATCAGACAGTTATATATATTGTAATATTCAAATTTAATTAAATTAATAATAAAAATGGTATCACGTTGCAGCCAAATTATGTGGTATACAATTTACACGTTGGAGTGTCAAATTAAGAAAAAAAAATACAAGGAAAAGATAATTTATAGGATTTATCCTTGAATTAAATAAAAAAAATTATTTATTACAAATTTTGATTTACTTTAATTTCTGTAAAATACAGTTTTTAATTATACTCATAACCTCAGAGCCGCTTACTGGGCCTCCAATAATGATAGTGATTTGCAATTAGCACTAAAATAGTTACAATATAAATACAAATTAAATTTACAATAACAAAGTTGTATAAAAGAATCTAACAAAAAACTAGAGAAATCTGACGGTAAATTATATTTAGATACAAGTTTACAAATTATAGTTTCTACATACTACTTTATTTAGAGCTGCTCTGGTGCCGTCTTGTGCCCCCGCAGTTATTTTATTTTAAAGAAAATATTCAATTAACAGGCATTAACACTGTTTACTATATCGTTTCACATCACAAAATTCCGGTCTACCTCTCGAACAACTGTTCACGAATTTGACGTCGTCCTATATTTTTTTTGGATTGGTAAAAGTCTCAAGACAAGCTTCCCAAAACATTAAGTTTGCATACAAAATCAGACTCGTACTCCATGACCAACACACTCTTTCGCCATGACCACACTGGTCAGCCTCTCAAAACAGACTCAATGATCAAATTTTTCATTTGAGCTCCCTAAACACTGTGGTCAGGATTCCAAACCACTCTGCAAGTTTCCGCCAAAGTCCTGTGCGTATTACACACGTTTTGCCGTCAATAATGGCGTAGAAAGATTTTCAGTCTCAGCATTCTTGCACCGAACAAATGCTCTGGCCTCAAAGTTCCACCGAAATTAAAATGCAAGCAGTGTCAGACGGAGATTCCCGAATTATTGCTTCAACCTCAATTTACAAGAGGTATATACAACGAGGATATTAGGGAACTTTTGCTTCAAAGTGGAGAAAAGAATTTTTAGGAACTAGTGCAACTTGCAATGGCACTAGAAGCGTCTCTGCTCGATAGCAAAATGTTATCGAAACCAGTAAAAATGCTTTCAGCGACGTACATAAAATTCACAGTAGCCGTAAATACGATAAACCGTCGACCAGTAAAAAAGAACACCTTGATAATTCAAAAAAGCCACAATATAGTTCAAGATCTCGTAAACGAGTTGATTTCCGTTCCACAGGAATTGTAGGATAGTGTAAGAGTTGCGGCCGGAACAATCACACGACAAAAGTTTGCAAAACAGACCGGAGAAAGCCTGAATGTAAATCATGTAATAAGGAAGGACACGTCGATAAAGTGTGTATCACCACACTCCTTAAAAACAACATAGATTCGAATTATGTGGATTCCTATCAAATCGAAGAGATTCACTCTATTGCAGGGAAAGACCAGAAATTTGTCGCACATATCTGATTCGAAAATACTCTAGTTAACATTGAAGTGGATGCAGGTTCGAGTAGTACCTTAATTCCCTGGGATATGTGGAAGAAGATAAAATTGTCAACAACACTTGTTAAGTCAACTAGGATTTTCAAATCTTACAGTAAGCATGCTTTTAAACCAAAGGGTGAAGCATTAATCACTTCTAGATTCCAGAACCGTACTTTCACAGGAAAAGTATGCGTGGTCGATAACCAGTTACCTGCCATCCTTGGTTGCGAATTCATCAGGTGACTCAAAAAAATGTCCTAAGATTACATGAAGAAAACTCAACAGAAGTGAACAGGATCACCGCAGATACGAAAATCGAATAAGTTAATGACTTAAAAGAAAAGTATCCTGCAGTATTTCAACAGAAAATTGGAAATATACCAAGAATTACATGCGATATTTAACTCAAAAATGGAGCAAAGTCAATCTTCCCTAAAGCTAGAAGTGTTCCTTTTGCCGTACGGGAACCAGAAGAACGTGAACGTAAACAATTAGAGGAAAAAGACATCATCACGCCCGTCAGCATATCAGAGATGCGTTATTCTTACCAAAATCAGGAGACGATGATCGCATGAGCAGATTAAAAGAAACACATTATCCCATTCCATTCCAATAATAAATTAATAATCTGCATCTCGGAGTTGGTGTAACACATCTTCTATCAGATGTGTTACACCAACTCCGAGATGCAGCTTATTAATTTATTATTATTATTTAAACTTAAGCAATATACAATTCACGGTTAGGATATAATAAGACATCATATGGCTAAAAGTACATCAATTAGGAGAGAGGGTTATGTGAAAATATTTCACACCTCTGTCTTATTACAAGGGTTCAGGTATTTTACAGGTTGACAATTATTTATATAAGTCTTGTGGTAGCTTGCATTTAAGTTTTTTGAGAGTGTTTTTTAGTCTGAAGTTTAGTTTCATTGCACTTGTATAGAAGTTACTGGTTAGCCTGTGGATATAGTCTGTTATTAGTGGAACCTTTGACTCTGCATGTTTTTGACTGTTTCGTATGAACCACGATCTGTTAATTGCGATACGTAGCACTTTATTCTGCATGGTTTGAAGTTTCTTGAGCGAAGTTGTAGGCGCGTTGCTCCAAGCTGGGCAGGCGTATGTAAGAGTGGGTCGGAGAATCGACTTAATAAATTAGGAGCGAGGATTCAACAAGAAGATGAGATTTTCGGTTGATCAGGGGGTAGAGCAGAGAGAGTCTTGCGTAGCACTCATTTAGTTTGTTATGAATGTGGTATCTCAAGTTTAGTTTTTCATCTAGGTAGGTCCCTAAATACTTAATCGCTGAGTCCTTTGGATTCCATGATATTTCATTATTGTGCAGTCGGAGAGTCGTTAGTTGAGTGTGAACATATATATGCTTGGGATTTAGTAGTGTTGATTTTTATTTTCCATTTTTTATACCAATAACACATTACTTCAATTTCATTTTGAAGATGTTCAAGTGTAGTTTCTATGTTGGCTCTCTGTGCTAGTAGCGCGGTGTCGCCGGCAAACATGGCTAGCGTTGAGTGGTTGGTCCCAATAGGCTACCTTGGGGAACTCCAGCATTGCCGCTATTCTACCGCACACAGTTAATGGAGAAGAAATACCAATAATTCTGAAAAGCAAATCTTTAAGTGAAACGGAAAAATCATACAGGCAATTAGATCAAGAAGCACTTGCCATATATTGGTCGTTCAAGAAGTTCTGCAAATACTTGTACTGACAGAAGTTCACGCTAGTGACAGATAATAAACCTCTGTTACACATTTTTCATCCAAACAAGCAGCTTACGTCAATCTCTTCTGCTATACTGTTACGTTATGCATCATTTCTCTCTAAATTTAATTATGAGATCAAGTACAAAGTCTGGGGAGATAGCATATGTTGACTATTTGTCGAGATCTCCTGATCCAAATGACGAACATATAATAGAAGACATACATCAGATTTGCGCAGAAACTCTAACGACCATTAGTTCCAATGTCCTAGACATCGTCCATATTCTTTCTTGAAGAAACGAATGTAGACAAGTACCTAGCACAGCTCAATGTAGAATTCCTCAATGGAAAAAATTCCGAAGAACTTTTATCTGCTAAATGGATTGATTTTTTTAGAGACCAGCGTATGGTTATTCTGACAGCTCTTCAACAGACAGATTTCGAAACACATATAGCTGTCACTAAAGAGAAACAACTCGCTCGTAAATACGTTTAGTGGCACAACATTGATAATGATATTGAAGCATAAGTTAAAAAATGCATTGGTACTGCAGGAAAAGCAGCCAAATACTTCAGTGACTAGAAATTCTCCAGAAAGGCATGGATGAAAGACTACCAAGTGGGACATCCCAAGAAGTGAAAAATTCAATTAACAATCAATCATAAATTATGTAGTAGGACTTTTACATAAACTTTAATCAAGATTCAAAATTTTTACAGCTCCCTAAATTATTTAAAAAAACTTGTAAAATTCTCATTACGTGCGGTAAGACTATTATATATTTATCAAATTAAAAATATACTATCGACTAAAGACAATCGATCAGAGACATGTATGTTGTTAAACAGTTGGCTACAGAGTGTTCATGGTACTAGTTGTATTGTAAATACTTATCAAATACAGTGCGATTCAATTTTCAGCTATTTTTAAATATTGTGTTCTGCGTTTAAAATAATGACAATATCATGACTCTAATGATAATAGAAAATAATTAGAAACCTCTGCGCCCTTCGGTTCCCTACAAAACAAATAACAAAAGAACCTCCAAACTAAATCCAATAATATTTGATATAATGGCAAAGGACGCAGGTCCTTATATAACAGTGATATCAATGTGGAAACTGTTAAAGACTGAAAACAGAAGGCTTCTAAGTGACTATGACGAAAGGTTTCTAGTAAGGAAAATAAAAGAAAATCAGAAAATTAGTTCAACCGGAATTATCAAAAGAAATTATTTCTAAGCTGTAAAAACATAAATCCTGCGGTTATTCGTAAAAACCTTAAAATTAATTTATTTTATTCGAGGGCAGCGAAGAAGTCAATAGTAAATAAGAAAAATAAATTAATGTGAATTCGCAAATAAAAATCAACAATTTAAGTTTTAACTAGAAGGCTAATTAATTTGCCCACACTGGAGTACAAAATACAATTAATTTGATAGAAATTTTAAATTAAACAAATTATTAAATTCAATAAAACAAAACAAATTTATTTACTCGACAATAGAAATTTCAATCTCAATTTTATTTTTTATTGAAGTTACTAAAAACAACGAAATCTGACACCTCACCTTTAACTTACAGTTTACAATAATTCTTTATTTTTCAAATCTGCTTACAAGTTTCATTTTGGGTTCAGGAACATGTTTCACTTTTAAAATAAAATGGCCAATTCTGTGCATATAATTTACACAGATGTTTCACTGACACTTTTCACAGCACAGCACTTTATCTGAAGGTTGTAGATTTCTAACGCCTCATACAGATGTTACGCCGTTGGCCACCAGTCAGTTTGTCCAGTAAGATTGCCAACTCCAAACGTTCAATTTATTTAAAATGTTCCGGATCTTTCAACACGCATCACAACAGTGTTCAATTCTTGCATTTAACTAACACTTCCATCTCAACTAAACTATCTGCTTTCCTCAAGCTCCAACTTCCAACATCAAGAATCCACCTTCGAGCACCGCCCTCCGGCTGTTATCCATTACCGCATCCACCACGATCGCTCTCTGGCTTACTGACTATTCTATCAAAATCCCCTCTCCAGAATATTCTCATTTCCCACGATCTTGCTTTCCCACACTCAGACCACATCCGGCTTTCTCACGCTAAGAGAGTTACTCAAAATATTGTTAAATAAACAATCCATGGTCCTGTAATTGAATGTCAACAAAGCCGCTGTTCGTCGTTTCTTTGGAGACTTGACCCGACATTAGTCAGATATTATATCAAAAAGCCGCCAAGGATCTCCAATTCATTTTATAAGAATCGCCCCAAAATCTCCAGTCTGAGTCAGTAAACAGATTTGTATAATACCCGGCATCCACCTCTAGTCTGTGCAGTGAAACAAATATTATAAAAAAATTTAAACAAAATAATGGCCTTCTTAATTGTTATTACAATATATATATATATATATATATAGTAGTAATTAAAAGGAATACTTTGTTAAAAATGAAATCTAACGATAACATTGATGAAATATTGATGCCAGTAGTATAGTCATATGTGCATGCAATATTTTGCTCTTTTTATGTGTGCGTAAGAAATTTAGAGATTTATAAAGAAAAATAGTTATAATAGTTAAATGTGTATTTAAATTGTGAGGATCTGTTAGGAATAATAAATTTGTTGATAGTTCATGTTGTTAGGAAATAAAAAGTAGTTGCCGCATAATATAGAAATAGAAGTAAATAGTAGAATAATTGAAGACAATAGAGCTAGTAATAAAATGGATTCAGAAGAAGTGATTTTTCAACGCGGGCAAGCAAGTAGTGACGAATTGTTAGAACATGTATGAGATGTATTAGAGAATACTGGGACGGAATTAGAAAAACAAGGGGGCGAGAACAATCATAGAAATTTGGAATTATTAGGAGAAGGGATAAGGGAACTGGAAAATGTAGAAATAGAATATCAGAATTTATGTAATAAGGATGTCAATAACTCTCGAAGAAATGTGAAAGGGAATAGTGAACATAGGATGCTATTGTAGTATTTGGAAAAATTAAATAAAAATACAGACTTTAGAGCAGATACAAATAAAAATTGGTAGATCATAGTAGAAATGTAGCAGATTTTAGCACAAGAAATGATAAAAATATAGCAGATTTAAGAGCAGATAATAATCAAATTTGGGAAGATAATAATAAAAATATGGAAGATTTAAGGTTAGAAATTAATCAAATTAGTTTAAAATGTGATAAGAATATAGAAATGTTAAATAGTAACATGGAAGAATTCAAGACAGATTTAAGAGAATGGAGAAAGGAAAATAATGAAAGTAATGATAAAATATGTGAGATTATTGCAGAAATAAAATCTGATTTTATTGAAGAATTAAATAAGATAGTTGTAAACATTGAAAAGGAAACATGTGAAGTGTCAAAGAAAGTGGGGTTATTGGAGGATAACTGTGATGAAAATATTAATGAAACGAATTTGATAGACATTGAAAATGTTTAAAGGAATGTAGATTTATTGAGTCATAAAGGTGATGAAAATACTAGAGAGATTAAAGAATTAGACATTGCAGATGTTGATAAACAGAAAAATGAAATATTGGGAGAAATAGAGATAGAAGAAAAGGTTAATGAAATAGAAAATAATTGTGAAGGAATAGTAGAAATATTGCAGGGAGAAATTATAAACCAAGACAATACAGTGATGTTTGATTATAAAGAAACTGATATGGGGACAGATGAGGCAATTATTACAATTAAAACATTACTGAATCTGGATATGAAATTTATTATTATTGAAGAACTGAGATTTGGAAATTTAAAACAATTTATTGGACATTTAGAATATTATCTTAATATTCATAAGTCTTTAAGATTATATATGCAAGGAATAGGAAATACTGTAAGTTGAAATATTTGATTGAAGATGCACATGGGATAATAGGAAGAAAATTTTGGGAGAATGTGCATCAATCAAAATATGAATTTAGAGATACTATCAATTACTATTCACGATTAAAGGTTAAAAAAATTTCGTTTAAATATTAATTTTAATTAATTAATTTCAAAATAATAATAATAATAATTGGTTAGAAATAAGAAACTTATTACAGTTTAAGTTTAGTGGAATAAAAAAAATAATAGTAATAATTTTAATAGTTATATTGAACTTTAAGAATTATTGAGTTAAAAGGGGGCGTGACTGCCTCAAGTTATAGAAACATTTTGATTTGATTTAAGTTATTTTCATTTGACAGGTTCAAGTTATTTGAATACTTGCATAGGGACAACAAATGCCGTTTTATTACATAAATTTATTTTAAGTTTATTAGAATAATATTACTATTTGGTAACTTTAAGAAGTTTGAGTTATGAGGAGGTAATTTTTAAAAAAATTACTATGTTTTAATTTATTTGACTGACAATTATTTAGATAATTGGATATGGATATGTTTTCAAAATTTTTATAAATTTATTCTGGATCCACATATAATTATGACCTTAATAATGTTTAAAGTTAATTATAGTTATTTTAAAGACAGGATAATATATTGCATCAATATGGAGCAATGAATTCTAAATATTTACATAAGGGGAAAATTTTATATAAAATTAATTAAGAAATCTGACGATATAACAGTAAAATAATTTGGTATTGATAAAATTGAGTTTTCATAATGTATTAACTTTCTTCAAATTAAATTTGGGCAAAATGTAGTAATTAAAAGGAAATATAATTAATTAATAAACAAAAATTTTGGACTTGCATTATTGACGGCGTAAACATACGAGTTGTGTAAAAGAATATGGGACTATAATGCCTGCATGCTGGGGTATTGTCGAAATACATTTTGCTAGACGCTCAGAGCGGCAGTGTGTTTTTGGGAGGCAGCGGAGAGAGACTCAGAAAGTCAGAAAGAGTGTGTGGACAGGAGGCAGAGGAATAACAGTTCGGACAAAATTTCAGAAAGTGTGTTTGGGGAGGCAAGGCTGTATGTAGTCTTACAGTTCTAATATTCTGAACGATTTAAAGTTTCTCGTTTTCAGCAAACGACTGCAACGATACTACGCCGACTGTTATTTTCCCTGGTGCAGAATATTTTCGGAGTCTAGCCTACGTTCACGAGTTATACATTTATTCAATTATTGGGAACCAGGATTTTGTATCCAGTAAATAACCAAACTGTGATAATGGTAACAAGTTATTGTTAGAGAGAACACCGAAACAAATGTTGTAAGTAAACTCATCATGCAGAAAGTGTTGCCTAGTAAATTCTGTGTATTATGACCAGTTTGTAAAGTGTTATAAATAATCGTGTATGTGCGTACGAGCCCATTTCTTGGTACAACAAAACTTTAAGGTAAATTGAACAACTTATTATCTGTAAACCTCAGTAAATGATATTTTATCGTCAGATTTCGGAGTTCAGTTTTCAGATATTAGATTTCATATTTTAATATTTTACTGATTGTTAAATTAATGCTTTAGTCACTGCAAATTTAATATTTTGACCTAAATATTCTTTATTGAAGGTCCGATGGTCGGACCTGAGATCTAGCCGTGGTATATTGTCAAGTTTTAATGTAATATAATTTCAATAATTGTTGTGACTCAAAAAGTGGTTATTTTCATGTACATAAAAATAATACTAACACTTTTTGTTTGGAACAAAGGGAGATACAAAACAGATATAGAGAAATAAATACTAATTGAGATACAGGTAATTGAAATTGCTAACTTAACATAACTACAACAATGCACTGTGGCACATGGAGGGAATGATGCATACCACATTCAACCTGATTCTTACATATCCAGTAATATGATTTATAGAGATAAATAATTTGTGCGATGAGCGATAGAAATTGCTAGAGCAGCAGACCGCAGTAGCTATTCATGACTCGAAGGCCGACTCTCAGAAGTAGACGTAATTTAGTAAGTTTAATTCATTGAAGGGAACTTGTATTCGCGTGTTCCAATTCTTATTCTTAATACTTATTTCCCTGAAAATCGACAGTTTTTACTGAATAAAATCGCAACCAGTTTCATCACACACTGTCAACAATTATTTAATCCAGGTATATTATACATTACCAAATTGAATACCCATATCTCCCACAAATATTCATCTACTTCATTTTACTTTGCTTGCAAAGAAATAATTGGTTTTGTAAATAATAACTTATCTTAGTCAAAGTAGAGTTTTTCAGTGAATTAATAATGAAGGATATTATTTGCCTCGTATTATTATTATTATTGCAGATTTTAAACTATTTATTTTTCCATGAATAAAATGCAAAATTGTTTTGATATGTTTGTTATGAAAATTTTTGCTTTTTATATTTTAGAATTAATTTGTTCACTGTTAGTCATGAATTGAAATTGAAG
This sequence comes from Zhengitettix transpicula, assembly GCA_037074705.1. Taxonomy (NCBI): domain Eukaryota; kingdom Metazoa; phylum Arthropoda; class Insecta; order Orthoptera; family Tetrigidae; genus Zhengitettix; species Zhengitettix transpicula. The sequence continues at coordinate 179,059,423 of CM073591.1, read as the reverse complement.
TTTGTCACTGCATTTTAATACTAATTTGTCATATTGTTATTAGGATACTTAAGTGAACGTGCAGTTTTCAACAATGAGTAAAGGAACAACAGCAGCGAATTTGACCTTATTCTTTGATCGGCCAAATGAACCATCATATTTTCCTAAAGGAAACAATTTATACTTTGATGTCCCACAAGATTATTTGGTAAGTATCTAAAAGATTTGTACAGTTTTACATAAGTTATGTGTCATACTTTTAATAAAATTTACCTTATGAGCAGACTGTGTTAGTGATTTTAATTAAAATCATGTGTAAACTATAAGTAATGTAAGTTTCGTTCCTGATAAATTGATTGAATAATTATTTCTGTGCTACTTAAAAAAGACTTATAAAATTTAAATTTTTAATTTTTACAGAATAATCGAAGCAAGATCGCCAGTGGTCTTGTAAGTCGTGCTGGCTCAAGGCCTATTAATGTGAAGAAAATTGACCTTCCTGATCTTAGTCTGCCATTACAGTTGGCACGTGATGACATCTTTTCACTCTTCATCCCATTCCACTGTGAAATGGCAGGTCGTCTTATTGATGTCTTATTGGGCAAGTAATTCCAGAATTTTCCAAGTATCTATTTTTTGGGATTAAGAGTCTAGAATTATTTATCTGAAGAAATGTCTGTTACATCTTTGTAAAATGATGCAATGATGACGGCGCTCTCGAAAGGAGTAAACTGTGTCCCTACTCGCGCCTCATTTCCTGTCAAAGGAATTATTTGCGGGGTGGAAAGCATACACGACCTTACATCTGAAGTGAAAGAAGAAATTCAGCAATGGCATAATGATTTTGCCAGCAGACAAAGGGAACGCTACTGTAATTCTGAATACAGACACATACAAGAGATGCATCTACAGATTTTAGAGGTCCAGAGTTATAAAAAAACTCACGAAAGATCCCACGGCTAGAGTCGCACAAAAAACTACGGCCATGCTCAAAACATCTGGAATCAAAGATGACTTGGTAAAAAAAACTGTGTTCGATCACATATAGATCGGTCACATATAATCTAGCGAATTTCTCAACAAGAAACTTTGTCCTTTAGTAGGGAAATGTGAGCAGAATGTAAAGAATTCGACCGAACTTGTCCACATTATTAAAGAAATGACCATCGATCAAAATGACGTCATCGTGAGCCTCGATGTAGTTTCCCTGTTCTCGAAAGTGCCGATCGTGGATACAAACAGGACTATTGGAAGAGAAAATTCCTCCAACATGACAGATCTCTTTTGGCATGTTCCAATTTAATGGGAAATATTGTGAACAGAAAGAGAGCGTAGCTACGGCGTCTCCCTTGTCACCATTTATAGCTAACTTATATTTGGAACATTTAGAGGAGATGGCATTTAATAGTGCACCACTACAACCCTCTTGAGACGACACATTTGTGATATGGTCATATGGCTTAAAAGCACTCGGCGTCTTTTTGAAACAAATAATATCCACTCAAGAATACAATTTCCTATCTAATTACAAAAGTAAGGCACTCTCCCTTTCCTCGACATTCTTCTGCAGATTTACCGGGAGGGAAACTTGGACACACGGTATACAGGAAACCGACTCATACGGATCTTTGCCTGCACGCACAAAGCTTCCACCATCCAAATAAAAAAAGGTCTGTATTAACCACGGTACTACACAGGGCCAAAGCGATGTCGGATAGTCTTCCTACTGAAATGTAGGAAAGTACGTTTCGATCAAACGGGTATTCTTGAAGACAAATTAAGATGGATTTTTCTGGTAAAAACAGGAAGAAGAATAGTGTTGAGCCCGTTGGTATAGCGGTACTACCTTACGCGGAATATTGGCAGGATTTTGGCCAAACAGAATATTAAAACAAGATTGAAACCACAGGGCAAAATTAGGAATATGTTAAGGCCGATTAAAGACAATCTGTGACCTAAGAATCACAAGAGAATACAGTATTCAATGTGCCTGCCGATAACAATATATAGGACAAAATGAGCGCACAGTTGAAGAAAGTATTACTGAGCACGAATGATCCATCTGACTAAAACAACCGGACAAATCAGCAGTGGCGGAACATGCTTTGATGCTCGGCCACAAAATATAATTTAATGAAACGAAGATCCTTAACCAAGTACAAGACTTCTTGGACAGTGTGTTTCTAGAAGCAATTGAAATAAAAACAAACACGAATTTACTCAACAAACACTGGGGTTTTATGGTAAGCAACGCCTGGAATCCCGCCTTATCACGAATCATATCTTAGCTAGGGAGACGAGTCACGAGATGGGGCACGCGCTAGCGTAGAGTAACAACAGAAGTCACCTGATGGCGCGGAATAAAAACAGGCCAGATAAGACCAGCTCTATTCTTACTCGATGCAGGTTTTCTAGGGTTTTCCTGCAACATGGGCGAATGCCAAGTAGGTCAATAAAATTGCAGCTAAGGAGCCCTAATAACCCGAAGTTGCGTTCCCACCTCTCCCTCCTCCACAATTTCCCCCTAGGATCATGGTGGTGGCTCGCTCGGTGCGTGGTCGCGAAGCGGGCGGTTCCTCGGGGGGCCGGTGCGGTGGCGAAACCTTCTTCCAGGCCATCTATACATCCTACCAATCGATTAATTACTTTTCGGGGTTGATGTAATTAATACTATCCATCCAGATGTTATAGTGGATAAATTCAACCCCTTAAAGAACCAATAAGGGGAGGAGTGGAGGGACGTTACATAAAAATAACGCGAAACAACCGAGATTCGTGTCTATCTACAAATCTATCTATCTATCTAAATCCAGGGTTATAGCTGTCAATGAGTTTAATTCTGACGTTCAATGTGCCAGTTAAGTTGTAGTTAAGCCCCTAGGAGTAGGGGTGGAACAGGGTGAAACAAATTTCCGTTTACAATCTTAAATTCGTAGACCAATTCGTATTACAAACGTTATACACATGTTACTTACAATCCAGGAACAAACACTGAGGAGTTAAGAAACACATACCGCCTATAGCGGTGGGTGTGTAATATAAAAATATTTCTAATCGGCTATTATTAGCGTAGAATAAAATGTTCGCGGGGTCGATTAATTTGATAGTGTCATTCTTTAATTTTGATGTGTCTAATTTCAAATCCAAAAGGTACGAGTAGTTAAAAAATATACATATTATTTCCATTCTAGGGTTATAGGAGTCACGGAGTTTAATTCTCGCATTAATCATGGTGGTTGATGAAAGTTTATGTTCCTCTTCGTGGCGTGGATGCGGTTAAGAAAAGGTTACCCTGAGTAGTTTTGACCCGCATAAGTTAGTAGCTAAATTTTTTATTTATATTTAACGATTGTATTTCTTTACCCCTTTAAGGTATCTGGAATAGTTTTAGACTTTATTAAGTTATCGAGTATTTTTAACAGTTTTAACACTTTTATTTTATGTTGTAGGAGGGTTCCCAAATACTATCAGTTAACGCCGTGGTTTATTTGCAGTTAGATGCCGACGGGCTAGGTCGGGGGTGGGGGACCGTAAATGGGTAAATTTTATAACAATAACGCTTTTGATGCTGTACCAGTTCTATCGAGTTTAGCTATCAAATTATCATATGAAACTGCGTCAAAAGCGTTTTCAAATCTATTATTATTTTATCAACTGTTTCGCCCGCCTGTCGCTTCCACGAAATCGGGAAACAAGGATATAATTTGACTCCCACTTGAGAAAACTTTCCTGGAACAGTGTTGTCCTTTTTAGTACCACAATTTGGTCTCTAAATCATCTAAAATTTATTATACTATTAGCCACTCCATTTTTTACATACCACAGATGTCAGACTGATTAGTCTGTAGTTGGGACTCCATTTTTACTACCATTTTTAACAAAGACCACATCGTTCTCCAATGTGGGATTACAACATTTGGTGTCTTGTGTATTTACATCACATATGGAAGTGATGTATGTCAATAAATAAGAAAGTGTTTTCTTATATCAGAATATTTTTCAATTTTTTTTATTGAAATTTATGGTTTAATCATTTTCATCATTTAATATACAAGAAATGCAAATTTTCAAGTGGGATTCATTTAACTTGGTGTGGTTTACAAATTTTATTGTTTATTTGTAACTGTAAAAAGGGAAAGTATGAATTATATAAATATATTTTCAATTTTAATACGAAAGACTTTGTTTTTGTGGACACAATACTTTTTTGGAAGATATCCTAGGTTGTAAACGTGGGGGTATTTTTTCGTTAAAAATATCTGTTTTAAGAAGGGAAAATAATTTTTTTGTATGAAAACCACTAATTTTTAAGATATAATCATTTAATAAATCCTTATATTCGCCAATGAGAGAACGTATGACGTCATAGTTGGGCACAGGTGCATGTTCCCCCAACAAAGCGCTACCAGTTTCAGAAAAAGTAATCAGGAAAATAGAGTTAATGCTGAAGTCATCTTATGATTGGAAGTCTCGTCAGTATCATGTTTAAACTGTCTCCTGCATTCCGATCGTGTAATAATGAAGAAATCTTCAAAGCATGTGAAGGAATAATTCAAGCCCTAATAATAATGAGCACGTATAAAGAGTTCTCGGGTTTCCGGTCGGGTAACGTGATTTAAACACAACGTGTCTATGGCTGAGACTGCCATCTTCGTCAAGTGAACAGTTGTCGAAATTTTTTTTATGGACCAAAGGCCCTTAAAGGTCGTGCCCCCTTGAAAGCACGCACGGCCAAGCATGGGGGTCTACCACTTTCTACACACCCTCTGCACGTGCTGTTAGTAAAATAACTTGGAACACAAGGATTGGGAACTTGTGTTTGATCCACACCTGAGGGCATAATACCCTTTAATACGGTCATGATAGCTTGTGAGAGAGACAGATTTAAGAGCGTTGGGCTGAGGGGAAAAAGTGCCGATAATTCAACCTGAAGGGAAAAATCTAACCCTTGGCTACCTTCCTACACCCTACCGCATCCCCCCTTTCAAATCCCTTTCCTATGCTATAAGAGGGGAGTTGCCACTATGTGGATTACCCTATACATAGCCTATCTACACAAAAAAAAAATCAGCGACCATTCCATTTCATGTTATATATATCCTCAACCGGATCATCACGCTGTGAGAGCCAATAGGCGCTCAGTCAACAGCCCGCCTCAGCCATGTCAGCATCAGTCAAAAGACCGGCCACTCGCCGAGAACTATTTATTCATAAACTACACCGGGAAATACTTCAATCTTTGAGTCGTCTTATCAGGTCGTTGTGCCATATATTATCAAAAGCCTTTTCCACATAAATGAAAACGGCTGCCGTAGACCTTGCCAGGTAGTACCCTCTTGCTACGTGTTCAACTACTCGTAGTAGCTGGAGTGTTGTGGAGTGTTGATTCCTAAAACCAAATTGCTCCGGCCTTAGGAGATCGTTTTCTGTGCAGTGTTGTGTGATCCTGCGCAAAATTACCTTCTCGACCACTTTACCTAGCGAGCAAAGTAAAGTTTTGGGCCTGTAGTTGGTCGGAAGTGAGTGGTCTTTCCTGGGTTTTAGGAAGGTCAGTACCTTCCCCTGTTTTCAGGTGTCCGGGAAGTGTCGTGTTCGGAAGATGGCATTCGTGATGTTAATGATCTGCTCGATTGCTCAGGGGGAGAGCTATTTTAGCACTCGATTCTGAATGCCAGGCGTCTTGCTGGGATGTGTTTGCTGTATAGCCCACCATATTTCACTTATGTTTGTGTTCCGTAGAGGCTCGGTGGCTTCTTGGGCTAGCAGCTGTGTAACAACCTGGTACGTTTCAAGTGTGAATTTCGGATCTGAGGGATCGTCATTCGGTTGAAATGCGTCCTCTAGCGTGTCAGCCAGCAGTTCAGCCTTCTCCGAGTCGGAGTATGCGTGCCCTGCTGGTCCGTGAAGCGTGACTGCTGCCTTCTGTGCAGGGTGGTGGAAACTGGCCGCGTTGAGGTATAAGTCGTTGTGTGTGGACTTTCCATACACCGGGTGTCCCAGTGATTCATCCTGTTTTCTCTTTACTAGTACATCTAGGAACGGGAGTTTGCCGTCTATCTCAATTTATAGCACATATCATATCATCCTTGGAAAGCGCTGTTCTCAAATGCCTCAATGACCTGGGAAAGCGCTCCTAATTGAAACCTCAGGCCCATCAATGACTTCACACCTGCTAATTCGTAAATAAGTCAATCTGCGAAAGTATACGATTCCGCAAAAAAGTTATATAACAATTCTACTTGTAAATGGTCAAACATTTGCTTAAGGATCGTTACCATTTACATATCTCCAATATTAACCGCTTTTTTCTAATTAAGATATAGTCATACATCAGTTTTCGTCGAGAATCCGTCCGAACGCGGTTGACGAAAACTGAGGAAATTATTTTCATTTGATTTGATGTAAATCCAATTAATTCGTTCCCGATATTGAAAAATGCATAAAAACCACATTTTTTAGAGAAAATAAGAAATGTGGTTTTAATAATAGGAACAAAAAGAAATTCGTGTTAATAAAGTTAAGCAATAACAAGTGTAAATCAATATGTATGGTCACTTCTGTTCTTGCTGTTTTGATCCAGTACTCGGACTAGAGTCAGTTATCCAAAGAGGTCTGTTTAAGCCAACTTTTTAAAAATTGTCTAAAATGAACCAGTGCAAACACATTTTGCAACGGTTTCGTCTAGATGATGTTTCACTCCAAATTCTTATACAGTACTCCACACTGAAAATATGGTCTTAATCTCGGAAGAAGGCACGTTCTCTTCATCTGGTTTAATCTTGCGTCTGTTGAAGTTGTATGCTAGGTGAGGATCTTGAAAGTCTTCAGTGGTGAGCTTTTCTCTGCGATTACTCGTCAACTTTTCCAACCAGTCTCTGTTGGCCTCAAAATCATAATGTACTTTACAATGAGTCCCAGACAATTTTTTATTGAGGTTGGTGTACAACTGACTGTCCTTTTAACATATGACATAGAAGTCTAACTGTTTTTTATTTATCCACATTAATAATAAATGTTCGATTTTTTCAACTGTTTATCGATATTTGTTTCCATAGCACATTCACGCCTCTCGCTACATTAGATTCCTTCATTACTTCCTTTTTCACCGCAATCGGTCGATCGAGCAATAAAGTTTCCGCTCTATTACTTTTGAATTATTTTTCATCAATTCGAATGTGTTCCTGGCCTTCTTCGGAATTCTGCTGGCTTCTGGAATTTTCTTTTGTCCAATGATGAAGCTAAAATAAAGGGCTAACATTGGTAAGAAAGTAAGTGTGATACGTACATTTTTAAAATGAAAATCGCAAAATAAACTCAGTCTTCCGATCACTGAATAAGCAGTATGTTTTTACTTACGTAGTATTCACACTCAGTAGAACGACCTAAAAAAAACTGAGAAACAGTTAATTGGTCGATCGGCCTAGGCAATCGACGAATTCAGAGACAACTTTACCTCCCCCTCCCCCCCTACAAATCGACGAAAACCGAAACCGATGATAACCGAAGATTCACTGTATACAGTACACGGATCTTTGATTTCATATAATTTTAAAGGAATTGCCTAATTCTTTTGTAATTTGAAAGACTTTTTTTCATAAATACAAAAATTAAATGTTTCATATTTTTAAACCGAGTTGCAAAGTATTGCATAAATAATTTCAATAACTCCTAAACCCAATGATTAACAAGACATTAGGGGAATAATTCAGGATAAGTATTTCAGAATAATTTCATAGAATAAAAACATAAAATCTAAATTTCATGTTTGTTTTAGGAATGCGGACACTGGATGATCTCTGCTCTGCTTGTACATACTGTGCTGAGAATATGAATCCAGTTCTATTTATATATGCTCTTTCTGTGGTAATGCTTCATAGAAGAGATACTAACTCTACACCTATACCATCTTTAGCTCAGGTGTTTCCTTCAAAGTTTATAGGGAAGAGCTCTGTAACACAAGCTATTCAGGAAGCTAATATATTCTCCACAGATCAAGCAAAGGTATGTAACATTTAATATACATTATAATGACCCTTATGTGCTCTTGAGATTTTATGATGTAGAATTTGGAAGTACAATTTTTATGTACAACCCTCCAATGATTAGCAAATTTATTTAAATTTTATATTCAATTGTCTACAAATCAAAAATAATTATCAAAGATAGAAGATTTGCATAAACAGTTCTTTGGTTAAAGTAAGCTTAAGCCACGACACGAAAATAATTATTTGCTTGTTTTCAATAACACCAATTGAAAAACGCATTTCTCATTTATGTCTGATGTTGGATTGCAGTCCAGTGTAAACAATACGGAGAATATAGTTAAGACCTCCAAAAACATATCCTGCACCCTATGTACTGTTCAGCTGTCCATACGTACTTTTGTATTTTGGTATCTATATAAAGAAATGGCTCCGATAAAATTACTTTAAATCAACAATTTATTTCAGCACGTTGTGTTGTGTAAAATCTCTAATGTCCCGGCCACACTATGCGGGGCGGATGGGGTTGAAATTTTGAAACATGTAATGACGGCCGATATTTACGGTGAATAAATATTTTTCAAGGTTAATTAGATTAATAGTATTTCTACCGACTTTGTTTGTGTATAATTTCAACCCCTTTCGGTATGGGATGAGAGCCCGAGTAGAGGTGGGTGTGGAAAGCAGTTATAAGAAAATAACAGGAAAACAACAGATTCGAGACATATCGGGGTTATGTATGTCGCTGAATTTATTTATGACAACCTGGGTAACGCGTGGAGCGGGCGTGGGTGGGAGGTTCTGGGCGGACGTGGTTGGGGGTTGAAATGATAAAAAATGTTAACCTGTCGATATTAACGTCGAATAAATGTTTTTCGGGGTCAATGACAATCATAATAAATTTTAATATATACTGTGTATAATTACAACCCCTATCGGTTTCGGAGCAGAGAACAATGAAGTATAGAGTTGAGTTGCTCTACATAAAAATAACGCAAGAAACTGTGATTGGAGTAGAAGTCGGGGTTATGTATGTAGCTGAGATTAATTATGACATTCAACTTGCAGTTTCAACCCCATGGGTGGGTCTGATGAGGGTTGAAATTTTGAAACATGTTGATCGGCCGACATTTGCGTCGAATAAATATTTATTATATAATTTAAATATATAATATTTCGGTAGATATTCTCCGTGTATATTTCAACCCCTTTTGGCATTGGAGGGGAGCACGCTTAAGGGTGGGGTTTGGTGGAGCGTTACACGAAAATAACGTACATAGACCAAGAATTTATTTCCACGATGGAATCATTCTCCGATAGTCTATAATATATATATGGTCATGTGTGCAAAAGAAAGAGATATAAGACGTCGTGAGAAAGATTCTGTCAAGAGAGCAAAGGAGGTCGTCGAGAGAAGATGAGTCTGTTAGCAGCGTTCGTCGGTGGATGTCCTCGTGGCCATCGGGCCAAGACAGGTGGCCGAGATAATCTAAGTCGTCATAATAAGGAGTCGTCGAGGAGTCGTTGTGAGAAGAAAGTCGTGTGGTGATAGTCAGCCTTTACGTAAAAAATCTGTTTAGTTGTACTGACGAAAGTTTTCAGTGTAAAGTGTGTACACAACTTGGTGCTCATTATGGCCTGTATATAAAGTGAGTGGGTGTTGGTATGCGAGTGAGCCGAATTTCATGGATTACCAAAGACTGTAAGTTAATATTTCACAATATTCATATTTGTAAACTCTTAGGTAAAGGTATTATTGTCAGATTTCAGAATTAGAATTTAGTTATTGTATGTGTTTTCTTTATTTTATTGTAAAAAAATTGTTTAACAAGTATTTGTTTTATTAAAGGCCCAGTAAACGACCCTAAGAAATAGAATATTTTATTGTAAAACATTAATTACTAACTGTTGTAAAATTTCATTTGATAACTTGTGTAAATGTAATTGTTTGTGTGGTAATAAATTAATTTGTTTATCTATTTTAAAATCTCAATTCTTACTAAATCATCCAATCATTTTAATATTTAAGTAATTATCACAAATTGACGCTCCAACGTGGGGCCCAAATGAGAATTTTTTTTACTACAATATATATATATATATATATATATATATATATATATTGTAGTAAACACCTATTATTTACCTTTCCAATAAATGTTGGGCGCCAATTTGTAACAATCACAAATAATACTACCAGTTTAGCCCAAATTCGGAGCGTCAATTTGTAATAATCGGTCTTATATTAAAATAATACGTGACACGAGCAGTTTAAACAAGCAATTATTATTTATTAAGACACAATTTACAATTACACAAATAATCAAATGAAATTTTACAACAGTTAGTAATTAATGTTATATAATGAAATTTTATCTTTCTAAGGGTCGTTTACTGGGCCTTTGATAAAACTAATGCTTGTTAAACAACTTTTACAATTAAAAAAGGAAAACACATACAATAACCAAATTTAAATTCTGAAATCTGACGATTATACCTTTATTTAAAAGTTTACAACTATGAACACTGTGAAAAAAATGAACTTACAATCTCTCTGGTAGTACATGCAATTTGTATCACTCGCATACTAGCACGCACTCACATTATACAGGCCATAAAGAGCACCAATTTGTGCTCACACTTTACACTTCTACAGCCACCTCTCCACGATGACCTTACTCGCACGACGATTAACGACAAATTCTTCCAAACAATTTACTGATTTATCTCGGCCACCTTACTCTACCCAATGTCCACTGATGGTTTCTCCTGACGACTTATGACTGATCGATTTATCTCCACGACGAAACTCATACCGACTTTTTATGACTGATCGATTTATCTCGGCCACCTAACTTGGCCCAATCTGGTCTCAAGGACCACCGACAAACTCTACTCACAGACTGAAGACTGAACCTCACGACGAACTCCTCTTACGACGCCTTATATTTCCTCCTTCTGCGCACTTTACAACGAAGCCGTGTGTACTTCTCCCCACACCCTCGACTAATTTGCTATCTGTCTCAGAATTATCCTACATTAGTTCGTCGTTGTGTACCACTCGTGTCCCTTCTGCCGCTGTTAATTCGAGTCCAAACTACGACTCGGGCTGGCCTTTGCACTCGGCACCACAGAGTTCGAGCGTACCTAGAGAGAGTTCGTGTGCACCGTCGCTTCTCCCCCCAGAGTTCGGTTGCACTCAGAGTTCATGTGCAAATCTGCACACGTCACTACAGAGCCGGGCGTAGACAAATTTAACTGACCCTCCTTTAATTTACCATCTGTCGCTCAATTATTCCATTATTATCTCATTATGTCTTCCCTGCGTGCCTTATGCCGTTGATCACGCGAGTCCAAATATTTGTTTATTATTAAAGATTTCTTTTAATTATTACAATATATATATTTGCTCGTCAGAAACTTAACCTGGTGGCCGAGATGGATAAGGCGTCTGTGTACTGAGCAGATTACGCAGGTTCAGATCCTGCATAGGTCAAATATTTTCAGTCTTCTTCTTCCTTCCTTCTCCATGCTTTGAACATATGCTTTTCTTTGTGCGTGATTCTACACTCCAGCATATGCATTCACATAAATCATATACATCCTATTTCTCCTATTTATTTCTATCCACTATCCAAGATCCAATGTAACTTCGCAGGCAGATTCATGCAGTCTTGCTTGATAACTGGGAAAAATTCGTATAGGTAACTCAACCCCTTCGAATTCGCCATTAGTACAATTTTTTTAATGATCAAGCACGAGTTCGGGAGATCGTAATTGTAGCTTATTTTGGTCCTTGCAAGGCATAACCACCTCCAAAAACCAACATTCGATCGTTTACAATTCGCAAAGCAGAACGGAATTTTCCTGAGATGTTTGAATGTAGGGCATTTTTTGCGTGAATGAAAATGAAAATCGGGTTGTAATTATTGTAATTGTAGTCATCATTCGCTGTTACATTTGGGTGAACGACAAACGGATGTTAACATCAACATCAGCGAATCACAAAAGTGATGACCGCGCAGTAAATATGTTCAAGATGTGAACAGACGGAAATTTTGATTAAATCAGACACTCTTGCCCACGATTTCAACTAAGATATATCACAAAAGAGGGAAAGGTTGCGGCCTACCTGAAACTGAAGTGACGCATTGCCATTCAGGACAGGAGGAAGTTCTTCAAATTTTTGGAGGCGTCAGCCTCCTTCTTCAGGAGCAGATATGGACTGTCCTGTATAGTGATGACTAACATCAGTTTCAGGTAAGTTGCCACATTTCTCTCTTTCCTACCTTTCAATATTAATTATTCTAATTAATTATATATACTCATTCAGATAGGTGAGAGGGTTACATAGCCTTAAATAGTTATCTACTTGGCGTTACCAGGCTTGGAAGCAATAACATGTCAAATTTTAATGGGCCTGACATGTCTTCTTCAGGAAGGAAGAACTAAATGTCATGCCGGCCATCTCGACATTCAGTCCGTCTGGCACCCTGAAAACGAAAATTTGACGTTATTAATTCTCAGCCAACTTCTGATTAAATATAAGTCGGTTACTCTCTAGCCCTCTTTCCTGTCCAAATGAGTTAGTTAATTTGGCTTTGTAACATTTTCCTTAGTTATCTTTATATACGGTATTTATATATAATTACATATAATAAATTTGGATAGGAAAAATGGAAAAAAAAAGTGTGTGAACTGTTTGACTTACCTGAAAAAGAATGTTGTTTTTCATGTCAGACTGGAGACAGTAATTTTTAGCCTCCTTCTTAATGTTACTTAACATTAAAGAGAGACAGCGAAGTCGACTTACTCTGAAATCAATAGTGGTCCAGTCGGGCTGAGGCGAGAGAATATTACAAATTTTTGTTAATGGTACTTGACTAGCTAGATATTCCAGAAAGTTTCTTAAGCACGTCTATGTGCTCAACAATTAGATCAAGTTACTTAATAATCTAATTTTACATCTCTGTTAATGGAATGAAAATATTGATCTTAAATTCAAGGTAAGTATTATTACTCAATCATCATATAAGTGATAATTATATTATACTAATATAACTTACTTTTATAAACAATATGAAATATATCAAATACATGAGAAACTTTACTACAAAAGATGGATTCTTAATATGAGGTGTAACAGTGCCATGTATTCCTTCTACTAATTCCAAAACTGTGATGAGCCATTATTTTTCAGATTCCACTAGAGATTCCTCTGGATTACACCGCATCAAACCTAGAGCCAGAGCATCGGCTAGCATATTTCAGAGAAGATTTAGGTATAAGCCTACATCATTGGCATCACAAATTAGTTTATCCATTTAGAGGTCCTGATAGTATTATCAGGAAAGATCGTCGAGGAGAAATTTTCTATTACATGCATCAACAATTTATTGCAAGGTTAATTTTCTGTATACTGTCTTATTTATGCTGACTTTTACTTTACTTTACTTATTACTTAAAAAATTCATTACTTTTTTAGGTATAACTTTGAAAGATTTTGCAACCAAATGGGTCGAGTTCAACGTTTACTTAATTTAAGACAACCGATACCAGAAGGCTATTTTCCAAAACTTGACAGCCTCAATTCTGGACGAGTTTGGTCACCTCGCCAGCCAAATTCCTATTTATCGGTAAACATTTTATTTTGAAAGAGTCAAAATTTTACTGAAAATTTATGCATACAATGGGTCAGTTTTTTTTGTAACATTTAAATATATTTGGTAAATTATTTAACTTTCTGCTTACAATACATCACAATCAATAATTCACTCCAATTATTGTTCTAAAGCAATGTTCATCATAAAATCAAACTCAATAATATCATAATGATAAAAATGGTCTCTATATTTGAAGTTGTATGATTTTTTAATGCACCAGACATACCGTCTCTATTATTAAGGTAAAATGTTGTACATTTATCATAATAATAATAACAATAATAAAAAATTGTTGTATAGTAAGCCTTTATTTAAATTAATTTAATAAACCTAAATAATATTAAATTAGTACAACTAAAATGACAAAGAATGTAAGCTAAAATTTTCGTTTTATTCAGGATATTCACCGTGAACAAGATCAATTGATATTTGATATTCAGGATTTAGAAAGATGGACTGTCAGAATCTTTGATGCCATTCATAACGGAAGAGTTATTAATGTGAGTAATGTTTTCAGAATAAAAATAAAAATAACAACATTATTATTGTAGTATAGATATCTGGGAGTGGACGTAATGTTCTCTTGAAAATTTCGATCGGTTTCACGCACACTCTTTATTGAAAACAAAATAACACTACTCTCAAAGATCTTATTTACACACATCACAGTCATTTAAAATAATATAATAAGAAAATGTAAATTATTAATTAGTTTTAAATTTGGTTTTAAATTTTTTTATCACGTTTGGAAATCCTGAAGATGGCTTGATGGTCGTTTTGATCTTTCTGATAGGCGCAGCATAATATATGACACGTAGAGTCTATTGTGGTACTCGGGTTGGTTCTTCTGCGCGCTCCTTTAACGTTGACGTCCATTGTATTGGGTTGGATTGTGGAAGCACCTACTTGCTTGTCTGAGGTTCGGAAGGGAACATTCACTAAATCTCCCACTTGCAACTCTTGTTTCTGCTCGTTGGTCTCTTGTGTGAATGTCACCTCCTTTTCTGTTTGTTTCTCGGGTTCAAGAATGTTTGTGGAACGTAGTTGATTAAAGCGCCGCTTCAACACGTCCGTTATCTATTTTCACCAAATAGTGCCAAATTTCTGGATAACTGTTCCCGGTTTTCTCGACTTCTTATTTGCCGAATAATAGCGCGCTTGTTTTTTTATTTTATTTTAAGGGGTCTCAGGCTACATGAGAGTTATCCGTTTTGATGGCTACTCCCCTTTAATAGAATAGAAAGAGATGTAAAAGGGGAGAGAAAAGTAGCCAAGGGTTTACTAGGGCCCCCGGGCTATATTTTAAGGATCATACCCGGCATTCGCCTAAAGGTGATGCAGGGAAAACCCTAGTGAAACCTGCATCAGATAGATCGGGCATTTGGTCCTTGTCCAATGCCCTTCCGAAAACGAGTATTTGGTCTGCTGAGGGATCGCAGCATATCAAACTCCATGCCTCGCCGAATATGAAGGTCAGCTGGCCGACTGATCCAATAGGATCAGAGGACAACTCTTACCGTATGCCAAACGTCTGCAACCCTGGAACTTACACCTTTTAAAACTATACAAGGTGTCACGGTTTATAGGGAAACTTATTTTGAGATCATCGCCCAAGAGAAGAAATGAGAAAAATCCCGAACAGGAAGTTATGCTGTTCGTGTTTCTTAGCGCGCTTGTTTTTTTTTAGGGTAACAGGCTACATGAGGGTAATCCACATGGTGCAAATCCCCTTTAATAGCATAGGAAGGGGAGATGCGGAAGGGTAGAGGAAGGTAGCCAAGGGTTAACTAGGGCCCCGGGGCTATAGCTTAAGGATCCTACCCAGCATTTACCTAAAAGTAATGCAAATCAGACCCTATAAAACCTGCATCAGGCAGGTCGGGCATTGGGTACTTGTCTCACACCATTCTGATGGCGGCAGAGGGTTTGCTGTGGGAACGTAGCATTCCCTTCTCCGTGCCTCGACCAGTTTAGGAGGCAGCTGGCCGACTGTTCCAATGGAACAGCGAACAGCTCTTACCGTATGCCCAAGGTCTGCGACCCGGAACATACACCTCTCAGAACAGGCCGAGGTTCCTCGGCTTGTGAGAACCTTAGGTAAAAAACGGAGAGAGGAGAAGGCATCCCCAAAGGTAGCCCCTCCGTCTGCCTGCGAGAGAATAGCCCTCGCAGACATTGTTTAGCGCGCTTGTACGCATTCTCCCACGCTTAATTGTCGAGACGTCGTCATTGCCTTCAGGAGGGCTGGAACTTGACGGGTTTCAAGGCGTCTAATTGGATGCGAATATTTCGGTGTAAATATTGTTCAGTTGGTGTTTTGTTGTTAATGAATGGTGTTGTCCTGTACCTTAAAGAATTCCTTGTATTTTCTTGCGCATCGGTCGTGGATCGTTGACCATGTCCGCTATCCTTTTTTCGTTTGTTTGAATATATGTATGTGCTAATACCTGTGTAGCACGATATCCTGATGCGGTAAGTTTACAAAAGATCCCTACAAAATGGTTGAAACTCTTCACTTGTGAAAATTGTAGCGTTGTCGGAGACCATTACTTATGGAAATCCATGTCTTGCAAATATATCTTGAAGTAAGTCGATAGTCGATGCTGTCGATGATGGTGATGACGAAACTTCTATTTATGCCTATTTCAATTTTCATCCATAACATAATCCTTAATATGGACCTGCGTAATCGATATGAATTCCCTGCTAATTTTCTTCCAGTTCATCTCAGGGGTGAAGCATTGTTTTTGGTGGACTATTTTTAATATGAGCACATGCAGGACAGGTTCGGACCAGAATATCTATGATTTTCTCTATTCGCTTCCAGCACACATACGGGTGAGCGATCTGCTTAATTTTTTAAATACCTATGTGGGTTTGGTGGATCTTCTCCAATACTGCAGCTTGCAGCGTTGTTAGTACAACGCGTTATTCCCTAAAAATTATTCCATTATCAGTGGTGAACTCTAATTCTGTTGTTCCGTTTTCTTGAAGTTCTTTCAAAATCGTTGAAAGATCCTGATCCTTCTGTGTCTCCTTTTGAATATATTTGAAATTAATGTTTGCCGTGTAAATCCTGTTGACTGCTTTTCGCGCAATAAATAAGCATCTTGTTGATAAGTTCGTCAGTGTTGAATCTTTACTTATCGGAGCTGTTGAAAAACAATCATCATTTGCATTTTCCAAACCTTTATTGTGTAAAAAGAATCACGCGGGAGTTTCGTGACAATCTGGAAACGTCGGGCTAATAGATATCAGTTCCAGACCCAATGGCTAACGCTTCTTCGTCCGTCTGTGAATAATTTTGTTCAACCGAAGTCAGTGAGCGAGATGCAAATGCGATTGGTCTTTCTTGATCGTCGATTGTGTGTGATAATACCGCTACGTCGCCCGTGAGTTCCATCACACGCAAGTCGAAGAGATATTTGCATGTAGAATTGTTTGAGTACCCGGTCAATCACGATCTCTTGTTTTAATCAAAGATTGATTCCCGGAGAAGTTGTTCAATAAATAGTTCTCAGAATTCACACAGGTTTTGCATATTTATATTAAGACGCAACGTTTTGACGTCTGAAAGCACTGTCGACATCTTCTAGGCGAAGTGCCGGAACCATTTTTTTAGGGCAACAGGCTACATGAGGGTAATCCACGTTATTTTATTTATTTTTTATTTTGTGTGTATGTATAGGGTAATCCACATAGTGGCAACTCCCCTCTTATAACATAGGAAAGGGATTTGAAAAGGGGGATGCGGAAGGTTGGAGGAAGGTAGCCAAGGGTAACTAGGTCCCCCGGGTTATGGTTTAAGGATCCTACCCGGCATTCGCCTAAAAGAAATGCAGGACAAACCCTATAAAAACCTGCATCAGGTCGGTCGGGCATTGGGTACTAGTCCCACGCCCTTCTGATAGCGGGAGAGGAGTTTGCTGTGGGGACGCAGCATTCCCTTCTCCGATTCTCGACCAGTTTAGGAGGCAGCTGGCCGACTATTCCTTTCAAAAAGTCAAGCCTTCATCTGTAACACTATGTAACGGGGAGGGGATACCACCAGTTGCCCACCCCTACCGCCTACGGACCAGAGCTAATAGGGACATCCCGTGACCTGGTACCACGGACGAGGCTATATAAGCAGCCCTACCTACTTCGAACGGCACTTCACCTGAAGAAGATGGTGGTGCAAGCCATCGAAACGTTGTGTTTACTTAACTACGCTACCCAGTTGGAATCCCGAGAAAACTTCTTCAAGCAACTACACCGAGAAAACCTACGTTCTTTATTATACAAATGAATCTCATAGAATGATTAAGAAAGAACCTACCAATAATTGATTTTGGATCACAAAAATTATTTGCTTTTGTTACAAATACTTATTAATTTAAATGCAGTGAAATATATGGAAACATGGATATTTTACTTGGCATCTAAAACTAATTAGTGGTAATATTTACAAATATTTTTTATTTATCAATGGTTTATTAACATTTAAAATACTTTGCTGGATTTTTTGTTGTTCTTTGGATAAATTTGACAGAGATTTATACTTTTTATTTACATTAAACCAGCCAAGATATTGATGTATGTTTGAGCATTTTCATGTGGGATATGTAACCATATTGAAACATAGTTTGCAACTTTATGCTTCATATAAAATTCCCATATGTAATCAAATTACACAAACATTGAAAGTTGACTTTTTTTTTCAGGCAAAAGGTGACGCGGTGCCACTCACAGAAACAGGTGGCATTGATGTTTTGGGTAATCTTGTAGAATCCAATCCACTGTCACTAAACAGAAATTACTATGGCAACATGCACAATATGGGCCATACTGCAATTAGTTTAGTTCATGATCCAGATAACAGATATTTGGTTAGTAATTTGTAAAGAACTGTAATTATATAATTTTTTAAATTTTCAGCTTTAAATGTAATTTTTATATGCAATCTATCTACTTGTCATACATAAAATTGTTCAGTTGCGATAACTGAATTAATGTAATATTTATATTTTAAAACACAAAAACGAATTAATTGAAGATAATTAATATTTTTATTTAAATAAAGGAAACATTCTCTGTGATGGCTGACCCAGCTACAGCAATGAGAGATCCTCTGTTTTACCGTTGGCATTGCTGGATTGATGATATATTTCAAGAACATAAACAAACTTTGCCTCCATATGGATTAGATAAGGTAATTATTACTTCAGATTTATTATAAATGTTTCGATGAATGCTTTTATTTCAATACAGCTGCATTTTATTTATAACTAGCTGGGTGCCCGGCGTTGCCCAAGAAGTCATTTATCCATAACCCTCGATATGACTCCAATTTCGGTTGCTTTTGCGCTATTTTTATGTAACGATCCTCGAAACCTATCCCTAAATGTGCTCACCTCCCATGCCGAAGGGGGTTGAAGTCATTGACCAAATATATCGGCTGTTTTTACATGGTAGAAAATGACCACCCCCACAAATGTGCGATAGTAAAGAGTTTTCATTCCACACAAAAATCGACCGATTACATTGTCTGGAAATTACTAGCCCCACCCACCACCTCCCAAACCCGTCGCGTTACGCAGATAGTCACAATTAGACTCAGCGACATTCATAGTCTCTGAATTGATTCGAATCTCGGTTGTTTTAGCGTTATTTTTATTTAACGCCCCTCCACCCCAATCTTGCTCCCTCACAGAGGTTGAAAAACAGCATCGTTATAAATACTATCAAAGTCATTATTAACTCCAGGAAATAATTATTTAACACAAATATCGACCGTTTAAAGTGTTTGAAAATTTCCTCCTTCGCCCCACTCCGCGAGGTCCCTCACACACCCGCACACCACCACCAAACCCCGTGCATTGGCCACGTTGTTATAAATACATTCACCTATATCCATAACTATGATTTGACTCGAATCTCGGATTTATTGGGTTATTTTTATGGAACACACCTCCACCTCTATGCGTGCTTCCATACCATGGTGTTGAAATTATACACAAACAAAATCGATAGAAATACGATCAATGACATTGACAGCGTAAAATGTTTATTTCTCGCAAATACCGTCCATTTTACATGTATGGAAATTTATACCCCCGCCCAGTCCCACCCACCCTCGGCCACACCATAACGTTCCCCAGGTTGTCATAAATAAACTCAGTAACATCCATAACTTGAATTTGACTCCAATCTGGGATTTATTCACGTTATTTTCTTGTAACACCCCTCAAACCCCCACCCCTAAGTGTAATATTTCACGCGCCTCAAGGGATTGCAATGAAACACAAAATCGGTAGAAATATTATCAATGACATTGACCTCGATAAATATTTATTCCCTACAAAAATTGACCGTTAAACATGTTTGAAAATTTCCACCCCCGCCAACCCTTCCTTGGTGGAGTTAAACGGTTAGTTGAATGTAATAATTAAACTCATTGACATCCATGACCGTGGATTTGACTACAATGTCGATTGTTTTTGCATCATTATATTGTAATTTCACTCCACCCCCACCCTTAAGGGAAGTTCCATCCCCAATCCCGAAATAAGGTTCAAACTAAACTCAGATAACGTGTAGTGAAATTTTAAAAATCTCATTGCTCCAGAAATATATGTAATCGTCGCAAAATTCAGCCGCTTAACTTACTTTAAAATTTCTATTCCCCACTCACCAACACCAAACCCCTCCCACCCCAGCCCAACCCAACCCCGCGCGTTGCCCAGATGGTTATAAATGAACTCAGCGACATTAGTTACATTCGACATGTGTGATAAGTCTGATAAAAATGTAACAAAAATAATTTTTATTTAGAAAACTTACTTTATTTCTCAACATAGTCTCCTTCCTTGGCTATACACTTGGTCCAGTGACTTTCCAATTTTTTCAACCCAACTCAAAAATAGGTTTGGGCAAATTCTGCAAAACACTCCACCAAGACCTTGATCACTTCTTCATTTAATGAAAATTCCTTCCCTCCAAGCCAAATCTTCAAGTTCAGGAACAAGAAGAGTGATGGGTTTTGTGAATATGATGGATGAGAAACCAACACGTACACTTACACCATTGAGACTGCTGCTTTGTGCGCTGGAGCATTTTCCTGGTGAAACAGCACTTTCTTGCGTGCCAATCTTGGTCATTACTCAATCAGCACCCACTTCAAATGACCCAACAAAGCAGCATAATAGATTATGGTTGTGCCCTTTTCCAAGAAATCTATGAATCTGAGAATCCCAAAAGACAGTGGCCATCCATCACTTTTCCAACTGACAAAATAGTCTTAGCCTTTTTCAGTGAATTTTCAGCAGCTTTTGTCCATTGTTTTTATTGTTTTTTTGTCTCTCGTGTTTAGTGATGGATCAAAATTTCATCGACAGTTACGAATCTGCGAAAAACGTCATGTGGGTTACAACTAAACATTGCTAGATTCTGTGTTGAAAACTGTTTTTGGTCCAATGTTACAAGTCGCGGCACCCATCGTTCACAAAGCTTTTTCATGCTAGTTTTTCATAGAGGATGAAATGCACTCGTTCAGTTGAGAAGCCTACAGCATCAGCTACTTCACACACTTTTAGACTGCGATATTGTAAACTTTTTCAATGTTTTTCTGAGCAATGACCTCAATTGGGCGACCAGTGCGATTTCATCTTCTGTGCTTCTGTGACCTCATTTAAACCAGAAGTAAATGGTTTTCAATGCTGATGTAGAGTCTGGAGGAACTTCATCCAATTCGGTTTTGATTTTTGCAGCTGTCCAACTCTTCAAATGACAACGCGATTTTTGTTTTTCCCATTATCTCTGCCTGACTACACATCTAAAACTACAGAAGGCTGCCAACAATAAAATGTGACTAGAATATGTTTAAAAGTTTTAGAAATATGTTTTAAAGGTTCATGTTTAACAACAATTGTGTAAAAGTGAAAAATTTTCCGTCTTTCATAAAAATTTATAGGTTTATCAAACAACCCTCATAATAATATTTTGAATAAGAATAATAACAATGACATGTTATACAATTTAGTCTAAATATTTATTAAAAGTAAATTATGAAATATTTGTAAATTTGTTAATGGGTTAAAATACAGTCAATTTGTTGATAAAAATTACTGTCACTTTAACCACACACACTTAGTTGTGAGAGAAAGATATTAAAACGTTGCTTTCGAAAAGTTTGAGAACAAACCATTTAAGGTTCTGTTTAAGTAATCTAAACTGAAATATTTTGCAACAAACTGTAGATTACAACACATATTTTTGTAATTCAGAATTACATTTTTAATAAATAAATGTACAATACACATTTTATCTACAACCGTCATAGACTGCAGCCCATGGCTCTTGAATTCAAGAACTGTATATTATGTGAATGCCTGAGAAAATCCCAAAATTGTGGATGAAATGTATCGAAACAATTTTTTAGTTTAATTAATAAATTTTTATGACATTGGCTGCATTAATTAAATATTGTGCGATTTTATTGAATATTAATTTTTTTCTTATTTCAGTTGTCTTACGATGGAATAACTATTGCTAATGTGGCAGTGGCTACACAAAATGCACCTAAAAATATATTATTAACGACTTATACAAAAGATGATGTAAACATTACTCGAGGTCTAGATTTTACTCCAAGGGCACCAGTATTTACAAGAATTACTCATTTGCAGCATTCTCCATTTTCATATAACATTGATGTGAGTTACCTATTAGAGTTTTGATTTTGATACTACATAAAACATTGTTTTCAAATTCAACATGATTTTAGATCAATTTTAATTAAATGTATACACTACTATTAATGACTTCTAATTGACCAATTAAATTTGAGGACAGAAAAAATAATATATTTATGTCGGATATAACTGCTTAATGGTTAAGGACCATGAAAATAATTTTTCCTTGGTCTTCCTTGATATTTCCGTAAAATAATCACAAATATATCTGATCTACCAAAATTTTGATAAAATAACACCTGCATATCTAATTTTTTCATTGTTTAATATTATACAGCATACACTGATTTGCATTAAAAAATTTATATGATTGATTTACATTTTAATATTGTAGGTTAATAACACTGGAGCAGCAAGAAAGGGAACAGTAAGAATATTTCTTGCACCGAAATTTGATGAGAGGGGAATTACACTTCTTTTTAGGGATCAAAGAACCCTTTTCATTGAATTAGACAGATTTGTTGTGGACTGTAAGTTAATTATTTTTTAAATTTTGATCAAAATGAATGTATATATAATTAGTTTGGAAAGTTAGAGAGCTAATATTTGTTTGTGTTTAAACGTGAATAAGAATGTGACATTAGATGAATAAATAACGCAATTGATACGGAAAGGAAAGAGAGAAAGGTTGTGTGGTAAGTGAAATTGAAGATTGGCATTCAATACAAGACAGAAGGAAAATCATCAATCTTTCGGAGGCGTAAGACACCATCAGGAGAAGGAAGGCACATCCCATGTGTCAGCCGGCCGTGGAGTATCACACTCAATCTCAATGTCAGGTAAACCATCACCTTTCTCATTTTTCTTTCCATACCAATTGTTTTAATTATTCTGATATAGTAACAGCCATACTCTATCACACACACGCGCACGCACGCACACACAAAAAAATATGATGACCACCAATGTGTAATGAAAGGATTTTTTATAATTTATAATTAAATATTTGTATTGTCGTCTCCAGAGTGGGAAAAATCAGAGCTATATTAGCCATCAGAACAATCCATTATAGCTCCGCGTCTTTAGCCCTTTTCAACGCACCGGTTATGGTCGGGCGTAAACTAAAATTCAAGTACTAGAAACGGATCTGTTTCGAACGTTTCGAATCATGCTTGATAGGTTGAGTGTTGCATTTAGGGATATACCGAGATATATGGTTTCTTGAGAAGAAGCTACGAGGGAGTCCCAGAACTGTATTGAAGGGCAGTTGTTTAATCGATTTGTTTCTCTCATATCTATGTATGTAATACATTAAGACAGTTTTGAGGGATTTGGGGTGATTCGCCAACGTGCAAACCAATCTTCTAAACGGGGAAGAAATTGTCTAAACTGTTGGTGTTGATTGTCATGGTAATTGCAGTGTCGTCTGCGTATTGAGTTAATTGTGATTTTTTGTGCCGTGGGGTTGGCATGTCCTGACAGAAAATGTTTAAAAAGAGGCGAGAAAAAATCGCCCCTTAGAGGAGTTCTGCTTCAGACGAGAACATACGTGAGGACGCGTTGTTAATGGAAACGAAGGAGGATCTGTTTGTCAGGAAGGCTTGAATCAGCTTAACAAATTTGGGATGAATGCCTATTTTTAAAAGTTTGTGTAATAAACTGTCTATCCAGACTTCGTAGTAGTCTTTCTGTATATCTATGAAGAGTGGTCGAAATGTTGAATTTGTTTAAGGATTGGGTCACAACCGATAGGAGCTGAAAGATGGCATCTTTGGTCGAGTGATGTTTTCGAAATCCAACTTGGTGGCTAGGGATGATTGCGTTCAGCGTGGAGAACGTTTGCAGCCGATTTGTTATTATTGTTTGTAAGATTTTGCTTATTACGGATATTGATCTTTACGACGACGGATCTTATTGGGGTTTTCCTTGTTTGGGGATCATAATAATATTGGATGATTTCCAAAAAAAGGGGGAGGGGGGGGGCATGACACCATTGTAGGCATGCATTAAAAATGGTTGATAGGTAAAGGAAGACTGAATGGGGCAGTGTCAAATAATTTTTCGGTTCATCACATCACGCCCAACCGAGAGGCTCGTCTGATTTCCTCCGGACTGATGGAATCGGTTCATGGGGACGAGGCATTAACGTTTGTGGAAGTTCGTCTCTAATTTCGTTTTTAAGGGTGTTATTAAATCTCGGGTTGTTTAGGAATGAAAATGAGTTCTCTAAGTCAGAGGCGAATATTTCCGTTGCTTCAGGGTCACTATATTGGTTGTCTATATAAGATCGTTGGCTTACTTGCCCAGTAATTCTATTAAATGTTCCCCAAAACTTGCTACCATTTTTGTAGTCAAGCTTGGTTATCGTAGACTTCCATCTTTCTTCTTGAAAATTGACAATTTCTCTACGGACTTGGGCATTTAGCCTATTTCAGACTTTCTTAAGGGGTCTATGGTTAGTTCTATGGTATAGTCTATAAACTCCACTTTTTTTTGCTTTATGAGTTCAAAGATGTGCGGAGGGAGGGTAAAGGTTTATGTTGGATCTTAACTGAAGGGATCGCTAACTTTGCGGCTTTTGTAATGACGGTGGAAATTCGTTCGGCTGTTGCGTCTACTGATTCAATTGATTGAAGGATAGCTATAATTTTGTCAATTTCTGAATCTATTGCTTCGGAGAATTTATTCCAATCTGCTTTATGGAACGGAAAGATCGATTTGTTTTCAGTAAGGGGGATCGGGTTTGGCAATTTAATTGAGCATAATATTAGGACGTGAACAGAGGCTATTGAATCTCCAATTCTGGGAGATTGGGAAACCAGTGGCAAAATATTAGGTGACAGCAGAATGTGATCGGGAGTGGATGTGTCTGCATACGAAACGTAAGTCGGTTCATTTTTAGGAACTCCGCACAGGTTAAGCCTGGTGAGTGCATCTAGCAGTTTTCTACCATTTTCGTTTTCACGAGAGTCACCGAATGCATAATTTCTCGCGTTGAAGTCGCCGGTGACGATCATGTTGTGGAAAGTGTACATATACGGTTGTAAATTGAAGTCGAGTTTAGCTTGAGGCGGACAGCGATATGAAATTGAAGACTGTTGCAGATGGCAATTTCTAGGTGCTGAAATTGAGGAGGTACTGGTATGGGTTTGGCATGTACATGTTTTTGGAATTGGATAGCGAGCCACGGGAAAGCGGTCGCGTCTGATTGATATCCAGGAATCTGTATGTGATGTGAGGGTGGAGGAAGGTTTCGGCTAAACATAGGACCGAAATGTTTACTTTTCGCATGTGGGCTTTCTTCCAAGTAAAGCCCTGGGAGTTACAAAAACAAATGTTTATGCTATCCATAATTATTCTGGAGTGTTATGTCGCGGGAAATGGAGCCTACACAAACTTTGACTCGGAAATAGTAATGCGAGTCCTATTATTTGCGAAATTAACCGCCAGTTTTCATTTGAAATGTTCCCTGGCGATATGTTTCCTCGCACTTATTTTCGAGAAGACGTAGGCATTTTTTGTAAATTTATGAAGTTAGTCTGATAGTAACATGATAATAATATATGTCATTTTTAATAATACAAATATATAAATATATGGTCTTGTGACAGAAAATTGTGTTTATTAACAAAAATGAATTCTAAAGTTTCTTCCTCTATAAGGTTTATAAAGAAGACGCAACGCCATATAATTAATTTTTGTTAATAAAAATAATTTTCCAAGTTAAGGCCATTTATTTATTTCATAGTATTAAAATATGCCTGAATTGTGTTTTGATGCATGAATAGAAAGGTATACCATTTAGTGGCTGATAATTTTTTTCAAAAGAAACGCCATACATTAGTTTACTTATTATATTTATAGTGAAAGCTGGCACTAACAAAATTAGCCGCAAGTCAACAGAATCATCAGTGACTATTCCATTTGAACAAACTTTCCGTGACATATCAGTTCAGCCAGACACAACAACTCCAGCTGGACAAGCATTTAATTTTTGTGGTTGCGGATGGCCACAACATATGCTAATCCCTAAGGGTACAGCAGAAGGCTTTCCTTGTGAACTGTTTGTGATGATATCAAATTATGCAGATGACAAGGTATGTGTAATGTATTATAATTTTAATAGTGATTTGTTAATTTATGAAACTTGATTAATAGATTTTTTTATTTTTACTCATAACTCAAAAATATTTATATATAATAGCATATTTAATAACAATATGCTTTAGTGATAATTTGTATGAGCCACAAAATAGTATTTTTATTTTTATTATTTAATAATAACACCTTTTGTGAGTACCATTTGAAAAATTCAACAATTTACAATTATTATAAGTATTTAATAACATTTAATTTATGAGAAGGGATTGATGAAAACATCATCAAAATCATCATTTATTAATAACATTACAATAAAATTACCAAAATCAAAATTGAATACATATATTTCATAGGATCAGATAATTGATGTGGCAGCGATAGCATGTCGAAATAGTGATCTCATACAAAATTGTAATCCTGGGTTCAATTACCCTTCCTTCCAAGATATTTCTATTGTAATCTGTTAATTCACTTTCATAGCATTTAAAGCTGAGATTAATTGAAAGGGTTTCTTCTGGTCTGGGGCACAAATGGTTCGCTCTATTACGTCTGCTTTTGAATAGAATAATTTTTATCAGTTATCATTATTTTTTATTTGGGTAAATATACAATCAAGAAAATTATATCAAATTAATTTGCAACTCAGAAAATGCTGACTTTTCCATGGAAACAATACAAAATAACTTGTATATAAGTCAAGAAAGAATATTGTGATATTTTTAGGAGTGATTTACAATAATTAAAATAATAAAATTTATTCCAAAAGCTTTTGGCCATTTTCAACTGCATCAAAATAATACAATCCTCTAGAATTTTATATATACACTGTGATAAAACCAATTTATAAAGTACCTGGGATGTAACTGTTTGTCCTAAAACCACGGCAACTTTGTTTCAACCATAAAATGAATATTTAAATCAAACCAGATTGAATCCTCTTAATTGCCATATGCAACTAACTTCTATTGCACTTGTTTAAAGTAGTCCAAAAATATTTTCAACATATCTTCCCACATCATTTTTTACATCTTTGGTTCATGTTATGTTAAAAGTCAACCCAGCAATGAGAAAACAATCTCTGTGAACCCTTCCCCTACTACATTCTCTATACTGTCACCTATATTCTAGAACTAAAATGGCTGTCTACCTAAACAAGTTGAATAAGTTAGCGTAATTAATTCCTGCAGTGCCAGTATCAATCCTTTTATTCATAACTCTTGAAATTTAGAAATGTAGCCTATTAATATTCCTTCCATTATTTTCCTCTTTATTGTTACCCTTTATTTTTATAGTAATATTTTACCAGTCCACTGCATTATTGTTAGTTTTTATGTGTAATGACTAGGTCATATTAATTACTCTTTGATCTCACCTTTAAGTTGGACTTATGATTATAGATTCTGCTTTTTGTTGGAAACAGTTTGAGGTCAACAGATTTTGGAATAAATATTATTTATTTTAATGATAAGGAGCATGGTAAATCTATACTAAAAAAGACTTGTTTTAATGGAAAGGTTCAAAAACATATGATAGAAAAGAAAATATTTATAGAGTAAAACAAAATAATTCAGATTGTCATTGTTGTCCAAAAAATAAGTATGTATTTCTCAATATGTGTGCAAACCATCCCTCCCCCAACCATCCACATAGATATGGAAAGTATAATGTTACTATATTTTGAGCGCATACTTTATTTAGGCTTTTTCCTGTTCTGAAAGCTGTGGGGTAGGTCTTTTTAGAGAATGCACATGGAGCAATGGTTGAAGTTGTAGCTATGAGGAAGTGACAGGTGATGTTTATGATTCTGTGTGTGGCTTTTTGTCTGGAGTTATGGAAGGCAGAATCAAGTGTGTAGCAGACATATCATGTATTGATTAGAAAGTTATACAGATTGTAAAGCTGAAAAATATGTCTGTTTT
Organism: Zhengitettix transpicula; assembly: GCA_037074705.1. Lineage (NCBI taxonomy): Eukaryota > Metazoa > Arthropoda > Insecta > Orthoptera > Tetrigidae > Zhengitettix > Zhengitettix transpicula. Next base: position 179,031,107 of record CM073591.1, on the reverse strand, counting down.
GAAAAATAATAATAATAAAGTTAGACAGATTGTGCAGATGAAAAATATATGTCTGCTTTGAAAAATAATAAGATAAATAGCCAAATACAGACAAAATAAGTGAATACCTACCACACAATTTTTATTTAAACCTTGTTCGTTTAATCAAGCGCTACGAAAAATAAAAACACGAGAGACTAGAGTGACACAACTGCTCTAGGCTCTTGTCTTTTTGGTTTTCTTAGCACCTAAAGAAAGGCACAAGGTTTCCAGAAACATTGTGTCGTTTTTATATCACATATTTTGTCTGTATTTGGCTATTTTTCTTATTAAACAGATTGTGAGTTGAGTCCATGTTTGGGATGGTAATTTTTGAAGTGAATGTTCTTTTCTGAAACACAAGGATTACTTACAGGTCACGCAGAGATCTAACAGTTAATACCAAAATCTCTCTTAGAAATATTTAAAAAATGGAATAATTAAGAAATTGTGCAATTTATAAGTATATGTATTTATTATCCACTTGATTTAAACAAATATATTTAATAGTATAACTAGAATTCAATATGTTTATTTTCTCCTTAATTTATGTATATTGTTTCACAGATTGACCAAAAACTTGATGGTGGGAAGCAGTGTGATGATGCATCGAGCTTTTGTGGTATTAGAGATAAACTGTATCCTGATAAGAGACCAATGGGCTTCCCATTTGATCGATTGCCTCGTCAAGGAGCGAACACTTTAGCAAGTTTTATTAATAATGTATCAAACATGAAAGTCATTGATGTTGTTATACAATTCAAAGCTCCTACCAAAAACTGAGTAGAGAGTTCTAAAGAAAGAAAGTTTGTATAACTTTATATGATAATCTATATTATATTTACCTTTTTTGCTATTGTAAGTTAAGTGCATATTTGAAACATGTATTGTATAGACTTCCATTTTGAATAAAGAGATTCAATGAAGATGTTTTTCAACTCTATCAAGGGCAGAGAGTACCTGATCCTGTAATTTAAAAACTAAAAATTATTTTGCCAAATTGGAATAAAAAACATTAAAACCTGTAATGACAAAATGCACACACACACACACATGAACTGCGATTGAGTGGTACATAGTGTGCGTAGTAATGATCTTTGAGAGCAGTGTTATTTTGTTTTTCCAATAAAGAGTGTACGTGAAACCGAGTGAGGTTTTTAAGCAAATCTTACGGCTATCTAGACTAAAACAGATTGGTGATGAGGTGAACACCATTGCAATCAACAGCACCGGATTAAATTTTATATTTCTTTCTTTGAATAGCAGTAGAAAATGGGCATATTACAATTTGCACAGTTCATGCTGTTTCAACAACAACTGCTGGAAAAAATTTTGATTCGGAATATACCTGATGATCAATCACACAGAAATGTACTTTATTACCAAATTTTGAGAATTTCGACACCGGGAAAGAATCATTTCGAAACTATAAATCGCGTTTCGAAGATTACTTAGAAATGAAAAATATAAATTATAATAAATATTATTAAAGTCAATAGGGGCGAAATACTTTAATATGATTGCAGCACTTTCAGCGCTACAAATGAAAAGAAACACGACGAATTAAATTCACTCGTAGAAAATCGTGAGAATGTAATTGCCATATTTTATTTTACTTCTTGGTAGATTGCCGCAGAGGAAAAATAAAATCTTTCATAGGACAGACCTTGGGCATACGGTAAGAGTTGTCCGCTATTCCCATTGGAATAGACGGCCAGCTGCCTCCTAAACTGGTCGAGGCACAGAGAAGGGAATGCTGCGTCCCCACAGCAGACTCCTCTCCCGCTATCGGAAGGGCGAGGGACAAGTACCCAATGCCCGATCTTCCTGATGCAGGTTTTTCTAGTGTTTGTCCTGCATTTCTTTAGGCGAATGCCGGGTAGGATCCTTAAAACATAGCCCGGGGGCCCTAGTTAACCCTTGGCTACCTTCCTCTACCCTTCCGCATCCCTCCTTTCAAATCCCTTCCTATGTTATTAAAGGGGAGTTGCCACCAAGTGGATTACCCTCATGTAGCCTATTACCTAAAAAAAAGTAACTTCCCTTCATAAAGGAAATCGTAAGCTCAACCAAACACAGACAGTTTTGATCGAAACTTCAACTTCTGTAAACAAAAAAAATATTACCATGATTACAGAAATATATTATGCATTTGCCAACGCTGGAATTTCTTGGAATATTGTGAAAAACTAAACAATGAAAGAGTTATTAGGAAATAACATTTTTAAGCAAAATACTCCTTCCCCAGTCGACATTACTCAAGGATTATCTCGAATCACTGATCAGACATGCTGAAGGAAATTAGAGACGATTTTGTTGACAATTGTAATTGGATTTCTGTAGTTGAACAAACAGATTCAGTTGGGAGTCATACTGTTAATTTAATTGTTGGAAAATGAATTAAAATACTTCTGTAAAGTCTAATCTTTGGTGTTCTAAAGTAATCGAGAAAACTTAATGGGAAAGTACTTTATTTTATTTTATTGATAATAATAACTTAATTGACCTGTTTTCTAGATGCTTGAACAGGCCGTTTTTAAAAATATTTTATCTTTTTATTTCATTTCATATTATTTACATATATGTTTAATTACAAATAGATATAAATAAAAGGTAAGTTCTAATTTCCATGAATACTTGAACATTAACAACCAAACAGAAGTAAAACCACATTTAGCATTAAGGTTGTAATAATTATATGAATTTTAGATTAGCCCCTAAGGCTTCGTCTAGTATCCAGAAAACACGCGAAATTTTTTTTCGAAGAAGTTCCGGACAGTAAAGATTAGCCCCTAAATCCACGGATGCAGAAGTAGACTCAAAAGTCTAAATTACTCGGCTCAAGTCCACGTTACAAAGGAACCCAACGGCCAACATATTCTCTTCAGGTGCGCCAACGCGCAAACAGAAAACTTCTCTCCCACAACACCAACTCACTTCAGTTTGTTTTATATTTTTATTAAAATTATTACTGTCGTTTCTTTCAAGTGGTTCAATTGAATCTCTCTTTATCCCAACCAGTGACGGCTCCTAAATTTTTTATGTCATGTGCTACATCACCACAAACATCCATTATTTTACGAGAATAATAATGTAAAACAATAATACTACTACAACAGCGCCAGTGTTGCGAACACTCTTATCCGATGCTACATTTCTATTTATTTATATGACGAAACATAACTATTAGCTAACGTGTCTCAACATCTGGAGAACTTGATAAACATTTTTATTCTTTCAAACATTGAAGTATTTTTTATTTAAATTCCCTAATCATCAACACATGCTGCTTACTCAGCAGGACATGTGGAGTCTTGTTTATCTATTATGCTGACTCAGAAATTCTTGAATGCTTACAAAGACATACTGTTTCTGATGCTTACTCAGTGTGCCCACAAAGACACATTGTTTCTGATGCTTACTCAGAAGTTCCTTAGTGCCCACAAAGGGAGCCCTTATATATATTACACTAGTTTTATTTCTACATCCAACATAAAATTGTTTCGTACTATCTGACAAGTATTTTGGTAACATACCATTTTCCTATTAATAAATATCATACAATCATAATATGTCACCTTTTACACTGATAAATCCAAGTCTTTCTTCATTTTTACAACTTCAGAATAACTGTTACCTTTCAATATAATAATAAATCCAAGACATACATTCAGTCCTTAACTGAAAAACTTGTTTTTCTATAGTTATAGTTGAATAATGGTGCCAACCAACATCTACAATGAATTTTTCTTTCGTCAATCCTCTGATTTAATAAGATATCATTTTCACCAAAGGACAGCTAAAATTAAGAAGTTTGATTTCCTATTTCATAAAACTTTTTCAAATTTCTCCACTCACAACAATTTCAAAGATAATTGGTTCAAAAACCTCAGTAATCATACTATTCTTAAGCAAGTTATTGACATAGTATCACCTGGAAACAAATTTAGTCTACCCACAACATCCATCAACAAATCTCAATCCATTCCTGTCTTAAAACACATCAGATCTAATATATCTTTATTCTCAACACAACATAATAAAATCAGGAATCACATCCTTCAAACTCTACTTGAAAATTCAAAAAATCAAACCACAAAACACCTTCCTCTTTTTCATAGCAGTCTCATAAAAAAAAAAACAATTCTTGAAGTCTCACCCAACATACTCTTTCCACACACTGACAAATGTTCTGTTACTGTGACTCTTGACTGTAAAGAATACACAAACTGTTAACCAAATTCTTTCTGACACTACCTCTTATAATATTTGCAGACCCACCTGCATCAATACAGTTATTGACAAATTAAAAACTATTCTCAAGAGGTGGAAGCAAAAAGATTTTATTGAACCATCCACATTTTAATCCTTATTCATCACCTCAGCCAACATTTCCAGAGCTTATACCCTTCCTAAAATACACAAACCTGACATCTTTTAGAATTATTTTTGCTTCTACTGGCAGACCCTTGCACAACATTTCCTCCTACATTCATAAAATGTTTTCTAAAGCCTTCAATGAAGAAACCCATTATTCTGTTAAAAATTCTTATCAATTTATTGATAAAATCAAGCAGCTCACCGTTCCTCATGACTGCTCCTTAATTTCTCTTGATGTCATTTCCTTATTCAACTCTATTTCCAATTATTTAGTCATTAACAGTTTCAAATACAAATGGCCCATTTTTAGTCATTATACTGAAATTCCACTTGATGAAATTTCGTGCATTATAAATCTAATGCTCAATTCCACTTATTTCAACTTTAATCAGGTTCACTAACATCAAATCAAAGGTTCTCCCATGGGAAGTTATCCTTAGCCCTTTCTGTGCTGAGATAGTCATGAGAATCTTGTCTTTCTCTACTTCCTGTCCAAACTCTTTGTTACATCAGATATGCATATGTCATTTTTTGTATTGTTAATAACTCTCAAATCTACCATACAGTCAATCAATATATTCAATAATTATCATCCCAACTTACAATTCACCCATGAACTTGAATCTAACCATTCTCTTAATTTCCTTGATGTCACTGTATCCATTCACAATACTTACATTCTCACCAATTGGTTCAGAAAACCTACAAACTCAGGACAAGTTCTCAAGTTCCATCTACACAACGTAAATATAGTCCCAAACATTTTAATCTACATTGAGTACCCTTTTAATTTTATTCTTAAACAGTAGATTGAACAAAATCATACATCCTGCTGTCACTTGTCCCCAAACACTTCAAGCCAAATTTTTTCTCGTATCCTTATAACAAATTCCTACATCACAAATTTATCCAAATATTCAAAGAATATCAAATATCCATCATTTACAGATCCACTAATACCCTTTCCTTACATATCAGCCTTTTTAACATGTAAGAAATTTTCCACCCTGGCTCCTGGGAGTTGTAGACGTGTCTACTCCAAAGTGTTTGTCTCCTGGTCACAAAGAACACACGTACAAAATTTGATGAAATTTGCTCCACCAGTGTAGATTTGTTTGAGGAACATACAAACATACATACAAACACTCATTTTTATTTATAAAAAGAATATACAATTAGAATCGCTCTGCAGGCAGTGATATGTGTTATACTAGTCTCCAAAAGTTAACCATAATTCAGTATTTTGTTCCAAACCTATCAGAATGGTTGTTCAAATGAATCACACCAGGATCTGGTGCAAAAGTATAACAAATACTAGCACATTTTGTTTTATTTTACACAATTGCAGTTTTCGATAATAACATCACTTCCACAATAATTATGGTGCCGAGTGGTAAATATGGGTAGTGGTTACTACTCATGGCTACACAGTTGTCACCCTGTATCAGTGGTTCAAGTGCTCTGCAGGCAGCTGTTCCCAATCCTGACAAAAAGCACTGCAGAGGAATGGAAGTGTCGTCAGCGGCCTGTGACTTGTCTTCCTATTGCATCCCAGACGTGCTCTATACATCACTGGATGCCTTCCCCTTGAAGATACTTGTACACCAGGTTGGAACTATGGGGACCAGCATTTTCATTCCTCAAGATGAACTGTGGACCAACTGCATCTCTGAAAAGTTGAACATATGTCATTTTAATACCTCGTCCCTGTAGCTCAAGGCATTCACAGTACCAGCTGTACAGTACAGGTCTGTACAGTACAGGTCTGTATGTCCCACGAACATTATGCCTGCCATCACCACCAAATGGTCATTTTCCCACAATGTTTGTGAAACCATATCTTGCGGTTACGCATCTACGTACAAAGCAGAAGTACAACGCGGCACACAGTGTGATAAAGTTCTATAGTGATTGCTCTCAATTTATCCTTTCAGTTCCCTGTTTTATGAATTATGCTTAATTTGGACACTAGTGTAGTTTTCTACTAGAAACAAATGATACAAGTCAATAAAATTAGCAAATAAGGTAAAACACAAAAATATAACAATAAAAAGCTAACAATTAAAGTAACACTCCACAATTTGCACAAAGTTCAGTTGTAATAATTCATCCTACCTCAGAAGACTCAAAAAATAAACAGTAGAGGCTAAAAGTTTTTGAAACATGCAGAGTAAACAGGAAGAAATAGACAATCCTGTAAATCTACTTAGAAAGAGATAACCTAAAAAAATAAAGTTATACCAAGTGAAGTTGGAAGAACATAAAGTAAATGCTCAGATGATTGGATGAATGGCCAAAAGCTCCTGTATTATTTTCATGAATAACATGTACTTTTTTAAATAAAAAATGTAATTATATGAGGACTAGTATTTTGGTTCTTTGGAGTTGTGAATATTGATTTTTTATTTTAAATTGAACAACTCCCCTACACTGTAGATTGGATGATCATATAGGAAGGTTGTTAGTATTCTATTGTCTGGGAGTTCTCCAATACAAAGCCTCTTAAGATATTTGTTACCTTTAGCAGTCCTCAGATCTTTCCACGACATGTACAACTTATGTCTTATATCATAAGATTGTGGTGGTCTTGAGAGCATCACCTAGTGTGACACCTGATGTTATTCTAAATGTTTTACTTATCTCTCCTCATATATATTGACTTTGCAATATGATTCTTGAATAGAAACTTGAACAAGTCTAATACAATTTGTTTGGCATTCCTAGTGTTCTAGTGTTTATTTCTTTAACATCAGAGGGAGCATCACCTTGTGTGACACCTGATGTTATTCTAAATCTCTCCTCATATATATTGACTTTGCAATATGATTCTTGAATAGAAATTTGAACAAGTCTAATACAATTTGTTTGGCATTCCTTCGTTACTTGGATGTCTGAACAACTGATTCCAATTAATACTATGTAAGGCTCATTTATAATCAACAAAAAGTATATGTAAATCAATATTATATTCGCAGCACTTTCCCATTATTTGTCGAATTATAAAGACACAATTTGTTGTTGCTCTACCCTTTCCGAATCCATGTTGATTTTCAAAAAATAGTTACTTACTTGCTTCTGAACCAAACTAGAAATGATCTTGTAAGCGGTGTTTAAGAGGGCGATGCCTGTATAGTTTTTGTAGTTGAGATAATCCTTTATCATAGGCATATAAGACCATTTTTACATTTTCTTGGAATTCCATTCTTATCCCAGATCCTGCATATAATTATATGTAATGTCTTCTCAGTTTCTATAACATGGACACTAATAAGTTTCACTTTTAAAATAAGTTAGATTGAGAAGATACAAAATAACCAAATCAGGAAAATGATGCAAAGTAAATAAATAGCTACAACATCAATAAATTCTACATCATTTAAAAATGCTGATATATTTAAAGTAACAACATAAGTATATTATTTGAATATTTTCACTCAAATAATCAGAAGCATTTAGTTTTCAAATTTCTACACTAAGGAGAGTTTCCACTGGGGGCGTTTGTTTGGCCAAACCAACCAAAATGGAAAAGTGCATACTGGAAAGTGATGAGTAGAAAGCAACATAATACTGTCTTGGGAAAACAGCATTTGGGCATCAAATTGAAAGGGAGGGAGACTTGCAGTTCCATTTGTTGGTCCAGGAGAACACTCGGAATAGGAACAATTGAGATGTGGAGAAGGTTAGTGTAGCCTTGTGGATCATATGAAACCTACTCATTAGAGAAGTGTACCATCCAACAATGGAACCTCTGAAGTTATTTGAAGCTTGACAACTAAAGGTTCACTATGTGATTATATATAATACATACACTACTTCAAGATGACCAAAATACAGAAGATCCTAATGAAAGAGAATAAACGCAGGTAAGTATTCATGAGGATGCAGTGTAAAAGTAAAAGAGCACAATGACAAACATTTTCTGGAATGAAAAAGAATGAGAATGTTGTAGATTTGTATGTGAATACACAGAAGCTCTCTTTACATCAAGGAGGACACGCAAAGGGTTCTTCAATCCTTGTATAATGTCATCACCTTGAGAGTCCTTCATCTTTTGGAATGTGGTCATGACTTGTGTGTCACATCATGCTCTTGACAGGACATCTGTGGATGAGTGGGAGGAACTTCTACAACGATTAAGGCCCGTTACACACACGGTGAAAATTTATCACAGCCGTCATAACTGCAGCAGTCCATTGAAGTGAATGTTAGCTTGCACACTGGGCAGTAAATAATCACATAGATACAATTGTAACAGTAAACAGCTTGAGCAGTCACTCAGTGCCTCTGGCATCCTTGAACCAGTGACCTACATAACCCAATGCATGTTTGCACCCAGGACAGTTTTTCTACTGTTGGAGTGATTTTCATTCTTGATTTGAATTTTCATATGGAAAGTTTGTTTTTTGCCATCCTATTTTTTGCATATTTCGAATATGAATATTTTGGATGACATCATAGATAATGAAATACTTACTTCTTTAATTAATTGTGTTATTGGATAAAACCCTTAACATATTTTGCGTCATCATGCCTCTAGTCTTGAAATAGTGTTTAAACATCCTCTCTGCAATCATTAATTGGATCAACCGGAATTAGTCGATTTTCTCTTCTCATTTTCATTCGACGCTTCTTTATGTAATTATTATATTTTCAACACATATGATTTATATTTTATAATTTCGCCTAAAAAATTTACTGTGAAGTTACAAAGTTGGTCTATTTTGTTACATTAAGAAAAAACCGCAAGCCACCTCGTTCCCAAAGGATAGTTTGTGACACCTGAATGCTAATCCAGATGTGGATTGCAAAATAGAATAAGGTCTGTTTCATTAGTGGAAACAAGTATGTCCACTGTTTTGAAAATTGTATGTCTGAAATTCAGTAGGAATAAAATTAAATTCCTTACCCCATGATAAAAAGTGATCATAGTTATTGCTTCTGATTGCTGAGATATATGCCTTGATAAGCGACGGTGACGCTGCTCAGATCTTCATCGTGCAGATACTTTGTAAGTTCCCTGAGGAGTTCAGGTGGAAGACGGTTCTGCGTCAGGCTTTCCAAAGCTTCCATGGCGTCATCCAGGAACAGCATTCTCTTGGTGGCTTTCCTGACGACACGCACTATCATGGACGAATAGATGGGGAAGAGCTCGGCCATGTCCTGCGCCGTGAGGCTACGCAGAGCGTCGTTCCTCAGCAGAGAGGCTGCACGGTCGACATCACTCACCAAGACGGCGTATAGGCTGACGCTGTCGACCTTGGTCGTCTTCATCTTGTTCACTTCGGCTTTGCAGAGGAGGTGGAAGTGCTCAGGTGCTCTGTGTCTTTGGTTAGAGGCGGAGACGTGCAAGTTGGCAGCGCTCAGCATGGCGCAATGGTTGACGAGGAGTGGGATACAGAGGTCGTGCTGGTTCTGGGTGGCGTAGTCTACTGCAGATAGGCCATCCAATGTCTCCACGTTCACATCTGAGCCCGCATCCAGAAGCAGCCGCGTTGTGTCGGGAGAGTTGAATTCGCACGCAATGAGAAGCGGAGTGAGGCCTTCGTGGTTGGTGGTGGTGACGTTGGCGCCGTATTTAAGCAACACCTCGGCGGATTCCACACAGTTCCAGACAACCGCCAAGTGGAGGGGCATCCTGCCTCTGCTGTCCTCCTCGTTCACAAGGGCACCGTGTCGCAGCAACACCGCGATGGTGTCGGGGAAGCCCTTCTGGGCCGCATAGTGCAGAGGCGTCATGCCCGTGCTGTCCTTCACGTTCACAACTGCACCGTGACGCAGCAGCAGCGTGACGATGTCGACGGACCGTTTCATGGCCACGTAGTGAAGGGGCGTCCTGCCTTTGCTGTCCTCCTCGTGCACAACAGCGCCGTGACGCAGCAGCATGTCGATGACATCGGGAGAGTCTTTCTCGGCCGCATGGTGCAGGGGCGTCATGCCTGTGCTGTCCTTCACGTCCACTTCTGCCCTGTGACGCAGCAACACCTCGACTATGTCGGGGAAGTCCTTGTGGGCTGCACAGTGCAGCGGCGTCCTGCCTTTGAAGTCCTTCTTGTTCACAAGTGCACCGTGACGGAGCAACACATCGACGCCGTCATAGAAGCCTTCGTCGGACGCATAGTGCAAGGGCGTCTTGCCCCTGCTGTCCTTCATGTTCACAGCTGCTCCGTGACTCAGCAACAGGTCCAGGATGTGAGGACCGCCTTTACCAGCCCCATAATGCAGCGGCGTCTTGCCTCCTCTGTCCTTCTCCTTCACAACTGCGCCGTGACGCAGCAGCAGCTCCACCGTGGCCGCGCAGTTCCCCTCCGCCGCCAAGTGCAGCGGCGTGCGGCGCCAGTCGTCGTGCGAGTTGGCGCAGTGACCGGCGTCCAGCAACAGGGCCACCAGGCGCTGGTGACGGCCTCTGGCGGCGGCGTGCACTGGCGTCGTTACCCATTCCTTGGAATGCATCTTGGCGGCAGCCGCCATCAGGCGCTCAACCCCTTCCACGTCTCTGGCTTCTTCTGCCAGTGCGACCAACTGCAGTTTGACACAAGTCTAACAAAGGATAGCTGCAATCCGGTATTTTATAAACAGCTACACGTGGATTCATTACTTTTAAAAAAATTCAGTCAGATATAACAACATAAGAACTCATAAAAATCATAATAATATATTTGAATGGGATAAAGTAATAATTTTGGATATTTTCCTAGATGAATGACTGAGATGCTACACATCTCTACAGATTTAAATGTAAAATCTGATAATGTAAACAAACATTTATGATGCTTTGTTAATTTAATGTCTCAGACATTTTTGTGATGAAATTTAAAAACTTGAAAATTTTATATTTTACCCCTTCCGAGTGATCTCGAGTTAAATCCATCGATGCAGAAGTAGAACCGGAATTCTGAACTACTCAGGAACGTGTCACTCGACGTAATGCAGCTTATTGTTATCACTTGGGACACAGATAACTATAGATAGTGTGTGCTGGACTTTGACAAGACTGATAACATTAACCGTGACTACGTGATATGAATCAGTCCAGACATTCTGCGCCTCGCAGTCGTTGTGGAGGTTATGGAGCGACGCGGACTGTGTGGCGCAATGTCGCGTCACTTTCACTTTAGCTGATCACTGTGGGACTTGTATTTGTCAATTTTAATTTAGTAAGACTTGTGTTTCCTTCCACAAGTGAAGAATAGTGAGGAGAAAGCTTATTTAGCCTTCCTATTTATTTTAGAGCGTGGCCAAATAAAAAAGAACGCTACGTCCACGTACAGTCGTGGGAAGAAATTATCACCCACGAAAATGGTTACTTTAATTATTTAAACAAACAAACAAGTTTCCGAACGCTTTGGGAGCTCTCGGTAAAATAAATCGCTTTTAAAAATCTGGATCGTCTCACTGAGGATTATTCAGCACTGTATCATTAGCTCTGGCAGGTGCAAAGAAATCATTTTTAACGGTGGACTTTGCCTCATGATGAAGCTCTTTATTACTCTGAATTTGCCAAACTGAAGTCCACCACTTTCAAATCCCTCAGAACAAATTCCTTTTTATTTTGCAGGTGACTGGGCTTTTGCTATTCTACCAAATGTAATGAACCAGAACCAGAGGTTATTGTTGACTCAGCCAGCGACAATCTCAATCGCAAGCCGTAACAACACCTAATCTCCCGACGTGGTTGTAATAACTGCAGGCAGGCAACTTTTGAAACACACCTCACCGGAGGCTGCGTAATGCTGAAATTAAGGAACCACCAAGCACAATTGCTTTGGCTATTGAAACATCCGAATCTGAAACTCAAAGAACTGGGACCAGAAAAACAGCCGTGTAAATAAAATCACAGTAAATAAGTTCAAGAAAAATACATTTCCTACGAATAAACAAATAGTTACATATAAAAACATCAAGTGTTTGCGATGAGGAGAAAATAACCATACAGCTAATCAGTGTAGGACGAAATACAAACACTAATACAAGAAATGTAAAATACAGTCCGTTTGTTTCAAGGATCAAAAACAGATTCAAATCAAACTACAAAGTAACTCCAAGGAGGAAGTCTAGGAAATACATAAATTACAGAACATATATGTACAAAGTGATGAATTATACATCTCTTTAAAACTGAATGGGAAATTGCAAAACTTAGAAATGGACACGGTGCAGCTTTTAAATATTTTCATATGAACTTTACATATTTAAAATTAACAAGCACTTCAGTAAAGCTAAGAACATTCTCTGAAAAATTATTAAACCAATTGGGACAAAACAAATTTCATACAATAATAGAGAAAGACGGCGAAGAATATTCATCATAAATAGGAAGGTAGATCCGGTAGTTTAAAGAGAACGGCTCAGAGAACTTAATTTACAATTTAATTTCAACTCTATTAATAGAGAAGAAAGTGATATAACAGAACAAGAATTTAAAGTAATGCTGCAAAACGTATTAGAAGAATATAAAGAATTATTTACAAAAGATATTGGCAAAATAATTAACTTACCATCAGCATTTAAATTAAAGGAGGGAGCAATATCAATAATTTTGCAACCACGTCCAGTACCATTTTTATTAAAAAATCAAGAAAAAACTTAAATTGATAGAAAAAGTAAGCATCCTTGAAAAAGTTACATATTCACGATGGGAAACACAGGTTGTTCCAATAATTAAACAAAATGGCAAGATACGTTTATGTGCAGACTATACAGAAAATTTAAATAAAAGCCTTGAAAATGACAAGTATCCAGTTCCAAGAGTCAAAGAAATATTCGCAACATTGAGGAGGAAAGGACTTCTGCACAGTGGACATTAATCATGTTAACTAGTGATGAGACAGCAGGGATGCAGGCCATCAGTACATGTAAAGGCACCTATAAAATGAAAAGATTAATCGCTGCAATCAAATCCTTGATAAGTGATGGTGACGCTGCTCAGATCTTCATCGTGGAGGTACTTTGTAAGTTCCCTGATGATTTCAGGTGGAAGACGGCTCTGTGTGAGGCCTTCCAGAGCTTCCATAGCATCGTCCAGCAAAAGGAGTCTCTTGGTGGCTCTCTTGACGACACGCACTATCATGGGAGAGTAGATGGGGAAGAGCTTGGCCATGTTCTGCGTCGTGAGACTACGCAGAGCGTCGTTCCTCAGCAGGGAGGCTGCATGGTCGACATCACTCACCAAGACGTCGTACAGGCTGACGCTGTCGACCTTGGTCGCCTTCATTTTTTCCACTTCGGCCTTGCAGAGGCGCAAGAAGTGCTCAGGTGCTCGTTGTCTCTGGTTAGCGGTGGAGACGTGCAAGTTGGCAGCGCTCAGCATGGCGCAATGGTTGACGAGGAGTGGGACACAGCGGTCGTGCTGGTTCTGAGTAGCATAGTCTAGTGCAGATACACCATCCAATGTCTCCACGTTCACATCAGAGCCCACATGCAAAAGCAACAGCGTCATATCGGGATAGTTCAATTCACACGCATGGAGAAGCGGAGTGAGACCTTTGCAGTCATTGGTCGTAACGTCGGTGCCGCGTTTCAGCAACATCTGGGTGACGTCGGTGGACTTATTCCTGGCCGCGTAGTGCAGAGGCGTGCGTTGAAAGTCGTCGTAAGTGTTGACAGAGTGGCCTGTGTCCAGCAACTAAACATCTTGCATGTACTGTTGTGCTGCAATCGCGTTCGAGTAACAGAACGTCCGCTGGTGTACGATTTTCAGTCGTCGTCTCTCGAAGTGGAAGTCTGCTCTGTGTCAGCGTTGGTGACTTTATTTCCTGGTCGATGCTGGAATATGTAATTATAAGAACCCAACATCAAATTCCATCGTAACATACGCAGTGGCAAGGTCTGTAGCGTTAGTCTGTCTTCTTTCATTATTCGAAGTAGCAGCTTATGGACCGGAATGATAGGTAAATATACGGCCATTTTTGAGCACCGAATATTATGGCGAGCGCTTCCTTATCAATTTTCGCGTAATTTCTCTCCACTTTGGGCAGAGTTCTAGATGTAAATGCCACCGAGGCCTCCTGTCCGTTCTTCATTTCGTGGCTGTGGACCGCCCCCATGGCGTTTAGAGATGCATCGCAAACTAGCACCAATGGTTTAGTGGGATCACAGTGTACCAATACCGCGTCGGAACGCGTCTTGTGCAATGCAAAAGGCCTAGCTATGGACTTTCGTTCAAAGCCACTTAGCTTTTCTAAGGTTACTTCCAAATAAATGTGATGAAGTAATCTCCACGATGAAAACAATTACGAAGGAACATTTTAAAAGAACATAGCCGTCAATATCTCATGTAACTCATATAACCGTTACCGATTCGGAAAGAAAATTCATAAATGTCTAAGCTACACTTACATCGACCCGATTATATGATAATGGATTATTTGAACATTTTTTTCAGTAACTCCCAAGGCTTCAAAAGTAAAAAGGCCTTAATCCAGTATCTGTGCCAGCAACACAATATCTCATATGCGAGCTTACCTCTCTGGATATGTCCATTAGGCGCGATCGCTTTCCGGTTACTGCCGTCCTGTACTGTCCCCCAACGTCTTTACTCGAACCTAACATGTTAAGGTATCTCGACTCCTTAATTCTCACTGAGATTTTAATGCTAGGAGTGTCGACTTCGGCGACACAACATGTGACGCGAACGGTATTTTACCATCATATTCTCTCACTACTATCAATTTATGTAGACTGCCAATTAATGCACCCACATTTATTTTCTTTCAAGGTACTTCTATCCCTGATCACATTTTGGAATTGCCATATTTTCTTCCGTTAACTTAGCAACTTAAAAATTTTAGACTCAATAGCATCGGATCACGTTCCGTTATTCTATCCTTTTATGTACAACAATGCCTAACCCTACGCAAAAATCAAAATACCAATACCACAAAGCCGATTATAACAAATTCACAAACATAATAAACTCAGAAGTTCAATCATTTCCCAGGGATATGCTTACAGCCGAAACTATCGATGCAGCGGCAGAAAAGATTTCAACTCTTATTTCCAAAGCCGCCAAGTTAGCCATTCCTTCTATTCAGGTCAAATATAAAATTGCACCACTTCCTCCCCATATTCCACACATCGTCAAGCAAAAACGGAGAATTCGTACACAGTTCCACCGCACAAATCATAGACCCCTCAAAACTATATGGAATAGGTTAAATGCCCAAGTTCGCAGAGAAGTAATAAAATTTCAAGGCGATAAATGGAATTCCACCATAATCAAGCTTGACTACAACTATGGTAGCAAGTTCTGGGGAACTTTCAAGAGAATTATTGGGGGTCAGGTAGTACCGCTATACCAACGGACTCTTCCTGTTTTTATCAGAAAAAGCCATCTTAATTTGTCTTCGAGAAATCCCGTTTGAGTGAAATGATGCTTAGGAAGGCTGTCTCTATTAGATATCGCTTTGACCCTGTGTATTAACGTGTTCAGGATGTGCTTGAATATTTATTTATTGTACAAAGAGTTCTCGGGTTTCCGGTCGGGTAACGTGATTTGAGCACAACGTTTCCATGGCTGACACCGCCATCTTCTTCAGTTGAACTGTTGTCGAGATCAGCAGCAGCGGTGACATCTAACTGGAGGTCCAGCCTCCTCTTCAAGTTGTCGGAGTTCCTTCCTCGTGGAATCTGCTCCGCGATGACGAGATATTATGCCTATAACATACTAATATTGTGTCATTACTAAAATGTCATTATTTGGATTAAATAATTCATTCGGGAAGTGTGTCTTATATACTCCGTCAAGCCAATCAGGAGTTTTCAAGTCTAATCCGTAAGTGATAGGTTTCACGCATTCTTCGTAATACAGGATTCCAAGCCTTGCTCAAGTTTAAACCCGAGTCCTTGTTAAAGAGTTGGCAATTGGAAGTCCTGATGGCAACCGCTTTCCAGTACAATACTGTCCCAGAGATGGCTAGCAGAGTCCAGTATTGTTGTTCCGGCAAAATCCATCCTATGTCCCGTCATGAGAGCATGTTCTGCTACCGCTGATACAGCCATTTGTTTAAGACGGATGTTCCGTTCGTGTTCGGACAGTCTTTCTTCTACCATCCTTATTGTTTGGCCGATATATTTTTGGCCGCAGGAGCAAGGAATTTGGTAAATTCCCGGTTTCTTAAGGCCAATATTATCCTTAACAGACTTCAGTAGATTTCTAATTTTTATTTGTGGCTTGAAGGTCGTCTTGATGTTATGACGTCTAAGTAATCTACTGATTTGTTCACTGGCATGGCCAAAGAAAGGTAGATAGGCTGTCCTCACTGTTGTATCTAATTTACATTTACAGTTGTTAACGTCTCTCTTCAGCGCGTCATTAATCTGTCGGGCAGAGTATCCGTTCCCCTGCAGACACTTTCTAAGGTATTCTATTTCGTTTCTGAAGCTTTCATGATCAGAAATCGTCTTTGCCCTGTGTATCAAGGTATTGATGACTGCTGCCTTCTGCGCAGGGTGTGGAAACTGGCCGCATTGAGGTATAAGTCTGTGTGTGGTGACTTTCTATACACCGCGTGTCCCAGAGATTCAACCTGTTTCCTCTTTATTAATATATCTAGGAACGGGAGTTGGCCGTCTTGCTCCAATTCCATGGTAAACTGGATACTCGTGTGTTGGCTGTTCAAGTGGTGTAGGAAGTCCTTCAAAGTCTCTAATGAGGCCAAATGACGTATCTATAAAATCACCTCGGATAGTATCCTGAAGCTGTTCCAGCATGTTCTCACCACCACGTACTTTCTGTATGGAGGCGACTATTACGAACAAGTAAATGGCGTTGCAATGGGTTCTCCACTATCCCCTGCAATTGCCAATTTCTACATGGAATGGTTTGAAGAAGAAGCCCTCAGAACTGCACCCCTGCAACCGAGGTTTACCCTCCCGCTTCCCGGCAGTGCATTGTTTTCGCAAGCTAATTCTTGATCGCGTGGTGCGCATTTTATATGCAGTGTTAAGTCAATTATATAAAGTTTTATACTTCAAAAATGGGAAATGAGATACACAATCACACCACAGTCCACATATTCTCAAAAACATTGTGGGGACAAGATCACCCCTAAGGTAAATGGTAAAACATACTAAAACGGCCGATTTTTGGGTGGAATAATTATTTTTCGGGGTCGATAAGATTGATAGTGTTTCTCACCGTGAGGTTTGTATATAATTTCAACCCCTTTCGGCACCCTTAATGGTGGGGTGGAAGTGCCTTAACGAGAAAAGAACCGAGATTGGTGTTGAAACCGGGGCCATGTGTCTTGCAATTTTGATTTCTTGTTACAAACCAATAACAAACACTGGATGGCTAAAACACCGTAAATCACCCATAGCGCTGAGTGTCGCGAGAATTATTCACTCTCTTAGTGTAACGGTACTATTTTTTTCTTTCTCTCTTAACGTACGGGGAGTATATTTCTCTTAAGGTACTGGAAGTTTTGACCCTCTAAGGAACCGGGACAAGTTTTTTACTCTCTTCAAGTACCGGGATATTTTTCTACAGACTCAATGTACCAAGAGTATTCTTGACTATATTATGTATCCAGAAATATGTTTCACTATTTGACCCTCGTAACTTACTGGGAGTATTTTTGAGTCCTTTAAGGTATCTCTCTCTATGTACCGGATATATATAATTGATTTTCTAAAGGTACTGAGAGTAGTTTTAATCGTCTTAACGTGCCGGATGAATTGTGTTTCTCCTAAGATTGCGTAAGTAATTTTGATACACTTAGTGTTACTACTCTTAGTATTATCCTGGCTCATTCAAGTTACCAGGAGTGTACTTCACTGCCTTACAGTACCAGGAGTATTTTTGACTATTATGGTACCCAGAATAATTTTGAATTTCTTAGGGTACAGAGAAATTTTATGACGCTCAACTTACTGGGAGTATTTTTTATTTTATTTAAGTACTGGGATATTTTTGACACACTCAATGTATCAGGAGTATTTTTGACTCCATTAGGCAACCAGAAAAAATTTTCATCCCAATGAATGGTTTTAATTCTGCCCAGACTTTTGGTTCAAGGTAAGTCAGCTAACCTGTCTCCCTTTCCTATCCAAATGTGTGTGTAAATAAAAACAGATGAAATGAATAATATGATCTAGATTACTTACAACATTAGTGTATATATATATATATATATATATATTGTAATGATAAAGAAAGGCAATTAAAAGAATTAATAATTAGACATTTGAAATAAATTGTTATCGACGAATACACAATTACAATAATGATTAAGAATATATGAACAGCTGCCTGTTCATATATTCTTAATCATTATTGTAATTTGGATAGGAAAGGGAGACAGGTTAGCTGACTTACTTAACATTGTTGTTGGAGCGCGCATAAGCTACGGGGCACGGCGGTCAGTCACAAAATCTTGTCGAAGGCAGTCGAGTCACGAAATGTTGATATATGGAGAAGGAGTGAAATTTTGTTAGACAACCACAGGACATTGTGGAATCCAGAGTAATTGAGTCTGGCAGTTGGTGGAGCACGTTAGTAAAGGAGAGAATGAAGTTTTGATTTGGTCGTAATTCAAGACGAGAGCGACAATCTATATTTTGGCTGGAGACAATCGTAGAGCTCAAAGTATAGTCGGCAGATATTGGGGGACGACAGTTTTTTCGGAACAATGTGTATCTGGTGGTCAATACCGGAGCATTGCAAAGTGAAGTGGGAGGAATCTAGGGTATGTAAATGGGGGGAGGGGGCAAATTTTTTTGCCAAAATTCGCCGTATTCAGACCGCCGAATAAAAAAGTGAATGAAAACGAGTAATTTGTAATATATATGACATTAATACATCTCAAAATCAACAAGACAGCGCGTGTGACGTCACAACTAGGCACTGCTGCCAACCTCGGTTCGGTCGCCCCAGTGAAGGTCTGCCAACTTCAGAATAATCCCCCTTAAGACACAATAATGCTGAAAATAGTATAAATGACGACGTCACCTACCGAATGATGCGAAGCTCGTCAATATTCAGTGGAAACAGTTACATGTATTCCGATCGTGTGACAATTAGAAAATCGGCGACGCGTGGGGAGGAGTAATTATATATAGACTAATACGACACACATTTTCGTAACTGATTTTATTGAAAATAACAATTTCACAGTATTTAACAATTTTACAGCAACTAGAAGGTTCAGAATAAATCCAAAACGACCTAAAAAAAATAAAAAACACAAATTAGTTACATTTCGATAAGATACATGCCGTACAACAGTTAAAAATTAGTATATTGAAAGTACCTTATACATCGTAGGTCCGTATGGTTTCTTCAGTCTTGCTGGAGTTTGTTAATCTGTGGGTGGGCAATGCACCGCTGACTATGATCCGCAATCAATTAGGAGTGAATTATTCTACTTGCGTCGATTACAATACTTTCTATCTCCTCGACGAAAATCCCTCAAGTACAGAAAGTTCACTCTGGATCCTGAAAATAAATTTATATTAGTTAACATTTCAATTAAATGGAAGTCATGCATTGTATACAGTAGTATTCACTGTACCTGCTGGATCTGAGTTAGAAGCTCCTCTTCCTCTTCGTCCACCTCACACTCTCCCAGAAGAGGAAGAGTTGGATAATCTGTACTTGAGGGATTATACAGTTCTCAGGCAAGTCGAAGAAATTCCTCCTTACGTGGCACGCCATCGTTTCTGGAACATGTATTTAGCCAGATTCCCAGCAATGTGTTCCCTCTTACGACCGGCTGAAGGTGTTATAGCTTTCGCTGCCCTCCATGTACTTTCTATCCCATTGGTATGTGCTCCTGTTTCGGGATCCTTGAAATGCAGGCAATGATTCACCTAAAAATTGCATAAACATGTAACCACTGTGTTGATACAAGTATATAAAAAGAGAAAAAGGTTATCATTAGCTTTCACACCTGGAGATGCTTATATCCTTCATTCTGAAGGCAATTATATGCCTTCCAGCAGTCGCTTATGATTGTAGTCCATTTCTTTATAATCGGCAATAACGCTTCAACGTGCTTAGACTGGTAATAAAAATACTCTGCCTGTCGTTCTTTCATAAGCTCTAAAGACCTACTGGCCTTGTACAAATTTCCCTCTGTTATTTTTCCGCTTTCCGAATTGCGACTCGTCAATATTCCTACAATCATATTTTCACCTCCTAACATGTCTGATGTTTCCAAGAAGTGATGAGCTACGACCTCCCTGCAAAATGACGACCAATCGACGTCAGTAGAATAATTCACTCCTAATTGATTGCGGATCACAGTCAGCGGTGCATTGTCCACCCACAGATTAACAAACTCCAATATGCCAAACATTTTCAACTGTGATCTTTCAAAAAACGTCCCTGTTCTAATAGACACTTGATTTCCACATTTTTTCTCTTTTGTTTACGGAGTGATACTTTATTACTACAAAACCACATAATCCCATCAACGAACTTTTCGTTCTTCCCAATTTTCAAGATTCCTCCACATTTTGCACACTTATAATTCGGTTCCTCTGGTATCAAATTCCATGCTTGCAACTTTTATTTATTTAACAACTTTTTTTCATCGTTCACTATTTTGAGTAATTCGAGAATTTTCATAACACTAAATGAAAGAAACAAATGATTCATTATACTGAATAATTAAGGGACGAAACTGAAACATTAGAAGAGTATCTTTCCTGTAACACTGTAGGAAATCTACTGAATGACGATCGAATTGCCCAATTTATTTTCCTTCTCCCCACTACCCCACACATTTTGAATAAGTAAAACTTAACCTGTAACACTGTAGGAAATCTACTGAATGACGATCGAATTGCCCAATTTATTTTCCTTCTCCCCCACTACCCCACACATTTTGAATAAGTAAAACTTATTTAAAAATCATTTGGAAGATAATAAATTATTGTCTATGTTCGGATATAAATATATTAATAAAATAATATGATATAATTAAGTAATATTTATATAAATCCAAATTTTGAATATTTTAATATTTCGGCAATAGTTACAGGCATTGCCAACAGATGTCGTTGCTAGTTCAGGCACTTGCAACCCTCCTCTAGTCTAGTGACGTTCTACTGTGACGTAACACCAGCTAATAATTATTCTCCCAAAGTATACATTGTAGGAAAAAAGTTTATGGAGCAATTCTTCTTGTCGAAGATTGCTTTACAATGGAATACATTTGAATCGCAGCAATTTAAAATCATTTTTACATACAAATTTAAGTATTTCTCAAAATCTATACGTTTTTTAAAAAAATTAATTAATAATTCATCATGTAAATTGATTAACGATGGTCGAAATTTGAATCACAGCCATTTAGATTCGTAATTACGTACAATTTTTTAAATATCTCGGAAACTATACACTTCCGCAAAAAAATTATTTAATTATTAAATTAGTAAATGATCAAAGAATGCGCAACGATGGGAGGCATTTAATTACAAAAGTTTTGACGTGATTTTTAAGAAAAAAATTACAAGTAACCTAAATGTTTAGAAATATATGGTAAAATAACGCGATTTTCAAATACGGAATAGATTATATACATTTATCTTCCTATCTTCCCACTTTATAAACCCACATAGTTACGAACGCCAATATACATAAACAGAACATTGATAATTATCAATTCTCCAAAAATAAGGGGTACGTTTTAATGGTATTATAATGCAAAATTAAAAAAATAATTGATCAAGTCAATTAGCGAAGAATACGATAATTGCAAAAAAAATTGCTAATGACAAAGTTGAAAAATACTTAGAACCACACGGAACCGAACCCGGGCCTCTTGCTCCGAACGTAGACCCTTTAACCACTGAGCCACGACACAACTTGCAATTAATGGTTCATATACACATGACATTGTCAGAATTATTGATATGGACATCTTAATCCTTCCTCGTTTGTTAGATACAAGATGCTGGTATAAAAAGATACAGTAAGGATTCAGGTAGGATTATTTTAAACAGAATTAAGAAAGGATTGGGCATAGAATGTCTAAAATATGTAGATAGCAATAAACAAAATTCTTTAGTTATCAATTCTATTTATTAATTATTTACATGTATGAGCAAATTCACTAAACTTCCAGTTTTGCTTTCTTTCTTTTGGATTCATCTGCATCTTGTTTTTTCCTCTTTGAGTTTTCAA
Source organism: Zhengitettix transpicula (assembly GCA_037074705.1). Classification (NCBI taxonomy): domain Eukaryota; kingdom Metazoa; phylum Arthropoda; class Insecta; order Orthoptera; family Tetrigidae; genus Zhengitettix; species Zhengitettix transpicula. The sequence continues at coordinate 179,008,582 of CM073591.1, read as the reverse complement.
TTAGTTTCCTGAAATTTAAAAACAGAAAAGAAAGCTCAGAAATTACAACAACACATATTGCCCTACATCACTTTAATTTTATGAATAATATATACTACAGGTTTTGAACATGTCAAAGAAGGTGTAAGAGCAAGTAGTTATAGATATTCTGAAGATGGAATTTAATATTGTGAAACACTCTCATTCTTTCACAGTTGAGAAAACATTTTAATTTTTCAGGTAGTCTCACAATTGGTACATGATTGAATGGTTGATCTATGAAAGTTACAATAGTAGGAACCATATTCATTTTGGTCTCAGTCACTAAACAGGAAACTCTTTACTAGCTCAGAGAAACACAATTACAAACCAGTGAACTCATAGCAGAATATCAAATATCACATGTCTTAAAAGTATACTTATTAGATAAATAAATAGCCAAATAAAATACAAAAATAAGTGATAAATAAATATCATTGTTGCTTTTTTCAGGTGATTAACAAAAAACATAAATGCTTGCGAGTACCTGTGCAGTGTGTCGTCATTCTTATAGCAATTGCAGTTTTTGAATCACCTGACAACAAGAATTGCAAAAATGTTGTGTAGTATTTATTTAGCAATTATTTTTTCAGTTATTTGGCTATTTATATATCTTGTAACTCATCTGAGGAAATGGCAAGGATTTTTATTTATTGAATTAACATTATTTTACTAAAGGTTATCTAAACAACTAATATATTTTTATTTTTAAACCAAAAGTCAATACTTACTTTAACCTTTCTTTCTTCTTAATGTCATACAATGGAACAGTTGAAATACGATCTCTTTTAGGAGCTTTCTTCTCAAGTTTTCGTTTGTCTCGCTTGTTTGGTTTCTTCAATGACAGAAGGTAATCTGGGACATCACAGCCAGACTGCTGAACGATACGTGCAATGCTGTAATAGAAATACAATTTTATACAATGTCAACAAAATATGTTGAAATAAATATAACTTAAAATGGTGGCATTTACTTTGAGAGCATTTCAATTAAGCCATACAATTGTCCTCAATTTAAATGTTATTATTTTCTGTATTATCACAGAATTACAATCTTCAAACATTAACACATGATGAATGAAGATCATCTTAGCTTGTCTGATGTGTGACAAATGCTTGGGATTTCAACTGAATAAATATATGAAATCACTTATTTGAAAGAAATTCTCTTACATAGAATCACAAAATATGTCACACATCAATACAACTGACTTCATTGCTGCAACCATTATATTAAATATAAAAGAGTAAAATTTTAACTCTCTAATAAATTACCCTTACAAATTCAGATGTAGCAACACAAACTTTAGAAAGATACACTACAAGTATAAAAATTATAGGACACTAACAGGAATTAATTATTAAATAATATTTTATGGTTAGTTATAGTGGGTATAACTTTCAATATCATTGCATATTTAACTAAATTACACCTGAGAATGAAAAATTTACCTTCGTAGATTTACTGTATCATTTTGTGTAAAGAATGTAATAGCCTTTCCAGGATGCCCAGCACGGCCAGTTCGTCCTGCAAATATTTTGGGACAATCATATAACAAAATAAAAGCAGAAAATTGTATTCAGTAAACAAAGTTTCATACCAATTCGATGGATATAAGAAATAACACTTGGAGGAAAATCATAATTGATAACAAGATTCACACCCTTGAAATCTATTCCACGGCCCATGAGTTCTGTGCATATCAGTACCCATATATCTCCCTTCCGAAAACTTCTAACAACATTGTCCCTCTGAAAATACAAAGTTCATGTCTTTATATATTTGCATATATTATAAAATAAATTACTACATTACAAGTAATTCAGCACTTCTATAACATGTCAGATTAAACATAAGTATAACAAATATAAGTAATGTTTTTATTAGAAATCTAAATGCTGTTAACTTCTCAGTTCATTGAAAATACTTGTTAAATGAATATAATATACAACAAAGCAAGAAAGAACATTACCTGTAATTGGGTCCGATCTGCATGAATTACATCTACATTGATTCCATCATATATTAGCTCACTAAATAATTCCTTGGCTCTTTCTTTAGTTTGTACAAAAACCAGCACAGGAGGAGTCAGTCCCTGAATTAATTAAAATCATGTTAAGACTTATATAAAGACAATCCCCCCCAAAAAGTATTTTATGCTCAAAAAGGATGCAATCAAAAGTAAAGCAATCTTTCATTTCCATACAATATTTTATATAAAATTATTCAAAAGTACTTAAAAAAATAAACATGTAAGTGTAAAATGAAAGTATATTCCTATATGAAACATTATTTTATTTTTTAACTTTACTTTCCACAATTAAGAAACTTTTGAAAGTTTTCTTAATAAGGGTCAATCCATATTAAATCAACCAATGGGTGTTGCTGACATATTATTTTTGATAGCAAGTTGATATCTTAATTAACAAAAAAGTTTGCCAACTTCAGAAAAAAAAACCAATCCTTATAAACAAAATTCCCCCTGAAATCCAAAGTAATAGTAATGAAATTGAAAAAATGGTTTTTTGTACACAGATACATACATAAGCAGAAAATATAGTATAAAAAACATGTGTCAGCAACAATGCATAAGAATTGACCCTTAACTAATAATTTGAATGGGAGAGCTGAATCACATACACAACATACTAGTCCACTAGATACATTAAATATTATAATAGTCCTACTCATAGGAGAGAACCTGGACCTAATGATTATAAACATAATATTTAATTTCGTTATAGAATTTTTGAAATTGTAGACTACTTATGAACTATAGTAATATTTTGTAATCATATTAAAGTAGTATCTTATCACATATTTATCACTTCATTTCAGATTATTATAAGGAAAAATAAAATGCATAAATATTTCAATAGTAAATTATTTATTAGGAAAGTACCAAAAGTACCTGACCTGACAGAGCAAACATAAAAAGTTTGGGAAAAATTGTCTCTTTCTCAACGTAGTCTCATTTTAGCTCAATACACTTTTCCCAGCAAAGTTCAACAACTTCAATACAATGTTAAATGTGAGAACCATTGAGATCCTCAAAATAACCATCAACTGCAGACTCCACTTCTTCACTGTTGCCAAATCTTTTACCACTGATCCATTTATTCAGGTTTGGAACGAGAAAATAATCCAAGGAAGCTAAATTTGGTGAATAGGGTATATTGATTTTGACTATTGTGAGTGTTGTGATAAAACACTTTACTTTACGCCAAATACAACGGCTTTTCTTGATTTCATCTGTCAAATGCTTTTTTCACTTTTAAGATAATTAATGAAAAGTATTACACCCACATTCCAAATATCTGATACTATGACCTTGCCATTGCCAGGAGATAGTGTCTTTGCCTTTGTAGGATCTTATTGTCCCCTTTCAGCCCATTGTTTTCAATGGTTCTTTGACTGAGGTGTGAATGATGGACCCATATTTCATCCATGGTTATGAATTAACACATAAACTTAGCTTTCTTATCGCCAAACATGATTAAAAGATCTTTACAACCCTGTTGTCAACCGTGATACCAATCCTTCTCATATTAAAATTTTCAGTAAATATACAACATACAGCACTTTTACAAATGCCTACTTTGTCTGGTAGCTCAGACCCTTTCAATAAACAGTGATCCAATACCATTTTGTGGATTTTCATTACAATTTCTGGGGTGGTCACTTCATTGGTTGACCACTACAATGTACATCTTGGCAACATATATAGCCTCATTTAAAGTCTGCCATCCAATATTTTATTGTTGTAATTGAATGAGCAGATTCTCCCATAATAGAATCTAGCTTGACTTCAATAGTAAAGTAAGACCTTTCAAATTAAAGTATTGTATTACATAAAAATGACCAATTTTTTCCACGATTATTCATCATTCACTTTTTAATGTCAAATTCTAAACAATGTAGTGTCTTGAAAATTTAAACTGAGAAGCTTAGAACTTTAAACCAGTTTTTTTCAAACGGCCTGACACCTATATGTTCTGACAAAATGCACAACAATCAGTAATTGAAGCATATCATAAGTCTCTCCAATGATTGTCATTTGTTGCCTGATCACCTTACCCTGAGTCTCTCCCATAGTCATCAATTTTGACCCAATTTCCTTATCACGAGTCTGACATTATATTATGGGCAAATGATTTAAACACAATTTCATGACACACAATATTCAGAAGATTAGAATAACATTATCCTCCCTCAGCATATTGAGGAATACACCACATGTAAAAGTTATTTACAAATTTATAGGCATCTTATGTGAATGTGGAACTATAGATGCGCAAGATGTGGGAATAATGCTTTCCATCAAAGTAAAAATGTATGCAAATACATCCACAGAAACCTGAAAAGATAGTCTATTCAGAATTAAAAGTTAAATGTAATCAGTGTTTGGAGTGTAACTAAACAACTTTTAAAGACATTATAAATAAATAAATATTATACTACTGTCCTTATTTAACAAAATAATATTCCCTCTCCAGTCAATTTTGTTCCAATATTTTGTTTCCCTAGCTTGATAATTCAAATATGTACATAAATAATCAGAAGTTTTTTGAGTACAATAAATCACGTAAAATATCAAACAGCAGGTTTTCTTCTGAAAAAAATATTTTTATTTGAACTATTTGAAATGTATGTTTAAGCCAAGAAATAAAATTGACTGGATTAAAATTTGGATAATATTCATAATAGGCAATTTGACAGTATGATAAACATACATCAGCTTGCTGTCATCCTACAAAATTTCTTCACAGTGAATCCATTTTTTCTTTCAATATTCCCTAAAAAGTGTCAATTATTTGCAATAAATGATTAATTAAAATGCAATATTTTTGGAGCTCAACCACGTGATAAAAAATGCTTAGTGACATCAAATTCCAGTAAACATTGTGTGGAGTTGTATGAAGTTCAAACCATTTTTCCGAAGTGCCAATTATTTTATTACTTTTTGGTACTTTTATGATAGGTAGTAATTAAATTGATCAAGGGTGCTACTTTTATCAATTTTGTATAATTGATGGTACCCTAGTGCAAGCAGACAGTAGAAACAAGCCAAAAATTGATGTGATTATAGTCAGACTATTCTTCAAAAGTAACATAAGTTTTAATGCTGTGTAACTTAAAATGTGGGAACTGCCATGCAAATGTTATAAAATGTTTATAATGTTCACTGTAAAGTAACTGATTTATGAATAAAGAGGTTTTAATAATTTCTATATCTTTAATATATATATAGTTGCCTGGTGAGGAACTTGACCCGGTGGCTGAGATGGTTAAGGCGTCTGTGTACTGCCTGGGTCAAATATTTTCAGTCTTCCCTTCTTCTCCCTACTTTGAACATATGCTTTTCTATGTGTGTGATTCTACACCTGAGCATATGAATTCACATAAAGTGTAATCCTCCTATTTCTCCTATTTATTTCTATCCTTCCTCACTATCCAAGTTCAAATGTGACTTTGTAACCAAATTAGTTCCAATTTCTTAATGGATTCTCCTAATATACATATAAATATATATACATAAGGAAAATGAGATGAGGTCAAATTAAATAACACATTTGGACATTTTGTAAACACTGAAGTTTTTCAATAACCTCTGTCATGTCTGTGACATTGGCATCAGTCAAAAACTTATAAGGAGAGAGGTAAATATATATTGTTGCTGTTGTTTTCTGCACAGACTTGCTTCTATGATTTTTTTTTCTGTTTCCACTGGTTGTCATTATTCTTAGTTATTTCTTTTCAGTAATTCTGAAAAGACAATATATGTAATATGTATATATATATTGTTTTTAGTTATACAGTTGATACATATAGATACTGAATGGTGATTGTTCACAGGCTACATGTATTATATTTGAAAGTTAATCAATCATGTAAACTCTTTTATGTGTCATATCACAAAAATATTCAATTTGAATATTCACATTCTCATCATTGGATGTACAGAGCTCAGTCTCATTTGCTGCAAAAAGTACATTTATTGATCGTAATCTTTAGCAAAATTGATCAGGTTGACAATCAAATATGTACATAAATATGAAACTTCATCCACCATTGATAATCTTTGCCTGAAGACCATTTAGTACTGAATGTAGTTTGTTACAAGTCATCTGTGAACTTCTCACTCAAAAAAGAAATGTGCCAAGTTGACATATTCATTATTTTCAGACTGTATTTGTATAGATAGAATTTATTGAATATTCCAATTAGCTGCTAATTACTAGAAACCTATGTATTATTTGCATTATATTAATACACACAGTATTTATGAAGTAAATATTGCACACCTATATTTTAACATTCTGATCTAAAATTAATGGTACGAGAACATATATCTCCAAATAAAATAATATTTTAAATTAAATCAATACTGCATTATTTCAAAGGAAAAAAACATATAAAACATGATCTTCACAGAAAAATACATTTGAATGGTTCTTTACACCTTTCTCGTTTATATGAGTGAATTGCATCCTCATCTTTGGTACTTCTAGGAACAGCCGTAAATAAGTATTCGTAAATAGTGGTAACGCACTCCATAAGTCATTTCTAAACGATAAACACGTTGAATTTAACTAAGTTGATTAAAGCTCAATTGTGTTTACAAACATGTGATGTCACAGGAGCCATGCCTTGGGCAAGGCATCACTTTGGTGGTCTTTTTTCCATTTAAACTTTGCAGTCAAATTCTATCACAATTATAGCAGTACAATATAAAAAAAAAAAAAAATATAGTTAACATAAAATGATATAATAAACCATCTAAGATGATTTTCCAATATTAGTCAAATAGTCTATTATTCAGTGAACAGCATAAATCTACTAAAATTTCATACCTTCTTAACAAGATCTCTAAATGCCACTAACTTTCCTCGCTCATTTCCAACAAATAGTAGTTGCTGTTCCACAATGTCTGCCGCCGTATTCCTGTGAAGAGAAGTAGTTTCATTACCATTTAGTTATTGAAATAGACATGAAGTTACTTCAAGCATGGACTGCTGATTAAATTTTACCTCCAAATAACAACTTACATAGGTTTAGGGTGCACTTATAAACAATGACTAATACACACATCATTTTACATTCATGACATGCATCAAAACATAGTTTATCTGTTGTTACAGCTCATCATCACATACCTCTGCCCAACTGTTACAGAAATAAGACCATCAAGGTTCTTGCGTGCCCATCTAGCCACATCAGTAGTATGAGTAGCAGAAAACATACAACGTTTTACATCACTTGAACTGCAAGCTTGATAAATTGTAGCCAGCTGATCACGAAATCCATTCTGACCCACCTCAAACAGTTTGTCAGATTCATCAATAATCAGCCATTGGACACTGAAAAATAAAGATAAATTGAAGTAGAAGGGAATGATATGTTAATACAATTTCCAAAATACATATAAGACTTATAGATAATTAATCAATAACATATGACTCAAACACATGCCTGATATAAAATCATTCTCTGAAGATACTTTAAAATGCTTAAAGAAATAATTTTCAGATTAAATTCTTCATTGAAGAAATTCTATTCAATATTAAAAACTTTTTTGTTATTAGTATAGGGACTAAGTTTGACGTATATCTGCATCTTGCTCTGTATTGAAGCTTGTTTTAAATGATATTCCTAATTATCTGATTTTTATACTTTGATTGCTGCCTTAACCTACTATTTTTACCTTCCACTGCATCTTTTATTACAGTCAAAATAAGGTCTTCTAGATGCTTCTTAAAACAGTTAATTCTTTACTCATTTAGGCTTTGATATTATTCTTATGCCTTAATCTGCGTAAGCTTCCAGTATACCTTTTTAATACTTTCCAACAATTCACAGTCATAAAAGTCTATACATAAGACATTTACAGTTTCAGAGAATTTTTCTTCAATTTTGAAAAAAGGGCTCTTTGTTGGCACTATTTTAATACTGGATTCTTCTTACTTTGTCATTTTTGCACATCAAATAGTTTTTTCTCCACTTTTTCTGCCACATTTTTATATTACAGAAAAATAGGACATGGACAGTGGGTGGAACTGATCATGTGTGGTGTTCTTCAAATAGTTGCACAAGGTTCGTTAACATACATGTGTAGAGGATGCAAAAGAGTTCTATGAATCTGGCTCTTTAGTGAAGTTTGAAATAATGCCTCCCACATCTGGACAAGCATCCTTTGGAGTCCAACACCTGTGATAGCAGTTCTTCTGTCTAGATGTCCTATACATGTTTAATTGGATTTAATTTTATGAGTGAGCTTAAAGTTCTATGCACTTAATGCTCTCACCACCAGGCCCTTCCATTGTGGTCAGTCATTATTATCCACTAGAAAGAACTCAGGTCCATACATACCACAAAAACATCACACAACCTGCTCCAGGACTTTATTCTAATAGACCACACAAGCAGTGGCATCCATGATACTGCATGCCTCCTCAAGACAAGAACACTGGTTCCCTTATACTGGAAAATTTTGACAATATTGGGGATTGCCATAACATATCTCAGGGGTGCACCAGATGAGCAAATATTAACACTCCAGGCTAAAAATGATGCCGCTGAAAACAGGTTCACCATTCAATGAAGCTTACAATAATGTGCTTAATAACAATGGGGAAACTCCACATTTGATGACAAATGCAATGCCTTTGAGTGAGGAAAATGCATCTGGCAAGTAGCTGTGCATTTTGAACATCTTTAAGCAAAACATATACAATCTGCTGTGAGGTCTGTAGCCAGTGCTGGTTTGGCATCTCTTGGAACTTGAGGCAAGATAGCAATTCTGATGCTCAATTGCAGCTGAATGTTTACTCAACAGACATATGACGATCCAGGTAACATTCATCTCATAGAACACCTCATGTTGACTCTGCTCTGTCCTCCAGCATCAGCTTAATACTGTCAACACTCCATTCTTTAATCTTCTCAGAGATAATGATACCATCTAATAAGCAGGTTGTTTTCACTTTTCAACTTGTACAATACGAAAATTATAGTGTGTCCATACTTAATATATCATTTTCAAAGGTAATGTGCAACAAGTCTTAAGCACAAAAAAACTCACAATATTAAATAAGACATTGATACCTACAAATTTTATATTCAAAGAAACTTTAATTTACATACTTGTCAAGTAAGAGAGCTGGTGGGTCCTGCTGTAGTAAGTAAACAAGTCTGTTTGGAGTCGTAACTAAAATATCTGCAGAATAAAACAAGAATAATTAACTATGTCACACTGGATTAATGTTGCTCAAAAGCTCATGTATTCTAACAATCTAGATAAAATATATTGAAAAAAGCATTTGGTCACTTCTACAATACCTTACTGCTTGCCATAAATTTTGTATACATTACACAAACATACCCCACAATATACTTACCTGCATTGTCTCACTAGCCATCAAATTCATTCCCCACAATTAATGTTTTGATTACTCTCACCCAATTTTGTCCTCACAACAAATTACTTTTCTTTCAAAGACAACACCTACAATCACAGAAGTGTTACAGACACGGGCACCCAGATGCTCCTTCCATACACCAAAATATTTGTAGGACAAATCCTTGCTGAAACCTGGTTCAGGTTCACAGATTATATATTCATGCTACGGACCCATGGGACATATTCCCTGCCTAAATTCCTCAAAAACCTAAACACTAAATATCCAGTAAATTTAACATGCAACCACTATCACATCCTTCCTTAATGTTGACATATACAATCATTTTGGTCTAATTACTACTTAAAATACCTCCACATCAACATGTGTCACCCTAAACAGGTTTTGCTCCACTTGGAATAGTTTGTCAAAATCAACCTTAATGTCTTCATAGAAAACAGCCTACAGACTTCCAAACACAGAAACCCTGCACCTTATCCACTACCCAAACCCACTCTCAATCAGAAAAAAAAATATAGGTCACCCTCTTAACATCACCTACTTTCCTCAACTACACACACTCAACTCCATTCTCCACCTTGCCTACACTGTATTGTAATTCAACTCGGGCATAAAAAAATATCCTCCCGACTTGCCCAAGGTGAATGTAGTTTTGAGAGTTCCTGGAGAAGAAGGAAATGGTTTGCATGGATGAAGGAAGGTAGTACTGAATGGCATGATGCTCAGGTATACTATACTGAGGAAGGGGGCTTAGGCCCTTGAAAATTAGACAACTTATTGCTTCACAGCTTGGCAACACCAAATTTTGATTTAAGGTGTCAGCCACTTTCTCTCCAAATGAATGTATGTATATACAATTATGTTTTGTTATGAAGATATTAAGGTATGTGCATTCCCAATGTAAATAATTAATGAACAATTATTATAATTATACATAAAATGGATGAATATGACAATTTGTATGTCAAAGGTCCCAGAACATAAAATAAAATTATAAGGAGACTGCACTGGTTTTATTGAATAAGATTAACTATATCCACAGTCAAATCTAACAAAATGAACTTCCAATACCTTAATGGAGAAAAAATACTCCTGGAACCTTGAAGAAATCATAAATACTGCTGGTTAATGGAATTGATTGTAATGATGACAAAAATTTTAATAGTTCTTAAAGAGAATGAAAAATACTCCTAGTACATTACGGTAGTAAAAAATTATTCCTGAACAAAAAATGCAAAAATACTCCCTACACATAACACAATTATAGAGTCAAGAATTCTCACAGTTCTTTAAGTGCAAGGGTGTAAAACTTGCTCCCATAAGAGTGTAAAAATTACTCCCAGTTCCATATGAGTGTAAAAATTACTCCCAGTACCAAATACTCAATTGTTTTCACATAATTATATCACCCCCACCCTTATAGGTACTACCTTAAATGATGGGTATAAAAAGGTTTGAACTACATTGAGATTTTTGACCTAAACAATTTTTCCAATGTTAATATTAAAATGTTATCACATTACACTCTTGGTGGAAAGCTTGGCATGTCTTACCCCACAGGTTTTTCTCCTGTATAGTGATATATGTACTAGTTTGCTTGACATTTCCATATGTAATTTTTGAGTATATGAAAAATTTGAGGTAGTTCCATTCCTCTCCCACTAAACTAAAACATAAGTAGCATGTGGAATGTCAAAATTAAACTCAATAACATTTTCACATCAATCTCAGTTGTTTTTATGTAATGGATTGCAACACCAGCCCCTACAGGTGCTCCCCTCCCATGCTGATAGGGGTTGGAATTTTACATTAACAACGCAAGAGACACTATTAATCTTATTGACCCAGAAAACCATGTAATCAAATTTAATTACTTGGCAGTTTTAGCAAATTTTAAAAATGCCACCTAAACATATCAGTGCTAGATGGGTTTTAACCCCACAGTGTGTGTTCCCTGGTCGTAAAGAACATGTGTACCAAGGTTGTTTGAAATTGCTCCACATATTTAAATTTGTATGCTGAACATACATTATCATTTATTATATATATATTAGTAAGGATGAGACATTGTCAAAAATAATTGCAACATTGGTATGGAAAGGAAAGAGGGATAGGTTGTGGCGTCCCAGAAAGTGAAGAACAACCTTCAGTTCCTTATGGCGACACTGCACTTCACTTTCAGGGAAGCCACAACCTATCTCGCTTTCCTTTCCATACCAATATTGCCATTATATAAATATATATGTATATAGTGTCGATTGTTGCTGTCTAATGGATGATGCACTTTAATTTGAATTAATCAATTCGTGTCTGGCAGGCATGCAGTTCAGATCTTCCTTCCTGTCAAAGGGGGAATCAGGCCCTCAATAATTTGAAGTTCCACCTATGCCAGACCAACTATTGATTTCAGATGTCAGCATCACTGTCTCTCTTTCCTGTCCTAATGCGTTATGTATGTGTCTATGTGTGTATATATATGTGTGTGTGTGTATATATATATATATATATATATATATATATATATATATATATATATATATATATACAATATTAGGAGAATCCATTTAAGGAATTAATTCACATTCAAACTTGGATAGTGAGGAAGGATAGAAATAAATAGGAGAAATGTGCGTAATTCTTCGCCCGAGCATATGAATTCAAATAAAGCGCAATCCTCCTATTTCTCCTATTTATTTCTATCCTTCCTCACTATCCAAGTTTGAATGTGAATTAATTCCTTAAATGGATTCTCCTAATATTGTATTTATTCCTTAATGGAAGCTCCTAATACTTCATTCCCTCTACTCTATCCATTCCTCCACTAAAAAAACTATTAATTGTCCACAATAAGACTGTCTATATTTGCCTGGTCGGGAACTTGACCCGGTGGCCGAGATGGTTAAGGCGTCTGTGTACTAAGCAGAATACGTGGGTTCAAGTCCCGCCTGGGTCAAATATTTTCAGTCTTTCCTTCTTCTTCCATCCTTCTCTCTGCTTTGAACATATGCTTTTCTATGTGCGTAATTCTTCGCCCGAGCATATGAATTCACATAAAGCGCAATCCTCCTATTTCTCCTATTTATTTCTATTCTTCCTCACTATCCAAGTTTGAATGTGTGTATATATATATATATATATACATATATATATATATATATATATATATATATATATATATATATATATATATTCAAACTTGGATAGTGAGGAAGGATAGAAATAAATAGGAGAAATAGGAGGATTGCGCTTTATTTGAATTCATATGCTCGGGCGAAGAATTACGCACATAGAAAAGCATATGTTCAAAGCAGAGAGAAGGATGGAAGAAGAAGGAAAGACTGAAAATATTTGACCCAGGCAGGACTTGAACCCACGTATTCTGCTTAGTACACAGACGCCTTAACCATCTCGGCCACCGGGTCAAGTTCCTGACCAGGTGAATATAGACAGTCTTATTGTGGACAATTAATAGTTTTTAGTGGAGGAATGGATAGAGTAGAGGGAATGAAGTATTAGGAGCTTCCATTAAGGAATAAATACAATATTAGGAGAATCCATTCCTATTTATTTCTATCCTTCCTCACTATCCAAGTTTGAATGTGAATTAGTTCCTTAATGGATTCTCCTAATATTGAAAATATATATATATATATATATATATATATATATATATATATATATATAGGGAGGGAGGGAGAGAGAGGATTATATATTTAGTTCATCTTCCTTATTACTCAAACAATAGAATACCTAAAAATACTTATAGCAATATTATCTTGCAATTGTATACAAATATCAAAACTAGAAAGGAGATTTAATTGAGAATTACAAATAAATTTAAAACTCCTTACCAAATCTTTGTGAAGATTGAGGTCCATATTTTGAAACTGCTTGGCTAACTTTACTAATTATGCATACTTTTAATTTCCTCCCTTCTGACAGTCTTATACACTCCCTGAAGACAGAATAAAAATAAAAATGTTATTACAGTACAGTTAAACAAACAGTCCAGTTATCCAATCTCTATTAAGTCAGATGAATCAAATTTTGTAACAAAAACCTTCACCATAAATACTGGCAGTGTGTCCATTTAACATTTGAAACACAGGTATCGTGTTTTTACTTTCTCTGAACTCAACATAAATATTTTCATTGAAGATTGAAGGCATTCCCAGTGTTTCGGCAGAAAGAGTTCTCGGGTTTCCACCTGGGTACTACAGCGAAACCGCTACAATTGCCATCATCTTCCAGGCACCTGGTCATTAAAACGTCACATTTTAAACTCTGTTGTACACATGTGGAAACTTGAGTGAACTCTTTCTGCAATATTTTCATTGTTTCTTTTTCTAAATCCCACTCTTTTAATAACCTAATTACAGCATCCACTAACACATTGCAGGTAATTTTAAACCAAAACAATCTATTATATTTAAATTCATAGATTTATATTTTGATTTATAAATTATAATTAATAATGTTTAAATAAATCCTGTTTGAACCTTTAAATTTCTTTTGACACACTGTTCACATTTATCTTGATGTAAATTATACCACCTAAATTTACATGATTTAATATTAACAGTAATGAATACAAACATACCGATAAGTTTGCCGAGCCAATTCTCTCGTTGGACTCACTATCACAGCTCGGAAACCTTTCTTCCTTGGACCACCTAAATGATGAATTACGGGAATGATAAATGCTGCTGTTTTACCAGATCCAGTTGGGGCACAGGCTAACAGCTGCCTGTTCTAATAAAAAAAAAAGTGAGTATACATAAATAAGCAGCTACAGACAATATCACATTGAAAACAGAAGTAGTGCTGTGCAGTACTCTATCCTTCAGAAGACTTAGGCCTCTGAAAATTATGTATGCTCCTTCCTATCTTATGTAGCAATAGAAAAACTCAGATATTGTTGGTGCATTCCCTCATTTTTTTTCTAGTTCAAAACTAATTTTGCTAAACTTTTATTGTGTAAGTTTAAACAATGGTGGCAATTTTTTATGTACACCTCATATTGCAATTCATGTTAGCTGGTATTGATCTACAAAACATTAGTAATGTGATTACATATGGTGCAGAAACCTGGACAATGACTAAACTAGACCAGAAAAATTTGAGGAAATGTGAATGTAAAATAATGAGAAGAATCTATGGGCCTACAGTGGAACATGGACGGTGGAGAATAAGGTATAATCATGAAATTAGTGAAATAATCATGTAGTGAGATTTATAAAATCCCAGTGGTTGCAAAGGTGGGGTCAAGTGCAAAGGATGCAAGAAGACAGAATACCTAAAAAATGTTCAAAGCAAGACTACTCGGCAAGGAAAAGAGGAAGACCAACATTGAGGTGAATGGAATGTGTAATGGAAGATGAGAATTATTAAGGTGAAAGAATGAGAAGAGAGGATTAAGAACAGAGAAGCAAGGAGGTTGATTGATTGTAAAGGAGGCCAAGGCTCATCCAGGGCTGCAGTGCCGTAAAGTAAGTACGGTAGCTAATAATTTCTTAATTACTCATCACTGGGTAGTACTATATTTTTCAAATACTGCAAAAACTGCACTGTGTTTGGTACATTCTGGTCTACAAATCAAATTTCTGTTATTTCTTCATTTACTCTGTATAACACAAAGTTGTAGTTTGCAAATGAAGAAATTCAATTTTCACAGAAGGAACAGATTGTCAGCCTCAATCTTTTTTGTGCCTTTACTTATAATAGTGTAGTTACTATATATAAACAATAAATGATAATGAAGTTACCCTTTACAAATTACATCCCTTTAAAAAAAATTTTTCTTTTCATATTTTGATTTGCAATATCAATTAGGGGACCACAACTTTTAGATTCAACTCATTAATTCATTTGGATAGGAAACAGGGATATAGTGACCAACTTACCTTAAATCAAAAGTTGGAAGCAATAACATCAAATTTTCAAAGGCCATAGCCTCATTCTCTGAACATTTCACATTATTGTTATTAGCACAGCATCATTATATACCTCACTACTTTATAAATAATTTTGATTACTGAGCAATGAGAGATAATTGTAATGTGCAAGTAAAGCTAATAAAATGTAATAAAAAATTAATTAAATGTTATATTCCACAAAACAAAGATAATATACCTGGAGCATAATTGGTAACGCTTGCATCTGAATTGGTGTTGGAACAGAATATCCACTTTTAGTGAGATTATTTATAATGTCTTCACCAACACCATATTCTTCTGCCAGTTGTTCAAAAGACTCTACAGGAGGTGGTGCATTTTGTCCATTAATCGATATTTTTTGTTGATTCCTTAGTCTATTAACCTGAAATTATAAAAATACTTTATAAAACCCTCTGGTCAAACATTATATTTCACACTGAATAATGAAGTGAAGAATGAACAGGTTTTCAAGAACAGTAGAGAAGTCTGGCAATATCACAATTCTTTACAGTAATGCTGAACTAAATGTTTTGGTAATTAAACTGAGTTGGAAGAACAACATGAGTAAAGACAGAAATTTTGGTCTTATTATCAATAAATGATGGTTTGTGGCTGGATTATTGCATAATTGAATTATCCTCTCACAAATAAAATTTATAAACAAATCCGGGGAAGAATAAATACAGGAAAATATATCAAAACTGAAAAACACCAGTTGATCTACTGCTTCCATATGCATTGCCATTGGAAAAATGCTACACAGACAACATATTTAACCATGAACCTCGGTTCTTTACAACAACTATCTGCATGGTCAACAATTATTTTGATAAAACCCTAATTATTTCTGCCAAACAGATGAAGGAAAATAATTCCTAAATAAGCCTAAATAAAGGCTAGCAAACTAATTAGAATAAAATCATTATAATATGTAAATAGTCAGGAAATGTTATAATCACATCACTCAAAGTTGAGCTAATTAAAGATATAATATAAAAACCTAACAGAATTTTAATTAAATGGAAAAATTTACATCTGATTGAATATTAATAATAAGATGCTGACAAAATAAGTGATAATATAAATACCACACGTTTCTTTGCTTTTGAGTTTAGTCAATTGATGAGTACAGTTGTATCACACTAGGCTCTTCTTAACACCTGAAAAAATGGGTCAAGGATCCCAGAAACAATGTGTGGTATTTATATTATCACTTATTTTATCTGTATTTGGCTAACTTTCTTATTATGAAGAATTAAAATTATCTCTCTTCTCTCTGCCAATCCCTATTTGAATGACCAGGCTGGAAAAAGACCATGAAGGTAAAACAATATAATGCATATAATTCAGGTAATGATCTGGGTGGCATGATTAGGGTGAAAAAAAATTGTCAAATGAAAAACAATATTGTCAAACATGAATTGTTTCTGAATGAGTCATAGAATAGAAGATAGATAATCACAATTTGTGAAATTCAACTGAAACTGGAATCCGCCCATTTGGTCAAGAAGATATATGAATAACTCACAATAGATCTATCATACTCAGAATATAAGCATGTGAGGCTTCAACTCTCTCCTTATATCTCCTGCAATTCAAGCAAAGCCCTACACTACATTCAGTATCTACTAGCTACCCCCCCCCCCAAAAAAAAACAACCTCTACAGCACATTTACTTTACTCATTTTCCACGTTGCCACCATACTTACCAGATAAATTGCAGAATCTGCTCTGGATTCTACATCATCATACCTAAAAGCCACTTTAAAATCTAAAAATGTCTGTATTAGTGTAAAATTAACAAATGAAAAATGATGCAACCAAAACCATACAAAATTAGGTGATAAAAATAAATATAACTCAGTATTTTAACAAATTTGTTTCTTTCCTCAAAGAGTTGGTTGAATATAGTTCAAGCTTTTAAAATTTCATGATGCACAATCCAGGTGACATAAACAAAAGCAATGCTTTTGTAATAAAAGCAAAATGTTAACGTAATAATAAGAGATCATGAAAAAAATTGGTATTTAAATTATCACTTTTTTGTCTGAATTGGCTAACATTCTTATTCACTATTCAATAAAAGATCATAGTTAATGTTCTGTGTCATATGATTAGTTTGAGGATCAATTGCAGAGATGTTTTTTGATAAAAAGCAATTCAGATATAATTTTGGAATCTGCTTACAGAAAGGTTTGATAACCACCTAAGCACTGTCAAATGGTCAACAACATAAGGCATACTCACAGCCACAACACCAATAATTCACATCGACACTTATTAACACAATAACACAAGAAATAAATAACCCTTATAACAGACAAAAAAACGGAAATTAATTTTGAACAATATATTGTGAAAAAATTTTGAACAATATATTTTGAAAAAATTTTGATCATTTGTTGTGATTCTTGCCAATACAATCAAATGCGTTGTTGTCTTACATACATTAATTTTGTTGCTTATTAACACATGCTATATTTCAAAGTCCTGGTCTAAACATCTTCTAACAAGTGCCTTTTACTAACCATACACTCCCTTATATCTTCCACCTCAATAAATTATAAGAAAAAAACATTTCATGCAGTGCCAAACAACATGGTAATTTTAATAACGAAGGAGACAGCAAATAAAATAAAAATTATAAAGCCCAAAGTACAAAGTTTCTTGTCGAACACCTAAAGAAATTTTTACTAGTACCTTTTCGACTTGTAAAGCAGCTTCCTTTAGTTTAATTTTCCGTTTACGAGTTTTACTCGACTTTTCGACACTACTATTACTTTTGATTGTTCCTAATAAGGTAAGTTGTTGTTCATCTTCATCTCCTTTTGTCGATGAATGTTTCACTTCAGCATTTGAATCATCTGAGGAATTTGTTTTTGCAGAGAACGGGAGAAATACCGGTTTATGCCTTATGAGCTGAAAAAAAAATATAACATAAGGAAGTTTGTTATGCACTGTCACAAAAAAATTATATTAAATTGTCACCTGTAATTTCTGGGCATCATACTGATATTTCTGTAGATTAAACTTAGTTCCGGCAGAAAGTTTTCGAAATAAGTCCTCTGCATCCATTCCTAACTTTTAGCATGCCACTTACAAATATATACAACATAAACCACGCCGAACACACGTGAGCTTTTAAAATATAACCTCTATATATAATTGTAAACAATATTAAGTGGAATATCGATAGTATCGAATGAGTACATATTCGTTGACATGACCTCGAGCTAATATTTCCTAATAAAAGTTAACCAATAAAATGGTATGTTTTTGTGCTAATAATACAAAGACTAATATTTGGAACCCTGACTTAAAAAAAAATTGTTTTAAAAATTGCTAGGTATACGATTCGAAGTAGTCATTATTCGTAACTGTGTCCAATACAAATCCGATAAATTACCTATCGATATAGAAGTATTAGTGATAAAAATTTGCGGATATTTTTATATCTGTACGGACAGAGGTGAAAATATTAAAAATTTGATCGGGCTTGCACAAGACAAATACTTGTTTTCCGAATATATATATACATATAACATATACATGTGTGTGTGTGCGTGTTATTCTAGGAACTTCCTCGACAGTCCTTGCAGTGTTCCATACTGTCCTGTTCTGGGAAAAGTGCCGTGATTATTTCCTTCAAGAGAGCAGGGCATGTAGATGGTGTCCCGAAGCGGCGTTTGATTCTGGACATTACCATCTTGTAGGGTTTCCCCCATAGGTCGTTGTCCACCTTTTTGATGAGGCTCTTCCAGCTCTGGTCCTTGCTTGTATTAATTGACTTGTTTAAAATTCTTCTGGATTATTTGTGCTCTTCTTGGAGGACGTGGTAGTTCGGGTGCCCGCTGTGAGCGCCTCCGAGTTTGATGACGTATGTTGCGCAGCTCTGCGATTTCTTCATTCCACCAATAGACTAATGGACGACGGAGCAATTGTGTTCATCGGGTCATAAAGGTATCGCTAGTATCGGTGACCAGCTTCATCAATTGTGCTGCCATGTCCTCGGCGGTACCATTGATGACATCGTCACTGCCCTCCATCATTATTACAAAGGATTCTCTGTCTAGCGAACTGGTATTCCAGGATCCCCGCTCGCTCATGCTCCATTAAATAGAATAGCCAGAGTACTGGCATAATAGATATTGCCACGATCACCGTGTGACGTCACCACCAGATGTCGCTCCGATATTTATTAGAGCTATGTAGAAAAAAAATTAAACGTAAATAATGTGATATATAAATATGTTTATGAAGAAAGAAAAACTAACCATATATACCTCATAATGCAAATTCCCTGATATCCCTTTCCCGAAGCCGTTTATACAAAAGTTTCACAACACGGTTTGCGAGTTTGTATACCACTGAGAACAAAAAGTAAGGTGAATTTATTTATAAAATATAAATTCTTTATTTATTCTTCCAAATCAATTTCAACCCCTTCAAAGTAGTCCCCGTCCGATAAAACGCACTTTTTCCTAAGCTTTTTACAGTCCTCGAAACAGTCGGAATAGTCTTTTTCAGGTATAGCCTTCAAGACCTTCTTCGATTCGGGTTTTATCTCCTCAATCGTGTCAAACGGCGTCCCCGCATTGGCCTTTTGAGTTTGCTGAATAGCCAGTCGCACGGAGCCAATACGGTGGTTGCGGAACGATATGAGTAGAGTTTTTGGCAAAAAAGTTGCGAAGAACCAATGCAGTATAACATGATGCATTATCGTGATGAAGGAACCAAGAGTTGTTCGCCCATAATTCCGACCGTTTCAGACGAATAGCTTCACGAAAACGACGCATAACGCTCAAATAATATTCTTTGTTGACAGTTTGGCCCGGCAGAAGGAATTCATAGTGCACCTCACCACGATAATCAAAGAAAACTGTCAACATGACCTTGATTTTAGATCGACTTTGCCGTGGTCTTTTCGGTCTTGCTTCATCTTTTGCACGATATTCGCTGGATTGGTCGGTGGTTTCAGGGTCGTATGCGTAAATCCAAGTCTCGTCTCCAGTAATGATGCATTTCAAGTGGTCCTGATAGTCAGACAGCAAAGTTTCACAAACATCAACGCGACGCTTTTTTTTTCAAAAAATTGAGCGATTTTGGCACCAATCGAGACTTGACGCGTTTGAGACACAAAAAATTCTTCAAAATGGTTTGGGCTGAGCCAAATGATATTCCAACACTATCAGCGAGATCTCTAATTGTCCATCGACGATTTTCAAGCACCAAATCTTTGATATTTTGGATGTGGCCCTCGTCGATAGACGTTGATGGTCGTCCAGAGCGCTGTTCGTCTTCAACGAGTTCTCGGCCCTCTTTGAACTCGTTGTACCATTTATAAACGTTTTTTTGTGTCATAGTTTGATCACAAAAGACCTTCCGCAACATTTTCAACGTGTCCGCACAAGAATATTCGTTCCGCAAACCAAATTTGAAGCAAGTTCTTTGCTCAACAAAATCACCCATTGCAAAAATCGAAAAATTCACTTTTGGTTGTTTACAAAACCACGTGTAAGTCGGAGATAATTAAACCTGTTAACAAACAGACGCTTGGAAAATATTATAGACAGTCCTACGAACCTAGGAGGGGGGGGGGGGAATTTACCTGCCTTCCTAATACCCGGGAGTTTTAAATGACAATTTCACCTTACTTTTTTATCACAGTGGTACGTTTTCCTCAAATCATCTAATTTAGGGCAACCATATTGCTCTAAATTTATAATTTCGCCACTAAATTTTAAGAATTGTGATGTCCACAAGACCTTTTGTTCCCCTTTTACATATATTCTTGCACCATTGGTCTGAGGGCAATAATTTTGACAATACGCGTAACATCTGTTAAAGATGTAAGACCGTTTCGCCAATTATAGCCATCAATATATTTACGAGCATAAATATTTGCTCTAGCGTATTTGCTAGTGAAACAAAAGGGATCCGTTAATTTGATATTTAAAGATATCAAACGCAATCTAGAAAATTAGAAATATCTAGTACAGATATGTTTGCGGGAACAAAAGATCCATAGGCATCATAAAACACTTGAAAATCTACGGTGAATTGTGCAGTCATGGCTATCTGAAAATTAATTGATGGTTCTTTAGTTAGTGTAAGACAGTTTGCCAATAATAGCGTCACATATAAGTAATATCATACGAATTAAAACATAGAAAGTTTTATGTATAAAGAGTACGTTAAATAAATATACGCTAAATAAATAAAGGGTAACGTTACCCGACCGGAAACCCGAGAACTCTTTATACAGAATATACGTCGAGAAAACTTATGCTCTTTGTTAGAAAGTTTTAATTGGAACCACTTAAATTTCGAAAAATTAAACAGTTAGATTAGTTTTATTCTGTTGAACGTTAAATATAATGAAGAAAACACGTATACTATTTCATCTGTTGTTAACATAATCTCATTGGTTACGTCTTCTTAAAAGGAAAGGGGGAATTCTATTATAAAATATATAATTAGAAGAAAATAGTTACTTTATTGATATTGTATCTTATAATACCATTGAGAAAACAGCATTTCCACATCTATGACAAAACAAAATATTTCTGTTCATAAAAATTTTATCCATCAAATTTTCAATTGAAAACACTTGTATGCGTTGTTGCTTAGAACGATATACAATCCCATCCTGAGGATCTTTTATATTATTAAAATCAACATAACATCGGTTACATAAATTATTATATTTTTACATGTTCAAAATTCATCAAATTTATAGTATACCCTTGAACAAATATTTCAATATTAAAACAGATATAAGAATTGAAATCACTAAAATATTTGTGTATAAAACAATTCAAAGTCTGTTCTCTCCCACCAAAACAATAGAATGCAAACTGCCTAAATTCTAATAATGACATATCCCAATCTAATAAATAAAGCAGAGGGTATGTTTGTATGTATGTATGTATGTATATATATTTGTATGTTCCTTATACAAATCCACAACGGTGGAAATTTCACCAAATTTCGTACACGTGTTCTTTGCGACCAGGAAACAAACACTGCCGGGGTGGGACCCGTCTACCACCCCCAGAAACGGGGGTGGACGGGGGTGGAAATACTTAAACATGCTACAACAGTCGGTATTAGATTTGGATAAATATTTGTAGAGGTCAAAGATATGGATAGTGTTTATACCGATGTTATCTGAATATAATTTTCATCCCCTACATCCTGAGAAAAGGGCACCCTAATGGTTTGTAGTGCAGAAATGGTCAAACATGTTAATATACCGATTTTTGCAACGACTAAATATTTTTAGGGATCAATGAGATTCATAAAATTTCTCTACATGTTCTGGGGATATAACTTCAACCCTTTCGGACTTATCAGTAGAGCACTTTTAGAGGTGGGGTGGAGGAACGCTACAATAAAATAACGCGAATACAACAAAGATTGGAGTCAATCCAAGGTTATGGATGTCACCGAGTTCAATTATAGCATTCAATTGGCCATTAAACCTCCAAGAGCGGGAGTGGATGGGGTGGAAAGGGGTGGAATTTTTATAACATGTTAAACGATCAATATTTACATTAAATAATTAATTGTCAAGGTCAATGAAATTGATAAGATATATACCGATGTTGATTTAAAATATAACCCATAACCCTTTTGTGGTTCCCCTTGAGAGAAGCACACTTATGGGAGGGGGTGGAAACATCGACATGCTAAAACATTCGATATTTAGGTATATAAATTGTAATGCATTTAATATAATGCATTGGATTAAAAACAGCGCACATGTCGTAAAGAGAATGCGTGGGAAAAGTAACCGCGGGTCCTGTCACGAGGTGACAAGACGGAGCGGTAAGACATTTATCTAGGATGAGTGCTGGTGAGCGGCAGAGAGGAAGCCTTAATTTGTAGAGAGAGTGTGACGGTGCGGCAATTAGGTCTAAAGAGTGATTGCGGGTCCAGTAGCTTATTGATTTGGGAAACGGCGTGAAGAATTAGTAACGCAGAACGTGGGCGAGCAGATGTTCCCAAAGTGGCTATGTTAGAGCAGGCTATTGTCTCTGACGAATGACCTGACAAGTGGCGTAGTTGCTTGGGACTTGGAAGAAAAGATTTTGTGCGAGTCGGACAAAAGAGAGCAGCCGACAAGTCCTGAGTAATTGCGGGGGCGAGGTACTGCAGCTGCGGGCACGTCGAATGGCGCAATTGCTTGGGATGATGAGGGTCCAGGCACTTGTTGACTTAGGATCTGGAGAAATTAGTATCGCGCACAGACAAATTGGACCTGTCACGATTGTCGGGGTTAGGAAGGCGGAAGGAATCCAGTGGCCGGGACGCAAATTTCAGTAATGGGATTCTGTCACCGCGCCGTTGCGACGAAACTTTGCAACAAGAGAAAAACAAGGAGGCTGGTGGTATATATAGGGGAAATAACCTATTGTGTGGACAGTTGGACAGTTGGAGTTAACGTGGGAGAGGAGACAGTTGGCAGTTAGCATGGGAGAGAGGCGGAGGACGCAGCGAAGAGTTGGCCAGTTGGGCAGTTGGAGTTAGCGTGGGAGAGGAGACAGACACAGTTAGCGTGGGAGAGGAACGAGAGACAGTCAGTTAGTCAGCAAAACCATAACAGCTATAAACATTTTTTAAAATACAGAAGCTCTATCTGTATGAGTAGGAGAATTTGACCTGTCTTCGATGGTAGGCGACCTGGATGCAGCCAACGTCGTCAAGGAGTGTCACGGCGAACAGGTGATATTGTGTTAGAGTCAGTGAGTGAATGTCAAGGCTATAAAGTGAGTGTCTTAAGAACGAGACGAAGTAAACCTGAGAAACCGTAAGTTGGAATGCATAATATTAACAGATGTAAACGTTATTAAAGGATAACAGTCAGATGTCGTTCTCTTCTTTTGATAATAAAGTTAGAAGCAATCTATAGGTTAAGTTCATTAATAAATTTAGTAAATACTTTTGTTTAATTTAAAATTTAAATGTTGGGTCTTTTTAATAGTTCGATTCTGTCCGTTGTCAAACCCAGTAGAGACCCATGAGAGCAAGAGTTTCTTATTATAATGGTAAAATATTAAATTCAATTGTAAATTATTCTCGTGTTAATAAATTTGTGTGTTAAAATCAACCTTATATATATTTTTTTATTTTATACCCTTTGTGGTTATTACAATATATATATATATATATATATATATATTAATATTATATTTATCAGCAATCAGATACATTTTAATCTATAAGCTAATGTGGTAGCTTTGACATGTTATTTACATATTATACATTATGGCATGATGAGATCCCCTCCAGCGAAGAGAACTTCTAAATCTTGTCTAGAGATGTGCTGGCCATTTTCTTTTCAGTCTTCTTGTTTCATCATTTTCTAGTAGTGGTTGTAATAATGGGTTTAAATGTGAATTGAGCTTTACGTGGTGACTAACACTCTTTTGACGGGCAGTTTCCATAACAGTTGGTATTTTTAAGTCATTGTGTATTTGTTCATTTGTTATGTACCAGGGAGCGTTAACGATGGATCATAATATTTTAGACTGGCATCTTTGGATTATTGCAGTATTTGACTTAATGGCACATCCCCATAATTCTATCCCGTAGGTCCATATTGGTATAATTATGGTTTTATATATATTTTCGAATGAGAGTTGTGACTTGCGTCCTAGTAACCAGTACATTTCTTTTTGTTTAATATCCATTTGTTTACTTTTATTTGGTTATGTGGATTTTCCAATTGAGTTTGCTATCGAATTGTAAACCCAAATATTTGACAGAGGGTGATTTAGGTATCTCTGTGTTGTTTACAAAGATCGGTGGGCAATGTTATTTACATAATGTAAACGTCACATGAGACGACTTTTTTCATTTATTTTTATTCTCCATTTCTAAAGCCATACTTGAAGGAAGTTCATATATTTTTGAATGAGTGATGAAGCCTGGTTTATATCCGAATGTAAGGTTAGAATCACAGTATCATCTGCAAACGTTCCTAGGACAATATTTTCGACCGTTGGGAGATCAGAGGTGAACAACAAATACAACAGGGGGTCTAAGATACTGCCCTGGGGAACTCCTGCATTAAGTGAATGTATAGATGAGACGTCTTGTTTCACTCTTGTACGAAATTTGCGGTTTGTTAAGAATGATTCCAACAATTTATAGAACAAGTTTTTTTTAATTTTATATAGTAAACCCCGATGCCATACCTTATCAAATGCCTGACTTATGTCTAAGAATATTGCTGGACAATATTCTTTATTTTCGAAGGCTCTATTAATGTAATTTGTTACTCGGTGGCACTGCTGTGTTGTAGAATGGCTCCGTCGAAAGCCAAACTGATATTGTGGAATCCTGTCATTAGCTGTGAAGTCGGGATCAATTCTTGAAAGCAATAATTTTTCCAGAAGTTTTGAGACTGATGAGAGCAGACTAATGGGTCGGTAAGAAGTAACATTTTTAGGATCTTTACCGGGTTTGTTAACTAAAATTATCTCTGCTAAGTTTAGTTTCTCTGGCCAATAATTTATTCTAAATATTGCGTTAAATAAATATGTAATAATCAAAAGATCTTTTCCAGGTAATTCTTTCAGCATTTTTACGGTGATGAGATCCATTCCAGGTGTTTTACTAACGTTCATGTGCTGTATCATATTTTTTAGTTCCTTCGATGTGACTGGTGCTATTTTCTCGATTTTTGACAATGGAGTACTTAGAAAGTCATCAATTTCAATATCTGGATCATTATTGTGATGACAAAATACCTCACAAAGATGGTTCGCAAACACTTCAGCCTTTTCTTTATCACTCTTAGCCCACCTTCCTCCAGTAGTTATCTTTTGATATATTGGACTCGTTGCAATTGTTGGTTTACGGTAAGATTTAATTGGCTTCCAAATAGAGTTATCATACCTATTTAAACTTGTAATATAGCTTTTAAAGGATTCTTCGTTCCAGGAATTTAATTTTGCCATGAGTTTGTTACTTAGACGATTAAATGTAGTTTTATCAGCTAGGGCATGGCTTCTTTGCCATTTTGCTATTGCTCTTCTCTTTTCTGCTACAAGATTTTTAATTTATAATGGAATATTTATGACATCTTTCTTACGGGGTATTATTTTTGGTGTGGCTTGTTGCACCTCCTGTTGTAATGTTTTAATTAGGTTGTTTGTTGCTGATTCGACCTCATTTTGGTCTTTTAGGCTTACTTGAAGGTCGATATCTTCATTTAGCTTCTTGCGATACTGATCCCAGTCTGTTCTTGAATTGTGTAGCTTAGTAGGGTACGAGATAATTATTGGGCACGTGCTGACTGTTGCTATCACTGGAGTATGATCAGAAGACAGATCACAATTTGATTCCATATTCACGTAGGAGGAAGAGATTCCGCATAAGATAAAAAAGTCTAGAAGATCCGGTATCTTGTTTGTATCAGTTGGCGTGTATGTAGGCGTGCCTGTTGATAGGTGAGAAAAATTTCTTTCTTGTACTACTTTCATTAGTTCTCTGCCTTTTGTGGTAGATGAACGAGAGCCCCAAGCAGTATTTTTACTATTAAAATCGCCTCCTGCTATAAATTTTGAACCCAGGGTGAGGAAGAAGGAATCAAACTGGCCTTTTTTGATGTTGTGTTTTGGGGGGCAATAAACAGCAGCAACGGTTAGATCGTAAGGTAATATACTGACTCGGATTGCGGTCGCCTGAGTTTGCCACCACATAATGCTTGATTGCTTGTTTTATTATTACTGCTGTACCCCCGTGAGCAGTACCATCTGGGTGATTTGTGAAGTACATGTTATATGGAGGTATTTTAAAATATGTTCTATCAGTAAAATGTGTCTCACTTATTAACATAATATCTATTTTGTTAGTCTGTAAAAATAATTTTTAATTCATTTTTGTGGTGAGTAAGCCCATTGGCGTTCCAGAGAGCGATTCTTATAGATTTAGCCATTATTATTTATTTCACCAATTAGCATTGTTAGCATGTTGAGACCCACGCTATTTTGTTGGATAAGCTGGTTAAACATAATTTTGAATTCCTTCAAGAATTTGCTCAATGTCATGCTAGTGTTGTCAGAATTCTCGCTTATATTCGGGTTTGGATTATTTCTCACAGCTTCTGAGTAGCTTTTAATATTTGTATTTCTAAACATTTTCTGGACAGTATTTACATGAGATGAGTTGGATGCTAAGTTATTAATCTTATTATTTATGTGCTTTACCTGGTAATGATTCTGGTAAAATTCGCAGCCTCTATAATTAGCCGGATGACTGCCCCGGCACAAAGCGCATGTCGCTGGAGTGGTCTTGCTCTTCTTGCAGCTAGATGTGATGTGTTGTCCTCCACACTTAAAACACACGTAGGGTCTGTTGCAGTAAGTTTTAGTGTGTCCATTAAGTTGACACCTCATACAATGTACTAAGTTGTTACTTTTTCTTGGAGGTTCTATTTGAACTATGCTATTCTGTAGTTTTGTAATTTTGTAGATATCTTTGTTGTTTGCAGAGGGTTCTAGATCAACAAAGAAGAGATTTAAGGGATTTTTCGTGATACGTTGTTTGGCATTTATTACTTGTCTAACAATATGACCTTGTTTTGTAAAGTCATGTTTTATGTCATCGATATGAACTGAATGATGCAAATATTTGATTACCACACGATAAGATCGTTCTTCTTTGGGTTGATAAGTATGGTGTATTATGTTATTTTCTCTCATATATTTTGACAATTTCCTATATGCTTCAGGGTCTCTGGTAGTAATTTTAATTGTATTTTCGGCCATACTTTTTGTTGTGTATTGATCCTCTATTCTACCACATCTGTGAACTTCTTCTTCATCTTTGGTAAGTTAACTACTCCATAGACAAATATAGGTGGAGGTTTAGGAATTGGTCCTCTCTCTTCCTGCACTGTTGTCTCTTTTTCTTCAGAAGGTTCTAGCGTGCTGTATCTGTTGTTTAGAGTTAGTTTTACTGTAGAAGCTTCCGTATTGATTCTAGTTTTTCTTCTTTTTGTACCTTTCACAACTTGCCAAGAATGTTCATGGGTTGTGAAGGAGTCGGTTTCAACTTCACTAGTACTCAACATCATTGAATACTGGGAACTATGTTGCACCTCTTGTGGAACTTCTGTTCTTTGATAATAATTTGCTAATTGCTCTTGATTTGGTGGGAAATAGTCCCAGGTAATTTGTTAACATAGATTGATTTACAGATTGTGGTACAGTTTGATTTATTTTTTGTGATGGACTAAATTGTAGTATTTGAGTGTTCACTGCTGTTTGCTCTTGTGGGAAATTAGCCTGTTGCGTGGTTTCTAATCAGGCCTAGGGGCCTAATTGACTATACACTTCACTATTAGTTATAAGTAAGTAATAATTGATTTATTCACATAATTTTTTTAAAAAAGTAAACTTACAGTACTGAAATTGCCAATGTTCAGGTATAGCCCGCCAGCTGAAAAGTTCGCTAGGGTCACTAGCACAATCACGTTTATAAACACTAGGAGCTCACGAATACGTCCGCACTGCTCGAAGAATTAAACGGGACTCATAAATATATTTAGGAACCAAAGAGAGAGTGTTTCAACCGATGTTATCTGAGATGATATTCAATTACCCATTTAATCCTCTGGGTGTGGGAATGGATGGGGTGGAATTTTTCAAACATGTTAAATCATCGATATTAGCGTGGAATAACTAAATGCCAGGTTCATTGACGTTCATAGTATTTCTACCGATGTAGTTTGTAGGGATGATAGGGGTGGGGGTGGAGGAGATTTACAAGAAAATAACGGGAAAACAACCGAGATTCGAGTCAAATCGAAGATAATGGATGTCGCTGAATTTATTTATGACAATCTGGGCAACGCGCGGGTGTCGGTTGGGTTGGGATGAGTTGGGCGGAGGTGTACGGGGGATAGAAATTTTAAAACAAGTTGATCGGCCGTTTTTTTGCGTCGATTAAATATATTTCTGGATCAATTATATTAATAAAATTTCTCTACATTTTTCCCGTGTATAACTTCAACATCTTTCTGGATTGGGAATGGAGCTCCCCTTAAGGGTGGGGGTGGAGTGGAATTACATTATAATGATGCAAAAACAATCGACAATGTAATCGGCCGATTTTTGCGTGGAATAAATATATTTTTATTATCGCACATTTGTGGGGGGTGGTCATCTTCTAACATTTAAAAACGACCGATATATTTGGTCAATGACTTCAACCCCCTATGGCAAGGGAGGTGAGCACATTTGCGGATAGGGCTCGAGGAGCGTTACATAAAAATAGCGCAAATTGGAGTCATATCGGGGGTTATAGATAAATGACATCTCGGGCAACGCCGGGCACCCAGCTAGTGATTAATAAAATCTATTTCGCTGGTCGAAAAGTCACTATACACACTAGTCACCAATGGAAAAATTAAACTCTCCAAATAACACATCGAAATTTCAGCCGAGGCCCGGTTCCATAATTCTTCCCCACTCATATTCGCATACAATGTTGGTGACGATATATACCAAGATATCTTATCCTGGCGTATCGGTTTATTAGCATTATTTTCAAATTCTTCGTTGTCATTTAGTATTTGCGTTAGAAGTTTCAGTTTCATGCATCTGTTATTAAATTCGTTTACAATCGTTTTTAATCGTACAAACAGTTTTGTTAAATTCAAGATGATAGTCGCGTGGATTTTGAGATTTGGGGCGCGGAAGAAGACGACGTCTGAATTAACAACAGCTGAGCTGCTTACGTCCAGTGTCGTGTTCTTGCTCAGCAGAATCAGTACGTAAAAAGCATCAACGCGTTGAAGACCTGCAGATCGCAGCACGTGTCTATGAAATTGCGGCGGGTAAACGCTTACCTCGATGATCAGGGAACCGTCAGGGTGGGCGGGTGCCTACAACATGCGGCCCCATCCTTTGAGAAAAAACACCCCATACTGTTATCGAAGAGACATCCATTAAGCAGCACGATAATACGACAATATCATGAACAATTCCTGCACCCTGGTCTGAATACTTTACATTCGATTATCCAACGACAATTTTTCGGCCAGACAATTGATTTGTAGCCAATTGGGACGGTGCTTGAAATGTTTTCGGACGAACCCAACCTCCGTACAGCCCTTGGTGGGAAACCTGCCAGCAGCTACTCTTCACGTATGTAAACCATTTTCGATTTGTGGGGTAGATTTCGGAGGACCCTATGAGTTAGTCACGGCTAGACAAAGGAAACCCAGGAAATATAAGGGATATATTTGCCTGTTCGTGTGTTTTGCAACGCGCGCAGTCCGTCTTGAATTAGTATCGGATTTATCTACCCCAGGATTTCTAGCAGTTCTTCGCCGTTTTATCGCTCGTCGGGGGTTGATTCAATCGATATATAGAGATTGCGGCACCAATTTCGTTGGAGCAAAAGGACAATTGGAAGAATGGAGATGTGTCGTGTAATCTAAGGAGTTTAAATACAAAATAGGGGATGAACTGACCGATAGGGGAATACATTTGAATCCTCCTGCTAGTCCTCACATGGGCGAACTTCTGCGAAGAAGCTGATAGCTTGTGTTGTGGGATCTCAGGTCTTAACATACGAAGAATTTTACACTTTGCTGGTGCAATTAGAAGCGACATTAAATTATCGACCGCTGAGCCCTTTCAGTTAGGTACAAATATTTTTCAAGTCCTAACCCCGACATTATTGAAACGGATGTGAGTGGAATTAAATCATTTAAACAGCGATGGGACTTGTTGCGTAAATTGAATCGTTCGTTTTCAAAGTAGTGGTCGTTTGAGTATCTAAATACTTTACAATAGCGTCAGAAATTGAAATTGATGGATCGCCCTCCACTTGCAGAGACTTGGTCCTTATTAAAAAGGAGAATCTTCCCCGCTACGTTGGAAATTAGGACGGATTGTGAAAACGTTTCCAGGAGCAGATAGTACTTACTGTTAGAGTCGCAAGGTGCGGACTGTTAACACCATATTTATAAGGCCTGCGATGAAATTGAGGCATTTACCCTGCAATAAGTAATAAGGGTAATTGCAGGGGGCCCCTCGGAAAAATATTGTTTAATGTTGTAAATAGTTAGGTTGGTTCATGTTCCTTTGTTGGATTCGTTTTATGATCTAGTAATCTTGTTTATTTGATTATGGTTTGTTTGGGTAGTAGTATATTTTGCGATAGTTCATTTTGGTAGATGTATTATTATTACTCATGGTTTATAGTTAATTTTAACGTGCAATTGCAATTGCGAGAAGGTTCTAAATTTGTTAAAATGTACGACTGCATTAACCCACCTCCCTAATTCAAGGGTCATGGTTTGCATGCAGGAATTTGTTGTCGTTCGGGGTATGCCATAACCCATGGTAACCTACCTCTTTCCCTTCCGTGGGCCTTCGCACTAGGTCGTGGAATTTCCATTTCAGCCCTGATGGAGTGAAGATTCGTTGTTCATCCCTCATAGTTACGATCTAGATCTTCACTCTATCAAACGGGTTATGGTTCTATCGTTTACCAGCACGACGTGCCCATCGGGTATAGAAACGAGGTTTATAGGTGGACGGTATGTTAAGGAATGGACAGTAGTATTTTTTCACGATTAACAAGGCCATTTTTTTGCTTGGAGACTCAGCGGTTTTCACGCAGTATATATTGGAGTGCGTGTGAAGCGCTCGCACTCACTAACTCAATAACTCACTAGCTCATTCGTTCACGCACCAATTTCGACGATAATACTGGTAAGCACAAAACGGGCGACGACTGATTTTATTATCATAGCCCGGTGCTTACAATGTCCATCGAGAACCAAAAAGGTGAGTTGCCCAAACTTTGACTTTTCTTTCACTAACAATAACTGTGTAAAATAATGATAGTGTTAACAATATTCTGACCAAACACATAATATGCTACATTTCTAATTCTGTGTACATAATTTCCAATAGTGTCTAATTTTTAAAAGCAGAATAATTGAGCACCATTTGACATGTATTTCTAACACAAAAGTAATTTTACTTCATATATATTGTAGCAATAGTTAATTAGGCCATTAATTGTTTGGACATAAAATTTGAATTGTTTGATAAATTCATTATAGCGGTAAGGCGAGTAGAGCAACAATAGCCCTGAGCTCTGTTACTTTGAGAAAATGCCGAAATGGAAATGCGCGCTCAAACTCGAGAGCACTAGGATAGTTAGTTGGCGGAGAAACATTACGAGGAGCAGAACAAGTAATAAAACTTGAGCAGAGACTAGACATCGTTAATGTATAACTAGTTAAAGTTGTGAATTAATACAAAGAAAACATTCACGCAAGTATTGCAGCGTAAATATTGGAAAGTAAGAGCAGTTTTCGTCAGAATAGAACTTTCCAAAATCTTCGTGGAGAAATTAATCCAGGAGAACATTGGTAACTTATTGTGGAGCGGAGCAATCAACGGAATACAGCCAATCTTGCCAAATAATAAAGTGAAGTGTAGAATCAGTAAAAACCAAGGCCTGATATTAAATAATTAAAGAGTGTAAAAGTGTCCGAACGAGGTAAAATTGATTGTTCTGGTACCAGACCGACGGTCCGTAAGTAACATAATTTTGAATAATGTAAACGCTAATTAAAGGATAAAGTCAGATTTCGTTCCCTTTTAATTGTCAATCAAAGTTAATTTCTTTACTTTTTAATTGCTTTCATTCTATCGACATATTGTTTAGGTAAATTGTGAACTGTTTTGTTAATAAGATTTTAAATCATTTTTTTTGTGATCATTATCAAACTCTGTAGAGGCCCTGAGAGAACAGATCTCAAATTTTGTTTGTAATTATCTTTTAATGCCACAAAATAAAA
Source organism: Zhengitettix transpicula (assembly GCA_037074705.1). NCBI lineage: Eukaryota > Metazoa > Arthropoda > Insecta > Orthoptera > Tetrigidae > Zhengitettix > Zhengitettix transpicula. The sequence goes on along the minus strand of CM073591.1, from coordinate 178,975,370 downwards.
TAAATATTTTTGTTTGGTAATTGTTAATAAGTTAGTCATTTAAATTAACCCATCATATTTAATCATTCTGTTAAATTAATTAAAACCAACCTGTTGATTATTACAATATTTAAAGTAAAATTAATTTTGAGGTCAAGCCACTGAACAGTTTTGTATGCAGGGTCATGTAGATTTTTGCACTGTGATGCCTCTTAAATGTTGTTTTCTTTAATATAACCATTGATTGTGATTTTTTTAAATATTATCCATTGTTAACGATTGTGATATCGACGTAGGGGGTCGTTGAAATAGGAAGGAGGAAGAGTTGAATAAAGGTGAACAGGAAATCGTTAACGTTGATGTTCGCCGCACCTGAGTGACGGTCGAGGATCTGCTTTCGGACGGTTTGATAATAAGAGGCACGCTGATAAAGTTTATAAGACTAAGTTTATTTATATTAAGCAGTCACCAACAAACTAGAAGATAGGATAGAAATAAAGAGGGCTAGAACATAGAATAGTTCTAGGAGTTCCAGGAGGGAAGATGTCTCCGCAGGCACTGTGATAGAACTAAACTAGCAAAGCGGTGGACGAAGGGTTGAACGGAAGGATGGATTCTCTCACCTTCGCCAACAGCTCTATGCTAAAACCATGAAAGTTTCGAGAGAGCCAAAATGCAAAAGAAGCGGTCCGACCAGGTCTCGAGTAACATGAGATCCTGTCACAGAACATACTCAGGCCAACTCAAGAAAGATGGTCACGTATATATATGACAAATGTACGAATATTACTTTTGTTTTGAAAACATAAACTACTTTTAATTAATGAATAATTAAATTCTATTTTCATTTGGTTGCTTATGCCGCATGAATTGACTACCTTTCTTTTTCATTGCACGGCACTGCTCTGTTTTGTGGATAAGTGCTCTATAATTTGTAGCACAAAAATGAGGCAGTTTGAAGAGCTTTACGGGTGATGCTGGGGGTGAAAAGGTATACTGCATATACGCTTTTTTTATTCAAGACAAATCCTGTGCTGTCATGTCAATAGCACTGAATGGCCAGTTTTTTTTACCAGGAGTGAGTGCTCTGCAAGGTGTGGAGTTTAAAGTCTTCTATATTGAAGCAGAAATTTTGACTGTTAAAACACAAATATTATGAATGTTCTTAAAAATAAGAAAAATTAAATCTTACAAAATTAATTTATGTGCTGCAGCACAGGAGCACATATGTATAAGCTACCTCTGCGGTCACACATAAAACTATTGTAGCAACCTGTCTAGATGTGTTAAGTGCTATTGGAATCACCCCACAGAAAAATGTCATAAGACAAAAATCATATAATCGATTTGTGTCATATGTAAGGGACAATACACGGTTAACTACAGGGGATGCCGCATTCTCAAGCAAAATTCAAATTTCTCCAACAAAGTGGAGAGTTTCTAAACCCATTATCAGCCTACCACCGGTATATAGTACTCCAGACATAAATAACACCATTTCATGTCCATAAATGAAGCTCAAACCTAACCAGGCATCTCAAAAAACCTATCTAGAAGTGACAATGTGCAGGAAAACAATATTTCACCACTTATTGAAATACTCACTCAAATGTTTTCCACACTACTAAAAAGGAGTAAATGATCTCCAGACATCTCATCACTAAAAATGAGCACTTGGAACTGTAGAGGTAATCTAAATCAATGCCATGAACGTCTTCCCTTATTACCAAGGCATATCCCTGACTTATTCTATTTGGACCACCGAAAAGTCAATCCATTTATCGAACTTTTCATTATTCCGCCCGATTTACTCTGTCTAATCGCTAAAATTATCTGCCTGACTTCCCTTCAATTCCTATAATTCACTTATTAAGCTTCACAACAAACTTGCGTCTTCTGCTTTCTTACCTTTCTCACTCGGAATATTTTCTCTCTTTCGACCGCTCTTCCTGCCTTGCGCTAGAAATATCAGTACTAGTTATTATTTCCTACAACTATTACACCCCAACGAGTTAATATCTGTGCAATTAACATTATTCTGACTATCTTTACTTGTTTCAGACGCCATCTTTATTTCCTCTAGCTAAATTTTTCATAAGTCTGAGTTTGATACGTCCCGATCTTAGTACGACTGGCTTGAAGTAAATGACATATGAAAAACTTACTTTGCAACAAATTTTAGACCCAGACAGTAGTAGGTTACGGAATTTTCACACACCATCAGTAATTTCGGTGTAGGCTTCTTTTTGCAGTGCATGAGAAGCAGGAAGCTCTAAAGGAGTGTTTCAAGATTGTTGTCTGAATTAGCGACCTCAAATAATGCAACTATTAATGAAGCATGAGCGTTGTTGGGCTTATCTTCAAAATCAGGATTTATGCTTTTGGTTAATATTTTTTCATTTTATCAAGCCCCAGTAAATGGAATGAGGATCTGTGGGTATTAGTGAGGGTAGCAGATCACAAAGTATCTGCTATAATAGGTAGCGGGGCTAGGGTGTTGGTAATGAATGATAAAGTTATCGACAATTTGAAGCGTTTAAATTTAATTAAGAAGGAGTTTGAAGTGAGTACCAGCTATAATAAGCGATCGGGGAATTAATGCAAGTAAGTAAAGGTATCAGGTATCATGTGGAGATTGATAAATATTCGTGGGATCAATGTTTTTACGTGGTTAATAAGTTAGAAGATCCTCTTACATTAGGAATGAATTTCATTAATAAAACTAAAATAGAAATATTTCCTTGGAGGCGAAAATTTAAACTTCGATTTGATAAAGCAATGGAATGTGAATTTTGGTTTGCGATAAATCTTAAATCCTTGGACGTTATCTATATAAAGGAGGAACTTATGGGAAAGGCAGTTGGTGTTGGGGGAAGTTGCTGGACAGAGAAGTTTAGGAGACTTGAGTTGTTTGATAAGGGTGTATCCGAATTTGCTTAGTAACAAATTATTTTTTCGTTTCATATTTCCAGCAAATAACATTCACGTGCTAGACAAAGCAGAAAGCACATTTATAAAACATTGGAATGAAAAGAACGTCAAACGTAATTAATATTACAAGCAGAAGCTGACCAATTCTAATTTTATATCAATGGCTCAGTTATCCGTTGCTCAATCTTTAAAGAAAATCAGTAGATGGAAACAGCGTCAACTAATGTCATCAAAATGAAATCTGTAAATGGACAAAAATTATTTTAGATACTTAGCAATTATACCGAATTTCGTTCGCGGTAACTCGATTGTTTTGATTTAATACATGGTATAAAGTTAAATTAATTTTCAACTTTTAAGGATTTTATAATATTCCAGATTCATTTTACATTGGTTTGTGGATTGAGATCTTTCATTTTCAGAATCACTTGCCCTTGTTGGACTTCTTGATCGTACGTCTGTTCGATGTTTGAAGGTTGCGTGAGCAACACAAAATTCAGGGATCCAGCAGGGGTCCATTCACAAATGCCGGCAAGGTTGCTTGAACAGCAAATTAATGTCAATTGCGCTGACTGATCCGAAAGCTATATTAAGATGTGTGGCATCACCTTTATTCAAAATAATGGTGTTCATGTTGATCAAGACTTTTCTAATATGGTTCCTCCACGATGTATGGTGTCTGTCAACATCTCCAACTAGAATAAATGGGGTACCAATTTGTTTGATTAGCTTTTCTATTTCGAATAGAGTAAATTTTGTTCCGTCTGGGATATATATATATATATATATATATATTGTAATGCGAATTAATTAGGCCATTAATTATTTGGACATAAAATTTGACTTGTTTGAGAAATCCATTCTAGCGTTCTGATTGAACAAAGCGACAATGGAAAAGCGAGCTCACTTGCTTTGTCTAAAAGTAAAAAATGGCGTATTCGCGCTAAAACTCGGGGGAACTAGGAGTCAGTTTGAAGAAAAACATCGTGAGGTGCAGAACAAGTAATACAACTGTTGGTGGCGGGACATTTCAGAGGACGGAACGAATAATACTAGAGCAGAGACTAGCCGTCGTTAATGTATTATTAGACAAAGTTGTGAATTTAAGACAAAGTAAAAACATTCACGGAAGTATTACCTCGTAAATATCGCTAAGTAAAAGCGGTTTACGTCTACAGCCAGCCAGGAAAGTCTAAGAGAGTTTACGTCTATAGCCAGTCAAGGAAGGCAAGCAGACATCAGATAGCTGACATTCAGGAGGATCATCCGAGTTCCTGTGAGCCTATAAATTTTGACTTCAATAGTGTAAAATCTGTGAGTTGACTTTTATAATCAGTTTATAATTTTGCAATAGTGTACTTCCGAAACCGAAAGGAACCAAAACTAATGATTAATTGTAAACGTAATTAAAGGATAGAGTCAGATTTCGTTCTCTTTTAATTGTCAATCAAATTTAATTTCTTTTCTTTTTAATTTATTTCTATCGACGTATTGTTTAGGTAAATGTGAACTGTTTGTTAATAAGATTTTAAAATCAATTTGTTGTGTCCATTATCAAATCCAGTCAAGGCCCTGAGAGAATGAGATCTCAAATTTTGATTTTGTAATCATCTTTTGTTGCCACAAAATAAATAAATATTTTGTTTGCTAATTTCGATCTTTTCATTGAATAAAAAGACTTCTATTTAATTATTACATAAATAGCGCTTCACGTGAGGCAAACTCTTTAAAAAAATTTAAATTAAAAATAAATTAAAACGACGTATTATTTGATTATTACATTTCGGCTTCCACAACGTGGGACAAATAAATTAACGCATTATTGTTGTTTATTACAATATATATTCTAATGAATAATAAAAGCGATTAAATTTGATTTAGTTCACGTTGAATCGCCAAAATGTAGGGGAACGGAGGGTAGTTTGGACCGGCGGGTAGTATGGGCCAATAAGTCAATCAACTATTTGCTAATAAATAGCAGCATCGTGCATAGTCTAGCCTTTTTCTACCTGCATAGCTCTGCCATGCGCAGAAAGATTGTTTACTTCAGTTCATTGTGCACAGTGTAAGTGATTATTGTTTGTCTGCGCGCCTTCAAGTTGCTGCCTGGAATACTTTTCATCGTCACCCTGAATCATTTCAGATAGGAATATACTTATGAAATTAAGGCTATTATTTAGTTTACTCAATTAATATAAGACACTGGTTGTTTCATTTCGTTTGCTCCAGCCTGTTTTTCTTGCAGCCATGTTTTCCAAATCAACGTGGCTCGGGTAGTGTGGGCCACGTAACGCAGGTTTATCCAAATTCTAGAACCATGTATGAAGAGATCTCCAGTTCCTTCAAAGCAACACCCTCATCACAACTTTCTGATTTTGGAAAAGTTTTAAAATAAATGTCGCCTCTGCCCTCCTGCAGAGAAAAGAGATTGGTGAGTCGGAAACGAAAGGCAGAGAGAAGCGAAATATTAACATCGACTCTAATAAAAAAAATGTTGACTGAAAGAGTGTCAGAAAATCAAAAAAAATAAAAACAGATAAGGAAATAAATAAAATTTTTGAGAAACAAACCAAATATAACCGTCAAGAAGAATAAAAATGAACAAATAAAAATGTTTAATTATGAAAATCCTACACCATGCACTTTTAAAGATAAAGTAGATGAGGAATGCATTTAATTCAGGGAAAATTATGAAGAAAACTGGATTCAGAGTAAAAATTGTTTAGGTTGTACACATGAACTCTGTGCGGGCATTGACGACTTGTTTTTTTTATTTTTGTGATCTTTGGAAGGTAAATAAATGATAATGTAAATGACTTGTAAAACATTATAAAATTATATGAGTATTAAACAACAAGAAAATATTTTTTAAATTTAAAAAACTTAATAATTTTGGGGTGGCCCATACTACCCGACTATTTTTTAAATATTCCTCATGTTAAAATTGTATGTGATGTTCGCTTCATTAATTGCTAAATATATTTTTAGTACTTAAAGAAATGTAGTTGAACAACGATTTAAATTACTCATTACCGATTTTAACCACAAATATTTTTTTAAATTTCATTTTTTTCTTAAGTGGCCCATACTACCCGCCGTTCCCCTAATGAATAATTGGATTAATTAAATCGCTCCACGTTGTGGAAGCCAAAAATGTAATGAATAAAAAAGAAAGCGTTAATTAATTAACAAACGAATTTTTATTGAATTATTTAAACAATTAATTTTTAGTTTTAACAAATTGATCATTCGTTCTGGAATAGTTTATTTTATTTTAACAGAAAGGATCGAGAAATAACTACTACTTTAAACTTTATGATATCATTTATTTTATTTAATAGAAATTTATAATATTTTCTCTGAGGTTAAATACATTTAAAGTTTCAAAGTTTAGTTTAGAAATTTAATAACTCTTCTCTCAGGGTCGTTTAGCTGGGTTTACAAACTTAATTAACTAGGTTTCTACTTACAAAAATGTTCGGCTGGTACCAGACTTAGATTCCTGGGCTCGGATACACAATTTACACTAAAAAGGTCAGGAATCACTGATTCTACACTTGATGGATCTTCCTCCGGGAATTGGATCTGCTGCACCCCCGGATCTTCAGCCAGACATATTGTTACACATTGTCTGTATGTGGAAAATGTTGATCTCAATACGCGTAAGAATCTTATTGTGGCGCTAAATATTTGATTATTCTTTGCAGTTTTTACAAAGTATCTCGCTGTCCAAACTTTATACTTGTTTTTAAAAACTTGTAACTTCCCTGGTTGAATTATACTCTGGGCCAAGCTGTTAGTTACTCTATAATTTTGCTCCCTCTCCCGACCACAATATCAGAGACTGCTCCAGACAGTGCTAGCGGCTCGCAACAAAGCCCGCCGACACATTGTTGTCTTCGAAGATTGGTACCGCTAACAATCCAATTATTAAAATTATTACTGCCCTCTAATTAGTATTACAATATATATATATATATATATATATATATATATAAATATAGGGCAACAAGCTAGATGTGGGTAATCCACATGGTGGCAACTCCCCTTAGAAAGGGGGGATGCGGAAGGGTAGAGGACGGAAGGAAGGAAGGCAAGGGTTAACTATAGCCCCCGGACTATATTTTAAGGATCCTACCCGGCAGTCGCCTAAAAGTGATGGAGGACAAACCCTAGAAAACCTGCATTAGGTAGGTTGGGCATTGGGTACTTGTCCCACGCCCTTCCAATGGCGGGAGAGGTGTTTGCTGTGGGGATGAAGCAATCCTCTCTCTTTGCCTCAACAAGTTTAGGAAGCTGATGACCGACTGTTCCAATGGGAGCTAAGAACAACTCTTACCCAGGATCTGTGACCCCGGAACATACACCTCTCAAAACCTCAGCTTGTGTTGGAGATGATGATTCTCTTTCCAGTTATTATTTCAACTGTGATCGCTTCTAATTAGGTGTTTAGTCGAATCTTATGGGTTGGCCAAGTTTTGTGTTTGGTGAAGATAGCTACACCACAACTGGCATTTAAGTAGTTTTCTCTGGGATTTTTTGCAAAGCATTAAAAACCTTTTAATTGGAGTAGGGTTTCTCTTTAAAATTGGTTTCCTGGATTGAAATGATGTGCCGATCAATGGAATCGTTATATATTTTTTTGTCGAGTTTTCGTGCTTGAAATACATTTACGTTTCATTGTGCAATTTTTGATAGATCTTATTTGAAAGTTAAGAATAGAGATCTGGGTCTGATAGATTTCAGTTTAGTAATATTTTAGTCTTGGTATACTATACTGGTCTCGTTAAGTGGTATGTAGAGGTTGATGAAGTCGTTTTTTACATCTAGTTGGAGTCTTACGGCCAAGGTTTCAAGGTTTGAGTTGGTATTTAGATTTTCAGATTGGATGCCAGATTTGATGAATGTTCAGACTCCTCCGCTAGCCTGTAGAGCCATGTGTTGGGGCTGGTGGTGGGCTGAGTACTCTGGTAGGTACACTGTATCACTGATTTTTAGCTTGGATTCTTTTATAAGGATTATGTCTGGGTTGACTTCGTCTACTAATATTTAGGAAGTATTTTCTTTTGTTCAGGACATTGAAGTTCCTTTGTAGAGTGATAATTAGGTTATTATGATATATATTACTGAATTTGATTCCCCGGTATTTATAAGGCTTGTTAGTTTGTGTTTTAGCTATCGCTGTGGAATAAAATAAAGCAAATAAAAATGGCACCCTAGAGCGGGCCCTGATATTAGTGTAGAAAAATGGCATACCTACAATTATGATAGATTATTTTGTGACAACTAAGGCACAATGAACCTTCTAGTTGTTAAAAATATGTATATAACCACAAATATCCTTTTTTGAGCTTTTAATATATTGCCATTTTCATCCCTGATTCTAGAATTTTCCATTAACTTTCAGGTATAGGTGACATGCAAAAAAACATTTACTAAAATATTTAATATCAAAAAAGTTTATTTTAAATTATACTATATCTGATTAACAGTCTTCATGATAGAGGTATAAATAATTTTACTGAATACAACATAGAACAATTTACATTTTATATATTTCTAAAAATGTTTTGAATAAATCTATTGAAAATATGTTTATACCCACACACACACATATATATATACAAAATTTATTTACAGAGATTTGTGAGTATCTGTATATTAAGCTTTGACACTGGCAATTTTTGCTTTCTGTTTTTTAACAAAATCCCTTGCTGTCTTATCACCTTGTCTGTTTTCTATAGCTCTCAATGATTTTGAATCTGTAAATAAAAAATTACATAACTTTAAATGAGATAATCCCAAAATATTTCTTATGCACATTTGGTTTAGATACTGTCATAGTCTGGAGTAGACATTTAAAAAATAATAATGATTTTTAAACACAAGTTAAATATTTACTGCAGTTATAAGTAATTTAATTTTCCTTAAGCGGGAAACTCATTGAAGCCCTGTGTTCAACAATAAATATGAACAATTTGAGTGAGTGTTTAAGTTGATTTCTCACAAACTAACATGAAAACAAGAAGTCAACTAAATGACATAATAGAGTACATTACTTTCCTACTGGTTAGTTATTTCTAGATTCATATTTTTTTAAAATTAGTAAATCTTTCAAAAAGGTATTTCACAGAAAACAATAAATTATTTTGTCAATTTCACATCTTTAATACGAAAAAGAAAGAGATCGCTGCAGGCTAACCTAAAGAGTGAGCGACACCATGTTGGAAATGATGGAGAATTTCAAAGCTTCAGAAGTCTAAGCCAGCTTCCTTTGGACAGAAGAGGGCTGTTGTCCGCCACAACTAGGTGGAGTCCTTTTCTGTCCTGAGAAAGGTGGCTTAGGCCCTTGAAAATGTGGCATGATTCATACTAATTAGGATAGCTGGCTTACATTAAATCAACAGTTGGTCCAGTCAGTTTGGACAGAAATAAATTTCAAATTTTGGAGAGCCTGAGCCTTTTTATCATCAAGATAGTTGGTCGGGTCAGATCTGCGTGCCAGCTGGGCATGAATGAATGTGTGTGTGAGTATGTATGTATGTATGTATGTATGTATGTATGTATATACATACACTAGTTGTGTTCAAAAAGTAATTTTCGTTTCTTGGAAAGAATTTTATTTATTCATCTTCATTAATGTTATCTCCTTTAAAATAGTCCCCATTATATATTACAGGTCTACACTTATTCCATGGCTACTTGCAATGAGCGAAACATTTGGGTAACTATATTTGAGAAAGTATTTACCTCTTTCAGTGATGCGCTTTAAAGCTTATCTTTGTAAAACAACAAACCCTTATGGTTTTATTTCTTTTTGGAAACATAAACAAGTCACCCGGGACATTGTCTGGCGAATATGGAGACTGGGGCATCATTTCAGTGTCGTTTTTTGCCAACAAGTTAGGAACAGTGTGAATTATCGTTTTCTTTTCTGGAATGTTTCATGCAAAGGGCGTTGAACTTGTGCGTAGTATTCCTTATTGATTGAACTTGTGTCAAGAACTCATTATGTACTATACCGTTAAAATCAAAAAAATCTGAGGATAACATGCATATTCGACCGCACTTTTTCGTAGTTTATTCGGTATTGGTGATCCAGAATGCCTCCAATCGGACGATTGAGTCTTAGTTTCGACGTTTCATCACTTGTTACGATACGTTCAAGTAGTTATGCTTCGTGGTTGGCTTCCGAGAAACTTCAATTCACCTCTGTTTTTGTTCGAAATTTTGAAATTTTATAAAATAAAACAGTAAAATAGTAGTATGCAGGTGGAAGTCGCTACAATCTAGGTTGTTCTGTGGAGGTCATTAACCTTTACAATGTGTTATTAGGAAACTTAATCTCTGTAGCGAATTGTGTGACTAAATTATATATTGTAACTAGTGGCGGCTCGCGCTATGTGCTCATGTGCTACAGCAAATACATTAATTTAGGAAGAAATAATTTTTCTTAATTTTTTAAGAACCTTCATAATAATTGTTTTTTTAACACTGCGAATCTATTCTTCGGATATCGAAGACTTTAAACTCCCCGCCTGGCGGCGCATCGCTCCTAAAGCAGCCAGCTGGACAGCCTGTGCTATTCCAGTTACAGCACCTGATTCGGCGATTTAGTCAAAACTACACATATACACTTGTGTGAGTTTAATTATTAGTTTTATTCAGTTAATTTTCCGTTATTAGTTACTAGTTATTATTGAAGGAAACCGATTTTGAGCTATACTCTTACTTCACTCCCGCCGATTTGTGTGACTTTCAAGTAACCTCGTAACCTTGGTATCTCCCCTCCCTAGTGATGTGTGTCTGCTATATCATAAGGACCCAGTTTTGTATTCATTATTTTCAGTCAGACGTAAATTTTTCATTTTATATAATCACGTTTTTTAATTTGATTTGCAGCAAATAAGTCGGCCAACACTAGGAAAATTTTCCACATTTTTCTATCCGAAACCCCCTAAATCAATTGATTTTCGTATTTTTCCTTATTTAATGTAACGAACGATTTCGATCTCTCACTAGTGAATGCGCCAAATCCCAATAATCTGAGATAGTTTAACAATGTGTTTTAGCCGATATCTCTGACGACAATGAGATGGACACGGGAACTCATTTCTCTGTGTTTTCTGTCTTTATAGACGGAGGACGTACTAAGTATCACTGATAGATTTGGGACTTAATTTCATGTAGGCAATCGCCTGCACGGAATATTAATACTTCCGTTAAAAAGGTTTTATAAATATTAGTCTTAATTCAAACTGTAATTCAACGATTTCATTTCGCCATTTGTACAAACTATAGTAATTAACGTTTATTAAAAGTAATAATACTAAAAACGACCTATCTACAAACAAAACGCGGATTGACATTTTTATAACAGCGAAAAAATTCGAAACGTTCGGCCACTTTTAAATCTGAATTAATCAATTTTTGTTTCTCTACTTTATAAAAATCCGTAACTTTTCTCGTTGAACCACACCACGGACGGATATAAAATTCCTCCATTCAGTAAAATTTGTATATTTCGTTTTAGTGGAATTTTGAAAAGTTTCTTCTTGTTTGTGTGGAAAAGTTAAATAGTTACATGTATTAATTTTCATTTGAGTGCGTTTATAGCGAGAGTACTGGTAAATTGAGTGAGTTCTAAGCTGTGTGTACTGGGAACCACTTTATGCAACATTATTTTGTATATATTGCTACAATTTATATAGAAACCAGAAATCCGAATTGTAAGGTTACAAATGTTAATACTTATACAACTGTTTAACAAATTTATAGTCAGCTTAATTTCATTCAAGTCATTCATAAAATGGTTAACATCAAATTTCATTTGTACCACGATTGTACCCAATCAGCCGACGTAAATATTGTATTTGTGTTAATCCAATTTACTACATTATATTCACTACAGTTTATGTTTTCTGTGCTTTTTTTATGAGAAAAGGTTAGTGGCACTCTAAATTTCATAATTTAATAAAATCACTTGAAATAAAAATCTCTATTTTTAATTTCATATGAGTGCTAAGCCAGGTAAGCAAACCTTAACAAAACTCTGCGTGAACTCCTTAAAGATTCTACAGCTGAGTCAAATTTAGGCAAACCTGTGCCCACCTTTCTGGTGAGTACTTGGACACATTATCCTACAGGTTTTTTAAAAAAATGTCAAGGCCCTTCTCCCTATTGGGAACAGTACTGTGGGGACGAATATTCCGTGTCCCCATGCGAGCAAGAGGGTCCCGTTACGCGTCCCGTTAGGGGATGCAAACAATGCTCCCCACCAAGTAACGGGACCCTACCGAGCACCTACAGCGTGCACACGGAGGGCGCATTCTGTTCCCGGCTCTCGCGCGACACATTACCTGTGCTTCCGGACAACGGCCAGAGTCGCACCACGTGGTGGAATAAAGTCTTAGTTTAGGAGACCAGGCTTATTACTCCCGGCTCCGGGAATCCTAACCCTGCACGAGTCTCTCCTATAAGTACAATCACATTTACAAGCTTATGGAGGCTTACAAAATTATCCACTCCACAAGGGAGCAATTACAAACTCGCTACAACTATTGGACTTAATAATATGTACATAGAAAGACAATATTAGTCCCTACAGAAAATGTAGGAGTAAATATAAATTTCAAAATGTTTTACAAATAAGTACAGTAGTTATGTTTAACTGCAGATATGAGATAAATGTACAAAATAAATTACCTAAATTACTTGGTTTGCCAATCTTTAAATGAATTTGTCCACATTCTTCAATATTTTCTCTCGCATTGTTTTTAATTTCAGAAAATGCCAAATATGCTTCACCAATTAACTCATTCATTCCCAAAAAATCTTGATCTTTTATAACAAACAGGACAATCCCATCTTGGATATTTATTTGATTTTTAGTAAGTGGGCTGTAAAAAGAAGTATCCAAATTAAATATAGTTACAGGTGTGACAAAATATTATAATTATTATTTATACATACATAGTAAATGTTTCATCAAACAAAGGGTAAAGAGTTTTTTTCTGGGTCTTTGTTTTTGGTTTGTTAACACCAAAGAACTTATCTTCAGGCAATAGATGAATCTTAACATAAGGATCACATGTACCTGCAATAAAATATACATAACATAAGTGAAAAACAATATTCTTAGATTATTCGGCTACAAGCAAAGAATAAATAAGAATTTTTTTAAAAAACTAGCTGAAATAAAAATAATATAGGTGGTGAGAGAAACTAAATATTTTAAAATTGAGAACAATATATATGTGGATATATAACTTAAATAGTAATACATACTTATTCAGCTGTTGCTAGGCCCTAAAATGGGAATTAAAAACTCTTATATGATAAATTAACAAAATGTTAAAGTATCCATCAAACAGAAGAAATTAAATACCACACAATGTTTCTACAATTCTTGTCTTCTGACTTTTGAATTAGTCCTCGAGGTTTAAAATTTTTCTATAGCCGACAAAAGAACAAATGATGACAGGAACATTGTGTTATCATTTTTCTATTGGCTACTGTGTTATATTTTTGTTAATTTTCATCTAGTACATAGGATTTTAGATTTTCAAATGCTAAGCCAATAATAATTTTGAACTTGACATCACAGTAGGGAGTACATCTCTCCCTCTCATTTCCTGTCAATATATATAAAAGTAACAATGTCAAAATAAAAAATAAAATTGTATGGAAATGAAAGAGACAGGTGGTGGCTTACATGAGATTGAAACTCAGCATCAACATTCAGGAACGGAGGAGGGTATTCAAATTTACATATACATTAGCCTCTTTCTTTGGGCAAGTTTTGATGTGTGTAAATTCAGCACACAGGCTGACTTATTGAAGAAGGAGGCTAATGATTCTGAAAATTTGAATTTTTCAGGATAGTACTGTAGGTCTGAAAATGTGCCGGCACACAGTTTAGACCAACTAAACTGATAAAGGAACCTCAGGTCTTCAAAAAATTTGTTTCTTATTTTGCATGGACCAACTCTGGATTTCAGATAAGTTAGATACACTGTCTTTATTTCCTATCCAAGGGTGTTAATTAATTTGACCTCGTCAAATTTTGCTTAATTGCATTATATATATATATATATATATATATATATATATATATATATATATACATATACATATATATATTGTAGTAATTAAAAGGCAACTAATAATAAATATTTAAAAACATTTTGGACTTGAATTGTTATTGGCAAACAGACAAATCACACAATCAATTGGACAATAATGGAAAAGGCCTAAGGTATTGCAGAACATGGCGCGCTGAGAGGAATGTATAGGGCAGTTGGCGGGGAAACATTGTAGGGGACAGAACAAATTAAAAACTTGAGCACAGACTAGACGTCATTAATGTATTACCAAATAAAGTTGTGACTTAATACAAAGTAAAACATTCACAGAAGTATTGCATCGTAAATACTGGAAAGTAATTGCAGTTTCATCAGAAAAGAACTTTACAAAATCTTCGTGGAGGAATTGTTCCAGGATAACATTGGTAAATTACTGTGGAGCAGAGCAGTCATCTAAATACAGCCAATCTTGCCAAATTTTAAAGTAAAGTGTAGAAAACCAATTCCTGATATTAAAAGTAAAGTGTGTGAAAGTGTCTGAACGAGGTAAAAATTGATTGTCCTGGTACCAGAGTGTGAGAGAGAGAGAAACTGTAAGTCATAAATCCATTCAATTATTATTGTAAACCTTTAATTATAGATAAAATCATCAGATTTCATTTTTTATAATATTGTGTATTGGCATAGATTCACAGTGATTTGATTGTTTAGAAAAAATAAAATAAATAACTTTTCTTTATTAAAGACCCTGTGAGAGAGAGCAAAATTTTGGATTGTACATAATAAATATTGTTAAATTCAATAAATATCTATTTTGTAACTTGAATTCTTTTGCATATAATAAATTAATGTGATTGTTTAATTAACTAAAAATCTTATTTATTAACATCTTATTCATTTAAAAGTTAAAATAATTTAAATTGACGCATCAACGTGTGGCATATTTTGATTTAGTTTATTTAATTGTACTTTCATTCTTATATATTACATTTTTGACACCTCCAATGTGGGGCACTTTTGTATTTAAATTTGATTAAAAATGTAAATACTACAATATATATATATATATATATATATATATATATATATATATATATATATATATATATATATTGTAATAGTGAGAATGTGACATTGTCAAAAATATTGGTATGGAAAGGATAGAGAGATAGGTTGTGGCTTACCTGAAAGTGAAGTGCGGTGTCGCCATGAGGAACTGAAGGTTGTTCTTCAAATTTTCGGAGGCTCTCAGCCTCCTTCTTCAGGAAGGAGTGTTACACCATTGTATCCAATTGAATTATTTTGACAATTTTGAAGAAAGCGCACATGCATCAAAAATATGTTATTTTACTGAATCCCTTCTTGGTGACTCCAACTTTTGATTTAAGGTAAGCCATATTTCTTTCCAATGTAATTTAATTATTTTGATAATGCCACAGTAACTCTCACTTGGGTCAGTAATAAGCTAGGTAGCTTAGTCAGTAAAGCCTCTGCATACAGAGCAGAAGATCCAGGTGTAATTCCCAAATATTTTTAGTCTTTCCTTTTTGCTTCCCTCTCTATGCTGTGCATAATTCAGCGCCTAACCTTCAGATTTCCTTAAAAATTGTATTCCCATACTTCTCCCATATTTATATTTTTCCTCAGTATCCAAAACAGTCACCAAATTAAGTTCATTTTGTTATATATATTGTAATACCTAGTTAAGAAGGCCATTATTTGGTTTATATTTCATCATATTTGTTTCACGGCACAGACTAGAGGTGGACGGCAATTATTTAAAATCTGTTTACCAACTCAGACTGGGAATCTTGGGTGGCTCATATTAAAAAAAAATGATGATTGACGGCGGATGAGTGCTCACCAAAGGGAGGACTATCATTGGGGGTCTTTAGAGGCTCTTAGATCTAATGTCTGATGGACATCGGAACAAAACCCCAAAGGAAAGATGACAACAGTTTTTTTGTTGACATCCAATTATAAAACAAGGAAATGTTTATCTAACAATATTGAGTATCTCTCTGAGCATGGGAAAGCAGGATGATGTCCGAATGTGGGAAATCAAAACTGTGGGAAAAAGGAATATTCTGGAGAAGGGGAAACTGATAAATAAGTGAGTTTGGAAGCCAGAGAAGGAACAAGTTAATTGGGTGCCAGAGTGCAAGGAAGGAGGATGTGTTAGTTGAAAGGTGGATCTTGAGGGAGGCAAAGGGTTTAGTTGGATGCAGTATTAGTTGAACATCAGAATTGAACTCTGTTTGGTGAATGTGGAAAGATCCTGAACATTTTAAATAAGACAAAATGCATTGGAATTGTCAATCTTACTAGAAAAATTGATTGGTGGCTGTGGGCGAAATATCCAAACGAGTAGTCAGAAGTCTGGAGTTTGGATACTGAAAGGATAGTGTTGTGTTGTGATACGTGTGTCAGTAAAAAATGTCAGTGTAAATTTTATGCACAGAAAGGCCGAACCCAAAAGCATAAAACTAGTAAGTAGCGATTTAAAATAAATAATTTTGTGAACTGTAAATTAAAGGTGAAAGGTCAGATTTCGTTTCTAGTAACTTCAATAAATTAAATTTCTATATTGTATAAAATAATTTCAAGTGTAATTGGATTTTGTTCTTTCTATCAGACCTAGTGGAGACCCTGAGATTTTGAGTTTCAATCTTTGTAAAAAGAAAATTAAAAAAAAATTTCTTAAATGCCACAAAAGGTAAAATTAATTGTTAGTTAAGTTTGATCTAAATGTGGTGAAATAAAGTAGAGATTTAAATTGTATTTTGTGTGAATAAATTTGTTTTGTTTTGTTAAATTTTTGTTTAATTTAAATTCCCTTCAATAAATATTTAAAAGTTGGTTATTACAACGTGGGGCAAATTTAATTAATTAAATATTTAATTGTGGTTATTACAATATATATATGTTGTAATAATTGGTAATTAAGGCATTGTTTTAATTGAGAAATTAAATTGTAGCAGACACATTATTGGTAGCAGTAACCGTCACTATCAACAGATCGACAATGAAAGGAGAGTATTGTTGAATAGTGGGGAGATGAGCTACGCGCTCAAAATTACGAGACGAAGTTACAGTTGGGAAGTTAGCAGAGAGGAGAACAGATCAGATCAAAAATTTTTAACAGTAGGGCAATGAGCGGAGAGGAGAACAGATCAAAAAGTTTGAACAGTTGGGCAGTAAACGGCAAGGTGTAAAGATCAGCAAAGTCTAATTTACAAAAGTTTTACAGTTGGGAGTTAGAAGCAAGAGGCGTGAATTAAAAGTCTAATTCACGAAAGTTTGAACAGTTTTGTCAGTCAGCAGCGAGGACTAAAAGGTCTAATTCAAGGAACGAGAGAATGTGTTCCAGTAATAAGTACGCTATTACATCGAATTGCTAAAAGGAAAGCAATCTTCAGTCAACAGACAAAACCAGTGAGTTGCATTTTCAACACGACTCACGAGATCTACAAATCCAGGTTGCAGTAAATCATCGAGAATCAACCAATTCATTTTAAACCAACCGACAAACTATGTTATTTAGAGTCTGTGAGTAATTAGAATCTGTGTAAATCCCACCATTGTGCTACGAAAATTTAATGTGAATCCTGGGCTGCCGTAAGTAGAAAGAAAATCTTAAAATTATTGTAAACTGTTTTAAAAGATAAACGTCAGATCGTTCTTTAATTATTGATAAATTGAAATTGTTTAAACTCAATCTTTTAGTATAAATTTATTCATTAATAAATTTCGTCTATGTTTAGACGCATCGATTTCCTTATAAAGTAAATGTAAATTTTGTGTTCTTTGATTGTTTAAATTCTGCCATTATCAAACCCAGTTCAAGACCCTGAGATCCCAATTATATTTTGTATTTTGAATAATTGTTTAAATTTTGTTAAATAAAATTTGTTTTGTTTGTAAAGTAAATCTTTTCATTTGTTAAGCACCTTTTAATTATTACAATATATATAAGCCCTGGACTCAACATCCTTTAAACAGTGCCCTTCCTACCTGCCACCTCTACTTGCACAAGTCAATGTATGTATGCTTGAGCACGCTTGTGCATGTATGTGTAGGCATATAAATGTGCATTAGTATGTGGGTGCATGAATGTGTGCATATATGTGTATGTTAGTATGTATACGTATGTACAAAATTCTATGTATGAATGATCACAATCAGAACCTTTCCCACGCCAGAACCTTCCCTTGAGAGAGAAATATAGTGGCCTGGTGGGGTATTATTTGTTTATGGGCTACTAGCTGTGCGGCAGTCAAAACTCTGCAGTCTGCAGCTGGCAGGTACACAGAATGGTGTAGGACTCTTTCCTGAAGGAGGAGGCTGAGAGCCTTCGAAAATTAGAACTACCTCTGGTTCTATATGGCTACACCATACATCATTTTCAGGTAAGCCACAAGCTATCTCTCATTCCTTTCCATACCAATATCACAAATATTTTTGACAATGTCATTTCCTTACTAATATTTTATTTATATATATATCCTTACTAATATTTTATTTATATATATAGACACACACACACACGAGTGTGTGTGTGTGTGTGTGTGTGTATTAAACACATTGTTTCCTACCTGAAGGAGGGCAACTGACTTGTCCAAAACTTTGAAGAACTTCAATTATGTTTTAGTTTTGTACTTGCTATGAATATTTTTATATGGCAATATGCTATTGTATTAATCATAAAATTAAAGGAAACCAACCATTTGAATCCATGGGTTTCAGATTCCTAGCATTCATTATTTGTATTTTCAGTATATCTTCTCCAAACAGTGCTCTGACTGTAATCTGACCAAAATTGGAATCTTCCATGGCATTTTGCTCGTTTAATCTTTCGATGTAATATTGATGTATCAGTTCTGTTGTTTCCATTCCATGCAATTTTAACATTGCTTCAATTTGTTTAAGAATTTCTGAATTCTTAGAGTTCTCATCTTGCCTGAAGAATCCCACAAGAATCTTCAATGTACCATGAAGGTTTGCAAAAAATGAGGGAGGTCTTCTTTTCTAAAACATTATTGGCAAAATTAAAGTGTTATCTAAAGATTCAATTTTGTCATCAAAATGTCAGCAAACATACCTCAAGGTTATTTTCAACTAAATTATACATTATACGAGACAGATTTTCCCATATAATTGCAAGAATCCTGTCAAAGTTGTCTGCATTTAATTCAGAGTGAAGGGTTACTAAGTTATCATCCAGATACTTCATTAATCTATCAACACTGTTGTTCTCTTGATTTATAAGTTCTGCTCCCTCCAATAGAAATCTATTAATTGCAGGTACCATCTGAAATAACAAGACATATTACAAGTTCTTATATAGTGATGCATGATACAATTTTATATTTACATTCTTTAAAGTGCACATAGCATTATTATCCTCCAGAAATATCCATCTGCTCCCAGACATTGAATGTCAGCAAAGCAAATTATTTACACAATTGTATTCAATGAAGAGTTCCAGAACTGATAACTATTAAGATGGTTTTCATTATGAAATTGTTGGCAATGGTGCATGTATATTTGGTGTATAAATTATTGTGTGTTGCATTGTCTATAATAGAAAAAATTACCAGACAGTGGAACAAGGAAGAGAAAAGGAATCCTAGTTTCGAACAGTATAAAACTCTTGTCTTCAGGGAAATGGGTATCACGACAGTCCAAATACTGTTTACTGAAATGTTAGGCTAGGCATGGAATGAAGTTGAGCTTTTATAGTCCAGGAACATAGGCTGTGCTTAGGGGTGCACTACGTTTTATATTGGTCAATGGTGGGGAGTTTGACTATGGATAGGGAATGAGATATTTGTTTCTCGAGGAAGTGTGTAGGTTATTTTCTATTTATGAAAGCATTGAGCATCCAGTTGGCGTAGGTGGCCAGACTGGATGGTGGTACCATTATTAGATATGAGTTATTCAAAGTACTTTTCCAAATTTTATCTGACAAGCAACAAATTTAAATATTATTTAAATTAAGTAAATTTACCTTGTCTGCTACAGTTTCTAGTAACTCCAATATTTTGTTTCCAACAGTATCTACTGCATTATCAATTACTAACTTAAGTGTTTCTCTGCAATGATCAGCAGCTGTTTGGCTTCTAAAATTTGCCATAGATGTAATTATTTCTTCCATTCCAAGCTCACCCACAAAAGGTTCTATTGATTGCCTGACATAATCAATATTGTTGATAGCCAGGCACCACTAAAATTAAATTATTTGAATTAGTTTATATAACATGTAAATACAAACATTTAATGCTAAATTGTAATTACCTCATTTGTAACTTCAAACTTCTTTTGGTAAACATTTTCAGTTTCTCCCAGACCTTCAACCTTTTTACTCATTTCATCTGCATAGTAAACTGAACACCTACAAATATCCTGAAATATAAGCAGAATATTTCACAGATCTATTATTGTTTATACTTACTATATGAAATTAAGTTTATTATGAAATATTTTCCTTGAATAACTACAATACTTTGTAATTACTAATTTAATGATAAAGTAAAATATTGTTTGTTAGAAAGTAAATGGAATTTTAGGAATGGAAATGAGAAGGTAAATAAGTGAATTATTGGTAACTAACTAGTCTCTCACTGTGCAATAATGAACAGCTGCTTGAATAAGTATTGTTCCACTAGTCATGTCATACCTTTCTACAACTATGAAAAAATAAATATTTTTACTAAATTATTATTTAATATTGTGTACTTACATCAATAATTTTTGCTACAAAAGAATATGAACCCTCCACATCTGGCCATGATAGCTGTTTCCAAAATATTTTTATCTGAAAAAAAATCATCATAAATTACAACTTATCCTCAACCTGATATGATTCATCAACAAAATTTCATTGATGTATTACCTGATAAAAGATTGCTAAAGTATCTACTGCTGAAGAGCTGTATTTGACTGTGTTATCAACTGGCTCTAATTGGTCTAGTTCAACAGCCTTGTTTATTCTTTGAAGAGCCTTATACTGAGCAATTTCTAGCCATCGTGTAACTCCAGAGTAAAACCAGAAATGAAAATTCTTGATTTTCAAACTTTCTAGTTCATTTGGACATAACCCCACACCCAAACTGTGAAATAAAATTATTTATAATTTTATATCTGACAAAAAAACTAATATTAAATCTATAAAAATCAAGTTGGGATTCTCTCTTACACTGAAAACCGTTGAAGAATTAAGTACAACTCAAATAATTTTGTTCCCTTGCTAAGAGGATCATCATCTTCAATGACATTTCCCATTCTTTCATTGAACCATACTGGTTTCAAGTTCTTGCAAACATCTGTGACTATTGGCTCAACTAGTTCAGATATCTAGAAATATTAATAGTAATTTTCCATGATTAAGTATATCAATATTTTAAAACTATATTTGAAAATTTTAACAATGTATATTTAGTGTACACAATTAAATGTTTAGTTTTCATGCTATAGCTTTTTGTGTAAAATTATATAAAAAAAATTTTTTTTCTTTGTTCATTGGAAGAAAAAAGGCTAATGTGTATTATAAAAACAAAAACATTTGTAGTTTGTCTCACTATTTTTGTAATTCATAAGTCTAAATTAATGACTAAAAGTGAAAATAAAAATTGGACAAATTGTTAAGAACATATGAAGCAAAATATAGGTACGATGCCATCAATGAAAAAATAGTGTAAAGTTGCTGTGCTGAGTCACTAATCTAGATTGGCGTTACTGCAATAACATAACTATTATAAGCTCATAAACAGATTACATAGTTAATTTCTTATTGAAAACTATAAAGTTTCTGTACAAAGAATGAATTCTATTGAAATACAAATACATCTATTACTAGTACATTGGTAATTATAACATCAAAAAATGAGCACATTGAATTTATAATATTTGTATATTACTACCAAAATGTATATGTACAATAATAGTTTGAAAATGTGCACCATATTAGTAATAAAATAATTGAATACTCTATAACAATATAATATAAATTAAATTTCCTTATAGTTTTGATATTCATCTAATATGTTTTAGAAACACAATATCATTACTGACCTTTGTCTCATATAGCCTGTATAAAGTTTTGGCATAAGGTAACTCCAAATTTCTGAAATGAATAAAGAAATTAAGTTACAGAATAATAAACCCACAACAGTTCAAACTATTAAATATATATAATATGCTGGCGAGCATACAGTTCAGACCTTCTTTCCTGACGAAGGGGCATCAGGCCCTTGAAAATTTGAAATATTAGTTTCTGCTCAGCCAAACTGGATCACCTGTTGATTTCAGGTGTGTATATATGTATATACACTATCTATCCCTCATCTAAGTAACTATTTGTACATAATAAAACTGTCTATATTTGCCTGGTCAAGAACTTGACCTGGCGGCTAAGATGTTTTAGGCGTCTGTGTACTGAGCAGATCATGCAGGTTCAAGTACTGCCTAAATCAAATATTTTCAGTCTTTCCTACTTCTGCCTTCCTTCTCCATGCTTTTCTTTGTGTGTGATTCTGAGCATATGAATTAACTTAAAAGAAAAGTGTAATCCTCCTATTCATTTCTATCCTTCTTCACTATCCAAGATTGAATGTGACTCCAAATCACCAAATTAGTTCCTAACATTATATATATAGTCCACAGCCAGGTAGTGCATGGAATGGTGTACTTCCTGAAGGCTGAGGGCCTCCAAAAATTTGAAGAACAACCTTCAGTTCCTTATGGTGACACCACACTTCACTTTCAGGTAAGCCACAGCCTCTCTCTCTTTCCTTTTCATACCAATATTGCAATTATATATATATATATATATATATATATATATATATATATATATATATATATATACATAATATATTGTAGTAAATTAGACTTTTGAGTTAATAGAGATTGATGGCCACTATTATTGAAAATATCATAATTATAAACATTACTTACTCCCAAATAACTAATATTGAACTAAATATTGATTTAATAAATCTTTACAGTTCACGTAACATGTTAAATCATTTCACAAAGAATTTTGAAGCTTCAAATTTTCGGCTCATTTAACTAACCTTTCATTTAAATCTATACTTAGAACAGTTCTGGTATTTGATTGATTACAGAAATTATGTGTGATGATAATAAAAATATTGACATTTCCTCTTACACACTGAAAGTGACAACTGCTAAATTCGAACAATGCTTGGTATCATTCATATTACAATAGTATTGTAGTAGTGTTGTTTACTTACTGCTGGAATATCTTGTCATAAAATTCTATAGCTTTTTGAAGATCTGTTCGTACTAGCTGCACAACTTTGATGACATTATTTAACCTTGCATCTTCAGAAGAATCATTTGTATTGTTAACATCAAGAATGTGAAGATACCTAAAGAAAGACAACAATTAGATAAAGACTTTATATGTGTATTTCTACAATACACTTTGAAGAGTTTCATACCAATCAGCAGCACCCTGGGTAACTGCATCTCTAACGGTGCCAAGTATGTCACAATTTGGCGTGTCTATACTATTTAACAACCATCCATAAACAGAAGAAGGAAATAAATCAATGCCTTCAGGTGGCTCAAGTTTCCTCAATTGTGATAAAATACTGAAAAATAAAAATATTAGAGAACAAAGGATTTCCCGGTGTAATATAAACAGTTTTCAGGTGAAAACTCAAGAACTGTTTATGCAATATAAAACTTATTGGTACTGATAGGAAAAATATTTAGGCTTGCATAAAAATAAAGTTAGTTTTATTACCTTAAAACAGACGAAAGCTGGTTGACTGTGTTTTTGCAGTTTTGACTTAACTTACGTATTCTTCGTATAGCATTCAAGCAAGATGGCAGTAGTTTCTTTGCAGAGTCCCAAAATATTTTTATCTATGAAAAATAGAATAAAAATAAATGTTTCACTCAAGGACTTTTTTGAATTAATCTTTTCTTTAATTGATACAAACATTGTTAATAAAACTACTTCAATCTTGAATAATTAATGTACGACTTACATTTTCATCTGAAAGGAAACCTTGTTGTATTGGCTTTACCAGTTTCTCCAGTAACAAAGAGAAGAGCTTAAAACTAAGAGGATGGTCAACATGAACACTAATATATTCTGCCCATTGAGCTAGTGCAACATCGATAGGACACATTCCACATTGTCCCAAGTGTTGTGTTAAAATAGTTTGAGCACGATCTTGAAATGAGTCACACCAGTGATATGGTTCCACCTGTAAACACATATAATCTTATGTTTATCCAAGTTAATTTTTGAACATATAACAATAATAGATCTATTAAAATATTACATTTTCTACATGAGATGAAAATTGATAAACAAAGAAACAATGAAGTAGCCAATAAACAATATAATTAGGTGATATAGTAAATACCAGGGATATTTAGTTTGTTATCTGGTTTGTTAGACAATTAGATATTATAATATTGTTTAACTGACAAAAGCAACAAGGATCACAGAAACCTTGGGTGGTTTATAGTTTATAATTTAATTTGGTCTGTTTATTGGCTACTTTAGTTATCTTTAAGTTAATGATTCTATTGTGTTTGTATTTTTTTCATACAAAAAAAATAAACTCCTAATCCCGAGATGATATATCCTGCTTCTAAAAGGAATGTAATGAAATCTATTGTGCTATTAAAATATTCCTGACATACAATTATATCAATTCTAAATTTTTTTAACCAACCAGTGTTTTCAGCTAATAATTTAATTTCTACCCAGTTCAAGGTCTACTGCAATATTACTCATTGATAAATGTTACCATGTCCAATTAATGTAATTCATTGTGATACAATTGTATTCATATTTATAAAACTAAAACTAAAACTGCAACATGCAGGATTCATTAATAAATACTCATTGTGTTAAGGCTGATTTGATAACTATCAAAGTAAAAAGGAATCGTTCAAACTATAAGATGAAGGTTAACTAAATTAACTTCAAGGAATGCATAATAGATAAGGCAGTGGATGGAACTAAATATCTGTCAATAACAACCCCTCCACCGTAATCATGACAGCTCAATACATCTTTACAATGTTTCATAACTTGCAGAACATACTCTTCTTGATACTATTTGGCCATCCACTGTATCAGTTGTTTCATATGGAAATTTGTATAACATTAATGGTAATAAGTTGAAGAAAGTCTGAAATAAATGTGAATAATTATTTCAGATGTTTCACATCTTTACAACTGAGAAAGATACTCCAGTATCTATATAAAATAACATTTTAAGATAACTGGAGTGTAATCTGATTGTACAGACGTGGATAGAACTAAATATACAGCATTAGTTTTATAATTATTTTTCTGATGGCATAGATTTGAATATTTTCCTCAAATAATACTCAGATGCATTTTATATTTGCTTGACATACAATAAACATTAGAATTATTAGTAGCACATTTATTAAGTTTATTTAATTATTTTACCTTAGCATCTTCTAGTTCATGAAGTAATAATATTCTCAGCAGATGCCTATGTTCTTGAAATGCAACTTGAGAATTCTTTTCTGAACTGAAAGAAAGTCTAATTTTAATATCTCCTTGCTTCTTCCCTTTATTTTTTCTTTCTAAGCCACACCAATATAGCTGCCCAGATGCAGGAATATTCTGTAAAAAAAATTAATTTTAAATCATTTTTGGTATAGCTAGTTTGACTTTAAGCTATGAAATATTACAACTTTCTTATAATGAATAGTTCAATATTTTCAGTCAATCCCAGTAACTATAAAAAAATTGAGAAAAGGTTGGGTATTTCATTTGTTTTTTTCCCCCACTTGTATATACACTTATTGTGGCCAGAAGTTAAAAATAGAGTATTCCAATTCGAAAGGCATCAAAAACAGTTTCTAAGGCCTAAAAATCACAAACTTTTGCAAGTCTTGTCAGTTTTTTGATAAATAAAGCTAGAAACATTCAATTGAAAACAATAAAGAGAATAAAATTCTATGTCGAATGGCATATTTGAATATGAATTAGGTTGAATAATGTGACAGAAATTGTTCACCAAATGTAGGATTTTTTTATACTTTTTGTAAAAACAACCCTTCAGTTTATTGTATTTTTACTGCTAAAATTTTCAAAAAGGTCTCTCTCACAATAATTTTTCATAGAAAATTTTTGGAGAAAATTAATGCGCTAAATACATTGAAAACCACCGAAAATACATCCATTTTTCTGGCTTCCTGTGGTCAGACCGGTCATGGTCCATTTTGGCATTGCGGATGAGTGTTGCCATTACTTGTTACCATACTATTTATTTAAATCAAATGAATTTAAATTTTTATTCTTCTGTTAAAATAAATTCAGAAATAAATCTAATTCACATATCTACAGTAATTAACTTTTTCCTCAGTTGATTAACTTGATGTAGGCCCACTCCATTCCTGGATCTCTATTACAATTTCAAGAAAAAAGTTATATTTAACTAGACTTATAAATTATATATTAAAAATAGTTGTGTGGAAAATATTCCATTACCAACATAAGATCTTACTGAAATCATGTCGACTCACTTTTAATGGTATATGCACACTTCCAACTAATTCATTATCATGTTTCCCTGTTGATGCTGTAACTGCAATTTCTTTCATTAACTTTCTCAAGCCTCTTACTCCTTTTACCTCTCCTATCTTCATCATTTTCTCTCTTACAGTTTCTGCTGGATCAAAGTCCCTGTGGCAACAATGATAGTAACACTTTACATTTATTGAAATTGAATAAATTAACAAAAAAAACAGCAATAGAATTGCTGGCCATTTTTATAGATAATTTTCTGATGTTATATTCTTTAAATCAAGTTCAATATGTATAAAATGTAAGATGTATTTACCAAACTTCAACATATAATATATCTTCTGATGGGTTGTCAACGGGTCTGTAACAAAGGTTTTAAGTAAGAAATTTATATCTCACATTATGGCTGCGAAAGATTTATTTATATCTTCATCATAGTTTAATGTAATAACTCTACTTACAATGAAAAATGTTCTTCCCAAACAGGACATAATGTCTCAGACTTAACTGAAGTGTTGTATCGATGAGTGTTTGCTGAGTTCAGGTACAAAGTGCAGAATGGATCACTTAAGCCTGGTTAAAATATTTGTTGTTACATACTGCTTTTAACTAATTTTCGGCATTTAACTGTACAATAGTATTGATATTATGTTAGCAATTAATTGACTTATACACTTACCATTAGCATCCTTTGGTGTTAAATCTTTGGCTTCAATCACTTCTACATTCAACAAAATGTTTGGTGCCTATGGACAAAGTACAAAAAGTAAGCATTATAAGTAATGTTTACTTCAAATACATATTTGTATAAAATTTGAGGGATAATAGAAGCACAGTTGGAGTGTACGATGGCAAATGGTATTTTGTAATAAATAGAAGCATATTGACAACAAATGGCTGTAGTTAACTCATTAGACAAGGACAGAAACACATTATAAAATTATATGGTTAAGGTAATTACTTGCAAGTCATAAGGTTCACATCTTAGTGATTTAAAAATTTAAAGTGCTTTTCTAGTTCAAATTAGGGGGAGGGAAGAGAGTTGTCTAACAGATACCATCAGAGTTTGAATTTGAAACGGTTTGGCCAGACAGCACAACATTGAGGAAGAGGCTCAGGACCTCGGAAATTTGACGTGTTCATTACTACCAAGCCTGATGACACCAACTATGAATTTAAAGTAATTCAGCCACTCTCATGAGAATCAGTGAAAAAAAATATGATGATGACCAGAGTTTTAGGCAGTAGAGTGCATGAAAACACTAATACTGTGTGACAATTACAACATTTAAGTATAAAGAAAATTATATTTTCTTATGCATTAAAATTACTAATTAATTTTTACAAAATCTCTAAGTTAATGACAGGGGACAGGAAAATAAAAGTTTCCCTTTCAATTAAACAAAAAAGTTGACATAGAATCTGCTACTTACCTCTTTTGATTGAGCCGTCTCCAATAGTTGGGAATGCTTCTCACTATCTAATCTAAATGCTTCTTGTAAATAGAAAAATAGAGCTTCTCTTTCTTCATTTGTAACGTCAGACCCAACGGTATGTAGCAACTCATACAGAATTTCTGAGTACAGTTCCTCAATCTAAAATTTTTTAAGATATCAAGTCTTTATTTTTATAATATAACAAAACTGTTCTAAAGGTTTATTCTATCTGGGAGTGATTTACAACTCATATACATATATATAAGCTAATTTATTAGTAGATTTCAAAATTTAAAGAACATGTCATAGTGGAAAGAAAAACAGCTCAGGCAAATATTTTAGAATAAATTATAAATGTTAACTGTATGTTGGAAGTTGAAATTTACACAAACAATTAAAAAAATTAGCAATTATTCAGTACTATAGTGGACTTGTCCCATTGCATGACAGTAAATATGGTATCATAACCATTTTTTCGTGATTTCCTTCCTCGTATTTTATAAACTCATGTGGAATAAGGCAATGACTTCTGTCCGGAAAATTCTGATCTTTAAGTGTATAAAAATCATCAACATATAGTTGCAAGATTTAATTGAAATGAAAATAATATAAATTTTTAAATCAGTTGCTTATCTCTCTATTTTGCAAGGAGAGTATTTATTATCATCTAATTCTAATACAGTAAATAAGCAAAATAGGAGAACTAATAATAATTAGGTAGTGCCAATAGAACAGAAAGCATTCGATCAGATCTCCCCCCCCCCCCCCCCCCAACCTTTCCCATTGTGCAGGCATAGAGTTAGTCAATGCGAATATAAAGTAGCACTCAACCTTTTGCTAATCATTTCGTTGAAAATTAATAATTGATGTTTTTACATCTTTGTTGTGAATAACCACAAAACAGCACCCAAGTTTTTAATCAGAGGTAACTGAGAAAATTCCGTAATAATTTACTTTTATAAGTTGCAACTATTTTAACTAATGGTGAGATTCATAAAATTATGCTAGAGGAAAGAGCATCCATCGTCAGTGGCCAAACTTGTGGTGCCAAGATCTAAATCTGTAACTTGCATCCAGTTTTTGCAACTTTCACACCGTTCTCATTCTTCCTTATATCACAACACTACACTTATCTCCATGCTTACGATCTCTAATGATGGTGTGGTTCCTGTCACCCTATGCTAGCAGATCAGTGGATTCCAGGCATAGGGAGAAGAAACAATTGCCGGGTTACACATAACTCATATTTTTATTAGTGTCAACCAGAAAGTAAAGTTGGAACTAGAAACTTGAACCCTAACGCGATTTATTTGTGCCGAGTCTTACAGTCATGCTCTCCAGGTAGAGCGTCGTCTGTCGCTGGAGTGCCTCCTTTTTGACGCCCCTGAAGACGTTCGTGGGACGTCGAATGACGGGTCCGCTCGGTGCCATCACTACCAGTGGTTTCTGTTCATGACTTCGATACACTGACGCCTCTCGACGATGCTCTCCGCCTCTGCCATTTATTTATAGGTGCCATTTGCGTAACACTCTTGTTTGAATCCCTTTCGACTTGAGTGGTCGAGGCGAAATATGAACGATACGAATACTTTTCTGATAAGACAAGACCTGCGATTCTGACGCTGGAATTTGCCAAATGCTATTCTTGGCGCCGGGCCTGTCTCCAAACGCAACCAGGTGACACGAGATTCCGCCACCCCCCACTACCATTTCTCCATTAAGTCACGTTTCTCTGTCTAGCACACTAGACTATCAAAATTTTAATTCTAACATTTTATAAAAAAAAATTACTTATAAATAAATCGCCTTGAGTTAAGGAAATATGTTTATTAATTAAATAAATTTGTCACGTTTCGTCCTCTTTTAGGACCTTTTGGTTGGAAAGCTTTTATAATTTGGTATATGTCATGCGTAAAATTTAGATTCAAGGGTTTTCTGCCTTGTCTGATGCAACCAAATTAATTATTTATTTATATTATTATAAATGTAATTTTTTTATACATTATTAAAAATGTTATTAATGTGAATGATTACTTTTCTTCGCACGTTTAAGGACAACAAAAATAGGTTTGATTCCTAGTTCTGCATAACATTACTTCAAGTTATTTACAAATTAGGAATCGTTCCAAACTCATTAAAGTAACTCCTCGTTTAAAAGGCCAATGTCGCACGTTGCTCATCTCCACGCCTTTATAAATATTGACGAATTTTTATTATGCATTGTGTTGAATATATCCTCGCAGATTAAGTTACAGCTGAAAAATGTTTATATTAGCAGAATTGAAAATAAATCACGGGTGCAGATAGCCTCTGAGAACTGTTCTCTCGCAGACAAAACCTTTCTGGAGGGACGGAGAGGGCTACCTTTGGGGATGCCTTTTCCTCTCTCCGTTTTTAAAACTAAGGTTCCCACAAGCCGAGACACCTTAGCCTGTTTAGAGAGGTGTATGTTCAGGGATCGCACACCTTCTCTCCCGTCATCCGAAGGACGTAGTACAAGTACCAAATGCCCGACCTACCTGATGCAAGTTTTCTAGGGTTTGCTCTGCATCACTTTTAGGCGAATACCGGGTAGGATCCTTACATTATATCATAGTTAACCCTTGGCTACCTTGCTCTACCCTCCCGCATCCCCCCCCCCTTTCAAATCCCTTCCTATGCTATTACCCTCATGTAGCCTGTTACTCTAAAAAAATCACTGCAAAAAAGTCATTCGTTGAAATAATGTAAAAGTAATAGGAATATGAAGAGGAATAACCATCGTTGCACGACAGAATGTAGCAGTGAAAATGAAAGTATCGGACAAAAATCCTTAGTGCCCGTTTTGTGAAATTAATTACCTCAGGTAATGTAAAAATTTCATATTTATTACTATGACTCGTTTATACAAACGTCAGCATTTCGGCGATTTATTTGACAACTTTATTTATCTAACGTAAATTTCCAACAATTATAGCGGCTCTCATATATGAACTTAAGTATATACTTTCTGTATCCTTCTGAATATTATATAAAGTGTAGACTGACACTAAATTAGAAATCAGACTCGATAGTACAAGTAATTAGCGTTCAAATCAATTTGGATGGTAGATAGTGTGGTATGATCGTGTCCGTCGTTTATAATTTCCGGAGGATAAAATTTTTCATATTCCATATTAACATCAGATACAAAGTGCGCACAAAATGAAACAATGATTTGCTTTCGTAAACGCTGAGAAAGTGGATTCGTAGGGACAGTTTTTTGTTTTTTTGCGCAGCGGGTGGTCAGAGGAGCTGACGGGGCACATTGGCGTAGGGAGAGCAAAGAAGCAGTTGGTAAAACGGACTGGACTGTCGTAGAGTGAGGATCGAGTTGGCAAGGTAAGTCTGGATGCAGACAAAATATGCTGTTATACTGATCCAGATGGTTAAGGATTGCAGAGCTTCAGATCATATAAGTTCTGTAGGCGACGAATTGCAACGAGCCTGCAGAGGAAGTCGTATGGCTAAAACTGACTGGGCGATTGAGTATTTTCTGTAGGAATCAAGAGTAAAAACGCCTCTTGCCATTTCCCGAAGACACCGGCTGATCTTTAAGTAAGCAAATCCCGCGGTTGTCTCATTACATTTCTAAAAAAATTTCAATTATCATTTTCATGCTATATTGTTTTGCTTTCCATCCTGAGATATTTATTATTTCACAGTGCGCACTTTGTATATGTGAATGAATTGTGTAATATTTTGGCATCATTAACTAATTATTTACGTAGTCTATAGTCTTACTAAACCACCTTACCACGATAGTCACAAAAATTATAAGTGACGTTCAAGGGAAATATTAACGTACCCCTGTTGAAACAAGTTTGTCTTCGTCTTTAAAGTTTTAAAAATTAATATTTTCTACAGATTTTCATTCGCTAATATTTATTTGGTTGCAATTCCTATTAAGTAATATCAACCACGTTTTGTTTTAGAAGTTATTAAACACCGTATTACAGTTTTATGTCTATTCATGAATACTTATGGCGACTATCTATTGGTGCACGTCTGTTAGCAGTGAATAATCAACCACGATAGGCTCTCAGATCATGAGTAACCAATAGAGAATTAAAGCCTATTTACTTACGTTCCAACCCATAGCCTCCGAAATGAGTTCTTCTTTGTCGGTTTCCTCCGGTTCGGAATCATTTTCTTCCAACTGCGGTTCCATCTCTGGGACGCCATTTTCTTCGCCCTCTTTTCCATCAGTTCCTCCGTCTGCGGTCCACTCATCTTCAGCTGCCTGGTCGGCCTGCTCCTTCAGCAGGGACCCAAATTTCTCAAAAAACCCGCCATCCAACTCCTGGATCCTGAGAATTAAAACAACTCATTTTTAATTTTCTAAACAGGGTTGCAGGATATGTAATGTGCTTTTATAATTTTGTGAAAGCTTTAAGTCAATATATATTTTTTATTCCGTTCATTATACAAATCCTGCAAGGATAGTATATAACAAAATTAAATAGATAAATTTATACTTGGTCAGGACGGGGAGAAATTATAGCGTTTTGACGGCATGATTGCGGAACAACTCGTAGAAACATTGCGAATTGAATCGAACTAAAAGTTTGCAGCTTTCATTCTCGATGATCTATTTTACCCGGGAAAAAGTGGCATAATATATTAATAATAAGAGAAACTCAAATACAAGAGGAAACCTATTCCGTATTTAAACAATAGAAAGAAAGTAGTGGATATTGAGAATCAAAACGGTAAAATTTCCTTTTCAAAAAGACAAGTAATTTCTTGTGGACTAGCACAGGGATCAATTCTGGAACCTCTTGTTTATTTTGTGTATTAATTAACGTTCTGGATAAATTCTACCCCTAAAATTTGTTGGCACCAACATCGTCGTGTTCGATATTAACGTACTCGGTGTTTAAGTTGACAATGCTTTAATATTGGAGCGAAGGTTTAATGTGAATAAATTACAACTTAATAACGAAAGAACCAAGAGCTCCAATATTATAAATTATAAAACGTCTGTGTTGAAATAATACTAATTCGATAAAGTAGTCAAATAACTACCCTGCAAAATTGGCGCGACACACAATGTATTGTTTTACATTCACTAATATTTGTGTTGAAGACACAGATTGACATATAACACGTTATTTCTCCACCTTTAGGTTCACGGTAATCTTCGACGTAATTGCCATATCGACCTATTTTCTGGAAAACTCACTGAAGCGTGCTACTCTATAAAATGATTAACGCAGCAAGTCGACCTCAACACCGCAAAAATGATTGCTTATCTTCACTCCAATGTGAAAATACGAAATGAGCAGTTGGGTAAAAATGCGCCTGAAGCTCCGAAATATTCAAACTTCATAATAGTATTATACGACAAATACTGCGGGGAACAATCTAAACCTCTCTTTATGTGACTAGGAATAGTAAATTCATTTTAGAAATTTTAAAATAATATTTACCTATTTCTAACCAACGTCGAATGTCATGAAGACGAAACCAAGAAACAGATTATAACTTAGATCTCAGAATCATTGATTTAACATTAAATTTTATGCAGTTTCCGAAACTCTTCTGCTACAAGAAGCTAATTATTAATTAATATATAAATCAATCCGTAATCAATTTAATTCCACTTCCTTGCAACCTTACTGAAACAGTGTTGTATATACTAGAAATTTTATCGCCTCAATCACTCTATTAGTTTTTTCTTTTGATTCATAACGTTGTAAAGAAATCATTTGAAAATATCTTCGAACGCCCATATTCGTCCATTATCACATGAAAGTGATCAAAGTGTAGTGTTAGTTTTGAGAAGTTTAGTTTATATTACAAACATTTTCATTTTCATTTTACTTGAAGTTATTATAATTATTATTTCATATAAATATATGTGTAAATAAATTGTATGATAAAAAAGTAAGTAAAGACAATTAAAATTTTAATTTATTAATTAATTAAATTACGACAGGTTTCGGTCCTTTTGTGGACCCTCTTCAGACAAATATACCAAAGTAATAGCAATACAGAGATAATATTGTAGGAAAAAGAATAATTTCTAAGTATAACAAAGTGATACAGAGTAAATAGAAAGTAGACAAACCGATTGCAAAATTACTTAAAAACTAACGATTAATAAAATATGGAGTTGTGAATAGCACTAAATCAGTATTTGTTTTAACATCAATGCTCTGAGGATTATTTTTAATGTGTAACATTTCGGAAATTAGTCTACATCGATAAATATGTATTCTATATCCAAAATACGATAATTTTCCCAATTTATTTGGTTGTTAATGTCTGAAATATGTTTTCATAAAATCAAAAGTTTGTCTTGTGTTAATTTTATCTTCTATTCATGTTCTTTTATTCTTGTTTCCACCGTTCTCTCTGTTTGTCCTACATATGTGTACTGACAGATTGCATTCTAATTGATAAACTACATTAGTTAATTTATTTATTCAAAACTAATATAATTAACAGATAGAGCTAATCTTTTAGCCTATGTTAAGCATCACTCAAACAAACCATCAAACATATGATTGAAAAAAATTCATAAACTCAAAATTTTATATACAAAAACGTAAACAAAACAATATTTTGCCACATCTCTGTACTTGCTGTTACTCTGATATCTTTGCCTGAAGAGGGTCCACATAAGGACCGTAACATTCCGTAACTTAATTAATAAAATAAAATATTTAAAGGTCTTGTTGGCTGTTTTATCATCAAAGTTATTTCATATAATTTCTTAGTTATGTATATTTGGTATTTTTTATGTGTAGTACACACTTCCAACATGATTGTATTTTTATATTTATGCATACTACAAATATATAATGGTATTTTACACTTTTCCTATTTCGTCGATAGGTGTCTAATGAGTTCAATAAATAAAAAGTGCTAACAATTTCATTTGGAGATCTTACTATAATTTTTAATTCCGACAAAAAAATATGGTTAAAATTCACAATACTGGAAAATTAGTTCCATAGCCCTTCTGTGATGTAATAAATAATCCTTTAGAATACTTGTGGAACAGAAAATCCTGTCTCAGTTAATTTGTATAATTTGAAACATTTATACTCGGCTATATTGCGAGGGAGCTTGTGAGCGGTTGTTAGCTCTCGCAGACAGAACGGAGTGTTACCTTTGGGGATCCCTTTTCCTCTCTCGTCTTTTGAAGTAAGGTTCCCACAAGCCGAGGCACCCCGGTCTGTTTCGAAATGTGTATGTTCCGGGGTCGCAGACCTTCGGCATACGATAAGAGTTGTCTGCTATTCCCATTGGAATAGTCGGCCAGCTTCCTGCTAAACTGGTCGAGAGAAGGGAATGCTGCGACCCCACATCAAACACAACTCCCGCCACCTGAAGAACGTAGGAAAAGTACAAAATCTTCCTGATGCAGGTTTTCTAGGGGTTGTACGGCATCACAT
This sequence comes from Zhengitettix transpicula, assembly GCA_037074705.1. Lineage (NCBI taxonomy): Eukaryota > Metazoa > Arthropoda > Insecta > Orthoptera > Tetrigidae > Zhengitettix > Zhengitettix transpicula. The sequence goes on along the minus strand of CM073591.1, from coordinate 178,939,960 downwards.
TTAGTCTAATGTAGGGTGGGATCCTTAAAGTACAGACTGGGAGCCCTAGTTAATCCTTAACTACCTTCCTCTCCCCTTCCGCATCCCCCCTTTCAAATCCCTTCCTATTCTATTAAAGGGGAGTTGCCACACCTGCATTCCCCTCTAAAAAATTAAAATGAGGTTGAAATACGTGATAAAGATTTCCATACTTTCCACGTTTCTGAAGGACGCCGGAAGACTAGAATTCTGGGTAGATTCGAGTATCGTTGTTGACGTCAGTCGACCTCGCGGAAGCACTGATCTTTCCAAACGTCAAATCTGCTGCTTAAACGTTAGAAAGCTGCTTTCATCTTACGGCCAAGAAATGCGATGTCGTGGATCTAGGAACTCATATCGATCTACAATTATTAGTCATCAGTTGAAAGGTATCTACAGATTGTTTCGTCATGTATGTATGTATTCTGCCGGAAAAACCTCCAATTTAATTTGGATAACGGGAAACATTTAAATCGTTTCTTGTCTTACATAATTAATGTACGCAACAAGTAAGATGTAGTACAAGCCACGCATTAAATCACCAGACATGACTTAATGGGGCAATCAACAACAGTTTCATATATTTCGACATGAAAACTGATGTTAACATTGAAAAAGTAAATTTGTGGTCCTCAGGTTCATGAAGAGTCGGCAATACTTGTCAGGAGGAAGGGAGTAAGATCGTAAATGAAACTTTGTTTCGAGAATAAGGTAAGACTCGGTAACATTAAAGAATGTGAAATTTTATTAACCATATATTGTTGACGCTGGCTGAGAAAGTCGAGAGAAGCTTGAGAGTATGGACAACTCGCTAAAACGTTAGTTGTCTGGAAATTATTAAGGAGATGTAAACTTAATCAAAGTTATTAAGAGTGAAGTCTAGGTCAATCCATCCAACACAACGAATTAAAAAGTTCAATTTAAAGTTGCGAATGCGTGGCAATGGTAATATTATGAAGAAAAACTAAAGCTGAGCAAAGTAATAAATAAATCCAGTGACTTTGAAAGCGTTTCGAGAAGATTTCAAACAGTTAGGTGCAGTTACGGAGAGCGGACTAAAATAACACCAAAACAGATAAGAACAATGAACTTGTTTTCTGCTAAATTGCCGCATACAAAGCCGCGATATCCCATACCAAGTTTCCTTCCCTCACTTGCGCCCTGAGTTTAAAGCTAGAAAGTACTGTAATCGTCTTCACAATTGTAAATATCAAATACATGTGATTAAAATTTTTAATGGTACAAAGAATTATCATTAATGGCACCCAAGCCCGAGTAAAATAAAATAAAGTATTCCTTATTAATTTTTAAAACAAAATTATCGGTTACATTCCATCTTTACGAATTGTGGTTGAGTATGCGTTTGAAATGTGTCCCCACAAGAAGTCGGTAACTTATGTTACAATATATTGTAATGATTAAATGGAAGGCGTTAATTAATTTAAAAGATAATAAAATATTTACAAATAAAATATAATTTATTTTCACTTTGTGGCTTCAAACTCAAGACAATTACAATCAAAAATTTTATATCTCAGGGCCTTTACTGGGTTTGATAATGAACACACAAAAAAAGATTTAAATCTTATTAACAAAACAGTTTACAATTTATCGAAACAACATTTCGATAGAATGAAATAAATTAAAAAGTAAAGAAATTAACTTTGATTGACAATTAAAAGGGAACGAAATCTGACTTCATCTTTTAATTAGGGATTACAATATTATTGAAAATTATGTTACTTACGAACCCTCGGTCTGGTACCAGAACAATTAATTTTACCTCGTTCGGACACTTTTACACTCTGTAATTATTTAATATCAGGCCTTGGTTTTCACTGATTATACACTTCACTTTAAATTTTCGCAAGATTGGCTGTATTCCGTTGACTGCTCCGCTCCACAATAAGTTACCAATGTTCTCCTGGATTAATTTCTCCACGAAGATTTTGGAAAGTTCTATTCTGAGGAAAACTGCTCTTACTTTCCAATATTTACCCTGCAATACTTGCGTGAATGTTTTCTTTGTATTAATTCACAACTTTAACTAGTTATACATTAACGATATCTAGTCTCTGCTCAAGTTTTATTACTTGTTCTGCTCCTCGTAATGTTTCTCCGGCAACTAACTATCCTAGTGCTCTCGAGTTTGAGCGTGCATTTCCATTTCGGCATTTTCTCAAAGAAACAGAGTTCAGGGCTATTGTTACTCTGCTCGCCTTATCGCTATAATGGATTTATCAAACAATTCAAATTTTATGTCCAAACATTTAATGGCCTAATTAACTATTGCTACAATATGTATATATTACACTTACTAGAACATAAATATAAGCTTTATTTTATGATATTTATTTTATTGTAACATATTTAACTCTTTTTAATTTGTCAAATATGTTTTTCAAAGTATTAGAATCCTAATTTAAGTTCAATAACATTAAGAATAAATTTTTATTTTGTATAGATTTATTAAAACAGTCTTCCTATTTTTCTCGTTAATTTATATGTATTACATGATGAAGACCCAAAGCAGGAACGAAACGTTGTGCGTCTTTTTGTATGCATACTTTCACAGAAAATGTAATCATTGAACTTAACAATATGTTAAATATCAATTCTCAGGCTTATAGTAAAATACAGGCCTATTTATTTTGAAATAATTTATGCCTCTTCTAAATATTTCGACTATAAAATTCTAATTATGGTATCAGAAACAATATTTCAAAGAGTGCATAGGTGAAATATTCAAACTGAAGAAATTATTTTATGCGAGCCATAAAGAGCATAATAATATTTCTGATTGTTGCAACAAATAAACAAATATTTGCGATCTGTAGGGTAACTGTTGGCACTTAATAAACAAGATTAATTAATTATTGTAGTGTAATGTTAAGTATAATTTTATATATAATGACAAAATTAATTTTCAAATGTAACACGTAATGGTGGTACATACACATTTAAACACAAGAAAAACTGCAATTGCTCAAGTCAGACTACTCTCACTACGGAATTAGAATACTGGGTTACAATGGAGATGGCCTTGTCTGGGAGCTCAAGTATTGCAAAAAATAGAAATGCAGAAGAATTGTGCTGCAAAATAATCAGATCGGATTTCAAAGCCAGTTATTATTATTATTAAGGACGTGTGTCCTTTGCCGTTATGGGGCCAAAGACCCTCTTTAGCTTAGGATTTGTTTCTTTTTATTGATTGAGGTATGTGTGTGTGTGGGGGGGGGGGGGAAAGAAAAATCCAAATGATATATTTCAATGTTCCCAATATGTATCCCGGCAACATGCAACAACACGTCAACATTGCGATATGTTGGAAGGTTAGAGATAAAAAGATTTTCTTGTTTGTTACCGTGTTTCCCTCTTCAAATGGTAAACATTAGGTAGTGTGAACAGTTTTGTCGCAAATACGGTACGTTTGTTGTATTAAATATAATTAATGAACATTTTGATTTTCCAAGAAAGAGTTTTTAATATACCGATGTATAAAAAATTGTATTACAACTGTAATAAAAGCGCGACTATGTACCTTACGTCTTTATTATTTGAATTCTCGGAAACATTTTTACCCTAAATATTAATCTATTTTCCAAGATTATGTTTTTTTAATTTTTAAATTGGTAAGTCTATTAAATCTAATATTTAAAATTTTGTACTGTTAATTTATTAATTAATATTATTTCACAGCTTATTGAATTGTGAGCTTAAGAGAAAATAATTGAACTTATTGAGATGTATCATGTTTATCTTAGTTATTTGTTAATCATTAATCGAAATGAATGATCATAAGAAAAATAGCCAAATACAGACAAAAGAAGTGATGATATAAATACCTCACAACGTTTCTGGAAACCTTGTTCCTTTATTCAGGTGCAAAGAAAACAAAAAACGAAGCGTCACAACTGCACAAGTCAGTTGACGAAACTCGAAAGCTTTTGCGTTTTTTTTAGTTTTCTTAGAAGAAAGGAACAAGGTTTCCATAAACGTTGTGTGGAATTTGTACCATCACTTCTTTTGTCTGTATTTGGCTATTATGCTTATTATTAATTCTCAAAACAGACAAAAATATTTTATTTTAATCGAAAGGAGTAGACAGAAATTTGAAATACATTGTTTCAAGAATGTTTTCTTATTTTTCGAAGCAATAACAAAACATACGTCACTAAACGACCATCACACTCCACAAAACTTCTTAAGAAAGGCATGTATTCTAGAAAAACAAAGACATTCTCTATCTCCCAAAGATCATTTCCCGACATATTATTATTAATTTTTTTTATTAAATAAACTATTTGGTTTGGACAGACAAACACTTAACTGTTTGTTGATGGAAATATCTGGATATACAAGCTGGTAACCAGTTGACGGAAGTTGGCAGCATGTTTCCGAAAGACTGTTGTCGCGAAATTTCGAAAGCTAACATACTATCTTACCAGAGATAAATACCGAGCCTGATTGGCTTTTTAGTAAAACAAATAAAAAACTATTTAGTAAATATTAATTTCTATATTTAATATATCAATTCATTTTTGAGATTTCATTATACAAATATTTATAATTTTCCTTCATTTATGAAGCAATTTTTAAAAAATAAATAGTAATAATAATTTATTATAATGAATTTAAAACGTATTAGTCTGCGAGGGCTATTCTCTCGCAGGCAATACATGCGCGGGATGTTCTCTCGCAGGCAGAACCTTGTAGGAGAGATACGAAGGGGCTACCTTTGGGGATGCCTTTTCCTCTCCGTTTTTGAACTAAGGTTCCCACAAGCCGAGGCACCTCGGCCTGTTCAGAGAGGTGCATGTTCCGGGGTCACAGACCTTGGGCATACGGTAAGAGTTGTCCGCTATTCCCATTGGAATAGTCGGCCAGCTGCCTCCTAAACTGGTCGAGGCACGGAGAAGGGAATGCTGCGTCCCCACAGCAAACTCCTCTCGCGCTATCGGAAGGGCGTGGGACAAGTACCCAATGCCCGACCCTCCTGATGCAGGTTTTTCTAGGGTTTTCCCTGCATCTCTTTAGGCGAATGCCGCGTAGGTCCTTAAAATATAGGCCGGGGGCCCTAGTTAACCCTTGGCTACCTTCATCTACCGTTCCGCATCCCCCCTTTCAAATCCCTTCCTATGCTATTAAAGGGGAGTTGCCCAACGTGGATTACCCTCATGTAGCCTGTTGCCCTAAAAAAATGTTATAATGAATATGTATTGATGATTGCAATGTATTATTATTATTGTGTGTTACAAAATAATTATTGCAGTATTGTGAATTTTCCGCACCCCGACATATACAAGTACAACTACTGAAGTGCATTAAACTGTACAACAAAAACTGTACATAAAATTCTGTCAAGGGAAAACAAAACATTATTTGACTTTGTTTTTTAGATCTAAGAACTTAGGAAAATTATGTTAGAAATGTATTTGAATCATGCTGGTTGGTTCCTCTCTCATATTCTTTAGATACAAAGTCTCTTGTGTCCAGAAAAATGAATAAATTTCAAACTAATTCAAACATTTTCAAGCGTTATCTATTTTAAGCACGAGGAAAAATGGACCGAGAATCGAACCCAGGACATCCTGCTTACGTGCGGACGCTGTAACCACTAACCTATCCCTGTCGACTCCCTACGCCATGCTAATTCCTCCATAGACCCAAAATACGGCTCACCTGCAAGTTGCAAGTTTTTGTTGTTCTATGCCTAATTCAAGGACAAGGCTTCCAGAAACGTTGTATGATATTTATATTAACTCTACTGTTGCCTGGATTTGGCTATATTTCTTATTATTAAATTTCATAACAGTAAATAAGTACCCGGGCTATCAAATAGAACCGGTCAGTTGTGTATATAAACATTTTAGTGGTGTCTTCGATAAGTTTGCTGAAAATTTATAATGGAGATCGTGCTGAGCTCATGGAAGTAGTTTTCCGTGACGACCTTGGGTAATTTAAACTCCTTCCGGGGCTTTCATTAGAACCATTTTCAGCCAGTTCAAAAATAGTTAAAAAAAATACTCCAATTGAAACGAAGAGTTGTAACAAATTCTGTATGCCAACGTAAATTATAACAAACTTGTTAATTTGCTATTAATCATTAGTAAAGTTTCGTTGCATATTTAATATGAAGGTACCAACTGTATAACAATATGGACCTCACTACCAAAATAAATAAATTTTTAATAACGATGTTACTACTATTAAATTTAAGATTAAATATGTTTAGCTTCGAAACAGTGCTTAGATTAGGTGTTCTGTTCTACTTGCTGCTTGGTTGATGCGTGAACTTATTCGAATTGGAGATTGTGAGAAGTGCTAGGCATAGAGGAAGACAGTTGCGTTGTTATTCCCAGTTTAAATAACTAATTATTTTGTATAACAGTTTGATGAGAGGTGGAAAGGAGAGAGGCAAGAGATGGTGTTTTTTTTAGAGTAACTGGCTACATGAGGGTAATCCTTTAATAGAATAGGAAGGGATTTGAAAGGGGGATGTAAAAGTGTAAAGCAAGGTTAACTAGGGCCCCGGACTGTGTAATAGTTGCTTGTAGAATCCGACCCAGCATTCACCTAACAGCTCGGGCACTTGGTACTTGTCACACGTCCTTCCGATAACGGGAGCAAGTATTGCTGTGTGGACGCAGCATTCCATTCCCCGTGCATCGACCAGTTTAGGAGGCAACTGGCCGACTGTAATCTTGAAGAATAACTGCATATAATATTGGAGAGCGACTACGAGTAATTTACGTGGTTGAGTAGAGTGCAGCGAAAGAGCAGCTTCCTAGACATTGTCTACGTCTTGACGGATTCCTTGTGGAAGAAAGTGTCGAGAAATTATTGTAACCGCGCCCAGAAATTCAGTCCGGAGAGCACAGAAGAAAGCCGCCCATCGTTTTTCAGAGAACTTGAAAATATTAAACATACAGAAATTTGTACAAATCATGGTACATTTAATCGCCCAATTACAGCGTATGCTACAAATTAAAAAGGTAAATTGTAATAACTCTGTAATGAATTTGTCAAATGTTTACTAAATTACTAAATTTAATAAAATATAACGTATATTATATATAGGTATAGTTTTGAATATGAACACTCCCCGAGACGGTAATTGTGAATTCACTGTGCTAAAATTTTAAAAAAATATTTACATTACAATCTATTATTGTTAGGACATTCGGTTATTTTGTGAGAAAATATTTTGACATTTATTGGGAATTGGCCCTTGCCAATTCACCATAAGACAGTATTCAAGAGTAACGTTTAGTACAGTTGCGTAGCACTTTCACTATAGGAATGGTTGGCGAACCTGTATGATAAATCTAAATATTTCTTCTTCGCTATATATATATATATATATATATATATTTATTTATATATGTATGTGTATATATATTTATATATGTATATATATATATATATATATATATATATATATATTTGTATAATGATATATATATATATAATGCTGAATTAAAAGGGCAATTAATAATAAATAATTAAGAGAACTGTTGAACTCTAATTGTTATCGGCGAACATACATTAAACACAAGAATGGTGAATAATCGAGGCCTAAGGTATTGTAGACACGGCGCGCTGAGACGGAGGTATAAGTTGTTAATTTCCGATGGAATTCAGACTAGGACGGAACAAAAGTTAAAACTCGAGCAGTGTCTATACTCTGTTAATGCATTATTAAAAGTATCGGAGAACATAGAGCTGCAGTAAAGTCAAATATTCATGAAAGTTTTGCATAAGTAAATATTGCAAAGCTGTAGCCGTTTTCGTCCGGATTGAACTTTACCAAAATCATGTTGGAGGAGTTGGACCGTGATCGCATTGACGCAATTGTTGCGGAGCAGGGCAGCGTTCGAGTTACAGCTAATTTGCCAAATTATCAAGTGAAGTGTTAGATTCTGTGAAAAATAAGACCTGTTGTAAAAATTTAAGTGTGTGTGAAAAGTTCCGGAACCAGGTAGAAATTGATTGCCCAGGTACCAACAAAATCGTAAGTTTAATTGAAAAGTCATTAATTGTAAACGTTAACGTAAAGATAGTTGTCAGATTTCGTTTTTTTTTCGACTATTGAAAATATTGATTTGTAATAAATTCACAAGTGCGCATTGGCACAGAAATTGGATTGTTTTAAAAACGAGTAATAATATTCTTTATTTAAAAGCCCCAGATCAACACCCTGAGATTAAGAGTAAAAAGTTGTTTGTACATAATGATTGTCGTAAGAGGGCATTGAATGTTTATCTGTAAATTTAAAAATTGTGAGTATTGAATAAATTAATTGTTTGGTCAGTTTAATAGATTTCTGATTTATCCTTCCATTTTAATTTTAATTGATGCATTATTGTGGGCACTGTTTTATTTTAAACATAAATACCACCAAAAAAATTGGCTTCACCATCGTGGGAGAATTTTCATCTAATTAATTTTGTAGTTGATTACTACAATATATATATATATATATATATATATATATATATGTGTGTGTGTGTGTGTGTGTATTTATTTTATTGTTTAGTCTAATACATTCATGGCTAATTATTTGGGTGGTTCTCAAGTTTGTTGAGGTACTTAGCATTGTAGGAACTGTTTATTGTCTTGTCTGAGTAGATCTTAAAGTCCCTTCGGATTAAAGAATTACGGACGTACCATAGAGCATTGTTAATCATTCGGAGAACTTTTGATTGAAACGTTTCTAGAATTCCAATAGTTTATGTACTTGCAGTACCCAAAAGTTGAACGCCGTACTCCCATATAGGATTTATAGCCGATTAATACACTAGCAGTTTGTTGTCCAGTGAATGATTACTTAAATATCAATTGGAGGACCGAATGGTAGAAGTTGTGAAACCACAGTTCCTTTGAGTGGTAGATGAATTCATACCACAAGCGGCGCTCATATAGAAGCCAATTGTTTTGTTCAATGATATTTCTCATATATTTCATCATCATTTCTGTGATCTACCCGCACAACATTATTAATTTTGCGTGTTTCATAATTATATTGCGTGTGGTTGAGCTGTGAACAGCGCGTGACTTGCTTGGATAAAGGACCTTTCGAGGTCGTTGTTAACTCTTCCAGACTTCGCAACTAAACAATGAAACATGCACGCGCCATAATGTGCGTGCAATCCAGAATGTGAAAATGCTACAGTGAAAATGATTAAGTTTATGCAGTCGAAACATTCTACTTATAATGATAATTGTTTCTGTGATCGCTAGTTGTAATTCGGCGAAAAGCCTGCGAGAAAATTCTCTCGCAGGTAACCTGCGAGGGATTTTCTCTCGCAGGCAGTACCTTTTAGGAGAGATACGAAGGGGCTACCTTTGGGTATGCCTTTTCCTCTCCGGTTTTGAACTAAGGTTCCCACAAGCCGAGACACCTCGGCCTGTTTTGAGAGGTGTATGTTCCGGGGTCGCAGACCTTGTGCATACGGTAAGAGTTGTTCGCTATTCTCATTGGAATAGTCGGACAGCTGCCTCCTGAACTGGTCGAAGCACGGAGAAGGGAATGCTGCGTCCCCACAGCAAACTCCTCTCCCGCTATCGGAAGGGCGTGGGACAAGTACCCAATGCCCGACCTACCCGATGCAGGTTTTCCTAGGGTTTTCCCTGCACTTCTTTAGGCGAATGCCGGGTAGGATCCTTAAAATATAGCCCGGGGGCCCTAGTAAAAAGTAGTGCACAGCTGTCAAACCTTTAATTTGTACGAGTGTTAACGACGCCCAGAGACCGCTATAACCCAGGATAACGTCGTAGAAATCCACAAAGATCGCTTCAATTAATTAAGCGTAAAAAAATTAATATTCTATAGTTTTGTCTCAGACCACGAGCTAGTCATAAGGCAGTAGAGAACTATTTAGTGTGTTGGTTAAACTACATTTGCAGTGTTCGCATCTGCTTATTTTAAAAAATAATGATTATCAAAAGACATTCTAGGAAGATAAATACAGACAGATAAGGATAACTTTCTTTCGGAATAAGTGTTAGATAGACTGTATGGCCATCATAGGTTCCCGGATCTAACCCGGGCATTACCCCTTCACCCGACGTGGAAGAGAAGGAACGCGAGGTCAGTTTGGTAGAACCAACCTGGTGCCTGGACAATTTACAGTTGTAAATGTTTCCGAAAATTCATGGTTTCATGATTTAGTAAGAGAATAATACTTAAAGCTAACGGATATTTTTGTGTGTGTTTATCTGATAAGTAAATAAAAATTTGGTCATATACAGACAGAATCAAGTAAAAGTTTCTAAAACACATTGTAGAATTTGTTAAGTGTACTAAATACTTTTTATTTCACAAGTTTTTAGTATACCTCACGAGTTCTGAAATGTCAGAAGAAACGTATTTTGAATTTTTATCCCTTTCCTGTTTGTATGTGACCAAATTTCAATTTGACATAATGTTCAAAAGTCTGTTTCGTCTGTCTTAGAATGAATGTCTCGTCAATTCAAGTAATACAAGCGTTTAGCGAGAGAGTAATAACAGCAGCACGTCATCTTCACCAGACAACAGGACTGTAATATATTTTATTTTTGTACATAATTTCTACTCTAATAATCTCACAATGAATAAGAAATTCAATTCCCTTTAATATTTTTATACTTTATGGTATAATGTTCAGGTTCTGCCATCATTTTACGTATATTGTTACAAAATTAGATGGTCGAAAATGAACGTCAGTATTTCTGACTTTAATGAAAATAGAAACTTTATTTGACTTGAATAATAAAATTTGATGGCCATTTAGTCAGAAATAAAATTAATGAAATTATTAGCCAATTAATAACAAAACATTAATTAGTGAAGAAAAAAAAGTATTTTCAAAGGAAGGTCCTGGGTACGATTCCCGGCCTGGTCGACAGTTTTCCATCCATATTCCTTACTTAAAATTTAACTATAATTTGAGGCTTCAATAAGCTTTCGTGGATTTCTTTGAACTGTATAAAACACCAACGATCAATTCCTTTCATTAGATCCTGAGTGGGACATGAATAAATGATTGAGATACAAGTACATTGTAAGCGAACCAAACTGTGGCTTAAGGATGTTGGAATGTCTCACCGGGTCGGGAGTCGACTAGGATTAGCTTAGTGGTCTGTGCAACCACACGGCTAGCGAAAGGTTGTGGGTTAGATTCCCGGTCCACATTTTTCCATCCATATTCCTTATTAAAAATTATTTGTTTAATGACGTTTCGTCCTTGGATTAGTAATGGATATGTTTAAATGGTAATGAAGAGATTTGAATGTTTTAATGATGTTTAAGTTTGATTAAGTGTAAGTTCATTGCCTGTTTTTCATTTTTTTAAAATGTAATGCTTCATTATTTCATTTATTAATTTTTTTCTTCTTCTTGGATATTTTCTATAAACTGAAGAGGTCCTAATCCAAGGACAAAATGTCTTAATAAATTAATATATTTAAGAAATTAAGTGTATATTATTAACTGTGTAATAATTTCATTAATTTTATTTCTGACAGAATGACAATCAAATTTTATACAGTTTGTATTAAAGGTCAAATAATTTTTATAATATAATCGGACTTGTTTAAATATAATAGGTTTATAAGGGCTATAAGTCAATAATAAACAGAATAGAAGTTGATTAAAGTCATTTATATATAAAAATAATTCACCCACACCCATTTCTAGAAAACATACTTTAAAATAGTCAACATTTGCCAATTATGGTGTTAGGATAATAATTAAATCGTATAATAATTAATAGTGTTAAAAATTTTAAATATGTATTACAAATTTGGGATGAGCATGTTTTATACAAAAATTGAGTGTTTTGATTGCACTGCCTGCTATATCGGTCAAACGCAGCGTACGTTTCAAAACAGAATTAAAGAATATTTTGAAAATTTAAAGCAAGCTTTGGATAAACAATATATTTTAACGAAACATGGAAACATGAATTATTAATTAAAATTTATTACAATACACAAAACGTTTCCTTCCTATGATCAGAGACTTCTTCAGTTGTATAATAATAAGAAAATATGAATTTAAATGTTGTAATCAATTAAACAGAAAAATTTCGATTTCTTGCAATAACATCCACGGTCCCCGATCATAGGTGGAAACGTTTTGTGTAAATTTTAATTAATAAATTCAGACTTATGGCCATGATACATTTTTTATATTTATATTAATACATCTCAGATTAATTTTCCAATTTTATTTATGAAATTTTTAGATGATGAATTTAATTACTATCTTCGATTGACAACATAAATTCTGCATATTAGGTCCTATATAAATTCATTTAACATTAAATCAGATAAACATAACTTATGATCACGAGTTATTATAATTTAAAATTATGTATACTTGAAATTTTGAAAGTTTAATTGCTGTATTAAAAAATCAGTTACAACATTGCAAGTTTTGTGATATGTTTGAATGGAATTGTTTTCTCTCATTTCGGTCCTGGACGTTGTACGAAGTAGTAAAAATGCTTCTGTTAAATGGTTTATGTAAATTCTCATCATATTTGGTTAACGTTTGAGAGTCAACCTATTATTTTCATATACATTATATTTACAGTATAAATGGACATATAGAGGAAACGTTTTGTAGTTGAATGTAAATTTTAATAAATCCTGAATTTTGACCATTCTACGGTAATTATATTAATGTCTGACTTAACGTCGGACAGAGTTTGTAAATAAACCAATCCTTTGAACTGTACAGAATAGTGCCACTTACTTTACCGTCTCATTTATTAAGTTTTTATTTCTGTGCCAACTACAATAAAATACTATTTGTCCGTTTTAAGTCAAATTCGTGCAGGAAGCATGGAAGTTTTAATGGAAGATTAATTTTAAAAAAATTTGACCCATCTTTGAAATAATTATTTGACGTTTATTCAACTTTGTCAGTCAGTAGGTCTCCAGGGTATTGAGAAATGCGGTTGCCCTCTCAGCTGAATTAAACCTAGTTCCTGTCCCATAGGATGATTGGAGTTCAGGTTCACCTCCCTAGAAAAGTTTTCTCTCTCCCCTGAAGTATAAAAGCCGACCTCAGAACTTTTCTAAAGAATTACTTTCATTATATTAAAATGAAATAGCTTAATTATGCATTTATTAATACACTAATAGTATCCTCTTTCTGACCATTATGATCTGGTTGGCCGCTGACCAGCTTAATTACCACAATTTCATACTTTCCACTGTTTTCACAAAGTCTAATTTTGTTTCATTCAGAATCGACGTTATTAAACTCTCGTGTACAGTTTAGAATGCGAATTTACATGAAAATCTATGGAAGAAACCGCTGTGGAAATGTTCTACAAGTTAGATACATATAACATGGTTGCGGGTCCAAACTTCTCACGATAACAAACTGAAAGAAATTCCTTGTATTTATAGTCGGAGTTACGGCTTATAAAAGTTGGTTCTCCTTGCAGAACACAAGCTACGGTTGCCTAGGATCAGTTCCGCACCGGCCAAGGACACGACTGATTACGTCACTCTGTATTTGGACTCAGCTGATCAAAGAGCAGACCAAGCCACCCACGCACACTGACGCTACCTTGCACAATTTGTAATTATTCACTAAAAATAACCAGAACATTCAAATCATTTTCATGATATATAATTAGCATTACAACAGTGCAAAACACGTTGGTTTAGTAATCAAATGACGTAAACTTCCCCGGTGTATTAATTTAATAAAACATTATAAAAATTATTTGACCATTAATACAAATAATAAAATTTGACGACCATTCAGTCAGAAATAAAATTAATGAAATTATTAGACAATTATTAAAAGACGTTTCATCCTTGGATTAGACTCTTAAGTTTATAGGAAATTTGAATCAAAAACATCTATAAAATTATTAATAAATGAAATAAAAAATTGGAAAAACAGGCAATTAAGTTGCGTTTAATTAAACCAAAACATCATTAAAATATTCAAATCTCTTCATTACTGTTTAAACATATCCATTACAGATTAAAATACTGGTGTCTGCCACAAAGGTCCGAACTTGAATGACTTGAACAATGAAATCAAGTAATTAACAAAAAGTTAATGCTAAAAAAGAGTTTTGTACATACAAAATTTTAAAAAACATTGTATAAAGTAAACTTGAATTTAAAAATGTCGGACGTTTCGACGCGGATTCGAGTCTTTTTCTAAGGGCGAATAACTTGAGACTGGAAATTGAAAAAGGAACTAAAATCAACGATAAAAATTAAGAGCCAAAGAACTTAACATAATTTGTCGAGACTTTCTGTGTCATGATTAATATTAACAGTCTTTGTATGCTTTTTAATATACAGCATTTCAGAAATTAATCTTTTCCATAATAAAGTTAAGAAAACGGATATTGTTTAACTTGACAAAATGGTTATGAATGTCCGTAATTTGTAATTTAGCAATTAAAGATAGAATAAAAATTTGTATATAAAATTTTATCTAATAATTTCATTAATTATATTTCTGATTGAAAGGCCATCAAATTGTCCATCAATAAAAGATTGTTTATAAAAACGTTGCAACGAAAATTCATCTCCGCCGTCAGGTAGCTGACTTAACGTTGGACAAATATTGCCAATAAACCAATCAATTTAACCGCCACTTTAATGGAACAAAATTAGTGTGCCTTCATTACTATACCGCGTCAAATACTTGACGACGGCGGACGTGAATGTCGCGGAAACGTTGTTTTAATAAACAATTAACCCGTTTGACAAACCGAGAATATTTTATCGTATACATTAGTTTGGCTTTGGAAGTCCAGGTTGAACGATTGCAGGAAAAAGGTAGTAAAATAGTCTCTTTAAATGATCAAAGAGCAATAAATTCAGTATGCCGCGTTTTCATACTAAACTATAAATGAAATTTAACATTGCGTAAGGATGTAATATTAAGGTTATGGAAGTGGTATTATATATACGTCTCACATTCTGTGTATGCAGTATATTTTATTGGCAATAACATGCTTCGAGAGGCTACAATGGCTACACAATTCCCTTTCCCGAGGAAAAAGTCTTACCAGCGGCACGAGGTACCTAATTAATATATAAAAAAGCTGCCACTACTACTGTTAAAATAACTTATTGGTTTCAGGATATTTGTTCGACGCCGCTGCGCAAAACAGGACATGAAGAAATTCTCAAGTGCACGTCCTGAGGTAATTTACCTTCCATGGAAAGCAACGCCGTCAGCTGTGGGCCACAAACACGATCACGTCAGCGGCAGTTAAAGAACTATAAGGAGAATTGTGGCTTTGTTACCGCAAGATTACCGCTTTAGGACTCCTACATGAAAGTTCACCTGCATAGTTGAGTGCCAAATTAATGCCAAGTGTATTCAAACTGAAAATAGTACGTAATACAGAATTAAATAATTCGAAGTAAAGTAAAAATCTCAATAATATTACGCAATCCAGAATAATTTATTTCCACGTACTGATTTAGCAATTGAACTCGTATTAACAGATTGTCGTCAAGTTTAAAAATAACAGATTCTTTAAGATGGATTTTAAACGAGTAGAATTTATCGAGTGTGAAGAAGCGAAAGGCTTCTTGAACTTACAAAATGCTAAATATTTGTCTTCATTTTTAAGTGAAACGTCTCACGTAGCGGTTGGGTACGTCGCCGTGTCAAGAAATACAAGCATAAAGTCGGACGGGAAGAAATTTACAGCCAACACTTCAAACGCAAAGCATCAATAAAATGCTGTCAAGTCAATACATGTTTCACAAAGTGATTATAAACCGGCCGCAGGCAAACGATAGTGAGGCGACGTTCAAGTGAGGTTATCATTAAGCTTCAGTAGGATTAATACTCATCTAAGTGTATTTGAATGTGAATAAACATGAAAATTGAAAACGTTTATCGACCTAGTTTTATACTTATATAAACTGAAATCTGGAACATGTCATTTAAGTTATCATAAATAAATTATTCAAGTTTTAGATTTTGATGTATGCTTGTGAATGATGGACATGTTAATGTAGAAATTCAGGATAAAGACTTTTTGATAAAATGAATGATAAATAGAAAAAACTTGTGTGTGTAATTGTCATTACGATGATATTTTAGGATCGATAACTTTCTAAATCGACATGGTTATAACTGAAATTTTATTTTCTTTATGCAGAAAAAGCAGAACGTACAAACCAATGATAACTTTTCGAACACTATCGCTTATAGCCCGGCACCAGCATGAAGCAGTGAAAGTTTACCTGATATTCCCATGTTTGAGTTTTTGATGGGGGCGGCAAGGAAATGCAGAGCATTGCATATCCGCGTCAGTGGGAACTGGACCCACCCACGTATTATCTAAGAGTGGGAACCTCAATTCTTTACAACACCAAGGATATATCTACTCATTTAAATATTAAGAAAGCAGGTTTTAGTCTTCAGTGAATAAGGGAAGATACAGATTTGACAAAGTAAATGCACAATTCGGTTCTTAAATAAGAGTTCGGTAATTGTTTAAAGATTGTGTAATATCGAAAGTATTTTTCCGCAACATGTCCGCAATCTTTCCCAAATCACACGATGTGTAATGCAGAATTTAAATCTTGTTTTGTTCTAATATGTTCTTTAAATTAGCGAGATTATAGTATTGAATCTTCACATGCATAGATGTTAAGAGTATCTGAAACTCTGTCGGTACTAGATATAAGATTTTCCTTATAGGCCGGTTTCTAGTACAAATTAAAAAAGAATTGGTTAATGTGTCCTACTGCGAATTTTCAAGCGGTATTCAAAAGCGACGTTCACTACTTGAGAAAAATTGATATTAGACTAACGTTTAGGTACTTACTTTCGGCAAGATTCATTTGCGGTCAACTTCTAAATGTTATCAGCTCATATATATTAACACAAAAACATACTACAGAAACAGAGGCATGCGGAAGGTGACGTCAGGCGTCGTTCCACATCCAAGTTCTGTAAATAGCGACGGGGCGGCGGCCATGGCCAGCCCCACCGCACGGCGTCGTGACGCGACGCGGAGCGTCTTAATATATCACCTCACCTGACGTCGTGCACGGTGAGGTTCTTGGTCTCCTTACTCTTCTTCTCCTGTTCCTGGAACTTCTCGTAGAAGTGCTTCCACATAGCCTCCTCGTGGTCCATGGTATTCGCCGCTCGCGAATGCACTGAACTATGGAGCGAGCGAGTGAGTGAGCGTCTCCCACCACCAGCAAGGCTGCACGGCGTATTTGCCCACGCTCAGCTATTGCACTGTTTATGATTCACTTCATCAACATGTCTGACGTACAACTGCGTAATCATCGAGATTCTTTACCTAGCCGGCTTCGGAGAATGAAAAGATTGTACTAAGACAAACGTCACGTCAGAGTCTTTGTGGTCAGCATTATTTAGGGTCGTAACTCTACACATATTTGTGTATAAGACGGCGATATTTGACTCTACTTTGTACGGACATCATTTGACAGGTTTTAACTATAGGACATGTTATACTAAATAGTAACTAATTTTTCAGGAAATATGGAGAAACGCATAACTAAATATCATCGGGGTAAGCATGAATGAGGCTCATATTTCCAGGCTGATTAAAGTATTGTTGCCTAACAATTACACAGGCCTGCAGGAAAAAAATTCAGCTACATGGGATATTTTTGGTGAATTATATGTTTTAAAGATATCAGATTCTAAAAATGACTTCCATAAAATCCCATCACGTATACGTTTTTAGCAAAATAAAAACAAATTTTCGATACCACACTAATTTATTACAATGAATTAAATATATTATATTTACAACTAAACTATAAATTGTTTCTGATATTTATACTCAATTTTAGGTCTCCCCTTTTTTCTTGTGAAACCTTTCCTTCTTCTCTTTGTTGCTTCTCCGAAATAATTTCCGATTTCCTTCTCTGGTTTGTCGATTGAGCATCCAACAGTATTCAGCTAACGTATTGACATCCGAATTTTCCTTGGTAACGTCCCTAGATATCACGGACATTCTGTCGAAATTTTCCACCCTGTTCTTTCGTAGCCCGGCCGCACATTGGATGCGAATTTGTGTTGTACGAAAATGTATAATTATAGTCGTACGAATTGAGTGCGCACAGTGAATTCGTTTTCCTCCGGTGATATCCCATTCGTGAAGTCCTCATTGGTGTGAAATGAATAATCTTGATCTTCAAGATATTGTTCTTATAACTCGGAGACGGCGTCGTCACTATTGTAGAACCGAATGGGTGCGAGAAATATATTTAAAAACAGATGTCTTTGCTATTCTGAGTAGCAAGAGGCTATTGTTATTAAAAGCAATTGATGTAACTCCCGACCGTGCCGATATCATAATAAAGTGTTTATCTTTACTTAATAACATAATAATTTATAAGGAAAGTATTCATGATTGACCTACGTAAAGAAGAGTAGTATGTAGACAGGCTATGTAATCCACATAGTGGCCACTCCCCTCTTATAGCATAGGAGAGGGACTGAAAGGGAGACAGTCAAGGGTTAACTAGGGCCCCTGGGCTGTAGTTTCAAGGATAATACCCTGCAATTCGCCTAAAAGTGATGTAGGACAAATCCTAGTAAACCTGCATCGGGTAGGTCAGACTCTTGGTACTTGTCCCACGCCCTTCCGATTACCAGAGAGGGGTTTTCTGTGGGGTCGCAGCATTCCCTTCAGTTTAGGAGGCATCTGACCGACTATTACAATAGGAATAGCGGACAAATATCAGCGTATTCCCAAGATCTGAGGGCTTGAGATAACCTTAGTACAAAAACCAGAGAGAAACATCACGATCACAAAAACAGAAACCGATTCATGATTGGAGGTAATAGAAGTGCAACCAGAGCTCACAATATAAGGTAAAAACTATTTTTCTCGATTTAACAATTACATATATACATACATAACCGTAATAATTTTATTTATCGGATATTTTCATTTATTTGGATATATCTCGCCGTGCCCAGCGATGAAGGTCACGAAAGTGATAACTTGAATCACTCTGATCCCACAAACATTCGTTTCTGTAAATCATGTTAATAACTTGTTCAACATCCATTTTTGACGCACGAAAGTGTATAAAATCCCACAAGTTCTGATTATTTTTCGGACTTCGGAGCTACACGTACGTCTAAGTAGGAACAACTCCCACCCAGTCTGCGCGCTCCCATAGTATTTGGAAGATCGGGATGGTTCATGCGTGTACGCACGAGTCAAATTCGTACGAAAACGCATCCAATGTGCAGCGTTTTGGGAACTTGGACCACAGATATCTGAAACAATTCCCATCTCTTGGCAGTAATTTGACAAACTGCTTTATAAACCTAAATTTAATATGAAGCAAGGATATTTTGTATAACCTCCCTGACTCTGCTGACCCAACAACACGGTCAGTATTTTGAAATTTCCACAAAACATCCATTCATGCCTCGATACTTGATTTTCTCAAGAATTTTAGCTTTCTTAAACATGATCTAATTTCACAGCTGGTTATTTATATTTCTTCCTAGTACCCCAGATAACATGCTCAACCTCATATATATTTTTCACTATCTATTGGTAACCTGTTTCGACACGATCATGCGACCTTCTTCTTAACGCTAAAACTACTTTATCCACTACTCTGCTCAACGATTAACATTTTTTTGAATTTATTGACTCGTCCAGCTATAATTTATGGAATTTAGGTGAAAAGTCTTAGTTTTAAGGCCGTTTTTTTAAAATAAAAAAAATAATCAATTTTAATTCAAATGAGAATTCTACGCTAAATATAAACAAAAACTTATAACAAAAAAGTTGTACTGATAGATTTTTTTAGGTATTTCTTTTCGTTTTTACCGAGTTGAAACCAATAAGAAAAAAATATAAAAATCCTATACAGTTTTTTCGTTGATGACCTATGTTATTCTAGGGAAAGAAATGGTATACAGTCATCGCGGAAGAATGAAAGACTGCTCGTTAAATGCTTCGATGGAGAAAGAGGCAACTCTTAGCTAGCTATTTAAGCGATCGTTACACGATCTTAGCGTTATGGTTAAAAATATTAACTTTTTTAACGCGTTACTTATAACTCATTGCTACATTTTCAAGTTTTTAATTTATTTAATACTGTCCCACACTTCTAGGTTATATCTACACGTTGATAAACCGCTAATTGTTTATTAAATTTCCGATTTAACAGGTTATAATGGGTTTGATATTCCTATGCACATAGCTACATAGAACGGAGGAGTTATTAATTTAGTACGCTGTCGTTGGTGACTAAGTAACAAATAGCATTAGTAAAAGTATAAAATTTTTTTTTTTAGGGCTACAGGCTACATGAGGGTGATCCACATTGGGCAACTCCCCTTTAATAGCATAGGAAGGGATTAGAAAGGGGGGATGCGGAAGGGTAGAGGAAGGTAGCCAAGGGTTACTAGGGCCCCCGGGCTATGGTTTAAGGATCCTACCCGGCATTCGCCTAAAGAAATGAAGGGAAAACCCTAGAAAAACCTGCATCGGGTAGGTCGGGCATTGGGTACTTGTCCCACGCCCTTCCGATAGCGGGAGAGGAGGTTTCTGTGGGGTCGCAGCATTCCCTTCTCCGTACCTTGACCAGTTTAGGAGGCAGCTGGCAGACTGTTCCAATGGGAACAGAGAACAACACTTACCGTATGCCCAAGGTCTGTGACCCCGGAACATACACCTCTCAGAACTGGCCGAGGTGCCTCGGCTTGTGGGAACCTTAAAGTATAAAAGACGGAGTGGAGCTATATAAACCCAGGTAAATGTAAACAGACTACAGGTCAGTTTGCTCAACATTATTTACGGCTTCAGAGAAACTTATCAGACGTTTTCACGTAAAGCGGACCAAATTCTCGTGGAATTAAGTTAAAATGAGGTTTGGTATACGCATCATTTATTCACAACGTTGCAGATGGCAGTTTTATATTGCAAAAACGTTACTGATGGATATATATATCAAGAACAAAACTTTCACCCAAGTATAACTACAATTATCTTGTGAAAATCTAACCAAATAAGCGTGACAGACAGGCAGAAATTTAGGTAACATCGGTTTTGTGTGATTCGTAAAGATAAACTATTAATTAATTTATACAGATATTCCGACTTTCCAACACTAGAGGATCCTAGAGCTCAAGCGTTTTCTTGAGGGCACAGGGAAAAGCCGTTCACTGTACCACCTATAGCTTTAGTATGTAAACATTAAAAGGAAAAAAGTAATCCCGTACGTAAAAGAATAATTTTCATTTGTGTTTTAAGTTTTCAGTTGCCCACCCACGAAGTAAATCTTCGGAAAGGAACTAAAATAGACCCAATAAACTTTCTTTAATTATTTTTATCAGTAATGTAGGATTTAGTTTTGTAATATATATGATTAATCTAATAAACTTTTAATGAATAATTACTTGGTTACTTGATTTACGGAATTATAAATTGGAATTTTGATTTTATATTATTTGGCCAAGAAAGCATTAAATTATGAAGTTTAGAGTTACAATAATGAAGCAGTACATTCTCTTATATTTTTTTATTCGTGATTTACACGGTCGTAACAACATACTCCTGCCGTTGTATAATTCTGTATTCACCGTACGTACTCTGTCATCTTTGAAAAGATATGGACTTTGGAAAAATATGGTCATCGTTAGCCGATTTGAATGCTTTATATCACATCTTTGTAAATTTACCAAGATGAATAAATTAAAGTTTTTAACGACGACAGAAAAGAGAATTTTAAAATATTACTTATTTTTTCAAACGAGTAAGAAATTAGGCTAATATAATTATAATAATTCTCCAAATACTATGTACGTCAGAGGATCAAACTGTTCAATTTTACAAGTACGTGCTAACTAAAGCAGAATAAAAGGTGGTGAAACTTTAGTGTACCATTTCACCACACTTCTCTGTGATTCAGGAAAACGCTGAGCTGTCTGTAATCAATAAAACAACTAAGTTCTGTGTCATCTTCAAATGTTAGGTATGTGTTAAGATAACACAGAGAAATGAATCTTGGCAAAGCGTCTTCAATCAGCGCTGCGCTTTCTTTTAATCTTAAAACATTTTATAGTTAAAATTATGGATTTATATATATATATATATATATATATATATATATAATATTATCAACTTTAGGGTCAGGTTCCTCACACAAAAAAAAGAAACATATATATAACATGTACACATAATTGATTGATTCGGACACAATTATCGGTCTTCAGCCCATTTTTCTTTTCGTCTGTTTTAGTAATATTTTAAATAGGTAAAGAAAGGTAATAAATTTGTCCGAATCCATCAATGATGGTGAATTCTTTCTACAAATTATTTTAAATTGTCTGAAAAGGTCAATGTTCTGTAATTTAATTCATTTTCGTTGCGTAAATGTAAACGACCAAAGGCCAACGTAAATGTATAAAGGATATACAGGAATTGAGAAGTCAGTAGCGCTAAGTGCGCACAGGAAGTGAGCCACTCTACCGTGACGCTGGTGGCCTCTGCAAATACACTTGTGTGTGTTGTGTCCTACTTTTCTTTTAGTACGACGAATACAAATTCATCTACGGTTACTCATCTATAAATCGCATGAGACTACCAGGGATCGATTTAAATACGGAATCAGGATCGGAGTTTAATTCATTCACCGAAAACGTTACCGAAACCAGCCATGAAAAAAAATCGATATATTTCTGGAAACATATTGAAGATAGCCAGTATACATTCAAAGACAGATATCGCAAATTTTTATAAAGAAAGGAAATAACTTAATACATATACTGAAATTCATGACCAAGATCAGTTAATTAATATTCGTTTCGAAATAGAAAAAACTGAATATACGCCCTACATTCAATCTACGCCCAGTTAATAAAGTTTAAATTAAATAATAAAAACAACAACCTATTAATAATAATAAAATTTAATTGTTGTATTTAAAACATAAAATATATCAAACAATGTTTATTCACAGATTTGGATCTCTTCATGATAATTTATTATAATTAAATTTCCCAACCTAAATTTCCTTACAATAACTTGTAATTGGATATAACTATACACATGAAGAGGTTGGAATCAGGGACGAAACGCTGTGTTTGATATATCAGGTGTATAAGCTTAAATTCGCTGTTTGTTCATAAAAGGCGTTAGTGATAATATTAAGCTACTATGGACATGTTATTATTCTTTTCTGCGTTTCTCATCTGTCTGCAATGATGCGCATCATCAGCAATTTCATACTCCAACATACATTTTTTGTTTGGTAATCATGACTACGTTTTTGCTCAAAAATAGCATATGCGGGAAGCTCTGCTTTCCTGCTTCAATTGGAAGAAATCGGCTGCCGAATCGCATATAATGCTTGTGGAGGCCTATTGGCGACAGTGCTTTATTGGAAACAACGTACAGAGAATGGTTTTGCCGGTTCAAATATGGTAATTTTGACCTGAGCGACAAGAAGCGTGAAAATCGACCCAATTGTAGGTTCTTTTGGACGAGGACGACACCCAATCGCATACAATTCTTGCCGAGCAATTTGGTGTTTATTCAACCAGCCATTTCCATGCACCTACGTGCCATTGGAAAGGTTCAAAGGATCGGAAAATGGGTGACGCGTGTATTGATCGGTAGACAGATGCAGCGACGCCGAAACACATACGAAATCTTGTTCGTCAGACAAGAAAGAAAGTCATTCCTACAACGGATTGTGATTGGCGAAGTAAAGTGGATATATTTCGAGAATCCTAAACGGAAGAAATCGTGGGTTGATCCCGCCGAACCATCAACATCGACGGACGGAAGATGCTGTGCGTTGGTGGGATCAGCAGGGTATGGTCTACTATGAACTGTAGACCCGGTGAAACTGTCAATGCCGGTACCACCAACAACTGATCAAGTTGCACCGTGATCTGCGTGAAAATAGGCCATATAATCAGCAAAGACACAACAAGTTTATTTTCCTCCACGACAACACATCATCGTACACAACACCAATAGTCATAAACTACTTGCAGGCACACAACTGGGAGGTGCTGCCCCATGCCACTTATTCACCAAACCTGGACCCTTACGACTACCACATCTGCTTTCTTGAATGAACCACATGCTCGCTGAGCTGCACTTCAATTCTTACCAAGACGACCGAAAATGGCCTCGAAAGAGAATGAATTTTTTTGACGTGATATCCACAAATTGCCCGAGAGATGGGAAAAATGTGTAGTTAAAACAGCGGATTTAACCTATACTCCTGGTATATTATGTTTTAAATAGAATATTTAATAAATATGACTAGTAGGTAGTTGCTTTTATTATTTAATTTAAAAATGAAGTCCGATTATTAAATATATAGTTAAAATTTGTATAAAAGTAAGGTTTATTAGATTTAATTGGAAAGCATTCAAATGATGAGTACAGAATAAAGAAAAAATTTTGGGACAAAAATATACGGCTTCAGAGAGAGTTGTGTACGTATAAAATGGCACGTCTTGATGTGCACTGTTACGAACAATACTTTCAGTACTTAAAATTTTCAGACAATTTTTACTTCATTAAGTGTATTTTCCTCTAACAGTCTTTATTTATTACATCATAGACCTACTACAATCCTGTCACATCTTAAATAATTTTGTATATTCATCTTCATATGACAACCGGCTAATGATGATCCTTGGAGCCTACTTATCGCTGAGTTCCTATTACGAAAAAGCTGCTAATGCAGCAAACAAGGGGCCTTTCATTCCGTGGTCTTGGCCCAGATAGATCCATCAGCCAGCTATTTCTGAAACGAGTTGTATGCTCCGTAACTCTAAATTATAAATATATTTTATAATTATTTATCTATATATTTTAAATCAACCGAGTACTAAATTCCGAGATTTAATATCTGGACGAAATTTGTAAATGAATGATTCCACGCATACTTTCTAGCGTCATATGCCTCGTAGGACATAAAACACATTCCCTCTGGTGAGTTCCGCAAATTTCTAAAGGTCAAAGAAGAGTTATTTCTGGAGTTCAAGGTTATTATATTACAATTGCAGGTCAATATGAGTTAGTTTAATTATCTTAGACTCGGCGTCTATAAATTCTGCGTGTATGGCCTGAACATTGAGTTTATGGAGGCAAAATATTGCAACTATATAGTAAAAATGGGCAAAAATTTGTATGTACGTATGTATGTATTTACATTTCTATACTAATTTTAACGCGTGGACAGAATTCAACAAAAATTGGTAAACATATTCTTCAAAACTCGAGAAACGGTATTGTGGGGGTGAGTAACCACTAGCATAAAGGTAGAAAGAATTTTAGTTGATATAATTTACGAATTTTTCGAATATGAGTTAATGTTATAATTTTGAGTTAAATTACTGCGCGCCAACAGACCGAAGAAATAAAGAAAAAATATTTGGTAGAATAAAAAATATAATTTTATCCAGCAATACTCCATCGAATGATAATAGAAAACAATATGAAATACTTTACGTACCTTGCCGAAAATGTAAGTTAAATTTCGCAGCTACACTTTAAGTTTACATTCTGCGGGTTAAATTAGAAATATGTATGACGGCGAGGTTCATTAAATTTCAATGTATACAGCTGGCCATAAAGTATTATTGTATCCAGTATAATATTTCAGGAGATAATAAGACTTGTATAAGATGATTTATGTGTATATAAATATCAAAGTATTCATAATGACGTACGGAAGACCAATAAAATTTAATGTTATGGTCGTTGTTCAATTAATGCACTGTCATTCAATAGTATGTACGGAACTAAGAACATTTACATTGAATTAAAAGTACAATTAATGTTCTTTATGCAGCGTATTCTCTAAATTGGCATAAATATAAAAATAAAAGTGTGTATTGTGTGACGTTAAACAAAAATTTCAGGTTAGGATAATAGAATTGTGAATGATGATAAATCATCTAATTTATATTACATGTTTGGAAGAATGTTTTAAGTGTACAATTTCTGAGCTACTAAACTGACGAATTATTTCAAGTGAGATTCTTGGAATATCTTTATAATTTCCCATATTTGAATGTAAATGTATAAAGATTAATTTCGTAATTTTTTAATTGATTTTTGACTATGCTACCAACGTCAGACACCAAATAGTATTTTGAAACCTTTAAGTTCTCTGGAGTATCTATGGTTATATTCAAAAAGGTTGCGTATCATAAATGTACCGGAGTATTTTTTAAACACTTAAGGTATCAGGATTATTCATAGCCGTAAAAAAGGCACACCCTATGAAACGGGGATGTGGAATTTTTCAAACATGTAAAACGACCGACATTTGCGTGGATTCAATATTAATGGACTATTGTACGACAGTTTGTACTGCACAAGGAACATTTAAATTAAAAGTACAATTAATTGTACTTTGTGTAACGTATTTCTTTAAGTCGCTACAAATATAAATATTTTATATTTCGAAAGAGCCTTTTAAATTTACATATATAATTGTTTTCAATTTCTCAGCTAGTTTCATCATTTCTTTTCAGTATGAAAAATTATTTATATCCAATTTAGGAATAATTGTGATAAACTTCTGTATTGCAAATATAATATAAATTTATGTTAACTGTGAACCAAATTTTGAGGTTTGTTTAAATAATATATTGTAATAAACAAATTAAAAGTTAAATATGATTGAAATGAAAACAACAATTTAAATAACAAAACTAATTTAATAAAACCAATTTTTATCTCAGTTGAAATTTTACAAATTGATAATGGTGTGCCACGGCTTAATTTTCAGGGCCGCTTATCGGGCCTCCAATAAAGATAGTTACATAAATGACAATTAAATCTTACAAGGCAAAAATATTCCTTTCTTAAATTATTATTATTTTAAATGAAATGATCGAAATTTGAAATCTGACATTTTTTATATTTTTAAACTACAAGATTTACAAAATCCTTTTTATTACATCTGGACTCGTTCTCACTTTTTTTTAAATACATCACAAAAAGCCATATTTCACTGAATTTAAAGGTATTTTAGTTTGCAAACACATATCACTTTCTGATCCTAACTGTTGATAACTTTGTTCTCTAAAACTTTGATAATTACTCGAACATGGCAATAGACGAAATATTATTCCAAACAGACGACTTGAAATTCCAAAACCGGGGACTAGTACAACATTTCTCAATTTCCAAATCACACTAGCCCAATCGTAGTCCCAGGAACTCTGAATACGGACTCCTCAAAACACACCTTCCTCAATCCTCCTCCGAGCAACTCTCAATACGTACTCCTCAAAACACACCTTCCGCCATCCTGCTCCGACCAACTCTGAATCTCTCAAGTTCTGTACGTCTCAGTTCTGTTTGCGGCAACAATGCAAGCAATTCTAGCAAGCAAGCATTATAGGCACCATATTCTTGTAGACAATCCTTAAGCATTAATGAAATGGCCTCATATTTACGCCGCCGATAATGAAAACAGTAAAATTTTATTTATTAAATAATTACATATTCGTAATATATATATGAGCCTATTTCCTAAACAATTATTTACAAAACTTCCCAAATTTGAATATGAATCGGACTAATTTTTATAATTTTTGTCACAGTTACAAAAAAAATTGGTAAATAGTAATAATGAATCTGTAATACATACGTATATATTCCTAGATATAGAATAAGTCAACTTAAACTAGAACTATAACTGTTATTACATACATTGAGTCACACACAACTTATATACATGATCATGAAGAATGAACAAGGATTTTTGGTTACAAAATACTGTAGTCATTTCAATGTTAAAATTAAAAAAAATTCATTTGTTGAATAATAATAATTCTTCACTAGGAATATTTTAAAGTTAATTCACAGTTATCTGCTATTGGTATATTTTGGGTTTTGCCCATCAAGGGGTTAATAGTAAAGAATGTGATGGCTTTATGCCAGTTAAATCACGTGCTGACCAAGAGATTACTCTAGAATTAATTTCTTTGCTGGTCAAATGTAAATACTCAGCTGTCTATGTCATAAAAAATGTTTGTATATTATTTATAAACATTTAAATCCGTGGACAAATTGCAACAAAACTTGGCATACATAATCTTAAAGCGGGAAAAGCTTTTGGGTTAAGAGATAACTACTTCCCCTATAGGCGAGGGTAAGCGGAGTTGTAAATTTAAAAAACAGGCAAAAACCGTCGATATTTGCGTCAAATAAATATTTTTTGGGGTTAATGAGATTCATAATATTTTTCTACATGTTCACTCTGAATAATTTCCACCTGTTAAGGGCTGGAGAAGGAAGCACCCTTAAGGGTGAGGGTGGAGTGGCACTACATAAAAATGACGCAAAATGAATCGAGTAAAATCCGGGGTTATGGTTGCCACTGAATTTAATTACGGGATTCCAATGTTTGTTTAAACTACAGTATCGGGGGTGGAAATTTTCGAACAGGTTAAAACGGCCAAAATATTCGTCGAAAGAAACTTTTTCGTGGTCAATGAGTTTAATCCCTTTAGGCATGGGAGGTAAGCACACTTAGGGATAGGGGTCGAGGTGAGATTGATAGTGTTCCTACCGATGTTATTTGTGTGCAATTTCAACACCTTAAATCATGGGAGAGGAGTGGTGGAGGTGTATGGGCGTTACAAGAAACTAACGCGAATAGAACAGAGATTGGAGTCAAAACGGTGTTATGGATGTCGCTGAGATTATTTATGGCAATCTGGGCAACGCGTGGGGGTGGACGTGTTGGACAAATAATATAAACTATGTCCTCCCCGAAAAAATATATATGTATATATATATATATATTATAGTAATTGGTAATTAAGACATTGTTCTAATTGGAAAGTTGGATTGTAGAGGACTCATTATTAGTGAATATAGAGTGGACGCCGCAACAAGGCGGCAACGCAAAGAAAACATTGTTGGGCAGTTGAGAGAGTTTACGCGCTCAAAATCTACGAGACGAAGAGTCAGTTGGGCAGCGGACAGCGAACAGTTTGAAAGCTTTAGAGTCGGGCATAGAACAGCGAGGTGTAAAGACCAAAACTTTTCATATTATAAAAAGTTTCGCAGTCGGGCAGCGGACCGCAAATAGAACAGTTTGATAACAGTTACAAACATGCATTAAAATATTGAAAAGTAAAGCAATCTTCAGTCGGGAAGGAAAGAGTGAAACTAATGTTGTAATCGGTAGCCAAGCATAAATTCAACCTGCTGGCCATAGACAAACCCAGGAAGTGCATTTCCAACTACACGAGATCTGCAAATCCAGGTTGCAGCAAAGCATCGAGAATCTACTAATTTGTGTTAGACCAACTAACAAAACTACACCAATTAGAATTTGTTGACATTTAGAGTCTGTGAGTACTAGAATCAGTGATATCCCCAAATTTTGTGCACGAAAAACCTAAAATGAGACCTGGGCGGCCGTAAGTAGAAAAACTTTAAAATCATATTGTAAACCGTTTTTAAAAGATAAAAGTCAGATCGTTCTTTAATTTTAATTATTTAATTATCGATAAAATGAGATCGTTAATTCCTGATAAATTTAAAACTGTTTAAATTCAATCTGTAGTGTTATTTCTTCCCAAAACAAAGTTCGTCTATGTTTTAGACGCATTAACTTCCATAAAAGGTAAATGTAATTTGATTGTATAAATTCACCCACTTATCAAACCCAGTTTAAGACCCTGAGATCCCAAATATTATTGTGTATTTAACCTTGTTAATAAATTTTGTTTTTTCATTAAAGTTAATAGTTCTTTCATTTCTAAAGCAGCCATTATTATTTAATTATTACAATATATATATTTCTTTACACTTTTGAGCTGTCGTGTAAGAAACCGTTCTCCTGAATCAGTACGACTAAATTTCCTGGAGTGTCACTTTCTCTACCGACTTTCAACTGTCGTGGAACGTGTATATTAGAGATAGAGCAACGATAATTTATAATAAAATTTATTAAATATAGTTGTATTGATCTCAACGGAAGATTTATCGACTAGACATCAATCCTAACAGTCGAAAACACATTCATTTATTTTTAAATTGGTTTAGTAAGAGTACAAAATTGATTAATAGGTCGTACACAATGTTTTAAATATTTTCGATGGCTGTAGTATCTGAGAAACAGCCTTGTTCCGCTACACGTCAGATTAGTCGGTCCGAAATTAAGTCTCTCGGTAATGATGTCTGCTGATGTAGAATATGGATACGAAATATAGATACAATAAGAAAAATATTTAAAGTAACAGGATGGAAATATGTCGAGCGTACCAGGAATAGAACCCGGCTTACTAGGCCATCCCTATCATCTTGAGATACGCTGCGAAATTCCTCCAACCAGTAGGCCTGATGCAGGCTCACATACAATTTTCAGATGGCCTAAATTTTAGGACTTCAAATGAAGAACAGATTTTATATGTAAATTGATGAAGGGGTTTAGAGTTTTCAATTCAAAAATATAGACAGAAATCTTGTACAAGCTACAAGCCGT
This sequence comes from Zhengitettix transpicula, assembly GCA_037074705.1. Lineage (NCBI taxonomy): Eukaryota > Metazoa > Arthropoda > Insecta > Orthoptera > Tetrigidae > Zhengitettix > Zhengitettix transpicula. The sequence goes on along the minus strand of CM073591.1, from coordinate 178,909,456 downwards.
ATAAGCCATGGATAAATTAAATTAAACTATGGGGATGGAAAATTGTCGGGCGGACCAGGAATCGATCCCGGACCTCCGGTCGACATTTTTCCATCCTGATCCTTTAATTGAATTTAAGCATGGTTTTTACGGCTTCTAGCTTGAGAAATTTTCAATCAAGAATAGAGCTAAAGCTTTCACAAGCTCAAGCCATGAAATTAAATTGAATGAATGTATTAGGATATTCCGGGTGCGATTCCTGATCTGGTCGACATTTTTTCATCCTGATAAATTCAATTGTGAAAGCTTTCTGTCCATTCTTGAATTGAAAATTAAAACCGTTGATCACTTAACATAAAAAATACATTCTTCATTTGAGATAATAAAATATTAGGCCATATAAGAATTGTGATGTGTAAAAAAAATTGTATGTAAGCTTGCACCAAGGTCTAATGGATGGAGAAATTTCGCACTGGATGTGAAGTCGACAGGTATAGCTCAGATGGAAGAACGTCCGCCCGGTAAGCCGGAGGTCCCAGGTGAGATTCCTGGTCCGGTAGACATTTTTCCATCCTGATACGAAAAGTAATTGTTAAAGCGTATTTTGGTCGATAAGCCAGATAAAAAAAACTTCTGAAGAAGGAAGTGTATTAGACATATCCGTAATTCTTCGTACTGTAGCACATTCACACTACACGTGAAAGAAAAAGTAATCGCAGCTATCAGAGCAATGCAAGATATTCGGATGATACGACAACTCTCCATAGACACGGTCATCTCCCTCTACAAAGCAAAAGTCACCCCAATAGTCACATACGGTTTGGAATTAATATGGGAGAAACTAAATATAAAGAACCTGAAAGTTATTGAAAAGATAAAAGAAACTTTTCTGAAAAAGATACTGTGTGTCTCAAAATATACACTATCACGACTTGCATATGAACTCACAAGGGAACCTACGCTATACATCAGGGTTAACTTACCATCTACATATCAACACGTAATCCAAGTGCTAAAGGAAAAGAAGAACCAGATATGGGACGATTTCTACAGTACCACCGCCATGATGACAAACGAATGGAGGAGAACATCATACGAACTACGACACACAGTAACCCGTTTCGCCGTGCACGGTTTTCACCACAAGATTTGTAAATCAAAAAGCTTTCATCAACCAGATGTGAATTGTGTTTGTGAATTATGTGAAATGGTGTGTGACAGATATCAAGCATATTGGTGTTCCAGAAGACCTATCTCAATGACAGAATTTTGAAAAGAGTGACCCAAATTACTTTACACATTGTGTGAAATTCCTTATATAAATTAATATTTCAATAATTCTTTCTACTAGGCGAAATTATGTCAGCCATATGCTGGATTGACGAGGTAAAAGTCGGCAATTATTGGCAAACAACATTACTTATGATCCCGGCAGTGCGTTTACTACGGAAAACTCTTATCTACTCGTAAGAAAATAATTGAAAATAGTAGTGAACTGGCTCGGACTAAAGTTTAGAGGGTGGTGGTAAAAGAATTTCCTACTGTAAACCCCGTGAAGTTTCAGAATGTCTTGAGTAAATCAATAAATCGTCACGTTAACATTTTATATTATTATATTGAAGCTTGTATGCTTTAATATTCTGAAAATTGAAGAACAGTAATTTCCGGGTTATTTGTAAATGAAGAAAAAACGTGTCTATAGGACGGAATAGAGGGCACGCGGAGCTGTGTCTGTGATAAACTTATGACGGCTTAAATACCTTAGTCAGTAATCGTATTAGTTGTCCTTGATTCAGTGTCAACTACGAAGCTTTGAAAAGTTGTAAGCGGAAGGAACTATAGATGTAGGAAGTACCCGTGTCCGTGCAGCACCTTGACGGCCAGCTGCCGTACTGCGCCCATGGCTCTGTGCAATACAGACAGTCTTATCGAACCGACGCCTGGAGCGACGCCGTGTCGTCGAGACAAGCCGCGCCGATCTTGAAAAAGGGGTTCTCTCAAGTCACTACGAGGAAATCACTGAAACCGAACCGAGTTCGATACTAACACGGCGTGATGACTACAAGTGCTCTCAGTACGATAAGTATTAACAACAAAACAGTTTTACTAACTTTAATAGCAAGGTTTAAGAAAATAATAAGTTCACTAGGACATGGAAAATATCGAACAACGAATTTGACAGCCTTCGAAAACATCCACTCTTTGATAGCCTTTCAAAATTCTGAGTGCCCATCGAGGGATGTCTCAGTTTTAATGGCATATTATAAACGTTTAATTTAGTCTATATATAACAAATCATACATGAATTTGTAAGCAAACTAACTTAGCTTTTCTTACAAATGTTCTATTCAGCCCCACAGAAACAATCGCATGGCGTGATGTCAGATGAAGGTGGAGACCAACGGAGAAAGAGCTTTCTCGTTTTGACCATGACGACCAGCCCTCAAGGGTTCTCGCACAAAAGAGATGCCACTGCTGAGGGGCTCCATATTGTCGCCAAATAAACTTTTTAGGTTGAGATTCTTAGGCTAGCTTCACACTTACCCGACAACAGTTTAAACTACATTTTACCGGCGACTGCTCCTTGCTAGCTCTCTTCACATACAGACAGTTGCCTCCTGTCATTCTACCAATAATGAGCATGATAAGTTATTCCATTGCATACTCTGGTATAGATTTCTTTAAAAACATAAAAAATTAATGATGCAATGGGTTTCTCCAATGATAATGAAAGGCGACATGTTGGGGGCATTCAACGTTCACTTTGAGGAGTGGAGAAAATTTTAACAGAAGTTTTTTGATGAATAATCTTTTCTTATTCATTATTTTCAATCATTCGTAAAGTTTTTCATTATAAGTTTTTTAATTTTATTCTTATCAAATTTCGACGATCTTCTTACACGGATAGAAAAATACATTCAAAGTCACATCACGTCGTTCAGGGAATGTATTCCCCTATACAAATGTTGCAAATCACAATAATACGTAAGTTATATTTATTTGATATTTATTTATTAGTAATAAAATATATTTGCAAAACTTCAGAAGTAAAAGAAAAAAATGCAATAAAAATTCAACCACCACTATTCATTTCATCCCTACTTTCAAACTGTTCAGATGGATTCTAAAATTTTAAGAAAAATAAATATCAAGATCCGACTGTTTAGTGGACACTCGATGTCAATTACAAACAGAGTTTTAATTATGGTATCACAAGAGCTCTAAAGTTTGTAGAATGTGTAAAAAATGGAGGATTTTTCACAGAATTATAAACTTACATTCTTAATTGTAATTTAAAGTTTTACATAATTTTGTTCTTGAAAGGGACGGATACTTTGTCTACAATTGGGTTTAGAAGTACGAGAAGTGGATGAGCATGTGGAGGAATTTCAGAAAATAAAGCAGAAAACGCGATGATGATTACTTTTCAACTCACACGGACTCAGTAAAATTCCATTTGTTTCACATTTAATATATAGGAAAACCAAACTGACAAAATGTGTGCTTAGTAAATATATTTTTTGGAACTACCAGAATTTCCAAGCTGTTAACATTAGTTTTAACAAAATCAATATAGGTATTGTATAGCACTCTCCGTATTCCGTTCTTTCTTTTCATATCAATTTCTTAATTCTCTGCAAATTTCTTCCCAAGAATTTCTATTCTTTAATGTGTAATTCTCTACTTCTGTCCCCTAAAACAAGGCGATCATGAATTAAATTTATAAGTAGTTGTACATCGTCCGTGATGATAAGGGAAAAACTATAAGTACAAAAATATTTTATTTAAAGAACGCACGTGATGAACCTTGAAGAATGTAGTCTAGACGAATCGGCCCGGGTTGATGTGAAATTCTCCATTACTTAATCACCATCTAGGCTGACGCACGTGGACTCTGTAGTAGGAGAACCTGGGCCCCTGGACGACTGAGGGAGTCCACCACGACACTGTGACGGCCTAGTGTCAAACGTCCCATAAGTTTTTAAACCTTTCTGTAGTCAATCTGATGTCGTTCAGCCGATTGCAGGGTAAATGTGAAACGAGCCTAAGAGCCATTCTTGCAACATATCCAGAGAAGCCACACCCTTTTCAGCGAAAAAACATGGTGGGTACACTTGACGTTTAAATTTGGAGAATTTCTTTAATAGATAGTGAATGAAGATTTTATGACCCCCAGTTTAGAACATTATGAAAATTGGACTCATCATTGAACATAATAGGATGAAAACAGTCATAATCCCGTTGCAACACTTCACTTACAAAGTTATAATGTACACCAATGTCATCTTTAAACCATGTACCAACTGTAACCAGTTTGCATGTGCAAACGTTTTGTAATACCTCCCAGATTGACGTCTTCGGCAACTGAGTGCCGTTTACAATGTAACAATTTAGACTCTAAAATTATTACAATTTATTAATTAAAGAATTACAAAAGCAATGTAACTGAGTTTTTAGTGGTCGTTCACGTTTAAATTGTGCATTCCAGCCACAGCAATCAAGGGAGTAAGTCTTGATTATTATGTTATCAACAAAATTTATCATCTAATTATTGTAGTATGTTCGTTTTATAGCGTAAAACTTCCTATACCTGAAGAGTTAAATTGGCAAAATAAATAAATAAACGTCTGCTTTCAATTATCAATATTTCTCTGACTTTAAAAGACTGTTTTTTGTTATTGGTAATATGCTCATAAATAGTCAGATATATAACATTATTCTCAGAAAAGTTGAAAGATTTGGAAAATATGTACTCCAGAAGAAGTTCGACGAAAAAATGATAAAAACATAAAGTAATATCGGTATTTAAAAACTGGCAGCTGTAATCAATGGAATATCAACTCCATGATAAACCAGGTTGGGAGAATGAAAGAAAAGACTGAAAGTAAGTTAGCGAGGCCTAAAATTTAAGCTTTATCATGCTCGCGGATGGAGGTATGTAATAAGTGAGTAACTTTTTTTTTTAGGGCAACAGGCTACATGAGGGTAATCCACATTGTGGCAACTCCCCTTTAATAGCATAGGAAGGTATTTGAAAGGGGGGTTGCGGAAGGGTAGAGGAAGGTAGCCAAGGGTTAACTAGGGCCCCCGGGCTATAGTTTAAGGATCCTACCCGGCATTCGCCTAAAAGTAATGCAGGGAAAACCCTAGCAAAACCTGCATCAGGTAGGTCGGGCCCTTCCGATAGAGGGAGAAGAGTTTGCTGTGGGGACGCAGCATTCCCTTCTCCGTGCCTCGACCAGTTTAGGAGCTGGCCGACTATTCCAATGGGAATAGCGAACAACTCTTACCGTATGCCCAAGGTCTGCGACCCCGGAACATACACCTCTCAAAACAGGCCATAATTACATTGAATCAAACCCTTATGTATTTTACAACTATTCACGACTGCAATATTGTCGAGGCAAAATTCTAAAAAAATACGCGAAAACTACAGAAAACTTGGAAACAACTTCATGATAAAAGCATTTAAATTCAGGATGTGTAGTGATATGAAGAATTTCGTACAGGAAAGAACGATATTAACAACTGCATTAAACCATTTAACTCATTGATTTTGAAGTGAACCAAGAGCATTAATAAACAAATTGTTACAGATATCTTCTTCAGCTGTGTGTAACGTACAGTGCCTACGGCATTGACGTCTAGATAAAAGAAACCTTTAAAAATCGGTTTGTTTGTGTCAGGAAATTAAATTGTAATGAACGTAAACTGAGACGAAACAAACAGGTAAATAATTTCGATCCATTGCAAGGCTGCTTATACAACACGCTGCTGAAAGTTTATTAATAAAAGATGTGCGAGTGATTTTGAAACTATATTTCTCTATAGTTTTGGTTTGAAAATAAGGAAAGTCACGTAACCTCGTGACTCAACTTCAGGCTCCCACGTGTGCAAAACCTTTCTTGGTCGTTGCAACAGCTTAGCACCCACATTGTGATTATCCTTAGTTTCGATTGTTTTTTCAACCTCGTTAACTAACCCTCCTAGCATAAAATAAACAATTGATCCTACCCTAAAGATTGTCACCCGTCAGTTGTTTTGTGATTCAACTAGAGTTGAGGTTATGTTGTTCGGATTTTAAGTACTTGAAAGCGAGGTGTATTGTCATTGGTCGTATGTTCATACTTAAAAGGAAAAATACAAACGGATTTAACAAATCAGTGTACATTTATTGTATACTTAGAATATAAAGCAGTTGAGCGTTGGTTCCTCCACTTGGCTATACAGGGTGTTTCTGAATTACTATTACAGTCATCCAGGGGTTGTAGAGAGGTCTTAGTAGATAAAGTTTTTATAAGGAACTCATGTCCTGAAATGTACCATTTAAATGCTAAATAAGTTTGGTCGAATCGATTAAAAATCTCCGGCGTCACGGTACGGAAAGAAAATTGTCTGAGGCCGACTGCTGATATCGTGTGCCTTGTGTTTACAAACAGTTCCGCTGAGTCGACGTTCACATGAGTTATCATTCAGTCATTGAGCAATATAAGACGAGACAGTACAGGACGGTAGAATACATGTTTGAATATTACACTGATAATTTACGGCAAAACTGGACGTAATGGTCGACCTGCACAACGCACGTACCACGAAATTTTTCAGCATCGACTCACTCCTTCACATTGTTTGCGTAGATTTTATATTGATTTGATCTTCAAACTTATTTTGTATACAAATGATCCGAAGTCTATATACTAAGCCCCCTCATGAAACCCTAATAGGAATTCTGTAACACCCTGTAGGTCTATATATTTTTAATTTCCACAAACCCTCCGCATAGTTATTTATGAATTATCAACTAATGTACAGTTATGATTTGTCATTAATAAAAACCAATTAAGACGTTATCTGATGCCATGGATCGTTTAACGTATTTCTGAAAACCTCGTTTAAGAAAATCATGAATACATTTGTAAAGTAATTAGGTAAAGTAGCCAATTAGCGGACAAAAACAAGATTATTTGAAAAGTGTTCACAGTAAGCTATTATCAAGGAAACAAACACGCCAGTTTACCTACGATATTTAAACGTACGAGTAACTGTGATGGCTAAAAGTGTCTAAAAGTGAGTGAAGCCGCGTCCAAAATGCAATGTTTAAGAACTAATTATACGGGAGTGGCGGCGAAATATCCAGAGCGATATGACGTCCTATACTACTATTATGTTGTGTTATACAGAGGTGGAATGATTCATGAATTTTACAGAAATGATAATAACACCTCACGATTAAAACCTATAAATTACATTAAATTATTGGTATGTACCATAAATTTTTAATTTAATATAAATCTAGTTCTATATTTTCGTTAATCAAAAAATAGTAACTAAGCAAACATTTGATTAGTTTTAAGAATTTAATGTTGTCTAGGAGCTATTAAATAACGGACCTAATAAGACTATGCCAATATACGCCTTTCTAATTCACACTGACTTTCCATGTTTTGTGTATGTTCTTTTTGTTTCACTTATTTTATTTGTGCAAATATGAAAATGTATTGAATAGATTATTTATTTATGTTTCAGAACTTGTGTTAATGAATGTAAGGATGTTCAATTTTTTTTCAAAACCCTCATCCATGGTGCTCTTTGGAAAAGTTCTAACAGAATTATTCCAGAAAATTAAACGATATATGGATGAGTGAAATAATGCGAAGTAAAAAGTCTCGAATGTTGTGATCGCTACACTTTCACATTATTCGAGAAGCCAGAAATTCATTTGTTTTTAATTGGAGTAATGTGGATTTTCCAATTTAATTTAATATCAAAAAGAATTTTGACATTCACAATAACTAATGCTAATAATTTGTTTCCCATATTTAATTTTTGAAATTTATTTATATATTTATAAATATATTTTGATTATTTAAGAAAAATTATCAATAAACGACAGGCTTTTTTAAGTCAGGAAAAGATATATAATAGAAACTCCACTATGTTTCGTGACTAATTTGAGACCTCATCAGGCATCATTTATGTATTTTTTTGCAAATATGAATTAATGGTGAATAGAGGTCAATAACCTCAATTTGACTCGAATCTCGGTTGCTTTCGCGTTATTTTTATGTAACGCCCTCCACCCTCACCCATAAGCGTGATACCCTACCCTGCCGAAAGGGATTGAAATTTACACAAATAGCAGCGGTAGAATACTATCAATCTAAGTAACCCTGAAAAATATTTATTCAACCCAAATGTCGACCTTTAAACATGTTTGAAAATTTCAATGCCCCACCACACCCACTTGGCGGAGTTAAACGGTAAGTTTAACGGCATAATTAAACTATGTGATATCCATAACCTCGGATTCGACTTCAATCTCGATTGTTATTGCGTTATTTTTAATGGAATTCCACTCCACCCTCACCCGTAAGGATGCTCGAGTTTCTCACTCCCACAGTACCGATTTTCGTGTTTTGAAGAATGTGTGTGGCAATTTTTGTTGCATTTTGTCCACACATTAAAATTTGTGTAGATATTAACGTGAATGCATACATACATACATCCTTATCCATTATATAGATAATAATCATAATAATAATAGATAATAATAGTATATTGTCGTTTGCAAGCAGAAGGACCCTAGAAAATGAAATAATAGTTTTTTCTAATTCATATTCCAGTTACAGATTCAGAATTGATAGACTCTTGTGGAACCCCAGTCTTTATTTGTCCCTGATCAGCGTAAAGGAGTGCAAGTCGTACAATTATACTATTTGTCCTCTTTTAGTTTAAATAGTAAGACAATGAGAACATACATATTCTAGTAATTAAACAATATTATAATTTTTCACAAAGAAAACAAAATGCAATCAAATATTTTGGAAAAGTCACAGTAATCGCCGAGTGGACACTTTTTTGGGTTATATAAATTCTAATATCATTTAAATGAGAGAAAAATTGGTTTAGTAGAAATGACGATCTCATTAAATAATCAAACTTGATTTCTCATTCTTATATTGTAAAAAGTGAAAAGGGACATGGTTGAGCAAGTCCTGTACCCGCGAGAATATTCATGACGTCACCTAACGTTTCGTAAAACCGCAAGCATCTTGAACAGGTTTACCTCAAGTACGTTACCCCGTCAGAAACTACGATTTTCTTACTTTATGACACAATATGAATGGTAATTAATGGAGGATGGCGAATAATAGGTATGTCGAGGAGAAAATATTAACGACGAAAATGGCTAACTGCTTCTGTATTCCAAATGGTCTCAAATAATAATAAAAATTATAAACTTAGTAGTAATTGCTGTTTGGTTTCTGTAATCTTTTTTGTAACCAGCAAAATGCATAATTTTTTTTTGGAATATGAACCTTTTCTGACGTAAATGAAAAATACTAATTTCAATTATTTTATGTGATAATTTTTAAAACAGTTATTTTTTTCTTGAGTTATTGTGAAACATTGCGCACTTTGCTCTACAACAACACTTGATACAAATTCTGCATCTTGACTTGTCAGGAAATGTACAGATCAGTGGCCTACAAGAACATAGCGTAGATCATCCACAAGACGATGTGATTTTTTAATATTTTAGTATGTACTCCAAATTTTAAGTAAAATTAATGTAAATTCCAATAACAGAAACTAAATAACTTTTCCGTGTAATCGCAAATAAACAGCAATATCATAGCTAAAAATATGCACACTACTTAGGCCTACTGATTCGAAATGGTATCACTACATTTTTGGCCGCAAAAATTCTTTTTCTGAACATATCTTCTAAAATTGTAATATGCTTATTATTCTATACGCAATAGAAACCAATAACGGTAAAACTATATATTGTAGTAATCGGCGGTACTATGCGGACTGTTTATTTCCGTTATGATTAATAATTTCTGAGTGTAGCAAACATGTACGAATCATTAGACTCGTCAGTTCTTGGGCACCAGGTTATTTTATCAAGTAACTAACCAAGCTTTGTTGCTTTTAATAGGTTATTGATCAAAATATGAAACATATTTTTCGGGGTCCATAAAATTCATAATATTTTTGTATATGTTGCACGCTTAGGGGTGGGGTTTGATGGGCGTTACATGAAAATAACGCGAATATGACCTAGATTGCAGTCAAATCCGCGGATATGGATTTCGCTGTGTTTATTAAAGACAAACTGGACGTGTGGAGGTGGAAGGGCGTGGCAGGGGCTGGGCGTATGTGGTTGAGGGTAGAAATTTTCAAACATGTTAACCGGCCGATATTTGTGTTTTTCAGTTCGTTAGTACTTCTACCGTTGTTTTGGTGTATAATTTCAACCTATTTCGGCTTGGGAGAGGAGCGCTATTAAGGGTGGGGGTGTAGTGAAATTACATAAAATAAGTTAGACGATCGTATATTTTAAAACGGCCAATATATTCGTCAAAAGAACGTTTTTCGGGGTCAAGAGTTGTTTTTGCTTTCAGCATTGGAGGTGTATTCGTTTAGAGATAGGGGTCGTGGTATATTATATAAATATAACTCAAAAGCAACCGAGATTGGAGTCATATCGGGGGTTATGGATATATGATAACCCGGGCAACGTCGGGAACTTAGCTAGTTCTGAAGTAAAGAAGAACAAACTATAGCAGAATTACCGTAATATTTAGAAGTTTTCGTGTTCAGTCAATGAAGAACAGAAATATGAATTCAAAATGAAAACATAAATGTTTTTGTATTAATTAAATCTTCGATTGTACCCGTGATGAATTGTGTTATACGTGTAATGTGATGTTCATAAGCTTAGGAACTTTTGATTTGTCTAGCGAAACTCGCGCTCACTGCCACCTGTCGGGAGCCGTGCGAACCTCTACTGGGTACAGACGTAGATCTTAAATTGCTTTATAATTGTAACTAAGTAATATCAATTATCCTAATGTAAGTCACTTCTCTGCGAATAATCGTACAGAATACGTTTCGTCTCCTAAAAGGTTCGACCTGCAAGAGAATATCGGGCCCATAAACCATTCCCAAACTTCTTTATCAATTCATCTTTATGAATTCACAAATTTTCATTCTGCTGGATTCCTGCGATGGATGTTCTCTCGCAGGCAGAACCTTGTAGGAGAGATACAAAGGGGCTATCTCTCAGCAAACTCCTCTCCCGCTATCGGAAGGGCGTGGGACAAGTACCTAATGCCCGACCTACCCGATGCAGGTTTTTCTAGGGTTTTCCCTGCATTTCTTTAGGCGAATGCCGGGTAGGATCCTTAAAATATAGCCCGGGGGCCTTAGTTAACCCTTGGCTACCTTTCTCTACCCTTCCGCATCCCCCCTTTCTAATCCCTTCCTATGCTATTAAAGGGGAGTTGCCCAATGTGGATCACCCTCATGTAGCCTGTTGCCCTAAAAAAAAAAAAAAAAAAAGATACGAAGGGGGAAAACAGGAAGATTTCTCGCAGGTGAACCTTCCCAGAGAGCTTTGGCGGGGGCTACCTTTGGGGATGCCTTCACATCTCTCTGTTTTTTTTGAACTAAGGTTCCCACATGCCGAGGCACCTCGGTCTGTTTTGAGAGGTGTATGTTCCGGGGTCGCAGACCTTGGGCATACGGCAAGAGTTGTCCGCTATTCCTATTGGAATAGTCGGCCAGCTGCCTCCTAAACAGGCCAAGGCATGGCGAGGGGTAAGCTGCGTCCCCACAGCAAACTCCTCTCTCGTCATCGGAAGGGCGTGGGACAAGTACCAAATGCCCGACCTACCCGATGCAGGTTTTTCTAAGGTTTTCCCTGCATTTCTTTAGGCGAATGCCGGGTAGGATCCTTAACATATAGCCCGGGGGCCCTAGTTAACCCTTGGCTATCTTCATCTACCCTTCCGCATCCCCCCTTTCAAATCTCTTCTAATGCTATTAAAGTGGAGTTGACTAACGTGGATTACCCTCATGTAGCCTGTTGCTCTAAAAAAAATCATTCTGCTATCAAATATCTTGATAATGTTAAGCTTACATTCAGAAGATATAGTTTTCCTTTTACTACTGGAATCAGATTTACTTCATTTGGACGACATAGTATTTTATAAGGATTTAAAGAAGTGAAATCGTTCTCGTGGAGTTTGCGAAGCAACCTAAGGACTAAAAAACCGACATGACGAGTATCACAGTTGCCAACCGGTTAACCCCGAGTTAACGTATTTTGGGGTATTTATGAATATAAATTTACCAAATGTTCCTTAATATATTGACGGACACCTCTTCAATTTATTTTAAAAGCTCTCAACACCTGAGAGTCTTTCTCTAAGTTGCAATTTTTTTAGTTATTACCTCCACTAGTTTCTAATATATGAATTATTTCGTAATTATGTAACTAATGTACTGAAAGTTTTTAGTTGGTAGTCGTTAACGTATTTTATTTCAAAGTTAGAACTTGAAATTAATATACGTCGGTGGAGATAATATCGCTATTTTCCTTTACTAGAATCCAGGCTAGAAACTCTAACTAACCGTTAAAATTAATATTCGTCCAACTCTAAAAAAAATCAGACAATTCCTAAAACGATGGATGAAACAAATTTGAACGTTGATTAATCATTAAATTATTAGCCTCTTGAAACTAACCGACATTAATAATAAACTAAGATTGGATGAAAATAGAGTGCAACTTTTTCTCTGACCGATTTTGATAGTCTTCATATAATTGTGCTCTGTTTGTAAGATATACACGTAACAGCGGCTTAAACTTTAGCAATCCTGTATTCATTATTTCGGGTTAATATGATTCAAGAGACTACCGACGGATATATAAAACACCAATAATCCTAGAAGTTTTATTAATAATTTAAAAATATTCTAATGTTGGGTTCGTACTTCTCAATTAATAAATTTGTTAATCGTTCAATATACACTTGATTTAGCACAAAAGTACTGCTATTATAAAAATCTTATAAATTAAATACTGAATATTGTACTTTATTAATTACGTCAACCTGTCACCTGTCAACCTGTCACGAACTCATTACAGTTCTGACCAGAACCAGGAGAATTCCTGTTGCCCAAATAATAGTGAAAATTGTGAATTTGTGGTTGCACGTTACTTTCTATAACGTCAATAACAAGTCAATAATTATAATAATAGTATCAGTGCCTTGTTGAATTGAAACTAAAAAGTGCAAGTTTTCCCTCTCATCGATGTGATTATTTTTTTAAATTTTAACATGTATGTAACCATGTTTTCTTCTCCTCGTTCCTTCTTATTTGTCTATCTTCCTATTTTAATTTGCTTGCTCATTTTACAATTTCTCAGTTTTATTTATTTTATGTTATTTATTATTTTGCATTTTATGGGCCCGGAGTTGCCGGGGTATTTGATGGAAAAATGAATTAATTCAATACTAATCTCTTACCGGCATCGGGAGCGAAGGTCTTAATATCAACGACACCGAAAAGTTTGTATTCCACACTAATATTGGCCATTTTGGAGCATATTCCCTTTTTCACTACCTACCACCTTGCCGAATGCTTGGTTTAATGCACGCATTTAACTCAGCGACCCCAAAAAACTGTGTATTCGACTCCAAAATCGGTCGTTTTTTCATTCTTCTTGTCTCCGGTTTCATCCGCACTTCTAGGAATTTAGGAATTGTCTCCTAGATAGTGACAATTGTACGTAGTATGGTTGAAATTGCTCCAAGCTTTTAAGATTTTATTAGGAGCACGTACACCTTCTATTTTTATTTGTAAGACGTATGCCATTAGGGCAACGATATGTTTTATTTCCTCAGGAGAGGACTAATAAAATCAATAAATCTAAATCATATAATATGTTCTATATTTAAAAGAAATTCTAATTTTGCAAATATTTTTAACGAATTACAACTGCCACACGCAATATAATTTGATAATAATAAGCACAATTTATTTAGCCATCGATTACAGATTTTTTAAATCACAAGAAAATGAACAAAGTAAAAATTCACTATAACATTCATACTTCACGGGATCGGTTTTACAAGTAACTTCTACTATCTATTATCCACATGAACACTTGAGTTTTAATTTGTTACAGCTTTACTTTGCTTCTGAATCATATTATGATATTAATTATACAATCTAACACGAACTCCAAATAATCTTACTGTAATTACTTCTAAATTAAAAACATATACACCTATTTTATCGTTTACTTTTAGCCCAGTAATTGTAAATATACCTTCTTAAGTTAATAATATAGTCTAAACAAATATAGCCTCATCAATTAAGGAAATATTAAGCTCCTAAACATACCGTGTATTTTTTACACGGGGTTTTAATGCTAAACCCCTAGGTTTACTTTAAATTATACTGAGGGCTTTGTGTAAATTATTGACATATGAGTTTTATAGTATCAATAAATTGTTGTTTTAGTCAAGAAAAAAATATATAGGCAAATTAATTCAATCGGTAAATATACTTTCTATGCGAAGAAAAATTAATTCAGATTATTTTTCTGTTGTGTAATGGTCAACGTCACTGCCTCGCATCACACAGGTCCCGGTTTCGAATTCCAGCATTGGTATGTATGTTTGTGCTCGTCATCGCCATGAAAACTGGAGATAAGGATGAAGGAGAATCGCTTCGATGACCACATACGACTCCAAAAAATTTTGGAATGTGTATTGTAAGATGACAGTCTGGCAGTCGTCCTGGTAGGCGATGGGAAGTTTCAGTCTATCGGTCATTCACATATAACAATGTATACATATCAGCATTGCATAAAAATTCGACCCCAAATATTTTGAATCGTTTATGAAACGGAGATTCATCATGGTGTTTATCAATTTTATTTTTAGTAATCTGATTTCATAAACCAATTTTACATCACACGGGAATTTTTTCATTCGATTCTCTAGACAATAGTCTACTCTTTTGTGGGAACGCATCATCAACAACGGTGCCCATTTGGCTGCAAATTTTGTAAGCTACATTCTGTACTAACAGACCATATTCAATATTTCAATAAAGCCACCAAATATTTTAAGCGGTAGTAAGGTTCTGCTGATGTTTCGTAGTGAAGACGAACAGGTCGACGCTAAATAGATTTCTACAGCGACCATCATTATTCACAAACATATTGTAGAAATAGTTAATTAGGCCATTAATTGTTTGGACATGAAATTTGAATTGTTTGATAAATCCATTATAGTGGTCTGATCGAACAAAGCAACAATAGAGAATAGAGCTTGCTTGCTTTGTCGAAAAGTCAAAAATGGCGAATGCGCGCTCAAACTCGAGAGCACTAGGACTGTTAGTTGGCGGAGAAACATCGAGAGGAGCAGAACAAGTAATAAAACAGTTAGCTGGTTGTTGTGGTCTGGATTGTACAGAGGTCAGACATCGTCGAGCATAGTATAATAAAGTTGGTGAATCATTGGAGAATAGAAGCGGCCGACGGTGAAAACGTTGCAGAGAATATTGTAAATTAATACCAGTTTCGTCAAAATAGAACTTTGTACAATCTTCGAGGAGGAATTGTTGCGGAATAACATTGGTAAATTATTGTGAAGCGGAGCAATCAACGGAATACAGACAATCTTGCCAAAATTTAAAGTGAAGTGTAGAATCAGTGAAAACCAAGGCCTGATATTAAATAATTAAAGAGTGTAAAAGTGTCCGAACGAGGTAAAGTTGATTGTTCTGGTACCAGACCGACGGTCCGTAAGTAACATAATTTTGAATAATATTGTAAACGCAAATTAAAGGATAAAGTCAGATTCCGTTCTCTTTTAATTGTCAATCAAAGTTAATTTCTTTGCTTTTTAATTTATATCATTCTATCGACATATTGTTTAGGTAAATTGTGAACTGTTTTGTTAATAAGATTTTAAATCAATTTTTTTTGTGTTCATTATCAAACCCAGTAAAGGCCCTGAGAGGACAGATCTCAAATTTTGTTTGTTAATTGTTTAAACTTTTCATTTAATAAAAGCCTTCCATTTTGATTATTACAATATATTAAGATAAAATTATCAGTTACAATATATTTTGGTTTAATTTTGGGCTCGTATTAGTGTACATACTTGTTGAATAGCTTGAAGATGCGGTAAGGCAGGTTGTCGACGCTGTGAGGAGCCATGTGAACTTTGACTGAGGCTGGAAGCCTCGCTCCAGTCTTATATGTTCCGAGTACGTGGTGGAGGGCAAGGTCTAGCCCCTGGCTAGTCGACGCGACCACGACGTCGAAAACCCATTACGGAACACGCTTCCGCCAATCGAAGAATTGCATCCTTCCGAGGTCATGCTTCTACAAACTACCACTACAAAGGACAATGTTTCCAACAGCTATCAAGTCCTACGATTCAGTCTCATTACCAGTGAGTGTCAAGTCAGTTTCAAGTTAAGATACAAACAGCTTCAACTAGAGGTTACGAACCCTCACAATGTTATCCTCCCAAATTGAATAACGTGAAGGTTGATAGTCGTAAAAATTATTTTATTGTTTTGTTCACTTTTATGGACAGTAAACAAGTGCAGCTTTAGCATTTAGTTAGCTTATAGCTTAAGAAATTCATTAAATTAATCGTTTCCACGTGAATAATTTACGCAATAAAACCCTGAATATGAATAATAGCGTCGTTTTTCAGTTTATCGGAAAAATTGTAATAATTGAAATTAAAAAATGTATTTTGTAACGGTCTCCGTTCATGATAAATTACTTATAAACCATTATAGAAACAAACGTTATTTTTATTAATAAATATAATAATATGACTACATTTTTAAAAATAATGTTAAAAACACCAATTTATCGGCTAGAAAAAATATTTTTATATTTAAAATGTAGTATTCAACAGACACTACAGATGACAATCACGGAATCATAAAGATAAATTTGTTAATATCCTTCTAAAATAGTACCCATTACAATTTATTTTATAGAAATATATCAAAATTATATTTTATAAAATTAAGTACTATAAGCCAATAAGCCTAAACACAAATTTTTTTTAGTAGTACCCTTTATTAAAAGAAGTGGTGATATAAATACCGCACAACGTTTCTGGAACCCTTGTCCTTTCTTCAGCTGCAAAGAAAACTAAAAACACAAAAGCCTACAGCAATACAAGAGGATAATACAGTTCACAAACTTAGTTTTCTTAGCATCTGAAGAAAGGACAAGGTTTCCAGAAACGTTGTGTGGTATTTATATCATCACTTCTTTTGTCTGTTATTAGCTCTTTTTATTATTATAATTTTCATAACGGACGCATATTTTTCATTTTTTATAAATTTATTGTTTAATAATTATGGCATTCGAATAATTTTTAAAACTACAAATAATTTAAATTTACTTAAAAATGTTAAGGAGAAAATTAACACAAAATTAATTTTTCATTGTAATTCTTGTTATACACACCTAAAAGTAGAATCAGTACACATAAAACTATTTAGTCGTGTGCAAATATAATTATGAGTGGCACAATGTAAATATTTTAGATGAATGTAAATATTATTCCGGATTTATAAGCAAAATGTTGCATATTAGATCTAATGTTTCGGTCTTGAAAGTTAAATGTGACACAATTTATTTTAAATAAAATTTATGAATCTTTTTTTATGTGATATAAAATTTATATAAATTTTTATTTCCAATTCTTTAATACACTTAACAGATGTGTCAATAACAGTAATTTTGCAAAGTGTGGGCAAACAGTACGTTAGAAATTTGTTAATCTTAATTTCTTCTAATAAAACGTAAGTAAAACTCTATAAATTATATTTAAACACAAGTGCATTAAAAACTATCACGTATATAATATATTGTTTCTAAAAAAAATTAGATTAGAGAATTGATTTGTTAATTATACACCTAAATCAGGGTCAATCAGGTAAGAAACGCTGTGTCATTTAATTATATTTCAATTATGATAAGAAATCGTAATCTTTTTTGTTTTGTTTTGTTTTAAGTTATATGCTTAAGCACTAGTTGAAATTATTTTTATTCAGTGTCTACTATGCCTGTAAAATATTTACAATATTTAAACACAATTTCTAACGTGCGGTTTGTCTATACGTAGCGGTTGAAACATTCATTAAAAAACAAAGCTGACCATTTTTATTAATTCCGCATTGGTGGCCTCCGCTAGAAACCGTTGGGAAAAACAGAGTATTTGTTTCAGTTAAGTTGTCCTTCCTTGAAAGAAACATGTGATTCAAATCCCTTCCAGATGGAAGAAATTAACTCAGGGATATACTGTAGAGTTTTAAGGAGAACTCTGTCAAAGCACAATACACAGAGCCAAGCGTTATGCTGCTTCAGGACATAGCTGTAGTGACGTTCAGAGGAACGAGTGCATCTTGTGATTGAGTGCGTCAACATTCAGACACAATTTATAATAATAAAAATTGCAAATACAGACAAAATACTATAGTCGACTTTTTTGTTTGTCAACTGAATTGTTTCAGTAAAGTTTCTTCTGTCTGTATTCTGCTATTTTTCCTATTATTAATTTTCGAAACATACCTATATTTTTTAATTGAGTCATAATGTTAAAGCTCAAAAAATAATTTTCACAGTTGCTTTAACTTAGATTAATATAAAGCTTCTGTCCTTTTAAGTAAGTCAATTAATGCGAGCAAACGAACATTTTTTTTTCTTCTTAACAGAAGTAATCTGATTTTCTTTAAATTATTTCACATAATAAAGTTGAAGCACTGCTACAATGAGGCTCTTGCAACACGCACACTGATTAGGTCCTGGCATAATTCCGTAATGTCCTAAATATTTGATAATTTAAATGAGGACTTAATGATGACAGTGAGGCTCTAGTGTCATGGATGCCAGAGACCTTGGCACTCTTACAGAAAAGTTATCAAGGATCAAATATCGCAGAACAAGAAAACAAAAGGGCGAAAATTCTACCGGATATTTTTTATAGCGAACAAACACGCCTGATAATATAAAAATTCCGACTTATACCACTGTTAACAAGCTACTGCTATTGAACGTCTATTAATGTATTAAATTAATATAATAAATTTGATTGCCATAAAGTCGGAAATAAAATTAATTAAATTAATCAGACAAATCAAAATAAAATCATTATTTTTGAAAAAAATCATTTATTAAGTTGTTATATTGGAAATTTTAATCAAGAACATGTATAATCATACCAAAAATTCATTTACTCAATCTAATCTCTTCGTTACTATTTAAACATATTCATTACATATTAAAATACTATAGACTGCAAGTCATCAAGGGCCAACCTTTTTTTTCTTATTAATTGTCTAATCAATTTCATTAATTTTATTTCTGACTTTTAATGGCCATGGTATTTTATTATGTTTGTATTGAAGGTCGGATAATTTATATATATACAATATTGCTTACCGATTGCGTATTATTATTTGTTTGTTGCGCTCTTAAATTAAGTTTGGAAATCAGTTAACTTTTGCGAAACATTAATTTGGAGTAAGACGATGACGTATTTAAATGGTCTAGAAGCGTTCCTCTGTTGACTGACAAGCAGCGACTAAAATTCTTTAATGTCACTCAACATAGGCTTAAATTGATCACTAGCTTGTTTTCTAATAAAAATAGCACAGTTTCTTCGTTATTAATATGCGAACAAACATTAGAACGTAGCAGCTTGGAAAATTATAAATCCTTCTTCCTAAAAGAACATTGCAGACGATGAAAGTAAATAATGCTATCACTTAACGTTAAAAGCAGTTATAATGTGAAGAAATTTCAGACATACACTCTCAAAAAGAAATGAGATAAAAATTTGAAAAAGCCGATACACGCTTTAATTACCATAAAATAGAATAAAAAATATAATTTAATATTCAGGTTAGAATTTTAAAATTAGTCGCATATCAGGGTTTCAGATTTTTCTTCCAAGTCAAACCGGAACTCCAAGACCAGCCCCCCCCCCCCCCACACACACACACGAAAAAATCAATAATATTTTTTGTCTTATACGTTCCTGTATTATGTATGTTTTATTGTCTAATTATACATTTAATGACCATATATTGATAAGGTATCCTATATATTGTAATGCCAATTAATTAGGTCATTAACTGTTTGGACATAAAATTTGAATTGTTTGAGAAATCCATTATAGCGGTCTGATCGAACAAAGCGACAATGGAAAAGCGAGCTCACTTGACTTGTCGAAAAGTCAAAAATGGCGTATGCGCTTAAACTCGAGAGCACTAGGAGTCAGTTGGTGTCGGGACATTTCAGAGGACGGAACAAATAATACCAGAGTAGAAACTAGCCGTCGTTAATGTATTATTAAACAAAGTAGTGAATTTAAGACAAAGTAAAAACATTCACGGAAGTATTACCTCGTAAATATCGCTAAGTAAAAGCAGTTTACATATACAGCCAGCCAGGAAAATCTAAGAGAGTTTTACGTCTGTAGCCAGCCAGGAAAGGAAGTCAGTTTTTTTACGTTACAGCGAGGAGCTAAAGAAAAGTTAGTTCGCTCCGAAAGAATAAACAGTTAAAATAAATCGTCAAGGAGATACGTTGCAGTTTACGTCGAAATCAGTAAAAGACTAATAAATCTACGAATCATAGTATTCCGATAAGGCAAGCAGACATCAGACAAAAAGGAGAATCATCCGAGTTCCTGGGAGCCTATCAATTTTGACTTCAATAGTGTAAAATCTGTGAGCCAATATTTATAACAAGTATAATTTTGCAATAGTGTACTTCTGAAACAAAAAAGAATGCTAGTACCAGCTGGACACTACGTAAGTAACAAAACCAAAACTAATGATTAATTGTAAACTTTAATTAAAGGATAAAGTCAGATATCGTTCTCTTTTAATTGTCGATCAGAGTTAATTTCTTTACTTTTATTTTTTTTCAATCGACATATTGTTTAAGTAAATTGTGAACTGTTTGTTAATAAGATTTTTAAATCAATTTATTGTGTCCATTATCAAACCCAGTAGAGGCCCTGAGAGAGAGAGAGAAAGATCTCAAATTTTGTTGTAATTATCTTTATTGCCACAAAATAAATAAATATTTTGTTTGTTAATTTTTAATTATTATTTCATTTAATAAACGACTTACTATTGTTGTATATTACATAAATGTTACCTCAACGTGAGGCAAATTCTTTAAATTACATGAAGCTCATTTTTGATCATTACAATATTTTATTTCAGATGTGTAAGTATGGAATATTACCACTCACCGAATAAAAACTCCTTCAGTGAAGAAAATAAATTGAGACTCCGCATTCGTTTCTGATTCCGTATTCCTAGCAGAGTGCACTAATACTCTGTATTTTAATTTGCGTTTGTTATAAGGAACATGAGATACTGATCATGTACTTTGGATTGCATAGAGGATGAGTTTCAGGGAGATTCAATAAGGTTGACTCCAATATTTCAAACAATGAATTATTTTCGTATTCAGGATCTGAAGAATGGATTAAAGCTACGGATACATCGAAGACCACAGAATGACTATGACGGTATTACAACTGATTTTGCTACATCTTGAACTCTTATTAAACCTCTATAGTACAAGGGGTTGTTTGATAAGTCTGGTAAAAATGTAAGAAAAATAATTTACTTTATTTCTTAACATAGTCTCTTTCCTTGGCCTAGCGAGTTTCCAATCTTCTCAACCAATCACAAAAATACGTTTTATCAAATTCTGCAAAATACTCCGTCCCGACCTCGATCACTTGATGAAAATTTTCATGCTCGAGAACAACATGATGTCACTTGTTGCTAGGTCTAGTGAATAGGGTGGATGTGAAGCCAATTCGAATCCCAACTCTTACAGTTTCGCCATTGAGACTGTTGTATGCGCTGGTGCATTGTCCTGGTCAACGGAAGTTTCTTGCCCGTCAATTTTGGTCGTTTCAGCACCCATCAGAACAGAATAATAGAGACCAGTTATGGTTGACACCTTTTTCTAGAAATCTATTAATATTATACTCTGAGAATTCCAAAAGACAGTGGCCATCATCACCTTTCCAGCTGACAAAACGGTCTTCGCATTTTTCGGTGCACTTTCACCAGCTTTCGTCCACTGTTTCGATTGTTGTTTGGTCTCTGGAGTGTAGTGATGGATCCAAGTTTCATCGACGGTTCCGAATCTGTGCAAAAAGTTTTTTGAGTTGCGCCTAAACATTGCTAGATTCTGCGATGTAATCGTTTTCCGAATCCGTGTTCGGTCTAATGTCAACAGTCGCGGCATCCATCGTATAAAAGTTTTTTTTATGACCAGTGTTTTTCATGGAGGATGAAATGCTCGTTCATTTGAGAAGCATACGGCATCAGCTACCTCACGCACTTTTATTCTGCGATCCTCCATTACGATATTGTGAGCTTTTTCGATGTTTTCCTGAGTGGTGACCGGAGCGAATTTCATCTTCTGAGCTTCTGCGACTTAGTTTAAACTCATTAATCCAGAATTCAACGGTTTACTTTGCTGAGTCCGCATGAACTTCATCCAATTAGGTTTTGATTTGTGCAGCCACCCAACCCTTCAAATTAAAGTGTTTAATGAAACGCGAAATTCGTTTTTCTTTCCATTGTCTCCGCCTGACTAAACAACATCTAACACTACAGAAGGCTGGCAAAAAATAAAGCACGACTGGTATATGTTTAAAACCTTTAGGAATATCTTTGAAAGGATCATGTTTACCAACAACGACACGATAGTGAAAAACTTCCCGCTCTTTCATAAAAATTTACCACACCTGTAGGACAACCCTCGTAATTCTATAAAAAGATTGAACAGTGATATTTTAAAAATTCTCACTCGGAGAATGAATTGGATATCAACAGCAATTTATTCGCCGCATCACCTTATTTTAAATATCAGCTCACGTTGCAATTTCAACAAATATGAATTTCACGAGAATGAGCGTCATATAACTGCTGCATCATTTCTTTTTCTGGGCCACTAAATATTTGTTTGAGTCTATGTGTTCTATAATCGTGTACCAACACATATGCGATAAAGATTGTATCAAAGAAGCGGAAAAGTCTTTGAAACAGTAAATAAGATACTAGGATGTCCTTCAGCGAATTTAAGGACAGAGGACAGAAGAGACTATGAGCCTCATTAAGTCTGGCGATGCTTATAGTATTCGGGCCAATGATAATAGCTGTTTGCAACACATTTTAAGGGTCACCAGGCTCAGGATTTCTTGATACTGTCAGATTATTCCACCTACACTTTGTGTTGCCTTATCTGTAAATGAGTCATGTTGCAGTAATAACAATCTGTTATTTATCTGTGCTGACGAATTCGCTCACTGTGTATGAGAAATAAAGAGTTTGTTCTTATTCAGTATAAGGTAGAATTAGGAAGGCAATATTTGACATACAGTCTGACAGGAAATCAGTATTTAATGGTGGTATAACCAGAACGTAGTAGCGTTGCCGACAGCGTACGTGGCTTATCTAATTCTTTCCATATTGTTAATATCTCTCCGTAATAACCTTGCTGTCCCTTCCGTAGCCCTTTCTAATCCCTTCCTATGCTATTAAAGGGAAGGTGCCACTATATGCATTAACCTCATGTAGCCTCTGATTCTAAAAACAAATCATATTTCGCTTGTTTTTCTCTCACTCCTCTTTTCGTATTAAAATTTAACATTCTTAACTTTCATATTGCAATAAAATTTGCTAACCCAATAAGGACAAACAGCAAATATAGAAGTCATAGTATAAAAATATATAAATATTAGAAGCACTGAGTCGTAAATAATTGAAAACATTGTAATTAATTCATGATAAAAGTCGCGCTTATGAGAATATGAAAAAAGAACGAGTTTAATGAAGCAAATTAAAAATTTTTTATATTGACGGAAACGCAGAAGTATGGCTGGCTTATTGACCAATTTTGGGATTTCAAAACACGATGAAGGAATATTTATTCGGCGCTAAAATCACAGAATAAATACGTAATGAGCTAATTCTTGGTTTTTAAGAGTTTCCTTGGTTACTATCTGGGTGCCCGGTGTTGCCCGGATGGCCATAATTAAACTCAGCGACATCCATAACTCCAGATTTGACTCCAAACTCGGTTCTTTGCGTGTTATTTTATTGTGTCACCTCCACCCCCACTCCTTAGGATTTTCCACTCCCATGCCAAAAGTATTTGAAAGTATACACAAAAAAAATCAGGAAAAACACTACAATTCTTACTGAGCCCGAAAAATATTTATTCGCATGTGTTACCCCCGCAGTGTTTGTTTCCGGTTGGAAAGTAACACGTGTACGATATTTGGTCAAATTTTATCTGCTCGTGTTGATTAGAATGCGGAACATACACACAAATATGTATACATACAAACAAAGTCTATTTATTTATTAATGATTCAATAACTTTATTTACTTTGTTAGAATATAACTTGCATTTCAAAAATTAAATCCCAAATTAATTAGGGTATTTACGTTAACTTCTTTTTCAGCTGCGGTGGCGTTAATACGTAAGTACCTAAATTAGATTACATAGAATGTTTTATAAATTAAATGGAATTAGTAAAAATGTTTCTGTGTCATAAAATACTTGCTGAGGGAATCCAGAGAAACGCCAAAGTTTTCTCTATCAATGTAACATTCCAGTTGGTAATGTGAGGTTCGTCAACTTTCTTGTAACACATCCTGGATGCTGAAAGATGTGTACTCTTGTAGACATTCATTTTCATCGATAGTTCAACACTTAATATAATTTCGCAAGGTCAACTAAGGATCATGATTCTATTATGTGCCACTCGATTGATTTCAGAGTTCGCGTTTGTCATCCAGCCATGCGGGTCGGATGCTTAAAAATTAATTAAATACATAAATTATTCACCAGTAATCTATTTATCCTATTCCAAAGACTTGCTGTAGGTAGTTTTTTCTCAAACATTGCTGCAGGTAATTTATTCCAATCGCTTGAGTATCTATCTAAGAATAAGAAATTACTTACGTTCATTATTAATAGTGTAGCTTTATTTGAAGTTTATGGCTTCCAATATAAATATTCTTTTGAAGCTTATGGCATATGAAGTGCACGCTTTGTTTTCCATGTTTGATTTAAAGAGTGTGCAAAGTCTAACTTCCTGTCTTCTCCTTGCCAACATTTCCTATCCTAATGTATCTTGCATTATCTTGCCCATGACTACGTCCCTGCATTCAGTATAAAGTGGAAACGTACGAGGGCGGTTACTTTACGCAAAATACGTTTTATCATAATATAATCACATGTGTATTACTGTTCATGTTATGGAGAAGCTGAAATTGTTTCATAATGCGAAAAAACTCTGTGGCGTCATCTCACAGTTTAGTCCGACGCTCCAATTGATTTATTGTAAATTATTGAACTAGATATTAAGTTACCTCAGTATTTCAAATAATTGTGCAAGTTTACGAGAAGTCTGATAGTTTTCAACGGGCCAGTGTTACCAGTTAGGAAGATTACAGGCAAGATTATTCATCATTGAGGCATCTCTAATGTAACTTTTCACTTTAGCGATACTAGTGTGCCCATATTTACATTTTGAGATCTCCGATTACGACATTTCTTAACTCGGAACACCTTAATTCTGTAAATTGATTATGATTTTATTTAACACTATTATTATATGGCTATGGGAGTGGTTCAGCTAAACAAATGTATTTGAAAATTTATACAAAATTAATATTTATTATTTAATTTACAACGAAATCCTTAAACACGATAAATACATATGTTTGAAATGATCAGCTGATTTTATGCGAACAACACAATAGCTGGCAGTAATAGAAAAATTAGGCATTTTTTATAAAGTCTCAACCGAAAAGGTTGGCAACTACAGAGAACGGAAGTGGGTCAGTTCAGAGTGTAAACGTGGTAAACCGTAACTCTTAAAAACATGGATGTACACGGTTCAGCCCAGAATTTGCACCTGAATGTTAAATAAGGAATGAAACGATCCAGTTATGCTGGAAAACATTATGTCCTGTCGAGAGAAGCTTTTATCAGAAAAGATGCATGGTTTCCAACAAACCTCATAGAACGAATCGTTCGAATTGTGTCATTTTCATTCACAAGTGATCATTGTTGTTGTAAATCTAAAAAACAAAGTAGAATTGTGTCATGAGAATTTCACTGTGCACAACAACGACCACACAACGTGTCATACAGAGTGAGAGTGTAGGATACAGTAGTAGTTGTATATCCTTTCGTTCCTTTAGAAACATAGGGCATCGGTGAAACATTTCCACTTAACTCTATTCTTTGCCAACATTTTAACTTCTTTCCAGGTCTTGCCACACTCCTTCGCCTCCTCTGTGATCGTCTTCTTCCAGGTATGTTTACGTCTTTTTACTTTTCGTTCACCTTGTGGATTCCAGTCCAATGCTTCCTTCTCAACTGATCTTCCTCAAGGTATGTCCTATCCATCTCCATTTTCTCATTTTTATCGGTTTCTCTATTTCTGTCTCACCGCGGGCTTCCCATAATGCAGAGTTACTTATTATTTCGGTCCATCTTATACCAATTATTTTTCTTAAACAGCGGTTTATAAATGTTTGTAATTTCTTTGTAATTTGATTTGTTACTTTCCAGGTTTCGCATCCGAGAGCAGTACTGATTTGACTATTAAATATGCGAATCTTGGTTTTCTTGGAAATATTTTTGTTCTTCCAGAGGCTGTATAGTTGGACAAACACTCCATTTGCCTTTTTAAATCGTGTTTTGACGTCTTCTGGGGCTCCTCCACTTGTTGCTACTATGCTTCCTAGATAAGAGAACTCACTCACTGTTTCAAGTTCCTCCTTATATTTTTGTGTTTGTATTTTTAGGCTTAATTTTGAGTTTATCCGCATGTCTTTGGTTTTCTTACTATTAATTTTTAATCTTTCTCTAGGCAATATACTTTCTCAGTCATGTCTTTTAAACTCTGTGAGAGGAGGCAGATATCATCTGTAGGATGCAGTACTGCGGCATATTTATAGCGCTCCAGATTCTTTGTTGCTAATTCAATGTTTCGACGCCAGAGGCAAAGCTAAATTCGGCTTTCCCGACGCTCCCTCGCGTTGCTGTGTGTTTACACCTGTCACACGTCGTTGCGTGGGTCTACGAGGGGAAACAACGACACTCCCCCACAACAACGTCACCCGGGGGGATACACGTGCACAATAATACACATGATCAACTACAGTAGACTCTAGATCATCCGCGCGAGGTTTAACCTCTTTGCGGAAATATTTTAGAATGGCTTGAAGTTGATTGTGACGATTTAGGTTGGAGGTATGTCTCACAGTGAAAATCCTGAAAGACAGACGACGATTTCTTTCAGACGAGAGTGAGGGCCAAAGCATGGAACATATTCCTGACACAAGGATAAGTAATTCATCTGCTCTTCAAATGACTGAGGGTCGGCCTGCATTTCTGGAGCAAAATAGCGATTCTATGATTTCCCATTAATTCGTGTTGTGCAGATCGAGAGAAATACATACGAAATATTAATGTGGTTAAAGTTACAGTGTACTACAATATAACATTTTCGTTGTCACCATACAATCAAACCACTGAAGGCTTCACGTATCAATGGAGTGCCTCAGGAACCAGCTACGGCAGTTAATCTCCCGAAAAGTAAAGCCGAAAGAAGACGGTCATCAGACTTTCGAAGCGGTGATACGAAGCTGCAAATTGTAATTGATATAACTTCAATGTTTGCACTTTCAAATACCGTACCGTCACATTTGTAATCTGGGACCTGTTAATGAGCAATTTTCCCTACCATGCCCCACGTGAATTACTGGTTTCACTATCAATGTAACTTACCAAAACTATATTGTAAATTTTTACAAATAAAGTTGAACAATATTAAAAACAGAACATTTTCAACTACTTATAGGATATGCTCCGTATTTCAGAAGCTTTGTAATAAAGAAAATTGATCTGCTCCACAAAAGGAAAATTAAGTAGTATTTTAATGTTAATTTTATATTTGACTTGTACATGTGTACTACGAGCGAATTAAACTACAATTACCGCAGACAATCGAATCTACTGTATATTACTGCTAAACTTGCGGCAAAAACAATCATGCGTATGGAAAGGAAATGTATTCAGTCCTGCGGTTATACCAGGAAATCTTGTGAGAGCTGTTCTCTCGCAGGTAAACCTTCCGGGAGAGATGGAGATGGCTACCTTCGGGGGGGGGGGGGGGATGCCTTCTCCACTCTCTGGCTTTTGATTTAAGATTCCGACAAACCAATGCACTTCGGTCAGTTTTGAGAGGTGTATGTTCCGGAACAATGACCTTCCCATTGGAACGGAGAAGGAAATGCTGCGACCCCACAGTAAACCCCTCTCCCGCCATCAGAAGAGCGGGGCACTAATAAGTACCAAATACTCGACCAACGTGATGCAGGTTTTTCTAGGGTTTTTCCTGCATCACTTTTGATCTAATTGCCGGGTAGGATCCTTAAAATTACAGTACGGGGGGCCCTAGTTAATTCTTGGCTACCTTCCTCTACCTTTCCGCATCGACATTGGCCTAAGAACTGCTGGGGTTTATATGATTCCTTGCAATTGTGGTCGAAAATACATCGGACAAACTTTGAGGACCATCTAACAATGCTGCATTGAACACGAAAGATATATTCGCCTAAAACATCTTGAGAAATTAGCTGTAGCGGAGCATGCTCTTATGACAGGACACAAAATGTGTTTTTCGGACGCTGTCACATGAAAAGTGACACGACAGTGTGATTTTGGAAGCCATGGAAATTAATATACATAAGGATCTTTTAAACGAAGGCTCTGGCTTTCGAATCAATTATTAAAATATTACGCGACATGGAAACTCATGCGTCCTTGACAATGTCGTCAGGCGATCCTCACGGCCAATCAGATCGCAGCATGGAGACTTGGAGTCCGATATACGATACATACGTCACGCAGCGACATAGTCTGAAGACAGCGGTAGACTGCTGAAACGTCGTCATCGAAATATCTGAACCTGGTGCTTAACCACGAAAAATTTATTAATAATTTTTCGAAATGTTGGCGTATCTTGATGATTTTTTTCAGTGAAATTGACAGTCTGAATATTTCGTTACAAGGAAATATGACGAATAACTTGGAACTTTACCAACGCAGAGTTCAAGTTGGAGATATATCGATGTTTACACCCTTGTGTAAACAATTGGTAAATGACGAACCTAAAAAAATCATGTTTGAAAATTCCGTCTTTTATCACTTATCTGCAGTAATAAACTCACTGTAGCAATATTTCCCGGACATGGATAATCGTCAAGTCCAACACGATGATGAATGAAATTTTCATAGACGAAAATAAGTCACCCAAAGTAGAACAAAACTGACTACGCGAGGACAGAAAGATCAAAGTGGAAAGTCAAAATTATGACCTCGTTACATTTTGGCGAAAAGTAGGTACCGAATATCTTATTATAGAATGTTAATACCATTTACTACCACATAGATGCGAGAGTGGTTTTTCAAATTTAGTAACAGAAACCGTCTCAATATAGAACATGACTTGAGATGCGCTTAAAGTGAATCTAAATTAAAAAAACTTGCGAATGCAAAAAAATACCAACCTTCACACTAAGATGAAAGTACCATTATTTATAAATGGTGCATGGAAATTGTAAGAACATATATTTTTGTGCAATTTATTATGATTAATAAAGGCTGTTTGTATTTTCTTTGATAAATTTTAATGGGGGAGCGATGAATATTCTTAATAGGTCATAGGAGTAACACTATTCAAACGATCTAGAGGACGGTAGTGTCATAGTTTCAGTAACAGCTGTACGAAAACGAGTGACCAATTATTCGAAAGAAGTCTAATGTTGACAAATGCTGAGTGCTAGGACGGTAAGTGTAATTAAGATGGGCGAATCATGAATAATGATTGTAACAACGAATATTATTATAAACTATTAACCTTCTAAGTACGTTTAACTAATAGTTTTTTATTTCGGGTTTTTAAGGTCGTCAGGACCATCTGCAAGTATTTTTATGTCTTTATGAGACATGTTCTTTGTGTGACCTCTAGTAGACTGCCAAATTGTCGTGTGGGCGGGACGACTAATTGAAGTCATTGTACTGAAATAAAGAAATAAACCCTGAGCACAATTTACTCTGCGCTGTTTTTAATTTATATTGACAATTACGAGAAATAAGCTTGATCGCTACTGATATGGCTTTTAACGTAAGTTAACATTAATCACAGCTTACATTATGCGATACATTGTTTTAGTACCTTATTAAACAAGAAAAATGGCGTGAGGTGAAGAAGGTAAACTATTATCGAGTCAAATAATCGTTGGTTCACGGTTTACTGTCGAAGGTATTGAATGTTTTTGGAAGTGAGCTGAAATGAGATTATTTGAACGACGGAAAAAACCAATAGAAAACTGAATATGGCTGTTCCCTTCTATTACGTGTTTTGTTTGAATGTAATAAACACATGAGATGTGGAACCCAGGTGCGGATGCGGGGGTGGAGTCACTTCCTCCGCCATTATGACCCACGGCCGAGTTCACGCGCAATCATTACATCACCCGAACATTCGGCTTACGACTTCGGGACAGCATTATCGCTGTAATGTAATCATTATGTCCAGAAAATGCAGTACGAGATTAACAGATTTTTATAATTGCGTTATTGATTTAATAAATGGTTGATGCGTTGCGTTAACTATTGTATTTACATTAACTATTATATTTTTTGTAACAGACTAATGGTAAAAAATTCAACAATTTTCGTGCTATTTATCAGACGGGAAACCTAAGTAAATAAATTATAACAGGTAAAAAAATTGTCGTATAAATTAGGGTTATTAATTCATAGAATAGATTTAATTTAATTCCAATCAGTATTCGAAACCGATATCTTTCTATTACATAAATACACACACAGCTTCGTATATTTAACTAGGCGTAATTTCGTATAAATATTCGTAGGATCTGTTTGTTAATGTTAAACGGCTTGAAATGTTAAATCCTGTTCAAAATAACTGAAAATAATTCTATTATTTTTTATAAATCATTCCACAATTGATTTATATATAATATCAATATATGAGAAATTTTACTTGGGAAAGCTCCACATATGATTTTTTCCGAGGAATTAGATATTTATTATTAAACCAGGAGAAAGAATCATTTTGTTAGAACACTTGCCGATGTAAGATTCAATCCAGAAATATGTTTTACAACAGAAGATTTAATTATTGTGAGCTATTATAATATACTAGTAGATGACTTTTTTATGAACACAAGAACATTTTTGCTTAAAAGTTTGAGTATACTTAAAATATTCATAGATATCAGCAGTATTACTTTTTACAATTACGGTGATTATTGACGTTAAATATAGGATCTTAAATATGACTGACATTACACCTGTCGTGAGATAGCTAAATTGATTGATTTAGCTTGAGTATCACTTTATTTCATTTGTTTGATTAAATAAGAATATTTTATGAGTTCATATTCTTTAGTTTATATTATAATAATAAATGACTCATACGTTTATTAGAATAAAATTGTTTGGAAATGGCAAGGATAAATTGCTGAATTTGAAGGCAATGGCCCAAAGGTACAGAGATTAAAGTATGGGCAATGGGATGATTTTTCTTCTGTGACTACAATCTACATTTCAAAAAGTAATTTGTATACAGGGTTTTACGGTGAGGTAATCGTCCATTGACCATGCCGTACCATTGGTAAATTTAATTAATTTATTTTAGTGTTGCTAATCGCTGGCTTCAGATCCGAAAGCCTCTTCTCTTTGCGTCTGGAGGATGGATTATTTATGCTAATAGGTCATTAACGTGTCCTTCGACATGTTCGAAGTAAAGTTCTCAGAGTCTCTTCATTTCCTCGGTTATGAATGGTATGTTGAGATCATTGTATAGGGTGGATGGCACATATGAGATGGAGAGTAGTATTTGGGCATGGAGTCTTGTTTAATTTTTAATATTAAAGGGTTTTAGCTATATACATCTTAACGCGCGAAATGTCAGATATTTTTTTACTAACTTGTTTATGCTGTGGCCATTAGTGAAAAACCAAGTTTTCCACTTCGAAAGGTATCGGGTAAAGTTTCTGTAGTCTAAAAACCACCACATTTAGCACCTCCTTTCAGTTTTTCGCTAATAGAAAAAGCGTGAAGCATTCTAATCAAAATAATGTACAGTAATAAATTTAAGAGCATAAAATTCTGTATTGAATGATGTATTAGAGTACTAAATTCAGTCGAACGAAGTGGTAGAAATCGTTCGTCAACTAATCAGAACTGGAGAATTGAGTCCAAGCACTTTTGCTATTCTTTCTTCCCTGCAACAGAATATAGATACTCTTTGAAACACTGGACCCTTACTTCCTCCTAGAAAAACAATACTATTCAACATTTTAATATGCTCTACAAAAGACACGTTTCACCGTCACGTAGGAAATCGTCCTCAGCGCCATAATATTAGCGCTACTGGTCCGGCGGTAAACAGATAGCAAAATGGGTGTAGTTTCGACCACTCGCAATTGATTTTTAAACCACATCATGCGCTGGAAAGAGAACTAAATTGTCTAAATCTTTTTTCCTATGACAAATTAGTTTACTGCCGACAATTTTGCAGATATCAGCACTAGAAATATGACAAACTGCATTATTATCTAAATGACGTATAATGTCGTAAATTTGACGAACGATTTCTACCACTTTGTGCGACCGAATTTCATAATCAGATACACCAAAAAATGCAAAATTTTATTCTCTAAAATTTATTACTAAACATTATTTTCAATAGAATGCATCATTCTTTTTCTATTAGCGAAAAGCTGAAAAGAGGTGTAAAATTTCGTGACTTTAGGCCACAGAAACTTTACCCCAGGCCTTTAGAATTGGAAAACTTGGTTTTTCACTAATGGCCACAACAAAAACAAGTTGAAAACAATTTAAAAGACTCGACCTTTTTCTCGCGAATTGCTTTCTTTTGGACATAGCTAGTGGGATACTGCAGTCACGTCCATATGGGTTTAGTAATAAATTTGTAAAACAGTTCCTTAATTTACTGTGATAGGTTTGATCTTCTTTCCATTAACCAAGTCATCTCTCTGACTTATGGATTGATCTGTGGTATTTCATTTTGACATGTTTCACAATTTTCGTCTTGTGGTGAATGTAACTTGCAATGATTTCGTCTCATTTATCTTAATTGTCCATTTATCAAACCAGTAAAGTCAGAAGTTTAGGTGGATGTTGCAGATTTTGTGATGCAACTACTGGATAAGAATTTATTGACAGCAAGGTAGTATCATCCGCTAATGTTGCAATAGTTGTATTGTTTCTAGTTGGCCATTCAGAAGTATAAATCTATAGAGCAACTGTCCCAAGACGCTCCCTTGATTGTACTAGATGATTATTGGATAAAATTTGTAAGAGAAATTTCTGTTATTTTAAATTATGGTACAAGTTAAAGTAACCACATTAATTATATGTCGATCATAAATTTAGCGTTTTATAATAAGGCCAATGGCTATGAATTCAGCCTTTATCATGGCATTAGGAAATTTTGTTGTTGTAATCCATGAAGTTTTGAAAAATAAATTTGTAGAATAATCCACGTTATTTTCAATTTTAGCTCTTTTTTCAGACAAATATTATGAATTTTAAAACTAAACATGTAAAGAATTCTCGGAAAGGTAACCCAGACTTTTTTATAAACATTGATTCTTGGCTGGGCTTTACTGATGTTTTATCTGTGACTTATTACAACTTCACATATGTTATTGTTCAAATTTAGGACATAATTTCGAAGTAACCCTATATTAATCAATAAGTTCCTATCCGAATTATTTTATTTTGTTTGCTCTTTACATTATAAAAATAATTATACTTCTATCTGTTACAGCGTATTTAGGAAAATATAAACTCTGCAGCCATCGGAAGGGCGTGGGACAAGTGCGCAATGCCCGACCTGCCTGATGCAGGTTTCCTACAAGAGGAGAGTGGTCACTATGTGTATTAAACCCTACTTATATCCTGTCTACGCTTTCTTATTATTATTTCTTCGGCAATAACTGTTGACACTCTAAATCAATGGTTTGATCAGCCTCCTAGGCCGTGTGGTTCAGTCTCTCTCTCTTTCTCTCTTTAAATATAAATATATACAACGACCTGCATTATAATAAAAACAACAATTTTCAGCCCCATGCTATCTCACCGAATTTCATAGCAATATATTGATTATTAAATTAATTGTAACATTAGGTTGATAAATAATGCTACTTGCTTGAAATTTCTGACTCAATGAACAGAAGCAAATTGAGTGACTAATTTTAGGTTTTCATTATGAAAACGTACTCGGAAGGAAGGAGTAGTATAGAAAAAGAAACTTCATTATTTTATACTGTAATTTGACGAAAAATATTAACAAACTTCAAGATATAAGAAGTCGATAGTTGATATCAATCATGTAAACGTTTTTCATGGCCAAATTTTCAGTTTTACAATAAAAAAAACACACCGTCTTCTTAAGTTCATTAGCAAACATTTAAAATAAGATGAAAGTTAGAGAAACGACTTGAAAGTTATTTTGTGGGATTCGAGGCATGACTATCGCATTGGATTGTGAGTAAACTTAACGTAGAATGGAAAGATGAGAAGATTAACATAGCTTTAAAGAGAATATTTTATATACAGTTTACTTTACTTTCTAAAGACTTACTAATTGCGGGGTTATTTAATCTTAAATTTAACACGCAATAATCAAGCTTTTCTGATTATATTGTAATAATTTATATCAATAGCTTAACTTGCATCTTTTGACAATAATTCATGATATGAACTATGTGGCGTTTTTAAATGAAAAGAACTATTACGTGAAAACTATTAAACAAGATTTATTAACAATTTTAAAACAAGTATTCAAATCACAAAATATTTGGGATCTCAGGGTCTTGAACTGGGTTTGATAATGGCAGAATTTATATAATCAAAATCACAAAAATTACATTTGCTTTATATGGGAATCAATGCATCTGAACATAGACGACATTTGTTGCTGAAGAAATAATACCAAAGATTGAATTTAAACAATTTCAATTTTTATCAAGAAATAATGAATGATCCGAATAATTAAAGATCTAATTTTATCGATAATTAAAGAACGATCTGACGTTTATCTTTTAAACGTGGTTTACAATGATTTTAAAGTTTTCTTTCTACTTACGGCAGCCCAGGTCTCATTTTAACTTTTCGTGCACAATTTTGGGGATATCACTGATTCTAAGTACTCACTGACTCTAAATGTTCACAGACTCTAATTAGCGTAGATTGTTAGTTGGTTTAGAATAAATTTGTCGATTCTCGATGATTTACTGCAACCTGGATTTGTAGATCTCGTGGATTTTTGTTGAAAATGCACCTCATTGGTTTTGTCTATTGACTGAAGACTAGTTCAGTTTCTGCATTTTTGATATAACAGCGTACTGGTTACTGGAACACTTTCTCGTTCTTTACATTAGACCTTTCAGTCTTCACTGCTGACTGACAAAGATTGTTCAAGTTTTCGTGAATTAGAATTTTAATGTGTACATCTCGCCGTTTACTGCCCAACTGTTCGTTCTTTTACTCTGTTCTACTTGCTGTCCGCTGCCCAACTGTTCATTCGTCTCGTAAATTCTGAGCGCGTAAAACCTTCTCGACCGATCAACAATACTTTTTTTTGCATTGCCGGTTTGTTGCGGCGTCCGCTATATCCACCAATAATGAGTCCTCTACAATGCAACTTTTCAATTAGAACAATGCCTTAATTACCAATTACTACAATATATTATAAAGCAACCCTTGAGGAATGTGTTCAGAAAATAGAATCATTAATTGATTTGATTTCAAAGTACTGTTGTGAACGTGATCGTTTGATATTCTTACACTAGTGGAGTCATTATTACATTTTAAAAAATTATTACTAGCTACTAATAACACGTTTTAGGATAATTTATTAAGTAAACAGAAATATATTGTTATATGAAATTATAGGATGATTCGTATTAAAAATTCTAACTAGGTTCTATTTATTTATTTTTAAAATATGAAAAGTTTGTTTTACAAAAATATGTTCTGAATTTATAAAGTAAAAACAGCCAATTAGAAGTCAGAAAAAATATATTTATTTATGGAAAATTAAACTACGTTTCGTCGCTAACCTTGCGACCTCTTCAGGTTGAAATTTAACAAAATTTTGACAGTTAGGTCATTACCCCTTTTCTACCACGGCAGTTAAGTAAATAAATACCTGACGATCAAAATTTTGTTCAACTTCACCTTGGAGATGTCGCAAAGTTGGCGAACGAAACGTACTTTAATTTTCCATAAATAAATATCTTCTTTCTGACTTCAAATTAGCTGTTGTTTATTTATAAATTGTCTGAATAGTGAGAATATATATATATATATATATATATCACTATGTTCAGAATCCTACTATAACGCAAATTTAATTATACTTTACAATTCAAGCACAGACGTGTACAGTAAATGATTAAAAATAAAAGTTTTTTATATTTTTAATTTAGAGTTATGAACACTTGGAAGGAAAATAAAAGAAATATCGTTTATCTAACAAAAGTTTATCCGGTAGAAGGTTTTTTCCACTATATCGGTTCTGAATTTTGTTAGTGAAATAGTGGAATGTGGTGATTTAGATTTAATTTCATCATTATGACGTATTTTTCGAACATCTTTATAAAGAACCCTGTCTTTCATCAGTTGCTCGACAATATAACTAATTAGTAAACTATTAAAATGCTCTTTGCTTAAGTTGAGGTCTGAATGGTGAAACACAACCAGAACTTTTAATCGTGTCATAGTTTCATACCAAGTGTTCCAGTTTTTTCGATCCCTATGGCAACTAAACGTGTAGAGGAATAAGTTCATTGTGGGGCAATGAAAGCGGATGATGTTTATCATGCTTAATGATTAGTTGCGAAATTTAATTTCTTTGTTACCTTTGGAGCCAGGCCAGATAAAGGGATGAGCTTGTATGACATCTCATAGGAATGTTTTTACAATATTCTTCCAAGGCCGTACTCAAAATGGAACCGTAATTTCTCAGAAAATTACGTTTGAATAAGGAAGTAACGTATCTTTGGTCCAGGTGACCTACTACGACCACTCACGTCAGTATTTTTCTCGTTCTTGCCTAAGCTGTACGGAGTGATAATATAGATCCTTTTTGCAAAATCATTGACGATTATTCACTTTTAACATCAAATATTTCTCTTTTGACACTTAAATTTTTATTGTCATATATGTGATTTTTATTACAAACTTCCGTTTTTTTATTTGTGAACAATAGTGGAAAATGGGAGAAAATATATACAACTCGAAAAAAAACTCAAAATTCAGATGATATTCGTCGTCTTCTTTTAGTAGTAGATAATTGTGACATAAATGTAACAGACGACGATATTGAAAAATCATCAGATGAATCAGAAACTGTTTAGGAACTCGGATACGGATCATGAAACTGACTAACTAGATTTTGAAATAAATGCGGGCCACGTTTAAAGGAAACTAAAAAAAACACTGTAAAACACAATATTGTTGTGAAAAGTGCGAAAGTTTTTTGTTTTTGCGTACACGCGCTGAAATAATTTGCCAAGAACGTATTGTCCATAATTCAAAAAACATTGAAACAGATTCTAACTAATATATTTTTTAAAAAATGTAATTATGTAGATTTATATTATGTATACTAATATAATTAATGATCATTTCATCAGCATTTTCGAATACTTGAGAAATCCGTAAAAATTAATCATTTATTTAACTAACTGCATTTTTAAACATTTATATTCCAAGCACTCTAGAACTCCTTGCTATGTGACATCTAACTGAAGTTTGGTTTACAAAATTAGAGCCTCAATGTTTTATGATTACAATTCTAAAGGATATTGTGATATTAGAAAAAATAGAATTTTATTGATAGTAGATTTTCTTTACCAAATACTTTGAATAAAATGGCAAGTTTCAATTACACCAGACTGTAATTGGAAGTATGAATTATGGTTCGCAATAATTCATCCATAAAAGTGATCAGCAACGGAATAGTTAACTTTAGATCCCCTAGACGTAGCGGAACTAACCGCGTTAATTTGGGGGCGCGACTAACGGAGGAATGATACTTCGTTTAAGTAATTATTCTGAATTGTTGGGTTGTCGTTATAGAATATATTGATTTATTTTAGTCTGTTAAGATTAATTATACTAGTATCTTTTGATTGTGTAGAAGTGACATAAAATCGAGAATCAATAAAGACGTCTCAGAATATTCTGATAAAATTTTCTTATTCTTTACATGTTTACAAAACTGTCCATTTTATCGAGAAAAAAATTATTTTGATATTTAATGGGCCATTTTAATTAATTTTTTCTCTTATTACACTCGTGGATGCGTTGATTTTCAGAAAGCTTAACCAACGTTGGATAACTGTTAGTCTCTGGTGAAGCAACGTATATACTATAAATTATTGTAGAATAGTTCCCGTTTCTCAAATAAATGTGGAAATTCTTTTCAGAAAGATGACATAATTGTAGGCCGTGGACACCAGAGCCTAGTTTCCTAAATTTCGGAAATGGCTAATTATCGGTGCAGGAAGTGAGGCCGTCAGTGTGTCAGGAAGACCACTGCGATTAGATACCTGAGTCACACGTCCGGGGGTCACTGCCCCTCTAGGAACAATGGCGAGCTCGCAGATCTTCTGCACGACGGGATTTAAATTCAAGTGCACCTGCGAGCGCCCTCGACTGTGACGACGTGACGACACAGAAGACAAACAGCCCTTTAAAACACCCAACGCCATCACATCGTAGTGGTCAGCCCCTCGGCGTGGTGAACGCCGTTGACTCAGAGGGAAACGAATCGATAGAAGTAGTCGATCAGCGACGATGCCAAATGTTGGTTTCCCAAACAATCATGCTGTTCCCGCTTTCATCAGACCGTGCTTCGTTTTCCGTTTTTTCTTGAATTCTCTTCAAGATCCTGAAATATGACCGGAATTTAATTGACGAAGCGTTGTATAAATGTAATTATTGAAGCAGACGTCTGAGGACAGAAGTAATGACGCCCATTTATCACTGCTGAAGTAGAGTTTTGTTTATCAATTTTGGACCAAACGTTGAGAACATTTATCAGGCTTGAAGTCTCGAGAGATGATTTTTGTTTCGTGAAGTAGTCGTAATGTTTGTTTAACGTACCACATTGGCTTGCTTTTGTTTTAAAAAAGGCAAACGCAAAATATGTAGTCATAGAGTAGCAATTTCAATAAAATCTTGGAAGGTTGCTCGATACTCGAGTGAAGTGTTTGCCTACAGTTTACAAGAAAATACTCGCTAACAATACTGGTAATTATGATGGTCTAAGTCAGAGAAAGTACTTTATATTCCGTACAAAAGAAATGTATCCTTGTTGGCCATCGAGTTATTTCATGTCGTTAGATTTGCTTCGTAGGATAGTCCCATGTATTTATGAATTATACGAGTAAATAAATTTCAATCAAACATTATATTAGGCTTATCAACAGTTGTTAGTTTCCCGCTGGTACCTTAAAATACTTATTTTTCTTTTTTAAAAAAATCTCACATAATATAAAACTGTAGACACACTAAAACAGTAAAGCAGTATTTTTACACAGTTGAAAATGCTTCCCGTAGTTTCCTCTACGGAAAGTGGTGAAATAGTGTTTCACATAGTGACTTACAAAAAGAAACGATTGTCTTCTGTAGAGAATCATACTTTCTGGAGGAACCAGGTTTTCCAGTGTTATAAGAAAACACTTGACTGATCCGACGATGGAGGAAGGGTTTTTTTCGATAATATCTATATACCTAATATGTGAATGTTGGTTGGCTGATATAGTAAACAAAATAGATCTTACCGTGTCAGAGGAGCGACGCGACGACCTCTCCAGCGAATCAGCGGAAGAAGCACAGATTTTATGGACGATTCCTTGAGAAACCATCTACACCCGGTCTTATGCAAGGGCCCCATACTTCAGTCAAGAATCATATCACTTTCACTAGAGGACAATTCCTATGTGGCACTGTACAAGCGAACACTTGTCATGGTTCGAGACCGAGAGCGCGTCCGACGGCGAGCGAGGTGGACCGACGCTTATCAGGGTATTACGGTACCGCGCCGGTGCTCCCCCCTCCCCCCCGCTTCCCCTAGGCCGTGCTCTCCAGCAGTGTTTCCCCCTCCTCATCAGCTGGCGACGGCGGCTCCTGGAAAGACCAATTGACCCTTCTCCCTCGATTACTGTGAACGCACCAGGAACCATGGTCTTGAAAAATGAGATGCGTCAAGGCTAAAAGGACAATTCTGGTTGGTTAAAGCTGGCAGACGAACAGCCAGAGTTTTCTGAGAAATGGTCAATGGGAGAACAAATCGAGATGTTGAAATAGTTATAATATTCATTGTCAACAACTGAGAGGTAACATATTTTCAATATTTACTGAACAAAATTACAAAACTGGCAATATAATATTATTTTTTTTCATAATCTGTTAATTTAGAAGTTACACGTATAAATGAGGCTGCATCATGAGCTATTCATTCGCAAAAAACGGTAGATAACATTGTCATAGTTAAAACGTTGTCTTCAAGAGATTGGAGGGAAAGACTTTTAAGCATCGTGATGAAAGCATTTGTGATGAAACTTGGTCGAGTCGATAAAAGCTAGTATTCTCCGCAACATTCTCATATTTACATACTCATAAACGTTTAGTTTCTAGTTTTTGTATTCTACAATAAACAAAAAATTAACGTCTGTTGAAAATAACAATGTTAAAAACAACCTTTATACGGGCAAACATGAAGGAGAAAGGTACTTAAAGTAAGTAAATTTGAATTAAAAACTGCTGGACGTTTCGACGCAGATAGCGTCTTTGTCTAACGGCAAACAACTTAAGACTGTAAATTGAACAATAAACTTTAATCTTCTATATAATAAAAAAGGATGTATATTTTTATGTATGTATGTATGTATGTATTTACGTTCTTTATACAAATTTTATCGCGTGGACAGAATGCAACAAAAATTGGTATACGTATTCTGCCAAAATCGAGAACCAGTACTGTGAGGGTGAGAAACGCCTAGCATACATGTGGAAAGAATTATAATTAAAAACCGTGATCATTAAATATTAAATTACTGCGCGCCAAGAGACAATGACGTCACGCGAGAGAGAGACGTTACTACGCAACGAACAAAGGAAATATTTCCTTTATTAGGAATGAAATAAAGCAGAAATATTTTCTTCAGCAATACTCCATCGAATGGTAATAAAGAAGAATACGAATTACTTTACCATCCTTGCGGAAAATGTTAGTTAATTTAGTGAGTGCAATATGGCCACCATTTCTTTACATTTGGAATGCAGCTATCAATTTGATCACTTCAATCCTTCGTAATGTGCGAATACTGATGGACAATTATATCCTGCAATACTCAAGAAGTACTGTCTGAAGACTTACTGACAATTATTTGTTCGCGGAGAATTATATTTCTAAAGAATAACGATGGTATGTTTGTTGCTATTATGCAATTAAATTCTATGTATCTTATAGCTATTAAATTAATGCAGTATATTTATGTATTGGTAAAGAAATTCGGAGTTATGTTTGTTGAGATTGATGCAATATAATTCAATGTATTTTATAGCTGTTCAATTAAAGCACTATTGGTCGAAATTGTGTACGGAACTAGGAATAGTTAGATTTAGGTTGTTTCTTCTTGACTAAAGGTTAATATAGAATTAAATTCTTTTTCGGGTTTATATAAATAAGACACGGGCAACGCCGGCCACTCAGCTAGTCAAGGATAAAACTAAGAGCCAAAGAACTTAAAACAAAAACATCAAATAATGTGTAGATACTTTCTGTTTTATGTTTAATATTAACGTTATTTCTATGATATTTAATACACAGTATTTCAGAAATTAATCTTTCCCAATAATGGTGTTTTCTGTTTAAAATGGAGGTGGTGTCAAAAATGAAACAGTGATTACATTTTATCAAATGCTTGTACTATGTTTACAATATGTCAGACTGAAATTAGATTTACGTTCTTTAATCGTAGTATTTAAAATTATTTTTCTTATAACAAAAGTCACAATTTGAACACTTAATTTGATAAACAACATTTGTGGTGAGAAACTATTAATTGGATCTTTGGGTCCTTTGATGAAACCAGAAAATAAAAATTTAGAATTAAAAGTTACAGATAATTATAAATTTTTAAACACTTGTATTAGGTGAAATGATCATATCATTATACTCATTTTATGTATAACATTGTTTTTGTTGGGTCCTAAATTAATTTTAGATAATCTCAAGTTCTTAGACATAAG
The DNA here is from genome assembly GCA_037074705.1 of Zhengitettix transpicula. NCBI lineage: Eukaryota > Metazoa > Arthropoda > Insecta > Orthoptera > Tetrigidae > Zhengitettix > Zhengitettix transpicula. Next base: position 178,867,170 of record CM073591.1, on the reverse strand, counting down.
TTCAGTACGATATTAATGAATTTATAAAGTTATTCGCCGTTAGAAAAAGACGCTAATCCGCGTCGAAATGTCCGGCAGTTTTAAATTCAAATTTACTTAGTTTAAGTTCCTTTTTTAAGTTTGTCTGTACAAAGGTCGTTTTTAATATTATTATTTTATGCACTAAGAGCATAAAACTCTAAATGTTTTGTATGCTCGATTTCTTAGAAAGTGACCATCGATTCAACGCCGTTAGTCAACTTATCAAACGTTCGTCTAATTCAATCCTACAGTATTTCAAGCTGACGTAAAGAAATATTCATCCATAATGCAGGATGTGAAATTAAAGTCCTACTTTCGAGCCTGCTCGTGCGTCGAAATGTCTGTGTAACCATCACTAAATACAAATGAAAAATGTCTTCAAATTTGACCATTTGAGCGAATTTTTTCTATTTTAAAAATTAAGCAGAATTCTAACTTATTACGTAATAATAATGTGAATACTAGTTGAACACTTCTATTATTAAAGCATGATTATCTAATCTAACTAAATTAGACTAAAGTATGAAAGTAAATTAGAGCTTTGTTCCCAGCAGGGTTATTCTGAAATGCTGCAAAGTTCTGCTTAAGTGATAACAAGAAATTAATGTAGCTAATCTAAATTTTATAGAATTAAATTGACTGTTTTGACGCTTATAATATCTACAATCAATATGAGAATTCGTATTAGAATTTAGATCCGGTTTTGTCATACGCTCATTTTTATACTAAAAACGATAATAAAGTTTAAATAAAAAATTTTTACCACATAGCATGCAAACCATAATTCTTGTAATAGCGAAATCGTGAAGACTAATCTGATTACCAAAAAGTAATAATTTTATGACTTCATGCAATTATAAATGAACAAACCAGCCAAATACGTCCGAAATATATTTTAATCAAATAAAAATTATAACGTAAACATAAATTACCACGACGTATGGTTTCTTTTTGGAACCTCATCAAGCGCATGCTTAAAATATTTAACAAATTTAGAGAGACCAAAATTTTATAAAAGTGATATTTGTAATAAAATTCTGTGAAAATTTATTGAATATTACTTAAAAATTATTTATTGAGATATAAATACATAATTAAAAAACGGAATAACTTTGTAAACGTGTTCTATATTTTAAATAAATGTTCTATATTTTAAAAGTTCTATATATTGTAATAAACAAATACGGGAGACTCCTTCTATCTTTGTCCACCGTTGTGGTAGCCAAAATGTAATAACCACAAAAGGCCTCGAAATAAAAAGGATAATTTTTATAAACAACAAATAAATTTATTAACATGAAAAGAATTTACAAATGAATTTACTATTTTAACATTATAATATGAAACTCTTGCTCTCCTGGGTCTCTACTGGGTTTGACAACGGACAGAATCAAAGTATTAATAAGACCCAACATTTATGTTTTTAGATTTAACAAAAGTACCTACTAAATTTATTTATAAACTTAACCTATAGCTTGCTTCTAACTTTATTATCAAAGAAGGGAACGAGATCTGACTGGTATCCTTTAATAACGTTTACATTAGTTAATATTGTACATTCCAACTTACTGTTTCTCAGGTCTTCTTCGACTCGTTCTTTAGACACACACTTTATAGCCCTGACATTCACTCACTGACTCTAACACAATATCACTGGTTCGCCGATATCTGGTTCTCCATATACCGCGAAATATTCCAGGTGTTCGTTGTGCCACTCCTTGACGTCGTTTGCTGCATGCAGGTCGCCTACCATCGAAGACAGGTCAAATTCTCGTACTCATACAGATAGAGCTTCTGTATGTTAAAATGTTCATAGCTGTTTTAGTTTTGCTGACTGTCTCTATCTCCTCTCCCACGCTAATTGTCTCTATCTAACTGTCTAACTGTCCAACTCTTCGCTGCGTCCTCCGTCTTTCTCTCCCACGCTAACTCCAACTGTTTCTTACAATAGGTGATTTCCCATATATATACTCCCTAGCCCCCTTGTTTTTCTCACTTGCTGCAAAATTACGTCGCAACGGCGCGGTGACAGAATCCCATTACTCTAATTTTCGTTCCGGTCACTGGGGTACTTCCGCCCTCCGAACCCCGATAATCGTGACAGGTCCAATTTGTCTTTTGGACCTCTCCGCTCACAAGTGCGCGATACTAATTTCTCCAAATCCTAGGTCGACAAGTGCCTGGACCCTCATCATCCCAAGTAATTGCGCCATTCGACACGGTCGCAGCTGCTGTACCTCGTTCCTGCAATCACTCATGACTTGTCGGCTGCTCTCTTTTGTCCGACTCGCACAAAATCTTTTCTTGCAAGTCCCAAGCACTTGTCAGGCCATTTGTTAGAGACAAAAGCCTGCTCTAACATAGCCCGTTTGGGAACATCTGCTCGCCCACGTTCTGTCCTACGCATTCTTCTCGCCGTTTCCTAAATCAATAGGCTACTGGAGTCCTTCCGCCCTCCTTAGACCTAATTGTCGCATCGTCACACTCTGTCTACTAACTTACGGCTTCCTCTCTGCCGCTCACCAGCACTCATCCCAAACAAATGTCTTTTGTCACCTCGTGACAGGGCCCGCGGTTCCTTTTCCCTCGCATTCTGTTCACGAAACGTGCGCTGCCTTCAATCCAATGCATTATATTATATGCATTACAATATATTTTTGAAATATTTCAATTTTAACGTGTTATTGTCTTGTTTGATTATTACGGTATTCGTGTAATTTTTAAATCTTCCAATAATTTAAACTTAGTAAAAATTAATAAAGATATAATTATCATTTTAGATAAACATAGTGTTATTTACAAAATTAGTTGTTTACATTTCTATGCGTGTAACGTCGGAAAAACAAAACGCTCTTTAAAAACTGGAATCATTGAACCTAAAAGGAAATTGAAATTTAACGTACAAAATTATTCAGTGGTGTCGAAACATTTATTTAATTAACCATAATTTTGACTGGCAAAATATAAATATTTTAGATGAGGGATGTAAATAATATTCAATATTAAAGAGCGAAATGTTGCACATTAGATCCAACAATTCGGCTATTAATGTGACAAACAATTTAAATATAAATTATGTTTCCGTATCCTTGTAAATTATTTTATCATTTAATGTAATTTTTGCCATTTCTAATTTTAAATTCCAACAATAAGCTCTTCAACATTGTTTATAAACCTTTTTTTTTTCATTAAGAATTTTCTCTACAAAATTGTAATTATGTATTTATATGTCAAGAATATATAAAATGTATATAATGTTCAATAAATTTTCACTATATTTTATTATAAATATCAAGTTTATAAACTCTTGTTGTCTCTAAATATTTAGATATTCATATTAGTAAAATTTTATACATGTACCTAAAGGGGTTCCAAAATGGAATTATACGTAGTGCTAATTTTATTTATATTTTCATTTTTTATTTAATTAATATATATTTCAGACAAATTTGGTTCATTTACAGGCGGATTACATATTACAAATTTACGATGAATATATTATATACTTAAAAAAATATATGCTCTTCCGAGAGCAGTAATCGAGAGTAAAGCGGACCCGTTGGCTACTTTTATAATCATAATTTTTTTCCTGGACTGACTCAATGAATACACGTAACCTTCAATGAATTAATTTTTGTTTCCGGCGAACTGGTAAGAGTATGAAGCAGTTAATCACATCAAGCTGCTTTAAAATATACTTCTCTAAAATATATTTCAACAATATCATATTAAGTTTATATGTCATAAATTGCAGCACTGATAAATGATATTAAATTTCAATATAATTACGATCATATTAGCTTTTTAAGCAAATTATTATTTTTTGTTGCAGTGTTACAGTATTTTATATATTAATTATGTTTGTGTAATCATAAAAAAGTTTCGAAACAAAGTGTTGCGATTAATAGTGAATTAACCGTGGTACGTCTGTAAAACAAATATCCAAAAATACATCGATTCCAACGGTTAAAGAAGAAATATTCATATTCTGCCTGGAATACAGTGACAGAGTGGAAGCACAACAAAATAAATTAGTGAACATATAATGAACCCAACAGAAGAATCACTACTTTTAAAAAGACTTGCTAGAAAGGTTCAACTAAAGTTTGCATATAAAAATTTTGTTTATTATAATGTAATAATTAATTAAGTTAAGAATAATGGGAGGCCATTCACAGGAATGTTCCCTGCTAGAAAGGTTCAACTAAAGTTTGCATATAAAATTTTGTTTAATATAATGTAATAATTAATTTAGTTAAGAATAATGGGAGGACATTCACTGGAATGTTCCCTGCCAGCCAATGTAAACAATCATAAAACAAACTTATTGCCTGATTTCAAACAGATTGTTCCATAAATGGAGTAAAAAAGTTTGTTCTAAGAAATAATACATATATATATATATATTGTATTACTAATTAGAGGCCAGTAATGACTTTAATAATTGGATTGTTAGCGGTACCAATTCTTCAAAGACAACAATTTGTCGGCGGGCTTTGTTAGGCCGCGAAGGTTTCTTCTGAAACAGTCTGTCTGATATTGTAGCCGGGAGAGGAAGGCGAGTCTGTCTGATATTGTAGTAGGGGCAGGAAGCAAAATTTGAGAACGAACAGCGTGGCCTAAGTACAAAATTCAACCGAGAAAGTTACAAGTTTTAAATCCAAGTATAAAGTTTGGACAGCGAGATAATTTGCAAAAACTGCAAAGAATAATCAAAAATTTACCGCCACATTAAGATTCCTACGCGTATTGCGATCAAAATTTCCCACATAAAGACAATGTGTAACAATATGTCTGGCTGATGACCCGGAGGTGCAGCAGATCCAGTTCCCAGTGGAAAATTCAATAACTACGACCGTGTGTTTGACAATCAAGTGTAGAGTCAGTGATTCGTGGTCTTTTTAGTGTAAATTGCATACCCGAGCCGAGGAAACTATGTCTGGTACCAGTAGAAACCAAGTTAATTAAGTTTGTAAACAATAGTTAAAGGTATTCGTCAGATTTCGTTCGTCTCATTTTCGTTTTGATTGTTAATTTCTTAATTTATAAATTCTATGATTGTTCTTTACTTATCAAGCCCAGTTAATCCTTCCTATTTATATATATATATATATATATATATATATATATAGATAGATAGATAGATAGATAGATAGATAGATAGATAGATAGATAGATAGATAGATAGATAGATAGATAGATAGATAGACAGATAGACAGATAGATAGATAGATAGATAAATACATAGATAGATTACCAATGTGTGTAATGAAATGTTTTATTGAAATTGTTTCTTTAATTATTGACGGCGTAATTTTGAGGATGAGCATTGTAAAGAACAGCATTGTTTGGCACGAAAATGCAGAGACTATAATGGTTGCTACGAATTGTTGTCGAAACAGCGTATATAAGACGCTCAGAACTTTCAGCAGGAGAACAGTCAGAGAACAGTATGTTGTGAGAAATAGTCAGTCATGTGTGTTCTGGCAGCATGGCCAAAGGTGGCTAATTTCAATAAAGTTTAAGCTGAATAGATCAGCTTCTGTGTTAAAGGGATTTTCCACAGCCAACTGAGTGTGATGATACGTACGATAGTAAAGCAGAAAGGCGCCGAAATTGTAAGGAAAGTTTCGTTCATTAGGAAATCCGAAATCGATATAATCTAACTTCCAGCATTTCCTTCACGCTTACGGGGCTTAATTTCCTGACATTTTAAAGAAAACGGACGCTGCGATTTCGGTAAAATTTCTTTTAATATTATTTAGTAAGAACGATGTTTAGTAATATCAAGCTACCATCCGCTAATTTTTAACTGCTTGGACAAGGACTTTGAGCACTTTACAGAAAAACAGCTGAGGGTTTCTGTCCGAAGAGAGAAATAAATTCGAGGCTGTCGTAAATTGTTATTCATCATTTGAAAAAGTAAAATCTAATAATTCTGCTACCCAATATACAAAAAGGCATTCATGGTCTTATACAATCAAGTAGATAAAATGTCAGGTGAAATGTCGTACTTTTAAATTTAAATACTTGTCCTGTTTTGGGCCATGAATTATTTTATCATTATTTTCACAGACAAAATGCAATATACCTCAACACTTTTTTATGGGGCACGTTATTCAAGGGAAGCCTTTCAACTCTTGTACGTGGAACCTTTCTGTAAAGATGGAGGAGGAGTTTCCATCTTCTCTTCCTTAGGTTCTCTCAAGTAGAGGCACCTCGGTCAGTTTTGAGAGGTGTATGTTCCGGGGTCGCAGGCCTTGCACATACGGTAAGAGTTGTCCGCTGTTCCTATTAGAACAGTCGGCCAGATGCCCCCTGAACTTGTGGAGGCGTGTAGAGGAATACTGCGCCCCTACATAAAACCCCTCTCCCGACGTCGGATTAGCGTGGGACAAGTACTAAGAGCCCGATCTACTGATGCAGGTTTTTCTAGGGTTTACCCTGCATCAGTATACGATAATTGCCGGGTAGGATTCTTAAAACTACAGTCGGGGAGCCCTAGTTATTCGTTGCCTACATTCCTCTACCTTTCCACATCCTACCTATCAGTCTCTTTCATATTAGATAAGAGGGAAATGGCCACTAAGTGGATTGCCCTATATATTGTAGAAATTAGTAATTAAGACATTATTCTAATTGGAAAGTTGGATTGTAGAGGACTCATTATTAGTGGATAAAGCGGACGCCGCAACAAGGCGGCAATGCAAAGAATGTATTGTTGAGCAGCTAAGAGAGTTTACGCGCTCAAAATCTACGAGACGAAGTTAGGCAGCGGACAGCGAACAGTTCGAAAGCAAACTACAGTCAGGTAATGAACGACGAGGCATAAGGACCAGCAAAGTTTTTGTACAAAAGTAATAGAGTCGGGCAGCGGACAGCGAAGAGTTTGAAAGTTTTGCAGTCGGGCAGTGGACCGCAAACAGAACAGTTTGATAGCAGTTACAAACATGCTTTAAAGAACTAAAAAGTAAAGCAATCGTCAGTAGGGAAGGAGAGAGTGAAATTAACGTCGTAATCGGTGGCCGAGCGTAAATTCAACCCGGAGAACCATAGACAAATCCAAATGAAGTACATTTCCAACTAAAGCTACGAGAACCTACTAATGTTTGTTAGACCAACTAACAAACTACGCCAATTAAAATTCGTTGACATTTAGAATCTGTGAGTATTAGAATCAGTGATATCCCCAAATCTTGTGCACGAAAAATGTAAAATGAGACCTGGGCGGCCGTAAGTAGAAAACTTTAAAATCATATTGTAAACCACTTTTAAAAGATAAAAAGTCAAATCGTTCTTTAATTTTTAATTATTTAATTATTACATTTAAATTCAATCTGTAGTGTTATTTTCTTCCACAACAAAGTTCGTCTACGTTTCAGACGCATTAACTTCCATAAAAGCTAAATGTAATTTGATTGTATAAATTCACCCATTTATCAAAACCAGTTTAAGACCCTGAGATCCCAAATATTATTAAGTATTTAAAATTGTTAATAAATTTGTTTAATTGTTTTCCCTTAATAATCTTTTTATTTTAAAGCGCCCACTTTATTTAATTACTAGCTGGGTGCCGGCGTTGCCCGAGATGTCATTTATCTATAACCCCCGATATAACTCCAATTTCGGCTGCTTTTGCGCAACTTTTATGTAACGCTACTCGAACCCTAATCATTATAATTAACTCTGAAAAATATTTCTTCAACGCAAATATCTGCCGTGTTTGCATGTTACAAAATTTTCACCCCGCTACCCCTGCATCTGAGGGGTAAATGCCAATTTGAATGTCGTAACTAAACACAGTGACTTCCATAACCTTTGATTTGACTCCAATCTCGGTTGTATTCGCGTTATTTTACTGTAAAGCATCTCCACCCCAAACCCGAAGGGTGTCCTTTTCACAGGGCGTAGGGGATGAAAATTGTATTCAGATAACATTGGTAGAAACACTATCAATATCTTTGACCCCTAAAAATATTTATCCGACTCAAATATCGGCTGTTTTAGTATGTTTAAATATTTCCACCCCCGCTTCTGGGGGTGGAAGACGCGTCTCACTCCGACAGTGTTTGTTTCCTAGTCGCAAAAAACACGTGTACGAAATTTGGTGAAAATTGCTCGACTGGTGTAGATTTGTATTTTATTTAGAAAACGTTTGTATGGGAAATAGAAAAGGGCTGTTTTTAGGGTTTCCCCGGAAATTATTCGATTTTTTCTCGCCTTTTAAACCTTCCCTAGACCTCCACGAACATTTCAAGACTAAGATAAGATAAATCCGTTCAGCCGTTCTCGAGTTTTAGTGAGACTAACGAACAGCAATTCATTTTTATATATATAGATTACAATATATATAGCCTTCTTCTTGTCGGCACGTTTTATCATCGCGTAGCCTTTAGGAGTTAGTTCGCAGACTGGAAAGATGGAGGAGGCTACTTTTCCGGGGTTGCCTTCTTCTCTCTCTGGTTTTCAACCAAGGTTTCCACAAGCCTTGGCACCGAGGTCAGTTTTGAGAGGTGTATGTTTGGTCTCGCTGGTCTTGGGCATACGGTCAGCGTTGTCTGCTGTTCGTATTAGAAATGTCGGCCAGCTTCCCCCTGAACTGGTCGAGGCATGGGGAAGGGAATGCTGCTTCCCCACAGCCGTCGGAAGTGTCAGCCTACCTGATGCAGTTTTTTGAGAGTTACACTGCATTATTTTTAGGCAAATGCTTTACAATGATCTTACAGAAAAAATAAGTAAATAATGTATTAATTAAAGAACGTTGATTCTGGAACAATGAGGTATAAGTAACGCGGTAACTTAAAAAAAGTCTCCAGCCCTTTCCTGTATAAATTGTGGAAACAAATCTTTGTGCCAGAAGTTAACCGTAACGCTAAGAAACGTCGCAATGTTTTCTTTGGCGTATTAAGGCTGGTATTAAGTTTGCCATTTCTACATATTTTCAGCGAAATTATGGTCATAGCAACTACGTCCAAAACGTTCATAGTTTTTATAATTCCAATTATTAATGTAAATAAGATGCCAGTTTGTAGAAGAATATGGAAAGTTTAATTCCTTCTTTATTCTTAATTTCTGGAAGAAAATCATCAATATACATAATATAACTCTTTTAGGTTATACTTTATTGCAAACTACAGGAGTTGATTCGAGTGACTGGGATTCACATCAGGAAAGTTAGGAAATATCCTTCTTCAGACCTTTCGCGGTTGAGGACCGAAGTATGCCGCACAGTAATTAGTATGCTAAGCAGTTAGCTCCGCTAGTAACTTACTTAAAACACAGGTTAAGTTTAGCGGAGAAAAAAAATTAAATGCTGGTAATATTTATATAATTCTACCGTTAAGTACAATTAAAAAATGAAGAGATATTATAGAGAGCGTAAGTTTTCCCGACGTATATTCTGTATAAAGAGTTCTCGTGTTTCCGGTCGGGTAACGTAATTAGTTAAACACAACGGTTCCATGGCTGACACCGGCATCTACGTCAGGTTATACTGAAGATATATTGTTTATAACTTTCCACACAATTGAAATTAACTGTTCACAGAGATGAAAATAAAATAAACTTAAATAGTGAACAAACATAATAATAGATAAACAAAATGTGTGATATAAAATACACGGAATTGTATTTCTTGAAGGAACTAAAATGATTAGACATGGAGGTGTAAAATTATTTCATGAAGTACAATATGGATAGCATATAAAGTTTAAGTTCCTCTACATGTTGAAGAACAAAATAATAATAATAAAATATTCTGAAGATGTGTTTATAATAAAACGTCTATCTCCGAAGTATTCATAAATACTATTTCTGAAAATTTATGTTCTTAGTTAAATCAAATTTAATATTTTCCGGGAGTAGAAAATGCGTTTAGATATTCATGCTAGTGATTTGATGAGTAAAATTGATAGCAATGCAATTTATATGATTATTTAAATTTCGTTAAAGCAATGTGGAAGATCTCACCTGAAAATATAATCCGATAAATACCATAACATATTTGTGGGACTGACTCCTTTCTTATAGTTTGTGAAAACATCCATGACGTCGCCGCACGTGGCTAAACGGAAGAAACTTACAACTCAGTTTAAAGGTCAAATCCTTACGTGTTATTCTGTACGTGACTCCTAGAAAAATAGAACATTTAGGACGATGAGGAAAGGGAATAATGTTTCTGACGGGAGAAAATTCATAAAGACTGGCAGATCAACAACTAAGTCCAAAAATTTCGATCTCACTTTTTCGAGCTGTTATGGGTTACAACGGAATGCCCCTCTCCGTTTTTGAACTAAGGTTCCCACAAGCCGAGGCACCTCGGACTGTTTTGAGAGGTGTATATTCACAGACCTTGGGCACACGGTAAGAGTTGTTCTCTGTTCCCATTGGAACAGTCGGCCAGTTACCTCCTAAACTGGTCGAGGTACGGAGAAGGGAATGCTGCGTCCCCACAGCAAACTCTTCTCCCGCCATCGGAAGGGCGTAGGACAAGTACCCAATACGCGACCTACCAGGTTTTTCTAGGGTTTTCCCTGCATTACTTTTAGGCGAATGCCGGGTAGGATCCTTAAACTATAGTCCGTGGGCCCTACTTAACCCTTGGCTACCTTCCTCTACCCTTCCGCATCCCCCCCTTTCAGATCCATTCCTATGCTATTAAAGGGGAGTTGCCACCATATGGATTACCCTCATGTAGCCTGTTACCCTAAACAAAATGCCCGACATACCTGATGCGGGTTTTGTAGGATTTGTCCTGCACAGTTTTAGATGAATACCGGGTAGGAACCTTAAACCATAGCCTGGGGGCTCTAGTTAACCCTTGTCTACCTTCCTCTACCCTTCCGCATCCCCCCTTTCAGATCCCTTCCTTTGCTATTAAAGGGGAGTTGTCACTACGTTGATTACCCTAATGTAGTTTGTTACTCTAAAAAAATATTAAAAACATTAAAAGTCTCATGTAATTATTCGGTCATTTTTAAATAAATCAGAAGTAGTTACTTAAAGAAATTACCATAAATAATACTGAGTTTTATCAAAAAGTTGGTTTCCTAAAAGTGATATCACTAGATGATTCCATATCTAATTCAAACATAGACTGGATTTTCATTTGAAAATTTACTAACACCTCTTGCCTGTTACTTGCATTTAAGCATTGATCATCGACATTCTTTTATTAAAAATTGAGTACTTGCTCCGATAAGTACGCAGTACGTAGTGGAAGTCCTTGGTTTGATCGCTGGTCCTAATCTGTTGATTTGGTATCATTAACTTTAGAGCTGAGCTTTGATTGAAAGCATTTACTGTTATTGAATTAAATCGTTGTAACTGTGGTCAATTTTCACACAGTGAGTCGACGATGATAGTTGAGTGGTTATAATAATAATGATTTAGCAGAGGTCCTGGGTTCGATTCCTGGTCCGGTTGAGATTTTTCTATTCTGGTCCCATAATACCTGCTTTAAAGGGAATGGAGTGTCACCTTACATTCTGCAAATTGGTTGAGTGATAGAAGTTTGATCATATTTGGACAAGTCTGCAGACCAATTCTTACGTCTATCACCCGCGTTGGATGAAAACAAAAGGTTTTGGGCGTGTCTTAACGTTGTATAACCCTGAATTCTACATGACAGGGTTGTATAACATAACTGCCAACATTAGTAATCGCTGATAGATTAACAGTATACTTCGTTATTACAGGTAGTTCAATAATAATTCACAAAATCTATAGGATGGCGCTGTTAGTATCGATCACTTTGTTTCTGAGAAGTGTTTTCAATTATTTCATGAGTGGTTCAAATTATTAATTAAAATGGTGCCTTTAAAATTATCAGCAAGTTGGGTGCCGCGTTTGATCACAGTCGAGAAAAAACTAAATCTTGTAGTCTATTCAGGTGTCTGATTTGGAGATTTTTGTCGAATTATGGATGATTTTCTACATTCATAATGAGCTGATGACGAAACATGGGACTCAAGCGACGAAACAGTGTGTTTCTGCGGGTGGACTGGCTCCAAAGAAGGCAAAGGTGGAGAAACCTGCATAGCCAAGGTTTTTTTGGGAGGGATGCACAGAAAATTAACCATATGGACTAATTAAAAAAATCTTTAATGATAAATGCAGAATATTGTTCATTGTTATTGGACCGTTATTGAGCCACGAAATAATTAAAACAATCAAAATATGGCCAAGAACAAAGTGCTCTTCCGTCAAGACCTCGCATCTACCGCATTCGCTAAATTAGTTCCCCTAATACTTTTTTTTCTATTTCACAATCTAAAAAAATGGCTAGGTAGAAAAATTCTAACGACTGGACCGTTACTCAAACAACCACCCAAATTGTTGAGGTTCAGAAAACTTATTTCTTGGATCGCTTGTGAAGTTTGTAAGCAAGTATTAGAACAACTAACTTCTCAGAAAAAAATTATCTTTATACTACCAGCACCATTTTCTAGCTTTTGAAAATCCTTATTGTCCTATTTTTCTAAAGAGCTAAAAAGTGATCATTTTGATAAATAAAAATGTATCTACCCGTCATATATTTTTTACTACTTATTGATTTACTCTCGTGTTACTGGATATGTTTATCTTGATCTGAGCTCGAACCTAGACACAATTCTAAAAAAAATTCTTAAACAATTTTAAACAATAGCGACAGTAGGTTTACCCTACTTAGCCTCTAGATGAAGAGGTTCTTCCCGTTAATAACGTTTCAGATGAAGAAGATTGCGGTGCTGCCCATCGAAAAGTTGTGGCCAACAAATGTCGTTACCCGGTTTGAATCCCGCGCATTCTTCATCAAAATTTCAAAAAGAAGCAATTGTTATCAGGCCATACAAACCACGTGATAGTGTCATAGTGTTCGTAGCAAATACATGAAGTTTGAATAAATGGTTAGCTTATTGGCCTACCAGGACGACCGCAATCTTATATGACACATTCTGGATTTAGGAACGACACGTAGTCAGTGTGTCGATTCTTCCTCAACCTTAACCCCATGTTTCGTGACCAGGACGAGCACAAACATCCGACCAATACGGGGATTTGAACCCGAGGCCTCTGTGATGCGAGGCAATGACGCTGGCCACTACACCGGCGAAAAATTATTTATTCAATATTAAAATGTTCCTTGCATGCCTCTCAATGTCATAAAACATGTGAAACGAAACGCACGTCTTCTTCGATAAATCTCTCCTTAGTATCCGTTCCTTCTCGGGTTAGTATTTTTAGAAATTTTACTCGGGAGTACCTGACTGTCGTCTATTATTAGCGTAACAGGCTACATGAGGGAAATCCACGTGGCGGAAACTCCCCTTTAAGAGCATAGGGAGGGCTTTGAAAGGGGAGTTGCGGAAGGGTAAAGAAAGGTTTCCAAGGGTTAACTATGATATCAGGGCTGTAGTTTAAGGATCCTACCCGGCATTAGCCCAAAAGTGATGCAGGACAAACCCTAGTGAAACCTGCATCAGGTAGGTCGGGCTCCTGGTACGTGTCCTACGCCCTTCCTATGGCGGGAGAGGGGTTTGCTGTGGGGTCGCAGCTTTCCCTTCTCCGTGCCTCGGTCAGTTTAGGAGATTTAAGAGAACAATTTCATCTCCACGTTCAGGACTTCAAAAATATTGCTCCCTTTGCACAATTTACGGCATCACCTTTGTTTGAATGTTGAAGAATTTTCTGCCTGCGTGACTAAACATTTTAACGAAAACGAGTCAGTACTTGAACTTGAATTTATATATATTAAAAGTGGCTTGACTCTAAAATAAATTCCTCCGAACCAAATCTGGCCACTCCTACCAAGAAATATTAATTTTGCATTGCTCCGTGTGGTTAGCAGAGTAAAGGATTTGTTCTGTTCAAGCTACCTGTGCAAGTCTGCAGAATGACTGACATATCCCACCCATCATTCGCCTAAAGCAGTGATGGGCAAACTTTTTAAAGAGGGGGCCAAAAGAAAGTGGGAAAATGAATTCAAGAAACTCCCGAAATTGTCTGTGAGCAAGCCCTCGAGATCGAATAGCATTAACCAGCTTCACAACAACGCCAAGCACAGGTTTCATACCCAAAACAAATTTACACAGGGCGTCTTCATTATGATGAAAAGTAGAAATATAACATTGTTATTTTCATTAAAGATCCCAACAAATCCATATTTTTTCCCTATCTCGCTCCATCTGTTGTTATACTACATACTCAAGTTATATGTACTTTCAAAGTTGAAATTCCTTCCATAAATTCAAGAAAAATATCTAACCCTGTTGTAGTTCCCTTCAACATGCATGCTTGTTTGTGTAATACAGAAGTTTTCGTCAACACCTCTTATAATTAATAGCAACTGTGTGGTGTCATTTATATCAGAACTTGCAACCACGGTAATTGAACAGAATATTAATTGGCCAATATTTGATTCCAACAGTGATAATATGTTTTTATCTATCGCTTCGATTCTAGAAGTCAGTTTTCCGATATAAGCTTATTGTTTCGAAATATTTTCTTTTGTCAGGACATAAAATATCGCAAACTTTGAGCATGTAATGTTTAACAAACTCTCCATCAGAGAGTTCTTTCTTACTTTTAGCAATATTGTATGCTACAACATAATGTTTTTGCGTGGATCTTCTGCTCTTTGTTTTCTTTGTTCTTCCGACATGGCTCTAACCTTGACATCGTTGTGCTTAGAGTTGAAGTGTCGTGAAATGTTATATTCTTTGTAGACTGCTACATAAAGAAACAAATGAATAATAAAGATAGCCAATGGAGACAAAAAAAAAGTGATAATAAACAATCCACATAACATTAACTGGAACGCAGAAATCTATCAGTTGCTACAAAGATATAATTCTCCCAGTCATTTATACCGATGGGTCCAAAAATTCAAATGGAGTCGGGTGCGCAATAGTTACGACAGGCAAAGAAAAATCTATCGCTATAAACCATAATGCGTCGATAATTTCAGCAGAATTATACGCCATCTTCATGGCCACGGAACTGTGTCTGGAAACACCGGAGGCCAACAATATCATATTAACAGATTACAAGTAAGCAATACACAGAATAAGTAGTACAGTGCAAAGAAATGGTTGCATAAATCGAATTACTTTAAATGTTATTTTGTAATGATTTGCAAAACGCACGAAATATAACTCTCAAGATTCCGTTGTTCTCCTTAACGTTCTCTAGAGATAGCGTTGGCGCACCTTGAAAGTGCCATCTCCTCGCATCCTTTCCTGTCTCTATTATTTCGATTGACTTTAGTTAAAAACATTCATGTTAACAAAACATTAAAATACTATTGATTTCTATAGCAAAATAAAGCCGTCGAGTAAAATGAAAGTTGTTACTATAAAAGTTATCCTTTCCTAACTTATTTACGTTTCGTTGTAAAACTATATTGTTGAGGATGCCGATTTCATTGAAAGTATTACCGTTTTTCTTGTTTATATCTTTGTTTTCTTAATTTGTGTGTTGTTATCTCTTACGTATGACCTCAGAAACTGTGTTTGAAGAATGAAGAGAATCTCGTAAAAGTTGCTTTTCATAGCCCTTCTCCGTTATTTCGTGCCATCCGAGCAATCTTCTTTATTGTTACTCCAGGTCCAATAACAAAATGGTTACAGCTTCAAAATTACGAATCAAAGTTTTGAAACAATTTTCTATTAACGTATATAGGAAATTATTTCGGGTCATGTTCCATTTTAAGTCCAGAGAAAACAGAAAATTCAGCTTTCCGGCGATAGTGAACTTAAAGATGCAATTTCCTGATTATTGTTTGTCTCGATTCTGTGTATCGATTTCACTTTAAAAGAAAGTTACTTGAAATAACTGAAGACACATTGTCAACTGTTATAATTGTTTACCACCCTATCTTTATGAGCATGAATTATTTGTTATCTCCTTCAACTAAAAACAACTACAGAAACCGGCCTTATGTGACAAACGATTTTCGACTGAGTTTTATGACCATGACGTCAGAAATCTCTGTGCACACTCTGAATGAGCGTAACAGTTTAAAGACAAATTATTCAACCGGCTAGTAAATATTAAGAAGTATTTTGATACTAATTCTCTCTTAATAGTGTCTATAAACTTAGTGACTGTGTTTTATTTGGAATTTAAAAGAACGCTTTTAACTACTTTACGTAACACTGATGATCAAACTAGGTTAAAATCAATCCAAAATATGTTAGTTATCTTTGAATTTTCTAGACATTTTACAGATTTCAAAGGCTTGAGAAACGCTGACATACAATACTAGACTGCTCTTCCTCGGAAACTGCGCCTGTTCCACGCACAGCATCTGACACATTCTGACGTAGTAATTAAAAGGAACAGTAAAATTCTCGCAATTGGTTGCTTCAAAATAAACAAAGCATAGCGTTCGTCAGAAATGTAATTCTGATGAACAATTAGCTGTATATGCAGAAGATAAGACTCAGCCTACTGAGGTGTGTGTAGAATGCGACAGTTGCAAACACTGACGTTCGAAAATGCAGAACAAAATGTTGAAAATGTAGGCATGCTCTGTTACGGTATTATTTGTGTTCCTGCTAGAATGAGTAACTTTTACTATTATTTCATTAGAGCCTTAAAAAGTGAAAATCTGATGCGATAATTTTGATATCTAGGCAATTAGCGTGTTCTGAAAAACGAGCGTAACGTAACGTAAAGGAAGTGAAAATAACAAAAACGCTTGTAGCTCCTAAACGGCTGCAGCTAGCGACCTGCGGGTGACGTCATCGTCTTCAGCGGGAACGCTTCCATAGGATGAGACCCACAGTCACTTGACTATCGAGCGAAAAAAAAGGTTTATGATAACACAACGCAATTATTTATATATATACATATATATATAGATAGATAGATACTTATGTGCGGAAATATGAGCATCTTTTCAGAAAAATCAGAAAAAGTCGGGTTACAGCTTCCACTCCAGTAAACATAATAATCCGAAGTCAAAGAGGTTGAATGGTAATTCCGTCACCATTCTATCAATTTTCCATGCATCAAAAGCTTAATTGGTCGTTTTCAATTATTCAATTTTCGAGTGTTTTATGGTATCATTATTATATTACATCATAAATTAAAACTAAAACATTGTTTAAATGAACAACGTTGACACTATTAATAATGAGATATGATTCCGAACGGAAGTACATGATTCACAATTATAACATGACGGAAAGACCAGAATATGGGTATACAGGTAGACATTCAAATTAAATTGCTTGCGGACTTAACAGGCAAACTTCCTGTTGTATAAAGACTTCCTAGGAGCACAAAAGTGAAAGAAATTGTTAAATTTCGGCAGTATCGTAAAATGTAGCAAATGTCACGAAATAATTGTCTTGTATTGACATCATTTTTGTCATATTAAACATATTGTAATGCCAATTAATGAAGACATTAATTGTAAATTTGATAATCTAAATTGTTAGAGAAACATATTCTTGACGGCGGTACCGAACACAAAAGAACAATGTAGCAGAGCATTGTTTCTTTGTCGGAAGAAGCACTGCGCGCTCAAATTTGCGAGACGGTTGTTCAGTTGGATGGAAGGTTTGGCCAAGTACATGTCGCATTAAATATTAAGGAGAGAGTGCAGATCACGTTACGGTAGAGTGGAGTTCATATTACGATACGGTAGAGTTCAGTCCGTATTTCGAATCCTCAGCGATCGGGTGGTCGTGAAAGAACTTTGTGAACTTGGAGATTGAAACACGTACCGAGAGACGAGGACGAAAGCGAAAGGCGAGAGCGAGAATCGAAATAAACTTGCAGGAAAGCATAGATAAAACATTCACACACGCAGATCTATAAAACCTGCTAATCACAGACAGTTTTGGTGAACATAGCCAGGCAGAGAAGTAGCAGGAGTCAGCCGAGTGAGGGAGAGACGAAGAGGAGGTTCCTGGTTCCTGATTTTGATCTAAAAATATTAATTTTAGAATCAGTGAGTTTTAGTAGAAGCTGTGAAAAAACCCGTCATAGTGCTTCGTAAGTCAAAAGTATCCTGGAATGCTGCCGTGAGTACCAATATAAAATAAACAATTATGTAAACCGGATTAAAAGATAGTCGTCAGATTTCGTTCTTTTACTTTGATCAAATTTGTTAAATAGAATCCATCTTTTTAGTTTAATTTCGTTGACAAGTAAATTTCGTCTTTGTTAATTGACGAGTAAATCTTTTTATTGAAATTTGTGTTGATAAGATTTCTAAATAAATGATTAGCCATTATCAAACCCAGTAATGTAATTATTTGTGTAATTGTTTCAAACATTGAAAATAAAGCTATTGTTTGTTAAAGTAAAGTTGAATAATTTTTCATTCATTAAAAAACACATCATATTTTGTATATTACAATATATATATTGTAATAATTTATTACAAATTAAAGACTAATGGCTGTGGCTAAATAAAAATATTTATTTGAACAATTAAACAAAATTTATTAAAGTTTTAAATACAATATAAAAAATTACACAATAATATTTAGAATCTCAGGGTCTTTACTGGGTTTGATAAATGGGTGAATTGAATTTACAATAATTTATAATTACATTTAGCCTTTATTGAATTTAATTCGTCTAAACCTCGACGAATTTTGTTGCGGATGACAATAAGATTACAGATTGAATTTAAATTAACTAACAAAACAATTAAAGAAATGAATAATTAAAGAAAAGAAATAATTGAAGAACGATCTGACGTATCTTAAAGTAATGGTTTACAAATAAATTTTAGAGTTTTTTTTTTTTTACTTACGGCCGACCAGGTCTCAATTTCGGGGTTTTCTGTGCACACGTTTTTGGGGATATCACTGAATTTAAATTGGTTACAAAACACTGTCGAAACTTTAGGTTCTCTCAGCTGGAAACGGCTACTCCTTCCGAATTAATGGTCAGTCAGATTATTACCAACTTTCTCTCGGTGACATTGGTGACGGTCTCTTTACTTATTGAGTATTTACTGCGGCATGACTTATTAGGTTACTGTTTGTGGCAGACAAACCACTGAGTGCAAACCTTTTACTTGGTTTCAACCTGCAGCCTCTCTAGATGGATATCTGCCCGCATCTGACTTCCAACTAAACTCTTTCGCTTCTCCCCCGTTGACTGCTGTTCGTCTCGTAGATTTTTGAATACGTACGTCTTAACAATGTACTCTTTGTGTCGCGTGCCGCCTGTGTTGCGGTGTATGCTTTATATTACTCTAATAATGAGTCCTTTACTTTGCAATTATAACAATGGATTAATTACTAATTACTACAATATCATATTAACATTTTATGTACATCTTAAAACTTGTGACTGTTATTGATATTATTAGATATTAATATTTTGAATGCTAGAAAAACTTCCCATTTCTGGTAGTCGATTAGCCATTGAAGCTTCGGAGACACTACTTGTTAAGTCAGTAACGAACAAAAGTTATAATAACTATCGTCAATGGTAAAATATCTTAAAAATAATCTAATAAATAAAATTGCCTGTTTGTGTTTGCGTGTGGAGTGAGAAACTGAAAAATGATATAAAAACAACATAGATTGTAGTCGTTGATTTTAATTATGACATTAAACTTGCCGGTTAAGTTGTACTTCAACGAGGACTATTAGTGGAAGGGGATAACAAAGTTCACCGTACAATCTCAAACACGTGGAGGTATTTCAATCACATTTTATATACATGTTCCTTTTAAACCGGATACAAACAACTAACAATGTGGGGGTAAGACAAGACTACCACTTTTATACAGATGTTAATTATGATACGAAGCAAACACGAGATCTGTTGTGGAGGACCAGAGACTTAAGGTAGCACAAAGAGTTTATAACGCCAAGAATATTGTTAGTTATAGACGAGACGACAATGAGAGACGTTGGATTGTAGTGTGTGATGAACGTGTAGAGCTTGTGAGAGTAAAATAAATAAACGTTGTGGTAACGAGAACTGGTTTTATTGTATTTCATCCACGACATAATAGTGTCAAAAGTCTGGTAATATATAGAACCGTATTGAAGATTAGTAACAACGCCTGTTTTCCGTGAATAATTTGAGACGAGACGCTACGCCGCACTATTGACTTCAACAATAAGTAAGCTGCTTTTCAAAATATTTTATACAAGTGTGGCGTGTGACGAGCTGAGCAGAAAGTATGTTTTCCATAATTATATTCACGTTTTGTGCAATATATTGTTATTTACGCGTCAGTAACACGTCCCCAAGTTTCTCCATCTTGTGAAAAATTTTGGTACTACGTGGTCATTCCACATAACCGCCTTCCAACAATGGAAAATTACAAACAAACAAAATCAGAACTTTCAATTGGATCAAAAATAAAACGTTACAATCCGTTCCTTCAAAACGGTCTAATTCGACTGGGAGGACGTCTGGAATATTCAAACCTCTCATTACACCCATGAACTTGAACGTTTATCTTAATTTCCTTGATGCATTCACAGTACTTCCATTCTCTCGAATTGGTTTAGAAAACCTACATACTCAGAGCACGTTCTCAATTTTGTTTATAATCATTCTCCAAACCAAAAGAGAGCTATGGTATACAATCTTGTAGACAGAGTTATATTACTTTTTAACTCCAAGTTCCATCAACACAACTTAAATATTATCCGAAACATTTTAATCTCCAATGAGTACCCTTTAAATTTTATTAATAAACAGATTAACAGAAGATTGAAAAAATTCCACTATCCTACTCAATCGTCCCCAAACACTTCAAGCCAATTTTTTTCTCGTACTCCCTTATTACAAATTTCTACATCACAAATACATCCAAATATTCAAAGAATATCAAATATTCATCATTTACAGATCCACTAAAACCCTTTCCTACTTGATTAAAATCCACAAGGACCCACTTGACACCTACAGCAAACATTGTGTTGTTTACAAAATCTCTTGCTCTAATTGTAATTCCTGCTACATAGGGCAAACAAAACGTTCCCTGAATACACTTATCAAACTTCCTATTCATAAACTATCTGTAGTCTCCAAACATATAATCAATTCTAAACATACATTTGATTGGCAAAATTCTAAGATTTTTGAAATTGACACCAGGTACAATTCCAGACTTATATCAGAGATGCTTCACATTAAATCAAACATCACGTGTACAAACAGACACTATGAAACTCAACAAGTCCTACGATCCGTTATTGTTACGCTAACCCTTCTGCTTTCCCATTGTCGTTGTGATCTCATGGCTTTTGAGATTTGTCAACTGACTAATGCAGTTGTGCCTCTCTAGGCTCTAGCGTTTTTTATGCACCTGAAGATAGGAACAAGGCTTACAGAAAAGGTTGTGTGGTATTATTTATATTATCAATTATTTTTTCTGTATTTGGCTTCCTTTATTATTCATAATTTAAATATATTTTAATGAATGAGTATCGCGTGTTTGAAATAGTTCATTAGTTAATTAAAGTTTATTGGAAGATGTATAAAAATTGTAATAATGAGTAGTTAAGTATTGTTGAATAAACTGTTTATAACGATAATTTCGATATTTTTTGACCGTGGACCATCAGAGTCGGGCATTTTCATTTGCTTACTTTTTAATGACTGGGCACACAGAGATTTTGTAATTTTATGATTCTTTAAAATAGCGTAGGCAACCTAAACGGAAATGGTCGGTGGGACACTCAGTAGCTTGAGTTGACCAAGATCGGTTACGTCCGATTTTTCTGACGCTGCCGTCATTAAACTGTACTGATATTGAACGAATATGAGCTTCACTTTAATATAAGTGGCAATACTAAGTTTTGAGTTCAGTTTTATTGTAACAGGTTTCCTGTTGGACTGGATTTATTGTACGAATCCGTTTTCTCTGTATGATCGACGTCGTGGAGGCCACGCAGTCTTCGAGTGAGTGGAGCCAAGCAGCGCTGGACCCTCCACGCGGTGGTTTCAATATCCCGTGATTGGTGTGGTCACACCTGACGTGTGTAAAAGGACTATTTAAAAAACCTAAGATGACCCAACTGTCAAAATCTATAAAAATTTATTTAATTAGACACAGCAAAGTTACCGGTTTTGTGTTTTTTTATCATTTTCAATACTTACTCTTACACACATTACCTTGAGTGGAAAGATTCACATTTAATAATTACATATGACAGAATTCAACACATTTAATATGTAAACATGTAAATTGAATCTACTGGCGCCAAAAGAATTTTAGTTATAAATCAGCTATCAAATCAGTGTTTTCTGTTAACAAATATATTGAAATCAAATATATTGAAAACTCTGATAGAATATATCTTCAAAATTACGTAAATATACGCCAGTCATCTGTTTTTCCAGAATTTATGTTTTTGGATCAAACGCTATATATGATTTCAATAGATTTTTTTATTCATCATAGTTGACATTTACGGTGACGTCTTTTAATAATATATATATATAATATATATAATATAATATCGTTACGTACTTGTTACGTAATTTTATGCGTATATTAAATGGATTTTCGTCAGTTCATTCTTTACTGGCACCAATTACAACCTTACAATGAGGCAGTGAACCGACATTTATTTCGGTGGGAATACTGCAGCATCGTCAGGCATGGGAATGGGAATCTCCGCAACTTTGAACCCACTCGACTGCGTATCCCCGCCACAGGAAGTCCGGTTGCTAGGCAACGACAAACGCGTGCCAAACCTTTGTTACTTTTTTGTTGACGTTTCAACATGAAATGATATTAGCGAAGCGTTACATCGTGACTCAGCCACCAGACAGTGGTTTCTTTGGATCATGTAAATAAGAAGACTGTTATTACATAGAGCAATTTATGACAAAATTGCTTATATGAACTCATAATTATTACAATTGTATAAAAACCTACAAAATCGTAGAGTTTCAATTGGGGTCAAACACTTCTTGGGCTTACTAGACATTAATACTTATTTATATACGATTATATTACTTAGCTATTGTTTTTACCTTAATCGTGCCTGAGTATCCTTACAGTGAAATAAACCGAACTGATGAATAAATTTCTTGGGCGTTACCATCATTCTACATTCATTGAACAATAAATATCCTAGTTATTGTTGACGTGGTATAATTAATTAGTGAATGTTTCGAATAGACCAATTGCTTAAGAAGTTGGCAAACTTTTTTGTCACCAACAATGTTGAGCAACAAATGTTTACATCAAGACCCGACAAAAGTTTTGCCTATATTATGTAGCAATAGTTAATTAGGCCAGTAATTGTTTGGACATAAAATTTGAATTGTTTGATAAATCCATTATAGCGGTCTGATCGAACAAAGCAACAATGGAGAAGCGAGCTCGGTTGCTTTGTCGAAAAGTCGAAATGGCGTTTGCGCGCACGAAAGTCTGGGTCAGTTTACGTCTACAGCCAGCCAGGAAAGGAGGCACATTATAACAAATTTTTCACCGAGATACCTTGCAGTCTATTTCAAATCAATAAAAATAACAGTATAAGTCTACAAAGAATCTTCAAATCATCAGTTCCAGTAACAAGGCAAATTCGAACAATTTTACACTGAGGGGAAGACGACATCCGATAGCTGACCAAGGAGAGGTTCATCCAAGGCTCCTGAAATTTGTCTGCGTTCTATTCGCCGGTGAGCGTGTAAATTCTGTGAGAACTAGAATTGTGTAAATAACGATTTGCATTTATCGTGTTGTGTAGGGGAAACAAAGAATGCTGGTACCAGACGGACAATGTGTGAGTAACCAAATTTTAATTATAATAACTGTGAACATTAATTAAAGGATAAAGTCAGATTTCGTTCCCTTTTAATTGTCAATCAAAGTTAATTTCTTTACTTTTAATTTCTTTCTGTTTTGTTAATAAAATTTTAAATAATTTTTTTGTGTTCATTATCAAACCCAGTAAAGGCCCTGAGAGAACAGATCTCAAATTTTGTTTGTAATTATCTTTTATTCTTTGAAAGCCACAAAACAAAAATAAATATTTTTGTTTGTTAATTGTTCATAAGCTTTTCACTTATATTAACCCATCATATTTAATTATTACATTAAATAGCTACCACAACGTGAACAATTAAATTATTAATTAATTGTTTATTACAATATGTTGAAAACACTACCAACAGCCGGTGGAAAATGTTGACAACGCGAAAAACTTATTACCAAAAATTCTTGTAGAAGTTTTCAACATTTGTTGGCAACATTTTTGCCAACTCCGGTGTAAACGTGGCTTAAGTAACATAGACGTCCAGTAAAGATTTTACTAATATAAGAATCCCGATTTGTTGGTAATGAACTCAATACATCATTGTTTCACAAAGTTTCCGTATATCGTTTCTAGATCTTTATAATTTAAGCACAAAATTATTTAGATGGAATATATATTTGAATGTGACCCAAATTTAGTACAAATAAGTAACTTTCATGCAATTGTTAGAAGCATATTCATCCGAGGGTATTATTTATTTTCAAAGTCATGTTATTTATTATATTTATCTCAGTAAGGGAATTTATTCTGTGTAACGAATTACGTGCATCGTGACTGTTACTCTTCTAAATCAAAATGTGTAAATAGAACATGAAAATAATCCTGCGTAAGTTTCCCAAAGTGGTATTTATATTTCAATTTAAACTAACGTAACCGGTTTTGTTGAAACGTTAACTATTGCAACTGGGCACACTGTAAATACCATTGACGTTCTGTTAAACCTCTATAAAACTAACTTGCACTTTTCATTAGATAGTTAGTGCCGGACACAGGCATACAACGCCGAGGATTCCATTAAAGAAGGAGTGCATTATTCTACTAAAAAATGTGAGGTATATGACAACACAACTAGAAGTGGTGATAATGTAAATGGCGCGTCGTCGAAACAGGGATATTTTTTTTTTACTTATAATAATATTTATGCGACGTATCACGGAGCAGTTAGACAAATAACATTAAATATATTGCAATTTTACTTTGTTAAAGAAGTGGATTCAAGCATTTCATCTTGAAACTAATATATTATTCATGAAGTTTTCAGTATTTTACAATTGTCGACATTTATCACGAGAATTGTAACGTAAAAACTATAGCTAAACAATTAATGAAGTAGATAATGAAATAATTTCAGCGGAAGTCCAGTAACTTCATGGTCAAGTCATAATTGGAAGCCAGAACATACAGGCGTCAGTGTTGTCAGACACTGTACGTAAAACTAAAATAAAAACGACTCTTACTATAGTCGAGAAAACAAGATGGAAAAGTAAACCATCAACTAAATCATTAATAAACAACAGCACTTTAACGTCGGAATAATATTTTTAATAGGAATTATACGTTTCTTCGCTATGTGCGACCTATTCAGGTAAGAAGATGTAAACTATAAAACCAAACAAATACAATAATTAAATAATTATTTTGACAGATTTGGCAGATAACTTAATAATATAAATTTTGGCGGACTTACAAATTTTGAAAACCAGGGACGTTCTCCACTGACTTTTGCGGCCGATTTAAACGATAACGCCCAGAAATACCTCAGTTACAATGTTGATTGAGGCTTACAAAGGAGTAATGAAGAATTCAAAATTATAACAATATATAAATGAAAGAATTACTAAAGCAAAGTGTCATTTATTATATTGATATCCGTTTTATATGATCGAATATTGGGAAGTTCCTTTCTTAATCCAAAATAGATACAACAATGTATTTTATGATTCTTTAAGTAAATATGTTTTGAGAAAACAGAATAATTTTGGATATTACTATTTATATAGTTTTTGTGTTTATTTAACCGTGTTTTTAATGAACGCTTAGTTTGACCTATATATGTGGCTTTACAATTTTGTAAATTACGTTGTGCTTATCTAAAATATCAATTTTGTCTACAATATTTTTGACTAAGTTTATATATTTATGAGATTTAAAAATCATTTTGACACCATACTTTTCTAACAGTGAAATTAATTTATGTTGCAAACCTGCAATGTAAGGTAAAACTATGAAACTACATTTTTATTATCATTCTTAATCTATAAATTGTTTCTGTTATTCCTGATATTATTCAACCTAACCTTAATATACTTATTTATAAATTTAAGAGGATATGAATTTAATAACAGAATACTCTTGACTTAAATAATATATCTTTATGGTACTTAATATGAGATAATTTAATAGCTTTATCTGCCAGACTTAAAACCATCGCTTTTCCTTTTGTAAAACAGGATGGAAGGACGTGCAATTGAAAACTCTACCAGAATATGTTGATTTTGGAACCAATTCGTTATTAATTTATTATTATAAATAATATATATTATATGTTATAAATAATATATAAAATAAGAATGGATTTATTTTGTTCAATTTCAAAGATAAACTTTAAGTTATTATGGTTAGTATTAAAGATGTTGAGTAAATAATTCTATATAATTTTAGGAATAATACAAAATAAATTACGTTGTTAAACGTGAAGTAAGTACAATTAAAAATCAGATAAGTTATGTAAGTATTTCTGTTAAAGGGTAACTCGTTAATTCTTAAAAAAATGTTATTCCATTTTTTTTCTATAGTATATAATTAGACTAATGGGTAGTGGATTGAATAGAAATACTACATCTCAATTTGTATAATTGTTATTAAAAATCATTACGTTAAAAGGCTGTTTATTATTTTTAATTTATTTTAAATAGTCAGAACATATAAATCCCTGCATATATGATCAATGGTGATAGAAACTGACGAGGTTATTTAATGTGGAACCTGGGTAAAGCTGGCACGAAAGACAATATAAATCGCAGGATACAAATATCCACATGGTCAGTTTTCGATTAGTATTAATTAGATCAGACGGCAAAAATATGTAGTTGATGCTTTGTGTCATGTCTTACACAGGCAGGAGAAGAACGCTTAATAGATGTATTATTCTCTCGTTGACGTCAAAGTAATGACTCATGCTTCTGTTACATTATGCTAAATAGCTCGGGGAAGAACGCGTAACAACTCTAAATGAACCGAATAACGACGTATTGTTGCACAAATCTGTCACTTGTAATAGAATATATCAAATACTATCATAAATAATAGTCGGTTTATACAGACCTTGAATTAAATTCCATATCACTGCGTGTTGATCTTTAAGAGAAAAATTCACTTATATATTGCCTTAAAACATTGAAAGTAAATTTTAGATTACTTTATAAGATACTGACAGAAACAGATAATTTTTCAAACAGCGCTATAAATACTGAACCAAAAATATACGCTGAATGTGAAATTGAATACGCTAAAGTCGGGGAAATTAAAATATATTATTATATATTTGCACTCCCTTACAAGTAAATAATTGTCTGTTAAAGGTTTTTCACTTTCGTATTGTGGAAATGTTTGGTATCCTAAATGTGATCATGTGATTACCCTGGGAGTTAGCCTGGCCTCACGCTGGCCGAGTCTCAGGACGAGTATAACTATCAGGCGCTGGACACTCACTCACTCTGGATGTGTTCCACATTTACAGTTTGAGTTAAAAGAGAATAAAATATATTATTTTGAGAATGCATCTTTCTTGTTTTGAACAAAATAAAATATTTTTTAATAAAACCAGAAAATTCTTCAACAATTTTATTTTGTCAACACATAAAACTGATTTCAGGAGCTTTCAGCATCTGAGAACATACTCATCTGTAACAACATAAAGAAGTGGACAAATTTCAAAACACTGTCATATTCAAGTCTTAAAACGAGGTTTACCTCATAACTAATATACCAATGTATTTCATATATATCCTTAAATATTCTCAAAAAAAATCCTGAATTTATTATACAACCTCAGTTTATACATCACCGATAAACATAAAATAATCACAAAAACATAATTACAAATCATTTCTCGTCTAAGTTATTATAATCATAAACTCATAACCGTATTTACTCAAAGATATTTAGAAAGGCAAACACCAAAAAATACGCTTTATCATCATAACAGTCTTTAATTAAATATAACAAAATTAAATATGACAAATTAAACATATTATTTCATTACGATATCACAATTTAAAATGTTCAAATTAGACTTTAAATTATTTTAAATCTGAACTATATACTAACGTAATTCAAAAACAAAGGTATCCATATTTTTAAAAACGAATAGTTTTAAAGACCTATAATATAATTTATTTACATTAGAAACATAGTCCAACTTAACCGTATATACATCCTATATTTTAATCATAATTTCAAGTCCTTTACACAAATTATAGACAGAATGTACAAACCATTATGTAATCTTATTTAATATATTAACATAATACAAACCTAAATCCCCTATTTCACATCTATACTTCAGTGCTTTCCCCCATTTTTATATATGAACATCACCATGTCCATTATAGTAACAGACGAGCAATGGTTTGTGATTATTTTATGTTTATTGGTGATGTATAAACTGTGGTTGTATAATATTTTTTTTGGCGGATATTTAAGGATATATGCGGCAGTATGAATAGGCATTTTACTTGTTAACTTAACCTTGTTTTAAAACTTTCTTATGACAATTTTTTGAATTTAGTCCATTTCTATATATTGTTAAAGATGAATATGGCCTCAGGGACTGAAAGCTCCTGAAATAAATTTTATGGGTTGACAAAATAAAATTATTAAACACTATTCCGGTAAAGTCTTCTCGGGCTTCTAACTGAGTAAACAATTGTATGACGTTCACTGCAATCGTCTTCTAGCAAAGTTTTTTTTTTTTTTGCTAGAAGACGACGATAGTGAACGTTATGGAAACGTCGGGGCTACAATTTGTTACTCGGATACAAGCCAGAGACGAATTTATTCATTCTCTACACAGAGGCAGACTGCAGACTATTCTGGTTTTGTTTATTGAAGTTAAACAAACAAGTTGTGCATATTATTTTTATTTAAGAGATCACAAATAGCAATATATTTAAATGATTGTAGTCTGTGTGTGTAACAGAATAATTATTAAATTTAAGGGGAGGACATTGTCTTCATCCAAATATATCAAGAATATCAGTGGGTTCTACATATTTGTAAAAAAATTATAAAACTCTTTTTACTAATGGCGATTATTATTCGGATTTGTATGTCGATCAAATACTACTCAATTCTTTTTTCTTTTATGTTCATAATTGTCACCGGACGAGATCTCCAGTCTGAAAATGTCACTGCTGAGACGCGTTGCCAGCAAAATTCTTCAAAATTATAGTCTTAATTATGTAGTTTTACATTAAAAACAATTTTATCAAATATTTATTTTCATCTGATCTGTATAATTTATAAGCCTTTTTATATTATATAATTTCTATTTTTCTGTTTTTTGTATTTCCCTTTATGCGTAGTTTCTAATATTTTTTAATAGATTTAATTGTTTCTTTTAATGTACTTTATGTTTATGTATTTTATGGTAATTTTCACTTGTCCAATTTCCTTAATTTCCTTACAAACAAACGGAATTAATTACAGCTGAGAAGACAAATGATTATAATATACTTTCTTATATATAATTGTAATTTATTATATTTAGAATATACATAATAAAATATATGATATAATTTAGTTCATAGTGCGGAGTTTATGGCTGTTATAAGTAAATGTGAAAAACGTTTTATCCAACAATTACACTGACGAAACATTTACGTTGTAATCAAAACATACTAAGCTATGTAAAATATTTCTTCTTGTTTCCTGACATTAAATACATCTTGTTTAATGACATGTGCGGCATTAGTGGTAATTTATTATAGAAAAATTTGGCTCGTACGCATCGGTTTGTGAATTAGAATATCGTAGTCGCAGAAGTCAAGGTGACTTTGTATGGCCTTGCGCTGTGTGCAAGGTTTTTGTACTCTCCAAGGTACTCCTACCTCTCTCTTCCTCAACGCGCAAACATTTCCTGTTTCCTTCTGCATAGTACGTTTCCAGTTTTAATTTACTCTACGTGGACCATTACTAGATCGGAACACATCAAATTACGCCATATATATGGTATAATTTTTGTGGAGATTTATCATAGGGTCAGGCATTCTTTCTCTCGAGTTCCGTTACAACACCTTGCCTGACAAGTTTTCATAAGAAAAATTACACGGATATCTTACATTCAGATCAATGAATAACGTTATATAAACAAATCAAGGAACGAATCCATTTTATAGCCGGCTTTGAATAATTTAAATAAAGCAGAATTTCGTAGTTCAAGTCAATAAAATTCGTAAAAGTGAAAATATAATGCGTCTGTTTTGAAATATAATAATAAGATAAAATAGCCAAATGACAGACAAAATAAAGTGATGATATAAATACCAGCAATGTTTCTGGAAAATTTATTCCCATAAAAAATAAAAATAAACAAGAGTCAAGAGTTACAGAACCGCACTATACAAACTGAAAAGCGTAGAGAAACGTAACGACAATGGAAAAGCAGAAGGGGTAAGTAATCATAGAAATAATGAATAAGAAAGATAGCCAATTCGCATAAAAATGTGATAATATAAATACCACACAACGTTTCTGGGATCCTTGTCCCTTTCGTCAGGTGCGAAGAAGAGCCTGGAGCAACACAACTGCACTTGTTAATTGACAAATCTCAAAAGCGACGAAAACGCAACGACAGTGTAAGAGCTGAAGGGTTAGTGTAACAATAAGAGAGCAACGACAATGAGAAAGCAGTAGGTTTAGCGTAATAATAAGGGATCTTAGCAATAATTGCGTT
Organism: Zhengitettix transpicula; assembly: GCA_037074705.1. NCBI lineage: Eukaryota > Metazoa > Arthropoda > Insecta > Orthoptera > Tetrigidae > Zhengitettix > Zhengitettix transpicula. The sequence continues at coordinate 178,836,450 of CM073591.1, read as the reverse complement.
TAATAGTGTCTGTTTGCACACTAATAGCTGTAATGTTTGATTTAATGTGAAGCATCTCTGAAATGAGTCTGTAATTGTACCTGGTGTCCATGTCTAAAATCTTAGCATTTTGCCAATCAATTGTATGTTTAGAATTGATAATATGTTTGGATACTACAGATTGTTTATCAATGGGAATGTTTTTATTAGATATATGTTCCTTGAAAGTTTTGTTTGCCCTATGTAGCAGGAATTACAATTAGAGCAAGAGGTTTTGTAAACAACAAAATGTTTGCTGTTGGTGTCAAGTAGGTCCTTGTGGTTTTTAATCAAGTAGGAAAGGGTATTAGTGGATCTGTAAATTATGGATATTTTATATCCTTTGAATATTTGGATAAATTTGTGATATAGAAATTTGTAATAATAATAACTAGAAAAAAATTGGTTTGAGTTGTTTAGGGACGATTGACAGTAGGATAGTGGAATTTGTTAGAAAATAATATAGCTCTGTCTACAAGATTGTATACCATAGCTCTCTTTTTGGTTTGGAGGATGATCATAAAGAAAATTGAGAACACGTTCTGAATATGTAGGTTTTCTGAACAAATTCGAGAGAATGGAAGTACTGTGAATGCAAGGAAATTAAGAGAACGGTTGAAGTTCATGGGTGAATTGTAACTTACGATAATTATTGAAAGTATTGACTTGAAGTACGAGGCTTCCAAAATTGTTTGGTTGTATGAAGGTTTTTTTCCCCATATTCCTGTGAAAAAGTGGAAGATGTTTTATGGTTTTTTCTTTTTCAATTTATAGGGCATTTGTCTGCCTTTTGGCTATTTTATCTTATTATCAAGTTCATAAAAATACAATATATATTAAATTGCGTAACTTTAAATCATAATAAAAATTAACGACTGTTGAAGAAGACTAAACCCACAATTTATAAAATTAAATTGACCAAAAACATATAATTTATTACTCTCTGGTCTTCAATGTAACTTTTATCAAATCCTATTAAAAAAATCATTCCAATCACTTTACGTTACGTAAAAATGAAATTTAAATGGTAAATTGTCTGAAAAATAGCATATAAGTCAGAAAAATAAAGTTTAATGAAAAATTACAATTTGTTAATTTATTACATAAATGAAGTTTCGTTCCAAAATTATGGCCTCTACAGATAACGATAAACAATTATGAGAAATTTAAAAAAATGTTAAATCATCTACATTTTTGACGTCAAGGTGTATAACATCCAGTTATTTATTCAATGTCAAATCAAATTAATGCTCCATAATTCAAAAATATCAACAAAAATAGATTTTAAATTCGCCGCGCATATTTTGGACTATTAGACAACAAGATCTCTGCACAAATTATGTATTCATACATTCTTTTTAGCCTCTTATGTCATGGTCGGCGATTTTGTTGATTTAATTAAAATGAATAATAAAAAATATTACATATGTTCTAATATTCTTCACTCAATCTTAAAATCTTCAACTGTACCCAATGGGCGACAAATTTCGTTTCAAAATTTGAGGGCGTGTTAAAAACATGAGTAAAGTATATGTAAGTGGTACATTTGCTAAATATTCATGAAGTTAAATTAAATAATTATTTCCAATGTCTGTCATTTTAATTACAGAATACTAAACAATAAAAACAGATCGACTATTAAGAAAACATATCAGGAATGTCTGTGGATTTAATAACAACAAGGTGCACTAATTTTTGAAGGAGTGTTCCAAATTTAAATTCTCTAAATCATAGACTAAAACAGAAAACCACGGGTATATTCAACTGGATTGTGATATATGCAAAAGATTTATGGTAGAACGTTAACATACAATGATTGATAGCGAAGTTTAGCTTTCGGTTTATTTTGCTTATAATTTCTTCTAACTGAATATTGAATAGACAGTTATGGAGAAATGGGAATGTCCAACGGTAGAATCCCGATACCGTTGACGTTACAGGACGAGAACCGGAAACCACAATCAGCTCTTGCAGAAATTCCTTCCCTGTACGATGCGTTTGCAAATTTCCGCAAGAATACGATTATTAGGTGGCACGTAAAAATGTTTTACTTATAAAAACTTTACTTAATAAAAAGCCAAAGTTTTTACGCGAGTTATAATTTTTTTAAGGGTAACAGGCTACATGAGGGTAATCTACATGGTGGCAACTCCCCTTTAATAGCATAGGAAGGGATTTGAAAGTGGGGATGCGGAAGGGTAGAGGAAGGTAGCCAAGGGTTAACTAGGGCCCTCGGGCTCACACACATGTTATGTAGCTCATATTTTTCACTCAGAACTGCGATAATATTCAACCATTCTTATTTGCTTCTCAATTTCTGTATGTAGATTTAATTTATTTTTAACCAGCCGGTCGTGTGCTGGAAGATTACGATACGTTACATTTATCTTATCCTCCAGTCACATATATCGAAATACTCCAATCTTATTTAGATAAAAGAACATTTGCAGTTAAATGTGGAAATAGAACATCAATCCCTTCTAGAATCCACTCCGGTGTAACCCAGGGAAGCATCATAGAACCACACTTGTACTTAATATACTCGTCTGATTTTCCGGTGACAACTGACATAAATATTGCTCAATTCGCAAATGACGTGGCAGTATTAATTAATGTCGTGAGACTGCCGGAAAAATGCAGGAGTATATATCTGGTAGAGGACTGGTGCGAAAGGTTGAGAGTTAAGTTATCCTTGCATAAGTCTATATTAATAAAATTAGCATGCAACAGAAACGTCACAATCTACCCCATTAAACCTTATGCCGAAAATATCCGCAGACAATTAAAATTTATTTTAGCAGGAACTTCAAGTCTCCCGATAAAATTAAAAAGATTTGTTTACATGAAAATAATGCGTCCCATATGGGGATATGCGGCTCCATCTCAATTTAAAAAAATACAAATGGTACAAAATAGAACACTAAGAATTATTGCCAATGCGGAGAGATCCACAGAGATCTAAATATACCGTCAATCGTTGACTCCATACTATTCAACTATCGGAGGCTTCACGTATCAATGGAGTGCCGCAGGAACGAACTAGTGAGAGCTACGGCACTAAATATCCCGAAAAGTAAAGCCGAAAGAAGACTTTCTAAGCGGTGATACGTATAAACTAACAATATCTATCTCAAAACACAGTTGCCATAACCTTGCGTGTTGAGATTTCCGCTTGGCCTTGACTTTGACTAGTGATGTCGTGTGACGCCATTCCATTGAGTGATGTTAAGAGACTCTGGGGTCATGTGAGAAACCTACGGCCCACCCCTGTGACAGTCTTCTCTGAAAATGATCACCTTACTTATGATGTCGATCTGAGAAAATCAAGAGCACAAGCCATTCTTTTCATTTGGTTTTCCTTAGAAAGATGCCAGGGAATCCGACGAGCACTCAATTTGTGAATTTGCAAATTTTCAATAACAACTTTGTGCAAATTTGTTCTACCCACACTTGGAAATTCCAAAGCTTAAGATTAAATTGTGAATCGCCGGCCTTCATGAATCTTTTCGTCCACGGCATTGACCTTGATCTTCTGTAATTACTTCATTGTGGATATTTTCCCGTCCGTCCTTGAAAGCTCTCCACTCACGCACTTTGCTGTCAGTAATCGCATTGGGGTTATAAACGTTACTTATCTGTAGATGAAACGTTCTTTGCTGTCAAAAACCGAATCAATAACCGTGTTTAACAGTCGGCGGGCTGATCAGTTGTTTCAAACATTTTTAACTGACATTGTAAACAGCACACTGCAACAATACCAATGCAAATGGAGTCGTTTGACGAATAGGCATTTCGGAAGTCGGTGCGCATGCGCGCTTCAATGTTCACGCGATATTAGATTAGTTACACAATTCGTACCTTACTTTCAGAATAATTCTCATATATAACGTTACGCTGAAGAAAATAAACATTAATAAGCTAGATATGTGCTGCAATTACCCGATTATATATATTTTGGTAGTTTTTCAAGGCTATGGTTTGATAAGCAGTCTATTATTTGGTCTTTCCTTTCTAGATTCGTCCGTCAAATAGATTACATAGTACTTAACTTGGAATGTTTTAAAATCGTTTTTAGCGGTTAATTGGGCGAAGTGTCTAAGCATATATAAACATTTTTTTGAGAAACATGCCACCATATTGCGCCTCGCCCCTTTCATAGCATCAGGGATTAAATGTCTCCTGTCTATAGTTTAAGGAGAAACCTGGACCAGGTTACTCAGGCTTTCGGTGCTTGTCCCACGCCATGACGAAGACTGAAGGTGTTATCTGTGGAGACGCAGCATCCCTACTCCATGCCTCGAACACGTTTAAGGCAGTTAGCCGACTCTTCCTAGGGGAACAACGAAAAACTCTCGTCATATGTACCCGACATTGGGTAAAAAATTTCCTTTACCAGGTGTATACTCATAATTAACGTCCAAATCTGACAATTATAGACAATATTTTGAGTTTCAACTTCACGTGGAAGACTAAATACATTCTTCAGTGAACGCAACCTTGAGGCAACAAAACCATTCCGTAGGACGTCAAGGACTGGCCATATGCCTTGATGATCGTGATCGATAGCACAATTCTCACTGGAAATTGCAATGTCTCATTTAAGATTAAAGGGAGATCCATTGTAATGGTTCGTATCCGAAGCATACATACTATTAACCTTCTCCCTTTCCTCCTAGTCATTCCAATTACATTTCCCTGCATTATATTTACATTCTTCCTTCTATAATATTGTATATTTGACAAGAATTGTACATCGGAAATTTCACAAATTCTTTATTTTTTTATCCTTTATTTTAACCTCCTATCACAGATTGAATTGAAGAAAGGTTTTACTTGAAAATACGGATCTGTGGGTAAAATTTCAGGACAATCGGTGTAGTAGTAACGAAAATATTACGATGAGCCACTGAGTCCGAAGTATTCCGCTTATATTGTAATAAACAATTATTAGTCGTTTACTTTGCCCCACGTTGTGGTAGCCATTTATGTAATGAACAACTGGATTTAATTCAATTATAGGAATAATTAACAACGGTGATTGAGCTTAAATAGAATTTATTATCGTTGATAAATTTTACAATGTACAAAAACTATTTTTCATGCCGAATTTCATCCATTTAAAACAAATACTTTAATTTTCATTTATTACTTCGTCGAATCTCTTATCTCAGGGCATTAACTGGGTTTGATAATTAGAACAAAATCAATGTATAAACTGACAATTAACAATTCAAAATATAAAAAAATTAACCTAAAGCAATATGCAAATAAGTGGAAAGAAAGCCGAACGAAATGAACTCTGAACGAAATCTGACTCTACCCTTTTAATTATCGCTTACAAATTTATCAAAGTTTTGGTTACTCGCGGATTGTCTGTCTGGTACCAGATCTTGCTCTTGTATCTTGAACACTTTAATTTTAATATCAGGCCTTGATTTTCACTGATTCTACACTTCACTTTAAAATTTTGCAAGATTTGCTGTATTTCGTTGACTGCTCCGCTCCACAATAATTTACCAATGTTCTCCTGGAACAATTCCTCCACGAAGATTTTGGAAAGTTCTATTCTGACAAAACTGCTATTACTTTCCAATATTTACGATGCAATACTTCCGTGAATGTTTTACTTTGTATTAATTCACAACTTTAACTGGTAAAACATTAACGACGTCTATTCTCTGCTCAAGTTTTATTTGTTCTCCCCCTTGCAATGTTTCGCCACCAACTGATATTTCTCCAAGCGCATAGAGTTTAAGCGCGCGCGGTCTTCATTGTTGAACAAAGAAAAAACCCGCCTTCATTGTCGCATTTACGCCTTCGTACCGCTAACTATTTAATTTATAACAAAGCAAAATAATGGCTTAATTAATTGGCATTACAATATATAATATCAATCGAAAAAAATGACGTTAACTTCACCCTGAGTTTTAATAATTATTATAGAACTTTGTAAATTCTCAGCGGTTGGCGACCTTTCAACTTGAAATAAAATTAATTCATTTTAATTTTGCATGTTGACAGTTTTTTGATATAGTTGCGATCGTCTATAAATACTCAGCTCAGTCTACTAGTATTAACATTGTTGTCCTGAATCTGTGGTTTCACATTTGAAGGCCCAACGTTTACTGCCGTACATTCTACTATTAGCGACTTTTAAATTACTGCTAATCATTTTGCCTTTGCAATAAGTCTTCTATCCTCCGTCACATATAAAGACGGTTTATGAGACAGCCACACTAATTCTTATGCTAAATACAAATTCTCAAACGTTGAATTCCGAAAGGAGTTAATAAATCATTTAATTTTCACTCAAGGTAAAACGTACAAGGTTATTGTGATCAGAATTTGTTATATGAATGGCAGTTGTACGTGATAAGAAAACTAAGTAGAAATTTTATCTAGTCATTTGCAAGTTACGAACTGAGAGCTGTTTTTGAAAAGAAGAAATAAATCTTTTAATATGTAGTGAAATGTTTTTCGGTATTTAACTTACCCTACAACGTTTTGTCTATTAAAATTATTTAAATTAATAATTTTAAAACAGCATTTTTATTTATCTTCCAGTGGACTGTTTTCGTATTACCCGTATTTACTTTCGGTTTCGTTTGTTTCCATATGTACAGTACGTACGTTACCGCTACATTTCTATAGCACTAATAGAACACCTAAAAATAAATCTAAGAAAATTTCACACCTTATACAATATTTTGTCTTCTATATTATTTGTATGAAGCTCTTTATCTACTTTTAGTTCCTTTCAAAATAATATTATGTTCTCGACGCCAGATGTATGAAGAGAAACCTTGTATGTTACTTACAGCGTTATTTGAAGACCTTTGTATTTGTATTTCACATAGAACGTTGTTGTGTAATTTAGAAAACGCTGTTTGTTCAGCAAACCTCATTAGTAGGCCTATACGAGTACATTGCATGGGTGTGTGCCCGATTTTAAGTTTTGGGGGACGAGTGAAAGACACAAAGGAATCTCAGAAGTTGAAAAATATTTTACTTTTTAAAACTGTCTTTGTGTAAGGATTTAATTACATAAAACAAACAGAGCTGAGATGTACGTGTTGTATTTTACACTGTAACATGGCTGAACTGTTTTCAGAAACACTAAAAGTAAAATCATTAGATTGTAAAGTTTCCTGAATTAAAAAAAGAAAGACTGGCGAGATCTGTTAGCGGCACCGTGAACTAAATATCAACAATACATTACGGCAATACTACCGATTAATAACACAGTCATCGAAAAAAATTGATTTACAATGATAAATTTACGGAAAAAACTCATACTAAGAATTAGGCAATTATCACATATGTTCAAGAGAAAAACGATAATTTTACATTTTTCTGTTGTACAAAATGTGCAAAATATTTATGGACGTAAAAATACAGATTCTGAATATTTCGTTATATATGTCAGCTTCGAAGTTTATTCTCTAATGGATTTAAAAAAATCGGAAAAACTTACCGATTTTGTCAATTGATGTCGAATTATAAATCTATGTATGTAATTCTAAAAACGTTTTCGCACACACTCTTAAACAAATTGAAAAATTTCACCTAGATATGACAAACTCTACAAAGAACAATATGTGAGTAAGGCATCCCTAGAATCCCGAGGACGAATATTAGTTACTAATAAATCATTTATTGAAGGCTGAGATTAATAGTGCATCTTCATGGAGGGAAGCCCTGGGGATGCCTTCTTCTCTCTCAGTTTTTGTATAAGATTTCCAGCAGCTGATGCACCTGGGTCAGTTTTGAGAAGTTTATGTTCCGGGATCTCGTACTTTGGGCATACAGAAAGAGTTGTCCGTTATTATTATTTGAATAGTGGCATTTTACTAGTCTACTACTTAAAATATAGATTCTTGTGTTTGCATTAATCATCCGCAAATATTGACACTCATTGTGATCAAAGAAATAAAAACTATACGCGTTTTTGCAGGTGCAATGTGTGAGCTGGAAAGTTCATCTTGCTTTTTACTTTACTTTGCATATTCCGTGTGTCTTATGAAAAAGAATGTTAATCTATCTCTTGAAGGAGTTGTGTTGTACTGACACAAGTGGAGTTTCTTGTTAGGCGGTCACTAAACTATTTCCAACTCTCAAAAACACGCGGAGCGTGTCGTTTCCTGTATTTGTCTTTTCACTTGTACTCGAGTATCTATAGCAATAAGAACAAAAATAAAACATTTGCAGTTTGCTTAAATTATATTTTAATTTAGTTATATTACCAGATCTTCTACACAGTCTGAACAAGCTGTATTAAGAAAACAGATTATAAAGATGACAAATACTTGGAAGAAAAGACTAGGTGTAAACTGTAAACTTATATTAAACCCGCATGATATCTAAATGATAAAACATGTTTCCGTTTCACTATAGTTTATTATTATTAATCCTTGTTATAGCGAAAAAGTATTACTTCTAATTTACAAGCGTGTAATATAGCAACATTATTATGTTTAAAATGGTTTAGGCTACTAATCTTGTAAAGTTTTAAATCTTGCTGTTTGAATTCTAAACCCCAGACACTGAGTCAATTAAATTTTTGAAGAAGTCACTTTCTCATAAATGTCAAGTATTCAAAAGCTGTAACGAGCCAAAAAATTGCCTTCATTCCAATTGACTTGTAACATGCTTACGTGGAAATGGAGCAGAATCTGTGGAAATGTACAGTGTGTTTGAATCATAGTTGGCCCCAAGGTTTCCTTGTGACGACGTGCAAAGGTTATTCTAGACTGATAATATTCCCATTCATTAATTTATCTGGAATAATGAGCGAGCAAGGTTAGTAGAGCGTCCTCGAGGTCACGACGCACTCACTCCTGATAGTATGGAATGATTTTTGATCCACACAGATTTGATTTTTTCATTTTGCAATTACGTACTTCTGATTTGAAGCCAAACTTGTTCTATTTTAAGGATATAATTCACCTTTTAATATAATATACAAGTTCATAAACGCGTATAAACGGCCAATTTGTAAGAAATTTTTCTGACATAATTTGTTTTAATTTGGACATGTATAATCTGGTTAATTAGCAGAAGAAACGTTGTATGTTTTGTCACACGTAATTTTTGTCTAAAATTGGTCAGATTATACGTGTTAACATTAACAGAAATTTTTCCGTTATTATTATTCTTTTAATTTTTTCTTTCAGTACTGTGAATGAAATTCACTTATTTTCGGCTTAAATATAAATACTTACAATATTCGGAATGAATGAGAACAATGGCTAATTAAGGTTACCCAGAAATACATCTAAGAATTCTCAAACATTATAACAAACATGATTAATTAAGTAATTATTTGTTCAGCCGTTTTTTATTCTGTAAATGGCACTTTTATATATATATATATATATATATATATATATATATATATTTAGGACATATCCCCAAACAAGAAATTGACTGGTATGAAGCGCAGGAAGTGGCTATCAACTGGACTCTTAACCTCCTTATAAATTGAGTAATGCAAAATTGAATGAATCACTGTTTTACTGGTAAGAATGGCAAGTGAAGTCGATCACCATTAAATATTTTTAAATAAATATAATGGCCAAGAAATCGCAACATTAATTGGGGATTCATCACGTGATCATAATAATAGTTGAAAAAGAGGAAACCTTAATAATAATTTTTGTGATAAAAATTTATTCAATGAAATTCAATTTTTATATTAATTTGATTGTATAAAGTTCCGAGATCTTGTAACAGTAGGCCGAAGTTCCAAAAATTATTTAATATTAAACAAACAATTTTGAATATTATTTCCCAGTTATAAGTAAAAGCCAAACCATGCATTTTAAATTCAATTCAAATTTTTTTTCCATTATATCAAATATTTTTATATCTATTGACGTGTATATTTGGTGTTAAACTTTTTCTGAGTTACTGCTCAAAATATTTATTTATTTTGTTATTATACGTCAGATAAACTATCACTTTAAATATTGTAAGTGAAATAAAAGTAACTTATTTAAAGTTGTTTTTTGTTTCGCTTTCTTTCATAGAAATAAATACCATTATATTTTAAACATATTAAATATACACTCGTTTAGATTAATAATAAACGTGTCAGTCATTTTTTATGGATGCAATAAAGCTAATAACTGTATATTCAAATGTTATTCCTAGCGATTTTTTCAATCTTTCAATATTCAGATTTTGGTTACGATTATCTTAATTTTAAATTAATCTAAGTATTTATTTAGTTAAATTATGGTCTGTAAATTAAATAATAATATTAGGATTTACGTTACGTTTACCATTATAACCAAAGACAAAAAAACAAAAGGTTTCGAAGATTAAAAGATTATTAAAGATTAATATAAAGAAACATTTCTTGAGAAGTATAAACTCTTCTTATATTAACCGCGCTATTTAAACGTAAATAAATTATAATCAATGATAAATGACCTAACTTTATGAAATAAACTACAAAAGTACTGAAATAAATTGTGAATTAAAATTTATATTTTCGTAAAAATTATTATCATACCTTACATTATCATTATCTCTTTTCACGTTGATATATTGCTTTACTATTTAATATTTCTGACATTAATCTAGATTTGTATATAATTTTTGTCTAATGTACAAAAATATCGCAATAATAATTTAGTGTTTGTCAGTTGTAAATGTAACGTAATTTCTATGTTTGTATTTTATAGCACTTCTGGTTTGCTCCGTATAAATTTTCGGAAGAGTAATGAAACATAATTTGTAGACTACATTGTGTACTTTGGATTTGCAAACACAGTTTCTTAATCCCTTTCATTTAATTGCTTTTAATGTTTATTTCAGATTTTGGGTTTTATATTGAATTAATTGTGTCATTTTCAATTGTTATATTGAATTATTTAATGGGGGTTCACATAAGAATACTCAAATATAAAAATTTCTTTCTTTTGAATAATTTTTCATAATATGCTTCTGTTTTTAATTTCCTATTCCAATGTTTTCTACTATCTTCTGTATTTAAATAGTTTTTTCATTGTAACTTATGAGTATTCACATTCGGTTTCAAAATGTAGTAGTAAAAATTAATAACAAATTAATAATTATTAGTAATTTGTTAGATGGTCGAAATCCTATTATTTTCATTTATTCCAGAAAATTACGATTAAATAATAATTAAATGAGTACGGGTTTAAAACATTTCACAGAATTGTAACATCTATTTTTTTATAATTTATTGATTATGTTGTGATCGGATGTTCATTAATCTTACGTTTGGAGTTGTAATACGGATTGTGTCTGCCACAAGGTAAAGTCGATTTACTTTGCAATAAATCCTTCACGGAGAAAATTTACAATGTATAATTTGATATGTGGGGTCATAAACCAAGACAAGGAACTTTCTTGACACGATATGTACAGTGCTGTGTAAACAAAGTACGAAGTATATTACTGTATGCATAATTACGCTTGCACTTTACTTACATTGTCTTCAGAAAGATTCAAGTTATTTATCAACAGCTATTCCTGTTCAGATTCTCAAGGAAATTTCTATATTCTCTTAAATTTTAATCAAGGATTAAATTTCTATTCTCTCATTCACTTTTGCATAATGGCAATGCTTAAGTATAACATTCATTTGCCAATATTCATCACCTTCCCAGAGAGCTCTGGCGGGGGCTACCTTTGGGGATGCCTTCACATCTCTCTGGGTTTTTTAACTAAGGTTCCCACAAGCCGAGGCACCTCGACCTGTTTTGAGAGGTGTATGTTCCGAGGTCGCAGACTTGGGCATACGGTAAGAGTTGTCCGCTATTCCCATTGGAATAGTCGGCCAGCTGCCTCCTAAACTGGTCGAGACACGGAGAAAGGAATGCTGCGTCCCCACAGCAAACCCTTCACCCGCCATCGGAAGGGCGTGGGACAAGTACCAAATGCCCGACCTACCTGATGCAGGTTTTTATAGGGTTTGTCCTGCATTACTTTTAGGCGAATGCCGGGTAGGATCCTTAAACTATAGTCCGTGGGCCCTAGTTAACCATTGGCTACCTTCCTCCACCCTTCCGCATCCCCCCTTTAAAATCCCTTTCCTATGCTATAAGATGGGAGTTGCCACTATGTGGATTACCCTATACATAGACTGTCTACACAAAAAAAAAGCCACTATTCATCGTGGATGTGATTATAATTTTCTCAGACCGTGATCCTAATCTGTGTATGTGTTTTATCACGGCCAAAATCTCTATGTTGTACGTTCAGGTAAATATCACTATATGCTTCGGATGACACATATAATATCGTTTACAAGTATAGTGCACTAATTGTTATATATGCCGGTTTGATTCCCAATTTTATAATGAAAGTACTGCTTTAGAAATTATTCCTCTATTAATATTAAGGTATTGAGGTTCTAATATCACTTTCGTATTTGCATTTAGCTATCACTTCAGAGACAATATAGTTCAGGTTTAAGCTGTTATTGCATGCTGCATGTAAAATAAACAAATTGAGGTTAATTTTCAGCACAGTTAATTTTGATGCACTACATTCTACGCTTCGATAATGCATTACTAATATTATAATTAATATTTTAAGATGTGACGTGGTTGTTTATTAAGACGCTCAATTAATTTTGTTGGATATAATTTAATTGAATTTAATAACACAAAATTTACCTGAGTAACAAATATTACACAATTCACCCACATATACAAAGTGCGCGTTGTAAAATAAGAAATATCTCAGTGTGGATTTCGCAACAAACCAGAATGAAAATGACCATTGAAATATTTTTAAAGAAATGTAATGAAAGACAACCGCGAAATTTTCTTACGTAATGTTCAGCCGGTGTCAACGGGAAATGGCGTGCGGCGTTTCTTCTTATCTTGTCTCCTTCAGAAAATTCCCATTCAGAGAATATTTTACGTCGTCCAGTCAATTTTAGCCACATCTTCCTCTGCAGGCTCGTTGCAATTCATTCATCGCCTTCAGAGCTTATATGATCTGAAGCTCTGCAATCCTCAACCATCTGGATGAGCATAACCGCATATTTTTGTCTGCATCCAGACGAACCTTGCCAAACTCGGTCCTATCTACGACCGTCCAGTCCGTTTTACAAGCAGCTTCCTTGCTGTCCTCATGCCAACTGCACATCTGCCTTGAGCCTTTCCAGCTCTTCTCTGACCAACGACCACCCGCTGCGTGGGGAGACTGAGAAACCATCCCTCCCCAGAATCCACCACACTTTGTATCTGGTGTTAATGGAAAATTTTATCTTACAAAAATTATAAACGAGGGACACGATCACACTACACAGAATTGGATTACAATTTTCTTCCTAATTGGTCAGAATGCTTTGTGAATGGAAGAAAATATTTCATGAACCTAATTATATAAATAAATATCCAAATAAGATAAAATAAGTGCTAAATTAATTAATTAAAATTAATTGTTGTTTCCGTCAGGTGTTAGAAAAAACACACGCACAGCTTTGCTTTTGCTTTATCATTCTCACTGCTATTGGATATTTTTGTATCACCTGACGATTGCAGAAACGATTTATATTTAATTAAGCACTTATTTTATTTTATATTTGGATAATTATTTATTTAAATAGTATACTTCTAACACAGACGATTTTGTTTCTCTTGCGGAAAGGATTCAAGACGTAGTGATACAGTTAGTAGTAGTAACATAATTAACGGCGGTTTGTGTTTTATTAATCATTTCAAATTTTCTGTTTATAATGCTAAATTTATTTTCCCGATGCATATACATCGTTTTGTAATTTGAATATATTGGGTTCAATGATCTCTTTTCCTCGGGATTGTGTTGAAAACCAAATTAGATACAGAGATTCTCAACACTTCCGGATGAAATCTCCAGGAGCGCTGCAGATAAACTGTTCCAGCTTCCTATACTTCTAATCATAAATGAGATTGTGCCAACATATTCTTTCCCATTTTGTAAGTATTTTCGTACAGAGGCCATTTCTCCCCACTAAGGTCGAGCCAAGGTAACCTCGCGTCTCTTTCCGTCCAAAGCCTTGAAAATGGCGCATAGTCAATCCTGTTTACTTCGACACTTAAGAGACTCTAATTTTGCAGCGTTCCATTCAGGATTTCCCCTCGTTACGAATTATGCCGCTAAATTTCAATTTTATTTCCCCAGAACGATAAAAATACCAACAATCAGAATCGAATTCTAAAATTCGTTGAACACGAGACAAGAAAGCCAACTCACGCGAATTACAACTAACTTCAGTGAGTTTCTTCATCACGCAGTGTTATATTTTACACGATTTGGATACCACATAATTTATTTTTTATTCCAAATTTGGATCTTCGTTGATGATAATTCCTTAATATTTACCATTTTTCTCCCATATTGTACGACACGGGATCATTTCTCTGTTATCGTGTGAAACTAACTACTTTACATTTGTCCGGCTTTAAAACCATAGCATTGTTTTACCCACGTTTGTAAACTCCTTAGAACACCCTCTAATACCTTCACATAATTTACGCACTTCATTTTGTGATTTTGTGCAATAAATTATACAATCGTCAGCAAAGAAACGAATTTTAAAATTAATTGTGTACCAGATGTCATTTATATACGCCAAGAACACCAATGATACGCTACACGTGGATTATAGTGTTGACCACGCTCTCACCATCTGTGCTAGATTTTTAAATAATTCTTGTATCCGGGCTATGACTATACAATTCAACCCTATTCCGTCCAACTTTTCTGTTAGCTTTCAGTTGGTGATGTGGTACAAAGTCAAAAGCCTTTCAGAAGTCAGTTACGTTCGCATCCATTCTGCATCCCTCGTCAAGAGAATCTGCAAAATTCTGGCAAAAAGATAGCGTTTGACTCTCACATGAGTAACATTTTCAAAAACCGTATTGGCTACTGAATAACCTGTTTCTGCTGTTTCCGTCCTCAAGTAATCCGCAATATGTTCCATTCGTTTGCATACGTAATATTACTGTAATAGTAATAATCTCTTGCTATTACTACCGTTGCATCTTTCCAATCTTGAGGCAAGGATGAATTATTCAAATTAAATTCAAAGAGTCGTAATATATAAAGAATCATGACCTCAATAGCATCTTCATAAATTCCCCCAATATACCATACGGTCCAACGGATTTGTTGCGTTCTGTTTTACAAATTCTCTTTCGTAATTCGTATATATTCGGGCCAGACCCAATTCCTTCCCGGTTTATTGCGGTCACTTTCCGGTATCTAAGTGGCACAGCTCGATTCCTTCCCACCAGAAACCTCAGCGACTCCCGATTCCTTCTCGTCGTATTTATAAGACCTGCACGCCTCCAGAACTTTACCACCAAGAATAACGAAAAAATTAATTATACTCCCACAACCCTTTTCATTTAATCACAGTGTTCAACGATTACTTTCCTAAAATCAACGGTTTCCGGACTGGTTCTGAATTTTTATTGAAGTTATCCTTTATTCCAAAAACGGGCCATGGATTATACTTTAGTTGATATAGGAATTTGTATAAATCACCTAAAATTTCGCTCAAATAATTTAAATTTAACCTTACATTTTTTAAGGTCAAATTCTTTTTTCATCGGTTTTTTATCAACAAGTATATTAAATCTTGATTTAAAAAAATTAAATCATCTATGAATCAGCTACTAGAACAACTACATATTTTATCATTCTTACATTTTTATAAAGCATGCAGTTGAAACTTTCCAAATTATTCAAATATTATTTATTATACTGTTTATGACCAGTTCCAGACAGTTTATTTATTCATTAAAAAACAACGTATTTGTACCCTCCAATTTTGGCTGGTTTCTGATAAACGAGTTGATTCTTATATCAAAATCAAAATACCAAAATCAAATCATCTGCAGTCACTACAAAAGTAAGAATAAATACTAAAACTAAGTATATATACCATAAAAAGTATATATAAGATGAAAACATGATAATGAAAATAGGACTTGCGAAATATCTAGGATGGAGTTTGTTTAATCTGTGTCGTACAGAATATATTTATCTAAATTGGTCGGGAATGAATCGGGTCGTTTCCAGTTGTTTGCATCTGAACGGCTGGGGAGGAATCGGACGATCATTACGACCCACAGGTAGTTCTGGGAAACAATCAGGCTATGCCCATGTATTCACCACGGATGAGTGACCTTTTTTATCAAAGAGTTTAGGCCTAAAAACTGTTAAATAAATCAACCTTTTCCTTATCCATAACAATACTTTACTCTTCAATCATAATTATTTGTTTTTAACTATACCCATAAAACGTTTTCTCTCTTGAAGTTGAATATTTGTTCAATTTATAATTTTAATATTAGGTGTGTATTTGTAAAAACGAAAGTTTACGAAGTGTCGTTGGAATTGCGCCGAAACGTCCTACACCGTTTTTCCAGTCCCAGGTTGTTTGTTGCATTATATTGATAAACTATCTTTATTCTCATATTTTTACCCTGACAACTGCCACCCTTAACTTCTAGTACATCAGCGGAGTGAACGCCATTACCCGGATTTATATCACAATTAAATAATATATTTTTTCAATTAACAGAAATTATATTCGAACAATAAAATATAAAAGTTGACGTTTCGTTAAACTGTTGTGACTTTTCTCAATATCGCCAGACTGAAGTGTTATAGCCAAAGTTACGACGCATTACAAAGAATATGAATACAAGATATAAATTAACAGCAAATGTTTAATACTGTTTCAACACGAAATTGTAACATTTAAAGACAATTTGTTGGACTTAATACGTAACCGTTTATTATTATTACCTTCCTTACCTAAAATAATAGTATCATAAAATTGAAAGAATGAATAAGAACCAAATAATGTTTTGTAATAAGGTGGAAATTTTACATTGGTTTTATGTTCCTTAATTCCAGTTAATAAAGATAAACGTCTGGCCGATATAACAATATGAACAATTATTGCAACTAATCTTATTAACAACATTATGGAAATCTTTATAATTTTTAACAAAATATGTCAAAGATTCGAAGATTACAGAGACTTTTTGTTTATTGAATAGCATTTTAAATTTTGTAGATAAACAATCAAACTATGGCAAAACAATCAAATTGCTAGTATTGCTTTTTGACGGACAAAACCTTTTTGTTGTTAAATGTAATTAATTCTAATATTAATGAATTAAAATAAAATCAATAGGATGTTGAATACATATATAAGGTTGTCAGTATGGTGATATATATCAGACAATAACAAAGTTTTGCCAACAAAATTTAAACCATTGCCTCTTCTTGATTAGTTGCATGACTGGATAAAAAATTTCAAACTCTATTTATATAATTAGATTTATTAAAGCAATTAAATATTTTGGGAGACGAGCGTCTCTTGTTGTGTCCTCGAATACCTGCACAAGGTCATGGAAGACTTACAAATTTATTTACTAATGCCTGCACGCAGAATAGTAATGTTTAACAGATTCAATATATAAGTATATAGAATGACAAATAATAAATGGCTATGCAAACGTGTGATTTGATTTCTTACATAACATTGGGCTTTTCCTCGGATTGTTGACACTGCGGTTGACGTAGTGTGTCTGCACTGCTCCTTCCGTAGTAGGCTTCCTCCTGTAGTTTTCCTACTTGTAGTTTCCATGTGAATTTTCTAGTAATGTCACGGTGAATGTGGCAGTTCAACTATAAAGTGTTAAGCGCCTACTTTTGCGTTGTGTGGCCACGTCCTCAGGCTGCCATTGCTCGACTCATCTGCTAAAATCACGCTGCCCTCTTAATTATATATATAAAACTCAACAATCCCACATAATATAATGTTTGACACAATAATTTAGTATTCGATATTTTCCTTGCAGTACACATTCTCTGCGTTCCTGAGTGTTGAGCCATCAAAAGACCAAGAGTAAAGTATTACACCCAGTGACCAGACGTCGACTTCTGCCCTTAGAACAGTTATGGAGCAGCAAATGGAGGGCTTCCACAGAAAGTATCCAATTTATTTTCTAGTGTAAACTCGTTACTAACACCGAAGTCTGCAATTTTCATATTCATCTATCCAGTAACAAGTTTCAGCCTTCAAATCTCTATGTATTATTTTCTTTTTATGACAAAATTGAATAGCTGATACAATCTGTCTAAATTTAACTCTTGTTTCTTCTACTTTCATCCTACCACGAAGAAGTTACGTGGCCTAAGACTTCCCCTCTACTAACATACTAGAATATTCCATAACTACGTACAGTGTTGTTATTTTTCGTCTCTATTACTTGAAACAATATAACTATATTCGAATGGTGCAACATCTTCATTATTCTACCTTTATTATATTATAAACTTTTATAAACTTTCGGGATTTAATTGCATTTTATCAATTGTTTTTTCAACTTCTTTGCCAGTTCAAAAATTGTTTCAAGGGAATCAGTACGATGGTCCTGAAGTAGACGTCTGGTTACTGGGTGTGAAACTTTATATTTCAGTCAGGGGATCATTACCTTATTATGGTCAAACAATAATTTACTTAAACTATCGAGAACCTGAAGCAGCACGCGTGCCGTGAAAAAGCTTTTCAGTAACTATGTCCAAAAAAAAGGTCTCCGCGAGCATAACGTGGGGTATTTTATATTTTCCAACTTGTATATGATCTGGCCATTAGTAAAAAAAAAAGTAAAAAAAATATTTTATAGTCGAATCAGGCAGACGATCGTCTCTTGTGTCCTCGAATACCTGCACAAGGTCATGGAAGACTTATAATAGTTTCTGTGGCTGAAAACCCTTTTCAGTTTTTCGCTAATAGCAAATGCATGAAGCATTCTGTTCAAAATAATGTTCAGTAATAAATTATAGAGCATAAAATTCTGCATCGAATGATGTATTTGAGTACAAAATTCAGTCGAACAAAGTGGTAGAAATCGTACGTCAAATTTATAACATTTTAAATCATTTTCTAAAAATGCAATTTGTCATATTTCTTGTGCTTATATCTCCTCAATGGTCGGCAGTAAAATAATTTGTCGAGGAATATAGGTTTTAGAGAATTTAATTATGTTTCCAAACCTAATCTGGTTTTAAAAATCCGTTGAGAATGGTCGAAAATAAGCTCATTTTAATTATAAGAAGAAGAAAGAGCCAAATACTGACAAAATAAGTGATAATCTAAATACCCCACAACGTTTCTGAGACCCTTGCCCCTTTCTTCAGGTGCTAAGAAGAGCCTAGAGCGACACAAGTGCACTCGTTAGTTGTCTTTTGCAGGGACTTTTGCAACTATTGTATTGAGTGTATTTTCGGCCATTCTAAATGGATTTTAAAAACCAGATAATGCGTTGAGAAGAGAATTAAATTCTTTAAACCTATATTCTATGACAAATTAGTTTCCTGCCGACCATTGAGGAGATATCAACACTAGAAATATGACAAACTGCATTCTTTTCGAAAATGACATAAAATGTAAATTTGACAAACTATTTCTACCACTTAGTTCGACCTAACTATTCGATTCAGAATTTTTTGCTCTACAATTTATTACTGATTATTTTCAATAGAATGTTTCATGCTTTTGCTATCAGCGAAAAACTGAAATGTGGTGCATAATTTTGTGGTTTTCAGGCCACAGTAACTTCTCCCGATGCCTTTCGAATTCGAAAACTTGGTTTTTCACTAATGGCTACAAAGAAAAGAAAATACCCTACCTTTTAGGTGGTAATTTGTATACGAGGGTGGTCGGAAAGTTTCCGACCCAACAATGATAAAAATTATATTTTTTTGAATTTTTTTATTTTTTTTATTTTTTAACAGTCTCCGTGTACATACTTCTCCCAGCGATGGTCCCATCTCTGTATCCCGTCCAAAAAGTACTCTGCGTTTTTCTCTGCAAAATAATTGTCGGAAACTTTTCAGACCACCCTCGTATAACTACTGGGCTATTTGGACATAAAGCTGAGCTGACGTCACGGTCTTACAATAATATTTTTTGATTGAAGTGTTCTCGCAGTTACATCGGGAAAACCTACGATCTCGATCTCAATTAATATCTATTTCTTACGTGGCTCTTGCGAGAGGATTCTCTCGCAGGTACCCTGCGAGGGATTTTCTCTCGCAGGCAGAACCTTTTAGGAGAGATACGAAGGGGCTATCTTTGGGTATGCCTTTCCCTCTCCGTTTTTGAACTAAGGTTCCCACAAGCCGAGGCACCTCGGCCTGTTTTGAGAAGTGTATGTTCCGGGGTCACAGACCTTGGGCATACGGTAAGAGTTGTTCGCTATTCCCATTGGAATAGTCGACCAGCTGCCTCCTAAACTGGTCGAGGCACGGAGAAGGGAATGCTGCGTCCCCACAGCAAAGTCCTCTCCCGCTATCGGAAGGGCGTGGGACAAGTACCCAATGCCCGACCTACCCGATGCAGGATTTTCTAGGGTTTTCCCTGCATTTCTTGAGGCGAATGCCGGGTAGGATCCTTAAACCATAGCCCGGGGGCCCTAGTTAACCCTTGGTTACCTTCCTCTACCCTTCCGCATCCCCCTTTTCAAATCCCTTCCTATGCTATTAAAGGGGAGTTGCCCAATGTGGATCACCCTCATGTAGCCTGTTGCCCTAAAAAAAAAATTCTTACGTCATACAACCATTACTTTTGTACGCTGGAGAGATTAACAAGTCCAGATCCAATCTTACATCCGAATTTATTACGCATTCATCCTGAAAACTGGTCAAATTATTATGAAAAATAAGAAAATGATTATATTCATCTGACTATAGACAAAAATAGCGAACTATATAAATTGCTAGAAAAAGATGCAGAAATTGCAAAATTGACAAGAGGAATTTATTTTAATGAATTAGTCAAAATTATTGTCAGTGGAATCACTCATCCACAACATCGCTGTCCTGTGTAGCGTCATTGTATTTACTTTGCCAAAGAGGCTCTGTCAATAATGATTCTAGACGTCGGGTGAGTACACCGAAGGACGATCATGCGGATTTTGTCCCATAAAAATGGACAGTTAAGGCGACCAAAACATTCTAAAGTAGTGTAGTTCAGATATTCTTAGATGGTATTGGAGTGAGATGATTCCCCTTCAGAGTTTCTTTAACATTTTATTTTATTCAAGGGCGATATCGCGAGGTCACGTCATGCGGTAACTGTTGGAAATCGAGTTAACTCGACGGGTAGATTAATTTGTCCGCTCTTCTCATCTAAATCCAGAAAGATCATTATGTTGCACCATGGAAGGCGTAGAAGAAAGTGAACAGACCCACTGAAGATGTACAGTAGCTTGCAACAGCTCCACAGCCATGTCATAAAATCAAGCGATAGGGTATACAGTTCATGTTGAAACGATAATATCCACTACTTGAGTCACTTAATAATCACATAACTGTATCGTGGTCATGCACAGTGCTCCTTCGCCTCTTAGTCCATGTGTTTATTGTAAATTATATGCATTGAATTGCATCTTGTATTAAGATTTGAATACCAGGCTATCCAGCTACGCACTTGACAACCGTAAACCCATCTTACAGCGATGGCGACAGGCAAAGACAGTTTATAAATACTGGATATATTTTCCACGTCTTAGGTGTCGTGGATAAATTACCTTTTTTTCCAAAAACTCTGTAATAATAAAACAACAATAAATTTACCGGCAGTTCTTCATTTTGGTAACATTGGGCAAAAACTTTTGTTTTATTAGGGTCAATAGTTTTACTTCGTTGTGAGGATATATTTTTGTAGTATAAATGCGATCGTTTTAGGTACAACTCCGTTCTTCTAGACCAGGGGTGCTGAAACGGCCGATCGCGAAAATATGTCCATATTCCCAAGTCATTAAAAAAATGACAATGAGATACTTTAAAACGGGGAACTGCTCTGTAATATATCTTTCATAACACATGTAACATGTCATTTAAATAGCTACAAGGAAAATATAAAACCATTATCATAAACGCACGCAAACGGTAATTGCAGCTCATAATTAATCAACTAAGCACAAACGATGTGAAAAATTCTCTAGCTTTGCAAGCAAGGGCATGTTTTGAGTTAATTTATAGCATTTAAGTGACAGAAGGAAAATAATTCCGGGTGAATTTAAAATACCTTTTCCCAATTTTAAAAAATTGCGGAATATTGTAACTTTTATGAGTTCTATTGAGGAGACGGTGAATAATCTAATCTCAAAGCCAGAATAAGTGATTTTTGACTTTTATATCTGAAGACAAAGATCCATATGCTTAAAACAAATTGCACTTCAAATGACCGGGTTATTTTGTTTTACTTATCTATGTGAATCTGCGTTTTATGTAATGGTAATTCTTAAATCAAAATATCGCAGTCGATCAACTGACGAACATCTGTCTTCCTGTTTATCATTAATTACGTACCATGAAAAGTACATGAAATGAAAGCCATGAATCCACATACAAAGATATTGTAATCATTAACAGAATACGTTAATTAAATGAAATTTGCCCCACGTTGTGGTAGCCAATTATGTAATAATCAAAAGAAAGCCTTTCTTTAATTAATTTAAAGAATGTACCGCTCGTTGAAGCGCCATTTATGTAATAATTAAATGTAAGGCTTTTTTATTAAATGAAAAGATAATCAATTAACAAACAAAATATTTATTTATTTTGTGGCAAGAACTCAAAAATAATTACAATTTAAAATATTAATTTCTCAGGACCTTCACTGGGTTTGATAATGGACACAACAAGTTGTTTCAAAAATCTTATTAAAAACAGTTTACATTTACCTAAACACAACGTCGATAGATAAACTAAAAAGAAAATAAATTAACTTGACAATTAAAATAGAACGAAATTTAAAAGTAACTCCGATTAACAATTAAAAAGAGAACGAAATCTGACTTCTATCCTTTAATTACGTTAACATAAATCATTATTTTGTAATTTGTTACTTACATCTGTCCAGCTGGTTCCTGCATTCCTTTTGTTTTCGGGAGTACACTATTGCAATTTTTTTTACACTGATTCTAATATCGGCTCACAGATTTTACACTCTTTAAGTCAACCTTGGTAGGTTCCCAGGAACTATGATCCTCCTTTTTGTCAGCTATCTGGTGACCGCTTGCCTTATATGAATCCTGTGATTCATAGATTTGCTCGTCTTTTTACCGCTTGGGACTTACCTGCAACTTTACTATTCCTGGCTGGCTACAGACGTAAAAACTGCACTCCTTTCCTGGCTGCTGATAGACGTAAAAACTGCTAACTTAGCGATATTTACGGGATAATACTTCAGTGAATGTTTTTACTGTGTCTTCACAACTTTGTTTAATGATACATTAAACGTTGGCTAGTCTCTGCTCTAGTATTATTCGTTCCGTTCTCTGTAATGTCCCGCCACTAACTAACTCTTAGTGCTCCCCAGTTTTAGCGCGCATACGCCATTTTGACTTTCCGACAAAGTAACAGAGCCTGGCTCCATTGTCGCTTTGGAAACTCCTCCCGCTACAATTAAATTTTATGTCCAAACAATTAATGTCCTAATTAATTGGCATTACAATATACATTTAATTATAATTGTTATTATGTATGCATAAACTGAATGTAAAATAAAAATTTAATTTTAGTTACATTGAATTTTTCTCCTAGTAGTACAATTAAGATTTTTCAGTGGCAAGTATAAAAATAAAAGACATACGTGGGTCGTAACAGCGACACACGCTCATGACCTGCCATCTACACCCAGGCGGATGGCCTTACTTATAAACTTCAATGCAGAATAAAGTGCTACGTATTGCAATTAACAGACCGTGGTTCATACGAAACAGTCAAATACACCAAGAATTAAAGGTTCCACTTATAACAAACTACATCCACAGCATAACCAGTAATTTTTTCAAAAATATAGTCAAGTGTAAAAGTGCAAAGAAATTAAACCTAGGACAAAAAACACCCATAAAAGACTCAAACGAAAGCTACCACAAGACTTACACAAATAACTGTCAACCTGTAAATACCTGAACACTATTTAATAAGCCAGAGGTGTGAAAATATCTTTCACGTAACCCTCTCTTATTATATCATCTTATTATATCATAGCAGTGAATTGCATTCTACTTGCACACCCTGCTAAATAAAGTTTAAAAAAATTCTTATCTTTGTCGATCGGTTTCTGCGTACTTTCTTTGCGGCCGATCACGGATAGTAAAAGTCTCAGGACTCCTGCACGAGACTTACAATTTATAGCGAATGCTCAGAAAATAAGTCGTCTGTAGTTAATGGTATTTGTTGGAGGCATCTAATCTATTATCAGCTGATCCCGCTTAGAGAATACATTAATAGATATTTATGACTTTTATAACTAAAATTTCCAATTAACTTGAAATTTAATTGAATCAAGAAATTGCTAACTATATTATTCATGGACGAAACACATATAAAATTGGGTATTTAGGATTTCCTTCTAACCAAATCGATTAAAATGACTGCTGCAGATGAATACTGCTGTTTCCTATAGATACTCGTCCTGTATCCTCGTCAACACTCGAAGGTCAACAACCAAAGAATTTCCCAGGGACAGTGCGTATACGAGCACTGTTACCTAATCTGAGTTCGTCGTTGTGTTATTTTCTCCCAAGGAAAATAATCAGGCTTTTAAAACCAACAACGTGCAATTAGGAGAAAAAGGTAGAAGTTTTTGAATATGAATGTATGAAGTACAGAATTAATTGAAATTTTGTCAGGATGTTTATAATTGTAGTGCTATAGAAGGTCTTCATAATTTGATTTTAAATTCTTTACGTTTTGTCAAAATTCTTCTTGAAGCCTAGTGCGCTATTTGAAAGATCGGCTGAACCAATTTGTTGAAATTAGGAATGAAGCTTTATTTTGTCGCACTTATGAAAAGAAAAATTTAAAATTTAAAAAACTGTCCTTTAATTTCGATTCCGACCAAAAAAAATACAAAGTTACACCAAACCGTGGTGTTTGAGTTGAGAAGTATAAGTGAACCAGTCATCAACATAAATAAACAAATGAATAAGAAAGATAGCCAATTGAGACAAAAAATAAGTGATAGTATAAATACCACATAACGTTCCTGGGATCCTTGTACCTTCAGTCAGATGCGAACAAAGAATACCCTAGAGCGACACAACTGCACTTGTCAGTTGACAAAGAGTTTTGTCGCTCTAGATAAATAAATAGCCAAGTAACAGCTGTAAATAAGTGCTAAATTAAATACCACACAACGTTTCTGCAATCCTTGTTACTTTCGTCAGGTGATTCAAAACATGCAAGAGCTTTTGAGTTCGTCACGTGATTTGTGCGGAGTATCGTTCATACGGCCGTTACGTTTCTCGAATCACGTGACGAAAGCAACAAGGACTGCAGAAATGCTTTGTGGTATTTATTTAGCATTTATTTTTGTTTATTTGACAATTTATTCATCTAAGACTACACTTTTAACACAGACGTTTTATTTTTTATTATTTCCAAGAAGTTGTAAAGGTTTTCAAAGTTTCAGAACCTTTTAGATCTAATACTCTTTCAGATGAAAGTAATGCAATACGTAATAGTTTAGATGATATTCCGTAGAGTCTGTAGAGAATCTGCACTTCAAGGATGTGGAATGAGTCATGAATTTTACATAATTACAACAGTATGCTATAATTATAAATATACGTAATATATTTGTTTCGATGGTTTTTTAATAATAACTAATTATGTGAGTTAATTAATTGAATATAGGGAGAAGCTAATGAGCATTTACTCTTTAACGTTTAAATTATTACTTAATTTCTATAGTCAAATTTAAGCGACGTTTGTTTTCATTAGAGAGAGAAGATTATTTTAGTAAATGTATTGCAACTTCAATAGTTTTATATATTCCGTTCTTTTTGTGGCACCGTTAAAAAGTTTTTATTAAAGTTGTTACTCTGAAGGACTGATTTAACTCCACAGGCTGAATATGTTGAGTTTTTGTTTTTCTCCACTCATAATATTCTTTCAAACAGCTTTAATTTTATTTGTTGATAGTGCATATATTTAATATATGCATATATATAATATAATACATATAATTCATTAAATAAAATTTTACAATAATTTTATAATGATTTGTTTTATAATTTTTGTTATTATACTGTCTTAATAAAAGTGAAACAGACTGTAGAGATTATTAAACTACTAACTCAGTTGCCAGAGTTGCCCGGGTATTTATTTACCACCATGGTTAATGCGAGAATTAAATGCAGTGCCTCCTGCACTAATGCAGAATGGCCACTAATCTCTGTCTTTATTACATTACTTTTTATGTAAAGCCCTACCACTTCCACCCATAAAGTAAGGGTGCTTCCCTCCCTCACCTTTTGTAGTTGAAATTAGACATTTAAAAATTCTAGAATTACACTATCAAATTAAATGAAAAATTTTATTCTACGCTATTTTTTTCTCATCGGCCATTTTACAAGTATCCAAAAATAATTACATTTAAAAAAAAATTTTTTTACAAAAATCAGATATCCTTCATAAAATTACATAAAAATGCATAACCGCCCACTACACAAACGAAATTAAATTTGATAAATATGTTATATAAAAATGAAGAAACGGGAAGAAAATATTTTGATGATATAAAAATTTTAAATACGCACTTATGTAATTCAAGCTAGAATCATAGGGTCGATGAATAAATTATTTTGACCTCTCAAGTTATATATTGTCTCGAATATAGTTAATTACTTCTCGACAGACGTATATATAAAAACTCTTTAATGTCCATAATCAACCTTTCTTCCGTCTGTGCATACAGTAAAGAAGTTTTTAATGAAAGTCTTACTTTTTAATCTTTCGATTATGCAATCACATTGGAAGCAAAGAGTGCTAATTAGTAGAGGCACTCCGTTACTGTTTCTTTACTTTTAAACAAACAACTGTTACATTATTTAACAAGCTTTAATTAAACATTAAAAATTATCTTTAAAGATATTATCAAAATTATTATTTACTACAATTTGAAGTGTTTATACCCTTGTTTTAATTAGATTGTTCAACTTATCTTAATTTTTCACAGCTAACACATCGATGAGTCAAATAAGGATTATCTAATTTTTTAAATTAATATTTAACAAATAAAGAGGCCTAGTCTGTAATACTTTAATAAATTTACTTAATCCTTCCATTAAAGCTACGCGTACTTCTGGAACTAAGTGCGAAATTGAACAATCGGATAGTCTGAATAAATACATCTAGAAGTCTCCTGTCGCCAAGAATCTAAGGGTGATTGCCAATCTTGTAGTGATCGGTATTGCTTTCCTCATCACACGTGTTCTTTTTCTCAATCATGGGGCCAAATTTCTTAATCAAATATTCAAAGTCGCCCTTCTACATTCTAGTGAAGTTTTTAAATACGTAATTGTGAAGAATTAATTCGTTGCTTAAATTATCAAGTGTTTCTCGTTTTTTAAAATAAGTTTGAATCTAGGTTATTCTCTTCTTTAAATACTTGAATTTTTTATCACAATTAATGCTGCGCTAATAAGCACTTCATTTACAGCCATTATTATTGTAGTACATGTACGCATAAATGCTTGGGCTACACTGTGGCCGGAGTATTGCCGGGATATTGCTGGCAACACATTGCCGGAAAAGTTGCCGGGCCATAGTTTCCTAAAATATTGCCGGAAATTTGCAATTCTTGTTGCTCCTTTACGAGACCCTTAAGGAACATCTATAACACCGAACACTCATATTGATTCTACTGTTTTACGATTTTCAACCGTTGTTGAATCGTGTACCTCTGAATGATGATTTGACGATCATTAATGAGCGTGGCTGTTACTGTGAGGCCGTTTAAAGTTTTTGCTCTGTTATTGTACGACTCTTTATAATAATATAAATAAATCAATCGCCTAAAGCCGGAAAAAAATTATAAAGCTTATTGCAAAAATATATATTAAAAACAGGACGTTTCATCCTCTTCTAGGACCTCATCAGGTACTGGCAATATTTATATTGTTGAATATAATACCACGATAAAATTTAGAGACAAGGTTCTGCTGCCTTGCCTGTTGTAACCAAAATGAGTTTTTACAAGTTATTATATTCAAAAATATAAATATTGCCATACCTGATGAGATCCTAGAAGAGGACGAAAAGTCGTGTATTTAATACATATTTTTGAATAATCTTTATAATATTTTAGGACTAAAGGTGATATATTTTGTAATGTAGACTAACAATGAATAATTTTCATTACATTACTTAAAATTTCATAACTGATTAATACAAAATTTAACAAAAAAATATAAATATTATAATTACTCAAAAATTGAAATGTTAATTAAAAGAAAAAAATACAAGGTTCTTACTGAGTTTATTGAATTTGAAAAATTTTTATCACACGGATTTTAATGGGTGGCTGTAAATATTTCCAGATAGTAGAATAAAAAACCACGTGATATAAACTCACCAAAAATCAAACCGAATTTACTTTATTACAATTTATTTATATTATTATTATTATTATAAAGTCAGATATTTTTCATCATTATTATAACTTTTTATATTACTTTTACACAAATAACGAGTTATATTAAGTTCAATGTATTTACTATATTGTGGGTGTCAGAAAATAAAACGATGCCAAATTCAAACCAATTTATAACAACTCAATTTTTATTTGTCATATCAAATAAACGAATAATAATAATACCTTCCCGAGAAGTTTTTATTAATTAATGTATTGCGCTAGAAGTTACCAGTATTAATTAAGAAATTAATTGTTAATTTAAGATTAATACTCTCACTTCAACTGTGATACAACGTTATTATCAATAAGATAAGCTGTAATAATTATTTTTTTCAAGGAAAATCGCATTATGTCGAGAAACAGTGTAATGAATATGACAATAGGGTGGATGTTACAATACCTGCTTCACGACGTTTCTCAATAATCGTCTTGCCAAATCGTTAGGGACTCTTTTGCCTAAGTGGTAGATTTTGAAAACTGGGTCTTAAGTATCGATTTAATAAATCGTCACACAAAACCAGCTTTTTTTAATCAATCCACTGGAAAAATTTTCCTATAAATTTTTTTGTGTTGTTCTGAATGATTTATTAATTCTCAATAGCAGCATATTTCTTGTGAAGAACATTATTAACAGTTCATAAAGCAAAATCTTGTCGAAGTGTCTTTCGGAAATGCCTTTTATCTGAGTAAATTACGCAGTTGTTATCGTCTAAAATATCGCCTTTGCCACAAATCTTTCAAGTGCATGAGCATCAAGGATAGTGCCCTTATGTTCTAAATTTTACAAATGTTCCTTTCACAGAAATGCGTAGGAAATTTTGTAAGTTTTTCAGTTTAACTCTTGGTTGTATTTTCTACGAAAGGTTTTACCAAACGCAAAACCCTTTTGCTGTGAGTTTCTTCTAATCAATTTCTGCTCCCCACTGTAATAGCTACTAAAGCGCTGCCCCCGTATTCATGAATCAGTCATATACGAGAGTGGATCGGAAACTTCTTGGCCTAAGACAGATTACCCTAGTAGGTACGATCAGCCATAAATAGTTTAAGTGTCACGGGCTAGATTACATACTATACATTTTCTTCAATTGTTTTATTCTTATAAACTTGAGAAGGAATTGAGTGTAAGGGTTCTATGAAAAATATATATAATTAATTTATAAGTACTTATTGAATACTTAGAAACCAAAGAGTAGATGGATTCGAGATAAAACTAGTTCACCATTCTTTTCAAACTTAGTTGTAACTCTTTTATGGATTATGAACATTCAGGGAATCAAACAATCACTACGACTCAAGATATAACAGTAAAAAACAACTACGCATTACTGAAAGACAGGTGGTTAATGATACGCAAGCTTGCCGAGATTACAAAAATATCGGAAGATAGTGTCCGCAACATTTTACAAGAATAAAAAATTCACACGATGGCTATTGCGTTGACAAATAAATACTATCGAATCATCATTTGTCAGAAGTCTAGATTTTTTTGCGACGTTTTATTACTGCTGATGGAACGTGAGTTCATTATGAACCCGCGATCCGAAAATATAAAGAATCTGGAAAAGCTATGTAGCTATGTATACGATAAAGTGTTTGGTTTAAATTAAGACTACATAAAAAATTATTTCCAAATAAATATTTTATTTTTCTTTCTCACAATCATAAGCGTGCTATGAACAAATAATTGATTCTATTTAGAGAAATTGTTCACTACCTGATATACGAATAATTTCCAACAACCGAATTAATGTGAACACTAGATTTAAAAGTTATTTGAAAGATACGTCCAAATATTTACAACTTCCTCACTAAGCCTTGTATGGTGCCCATTCTACACTGCGAGGGAAGTAAAATTGCCTTTTTGGTGAGCACTAACTTTTCTCTAATTTTACGTAGATCACGTTCGATACAGATACTTATCTATGACTTTCCCATGCGCCATCAGCAATTAAGAAATTAATTCTATGACATTTGTAAGAAGGTGAATTCTTTGCGACTTACTGCGGCGACGCGATGGCGGTGGATGGATGGGGCGTCGGGGGCACACCGGAAGCGAGCACCTTGGGGGCGACGACTGCCTCCACGACAGGCTCCTCGGAGGCGAGCCACAGCAGGGGCAGCCCCAACGGTGCGAGCTTGCGTCTCACCCAACCGCTCATCTTGCCGACCACAAACGGACTGGACTGACAACTGCCTGCTATCACACGCCACGCAGCGCAGCGCCGCTCCAAGGTAACCGGTTCTTCCCGGCCAGCGCCAGAGAACATTCCCTCGGAACATAAAACACCAGATCGGAGGAAAGCATTTTTTCTATATGACATTATTAACGCAACTAAGGATGGTCTGACATTGTCTAATTACTTAAGTAATACAGTCTGTATGGTCGCCCACCACAAGGCGCAATCCTGTTCAGTCCTGAGGAGGGGGCTTAGGCCTTTGAAATTTTGACTTACTCCTTAGTATGAGGCGAGGCGCTGCTAACTATCAACAGAAGGTAAATCATCCCCTTTCTGCATCTCTTTCCTGTCTATATATATATATATATTGTAATAATCAACAATGAGCCTTTATTTAGTTTAATTTGCCCCACGTTGTGGTAGCCATTTATGTATTAATCAACAGGTAGCTTTAATTAAATAAAAAGATTTAAAACATAAATTTATTTATTTTGTTTTCTGGCTTTCAAAGAATAAAAGATAATTACAAACAAAATTTGAGATCTGTTCTCTCAGGCCCTTTACTGGGTTTGATAATGAACTCAAAATAAATTATTTAAAATCTTATTAACAAAACAGTTTACAATTTACCTAAACAACATGTCGATAGTATGAAATAAATTAAAAAGTAAAGAAATTAACTTTGATTGACAATCAAAAGGGAACGAAATCGGACTTTATCCTTTAATTTTCGTTTACAATATTATTCAAAATTATGTTACTTACGGACCGTCGGTCTGGTACCAGAACAATCAATTTTACCTCGTTCGGACACTTTTACACTCTTTAATTATTTAATATCAGGCCTTGGTTTTCACTGATTCTACACTTCACTTTAAAATTTGGCAAGATTGGCTGTATTCCGTTGATTTCTCCGCTCCACAATAATTTACCAATGTTCTCCTGCATTAACTTCTCCACGAAGATTTTGGAAAGTTCTATTCTGACGAAAACTGCTCTTACTTTCCAATATTTACGCTGCAATACTTCCGTGAATGTTTTCTTTGTATTAATTCACAACTTTAACTAGTTATACATGAACGATATCTAGTCTCTGCTCAAGTTTTATTACTTGTTCTGCTCCTCGCAATGTTTCTCCGCCAACTAACTAGTCTAGTGCTCTCAAGTTTGAGCACGCATTTCCCTTTCCGCATTTTCTCAAAGCAACAGAGCTCAGCGCTATTGTTTCTCTGCTCGCCTTACGGCTATAATGGATTTATCAAACAATTCAAATTTTATGTCCAAACAATTAATGGTCTAATTAACTATTGCTACAATATATATATATATATATATATATATATATGTATATATATTGAAGTGATTTTAAAATGAATTACAATTAAATCGCCTCGTTGAGGCACCAATTTGAAGTAATCACAAATGAATGAAAGTTAAAGTCTCACATTAATGCTTCAATTTGTAGTAATTTAAATATTAAAATGATAGGATGTTATAATAAGAATCAAGATTTTAAAAGAGACAAACAAATTAATTTATTAACGCACAAACAATTAAATTTACACAAGTTATTTAAGCAAATAAATTTTAATTTACATTATCAATTGATCTTTTACAATAAAATTACTATAAATCAGGCCTTTAATAAATAAAATAGTTGTTAACAATGAAATTTTATGAAGCTATCATGGACTTCAATACAGTGTATACTTGCAATACAGTGCAAAACATAAAATATTAACTTTAAGTTCTGAACTAAATTCGAAATCTGACGAAATCTTACTTATGAGTTTACAAATAGTAATTATGTGGAAATTTACCTTGCTGTCTCTCGTACTCAAGGAAATTGTCTCGTTCGTACACACACACACACACACACACACTTTATAGACAGGCCATTTTATCCAATGATTCTAATTAATACTTTTATTTTTGCAAAAGTTGGTTCACAGTTCGATTACAAAATCCTATCAGCTCGTTTCGTTATTAACTGCTGGAAGCAGTTACCTGTGCTCCCAAAATCGAAGAAAGTGTTCTAAATCGAGAATATAATGATTTAGATTCAACACACTGAATATTTATCGTTGAATATTACGTGGTTATCTCACAGACTGCAACTTGTAAAATGTTCGAAATGATTTTGCTGTTGTGTTATTTTATACTTTTCGTCTGTCCTCTGCTATATTCCCGAGACGACTTTACACGCCTCCCCACAGACTGCTCTGCGCGTCTAGCGAACCAACCTCTACAATACCTACTGTCATTGTGTTCTTGCCACATTTTTGAGTAGGACTTGTGTGTTTTATGCCGCAAACAATGCGAGTCCAAATTTTTGTTTATTAATTAATTATTTCCTCTTAATTACCACAATACATATATATATAAAAATATATATTAGACTCTATTTGTAGTTGTTAAAATTATTTAATTTGCCTCACGTTATAACTTGTTAAATTATTTAATTTAATCACATTTAATAACCACTTAAGTAATCAGTAATTTTTAAATATTGAAATAAATTTAAGCTATATTTTTCTTTACAGTTTATAATCATTTAAAGAAATATTTAATTGTAACCATTTAAATCCACTTAATGAAATTTTTAAGTTATTAAAATTTTAATAGTATTTCTTAACATTTAGCTACAGGTTTGAAATCATTAACAGAAATTTATTTAATACAAGATTTAATTAATTTAATTAAATAAATGTTATAGTTAATAATAAGAAAGATTTTCAAATACAGACAAAATAAGAGATAGTATAAATACCACAACGTTTCTCAAAGCCTTGTACCTTACTTCAGGTGCTGGAAAATCGCAAGAGCCTAGAGCGACACAATTGTACTACTCTTTAGTATTGTCCACTGACTAGTGCAGTTGTGTAAATCTAGACTCTTGCGTTTTTTCTGCACCTGAAGATAGGAACAAGGCTTCCAGAAACATTGAGTAGTATTTATATTATCACTTATTTAGTCTAAATTTGGCTATATTTCTTATTATTAATTATCAATCAAACGTAAACTTCATTTTTAGATCTTATAATTTTTATTTGTAAGTCATCACGTAAATTTTTGCCATGACCTTCAATTTAAATCAGACTCTTTAATCTCGGTGCGCTTTAGCGGTACTCGTCACAAGTATGGGAAACACTTAACACAATAAAATATAAAATTAAAGAAAATGTTCAAAGTTAAATATTATCTTGTAAAATATGCCTCAAAATAGAAACACAATATTAAATTTTTTGGTACGGCAATTATGCAAAGTTTACAATTAACTTTATTAAATTTTAAAATTAAACTCAACTTACCGTTTTCGCTTGATTTGGATTTCAATTTCAACTTCACACAATTTACACCAAATGTTTACGAAAACCTTTTAAATCTTTAAAATAGTCCAAATTGTTGATCAACTGCACATCCACTTTCAGAAACACACACAATTTAATCGTTTCAGAGTTCCAAACACTAAGGCTCGTTCACATTTACCCAACAATCGGCTAAACGACATCAGATTGACTACAGAAAGGTTTAAAAACTTATGAGACGTTTGACACTAGGCCGTCACGGTGTCGTCGTCGACAGTCGTCCAGGGGCCCAGGGGGCCAGGTTCTCCTACTGCAGAGTCCAAGTGCGTCAGCCTAGAGGCTGATTAAGTTATGGAGCGTTTCACATCACCCCGGCTCGATTCGTCTAGTCTACATTCTTCCTGGTTCATCATCTGCGTTCTTTAAGTAAAATATTATTGTACTTATATTTTTTCCCTTGTCATCACGGAGGATGTACAACTATTTGTAAATTTAATTCATGATCGACTTGTTTTGGGGAACAAAAGTAGAGAAATACGTAAATACAGAAATTTGAAGAGAATTAAGAAATGGATATGAAAATATGGATGATTAAGAAATAACGGAATATGGAGAGTACAATACAATACCTATATATATATTTTGTTAAAACTAATTTTAACAGCTATGAAATACTGGTAGTTCCAAAAAATATATTTATTATGCACATATTTTGGCAGTTTTGTTATTATATGTAAGACAAAGGTCATTTACCTAGCGCATATGAGTTGAAAGTAATCATCGCGTCTGTTACGTTATTTTCTGAAATTCCTCCACATACTCATCCACTTCTCGTACTTCTAAACCCAGTTATAGACAAAGTAGCCGACCCTGTCAAGAACAAAATTATGTAACACTTTACAATATCAATTAAGGATGTAAGTTTATAATTCTGTGAAAAAGCCTCCATTATTTACACATTCTACAAACTTTAGAGCTCTCGAGACGCGATAATTAAAACTCTGTTTGAAATTGATATTTAGTGTCCACTAAACAGTCGGATCTCGATATTTATTTTTCTTTAAATTTTAGAATCCATCTGAAAAGTAGGGATGAAATGAATAGTGGTGGTTGAATTTTTGTCTGACGTTTTGCAAATATATTTTATTAGAATAAATAAATATCAAATAAGTATAACTTGTGTTTTTTTAAAACATTTGTATAGTGGAATACATTCCCTAAATGATGCGTAGTGACTTGAATGGATTTTTCTATCTGTGTAAGAAGATCGTTGAAATTTTCAATACCCATACGAAAATAATTAAAAAACTTATCTTCAAATTTTCTCAACTCCTCAAAGTGAACATAGAATGCCCCCAACATGTCTCTTTTCATAATCATTGGACAAACACATTGCATCACTAATTTTTTTTTAAGAACATCAAAACTAGACTATTAAATGGAATAACTTGTCACGCTCCATATTCGTAGAATGATGAAAGACATGTCGGGCCGACAACCGACTGTATGTGAAGAGAGCTTGGAGCAGTGGCAGGTAAAATGTAGTTTAAACTATTGTCGGGTAAGGGTGAAACTAGCCTAAGATCCCGCCTACGGACCCAAGATGTTTCAACCGTGGCCGCCAGTCAGTCAGCCAGTATTATCGCCAAGCAAAGATATTATGACCGTGGATACCGGTCAGTGCTACTGAGTCTAATTATATTCAGATCACAAAATAGTTAACCCGTAGACAGCAGTCAATTATATTGTATCGCATACAGCAACTAACAACAAATATATGTTATATATAATTGGATTGAATTGAAATTGAAAAAGATTTAACACTTTTATTTGCACGAATAAAAGAAAATCACATATTTTTACACTTTGATCTTTTTGTCGCTACAATTAATGTCTTTAAAGTCTTCTTGTAAATAATGTTCCTTAAGACGTTGTTCAAAAGTATGTAATGAGTTACAATCACAAAAATCAGAAAAAAGGTTAAGCTCAGATTTAATCGGTAGGCAAATGTACACTTTCTTATCAGAAAACTTCTGCGGTAAAATCTCGTGGTACAGCTTCACATGGCATACAATAAATGGTACTCTCTTACTTTTTACCGCTATTTCTCCCTTACCGGCGTTCTGATGTATGGCAATTCCCACGGCGAGCAGAACTGGCCCACTGCAGCGATGAATAAGCAGGACCACTGCAAGATGTCAGCCTCCGAGATAGCTTGTTGGTTTGTACGATGGTGTCTAAGAACTGCTGGCATATTCCCTAGACCAAGTGGCGTCAATTATGCGGCGTCGCTATTCCGCGGTTATGTCCGGAAAAGTTTCCTCGAAGTCTAGCTAGTCCGGCCTGACGACGACTGCACGACCCTCTGCAATGATTTCCTGGAAATCTGTCGTACTTAAAAAGATTGGAAAAGAAACATAATTGTTTCTAAGTATTGAAAATCTTCAAAGTCCTGAAAAATATTGAATTTTTTTAAAGTCCAAATATTCTGAGTAGCGTGAAGTTGCTTTCTTGAAAACTACTGAAGATCAAATTGGCGTGAAGTTGCTCCGTTGAGAATGTACACCCAACAGCATATTTTTGCCTTTTTCAGATCATCTTTTCCAGCGAAAGTTCCAAAAGTTTATCTGCCCGTTCCACAGTCAGAATCCACACTCAAGTCTCATCAATCATTGGCTCTCATTATTAGTTCGCTTTTTTCTTTATTACAAAACTTAGTCGTACTTTCCACACATTATTCATTGCGTCTTATTTTTACACATGCTTCGTTTGTTTCCCAGCTTCAATAATGAATTTAAAACATCCTGAATATAATTATAACAGAATAATAAACAAATTAATTAATGCTTTTAAATCTCAGGCACAACTATATGAAGTAAACCAATTAATTGAAATGTTCAAGGGAGTTAAGACTTATAAAGCTGGTTACAATTTCCTCAAATGGCTCCGAAATGAACTATTTTCCACCAGGGGCTGAGGTGTTTGGGGGTTAGGTTGATATTCAATTGGACATTTAACTTCCAGGATCGGAGGTGGACAGTGGTGGAAATTATGAAACATGAAATCACGGTCGATATTAGCGTTGAATAAATATTGTTCAGGGTTAATTAGATTGATAGTATTTAAACCGATGTTATGTGTGTAAAATTTCAACCTCTTTCGGCACGAGATGGGAGCACGCTTAGGGATGGGGGCGGAGAGGAGTTCCAAGAAAATAACACGAAAACAACCGACATTCGAGGCAAATCCAAGGTAATTAATGTCGCTGAATTTATTAATGACAACCTAACTAAAGCGCGGGGTAGGGCGGTGGTGGGAGGAACTAGGCAGAGGTGGGCGGGGGTACAAATTTTCAAACGTATCAACTGGCCGACTTTTGCGTCGGATAAATATATTTCGGGAACATTGAGATTCATAGCATTTCTCTACATGTTCTCCGTGTATAATTTCAAACCCCTAAGGGCTGAACTACAATTTAATTTGTGGTTGTTTTGCTTTAGTTTTTGTTAATTTCGGGATATTTCACAAGGGTGCAAATTATATACTATCAACATCGGGAAAAACACTATCAATTTCATTGAACCAGAAAAAATTTTATTCCCTGCAAATATCAGACATTATTCGAAATAAAGATGGTACCTTACAAGTGAGTCAAAATTTCTTCTAGTACCTTAAAAGCGGAAAAAATACTCCTTGTACGTTAACAGAGACAAAAATACTCTGGGTAAAACTAAACCCCGTACCTTTAAAGATTAAAAAGTGATACGAAACTGACAAATACTTGCGACCCCCACCCATTTAAGTGCTGAGTGTGTTTTACCCATCCAGTGTTTGTTCCTGGATTTTTTTGGGGTGTAGACAGGCTATGTATAGGGTAATCCACATAGTGGCAACTCCCCTCTTATAGCATAGGAAAGGGATTTGAAAAGGGGGATGCGGAAGGGTGGAGGAAGGCTTTAGTTTAAGGATCCTACCCGGCATTCGCCTAAAAGTAGACAAACCCTATAAAAACCTGCATCAGGTAGGTCGGGCATTTGGTACTTGTCCCACGCCCTTCCGATGGCGGGAGAGGGGTTTGTTGTGGGTCGCAGCGTACCCCTCGCCATGCCTTGGCCAGTTAGGAGGCAGCTGGCCGACTATTCCAATAGGAATAGCGGACAACTCTTACCGTATGCCCAAGGTCTGCGACCCCGGAACATACACCTCTCAAAACAGGCCGAGGTGCCTCGGCATGTGGGAACCTTAGTTCAAAAAACCAGAGAGTTGTGAAGGCATCCCCAAAGGTAGCCCCCGCCAGAGCTCTCTGGGAAGGTTCACCTGCGAGAGAATCCTCTCGCAGGCTTCCTTCAAGTGTTCCTGGATTGTAAGTAACATGTGTATAAATGAGGCGGGCGTCCAAATTCTCAGCGAGCAGTACGTCCGAGGCGAAGCAGACTGGTTCGGGACGGCTGCTATCTGGATACTGTACGACACAGGGAAAGGTTTCGACTGGGAGAAATGCAGTGGCATCACGTTCGTTAGTTGCTACTTCACCCCGAGTGAACATATCACAGATTTCTGGCGGAAGTTAGAGAAACTCGAGGACGCATTGCGAGGTGATGTGGTATTGTCGAGACGTAGAACGGGGGCTGCAGACTCGCAGATAGAACGTTGCACTTATGGCCACAGACAGATGTCAAAGACCACTTAAGGAACACGCAGAGAAGCGAGTCGACTGCGTCATGCATCTCATAGAGTAGGCATGCGACACGCATGTCCCGCAAAAGAGCGCACAATAGCAGACGGCCGGCTTACTGGTGGAGTGAAGAAACTGATTATGTAAGTTTATATTCTAATTAGGAAACTGTACGAAAATTGCATTCGTCATTAGACACCTTGCTATTTTCTTTAATAGTCAAATACGCCCCCTGTTCTATAAATTTATTTCCTTGTTTTGATAGGAAGCTGTGTTTAATTTCTATGATAAGTATTGAACTTTTTTACGTTATTTGTTATCTGATAGTTCCCACGAGGTGAGTGACCGTGAATCAACCGATCACAAAGCTTTAAATAAAGCAGCGTTGCCGAACAGTGGCGGTTTTATTCTCCTGTTTTCAGTGAGCTGTATGACTCGTGTGTCGTACACCTCCCTCCTAGCGGACACGCCAGGAGACTTCTAATTTAAAATGGACCATAGTTACGCCTCTGGATACAGCTCGGAGAATGTCAAATGTTTTTTAAATCTGTTAAATAAATCAAAGCAATCCAATACACCTGACGGGAAAGTAAACGAAACAGTTCAACGACTAACTGCATACTGTAGCTTCATTATACTTGATACCAGGGCTTTGGAGCGGAGCCAAGGAACTACAGATATTTACTCGAAGCATTAGCGAATCGGAGCACGGAAATTTGTACTGCTCTGTTATATAAATTTTTTATATTCTACAAAGTTATATCGAAGATTAAATTCACTAAGATAGAGATAATTTCCCCGAGGGACTTGTGATGGTTTGTATGAGTATGACACCTCTCACTACGTTCACATTAAATAACAAAGGTCTGCTAGACAAATAGCTCAGAAGATTGATTAATCGACGAAACAGGATGCTGTTCCTCATTTAGTAATAAGCTCAGAAGAGTCTGCTCACTTCAATTTTTAAAAAAAATTTAAAAGGACAATTACGCTATTTAAAGCTAGATCCTGCAACCTTCAGAAATAGAAATTTTCTTACCATCAATGTACAATTTTGGAAGGAGAAAAACCAGTAAAATGAAATAAAAAAAATTGGATATTGTCGATACTGAACGAATACATGACTATATGAGTGAAAAATCAAATTAAAGAAAATTTAAACAAATCTGAAATTGATGAAAACCAGGTACTAACTATTTGTGTAGATAATGCAGCAAACATGCCAGGTGCTGTAAATAAACTTGGCGAATCAACGGGCAACTACTATTTGATTTGGCTTAAGAGCCAGAAAATGTTGAACTTTCACAGCCAACCTGTAATATAATATTTATCGATTCCGAAGATTATTTTGAAAAGGTATTGTATACAATAGGAAATAGACTTCGAATTTCCACTGTACTTTACAGCTCATCAGCGGCGTCGCGCCCCTCGACCTCACTGCCCGAGGCCGGGCAGCGGCCTACTGGCTGGGCAAAGGAGAAAGGCGAAAGGCTCACCGATAATGGTGTTCGCACCACATCGGGTATTGATGACTGGAAACACCGGGCTTGGTCAGAGCTCTGGACTCAGACCGAGAAAAGTGAATGGACCAGACGTGTCTTCCCAACGCTGGAAGAAAGGCTAAGTCTCACGAGAGTTAGTCCGTAGCCTCAGCGGACATGGCCCATATAAGGCCAAACTACATAAGGTCGGCAAAGCGGACGATCCAACCTGCGAATGCGGGAAGGATGAGACCTCGGAACATGTGCTGTTAGAGTGTCCCCTATGGGATCACCTCTTCAGCAAAGTTCGCGAGGAAGGTCTCCAAGTCTTCCTCGAAGACAAGGAGCACCACATTTCCCTTATTGAGGCTCTAAGGGTTCTGGAGCAAGAAAAAGAGCAGAAGGAGGGACACGTCCAACCATTTCACTACGAGGTTTTTTAGGGCGGTGAAAATCCCCCACTACCCAACAACGGGTGCCTAAACCGGGGGGCCGACAGCGTCGGCCTCTAGAGGACAGGCCACGGCCTGAAACCTCTCTGGGAAACCAGCGGCAAGGGTTTTTCCTCGGAGGGTCGGAGTGCCCATAAACTAGCTGAGCGATCTACATCTTTAATATGACCAACACCTAAAATAGGTCAAGGTACATAGAAGAAAAAGAAAATGCTTACAAATATTAAAGTGCATACGCCCTGCAAAGCCTAACCGGCATACACGGGGTTATTTACCAGCTAAATGACTTTAAAAAAAATGTACATAATAAAGTTGGGTAAACGGCTGGATAACAAACGTTCGAGTAGCTACTCCCCGGATAGTATCGGGTAGACGACTGGATAACAGACGTTTGAGGTGTCGTCCGGGATGCTGCCCCCCGGATAATATTCTATGTCGAGCCCAGGTGGAGACCACACGGCGTCTACCCTTAAAACTGGTCTTGGCGCTTCTAATCCCATGTAAGAGAACAACAGTCTCGCTGTTGGGGGAGTACTAGTACTCTCCGGAGGACTCTTAAATGGTGCGGCATGATGAGAGAAGTGGGTGAATGGTGGGATAACGGTCGCTTGAGGTGTCACCTCCATGAGGTGCTCATGGAGGTAGTATCTTAGACGAGCCCCAGGGCAGGCCACACGTCTTTCACCCCTTAAACTGTCTGCATTGCTTCCAATTCCACGTATATAGGTAATGGTCTCATTGCTTTCAGATTTCATGTGTGGCAGAGGCTGCGAAAGCATCCCCGAACCGTGACTATTCTTAGTAGTGGGAGGAATCCTGCTGAAAATAGAACTCTGGTAGAGAGGCCTTTTCGCGGTTGTGGGAAGGTGAGGAGGAAGGAAGGGCGCGTGGTTATCTTGGGGGGCTTTCTAAGAAGCTACCATTCTGTCCTGCCAGGAGATGGTGGAGATTGACTCAAGGCAGTCGCCAGTCTTCTGGGGTGTGGAAAGTGTTGATGACCCCAGCATCAATTGAACTCCGGGAGGCTAAGGTGTCGAGTGGTGGGGACTTGTCTCCACCTCTTAGTTATTCGATGATGAAACCGCCTGGCCATAATTCTCCTCGTAGCAACAGCGTGTGAGGGAAATAGCCCTAATTTGATAGCCATTCTAGGAAACTAGTGTGCCGACAAGTTTCAATGGCCGTCGGGAAAGTGCATCTCCACCCTGTGGGGCGACCCTGAGCACTCGTGTTAACGGAGCTAAGTGCGCCGTCGTCCAAAACCGTCCTTCGGACATTTTGGTACCTCGGGGTGAGTCGGGTCCCTGGTCTATCCTCCAGGGTCCATGTAGCCCAGCTGGGTTTCGGTTATTCATGTCCCAGCCCGACACACGTTGGATTCTGACTCGAGGGGGCATATGGTTTCGCCGGAAGAATCTTTCTTCTATCCTTCCCTTGGTGTACGGCCGAGCCCGCAGGGATTTAGGTATCAAGATATCCCCGTTCCCTCCTTGGAAGGTTCGAAAATAGGCCACAGGAAGGATCTACATGTACATAATAAAGATGACAACGTAGTAGACAAACATATAGAGGAAATCTGAAAGATTGAAGTCTTTCCCGGTGAAGTTGTTCAATAAATAGTTCTCGGAAAAATAAATATGCAACACCCGTGTGAATTCCGAGAACTATTTATTGTGCAATAGAGTATGTGGGGCGTTTAAAGGTAATGCATTCGAAGCCATTGATCGTTATCCGAAAAAGTATGCTGAGTCTCTTTAAGCGTACCAACTTCTCAAACAAGTGTTGAGCGTCTATTTTCCGGATTAAGATTAATTTTAAGTTGTGTCAATGAAGGACGATTTGCTGTCTCCCATTCTAATTTTTGGCATCAACGAATAATGTATGGTATTTATAAATTTTTTAATTTAAATTGTATTGCATTTTTAAATTATTTGATTGTAAAATTTTAGGTAGTATGCAATTCAAAAATAAATGATTACAAAATAAACTTGTTTTTATGCGTACTTATGTAAGAAAGAAAAAAATTAATGTAATTCCTATAAGAATATTTTAACTGGAGCATGGAGTGGAACACGGAGCGGAGCTAGAGCATATACTTTTATGTCGGAGCGGAGCAATTCAAAAACTGGCTGCTCAACAGCCCTGCTTGATACAATTTATACCAAAGAGATATATACACTATACAGACTGAACAAGGTATTAAATGTTATTGATCTTTGAAACTGAACAAAGAATGTCCTTCATTTACTCAAAAGACACAATCCTCTCCAAATATTACACAATTTATACATAAATATATACATACATACATAATTTATACATAAATATTACAGTATTTACATAATGGTGTGTTTTTCATATGTTTTCTTCAGTTACTTATAGTTACGTTATGGAAATAATTACGTACGTTCACGTTATTCATCTATCTTCATTCTACTGCTTTTTTTTATTTTTCATACGTCGAATATACAACAGACGTCACAAAAATTGTACTTGTGATTAAAAACAGTTAATCCGCTCTACCAAACAAATACTTCAAAACTGTTATTGGTGTAAGATGACTTTACAGGCAGCTCCGGCTGCAATAAACAAAATACGCTGTTATTAATTTTGGATTAATAAAACAATAAATGTAGCATATTTCTGTGAAAAATATTTAAACCCAAGTTTTTCTATTATAAGTTAAAAATATAACAATAACGATCAATTAGACATATCCATATCTGATCGATCGTTATAAACGTTATATTGTGTATATCGATTGTTAAAATAATTAAATATAAATTACTATCGAATGTATGTATTAAAACCAATGGAATTGACAACTCTTCTGTTACTGTGGTTTAACGTGTTAAGTAATAATATGGTTTATCAGAGGTTTATTTCCTTTTAATGATAACTCTATAAATCAGACCAAATTAATCACAAAATAAAATTTGTTCAAAATATCATGCATATTTGTTCGTCAATTTTGATTGTCAAAAATAATTATTGTGATTGAAACGAATAAAAAGTACGAGAACAACACCATAAAATTGCTTCTCTAACTAAACTTTGCCTATTGCCAACTTAACAAGAAAGTAACTAAATTGACAAGTGCTTGTGGGCTATGCAGTGAACGAGTTTTTATTTTTACTGTTGTCTGTCAGATTAAGTTTTATTTAAACCAGTGGTAATATGTTACTTCCAGTCTTTGTTAAGACCGTTTGAGTTCTTTGAGTAATTTTAAACAATTATATCTATGATTAATAAGTGTAATTAGTACTGATTTGAAAACTTTTATAATCAACAAATCCATTGCTACATGCAATTAAAACCACATTATTAATTAATTAACATTCCATTAAGTAAAACTTAGCCAAAAAAAAATTGTATCAAATGTGTTAAAGTAATTAATTATTTTATTATTACACATTGACCTTTGTACTAGTAAGTCTTTCTCTAATGACAATATCAATATTAGACATATTGAAGTAGTAATATAGAATAAAGCTACATAGCAGAATAAGGGCATTGCAGTTTTATGTTTTACAAAATGTGCTATTAGTATACAGTGAAATAATGG
The DNA here is from genome assembly GCA_037074705.1 of Zhengitettix transpicula. NCBI lineage: Eukaryota > Metazoa > Arthropoda > Insecta > Orthoptera > Tetrigidae > Zhengitettix > Zhengitettix transpicula. Next base: position 178,792,291 of record CM073591.1, on the reverse strand, counting down.
AAACTGAGACCACTCCATTAATTTCAAGGCCTGTTCAAAGTGGGCCTTTACCATGGGATCCACGAAGAAGTTGCATAGCTGGAGTATTGGTTCTGATCACATTGACATTAGAACGATTGGCATTTTATGCCTTGGTAGCTAATTTGTTTGTATTCTTAAGTCTTGGTGGATGGTCACCACGTGCTGCCATGACTGCTGTGCTGATGTTAGTTGGAGTTGCTCACTTTTCTGCTCTTGGAGGTGGCTGGCTCGCAGATGCATTAATTGGAAGATATTGGGCTATTGTCAGTGGGCTTGTCCTTTATGTAGTTGGTTTCTCGTTATTGGCTGTTACAGCTTCTGGTATTTTGTGTGGCAAAGATTCCTCTACTCCATTGTGTTTCTATGAAATATATGGATTGTTAATATGCATTGGAATTGCTGCGGGTACTGTAAGAGCAAACTTTCCATCATTTGGTGCAGAACAGGTAAATAGTTTACTTAATAACCATTTGAAATAAAATTTATTTCATAATCATGACTTTATTTAGTTAAATATTTGTGAATTTTAGTTCCGTCAACAGCTGCTGCAGTATTTTTTCACAATTTAAGCATTTGATCTATGCCTAATAAGTATTTACAGGTAGAGTAAATGTGCTACACAAAAAAAATAACACATAAAATTGTTTGGACTTGATTGAGTTATAGTATATATTCTGAAATCAGCTAGAGAACAAGAATTTCAAAGTTCTACTGGTATATACATATGCAAAATACCTGAAGAAAAGCAATGTTCTAAATGTAGAAATATCACATTCTACATAGTACTTTACATAACTTCGGATATTTTTTATTTGACTTAGGGGAAATATGTCTGTCAAGGGAACAAGCAGGAATAGGTTGAATCTAAACAAAAATATTCAAGAAGTATGAAAAGTAGAACTAAAGAAAACAATATCAAGTTATTGTATTTATCCAAGGTGGTAAATAGTCATAAATATATATTCTAAGAAACATATGTAAGAAGAAAGCAACAGCATTAGTAAAACTAAAGAAGCCATGTCAGTTAATAATTGATAAATCTATCAGGTAAATGTATAAACACAACCCAAATTATTTACAGCAGCCTTTAAAAAGTTCAAGAGCTAAATTATGTAGATGAGCAGTATGGATTAAAAAAACTCTTAATTCACAGAAATTTCAGAAGATGAAGATTATAAATAAAATATTAAAACACATTAATAAAATAAAAATTGGCATGGCATATTGCTCCTTTTTGGAACCTCTTCAGGTGCTAATATAAAAATTTTACTAGTCGTAATATCTAAAACTGTAAAGAACAAGATTTTATAACGTATAAATACAATATGTATAATACAATTGTGTGAAAATTTATTGAATATTACTAAAAATTTATTTATTGATTTATCAATACATAATTAAAATTTTGTGGAGAAAATGTCTAAAAGTGTGTGCAGCTGAAATGACTGTCAAGTACTAATAATGAGAAAGATAGCCGAATGATTAAATAAATACCACACAATATTTCTGGATAGATATTTTAAAAAAATACTTTTGATTGAATTTATTAAATTATATTTTTGACAAATTTGCTGGTTTTTTCATTTACAATTCAGTGAGATCTAATAAGATAACTATTATAAAGAAGTAATAGTGTACTTGAAACATAGTAGTGGTGGCATATTTAATTATTGAATTCGAGAAACAAATATTAAAATCAGAAAATTTGCCTGGCAAAATGATTTATCAGGCAAAGACATAAAATTATGTTTCAGTTTGATCTGATGACAGCTAATATAATGATAATGGGTATGTAAAGAATATAATGTCAAACAAATGTGAAGAAAACTTTCAACAATATAACTTTTTAAACAATAATAAGTAATTGAAAAATGTTTCTTACCACTGTGTATATCTTAAAGTGATTAGAAAAGAATTGTTATATTTATAATATGTTTAATTATGCTCATGAAACAAATCTTATATAAATAGAAATAACATAGTATTTAAATCTTTTCCCTTTTCATTAATAGTCTGTATCTTATTCCTTATTTTAGGTTAAGTATGGAGGAACAGATTCCCTGAGGAAGTTTTTTAACTGGTATTACTGGTGTGTGAATATAGGCAGTCTCCTTGGTGTGGGAGTATTGTCATATGTTGCATTAGATATGCCTCAAGGCTTTGTACATGCTTTCCTTGGAACAACCGGATGCCTAGTTTTGGCATTAGTGCTTTTTGCAGTTGGCAGACCAAACTATCTTGTACATCGCCCATCAGGTTCTGTACTTATGAATATTTTATGTATTCTTCGAGAAGGAATTGTTGGGCGTTGTAATCTACGCCATACTGCAAGTATACAAAGGTATGTCATAGAACTAATTTGTAAATTTAGTTTTTTCTCATTAACTGGACATTTACATGTCCATTTAGATAATTCAAGTAAACATTACTAAATTTTTAGATATTTTAGTAATACTATAAATTAATATATATATATAATGCATACTGTGTAGACCAAGGAACAGTGCCTATTCTCATTATTATAATTACTCTTGCCATAATGAATTTGTAGTAAATATATGTACATTTAAAGTAATTTACAAATTGAACAAGAAATATTTTCTGCTCACTTAATGATTAATATGTACATGCCAAATTTGGAACCTTGGCCGAGCCCAAACAAATCATCAATAATGGTTTATATATTAGTGAATGCAGATTTTCGTCTGTGAATCTGAGAATTTTGAGTTCTTGGCTTTATATAGTTTATAAATCTCTTTTTTTATACATAGAAAATGTATTTAATTACTAAAGATCAAAGGTTTTCCCAGTGAATAGAATTAAGAAAAGCTTCTCAGTTTTCCACCTGGTTTTCTATCTGTTGATAGAAGTTTGTCTTAATTTATTTCATTATTGGTATTTATGTTGGGGAACATAATGGTATTTCATATAATAATTTATTGAAAACTATTAATATAGAGCCTACATCAGTCTCACTTATTGAAAATTGCCAAACTATATTTTGATGATCTCATCTTGAAGATAGACTTAAATCAGTATAACTGAAGTTGCTATTTAATAAAATATATTAACATTGCTGTACACATTAACTCTACTATAAAGTAGATGAATAAAGGTCTGGTTGGACCGATTGAATCTGGGAAATCTAATATTTCTGTGATAAATTAACATTATCTCAATTGCTACTATCACACATGACATGGGCTAAGTGCAGGAAGCATCAAGGAGTCATTATGTGATGTTAAAACAATTCTTGTTATTACAGGGCTGTTCACTCATTCTTGTTTAGGTTAAAAATAATACTTCTGTTCATTTTAATTATTATAATATAAGTTAAGAACCATGTATGACTTGACACTTATCACTTCCTTTTCCCAAGGACCAATTGAAAATGACTGATCTAATCTAGTTTCCACAAAGACTACATAGGACAGATCAGTTTCACAATTGAGTTTTTAATATGTTTATAGTTTTAATTAATATTGTATTTAAAAATAATGTTGTGTATATTTTCCTACTTTAAAAAAAATGTAGTTCACCTGTCATTGAAAGGAGATCACACAGTACTCTACCTTCACCTACATGGCTTGATTATGCTAAGATACGCTATGGTGGAACACATCATGACACTGCTGTAGAAGACGTCAAGAGATTAGGAGCCATAATGCTGCTATTTCTGTGTCTTTCTCCTTATTGGCTTGTGTTTTTTCAGGTAAGTTGTTAATTTACAATTAATATTTTACATTTATTACATTAAATGTAACAAAGGTACTCACTTCCTTAAATTCAGAGTTCAAGCAATTATGAGTTTATCTAGCAAATATTTTAAAATGACAGTTCTGAATAATTTATATTTCATTTCTCTAGATATTAGTTATTATTTTTAAGCAAACAATATTTAATTTAAGACTTTTATTAATTTAAATTCATGATTGATATATTTAAAGATCAACAAACAAATCATTACTTAAAATTCTTTCAGATTGAGACTGGTTTTCAGGAGCAAGGAGTTCATTTGAAAATTGGATTTGGAAATGGAAGTGCTAAAGTTTTTAATGTAAGTAATGAATCATAATTATGTTTATACTTGATTTGGCATTCTATTTAAGATTCATCATTCCACATATTTCATTATATATACATACACACAACAGACAGGCACACATGTACACATACACACACAGACAGGCACACATGTACACATACACACACAGACAGGCACACATGTACACATACACACAAATAGGAGGACAATATGTGATGAAGAATGATCTAAAGATGGAAAAATGGTAGCAGGATTGGAGTAATGCAACAAACAGGAGATGGACACATTGTATAATACATGGTATAAAAGAATGGAGCTCAAGAAGGCACTGGGTGACAGACGGTTACCAGACTTAAATGCTCATGAGTCATGGTTCTTTCAAGCAATATAGGAAAAGATTTGGAATAGAGGAAGATGAAATATGCAAAATATGTGATGAAATAGAGGACATGGAACACACATTCTCCTGTTCTCGGTTCAAGGAGGAAAGAGGAAAGTTAACAAAAGAAGTTAGGATGGATATAGCACCAGAAAACCTAGCAACTATCATGTTAAGTTCACTGAAGAACTGGAATGAAGGATAATACTGGAATTAAGACTGATAGAAAAAGTGTACCATTGAACGAATGTTAAATCAGAATTGTAATACAATGATGAAAATAGATATTGTCTTAGAAAGGCTTGTAGTATAGTTAAAAGAACTGACATATTATTATAGTATTAGTTAAAAGTTAAAAATAAGAACCTGTAAATATCCCATGGATTGCCACATAGTTGTGGTGCTCCTTGAGAAGTAATGCCTGGCAGCATTTCCTCAAGGAGTATCTGAAGAAAAGGGAGGTAAAAGTCCTACAGTCACATGTAGTTCAGGCTTCATGGAATCTTTTGAAGATTCCCACTTACTTTTGTAAAAGTAAGAAGAAAAAAAACACTCACCAAAGAAGACAATCACAGAAAGACATGGAAATACAGCAAGTAACAAGTAAATAAGAAAATATAAAATCTATGGAAAAGTGGCAAACCCTAAGGGAAAGCTCAATGATAGGGAGATAGACATATCGGCTAATACCAACTGTCGACAGTTGGCATAAAGAAAACACAGCGAAGTAAATTGCTTCTTAACGCAAATGCTAACAGAACACAGGTGCTGTAGGGGGTACTGGCATACATTTAAGTTAGAGGAAGAACTGGAATGCTCACTGTGCCATGCCATGGAAGGTGAAGTGCATGTTAGTTTTGAATATTAAAGAAAATACATTTTGGCGGAGACTGTATTGTTTGCAGATAAAAGTGTTGGTTGTGATATATGGAACATATGACAGACTGTTGCCTATGGAATGATCTATTCACTATTTTGATCACAGTAATACTGACTGGTTTCCCTGGTAAAACTTCTTGGTCGTTGGTGATCATACTTGCTATTTGGCTGTGGGCCTGTAGATGGACTCCTATTGTCTTGTGCTCTACAAAAGAGTAAATTGTGTGTGTTTGTGAAAAGCAATTGTGTAATTAGATGCACAATGTGGCCTAATTGTCAATAGTTAAAAAATTCCATTTTAAAAAATTTTCCCTTTGGTAAATTGTATGGATGTGAAATTGATGATCGCTTGTAAATGGTATGTAGAGTTTATTTTAAATTTAGTAAAATTATTAATACATTGTCAACTTTGTGTAATTGTTGTACCCTAAAATTTCATTTCATTTTGTGTTTGTATTTTGGGGGATATTTTATAAGTTAAAACTTTTCTTTAAATTTTATGTATTATTTGGTAAAGTCCAATTGAACAATTTTCCAAGGCTCAAAAAAACACCTGGAGATAAGAGTTAAAATTCATGCTAATAGCCATGGCAAATAATATGTAAAATGTATATATAAGATTCATAATATGTTTTAAATAAATTCTTTAAAATTATATTAATCAAATTTCCGTTGTATTATTTGAAACGTATAATTGAAAGAATTTCTAATACAATCTTAATAAATTAAAAATTTTAACTAGTGAATTTAAATTGTACAAATTAAATATTTCATTAAATGAAAATAAACTGTAAAGAAAAATAAAATTTAAATTTCTTTAAATACTTCAAAATTAAATATTACATTAAATTTATTCCTAAATTTAATATCTTCAATTTCCGTAGTACATTGATGCTAAAACATGGGGTAAATTTAAATATTCAAGTTTAGTATTACAATATATATATAGATAGATAGATAGATAGATAGATAAGAAAGAGAGACAGAGAAGCCGAGTTATCTGAAATCAATAGTTTGTCCAGTCGGGCAGAATACTACAAATTTTCAAGGGTCTATGCGGTTTGTCAGGAGGGAAGATTTGATCTGCATGCTGGCTGGCCACAAATTCTTTTATTACTTATAATTCGTGCTCGGTCAGCATGTTTAACACTTAAGGAAAATATAACAAGGTCAAATTAATTAACTCATTTGGATAGCGATGCGATACGGGGAATCTGACTTACTTTAAATCAACAGTTGGTCCTCTCAGTCTGGGCACAAATAAATTTTCAAGTTTTGGGGGCCTGAGCCCCCTTCTTTAGGATAGTACGCCTGAAATATATTACAGCTGGCATGAATTGTCAAATATGATTTTCACATTCTTAACACATTGTTACTGAAAACATAATTTTTATAAAATAGTAATCTACAATGAGAACTATCTTGTGTTACCATACTTTAGCTGTAAATTAATTTTATAATTAGTATTTAAACTGAAATGTTCTAAATCTTGATGTAATTTATATATGAAATAAGATAGAAATTACTGGATGCAACTGGGAATCAAATACAGAGGAGTGGAAGAGCAAATGTGTACTGAGCAGTGGTCTTGGGTTCAATTCCCAGCTAATTTGATTATTTTTCTTCTTAATTATAAGTTAAATTTTATAAAGTTACAATTACACTGAATTATTTTTTATCTTATTTATTTGCAGATGCCAACAGCATGGCTTAGCTTATTTGACCAAGTTTTTATATTAGCTCTTATTCCACTCATGAACAGTGTCATTTATCCAACATTAGATCAGATGGGAATCAGAATAACACTACTGATACGCATTGGTAAGTTCAACGTGTACAAATCTGGTTTGGGTAATTATTTGGATAGTTTATAATAAAAAAATTAAAGTATTTATGTTGCTCTTAACTTTTTGAAAACATCATAATAATCACTAAATCTGGTAATAAATAATAAGAATTATTTTGTTATTCCAAAAGTGCCATGATGTTTGAACTACTGGGAGTTTGTTGAAGATATCAAGTAGTAGTATTTTTAAGAAGATATCTTTCAAATTTTACATATATATACTAAAAACTAATTACTGTTCAAACATATAAACAGAAAAAATTTAATTATATTAACTTTCCCATTTCCTCATCAGTAAAAGTATTTGATTTCTTGTTTGGCTGTAAAAGAAATATAGAGTAAACTTTTGTCTATGAATATGTTTCTTTTTTCAGCTAATCAATCCATTTTTTCACCTATTTATCTTTAATTGAGCTTTTAATAGATGTTAGTAATAATAAAATATATACTAAACACAAGTGAATATTTACATTTGTATCACTAGTACAAGAATTAGAGAAACAATACAAAATCTCACCACATACAAAGGAATCTACATTTGCTTAAATCCCCAAATAACTCAAAACCACCTAACACCAATGCCTCACATTTATAAATTTATCCTTCAGAATCACACAGCCAAGGCAAGGCTCTGGACTCAACATTCTCTAAAACATGCTGTCCATACTGGACACTCCTATGCGCATGAGTAAATGTGAATGTATTTAAGTAAGTTTGTATGCATATGTGTTAATGCTTGTGTGTGTAAGTATTTATGTTCATGTGTTTGTGTGTGAGCATATGCAGTTGTATACATTCCTGAAATTGTGTATGCATATGTAGTAAATCTAGTGTGCGGTTGTCAAAATAATTCAATTTGAAAGGAAAGAGAGACAGAGAGTGGCTGCCGAACCTTAAATCGATTGTTGGAGGCTGGGAGCCGGTAACATGATAAATTTTCAAGAGCCTTGAGAACAGTAGGTCTGAATAATGATATACATATTCTGACTATTGAAACAACTTATAAATAAACAACAGCCAATTTGAAGTCAGAAAAAAATTTATTTATTTATGGAAAATTAAAATACGTTTCGTCAATTACTTTGAGACCTTACACTTACATAATAAAGGTTGAAGTTAATACTACAAAACTAAACCAAACAATTAAATTAATTTTTTTAAATAAAGAAATTTTTCTTATAAATTTTATGTTAATAATTTAATTTTCTTCAATTTCTTTTTAAAAAAAACATCGTTTATTTTTCTATTATTAAAAAATTTCTTTTTTCTGACTTCAAATTGGCTGTTGTTTATTTATAAGTACGCCTGAATGTTTTGTATGATAGTCAAATTCTGGTACACCAGCCGTAAGACAACAACAATCTACACCCAACAAAGCTAACAATTCTCTCTCAAGGAAGGCTCACAACAATGGAAAAGTAATGGAATAGTACATACATACACACGAACTATAAGTGGAAGGTGAAAAGTAAAAAGAGGTGAGATTAGGGAAAGAATTAATCATTATTATTATTATTATTATTACAATAATTACCATAATCATATTATATTAATACGATGATATAATTATTACAATAATATTTATATTTGAGGACTAGCAGGATGCCTGGTATTTCCCAGGTATTTATTTACGTTAGCGTGGGAAAGTATTTAATTCCAAGTTAATCTCTTGGTCAACATGTGAGTTAACTGGCAGCATCCAATTTTTTAATATTTACATTTCATGCTCCCTATGCAAACCAAGATATCATTATGTTAATTTAATCATAATGGGTATAATAGGTCACTGTGCCTTTATCCAGTCAAGACAGTTTAAGACAGTCAAAAATACCTAATAGAGTGTACTCCCTGTACCCTGAAAATGCCTAAAACACTCCCATACCATAATAAAGTTATTCAATATCGTTGGTACCATGTAAAAATCATAAATATTTCAGGTACCTTCAAAAATAAAATAAAAATACAATTACAATAAAAATGTAAAAAATACTCCCAGTATCTTAAGTGATTAATAAATACTCTTGGTACCCCAAGACTGTAAAAGTGTTACTATTATCTTAAGAGAGTTAAAGACACTTATGGTACATTTACAGAATTCAAAATAATCAAGGTACTATATAGATTATAAAATATTCTCACTACAGTAATAGAGTCAAAAATTCTTTCAGTACCTAAAAGAGTAACTTATATTCCCGGAACACTAAGAATCAAAATTTCATAGACATAGACACATAGGGGCACTGCCTGGAGTGCCGCACTCTGGGGAGGTGACATCTCCAGAAATATCAAAATTAAATGAACATGTGACTGCCTGGACCAATCACATTTTATTGGTCCAGGAAAGATCAACCTTAAATGATTGAGAATATCGAGATTTTAACATGAAGGGACAGACGAAAAGCTGGAACGTGCTGTCGCCTGAATCAGAGCAATTTTGGGCGAAAAATACAGTGAGTGTGACTAGTCCACAGATGCAATGACAGTCACAGATGCATGCAAGGTAGCTGTCATGTGTCTGAATCCTTGACGTGCCTAGAAGGGTATCAAAGTCCAGGGTTAACCTGAGAATTAAGGATCTCATTGTTTTCCGGCTGGTGAAACCTGTTAATTTGTATATATTGGTGCATGTTAAATTTCATAGTAATTAATAAATTTCTTTAAACAATCCCTTGATTTTTTCAGTTATAAACCCACCCATTACAACTCTGTTCACAAACTGAGAAAAATTCCTTACGATACATAGAGAGTGTCAAAAAGGCCCCCAGTACCTTTAGAGAACCAAAAATACTCTGGCTAACTTAAGAGAGTGTAAATTAATACTGTAGCCTAAGAGATCCAAAACTACTTTCAGGATCTTAAGAGAGTCATAAATATTCCCATTACGATAAGAGGGTCAAAATTACTTAAAGAAAGCTGTCAAGTTTAAGAAATACTGTTGGTAAATTAAGAAAATCAAAAATACTCCCAGTAACCCAAGAGTGTTAAAATAGTGCCGGTAGCATAAAAGAGTCATAAATATTCCTGGTACCAAGTTATTATTAAAATTACTTCTGGTCCTTAAGAGTAAAGAACAATCCCAGTTCATAAAGAGAAAAAATATATGATTGATACTCTCAAAGAGGTAAAAATATTCCTTGTACCTTAAGTAACTGTAAAATAAAAATAGTATCTTAAGAGTCTAAAATACTCTCTGTACACTGAAAGAGAGTAAAAAATATTCCCGGTATCCAAAAATCAGAACTACTCTAGCCACCTTAAAAGTAATAATTACTCCTTGTACAGTAAGAGAGTATACTAAATGTGTAAAAAATATTTTCAGTAACTTATGTGAGAAAGAAATATATACAATACGTAAAGACAGTAAAAAATATACCTTGTACCCAAAGAAAGTGAAAGATACTCGCCACTACCACCCTTATTAGTGTTTTACCCAACCTGTATTATCCCTGATCATAAGTAACATATGTACAAAATTTGGTAAAATTTTTCTCATTTTCGTTCAGCCCTACTCCTATGGCCTGAATTCTGAGTTAAAGGCATGTTGAATGTCAGAATTAAACTAAGTGACTACCACAAATACAGCATAACCAGCGAGTTGAATGTCAGAATTAAACTCAGAAACTCTACATTTCTGAATTCAACCCCAATCTTGGTATTTTCCACATTATTTTTATGTAACGTCTCTCTACCCCTCCACCTGTAAAAGTGCTTCCCTCCTAAGGTAAAAGGGGTTGAAATAATACACAACAATATCAGGAGAAGTGGTCAATCTCATTGACCTCCACCCATAATGGTGGTTCGCTCCCATGCCAAAAGGGGTTGAGATAATTATACAAACAACATTGGAAGAAACACTATCAATCTTATTAACCCCTAAAAAAATCTTTCTATACAAATATAAGCTTTTTCAGCACATTAATAGTGTTTTGTTTCTGGCTCATAAGGTACGTGCAAAATTTTGTCAATATTGCTCCATGTGTAAATTTTTTATTATCTTTGTGTGTTGGTTTCTGTTTAGTTAAAGGTTGTATTTCTTTATTCCGGACAATGCCGGGCACTCAGCTAGTTATGTTAATAATATTTAAACCTTTCCCCAATCACATTAACTTTTCGCTTACTTTTCTTAATTTTTTACCTTCTACTTCTAGTCTGTGTGTATATTAGGCATGTATGTACAGTTTTATTCCATTTTTGTTACCTTTCCTTGAGATAGATAGATAGAGAGAGAGAGAGAGAGAAATAGTTTTTGGCTGTTGTTTGTTGGTGTCTAAATTCTGGTGTGCCAGGGTTTTAATTTGGAAATTCATGCCCAGCTGGCACACAGTTCAGTTCTATCCTGAAGAATGGAGCTCAGGCCCTTGGAAATCTGAATATTTATTTCCTCCTGTCTTAAGTGACAATGCCAAACTTCAATTTCTGGAAACCCACCTTTCCTATTTCCTTTTCATAAAATTTGTTTTCATTTTCTGAGAAAGTCACATCCTTACCCACTTTATATATGTAACATTTAAGGAAAAAGTGTGATGAGGTCAAATAAAATAACACATTTAAACAAGAAATAGAGATTTTTGGTAAAATAAAAAAAAAACACAATCTAAGGTTATTATAAAGAAAACAACATTTAAGGTGCATCATAGTGCAAAAATATACCGCTCGACCCCGAATACAAAACTTCTCAGTGGCTTGTTCCAAAAATTAACTATTTAAAATATTTACCAAGGGAAAATACTTTTGGGTTAGAAATGATAAATTATTCTGTGTTAAAAAGTAGACACAATTGGAAATTATGTAGACTGAATTAGAAATGTAGCATATTGTGTGTGAGATCAGAGTATTGGTAACACTATCACAGATGTAGTTTTATTATTTTACATAATTATCCTAGTAAAAATGGTAGTTTGGTGTGATGTAGCACATAACTTAAAAAACTCTCAAGCCTCCACTGATTCTACTATATCTTTCACTACTGAAGGTGTATCTAATTTTGTTTACAGCTTTAGGAATGGCATTCAGTCTCTCAGCTGCTCTCGCTGCTGGTTTTCTTGAGTTTTTCTCAGTTAAACGTTGGCAAGAAGGGTAAGTGAAACATATAGTTTTCTGTAAGTTTTGTTTTTATTGAATGTATGATGAAATTATTGTTTCTGATCTAACATCTAAATTGAATAGGTACTAAATATAGTATATAAATATGTAACTCAATATAGTAAAGAGGCCAAAAGCAGACAAATTATAATTAATTTAACAATGTTTCACTACTAAGTATCAGTGATATAAAGTAGTAAGAGGCTGAAAACAGAGAAATTCTCATTTAATTTATTTAATAATGTATCGTTCCTAATATTTACCCTCATCATGTTTGTAAAGAAAGACAAAATTGTAGATATACATGTACAATGTTATTAGCTGATAGTCCCAGATTATAAAAATAGTTGAAATGAGAAAGATAAATAGTAGTAATTAAGTAAGAGTGATGGTTTAAATCATATTAAATTATAATTTAAGTATTTATATTTGGCCTTTTTAGTAATTTCTATGTAGACGAAAATCAGTATTATATCAGTGAAATAATAAGTAAACGAGAACACAAAACACAACTTCCAAAAATATTAAAATTTGCTGCAATTGCAATGCTGTTACGCATTATCTAATTACATATTTCATATGTCAAATAACTCAATACAAAACAAATTATTAGGTTTTTGTCCGTGTTTGTATTTAAATAGAAAGCAGTGACTGTAAGTTTACAATTTTAATTGAAGTGATATAAAATACTGTTCCTTTCAAGCTTTCTATACAAAATTTTATTTATGTGCATAACTATATATGACCAGTTAATGAACTTTGTATTTCAGTGCGTAAAATTTCCTACAAGTTTTTATAGAAGTTTGTTGCGATTTCCAAAAATCTATGAAAGTTGTAAGGTTAATTTAAATTATTAGCAGCCTTCAGAAGGTAGTACACTGTTTCATTCAAATAAGTGATTTTTACTCTTATTTTGAATTTGTTTAAATGAAAAAGTGTTACAGGATTTTAAAAGTTAAGTAACATTTGGCTTAAACATTACTTCACAAAGTGCTAATTTCTTTAGCAGACTTGCCAGAATCATCATAAACTTTATAGGATTAAGCAACTTTCATTGGAATGGTTTACAAATTTTGAATAATTTTCAAAGGCGTGGTCTGCGCTTACCTGCCTGTTGTAACCTGAAATTATAAATTTAGTAATGAAGTGTTTTGAAAGATATTAATGGAAAATATGGCAAAAGTAAGTTTTATATAATTTTATACAAAAAAAAATTAACATGTGTTTAAATATATTTTCCTTCCAATGAAGGACCAAATTTGAGACGAAACATCTTAATAATATATTTTTATTGTATTAATTTCTTTGTCAATTATTAATTTTGTCAAACTTATGGCCAGTTTATTTATTAACTGTAATATTAACATATGCCAGATAATTATAATTATTAAAATATTTTGGGCATATACATGGAAATTAAGACACATGTGCATTTAACTTGAAATATAATGGCCCAGGTAAATTTTGTGTGGCACCTCTATTGCAGAAACACTATTTCAACAGTAAATATATTGATAAAACATGAGTCATTAGAAGAAGTAACATATGCTGCATTGAGTCATCTAATTATTTTTATACAATTTCAAACAAAAATATGGAACTCAACTCTATAGAAATATGGTAACAAAATGATAAAATATGTCAAGATGACAGTTCAAAATTATTAGGATTGTTGATAGTAAATTAAAGTGGAAAATTCATATTAATAAACTGGTAACCAAATTAAGCTCAGCCACATATACTGTTAAAATAATGTCAAAATGCAGTGATCTGAAGATCAGAAAGTTAGTTTACTTTATCAGAGAGTGACGGTTTTCCCAGTGTATTTGCTGCTTGTGTGATTTTTGGGCTTCCAACCAGGTGATACTGTTATAGTTTTCCAGAAAGTATTTTGTGGTATTTATTTAACATTTGAGTGAGAATTTCAATGAGTGGTGATATAATAATTAAAAGCTTATTAATTTTTTGACATAGAATATCTATTGAACTTATTGGGTTGCACGTCATTGCTTCCACATAAGTTTTTTGCAGTTCCTGATTTGCATTGAGCTTAATTTCTGGACCTGTATTGTCTGGAGTACTTTCTCTTGGTGGTAGACTGGTCATGGGTTTAGGAACTCACAACTTTGTTGAGACAACTTGTAGTTGCTTGTGAATGGGCAGGCCCTGTAGTTAGAAGTGTGTTGTTCCTTACAATTGACACAAATTGATAGTATAATTTTTTGTTTCGCATATTTTTCACACTTAACACATCTAGGCAGGTTGTTACAATAGTATTTTTGTTAGCTCATGCTTGACATTTTAAGCACTTTACTATTGTATGACTTTGTTTGGGGAGTTTGACTTAATTTTGCATTAATATAGTGTTATGAGTGAATAAATTGTTTCATTATTAGGATTTGGAGCGAGATTGAGAAAGAATAGTGGTAGTGCAATTTTTGTCACATGGTGGTGAACAGGAATCATCTATACAGCGTTGTAACCTAGTTCTTTCAATTCACTTATTAATGCATTTATGTAACTGCTAGGGTGTAGTATCCAAAGAACAACTAAGAAGTTATGATTGGTTTTGATTTGAAATGTATGATATTGATTGTCATTATTTTGTAGATATGCTACGATCTTCTGATAATCTTCAACAATATCATCTATGTTATTCTTCAATTTGCCATTCACTGTATTGTACTGAAAAGGGGCCACACATATTGATTTTAATTGTTTATGAGAATGTTAATATTTTTAGATTACTTATGAATATAAGTGGTGGTCTGATGGGCTGAGATTCTGTAGTGGTAGATTTCTGAAATATGTTGTATTATTAAATAAAATATACTTAAAAATTGTCTTCTTTTAGGCTGTCTATTCCTTTTGTTTTTAAATTATTTTAAAAATTATGCATAATTAGACAAAAAAATTAGATCAGAAAATGTCAAGGAATTGAGCAGTGTTGGACAAAATGTATAAGCTTAAAAGAAAGGACTTCAAATTTAAAAATTCTTTCCCCAAAAGTTAAATATTATAATATAGACATTTGAAACTACCCTCATACTGATGCACTAAAATCACGATTACAGTCATTCAAGTGAATAAATCAGACATAAAAAGCAAAAATAGTAATTTTTATTTGTCCTTTTATGAGATATAATTAAAATATATATTTTTTCTAAGTTGTACTTTGTTCATAGGTACGCTATTCAACAGGTGATTCACAATACTACATACAATGCAAGTGACATTTCTCTTCTTTGGCAGATTCCACAATACTGCCTTGTTGGGAGTGCTGAAGTGTTTGCTGGTGTTGCAGGTTAGTCTTATAAGAAAAACCAATATTCTTTATCCTCTTCAAAGTTTTGTATAATTACTTTTATTTTTACCAGGATTGGAATTTGCATATTCTGCTGCACCACGACCACTTCAAGGTGTTGCTATGGGACTTTTTTCTGCTATGGAAGGAGTAAATTCATTATTGGGAACTGCCCTTATATCTGCTCTGTCTCCAGTCTGGATTAGACAGGATTCTCAACATTTTCATGGTCATTTGGACTACTACTTCTTTTTGTTGTCAGGCATCCAGGGTCTTGCTTTAGCTTTATACATTATTTGGTTGTGTGTCAAACATAAAAATGGAAATTCTTCTGGTTCTGTTTATAGTCCTTCAGCTTGAATCAGTCAGTTTAATTCTTTGTAACAATTCTGTATAATTACAAACATTTTATTTCTTTATAATGATATTTATGAATATACAACAAGAGATATGTGACAAATATATTCAGAGAATGTATTTTTTTGAAGACTGAGTAACTATCAATTGGATTACATAGAATGCATATATTTTTGAAGTAATATAATATATTTTCATTTTCGTTATTAATCTCACCATAAGAAAAATGGCAATATAATTTAACCTGTTTAGTTTAGTCATAAAAGCTGTGATATAATTTGTGATATTTATACAATTGATTGTTTTGTTCAGTGATGTATTATTAATGATAATATCTTAATGTTATAAAGAGTATGTTTGTGTTTCATTCTGAAAGTTAATCAAAAATATTTTTTTTGTATATTTTAAAATTTAAGAAATGTATAAATTCATTCATTGACAATACTATACTGACATGAAAAATGATAGGAAACTTGACTTGTATAATTGATCAAGTTTTGTGGTGTTTTATAAGAAGTATGTGCATGGTGAATATAATTTTTGTATTTACTCTAACTTTGTGTTTTAAAACCTAAATTGTGATTTAAACCATTAAAAATTTAAGAACCCAAATAATTTGTGAATTAATATACTACTTTAACTGTGGTGACAAATGTCAAATAGAAGAAACATTTCTTCTTTACAGATAAGCTGTTTCTCTTTCTAGTCTATATCAATTATTTTGACAGTGTAATGAAATTTTTATATAGGGAAGTAAGGATCATGTGCTATTCTCAAACTAATTCATGTGTACAGTATAAAGAGGCAAGATAGATGATGGCTTACTTGATGTTAGTGCTGTTGCCTCCATGTTCGACAAGAAACATTCATTCGACTAGCCACTTTTGTCAAGAAAGTTTTGCACATCTTGCTAGCCATAATCAAATAACTTTTTTTTTTTTAAGATGGAGGTTTATGTTAAGGATAATGTGGGGTAGTGGGGAAAGATTGCAAGCACAAAATTTGATCATTCCTTTTATTATACATCAGCACAAGTATCACATTTACAGAGTTTCATATCCATAATCCAGTACTAATTTTGATTTATATATCCATTAAGCTTAAAAACCTTAAACAAAACCTAATTACCATTTCCTTTTTGTATTATATAAATTAACTTTAAGTTTTAAAATAAATTGGTTTCACTTTTGTTAATTAAAATTATATAATTTGTTCAAATCACTTCTGTAGCCATATTCTATCATGAAGGTAATGTGAATTGGTTGTGTTAATATTAATATCTAAAACATAATTGTGGTAATTGGTTTAGTGATATACACTATCTTATTTTCAAGTATGGTATGGTACAAAATAGAATTAGATAAGTATGTAGGAATTTTGTACTGAATGTTATATGGGGAACTTGCAAAATATCTCAAACTTTCAGTATAAAAAATACTTGTGTAAAAATCAATTATTTTTTTAAAATTACCAAGTAGCATACATTTGCTTATACTGTTGCAATGAATTTATTTGGCTTACATTTTAAGTTTCATGGTGCATTAAATATATTTCTTGTGCAAATGATGTTAAACTAATTGCAAAAAAAGTTTCACATGATACAAACAGTTGTTTAACCTGTTTCAACTTGATATAAATTGTGCAGTAATTTGTCTATGTATTTTCAACAATAACAATAAAATAACTAATGTAAATAACTTTAATACTCAACATTTAAGAAGTCAGTTGTTCAACAATTTGACTCAATTTCTAAGCTTCTATTCTTTATGGTGTTATCATTGACATAAATTCAAGATTAAAGTTGTGCAGAAACTATTTAAACTTTACACAGTATTTTGAGAGAAGAATGATGGAATGTAATCTTCTGTCAACCAAACGTTGAATCATTTTTATAAATATATTCTTATGTGATTCTTGATAGTAAAACGGTGAACAAAAGTCAGCAAACTGAATAATATGTAGCTACTGTTACAAGAGATTTGTTAATTTCAAGAAGTTAAAATGTTGCTGAAGATGAGTTGTTTGTTTCTTCAGACATTATAAGGAAGTGTCATAGAAAGTAATAAAGACCCATGTTACCCAGCTTACATACACTTTAAATCAACTCTGCAATGTCAACAACCAAATAGTTCTCTGTCAAATGAGATAACACTTGCAAATTTAATTTTTGAATTTCAAATTCAGTGTTTCCACAACCAGTTAAGCTACATATGCACACATTCGCACAGGTCAGCCAGCATGATAATCAGTCCTGTTCTGTCCTAAGGCCCTCGAAAATTTGACATGTTATGGTGACACCAACTGTTGATTTAAGGTAAGTTGACTGCTCTCTGTCCTGTCCAATTGAGTTAATTGATGGTGTGTTTGATATGGGTAGGCAATAGAGAGGGAGACATGTAGCTGATCTGAAAGTTGAGAATGGTCACCATAACAGACAGAATACATTATTCAAATTTTCAGAGATGTTAATCTCTTTCCTCAGGAGGCAGATTGCCCTCTACACCTGTTACCTAACTGCAACATGTTAAATTTAGACATATCTGGGGCTGACTTTTAGAAATATCTGTCATATCCATGATTCTTTATCTTTATTTATAATTTTTTAATCTTTTACACACACATAAAAGACCAATCAAAGCAGTGAACTTGCCAAGATTGTTATCACTGCTTATTTAGATTTTTTGTTTTGTCAAATTAGTAGTTAATTTGTTGTTATGAATATAATTAATGTAACAATCATAAGTCAGAAATGTTGAAATAAATTTACATATAATGCACCAAATGTTTCTTCCTTATGATCAGGCACCTCTTCAGTTGCATATAATTAACAAAATATGATTAGAATGGATATAATCCATAATAATCAAATTTTATACTGCTTCCAACAAAATTCCCTGACTATATCCATTCTATTTAAATTTTGTTAATTATATGCTACTGAAGAGATCCCTGATAATAGGGAGGAAACGTTTTGGTCTTATATGTAAACTTATGACCATGTTACATTATTTATGTTCATATTAATTAAGTCAGATTAATTTTCCAATTTATTAATTTTGTTATTGTCATTGTATTTCATGTTTGTTGCACTTTAGATTACTATCATCTTATTTGCCATTGAAGCATTATTTTTATTCTTATTTATTTATATATATTTCCTGATCTGCAAAGAAACCAATCAATTTATTTTCGAATTTCAGTTGCATTTATGACAAATGCCTGTGTTTTGTTTGAATAGATCTGCATTTCTAGTAGTTGAACTATTTGTAAGTTTTCTGTTGTTTATACCCTTATAAATTTAATTCCTAATCCAGTAAAAAATGCTAACTTTGCACAGGTCTCACAATGCATATTATTAAAATACAAATGATTTAAAAAAATGGACACTTTTGGAAATAATTAAAACTTTTACTAATAACTAAAATCATAAATGCACTACTCTTGGTGAGAGATATACCAGTCGCTCACAAACAGTGTGATAAAGGGTGATTAATTGATACAATTTGCCATGAATAAGTAAATACATAGACTCCAAACTCTTTATTAAACAGTTTCTACAGGAACAACTAAATATAATTATAAACAAATGTATATCATCATACAAATTAAGGAGAGATTAAAATCATTTAAGGTTAATGCAACAAAAAAAACTGGCGTAATTACCACAGTTGATTGGATTATAATGAAATTTATAAAATATAGTAATAATATTACATATGTATTATATAACTTTCTTTGTTCTAAAACTGTAATTCAGTAAAACCTTATATAACACTGGCCAAAAAATAATTATACATCACAGTCATTTATATGTAAAACATTTAAAACTCCCAAATATCCAACCCAAGAAATTATTACAGCTCATTCTACATATTTTGAGCAACAACCAAGTATTTTACTGAATTACGTGACGAATATAATCAGGTTTTGCGGCATCAGTTAGTTCTTTAGCATACATTTCCAATCGCTGTGTTGTCTAGACGTGAAAGAATCAAATAATTAGTAACAAATTTGTCAATTTAAAAATAAAACAGATTATTTTAAGCTTACTTACTCTGAACCCCCACTCATCCTTAACTTGTCTACATTGATTAAGATCTAATTCTGCTACAAGAAGACCATCCTTCGAGCGTGACAGACCCTTAAACAAGTAAGGTAGAATTTGGCACTTATTTGTTGTAAAATTGCACTTTATAAAGACAGCCATAAATAATTACAGTTGGGTTCTTGAGGGTGGAGTAAAATGTGTTAAGGAGTTGTTACTAGTTGATTATTATTAATTATCTTAATTGCACCTAACAATTTTTCAATATAAAATATGTTTTTGTACTATTAAGATGTGGAAATCTATATTTAGTTAAACTGAGAAATGACATTTATGCTTTTAATTTAATAAAATGATTAATTAGGGATTATTAGGCAATGTTTGTAAAAAATTGTGTTGTTTGAGCTTCAAAATTACAAAGTTATTTCAAAGGAAATAACAAATTTCAAAAATTTACTATTTAATTCATTGTTATCAGTTGCCCAGGTATTTATTTAAATTAGCCGAGAGAAGAAATTGATTCTTGGTAAACATTTCATTTAAGCAGAATCAATAGTTTCATTGTTTGGAATATTTCCTCTCGGCAAATAATTTCAAATAAACCAGGATGATGACTGACTGTACTTTAACAACTCGGGAATTCTCCTACTACATGAAATAAGAGTCTCTAAATAAATCCCACAGAATTAAATGTGAAAAACACTCTCGAATTTAATTACTCCCCGTACCTTACAGGAGTAAAAAAAAATATTTAACTACACAGAGGCAAAAACATAATTGGTACCCTAAGAAAATCAAAAATACACCCATTACCTTAAGAGGGTCTATTTTAGTCAACATCCACGACGAGGATCATAAAATTATCATTAATCACTATTGTTAACGCGATAATTAAACTCGACGACTCCTACAACCAGAGAATCGACACCAATCTCGGCCATTTTTTGCGTTATTATTTTTGTAAACCCATTCCACGAGATTGTCCCTCCCTTGCCTTTTGGAGTTAATATTAGACACTTAAATAACTACAATAACACTATCTAATTTGGCGACCCCGAAAACGTTTTATTCGACGCTAATAATGGCTGTTTATGAATGTTTTTAAATGCATCTCCAACCCTAGAGGTTGTAGGCGTGTGTAAATCCCTTGGTGTTTGTTCCTGGATCGTAAGTAGCAAGTGTATAAAGTTTGGTTTGAAATGTTCTACACGGAAATTTATTTCGTCTCCTTCCATCCCCATTCCTAGGGGGAATTTACCAGTATGGTAAATGTCAGAATTAAAGTTAGTGACTTCCAGGAGCCCAATCTCGGTTGTTACTTGTTATTTTTATGCACCGCCTCTCCACCCTCCCTTCGTGGCGCTGTCTTCCCATGCTGAAATGAATTGCAATTAAACGTAAAAAAACATGTGGAGAGAAACTATTAATGTCATCGACCCCGAAAACTAATTATTCGACGCTAAAATTGTCAACAGAAACCTTCGCTGCAACTCACTGAAGATTCTTCGGAATCGGATGAATAGTTTAGGAATGCATAGGAGATACACATTCATTTATATATTATAGAGATTTAAAATGTGTAATGATATGTTTTATTTAAATTGTTTCTTTAATTTTTTTGAGGCTGAGCTTTGTAAATAGCATTGTTTGGCGCAAGAATGCAGAGACTATAATGGTTGCTATGAATTGTTGTCGAAAAAGCGTATATAAGACGCTCAGGACTTTCCAGCAGCCTCCTAAACTGGCCGAGGCACGGAGCAGGAAATGCTACGTCCCCACAGCAATCCCCTCTCCCGCCATCAGAAGGGCGTGGGAGATGTACCAAATGCCCAACCTACCTGATGCAGGTTTTCCCTGCATCACTTTTAGGTGAATTACCGGGTAGGATCCTTAAACCATAACCCGGGGGCCCTAGTTAATGCTTGGCTACTTTCCTCTACCCTTCCGCATCACTATTTCAGATCCCTTCCTATGATATTAAAGGGGAGTTGCCACCATGTGGATTACCCTCATGTAGCCTGTTACCACCAAACCAATTAGCAGAAAAACAGTCAGAAAGCAGTGTGTTGTTTTGGAGGGCCTGGCAATGGTAGTAGTCCGAGCGCGAGTCTCTGTTGGTCAAATTCACAGTATGGGCTGAATATCATCATTTTTTCTATTAAAGATTTTCTACAACAAAACTGAATGTGACCATACGTTCGTCATAATTTAAGATGCGTAGCAGTGAACATTGATCGCTGCCATAATTAGCAAAGTGTAAAGTGAGACGACAATAAAAGCAGTCCTATTAATAAAAATATGTTCTATAAAAATTAAAATAATCACGAGTGCACAAACAGGTACCAGACAGCTCTAAATAAATGGTGTGTAAAAAAAACTTTCTTTTGTATTCCTTTACGTAAATATCGTTTAGCGCCAGATTTCTATAACTTTGTAAGATATTTCTATAGTTTTATCAGATTTCTATAGTTCTTGTTATTGTTAAAGTCTTTGTATGAACTTTTGTTATTGTAAATTAAATTCATTTTTGCTTTTGTAACTTGGTAAAATTTTCAAATCACTGTCTTTATTAGAGACCCTATAAGCGGTCCTAAAATTTAGATTCTCATGAAAGCTGAGGCATTTACTTAAAAATTAAAATGTAAAGTCAACGTAAATCAAAAATGTCAATTAAATAATATTGGTTATCTCTTTAAAAATTTTGGTTTTGTATCAACGTAAAATCCCGAAAACTTCCTTCCTTTATTTCCTTTCACATTTTGTATTACATAATTTGACTGTCCTAATGTGTTGTCCGTTCCTTTGTTTTATTTAATTTGAATACTACATTTGTCGCTACAATGTGGTACTTCGTTTCATTTTTATATTGAATACTACAATATATATATATATATAAAGATTTATACTAACTGAAGTTCTACTTCCGTCAGGTGCTGCTATATAACTTGATCCATAGTATTTGCCTGAGGTATTATGAGCTGGTTTCCCATCAGCTGATGTAAAGTCATTAGGAAATGTCTCTACTCCAACTCTATTAATGGCACAAGTAAAATAATGGTTGGCAATAGCAGCATTACGAGCTTCCAGTCCCCATAATGGTTCACTGCAACAAATTGAACAAAATTTCTGATGGTTTATATATAATTATATTCCAACATTAATCTTGGAATATAAAACTATACTAAATAATTAGACTACAAAGGTTAAAAATGTTCATTTAATATTTTCAGTCAGTTTCAAAAGCTCTTTTTGTTACAATGTAAAGTAAGCATGTTTATAAAATGAAGAAGTCTTTTAAATGCAAAATAAAGTGCTGAATTGCTTTTGTCAGATGATAAAAAAAAAGTAAGAGCTACAAGAACACCACACAAACCAGGTGACTAATTCTAAAGTAAAGCTAAAACGAATTTATACACAAAGATAATTTTAATATGAAGTGTTTCCTATATAATTATTGAATAGTTCCTAGTGTCCATATCTAAAGTATCAGCATTTTGCTAATCAAATCAGTAAAGGGTGCATGACTTCTAGATATACTGTCTCTCCAATATTTTCAAGTATAATGTCCTCATTATTGGATTGGATTTTGCAAGTGTCAAAAAGAGACGATTTTAACCATGAACTTTGTTTCAATGACTCTACTTATTTAAAATGAAAAAAATTACGTCTGATTGAAAATAATGAATAAGAAAGATAGCGAATACAGACAAAAAAATGATAATCTAAATACCACACAACGTTTCTGGTATCCTTGTACCTTTCAACAGGTGTTAAGAAGAGCCTAGAACGACACAACTGCACTCTTCAGTTGACAAATCTCAAAAGCGACGAAAACGCAACGACAATGGTAGAGCCGAAGGGTTAGCGTAACAATAAGGGAGCAACGGCAAAGAGAAAACAGAAGGTTTAACGTAATAATAAGGGATCATAGCAATTATTGAGTTTCATAGTGTCTGTTTGTACATTAATAGCTGTGATGTTTTATTTAATGTGAAGCATCTCTGAAATGACGCCACTGTGACGACTATCTTTTTTGACTCAGGCGTGTAATGAGCAACTCCCTTTTTCACAATAGAGCTGAGAAAAAACTCACCTTCCGAGAGAGGAAGCGTATCACAGCACGTGGCGCGAACTTTACGACATTTTTCACGCAACTGGACACTACAACGTGAGTTTACGTACTACCTGCGATGCTCGGTCTGTCAGGGAATCCCACTCTACCACCCAGTACCTCAAGAAATAAAAATCTCAGCCCGTCATTGTCGCACACTTACATTCTGAACATGTCGCGTACCTCTCCAGCTATACAACTGTTCACTGTATGCCATTATGTGCTGTTACTTTTCGGTTTCAGTGGTGGTGTTTACCGTTCCAGTCTCCCACACTTATTAATGTGCTTCCTAGTGTTTTAAAATAATATTCGTAATCTGTCCGTTCTTTATTATATTTTAGCGGGCAATAAGCTGCCGATATATTTAGTTTTCTTGTAAATGTTTCGAGTCTCTTCTGTCGCATGTATTCCATGATTCGTGATGTTTGATATTCTCTCGTATTATGATTGCAGTTTCCCCGTGTGCAGTATCATCTGGGTGTCTAGAATTGTATATTCGAAAATTTGGTATTTTCGGGTGACATTTCTGAGTGAAGTGCGTTTCTGACACTAGCATCAAATGGGTATTATTTTGAAAGAAAAATTTGTCTTCTTGTGCGTGTAGACAAAAGTCGCTGGCGTTCCATGCAACAATTTCCACTAATTGAGCCACTAAGACATGAGAGGGTATTGCGCATGCTCACTCCATCCATTGTTGCAGCAGGAGTTCTGATTGGACGCCGCGGCATTGTCGTTGATATTTCAGATACGTGACTGTTAACATGTGTTCGTCTTAGTTTCAGCTCACGCAAAATTGTACACTAATCAGATAAAAATAATCGTATCGTAATAAAGAGTTTTACACGCAACATAATATCTTCAAGGCTGGTTTCCGGGGACAGAGGTTTAAAACCGAGGCTTGTTCCCGGAAAACGGCGATGGACGGCCACCTAGTCAGAATTCTTCAAAACCTTAAATAATCCAGAAGAATAATCAAATCTCCGAATCGTTAAATTTTCTAATCCGTTTAATTTGATACTAATGTCATACTTGTATTGTATTAATAATTAAAGTTGAAGATTTCTGAAACTTGTTGAGGGTATCTGTAATCAGCACGTCTGTGCTCATGTGCTACAGTACATAACTAAATTTAGGAAGAAAGAATTTTTCTTAATTTTAAGAACATCTATAATACATTGTAATAATCAACAGGAAAGCTTTATTTGATTTAAAGAATTTTCCTCACGTTGAAGCGCCATTTATGTAATAAATTAAATGGAAGGCGTTAATTAAAAGAAATAATAATCAAAATTAACAAACATAATATTTATTTATTTTGTGGCAATAAAGATAATTACAACAAAATTTGAGATCTTTCTCTCTCTCAGGGCCTCTACTGGGTTTGATAATGGACACAACAAATTGATTTAAAAATCTTATTAACAAACAGTTTAAAATTAACCTGAACAATATGTCGCTAGAATGAAAGAAATTTAAAAGTAAAGAAATTAACTCTGATTGACAATTTAAAAGAGAACGAAATCTGACATCCTCTAATTAGCGTTTACAATTAATCATTAGTTTTGGTTTTGTTACTTACATCTGTCCAGCTGGTACCAGCATTCTTTTTGGTTTCGGAAGTACACTATTGCAAAATTATACACTGATTCTAAACATCAACTCACAGATTTTACACTATTGAAGTCAAAATTGATAGGCTCCCAGGAACTCTGATGATCCTCCTGAATGTCAGCTATCTGATGTCTGTTTGCCTTCCTTGACTGGCTATAGACGTAAACTCTCTTAGACTTTCCTGGATGGCTGTATACGTAAAAACTGCTCGCTTCCTTCCCTGGCTGGCTACAGACGTAAACTGCTTTTAATTAGCTATATTTACGAGGTAATGCTTCCGTGAATGTTTTTACTTTGTCTTAAATTCACAACTTTGTTTAATAACACATCAACGACGGCTAGTCTCTGCTCTAGTATTATTTGTTCCGTCCTCTGAAATGTCCCACCACCAACTAACAGTTATATTACTTGTTCTGCTCCTCACGATGTTTTTCCGCGAACTCCTCAAGTTTCGTTAATTGTTCTGTACTTTACGATGTTTCTCCGCCAACTAACAGTTATATTACTTGTTCTGATTCTCACGATGTTTTTCCGCAAACTGAACTCCTAGTGCTCCCGAGTTTGAGCGACAAAGCAAGTGAGTTCGCTTTTCCATTGTCGCTTTGTTCGATCAGACCGCTATATTGGATTTTTCAAACAATTCAAATTTTATGTCCAAACAATTAATGGCCTAATTAATTGGCATTACAACATGTTTGTTTAACTGATTGAATACCTCAAACTGCGTTCATTGCGAGTAGTCGCTCCTACTAATAATGATAACTGTGCTCAAAGTTCCACAGCACAGGATCGCCCCATGCGCAGTACCCCCCTGCAACACGTGAAAACTGACGCCCCGCCGTGCTCATTTCAGCTGAGCACAGATCCGTGCCCTGCGATACAGACAATAAGGGGACGGCATAAGAAGCAAATTTAAACTTGAACCATTCAGTAATTAAAAATCTTATTTTAAATTCGTTTATATTTTCAAAACATAAATAGTGTTGGTACATTTTGCATAATATTTTTGGAAAAATCACAAGTTTATTTTAAAGAAAAATCATTTAAGGGGCTGCATTTTGATTTCTTGCGTCATAAAGAGCAAATGTATCGCATGGTTCTACAATACTACCATACCAAAATTAACTTTATTAAAAATATATACGAAAGAAAATTTTTTAGTGTTAGAAATGTGTGTCAGCTTGGTGCTAAATTATTTCACTTTTAAAAAATAGTCAGGAATCAATGCAGAAACTCACGAGACGCCACTGTCTGTAATGTGTTAAAATGATCACATGTTTCTGTCAAATATGAGGGTACAATATTTTTGTACCAAACAAATAACTAAAAAATAAAGAGGCACTAAAACTTCACTCGCTTCATGCATTTTTTCCTCTCAGATTAAAGAAAGTAGTAAATGGAGTGTGGTGAAGAAAATGATTGAGGAACCTCACCCTAACAAAACTGTGATAAATAGAGCGATTAACATTTTGAATGAGAGTGTCACTCACCACTTCAAGAAAATTTTGTGAAAATGAAGGGCAATAATCTGTATATCATTGTTTGGTCCAGGAAGTACCAGAAAATCATTGTTTATGATTGTACCCATCTTATTAAACAAAATAAACACTTAACAACATAAGAATTTTCTGGAAACTGGAACAGATTAATTTTTTTACATGTATTTCAACAGAAAAACAGATTCAGCATAGTAACAACTTGGGATATGACCACAGACCAGGAAGTTCATAAACCAATGGTCTATTGTACAGTATTTAAGTTAACAAATAATAAAAATAATATATTATTTTAATAATGACACATTGTTGTTGCTTATTACCGATTTTTAAATATTATTATCTAAGATTATTTTATAATTTAATTAAGGTTTATTTGTTATGTCTTTGAAATATGTTTTCCTTATTTTAGCTTTGCACAGCTGTTCTATTATTGTATTAATTTTACTTTCTTCAATTGATGAATTATATTAAATTTCAGAAAGTTGTCAATAAAATAAACTTTTATTTATATTATTATATTATCGTTATTATTATTTCAATTTATTATTAATTACGTTATGAAGCAATATTTTTTCATGCATATCAGAATTGTAAATTGATAATAAAATATTTTTCAGGTTACATTCGCCTTACCTCAAATTTCCAACAGTGGCCGAGGGGTTAAAAACAATTTCTGCACCATTAATTCCAAACATTAACCAGTTCAAAGGATGATGACGACCATAGCATATATTCACGGCTATTTTTCCATAGGCTGTCTGGAGAAAGATATCTCAAATATTTACAAGTTATTAAACAATTAAATGAAATGAAAATCACCCTTTTATCTACTTATCTGAAAATTAATTGGAAAAATAAATAGCAAAATAACAGACAATAACAATTGCTAAATTAAAAACCACACAATATTTCTGCAATCGTTGTTGCTTTCGAACGACACACCAGGTGACAGCTCTTGCATTTTATTGAATCACCTACTAAAGGAATAAGGATTGCGGAAACGTGTGGTATTTAATTTTACAATTATTATTGTCTGTTGTTTGGTGACTTATTTGTTTATTGTTATACTTTTAACACACTTTTCTATTTTACTAGCTGAATGTCAGGCGTTTGCCGGACATTTATTTACATTAGTTCAGAGAAGGAATTGATTCGACACTAACTTCATGGCATGTATTTAATTTAACCTGCATCAACAGCGTCACTGTTTGGAACATTTACCCATATGCGTTCCTCTCCTCGACCTAATCTAACGTCCCGCTATCAAAAAATCTCTGACTGCATTAATACTCCCAAAATCTTAAGGGAGCCAAAAATACTTCCGATACTTTAAGGGAGTAAAATATAGTATTGTTAACTTAATAAAGTATATCATATCTGGAAGGAGTAAGAATAAAACAACATTTAACTAAATAGAGACCAAGATATAATTGGTACCCTACGAAAATAAAAAATATATCTGGCACCTTAAGAGGCACAAAACTACTACGGATATTTTTTGCCAACCACATCTATCTCCACGACGAGGACCATCAAATTTCATTATATACCATGGTTAATGCGAGAATTAAAATTAGTCCAGACACAAATCTCGGTATTTTTTGGGTTCATTTTATGTAAACCCCTTCCACCGCCACCCGTACGATTAGGGTGCTTCCCTCCCTTGCTGTTTGGAATCGAAATTCTGTAATAACACTGTCAAATTCAGTGACCCAGAAAACGTTTTATTCTATGCTAATAATGGTCGTATTTAAATGTCAGCCCAAACTGTAGAGGTGGTACGTGTGTCTTAATCCCACGGTGATTGTTCCTGGATCGTCAGTAACCCGTGAACAAAGTTTGGTAGAAATTGCTCTACACATTTAATATTGTACACTGAAATTTGTTTCGCCCAATTCCACCATTATCGTAAATGTCATAATTAAACTAAGTGACTTCCATAACCCCAGATTCAACACTAGTCTCAGTTGTTTACTCATTACTGTTATGTATCGACCTTTCACCCACTAAAATATACATTAACAAATGAGCTCAGGGTCAGCCAAGCCTCGTAATAAGTATGGAATGTAATTTACTTTTATTTATTAAAATACTAGCTGGGTGCCCGGCGATACCCCGGTATTTATTAATATAGGCCAGAAAAAGTAATAAATTCCA
The DNA here is from genome assembly GCA_037074705.1 of Zhengitettix transpicula. Taxonomy (NCBI): domain Eukaryota; kingdom Metazoa; phylum Arthropoda; class Insecta; order Orthoptera; family Tetrigidae; genus Zhengitettix; species Zhengitettix transpicula. The sequence continues at coordinate 178,762,955 of CM073591.1, read as the reverse complement.
CAACCTATTAGTCAAGAAGTAATTTCTATGCAGAGGGAATGCTAATTTCATCATACCCCCATCAGTGCCTTTAGAGAAGCATAAATACTCACAATATCAAATACCAAAAATATTCTTGGTAACTTAAGAGGGTCATTAATATTCTATGGGCTTTAAGAGATTCAAAAATATACTTGGTACACTAATCTAGTCAAAGATACAAGCACTACCTTAAGACAGTTAATTATACCCCCGTATCCTTAGCGAGTCAAAATATCTTCATGTAACTCAAGAGTGTCAAAAATAATCGTAGTAGGCTACCATTGAGAGTAAAAAACACTCCCGGTACATTAGAAGAATCAAAAACATTTGTCACACCATAAGAGAGAGAAAAAGAGTCAAAATGACTTTTGGCCCCTTAAGAGAGTTAATAACATCCCCGGTAGGCTAAGAGAATAAAAAATACTCATTTAAGAAAGACAAAAAACATTATTAGGTAAAGAGAGTAAAAGAGTGTCCGTTCCCTAATAGAGTAAAATTTTTTTAAAAAAATACTTCCAGGTACTTTAAGAGTCCAAATAGTCCCCATAATATGGAATGTCTTCCCTCACCTCTAGAGGTGTTTGTTATGTATCAAAAGTATAATCAGAGTAAATTTGATAGAATTCGAGTTTAAGATTGTACGCGGAAATTTGTTTTCCCTTTCCACCCCCACTCCTATGAACAGAACTACAACTTAAACGGCATGTATAATATGATTATTAACACACAACGACTTCCATAATTCTGGATATGACACCAATCTCGGTTGTTTTCGCGTTAGTTTTATGTAATGCCTCTCAACTACCCCCCTCCCAAGGGTGCTCCCCACCCATGCCGAAACGAGTTTTGCTATCTCCAAATTTGATATGGGGGGGGGTGATAGTTGTGTTTTAACCCTACAGTGTTCGTTTCTGGTTCAAAAAGAACATATGTACCTAATTTGGTCGAAAATTTCCCCACGCGTTTAAATTTATATTCAGAACGTACATAATAAACACATATATACACAGTCAATTTTATTTATTAGAAGAAGAAATGTTGAATTAGTTACAATGAGACGTGAATACCAAGAAAACATCTAAAATTTAATTTGCCAGTATTTGCAAAATATTAAAATTTATAAAATATTCCCTAATTCAAGATAACACAAAATGAAATTGGACAGCACAAAAACTATGCAATATTATTATTGAATTTAAAAAAGAACCATTACACCAGTTCTTAATTCAAAATTTTAGCACAACTACCACCAAATATTTTAGAAAACCTTTTAAATTTTAAAACAGGCCTTTGTATATAATTGCACCTACTTTCATACAAATTAACACACTTCCGTTACAAGCTCCAGACAATTGCAGATCCAGCCTACGGATTCTAAGATGTTTCCCCTCTGTTCACCAGTCAAGCTTACAATGATCGATGTTTATTAGCAGACTACTCGATGTTTCGCGCGTAGGCACCAGTCAATTAGAAATATTCAAAATACATGGACCAACACATCTTTGCGAACTTAATTCCGTATTTAAAGTCCTCCAACTTTCAACTCCCAGCTCTGATTATCAACTCTTTAAAACATGCTTATCATCCAAAATCGACTCTTCAACTTCCGTCCTGACCGTCGTTCAGCTACGACCTTCTCGCCCGAGATCTGCCGATGGAGTACATATTGAATATTTTTATTATAACTGTAAATATTATCTTATACCCTTAGTATAGTTAAATAATTATTATTTTTGTTATTATTCATATTATTTTACTTTGGACAGGGAAATTTGTGTTCCCGAATTTTAGTATTTTTATGTTAACTTCTAATTCTTCAATTCTTATATTGTAATTTTATGTATTGCCGTGTCCTCATGCGAAAACTAATGGAATAAAATAAATCAAATCCCCCTCCTTCCGCCACTTGGTTAGAGTGATGAGACCTACAAATTTTTACGTTCTCACGGACCAACGGACGTTCGCATTTGTATAAAGACCCTTTCAAAAATAACGAATTATATCTCGAAACTTGTATACCCAAGTTTCCCACAATACATGACAACTGTTAAAGCATTCTTCAAACCACATGACCTTTTATCTTACGAAACAAATTTTATAGTTATACAATCTAAAAAAAACTATTACCAATTGAGGTAGGATTGAAATATATGGGAGAAATGTGATAATATGCTCCAAAGAAACCATATGATTGGGGGTAGAAATACGCAAAAATAAAAGCATAGAGGGTAAACAAAGAAGGAAATACTGAAAATATTCTGCAAAGCTGGGAAACTAACTTTCAGGATGACAACTGGTGAAGTGAAGTTAATATAAGGTGTTGGTGGGCTTAATGTGGACTGATGTGGTGTTTAGGCAACATCAAATGAAGGTGAATTGGTGTTTAGGTTTTGTAGAAAATCAGAGAGATTTTGTAGTGTGTTAGTTGATGTGGACAGATATGTTGATTGTGCCAGAACTCAGGTGTATGTCAATGTTCAGAAGGGTGATGTTAACAGGGTAACAGACTATTTGGGCTTATAGTGTGGAGGAATTTGGGTGGGAGTCTATTTCATAAGTTTATAATATGATATGATGGTTACAAACATTAGGACTGTTGTTAGGAAAGTAGGGAAAATTCCTATGAAATATTATTGTATCTGTGACATGATTTTATCTTCATCGTACATTATACAAATTTATAAAAGTGCACAAGGTATTTAAAGATATTTATTTATGCCTTAATCATATATGGAATTAATCATAAAAATCTGTTAATTAAATGTTAAATTTAGACCTGGAAAACTGGGTGGCCTGTGTTTCCTTCCATATAATATGTTGCTTCATTAAAATCTCCCACACGAGGTATATGGTTTTTGCGATGCTTCCCAAGAATGTTTCCATTCTGATCAATCACGACAGCAGTGTTCCACATTATATCCCCATGTTCTTCATCTCGCTCCAATATAGGTGATACTATAACCATATTGTACTGTATGCATAGCTGAAAGAAATAATGAAGGTGTTTGAGTGAAAAAGCAAATTCTAATAAAAAATTTGTAGAAAGTTTCCAAAGATATATAATACATTCACGATTATCTTTCCAAATTTTACAGTACATTTCTAATACAAACATTTAAATTCAAATTAATGATTTATCTGTATCATAGAAAGATATTTTATCATCAGTAGTAATATTTTCTTTATAATTCATGAAATACATACTTGAGTTAAATCTTTTAGAGACACTATATAACCCAGATTATTAAGCAATATATCATAATATATCATAACTTAGGGTGAATAACAATTCAAAAAGATTCTCAAACAGCTATTTATCAAACTTTAACTTCATTCTTCAAGTATATGACATGAGACTTCATTAAAAATGATATTATATAAATGAAAACATAGAGAGGTATGACTATAACATACGTACCATCCATATTTAACAATGAATGGTATTTGAAATTATTGTGTGATTTAGATAACAAAATAATGTGATAGTTTTCAATAAAACTAATGTGTATAACTAATGTAATGTGGTCGTAATTCAGAAATTAAATAATAAATTTACATATTATATACTAAACATTTTCTCCCCATGATCAGGGACCTCTTCAGTTGAATCTAAAAGTAAACAAATTTAGAATAGCAAGGTTACTTACTTAATTAACAAAATATGAATACAATGTATATAATCCATTAAACAGAAAATTTTTGACTGTTTCCAACAACATTCCGGGCCGAAATGAGATAAAACAATGTCGTTAACACATCACAAAATTAACATTGTTACATTGGAAGAGATAATTAAATGCCCTACAACTTATATTCTATGATAAATTGGTGTAAGAGCTACCATTTTGGAGATATCAGCAGTAGAAATACGACAAACCGCATCCTTTTCTAAAAGAACGAAAATTATACATTTTCGACCGAATTTCGTTATTTCCAATATACCATTCGACGTAATATTTTATGCTCTACAAATAATTACTATACATTGTTTTCAATAGAATGACTTATGTTTTAGCTATTAGCAAAAAAATGAAGATATGCAAAATTTCTGGTTTTTTAGGTCACAAACTTTTTCCCTAGGATTTTTGAATTGGAAAAGCTTGGTTTTGCACTACTGGGCACAATATATACAACCAGGGGAAAAAAATGAAATACCCGAGCCTTAGCTCGGAAAGACCTTCTTTTGGACATAGCTATTGGACTATAATCAGCAGAAGTAGGGACAAGATGGAGGGGAATAAGGAACGTAGGTTTTCCCGGTGTAACTGCTGGATAAAATTTTTTCGGGATTCCAACCGGGTAGCGTCGTTTAATTTTCACAACGTTTCGATAGCTTGCACCGCCATCTTCTTCACCTGAAGAAGATGGAATCCTGAGAAAATTTTATCCACAAGATGAAGGGGAGTTTTGTCGTCAGAAGAGAACTCCTTGGGAAGTAATTGGAGAGACGTTACTATCAGTTTTAAAAACATTCATTGTATTCTTACGATTTGGATAAATAGACATTGACAACGTTTTCTTATGACACCCTGTACCTCTCCTAGCTTTTACAGATGATTACAACATATTCTGAAATTTAAAAACTTTAAGAATAACAGTGGTGGTATGAAGCTTGAAAAATTTTAGTTATCGCTTCTCCAAATATTTTTGTATAATTTCAACCCTTCTCGACATGGGAGGGGAGAACCTTTAAGGATGGAAGGGGTGTTACATAAAATAAACACATAAACAACTGAGATTGGCTTATCTACTGAGACTTTTTATGCAAGTATTTTCCATATTACTATTATAACATTTCCAACTGATCTTTTGTCATGTTAAATTACATTCTATCACCTCTTGCTCCTGTCTTTCTTCAATGTTAATTTCACTTCTCATTACTTTATTAATTGGGTATCCCTATCCATTTCTGCTATTGTCTTTCAAATTCCTTCATATTGATTGAAGGTGTAGATAGGCTATATATACGGCAATCCACATAGTGGCCACTCCCCTCATATAGCATAGGAAATGGATTGAAAGGGGTATGTGGAAAGGTAGAGCAAGGTAGCCAAGAGTTAACTATGGTCCTTGGGATATATTTAAGGGCATTTGTTACTTGTCACATACCCTTCCAATGGCAGGAGAGGGGTTTGCTGTGGATACACAGCATTCCCATCTTTGTGCCTTGACCAGTTTAGGAGGCAGCTGGCCAACTATTCCAATAGGAATAGAGAGAAGAGAAGGCCTCCTCCAGAGCTTTCTGGGAAGGTTCACCTATGAGAGAATTCTCTCACAAGTTTGCTTGGCTATATTGCTTGAAGGTACAAAATTAATTGAATTAATTTCTCAGCTACAAGAAACTTAAAGAAATATATTTATGAAACCAACTTCCAGATTAATTATCTGAAATCAACAATCTTTCAGTATCAACTACCATTTTTTTGAAATACCATTTAAATGTAATCTTAATTTAATGTTAACAGCAAAACTGGATGTAAAGTGTAGCAGAAAATAAATGCAATTGATTAAATTTGGCCCCCTCTGATTTCAAAACAAATGTGTCATAATGTAATAATAAGAGTATGTGCCATGATAAAAATTAAGATTAATAAAAAATTTAAATACCCCCCTTCCCTGGCAATTTGTTGCTACATTTGGCCAAGGAGTGACACTGTTAATCTCAGTGGCCATAAAACTTTGAATATGACACCAATTTCAGTAAATTCATAGATTATACAGTAATATTGGATACTTTTGCATTACATTTAGAAGTCATCTCCTTGGTACCCCAACCCATTGGAGTGCTAACAGTGTCTTACTCCAACAATGTTATTTCCCAGATTGATAGTCAAACATGTACCAAGTTTGATAGAAATTGCTCCATATGTTTCAGGGTTATGCTGGAATATAATACACACATACACAACTAAACCTCTATTGATTATTAGTGAATATTGTGAAGTTGGTGTTGCTGTATGGTGCTCCCATACAACTGCAAGGCAGCTGTGGTGTATAGAATCAGTGCAGAAAGAACAACATGCACCTTCCACACTATCTGATGACTTTGCATTTATAATAGCAGGAAAGCCACCATTGGACATCATAGGCACAGATCATCTCAAGTAAGCAGAAGGAGATGTGACAGATTGTACAGCAACCAAGGAGAAGTGGCAATGCTGTTGGACATCAAAGGGATGATGGACCCACTGCATTATGCCAATGATTAAAACATTGGTCAATTATCAGCATGTATCAATTGATCAGTATGTCACTCTCCTGATGGAGTGTGAATGTTTCTGTAAATACCTCCACACATTTTAAGTAGCAGAAAGTCATCTGTACCTAAATAGTTGCAGAGAAGATGGAGATGTAATGTGGTTTCATCAGCAGTATATCCTGAAAATCTGTGATGCTGTAATACACATACAACTGAAGAACTGTCAGCACACATGCTGCCATGGTCATAAAGGAATTAAAATGACTACAAGAAGAGAGAAGCAGTCCATGACCGAGGAATAGGTACCACTATGACCACTTCTTATGAAGTAATGCTTAATTGCTTTTCAGTAGGATTTACTACATGGTCAATGATGAACGGGGATGTTTGTTTAGTGGATGAGAATCCCACACTACCATTTAGCACCGATGATATCTGACAGTATACCTTTTATTGTCTGAGAAATACTAAAAGTTTATGCAGTTTGGGAAATGGTCTAATATATCACTCTATATAGGCCTTACATTATTACATGGCAGAGAAAATTCTTATATAACTTTATAAACTTTTTGTAATATCATCGAAATGAATAAGCATAAGGTTTAATAACACATAAATTTTTAATAATGAAATAATATAGGTAATTCATACCTTTTGGACAAATGTAGTTGTAGGACCTGATTCAGCAGATTCAGCAAATTCACACCACGGTAATTTTTCACGTGTGCAGAAGAAAAATGGTGCAGCTTCAATGTAAAATAATGTAGTTATTAATTATATTGTTTACTTTATACTGTACTATCTTATCCATATTATATGAAAAAATTTTAAACAATTGATTGTTTACCCCAACATTCCTGAAAGGAAAGTATATTCACCCCACATAGATATGCAGCTTTAGTAATTACTGCAATGCGATTGTGAATGGCTTCCCTCTGCTTATGAAGTGGGGCTGTAGTTGGAAGAACAATTTTATTTTGAATAACACCAACTCGAACCAGTCTGTAATGATATAAGCAATATTTTGAATGCAATTTTTCCACTTAAATATTTTTTTTAGAAAAAGAGCCTCTTACCTCGGTTTACGCAATTGTTCTGCCTCAGCTTCAAATTTATAAGCTTTAACATCAAATTTTTCTTCATCAGCAATTACATAAGTTTGATCTGGTACTTCTAGAGGCCTGTTGATACAAAAATAGACATCCGTCAGTGGTAATGCAAAAATACTTTTCAAAATTAAAAGTTAATTTACATTTGTACACAAATATGTGCAATATTTATTTAGATTAATAGGAATAGTGTAGTGTATGAAATCATGAAATTCAAGTAACAGTTATTTGGAACTAAATGAAAACAAATGAAAACACCAAAGTAATGTTTATAAAATAAATATTATTGATAAAACTCTAATTAATATTTTCAATCTCTTTTTAAGCAGAAATAATGGACAAAGAACAAACCTCCACTGTGTCAGAACAAACTATGAAAAAATAATTTATGGTATTTACTCTGGCATATACCACCAGTGCCGAAACATGAGTATGAAGTGTCTATGGTAAGTGTCTAAGTTGTGCCTCCCCATATTGAGACCAAAAAAATGTAACAATTAAATTTTACTCAATGCAATATATTAGCAATACTATTAGCCTCATAAACATGGGCTGCCTGTATATACAATATGGCACTTGTATGAATAAATAATCTATAACCTAAATAAGAACAAAATAAGTACAAAACATAAGTAGAACTATACGTTAAAATAATATAATCGAAACATGAAACAATTCAGCATATTCTATAAACTAATTTTTCTTACTTTTCATTAGCAAAAACATCTATAAGCCTATATCATCATAATTTAATAATTTGGCAACATATTTGTCAATTTTCCAATGTTGTGAGTTGGTTAATATTTTATTGTCTGTTTTTCTGGACATACTTCCATTGTAATATTGTAAATTGAACAAACAGTTTGATTTATTGTAATTTTTTTCAATTGTTATTATATACATGTTTATTAGTCACTCTTGTCCATTGACCTTCCTGCCCTTATGTTCCTTGTTGATGTGGTTCTGAGGGGGTTGGAGTGGAAGTTGGGATGTGTTTTGGTCGGCTGTAGAGTTGGTTTCATATACAGGGGAATGTTGAGGAAGGATTGGAGATGTTATCGTGGGTAAGTGATTATGGATTATATGATATAGGTAACTCTCAGGAGATGCCTTATTGCTAATGGGAAAGCATGTTATCTATGGGGAGTTTGCACTTGAGTCGTCAGGCTGGAGGAGGTGTGTGTTGGATTGGTGAGACAGTTACAAGGAACCAGGGGAAGTAAGTAATTGTGCAGAGGATCTTATTTTGTTGGGTTTGGATTTTCTGTGAGTGGGTTTTCACACTGAAGCCCCAAATGGGGCAGGAGTAGGTCCAAATAGGTTGAATGAGGAATGTGGTATTAATGGATACTTTGGAGTTTCTGTTCAGTAAGGGGTATAGTGATTTGAATTTGTTTTTCATTTTTTGGGTGAGGTGGATGATGTGCCCTTGCCAGGAAAGTTTGGAGCTAAGGATGAGCTGTAGGATGGATTTTTTTTGTGAGGATAGAAGAATTTGTTAAAGGTTTTTTTTTTTAAAAAAAAAGGAAGAATGGGATGCTAACTGTGGTGCTAATTCTGACTCTCCACTTGTCTGACTGCTTGGCAAGGTACATTTTACCTTTCATAATTTCCTAAATAAAAGTTAGCTGGAAGCTGTTGTTGTTACAGGCATGAAAATCCTTAATGCTATGTCTAGATTTGGATACGTGTTTTGTAATGTCAAGTTCTAATTTTTTTGCAAGATTCGAAAAACATACATATTGACTAAATTTTCAAAAACCTCCATGGATTGATATTTGAAACCCACAATTTCACATAGAAATTCTGGAACATGTAAATCGCTATTATATTTGAATGCTGGGTCTGTTGCAGATAGTTAAAGTTCATCTACTGGCATGATTTTTAATGTCCATTTAAAAAACCTGAACTTTTGCAGAGGTTGAGTTGTGTCAGTATTCCATCTAAAACTCACATATTTCTTTTTTTAGTAGTACATTTTCATTTATGGCAAACGAATCATCAGTAGCTTTCTCACAAGGCATATTTTTTCTCTTTACTGGACTGTAAGTGTCCATATTTGTTGTTTCGGCTAAAGTTTTTACTGAATATTGAGCGACTCGAAAAAATCATTTCAGTACAGTTGAGTTTAATTTTTTACAGTATTTCTCATATCTGTACCATGGTTTTTCTTTCATGTAAAAGTAAATTTACTTTATTTATCTTTCCTAATGTTATACCCAGAAATATTAATAGCGCAATCAATAATTTTAAATTTGGTAAATAATTTTAGCAACAATTGAGCAGTTGTTACACAGTCTACTGTAACTCGTCTTTGTCCATCACTCATTTCTTTAACAAGTTCTATTACATTTAAGGGAATTTGAGTTCGTAAAAGCTTTAACCGCGTTAGTTTTCGCGGACTACCTCGTGGCACTTAAACCTAGAAAGTTTTCCATTCGACATAACCTTTTTTTGACATGGTAATACAGGATTTAAATGCTGACAGTCTCAAATGGCCCATACATTCTGATTTTTGCGAAATAGAATACATGGGAAACAGAACAGAGCATCTTTTCTCTTGCGATACATCAACCAATTTATGAGTTATTGCACTCAGTTTGACAATGTTTTTACAAACCGCTTTTTATCAAAATACCTATTCACTTCAGTTATCGCACAGCTCTGGCCAATGTTAAACAAATATTAGTTAAGTGCCATTTTGTGACGTCCGATAAACTCAGTAGGAGACGGAACGCGTCAAAGTACTGTTTCGGGAGTTTTTCCGACAGGCCCACTTTGCGAATAGGCATAAAGATCCAAAACTGGTCGATGTCTTGCGTCGTATCGTTGTCGTTCCTTTTCTTGAGATTGTTAAGTACGGATATGGGCTAGTTGTCGTGACTCTTCGGCTCGTCACAAGATGGCCAATGTGTCATAGACATCGTCGGAATTAAAAGGAAATATCGTGTCCATTTCCGTTTGTGCCTCGCGACCGTGGACCATAAAACTACGTGAATCCTGTAGTTTCTTGCTTGATGGTATTGTAGGCGAACGTCACAAATGGAAGTTCGGCGTCCCAAATCTTCTGATCGACGTCGGTGTTCGCGAACACACATGTCTGCCAATGTTTTATTTAATCTCTCGGTAAGCTCGTTTGTTTGAGGATGGTAAGCAGTGGTCATTCGGTGCGTTCTATCACAAAGTCTGTTTATCTCTAGTATTAGTCTAGACTGAAATACCATCCAGCGGGGCGTGATTATTGTTCTTGAAGATCCATGCCTAAGCAATATTTCTTCTACGATAAAGCTTCGGTCATTGGCACTGCTTTCGCAACGATGTACCGAGCTAATTAGTCGGTGCATGCAATAATCCACTTGTTCCCCTGAAATGGTGTAGGGAATCTTCCGAGAAGGTCAATATCGAAACGTTGAAATGATGCGTCGGCTGGAGGAATTGGTAGTGTATGTTCAGTGGCCGCTGGGGGACCGACTTTCTCCTCTGACACTCTCTAAGGTGGCTTACGTAATATCTAACGACCTTGATTTGTCGCGGCCAACAAAATAACCGACAGATTTTGTCGTAGTTCTTGACGACTCCTGGAGACCAGCGGTAGGTGCGTCTTGGAACTGCCACAGAACATCCAGTCGCAGATACTTCGGTAATTATCAATTATCCCAAAGTCTCCTTTCAGATCTTATGAAGATTTATTCAGCTTTGGGTCCTTTCTTTGTTCCACTATTGTGGACGTAATACTCCTGAAGCCGTAGAGCTCACCTGGCGAGCCGTCCACAAGGATCATTGAGTCCGGTCAGCCAACAGAAAGAATGGTGATACATTAAACCGTTAAAGGCTACCAAAGAGATACAGCCGAAATTTATTGATGGTCCAAATAACGGCAAGGCATTCTCTTTTTGTCGTCGAATAGTTCCTCTCTGCTTTTCTAAGTGTTCTGGAGGCGTACAGTATAACTTTCTCCGTGCTATCGAATATCTGTAAGAGTACAGCTCCAAGTCCACGCTTGCTGTCGTCAGAATGCAATTCCGTCGGGGCATTTTGGTCGACTAATCCTAGCATGGAGTGGGAAATAACTCGTCGCAATGTGTCAAATGATATTTGTTGTTCGGCGATCCAGATGAATTTAGCATCTCATTGCAACAGCTTTTGTAGCGGTCGTTCTTTCTCATTGACGAAACAACTGTAATAAGAGAAGACAAAAAGGAAACTCTTCACGTCGTGAAGATTCTTTGGTCGTGGAAAATTTGTTATCGACCCAAATTTCTCCGGATCGTGCATATTCTCCCGAGAGCAGACACACGAGGATCTTGATTTCCTTGGCACCGAGCAGACATTTAGTTGAATCAATCTTGCTTTATTCAGACGCTCGAGAAAAGCTCGTAATTGTTGCAGATGGTCGTCGAACGTTTCCAAGACGACTATTATGTCGTCTAAATATCAGAGACGCATAGTACATTTCAAGTTACAGGTTGTTCATCATTCATTCGAAAGTTTCCGGTGCATTACTTTGAATTCGTAGAGTCCGTGCTCCGTCCGGTGGGATGAAAGCAGTTTTCTCGCGATCAGCTCCGTCTATTTCTTTTTGAGTGCAAGTCCATGATAGAGAAAAAATTGTTTTAGGCAATCCAGTGAATCGTAGATTCTCGGAAAAATATATTTTTTCGTGGCCTTGTTTAGTCTTCTAGGTTTCATCCTTCTTCTTCACGAGGCTACAAGCCCTGTGATGGCCACGTCTTCTTGAATAATGCGTCGTTCTATTGTTGATAGTACGCTCTTTGGCTGATGGGTGGGTGGCTTCCAGTGCTAATTCGATGCGTTGTATTCATGGTAGTTGATTCGCTCCTTGATTCTGCGTCGAAGCATTTGGAAAATTTCTGGAGTAACTCAAGAAATTTTGCTCGTTGTTCCGTGGTTATTTCTTATGAAACTCGAATCCAGTGGTCCTTGCTTCTGTGTCGAGTCTGGATGGATGGCTTTTCTTCAATGACAGATATTCCATTGTTATCTGCTCGGCTGTTGCTATGCACGTATGTTTGAGAAGAAACAGGTTCATTCTAGCCTTTTAATACCCATAATTCTCCAACTTCATTCTTAAATTAGATCATCGACGCTGGAATTACGACTTGGCTTTAACGATAAGCTCGACTTGAAGATGTATTTAGGACATACGACGGGAACTTTGGTAGCAGGAATAGTCACGTCATCCAGCAAAAATAACTACTACGGTTCCTTAGAATCTCTTTCTTCGACGGCGGCATGCAATTCGTCCAGCAAATGTTATGAACGTCGAAAGTATATTTCAGCTTGAGATCTCTTCAAAAAGTCCCATTCGAGGATGATATAGTAGCAACACTGTAGCATAACGATGAATTCGGTTATTAATGTTTAGTCGGATGGTTCATCTAATGTTTGGTGGCACATACTTGCTGTATACTACTTTTAAAATGATACCGTGTCATCGGCGATCTTCGTTTTCTTCGAAACGTTTCAGAGATAAGCGAGAAAGATGCGCCAGAACCCGTACTGACTTGTGATCCAGGATTACGTCAATATAATTCCCTGAAATTTTGGCGATGGTCGACGACGGAGTATTTTCTTTTCGTGCGGCCTCATAACCGAGTTTATGTCGGCTAGGATCGGCTGGAGCGCCGAACGGTGACGAAAATGTCAATCGACGTGATGGAGAGCGTCCTCTTCTTGAGGTGTGATGATCTGTATCGTCCGGGGAAGACTCCCGCTTGACCTTTTTTTTTATCGTCCGTCGTCGTATACGTCAAGTTGTTTTCTGGTCCTTTTATTCTCCAAGAGGACTTCGGTGTTGTGATTGGAAGCAAGACGTGCTCCATTTGCTCTTGGACAACTTGTTGTGAAGTCTCCGGCTGAGATTCGTAGGTCGATAAGCGTAATGCTCTTCTTGAACTTCTTGCGTCTGATCCTTTCCTGGTTCATGTCTGAACTCCTTCGGTTAAAGAAACGTCCTTTAACAAGAGGGCCTGATACAAATCCTTAATTAAATGTGCTAATTTTTATTCATATCACCATTTTCGGGTTTATAGTTCGGCACAATCGCAGAACAGTTTGTTTGTACTCACCAGTTTTTGAACACTAGTGTTCAGTTTTTCTTGCATTACTTTAAGGCGAATTGCCGGGTAGGATCCTTAAAATACAGCCCGGGGGCCCTAGTTAACCCTTGGCTACCTTCCTCTACCCTTCCGCATTCCCCCTTTCAAATCCCTTCTTATGCTATTAAAGGGGACTTGCCACCATGTGGATTACCCTCATGTAGCCTGTTACCCTAAAAAAAATTCATACTAGAAAAAATTAAAGACAAAAATAGGGGTCACCATGAACCACATAAATTTATGCTTTTCTGCAAACAGACTGTTTCAATAGAGAGAAAACTAAAATGTTTTTATACAGTTTCTACAAACTAAATTCCTACTGTCAATAATCTGCACGTACCTTTTCTGGGTTTGGAGATGGATGTTAAATTAAAGTGAGACCAACAAATATTAACCTTTCGGCAAAATTCAGCTCAGTCTACTCTACTTTGAGTGTTATCCGGAGCGAGTAGCACTGGAACTACTACGAGAACGGTAAGATGTGGTCTTTCTAAGGACCAGCAGAGGGGAATGCAATTGTTGTTATGACTTCCAAGGGTTACAACAACAAAATAATGACAGTACTACAAAATAACGCCTACCGTCTAATACAGTAAGACTCTACTACTTCCATCATTCGTTGAACAGTGGCTCACCTAAATTCAAAAGGTATTCTTTAGATGAAGATGAACGCTTTATGGCTGACATCTAAATATGTCATTAATATGTATTAATTATTTCACTCGCTTTCTGAAAATCTATTTAATGGAGTACAAGGATGAAACAGAGGGGTTTCTTCAAGAATATATTGTGAAATATGAAGCCAAATTTAATCATAATGTCACAAAACACAGAATAGTTATTGGTGATGAATATTGAAGCAATCTATTCAAACATTGCTGCAAGACAAGATGCATTCAACTTGAATATGCAATTCCTCACACACCACAAATGAATTAGACAGCTGTACATATGAATTCTTGTGAACAAAGCAAGCGCATTGTTGTCTAGAAAATGACATGTGGGGACATGGTGTTGAAACAGCGGCTTATTGAAAAATATTGTGCAAAATACTCCTGCTGAAAACTGGTATTGCATGAAGCCTGACCTCTCAAGACTCGTAGTTTTCAGACAAGATTACTCGAAGGTGCTAGGCAGTAGAAACTGGAAAACTGAAGCAGGATAGGAATCCTCATTAGATACCCAAGCAATGGAAACATAATTTTTGAGTGTTTACATCAAGAGATGTGGTTCCTGCCCAAGAAACTGAGAAGAAAAAGTCCCCTGAAATTAATATTGTAAAAGAAAACTCTGATCAGGAAAATGAAGGCAGAAGAAAACTCTGATCAAGTAGATTTTGAGGATGAAAATCATAATGAAAATATTAACCAAGAATACAACATAGACTTCAAAAAGATATAGCTATTTTATGAACTTCTATGGAGAGGATGAAGACTAAGCTTTTCTTACGTATCACAAATGCCTACAAATTAAAAATAGAGTCAAGTAGAAAAAGCTATAGGGGAGGAAACAAATGTCCGGGAGAAAAAAAGACATGGAAACTGGTTACTGAGGAAAATGTAAAGGGAAACTGCCTGACAAGATGTGTGTTTAAGAAGAAAGAAGATGGTATATACCTTGCAAGATTAGTTTCCAAGGAATTCCAACAGAAGAAATAAAGTTTTGGCTTCAAGGAGACATACAATGCTGTGGTACAGACAACTTCCATTACAACCCTTCTGAAAACAATATACAAAAAATCTCAACTTTAAGATTTTTTATGTAAAGTCAGCTTTTCTGTATGAAAATATGAAAGAAGAAATATTATTGAAACTTTGTGACAGATTCAACCTCCTGCAAATAGCTCTTTATGATCTTAGTCAGAAGGCCTGATTTAAATAAAATCTGGCAAGAGTGTTGCAAAGCTACTAAGAGAAAAAAGCTCTCTATGGGAATACATAAAAGAACCCTCAGTAATCTCAAGGGGACAATACATCTCGGAATAAGTTGTAAAGGTAAAGAAAAATATATTTTGGAGCTACAAGGGTACAGTGACTTTCATCGTGTTGGTAATTATGACTGCAAAATACCCACTGGATACTAAATTTTGTATGAGAAAGAACTGAAGCAAAATCATTTACTGAAACAGAATATGTAGGTGCAGCAATATGTGTAGCACAAGTCAAATTTATCAAGACTTTAAATGACAAGAATGTATAAGACAAAATTTACATTGATAACACAAGTGCCATAAGAATAATCAAGTGAGGGAAACTCTCAAACAGTTAGCATTTATATTAAATACCACTTCATTTCTGATGAGCTGAATCTGGGTTGGTTCAACAACAAATAGTGTAAGTCAGAATATTAACTTGCCGATATTTTTACCAAATCGCTGATGAAAGTAACATATCCCAAACTGTTAAGCAAGAAACATCACTAGTATTTTGATGTAATATTAATCATCTAATTTGTAATAACCGAAATGCATTCCGCATTTATTATTACTTCAAAACATTATTTTCAAGGAGTGTGATATCTGTGTACATGCCATAAGTGTTATGTTAAATATTATTTTCATACTGTGTCACAATATAAGGACGAATATTTTCACTCTGCTTACAAACATGTTTTAATATGTTATTCAATATATATATATATATATATATATATATATATATATATATATATATATATATATATATTTTAAACTGAATTAAAAATTATTCTCCAATTTTCAGGCATGTTGTAGACCCTAAGCATTAATTGAAATGTAGAAACAACATACGATCAATAAATAGTTGGCTAATCTAGCGCAACAGGGAATGTCTTCGTTCTTTTAATCGATAAATCAATCCGATATGTGGTAGTAATATTCAGTTCTACTTTTAAACAGAAAGAAAGAAAGAAGTTATAAAACGACTGTCTTGGAAGTATAGTAATTATATAAATAAGTAGCCAATTAACGAATTTAAGTGGTATTACAGTTATTGTAAAGTCAGAAAAGTATATAAAGTTTATGGCGAAAAAACATTAAATTCACAACGATGGTCTCTTCTAAGACTTCACCAGGCATGACAATTTTTAATAATTTTGTATACAATCCCAGAGTAAAATTTAGAGGCAAGGTTCTGTTGCTTTGCCGGTTGCAACCGAAATTATTATTGAGACATTCATTGCAACTTTAAAATCAGTATTTTCACTAAATCTTGTTAAATTGAGTATAGTGTGATTAAAAATAGAAATAAGTTACTTGGATTTGTTTCCGCGTGGAGGGAAGAGCTGATGTCACACACAATTGTCGCCTTCGTATACAGCTCACTAACAACAATAGAATACACTGAAATTAATTTCCGTAGGTTTTCCCAGTGAATATGCTGCCGGAATTGTTCTCAAGTTTCCAACCGGGTGGCGTTTAATAACCACTACGTTTCGACGACTAGCAACGACGACATCTTCTAGAAAACCGAGAACAATTTTAGTTGCACTGAGATCGTTCTAATTGGTGGATTCAAGGTCACAACACTGCCGAGAAATAACCACATATTTTCTAATTTTAATCGGACTATAAATAGCATTTCTCCCCGTCTGATTCAATATACTAATTTAAAAGTTGGCTTTAATTTTTTCAACGAAATTGCTTTATAATTAGATAATTATTTAATTAACAATGTCCAAATTATACCGTTACATGATAATTATAGAACAATGTTTGTATTGTATTGAATTGCCTTAAATGTTTTGTTAATGTCTCCTGAAACTTATTCATAAGACTGAAATATATTATCTTAGTAATATATTATCAGTATATGTAGACTAAATATTAAACGAAAATACAAATAATACAAGGGTGTAGAAGTTGTGTTACGTGATCCAGGTGATGCGGACAACTATCCAATAATTTACATCTTGAGAGGAGGATCATAAAATTAATTTGCATACAAAAATGCTAAATAAAGCAAAATAATTGAAAAACATGTCGAACGTTCCGTACAAGAGTGAAGTCCGAGTATTATCATTTTTCTTATAGTGAGATATTTGTCTTGAAAGTATATAAGGTGCTCCATAAAAATTAAAAATACTACTCTTAATAAAAAAAATCTAATCAGTTTTATTCCAAACTTGGAGCTAATGCAAAATGGCATGAATAATTGAGTTTTCAAACTACTATTATGAACATGTTATTTCTCAATTAATTGGCTTCGAATTTAAGAAACTGACACAGAAAATTCTAAATTTAATAATTTTAAGAAAATAAAAACCCTTTCAAATGAATTATCAATTATTACTGCGTGAATTGAGCAAGGCCATATCAACCATAAGTAATGGTAATCTGAAGAGGTTGTGAATTTGAACTTTTAATTATTTTCATGTCGAGATGTTAATTTGGAAACTTACTTGACGGGTTTCCCATACAAAATTCTCTTAACCTCTTCCAGCTCTACATGAGGTATATGCTTAGTTAAACAATTTTCTAAACTTTCGAACTTATCTGTAGCTGTCGACTCCATTTCTATATTTAACAGTATGAAATATTTACTTCTGTATCAGTGCATTACGGTATCTGCAACCTGCTGTGATAGTAAGTTATATAACTAACTACGCGACTTGTTTATGATGATTACCGTAAGCATCGAATATGACAAACTCATGTTATTGAAGAAATTCAACGAAACAAAATAATAAATAATAAAAAGTAATAAAATTGCTTCCTTCCTTCAGGGAAAGTTAATATTTACGTATAATTTCTTCTTAAACATATATTACAAACTTCCACAACTTGTGGCCTGTTGGTCTAGGGGTATGATTCTCGCTTCGGGTGCGAGAGGTCCCGGGTTCAAATCCCGGACAGGCCCAGCATTTTTATACTAACTGAGCTACTCAAATCTACATTATAAGAAACTATTGTTATGTAGGATGATAGTAATACATTTTGTGGTACAGTTCTTTTGCCGTTCTCATCTAATTAAATAAATGGGCGTTACTAAACGTCAAAAGTTGCGTTTTCAGCGATTGTTAATTTTGTCTTTTTAAAACTTACGTAAAAAAAAAGTAAAAGCAATACTCTATGGTTTTAAATTCAAAAAGTTATTTTAATTATGCATTTCCTAAGTTGAATATCAAAACTAAATTTACCGTTAATAAAGATAATTATTGTGTCGTTGTTGATACTTGAACAACCATTGAGTACTAATTAAAATTCAGTTTTCTAGGAAACATGTGTATATTGTTTTTGTATAACAATCCAACATCTGTGGCAGGAAGATTTCGCTTGATTATTGCTTCGAACAGAGATGAATATTACAAACGACCTACAAAGCATGTACATTGTTGGGAAGAAGACAATTCAATAATAGGGGGTAATTATAACACTATAATGCTTATGTTTATGTTACAATATTGTTGATAATACTCAAAATAAATTTTAATTTTATAAAGTTTACGTTTGTAATAAATATATTGAGTAATTGCTGAAAAGTTAGTAGTAGTAATTTATTGAGGATCAATTTTAATTTATCACAAAAAAGAAGAATGCTGTAATTGCCAATATGAATGAAAACTTTTCTTAAGAAACTGTTACCGTAGATGAGCCCATTTATATATAACTGAACTGTAAAAAAGCATATACTGAACTATTGCTCTTTAAAATCAGTAACCTTAGATAGGTATATGATTAATAAATTAGAAAGTACAACATTCCTAGGTCTTTCACTATGTAATAAACTTAATAGGAAAGAACAGGTGAATATATTAATAAGTAAACTCAGCAACAGTCAGTTATGTTAAATTACAATGATAAAAAACTAGTTTATATGACATGTTTACTCTCTTTAATGTCTTATGGAAATATATTTTGTGATTCCACACATTAAGATAAAGTCTTTCTAATTAGATTAATAAATAGCAAAATAACAGATAAAATTCCCAAAAGTGTGTAACTTAGATAATAAATTCAAGAACATCACACCGATCAATTCAAAAAATTGGGTGCACTTCCTCTTCCAGGTCAATTACTCATTCATTATATTAGTAATAAATAATTATGGTAAATTTAGTATCAACTTTAATACATAAGGTATTTAAGGTCAGCAAAAAAGGGTTGGAATATAATTTTTAATAAACTACCTGATAACATTAAGCCTTTAAGAAACCCACCTGTTGCAGTCAGAATTGAGCATAAAAAATTTCTACTTAGTCTCTCCCTCTAGTCTGTAGATGAATTTTTGTAAAGCAAATATATGAATAAATAAAATTGGAGTCTTAATACTATGGTGCAAATATTAATATTGAATCATTTTAGTGTGAAATTATTATTATATTGTAAAAAATTAATTTCAATCACTTGATACAGATAAGCACTTAATCTGTTATCTTTTTATATATTATTCTTTTGTAAACTAAGTTATTATAGTATAATTGTAAAATGTATGTATGTTTTCACATCCTTGAAGCTTTGTTTCTCATGATGATTTATTGAAAATAAATCTATTATATTATATGCTTTGATTAAATACATGTGTTTGTTAGAATAGAGAAGAAATATTGATTTTATGGTTTAACTGAGTGGATAATTATGAATACAATAAACTCATCTGCCAATAATTAACAGGAGGCATAACTTTGTCAAAGTTCATATTGTTTAATAAAATTATAAAAGGTTTTACATTAGTTCTATAATTTTATTTAAATTGTGTTTCACTAGTTCACACTTTTTCTATTTCTGCTGTCTTTTCTCTAGACATTTAAATTTCTAACTAGTGTAAATTATCTTTAGGGCGAGATTTACAACCAGGAAATGAGGGTGGTTCATGGCTCTCTATATCTACTAGAAATGGGCACATAGCAGCTTTACTAAATGTGATGTCAACAACAGAACATCCATCCCATCTACTAGGGAGAGGAAACCTTGTAGCTGATTTTGTGCGAAAAGATATAGGTTGTAAAGACTACATTCAAAGTCTTGCTTCCAATGCAAAAAGATATAGGCCATTTAACTTTCTTGGCATTCAATTAAGGTTTGTTACTATAGTCTTATCTGTATCTACATACTACATTATATAATGATAATAAAGAAATATTATTTTAAACTGATTATAAATTGAATCATTATTTCAGGGCACATATTACAGAAATGTATGCATATTCCAATGTTGAAAGCAGCAACATGTTAAAAATTTCGGATGAATATTTTGCTATTAGCAATAGTACAATCACAAGTCCATTTCAGAAAGTTATTTTTGGACTGAGTAGATTTAGAAACATTATAGAAAGTTTTTCAAGTATCAATAAAAAAGAAATTTTAACTCAAGAACTTGTTAAATTATTACAATGGAGAGAAAGGTATGTTCAATTTTTTAATTTAATTTAGTTTTAGTGTCATGTAATTGTGTATAGGCCATGTAGAGTCAGCATCTTATACTGAATATATTCCTCCCAGCCTCAATGGTAAGATTTATGGGTAATTGTAGAAAATAACTGTATTGCATATTGGAAGGTGTACAAATGAAAAACTAGTGTAAATTTAGGCAAGTAATATGTTAGCTATACCAGGTAAAAAAAGGTAAGATAACATAATATAATTGAATAAATTTATTTTATGATGTTATGATATTAGCTATCACACTCCTTATATAGTCCTAATATAATTATTTTCCAATATATATAATTAAAATAATGTTTATTGAGGTTTCATTTGTTTGTACTCACAAGTGAGAAGTGTGATCAAATTAATTTACGTTCATCAAAAGGAATGACAATAGTTGCAGCTTCCTTATTAGTATTGGGCTTCATGTTTGATATATGGAAATCTGACAAAAATTTGTAGCATGTAATTGATATTAACATGTTTTCAAGGTACCACAAATGTAATGACTTAGTAATTGAATTTGAATAAAATTAAACACATTTTCATTTAATAACCAACAAAATTTAGCCAATTAATCTGAATTAATTTATAAAGTTAGTGAATTAGTGAAACGAGAATGGTTTACTGAGAGGGGCAACATGCAGTTGATGATCTCATAAATATGTGCACTGCAGTGATAAAGATGTACAACAAATTGCTCATAGATCAAGAAAATATCGGAGATACAATTCTATTACAATAATTTGAAAAGGCTCTTCACATTATCAAGGATAAAAAGGTGACTGGAATAGAAAAAGTGTTGATAGAACTTCTGAAGGTTTCAGGATACAGAGTCAAAATTGCCCAATACAACTTGGCAAGGTCTATTTATGAGAATGGAAATATTGTTTAAGATTTAAAGAAGGTTAAGCCTTTAGGTAAAATTGGGAAGGGGTGCAATACAAGAATAAAAGTTTATGAATAAACAAATACATTCAGTCAGCTGATACTTCCAAAGCATAAAGAAGGATAATGGACACAAATTTCTTGTTGATAACTTTCTCATCCTGTGCATGGAAAGATACACTTCTAAACAAATATTCACAGAAGTGTTAGCCTTCCCGACATTCAGCGTTCATTATAGAAATAACAAACCACTTTATTTGAAATTCAAGTTTCCCACATACATTAAACACAGTAAATACTGAAATACAACACATTTGACCTCTGGACTCTTTTTTATTGCCACATTAATATAAAGTTTTAGCAAGCTTTCATTTATAGTAGAGATTCTTCCATAATGTAGGAGAGTTTGTACTCATTTTTTGTATAACTTGTATTTCTCTGACCTGAAATATTCTATCAATTCTTGAAGTTTTTTTACTTAATCTATCATAAACTTATAACTGTTCATTTCTTCCTTAATTATCTTTTTTCATTTCATCCCAATTCTTCCAAAAATTAGATAACAGAAAAACCACAAACAACCTTCCTTCAAACGTCCATATACCACCATTGTTACTAAATTTAAAAGCTAAATTAATGGGTTATGATTCTAACATAAGCTTATTTCTTTCTTAAGTCATTTTCCAGACTCTGTTTTGTCGAATATTAACCCTCAATTGAGTGCAAGCACAGTCAAACCATACAGCTCCATATTTGTAGAATACCCAGAAAGAAGTTATGGAACAAGGTATTTTTTAAAATATATATTATCAATTTAGTGTATACAAATATAGACTGAATTATAACTTATGTATGTTTAATTTCAGAGCTCAGACTGTTATACTAGCGGATGATCAAGGAAATATTGATTTCAATGAATGGTCTTTAGCTGAACCAATAAGTGCAAATAATATGCAGTGGGAATATAACTACTTCAAGAGTCAGTTACAGTCATGATAATTAGCAAATTATGGTAACAAATACACTTTACCCAATTTCACACAAACATTAATTTTAGTTTGTTTTATGATTCCCAATATAAAAAAGATTAAAATGAAAAAAATTACATCTGATTGGAAATTAATAAGAAATATATCCAAATACAAACAAAAGAAGTGCTAATGTAAATGCTACACAATGTTTCTGAAAGCATTGTTCCTTTCTTCAGGTGCAGAAAAAATGCAAGAGCCAAGAGAGACATTACTGCACTACTCATGAGTGACACGTCTTACTCATGAGCTATAATTGGGAATTTACAGAAACTGAGTCAATTTTCTGTATAACAAAATAAAGAGTTTCAAGGATACTTTTTAATTAAAAGATTTTACATTCATAAATTTTTTTCTTTATATTAGCTTTTTCTAAATTTTCATCAAAATACAATCATTGCACATAATAATAATGAATGTGATAGTGTCAATTATTTAAGTGTAAAATTTTATATGTACAACACAGATTTACTCATAACTTCTGTTCATGGTATAAAAAAATGAATAGCTGACATTTACTCTCTACAATTATTAACAAATTAAGTGGCATGTAGAAGTCATAATGCCTTTTTTTAGTCAAGAGATTGGTGGAAAATCATAGACACTTAGCTCAATTTAATGTGCAAAATATATTTTTTACAGTAAAGGAATTTTTAAAAATATATTTATACCAATTGTTAAAAAACTACACTTTCATCCTTATTACTGCCATCAGATGCTACTTCATCAGGATCAATATCAGGTTCGGCTCCTCCTCCTTCTTCTTCTTCTTCTTCAGATGCATCACCAACAGTACTCTAAAACATGTATGCCAAATTTCATCCCAACTAAATATTTTCCAATGCATTATGGAGTAAGAAAGTTACTTATTAATTTATCATAGTGAAACATTACAGACACTGGTTCATTTTAGAGACAATATTTTACATTTGTACATAATACTGTAAAATTATGTTGGAGGTCAGTTTTTAATTACATGTGTCTTCAATCTTTAACACTTACATAAATATTCCAAAGCAATAGCCTAGATACACAGAAATATTACAGTCTCCTCACAAAACTTTCTGATTGTCCTTGCCCAATGTGTCCTACGAGGAATGTTTTTCTTTCAATATCATCATCTTCCATTAGATAAATGGTACAACAATAGGCACTCAGATATCTTTCTCCACCTGCTCATTGTACAACTGCAACCAGACTATGAAAAAAACTTTCCCGATGAAATCTATAACCTGGTTCATAAACAATATCATCTTGATGTGGACCCATGGGCCAGACTCCTTATCCTCGTCCTTAAAAACACCAACAACATCCAGCTAACTTAAAATACTAACATCATCCTTGATGACAACATAATCCTTGTCTAATAATAATCCTCAATGCCTTTATCAACCGAAATTATTTTAGCGATCACCTTCAAAACTAAATATCCTGCACCCTATCCACTGTCAACTACCCGAGCCAACCCTTGACCAAAATAAAAAATGAACTGGAAATAAGTAAGAAAATATGAAAAGGTAAAATTGATTAACTCGTTTGTATATGAAACAGATTTAGAGGGCAGTTGAGTGACCCCTGACGAAAAGGGAGGGGGGTGGGGGAATTTGTGATATTGTCGAGAATTTGTTATAGTGTCTCTTCTCAGCCAGACTGGACCAACTATTTATTTCTGGTAAGTGGACTTAGCTGTCTCTCGTTTCTGTCTAAAAAGGATATTTATATTTGACCTTGTAACATTTATATATATATATCGTCTGTACTATATAAATTCATAAACTCAGGAATTTAAATGTGCAATGTTAGCATATAACTTGATAATTTTATCAGCGATATCATTATCTCCCGCTGCAGCGTGTAACCTTTGTGACGAGTTATATAAAGTCTATTGCCAACATGCAATTCCGCTACAGCACTCGCTGCCCGGTAATAACGTCAGAACAGCAACCGAGCTGAAAGATACAACAATGAACAAAATGAAACAAGATCAACCCCGAAAAAGAAAACGGACACGTTTACGCTGACTCCTATTAGTCATGGGTGACAAAATAGATCGAGGAGCGTGACGATACTAAAAATTCCGGCTTCAGCCTGTTCACATGCACTGTGATGTGTCTTCCTTTAATATCTACGAGGAAATTCTGATCCGAAATGCGATGAATTATCGGAAATGGTCCAGAATATGGAGAATCCAATGCAAGCCGGATCTTATCTTATGATTTTCTGTAAAATATTCGCCTGGTGGACGCAGTGCAGTACCATACAATAATTCCGCTGGACAGCAGTTCAAATCTTTGTTCAGAGCCACGCGTAAACTCAACAACACCACTGGAAGTGCATGTAACCAATCTTGCGGCTCGTGACACATCAGAGCTGCCTTTAATGTTGGATGCCAACGTTCGAGAAGTCCATTAGCTTCAGGATGATAAGGTGAAGAGCGCTTTCTGCCACAACCCACTAAATTAGCTACGGCGTTAAATATGACGGATTCGCATTGTGCTCCAAATCTAGACACCCAGCCAGAAAAAATGCAATGGCAACAGATTCATCTGTGTTATCAGTTAAAGGAATAGCTTTAGGTCAACGCGTAAGACGATCAATTATTGTAAGTAGCGAAAATTTTTAACTGGAGAAAACGCTCCAATGACATCTAGGTATACATGCGAGAATCGTTTGTACGGCACAGGAAAATTTCCAGGAGGCGCTCTTGAACGTCGCGTAACTTTATTCTTTTGAGCCCATCTGGCGATATCGTGCATCATTTTAGGTGAAACGTAAATGCGTTGAATTATGCGTTTCATTACGTGACCACTGGAATGCGCAAGTTGGTGTAGGGAAACAAATATTCTCTTGCGCAATATTTGAGGAACGAAAGGGCGTATACTGCCCGTAGAAGTATCGCACCATACTTCACGATCTGAGTCACCTAAAAGTAAAGGTTTCAGCAATAAAGATGTTTGTCCTCTTCGCAAATCAATCAATTCTGCGTCGTCCATTTCGGCTTCCGCAATCTCTTCGGAACTAACGCAACGAGGAAGTTGTATGCTGTCGACGCGTGACAAAGTGTCTGAACCAGAAATATGCACTATCTTCGTGGTAAATTGACTTATAAATTCTTTTTTTCGAATGCTTTTCTTTCTGGTGAAATGCATACACCAACGGTTTGTGGTCAGTCCTTATAATTACTTCCTGACCCTCAATTAAATCACGAAAATGTTTGATTACTGAGTAGACAGCTTGAAGTTTCCGATCATAAGCAGAGTGTTTACATTGAGCTGTTGTGAATTTCTTGCTAAAAAATCCGAAAGGTTGCCAGCATCCTTCGTAATGTTGTTGCAATACCGCGTCCATAGCATAATCGGAGGCGTCGGTATGCAATGACAACGGTGCATGAGAAATCGGATGATGTAACGAAGTTGCCTCGCAAAGAAGTTGTTTAGTCGCGTCGAAGTGTAAATCAAGTTCTCTAGTCAAATGAATAAGGCTATTATCTCGTTTTTTCAGCTCCGATCAAACAATTAGTAAGAGGGCTTAAAATTTGAGCTGCATGACACCGACTGCGCCTATAAAAATTAATCATCCCCAAATATCTACGTAATTCCTTTATAGTAGAAGGTTTGGGAAAATTAATGATACATGAAATCTTAGAAAAAAAAGGTTTAATTCCAGCAGGATACACTTCGTATCCTAAAAACTGTAGGGAAGAAACTCCGAAGACACATTTTGCGGTATTGATGATTAATCCGTAGGCACGTAAACGTTGGAAAACAATACGGAGATGCTTTGTGTGTACCGCATTATCCTTAGATGCAATTAATATATCATCAATGTAGGCACAGGTAAATGGCAAATCTCGCAGTGCAGAGTCAACGTAACGTTGAAAAGTCTGTGCTGCATTTCTCAATCCAAAAGCCATGACTGTAAACTCATATAAGCCGAAAGGTGTGATAGCTGCTGTTTTTTCAATATCCTCTTCGTCCATAGGAATTTGACTAAGTCTATGGTAGAGAAAATAGTACAACAATTAGTCTATGTATACAATCATGAATGTGCGGGATCTATCAGGCGTTGATACAGCATTGAGCCTGCGATAGTCACCGCATACACGCAACGTACCGTCTTTCTTTAACACCATGTGCAACAGACTAGCCCAAGGACTGGACGACGGTCGACATATTCCCTGATTTATCATGTGATAAAATTCAGCTTTAGCGTCGCGTAGTTTATCAGGTGGTAAACGTCGAGCTCTTTGAACAACTAGTGGGTCTGTTGTAGGAATGTGGTGACGCACTAACTGTTTCATTACCTTAAGTTGGGCATGCATTGCTGTCAGTTCTGGAAATTGAAGCAGTAATTGTGTATACCTGTTACCATCTGCAGCCCGAAAACAATGGCAAACTAGGAGGGACGATAATTTATCAAATATTTTTCGTTCTAGAATATCGACGAGCAGATTATAATAATGTAATAAATCTGCGCCTATTATAGGACGAGAAACATCCGCTATTACGAAACGCCTAGACAGTGGTCGCTGTAGTCCAAGATTGAGGCATAACAGTTGATGCCCATAAGTCTTGATGATAGCTCCGGTAGCGGCATAGAGAAACAAGTTGGCGTCCTGCGCTTTATGAGCGAACGTGCGACGCGGAAGTACAGATATATCAGCGCCAGTATCTACAAAACAATTTAAATCATTCTCTACATCGTGAAAGATTAAGCGATTTTTTTATTGTATCATCGTCTCCTACCGCTTGTACTGAAGGCGAATGCTTCTAGTTTTCCACCTTATTCCATGTGCAAGGTGGTATGCAGTTTAGTACATGATACCATCAGTAAGCACAAGAAATGGATTCGTCAAATGATTTGTGTGGAGAATAAGGGCGTTGCTGGTAATCACGGGACCGCCATCGATTCCCTGATTGTAATAGTATCTGACGAGTCAAGGCAACAACTGCGTGTCTAAGTTCACGCACTTCTGAGGCCAAAGTGCTATAGAGTTCCTTGGACTGAGATTTGAGAAGCGGTCATGCGACTCGTGACGATGTAGTACATGTGTTTGCGCCTGAGAAAATGTATCTGTGGTTGAATTATCTTGTATACACGATCCGCTATACTAGCAAGAACCTGCGATTGATTGATGAACAAAACGCTACGAATGCGATCGGGCAGATGTTCAAAAAACAAAGTTCGTAACACTTGCTCGCTACGCTATCCAGCGGCCAATGGAGAATTAGGAACGGTCTGCCCTCTGCTCTGAAAGTTATGGTGCAAGAATAAATGGACGAATCATGGGGAAATAGAGATCTGGAATCAATAGTAGAAAATATTGATATAATCTTGGCAATTCAGAAACGCAGGCTACTTGATATTTTGATTAATCACCTAAAAGTGTCAGTAAGAATCCGGGAAAATTAAAGGGATACACAAATAAAATTGTAACCAACCCCCATACATCATTTAAATGAACACCGTATCATAACGCCCTATGCGTTACGAGATATGGTTACTCAGGCTCTTATTGATCTGGAAAACAGAGACACTATTGAGCGCACAGTTACCCCATATAGCCTACCGACTGTGACAGAAAGGCGAATGGATCGATTCGTTTGTCTCGACGCGCGACGTTTAAACCGAGAAATTATTACGTCGCAAGAGCGGCCGGTTCTTGTTGACGAGGCAATCCCAATATGAGAAATAACAGAAAGTTATAATAATAAAAAGGAACTCTCTCTGAATTAAATTATGCAATTTCCCAGTCATGTTACACAATGCCACTGAATGTCACTCCTCCAATTGGCCCAGCTAACCTCTGAAGAGAAAGAATTCTTTTTGTAATTGTAAAAAAAAATTGTAATTAATCAAATATAGTAATATCATAGGATAATGTTTTTTTATTCTTACTTCAATCCCTTCAATCAACTGCTACGAGTTTATGTGTGTTACATTAGAGATGGAAGAATTTTGGGTGATTTTCGAAAAATCTAAGTGCTTCATACAGAAGAAAAATAAGATCCTCACAGTTGCTAACATCAAGAAGTCACAGTTGTATTCTCTAATTTTTCAAATGGAAAATCAGTGTTCCTGTGACATGGCTATGTCAGAACCTGTCAAATTGTGGCATATGAGACATTTGATTTACGAAAACATTTGAAAGCTACAAACACAGGTAACAGGGATGAATATAAATACAAATAGATAGTTTCAAGACAAGTGTCAAATTTGGATAGAAGGAAAGCAAACAGTGCAACCATGTAAAGCATGGACGATTAGACCTAAGAAACCACTTGAAAAGTGATGTTGTTGGTCCTATATTCAGTGATGTTTGACAATGAAAGGTATGTCTTAACCTTTATAGATGACTTTACTCATTTTACTTGTGCATATGTATTAGAAAATAAATTGGAAGTGCCCAAATTCATTAAACTTTTGAGCCAATATCAACTGAACACTGAATTAAAAATAAGTAATTTCCATTGCGATATTGGACGTGAGTACATTTCGAGTGATCTGAAGGATTTCTTTGAGGAGAAATGTATCCAGTTTGAATTCACTATAAGGTATTCACCACAACAGAACAGAGGAACAGAACATATGAAAAGGACCATCTTGGATAAAGCATGTTCCATGTTATTGAAATCACAAGTTGACAAGAAGTTTTTGACTGATGCAGTCCTGATGGCAGTGTATGTCAACTAATAGGTCATGCACTTCAGCATTAGAAAGAATAATTCCTGAAAGTTATGGTTTGGGAATTCTCCAAATATGAAGAAAATGAAGTTTTTGGATGTATATGTCTTACAGATTACCAAAGAACTTATAAATGGAAAATTTAACTCTAGGTCATTGAAATTTAGCTTTGTTGAATACTGTGCAAATGACTATAGATTTTGGTGTATGGAACTCAGAAAAATAAATTCTGGAAGAGATGCAAAATTTTATGAAACAATTTTTTTGACAGTATGACCAGTGAACAAATGGCTTTCAAAAGAAAAGGACTATGCATAAGAGACATATTGATTTGACTTAAGACTCAATTAAAGAGAAAAAATGTTGAAAAGCCAACTAAAACAGAAAATCTATTGGAACATAATCAGATTCTTAGACAGTCAGAGAGAAACGACAAACCCGGTTTGTTTTTAAGATTATGCAGAATCAATTCTAGATGAAGATAACTATGGAAGACATAAAGAAAAATGGGAATTTCCAATACATGAAGAAATTTAAGACATAGAATCAAATAATATGTGGGAGTTAGCTGAATTATCTTCAGAAAAGAAGCAGGTAGACAGCAGTTGGAAGTTTAAAGTAAAGTATGATCAAAATGGACAAGTTGAAAGGTATAAGGTCAGACTAGTCATAATGGGTTTCGAACAATTTTTTTTTGATTATGAGGAACCTTGTGCTCCTGTGACATGATTGACAACTTTGATAAATTTAATATCAATTATTGCTGCTGATAATTTGCATGCATTACTCGTGGATGTCAAAAATGCATTTTTTGCATGGGAAACTTCAAGAGGATATTTATATGAAGATTCCATAAGGTTTCAAATTAAAAAGGACACTACATGGGTTGAAACAAAAACCTTGAACTTGTAATGCCATCTTTGTCTTGTTTATAGTCTCAAATTTCTTCAATCAAAGGTTGACAAATGTCTTTATATTGGAGAATATGATAGCTATTTCTACCTTTTTCTATATGTGGATGACATAATGGTTACAGACAATATTAAAAAAATCAACTTAAAAAGAGTTGTTTTCATATGGAAGATTTTGAAAAACTAGCATCAGGTCTGAAGATGGAATTTCAATGAGCCAATCAATCTAGTTGTGAAGATTATTGGAATGTTATACATGGAAGATTGTAATCCTGTCAAGATACCCATCAAAATAAAGCCTGGTATAGACAAAGATGAAGATGATATTGCTGAATCCAAGCTGTATCATCAATTAATTAGGTGCCTAATGTACGCAATGATGACTACTAGAACAGATTTGAGTGTGTATGTAAACAACTTTAGTAGGCACCAAAGCAGTCCTAAAGAGTCTGACTGGAAATGATTTTATGATATATCAAATAAACAGTAGACTTGGGTATATGCTACAAAAAAGGAGGAGGAGAGACATTTGTATTTTATGCAGATGCTGATTATGCTAATGAAGATGACAGAAAATCAACATAAGTTTTTTGTTGTTGAAAGTATATGACAGTCCTATTAGTTGGACAACAAAACGTCAGACATGTGTTTCATTGTCTTAAACTGAAGCTGAATATGTTGCATGGCTACAGCAGTGATTGAACTATTATAGCTGATTCATCTACTCACTGGAAAATCACTCAACCTGTGAAGATTTTTGAGGTCAATAAATAGTGTATCTATCTACTTGGAAGATGGGAGCATTGGAGACTCTGGCATAAAATATAACCTTAATTAAGATCTTGTAAGCAAAAGAGTGATCAATGTATGTTATATTCACATTAAATAACAAGTACCCACTATTCTCACTAAACCTATTCAAAATGTACAATTTTCAAAGTTACAAGGAAAACAATGTTGATAATATACCAAATGATTAAAGTTTTCCTGTTCAATGTATTTAGCCAGTTTCTTTTATATATATATATATATATATATATATATATATATATATATATATATATATATATATATATATATATTGTAATAGTGAGAATGTGACATTGTCAAAAATATTGGTATGGAAAGGATAGAGAGATAGGTTGTGGCTTACCTGAAAGTGAAGTGCGGTGTCGCCATGAGGAACTGAAGGTTGTTCTTCAAATTTTCGGAGGCTCTCAGCCTCCTTCTTCAGGAAGGAGTGTTACACCATTCCGGCCGGTGCACGGAATGGTGTAACACTCCTTCCTGAAGGAGGCTGAGAGCCTCCGAAAATTTGAAGAACAACCTTCAGTTCCTCATGGCGACACCGCACTTCACTTTCAGGTAAGCCACAACCTATCTCTCTATCGTTTCCATACCAATATATATATATATATATATATATATATATATATAAACGGAGAATCCATTAAGGAATTGGAACTAATTTGGTGACAAAGTCACATTCAAACTTGGATAGTGAGGAAGGATAGAAATAAATAGGAGAAATAGGAGGATTACGCGTTATGTGAATTCATAGGCTCGGGCGAAGAATTACGCACATAGAAAAGCATATGTTCAAAGCAGAGAGAAGGATGAAAGAAGAAGGGAAGACTGAAAATATTTGACCCAAGCGGGACTTGAACCCACGTATTCTGCTCAGTACACAGACGCCTTAACCATCTTGGCCACCGGGTCAAGTTCCTGACCAGGCAAATATAGACAGTCTTATTAGTTGTTTTTTAGTGGAGGAATGGATAGAGTAGAATATATATATATATATATATATATATATATATATATATATATTACATGATTAATTTGAGGAGGAGTGTTGGGATTTGTCAGTTTAACATTCATATGTTTTATATAATGTCTGTGTAAATTTATTGTTATATATTTGGTGTGTGAGACTGCTTTGAAGTGTTCAGTGTGTAACAGTGCTGTATGTATAAACATAGTAAATAGTGTGATTTACGTCGTTTAATGAATTCCACAGTTCTAAATATTCAACACTATTCATATCAATTATAAATAATGATAGGCAAAACAATAATATTATTTATATACTTATGAATATAAAAATTATTTCAGTTGGATAAAGGAAGGAAATATTTACCTGTGAAGGTATAACTTCCCCCTGTAAATTTCTATTGCGCAGATTGCCAGAAGTGTAAGCTGAAATGCATCCATTGGCAGCAAGTACACTCTTAATGTGAACCTTTAACTGCTCTAAGGTTTGTTTCATCTGAGGAATATATTTTATTGCAGCAACACACATTTCTGTCTGTAAATTATGCATTTAAAATATCAGTGTTTACTAATGTAATCAGTGCCAACTAAAAGGTTCAGCCATAGGTCTAATAATTCCCATACAAACCTTCGAATGAAAACAGAGACTGTGTAGAAAACGGTTGTATTTTTGTAGATCTTTGATAAGATTCATGACTTCATCACGATTTTGTCTTAGTAGAATATCTATCACAACCATTCCTTTCTGTAGAAACAATTTGAGTATTTGTTGTGACATCTGCAACAGTTAATATCTAGCATTGTAAACCGATTTTTAAATCATTCAACTAGTTTACATTAAAAATATTATCAGATAAATATACACACAAATTAAATAGATTTAGTAAGCAGTATAGTGAAAAATGTCTAACCCAGGGATTAAAATATTTTAAATGTTTTATGGGAGGAAGTAAAAAATCCCTAAATGAGTTATATTAAAAATAAAAAAGGCAATTTATTAGTAGTCAAATCTTCGTCAATTTCTTTGTCATTATGTACATATTACATAACATTGGAAAGATTTTTTGTTTATAAATCTTATCTGAAAGTAAATCTTGGACACACATATTTCTTAAAAACCTTTGAAAGAAAACAAATTCATAAAGCTTAAAATCATATATTCAATGTTTATTAATAATAATTATAGTTTATTACAAATATAAATGTGAGTGTCTTCTGTGAAACTGTCGGGAGAATTCCAAGGACAGGATCACTTACTATACACCAAATAATCTCCTCTTTGTCTTCCTATTAATACATGTCTTGTGGTGTATCATCTCGTCTCAAACTCTTCTTACCTTTGCTTTGATACATTTGTTTTAGAATGTCATCAAATTAATTAATTTCACTCAGTATTGTAAATATACAGATATATATACACATTATACTGATTGCAACTTTTAATAACAATGTAATTAAAAATTGTATATATACACACAAATTATTTAATTACATTATATATATATATATATATATATATATATATATATATATATATATATATATATATATATATATTGTAATAGTGAGAATGTGACGTTGTCAAAAATATTGGTATGGAAAGGATAGAGAGATAGGTTGTGGCTTACCTGAAAGTGAAGTGCGGTGTCGCCATGAGGAACTGAAGGTTGTTCTTCAAATTTTTGGAGGCTCTCAGCCTCCTTCTTCAGGAAGGAGTGTTACACCATTCCGTGCACCGGCCGGCTGCGGACTGCGGAGATTTGACCGCCGCACGGCCAGTAGCCCATAAACAATCAACATCCCCACCAAGCCACTAACTTTCTCTCTCAGGGGAAGGTTGTGGCATAGGAAAGGTTAGGATACAGATCATTCATACAAAGCATCCCATGTATACATGTATGCTTGAACATACAAATACACATGAACATGCACACACACACATGTATGCATACTTACACATACATGAGCATGCTCATACATACTCACATGGTCTCGTGAAAGAGGGGATGGTACGTAGGAAGGGCACTAATTACAGGATGTTGAGTCCAGGGCTTTGCCTGGACTGCAAGACATGTTGGAAAGATAATTCCCATAGATGGAGTTCTGCTTCTGATGAATCGGGGGGTAGAGCTTTAAGGATGGTGAGTGTGAAGCATTGGTCGAAATTGTTTATGTTGTGGTTTTGGGCGTGAGCAGCTACTGGGAATTGGATTTTAGATAGTTTGACAGTGCTGCGGTGGTTGGCTATACGTTCAGGGAGGGGTCTTTAGGTTTGGCCTATATAGAAGGCAGGGCAGAGTCTGCAGTTAATTTGGTAGATGGTGTGGGAGGAGAGGCAGGTGATATTTTTCTTTGATTTTGAAGGTTTTTGTGTGATTATGAAAGGTTGTGGTGGGCTGTAAGATAGGGCAAACATGGCATCTGCTCCTACCACAACGTATAGCCAACCACCGCAGCACTGTCAATGCTCTCCTAAACCATTCCACCGATTGCAATGAAACTTCGGTGATTTGTTTTATGCACGCACACGAAGGTTTCTGTTGGCCTTTTGAAGTGATAGGCAGCTCCCAACAGAAGTGAAATTTAAAAATATATGAGAACATGAGAAAGTCTAATTGATTAACACATTTGGTTAGAAAAAAGAGGGACAGGGAGCTGGGAAGAAATGATATTTAGAATTTTTGAGGACCTGTGTCCCCCTTTTAGGGTGGGATCTACAAGGGTAGACAAGGATGCTGCGGAGGTTGGGATGCACCTGAAGACATCCCCTAGGGCAGGGGGGAGTATTATTGGAAGAATGTTTTTTATATCTTATGCAATCCACAATCAACTTTCCAAATGCTCCCTCCCATACAGCTTAGCCCTTAGGGGATCTCACATTTGAGATTTGCTCCACATGGTACAGTCTGTACATCTACACCAACTGGATCCTCAATGCTTTCATAAATAGAAAAAAACTACAGACATCATCAAGGCTAGGCTATATTTTTTACATATGTCATTAATTTAGATGGTTATAAAATGCAAATAATCAATATTTAATATTATTTCCTTATTTAAGACTATTAATATGTTTTATTTATATGCTTTTATTTCAAGAAGTGACAGAAAACACAGGGACAGTTACCTTGACAACAATAGCAAGTGTGCCTTGCTCGTGTATTTTCACAATAGATTCAAAGCCCCAGAGAATACGAACAACAGTTTTCCACATCTCAAGTGAAGCTCTTTTATCAGATGTTTCGGTCAATGACTCTCGAGTACCTTCAAGAAGAGTTGAAAACATCTCCTCAAACAGCAAATGAAAATTTGATCTGGGGAAAAATATGAAAAATTAATAATTTATTGACCACAGTAAATAGAGTGATTTACACAATTAGGATTAATATTAAAATGAAACTAAATAATTCAATAAATAGTATGAGTTTGGTTACTACGAAGTGAGTCGTTTAATAAATACTGCTCCTTCTGAGGAGTGGCTCCCAGCTCACTCTGAACTAGGAAGCAATGGCTCCAAAGAGTCATGCAGTTAAAATGCCCTCTCTGCAGCATTCTGCTATGAACGACATATCTGTGCAGCAGCATGCACAGGAATGAATGTTTCAACTCCTGCCCTTTGTAAACAAAAAATGCAGTGCCTCCTCAGGATCTAGAGAAATTCAGCTATTCATGTGACTATTGTGAGGGAAGATGTGTATGGAGTCATACAAAAAACTGCTCTACGCTTTCTCAGAAGCTGAAGTCAATCAATTATACACAAACGCTTCAGTGACTGACAAATTAATATTCCTTTGATGAAGTAAATTGCCTTTATATCTTCATTTTTTCCATGTGCTGCATCCATGAAAATAATATTTGAGAGGCTGAGTTGAAAATCAACAAAACCACACACCAAGGAAATCATATGTTCAATGCATGGAGATGGAAGAAAGAAGCCTTAACCATATTGCAATGTGAATATTGTAAAGTAATACCAGTTTAGTCAAAATAGGACTTTGTACAATCTTCATGGAGGAATTGTTGTGGAATAACATTGGTAAATTATTGTGGAGCAGAGCAATCAACAGAATACAGCCAATATTGCCAAATTTTAATATGAAGTGTAAAATCAGTGAAAACCAAGGCCTGAGATTAAATAATTGAAGAGTGTAAAAGTGTCCGAACGAGGTAAAATTGATTGTTCTGGTACCAGACCAACGGTCTGTAAATAACATAATTTTGAATAATATTGTAAACGCAAATTAAAGGATAAAGTCAGATTTCGTTCTCTTTTTAATTGTCAATCAAAGTTAATTTCTTTACTTTTTAATTTCTTTCATTCTATCAACATATTGTTTAGGTAAATTGTAAACTGTTTTGTTAATAAGATTTTAAATCAATTTTTGTTTGTGTTCATTATGAAACCCAGTAGAGGCCCTGAGAGGACAGATCTCAAATTTTGTTTGTAATTATCTTTTATTGCCACAAAATAAAATAAATATTTTGTTTGTTAATTGTTTAAACTTTTCATTTAATAAAAGCCTTCCATTTGATTATTACATAAATGACGCTTCAACGTGAGGTAAATTCTTTAAATTAAATTAAATAAAATTAGTTGTTTATTACAATATATATATTGTAATTATTCCTTAATGTATGCTCCAAACTCTTTACTCACTCTGCTCTATCCATTCCACCCTTTACACTTAATAAGATTGGCTATATTTATTAAGTCTGGGGAAAGGCAAAGTAGCTCAATGGTAGAGCATTTGTGTATGAAGCAAAAGTACCTGGGTTTGACTCCCAGCCCTGCCGAATATTTTCAGTCTTTCCTTCTTATTCCTATCTTCTCTAAACCTCGAACATATGCTTCCTTTGAGCGTATAACTATGCCTAAAACATATGCTTTCTTCAGAGTGTATTACCCACCTTTGTCCTATATTTCTATCTTTCTCACTATCCAATTATCATATGTGACTTCATCAAATAATAATGAATATCCTTAACGTGCGTGCACATACACACACAGGCACATATGTGAAATTTACTTGTCCACCCGTGCAAAACCCACACCCGTTTGTTTGGACTGAATATGAATAAATGTGATTGTGTGATTTTTGACTTTTCTCTTTGTTTTCAAAAAATGTGCCATCCGTTGTGCCCTACCACCCAAGTAGTCCCAGAACCCTGTGGAACGCTCAACCCCGACTTCCATTACAATACATATATTGTAATACAAACCAATGTTAGTAATAGTTTTACTTTTCAAAATTGTATAACTATAAAATTTATTTTGTAAGATAAAAGGCCATTTAGTCGGAAACATGCTTGAACAGTTGGTGTGTAGCATGAAAATTGGCTTTATAACATTCTCAGACATAGTTTGTTATTTTGAAAAGGTCTCAGAAAAACATATGGATGTGTCTGGCAGTTAATTGTGGACAAATCAGTCAAATGAGAATACCAGTTTGAGCGAAGAGAACTTACACAATATCAAAATCTCACCAGTTAATGGAGTGGACACAAGTGGAGGTATGTAAGTATTTGAGCAGTTAAAAGTTAGTTGGTCACCAGTTTTCAAGGGAGAAGTCGATAGTCTGGCCGGAAACAAGGCCAATGGATAGTAAATTTGTATGATAATGTCTTAAGAGTTGAAAGACCTCAGCTTAGAAGAGACGGAAGAAATTGGAGGCGTTGGAACACATACTGTCCACAAACAACTCTGCCATGTATTTTGGTTCTTGTATTATGACCATTTTATAATTGGTGCTTATGGGCAAAATATCTGGTGATCTTTTATTATGGTGATCACTGAAGTTTTGACTAGAGTATACAGACAAAACATTGTGAACTCTCACAATAATATTTTTTTTTTCTTCTGTCAGATTGACCAGTGTCCACAGTAGAAACATATTGGGATCTGGTGATAATCATGGTTGCGATAACATTGACTGGTGTCCACAGGAAAAATATCTTGGGACCCATAGTTGGGATCCTCTATTGTCTGAAGCTCCAAAAGGATGTAGATGTGTTTTGTGGAAGTGGATGAAAGTAGGTTCAATTATATACACATTGTGGTCAATTATTAAAACTTGGTTTGTGTGAATTGTTGGGGTACTAAAATTTTGGATTAACCAAGATCTGGTAATCGACAGTTGGTCCAGTCAGGCTAAACAGAAAATAAAATTTCAATTTTTTTATTTCCTTTTACTCAGGAAAGAAGGTCTGAACTGCATACCAGTCGGGCATGAATATGCTCAGCCCGACTGTTGATTACAGGTAAGTCGATTATGCTGTCTCTCTTTTCTACACATATGTGGTTATATATATCGAATTCTGTGCAGTCTCGGGTGGCATGAGGGCACGCCAACAAACAGAAAGCTACTTTGAACAACTCTTCACAAAGAGTGGGGGTTCAAAGGGCTACCAACTAGCTTCGATCCATCTCTTTTGAACACTGACAACAAAAATTATTGTAGTATGTAATGACATACTTAGATATAATTAAATATTAAAACAGAGCTCACAAACCTTTTAATAGTAGGAAATGTACGTAAACTCCAATCTTTGCCACCACCTTCTTCCTCCAATTCTTTTTGTACCCATTCTACAAGTACAACTAATGTATTTAACTTATTCACAGAATTAGCAAGATATGAATGGACAAGTTGCTTGACCTGTCTGTTAAAAATAATGCCTTTTTCTTCAGATCCTTCCAAGTTAAACCACCGCTGACTCAGAAAAACTTCAGATACCTTGGCTGTGATCAAAGGAACAATATAATTATTATAAGTTTACACATACGTTACTTAGTAACAGATAATCGCTTTCAATTCAAACAAGGTTAAATCTTAAATAAACTAAATTAAAAAATTAATATTTTAGAAATTATAGTAACTGCATACATTTTGTAAACTCCTTTTGGCCACTTTTTATAAATCAGTCCCATATGATTATTATTATTCCTACTTATTGTATCCATTCCAATTTTATTTTTATCTGTCACCAATTTGCTTCATATAACTACTACATGTAATTATCCCCCTTTTCCCCAAACCAAGTTGATCACATGTTTGTATTTTCCAATTACATAATACAAAACCTGACTATTCATGGGTCTGTACATTTACATGTACAGCATTTGTTTGCCTCATTTTGCTATACCCAAGAGACAGATCATTGTCATTGTTTCGTTTCCACGTCATCCTTTGCTCTACAACAACATGCTGAACCCAGCCAACACAATAGTATTCTTAAAGTGATCACCCCCCCCCCCCCAAAGCAACCATGAATGCCAAACATGAATATCAGTTTTCTTGGATAAACAAAATATATTTTTGATGTATGCATATTATGTACAAACCATTTACACATTTAAATAATAAAATATTTACTAAGTAATGTGCTTTTTGTGTGTATATATACATTTGTACATTTGTATGTGGGATACGGCCATTTACCTGACAAACACTTGCCCGATGCATGTTTTCCCAACAGGACAAAATCCTGATTGCCATTTGCTTGACAGTAAATTATCCCGGCTAGTCATTTTTCCAAAAGGCGAGTTTTTACAAAATACAGCATAATATTAATCTTGTAGAACAACTAATATGTTAATAATAAAAAATATAGCAAAATGCAGACAATAAGTGATAATATAAATACCACACAATATTTCTGGGATCCTAGAAGAGAAGAGCCTAGAGTGACACAACTGCACTCGTCAGTTTACAAAACTGAAATTATTATTGTAAATTAAGTTATTCACTAATGCATGGAAAAGTTTAAACAAAACTTGGTACACACATCACTTAAGACTCCGGAACCAACCCCGTGGGTTTAAAATAACTCTAGCATCCTTATCAGGGGTGGAATTTTCAAAATACAAAATAAGCAATAACAGTCTATATTGGCACCGAATAAATAGGGTACAGGGTCTCTCAGATTCATAATGTCACTCTTGATGCTCTTAATGTCGAATTTCATCCCCTAATGGCATAAGGACAGGTATGAGGTGGGGTGATAATTGTGACAACTACTAAGGTAGGTGCCGAATCCAGTGGTTTAGTAGTCACAGAGTTTAGTTCTGGCATCTCAACATGGTGAAATTAAAGTTTAACCCCTGGGGAGTGGGTCAGAATGGGGGTGATTATAATAATTTTATATCACCTCATAATGGTGTCAAACCCGTGTTAAGGTAGTTGCTGAGCTTAGTTATGGCATCTCAGCAGGGTTGTAAATTTGGAAGAAAATGTTTCCATGTTTAAAACTTGGGTACAACAGAAATTAAGCTACAATGAGTTGATGACTGTTTGCACAGTCATCATATTCCCAGAGACATGGAAGATGCTGGTTGTGCAGAGTCATCAAATGTCACAGTTAAATTATTGTTGTCCCAGAATGAAAACCTGAGAACAATTTCTTCAGAAACTACAGTGCAAAAGCCTTTGACACTTATGTTGCCATGGCTTGTTGGCTCTTATGGGCACTACATAATTCCACCACCTTTTTAATTTAAAATATTGAAGGAAGTTGCTGAATGTTGTTCCTTGACCAAAATGAAGGCAATCTTTCAGGGCCTCAATTCCTGCTTCATAGGTGATGTTTTTGATGGGTTATCTTGTTCACTAACCATATCATTTCTGCTTTTAACCTCCACATCTACAATTTTGTTGATATTGAGAATGCGTACTTTATTGTTTTTCAAAACCCAGACAAGTTTTCCTCTGATACCTCAGAATCAGGACTTTGAATATCAAGGGAATAGGCACCCACAAGAGCTTCTTTTGTCAGGTGCTAAGAAGAGCCTAGAGAAACTCAACTGCACTGGTCAGTTGTTTCTCTAGGCTCTTCTTATAACCTGATTAAAGGGACAAGGATCCCAGAAACATTATGTGGTATTTATATTACCTTTTTGTCTGAATTGGCTATCTTTCGTATTCATTAATTTCAATCAGATGTAAATTTTTTCATTTAGAACTTTGCTCCAATATTCTTACATTAAACTCCCAAAATTGTGGACGGAACATCATATAAACTGATTTTTTGGTTAATTAATTAATGAATATTTCTGTCATATTGGCTGATTCATTTATTTATCCAATACTTTTAATTTCCATCCCATAAACATATATACATATATTTCAGTCTAAAACTATTTTTCTAAATATAAGTAAAACTCATTAACACACAAATAGAAATGCACTTACCAATACTTTTTTTCAGGGTTGCTTTATTTGAAGCAAATTTTTTTATGTTTTCAAGTAAAGATACGAGAGAACAAGCAGAAAAAATATACATCGTTCGCTTAACATAACTTCGTAAATATTTAATACTCTCCAGGGCAAGGTCATCAAGAGATGTTAACTGCGAGTTCTCAGCAGTTAAACGACTGGCAAAGATTTTAAGTCCATCTAAAAAAATATACAAAATGAATTAAGAATTTAAATAGTAAATAATTCATTAGCTTAGCATATTTAATTTTTAGAGCTGTTAGCACCTTTCTTAAGGAGAGATGTGTACCTGTATGATGGCCAACTGTATGGCCTATCTGCTAATAATATCTGCTTCTACTCCCACATCATTTACCAGATTAATTGCAGACACATGGCTGAACATCAAAAACAAATTTCCTAATATCTGCATCTAACCAGAGTCACACAGCAACAATTTTGACCAATACTTCACACTGACCCACGTTAAAAATACCAGATTCATCTTTAGGACCTCTCATTCAAACACATTCTACAGTCCAGGCAAAGTACTGGACTCAACATCC
Source organism: Zhengitettix transpicula (assembly GCA_037074705.1). Taxonomy (NCBI): domain Eukaryota; kingdom Metazoa; phylum Arthropoda; class Insecta; order Orthoptera; family Tetrigidae; genus Zhengitettix; species Zhengitettix transpicula. The sequence continues at coordinate 178,721,124 of CM073591.1, read as the reverse complement.
TCAACTGCCTATGCCTAGGATATAGTTTGTTACTCAATGACACATTTACTTTTCTTCTTACTTTCCATCTCTGTAGCCAAAATGTTGAGGGTTATGTGTGGGTACATGACAAACTAATTGCAGACTCTGCCTGGCATTGTACATTGGCCATACCAAAATACCTCTGAACACACAGTGAACCACCTCAACACTGTCAAACTTTCAAAAACACAATCTCCAACAGCTGCTCATGCCCAGAGTCACATCACACTGACATTTTCAATTGATCCTTAATATTATCCATCATATACCCAATTTATCAGGGGCTGAACTCCATCCATGGGAACTCTCCTTCCAACATGTCCTACAGTTCAGACAAAAGCCCTAGACTCAGAATCCTATATATCGTGCCCTTCCTACTGGCCACCCCTATTTGCACAATTACATATTCAAGGATATCTTCATATATAGCTGCATATGTGTATGTATATGTATGTTTTCAGTACCTATCACAACCTTTCCTTTGCTGTAAACTTTCACTGAAAGAGACAGTTAGTGGTCTGGTGGCATACCTAACATTTATGAGCAATAATAATAAGAAAGATAGCCAAATACAGACAAATGAAGTGATAATATAAATACAACACAATGTTTCTGGAAGCCTTGTTCCTTTATTCAGGTGCAAAAAAAAAATGCACGAGCCTAGAGAGACACAACTGCACTAGTCAGTTGACTCAAAAGCTTTTGGGTTTTGTCAACGTACTAGTACAGTGACTCTCTAGGCTCTTGCATTTTTCTGCACATGAAGAAAGGAACAAGGCTTCCAGAAACGTTGTCTGGTATTTATATTATCACTTCTTTTGTCTGTTTTTGGCTATCTTTCTTCTTATTAATTTTCAATCAGAAGTAATTTTTTTCCTTTTAATAGAGAATTGATCAAACGAGATGTCAAGAAGTGCAACAGTTCCTGGTTCCAGAAAGCGAGTACATTTCTTGTGACGAGATGGCAGGATAGGTGAGAGACTATTTAATATTTTATGTAAATAGCTTTACCTAACATCATATATCATTCATGGGCTTTTAAAATGTACTTTGAATTTGTTAATTAATAACTTAACCTCCCATGTTCTTGTTCTTTTTAAAAAAAATCGTATGTTAGGAAAGTAAGTTGTAAGCAGAACCCCATTAAAGTTTTTTGTGCCTGACATCCTGCAAGGGAAAGCAGGTTACAATACGTACCTCTTAGATAGTTTACATTAGTATGATTATGTAATCCTTCCCAGGAAAAGTAAATAACCATGGATCTTATCAAAAGAGCAAAGCACTTTTTCTTTTCCTTTGAGCCATCCTCAAACATTCCGGGTGCATCCAAAACTCCATCACAACTTTCTAATAATTTCTTAAAATAAAACAAATAAAGTTTATGATACAATACAATTCCAATATTTTTGAATATAAATTAAAGTTTAATGTCTAAAATGTATAGGTTCAGTTATATTTAAAATTAGAGAGCTCTGTGGTAATATTAATGTTCTGAAAATGAATTTTAGCAGTTTGATAAGAAATTCTTATAATCAAAGCACTGCACTGAAGGCTATAAAACTGAATTAAAGCATCAGGATATAAAACTCTCAATCAGACACAGGGAATTGAACACAGGTCGTTCACTTAGTTACTGATAATCTTACCATCTGAACTACCATGGTGAACTCCTTGGATTGGAAGCTATGACAATGACCAACTGCTGTGAGGGACAATGTTTCACATATGCAGGATACTAACTGTCTTGGCAACCCATTCACATCGCTGCTTGTGTAGACAATTTTTGGTTTGTCCCTAATTTAATCCTACAAATCAATTTGTCTGAAAACCTTGAAAGCTACCAACATATCAAAATTGGTGGGCAATGAAATCTGTTCATTTTGAATTATACCAAACTTGACTATTTACTTCCTAGTAGTGGAGGAGATAAAATACTGAAATGGTGACTCCCTATTCTTATTGAAGATTTGGATTCTGCATGAATAACACAGTAGATTTGACATTTTTTATGTAATTTCTTTCGCAGATGGCACCGCATTGAAAGATAGCAGAAAAATTACTTTATTTATCAACAAGTTGAAAACTAATTTTAACGTTACCCAGGAAAACAACGTGGATATATTGGTATTATGTTCACATTGGGGTTTTTACTTAAAGTGAGTCCCCTTGCCTATTATGAAATAGGATTGATGCTTGTTTGGGATGCTCAATTTGAGCCCTCTTGCCTTTCACAAAATGGTGTGCTCATTTTAGCTGAGTCTCATTGCATCTTTCAAAATAGGGCTGGCTATCTGCACGGAATGTAACTCTCTTTCCTGAAGTAGGGGGCTGAGAGCCTCTGAAAATATCAAGCACATCCTTCAGGCACAAGTGGCTACACCCATCTTCAATTTTAGGTAAGTCACCAACTATCTCTCTTTCCTTTCCTTTCCATACCAATTATCTAAATTATATATATTAAACACACAAGGAAAATGTGACAAGGTCATATTAAATAACACACTTGGATAGGAAAGAGGGACATCATAGCCAACTTACCTGAAATTAAAGGTTGGTCCAGTCGGGCTGTGCAGAAAATAAAATAATAATTTATGAGGGTCTGAACTCCCTTTTTCAGGAAGGAAGGCCTGAACTCTGTGTGCCGGCCGGGCACAAATTCTTATTATCTAAAGAGGGGAAACGGGACAGAATTTCATTGTGAATTTGGAAAATGTTTTTGGAATTTACATGCTTTAAAAGTACATAGTCTTCATGGATTGATTGAATAAGAATGAATGGTGGAATGCATATATGTGTGTTTTTTATGAATACTCTGATCGCAGCCGGAAATAGGAAGTTTGACAGTTAACCCATCTGGAGGAAGGCCAACCTCCAAACAGCAGTAAAGGAGCACAATTTGGGATTGAAATCCATGGCTTCATGCTTTAATAATTTCAAGAGTAGGGCAGAATTCATCTTTGGGAAGTAGGTGTAGGTAAGCCACAACTCTTTCCTTTTCATACCAAGATATATATATATATATATCCTTTCCATACCAATATTGCAATTATTTTTGACAATATCATATCCTTACTGATACCATATATAATATTCGTATGGAAAGGAAAGAAAGATAGCTTGTGGCTTACCTAAAAGTGAAGTACGGTATAGCCATAGGGAGTCAAAGGTTGTTCTTAAAATTTTTGGAGGCTCTCAGCCTACTTCTGCAGGAAGGAGTGTTACACAATTCTGTGCAGTCTGCAGCTGGCTGGTGCACAGAATGGTGTAACACTCCTTCCTGAACAAATTTGAAGAGCAACCTTTAGTTCTCTATGGCTACACCGTATTTCACTTTCAGGTAAGCCACAAGCTATCTCTCTTTCCTTTCCATACCAATATTGCAATCATTTTTGACAATGTCACATCCTTACTAATATATAAAAGCATAGTTAATTAATGAGGTTAAAAAAATTTCTGTACCTGAGAATATTCAGCAATTAGTTCTAACTTTACACACAGATGTGGCAATACCTTGAGAGCGCTCTTTACAAAAGATTGTGGTGTATGCCTATTTACATTCATAAAACCAATAGGAAGACAATTGCCACTAGATTTAGCACCAAATGATTTCTTTGGTTGCAAATACAAATGTTCTAACTTGCCCACATAATCCTCAAGTAGAAATAACAGTATTGATGCATCTATTGATAATTTCTGTAACATGAAAAATTAATGTTAGAACAATTTTTCCATAGAACACATTTACAGAATTAATTGAATACAACATTTTATTTAGACTAATATTTATATAGACTAATGATAAAAATGACAGAATACAATATGAAATGAGAAGTTTTATTGACTGCCAGGTTTTTCCTACCACATGACAGTACACTATCTTCAATTTGATTATTACAACTAGATAAATGTACTGAATTATTCTGTTATTAAAACACTGCACAGTTTTCAAAATAAGAGTAAAGCAAGACTTTTTAAGTAATTCAAAATTTTCTATTGGCATATATTGCAGTTATAAAAAAATTGCAAAATTATTTATATAGTAGCAAATTTCAACTTGCTATATGATTTCAATTCATACCAATCTGGAACTTAATTGCACCTATAATAAAATATGTATGCATTAAATAGTTGATTTGTATAACTGTGAAAATTGTTTCAAGTTTTGACAATACAGCAAGAATGAGAAAAAACTATTTATTGTGGATACATGTATGTTGAGAAAATAAATAGCATTGCTCTGTAAATGACACTATTAAACATTTGTTGAATGAATTACTTCTGATATACCCAATTCAATTCTACAGTCTATACATTTATAATGAAAATAAAAATGTAATGTAATTACCTATAAAGTAATCCTAGTGACAACAATTTTTACAGTTCCAATAACAAGTACCTATAGTAATTAAAAGCAACCACAATTTTTCAAGATATTAACATAAAATATAGTTATAAATTTAAATATTCATTCTTATCCTTAAATGCAATTTTCTTGTTTGTGTTTATATATATAAATATTCAAGAAGAGTTCTGTTTACATAGAAGATACAATTAAAATAATAAAGACCAAAGTTATAAACCGTTTTTCTATCCAGATCCAAAGTTCTGCCCAACAAAATAAGTACGTCAAAATCCAGCTCACGGAAATATAAATGCTTCACTGAGTTATTCAAACATTTTGATGAAGAATCAGAAGCCAAAACAATAGAAGTGGTTTCTCTTGTCACAGACACATTGTTATCTCCATCATCTTCTGATACTTCAGCATTCTTCTTTTTCTTCTTCTTTCGAACCTGTTTTCCTGTCTTCTTCTTTTTCCTTAAACAGTTTAAGAATTCAAAGATATATAACACAAAATTTCAAACTTTTTTATTGGTATTTTAATAAATGGTAAATGAGTTTATCAAATATAATTTGCAATGCCAATTGGATAATACGAGGTTGTTTCTAACACCAAGAAGATAGGGATACCTTTAATTCTCTATACACTTTCAACCAAGTGTAGCTGAACTTATTAGACACATTTTAACCAATACCTGTAAGGTGGTAAATGGTGTTACTGTAAACTTAACACTTACAAACTTCTACATGCAGTTCTTAGAAGAAACATTACAATTGGGGCCATCCGGGTGCCCATAGCTGTGCCACTTATTTGATGGTCGATGTTGTCTTGGAAGGAAAAGTCATTTCTGGTGAGTACAAACTGTGTGAGGGCGATCAGAAAATTGGTGGTGGGGAAAGAATTTTGTGGCCTGTGGGACAAGAAGTGCCGCTGGTCCATATGCATGGGGATATGTATGTAGAATGAGACAACATCTGTAGTAGCCAAAAGGGTATCGGGTGGAAGAGGTTTTGGGAGTTCTTGGAGATAGCAAAGGAAGTGGTTGGTGTGTTGGATGAAAGAGGGTAATTTTTCTACTATTGGTTGGAGTCCTCTCTAGATTCAGGCTCCAGAAAACTACAAATCGCTCTAAATTACATTGAAAGCTGGGCCATTTAATGGATAATCAGTACAAATCCTATCCGCAATCATTCTCTGTACCCTTAAAACCAAACATTCCCTAAACCAATCCTTCTTTCTGAACAGCACCAAAATACCTATCTAACAAACTACACCATACCAATGCCTTATTCTTAATTCCAAATTATCATGGAAATCTCACATAGCCAACATTATCTCCAGAATCAACAACAAAATAAAACAACTCTTCCCTCTTATCAACAGAAAATCTTTCATATCCTTAACACTAAAAGACTTCTCTATCTATCCTTAATCCACCTCATATGGCCGTACTCATATGCTGTGTATGGGGATTCACTGCCTATTCCCACTCCAACCAAATACAAACCAAAATTCTCTGATTAATCTCAAATTCCCCCTGCTACCTTCACAACTCAGTTATCCACAAATACCTAGAAATTCCTCTAATTCCTACTATAATTCATAAATCCACCAAGTACCTAATAAATATCTTCATCAACCATTCAAACCAACCATTGAGCTCATCTACAGTAACCGCAGACGAAAACATAAACTCCCAATTGATATCATCCTCCCCCTAAATCACTTCAGAATTACCTAACTCTAACCCCCACCTACCAACTACCATTACATACTCCCAAATATACATTTTTCCCATCATCCCCAAAACCTCCTTAATGCATTTCATAACACCAAGTTTTCCTGATGATCAGATGAATCCCAAACATCATGCCGGCAAACCTTTGTTAATATGTTGTAAACAAGTTAGTCGGTTTCTCTCGTCTGTAACTTGGAATGACAAGGTTCATATCCAAGTCCCCAAGTTTACTTCTTAAATATTTACAAATTGTATTTTATTGTCAGTCTGCTCTCTGGACAACAGGTCAAGAAGGCAACATGAGATTGTAATTTTGCCAAGCACATGGCCTCATGTTTTAAATATGTCAAGAGTTTGGAAGCAGAAATAATTTTAGGGTACATTGGGGATTGAGGTAAATAAGTATGTGGGATTGGTGGCGAGAAAGTGGTCATGTAACAGCAATAAAAGCTGAGCATGATATTGCATGTGTTGGAGAGAAAGTACATGATGCTGTGCAGTCCACAGCTGGCCGGTGCATGGAATTGTGTAACATTCCTTCCTGAAGGAGGAGGCTAAGAGTCTCCGAAAAATTTGAAGAACAACCTTCGGTTCCCTATGTCTACACTGTACTTCACTTTCAGGTAAGCCACAAGCTATCTCTCTTTCCTTTCCATACCAATATCACAATTATTTTTGACAATGTCATATCCTTACGAATATCATATATAAAGAAACAATTCAATAAATTGTTAATATAAATACTGCCAATTTTCCCTGTACTCTATATAAATTTACACAATTCAATAACACTTACATTTCCTTAGTTGCAATTGCATTCTTTGGAGAATCAGTTAAGTCAGGTTCATAATAAAATTGACATGGTGGTGGAACATAATCAGGGCTAGCCAAAGGAAGAAATGAGGCCAAAATTTTTTGCAGTTCCATTACGTGCTGTAGTCTAAGCAATACCTAAAAAGCAATAATAAACATTTTAAATTAGATACTTATCTCACATTTGATTTTAATTAAATAAGTGAAAGAACCAAAAGTCAGAAAAAATCTATTTGATTTATTCATGTATGCATGTGAAGAGGTGATAGTTGTTCTGCAGTCTGTGATTGGAACAGACTCCTCACCTACCCAAGGGTTGTCTCCAGGAATCGTCCCAACCTCCACATTCTCATCCAACATTGTAGGTCTCATCATCACACTCCTCCACTTAAGCCAACCTTGTGGTTATAACAGATGTCATCTCTAACCTATCCTTCAAACCTACTACAAATTCTCCACAACTAACCATTACAAAATTAATGAAAATATTACCTGCATCTCTTCTTGAACATAGCTAACCAATGCAGTACTGTCAAACTATTTAAAACCCAATTCCCATTAAGTACACATGCCCAAAGCCACAACACCAACAATTTTGACCAAAACTTCTCACTGAGCTTCCTTAAAGGCTTAACCCCCCACCCTACTCAAATGCTGAACTCCATCTTTGGGAGCTCTCTTTACAACATGTCATACAGTCCAGACAAAGTCCAGGACTCAATATCCTCTAACAACCGCCTTTCCACTATCACACTCAATTTACTTTTTAACTTTCATAATATGGTGTGTTACATGTACAGGAGGAATAGGGGCACGGTGTCGACAAGCGAGAACTTCCTCTTGGAGGAACGCCACTAGCATTCTTTAAAACAATCATTATATTCTTTTGAGCAAGTCTTTTGAGTTGAACCATTAAAGAACTCTTGGAGAGTGAATTACAAGTAGAAAGATTTAACTATAGTTCTGAATTGAAAAAGTTATGAGTGGCACTCTTCAAGAATTAATAAACAATACTGGTCACAATAAATTTTGAAGTGATAGGCTTAGATCCTATACGGCAGTATGGTAAAGTCTTAATTATTGCTAAAATAATTGAGACAAACTTAATTTTGATATGTTATTCTTATGACTTCCCTACATCCATAGTTAACATATTATTCCCAGCTTTTTTTTTGCCCTTTCAATGTAGTTTTGTTCAACCTCTTGAATAATTTTTTTGTTCTCAAATCACAAACCCACTCATATATAAAAATTAACAGCTTTAATTTACAATGAATATGCGGAATATATTTTATCGAGATATACAGGTTGCAGTGTAGATAACATTGCAATTACTTGTGTTGAATGTTTCGTTTCCCGTAAATCCTGGAAGGTCGGGAAGAACGAAGTCAATGCCCTACCCAAGGGAATACTGAGATTAACCCTTGTTCTCAAGGGCCACCAATCTTTATTTAGTAAGAACTGCTGTTTTATCCCGAATATACAATTAGAAAATTATTTAGAGGGGCAGAATCTGACGGAAAAGAGGTGGTGGTTCAAAAACTTTCCCAAATAGCAATATTAACTTTGTAAAATATTTGTAGAAATATATTTATATTATTTTTCATAAATATATTACTAAATAATTATTCCACATTTTGTTTCATAATTTTGGAGTGAATTCATCCCTCTCCCCTCATTTACTAACTCAAGTTATTAATGTTCAACCTTAAGAATATAAGGTTGATCATCAGATGGTATTCAGAGAGCTGAAGAGTTATTGAAAAGAATTGACTCATAGTAATGAGTGAATCATCTCTGAATGACTCAACAAAAAGAGTGTATCTGCCCATCGCTAGTGGTATTGCAATAAAAGTTGGATATAGTGTTAATTGTTTAGGTATAATAACTGATACATAATTGTAAGGAATATATTGGCTACTTATTATGGAAATGGGGTGAGAAAGTAGTATCTAGGAAGGTTAATTTATGTGTTGTCCCATATGAGTAAGATATTAATATTTTGAAGGGTAAGTCATATTTTTAATTTTCCACAACAATATAGACCTGACATAGACACTGTTTTTCAATATTCAAAATCCAACAAAAAGGCATTTGTTTGAGCAGTAAACCATGAATATGCCTCTTCAATTGTTGCCCAGTGGAAAATAAACAACTTCAAGCATGTTTAACTGCACCAAACAGATAATGTGGTGAGATCAGAACTGTATAATAGATATTACAACATCTTAATGCTCACATACACCATAATATGGTGAGACAACAAATGAATGACTTATGACACTCAACCTAAGCATTTATTTCAAATTTTTGGAACGTATTTCACTGAATTATTCACCATCTAACTTGGCTCCTTTTACATAAAATGTTCATAAACAGGTCCTTGCAAATTCCAAAAAAGGTGTGGACATAACTTTTCCTGTAGAAGGTTGATGCTTGAATTTCATTATGTCTCTGGAGATTCTGAGTCTTTACATTCCATTCTCAGGAATTGTTTATCATGTTTCAATTAAATAAAGTTTCAAAATGTAGTAGATGCTGAGAGACAGTAACATGGTTGTGCTTTTCAGTGAATTGCTTAGAGGCCAATAGCACAGAGACTGTTCATTATGTAATTTCCTATCCCCAGAAAAAACTGCTTCAGCTAGGTTGGGCACATGGTACCTGTTCCACCTTCCAATAGTGGGGACACAGCAGTTCCTTCTCCATGTCTCCACCATTTGAGGAGGCAGCTGGCTGATAATTTCTAATAGGAATAGCAGACAACTCTTATGGTATGCTCAAGGTCTGCAACCCTGGAACATATACCTCTCAAAACTGACCAAGGTGCCTTAGCTTGCGGGAACCTTAGTTCAAAAACCAGAGAGAGAAGAAGGCATCTGCAAATGCAGTCCTCTCCAGCTCTCACAGTAACAGGCAGCATCAACAATAGATAAAATAGGTATATAATCTGGCATCTGGCAGATAGATAAATAAAAGGATTGTTATTGAAATATCTGCCTGGTCTACCAATCAAACATAGTGAAGTACACAGTTACCAAACCAGGAACACAATAATTGTACAAGAAGTCATGAAGGAAATGAGAATAAAATATATACAAAATATAACAGATATGGACAAACAATCAGTTATCAAAAACATAGTAGAGATATTAAAAATTATCTACCAGTGAAGTTACTTTTACGTCACTATTGTATTATTTGTAAATAATATTTTAGCAAATTAGTTTAAATTATTGTTGTTCCAAATATATTAAACACAATAATACCTTCTCTTGAAGTAAGACACTTTTCTGAAACACAAATGCATTTATGAGCTCTCTAAACCAGTTTATAGTAAAGAATATGCTGTCAAGAATAATGTGTTTTTCATCTTTATCCAAGCACCGAAAGTCTTCAACATCTTCAATTTCTGGCAAAACAACACCACATACAAGAAGGCCATCAATTTCATCCAAGACACCATTACAAGTAAGATATTTAACAGCATGCAATAATCTCAAATATGGATTCAAAATAACAACAGAATGACGAGACCTACAAAAGACAATAAAGGATTATATATAATAGTTGTATGGTTAAAAACTTTTCTAACCATTTCATATTTTTATAAAAAATAAAAAACATTTTGCTATCATTATTACTTCACACACATGGTAGAAATATATTGTAATTTCTTGCTTGTATATAACTAAATTACATAAAAACTTTATAAACAAATAATGAAATTTTAAAAAAATATTTATAATGACAATTTTTATATAAATATTTTCCAGGAACAGTTTAAATTCAGAAGTACGTATGGCTCAAATAGGGCATACATCTTGTATATTCCAAATCATTTTCAGGTTTTACTTCTTTACTCATAACATCCTTAACGCTTCAAACATGTAGTTTACATGTGAAATATTTATAAATTGTAAATACCTTGTTATTTGTTAATTTTTACAATTGTAAATACTGTTATTATTATTATCACAACTGTAAAGTCTCCGGACTAAAAGTTAACTTTAATAAAATAAAATAAAAACCAAAAAAAACTTCTTTACTGAAACTGTAAACCCATTTGACACACATTAAGTTTCAGAATTTACTGCACCAAAGGGTAAATAATTACTAAAAACAGTTTCTTATTTTGATACACAAGATAACTCAGTTTGAAGAAGCATAATTTCAGTCATAAAAATTATGTAAGTGTTCATCACCTGATTTGTTAATGTTATTTTGGGTACAAATTAACAAATTTCATGTTTATGATTTATATTGGATCATTAAAAAGTTAATCCTGCCCAATATTTTCTCAAATTATATTAATGAATTGTAAGCAAACCATGCCTGAACCCATGTCAGCGTGAACAGTTCCATCATAAACCTGAGAAATCAGTGATTCACTTGTTAGAAAAATCCCATTGAAAAATTATTCAAAGTTACATTAATACAAAAATAAATTATCACTGAAATTTTTCCAAAATTAATTTAAAATCATATTTTATCCCGATTCTAATCATTTTAAAATGTGGCCATTAAATTTATTTGCATTTCTCCTTAGATATTTGCCAGCTGTACCTACATTAAATTAAGTTAAGTTCGCCTCTGAATAAATATTCTAAAGTTTTTTTATAATAATTCTCTTAATAAAAAAATTATAAAACATCTTACTTAGCACTAGATGCATCCTTTTGATTTTCAAGCAGCAGTTGTGCTAATGGCATGCATATCACACTTGCATCATCATTTGCTTCATACTTCACAGAAAAACCTTTCCTATAAAAAACAACAACAGAAAAGTAAGTTACTGAAATACTTCTATATTTATTGGATAATACATTGAGAAACTTACTCTAATTTAAGTTCACCAACATCTTTAATAAAAATATCTTCAAAGTCCACAAGCAGATTTTCATTTATCCAAAGCTGAAAATTCATGTTAAAAATCAATTAATAATTGTAAAAATTAAACTTATAGAAGCAATAAAATTTAATACCGTTATGTAACACAAGTGTCATATTCATAATAATATAAAAAATTGCAATTATCATTAATACATTAATAACTTTCTCGTGACCCACATTTAAAAAAATTATTGACTTAGGAAAATTATACTTTATTATAAATACAAAACTTTTCAAGAGTTGCAATAACTGCAAAGTACAGTATATTAAATGTTCAAATTATCTAAATATGATGGAATATATAATTACTGCAATTTGAAATTGAAAGAATTTTAAGGATTAAAAGCTGGTTATGCCACTAAGTACATACTATAAAGCTTTCATGTAGATCAGAGGTTGCTGATGCCATAACTGAAAGTTCATCAAAAAATAATCCTTGAGCCTCAGGATACGATTTTGTTCCAGCAATGACTAACTCTGTAAAATTAAAATGATCAAAACATAGATCCACCTTCTGTCTAATTGAATTGGGATGAAAATTTATATTTTACAGTAAGGGAGTACTTTTTCAGCAGATACAGTATCTCCTTCATACAAATGCAGTTATAATGTTATTTTAAGTAACATTAAACAACATGTTAACTTGTATTTCAATAAACTAGATTAAATTAAATTTATACACCATGTTAAGGACTTGAAATTGATGAAAAAGTCACATTGGACACTTCGATATAAATATAAGATACAGATGGAAAAACACTTTTTAAGGAAAGCATACTGTTCAGGCACAGAATTATACACAAAGCAAAGCATATGTGCAGTGAGTACAGAGGGAAGGAAGAACAAAAACTGAAAATATTCGGCCAGGCCGACAGGAATCGAACAAAGATCTTCTGCTTTGTATGCAGAAGCTTTACTGACTCAGCTACTGAGAAGACTACCGGAGTAATGAACACTAGATTTGTAGAGACTGGGGCTGTGCTTGTCAGACTTGAGAACTGAATGGTTTCTTGTGCCATAGCCATGATTGACACTGTTAGTTGAAAAAAGGTTCATGTTGTGTTTAACAAATTTTAGTATTTCTAATATGTAAGCGCTAGGTAGAGTCAGAATATGAAGTATTTTGAACAAAGGTCTGCAGCTTTCCCTAGCATCGGAACCTGATATAATTCTAATTGCTCATTTTTGCAGTTTGAAAACTTCCACACTACAAAAACAATTGCCCCAGCAATACTGTAACACTTATGTGAATGAAAGTAGGCAAAATAGACTAGTGAAGCAGTTTTAGTATCAACTTGTTGCGTCAATAGTCTCAATGAATAACAAACAAATAAAGTTTGTGCACAAGGCAATTAATGAGTAAGTTCCATTGTAATTTACTGTCTGCCTGCAAGCTGAGGAAAGTTGCATTATCTGAGACCGTATCAGTTATGGCGTTGCTAGTTTCTGTTGTAAAATGGACTAACTTAGTTTTCTGTACATTGAGAATTAATTTATTGGCAGCGAACCAAGTATTTAAGTTTTTAGATGCAATCTAAATCTTCACATTGAGATTATTTAAATCAATGTCTGTAATTAACAAATTAGTGTCATTTGTGTATAAGACAATTTTTTATCAAATACAAGCACTTTCCTGCAATTATGTCTATAAGATCACAAAAAAGTCAAGAATTGTGCCGATGAATTATTCAGACCCTTTGAAAAAATATATATATAATCACTTCAGGAAAATGTGACAAAGGTCAAATTAAATAACACAATTAGTAGGAAGGAGAGACAGTGAAGTCAACTTACCTGAAATCCAGTCAAGTAGAGGTAGAGGTGACAGAAGAGCCCCCTTTGTCAAGGAGAAAGGTCTGAATTGACAAATTCAAACTAAGGAGGACCAGCCATTAGAAAGCAACAATCAACTATCAACAAATACAATAACTCTCTCAAGGAAAGATCACAACAATGGAAAAAGAAAATTACATACACAGAATAAACAAACACATTAGAATGGGAGGTAAAAAATAAAGAAAAAGATAAGAAGTTAAAAAAGTAAAAGAATGAGAATAGGGAAAGGATTGAACAGATCACTTTAATAGATATGATTAAAACAATTATCATAATATTATGTAGACACATCACAACCACTGCCACAATGACCACTGTAACAATATAAAAGGATGTTGAGTCAAGGACTTTGCCTAGACTGTAAGAGTTCCCAAAGATGGAGTTCGGCATCTGATGAGTGAAGTTAAGGCTTTAAGGTCAGTGTGTAGCATTGATCAAAATTGGTGGAGTTGCGACTTTGGGCATGATCAGCTATTGGAATTTGGGTTTTTGAGTATGACGATGCAGCAGTGGTTAGTAATGCATTCAGGGAGTGGTCGTTTGGTTTGGCTGATATAGAAATCAGGACAGAGTTTGCAATTTAATGGATAATGTGGGAGGAGAGGCATGTAAGTTTTTCTTTGATTTTGTAGGTGGCTATTTGTGAAGGATTCTAGTGGGCTGAAAGATGGGGTTCACATGGCACTTGTTCCTATCACAACGTTGGCAACCTGGCTGAATTAGGGGAGTTTTAAGGCGGGGCCTGCAAGGGTTGGCTAGGATATTGTGGAGATTGGAAGAGCACCTGAATGAAACCATTGGGCAGGTGGGGAGTATTGTGGTAAGGATGTTTTTAAGATCTGGGCTGAATTGCAGCCCAGTGTAAGCGAGGTAGAGAATGAAGTCGAGTTTTTGTAGTCCAGGAAACTAGGTTGTGGTAAAGGGTGGACTACAGTTATTGTGTTGATCAAGGATGGGTTTTGGTAATTGGAAAGTGGATAGTGCACAGGATATTTTATTCTGGAGGAGGTCACTAGGGTATTTTCTGTATATAAAAGAATTGTGGATCTGGTTAGTGTAGGAGGTGAGACTGATCCAAGTACAGCAAATTCAAGCTTCCCTGAGGGTTAAACTATATAGGAGGGAGCATTTGGAATGTTCAGGGTGACAACTGGTGAAGTTGTAAGGTGTTAGTGGGTTTAATGTGAACTGATGTGGTGATTAAGCCAGAATTGAGGTATATATCAACGTTGAGGAAGGTGATGTTGGTGGGCAAGTAGTTCCAGGTCAGTCTTCCCTTCTTCTTCCATCCTTCTCCCTACTTTGAACATATGCTTTTCTATGTGCGTGATTCTATGTCTGAGCATATGAATTCACATAAAGCGTAATTGACCTATTTCTCCTATTTATTTCTATCCTTCCTCACTATCCAAGTAAGTATATATATATATATATATAACACACATTCAGATAGAAAAGAGAGAGAGGCAGAGAAGTCGACTTATCTGAAATCAACAGTTGGTCCAGTCAGGCTGAGGAGTAAAAATATTTCAAATTTTGAGGGCTTGAGCACCTTCTTCTGGAAGGAAGCTCTGAACTACATGACAGACAGGCAGAGACATTTTAAATTTTTTTGAACACCATCATGGGAACTCTACTCCAAATACATCCTACAGAACAGGCAAAGTCCTGCATTCAACATCCTCTGAAATCCTGCCCATCTCTAAACTTTTACCTATTAGCTCTATATGCAAAAGTTCGAGTGGTAATTACGTATGTAATATTCATGTTTGTAGATAGATATTCATTCCTGGGTGCCGGTGCAATTGCAATTGCGGCCATCAAATCTTCCCCCAGCAAAGGAGGTATATTACTAAAAATTCAATCCACACAGCTGTGGCTGTCCGCTTGGTGCTGACCCTCATAACCCTAAGGAGCATGTCAAATTTTCAAGATCCTAAGGTTCCTTCTTCATGATAGAGAACTGTGCCTCAAGCTGGTGCTACGGAGGTGAACAAAGTGTCTGGATAGAGTTTTATTTGTTTGACTGGCAAAGAATACTGTGCAAAGTCTGGAACTTAACTGGTATATAATTGACTACTATCTTCGGTTTTATTCCAACATTTTTGTTGCGGTGAGGTCGTTTATTGAGACTCATGATTTCAATAAAAATTAATTTTAATTTATTATTAATTTAGTTTGGTACAATTATTTTAAATATCATCAAAATTATCTTGTTTTATAATTACACCAAAGTATTATAATTCTTTTCAGACATAAACAAAATGTGCACATTCAATTTGAAAATATCATGTTGGAAGTCGAACAAATAATGAAGAGACAACTGAAATCCTTTTTTAAGAAAGGTAATGACAGATAATCACTGGATTTGCTTATGTAAATGTGCAGTTATCATCCAGAAATTTCCAGCTTCTTCTTCTTACAGCTATTCAAAACTCTGTTGTGGAGCCAGTTGTGCCATCCCACTTCGTTGCTGTACTTTTACCAAGTGTATGTACTGTGAGTTCCCAACTCGCATCTCGGTCCGTTCCATTCGGTTTTTACGAACATGCATCCTTGCCATCCCCTAAGTAACTGTATCCTTCTCAACATCTGTGATGACCATTCACTGCCCAGTTACCACCTGCCGAGTTGTCAAGACAAAAATTACTGTCCCTTCAACTTCCCGGCGTATAGCACTGTTTATGCAAGCAAATTCTTTTCTGTTGGTGTGCACTTTGTATCTGTTGGACTTCAGTGAAATTATATAAAAATTTTATACACCAAATTATAATTGAGGGATACGATCACACCAGATTGTGTTGTGATTAGTTAAAATGTTTACCAAGGCTAAATGTATCTTGATGTCAGGAGGATTAGATATGTTGGTCAGAAATGATTGTGTCCCATGCCATGCTAATTTGGAACCTGGAATCGTTGTTGATATCTTATGCTCTTAATTTCTATTGTTTCCATCAGAACCCCATCCAACCAAGTTCTCGAGTGGTTCAGAATCTTAGTATTTTTAAAATCCATCTTGTACACTATCATCTCTGAATGTTCGGCTTATTTATCTAGCCCTTTCAAACGAATGTGTGGTATTCAAGAGGCCCTGTTCAAAGGGTCACATGATTACAGTATTTATTAATACAATAATAACAAGCCCAGCATTTGTTTCAATTTAGTTTATAGCTGAAAAACTGTTATAATGTTATATTTGGCATGAATTCTTACAATTTTCACTGTTGTGCGGCCAGCAAAGAGAAGAGCTGCTGACATATTTTTTGTTGCCCTATTTTTATTATTAGTTTCTTACAACACCTTTTTTTTTTATCTCAGCTTCAGTGCATCTGTTCTTCTGGAATCTGGAGTCCATTTCTCAGAATAATTGGCATAGGCTCTATGTTACAGAGTGTCATTACTGTATTTTTCTGAGCTGGCTGGTGATAACTGTTAGTATTAAGGTATAAATTAGATTGTGCAAGCATTCTATAAACTGTGTGTCCGAAATTCCCCAAGTGTTTAAAATATGTCTAAAAATGACAATTTTTCCAATTCCATAGTAAATTGGATATTACTGTGTAAGCCATTAATATGTTGTTTATATTACATATTTGAAATAAAATATTAAATAATAAAATTTATATTTCATTTACTAACCCATCAATTCAACTGCTTGCCTCATTCTTCCTTGGCTTAATTCTTCAAATGAAAGTGATTCACTTTGGTTATCATCAGAAGTTCTGAGTGCTATGGATTTTACAGCCATTACAGCCCCAATAATACCTTTCTTCTTCATACTGAAATATAAATATATTTTACTGTATATTTATACAAAACTTGTTTCAGAAATTTCTATAGCTTAAGCAACAACATCGCAAATATTTGCATCAAATTAACTTTAAAAAACATAAAATGTTTGTGAAAATTGCATATGAAAACCATGTATACAGGGCAGTTCATAAGAACATACAACTAAAAACAGAACAAAAAGGGATATTCTAATAAATATATTAAAATATTGATATTTTTGAAACTGCTGTTCTATACTTGATGGCAAAAATTTGGTCTGAATGATATTTGGAAATAAAGAAACATTAATACAGAAGTCATATATTATAAATCCCATATTGATCATGAAGCACACAAAGTATTGCATGTCTGAAAGTATAGCATAGGTTTTATTGTTAAGAATAAGTATAATTAGGATTCTTGTGTTCAATTGAGACAATTCATTAATGGAGTTTCCTCAGGAAGCTCCAATAGTTTAAGTACGTTGAAAACATGCAAGAAATTCATAAGGAATGAAAATGTTGATTGATTGTAATCATAATCAGCAAAACAAGATTGAACACAAAATTTCAATCAAGTAATAATATTATATTGGACAACTTTATCACCGATAATGAAAACATATATTCAACACTATTAATTAAAGTTTATAGTAAATGTTAGTTTCTATGGTAGTAATTTTCTAAATTAACTCTAAAAGTTATGAGGAAGGTTTAATGAACTAATTTGTCTCTGAAAGAGGCATGGCAAGCCAAATTTTGCTACAATATATTACAATAAATTATAGTAATTCAGCTAGGAAAAGAAGAAAGTTTATTTTGCAATATAAAAATAATATGAGCACTTAATGTAATGACTGAAAACATCAATTCTAAGGTGTTACTACTCAACTTCATATATGGATCCTAACATCTCTAGAATTCCTTCATTGGCATGCATCTACAACTATAGAAAGTTATTAAAATTAGAAGGCACTCTTCTGTAATTTCCCATTAGAGTTGTGATCTGGAATCCACCATTTAGAAAGCTTAAAATAAAGAGTAGACAAGAAGTGTTGCCAAAACAATTGGAGTGTTATCTACTGTTTTTAGTGAGATGGCACAAAGTTCACTCAGGGTGTTTTGGGACATAGCACCAGGGCCTCCCACTGTAAGGAAACTCCAGGTACCTTCTAATTTTAATCACATTATAGGTGTGGAATTGTGTGAAAAATATGTTACTTCTCATTACAGCACTGCTAATGATTTTAAATCTACACATTTGTACCCACCGCAAGTAGGTTCAAACTAATTTGTCAAGTTGTTTCTGTCCGGCATGCAGTTCAGACCTTCTGTTCTGACGAAAAGGGCTCAAGCGCTTAAAAATTTGTAATAACTTCACTCCTCAGTTTGACTAGACCAACTGTTGATTTCAGGGTAAGTCGACTTCACTGCCTCTCATCCCTATCCAAATGTATTATTTAATTTGACCTCGTCACATTTTCCTTCACTGGTATATATATGATATTAGTAAGGATGTGACATTGTCAAAAATAATTGCAATATTGGTATGGAAAGGAAAGGGAGATAGGTTGTGGCTTACCTGAAAGTGAAGTGCAGTGTCTCCATAAGGAACTGAAGGTTGTTCTTCAAATTTTCGGAGGCTCTCAGCCTCCTTCTTCAGAAAGGAGTGTTAAAGGAAGCTGAGAGCCTCTGAAAATTTGAAGAACAACCTTCAGTTCCTTATGGTGACACCGCACTTCACTTTCAGGTAAGCCACAACCTATCTCTCTTTCCTTTCCATACCAATAATATATATGAACTGAAACTGCAAGTGAAATATCTGCCAATGTTCCTCTATTTTCTTAAGTGAACACCTTCCATAATCTCCTTTCTCTTCACTGGATCAAATAGCAAATATATTTTACCACTTTTAAATCAGTTCCATAAACTTAAGTTTTAAATTGGTCCAACATGTTATTGTAACACAACACCAACATGAAACAAAACATTATGAGAGGATAGAGAAAAAGAACATACTGTAACAGGACATTGACATGTGAAAGATATACGGAACATTATACCATTCCATCCGCTCTTGTTCAAAACACCTGCTTGGAAACACAGATTCAAACGATATCATTCAATCGTCAAATTGGATAAGATGCCTGGTGAAAAGCAAGTAGATGTGCTGATTTTTGTAGGAGGAGAGGGCAGAAGTCATTCTAGCATCTCTGTCTATTCCTCAAGACCTGAAGCATGATTACAATCAAGTTGTAAAGTCATTTGAAAATTACTTTATACAAAGAAAAATTCTAGTTTTTAAAAGGGCACAATTTTTAAGATGGAAGCAAGGCAGAAAATTTGACAAGAGATTTGCATACGCTTGCAAGCAATTGCAAGTGGGGCACTCTCGAAGAACAAATGATCTTGATGGGCATAATTATAGACATGCATGACCAAAGAAAAATTCCTCTTCAGTAAACCACTTAGAAACTCTTTGGACTGGAGATATCGGGACTTCATTGATCAGGATGATTAAAGTTAACATCAAGTATTAACTACCACTTGTGAGGAAATATTTTTTGTTCCTTAACATGTTCAAACTACATTGCTCGGTAGACCTGCTATATCCAAACTGGGATTAGTAACAATGGTTTTCAAAGTCAAAAATTCAGACTATAGGTGCCGGGAAAATAAATTTCCAAACATTTTTGAGGGTCTAGGGTCTATGGGCAAACCCAGTGAAATAGAATTGAATGACTATGCCAAGCTGGACTATAACAACACTGCACAAAGTACCTTCATCTCTATGGAATCAAACGAAAACCAAAATTAAATGAATGCTCAAGTTAGAAGTAACAGAACCAGTTGAGGAGGCTATGGATTGGTGCACTCCAATTGTAGTAGTTCCTAAAAAGAACAACCAAATGCAAATTTGCGAACATGATACAAGAATGAACGAGAAAGAATGAAGGTGACCATATTGCCCTGTTCCCCATGAAGATTATTGCATGGCACAGATAAAGGGTACATCAGCTTTTTCGAAGTTAGATGCCAATAGTGGTTTCTGGCAGATACTGATAAAAGAAAAATCTGAAATTTTAACAACATTCCAAACAACCTTTGGCAGATTTAAATTTAAAGTGATTCCTTTCAGCTTGAGTTCTGCTCCGTAGATTTTTCAACGTCATTATTGTAAAGCACTCATTGGTCAACGAAACATAAAAATTCACATGGATGACACAATTGTTTGGGGCAAGAATCAGGTGGAGCATGACCAGGTCTTAAACGAAGTTTGACTAAGCTACAGAATGCTGGTATCACCATAAATAGAGATAAATGTTATTTCTCAGTCAAAAGTGTCACATTTTTGGGTCATGTTTTATCAGCAGATGGGATTTCTATAGACCCTGAGAAAGGAAAGGCAATCACCAACATGAGGCCACCTACAGACATTACAGGTCTTCAACATTTTTTGGAATGGTTAATTTCATAGGAAAATATATTCCTTATCGTTCTCAGTTGCTGAAGCCACTTTATAATTGTACTTAGTGAAAAGCACAGTTGGTATTAGGGAAAACTTCAAAATTATTGGTGGCGCCCTTCTCCAGCAACAGAAAGATTCAAAGTGGCGCCCTATTTCCTACATATCAAGATCACTCACATCCAGCGAGCAACAATACTCAAACATTGAGCAAGAGTCGTTAGCCTTGACCAGGTGTGATAAATTAAAAGAATATATCATCAGCAAAGACATCATCTTTGAAACTGATTACAAACCAGTTTTAAAAAATTTGCACACAAAAAATTTGGACGACTTGACTTTATGTCTTCAGTGGCTTTGGCTTAGAATGATGCACTATTCTTACAAAATAGTTAACACAACAGGAAAACATCTCATTCCTGCAGACTGTCTATCCTGGAACCATCTGGACAACACCTGGAAGAGGAAATTGGTACGTTCGTGAAAGAAATTTTAAACTTCCACACTACAGACAGCAACATATAGCAAATTGTGTCAGCTCAGCAACAAGACCAGCTGTGTTAACATCTGCATCTTGGGTTGGCCTGATTGCTTGAAGCTTCTGGGAGAGTTGATTCCATACTACAGCATATAAAAGACGAAATATCAGTTGTCGATAATATGTTGCTGAGGGGTAACAGACATGTAGTTCCAGCGGTGTTGCATGAAGATTTATTAAATAGAGTGCACTTTGGTCACATGGATGTGACAAAATGCTGTCACCATATTTTATTTTTACACGTGGATTTTCTGTTTACCTATGTATCTGGGAGAATAAAACAATTTTTTTACTATTTTATTATAACTACTTTGAATTTTAGCAGGCAATTTGTGTATTAGGGTCGGACAATTATGGTGTTTTCAGAGGTTAACAATAAGTTAAATAACTTTTTTTGTTTATTAAGATATCAACTTGGAATAAAAACCATCTGTAAATCATGTTGGGACCAAAATTTGTAAGGAAATAACCTAAAACTTGATTATATAAATGTGTTTCAATTAGAAAAAAATTAAGAATATAGGAATTTTTTTCCAAAGAAGGGATTACAACACAATTTTAATGTTTCTTCCCCTTAAAAATAAAATGGAGTACAATACTTTTTTAAAAATGACACCTTTTAAATGCCTCCTTTAGGTTTTACATATCTTCAAATATTTCAATTTGTCCAAAATTGCCGAGGTACAAATGGGTATATCTCATTAAGGACTGAATAAAAAATCTGAATTTTTCTCAATATACACTTCTAGTTCCTAGTTATAAACACACAAAATATCATCATTGTATTTTATTCAGAAGTATTTCTTTTAATTAAGGAAAAAACAAAAAAATACACTGCACAAAACACATTGATGCAGACGCCTTGGTGCTAAAACACAGAAAAAACTGGAAAAGAAGATTAATAAACAACTGAATACTCTTGTTCGTGAATTTAATGGTTAAAATTAATAAAATTTAAAAAATACAAACATTTTTGGTTGTTTAACAAACAAGTTATTTGACAAATTTTTGTTACTATTTCGATACATGTTGAATGTTAAATTCTGTTGTCATAACTTTGTATGTTCTATGTACGTTCTATGGATGTATGTATTCGTTTTGGCAACATTGTTGTACGAGTGTAGTCCCCGTAGTACATGGATGTGTTCCCGGCGTGTGTCGCCAGATATGTGCAACGGTTGTATCTTTATTAACTTAATAAATTAAATAATACAATAATGTAGTCTGTATTTGAAACAATAATATCAAGTGTTTAAAGAAACAAAAGGCCACTTTCCTGAATCATTCAGGTAGTAAACTAATGATTTGGACTTTTTCTTCTATACTACTTCAGGAAAAATTTTCATCGAGTTTGTGTACCAATTTGTCATATTAAAAGTATTGTACCTTATTATATTATATTATAAATTTGTGTTGTAATCCCTTCTTTGAAAAAAATTTCTACATTCTTCATTTTTTTCTAATTAAAACACGCTTTTCTAGTATTTTAGCTTATTTCCTTTCATCTTAACAAATTTTTGGTTACAACGTGATTTTATACTTGGTTTTATTGAGAATAAGATGGTTTTGTACTCCCAGATACATACATAAACAGAAAATGAACTATCAAAAATAAAATATGTCATCAACGCCCATTGGTTGATTTTATATGGATTGACCCAGGATGTTAGTTTTATCATAACTGGTATGTGACACACTGTACCTTAATTTAGTAAAGACATTCACAAATACCTAAGAGAATCCAATACATTACCTGTACACTGAAATCACTCAAAACACCTCCTGTTATCTAATAGAGTTATACAATAGTCTGGATGCCATAATCAGTCGGAATTACTACTGGTACCTTAAAAATGTCAAATATTATCTACATACTTTAAAACAGAAAAAATACTTTTCATACCCCCACTGTCAGGATTTTGAGTCAAAAAGATTTCCAGGATACCAATAGAGTAGGAAATACTACAAGCCCCTTAAAAAAGTAAAAAAAATACCCTCGGTACCCTAAAAGATTTAAAAATATTTCCAGATTAAGAAAATAAAATTTATTCTGGCACCTTAAAAGAGTAAAAAATTTCTCCCGAAACATTGAAAGTCAAAAATACACCAAAAATCTTTAGAGAGACATAAAAACTCTTGATAAGTTATGAGTAAAAAATAGTCGTCTCCCCTAAAAGAGTCAAAAATACTTCCAGTAACTTTAGACAACAAAAATCTCCCAGCACTTTAAGACAGTCAAAATTATTTCTGCTACTTTATGAAAGTGTAAAATAATACTGGGAACCTAACTGAATCAAAATTCCTTCTGGTACCTGAAGACAATAAAAAATAACCCTGTACCTTAAAAGAGAAAAAAATTCTATAGGTTTCTTAAAAAGATTCAATAATATTTCCAGTATTCTAATACTGTCATAAATATTTCTGGTACCCTAAAAGAGGCTATAATATTTAAAGTAAATTAGAATGTAAAAAATTCTCATGGTATCTTATGAGCATCTTTAAAATATAATAAGTACTAGTCAACTATCTTAAAAGAGTTAATTATATTCCCGGAGACCTAAGCAAGCAAAATTTCTTCAAATATCTATAAAGTGTCAAAAGTACTACAGCATTCAGTGAGTAAAAATACTTCCGATACATTTAAAGAATCAAAATTATTTACCATACTTTAAGAGAGTAAAAAATATTCACAACACCAAAAGCCAAAGGGAGTGAATATTACTTTTGGTTCCTTAAGAGATTTAAAAACACTACTGGTAGGTTAACAGAATCAAAAATACACATGGTACCTTAAGAAAGACAAAAATATTTCCATTATGTTAAAATAGTAAAAAGTAGTCCTGGTACTTTTAAACTCTAATTCCTTGGCTCGACAGCCCATGAAGAGCCATGGCCTACCTAGACGGCTGCCAGACTGTTATCTTACATGACACATTCTGGATTAGAAGTGACACCTGGTCAGAGTGCCGATTCTCCCACAGCCTTAACCTCTGTTTTCGTGACCAGGACGACCACAAACATCCATGCCCATGCCGGGATTCGAACCTGGGACCTCTGTGATGCAAGGCAATGAGGCTGGCCACTACACCACAGTAGGCCGGCCCTGGTACCTTAAGGGAGTCAGAAATACTCCCAATGCCTTAAGAGTGTGAAAGATATTTCCAGGACCTTAAGAGAGACAAAAATATTTTCACTCCTCTAAAAGAGTCAAATATAATCCCGGTACCTTTAGTGAAATAAAAGTACACCTGGTATCTTGAAAAATATTTTCATTAGATGAAGAGAATCAGAAATATTTCCTTAAGCCTAAGAAGGACAAAATTACTTCTGCTACAGTGAGAACATTAAAAATATTCTCGCAACCCTAAAAGAGTCTAAAGTATGTCTAGTATCTTAAAAGAGTTAAAAATATCCTGGTCCTTCAAGAGTAAAAAATATTCCAGGTAATTTAGAATGTCTTTAAAATGCCACCTCTTCCAACCCTGCATCTATTTGGTGGTAGGGGTATTTACTGATAGTGTTTGTTTTGTATTGTAACATCTGTACCAAATTTGGTAGAATTCAGTGCACATGTTCAAAATTGTATGCGGAACATTGTTTTCCCCTTCCACCACCACTCCGAAAGGCAGAACTACAACTTAACCGGCAATGTCATAATTATACTAAGCAGCTTCCATAACCCCAGATACTACACCAATCTCAGTTGTAATGCCCCTGTAATTCCATCCTTAAAGGTACTCCCCTCCCATGCCGAAAGGTGTAGAAATAATAACATCAGGAGAAACATTATCAATTAAATTAACCTAGAAAAATATTGTTTTGATGCAAATAGCAACAGTTTCAGAATGTTTGTAAATTTCCATCCCAGCCCCTAGGAGTGGTAGTTTTGTCTTATCCTGACAGTGTTCATTACCGTTTTGAAATGAACATGTGTACAAAATTTAGTCAAAACTGCTCCACTTGATTTTGTATGCAGAACGTACATACAGTCAATTCTATTTATTAAAATGAAGATAGATTTCTTAAAATAATGTTAATATTTATAAAAGAAAAATATAATGTAACAATTACAAATAACAAACAATATCTCACATCAAACTGCCACTGGAAACATGTTTCCTTACTAGCATGTGTATTTCATCTTGTAATATGTAACAAGTGGTCTGCAAAGGGCTGTATGCCAAACTACATAAAATATCCAACACTTTCTCAGCTTGCCAGAGATCAAAACTTGGTAATTTGTTCATCAAGTTCTGAAATAAATCTTATTATTAATAACATATTGCAAATTGAGTAATTATTCATAATTAAAAGAGAGGAAACAGAGCAGGGAAATAAAAATAAAATAAGTCTTAAGTGACTCACCAACAGAAGCATCTGATGGGGAAATAGTCTAGATATATTGGTTTCAGCCATAACTGACAATATAGAAAGACCTGTCTTAGCTATAGTTGAGTTACCAGTGCAAATGTGCATAATTAGTTTTATAAGTGTTGTTTGGTTCAGATGGCCATCAAAATGTGTTAATAACAAGCTGGAATATAAAACATTGACACCAATAAGTCATAATACAGTAATTTTTGAAATAAGTAATTTTTTAAAGTTATAATGCTATAATGGCTACCATATTTATTTTCAACTTCACTACATGTGGATAATTTTCTTGTTAAAGCCTATATAAGAGAATAGGTGGAGGACACAATATTTACCGAGTAACCATGAAAAAGTTGTATAGCTAACTGATAAAAATGTGAAAAACAGCAAGTTCTGCAATGACAGGAAGCACACTGTATTTGTGTAGCTGATACAAGTGGTCTTAACACATATTTTTAGCTTGTGATTAAATGAAAAACTGTGATTTGAGATAAGTAATATAAGCTCAGTGACTATGGTATACGAAGAAAATCAAATGATCTGTTAAGGTCATGTCAAATAAAGTGAAAACAATACAGTGGGAGAAAAAATTATGTTACGAAAACAATTCAATCAAAATTAGTGTTATATGGTGTTCCTCAAGGATCAGTTCTGGGCCCACTACTGTTCTTAGTTTATGTAAATAAATTACAAACACTAAATGATAAAATTATTTCATAAGAAGATGACATATCCATAATATGCAGCAATAATAAGTTAAATTACTCCTGAAATAAGTCACTGTATCTTTAGATAATATTATAAAGTACCTGTATGGAAACAATCTGTAACTTAATTTTAAGAAAACAAAGTATATGCTATTCCAGTAGAGTATTATAAAAAATGAAAATGTTGTTCAAATAAAACTCAACAAGGACTATGTTTAAAAAGTAAATTATGTAATAATTTATATTTTTTGGCATACTTATTGATTACAACTTTTCCTTTACCACGTTGAAACAGTTTGTGGTAAGCTTTCTTCATTAGACAATTATCCAAGTATTTAGATGCACCTATTCTAAAACTGGTATGTTATAGTTTGATACATTCTCATTTGCAGTATCCCACAGAGGTCTGATGTAGCACATGCTATCAAAGCATGAAGAGAATCTTTGCAATTGTGTACAAAATAATAATATGTCTGATATCAGTGTATAAGGTACATAATAGGCAATCATCCATAAAGATATTTTTTAAGGAAAAAGTTTCAACTGTCATATTGTACATATGAATGGTAATACTATTAACAAAAAGAGATAAGACAATAGTTACATTAAATAGAGATTACCATAACTATACCACAAGAAATAGTAATGACTATCACAGGGTATGCCAAAATAGTTCTCCAACAGAGAAAGATCCCTATATCAAAGGACCTATCCTGTTCAACAAATTACCGTGGAATATTAAACATTATAAAGGGCCCCTTTATGGACAAAAAATAAAAATGTTTCTTATAAAAAATGTTTACATCATTAGGTTCAATTATGAACTGAATTACCATAATACTATTTTTTTCTATTATGTTGTGACAAATATAAATAATGTACTTATTTAAGTGTAATGTACCAATAATTACCTAAATTGTATAATTATATAAATGTATTGTTTTATATATGTAAAATCAAGACCATGTTCGAAGCTGTAAACAGTATATGGGCACTAAAGAATTGAAATACTTAAGAGTGCAAAAAGAATGTCATTTTTGTAACAAAATAATTAACTTACTTAAATAAAATTGCAGAATGGTGTGAAACTGAAGGATCTGATGACTGAAGGAGCATTGCAGCCATGTTCAAAATTGTATTATGGTATTTTTTCATGACCTATAGAAATAACAAATGTAATTAATTTTTAGGAAAAAGAATGATTCAACAAATTTTACTGACGTAAATAAAAATAACGACAGTTGGATTAAGTTGAAGTAAAATCTACATTTAAAGTAATCTGAAATCTACAAAAGTAGAAAAATATTATCTTCAATATATATTTTTATTACAAATCATATTTCAAGAATATATCAAATTAAATTAAAAGTAAGTTACTAATAAAACTACAAATTTTCTATCAAACAATTAGGTATACTTGCTATTCATAAATATTGTCCAGAATACACATCAGAGGAGTATAAATTTCATTAAGTATTATGGATTTGAAATTTAAAATGAAAGCGTTATAATTTTTTTACAAACCATATGAAACGTCTTGAATAATTTTTCAAAAAGAGAGGTCTTGAACAATTCCATCTTCATTTTGTATCTGAATATTGTTTCTGCACGTTTCTTAAGTAACGGAATAGAAGAATAGATGACTAGAAGCATGATTACATCTAAAGTTTTGTGGTTCGAGGCATTGGAAACATTTTCAATTATATTTAACCAAGCAGTTGCAATATCTCGAGAGCCCAAAACTGCATCACGTAATGCCGCTACTGTTAGCATTTCACTATTTACATGATTTTCTGTTGTTTCATGAAGTGGTGTGAAATCTAGACCATCTCGCAATCCTGATAATATCTAGAAAAATAATGAGTCAACATAAAATTAGTTGATTATGAGTGTTCTAAATTCTTAAACAACTAATGGGTTATAATAAATTTTTGTTTTTATCTGTAAAGAATGCAAATACTGTGAAAATACAAAGCTACATTGTATATTTTGGGTACATTTAATGTATTAACCCTTTCTGGTGCTCTTAGTGTTTCTTTTTTGTAGTTCATCTTGTAGTCCCACCTTGGAGGGCATTTCTATTTTCGTCTACTGAACCATTGTCCCACTAGGTGGAACAGGACTTTCTTCTTTAGTTACTTCTGATTAGTAACTGCCAGGTAAGTAAAGAATACCTGTCACTTCCTGAAAGGTGTAGCAGTAGTAGCTCCTTATTGTAAAGTGGTTTTTGCATTTATAATTAGCATCTTTATTGTTTTTATATTATTAGCAAAGATGGCATCACATACGTAACATATTAAATTGGCTGAAGGTGGACTTGGTGATATATATGATAGTGAAGACAATTTTTCAATAATTTTCTAATGAATTGGAAGAGTGTGAAGGTGAAAGTTACATAAGTTGTGAGGAAAGTGATGGTAATCACATTCTTCAGTCTCAAAATATATTAAGTGATAGTTGGTTGAACGTTACAGCAACCAAACGTAATTTAGTTCCTCAGTGTTTTACATCGTCAGGTTTTCAATGACAATGACAATACTAATTGAGTAATTTCTATGGTTTGTTACAGACAGGTTATTTAAATCTATATTAAATGAAACAAATAAATATGCATAAGATAAGCTGGCATTTAGGACACTCAACAAAAAAACACTATGTGGAATACATGGAAACCAGTTACATTGATAGAAATGATAGTGCACCTGAGTACAATATTAAATATGGCATTAAATCCAGGAGGTTTCTTTTATAATACATGTACAGGAATTCCCTGACTGCACCCAGTAAACTAAATTGTAATTTTTATATGTGAGAGTTGAATTTAAATCCATTTTAAAGTAGGAATTTTTTTTTAAAAAAAATAAACATTGTTCATAATTTTACTAATTTCTTTTGAACCCTATCACAACCTGAAGGCAGCTGCAGACTAAGCTGGTAGAATTGGATGCAGACACTACAGACTAGCAGGTGGAGATAAAATCAGAATAATGTGGGAAAACAAAGTGTCCTGCCAAGCGGGACATACGACCACAAAGGGTTAATCATGGTTGTACAGTACAGAGTTAAAATTAATCTATCAATTCAGCTGACCTTCACAAGTTTTAAAAATAACTGCTAATTCTAGTGTTTGAAACAATTTTGTGACTTCACGTGAAAATATACATAATCTCTTGCTTCCTTTTTCTGTAAACACAATTTCAATACTTATACACAACTTACACTTGGATATTAATTGAAAAAAATGAAATTTTTTGATTATGAAGACTTCCCATATTTGATAAATGCATAGGAGAATAAATTTAACTATCATTCCCTGGCACTAACATACCATTATAATTGAAATATGATTACCCCAACATTATTCCCCATTTAAAATTCAAACTTTGAATCCCGTGTATATTTTTCTCGCTCTCTCACTCTCTCTCGATCGCTCGCTCTCTCTGTCTCTCCCCCCCCCCTCCCCCAGTGGATTGACTAGTGCATAAGTAGTTGAAAAAGCATGAAGGAATAGGAAAGAGCAGAATGACAAACCACATACAAAAAGGGCAACATTAAGCAAGTTCATGCACTGAATAAGTAGTGAATGACTGTTGCTGAAGTATACAATATGCACATTAGCCATGGTTCTGCATATTACATCTGTAACAGGCTCAACTTTCATAAATTTTCTGCAGCATGGATCCCTAAACACCTCACTGAAAATCACAAGCATGTCATGTCACAATATCTCAGCATCTACAGGACAGTGAAACTTTATTTAATTAAAACATGATAGCAATTTCCAAAGCATGAAACAATCAAGTGACAATACATTATATCCCATAAGTAAAATATTTTTAAAAATCTTAACAACTGCGTGTAAGAAACGATTTTGGAAATCTGAATGCTTGCAATCATTTCATAGAATTATAGACTGCATCAAAATGTGAACATTTTGAAAGAAATTATTGTTTCTGTTTTGTGTTTACAGTACATAGTTTCCATTACTACATAGTTTCAATATATTTCCAGTTTTTAATCCAAATCACTTTATTTCTAGTGACTACAGGATATTTAACAAAGGATCTGTGAGGATCCTAAATAATGTCATAAGTATTATTTTCAATGCCTGATGGTTTTTAATCATTCAGAACAACCTATACTTAATGATGATGAAGTTTCAAAACATGACAAGCACTAATAGTTAAATTATAGTAAATATTTACATACATTAAATATAATAAAGGTCTTCATTACAAATTTCACCATATATTACAGGCAACAACAATATCATATGAGAGGTATTATTTCAATACATAGAAAGATAAAAATCAGGATTCCCAAAAAGATTAATTTTTATGCTGACAAATGAAATTGTTATATATTTACCTACCAATATGCATAATGTTGTGGAAAGCAACAAAAATAGCATGACTTGGATACATTCTGGCACTATGTAAAAATAGGAACCAATCTTTGTATACATAAAACATTTTCAAATTATTGTTAACATAAATACTGAGCAAATTACAAAGACTATTCATCAGCAAGAATATCAAATATAATCTACTTTAATTAAATAGGCAACATACCTCATTCCAATCTGTTTGATTTTTTCCAGTTAAAAGAAATTTTACTATGTTTGGAAAGAAGTATGTTGGAGCAGTGCGCAGTACAGATAGCATACGTTCTGCAACTTTCAAATGCAAATCTTTCTCAAGTGAAAGATTACTCAATGCATCCAGAATGACCGGTGTGAGTTCAGTTTTTTCAAGAACTAAATAACTGAAAAATAGTTATCACAAATAAAAAATAAATAAATAATTATTTTAACCACTTCATATAATTATACATATATATATATATATATATATATATATCTGTGTGTGTGTGTGTGTCTGTGTATGTTCTGCACTTCAACACATGTAGGAATTTCAACGAAACTTGGTACACACAATTTCAAAATTGTAGTAAACTACATATTACATGGATTTAGTTTCAAGTTTTTCATGTGCTAGTTTTTAAATTTTCACTCATTTCATTTTGTTAAGGAAAGGTTTCACGTCTTTAGTGGCTTCCCTTTTAAGTGTTAATTTTGAATTCTACTAAGGGTATTGACTGATATGCCTTTTGTAATAGTTTCCACTGAGGGAAGAAAGGTCTGCGCAATAACAATTGCAGTTCAGGAATGTCCCACAGCAAGGAGCAAAACAAGCTTTTAGCCAAAATTCAGATCACAATGAGATGTGAAATGTTTCGTCAATCTGGCTGTGCGTGTGGCAGCATAAATTAAATCACCCCGCCAAATGACCAAGTTGTGCCATATTAGTGATGTGATTGTGGAAAAGAAAACTCTGATTGGTGCCCCATTTACACCAAGTTTATGAAATATCAAAAACAGACTATGAAGGGGTGTACTGCAAGAGACATGAAGGAAGCAACACCTCAGAGACAGAGAGAAAATTTACAAAGTATGAGAACCTTTGAAGTTTGCCTATGGGCAAATATTAGCTGATTTAAACATGTTGGGACAGCTGAGCCAATGTGAAGTTGTATTGGGATTTTTGCAGTTATAATTTAACTTAAATTTGACCATTAAAGGGTCTTTTTATGGCGTTAAATTTTATCGGTGCAACATTTTCTTTTTCTTCAAAATTTATGGTGTTGTTTTTTATCACCCACAGTAAATCTGAGATCAGTCCATGCCCACTGCAGCTATATTACAGTCTAGCATCAATATACATATTTGTAAATAGTTTTTTTATATTATATTAAATTTTTTATATGGTTTTAAATTATATAAATTCATTTATGTAAAAATAGCTAATCCCCTAAAATGTTTTTAACTGTTAATGAATATTGTTTTGTTGTTTTTTTTA
Organism: Zhengitettix transpicula; assembly: GCA_037074705.1. Taxonomy (NCBI): domain Eukaryota; kingdom Metazoa; phylum Arthropoda; class Insecta; order Orthoptera; family Tetrigidae; genus Zhengitettix; species Zhengitettix transpicula. The sequence goes on along the minus strand of CM073591.1, from coordinate 178,688,768 downwards.
AAAAAAAGAAGAAAGTTAAATAAGGATAAGAGGGTTACCACAAAATCTATGAAAATGTAATGTGGGATTAGAATGTCTGAATAAAAGTTTCTGAGATTGCAGTAATAAAGACACCTTCAATGCAGTTTAAGTCAAATTTCAACCTTTATTGTCATAGAAGGTGAAGAGAGGGAGTTAATATAAAATATCAAAAATGACCAAATTGGTGTCAAATTTTTAGCTTTGGGATCAATGAGATGGGCAATAGAATTCTACATTGTGGGAAAGGTAAATCATTATATTATAAAAAAGTTTGATTACATCATTAATAACACAGAAATTAAATTAGGATATGATTTTAATTTTCTAATATTCTACATAATATTCAACTAAAATAAATGGATTGTTTTATTTCAGAAATAATAAAAATGGAATACAATATTTTCTATTCTAAAGAAAAATGGAAGGAAGAGTAACGTGAAATCTACATGAGCAACAAAAAATGAAAATGAGAGAAGCTGCAATTAAAAATAGTGTAAGGAAAGAATGTAATTTATCACCTCTGTTATTTAATCTGTATGCAGAAGGGAAACTGAATACTATTATGTGAGTAAATATTACTCTATCAGAGAAGAATTTTGAAAACATATTTTAACAAATGGACATTATATTTGTAATGCAAAGTTTTTTAAGCATTCATTATTTGGTCAATTTCAGAAAGAAACCTCAGAATGAGGTGAGCAAGGAACAAAAGATATGCTTCCTTATAAGATTATTTTAATATATTTTTTTTTAAAAAAAAATGCTTCTTTATCACAAAGTGAAAGGATGATTGACAGTGGACTTTAAGTAGTAATGGTGACATTCAGAATTTTACACCTTTGTGCTACAAAATTGTCCTCAAAGTTTTAGGGACAAAGGCAGTCAGGAGTTAGCAGTTTTTTATATTAGTTAGTGAGTCAGTTGCCCATTTGTCTGTTAATAATGACAGAGAAGTCTAAATTATTTCTGTTAAATTATTTTATTCAAATTTAAAACATTTTTTAAATGTGTTTTAATAGCATACATCTGAAGAGATAAATAAACAAATGGAAGGAACATTATGCATTATAGTTAATATATGTAAAATTTAATGTCGACACAAATTGTAATATTGTGACATATGATATAATAAGAATCTATTATAAAAACATTAGTTACAGATACATTGGAAGATAGTATTGCATTGTTAGAGACTGTTTGAAGTGAGTGATATATGAATAGTACTTGTCTTTGGTTGCTAGCACACAAATAATGTTGTAGGTTATAAATGATGCATTAAGAAATTATATACTAAGTGAAGCAAATAACGCTCTAAAGTATTTAAGTATTATGGATGACTTGGATGAAGATTATCTCTATAAAGTATCAAGTTTAAAAAAAAAGACATGACTTGGATGGTGGAAATTGTGAGACAACTTGCATTTTGTTTTAAAAAAAGGAACTTAATAATTCAATCATTGCATAACACACCTCTGATTTTGCATAAACGGCAGCAACACTCATTACTCATTTTTCCTTGGGGGGGGGGGGGGAGACAGAGAGGGGTATTAAAAAGCTGCTGCTAAAACTGTATGTATAACAATTAATTTAAATTATTATTGCACCCAAACCCTGTTATTTTATTAAAATTCATAACAATTAATAGGCACCTATTTGTGGGATTCAAATTTTTCATCACAGTAATCAAATATTCCAAAGCATAACATTTTATTTGATAAAACTCGATTTTTTATTTTTTTAAAAATCAATGATAAATGGTAGTACTTAGCCAATCAATGAAAGTAAAGTTAATCACATATTCCCATAGAATTTGGTCAAAAAATAAATATGGGGAGGGGGTGAGAGGGAAAAAGAAATTCTAAGAATGTATTGGTTTTGAAAGAAATGTCACGTTGATGAACACCTAGGTTTAGATATCTTGGTTCTGCATGTCAAATGTATCAATGTATCAATGTACTGCAATCTCCAATAGTTGGCCAAGGGCAAAGAAAGATGGTGAACCAAAGCAAACCATTACACTAATGATACAAAAGATAGTAAAAGATAAGAGATATTTATCATAATTTATATATATCACAATATATACATTCAAAGCATTTTTATGGTTATCAAACAAAATATTTTTTTTCTTCAGCACAAATTTTTCATGGGGACTCTTGATTTGAGCTGATCCTAGGTTTCAGGCCTAAAGTGAACCTATTTTGAACTCAGCAACAAAATGTTACCTAAATTACAGTGGACTTCACTATATAATAGCATAATTTTTGTTTTTGTTCTCAGAAACAATCACAAGAACCACACTGAAGTAACTATCTTCCAATATTGTTCCAAAAGACTGGAAATATCCACATTTATGGTGTTCTGTTATCATACACAATTTTATGAATTTTAATAATAGCATGTAATATATAATTTGTTTTCAAAAAAAGAATAATAGAATATGTTGATTCACCTTGATGTTAATTTATTATTTTACCCCAATGTTTTATAAATACATACATCCACTTTTATCCAACTTCTTGGAAATCAAAGCTACCTCAACTCAAAACATATGCAGGGAGGAGGAATGGAACGAATTTAAATTAATTAATGTCACTTAAATATGAATTTCAATGTACCTTAGCTTACATCCTATTTCAGAATGTTGTTCATCTGTTATTATGTCAGGAATGCAAAAAATAACTTCAAGTTGCACCTGTAATATAAACCAGAGAAAAAATTCCAAATATATGTTTCAGTCAAACCATATAAATCAAAATTATAATTTTAATCAAAGATTACACAAAAGACTTTAAATAAAATATGATTATAACTTAAAATTAAATGTATTCGATGATCTGATCTCTAATTCTGAAGAAGAGATTAGAGAATTTCAAAAATTCTTAACCTAATAATGACATCAGGTATATTATTCTGAAAAGACACACACCAACTATTAATAGTATTTTTGTTCTCTTATGTGGAAATTTGGTGGGTATTTTATGATCATCCTAGAATATCAGGGAATAGGTTTTGCAGCAGGAGGAAGTTGGGGGGGGTATTTCATCATTACCAGGTACATGTGCAGTTTATCCTTGTGATTGGATAAGTATGGTCTGTTATATCTGTTGATTAAGCAGAGTAATGGAATATTTTATTAAATCAAGGCACTGCCTATTATATCTATAAATATCAGCAGACACTTAATAATTATAATAATAATAAATCTTTATTGCCAAAAACAAATTCATGTTGAGCAAGCATCAGGTTTTAACAGAGTATGTACAATACTATCTTAATGAGAGTAAACATTACTCTGGTTCCATAATTTTTTTTCCCTTTATCAGCAACTGTGTGCCTACCATTAAAACTAGTCTTTTAAGACTAACCATTAATTTTTTTCTAAAAAACTTAAACTATATACTTAATGACTAGAGTCCATCCACTGTTGTCTTCTACATTTTTCTGGTGCTTGTGCACTTCACTCATGCACTGTGCTCTGATTTTATACACAGCACTTTACACAAAATCAGTTGGTTTTCTTCTTTTCAATCTACTGGGACGATGTTGATTTTCCAGAAGTTATCAGACCACTGGGTTGATGTTTTGTATCTTCTTATTTTAAGATATGATTGCTTTGTTATATGTGTCTCTGAGATGAGGCAGACGTCTATAAGTTGTGTATTTAAAAAAACTTCATAGTTCATATTTTTTGTTTCATACTATTATTTTGTTTTTGGTGGGATCCTGGCTTCTAGTTTGTCAAGTCTAATATTTATTCATTCTAGTGCCTTCATCATATTCTCCATAAGCTGCATCATAGATGTTCCAGATGTTGTCTGGAGAGGTTCTGCCTCTATTGTTTTTGGTTTTGTAGCTTGGGCATAAGATACTGCAGTTCTTGTCGTATTATGAGTAATTAGTCTTGGTTGATATTTTCTCATCTATTTTGTAACTCTTTTGCTACTGTATATCCCCTATAGTTAGTTGGGCAGTTTACACACTTAGCAGGAGTGTTTCTGGTTTTAATGGAGCTTGTGATTTAGTGGTTTCCTGTGCATTTCATGCAAGTTGGGAGTTCTTATACAGAATGCCCTTGTGTGTCCAAATCTTTGGCATCGTTTACATTGTGGTATAAGTTTACTATTCGTTATTGCCTCTATTTTTATTTTCATGTTATTTATGTACAGGATACCATATATTTTATTGATATCTTCACTTCTATCAAATATTAACATATATATTGGTAGACAGATATGATTTACTTTGTTATCTGTAACATTTCTTTTAAGTTTTTGCACTACTACTAGAGTTTGAACCTTTTTTTTTAACTAATAAGAAAGGTAGCTAATTCAGACAAAAAAGTAAAAATGTAAATACCACACAACATGGTAAAAAGGACTGTTGATGTGCAGAAATAACCATAAACAGTCTCCAAGTTTTTAATTTATTAAATGATCAGTTGGAAGCTTTCAACTATTTTGTTATAATCCTCCAGAATAATATTCATAAAATGAAACATATAATAGCTGAAGCAATTTATATTAATCTAACCAGAAACAATATTGTAAATAATAGAAGGCATAGAAATAGAAAAATAGTATGCAGAGATACTTTAAATTTTGATAAGTAGAACATCCAAAAATAATAATAAAATATAATGTAACCAATTGTAAGTTTATTATGTATCTATGTTATGTGTATATGTTTACATGCATGTATAATCATATATATGTATAGGTAAATTATAACTATCAGCATGATAAACCAATACTATAGAATTGAACCACCTAATGGAGCAGTTTAAGAACAGATCTTGTTGAATAAACAACATAATTTTATTTTAGTGACTAAGTACCAGTTGATACTAATATTTTTAAAGAGATTTTAATAATAGGACAGGAAGGTATGTTATGCTGATGGTTTTGCAATGTATTCTTAACTTTATGTTTTTATATATAAGTAGTAACATCTGATTCTTCATTCAGAATGATTATAACAAAATAGTTGAAAGCTTCCAACTGATTATTTAATAAAATTAAAAACTTTGAGACTGTTTATGGTTATTTCTGCACATCAATACCACATGTTTGCACTTGTCTTTTGACAAAACTCAATTATATTATCACTTTTTTGTCTGAATTGGCTACCTTTTCTTATTCATTACTTTCAATCAGACGTAAATTTTTTCATTTTTTTGAACTAGTTCATCTAAAATATTGTCTGTATAAGTATACGGGTGCAGGTTTCTGACCATTACTTTAATTGGCCTGAAGGCTTTATTTTCATAGGAATGCCACTCAAAGTAAGTGCTATTTAATAATTCTGTCTTTTTTCAATACTCATTGTCAGAATTAACATTGATTTTAATTTCCTTATGTTAAGTTTTTTTCTGACTGTATGATAATTTTCTACATTGCTTAGAATTATTGGCAGAGGCTTACTAACTTTTAGTATTTTATGTGGCTTTCATTTTCTTCAACAGGTGACTTGCTAGCTTTACTTTTTTTGCTATTTCTACTCTTAGGCAGGCACCAGTCTGTTTCTCAAGCTACAATTTTTTCCTCTTCTTCAGAGTTTTATAGTCTAATTGTAACCCTTTTAGCCAATTTATTCTCACAACTTTGAGCTAATTTGGATTTTAATGTATTTACATGTCAGAATTTTGATTTCATTCATAGCTTGTTGCATCTGACTAATTGTCGTCTGCTCTGCGATGCTTGTGAGACACCATTATTCTGCTGATCCATGTTTCGCTGATTTGCAATGCTCACATAGTCACTTATGTTAGTCAATTAACATAATAGATATTTGTCAATTATCCCTTTCATAGTTATCACTTGTATTTAAATGTTATGCGTTCATAGTCTTTGATCTCACTAAGGCACCACACTTTATTTTCCCCCGTATAACCCACACATCCACTCTCTTCGAAGCTTCGCTCATGACTGCCATTATTTAAATAACCAATAATCTTGATTTAATTCAAAGAAAACTTCAACACTATATACTGGATTACGGTATAATAATTGTTTTACAGTCCACAGTAGTTTTGATATAGAGAACTTGCTAGTATTCAGAGGCAACCAGTTGTACAGTTTTACCCTCAGCCTCCCAGGTCTGCAGTTGACCTTAGTTGTTCTCAGTCTTGTGATGATGAAAATCTAATTGCCAGCTTCTTGAGCTCAGAGATCTTCATTTGGAGGAAGAGTGATCAGCAGGGCTTTTGGAGGCTCATACCTGCCAAACAACGGAGAGCTTGCTTTGGAGCTATGAATACTGCCTGACTTCCCTTTGACCATCCACACGGTCTCACTCCATATAGATGACTGTGAAAAAGAGTGTATTAGGCTGTAAGGCATTTTTCAGTCTTCACAGTAGACAATTAATTCCAGCCAATTTCTTGGTCAGAGCTGCTGTATGAGAAATACAAGTCAGATTTTGGTCCACATGGATCCCTAACAGTTTGGTAGATGTGACTTCATTTTTCTCTGGGCAGAATTGTTTTAGCATGAACAAAATATGCTTTGTTTTTTCTAGGTTTAAAAGGAGCCCATTTGCTTGGAACCACAATTGGAGTAGATCTAGTGATTCATTAGCAAGTTTCTTTTGCTGCTTCTGCATGATGTGTCTTTGTGATAATTGTTGTGTCATCTGCATATGTAAAGACACATCTGATGTGGGATGAAAGACATCTTAGATCAGTTATATACATTATAAAAAGTAATGGCCAGGACAGAGACATTATTACCACATTTCACCAATTGTGTTCTGCCCGATACGAATGTTTCAAAGAGACTGATAGCAGGTCCACATATGGCTATATTGTATAGTTTTTCCAAGAGGATTTTATGAGGAACTGTATAAAATGATTTACTCAGATCCAACAGATCTGTTACAAGTTCTTTATCATCAAGGACATTTTAGCTTGTCGGGTTTGTTAATCATTATTATTGTAGCTAATTTCCAGTTATTGGGAATTTTTGAGGTTATTAGTATTGTGTTATATATGTTTGTTAGTAGGACAAGGGTTTTTATGGGAAGATGTTTGAGGAGGTTTAAGTTGATTAGGTCATTTCCGGGAGCTGTTTTGTTTTTTAACTTCGAAATTGTTTTCACTACTTCATTCAAGGAGAATAGGGATGGAGGATTTAGCTCTTTTTCAGCGGTTGATAATGAGTTGTGAATAAGACTGTCTAATGTAGGATTGGAAGACAGAAAAGATTTAAACTGAGTAGAAAGAAGTTTACCAAAAAGGTTGGCTTTTTGCTGCGGCGAGGAAAACCAAATGGAGTTGTGAAGTAATGGTGGAATACAGGATTTTACTTTGAGAATGTATTTGGCTTTTTTCCAGAGGGAGCAGTCTGTGGTGTTGAGTTGGGACATTTTTTGGATATATATATGATTATTGATATCTTTGAGTTTATTTTTTATTTTTTTGGAAATTAGGTTGAGGGTTGTTTTATAACAGGGGTATTTTGTTTCTATCCATCTATTTCAGATGAATTTTTTGAAGGAAAGGAGGGAATTGAGTTCAATATTATTGGCTTGGGAATAGGGTGGTTTTGGGGTAAGGGTTAAGGATGATTCCTTTATAGCAGATCTAATTATGGAGATTAAAATATAAACAGCAGCATTGATTTCTGTTTCGCTTTTTAGTGAATTAGGGATTTGAAGTCTGTTGTGGATTAAGGCTTTATAAATGTTCCAATTAATTCTATTGTTTATTGTATGGGGAAAGAATAGTGAATTATATTTTATGGATAAGGATGCTGCGACAGGAAGGTGATCAGAGGATAGCTCGTTTAAGACGTAAATATTCAAGAGGAGATGTCTAGACTTCTTACAGATGAAGAAGTCCAGTACATCTGGGGAGGCGTTATTAGTCAGATAATAGGTGGGTTCATTAGTAAAGAAGGGAGTTAATGGTTTGCTAGTGATGTAGTTATTAAGGATAATACCTCTTGGTGAGGAAATCCTAGAACCAAACATCACATGTTCGGAATTGAAGTCGCCTCCAATTATGAAAGGAGAGGGAAGAGGACTGAAACAGTGGCTATATAGGTTGTAATCTATTTTATAATTAGGAGAGGAATAGTAGGCAACTAGGGTAATTTTGTTGTTGTTTGGAAGTTGGACAGTTATTGTAGTTAGTTCTTGTTCAATGGAAGAGTTAGTTGGGATGGGATAATGAGGAATAGTCTTTCTGATTAGGATAGCAGATCCTCCTTTTCGAGTATTAGAGGGATGGTCAGATCTGTAGGTAATATAATTGGGAAGGAAGAAATTAAGTGAAGGAGTCATTTTTGTTTCGGAGATTAAGAGAATGTCAATATTATACTTATAACGAAATAAGACAGTTCGTGGAATTTATTGTTTAGGCTGCAGACGTTCCAGGTACAAATATTTAGTGGGGGAGAATGGGAGGCAGTGTTCGGAGAGGGAATTATTTGGAGTTGAGAAGTTTGGGGAGGATAGTAGCCAGGATATTGAGAAGCAGAGTGATGGCTGTCGATTTTTGTGCAAATGGTGTTGAGGATATTGACTTCGTTGCTAGGTGGATGGGAAGCAGTGTTTTCTTGGTTTGGTGAGGCGGGAGTGGGGTATCTATTTCTTAGTACGTCAGAGTACAGTTGTAGGGGAGGGGTGTGAGAGGGGGGAGTGCTGGAAGGAGTAGGAGTAGGATTGTCTTTGCTGATGTTTTTATTTGTGAGGTTAAGGGGTGGAATGTTTGTACAGAATTTCTGGTTCAGATTTGTTTGTAAGATTTTGTAACATGGACAACCTCTGTAATTGGATGTGGACCTTGGCAGTTGGGACAAGAGGGTGGGGTCAATTTGGGAATAGTGCATGTGTTAGAAGAATGGGTTTCTTGGCACCGTATGCATTTGGGGGGATGATTGCAATAATTGCGAGTGTGACCGAAGTCTTGACAGTTATGACACTGAACTATATATCTTTTAGGTTTGGGGGGTTCGACCTGGATTTTTGAGAAGTAGAGTGATTTTAGGTTATAGATAGTTGGGTTGATTGGGTTAGGGGAAAGGTCTACAAAAAATAGAGGAAGATTAGCTTTAGTAACTGGATGGATTACTGGGGTTATTGACACTGGACTGTAACCTAGGGCAATGAGTTCATCTTTAATACTATTCCTATCTGATGAGTGGTGAAGTCCTCTTACTACTACTCTAAAGTTTTTTTCACTTTTTATTTGGTAGGTATGAAACGTAGCTTTTTTTCGATTAGGTATTTGGAGGTAGATCTAAAATCTTCAGGTGTTTGCAGATTAAGTTTAATTTTTTTTTCCTCTGCATGGTAGGAGAATGAGGAGGAGCATATTGATTTTACGTTTTTTATGAGTAGGTTTATATCGTTGGTGTTGGTGATGTATATAGGAGGAGGTTTAACTTTTGGAATATGGTGAGTTGGAATGGGAGGTTCTTGATCTTCTGTTTCCATGTCCTGTAGTAGAACGAATCTATTAGGTGAGGAAAATGGGGAAAGGGATTCACTATAGTCACTGTTGTTGCTTATGGTGGTTGAATGTTTTGCTGAACCATTTATTTTTCCACCCTTATGTGCAGAGATACTTGTTTGGGGAGGAAATGGAGCTTGGGATGTAGTATGTGCACTTTTTTCACTATTGTTAATATTAGTGGCTGGAGGAAACATTTTACGGCGTTTGTGAATGGAGGATTGTAGAACGGGTGAAGCGGATATGTCTTGGTTACTATGTGTCGTTGGAGATGAAGTTATGGTAGGATCACTGTTGATTTCACACGGTTGAGCACATGATTGTAGTTTAACACTTATCACTTTTGGAGTTGGTTGATCTTGAGAGTAGAAAGTCTTGAAGTTTTCACTGATGTGTGGGGGTGGATCCAGGTCCTCATCCTTCATGTAGCTGGTGGTGAGAAGTGATGATGTTGATTCTTGATGGATTTGATGATTTATTCGAATTGTAACTACGAGTTGCCAGTTTTTAACACTTTCTGAGTCGTAGACGATCGGAGCGCAACGTTTATTTACTTCCGTCCGTATACAACTGTGGATCGTGAACGAATGTGGTCAACATATAAAACATTATTATGCTTCATAAAGTTAGGTATTCTACTTTTTAATGTTCCAATACTTTGGACATAATAGAGACAAGGGCAATTGGTCAGTATGATGATGGGTCATTTAATTTGCCATCACAGTTCAGGAACTCTCGTATCTGGAGCATGTCTGGGATTGGAGCAATTAAGCTTGGAACATTCACAAAAGATTCATTTAGAAGGTTAGGTTAATTGGTGCTGGAGGTGCTTGACTCAATATTATCTTCTCCTTTCACAATTTTCCAGTAAGCTTTGGAGTTATGGCTAGAGTTTTGTAAGATATCACTATTACAGTCTATTTTCATTTGTCTACTCAGTTTTCTGAATGTAGTCCTCAATATTCTAACTAACTGAATATTGTCCTCATTTAAGTTCAAATCTCTATAGGCAGTGGCAAACTGTAACTGATTTTGCAACAATCTGAGTTCCTCATTCCACCATGAGTTATGGGGAATTATGAAGCACCTGGTTGGGAAAGAAGAATTTAGGTGTTTCAGAAACTCATTCCAGAAAGATATAAAATTGTTAGGTATACTTGGTAGAGCCTTACCTAAATTTTCTTTCAGTAGATTCACGGAATACTCATCCATTTTTCTTCTATTGTGTGTTGCCTTGGGATGCTGCACTATGTTTAGCACAGTAGCTATAACCATAGAATGGTCAGAGAAGGCACAGGATCTAATAGCAATATGAATGTCCTGGGTGTTTGTTATGATGTTAGCTGAGCATCTTTGGCTTGCAGGTCATGTAAGTTGTTTCTCAAGAGAGAAGAATCCATATGATCCTAATAAATGTAAAAATTTTCTAATTTCTTGTTTGTGTATTTCAGTCAGTTATATAGTTAGATCAGCAGTGATTACCAGATTTTTATTGCTATTTTGAGTTGTTAGCCTTGTTAGTAGTACTTCAAATCTAGTTATGAAAAGCTGATATTGGGCTTGTGCTTCATTAGACACACTATAGACATATGAAGCTACTGTAGCATGGTAATTTGTTGTAAATCTAGGTCTCATCATATGAAGACTGCACTACCACCTTGTACTTTCATTGTTCTGCAGAAGTAGGCTGCAATGTTGTAGCTTGGTATATTACCATTTTTTCATCTTGTCAACCAATGTACATTGATATTTATGGTGAACACTTGATACAATCTCAGAACACAATTAAATTTCTTTTTTTGTCATTCTTTGGATATTTAGATGTCTTACTCTTCCATGCTTTTTTTTGAAGAGTTTGATATTGGCTCACTGTTTTGTTCTAAACCTTCAAATTCTAGCATGAATATATCAGAAGGTTATCTCCTCTATCTTGTCTTTTGCTGTAAGATTAATTGTTATTTTAAAGCAACTGTTACTTGTTTTTATTTGCATTTTCTTAAACTCATAGATTTTATTAGATCTGTCTTTGCAATATTTCAGGACTGTCTGACATTTAGTGCCCACTTTAACTCTGCCAAGCAAATACTTCAGCCATTTTTGGGCACCATTTAACTAAATTCCTTCTTCACTGGTCCCAGTGTTAGAGAACCTTTAGCTTTTCTGGACTTCCGTCCATTTATCTTTATCACTTATACTGTCACAATTGTCTTATTGATAAATGTGGAGCAAGCTTAAGAGCATTAACAAATACCATTTATTACATGCCCTTAAGAACACTTAAAGGTAACAAAGAAAGAAGATCTTTGTAATACAAACATAAGATATTGAATCACTTAAAAATACTGTACATTGAGCAATACTTAAGTTGTTTTCAACTATTTTTAATTTTTAAACTTTAATCAATTCCTCTCAATGCCTTAATCAGTCATTTGCCTAAAAGACTCTTATCCAAGGGGCATTTTCCCAATTGGCGTTTGTCCATCATACCAACATGCCGATGGGTCGTTTCCCTGACAGGTAAAATTGGTCTCTTTACCGAGTCCAATTTCCCTAATCACGTTTCTGGTTGAAATTGCTCAACACATTAACAACATAATTTACATAAGAATCATGTATAATAAACTAACATATTGAGTATTTTATTAATATTATGGTTTATTTTGTGGGGAAAATTTTTTTTGCAGAATTTTGGAAACACAATTTGGGAAAAGTGAACTTTCAGGAAGACAACTTTCTGAAAATAGTTTTCAGGAAAGTGACCCATTTCTCTTATTGGGAAAATGAACATGGGGCAAGTGTGTTAGGGCCTTTGACTTTGACATCTTAATCAGTTATTTTCTTCTCTTTATACCAGAAATAGATTTTCCTTCACTTTTCATTTTAATTTGTTGTATAAAAACATCTAGTACAAAGCAAAACTGAGCAATCTTTTGAATCTTTAACTCTGAATGAATCATATTTAACAATACAACTCACTCTGTACATGTATGAAGAAATGTGTGTTGAAGAAAGTTAAACTAAAAGTAGTAACTTGCAGAATAAATATAATACAATAAAGTCAAATTATTACATATGGTTATCAAAAATATATCTTACAGGTGTAGGTGCAGCATCAAGTAACTCATTCAATTGTTCATTCATAGCATCAGGATTAACAATATTATCTAAGAAGCGCATCTGACGAAGTATCATTCTTATCCAAGGATACTGTTCAAGATCATTAATGCCACTGAAAAAATACAATATCTTTATAAATAAATTATTAATTCAAGTTATGCAACTTATTCAAATACACTACTACTTCAATAATAACACTGGTGATTAAAAACTTACCTCCCAACAATAAGAGAAAATTCAAGTAATTTCTCGAATAACAATTTCAATAAGTCAGATTGCACACAATCAATGGAAAGGAGAAGCTGGATTAAACTAACTTGTGTGGTTCCTCTGGCATTGAGACAATCCTCTGAAGTCTTAAACAAATATATGAAAATAAGAACATCAAAAATTATTAATATTTTATTTTTGAACCAAAAACTGATACATGGCATTAATTTATTTAACAGATACATTTCCATAAATAAAATTACTTTTATGGAAGCTAGCATACATAAATCTTCTTAAGAATAAATAATTATCACGCTATAAATGTCTCATGTCAATACAACTGATAGTTGTCCGCCATTAAAAGTAATAAAAAATATAAAACACTTAATTTAACACAAAGAATTTTGAATTCAATTTGTCAAAAATCATATTGAATTATAAAAATATAATACATTAGTTCAAATCTGTAATAAACATGTGTGGCAAGCCTTCACAAAAATAACCAAAACTGCTTAGAAACCTGATCTGAAAAAAATACCTCTCTGAAAAGAAATAAGACAATATAAAGTCCCATGTCACTTTTAATAAATTTACAACATTAAGATTTCATTACAAAGAATACCTCAGTGTTGCATAAAGCTTTCTTCAAATTTTCTTCATCATTTACAAAAGTTTCCAGGGTCTCCATAAATTCCTTAACATTATTTGGAAATGAATGATGATTCATCAATTTCTTTTTAAGATTATTAGCAAACACAGCTTGGTCACAAGCTACAAACAGATTTTTCTATTAAAATTCACGAAAATATAACGAAACGTTTCAGGCAATAGTGTTACTTTACTATGAATTTTAAGTTCTGTAGATCATAACTTACTCAAAATATTAGGGTTCTCTCCTTTTACACAAGTGATACCACAAGAAGAAATAATTTCTTCGAAATACGACTTCGTACTAACATATTGACTGGAAACAGACAATTTCTTGGAAAGCGGAACTTCTGGATTGTCCAATGTACGTTTTACGCGTCTTTTATACATCAATGCAAGATATGTTTAACCTTATAGAAAATTGCAACAAAATATAGTCACGAATGAATAACCCGCCAATAAAGATATCATACATTAAAACAATTATGAAATGGTATAATCAAAGATATGCTTGTCTGACCCTAAAAAAGATGAAAGGATGAAAATGTTCCAAAACAGAAATGTCCCTTTATTACGTTTCAGAAAATCAACTTTAATTGGGACATTTTCTAATGTAATTGATTAAATATCAATACCTTAATAAATCCATGACAAAAAAACAGTGAAAAATATTATATAATTTATAATTCCGTCAATTTTTAAAAGAAGAATAATTTTACTTTTTTAGCATTTTCTTTCAAACGTATTTTAAATAAAGTTAATTTTTGGCACTGGCTCATAGCACCGCGAGAAGGCACATTCTTTTAAGCTTTACGGGTAGCGCAGAGGTAATGAAACGATATACCGCGCATTTCCTATTCCAGTGTGAGATATTGTCCTGAGCCGTGGGTACAACAGAAATAGCCAGTTGACTGCATTATCGGGTGCTAGTGAGCTGTAAGGATGGCAGTTTCCATAAATTCACACTGTTTAAAACACAATTATTGTAAAGGTTCTTCAAATTAAGAAAAATTAAGTTATTGGTGTGCTGAAGTACATGAGCACATTTGCACTAGCCACCACTGCTCTGCATAACTTTACTGAATCTTCTTTCCTGTATTCTTATCTTTCTTACAAATAAAACTGCATGTGCGTATGTTGCACATACAAATTGAAATACATGCATCAATTTCTAACAAATTCTGTACACATTTTCCTTGAAGTCCGGAAAAGAACTGTGGGAATGAGATACAACCATCACCCAAGGGACGGCGGTGAAAGGAGGTGGAATTTTTAAAACACGCAAAAGCTTCCCATAAATCGAATAAATACATTTCAGGGTCATTAAGACTAAAAGTGCCTCTCCCGATGCTGTTAGTGTACAATTTCAACCCCTTATGCCATGGCACGGGGAATTCCTAAGGGATGGAATGGCGTTATATAAAACTAATGCGAAAACCATTGAGATTGGTGTAGAATCCCGAGGTTATGCAAGAAAATAGAAATCAAAACTTTCAAATCAAAGTCCTTGTGCCTATCTACGACACACTGCTTAGTTATTACTCTTAAAATTAGGTAACAGGGATAAGAAAGCTAAAAAAAAAAATTATGTTCGCTTCAGACCTTTTTATGGTGTATAAAGTATTTTAAAGAAGGAAACAAAGAACATGCTTGTCAGCCGTTTATATTCTCAAATAAATTGCTTCTATATACTATTAGTCACTATCGGATATTATAGTAAGAAAGAACATGAAACAGAAAATTTAAATAAACGATTCCAGAGAAGAAACGAGTATAATACAAATATACGATGATCATGACAGTGGTCTGCTTTGACTTTGAAATATAACCCAGTCGATAAAGGTCCAAAAACTTAAGTAATAGAGCCATGGTTTATTTTATCCAAAGAGATATATATAAACATAATAGTGTGACTATATCAGCGTTACTGCGCTCTGGGTGACAGCAACAAACACCACTGACCGCCATTTTTTAGTCGGTCAACTTCACCTAAAACCCAATTTGTGTTATGCTACTGATGGTGAGAGTATTGAAGTTTTTGTGTTAAAATAAATTGTTTGTTATTATAAATCATGCCAAAAGTGTGTTCAGCCTACAATTGTAATAATCGTAGTTCGAAATCACATGAAGTATCGTATTTTAAGTAAGTATCTGCATAATAATAATAAGAAGAAGAAGAAGAAATATAGCCAAATACAGACAAAATACTGCACAAAGTTTCAGGGATCCTTGTACTTTCTTCAGGTGCTAAGAAGATCCTAGAGCGACTAACTGCACTCTTTCATTTGACAAAAAAAAGCTTTGGAGGTGCTGTTGTGTCGCTCTAGACTAGGAACATGTTGCAAATATAATGACGAGGCTGCACATTCAGTATGAGGCACAGAAAATGAAGGTAGCATTGGCTGCCCAGACACTAAGCAATTCTGTAGCAGATGCCATGATTTTTTGTAGAGACTTGGGTTTGTCTGAATTTGTAAATTGTGAGGGCACAGTAAAGTTCATAAAAATGGTAGATAAAGCATTTGATATGTTGAATTCGTGAAATTTTATGAACAAGGGTACAGAAACTCCTGTGTTTAGAGGTAATAAAGTGACAATATGTAACACAATAGAAAGATCTGTACAGTATATTATGAATTTAAAGCTGTACGATGGGAGTTTAGTAAATTTGTCAGGGAGGAAGATGGGTGTGTGTGAGATTGTTTTAGATCTTCTCAGTTTGAGGCAACTGGCAGAGAAGTATGTGTGGAACGATTCTCCAGTTCTCGAATTTATATTAAGCCAGGACCATTTAGAACTCTTCTTTTCTTGCATACGAAGATGTGGGGGGAATCGAAATAATCCAAATGCATTACAGTTCAGACCAGCAAATAGGAAATATTTGATTACGCAGATAGAACCATCCAACAGTGCCAATAGTTCGGGAGGAATTTTGGAGACACTGGTTGTACCAATTGAAAAAAATAATTTTAATCTTGTACAGATCACAATTTTGATTACATCCCTGAATATGATAGATTAACATTATATTCAGAAAAAGTGGTAGAATATATTTCAGGAAGTGTTGTAAGGATGGTGGTAAAAATACTAAAGTGTTTAGGTTGTTTAGAGGTTCTCCTTGCTCCTCGCTCTGAAAGAAAAACAGGATTGATTAAGATAAAGGACTTTAAAGACAAGTTAATCAACCCGTCTAAAGACGTTGTGAAATTATTTACACTTGCTGAAAAAGTATTGAGGAATAACGAAACACAAATAGGAAAGAAGAATTTATTATTAAAATTGTGTGTGGAGGTATTCCGGATGTTGGGACATAAACAAATTTTATTTTGTGAATTCGACCATTTAATAGATTCGGCCGAATTTGGTGAGGAAACTCACTACTCAATTTTAATAAAGGTTTTATTAAAACATTACTTCAATTGCAGAATTCGTCATATGTGTAAAGAAAAAGCAATGGATGAAAGTAGGATGCAATATTAGGCAACTGTATACAAAACTGATATTATTTAAAGGTCAATAAATTTTTCTATGTCTTAAATGTGTTATATTTTCTTAAACCTTAAAATATATTGTCCGTAGAGATTTAGTTTTAGGTCATTTGTGCGGCATAGTAAAGGCTAGCAGACGATAGAGAACACCCACCAGACAGTATAAAACATGGTAACTTGTCAATTTAAATGTTCTTGAAAAGAGATGTTGAATAGTCATATTTGTATGAATGCATATGCGTCCGTGAAGTGAGGGAATGGATCCAAATCCTTGGCAGAAAATTCCGGTGGTTAACGAACACAAGCCGATCAGAACTAGGTTCAACCTTTTACAATTTCCAGTCACCGCGCTGTACGAGGCGGCTTCTCACCGTTTCCTGCACCTTTGGTCCATCGCTGCGCTTTGCGCCTTACGTCGGGAGTATGACTTGTTCATCTTGGACACGACAAAACACTTCTTTCCATTGCGATCCGGCTTATTGGCTTTCCTATCCAGAGAAATCTACGTCTGCAGCACGGAGTTCACTACGCATGGGCCAGTGTTGGGGAGAGTTAAGCTAGACTCTGTAATTCGGTTCTATGGAGAATTACAATAGTTTATTCAAAAACGATAGTCATAATAGCTTAACTATCCTAGTTATAGATATAGAGGTATTGGATAGTTAAATTATCAGGATTGTCTGGAACAGAGGGTTCTGGGGATAGATTCTGGAGATTTTTTATTGCAAACGCATGGGGCATTTGAGCTTGTTTTTTTCCAGCCTTGATGGGTCGACTAGAAGATTTGTTACAAATGATTCGCAGCTTAAATTTAGCACCACCAAGACAGTTTGTGGGCCAAGTTGGTGAATTTTGGCAGTGAGGTAACGAACTGAGTGCTTGGGGCATCCATTGCGATACGATGGACTGCGTTCTAGTCGAGACCAGTCTTCTATATCCTTTACTGACAAAAAAATAGAGACGGTGGTGTTTTGGACGATGTGGAGGATTATCGGGACGGACGGCATTCAATCATGTTAAGACGAGATACTATTCTTTTACGAAACGTTTGGACTAGATTGGGTAGATCGAGTGTCTCATTTAGAGAAATGTCAAGATATATGGTGGCCAGTTTTGGGGATATTTGGGCTTCCCAAAATTTAATGATTGGAATGTTGTAGGAGCGATTTATTTCGTCGCTTCTGTGTATGAAAAAGATTAGTTCTATTTTGGAGGAATTCGGAGTGATTCGCTATCGTTCGAACCAGTCTTCCAGGAAGGGGAAACAAAACTTAAACTGTTGATAGCAAGATTGCGCATTGACGGAAACGTGAATTCTTGTGTTGGGGAGATTAGAATGTCGTGCCAGTAAATGTTGAATAGAAGTGGAGAAAATATTATGTCTTTGGGGAGGCTGCCTTCCTAGAGAAGGTATTTTAAACGGATACGAAGGAAGATGCGTTTCCGAGAAAGGCTCGTATTAGTTTTACGAAATACGGATGGATTCCTAATTTAAGCAGTTTATAAAGTAGATCGTCGATCCAAACTTTATCGATAAAAATGGTTGTGGAGATACTAAATTTGTTGATAGAATGAGAAATAGCAGACAGGAGTTAAAAAATGACGTCGTGTGTAGAGCGACCTTTCAAATACCGAACTGGTGGGGCGAAATTCAGTATTCAAAATGTAGCAGGTGATTCATTATTATTCGTTGAAGAATGTTGCTTACGACGGAATAAAGTGATATTGGTCTGTAAGAATAGAGTTCTTGGGGAGGGGCTAACTTTCTTGGATATCATTATTGTGGACCCAGCAATGGTTCGGAATTTTAACTATATTTCTTTGTCTGAAATTCTCATTAAACTAAGTATTGTTTTGTAAATAAATATATTGTAATGCCAATTAAACAGACCATTAATTGTTTTTAATATAAATAAATTGTTAGCGGTACGAATGCGTAAAGGCGACAATGAAGGCGGGTTTTTCCTTTGTTCGACCATGGAGAACGCCAGTCTGCTGCGAGAAACGGAACAGTTCAAACGTAAAAGTCTGGAATCAGCGATTGAAAGGTGAAGAAGTCAAAATTCTGCGTACGAGAGATGAAACTGTTAAAAGTCGACGGGGAGATAATATAGTTCAGTTCACCTAAAGCAACGAACAGTGAAGTTTGCAGATATAAAGTACGAATGGCGATATCATGTATTTCTACATGAAAGCAAGCAAATATTTTACGGAGAGATTTATTTAATAATTTTCACACGGTGAAGCAAATAGTTGTTTCACGCTTATTGAACAATTATCGCATAGAGGGGACCGAAAACCACTAGCAGACCAAAGCGGGCGGCTCATCCGAGGTTCCAGGTAGCAGAGGACGAGTATTATAATCGTGTGTATTAAAATTTTCAATGAAGTGTAGAGTCTATGTAAAAAATGGCGTTTTAGTGTGGTAGTTTTCAAGATACAAGAGAGAGATCTGGTACCAGACAGACGGTCCGTGAGTAACAATACTTTGATACAAATTTGTAAACGATAATTAAAAAGGTATAGTCAGATTTCGTTCAGTTTTCTATTCGTTCAGTTTTCTTTTCACTTATTTTCATATTGTTTTAGGTTAACTTTTATATTTGAATTGTTAATTGTCAGGTTATACATCGATTTTGTTTTAATTATCAAACCCAGTTATGGCCCTGAGATAAGAGATTCGACGAATTTGATTGTAATGATTTAAGAACTGTATGTTCAAAACTGCCACGAATTAATAAATGAAAATTAAAGTATTTGTTTTTTAATGAATGAAATTCGGCATGAAAACTAGGTCTTGTACATTGTAAATTTATCAACAATAATAAATTTTTCTTGATGTCCGGTGGGAACTGGATTTCAGTTGAGAAGGAAGTTGATCGTGGTGTCACAACCTTGGATTACTATGACCCGTCAACTACATTTCGGTGACGTACTCGACATTTGCTCAGGATGCAGGCAAACCCTATAAAACCTGAACAAGTAGGATGGTATGGTGTGGTATTTTGGAACGAAGTTATGTACCGATGAGTTCTGGAAACAGCAAAGATGGTTAGACATAAATATAGCAAGAACTAGTTGTTCACGATATCTGAAACATAAAAGGTAGTTGAATTAATTACGTTTCGACACTGAATTTCGCTTCTCGATACTGAATTATTCCTGAAACATAAAATGATTAGGCATCGTTGGATGTGTGCATGTGTGTGTGCGTGATGTAGAGGAATGGTTCTGGATCCTTGGCAGAAAATTCTAGAGGTTAACGGCAACGAGTCTTATCAGTACGAGGTTCTACCATTTACAAGCCCGAGTCACTGCGCATTGCGAGGCGGCTCCGCAACGTTTCCTGTACCTTTGGTCCTTACGTCTCGTGTCTGCCTTGTTCGACTTGCATGCGCTACACTTCTTTCCATTGGTAGCCCAGTAGCAATGTCCAAAAGAAAAGGCCCCACGAGCAAAAGGTTGGGTATTTTATTCTTTTTCCCCAACTTGTTTATGTTGTGGCCATTAATGAAAAACCAAGTTTCAAATTCTAAAGGCTTCGGGAAAAGTTTTTGTGGCCTAAAAATCACGAAATTTTGCACTTTTTAAAAGTTTTTTGCTAATAGCAAAAGCGTGAACCATTCTATTGAAAATAATGTTGAGTAATAAATTGTACAGAATAAAATTCAGCAACGAATGGCGCATTGGAATACGAAATTCGGTCCAACGAAGTGGTAAAAATCGTTCGTCAAATTTACATTTGAAGTCACTTTCGAAAAGAATACAGTTTGTCATATTTCTATTGCTGATATTTCCAAAATAGTCGGCAGTAAACTAATTTTTCATAGAATAAAGCTTTTAGAGAATTAAATCTCTTTCCAATGCATGTTCAGATTTTAATAATCCATTGAGAATTGTCGAAAATACACCCATTTTGCTAGCTGAGGATGGGAGTGACGATAACTACGTCAGAGGTACAAATAGTCCAGCGTTTCAAATAGTATCTATATACTTTTGCAAGGAAGAAAGAATAGCAATCAGAACTGCGGACTTTTGTCGAAGCATTTTTGCGCGGAAAGGTGTATATAGCTACTGGGCTATAGGTAAAACGCTGTGATATTCGATTTGTGAATTAAACTATTCTTGTTAAAAATTTTATAAGTAGCATTAAGCAATATTCAGATGAATTATCAAAGTAAAGTAAGTAAATACGTAGTATATTTATCTAAAGTGAGTAACTAAGTGGAAAAATATCACTCACATCCTCAGCGCCAAAACATTAGCACAACAGGTCCGGCGGTAAACAGGGTGTATTTTAAGCTATTCTCAATGTATTTTAAAACTAGGTTATGCGTTGGAAAAAGAATTAAATTGCCTAAAACATTTCTTCAATGACTAACTATTTTAGAGATATCAGCACTACAAATATGCGATACTGCATTCTTTTTGCAAATTACGTAAAGTGTCATAAAATTGACCAACGATTTCAACTACTTCGTTGGACCGAATTTCGTAGTGAGATATAGCATTATATGAAGAATTTTATGATCTACAATTTATTACTGAACATTAGTTCCAATAGAGTGCTTTTTTTTGCTATTAGCGAAAAACTGAAATGAGGTGCAAAATATCGTGGTTTTTAGGCCACAGAAAATTTTAACGTTGTCTTTCTAAATAGAAAACTTGGTTTTTATTAATTCCCACACCATAAACAAGTTGGGGGAAAAAATAACCGACTTTTTGCGCGGTAAGATGCATATAGCTAATTTCTTGCCAGATAACTACGACTGCGGCATGAGATCACCTGACAGCACCTCAATGCTGGTTAACGTATCAGTTTTTGGAAATTTTAGGTGATGTGTTTTCGTGTGAATGACATGATTACATCTCATAATTATTTAATGTATACCTGTCTTATTTATTAGAGGATGAGGAGGTGTTTGGAAAATTTGTGTGAGAATGTTCCAGGAATAATCCGGACATGCTCTGTAGACACATATGAGGCGGATATGATATTTGAATTTTGGTTTACGCTCGGTCTTTACCGGTGCGTTGAAGAAACTAAATAAGCGGAATTATTGTGAAAGGTTTTAATGGCATATTTAGTTCTGATGAGTGTGCAAGTCTGGAGAAGCCGAATAAATAATCTGTGAGGCTGAGAGCAGGACGCTTCGAGGGGTGAAGGCAATACCGCAGAACTAGTTCTAATTAGGTCCAGTCTGTTAGACCGTCATTACTTAATAAGGAAGACAGCATAGTCGAAAAGGGGGCGAATAAAGGTTTTATATATATGGAGGAGTGTTTTGAAAGATTTTTTGCATTGTCGGGACTTAATATGTTTTTAAAATTTAGTTTTGAAACTATTCTGTTTCCAACGTTTCGAACAAGATTTTATAATCTGAGGGTTGCGTTTAATGATATAAGAAATACGTAGTATTTGTGTGAGTGTTACAGGGGACTTCTAAAACTGACGGGCGGTTGCTTAATAGGTTTATTTTATCGCGTCTATGACTGAAATAGATTAACAAAGTTTTTGAAGGATTTGGGGAGATTCGTCAATCTAGTAACCGGGGGAGAAAGAGCCTATCGGTGGATTTAGTAATAATCTTTGTTGATTATAGTTATTGCGGTATCTTCCGCGTACTGAATTAACTGTGATTTCTAGTGACATGGAGTTGGAATGTGATGACAGAAAATGTTGAGGGGAGAGAAAATCGCGCCCTGGGGGAAGCCTGCTTCCGGCTGGCGAGAATATACTTGAGAACGCATAGTTAACATAAATGAAGGAGGATCTGTTTGTGAGGAAAGCTTGATATAGCTGAACGAAGTTTGGGCGTATGCCTAGTTTTAAGAACTTATATCCAGCCTTTGTCGTAGGCTTTCTGCATGTCTATGAAGATGGTGGAAGATATACTGAACTTGTTTATGGATTGGTATGCAGCTTAAAAGAGCTGAAAAATGACGTATTGAGTTGAATGATGTTTTCTGAATTCAAACTGGTGGGAGGGGATGACGTAATTCAGCGTACAGAAACTCTGGAATATATTTTCAAACATGTTAACCGGGCGATTTTTGCTTCGAATAAATATATTTCGGCATCAATGAGATTCATAAAATTTCTCTACATGTTCTCTGTGTATAATTTCAACCCCTTTCGGGTTTTGGAGGGTTGCACCCTTAAGGGTGGGCGTGAAGTGGCATTACATAAAAAGAAAGCAGAAACTATCGAGAATGTCACTCAGTTTAATTACGACATTCAACTAGACTTTTTAAGTCCCCTAAATTTTCAAATATAATAAACGGTCGATATTTGCGATAATTATGTCCTAGGGTTAATTACTTTGATAGTATTTATACCAATGCTGTTTGTGGATAATTTCAACCCCTGTGAGGGGAGAAAGTTTCGGGTGGGGTGGAGGTACGTTAAATCAAAAAACGCAAAAACAACCGAGATTCTAATCAATTTAGAGACTACGAATGTCGTTGAGACTAATTGGGAAAACCTTGGTAACGCGACGGGTTTGGCAGTTGGTTTGCGGGTGTAAAAATTTTAAGACAATGTAATCGGCCGATTTTTGCGTCGAATAAATACTTTTTGACTGTCACGCATTTGTGAGGGTGGTCATCTTCTAACATGTAAGAACGGCCGATATATTTGGTCAATGACTTCAACCCCCTATGGCGTTTAATTACGACATTCAACATGCCGTTTAAGTCCTCGAACGCGGGAGTGGTCAGGGGTGGAAATTTTCAAAAATATTAAACGACTGATATTTGCGCTAATTATTTCCTGAAGTTAATTACTTTGATAGTTTTATACCGATGTTGTTGGTGTATAATTTCAACCCCTGTGAGGGGAGCAAGCTTAGGGGTGTGGTGGAGGTACGTTAAATAAAAATAACGCAAAATCAACCGAGATTCGAATAAATTCAGAGACTATGAATGTCGCTGAGTCTAATTGTGACATTCTGGGTAACGCAACGGGTTTTGGAGGTGGTGGGCGGGGATAGAAATTTTCACACAATGTAATCGGCGGATTTTTGCGTGGAATAAATACTTTTTGATTATCACACATTTGTGCGAATGGTCATCTTCTAACATGTAAAAACGGCTAATAAAATTGGTCAATGAATTCAACCCCTTCGGCATGGGAATTCAACCCCCTTCGGATAGGATTCGAGGAACGTTACATAACAATTGCGCAAAAGCAACCGAAATTGGAGTCATTTCGGAGGTTGTGGATAAATGACCTCTCGGGCAATGTCGGGCACCCAGATAGTAAAAAATAGATTTGTATGTTCTCTGGAAGAGAATTCTTTCGTATTGAAATATACAATATTAAAAATAAATGGAAATTAAACATGGTAATGAGAAATATATTTAGAGGTCTAAGATATTGATAGTGTTTCTACCTATGTAATATGAGTATAATTTCAACCCCTTTTAACGTGGGAAAGGAGCACTCTTAGGAGTGGGGGCGGACAGGCGTTACAAGAAAATCATGCGAATACAACCGCGATTAGAGTCAAATCCATGGTTATGGATGTCGCTGAGTTTAATGATGATATTAAATTGCCAATTTAACCCCCAAGGGCTAGGGTGGAAATTTTTATCCGTGTTAAACGGTCGATATGTGAGTGAAATAATTTTTTATGGGTTAATTAGATTTATAGTATTTTCCCTATGTTATGTGTGTAAAAGTTTAATCCCTTGAGGGGAGAACACGCTTAGTGGTGTATGTGGAGGTGAATTAATAAAAATAAGACGAAAAACCAAGATTCGAGTAAAATCGTCGTTGATTCATTTATGAAAATCTGGGCAACTCGAGTGGGCGTGGGCTAGGGTGGGAAGGGGTTGGTTGGAGGTGGACGTTTGGTAGAAATTTTAAAATAAGTTAACCGGAAGAATTTTGCGTCGAATAAATATATTTCGGGAGCAATGATATTCATAATATTTCTCTACATGTTTTCCGTGTTTAATTTCAACTACTTTCGGAAATGGGAGGGGATCTCCCCTTACGAGTGGAGGTGGAGTTGCATTACACAAAAACAATCGAGATTGGAGTCGAATCCAGGGTTATGAATGTCAATTAATGTAATTAGGACATTATATTTACCTTTTAACTTTGCCCAACTAGGGGTGGCGGGGGTGTAAATTTTCAAACATGTTAAACCGTTTATGTTTGTGTGGAATAAATATTTCTCAGGAGTCAATAACATTGATAGTATTTCTACCGATGCTGTTTGTGTATAATTTCAACCTATTTCGGTATGAGAGGGGAGGACGCTTAGGGGTTGGGATGTAGGGGAGTTACAAGAAAATTAAGCTAAAACAACCAAGATTCGAGTCAAATCCTAGGTAGGGCAGTGATGGGAGGAGCTGGACGGGAGTGGGCTGGGGTAGAACATTTCAAACATGTTAACTGGCCGACATTTGCGTCGAATAAATATATTTTGGGAAAATGAGATTCATAAAATTTACATGTTATTCGTGTATTATTTCAAACCCTTTAGTGCTTGGGAGGAGAACACCTTTAAGGGTGGGTGTAAAGTGGCATAACATAAAAATAAAGCAAAACAATCGATATTGGTGTCAAATCGAGGGGTGTGGGTGGCGCATAGTTTACTTATGACATTGAATTGGTCAGTTAACCCCCAGGGGAGGGGGTGATCGGGGACGGAAATTGATAAAAATGCAATCGATGTTGATATTTGCTTTTAATAATTAATTTTATAATTAATTAGATTGATATATTTTGTTTGTGTATAATTTGACCCCCTTTCAATATGGGAGGGGAGGACTGGTAGGAGTGGGAGTGGATTGGAGTTAAAAGAAAAAATGCGAAAACAACCGTGTTTCGAAACAAATCCGGGTTATGGATGTCGCTGAAGGGTAAATAGGACTTGCATTACATAAATGATAACGCAAAAAAACGAGATTGGAGTCGAATCCGGGATTAAGGATGTAGCTGAGATTAATTATAACATTTAACTTGCAGTTACACCCCGACGGTCAGCGGTTTAATGTTTGAATATTTTCACCCTCATCCCTTAGCGTGCTCCCTCTCATGCCGCAAGGGTTTATAATTTTTCACACACAACATAGGTAGAAATACTATAAATCTAATTAACCCTGAATGATCACGCAATGATCGACCTTTCACCATGTTTGAAAAATTCCACCCCCTTCCCTGGGGGTTAAATGGCCAATTGAATATCATTATGAAACTCACTTGTACTCATTTGTATTCCCGTTATTTTCTTGTAACGCTCGTCCACCCCACCCCTAAGGGTGCTCTTTTCCCATGGTGAAGGGGATGAAAATTATACTCAGGTAACATCGGTAGAAACACTATCAATATATTTGACCCCTAAAATATGTATCCTACTCAAATATAGGCATATTTAGCATTTTTAAATATTTCCACTCCTGTTCACCCCCGCTCGTGGGGGTGGTAGACGCGTCTCATCCCGCCAAAGTTTGTTTCCTGATCCTAAACAACACGTGTCCGAAATTTGGTGAATTTTGCTTCACAAGTGTAGATTTTTATAAGGAACATACAAATATACATACATACAAACAAATATACATATACACAAACATACACTCTGCTTTATTTATTAAACTAGCTGGGTGCCTGGCGTTGTCCGAGATGTCATTTATCCATATCCACCTATTCGACACCAATTTCGGTGCTTTTGCGCTATTTTTATGTAACTCTCCTCGAAGCCTAAAAGTGCTCACCTCCCATTCTTAAGGGGGTTGAAGCCATCTAACGAATATATTGGCCGTTTTTACATATTAGAAAATGGGGGACTTATACGGCAAGTTGACTGTCGGAATTAAACTCAGTAACAACTATAATCCCGGATTGGATTCCAATCTGTATATATTTTGCGTTCTTTTTATTAAATGTCACTCCAACGCCACCCTTAAGGGTACACCCCTCCCAAGCCCGTAAGGGTTTGAAATTATACACAGAGATTTTGTAGAGAACTTTATGAATCTTATTGATCCCTGAATATATTTATTCTAAGCAAAAATCGACCGGTTAACACAATTAATAATTTATTCCCCCGCCCAACTCCGCGGGGCCCCTAAACACCCCCCGGCCACCACCACAAAACTCCGTGCGTTGCCCACGTTGTAATAAAGAAATTCAGCGACATCCATAACCCATCCTCCCCTCCCATATTGAAAGGGGGTAAAATTATACATAAAAAAATCGGTAGAAACACTATCAAAGTCATTGACAGCGTCAAATATTTATTTCACCCAAATGTCGAACATTCAGCATGGTTGAAAATTTATACCCCCGCCTAGCCCCTCCAACGCTCGGCCACCACTCAAGTTCCATAAACTTGAATTTGATTCAAATCTAGGATTTATTCACAATATTTTCTTGTATCCCACCCACCACCACCATCTCTAAGGGTGATCCTTCTCATGCTGTAAGGGGTTGAAATTATACATAAATACATCGTAGGAAAGACAATCAATATAATTAACCCTGAAAAATATTTATTCATCATAAATTTCGACCACTTTACATGTTCCAAAATTACTACCCCCACTCTTCCCAGCCTCGAGGGTTAAATGGCAGTTGAGTGTCATAAATGAACTCAGAGACATCCATAACGTCGATCTTTGCTTTTTGTGTCATTTTAATGTAACCCACCGCCACCAATATGCGTACTTCCTTACCGTGCAGTAAGGTGTTGACATTATGCACCAACAAAATCGGTAGATCCCGATCATTGATCCCGGCAAATATTTATTCCACACAAATATTGACAGTTTAACACGTTTGAAAATTTACCTCCCCGGAAACCCCTCTTTGGGGGAGTCAAACGGTTAGTCGAATGCCATAATTAAACTCATTGGCATCAATAACCCTCGACTCCATTGTCGATTTTTTCCCGTCAGTATAATGTAATGCCACTCCACTCCCTTTCAATCCAGAAAGTGATTGAAATTATACACGGAGATTATATAGAGAAATTTTATTAATTGAACCCGAAATATATTTATTCGACGCAGAAAACGCCCGTTACCATGTGGTAAAATATCTATCCCGCGCCCATCTATTCCCACCCCCACGCGTTGCCCAACAGTCGATATTTTAGTCGCATTAATACTTTTAGGGTTCAAAAACATTGATAGTGTTTCGACCGATGTTATATGAGTATAATTTCAACCCCTTTTAACATTGGAAAGGAGCACCCTTTGGGGTGGGGTTGGGGGTAAGTTACAAAAAAATAACGCGAAATCAACCGAGGTTCGATTCAAATCGGGGTTGTGGATCTCGCGAAATTTATTTAAGTTATCAGGATTTTTTAACTTGAAATTAAAACAAAATTATTTTGAAGAGAAAACAAAAGATTATTTAATTACAATTTCGACATCGAATTTTGTACATTTTTTTTAATAAACGCCTCAACTATAATTATATCAAAAACTTCAGTGCAGCTTAGGGGTCCTCTAAAAATGATAGTGGTTTTCATTTTTCTCCAAAGTTACAAAGGAATATACAAATTTATTATACAATAACAAAATTTTATAAAATGAAACTAACAACAACAAGAAAAAGTAGAGAAATCTGACGTATATAGAGAAATCTGATGGAAAATTATTTACATAAAGGTTTACAAAATCAGGTTTCTGCATACCGTTTTTATTAAGAGTTGCTCTGGTATCGGATTGTGCACTAGTGATTATTTTAATTTTAAAGAACAATATTTTATTTAAAGGCCATATCACTGATAGATATATCGTTTCACTTCACCAAAATTCCTGCGCCAGCCTACAGTTCACGAACTTTACTGTCGTACGTCCGTCACACTGAGTTTTGCTGTAGAAATACCTTTAATACATACGCTGAATGCGACCTCCACTTGCCGGTCCTTCCCAACAGACTGTCGTAACCACTCCGGTCAGGCCCCAAAACACACTCGCCATGACTACCATACTGGTCAGATCTTTCAAACACTCTGCTCAGCCTCCCAACACACACTCGTCCGGCTCCCACAACATACTGACTGTTACGCCAAAGTTCTGTGTGCGTATAGTTTTAGTTTAAGTTGACTTGTCCTAGATCTAAGGACATATATGTATGTACTGCAGATTCATAATTCATGTATTACTATAATGACCGTGTTGATCTGCAACTGTGACAAAGATAGGTTTGATTGTAAAGAATAATCTGACTTAGGTTCAAAATTTGGGAACTCTTTTAAAGAATTGGATAGAAAAGAGGGTCATAAACACTTAATGTGCATTGAATTGTATTAATATAACCTCGAAATTTGGTTCACAATTAACATAAATTTTAATATTATGTTTTCAATACAAAAGTTTGTTTATCACAATTATTCCCAAACTTATATATATATGTATATATCTTATTTTTCATACTGAAAATAAATGCTGAAATTAGCTCAGAAACTGAAAAAAATTATGTATGTAAATTTAAAAGTCTCTTCCCAAATATGAAATTTTTATATTTGTACCGACTTAGAGAAATACGTTACACGAAGAAATTGTACTTTTAATTTTAATGTAAATGTTCCTAGTTCAGTACAAACTTTCGTACGATACAACATTATCATTTAATCGACTTAAATATCGGCCGTTTTACGTGTTTCAAAATTCCACACCCCGCCTGATAGGGTGTACATTTTTTACGGTCAAAAATAATCACAATACCGTAAGTGTGTAAAAAATCTTTGGTACATTTATGGTATACAAATAAAACCTTTATGAATATAACCGTAGATACTCCAGATAGCTTAAAGGATTAAAAATGTAATTTGGTGGATTCTACTGCCTGACGTTGGTAGCAGTGTACAAATTAAATCCAAAAAATCGAAGTACGCCAGCTGTCATCAATAGAAAAATATCAATTTTTTTGGAATGCCATTGATTCTCAATAGTTCCCTCTTGTAATTACTCCCTTAGTCTTTACACATTCACAATCAAATATATTCCCTTAATCTTTACACATTTACATTCAAATATGGGAAATTATAATGATTTACACCAATAACAAATTTTTTCAAGAAGCTTATTTGAAATAATTCGTCAGTTTTTAAGAATAGTAGCTCAAAAATTGCACACTTAAAACGTTCTTCCCAAACATGGAATATAAATTAGATGATTCATAATCACTCACAATTCTGTTATCCTAACCTGAAATTTATCTTTAACGTCACAAATTTATTTTTTTAGATTTATACCAACTTAAGAGAGTCCGTTACATAATGTGCATCAATTGTATTTTTAATTCCATTTAAATGTTCCTAGTTTCGTACATAATTTCGATCGATAGTGCATTAATTTAACAGCTATAAAATACATTGAATTTTATTTGATCAATAGCAACAAACATATCACCGTATTTCTTTACGAATAGAATACTCCTTGAGTATTGCAGGATATCATTGTCCCTCATTATTCAGACATTACGAAAGATTAAATTGAAGAAATATGGTCGCCATATTGGAGAGCTAATAAGTATCGAAAATTAACTTACATTTTCCGCGAAGATAGTAAAGAATTTCAGATTATTTTTTATTATAAATCGATGGATTATTGAGTGATATAATATACTTTTTACTCGATCAAAATACTTATGCGTTATTTCACTACGAAAAAGGAACTATTTCGTTTCTTGTGCAGTTTGTCGAGTATTAACATCTCTCTCTCTCTCTCTCGCGTGTATGCTGTGTCGTCACGATCTCTAAATTAACACTTAATTATCACTTTTTTAATTATAATTTTTACGACCTTTATGCTATGGGTTTCTCACTTCCACAGAACCGTTTCCCTGTTTGAATAATACTAGTACCAATTTTTGTTGCAATCTGTACTCGCGTAGAAATTTAGTATAGATATTAACGCAAATAAATACATTTATACAAACAGACATGCTTTTTTTATTATATTGCCTAGCTGAGTGCACAGCATTGGTGTATATCGGCCGCTATAACATGTTCGATTATTTCCACCCCCGCTACTGTGGGATAAACCAAAAGTATTTATTCGACACAAAAATCTACCGGGTTTCATTTTTGAAAAGTTATACAACCTCCAACCAGCCAACTCCGCCCATCCCCGCGCTTTGACCAGATTGTCATAAATTAACTCAGCGACATCCATATCCTTGGATTTTACTCCAATCTCGGTCGTATTCGCATTATATTTCCGTAACGCCCGTCCACTCCCACTCTTTAAGGAAGCTCCTTTCCCATGCTGTAACGGGTTGAAATTATCCTCAGATAACATCCGCAGAAACACTATCAATCTCTTTGACCCCTAAAAATATTTATCCCCTAAAATATTAGCTGTTTTAGAATTTTTGAATATCGCCATTCCCGGTCCTGGGGGTGGTAGACATGCGACTTAGTCTCAATGGTTTTTCTGCGCGTTTTTCATTTCTAAGGAAAAGTTTCCTTACTTGCTTAGCTTGTTGACTTCACAGACCACTACATCTAAAGAGCTGGAACATATGTCAAACCCAATGGACATTTTGGAAAGCTTATCCATGTTTTTTTAAACTCAGATGTCCTATTTTTTATGCCAATCAAGTGTGACCGTGATTCAGAAGAAATATATGCACTTTGTTCCAATGTAGGCATAATTCCAATAAGATACTGAATTGTTTTTCTTTCTGACAAGGAAAAATGAGGACCTCATTGTTGCAAAACTTTACCTGGTTGCCATTTTTAGTGATTGCTGGATATAGAACATTTTTAAGATCACAAACCGTTGTCACTATTTTACTGAAGTTTTTGCCTCCAAACACTTGCCCCTTTTTTTAGGTATTTACGACTTGTGAAATGCATTGGTTTTCCATCCATAACTTTTCGTCCCTGACCATGTGCGAAGTTGCAGCTGAGTCTAAAATGAAAACAGAGTCCTTAATTTCACAAAGCAAAACTGCACTTGTTTCCTCAACACTTCAGAAACTTACGTTGTTGGTACCTTTCTTTTGCAAAACCATCTATTTTCTGGGTGATTTGTCTTCTTACAGAAAGTGCAAGTAGGGTACTTTTTAGCCATCCTTCTGTCATTATTTTTGGGGCAGTTCCGAATAAAATGTGACCTAGAGTCGCATCCATAACATTTTAATTCTTCGGTTTTGAATGCAGCAGAGTTATTTTATTAACTGCACAATAGCGCATTTCGTCTCTTATCAAACGTGCTTTGAGATTTTCTTATGTTTTTTCTTCCTGAAAAACCTTTGGTTAAATTGACATAACACGTGCGATGCGCATTTCGTCACCAATCTTCTCAGATGTGGCGTTTATCTTAACAGCAATGTTTTCTAAAACACTTAAGTTTGTAGCCGTGTCTTTGCTGGGATCATATTCGAAAAGAAAAAATTCCTCCTAAATTAAGTTTTGAGCCTGAATTTGGTCCCTCAAGAACAAACTCTACAAACTTCTTGTACACAGCTGTAGCAGTATTGCAATTTATGATGTGGATCTTATATTTCTCATCAATCGGAAAAATTATAATTTTTTGGCCTTTAGCATCTTCTTGCTCACATCTTGATTTTTCTTTTTCTGTAGTACCCTCAAGTTTATTCTCACCGAGAACGAGATTCTTGATCGCTGATACACGTAATAAAACACTTATATCAAACTTCCACATAGGGAAGCTGTTTTTATTAACTAATGTTTCCAAGTCACACAAGTCTGTGTCTTTCATCGTCATTTCGGCACTTGTATGTTGTTTTTCAAGGAAAGAACTATGGTCGATCAAATCTTACCACAATTATAAACTTTTCGGTTAATAACAATCTTGTGGATATAAGTAAGGAGCAGACAAAGTGCTGAAAATACGAGAAAAGAGCGCAAAGAAACATAATAATGTACATTAATTTAGTAAGTTATGATCAAAGGGTTTTCCGGTGCAGAGAAGGAATAAAAGTTTCTCAGGTTTCGTGCTGGGTAATATGTTATACCAACATCAAGTATGAAGACGATCGCAGTGCCATCGAAATGTTTCCGATTCTTGGTGGAAACGCGACCAACTTTTATTTATTTATTTACAGTTATTTGTAGGTTGGTGACGGTGATTTCAGGAAATCGATTGGAATGCATTTTATTAGGGAAAGACGTTAATAAATACCTTCGTAATTAGAGGTAGAGGTAGGCAAGGCATGAAACTCGTTGCGTGCTAATATGTTCAGGCTGATAGGTAGTGTCGGTTTGGATGCCTCCTTCTTTCTTTCCCTCTCAAATTCTGTTTACTTTCACAATTACTGGAATACTAAACAAGAGGTTATGTACCGATCTTTCTAACACTCACGTATTTCGTTTTCTAGTTTCGCGAACTTTTATTAACCTGTTAGGTTTTATGAGTAATAACTCCTATGATATTAGTTTTTATAGGTTTTTATTATTAGAATAAGTTCAGCGAAACGGACCGCAATTACAACAACAAGTTATAACACAACAATGAACATTTCGCTGTAGTACTGTGTTCGTTCACCGGCACATCGCTTCCCCGCGTATGCCGACCGGCTTTGAGGGAGAAAGTCCTTAGAAGCGGTTTACTCTGCTTATTCTTACTTTTAGCTGCTACACCTCCATTGGAAGATACAATATGGCTCCTCCAACCTGGGTTTTATCTCCCTGTTTCCAGGGAAGATGCGGAAGATTGATATCACGCCCCCAGGGGCCAAATGTCTTCCCCAATGACTTATTTTAGTAATTTACATAGTCATCCTCGTAACACATTGATATTCTTGCTTGGGGTGATTTATCACATGACATAAAAAGTTCAGGAGCCGCCACTGATATTCGATAAAACAAAATTCACGCAATCTAGAACATTTTAACCGAATGTTGACTTTCCTAGCTTTGTTTTAATTTTCATGTGTGAAAGCGAAAATTATTTTCTTTTTGGTTGTAGCAGTTTACTTAAAATCGATCAGTATTTTCGAAAGCTCAGAACAAACAATTTACCAAGCCTAATAAAGTCGTGCCTATACAAGGAACTAAAATTTACAATCCTTTGTATGCTCTAACAAAACGTTGCTGTCAAAGGAAAGTCAGGGCTAGATTTCCAAAACCTGTTTTGAAGGATTTCGTTCATTTACCTTACAGTGAGTGTAATGCCCGCTGCAACGGACGACGTGATGTATCTTTAAAACAGCTTAATCTACTTCACAACGATTAACGTTTTCGACACTTAAGTGCAAACAATTTACTAAACTAAGAGTCCTTTTCAAATGGGAGACAAGAACTTTCAATTCTTCTGAAGAACCATTGCGGTCAAACGAAGGTCAGGGCCAAATTTTCCAAACCTGTCTTGAAGGAGATTCGTTCATTTGCCCTTCCAGTCAGTAATACCCGTTGCCACGGACAACGCGGTGTATCCTTCAACAGTCTGAGAGTGTAATAAACAAATTTTTGGACCTCAGTTCTCTAAATTTTTGTTTTATTTTCACATCTATTCAAACTTACAAAATTTGTTGACGTAATTATGGCACCAACAGGCGATAAGCCGGCTTATCAGCTGCGGCTGCTCGTAGTGTCCTGTTTAGTGTTATTACAATTCAGTACTTCAGTTGAAACAGCTAAAAATTGTGAGTCAAAATCGCAAGAATCTTTCTGTAGATCACAAAATATGGAGAAAAAAATATATGATGGCATCGAGTTGATGGAAGATGATTTCGGAACCATCCATAATAGTGAAACTGGACATGCCGAAATTGTTCGCAGATTTACTTTAACCAATAAAAACAAAATGTCAGTGCAAATCATCTCGTATGGTGCAATAGTAACATCAATTAAAGTTCCAGATAGTAAGGGAAATATAGAAGACGTAGTTTTGGGATTTGACGATTTAGCTGGTAAGTTTATAATAGTATATTTTGGCAAAAATGAGTATACCATATGTTCTGAATCAAATTGTTCAATTTGTTTCTCTTTTTTTCTCTCGATTAGTTAACTCCAATTAAATTTTAAAATATTTAACCTATAACACTTTTAAAAATTGGAATAGTGTTCTTTAAATTTTTATTCACACTATATTCAAACACAACTTTACCTTTTAGTCAAGTTTAAAAATTGTTATTATTATTAGTAGCAGACCTAAACTAATAAGGAATTTGACTTTTAACATTTAGGTTACCATCAAAAACAAAATCCATACTTTGGTGCTGTTATAGGCAGAGTAGCGAACAGAATAGGGAACAATGCAACATTTAAAATATGTGATCAAATTTACAATTTGAATAAAAATCTTAATGGAAAAGTGCACTTGCATGGTGGAACAAAAGGCTTTGATAAGGTTTGTGTTATTACTTATTTTATTCATTTGTTTTTTTCTAGTGTATGAATACTACAGTTGTATGCATGCCCTTGTTGCTTCCTCTTTTTCTTACTTATAACCTTTCACTGTAATTGCTGGTTTTGTAGTTTTCTGTAACCAATCTATGCTTGATTTAAAATTGCTAGTATGAGAAGGTTGTCCTCAAACATTTCTCACAGTTTTATCAGATTTTGGAATTTGGTTCTCAAGGACAAAGAAAAAGAGAGACTGTGAATATAATAGTTGAAAGCCTCAATTGGAAATTGCTTACTCATATAAACGCTGACCCCAAAATGCTACAGCACCTATATCGAACTTCCCTCTTTCCAAACAAAAGAGGGCTTTATTTATTTGTCACTTATTATCCAGTAGGTATAATTGTAAAAATACATAGTAGGTCTTTATGGGTGTGTAAGTATTCAACCTGTCATGTACCTCTGTACAAAAAAACTTGCATATGCATTGTATATTGCTATAAGTATTACTAATAATGTTATTTTACTAGTCTACCTGGGAGTCACACGTTGAAGGCTCTAAACTCACTCTGAGTTATCTGAGCAAAGATGGAGAAGAGGGATATCCAGGTCAGGTTCTAACACAGGCAACTTATCAACTCACTCCTGATAATACACTTATTTTGGAAATCAGAGCTACTTCAACAAAACCAACTCCAGTCAACATAGTTAATCATTCATATTTCAACTTGGCTGGTCATGTAAGTATAATTTCTATTCATAATAAAAATTAACTGTATTTATATATACACAGATTAAACACTTGTAAATTAGTTTTATACTTTGTAAAAGTGAAGAGTATGAAAAATATTAGTGAAGTAATAGTAATATTGAACATATGCTCTCTTATTAAGTAATATAATGTTTTACCATTTTTGTTGTAATTAGAGTGAAAATTGTCATGGTATGATGCATAATTATAAGATACACCAAATCACCTTGCAAAAACTTTAATTGTTCGCTGAAGGTGGAATAATAATCATCCACAGTACCATCAGAATATTTTATCAGTATGATGCAAGTCTTCAAATGCCACTAATTAAATTATTTTATCTTAAATAACCAACTTAAAACAATGTTATCAACTACAACAATCTACTACATACAGTTTTATCCTTCAACTTTAGAATATTTGTTAATTAGGCATGTATAGTAAATAGTGGCAGCCATTGTATATTCAGTACAAATTCATGAGCTTTGTTTTGTTTATTGAATGTCTTGAGTATGAATTTTTTTCTTTTTGTTAGTAAAAAGGTCTTTAAATAAAATTGTGCTGTGAACATTGTCTTGGAAACTATTAATCTGCTACAAAACCATTTATTTCTGACAGACAATGATCCATTTACCAAAATATTTTTAGATCTATTCATATAGAATCAAACCAGTTATAATTCTTAATCAAATTTTAAAAAATGTGTGTTCTGGATTCTACTTCCATGAATATCAAGGCCTTGGGTTGGTGTATGGTGAGAAATTACTTTGGGTTTCCGTATGGAGGGAAGCACTGATAATAAATAGTTGCAAATATACTTCATATAGAGCTCACTGTGATTGTTCAGCAACTGCTTGTACCACCCTTCATTTTAAGCATTCAGATAGGTGGAATCTGGGTCACACCCTTCACAGGAAAATAAAGTGCCATCTAATTTTAATTGGACTCTCTTGGTAAGAGATATTATTTTATGCAGTTTAATTACAGTTCGATTATACCAACATTTTATAGCATTTTTGTAAAACACACCAAGTGCAACTTCATTATCCTGAAGTGTGAATACAATACACACAAACCGTACTAAATAACCATTGCTCAAATCAAAAACTGATTACCCTAAAATATTAAGTTCATATCTCATTACTCCATCACTTCCTACATAATTAATATTTTACTTACTTCTGTGCAAAGTAGGATGTCTTTCACCATGGCCATTATTCAGTTATATTTTTGTTTTGTTGTTCCATTTACATAAGAAATTTTTGTTTTAATACAATGTTGTAATCTGCTCTTAAAAATCTACTTTGTTAATACAAACTTTGTTATTTCAGAATACAGGAGCAAAAGAGATTTACAATCACATTGTATCCATCAATGCCAACAGATATACTGTAACTGATGATTTACAATTACCTACAGGTAAAATAACATGTTGGGAACATATTTTTAAAGTCCCATCAATGAAATTGAACTTAGCCGAGTGATAGATATATAATATGGCCCTATAATTTCATTTTTATTTCCTGAAATATTAGCTTGAATAGTCATATGCACACATTATTTCTTATATGTATTTTCTTGAAATTGATTCAAAATTTATTATTACTATAGTTTATTTATCTCTTTTTCTTTTAATTCTGAGCTTTCACTTTTATCTGATATATCTGGCTTACTTGTCTTTAGGAATAACCTTCAGTTCTGTCATAACATTACGTTGGATGTCCAAAAACCTCTGAACTGGCAGGGATGATTTCTATTTGGAGAATAAGAAAAAGTCCGGGGGAGACATATTGATTGAGTGGCTAGGATTGTTGGCTAGGAACTGCTGCACCAGTAAAACAGTGTGTGGCTGGGCATTGTAGTGGAATTGGCTGGGAATTATCGTGGAGCTGGTTCGTATCACTTTGTTTGACATATTAGGGCCATACTCACTTGATCCATTGAAGGAGACATTTCAGTATTTCCACATTCTGGCATTTAACGTGGTGCTCTTGGGGAGGAATTATTTATGGATGAGAACATCACGAACATTGTTTGCATCTGGAATTACTCAATGCACACCTTCTTGCTTTTCAATGACTGTGGACCCCGCCACTTACCTTCTGGGTTGTACCTTAGGCACGAGGTCTCACCGCCCTAGACAATGGTTTTCAGGAAATGTGTTTTTTCATCTGCAATGTCAAAGAGGTATCCACAAGCGTCAAGGTGAAGTTGAATTTGTTCCAGCGTCAAAGTGTCAGGCACGAGTTGGGAGCAAAACTTGCATTTACCCAAATCATAATCACTATAAGGTGATCGCATGACCATTTCCCACATCCTCTGCTATCATTCACACTGTCACATGATGATCCTGGGACAAAAGTTCTTTCACTTTCTTTTCATTGTCCAGAAATCATGCAGTTGCAGGCTGACTTGTTCAGGGAGTGTCTTCCACAGTGTCCCACCATTCTCAGAAGCATTTAAAAACTAATCATACTTTGAGGTGACAGAATGTTCTTCATAAACTCTTGCCAGCATTTCATGAGTCTCTTTCACTGATTTTCCAAGTTTGAAATAGTACAGCATATTTGTTCGCTGTTGTTGGGTTTTAACCATTCACACTACATCGTCACTCTGTAATGTGATGTGTTTACACAAGAAGCACTCTTGCAATGCTATTTCTTGGGGAACTTGTCTTGATCTGTACTGCACAGGATTTGGTGGTGGCACACTCTTATGACTGTCAGCATTATGACATAACTTTCTGTATAAAGGCTGTATTTGTAAATTCACAGTTTGGAAGGTAATTGTAAAATTTTTATTATTATGACATGGGCAGATATTTAATTTTAATATATAAATTCAATGATAAGGGATTTATTGTGATCGCTTACTCGCTCCCTCTGCATGTGCAGAGATGATTTATTTTAATTATACAAATGATAATCGTCTCATTAATTTACATTCGCGAACCATGCGATCAAAACCAGGGAGCTGATAAACGATTTGCCAGTACTCGTAAGTACTTGAGTTGAGCATGAGACTCCTCAGGGGTCCTGGCTTTAATCAATTATGTGGGGAAGGAATCAATCAATGAAAACAAAATATAAACATTAAATTCAATTTAATGCACAAATTGGGGTTAATACAAATCTTAATTCGAACTACTTTCACACGATTCAGGGAAAGATAGGAAGTTTTCTTACTGTGCTGCGTCACATTTTCTGATGATATCCAGGTTCAGGTGCCTGGCCGGTTGGCTGACCAAATCCTCGCCGCCAATCTCGCACGCAGAGAAGCAGCTAAAACACATAGGCGCGTCCGCCTACACTTGCTCTGCAATTCACCATTCTCTCCTCCAAGAACCCCCTCAACAATATCTCCTATGCGTCCAGCCCTGTACAGTTCACCAAAACTGACCACGTCTGCTCTCCTGCCTTCCAGGACGCCACTGTCAAAACCCCCACAGCTGTGCCCTGCCATTGTCACCTTTGTCCGAGCACATTCACCCTTATGGTCAGAAAATTACCTGACGAGGCATTCCTTTCAAACCCACTTCCTGTCACAGTAATCTTTGTTCCAATGACCAGCCGTGTGAAGAGTTTTGACTCCAACATGCCCACACGAAGACAATATTAATGTTTAAAATCACTGATTAAATTATATATCAAGTCAACAATTTATTTAACATGTATTATATGTATACAACGAAACATATCTAGAACAATACAGCACATATCTCTGGGATTTAAAATTAAACATAAGGTGGACATCGGATGAAGCAAAAATATATAACATCCTACTCTTCGAATGAGATACCTTGCAATGTGATACTTTTAAGAGAAAAATTCATTTAACAATGCTGAATGTTGAACTGAAACCACTTGAGTGGCTTGTGTTATCTTCATGTGTAAGTGCCTGTCATCAGTGGAACATCAAAAGCTGACCACTGTGGAAGAGGTTGGCAGAATCATTATCAAATGCTAGACTTCAAAAAGTCAGAAGGACATACACCAAGATTAACAAATTAATTATCAACTTTCAAATATAGTTCTATCCACAATCAATCTTAATCCCTCCATTCTTGGTTCCAAAACTTTACCTTCATTTTAAATACA
Organism: Zhengitettix transpicula; assembly: GCA_037074705.1. Classification (NCBI taxonomy): domain Eukaryota; kingdom Metazoa; phylum Arthropoda; class Insecta; order Orthoptera; family Tetrigidae; genus Zhengitettix; species Zhengitettix transpicula. The sequence continues at coordinate 178,648,701 of CM073591.1, read as the reverse complement.
GCCATTTGCCACATATGTCTCATAAATTTATTTGGTCACACCCAGCCAAAAAAGTGACCAATGAAATAACATCTGACATTGAACAAAATTTACTTTCATGCTAGATGGTCTTCAATTTTCTACAGTGATGCTTCCAGTACACTTAATTTTGTTCCACCTAATATTCAAACATCTTATAGTAGCTGACGTCAATGAGCAAGGTGCGTCCTCAAGCTTCTGATGTGCGCTCTTTTAATGCCACTTTCTTGTTTAAAGATGTGATCTGCCTGGGGAAATTTGGAGCATACCAAAAAAAATACAGCTACCAATAATTTCTGCAAGTGGATCCTATACATGTCAGATGAAGTTTATACTTATCTTAAACAACACACTGTTCTATTGTAAATCATGTTTATTACATAAAGATATATTAGTATTATCCCATTTTTCTGTTTAAATTTCTCAACTATAAGATAGATGCTCTGTTTTATATATTTTTGTTGTATCACTAATAAAGTATACATTTCCAAAATTACTTTTAAACTTTTTATGATGAGCAGAAATATTGATTACATCTTTGTAAGCTTTGCTGGATCTGTGTAAATGGTGTTCCAATTTTTAAACTTAGATTATCCTCAATCTATAACTTGTTTCTTTGTTAATTATAAAAATAGTTTTGAAACATACTTTTTATTAAATATCTAAAATTAAAATATATGTAACTGTATTTATATACTATTCACAAAAAGTTTGTGGCCAGCACTGTCATACTTTCATTAACTGTAATGTGAATAAGTGGAACGTAGCTATTATAAAATCTTTGGAACTTTGTAATGTTTGTAATGAATACATTATTTCCTATAGGAGAAATCCGTAGTGTTGGTGATACAGTCTTTGACCTTAGGATTCCGAAACGTCTTGGAGATGTTATCCCTCAGACAGAAAATGGATTTGGATTTGACAATAACTTGTGTGTTAGCCAAGACAGTTTAGGTGGAAACACATTTGTTTCAAGGTATAAACTTCCCATTATTAATTCTTACTTTAGTTCATTAATATAATGCTATGAAGGTCACTCCAAAAGTAATACATAATATTTATTTGAAAATAACATTTTCATTTTAAGCCTTTCCTAATTTTATGGTGTGTTTATACATTCTTTAGGGAAAAAAATTCATTTTCTCTCAACTGCCTTATGCTATCTTGGAACTAGGGCCCATATACCCACATGGTAAAAGAGTGGACCAGCACATTTGAGCCACTCATTCAAAAAAGAGTCCTGTTCTTCAAGCCTCATTCCACAAGGGGATTAGTTCAGTGACATTGAGACAATTCTAACATTGTGATCTTTCACTTGTCAGCCAAAACCATGTTGTTAACTCTCAGCACATTGTCATAAGTTAGTGCACTATACGAATATCCTCAATTTCACTATCTGCTTGCCTGCCAACTAACTGTACTGTGATAGACAGCAGCATCTCTGTACAGCTTTTTGAACCTCTTGTGGATCTTTTTCATTATCTTATCTATTGCTCCATATTGCTTTTGACAAATGCCAAGTGCAGCAGCCGATCTTGAAGACCTGCTATGACTAATCACTCATGGTAACAGGTTGAAATAAATTTGAACATGAGCAGGAAGGATGTATCTATGAACTCCATAAATTGCAAAGATGTTGAATGAAAAATAAATTTAAATCAACATTGTGTGCATTACTTTTGGAGTGAACCTTGTATACTTATATTTTTGAAATTATTAATTTTACAAAATTTATCTTAATAATTTGGGTTTTAATGTTTCTTTTGTTAATAAAGAAGTTTTTATTGTAATCATGCTCGAACAACAAAAATCATCTGTATATTTTATTATTTTCAAAATTTCCCCTGAAGCTCCTCCTTTTAAGATTTTGAAAGCATTGGAATTAGACTACATTCTGTCTAGCCTTTTCAGTTCAAATTGTGTTGGTACAGTTTAAAATGTGACATAAATTACTTTTTCATAACATTTAAATTAGTTTAAATTTTATTCCAATTTTTTTATCCAGTTAATAAGTGAGATAATGTATAAAAGCAGTATTAATATGCTAAGAATGCAGGTTGTTAAGTTTCATGCCTTCAAATCCTAACACTACCCCTCTCCTTAGAAGAGATAAACTCTTGTCTCAAACTAGTGAATACAAATCGAATTTAAAACACTGTTTTAAATCGGTAACAAAAGATGTTTGTGTTCATTTATTGCAATTAAATATTATAGTGTCTGTAAAATTCAAGGCCATTTTATTTTGACAATAATTGTATACTGCATACAACAAGTATTCTGAAGGATTACAAATCCTATTTGAGATAGTGCTAAAATTGTAAGAACAAAAGTTGCATTGAATTTTGAAGTAGATGTGAAATGGATACAGCTCTTCAGATGTGAAGCAGTCTATCTTTTTGATGAAGTGATCAAGTTGGGCAGGGAAAAGAGGTGCAAGGAAACATCCACAAAAGTTATGATATAATCAGCTAGTTTAGTTGAACATATTAAAAATATTCCACATGAAACATTTTTAATAAGATTAAGAATTCTATGAAGACTTTCTAATTTATTTTCTTTGTTGTATTCTATTATTATTCAATGTCTAACTAAATAATAAACATCAGTAAAATTAGTATATTGGCTTATAAGCATAAATTTTGCAGTATGTATAAATGAAATTTGTTTAAAAAATATATTGGAACTAAAATAAATAAAACATTTATTGCTATAAATAAATTTTGTTTTCAGAGTGGTCCACCCACACTCAGGTAGGGTATTAGAGGTATATTCAAACCAACCAGGTGTTCAATTTTATACTAGTAATTTCTTGCCAGAAGAAGGAACTGTAGATACAGATTTGAATGTAATTGGAAAACAAAAAACAGTTTATAACAAACATGGTGCCTTTTGCCTTGAAACCCAGAACTTTCCAGATGCAGTAAATCATGTGAGTATATGAAATAAATCATTTCAATATTGTGCCACATTATGCTTATCATTTTGTATATTCCTTAAAAATATTTTATATTTAATAAACTTGTGTAAATATTTGATTTATGTAAAAATAATTCAGATTTCCAAACTACAGAATGTCACATTATGGGATTAATCTATGCAATTCCCCTATCAGAAGAAATTATTCCAAAGTTAGTGTTATGCAAAATGAGTCTTTGTTCAAGTCTGTGTAGAATTGAATTTCATACAGATCAACTTTAAGTGGCTTCATGAAAATATTGATGATAGTCACCATGTGACACAAAGTTGGTGTTTAGTGTTTTTCATAATCATATCAGTCCACATCTTTCATATTAATCATTTCTTTAAATTAAATGTGACTGGCAATTTAATAAAACAATGCTTCACTCTTAATTTAATTTACACCTCGTCAGGCTATAGTAACAGTAATATAGTGTGTAGAATCAGATTTATTATTCACTAACTGAGTGCCTGGCATGTCCTGGGTATTCATTTATATTAGTCCAGAGAAGGAATATATTAAACTGAAATCTCATGGTAAACATTTTATTTACCCAATATAGCTAGTGTCAGTTTTTGAAAACTTTACACATTTACGTTCCCCTACTCGATGTAAAACAATAGGGTCTTACTTCAGCTGAATAAGGACTGTCTGCTTGTACTTTAACCAATTCATGAATTCTCTTGCTTCCTAAAATTTGCATGATACCTCAAGTCAGTCTAAAAAATTACAGTGAACTAAAAGAGAGAAAAATACTCCTAGTTTATTAAAGGTGTCAGGAAAATTCCTATTATCTAGGGCTGAAAAATACTCACTGTACCTTAACAGAATCAATATTATTCCTGGTTTCACGATGACTCCCAGTACCTTACAAGTGTCAAAAAACTGTAGATACTTTAAGGGAATAAAAATAAGGTCACTAAATTAATAAAATCTAAAAATACTATTGATTATTTAAGGGATTACAACTTACAACTGTTAACTAAATAGAGGTTAGAAATTCTCTTTTTATCCTAAGTAAGGAAAAATACATCATGTACCAATAATATTCCTGGTACATTAATGCAGTAACAAATACTCCCAATCAGTTAAAGGAGTCAATATTCTGGTTTCCATTAAATTAGGCACGAATACTCCTGGTATCTTAAGAGAGTTAAAAATACTCCTGGTGCACTAAGTCATAATTACCTATGGTACCCTATGAGTTTGTAAAATAATGCCAGTAGCCTAAGAGAGTCAAAAATACTTTCAGTATCTTTAAGACAGACAAAACTACTCCCAGTATTTTAAGTGTGTTCAAAATAGTCCTGCTACCCCCACCCTAATAGGTGCTAGGCATGTTTGTTCCTGGATCGAAGTAACATATATAAAGCTAGGAATTACTTCACATATTTAGTATTTAACTCAGAACTTTGTTTCACCCTTGTCCACCCCTACTAAAGACTGAACTACAACTTAACTGGCTTGTTGATTGTCAGAAATAAACTCAGCAACTTCATAACGCTAGATGAAATAACATCGAGAGAGAAACACCATAAATCTCATTGACCCAGAAACTTTTATAATTACATAACTAGAAAACCACAACACAAGTTTACCTACCCTACATGATATCTTTACATAGTAGAGGTAGCATGTCATGTCATGACACACAGTGGCCCATGCGTAGTTTAACACAAGCCTTTGTTACAGAAACTTGGCAGTGAATAAAATGTTTTGAAAAATCAATACAAGGTTCTAACATGGATTCCCCAAATGCTTATTTTTGTTTTTTACCTATATGGTGAGAACTTCCCTAGTAGAGAGCTGAGTGATATCTAATCTTTTTTAATAAATTTCATCATTCTAATTAGATAAAGAAGTAGCCAAATTACAGACAATTATTGTAGGTAAATTAAATTTGTTAATAACTTTCATAGGAATAAAATTGTAACCTTCAGTTCCTTATGACACCGCACTTCACTTTCAGGTAAGCCACAACCTACCTCTCTTTCCTTTCCATACCAACAATGCAATTATATATATATATATATATATATATATATATATATATATATATTTATTTATTTTGAGGGCTCAATATGAAAATTGTGATAAACCACACGCTGTAGATAATTGCTTGTCTCATGTTCGACAAATAAAGTAATTAATTATGAAAAATATGTTTTGGTGATTTTCTCCTAAAAATTACCTGGCGCCCAAATATAAATAATCGAAAAACGCAAGGAGGGTAGCGGCGTTATATCTGTGTGTTTGTGTGTGTATGTTAAATATTAATTGTTTTTGAATCGCGAGTGTAATGTTGGTACTTGCGTAAGACGCAAAGATATGAGAGACTTTATTTTGTTAATTCATCTTTGTAACTAGTCTGTTGTGTATTGTTGTTAAAGTTCGAAGTTTTAAATAAATTTTATAATAGGTTATGGGGCCCAGGACACTTATCGTCTGAATCTTTGTGGTAATTAGAATTTCAAGTTTTGTTAAGCCTGAGCGTGTTTAATTTAAAAAGAAGTGATCAGAAATGCTGTCTAATGAACATTTACAGTCTGCCTGTAGTTGCAAATCAACGACGTCGGCGAATTTGATCGACTAGTGGAAACTCAAGGCAGTCGTCAGTCACAAGAGTCACTGTCGGTCAAAGTAAGGATCGTATCTAGTTACTGATCTTTGTCTGTGATCGTTATTAGTAGAAATTTGCAAGCTACAAAGTTTGAAATTAATATTTTTTGTCTTGAAAGATAAAGTTATCATAAACTCTGAAATATTTTTATAAGTAAGATAATTAAGCATGGATTCGGTTAGATCACAAATGGAAACTTTATCTGAAAATTCTCAAGGAAAAGAAAATTATGTTTCCTGGAAATTTAAATTCGATCTGACTTTGGAATCCAAAGGCTTGTCAGAAATTGCAAATTAAACGAACTTGAAACCTGACGGTGATAAAAATTCTGATGCAGTTAAGACTTGTATTCAGAAAGATTTCGATGCTCGAGTTATGATAGGTTTGAGTGTGAGCAGTGAAATTGCGAGAAAAATTTCTAATTGCCGTACTGCGTATAAAATGTTAAATAAATTAGATACATTGTATGGTACAAAATCTGAACTGTTGAAGGGCTGCAAAGACTTTTTCTTAGCTACAAATACAATTGAAGTAAATCAGCTATTGAGAACTGTCTGTCAGTGATGCAGTATGCCGAAGTTTGGAAGCTGAAGGTGAGGTTGTTAAAGAAAGTTGGATAGTGACGAGAATTCTTGGAATGTTACCGCAACAATTGTATCATTTCCGTGCCGCCTGGGATAGTGTCAGTTCGTCAGACAAAAATTTGAGCACGCTGATTACACATTTATGTCTGGAAGCCTATAGGCTGAACGAGACAGAGAAATTGAAGGGTCAAAATGCACTTGTCGCAAAGCATTTAGGAAAGAGGTCCAGTAAGTCGAACTTGCAAGAAAAGACTTATGAATGTTTCAAATGTGGTAAGACAGGGCATATGAAAAAGAACTGCAACAACAAACACTGTTATAAATATGAGGAATACTGCAATAATAATTATTCATGTAATTCTTGTAATCAAAAGGAACATTTTGCAAAAGACTGTTTTTTAGGGAAGCACTGAAAATACCAAAAATGAAAAATCTAACAACTCTGACCGTCGTGCAATTATAACAGTCGGACTCACAACGTCAGAAATTGATAATATAAATTTAAAATTTAAAAATGATATTGTCTGGTATCTGGACAGCGGCGCCACACATTTTGAAAGGAATGGCTAATTAACCTAGTAAAATTTGAAGAGCCAATGAAAGTTATTGTTGGAAATTCTGCTGTAATAAAAGGGGTTGGGAAAGGAGATATTGAATTGGAAGCATTCAATGGACAAAAGCGGAATAAGATAATTCTTCAAAACGTCCTTTAATTCCAGAATTAAACTTTAATTTATTTTCAGTCGCGCAGGTATTAGATAAAGGCTATGTACAGAGAGCCGTTTCAAATGGGTCAGAATTCAAAACTCCGAATGAAGACGAGACGATAGCGATTGCTAAGCGAGAAGGAGATCTTTATACAATGGTTTTTCGTCAGGAAAACTACAGATGTCTGATAACAGCCTCAATCAAACTTTGGCACGAAAAATTGGCACACCAAAATATTCAATATGTTCGCAATATTTGAAAGAAAAATGGTATTAACTACATCGATGACTGGAATGACTACGTTTGTCCTGGCTGTGTGTATAGAAAGCATCATCGTGAAGTTCACCGCAGAAATGTAAAGGTATCCGATCGTTCTTTTGATCTGATACATGTTGATCTTTGTGCGATGAACATCCGTTCTTTGGGAGGAGTCAAATATTTTTTGCTATTCAAGGATGATTACTCACATTTTAGAACCGTATACTTTTTGAAGAGCAAAGATGAAGCACCAGATAAAATTAAAGTATAGCAGAAATTCAATTAGGAAGGAAAGTTAAAAGTCTTCGGTCGGATAATGGTAAAGAGATGATAAACCGAAATGTCAGAGAACTTCTGGAAGAACTTGGAGTTTTTCACAGCAAGTCAGATGTCCTCACACCTCAACAATGATGAATTGAAAGAGAAATGCGTACAATCACTGAAGCAGCACGATCAGCTATTCATGCAAAAAGCTTTGGCTGTGAATGTTATATATATATATATATATATATATATATATATATATATATATATATATATATGTATATTCAGGATCATAAGCGAGGTAAAACAGAAAAGAAGTATCGTAAATGAATTTTTGTCGGCTATGATTTGAATTCACCGAGCTACAGAATTTTTTTTCATATGAAAATGAAGTAGTCAGTTATGGAAATGTTATTTTCGACGAAAGCACTGGAGTTGAAAACGGATACACCGAAGTTAAGACTTCTATGAGTAGAAGACAGGAGGAGGAATTTAAAGATGAAACTGTTTCACTCGAAGAATGTCAGTAGTCCATTTACGCGGATGATTCCGAGATCTCATCAGATTCGTCGGAAGTCCTAGAAGAAAATTTATGTGAACGTCGAAATTTGCGCGATCGTCGAAACTTGAAAATGCCGTCGAAATATAAAGATTTCGTCTTAAATGAAAAAGATGTGAATACTGCCATGATTGGAGAAGTGCAAAACATTCCTGTGTCTTTAGCTCTAAAGGACAAAAAGTGGTTCAAAGCTATGTCTGAAGTATTTGATTTACTCATAAAAATGAAAACGTGGGACATTGTTGATAAGCCGGATCACTTGAAACCTTCAACTTGCCGTTTGGTTTTACGGGAGAAGCAAGATGGAAAACTGAAAGCAAGGTTAGTTGTCAGAGGTTTTGAACAACAAGAAGGTATTGATTATTCAGATACTTTTAGTCCAGTCGCACGTCATGTTTCTATTCGTTTGATTTTGCAGCTTCAAATAAAATGAATTTAATTACTTTTGATGTTAAGACAGCCTTTTTGTACGGAGATTTGAAGGAAGAAATATATATGTATCAGCCTGAAGGATTTGAAGACAACAGTAAAAGAATTTGCAAAATCAACAAAATTCTTTACGGATTGAAACAAGCACCGAAAAACTGGAATGAGAAATTCTCAACATTTTTTTATGTCTTTAGGATTTGACAACACTGATGACGATCCCTGAATTTATTACAATCAACGTAACAGTGTTATCATTGTCTTGTTTGTTGACGATGGACTTGTTGCTGGTAACTATGAAAAGGAAATGTCAAAATTCCTGGATTAAATACGCAACAAATTTTAAATCACTTTCGACAGAAAGTTTCAAAATAAACTGTCATACCTCGGTATGCAAATTACAATTGACACGAAAAGAATTTTTGTCAATCAGCCAAAGTATACTCGGAAAATGTTGCATCGATTTGGATTTGATTGCTTAAATCCAGTTTCGACACCAATGGAACGTGGAATGATAACGGAAGAAGATAACTTCGTAAACTACAAGTCTCTAACGGGAACAATTCCGTATAGAGAAATTATCGGAAGCCTACTATATTTGGCAACGATATCCCGACCGGATATCAGTTTTGTTGTGACTTATTTGAGCAGGTTCACCAGTAAACCAATGGAAAACCACTGGAAAATGATTAAACGAGTCTTCACCTATCAGCAAGGTACAATCAACTTCGGAATTTTCTTTGACGGAGATACTAATTTGTTTATTGTGAACTATTTGAGCAGGTTCACCAGTAAACCAATGGAAAACAACTGGAAAATGATTAAACGAGTCTTCACCTATCAGCAAGGTACAGTCAACTTCGGAATTTTCTTTGATGGAGATACTAATTTGATATACAGACTCAGACTATGGTGGTGACACGTCTACTGGTCACTCAACAAGTTGTTTTCTTATAATGCGCGGTGGACCGATTGTTTGGTACGCCCAAAAGCAGAGACTAACTTGGCAACCTTGACTTCAAAAGCGGAATACAGAGCGGTTGTCTCCGCAATTTATGACATTTGTTGGATCCGTCACCTTGGAACAGAATTAAATATCTTTACATCAACAAAGCCAACGATTCTATACGTTGACAACCAGTCTGCCATTCATATGCTCCAAAATACTCGTGAAGGAAAAATCAGTTAAGGGAAGAAACATATTGACATCCCAAGAAAATTCATCCAAGAGCACGTACACGAAAGACAGTTGAACTACGACATGTTAGAAGTTCCGATCAGCTGGCTGATATTTTCACAAAAGCGTAAAAGTTTTGAAGATTTGCTTAAAAAATAATTAAGGCGGATTGTTAAATATTAATTGTTTTTGAATCGCGACTGTAATGTTGGTACTTGCTTAAGACGCAAAGATGTGAGAGACTTTAATTTGTTAATTAATCTTTGTAACTAATCTGTTGTGTATTGTTGTTAAAGTTCGAAGTTTTAAATAAATTTTATAAATATATATATATATAAAACTATAACACAATTGGATAGGGAAAAGAGACAGCGATGCCAACTTACCTTAAATCAGCAGTTAGTACAGTCTGGCTTAGATGGAAGTTCAAATTTTCAAGTGTCAGAGTCCCCTTTATCAGGAAAGGAAAATCTGAACTGCATATATATGCAGTCCAGAGCCGATCTGTGCATGGAATGGTGTAACACTCCTTCCTGAAGAAGGAAGCTGAGAGCCTCCGAAAATTTGAAGAACTACCTTCAATTCCCTATAGCTGCACATTACTTCATTTTCAGGTAAGCCACAAGCTATCTCTCTTTCATTTCCATACCAATATTGCAATTATTTTTGACATCATATCCTTACTAATATTTTTTATATATATATATATATATAAAAACACACACATACATCACCAATTTAGTTCGTATTCCTTAATGGATGCTCCTAATATTATATTTATGTATATATGTATATATATATATATATATATATATTTTGTAATAATTAAATATATAATAGTGGCTGAATTTAACAAATGAAAAAAAACACAAATTTACATTTTTTTATATGGGAATCAAATTTTATTAAGCCAAATTTAAAAACAAGTATATAATACACAAAATATTTGGGATCTCAGGGTCTTGATCTCATGATGTAGCTACTGTTCTTCAAATTTTTGGAGGCTCTAGCCTCCTCCTCCAGGAAGGAGTCAGCTGCCAGCTGGTGCACAAAATCTAACACTCCTTCCTAAGGCCCTCCAAAATTTGTCATGGCAACTCCAAATTTTGATCTAAGCCACTCTGTATTCCTCTTTCCTATACAAGTGAATAATGATGGTTGTCAGGATAGAAAAGGCAGAATAATATTGTGGCTTACCTGACAGTTTTAGTCAATTTTAAAATAATTTATATACTCTGAAATGAGAAAATGCTTTCTTGGCTGCTGAAGAAGTGAAAAATTCCAATTGTGACACGCCTTTACCATTCCTAAAAATGTCTCAAAACTAGAAATTATCATGTTATTATTTCAGAATTATAATTACTAATTGAATTTATTTTTTTAATTTTCAGAAAAACTTTCCCAATAGTATTTTGAGTCCAGGAAAGACATACTCACATATTGTGTCATATAAGTTTTCTACTACAAAGTAGTCATATGGAGAATAAACATCAATTATCGTGCAACAAATAATTTTTCAAAATATTTTAACTTAATGCTATCTCAGAGAAGACGAATACAGCGTTATAGAATTTTTTATTGTTTGGTTTTATAGAACTAATGGTATCAATTGAATTGAAGTTTTATATTTCTAAATACTTTTGCAGAAGCAATATTTATGTGTAATTAATAAAGTTTTTATGAACACTGAGATTCTTGCCTTTTCCTCACTTAAGTAAATCAATTTAGATGAAAACGGAGCATATATTGTATAAGCAAAATAAAAATAGCAAAGAAAATTTTGTTGAAAAGGTGTAGAACGAATGCAGTTGAATCACTGGCAGAGGGTTGGGTTGAAAGGCACAATCCAACAATTATCTAGCTCAACACCTTACAAAATGATCATACAAACTATGCTCTGTTTATAATACACTGTACGTGCACCTCTATCATATAAAGATTTGATACACGAAGTTTTAAGTATTTAAGCCACAGGAAATATCATGAGGCACTGATAGTTAAAGGTGGCATTGGGTTGGCATGGCATGTCAAATGCAAAGGGATTAAATCAGTGGGCTCAGTGTTGGCCAACAAAACTCAACCTAGACAATGTCAAGGAAATATATAGTGTGTCAAATCCTGAGAAGGAAACCATGAAAATTCCAAAAACTTTATTTAGAAGAGGGGTGTAAAGTTAACACCCATATACCTAAGAAAGGTACCACATGTTATTCTATGGTTATTATTTAAAATTTAAGTTTTTTAATCAGAATTTTAATTACTTTTAAGATAGCTACTAGTCCAGCGTAGCCTTTAAACAAAATGACAAGATCTCTTTTCTCGTAAGATTTGGTTAGTTCAATTTTGAAATTGTTAAAGGTGTGACAGAACTTAATGATTCTACTGTGCATAAAATTGACTAAATGAAACTACTTCACAGCAAAAATAATTAGAAAATGGTTTAATCCTACCAATTTTGTAGAAATGTCCTTCGCACACTATTTTTGGGTGGGTGTTGGGGCTCTCACAGTAACTATGAAACCTGACTCTGGTTCCACAGCTCTAGACACAATAATGGCCCCACACCATCTCCAGGGAATGAAAATGCATCATTACAGTACTGCTTGTATACAGTTCCACTTACAGAGTATGAAACTCCTCCATGAAATCAGAATTTTTCTCCGATATGTGTCTGGTCAATCTCACCCATACAAGTTCATCTCCAAAAGCTGACAAAAATGTTGATTCACCTATCTCTTTAATCAGAGTAAAGCCATACTAGTTCTTACTGAATAAAATATTCCCAAAACAAGTTCTGTGGTGTCAGCCGTAACGGATGTGACTTATCTCCATCAGATCCAGAAAATGACCAATTAAAAATTGCCTCAGCCATGTCTGTTTTTCTACTGTACTCAAAGCTCCACCAATCACAAAATTTTCTTTTTCCAAGAAATACAAAAAAAGTGCCAGATTCTTGACACAGATATTCCATGCAATTTATCTGTAGCAATAGCAATCTCATTGTTTTGCAAAATATATTGAAGACACCCAACAATACCCAAAAATATAATATAATTACTGTAAGTATATATTGTTCAATGTCATGTTTTTTTTAATTGTCAAGTAGAGTTAACCAAGTTTTTGATTAGAAATTATATTTATTTTCTTAAATTTATTTAGAAATCCTTGTTACTTCTCATACAATACACTATCTTAAATTAATTGAAGATCTCAAATCTGTTAATTTTCATTATTTAATATCTATTATTTTAATATATAACAATTTATTGGTATTATTTGCTGATGAAAGTGATAAATAAATCCAATTTGCCATATTCTCTCATAATAAGCATAGAGTTTTATTACTTATTCCATATATCCTGCAACACCAACAAAATTCTCTAGAAGTACCATGAACCATCTCAACTGTGCCATGACCCTGCCAAGCAAAAGATGTTCATTAGAAATATTTAGAAATTTTCATAAGTAGCAGTTTTGTTTGTAACTGTCTGAAGGGGAGATGTGGAACTGGGGATGAGACAGGGGAGATAGTAGCTTTGGATTTAGAGCCCCCTCCCCTGACTATGTTTTTTGGCGATCTACTCAATATTTGCATAAGATGCAGGAAAATCCATAGAAAGAACTACATCAATTACGGAGGATGGATGTGGTATTTTGGATTGGAGTTAACTTATATAGATTATACCTATAAAAAAGCATCATGTAAAATATAGCTAGACCCAAATGTATCTGAAACAGAAGATTTGTGGATATTTAGAGGATTATCATATAGCTACTCCATGAAACCTAAAAGTATAATTAGACATAGTTGTGTGACTGAGTGGTGTAAGGGAATGGATCACATCCTTGATAGAAAATTCCGGTGGTTAACAGCACTAGCTGATTAGAACAAGGTTCTACCTTTTATGCATTTCAGAGTCCCCACGTTCTAATAGGTGGTTTCCCATCACTTCCTTCACCTTCAGTTTATTTCTGCACTTTATGTTGTGTGTCTGCTTTGTTGTTTTGGGTTCAATAAAACATTTCTTTCCATAGGGATACAGCTTCATGTCTTTTCTTGCCAGAGAACTCTACATCCATAGCCCAGAATTCGCTAGGCAGGACTATTGGCTGAGCGAGTGGTTTACAGGACAAGAGATGGATTTTAAAAATATTAAGATTCTGCATCACCCAAGTGGTTGGCTATATAGTGTTCTAATGGAGAACATAGAAATTAAGAGGTATAAGAACCTTATTAACAGAGACTTCGGGTTCCAAATTAGCACAGGATGTGATCTGATCATTGCCAGCCATGATATCCCTCTGAGAAGACAAAAAAAAACATTTTGATCAATCACAACACTAAAAGGTTAGAATTAGCTGCACTTCACTTCTGACAGGACTCTGCAGTATACATTTATCAAAATGTCTTGACACACCCACACTGCACCCCAGCAGTAAACTATATCCAAAAGGCATTTTAAAATTTGGTTTTCCGTAAGCTGTGAAACCTTATCTGGATTTGAGGAGCATATGATCCAGGGTCACAGACATGTGGCATAAGTTGACCACTTTTTCTATTGCGTTTGTTGGTCATCTGCCTTTAAAATTTGGTCAAGGCATGGAGTCACAAATGCTGTGTCCCTACAGTGAACCCAACTCCTGTTTACAGAGGAGCATGGGACAAGTACCAAATTCTCAACCAACTTGATGTAGGTTTTGCTACGGTTGTCCCTGCATTGCTTAAACTACAACCCTAGGTCCTAGTTAACCCTTGGCTACCTTGCTCAACCTTTCCACATGTGCCTTATCAAACCCCTTCCTATGGTATAAGAGTTGAGTGGCCGGACACACACACACACTCGGAATCTAAATCCGTGACAATATGTTGTTCTCCGCTACTGTGTCCATATCGGTATTTTTTGTTGCTTGTCACAGTTACAAGTGGAAGTGTGAATACTTTGTTGTACATACATACTGTTTACATTCAGCTGTGTAACTTTGTGTGCGTGAAACATGTGAATTTGAGATATCATATTGCACATCAAACAAACAATTTCCCCCTACTTCTCTTTTTTTTTAAAAAAAGCTCTCTTCACAGTCAGTATGAAAGTGGGAAAACTTTTGAGTTTTAATGAACACCAGCCTTAGACTGTAAGGTATATTTCTATCCTTCCTCATTATCCAAGTTCCAATGTGACTTCGTCACCAAATCATAGTTCCTAACAATTTGAAGAACTACCTTCGGTTCGCTATGGCTACGCCACACTACACTTTCAGGTAAGCTATCTCCCTTTCCTTTCCATACCATTATCACAATTATTTTTGATATTATATATATATATGATATTAGTAAGGACATGACATTGTCAAAAATAATTGCAATATGGGTACGGAAGGGAAAGAGAGGGAGAGGTTGTGGCTTACCTGAAAGTGAAGTGTGGCTAGCTATCTGTGTATCAGTCAATCATAGGAAGAGAAGGTGCTTGAAGCATTTGTGTTTATTTGTGAACATAGTTACCATGATGTCTTATGATAGTGTAATGTATACCTTAGTTTTATACAGCATGTTCCCTGAGTATGACCATTAATGAACATGGGAAATCATTGTTGTATGCCCCCCAAGGTGCATTGGCTTTGATTCAAAAAATCTTTTTATGTTATTTTTAGTCACATCAACAGCTATGGTCATTAGTCAGTTCGTACACTTTTTGAATTACACTAGTCAGGGAACTAATTTTGTGGGGATTCTTAGTATGGGAACACACACACACACAACATAAATGCACATGCTGGGATTCGAACCCATGACCTCTGTGATGCAAATAAGTTGTGCTGACCACTACACCATAGGAAGTTGGCTCAAAAGATCATGTTTACACTATCTACAGTATATTTACGAGTATGTGAGTTCATTTTCTGCATATCTCCCCACACAGATCCTGCATATGTAACAATTGGAAAAATGAATAACATAAAACACTAGCAGTATATGTGTAGAGAATGTTTGTTCTTTAAACATAGGTTTTTGTTATCAATGACTGTATACCCTGTTGAGGGTGCTTGGCTTACTGTGACATCTGCCAGACTGTCATCTTCCATGGCACATTCTGGAATTAGTATTGGCACATTGTCATCATAGCGAATCTCCTGCAGCCTTAACTCCAGTTTTCATTAGCATGATGAGCACAAACAATCATGCCCATGCTGGGATTCAAACCTCTATGATGCGAGGCGGTTGAGCTAACTGTTGCGCCACAGCAAGTAACGTAATGGATTCTTTTATTTGCTTTTTAAAGAGTGTCATATGGAGTGTCCACATAAGAGCCAGATCAAAAACTGTTTTTTCAAATTATATTGTGCATTTTTGAAGTCTATAATAGATTTTATGTAATCATGTCATAAATATACAATTAGGTGCGTTTTGTATTTATTAATTGAAAGTTACTAATTTTATATAATGTGGCTTGTTTTTTGGTCACAGTTGGTTACGGCATGTGTGATTTGTGTAAGCACATTGTTGATCAAGCGGCGTGGCGTGTTTGAAAGTGGAAACACGCGAAGATAAGTCTCGGTAAGAAATATTGTGGACAATATGAAATATCCAAGTGTTCTCTTGACCACAAACTATTTATCTGGGATCTGAACCGTCATCCTCGTGGAGCCATTGAGACGCAGAATTTCAGTCGCAATGAAGGACGTATTGTCTCGTATCGTCCTTAACGCCGCGAACAGCAAACGTTCTACACTCTTCGCTTTCACTACACGAACTAACTACACATTCGTCCCCTGGTGGCTGTTCAAAGGGTAGGGACGCACCCCCGTCAGGCTGTCTCGAGGGTAGGGACGCGGGTCCCTACAGCACTTTCCCCCGCCATCAGCGGAAGCGTACTGGTGGGCGTACAAAACGGCCAGCACGCGTGGTGAATTGAACTGACGCCTGCAGTCGCGAAGAGGTGGGCGTTGACGATTCCGGGGGTATCACCTGATGTTCTGATAGCGACGTCATCATCGGAGTCTGTTGTGGTGGCCTTCCTCTGTCTGGATGCGTAGACGTAGACGTATCACAGGCAACGTAATACGTGCTCCCAAAAATAGGTATGTCACGAAGCTGGAGAGATGTGTCGCTATCCCGTAGTTCTCGTAACTGCTTGGCTTCTTTTTGAGTTTGAGACAATTTTATATAGAAATCGGTAACCGTGAGCGCTAATGATGCTATGGCGGAAATCCGTGACAAAGCGTCGGTCACGGAATTTTTATCACCCGATACATAGCGGATGTCAGTAGTAAACAGGCGTTGTTGGCGAGGTCATGCTTTGTCTGCAGACAGTTGAAATGCCGTTGTAAGTGGACGGTGGTCCGTTAAGATGGGGAATGGTCGTCCTTCGACTACGGTTCTAAAATACTTCACTGCCGAATAGGCAGCGAGTAGTTCCCTGTCGTAAGTCGAGTACTTTTGCTGTGCCCGCGTCTAACAACGAGAAAAAAACGCTAGAGGAACAATTTTCTGTCGTTGTTGTTGTACTAGTGAGGCTCCGAACGCCGACTGTGATGCGAATTATGTAAATTGCTTTCTCAACTTAGTTTTTAAAAGATTTTTATTGAGAGCAATGGATACAAATAGCAATGTGTGTGGACGCAGTGACATCAAGACTGGAACTGGGGCTGGGGTGCGGTCACAGCGTATATATATCAGTACAATACAAAGAGGTGTTTGTTTCAGCTCAGATAAAGAGACCTCTTGACAATCTCAAGGAGCAGAGTCTGCTACTTAGCTCTGTATAATCTCGAGTGAAATATTTTACTTAACTCCTCCCTCACTAAAAGGGATCTTTATCCTCTAGATTTGTCAAACTGATCTCTGTATCTTTTACAGTATTTGGTTTCATTATCAAGGAATTACATTTTTTCCTTTTTACAATTATTATAGTTGTTAAAATTATGAATATTATTAATACAATCATTCCATATTGTATATGGTGATGATTTACATTAGGTACAAGAACAATTTCATTTAATTTTACCGGTTTCAATTTTACATTTTTAATATCGTTTATAGTTACTGACATATTAGAAACAGAGTTTTATTTTATTTTAAAAGTTTCAATATCATCAAAGATGATTTCTTTAACATTGTCATTGATTTTATTGAATTTGTAATTTGTTAAGTTACATTTGTCGTTTATGAGGTATTTGTAAATACCTTTTATTTGTTTGTTTACCTCGGTCTGCTCACATTTTATTTGTATGTTAGTTTTTTCTTTGCTTGTTATTATAATAATATTAGTGCTACGTATTCTTTCAATGTTAAAATCTATATCTAAGTTATGAAATACACAATTATTTACATTGTTATTTCTTACAATATTATATATGCATTTATTGACTGGTGAAAGGTCCGTTATACAATAATAATTCTTATCTTTAATACAATGTTTGATCTCTATCCATGAGTCAACATAGGATAAAAGTAACTGATCTTGATTTAGAAGTACGTAAGATTCATTAATAGTTTTTGGAATCGGGGTGAATTGGTTTAATTTGAATTCTTTTTTGTTATATACAGGGATATCCAATATATAATATATCATTGAGTCTTTTATTCTACAATGACTGCTTATTTGGTTTGTAATTTCCCAAAAGTTGTTTTCTTCATTTGGTATAAGTGCCTTCAAAGAGTTTATTGTAATTATACTGCTATGAAGTTGGTGGAGGTTACAAAAAGTGAGGCTTGTCTCAATCTCGTTAATCAAGAGTATCAAATTGGTAGCGAGAGCAGAAATTTGGTTGCATATTCCTTGAGTGAACAGTAAGTGTTCCCAAGATCTCTGTGTTTTTAATATTTCTGATATTATTAAAAGATTTGCTTGTAGTTCTTTTTCATTATGTTTAATATTATCGAGTTGCTCGTTAAATTTGGAAGTCATTTCTACATGTTGTTTTACTATGTCTTTATTTTGTTCCTGTAATAGTTTTTGGTTACTCATAATTTGTTCGAACAGTTTGTCATATCGTTCGCCGTCTGACGAGTCTAGGTTTCCTGTTATCTGTTTGAATATGGATCCCAGTCCATTTATTAAACCTCTTTTTGTTCTTCTATTAAAAAGAATATTAATTTTGTCGGTTAATTTATTAATATTAAAATTGATTATTTTTACATCAGTTTCTAGAGTATTATTATAATGTGAATTTTTTATGATGTTATTTAGTTTAATGTTATAATCTAATATTTTATCGTATTCTACTTGAATATTTGTAATGTTGTATGAATAGTACGCATATTGATTAAAGTCCTTTAAATATAACTTTCCTAATTCTATTAGGTTAAATCCTGGGTTCTTGGATATATCCTCGATGTATTGGCATCGAACTCTTGCCCATCTGTAACATATTTACGGGGTTGTTTGATTTTATTTATTTTGTGTTTTTTACCGTCGTTATCATAAATAATTCCTAAAGCTTTGTTATATGATTTAACGTCTTTAGTTTTATATAATTCTTTATTTATCTTGCCTATTTTTCTAGGGTTTTCTTTTATAAATACTTTTTTACTTTTAATTTCTGGATTGGAATGTTCTTTATATCTTAGGAGTTTTTCTCTTTCAATATTATCCTTTGTTCTAGCATTAATGATTTTTAGTTTTTCAGCATGTTCATGTATAAGATTTTGATTTGGTTGGATTTGTGGGAATAAGTTATTATTGTCTCTGCCGTAGATGATTTCTTTTGGGGACATTTGTGTTATAGAATGTCGAGAATTATTGTAGGCTATTAAAGCATAATACAATTTTTCTGTTATATCACTTTTTTGGAATGCTTTCGTTAGAGTCATTATTCTGAGGTGTTCTATTAAAGTTGAATGGAATTTCTCTATGTTACTGTTTGATTTGGGATTATCTACACTGGTTATGTGTAATTCTATTCCATGTGTTTCTAAAGTATTCCTTATTAATTGGTTATTGAATTCTGTTCCAGAGTCCGCTATTATTTTCTTTGGGATTTTATATGAGGAAAAGTATTGTAGTAACAATTTTGTTATTGTGACAGCGTTACAATATGGTAAATGATAGACTTGTGCAAATTTTGAGAATTGATCAATGATCGTTAAGAATTTTTCTTTATTGATGCTAAGCGTGTCTATATTTATTACTTCGAAGGGTTTATCTGGTGTAACGGTCAGGTTATTAAAATCTTTAAAAGGTTTTCTTTTGTATTTTGCCTTTAGACAAATTTCGCAATTATTAATAAGTTTTTGTATCGTTAATTGAATATTAGGCCAATAGTATTTATCTTTTAATTTTTCATATGTTTCACGAATTCCTCGATGGTTAGTTATTCCATAGTGGTAATTTAATACTGCAGCTTTCTGATGCGCTTCGTTTTCTATATCTTGAAGTAATTGTTTGCATTTAATTAATTTTATGGAATGTTTTTCAAATTTTGTTCTTATTACTTGGTCTACTTGATTCTGTAATAACTCGTTTTGAAATAAACAATAATAATTGATTTTCGGAACGACATACGATTTGATAAAATTCATTATGTCCTGTTCAATATTTTTTTCATTTAATTTTACGTGAAATCTGAGTTTCCTATGTCCAAACAATTTATGAACTTCTACATCCGTTAATTTTCCATGCGTCTCAAACAATATCTGGTTAGCTCCACAGTTTACGTTTGTGTCTAGGTATGTGAGACCATTTATTTCGTTTTCGTCTGAGCTATGTACTGTCTCGTTGTCTGAACCTTGGTTCACTTCTATACTTTCGGTTTCGGAATTTAAATTTATTTCATTTTCAGTTGGATCATATACGTTGATTATGATTCTGTCGTCGCTGAAAATGTTTGTAACTAGGTATTGTATATCACACCAATTTAATGTGTCTAATCCTGACGCTATTTTAGGCATATTCAATTCGTGAATTTCGTTCTGTATGCAATAAGATTTTACTTCGTGTAAACATTTTGAAATATTTTCTAAACATGGTTTATCATAAAATTTTTCTTTGGTGACTAAATGGAATATAATTTTTTCTCTTCCTATTATTTGTTTGATGCAGTTACCTACGATAGTGGTTTTTCGTTTCACTTTATTAGTACAAAAATTTTTACTATTATATTCTTTATCTATTTGTTTTGCTATTCCTTTGCCAAACTTGAGATCTTTTGAGATACAATGTAACATATGTCCTTTGCATTGCATTAGATTTTCATTAATAAAATTTATTTTAAAGTCCGGTCTTATTCTGGATAAAGCATCGGCATTATTATTAGTTTTTCCTGATTTAAATTTTATTTCATAGTTAAATTCTTCTAATTTTTCGCGCCAACGACTAAGTTTAGAGTTTGGGTCTTTCAAATTTAATAACCAAACGAGAGGTTTATGATCCGTTTTTATGTCGAATTTTACTCCGTAAAGGTAAGGTCTGAAATATGTTGTAGCCCATACAATACTTAATAATTCTTTTTCGGTGGTACTGTAATTAGTTTCATGGGGGTTTAAAGTTCTTGAAGCGTATCCAATTGGATGTTCGCTACCTTCATGTGTTTGACTTAGTACAGCTCCCAAAGCATAGTTGCTTGCGTCTGTAGTCAACGTGAATTTTTGCGTAAAATCGGGATATACGAGTATCGGATCGTTGATCAATAGATCTTTACATGTCTCGAAACATTTTACGTAATCTTTTTCGGTATAGTCTATTGTTGCATGCTTTTTTAATCTGTTAGTTAAAGGTTTTGTAATTTTTGCAAATTGGTCAATGAATCTTCTATAATAGCTCATTAAACCAAGGAATCCTTTAAGTTGTTTTGGATTTTTTGGTATAGGGTAGTTTTTGATAGTTTCTATTTTGTCCGGGTTGGGTTTTATTCCTTTTTCCGTTATTACATGACCTAAATATGCAACTTCTTTCCTAAAGAATTCGCATTTATCGATTTGTATTTTTAAGTTATGTTCTTTTAATTTCTTTAAGATTTTTATAATGTTTTCCGAATGTTCCTGGAGACTAGTTCCTAAAATTATAATGTCGTCTAGGTACACTAAGCAGATTTTGTTTATATAATCTTTTAGGACTCTGTTCATTAGCCTTTGGAATGTGGCAGGTGCATTTTTTAAGCCAAACGGCATTCTTACAAACTCAAAATGACCTAAGTCTGTAGAAAATCCCGTTTTCTCTATATCTTTTTCATCTATTTGGATTTGATGAAATCCGGATGTTAAATCTAACGTAGTGAAATATATAGATTTTCCAAGTTTTTCAAGGATATCGGTTATATTCGGAATGGGGAATTTGTCATCTATTGTTCGCGAGTTAAGTTTTCGATAATCGATCACTAAACGTGTTTTCTTTTTTCCTGAAGCATCAAGTTTTTTTGGTACAATCCATATGGGTGCTGACCATGGCGAATAACTTTCTCGTATTATTTTGTTTACTAAAAGGTCTTTTACGTGTTTATCTGCTTCATTTTTGTACGCGTTTGGTAGTCGATAACTTTTCGTATAAATGGGGGTATCGTCTGTTAACTTTATGTTATGTTTAATTGTTGAGGTGTGGGATAGAAGTTTAGTTTCGTTAGGGAATACGTCTTTATACGTTTTTATTATTTTTATAAGTTCCTTTTTCTCTAATTCGTTTAGATGTTCTGTTCTAATTGTTTTAAATATATCGGACGTAGTGTTACTCACTTCGTTATTCTGTAAGTTTATGGAATTATCTTTAAAATATTTTAATTTATAACTTTTATTTTCACAATGTGCGGTTTCGTTTCCTAGGTCCATGCATATTTTTAGAATTTTTAATGCAGGGGTTCCTAACAAGAGGTTAAAATTTTTATGGAATGGATATAAATAACACTTGATTGTTTTCCCGTTTATTTCTAAATTGATATATTCATTTCCGTTTGTTCTTCCCGTTGCTGTCGTAAAGGTAAATTTTTCTTTGTGTCTCTTTGGAATTTTCAAGTATGTATTCGCAAAGTTGGTGTCTATTAAATTTATAGAAGAGCCTGTATCTAATAGTATTATAAATTTTTCTATCTGTATGTACGGTAATTTGGAAGTACAATTTATGTTCAGGATTTCTCTATGAAATTCTGGTCTATCTCTAAAAAATGAGGGTCCTCTGCCTCGTTCATTTCTGTTTCTGGTTCCCTATTTTCTTCGTAAGCATCCTCTAAATTATCCTGTTCATATTCATCTTCTTCGTTCTCGTCGTCTATATTTTGTAACTCTTCCGCTATCCAATGTTTCTGGTGTTGATTTGGAGAAAAATAATTTTTGGTCTAAACGTTTGTTTAGTTGACATTGACATAGGTGTTGGTTTGTTAATGTGGATTTTGTGTTGATTTTGAGGTGCAAAAGTCCTCATTGGTGGTCTGTCTGGTTTGAATCTAATTGGTTGTGAGGGGAATGGTTTCCTTTGTGTACCAATATTTTGTTGCGAGTGTAGTCTTTGGACGTTATTTGGTTGTGTAGTGTAATTACTTCTTAAATAGTGGAAATCATTTCTAATTAGTTTATCTATTTCTGAGAGTGTTTGTGGATTCCTAGTCGCTAAATTATTTCTTAAGGGGTCTCTCATTGAAGTTATTGTGTGAAGTACTACAAGCTTCTCATTTTCATCGTAAATAATTTCAGAGTTTTCTATTTCTAACGATAATTTTTGTTTATATATCGTGAACATCTCGGAAATTTCCTGAATAAATTCTAAAGGGGTCCTATTACACTTTCTATTCATGATATCTAACATAATACTTCTGGAATTTTGATTAATTGAAAATTTTTCTATGAGAAATTCTTTCAATTGTGCCCAATTGTCAAAATCTTTTTCTTGTATTATTTCTGATGCTTTCCCGATTAATTTTCCCTGAACATTCAAAAAAGCTATGTCTTTTATATTATTCGGAATTGGGGGAAGTATAGAATTTATCATTGCGTTAATCTTTTCTACTCTTTTTATAAAGAACGCGAGTTGTTTCGGATTCCCATCGTAATTTGGAATATTATCCGTATACGACTTGATTTCAGAGATCGGAGCCATATTCGCAATTGTTAATTCTTTAAAAGATTTTGTCAAGTTATCAATGATTACTATAAATTCGTTAAAACACTTTTACCACTTAAATGATATGTACATATATATATATTTATATTAAATGTTAACCTAAGATTTTAGTTTAACTTTAGATTGATGCAAATTTATGCAGTGATTTCTTTAAATTCAGTGAATATGCAAACTTATGCAGTGATTATGAATAATTTTAAGTTCAGTGAATATGCAATATTTATGCAGTGATTTTGAACGACTTTAAGTTCAGTGAATATACAAAATTTATGCAGTGATTTTGAACGACTTTAAGTTCAGTGAATATACAAAATTTATGCAGTGATTTTGAACGACTTTAAGTTCAGTGAATATACAAAATTTATGCAGTGATTTTGAACGACTTTAATTATTTTAGAAGACTTACGTAATCAATGTAATGATTTTCAGTAGTGTAGTCTTCATCTATATGGACGACTCTCCTTAGGGTTGAGGGTTGTCCTGTTGAAGTGGTTGCTGGCGACGACTCAGCCTGGGTTGAGGGTCGCTCGGGTTGATGGACGGAGATACCTTGAAGTACGCCCACCGGTTTCCAAACTTCTGCCTGGCTCGCAATGCGGTTCTGGGGTAGAAGCTGGATACGACGCCTTGCAGCGAAGGAGTTCAGCCAGATGATGTGCCCGTTGCCTTTGTATTTCTGTTGTTTTAATCGGACGGTGTTTCAAACGATTGAAATCGACCAACACAATTTCAACGAATTGAATTTCAGAAGCTCTGAAACTTTCGATTGTGCTGTTTACACCTTGTCCTACCGACTGCGCCAATTATGTAAATTGCTTTCTCAACTTAGTTTTTAAAAGATTTTTATTGAGAGCAATGGATACAAATAGCAATGTGTGTGGACGCAGTGACATCAAGACTGGAACTGGGGCTGGGGTGCGGTCACAGCGTATATATATCAGTACAATACAAAGAGGTGTTTGTTTCAGCTCAGATAAAGAGACCTCTTGACAATCTCAAGGAGCAGAGTCTGCTACTTAGCTCTGTATAATCTCGAGTGAAATATTTTACTTAACTTGCGTCTACAGACAGGAACATAGGTTGAATAGGATCCGGGTGGGCCGAAGTGCTGCTCCACTGAGATCCTTTATGCTCTGCTCGAATGAGTCAAATGTAACTTCTTACCACTGGACGGGACGTCGATCATTCCTTTTATTATCAGGAATTAGCTGATAAAGCAGGCTCTCAACCACAGCGGCTCTTGGTAAACAACGACGGTAGAAATTAATTAATCCCTGGAAACGTCGTAATTCGCCGATTTGCTTCGGCTGCAGAAAGTTAGTCACTGCTCTTACTCGTTCTGTTTGAGGACGCACGCCTTCAGAGCTGACTGTGTAGCCGAGGAAATCGATTTCCTGGACGCCAAAAATTGATTTTGCTGGATTTATGGCAAGTCCGTACGTATCCAGTATTTCGAAACGGTTTTGCAGATGTTCTTCGTTCTGCGAAGCCACCAGTATGTCGTCCAAGTACGAAAATGCGAAAGGCAGGTCTCGAAGGATATGATGCATGAATCGCTGAAAGGTTTTGCAGCATTTCGCAATCCGAACGACAAACGGATAAAAATTTAAAAAGTCCAAATGGCATTATGACTGCCGTTTTGGGAATGTCATCTTCCGCCACAGGTATGTTATTACCAGGTCGACTTTGGATAAAATTGTACTGTGAGTGAGGTCGCTGTTGAAAACGGCTATATTCGGGACCGGATACCGATCTGGAATTGTTACGGAGTTAAGTGCCCTGTAATCGCCACAAGATCTCCAGCTCCCGTGAGATTTCTTTAATAGATGTAAAGGTGAAGCCCAAGCGCTTAGTAGGTCGGTATATCCCTTGTTCACACATTTGCTTGAAGGCGAGCCGTACTTCTGCAAGCTTATCGGTAGATAGCCATCGTGCTTTTGCCAGTTCTGTGGTAGTGATGGTGTGGGTCACGTGTATTGCAGCTTTTTCCATGGGTTGCGCAGTTGGTAAATTTGCATATTTTTCCCTGATTTCTTTATACTTCTGGCTTGGTTGAACTGCGTGTATCAACGAGGCGTTACATTTCTGAGCGCAAAAAGCTTTTGTTGCTAGCTGCGTTAGTGTTGAGAAGGCGCCGTCGTTGCAGATCTATCATCAGCCCGAAGTGACTCAGAAAAACTGCTCCAATTATTGGTGTATGGACGTAATGAAAGGCCATATGAATTCGCGTCTCAATCCTGGATTTAAGCGGAATAGAATTTCCCCAAAAGTTGTGATGGCTGATCCATTTGCTGCGTAAAACATTCTATGTCTAGTTCGCTTTTCTGTGGTTTTCGGTGGGAGTACCGAAACATCCGCACTTGTGTCGACCAAAAATCGGATTTTAGGGGAGATGTCGCTCACAAAGAGGCGGCGAGAATTTAGGCCTGTGTCACTAGCCGCCATCAGTGTTTGGCCTGCGAGTTTTCCTGCAGTTTGAAATCGCAAGGTTCGGTACATTTTTGTGCTCTATGTCCGAACGTAAAATGATACCAACACAGTTCGTGAGATCGTGAACGGGAGCGGGGTCTGCGTACCGTAGGTGTGGATCCTAAACGCGATGTTCGTAGGTGAGTGAGTAGTTAATTCGCTACACGGCGTTTCCTAAAGACGCTATTCTTTGGTGCAGTTCTGTAGGGTGGTTCGCGGAAGTTACGTGAACGAACGCCGGAACCGTATGTTCCATGACCTTGTCGGCTAGGGTTGCCAATTTGTCAAGGTCGAGGCTGTCGCTGCTACAATTCCACTGGCATTGTCTGGGAGGCGTTGCAGGAATATCGTTCGCAAGAAATCAACTTTAATTGGCGAACCTGTTAGTACTCTCATTTCTCGCAGCAAATTAATGTTTTTTTATCTCCTAGAGACAGTTCATTCAACAATCGAGTGGCTTTACGACTATCACTTTCTTCAAATTATTGTATTAACCTTCTTTAAAATTCTGAATACGGAGTCTACGATAGTGTTTTTTTTAGCAAATCACTAATTAATGACGTCACATATGTGTCTAGAGACCCCACTACGTAAATGATATTTAGTCATTTCAGATGTTATTCCGGCTGTTATAAACTGGTAATCCAGTTGTAGGAACCAAATTATGACGTCCTGTCGCCAGAATGGCGGTAGTTTCCAGGCCACACGTGCAATTTCTGGTGTTACTGTGTAGTATATCTGTTAAATACTGTTCAGCGTCGGGGTCACCACGATTGTTGTCTCCTATCGTCCTTAACGCCGCGAACACCAAACGTTCTACACTCTTTGCTTTCACTACACGAACTAACTACACAATAGAATTCGTCCCCTGGTGGCTGTTCAAATGGTAGCGTCGCACGCCCGACAGGCTGTCTCGAGGGTAGGGACGCGGGTACCTACAGAAGAGAAGCTGCCGCCATCGCTAGCCGCTGGTACCAGGAAGCCAATTCTGAAAAATTTAAGGTCGGTAACACATTGGGACGGTCGCGGGTTAAATTGCCGTTTTACCATTATGCTAATCTTATCTTCTTCTTCTTATAAATAAAGAAGTGTGTTGTATGTATGTATTGTAATACCTAATTAAGAAGACAAATTAAGAAGGCCATTATTTGGTTTAAATTTTATAATATTTGTTTCACGGCACAGACTAGAGGTGGATGCCGGCTGTTATTAAAATCTGTTTACCGAATCGGACTGGGGATCTTGGGTGGCTCTTATAAAAAAATTATGATTTACGGCGGATAAATGCTCATAAAAGGGAGAACAATAATTGGACATCTTTGGCGGGTTTGTTTTGATATAATTTCTGATTGACGGCGGGACAAGTCTCCAAAGGAACGACGGACATTCGATTACAAGACCCTGGATTGTTTATTTAACAATATTTTGTCAGTCTCTTAGCGTGGGAAAGCCGGATGTGATCGAAATATGGGAAAGTAATACGGTGAGAAATACGAATATTCTGGAGAGGGTATATTGATGACATAAACAGTCGAAAAGCAGAGAGAGGACGGAGTGGTTGTGGTGTCTGGAGCAGCAGGAGGGTTGTGCTCTAAGGTGGAGTTCTGGAGTTGAGTGGTAGATTGCAAGGGAGAAAGACGTGTATGTGGAAGGAGTTGTGTCCGGTCTCAAGGGAGAAAAAGGTGGATGGAGAGTGAGTTGAAAAAAACATTGTTAAGAGCCTATCTGCATAGTTAGATTTAGAAAGAAACATTATTTGGCGACCCCATAGTTTGCAGAGTTTTGCTATTTTGTTGGAGGTAAATCTTGGGTGTGTGGAGATAATACTGACTAAATTGACTGGTGGCCGCGGGCGAAACAGCGGTAGTCCGTACGAGGAGTCTAGAGTCTGGATACCGCAAGGATAAAGTGTATGTGTTGGTGAAGTGCGTTTGTGAAGGTCTGTGTAATTTTATGCACAGAATGACCGTTTTTGAGTGAAGTGTGTTCCCGAACTCCAAATATAAAATTGTAAGTAACGACTTAATGATAAATTCTGTAAACGTTAAATAAAGGTAATTAGTCAGATTTAGTTTATTTTAACTTCATATTCCGTGTATTTGTTTAAATTGTAAATTTTATTGTATTTTGTTCTTCTTAACAACCCAGTAAAGACCCTGAGATATAGAGTTTGATTTATTGAGAATGTAAAGATATGTTTTCTTGAACGCCGCATAATTATAAATGTAAATTAATTGTTTGTGAAACTTGATCTTAATGTGGCAAAATAAAAGT
This sequence comes from Zhengitettix transpicula, assembly GCA_037074705.1. Taxonomy (NCBI): domain Eukaryota; kingdom Metazoa; phylum Arthropoda; class Insecta; order Orthoptera; family Tetrigidae; genus Zhengitettix; species Zhengitettix transpicula. The sequence goes on along the minus strand of CM073591.1, from coordinate 178,620,343 downwards.
AGGGATTTTTGAATTGTATTTTGAATGAATAAATTGTTTTGTTTAAAAATTTAACGATCTGTTTAATTTAAATTCCTGTCTAAATTCATCTATATTTTGTGCAGAAATGTGGGCAAATTAATTAGCTTTCCTGTTGTTATTAACATTTGGCAACAACGGGAAGCAATTCTTATCATTTGTCGTTTATTTATATTTTGGTGCGACAAAGTTTTACATTAATTTAAATTAAATTCTTTATTTTGGTTATTACATTATATATATTTGTTTGTAAGTTCCTTATACAAATCTACACCGGTGGAGCAAATTTCACCAAATTTCGTACACGTGTTATTTGCGGCCAGGAAACAAACACTGTCGGGGTGAGACAGGGGTGGAAATATTCAAACATGTTAAAACAGCCGATATTTGAGTGTGATAAATATTTTAACGGGTCAAGAGATGGATGTTATCAGACTATAACTTCAACCCCTTACATCATCGGAACGGAGCACCCTTAGGGTTGGGGTGGACGCGTATTACAATAAAATAACGCTAATACAATCAAGATTTGAGTCGAATCCAGTTTTATGGATGTAGATAAGCTTAATGATGACATTCAATTCGCCATTTAACTTCCAGTTGCGGGGCTACACGGGGGTAGAATTTTTCTAACAGGTTAAATGGTCTATATTTGCGTGTAATAAATAATTGTTGAGGTCAATGACATTTTTAATATATCTACCGATGTTTTTTTAAAAATTTCAACCCCTTTCGGCATGAGAGACGAGCACGCTATAGGGGTGGGGGTTAAAACATTCAAACATGTAAACCAACCGATATTTGAGTCGCATAAATATTTTTAGGGCTCAAAGAGATTGATATTGTTTCTACCAATGTTATCTGAATATAATTTTCATCCCTTAAACCCTGGGAAAAGGACACCCTTATGGCTGGAAGTGGAGATGCTTTACAGGAAAATAACGCGAATACAACCGAGATTGGAGTCAAATCCAAGGTTATGGATGTCGCTGAGTTTAATTATGACAATCAATTGGCGATTTAATCCCCAGGGGCGAGGGTGGACGCGGCTGTAGGGGGTGCAATTTTTCTAACATGTTAAACGATCGATATTTGCGTTAAATAATTATTTGTTGAGGTCAATAAAATTGATAATATATCTACCGATGTTGTTTGTAAAATTCCAACACCTTTCGGGAAGCATACTAATAGGAGAGGGTAGAAACATTTAAACTTGCTAAAACAGCCGATATTTAGGCAGATAAATATTTTTAGTGATCGGAGAGATACATTGTGTTATTTATGGCAATCTGGACAAGGTGGTAGGAGTTTGGCAGGTTTATGAATTTAAAAACATGTTGACCGGCAGATTTTTGCGTCGAATAATTATATTTTGGGATATTTGTAATTATAAAAATTTCTATATATGTTCTCCGTGTTAAATTTCAACCCTATGTGTTGGGAGAGGAGCTTCTTATAAGGGTTGGGGTGGAGTGGCATTACATAATTATAACGCAAAAGCAATCAAGATTGGAGTCGATTCCAGGGTTATGGATATCACTGAGTTTGATTATGAAATTCAATCACTCCCAGGGGTGGGGATGGACGGGATGGAATTTTTCAAACATGTTAAATCGAATATATTAGCGTGGAATACATAAATGCCAGGGATATTGGCTTTGATAGTAATTCTATCGATTTGGTTTATAAAATTTCAAGAACTTTCAGCGTGAGAGGGGAACAGGCTTAGGGGTGGGAATCAAAACATCCTAAAATCCGAAGACCACCGATATTTGAGTCTGATAAATATTTTTAGTGGTCAAAGAGATTGATAGTGTTTCTACCGATGTAATCTGAGTATAATTTCAGCCCCTTACAGCATTGGAAAGGAGCACTCTTATTGTGGTGGTGGGCGGGCGTAACTAGGAAATAACGCGAATACAACGTATTTTGGAGTCAAATCCGAGGTTAAGGATGTCGCTGAGATTAAATATGACATTCAATTGGTCATTTAACCCCTAGGAGCGGGGGTCGTTAGGGGTTAAAATTTTGAATCAAGCAATCACTGCGGGTATTAGCACAGAATAAATATTTTCAAGGGTTAATTAGATTGATAGTATTTCTACCGATGTTGGGTGTAAAATTTCAACTCCTATCGGCATAAGAGAGCTTCACGCTTAGGGGTGAGGGTGGACACGGTTGGAAATTTTGGAACATTCAAACACGTTGAATAAATATTTTTAATGGTGAATTATATTGATTATATATCTACTAATGTTGTTTGTGTATGATTTCATGGGTAGCGGTGGACCTTTAGGGGTTGAGGGCCGTTTCATAAATTTAACTCAAAAGCAACAGATATTCGTGTAATATCGAGGCTATGGATGTCGGTTAGTTTAATTATGACCATCTGCTCAACGCGCAGGGGTGTGTGGGGGTTAGAGGGGCGGGGTTGAAGAAGGAAGCGGCTACAAACTTTGAACTTGCTAACAGATCGATTTTCACTACATGTTCTCTGTGTATAATTTCCACCTCTTTCAGAATTGGAAGTGGTGCACCCTAAAGGGTTGGGGTGAAGTGGCATTACAAATAACGCAAACACATTCGTGTTTGGAGACGAACCAGGTGTTATGGATGTCATCTATTTAAATTATGACATTCAACTTACCATTTAACCTCTATTGTCTGGGGGTGGAAATTATTCAAACATATTAATCACCCGATGTTTGCGTCTAATATTATTCGCAGTCAGTTCAATTCAGAATATTTCTCTTTATGTTGTTTGTGTATAATATCAACCCCTTCGGGATGAGGAGACGATCACGTTTAGGGGTGATATTTGGTGGTTGCCTTACAGAAAAATAATGTCCTATACGACCGAGATTGGAATATAATCCAGGATATGGAAGTCGCTAAGTTTATTTATGACAATCTGGTCAACGCGCGTCGGTGAATGACGGTGGGAGTTGGCTGGGCGGTGGTGGGTGGTGTTGGGGGGCGGTTAAAATTGGCAAATATTTCAAACGGCCGATTTTTGCTTCGAATAAATATATTTCGGGATCAATGAGCCTTATAATATCTCTTTACATATAATTTCGAAACCTTTTGGGTTTGGGATGGAAGCATCCTTAAAGGTGGGGGGGGGGGGGGGTGGCATTACTTAACATTATGCAAAACAATTGAGATTCGAGTGGAGTCCAAGGTATGACATAAAGTATTGTGTGTCACTGAGTTTAATTATTACATTCAACTTGCCGTATAACTCCCACCAAGCGTGGGTGGTATTTTTAAAACATGTTAATCGGCCGATTTTAGCGTCACAATAATAGTTATCGGGGTAAATTAAATTCATAATATTTCTCTAGATGCTCTCTGTGAATAATTTTAATTCCTGTTTGCATGGAGGGGAGCAAGCTTAGGGGTGGGGTTTGGTGGAGCGTTACATGAAAATAATACTAATACGATTGGGGTATCGATATCTCTGAACTTAATTATGATTTTTTGTTTATTTTGAAGTAGAGCGAGGACGTGGGTGGAAATTTTGTAAAACGTTTAAACGGACGATATGATTTATTAAAGAAACTTTTTCGGGGTCAATGAGTTCAACCTCTTTCGGCATGGGAGGTGAGCACATGTAGGGATAGGGGCGATGTGCATTACAAAAAAATAACGCAAAAGCAATCGAAATTGGAGTCAAATTGGGGGTTATGGATATACGCCATTCCGGGCAACGCCGGGCACCCAACTAGTATTTTATGAAAACCAGCCCCCCGAATCCCCGGAGAAAATGAATTTCTGTTACAAAAGCCGTGGAGGAGATATTTGTACATTTTTGAAAATGAGTGAGATTAATAAATGTTTAAAGCAAATTAAGAATATTTACTTGTAATACATAATTGGGAACCCTTTTTAATTTAAATTACGGTAGGGCAACCGTTACACACTTTTAAAAAATGAGAGAGATTATTTCAATATTTACAGATTCCTGTATTTTTGTTGCAAATAAACCCGAACAAACAAGCGACTGGAAAAGTTCTCAAGGTTTCATATATGGGGAGCGGGGCGGAAGGTGGTTCAGCCTCCATGTGCGAGAGATACATACAGACAACTTCCAGGGTAGAAGCGTCCCTTCCAGTCCACAACGCAGATCCCGTGTAATATTCACGCCTAATGTTTAAATGGTTCATTTTTACGTAGAGGCAACTTAATTAAGAAATACAGTTTTTTGGTGCCTTATCTGTAGAAAAATATTATATATTAAAATATTGTCTTGTTCCGACTCGCTAATTATTAACAAACTTGTATCCTTTTGCAAGAATACACTTTGGCAAACCTCGAGCCTCGTCGCTGCGTTATGTTCGCACCCTTATTCTCAAATGTAGACATCATGTACACAATGAAAATATCACCAATTGAGAAAATCGAGTATCGAGCTGTTATTAAATATTTGTTTTTGAAAGGCAATACGCCTACACAAATCAAAGATGAGTTGGATTCTGTGTATGGGGACACTGCACCATCATTTACCACAGTGAAATTTTGGGCAGCTGAATTTAAACGTGGCCGAAGAGCTTGGGAGACGATGAACGCTGGGGACGTTCAAATTATGCAAGTACTGATGAAAACATCGCTTAAGTTCACCAAATGGTCCTACACGACCGCCGAATTATAGTGAAAGAAATAGCAGAGGTCATGAACATGTCAAAAGAACGTGTTCGTCACATATTAAATCATCATTTAGGCATGAGAAATATGTAGCGTTGGGTGCCGCGTTTGCTCACGTTAGACCAAAAACGTGTTCGAATGAACATTTCCAACGCTCTGTTGGCGAAGTTTAGGCGCAATAAATCCAAGTTTTGGCGCCGATTAATTACTGTAGATGAACTTGGATACATCATTATACGCCCGAAACAAAAATACAGTCCAAACAGTGGACTGCAAAGGGGGAACCGGCTCCAAAAAAAGCAAAAACTGTTTTTTTGAGATAGTCATGGAGTTAGTTTAATCGATTAGCTTCAAAAAGGAAAAACCATTACAGGAGCATCATTACTTGACAAGCTGAAGGAAGAACTTTCGGAAAAACGACCACATTTTCAGGAAAAGAAAATCCTGTTTCACCACGACAACGCACCATCTCACACCTCAGCGGTTGCCATGGCGAAAATCCACGAATTACGGTTTGAACTGCTTGGCCATCCAGATCTAGCCCCAAGCGACTACTACTTGTTCCTTCATCTAAAAATTGGGCTCGGAGGACAAAGATTTTTGTCAAATGTAGAGGCAATCACCTTCGTGAACACTTATTTTGCAGAGAAAAACGCCGAGTACTTTTTGGACGGGTTACAGAGATGGGAGCAGGGCTGGGAGGAGTGTGCAGGGTTACAAGGAGACTGTTGAAAAATAAATAAAAAATTCAAATAAATATCTTCTACCATTGTTGGGTCGGAAACTTTTCAGACCACCCTCGTATTAATATATTATATGAATATTTAAACATTGCTTCGACTAGTGGCATGGACCAATGCAGGTTGGATACTTACACCAAAATTATGGACTGTGATCTTTCTGATTCTTCGAAGGTTTAATTTATGGAGAAACACGTCCAGTCAAGTCAGAAAACATCGCACCTCTTTGTTATACCACATTTCGCACTTCGGACGCTATAAACCCCGGCCACACTGCGAATTTTCGCAGTTGGGTTTCACCCACTATTGTCCGAGGGCTGACTGACGGCTGCCTACTCTTTCAGTATTATACGTTGCAGTGTTCTTGTGTGAATTTCTTTGTAGTTTTGTGGGACAATGCTGAAAACCGATATCTTAATTAAATTAGTACTCATTCCCCTATTTGAGATAATACTAGTAAAGAGTATAGCGATAGGGATTAAAATGTAACTTATGGAGTAAAGTTGCAGCAATTGTAATTGAAAACTGGGACAAATCGCCGAACGATGACAGTTGTGTAGTACAATACTGTTTATTACAAATCATTCTACATAAACATGTAGTAAAGTTACATGCTATTGTTCAGTAGATGGTTCAATTTTAAATAATATATTCCCATGAAACATATCCTGCTGGCGGAGTAAAATAACCTGCAAAGATTTACCGGACGTTTTCATTAGCACTTGATCCAGTACCTACGACTGGTATTTCTTCCGAGAGACATGTTAATGTATCGTTGAACTGGTAACAGTCTCACACGGATAAAACTGCGCAAAACACAGGCTGCTAATACAATTTTTTCAACGAAATGAGGGTCCAAACCGATTGCCGAATGACTTATTTGCAATTAGACCAAATTTTACATTCGACAAACCTTCGTGCCCTTGATAGTCTGTAGTTAAATATTTTTTTCATATTTAATTTTCTTCCTGAATAAGGTCTGATAACATGTTTGCTAACAGGAAATGCCTCGTCAGCGACGTTCGTCATTTGATTGTTTTCAAAATTTGGTAACACTTTACTATCTGGAACATTCATCTGTTCACTAGTTAACAATTGAAATAGCGTAGATTGTCGAAACATGCTTTACTTACCATAATAATCTACATCAATCACTATAAAACAGAAATTAGCATCAGTAATTCCTTCCGGATACAATCTCGTCTTGTGCATCTTCGAGACTGGAGGGGTGGGGGTGGAAAAAGCATGAGAATTTTCACAGCAGTGGCCACCTTCTGCGTATAATCGCACTGCGCCAAAATATCATAATATCGCACGCGAATATTAACCTGGACCATGCGATTTTTCGTATTCGTAACATCGCATAGTGAGGCTGGGCCCTAAGATCTTCAAATACACTTAGCTATATGTTGAAATCTATCTATCTATATAATAAAAAAGGATGTATATATGTATGTATGTATGTATTTACGTTGTTCTTTATACAAATTTTATCGCGTGGACAGAATGCAACAAAAATTGGTATACGTATTCTGCCAAAATCGAGAACCGGTACTGTGGGGGTGAGAAACCCCTAGAATAAACGTGGAAATAATTATAATTGAAATAAGTTACGAATTAGTGTTAAATTACTGCGCGAGACGATGACGTCATAAGTTTTCAAGACATTGACGCATCCTAAATATAGTTCTGTATTTCGTAATGAAATAAAGCAGAAATATTTTGATGGAATAAAAAGTAAAATTTTTTCCAGTATTACTCCATCGAATAGTAATAAAAAACAATACGAAACACTTTACCATCCTTGCGCAAAGTTAATTTGGAATAGTTAATTATCCCGCTATCTTTGATAAAGCCAATATGGCGCCTTATAATACATTCAAATGTGTGTCGATCGAGATTTATAAAATTTCATAATATAACGTACTATTGTATCCTGTATAATATTTCAGAAGATAATAAGATTTGTCTAAGGTACGACTGCTGAATTATATGTTTGTAACTATAAAAGTATTGAAAATGACGTACGGAACTCCGAAAGTTTTTATGGTCGTTATTCAATTAATGCAATATCAGTCAAAGGTATGTACAGAAATAGGAACATTTAAATTGAATTAAAAGTACAATTAATTATACTTTACGCAACGTATTTCTATAAATTTGTATAAATGTAAACAAATTATTGCGTGCAATTTGTGTCGTGAAACAAAAATTTGAGGTTAGGATAGCAATATTTGTTTTCCATTTTTGGGAACGACGTTATAGATGTTCAATTTCTGAGAAATGAAGCTGAGCAAAAATATTTTGATTGAATAATAAGTATAATTAAATCTACCAATACCACATCGAGTGATAAATATAATTTATTATGAAAGGTTATACAATCCATGGCATTAATTTTCTTTTAAATAACTTGACTTTTGACGAGGAATATTTAACGGGATCAGGGACCAATATGTTTCCCAATTATATCTTGCAATACGCACTGGAAGATACATAGAATTATGATAAAAACAATACTTAAATGTTCAAAATTGATATTTTTTATTGAAGACAGCGTATTTCGTAATGTTTTGCACATCTCGGGCAACGCCGGGCACCCAGCTAGTATATAATACATACGCAAAATTAAATACTTGAAACTAAACATATAAAACGTGTGGTTTACTACAGGCCTAAAGTGACCACACGTCCCGATTTTGACGGGACAGTCCCGTTTTTTGGTGGACTGTCCCACGTCCCGCTTTTTAGAAAATATCTGCATTTCTTATATTAAATGTACTGTAAAAATATATTACCTATTATTTATTAAGAATTATGGTGAATATAAAGAAATAAAAAATACATTAAAAAACACATAAAATGCATGCAGAGTAAACTAAATTAGGCAATGTACCGAGTTAGAGTTACTCGGTGGTGTTCGATCATTGTCTTTATGTCTCAGCTTAATTCAGATAAGTGCAGACAATGCGGTTTGTTGTTTTCAATTTGACTTTCGGTTTGACTCATTATTTGATTGACGACGGTAGAGCAATAGTCGCCACAACGTAACGGTCAATAAGGTAAAATTTAATACTCTTTTTTAGTCTTTGTAGTATATATTTTATTTATTTCTAGTATTTACACACACAATAAAAGATGAGTAAAAAAAGAGAATGCAAATTTAATGAAGAGGTAAGCAGAGAATTTCCATTTATTAAAAAAAAAATAGACAATATGGTACGGTGTGATGAATGCAATGCTGAATTTTCGGTCTCACATGGAGAAAAAACGATATTACTAAACATCTAGCGAAGAGGCACAAAATATTTTTGAATAATGCCGCTTCCTCGTCTAAAAGGAACAGATTTTTGGCAGTGCTACACGAAAAAACAGCCAGCATTAGCGGAAGGTCTATTTGCTTTCCACACCATAAACCACAATCAAAGTTTCAGATCAATGGATTGTACGTCGCAAATGATCAAAACATTATACGACAAAAAATTTGCATGTGCAAGGACAAAAACCGAAGCAATTATTTGTAATGTTTTTTCACCATATTCGTTTTCTCAATTGCAGAAAGAATTAAAAAATGCGCATTTATATCCATATATTCTGATACTTCCAACCACAAAGATTGAAATTTATTTCCCACAATTGTTAGATTTTTTGATCCAGAAACAGGAATTAAAATTAGAATATTAGATTTTGTTTCATTTCCGGGTGAAACTTCACAATTAATTTTTGATTCAATAAGTACTATTTTAAAAAAGAATAATTTGTACAATAAAATTATTGGCTATTGTGCGGATAAAACTACCGGAAATTTTGGTGGAAAAGCTAGAAGAGGCATCAATAACGTTTTTACAAGACTTAACGAACATTTGAACCAAAAAATTATTGGAGTAGGTTGTGCACACACATTCTACATAATACCATTCAAACAGCATCTGACTTACTTCCAGTTGATCTTGAAAATATTATTGCAAAAATTTATTGTATTTTTATATATATACTGTGCGTGTTGAAAGTTTGAAGGATTTTTGTGAAACCGCAGAAATCGAATATAAAAGAATTCTTGGTTGCAGCAAAACACGATGGCTAGCTCTTTTACCAGCTGTAGAAAATATTTAAAAAATATACGAACCATTAAAATCATACTTTTTATCACAAGATAAATGTCCAAGAATATTGCAGTTCTTTTTTGAAAATGACACATCACAAATTTGGCTTCAGTTCATCCACAACCAAGCTACATTATTTCACAATGCTGTGAAAATTATTGAAGGGGACAAAATTTCATTTACGGAAGTGTCAAATGAAATCAATGATTTAAAAACAAAATTATGGGAAAGAATTGATAACGATTACATTCCTTTAATTATTCGGTTGGAATATTAGGTTGGAAGAACAAGGTGCCACTAAACGACCTGATTTTCTGAAACATGTCAAAATTTTTTATAATAACTGCTTGGAATATCTTGAAGAATGGACAGTTCAATTTGAAGATATTAAAAAATTTCATTGGGTGACATTAAAAAAGGAGATTTTATGGGAATATGTGGAAAAATCTTTTGAATATATTATAACCATTTTCCGAAAAATAATATTTGCGAAAATGATCTTTTTATGAGGTGTCATTGGTAAAAAGATATGTTACAGATAGAAAAATTAAATGTTGGTTGTCTGCAAATGTGGAAACAGACAAAAATGGACGGAATTATTCCTTCATTTTAAACAGAATAATATTCCTTATCAAAATATTTTGAAAATTGTAGAATTCGCGCTCTCCCCCCCCCCCCCCCCTCCAGGAACAAATGTAGCGACAGAACGTGGTTTTTCTAGTATCAATCAAATATGGACAACTGAAAAAACACAGTTGAACTTTAAAATCTATATTAAGTGTAAAATATAATTTGACCAATTCATGTGAAATATTTCACATTTTAATAAATGATCCGAATCTATTACAAAGTATTCACTCGGATAAAAAATATGGCCATGAAAGAAAATCATGATTTTTTTAAAATAAAAAATTTAATTTGATTAAAAAACATGATGTTCAAATTATTATTTTTTACAAATATTTTTATAGTTACCAATAATTAATAATAAATACATTTTTGTACAAGTATATGAATGTATACAATAAAATATATATAACTAAATTGTAATTGTCATTTCATCCCATTTGTCCCACTTTGTTTCAATGAAAATGTGGTCACTTTGTACAGGCCACATGAATGGTTTCCACAATAATATCGAATTTACAGTGGAAATAGAAATTGAGCGTACACTTCAGTTTCTTAATATTCTCATTGAATGGAAAGCAGGCAAGAAATTGGGTCGCTGAAATGCAAAGGGTTAATACTAAGTCAACTTTCTTACTCAGTTGAAAGAGAATTTGCTAGCATTTAATTAACAATTAAAGTGACTTTATAACTTAATTGATAATATGATATATGCCTAAAATATATTTACACTTCAACTTCACATTTTATTTCCAATTTATGTTTTCTTCGTTTGTGTTGATTTAATATCTTCTTTGTACTGTAAGATCTTGGACATTCACTGCAAGCCCAGGGCTGTGGTGTTTTCACGACCAGAGTTGCTCTGTGTTTTCTCTGAATGTGAGTCTTTAAACTACTTTTCACAGAATACGCAAAATCACATTCCTTGCATTTCCATTTGTTTTCTTCCTGTGCCTCATTATGGACATCTTTCAAGTGCACTTTGTAACTTTGACTGGACTTATAATAACGATTACATATCTGAAACAATATATAAATATTTTAGCATAGAATTTACATGATTAAATTCATAAATTCAAACTTATGCAGTTAAAAATTTACGTATTTTAGCTCAATATTATTTTAATGTGAACTACAGATAATTAAAGGACACCCACAAAATATATGTGTTATATATTTACCTAACAATCACTGTTATAGTGAAATATATCATTTATTATTACTTACTTAGATAAGCCATGAATTATATCAATATATATCAAACAAGAAAAGATGTAACATTTGCAGAATAATTGTTTGCCTACTCCTACAGAAGGTAGTAGTGCACTCCTGCAAGCCACTCACTCAATATTGAACTCCAGACAGCAACAATTGACAGATGGCAAAGATATACTTTCTCTTTTTCTATGAGAGGTTATATAAAAGTAAAAATTGTGGGACATATCTAAATATGCATACATACACTCCAACCATGTGCCCCATGTACACACACAAAAGAATTATAAACATCAGTGAATATAACAATAGGAAAGATAGCCAAGTACCAATAAATGGGACCTCTTAGAGATGTATGAAGATTCTAACTATCACAAATCAGTAAAGAAATTCTTTAATTCAATGATACCCACATGCCATTCATCAAGATACAGGTAGTTTACAAACACACAACAAAAGGACCAGGAAGATGGAACATAGTATAACATTACTATCATTCTTAAAAGCATTCATTATATTCTTATGAACAGTATATACTGACAACGGCAAATATTTTTAACCACACCCTGTTATTATGATATCTTAACTTTTATGGGTGTATTTTTGGATGTACAACAAATCCTGAACTGAACCAACAATCTATTTGCTTGTGCTGATATTTCAAGAATTGTGTTTACACTACCAAGTTTCCATAACAAAGGTTAGCGAGTTTCAACCAACCCCCACTACAACCCCTGATTATTGGAGACTGCATCGTATTTTGAGACGACTAGCTATTTAAACATTAGATTCAAATTAGTCATGTTTGAATAGAATTATTGCCAGTTTTAGAGGAATAAATAAGAGTGGATAGTCAATGGACTGGCACTTGAAATAAAACCGAAGAGACCTAAACTGCAAGCACTGTCAATAATAGGTATGGTAGAAACATTAATATGTAGTGGACTATCTGGGTGAAATTAAGCCAGTATTGAAGAAACTAAATAAAAATTAACCTGAAATACACGAGGAAATGGTATAATAAAAAAAATTGTGGAATAACTGAATGTAAACATCCTATAGTAGAGAATACGTAAGAAAAATGAATCAGAATAATATAAATCGGTAAAAATAAACAAGATCGACCACTTCCTGAAAATTCATTTAGGAATTTCTTCTGTTTAAGTTGGCCTGCTTGAAGGTCAGCACTTTCAATAGTCTGTGTCACTATGCTACAGGAAAACGAACACTGAAAAATAAGGAGTCACACCTGTTAAACCACAGTTTGAAATCAGTCTATCACCCATTTTTTTAAAGCATAACTTAACATGGCTGACCTGCTGCAGTGTAGCAATCAACATCACCCCCTCACATCACCGAGATCCCAGGTTTGAATCCCACCATTTGCATGGACTGAAGGAGAATCAAAACACTGACAATGTGCCACTTTTAAATCCAGAATGTGTCATGTAAGATGACAGTCTGGTAGTCATCCCAGTAGGCCAAGGCCCTAAATGGATTGTAGCACCAAGCAGAACTTAACATGATTTGTCATAATTATTTCATTAATACGAGGGTGGTCGGAAAAGTTTCTGACCCAACAATGATAAGAAATATTTTGAATTTTTATTTTATTTTTCAACATAGTCTCCTTGTAACTATACACACTTCACCCAGCGATGCTCCCATCTCTGTAACTCGTCCAAAAAGTACTCGGCATTTGTCTCTGCAAAATAATTGTCAGAAACTTTTCAGACCACCCTTGTATTAACAGCCAATACTTAAAATTCATTATTCATACATCATAATGAATTCTCTATTAATATGATAGTAATTACTTTTCAAATAAAGAGGAAATAAAAAAAGTGAGAGAAGTGCTGTTACCTCATCATGGTATTTCTTAGTTAATACTAGTAACTATACTCAATGTTTTCACACCATCTGAAGGATGGCTAACCTGTTGTTATACAAAAATTTACAGAACATGCATACAAGGCTTCTTGGTTTGACCTTACAGTTTAATTAAAATTATAAATTTTCTCTACTTTTATGTCAGTAGTATCATGAATTATATTTTACAGCTACCATAAAACATTTTTAGAATATGAAATTTATATTAAGGAATGCTTTGATAGTGAAGACATGGGAAAGAAAGGTTTTATACAGAAATGCAAAAGTAATGCTACAAAAACTTACAAATTATTTAAGATCACAAATTTTCACTTGATGGTTTTTAATTCATCTGACGTTTTCTACAAAATTAATCATCTATACATTCAAATGAGTAATTAAAAGTGTATGAATGATAAGAGACATAAGACAGACTTAAGTACAGCAGAGTATGAAACCTATTGATACACCTAATTACTTCCTTCAATATTTAATAGTAAATGTCACATATTTATAATGAAACGTGTATCCTTGCAATCTTTCTTTTACTTTCCAACAAAAACAATGCCATTTTTGTGAACAATATAACTATTAAGTTGTAGTTGTGTTATAATCATATTTCTGTTCCTTACCTTGCAATGTAAAAGAGGCAATAATGAATGAGTACGTAAGTGATCTATCAAACTTATTTTGTGGTTAAACCCAGTACCACAAGTGTCACAAATAAAACGTTTTTTATCCTCATGCAAATAGAGGTGTTCACTAAAGTGTGAACTCTTTTTGAAGCTCTTGGAGCACTTTGAACATTGGTAAGGTCTATAATCAGAATGCACCTCCTTTAAATGGCGAGTTAACTTCATCTTCTGATGAAATACCTTATCACAAACAGTACAGAAATAAATCTTCTTATGTGTATTGTATTCACATTTTACAAGATCTGTTGGCTGTGTCCTGAAATTAAGAAATACTCTCTTAATGCATTACAAATATTGTAATATTCAGAATCCAAATAATAAGCAGTCAAGCGGTAACATTACTTTTATTTTAAGGAACAACAACATTATTTTTATTTTAAGAAACAACAACCACTGGGCATTCATGTCAGAAGTACTTTTGTATAAGAATTTTTACAGATTTATGACATGAGGTTTCTCTATAAAGCATTCAGAAAGTTTTAACTGTACTAATAAAAATTATAAAAATATAATGGAAAAAAGTTAGTACTCTGGAGTATATTTCTCTTCTGATTTAAAGATGTGATCATTCCAAAACAAATGCTCAGACAAGTGTGTTCCTAGATTTCTTTGAGTTACAAATGTTTTGCCACAAAATGGACAAAAGTATGGCAAAGTATTTAAAATACACTTATCTTCAGCTTGGTTTTGCTCAACTTTTATCAATACAGGTGGTTTTTGTGGGCTAGCCATTTTTTTAAACTTGTGCTTGATGTTCAGATATTTGAAAACACGTGTTTTTGACAATTTCAAATCTGAAAGAAAGAATGGTATTGAATAAGTAATAAATATAAATGTAAGCTCAAGTTAAACAAGTAGAATATATCAAAAAAGTTTTCTTTAACAAATATCAATTCTGACATATTTTCATTGAGAAGTTTTGTTCATGTACTTGCATACAATTAAAAATATTAGAAAAAATTAGTGTTAATCCACATAAACAGAATTCTATAATTTTAATGTTATTATAACAATAAAATATACATTTCTGTTCATACCATTGTATTTTAGAATACATTATTACTAATTTTGTACTTATGTTAATCTTTTCTTAATTGTAATATTTTGCAAGGGTGCATTACTCGGAAAATTATTATATGGAATACAAGGAAACTATGAAATCATAAATTAAGAACATGCCTGATAACTCAAGATTGTCACTGGAAAAAAAATTGCTGGTATATTGTAATGATTAATTTCAATCCCACAAATAAACGTCAATTAATTGTAATGAATTTTAATAAAATAACTGGGGTTGGGCATCACAAAAATAAATAATTTAATTGTTATAAACATAGTTTTACTGACTTTTTTAAATATGAAAAAAGATTTTTTCTCTACAGGGACAAATGAATGTTGCCACTGTTTATACTATATCAGAACTATGTTTTAATTATATTATATTACTATTATTAAGTTCCTACTTTCCAAACGAAGTGCGAGTTGTCTCATGATTTGCACAATACAAGTCACTTTTTTTTAACGTGATACTTCAGATCTTACTTCAACTAAGACAATGTTTTTAGAATGGTTACACTGATAAGAGTTCCTCCGTAATGACAATACTCTTTTCCAACTTCTCCCTTCTCCTACTGCATCTCATATGACTTGCTATTTCTCACAAGGTATTGTATCATACCATAGAAAAGAATAAGCAATTAATGTACAACAGATACATATTTAGATTGTTTATCAAAAATCAATATAGTTTTATAGAAAGTATATGAATAGCTTACAACTATTTGCAAATATGACAATATTCAAAAATAATAATAAATAGTTATTTTCCTCTCTTCACCTTTTATACCATAAAAGGCAATTAAAAATCATAATTAATTTTTTTTTATAAAAACAAAGAATACAATTCAGATACCTCATCAATCTTGGGTCTAGTCAGTGAAAAGGGAAACAATATTCCTGGACCACTTCATAAACCCTATTCCTCCACCTCTACGCCGAAGCAGAGTTGACAGCCCTACAGCCGTGACCTAATGAAACAGCCTGAACTAATTTTCAATTTTTTATTCCCAGTTATAATATTTTAATGTTTGTAAATGAATACTTAAATATGTTAGTCCAATAGAATAGAAAATTAGGCATAATTATTTTTAACTGAAAATATAGCTTACCCACTCTGCACTGTCTACGAGTCGCAGTCCAAGTCTACTTTAATCTAATCGTTCGGCAGATAACTTTCATTCTAACAGACTGTGAATACAAACATTATCATATCTTAATTTAAACTTTTTCAATAACTTTAATTTCGCGCGAAAAACAATACATAATCGACGTGACACCTACCAACACTTAGATATAAAATTTCTCTTTTTATTAAAAATATCTTATTTTTGTTCTCAAACACACAAAGAATTATATTATAACAATCGCATTCTTATAAATTCAACGTACTAAGCTATCATTTTTGTCGAGTTCTATTGAATTCAATTTTTAGGTTTTTGTTAATATTTCTATTTTGTTATATTTATTTTCAATAAATAAACACTCCAAGATTGTGGAAAGACTCAATCAAATTTTATATTATTTTATCATTAATATGATTTTACACTTACATCAATTGGAAAAATCCGTTACATCACACGAATGCGTTACCTTTTCGACAATACAGGTCTGGAAGAGTACGGCTCTACGAATTCACTATGATATAGCGTCTACTTCTACAACTTTTGGGTTTTAGAGAGCGACGGATTTCCCGGTGAATCTGTTGTAGATATAATTCTCCGGTCTCAACCCGGGCCAATTGTTTGTTAAATAACAACGTTTCGACAACTTTATGGTTGATGGTGGCCACGTTTTTCAACTACATATATTTGCACAACCACATACAGAAGGTAAAAATAAGAAAATTATATTCAGAATCAACTGAAACAGACAATAAAGGTCTCCATTGTTTCCGACATTATGAATTTTCTTGTACAAAATATTAAGAACTAGTAATCGTTTGAATGATATCAATAAAATAATTTTTTATTAATTAACTTTACTGAGTAAAAATAATAGTTCATTCAAATTAATTACATTTATCTATAAAAAAAACATGTACTAGAATATTAATATAGTAATTTATAATAACATAACAAAAATACAATATTTAATTTTCAGTTAATAAAAGGCAATATTTTTATACTTCAAGCTAATTGAACATTATTCACACTTTTATATCCCATTAACGTATTTACTGAGTAGAATCCGTATTTCTTAATTCTTTCTTATAAGCTGTTAAAAATTATTCGATTAATTTTTGTGGCTTAAATTTTGAATGCAAGTTTTTTTCTTTTAACAGATTGAATGATACTAAATGTATTATAATGGCAGAATTTCATGAGATATAAATAACTTATTTCCTTTTCCGTCTCAATTGTAATTAATATTGATTGATGTAACAAAGAGGAAGAATAAAAATAATCAATGTAACATTATAATTATATAAATATCAGTAATAACGAATGTGTGACATAAGATAACGTAAGCGATAGATTTTCTTTTCCCCTAATACGTAAGAAATATTGGTTGTTTTAAATAAGAGAAAATAATCGTTTAACTTTAACGAACTTATAATTTCAGATATATTTAAAATTATATAAGAGTGACGTCACAGCTTAAACCTAACTTTCCGAGTAACTAGTGGCGTGTCTGTGCTGCCAACATCAAAGTAACAACATCCCCGCACACAAAATAAACTTGATAATAAAGTAATGACGTCCATCATCAAATGATGTGCGGCTTCGTCTACAAAGCAATGTTAGTATTACATTCCGAGAAATTATTCTATCACGAAATCGTGGAGGTTGCATACGAAGGAATAATTTTAAAAATGATCACTTTTACGAGCTTTTTCAACAAGTGGCAACAATTTTCTCATAAATTTAAAAAATCTTAAAAGTCAGCTCCTGTTGAATCGTGCTACTAACAATGAAATATAGGTTATTAAAAATTATCTGCCATTTTTAAATATTCAAATTTAATATTTTGACAACTCCTACTTGATTAATCAATTCAGACAAAGAGTGAGTGATGTTAAGTCTATTCCGAATCACCCAATCTCCTTCTAAGCAGGCCTGGCATTCTCCTCAACACGTAATGAACAGACGACATAGCGTATCCTGTAATGTTGTTTACCAATACTGACGAGAGCTTGTCTTCTAGTTCCGTCAACCTAATGTAATTAGCAATTCTGAAGTATTTTTATTAAAATATATTACAAAAAAAAATTAATATCGGAACAAAATAAAGGTTATTGTATTAAGTCTAGTTACAATACAACAGATGAACGCATACTGCATTGTTGTCAACTTAGTAAATCTACCAACATTACGTTAAAAATTCGTTGTAATCCTCATTCTAACATTTCCTTATCACAGTATTAACGATAAACAATGCAGTATTTGGTATTATTTTATTTCAGCGGCACGATAACGTTAGATAACATTTTATACTAACAAAAAATCTCTTTTGATCAAAGATAACTGATGTCTCATTGCTTAAGCTAATAGTCAAGAGAGAGCAACGAAGAACATACACCCAGAATGATTAATAACAATAAAACTTTAATGATTAAACGTTCAAAATTCAAATGTTCACACACAACACATAGTGTCCATACAGTAACACAAATAGTCTATGATTAACATATTGAGTCTGTCTGGTGGTTTGGTTACACGAGCACTTTTAGTGACAGTCGATAATTTTTGGGGGGGCTGTAATATTTATTCACAGGTTGGCTTGGGAGATTCGCTGTGGGAACCTAACATTCATCCGGTGTTGTGCTGTTGACAGTTTCTGGTTGCACCATGTCCAATTTGCTGATTCTTTCGGTGTACTAATAATGTATGAACGAGTACTAGAATGTTTATCGACTATTGTGCCCGTGGTCCGCTTATCCATAATCCAAACATCTCCACGTTGTAGTTCTCTCAAGTGACGTCCACCATGATGATGATCATAATCATGTTTCTGTCTATTTCGTCTTTTCTCCTCCATTTTCCGTATTATGATTGAGTCAGGAATTCTTGATTCATATTTTGAACAGATCATAGGTAACGATATGCGGATCTTTCTGTTCATTAGAAGTTCAGCTGGTGAAAAGTCATTTGTCAGTGGGGTTGCTCGATAATTTTGCAGAGCCTTGCATCTATTGTTAATTTTCTTTATTCTACGTTTCAAAATTTTGACTGCAGCCTCGATGAATCCATTTGCTTTGTGGAAAACGAGGGCTAGACGTTACATTTCTAAATTCCCAGTCATTAGCAAATGCTGTGAAAGACGATCTTTAAATAGGACTGTAATGTGTACCGTTATTGCTGTAACTAACGTCCGGAGTTCCATGCCTTGCAAATATTGATTTACAATGTTTAATGACTTCATCTTCTCGTAAACTGGCTAGAAATGCAATTTCTGGATATCGAGAATAGTAGTTTGTGACAAGTAAATACCATTTCCCTTTCAAATTAAATAAATCCATAGCTACTTTTTGCAATGGGCGGTCAGAAAATCTGAAGGTATTAATGCCTCATGACGATTACTCGACTCTTTTATACACTGCCGACATCGCTTTATTAATCTATGTCTTTGGATAATCCTGGCCGCCACACCTATTCTCGTGCAATTTCCCTGCACTTGGTGCCAAGATGGACCTCATATATCTTATTTAAAAGTAGCTGGGTACCCGGCGTTGCCCGGATTGTCGTATATCCATAACCCCCAATTTGACTCCAATCTCGGTTGCTTTTGCGTTATTTTTATGTAATACACTTCGCCCCCTATCCCTACATGTGCTCATCTCCCATGCCGAAAGAGGTTGAACTCATTGACCTCGAAAAAGTTTCTTTCATATCGTCCATTTCAACATTTTACAAAGTTTCCACCCACGTCCACACTCTACTTTGGTTGAAAAGATAAGCTGAATATCATAATTAAGTTCAGAGATATCGATACCCCAATCGTATTAGCGTTATTTTCATGTAACGCCCCACCAAGCCCCACCCCTAAGCTTGCTCCCCTCTATGCCGACAGTGGGAAATTATACAGAGAGCAACTAGAGAAATATTATGAATTTAACTGACCTCGAAAAATATTATTGCGACGCTAATATTGGACGATTAACATGTTTTAAAAATACCACCCACATTTGGGGGAGTTAAACGGAATGTTGAATGTAATAACTCAGTGGCATACAAAACCTTGGTTTCAGCTCGACTCTCCATTGTTTTGCATAATTTTAAGTAATGCAACTCCACGCCCACCCTTAAGGATGCTTCCCTCCCAAACTCGAGAGGGATTGAAATTATAAACGGATAACATGTAGAGAGATATTATAAGGCTCATTGATCCCATAATATATTTATTCGACGCAAAAATCGGCTGTTTGAAACGTTTGCAAATTTTTACCACCGCTCAGCCTACTCCCACCGCCGCGAGTTGATCAGATGGCCTTAAAAAACTCAGCGACTTCCATATCCGTGGATTTGATTCCAATCGCGGTTGTATTGGCATTGTTTTGCTGTAATGCAACCACCAAACATCATTCCTAAGCGTGATCGTCTCGTAAGCCCGAAAGGGGTTGAAATTTTACACACATAACATCGGTATAAATACTATGAATCTAATTAACCCTTAAAAATATTTATTATGTGCTAATAACCACCGCTATTGCATGTTTCAAAACTTCCACCCCTAACCATTCCTGCTCCTAGGGGTTAAATGACCAATTGAATGTCATAACTAAACTTAGCGACATCCTTAACCCCGGATTTGACTCCAATCTCGGTTGAATTCCCGTTATTTCCTTGTAACGCCCGTCCACCCCCACCCAAAGAGTGTTCCTTTCCTGTAAGGGGTTGAAATTATACTCAGTTAACTTCGGTAGAAACATTATCAATCTCTTTGACCATTAAAAATATCTATCTGACTCAAATATCGATGGTCTTAGGATGTTAGAATGTTTCAATCCCCACCCCTAAGTGTGCTCCCCTCTCATGCTGAAAGGCGTTGAAATTTTACAAACAACATCGATAGAATTACTATCAACGTCAACGTCCCTGGCATTTCTTTATTCCACGGTAATATCTACGATTTTACATGTTTGAAAAATTCCACCCCGTCCATCCCCGTCAATTCCGAAAGGGGTTGAAATTAAACACGGAGAACATATAGAGAAATTTTTATAATTTCATTGATCCCGAAATATATTTATACGACGCAAAAAACTGCCGCCTGTCAACATGTTTTTAAATTTCAAACCCCCGTCCTCATTTCCCATGCTGAAAAGGGTTGAAATTATACTCAGATAACATCGGTTGAAACACTATCTATCTCTTCGATACCAAAAAATATTTATCTGCCTAAATATCGGCTGTTTTAGCATGTTTAATGTTTCCACCCTCTCCTATAAGTGTGCTTCCCTCTCATGCCGAAAGGGGTTGAAATTTTACAAACAACATCCGTAGATATATTATCAATTTCATTGACCTTGACAATTAATTATTTAACACAAATATCGACTGTTTAACGTGTTAGAAAAATTCCACCCCCGCCCCGTGGGGGTTAAATGCCATTTGAATGTCATAATTAAACTCGGCGACATCCATAACCTTGGATTTGACGCCAATATTGGTGATATTCGCGTTATTTTATTGTAGCGCTCCTCCACCCCCACCCCTAAGAGTGCTCTACTACTAAGCCCGAAATGGGTGGAAATTATACTCAGCGAACACATAGAAAAATTTTAAGAATCTCATTCATCCCGAAAAATATGTAGTCGTCGCAAAAATCGATAGATTAATATGTTTGACAATTTCCACCTCCGTCATTGGGAGGTTAATTGCTAGTTGAATGTCATAATTAAAGTCAGCGTTATCCATAACTTTAGGTTTGGCTCCAGTCTCGGTTGTATTCCACTTATTTTCTTGTAACGCCCCTCCTCCCTCACCCCTATGGGTGATCCTTTCCCATGCCGTAAAATTTTACTCACATTCATTGGTACAAACACAATAAATCACTTTGACCCCGACAATAAATATCCGACTCAAATATCAGCCGTGTAATCATGTTTGAAAATTTCCAACCCCAGAACACTTTTTTTTTGCAACTTGAATGTCATAATTAAACACAGTGACAAATAACCCCGGATTCGACTCCAAACTCAAATGAGTTAGCGATATTTTCACAACCCTTAAGGGTGTACCACTCCCATACCGAAAGGGGTTGAAATGATACATAAACAACATCAGTAGAAATACAAGAAATTTAATTAACCATGAAAAAATTTTATTCAACGCAAATATATGTCGTGTTTGCATGTTCCAAAATATCCACCCCGCCCACCCCTGTCCCTGGGGTTTAAATGCCCAGTTGAATGTCATAATAAAACTCAGTGACATCCACAATCTTGGATTCGACTCCAATCTCGGTTGTATTCGCGTTATTTTCCTGTAAAGCATCTCCACCCCCACCTCTAAGGGTGCTCCTTTCCCATGATGTTAGGGGTTGAAATTATACACACATTACATCGTTAGATACACTATGAATCTTTCCTCCCCCGTCCACTCCCGCTCCTGGGGGTTGTGAACGTGTCTCACCCCGACAATTTTTGTATCCCGGTCGCAAAGAACGTGTTTACTAAATTTGGTGAAATTTGCTCCTCGGGTGTAGATTTGTATGCGGAACATACATACACTCGTTTTTATTTATAAGAAGATATTTTTTCGTAATGATTTTGGAATAATAATTCTTGCAACTTTCATGAGCAGACCATTCTTAACAGCAATTTCGGCACGGTACTGCCCATAATCTGCTACCGCAGATGACAAATCCTTTTGTGCTGTCAATCCTTGCTTACTATAATGGATAAGTTGATAGCACGTTAAATAATTTCGCTGAGCTTCAACAATTTGTTTAAGTCTAGCATCTGTAGCTGGTAAACCATCAATAACGACTCTAGCATATGCCACAACCTTTTCCTCTAAGTCCTCCATTTTGATGGTTACAGGTGAAGCACGTCTAGAAAGAATGTCTGCCAATCTCCGCTCTTTTTCTGAATGTGGCGAAATGAAAACTGATACCGCATCAAGCGTAATCTCATTCGCTGAAGTTTTGGAGTTAATTCGTCTAGTGGTTTAGTAGAAAAAAAAGGGACTAATGGTTTATGGTCAGTTTCAAGAATAATTTCTATTCCCATTCTATAATTTTGAAATCTCTCACAAGCCCATGTGAGTGCATATCCCTCTTTCTCAATTTTTGCCAAGTACTGTTGATAGGATGATAAACATTATCCTCTCCTTTCTGCTTCAATACTGCTCCAACGGCGCTCGATGAAGAATCGGCAGTAATTATAGTTTCTCGAAAACCAGGTTAAAGTTGTATAATTTTTTTAACACTTCTAGTTTGATGGCGTTAAAAGACTTATCCTGTTTTGAACCCCAACTAAACTGATTTTTTGGACTAAGATAGTCTATTTGAATCCCTTTTTCGTCAACAATATACCCTAGATATTTGAGTCTAGTCGCACAGAAAGTACATTTTCTAGTCAACGTGACTCCAGCTTTGCCTAGACGCTCCAAGAAAACTAGTAATCGCTTATCATGTTCAACTGTTTCTGCATATACTAAATTATCATCACTGTTAATCTGAGTGCCTTCTAAAATCTGAGAAATTCTCTTAAGATAAAACTCAGGTGCCGCTGATATACCAAAAGGTAATCGTTTATATTTATAGCGTCCAACTGGAGTAATGAAAGTTTTTACAGTTGTGATGATTTATCGAGATCAAATTGCGAAAAACAGCAATTCACATCAAGTTTGGAAATATACTTTGTTTTCCAAAGCCGTCCGAATACATTTTCAGTTACTGGCATTGTGTGTACTTTTCGTTTAACGAACTTGTTTTAATTTCGTATAATCTACGCACATTCGGATATCACCATTTGGTTTAGGCACCGTCACTAAACCAGCGCACCAATCTGTAGATGCAATACCATGTTGTCTAATTCTTACTCAATTTTCTCCAACAATGGCATAGGGACTCATCTTAGGGTTGTGAGCGCACATGGGTAAGGAATCTTAACATGACCCAGACCTTGATTTGGAAACTATTTAACTGGGTCAAACGACATTTTCCTTTTCTTCTCTGCCTCAACATCCACATCAGCACATTTAACAATGGCGAGATCCTCACTTACTTTTCCCGCTAATAAAGCTCTCTCAGTGCCACGAACAACATATATTTCTGCTAATGTTGATTTTCCTCGATAATATACTTCTTCCTAAAAAAAACCGATAACGTGATTTAAGTTTCTTATTATCAGCACCATATAATATTCGTGCTGGCAGTCTCAGTTTACAGAAGCTTAAAATTTTCCGGTAAGTTATTCAGGGATTACCGACACATCAGCTTGGGTATCTGCATAAATAGTAATTTTGGAATTACCAATATTCACATAAGTGCCCCAGCGTTGTGTATTTGTTTTGTCCGAAAAGACAGCTCCGATAAAAGCCTTATCTTCTGTATTCGATGTTGGAACTTCTCTAATACCATTCTGTATATTTTTCTTTTTGTAAAACTTGGCATAATAACCAATTCGTTTACATGAATGACAGATAGTTTTTACTGCTGGGCATTGGCTTTTGGAATGTTTTGCTCGTCCACAATTCCAGAAGATTTCTTCAATGTTTAATTTAGCAAAATATTTAATTTCCTCAGATATATGCTTATTTTCCGGTATAACACGAGCACTACATCTACCTGGTTGTTTTTTTAGCACATGATTTAATTTTTTCTACAGACTTGAGTCTTACCTCCATGAAGTACTGTTTATTAATTCTGCACTTCGGCCTTTTGCCTCGCCATTGTGACCGTCTTGTCTAGCGTTAGAGGATCGAAAAGTTGCAACCTTTTTGAAAGCTCTTGGTCCTTTATGCCCACGACTACGCGATCACAGATAAATTCATCTTTCAGTGCACCAAAGTCACAATGTTCCGCTAATGTATACAAACTTGCAACAAATTCTTCAACAGTTTCACTTTCTTGCTGGAAGCGTTAATTAAAAACCGCGCGTTCATACCACTGTGATCAAAAAGTAAGGTGAAATTGTCATTTAAAACTCCTGGGTATTAGGAAGGCAGGTAAATTTTTTTTCCTAGGTTGGTAGGACTGTCTATAATATTTGCCAAGCGTCTGTTTGTTAAACGGTTTAATTATCTCCGAGTTACACGTGTTTTTGTAAACAACCAAATATGAATTTTTCGATTTTTGCAATGGGTGATTTTGTTGAGCATCAAATCTTGTTTGCGGAACGAATATTCTTGTGCGGAAACGTTGAAAATGTTGCGGAAGGCCTTTGGTGATCAAACTATGGCACAAAAAAACGTTTATAAGTGGTACAACGAGTTCAAAGAGGGCCGAGAACGCGTTGAAGACGAACCGCGCTCTGGACGACCATCAACGTGTACCGACGAGGGCCACGTCCAAAAAATCAAAGATTCGGTGCTTGAAAATCGTCGATGGACAATTAGAGATCTCGCTGATAGTGTTGGAATATCATTTGGCTCATCCCAAAACATTTTGAAGAATGTTTTGTCTCAAACGCGTCAATTGGTGCCAAAATTGCTCAATGTTTTGGAAAAAAAGTGTCGCATTCATGTGTGTGAAACTTTGGTGTCTGACTATCAGGACCACTTAAAATGCATCATTACTGGAGACGAGACTTGGATTTAAGCATACGACCCTAAAACCACCGACCAATCCAGCGAATATCTTGCAAAAGGTGAAGCAAGACCGAAAAGACCACGGCAAAGTCGATCGAAAATCAAGGTAATGTTGACAGTTTTCTTTGATTATCGTGGTGTGGTGCACTATGAATTCCTTCCGTCGGTCCAAACTGTCAACAAAGAATATTATTTGAGCGTTATGCGTCGTTTGCGTGAAGCTATTCGTCTGGTTCCTTCATCACAATAATGCACCATGTCATACTGCATTGGTTCTTCGCGACTTTTTTTGCCAAAAACTCGACTCATATCGTTCCGCAACCACCGTATTCGCCTGATTTGGCTCCGTGCGACTTCTGGCTATTCAGCAAACTCAAAAGGCCAATGCGGGGACGCCGTTTTGACACGAATCGAAGAAGGTCTTTAAGGCTAAACCGGAAAAAGATTATTCCGACTGTTTCGAGGACTGGAAAAGCGTTGGAAAAAGTGCGTTTTATCGGACGCGGATTACTTTGAAAGGGATGAAATTGATTTGGAAGAATAAATAAAGAATTTATATTTTATAAATAAATTCACCTTACTTTTTGTTCACAGTAGTATATACGGTATCATTTCACGTTGAATTGTTTGACAATTTAACCGGAACTATAGTTGTTGCCCAATCAACAGATTTGTTATCTTGTATGGGTTGTAGAATGCCTTCATCACAGACTCTTCCCAGTTCAACCTCAATTTTATCACGAAGAGCAAATGGTACCGACTTTGGACGCATACATACTAGCTGAGCGTCACTGGTTATTCTCAGTTGTGCACAGTATTTATTAAATCTTCCCAGACTTGGATTAAAGAGTGCAGAATATTTTTGTAAGATTAGCTCCAGATTTGAATTGATAGTAGACGTTTAATCAGGAAAGAAATTCAACACGGCCAGAGGCGTGTAAATGATACCTTGGCAAGTCGGTCAAATAGATTTACGTAATTCAGAGAAAGTTCTTTTATAAACTTGCCAGTAGATTGCTGCTAATTTTCTCCAAATCCTTGTCCCCCGTTTTGTGGTCTTGAGGTGATTTAAGCAGCCATGATAAATATGAATATGATTTATTACTAACTGTAAAATAACATCTTAACACAGTGAGAGCCAACAATACAGTGTGTTTTTTAAACAGTTAGGATTCGCACACATAGAGGGCTAGACAGCGCCTTCAATTCACATCATGATATATTACTGCAGGGTAGGAATGGGCTTTACGGTGATTTCCGGGTAACGTGTTATTCGGTAGCAGTGATTAGGGAATAACGTGTTCCAGTAACCGGTGATTTCAGTAACTGCTGATGTAACCTTCTTAACTGAGATAGTTCTATTATAGTCGAGTTTGTTCTATATTGTTTTATTGTTTCAATAAACATAGTTTGAACTTTGTTTAATCATCACAATATGAAATCATATTTCGATTCTAACGAGAAGTAAGGAAAATGAAAGTAATGGGAATAAAAATAATGAATTAGGTAAATAATTAGCCAGTAAACAGACAAAATATTTATTAAATAAATACATTAATACATGTATTAAATAAATACAAATGTGTGGTATTTACTTAGCAATTAGTTTTGTCTGTTTACTGGTTATTTATTTATCTAATTAGAATAGTTTTAA
Organism: Zhengitettix transpicula; assembly: GCA_037074705.1. Lineage (NCBI taxonomy): Eukaryota > Metazoa > Arthropoda > Insecta > Orthoptera > Tetrigidae > Zhengitettix > Zhengitettix transpicula. The sequence continues at coordinate 178,593,022 of CM073591.1, read as the reverse complement.
CATAGGCGTTTTCTAACATATTTCCAATAAAAAAATATTAATACATTATACAACATTAACATTTTAAACTTTCAATTAAAAATACACAAAACTAAGCGTATGTCAAATAAATAAATAAATTTTTCATGAAGAAAAATTATATTGCTTTATAAATTTTAAAGTAAAAAACTATTACCATTGGTTTCTCTCATTTCGCACTGGAAGTTGGTAGAAGTCAGAATTTTTCTGTTTAATGGATTATATCAATTCAATTCATATTTGATTAATTATGATGTAAGTAACCATGTTACACTAATATTTTTAATTTTGAAGTCAACCTTTGTCTTTTTCATTATATTTATTTATAGATACAAGTGAAGAGGCCCGTGATGATATGACTGAAACGTTCTGTGTTTTATGTAAATTTGTGTAGCACATTTCTGACTGATGGCTGTGTTACATTAAATATAATGTAAATGATAGCTACATAAAAACATTTCCTGGGCGATTTAACAACTTCGGGTATTTTGGTAAAACATATTTTGTTACATTTATTCTACCCTACCCTCCAAAATCTATTCATTCGTTTCATACATTATATTTTGTATTAAATAACTGGATCAAACTCCATTTACATATTAATTTTATAACTACAAGCCGAAGGTAGTCGTGGCAGGAACATGGAAATATTTTTAACACGAAAGAAAAACTTATTCAGTTTTGTTTCTTTTAAAAAATATATAATAAAACTATTACTTATTGGCGGATATATTTTTGTCCCATATTTAAAAATTTCAGGTTATGCTACTGACTTCTGTTGCTTTATTTGTCGCTAAATCTTTTATTGCCTTTTCAAATTAACTACAGGATCTCCACATTCGTGAATATTAACATAGCTTTTCAAATTTGGTTCTATTTCACATAGTTTTCAAAATGTACCTTCCATCAATTCTCCTTTATTTTCGGTGTCTGATTTTTACGGCAAATTAAGAGAAAAGTTGGATACAACTTAGTGATTGTCAAAATCGAATTATCCACTATCGAGTAATTCAAATAAATTGAATGTACGACCATTCATTCACATACCTTTGATAGATTTTTCTATACGTACCATATATTAAAAATGAATCAAAATAAAGCTCGTTTGCAAGTAGTTGAATCTACAAAAACATTAATCCAGTTCATTCCAATTATTTTTTTCGTTATCAGGGTCCATTGTCAATTATTTTACTGTGAAGTGCGTTATGGCCGATGAAAATTAATTTACTTTTGTACTTTGTCGCATGTCTGCAAACTTTTTCTAATTTAGAAACGTAAACAAGAAATAAAGCGGGGAACTGGATGTAGTTTTTGGGCAAACTGAGTGATCCGCTGTCCTTGTTCTCACGATGTCTATTGTTTTTATGGTGTACTTGCTGCATTTACAAAAATATAACTTCAGTTATATAGTATTATCTGTAATGTATCTAGTTTATTCCATACAGAAGAGTATAAAAGGTCTCTTGCAAAATTAAAGAAGGGCGCCTGTCACTTTCACCCCGTGCTTGCAAATTTGGCGAAAAATCTCACATTTCCTCAGTCAGTTGCTAAGTGCCGCGTTATCAGACTTTCTGAAATAGACTTAATTCATTAGATTTATTTGTCTAAAAATGCTCTAATTCTCATCCCTTATTTCCCCGGATTCCGAACACGGTTCGACCTGTAGTGTTAAACGCTATCTTAAAATCACTTCATCACCGGCCAAATCACGTTCTCAGCGACGTTACCCGGAGTAGCAGCAATATTTACTCCATAACCTGCCAGTCTTTTTTTCCCCCCTTCCACAACGACCACGAGTCGAAAAGTGTGAAGTGTGATTCAAATCACGTATTAGCTTCAGTAACACGTTACCGCGGTAGCAGTTACTTTCCTGTAACAGGTTATTTTTAACAGTGAAGTGATTTCGACCCCATCACTACAGAAGGGAGAAAATACAAGACATGGAACACATTTAAAAATGACATAAACACCAGAGCTACATCGCGCCGAATCTCTTGAACAAGTCTGGTTTAACCTAAACACTTGGTTTTGTTAGATTTCTAAAAATATAAGCATTTATGAAGGAAAAATTGCAACAATTTATATCTTTTGACCTTATGAAGAGGTCAGATTTCTTAAAATTATTTCAGGACTTCTCAGGTCCACCGGGAACGGACGTGCACCGCACGCCGGCGGCACTTTCGTGTGGCTACATGAGGGTAATCCACGTTGGGCAACTCCCCATTAATAGCATAATTCCAATGGGAATAGCGGACAACTCTTACCGTATGCACAAGGTCTGAGACCCCGGAACATACACCTCTCTAAACGGGCCGAGGAGCCTCGGCTTGTGGGAACCTTAGTTCAAAAACGGAGAGGAAAAGGCATCCCCAAAGGTAGCCCCTTCGTATCTCTCCTACAGGGATCTACCTGCAAGAGAATATTCCTCGCAGGTTCCTAACATCTTCTATTGATCTCTATTAAGAATGAATCCAAAACGTTTGCAGGTTCGAACGCCTTAAGGAGGATCGATCATTGACAATAGTTTAAAATAAGGGCAAAGAACGGTTAAACTTATTTTGTAAATAAAAATTGGCATTCTAATTTTACTATTAAGATAATTTTAAAATATTTTGAAGACTATAAATGGATAATTATAGATTTTTGTGTACCATAAATTCTCATGTTTAACTCGAGTTCAACGCATGATCACTTTGAAATGATTTTACAAGAAGCTACTGAAGTGGCTCACAAACTGCTGAAGCAGACTTACCACCAATAAACACACATCGTCCAAGAAGAAAACAAACGCAATTTCAGTATCAGCAACATGATGAATTATATCAGACCCTAAAATCATTTTAAAAATAGCTTTTTTTCCTTAAAAAATAGATTTAAAGTGTTAAATACTTTAGACGAAGTGTTTGGCTCTTTCAGCAGTTCATTATTTAGTTATCCCAAAGAACGCTAGATGAAACATTGTAAAGATTTACATCTGAAACATAAAGACAATTCAAGGGAATGAAGCTGACTTGACGGTATTGATTTGTACAATTAAATTAACGGTTTAAAGTTGCATTTTACAGAAAATTAATCTAGAGATCCACGTACACCTCTGCAACATCTTTTCACACATAATTTAATGTTAACTTTTCGAAACACATCAAAAAGATTAATAATATTTATTACTCTATCAGATACAGTTGCACCAGCTGAAAGATGTTTTTCTAAGTTGAAAATTATAAACTATTTAAGGTCAACTTTCCATTATTTCTATAGAATCTGATAATTTGGATACTGGACAAATAATAGCATGTTTCGCAAATATAAAGGAAATAGAAGTTTAATTTTTGTCGATAAATCTGTTTTATTTTAAGCCTTAAAATAAAAAATATTTAATACATAAACTAAGTAGACATAATTGAATTGAAATTTTCTTTCTTTTAGTAAAGTAGTAAGGAGAAGAATTACTATTCTCTGGTATACCTTATTAATTAGGCTAATTAAATAGTACCCATTCATTTTTCAGCAAATAGGTATGCTTTAAATCATCAATTTTTTAAAATTCTACGTTAAAAACTTCTTAATGACAATAAATAGTTCGACTCTAAAAGTTTTCTTTTCCTTATACACTCCCGTAAGTAAGCAATCTAAAATACCTCTCTACGAGCCTAGTCAGGTTCAAGAGGGAGCGACATCGTCTGTTTTGCACGCGGGCGCTCAAGCGGCCGGCGGAGGGTCTATGACTTCCTATTCTGATTCTTCTCTAGTTGCTTATCATCAACTGTGTAAATGTCTCTGACATTAAATACTTTATTCCTTCTATGCTTTGGGACGTTGTTGTTTTCGGAAAGTTATGTATTTATTTACCTTAATAGCTGTAATTGCGAAAACCGGCCAGTGTTTCGAGGAGAATTGATGAGTTAAATGTATATAGTCTTCATAGGAAACAAAATAAAATATTGGAGACTACTACTACTACTTCTCGTGTCCATATTGTTTGTTACAATTTTATATGTTTCGTCTGCCTGGTAAAGGTTAGTGGATTAATGCTTTTGAAAATTACATATCATAATTAAATCTGAACTCATGTTTTTTACCAACTAATGTTGATTAGAGAATAAGACTTAAAATCAATATTAGTATTTAATATACTTTCCCAGTGAAGTTTCTGCAGAAGTAGTTCTCGGGTTTCCATACAGTTACAGCAGCGTCATCTTCCAGGCGATACGGCTTGTGGTCAAGGAAACGTCACGGTTTAATCACTGCTGTACGGGTGAGGAAACCCGAGAAATCTTTATACAGCACTAATATTAATGATAAAAATGATGATGTTGGGTCACATGGAGAGGAATAATGTCAGATGTTAAAAATTATATCAGGACTTGTCAACGAAATAAATTCAGGAATTGGAAATTTGAATGACCTTACCAACCAATCATACCAATTGGTAGCGTTGGATCTATTTGGACCATTACTCAGAAGGGTGGATGTATTCACCTATTGGTTATTGTAGATGTCTGGGACTCGGTGTTTTTCCATTCTTATTAGATGGCCCGCCCATTTAGGTCTCATAACACGAATAATATGTGACAAAGGTACATCATATAATGAATAGAATTCTTTATGTCTAATTCTCCATTCTCCTTATACACATACAGGTCCATAAATTCTCCTCAGAATTTACCTTTAAAAGAATCAATCTTGTCCACGACTTACTTTGAGATGTTCCACACTTTACTTCCATACATCAGGATACTGCGTATGAGAGTCTTATATAGCATTATCTTTAACCATTGGTTCACATACCTATTTCTGATAAGAGGCAATGTTGTAAAATATGATCTATTGGCAGTTCTACTTTCGTTTCTTCATTTTTGTTGGTTAAGTGTATACCAAAGTATTTGAAGTCCTTTACTATCTCCTCTTTTGTTCCTTCTGGAACCAGCTGTTCCAGTGTTTATCTCATTCTCTGAGCCTGCGCCATTACTTTCATCTTTGGTTCATTGACTTTAAGGCCAATCTCCTTACATGCACTACTCAATTCTTCATATACTTGGTTAACTGTTCCAGTTGTTCATCCCACCACATTAATGTCGTCCTGTTTTATGCAGGAGGTTTTCAATGGTGTGACAGTTTTCTGATTGTTCAGACACAAATTTGAGGTTCTCTTTCAGAGTTCCGTGGATTTGGTTTTTTATAACCTTCTGAATAACTTTAGACCCTCTTATCATTGGGCCAAACTTGAGGTGTGACTGTATTTTACAAGAAAGACCTCACGTTTTTAGTGCCCTCTTCTTGTCTTGTTTCTCAACAGCATTAGTTCATGTGGCATCGTCACGACCATTAACTATTATGCGTCCTCCGCATCGTCCACGTGGTCTGGTGATTTCTCTAAAAAACCTAGTACAACTTTTCTCAACTTTGGAGAAATTACTAATTAGTCAGCTCCCTCTTTGTCAGTGATTAATAAATCAATTTTGAACTGATCTTGCCTCTGAGAGTGCAATCTCCCCCTTCAACGGTCCAGACACTTCTGTTGGTCGTCCCAAACTTAATCGTCGTTCCTGAGACTGATAAGTACTCTTCTATCTTCAACTTCGATCCAATCACAACAGTCTTCATATTTCAGGCTAGGCTCACTTTCTGCTCAACACCAAATATGCTGCTCGCCTCACTCCATGTACAGTCCTCTGTATATCAACAATTACTGCATACATGTTACTACTACTACTAATAAAATACTAACAATTATATAATTATATATTCTGATTATTTAAGATAAATCTAATAAATAAAGCAGAGTGTTTGTATGTTTGTATATTTGTATATCTGTTTGTTTGTTTGTATGTTCCTTATACAAATCTACACCGGTGGATCAAATTTCACCAAATTTCGTACACATGTTCTTTGAGACCAAGAAACAAACACTGTCGGGGTGAGACGCGTCTACCACCCCCATAAGCGGGGGTGGACGGGGTGGAAATATTTAAACATGCTAAAACAGTCGATATTTCGATCGGATAAATATTTTAAGGAGTCAAAGATATTGATAGTGTTTCTACCGACTGTCGGGGTGAGACGCGTCTACCACACCAAGAAGCGTGGGTGGACGGGGTGGAAATATTTCAATATGTTAAAACAGCCAATCTTTTAGTCGGATAATAATTTTTAGGGGTCCAAGATATTGATAGTGTTTCTACCGATGTTATCTGAATATAATTTTCATCCTCTACACCATGGGGAAAGAGCACCCTTAGCGTTTGGGGTGGAGAATACAAATCTATACCGGTGGAGCCAATTTCACCAAATTTCGTACACGTGTTCTTTACGACCAGCAAACAAACACTGTTGGGGTGAGGCCCGTGTACCACCCCCAAAAGCGGGGGTGGACGGTAATGGAAATACTTAAACATGCTAAAAGAGCCGATATTAGAGTTGGATAAAATATTTTTAGTGGTCAAAGATATTGATAGTGTTTCTACCGATGTTATCTGAATATAATTTTTATCCCCTACACCCTGAGAAAAGGGCATTCTTATGGTTTGGGGTGGAGATGCGTTACAAGAAAATAACGCGAATTCCAACGAGATTGGAGTCAAATCGAAGGGTATGGATGTCACTGAGTTTAGTTATGATATTCATTTTGGCATTTATCCCTCAGATGCCGTGGTAGTGGGGTGGAAATTTTGGAACATGCAAACACGGCAGATATTAGCGTTGAAGCAATATTTTTCAGGGTTAATTATATTGATTGTATTTCTACTGATGTTTTTTGTGTATAATATCAACTTCTTTCGGTATGCGAGGGGAGCACCCTTATGTGTGGGGTGGAGGGACGTTTCATATAATTTAAGCCAAATCAACCGAGGTTCGAGTCAAATCGGGGTTTTGGATGTCGCTGAGACTATTTATAACAAACTGAGAAACTCACAGGGGTTGGTGGGAATTGGCGGTGATGGCGGGGAAATAAATTCTCTAACATGGTAATCGACCGATTTTTGCGTCGAATCAATATAATTCGGGATCAATAGCATTCATAAAATTTCACTACATGTGATCTGTGTATAATTTCAACTTCTTTTAGGGATGGGACTGGTGCACTCTTAAGGGTTGGGGGTGGGGTGGCATTACATTAAATTACGCCAACACATTCGAGTTTCGAGACTAATCCGGGGTTATATTTTTCACTGTGTTTAATTACGACATTTAACTTACAGTTTAACTGCCCCAAGCGGGGATAGATGGGGGTTGAAATTTTCAATCATGTTAAACAGTCGATATTTGCGCCGAATAAATATTTTTCTGGTTCACTGATATTTATTATGTTTCTCTACATGTATTTAATATAACCTCTTTCGGAATTTGGAGTGGAGCACTGTTAATGGTGGGGGTGGAGAGTATTTATATAATAATAACGCAAACACAATCGAGATTGGACTCAAATCCAGAGTTATGGTTGTCAGTGAGTTTAAGTATGATATTCAAGTTACCGTTTAAGTCCCCCAAGCGGGGGTAGTTGGGGGTGTAAACCTTCAAACATGCTAACAAGGCCGATATTGGAGTCGGATAAATACTTTTCGGGTAAAAGTGATTAATTCAAAGTGTTTGTACCAATGTATGTCAGTAAAATTTCAACATTTTACGGCATGAGAAAAAGAACTCTAGCAGTGAGGGTGGAGGTATGTTACAAGTAAATAACTCAAATACAACCAAGACTGGAGTCAAAACCAAAGTTATGGATAACGCTGAGTTTAATTATGACATTAAAGTAACAATTAACATCCAAGGGACGAGGGCGGTTGGGGGAGGAAATTGTCAAACATGTTAATCTACCGATTTTTGCAACGACTAAATATTTTTAGGGATCATTGAAATTCATAAAATTTCTGTACATGTTCTCTTAGTATAACTTCAACCCCTTTCGGGCTTATCAGTAGAGCACTTTTAGGGGTGGGGTGGAGGAACGCTACAATAAAATAACGCGAATACAACCAAAATTGGTTCAAATCCAATGTTATGGATGTCACCGAGTTCAATTATAGCATTCAATTGGTCATTTAACATCCAGGAGCGGAAGTGGATGGGGAGGAAATTTTCTAACATAATAAACGATCGATATTTGTGTTAAATAACTAATTGTCGAGGTCAATGACATTGATAATATATCTACCAATGTTGTTTGTAAAATTTAACCCCTTTCGGCATGAGAGGGAAGCACACTTAGGGGACGGGGTGGAAACATTCAAACATGCTAAAACAGACAATCTAAGCAACCCGCGGGGGTGGTCTGAGGTGGGAGAAGTTGGGCGGAGGTGGGGAAGGAGTAGAAATTTTAAAATAAGTAAAGTTCCGAATTTCGCGTCGAATAAATATATTCTGGGAACAATTACAGTATTAAAATTTCACTAAACGTTCTCCGTGTTTAATTTGAACCCATTTCGGAAGTTGGGAGTGTGCTCAATTTAGGCGTGGGGGACAGCAGGAGTTAAAAATAAATAACGCGGTTATAACCGAGATTAGAGTCAAATACAGGGTTATGAATTTCGCTGAGTTTAATTATGACATTTAAATGTTCATTTAACTCCGACGGGTGGCGATGGTCGGGAGTGGAATTATTGAAACAAGAAATCGCGACCGATATTAGAGTTGAATAATATTTTTCAGGGTTAATTGGATTTATCGTTTTTTAAGCACTCTTGCGCCATGAGGGAGGAGCATGGTAACGGGTGGTGATGGATTTGGACTCATAAAAAAATAACGTGAGAAAACCCGAGATTCGAGTCAAATCGAAGGTAATGGATGTCGTTTATTTTATTTCTGACAATCTGGACAACGCGCGAGGAGTAGGCTAGGGTAGGAGGACTTGCAGGGAAGTGGGCGAAGGTTAGAATTTTTAAAAATATGTTGAGCGATAGTTTTTTGCGTCGAATAAATATATTTCGGGATCAATGAAATTAATAAAATTTCGTTATATGTTCTCCGTGTTTAATTTCATCCCCTTTCGGGATTGGGAGGGGAGCTCCCCTTAGAGTGGGTTAGAGTGGAGTGGCATTACATAAAAATAACGCAAAAGCAATCGAGATTGGACTCGAATCAAAGATTATTGATGTCACTGAGTTTGATTATGACATTCGACTGGCGGTTTAATCCCCCGGGTCAGAATGGACGGGGTGAAATTTTTCAAACATGTTAAATCTTCGATATTAGCGTCGAATAAATAAATGCCAGGGCCATTGACGTATATAGTATTTACACCGATGTTGTTTGTAGGCATGATAGAAGTGTCATGATAGGGGTGTGGGTGGAGGGGATTGACTAGAAAATAACGCGAAAACAACCGTGATTCGAGTCAAAAAGAAGGTAATGGATGTCGCTGAATTTATTTACGACAATCTGGACAACGCGCGGGGTGGGCTGGGATGGGATGAGTTGTGCGGAGGTGTAAATTATAAAACAAGTTGACCGGCCGTTTTTTGCGTCGATTAAATATATTTCTGGATCAATTAGATTAATAAAATTTCTCTACATTTTGCGCGTGTATAATTTCAACATCTTTCGGGATTGGGAATGGAGCCCCCCTAAGGATGGGGGTGGAGTGGAATTACATTATAATGATGCATAAACAATCGACATTGGAGTAGAATCCACGGTCATGGATATCAATGAGTTAAATTTGTACATTCAACTAACCATTTAACTCCCCCAAAGGAAGGGTTGGCGGGGGTGTAAATTTTTTTAAACATGTTAAACGGTCGATTTTTGTAGCGAATAAATATTTGTGGGGGACAAAGTCATTGATAAGATTTCGTCCGATTTTGCTTTTAATTTGACACAGTGAAATATCACAATTACGGTTGGGTGTGGAGGGGCGTCAAGAGAAATAACGTGAATAAATCCCAGATTTGAGATATAGGTGAATGTATTTATGAAAACGTGGGAAATTCACAGGGGTTGGCGGTGGTGTGCGGGGGTGTGAGGGGCTTGGCGGAGTTGTGTGTGGGAATATATTTTCAAACATGTTAACCGGCAGATTTTTTCTTCGAATAAATATATTTGGGCATCAATGAGATACGTAAAATTTTTTTACATGTTGTCTGTGTATAATTTCAACCCCTTTCTGGATTTTTAGGGGTACACCCTTAAGGGTGGGTGTGAAGTGGCATTACATAAAAAGAAAGCAAAAACTATCAAGATTGGAGTTGAATCCGGGGTTATAGTTGTCACTGAATTTAATTACGACATTAATTTTCAGACAATGTAATCGGCCGATTTTTGCGTGGAATAAATACTTTTTGATTATCGCACATTTGTGGGGGTGGTCATCTTCTAACATGTAAAAACGGCCGATATATTTGTACAATGACAACAACCCCCTTCGGCATGCGAGGTGAGAACATTTAGGGATAGAGTTCTTGGAGCGTTATATAATAACAGCACTAAAGCAACCAAAATTGGAGTCTTATGGATGGTTATAGATAAATGACATCTCGGGCAACGCCGGACACCCAGCTAGTTATAAATAAACGAAAGCCTATTGAAGTCAGAAAAATATTTTTAATAAAAATTATACTACTTTTCGTCGCTAATGAGCGATTTCTTCAGGTGAGAGACGTTTTACACTACATAACCAAACAAATACAATAATTAAAATAAATTTTTATGAAAGATATAACAAATAAAATATATTTCGTTAATTACACATTTTGCTACAGCTGACAGCTGTGGCCTATTCACAATTCAAACAAAAACGACCAGTAAAAACTCAGTTACACTATTGAGTTTGGTTTATAACAATATGTAAATTAAAGAATTACTAAAACAAAGTGTCTTATGACACTAGTGATCTATTCACAAAAAATGAATACAAAATTGCTGTAAACGTTTGCAGAATGTGAATGACTTACTTGAATTTTAGTTAAATACATGACAATAATATTAACGAAATTTAAGTTAACGATTAAGTCAAGCGTGGTCATTAATTGCTTGGAAAGAGTTACACATTGTTGGATAAACAGTTATATCCATATGGAACTGAGTACGTTAATGAGGTCGCATAACAATAAATATATATTAGTTGTTCTAATGCTTCAGGATTAGCTTATATCAGAAGTAATTGGTAATTTCATAGAAGTTGAATACATACTTTATTGTTCCGAAGAATAAAAACACCGCTCACTGTTATTTGCATAGAACAGATAGTATCATATTCCTTGAAAGTGAGGCATTGTTTGTGTCTGATTAATGGTCTGGACCGTCGGAGGGCATTTTTGTAATGTGTTTACTTAGAATTCGTCTTGACAATTCAGAGCAATGCACGTGCGGGTGGCCTGTCGCAAACTAAATCTGTTAAGTGAGGCATTGTTTCTGATTAATGGCCTGGACGGTTCAAAGGATAGTTTGTAATGTTGTTTACTTAGGATTGGTCTTGAGAATCGGAGCAATGCACGTGCGGGTGGCCTGTCGCAAACTAAATCTGTTAAGTGAGGCATTGTTTCTGATTAATAGCCTGGATGGTTGAAAGGACAGTTTGTAATGTTGTTTATTTAGGACAGAGTAGGACTGAGTATTTCTTCGTTTTGAAAAGCTGGGTGTGTGGGGGTGCAAAGACAGATAGTCTTACCCAAAGTAATTACGGGTCCTGTCTCGATGGTCGGCTTTGTGACATGACAGAGTAGCTAGCTAGCTATTTGCTAACTACGGAACTGCAGCTGCATAATATAAATTCTAGGGATAATGGAGGAAACTGTCAACGGGCAGTTGCGACGTAGTTTTGGAACAAAGGAAAAAGGAAGAGACTGGGGTATATAAGCGGATGATAAGCTTTTGAGCAGTTAGTTGGAGTTGGGGAAGCGTACGGCGAGCACCGAGACTGGAGGATTTTATAGTTAGTTATTCTGCGACCACCGAAGAATGACTAAGACAGACATCGTTTAAGAGAGGAGAATGTTTTATAAGTTGCAGTCTGCGAGAGAAAAATCAAAATATTCAACGATAAACATTTTTGTATGCTGAAATCTAATCTAGTCTAACCACAAAATTAGACCACTGTCTTCGATTGTAGGAAACCTAGACACTGCATCCAGCGTCGAGTAGTTTTCAACACGAGCAAGTGATATGTCCTTCACGAACGGAGAACCAGCTTTCGTCAAACCAACAGTGTGTGTTAGAATCAGTGTTTAAAACGTCCAGTATATAAAGTGCGTGTGTACGAACGAGCCAAATTTTCCTGAGTAATCGTAAGTTGAAATTTCATGGTATTAATATGTGTAAACCGAATTAAAAGATACAGTCAGATATCGTTCTTTTCTTTTGTGTTAATAAAATAAACTCTTTAAATTTAAAATCAATCTTGTAGAATAAGTTCGTCGTTAATTAATTTCGTCTATGTCTAGACGATTAAATATTTCTTTTTAATTTAAAGCTAAATTTTGTTTCTTTGATTATTTAAATGTTCTGTCCGTTATCAAACCCAGTAAAGACCTTTGAGAGAATGAGATCTTTTTTTTATAATTTTAAATTGTATAAATTGCTAATTTTTGATAAAAACATTATTTGTTGTTGATAAATATTAATCTTTTTATTTGGACAGCTGTATAATTATTACATTTTGGCTACCACAACGTGGGGCAAATTAATAGGTAAACGTTTGTATTTTACAATATAATATTTTATTTACAGATAATTTTTCTCTTTGATTATTAATACTAGTATAAAGATGTGTATCTTAATTATGTTACAATTCGATTTCAGATGCAAGCTTTTATATCGAAAATACGAAACTTTTCATCGTTGATCAACAAAGCTCTTTTTGAACATTTAACACCATCTATTTCTGGCAAGGTATATAATATTGTGAATCCTTATGATAGTAGCACAATTACAACTGTACCTGATATGGATCAGAGAGACACTATAAATGCTGTATCTGTTGCAAATGCTATCTTCTCTGAATGGAAGACCACCACAGCAATGGTAGGAATAAATTTATTTAATATAAAAGTAATCATTTTCAGTTTTCCTGATGTTGATAAATTATTAAAAACTTTTCAAATCAATATTATTATTTGTGGCAATCTCAAAGATAAATAAAACACTGCATTAAGATATTTTTACAGTAAAAAATGTTCAGACTTCCAGCCCGGCCGTGCAACGTTAAACATCTAACCTTGCAACTTGCCGAGCACGCTCTTGTTTACATACTGCTACCGGTTATAGACTGCGACCCAGGCCGCTTAAACCGCACGCTATCGGACCCGGTAATCATCGTTTTTCATCGCAGAAGAAACCTATCAGAAATCTTTACAAATTATCGAGAATCACAACTCCTACATCCAAGGGGTCACCCCACACGACAAAGCATCGAGTCTACACAATCTAAATGGACGTCGTAGACGACGTCACAGAAGATCAACACGCAACCTCGTCCCACAACATCTTAAAACTCCAATCTGCAAACAGAAAATCAGCTGCCCATCCAGAATCCGCACAGCAACAACTACTACCCAACCAAATGGAAACATGCTACCATAATCATGTTACTGAAAACCAACAATCCAAAATCCCACCCTGAAAATTACCGACCAATAAGTCTCTTTCCTACAATCTCCAAACTATTTGAAAAATTACTTCTCCCTCATTTAATCAACCAACTCTCCTTCCTAGTTCCTGACACACAATACGGTTTTCGCCCAAAACAATCCTGCTGCCATCAATTATACTCCCTCTACAACCTCATAAACAACTCCTTCGAACAACGTAAATCCTGTATCACCACTTTTATTGACGTAGAAAAAGCATTCGACAAAATTCATCACCCTTCCCTTCTCTCAAAAATCAAAGATTAGTTAAATGACACCCATTATAGAATACTCCTTAACTACCTCTCCAACAGAACCTTCTCCATCAAAATAAATAACCACATCTCTCAACCCCACCCCATCGCTGCAGGAATCCCCCAAGGAAACATCATTGCCCCTTCATATACAACATCTTCTCCCACGATATTCCTCAACATCCCGCCACAAGCACAATCTTTTTCGCAGACGACATCGCCATCTCCTACCAAACCTCCTCTCTCACCACAATTATCCAACCTCTCCAGTCAGCGCTCAGCCACCTAGATCACTGGTCCAAACAATGGCGAATCAGCATAAATTCCACCAAATCAGTAACCGTCCCATTCACACTATCCAAAAATCCTCCTCCGCACATCCCCCTCTATCTAAACAACGCCGAAATACCCACAGAAACAGAAACCACCTACCTAGGACTCCTCTTTGATTCAAAACTCTCTTGGAAACCCCACATTTAACACCTCCTCTCTAAAATTAACCTTAAATTCATAACTTTATATCCTCTCCTAAACAGAAAATCCCCACTCCGCACAAAACACCTAGTATATCTGTCTATAATTCAACCCACCTGGTCCTACGCCTCATCCATATGGGGAGCAACAGTCAAAACCCATTCAGCCAAAATCCAAACCAAACAAAACATAATCCTTCGCACCATCACTAACTCTCCCTGGTACCTCAGAAATTCCATAATCCACCACAACATTAAACTTCCCCAAGTCAACTCAATAATCACCAAATCCATAACCTCATTAATCAGAAGCACCTTCAACCATCCTAACACCATGATCCAATAATTGCATTGCAGTCCTCCCCCACCCCCACACGCACGTCGCCTCAAGAGAAAACGCCCTATCGACTTCATCCTTCTCCCAGAACACTCTGGCACCTCCTAAACCACCCCATCCTCATACCCACAGACCCCACCCACCCATTCCATCCATCCCATCAAATTCAACATCACCAGCGATCCCTCATAACTCAACAATGTATGCCCCTCAGACACCCAAATTAAAATACAAGAAAAAATTTGCAAAATTATGTTAATTGCTGGATTAAATTAAGTGCCAAGTTCCCAGGTTAATTATATACATAATTTTAATTGTATATACTCTAATACTTTATGTAACAGCAAATAATCATAAGATAAAAGTTTTGTCTAATAAAAAAAAACAATGTTCAATGTACTATATAAATAAATATTAACAAATATTTTATTAAAACCATAAAATGAACTGCAGCATGCAAACAATAGCTATAAGAAGTTTTGTAGATTACACAACAATATTAATAATTTGTATTTGGTAGTTGGTTACCAACTAAGACATGCAAACAAGGTGTCCCAATTTGAGGATTAACCTTTTAAATTGGAGCAAACATTCTACCAACTGTGTATTATAAATTTGATATAGAGGATGAGATCAAGGTTTATCTTAAAGTTGTAGTCTCCATTTAGAGGTAACTTAGACATTTTTTGGGCTGTCCTTTCTTTAGAAAAGTAGTCAGTCCACTTCATTCAACTTCAAACTGGCATGTGTCGATTGTAGGCTGTTGTATATACTGTTATATTGCAGGGACCCACACACAATAAAGTTTATGAACTTTTGGACAAGTTCTGGCAAATATAGAAGGAGAAAAAAACATGTAAAATATATACAACAACCAACACTCACAAGTTGTTCATGTTGAAACTTATGAATTGAGGAATGTGAGAAATCAAAAATAATCCTGGTATTTGAATAAAATTGCCAGAATGTTATGATAAATAGTTCATGCCTGCCAAATCTTTAGTGCTTCATTTGCAATCAAATGCAGTGGATCCACTTTCTGTGAAGGATTTTGCAGGATTGCAAACATGGAAGCAGGTCAATGGGAGGATGGTAATGTAGTTTTGGTGGGAGAGTGTGAGAGTGGAGTGTTTAAGGGTGGGTGAGGAGGTTTGGAGGATGTCTGAACACAATTCTTGGAGAGTATATGTGAAGATGTTGTTTATGTCTGGGTTGGATTCATTCTGATGTAGACAAAGTGGAGAATGGAGTTGAGTTCTGATAGAGAGTTAAGTAAAATGGAATGGACAAATCCTAAAGAGAAATTCATTATTGCATGACATCATGTTGGGCACATGGATGGAGTTCCATACATGGAAAAAGAAGAGTGCAGTTGCTAGATTACTTGAAAGGAGAAAGTAGAATATATTAAAGTATGAAGGAAGAAGCTCGGTCAGGGCAAGGTGGAGAAAGAGATTTACAAGCCCAAATTCTAGGACCTAGCAGTAGTCATAAAACTTAAAAGTAATAATAGTAATAAGTGTAAAAAATATTCTGGTGGTAAGGGGATAGTTGGACAATGTTTTAGGATATCTATAGGGTTTTTTTTATCTATAAAGTAATTGAGGATTTGATTGATGTGGGTGGCTATCCTACGATTGGTGTAAGTGGCTAGACTATTCTATGTGCAGAAAATGTGAGCTCCCTTAAGGACTATTTCAATAGACAACCAACTGAGTGACTTGTTTTCCTGGAAAATTAAAATGTTGAGTTTTCAGAATGCTCCATGGGTTCATCAACTGAGGGGGTTTTATTTCATAAATTACAATTTGGAAATCTTCACTTTTTACTACTCAATATCATATACCTAATATCTTTAAATTTGGCATTATGACTTCTCAAAAGTTCTATTCATAGACAATATTATTTGTAATGAGTTACTAACCAAAAAACACATGATGAAGAACTGTATTTCCAGAGTAAAAAATATGATCATTATAGGTATGCATGTAAATTTTATTGTTAAAACAATATTTTTTGGCAAATCTCAGTGAAGGAGAATTTGAGACTATACACATTATGAGATTCAAAACTTTAGAATGAATTTCTTTTATCTGTACTGGAATTAATACTTCACATTAATAATAATATTCATTTGATCAACTAAAGAGTGTGTAATTAAAATATGTTTTCACTTAATTGTAGTTTCAATAATTGTGTGTTTGTAGTCACACATATTTGAAAATTACATATAATTATATTGCTTACTTGATTATCTGCTGCCATTGAAAGTTAATCATTTTAATCTTAATTACCAAAAATATATATGACAGTAAATATTATATTTTAAACTAATTTTAACTTTTATATCACTACTGTAACTTTTTTATTTACATTTAGCAAAGATCATCACTCTTAGAAAAATGGCATGACAACTTAGTAAATCAAAAACAGCATTTGGCACAAATAATTACTGCTGAAGTTGGAAAACCAATACAAGAGTCTCTTCAAGAAGTTGATTATGGAAATTCTTATGTGAAGTGGTTTTCAGAAGAATCAAGAAGAATAAGAGTAAGCCATATTGTAACACTAGTATACCTTTAAAAGTTTGTCATTTTACTAAAATAAGTGTGTTGCATAGTAAGAAAAGCAAAGAATTAAAAATATTGTTATTTTTGACAAACAACACTCTTAAAGCTGGCATGATATTTTCATTGCATTATTTTTTTGGAGGTGGTATTAACAATTTTCATAAATAATAATGTTTTTATTTCCAGTCATCGTAAAATACAATATGGGTTACAAAAGTCTTTACATAACTAATTATAATGTCATAAAGTCATACTTAGTTATGTAGTATTAAATAACTATTTACAGGTTAATAAAACTTAACTAATAAAATTATTTAATTTCCACGAAATGGTGAGTAAAAAGGAAACTATGATGTATTCATATTAAAATAATATGACTTGTTTATGTTCCTATAGTGCGTTATTGTGGATAGGCGTCTCTTTCTTTGATTTATGCTGATATTTTAGTCAGTTTGTTTAATCGCGTGAGTAACCATGTTTTTGCTGATTCTTCCACCATCAGCAGAAAATACCGTTTGGTGCCAGTCCAACTGGGGTTTATAACTGTACCCCATTGCTAAAAGCTGGGTTTTTCCATGGCGAAAAACAGTAGGTGCAGAGGGGTTTCAAGCTGATGAAATTTACGACGTCAGATTGCCTAGGACTTGTGATTGGTCCAAAACCAATTAAAAAGACCAATAGGAAGATAGTTTGACACACAGGTTGCTAGAAGTGGATGCCTGGATGGCATTCTGACTGGAGATGTGGTAGTGAGCAGTTCTTGTTTTTGGACTGTGCAAGAATTGATCAGCTCAACGAGATTCCACAGGGGTACATAGTCCATGACCAGCAGCGAGGGTTGTCACTGTGTTGCTGAGACCCCAGTCTGGTAACCAGAATCCGTTTTCTCAGGCCTAGTTTGCCAACACCTGGGTTTTCATGACTGTCTAGTTATGGCAAAATTTTATAATTGTATGTGTTTATTAGTTTCAATAAATTAATTTTGTATAGAATGGGTTGTTGTTTTCCCTACAGTACTTCCTCCAACTGCTGGTAAGCCTTTTCAAGAATTGGATCGCTGTAGACCTGCTACAGTGTGATTGCAGGGAGTGTGCCACATTACAAAGTTAATATTTACAAATGTCCTTACTAGTTAATGTGAATAATGATTGCATGTTGTAAAAAGTAGTTGGGGACATAACTAATCTGGTAGATAAATAGTTTTCTTAGATGAATATTCCCTTTTTTTAGCAGTCTATCCATATGTTTGACTACATCTGTTCCCCATATTCAATGCAATAATTAGTATGTGAAAATGCTATCACATTGTATATATTCACTAGATATTCTGGAGTTAAAAAATTAGACAATCTTTTCTAACATATAAATTTCTATTTATTTTACTGCGTTCAAGTCTATGTACTTTTCATAAACCAGTTTCAGTTTAAGGTACGTCAGCCGCTCTATGCCCATCTTTCCGATCTAATTGAATTGATTTAACAATGCCACATCAAGCATCCATTTGTGCCCAACCACCATGCAGTTCAGACCTACTTTCCTGAATAGGGGGCTCAGGCCCTCAAAAATTTGAAATATTATTTCATGCCAGCTGACTAAAATATTTACAGAACTGATTACAATTAAATAAGATTTATGTTATTTAAAAGTATTTCTTTACAACTACATATATTTGATTCTGGTGGTTAGTATCAATTTTTAAATTTATTGTTGTAGTGTTTGATCAAACTTACAGCATTACACTAATCAGTCTTTCACAATATTTATTTTCTTCATATAAAATTTTCATTGTGTTGATGAATTATTCAGTACTGAATAATTTTGAAAGTTACATTTAGGGTTATGTATGTGTTCTTCAATCTTGCATTGAACACTCACTGAGTTTGACCAATATAACAAGTGTTATAGTCAAAACTTATAAATGATATTGTGATTATCCAAATTGTATCTTTAATGATTTTTAAAACTCTAATTATTTAATAACTCAGTCAATTTATGTTGGATATATAAATTATGACCTGTATATGTGCTCATGTTCAGTAGCACACAAATAAATATAGGAAGAATTTATTTTTCTTAATGCTGAGAGTCATAATAATAATTGTCTTAACAGTGTTATTCCATGCTTAATTTCACACTAATGCAGTCAGCAGCCTATCTCTGTTCTGAGCACATAAAATCAATCAGGAATGAGAAATACACATGCATAGTATTCTCTTTCAACCCCCTGCATTTTCCTAATAAAGATACACAAACTACTTTCTTTCTTGCTCATTGTAGATTTGGACTTACAATACTGCCAATCTGAGTGGATTTTACCTAAAACTAACTATATTTCTAAGGAAAATACTTAAGTGCTACAAAGGCAGTGAACTGGGTGCTAAATTTTTCTGCTTTTAAAAATTACTAACTATAGATGGAATTAGAAATGTAACATATTACATGTTGGTTCAGAGTGGTAAAGCAGTTGTTGAAGTATTATTAGTATGGAGTTATCTTCATAAAAATTGTTTTGTTACTAGGGGTGACTTGTCCACACCATAAGTATCTCAAACAAATTGAATTGGGCTGGATTCCAAATGTTTAATTTTTTTGTGTGCTTTACCTATATTTATCAGTTGAAATTGTGATAGAAAAGTGGAGCCATACAAAGTGTAAATTTAATCTTTCATTTGTTAATATTGTTCAAATTTTATTACTTCTTTAGAAGAAATGTTGACTAAATTGAGAATATTAAATATAGCTTTATTTGATCTCCTATGAACAATTAATTTCCTACATGCTTGATGTGCCAAAAATCATTTGACTAAAGTATATAATGACAAAGAGAATAAAGAATTGTTCTATTTTCTAACACCACAAGATAATTATTTTAAACATCTAACTATATCAAATATTTTTCATTGTCCACTAAACAAGATAATGTTGGATTACAAGCTTCGTACAATATTTAATTATTAATCACAAAACAAAGAAAATGACCAAAATTAGTAAGGAATTAAACTTACTGGCAGCAAAATAAGTAATGAAGACCATGTTTCACAGGTCAATGACATATCATTAGGAAAATTACTTTGATCAGCAATTCAATTCAAAGAAGAATTGAAGAAATGGCTGAAAACATTGAAAAATCATTGTGTGACTATTTTTGCGTACTTGTCAATTTTCCATTCAACTCTATGAACTCAACTCTCTGTAATAATATAGCACTACTCTTTCTTATTATTCATAAAAGACTAAAAAGTTTGTCCAGAATAATTTGTCTGAATTTCGTATTATATACATACATATGTAATGTGTGAGCTTTCATTCATTGCTTTTAATTTTAATCAGAGAGAATTTGATTTTAACTTTATGCATTGGGCAAATTTAGTAAAAGCCCTTAGGGAATTGTTTTTTACTTCTGGCGGTGCAACAAAGGAGGTGAAGTGAAGAACACCAGGTACTACTGTCTGGAGATTTTTGGAAAAATCCAAAATTATTTTGTATGTTCAAACATGGCCTGCTGTCTCACTCAATACCCCCCACCCACTCCCTACTCCAGACAATAATGCTGGAAAAGGAGGTTTAGTGGAGCATGGGTTGGTGAATGACATCACATGGGCTAGACAACCAATCAATGGAAAATAGAGGAAGAGGAATGATAAACAGAATGGTTGAAAAAGGGGATTTGGTCCAAAGGACGGTGTAGAGAGTGGTTGGAGAAGTGGAACAGAGAAAAGGAAGAAGAAAAGAACCTCATAGCGTACATTTCATGAGCAGCAGGTCAAGAGGAATCCATCGGGCAGCCAGTAACGAAATCCTGGGAAAGGATAATTGCTCTACCTGATTGCAGGAATTAAGTAGATTAAAGTACATCATTCTCTGCTATGTGAAAAACATGAAATAACACCCTCAGAGGGTAGATTGTATTTGCCATGTCTTTCTTTCAAAGGCTGAGCAAAAGTGTTCATACATACGTTTATAATATATGTTTTACTCAAATTCATTTGTGAATTATATCATGAACTTGAACAATTTATTCACTGACGTCCATACCCTTCTAATTAATGCAATTAATTGACATAGACTAAAATAAAATTAATATGCATTACAACACACACTGTGTGACCAGCCAGCCAGCATGACGTTAAGTACTTAAAGAGGGCATTGTATTGCATAAAATATTTTTCTAAATAAAATTTGGTCCCAAGAGGTCACAGAGTGAGAGTGTCAAAGAAATGATGTCAATTTTAGAGAACCTCTGAATATTATTGCAGAGTTTGATCCAAATATGATATTTGCAGCAAAATCCAAGTTCAACTACATATCTTTCACCAAAGATACAAAATTAATGTATCCAGTTTCCAGCAGTTACAATTTGAGAAAAACTTGTGTATGATATGCCGAATACTATGGTATTATGTTTGATTCAACAAGCTATCTTGAATATTTTTTTAAAAAAAGACTTTAATGGGAAAGATTAAAAACTACTTTGTGTGTATCAGTGAAGCCAGTTAGGAACACGTTGATGTGCCAGAGTAGAAGCTGTTAAACCTCAAAACTCAAAAACTTAGTAAAAGAATTTTAAAATATTGCAACTGATTATGATGAAAATACAGAAACTAGAAGCAAAGTATCAAATCTTAGAGTTTTTTATTCTTCTTTGGTTCCAGAATACTGTACTTTCCAAGATTGTCTGAATTCAGAAAAGACTTCAGTATCACACCATGAATTTCCACAATTCTACTCAATATTCAGGCTTTACAAGAGTATTTCCTAAAAAAAATCTATTCAAGAAGTAAAGGAACTGTGTAATTCTTGTGACGTCCAAGTTAAGAGATAACAGATGGATAATACCTGGAGAAATTGCAGAGAATGTGGTTCTCACAACACAACTGTTGAAAAGTATTATGGATAAAATAAACAAGGAAATTGGAGACAGATTTATCAGCATGAAGAAGCTTGACTGAGGTATGGCTTTCTTTTAGATATTAATGAACTAATTTCTACAAGCCACAGAAATATCTTGAAACAGAGTTGCATTTTCTTGGGAAAATTTTGCAATACAACCTTGGATGGCTCAGAGATGTGTACTGAATTGCAATTTGCAATGAACATTTTATTTTTAAAGGACATACAAATAAAACTATAAGTTGTTTTGCGGTAAAGTACTAAGGCTCTTAGAAAAATGGTAAATTTAGTTCTAATAAAAAAATAAGTTATTGAAAGTCAAAGTACAAAACTGACCCAAGTATGGGCACTTGATGGTACTGAAGGAAGAAAAATATTCTGTTATTATTATAATAAATGTATTATTGAAGTGATTTACACTCTCATCATTACTCAAATAGAACAATATGGCCCTCGGGGGACTTCTGATTTTGACTTCCTGACTTCGGTGGTTCGCTTGGTGGTGCCGGTGTGGTATTTGCAAACACTGATTCATTGTCTTTAGCCAATATTCTGAATCACAAATTTAAATTTCTGAAATTAACATTTTGTAAGACACAGATTATGTTTATTAAATTTTAAATAGTTTTTTTTATAAGGAACAGGTATTCCTGGTGTAGTTGCTGGATGAAGTTTTCTCGGGATTCAAACCGTGTAGCGTAGTTTAGTAAACACCACGGATGGGGCTATATAAACAGCCCTACCTACTTCGAACGGCACTTCACCTGAAAAAGATGGCGGTGCAAGCCATCGAAATGTTGTGTTTACTAAACTACGCTACCCAGTTGGAATCCCGAGAAAACTTCATCCAGTTTTTTTATATTGAATATGTATATGTATTGGGAAAGTCATTCATTCTCTAATGGCCTTTAAATATTTTCTCAATTTAACAATAACAGTAAAGGTATTTTAGCAGGTACTTTGATACCTCCATATTTTTAGCACATTCTTATGTGTTAGGTTATTGTAACTTGAAATATAGAATTATGCTATTCATAAACAAAATATAATATTTCCTAGTTGGTGAAACTTTCTTCCTTCCTGTCTCTGTGTAAACTATTGTTGACTAAATAATATTTATTATAGGGTGAAATAATAGAAAGTCCTGTATCAACTTCAGAATTTATACTAACTAAGGAGCCATTAGGAGTTGTTGCCTTGATTTCGCCAGTAAGTAATCGGTACCAATTTGAATCAATTTAATCCATTAAAATTAGTTTAATTGATTTAGATAACTCTATGCATACATAAAATATTAAAACTACTTTTGTTTTTTATATATTTTCTGTTGTATGTTTTTGATTTCCATTGTTGATGTAGTATAATCTTCATCACTACCACATACTCTGCCACCTTACCAATTTTTATAATTATTAGTTTAGTGTTATTTCAAGCCACAATTTTAGACAAATTTACATGGCCTCCCATATATAAAATTTAAGATTGAGTAACATTGTAAGATTTTACATGTTGTACAAAAAATAATTAATTAACAAACTACATTAATTGATTTTATAGCAAGATTTATAAGACATATTATATTTTATTTTCTTTGTTTATTAGTTTGACATCTTAGATAATACAAATATAATTAATGGTATGAAGCTAAAAATGTTGCAGCTATATTTTCAGTCGAAACTGGTATTGCTTTCATAATTTGTTTGATTCCTTATAGTTCACTTAATGTCTTACAGCAGGGGTGTTCAATAACAACTTTCCATAATAGAAGCAACACTTTTTATAATTGGTAGTGTTTAAAGACTATATGAAATATGAATCTGTCCATCTTGTATTGTGTTGGTGTACTTCAGAATACTTTTTCGTGTCACCACTAGAAGTTTTTTTTATTTAGTTTCATAAATATGACTGTTTCATAAATAAAAGTACACACAAGAGGTATAATTTTTTCATCTTTAAATAGAGACCCACATGGGTTTCTACAACTTACTGTACATAATGTTGATGGTTCTATTTTGAATTCTGAAGGTTTATATAGCCTCTGAAGTGTTTCCCTAAAAGATAATTCCATTTTTTATTTGTCCTTCCTTATTTGACTAAAAAGTACTGTCAGGAGATAACATAATTTACTTAATTTTACATTAAAATTTTTAATATGTAGACTATTTTCCAATTAATACACTCATCTAGATGGATCTCCAGGATCTAACAACTATTTGCTGATGAAATACATTCCGATTAAATTTATATTGGTGGCTTTTATGGATTCTTGTTTTGAATATTTTGAAAGTTTATTCCAATAGTCTTAATAATGTTCAAAATTTATTTTTTTCCTATGAGCCATGTTTTGACATTGTTATATCAATATTCTGTTGGGGAGTTCCATGCATTAGTATATTAGTATCATCAGCAAAGAGGCATTGTGTGCATTACTTAGTCGAGGAGGGAGATCATTAAAATCCAGTGTGCAATTTTACTGATTACTGTGAAATGAAAATTCATATTACTTAAATGCTATGCTGATTAAGCGTCCTTGATTCTGCCTATGTTAACATTGTGTGCATTAAATATTAACTCATATGTTAACTGAATTAGTTGTGTAGTGTACTTGTTTATATTAATATATGAGTAATTTATTGCCTTTTTGTTACCAAAATTGTTTTGAATGTAGTAAGTCTTAGATGAGTATAAAATGGGGTCATTTGGCTTCAGCAAGTCTTGTCTCAAGTGAATTAAATAACAATAGGTGGAGTTGTCTACAATCTTATCTTCTTCTTCTTATAAATAAAAATGAGTGTGAGTGTGTATGTATGTGTGCATGTTCCGCATACAAATCTACACCTGTGAAAAAAATTTCACCAAATTTCGTACACGTGTTCTTTGCGGCCAGGAGACAAACAATGAGACACGTCTGCAACACCCAGGAGCGGAGGTGGAAAATTTCATATATGCTAAAATGGCCGATATTCGAGCCAGATAAATATTTTTCAGTGTCAAAGAGATTAATAACATTTCTACCGATTTTATCTGAGTATAATTTCAACCCCTAACAGCATGGGAAAGAAGCACCCTTAGAGGTGGGGGTGGAGATGGAAAAAAACGGGAATCCAACCGAGATTGGAGTCAAATCCAAGGTTATGGATTTATGGTATTTAACCCCCAGGGCGGAGGTGGTCGGGATGGAAATTTTGAAATATGCCTACACGTTGAATACATATTTTTAGTGTTAACAATATTTTTTGTATTTCTACAGCTTTTGTTTGTGTATGATTTCAACAATTTTAGAATTAGAGGGGAGGAACTTTTAGGGGGGTGGAGGGACGTTTCGTAAAATTAACGCAAAAACAACCGCTATTCGAGGCAAATCGGGATTATGAATGTTGCTGAGACTATTTATGACAAACTGAGAAACGCACCGGGGTGGGTGCAAATTGGCGGTGATGAGACGGTGTAGGCGGGGAAAGAAATTTTCAAACATGCAAACTGACCGATTTTTGCATCGAATCAATATAATTCGGGATCAATGTCATTAATAAAATTTAACTTTATGTTCTCTATATGTTCAACCTGTTTCAGGCATGGGAGTGGTGCACCCTTAAGGATTAGGGCGGAGTGGCATTACATGAAAATAATGCAAACCGGGGTTATTGATCTCAGTGAGTTTAATTATTACATTCAACTAGGAATTAACCTCCCAGGGACGGGAGTGGTCTGAGGGGGCATCTTGTCAAACATGTTAATCTACCGATTTTTGCAACGACTAAATATTTTTCGGGAACAATAAAACTCGTAACATTTCTCTACGTGTTCTTTGAGTATAATTTCAGCCCCTTTCAGGCTTATCTGTTAAGCACCATTAGGGGTGGGGGTGGAAGAACGATAAAATAAAATAACGTGAATACAACCAAGATTGGATGTCGCCAATTTTAATTATGATATTCAATTGACATTTAACCCCAGAAGTGAGGGTGGAATTTTTTTAACATGTTAAACAGTCGATATTTGCATTAAATAATTTATTGTTGAGGTCAATGACATTGATAATCTATCTACAAATGTTGTTTGTAAAGTTTAAACCCTTTTGGCATGAGAGTGAAACACTTTGGGGAGGGGATGGAAACATTCAAACATGCTAAAACAGCCAATATTTAGGCAGATAAATATTTTTAGGTATCAAAGATATATATAGTGTTTCAACCAATGTTATCTGAGTATAATTTCAACCCCTTACAGCATAGGAAAGGAACACTCTTAGAGGTGATCGTTGACGGGCGTTACAAATAAATAACGCGAATAAAACCGAGATTACAGTCAAATCCAGGGTTCTTTATGTTGCAGAGTTTAATTATGCTATACAATTGACCATCTAACCCCCTTGGCCTGTTCTGAGAGTTGTATGATCCGGGGTCACAGACCTTGGGCATACGGAGTTGTTTGCTATTCCCATTGGAATAGTCGGCCAGCTGCCTCCTTAAGTGGTCGAGGCACAGAGAAGGGAATGCTGCATCCCCACAGCAAACTCCTCTCCTGCTATCGGAAGGGCGTGGGACAAGTACCCAATGTCCGACCTACCTGATGCATGTTTTTCTTGGGTTTGTTCTGCATTTCTTTTAGGCGAAAGCCGGGTAGGACCCTTAAACAATAGCCCGGAGGCCTTAGTTATCCTTGGCTACCTTCCTTCACCTTTCCGCATCCCCCCTTTCAAATCCCTTTCCTATTCTATAAGAGGGGAGTTGCTACTATGTGGATTACCCTATACATAGCCGGTCTACACACAAAAAAAAATGTTGACAATTGAATTTTATAAAGATAATCTCAACTTCAAAGTATTTTTTCAATGCAATATTAACGATATTCACAAACCCGAAATATGACGATTTATCTTTAATAAATGGTTACAATAATAACTTAATATATATATGACTTACAGTTCTCTGGTCCCAATTTTGAACTCGTTTAGAAACACTTACACACTTTACATTCTAAAACAGGCCATTCTTTTCACTGACTCTACACAGTACTGTTGTTTTAGCAAGTGTTGGATATATATCAATGACAAATATACTCCACAATAAGTTACCAACGTTATACTGTAATATTTCGATGACTGCTCCACTCTGCTTTAATTCAACAACTTTATTTTGCAATACTTTGACGACGTCTGGTATCTTTCTATATCAACCTCTCTCTGCTGTATTTCATCGATAACGACTTTATTCTGCAATGATTCACCAACTTTTATTTTACTATGTTCCACAACGGCTGGCCTCTGCCCAATTTCAACCACGACTTCCTAAACATTGCCTCCAGCGCGTCAACAGTCTGTACTACCTTAGAACTGTCATATTCTTGTCCATTCTTGTGTGTAATTTATGAGTTTTTGCTGCTAACAATTCAGGTCCAAAATTTCTTTAATTATTAAATCATAATTGCCTTTTAATTACCACAAAAAAAAACACACGCACGCACACACACACACACAGAGAGATATATATTGTAATACACCTCTTGATCATTGGTTTTAAATTTATTTTTGAAACTTTGTCGCTCCAAAATATAATAATCGACAAATCTTTAAATTTTTTGTTTCAAGTTATTACTCAAAATTTGTTTTTATATTAACAAATTGAAAATTAATTAATTTTCTCCCATTGAATACCCCATACTATAGATAAATTATGATTATAGGAATTTAAATTAAACAAGTTATTAAATTTTATAAAGAAAACATTTTTATTAATCAAGAATACAACTCAAGAAATCTCTGTATATTTTTATATTATTTTACAACAACAATTTAATTACACTAATAATCCAGTTACATTTTATAAATCAGACTCTATACCCCAGGGTCTTCACTGGCTTGATAAGGAAACGGAACACTAAAATTTACAATTTAAATAATGCAGTTAAAATAAAATGAAAACGAAATCTGACTCATTTCCCTTATTTAACAATTTACAGAATTTATCACTAAATGTCCACTTACAATTTTATTTGGGTTTTCAGGAACGCACTTCCTTCTACAATGCCCTTCTGTGCACAGACTTTCACACACACGCTTCACAGACACGTTCACTTTATCCTTTTGATATCCAGACTCCTGACTGCTTGCAAGGGCTAAAATGGTTTTTAGTTAGTCACGGCCACCATTCAATTTGACCGAATATTTTATCACCAGCGCCAAATGTTCAGTTGGTTTGAAATATTTTGAAATGCCCAATAATGTTTATCTCCAAGCTTTCTTCTTTACTCTCAGATGATCATTGATTAAATCCTTCTGCAAAGTCAGTAAATCAACATTTAGTTATACTTCAGCATCTATTTTCTATTTTCCACTGCTCCAGCTTCCACGTCCTTCTCGTTTGAGATCTTCAGTCCCACTAACTTTTCTATCCGTTTCCCCCTCTCCAGAATATTCCCTTTTTTTTCTCACAGTTTTTGTGTTCCCACGTTCGCCAAACAAACACCAACTGTTGGCTTTCTCTCGCTTAGAGAGCCACTCAATACTATTAAAATAAACATTTCCTTTTGATATAATTGGATGTCCACAAAACTTTTGTCATTATTCCTTTAGGGTTTTGTTCCGACGTCTGTCAAAACATTAGCTCTAAGAGTCTCTAAACGTCCAATTATAGTCCTCCCCTTTTCCGCTGTCCATAATTTTATTATTATCTTTTTTTTTATGATGTAAGCCACCCAAGAATCCCCAGTCTGGGTTGGTAAACAAATCTTATGAAATATGAACAAAAGTTACGTCCTTCTTAACTGGATATTACAATATACATACATATATATATATATATATATATATATATATATATATATATATATGTATGTATGTATATGTATATATATATATAAGTAATCTACACTGGTTTAGCAAATTTCTTACACGTGTTCTTTGCAACAAGGAAACAAACACTGTCGGGGTGAGACACGTCTACTAACCCAAGGAGCGGGGGTGGAAATATTAAAACATGTTAAAAGAGCCGATATTTGAGTCTGAAAAAATATTTTTAGTGTTAAAAGACATTGACAGTATTTTACTGATGTTATCTGACTATAATTTCAACCCCTTACATCATGGGAACGGTGCACCGTTAGTGTTCTGGGTGGACGCGCGTTATAATAAACTAACGCTAATACAATCGAGATTGGAGTCAAATCCAGTTTTATGGATGTAACTGAGTTTAATAATGCCATTCAATTGGCCATTTAACCATTTTATTTGTGTGGAATAAATAATTGTTGAGGTCAATGACGTTTATAATATATCTACCAAATTTTTTGTAAATATTTCAACCCCTTTAGGCATGAGACATAAACGCACATAGGGGTGGAGGGGGAATTATTCAAACATGGTAAAACTGCCTATATTTTATGCAGATAAATATTTTTAGGGATCAAAGAGATTGATAGTGTTTCAATCGATGTTATCTGAGTTTAATTTCAACTCTTTACCACATGGGAAAGGAGCACCCTTAGGGGTGGGCGTGGACGGGCCTTATAAATAAATAACTTGAATAAAACCGTAATTAGAGACAAATACTGGGTTATGAATGGCGGTAGTTTAATTGGACATTTCACGCCCAGGGATGGAACTTTGGAAACATGCAATCGAGGTCCATACTTGCTTTTAATAATTATTTTTAGCATTAATTAGATTGGTAGTATTTCTACAACTTTTTTTGTGTATAATTTTAACACCTTTCTGTATGGGAGGGTGGCACAGGTAGGTGTGGAGGGAAGGTACAAGAAAATAACGCGAAAACAACCGAGATTCGAGAAAATCGGAGTTACGGATGTTACCGAATTCATTTATGACAACCTGGGTAACGCGTAGACGCGAGCAAGGGAGGTGGGGCTGGGCGACCATGTGTGGGAGAGTGTAGAAATGTTAAAAAATGTGAACCGATCCATATTTGCGTAAAATAAATATTTAGGGGGGTTAAGGACACTAATAATATTTTTTAATATATTCAGTGTATAATTACAACCCCTATCGACTTGAGAGGAGAGAACTATGAAGGGTATGGTGGAATTGCATTACATAATAATAACGCAAAAAACCGATATAGAAATCAGATCCGGGGTTATGGATGCCGCTGAGATTAATTATGACATTCAACTTGGAGTTTAACCCCCATGGGTGGGGCTGAACAGAGGTAGAAATTTTCAAACATGTTAATCGGCCCACATTTTCGTCCAAAAAATATTTTTCGGTGTCATTTAAATTCATAATATTTCGGAATAGGAGAATAGGAATAGGGGAGCACGCTTAGGGGTGGTGTATGGTGTTGCGTTACATGAAAATAACGCAAATGGACCAAAATCGAATCGAAACGATATAACCGGCCGATTTTTGCGTGAATTTTTGTTTGTTTAACCCACTGTAGCGGGGGTAGAAATTTTCAAACATGTTCAAACGGGGATATATTCGTTGAATTAAACTATTTCAGGGTCAATGTGTTCAACCCTCTTCGGAATGGGTGATGAAAACATTTAGGGATAGGAGTCGAGTTGTGCTACATAAAAATAACGCAAAATCTATCTAGATTGGATTAAAATCAGGGGTTATGGATAAACATCTCGGGCAACTCCGGCACCCAGCTAGTATCAAATAAAGATAAAGAGTTATCTAATCATATTAATTTATGCATTATATTAATGTATGTGCTCTAAATGAATTTTTAGCCTGTAGAAGGCATTCAAGGGGCCTGTATTACAAAGGATTGGATTTTCTATTTAGTTGCCTCGAATTTATATGCAATTAGCGGAAGGTAATAGAAACTTGTTCTGACTGTGGAAATACTGATCTCAAGATATTTCCAGACAGGTGCAGTGTCCCTGGAGCGAAAATCATTTTGTATAAATCTTAAAGCAATTCGCCCTAGGGATTGAAAGGGTAACACTTAAATTTTCACTGTAACAGTCTCAGAAATGACTATGGCCAATCACAACTTAATATGCAAATAAAGTCATAAAGGTACTGTTTATTTGCGGTTCTATAAACATCTTCATGAGTTAGGAGAGCAATCTTAATCTTTCTGGATTTCTTAGTCTTGATTCAATCGTATTTATGCTTTTCTTTATGTAGTATTATTCAGACTTCAATACTATAATTTAGAGTTACGAGTTCAAAGTAACAAAAAGCTTGGAACATTTTCTTGGAAGTAATCGGTTGAGCAGCAAAAGCAAAACTAGGAAAAAAATTTGAAGTAACATTGTGGACCAGGAAGAAATAGGTATAACGAATGACAGTATTGTTCTATTTAAATGCATTTATCAAATAATGGTGTGAATAATATTAATGGTTTTCAAAGAGTGTTTAATCACTGTTTACAGAATAGTATTTACGTAACAGTTTTTATGAAACAAAATGAATCAGGCAAAAAAGGTGAAACCAATTTTAAGTATGATTGGGAGGAACTAAGGTTCCAACAGACTGAGGCACTTGGATTGGTTTTGAAAGGTGAATATTCTGGGGTTGCAGACCTTGGGCATATGGTAAGAGTTGTTCACTATTCCTATTGGAATAGTCAGCCAGCTGACTAAACTGGTAGAGGCATGGAGAAGGGAATGGTGCGTCCCCATAGAAAACCTCTCGCCTGCCATCGGGATGGCGTGGAACAAGTACCAAGTGCCCGACCTACCTGACCCAGGCTTTTCTAGGGTTTTCCCTGCATCACTTTTAGGTGAATTGCCGGGTTAACCTACCCTTCCACAGCCACTCATTCAAATCCCTTCCAATGCTATTAAAGGGGAGTTGTCACCATGTGGATCACCCTCATGTAGCTTGTAACTCTAAAATAAAATACAAAATATTATACTATGATAAGATGCATTACCTAAATGTGGGAACTTGGAGAGACATTATAAAAACTTTGTATAAGAGAATGATTTTCCAATTAAGAGTGAATAATTATGTATAATAGATCATTTTAACACATACTTGCATCTTAAGGAAGACAAAGAAATCAGTACTATACAGACTATTTCAACACATTATGGCTCATACAAAATCTATGGCATACATGTTGGTATTATAATAGCTCCATCCTAATTCAATTGAATTAGTATTCAAATTCTCAGAGAGCATACTAAAACAGAACAATACTTCAATTATTTTATCTCAATTGATGAATGTTTACAGAATCTCAGATTGTGTCTTCAGTGTCTCTCAGAATATGACAGAAATGTTTATTTTTCCAAGAAAAGGTTGAATATTTGGGACATCTAGTTGAATGTAATAAAATCTCCAAAGACAATCTTCTAGGATATGTCTCATCTAAATAACGTTGAAGAACTCCAAAACTTTCTGGGATTAATCACATATTATTCAAAATTTCGTCACTCACCTTTCCTTGACATCAACAACTATAACATATATGTCATAGTTGGTTGTGAACTTAATCTAATAGATCATTTGTCCTGAATTTGAAAGACAAAATATGAAGTGAATAAGTGTTGGTTCTTTATGATCAATCTCCCTCTTGTCTTGGCAACGGAAGCATCTCCAACAGGTATTGGAACTGTGATAAGTCATATAGAGAATGAGAAAGAAAAGCCAATTTCCTATGTGCCAATAACACTTACACCATCAGAATGATATTATTCTCAGTTATGGCCATAATTTTTAGTTACACATTTCTGCAATAATCTGTGTGGAAGAGACTTTAAATTAATAACACACAATGAGCCAGTGATTATAATAATTCATCCAAATAAAGCCCTGCCACAGATGACATCATTTTGATTAGATATGCATAATTTCTCTCTGAACTTTACAAAGTAGAATTTGAATAAAGAATAGAGAACATGTGTGGATTACCTTTAACTTGTGTTCTCAGTCAGTCTTCCAAATTTCCAGTGAATTAACTTTTGAAGAAATAAAGTAACAAACAAGTAAGAACCCTGAATTGACTAAAAGCATTGAAAAATTACTCTTTGAACCTGCAGAATTGTCATATAAGTTACATGCTGTTGGTTTATAAATGAATAAGCATATATTCCAACATGTATGACACAACTTGTTCTTTGAAAACTACTTGCCACCATCTTGAAAGTTCTGAAGATAAACAACTCGCTAGACACTATGGTTATACCCGTGTATAGACCAGGACATAGAAGAATCAGTAAAAACATGTGAAGATTGTGTGCATCGAATCCAACCGAGGTTACAATACACCCTTTGGAGGAACCATCAAGGAATTGGGAAAGAGTTCACATAGATTATTCGAAGTGCACTGTTTTTTACTATGCACAGACTCTAAATAAATTTATTCATTTTTAGCCTTAACCCAACATAGAGGATACAGTTGTTCTAAGTGGGGGAAAGTGTACAATCTCAACTATGAATGAGAGCTTGGAGAAATCTCGTAAAAATTAGGCCAACTCCATCTTCTTCTTCTTCTGAGGCTCTACAACGTTCCTTCGAACATTTTCGCCTTCTCCACAACAGTCTTCCAGGTCTTATGATGTTTTACTTGGGTGACCAATTCTTTATTCCTAGCATGTTTAGGTCTTTCAGCACATCATCTCGCCATCTGACCTTTGGTCTTCCTTTCTTCTAATAAAGGACACCAATTATAGGTTTTCTTTACTGCTCTGTCATCATTCATTCGATAAAGATGACCAAACCAGTTTAACCTTAGGGCTTTGATATGTCTTACGATTGTTTTGAACTTGATAAGTTTGTTAATTTCGTGGTTATATCTGTTTCTCCAGGAACCATCCATGTTCCTTATTGGTCCATAGATCCTTCTCATAATTCTCCTTTCAAAAATCAACAGCCTTTGCATATCACTCTCCTTCATAACCCAGGTTTCAAATGCATACGTTACTATTGGTCTGATGATTGCCTCATATAACCTCAACTTGGCATTTTTTGATAAGAGCCTACTTCTAAATATATCTATGTTGGCAGAGTATGCCCTATTTCCAGCTGCTATACGTTCTCTTACTTATTCTTCAAGAGTGTTAGTTTCATTTATTTTAGTACCAAGATATGTAAAACTTGTGACTTCCTGATATGTAATATGATCAATTATGATATACATTTTGTTTTCTCTTTAAGATCTATAAATATTTCTTGTAGTGCTTTTTTAGTAATTAGTAATGTTAGTAATAGATCATCTATATAAGCCAAACATTGTTTCAGCCAGGTGGTTATATTACCCTTGTCATCAATATGGGATAAAATTGTGTCCATTGTGATGCAAAACAGAGTTGCAGTTAATGGATCACCTTGCTTTACACCATGTTTCACCTCAAATTCTTCACTCAGCAGGTTACCTGCTCTTACTCTGGCCTTAGTATTTGTGACGGTTAAACTGATCAATTTTATTAAGTTGCAGGGTACACTGTATTTACTCAGATTTTCAATTATTTTATGTCTCAGCACTGAGTCAAAGGCTTTCTCAAATTCAATAAATATATTATGCACATCAATTTCATATTTGTGGCACTTCTCATATAGTTGGCGAACTAAAAATATATTATCAACTGTCGATCTATTTTGTCGGAAGCCAGCTTGGTGGTCACGTAACTTTCTTTCAACATATTCTACCAATCTATTATTCAATACAATTGCAAATATCTTATAGTTACATTTCATAATGAGATTGGTCTGTAATTCTTGGAATTAAATCTGTCTCCTTTTTTATATATGGTGAAAATGATACTTTCATTCCACTGGATTGGCATCTGATGAGTGTGTCAAATTTTAAGTATGAGTTTATGTATCTCAATTTGAAGAGTTCTTCCTCCAAATCTAATCAGTTCTCCAGGAATGTTATCTGATCCTGATGCTTTATTTTGGTTTAAATTGTTATTATGTAACAAATTTCGTTGAGGGATGGCTCATCGATCACATCTTCATTATTTATGGGATCTTTGTCCTGTGAAATGTTCATTTCAATATATTCATCAGTTGTAGTGAATAATTCTCTGAAGATACTTGATCTTCCTGGATTAGTAATTTCCCATTTTTGTCATTGCACATACGTAGATTACCTTGACTTATCTTCTTCTTCTTTCCCACTTCCCCCAAAAATTTCCTTGTTTCATTTCTTCTATAATTATCATTCATTTCAATGATTTTCCCGTTAATCCATTTATTTTTCTTCCTTTTACAGATCTGATTTGCTTTTATTGTTTTTCTTTGATAGTTCTCTGGTCCTGGCCTGTAATATTTTCCTTCCAGCTTCATTTTTCCTGAACACTGCTTCTCTGCATTCTTCATCCCACCATCCATTTCTTCCTTCTATTCGATTACTCTTTCCAATAGTAGCCCCAGCTGCTTCACATATTTTACTTTTGAGATCTTCCCAATCATCATTGACTTCTAATTGTTTACAGTTTTTAAGTTTTTTATAAAGTAGCTGTTTGTATTTCTTAATCATTTCTGGCTCCTGCATATTTATTTTACTCCATTTCTCTGAGGATTTTATTTTTGATGTGCAAGCTGGTGGCATTTTTTGATGTACTATGACTAACAAGATAGTGGTCTGAGTCGATGTTTAATACATGTAGCGTTCTGACGTCCTCTATGATGTTTTTCTTCTTCCTATTAATCAGTACATGATCTATCTGGTTTACAACCCTTAGATAAGGAGACATCCACATTCCCTGGTGTATGAGTTTGTGGCAGAACTGAGTGCTCATCACAATTAGGTCATTAATTTCCGCAAAATTACACAAAAGTTCACCGTTTTGATTTGTTTCTTCATGCAATTTGTGGGAGCTGGTTACCTTAGAAAACACATCCTCCTTCCCCAGCTGTGCGTTAAAATCCCCAAGGATAATTATTATATCATTCTTAGGTATTCTTTCCAAAGATCTCTGTAACTCCATAGAATGTTTCCTTAATCTCTTCTTGTTGTTAATTCGTGGGAGCATATACATTTACTAATGTAATATTATTGTATCTACCCATAATGCGTAGAGTGCATAATCTTTCTGTTATAGCTGTAAAACCAATAATTAATTTGACAAATGGGTTAGTTACAAAGAAGCCAGTGTCTGTCTTTCCTGTTCTTGTGTTGGGACCACTATAATAATAGGTAAATTTACTTTTCTTTATGCATCCTACTCCTGGCCATCTTGTTTCTTGAACTGCGACTAACTAATACTAGAGTTCTCTACTTGTTCAGCCAGTTCTTTAATTTCCCGGCTTGTAACAGTCTTCACATTCCAAGATCCCAAAATTATTTTTCTTGTCCTTTGCTTTTGTCTTCATCCAGTATCTGTTCTTATCCAAGGCTTATTTGTGGAGCATTTAGCAGTTAGGAGCTTAAGCTCCTGGCAGCATATCTCTCCGGGTCATAGTAACACTCAAACCTACCCTCCACAATAAGGCAATAATCCTTGGGGAGGAGGCCAACTCCATAATAATGCTAAATTTGACTCTGGTAGGATGTTAAAAGATAATTTTGACCAAATTAAATCAACTTGGGTCAGGAAGAGGGTAAATAGTGTCACATGTACACCAAAAAAGATTTGAGTGCCACAACCACCAACCATAGAAAATGACCAGTATAAGTAGAATGGATCATGTAACTTATTGCCCACTGGAAGACTCCAAAACAACAACTGGGCATGAGTTACAGATACCTCCATGCATTAGGAAACCACAATATTTGGAGGGGTATGCTATTAGACTTAAATAGGAAAAGTAAATTTTTATATTGTTCCACATTTGTATTTTTTGTTAAGTGTTATTTGTTATTATATTCTTTCAAAATATGTGAGGAAAATTGTAGTATTATTTGTAATATCAATATAAAATTGTTATATTGTTGTGTGTTCATTATTAAGTTGTCAATTTGAAGAAAGAAAGTTGGTTCATGTTCTCACTAAAACTTTATAAAAACACAACAAATTTCATATTATTATAATTGTTGTTATGAATGTATGAACTAAAAGTAGTATAAAAAAATAATTTTAGTTACATTGTATTTTTTCCCTATTAGTACAAATCATATTTTGGTTGGCCACAAAATACCAATGATTTTACTTTTATTTTATCAATCTTGCACATTTTTTATTTTTGTAGTTGATTGCTGATAGTAAAAGTCTGAGCACACCTGCCTCACAGTTTCCAATGGGATCAAGTAATTTATTGAAGAAAGTATTCTTGGGTTTCCGCATGGGTACAACAGAGATTAAACAGCAGTTTTTTAACTTATTTATAATTTAAACTATATAGACAAATATTTATTACATTATTTCATTGCTGAATTAGTTCTTAATATCAAACTTTATTTGTAAATGGTACATAATAATTTTGTATTTCTTGCTATATAACTATGTGCAAAATTGATACTTCTTTTGAGTGTGAAATCACTTATAACCTTTGTTTAAATGTAATACCAACAGTATACTTGGTCTCTAACAGTATGTTTATATCAGAAGGACTCGTAATTACTACTCCTAAGTCAATATTTACTAAATAGTGAGCTATTCTCCATATTTAAACTATTTATGTAAATAATAATTGAATCTATAATGAAGCTATAAAAATATTAATTTATTTGTATATCAGTGTGTTTAACTTTATTGTATTTTCGTATGCTTCAGTGAAGGATAAATTTATGTTTTACACAGAGTTTTATCCAGTAATAACAAAATTTAATAATTGCTAATGAATAATGATAATCAGGATTACAATTGTATTCAATTCAAATCTTGTATAAATATAAATTGAGACACCCAAAGTTGATTTTGTATAATGAATTGATGCACATTTATTTGAAAATAAGTACAACATCATAATAATATTATATTTCTTACTCTTATTTTTAATGTAATTAAAAGTACTTTTATTGCATATTCTATTTTAGAATAATTTCCCTTTTGCTCTGATAACAAAAAAAGCTGCAGCCGCATTAGCAGCAGGCTGCACATGTATAT
Source organism: Zhengitettix transpicula (assembly GCA_037074705.1). NCBI lineage: Eukaryota > Metazoa > Arthropoda > Insecta > Orthoptera > Tetrigidae > Zhengitettix > Zhengitettix transpicula. The sequence continues at coordinate 178,555,009 of CM073591.1, read as the reverse complement.
TAAAACCCTCATCAGACACTCCCTTGTCAACTATTGCCTTGGCTCAATTAGCTACAGAAGTGGGATTTCCGAAAGGTGTCATAAATGTTGTCACGAGCAGTGAGAAGAATTCACCTCTAGTGGGAACAGAACTTGCAGAAAATATGGATATAGCTGGATTATCATTTACAGGTTAGAATAATCATAAATCTCAAATTTCTACATGTTCTACCTTCTTCTTTGATTTTCAGTTGATGCGAATGACATAATCTACAGTATTCCCAAGTTACAAAGTCACTATAGATTTTTGAGGGAAGAAAAGTGATTTGCCTATCCCCCCCCCCCCTCTTTCTCTATCACTATTAATATTTGAAAATTATAACAATCTGACTTCATATTTAAATCTATCTATCTAATAAATAAGGCAGAGTGTTTTTATGTCTGTATGTTCCTTATACAAATCTCCACCCAAGGAGTAAATTTCACAAATTTCGTACACATGTTCTTTGGGACCAGGAAACAAACACTGTTGTGTTGAGACACGTCTACCACCCCCAGGAGCCGGGATGGAAATATTCAAACATGCTAAAATAGCCGATATTTGAGTCGGATAAATATTTTTCTGGGTCTAAGAGATTAATAGTGTTTTTACCTATGTTATCTGTGTATAATTTCAACCCCTTACAGAATGGGAAAGAAGCAACGTTAGGGGTGAAGATTCTTTTCAACCAAGATTGGAGTCAAATCCAAGGTTTTGGATGTCACTGAGTTTCTTTATGACATTCGACTTACCGTTTAACTCCTCCAAGGAGGGTCGGGGACGGAAATTTTCAAACATGTTAAACAGCCGATATTTGTGTGGAATAAATATTTGTCTGAGGCAATGACATTGACAATATTTCTATTGATGATGTTTGGGTATAATTTGAACCTGTTTCAGAATGGGAGGGGAGCACGCTTAGGGGTGGGAGTGGTGTGCGTTACATAAAATTTACGCAAAAACAACCGAGATTCGAGTCAAATCTTGGTTATGAATGTCCCTGAGTTTATTATGACAACCTGGATAACACGCGGGGGTGGGAGAGGCAAGGCGGTGGTGGGCGGGATTGGTAATTTTCAAACACGTTAAACGGCCTATATTTGCGTCGGATAAATATTTTTCGGGGTCAATAAGATTAATAGTTCTTATATCGATGTTTTCTGTGTACAATTTCAACCCCTTACGTCATAAGGGGGGAGCACCCTTAGGAGTGGGGAAGAAGGGTTGTTACATAAAAATAGCAAAAACCGACAGAGATTGGTGTCCAATACGGCGTTATCATTGTCGCTGAGTTTAATTATAACATTTTTCTTTCCGGTTAAGTTGTCCTTCAACCCATATGAGGGGGGTGGAAAGGGAAAACAATATACGTTCCGCATACAAAAATATACCTGTGGAGCATGTTGGACCAAATTTTGTAGACGTGTTCCTTTAGAACCAAAAACAAACACTGTGGGGATAAGACACGTATATCACCCCCAGAGGCGGTGGTGGTGGTAATTTACAAACTTGCTAAAACGGACGATATTTCAGTCGAAAAAATATTTTACTGCGTCAATGACATTCATAGTTTCTCCTCGATGTTTTTTGTGTATAATTTCTACCCTTTTCTTTATTGGATGTGAGCACCCTTACAAAAAGATAACGTGAAAACAACCGAGATAGTAGTCCAATCTGGGGTTATGGAAGTTGCTGAGTTTAATTATAATATTCTAAACGCCGGTTAAGTTGTAGGCACACCCCTACGAAAGGGGTGGAAGTACAAACTAAAAATCGTATAGTCATACTTTGTACAGGTAACACTTTACGAAAAACACTTTCGGTAAAATACTCCTATCACCTATTGAGATGGAGGTAGAGTAGCTGGCATTTTAAATTCATTGTATATTACAGGGAGTATTTTTTACTTTTTCAGCGTAGAGTGAGTATTTTTTGTGTCACATAAGTTATCGGGACTATTTTTCACCATCTTAAAGTATGTCTGATTACCTTAATATGCCGGGAGCATTTTTCACTCTATAAGGTTACGAATAATCGTTTACACTTTTTTTACGTAAAGGAACTATTTTTGTCTTTTAAATGTGTACCTTAGATTCTGTTGGCTTACCGTATGTGTTTTAAACTCTTAAACAACTGAATGTAATATAATAGCAAATATTTTTGATTCTTTTAAGGTACCAGGAGTGTTTATTACTCTTAATATTACTGGGAGTATTTTGTACTTTCGCGAGTTAAATGACAAATATTCAATACGCTTCGAGTACTGGGGACATAATTAACTCTCTTACATTAACTCTCGTACATGCGTTTTTAATGTTATAAGGTACCGAAAATATTTGTTGGAAGAATAATTTTGATATTATTTAGTAATGGTTGTATTTATGCTTCTCTAAACGCACTGATGGGTTCTGATGAAATTAGCATTCCCCCTGCATAGTTACGATAATTCACTTTTTGCATTATATTGCTTACATTTTCGGGATCATATAAATAAATAGCCGGGCAACGCCGTGCACCCAGCTAGTTAAATAATAAAAATTGCAGCCTATTGGTCACAAAAAAATTTAATTATTCAATTGCAAACATAGTAAATATAAAACATGGCATTTTGTTCCTAATGGGCCCTCTTTAGTATAGATGTTATATTTAATTATCTAGACAAATAAATTGAGAAACAAAGTCTATCAAAATAATAATAAAAAATTTAATTAAGTAAAATTTATAGTGTTACTTAAATTTCCTTATAATAAATTCTAACACAAATAATTATAGTTTATATTATTGAATTTTGAAAATTTTGTAAGACTTTGTTTCACAATTTATTTGTTTAAATAATTGAATGTAACACGAAGAGAACATCGTGTTATATATATATATATATATATATATATATATATATATATATATATACATATATATTGTAATGCCTTGAAGGAAAGGCATTGTTTCAGATTAATGGTCTTGGCCGTTAGAGGAAGTTGTAATGTTGTGTACTTAGGATTGGTATTGAGAATTCAGAGCAAGTCACATGCGGGTGGCCTGTCGGAAGATAAATCTGTTCAGGCAAGCATTGTTTCTGATTAATGGCCTGGACAGTTCAAAGAACAGTTTGTAATGTTATTTACTTGGGATTGAGGATGCAGTTTGGGCGGTCTGGAGAATTTAGAACAGCACACGTGCGTGCGGGGGTGAGAAGACAAGTCCAAAGTAATTGAGGGTGCAAAGACAAATTAGACCTGTCTCGATTGTCGGCTTTGGGACAAGACAGAGTGGCTAGATATTTGCTAACTAAGGCACTGCAGCTGCAGAATGGAAATCTCGGGATAATGGAGAAAACTGTCATCGGGCAGTTGCGACGTAGTTTTGGAACAAAGGAAAAAGGAAGGGACTGTGATATATAAGCGAGAGCGGCTTTTGAAATAGTTAGTTGAGTGTTGGAGTTAGAGTTGTAGAGGCGTACGGCGAGCACCGAGAATGGAGAAATTTTGCAGCCTGCGAGAGAAATAGCAAATTATTCAACGATAAACATTTTTGTATGCTGAAGTCTAATCTGTTGTAATATCGAAATTAGACCACTGTCTTCGATGGTAGGAAACCAGCACACTGCATCCAGCGTCGAGTAGTTTCACCACGAGCAAGTGATATGTCCTTCACGAACGGAGAACCAGCTTTCATCAAACCAACAGTGTGTGTTAGAGTCAGTGTTTAAACGTCCAGTCTATAAAGTGTGTGTGTATGAACGAGCCAAATTTTCCTGAGTAATCGTAAGTTGAAATTTCATGGTATTAATATGTGTAAACGGAATTAAAAGATACAGTCGGATATCGTTCTTTTCTTTTTTGTTAATAAAATAAACTCTTTAAATTTAAAATCAATCTGGTAGAATAAGTTTGTCAATAATTAATTTCGTCTATACGAATAAATATGTCCTTTTAAATTAAATGTAAATGTTCTTTGATTAGTTAAATGTTCTGTCCGTTATCAAACCCAGTAAAGACCTTTGAGAGATTGAGATATGTTTTTTATTTAAATTGTAAATTGATAAATTTGGATAAATAAACTGTTTGTTGTTTATAAATATTAATTTTTTTATTTGGACTCCCGTTTGATTATTACAATATATATATTACGAGCTGGGTGCCCAGCGTTCTCCGGGTTGTGATTTATCCATAACTACCGATTTGACTGCAATCTAGGTCCCTTTTGCGTTATTTTTATGTAAAAACTCATATAGACCCCTATCCCTAAATGTGTTCACCTCCCATTCCATTGGTGGTTGAACTCATTGACCCTGAAATAGTTTCATTTGACGAATATATCGCCGTTTGAACATTATATTTATTCAACGCTAATATCGGCAGTGATTGCATGTTTCAAAATTTCCACAAACGCCCCCGAGCGTTAAATGGCCAATTGAAAATCGTAATTAAACTAAGCGAAATCCATAAGCCTGCATTTGACTAAAATCTCGGTTGTATTTGCTTTATTTTCTTGTAACGGTCGCACACCTCCACCCCATGCCGTAAGGAGTTCAAATAATAATTACTCGGATAAAATCGGTAGAATTACTTATCGACCTCTTTGACTCCTAAAAACATTTATCCAACTCAAATATCGGCTATTTAGCATGTTTAAATGTTTCAACCCCTACACTTACGCGTACTCCCCTATCATCCGTAAGGAGTTGAAATTTTATAAATAACATCGGTAGATATATTATCAACGTCATTGACCCTGACAATTATTTATTCCACGCAAATATCGACTATATAAAATGTTAGAAAAATGACACCCCCGCCTCTGGGGATGAAATGGCCAATTGAATGTCATAATTAAACTCAGCGACATCCATAACCTTGGATTGGAATCCAATCGCGTTATTTTGATGTAATGCCGTCCACCCCCACCCTTAATGGTGCTCCTTTCCCGATCTGTAAGGGGTTGAAATTATACTCATCGGTAGAAAATCTATCAATCTCTCTGACCCCTAAAATATTTATCCACCCAAAATATCGGCTGTTTTAGCATGTTTGAATATTTCCACAACCGCTCCTAGGAGTGGTAGAAGCGCCTCACCCCAACAGTGTTCGTTTCCTGGTCGCAAAGAACACGTGTACGAAATTTGCTCTACCAGTGTAGATATATATAAGGAACATACAAACATTCTGCTTTATTAGACAAATGAATTAAATAATAAAAATAGAAGACTTTTATTCAGAAAAAATCTTAACACTAAGTTTCGTTCCTGAATGGGACACTACAGGTGTATGGCTGTTACAATGAAAATATTTTAATTACAAAAAGTTTCTAACTTGCAGAATGCCCACAAATTGCTGATAAAAATAATTTTATACTGTTCGTAATTATTAAATAGTCAGTCACTAACATAATCATCAAATTTTTATTTTTACTTAATACTTTTATGATTCATATCCTTATTTTATTTTTTTAACAATATTAATGATAATTATACAAGTTTGAGCGACAACTTTACAAAATTCTTGTCACTTATTAGTGAGGTTTAAATCACAAATTCTTTTAAAAGTCTTCAATTAAAATATTCTTATTTAACAGACACTGCTAAAATAATTTTGGAATCTGTATGTTATACTTATTTATTCCAATTTTGATCCATGAATGTGATTATTTTTGCAATAATATTCCATGATACTTTGTGTTACCTGTTTAGCAGATGTACAGTATTATAATTAATTCTGCAGCAATTTCTAGGTTCAACTGAAATTGGCAAAAAATTGTATCAGCTTTGTTCCACAAGAGTTAAACGTCTATCATTAGAATTGGGAGGAAATGCACCATTCATTGTTTTTGAAACTGCCGATATTGAAGAAGCTGTAGAAGGAGCAATGTTGTCAAAATTCAGAAATTGTGGCCAAGTAATTATTTTTAATTAAATTTGGGGAAAATATAGTATTAAATATAGATTTATTTGTTTTTCAAGACATTATCAGTACGAGTGCAAAGGGTGTTCTTCAATGTTATTTTAGAAATAATTGGATAATACTTTTGTTCATGATAAGAATAATAAATCAAAGTTTATTAAAAATCTTAGATCATTTTCAGGGAGGGGTTGTATCAGTTCACAGTGAGAAAACATTCCCAGAGGTTCATAAATTAATTTTTAGAATATTGAATGGGAAAAGTGTTGGAGGTTTTTATTTGAATATGGATAGGTAGAAAATGCTATTGGTGGATTTCAGAGCCTAGAATATTAAAAGTCATAGGAAGTATGAAGTTGATGAACTGAGTTTTGAGATAAAACAACTATGTGCCAAATATGAGTTGTGTAATTGTATTAGTAGATTTAGTGCAAAGTACTTACGAGGCATTTCAGGAAGTAAGTGTACTAGATATTATATTTTTTTATGAAAAGGGTATTCGAAAAAACATTACAGGATATTGCACTTGTTCAATATTTTTCCACATTCCATTCAGTGCATGTGGTGATCTGTGGCACAAGCTTCTTTATGCCCTCAAAGAATTCTCCCATCATCTCATTCCCCCACTTCAGGACCTCTTTCTGCACCTGCTTGTCACTTGAAATTCTAATTCCACCCATGTGTGCTTTCAGGGACATGAAAATATGATCATCTGAAGGTGCCAAGTCAATGGAATATGTGGGGGTGGTGCAAAACATATCAACCAAATGAGTCCAAGAGTGCCTAGGTGGCTAAGGTTGTGTGAGGACAGGCATAGCCGTGAAACAAGCACATTCCTCTCATTAGCATTTTGTTTTTAATGCTCCTCTTGAGTTTTTTCAGGGTCTATAAGGCACAAATTAGACCAAATGCTGCATTTTTTTATCCCGAAACAAGGAGACCGTGATTTTTTTTTTGCCAAAAATTGTGGTTTTGAATTTTTTGGCAGATGGGGAAGTAGTGTGATGCCACTGAGATGACTGTCACTCATTGCTGAAAAACCTTAATGATTCACGAAAAAATTTCAGTATTTGTTATTCCTTCTGTGAGTAGGGAGGAGGATCAAAGCATGTGGCTCCTCACACTTGGCAGGATTTCTTACCGACATCTTTCAAGCAACTGGACACTTCAATGAGAGTATATGTACTACCGTGTTTCTGCAATGCTCACTCTGGCAGGAGATCCCCCTATAACATTCAGTGTTGCCAACCCTCAAAGGGGAAAAAACCTCAAACAGTTATGGTCACAGTACAATTACGCCTCATATTTTAATTTTGTTTTTTCACTATCCATATACAGCAGTGAAACACCTTTTTATGACCTCTAGCCCATATGAGTTTCTAGTAACTATAATTAGTATGTTTTACCATATAATCCATATACTTCTGATCTGATGCAAACAGACCTGCCCACTTATTTCTATGCATGTATTTCCATACTACCAAGAAGTAATGTATGCATATATATCACAAAAATTACATTATTATAAATAAATAAATAGCATAGTCAGACAATTATGTTTATTAACTAAAATTAAGTTTACTGACTCAAGGCCTATTTATTTATATTATTATAAATAGTCAAATATTTTTTCAATTTCATTATTATAAAACCAATATATTTTCAAAAGGTTTACAAAAACTTTAACATTAAAAATTATACTATTAAGATAAAAATAGCCAAATAAGAAACAAGATTAAGTGAACTTCGCCTAGAAGATGACGACAGAGCTTTTAGTCGTCGAAACGTTGCGTTCTACAATTATGCAAAACCCGGTTGAGCTCAGAGAACAATATATTGAACAACTGCACCGGGAAAGGCTTCAATCTTTGAAGATTAAGTGATAATATAAATACCGTGCAATGTTTCTGCAATCCTTGTTACTTTCGTCAGCCATAGGCCAAGGCTTATGAATTTGTCACCTGGATTTTACGCTTGTGTTGTTCTCATGGAGCTTCCACTTTTAATCAGCTGATGAAAACAACAAGGATTTCAGAAATTTTGTGTGGTAGTTATATCACTTAATTTTGTTTGTTATTTGGCAACTTATTTATCTAATTAGTATACTTATAACACAGATGTATTATATTTCAAACTGGAAAATAATTACACTTTTTAAAATTTACTTTCAGTATTTTACTTTTAATTATGTGTATGTATTATAGATATTTCACCATCTATATTAGCCAACTGTGAGGTCGGGTGACACAAGATGTAGTCCTGGTCTGTTTTAGGTCCTTGAAAATTTGACATTCTCCTTGCTGTATGGGGTGGTTGCACCAACTCTCAAATTCAGGAAAGTCAGATGTTCTATATCTCTCTTTCTGTCCATAATGATTTATTAATTTTACAATGCCACATCATCAATTATATATATATATCTGTGGGAATGTATTCGTGCCAGACCAGCATGCAGTTCACATCTTCCTTCCTGACGAAGGGGACTCAGCCCTCGAAAAAAACTTCCACCTATGTCAGACTGGACCAATTAATGATTAATGCTGTCTCTCTTTTCTATCCATATGTGTTATTTAATTTGACCTCGTCACTCATATCCTTAGCAATTGTGTGTGTGTATGCGTGTTCAAGCAAAGCTTGAAGATACGTTTTATGTTCTATTAACTTTTCAGTACCACGGTGCAAAAGCCCAATATATGGATCAGCTCTCTCAACCACTTTGCCGTCCATCTCTAAAACAAGGTGCAACACTCCATGTGCAGCTGGGTGCTGAGGGCCAAAATTTAACATCATTGTCTTTAGATCGGGCATGTTTGACAGTTTAAGATATTGAAATTGTATAGGCTAAAGTGCGCTCAAAGTCAATAGACTTCTTGCATAGGCTACATCTGTCATTCAATAGAAACAAAAACTTACTTGACCTTTATAGCAAAGTGGCTTAGGTTTACCTACAATTTGAAAAACAACAAATTCGTCATTCTGCTACTCGTTGGCAGAATCTATGCTGAGATACTGCGCACAACTGTACGAATGTTGTAGTTAGGGCCACCAGTAGTGTGTCATCCTAGTGCCCAGACACTGGGATCCAGCTTCTATGCAACTTTATTAAAGACTTTTGTGTGTGTGTGTGTGTGTGTATATATATATATACACACAATATTAGGAGAATACATTCAGGAATTGGAGCTAATTTGGTGACAAAGTCACATTCAAATAGGAGGATTACGATTTAAGCGTAATCCTCCTATTTATTTTTATCCTTCCTCACTATCAAAGTTTATATATATATACAGGCTTGTGCATAGTTGGCAGGTAAATGAAGGAAAGTATGAGTCTGGGCCATAGAATGAGTGTTTAATTAAGGTAAAGACAGTTGTTACAGGATGACAAATCAGGGAATAGGACTTTATTCGAAACTTTGTTTTTGTCTATACTGCAGTGGTTAGCAAAGTGATTGGGATGAGGCTGATCTAGAGTACATAAAAAAGTCTGCAATTTACCTGGTAAATTTTGTATAAGGAGAGGAGCTAGGTTTTCTTTGATTTTGTAGGTGGCATTATGTAAAGGATTCTGGAGGATTGCAATATATTGAAGAAAAAGGGAAAACATAGGGCCTGTTCCTATCATAAGACAGGTAACACAGTGTAGGTTGGGAGAAGGTGATATCAGGGAAGGATGCTGTGGAAGCTGGGACAGTGTCTGAACACGACACTTGGGTGGGCAGACGAATGGTACTGAAGGTAGTATGTTTTTTTATATATGGGTCAAATTGAAGTCCAGAGTAAGTACTGTTTCAAATTTGAACTTTTTTCTAGCCTCATACCAACACGCAATTTCAGACTAACAATTGTGTGTGTATGTATATATATATATATATAAAAATATATATATATATATATATATATATTGCAATAGTGAGAATGTGACATTGTCAAAAATATTGGTATGGAAAGGATAGAGAGATAGGTTGTGGCTTACCTGAAAGTGAAGTGCGGTGTCGCCATGAGGAACTGAAGGTGGTTCTTCAAATTTTCGGAGGCTTTCAGCCTCCTTCTTCAGGAAGAATTATGCACATAGAAAAGCATATGTTCAAAGCAGAGAGAAGGATGGAAGAAGAAGGAAAGACTGAAAATATTTGACCCAGGCGGGACTTGAACCCACGTATTCTTCACCCGAGCATATGAATTCACATAAAGCGCAATCCTCCTATTTCTCCTATTTATTTCTATCCTTCCTCACTATCCAAGTTTGAATGTGAATTAGTTCCTTAATGGATTCTCCTAATATTGTATTTATTCCTTAATGGAAGCTCCTAATACTTCATTCCCTCTACTCTATCCATTCCTCCACTAAAACTATTAATTGTCCACAATAAGACTGCCTATATTTGCCTGGTCAGGAGCTTGACCCGGTGGCCGAGATGGTTAAGGTGTCTGTGTACTAAGCAGAATACGTGGGTTCAAGTCCCACCTGAGTCAAATATTTTCAGTCATTCCTTCTTCTTCCATCCTTCTCTCTGCTTTGAACATATGCTTTTCTGTGTGCGTAATTCTTCGCCCGAGCATATGAATTCACATAAAGCGCAATCCTCCTATTTCTCCTATTTATTTCTATCCTTCCTCACTATCCAAGTTTGAATGTGAATTAGTTCCTTAATGGATTCTCCTGATATTGTATATATATATATATATATATATATATATATATATACACACACACACACAACACTCAAGAAAAATGTGACAAGGTCAAATTATATAAGACATTAGGATAGAAAAGAGAGACAGTGATGTCGACTTACCTGAAATTAGTAATTGGTTCAGTCTGGCATAGGTAGAACTTCAAATTTTCGAGGGCATGAGTTCCCTTCGTCCAAAGAACTGAACTGTGTGCCAACCAGGCCAAATAAATGAATGTTTGAATTTATCAATTTTTAATAAAATATCTTAATCTCTATTGACAGGATTAAAATAATTAAACTGAAATTTAATTAATAAAAATATGAAGAAATTATTAAAACAGAAAATTTATGTTAGACAAGTTTTACATCATTTTGCCATGGCTATTTAATTTTTATGAGACTCTTATTTTTCTCTCTGGGCATTTCATTGGGCCTCAGAACAGTTAGAGAATTTGCATGAAATATAAAATTTACAATACAAGTTATGAATCGAATTTACCAAATACCAACTTAAAAATATCCGCAAAATACAAACAATATTAAATGAACTGAAATCTGAAAGTATGAATAATCATTCAACGTTTACAAAGTATTTACCAAATTTATATGAACTCTATATACCATTTATGATCACTAATTTCACTTACACAGAATTTACAACACAAAATCTTTTAAACACACAAATAACTCTTAATTAGAAAAATTGTTCATATTAATTGTAAAATACACTCGCAACACACAAATTGAATTCCTTTCGAACGCCAGTTCACAGAGTTACGCTCATACGATGTCTCACCTCACAAATTGTATTTAATATGGGAACCAACCGTATGATAGTGATAAAACAGTACATAGATCACCAGATAGTTTGACTCTAACCACCATATAGTTCCACATATTTTAAATAACTCCTAGTAGGATGCCAGACAACTTTGTCCAACAGATATTTCCTTTTTAACAACAAGTAGACCAATACATTACTTTACTTTCTCAATAATGTCAATACCACTTTAGTTTCAATAATCCAATAATACTGTCCAACTCCAGACGACATTTTCCTCCATTAGTGCATCTCTGCTCTCTGACCTTCTCTCTCGAAATTTCCCAATGAACTTCTGCTTTTTACTTCCGCAAATACATTCCCTCTCCATTTGCACTAGCACTATCTGGTAGTGAGAAAATAATACACTCCAAGTTCCCACAGATTTTCGGTCACACATTAGACACATTGTGCCAGGAAAGGAAAAAGCATCTGGAAAGACTCTAATTTCAGAATTCTCACGCCCCCTGACCGTTCAATAATATTCCTTTAACATCATGGCCATAACCTTATGCAACAAATTCTATACTTGAACAATTCTGAACTGTATAGTATTAATGCAGACAGTGGTGTATGTTACTATATATATAATATTAGGATATAAGATCGTCAAAAATAATTGCAATATTGGTATGGAAAGGAAAGAGAGAGAGCTTGTGACTTAGCTGAAAGTGAAGCATGGTGTAGCCATAGGGAACCAAAGGTAGTTCTTCAAATTTTCAGAGGCTCTCAGCCTCCTTGAGGAAGGACACTGTGCTTCACTTTCAGGTAAGAAACAGGCTATGTCTCTATCCTTTCCATACCAATATCACAATTATATATATTTTAATTGAATAGGAAAGAGGAACAGAGAGCGGCTGACTTTCTTCAGGAGAGTATGTTTGATATACAGGGTGATTCTTTGGTCATGGTATAAACTTTGAGGGGTAGTAGAGATTACTAAAACATACATTTTTTGTATAGGAATGTCCAAAGCGATATGCTGAGTCACAAACACAAAAAAGAGACATGAAATTAAAAACATTTTCTATTTACAAAATCAATGTAAGGGAGCTTCATTCCATCAATGTTTTCAATAAATGCACAAAATTGTGACCACCAACAGTAATACTTGTTTTGCAGCTTCAAATGAAAACAACATAAATGCGACTGAGATTGTAGTCAAATCCAGGGCTATGGATACCACTGATTTTATTTATGACAAACTGGTTATGCGTGGGAGGGGCTGGGTGGAATTGAGCATGGGTAGAAATATTGAAACATTTTAACTGGCTCATTTTTGCGTCAAATTAATACTTTTCGGGATCAATGGGATTCATAAAATTTCTGAACAAGTTTCAAGTTCTGAACTTGTTTTGGGCATGGGACAAGAGCACCCTTAAGTATCATTGCATGGGCCGGCATTGTTCTATCTACATTCTTTCTCCATTGCACCAGGAACCAACCATTTCTCTTGAGCTTTACAGGTGACACGAGGGGGGGCGGGGGGACAGAATACTGTGCATGTCATTCCAGAGAGAGTTTCCGTGCTCAGCTGCTTGAAGCTTATTAAAATTAAGAAAAGTAATTTATGAGCTGTTCCATATCAGCACATATGCACCAGCCACCACTGGCTGCATTAGCGAGGGTCCCGCAAGGTGGACAGTTTAAAGTCTTCATTAATGAATCAGATATTTGCACAGTTAAAACACAATTATGAAGGTTCTTAAAATTAAGAAAAATTAATTCATACTAAATTAATATGCTGTAGCATATATCCACCAGCTACCACTTCTTATACTACTCATAAAACTTTGTTTTACTCATAGCAGACTGACTAACCAAGAGCAATATTTAAAATTTTAAAACATCACTACACTTTATCCCATTCTTAAAGCAAAATTTAATGTATACTGTGTGATCCATTTTTAAAACAATTAAATACTTTTCAACACATGCAACCTTTTTAATGGCTGACAACAGACTATAACTGATATGGCTAACAATGTACAGATACTTTTCAGACATGTTTACCAAAACAAAAATTTGCACAAGTTGTACTAATACAGCCTAAAATTTTCCTGTTACTTTTTAAACGCACATCATGTATACATTCAATGTGTGTGTTTTTGCATTCATGTATTTGATATAATTAGGGCAGAGAGTAAACAGTATGGCTTACCCAAGAATTGGTTTTATCTTATGGTCAGCTTATGTTTCAAATTTTTAGTTATTTTATCACCTTCAAAGCATGTGCTATTCCCCACGTCTCAACTTCTCAGTACTGACAGTTTACCCTAATTGATACGGTAAAACCAATATTCATTTACAGGTAAGCCATACATACATCTCACTTTTTTCCTATCCATAAAATAGAATATTTTAACTAAAAGTTAATACAATTAATGAATTCTTCCAATTCCTACAGACTTGTGTAAGTGCAAATAGATTCTTACTTCATGAATCAGTCTTTGACCCCTTTATTCACAAATTAAATGAATCTATTGAGAAAAACCTCATTTTGGGAAATGGTGCTGATTTAAATAATACATTGGGTCCTATGATAAACAATAAGAATTTAAATAAAGTAAGTGAAATATTATGTTTTTCATCTCTAATGTAAAATAACTTAGAAAACGTTAGAAAGCACATTTCAGTACCATCCAGTAAATTTTTAAATGTATTTATCAAATATCAAGAATACTGAGGTTCAGTAGTGAGCTGGATTAACTATTATAGATATGGACCAGTAATGACAATATGAAAATAATATCACTAATTCTGTAATTGTTTTATTGAATATTAACAGAAGAATTTATAATTGCATTATTTGTAATAAATTCTGATCCAAATGATTTCAAAATAAAAATTGGACAAATTTCATCATTCTTTTTAAAATGCTAGTTCCTCTTGTCCTGCAGATTTTTCTACAAGTTAATTATATAAAATGTGTAATCTATTCTTCCTCTAAGGCTCCATGACAATAACTTGTATAAAAAGTCTTCAACTACATTGATCCATATTAAGTCATACCTACTTACACCAATAAACTGAAAATAGCTGCACAAACTTTCTTCAATACAGAATACTGTACTTGTAATATTCTAAAATTTCAATTTTTTAATTCGTTTTGAAAATGAATGAAAATATATTTGACAGTTATACAGCATTTAAAGGCTACATTCATAAAGTAGCATACAAATAAAAATGAAATGGTGAAACTTTCCCTATTCAAAAATATAATTATCACCTTCTGTTTATCTCAGAATAATATTAGAATGTCAAAGTCATTTCAATAAAGTATAAAGAAAATATGATCATATGAAACAGTTAAAAAAAACTCAATTTTTAATTACAGGTGACGAATATAGTGTGTGATGCTATTGAGAAGGGAGCAACTCTGATTAAAGGTGGAAAACCAGCTTCAAACTTTGGTCCTCGATTTTATGAACCCACTATTTTGACTAATATTACAAGTGACATGAAATGCTATACTGAAGAAATATTTGGTCCTGTTGCAACATGTTTCAAGTAAGAAAGCACATAATATTTACAGAGTATGCTTTAATAATAATAAGATATGTGTACAGTGAAGTAAAGAATTCAGAAAAAAAATAATTTATTGGTTAACTCCACTTGACAGAAATTATTTGAATGGCAAGACAAGGATAAATCATCATGTGTAAAAGATAAACAACCAATTCTCTGTCAAGGAAAGGTTGTAATGAAGAAGACCTACACAGACTGATGGAAAATTGAGACTAAACTCATGAACCTCATATTCACATATGATGGATACTGATTCAATTCTAAATAATGTGTCCAGGACTTTATTTGAACTGTGACACATTTAAATGAGATTTTCAACAAATGAAATTGCTTAAAAAGTGGTACTTTTATTTGTCCAGTATACAATTAAGATCAAGTCTCATTTTGTAATTTACTTGAGTGGACAATAATGTTGTGTTTTAACACTGTAACTGATAACAATCATTTCAGGAAGAAAATTCTTAATTTTAATCAATAGATTATGCAGAGAAAATTGTTATACTGTGTAATCCTGCAAATTAAGTGAATGTTAAACCAAAATGTTCAAAGTTGGTTCTAGGCTGGTGGTCTGCAACTGTTTCTAGAACAGATTTGGAGGCGATGGGTATCAAAGTCATGACATTCATTTTACATAATTTACTAAAGTAAAGTCAATGGAGTAAACTGTATTACTGGTACATTTTTTACACGAAGGATGACAACTGATGTTCAGATACTCTAATAGTTTGTGGGTTAAAGTGAAGTACATCAGAATTGTCCACATCCAAAAATATGATGTTGGTTGGAGAATGAGGACAGTGATTCTACTTTGCTTTATGTAACATAGTAAAGGACTATTTTCGATATCTTGACAACATTATTAATTTGTTGGTAAACATTAATATTTAAAGTTCTACCATTTTTGTCAGAATATGCCAGAAAATGAAATTGGTGGCTCAAGTGACAGTATAAGATTTAAAATAATTAATAAGGAAATAAAATGTCAGTATTCGGAGAAGTGCACTTATTAAACAGATGAGTGGTTTTATAAAATCCCAGAGTTGGCATGAGAATGATGTCTTTAATGGAAGAAGGTACCATTTGAATGATGTTTGAGTGATTAATCCATTATTCTATTTCTCAAGTTTTTTGTAATATTATGAATCAATTGGTATATTTTTTCTGGTTTTCTATAACTGCAGAAGATATTAGAGAGAAAAAAAATGTGAATAGAACACCAGCTGTATAAATATCTGTTCAAAGCACTCTGCTCACTCCTACCTGAAGACAGTCTAACAAAGAGTTATCTATCAATGTTTTCCTATCATAGAGGGATTTTCCATGTCTTTACAGGTAAGCACGACACTGTGAACAAGGATTACTTAGTCTTTTGGTTGACTGCTTTGCTATGAATTAATGATATTGTTCAGAACTCCAGTCTCAAGTTACAACAATATGGTTCCTAGTATGATCTCAGTAAAATTACACAATTTCATCAAAGATATTTGTTTTAATGTGCCTGATTGCCTATAATAATAAAAATAAATGCTTTGTTTGCATTTAAATAGTGCACACAAAATATATATTTCAGATATTCAATATTTAGACAATAAAGTTGTTTCATTAAACTTTCCTACCACCTGTAACCTCCTTAGTTATAATTTCAGATTTACTGATGAGAAAGAAGCTGTAAATTTTGCAAATAGCACACGATCTGGACTGGCAGCATATTTTTTTAGTAACAACATGTCTCAAATTAAGAGAGTTTCGAAACAACTTCAGTTTGGAATGATAGGAGTAAATGAAGGTCTTATATCACACGTTGAAGTGCCATTTGGAGGAATTAAAGAATCAGGGTTTGGCCGAGCAGGTTCACATTATGGAACAGATGAATATACTTACATAAAGTATATGTGCTTAAAACATTCAGTAATTTAATGATTGATTTTTATGTGTAAATATGTAGGTAGTCATTAAATATTAACCGAGAATTATTGATAACTCAGAAAAAGATGTAAATGAATTACTTATTGATTATATCTTTAAAACAATAATAAATTATATGTAATACTTTGAAAGACCATTACTCGAAAATCTATTTTTTATGCAACCAGGATGTAGGACGACCCAAGATAGAATTATCTGGGTTTTGTATTCCATAGGCATTTCTCCTAACATGAAAATATAAAATATTTAAATTTCACATTAATTATATTGTGTTTGGTTACTAATATAAGTCAACACCTGTATTAATGAAGTGGTTCTCCAGTTAAAAGAACATATTTGTCTTAATTAATGTACATCCAACAATTTTCAATTTTGCTGGGAATATTTGAATAAAGTGCTTCCTTTAGCCAATATTCAGTAGCACAGCAGTCCCATTAGCTACTACAGTAGTATTAAGTTCAATGCCCAAAAAATATCTCTTTGTGTGAATAATTATTCATATCTACATCTGTTCTGCATTCAATTTTAACTCTGTTACATCCAATTACACAGACAAAAATGGATAACTCACAATACACATACAGCAGGATGATTTGAATATTTAAAAGCCAATATATATGTAATTAAAAATTTGCATTAAATTATTACTTTACTAGCTACAAATGGTAAATAATGATGTATATATATACACTGCTTACTCAGACAACTTATACAGTTAATCACCAAAACAAATTAAAGACAAAAATTATGATTCTATAAAGTAGATTTTTATGCGGTGAAATAAAGGTTTAACTTTCAACCAATACCATAGAACAAAGGAAACAGTAGCATTCTTTACTTTATTAGCATACATTTACTACAAAGAACAGATGATAGTTGTAAAATATTGGCTATTTAACATTTTGCTCAATCAGAGACGGCGAAACGTTTTTCTCAAAAATACTCCGAGGCACGAATTTTTTTTCTTTTAAACTATCTACCTTGGTGACATCTTTATCTAAATTCTCTTTCAGCATCCTTTCTTCTCTTTTTTCTTCAATGCTTCCTTGATAAGGTGTATATTTATCTGATAAAAAACCTTCAACTTTGTAGCCAATTACTCCTATTACTGCGGCAACGGGCAGTGTAATATACGGGGCATAACTGCGAATAAATGCATATATTATAGGTAGCATATCTGATGATAGACTATTAAATTCATATCACACCTGAAAAATTAAAATACGACTCATTACTTGCCATTATCATGAACCAATATTTTACCAGTAAATAAATAGTAAAGTAAATAATTCAAATATATAATGGTCACTCATACTTCTAAGTTTATTATAAACATTTTTCAGTATTTGCCGGGCACATTTTTCCTTATCAAAGATAACCAATGAAATAATGCATACTGTTGTTTGCATATGTTCCAGCAACTTATCTTTGTTTACAGCGATTAAAAATTCTCTATTGTAATATCCAAAACGGATCAGTTGTAAACTAAACATCCTTTTGTATCAAAAAATTTGAAGACACATCTTATTCAGAATTAAGATTTTTTCGCATTTTGTATTAATTGGAATTATTTAACATTAATAATTAATTATATAAAAATAAACGTATAAACAATTTTAACAGTCTACTTCGTGTTTAAATTGAATAATAAAAATAGTATTAGTCAAAGAAAAGATTTAATTATTCCATTTAAAATATAATAAATATAAAACACAACCTTTCGTCCTTGATTGGGACCTCTTTAATCTTGTATAGATGTTACATTGCATTATTTTGTTTTTAGTGTGTGAAATCAGCACGTTTGAATTTATAAACTTAAATTTTCTTACAATAAATTGTAATTAACACTAGGAATTATCTTTTACGTAAATTTATTTTTAAAAATTATCATTTTGGACGACTTTTTTAGCCAATTTATTTGTTTAGATAATTGAATGTATTATCTATATACTTGAAGAGGTCTCAATCAGGGAGGAATCGTCGTGCTTTATATTACTTATGTTTTAAACGGAAAAATTAAACATTTTTTTCTGACTAATCGGCTGCTACTTTTAGTAGTACGAAAGTAAACATAAAAATGGTAAACAAAAATAAGATATTGCAGATCATTGCGCTTGTGCATCTCAAAGATACAAAATTTGGACTTTTGTGTCTGAAGAGAATTATTTATGACTAGCTGGGTGCCCGGCGTTGCCCGAGATGTCATTTATCACTAACCCCCGATATGACTCCAATTTCGGCTGCTTTTGCGCAATTTTTATGTAACGCTACTCGAACCCTAATCATTATAATTAACTCTGAAAAATATTTATTCAACGCAAATATCTGCCGTGTTTCCATGTTCCAAAATTTGCACCCCGCTACCCCTGCATCTGAGGGGTAAATGCCAATTTGAATGTCGTAACTAAACACAGTGACTTCCATAACCTTTGATTTGACTCCAATCTCGGTTGTATTCGCGTTATTTTACTGTATAGCATCTCCACCCCAAACCCGAAGGGTGTCCTTTTCACAGGGCGTAGGGGATGAAAATTGTATTCAGATAACATTGGTAGAAACACTATCAATATCTTTGACCCCTAAAAATATTTATCCGACTCAAATATCGGCTGTTTTAGTACGTTTAAATATTTCCACCGCTTCTGGGGGTGGAAGACGCGTCTCACCCCGACAGTGTTTGTTTCCTGGTCGCAAAGAACACGTGTACGAAATTTGGTGAAAATTTCTCGACTGGTGTAGATTTGTATTTTATTTAGAAAACGTTTGTATGGGAAATAGAAAAGGGCTGTTTTTAGGGTTTTCCCGGAAATTATTCGATTTTTTCTCGCCTTTTAAACCTTCCCTAGACCTCCACGAACATTTCAAGACTAAGATAAGATAAATCCGTTCAGCCGTTCTCGAGTTTTAGTGAGACTAACGAACAGCAATTCATTTTTATATATATAGATAGATTAAAACAAATTCAAATAACATGATTATTTGATTCAACTTCTCTATGCAAAACTACGTTATTGAAATGAAAATTATTAAATCCAAATATCGCAGTGGACGAACACCTGTCATCTTGCTTGCGAAAGCCTATCAGATTTACGTGCCATCCTATGAAAAGTACGCGGGCGAAGATTCAATGCTATGCATCGACATATAAAGATTAATTGTGCGACAGTGTCATAGATAAAAATTTAATTATAATTATTTAAATGTATGCATATATTGACTATACTACTGTAGTAGTTAGAATTTAGAGTTATTACGCATAAGTATAAAAAAAAAACATACATTGATCGTAGCAACAGCGACACGCTCATCAACTGTCATAGAGTTTAGTTTCCAACCCTCCACCCTTACTTATTTTTATCGTTTACTTGCGGCAAACTTTCTTTGCGGTCGATCGTTGTTTGTACAAGTCTGAGCACTCCTGGTGTAGCTCGTTTTTTTTTTGCATAGAACACGTGTTCCTCATCCTCAATGCCTAGGTCGCATGTTGGACCCTATGCTTCGTCGTCGAGCCTGAAACGAATTGAAAGCAGTCATGTTACGTCAGAATTTTGACTATAAGATGGTAGACCTTCCAAAATTTCCTATTTAATTATTCGGCTACATCTGAGATGAGTCGGTGAGTCCTCCTTCTGTTCCATCGCCTTTGCCATTCCACCATTGTCCTGTTCTTCTCTTTCGTCCTAATAGAGGGACGGGGGGGGGGGGGGGTCTTCAGGAATCTTTCTCTTCACAGAGTGTTCTAGACCATACTTCCGCCAGGAGTTCAATGGACCCAACGTCGTACGATCTGTACGAAAAGCCCGCACAACTACCGCAACAGGCTTTCTTACGGGCGTTTGTCTTAGTCGCCAACGCTCGCGTCCACATGGGCGTCGCGTACAGCAGTGGGGATTTGCCGACGCTGGTCCTGACAAGACCCACCGATGTTCGGCATGATTGTAGAAAGGACGCTTGTTATCTATGCTTCCTTCTTGCTCGCTATCTGGTCGTGCTCGTTTAATCTAAGCCTTGCGTTGATTTGTAATAATAGGTGCTCAGGGAGGGCAGACACTGCATGGAAAGACTGCGATGAGAGTGATGGTTCCCTAAATTTGCTGTTGGAAACTATTAATGCATCCGCCGATTGGTTTACCAGTTCGAAACCCGCCAACGAAAGCCTGTGTCTGATAGTGGCCACGGATAGCGTGACCTCATCCACCAGTTTTCCAATGACAAGTACTGCTATGTCATCCGCAAATCTGACGATAGCGAGTGCTCTGCAAGGCGGGCAGTTTTAAGTCTACTTAGTAAAAGCAGAAATTAACACTGTCAAAACACAATGATTATAAGGTTCTTAAAATGAAGAGAAATTAACTGTATTTATATTCTGTAGCACATGGAGACATAAGCATAAGCCACCGCTTTGTATGCCTTGTGTCCGTCATCCGTGTCCTACGTCAATGTCCATGAACTGAAATAATTTATTGATTAGATTTTTATGTACTCTGGGATCTCCAATGTACTTAGTGTGAACTGTGTGTGTCTCTGCCGAATTGAACATGTTCTAGTGTCTAATGTCACCATGATGCTATAACTAATGCGTACTCTCGACCAACGGCTACCACCTATGGTCTTCCAGGCTGTATCCATGATGACATCTATTGTTGACCTCTCCTTCTGGAAGCCATATTGGCCTGCCAACAGTCCTCTGGTACTTTCGCTGAATTCTGCTAGGTGGTTGCAGATAATTCTTTCCAGCAACAGGCAAATTGAATTAGAATATTTTATTTCTTGTATATACAATTGAGTTTTTTGGAACTTGCTCAGAGTTTAAGAAAGAGTTTGTAAAATTTACATCCCTGCTGGTAAAAATGTATCTTTCTTTGGCAGTTTTAACTACATTTGACTGGGAATCTTTGTTATTATTTACTTCTATTTAAGAAAGGGCATCTGCGACATTGGTAGTTTTGCCTTTAACATACTTAATGTTTTAATATTAAAACCAAATTTTCCTAGTTTTATCTTCAATCTGTACAACTTGAACTTGAGTCCTATAGAGTAAAAAGCCATTGTGGTCTATGATCACATTCGATCTGAAAATAGCGTCCCCATAAGAAAGGCTTGAAATGCTTACAACTGTTTATACTATTGTAAGTAATTCTCTTTCTGTAGTGTAATATGTCTGTTTTAAAGTGAGAGTAATACGCCACGGCATGTCCTCTTTGCAAAAGAACGCTTCCAATAGCGAAATTTAAACAATCAGTAGTTATAGTGAATGGTTCGTCGAAATTTGGATAAGCTAAGATGGGAGCATTAATTAAGACGGTTTTAAGACTTAGGTGTTATACATGTTCGCCCAATTACTTAATGTAGGCACTTATATCGTCAATGTACACACAACAAAATGTATACAAAAATGGGTGCAAGACATTATCCATTTTGCGCTGAAATGTAACATGCGCATTGCGAGGGCCAAAGGGCATTGGTTTGAACATTAGGTGTCCATCATCGACAGTAAATGCGGTTTTTTCAATGGATCTAGGGTCCATTTCTATCTGATGGAAACCTTGGGCTAAATCTAAAGTGCTAAAATAATAACATTTTTCCAGATTGGCAAGTATTTCCTCTAACTTCGGAAGAGGGTACCTGTCTTCGATTGTTTTTTTATTTGTGTAAAGTCAATAACAAGCCTATATTTCTTTTGTCCTGAATCTTCGGAATTTTTTGGAACAATCCAAGCTGGATTACAATAGGGTTATTATTCCCTGATCCAAAAGTTTTTCAATTTATTTAATTATTTCTTTTAAATGAGGGGGATAGTGCTGGCTTTTGTGATAAACCGGTTGTTTATCAGTTGTGGGGATATAATGTTTCACTGCGTTAGAAAACGACAGGATGCAACCCGGATAGTAAAAATATATCAGAATACTCAGAGCAAAGC
The DNA here is from genome assembly GCA_037074705.1 of Zhengitettix transpicula. Taxonomy (NCBI): domain Eukaryota; kingdom Metazoa; phylum Arthropoda; class Insecta; order Orthoptera; family Tetrigidae; genus Zhengitettix; species Zhengitettix transpicula. The sequence continues at coordinate 178,532,221 of CM073591.1, read as the reverse complement.
TTAAAAATAGCAGTTCGCTCCAGGTTGTTAGCATTTGGGAGCGTAGGTATTCATGTATGTAATTTTCTGAAACTGAATTAATTTCTAATAGTTGTACATTTAATCTTTCGAGTCGTTCTACGAATATTGGTTTATGGAAGTTCCAATTCAATCGCGCATCGTTAGGATAACGTATTTCATAATTTTCCGCGTGTAAAATAGCGTCCGAAAAGTGGTATCCATTGATTTAAAACTGTGGGACGTAAACGTCACATTTAAAATATTGACTGGAATAGCGACAAAATTTTAATTTTGCTTGGCTTGAAAATTCTTTTGTGTATAAGGCGAGTGGATATAGAAGGGTTACCTAAAGTTCTAATATTTTTAACATAGTTTGACGAAATTAGCAGTGCCGATTAAAGCGTCAAAGTATATATGCCACTGCATGACTCTAAAGATAACATCAAAATTTATATCATACACACTGAAGATGGGGAATCGAACATTAACGTTACCTAGCGTTTCGGCGTGAACAGATTTAACTTGAAACACGCACACTATTGTTTTAATGTAATGAATTAATTAAGATTAATGCATTTAACAAAAAAATCAATAGGGTAATAATTAACAGTTAAGATTTTGAATTCATAATTATTAGTATGGTGAAATATATCGGACAATTACAATGTTTTGTTAACGAAATTAAAAACCATTGCCTTTTTATGATTAGATATAAAATTCAAAACACTACCAGAGTAAGGAGATTTATGAAACCAATAAAAGTTAAAAAAAATTCTGACTGAATATGGGTATTTCTAAAATATTAAGTCGAAAATATTTTTCTAATTCAAAAGTGAATTTAATTTATAAACAGTTATTATTAAATAGAATCATTAATTAATCAAATGTGCCAGAAAATCACAATAGATGATCGAAACGACTACTCAATTGTAAATTAAGTACTGTCTAAAATCAATTTCTGATATAAGGGTCGTAAATTACTTGTGATAATTAAGTAGTTTATTCATATTGTAGTATGATTATTGCAATATTATTGTTGGACTTGTCTTTTGTAACTTCTTTGGTATGTCAGTAGTTGAACATGAAGGTAGGGTACGAGTTGTGTGTTAAGAAATCATAAAAGATGTATGTGTGTGTCACTGTTTGGTTACCGGAAGTTCATAGAAGGTTTTAAACAAATGTAGCCATGCCAATTGATATAAAATGACGGGGGAAAATGACACCATTCAGACGGAAGAAATCGGGGAAATCATTTCCAGTTAAAGTGTGTACATTGGATGCAGAACTGGAGTTCAATTTAGAGGTTAGTATATAACCACTGTTGCAGAAATCCATTTTTTTTATTCACAACAATTATTCCCTGCACTTATGAAAGATATTTTTGTCATTAGGGTGTAAATTTATTAACATACTAACTTCTGACAGATTTTAGATGTCAGACGACTGTCATCAGCATGGAGTGTATTTAGATTTTCTGATTTAATGGAAACTTAAAAAGGATCAATTGTAATTAAGTTTTTAGTATGGTAAACTTTCTAAAATTATTTTTTGTTATGTCATGATATTTAACTTTATTGTATTGTGTACCCTTTTATTTTTGCCTTATATATATTTAGGGACAACATTAACCAAAGTTCATAAATGTTCATCAATCAAACAGAGGTACAGATTGACTTGTTTGCAGAAATAATTCTATTTGGCTAGTTTTAAAATGTAGACTTAATGTATTTATTAGCTTTTTCTTTCACTCTGTGTTCTAATAGAATAAATATTTTGTTTGTTTTTTCAGTGGCGTGCTACAGGCAGAAACCTGTTTGACTTGGTATGTCGGACAATTGGTTTGCGAGAAACTTGGTACTTTGGACTTCAGTATGAAGATTCAAAAGGGTTTATTTCATGGCTCAAATTAGATAAAAAAGGTAAATAAAAATAATAACCAGTTTTATAATTATATATAATCATCATCTTCAACATCATTAGTGTTTGGCCCATAGACAGGTTTTCAGATGGCAGATTTCCATTTACTTCTGTCTTCTGCCATTTTCCTCTTAATGTTAATACATTTTCCACTTCCTTTGAAATCATCTATTACTTTGCCTCTTCTCTTTCTTCTCAATCTCTAACCTTGAACTAGACATACCATAACTTCCATTAGTAAGCACCCCGTCTCAGTATGTGCCCTACACAGTTCTTCCTTTCTCTTCTAATTTGTAGCTGTCTTCTTTTCAATATTTCCTCATTTGTCTCCCTTCTCATCCAGCTTATCCTATCAATCCTTCCCCTTATCCATATCTCAAAAGCTTCCAGCCTTTCTCATCCTCTTTTCTCAACATCAGTGTCCCTGCTCCATATAGTGCCACACTCCAGGCAAAGCACTTGCCTAATCTTTTTCTCAGTCCTATTTCTAGTTTGCCACATTATCTCCTGATGGCATCTCAAGTCAGTAGTGACTATACTCCTCAGGTATTTAAGCGAACTTACTTGGTTGATATGTACAAGGGTTCCAGAAACTGTCTTGTATTTATATAATCACTTCTCCAAATTTCAAATCTTTTTTCTATGTAAAAAGTTATTTTCAAAGTTCAATAAATAAACAAATTACTAAACAAGCAATAAATTGATTTGATAGCGTATACAACATTGGTAGGCATTATATTAATAATATTGTTATAAGTAATTTTTGAGTATGGCATTGGCTTAATTGAAAGGAAGAAGAACCAAAATGAGAGAGAACGGAGGATAACGTTAGATACACAGTTGAAGATAATCAACAAGAAAAGAGGAGAACAAAAAACAGTTGAGAGATTAACCAGGCAGATTAGGTTTATTCACCGAAAGTGAAGGAACAATGTAATAAAATGTCCAGAAGCTGAAAGGAATAACAAGGTAATATCAAAGTTTTGAACAGCAAAGAAACGGTGTCGTCAGAATAACGTTCAGAGATGCAGACTGAGACTGAGCATTTGTGCCTTACTATATTCAACATAGCCCTAGTGAAACTTCTATCTGGACTGTTAGCATCACAATAAAGAAGCAAGGGAAAGGCTACAGATATTTATTCCCTAGGGAGTGTGTTGAAAAATTTTAAGAGTCCGAGACTATGACGAATATAGGAAAGCCAGATTACTGGGATATTTGTACTGGGCTGTGAAACGGCTATGTTGATCTTAGTGTAGATAGATTTCTGAAGTTTTCTTTTGAAGCTAAGGGGCTCAAAGCAAATTTATTGAATTTAATTTTTGCCCCATGAATGTTTGACAAGTTTGGGTTTTGTGACCATCCTTGAGTTTTTTTGTGGTTTCATTTACTGTAGTGGATACAGAAGTACTCGTTTCTGCTATGTAAGGATGTCTGCTGTCACATGGGATTGAGTAAACTATAGAGGTATTTTTTCTGTGATTATTTGGTTACGAAAGTTTAGATATTTGTTGCATAAATTTGATGTGAACAGCACAGTATTCATTTTTAGAGACTGGGTGATTTCTATTACCTTTTTCCTTGCCGTGTCTATGGTGTATTTTAAATATTTATTTAATTTGAAATTAAAAAATGGTTCTGCAGTCCAGCACTAATTTCCCAGAAATCTGGCTTACCTCTATCAGACACTCGAAATTTGTAGCTGAAATCAACCAAAACACTTCATCCTATAGGGTATAAATACCTGCAACCTCTCCCTTTCTCCTTTATTTGGATGCTTAATATGGATGGTTGTTTGAAAAACAAAAGTGATCTGAAGTACCAACCTAATAAAGCTTAAGTTTGAAGATTCTATATTGTTTAGTGTTTGACAGCCATCCATAGTGAACACACTCAGTTAATTTATAAACATGGAATCAAATTGGTAATCCTTATGTGATGCAATAATTTTATTGAAAAGGTCTCAGTCCAATCAATATCAAAGTTGACCAAGATTCTACTCTGGGGGGAAATCTTTGTTTACAACTATAAAATATTAGGTGGGAGAGTTTAAATGTATGAACTACCAAGACACATCACAGTGGTTGACCAAATGAAGCTAGAAATGGTGATGAAAATCTACAAAATGATTTAGGATTAACAGTGACAGAAAGTGTGCAACATTGCTGTACATTGGATATTGACTGAAAATTTGGACATTAGAAAACTTCCCAAGTTTGGTGACAGGTTTGCGAACAATGGAACAAAAACAATGTTGTGAGGATATTTCAGTTGAGTACTTTAGAATATTTCACAGCTCTAAAGCAAAGTTTTTGTGTCTATTCATGGATGAAACATGGGTCCATCACTTCACACCTTAGAGAACAGTCAAAGGGGAGAATCTGATCCAAAGAAGGCAGGGACAGTTCCATCTGCTGGCAAGGTCAATGGTGTCAGTTTTTTGGGAAACAAATGGAATAATTTTCATTGATTAGCTTCGAAAAGGAACTTATTACAGCGTTGAATGATGAAATCAATAAAAAAAACATTGGTTCATTATGACAATGCATCAGTTCACACATCCATTATCACAATGGCAAAATCATTGACTTGAAGTCGAAATTGCCTCCTCGTCACCTGATTTAGCTCTCACTGATTATATTATCTGATTCTGATTTTTAACAGGGTATCAAAAATATTGAATATCACCGGGAAAAGTGTATTGAGTTATAAGGATACTATGTTGAGAAATAGTTTTTTTTCCCCAGTTTTTTTGTTTCTGTGTTGTGTTTTCGTACTTCTGGGACTATCCTTATAATTTTCTTGTTTCACTTTGCTTTTTTTATGCTCTCCTATATTCTTATTTATTTTCTGCCTGCTGTGTATCTACTAGTATCCTTTGTTTTTCTTCACATTATTCCTTTTACGAAGTCAGTGGAGTACCTTAAAAAATACTTGGAATGATATTACCTCATTATTGTCAACTAATTTCAAAACTACATTTAGTATTGTTTCTTGATTTTTGTTGGTATATGGAGTAGGAAAGTCGAACATGTCTACTTTAATTTGTTGTGGACGTTGCTGCAGGGGTCTTAAGAAAGTGAAGGATTATAGGTGAGAGCAAACATGCTAGCTATTATTATCATATCAACATCAACCCATGTGGATGTGAAAAATGAAGGTGAGTTTTTTTCTCCAGATAATGTTCATGATTGAAAAGGTACAAGTTAAGCTATATAACCGAGGAAAGAGTGATTTCAACAAATTAAATGTAGATATATACATCATTTGTGAGATTGATGACACAAGTTCCTTACAAAAAGTATTGTTTGTTTGAGTAGGCAGGAGGTGGTTGTTTTGGCACATTTTGATGGGTAGACTATTATAGAATGGGTATGTGAAGGTTTGTAAATAGAAACAAGTGTTTGACAAGATATAAAAGTGCAGGTAAGTGTTCACAAGCTGTGAGAGTTGAGGATTCTTATTTGCTGGTTTATGTGAAATGCTGGCACATTTATGTTAATGCTGAAGCACAGTTTTCATGGAATAAATTAGACTTAAATTTTGCTTGAAGTAAGTGTGAGATATATTCAGTCAAATAATAAATTGTAAAGGAAAAGCGTTGGAGGATGTAGTTAACCAGATAGTTGAAAATAAATACAATTATTTAGAAAATTCAAAGAATTTTTCATAGGTGCCATCACCCTTTTTAAACAGTTCTGCTCCTATCTGATAGTGTCTTGACAATCGTTAAGTTTAAATGTTAATGAGATAGTGACCTGATAATCCTTAATATTAACTGTTAATGTTTGCTCTTTAATCTTTATTAATTTTATCTTAAATCAGTTTTTCTCTTTCTGAATGACTGGATTAATTTTTTCAAAAAGAATGTTATATAAATGGCATGTGATAAAATATTAAATTGAAAATAATGTATTGAATTATTGAAAGTAAGATAGCAAAACCTTGATTGACCCTGAGACTACTGCTAAGCATGCAGCTGCTCTAAACATCTGAACTACCCTGCCAACCTCAACTTTGTACGACTCTTCTCTATCTCTTTTGCATATGCCTGTATTTCAGATAACTATTTCAGATTACTATTTGAATTCTTTCATGGCCACTTTTGGTTAATGAAGAAAGAAATGATACGTAAATTGATTGTAGTTCAAATTTTTATTATTATATGAACAATAGTGCTTAAGTTTAGGCCATGAAAGAATTTCAATAGTAAATTGAGGGTAAGCCTGAAATACAGGTATATATGAAAAAGATGGAGAATAGTTGTATGGAGCTGGGGTTGACAAGGTTGTTCAGATAGTTTGAACACTTGCTGCATACTTAGTAATAGTCCTTGGTTTGATTCCTGGTTCAGTATAGTTTTTTCTATCTTTCCTTCAACAATTCATTTTCTCTTAGCTTTTGAAGCTGAACTTAACATTCTTGTTCATATTATATTTATTATGTTGAGTGTGAAAATTATTTCTTAGTGATGAGTTTTATTATAAAGGATTGATGAATTGTTTTTAATTTTAATTTGTTATTCACAGTTCAAGATCAAGGTATTTCTCAGCAGCCCACCACACCTTTTATGTTTCTGGGGAAATTTTATCCTGAAGATGTTGCCGAAGAACTTGTGCAAGAGGTCACACAACACCTGTTCTTTCTTCAAGTAAAACAGGCTATTCTTTCAATGGATATTTATTGTCCTCCAGAAGCATCAGTTCTTTTAGCATCTTATGCTGTACAGGCTAAGGTAAAGGTATTAATATTTTATTAAAACATTTGTATATATTCCTCAATTTTAAATATGTTAAATAATTACATATCTTTCTTGTAACATTGTAACAACTCTTATTCAAAATTAAAAACATTAAAAAAAGTTAACCAGAAGTACCAAGACACAAAAACAAAAAACAAAATACTTTGAATGTATGAGTCTATAGATGAAAGGAGTGAAACAAGTAATTTACTCTTTGGCACTATGGCCCTCTGAGAGCCTTGGCTTCTTTAAGACTCCCCTCTAACTGTTCCTTTCTTTCTCCACTTTCTCACTTTCAACTCTTATGTTCTTTCATACAGTCTCCAACCATAAAATTTTCAGTCTCCCAGTTGGTCTTCCCCCTCCTGGTTACCATCTAGAATTTTCATTATTATCCAAATATTGTCCATTCTATTCATGTGTTCCAGCCATTGCACTCTACCTATTTCTATATCTGATCCTGTACCTAAGCTTTTGTACACGTCTTTCAGTTCATTATTCATTCTTATTCTCCAATCTTCTTTATCTTTTACACTTCTATAGATTCTTAATATTTTCCTTTTCCAAACATTTAACATTATTATAAATGAATTATCCAGCCATATTTGTCAGAAATATATTTGAATAAATTAAAACATATTAATAAAAATTTCCATGTTTTGTTATTTTATAAAAAAATTTCTTTATATAAAAATTTGTAAATGTGACTGGTTTATTCATTTATAATTCTGTGAAGTCAAAGAAATTGATTTCTGACAAAGTCTAGCTAGGCCTCACTCCTATGTATGTAGAACTATTGGTTGAATTGTGGTTTTATATATCTTTATTTTTACCAGTTTGGTCAAGATTTAAAAAATATGGTTTAGTCTGTAATAACCTCTGTTACCAGCTGAAATAACTTCCTTATCCCATTTTTTAAAGCTATTAATGACCCAAGATATTTAAAACTTCCAACTTCTTCAAAGTTCAGATCATTTATGACCAGTTCCTTGCTTCACACCTGCACTAGCTTTTACTGATTGCCCAATTATAACAATCAGCATTGGCATCAAATTGCCTTATTCTAGTAAATATTGTTCCTCTAAGGTTTATTGCAAATGTTTTTTCTAAACTGATTTTAAACAGATAGTTGATAAATTCAAACTTGCTTTAACCAGAAATGCTTTGGCATGTTCCCTTGAATTTTAACATTATTTCTCATGTCTTAATTTATTAACTTATTTGGAAAACCAATTTTTTAAAGCATTTTATATAAGAACATTCGGTCCACTGAATCACATGCTTGTTTAAGATAAGTAAATAGTAAATGTAAAATGGGGTTAAATTCTGTATAAAGAGTTCTCGGGTTTCCGGTCGGGTAACGTGATTTAAACACAACGTTTCCATGGCTGACACCGCCATCTGTGGTTGTGTTTAAATCATGTTACCTGACCGGAAACCCGAGAACTCTTTATTCAGAATATTCATAAGGAAAACTTATGCTCTTTATTATAGGGTTAAATTCATAAATTTTTCACATAATTCCCATCATAGAGTCTGTTGTGGATCATCTTCCTAAAACTGCACCGGTAGTCTCCTAGTGCCTCTTCTGCTTAAGGGAGCAGTCATTCTCATAACAAATTGTTATAAATTTTGTGTCTAAGCTTCCATGGGAATATTCCTCAGTAATTCGAGCATCCCTTTTTATCTCCTTGTGTATCGAGCAGATTCTAAAACTTTTAATATAACGTCTGTTTTTAATTAATAAAATAATTAATGTCCTTATACAGACACATTGAGCAAGGGAATAATTATAAAACGGCCATAGTAAGAAACCATAGATTGGAGAAAAATCACGATTTTGATTGGGATAATGTTGAGGTGTTGGATGTTAAACCAAATTTATACAAACGTAACCTTTCAGAAATGATACACCAAAAACACACACAATTTGCACAATGATTCAATTATATTAAGCAATGTTTACAACTCTTTGTTTTTCTAAATTGTTTATTCTGTTTTGTTAGTATTAATTGTACCTGTAAGTTGTTTTTTCTATAAATTTGTGTTTCCGTTTATTTACTCATAAGTTATTTATCAACATTACTGAGAGTCGCCAATCACGGGATAAACCCCCTAGGTCACAGGACTGTTATTACTTAATCTCCAGATGTCAGGTTAAACCCTCAAACCTACAGCCTGTCTTCAGTCTTACTTCATTCTTGTTACCATTAAGTGAATATTGTGCCTTGGCCCCCCCTTTCAAAACTGTATGAATTAAGTAACTTGTTTCGTTTAGTTGGCCTAGTTTATTGTGTTAAATTGATAAGTTGTTTGTTATTTTGTTAGTGTGTACTTTAGTTTGCCTTTACTTATTTTGTACAATTATACGATTAATCTAATCAATTGTAAATACCTCCTCTGTAGGTAAATACCTGAAGATACAAAAAAAGTATTGAAAGTCGTCATAATATAAAAAATGAAAAGTGTCTGTATAAGGTCATCAATTGTTTTTATCAACAGATACTAAACATTGCAATCCTCTGAAATCCTCTTTAATGTCCATATAACCTGTGGATCAAACTCCATATCTTTTCCCGCAGTTTTTTATTGTCCATCTTAATTAATTTGGTACTTAAAAAATGACTATTTGGACCAATTTATTATATATAGTTTATTTAATAAAAGGAAAGCCCTCTCTATAGGTATTTCTGTCATAACCTATGATGATCCTCATGTCATTGGACTTCATGTTGTATCTAAACTTAGAAAAAATATTTTATAAAATATATCTACATTTGTGGAAATTGTGTGAAAAATAACTTTTTAATAGTGGTAAATCAATATTTTCAGTGACAAAAACAAAAAGAAGATGAATTGTAAATTACTTTTGTGAGTCATATATTACACTAAGTGTAAAAAATATATAGAGGTAAAAATGTTTCATAAAATGTATTTTGTGTCAATCCCCAATTTTTTAATAGTTGTTAAAAAAATAACTGCCACCAAGAAGACAATTTTTAAAAATTACTGTGATCAGGTTTTAATTTAAATTCATTTTTACTTAAAGTTTTGCAGTCATTAAAGATTGTAGGAAAATTTGTATTGAGTAAAATATTTTATGCATATTCTCTTATTCTGTAGATTTAATGATGACAATTTCAACTTCACTGTCATTTGGGAGGAATAGTTTTCTGCTTTGTCTTTTTGTATTATTGTGATATTAACGAATATTATAACTTATTTTGAATTTCAGTATGGTGATTTTGATGAATCCACCCATAAACCAGGAATGCTTGCTAGTGAAGATTTGTTACCACAAAGAGTTATTGACCAGTATCAAATGACTCCAGAAATGTGGGAAGATCGTATTAAGATTTGGTATGCAGATCATCGTGGAATGTCTAGAGATGAGGCTGAAATGGAGTACCTTAAAATTGCCCAAGACCTTGACATGTATGGTGTTAATTATTTTCCCATCAATGTAAGGATCATCTTACATTATTAATTATTCATAAAAATTTTAATATTTATAATTTTATTGGTTGATGAACTGCAGATTTGGGACACTGACATTTGTTATATTTTCAAAGTTTGCTGAAGGACTACATCAGTATTAATGAGATTCATCCCTGTATTAATAGTGTAATTAATCCTGGAAATTACAAAAGCACATATTGGTAATTAAATTGTAGCAATTAGAGAACCTTGTCAGCATGAGAAGAAAGTATTAATGAAATTTAGAAAACTTCCAATTCATTCTAACGAGAGACGTAGATTCATACAAATTCAAAATAAGTTATAGTAGGTTCATACAACAGAAAATAATAAAATAGCTAACCACCATATTATATGAAAATTATAAACTATCTGGATTTATGTGTTGGGTGAACGTGTTTGTAGAAAGTCCAACAGTGCAATTTTAGAATAATTCTGTATCTATTAAGATTATGAGAACATGTGATATTGTATAATATTTAAAATAAAATAATAATATCAATTGTAATTATTAGCATTCTCAAATGCAAACAAAACAATGCCAAATATATTCCAACTTTGTGGTAACAATTTTCACACACTTGATATTACTAGAAACTTAGTAGCCGTTGAGATTTAGGCGAAAACAATTGGGCATGGTATTTGTTATTATTTATAAGTGTTCTACCACTAATTAAAAATTGGGAGCCAAACTTTTAATGGTCAACTTGTGTCACTTGCAGAAAGTTAAAAAATAACACAAAGTATACTTGAATTACAAAAAAATTTCATTCCCACATTTAAGCTAAGAAGAATAAAATGAAAATTTATTTATACCAATAAAAACAATGTAACTTCATTTACTAAACAGATTTGAATAGAAATAGAATGAGGGGTAGTGATTCCAAAGGAGTCAGACTCCAATGTGTAGGTGTGCATTTTACCAGCTACGTTAATTAGAGAGAATCAGGTGATTCAAAATACATTTTTTACACTGTACATAATCAATAGCTTTCATTATGAATTGTAACTGATAACTATTTACAATCATTTGATCTGAAATAATAATATGCTGTAAAATAAGCTTCAGTAGTCTTATAATATTAGTAATACCTTATGCAATATATAAATATGATAATTTCTACATGTCAGATGCTTCTATAAATTATTTTACTGAAACGGAGTCAATAAGGAGAAAATAAGTTATCTGTGCTTTATATTAAATATACTAGAGGTAAAATGGTTCTTGCACATTATATTTCTGATAGTATTAGGTGTATCCAGTGAAGTACAGATCTACAGTACAACCAATTTCTGTGGTAATGGGCGTTTACTCATCCTGTTTAGGATAAATAAATCAGTAAATCTAAGTAATAAAACAAATTGAAATAGTCAAAAAACTTGTATAATACCAAATTATAAATAATAGTAATGTCAGGCACAATATAATTGATAAAGTATATCATTTTATCATCAAACTATCAGAAGTATAATGAAAAAAGCAAGTGTAACTATTATATCCATAGGAGAAGGTAAAGAAGCTGTAACAAAACTATAGATGCATGTATAAAAGAGCATTTTCTTAGAACCACAGAAATAGGTTCAGTAAATATACACTGTTATCACTTTTATCCTACTCCAGTAGAACTGTAAAAATGTAAAGCATTTTTTAAAAAATAGTTACTAGTCTATATAGCATAGAACAAATCTGAATGTTGTACAACTGTAGTAGAGTTATTAAATTAAAATTTAATTATTGTAATTAAAATATAATACGTCTGATTTAAAATATACTAATGAGATCAAACAACATAACTGACAAAATGAAGTGATGATATAAAGACCCCACAATGTTTCTGGAATTATTGTTCTTTTGTCAGGTGATTAAAAACGAAAGCACAACCGCACAATGGCTCATCACGTTGGATTGTGCGATTCTGTCATACTCATGGCTCTTACCCGACAAAAGAGACTAGGATTCCAGAAACGTTGGTATTTATATATTATCACTTCATTCTATCTGTTATTTGGATATTTTATCTAATTTAATTATTGTATCTGTATAATGATCACCATTAGAAAAATTTCTCTATATTTTTTAAACAATTAGTCATTATTACTTCAGCTTTACAAAATGAAGTTCAAAATAATTGTGTATGTTGATTTTAACATAAACTTCCTATTGGAAGATGCCAAAAAATAACAAATACAAACATTAACAGCCACTTTCAACCGACATGCAGGAGTCAATTTTTTTTAGCAGAGTACAAAACACAATAGGCACTACCATAGACAATATATTTATTGTAATAACACATTATGAAAACTATATTGTTAAGCCAAATGGTGATAGATCATGGATGTTCAACTGCTAGCAATTAATGACATATGTTTTCAATGTATCTCTAAAAAACGGTAACTTATGCAGGGAAGATAGACAAAACTTCTATGTAATAGTTTAAAGAAGCACTAAAATGAGGATGTATATTATGAATACAGTGTTAATAGTAAATTATTTCATTTATGAAAACTAACATTATAATTTGGTTCATACTTCCAAAAACATCATATATTAAAAACTAATTATGTTAATAAAATGACTGGATAAATAACTTATGGGATTATTGTTTCATGTAAACTCAAAAGAGGTATGTGATAGTAATGGATAGTTGAAACCACTATTTGAGCAGTTATTATAAAAGTTACTGCAAAATATTGAGCAAAATAATAATAGCTGCAAAAGGTATGCAATTCAGAAAATAAATTATACTAATAAGATAAGAACTTTAACTTCACAGGCTTTTCCAGTGAATTTGTTGTTGGAAGAGTTCTTGGGTTTCTAACAGGGTGGTGTTTAAATACACAATGTTTTGTTGACAATCCCTGTTGACATCTTCTAAGGAATGGCTAGTCCGGGTGAAGTTACTGTCTCCCAATTGGAATCCTGAGAATTCCTCCAACACGATAGGAACTATTTGGAAAATAATTAAAAGGAAATAAATAAAGTTCAGATCAACCACAGTCAGAGTTAAGTAAATTTGAAACAGTTTAATATATACTAATAAATTTAATGCTCGTTTTCTAACTGTAGCAAGGAAAGTAGGAGTAAATACAACTAAATATGTAGCAAGTGCTATACAATTTTTAAAAGATAACTTTCCAGTCTTTAAAAATAGTCTTAACATTACTATGACATCACCAACTGAAATTTAAAAAATTATAAATTCTTTGAAGAACAAATATTTGTCGGGACATGATAGTATTTCTAGCATAATTGTAAAACCAATTATAGGCAGTGTTAGTCCTGTACTCAGTTACATTTTTAATTATTCATTACTTTCTGGAATCTCCTAAGCCAAACTAAAATATGTTGTTATAACACCACTATTCAAACAGAGAAGATAACCCAAATTATTGTCCTATATCATTGTGGCCCGTACTTTCAAAAGTCATTATTATAATAATAATCTACATACAGACTAACTTGATTTTTTTAAAATTTCAAAGCGCCAGATGTTTTGGTGCGGATTGGCATCTTTCTCCAAAGCGAGTAACTTAACACTGTTTCTTAAGAAAATAATTAAGTTATTCAATGTTGGCAAAACATTCCAATCTGTGTCAAAACATTTTCTTAGTTTTTGTTCTCGGTTTAAATTTGTCTATATGAAGGTCGTTTTTAGTATTATTAGTTTTTAACGGTCATAACGTATATGTTCTACTTTCTAAAGTCTTCGAAAAAGTAGTATATAATAGAGTGATAATGCATCTCAACAAGAATAATTTACTCACTGACTCACAATTTGTATTTAGAAGATGACTTTCAACCAAGAAATACTCTCTTAGATTAAATTTTAGAAGAGTTAAATAAAAAACTATCCATTAGGTATATTTTGTGACTTAGGTAAGGCATTTGACTGTGTAGATCATACAATTGTATTATGGAATTACAGGGACTTCAATTTCATGGTATAAGTCTTTCCTTCAAAATTGAATGGGTATATTAAATGATTTCTCTAGTAAAATTTGTGAATCAGTTTGGGGAATTATCAAGGCTGAGGTTCCATAGGGCATTTTCTGTCTTCATTCTCTCTCTTTTCCATGTAAATGAGTTTTTTTTGCAGATTACACTAGCATATTAGTAAAAAATAAAGAAATTAGAAGAGGCAAGTAACTATAATTTATGTAATTTACTAAACTGTTTTTCTATGAAAGGCTCAACAATTAACAGTAACAAGACACATTTTCTGCAATTTTACACACAACTTTACAACCAATAACTCTAAGATACAATGACAATAATGTAAATGAAACTTCATGCATTAACTTATTAGGTATATTGATAAATAATAAATGGAATTGGACTGATCACATTAATCAAATACTTAAGAAATTCAGCTTAGCCACATATGCAGTAATAATTATGTCTAATTAATTGATTTTAAAACAAGAAAACTAGTTTATTTTGTATATTTTCAATCTATTTTGCCATCTGGAATTATATTATGTGGCAATTCAATAGGCGAAGACGAGGTTTATGCAGATCAAAAACGTGTGAACAATGTCAGGTCTCCTCAAAAACCTTGTTTAAAAGACTTTTAAAAATATTTGGTATTTTCACTCTGTCATGCCAATACATTTATTTGTTAATGTTATTTGTGATTACACATAGACACTTATTTACATTTCTGATATTCATAACTTCCAGATAAGAAATAATATAATGTAAATTATTGTCTATTGCACAGAATGGTGTCCAATGAATAAGTTCCAAAAAGTTTTAAGTAAGTGAAACCATAATTTCAAAATAAAGTCTAGGAAGCTAATAGTATGTATATTGTATCAGTAATATCATATTTTATAAATTATTTTTACTCTGTTTAGAATGTTTTTACTTTATTAGCAATTTCTTGAAAACCTAGTTAATTTTTTTAAAAAATAGATTATCATTGTGTTAAAAAAATTCCAAATGAAGAAGCTAATTAACAGTCAACATTAAGAATAAATAGCATAGTTTCTGCAACCATTGTTGATTTCATCAGGCGATTAAAAATTGTAAGATCCATAAGAACAACACACCCCACAAAATGGGTGACAAACTCAAAAGCATAATTTTTCAGCCGTTAGTCAAAAATGGCATTTGATTAATTGAGAGGATTGATGAAACAAAAATTTATCATAAATGATTGTAGCCACCATTATAGTTACAACTTTCTCATCAAAAACAACTTACTAAGTTAATGAATAAATGTAAAAATGAATTTTTAAATTTAATGTACATAACTATAAAAATTTAATTTGGATGAAAGTTTCAAGTTAGAGAAATAAATACTGTTAAACTTATTGAAATATTGTAAATTAGCCAGCAATACATAATGTTTTCTACAATCAAGTGAAAACTCACACTGGATCCTCCTGATAACATAATAGATGTTATGGCTATTGAGTTCATCATCTGGTTTGTGTGATGTTATTCTTGCAGCTCTTATATTTTTGAGTCTCCTGAAGAAAATGAGTAGGATTGCCGAAACATTGTGTAGTATTTATTTTATCTACTTGATAATTTATATATAAATATAAGGACTTTCATTAATATCACTTTTTTTTTTCAGAATAAGAAAGATACTGAATTATGGTTAGGTGTAACAGCACTTGGACTCAATATATATGAAAAAGAAAATAAACTTACACCTAAAACAACCTTTACATGGGCTGAGATTCGTCATATCAGCTTTGATGACAAGAAATTTACTATCAAACCAGTTGAAAAATCATCACCAAATTTCATTTTTTTCTCACAGAAAGTGAGAATGAATAAATTGGTAAGCTCTCTTAATTAAACTACCTTTATTAACACCACTACACACACCAAATAATATGATTTGGAAAATTAATGGTTTACTTGAAATTTGAGAACTGGTATCAGCAGGAAACATCAAATTTGTGTTGGTCCTTCTCGGGAGGCGTATAGCAAATTACTATTTGTAGAAACAACTCGATTATAGACAAAGTTCCGCTTGCACTGTTGAATGATTTTGTAAATGAATAATGT
The DNA here is from genome assembly GCA_037074705.1 of Zhengitettix transpicula. NCBI lineage: Eukaryota > Metazoa > Arthropoda > Insecta > Orthoptera > Tetrigidae > Zhengitettix > Zhengitettix transpicula. The sequence goes on along the minus strand of CM073591.1, from coordinate 178,516,058 downwards.
ACGTCCGTCAATGCTTTAAAGGCATTAGACATAGAAAATACTTGGATGACTTGTTTATTTTGTCAGTGTTTTTTTTTTTTTTTTAATTGGACAAAACTTTAGTAGTCATTGAGTAATTTGGATCCGGAGACTCTTAAGGCATTAGAGTCATGGAACTAGGATCGAAAGAACGTGTGTATTCCCTCAAAACTGACTCCACCAAAAGGTCATCGAGCAGTTTTGGTGCTTGTCCCATTAGGTGCCCCAAATGCTTGGGAACTCACATGTGCCAGTGTCCGCCTAGGCCTGTCTATCCACCAAACTGGGACACGGGTGTTGGCAAGGCGCCACTCACCCCTGTGGGGTCAGTTGAATTCTGTGTTTTTCCAATAGGTAAACAGGAAGCTTTACCAATTAAAGTCGTCGTTCTGCCAACGATTGCCAACTTGCTGCTCACAACATTTGTGCCGTTCGTCATAACTGAATGTTACATGCACTGGCAGACGAGCAGTTCGGCACTCCGTCGTCAGTAGAATTATTGCTTGGAACTGATTTGTTCCCTTGTCTCTTATCAACCCAGCCCCTTATAAATTACCGAGGCTTTCCGTCCGCTTCGGATGGATAATAGTGGGTTCTGTTCCTGATTCTCTGACGCCGCCAACAAACGAAATACAATTTTGTTGTTAATATCTATTTGACAACTTCCCAAGGACGATATATAGTATCGCTTCCACGCCGACCCAATTGCGATACCTTAGCTAGCAATGCCAAATGATCGCTCCAGTTTTTCTGGAACTTGTAAGGAGATTTATGCGCGATTATCAGTCGCTTAGTCACATGACCGCCTGTTCAACGTATTTCTTCTACACCGTGTGGTACGTAAGGGCTCCGTGGTCCACAAGCTGATACGAGTCGTTTTTAATGCTGCCGATCGTGATTCATCTGGATCTTCGCTCAATGATCAGTGCTCATTGGTCCAAAACTCCCAAGCAGACATTTCAGTTTTGCCCTAATTTCGACTACATATAGTAACACTACATGCCGAAAATTCTCGTTGCTCCTGAGGATCGGCGTCTGCAGCATGTTTTTGGCGTCCCACTTTTAGATGTTATTGAATATGAATTGAACACTGTAACTTACAGCTATTCTTGCTTCCCTCCCCCTTTTTGGCGTTAAGGGTTCTCCATAAGTTGGCTGACCACGAAGGAACTTCGTTTCCTTTAGCAGCCGAAGTCGTATGCCGTAGTATGTATGTTGATGGCGTAAGTCTCCGTTCCAAACGTGTGTATTGCCGTTGTCCGGTCTTTGTTGAGCAGAGGAGGCTTCCAGTGTCGGAAATGTGCCAGCAACGAAGAAAATGAAATTGAGCTAGCCTGCACAATCCATCCCTTAGCACCTGAGGATTGTGTCGGTTTCCCCGGAGTAAAGTCCAAGAGTTCACGGGAACCCCAAACAAAGGACCACTCTTTCGTATACGGCCCGAATCTCATCTTTCCCGTTTAATATATATGTCTTCATTATCATATTACCGGCTTGCATTCTGACCCAGTACCACTGCCAGTCTTATCCGGTATCATTTCTCGATTTTATCGTTACGGAGACAAATCATACGCAACTGTAGCACCTACACCCGATTTCCGGCAGCCACCTTTCAACCGATAATGGAAAGTATGTCGTCATCTCGCATCACCCGGCCATCCTCTCTTGAGTGGCACACCTTAGGGTTACCTCTATTTGTTTGAATGAGTACGAAGGCCGTCCATCTGGAGTTTGTTTCCGAACTGTCCACGAAGTGCTTTTTCGCCGCTCTGTACTGTTTTACTACCCGGCGAGACCTTCCGAGAGAAATTCATTCCGTCAATGGCCGTATATACTTGGTGTTTCACGCGAATTACCGGAGATTTACAATTTTTTGTGTGATCAACATGCCGACATTTCCGACCATCTCGCTTCGCGGGAGATATTTCGGAAATTTATTCACCATACTCTCCAAACTTTGGCGGCCTTTGGGAGACGGCTATCAAATCAGCCAAACAACTGATAACCAAACTGTTAAAGGGGATCACTGTCACAGCAGACGAATGTGCTACCATTTTCGCCAATGTTATGTGGTGTTGTGGAAGAAATTGGTAATATTGTTATTGGTATATTGTAATTAAATTTGATATCTAATTTTTTTCCATTGCTGTAACCAAATATTTTAGACTTAAATTCAATATAAAATTTAAAAAAAAGTTGGTACTATAGCTATTTTAATGATAAACCTTGTCATATCTCTTGTCAGTTGTTATTTTCTGTACTTTTAAATAACTCATAAATATTCTTATTCATACTATTTTACACTTTTGTTTTCTGTGTTTCAGATATTGGATCTCTGTATTGGCAACCATGACCTCTTTATGCGAAGACGTAAACCTGATACTATGGAGGTTCAACAAATGAAAGCTCAAGCAAAAGAAGAAAAATCCAGGTAAAATAGAAACTGATTCATGTGTTTTCATATATATGTTTTTACATTCTTCTATTTGTTCCCCTATAGTTTGTCCCCACTGAAATTAGCAATACAATGGAAAATTTTACTTTAAAAATTATGAAAAGTTCAATGTTTACTATCATAAAATATTAAGAGTTATTTACTGTCCTAAATATTATTTGGTGTAATATTTTTATTTCTCACTAAATAACAACAGTTAAAATTAATACATTTGGAATAAAATCTTTGTTTATTATTGCTGTAAATGAATCAATTGCCTGAAGTGTCACCTGTGAAGAAAAAGCTTTACATCCAGGCTTCATAGTTAACTTACCTTCATTTTTAAATTTCAACATGTTTACTGACGCCATTACAAATTATTGTTAAAGTAAATGTTATTGGCAATACAAATAGCCATTGGTTTTTATCTAAAGGTATCCAAAGAGTTTGTTTACAATTAACAACATGAGTTTCACAAATATTAGGCATTACCACAGTGATGGATACAGAAGTGAAGCTTCACAATCATTTTGAGCAACATAATTATATATAGGTATATCTCCTCTACAGATATATAACAACTCATTAGGTTTAAAACACTTGGAAAGTTCATTAGAATTAAATTTTCCATAAGTCTTTCTCAATGTGTCACTAAAAATATAGTCTTTATGAGTATTCACAAACACACAAATGATATCACTTTTGTACACTTGATAAGGGATTGCTCTATATATTAGATAGATATTTTCTTTAAATAGGGGAATTTGAAGAACATACTTTAAATATTGGTTAAAAGTATAGATATGAGGCATTATAAGAGTTTGAAGTTGAGAGAAAGGAAGGTTTTGGAAGTCCACTCCATATGGCAGTTGGTGTGCAGTTAATATATCTCTTACCTGTTCTTTTATAATTAACTGTGGTTGCAGTATACTCTTCACAGCGTATATAAACACTTCTATGAGTACTCTTTGGCTGTATTGGCACTCATCTATTCCCCTCTTTTTTGTGATTTTTTAAAGGTGTTGCTATTACCTATTTGCTAAGATTATCCTGACAGGTTAGAATATATCGATTTTCATTTTCCAGAAGAGAACTTACAGTGTCTAAATATATCTTTATCCATGGTTGTTTCTGAGTATCTGTTACTTCAAGCTGTTGGTTGTTTTATATGATGGTTTGTGTCTTTGTTCATTTATCAAATTTTACATTCTTTAACATAATTTCTAACATTGGGCTCTATTCCAGGTCAAGTTACATATAATTTCATTTTCTCTAAAGTTCCTTCTACTCTAGAATGCCAACCAATGGGACAGTCATGTAGTTCTTGCAAAATAATTTTTTGCTTTCGTTCATCTGAAATTGTTTTGTCTCTAGTCTGGATAACAACTTAATGAATCAGCATTATCATTTAATTTTCCTGGTCTATATTTAATTTCAAAATCATATTCTTCGATCAACAGTCTCCACCTAATTAATCTTGAGCTAGGGTCCTTCACATTAAAAATCCATGTGAGTCCCTTGTGATCTGTAATTACTGTAAATTTTCTTCCTAAAAGATAAGGCCTAAAATGTCTATACACCTACACTATTGCTAAAAGTTCTTTTTCTGTTATTGTGTAATTCATCTCCACTGAATTTAACAGTCTACTTGAAAAACTAATAGGTTTAACCTGTCCTAATTTACCCTGCCTAAAATGCACCTAATGCAAAATTACTAGCGTCCATTGTCAAAAGAAAAGATTTACTAAAATCTCGGTATTGTAATACCTGAGCTTCTGTAAGCTTTTTAAAACTCGTTTGTTCTTCCATTTTCCGATTTTAACAAATTTGTCAGAGGTTGGGTAATTGCACTGAATCTATCTGTAAATCGCCTATAATATCCACATTCGCCAATGAAAGATTTTTCTTCTTTAACCGATAATGGTAGCTGGGAAGTCTACTACAGCACGAATTTTCGGTGGTTCATGTTTGACTCCTGAAGCAGTTACAGTGTGACCTAGAAAACTATGCTGGGGTTTTTAAAACTCACATTTATCAGGCTCGATCTTTATATTACATTTTTGTAATTGAGTAAAAACATCACGAAGCTTTTCATTGCGCTCGGCTAAAGGTTCTCCCAATATTAATATATCATATAAGTACGCAAAACAACGATCGCCAATTACGTCTTTTAAATTTGTATTAATTGCAAAGTAGCTGGAGCTGCTTTAAGGCTGCCAAAAGGTATTCTTTTGAATTCAAAATGTCAATCACTTGTGCTGAAGTCCATTTTACATTGATCATCTTTAGCAACATTTATTTGGTGATATCTGGAAGCACAATCAATGCTAGAATAATATCTCACTTTGCGTACTTTATCTAGAATTTCTTGAATACATGGAATTGGAAAGCTGTCACCAATGGTGACTTCATTCAATTTACGAAAATCAATACAAATGCACCACTGACCCGTCTATCTTTTTTGGGTACAACCAACAACGAAAATTTCCATTCACTTTTGCTCTTAGCTATAATGCCATCTGCGAGCATTTGCTTAACTTGTTTGTAAATCTCAGCTTTATGAACCTCGGAAACTTCATAATTCTTTATAGTGATCGCCCCATTCTTGTGGTAAGCTGGAGTTGGTATAATGTGAACAGCTGTGTTAGTTGACATTAGTTTATCTCCTGGTAATTTAAACACGTCCGAAAACTCTAAATAAATTCGCTTAATTTCATCTGCACCTTCTACAATATGGTGTAATCTTAGTCTTTCACTCAATAGTTTTACTCTCTGTGCTGAATGTGAATTTCTGCTATCATTAGCACAGTTCCCTAAAAGTTTCAGTGGTTTTACCAATTTTGGAGCTACCTGCACTAACAAATTATCTGGTGTCAAATTAATCAATAAACAAGGAAATAAATTATTTTTACACTCTACTATACTTGCAGCACAAAATACACCCGATTGAATTATTTGATTTTCTATTTATCTCATACCCTTTTCACTTGTGGAAAATCTAACAAGTTTTTCACTGAATGGAGATAGTATAAACTTATTTGCCAAAACCATGTTACTCTTCAATAGTCAATCAAAACCAATCAATAAATCAATACCATTATCTATTACATAAAATTCGTGTATCTCATCATTCACTAAACACATTAGCACCGACCCATTGATCTCTGTGATATGACCACCAATACCACAAATATGACTTATTTTACTCAATCTAGGACTTATTTCAATGCTTGGTTCCTGATCAAATTTTACTTGAGACCCTGTATCTATTAATGCCAAACCATTTCCACCCATTAATTGCGGACTTTGCACTGTAATTTCATAAGGATTTCTACATTTTCCATCCTTTTTTATCATTATCACTGAGAACGTTCTCTTTTATTTCACAATTATGTGGACCTTTCCACCCTTGGGGATCCATTTTTCGTCAATATTAATACCAATCGCAATAATACCTTTACCCTCAGGAAAACCCTAGAAAAAACAGAATTGTCCTATATTTGGGCGTGGATGTTTCCACTTATCAGAACCTTTTTCCAGATCAATTCCCACATCGTATCTAGGCGAACTTGGTCCTTTCCGCTCAAGACCTATTTAGTGGATTTCCACACAATATTGACACGTGCAGCCCTCATCTAGAGCTTTCACCGACTGCAAGAGAGGCTCTAGGCTCAGTTTCCCTGTTTTTTACATTTGTGTATGTCGTGACTCTTCTTCTTACAGTTTCTACAAACTGGGATTCCTTTGTAGCTCTTAGCTATGTGCCCTATATCATTACATCTGTAGCACTTATCGTGTGAAACAACTAATTTATTGTTTTATTTGGGGCCTCCTAATACTTGTGAATTGACTTTCCCTTCCAACTGGGGAACCAAAGTGCTTCTTAGCCACATTTTCCTTTTTAATTGTTCCCCTTAGAAACTAATTGGTTGTATCTCCACTCCTAAATCTCAATGATTTTACTTTACTCTCTTCCTGAATTGCGGCTTCAATTAGCTGAGATAACTTTCATCTTCACCTTTAGATTTCACTATGTATTTCATCTTTTAATCCTGAAATAAATGTTCCCTTTAAAAATTCACTTATTAAAATCAAACCACCCTATATGTAATGCTCTCCATCAAGGGCTTCTATTCTACACAATCTATTTCGTACTTCACGTCTTAAATCAACTGCAATTTTGTCTAATTGCGAACCCCATTGTGCGTCAGTTTCTTTTGTGCCTTGTCTGGAAATGAATAACAAGTTCGGTTAACTAGATAGTTTTCCTCTAAAATTTCTTTTATTTTCTCCCAAGAATTTCTATCACTTTGTGCCAAAAGCATTTCCTTCGCATCACCTGTAATCTTTGACTCAAACTTTAATAGCAAGGGTTTCTGTGTACGGCATACTACATGAGTCGACGCCTCCACTACCTCAAAAAAATTCCCTTCATAATTTTGGATCACCATCAAAGCTGAAAGGAATTAATTTAATTGCTTGCCAGATTGACACATAGATTTTCCATTTCTGGAACAAAGTCGTCCACATCTTCCGAACCCACATCAGCTATATTGAACTGGACTTGCCTTGAGACTGCAAAAAAATAGTATAGATGACGGACACCGAATCGCCCACGGTAAGCCGATACGCCTACACACCGCTCTTATCACGTGAAGGTTGGATTTGCCCCGAACACTGCTGCGCCGCCTCGCGATGTCGTGCTGGGCCGGTCCCGCGTCGCCCCACGATGTCGTGCTGGGCCGGTCCCGCGTCGCCCCACGATATCGTGCTGTGTTGGTCCCGTGCTGTTCCGCGGTGTCGTGCTGAGCAGGATCCCCGCTGTCTTGAGGCTCTCCGGCTGCCACTCCGCACCGCCCACGATGACCCTCGAAGTCCTGCTGCTTCGCGTGCGCGCTATGCCGCTGCGCCTGCTCTAGTTTTACTCCCGGCCACTCCAAGACACTTCCGTTGGCTCGTATACACTGCCAACTCCCGTCCTTTGATCGGCTACGTCCAGACGCTCGACGAATATAAAGGATGAGGTGAGATCTGTAGTTCGGCAGTTTCTATTTTCCACCTATCGCGGCAGATTTTTGCAAGAAGAGGCCCTCGGGCTTTATCTTCTGACGGTACTCCTCGTCTAACCCCACAGACTTGGTTTCAGTGCCTCGCCAAATACCACTGGCCTTGTGGACTCCTCCAGAACATAGTCCCTCGAGAAAGCTCGGTGTCCTGTGGTCTCGGACGTCAAGTTCTTCTGGTCTGGCTACTCACTGAAGTGATTCATGAGGCCACCCTAATCTAGTCAAGATGTATTAATGATAAATTGACGCTATCCACTATCCACAGTGTGTCCACCATGTAACACTCACCGCATGGCTCGGGTGAATGTGACACGAAATAGGAAGGATCTTGGGTCGACAGGAAAGACGATAGGAAAGGAAGAATCGTCAGTTGGTATGGTAAATGGTTAACCCTGGAGCTAACCAGTGGATAGCTTGATTTCTGGGGGCCACTCAATGATTAACGCCAAAGTCTATTTAGAACAGAATTTATTCACAACTGCAGTCAAGTTGAGAACACTAAAAAGGAAGAGTATACAAAGAAGGAAGAGTTCAGGCTACCAAGACATTGTGAGTGGAGCGTCTATGTGTCCTATGGGTTTCCATGGACAGCAGGATGTGTCCTGGACAGCAAGGATGTAATTCCGCCATCCAAGCGTCTGGTTCTCTTGTTCAGCCACAGTAAAAATCTTTGAAAATTACTTTCCCTATTACAAATTTCATTAATGTAATTTTTTTTATCTTCCACCTGTTAGTAAATCTTTGTAATTTTTAGTGTATTTTTAAGTGAGTCTAAAGTATATATGTTGTGCCACCTGTTAGCATATCGTTGATTTTGTTAACAGATATTTTGTTAACAGATTCCATTTTGTTCACAAAAACTGTTACATTACCTTTATCAGCTTACCTTAACATTAAATTTTGATTAACTTTTACGAATCTGTCGCACTGATATTGTGTAGTAATTGATTTTGACAAATGGTATAGAAGCTTTTTGCGTATTATAAATTAATTGGTCTGATATCTGAATTGTATTTTTAATATCATTAGAAGTTGTGTATAATTTTGGTATAATTTCTTTTATATTCTTTTATTACATCCTTTTTATTGAGATTATTTTTTCCTAAATTAAATTTTTCTCCTAAGGAAACAACTTCTAATACAGCCAAAGGTATTACATGATTAGTGAGATTAACAAACCATCTATCACTATTAACACTTGATTTTCCAGTATTTTCTTTCTGAGTAAGATTATTTAGTTTTTTCTTCGATATTTTGTCATGTTCCTCATAAATATTTTCAATATTTATTTTATGTTTTGTAAAAAGTTTCTAAAATATTAACAGGTAAAATTTAATTCAATTCAGTTTCAAGTTTTTTCCCCAATGTTTACATGATAGGTGCATATATTTTATTTCCACACATGTTCCAATCCATTATGTACACATTATTACATTAGACCATATTATAGTTGTAGGAGACAGGTGGAAAGTCCTGATCTTTGCTCATCTGAGCTCAAACTATCAGATTTCTTTGGTCATCAAATACCAACATGAAACAGTTCTTAAATTTTCTATGAAAAGGAAGTGGGAATAGGTTTTGGGCAAAATATTTTGAAGAATAATATCAACTAATACTTACTCTAAAAGGGGTAATCGAGCAATCATGCCAAATTGTGAACATTGGTATTGAATCCTGGAAATGATTCTTGTGGGGCCTGAAAACCTGTAGTAATATATAATTAAATAGTCTTCCCTCATCATAGAAGGAGAAACAAATTTCGTATGTTATTTAGCTTGTGATGAATTCATATTAATTCTAATGCATTCACTCCATGTTCGCACAAGCCAATCTTCCATCATTATTACTGAATTTACAATCTCTCAGCAATACAGAATGTTTAGGTCATGCAAAGATTCAACTCGTAAGAGAAAATCATACAATTTCTGTGGTTGTGGACCAAGACAATTATTTAGCTTCAGCAGCAAGGCTGTGTTTTTCCTAAACCTGAGGATTTGTATCACATGGTCCACTCACAAAATTTTCTGCAGAATTAAGAGTATGTCTGTTAAAACCTCATACAAATCAGTCCTATGTGTTTATGGGAAAATCAGCTGGTGTGGAATGGAGAGAATATGGGGATGGCATAGGAGCAGGTGAGCAACCTAACAGAACGTGGTTCTGTTACTATAGCCTTCCCACTATGTTTTTTGTACACTTACTGTTGACAATCTGTTTGTATTCCTACTTGATCATAAAAAATTGTATACTCCTTTATTTGAGTCTGTTAAGTGGTGGATGGTGCATATGAGAAGATGTGCTACAAGAAAAATAAATTAAGGAAATTTTTCCTCCTTAATTTTAAGAACCTTGATAACAGTTATGTTCAAGAACAGAAGAAATGCTTCCAATTGGAGCTTAGCACTGAAGGCTGATTGTTTAATGCATTTAATAGCATTTCTTCTGTTCTTTAATTAAATAATTGTGCCTATCTTCAATTTACACAAAAAATGGATAGAGCATAACATGCCATGTGCTTGCCACTCTCCCACTAATGTAACCTGTGCTGAAATGAGAAATGCACATACATAGTATTTCATTTCACCCCTTTGCACTCCCTGTAAAACTCAACAAACCTTTTTGTGTTCCCTGCTGCATACACAATACTCCCAAAATGAGTGGATAGTTCCTAAAATTAACTTCATTTAAAATATATGAACAAAGGAAAAATACTTTCATGTTAAAATGTGTCACTTTGGTGCTAAATTTTTCCACTTTCAAAAATGAGAATCTATTGTGTATTATGTAGACAGAATTATAAATGTATTATATTACTGGATGGTACATTTGCCACAGTGTTGGCAACACTATTACTGTTGTAGTATTATTACACTTTTACATATTTATCCTCGTAAAAACGTTAGTGTTACTTGGTGTGATGAAGCACATAACTTAAAAATTCACAAATATTGTCTCTGCTTTAAAAAAACCTTATTCTCTTCCCCAATCTGTCGGATCTATAATATTGCCTATTTTGACATTTAAGTTGAGAAATATTTGGTATCTGTAAGATTGTTGATTTCACTTCTGAATTTTTAGATTTTTTTTCTATCACCAGATGCCAATTTTTAAATTTTTTGCAAATATCTCATATATCCATTTAAAGCAGTTAATGTTCCTATCCACAGTGTGCTACAATCATCTGCTCCCTAATTTGTAATGGTACTTCTTGTGTAATTGAGAATAAATAACTTCATAAAAGCATTTTAATTTTATAAGAATGTGGTATAATATGCCAATTATAATTGTTTCCTATATATGTTCACATCAGACTATTTTTCTAAATGAAGCAAAGTTTATTTTTAACTTGTAAGTTCAAATTTGTGTGTGCTACTTAGTTTCAATTTAACTGAAATTTAATCGATTTTAAGTAGACAAATATTTGTTCCTATTATTTTGAGCTTAGGATCACTTAGGATTAATTGGAAAAAATTATTCACAGGAGACAGATAGAACGTAATAAATTGGCTCGTGAAAAGCAGTTAAGGGAAGCAGCAGAAAGAGAAAAGGCAGCCATGGAACAAAGGTTGATGCAGTATCAAGAAGAAATAAGGCTTGCTAATGAAGCATTAGTAAGTATTTTTAATTTGAAGATTTGCCTTACTATATATCTCTGATTATAGTTTTGCATTATTTGTTTTATAATGAGTAATCAAAATAAAGTGCTATGTAAAAAAGGTTTAAACTTCACAAATGGATAAGTATTGTAATGAATTATTTTATAAAATATATTTTGAAACAAATTCACAATATTTATTTCATGACTATGCTTTAACAATGAAATCAATTTAATTTACAAAATTTGTTCAGAGTTGTTATAGGGCCTCTCAGTGAAAACATAATTACTGTAGAGCATGAGGTTAAAGCAACTAATTTAATGGCAGAATTGCCCAACTCTCAAGTTGTGGTGATGGAGTGTGGATGTTATAGGCATTCACTGCTATTAATATGAAAACTATCAGTTAGCTTAGCTAAGAACACTCTTTAATCTTCTCTCACAACTGATCTGAAAAACAACATCAACCACCTTTAACTCATGTAGCCACTATATGCTGATAATATCTCTGATCCAAAAGAGATTACAAAATTATATAAATTTTCATCTTCTGTGCTTTCAAAATATTGGTTTCAAATTTCAATTATAAATGCAGAATTGTTACTTTACGCCAAATTATGTTTGTTATGTGACCCTGTACGTGTTACAATTCTAAACATTTTTACAATTACCATGCCATCACTTTTAAAACTCATACAGCACTTAAAATCAAAATAATCCAGCTTAGACTTGCTAACAAAATGTTGTGCTGGCCTTTTATAATATGAAACTAAATAAAACAAATTAAAACCCTCATTGGTTCCTCTTAATACATCATGTACTTTAAAATTCGTTACTGGAATAATTGATTTAATATAATCACTTTCTGTTGGTAAGTATTACCTGCAGACAACCATGCTAAAATCAAATCATTAATGTTTGGGATAATTTATTCTGCTGGTAAACTTCTAAGATGTGTTTCATTATTTGATTGCATCATCTTTATCTGCTTCTGAAATTCTAGACTTTAACTATTACATCAAAATATACAGCATGCCATGACAATTTAAAAGCATTCAGTTGGGCAACACAACAGTCAATGCTAATTTCACTCATAAAGCTTTATAATGAATTTCAGAATTCATGTGTGTGATTTTTCTATTTCATTATGCTCCAAATACCAAGCCAATTGTACAGATATTTGGGCAGACTATAGCAGGACTACTTTAAAGTTTAAATGGATGATGAAATATTAAGCTATTATGATGGTATATGATTTGCAATACCACTTTCTTGTGCCAGCTGACAAAGGAGTGTGACACTCAGAATGTAACTTCTTTCTCCTGAAGAAAGTAAAGAGAGAAAAGTGGTGGCTTACCTGAATTTGAAGTTTGGTGTTGCCACATATGACAGAAAGAAATTATTCAAATTTTTGGGTGTTAGCCTCCTTCAGGAGAAAGAAGATGCATTCCATGTGCCATGTGACTATGGAGTATCACTGTGATTAAAAGGAAATTACAAGTAAACAAGTGAGATGGAAAGGATTAAACAGAACCTCATAATAATAATAATCATTATAATATATTACACAAGAATTCAATATAAAATTATAACTACTGCATAATGACTATTATAATAATATTAGAGGATGTTGAGTCCAGGACCTTGTAAAAAGTGAAGTAGAGTTCCCAAAGACGGAGTTCAGCATCAGTTGAGTCTGGAGTAAGGATTTAAGGAGCATCAGTGTGAAACATTGGTCAAAATTAATAATAGGGAAGATAGCCAAATATACTTAGTTTTGTCAACTGAATTGTGTAGTTGTGTCCCTCTATGCTCTTGTGTTTTTTTAGTATTTTTAGCACCTGAAGAAAGAAACAAGGCTTCCAGAAACGTATGGTATTTACTTCATCACTTCTTTTGTTTGTATTTGGCTATCTTTCTTATTAATAAATTTTCAAAACTGATGTAAAATTTTCATTAGGTGAAATTGCTGGAGTTGTGACTTTGGGCATGAGCAGCTATTGGTAATTGTTTTTTGAACAGTTTGTCAGCACTGTGGTGGTTAGCAATATATTCAGGGAGAGGTTGGTTTGGTTTGGCCAATATAGAAAGCAGGATAGAGTTTGAAATTAATTTGGCAGATGAGATGGGAGAAGAGGCAGGAATTATTTTATTTATTATTTTTATTTTGTATGTGGCTATTTGTGGAGGATTTTGGAGGATTGTAATGGGCTGGAGGATAGGCCAGAAATAGCAAGGTTGGAAACCTGGCTTAAGTAGGGGAATTTTGAATGTTGTGGAGGTTGGGAGAGTGACTGAAGACAGTCATTGCACAGATGGGAGGGTATTGTGAGAAGGATGTTTTTGAGATCTTGGTTGGACTGCGGTCTAGTGTAGGCTTGGTGGAGAATTTAGTTGAGTTTTTGTAGACTATAAAAGTAAGTTGTGGTCTATATTTTTTGTGTCAATCAAGAATGGGTTTGGATAGTTGAACAGAGAATAGTGCACAGGATATTTATTTCTGGAGGAGGTGTTTTCTGTTGATGAAAACATTGAGCATGTGGTTTGTATAGGTGGCCAGACTGTTCCAATTAGACCAAATTCGAGCTCCCCTGAGGGCTAAACTATATGGGAGAGAGCGTTTGATATATTCAAGTTGACAACTTGTGAAGTGAAGATATATGTAAGGTGATAGTGGGTTTAATGTGGACCGATCTGATGATTAGACAAGAATTGTGGTGTATATCAACATTGAAGAAGGTGGTGATGGTGGGGGAGTAGTTCCATGTGAACATAACAGAGAATTCAGTGTTTGAGTTTTCTAGAAATCTGAAAGGGCACATGATCCATGGGTCCATAGTATAAAAATACCATCTATGAACTGGAAACAGTTTAACCTGTCAGTAGTTGCATCGTGTAATGATTTATCTGCCCGAATTTCCAGTTTCACCAATCGGCAATAACGAGGATGAGACGGTGAGTCCATCTTTCCTTTGTGAACCTGTCCCATATTTGCTGTCATCTCATGGAGGTTTTCTCTTCTTCCATCCTTATGGTAGGGTGTAGAAGTTTGTCCACTTTCTTCTTTCCACTATATACATTATCCTGTTCATCTGTCAGGAGTTCAATGGATGGCATGGCTACTACGAAGCACACAGCATCATAAGAAACTGTGTAGTTCCTGCAGTAAACTTCAGTGATAGTGCGGACATTTCCTTTGGTCGCCAATGCTGTGATTCATATCTTAGAGCATTGTTACTGTGGCCACACTCGTGAGGAGTTGTCTGTCAGTCTTGTTGTCACCTTTGTCTTCTTCTTCGCCTTTGTCTTCCTGTTCGCCTTTGTCTTCCTGTTCGCCTTTGTCTTCCTGTTCGCCATTTTAAGGCACTCCTTGAAGTAAAGCCTGTCATCTATTACTACTCCAAGGTATCGCAGGGAAGCCTGAGACATTATGGACCAGTTACCAACTGTGAGGGTAATGGTCTTTTTCCTGCTGGTAGCTAGTGCAGCTTCCATCTTGTGGTCCGCCAGCTCCAGTCCAGCCAATGCGAGCCAGCTTGGTTGGCCAAAATTGTGACCTCGTTCACCAGTTTCCTGATCACCACCACTGCCACATCGTCTGCAAAACCCATGGTCTTCACACCCATGGGCAATGGCAGCCTTAGTACTTCATCTTACATAATGTTCCAGAGTAGCGGTCCAAGGGCGGTGCCCTGAGGGACTTCTCTGTGTTGTACACCAGAGAGACCTCTTGCTCAAATAGTTTCCTACTATCCTCCTTGGGTGTTTCGGGAACTTCATTCTGTGAAGTCCGTCCAGGATGTGACCCTATTTCAGCATTTTGAAAGTGTTCCTGCTGTGAAGCGTCACAATGGCACAGTATATTTGGAGGCATTAGCTGTGTGCTATTTGGCAAGGAACGCTGAGAAAATAAAAAGGAAACTGTGGGTGTTGGTTTTTATGAGTAATAGCGTCTATGACATTAGTTTTTATAGGTTTTTATTACCTTCAGCGGAAAGGAACACAATCACAAAAATGTCATAACACAACAATGAACAGTCAAAGACCACATGAGAAAACTGCTCCCCCACGTTTCGCATCCGACTTAACCAAGGTAAATTAATCTCAATGGTTTTTCTGTACATTTTTTATTTTTAAGGAAAGGTTTCCTTACTTGCTTAGCTTGTTGACATCACAGACCACTACATCTAAAGAGCTGGAACTTATGTCAAACCCAACGGACATTTTGGAAAACTTATGCATGTTCTTTAAATTCAGATGTCCTATTTTTTTTATGCCAATAAAGTGTGATTGTGATTCAGAAGAAATATATGTGCTTTGTTCCAAAGTAGGCATAACTCCAATAAGATACTGAGTTGTGTTTCTTTCTGACAAGGAAAAATGAGTACCTCATTGTTGCAAAACTTTACTGGGTTGCCATTTTTAGTGATTGCTGGAACACTGATAAAGAACATTTTTAACAAACCATTGTCACTATTTTACTGACACTTTTTGGCTCCAAACACTTGCCCCTTTTTTTAGGAATGTACTACTTGGGAAATGCATTGGTTTTCCATCCATAACTTTTCGTTTCTGACCATGTGCGAAGTTGCAGCTGAGTCTAAAATGA
Organism: Zhengitettix transpicula; assembly: GCA_037074705.1. Lineage (NCBI taxonomy): Eukaryota > Metazoa > Arthropoda > Insecta > Orthoptera > Tetrigidae > Zhengitettix > Zhengitettix transpicula. The sequence goes on along the minus strand of CM073591.1, from coordinate 178,500,336 downwards.
AAACAGTGTCCTTAATTTCACAAGACAAAACTGCACTCGTTTCCTCAACACTTCAGAAACTTGCTTTGTTGGTACTTTTCTTTTGAAAAACCATCTATTTTCTGGGTTTTGTCTTCTTACAAAAAGTGCAATTAGGGTACTTTTTAGGCATCCTGCTGTTATTATTTTTGGGGCAGTTCCAAATAAACTGTGATTTATAATCGCATCCTTAACATTTTAATTCTTCAGTTTTGAATGCAACAGAGTTATTTTCAGTAACTCCACAATAGCTCATTTCGTCCCTTATCAAATGTGCTTTGAGATTTTCTAATGTTTTTTCTTCCTTCAGAGCCGAATCCCAAGCAGTTGTAAAATGAGACTCAAACACCTTGGGTAAAGTTGACATAACACATGCAATGTATATTTTGTCATCAATCTTCTCAGATGCGCTGATCCTAGCAACAATGTTTTCTAAACCACTCAATCATATCGGAAATATAAAAATCGCTCCTTAAGTATTTTTTGTTCTTTGACTCATGAACAAACTCTTCAACTTCTCGTAAATAGCTGGAGCAGTATTGAAATTTATGATGGGGATCTTAAATTTCATATCAATTGAAAAATTATGATTTTTTGGCCTTTGGCCTCATCTTGCTTCCATCTTGAATTTTCTTTTTGTGTAACACCCTCAAGTTTCTTCTCGCCGAACACAACATACTTGATAGCCGATGCACATAATAAAACCCATCAAATTTCCACTTGGTGAATCAGTTTTTATCAACTAATGTGTTTTCTCTCTTCATTTTATCTGATTAATCAGTATCACTATTATTCTATAAAGCAGGATGTAATTGAACTAATTATTATATTTAAAAATGGTGTATTAAATTTTTATTTCAATGAGTTGCTTATATAATGTGTTTAAAAATAGATCCAAGCACCATCATGTTTGAAGGATTAATATCCAGCTGATGTTATTTATTTGAACCAGTGTCAACAACACTAACACACACTGATGTCAGAAATATTTATATAATCTCTTATGCACATTTATAAAATTGTTTTATAAAAAATGAAAAAATAAAATAAAACAAAACAAGAATGCACAACAAGCACATGGATACACAATGAGCACGTGAAGTGGGAGCAAGAATTGGATACACAGAATCGTTGTGTGAACATGTCTATTGTCACCGATTGTTCATCAGCCGCCTCGATCATAATTTTTTTTACATTTATATAACACTTGAGGAAAGCTTGACGAGGTCAAATTAAATAACACATTTGGATAGGAATGAAGCTGACTTACCTCAAATCAACTGTTGGGCCTTATTTATTTATTTATTTATTAGGAAAGACCTTTAATTTCAGGTAAGTATCTACACTGTCTCTTTCCTAATATGTATATGTATATATATATATATATATATATATATATATATATATATATATATATATATATATACAATATTAGGAGAAATTCCTTAAAATGGATTCTCCTAATATTGTATTTATTCCTTAATGGAAGCTCCTAATACTTCATTCCCTCTACTCTATCCATTCCTCCACTAAAAACTATTAATTGTCCACAATAAGACTGTCTATATTTGCCTGGTCGGGAACTTGACCCGGTGGCCGAGATGGTTAAGGCGTCTGTGTACTAAGCAGAATACGTGGGTTCAAGTCCCGCCTGGGTCAAATATTTTCAGTCTTTCCTTCTTCTTCCATCCTTCTCTCTGCTTTGAACATATGCTTTTCTATGTGCGTAATTCTTCGCCCGAGCATATGAATTCAAATAAAGCGCAATCCTCCTATTTCTCCTATTTATTTCTATCCTTCCTCACTATCCAAGTTTGAATGTATATATATATATAAAATTTAGATAATTTGTGTGAAAAAAAAGTTGGCGGCTTACCTTAAATTGAAGAAGCTTGGTGTACTTTTGCATAAATACATTTTCACCAATTCCTACCATGTCCTAATAATCTGACCTGTCGGTAAATATTGTTTGTATATACAATATATATGTCTTTAGAAGCTAGAAATAAGATTATCTGCTAATTGGTTACTAAGATATCCTTTTCATCTTTGTAGCGGCGGTCAGAAGAAACTGCTGATCTTTTAGCTGAGAAATCCCGAGTTGCTGAAGAGGAAGCTATGCTTCTTACGCAGAAGGCTGCAGAGGCTGAGCAGGAAATTGCTCGATTGCGTCTCGGAGCTATGAAGGTCTTTTCTATATTACAGTGTGTTTATTTAAGTATGAAATGCAATATTTAATTCCCATTGTCAGGTAGATCTTATTGACTTAGAGTCTGTCAGATAAAGAATACAAATTTATTATGGTGTACCAAGATCATCTCACAAACCAGAAAACAAGTTATTTGAGATCACAATTAACTTTATGCCCTAAGAACTTTCTTAGAATTGAAGATATTCCTGACCATGAAATTCTTATTCGATCAATTGCAATTGCTCAGTCCAATGGAAGCGGCCAATGATTAGTCAAATGTATGTGTAAAACAAACTGCCAAAATATGAAATGTCTGTGTGTGAAAAATGTAATGAAATATAATTAAAAATGTCATTCAAGGCTAACAAGTTGCAACAAGTATGTTAATTTTAATTTCTTATATTTTATATGAAAATTTTGTTTCTCTTAATAAGAGAGGCATTAATTTTGTTTTGTACAACTTTCATTTTTCTTTATGAATAATTTTTTAATGGCACTGTCATTTTTCAGAATAACATTTGTATTTTTGAGGGATGCACATCATTGAAACAATAGTCGTATTAGGACCTTCTTTCATACTTTGTCAAAATAGCATTTGTCATTCTATAGAATGCCTTGGTATTATATACAATGCCTAGGGAAAGTATGTAATACTTCTCATATTTCATACATTGCCTAAAAATGCCGGGCATTATATACAATGCCCAGGCATTCTGTAGAATGCCGGATTTTCATACATTATCGGTAACACACACATATATATCATTAATGAATGAGTATGTTGGCATACAGACACACTTCTGGTTAAGGCGTCTGCGTACTGAGCAGAATATGTGGGTTCGAATCCTGCCTGGGTCAAATATTTTCAGTCTTCCATCCTTCTCTCTGCTTTGAACATATGCTTTTCTATATGTGTAATTCTTTGCCTGAGCATATGAATTCACTTAAAGCATAATCCTCCTATTTCTCCTATTTATTTCTATCCTTCCTCACTATCCAAGTTTGAATGTGACTTTGTCACCAAATTAGTTCCAATTCCTTAATGGATTCTCCTAATATTGTATATATATATATATATATATATATATATATATATATATATATATATATATAATTAATGAATGGGTATGTTGGCATACAGACACACTTCTATTACATAACTAAGTTTATTTAATATTGGAAATGAAAAATTAATTGTTGACACAAATTAAATTATTTTACTTGTAATCTTCGGTTCAGTCATCAATCCAGCAGCACATACTGCAACTGTCATTCGTTGGGGTCTGACGTATGACATCACCACAACTTGAGGTTCACAGATTTTTTGCATTCATAAAGAATTTCTGTACTATAAATATAATTTTCTATGACATTTTTATGCAAAACCTGCCTCCTGCTTTGATTTGAATACATATATGAAAATTACAATCACCAAAGTGCTCTAAACAATGCAGAATCTTAACACCGAATTGGGTGGCTTGATGGGTGAAGAGAAGGGCACGATTGTGTACTTTCCACCAATTTAACTGAATTTGGCTATAAAACTATTGTAATTGACTCCTTTGTTTGCTATATACATGCATGTTACACTGTGCTTCTTGAATAAACTTTGATGCGCTTTTAAATTGGTTATTTGTATTTAAATAAGTATTATTTCATGCAAGCAACATTAACTATGGATAATGAAAATTTTTTAATACCCTTCTGCATGCTGTTTTAGCATTAATATTAAAACCCATTCTTTGGAGAAGAAATATTTTCTTCTTTTCAAATTTAATCCATTTTCTTCAGTTTAGTTACTTTATTTCTAATTTATTTTCCTCTTTACATGAAGGCTTGAGGTTTTCTTTTGATCATATTAAACAATATTATCACTTTGCCTGGCCATTCTAAATAAATTAATGTGAATTATGTTTTTCCTAAATTGAAATAGAATGAATAAATAGTTCTTGAGTGTGCACCTGGGTCAGTATAGAATCTAAACATGATCCATCTTTGTCAGGTGTACTGATTAAGACAGTACTGATGACCAAACTTGAGAAATATTTATTCATAATCTCCACTGGGAAAGTCCTCATTCTCTATTCAAATAGAGTATTTTATAGACTTGTGAGACAAAAGAGATATAGTTTTTATATTTAATAAGTTTGGCTTATCAATTTTGTTTAATGTCATAATTAAAAGAATAAATTTTCCAATTTTCGTCAGTCTTTGTATTATATACATTGTTTATAATTAGCCAGTTTATTTTTTCAATTCAGCTTAAATTGTACTTGTGTATAAACATGTATTACTGTCTTGATGTTTTAAGAATAATTGAATCTGTTGGTATTTAATTTTGTATGCTTTACCATATTTTGAATTTATGGCTATCTGTGATTGTGCACAAAGCGATTTTTTTTTGTTTTTGTTATAGCCTAATCTCTCTCTCTGTTTCTATATTATGGACTAATCGAATTTTAATAACTATATCTTTTAATAGACTGAAGAAGAAAAGGTTCACTTGGAAAGGAAAACAAGAGAAGCAGAACTTCTTACTGCCAGATTAGTGGATGAATCAGAAAGACGTGCCGCAGAAGCAGACAGGCTCAAAGATGAACTTCTAAAAGCAAGACTGGCAGAGAAACAGGCAAAAGAAAAGCTTTTGGAATTTCTGTCTCGCAATGCCTATAACAATATTGCTGTTAGTATTTCTTTACTGAAGATACATGTTTTATATTATTATTTTTGTAATTTTTTTTAATACATATTTGCAGCCAGTAGCCAATCTGTATCAGAGTGGACAAATATTACCTTCTGACCTTCAGGCTGATCTTCGCACATTACAATTGGACTCAGAGCCGTTACCTGTTGACCTTACTTCTTATGACCTCATTACTGATGGAGATATGGAGCAGCTCTCTCTTGAAATAGAAAAGGAAAGGTGAGCCATAATATAATTTAATGTATAAGTTTCATTGTTTTTAAGAAGAATTAAACAACATGGTAAACTTGCATTTTGTAGGATACTACTGTATATTCTCTTTGTTGCTTAAAACCATAAGAAATATATATTTTATAAAAGAAAACAAGAAAAACTGTCTTTCAAGAGTGACATTTAGAGGAGGTTATCTTTTATTAATAAGAAACACAACGAAAACTTATCAATTTTGTTATAATGTTGAACACTTTGAAAGTTGTTTGTAGGTTCATAATAAAAATCCACAATTTAAGCAATTAAAATGATTTAACTACAGAAGAAAAAGTTACTAAATTGTGTGTTTCATAAGAAGAAACGAGCGAAGTTACATGTTGATAAAAATAAGAAATTTTAATTAATCAACGTATTTTAAGTTCAAATGTCCAACACTTCTTTTCACTTCAATATTTTGCAGAGTCCAATAGATTTACATAGGGTGTTGTGGCGAGGACCATATCCGCTTCTAACTCCAGTGAAGTTGACCGCAATATGCATTTCAGACCTTTTTTCAAATGAAGTGTTCTTTTTTATATTTGTGTGTTTCAATCATAAATTTATTAGTATTTTCCTGTCAAATTTAGTGTGGCAGTATTGTCATTATGAATTAATATTTATTGTTGTGGACTACCTATGTCTAAAAGTAGTTTCTTGATGTGTAGACATTATTTTGCTGCCTCTGACAGACTGTATACTTCACTTCTTGAGTAGAAAGTGCAACAACAGCTCCAGAAAATTTAAAATAAACTCTGGTATACAATCTCTATCTTCAGCACATGAGGCCCAATTTGTATTGGCATACCCAATCTTTTCTTTCTTCATTTTTTAATGCAAGAGCAAAAATTTTATGTGCCATTTAAATTACTTAAGAATCTTTTTCTGTGAGCCAGTGTGATCGATCAAAACATGTATTAAATTTCGTATTCATCAGTCCAGAAAGGAGGTTTTAATATTTATTATAATCTGACAAAAATCTTTTAATAAATAAATAAGCAATACAACCAATATATCATCAAAAAATCTGACATATTAGTTGTATTGCATATTTATTAAAATGAGGGTTTAGTTTATGTCATATCTTAATCCTGTATTTTGTTCCACATTAGGTTCTTGATTTTCTAAATTATTTTGTATTCTGTGATTTTTTCTTTTCCTAAAGCATTGTCTGCTCTTGCATTATTTGCTTCTCCTAAAATATTTTCATTTATTTCATCTGGTATTATAAAACCAATATCTTTAGTTGAAAGGCTTTCATCTGTATTTTCTTCCATAAGGTCTGTGGGGATAGTCCTTTTAAAAAAAATCGCTGGGTTTTCATGTTCTGCATCATTATTATCTTTATTATAATAATTGTCAGATTGTCATCTTACATGGAACATGGATTTAGGAGTGACACCTGGTCACAGTGTCAATTCTCCCTCAGCCTTGACTCCAGTTTTCATGACCAGGACGACCACGAACATCTGTGGCAATACCGGGATTTGAACCCGGGACCTTTGTGATGCGAGGCAATGACACTGGCCACTACAACACAGCAGGCCGGCAGAAATTATAAAGTAGTTTTCTTTTTTACAATTTGTGACTGATAAAACATTGGGGGTAAAACACTAACAGGATATGAATAAGAAAATAATTATTATATTATTGCTTTTAATTTTAATTCACTTTCAGGGTTGATTATCTTGAAAAAAGTAAGCATCTTCAAGACCAATTAAGAGAACTTCGTTCTGAAATTGAAGTACTCAAAGTGGGAGAAAAGCAGAGTGAGCTTGATCAATTGCATGATGAACAGGTTCGATTAGGGGAGACAAAATATTCAACTCTACGAAAGGTATCTAATTTTAACACAATTATTTAGAAATCTATGTACTTAATTTAATATAAATAGTAAGGATAAAGCATTCAAATTAATTTACATTCGAGAACAATGAAGAATGAATACTGCCTACTTTGGTGGGCTGGGTATTAACTACAATTTTCTGGCATTATCCTCTTTCCTAAAAAGACTGCTACTCATGTTACTTGACTTTTGGGTGTCAATAAATACAAAAATTAACTTCACCTACAATAAAACATAGTAATAAATTAAACAAGAGGTAATATGTAAAAATATAAGGCAAGCAGTTTATTTTATACATTAAATTAAATTACAAAAGGGTGAATTATCCGCCTTCTTGAAACAAAGTTCAAGGATCAGTCCATCCTTGAAGGGGGGAGATAAAGTCTCAAAAAATTTGAATCAGTCTCGCTTCCCCACTCCCCTCTCTTTTGGGTAGTGAACCAACTCCTTTTTCTGTAATGATCTGCCTCTCTAAGTAAATTCTCCAATTGTACATTCGGGAAACACTAGCTGTTCCTTCTAAATATAGTTTGCCGACCATACAGCTCACAATCCTTGTGGACAAGAGTTAATAATATGAAAGATAGTAGCAAAATGCAGACAAAATAAAGTGACCATACTGCCTGTTAAAGGTTCTAAGCCTATCACTTCAAAATTTATTACAGGTGTTATTGTTTATTAATTATTGGAGAGTGCTGTTTATAACTTTTTCGATTCAGAACCAGAGTCAAATCTTTCTTCAACTCAACGACTCAACTTGTAACTCACTCTCCAAGAGTTCTTCAATTGATCAAATCTAGAGACTAACTCATGACTCTATGACTTAAGCAACTCGCTCGGGAACCCACTCAAGTAACCTGCTCACAACTCAGACTCTAGTAACTCACTCACAAGCTGACTTGAGCAACTCGCTCATGACTCAGACTCGAGCAACTCACTCACGACTCCTGCTGTGAGTCATAACTCTTATCTACTAAGTTTTTTTACAGAATGGTTATTTTATAAGCATCAACTCTTTGAATCAATTCTCATTTCTTTTGCCAACCTCTAATGTGAGTATGTATTTTTCAATTGTCATAGCCTTTCCTTGATATATAGATAGATAGATAGCGAGTGAGCGGGATAGAGAGAGAGAGAGAGAGGTTGACTTTGTTGGGTATATAAATAAAATATGTGCCCAGTTCATATGCAGTTCTGACCTTCTTTCCTGAGAAAGAGGCATCAGGTCCTTGAAAATTTAGTTTTTGCTTAGCCTGACTAGATCAACTGTTGATTTCAGTTACACTATCTCTCTCTTTCCTATCACCCCTCCCCCTCTTTCCTATCACCCCTCCCCCTCTTTCCTATCACCCCTCCCCCTCTTTCCCACCATTCTGCCTTGTCCCCCTCTCCCATTACGCCTTACCCCCTATTCTGCTTTGCCCCCCTCTCCCATTACACCTTGCCCCCTCTCCTTCTCTACCTCTCCATATTGCCCTTTGTACTCCCACCCCCTTGCCTCTCCTAACCCCACTTTCTTTCTCACTGGACACTGCAGTATCAATTAGATACCAGACACGTTTTTTTCTCAACCACAGTAATGTTATGGGTGTTGTGCTGTAAGTGGAAGTCCATTTTCATTCATACGACTCGTAGGATCTTGACTTGTTCATTTTCAATATTTTCTATACCTGATGCTCTCACCAAATTTGTTTGTTTGAAAATTGTACTTTTTGCCGAAATTCCAGTAGATCATAGTGACCACTTTGTTATGCCTCTCAAGACAATTTTTAAAATATTTTTGCATTACCATATAAATATAGTATATTTGCATTGACCGCACTTGTTATCCTTCTGGCTCTTGTCAATTCTAGCCTTTATTCCATTTGCTTTTAGTGCTTAATATTTAGTTGCCAGTAGGTTGTTTCTTTCTCGAGTGATCCTTTCTTCAACCATTACCACACTTTATTATCAGCATTTTCTTGTTGTTCTTAAGGTATTATCCATGTATTACCTTGCTTCTCTACCATTTTCTTCTGTTCTTGACCATCTCATCGTAATCATTCATCGTTTCCTTACATTTTATAACACCTCCGTGAACTTCTTTTAAGATGTATTCCCTGTCTTGTTTCTACAAATTATGCCATAGATTACTTTTTCTCTTCTACTGATTATTGAATGTGCATCATTCCTCGTCTGCTTTCTGTATGTAATCGATACAATCTGTCTACATTGCTTCATGGGTGAAGTGCACGTTTGATTGTTATTATCTTTCTGATTTTTTCAAAATTAATTGAGTCCAGTGACTATCCCACCAGAGTACTGCCAGACAGGCATAGCTTTGATGACATTCCCAGCATTTAGTTTTGACTTCAGGTTTACTGGACTATTCTGATGTATTATTTATTTACCTTGCTCTTGACCTCTGCATGTTTGGTACTATTCAAGGGGAGTATACCTAGGTACTTGTAAGCAGCATCTGGTTTGAGGCACTTGATGTCTGGCATCTTTATTCTGTCTGTATATATAAACTGAGTTTGCCTGAGTTTATTCTCAAAATTGCATATTTGGTCGGGCCAAATTCTGTACTATAGATCTGAAGTGTATTTAACAATGAACTAATTTTAAGTTGTGACTTTCCACCCAGCTTCGAATCATACACGTACAGTAGGTGATTTAGCTTTGCTACTGACTGCAAGAGCTGGTATCTGTGACATATTTTTTTCAGTTTATTGCACAGAGGTGTCAGTAGTATTATGAAAAGTAACTCGGACAGTGAGTCTGTTTGGAAGATACCTCGGCCCAAGAAGTCTCAAAATTTCTGGTTTCACTAATTTCCAAACATTTGAGTATCTAGTCATGTGTTGGGGAGCTTTTCTTATAACTTATCCAGGCAGGTCTTTTTCTCCCTTGTTGTTCAGTAGGGAATGAGTTGTTCATTTCCAAGTCATCCTGTCTAGTGTCTAACATTGTACATGTCAGTAATGTATAACAGATTATTGGTTGGAAATTGCTTGGAGTTGCCCATTTATCCTGATCCATTTCAAAAAGGTAAGTTTTTCCAGTTGTTAACCAGTGTTAAATTTTGTCTCCTTGTAATTGTATTAATTTGTTCTGCAATTATTTTTATTATGTTTACAGGTCAAGTCAGGATCTACCAAATCACGTGTTGCATTTTTCGAAGAACTTTGAATATGACTGTAAAAAAAAATACGTCTTCCTTTGAGTACTAAGTGCTGTAGTTTTTAGATAACACAGAATACTGATTCTGAATTTTCTAGTGATTGTACATAGAATATTTTTATTGTGTAAATACAATTTTTTAAAAAAGGGCAAAACATTGAACTCGTTGACAGAGTTTCAGAATTTTATGGTTGTTGATAAGAATTTTTTTAAATAAGAGGTGCCAATTTGTTAATCATTATTAAAATGTACATATGTGTCAATATTTGCTCTTTTTATTTTGAATTATATTTCTTGCTGTATGTTGAATAGTAAATATTCTGATTACAATTTCATTTGCATTGACAAATTCAGCAACATGTATTTAAGGGAATCAGATTTTTCTAATTAATTGGTCTACCAACTTTAAATGTTTTATATTTTTTTCCCCCAACTTGTTCATGTTAAATGCATAGGGCACAGTTTTTCAGAAAAATTAATTCTCTTTTTCAGTCAATTGTGACACTGTAAACATTGTGTCTTTATATCTATATAACTGTTCTCTATATTTGAACAAAATGAATTGTTTCCTCTTCTTATTAACTCAATATAGTCATTTCCATTAGATGAGTGTCAATAGTCATAGATTTCCTCAAGAACTTCAAGTAAGATTATTAATTTTTGGAAATATGTTTTTCCTTATTTAATTCTACAATTAATTATTTTATATTATCAACTTATTTATAAAAAATAATGAAACATTATCGCTACTTTGTTTCTTTCTTATTCCTTAGTGAAAGAATGAGTTACCTCTTTAATGTTCTTCCCTTGGTTATTGGATTTTTAAATACTTTTATCTTAGTTAGTTTATAGTGTCACAATTCAAAAATTGCTCTATCTTTAATAGTAGTAGTAGTAATAATAATAATCATAATTTGTGGAGTCCAATATTTTAGCAATTCAAACCTTTAGTCATGCTGCCAACAGTTATCAAACATTGAAACAAAGTTACTACAAGTATCGAGCAATTAGCTCAAATTATTTAAATATTTGTATTCCTTCCTATTAATTTATTTGTCAGTGCAGATGTAATATAAATATTTATAGTTCTCGTTGGAGCTTGAAATTCTATTCTGTTGCCATTCAAATTACAATTAATTTCATTATATTTTGTTTTTATTCTTGACTACAACAAGTACAATGCATTTATTTGCATTGGTTGTAGCAAGTATGTAATATCAATAGACCTTACTTTTTTGCACTTATCACTGTGTTTAAGAACTTTTAAATGAAAATAGCTTTATATGGAGTACTTTATGTATATATTTTACAATTAAATTATTTAATTCTGAATTACAGATGATAATTTAATGATTATGGAGAAAATGAGCTGCTATATTCTATTGTTTTTTTTATTATATGAATTGATTACAATTTTTTATACTGGGAAATTCAATTTTTAAGTGCAATGGAACAAAATTTTTCTTATTGTTAGTTGTTAATGAGTTTACAAACTTTTCATGTTATTCACTACTTACAGCAGAATTTTGTACAGTAATAATAAAATTTCTCTTATGAAAAATGTCATAAATTTGTCAAAAAATGTTTGTTAGACTATGTAAAAGTTTTAAAGAAAGGACAGCTTTATGTAAACATCTGCCAACAATAGTTATGATTTATTTTATTGATTGGGTATTCTCAAATTTAGATCCCCCTCAACACAATTAAATACACAAATAAATTTCAGTTTATAAAAATGTGTTTTGAAGTGAGTTGTGACTTTGTGCCAAATTAAAGTCTGTAATATTGTGTGTGTATATAATTTGTATGGAAAGGAAAGAGAAAAAGGTGGTGGCTTACCTGAAATTTAAGCTCAGCAATGCCACTTAGGACATGAAAAAGTTTGAGGCCAGCACATAGGATGTAACTTCTTTCTCCTGAAGGTGGATGTTAATGCCTCTGAAAATTTGAGAAACATCCTCCTGTGGCAAGGCTGAGCTTCAATTTCAGGTAAGCCATCAGCATTCTCTTTCTTTTCCACACAAATTGTTTCAATTATTTTGGCTATGTCACACATATTACATCATCCTGAATGACACAGAGATCAGAAAAATCTGAAATAATAATTATGTGAATCTAAATTGCATTCTTTTAATTATATCGATGGGTAATTGATTAAACATTTGTTGGTTGAAAATTAAAGAGCAGCTGATTGTGAACAAAGCTATTGAATCCCAGTGTGATCACACAAAGTTTTATGTTTATTTTGCATTATTTTTTTTAGAAAAGAAAAATGTCATTCTTGTTGCTTCAGAGGTTCTATGCCTAAGTAAGAAGTAAAAATTAAATTGGAGATGGTATTACAATTGTTTTTGTGAGGTAAACAGAACATCTTTGTTTTTAAATGGTTTAATAAATATTCAAGCATGCCCCTTTATTGTTCCCAGATGTAAGAAGTTATTTTAGATAATGTCTTGTAAATTTTTAAATCTGACACTGCCAGAAATATTAAAGTTTTTATGTATTGCAAAGACTCGAGGCTTTTGTTACAACAGAGGCAGCACAAAATTTTTAGATAAGGTAATATAAAATTAATTCATTTCAGTGTTAATTCTTACTACTTTACTTATGCTCATCTTGCAGCACCATAATTTTAATGGTAAATACAGTGGAACTTGGATAATTCAAAACAGAGAGAACGGGCAAGAATTTGAAAACTTCGATTTTATGAATGTTACATAAAAAATGGGAATTTTATCAGTATTCATTTGTAATTAAGGTTATACAGTAATATATTCATTTTTATAATAAGGAGAATAGTACTCAAGAAAATAGACAGTTATTATACATTTAGCCCTATATGAATCATTGAATTAAAATTTTGTAAAGAAGCTTGAAATATCTGATAGCTTAACAGAATTTAGTCTGTTAAGGTTTGAAAACTGTGTGTTTCGTGACAGAAGAACACACAACTTATGCTGGCTTGTCCCACAATGTAATGGGCAAAGTTTATGCAGAAGATGAAGCCCCTGCGATGATGAGGGAATTGCCATCTCCTCAAACTTAAAATTGTTCTTTCGCTTACCTACCAAGATAACATGTTAATCAAATGTAATGGTCATACTGTCATCCCAGGTGGCAGGGACATCTTCATCTGACTAGTATTCTTGCTAATTTTTCATGATGAACCCAGCCATTTAGAACCCATTTGCTATTATTTTGTCTGTTACTTGAAAACACGTAGTGACACACATTTGAGTTGCATTAAGAACACTTGTGCACAGAAAAATCTATCAATGAATTGGAATTATAAACATTCAAATTATCCAAGGTCCACTGCATATATAATTGATATGGATGGAAAAGAGAGCACATTTAAATGGCTTACCTGATATTGAGTACTATTGTTGCCATCTAGGACTTGAAACATAGTTTTTAATTGGTTGTAGGTGTCATCTTTTTTTTCAGGAGATAGATGGCATGTACCTAATTCAGACTAACTACACTTTTTTGAGACATTTCCTTTAGAGAGAGAGAGAGAGAGAGTTAGTAGTTTTGTCAGTTGTATATTCTTACTGTACTGCCTTACTTTGAACTTAATACTGTGCAGTAAGTTAGCCAAAGCTGCATGCGATTTACCTCCTGAGGAAAGAGGATGGTTAATACATCTAAAAATTTGATAATTGTTATCTGTCAGACATGGTGAGACTGGCCCTCATTGCAGGGCACACTATTAACTTATTATTCCTGTTCCCTATCCACATTGTTCATGTATAGATGCTTACACACAAAAAAAATTACTTCATAATTTGTTCACAAATAAAATCACAAACTAAAATCATCTATATGCTATAGTATTTGTCTGCAAAAACATAATAATTCATTTCAGTTTTATTTTTTATTCAGGAACAAAATGTATCATGGAATTTGTTCTCCTTTTATCAGTTACAATTAATGTTGTGTTTATATATCCATAAAACTTTGAATGTTTTGTTCTTTTGTGCAGAAAATTATTGGAGCAAAAGTGAAGTAATTAAGTGAAATGGAGAATCTTACTTTGTATTTATTTAACATAAAGAATATAGTTTTGAAATATAACAATTTTTATTAGTTGTCTTCTTTTTGTTCATTTATTTTGTTTACTGACAAATTCTTTTTATATAGTACTGATCCTTCACAAAACATGGAGGTGCTACTGTAATTTGACTACTGTTAAATATAGAAATTAATTTGGCATGTAATGTAATGAAGAATGTTGTTCCAGTGAAGTGTATGTTGTTGTGATTTCTTAATTATTTATATTCTGTAGTTATATTAGTGGAGAAATGAAGCATGTTCCTATGTACTGATGACTCCTTCACATTAAAATTCTGAGAATCTAAAATTCCCAATCATTGTTCTGTTCTTTTTCTGGGTCTTGATAACCAATCTTCAGACTTATTTATGATCTTCAAGCTTATCTTTTTTCTGTAACACAACTTTCAACAATGAGTGCTTCAGTTTAGTTGTGTATATCACTTCACAATATCATTTTGAATTTTTTTCCAATCAAGTTTATAATCTATTTAAAACTGCAACATATATACACATGATCACTTCCTATAGTAATGAAATTCCTGATGTTTTCTTTAACCGAGTATAATTATCTTTCTCACTATGAAACTTGTCATCAATAAAAAAATAGGCATATGGAATAAGTCAATTATATGATTTATGAGATAAGATATAAAAAATTTACTAGTTGTATTCACTGTTTACTGTGTGTTGTCTTTTGTTTTGTTGCATACCTTTAAGAATAATTTGTTAGTACACACTGCTATTACAGTTTTAGTATCCATGGACTTCTAATATTCTGTTAATTATTATTAAATTCAATATTCATGTTTACATAATAAACATTGTAGTTTTCTTGATTTGACACAAAAATATACTAACCAAGAGTAACAGTTACTATCAAAGCAAGTTGATCTTATTGTATTTCTTCCTAATGCAAACAATTATAGGCCCAGATAAGAATTCATTCACATCTTCACAATTATCAATTTTTTGTTATAATAACTGATTATCTTGCAGGTTGCTCATGAGTCATGCCACACATTGAAGTAAATAAATAATTATATGTATTGATAATCTATAGTAAGAAATTAACCAGTTATAAAATATTGTTTTATCATTGGTAAAATTTTACAGTTTAAGCACAAAGTTTGTTTTGTGAGTAAATGTGATACAAATATTTTTGAACATATTAATATGGTTTTCATTAAAGAAAGCAATAAAGAATGAGACCAAATTCCAAGTTATTCATAAGAATTTTTGTAAAGAAATTCAGTATTACAAATCTATTTTTGTATGAATATATAATATTCAAGTGTAGAATTGTTTTTAAATAGCTTTCAATTTACACATTTTCTGTGTAATTGTTAATTTTTTGTAACCAAAGTTTAGACACATAGATTTTACAATAAACTACATCTAAATAATTCTAAACTTTTCTTTTCCTTAATCAAATATGCTTTACTTGCCATTTATTAATATATTTTCTGCAAAATTCATTTAGTGGCAGTTTCTTCTTGAACTCTATAATCAGGCTGTGTACAAGTGGGTTCCAAAAAAGAAGTGATAACTGGCCTGAATGTGTGTTTCTGATTTGTTGCTTATTGAAACATCTAAGAGAAAAGTAAAATATTAGATTTTCATTATTTCGTAGAACCATAATTACGATTTGAATCTGTTTGAACAAGTAGAGTTTTCAATAAATTCAGTGTTTAGAATGTTGTGATGTATGAATAACAATTGAGAAGTTTATTCCTTAAATTGAGAGTGGTTTCAATTTACTTGGGAAGGAGTATTTTGGTTTGGTCAATGTAAACTTTTACGTGAATTGGTGAGATGTTAGAGTAACCTTATTTTTTAATTATGTTAAGATTTTTGTGAGGTATATGTGTGTGTGTGTGTGTGGGGGGGGATAACAGAGAGCAAGCATTCCAATCAAATGGATGGCAAACAGGTTTTGATGGAGGAACAAATATTTAAGAGGGGAATAATTTGAGCTGTCACAGTTATACTTGACCCCTACGTTATCAAGGATCGTTAATATTTTCCATGTATAGAAGTAATGTGTAGCTGACAAGTCTATAGCATGCAGAACTTATGTTACAAGGCAAAACTGTAAACAACAATGTTTTGTGTAATGGCGACAGTTAGTGAAATGTTTGTACAAAAGGTGAAAGGTTTTTGAGTATTTAATGAGGAGTGAGTGTAATGTAAACCAAAATCAATAATGATGTCACATATAGAAAAGTATTGCATATTTAGCAGAGGTTCTAGGTGTTTGGCATAATTGAGAATTAGGAGCAGGGATAAAAGTAGATACTTCTGCTCTTGACAATCTTTGCCTTACATTTTAACTGCTAAGAAAATATTTTTGGTTAGTAAATATTGTTCTTATTATTTTAACACAATTACTGGTAGTAAGCAGACTTAATTAATAGCATGTAATCCAATTGTTTCTGTGTTATGAAAGATATTAAATTGTATTTAGTTGTTTATTGCAACTGCTGCATGAATCCTCTCAAGTTGTTTAGAGTTCTGTTAATCAAATGCATAAATTATGTCAGTTTTGCTTAAGAAATTAAAATTTACTCCTGCAATCTTGGTTTCTGTGGATTACTATTAATTACTTAATATTTTAAAGTATATAATAGTGAAACATCATCTTAGTTTCATACAGAAAACGTTTTTATATTTTATTGATTGCAGTAAATTGTATAGTTTCATCAAACAGACCAAAGTATGTAGTTGTTACCTGTAAATCATGCCTAACATGACTGCATTTGACTTTGTAGAATAAGTACAATTGATAATGTATATAACTGATTTTAAGATTTTTATTGCTGATTATAATATAAGATACATCAATATGTCTCAATACTAAAACACTGTCATTGTAAGCAACTCAGATATCAAGCTTCAAGGTATTTCCCAGTGAATTGCACAAATGAATTTCTCTTGGGTTTTCCAACTGGGTTGTACATATATTCAGTGACATTTTGACAATTGGCACCGTTATCTTCTTCACAACACTGATTATATGTACAACCCAGTTGGAAAGCAGAGAGAAATTTATTAATTTAAAATATCATTTATATTCTCTGGTTCATGGTAATAAATTTTTACATTTGTGACTTTTAAATTTGGCAAACTTCCAACAAAGTCTTCTAATGTGAAAATATCTTTCCTCTGAACTCTGTCAAATGGGAAACCCATAGCACGCTTGTCAGGATACAATTTGTTTCGAAGTCCGCAGAAACTTGATGCATCATCACATGAATCCTTATCATCTGACTCTTGTTCAACCTAATATAAAAGTAATAAAATTGTTTTTAACATAAAAATATCACTTAAGATAGAAAAGTTAATTTCTATTTGTAATTGAACTAAATCAAATTATTAAAATGGAAACATTTATGTCTGATTGAAAATAATTAATAAGAAAGATAGCCAATTCAGACAAAATAAGTGATAATACAAATATCTTCTTTCCTCAGGAGAAGAGCCTAGAGTGACGCAACTGCACTCGTCAGTTTGAGTTTTGTCAACTGATGAGTGCAATTGTGTTGCTCTTCTCCGCATATGAGAAAAGGGACAAGGATCCCAGAAACGTTGTGTGGTATTTATATTATCACTTATTTTGACTGAATTGGCAATCTTTATTTAAATCTAATTATTGTTACTTTTACTTTAAAATAATTAAATATATAAACGGCCACATTTGTGATTTCATGTAAAATTATTTAAAGTACATTTTTCTTACCTTATCTAAAACATAATCTGAAATCATCACAAATAATTCACATTTATAACCCTCCGGTGTTCCTTTTGGAATTAACATATGATGTGGCCACCCACAACCACAATAATTATATTTCATACCAGCTTCACTTTGATCTTGAGGATTTTCATTTGCTCTGTCTCTAAATGTTTGTTCAAAAGGTATAGTAACTGATGACAGTTTGGAACTTCGTTTTATTTCATTAGGACCAGGAATCACTGAAAAAAAGGTGTGTTTTTTCTAAGTTAATAAACATAATATCCCTCACTATATTCATGACAAATGTATTTTAATCATTAAAGGAATCGGTGCCAAATAATAATTCACAATTAATGTGGCAGTTCATGAAAAGTAGATTATAACTTGTTATTAATACTATTAATAGGATATCACATGCAAAGAGAACATTAATTGTGCAGAAAATCTGTTAATTTATGTAAACCAATTTGCATAAGTTGTTATAAGTTTTGAGAGTTTATGTATTATACACAAGATTGTATGGAAATGAAATTGAAGAGGGCTGCAAAGCTTTAGAAATTTAGTAGTACTAAGAAAAGTTTAAAATGAAAGTGTTTATATTCAAAAATTAATAAGGTTAACTGAAATAGATTTAACTTGTTGAAGCAGCTTTTAAATATCTAACAAACGGTTATAGTAGCATTTAATTTTAGAACACGCAAGTAGTATCCATGGTGTTAATATAAACCTGAAGCAATTAAATATCGGGTAAACTGTACTAGAATACAGATAGATGAAGTAAATGTCTAAACAACAGCCTATTAGTCAGATTTTTTCCATCAAATTTAAAATATAATAGTTAACAAACAACATTTATCCCCGATTGTGACCTCTTCAGGTGTACAGTAGTAATTAAACTCTGGTATTTAAAAAAATTTAAGAAAACAAAGTCTTACATACATGATAATTTTTAATACAATTGTGTATAAATATAATTTATAGAGTGTTACTTACAACATATAATTTGTGCAATTTTTACACATTGTGGCCAAAATAACTGTTATTCACACAGCTGTTAACAGTTTATTTATTAGATAAAACTTTTATACTGAGATTATTATTTGGTTACATATTGTTTACAGTATGTACATAATTAACATGTGGACTTGGTAATTAGGTTAATCCAGTAATGAACATAATTTTGAAAAGAAAACAACCTTAATTTGTCTATTTGAGAAGCATACATTGTGGGTTGACTGCTGGTTCACTGGTGATTGTGTGTTTGATAGATAGGATGGAATGGGTGGGTGTGGTCTGTAGGTGTGATGGGGTAGGTTAGGAGGTGTTTGTGTGTTCTGGGGGAAGGATGAGGCCAATAGGGTGTTTTCTTTTGAGTCAACGTGAGTTTAGTGGAATTGCTGAATCGTGGTGTTAGGATGGTTGAAGGTGCTTTTGATTAGTGAGGTTACAGATTTGGTGATTAAGGAGTTGACTTTGGGAAGTTTGATGTTGTAGTGGATGATGGAATTTCTGAGGTACCAGGGAGAGTTAGTAATGGTGCGAAAAATTATGTTTTGTTTTGTTTGGATTTTGGCTGAATGGGTTTTATTGAATTTGAAGATAAAATTAGAAATTAAAAAAATTATATAATACAACAAATAGATCACAATAGTAAATAATCATACATTTTTTTAAAATGTGTCATTTTTAACATTAATGGCTGAAATGTTGGATCTAATATGCAGCATTTCGTCATCAATTGGAATAATATTTACATTCTTCATCGAAAATCTTTCCATTGTGTCAGTCAAAATTGTTTTTTTATAAATAAATATGTTTGGACACAACTGAATAATTTTGGAGGTTTAATTTCAAATTATTTCTATGTTCATTGATTGTAGTTTTAAGACATTGTTTCATTTGCCTGATGTTTTATTGTAACTATACACCTGAATAGGTCCCAATTAGCGATGAAAATTTGTTTGTTAATTATTGTTTTAAGTTTGATAATAAATTTTTATGACTAATAGGCTGACTAATACACTTATTTTAAAATTAGTCAAATTATTATAATTGACAGATATGAAAATTATTTAATCGAAAGTATGTTGAATGCTCAAATTTAATATACTTAGACTCTAATGTAACCTTGTCAAACATTAATTAAATTTATATGTTGTGTAGCTCTTTATGGTATAAGTATTTTGAACTTTTTTAAAAAATAGCTGTTCCTTTCAAATGGACATTAATATTATTTACTTAGAGTAAAGTATCACTGTTAAACTTTGATTAAAAATTACAGTTCTTGTTTGAAAGAATTATTATTAGAAGTTAACAGCTTTATTGAAGCAAATTTTGTTTATTTAATTTGAAACACAAGGATGATATATATATATATATACACATTCGAACTTGGATAGTGGGGAAGGATAGAAATAAATAGGGGAAATAGGAGGATTGCGCTTTATGTGAATTCATATGCTCGGGCGAAGAATTACGCACTTAGAAAAGCATATGTTCAAAGCAGAGAGAAGGATGGAAGAAGAAGGAAAGACTGAAAATATTTGACCCAGGCGGGACTTGAACCCACGTATCCTGCTTAGTACACAGACGCCTTAACCATCTCGGCCACCGGGTCAAGTTCCTGACCAGGCAAATAAATATATATATATTATGCAATAGCTCTAACCTATTTAATACTTAAATATCTCACATTTTCAGATTTATGATTATGGATGGATACACTTTTGCAAATTAAAATATTTTAATTGAGTCAAAACTAATTTGAGTCATTTTTCTAAAATATACATTTAACTACTTTTTTTTATGAATGTTGTAATTCAGTGTTTTCTTGTATTTGAATTTCCAGCAAAGTTATGGAACATATTCACTGTCTTCTAAGATTATCATAAAATTAATATATGGAAATGGTCTTTTGATAATATTCAGTTAAATTCAGAAATTACATTTATATCTCAATAAACTTGAACTCTGTTATAGTTATATGTAGGAAATGAGAATTCAGTTGTTAGTGCTATCCATGTGAATAAATAATTACGGTTAGTTGAGTGTAATAATTTAACTCATTGACATCGATGACCGAGGATTCGACTACAATGTCGATTGTTTTTGCATCATTTTAATGTAATTCCACTCCACCCCCACCCTTAAGGGGAGCTCCATTCCCAATCCAGAAAGATGTTGAAGTTATACACGGGCGAAATGTAGAGAAATTTTATTAATCTAATTGATCCATAAATATATTTAATCGACGCAAAAAACGGCCGGTCAACTTGTTTTATAATTTCTATCCCCCGTAGACCTCCGCCCAACTCATCCCAACCCAACCGACACCCGCGCGTTGCCCAGATTGTGATAAATAAATTCAGCGACAACCATTACCTTTGATTTGACTCGAATCTCGGTTGTTTTCGCATTATTTTCTTGTAAATCCCCTTCACTCCCACCCCTATCATGCCTACAAACAACATCGGTAGAAATACTATGAACGTCAATGACCCTGGCATTTAGTTATTCAACGCCAAGATCGATGATTTAACATGTTTGAAAAATTCCACCCAGTCCATTGCCGCACCCAGGGGATTAAATTGGTAATTGAATATCATCGCAGATAATATCGGTTAAAACACTCTCTCTTTGATTCCAAAATATATTTATCTACCTACCTATCGACTGTTTTAGCATGTTGATGTTTCCACCCCCTTCCCTAAGTGTGCTTCCCTCAAGGGGAACCACAAAAGGGTTATATTTTAAATCAACTTCGGTATATATATTATCAATTTCATTGACTTTGACAATTAATTATTTAATGTAAATATCGACCGTTTAACATGTTATAAAAATTCCACCCATGTCCGCCCCATCCACTCCCGCTCTTGGAGGTTAAATGGCCAATTGAATGCTATAATTGAACTCGGTGACATCCATAACCTTAAATTTGACTCCAATCTCGGTTGTATTCGCGTTATTTTATTGTAGTGTTCCTCCACCCCGCCCCTAAAAGTGCTTTACTGATAAGCCCGAAAGGGGTTGAAGTTATACTCACAGAACATTTAGAGAATTTTATGAATCTCATTGATCCCTAAAAATATTTAGTCATTGCAAAAATCGGTAGATTAACATGTTTGACCATTTCCACCCCCAACCGCCCTCGTCCCTGGAGAGTTAATTGTTACTTTAATGTAATGATTAAACTCATAGTTATCCATAACTTTGGTTTTGACTCCTGTCTCGGTTGTATTCGAATTATTTTCTTGTAACATTCCTCCACCCCAAATCCTAGAATTCTTCTTTCCCATGCCGTTGAAATTTACTGACGTACATTGTTACAAACACAATTTATCAGTTTTACCCGGAAAATATTTATCCGACTCAAATATTGGCCGCGTTAGCATGTTTGAAGATTTCCACCCTCAACCACCCCCGCTTAGGGGACTTAATAGGTAACTTGAATATCACGATTAAACTCACTGACAACCATAACCCTGGATTTGAGTCCAATCTCGATTGTGTTTGTGTTATTTTTATATAAATCCATTCCACCTCCATCCTTAACGGTGCTCCACTCCAAATCCCGAAAGAGGTTATATTAAATATATGGAACATGTAGAGAAATATAATAAATCTCAATGAACCAGAAAAATATTTATACGACGCAAATATCACCTCGGTTGATTTGGTGTTAATTATATGAAACGTCTCTAAACCCCACACATAAGTGTGCTCCCCTCGAATGCCGAAAGGGGTTGATAATATACACAAAAAACATCAGTAGAAATACAATCAATATAATTATCCCTGAAAAATATTGATTCAACGCAAATATCTGCTGTCTTTGCATGTTCCAAAATTTCCACCCCACTACCCCTCCATCTGAGGAATAAATGCCAAGTTTAATGTAATAACTAAACTCAGTGACATCCATAACCTTAGATTTGACTCCAATCTCGGTTGTATTTGCGTTATTTTCTTGTAAAGCATCTCCACCCCAAACCCTAAGGGTGACCTTTTCCCAGGGTTCAGGGGATGAAAATTAATTCAGAAAACATCGACAGAAACACTATCAATATCTTTGACCCCTAAAAATTATTATCCCACTAAAATATCGGCTGTTTTAGCATGTTTAAATATTTCCACCCCTGCTTCTTGGGGTGGCTGACGCGTCTAACCCCGATAGGGTTTGTTTCCTGGTCGTAAAGAACACCTGTACGAAATTTGGTGAAATTTGCTCCACCGATGTAGATTTGTATATCGAACATACAAATATATATACAAACATACATACATACATAGACTCATTTTTATTTATAAGATAAGGTACAATTACTTTCATATTAAACGCAAACTGATTTTCTTCCAGGACTACTTCAACACTTCTTTCAATTTGTCTGTTTATTATATGTGTTTACATTTTCAATGCATGTGATTATATTTGAATAATTAACACATTTCTCCGTTCTTGTTAGCTTCATTAGTAAATCTCTTCAGAAGGTATTTGACTGGTCACATTCATTTTTAATACTAGTTTTACATTCTCTGATATCCAATTTTTCTTATATATTTTTGTATTTAGGCTTGGTATGCTATCCACTCTTGACAATTTGTTACCAAATTTTTCACTGCATTTTCAAATTACGATTGCAGCAATGGGTCTCCTAATTCTTCAATATGAACATTTTCAAATTTTATGTAGCTGGTCAGTTTTTATCTATATAGATTTTCCAAATTTTCTTTCTATCTATTTAACCTTTCATTTATTACTCTACCATTACGTAGCTCATTGTACCTATTATATATTATTATTTATAATTCTATAAATAGCTGACCAAACTTTTGTTTACCTTTACCTCAGGGAGACTATGCACAGTTTTCCCATTCCCTTATGCATACTCTTGCTGTTGATCATTTCTGATTCATCTGCCCTTAGAGGCACTTTATGTTATAGCTAGAAGCTACCTTTGTCTGTCAGTTCACATGTCCTCCAAAGAGAACATCAGTATTTGTTAGAAACAGACACCTTATATTAGTAGGTACTAAGTCACCAGGACCTCATTAGTAGAAACAGGAGTCACCACATTGGTGTGAGGTTGATGTTTGAATGACAATCCAACCCACCTTGTTATTAAACAATGAGTATTCTTAATTAATTATGAACTATACTTAACAAGAACTTACAATTGGTTGTAAATTTATCCAATTCTATGAAAAGTTGTCTTTGGTCCTTAAACAACAAAGTTGTACCTCTCTCATCATATTTTGGAGCTAGGAAGATCCGTACAGTTCCCATTCTCTCATTTTCAATATTGTTAACCTGTAAAAATGTAAGATATGACTAAAGTTAAAAATAAGGAAACAATATTCAATTAAACTATTTAATACACTGTTCAATTGCCATATTTAAAATTAATGATATATATAAACTTATTTGGAATGGAAAGAGGGACAGAGAGCAATTAACTAAAATCAATTAAACAGATATTAATTAAACAAAATTAAATTATTAGTTTGCTCTGAAACAATTTATTTTATTTTAACAGGAAGGGTCGAGAAATAATTACTACTTTAAACTTTACGATACCATTTATTATTTAATAGAAATTTATAACATTTTCTCTGAGGTTAAATACATTTAAAGTTTCAATGTTTAGAAATTTGATAACTCTTCTTTCAGAGTCATTTACCTGGGCTTGATAAGTAAAGAACAATCATAGAATATATAAATGAAGAAATTAACAATCAAAACCAAAACGAGACGAACGAAATCTGACAAATACCTTTAACTACTGTTTACAAACTTAATTAACTTGGTTTCTACTTACAAAATGTTCAGCTGGTACCAGACTTAGATTCCTGGGCTCAGTCTCACAATTTATGCTAATAGGCCATAAAACACTGACTCTACACTTGATTGTCAAACACACGGTCGTAGTTATTGAATTTTCCTCCGGGAACGGGATCTGCTGCACCTCTGGATCGTTAGTCAGACATATTGTTACACATTGTCTTTATGTGGAAAATGATGATGATCTCAGTATGCATAGAAATCTTAATGTGGAGCTAAATATTTTATTACTCTTTGCAGTTATTTACAAAGTATCTCGCTGTCCAAACTTTATACTTGGATTCTAAACAAACTTGTAACTTTCTCAGTTTAATTTATACTCTGGCCACGCTGTTCGTTCTCCACTCCCAGATTCTGATTTCCTCATGTGACCACAACAACCGACCAACTGCCTTCAGACAGTGCTAGCGGCTCACAATAAAGCTATCCTATCCATTGTCATCTTTGAAGAATTGGTACCGCTAACAATCCAAGTAGTAAAATCATTACTGGCCTCTAATTAATATTACAATATATATATATCAAAGAATGCCACCAAAGGCAAATGTAACATGACTGATTGTTATGTATGGACATATATATTGTAACATAACAAACGGTCATGCTACATTTGGTGGCATCCTTTGACCGCCGCAGTATTGTGCTGATTTCACGCTTATTGGCGATCACAAATTTTCAAGTCATTTGCCTAGTGGCACTCATGCAGGGTAGATAGAAATAAGTCTCCATGTAAAACACAAGTGGTATGGAATTGATCATTTGAAAGGGAACCAGTACTGTTACAAGCTATGGAACATCATCATTATATTATACCACATCCTGAGATAGTCTCAAATAATAAATTAATTAAAGAAAACTTAAGTTTTGGTTATTTCTGGCACCCTATTCTTGAGAACTTCAGGATAGTTGAATGAGTCAGCAGATTGAAAGCAGCATTGACTACATATTATTACCCAAAAATCGTGAGTGAAAAACCGAGTCCAGGCCATTCTGCTACAATATATATTGTAACATGATAATGTGATATTGTTGGATTATTGCCTTTGTCGGCATTCTCTTGCCATGCTGCATATTCTTTGGTATTATTGTGTGGATGGCGTGCATAAAGATTGGTAAAGACATTTGTAATGTAGGTTTCGTCAGGGTTAGAGCACTAACATTGGAGTGGAAAAGTATTGTAAAGTAAGTTAGTCTTTGAGAAATAATGACCACTTCCTACAGAAATGTACATATCTCATTCCTCGAGAAATAAATTACATACAGAAAAATTGTTTTGGTAATTTCATATTAAAAAATTCCCTGCCGCCCTAAATAAATTATTAAAAGCAATGAGGCAACGTGTTAATTGTTATTATTTTGTGTTAATAAATTATAACTGACTAATTTGGAAAGAGAGAAAAGTATTGGCATACCTGAAATTGAAGCTTGGCATTTTCATTCAGGTAGTAGGAAGTGTTAGACTCCTCCTTCAAGAGGAAGATGACACAGCCCATGTGTACTCCCAAGCCAGCCAGAACATGCATGTGTATGTGGAGGGTCTATGTGAAGCTTTGGTAGAAACTGTTGGTGTTTTGGCTTTAGGCATGATTAGCTATTGCAAATTGGATTTTAGACAGTTTGACAGTGCTGTGGTGGTTAGCAATACGTTCTGGAAAAGGTAGTTTTGTTTGACCAATACAGAGAGCAGTGCAGTCTAGATTCTTTGTCTACAATTTTAGTATTTTGCCAATCAAAATTATGCCTATTTAAATATATATGTTTGGACACAACTGAAAATTTTGATCATTTAACTTAAAATTGTTGTTATGTTCTTGCTAAAATTGCTTTGGGCTGGAGGATAATTAAATCAGTTAATTTTTGTGATACTGAGTGAAAAGTTTCTGGTAATACCCTACTTCATTTACTAATAAACCTGTATTATTCCTATTTATTTAAATAAAATTAGAAATTCAAAAATAATTATATAATTTTAAATAAAATATGAAAAATAATATAATTATATAAAATCATACTTACTTTAATGTAATAATCAAAATTTTCATGATTTAAATGAGTTATTGAGGCGTAAACGGGAGTTTTTGGACCAAAGTCTATACCATTGGAGAGGTACACATTATTTTCAGTTAATGTTGTATGGAATTCATTCACATTTCTATTTTCTGTCTGAATTTCTACCTTTTCAATTGTTATTCCCTCGTATAGTAACTGAAAGGAAAAATAACTTCTTAAAATGCAACCCTTTAGGTTTGGATTAATAATTTAACAAGGTAAAATATTGAAACTAAAAATTTATACAAATAAACAGAATACTTTAAAATCTTTCATAAACAGTGTTAAATAAAACTAAACATTATAAATTTATCAAATTATAAAAAAATTATGAAAAATAAATCAAGATAAAAAGTCAATATTTAGAACATACATAGATAGTTAGTAATCTATGAACCTTGCTTTATATAATTTAGTGGGAAAGTTGTTGGGTTTTCCATTGTCTACTGTAGAAGTGATTTTGAGAGGACAGAAGAAGGAGAAAAGAATGATCCAACATTTAGAATAATATAAACTCTTTTCATCTTCAGGGAAAGAGTTAAGAATGCAAGCAGAAAAGTCCAAACACATCTTAATGAAATAAACCTACTAGATTCATCTCATTTTAGAGTCGGCTATTGAGGCCTTTGCATCTGACTGAATAAGCTGAACCTAGAAGGTTTATTTCATTAAGGTGTGCTGAGCTCTGATTCTGAGGACAAACAGAGTTTATACTGTTTGAAGCATAGGATCATTCTTTTCTCCTCCTTCCATCCTTTCATAATAGACAATAGAGCACCTGACAAGTTCTTCACTAAATATTTCATCACCATTGTCAACCAACTTCAAAACCAGAATTCTTCATATTAATGCAGCAAAACACTGACTGACTGACATTTATGTGGAACATTTTCCTGTTCATTTGTGCATTTAAATTTCTTTCTCTTTATGATAGAGTTAAGTGAACTTAGGATGTGCCATACTAAATTTGAAAACATTTACAAGTTCACACAGCTCATTATACTGTACTTAACAGACAAAATAATTTCAGTGAAATTTTCATGAATACTGAATTTATTTATTTCAAAGGTCTTGTTAACTTTCCTTGAAATATTGGATTTAAATAAAATATAAATATTTATCACAATAAAGAAATTATACTCTTTGGTACTTACAATGCCTCATAAAATTTTAAGACAGAGGTCTAAACAGTTTAATATATTCCATTCAGCATATTATATCTAATAATAGATACAGTAAAATTCATGGTAATTATCTGGCATGGAAAAGAAAGCAGAGAAACTACAAAATTTTTAATGGATGGAAAATTTGAGTGAAGTTCTAAGTGAATTAAATCAAAACAAATAACTTCGTGCATTACAGAATCATACCAGCGATAAATATTACATAGTTTGAGAAATCACTTTCCCTTTCTCAGACTTTAAATTGCCTATTTGACTTAGTCAGTTTAGTGAATTCTGATTTAAATCATTATATTAATATAACAAATGTAATAATTGTTTTGTTAATTAATTTTATGTACCTAGGGATTTTATTACACAGAATTACTCCATATGATCATGAATTATCATCACATGTAAATCCCAAGATTTGATGAAAAGTTACATGCTTTAACAAACATTTGTTGTAAATAACATGATAATTATTACTTGAAGTTGAAATTAAACAGAAGTAACAGAAGAAACTTAAAATAACGGTTTTTGAAGATTATAATCTCAGTTTCAGGAAAACTTAGTATGAAATTAATACATCTTCCATTAGATAAGCATTAATAATTCAATACAATAGTTTAGAAACATTAACTTTCACATGCTTTCCCAGTGAATTGTTATTGGAAGAGTTCTATGGTTTAAAACTGAGTAGCTTTGCAAATACATGTTTCATCTACAATCCCCACTGACATATTCCAGGAGAAATGACTAGTCCGGGCTATTGTTGTTTTAAATTATTTTATCTGAGATAAATGCGAAAAGATAAATCTTGAAACTGTTATAGAGCTATGACTGGAAAGGGATGTACAAGAAGACTTGTTAAGGATGGTTCACATTATGAATTTAGTGTGAACAAGAGGAACTCTGTGAGTTATAAAAGTGAATTTTGGCATTGTGATAGTGGTCTGAATCTTTGAGACATCCGCTGGGATAACAAGGCATTACCATAGGATCCTATATTCTAATTGAGACCAGTCTTCCAGACTCGGCACAAACATAAAAATAGATACTATGGTTGCATATTCAAAGACATGGCAGATAATAGGGGATTAGTGTTTTGGACAATGTTAAAAGAAAACTGGGAACATAGACATTTGCTCATTTGAAGTCAAAACACTATTCTACACTTTCAAGGAACATTTGCACTACATTGCTTCAGCTGAGTGTGGCATTTAGAGGAATACCAACGTACATGGTCTCTTGTGATGGGGTTTCTAGGGCATCTCAAAATCCTTCGCCAACTGCTACATTTAATTATACTGTACTCCACAATGTCTCATAGCTGACTGACAAATTTTAATTCCTTCTGTACTCAACAAGGTCTCATGGCTGACTGCTAATTTTAATTCCTTCCGTATTCATCAATGTTTCATGGCTGACTAACTACTCCATCAAATTATGCACGCTATTGTCTAACAATGTCTTGTCCTGTGTGTTCGCCAGCAACAATTCAGTTTAATAGTTTCTAATTTCATCATTACAATATCTTGTGTAAAGTAGGCCTTTCTGAACCTGAACTGGTGGGAGAAGATTACAGAATTTAGTGTACAGAAGTTAGATAGGCAGTTTATTATTATTCTTTGAAGAATTTTACCTATGTCAGAAGATAATGTTATAGGTTTGTAAAAGATGGTTTACCTTTTTTGGGGACCATAACAATATCAAAGGAATTCCATATAGAGGGCGTGTAAGGCAGAGTTTGGCAAGCATTGAAAATAGTTGAAAGACAGGTGAAAACAGACAGAGTGCTGAATTATTTTATGATTTATCGCTTTAGCCCCCAGGGCAGAGTAACGCCCTACCCAGGAGGCCTGTTTCACTTCTTCTGAAGGATGGCTTCAGTAAATGGAGATGTAATATCATTGTGTTCAGAGAGGAGTTCATTTATAATTCTTTGTTTCAAATCCTCATCAAACTTGTTGTTAGGAAAAGTGAATGTGTTTTGGAGGTCAGTGGCAAAGATCTCAGCATTTACTAGGTCACTAAAGATATTGTTTAGGAAGGAGACTTCAATTGATTTCACAGTGATTTGTTTGAAACTTCCTGAGAACTTTCTACCATCTTTGTAAACAAGTTTGGTTGTCGTAGAGTCCCATCTTTCTTCCTGGACTTCAACTATGTCTCTATGAACTTGAGCATTTAATCTATTCCAAAGTGTTTTGAGGGTTTTGTTATTAGTTCATTGGAATAATTTATAGATTATTCTTGATACTGGAGAATGTGGGGCAGGGCGGAGTTTTGTAATTATATTTAGTAGAGGAAATGGCAGATTTAGTGGCTTTACTATTTAAGGTGGACGTTTTCTTGGGCGCTGCATCGATGCAAACTCCAGACGATAGATTTGTAGGAACTAAGTGGATTTTAAAATTATTATGCCTGTGAATTTATTCCAGCCTGCTTTGTGATATAATAGTTTGGACTTAACCCGACAGACAGTTCGGGTGAAGTTACTGCCTTTTTGAACATTTGTACATTTGGTCTGGGGAGATCATACTAGCAGTGGCTAGCGATTGGCCGCTCTATGGGTGGCAGTACATCCTGCACCAGTTGCCAGCATTGGTGTGATTGCTCCAGACCAAATGTGTACAAAGGCAGTAAATTCACCCAGACTAGACTTTACTGCCTTCATTTCCCAAAGGATGCCCTTCATTGTCAAAATTCACTTTTATAGCCAACAGATTTGCTCTTGGTCATGTTAAATTCACAATTTAAACCATTCTTAACAAGTCTGGTTGTCTATCCCTTTTTAGTCATAGCTGTCTAACAGCTCCAAGATTTATCTTTTCAAAGGTATCTCTAATAAAATATTTTAAAACAACAAACTGCTGAGACTAGTCACTTCACCTGGAAGGTGTCAATGGGGACTGTCAATTTTTTTTGTGCATTTACAATGCAGCCTAGTTGTAAACTCTAGAATGCTTCCAACAGTTTACAAATTTTTTTTATGAAAATAGTTTGTGTATAAAAAATGCATGTTGGAAGACAAACATTTGTTTATGTAAGTGAATATTAAGTAATGAAAATTCCAATAATACCTAAAATTAGAATACATATTTATAGAACTTAAAATATTACCAGCCTATGATATAGTAAGCAAATACACACAATCTTACAATCTTTACACCTTGTTTTCAGCATTGATGTATGGCTCTGTTGGGACAGAGATATTTATCTTGAAAAACTTATATATTGTTTATAAATAGTTGTATACTGTTTGTGGGTTGTATATTTTTCTGATCAACATTTTACAATGTGCTTTCTGAACTGTGGGCCTATCAGATCTTATTTCATGTCTTGCTTCTACTGAAATCCAAATATATTGCTATAAACATTTTTGTCACATATATCAAAAGCAATTTTTTCAATTTTTAATTTCAAAATGTAAAATGAAGTGATGACTTAAGTACAAAAAGTAATAGGTTTTGTCTGTTATTAATTTTATTGGATTGTAATTGTATTTTAGTTTATACTAATTAGATCAATAAATATTCAAGTAACAGTTATTTGTTACAAACAATTTGT
Source organism: Zhengitettix transpicula (assembly GCA_037074705.1). Taxonomy (NCBI): domain Eukaryota; kingdom Metazoa; phylum Arthropoda; class Insecta; order Orthoptera; family Tetrigidae; genus Zhengitettix; species Zhengitettix transpicula. The sequence goes on along the minus strand of CM073591.1, from coordinate 178,468,757 downwards.
ATTTCAATTTGTTATTAATTTTACTTTTAAACTATATGTAAAGTTTTAATACTATATATGGTCCAAAATGTTTCTATGCAAGGCAATCTCCAACTACAAATCTCTGATGAACACTGTTAAGGAATGTACAGTATTTCGTAGTTCTTAACAGGAACTTTTTTTTGTTGATGATCAAAGATGATCAGTTTTGTGCAACTGCTCAATACCAATATCAGCACTTTACATGGTATATATGCATGTGCAGCTGAAGCACTCGCTGTCACTCAATCACTAGCTCAATAACTCACTTGCTTGATCACTTTGACAGAACGGTGTTCATAGCTTGGTGCTTAGCATGGCCTACGAGAATTTACCAATTGGGTTGTCCAAAATTGTACTTGTCTTCAACACTAACAAGTACTTTGATGCATTTTGAAAGTAATAGAAAATAAATCAATTTTCATGAAGTTGTCATGTCTGGAGACATGCATCAAAGGCGTACTTGCAATGTTGATATGATGTAAAGAATAATGTAAGATTGCTTTGTTTATGTGTAACACAGGCTGGCAGTATGAAAATTACATTAACTGAAATAAGGTGGAGAATCAAAATGATGAGAATATATAATAAATAAATTTTATACAATAGTTGTGTCCAAAAAACAAATAACTTCATATTGTTGCATAAATATTTCAGTTACAAAGAATTACCACAATAAATTAAATCAATACAAAAAAGTACAGTATTTCAACAATTTATTTCCATCTAAAATTGGCTTAATATAAGGATAGAGTGAAGGAAGAAACTTATATAATTATAAGACACACATACAAAGAAATGCTCACATCATTTTTCCTTGGCTGGTATGGTGGAAGAGTTGCTTTGTACTGTACAAAAATATCATTAATGAATGAATGCCATCTGTAAAATACTGGATCTCTCATTGCTGTTGCAGATTCTCCCATTACATTATATGTTTCCTATGTATTGGAATTATGATCATTAAAACTTGGAAACAAATTTTTATATATTTTTATTAAAGCTAAGTAAAGTTACAAAATGATTATTATCTTTGCTTAGTTATATAAAAAATGTTACTTTGCAATTAGAACATATCATATTATTCAAATTGAAACTTTAGTGTAAAACAAAATTGCTTTAAAAATGTTCACTTTAAGATTCAGTTGATGTATCTACAAAATTCTTTACTTCATGAAGCTGATTTCAAGTATGAGGCAGAAATTTAAAGCAATTTATTATTGATTAGTATTCCTGTATAGTAAAATTAGAGTCAATCTCTGACAAAATGAAATAAAGGAAATAATATCAATTTAAATTTCATTTAAAATATGGACTATAAGTATGACAGTAAAATTATTCAATTTCAAACATATGCTTGGAAAATAAACCGATCAAAGAGGAGAATTGAAGCAGTCTACTATTATTGAAGGGAATCAGATTTAATATTTATTTAGTTCCTGTCTGTTCCTTTAAATTTTAATGTAATATCGTATTATATTATCTAGCAAGCACACTAAATTTTATCGAAGTGCACAGGCAAGATGTGTACCTATTTGAGGGGGGTCATTTAGTTATACCCAACCCTGCCATTGTGCTATTGAAGGACAGTACTGCCTGAAGCTTCCAGATGTTGTGAAGAAAGACAAAGACCTGGAGAGGCAGTCTGGCAGAACTAGTGCTTGGACTATATTACAAAATTAATTTTTTTTAAAAAAACAGTTTGAATACCAAAGGAGTTCAGTTACACCTGATAGACAACTTATTTTCTGTGACCAGCACATGTACAAGCAGCTGACGACGTTTTCACATCAAGTGACAAGATGACACTGGCCAAATCCAGATTCATCAATGAGAAATGTGAGTTTTCAGAGGACCATACAACAGGAGTGTCTGTAGCAGCCACCGGGAAAGACGAAGTAATTGGCATTTTCCAACTTTTCAAGTAACTAAACACCATGCTCGTTTGAGCATGACAAGTGCATTATACATTTTATTTCTTTAAATTTTCTTGTGAGAAGTCATTTAGAAGCTACATAAGAATATTCTTTTTGCTGTCCTCGTGACAAAGATGTTTGTATATCTCTGAATCTAGTATTTCGTGTACAAAAATACTTTAGTATCATGGCAATAACTTCAATGTTGTGCTATTACCAAAGTTTGGACATGGCTTGGAACTATCACACAAAGATTTTAACTCACTCATATACAGCATTGAATAGCATTTGGATTGTGTTTTTATTGTTATGTTTGATTGGTTAGTGAATATTTATTAAGGTTAAAGTTGTCTGTAACATGTGGCACATATTTTAACATTGTGGTGGAAACCTGTGAGGAGACGATTTGTGCATGTGGGCCATTATATAGCGCATGTATGTTTAACAGATATTCTAACATAGATGGGAAATATTTATTGGAGGGATTTTTAATTTCAAGATTGGTTTGTAGTCCAATGTAAATTATTAAGAGAATAGAGTTAACTTTTTAATGAGGAAAGATGATGTGGTTTGTGTTCATTTAAACTATTAGTTCTATTACAGTTTTAATTTAGCTATACTGATAAATAGTAAGTACGTCAGAAATCTGTTCCCCAACATGTACTGTATTGAAAGTAGAATACCTATAGGGTTAATGTAGGAAAAATACATTTATATATTATCTGGACATGTTATAGCATATTAGAGGAGCAATATTTTATGTTGACCCATTATTATTATTGGCTATAGTACCTGAAGTTTGATATAATAATAATAATTGTATTCTCAATATTATGAACTGATTTTCTAGTTATTCTGTCACATTTAATTGTAGCGTTTTATGCCGATATTTCGCTCGATTGCACCAAGCTTTATCAAGGCTAGACCAAGACTGTAACCCTATTGTTGTTGTTGTTATTACAAGCTACATGTGCACTTTTATGGCTGCTCTCCTGTAATAGCATAAGAAAGAATAGTAAGGGAGGATGCAGAAGTTAGAACAAAGTAGCCAAAAAGTTTTGTTTGTTTGACGTTGCACAAGCCATTCTAATCCAGTCCTCACTATGACTCCTGCTCCAATACCATGTTTTGCATGTAAATGGGATTTCTGCTGCCACAACTAGAACTACAAGGCCTTGCACTTCATGTTATTAATTATCAAATGTATATTATATTATCATATAACATGTATATCTATTTTTTAAAGTTTTTTTTTATGTTGAACATGTATGGTTGGTGTTTCAGAGGGCATTCGTTGTGGCCTCTCTTGCATCCCTGTGCTGCAGAACCTCCTTCCTTTATTCTAACTTTCAGCATACATCCTTTCTCCTTCCCTCAGGTCAGAGTGCTGAAGTTTTTGATTGGTACATTTCTATGACTAAATTTGTTTTTTTATTAATAATTAACAAATTAATAATTATGTCTGTATTTAACTTTTGCCAAAGACAGCTATACCTTCAGTTGCTAAATTATTTCATTAAACTTTGTACAAGTAATAGGACAAACCAAGTTAAAATAATGATAAACTGTTTAAACAACAATTATAATGTTAATTCAGTCATAAACTTACGTTGCCACATTATAAAAATACAGTTTTTATTTTATTTGAATTAAACTTATAGTCTGGAGACTTAACAGTTTTGATAACAGACAAATATATGATTATAGTATTTACAATTTGCAAGTATTTAACTTGTGAGCTTGGGGTCTTGAAGATGATCATTGTCATTCCAAGTTAGAGACAAGAGAAGCAGATGAACTTGATTATTGGATATGTATTAACTAACTGTGTTGCCCAGGTATTTATTTAAATTATCCCAGAATAGGAAATGATTCGACACTAACCTCTTGGTAAACCTTTTATTTAACCAACATCAATAGTGTCAGTGTTTGGAACATTTACCTATTTATGTTGCCCTCCCAAACCTAAATCCTCAGCGGCTAACTTCAAATAAATGAGGATGATGACTGACAGTAATTGGGAATTCTCCGACAGCGTAAGATAAAAGTCTAAAAGTCACAACAAATTAAAACAGCAAAAAATATTCGCAACCTTCATAAAGTTTAAAAATACTCCTTAAAGGAGTAAAGAAATACAACCTTTAACTAAATAGAGACCCAAATATTGCTGGTTCCCTACAAAAATAAAAACATTTACTCGGTAATTTAAAAGGGTCCAAACTACTCAGAGTAACCTGTTGTTAACTGTGTCCACCAACACAACAAGAAACATAAAATTTCATTAATAACCATGCTTAATGTGAGAATTAAACTCAGCAAATTCTATAACCATAGAATCGATTACTTTTTATGTAAACCCCTTCACCACCACCCTTACAGTAAGGGCACTTCCCTTATTGGCTGTTAGTGTTGAAATTAAATACTTAAAAATTTTATATTGAGAGTATCAAATTAAGTGACACCAAATTTGTTTTATTTGACACTAATAATGGCCGTTTATGAATGGTTTTAAATTACACTCCCACCCCTAGAATCAGTAGGTGTGTCTCAATACCTCAGTGTTTGTTTCTGGATTGCAAGTAATATGTGTATTAAGTTTGGTAGAAATTGGTCAACGGATTTAAGATTGTAAACTGGAAATTTGTTCTGTCACCTTCCACCCATACTCATATGGGTTGTACTACATTTTAATCAGTATAGTAAATGTCAGAGTTAAACTCATTGGCATCTATAACCCTAGATTTGATGCCAATCTCTGCTGTTTTGTGTTTTTTTTTATATAATGGTCTTCCATCCTCAACCTTAGTGGTGCTGAGTTCACATGCTGTAAAGGGTGAAAATTAAACACTCAAACATCTGAAGAAGAAAGTATTAATCTCATTTACGCCGAAAACTAAATTTGACGCTAAAAACGGCAGTTTTATCATGTTTTAAAATTCCTCCCCCACCCCCACGTACGAGCTGAACTACAACTTAATTGACGTAGTAAATGTCAGAATTAAACTCATTGACTTCAATAATGCTGGAATTGACACTAATCTTGATTGTTTTGCGCTATTTTTAAATAACGCCCCTCCACCCTCTTCCTTATTGGAGCTTTAAGGGGTTGAAATTATATACTAAAACATCTGGATAGAAATTATTAATGACATAGCACCCACAAAGTAATTAATTGAAGCTAATATTGGCAGTTTTAACATCTTTTTAAATTTAATCCCTGTTCACCACCCCCTTGGGAGTTGCCTTCCAACAGAAACCTTTGCAGGGGTATGCACAATGGCTCACCAAAGCTTCATCACAATCGGATGAATGGTTCAGGTGTGTATAGGGACAGACATTCATTGTTATGTATTTGTAGATGAATGTTTGCCGGCATTTTTTTTTTTTTTTGGAAAGATGTATTCAGTTCAGCTTCAACATAATCTGTCCCCTCTCCCATACATTTGCATTGTAATTACTTACTTTGAAACATGATATTATTTAAAATGAATACATCGTTGTGTGATACATATTTCTCTAAGAATACAATCTACTCAATAATTGGACCTTTCTTCATTGTGATTACAATTAATTATCTCCTCATTAGACATTAATAATAATGTACACAGCATGAACATTGCAAAAACAAGTGAAGATGCCTTACAATTAGCCAGGACAGCCTTCAGATTATCTGAGGATTTATTTACAAAAAATGGATGCTTAAATCAATCATTAAAAACACTTAAATACATATTAAGGAAATTGTATAAATTTTTCATTATTCTCTAAATGGATTAAAGTCAGAGGTAAGGAGGGAAAAAATTATTGTTGCAGGATTAACATTTTATATAAAATGATGTAATTATGTAACTCAAAAATAGGAATACAAATAATTAAATTAAATCAATGTTATCTTACCAAGTGTCGATGATCAGGGTCATGGCAAAATGCAATGAGCATGTGACCCAAGTTGTGTAAATTTCCATAAAATTTTCTATTAGTTGAAAGTATACTTGACTCAACCATATTACCAAGGTCATCAATTCCTGTGTCTTCTGGTATCTGTTTGGAAAAACTTGCTTCCTGAAATTTAAATATGCATAACCAGTATAAAGTATTACTTGGTAAATGAAATTAAATAAAGAATAAAAATGTCATCAATGAAAATATTTTCAACTATAAATTGTTTTAATACTTTCTAGATCTTAATGATACTAATAATTGAAAATAATTCTAAAACCCTGTATAAATTCCATGTAGTAGTAAACTCAAAGAAATTTTAAAGTAAATTAAACAAAGTCTATGATTTCAGGCTGTGTAAAGTTGTTAAATATCTAACAATATACTGTTAAAGGGTAAACTGCCTTTCTGCAAATGTTACAAATAAGGGAACATTTATCGGATTGTGGTCACAATTTAGAGCATTATCTTAATGAATTATATATATATAATTCATTTAGATAGGAAACAGAGATAATGAACTCGACATACCTGAAATCAACAGTTGGTCCAGTTGGGCTGAGGTGCGAAAATATTTAAAATTTTGTAGGACCTTAGACCCCTTTATCAGGAAGGAAGGCCTCAACTGGATTTTTATTAACGCTGTCTGCCGATATACTGACCCCGCTTACTAATTGTTTAGCAGATGTTAATAAGCATTACACCGCTCATTTATCTTGGATGCCTTGCCTTGTTCTTCATTAATTAATTATTAGTGAAAATCCGTAGCAAGAAACACACTCCGCGGTAACAATACTCAACATGGAACAAAAAGATTTAAAATTGTATATGGAGGAGTTCGGGAAGACAATGTGTGAAGTAATGGCAACAAAATTAGCCGAACAATTAAGTTCTTTTTTTATTAAAAAGTGATTCGAATGTATCAACATCTGTACATACACTAGAAGCTGCTGGTTCAACAATCGAAGGTAACGCTAACAATAATTACGTGTTTGGACAATTTGATGAGTCTATAGAGACATTTATCCAGTACGTTGAGTGCCTAGAAAACTATTTTGGCTTAGTCAATATTAAATCAGACGAGAAAAAGGCAAAAATTCTTATAAATTGTGTAGGTGCAGAGTAGTATGCGTTTCTCTCACGGCTCGCCTCGCCAAAAGCAGTCCGTAATATCACGTATTGCGAAATGATTAAATTGCTTAACGAACATTTATGCCCGAAGCCAAATGCTATAGTCGAACGACATAAATTACTGTACACGATGCAAAAGAAGGGCGAAACAATTTGGAGCTATTTAGTTGAACTCAAGCAATACATAGCGACCTGTGAATTAAATTGCAAGCAGTGTCAAACGGAGAATCCCGAACTATTGCTTCAACATGTATATACAACGAGCATATTAGGGAAAGTTTGCTTCAAAGAAAAGAATTTTCAAGAACTAGTGCAACTTGCAATGACACTAGAAGCGTCTCTGCTCGATAGCAAAATGTTATCGAAACCTGTCACCAGTAATAATGCTCTCAGTGACGTACATAAAATTCACAGTAGCCGTAAATTCGATAATCCGTCGACCAGTAAAAAAGAACACCTTGATAATTCAAAAAAGCCACAAATAGTTCAAGATCTCGTAAACGAGTTGATTTCCGTACCACAGAAATTGTAGGATAGTGTAAGAGTTGCGGCCGGGACAATCACACGACAAAAGTTTGCAAAACAGACCGGAGAAAGCCTGAATGTATATCATGTAATAAGGAAGGACACGTCGATAAAGTGTGTATCACCACAATCCTTAAAAACAACATAGATTCGAATTATGTGGATTCCTATCAAATCGAAGATATTCACACCATTGCAGGGAAAGACCAGAAATTTGTCGCACATATCCGATTCGAAAATACTCCAGTTAACATGGAAGTGGATACAGGTTCGAGTAGTACCTTAATTCCCTTGGATATGTGGAAGAAGATAAAATTGTCAGCAACACTTGTTAAGTCAAATAGGAGATTAAAATCTTACACTAAGCATATTTTTAAGCCGGTGAAGCATTAATCATTTCTAGATTCCAGAACCGTACTTTCACAGGAAAAGTATGCGTGGTCGATAACCAGTTACCTGCCATTCTTGGTTGCGAATTTATCGGGGGATTAAAAATAAATGTTCTAAGATTACATGAACAAAACTCAACAGAAGTGAACAGGATCACCGCAGATTCGATAATGAAAGAAGTTAATGACTTAATAGAAAAGTATCCAGCAGAATTTCAACAGAAAATTGGAAGAATACCAGGAATTACATGCGATCTTCAACTCAAAGATGGAGCAAAGCCAATCATCACCAAAGCTAGAAGTGTTCCTTTTGCCTTACGGGAACGAGCAGAATGTGAACTTTAACAATTAGAGGAGGAAGACATCATCACGACCGTCAGCATATCAGAGATGCGTTATTCTTACCAAATTCAGGAGACTATGTTCGCATGTGTTGGGTTTTATGAGTAATAACTCCTATTATATTAGTTTTTATGGGTTTTTATTAGCAGAACACGTTCAGCGAAACGTAACACACAATCACAACTACAAGAGATATATATATAGCAACAACAATGTACAGTCAAAGACTACATATGAAACTATTCCACTTTCACAATACTACCACAATGACAATTATTCAATGATATTAATAGTCAATATTCATCACCCCTCTGTAATTGTCATTGTCCTCGATCAATTGTTCCTTCTTCTAGATTTACAACAGAAAAAACTTATTTAAGTGGCTATTTGTTTTTTAAATTGTTGAAATTTAGTAGAATTCAAAGGTTTTGTGAGTAAATCAGCTATTTGTGAATTTGTTGCACAGTAATTAAGTTTTAAATCATTGTTATCAACCTTTTCTTTTATATAATGAAACCTAACGTCTATGTGTTTAGATTTACGATTCAAAGTTCCATTATTCACAAGGCTTATGGCACTCTGATTGTCAACGTTGAGTGTCACATTAGTTGGCTGTCCACTCAGTTCTTCAAGAAAACTCTTCAAAAACATCAAGGTTTTTGTAGCTTCGGCAGCAGCGATGTACTCTGCTTCAGTTGTTGATGTTGCAACAATAGGCTGCCGTCTCGACGCCCAGGAGACAGGACCACCATTGTAGAATACAATGAAGCCAGTGGTACTTCTTCGGGTTTTCTCATCTCCGGCATAATCAGCATCAGAATAACCAACAAGAGCATTCTCCAAACTTTTGTTGCCCAAGAGATACGATATTCCCGTGTTCTTTGTCCCATTGATGTATCTCAAGGTTCTCTTTATGTTCATCAGGTCAGCATGGGTTGGTTTTTCCACATGACGTCCACATATTCCAGCGGCATGAGCCAGGTCAGGTCTCGTTTTGGTTGATAGATATAAAATGCTTCCTACTGCCTCTCGGTAGGGAAATGTTATTTCCTTCCTCTCGATTGCTGGAACATGAGGATTTCCCACAACAAGAGGTGTTGACACTGGTTTTGAGTCACTCATATGATATTTGTCAACAACACAATTTGCATAATCTCCCTGCACCAATCTCAACTTCTGGTCAGAAATCTCAAAATTTATTCCTAAATAGTTGCTGGGATTTTCCTCAATGGTTATCTTGAACTCATTTTTCAAAGTTTCCAAAATGTTCAGCATTTGTTTAGTATCAGACCCTGCAATTAATCCATCATCGACAAAAATTGACATAAATATAGAGCGGTTTGGGTTCACAAATACACATTGCTCAGTCTTAAGGCCAGTTAATTCATGTTTTTTTAAAAAAGTTGTGATTCTCTTATTCCACTGAGCAGGAGCCTGGCGGAGACCATAGAGTGATTTTTGCAGCTTACAAATCTTTGTTCTATCTGAGTAACCTTCTGGTAGCTCCATGTACATCTCTTCTGTGATCGTACCATATAGAAAAGCAGTCTTCACATCAAATTTCATCAGTTTGTAATTTTGTTTTGCAGCATAGGCTATCATTGTTCTCAGGGCTTCAGTACTGACAACAGGACTAAAAACATCATTGTAGTCCACTCCAGCTTGCTGCTGACAGCCTCTAACTACAAGACGAGCTTTGAAACGCCCATCATCCTTCACTTTGAATACCCATCGACTTGTGAGAATTGTCTTGTTCTTCACTTCAATGCGGTTGACGAGTTTCCAGGTTTCATTTTCTTTATGCGCCATCTTTTCTTCCTCTATAGCTTCTTTCCATCTAGCTGCATCGTCTCCAGAGATTGCCTCTTCATATGTCAGCATAACATAATCATTTAATCTCTCTGGTTTCTTTTTTATTCGCTTTCCTCTTCCTTGAACTTCATCATTTCCAGGTGTTATGTTTTCACCTGGTTCTTCAGGGATCGCAGTGTTCATCTCATCTTCATCTTCTTCAGTTGATGCATCTGAGTTATCTTCATATTCAACAGTATGGCCTTCATTATTTGGAATTTCTTTTCTATCATCTCCAGTGCTTAAAGACAATAATGACTTTCTTTTAACTTCGTCTGAGATATATAGTTCATTGGTAAATGTAACATCACGTGAGATTATTATAATCTCCTTGATTGGGTCCCACAGTCTATAACCTTTTGTTCCATACCCGACAAAAACACATTTTTGAGAACGTTTGTCAAGTTTATTTAAGTATCCAAGTTTTCTTGCATAAGCTATTGAACCAAATAGTTTAAGATTGGAAAGATTAGGTTTTTCACTTAACCATTTTTCAGCTGGTGTGCAATCCAAACATGATGTCGGACTTCTATTCAACAAATAAGTTGAAGTATAGAGAGCTTCTCCCCAAAGTGACATATCGAGGTTGGATTCGAACAATAGTGCTCGAGTCTTTTCCATCAGTGTCCGATTGAGGCGCTCTGCACGAGCATTGAGCTGCGGTGTGTGTGAAATCGTGTAGTCCAGCACTATCCCGTTCTCTTTGCAATAATTTTTCCAACTGTTTGAAGTATATTCTCCTCCATTGTCTGAACGGATTTTGTAGACCTTGGAGTCCCAGTATCGTTCTGCTTCTTTGATATATTCCTTCAGAGCATTCACTGCCTCACTTTTCTTTGAAAGTAGGAAAACTTTGGTGAAGTGTGTACAGTCGTCAAGCACAGTCATGAAATACTTCTTCCCGTCCCACGTTTTACATCCGACTTCACAAAGGTCAGTGTGAATTAGTCTCAATGGGGTTTCTGCACGTTTTTCATTTTTTAGGAAAGGTTTCCTTACTTGCTTAGCTTGTTGACAGACATCACAGACCATTACGTCTAAAGAGCTGGAACTTATGTCAAACCCAATTGACATTTTGGAAAGCTTCTGCATGTTCTTTAAACTAAGATGTCCTAGTTTTTTATGCCAATCAAGTGGGGTCAGCACCTCAGAAGAAATATACGCACTTTGTTCAAAAATCGGCCGAATTTCTATAAGATACAAGCCTGACTTGTTCTTCTTTCCGGCAAGGACAACTTTATTATTCGTTGTAATGAGTACCTCATTGTCTGAAAACTTCACTTGGCCGCCGTTTTTAGTGATTGCTGGAACACTGAGCAAGTTCCTCTCAAGTCCGGGAATATAGAGAACATTTTTAAGGTCACAAATGGTTGTTACTATTTTACCGACACTTTTTGCTTCCAAACACTCGCCCTTTTTTGAAGTACGTACGACGCGGGAAACGCATTGCTTTTCAGTCAATAACTTTTCGTTCCCGACCATGTGCGAAGTAGCAGCTGAGTCCAAAACGAAAAACGTGTCCTTACATTCACACGACAAATGTGCACTTGTTTCCTCAACACTTAGGTAACTTACTTTGTTGTCACTGGTCGTAGTTCTATTGTTGAAACTTTTCTTCTTGAAAAAACATCTATTTTCCGGGTGATTTGTCTTCTTACAGAAAGTGCAAGTAGGGTACTTTTTAGGCATCTTTCTGTCATTATTTTTGGGACAGTTCCGAATAAAATGTGATCTGGAATTACATCCATAACATTTTAATTCATCGGTTTTGAATGCAACGGAGTTATTTTCAGTAACTGAACAATAGCGCATTTCGTCCCTTATCAAACGTGCTTTGAGATTTTCCAATGTTTTTTCTTCCTTCGAAGTCGAATCCCAAGCGGTTGTAAAATGAGGCTGAAAAAACTTGGGTAAAGTTGACATAACGCGTGCGATGTGCATTTCGTCACTAATCTTCTCTGATGTAGCGTTTATCCTAACAACAATGTTTTCCAAAACACTCAGGTTTGTAGACATGTCTTTGTTGGAATCATATTCAAAGCGAAAAAATTCCTCCAAAAGTACGTTTTGTGCCTGGATTTGGTCCCTCATAAACAAACTCTCCAACTTCTTGTACATATCTGCAGCAGTGTTGCAATTTATTATGTGTATCTTAAATTTCTTATCAATCGTAAAAACAATTATTCTTTGGGCTTTAGCATCATCTTGCTCCCATCTTGATCTTTCTTTTTCTGTTGCCCCCTCAAGTTTCTTCTCGCCGAACACGACATACTCGATCGCCGATGCACGTAATAAAACACTTATATCAAACTTCCACATAGCGAAGCTGTTTTTATCAATTAATGTTTCCACAGCAGACAAGTCTGTGTCTTTCATCGACATTTCGGCACTTGTATGTTGTTTTTTAGCCGCAAGGAAAGAGTTATTGTCGGTCAAAACTTACCACAATTATAAACTTGAGTAGAGGTTATGAACCGATCTTTCTAACACTCACGTATCCTAGTTTCGCGAACTTTTATTAATGCCTGGGCCCGTAACCTGTTGGGTTTTATGAGTAATAACTCCTATTATATTAGTTTTATGGGTTTTTATTAGCAGAACACGTTCAGCGAAACGTAACACACAATCACAACTACAAGAGATATATATATAGCAACAACAATGTACAGTCGAAGACTACATATGAAACTATTCCACTTTCACAATACTACCACAATGACAATTATTCAATGATATTAATAGTCAATATTCATCAGCATGTGCATTGATTATAAAGTCGGAGTCAACGCCAGATTAAAAGAAACACATTATACCATTCCGTAGATAGAAGATGTGCTACATCAACTCCGAGATGCAGCTTATTTCTGTACAAATGACTTGAACAAAGCTTATCATCACGTAGAAGTCTCGCCAGAAAGTGTAGCGATATAAACAGTAACTACACATTAAGGGATTTACAAAGTTAATCGACTCGCGTTCGGAATAAAAAATGCACCAGCGGAATTTCATCGCATTTTTTGATCAAATACTACAGAATTTACCAGGCGTTATATCATATTTCGACGATATCGTAATTTGTTGGTACTACTTTTGAAGAATGCCGTAATCGCTTTAACCAATTATTTGCCAGATTACAAAAATTTGATTTACATATAAACGAATCAAAATGCGCTTTCTACCAATGATATCATATCACCAAGAATAAAATCCGCAAATCAAAAGCGGAAGCAATTAAAAACGCTCCAGCGCCCAAGAATATCAAAGAGGTAGAAAGATTCTTAGGGTTAGTAGCTAAATTTATCAAAAACGTTTCTAAGATAACACATCCACTACGTCTGCTGAAGAAGAAACATACTAGATTCCTTTGGGACACACAACAGGAAGAATCTTTTATGAAATTAAAAGAGGCGATCGCCAGTGACGTAGTTCTTAAACCGTTTAATCCAAAACTACCAATCACTCTCACATGCGACGCCAGCCCAGTCGGCATTGCCGCTATTCTATAACACACAGTTAACGGAGAAGAAAAACCAATAATTCTGAAAAGCAAATCTTTAAGTGATACAGAAAAATCATACAGCCAATTAGATCGAGAAGCACTTGCCATATATTGGGCGTTCAAGAAGTTCTACAAATACTTGTACTGACAGAAGTTCACACTAGTGACAGATAACTAACCTCTGTTCCACATCTTTCATCCGAACAAGCAGCTTCCGTCAATCACTTCTGGCAAACTGTTACGTTATGCATCATTTCTCTATGAATTTCATTATTAGATCAAGCACAAAGCGTCTGGGGAGATAGCAAATGTTGACTATTTGTCAAGATCTCCTGTTCCAAATGACAAACACATCAGATTTGAGCAGAAACTCTAACGTCCATTAGTTCCAACGTTCTAGACAACATCCGTATTCTTGAAGAAACGAATGTAGACAAGAACTTAGCACAGCTCAAATTAGAACTCCTGAATGGAAAAAATTCCGAAGGAAAATTTCATCTGCTACATGGATTGATTTTTTGAGACCAGCGTGTGGTTATTCCAACAGCTCTTCAACAGACAGTTCTCGATGAACTACATGACACACATATAGGTGTCACTAAAATGAAACAACTCGCTCGCAAATACGTTTACTGGCACAACATCGATAAGAATATTGAAGCATACGTTAAAAAATGCATTGGTTGCGCTTGCACTCGGAGAGAACCTAAGAAAGTTTATCAAACATGGGATACGCCAACAGAGAATCTTCAACTAGTACACATTGATTTCGCCGGACCAATGGAAAATAAACAGCATATTTTGGTTATTGTTGATGCCTTGTCGAAGTTTCCATTTGGAGAAGTTTTCAGGCAACCGCCAACTTCAGCATTAACCATTGATGTACTAACCAGAATATTTTTCGTTCGTGGCTTACGCGCAAGTAATTGTCTCTGACAATGCTTCCATTTTTAAAAGTTACAAATTCCAAATTTTTTGCAAGAAAAAGGGGATAAGTCGAAAGTTTAGTGCACCAAATAATCCAGCAACAAACGGACTTGCTGAGAGGCAAATTCAAACAACCAAGCAGAAATTATAAGCTATGAAAGATTCAACAGATTCATTAATCCTCAAATTACGCAAAATATTATTCAAAATTTGTTACACACCCGTCAAAGACGGTAATAGTCCAGGTGACCACTATTTTCATCGCAAATGTAAGGCCACAATAACCTTCCCCCCACACACACTCACACACACGCCCAATCGTATATGATTTAAATTTTATAAGTTTTGATATATCCGCGAATAGAGAATATAAAACAATGGAGATAATTAAGAATAACATGAATATTTAATGTACTGCTATTAAAATCTCATTACTTATGTTATCTATATTGTTATTTATTTAACGCTCCCTTAGTCGCGCTAGGTTCAGGGGACCGACGCAATTTAATATTTTTTGTTATCTCCGGAGCCAGGTCATATGCACCCCACACTAACTGTTCAAAATTATACTCTCAATTACGTGGCCTTTATCGTATGTAACAAACTTTATAATCTAACTATTTTAAAAATTATATGAACTATATTAATACCAATATTATGAATGATAAGTTGCAATAAGGTTATTGCTGATCTGCCACATATCTAATTTCTTAGCAGGTACCGATAGATCAGATTCGTATAGGTATATTACAATATATATTGTAATAAAAAAACAGGTAAACGATTAATTTGCCCCCACTTTGGTGAAGCCATAAATGTAATAAACACCTTGTTAGGGTTAACTAATGAATCAATTAACGAAATTTTATTTACATTTAAAAATTTATTGTTAATAAATTTACATTGTATAAGAACTATTTTGCACGCCGAATTTAATCCAGTTAACAACAAATACTTTAATTTTTCATTTATTAATTCGTGGCATTTATGAAAATACAGTCTTATATCATTACAATCAAATACGTCGGATATCTATGTCTCAGGGTCACTACTGGGTATGATAATTAGAACAAAAGCAATGTATAAACTGACAATTAACAATTCAAATATAAAAAGTTAACCTAAACAATATGAAGATAAGTGAAACGAACGAAATCTGACTATACCTTTTTAATTATTGTTTATGAATTTGTATAAAAGTTTTGTTACTCACGAAATGTCTTTCTGGTACCAGATCTCTCTATTGTATCTTGAACTACCACACTAAAAAGCCATTTTTACACAGATTCTAGAAATTTAATGGAAAAGTTTTAATACACACGATTGAAATACTCGTCCTCTGCTATCTTGAACCTCGGATGAGCCGCCCCCTTTGGTCAGCTAGTAGATTCCGGTCTCCTCTATGCGAAAATTGTTCAATCAGCGTGAAGCAACCATTTGCTTCACCGTGTGCAAATTATTATGTAAATCTCTCCGTAAAAATATTTGCTTGCTTTAATGTAAAAATACAGGATCTTGCCATTCGTACTTTATATCTGCAGACTTTACTGTTTGTTGCTCTAGGTGAATTGAACTGTATTATATCTCCCGTCGACTTTTAACTGTTTCATCTCTCGTACGCAGATATTAGACTCTTTCACCATTCATCGCCGATTCCAGACTGCCGTTCTCCAAGCGCATACTCAGTTCTCTAAGCACGCGATTTTTTAGTTTCCATTGTTAAACAAAGGAAAAAAACCGCAAAATCACCTTTACGCATTCGTACCGCTAACAATTTAATTATATTAAAACAATTAATGGCCTGTTTAATTGGTATTACATTATGCCCCAAATTTAGTTTGAGAAAGAACTGTCTAGACTTTTCTTTTCGAATAACTCAATATTTTCCCTATGTCATCATATTTCGTTAAAGAAACTTAAATCTAATTACTGTTAATTAAAAGGTTTACAAAACTGGCGTTAAGTATTGGCGCAATGTATTATTTACCTTATACCAAACTTATTTAGATTCTAAAATAATAAAATTTCTTACAATTTAATTAATTGTGTATTTGATTCTAAGCTTTAAAATTTTAAAACATTTTATATGCCCCATATTTACAATTAATTTTAATGTTTCTGGGTGTCACAACAACATCAGAGTAACCAACTTGACTTAACTTAATAGCCAAGTCCCCTTTTATCATTTAAACTTCTTAAAATTATCAAGTAATTTATCTTATTTTAATTCTTATAAATGAAAACAACTAATATAAGTTAATCGAAGAAAAGAAAAAAATATTATTTTTTTAAAAAAATTATTATTTAAATTAATTACAATTAAATTTATCTATTTTCTAATCAAGAGTTATTTAAAATACCTCATCTATCCCGTATCTCTAAACTCAAATAAGCATTGACCTACTTTCTCCCAAAAGTTTCCAACTGTTCCACATTTACATCCAATCATATGTTCTTTGTTTACATCTTTCTCCATCCCTCCATTCACCAATGTTAAAGTCTTATTTCCAAAGTCTACATTTAAATAATATTCAAAACTTTCAATGACTTGTTTTAAATTCTTAAATCGCATCTGTTTTATCATCATCAGTTTTATTTCTATATGTCTTAATCTTTTCCTTGCACTGCTTCCATCAGCTGTTCCCACTTCATCATTGTAAACAAACACTTCTGTATTATTTTGATTCATTTCTCCCTGCAATTTTTCTATTCCCTTGTAATTATTTTCTACTTCAGTAACATCTGCCACTATATCTATTTCTCCCAATGTTTCATCCTTCTGTTCATCATCAATACTTAACCCTTTAATCTATCCTTTATCATCATCAGCTTTATGCCCCATCAAAATTAAATTCTTTTCCACCTTTTCAATAACTACCACATTCATGTCATTTATATTTTCGTCACACTTAACTCCCATAACCACACTTTATTTTGTACTTCACAAGTTTCTACTTCAATGTTTACATCATCCTTATTTAATGCTTCTACACAATCAGATTTTATCTCTTTCCTGCCCACTTTAATACTTTCAATAATTTTATCATAGCCCACATTATTTTATTTTCTACATTCTCTTACATCTGTCTTTAATTCTGCCATGTTTGCATCCCCTTTTGTGCTCAAACCCGCTATGTTTTTATCCAGTTTTTCAAACTTCTGATCGTTCTTATCCCACTTTTCCCCTCAGATCTGCTACATCTTTCCTTATATTCTCCCTCATTTCTTTCAAATTTTGATCATTTTTCATACTCATTTCTGCTACATCTTTCTTTATATCCTCGCTCATTCTTTATTATATTCCCTCATTCTTTCCAAAATTTTATTATTTTCCATACTCATTCTTTCCAAATACTCTAGTACTATCCCCTCCCATATTTATTCTAGAACCCATTATCTCCAAATTAATCTTAAACCTAACTAATATTTTTAAAAAACTAACTTAAACCATCTTTAAATTCAAATGCACCATTAATTATTTTTCTTTCTTTTTAAACCTCTAAGTTTCACATGCGTAAAATTTATTCCAAAAATTTGAATGCAAATCATGACAAAAAAATATCCTATCTTACACCAATACTTCAGTTATTGTCAGATTTAGTTCTATTATTCATTGTTCTTTCCCTAATCAAAAATCAAGCCACCATGTTAGAAGCACCATAAATTTAATAAATAACAGATTAACTATTAATTAATGAATCAATTAACGAAAATTTATTTATATTTAAAAATTTATTGTTGATAAATTTAATTATATTAAAACGATTAATGGCCTGTTTAATTGGTATTACAATATATATCTTTGAGTGATAGGCTATATGAGGGTAATCCATTTTGATCGCTCGTAGCATTAAGGAAGAAATGGAAAGAGGGGATGTAGAAGGGAGATGAAAGGTAGTGAAGTAGATCAGCGTCAAAAAAAAATCTAGTTAAGAATCTGCTCTACTGTATGAGTGACCTTTTAAAAAATTTATCTTTATAATATCTGTAAACAATGTGAAATATTAATGATGTTATATTGAAATATAAGTTCTATATAATTTAATTATATGTTAAATTTCCATTATATGATTGACAATTTCCCATTTTGTATTGTTGAAAATTATGGAAATAAACATTATATATCTACCTATACATCTATTCATTTTCCCCATCCACTTCTGCTAATGGGAGATAAGAGTTTGTTGTGGGAATAAAACTTACCAGACTCCATGCCTCAACCAGATTTGAAGGACGACTGGTCCAATGAGAACAGCGAACAACTCTTACCACATGCCCAACTTCTGCGACCACAGAACATACATCCCTCAAGAACACGATAAGTGTCACGGCTTATGAGAACTTTGATAAAATGCCTTTGTCTAGTATCAAGGACAGATAATCCCAAAGCATGCAACAGCTCTTTCAGGCTATTTACATCTTATTTTTATATATACATTATTAATAATTAAATGTCTTACCGTGAGAACAGAATTGGAGTCAATAGCTTCATATATACGGTTTGCCCAACGTTCCAAATCGGTAATTTTAAATTCTACTTGTTGATCATCTCTCTTTATGTCCTTTGTATAGAAAAAGAGGGTCATTTATTAGGTGTGCATATTACTATTTTTGTTTTAAAACATTAATCACATTGTTACATAAAATGTTAGTATTGAAATATTCAATCATTTAATTCAATGTAAAATTAACACTACAATCTTCTGTATCAGTAATACAGGAATATTTATTTTTAAATTATTTTTTATGCTTTCTAAATTTAAATAATTTGTAAAATAGCAAATTTTCAAGGATGCCTACATAATTTTTCCACATAAAAAGGGTACTTTATTCTTATTATTCAGAAAAAATAGTTCAACTGGAAATAGTTTCAGTATAAATATTGAAATTAGAGAGTTATAGAGTTTGGTGTTTCTTTCCTAATCTTTTGGAATTCCTCTGCTCAGGAAAAAAGTCTTATATAACAAGACAAAAAATTTAGTTAGTTTAAAGACGAAGAAAGATCCAAGCAACTGTTCAAGGCTTAAATGTAAAGAAGAGACATTTTTCAAGGTGATAAATATTAATTATTTTTACGATGAATTTAGGTTCAAATGTAGATATCTATGTATAAAAAGTGAGTTATTAATTACAGTAAAATGTTAGTTGAAGGTTTTACTCATCACATTTCTCATAAAAGATTTATATAACAATTTGAACAGTTAAATTCAACAATACTCTTTAACAGCTTGCAAATTTAAGTCATTTTGGCCACAACATGTGAGCTAATCTCACTTTAAAAATTCTTGTTCATATATATTTCATGTAGTTAATTGTAAGTAATGTTGTATTTTTTGTACATAATTGTATTATAAATTATCATGTTTGTAAAAAATTTTATACTTGGAAAGTTAAGGTTACAAATTTATTACTTAATTGAGAATAACACCTGAAGGGGTTCCAAATTTAGGGATGTAATGTAGTGTTACAATATTTTAATAATTAATTTCTGACTAATAGGCTAATGTTTTCCATTCATTTAATTTGTACACTTTTTATTGTGACAGGTGAGAGATAATTTTCATATTCATAAGAGGAAACAAACAAATTTAAGTAACGAATAAGAAATATAGCCAGTTCAGACAAAAAGTGAAAATATAAATACCACACAATATGTCACTTTTTTGTCTGAACTGGCTATCTTTCATATTCATTATTTTCAATCGGATGTTAATGTTTTCATTTTAAATTTAAGTAGCCTTGCCATAGAATTTACTCTTTCCAAAGATGTTATCGTATTATATCACACTTTTATTTTCTCACCCCTTGAATTATTCAACCTAATAAAACCTACTTCTATAAATATGTATTCACAACATATTACTAAAATTATAAAAATAAGCTAATGAAAGAAGTAAATAATTCATAATTTATAAGTAATGAAAGATTTTTGAAAATAAAACTTGTGATAGTTTGTATACATACAGAGAGCACTGCATTTGCAGGTCTTGGTGCCCACACTAGACTAGCAATCATACTTTGCATTTTGGGAAAATAAGCTTCTTTTATTGGCTCTCTTAGGGAGTTCAGACTCTTCACACGACCAAGTTTGTTGCAGAACCTCTCAAAATTATACCTGAAAAGACAAATTTAAAAATGAAAGGTAAGATCAGCCTGTGGAGGATTGAAATGACACTCAATACCATGTATGATAACGACTATGCAAAATTTACCATTGTAGCTCATGACCTCACCAATGGAGCATACGTCATTGCCTATTTCTACGCTAAATTTACTTACAGACCAATCTCTAAAAATCTACAACTGAATTTTATTTTTAGAATTTTAATTCCAATGAGTCTTGCAGTACTACAAAGCACTCAGTTCAACATTCCATAAGTAGTGAAGTCTGAACTTCACACATGGTGAAATAAAAGAGTAGTTTCCATACTAAATATAATCATTTATCCACCTAGTTTTTGACTATGCCACCATAGCATCTATTTTCGTTTGTCCTTGAAACCTTTTAAATTCGAGTCATTTAAAATGCTGTGTTCTACGTTATTGTCTTCATATTCTATAGGATGCCCCAAATTCTCAAATTGTTTCATTATTACCAAACTTCACATTTATTTCCCACAGACTGGCTCTGCAACGAGCCAATTTCACAGTAACTCCTCTTCTTTACCAATTCTCAGTCAACCCATCAAGGTCAGAAGAAAACCCAACTTGAAATATCAGTATACGCCTCACGTCTGCTAAAGAAATCTTCTGGAACTGTCTCCAGACATCAGTATCCATAACCACCCTCTTTACTTCAATCAACCTATATCAACTAAATATAAGATAATAATAAAATAAGGTCGCACCACCTCATTCCTGACATCCCAACATGGATAAAGAGCCATGGACGGCTCGGAAATTCTGAAGAAATCATTGGCTCACGTCGATTTATGGTCTCTTCAACACATTTATTACATTTTTTTTATCATTAGTTCAATTTCTTTTGATAAACCCAGCCACCACATTGATCGTATATACACTTTCCGATTCCTGAATGTCCCTCATGTAACTGCTGAAGAATTTCTCTCCTCAATTTGTTTGGAATAATTATCCGATTCTCTTTAAGAAGAAGGCCGTCTTCAAATGCGATTTCACCTCTATGTGGCCAATATAATCTCAAATTGGAATGTATTATATGTTTTTCAGGCCATCCATTTTTACAATATTCCTTTAACATTTTACTGCCCTCATCAGTCTCTTGAGCTCTTATAATCGTCGGTCAGTTGCCGGCAAATCGTTAATTATACTACGGACTTAGGCTGCAATTTCGTCCTCGAATTCTTCTTCTTCAGCTTGACATAAAGGTCGACGAGACAAAACATCCGAAATCCCAAAATCCTTTTCAAGCACATGACGAATTGTATGTGCATATCGAGCTAAGCGAATCCGCAATCTCTGTAATTTTGGAGAAAGATCATCCAAGCTTTTTGTCGTAAAAATCGAAATGAGTGGCTTATGATCCCTTTCCAGTGCAACAGTTAATCCGATAATAAAGTTTTCAAACCGTTCACATGTCCAAACTAAGGAATATATAAAGAGACCAAATTAATTCGGGTTCTCAGTAAAAAGAAGGAAGACATAGACTCCATGTTGTTGAATGGAGTGCAACTATTTTACAAATTGCATAAGGTTGAACCTTCTCACCCTTCTCCTCGCCAGCCGGTTCAATGCGGTAAATGCTTTTCCTTCGAACATCATGCAGACGAATGCGTATCTAAAATTAAATGTGGCCGATGTGCAGGTCCTCACCCCTTAGAGAAGTGTGATAAACCACAAGTTAAAAAGTGCCTCAACAGCGACGGTGACCATTCATCACTGGACCAGCGTTGCCCCAAACGTCCCCATGTCCCCGTGTCCGACAAAATGACCCTTAAACTTAAGACTGTCGACGGAACCGACAAATTTTTAAACCTATAAATTGCACTTCATGCATCTGTTTAGTTACCAGTTTAGTTATCTACGATCAACAACATTGGATTTTCTGAGGTTAGTCTCAATCAAACGTGACGAAGTCATGTCCACAATGAAAACCATTGCAAAGGAACATTTTAAAAGAACATTAGCCGTCAATATCTCCAACAACAAAACTCAATAACCGTTACAGATTCGGAAATCGAATTTATAAGTGTCTAAGCTACACTTACAACGATCCGACGATATGATAATGGTGTAAAGCATGTATTTTGCTTTAGTTTTGCTTTGTCTCGAAAGTGTTGTTTGCTGTGGTTTGGAGAATTCGAAATCGTGCACGTGCGTGGGGGTGGAGAAGATAAATATTTCCATCCAAGTAATTTTCGTGTCCTGTCTCGACTGTTGGCCTCAACATGACAGAATAGTTGGCCATTGTTGACTACGGAACTGCAGCTGCGTGCAATAACTCTTGTAACAATGGAAGAATCAGTGAAATTGACATTTCGACGAAGTTTTCTAATAATAAAAAAAAGTAAAAGAATGGGAGGCTATAATGGAGGGAACGGAGATAAGCTTTTGAAACTGGACAGTTGTTCTGCGCTCACCGCCGCTGGTGGATGTGATTATGAGGCTCCATAAAGTTGTTGTCTCTGATATAGTCCGAGGCAGAATCGTCGTGAGAAAGGGGCCACAATTTGTTAGTGAAGAGTTCATCGAAGCCACACAATTTAATACGACGGCTTGCCAGCAATCAATTCCGGAGGCCGAAGTCTTAGCCAGTGGTCAACCCCTGAGTCGACGCCTTGCAGTAGTCCTGACTAAAGTCATCACTGTAGTTAATCCGTTCTGCCGTCTGTGAGATACGGAGACGTCCGTACGAGAGCTACAGCAGGCAACACAACACAGAATAGCAGTACGTATTTGGTACGGGCAGCAGATCTCTTCTACGTAAAAACCACAGGTGCCTGAGATAAGAGTTTTTCATGCTTAACTGTAATAAGCTTATATAAAATTTCTTTAATGGTCAATAATTTTTTGATTTAACGTAAGAACCCAGCACACAAAAATAATTCTTTACAATGGATTATTTAAACTTTTCCTTCTGTAACTCCCAAGGCTTCACCAGGAAAAAGGCCTTAATACAACATCTGTGCCAGCAACACAATATCTCAATTCAATGTGTAGCTGAAATCTTCCTACGCCCTCATATGCGTGCTTAGCTCACTGGATATATCCATTAAGCGCGATGGCTTTCCGGTAGCTGCGCGTGGTGGAGTTTCTGTCCACTTCCGAAATCATCTTCCAGCAAAGCAAAAAGATATACCAACTTAGTTTCAGCACCTCGAATTAGCTATTTGCAACATTCTGCACGTAAACATCGCCGTCCTGTACTGCCCCCCCAACGTCTTTCCTCAACCTTAACCTGTTAAGGTATCTCGCCTCCTTTCCTAACTTAATTCTCACCGGAGATTTTAATACTAGGAGTGTCAACTTCGGCGACACAACATGTAACGCGAACGGTATTTTACTATCAGATTTTCTCACTACTCTCAATTTATGTAGACTGCCAATTAATACACACACATTTATTTCCTTTCAAGGTACTTCTATCCCTGATCACAGTTTAGTGTCCCCCAATCTTCTTCCGTTGACTTCACAACAAATTATTGGACTCAATAGCATCGGATAACGTTCCGTTATTCTGTTATCTCCCCCTATCTACATCGATGCCTATACCTACGCAAAATTTGATGCGACTGAAAATTAAATAATTTTTTTAAAAAAGAACTATAAAAGTTGTTTATTCTGCAGAGAAATTAAACGACATATTTTGGATTAATAGGCAATAAACTGGCTTCCACCATCGACAGACACCGAGCCTTGAACGGAGCGTGACTGGAAGTATAGTCTGAATCGTGCCTAACATGGCAAATTTCATAGGGCATGAGACCCCTTCTTCGGGAGTGTAGGTCTTGCCGGCAGGCTGCTCAGCTATATATATATATATATCCTAGCTAGGTGACCGGCGTTGCCCGAGATGTCATTTATCTATAACCCCCGATATGACTCCAATTTGCGCTATTTTTATGTAACGCTCCTCGAACCCTATCCCTAAATGTCCTCACCTCCCATGCCGAAGGGGGTTGAAGTCATTGACCAAATATATCGGCCGTTTTTACATAATAGAAGATGTCTACCCTCAAAAATTTGCGATAATCAAAAAGTATTTATTCCACGCAAAAATCGGCCGATTACATTGTCTGAAAATTTCCACCCCATCCCACCACCTCCAAAACCCGTCGCGTTATCCACGTTGTCACAATTGGACTCAGCGACATTTATAGTCACTGAATTGATTCAAATCTCGGTTGTTTTTGCGGTTTTTTTATTTAACGTACCTCCACCCCACCCCTAAGCTTGCTCCCTTTACAGGGGTTGAAATTATACACAAACAACATCGGTATAAAAACTATCAAAGTCATTAACCCCAGGAAGTAATTATTTAACGCAAATATCGACCGTTTAACATGTTTGAAAATTTCCACCCACGAACACTCGCGCTTGGGGGACTTAAACGGCAATTTGAATGTCATAATTATACTCAGTGACAACTATAACCTCGAATTCGACTCCAATCTCGATAGTTTCTGCTTTCCTTATATGTAATGCCACTCCACGCCCACACTTGAAGGTGCACCCCTCCCAAGCCGGAAAGGGGTTTAAATTATACACAGAGAACATGTAGAGAAATTGTATGAATCTCACTGATGCCGAAATAAGTTTATTCGAAGCAAAAATTGGCCGGTTAACATGTTTGGAAATTTCCTCCCTCGCCCAATTCCGCCAGGCCCCTCACACCCCCGCACACCACCACCAACCCCGCGTGAATTGCCAACGTTGTCATAAATACATTCACTTATATCCATAACTCTGATTTGATTCGAGTCTCGTATTTTTTTGTGTTATTTTTATGGAACACACCTCCATCTCTATGCGTACTTCCCTACCATGCCGTAAGGTGTTGAAATTATACACCCAAAAAATCGGTAGAAATGCTATCAATGACATTGACAGCGTCAAATATTTATTCCCTACAAAAATCAACCGTTTAACACGTTTGTAAATTTACACCCACCAACACTTCCTTGGGGGATTTAAACGGTTAGTTGAATGTAATAATTAAAATTCATTGACATCCATGACCGTGGATTCGACCCCACCCTTAAGAGGAGCTCCATTCCCAATCCCGAAATTATACACGGGCAAAATGTAGAGAAATTTTATTAATCTAATTGATCCCGAAATATATTTAATCGACGCAAAAAACAGCCTGTCGACTTTTTTATAATATTTCTATTCCCCGTACACCTTCGTCAAACTCATCCAAACCCAGCGCACCTCCGCGCGTTGCCCATATTGTCATAAATAAATTCAGCGACATCCAGTACTTTCGATTTGACTCGAATCTCAGTTGTTTTCACGTTAGTTTCTTGTAAGTCCCCTCCACCCCACCCCTATCATGCCTACAAACAACATGGGTAGAGATACTATCAACGTCAATGGCCCTGGCATTTATTTATTCAACGCTAATATCGTAGATTTAACATGTTTGAAAAATTTCAACCCGTCCATTCCCGCCCCAGAGGATTAAATGGGTAATTGAATACCATCTCAGATAACATCGGTTGAAACAGTATCTCTTCGATACCTTAAAATATTTATCTGCCTAAATATCGACTGTTTTAGCGTGTTTGATGTTTCCACCATTTCCTTAAGTGTGCTTCCCTCTCATGCCGAAAGGGGTTATATTTCACAAACATATATATATATATATATATATATATATATATATATATATATATATATATTGTAATGCCTTGAAGGAAAGACATTGATGCTGATTCATGGGCTTGGCCGTCGGGAGCGAGGGACGCGCGGGTGGCCTGTCGCAAGATAAATCTGTTAAGGCAGGCATTGTTTCTGATTAATGGCCTGGACAGTTCAAGGGACAGTTTGTAATGTTATTTACTTAGGATCGAGGGGCAGTTTGGGCGGTCTGAAGAATTTAGAACCGCGCACGTGTGAGTGCGGGGGTGAGAATGCAAGTTCAAAGTAATTAAGGGTGCAAAGACAAATTAGACCAGTTTCGATGGTCGGCTTAGGGACAAGACAGAGGAGCGAGTTATTTTGCTAAATAAAGTACTGCAACTACAGAATGTAAATCTCGGGATAATGGAGAAACTGTCAACGAGCAGTTGCGACGTAGTTTTGGAACAAAGGAAAAGAGAAGGGAGAAAGAGCGTGGGATTGGCGAGCGTGAGAACCGAGCGTGGGAATGCCGAGAGTTAGTGTTTTTCTGGCGAGGGATGAGAAGCAAATAGTTAGTTGTGTGTCAGATCGCAAAGGAGAAGGATGTGGATGGAGAGTTAGTTGAGTGCCAGATCTCAAGGTAGAAAGATGTGGAAGCAGTTGGAAGGGAGAAAGATGTGGACGGAGAGTTAGTTGGTTGAAAATCGTCAAAGAGAGAGGAATCCTTGAGACGATAGGAAGAGAAAAGTTATAAAGCATTGTAAAGAGTCTATCTGCATAGTCAGACTTAGAAAGAAACATTATTGGGCGACTCTATAGTTTGAAGAATTCTGCAGCAGATAAAATAACTCTGCTATTTGTTGGATGTGCATCTTGGATGTTTGCGGAAATGGTGACTGATTGAATGGTGGCTGCGGGCGAAACAGCGGTGGTCCATAGGAGAGGAGTCTGGAGTCTGAAGCTGGGAAAGGATTAATGTGTGTGATGGTGAAAGTGAATGTGCAATTTTATGCACATAATGGCCTTTTAGTGAAGTGTGTTCCCAAGATTTGAAATAATTAAGTCTGCTTCACAAAGGACAGTCCTAAGTACGAAATAAAATAATGAATGTTTGGTAAACAGTAAATTAAAGGTAATAGACGGGTTTCGTTTATTTTCATTCCATATTCAGTGATTTTCAAATTGTTTAAATTGTAAATTCTTTAATTGTAATCTTGATTGTTTCTTACTATCAAACCCAGTAAAGTTACTGAGATTAAGAGTAATTAGATTTGTTTGTAAAATATAAAATTTGTAACCTTGAAGAATAAATTTGTTTAAATAATAATTCATAATTTTTTTAATTAAAGCCCATCCTGTAGATTATTAAGTTATTGGTTCCACAACGTGGGAAAATTTAATTTTAAATTAAATATTCAGTTGTTTATTATATTTTTCATTATATTGTTGACAAGATATTATTAATTTTTTAAATGTAATATTTTTTTTAATTATTACAATATATATATATATCTATATATATATATATATATATATATATATATATATACTAATTGTCGTACTTGGTATAACTAACCTGGCAATTATTTGCTGATGCATGTAATAAAATAATTCCCCTCTGCGATTTTTATTTACTATAATTTCGGGACCGTTAAATGGGTACACCAAGTGCCAGTGATAGTGATGCAAGTTGATCCCAATGTCTTCACGGAAGTAAGCAACACGATGTTCTTCTTCCACATCTGTGGCAGTGAAATCTACAGGTACACGTATAGGTTTGACGTTGCTCTGCAAAACCAAAAGCAGTATTATTGCATTAATAAATTTCATTTCTAAAGTGTATATTATTTCTTTAGTTATGAATATTAATTGTTTTTATATATTTTTAATCTATCTATGTTCTATATAATAAAAAAGCGTGTATATTTGTATGTAAGTATGTATTTACGTTAATTTCTATACAAAAATTGATACACATTCTTCAAAACACGAGTACCGGTACTGATGGGGTGAGAAACTCCTATCATAAGGTGGAAAGAATTATAATTAAAAAACGTGATCATTAAGTAATCATTAAGCGCCAAGAGACCATGACGTCACAGCAATCGCAAAAAAGAAAAAGAGAGAGAGAGAGAGAGAGAGAGAGAGAGAGAGAGAGAGAGAGAGAGAGAGAGAGAGACATACAGAGAGAGAGAGACACTCACGCACACAGAGACACATAAACAGAGAGAGACACACACAGACACAGAGAAAGAGAGAGAGACACAGAGAGAGAGGTAGAAAGAGACACAGAGAAAGAGAGAGAGACACAGAGAGAGAGGTAGAAAGAGACACAGAGAAAGAGAGATAGTAGTTAACACAGGATGAACTGCACACGAAACGAAATAGATCCTTTTTCGTAATGATATAAAGCAGAAATATTTTGATTGAGTAAAAAGTATAATTATATCCAGCAATAGTCCATCGATTGATGATAAAAACAATATAAAATTATTTACTATCCTTGCGGAAAATGTAAGTTAATTTTCGAGACATATGAACTCTCCAATATGGCGACATTTTATTGACACTGGGATCTAGCTAAGGATTTCTTCAATTTAATCTGTCGTAATGTCTGAATAGTGAGGCGTATTTTTAAAGTGAAATTCATGAAAAAATTGTGTATATCATTATAATTTCACATATTTGAATGTAAATGTGTATCTGTATCACGTATACATATAATAAGTTAATTTATATTATTTAAAAGACTTCCCAAATTTGGTAAATATATAATTTTTCCATCTTGAAACGAAATGCTGTTAATTGTTAAGTTTTCGTAGTAGCTGAGAAATAGAAAAAATTACATATGTAAATTTTTATAAGGATCTACCCAAATATGGAATCTAAATTAATATTAATATGTCCAAAAATCATCTGATTTAGATTAAAATTTGTGAAATCTTTTACATTAAATTTTGAGTTAATTATAGTTAATAAAGCCGATAAATGTTTACTGAAGAGGAAAAACATAATTTATCTTTACATGTAGATTCAAATTGTGAAAATTTTGTTTTCTCAGATTTGACATAGACAAAATAATTAAGTCATTTTGATAGGAGTCGGAGAGTAGTTGACTCACCTAATTGAGAAGAAATTGTATTTCAAGTTTTTGAGGGATTGAGTCCCCTTTTTGTGAACAGTAGATGAAATTGTCAAACATTTATCTGATTTTGATTAATACACAGTATCGAATGTATATATACAATGAGAAGATCAAATATAAATTTACTGTCATGGACTGCGTCCTATGACGGTTGTAACAGATTTTTAGCGACAAATTGGTTGTTTTCTGTTTCTTAATCTTTTCATTCCCGTGTCATTAATAATATGACAAATATATGCATTTATGGCAAACGTTCGCAGCCATATGGACTAATATTAAAAAAAAACATAAATATGACTTTATATGCAGAATATAAATATACATTTTCTCGACCTGGATTTTTGCATAAATTGTTAAGCATGTGTTGTAATTAAAATCCGGGTCATTTGGATTTAAAATAAGGTACAATCTAGTTTTGGAGCCATTCTATTAATATCCGAAAATTGTGAGCGTTTTCCAATGTTTGTTAAATACCTTGATAGTGTAGATGTGATTCTTTAAACTAGATGGCAAGAATGATGTACAGACCTGCTCTATTCTGAGGAACGAGGCAAAATTTTTCACGTTGATTGCTACCTAGCCTGGCGATGGCAGGTAAGTCAGCTGTTGTCTATCCCTCTTTTCTTTGCAGTTGAATTAATTATTTTTGACAATGTCACATTACTTCCTTGCTCAATATTGTAATGCCAATTAATTAGGCCATTAATTGTTTCGACGTAAAATTTGATTTGTTTGACAAATCCATGATAGCGGTCTTATTGAACAAAGCAACAATTAGAGAAGCAACCTCACTTTGCTTTGTCGAAAAGTCAAAAATGGCGTATGCGCGCTAAAACTCAAGAGAACTGCGGAAAAACGTCGTGAGGAGCAGAACAAGTAATATAACTGTTAGTTAGTGGAGAAAGATTGTTAGGAGCTGTTGGCGGAAAAACATCGTGAGGAGCAGAACAAGAAATATAATTTGGACAGAGACTAGACATCGCCAATGTATAACTAGTTAAAGTTGAAATTTAATATGAAGAAAACATTCACACCGCAAGTATTGCAGCGTATATAATTGAAAAGTAAGAGCAGTTTTAGTCCACAGCAAGGAGATAAAGAAAAGTGAGT
This sequence comes from Zhengitettix transpicula, assembly GCA_037074705.1. Taxonomy (NCBI): domain Eukaryota; kingdom Metazoa; phylum Arthropoda; class Insecta; order Orthoptera; family Tetrigidae; genus Zhengitettix; species Zhengitettix transpicula. Next base: position 178,438,202 of record CM073591.1, on the reverse strand, counting down.
TCGCTCCGAAAGAATAAACAGTTAAAATAAATCGTAAAGAAGATACGTTGCCGTTTACGTCCAATTCAGTAAAATACTAATAAATCTACAAATCATAGGATTCCTGTAAGGCGAGCAGACATCAGATAGCTGACATTCAGGAGGATCATTCTAGTTTATGGGAGCCTATCAGTTTTGACTTTAATAGTGTAAAATCTGTGAGTCGACGTTTAGAATCAGTGTATAATTTTGCAATAGTGTACTTCCGAAACCAAAAAGAATGCTGGTACCAGCTGGACACTACGTAAGTAACAAAACCAAAACTAATGATTAATTGTAAACTTTAATTAAAGGATGAAGTCAGATTTCGTTCTCTTTTAATTGTCAATCAGAATTAATTTCTTTTCTTTTTAATTTCTTTCTATCGACGTATTGTTAGGTAAATGTGAACAATTTGTTAATAAGTTTTTTAAATCAATTTGTTGTGTCCATTATCAAACCCAGTGAAGGCCCTGAGAAATTAATATTTTAAATTGTAATTGTTTTGTTTGTTAATTTTTGATTATTATTTCATTTAATTAACGCCTTCCATTTAATTATTACCTAAATGGCGCTTCAACGTGAGGCAAATTCTTTAAATTAAATAAAGCTCAATTGTTGATTATTATAATATCAATTATTATTTATATGATTGTGATATTTTATTGTTTCCGTGTGTAAGAGTGATAGAAAATGTATAGTTACTTCTAAGCCTTCTGGCTTGTCCAAATAATACAACTGGACTAAAATTTATCATACAACTGGACTAATAAACTACTACTATCAAACCATTTTGTGCTATTTTTAATAAAACCTGGCACATTCTATAAAAAAATTTATATTATAATTTTATTGTAGGGAATTTAAATGATATTAATAGAAATCTAAGTTTTATTTCTCACCTGAACTTCAGAAGATGCAAATACATTAGCCTGTTGTCGCGCTTGGTTCACAATATCATTACTGAGAAACTTATCTGGAAAATTCTCAGAAAGAGGAGGGAGGCGAAGATGATTTGTATCTTTTCGATGAAGTAATGCAACAGACATGGCGTATATGAAAAGTCCTGGGTTTAGATTCTCACGTCCATATGCCAATGCAGAGTATAATGTAGACAATGATGTCATACCTAAAAGTAGCTACAAATTATTTTTCATTCTACTGTATAACTGTTAATTTTAATTATTATTTCTATTGTTACAACTACAAAGAGTTATTTTAGTCATCAATGTTAACATTGTAATTATAGAATACAGCAATCACCGTCAATCTAGCAATCATCATTGGCATTATTTTCATCATTAAAAATATTGGTATTTGATTAATATTATCTATGAAAAAGGGGCATTACGAGGTCCGTAGTTTACTAAAAGATACATTAGGCCGCAAGTTAGAGCCATCCTCAGGTAAGTTATTGACAAAATTTAAACTTTGAGAAAAGTAAATGCGATAATGAAATCAGGTATCACAGTATTTCGCTGAAAACTGTTCTTCCAGACAATTGTTTACATTGAGGACGTGCTTCACTTCAGTAATGATAATATTTCAATAACCAATCAATTAAAATAACCAAGTTCATTTAAACAGATCAGAACAAAATTACAGTGCGTGATTTTGTGGACGCGCAAACAAGAAATGTTATAATAAAGAGCGTAGGTTTTCTCGACGTATATTCTGTATAAAGAGTTCTCGGGTTTCCGGTCGGGTAACGTGATTTGAGCACAACGTTTCCATGGCTGACACCGCCATGTTGTCGGGAAGTGTGTCTTATATACTCCGTCAAGCCAATAAGACACATTTCCCGAATCTCGACAACAGTTCACCTGACGAAGATGGCGGTGTTAGCCATGGAAACGTTGTGCTCAAATCACGTTACCCGACCGGAAACCCGAGAACTCTTTATACAAGAAATGTTATACTTGCAAACAGTGCAAAGTCGCAGAGAGGCGGTTATTTTAAAGAAAGAACAATTAAGGGGACATCATAGTGCGGAAATCTATCGCAAGATCTTGTATACAATTCTGCAATTATTTGTGGCTTGTTCCAAAAAAGTAACTTTATTTGAAACTAGCTGAGTGACCGACATTGTCCGGGTATTTATTTAAATTAACAAGGAGTATGAATTGATTCGTCACTAACCTCTTGGTAAACATAAATTAATCAGAATTAATGGAGCCAAAGTTGGAACATTTATCCATTTACGTTCCCCTCCCCAACCTAAACCCTCGGGATCTAACTTCTAATAGACCAGGATACTGACTGACGGTATTCGGGAATTTTCTCCTACTACATAAAATAAAAGTGTCTAAAATAACACGTCGAATTAAAACAGTAAAAAATACTCGCTAACTTAATAAAGTCGAAGACAATTCCCGGTACTGAAAGAAATAAATAAAAGCAACCGTCTACTAAACAGAGACCAAAGTATAGTTGGTATCCTAAGAAAATCAAATATTCACCAGGTAACTTAAGAGGGTCAAAACTCCTCCGGGTAAATTTTTGTAAACCACGACCACCTCCCCGAAATGGAATAAAAAATTTCATTAACCACCATAGTTAGTGCGAGAATTATACTCAACGACTCATATAATCGACACTAATATCTGTCTTTTTTTCATTCCTTTATACGTAACCCCCTTACCATAACCCATTAGGTAAGGGTGCTTCCCTCCCTTCCCTTTTTTAGGTGAAATTAGACACTGAAATTAAGCGTTTTATTCAACGCTAATAATGGCCGTTCAGAAATGTGATTATATTCCACCCCCTCCACCCCATCCCTAGAGGCGGTAGGTGTGTTTTAACCACCAGTGTTGTTCCTGGATTGTAAGTAAAATGTGTATAAAGTATGGTACAAATTGGTTTACGGATTTAAGAATTTAAAAGGAAATTTGTTTCACTCTCTTCTATCCTCACAGCAAGGGACTGAGCAACGTCTTAACCAGTATGGTAAATGTCAGAATTAAACTCAGTGACTTCCATAACCCCAAGTTCTATATCCGTCTACATTGTTTACTCATTACTTTTATTTAACGGCCTTTCACCCTCATCCTCCCCGACCCCAACACCTAGGGGCTGAAATACGACTTAACGGACATAGTGAATGTCAGTATTAAATTCTTTGACATTTATTGTAACGCGAGTATTTAGGTTTAAGTTTTTCTTTGTCTCGGAAGTGTTGTTTGCTGTGGTCTTGAGAATTCGAAACCGTGCACGTGCGTGGGGGTGGAGGAGTTAAATATTTCCATCCAAGTAATTTCGTGTCCTGTCTCGATTGTTGGCCTCAACATGACAGATTAGTTAGACATTGTTGACTACGGAACTGCATCCGCGTGCTATAAATCTTGTGACAATGGAAGAATCAGGCATTTCGACGAAGTTTTCTAACAATGAAAAAAGAATGGGAGGATATAAGGGAGGAGATAAGCTTTTGAAAGACAGTTGCTCTGCGCTCACCGAAGCTGGTGGATGTGATTAAGAGAGGCTCCGTAAAGTTGTTGTCTCTGATATAGTTCGAGGCAGAATTGTCGTGAAAAAGGGGCCACAATTTGTTAGTGAAGAGTTCACAGAATAGCACCATACAATTTAGTAGGACGGCTTGCCAGCATTCAATCCCGGAGACCGACGCCTTAGCCAGTAATCAACCCCTGAGTCGACGCCAGTACGTCGGTACGAGAGCTACAGCAGGCAACACAACACAATAGCAGTACGCATTTAGTACGGACAGCAGATCTCTTCTACGTAAAAAACCACAGGTGCCTGAGATAAGAGTTTTCATGTTTAACTTTAATAGACTTATATAAAATTTCTTTATTGGTCAAATATTTATTTTGATTTAACGTAAAAACCCAGCCTACAAAAATAATTCTTTACAGTATAATCTTTGATTTGACACCAATCTCGGTTGTTTCTCGTTTTTTTATGTAACTCACCTCCCTTATTGGTGCTTTAGTTTTTAAATTTTACCCGTAATCAAACCTTGGGGGTTGCCTAACGCTTCGAATTGCAACCAGAAACCTTTGCTTGGGAATGAACAACAACTCACTAAAGTTTTATCACGATCGGTTGAAGAGTTTAGGAACGCATTGGAGACACAGAGACACACAAACATTCATTGTTAATATACTGTAACATAAATTGGTGTGTGCGTTGATAGATTAGTAGTTTGGATATGTGTTAAGTATTTTGTATATTGTCAAATTATCCTTTGGCAGCTCGAATCTCAACAATCGGGGCTGGCGCGCTAATGATATTGTTTGTACTTGTTAAGTCAGTCCGCCATTAGGCTCCTCAGAAATCGTGTGGTCGCTGAGACGTGTGACTCTGGAAACACGTACTCGCTCGGTGTGAGGCATGGAGAGCGTAAAAAGTGTAGTGCAGAATTTGTATTGTAAAGCCACATGTCATATAAATCAAGACCACGCCTGAATAATTTATGATTCATGTCTCGATAAATAAATGACTCGTAAATTTACTTTTAAGTGAACGCCAGATGCCTGTATAAGGGCACTGATGAGCAAGGCCAATCAGTCCTGGCCCAGCCTTGATAATGCTTGGAGACTACAAGCGAAACCATACGTGGCCCAACATCCCAAATACCGATATCTGGTAGTGAAATTAGTATTATTGCTAGCAGACACTGCTAAATAAACGATTGTCAATGTAACATCACGTCTATAAAGTGTCTTCCTCACGGAAGGTCTGCGAGGGCTATTCTCTCGCAGGCAATCCCTGCGAGGGATATTCTCTCGCAGGCAGAACCTTGTAGGAGAGATACGAAGGGGCTACCTTTGGGGATGCCCTTTCCTCTCCGTTTTTGAACTAAGGTTCCCACAAGCCGAGGCACCTCGGCCTGTTCTGAGAGGTGTATGTTCCGGGGTCACAGACCTTGAGCATACGGTAAGAGTTGTCCGCTATTCCCATTTGAATAGTCGGTCAGCTGCCTCCTAAACTGGTCGAGGCACGGAGAAGGGAATGCTGCGTCCCCACAGAAAACTCCTCTCCCGCTATCGGAAGGGCGTGGGACAAGTACCCAATGCCCGACCTACCTGATGCAGATTTTTCTAGGGTTTTCCCTGCATTACTTTTAGCCGAATGCCGGGTAGGATCCTTAAAATTTAGCTCGGGGGCCCTGGTTAACCCTTGGCTACCTTCCTCTAACCTTCCGCATCCCCCCTTTCAAATCCCTTCCTGTGCTATTAAAGGGGAGTTGCCCAACGTGGATTACCCTCATGTAGTCTGTTGCCGCCCCCCCAAAAAAATGTTTTCCTCACGATATCACACCAGCGTGCTTGGCTGCATTAGCTCAGGTATTTACAGTCTTCGAAATCGAAGAACGCCTTTATACTGTTAAAACAATTATTATCAATGTTTTCAAAATTAATAAAAATAATGCACTAGTAATGATTTGAGGGTTGATATTATTGGTGATTATGAACCAAATATTTCATATGAACATGTGTCCTGTTCTTAACAGTATCAGAGGAAAACAATGAGGAACAGGAAATGTGCAATTGATAGTAAATAAATATTGTGATCGTATGTTTTATTTAATTGAGTACATTTTATCAAAAAATATGTCAAAACTTCCAGCATCATCTTCAATGTATTTTACATTCTCCTTTTTTTAACTGTGTCTGACGTACATTACAGCGTCTGGCACAGCAGAGAAGGGAAGAAAGGTAAAATTGGACATATCCTGGTCTGTTGAATTAGTTGGTAGAAAATTACCATGTGTGACGTCAGTATCTCAGAAATTGGGGTTAGATGTTTTAGGTCAGTGTGAAGAAGTCATGAAGAAGCGTTCTTCAAAAATTATAAGACGGGCCTTGGGTCAGAATTATGAATATTGTGAAGTCTATCACACCCATTCATGGAACTGTTTCCATCAATTTGTCGGAGTATATAATAGTTTATCAAAAACAGTTGCTCGTTTAAGTTTGTGAATGGTTGCCGGATGGTAAAATTGCATTAATACAGAAATATTCAATCTCGTAATTTGGTAAAAAATAATGTCTAAATTTCTTTGTTTCAAGTTAGTTAGGGTTTAACTGAACTGGTAAATCGCAATATTTTACTCTATTTAAAACATTCTTTAAAAAAAGTCTGAGAAAGATCGCATAGAAATGGTTACAAATAAAAAATAAATATTTGAAACAATAATCAAGGTGAAGCGAATTGATAGAGAAATTACAAATGCATCAGTCTGGGTCAAAACTGTTTCACGCAGTAAAGGGGAACGCATATAAAATATTTTCCAACATTACTACAAGTATTTTAAAAGAATATTTATTAATTGCGTTGATAAAACAATGCTTAAACAAAGTAAAAGGATAGTAATGCTTTAATATTACTGTACGTAACGAAATTATTAATTAATAAATGTCCTTTGTATTGCCTAGTATCTCAGATGAACAACAAGCATATGATACATTCTGAATTCTTATAAATTTTATTTTACCCATAATATTGCAATCTTAAAAATCTTATCACTTTCTTATTGTTATTAATTTCTTTGGTGTCATCCACAACTAACTATTGATATCTTTCGGTTCAAATCCAGCACTTAAAAACTTACATACACTTCCAATAAAAATGTAATGTTAAATAGTATTAAGACAGTCATCAAATATTGGAAAGGTAGCCTTTAAACCGCTTACACCTGAAAAAAGTCCATGCATATGCCGAGCACAGAGTAATGTCAATTTTTATAATTACCCATGAATATCTCAATTACATCTCCTGCTATTTGTTGGTGAAGAGGAATGAAAACAGAGAAGTTTTCTTCTTTTCTAAGACGTGTAGCCGCAGATAATCTTTCAGGAATTTTCTCATTTTGAATTGGAACGATCTCTCCTCCAGTAAAACGGTTACCAACAAGCGTTTCACTTCCAATTAACTCATTCTCTTTCGACTGCAAAATAAGAGGAATGGTGTCAATTCTAAATATTATTATAAAAGATAAATAATTCTAGTTCTAAAATTTATGTATGTAATATGGATAGAAAAGAAGTGCATGTGCATGAAGACCAATCAATATGTCTTTTGAAGGAGAATAAAATCTCCAATAATTTTAATTACGTGGTGTAATGACATAAGGACCATTTGATCGTCATCCTCCTTTAGGTAAGATTGCATCTATATTTCCTATCCATATAAATAATTTCAATTATGGTAATTTATGCATTATTATAGACACACACACTCAATTATATATATATATGTATATATTGTAATGTCAATTAATTAGGCCATTAATTGTTTGTATTAGAAATTAAATTGTTAGCGAATAAATTGTTAGCGGTATTTTGAGCGACAAAAAGCGACAATAGCGCTGAGCTCTGTTGCTTTGAGAAAATGTCGAAATGGAAATGCGCGCTCAAACTCGAGAGGCACTAGGATAATTAGCTAGTGCTGAAATATTGCGAAGTACGGAACAAGTAATAAAACTTGGGTGTTGGTGCCGAAAGATTCATGTGGACGGATGAAGTTTTCAGTCAGCAGCCAGAAAGGACAACAAGTGGTCGTGTAAGAAACATAGTCGAGACGATCTAAAGTTTTTAAAAGTAAAGTTAGTTTCGGTCAGCAGCAAGGAGCGGAATAGCAGAGTCTACATTTACGAACAGCCAGGAGAGAATAAACATTTAAAACAAATCTTCACTGAGCTACGTTGCAGTTTAAATCCAAATCCGTAAAAGACTAATAAATTAGCAACTCGTAAGATTCCTGTAAGGCGAACAGACATCAGATAACTGATAATTAGGAGGATCATCCGAGTTCCTGGGAGCCAAGAAATTCCATTTCGATTCAAATAGTGTAGAATCTGTGAGTCAACATTTAGAATCAGAGTAAAATTTTACAGTAGTGTACTTATGAAGCTACAGAGAATGCTGGTACCAGCCGTACAGTATGTAAGTAACAAAACCAAAACTATGATAATATTGTAAACGCTAATTAAAGGATAGAGTCAGATTTCGTTGGTTCGTTTGCTTTCTTCTAGTTTTCTTTCATTGATCGACTTAATGTTTTAATTTTAAGGAAATAAGATTTTGAATTGTTAATTAGTCAAATTCTACTTTTATCGTGTCTTAATCATCAAACCCAGTAAAGAACCTGAGATATTAAAATTTTAATTGTAATTGTTTTGATTCTTGAAGCCACAATTTGATAATAAATTATATTTTATTTGTAAATTCTTGTTTAATATTTCATTTAATTAACGCCTATCCTTTTGATTAATATTTCATTTAATTAAGGCTATTAGTTGATTATTACAATATATATATATATATATATGTATTGTAATGATTAAAAGGATATTAATTGCCAAACAAAATTTAATTTTTTATTTTTATTTAAAGAGAAGGATTTCAAAATGATTGCGAAATTCTTTAAAACTTTACAAGACAATTACTTTTATTCAGGTGAAATTACAATATTTTTAAATGAAATTATTTACATTTAAGGTTTTTCAATTTTTATAAATTTTACAACTCTTTTCTTAGAGTCATTTACCTGGGCCTTCTAAGTGAAGAAACATCCTTTATATTTACGTTACACAATCAAATTCCTTTACAACCTAAGAAGTTAAACAATCAAATAAAACGTGAAATCGAAATCTGACGACTTTATCTTTAGTTATCGTTTACAAAACTTGATCAAATTTCTTTGTACTTACAAACATCTGCTGGTACCAGGCTTAAACTTTCATGGGCTCACCTCACAGTTCACACTAAAAAGGCCATAAAATCACAGAATTTACATTGATTCAAGAAAATACTGTCGTAACTTTTAGGTCTCTCTTCTGGAAACTGGAAACTGCAAATCTTTCCGGATTAATGGTTAGACGGATTGTTACTTATTATCTCTCTGTGGAATTGATGACGGTCACTGTACTTAAATAATTTTATTATGGCGTGATTTATTAGCCACTACTTGTAACTTTATCGTTGAAATTTACTGTCCAAAGCTTTATTACTCAATCTGAAATCTTGTAACCTTTCTTGCTAGATCTATATGCCTGCCACGCTGTTCGTCGTCCGACTTCCAATTTCCGACTGTTCTGTAAACTCCGCGGTTCAGCACGACAAAAAGCCCGCCTGTATTGTTGCCTTTGAAATTGGTCCGCTAACAATCCACCATAATTATCCAATTATCAAAATCATTAATGACCTCTAATTAATATTACATAATGCCTGAAATTTAGTTTGAAAAAATTGTCGAAACTTTTTGAAAACTCAATTTCTATTACAAATGTTTGTCCTCGATCGTCATATTTCATTTAAAAAACTTATATCTATTTTCACTGCTAATTAAAGATATACAATCCGCCGTTGAGTATTATCTTTCTTAAACAAACTGTCATTTAGATTTTAAATATCATTTACGGTTTTATTTAGCTTTGCATTTTGATCCTGATAATATATAAATTTTCAAAGCATTTTATTTGCCCCATATTACAATTAAATTGATACATGTGGCTGTCACAACAAGATCAAAATAAAATAAAACAACTTAACTTAAGTAGCCACACCCCCTCATCATTCAAGATTCTTAAATTTTACTAAACAGTTAATCTTATTCTAATACTTATAATTATGGGTAAACTAATATCATTCATTGACTCTTAGTCAACATTTCCAAAACTTGTACATATCAACTTAAAGTTAAATTTACTCAAGTGACTGCTTGAGTATGCCACGCCCCTTTCTGCTTAACAGTTCATATTTTTGATAATTTATGTTATAATGTTAATCTTATTTCTAGCCTTACGTATTATTCTATTTATTTATCTTTATTTTTTTAAAAAAATTATTAATTAAATTAAATTTATCTATGTTCTAATCAAAAATAATTTAAAATTTCGAATCTATCCCTTGTCTCTAAACTCAAACATGCCTTGGCCTACATTCTTCTAAGCTTTTCCATCTGTTCCATATTTACCTCCAATCATATGTTTTTTGTTTACATCTTTTCCCATTCCTTCAAAATTTAAGGTTAAAGTCTTATTACTAAATTCTATATTTAAATAAAATTCTAAACTTCCAATAACTTGTTTTAAATTTTTAAGTCCCATCTGTTTGCTCACTATAAATTTTATTTCTATATTTCTTAATGTTCTCCTTGCAATGCTCAGCAGTCCTAGTTTTCTCTTTGTAAACAAACATCTCTGTATTATTTTGATTCACAATTCCCCTCTGCAATATTTCTATTCCCTGATAGTTATTTTCTATTACATTAACATCTGCCCCTATCTCTCCCAATATTTGTTTCCTTTTAATTAAAAGTGTATTCCATAGTATATATATATATATATATGAATATTTTAATTATTATTTTGTTAATAGGAATGAACATTTCGAAACCATTTTATGAAACAGTTTAAGGGTCTTAACACCTTCGAACATTTTAATCAATTAGTTCACCATTATATAGTTGTGTCTGCGATTTAAAATCAATCATTTACCTGTTAAATTTCTGTTATTATTGTATTCAGTTCTTTAATTATTTAAATTCATTCTAGAAGCTTGGAAACTGTTAATAATGTGTAAAAATAAGACGTAGTTTCTTATTAATGTGTAAAAAGTACGACGAAGTTCTTTAATACTGGAAAAAGAAAACTAATAATGGAAGGCGATAATTGATGGAACTGTAGTGTGGATTATGATGGTTGAGCGCACAGGTAACCGTTTGGAACTTTCGCAGAAAAACTATATAAGATTATCTGAAAAAGGGTACAATAGTCAGTCTGGGTTTGCGTTTCATGGGACTGTCTGATCTTCAATAATCTTCAATAACTTACAAAGAGCCTTTCATCGTAGCAACTGCACGCTACTTTGATCTTTGGAAATTTTGACTTAGAAACATTTCAACCTTTTTCAGGGCTTTGAAGATTTTCAGTACTTTCTGGCATTTAGAAACAATTCTGTTTCTTACGCAACCTTTTTAAGTTCTGCAGATTGCCATGAAATGATTGCAAATGGGCGTCCCGGTGTCGTCAGGTCGGATTAGTTCGACTTTGGGGAAACTTCTCAGGAAGTCACCACGGGATAGGGACGCCGCACAATTGACCACACTGTACCTAGGAAACCTGCCAGAACAGAAGTTCCAAGACACCAGCTCGCCAGTACGAGATCATCGTACAGGGCATGAATCAATTCCGGAGGCCGACGCCATAGCCAGTGGAAACCCCTAAGACTTTCAGTGTTCCTGCTTAGTCATGGCTGCAGTGAGCCAGTTGTGCTAGCAGAGAATCACCAGACACCTGTATGCCAGTACGGGAGAAACAGCAGTAAAAAATAAGTGTGTCATTCATCGTACGCCGTGTGAAGCTGTATCACGATGATTTACCGAGAAAGTATTCCATTTCAGTTTCTATAAATATTTGCCAACCCCATTCATTGTCACCACCTTTCACCACACCTCATACCTTTAGGGGATAAAATTCGACACTAAAAGCATCCATCACGAGGTTTTACCGAGAAAGTATTCAATTTCAGTTTCTAGGTTTATTTGCCAACCCCATTAACCTCCTTTCACCACACCTCATACCAGTCATTGCCATTAGGGGAAAAAATTCGACACTAAAAGCAACCAGAGCGGCATTATAAATATGAGCAACCCCATAAACTATTTATTTGGCGCCAATATAGGCAGTTATCGCATATTTTGCATTTGAAAATGCCACTACTTCTACCCCCACGCATAGGGGTGCAAGAGTTATCTTAATTTCGCAGGGCTGTTCCTCAATCTTAAGTGATACGTGTACCAAGTTTGGTTGAAATTGTTCCACGCATTAATGAATAACTTAATTTACAATGTGTTCTACAATATTAATATTATCCTTTATTTCGTAAAAATTCACCTTTCGGGAAATGACCTGGCGGGCAAAGGAAACGTCAATCGGGATAATATCCTGCCGGGAAAACGTCAATCGAATTTGTTCAGTCGGGTAAATGTCAATCGGGATATTGTTGCCGGAAAAACGTGCTTCGGGCAAGTGAATCGGGATTTTGTATAGACCCCAATAAAACAGTATCAAATGTACATAAAAGTCAAAATGAAGTTTGTTCTTGGGTCTGAGTTGCGAAACGAATATATGACTAAGGAAATGGAAGAGACAGAAGAAAACTATTTAGTAAAGACAGTAGAGTCATATAAATTGCTTAAGCATTGGCGAAAAAATTAAATTTTTTTCTGATAGACTGCCTCAAAATATTTGCACACCATATTGATAATAAAGTTGCTGAAAGGAAAGCAGACAGTCATGAGACGTGTCGTGAAACTCTCTCAGCATGTATCCCGGCAATTGGAAGACCTCGTTCATTCTTGTACTTTCTTTTCTCTACGTTTGGATGAATCAACGTACATATCTGATGTTTCACAGTTCTACATTTTTATAAGATTAATTGGCGATAAATATCTATCTTTGAAGAACTTGCCAGTCTGGACTCATTGCATGGTAAAACACGAGGATCAGACATATTTGACAAAGTAAAATCATGAGTAGAAAATCTATACTAAATTACCACACCAAATGGCAAAACTTTACATATGCAACATATTATGTTACTGGTTGCTGAATGTACGAATAAAATTAGAGAAAGAGCATTAAACAGACGACCATTCAGAATAATCTTCATTGTGAAGTGTTCTAGCTTCCTACAGGATAGATTTTGGAAATTTAAAAATGATGTTTGTAATTTTTGATGAGCTACCTGATGAAATACCACTATTATTTGACAACAACTGACTGTTTGATTTGGAGTTTTTAAGTTGATATTACCAGCCACCTCAATTATCAAAATTTGAAACTAAAAGTAAAGAATAAATTATTTCCTAGTCTCGATTCATTTAAAATTAAATGAAAACTGTTCACCTCTCAGAAAATTAAGGTTTTAGTCAATGTCATTCTTGAAAGATCAGAGTGAATGCAACGAGAATAATAGCAATTTGATCAAATATATTGAAAAATCAAGTAATTGCAAGGAACATTTGAAAGTCGTTTCTTAATTTTGCTTCAGAAAAACGGCATTCTCAGATACATTTTCACTTAGTGAACACAATATAATGTATATGCCTGTAAAAAATTAATCTTAAAAATGTTTTTGTTGAATATTTTACAGATCAAAATATTTATTAAGTGATTCATTTCTAGCGTTCATTACAATGTGAACATTTCCCAGAGATAAGAACATTCGCATAAAATGATATTTGTCACTTTGAACGACATACAGATATTAACAAACAATTTTATGAATGAAAATGATTAAAATCAAAACAAGGTCGCGAATAACTGATTTAAGTTTCATGAATTATTTGAGACATTCAGTAATAAATTGAACACCATATAAAAAAGACTTATAGAAATCCAAATAGTTTCAAAAGTTTCATTAATGGAAAGTCAAGTTTATGTGCATAATGTAATATTTTAAAAACTTAATTAAGTCCATAAACATATTTTTTTTAGGGCAAGAGGCTACATGAGGGTAATCCACGTTGGGCAAGTCCCCTTTAATAGCATAGGAAGGGATTTGAAAAGGAGGATGCGGAAGGGTGGAGGAAGGTAGCCAAGGGTTAACTAAGATCCCCGGGCTATATTTTAAGGATCCTACCCGGCATTCGCCTAAAGAAATGCAGGGAAAACCCTAGAAAAACCTGCATCAGGTAGGTCGGGCATTGGGTACTTATCCCACGCCCTTCCGATAGGGGGAGAGGAGTTTTCTGCGGGGACGCAGCATTCCCTTCTCCGTGCCTCGACCAGTTTAGGAGGCAGTTGGCCGACTGTACCAATGGGAGCAGCCAACAACTCTTACAATATGCCCAAGGTCTGTGACCCCAGAAAATACACCTCTCAAAACAGGTCGAAGTGCCTCGGTATGTGGGAACCTTAGTTCAAAAACGGAGAGGAAAAGGCATCCCCAAAGGTAGCACCTTCGCATCCCTCCTACAAGGTTCTGCCTGCGAGAGAATAACCCTCGCAGACCTATTTCGAAACATATTTCTATTAAATGAGGTATTAAAATAACGCCAGGACACATCCTAGCAAGCAGAAAGAAGAGATAAATCCAAGTTTCAAGCAAATTTCGCTCTCATAACAACAATTGTGGTCCAGAGTAAACTAGACTCTCTGGCAGATATAGCACCATAATGAAGCGATCACTCTCGAGTACAGAAAAAGATTATTGTTGACTATTGTAGATTGATGTTTCATTAAACTAGCAAAAATTAATTAATTTAACTACATAATTAAGTCCTTGCTTTTACTCCCCTAAGTGAAGCAGATTCAATCCTTATCTTTATTTACCAACCCCTAACCAAAACGTACGGGGGTTGTATGATAAGTCTGGTAAAAATGTTCCAATACGATTTTTTTAGAAAACGTACTTTATTTCTCACCATTTATTTCTCTCCTTGGCTATACACTTGGCTCAACGAGTTTCCAATTTTTTTTCAACCAATCACAAACTTAGATTTAACAAAAATACTCCGTCAAGGCATCATCACTTCTTCATTAGATGAACATGTTTTCTTACCATTCGAAATCTTCAAGTTCGGGAACAAGAAGAAGTCACTTGGAGATATGTTTGGTGAATAGGGTGAATGAGAAACCAATTCGAATCCCAACTCGTACCCTTTCGCTATTAAGACTGCTGCTGTGTGAACTGGCGCATAGTCCTGGTGAAGCAGCACTTTCTTGCGCGCCAATCTTGTTCGTTTCTCAATCAGCACCTGTTTCAAACGATCCAACAGAGCAGCATAATAGAGCCCAGTTATTTATGAATATTATATTCTGAGAGTCCCAAAATACATTGGCCATGACCTTTTGAGCTGACGAAACAATCTTCGCCTTTTTCGGTGCACTAGTTACAGTTGCATCAGCTTTTGTCTATTATTTTGATTGACTTTTGGTCTCTGGCGTGTAGTGATGGATCAAATTTTAATCGACGGTTACGAATTTGCGCAAGAAGTCTGGTGGTTTACGCCTAAACATTGTTATTTTCTGCGTTGAAATATTTTCTCTAATCTATTTTTGATCCAACGTCAACAGAAGCGGCACCCATCTCGCTCAAAGCTTTTTCATGGGGGTTGAAATACATTCGTTTTGTAAGAAGCCTACGGCATCAGCTATCTCACACAGTTTTAGTCTTCGATCTTCCATTACGATGTTTTCTTGAGTGATGACCTTAATTGGACGGCCGGAGCGATTTTCATCTTCTGTGCTTCTGTTTAAACACATTAGTCCAGAAGTAAATGGTTTTCATTGCTCTTGCAGATTCCGGATGACCTGGGTCTGGGTAGACGGCTGAATAACAGACGTTAGTGGTGTCATCCGGGAAATATAGTATCCTATGTCGAGCCCAGTGGCAGACCTCACGGCGTCTACCTTTAAAACTGGTCTCGGCGGTTTGAAATCCCATATAAATGGGTACGCTCTGGAGGACTCTCAAATGGTGCGAGGATGATGACAGGAGTGGGTTAACAGTGGGATAACAGTCGATTGAGGTGTCGCCACCATGATCTGCTGGTAGTATCCGAGACGAGCCCCAGGGCAGACCACACGGCGTTCACCCATAAAACTGTCTGCTATGTTTTCAATCCTTCGTATGTGGGTAACGGACTTAGTATAGTCAGATTTCATATGTGAGAGAGGCTACGGAAGTACTCTTGAACCGTGACTAATCTCTGTAGTGGGATTAATCTTGCTGACAATAGAACTCTGGTGGAGAGGCCTTTCCGCGGTTACGGCACGTGGGAAGGTAGGGAGCAAGGGAGGGCAAGTGGACTCCTCGGTGTCCTTCTGAGAAGCTAACATCCTGTCCTGCCAGAAGGTGGTGGAGAGAGTCTCTTGGAGTGTGGAAGGTGATAGTGATCCCAGCATCAACCACTCTCCAGGAGGCTAAGGTATTGAGTGGTGGGGTCTTGTCTCCGCTTCTTAGTTATCCCATGACGAAACCGCCTCTCTGGTCTCTGGTCTATCCTCCAGGGTCCCAAAAGCCCAGCTGGGTGTGTTGCCACACGTCCCTGCTCAACGCACACTGGAGTTGGACTCAAGGGGGTATGTGGTGGACAAAACTTTTTTCTGTCCTCCCCTGCGTGCAGGACCCAGCCCGCTTGAAATGTAGTAACCCAGGTATCTTCGCTCCTACCTTTGGAGGGTTAGAAAAAAGGTACGCAGGGAAAGCAAACAATTCAGTCCGCATGAACTTTATCCAATTCGGTTTTGATTTGTGCAGCTGTCCAACCCTTCAAATGAATGTTTTTAATGACATCGCGAAATTCGGTATTTTTTTATTGTCTCCGCCTTACTACACATCTAACAATACAGAAGACTGTCAACAATAAATTACGACTGGCATACATTTGAAACATTGATTTGAGGAATATCTTTGAAAAGATCGTGTTTACAAATAATGGCGTGGAAGTGAAATTTTCCCGGTCTTTCATAAAAACTTACGGAACTTATCGAACAACCTTTGGAAGACGGTGTAATAAGTGTTGAATTATATGGCGCATTTAAACTCGTCTGTCAAAAAATTGGCGCATTGTATGTATAAGATTGACCAACCCTGGTGTAGACAATCACTAAAATTCTTATTACTGTCTTCAGACTCCAGGCCGTCCCAATAGTATCAAATAATGTGTTAATATCTTAAGTTTAGGTTGTGTTTTTACTGTAATAATTTTTACAATAAAGAAGGTGTGAAAATCCTGATGTCTTATTTTGTATTGTGTTCCTTGAACCAAGATCTGTTTCATTGCTGCCGAAAACGGACACACCAATTCTTTCAGATCAACTTGTATTACCAATATTAAGATGAACAACTGGTTTCATGATATAAAAGACATTTCTTTTATGGAGATAATGGTTCATATTTGGGAGTTTGATCATATTCAGCAACAAATTTAATGTTGTTCTGTTTTTAAATAGCTGGAAATATTCCAGAATGCAGTACTAGTCTTCTTGCTGAATCGAAGTCAGTTCTTTACCATCGTGAACTCTTGGTCATCAGTCATCAGTGGCAACGGCCTATTGCTTTTCGACGTACCATTAAATATTGACATTTCCACCAGTAATATAGTTTGCAGTGGCAATAAATATAGGTGATTACGAAATTCTGATTGTTGATATTATTATGGTTTCCACATTATTAATGTAGGAATAAAAATATTCTTACGTGAAGTAGAACCTTGTAGAGTAGTTACATACATTTTAATATTCACCAATGTTACTGATATAATATAACTTTGTTCAAGTATTAAGTTTATTGGCCATGTAAGTGAAGATTTGATTTTGAACAGTCAGTAAACAGTGAGAAAGGAGAATTGAGAATATTGCCGGACTTTTTTTTATTGTGTTTTTTGTTGTGTATTGCCGTGGCGTGTGGGAAACCGGACTATGCCAATTTCTCAGAGTGGAAATGTTATAGACGGGGTGAACTTGGTAAGTAAAAATTATCAATCAGTCTTTGTTCAAGGTGGTGAGAGGTCCATATGGGGTGAGGTCGATCGGAGTTGGACCAGTAGTATCGAACTTTTGGAGAAAGTCAAAATATGAACTATTTTAAAGATTTTCTCTGCATTTTTGGATTTGGAATTGAAGGTTATTTGGCGAAGTTTGTACGAGTTGAGAGATTTCGGCGGCAAATAAAGTTGATTTGTGCGCCTTTTGTTTGTTTTCAATTTGAATATTTAATGGACCTGTGCCAACTGACACAGTATCTCGTGATCTGACCTTTATATTGATCACGATAACACTAGCGAGGTCCACTATAATATCTTGGGCATTGGCGATATAATTACCCGTGAAATAAATGGCGGCTGTGGATAAAACATCTTGGACATCTATAGTTTGGTGCTCTAAAAGAGAATTTGCATAATTGTTCTATTTCAATGTTTGAAAGTTGTCATATATTTGGTGTAAATTCTGAGATGATAAAATTGAAGATAAATTAGTATGTAAATGTATTATTTTTAATTTAATAGTACTTCTTGAAAAAAATTGTTTAATTGATGTTTTCATTTAATTTTGCGTTTGTAATTTTGCGGATTATTGTCTATTTTGTAAATTTAATTCAAAATTTTATTGTAAATTTTATATATTTTTTTCATTCTGTACTTTTCTGAGGCCCCATAAAATACTTTGAGATAGAATTAAGAGTCTCATTTAAATTTATAACCGCGAAAAACTTGTGAATAACTTATGTAAAATTTATTTTCTGTTTTTAATAAATTATTTTAGTATTATATTAATTAAATTGTAGTTTCATAATTTCTAATATTTCACTAAATGTTAAGAATTGCTATTATAATTTGGTTACTTAAAAATTTCAGTAATTTTGTTTAAAATAAATTAATTAAAATAATTACTGTAATTACTGACCACCCTGTATATATTGTAATAATTAAACGAGAGGCGTTTAATAAAAAAAAATAATAAACTTTTACAAACAATAGGTTTATTTTTAATACTTTAAAACAATTACACAATTTAAAAATATATCTCAGGGTCTCTACTGGGTTTGATAATGGCAAATCATTTTACTTCTCAACTTAAACACAAATTCCAATTTAAAAGAGAAAAGATTTACTCGTCAATTAACTAGGACGAAATTTACTTTCAAGCGAAGTCAAGCTAAAAAGATGGATTCTAATTAACAAATTTTAATCAAAAGAAGAAAACGAAATCTGACGGCTATCTTTTAATCAGGTTTACATAATTAGTCGTTTTTATATTATTACTCACGGCTGTCCAGCATTCCAGGATACCTTTAATTTACGAAGCACTATGACGGTTTTTTGCACTTCTCCTAAAACGCACAATTTTAAATTAATATTTTAAGATCAAAACTCAGGAACCAGGATGACCCTCCTTTCGTCTCACTCTCGGTTGACTTCTGCTAATTCTTCCCGGCTATGTTCACAAGACTGTTTGTGCTTAGCAGGTTTCGTACTTCTGCTTGAGTGAATATTTCGTCTTGAGCAAAATGTTCGATATTTCTCTGTGACTTTACTTTAAATATTTGAAATTGTCTTGTCTATTTCAACAGGACCAATTTCTGTCGTGTCTGACTGCCAACTCAAACTTCTCAATATCTTCCTGCGACCTGCACCTGACCAAGCTTTCCTGCTAACTAACTCCCGTCTCGTAAATTTTGAGCACGCATAATTCTTCCGACAAAGAAACAATGCTCTTCTAGTCTATTGTTGTTCTGTTCTGTACCGCCGTCAAGAATAGATTTCTCAAACAATTTAGAATTTAAACTTCACAATTAATGTCTTAATTAATTGGCATTACAATATATTGTTTTCTTTGTTAGTTTATTGTAATTACACACTTCATTGAAAATAAATGAATATTTCCGACGTGTATTTCCAGAATTTTTTTTGGTGTAAATTGTATTTAATAAGATAATAGGAACTTCAATATAGATTATTATAAGTACTGAAAACTTAATGTGATATGTTTTACATTTGTTATAACAAGACTGCAACTTCAGTTTAAATACGTGATTTGTAAAATCCTGTTTGTGATGTTAAATATCTTTGTAATTAAAATTGATATATTGTTAAAAATAGACGGAGGGTGTGTAGTTCTTTGCTCTGTTAAAGTATTCAAGGATATCGTTTCTTTTTAGGAAATGCTTCAACGCACTGAGAAAAATTTAATGTATAGCACAGATGAATGTTACTATATATAATATATGCAACATTATAGAAATTAATTTCTCTTATGAACCATTACAGTCAAATAATTGACCAAATAATAGAAGCTCACAATATCATAAAATACGCTATATCATATGTACAATAAATATTCGACAGAAAGAATATTATATTTAAGAACTAACCAAATAATTTTGTGGCAGTTGAAATCTTATATTACCCTTCCCCTTTGGAAACCACGATGGCTCTCGTGGACGCTCGAAGAGATGTAGTAACTTTTCAGCATTGTATGTTTTGTCATGACTCATCTGAAACATATTTGAAGATACGGTAAAATGAGTTTATAAGAAACGCTATAATTCCAATAATCTAAAATTTATTTTCCCCTGTGCTCCATTTGCTATTAAAATTATTTAAAAATTATTGCAATTATTCTTTGAGTTATCCATTTCTTCTTATTCAAGATAAGATATGGGAACTGTAATTTAATATCTATTTCGTTTCTTTTATTATTCCCGACGAATGGTTGTAACTCTTTTATTAGTTGAGATCGTTAAAGAGCTCAGAAACCAAAAATTAATTTAACTAGTAAATTTTCGAATTTTGATTCACTTAATTTATGGTTCTTCGCTACTAATGAATTTAGAGATTAGTTCGTGTTTTGAGCTTGCTTATTTAAATTGCTAGGTAGGCCTACTCTTTAGTTAAAATGAACGCTCCATTTTGACGCTGTGATATTTTCGCATTGTGACCATAAAGTCATGAACCATCTAAAGACCTATTTATAAACATCTTCACATGTACCAGTTGTTCAGAACAAGCCATCTGCATTATGGAACACAATAAAAAAAAGTCTGTATCTCAATACACACGTTGGCGCATTGATTCTTATAGATATACCACTGTGAACAAATAGTAAGGTGAATTTATTTATGAAATATAAATTCTTTACTTATTCTTCCAAATCAATTTCATCCCCTTCAAAGTAATCCCCGTCCGATAAAACGCACTTTTTTCAATTCTTTTTCCAGTCATCGAAATAGTCGGAATAGTCTTTTCCGGTATAGCCTTCAAGACCTTCTTCGATTCGGTTTTTATCTCCTCAATCGTGTCAAAACGGCGTCCCCGCATTGGCCTTTTGAGTTTGCTGAATAATCAGAAGTCGCACGGAGCCAAATCAGGCGAATATGGTGGTTGCGGAACGATATAAGTCGAGTTTTTTGCAAAAAAGTCGCGAAGAACCAATGCAGTATGACATGGTGCATTATCGTGATGAAGGCACCAAGAGTTGTTCGCCCATAATTCCGGCCGTTTCAGACGAATAGCTTCAGGCAAACGACGCATAACGCTCAAATAATATTCATTGTTGACAGTTTGGCCCGGCGGAAGGAATTCATAGTTGCACCACACCACGATAATCAAAGAAAACTGTCAACCTTGATTTTCGATCGACTTTGCCGTGGTCTTTTCGGTCTTGCTTCACCTATTGCACGATATTCACTGGATTGGTCGGTGGTTTCAGGGTCGTATGTGTAAATCCAAGTCTCGTCTCCAGTAATGATGCATTTCAAGTGGTCCTGATAGTCAGACAGCAAAGTTTCACACACATCAACGCGACGCATTTTTTCCAAAAAATTGAGCGATTTTGGCACCAATAGAGATTTGACGCGTTTGAGACACAAAACATTCTTCAAAATGGTTTGGGCTGAGCCAAATGATATTCCAACACTATCAGCGAGATCTCTAATTGTCCATCGACGATTTTCAAGCACAAAATCTTTGATTTTTTGGACGCGGCCCTCGTCGATAGACGTTGATGGTCGTCCAGAGCGCGATTCGTCTTCAACGCGTTCTCGGCGCTCTTTAAACTCGTTGTACCACTTATAAACGTTTTTTTGTGCCCTAGTTTGATCACCAAAGGCCTTCCGCAACATTTTCAACGTGTCCGCACAAGCATATTAGTTCCGCCAACAAAATTTGATGCAAGTTCTTTGCTCAACATAATCACCCATTGCAAAAATCGAAAAATTCACTTTTGGTTGTTTACAAAAATACGTGTAACTCGGAGTTTTTTTTAACAAAAAGACGCTTGGCAAATGTTATAGACAGTCCTACCAACCTAGGAAAAAAATTACCTACCTTCCTAATACCCGTGAGTTTTAAATGACAATTTGACCTTACTTTTTGATCACAGTGGTAGATTTGGGTCGGATGAACAGGAAGGCTCCTAAGAACCCGAGTGTTATAATTCTTCCGATCTGCATATAGATCAAGACGATCAACAAGAACTTATATTTATTTACAAAGTAAATTTCCTATATGTTGTAATGCTAATGCTCCCTTATATTTTTGTGTTTAACAAATAAAACTAATACGCACTTTATGTGGACCCTCATATATATTGAATATTGAAAAAAATGAGGGATTCTGATGAATTATAGATTTAAGGCAGCATCCCACAGAGTTTGCATAATATATGAGAATAGAAACATTTGATTATTTTCATTGTGACGCTGTGATTGAATTTCAGGTGCAGCAATGAAACGCTTTATTTCGGAAACTCAAAAAGCTTAAAATTCGACCTTGACGACCCCCTCAGTTATGACTTTGTTCTAAAAAAGGCAGTTTAAATTCGCAAACTCTCGAACCGAAAAAATCTGAAACGACGCTACAAATGGTGAGTAAAAAGAGGTTACTAGATTAAAGTGTTGCACAAATCTTAAGGCATGTGCAAATACCAACCCTACCACTTTTTAAACAATAAATATTTTGTATTACTTAATACCAAATGAATAAATAATTATTCAAAGTTAAAATAACCAGTAACAATTTTCAACTTCAATAAACCACAATCACACTTTTTATTTTTGATTATTAAAGAACAATTGAAATGTCGAATACTTACTTTCGATCAGCTTTGTACGCGAATCGGAAATCATACGTAGAGGCGACTTATGCGTATAATATAACTGAATTGGAGGAAGTTGTTGTAATCGGTCTTCCTGTTATTAATCATTGGAATGCTATTATCAATGGTTTTGATTTCACAAAACTAAATTTAGTTCATCTCCAAAAACAGGAAGTGATTATCTATTTTGTAAGATAATCAATTTAAAGTTAAAATAAAATTTCCGACAGTTTCTTCTATTATTGCGTGACTGATGACTGTTGGTATCGTAAAAGAATCATTGAATCAAAAACCCACTGCGCTACCGAAAAACCAAATTTTGCTATTTATTTCTCCATGCTATTTTATTAATATGATAAGTTTCATTGACAATGTGGCGACCAACTAATGTAGGATTGAATCAGTAGACTGAGCTCGGGTGCGGACTTAAACCTTGTTTGGAGGCCGATTATATCATATATTTTCCTACTGTAATATTTAGACATGAGGCAAAAATAGGATGCGCGGCAATTATAAATTTAGGATAAAACAAATTAATTAAATGACTATCATTTTAACAAAAAAAATGAAAAATGGTGGGGAAATACAATAGTAAATTTGTTTTACATTCAAATAAAAAATTTCTATTACCTATTACGCAATTAAACCTGAGGAAAGGATAAATTTGACAATAAGGTAATAGAAATTTTTTATTTGTATGCCAAACAAATTTACTATCGTAGTTGCCCCACCATTTTTCATATTTTTTTTGTTAAAATGATAGTCATTTAATTAATTTGTTTTTTTGGATACTTGCCAGTGAAATATCTTAATTCTACTGCTAGGGGAAAAAATACAATGTAACTAAAATTAATTTTTTCTTGGATATTAAGTTTAATCATACATAATAACAATTAAAATTATATGTATATCTATGTGACTAACACACAATTAATGTTTATATGTGACTGCATGGCACTGCATGTACTTTTCACAGGATGGCACGTAATTACTGATAGAAAATCGCAATTAGGAAGACAGCTGTTCGTCAGCCCATATTTTGATTTGATAATTTTCATATCAGAAAATGTAGTTTCGAATAGATAAGTTCACCCAAATAATCCAGTTATTTGAAGAGCAATTTGCATTAAATATGGATATTTCTCTTCAGATATAAAATACCAAAATTTTGCGTCATTAAGATGCATATCTTAAATGATCTGAAACATCTCATTTTCGACAGAAGACAAGTCTAGATATAAGGCATTTCAGTAACAGACTTTTCAACGTATACACAAAAACTTATAAAAGTTACAATATTCGTCAATTTGTTAAAATAGAAAAACCGCCTTTCAAATTCACTCTGACTTCTGTCATGTTAATGCCGTATTTATAGTCAGCACATAGCGTTGCTTCCAAACCCGGAAAATCTTTCAAATGTTTTGTATTTAGTTGATTCATCAGTAGCTGCAATTTATTATATACCCACTTATCCCATACCTGGAAATCCAGCATTTTTTGCACTATTTAATCTTTTCTGACACCAACTTTCAGTTGAATCCCAAAGTTAAAAATCATACTGTAGTTTGATACTATAGAGATCTTTTTTTTAACTAAAGGTTTATAATGGTCGCGTTAACAACTTGGTCAATGGCGACCCATAAATAAATTACAAATAAGGCTTGTTTACGTACGTATGCTGCATTCACATTTATTCAAATAATAGACATGCAATTGAACAGTTTGAAAGAATAATTATACATTTCAAATGTGGGTTTCTTACATTTACATTTTTCAATTCGCATTTGTTTTTATATTAACTTGTTTGAAGCTGCGACTGTTGAAGATTCCACTGTACTGTAGTCATAATCTGTTTTTATTAGGAAGAGGCGTCTGTTTCTGAATATGTATCACTTTCTTGTTTCTTCAATAAATTTATGAGCCTTTTTATTCTACTTTTTGCCGTTTTATCATTTAAGTGTGGTTAAAAAGAGTCCAATACATTTATGAATGATGTAGAGGATATTTGGTAATCTCTAATAATGGTCCTTGGGTTCTTTGAGTCCGTAGCATTTAGTATAAGAGTCTTTAACTGTTCCAAAGGGAGAGGTGGAGCACTGTTTTCTTCTTTATATAAGCGGACCTAATGGTTGACTAAGCGCCTTATATTTATGATCCTGAAATATCCTCTACATCATTCATAAATATATTGGACTCTTTTTAACCACACTTAAATGATAAACGGCAAAAAGTAGAATAAAAAGGCTCATAAATTTAGTCAAGACACAAGAGAGTGATACATGTTTTGTTTTGTCTTATGTTCAGAATTACTGACGTCTTTCATATCAGCTCGGCTCGTCGAGCTGAATTTGGACATAATTGTCATTTGCTGTCAGATTATTCTTCAGTATTGCATCTCTATTAGGACAATTTATATTTTACAATGATAGCAGTTATCGTTCTCCGCTACTAGATACACCCTATAGTTAAGGTCTTCATATTGCACCATTATCGAATCCGGAAGCGATGTACAGGACCTGCGAGGGCTATTCTCTCGCAGGCAGAACCTTGTAGGAGACACAGGAAGGGGATACCTTCTCTCCGTTTTTGAACTAAGGTTGCCACAAGCCGAGGCACCTCGGCCTGTTTTGAGAGGTGTATGTTCCGGGATCACAGACCTTGGGCATACGGTAAGAGTTGTTCTCTGTTCCCATTGGAACAGTCGGCCAGCTGCCTCCTAAACTGGTCGAGGTATGAAGAAGGGAATGCTGCGTCCCCACAGCAAACTCCTCTCCCGCTATAGGAAGGGCGTGGGACAAGTACCCAATGCCCGACAAAAGAATAGATTCAAACAGTCGTTTCTTATAAAAGAACCGTTCTCCAAAACGACGCAGAAGATGGAGTTACAGCTCACAGTTCGCGAGCGAGTTGCTTTAATCGGAGTCGTGAGCGAGTCTCTAGATTTGAGCCGTTGCAAAACTCTTGGAGGCTCAGTTACAAGTTGATTCATTGAAAAAAAGATTCGTCTCTAGTTTAGAATCGAAAAAGTTATGAGCGGCAATCTCCAACAATCAATCAACAATAACACTCGTAATAAAGTGATAGGCTTAGATCATTTTACACTTTGTATTATTGCTAAAATAATGAAGAATTTTGATTTGCTATTCTTATGACTTCTCTTCATCAATATTTAACATAATATTCTCAGCGTTTTTGTCCTTTCAATGCAGATAGTTTTGTTAAACTTCTTGAAAAATATTTTTATCGTCTCAAATCGTCTAAAATAACAGTCATATATGAACATTAACGGTTTTAAAATGAAAAAAAAATGTCTGATTTAAAATAATTAATCAGACAGATAGCCAATGAAGACACAAAGGGTAATATAAATACCACTCAACGTTTCTGAGATCCTTGTTCCTTTCGTCAGGTGCTAAGAAGAGCCCTAGAGCGACACAACTGCACAGGTCAGTTGACAAAACTCAAAAGCGACGAAAACGCAACGACAATGGGAGAGCATAAGGGTTAGCGTAACAAAAACGGAGCAACGACAATGGGAAAACAGAAGGTTCAGCGTAATAATAAGGTATTTTTTATTTTCTTCGGATACCAAAATTATTTTGGTCTCTGTTTAGTTGAAGGTTGTTTTTATTTATTCCTTTAAGGTACTGGGAGTTTTAGACATCATTAAGTTAACGAGTATTTTTTACTATTTGAATACGTCGAGATTTTTTAGACACTTTTATTTTATGTAGTAGGAGAATTCCCGAATACTGTCAGTCAACGCCGTGGCTTATTTGAAGTTAGCTGCCGAGTGTTACGTGGCGGAGGGGAAATAAATAGGTAAATGTTCCAAACACTGACGTAATTGACGCTGATTAAATGAAATATTTACCATGAAGTTACTGTGTAATCAATTTCTACTCCGGACTAATTTAAATAAACGCTGGGCACGCAGCTAGTGTACAATAAATATGCAGAATAAATATTATCCAGATATATAGGTTGCAGTGTAGACAACATTACTTGCGTTGCATGTTTCGTTTCCAATAAAATCAGGATGGTCGGTTAGGACGAGGTCAAAGCCTTAGCGCAGGAATTTTAACTCTCGTTCTCCAGAAATGTGAAGCCGTATGGTCGCCAATCTATATTTAGAAAGAAATTCTGGTTTTTCCTAAATGTACAATCTGAGAATTTACTTAGAGAGGCACATCATGAAGGAGGAAAGGAGTCATCTCACATCCCAAAAACCTTTCCCAAATGCTTTAACTAAATGGCAATATTAACTTTGTAAAATAGTTGTAGAAATATATTTATATTATTTTTCATAAATAAATTACTTAATTCCATATTTTGTTTCCAAATTTTTGTGTGTATTCATCCCCACCCCCTCATACTTACATAACTTATGAGTGTTAAACCGTCGACAATAGAATTGGATGGGATTCGGAGACCGAAAGTACTCGTTTAAATGAATCGACTCCGAGTAATGAGTGAAGCGACTGTGAACGACGCAACAAAAAGAATTGATCTGCTCATCGCTAAATGTACGCGTTCATTACATATAATATGGGATAGTTGACCAGAGAGCTCTGGCGGGGGCTACTTTTGGGGGATTACTTCACATCTTTCTGGTTTTTTTGAACTAAGGTTCCCACATGCCGAGGCACCTTGGTCTGTTTTGAGAGGTGTATGTTCCGGGGTCGCAGACCTTGGGCATACGGTAAGAGTTGTTTGCTATTCTATTGGAATAGTCGGCCAGCTACCTCCTAAACTGGTCAAGGCACGGAGAGGAGAAAGCTGCGACCCCACAGCTAACCCCTCTCCCGCCATCGGAAGGGCGTGGGACAAGTACCCAATTCCCTGACCTACCTGATGCAGGTTTTTCGAGGGTTTTCCCTGCATCATTTTTAGGCGAATTTCCGGGTAGGATCCTTAAACCATAGCCCGGTGGCCCTCGTTAACGCTTTGCTACCTTCCTCTACCTTTCCGCATCCCCCCTTTCAGATCCCTTTCTATACTATTAAAGGAGAGTTGCCACAATGTGGATTACCCTCATGTAGCCTGTTACCCTAAAAACAACAAAAAAAAACGAAATTAGCCACTCATTTACTTTTTTCATTGTGTTTTTCAAGGCTCTAGAACTGAGTCTCTTTTTTATTACCGTAGGAAATCCTCACTACAGTATATTCGTTTTTAAATTACGTGTAATTCTAATACGTACTTCGTAACAGCCGATGACCTAAGATTAATTATTTTTTCGATCACTCACCTGATTTCGTAATTTTAAGCCATTTAGAAAAGGAAAGATTCTTTCTGAAAACAGATTGAATTTTGTGGTCGACTTCCGTTGGTGATTATTTTATCTTTGTCCGGATAATAACAGTTCTTATTTTCAGGAAGCATGTGGGAAAGGTTTCCGCTGTGCCACGTGACAATTTCCTCGTAGACAAAATAGAATTATTATCACTTAAATAGATTACTAAATTTATGAGTGAAATTGGGAGAACTATGAGAAGAGAATTTTAAATATATTTCTAAAAATTTTGAATCACGTATTTACGTAATAAATTCATAACAATTGTACATACAATAGATTTTTATGTTTGTGAGAACAGTTTCAGTAAATTCATTCAGCAACCTTTTCTGCCATATCAACTCCTTTTCTCTTTCACTTGTTTATATTATTTCTGTTTCAGTGGTGCATGTATACATATATATTATTTTACATTAAAATCAAGTTGAAAAAAATACTTCGACAATATGCACATCTTATTGCATAAGAACTATTTCATAGTCTGTATAACTATTGCGGTAAGGTTGTTTAATGAGACTCTCAAATTCATAAATAACTACTTCAATTGATATCAATTTGGTTTGATGTAAATTTATTTGTATTTAATAACACAACATTTATTTGATTTACAAATGAATGATACCAAACTATTAACAATTCACTCGCATATACAAAGTCCGATAGTAAAATAAGAAATTATTCAGGGATGATTGCGAAACATCTAT
The DNA here is from genome assembly GCA_037074705.1 of Zhengitettix transpicula. Lineage (NCBI taxonomy): Eukaryota > Metazoa > Arthropoda > Insecta > Orthoptera > Tetrigidae > Zhengitettix > Zhengitettix transpicula. The sequence continues at coordinate 178,409,614 of CM073591.1, read as the reverse complement.
CCCGCCATCAAAAGGGCGTGTAACAAGTACCAAATGCCCGACCTACCTGATGCAGGTTTTTCTAGGGTTTTCCCTGCATCACTTTAAGGCTAAGTGCCGAGTAGGATCCTTAAACCATAGCCCGATGGGCCCTAGTTAACCCTTGGCTACCTTCCTCTACCCTTCCGCATCCCCCCTTTCAAATCCGTTCCTATGCTATTAAAGGGGAGTTGCCACCATGTGTATTACCCTCATGTAGCCTGTTACCCTAAAAAAAAGAATGCGAAACAAACTACAATGGAAAGGTCAATTGAAATGTTTTTAAATAAATGTAATTAAAGACAACTGGTGTCATCGGGAAATGGCGAGCGGCGTTTCTTCTTCTCTCGTCTTCTACAGAAAATTTCTCATTCAGAGCATATTTTACGTTCTCTTCCTTAATCACCCAGCCAATTTCCTTTGCAGTTTCTTTGCAATTCGTTGCCTTCAGAGCTTAAAAGTTTACAGTCCTCTAACATTTGGATGAGCATAACAGCTGTATGCATTCAGACGCACCTTGCCAAACTCTATTCTCTCCTTACGACCGTCTAGCCCAACAGCTTCCTTGCTGTCCCCATTCAAAACTGCCTCATCTGCGTTGACCCTTTTACGCTCCTCTGACCAGTGACCACCCGCTGCGTAGTCGAGACAAAAAACTGTCCCTCCGATGATTCTGGTTTTCCAGCGTCCTGTTCCATTTTGTACGTACTTTGAGTGTCTGGTGTTCATGTCAATATGAAAAATTTTATCCTCCAAAAATTGTGCGTGCTCTCTTACATCTAGAGGTAGTCAGTTATACAATTTGACACCCAGCCTGTCAGGTTCCCGGTTGGTCTTGGTGGTCCTCATAGCGTGTTTGGTAAGGTATTGACGATGTCTTGTGTCGTAAGTATGATGATTTTGTTGCTAGATTCTTGTGTTCAGAGTGTGGAGAAGCCTCTCCGGACAGGAGATCAAGTGAAAGCATGTCTGCAGGACTCACGGGGGACCAATTCCAGCCATCAGTCGGGATGCTTTATACTGGGTAGTCTCACACCATACATGAGGCGATTATGGAACAGAGGAAAGTAGGTCATTAGTAGCTTTGCGAAAGGAATGCTTCTCTTATTTTTCTTAGTAGAAATTTTAAGTCGAAACTGACTTTTCTAACTGACTACTCCATGATACAGCCCCATGGCTGAGAGTTACAACAACCCCTTTAATTGAACGTCTTGTTTCTTTGTCACCATCATAGTTGGCATCACTGTAACTTTTATATTTCTTTGCCAATTAAATTTGAGAAAAATCAAAGCAAAGCACGGGGCAACTTTATGGAATACAATTCTAAACACAGAATTCGATTCGGACCAAAATAATGTTTCAAAGCTGTTAATTATTTCTTATCGGTCGTTGACGATATAGCACCAATAAAACCAAGTTCCCAAAAACGAACTAAACAAAATACGTTAAATACGAAAGGTATTAGAATATGACGTGAAAATCTCTGTCGCAAACATAAATTATAATAGTAAATACAAGCGCTACACCATTTTGCTGTAGCGTGTAAGGCGGAATAATGAAGTGTTTTTTAAATTAAATTATAGTCGCATCAACTACGAAGGTCATTAGCGACTTTGTACTATATTGACTTTCTTTGTTAGGGAATTAAATAGTGGGGGTTCTCAGTATGGAACCACACACACACACACACAGCAATCCCTAGCCGGGATTCGAACGGACCCCATGAGACGTGAGGCAGACACGCTCACCCCTACACCACAGAAGGTTGGCAATCGATGTTGACTTCACTTTTCTGTTTTATGAAGAAAGACCGACTAAATTTACTGAAATCATCTATGAAACACACATAATAGGTGTCCTTTCCAAAAGATTCGGAAGAAATGGGTGAATTGATATTGCTCATCCATTTCATCGATTCACTCGCTTCTTGAATGGCAACCGATGCATTTTACCAAGTGCACATTCTTCCTTCCACCCATACTCGTCAATGCTCATCGGATTGAACCATTCATGATAAACTTGTAGTATATTGACGAAGTCACTAAATTTACTTGAGAATATTGCTATAGTTTAACGACACGAATTTTAAGCACATAGTTCACGTCAGATATTTCCTTTTACCATAATTTTCCTATTGATTTTGTATTCAATGATGATGCTTTTCTTATCAAATCTTGTGCAAAAACGCTTTGTGCAGCTGATTTCACCAAAAACAATTTTTCAAGCCTGGTTCAAATGCACCTGAGTTTTTACATTTCCCTATGAATGATCCAGCATGCTTACACCTAATTTTCTCAGTGAAATCTTTATTGGAACAGCAAATGTCCAATCAATGTAAAATTATCCAATATGATAAAAAAAACTGATTATTTGCAGTTGTGTGATTGGCGGAATCACCGTCTAATGTGTTTGACTCAAATTGAATCACACAATACATGACTTATTTATTTAACTTATTTTGTAACTTATTTTGTGATCACAAAACTTAAACATCCTGCCTTAAACAATCTGCCACGAACTAATTTCGATATCTCTTATTCGGAGGCAATTACGGATTAGGGAAATAACAGTGTCCCACACTAATTACTTTCATTAAAAGAGTAAATCGTAATCTTATTGCGGGGGGGGGGGGGAGTGCTTTCTCTGCTCGATCACCCACCAGAGGATAGGTACCCATCGTCAGGCTGCTCTGATTCTGGTCGTCCTTTAGGTTGCTCTGTTACTGGTCCGAGGGTTTCTAGGCTGAAGTTCATTTAAAGGACTCTTGGAGTGAAGGTACGACTGGGTGATAGAGCAAAGCTCGCTTCTTTGTTGACAATAATTGGTTTATGTGTATATCCATTCTCGTCTAGTTTTACAAAGTAGGGCAGCTTCCCAAGCTTCAATATTCCCGTTCCTAATTTCTGGCTTGTATGCGATCTACCACACTCAGTTGACGAATTGTAAGGAAAACACAGTGTTCATGGTAGTAGTTTCAGAAGATGTAGTTTGATTCGTATACTTCGTTTTATGTGTAATTCTCATTGGGATTTCCGACAAGAAAGAAGATTTTTTTCCTTGAAGGGGGACTGTAGACGAAGCCATGGCCTGTAGTTTCTGTTTCATAGACTGAACACTTTGTTCAGCTAGTCCTTTAGTGGCTGGGTGTCCCGGTGCTATAAACGTCTGGTCTATGCCCTGGTCTATCCAAAGTTTTGTAAACTTTACGCTTTTGATGTTGTAGGATTGTCGGAGACAAGAATTCGTGTTGAACCATGGGAATGTCTGAAAGATATTGAATTGTTGATTCTGTTGTCGGTGAATTATTGGATGACCGGACTTCTAATCATCTGCAGTTTGCATCGACTGCGATGAAGAAATGTTGATCATGGAACGGACCGGCATGATGTTATATAAAATCTTTCAAAATTTACTGATTACCCATCCCAGTGATGAACGGGAAGCTTGATTGGTTTTTTTCGTATTCGACTACAATCTGAACAAGTTTTGACAATATTTTCTATATCTTTATCTATATTGACACGGTTTCCAGTCAGAAAATGTGGCTCAGGGGTTGACAAGACTTTGAGTCTGCTCATCTCAGAGTACAATGAAACCACAAATGAACATTCTGCGATTTAACGCAGCATGTATAATGAAAATAAGAATCGGTGGCCACTTTTTTTTTAGGGTAACAGGCTACATGAGGGTAATCCACATGGTGGCAACTCCCCTTTAATAGCATAGGAAGGAATTTGAAAGGGGGGAAGCGGAAGGGTAGAGGAAGGTAGCCGAGTGTTAACTAGGGTCCCCGGGCTGTATTTTAAGGATCCTACCCGGCATTCGCCTAAAAGTAATGCAGGACAAACCCTAGAAAAACCTGCATCAGGTAGGTCGGGCATTGGGTACTTGTCCCACGCCCTTACGATAGCGGAAGAGGAGTTTGCTGTGGGGACGCAGTATTTCTTTCTTCGTGCCTCGACCAGTTAGGAGGCAGTTGGCCGACTGTTCCAATGGGAACAGCGAACAACTCTTACCGTATGCCCAAGGTCTGCGACCCCGGAACATACACCTCTCAAAACAGGTCGAAGTGCATCGGCAAGTGGGAACCTTAGTTCAAAAAACCAGAGAGATGTGAAGGCATCAGAATTGGTGGCCAACACGGAGGTCTGAATTTTTTAATCTTCTTTGTTAATCCACGTGAGAGTGTAGAGTACATTTTGTTGTATTTAGTGTCAATGAACTTGGTTATCGTAATCCTGTATAAATTACTACGTGAAATTCTTTACGGAGGTGCCGGGTACTCAGCGTGGCTCGAATTAGACGTAGTCTTCGAGAACAACAACCTGAATGCGGGCCGTACTCGGTCCCCACACAGAAAATGTCTCACGATCGGACGACGATGACGTCATTTTCAATCGCCCAGCACCATATGATAAATCATTAATAAATTTGTTACGGTTAAGCACCAGGTTCAGATTTCTCAATGTTGACGTTTCTGCGGTCATTCTCTAACGCTGTCTTCATAACGTGAAAAATTTATTAATAATTTACACCGGGAAAGCTTACAATCATTAATATTATAAATCCTTTAGTTTTCTGCGGAGACAGAGGTTTAGACCCAAATAAATGGCATAAAGTGGCTAAATTCAATCGATGGGAAGGCATGATGTACCTTGCTAACGTGTATTTCATTTGGACGGTACAGCTAAGCAATGGCACGATAACAATGAAGACACGTTGAACAGCTAGGAAGTCTTCCGGAATGAGTTGAATATTTTCGGTGATGCCTTGAGACATAAATATTTAACTGAAGGACATCTCAACGGCAGAGCACAAACAAGAGATGAATCTACACAGTCCTATATTCAGAGCGTATTGGGACTACGCCAGACTGTCAATCCAAATATGACAGAAAAAGATAAGGTAGGTGTAGGTGTACATATTGTGTAAAATGCGTAGTTGGCAACACTTCGATTTTGATGATCGAGTGCTTTTGAACAAGTAGAACAGAGCAAGCAGAGCTGAAGGAATAGCCGGACGCTCAACAGTAACGTCCCGTGCGCATGTATGCTGTTTACTGGAAAATATAATGTGGTGGTGAATAATCAATTATTTTAATTATTTTAAAAGCCAAACAACCCCCTATAAGAATTGGTGACCAACGACGTGATTAGTGCAGTTACAGCCAGGATTCAAACGGATTCTAATGGAGCACGTGGACGAGAGAAAGCCGAATGAAGATTCATCGTAAACCGTCTCGTTGAAGTATACGGATGTGGTGAGTGTAAAAATTCCACCATTCTGGGTACAGAAACCGGAAATTTGGTTCTATCAAGTCGAAGCTCAATTTCTTATAAGTAATATTGTTCGCGAAGAGACGAAATTTAACTACTTGATAGCACAGCTCGAACCCAAATTTATAGAGCATGTATGGGACATTATTCAATCGGAAAGACTAGATAAATATACAGCAGCTAAAGAAAGACTTCTAAATACGTTCCGAGAAAGCGAAGATACGCACATTAAGCGTTTGCTGACATCGTTCGAAATCGGAGACGAGAAACCTAGCCAATTCTTACGTAGAATGCAGACCTTAGCGGGATCAGAGGTTACGAAAAAAGTTCTGAAAACCTTGTGGTTACAGAAATTGCCTGATCATGTTAGAAGTATTTTGATAATAAGCGACGAGAACCTCGAAAAATTGGCAATAATGGCCGATAATATTGTTGAGATGAACCGACCATCGCACATTTATGCGCTTTCGGGAAGTAAGGAAACGGACCTAAATCATAGAATTGCGGAATTGGAGAAACGCATAGAAACTTTAATGTTAGACAACCAAAAACGTCATAGAAGTACGAGTAGGAATCGGTATAATCGGAATTATAACCAGAAAGGAAAATATTGCTTCTACCATTTTAAATTTAGGGATGAATGTCAGCCTAATAAATGTAAACAACCTTGCTCATGGAATGCGGAAAACTCCAGCCAGCAGTAGAGATTGCGGCTGCAACTGCTGCTGAGAATTCCCCAAGTAGACGCAGTTTTCGACTGTTTGTTAAGGACAGAAAAACTGGACTTAAATTTCTGGTGGACAGTGGAGCTGACGTTTCAATTATTCCATGCTCAGATGTAGCTAAACCGAGTAATACGTCATATAAATTGTACGCTGCGAATAATTCAGAAATTCCTACGTATGGATTCCAAATTATGAATTTAGACTTGGGCTTACGTAGACAATTTCAATGGCCATTCATTGTCGCAAAAGTCGGAAGAGGACTTTTAGGGGCAGATTTTCTAAATAAATATGATTTAGTTATCGATATCAAACGAAGAAAATTGGTTGATGGAGTGACACAGCTTTATGTTCATGGTGAAGTCTCTGCCATCAATACCAAAGAAATTGTTTGCTCACTAGCACAATCTAAGTTTACAGACCTGCTATCTAAATATCCGAGTATTACAACACCGACATTAATTACAAATCGTGTAAAACATGATGTTAAACATCATATTGTGACCAAAGGACAGCCAGTTTATTCTAAGGCAAGACCTTTGGATCCTAAGAAATTTGCAGAAGCGAAGAAAGAATTCCAGTATATGCTGCAGGATGAGATAGTTCGTCCTTCATCATCGCCGTGGGCCAGTCCTCTCCATATTGTGCCAAAGAAGGATGGTTCGTTTAGAGCTTGTGGTGATTATCGACAATTAAACGATAAAACTATTCCGGATCGATATCCAGTTCCTAGAATAGAAGATTTCCACCAAATCCTTCCAGGAAAAAAAGTTTTTTCTAAAATTGATTTGTTCAAAGCGTATTACCAGATCCCAATAGCAGAAGAAGATAAAGCAAAAACAGCTGTAATAACACCATTTGGTTTATACGAATTTAATGTAATGAGTTTTGGATTGCGGAATGCACCATCTACATTTCAACGCTTCATAAATCAAGTTCTCCAAGGTTTAGATTTTACTTTTCCGTACTTAGACGATATATTGATAGCGTCTTCATCGTTGGAAGAACATCGAACGCACCTTGCCTTGGTTTTCGAGAGTTTGCAAAATTATGGTCTTCGTATTAATATATCCAAGTCCATATTAGGCCAAGACAAGATCGAATATTTAGGCTACTATATTACGGAAGAAGGATCGGAACCACTGATGGAAAAGGTGAAGGCTATCCAGGAATACAGTTTGCCTGAAACAATTGCAGAATTAAGAACATTTTTAGGGATGGTTAACTATTATCGGCGTTATTTGAAGGATGCCGCACAGACGCAGGCTATCCTGCATGAATACCTGCGTGGTGCTAAGAAGAGAGATGGAAGAAAAATAAATTGGACAGAAGAAGCCAGAAATAATTTCGAAAAATGCAAACAAGATTTGGCAAGCACTACACTTCTGACATTTCCTAATCATGAACTACCTCTCAGCTTAAGTACAGATGCATCAAATACCGCTGTCGGAGCAGTGTTACAACAATTAGAAAAAGGAAGTTGGAAACCGATCGCATTTTTTTCAAAAAAACTGTCAAGTGCACAACAAGCATATAGTGCATATGATCGTGAATTGTTAGCAAGTTACCTTGCAGTGAAACAATTGAAATATCTGTTGGAAGGTCGTAATTTTACCATACTGACGGATCACAAACCTTTGATTTTTGCGTTTCAACAAAAAAATGAAAAAGCTTCACCGAGACAACTACGACATCTACAGTATATATCTCAGTTTTCGACAAGAATTCAACATGTAAAAGGAGAAGAGAACGTAGTTGCCGATGCGTTATCCAGAATTAATGAAGTGTCACTTGTTGATTACGAGAAAATAGCGGAAGCTCAAACTTCGGATGAGGAGATCGAAAAACTATTGCAAGAAAAGACGTCGAACATCACATTGAAAAGGTACCCGCTTGCTTCAGGGAAGTTCTTGTGGTGTGATACATCCACTTCAAACATTCGACCAGTAATACCAGCAAAATTCCGAAAAACAGTGTTTCACCAAATGCACAATTTATCTCATCCAGGTGTGAAAGCGACTGTCAAACAAATAACAGAACGGTTTTTATGGCCAGAAATTAAAAATGATGTCAGAAAATGGGCGCAGGCATGTATTAATTGTCAGTAGAATAAAGTAATTAGACACACAAAATCGCCAATTCAACCATTTTCAGAACCAGACGGAAGATTTCAAGTAATACATTTAGACATTGTAGGACCACTACCACCATCAGAAGGGAACTCCTACTGCGTTACATTTATTGATAGATTTACTAACTGGATGGAGGTCGTACCTACAAGCAACATCATGGCGGAAACAATCACAAGAGTTTTTTACGAAAATTGGATTGTGAGATTTGGAGTGCCGATACAAGTGATTACGGATCAAGGAAGACAATTTGAATCGTCGTTGTTCCGTAATCTAGCAGCCATTTGTGGAATAAAAGTACAACACACTACGGCATATCATCCGCAAGCAAATGGAAAAGTTGAGAGACTCCATAGAACCATGAAAACTGCAATCAAAGCTCATAACAACGTAAAATGGACACAATCACTACCTACGATTCTATTAGGACTTCGAGGAGCTATCAAGGAAGACGTACATCACAGCATAGCACAAATGGTATACGGGAAGACAATCCGCCTTCCTGGTGAATTTTTTGAAGAAAAGAAGTTTCCAGACAGCGCAGAAACATTTGTCACCGAGCTCATCCGGACGATGAAATCGCTTAAGCCAGTGCCTATAATGTACAAAAATAAGCAAAATGTATATGTGCATAGAGACTTATGGACCTCAACGCATGTATTCATTCGTAATGATCGCATAAAGAAAGGGCTGGAACCTGCATATGACGGACCATTTTTGGTCAAACAACGTAGTGGTAAATTTTTCACACTGCTTGTTAATGGCAAGCAGATAAATTTTTCTGTTGACAGGTTGAAACCCGCTTACCTATTGGCTGAGGAAGAACCTGCCCAAATCAACCCAGTTCCAAAACCTGCAGCCAGTAATGGACCATCAACACCATCGCCGCCCGGTGAAACACAGAAGACAAGAAGCGGCAGGGAAATCAAAAAACCTGCTAGATTCCTGAAAGTTGTTTTTTGTAAAGACAGTGCGAAACTGAACTAACATATGTGATGTTTTTACTGAGAGGAGAGTGGTGTAGGTGTACATATTGTGTAAAATGCGTAGTTGGCAACACTTCGATTTTGATGATCGAGTGCTTTTGAACAAGTAGAACAGAGCAAGCAGAGCTGAAGGAATAGCCGGACGCTCAACAGTAACGTCCCGTGCGCATGTATGCTGTTTACTGGAAAATATAATGTGGTGGTGAATAATCAATTATTTTAATTATTTTAAAAGCCAAACAACCCCCTATAGTAGGCAATCTGATGAAAGGCGTTGTCGAAGATGTCTATCAAGTCCTGTTATTAAAGGAGGTCTGGAAAACAGCTGAATTTATTATTTAGTGTCAATATGTTGAAGCAATGCATTACAAACGAATCGAACGAAAGAAATTTGATCGGCTGCGAAACGTTATACCAATGGCGGTGTTAGAACAACAAATAGAGCCGGGCCTAGCATATTTGATTCGCCAGATCGTCAGCGAAGAAATTCAGAAGGTTTTCGTGCACCCAGTCGAAGATCTAATTCCACCCAAGATGGAGAATGACATGAGAGAGAAGTTCGGCAGATATCGCAAGAATAATTCCAAGAAGGCATTTTCAACGAAATCGCAGTTCCAATTATAAACCCGCCGGAAATTTTATTTCTATACTTATTACGAAAACAGATGAGTGGAGGACAGAAGATAACCGACTAGTTTGTTCCACTGCGGCCATCCAGCGCATGTTGTCCGTTATTGTGGAAAGAGACGAGAGATATTTAAAAACATAAGAGAAAACCGAGGTTTCATGGGATCAGCCGACCATTTGAACCTGAAGAGGAGTCGACGACAACTCTACGACGATTTAGGCCTCAATCGCCATACAGAAGGCAAAGTAGAGGCCGGTCGCCGACACGTCGATCAAGAGACTCTTCCCCGTTTAGTCTATCTGGACGATCACCCATCCGTGAAAGCGTGGAAAACTAGAATTCGCTATCTTCACTGATGGTAAGGCTGCAAGGGAAGGAAATCCACCTTTGATGACCGTCGCCAGAATGTCGGATAATTATATTGGGCTTATTTCAAATAATATTCTAGTCCGTGCCGTAGTCGACTCAGGAGCATCTTACTCCGTCATGTGAGAGACGTACCGTCGAAAGTTATGAAAAACCGTGTTTGTTAGTGATAAGAGAACTATCCTCAAGGTAGTCAAATGAAAATACGTTTGGCCAACCGAGAGATGTGTAGTATAACACCGTATAGACCCCAAGTATTAGTCTCTTTGAATTCATTGTTGTACGTCATTGCACCCATTACGTCATACTTGGGTGGACTTTTTGAAGACATCACAAGCCATCATTGATTGCAGGCGCTCTGGATGATAATATGTAAGCTACAAATGAGGATATTCAAGTTGCGGTGTTCTAGTCATTGTTGGTCCTAAATAAGACTAATATCGCCGCAGCCTCTACAAGCAATTTTTCTGTGTAAAACACCAATATACCACAAAAAGTATACCTGGTTGCGGAAAGCAGTAAGAAGCTTCTTTTAGAGAAAGGCCTAGTTATTCCTGCGGTAATTATTTCGTTTGAGGATGGAGTTGGGGACATATGGGTAATCAATAGCAGTAAAGAGGCTCGCATTCTTGACAGAGGTTTTGCCTTTAGGCATAGTTGAACTTTTATTGGAAAATCAACTAAAGTGGATACTACTGAGAAATCATGTAATAACGAATGTAAGCTTGAACTAAATCTGGTCCCAGAACTAAACTCAGAACAACGATAAAGATTACTTGAATTACTTTGTAAATTTTCAGACAACGACCAAGACTAACTCCCGAAGAATAAAACATGGAATTAATACAGGGAACCATCTATCGATAAGCCAAAGGGCATATCGCGTCTCACTGTTATAGGGGCGAATAATTCAGGGAAAAGTAGAAAAGTTGGAGAAAGGAGTCTTTAAACCATCCGAAAGACCTTGGTCATCGCCTGTGGTGTTAGTACGAAAGAAAGATGAAAGATGGCAATTCTACGTCGATTATAGACGTTAGAATATAATTAGCGGGGGTGTTAAATTTCGAACATGTTCAACTGGCGATGTATTCGTTGAAATAAACTATTTCAGGGTCAATGTGTTCAACCCCCTTCGCAATGGGAGGTACACACATTTAGGGTTAGGGGTCGAGTTGCGTCACATAAAAATAAAAATAAATAAAACTACCTAGATTCGAGTCAAGTCGGGGGTTATTGATAAAATGACGTCTTGGGCAACGCCGGACACACAGCTAGTAGTTATATATATATATATATATATATATATATATATATATATATATATATATATATATATATAGAGCAAGATAGAATTTTGTCCTTGTAGTTTGTGAAAATGTACTTATTATATACTGGGAGGTAACTGAGGTGATTAAAAAGAGGATTTTGATGCTTAAAATATTTATTTTTTACACCAGTTTCTGATTATCATATATTCAATATGTTTACATTCAACAAATATATATTCAAGTCATAAAATAAAAGCCCTAGATCATTCCAGTCATTTTTATTAAAGTTGCTTGCCATTGTTTGAGTCTAATTTTTTTGTTTGATATTTCAAAATACAGCAGTAAGTCCACTGTAATACTTAATAGAACATTAATTATTTGATTTTCAAAAATGACAGTCCATAGCAATACAAATCAGCAATTATTCAATTACATTAGGATTGGTTTTGGGAGGCGTGAAGACAATATTCACATCAATAACAGACATGTTTGGTAAGTTTCGCCGGAAATCATTCAATGTGTTTGCTCCTGCTCTTGGAGGTCTGTCAAATGGGTATCCCATAGCCCTCTTGTCTGGATATAATTTGTTTCGAAGTCCACAAAAGCTTGAGGCATCATCACATTGTGGCCCATCACCCCCACCAGGTTGGTTAACCTATAATATTAAATATGTCATAATTAATTAAGTGACAATTATTCAAGAAGAAAGTTTGTCTGTCGGCACTGAAAAAATAAATTTGAAGTTATTTAAAACTTTGCACAGATTGTTGATCCTAAGTGACATGCAACATCAATCAAATGAAATTCTTTCATTGTGAATCACTTCATTACTTTAGCATCCTCAGATTTGATCTTATATTTATTAGACATTCTTAAGATATATCAACTTTATGAAATTTCAACTATATTTGCTGGGAAAATTAGCCAAACCTAATTTCAATTATTAGTATATAATAATGATGATATTGCAGTTATTCTTCTAGATGAAGCAGAAATGAATTGCACGCTAATTTAATACTTAAATTTTCATGTGATTTATGTATGTTTTTGGTAACATTATACTCTCTTAGTAAAAACTTCTACTTTAAAACGATAAAAGTTCATTACTTACTGCATCATCAGCAAAATTGGAGATCATAACAAACAGTTCACATGGAAATCCTTCAGGTGTCCCTTTTGGTATAAGCATATGATGTGGCCACCCACATCCACAGAAATTGAATCTTGCAAGATCATTACTTCCTTCAGCTGGCCTATTAGTTGATAAATCCCTAAAAGTTTGTTCAAATGGAATTGTGACAGATGACTGAACTGACAGACGCTTGATTTCTTGATCACCAGATTTTACTGAAAATATAATAATAGCAATTAATATTAACCTAGTATAATTTATATATATATATATATATATATATATATATATATATATATATAATCATTCCAACACTTTACTAGTGTCTTAAGTATTTTGACTGCAGAATTATTTATAAGTCAATCCAAAACTATCACCTTATTGTGATATTTGTTATGAAAAATTGAATTTCAATATTTCCCAGAAGATTTGTCTTAGATTTAACTATATATATATATATATATATATATATATATATATATATATATATATGCTGATGACGAAGTCACATTCGAACTTGGATAGTGAGGAAGGATAGAAATAAATAGGAGGATTATGCTTCATGTGAATTCATATGCTCAGATGTAGAATCACACACATAGAAAAGCATATGTTCAAAGCAGGAAGAAGGAAGGAAGAAGAAGGAAAGACTGATAATATTTGACTCAGTCTTTCCTTCTGCATATGAATTCAAATAAAGTGTAATCCTCCTATTTCTCCTATTTATTTCTATCCCTCCTCACTTTCCAAGTTCGAATGTGACTTTGTCACCAAATTAGTTCCTATTCCTTAATGGATGCTCATAAAATATAAGATGTTTTGCTTTGGCATTAATGCAATACTTATAATAAACATGTCTAACAATTAATTATTATTTGCTTAGTTTAGAAAGTTTATTTGCTTTTAAAAAATATTAATTCAAATTCAGTACTTACAGTTCACTGTAAATCTGTCTAATTCTATGAATAAAGTCCTTTGATCTCTAAAAAGTAGAACAATTCCTCGGTCATCAAACTTTGGGGCCATGAAGATTCTGCATGTTCCCATCCTTTGTGCACCACTATTTCTTACCTAAAATTGTATCACATGTTTTGGAAAGTAAAGTATTGAAATAGAAAACTGTATACAAATATCAATGAAATAGGATAGATAGAAGAAAAATATTCCTTCAATTTATATTAAATGAAAAACACAAAAATGAATAAAATTCTACAGTGCATACATTTACAGTTTTCATATTTTTTTGGACCAAAAAAATCTAAGGGTGATTGTTTTGGCATTATATTAATATTTTATAAAGCAAATGTGAAAAATAGACTTTTGTAAATATTTATTGAAGCATACAAAGATGGCCCATTTGGCCTTATTTATATCAAGTACTTACTCTTATTGAATAAGAAAATGGTTTGTGATTCAAGTGAGTTATTTGGGCATAAACTGTTCCTCTCGGTGCAAAGTCAAGACCTCTTGACAGATTTACATTACTTGAGTCATAAGTTGTGTGGAATTCATTTTTCTTCTTGATACTATCAGTCTGAATAGAGAATCCAGTGATTGAAATACCATCATGGTTCAGCTGCAGACACAAAATTTAACAAATTATAGAAATAATCAATATTTGGATGTAGGGGGATTTCAGCATACATACAGAGAGATTTAGTTGATGTTCGATAATTAATTAACCAAAAGGAATCATCAGTCTATGCAATAAACGACATGTTAATATGCATACCAGATAATGTTAATAGATATAACAGTATCAATACCTCTGATTTAATGATATTTATAATAAATATGCTATGAGAACTTATTGGACAGGTGTCCGCCAACTGTTAACATCATAAAGTGCAAGAAAACTATGTTTCAGAACACTAGGGGTGATCAAATGAGTGAGATAGATGTTCACCCATTCACACAGTACCCATTGATGGAAATGCCAATAAGTAAGTAATAAGGGACCTTACAAGAACAGTAAACAAAGTGCCTGTTGTAGATAAGTGGAAGCTTCTAGATTGAGTGAGACAGGCAATGGCGTGAGTATGCATAAATAACTGTTTCTAAAAAGTGTGCACATACATAGTTATAAATTGTCCATAATTAGTGTAAACAGTAGACCCATATATAAACAAGAAGTATAAATATAAAGATATTAGCTATTATTTGATTTGTGTTACATTCCATCGGTTTGTTAGAATATATATTTTTGTATTCATGGAGATAAAAGATAATAGATTAGTATAAATTAAAAATAAGTAATGTGTTAAGATTATAAAAAATATTATAAAAACACAAGTAAGGGTGCTTATAACACAAAATTGGAATAAACTAACTTTTTATTATGATGATAAGGTAGAAAATATAGAATTACACAGTAGCAAAAGGTTCATTACAATGGACAGATAATAGAAAGACATAGCTGTGGCACCCACTATCCTGCGCTGTTATGGATAATAGCTTGTCAAACATGGAAAAAATCAGTGGGTGCATGTGTGCTTCATATATTGTAGAGTACATTCTCCTTAGTGTGTATATCAAAATGAAAGTATTTTTGTACCTACCATAACTATCACGTAACATGCAACAAATTTCTATAACATATATT
Organism: Zhengitettix transpicula; assembly: GCA_037074705.1. Lineage (NCBI taxonomy): Eukaryota > Metazoa > Arthropoda > Insecta > Orthoptera > Tetrigidae > Zhengitettix > Zhengitettix transpicula. The sequence continues at coordinate 178,394,487 of CM073591.1, read as the reverse complement.
AGCTTTTAATAAATGATTTCTTTAATAAGAGGTTAAATATTTACACACATTCATTATTACAAATATTAACAAATTATGGGCTATACAACCAAAATGCTCCTTTTATCTTACTTTTGAAACTGGATATGGTGGTAGAGTGGCTTTGTGTTCTTGGAACATATCATCTATTGTGGCATGCCAACGGTAAAATATTGGATCACGCATTGCAGTTGCAGAGTCTCCCATAACACCAAAAGTTTCCTGTGATTCAAATAAAACTATTTTATACATGTTTCATTGGGAAAGCAGAATGCAGTTATAGTAATTTCCTTTAATTGGCTTTAGAATTTGCTTTCTTATCTATATTTCTAAGGTCTTTGTGAATATTGTTGAAAAAATTAAGTGTAGAAACATGAAAACATAATGAAGGTAATATATTTAATATAGTCAAAAGCTGAGAGCCTCCGAAAATTTGAAGAACTACCTTCGGTTCCCTTTGGCTACACTGTACTTCACTTTCAGGTAAGCCACAACTATCTCTCTTTCCTTTCCATACAAATATCACAATAATTTTTGACAATTTCATATGCTTACTATACATGTATATATACACACATATTCATTATTACAAATATTAATAAATTATGGGCTATACAACCAAAATGCTCCTTTTATCTTACTTTTGAAACTGGATATGGTGGCTACTAATTGTCCACAATAAGACTGTCTATATTTGCCTGGTCAGGAACTTGACATGGTGGCTGAGATGGTTAAGGCATCTGTGTACTGAGCAGAACACGTGGGTTCAAGTCCCGCCTGGGTCAAATATTTTCAGTCTTTCTGTCTTCTTCCATCCTTCTCTCTGCTTTGAACATATGCTTTTCTATGTGCGTAATTCTTTGCCCGAGTATATGAATTCACATAAAGCACAATCATCCTATTTCTCCTATTTATTTCTAACCTTCCTCACTATCCAAATTTGAATGTGACTTTGTCACCAAATCAGTTCCAATTCCTTAATGGATTCTCCTAATATTGTATATATATATATATATATATATATATATATATATATATATATATATATATATATATGTGTTGAATTATAATTAATTTGTAAACACTAACTCTACATATTCTTATAAACTAGATTTCAGCTTCTGTATGGTGATATTTAACATGCAATTATGATGATTTGGATCTTCACCTTAAAATCCTTACGTATACCAATCAAATGTTTCACCACACAAAACAAAGACTCATAACCATACTCAGTTCAAATCAAGGCATTCTGTCCCATAGAATTGATGACTATATAGAAGATCATATTACAATGCTAATAGTTAGGAAAACTTATGAATACAGTTCTGCTTACCAGATGGCGATTGTCTGGATCATGACACAATGCGATAGCAACATGACCCAAATTGTGCATGTTACCATAATACCTTTGGTTTCTAGATATATTACTGGCTTCCAAAAGATTTCCCAATTCATCAATCCCACCTTCTTCAGTAAGGGGCATTTGTTGTCCATTATCCTTTGAAGAAACAAAAATTGAGCATGTTAAGTAGATCAAGTAAATTCCAAATTAACAGAAAAATAAAAAAGTAATTTATAGCAGCCAATGTAAATATTAAATTTTTTCAATAAATAAGTAATATTACTTACCAATATAAGTTGTCCCAAATGCATTGCCTCAAATATACGATCCTTCCAACGATTTAAATCTTGAATATCAAACTTAAGTTGTTCTTGTTCTCTATCAATATCCTGTAACAAGAAAAACACATTTAGAAGATCTTTTATTGGAAAAACATTGAGAATGTTACACACACACACATTTGGATTAATTTTGGAAAGAGATAAATTTTGTGAAATTTTTGATAGTAGTTGCAAATTACACTGTAGTTATTATGTCACAGTGCTGCATTTTAAGTTCAGACATTTATAACCATTCTTTGACAACAATCCATACACAAAAAATATTTTTTTTTTCAAATTAAGGAAAAGATGATAAAAAGAAAGAGTGAAGAAAAATGAGAAAAAGGAATGAAATAATTAAAGTTTATATAGTTCCATACGTAAAACTTGTGGTAACCATATTTAACAGTTTGCTAAACCATGTTTTCTTTCTCTCTTTCCTATCCAAAATATATACATGCTTTGACTTATGATTGTTTAAAATCATTTAATGTACTAATAGTTAAAACAATAAACATAAACTTCATACTAATAAAAATTGTATTAAGCTAAGAAATTTCAAAAAGTTTGTAAATTTAGAATGTTAATTAAAATATATAATTCCCCTGCTGTTTTAGCCTGAGTAATTTACTGAAAGATAATTGAATTTATCCTTTAGGGTCTAAAACTTGTAGGTATTGTGAAATGCCTTATAATAATCATATAAAGTTACTATTGAAATACAATTTTATACATTACTATAGAGATGTAATTTTGAGGAAATTAGTAAGAAAATAATAATAGTCATACAAGTAATTATACATTAAAATGTACATACACTCAACATAGCATTTGCATGTCGTGGAGGCCATACTCGACTTGCTACGAGCGTATCCAATTTAGGAAAGTATGCCTCTTTCAAAGGCTCAGTTAGGCTCTGAAGACGCTTGACTCGACCTAATTTGTTGCAGAATCTTTCAAAATTGAATCTGTAAATACATCATGCATTAATTGATGTGCTCAATTATACCTTCTTAATTTTTGTTACAATACTGTGGCATGTTAGTCACTATAAAAATTATAATTTTTAATGATCCTGCAATTGATGATACTGTAATAATTTTTCATCTGTAATATGAATTAAGTGACTTATATATTTTTTTTTACCTGTAACTACTCCACAACCTACAGTATTTTTACTGATGTGGATATCACTTTAAAAGTAGTTTATTTGTACATCAAATGAGCAAATCGTTCACAATATCAGTTCAATATCAGTTCAATTGGTAACATATTTTATTAGCTAATTATGATTGTTAATACAGTATTACTTATTCAAAAATAATCTTATACTCACCGAGCAATAATTTGTTGATGCATATAATAGAAAAGTTCACCTCTTCTATTCTTATCAACTACTTCCCTGGGCCCATCAAATGGATAGACCAAATGCCAATGCCAGTGATGAAGATTAATTCCTACATCTTCTCTAAAATATGCAACTCGGTGCTCTTCTTCAAGATCAGATGCAGTATAATCCAGTGGCAACCTTAATGGAATCTGAAAAAATTAAAATAATAATATACAAATAAGTTTCCTTAACAAAAGGAATAATCACTTTTTTTTCATATGAAATACTTCTATTTATAAATATAAATGCAAAATCTAATTCTGTAATGTTATGTAAAAAGTTAGTCCAGAATGTAAGCTGTGTCAGTTGGAGAACCCCGCATATACAGGTCAACATCACAAGAATACATTTCCTGTGATAGCTGTTAAATATCTAAATGCATTAAATTACTGTGTGTTTTTAATATAAGAAAATGTTGTAGATATTTGTAATGAGAATATGGTGTTTGGTACTCATGTGTTACAAAATATTAATAAATTTATGAATAATTACTATTTCTTCAGTTTAAGAACCTTTATAATGATTGTATTATAACAGTGTGAATTTCTGCTTCAATTTCAAAGATTTAAAACTGCCTGTTTTGCATGCACTCGCTTCCACTAATGGTGTCACCTGGCTATCTATGCACTCAATGTTCCTTGGCAGAGAATATCTGTCTCAAATGAGAAATGAGCATTGCACAATATTCTATTTCACCTCTTCAACTCAACAAACTACCTTCTTTCTGCACTCACTTCAGCTTAGCATATACAATCAGGTACATGCCATGCTATAATACAAAGAGGCAGCACCATAAGAAGCAATATAAAAAAAAATTTGAAACATTCGATAATTAAAAGTCTTATGTTAAAGTAGTTTATATTTTCAAAACAAAAATAGTATTTGTAATTTTTTTTTGCAGTAATTAAAAAACAGAATCAAAAACTAATTTAAAGAAGACTTGCAAACGTATACTGGCATACAATTCTACATCATGATTGGCTTATTTAAAAAAATAACTTTATTTCAAATATGTATGAAGGGAAAATATTTTTGTGTTAGAAATGAGTTCAACTTAGTGTTAAGTTATTCTCCTTTCCAAATTAGACATTATTGGAAACTATGTGGATGGAATTATAAATGTAGCATATTATGTGTAGAGTCATTTGATGCAGAGTTTTTGTAACACTATTGCCATTGTGGGATTATTATTTTACATTATTCTAGTAAAAATTGTTGTTGTCACACATAACATAAAAAATCATGAGTCACTACTGGAGAATGTTGTAAATTATAAGTGAATGTAAAAATTGTGTTACCTTTGTATTGTCAGAATCAAATACAGAAGCCTCTTCACGGGCTCGTGATAGCAGCCCATCTCCAAAAAATTTACCAGGAAATACTTCTGTCAGAGGTGGAATAGGTAAGTCACGAGTGTCTGGACGATGTAAAATAGCCACTGACAGGGCATATATAAACAAATATTGGTTTAGGTTTTCTTTACAAAAGGCAACAGCTGAACGAAAGTCTTCTATTGTTCTCATTCCTAAAACATACCATTATAATTATTATAAATATTTCAATGTTTATCTTTAGTAATATTAATGGAAATATAAAAAGTGGAATGAAGTTTTTAAATAAATTAGTTTTAGAATGTACCATACCTATTAAAACTTCAATTACCCTTCCTGCCAATCGTCTGTGATATGGAATAAAAGTAGAAAAATTCTCTCTTTTTCCCAATCGCATTGGTTCACTGAGATCTGGAAGGTCGATCTTTTTAATTTCAACATTTTCCTTCACTGTTCCAAATCTGCTTGGTAATTCTTCAACTACTGTTTTGCTTCTTTGTGACTATAAATCAATTAGCATGTTAGTATAAAATTTATATAATTTGATTGCTCAGTTCTTACATATTGTGAATAATTAAAAACAAGAGTATGGATAGTATTTACTGATTAGTTTCCACCAACAACAATATTGTGCCTCATCATATTTGAGTGATTTAAAAAGTGTAATTGATGCAAAATTACACAACATTAAATTATAATATTAATATATATTTAACATCTGATGTTAAATTGTAAGAACATTGGCCTTGATTACAAACTATAATGTATTGAGAAGTTTTAATGTGTAAAGTTGTGTTATGTTTCAACCTGACTGTCAATCACAGGTTGAGTACAAATAGTTTGCCCTCAACCTGTGTTCAGAAAAAATCTTAAGACAACTCAAAGTATAACACAACTTTATGTATCAAATTTTTTTAATATACTATAGTCTGTAATCAAGTTCAATGTTTTTACAATTAAGTTAGAATATAAGCACCACCAAGATAATGACCAACAAGTATAATGTTATCCACTTTACAACTTAAAAAAATCTTCACAAAGTTATTGAATTTTTAGTATATAATATTATTAGTTCATTATAAATGTCCTAATTTATTACCAAGTAGTCAGGAGGATATGAAAACCGAATGTCATCATTGTTTCCTTTTGGGAACCAGCCTGGTTCTTTTGGTCTGTAATAAAAGAACAGAACACTCTCTGCTACTGATGTTTGTTTTGCCATTATTAGACTAAAATGAATTCTGAAATAAACCATTCACAGAAGGATTATTAATGTAATATGTATTGGTAAAAATCACAGAGATCATCTGCGGTTTAGTACTTTAGTCAACATTATAAACATGTCCCACAATAGATGATTATATAGTTTAGAACTGGGGTTAGTATATGAGGCACTGATTTTTAACACACTGAGAGGATACACTATTTTCTTTAAGAACATGTATTTCACCCACTTATATAACACAGCATTTAGTGTTTTTGATGTTCAAATCACCAATAAACAAATTACTTCATTTATATACATATATTAATCTAGATTTTTGTAGTAGGCAAAATGAAAGTAGTTATTAAAGTAAAATTTGAACTGACAATACTTTTACTTACATGTAATGCACTTACATAGCAATATGTCAGAGAAAAACTTGTTAAAATTAACATTTTTAATTCCAAAAAATAAGAAAATTTAACTTGGTATGTATCTAACACGACTTTCATGACATTTATTATAAATGTCAAGAGAAATAAAATCTTCCAGTAAATAAATATTTCTTCCAAACTAAGAATGTTGAAAAAATTATAAAATTAAAAATTAAGGTTATTAATCTATTACATTAAGTACCTCATCTCTTGTGTCTAATAATATGCTACATTTATTGAAACTAGTATCTGACTTAAAGTATTGAAGTTGTACAAAATGTTTTTAACACAAAATCCTTGAATACATTGTTAAAACTAGAATTTGTAAATCATAGAAATTATAAAATAGTTAAGTACATTACAATTCTATTAGTAGATAGTATTCATATTACTACATTTTTAATAAAAACCATATAATTTTAAATAAATTATTAGAAACTTAGTTACAATCTATTACAGTCACAATGTTTTAATCAACTTATAAAAGTTAAAAAAGTATCCTTTTTTCTAAAATGATATTTGTATAATTACTCATGTAAGTAAAAGAAAACAAAAATGAATGTTCAAAAACTAAAATTAATTGAATTTGATTATTAAAATATTTCTGTTTCAATACAAAGTTGATAACAGAATTCTAAATTAAATTCATGTATATAGTATAGAAATTTTACCTTCAATCAGACATGACAAGATGAAATGACATGCTGAGCCAGAATATATATGTAGTTGGTGGGAAATATTTCTCAATAGGTGTCTGATGCAAACAGGACATGTTGCTTCAGTTTCCTCTGATAATTCATTTTGCATATCAGAATAACAGTGTATAAATTTCTTCCTATATTTAGAACAGCAAAACTGAAAAAGATATATATGTCAAATAGATTATAATATAGATTAAAATACCAAAGATTTTTAACTTTTTTGAATGGTTTCTTACAAAAGTTTTATTGTTTCTATGTTCTATATTAATATGCAATACATTATGTGAAACAGTATGTGAAAAACTTTGTCCTACAATTAAATAATGGCATATGTCAGACACTATTAAAAAATTAAGTAATTTAACTCTTATTAAGAGTTACATGGTATTTTTTTTTTAAAAAAAACTATTCTTGTAATACTTTTTATTTGAATTGTTTTCCCAATTTGTATTTATAAATTACAGTTATTTGTTTTTTCTTGAAATTCACACTTTCCAAGTTGGTCCTTTTTACAGTTCCCTTGTAATTAATCCATTAGCACCCTAGGTACATAAATTGATGTAATCATTCTATTGTATATCCAATAAATTTTTTAGCCAATATGACTCCCAATTTATATTTAATTCCTGTACTAATTTTTATTTTGGAACTTCAAGACTACAGCCAAATTGCATGTGATAAAAGAAAATTCTAGCAAGTTTCAGGTTTTTACATTATACGATTTCCAGAACACTTTATTGCTGTATACAATTTTGGAATATTTAGTCTGAATTCATAGCCAATCTTGAAATATTGAGTCTATTCTTGAAGATTTACTACTTCCTTGCAAAGTAGGGTGTTAAAATTATTTTATGTAGGAATAAAAGTATTAGTGTCATTGTAATGTTAAGAGAAATGAATTGGCTGTGTTTAATATTTTTGTATACATGTATCAATAAGTTGTTACCATCCTATTTTAATAAAACGTATATGGGGAAGACTGGCATCTCTGAATTTTATGAATGTAAACAGAAAGGTAATAAATAACTTATTTATCTAATAATTATCAAAATAGACTGATACTTATTTCATTTAATTTTTAAATATTAGAATTACTTGTAAGGTTGAGGTTTGGGCTGAAATTTATTATTGAATTTGTTTTATGTTACAATAATGTGGAAAATATTGAGAAAATGTTTATATATGTAATAAATATTCCAGATACATGGTTGAATCTTGTAAGTGCCAATGAGTATGCAAACTCGGTGAGATTCATTTTAAAACCCATAGAAATTGTGTTGTCATTACACAATAATTTTCTCAGCCTTGTATTTAGGGAAATGTAATGAATCAATAGTCCTCAAGACCCTGTTGTGTGAACATCTTCCCAATTTAGAGCGGAGTTTCCCAATGTGGAACCCACGCCCCACGGTGGGAAGGGGTGGGGGGGCAATTTGAATTTTCAGGGGGCAGTTCTAAAACTAGCTCATCTATAATCTAAAACTGATAGCTGTGATTTAATTTAGATGAAAGGAAAGATTGTTGGTATATTAATTTGAAATAAGCATTTGGTAAGTTTGGTCCTTTCCATAGAGCAACACTTGAGAGATTGGAGTAATATAAACTACGATGTACTTGGAGAGTATTTTTTACTATGAGTAGTGAAGGAGTAGTATGTACTGTATTGCTATGGCATGCACTAAGTGATTGTCTACTGTAGTCTAGCATAATGACAGAAGGTTTGTGGACACACAATTATATCAAAAGAAAATGTTTATTTTAATTGTATTGAGTGGTTCTCGGAGCGTGGCGAACATGGATACTCAAAAACTGTGAAAAAAAATGAATATTCTGGAGAGGGGGAAGCAGATAAAAGTTATTTGGACAGGAGACCTCAAAGGGAGACGGACGTGGAGTCGGGTGCCAGAGTGCAAGAGGGAAGGATGTTGGAGTGTGGTGCCAGAATCTGAACGAGAAAGCCATAGGAGTTGAAATGTAGACCGCAAAGGAGGAGGACGTGGAGGCGGTCATAAATATTCGGTCAAATTGAATGGTGGCCGTGCCTAAAAATAAAATAAACATTTTAGTCCATGCAAGCAGTCAGGAGTCGGGATATCAAAAAAGGATAAAGTGAACGTGTCGGTGAAGCATGTGTAAAAGTCTGTGCACAGAAGGGCATTGTAGAGTAAAGTGCATTCCTGAAAAACACAAATAAAATTGTAAGTAGACATTCAGTAATAAATTCTGTAAATTGTTAAATAAAGGTAATGAGTCAGATTTCGTTTTCATTTTATTTAATTGCATTGTTTAAATTGTAAATTTTAGTTTTCCGTTTCCTTATCAACCCAGTAAAGACCCTGGGGTACAGAGTCTGATTTATAAAATGTAACTGGATTATTAGTGTAATTTAATTGTTGAGGTAAAAGGATATAAAAAATATACAGAGATTTTCTTGAGTTGTATTCTAGATTAATAAAATTGTTTTGTTTATAAAATTTATTAATTTGTTTAATTTAAATTCCTATAATCATAATTATCTATAGTTTGGGCATTCAATGTGAGCAAATTAATTAATTTTCAAGTTTCAAAATAAATTTAAAAAATAATTAACAACAAAACAGGGTTATTACAATATATATATATATATATATATGTTATGAAGAATAACTTCAGGCAGTGGAAGCAGCGCGTGCCCAACCATTGTCCGCTGGCCTCAGAGGGCCGCGGGGGAACAAATTGAAAGATATGGGCCGGCTGAAAGGGAATTTGCTGACTATTTGTGCACGTGCGCCAGAACTGCGCTAAGATGCCAAGGGAAGCCTTCCTTTTTTTTGCATCGTGTGAGGGGGCGGAGTAGAGATATATACTCCTCACCCGAGAGACTTTGGACTTTCTTGAAATTAGGAAAGGATCGGGAGAGGCTGAAGAATTAGCAGCCCTGTGAACCAACAGGAGGAATTGTGAAAGTGCTTATGCAAGGTTGGAGACCAGTAAAGTGCTTTCGTTATTAAATCTTTGGAAAAAAAGGAAAATTTGTATTGTGGCAAATATTTTAGAAGTTCTATATTGTTAAGCGGTGTTTTTGCAATAATCGGCAACAATTACGTATATCAAGAATTTATTTTTTATTTAAAGTATTAATTATTAATATATTAATATTAATTTTAATTGTTGTTTGTTCGGGGCTATTATTGAATTATTGAATAACTTGTGTTCGAAGGTCATGGTATATAAAAATGGCAAGAGTATATTTTAAAGCTGATTTGCCACAAGGAGGGAGACAGTTAGTTGGAAACAGAAGACACCTCATGGTGAGTAAAAATGCAGTCAATATCTGAAAATATCAAAATTGTAGGTTTGATCAAATAGAAATAAAATGAAAAGGTAATATAGCGACTATAGTACAAATAATATTAAATTAAATGATAATACCTTTGAACGTGTACAGGATTTCACATATTTAGGCTCAAAACTTAACAGTGAAAATAATGTGGGAAGTGAAATAAAAAAACGTATCATCAATGGTAACAGAACGTACTACATGTATGGAAAATTAATGAAATCAAATATATTAAATAGGGAATTGAAGTTAAAAATTTACAAAACACTTATAAGACCTGTAGTGATATACGGTTGTGAAACGTGGACCCTTAATAATAATGACTCAGAATATTTGAACGCAAGATACTCAGAAGAATATACGGACCTGTATGTACGAATGGAGAATTAGAACAAACGGAGAACTAGAGCAGCTCATAAATAACGAGGACATTGTTAGGTTTATGAAGAGCAGAAGGTTGGCCTGGATGGGACACGTACTTACGATGGATGAAAGCAGACACGTAGACGGATTATGGACTGGAAGCCAGTTGGGAGGAGGAAAAGGGGGAGACCCCGGACAAGATGGGTAGATGACATCGAGAAGCATATACTAACCATGAAAGTATGAGGATGGCGGAGACTGACACAGGAGAGGGCGGAATGGAAGAAAATTGTTAATAAGGCCAAAACTCACATTGGGTTATAGTGCCAGTAAAAGAAAAGGAAGAATATAGTGACTTTGAAAGGAGACCTGTTATAAATGCAAACTGGCGTTGGGGAATGACGAAAGGACATAGATGCTCAAATAAATGAGATAAAATGCGAAATATCTTAAATTCTTTGGGGTGAAAGAAAAAATCAAAAAGAACTAGATATTTATTACGCAATATTAAAATATTGTACCGTCTGTCGGTGATTTTCGCAATAATGGTTAAGTTCAGCCAAACAGTGAGCATCGTACTACAGTTAGGAGATTCTGATTAAAAAGTTCACAATTTACTTAAAGAGATGGCTACAAATAAAATTCGAAAGAAATTTATTTAATGTATAGATCTGTATTAGATTTTAATGTAGTAATTAGTAATTAAGACATTGTTATAATTGGAAAGTTGGATTGTAGAAGACTCATTATTAATGGATAAAGCGGACACCGCAACAAGGCGGCAACGCAAAGAATGTATTGATGTCAATCGGTTGAGGAGCTACGCGCTCAAAATCTACGAGACGAGGAAGTTCAGTTGGGCAGCGGACAGAAAACAGTTCGAAAGCAATCTTGGGTCAGGCATAGAACAGCGAGCTGTAAAGACCAAAACTTTATATATTATAAAAAGTTTTGCAGTTGGGCAGCAGACGGCAAATAGAACAGTCTGATAGCAGTTACAAACATTCTCTAAAATATTGAAATATTAAAGCAATCTTCAGTCAGGAAGGAGAGAGTGAAATTAACGTCGTAATCGGTGGCCGAGCGTAAATTACAAACCAAGGAAGTACCTTTCCAACTACACGAGATCTGCAGATCCAGGTTGCAGCAAAGCATCGAGAATCTACTAATGTTTGTTAGACCAACTAACGAACTACGCCAATTAGAATTTGTTGAAATTTAAAGCCTGTGAATACTAGAATCAGTGATATCCCCAAATCGAGTGCACGAAAAACCTAAAACGAGACCTGGGCGGCCGTAAGTAGAAAAACTTTAAAATCATATTGTAAACCACTTTTAAAAGATATGTCAGATAGTTCTTTAATTATTTAGTTCTTTAATAATAATTATTTAATTTTTACATTTAAATTCAACCAAGTTCGTCTATGTTTCAGACGCATTAACTTCAATAAAAGCTAAATGTAATTTGATTGTATAAAATTCAGCCATTTATCAAACCCAGATAAAGACCCTGAGATCCCAAATATTATTGTGTATTTAAAATTGATAATAAATGTTGTGTTAATTGTTTCACTTAACAATCTTTTTTATTTTGAAAAACGCTTTTATATTTAATTATTAAAGTATAGATCTGTATTAGATTTTACAAGCTTTGTGGAATATTAATTGCGATGCGTATAGTAACAGAATTTAAAAACTCACTTCCTTGTTGGAAAACAATACGTGGAAGTATTCCACCCAAAGGGAAAGCTGTGCTAAACAATAGATGGGTCTTGTCGGTTAAATTAAAGGCAAATGGTGACATCGATAGATTCAAGGTGCGTTTGGTGTGTAGAGGATTTGAACAGAAAGTAGGCATAGATTTCGATAAACTGTTTTCACCAGTTGCCAGACATTAGATGGTTCGTGCAATGCTCAGTGTGTCTGCTACAAAGAGGCTATATTTACTACAATTTGATGTAAGGACTGAGTTCCATTACAGGCAACTAGATTGGACGATTTTTATGAAACGTCCTGAAGGCTACAATGATGGATCAGGTCGTGTTTGCCAACTCATCACGAGCCTGTATGATCTGAAGCAGGCTCCTCGCTGCTGAAATGCCCGTTTTGGACAGTTCATGAGAGCACAGGGTTTCAAGCAAAGTGAAGAAGATCCATTTATATTTCAACGTGATAGCAACAATAGACTACTAGTAGTTATAGTGTATGTTGATGATGGCCTCGTTGCTGGGTCAGACATGGTCAACTGATTTCTAGTCTCTAGCAATAATTCCAAATTAAAACTGGCCCCCTTGAATTCTTTCTTTGCATGCAAGGCCAGGAATTGTCAACAGGTATCTTCATCAGCCAAGAAGGTTACTGTATACGTGTACTTGAACGTTTTAGAATGAACGAATCCAAACTAGTAACAAGTCCGTATGACCACCTGGAGGCAACTGAAGGAAGTCAACCTGTTCACAGTCGAGTGCTATATCGGAAGGCTGGTGGCTCACTCCAATATCTTAATGTTGTTCACTCTACTAAGAGGAACTCCAGTCTTAAGAGCAAGCCGACTTCAAACATCAGTAGCATTGTCTACAACTGAGGCTGTCGCTGCGAGTGAAGCTGCTAAAGACATAATTTGGTTTCGTCGGCTGTTAGCTAAGATTCCTGGTGTGTCCGCAAATTGTTCAACCGTACTTATTGTAGACAATTAAAGTGCCATACAGCTAATAAGAAATAGTGCGTTTCACAAAAGATCAAAGCACATTGATGTACGACATAATTTCATTCGTGAAGATGTAGAGTGTCAAAATGTGTGTAGACTATGTTGAAAGTGAAAAACATATGGCTGATAACTTTACAAAACCATTGAAATGTTTTATGCTTTGAACAGATCCATAAAGTTATCAATGTTTTGAATAATAGTCACAAATAAGCCTTTATGTATTGTGGACGGTGTAAAACTGCAGGGGGTACTGTTGGAACAATTTAATCCATCTACCTTTTTGTAATTTAATGTGTTTAGATAATGTATTATCTTGTATATAATCTTAGGTTATGTTACGCCTTTTTCTTTATGTACTCATGGATCTTTATGTTGTTATTGTATGTTTTACTTTGTCACCTTTCAGTTAGAAATACATACTCTTTGAGTGAACTAGTGTGTGCTTCTTATATCGTGTTTTATAAGTCACATCGTTGCTCCTAAATATCAATTCACAACACCACAAGTCTGCTTTTAGGACATGAAATTATTAAAAAACAAATACAGAAGCACAATGACTGGCAATCACCTCGACACTTTATAAATGCGAAAGTAGCTCCCGGAGAGCAAGTTTGGCGACCCCCAGTCTAGGGCACCGTAGCAATATATTATACAGCATTATTGGCGATAATATTGATCGTATAGGTTTAGATTTATTATTCATTCCATTAGTCCTCGGTCGGGGAAATAGGATACGTCAATAAAATATTACAAGAAAATAAAATATTACAATTACAAAGTTTAAAAAACAAACATTGTACTTAAAAAAAATATAATTAATAACAACGTCAAAGATATTAATATAACAGTAATTAAATAAATGATAATCTTCAATTTTCATTCGGCGGAGTTTCCAGCAGGAAATCTTACTTGGATTCCCGTCGAACATGAAAGAAAATAAGTCGGCAGTTAAATTCTACGATATTATAATCGTAAAATAATAGCATGACTTGAAAGGATACCAGTCAACTATTTTATTAAAGAGGATCTAATCTGTCCTTCCTGACTACGAACTCTTTTGGCTAGTAATATGCTCCAGTAATTAATAAAGATATACAACTCTTTATAAATGAATTTTGTTTAGTTATTTTTCGTCCGGAAGACTATTATATAGATTAATCACGGAATATCGAATGCTTGATTCAAAAAGGCTTAGGCGCACCCAATATGATTCGTACGGCCCGCTTTTGAAGTTTAAAAGTTTGCAACGCGCGATGTGAACGACTCCAGTTTGCTATGGCGTAAGACATGACAGAATGAAAATATGCATGATTTACCATTTTAGATAAAGATGTATCACTTTCCCGAGCTAATACTCTTAATGTGAAGCAAATTTTGCTAAGTTTTCCAGAGAGTTTATTTATATGTGGTTCCATTTCAATTTATCGTCAATCAACAGACCAAGAAAAGGTTCGTGCTCAGAATTTTTTTCCGAGTTTACACTGTTTGTGTTTGAAGTGAAGATAACGATTTTAGTTTTCTCTAGATTAAGATAAAATTTGTTTGCAGTGACCCACAGATTGAAACGGCTCATCACAACCTCTACTTTCTCACGCAACGTTTCCAAGTCACTGTCCGTGATTACCAAATTTGTGTCGTCAGCGTCAAGGACTCATTTTAAGGGATCTAAATAATTCGGTAAATCGTTAATGTATATGATGAAATGTAAGGGTTCCAAGCTTGAGTCCTGAGTGAACCGCAATAAAGGATTATTTTATTATTGGGCTGGGTTTTTACGTTAAATCAAAAAATATTGACCATTAAATAAATTTTATATAAGTTTATTAAAGTTGAGCATGAAAAACTCTTATTTCAGGCACCTGTGGAAGAGATTAGCTGCCCGTTATCAAATACGTACTGCTATTTCTGTGTTTTGCTCGTCTGCTGTAGCTCTCGTAATAAACGTACTGACGCCTCCGAATCTCCCAGCTGGCAGAACGGGTTAACTGCAGCGACGACCTAGTCAGGATCACTGCATGGAGTCGACTCAGGGGTTGACCACTGGCCAAGGCGTCGTCATCCGGGATTATTTTGCGACGTACTGGCTAAGGCGTCGACCTCTTGGATTTTATTGCAACGTCTCGTGCTGCCCATTTGTGTACTGGAAGACGTAGCACGTAATTCGCGCTCCTCACAGCTTTTGTGCTTCGTGACCTTTTTTCATTATGCAACCGCACTATGAGCGGAGTTCATCACTAACAACTGTCCCTCAGTAGCGCATCGACCACACTGACTCATTTTATTACGAGTGGTGCAGGTCTGTTAAATTCAAACGTGCGCCATATTGCCAATCTCTGCCGTCGTACTTTAAGAAGCTTCCCATATCTTGCACATAAACATCGTGAATACACTTCCACTCATTTCGTTTTCATATTTAAGTATCCTCCATTATTGCCTCCCATTCTTGTTACTTTTTTCATTATTAGAAAACTTGGTCGAATATGTCATTGTTTCACTGATTATTCCATTGTTACAAGAGTTATAACACGAAGCTGCAGTTCTGTTGTCAACAATGGCCAACAACTCAGTCATGTTGAGGCCTGCAATCGAGACAGGACACGAAAATTATTTGGATGGAAATATTTATCTCCTCCACACACACGCACACCTCGTCCAACATTTCACAGAAAACATCTGGCATCCGTCCTCCAATGCACGATTTCGAGTTCTCCTAACTACAGCAGACAACACTTCCGAAGACAAAGCAAATTAAAACCAAAATACACGCGTTACATGTTTACAATTGTGACATACTCATTTCAATTCGAATTTACAATCGCAGCTTTTTTGGCGCTTATTTTGCAAGTAAGATCGCAATCAAGAAAGGGAACTCCTCTGATCCAATAGAAATATAATTTTCGGAGTAAAATATCATGATCTACTAAATCCAATGTTTTGGAAAGTCCAACAAAAATCCCAGCCACTTTAAGTCTTTAGTCGAGTGCGTCATGAATACTTTGAACGAAATCGTATGAAGCCGTGTTGGTGGATTTACTTTTAATAAAGCCATTCATGGATGTGGAAACAATTTTAAAGTTTGTGAGAAAAGTTGCAGTTCTCGTGTGTACTGCTTCCTCAAGAACTTAGGAGAATATTGGCAAGAGGCAAATAGGGCGATAATTGGAGACATCTGTTGTAGAATCCTTTTTGTACAATGGTATAACTTTTGCGACTTTTAGAGCATCCGGAAATATATGAGAGGAAAAGCACAAGTTAAATATGAACTGCATTGGAATTGAAATTTCTTTCAGCAGTGTTTAATAACCTTATCGCAGACTTCATATATTTCACATGCATTTGAAGATTTTAATTTTTTTATTATGCTAATGAACTCATTTTTGTTGATCGGGAGTAAAAATGAAGACTTATTAACCGGTTCTGGATTCACGTAGCAGTTCACAAAAGTTGGACGAGTTACGTTTCTGTATACATGATTTATCTTACATATCTCGAGAAACGTTAATAAAATACCACTTAAATACACTTGCTGCTTTTTTTGTTTACAATTGGGTATTCGTGCTTTATAAGTTGTATATCGTTACGGCTTTTAGATTTACCCAAGATCTCGTTGATAACGTTCCAAGTCGCTTTTATTTTACTATCTGAATTAGCAATGTATTATGCATTACCTAGTTTTTTTAGCAGCAGTGATAACTTTCTTATCAATCTGTTTATACTTCAATTAAAAGTTTTTAAATTCAGCGCTTGTATTTATTTCTTTTAAGGCGACATATATTCACGTGATATTCTAATACCTTTAGTAATCCATGTATTTCGCTTTTGTGAACTTAGTTTTATTGGTGCAATATCGTCAACGACCGATAATTAATAAAGTTTTGAAACATGTTATTTGGGTCAGACTCATTTTCAGTATTTAGAAGAGTATTTCCATGAAGTTTCCCTTAGTTTCGCCTTGATTTTGTTCAAATTTAATTGACCAAGACGTCTCCCGCTTGTAGTTGTAATAGGTGTTTTACTATGGAGCAGTTAGGAATATATGTGCATAACTTGACGTCTTATGGTCTGATAGCGCAGAATTAATGGTAGATACTTTGGATTTGGTGAGGAGAAAGTCAATTAATGTTGAAGAACTAACTACCTACAATCCTAGTTTGGCTACTATTAGTGACAGGAAGTCAGTTACAGTAAAGAAGTTGTTCAGGACAAAGCCTTTTCCTCGTGTCCGTTAGAAAGTCAATATTGAAATCACCACGGATGATTATATCTTTTCCATCTTTATGAATTTTTGAAATGATAGACTCCAGAATGTCAAGGAACATATCTACATCACTATTGGGATTTCGATACATTTTTTACGCCTTTACGAGTTCCTAATTCAATTGAACTGCATTCGAAAACCTACTCTGTGCTATAAGACTGAAGATCTAATCTCACATTACAATTGGAGGAACATTTTTTTCTTACATAAATGCAAGAACCTCCATTTTTAAGTATACTGCTATTGAAGTTCGCTAGTCTTTTATAACCGGTAATTGTAAAATTTAAGCTTCCGGACTGGATTGACAATGTTCAGTTAGTGCTAATACGTTGACTGGAGTATTTTGCAACGATAAAAATGACTCGAGCTTTTTATTCCTAAGGCTTTGAATGTTTCGATTCATTATACAAAATTTTACATCTGAATTATCCAAAGATAAGCATTCTTTATTTTGTGATTGAAAATCTGAAATTGTTTGCTGGTTTCTGTGAGGGTTAACGACATGAAATCTAATCAGAAATATATTTTTACAAACTGTTTCTTGCTAGAATAGTTCATGTGAAGACCATGACCAGTGAAGTTATTACGTCTTAAATTATAAAATAAATTTGTAACATTTAAATTTTTAATTGTCTGTAAGTTATGTTGCTGAAGACGCCTATACTCGCTGGTTCTGTAGTTGGCAACTGGATCGTCAAATATCGGCGACAATTCGCTTACAATCACCTTCTTGCTGTTAAGTTTTGGAAGCACATCGTCGAGTTTAGACCAGTTTATGAGACTTCCACCACTAATGTCATTTGTACCGCCTACAATAATAACAGCATCGGTGTCCTTCGTTAAATCAGGCGCTTCCTTCACCATTTCAGGCAATGGAGCGCCTGGCTTGACAATACCACACACGACGAAATTCTCACCTAGTTCTTCTTCTTCTTTTATTGTCACTATAGCCCAATGTGAGTTTTGGCCTTCTTCCATTCCGCCCTCTCCTGTGTCAGTCTCCGCCATCCTCTTACTTTCATGGTTTTTTATATCCTTCTCGATGTCACCTACCCATCTTGTCCGGGGTCTCCCCCTTTCCTCCAGTCCATAATCCGTCTAGGTGTTCTGCTTTCATCCATCCTAAGTGCGTGTCCCATCCAGGCCAACCTTCTGCTCTTGATAAACCTAACAATGTCCTCGTTATTCATGAGCTGCTCTAGTTCTCTGTTTGTTCTAATTCTCCATTCGTACATACAGGTCCGTATATCCTACTCAGTATCTTGCGTTCAAATATTCTGAGTAAGTGCTTATCATTATTATTAAGGGTCCACGTTTCACAACCGTATATCACTACAGGTCTTATAAGTGTTCAATTCCCTATTTAACATCTTGGATTTCATTACATGTAGTAAGTTCTGTTACCATTGAAGATACGTTGTTTTATTTCACTTCCCACATTATTTTCACTGTTAAGTTTTAAGCCAAAATATGTGAAATCCTGTACTCGTTCAAAGGTGTAATCATAATTTAATATTATTTGTACTAGATTCTTTCTTTGTAACCATCATATATTTAGTTTTCTTTTAATTAATTATAAGCCCTCTTTCCTTAAGACAATGATCTATTGTGGCCATCGTTTGTCTTAATTCACCTATATTTCTAGAGATGATATCAATATCATCTGCATATGCAGATATCTGGACTAATTTTTGTTCCTATGTGTCCGGAGATATTAAACCTTTGTAGAGCCATTTCAAGAGACAGATTAAAAATCAAGGTGGACAAGGCATCTCCTTGCCTTACTCCGTTTACTACTTCAAACGGTTTTGGTTAGTTCACTGTCCACTCTCACCATTGCTCTGGATCCTTCCAAGGTAGCTCTGACCATTCTCACTAATTTGGGTAGTATCCCCAGGAGCAACATATCTTTAAACATTTGTTCTCTGTTTAGACTATCAAAGGCTTGTTGTAGATCAATAAATAGATTATGTATATCAATATTATATTCACAAGCCTTTTCATTAATTTGTCGTTAAGTATAAATGTTGTCAGTTGTAGGCCGGTTCACCCTTTTCCCCTCCGAAAAATTAGAAAGAACGGAGAGCGTCGGCCGAGAAACGTAGCGGAAGGCGAAGAACAAACATCAACAGCAGCAGCGATAGAAGTGTGAAGGAATGAGTTCATGAATGAGAGTGTGAATCAAACAGTTAGGTAGCCGTAAAGGCATTTATAATTGTTATGTATGAATGTTCTATCCAAATAATGACATTTTAGTAATGACAGAATATTAGTATGTTATAGGCATAATATATCTCGCCATCGCGGAGCAGATTCCACGAGGAAGGAACTCCGACTACTAGAAGAGGAGGCTGGACCTCCAGTTAGATGTCACCGCTGCTGGGTCTAAAAGCACTTTGATAGTCACCTATAATTTCTTCGGTATATTCCACCAACCTATTGAAAATTAGCCCTGATAGAATTTTACAAGTGACATTTATCAGGGTTATTGGTCTATAGTTAGAGCATAATAGTTTGTCCCCCTTTTTACATATTCTCACCTAGTTCACTTCGTAAAAGTTCATTGCAACCCCTGCAGTAAAACAATCTTATTATTACGCACTGTGTCACTTTTCCTTGGCTCTTTCTTTCCGTGGCATCGGAATGTTCTTCTTGGTCACTCAGAACAGAAAATCTATTGGATGTAGGCACTGGTTGTACTCGAGGCTGCATAACAGAATTAACCGCCGCTTCCTCTTGAATCTGAACATGCTTTCTTACAACTTCCCGTGGGCGGAGAGTTTCGACAAGTAGTCAAATTCGGCAATTTTATTTTCCCAAGATTTACAATTCGAATACGAAGTACTCTTTTCATTCTGCTCAAGTCTTTTTGAAAGCGTCTGGTTGTTGCCTGTAGTTGATAGTCCCATTGACTTCAGGCACTGCTTGAATTCCGCAACAGAAACCGTATCTGTAGGCACGGACATCTCTAGATTTTCCTGCAGCAGCTTCCTCAACACGTCCTTCCTTTACGACTGCTAACTGCACACTAAGGAGCTTTCCAATTGAGTGTCGATAATTATTGAGCTTCCGTTACATTAATTTTTGAAAAATTGCTCACAGCATTAAGCACTACCGAAAAGTATTTACATATACAATATTTGGAACCGAAGTTTGCGTGAACGTAAATCCTCAAATCTGGGTGTAAATTCTGTATTAAGAACATTGAACTTCAAGTTGAAGGTAACATAGAAAGGAGGCCAAATAAAATTAGTAATATACTGAATAACTTCTTCTTAAATGTTGTCAGTACAGAAGCAGGAGGTAACAGAAACCAATCCACATCTGTTACCAGTGGTATTTAAATTCCCTATACATGTATGAAACAACAATAGAAGAAGTATGCACTATTACAAATTCCTTCAAAAGTAAATGGACTAGTGGATGGAATGGAATAAACACTATCCTACTAAATAAGTGCAGGAATACTTTAGCTGAACCTCTAGTTCACCTTATAAACTCGTCAATTCAAAGTGAAACATTCCGTGACTGTCTAAAAATTGGTGTCGTAAGACCAGTATATAAAAAATCTAACACGACAGATATTAACAAATATAGACCAATAGCACTAACATCAATACTAGTTAAGGTTATTGAAAAAGTCCAACTCAAAATATGTTATATGTTCTTTACATTCAATAATGTCATCAAACCTAAACAAGATGGTTTCTAAACTGGGTTGTTGTGTCTCCATTACGTGCATAAATTTTAATAATTTAGCACAGAGGTTTTCTTGGTGAATCATGCAGTGAAATACGAACAGATTATGTCAATATTTCTCTTTGATAAATCTGATTTCATTTTAGCCACCACATATTCATTTCTGCTATCATCACTGAATCTCCAACAGTACTGACACCGATTAACTTTACCCACTACAGTCTAAAAATATTAACAATTTATTCATATTTTTTTTAGGGCAACAGGCTACTTGAGGGTAATCCACATTGGGCAACTCCCCTTTAATAGCATAGGAAGGGATTTGAAAGGGGGGATGTGGAAGGGTAGAGGAAGGTAGCCAAGGGTTAACAAGGGCCCCCGGGCTATATTTTAAGGATCCTCTTGGCATTCGCCTAAAGAAATGCAGGGAAAACTCTAGGAAAACCTGCATCAGGTAGGTCGGGCATTGGGTACTTGTCCCACGCCCTTCCGATAGCGGGAGAGGAGTTTGCTGTGGGGACGCAGCATTCCCTTCTGCGTGCCTCGACGAGTTTAGGAGGCAGCTGGCCGACTATTCCAATGGGAATAGCGAACAACTCTTACCGTATGCCCAAGGTCTGCGACCCCGGAACATACACCTCTCAAAACAGGCCAAGGTGCCTCGGCTTGTGGGAACCTTAGTTCAAAAACGGAGAGGAAAAGGCATACCCAAAGGTAGCCCCTTCGTATCTCTCCTAAAAGGTTCTGCCTGCGAGAGAACATCCCTCGCAGGTATTGCCTGCGAGAGAAGAGCCCTCGCAGGATTCTGCTCAATGGATCACCCTCATGTAGCCTGTTGCCCTAAAAAAAATGTTTTTCGTGGGAAGACCTGCGGGAGAATTCTCTCGCACGTAACCTGGGAGGGATATTTTCTCGCAGGTCGAACCTTTTAGGAGAGATACGAAGGGGCTACCTTTGGGGATGCCTTTTCATCTCCATTTTTGAACTAAGGTTCCCACAAGCCGAGGCACCTCGGCCTGTTTTGAGAGCTGTATGTTCCGGGGTCACAGACCTTGGGCATACGGTAAGAGTTGTCCGCTATTCCCATTGGAATAGTCGGCCAGCTGCCTCCTAAACTGGTCGAGGCACGGAGAAGGGAATGCTGCGTCCCCACAGCAAACTACTCTCCCGCTATCGGAAGGGCGTGGGACAAGTACCCAATTCCCGACCTACCTGATGCAGGTTTTTCTAGGGTTTTCCCTGCATTTCTTTAGGCGAATGCCGGGTAGGATCCTTAAACCATAGCCTGGGGGTCCTAGTAACCCTTGGCTACCTTCTCTACCCTTCCGCATCGATGTGCGAGAAAATCATCTGATGTTTAACATTTTGGTCAACTGCACGAATAAAAATGGCTAGTTTCACTGTATCAGTAACATCAGTTTCTTCGTCCAATGATATGGAAAATCTTCCTCAAGCGCTACTTTTATGTTTTCTGCCATGACACGTATTAGTCTTGTGACTGTGCGAACTTTTTTCTATACACAAGATATTTGCTACTTCTATTAAGCTCTGATAACGACTTCAAATGTTCCGCCAGTTTCTTCCTAACAACATAACTCGCTCCAACGATATCTTTAGCTTCTTCACTGCGTTTTAGTAAAAGTTTGTTTAGCGGCTAAATTCTTTTTTAACTTTTCGATTGTATCTTTTCTTATTTGCCCTGTTAAACTTCCATATTTTTTAAATCTTTGGTGGTACAATGTCTTTTTAAGTTATACTCTTTCAAAATCATGACGGCTTCATTACATATCAGACAAATTGCCTTGTCCTTATGAATAACAGACAAATATTCTTCGGTCCACTTCTCCGGGAAGTTCGACGTTCTTGATCAACCCATCTGTATTTATTACATGAGGGTCCGGACGTAGACTAGGACCAGAATTTTTATCAAATTTTTCAAAAAAGTTAAAATTTCTAATACAACTTCTGTTTAACGTTACTCGTACATGTCACTTTGTAACTGAACACAGAATTGAATTTTGTTTATCGAGGCTTCGAGTTAGCCGATAAAACTTCCTATAAGATCATGAACATCGATGCCGAGACCGAAATTTTGTTCGTGGTAATTTAGTATTTCTATATTTACTTGATAATAAGGAAGTTAACCAAATACAGACAAAAAGAAGTTAGAATGTAAATACCACACAACGTTTATGGAAACCTTGTTCCTTTCTTCAGGTGCAGAAAAACGCAAGAGTCTAGAGCGACACAATTGCACTAGTCAGTTGACAAAACTCAAAAGCTCATATTTACTTCAAGTAAATTCGTATTGTACCAAATTTTTAAAATTATTTTTAGGGTAACAGGCTACATGAGGGTAATACACATGGTGGCAACTCCCCTTAATAGCATAGGAAGGGATCTGAAAGGGAGGATGAGGAAAGGTAGAGGATGGTAGCCAGGGGTTAACTAGGGCCCCCGGGCTATACTTTAAGGATCCTACCCGACATTCGCCTAAAAGCAATGTAGGACAAACCCTAGAAAACCTGCATCAGGTAGGTCGGGCATTGGGTACTTGTCCCACGCTCTTCCAATAACGGACAGCAGCAGTGCAATTGAGACAACTGTGTGTGAGACAGACGGAATATTATGAGACGCTCAAGCCTGCGTTTTAGAACAAGTACTGGGACGGAGCGAGGCCAATCGAAGTATTATGAGATATGTTGATGGGAATTTTCAACCGTTGCGTGGTGAAACTATGAAGACAATCTTCGTGAAATTGGTGTCCCAAAATAAATATTCAGACACACCATTTGATTAAGTAGTTCTCATAAAAAAATTTTGAGCACAGACTTCAAACCGCATATTGCGAGACAGTCGTCTACGGCGAAAATTAACAGTTTTCAAGAGGCAATTTCTTTCTTAAATGTTTGCGAACGAATACAAGAAGAAGAAACTGCACAGGATACTCCCCAAAGACACCATTTTCAGCCAAGATCGCATGGGAGATTCGTGAGAGGAAATTGATTAAAAAAAATTAAGGTTTCGTTGATTGCATCATAGTCTTACGTAACAAAAACTGCAAAAAGATATATGTGTAAAATGTGAAAAACTTATCGTACAGACCTCAAGGTATTTTCTAACTTCCTGTTTATTAATACTGGAAGAAGATATCGCTCGCAAAAACAAGAAAAACAGGAAATATAAAGCCAACTATCTTCGTGACATTTCATACATAAAATTTATTTACTAATACAAGACATTCACACTTACTCACGTACTTATTAGCATCTCAATGTTTCATATTAGTTTATTGTAAGTAAATTGAAGATCATGCAATGCATAGCTAACACTTCTGAGTACTTTGAGATATATATGAATTTAAAGAAAAACTGTTTTGAATGTGTTTTTGGAACTGAAAATTTGTGGCAACAGTGTGGAATCATTAGTAGATATTATTGTCAGGTTTTCCATTACCTAGATCGGTTCAAGAATAACTAGCGCCCGCTCTAGGGGCCAGCAACTCGTCCGGTGCGCCAAAATTTAGGGTCTCCATTTGGGTAGTAAGATGAGAAAAATATAGATGTGTTGAATACCCAATTAATAGAAAATTTCACATATTGATGAAAATTATAATTTAATAAGAGACGAGGACTAGGGTTTATTAAATGGTTATAAACAATATAAGTTTTTGTATTATTTGGCATTAAATACTAAATTCCATTAATCTAATAAGCAAGTTGAAGCAAATATTTTGATCTGAACTTGATCTTTTACAAAACTGCAAAATATTTTTTAAGATCCTCGATTTGATTAGTCCTTTAATGAAACTATTATTGATTCAAAAGAAATTTCTGCCGAAATTGATGTGGAGGCTAATTTTGGATCAACAATAACGCGACACCACCTTAGAAGATAAAAAGATAGATTTTTTATTTTACAATCAATTAAGCAATAGGCCTGTATGCACTAAATTCTTAATAAATAACTTTTTACGTTCGACTACACAAACTTAATAGTTTGGCTATTTTGGTAGTTCAACATTAAATTTCTGATCAAAAAAATTTCAAAGATGTAAACTAGAAGATGTGCAAAACAGACTGCAGTTGATGTTACCGTTTTTATTTTCAAAATAATGCCATTTCGATTGTTTGTACATTATTACGGATTTTTAACAGCATTTAAAAATGTAAAAAACAGATATGTCTTCACTAATTTCTGCTGTTTTGTTGTGGAAATGTTATGTTTATTTCCAAATATGTGCTTTTATTAAAATATAAATAAAATTATTTGATTTTTATAAAAAAGCATGTCCTTTTATTTAATATACTGTAATGCCAATTAAACAGGCCATTAATTGTTTTTAATATAATTAAATTGTTAGCGGTACGAATACGTAAAGGCGAAAATGAAGGCGGGTTTTTCCTTTGTTCAACAATGGAGACCGCGAGGAGAACGAGTATGCGCTTGGAGAAAGACCAGTCTGGAATCGGCTATGTACGAGAAATGAAACTGTTAAACGGGGAGATATAATACAGTTCAGTTCACCTAGAGGAACAAACATTAAAGTCTGCAGATATAAAGTACGAATGGCGAGATCCTGTATTTCTACATGAAAGCAAGCAATTATTTTTGCGGAGAGATTTATATAATAATTTGCACACGGTGAAGCAAATGGTTGCTTCACGCTGATTGAACAATTATCGCATAGAGGAGACGGGAATCTACTAGCAGACCAAAGGGGGCGGCTCATCCGAGGTTCCAGATAGCAGAGAACGAGAATTTTAATCGTGTGTATTAAAATTTTCAATGAAGTGTAGAGTCTGTATAAAAATGGCCTTTTAGTGTGTTTTCAAGCTACAAGAGAGAGATCTGATACCAGACAGACATTCCGTGAGTGACAAAACTATTATACAAATTTTTAAACGATAATTAAAAAGGTAGAGTCAGATTTCGTTCAGTTTTCGTTTCATTTAGTTTTCTTCTATTTTCACTTATCCTCATATTGTTGTAGGTTAACTTTTATATTTGAATTGTTAATTGTCAGTTTATAAATTGCTTTTGTTCTAATTATCAAACCCAGTAGTGACCCTGAGATATAGAGATCCGACGTATTTGATCGTAATGATATAAGAACTGTATGTTTATAAATGCCACGAATTAATAAATAAAAATTAAAGTATTTGTTTTAACTGGATTGGATTCGGCGTGCATAATAGATCTTGTACATTGTAAATTTATCAACAATAATAATTTTTTTTTAAAGATTAATCATTATATATTCGACGTCTTCTACGTGTGGCTAATTATTCAAATTTTAATTAATTTTTTGTTAATTAAAGCCTTCCAGTTGATTATTACAATATATATATATATATATATATATATATATATATATATGTATTCTATTTTTCAGAATGTGATTTTAGTATATAGTATTTCTATCATTTTTAGTATTTAGTATTTCTATCATCATCTACTACATTCAGTATTCATCGCAGATGTCAGCAAGAGTCATATTCGTGTCTTGCTGAGTATTATTACGATGAGTTCGTCCATCTGCGATCCATTTCCTGCAAACTTTAGGCTGTTCGCAATAATTGCAAATAATGCATGAATTTAACATGAGAGCTTCTTGTTCAGTCAATCCACATTATTTGCTGCTCTAAGCTCTTTCGTATGCACGAAATTGATTTGTCAAATTGTCAACTGTTTGGTCACTATTATACATTGACATCCAGCTGGATTTAAAGGAAAAATATTCCTCTGGTAAGGTTTCAAGGATCTTGCAAATTAAAAATATATAACATTTCTGTTTTTCGTGTAGTGCCTCTGGGCATTTCTTGTCTAAGTTTAATCCACAAATTTTTCAATTCAGAAATATATGTTGCTATATCATCTTCCGGATTTGTACGAAAACTAAAAAAATTCATACAAAGATTATACATTTTATCTTCATATAGTATCGTCAAATAATTTGTGAAGTTCTAACCAAAATTCCCGACACTTGGTGCCACGCATAATTTTCTGCAAGGTTTCTTCCGACATATTTGCAGATAATATAAGTAAAGTAAATTTATCGGCTTTATTAAATGCGTCTAATGCATTTTTGTGCGTAGCAATTACATAGAGTGTTTCATTTCACACGAGTGGAGATAGTGCGACTAACCTGCGTTCAATAATGTCCAGTGCTACAGGAATTCCACGTAAATAAATACTTATTTTCCAATGTTATCCTTGTGGATTCCCTTATTCTATTGGATTTCACACGTGGTGAGATAACGTCAAAGCGAACTTAGTGCAGATTACTTTAAATAATTCGAAATTTCTTGCTGTTTTCAATTTTCTTTTTCACATACACACTTCACTGCGCAACTGGATCCGTAACCTGTGGGTATCTTGCTATAAAAACAACGATCTACAAATACTTCAACTTTAATTATGGTAGAATGGCACACAATTTAAACAACAACAGAACTGGTTTCAAGAAAAGAAAATGAAAAGAAAGAGAGCATTGTAACGCTACCAAGTTAGTTATTAAATAATAATAATGAAACCTAATTTACATCAACGGAAAGAAATACTGAAAAGACAAAAATATAGCAAGAAGAATTTCAAACAGTAATCAGCACAGCTGCAGAAAGGTGAGATAGCTTTCTGTCTATGACTGGGCTCATCCTAGTAGGTCGATGTCCACAAGGGTTGTTCAGAATCTCATGCCTATGCACTGAATGCCCTGAAGAAGAAGCCTGGCGTGCGGACGTGCTGCGTGCACTCGTTTATTGAATTCGTGTATTTTTTCTTGTTATTTGGGACTTTTTGTTCTTTACGGAACCGCCGTGTAACTGAATTTAAACATGTCAGCAATGGCTTCAACAAGCGTACATGCGGCGGAGTAACCCCACAAGCAGGTAGAAACGCTATGCGAATTTATTAAGCAACGCAATAATATTCTTCATGACATTTAGCGAATGACTATTTAAATTAGTATTCTGAGCACAAACTTTTTGACAATACAGTGAACCAAATGTGAGCAGTGGTGAAGCCAAAAACTCAGGAGAGCAGAGCACAAAATTTTCCAGAATGACTTCACTGTCATTTGTGCGAAGGCTCGGGTGATGTTAAACACCAGACCGGAAGTTACATATTTCCAGCCCAAAGGCAACCAATACATATTATTTCAAACAGAAGAAGATGAGATTCCTTCAGCTCAACCACCTCCACAGACTGTACGTGAGCAAAAGATCGATGTAGCGATTCTGTGCGAGCAGTACAGGAATGTGAAAATGTCAAGGGTATGGTCATCGGATCTCTCCGGGCGTGCAGAAATTTGGACCTGCGGAAACATTTCATCCAAGAAAGTCCACAGACATTGAAAAAGGTATTCGTTTGGACTAAGGTGGGGGGCTACAAAGTCTATATACCACCTCGTGCCCCGCACGATGAGTTCGAAGCGTTGCTTACAAAACTTTCGGACGATCTGCGAAATTATAGCAGGAAACTTCAATGCTTGGTCAACAGAATCAGGTAGTGGAGAAACTAATAGGCAAGGCGAGACTCTCATAGACTTCTCCGCTTCATAAAGTGTTGCGCTTCTTAACAGCAGTTCAACCCCTACTTTAATCAGACACGGAAATACATTCATCATTCGTGAATGTTTGACTCCAGGGAACACTTCATGGTTAGTGAAGTAATCTGTATACATACAGTGTTCAGTAAGCCATTATTTTTGAAACCAAAGTCTCTGGTGACATAAATACTAAAATAAAAGCTTAAACAACGACGTGGAACGTTAAGTCATTTGACCGCGATTCCTTCATCGCTAAGATGGAGGAAGACATCACACAGAGAGGATCTCATGAGAGAACATGACGTCTCAATTAATGGCGATCATTACATGAGATGCGTCTTGCGTCTATGACAAGGCGCTAGAAAGAGAAACGGCAATAGCCTGTTCACTGTGGGAACGATGAGACCGCGGAGCTCAGAGGAAAAGTTTCACCGTACTAGAAGACTGGCGCAACGATCGAACCACGATGGCCTGGAACAGCAATATCGAGATGCAAGATGTGCTTTGCGAAAATAAGTCAAAGCTATCAAACGCCGTGGATAGGTGGAACTTTGCAATGTGGTCGACGACATTCTGTAGGGGAGGCAAGATCGGCATGAGTGAGCTTAAGAGTGGCACAATGTTGCCTCCGACCTGCCCCGAGTTACTCAGTAGAATAGTAGCTACGCTGTTCCTGTTGCAGCCCAATTCAACGCTAAATATGGATTCTCGTACCAACCAGATTGATATTCCTTTATTACGAGAGAGGAACTGTTAAAGGTCGGTAAGATTCAAAGGCCCCAGGCTAAGGCGGCGTACCGAACGTTTTCCTCAAAGCCGACACCAACGCTAGACCAGAACTATTCCTGACACGTTATAACGCCTGAATCCGATGTAAACTATTCCCGATACAATGTAAACAGAAGTGACTAGTTCTACTGCCGTCGCCTAACGATCCATCTTGGTATCGACACTATAGGCAAAGTTTTGGAAATAATCATCCACTGAAGGTTAGAAGTATTCAGAGGAGGAGGACAAGGACTCTGGAAAAACCAGTACGGCTTTCGAAAGGAGAGATCAACAGTCAAAGCCATTTGAGTTGTAGTCCATAATGCTGGAAAGGCTATCGAAGGCAACCGTTGATAGGGAGGATCCAAGAAGAACTGTGATACAAAATAGTTAAGTGTGGATGAGAATGGTGTTTTGTGTTGTGAGGTCACCCTTGGGCAGGTGGGAAGTATTGTGTGAAGTTTTTTTGTATCTGGGTAGGATTTCCTTTCCCCAGTCCGAGAAAATATAGCCAGTTTTATTAGGTGTAGCATGGTAGCTCATTTGTTAGATCGTATCCATACAGAGTAAAAGTACCTGGGTTCAATTATCTATTATGCCCTGCTGAATATTTTCAGTCTTTACTTCTTCTTCCTTTCCTCTCTATATCTTGAACATATGCTTACTTTTAGCATATTACTTGCCTAAAGCATATGCTTTCTTCAGAGTGTCTTCCCAAACTTTATCCGATATTTCTATCTTTCCTCACTATCCAATTAGAGAAATGTCTTGGCTTATCTGAAATTGAAGCTTGGCTTTCCCACTCAGGACACAAGGAAGTTATTCAAATTTTGAAGTCTGCACATGGGATGTAACTTCTTTCTCCTGAGGAAACAGGAAAATTGCTACCAAATTTTGAAGCACTTCCTTCTTTCCTGAGTTGCATAAGTATGTGGGTAGGCAGATGGTTAACAGTTGCTTGAAGTGTTGTCCTGGATGCTGCTCTCCATGGAGTCCATGGGAAGACAACATGGCGTGGTGACTACCCTTAAAACTTGTTGCAGTGCTTCTAATACCACATATGTGGGCAGCAGACTCACTGCTTCCAGTAGTCATATGTGGGAGTTTCATGAGCAGCTACAAACTATTATTAGTTTTAGTTGAAGCACATGGCGAAGGAGTAGAATGATATAGGGCAGATGGTTCTCTCCAAAGTCTATTTCAAAAATAGCTTTCCTGTCCTGTGAGGAGGTAATGGAGACTGGCTCAGGGTGGTTGTCCAGCCGTCAAGATTGTAGAAGTTGTTGGTGACCCCAGCACTAACTCCATCCTTGGCAGCTAAGGTGTCAAGGGATGGGGACTTGGCTAACTTGAGAACTAATTTAGGGTCATTGGAACGAGCGTACAAGTTTCAAGGCCTTTGGACAAGTGCAACTTCACCCTACAGGGTACAGGGCATATACTTAGTGATAACAGAGAAATGATCCTGGATTTTAGGCCTTCCTTTGGTGACCTTGGGGTGTGTCATGGAGTTGGTATATCCTCCAGGGTCCTGAAAAAGCCCAGCTGGGCTTGTCCACATCCCAGTCTGAAACACATTGGAATCAGACTCATGGAGGTAATGGTTTCATGGGCACACTTTCTCTTCCATCCTCCACTGGATGCAGGAGCAAGCCTGCTTTGATTTTTACAACTAGGTATCCGCTTCTCCTAGGAAGTCTTTTAAAAAAAGGCTGCATGGAAGTAATCAACATCATATCCTAAGTGTTAACACTGAGCAGGTAAGCCATCACATTTCTCTCTTTCTTTTCATACAAATTATTTTGACAATGCCAGAACAACATGCAGTCTTGTCCTGTCCTGGATAAGCAGGCTTAGTTCGTTGACAGTTTGACATTTTCAATATTACCTAGACTGTCTAGCTGAGTTACATTATATTATAATTATGAGTTGTTCTTGGAAATGGATTTTACTATCTTTTGTTAAAGTAAAGTTTAATTGAAGTATTTAAAATTTAAATAAGGGAAAGTGTTAAAGTAAAGGTTAATTGAAGTATTTAAAATTTAAATAAGGGAAACTGTTAAAGTAAAGTTTAATTGAAGTATTTAAATTATAAATACTATTCACCAAAGAAGTTATATATTTCTAATACTTCATTGGGTAAAATTGGTTTAATATCTGCTTTGTACAATGTTCCATTTGTTTGATGTGTTCCGTGTAGTAGTATTTTTCCATTGATTTCAAGCCAGCACTCTGTTACTGTTGACCTGAATTCACTATGGGAATTTTTATCTTGAGCATTCAACGCTGAAAATAAATTTCTTGATAACTGTGGAACATACCAGACATCCATTAGTATTATATCTTCACCACCAATTGCTGATGAAATTCTAATAGAACCCTTTCTGACTGCTTCTAAAATCTCATTTCCAGCTGCTTTGATACTACAGGGACTATTAAACTTCTGAAACTCTGAAAAATAGTTTGAACAATTAGTTACATGTTTTGTTGCTCCATTATCAATCCACCACGTATCAGAATCATATTCATTCGTACAATCTTCTACAGAATTTAACATAAGCACTGCACTAGCAGTTGCATGGGTATATTGATTGTTACTATTTTTGTCTTTCTTCTTAGGTCTTCCATTGTTGATTCATTTTTTACAAGTTATGGCATTTCTTCTTACAATAATTACAAATGTATTCTTTCTTTGACTTAGAAATGAACTTACACTTGCCACCTTCTTGTCTTTGTTTATTTGCTTTTATCACTAATGCTTCATGTACAGTTTGTCACATTCCTTGTTTGCATTCTTCAAAAAATTTCTCTCAAATGTACTCAATTGAACTGTCAAATCATCAAATGTTCATTGATCATCCTTAGTTAATAACATCCAGCTAGATTGAAAAGATTCAAATTTAGTTGGTAAAATTTGCAAAGTCTTACATACTAACAAAAGATCTGGCAAGGCATTTTCTTGTTTAGTTGTGAGTCCATTATTCAATTCATTATATAAACTTCTTATTTTGGAAATTTGTATTGAAACATCCTTACCTGGTATCCACTTAAATGTGAAAAAATCTACACACAACTTGAAAAATTGATCTTTAGATGTAGACTCAAATAATTTCTTTAATGCATCCCAAGCATCTTTTGCAGAATATTTGTCCACTATTTTCTGATAAACTTCATCAGTAACTGAGCTTGATATCATAGATTTTGCATAACTGTTTGCTTTGCGATACAAATCAGATTTCTCCTTGTACTTGCTGATTTGCACTTCACTAGCATCTTTTGGTAAAGTTTCTGGTTTAAGTAACTTTCCATCAATGGTATCCAGTGCTCCTTCATCATAATATAATAAATCTCGAATTTTTCTTTTCCAAACTGGTCAATCTGTCTCACTTGTTAATGGTTTAATGTGTCTGGACAAATCCATGATTTTAACCAAAAATAAACTTCTTATGTATTTTCTTAATTTTCTTGACTACTGTGCTTTTGAAAGTGTGCTTAAGACTTATTTCCACATGTGACAAACTAACACAATTCAAAAAATGGAAGCTTCTGGAAAATAGATAACCTCAAACTGTTGTCACTTTTTCTGTCGACATTTAAATCTTTTATATAGCGTCAAAACTTGCAATTAATTCAATTGGCATATCTGGGAACTCATAACTTGTTGTATTTAACTGAATTAAATACAACACCTTTGTTCCAAATTGGCAAAATAATTTTTAGGTTTTAATTACTGGATAAGGTACTCTCTGCTCTGGACAGGGATGAAAAGACATACATTGAATCAACTTTATTCCAAATGGAAGTCTATACAATACATGTTTCAAATATATACTTAACTTGCATTAGCAAAAAATGTAAATATAATATAGATTATCATATAATCTGATACAAATGTTCCTTATTTAAAACTCTACTCAGTTTTTACTAGGAGTTTTGAATTGTATAACAACATCAACGACTTTCATGTTTGATACATTATTAATAAAACTTGCTAAAGTGTTAGCTCCTTGACGAGGCAATCGATCAAATGGGTATCCCATTGGTCTCTTATCAGGATACAGTTTATCTTTTATACCACAAAAGCTTGATGCATCATCACACTGGTTCACGCCATCAAGTTTTTGGTCAATCTTTGAAATAATATAAGGAGTAAATTATGGAGCATATTGCAATCTAGTTATATGATTAAGATAAATTTGTTTGTATCAAGAGGTTAATAAATACATATACTTATAAATTGCACAATTTTATTAATTATATCATTTTTGTAATCTTCCTAAGAGTGTCAAATGTTAGTTTTAAAACATCTCAATATAATGAATGATAAGGCTAAAAAAATTAATAATTATTTCAAATGAATTTTTAGGAACCCCTCTATGAAGAATGTTATGAAAAAATGGAGTAGAGGAGAAGTATTATACCAAGAAAGATTAAAATTAAAAAAATAGGTGATAAAAATGAATATGTAAAAAATACATGTAATTGGAAAATACCAATATAATATTGAATGTTAGTGGAGTGGATATACCAAAGGGGCATATAAAAAGGGTACCAAGTTTTGGGGATAATTTCTGTTTAATCAGAAAATTGGAAAAATGGTGATAAAAGTGGAATTAGGAACAAAGTAAGCAATATTGTACACAATATATTAAGTTATCATTTCTAAAATGACACAAAAATGTTTTTATTGATTCCCCTTTAAGTTTGTGCACTTACTTTTCCTAAACCCTGTATAACAGCTGTATTGTAGCTGTTGCTATTAATAAATTATTGAATTTTTTCTAGTTGATAATGGCAGAAGCTGAAAGATACACGTATTAAATACATGGATTTATAAATAAACAAGGAGAAGAACAATTTTTGATATTATAAATGACTATAAGACACACCCAGACTATGGAAGAAAAAATGTTTCTTCTTTCATGTTTATCAACCTTTCCTTTAAAATGAGTTTGCTTCAGTTTGTAATTTTTCCATAAGAGTGATAAGTATCTTTGTCAGGTCAGTATTGTTTTCATGGCATAGTCAACATTTTCTGGGTTTAAATAAAACCTAATATCAATACAACTGTATTGGTGTATTGATAAACATTATTTTAATCAAATGCAAACATAATAGAGCCAACAATTTTTGTCCAAGACCAGAAGAAAAGCTTTCAATCAAGATCAGCTCTAAATGCTATGAAAGTGTATTAAGAGATTAGGATTAAAACATCTTGGAAGAAGGGTAATTGAACCCAGCATTTTGTATGTGATGCTCTTTCCAGGGAGCTATCTATGTGACTCACATTTGGAATCTGATCATGTGAACCAAATGTATTCAATTTTGATAATTTTATTGTAACATTATTAATAAATGCTGATTAAACAGATCTGTTTTCATAAAGTGCATCTCATAATGAATTGCTATTAAATACTTACAATAATTTCAGGGTTTTGAATTTTTCAAATGGTGTTCACAAATAGAGTTACTTTTAAATAATATCAATAAATTTAAAAAACTTTTTTTTGGCTCTTAGAAATTTGCACTACAACATGCAGCTATTAAATACTTTTATATATACATACTTTTTGTGTTATGAATGAAAATGAAAAACAATTTAAAGATCTTTTATTCAATATTCAGTAATTACCAAATCACTATTAACATTACACATACCTTGTCATCTGCATAATTTGATACCATCACAAACAGTTCACAAGGATAGCCTTCTGCTGTACCCTTAGGGATTAGCATATGTTGTGGCCATCCACAACCACAATAATTAAATGCTTGCCCAGCTGGAGTTGTTGTGGCTGGCTGAACTGATATGTCACGGAAAGTTTGTTCAAATGGAATAGTCACTGATGATTCTGTTGACTTGCGGTTAATCTTGTTTGCACCAGCTTTTACTACAAACATAATAAGTAGACTGATGTATGGTGTTTGTTTTGTTAATGTATCAGCTACTAAAATGTATACCTTTCTATTCATGCATCAACATAAAATTCAGGTATATTTTAAAACTGTATGAATGTTATAAATAAATATGAGGGATGGACTCAAAAAATTATGTTTATTAACAAAAATTAATTATACAATGTTTCATTCTCTTTTAGGACCTTAAAAAGGACAAAACATCTTATAATGAATTTTAGTTAATAAAAATAATTTTCTGACTCATTGCCATATATTTATTTGTATTAGTATAAATAACATGTATCTCTTCATCGTTGTATGAATGTTACTTATCAGTCTAGCTCCATAAGGTTACAAACTGAGGTTATGTAACCTTAAATAATGCATCTTTCAGACCACTCCAGAAAAATGTGACAAGATCAAATTAAATAACATAATTTGTATAGGAAAGAGAGACAGCAAAGTTGACTAACCCTGAAATAAACTATTGGTCCAATCATGCTGAGAAGTAAAAATTTATTACATTTTTGAGGGCCTGAGCCCTTTTCCAGGAGAGAGGGGCTGAACCATTTTCTCTACATTATGGTGCCCAACTTGGACATGGGAACACACATCGCAGGCAGCAATGGACCACATAGATTGGTAGTTGCAACTATTGGAGAACAAGAAATGTGGAACGAGAGTGTGAATTTTCATTGAGGAAGGTCGCCATGGAGGTGATTGAATAAATGTCATTGTAAGTGTTAAAGGGAAAGTGCCTCAAGCAAGAAGCAAGCAGAAAAAACAGGTTGGTGACATTCATTTTATAGTTTGGTTTCATTTTGCAATTGTATAGGTTTATTTGTGTCTTTTGGAAAAATGGCAGAAGAAAAAAAATGTTGTAGCTAAGGAAGTAGAGAAAAATATGTTCAGGTAATTGCTTATACACCTTGATGATATTAATGTTAAATTTGATTACTTGAATGTTAAGCTAGAAAATCAGAGTGTTAAGCTGTAGAATCAGAATATTAATTTTAATGAAAAATTTGATACCGTAATTTTAATGAAATGAAAGTAGATCTAAATAATAAAATGTTACATTTAATGAAAAATTAGACACTATGAGGAATGCTTTCAATGTTGTTAATGTCAATTTGGAGGCATAATTGTTAGAATAATAAAAACACATAGAAGGGAAAGAGCAGAGAGAAAGGGTGTGGTTTACCGAACACTGAAATTGAGTGTGACAACACAGCCAGCTGGTACATCTGTCCTTCTTTCTCTAAATGAAGGTGCCTCTGAAAATTTGAAGAACTTTCTTCTGTTCTGTATGTCAATGCTGAGCTTCAATTTCACCTTTCTCTTTCATTTCCAAACCAATTGTTTTAGTTATTCTGTCATATTGTTACTCATGTTTACATATGCACATATAAAATCATTCTCCCTTTCCTTTCCATATATATGGAATTGTGTAACACTCCTTCCTGAAGAATGATGCTGAAAGCCTCCGAAAATTTGAAGAAATACCTTCAGTTCCTTATGGCGACACCGCACTTCACTTTCAGGTAAGCCACAACCTATCTCTGTGTCCTCTCCATCCCAATATTGCAATTATATATATATATATATATATATATATATATATATATATATATATATATATATATATATATATATTCCATTTGATCAAACTATATATTAAACTAATGTAATTAATAATTAACTTACAGTCCACAACAAATCTGTCTAATTCAATGAAAAGCGTTCTTTGATCCCTTAAAAGAAGTGTAATTCCCCTCTCATCAAATTTTGGTGCAAGAAATATTCTTACTGTTCCTTTTCTTGCAGCTCCAGTGTTATTAACCTACAATATTAAAATGAAAATCAATTTAAAATTTTAAAAGCAAATCAGTGTTTCAAGTAAAAAATAGATAAGCAGGTTTTAGGTCCATAATATCAAAGTTTTGGGAGATCTGATATGTTTTTTTTATTTATTTTCTGCAAATTATCAAGTAAAGACTAAGGAAAAATTATTTTCATTGTCTTTAAACATGAAACAATTTATATCCAACATTAACATAGTCTTTTTTCCTGTATGACAACATTTCCAGAGTTCTGCCTGTTTTTGGACAATTATAAGTAATTAATAATAGTGTACACATTTAATTATAATTGGTATCAAATCATGTTGAATTGGAAAACAATGTTTTATGTAGTATGAATCATTCAAATGAGAAATCAAACCTGTGGAACATAACTCACATCAATATTATATGAAAATGGAGAATGCTGCAAATGAGTAATTCTTGTAAATACTGGTCCCCTTGGAGCAAAATCTAGACCTCGAGTAATGTTTACATCATCTTGTGTATAGGTAGTCAAGAATGTGTTTTTAGGTCCATTTTGAGAAGCCACTGCCACACTAGCAATAGTTATTCCATCATAAGACAACTGAAATAAGAAAAAAATTAATATTTAATATAATTGACAATTATTATTTAATTAATAAATAAATAATACAGCCAATATGTCATAAATATTTGTCAATAAATTAAACAAAAAAAGTCATTTAAATAAGTTTCCTCCAGAATTTTGGGACTTCTTCAGGTAATCTCATAATACACAGTTTTGAATTTTGAGCCATAATATTAATTTAAAAAATTAAATACTGAAATACCAAAATATGTATTGTAACCTATTGTTCAATATCAAATATAGAACTTTAGATTACTATGGCAGAATATAATTCATTTTATTTTCAATCATTTTGTCATTAATGTTTCAATTACTGTCTCTCACCAATAATTGTTGCAGTATTTAACCCATTAACAAATATTCTATTCTTTAGTTTTAATAAACAGTTAGGCTAAATTGTATACCATGTAACTGTTATTATTTTTATACAAAATATTATTAGATATGAGCCTATCAGATCTACAGAATGTGCACAGATTTACATTCAATACAGTTTTTTTATCAGAGCAGCTGGTAAATCTCCAATAAGAATAAATACAAATAGAAGAACTGTGCTGCCAGCTGGAAAAAAATATGCTCTGTCCTGAGGAAGGAGCCTCATAAATACCTTCAAAATTTTGATGTAATGGCACAAGCCCTCAATTAAAGGTAAGCTTGCAACTCTTTCCTGCCCATAATAATTATTTTGACAATGCTGTTATCTTGCTTAAGCTGCTCCAATTATATCCTCAACATACTTTTTTATACAATTGAATATATTATGTCTCATTAGTAGTTAGAAGTGTTGAAATAGTGGTCATGTTTCAGACAATTAAGGAAATAAACTTATAAAGTTGTGTCTTAAAATGTTGTGTGTTATACAATTATTGTTAATTGATTGTTACATAACAGTAATTTCAACACAATTAAAGTTTTATGAACTAACAATGTGTAAGAGATTATAATATCATCTGTTACCTTCATATGTATCAATGGATCTATATTATTACTTGAAGAACAATAAATTGTTTTTCCTAATTATTATAGCTCACCTGTACACCTTGTATGTTTTTCAAATGAAACCTGAGACAGGTTCGGTCAATCTTTAGACAATATTATATATCTACCTATTAATTATTATTTTAAAAATTTAGAAAAGTATCATACGCTGGGAATAATGTGCAAAAGCAGTGTAATTTATTTGAGATCAAAATAGTCAACACATAAATATTTTGTATTAATTTCTTGAATTTTATTATAAAGAGAATTCAGCTGTATTAAAATAAAACAGTTAATTGAACTATTTATAATAAATTTAAAGTGATAATTACCTTATCTAAACCATATGGAGGCAAAGTTTGTTTATGTTCTTGAAATATATCATCAATCCAAGCATGCCAACGGTAAAACAAAGGATCTCTCATTGTTGTAGCTGGGTCAGCTATCACAGCAAATGTTTCCTAAATTTAAATAAAAATATTATTTATCATGAATTCATTCAAATTGTGTTTTATAATATAAATGTTACATTAATTCAGTTATCACAACTGAATTTTATAAATGACAAGTATGAAAATTTCATTTAAAGCAGGAAATGTGAAGAATTATAGAATAATATTACTTAACAAATTACTAACCAAATGTCTGCTATCTGGATCATGAGTTAAGCCCATTGCAACATGGCCTAAATTGTGCATGTCACCATAGAAATTTCTGTTTATTGACAGTGTACTGGCTTCCACAATATTCCCCAAAATATCTATGCCACCTGTTTCAGTAAGTTGCTGCACCTCACCCCTTGCCTGAAAAAAGATAGTCAACTTTCAATCTTTATGTATTTTGATTACATGTGGGAATTTTATATGAAGTAAAAACATATGAGCCTAGAGAGTGAGAGAGAGAGACGACTGCACAAGTCAGTTGACAAAACTCAAAAGTCTATCTGAGCTGTCTAGGCTATTACATTTTTTCTGCACCTGAAGAAAGTAACATGGCATCCAGAAACATTATGTGGTATTTATATAATTACTTCTATAGTATGTATTTGGATATTTTTCTTATTATTACTTTTCAAACATACATAAAATTTTCATTTTAATTGTATATGAAGCACAAAATTGCAAACTATGTTTCAATAAAGTTAAATTACCCACATATAAATACTCAAGCACACATCAATTTATTGGACAGTTTAGTATTAAAACAGAGATACAAAAATTGCAAATCTCTGTTGTTAGAGAATGTTCTCTATCAACAGGAGCAGACCTGCAGATGAGTGAATAATTGATAATAATATTAATAATAATTGTTTATTTGCTGGTAATACCTTGTTACAAAGTTTTTAGCATAGTCAAGAGATAAGAGTTCATATTTACATGTATACAAATTTGACTAAAGAACAAAAAATCCATAAAAATGTTTTAAATTTTAATAAATCAATGATGAATACAAAATATTTGTAAATCTAATCACTAATTAATTTTAGACATGAAGTGAAATATCAATGTTTCCATATGTTTTACAGCATTCAAATTTATAAGTATTTACAACAATAGCAAATAATTTTTATGAAACAAAATTAATTCTTGGTAGGATCTTTTTTAATAATTCTATTGGATTTGTTTGTAAAGTTAAAGATATGTTGGTATATTGACATATCCTTAATAATTTACATTAAAAATAACTTTATAAAAACAAAATGTTATTAGCATTTGACAGTTTATGTTATTTATTCATTGAGAATGAAAGCCTTGATTTTTTGTTCAGTGTGTTCAAAACCTGTCAACAGAGCAAATTCATTGTCAGCACATAAAAATAGAATTGGATAAATAACATTTCTGGACATTGTTACCTATAATTTCAATATTGATTTTCCTTCAAACTGAGTATGAATCCAATTTATGAGTAATTATCATGATAAAAGTTGGATAAGAAAAGGAATTCTATTATTATGTCAAAAGCAGAACTGTATTAACTCAGTAAAATCACATCAAGCATTGAGTTCCATAACTACTTCAAAACATATAAAAAGTTACTAAGGAAAGTAATATTTACTTCTAAAAAACTCTGCAACCATTGACTTATTAAAAACTCAAACAATTAAAGTGTAGCCATTTGGAAAATTGTAAAAAGGACAACAGGAAACAAAACCAATAGTGCAATTATCTCCTACCTAAAACACAATGGAAATCAAATTCCAAATCCTAAGGATATCAGTAATATCATTAATAATCCTTTCAATGAGATTGCATTATTACTTGTCTAACAAATACCAATGCCACCTGTGTCTTTCACATATACACACAAAATTTATAATAACTCATTGTTTTTTACACCAACACAAAGTCCAACTCTAAGACAGCTGGTACAGATTTCATACCTGATTTAATTATTAAACACATTGGACCTCATATAGTAGCTGCCCTTATGTGATATCAGTAATGATGACCCATTATCCACTGGTGAATTCCCAAATATATTCAGTTACAGGCCTATTCCAAAAATCAAAAATCCTACAAAAAGTTGTGTTCAATCAGGAGATTGTCTTTTTTGAAGTAAGCTATTAAACAGTTATCAGTTTGGTTTCAGAAGAAAAAAAAACAATCAATGAAGCCTTACATCCTGTTTTGAACAAAATATTGGAAGCATTCAATAACAGAGAGTTTGCTTCTGGTTTCTTTTTAGATCTTAGTAAGGCATTTTATTTTATTATGTTATATCACTAAGAGGAAACAGTTTGTTTAATTAACCACT
The DNA here is from genome assembly GCA_037074705.1 of Zhengitettix transpicula. Classification (NCBI taxonomy): domain Eukaryota; kingdom Metazoa; phylum Arthropoda; class Insecta; order Orthoptera; family Tetrigidae; genus Zhengitettix; species Zhengitettix transpicula. The sequence goes on along the minus strand of CM073591.1, from coordinate 178,352,997 downwards.
ATTGATGGCTCAAAAGCCTCAGGGATTTTATCCTTGGTTCACAAATATTTCTTATGAATAATTTGCCACCCAACTTTACACACCAGTGATGACACAAATTTTCTCTTTATATATACCCAAGGGAACTTGGAAATCCCCAGACAGTAAATCAAATAGATCATATAATTGATGAGAGACGTTACTTGTTGACATGAGAGTGCATTGTAGGAAAAAATGTTGGCACAGATAATTTTTTATTAATAAGAACTAGAATCTCTAATGCAAAAAAGGAGAAAGGTTATAAAAAACAAAATACAATACAGAAAAACTTCTGAATGAATTGGAACAAATCAGGGAATGAAATATTAACATGAAAAGAGGGTGTCTCAAACTAAAACACACAATGTGCCATGATAGAATAAGCAAAATTATCTTTTAATTTATAAAATAGATATAAAATTTGTGAGTTTGTGTATATGTATGTTCCACATACAAATCTACACCTGTGGAGGAAATTTGAACAAACTTTGTATATGTGTCCTTTCGAACTGGAAACAAATACTGTTGGGGTAAGAAACATCTATCACCCCCGGGGCAGGAGTGGAATTTTCAAACATGCTCAAATGGCCCACATTTGCATTGAATAAATATTTTTCGAGGTACATGAGATTGTTAGTTATATCTCCCGATGTTGGTTGTGTATAATTTCAACCCCTTTCAGTAGAGGCGAGGAGTACCCTTAGAGGTGTCTGTGAAGGGATGTTACATAAAAATGAGATTAGAGTCAAATTCAGGGTTATGGATGTTGTTGAGTTTAAAAATTACATCACAGGCAGCACCGGGCACCCAGCTAGTTGTAGATAAATCAGAGGTGCTGAAGTGATGGAAGGAGTATAATACTGATGAACAATTGAATGGAGGACAACCTAATAATTGGAAAGATATAGAACATACTATGGTAGGAGATGGCGTGGAAGACATAACATATAATGAATGAATTCCAAGTTGCACTCAATGAATTGAAAACAAATAAGGTGCCTGGAAAAGGTGCCATTTAAGCTGAGCAACTGAAATATGCAGGTAAAAGATTACACCAAATGCTGCATGCTATCATAGGCAGAATATGGAAGGAGGAGAGAATCTCCAATGAATGGAAGATTAGTTTCCCTACCCTATACACAAAAAGGGAGATATACTTATGTGTGAAAACTACCAAGGGATCTCACTTCTCAACACCACATATAAAATTCTTTCCAAGATCTTATTTGAAAGGCTTAAACCTCGTATAGAAGAATTAATTTGAGAATACCAAGCATACCAAGCAGGCTTCAGATGTACGAGTATGGAATAGATACATAACACCCATTTAATGGCATTAAAGTTGCATATGACTCTATTGACCATATCAACATTTATGAGGCAATGTTAGGTCTGGGAATCCCCTTCAAACTAATAAGATTGGTTAAAATGACTGTGGAAGGAAGATTAGTAAAAGTGCAAGAGGAAAACTCTTAACCTCTGATTGTAAAAAGTGGTTTAAGGCAAGGTGACCCACACACCTCTTCTATTAGACTGTCAGAATTACAGGTATCAGGCAATATATTTAATAAATCACTGTAAATATTAGGATTTTTTGATGACTTTGATATTTTTGCAAGACCAAAGACTGAACTATGTGAAAAAATTATGGCACTAGAATCTATTGCAGGATAAACCATCTTAATGCAGCTATCAGGAGTTATGGTGGTGTGTATAAACATTTTAAAACAAAATTTCTCTCTAGGAAAGCACAATACAACTTTATAAAACATTGGTAAATCCAATAGTGATGTATGGTTCAGAGAACTTGACACTGACACTGGCAGATGAATTCTTGCTGGACTCTTTTGAAAGAAAAATATTGCAAAGAATATACAGAAAAAAAATTGGAGGATTAGGTATAATTATGAATTATGCCACTTATACAAGGAGCCACATTGAAAATAATGCAACGGGCAGACCAGGTTAAACAAATAGATTATGTCAGAGTCCCCAAAAATATATAAACAGTGAAACCAATAGAAGGCAGAAGAAGGGGAATTCCCAGTTCCAGGTGGATCAGTGAGGTCAATACAGATGCAAGAAGAATGGGAATACAGACATGCTTATCCTTGGATAATAAGGTCTGGATAAGGTGACTCCAGGAGGCAAAGACTCTAAACAAGTTGTAGAACCACTGATGATGATGAAACATATTTATAATTTGGAAGAAACTTCCAAAAACTAAAATTATACTCTAAAATGTATTGTTATAATATAATTATTATAAAAATGGAAATTTTTGTGAAAATATTACTTACATTAATAACTCTTCCATTATGAATAGCATCAAATATTCTGCTGATCCATCTTTCTAAATCCTGAATATCAAATTTCAATTGTTCTTGTTCACGGTTAACATCCTGAATAAAATGAGAATTGTAGTTTACATTGATAGTTGTTTTAATTGTTCAAAAGTAATATTATTTAGGTATATAAAATCTTTGGAATAATATATGTTAAATAATATATGTTAAAATAATATATGTTAAAAAAATAATATTTAAATAGAGCTTATAATACAACAAATTTTTATTATGTTGAATACACCAATCATTCAACAAATAATATAGAGTCCCATTCTATCATTATGATATTATTTGGATTGATTTTATGAATAAGTTAAATAATTTACAAAAGATATTTAAATATTACAACAAAACTGACCCATTGCATATATAAATTATCAGTGCAATTTTGACTCTTTCAAAATAAAATGTTTACCGATAAATAGGAATTTGGCTGGCGAGGTGACCAAACCCGTCCAGAATTGAGGCTGTCTAATTTAGGAAAATATCCTTCTGGTATCTGTGTTCTTAAATCATGAAAACGTTGAGTTCGACCTAAATTGTTGCAAAATCTTTCAGCGTTATACCTACAAAAGAAATGAATAGGCTGTTAGCAATATGTAAAGTAATAGTCTGCAATAATAAGACACTATGTAGAAAATTGACCTTGCAATAATTTGTTGATGCATGTAATAGAAAAGTTCTCCCCGACGATCTTTCCTGACAATACTATCAGGACCTGTGAATGGATAAACTAAATGCCAATGCCAATGATGTAGGTTTATACCCAAATCTTCTCTGAAATATGCTAGCCGATGCTCAGGCTCTAGGTCTGATGCAGTGTAATCCATAGGAATCTCAAGTGGAATCTATAAAATACAATAATAGTCTCAACACTTTAGAAATACCTGTTATGTCTCATACTCATAATCCATCTTTTGTAGTAAAGGTGCATATGTATCTATTTTACTGTGATATTGTTATTGTTTATAAAAGCAAGTAATATTAGCATAATATAATTATCACTTATATGATGATTCTTATCTTTAATTTAAGATTAAAATTTTCATTCCATCAATACAGATATAAAATTTGATTATTAACTAACATGATCTAATTGTTGAAACTATATAAATTTACTGGATTAATTAGCTGCTCATACTGACACCTAATTATTTTAAGAAACTTGACAAGCAGCCAATCTCTTTTTTTAAAAAAGAAAAACAAATTATTGTAATTTGAACTATGTCTGATATGACAAGAAAAGTTCATACTCTGGTAAACCAAACAGTACACACTCTATTTTTCCTCTTTTCCTGTCCATATTGAGTATGTGTGTGTGTGTGTTGTAGAGATTACTAATATGTAATGTATATTTATTTAATAATTCATCTTTAATTCAGCGTAACATTGTGGCCAGAGCATTGTAGAGAACAGTCAGTGTGGCAAAAGAATGCGTAGACTGTAAAGGCTCCTAAGTGGATTATTGTCAGAAAAGTGTTTTGTAAGATTCTCAGAACTTTGGCAGAAACAGACGAGTGTGTTTTGGGGAACTGACCGGAGTGCTCACGGTCCAGTCATGACCAGAGTGAATATAGTTTTGGAGACTAGTCAAGGATTTTCATAAATAATAGAATGTACATAACCTACTATTTTTTGCATAGTCATTTGTCTGTCAGTGATCTCGTTGTTTACATTTTGAGTTAGGATTACATCAACCCCAGATCTGTTATTTATATCTCTATATTTAATTTCTACTTTACATACCATCTCATAAAATGGATCTAAAATAAAGTTGAAAAATCTAAAGAAATCTGACGGTAAATTATATTTACATAACAGTTAGCAAAATCACGTTTTTACATAGCATATTGATGTGGTACCGGTTTGTGTACTCGACAGTTATTTTATTTTTAAAGATGCAAGGGGCTTGTAATTTTAATAGTTTTTTTGTATACTACAACACACACATACACACACACACACAGATATATATATTGTAGTGAATAACATCTGGCAGTGGAGGCGCTGCATGACCGCCCGTTTCCTGCTGGCCTCAGAGGGTCTCAGCAGAATGAATTGAATGTGCATTTGTACTGGTGCTGCCCTAAGAAGCTGAGGATACCTGTCCTTTTTTTTGCATCATGTGGAGGGGCAGAGTAGAGGTATATACTCCACAATCGTGAGACTGGAGAGGTCTGAAAGTTAGCAGAGGAAGGAAAGAGGGTGAAAAAAATTGGCTGCCCTGTGACAAATTATAAGATTGAGTGTGACGTCCGTCGCATGAGGCAGAGCAGGAAGAATCACTGAGTGTGATTGCCAGTGCCTGACCAGTGATCCGCTATAGGACAGCTGTTTGTGAGAAAGTAAGGGTCATCATTATTGTAAAGTGCCTTCATGACTTAAACATTTTTAACACAGTAGACAGAACCAAGCTCTGTTTTTGAATAGACACCGAGCAGCCCACTTTACCCCATAGAGCAAGAGAATTTCTTTAATTTTAAGCCGGAGCAATTTTTTTTTTTGCAGACTATATCTGCTTTGTGCCCAATCTATTTTTAATGTATTTTTATATTTTTTTGTAATAATGTTTTTTTGTGTGTAAAAAAGCCTAATTATTACAATATATATTGTTGAGAATGAATCGTGGATCAAAGTATAACACACCAGTTGATGCTCTTGACACACATGAAACTTTAATTACATCCGACGCTAATATGAACAAACAACAATGCAAGAAACAAATCATAAACACTATCAAAGATATACAGTTTGTATTCTGTGTGGGCAGTTTGCACGGAATAATTATTTATCTCAACATACATATATATATATATATATATATATATATATATATATATATAAGAGAAAGAAGCATAATCACCTTACCCTGAAATAAACAAATCAAATCGGGCTCAGCAGTAAAAATATTTCAAATTTTCGAGGGCCTTCATCTAGATAAAATGTCTCAACTGTGTGCTTGCTGGGCTTGAACTTGCAATTGCAACAAATTTGGATAGGAAAGAGAGATAGTGTTATGTAATAAGTCCACAATATGCTTCTGTCTATCTCAGAAAAAGTCTAAACTGAACAATATGTATGAGGATATTTAAATGGTAATTCAAAATGCAGGTGTAGATGTCAAGTTGCCAAGATTTTTGAGAGAAATCAGAATTCTAAAAAAAAATTTAAATGTGGAATAATATTTTGAAATTCTTAAGACTCAACAGTTGGACTAGTTGGGCTGAACATAAAAAATATTTCTGTAACTAAGAATGCAAAAATGTTAGAATATTTTCTGTTATTTTTCCATTGTTGTAAACCTTTCTTTAAGAAAGAGACAGAGAGTTGTTGGCATTGTTGAATGTATTGCTGCAGGGGATAAGCTTGGTGAAATGAAACTAAGACTGAATTTCATTAATTTGTTTAAAAGAACTTGGCACAAAATAACCAAGATCAGATATTAGCAAATCATTGCTTAATATATTACTTAAATGTTTCCTATATTAATATATATATATATATATATAATTGCAATATTGGTATGGAAAGGAAAGAGAGATAGGTAAGTCACAACCTATCTCTCTTTCCTTTCCATACCAATATTGCAATTATTTTTGACAATGTCATATCCTTACTAATATCATAAATATATGTATATATATATATATATATATATATATATATATATATATATATATATATATAAACTGGGTTGCAATTCTTTTTCTACATATATACTTTTCAGACCAACCTCGTATATATATATATATATATATATATATATATATATATATATACGAGGCGGGCAAATGGTCATAGAGGGAGAACAATAATTGGAGATCATTGGCGACTTTTGATATAATATCTGACTGACATCGGTATAGGTCTCCAAAGTAACGACTGACAGCGGCTTTTTGACATTCAATTAGAATACCATGGATTGTTTATTTAACAATATTTTGAGTAACAGCATGTCACTCTTCTAGCGTGGGAAAGCCGGATGTGATCTGTGTGTGAGAATTCAGGATCGTGGGAAAGGAGAATATTCTGGAAACAATTTGGACAGAAAATGTTAGTTAGCAGTTGGAGCTTGGAGGAGGTAGACATGCAGTTGGAAGGGAGAGCCTGAGGGAGGCGGATGGATGGAGAGGAGTTTGTGTTCGGCTGGTGATTTAGAGGATGAAGTTAGAAGTCAGATTTTGAGGGAGACTTATGGATGGAGAAGGAGATTGGTAGTCGTGCTTAGTGAGGACGAGTGAAGTAGGTCTAAGTTGGACAATAAATGCTAAAGTTTAATTATCTGTTGGTCTGCAGAATTTATGGAAGTAGTTAATTGGTGATCATTTGAGAGAGAGAAAGCTTGGAAAGAAACATTATTAAGATCTGGAACATTTGAATAGACTGAACATCTTGGAGTTGGCAATAATACTGGTCAAATTGACTGGTGGCTGCGGGTGAAACATCTTTAGTCCGTACAAAGAGTCTGAAGCCTGTATACCTAAAAGATAAGGTTTATGTGTTGTGAAGCGTGTGTCAGTAAAGTGTCTGTGCAATTGATATATAGAATGGCCACTTTAGAGTGAAGTGTGTTCCTGAACCCAAAAGTATAAAAAATTGTAAGTAACAATTTAATAATAAATAATTTTGTAAACAGTAAATTAAATGTAAAGGTCAGATTTCATTTCTTATAATTTCGTTAATGGTATTTCTATATTCTGTAAATTACAATTAATTTAAATTGTAAACTTATTCAATTGTAATTTGATATTTTTGTTCTTTCTATCAAGCCCAGTGAAGACCCTGAGATATAGAGTTTGATTTATAAAAAATAAAAGTAGGGATTTTTGAATTGTATTATGAGTGAATAAATTTGTTTTATTTAAAAATTTAAATTCCTGTCAAATTCATTGTATTTTGTGCTCCAATGTGGGCAAATTAATTAGCTAGTTGTTAATAACATTTGGCAACAATGTGAAGCAATTCTTATCATTTGTCATTATATGTTTGGTTTGAGAAAGCTATTCAATTTAAAATTCCCTTTTCAGATATTAATTAATTTTTTTAAAAAAGTAATATTTCGTTTTTATTACAATATATTGTAATGCATTTAATATAATGCATTGGATTAAAAACAGCGCACATGTCGTAAAGAGAATGCGTGGGAAAAGTAACCGCGGGTCCTGTCACGAGGTGACAAGACGGAGCGGTAAGACATTTATCTATGATGAGTGCTGGTGAGCGGCAGAGAAGAAGCCGTAATTTGTAGGGACAGGGTGACGGTGCGGCAATTAGGTCTAAAGAGTGATTGCGGGTCCAGTAACTTATTGATTTGGGGAACGGCGTGAAGAATTCGTAACGCAGAACGTGAGCGAGCAGATGTTTCCAAAGTGGCTATGTTAGAGCAGGCTATTGTCTCTGACGAATGACCTGACAAGTGGCGTAGTTGCTTGGGACTTGGAAGAAAAGATCTTGTGCGAGTCGGACAAAAGAGAGCAGCCGACAAGTCCTGAGTAATTGCGGGGGAGAAATACTGCAGCTGCAAGCGTGTCTAATGGCGCAATTGCTTGGGATGATGAGAGTCCAGGCACTTGTTGACTTAGGATCTGGAGAAATTAGTATCGCGCACTTGTGAGCGGAGAGGTCCAAAGACAAATTGGATCTGTCGCGATTGTCGGGTTTCGGAAGGCGGAAGGAATCCAGTGGCCGGGACGTAAATTTCAGTAATGGGATTCTGTCACCGCGCCGTTGCGACGAAACTTTGCATCAAGAGAAAAACAAGGAGACTGGTGGTATATATAGGGGAAATAACCTATTGTGTGGAGTTGGACAGTTGGAGTTAACGTGGGAGAGGAGACAGACACAGTTAGCGTGGGAGAGAGGCGGAGGACGCATCGAAGAGACAGTTAGTCAGTCAGCAAAACCATAACAGCTATAAACATTTTTAAAATACAGAAGCTCTATCTGTATGAGTAGGAGAATTTGACCTGTCTTTGATGGTAGGCGACCTGGATGCAGCCAACGACGTCAAGGGGTGTTACGGCGAACCAGTGATATTGTGTTAGAGTCAGTGAGTGAATGTCAAGGCTATAAAGTGAGTGTCTTAAGAACGAGTCGAAGTAAACCTGAGAAACCGTAAGTTGGAATGCATAATATTAACAGATGTAAACGTTATTAAAGGATAACAGTCAGATGTCGTTCTCTTCTTTTGATAATAAAGTTAGAAGCAATCTATAGGTTAAGTTCATTGATAAATTTAGTAAATACTTTTGTTTAATTTAAAACTTAAATGTTGGGTCTTTTTAATAGTTCGATTCTGTCCGTTGTCAAACCCAGTAGAGACCCATGAGAGCAAGAGTTTCTTATTATAATAGTAAAAAGTAAATTCAATTGTAAATTCTTCTTGTGTTAATAAATTTGTTTGTTAAAATCAAAAGTTTATATATTTTTTTATTTTATACCCGTTGTGGTTATTACAATATATATATATATATATATATATATATATATATATATATATAAATATATTGCTTTTTATGTTGGGGTTGGTAAGATGGTATATTGGAAAGGTGGATAATAGAGTTAAGTTTATGTAGTCCATGATTATGATAATGAGAGTGTTTTGGCCACAGGTAGGTTTGGTTAGTTGGACAATGGGTAGCAGGCAGGATCTGTTTTTGGTCTGCATAAGTAGAAAATACCTAGGACATACGTCAACTACATTCTCCATATTGCCTACACTGCAATCCAACCCAGACATAAATGTGAAAGGAAGTCAAGTACAATGTATTTAGCATTTTGTATTTTTTGGAAAAATGCAGTTAATTATTTTATTTTTAGACAATGAACATAAAATATAATAAAATATGCTAATCATATGAGGGTTGTACATAAAAATTGAACCAATGCTATATCATAGAATATCAAGAGATCATAATAAAAGTTTCATACCTTTGATTGATCTGTGGGAAATATATTAGATTCCTGAATAGCTTGTGTTACAAATTTCTTCCCTATAAACTTTGAAGGAAACACCTGAGCTAAAGATGGTATAGGTGCAGTCTTAGTATCTCCTCTGTGAAGCATTACCACAGAAAGACCATATATAAATAGATTTGGATTCAAATTCTCAGCACAGTAAGTACAAGCTGAGCAGAGATCATCCAGTGTCCGCATTCCTAAGACAAACATTAAATTAAGATTTTCATTTTGCTCTATGAAATTATTATGAAATATACACATTCTGAATTATTGGAGGAATGTCTAGTTAATAATTAAGACTATGATTTGTTGAAATTATTTGTGCAATTGTTCAAAATTCTCTGCAATTGTGTTTTAAAAATATTAAATACTGTGTTTATTTTTCGACTAATGAGGACAAAGTCTCCTAAATCCTATTTAGAATTTCCTTGCACTTTCAAATTATATACAATAAAAGATCCGTGATTAAGAATAGTGTGAAGATTTCAATGGCAATTGTAATGTATTGACTACACTGTCTTTGGCTGAGAAACATATTCTATTCCTCATTTAGTTATTCTCATGTTGGCTGTAATGGGAATTTCAAATTTGAATCAGTCACAATCTTACACTTGAAACCTGAATTTTAAATTAATGAAACTAATATAAATAACATAAAATGAGGTCAACATTCTTCTGCAAGCCTGGAAATGTACTTGTGTAATGAACTACTGCTCTTTCAAGCTCACAATTTAGGTTTTATTGCAAGCATACATAAATAATTGCTTACGTTTCTTATTTTTCTTAGATTTCAAATGAATTTTTTCCAATAATAAATACTAGAATCGTCATCCTCAAAATTATATACTTAGAAAATTTGGAATTACTTGCCCATTAAGACATCAATAAGACGACCTGCCATTTCACGGTGATATGGTATGAAGAGTGAAAAGTTCTCATCACGTGCCAACTGCAATGGCAGACTAAGATCAGGAAGGTCAATTTTCTTCACATTAATAGGCCTTGAGCCAGCACGACTTACAAGGCCACTGGCGATCTTGCTTCGATTATTCTGTAATAATAAACAAATTAAATTTTACTAGCATTTCATTCTATAAGAGCATTTTTAAATAGCATATAAATCATTATTTAATCAATTTATCAGAAAGAAAACATACATTATTTTCCACATTTCTCTTACTTATAGTTTTCATATCATTTTAATTAAAACCATGAGTAACATAATGTGCTCAAAAGCTAAATTTGACTAAAAGTTCTCTATCAAAATAACTAATGTAAAACTGTACAAATCTTTTATGAACTTACCAAATAATCTTGTGGGACATCAAAGTATAAATTGTTTCCTTTAGGGAAATATGATGGTTCATTTGGCCGATCAAAGAATAAGGTCAAATTTTCTGGTGTTGTTCCTTTACTCATTGTTGAAAATTGTACGCTCACTTAAGTATCCTAATAATAATTTGAGAAATTAGTACTCAAATTCAGTGACACAATCTGAAATTTAAATTCATGACTTACAGAAAAAAAATTAATCCTATATTCTAAAAACCAATAAATTTCTAAAACAAAAATATCAAAACAATTTTGCATATGATTCCTGGACAAATAAAGAATTTAAATTCTTCAGTAATAAAAATATGAGGATATTGGTAACTTTATTTATTAATTCACTCAAAAACTATAATTTTAAGAACATTTGCTTTCACCAAGATAAGTTATTATTCACAAAACCATTAAAAGGTATATATAATCATTTCTTTGCAAGCAAAGTAAAAAACAAGATGCACAGCACTTAACAATGGTTGACAGTGGTTGATGAAATTAGTAGAGACATTATTTGGGTCTCAAATTTACATATGTTAGATAAGAGTAAAAACTCTGTCCATCTTCATTCTCTGAAGGATTAATAATCAGAATTTGGTTTCCCAAATTCAAATTCTCTTCAATGAAATATAGTTAATACTTGAGATAGTCGGGCATCGAGTCAATGAAAGCAACTGCAGTTCGCTGCTCTAGCAAGTTTTCTGTCGTTGAACAACTAATATATTTCTTTGAATCACATGTAAGAATGAAATTCTTGACTTTAAAAAGTTAAGTTGAATGTGGCATGCATTGTTCCCTATATGCGTAGTGACATAATTTAATCCACTGTGTATTCACAACTAGTTGTGTAGTTATGTATTTTTTCTCTACATCTAGTTTTGTATCTTTCTTTGCTCTAAACAGAAAGTTGTTAATATTATATTATTTTTATATACTTTGAAATATTTTTTCTGCTCAGTCAGATTGGACCAACTGTTGATTTCAGGTACACTGACTACGCTGATCCTATTTCCTATCCAAAAGTATCAGTTAATTTGACATTATTACGTGTTCCTGAATTGGTTTTACCTTAAAGGTTGTTCTTGATTCTTCTATCCCACTATTGTATTTATATCCTGCCTATCCTTTCTTCCACCTTCCGACCGAAAAACCTTTAATTTACCCATTTGACCCCTGCTTCTTATGACTATTTGCTATTAACATCCCGCTCTTCTTACAACCTGCTTCCCAAAGATGAATTCTGCCCTGCTTCTGAACTCTTGAAATTCTTAAAGTGCGAAGCCATTGGCTTAGTTAAACATCAATCCTATATTGCGTTTCCTAACTCCCGTTTGGAAGTTGACCTTCCTCCAAACGGGTTAAGTTTCAAGTTTCCTGCATCAGGTTGCGATTCGCGTATTTGTCATTAGCTACATATACACGCATTCCATCATTCACCCCTATACACCAAATTAATACGGGACGAATAGGCGCTTTTAGAATGCGTAAACTGCAGAAAAATATTCCAAATTCTCAATGAAATTCTGTCCCGTTGACTCTCTTTAGAAAATAACATCGCCACCATTTTTCAGCACGCAACTAATTTTCGGCGCGTTTCTGTTCAAGGCCACCTTCGCAAATTCCTTATCCTAATTTGTAACGCTCCGATGGTTACGATGAAAATTCCTAAGGCGATTTGGTTTCCTCAAACACAGCCCCTCCCCTCATCTCGTCCAAACCTTGCCTGACTGATATCTTCAACCTACCGAAACCCATCTTGTCAATAGTATTGTAACGCGTGTATTTTGGTTTAGTTTTGCTTTGTCTCGGAAGTGTTGTTTGCTGTGGTTTGGAGAATTCGAAATCGTGCACGTGCGTGGGAGTGGAGGAGATAAATATTTCCATCCAAGTAATTTTCGTGTCCTGTCTCGATTGTTGGCCTCATCATGACAGAATAGTTGGCCATTGTTGACTACGGAACTGCAGCTGCGTGCTATAACTCTTGTAACAATGGAAGAATCAGTGAAACTGGCATTTCGACGAAGTTTTCTAATAATGAAAAAAAGTAAAAGAATGGGAGGCTATAATGGAGGTAACGGAGATAAGCTTTTGAAACTGGACAGTTGTTCTACGCTCATTGCAGCTGGTGGATGTGATTATGAGAGGCTCCGTATTGCGTTACGTGTATACGTTTTAAGTGTCACCGATCTACAAATCTCATGAGTTCTGCTGTAAACTTTTCTAAGTTGTTGTCTCTGATATAGTCCGTGGCAGAATCGTCGTGAGAAAGGGGCCACAATTTGTTAGTGAAGAGTTCACCGAAGCCACACAATTTAGTACGACGGTTTGCCAGCAATCAATCCCGGAGGCCGACGTCTTGGCCAGTGGTCAACCCCTGAGTCGACGCCTGCAATGGTCCTGACCAAAGTCATCACTGCACTTAACCCGTTCTACCGGCTGTGAGATACGGAGACGAAGGAACGAGAGCTACAGCAGGCAACACAACACAGAATAGCAGTACGTATTTGGTACGGGCAGCAGATCTCTTCTATGTAAAAACCACAGGTTCCTGAGATAAGAGTTTTTCATGCTTAACTGTAATAAACTTATATAAAATTTCTTTAATGGTCAATATTTTTTTGATTTAACGTAAAAAACCCAGCCCACAAAAATAATTCTTTACAGTATTGCTAACCTCTCTTCCAAAACCCTATCCGATGATGAAATCTCTGTTCTGGACAATGGTCTCACTATTATCCCCTCTCCCACACTTTTAGTCCACGGCTTGAAATTCTGCGAAACAACCCAAGGAAGCTACATTTTACTAAAAAAAATTAACCCAGAACCATTTACCGCCATTACTCCCTGTTTTTAAAATTAAAAAACCTCCTAAATACCTCCTCCAAAAGTCCCACCTAACCACCCACTTCAAACCTTCACCACCATTCTTGTGTCACATGTTACTTCACCATTCTATCTCAACTCCCTTTCCAAACAACACAACCTAATCTATGACCACATTAACGCTGATATTTTCCCGGCTGACAATGCTCCAACACTTCACCAGCTGGGGGTGCCCAAACGTATAAATTTGTCCGCATTGACCGCAATCCTTCTATACCTTCTGATACAGACAAGTTTGTTTTAGCACACAACCCATTTCAATTATTTTCATCCTATTCTATCGATCTATTTGCTCAAACATATACTAGAACAGCCACCATGGGCGCCGCCAGGATTATTTTCAGGGGGATGCATCTGCATCTACACACTACACTATTAACTAATAAAATATAATTTATAGTAGTGCATCCTTATAATTGTAGGTGGACATATAAAATTAGACATTTATGTCATGTCAAACAAGTAAATGCCAAATTCAAATCGCGCGGGTTGAATATGAGACGCATCATTCTTCCCTCCGGGATTCCTAAGAAAAACTTTAAAATAAAAATTATTTAATGCCAGATTCTGCAACCCGCAGAAATAGAATGGTTTTGTCATCAATGTACAATGTTTGGATGAAAAAACGAGAAAACTAAAATAAATACATTAGATACTGAAACACGGCATAACTCTTTAATTGTGAAAAATGAAAATAAAGAAACTTTTACAAATTTTAAATTGATGAAAAACAAGAGCTAAGTATTTGTGTAGATAATGTAGCGAACATGACATGTGATACATATATAAACTTGGCGATCATAAAAATATTTCCCGGTATAAAGAAGGTAATGAAACTTAAGATATCGAAGAAATGTATGTAAACATGTCGCAATAGTGGCAACATATTAGCAGTATGGACTAATGGTAATAAAAAAAATTCAACTAAAAAAGTTTAGGATTCACGCTCTTCAATTGGCCATTTGAGATGGATTAAAGAATGAACGAATAATAAAAATATTAGGGAAAATTTAACACAGGTTGTGGTAAAATTATGAAGTCACGAGATGGGGTTCTACATGCTAGATCGTATTCTTTTTTCAAAGACTACTCAGACCTGGTAGTAGCTGCTTGGACACAAGGTCTAGAGCTTCGTTTTCAATGACTGTCATTTTATTTATTAAAGTCAAAGAATAATAAATTGTATTTATTTGAAAATTATTTTAATTTAAATTGTTTTAAATTTTTTATTAGATTCTTAATCTTGTTTTATATGTACTTATATATAAAAGAATGTGATATTTAATTAATTTTAATTTTTTATATTATTTTTAATTAATGAGTATTTTAACCGGAGCATGGAGCGGAGCTGGAGCAAATGATTTGTTGCCGGAGCGGAGGAACTCAAAAAGTAGTCGCTCCAAAGCCCTGCTATTTACACTAAAAACAAAATATAATATTGCGTAGTTAATCTAGTAGCAAGGCGAGTGATCGTACGTAAGGTTTTAAGAATCTTTGTCCAAATTATGAACGACAGAAGACGTTTTTGTGCAAAAAGCGTAAGACTGATGTAGACACCCAATATTAATATATTCAGTTCAGGTATGTAATGTTTGTGTTTCTACGAATATTATTTACTGTGTTGTCCGTACATAGAGAAAAATGAGACTCAAAAATATATGAGTAATAGAAAATACAATCAAATTTTATTATGCTAGCCGACCAAATTCGAAACCGCTGAAATCGTTATTCCTGTATAATATTCCGCCGATAAAAACTAAAAATTGCGATGTTCATCATTTGTATAATTAGTTGCAGCAATACAGTTACTGTAAAGTACTCGATAAATTTGATTATACTGGCAATATAAATTTTGGACATATATATATATATATATATATATATATATATATATATATATTAATATATTTGGTTAAATGAATTATTACTACAGAGTTATTCAAAAATTAATTGTTCGATGCAACAAATATTAATAATATGATAAATTAGCCAAATACAGACACAAGAAGTGATGATATAAATACCACACAACGTTTCTGGAAACCTTGTTCCTTTCTTCAGATGCTAAGAAAACTAAACACAAGAGCCCAGAAAGACACAACCGCACATTTGTTGAGAAATTCGAAAGCTTAGCATTTAGCAATTTATATTGTTATTAATTTTCTACATGGACGTATATTTTTAATTGCAAAAATTATTAAGATATGTATTTTAATCGTCTTAAAAATAATTTTTACTTCAATTAAACAGATAAAGTATACAACTCAGTTTATTGTTTTTACAATATAAAAGAGTGTAATCATAAATTACTAATAATAAAATACCAGACGATCATAATTAGTAACTTATCATGCATTATTTATTTAAAGTAGCCTGTTTGTATTATTTTATCTAGAATGATTATAGAAGTATTAAAATATACATTAAAAATTAAAGACTTTAAAAATTAATAATTAACCGTTATCTGATATGTTTTCCCAAAAATTTGTTCAAGTATATTGTCGTGAATAACATCGGTAAGTGGCCGCCATTTGTCCGCTTGCCCGAGAGGGAAGTGCACGTGTGCCGGAGAGGCCCCAAGAAGCCGAGGGTACGCGTCACTTTTTTTTTGCATCGTTTGGGGAGGGGGGGGGGAGTAAGGATATATACTCCGCACCCGGGAGACTGACCAGAGGACTGAAAGTGAAGTGAGAGGCGAGAGGCGAGAGGGTGCGAAATTTGGCTAGCTGTAACGAAGTCTGCTGGCGCCCAATCAATTTTTTTATTTATTTTTTGTATTTTATGTAATAAAGTATTTTTATATATGGTAATAAAGTCTAATCATTACAATAGTATTTCTTGAAATATTTTTCGGGCCGTTTTCTTCGTGTAGACTCGTTAATTTAAAATCGTTTTGTTATTTTTTTATAATTTCTCTCCTTATAGGTAACAGAAAAGGTTTTCAACAAGATGCATCGTTCGATTCAGTAGCACAACTAATTCATTATTGGATATTGGGTTGTGTTTAGATTTTAATTATCATGTCGATGACGATCTACGTTTGAAATTTCTGAGATATCCTTGAAACCCTAATAAAACGTACACTTTTAAAAATGACGTTAACCATGATGCTAAACGAGCCTACCTATCCGTGGTTGGCCTACTCAGCTATAGCAAAAGGACCTCCGCGTAGAATAAGTGTTTTATTTCGGCCTCCAGTCCAGCGCGGTCAACAAGGACAGTTTATCGTTTCTCCTTGCCTTAAATATAAAAAGTTTCATGAAGCTGAACAGTCTCATGCGACAAGTAAGTGGCATTGTGACGCTCTGGCTTCTTCAAAAAATGTTGAAAAGATCACGGATAGAAGAGGACTGACTGTTCATGAATCTTTAAATGCAGCATATCACAAGGAAGTTGAAGTGAATCGAATTAAACTTCGATCTATTGTATCGACAATTTTATTTTATGGACAACATGATTTTCCACTTCGCAGGAAAGTCAATGAGGGTTCTGTTTTTACACACCTGCTACATTTTAGAGTTGACTCGGGGAACGAGATTTTGAAAAATCATTTAGTCAGGAGCAGAAAACTCCTTGTACATATAGCATCAAATTCAAATGAATTAATTGAAATTTTTTCTGATGTTCTGAAAATCAAAATAATTGAGGAGGTGAAACATGCTTCGATGTTTTCGGTGTTGGTTTATGAGACTGCTGATATTTGTGCTACAGAGAAATTATCGATTGGATTTCGCTATCTACGTTGTGATAAAATGATAATAAAAAAATAATTTGTGAAGAATTCCTCGGGTATGTGCCGCTACAAGAGTTAAACGCGAAAGCAATTTCGGAAACTATTATTCGCTTTCCACAAGATTTCTATTTCGATTTAAATAAACTTGTTGGTCAAGGATTCGACGTCTGGGCTGCAAAGGCCGGTGACATATGTGGTGTTCAGAAAATTTTTAATGACAAGTATCCTACAGCCCCATTTTTCCACTGTGCAAGCCATATATTTAATCTGGTTATGAATGACCTGAACGATGTCACTGAAGTGACTGCTGGGACTACAAATGACATAATAATTTTTTTTGAGAGAGTACATTGCGGCGAAATAAAATTCCAAATATACCACTTTTTTTGTGAAACGCATTGGACAGCAAAGTACAAAAGTAAAATAAAAAAAACAAGAAAAAAAAACAATTATATAAGGAAGTGAAAGCTTGCGAGAGGATTCCCACAAGCTGAGGCACCTCGGCCTGATCTGAGAGGTGTATGTTCCGGGGTCACAGACCTTGGGCATACGGTAAGAGTTGTCCGCTATTCCCATTGGAATAGTCGGCCAGCTGCCTCCTAAACTGGTCGAGGCACGGCGAAGGGAATGCTGCGTCCCCACAGCAAACTCCTCTCCCGCTATCGGAAGGGCGTGGGACAAGTACCCAATGCCCGACCTACCTGATGCAGGTTTTTCTAGGGTTTTCCGTGCATTTCTTTAGGCGAATGCCGGGTAGGATCCTTAAAATATAGCCCGGGGGCCCTCGTTAACCCTTGGCTACCTTCCTCTACCCTTCCGCATCCTCCCTTTCAAATCCCTTCCTATGCTATTAAAGGGGAGTTGCCCAACGTGGATTACCCTCAAGTAGCCTGTTGCCCCCCCCCCCCAAAAAAAACCTATTATATAAATAACTTAACGGTCGTACTTCAGTCTCACCGCGATAATACCTCGATGGAGTTTGCGCTCAATTAATTTGCGAAGAACTGGACGTTCAATTTAAGCGTTCTACGAGTGGTATCAAGGCAGGTCTACAGATAAAATCAACTATCCTAAAATTTAGAAGAATTTTTCAGAATATCTATCTTCATCGCATATTTATATTCTATCATTTCTTATCTGAGAAAGCGATTTTCTTCAACTCACAAAATAGCATTTTCGTTTATGCAGCTCCACCCAGAAAATATGAGAAAATTAGAAAAATCTTTATTTTTTGCCATGACAGACGATATACAGAACCTTTACGGAGGTTTTCTAAACAATTTTATTGTCGAGTCTACCACGTGGTACGAGATGTTGAAGACAGATGAAGGGAGTGAATCCCTTGCTGAACAACCCAGATCTTAAAAACACTTTCCCACTACCCACCTGCCCAAGGGTTGCCTACAGACATCCTTCCAACCTCTGACCTCTGCAATATTCTCGTCTGTCCCTCCATAAAACTTCCCTACTTAAGCCTGGTTGCCAACCTTGTAGTAGTGCCATGTCTGCCCCATCTTCCAGCCCACTATAATTCTCCACAAATAGCCACCTAATAAATCAAAGAAATCATTATCTACATCTCCTCCCACATCATCTATCAAATTGATTGAAAACTCTGTCCTGCTTTCTATATCGGCCAAACCAATTGAGCCCTCGCTGAACCCATTATTAACCACCGCAGAACTGTCAAATTATCCAAAACCCAATTTCCAATAGCTGCTTATGCCCAAAGTCACAACTCCAACAATTTATACCAATCCTACACGCTTACCCTCCTTAAAGCATTATTCATCAGATGCTGAACTCCATGTTTTTAAAATCTCTTTCCAGCACATCTTATAATCTAGGCAAAGTCCTGGACTCAACATCCTCTAATATTATTATAATAGTCATTATTACAGTAATTATAATATTCGATTGATATCATGCATCAAAAAATAAAGAGAGAGTCTGGGATAGAGTGACAGAGACAGAAAGATGAGGGAAAAGGAGGGAGGGAAAGAGAGACAGAAAGAGAGGGGGAGGAAGATACAGAGAGCGAGATAGAGACGTCCAGATCTACTCTCTGGAAGTATGTGACTCACGTCCTCACTGTTTCCCTGCCTGACGACTCCAACTTTCAATTCCAGAGAAGTCAGACTCTCTGTCATCTTTCTTAAAGAACTGATTTATCTAGACAAGGTTACATTTACTTTTACTTGCTTCATATATATTAAAGTATAAGAATGAAAAATCGTCAACTGGGCCATGAATCGAACCCTGAACTTCTCGATTTCCGGTCGGACGCTCTACCTTCTGAGCTAAACCCTGTCGACTGCAGATCCGGTGAGAAATTCCTTCTTCTTTGAGGCTCTAATATTTAGGCCATTTAATAATTGTGATTTGTAAACAATTGTAGGTGGGCCTGCATTATGCCTATTGGATGGTCTATTGGATGGAGGATCTTAAGTTGCGATTAGTGGAAATGTCTTACGATAATTATTATGCTTTCGTCGAGTATTGGAATCGAATTTACATAGTGAGCAAAAATATTGAAACGAACTGTCGTTGGGGTTTGTTGCTGTAACAACTACAGAAGTCTGTAAGTCAAACGAGATTAAAACTTTGATCATAGACACTCGCGTAACGAAATTTATGATAGTTAATCGTTGAAACTCATAGTAATTAAAATTAGTCAAATACTTTTGGAGTAATGTAACATATTTTTAGTGGAAGTAGCTATAATAAATTGTTATTACGCTTCAAAGGCCAGTTAAAGTGATAAAGCTAGTTAATGCCAAAAATATCAGCTGGATACCGTAAGAATGACCTGTATCACCACAATATGATAACCATTAAACCATGTCAGTTCGAATTTATAAAATGAACAGCATCTCGAACAAAATGGAAGATTTCCAGGATAAAGTTGCTCTGAGAAACATGCATCAAACAACGAGAAAATCGTTCAACTTGCCAATGAAATTATCAATTCCTATACAACTTGCCCAATAGAAGTGTTTAAAGGATTATTAATAAAATTTGAAGCAATTAATAAACAAAAGCATAAATGAGGAGTCCTATTCAAATTTCAACTGGCATGAAAAAGGTTGCCCAATTACTTGACAAAAGAGAGTTTATAAATAAATTTCAATTCATATATCCGTAGGCTCACATTTTCTTTTTAGCGATTATCGTAATCAGAAACTTTCAAAGTTGTCAAAAGAGCATACTTCAACCACAAACACTATCACGTATGTGATGAATTAATTGAAGATATTTATTAATTTTTTGTTTGAGCTATATATTGACTGTAAGTGTTCAGTAAGTCCCCTTTCACATGGAGATTCCGTGTCTGCTAATCACGCATGAAGCAGTCAAACCAGCCATGGGAGAGTCACGTCGTCGATACGTCGGCGATTCGCGAAATGAGTCACTCGTGACCTTTATTCCTAAAATTTGAAGCGGCTGACGAACCAGTGACGACAATAGACACGTTCACTTGTGAGTCTGTGGATCCGATTCTCGCTCCCAGTTCAACGCTCTCATTGTGTATCCTCGTGTTTGATCATTCTTCTTCTACTATTTAATTTATTTAAATAATTTTATAAATATGTATAATGATATTATATAAAATCTTTATATTATATAAATATTTCTGATATCAATGTGTCTTTCTTGTTGACAGTGGATAAAATAAATGAAACTATCTGGATATTCGTCCTTCGAACGCGATGATGTTTGTATCTATTTTTGAACACGTTATATAAGCAATTCATTGAAATGAAAATATAATACGTCCGTTTTAAACTATAACAATTAGGTAAAATTAGCTCAATTACTTCCCTCTTTGTGGGATAATAGTGATACAAATTATTCAGGTAAAATGAAGAGAGTAAACGCAAGGAGAGTGCTGATGTCTTTGATATATGGTTATGAAGTGCACAATTTGGAAGTTCATAAGAAAAAGTTTATAAATTAATTAGTTACGTACAACGTTAAGCAATTAAAAACTTTCGTAAAACGATGTAAAATGATGCAGAATTTTACTAATGATACAAATCATAAACATAAATATTTAAACAATATAATGAAGAAAATTATTGAGATTTAAGTTTAAATAAGATTTAAATATTTGTTATTTTGAATTATGTGTAAATATGCTAATTGTATTGTTGTATTCTTTGTCCATATCCTCAAGACCATATCAAGTCTTACAAAATGATGTAAAACATTAATTTATAGACCAGCGGTACTCGCGAAAGAATATTAGACATAAGAGAGAATACGGAATCCCCGTTCTGTTCAGTTTCCATATTTAGTAATTTTGTTTTTTGTCTGTGTCAAGGAGTTTATTATAACACTTGGCGACAATGAGAGACACGTGTATTGTTTACTACTATGGAATTATTAGACATAGGTATCGCCTAGAAATAATTGATGCTCATCTGTTTAATATATTTTACTCAAAATCGCGCTTCCGAAAATAATTGAAAAATTTCTTAGACATCCATAAGTCCTTTGAACAACAATAATAATACACATTTTTGTTCACGTCCTAGGTTTACGGGATGTATCCACAGTTCCCTTTTTCCATCCTCGGAATTCATAACAAAATAACACACAGCTAATGCCTTCATTCCCATGTTTTTACCTTAATTTAAAAGAAAACGATAATGTTGAGGTTGACGAAATGGAAGCGACAAGTGCGCGAGGGTGTGCGCTACTGTGGCCTTACTTTTTTGAACCGGCGACATGATTCGACTACACAGAAATCGCCGTTTGACAGGGAACTAAGCATCGTGTTGACTCGTATATAGTCACTCGATTTCCACTTGATATTATCGCTAACATTTAATAGAATAAGTCAATTTTTCATTAATTATTAGTTTATACTTGTACAATACAAAAACCTTAAGCTTAATGTCATTAGCCATCCCCAGTTTTTAAAAAAGAGAATTTTTTTGTGAGTGGAACTGTGCACTTCACATCCCCGCGTCTACTCCGCAATAAATGTATTTTATCCGGGAAGATTTCCCGGAGCCGTTATAGGGCGGGTAGCCCTCTTCGGCTACTGTTACTTAAATTAATAATTTGGCTCGCACCGAGGCAGACCGCAGCAAACCCACCGGAAGCAGGCTGGGAAGGAAAGGGGTTGTAGGAGTAGTTACGTCTAGGTAGGTAGGTAGGTAGGATGAAGGTGCCCTGGAGAACCGCACCGGCCTCCTGAGGAACCGCCCTCCGCACGACCACACACCGAGCTAGCCACCATCATGCCTTAGGGGGAAGGAATGGTAGGAACGCAGCTTCGAGTTATTAGGGCCCCTTAGCTGCGATTTTATTGATCTACTCGGCATTCACCTTTAATACAGGAAAACGCTAGAAAACCTGTATCGAGTACTACTCAAGAAATCCAGCTATATATACAGCGACTGCCTAAACGGAAGACCCCTGGACCAGACCTGATAACCAACGAAATATTGAAAAACTTATCAAAGAAAGCTGTATCCTATTTAACCTCAATTTTTAATGGTTGTATAAGACTTTCCTCGGGAATGAAGAAAAGCAAACGTCTTACCAATCTACAAAACTAGCAAGAACAAACATGACCCTGATAGCTACAGACCCATCAGTCTACTGTCAACTTCAGCCAAGCTACTAGAGAAGATGATCCTCACTAGACTGCAAGAATAATTAAGATAATGATAATCAAATTTTTTTCATTTTTGTCAGTACATTGTCTCGGTTAAGTATCGACAACGATCACAAGAATTGATCTAAACCTCTACTCATGTTTAAAATTTGCATTGTTCAAAATTATTTGAATTATTGGTATACGGGTCATTAATTTCTTGTGTTATTTGTCTTTATAGACTTTAATTGTGTACTTTTATATAACTTTTCAATTTATAAGAAAAGTCAACAATTTTATCAGTGTTACGTAAAAACCTTCAAAGGTAACGGACTATCTTTGGGCGTTTACGTGACTGATATTTCTATTAATGGTAATACACTTTTGAAAATAAATTAAAATTAATGTTCAATAAAACTTTACAACAAAAACAAAATAGAATCAATGAATTTCTCTCGAGGTTTTTTGGAGTGTATGAGAGGTTAGACTTACCACAAGGAAGGACGATCTCAAATGGCAAATGGCAGCCGCGGGAAACACCTTTTATTGTCTTGACAGTTTACATGTGGTCAGGAACAGTCAACATAAAAACAGGATGTTTTATCAGTTGGATATTCTTGTAAAGGAAACCGAGAGGTGTTACTAAACTACCTTAACGGAAGGCGCTGTTGCTTCACCTTTTACTAAATTATTTACTTATTACATTACTTGTATTTGCAGGCTATTCTTTATCATATGAACAGATTGTTACTTTAACTATTATAATAATTATTAATCGTTCTCTGAAAATTTTTAGTTTTGTAAATAGTAAGAAATTTTAAAGAATATTACCGTTCAAAGAAACAAACCAAGTAATATAACATTTTTGTTACAGCAATATTATGGAACTTAATATTTAATGGTAATAATATCTTGACACTTTTACTACAGTGCTTTACATTGTAGATGCAGAGAATTTCACCCCACAAGATAGATTTCATTCTTATACATCTAACAAAATGCAGTGATTACATGTGCACAACTTCCTTTTTCAACGAATCATTATATTTACAGAAAGTTACCAAAATATATTATTTATATTTTGTGTAGGTGTAATGGGGCAGGTATCTAGTAGTAAATGTCGTGACTTGAGGCCTATGAGTTAGTGAAAGGTTCAGAATTTAATATACGATGTGATTCTTAAGCTTGTGGTAGTGAATAATCTCGTCTTTAAGGCTGTAATTAGACTATGTTTAAAGGTAAACAATCTACAGAAACATCTATGTAGTTAATGGTAGACAACTGGAAGATAGAAAACGACAGGTGCAAAATGCTTGTGGTCGTTTCCTTGGAATACAACAGACAGTTCAAACTTCTGTTAAACTTGGAATTTGGGGTAATTTATTAAAATAGTCAAATAATGTGAAAATTAAATGCCAGAATAATAAGAATAAGTAGCTAAATTAAATTAAAGGGCATTCGTTGATAGAGACGTGAAAAATTTAGCTGTTACGATAGACAAGAAATTTTAAGGAACATGATGTCATTTTTTAAAGAAATTAGACTAGAAGTTCAGGAATATTTTGTTCCGTAGGAGTTTGCTAATCCAATTGTCTAACCGCATTTCAGTTTTTTCCGCATTGTAATGTTGTGACCAGTCTGGAGCAGTTTGGATTTGTAATTGAAATTGTAGACATTTCACTACAACCGTCGTAGGACTCAGTCAGTGGCTCTAAATTCTTATGTATTCTAATTTAGCATATATGCAATATATTGTATATATATGCATACTTTCAAACCTGACGAAATCCCTAAATTATGGACAAAACCTTACATTGAATCGAATTTTTTGTTTAATTAGTTGATAAATTTTTCGAACACATTGGCTATATTACTGTTTTATTTATCAAAAGATAATTGTCACATTATATTAAATATTCAAATAAAATATCAAAATTTAAATATTAAATAAATATTAAATTAAGTTATTTAAAAACTTCAAAACCAAAGTTCAAAAATTTAAAATAGTAAAATTTAATTTAATAAAGCATCTGTAAGGCAATGATTTCTAACATTTATTACAAATTAAAATTTAAAAATTACTTTAAAGCTAGTAATGAAATAGGATATAAAAGATTATGAAAGATGAAATAATCGAAATTGGTATAACATTTTTTAAAATTTTCATCAGTTAAACTTATTAAATTGAATTATTAAATTAGCACTATGCTCATTCAAGTCAATTCTAATTATATTTTAAAAAATTGTCATCTACAAAATTTTCTTCACATATTACTTACAAACCAGGAACAAAGACCTTTTGGGTAAAACACCCGTAGAACTTACAGGTGTGTGTAAGGGTTGGCATTTTTTTTTTTTTTAGGGTAACAGGCTACATGAGGGTGATCCACATTGGGCAACTCCCCTTTAATAGCATAGGAAGGGATTAGAAAGGGGGGATGCGGAAGGGTAGAGGAAGGTAGCCAAGGGTTACTAGGGCCCCCGGGCTATGGTTTAAGGATCATACCCGGCATTCGCCTAAAGAAATGCAGGGAAAACCCTAGAAAAACCTACATCGGGTAGGTCGGGCATTTGGTACTTGTCCCACGCCCTTCCGATGACGGGAGAGGAGTTTGCTGTGGGGACGCAGCTTACCCCTCGCCATGCCTTGGCCTGTTTAGGAGGCAGCTGGCCGACTATTCCAATAGGAATAGCGGACAACTCTTGCCGTATGCCCAAGGTCTGCGACCCCGGAACATACACCTCTCAAAACAGACCAAGGTGCCTCGGTTTAAATACATTCTAAATAGGCAGTTATTTAGCGTAAGTAAGCCTGCGAGAGGATTTCTCGCAGGTGAACCTTCCCAGAGAGCTCTGGCGGGGGCTACCTTTGGGGATGCTCTCACATCTCTCTGGTTTTTTTGAACTAAGGTTCCCACATGCCGAGGCACCTCGGTCTGTTTTGAGAGGTGTATGTTCCGGGGTCGCAGACCTTGGGCATACGGCAAGAGTTGTCCGCTATTCCTATTGGAATAGTCGGCCAGCTGCCTCCTAAACTGGTCGAGGCACGGAGAAGGGAATGCTGTGTCCCCACAGCAAACTCCTCTCCCGCTATCGGAAGGGCGTGGGACAAGTACCCAATGCCCGACCTACCTGATGCAGGTTTTTCTAGGGTTTTCCCTGCATTTCTTTAGGCGAATGCCGGGTAGGATCCTTAAACCATAGCCCGGGGGCCCTAGTTAACCCTTGGCTACCTTCCTCTACCCTTCCGCATCCCCCCTTTCTAATCCCTTCCTATGCTATTAAAGGGGAGTTGCCCAATGTGGATCACCCTCATGTAGCCTGTTGCCCTAAAAAAAAAACAGCTATTAGCGTTGAATGAAAATATTCTCGAGTCGAAGAATTTCGTAGTGTCATTCTCGAAGCTCCTAATGCGTTATTTAAACCCCTTATGACATTTAAGGGAAACGCCCGTAGTGATGGGGACAGAAGGGCTTTACATAAAATTAATAGGAATATAACCGATATAGCTGTCGAATGAACGGTTATGGAGGTAACTATGTTTAATTCAATATTCTGCGTAAGTGGTAGTTTATACCCTAGAAGTCGGGGTGAAGTAGGATGAAACAAGGATCCGTGAAGAATCTTAAACCCGCGGAGCAATTGCTACCAAAGTTTGTACACATGCAACTCATGATCAAGAAACAAACACTGGAAGGATTAAACACGCCCAGCGCTTGTAATGATGGAGGTCGCGAGTATTTTTCACTATATTAGGATACCCGGACTATTTTCACCCTCCCCATCGTACCGGGATTATTTTGGTACCTCATAAAGGTTCCGGGAAAATTTTTTGACACTTTTAAGGTACCGCGAGTATGCTTGACTATTGGTTACCGGGAGTATTTTAGTATTGTTAGTCGTTTTATGTTGAAATCGAGGAAGAAGTGAAATTGATACTGTTCTGAGAAATGAGCTAACTAAAGCGGAAGTAAATGTTGAACCTTTCGCCGCAGTTTCCTGTGAATATATAGTTTGTTCCTTGTGTCTATTACGAAAGAAAATTTCCTTTCGATTTTGCTTTATGTATCTAACGACTTATATAATCTAATAAATAAAATTTATTGTTTGTGTGCGCGTGCGTGCGTGTGTGTGTATCTTGCGCATATTAAAATAAATGTGTGTAGCATTTTGGACCAAATTACGTACACATTTTCCTTTTAAACTGGAAACCAATATTATGGGGGTATGAAACGATTTACTCACAAGGAGAGGGGAGGATAAATTTAAAAACATGAAATAAAACTATGATAATTGAGTCGAATAAATATTTTTCTGGGTCAAATATATTGATAGTGTTTTTCCCGATGTTGTTTGTGTAAAATATAAACCTTTCCTGGACGATCCTTAGGGGTGGGGGTGGAGGGGCGTACAATAAAAATAACGAGAAACAGCCGAGCTTGATGTCGAATGCGGAAGTTATCGATATCGCTAAGTTTAATTATGCCATTCTACAGTTCAGTTGTAGTTCTGTTCCAAGCGGCGGGGGTGGAAGGGGAAAACAATGATCCGCGTAAAATTGTATACACGTGAAGCTAATATTACCAAATGTTGTATTAAAGACATTCTAAATTATAAGGAGTATATTTGACTGTTAAATAACCGTGTTTTTTTTTACTTAATATGCCAGTTATCTTATTATACATAGCTATTATTTTAAATTAAGTTACTCATTAAAGCTTGGAACAATACCAACCAAACTTGGTACACGTATCACTTACGACGATCCAGGAACAAATCCCGTGCATTTAAGATAACTCTAGCGCCCGTATGCGTGGGGGTATAAAAGTACAGTAAAGACGACCGAGATTGGTGTCGAATCCGATGTTATGGTATTGGACACGAATCACGCTCTATATCAGACTATTATTATCACCCCCAACACCCCCATTCATAGGGGCTAAACTTTAACTTAACCCTGATGGAATAACTCAACCAAGCGACTACCATAACACCGGATTCGACACCAATCTTGTTCGTTATCTGAATTTTTATCATCCCCGTTCACCCCACCCTAAGAGGTCTTCTTATACCATCAGGTGATTAAAACATAGAGAGTGACATTATGAATCTGAACTACAACGTAAACTATGTATTCGTCGTCAATATAGGTCATTATCGAATATTCTACCACCTATAAGGGCGCTATATAAATCTTAAATGGTATGTTTATGTATACTCAGTGATACGTGTATTAAATTTGGTTGTAATTCTTCCACACATTAAAGATTAAGTCAATTTACAATAACAATCATGTAAAATAAGATAAGTTATGTATTAAGTGTTCTACAATATTAATATTATGCTTTATTTGTTAAAAACTCAGCTTTCGGGTAAATGCCCCTTCGGTAAAATGACATCTGTAAAACGTGAACTGGGGAAAATGAACTATATGTAATTCATTTCCTACGGCCTTTTTTCGAACCCTCGGAAGAGGGTACGGGGATACCTGGTTGCCTAAATCCCAGCGGGCTGGGTCGTGAACCCGCGGGAGGTCAGAAGAGAAACCACATATCCCCTCGAGCTTGACTCCAAAGTGCGTCGAGCCAAACCCAGCTGCGCTACTGGGACCCTGGAGGATAGACCAGGGCCACGACGCACCCCGAGGTACCAAATTGTCCGAAGGGCGGCTTTGGTTGGCCGTGCACATAGTTTCGTTAGCACGAATGCTCAGGGTTACCCCGCAGGGTGGAGGTGCACTTTCCCGAAGACCGTTGAAACTTGTGGGCACATTCCAGTTTCCCAGAGTCGCTTTCAAGTTAGGGTTATCTCCCTCAGATAGCAACAGACTACTGCTACCAAGAGAATTATGGTCAGGCGGTTTTGTCATCGGATAAATAAGAGGTGGAGACAAGTCCCCACCACTCGACACCTTAGCCTCCCGGAGTGCGGTTGGTGCTGGGGTCACCAACACCTTTCACACCAGAAGACTGGACGACCGCCTTGAGTCAATCTCCACCACCTTCTCAAAATGTATTGTTTGTGTGTTCGTGTAAGTTTAGCGCAATTGCCGTCGTTAGCACACCGCTTCCCCGTCTATGCCAATCGTCTTCACAGGTAGCGGATTTGTCACAGCTTAAAACTTAAATTGGTACTACTTCTACCTGGGAAGGTAAAGTATGGCTCCCCCTACCTGGGCTTTATCTCCCTGTATCCAGGGACAATGTGGAAGATGGATATCACGACTCCAGAACCAATTTACTTCCACAAGGGCTTGAGGCTTCAATGTCGGGCCTGGTCCCCCCCCCCACCCCACTCTTGGGTTTCAGTTATTCAAGGCCGACTTGCCTATCACCAACTAGACGGATTTTGTACGCAACCAAATGCCAACTGGGCAACAGCTGGGCTGCCGCTCAACCCGACTACCAGATTTTTCGCTGAAGGTTCTGGTCGACCAAGCGCATTACTCTGTTTGATATCCTACGTGGGCTGGAGGAACCATGAGCGACTGACTGGGTCACCTGTCAGTAGGATTGCGCTTCCAGACCAGACTACCAACAAATTTTGTCAAACGAAGCGGTCGAAATGAAACAAGATCTTGTAGTGAAGATCTCCAGCAAAATGTTACAACTGCGGGGGATCACTCCCAGCAAACGACAAGGGTTTTGAATCATTTCAAAAACACAGAAACACAAACAGAGACAGTTCCAAAAGACAAATGACTGGTTATACGCGGATGATGTCAAAACATGTGCAGGTGAAACGAAAACTGGCATGGAAACCTATAACAGAGATAACACCCAAAGAAAAGAAAACTATAACTCCAATACCTTAAATAATACTAACGTTGGCATGAAAGAAATCTTCAATTTTATAAAAGAATGATTCAAAGAAACTATATTTAACATAAAACAAGCCACAGACATAGTACAAAGTACATACTACATACTACAAATGCTCATAGAAGTTAGACTAACCTTTTCTATGACTACTGTTAGGCCCATTAACATATTTAATCACAATGAAAATGACGATGTAAGAATATATACGAAATAGAAAACTACCTAACAAGACGTTTAATGGCGTAGACAGGCCATATATAGAGTAGTACACAAGTTGCCACTCCCCTCGTATTGAATAGGTAAGGGGCTGATACGGAGGATGTGGAAAGGTAGAGCAAAGTAGACAAGGGTTAACTAGCGCCCCGGACTATAGTTTTAAGGATCCTACCCGGAAATTCACCTATAGGTGATGCAAGGAAACCCCTAAAAATACCAGCATCAGGGAGGTCGGGCAATTGGTACCTACCCCACTCCCTTCCGATGGCGGGAGAGGGAGAAGATCAGACACCTTATGCCCAACTGTCTGACTCCGAAGCATACACCTCCCAAAATTGACCGAAGTGACTCGGCTTGTGGGAAACTTAGTTTAAAAACGAGAGGGAGAATAAGGCAACCCGAAAGTAGTCCCCTCCAGCTTTCCGGCTAGATTCACCTGCGAGAAAACAGCTTCCTTGACCTGTCCTTTTTTTTAAACTTTATTTAGCAGGTTCTTCAAGCAAAATGCAATTCACTGCTATGATATAATATGAAATCATATAGCTAAGAGTATTTGGAGAGAGGCTTATGTGAAATATTTCACATCTCTGGCTTATTACATTGGGTTCAGATATTTATAGGTTGACAATTATTTGTGTAAGTCTTGTGGAAGCTTTTGTTAGTCTTTTATGCGTGTTTTTTTGTCCTAGGTTTAATTTATTTGCACTTTTATACTTCCCTATATTTTCTAAAAAATTGCTGCTTAGGATGTGGATATAGTTTCTTATAAAAGGGACCTTTAATTATTGGTGTATTTGACTGTTTCGTATGAACCACGGGCTGTTAATTGCGATACGTAGCACTTTATTCTGCATGGTTTGAAGTTTCTTGAGCGAAGTTGTGGGTGCGTTGCTCCAAGCTGGGGCTGGCGTAGGTAAGAATGGGTCAGAGAATCGATTTATAAATTAGGAGCAAGGATTCAACTCGAAGATGAGATCAGGGGGTAGAGCAGAGAGAGTCTTGCGTAGCACTCATTTAGTTTTTTTATGGATGTGGTATCTCTTGTTGAGTTTTGCATCTAGGCGGACCCCTAGATACTTTATCACTGAGTCCCTTGGATTCCATCATATTTCATTATTGTGCAGTCGGAGTGTCGGTAGTTGAGCGTAGCGCTTGAGTGTGAACATCTTTGCTTGGCATTTAGTAGTATTAATTTTTATTTTCCATTTTTAATACTAATCAC
The DNA here is from genome assembly GCA_037074705.1 of Zhengitettix transpicula. Classification (NCBI taxonomy): domain Eukaryota; kingdom Metazoa; phylum Arthropoda; class Insecta; order Orthoptera; family Tetrigidae; genus Zhengitettix; species Zhengitettix transpicula. Next base: position 178,321,865 of record CM073591.1, on the reverse strand, counting down.
ACGTTACATTTATTGCATTTTGATGGTGTTGAACTGTAGTTTCTATTTTGGGGCAAGTGCTGGTATCGTGGTGTCGTTCATTGTGGGCACATCGTGTACGTAAAGGTTGAACAAGGTTGGTCGCAATCGGCTTCCTTGGGGAACTCCTGCTTTTGTTGTTTTGAAGCTAGATAGTGATGCCTCGATTCTTACTCTGGACGTCCTGTCGGTCAGGAAGGATACTATGGTTTTTATTATGTAATCCGGTATGTTTAACTTAATCATTTTATACAAGAGTCCTTCCAGCCAAACCTTGTCGAATTCTCTTTCCAGATCTAGAAAGACTGCTCAGTATATTTAATCTATTTAAATCCCTTTTCAATCGTCTCTGTTATTCTGATGTTTTGGTGAGTAGTCGAGTGTGACTGTCTGAGACCAAACTGATGAGATTATATAACTTCATGTTCGTGTATGTATTCTTTCAGTCTAGTGAGAATCACCTTCTCTAGTAGCTTGGCTGAAGGTTTATGGATCTTTAGCTATCAGGGTCAAGTTTGTTCTTGCTAGTTTTGTAGATTGGCAAGACGTTTGCTGTTCTCCATGCCAGAGGAAAGTATCCAAGTCTTATACAACCATTACAAAATGAGCTTAAATAGGCTACAGGTTTTTTGATAAGTTTTTCAATATTTCGTTGGTTACCAGGTCTGGTCCAAGGGTCTTCCGTTTAGGCAGTCGCTGTATATAGCTGTATTTCTTGAGTAGATGCGGGGATTATTTCCATGGCTTCCCGCATGTGAAATTCAGCTAGGGTGGTTTCTATTTCGGTTGCAAGTACAGGTTCGACTTCGTCTGCTTTTGTTGTAAATACGTTTTCCAGGTGCGTTAGCCAATATTTCTGTTTTTTCTTCTTCTGAAGAATATATCGAGTTGTTGACTATTAGTGGATAGATGATGCTAGGTTGTCTCAGGAGCCTCTTGGTTGCCTTCCACATTGTTGAGTCGCCGGGACGTATTTCTTCTAGGTATCTGTTATATCTTGTTCTTCGGATATCATCCAGCTCTCGTTTAACTATGTGGTTTAATTTATTATATAGTATTTTATAGTTAGGTAACCTAGTCCTTTGCCATTTTCTTCTATATCTATTTTTAGTGTTTATTAGTTTAATTATATGGTCAGGTGTTAGGTTATACAATTTGGTAGTTCTTTGTTTTATTGGTATTGTTGTTTCCTGCGCGCTTTCTTGTATTGCAGTCGTATATTTCATTAGTACAGCATCAATATTTATTGAATTCTGGAGTGGTCCCGTCCAATTCAGTTTTTGGGCGAGCACTTTTTGGAAGTTTTTCCAGTCAGTTATGCCATTAACCAATCTCGGTGCAGGGGTCTTCGCTTGAGGCACATCTTAAAATGACATTATTACAGGTAGATGTAGTTGTTTGTTACCGATTGTTGTTTTCAAATTCTTGAGCAAGTCAACGTCTAAGATGGTCAGCCCTGAACGGCTGGTAGGTGTTTTCATTTGGAGCCGATAAAAGTGTGCAATGGCTTGTCATTATTTTGTGTAATCTTAACCCCCAGTGTTATTAGCTCGGCAACCCCAAATTGTATTTTTTGCGTTTATATCACCTAATAATATTATTGGTTCTGAACTGTCAAATAATTTTTCTATTACGTGGTCTAATAATCTTTTATTAGGTTCTTTTTTGCAGCTATTAGTTTTAGGGAGCCATTGTTTTCCGTGTATAGTTGTATTGAAACAGTTTCCAGATTGTCTGTATCGCGAAGGTGAAGAAGGTGATGTTTTAGCTTTCTCTTTATTATAATCGCCACTCCCCCTGAGGTCTTATCCACTTATCTGTCTTTTCTGCGTACTTGGTATCCAGGAATACGAAAAGCTTCAGCATTAATTAGGTGCAATATCTATATTATAGCGTGTTAAGAATTCGATAAAAATGGAGCGTTGTTTCTTAAGACCATTGGCATTCCAATTGGTCAAGGTTAATTTAGAGATTATTTAGATCCATTCTTTAGGATGGTAGGAAGTATAGTTGCTAATCACGGTGTCAGTTTGTCCATACGTGGAATGATTAGTTCGATAAGCTTTTTTAATATAACTGTGATTAAGTCAGTTTCTGTTTGTGGAGTGTCTTCCATATTGGCATTAGTCGGGTTTCTTGTAGTTGATGAGAAGAATGTGGAAGGTTTACAGTGTCTTCCTCCCAGGTTTTTGTTGCTTGCGCGTATGTTCTGTTCGGTGTTCTGAGATTTCTGATGGTTGACTGTCTTAGCTTAAGGTAGTAACTGCATCCTTTGTAGTTTGCGGGGTGCTTTTCCAGACAGTTCACACACTGTGGGTCTTCGTTTTGTTTTTTTGGACAGTTGGTGTAAAGGTGGTTGGTTACCTGTGCATTTCTCACATCTCGGTTGTGATTGGCAGTAGTTTCGCGTGTGGCCATATAATTGGCATTTCTTACACTGCGGGACGTGTAGTAGAACACGATATAATAATAGTATTATTCTGTATAACAGAAACTCGCCTGAAAGCAGGAAAGACATAAAATTCAATAACAGAAGAATATATAGAATCTACAGACAAAATACGAGAGGGGGTGGCATTGAAATAGTATTCAAAACAAAAATACCACACAAAGAAATGATATTAAATACAAGCACATAGTTCGTAACAACATCGGTGGTGAATCAAGGCAAGGAAGAATATTAGTTGTATAAGAATACAACCCATCCGCTTATGCTTTACCCACAGACGAGTTGGAAAATATCTTCTAACACCAAGTAGTAATGGTAGGAGAACTAAACTGTAACACATAAATATCCAACCCAAAAGGTCGAGAACCTAAAAAAATAGGTGAAGAAACTTAAATAGTAATACAAGCACTGCTACGCCAAAGCACTTCCTAAATAACCATAAGTTCATACCGTATCTAGTTGATATTTGTGTGGTAACAATTATATGGATAAACATGATAGAATACATACCAGATCTAAACTCCGATAATAACACATTACTAGAAACATATTGTACTACCCCGCTCATGGATAATTATGATTACAGGAAATTATATTAAACACGTTATTAAATTTTATCAACAAAACAATTTTATTAATCTAGGATACATTTTAATAAATCAGACTCTGTACCCCAGGGTCTTTACTGGGTTGATAAGGAAACGGAACACAAAATTTACAATTAAACAATGCAGTTAAAATAAATGAAAAACGAAATGTGACTCATTACCCTTATTTAACAATTTACAACTATGAATACAGAAAAAAATGAACTTACAATCTCTCTGGTCCGTGCAATTTGGATCTCTCGCATACCAGCACACACTCTTTTTATATAGGCATAAAGAGCACCAGGTTGCTCTCACACTCTGCTTTCAGAACCGCCTCTTCTTGATGACGTTACCCTCACGACGAATTCCTCCAAACAACAAACTCTGCTGGCAGACAGATTTCCACGACGAAACTCCTACCGACTGTTGATGACTGATGTCCAACTGATTACTCTCGGCCACCTAGCTTGGCCTACCATCCGATGATCTCTCCTGACGACTCAAAAACTGCCTCTTGAATGAATAAAACTCCTATTTACTTCGGCCACCTTAACTTGGCCTACCATCCGATGATCTCTCCTGACGTCTGCTGACTCGAACTTCACTCTCCTATGACTTTCTCGTACAGATTCTGCTACCACACTCCACGTCCATCAACTTCCAACTCTCACGTCTAACTCGTCTCTCAGGTCTCCAGTCCAACAACTGTCCTTTTATTTGATCTCCCCTCTCCAGAATATTCCCTTGTTTTCACAGTTTTTGAGTTTCCACGTTCGCCAAACAACACCAGCTGTTGCCTTTCTCACGCTCCGAGAGTCACTCAATACAATTAAAATAAATATTTCCTTTTAATATAATTGTATGTCCATAAAACTTCTGTCATCATGCATTTAGGGTTCCGACCAGATGTCTGTCAATACCATTAGATCTAAGCCGCTAAACGTCCAATTATAGTCCTCCCCTTCTCTAAAAGCCACTTATCCATCATTTTATTATTATCTTTTTTTTCTACAAACCACTCAAGAATCCCCAGTCTGAGTTGGTTAACAAATCGGATGAAATCAGAACAAAATTCATGTCCTTCTTAACTGGGCATTACAATATGTTACCAACATGGACAGAAATAAAACCAACAACAGATTGGTAAAAATTTAAACTAATGAGTAGAATAAGAATTAAAATAGAAATAGAAGACAAAACACAAAAGATACACGCATGTATTAAACACGCATATAAGGAAAATACGAAATATACAAGAGAACAAAACACGCACGAAAATATCCCATAGCACACCAAATGAAGATCAACACCAAAAACAAATTAAGAAATCGATGACACACCTACAGAGACTCAGCAGCTAAATCTAAAGTAAATAGATTAACAAAAACTATCAGCATAGATAGACGTATAGGATAAACGAATGAGCGACTATTGCCTCAAAAAGAATAATTGAAAATTAGCAAAAAATATTTTTAAATAAGTCTAAAATGCCAAACAACCCGCTCAAGATAGGAGAAACATACATATTCTCAGCCCTGGGTAAAGCGGAAGACTCCATAGAGTAATAATGTAAGACAGTTGGACACAGGAACATTCCCGAAACTATGAAACACAAATAGAAGCATCCGCACGATTCATAGGTACAGTCGAAAATATATCCCTTCTATAAAAACCAAACAAACGAGAAATATACAGAATAATAAAGAATTTATAATCGAATAAATAACCTGGTGAAGACAAAATCTCGAACATGAAGCTAAAACTGCTCACTCAGATTGCGATAATGGAACTCAAAGCCATATTCAATGAGGCCCTTAGATTTAACCCAAAAATGGAAAAATGTATCAGTTATCGCTATCCCTAAACCCAATCAGACCTAAAAGATCCAAAAAATCTACCGGCCCATCAGTCTACTACAAGCCAAAAAGATTAAAATAATTTTTGAACGAGTATTCTTAATTAAAATAAAAAAAAACATTAACTAAAGCAGAAACAATTTGAAAAAAACAGTTCGGTTTCAAAGAAGAACCCGAAACTGGTAAGACTGGCAAAACATGCAGTGAATGCCTTTAACTTTTTAGCATCAGCACCCACAATATTCTTCAATTTTGGCCATGTATGGTATGAAATGTTCGTTTACAAAATGTACACTCAAATAAGAATGCTAGATTGTTACATAAGCATTATTCAAAATTATCTAAAAGATAGAACATTCCAAGTGAAAATGGCTAAATACATGTCATCAAAAAGAAGAGTCTGCTCAGGGGTCCACAACGTTCATCCTATTTAACATTTACATAAATGATTTACCTACCACTACAAAAGTCGAAACGGAATTCTACAGCTCCAGGAAAACTCAGAACAGCACAATTCAACAAATACAAAAACTGTAATATGCTATGGCAAACTGCTGTCAAATAAATGAAATAAATTAAATACGAATAAATCCACGTTGTAATGCTATTTGGAAAACAATTGAAAAGAGAAATGAAAAAGTTTATAATAGGAAACAAATAAATAGAATGTAAAAATCAAACCAAATACTTGGGACTGATAATGGACGATAAATTAAAATTCAACGAACAAATAAAAACAGTAACTCATAAAGAGAAAAGTCTATTTCTAAAATTTCTACCAGTGCTCAAAAAAAAACATGCGAGTAAAGTAGCGTTTAATTTTATATAAAACATGCACGGCTGACAAAAACCAGTAAAAGTCGTAAACATTTCAAATCAAAGATTTAAGAACCATATTTCTAAACCCAGAAGTACTAAAATAAACGAATTACACCGGGATCAAACATGAAAATCATAATAGAAGAGATCCAAATACTAACAAACAATATTTACATAAATACAAACTAGAAGCATTAAAATTTCCTATCTTAAAAATAATATGGCAAAAACCCGTAAATACTTGGCATAAACAAATAATGTCACTTTCTATAATAAACAATCATTGTTAAAACCAATAAATCTCTAAATTGATCACACGAAATATCGTATTAATAGGAACAGAGGGGATTTTGTAAGACTAGGACTTTTCCCAAACAGTGCACAAAAGTTCAATAATGACATAAATGCCTGGCAAGATTGAAAGCGGATCGACGCAGAAGAAAAAAGGAAATTGTCAAAACACACACACTTCCATCGAAACTGGGGAATCCGGGTTAATGGATGTCACTGAGTTTAATTACTACATTCAACTATCCGGTTAATTTGTACTTCAACCCCTAGGATTAGGGTACCACGAATATTTTTGACTCTCTCAACATACTGGGAGTATTGTTGACACTTTTAAGGTACCTAGAGTATTGTTTTATATTTGTTAACAAGAGTATATACTTCACTAAAAAGCATTCCCACTGCTAGGTAGATTAAATCACAACTTAACCAATATATCAGTGTAGAATTAAATGCTGCGTCCCCACAGCAAACTCCTCTCCCGCTATCGGAAGGGCGTGGGACAAGTACCCAATGCCCGTTTTTGCAGGTTTTTCTAGGGTTTTCCGCGCATTTCTTTAGGCGAATGCCGGGTAGGATCCTTAAAATATAGCCCGGGGGCCCTAGTAACCCTTGGCTACCTTCATCTACCCTTCCGCATCCCCCTTCCTATGCTATTAAAGGGGAGTTGCCCAACGTGGATTACCCTCATGTAGCCTGTTGCCCTAAAAAAACGATTATATAAGGGAGGAAGTTGCCTGCAAGGTCTATTCTCTCGCAGGCAATACCTGCGAGGGATGTTCTCTCGCAGGCAGAACCTTGTAGGAGAGATACGAAGGGGCTACCTTTGGGTATGCCTTTTCCTCTCCGTTTTTGAACTAAGGTTCCCACAAGCCGAGGCTCCTCGGCCTGTTCTGAGAGGTGTATCTTCCGGGGTCACAGACCTTGGGCATACGGTAAGAGTTGTCCGCTATTCCTATTGGAATAGTCGGCCATCTGCCTCCTAAACTGGTCGAGGCACGGAGAAGGGATTGCTGCGTCCCCACAGCAAACTCCTCTCCCGCTATCGGAAGGGCGTGGGACAAGTACCCAATGCCCGTTTTTGCAGGTTTTTCTAGGGTTTTCCGCGCATTTCTTTAGGCGAATGCCGGGTAGGATCCTTAAAATATAGCCCGGGGGCCCTAGTTAACCCTTGGCTGCCTTCCCCTACCCTTCCACATCCCCCCTTTCAAATCCCTTCCTATGCTATTAAAGGGGAGTTACCCAACGTGGATTACCCTCATGCAGCCTGTTGCCTTAAAAAAAAATTAAGTACTTTTCCGGGCTTATATAAGTGCAAGGGCAACGGAGGGAACCCAGCTAGTATCTACTGTACTCTAATCTTCTTCTTATAAATAAAGCAGAGTGTTTGTATGTATGTATGTTGTTTTAATTTTTACTTTACCAGGGGTACTGTGGAAATTTTCGAAAGACGAGTAGGAAGATGCACACTTCTCAACGGTGCTGGAGTTTTACCGGCTAAAACCACAAACCCTTTACTCCTGACAATTATCCATCTTGAACTACTTGCGTATTACTTCGGAGTGGATTCTTTTTCACTATCTTCTCCGATTTTCAATATAATATTAGGCCCTCCTAAGTTTTGTCTTGGCTTGCATTACTTCCTTTGCATAATTTTCTATACGGCTCCAGAAGTCTTCTGATTTTAGAAGGTTTTTTCTCAGGTTTTCTGGACTGATTATTTCCTCCAGATAGGACGTTTATTGGCAACGTTGACTACTCCTTGCGTCGCAGTTGTCCTTCGGATTCTCACAGAAATCGCATTTTTCAGATTCTGTATTCTTTAACATATTGTTATAAACAAAAAGGAATTAATTCATTAAACAATTCATTAAACAGAAAATATTTCACTGATTTGAATTCAATAGTTGGTTGATGAATTAATTATATTTATTTGATTAAAACGAGAAGTATTTCAAAATAATTATGACATTCTTTAAAACTTTACAAGACAATTTACTTTTATTCAGGTGAAATTTTACAACATTCTAATGAGATTATTTACATTTAAAGTTTTCGATTTTATAAATTTTACAACTATTTTCTCAGGGTCATTTATCTGGGCCTTCTAAGTAAAGAAACAACCTTTATATTTACGTTAAACAATCAAATTCCTTTACAACCTAAGAAATTATACAATCAAATAAACATGAAATCGAAATTTGACGACTTATCTTTAGTTATCGTTTACAAAACTTGATCAAATTTCTTTGTACGTACAAAACGTCTTCTGGTACCAGGCTTAAACTCTCTTGGGCTCGTGTGCACTTCACAATTCACACTAAAAGGCCATGAAGTCACTGAATTTACATTTGATTCAACAAAACTACGGTCGTAACTTTCGGGTCTCTCCTCTGGAAACTGCTGCTCCTTCCGGATTAATGGTTGGACGGATTGTTACAATTATCTCTCTGTGGAATTGGTGACGGGTACTGTTCTTATAGATTTTTATTGCGGCGTGATTTATTAGGTTACTGCTTGTAACTTTACGATGGATTTTACTGTCCAAAACTTTATACTCAATTTCAATTGTAACCTGTCCGGCTGGATCTATTTGCCTGCCACGCTGTTCGCCGTCCGCCTTCCAACACCAGACTCCGCCTTCCAACACCCGACTGTCCAAAAACCCCGCGTTTCAGCACGACAAAAGCCCGTCTGTATTGTTGCCTTGAAATTGGTGCCGCTAACAATCCACCGTAAATATCCAATTATCAAAATCATTAATGGTCTCTAACTAGTATTACAATATATAAATAAATTATTTAAAACATCTGTGTCTGCTTAACACCTGGGTGAGGAAGAAGGAAACTTCCCCGTGTTTCCTATTGACATTTGGCGAAATATTTGGTATTAATCTGTGAGTCATCCGGTTTTTCCCCCGTCCCAAAGGCTCTTTTCCACCTCGTTCTTGCTCTAGCTTTTATTAACTCACAAGTGGTCTTCGGATAGATTTTTAGCTCCTTTTTCTCTTGCGATACTTCTTTTCTTTCCATGGCTAACATTTTCATCGGTGGTACACTAGCCAAGACAAGTACAGAACCTTTTGAAAACGTTTTGTACGCTCTTGTGATTTTTAGGATCCCTTCTCTTTGTACTCACTAAAGTTTGGGTTTTGAGTGGTTGTTTTTCATCGCGTCCGCCCACACTGGTGATTCGTACAGCATTTGTGAGTGGACGAAATTCATCAGCAACCTTCTTTTTGCTTCCTTCGGCCCATGATGCGTGCGCATGACGCTGCTGTTTTCAGTGGTTTGTCAACTGCACGTGTAATATGTATCGAAAAGGTCATCTTGTGGTCCAGATCCACCACAAGATAGTATATACTTTTTCTGCACTGAACCCTTTCTATTCAATGTGGAAGGATGGTATTCTGTACGATATTCTGTCTGTTACTATCATTGCTTCCATCTTACTCACTGCCATCTCTAATCCTTTTCCTGTCAGACATTATTTTATTCTTCCTAGAGCGTCATTTATTGTTATTTCCAGTACTTCCGTAGAATCTTCAAAAGCTGCGACTATCGCGTCGATGGCGAACCCCACTATGAAAACTGGAAGCTTCATGTTTAGGAGCGCATCATACATGGTATCCCATAGCATTGGTTCTACCTTCGATCCCTATGGAGCCCGCAAGTCATTTGATGCTCCAGGACGTCTCTGTTATCTAAATAATGTATTATTATCTGCGTGAGGTATTCTGGAACTTCCTTTTCTCTCAATGCCTTTATCACGAGCGCCCATTGATCTGAATTAAAGGCGTTCTTCACATCAATGCTAACAAGTACATAAACCTTTCTTGGCTTTTCTGGCTGTCTCTACTACGAGCTGGATTGCGTCGGTAGTAGTTAGCCCCTTCCTGAAACAATATTGTTGAGATTCTTTTGGTTCTTTCGAAGAACGGTTGGATCCTCTCCAGGATTAATCCTTCGATGGGTTTTCCCATATTGTCCACGAGGAAAATTGGCCTGTAGGAGGATAATTTTTGGTTTTTTCCAGACTTGCGAAAAATATTCTGTTTCAGACAGGTGTTGAATGTCCTCAGTAGCAGCAGCCAGTATGCTTCAATTGTTCCCTTCAGAAGCCCATCGGAACCCTGTGCCTTCTTCTTTCTTAGTGTTTTACCGATTTTTCGTAGCTCGTCTACTGTGAACGGGTCACTTTCATCTGTCTCCCTGTCTTCGATGTGCGTAGTGTCTATGTATGTGAGCACGTTCCGCATACAAAACTACACCCGTGGGAAAAGTTCACATAATTTCATACGTGTTATTTGCGACCAGAAAACAAACACTATGCGGAGGTGGACGTGGGTGAAAACTTTCAAACATGTTAAACGGCATATATTTGCTTTAAATAATATGTTGTGTATAATTTAAGGCATGGTAGGGGAATAACCTTGGCGGTGGGAGTAGAGAGTTATATAAAAATAACGTGCAAACAACCGATATTGGTGCCGAATCCTGGGTTATGGAAGTCGCTGAGTTTAATAATGATATTCTAATTGCCGGTTAAGTTGTAGTTACGTTAGGAGAGCGATCGAAGAGGAAATCAATTCTCCGCGTATAATCTTAAAAACTCATAGCGAAATCTGTCGTTTTTTATAGATAATACTTACTTTACGAATCAAAAACTGTGTAGGTAAAACTCCCAATCACAAATAGAGGTCGGCGTGGAAGTGGAGGCATTTTAAATACATTATAAATTCAGGGAACATTTTAGACACTTCTAAAGTGAGTATTTTTAGGACTCTTAAGATATCGGACCTATTTTTCACTCTCTTAAGTTACTGGTAGTATCTCTTACTCCCTTACGGTACCGGGAGCATTTTTACACTATTAGGATACGGATAATCTTTTATATTCTCTTAATGAAAAATAACTACTTTTTGTCTCTCTTAAATGAGTATTATTGATTCTCTTAGCATACCGGGAATATTTTTAACTGTTAAGCAACCGAAATTAATTTTGACTCGGTTCAAAATCCTTAAATTCTGGCAAATACTTTTGATTCTCTGAAGGTACCGGGAGTGTTGTTTTACTATCAATGGTACCAGGAGTATGTTTTACATTCATGAGTTACATGAAGAAAATTTAACTCGCTTAGGGTACCGGGGGTATAATTAACTGTCTTAAGGAAGTACGTGCATTTTTTACTGCATTAGGGTACCGAGTTTATTTTTTTAAGAGTAATTTTCATATTTCGTAGTGGGAGTTTTTATGTGTTATGATGAAATAAACATTCCTTCTGCATTGGTAGTTAAGTCACATCTTTACTAATAGATTAATATGGACTTAAATACCCTTTAAGGCTTATATAAATAAATACCTGAATAACGCCAGAAACCCAGCTAGTCTATTAAATAAAATAGACTATACGTATGTGTACAGTTTGAGTATGTTCCGCATTCAAATCTACACCCGTGAAGAAAATTTGACCAAATTATGTACACGTGTTCCTTCGAGCCGGAAACGAACACTGTGGGAGTAAGACACGAGGACCATCCCTATAAAAGGGATGGAAATTTTCAAATATTCTAAAACTGTCGAAATTTGCTTTGAATAAATACGTTTAGGGGTTAGTAAGATTGATAGTATTTCTACACACGTTGTTTTTGTCAAATTTCAACCCGTTTCGGCATTGAAGGGGAGCACCCTTAGGGATAATAATGCGAAAGCAACAGAAAGTGGAATCGTATCCGTGGTTATGGATGTTGCTGAGTTTAATTATGATATTCAATTTGCCGCTGAAGTTGTACTTCATTTCTTAGGAATGGAAGGGGAAAACAGTGTGCACACGTTACTTAAGATACGAAACAAAAGCGGAAATTCACCCCTATCACATATAGAGGTGAGGATGACATATTTACGATATTCTAAAATTAAGGAAGTATTTTTGACTCTTTAAGAACCCTGATATTTTGGAACCACTTAAGGTACAAGGAATATTTTTAATATTTTAGGGTGTTAGCGGCCCACAAACACAAAAGTGATATCAGAAGAGGGATATGAAACAACGGAACAATAATAGTTGAAGTATCGCAGGAAAAAATATTCTTACCTCAGTAATCTGAACGTTCATAAAATATTACTTTTGTACCTTTAAACACTATTTTTCTTTGGAGCTAACGAAAAGCAACAGTCAATCTGGCACGCCATCATCAACGAGAAGTAACTGCTCCCGGAGGACGTAATCATTAATTCTTCACTGATAGCCACAACGTCGGATTGGTTTGGCTGTCTACAACCCATGAACTTTGTCTGTATTCAGGAGAGTTAAATTATTCAGAGAAAACTTCATCCAGTAAATTATAGATTATTTAGTACCATTTTTCTTGTAATGCTGCGTAGAAATTATATATACTAATTATTTTAAAATAAAAGTGTCAAATAAAATAAATCGAAGTTTGATACTGTAACACATATAAATATTTTACACTATATTATGACGATTCCCGGCGGCTATAATTTATCGTAGTTTACCGTTAGTTCGCCGCAGCGGTCAAAATAAAAGTTCTTATATTTCTTAAACGTTATCCAGGCAACGAGAGTTTTTTTAGGGAATTCGAAGCAAAAAGAGAATCGTGTGAGATAATTAGAACTTATAGTGGAATGGGTCATTCCATGCCAAGTGACCAAATTTTCAAATAAAATTTTTAGTCACCATCTCCAATCTTGCTGAAATTTTGTGTAGGGACAGATATGTGTCTGAGACAGTTCTGTGTAAAATTTCACCTTCATAAGTAGTATACAGGGGGCGCCAGGACCTTCTTAAAAAAAAATCACCTGTGCAATTCAACCGTGCGCGTGAATAGATTGTGAAGTTTGAATTACTACTGTTGTGGAACTGTAGCAGCTAGTTTCCTGAAAAATGGCAACCAGAGACAACTATTTATGCTGTATACAATGGTTTCAGTTCCAAGGTTTAAATAGTTTTAGTTTTATTGCTGTTATCTCACAAAGTTGCTCAAAACAACCGTCACGTCAATTTGAGGCCGATTACTCGGGCTTATAACTTTGAAACAAGACGTTCTACAAATTTATGCTTTGGTAAACTAACTAAACTCATTACTTATTTTAAGCTGCCAAAGTAACAGCTTTCAAGCTCACTTTGTTCTCAAGATATATGTTAGTTAATATGAGGTTCAAATTTTATGTCAAATTTTGTGACTTTAAAAGAAAAACGTCTTTTCTTTCCAATGGTAAAAAAAGAACTTGATTGTAGCAAATGGTTTTTTGCAATTTGGGTTTGAAAATTCACAAAATTTGACACATAAAATTTGAACCACATATTAACTAACATATTGTAGTAATTAGAAATTAAGACATTGTTATGATTGGAAAGTAGAGGACTCATTATTAGTGGATAAAGCGGACACCGCAACAAGGCGGCGAAGCAAAGGAAACATTGTTGAGAATTTTACGCGCTCAAAATCTACGAGACGAGGAAGTTCAGTTGGGCAGCGGACATAGAACAGTTCGAAAGCAATCTTCAGTCAGGCAATGAACGGCGAGCAGACGCAAATAGAACAGTCTGATAGCAGTGACAAACATTCTCTAAAATATTAAAACAATCTTGAGTAGGGAAGGAGAGATTGAAATTAAAGTCGTAATTGGTGGCAGAGCGGAAATTCAACCCGGAGAACCATAGACAAAATACAACTAAAACTACACGAGATCTGCAAATCCAGGTTGCAGCAAAGCTTCGAGAAACTACGCCAATTAGGATGTGTTAAAATTTAAAGCCTGTGAATACTAGAATCAGTGATATCCCCAAATCGTGTGCACGAAAAACCAAAAATGAGACCTGGGCGGCCGTAAGTAGAAAACTTTAAAATTGATTGTAAACCACTTTTAAAAGATATGTCAGATCGTTCTTTAATTATTCACTTCGTTAATTATCTACTTCTTTAGTTATTTAGTTCTTTAATTTAAATTCAATCTTTAGTCTTATTTTCTTCCGCAACAAATTTCGTCGATGTTCAGACGAATTAATTTACATAAAAAGCTAAATGTAATTGATTGTATAATATTCACCCATTTATCAAACCCAGATAAAGAACCTGAGATCCCAAATATTATTGTATTTTAAAATTGTTAATAAATGTTGTGTTAATTGTTTCACTTAACAATCTTCTTATTATATTTAGACGCCTTCTTATTATTACAATATATCTTGAGAACAAAGTGAGCTTGAAAGCTGATACTATGGTTGTTTAAAATACGTAATGGGTTTAGTTAACTTACCAAAGCATAAGTTTGTAGACAGTCTTGTTTCAAAGTTATAAGCCCGAGTAATCGACCTAAAATTGACGTGACGGTTGTTTTGAGCAACTTTGTGAGATAACAGCAATAAAACTAAAACTTTTTAAACCTTGGAACTGCAACAATCGTGTACAGCATAAATAGTAGCCTCTGGTTGCCATTTTTCAGGAAGCTACTGCTACAGTTCCACAACAGTAGTACTTCAAACTTCACAATCTATTCACGCGCACGGTTGAATTGCACAGGTAACTTTTTTTCAGGAGGCCTCGGCGCGCCCTCTATTCAACACTATCACCAAGTTTCATCAAAATCCAAGGCGATTTGATCACTTGACATGGAATGACCCGAATGCAAGGCCAGTAGTGATCAGGAAATTGAAGCTGATGAAAATTCGTGATTGATGTGGAAAATTGTATTGATTCAATCCCGAGCTGTGAACATATATTTTATCACTGATAACTGAGAATATTAGATCATTCTGAACGAGACACGGATACGCCGAGGTGAACTGTCCATCCTCAACTATGAGACAGTAGTATCCGATAACTTTATTTGTCCTATGCTTTCCATATTCTACAGTTAATCTTGCACAATGGCTTTTGCTAGGTAAAAAAGGTCTCTTGATAGAGATGATGTCGCTGAGCTATATGTGGGGCCAAAGATATGGCCCACACTCTAACGTCGACGCGGCAACGCAGCCTTTACCCCCTCTCCCGGTTCACCTCTGAAGGGCGCCGGACAGAGGGGGTCCCTATTCATTCGCAGCGCTCGGCCAGAGTAGACGTGCCAATAAACCTCTCACGCAAGCAACCACATGTGTCTCCTTATTCGCAACCACGTGGTTCCCAAATTGGTGACCCCGACGTGATGGAGCAGCAGCAGCAGCAGGCTACATCGGGGGTTTATAGAATAACCCCGAAGCTACCGACGTTCTGGCCGGGGAATATCGAGTTATGGTTCGCCCAGGTGGAACACCAGTTTCAGATCGCCGGCATCACTCAAGACGCAACAAAATTCTCGCACGTGGCGGCACACCTAGACGGGCGATGGGCAGAAGAGGTTCAGGATGTCATCCTGAACCCACCGGCATCGGGCAGGTATGAGGCACTCAAGTCAGAGTTGTTAGAGCGCTTGTCCCCGACGCAGGAACGACGGACGCAGCAGTTGCTGACCGACGCCACGCTGGGAGACCGGTCACCGTCTCAGTTCCTGCGGCACCTCAGAGTTTTGGCGGGAACATCGGTTTCGGAGGAGGTGTTGCGGACGCTTTGGCTGCAACGCTTGCCGACCTCCGTTCAGATGGTCGTCAAAAGCCAACCGCGAGTGCCCCTGAACGAGATTGCCAGAGTCGCGGACGGCATTATCGAAATGTCGCCGCCTGATCATCCGCCGCCCGTCTTCACAGCCACGACAGGGGTACGCGACCAGGCCACGCCACCCACCAGCAGCCACGCCGACAACCTCGAGCGGCATCTCGAGGCACTCATCGCGGAGGTTGCCGCACTCCGCGAACGGACGGCGCCCGACCAGCCGCCACGTGGAACCGCCCGACGACGCCAGCAGCAAGGGCGAGCCGACCATACTCCGCACGACGCCGGCAGATGCTGGTACCATCGCCGATTTGGAAGTCGGGCCCAGCGGTGCGAATCCCCGTGCAGCTACGCCCAGGGAAACTAGCAGGGCGGCCAGCGATTGCAGCCGCTGGCCGCGTACCCGGACGCCGCCTCATCATCAGGGACCGAATAAGTGGCCACGCGTTCCTGATCGACACCGGCTCCGACCTGTGCTGTTTCCCCCGAGCCCTCCTCAAAAGCCACCGCACGGCGACTAATTACAGGCTACAAGCGGCGAACGCCACTAGCATAGCCACCTATGGTTATCTGCCCATGCAGATGGATCTGGGCCTACGCCGTAGGTTCACGTGGCGGTTCGTCATAGCCGACGTCGCGTCGCCCATAATAGGCGCGGATTTTATGGCGCACTACAGCCTATTGCCGGACTGCAGCAAGGGGCTCCTAATCGATGGGATCTCCGGATACGCCGTCGCAGGGACTACTCTCAGCCCACCACAGCCCAGCGTCAAAGTGCTGACGACGGACACAGCGTATCGGGAACTACTGGGCCAGTTTCCTGAGCTCGCCCGCCCAGCCGGCGCACCCCGGCAGACCCGGCACAGCACCGTGCATCACATACGGACGACACCAGGCCCCCCGGTGTACTGCAGACCCCGTCGCCTGGCACCGGAACGACTGCAGATCGCCCGCGCGGAGTTCCAGTCGATGCTGGAGGACGGCACTGCCCGGCGGTCGAAGGGTCCGTGGGCCTCGCCGCTGCACCTTGTCCCCAAGAAAAAAGACGGGGAGTGGCGCCCGTGCGGAGACTACCGCGCCCTAAACGCGCGCACCATCCCGGACAGATACCCGGTGCGGCACGTCCAGGATTTCTCCGCGAGCCTCAGAGGCAGCAAGCTTTTCTCCGTCCTGGACCTTGTTAAGGCCTACACCCAAATTCCTGTAAACCCGGCAGACATCCCTAAGACGGCTATAACAACCCCGTTCGGGATGTTCGAATTCCCGTACATGACGTTTGGTTTGCGGAACGCCGGCCAGACCTTCCAGCGATTTATGGACGAGATTTTGCAAGGCCTGGATTTTTGTTACCCCTACATTGACGACATTTTAGTTTACAGTTCGTCGGCGGCAGAACATGAAGAACATCTCCGTGCTGTCTTCCAGCGCCTGGCTCAGAACGGCATCGTGCTGAACATGGAGAAGTCCGTCTTCGGCCTAGCAGCGGTAACCTTCCTCGGTTACAATGTTACCGAAGCAGGGGTGAAAGCTGTCCCGGAGCGCATCACCGCCCTCCAACAATTCCAACAGCCGACCGATGCCCGGGGCCTGCGCCGTTTCCTGGGGATGGTAAATTTCTACAGGCGGTTCCTTCCCCACGCAGCAACCCACCAGGCCGTACTGCAAGAAGCCTTGTCTGGCCTCCGCGGCGCACAGCGGGTGCCCTGGACCCCGGAATACACTGCCGCCTTCGAGAGATGTAAGGCATCGCTCGCAGACGCCACTCTGCTGGCCCACCCCGACCCTACGGCTCAACTCGGGCTGTTTACTGACGCCTCGCAAGGAGGAGTTGGCGCCACTCTGCAACAGCGAGTCGACGGAGCCTGGCAGCCGCTAGGTTTCTTCTCCAAGCGGTTAACACCACGACAGTCGCAGTGGCCGGCGTACTACAGGGAGCTCCTTGCTGTCTACCTGGCGGTTCGGCACTTTCGGCACGCGATAGAGGCACAACACACCGTGATCTTCACAGACCACAAGCCAATTTGCTTCGCGTTCGTACAACACAGCGAGACTCTCCCGCCAGTACAGCGGAATCACCTCATGTACATCGGCCAATTCACAACTGACATCCGCCACATCAGCGGGGCAGAAAATATCGTCGCGGACGCATTCTCCCGGGTAGAGGCCATCGCATCAACCTCGACCCCGGTAAACCTCGGGTTGCTGGCCCGGCAACAGGCAGACGACCACGAGCTACGTTCCCTCCGTCGCAGCGACACGGAGCTCGACCTGCGCCTCGTCACCGTCCCAGGCCTTGCCTCGCAACTGTACTGCGATGTATCAACCGGTCGCCACCGACCGTTCGTCCCAGCACCCAGCCGACGACAGGTGTTCGACGCGCTGCACGGTCTTAGCCATCCAGGATCCCGTGCCACTACGCGCCTGGTTACGTCGCGCTTCGTGTGGCCTGGAGTGAAGCGAGACTGCAGGGTGTGGGCCCGAGCGTGCGTGGCATGCCAACGCGCCAAAACCACGCGCCACGTCGTGACCCCAGTCGGGTCTTTCGCGACGCCAACCGCTCGCTTCCGCCACGTCCACGTAGATATCGTCGGCCCTCTACCACCGGCAGGTCCTTTCAGGTACCTGCTCACCATGATCGATCGCGTCTCACGCTGGCCAGAGGCGGTCCCAATGGAGCACATTACCGCCGACAGCGTGGCCAACGCTGTTCTCCACGGCTGGATCTCCCGTTTTGGCTGCCCCGAAGTCATCACTACGGACCAAGGCCGGCAGTTCGAGTCGCGCTTGTTCGAGTCCCTGGGCGCATTCGGCGGATGGCAGAGATCCCGGACGACGCCGTACCACCCGCAGGCCAACGGCCTAGTGGAGAGATTCCACCGGCAGTTGAAGGCGTCGCTGATGTGCCACACCGACGCATCGTGGCTGGAGGCACTTCCCATAGTGATGCTTGGTATACGCACCGCCTTCAAAGAGGATCTTCAGGCATCATCGGCGGAGCTCCTATTCGGGGAAACGCTTCGGCTGCCCGGGGAATTTTTCGCCCCTGAACCGAGTCCACCTAACGGACTCAACCCAACCTCGCTCGTCGACCGGGTCCGCCAAGTCACACAGCGGATCAAGCCCCAGCCAGTCGCTCGGCACACACGCCCCTCCGGGTTCGTGTTCAAGGAATTGGCGTCGTGCTCACACGCCTTCCTTCGCGATGACACCGCGCGGCCTCCACTTCGGCCGCCATATACGGGGCCTCACCAAATCGTCAGCAGGGACGACAAGACCTGCGTACTGCGGATACGAGGGAACGAGGTCCGGGTTTCGCTAGACAGGGTGAAACCGGCTTTCACGGCGCCCGAGGCAGAGACCGCCGCACCACCGCGCCCTGCTCCCATCGCAACACCACAGCAGCCGGTACCCCGGGAACGCCCAATGCCTCCGCCTAGGATCGGTCGAGAGCCCGACGGGACCCGGGCAACTCGGGCAGGTCGCCGAACACGTGCGCCCGCCCGTTATTCTCCTTCCCCGCAGCGCTACCGCAAGTCCCCGACAACTCGACCAGCCGGGACCCTCGGAACATTGAAAAGCACTTGAAGTGTGCATGCTGCAGTGTATATAATGACATTTTATTTATTTCTGTTTGTTATTTATCCTTTGTTGTATATATGTTGCCAATCCCCGACTCCGTCTCTCGGCGGGGGGCTACTGTGGGGCCAAAGATATGGCCCACACTCTAACGTCGACGCGGCAACGCAGCCTTTACCCCCTCTCCCGGTTCACCTCTGAAGGGCGCCGGACAGAGGGGGTCCCTATTCATTCGCAGCGCTCGGCCAGAGTAGACGTGCCAATAAACCTCTCACGCAAGCAACCACGTGTGTCTCCTTATTCGCAACCACGTGGTTCCCAAATATACATATCTCATCTTTTACTAGCTGGCTGCCCGTCGTTGTCCGAGATGTTATTTATCCATAATCCGCAATTAGACTTCAATCTAGGAAGCATTAGCGTTATTTTTATGTAACGCTATTCAACCACAATCCCTTAATGTGTTCACCTCCCATTCTGAAATGGGATGAACTCATTGACCGTTAAATAGTTTCATTCAAAGAATATATCGCCGTTTGTACATGTTCGAAAATTTCCAATGTGGGTTAGCCAAAAAGTATTTATTCCCCGCAAAAATCGCCCAGTTATATTGTTTGAAAATTTATGCCCCCGCCAACACCCGCCCCCCCCCCCCCCCCCCCCAACGCGCGCTACACAGTTTGTCACAATAAAACTCAGCGACTTTCTTAACTCCAGAATTGACTCGAATCTCGACCTATTCCCGTAATTTTCATGTAACGCTACACCAAACTCCACACCTAAGCGTGCTCCCCTTCCTTGCCAATATGGGTTTAAATTATACGTAGAGAATGTCTACAGAAATATTATGAATTTAAATGATACCGGAAAACATTTATTGGACGCAAATATCGGCCGATCAACATGTTTTAAAATTTCCACTCCCTTTCCGCCCCATTGTGCGTTTAACTACGAGGTGAGTGTCATAATTTATCTTAGCTACATCCATATTTTTCGACTCCAATTTTTGTTTTTTGCGTTATTTTCATTTAAGTCATGGCCGATATGGGTTATAATTATTACACTGAATATATTAAAAAGTATTATGACTGTCATTGACTCCGCGAAATACATGTTCGACGATAATATCGACAGATTAACATTTTTGAACATTTCTACCCCCTCCCAAGTCCGCCCAACACCTCCCACCATCGCCCAACTCCACGCGTAACCCAGGTTATTATAAATAAATTCGGCGACATCCATAACCCAGAATTCTGTCGAGACCAAAAAGCATTGAAATTATACACAAACAAATTCGTAGAAATATTATCAATCCATTTAATTCTAAAAGTAATTATTAAAAGCAAATATCGACCTCGATTGCATGTTTAAAAATGTCCACCCCAGGCGTCCTCCACCCCTGGGAATTAAATGGTCAATTGAATGTCAGAATTAAAATCAGCGACATCCATAACTCTGTAATTGACTCTAATCTTTTATTTTTATAAAACGCCACTCCACCCCATCCTTAAAGTGTTCTCCCCTCCCAACCCCGAAAGGGTTTGAAATTATACACTCAAAAGATGTACAGAAATTTTATGAATCTGATTTTTGTTCCAGAAATACATTTATTCGGCGCAAAAACCAGCCGGTTAACATGCTTGAAATGTTCTACTCCAGCCCACGCCCGCCCAACTCTTCCCACCCCAGCACACACCACGTTTGTCACAAATTAACCCACCGACATCCATGAACACGATTTGAGTCGAATCTCGGTTGTTTTCGCGTTATTTTCTTGTATCTTTCCCAAACCCCCACACCAAAACGTTCGCATCTCTCATGGCTAAAGGGGTTGAAATTTAACACCCACAAAATCGGTAGAAATATTATCAATCTAATTAATCTGAAAAATATTTTTTCAACTCTTATATCGGCGGTGATATCATATTTCAAAATTTCCACCCCCGTATACCTCCACCCCTCGGGGTTAAATGTCCAATTGAATGTCATAATTAATCTCAGTGACATTCATAACCCTGTATTTGTCTCCAATCTCAGTTTTATTTGCCTATTTATATATAACGCCCGTCCACCCCCACCATTAAGGATGCTCCTTCCCCATGCTGTAAGGAGTTGAAATTATACTCAAATAAAACAGCGGTACAGACACCATCAATAACTTTGACCCCTGAAAATATTTATCCGACTCAAATAGCGGCTGTCTTAGGATGATAAAATTTTTCAACACCCACCCATAAACGTGTTCCCCTCTCATGTCGAAAGGGGTTGAAATTTCACAAACAACATCGGTAGAAATACTATCAATGCCAATGGCCCTGGCATTTATTTATTCCACGCTAATATCGACGATTTAATATGTTTGAAAATTTACACCCCGTCTATCCCCGCCAAGCAGGGTTAAACGGCCAATTGAATGTCATAATTAAACTTCGTGATATCCATAACCCTGAATTTGACTCTAATCTCGGTTTTATTCGCGTTATTTATTTGTACCGCCCGTCCACCCCAACCCTAAGGTGAGATTCCATCCCAGTCGCGAAAGGAGTTGAAATTAAACACAGAGAACGTGTAATGAAATTTTAACAATCTCATTGTTCCCGAAATATATTTAATCGACGCAAAATTCGGCCGCTTTAGTGATTTTAAAGTTCTACACCCCACCCGCCTCCGCCCAGCCCACCACCGCAAGTTACCCAGATTGTTATAAATGAACTAAGCGACATCAATTACACGAATCTCGGTTGTTTTCGCGATATTTACTTATAACCCCCCGCCACCACACCACTAAGCGTGCTCCCCCTCATGTCGAAAAGGGTTGAAATTTTACAAACATAAAATGGGTGAGATACTATAAATCTAATTAACCCTGAAAAATATTTATTCCCAGAAAATATCGACCGTTTAACATGTTAGACTTTTTCACCTTCGTCCACCCCAGCTCCAGGGGGTTAAATGGCCAATTGAATGTTATAATTAAACTCGGCGACATCCATAACACTGTATTTGACTACTATCTGGGTTGTATTCGCGTTATTTTATTGTAGTGCCCCTTTACCACTACCCTTAAGAGTGCTCCCCTCCCATCCCGAAAGGGGTTTAAATAATACACAAACAACATCAGTAGAAATACAATCAATATAAGTAACCCTAAAAAATATTTATTCAACGCTAATATCTGTCGTATTTGCATTTCCCAAAATTTTCAGCCCGCCCATCCCCACATCTGGCGGTTAAATACCAAGTTGAATGTTATAATTAAACTCAGTGATATTCATAACCTTGGACTCGACTCCAATCTTCATTGAATACACGTTATTTTCCTTTAACTGACCTCCACCCCCACCATTAAGGGCGCTACTTTCCCATGCCTTAAAAGGTTGAAATTTTACTCACATACATTGGTAAAACGTTATTAATCACTTTTAACCCAAAAATATTTATCCGACTCACATATTGGCCGTGTTAGCATGTTTGAAAATTTTCACCCCTAACCATCCCCGCTTGGGGGTTTTAAACGGTAACTTGAATATCATAATTAAACTCACTGACATGGATTTGAGTCCAATCACAATTGGGTTTTTGCGGTATTTTTATATAAATCAGCTCCATCCCCACTCTTAAGGGTGCTCCACTTCCAATCCAGAGAGAGGTTAATATTAAATATATGGAACATGTAGAGAAATTTTATAAATCTCAGTGAACCAAAAAAATATTTATTTGACGCAAATATCGATTGCTTAACATGTTTGAAAATTTCAACCCCCGTCCAGTTAAACTGTAAGTTGAATGTCATCATTAAACACAGTGACATATTTAATGCCGGATTCAACTCCAAACTGGAATTGTTTGCGTTATTTTCATGTCATGACACTCCACCCAAACTATTAAGGGTGCACCACTCCAATGCCTGAAAGAGGTTAAAATCATACACAAAGAACATGTAGTGAAATTTTATGAATGCCATTGATCCCGAATTATATTTATTCGACGCAAAAATCGACCGGTTAGCATGTTTGAAAATATCTTTCCTCGCCCATCCTATCTCATCACCGCCAATTCCAACTACCACGTACGTTTCTCATTTGTCAGAAATAGTTTCAGAGGCATCCATAACCCCGATTTGTTTCGAATCACCCCTAAGGGTGCTCCCTCCCATGCTAAAAGGTGTTGGAATTATACGAAAACTACATCAGTAGAAATACAATTAATTTAATTAATTCTGAAAAATATTTAATCAACGCAAATATCTGCCGTGTTTGCATGTTCCAAAATTTCCACCCCGCCAACACCTGCCCTTGGGTTTAAATGCCAAGTTGAATGTTACAATTAAACTCAGTGACATCCATAACCTTGGATGTGACTCCAATCTCGGTTGTATTCGCGTTATTTTCCTGTAAAATATCACCAACCCCCAAGAATTGCTCCTTTACCATGCTGTTAGGGGTTGAAATTATACTCTGATAACATCGGTAAAAACATTATTAATCTCTTTGACACTGAAAAATTTTTATCCAGCACGAATATCGGCCGTTTAAGCATGTATGAAATATTCCACCCCTGTCCACCCCCGCTCCTGGGGGTTGTAGACGTGTCTCACCCGGACAGTGTTTGTCTCCTGGTCGCAAAAAACACGTGTACGAAATGTGGTGAAATTTGCTCCACGGGTGTAGATTTGTAGGCGTAGCATGCATGCATGCATACATACATACAGATACAGAAACCCAGGTCACCATATTCGCAGACATCTCAGCCATCTTTGTTTCTGATGTTGTGGGGACATCGTTAGTGTAGATGTTGTGAGGCATTCCTACATATATTCCCCTTACAGTTGATTGTGTTGTGCTGACATCAACGAAGAATGTCGTACGTGATAGGTAAGAGTGGAGCAGTCGTATGAGTGCAGTCATTGAGCAGTCTTATCAGGCCGTTATGCCATAACTTGGCAAAAGCCTTTTCCACGTCAAGCAAGACGGCTGCGTTGACCTTGCCAGGTTATACCCTCTTGTGATGTGTTCAACTACTCGTAGTAGCTGGAGTGTTGTGGAGTGTTGATAAATCCAAATTACTCCGGCCTTAGGAGATCGTTTTATGTGCAGTGTTGCACCCCCTAACCTTCCCCCATTGGGGGACGGAAAATTGAATATCATAAAATTATACTCACTTTCAACTATAACCAAGGATTCGAATACAATCTCAATTGTGTTTGCGTTATTTTTATATAAATGCATTCCACCCCCACCCTTAAGGGTGCTCCACTCCCATTCCCGAAAGAGGTCAATATAAAATTTATGGAACATATAGAGAAATTTTATGAATCTCTTTGAACAAGAAAAATATTAATGCGGCGTAAATATCGACTGTTTTACATGTTTGAAAATTCCCATCCTCGTCCACCTCCGCTTGGGGGACTTAATCAGCAAGTTGAATGTCATAATTAAACACGGTGACAAATATAACCCTGGATTTGACTCCAAACTCAAATGTGTTTGCGTTACTTTCATGCAATGCCACTCCACTACCAATCTTTAAGGTGAACTAAATCAACTTCAAATAATATATATTTGAGCGAGGGCAAAATTCTAAGGTGAATAATTTGTTTAAACATGCAGCGGTCCTTTAAAATAACTTTATAAATTCAAACTCTTTACAACACAGTTTTCACCAATTTAACAATCCCATCATCCAAAGATATTCTCCACACAAAAGTAAAAAATATATAATTTCTTTTTACATAAAAGATAATATACGATTTGTGTAAAATATAGTCCACAGATAACATTTATCAGTCTGCCAACGTCATCATATCTCTCAGCGAGTAGCAGTCTCCCGGTGCCAACTGAAAACACAGAGTTTAGGTGACCGAAAAATATTTGTTTCGGTTCAAATGGTAAACCAGTCCCATGCCTGAAAGAGGTTGAAATTATATACAGAGAACATGTTGTGAAATTTAATGAATATCATCCCGAATTATATTGATTCGTCGCAAAAATCGGCTGGTTAGTTTGTTTGAAATTTCTTTCCCCGTCCACCCCCTCTGACCCCCACCAACCGCCACCCAGCCCCGTAAATAGTCTCATCGACATTCATAACCCCGATTTCACTCGAATCTCGATTGTTTTTTCCTTATATTTTTATAAACGCCCCTCCACACCCACCCATAATGGTGCTCCCCTCCTATACCGAAAGGGGTTGAAATTATACACAGGCAACATAAGGAGAATTAAAATCATTTTAATTAATCCTGAAAAATATTTATTTAACGCAAATATCTGCCGTGTTTGCATGTTCCAATAATTCCACCCCCGTCGTCTGGGGGATAAATGCCAAGTTTACTGTCATAATTAAACTCAGTGACATCGATAACCTTGCATTTGACTCCAATCTCGGTTCTATTAGCGTTATTTTCAACTAACGGACCTTCTCCCCCACCGCTAAGGGTGATTCTTTTCCATGCTGGTTGAAATTATACTGAGATAACATCGGTAGAAACACTATCAAACTCTTTGACACCGAAAAATATTTATCTGGCTCTAATATCGGCCGTTTTAGCATGTATGTAGGGCCTTGCTCAAAACAGCTGGAATCAAAGATGAATTGATCAAACAACTGAGAGAAAGGGCGATTCCGCCACGGATATCTTCGCAAGATCCATAAGGCTGACGTCCCACGTCTTCGGAAGCAGTGTTGGAAGGGAGAAAGGTCTTCTATCTCCTTTAGGGTGGAGATAATTCTGGGTTGCAGGAACTTCTCGTAGTCCTTCCCTGCATAGCATAGCATACATAACGGTCAGAAAGACGAAGCTAGGTTACCACCGGGTTTACCTTGTTAATTAATACTAGACAGGGGCTGTCTTTCACCTTGTGCTGAAGATTATTAGTCGCAGTTATTAGTTTCAGTGATGAGCTTCCCCTGCTCATTCCTTCCTGATGAGCTCAGAACATCTCCAGCGTACGTCTGACGCGCCTCCACGAAGAATTAGGGAGAGTTTAGTTTCGTCGAGACTGGTAGTATTGCGCCCCGAAGGCCGGGGCACGTCTTTGATCACCGCGGATTATCTCGAAGGTGATGAACTGATGATCACTTGTACTCCATGCCCTACCAACTTACGAAATAATGTCATCCGATGCAAAGGTGATGTCCAGGATAGCTTCGCCGTATCCTGGGCGTCGGAAGGTGATGTGGAACCGGCGATGACCGTAGATAAGCCCAGTCTCGCAACCATCTCTAGGATCCGTCATCCCCTCGGACACGGCAGTGGCATTCCCCATTCGAGAGCCTTGTCGTTAAAGTCGCCTGCGACCACAACATCAGAGCTTCCGCGTTAAGTGTCTTCCGAGTTGTCCAATTTGTCTTGTAAGACGCCGATGCTTTCGTTCGGGGTGAATTAACAGATCACGTAGGTTATGTTGTTGCTCTCCACACAGACGTAATCGTCACTTTTGCTGTGGTATTCCACGGGACATTTCCTTCGTTCCAGTATTCAGATTGCGACCGTCCCCAAGTTGTCCGCGAACCATCCGGCGGCGTTCCTCTGCAGGCATTTCTCGCTGACAAAACCCATGCTAGCTCCCTTCTCGTGCCTGAGCAGTTCTAGGAGGTCATGAGCTAACCTGCTTCGGTACAGATTTCTCAGGAGGGTTCTCAGCGCCATTGTTTTGTTCTGTTTAACCTCCGTTAGGGAATTTAGAAATGCTAGGCACTTTTGGGTTCCGGGAACGTTGCTCTGTACCCATCACTGCTCACAGTACTCAGTTGGCGTCTGCCTTGCAATCGGCGCGTCTGGCCGGACCTTTGAAGTTTCTAGCTTGGTACCCGTATCCAAGAGTGCGGTGACAGTGGGTTACTGTCACTCTTTGCCGTATTCTGCAGTAGATCCAGCTGATCCTAATCCAAAGAATTTCAAGTCTCCATTTTCATGCATGTTAAAGATGCATTAGTCCGCAGCTGTTTGGTTCACTCACAAAGACCTTAGTTGGCTAGGCTTTGTCTCAAGGCATTTTTATGACTTCCTCAACTTGAGTTGTTGGCCTGTCAAAGTTCTGGATCTCCAAAGTGATTTGTGGTGTCCTCAGCTCTATTTTTCCGTCGTTGCTACAACTTCTCTGAGCGCCCACCTCCAGAAGCACGGTTCCACCATTCGTCTGTCGAACAGACTTTATAGATGTTTGGCTATCCTCCAGTTTTACGTTGTTTTTATGAACAGAACTATAGAGATTCTGTGAATTTTATAAAAATGGCATCGAGCCGAGCCTGAACCCTTCTCTACTTCGCCAGTGTTACCACCTTCTTTTTGTTGTCCTTTTTTGAGCGTACTTTCGATCACAGTTGTTCAATGGACATAAAAGTAGATGGTTCTTTTTAAGAGAATGTGTTAGCTCTGTTTGGACGTGGATTCTCTTCTTCACTTTGACCTTCTTTCTGAAACAGAGTCGCGGTGTACTCCTGGCGTCATTAAAGTATTACTTTCAGGCGTTCCTATATGTTTTAGCGGTGCAGACAGCTTCTTGTAACTTCAGGAGACCGGTCCGTATATCCTTCAAGTTTTTGAACGAGGGTTATTTAAATGTCCTTAATCTGTTTTCTCCAGGCGATGAACTGCTCGACTTCTTTCCTCTCGTTCTCCGCGAAGATTCGTAGGGAGTCGGCGGTAAAAGCTAGCCCGCGCGAGCCTTGGAGGCTGGTTCTAGACCTTGCTTTGATGGGAAGGCATAGACTACGTGGGCGCACAGAAATGTTTCAAAGTTTAGATTAGTGTGGAATACGCGTTGAGCACGAAAAATATTAGGAACTACAATGGACGGGAATTATTTTATTTTTTTGGGGCAACAGGCTACATGAGGGTAATCCACTTTGGGCAACTCCCCTTTAATAGCATAGGAAGGGATTTGAAAGGGGGGATGCGGAAGGGTAGAGGAAGGTAGCCAAGTGTTAACTAGGGTCCCCGGGCTGTAGTTTAAGGATCCTACCTGGCATTCGACTAAAGAAATGCAGGGAAAACCCTAGAAAAACCTGCATCAGGTAGGTACAATATTGTAGTATATATATATATATGGCTACCCATATAGCCTGCGAGAGGATTCTCTCGCAGGTAACCTGCGAGGGATGTTCTCTCGCAGGCAGAACCTTTTAGGAGAGATACGAAGGGGCTGCCTTTGGGTATGACTTTTCCTCTCCGTTTTTGAACTAAGGTTCCCACAAGCAGAGGCCTGTTTTGAGAGGTGTATGTTCCGGGGTCACAGACCTTGTGCATACGGTAAGAGTTGTTCTCTGTTCCCATTGGAACAGTCGGCCAGCTGCCTCCTAAACTGGTCGAAGTACAGGGGAAGGGAATGCTGCGTCCCCACAGAAAGAAAACTCTTCTCCCGCTATCGGAAGGGCGTGGGACAAGCACCTAATGCCCGACCTACCTGATGCAGGTTTTTCTCTGCATTACTTTTAGGCGAATGCCGGGTTGGATCCGGAGTTGCCACCACGTGGATTACCCTCATGTAGCCTGTTACCTAAAATAAACAAAAAATGTTCAAGATCTGTGTGTTGTACAGCTCAACCATTACATTCAGCTTTGCTGTACATTATCAACTTGTGTCATCTTCAAACACGTATTCTACCATTTTGTACAGCCTCGTCCTGTACTGCTCAATGACTGAATAATAACTAATATACTCTGCAGAACTGATTGTATACAAGATATCAGCAGTCACCCTCAACCCATTTTGATTTCATACCATGAAACGAGATTTGAAATTGATTCCATCGTCAAACTTATTTTGCATCCAAATAGTACATTTCCATACATGGGTTGCTTGACAAAATTTTATCTACCGGGTTCCTTCTATAACCTCGATATGTCTGTAATAGGAATTCTGAAATACCCTGTATATTATTTATATTCAAAAATATTTTCCAAATGTTTGTAGAATAATTTTATGATTTGAGGAACAAATAATTATACTACTTATTCTAATATCAATTTATTGCAATTTTGTCTAGACATTTGTTTTATATTAATGGCATTAGCACACACATACTGATGTTTTCTTAGGTTAACTTGAAACAGTTATCCATCAATGAATGAATTAATCATACAACTTTGGAATTTCACACATAAATGTCATTCATCAAAAGAATAACATCCTATTATTCCACAACTTGAAAATATAATTACCTATATCTGACTATTTAAGAGTAATTTATAAATAAAACAGTCTTTTAAAGTCAGAAATTGATATGAAATAGAAATAATGCAACATTTCGTCTCTATTTGTGACCTCTTCAAGTATAGAAGTTTTAAGTAACTTTGAGTTAGGGAGTTATTCCCCTTACTGCTGTGGCCATTTATTTCTATTACAAATATTTTTTCTGACTTTAAGAGACTGTGTTTTTTATTCATAACTTGAAAATATTTTGAAGTGAGACTCTATGAATTATACAGTAGAAAACTTGGCACCCAATGATAAAATGGTCAGATAAATGTTGTTACATTTTCTACCAAGAAATTCATCAGGAAACTAAAAACTTCAAATTAAGTCAAATGTCACAGTTATTTATAAAAAAAATGATTTCATGTACTATTAGGAAATACAATGATAACCTAGAAATAATTAAGTATCTCATAGGTGTAAATAACTTCAATATAGACTACTAGAGATATTACATTTATTTTGTTCTGTTAATTTATTACATTGTAGAGCTAGTCTACAAATTTCACTGAATAAGTATAAAAATTATTGGTTCCATATCAACAATAAATTAAAGATGGAATATATGTAATTATATCACATAATATAGTTTTATTAAATGAAAAATATGTGTATTAGTTTTCTATACAGGCGTGGTAGATTCTGGCAAGCCCACAACCTGCCAGATCATAGAAAAACTAACAGGAAGCTTTCAATTCCTCCTGTTTGGAAAGGCCATAATAGATGGTTAACTGTTGATCCTAATTTGCATATCTTACTATGAAATTTCTAAGAGTATGTCACATTAAATGAATGGAAATAATTATTTAAGAAGAATTTACAAATTAACTTAAATCATAATGTGTCTGTACCTCAAATATTAGTCAAACAGTAATTTCTAAGAGTATGAGACACATTAAATTAATGGGAAGAATTATTTAAGCAGCAGTTCAGTTCTAAATTAACTGAAATTTCTGTCTCAAAGTTCACTAGAAAAAATTATAAGGACATGAAATGGTAAATCAGCACCAAAATTACTATTATAATTTACAAAATAAATGTCGATTGCTTCATTGAAATTGCAACAATTTCCAACCACTCACAAAAATTGAAACAACATATAAGAATGGACCATAAATAATAACAAAAATATGAACAAAAGAATAAAATAACTGTAAATGGAAATACCTCTCACGTGATTTCAAAATTCTTTTTAAATTTGACTATTAATCATATTAATTTCTTTATGGAATATTTGGTCTTAAAACATTATATTCTGAAAAATGTACATCAGTAAACCAATGAATGGTTAACTAAAATTCTAAGTTCAACTATATCATCAAATGAATTGTTTTTAAAAGCTAGGTCTGAATTTAACTCATTCCCATCTACATTGTAACGAAAATGATATATTATTTTGTACAAAACAAAATTTTTATAATTGTATTTACAATATGAAATTTTATTGAATGACACCTTGAAAGCAACTATGTTATTATTTTTTATATAAAATTAACGAAACAACAGTAATAAAAGCCACATTAAGAAAGAAAGAAAGTACTGGGTAGTATTATGAAGGGAAATCTGGAACAACACAAACTATTAACACAGGAAAAGTTTTGTATGCACAGTAATATTTCTTCTTAGACTTCAAACTCATTGCAATTAAAAGTTCTTAGTCATAATTTCAAATTACAACGGAGCAACAATCACAGACAGATGTAAGAACAAGACAACAGAAATCAATGGGAAATGTTCAACCCTGAATGATGCAGTCTTTCACTATCTCACAACAACTGCTACATTACATCAACTTGGGTCAGCACTACCATGTTCTTGTTCAGTTAGCTCTTGGTATCGAGCAAACATCATTTTTTTGACTCTATCTTTATATTTTTCTCCTGGCAAAATGGGAACACTTGCTGCTTCTCGGTTCCCGAGACCAGCAGTTGAGCTGCGAACCTCTGCTTGTATAATTGAAGTCCTACCTTGATTAGCTTTACCCAGTCCCATTCCCTCCTGCCATCCCATCTTCTGAAGAAGGCGATTACCTACATTTTCGGAACCAATACCTGCTTTTGTAGGTTCTTCATACACAGTCGATGCTGCTTCTTCCCGTGCTTTGAGGAAGTTTTCTTTAAGACGGTTCCTGTACGGTGGATTAGGAGCACCAAACTTTGAACGCCTTTCTTTAGCACGATCACGATACTTGTTGTTACGTTGTTGAGGATCATTCTGATCTAACCCTCTCACTTGATACCAAGCTTCCAAATTCTGACGGTGCAGGTCTGACAACTGCTGATGTCGAGATAGACTCTCTCTACTAGGAAACTGCCTCTTGCACAATAAGCAGGCTAAACGTGCCCAATTTGTGTGGAGTCTTTCCTCTTGTAATACATCTTCAATTTCTTCATCTGAATCACTACCACCACCATACGCTGCAACCAAACCTCCAGGACCACCTGGTGGCAACACAGGAGCAGAACTTGCTCCAGCTTTCGGTGACAATTCTTCCTCTCGTATAAGAGATGAAACTTGAGCATCAAGAGACCGTTCTTTTCGTTCTAATATTGCATAGCCTGCATCAGCTGCACCCACAGACTTTCCCGATGAAATAGAAGCAGCAGCAATTGCAGCAGCAGAGTTTGCTTGTGGATTATCCTTCTTTTGGTTAAGTGTCTTTGCCCAACGTTCCATGTCTTTAGCAATTTTTTTAGCTACTTTTACTTTATCTTGCTTATTATCTTTTGGCTTTTTTCCTGAATCATTAGTATTGGACACATCATCCAAAGAAGCTGATGGTGCAGCCTGGTAAATAAGAATATTACAATCAATTATATCCATAAAAAGATTATAATAGCCACTTCTAATTATATATGAACATAACATTATTAATGCACTACAGAGAAAAAAGTGAATTATGTTGTGTATATATATATATATATATATATATATATATATAATTCATTAGCCCAGGAAAGAAGTATAGAGAGCTGCTGACTTATCTTAAATCAACAATTGGCATAGTTAGACTGAGATACAATAACATGTCAAATTTTTTATGACAATTTGACAACAATTATATTTAACTTACTTCTTTAAATAAATGTTAAAATATCAGCCTGTTAGTCAGAAATTTATTATGGAAAATTTAATACATATATAAAATTAACACGACATTCCATCCCTAATTTTTGGGACCTCTTCAGGTGTAGATTTCACTTAAATAATAAAGTTATAATAATTAATTACACACACAAAGTGGTACAAATGTTACACTCAAAGAAGTCCTAAAAAATGAGGGATGAAACATATTTCATTATAATGTTTTAAAGTTTTCATAACAAATTTATGACTCATTGTCTTATGTTTTTTCATTCAGTATGATTGAACATCATGTTGGCAAGTCACACAGTTCAAACACTGGGGGACCAATTGTAATATTTTCACTCCTCAGCCCGACTGGTCCAACTGTTGATTTCAGATTCCTATCTACATGCCCGGCTGGCATGCAGTTCAGACCTTCCTTGCTGACAAAGGGGACACAGGCCTTCAAACATTTGAAATATGCTCAATATATTATATATAGGCAGGAAATAAACACTAAGATGCTGAATCTACAGTATTGAGAAAAACCATCTCTCTCTTTCTCTGTCTCTAATGTTATAGCAAAGATAGATGCAAAATATACCGACAATATTAAGAATGGCTTCTTGGGAGGAAACCCAAGAAGTCATTATTGATTTCAAGCGGAAAGCCTTCAATATTTAATTCTGAAAGGTATCTGAAAGAAAAACTAAAGAAAAGTAACTAGAATAGAGAGAAACAGGAATTACCAAATTTAAGTACCATACTAAGTATTCCCAAATTCCTACTCATTAGATATTCTTATTCTGAAACTCTACATCTAGTATATCTTACAATGCAAGTTTAGCCAATGACTTTATGTTATTTATTTACTTTTCATTTCTCTCCAATTCTATTTCACCTATCTTTACATTATCCCCCTTTCTTCTGCAGCAAATATTTTAATTTGTTGAAAAAGTTTTTCCATTATTGACATATCAATTTTAGCTGTGGATTGTTGCTGTGTAATGATCAACCTTGTCTGAACTCTAATCACACACTACGCTACAAATCAACATGGGAGCAGTTATACATACATACACACACATATATATATATATATATATATATATATATATATATATATATATATATATATATTCAAACTTGGATAGTGAGGAAGGATAGAAATAAATAGGAGAAATAGGAGGATTGCGCTTTATTTGAATTCATATGCTCGGGCGAAGAATTACGCACATAGAAAAGCATATGTTCAAAGCAGAGAGAAGGATGGAAGAAGAAGGAAAGACTGAAAATATTTGACCCAGGCGGGACTTGAACCCACGTATTCTGCTCAGTACACAGACGCCTTAACCATCTCGGCCACCGGGTCAAGTTCCCGACCAGGCAAATATAGACAGTCTTATTGTGGACAATTAATAGCTTTAGTGGAGGAATGGATAGAGTAGAGGGAATGAAGTATTAGGAGCTTCCATTAAGGAATAAATACAATATTAGGAGAATCCATTTAAGGAATTAATTCACATTCAAACTTGGATAGTGAGGAAGGATAGAAATAAATAGGAGAAATAGGAGGATTGCGCTATATATTGGTATGGAAAGGATAGAGAGATAGGTTGTGGCTTACCTGAAAGTGAAGTGCGGTGTCGCCATGAGGAACTGAAGGTTGTTCTTCAAATTTTCGGAGGCTCTCAGCCTCCTTCTTAGTGGCTTGGTGGGGGTGTTGATTGTTTATGGGCTACTGGCCGTGCGGCGGTCAAATCTCCGCAGTCCGCAGCCGGCCGGTGCACGGAATGGTGTAACACTCCTTCCTGAAGAAGGAGGCTGAGAGCCTCCGAAAATTTGAAGAACAACCTTCAGTTCCTCATGGCGACACAGCACTTCACTTTCAGGTAAGCCACAACCTATCTCTCTATCCTTTCCATACCAATATTTTTGACAATGTCACATTCTCACTATTACAATATATATATATATATATATATATATAAATAATTTAACATAAATGAGACATGTATTATTTTACTATTTCATCTGTCAGCAGTGGTAACATTAACAAAAGGTGCTGTTGCCACAACCTATCGATCACACTTAGTAATAATTGCAATAATAATTTAAGATTAATGACGATAAATTCAAAAAATGCTTGTAAAGCAATATGGAACAAATTCTGAAAATAAGGGGGAAACAAAAACTACCAACTGAAAATATAGCCACCTCAATATATTGTAAACAACCAACCTTGTAGAAAATAATTCAATTTATTTCTATATATACAATATTACTAACTCACTTCATGGTAAATTATACTACCATAATAAAGGTAAATAAATACAAAACATTTAATAAATCATTACACATATTTTAAATTGTATATTTTATCCCTAAATAATTCAATTAAGATGAGATAATACATACCCCACTTTGTGGTGTAGGCATGTATGTTTGCCTCTCTTGATCCCAATACAGAAACTGTTGAGTTTGTGGATTATAATAATACTGAGAGGTAGCATCATAGTAAAGCCCAGTAGATGCATCATAGTAGTATCCAGAGCTTTCATCATACTGGTAAGTACTAACATCAGGTACAGAATATTTTGATGCAGCACCTGCAGCGCCTATATAGGGCAATGAATTAGCTCCAGCAGCAGCTGGATAAACTCCTGCAACTATTTTACGTTTCATATCTTGTGGATCCTCTGCATGTTTTTTAATTTCCTTTGCAGCCTGAACTTGTTGAATGGCTGACAAAGCTACAGCAGCAGCAGCATTTACAGAATCAGTTTGTGTTTGTGAAGTACCAGGTGTTGCAGATGGTGGAGCAGAGACTGAAGCCTGAGCAGCAATTTGTGCTTCATAATATTGTGTATAGTAACTAAGATAGGCCGCATGTTCTTCAGGAGATGTAGCATACATTGAAGCACTATACTCTGCAAGACGAGGTATGTCTTCTGGTCCATAACCACCTGTAGGAATTCCTCCACGTTCAGAAGATGAAGTTTGTTGGGATGGGAGTTTGCAGTATGAAACTAATGCTTTTCGCCCATCAACTACAAGCCGACCACCATTCAATGCATTGTGTAAAGACACGGAATCCATAACACTATTAAGCTCAATATAGCAGACTCCACGAGAAGTATTGGTCAAAGAATCTCTTCCCATACGAATGCTACGTATAGCAGCGGAGGAGAGACCTTTGATTGCTTGCAAAACAGCCTCTTCTGTAGAGAGAACATCAAGATTACGAAGAAGGACTGTGTGTGTAGGGTGTGGACTAACCTCATCACTTCCTTCACCTCCTTCCTCAGATTCCTTTCTAGAGGCTGAACACTTAAAACAAACATCTCGACGTTTAAAATTGTGAGCCCCACATTTAACACAAAACCAGTCCTGTGATTTAATAACACCCCTCTCAAAGCCTGGTTCTTTCGGTATGCTGTAATACATTTCAGCTTTATACTGGTCCTGAAGAATTAAAATACCTTGCTTACGTTCCATCCATTGTTCTGCTTCACCTACAGTATTGAACTCAACAAAAGCAAAGCCACGGGAAGCTCCGGTGTCTTTCTTACGAATTAGCCTAATATCTCTAGGCATAAGGTTACATTGTAGAATATCCTTCCTAATGTCATTTTCTGTAATATGTTGAGCCAAACCTTTTATCATAACTGTATTATTTGGTGCTTGATCACGATAATCTTCAGTATTACGACTAGACCGACTTCCATCACCCCCATAATTACCACTTCCACCCCCACTCCTATAGTAATCATCGTAGCTATCACTCTCAGGGCTATGATCTCTTCCTCCTCTGTATCTACCCCTTCCACCTTCATCATCATAGTCACGATCATATCCACTTCTAGAACCCCTGCGACCACCTTCTCTATCAGAACTTCCCCTTCTATCCCGATCATAATCTTGAGATGATCGATAATCTCTTGATCTTTGTCTAGGCTCATCATCTCTATCATATGATGATCTTGGGCTTTGGCTGTAATAAACTCTTCTATCCCAATCATCACGAGATCTTTTGTCACCCCCTGGTCCTCCACTATAGCCTCTTTTGTAATCAGGGCTCATGCGATGTTTAGATTTACGGCTACCTTCATAACCATTTTGTCCCCCATCCTCAGAAAAATCTCCCCTCCCACGACTGCGTCTTCTATCCCAATCACGTTCTGATTGTTTCTCATGATAATTGCTACTACCATTTCCATCTCCTCTTTCTTCTTGATCACTCCCCCCCTTACTATACCATTCATTTTTCCACGATTCTCCCCCCTCATCCCTAAACTGGCCTTCTAATTCACCATCTTTGCTGGTACCTTTCTTGTCAGAGTTAGAATGCTTGGGCCTTCCAGGGAACATAGCAGCCTCCATTAGCAACAACCTGGAAAAGGTTCAAGTTTCATAGATTTAAATACATTATGAAAAACAAGAAAAAGAACAATGAGAAAGCAGGACTGTCTTTTTTAGTTTCATTACAGTACAGATTGAAATCATTTCACTGTGGTCACTATTCACTGCATTTAAATACCAACAGAAGATCACAGCACAGAATTTTAAGTTCCAGAATAAAACATCTGTCCAATTATTGTACTTTTTGGTTCTTCGTGAATGTGAGAAAATTATGTACTTTTTTATATACAAATTTGCTGAATACATGTGAAAATGATACATGACACAATGGCCATTTAATTAATGTATGTACATTTACCATCTGTACTACATTAACATGCACAGGAAACCCTATTGCTCAAGAGAAATGAGACAAAATTATTTTTCAATATAAAGCACAGTAAACAGTTATTAAACTTGTTTAGGTTTAACAGTTTATTAACAAAGCATAGTATAACTGAAATAAAAGTAGTCATAATTTTTAACAAAAATATTCTATAATAACCAATATAAACATGAAGCAATGTGATGATGTACACTCAAAGGAAATAAATGTATCATGATATAGTGATTCCATTTCAAAATTACTATACAACTCTAGTTAAAATAAAATTAAGAGAACATAGAGAAAAAAAGCAAAAGAATTCACATTAATTGAAGAATGATGTATGCTTTCAAGCCTCAAAAATTTATTAATGTTTTGTCTCAATTAATATTAGACATGTCAAATGAAACAAGGAGTAAAAATCAATTTTAATTATGTTGGTAATGCAAATGAGTATTAAAAAATTATAAGTGTTTGGTAGGCACACTAATATTAAATGGACAAGTAACGGCATATCAAGTGGCCAAAAATGGTTTGATTACAGATTCTATAAAGAAATTCTCTAAGTAACAGTTAAAAATTAAATATTAATTCAATCAAAGAAAAACAACATATGAATGCAAAACTATTGATAAAACTATATAGTAAATTATATTTGTTATGCCAGTTCATATATCACAATATTAAACTGCAGGTGTAAATGAAAGGAATGGTTACTTATGAAGCTGTTTGGCACTAAGATAATGAGTACAAAGACTTGTGATTATTAAAATTAAAAATATTACTTCTGAATTTGGCTATCTTTCTCATTATTGCTTATGATTATTAACAAAAATATAGAAACATGGATAACAAGTAATAAAACTCAATGTTGCTCTAAGTCATTAAGTAAATTTAAAATGAAAACAAAATAATAAAATCTATATAATTAAAAGTTTATAATAGACTTAATTAATTGACTTTCAATATAATAACACAATGAAAATATACCTCCTTTAATATCAATTATATCACTATTAATCTACATATATGTATTAAAAAAAATATTATAATATATCGTAGTTGAATAAATTGATTGGGATAGGACAGAGGTAAAGATAACATGACATTCTTGAGTGTTAAAAGAAACTTCCAGAGATACGTTATGCATAAAATTTGTCACTAAATAACCACCACCACCCTCCCAATCCTTCATCTGAATTCTGGCTTCTTACACAACAAAATCTCACATATTGCAACAAACCCCCCTCAACCAGTGACCTTTTCATTCTTCAAACAAGGGCTC
This sequence comes from Zhengitettix transpicula, assembly GCA_037074705.1. NCBI lineage: Eukaryota > Metazoa > Arthropoda > Insecta > Orthoptera > Tetrigidae > Zhengitettix > Zhengitettix transpicula. Next base: position 178,283,383 of record CM073591.1, on the reverse strand, counting down.
CTTGTATTGGGCCACTGCACAAGAAATTCACAGCTGAGGCATTCTATTAGTCCAAAATATATTTGTTTTGGCCAAAGGTCTACATTGTACTCCTCAGACGAGAAAAAGAATTACACCTCTACTTCTTGACCACTAATGTAGATTTGTAAAATGGGTCCACCAATATATGCAGGTCATACCTACTGAACAGAAAGTATCTCTATCCTGATATATTAATTCCTGAAATCTATAGCCCTGAAATTCATCTAAGACATCAACCGTGTAATGTCCTCAAAATATTTTCTAAATTTGTTAAAACAACTAAAGCAACTGGTGGGTGACTTAACACAAATGTATGGCCATGGAGAGTCAGAACAAGCTTCCTTTTGTCAAAAGTCAGTGAAGAAAAGTAGTTTAAGGCCATTTGTCTGAGCATAAGATGGTTCAATGAATATGGGTGTAAAGCTTATTACTTGGAGGAAAAAACCCTAAGTTTCCACAAACAATGAGATGTATAAATATGTGAAGTAGAAGATGGTTATCAGTTTTTTTGTAATTGAAAATAAAATGGGACAATGATTAGTTTGTTGAAGAGAGAGGAGTAATGAGTTTATAATTTCCCATCAAACTTAACTACATATTACATTTCCTTGACAGCATCTAGCGTCTCCTTAAACAAATTTCATTGTACGATTGGCAATTGATGTCTCACTACACACCATTCTCAATTCCAACTGCACCAAGAACATTTTGTGTACTCAGAATATATATATATATAGCTGGTTGTCCTCACCAGAAATTACTTCTTCAGTAACAAAATTTAACAATGAATAAGCAGAAAATTCATGAGCACCAAAATCATTTTCCCCTACATGAACAAGGCATACTCCTTCAATATCTTGAGGAAGAAGGCTAAAATCTCTTAAAATTTGAACTGTTTTCTGTCTGGCATGACAGCAGAGGCCCTCTATTTTAGGTAAGTCCTTAATTTTCTATCACTTTCCTCTCCATAACATTTACTTTGGCAATGTCACATCATCTTTGCTTGCTTATATATATCCTAAGAAAAAACAATTAATTGTATTCACATCCCTCCGACAACTTTGAAGTAGTCTGAAGACCAAATATAAATAAATAAAGTATTTAAAATAAAATGATAATATAAAAATTTTGATCTCAAAACACAAAGAGCAAGTAAGGAAGTATAGAAAAAGACCAAGAAAGTACTACACCATTCAACAATAAAAAAAATTGTGTGGTTATTCCAATTTTGTGCAGTCAAAAACTATTGGAAATTGTACAAAATTTTTGGACACTAATCAGTTCAGTAAAATAAAATTTATTACGGGGCATACAAAACATAGGAATTTATATAGAAGCAAGTGACTTAGAGTCATATTTTTGATAATGTCTTAATTCCACAATTAAATACCATGATACCATTACAAAATTTAGCATCATTAACTAAAGAAACATAAATATTAAAACATTTAACAGTCTGCAATTAATCACAAAATGTCAAAACATTACAAGAAAACAATTTTATATTTAATGTCAAACTCAAATTTAAATTTATCAACTGGGAATAAAATGTAACTTAGTTGTCAAACACATTGATATCAAGAAAATGAAACACTAATTTTAATATAAATTTCTTTTATATTTTACTTTCACCGATTAAGAAAATCAAAGACAACAGATAATTCCATAATAAGTAAATACCGCTGATGAAAGGAGATTTATTGAAAACATCTTAATGGCACATTGTCTGAAATGTCACCTAATTTCAAACTATTTACTGGAGCACATATAATCAATAGTACTTTATGTCAATGTTACAGAAATTTATTCACAAATACTAAAATTACTATCAATGAAGTGCCATTTGTTTGCTTTATACAACCAAATCACTTTTACTAAATAATTATTGCTTTGAAATGATGAAAAATTTTGCCATAGAAATTATAGCATAAAATCATATGAATCATCACAAAAGCCACATTGTTAAAAAAAAATTATAAAAATAAGTGAAACTACAATTCAAAATTATATTTATGTACTTTAATAGCACAGCTTATATTAGTAATGATAAGTTTGTTTACATTTCAGGCTCCCCATAAATATGATTTTAAATTCTAAAAAAATTGAAGTCCAAATTTTAGCAATTCTGTAAATTTCATACTGGAAACAAATGAGATGAGGCATGTCAAATCTAAAACTTCCACTGTGCTATTATATTCTGTGCTTTATTACACATTAAGATAGGAAAGGAGACAGCTAAGTTAACTTACCTGAAATCAATAGTTGGTCCAGTCTGGCTGAGGTGAAGGAATATTACGAATTTTTGAAGGCCTTAGCCCCATCATCAGGAGAAGAGAGGGTCTGAACTGCATGCCTGTGTAGTTCCTCAAAGATTCATAATATTTCTTCACCTCACTCAGACTGGACCAAATATTGATTTCAGGTAAGTTGACTTCACTGTCTCTCTATCCTATCTTAATCTGTTGTTTTATTTGACCTCATCACGTTTTCCTTGTGTTATATATATACTGAAATATCATATTTGATAACACACAAATGAAAGGAGATTATAAAAATACACCACAAGTAGAAGCAAATTGATGGAAAACAAAAGATAGCAATAATTAGTAAAGACCAAAGTTGAAGATCAGTAATGAGAATGTGAAATTCATCACAATATTTTATTCACTCACATTCAAAGTGATTCATTCTTGTTTTGGTCTGACCATAAGGTCTAGCTGGAAAGGCATACACAAAATTATACCATCCTAAATCTACAAAGACACTTCCATCTTACCTTGTACTTTCACTTGAATTATTTGAAAGTTATGGGCATCCAGTGGATTAAATCTTCACTAAATTACCCATAACAATAATATTCAGAAACTGAAGTCTCTGTCACGTCTGCCCTGAATCACCAAAAGGTTAACTGCAACTGAAAAAGTATTATATGTTTCAATTCAAGGTGGACATCTGCCATATAACCAAATAGTATATTCCAATTGGGGCCACATGAAACTGTGAAAGGTCTACACATAGATTAACATTGCAATCCATTCCTTTCTGATACTAACAATAACAATTAAAAGATATGTGTTCAAAAATCAGTCATCTTTCATAATAATTTCACTTGAGCTTGATAAGTTTGTAATTTTGGAACATAAAGTGTTCTTGAGATATCAGATTCTCATAACTTTCATATCTATCCTTCAATTTCATACATAATTGAAGTCTGTCTTTACTCTCAGTGAAAAGTCTTTTAATCAATTCAGACATAAATACTCAAATATTGATCTTTATAAAAATGTTGCGATGAATTTTGATCACAACTAGGAAACATTGAGTATGTTGTATATCTAGATGGATACATACAGCATTTAAATTGTCTGTACAAATAGCCTATCTTATGGTATTAAATAATTTTCATATGGGTGAGGAACACATTATACCCACCAGCATATACTAAAATCATTCTTCAACAACAGAAGAAAAAACATTGAATTATAATTCTACACTCTCAAGTTACCAAGGCAGTTTTACATAATCACATGTACACACAAGGTGCAGTCCTGTTCGTCCAGACTAAGGGGCCTTAGGCACAGTTATTCGAACTTTTATCAATATTAGTACACGATGACAAGCCTTGTTATCTGGACACTAGGCATTTTTTGTGTTCAAAACTCAATGCGAAGAGAAGCTACGATGCATTCAGTCAAAAGGAGGTCACTTTGAACATTTCATCTGTCGTGAACAAAGCATTCCAACTAATCAGTTGAACTTCAGAAAGGGAAGTTTGGATAACTCTGTAATTGTGCATTTCAGGATCCATGTTGTAATATACTTTTTTATTTTCTCAATTTGAGGAATCCATTCCTGAAATTTTGCTGTCAAGTTTCGTTACACCCTGCATATATATGAGTGTATACTTATTTTCATTCTAATAATAATTACAAGATTATTGTTTGGTTTCCAAATGTCAGGAGTAGAAGAGTGTGGAAATAAAGGAAATATTGCATAATTTGGAACTCTTGGAATTTGATGGGAAGGTTTAAAGGAAATACAACATACTAAGGAAAGAAGAAATCTCCGTCTACAGGTTAGATTATTCAAATTATTAGGATGACAATTTGTACAACAGTACAAGTATAAAAGTGCATGGTTCAACCCAGTCCTAAAATGTTTTCTATTAAATCATTACTAAGTACCAATGAGATTTGTGAAAGAGCAAAGTTCTATCATCTGTATTTAGAGCATTATGAAATGCTAAGGCTTTAAAAATATTTCAAACCCATAAGAGAGGGTAGATGAGTTAATGAAATAACAGTCACGGAAAATAATAAGTGAGATTTAAATTTTCTAACATGTATTTGAAGATAAACAGTATTCCACTTTATGTTATGTTTTTGAGAATTTAACACAAAGACTATAGACAATTTTCTGAATAAATCAGGTTTATTTATGTTTTTTGTACTCACAAACAAAATCTTGGGAAAATGAATTTACTTTTCATATGGGCACAATTTGGGATTATCAAAATTTAAAGATGCAAACAAAATTTTAGTTGTCTTTGACTGAGTAAAATTGCATCTAATATATTAAACTCTAGGATCAAATTCAAATAATATACTTCAAAAACCTATTTTATTACTCTGTTGGAGAATATACCACCAATTATTAATTAGTCAGAATAAAACTAAAATACTTCCCTCAACACCTTATCTAATTTTAGAGCATTACACATTTGCACTCAGTTACAATTTCCTATGGCTAATTAATAATGATAATATTCAATGAGTTAATGATAAATTTTAAGGAGTGACACAAATGTATGATGTAGACCACAGAACAACATTGATGTATAAAATGTTTTAACAAAATTTAAGAAAACCATCAAGGGAAAGACTTGCACAAACATGGGTACAAGCAAGACTCATTGTTGCTTGAATGAAATTATATAATTTTGTTTTCATTTCTCTTTAGATACATTTGGTTTCCATGTAATCCACTGTGTCCATTAAATTTAGATTCTTTCACAATGTTTAATGTTCATGCAAGTGTACACTTTATATTTCAAACTGTTTAACTTCATCAACTTGAAAATTGATCCTAACATAGATTAGTAAATAAATGGTCATATGATTATGCTATGGTCTGTCAATTGCTTGTGTCACAAGATCCTGGAATATGGGCATATATACAAATAATTTCTCTTTTAAAAAAAAGGTTTATATAGAGAAAATTCAATCTGTAATAAGATCAATATTCAGAGCAAGCCAGGGGGTTTGCTCTGAATGCCTAGCCTGCAATTAAAAGATTGTATTCACAAAACATAACTTTCGCCAGGGGGCGAGAAAGCTAGAGAAAACCTCATTAATCTATTCGTTTTCACCAGAAGAGAAGACACTCTTGAACTTTATCTTGAATGCTTACACTTTCAAGTAATTACTTACTCTTTCAAACTAAGTAAACACAATCCAAGTTATTAGAATCTTCAGCCACAGATACTTCATAATTCTTGACAAACATTTATAAACCTCGTCTCAATCTTCAATACTTTTAAGTGGTTGATTTATAGCGTCAAGAGTCATTTGTGCATTAAAAATGTGCTTGATGTATGTAGCTTGTTAGATATATCAATTATTTTATATAAAACATGCACAACAAGCAACATATATTGTTGCAAATACAACTGTGGAGAAAGTTCACTGAACAGACGTAATAATACATATCAAAAGAATAACTCTTAGCAATTCACGTATAAGAATCCAACTTTAAAAACAGGAAAAATTGCCAATATACCTCACAGGAGGTACGATCTTCTTCTGCTGAAATAGAATAAGTTAAACAAAATATATACAAAACTGCTTAGGATAATCATTTTGCGAAATACCTTGCCGGTTAATTGTAATAAATAGTTAATTTGGACAGGTAAAAGTCAAATTCCATGTTATTAAGAAAGCTCCTTCAACATTAAATTCGATGCTGTGACGTCATACGCTACCTCTAAGATACTCTACATTAACTGCTTTGAATTTGAAACTCTTTATTGATCAACATCAAGTTAATTATTTGGTTGTCAAAATGAATGTATTGGCCAGTAATTGAAAACATATTAATTTAATTAATGTTAAGTTCAATGATTATGCAATTTCATTAAATTAACTGAACTTTGAACTTAACAATTAATTAAATTACAAGTTCTGAATACTATCTGGTTGCCCACGTGCACAGGACGGAAGACTGAATACAAAAGCAAAAATAGACGGGGAGGCAGGTTTATAATAATATAAAAGTAAAACAAGATCTTAGAAAACAGTGATATAGAAAGCCTCTGGGAGACTGCACGGTTTGGGAATACTTTATTGGATAGGAGAGAACGCATTGTATAACGTTTTCTTCTTAAGAAACCGCATTCTGAGGTAGGATGGGATGTTTATACGGAGAATGTGGAGTCCGAAGAGTTCTCTGATCGTTAAAGATCTGGTCCAGCTCTATAATGTCGGGCATTCACCTTATTATCGGATTGCAGATCTGATGATTGGTGTTTTTCGACAAAACTGATTGCACAAAATCAACCTTCTATTTTACAAGCATATAACGTAATGTCTGGGCATACTGACGGTCAAAAACTCAATTATTAGTGCAATATCAATTCACTTACGTTATTTCTCAAACTGTCACTTAATGTTCTTTTGACATACTGACGGGCCTATACTCAACTACGTACACTAATGCATAAAATAAAACTTTGTGTAGCTATCGCCCAACATTTATAACACTCTTCAGTCTTGTGATCTTATAGAAGCTGGAAGGTTTCAATTGAGAGTTTCCTGCAATGATAGTTACGAAGAAGCAATTAATTGGGTTGTCAAGTCAGTCTTATTGTTTTTTAAATTCACAAAGAATAACGCAGAATATTTTTCCCTTTTCGTTCCTTTTAACACGATGACTTCGCCCATCCAATAATTTTCGTCTTTTTATTCCCAGTAAGATGTAGTCGCCTCTTTTATCCTCACAATGTTAGTTCCGGTATCCATTATCCACAATCTTACAAAAAACGTGCCTATTATTGGCTTTAGTAGTTCTCGATTGACAGATCAGTTTGATGTACGTTTTTATAGTTGTGTGGTCTCGTTGATATTGTTGAAGTTTTAAGAGCAGAAGACCGATTGAAGTCCGGTTCTTGTTATTGTGTTTCTGGTATTGTTGGAATTAGCGTCTACAGGAATGTCGAATTGTTCTCTTTTGTGCAGAGTTCCACTGGAGTTTTCCTGGTGGAAGAGCATTTCTCAGGTTTCTGAAGAGGAAGTTTAATTTTTTAGAAAATTTTAGTTAACCTACAGTCTACACCGATTCCAAATAAATACCTCCTGTACCTATGGTGTAATCTGATTGGCTGAGAAAATAATTCTTTGTGCGCTACGATAAATTCGGTTTTGACATTGATTTCATTAACTGATTTCGATATAATTTTCTTTTCACATTAGCTGAAAATCCAGGACACTGCACTGAATAATATGAAAATATGAATCAATTCTTCTCACGATTTACTGTGTGTGAACTCATCGATTTCGCACCTTCCAAGGATATCACCGCCATCGTCTTCTGTCGTAGGTCGGTGTTCAGTGAATCCCATATTTTACTGATATTAAAACAATGCCTCAGTTGATCATATTTCTTCATTTTCTTATCTCTACAGCTTCTAGGGTCACGCTGTCCCAATAATTACTCGCGTGGTCAAGTATCTTGGTTTATTGGAACGCTATTTTGTAGCCCGTCATTATTATATGTTCTGCTGTCGCCGATTTTGAGCGCCTTTCAATCGTATCCACCTTTCGTGCTCTGTGGATTTGTCTTATACCGTTCGTATAGTCTGACCGATGTAAACCACCTCACATTCACACGAAATCTGGAATAGTCTGGGTCTGCATAGGCAAATCCATAATGTCCATAATAAAGGACAGGAAACATTTAATTTTCCTCTGCGGACGGAATACTGAAGACATGTTGTGTTCTCCAGAATCCTATAGATCTTGTCCGTAGCAAATCCCGCAAAAGGAAGGAAATACGTTATTTCTATCAATGCCTCTTCTTGTACTGTTCTTCTTCTTCATTATTCCTATTGCTGTACCGGTTACTTCCTCTTCTACTAAAAATTAAATATTTCCCCCAAATTGGAGAGCAACAAGAAGGTTTAATTACACTCTGGTTTTCAGAAAAGGATTGAGAACCGAGAAAACATAGGGAAAAAATGACATTTTCATTAAAAACTATTACCTGTCAATACAAAAACAAATAAAAACTTCCAGTACTCAATTCTTTAATGTTGAAAGAAACCACAACATATGTCAGAAGTATATAACTGAAGCTTTCAATCAGTCATGACCATAATCATCCGTAAATCCTATTCAACACATTTCACAATTTACAACCTCTCAAACGTGTGCGCATTGTCCACACGATAAATTTGGCGCGAACTTGGCTCTGGAATTGCTCCTCTGCAACGTTCTTGGCTCCATATGAAGTAGAATGACCCAGAAAACAACGTGGACATGCTTCCAACACACAGTCCTCGAAAGAATCCGACAATGTTCACTGTGTTAATAAATTTTACAATAAATTAATTAATATGCAAATAATAAAAATATTCAAATAATAAAAATACAATGGTAATAATGTTAAAATGGGTATATGTCAGCGATACTTGTTCATTACAACTCTTTAATTTGTAAATGTATTAATAACCGTGATCAGACCCTTACGTATGACCTGGGCTTGAATGTGCGGTGTTACTAACTTGTTTGAATAGTTAGGTTTTACTTTATATATGGGGCACGTTTAGCCTTCTGCTACAGACACAAACAGTATTAGACCCAATGTTGACGCATGTGTGGCGGACAATGTTAGGTCATGTGTGGAGTGGAGGTTCCGTTAATGACTCGGACACATAAGTAGAGTTAATTAATATGTTTATTATAACATCGTCGCTTCTAAATGTTGAGTCAGGAAGAACTGAGCTCCGCGAGCGCGTCGCAGGTCGTGGATGGACTCTGACGGAATTGACATGAGGCAGCTTCCGTTCGCTGGACAAAGGAAAATGTTCTATTTCCAGAATGATGGACACGGGACACTTGGAGGGTGGCGAATACCATCTACAGAGCCGCCCCCAAGAAAAACGGAGTGTACGCGAAAAAGCGACGATTTCTAAAATAGAAATTATACATCTTGTTTATCGTAAAGACCGATGATGCTGGAAGGTCTTGTGAAGGATCGGCGAATTGCGGTGCGGGAGGGTGGTGTTGGCTTGACTATGTCCTCGGCTTGCGTGAATTAGCTTAATATTTATATAAATAAAATATTACTTTTTTCTGTAACAGAAATTGAGTGTTTTGCATATGTAGATACTAAACCGATGTAATTTAAATTCATGTAAATGAATTTCTCTTTAAAATGTTTTGTTAGATTTTCGTATGAGAACTATAGACCCAACTTCGATTAAGCTGTATATCGTTATTCTATAGAGCCGTCAGATGGTTTCTACCAATAGGAAATCGCCTAAATAGCGAACGTTCCAATTGTCAATGCTTGATCAGGAATTTTGCTCGGTTTATATAAAAACGACTAAAAGGTATTTCTTTTAAGTGGTAAATAGGGTATTTTAAACTGGCCTTGGCTATTTCAAAGTTAAAACGTACAATTCGGTCAAACCAAATTTGTGAAACGTATTCACGGATTGTTTAAGATCGAAAATGAGTCGTTGCAACAAAAATGGGTATCGCTCCATACACACTTTGTAGGAATCTCCAACCGATTGTCGTCGCGTGTTGACACAGCACAAGAAGAGAGTGAAGATCAATAGATGTTCTCATGGGCTTAAAGTTCGGAAAAGTCTAGATTAGAGGGTTGAATAGGTATAGTTTAGTACCACAGGTAGTAATCGAAAGTCAGTTGGTTTTATCAATTGAGACACACACTTCAAATAATAGCAATTTAATGTTTTGTAAATCAAATACAAGATTGTAAGCTGAAGCGATACGAAGGAAGAATGTTTAGGAATAGCACATAAGCAGGATATGCTACCGTCTCGTCTCAGAACTGGTAGCATTCTGCCTTTATTCTGAGACCTTTTGAACGTGGAGGGGAAGCGGAATGAAACGTCTACTACCTTGAAATTATGAACGAGACCATACGATCAGACATCATGACGTTCCCAGTAGATGGAACTGTCTTCGTCTTCTTTGAAGCAATTTCACTTATTTCAGTCCATTAATTTGTCTTTTTAATTTTTAATGTCAAAATTTTCGGTCAATATACGATGCACATCACTTTTTGAACTGCTTACCTGGTCTGGTAGTCGATGGTCATCCAATACCATTTTGTTGATTTTCATCTCCATTTAAGTCACTTTATTTGGTCAAGCACTGCGATGTTAGTCTTGGCAGCTCGTACGACCTCGTTTTAATTCTGCTACCCAATATTCTATCATTGTAAACGAAGGAGTAGAATCCTCCAGAGTATAATCTAGCTCGACTTTGATATTGGTTAGACTGAGACCTTTCAAATGAAAATATGTAACCACATAAAGATGACTAATTCTTGCCATGTTTACAAACTCACTACGAGCGTTCACTATTGATGACAATCAAAAATCATAAGTTCCACATTTTACACCACTTATTTTTCAAACAACAACCCGATATCTATACATCAGGTCGCTTACCCCTGGGAATACTCTCGTAGATTGTCGTCACGAATGGATTAGGGTGACTTAGCCAGATGGAGGACTCTGTTACATTTGCATTTCTTTTTAAGGGACATGTACATGGGTTGTCAAGAGTAAGCGAGAGTAATTTTATAGATGGCGCCTAAAACTAGCAAAATGTATTAAATAAAAAACGTAGTTATCAGTAATACGTTACTGATAAAAGATAGACCCAAATCCTATTCTATCAATTGTATACATTGCAGACAAATCATTGTACCAAAATCTAACATTAAGGGCGGTGTACAATATTTCATTATCAAATGAAAGACGGCTAGCCAGCTTGTTAGAAACTTTAATTTCTCTTCTATTTTACCTCACATTTCTATTCAATTTTTATTCTTGTATAGAGGACGCTGTTTATGACGTCATGGGTCCATACGATAATTAATAAAATAGTTGACTAATCAAACATGGCGGCAGTGGTGAAAATTCAGGAGAGATAATTGAGTTAATATTTTGTAATGTGTGGTTATCAACAAAAACAAATGGAAGTCAACGGACTGAATTTAGTTAGCGCAATTAATGCACGCCAACCACCGGATTCTTTAAACTTCACCAAAGCTGCACATGAATGGACCCGATGTATACGACGTTTTGAAAGATATCGTATTCTCTCCTGACTTTGTTCCAAATCAGAAATTGTACAGGTTAATTCTCTTCTTTACACAATGGGCCAACAAGCTGATTATAGTTTCGTGACAAAAAATATGACAAAAAGAACAAATACGAAGATGTAAAAAAGGTTATCCTGAATTGTTTTATTGTGAACCGTAATATTACTTATGAGCGAGCAAAGTTCAATAAGCGGATAGAAGTTAAAGAAGAAACAACGGACGAGTTTATTACGGCATTACATAATCTAGCTGAATATTGTGAATACGGACAATTAAAAGCGGAATTAATTCGGGATAAAATTGTCGTCGGTTTGCAAGATATCTGAAAGTTATCTGAACGAATGCAATTGATAACGGATTTAACTCTTGAAAATGCCACACAAATGGCTGAACAGAGTGAACAAGTTAAGCGACAAATGCCCCTGATTCAAGGCGAAGAGTTAAAACCCGAACAAAAATCGAATATTGAAGTAGAGAGAGTTTTATCGAAAAACAGCATAACGAAGAATTTTTCCGACAAAAGAGAGAAACAAACAATCGTTAAGTAAAATCGGACAATATGAAATCTGAACAAGCTGTTGAATGTGAAGGACATACTCCACGAAGTTGTCCCGCAAATAAAGTGTGACATGATTCAGATGTGTAAAGGTGCATTATCGCAAGTGGCGGCGCGAAAAGTTGAATTGGAAAATTTAAATGAAGAAGATCTCTTTTTGGACACTGTCATTAGTAAGTACAATGTCGATACAATAAATAATAATCGACAAAAATGGAATGTATCGATTCTTGTTAATGATGAAAAAACTGAAGGGAAAATTGATACCGGAGCAGATATTTCGTGTATCTCAACGAAGGTATGTCACATATTTTTAAGTAACATTCAGTTACAATCAGCTTTACGTCGTTTGTATAATGCGGATCAACAAGAAATGCAGTCACCTGAATATTTTAAGATGGTCGTTGAATATGATAATAAGAAAATTGAAACACTGGTGTATGTTGTTGATAAGCTTGAACGGACATTGTTCGATGGGGAAACTTGTGAAAAATTGGGAATATTCTGGTTGTTTCAACAGAAATGTCAAATATGATTAATCCTATTGTGGAGTATCCGAAGTTGTTTAACGGATTGGGAAATGTCCAAGTTCCATACAAAATTAAACTTAAAAGTGAAGCTATTCCATACGCTATATGTTCCTTTGCCATTTCTGGATGAAATTACGTGTAATTTAGAAGAGATGAAGAAAATGGGAGTTATTGAACCTGTTGAAAAGCCGACTGATTGGTGTCCAGGACTTGTTTTGGTTCCCAAACATAATTGGGAAAATTCGCATGTGTGTAGACTACGTTCAACTAAACCGATATGTGTCGTGAAGTTCATCCGATAACAATTACCGATACGGTCTTGGCACTAATTCGCGAAGCAAAATATTTTTCAAAGATGGACGCAAATCATGGGTTTTGGCAATGTATTTTGGATGAGGAGTTGCAGGATTTAACAACATTCCTTACCCCATTTGGTTGGTTTAAATATAAAAAAACTGCCATTCGTTATTAATGCTGCACCTGAAGTTTTTCAGGAGAGAATGAGTCAGATTATGGACGCATTGGAAGGCGTCAGAGTTAATTCGGACGATATTCTCGTCTATGCGAAGACTAACAGAACATGAAAGCGGTATTGGAACGACTGCAAAATGCTAAAGTTACATTAAATAGGGAAACGTCAGTTTAGAGTTTCGAAAATTAAGTTCTTGAGACACATTATTGATGAAAAGGGAATGAACATTGACAAGGAGAGAATTGAGGCGATTCTGAAGATCGAACAATTAGAGAATCGAGCTGAATTGCGTAGTTTGATGGGATCCATTAATTATTTTTCTAAATTTATAGCAAAATTGGCTTCGATTTCAGATCCTCTGAATGAGCTGTTGAGCCCAAAGAAGGAATTCTTATGGGGAGAGAAACAGAAACGGGCATTCCGCATAGTTTGTGAAGCTTTGACTTCAGCGCCTATCCTAGCCTGGAACTATTTAGCCCGACCAACTGTAATTACTGCAGATGCATCGGTATGTGGAGTCGGAGCAGTTTTAAAGCAGAAGCTGGATGATGGATCCTTTCGTCCCGTTTCATTTGCATCGAAAACACTAACTAAATATCAGGGTGGTTGGGCGCAAATCGAAAAAGAAGGATATTCCTTAGTTTGGGCATGTGAACGGTTTGAAAACTTTAGTATCGGATTAACTGTTGCACTGGAAACGGATCATAAACCACTCATTTCGATTTTTATGACAAAACATTGGGATGAACTTTCTCCAAAATTACAGAGAATGCGAATTCGCTCAGCTCGATATGCACATACAATTCGTCATGTGCCTGGAAAAGATTTGTGGATTGCGGATGTTTTGTCTCGTCGACCTCTATGTCAAGCTGATGAAGAAGAATTTGAGGATGAAATTGCAGCCTATGTCCGTAGTATACTACAAAATTATCAAGAACAAACATGAACCTGATAGCTACAGACACATAAGCCTACTGTCCACTTCTGCCAACCTACTGGAGAAGGTGATCTACCATCTCATCAGTCACACTCGACTACTCACCAACTCATCAGAATAACAGAGACGATTGAAAAGGGATTTGAAGAGATGAAATATACTGCAGCAATCTTTCTAGATTTGGAAAGAACCTTCGACAAGGTTTGGCTGGAAGGACTCTTGTATAAATGATTAAATTAAACATTCCGGATTACATAATAAAAAGCATAGAATCCTTCCTGACCGACTGGACGTTCAGAGTAAGAATCAACGCATCACTATCTAGCATCAAAACAACAAAAGCAGGAGTTCCCCAAGGGAGCCTATTGGGACTAACCTTGTTCAACCTCTGCGTACACGATGTGCCCACAGTGAACGACTCAACGACACCGCGATACTAGCACAGAGCGCCAAAATAGAAAGTACGGTTCAACACCTTCAGAATGCAGTAAATGTAACGTGTGATTGGTATAAAAAATGAAAAATAAAAATTAACACTATTAAATGCCAAGCAAAGATGTTCACACTCAAGCGCTACACTCAACTACCGACACTCCGACTGCACAATAATGAAATATCAAGGAATCCAAATGACTCAGCGATAAAGTATCTAGGGGTCCACCCAGACACAAAACTGAACAAGAGATACCACATCCATAAAAAACTAAATGAGTGCTACGCAAGACTCTCTCTGCTCTACCTCCTGATCTCATCTTCGAGTTGAATCCTCGCTCCTAATTTATAAATCGATTCTCCGACCCACTCTTACATACGTCTGCCCAGCTTGGAGCAACGCACCGGCAAGTTCGCTCAAGAAACTTCAAACCATGCAGAATAAAGTGCTACGTATCGCAATTAACAGTCCGTGGTTCATACGAAACAGTCAAATACACCAATAATTAAAGGTTCCACTTATAACAAACTTCATCCACAGCATAAGCAGTAACTTTTTAAAAAAATATAGTGAAGTGTAAAAGTGCAAAGAAATTAAACCTAGGACAAAACACACCCATAAAAGACTAACAAAAGCTTCCACAAGACTTACACAAATAATTGTCAACCTATTAATACCTGAACCCAATGTAATAAGCTAGAGGTGTGAAAATATTCACATAACCCTCTCTCCAAATTCTCTTTGCCATATGATTTCTTATTATATCATAGCAGTGAATTGCATTTTACTTGCTGACCCTGCTAAATAAAGTTAAAAAAATTAAGGATTTTTCGGCAACTGACCAACGATTAGAAGAGCTTAAGAGACTGATGAGGACAGTAAAAGGTTAAAGGAATATTGTAAAAATGGATGGACTGAAAAACATATAATACATTCAAATTTGAGATTGTATTGGCCTCATAGAGGTGAAATTGCACTTGAAGACGACCTTCTTCTTAAAGGGAATCGGATAATTAATCCAAACAAATTAAGAATAGAAATTTAGGAATCGGTAAGTGCAGATGGCGTGCCCAACGTTCAGTGTGGTGGCCGTGTTTATCAAAAGAAATTGAACTAATGATAAAAAATTGTAATCAATATGTTGAAGAGACCATAAATAGACGTGAGCCCATGATTTCTTCAGAATTTCCGAGCCGTACATGGCAAAATTTAGCTATGGATTTATTTCATTTTGGAAAAAAATGTTATTTACTTGTTATTGATTATTACTCCAGATATCCAGAAGTTGCTCTACTTAATAATCTTAAGGTCGAAGAAATAATTCGTAGCCTTACAAAGTTATCGAGCAACACCATTGAGTAATGGATGCTCGCCAGTTGCAAACATTAATGCCTTCTCGACCATCTGAGCTAAAGCCAAAATTACCGAATTCGGAAGGATGAAAGTAATTATAGAAAGCGTCAAGAAGATAATTACAATCGGCGACATGGAGTTCATGAACTGTCAAAACTTCAGCACCGAGATAAAGTCTGGATTACAGACTTGAGACGATATGGAGTGATTAAAAATTTGTCAAAGGATCCTCGATCTTTCATTATAAATACAGAGAAGTGTACTGTTCGCAGAAATCGATTCCATTTGGTACCCAGTGGGAACGACTTTATTTTAAACGCTATAGGAAACCAAAGAGAGATGACACCGGCCAACGCTGAAGGAGAACTTCAGATAGAGGGAAGAGAAGAGGATGTGGAGTATCATAAAGAAGATTCGGCAGATTCCAATCAAATTGGACAAACTTCCCGATATGGATGTCAGATTAAAAAACCCGATAGACTTATTTATCATGTTTAAATTTTTATTTGTGTTTTTATGTTGTTGTGTAATTTTTAAAGGGGTGGATGTATAGAGGGCGCTGTTTATGACGTCATGGGCCCATGACTATAATTAATAAAATAGTTGACTAATCAAACAATTCTCCGTAATAAAGTATGCAACAATGGAGAAAATTAATATGAATTCCTTGATAATTTCTCTGCATTAACTCCAGCAGTTAGCCTGATATATTACGCTTATTAATTACATCTTCTTGATGGCAACTGTCTTTAACTGTAGAATTACCCAAAAATATAACTTCATAGGACGGTAAAGGTTGTAAATAAACCATATTAATTATCTTTGTTGTTCTTGTACCACTGTACTTTGGCATAATTCTGACTATATATGTTATTTATCAACTATTATTTATGAAAATATTGAATGCTAAATTTGCTACAGCATAAAGACAATCTGATATTCCTTCATCGACACAATTAAGTATAATAATGAGAGCTTACAAAGTCGTTTGTTCATTATAATAATAAAGCGGTAATTGATTTACTTTCTTGCCTGTAATAAAAATATGTAAGTGCAGATTTTCTTTCCACAAACTTTAACTAAATTATAGGACATATTTTTTTAACAAATTTGATTTTCTTAGCTACGCATATTGAAATGAAAGTATAACACGTGTTTTGAAAATTAATAATAAGATAAAATAGCCAAATACTAACAAACGAAGTACTTATATAAATACCACACACCGATACTTGGTCATACAATAACAATTATTTAACAAAAGCAAAAATTATGTAAAATTTAAAAGCAATTCACACGTGTTACATGACTACAAGCTTTTCTGGCCATTACAAAATATTTGTCACTTAATGGTTCCATCAACATGTAGGATAATAGTTTTTTGATTTGCGGTAGAAATTTTAATCTTGTATTTATTTTACTTAATTTGTAATATAACGGTCCTGGAACACATTAAATAAGTTAATGCTAAATTATTGTAATATTAATAAATAAATCACATATATTGCTTTCCTTTTCCTCGAACGTTGTTTGAAGTACAGTCTCTTTAATAGATGTGATAACCTAGTATTTCGACTTTGGTGTACAACGTCTCTGGGAAGTACAATAATACAGCCACAGCCACTCTTCCAAGTTGCTGTCTTACAGATTCTATGTGATTTGAAGATCGACGTGATGTAAAATAGCCTTAACAATAATGCTCAATGTAAGATCTGTTAATTTTATTATTATATGTGTCAAATTTTGTCAGTGAATCACCAGGTACAAGGGATCTTCTGTTAATTTTGTGCTTTAAATATATAAATGCAAGTGAGGTTAATTTATATAATATTAATCGTTATTAACGTATTTAATGAATTTAGTTAATTAAAGTACCATGAGGTCAACTGCAAATTAATTTGAAATTTTTCATGTCATGTTTGTCTTTAAACTGTTTTCTTACGAAACACCGATATTGATACTTTGCCTCAACTCAAGGTTTACATTTTTGTACCCGCATTAATTTGGCAGAATTCATGTTCGTATCTTATATTATTAGAAAAATCGATTGTTTATCATATAAACAGGATGGTTATAATAACGGGGCTATAGTTAATATATGACATATCTAATTTTTACAAACAGAAACTGTGAAATACTGGTTAAAATTTGTTAGTATTATTTTTTAAGAACTTTTAAAAGAAAAATTGTGAAAATGCCCATACATAAATTTGAATATATGTGTGTCCTACTAGTAGAGGTTTATAGCCGCTTAAAATTCTCATTAAATTATTATCTTCATAAAATGTGTGTGTGAATCATATGACTAGTCACTTAAAAGAGAAATAAAAATCGCTGAGTTAACTTAGCTAATATGAAATTTCAGCTTCATTAATTACTCTATATAACTCCATGTAAAAACTTATTGTAGCTGTGCAATATTGTACCTGTTCTCCAAAATTTATTTATATATATAGAAAGAGAGATAGCCGCTGACTTACCTTAAATTGACAGTTCATTTCTGATATAGAAAAGTTTGTTTAAACTCATGGTCCACTTAAAAAATTATCACCAAATTTTATCCAACTCCAAAAAAAACCTAGAACACCCACCTTCTACCTGTTCCCAAAAATCCACAAAGGTAGGGTCCCAGTTGTCACTGGCTACAACTGTCCCATTGAAATGATTTCTGCTTAGGTGGACAAATCCCTCCAATATACATCCTCATTTACCTCAGACATTCCTCGAATTGTGCTTATGTCTGGGCACGGTACTGCAAAACAGGTCTTCATTTTCAATTAAATTTATGAATTTATTATAGAATTTTAGTCTTCTTTAATTTATCCAACAAATTCAGGTTCCATTAAAAAACAAAGTGATGGTCAAAATAATAATTGAGTATTTATTCAAGTTAAGAGAAGTGGCAACTGCTTGCTGCTTATGTACTGTGTGTTTGTGTTGTTATGCATGGCTTGTGATTGAATGTTTGTGAATTAGTTTTATTTTATATTTTGTTGTCATTGGTTGATAATAAAACAAGCATCCACCATTACAAGTCAATAAAAATTAGCTTTATAACTGAAATTTAATATTCCTTATGCTAGTCCTTAGTTTTTCCAAATATTCATATCCCCTCCCCCTTCAAATAATTATTTCATCCAATATGTTCTAATTTTGGGTCAGAAAAAATTGAATTCCTACTCCAACCTATAGTGGAAAAACTACCTTCCTTCATTCATTCATTAATGACACCAACCATTATTTCTTCCGTGAAGTCCCAAAACCACTTCCACTTGATCCCTTTCCCCACTTACTGTAAATATTGTCTCTCTTTACACCAATATGCTCCGGTTTGGCAGGTCTTGAATATTTCTTATCCTGCAGGCCACCAAATTCTTTTCATACCACTAACTTTCCAATTTCCCTTACCAAGCTTGCCATCATCAAGAATTACTATTCATTTTCAAAACATTTACCATCAAATTATTTCCATATCATAGATGACATTTTTGTAATAAGGACCAGATGCCCTATCTGATTTTCTTGAAAACCTAAACTCCAAATTCCCTATTAAGTTCACTTGGAACTACTTCCCCACCAACTTCACATTATGTGATGTTGATATTCGGCTCAGTATGGCCTAGTCATCACATCAGTCCTAACTAAACCCATCAACACTTTACAAAACCTTCACTTCACCCACTCTTTCTACTCCATACCACCTATCTCAATTATTTTGAGAATGACACATCCTTATTTGCATATATAACACTTATGGAAAATGTGACAAGGTCAAATTATTAGAGAACAGCGGTTCTCCCGGTGAATCTGTTGTAGATAAAATTCTTGGGTCTCAACCCGGGCCAATTGTTTGTTGAATAACAATGTTTTGATGGCAAGCGCCGCCATTGTGATCTGGTTAACAGTAAACGACTGGGCCAACTACTGATTTCAAGTATATCGACATCAATGTCTCTCTTTCCTATCCTAATGTGTTATATATATATAAATATATATAATTGCAATATTGATATGGAAAGGAAAGAGAGATAGGTTGTGGCTTACCTGAAAGTGAAGTGCAGTGTCGCCAAAAGTAACTGAAGGTTTGTTTTTCAAATTTTTGGAGGCTCTTGATAATGTCATATCCTTACTAATATCACACACACACACACACACACACACACATATATATATATATATATATATATATATATATATATATATATAAATAAATATAATATTAGGAGAATCCATTAAGGAATTAGAACTAATTTGGTGACAAAGTCACATTCAAACTTGGATAGTGAGGAAGGATAGAAATAAATAGGAGGATTACACTTTATGTGAATTCATATGCTCAATATCCAATATATATATATATATATAATTTTGGATATTGTTAAGTACTTTTGGGTATCATAAAGTTTTTCTTTGGAGGCTAGAACCCAAACATTAGGGGTTGGTGCGCAATTGTCATTGTAGGTGCCTTGTAAGTTCAATTCCAAGTTGGAAGCTGAGGCAAGTTCAATTCCAAGTTGGAAGCTGAGGCAAGCTCTACAGAATCCATACTTCAATGACATGTGTTGGTAGATCAAAACCATGCCTGAGTAATTTATATATTTCATGTCTCAATAAATAAATTGTTAAAATCAACAAAGATTGGTTATTTATCTTCCAAAATAACCTGGCGCTGACAAATTGATGAATCTTAGGATTCATGCACGTATGTTAGACTCGGAAACTTATTACTCATCACAAAAATAAAGAGTCGGCATAGTATCGTCACAGGTTTTTGTCCAAAACTGATGAACCAACAAGCATATTTACTATATATATCATACAGTCATATATAAATGTCCAACTGACATGCATGGGTACACATACATAGATAAGAATACTCATACATACTAATATGCACTAGTGCAAGTAGAAAGGTTCTATTTAGATGATGTTTAGTCCAGGGATTTGCCTGCACTGTAAGATATGTTGGTAGGAGAGTTTCCACAGATGGAGTTCAGTCTTTAATGAGTCGAGAGGGTAGGGCTTTATGGATGTATTAGGTTGTCTTTGTGGGATTCTGGAAGATTGTGGTGGACAGTAGAATAGGGCAGATGTGGGGTTTGCAGAGGTGGACGAGTAAGTTATGGTGGTTGGGTCGGAGTCTGAAAGCAAGTGTTTGGCAGGTAGGTAGCATGATTTTTGGCTCAGAGTTGGGATTTTAGACCAGGTAAAGAATGGAATTGATATTTTGTATACCAGGGAAGTTGTTTGTTGTGAGGGGTGGACCACTTTCTTTGTTTTGGTCCATAATAGGTGTGGGTGTTTAGAAATTTGATAGGGCATAGATTATCTGCTATTGGAGGAGGTCTCTGGCGTAATTTCTATTAATGAAGACATTGAGGATTCGGTTGGTGAAGCAGTCAGACCATTCTAGGTGAAGTAAATGTGTGCTCTCTTAAGGTAGGAAAGAGGGACATTGGTATGTGACTTACTTTAAATCAACAGTTGCTCCAGTCAGGCTATGCAGAAATAAATATTCAAAGTTTTGAGTACCTGAACCCCTTTCATCAGGATGGTAGGTCTGAACTATTTATCAGCAGGGTAAAAATAACTAAATAAATATAGACGCACCAATTCGTAAATGAACTCAGTGGATCCTTTAGATGCAAGTTTCATTTATGAAGAAAATAAAAAAGGTTTACAAGGTCCATTCTTCCCTGACCCTCCACACACAACATAATAACAACAGATAACACATTATGTAACCAACTAATAATCAGAATACAGTTAATATATTATATTGAGCTTTAAATCATAGTTTAACTTTAATACTTTCAAAATATAATTATTTTAACAGTAATAGTAAGTTTCTGTTCATTTTTTCAGGTTTATAGGAATGGAGATATTTACAGGAAGACATAAAGTTGATAAGTCGGACAAGTGTGGGATATTGGAAGAAGTTAGTGTAGAAGCTGCTTCAAGTGAAATTAGGACCAGTGAAGAACTGTATACAAAAGAAGCAGAAATTGAAGGCAATATTAGTGAAAAGCAATATAAACGAGATTATGATGAAAGACATAATCGGTCAGGACGTGGAAGTCTCATAGAAGAAAATAGACTTGAAAAGAGCAATTTTAAATATAATTTGAATCTAGATCATAAGCGAAGGCATAGTACTGGAGACCGAAGTCCTCACGATAACAGGGATAGAAGAGGATTCAATAGACATGGTTGTAAACGATCATTTGAACATGATGATGACAGTAGATCATCGAAAGGAAAAGAACATCACAATGAAAGAAGATTATCTGATAAAGATGGAAACTGGAGGGAAAGTAGAAGAAATTATGATGACTTTGAATATGATGAAAATGACGACTTTGAAAAGGGATGGCAGCAAGACAGTAATTCAGAGGATAGTTTCGATTCTCACAGCAGAAAAGGAATAGGTGGACATAGAGAAAGTCGTCGGTCATTGAGGGATGTAGACAACTATCGCAACCAAAGTCCAAATAACACCATTATGATAAAAGGTTTGGCACATCATATCACAGACAATGACCTTCGGAAAGATATTTTAAGCTGTAAATTAATTCCTAAAGATATAAGATTAATACGAAAGAAAGACAGTGGAACGTGTTGGAATTTTGCGTTTGTTGAGTTCAATACTGTAGCTGAAGCTGTATTATGGATGGAGCATAATCAGGGTGTTCTTATGCTACAGGGAAAGTATAGAGCAGTTATGTATTTTGAGAGAGGTGGTGGAGCTTTTAAACTTCACGATTGGTATTGCATAAAATGTGGAGCTCATAACTTTAAACGTCGAGATGTCTGTTTCAAATGTTGTGCATCTCGGAAAGAATCAGAGGAAGCAGTTGAAGGAAATGGGGAAGTAAGTCCCTATCCAACACATACTGTACTACTACGTAATCTTGATGTTCTATCTACAGAAGAAACTATACTTCAGGCTATCAATGAGCTCTCATCTATATCAATAAGGAGTTTTCGAATGAGTCGAGATCCATTCACTAATATTTCTCTTGGTGTTTGCTACATAGATATGAACAGTGTTGTGGAATCTGTTTCTTTATATAATGCCTTAAGTGGGGGGAAACTGATAGTAGACGGAAGGACTGTTATAGTTTCATATGCTAAACTACCACCACAACCATCTTCTGCACCTGAAAAACCCAGTTTACCATCTGGTGGTTATGGTCGGGAAGATATTCCACGCTTAGCTGAATACAGTGCTTCTATGTATGCTACTTCACCTGAGGAACAGACTGCATATGTAAAATACTATACACAGTACTATGAAGCCCAGATTGCAAATAGAACCACATTAACTGGTTCTTCATCTGCTCCTCAGACACAGACTGACTCTGTTAATGCAGCTGCAGCAGTTGCTCTATCTGCAATTCAACAGGTACAAGCAGCTAAAGAGATAAAAAGACAAGCTGATGCTCCTCGAAAAGGAAAGCTGAAAAATGTATCAGGAACGTATCCAGTAATACCTACTCCAGGTTCTGTGTCAATTCCCCATGATACAGTCTCAAGTGGCTCTTGTCCTAAGTATGCTGTACTTGAAACTAGTTCATATCAATATGACAAGACTTCAGGATATTATTATGATCCTACTACAGGATTATATTATGATGCAACATCCCAATATTACTATAACCCACAATCTCAGCAGTTTCTTTATTGGGACCAAGAAAAGCAGGCATACATGCCTGTGCAACAAACAGAGGTATTTATTATTATACTTTCCCAAGTAATTATTCTTATAAATGCTAAAATTTCTTATTTATATTTCAAAATCTAAGGATTTGTATGTTGGCTCATAATTAGAATGAAATTTTTCCAATTTTGTTAATAATTACTTAATGTGTTTCTCTTAATAATTGCACTATCCTGATGCTTTTTTCTGTTTGTTAGGCTACAGTGCCTATATTTACTTCAATTTTGAAAATTAAGTATTTAAGGGATACATAACTTTGATTGAAATTGAGTTTATACAGCTTTATAGGCAAGATGACATTTGATAGTTAAGAACATTTGTAGAAGTGCCAGTCAGCTATATAAACTTATATTGATAGCACTACTGTAGGATGATACTTAAATGAATTAATGATAATGCTATGAAATATTTGTGTATATTGTTCTTTGTTAATCCAAGAAATAAATGTAACATCTGTAATCAATTTTTAAAAAAGTTTAGAATAAATGTCTGCTTAAAGTCCCTAGCATATTCATAAAAGTGTCTTAGGGTACTCCAAACCACCCGTCTTAAATATCCACTCATTACTGAGAGCCTTTGTCAGTTGTTACAAAAGAGAGTGGCTCTGTACCAGGAAGAACAAATATGCTGATATGGATAGATTCTTTCATTACAACTTGTTAATCTGTTAATATTATCCAGAAACTCAGTTTTTTACCATATGGTGTCCTATTATCAATGAGAATTATCCACAGATGGTTTTTGTGCATTGTTCATACTGTTTGCCCAATGAATTAAATCACACTTCTGTTTAGAATCTTTTAAACTAGTCATTCAGAGACCGTTGTTTTATATATGGATTTTAGGATAGTTAAAGTTTGGCAACAAGACACTCAACTATATAACCTAGCTAAAAAAATAATTCTCTATAATAAAATGACATTTCAAGTATGTTTCTCATAACACAAGTAGATATGTGCTACCTGCTCTTCTCTTTGCCACGTTGGATGACAACAAATGCATTACACATTTGCCTCAGTACAGTAATAAGAAACATTTATTAAATAGTTACCTTTAATAAAGTTAGAAAGTATTAATCAAAGTAAGTTGTGTTATCAAAAGTTTAATTTTTAATGTTATAGGCTGGGTAGAAAGCAAGTTGTCCAGTATTTTTGTCATACAACCTGTCTATTTGCCAGATTAGTCTGTATGGGAAAAGCACTGTACACTATTGTGTGTACTTGACACAATCATTTTTATTAAGTAATTTGGTCCGGTTCAAGAATTTGTTCTGAAAATTTAATCCTATTACTTTTTGTCCAAGTTTCTATTGTAGTTATGTGTTTAAGTTACTAATCAATACATTACAATTTTCCTAGATTTTACAGGTGTCTTTATTTCAGATTACTTGTTAATAATAATCATTTCTTTTTAAAAGCTTTCTTTACCGTAACTATTCTTTCTCTGATTTCTTTGGTCCAATAAGTGTCATTTGTTAGAACACTTCATAAATTCTTTAGGTTACTGACACTTCCTAATTCTTTTTAGAAAAAAAGTAAATTCTGAAAAGTAATACATAATGATATTTATATATTTTAATTATTAGTAACTACTATGCAGCTAAAAACAAGAAAATTTTGTAAATATTTCATTTCATTTCCTAATTACATAAGCCTTAAAATTGTTTTGGAGTTAAGATTTTGAGTTCATAAAAATCTAGAAACTAATGTATATAATTTCTAACATTATAAAGGGATTATGTCTCTGGCATCATTATATTTATCAAATTTTGAATCCGTGTCACTTCAAAAACAAGTTAAAACTATTTATTACTAAATCAATTACACTATACACATTCATTTATTTAATTATACTCATTTAATATAATTTTTATGATACATTATTATATTGGTTTTCATAACAAATACACTGTAATTAATAACATCTTTGTTTTGAAGGACAAACTTATGCAGCAAGCTACTCCAGAAGATTCTGCTGGAAACAGTAATACTAATAATGACTTTACAAAGAAGTCAAAAGAAAGTAAACAAGATAAGGTAAAGGTAGCAAAAAAAATAGCCAAAGATATGGAACGTTGGGCAAAAACGTTGAATCAAAAAAAAGAGAACCAGCAAGCTACTGCTGTTACTACAACATCTACAACAGGAAGATCTGTAGGAGCTGCTGATGCGGGGTATGCCATTCTAGAACGTAAAGAACGATCACTTGATGAGCAAGTTTCATTTATATTTCGTGAATCAATGCCGTCACCGCCACATGTTGAACATTCACTTAGCACATCTGATATAACACCAGCTACAGTCTGTGGAAACTTGGTGGCATATGGTGGAGGAAGTGATTCAGATGAGGAAATTGAAGATGTACTTCAAGAAGAGCGTTTGCATATTAATTGGGCACAATTAGCGTGCCTATTATGTAAACGCCAGTTTTCAAGCCGTGAATTACTTTCTCGTCACCAACAGTTATCAGACCTTCACCGACAAAACCTTGAAATATGGTATCGTGTTAGGGGCCTTGATCAAAATGATCCTCAACAACGTAATAATAAATATCGTGACCGTGCTAAGGAAAGAAGATCAAAATTTGGAGAAGAAAAAGTTCCGATTCAAAATAGTTTAAAAGAGAAGTACCTGAAAGCCAGAGAAGAAGCTGTTTTGTCAACATTTGAAGATCCAACTAAAACTGCTATTGGTTCTGAGAATGTGGGAAATAGACTACTTCAAAAGATGGGATGGCAGGAAGGCATGGGATTGGGGAAGGCCAATCAGGGCAGGACTTCAATAATACAGACAGAGTTGAGAAGTTCCACAGCAGGTCTAGGAACTAGAGATTCAAACTCTGGTCCCTTGTTACCAGGGGAGAAATATAAAGATAGAGTAAAGAAAACTATGTTTGCTAGGTATCATGAATTAGCAGAGCAAGATCAAGGAATAGGCACAAGCTGATATTGTGAAGAGTATTCTGAAAATAGAATACAAGGTGAAAAAATGGGCTGTATTGAAATATTGTGAATGTGTTAGTGGAATATGTCTTTCTATTCTATTATAAAGATTTTTAAATACTACTACTTTGTGATATGATGATGGCCATTATATTTGTGTGTGGGTGTATTGCATATATATATGAAGTTCTGCTTCATTTATTTTAAATATTTTGAAATCAGCTTACAACATTGCTCAATTTTTTCAATTAGTTTATTTAATTGTAATATACAAATTCCTATATTTACTTTCTTGAGAATTAAGGTAATCTGTTCAAATAATACAAGTTACTCTACCTTTCATAATTATTTTTAGTTACTCTTAATTTAATATATTTATAACATTAAACTAAATTAAATTTGTACTTCATTCAATGCTGTTCCAATGTAATTGATACAAAGAAAATCCCATGAAGTGAATAGAATTTAACTACCTTATTATTTCTTGAGTTTTTTTGTCTTATCAGTTTAAAGATGTGATAATATATCAGAGAAACAAATTGGGGGGGAAATTTTTTTATATTTTTTTTTACTGAAACAGGCTAATTTTATTAGTATTTAGGTACTAATTGATATAAAATTGGATATGAAACTTAATATCTTAGTGAATTTGATTTAAAGTAGTGAACATTATTTTATGTACATAATAAATAAAGATGGATATAATATTGCATAATAAATTTTACCTTTTACTCAAGTAGATTACCGTTATAATTCTATCCTTTAGGTAAAATCATTATTCAAAATAGATTGTGTCAAATATTTTGTTAGTACTGTATATTTACGTTTTATACATTCAGGAAAAAGTGTTCATAAAAGGGATAATGACATTGAAATGGTGTTTTGTACTTGCACTGATGGTGAGTTACAACATTTAGTATGTCCAACTGAGTTGTGTAAATTAATATGGGAATATGTTTTTCGTTTCACTAACCACTCTTTACACCATATATTAAATTTCTTCCTTAGTGTTTTCCTCTTGAGGGCAGAGAAAATGCATCCAAAATGAACTCATAGTCGTCATCCAAGTTTAAACTGGCGTTTGCACAACTATGCTTGTGTCGTGTGGTGTTGAAGAGAAGTTTGCTGTGCTTGTGCAAACAGATTGTACAAGTTTGCTTTAATGTGTGTAGCCGGCATTACCTTGCTACTTGCTGGTGATCTCAGGTAAACATTTGCAGAACGCAGTAATTATATATTCAAATACTCATGTCCCAGTGACCCATTAACATATCTACAATAGCTTCTTAATATCGCATTAAGAACAAGGCATATATTTAACAGAATTATGTGGACATCTTCACAAAAGTGCTGTAGTCCGTGGGTTGCCGTAAAATACGCAATGTGAAAACTGCTTTTTCAGGACGTTATCGAGATCAGACGTCCACTTCCACAACACACCTTTATTTAGCAAATGATATAGCGGCTTAAGCAATTCGACGAATCTTAATGCGAAACGTCTATAAAAGGAGAAGAATCGCAGCGTCTTCCTCAATTTATCTCGATGCATACGCTGTTGGGTAGTCTTGCCTGATTGGAGTATGCGGGTTCGTCTCGATATAGTGCGCATAATCTTTTAATTTCCCTGGTTCGCTGTTAAACACCTTCATGTTCTCAAGCACCATGGCGACAAACTCTTTTTTCCTCCAGATCACTAATTCAAGTTATTCTATTTCCAACCTCCTCTAAATCCGCTATGCTCGGTATCTATCCCGTGCTTTCCTTAGTTTCCCCACCATCGCTCTTCACTTCTACGATTTCCTTTCATTCATTCAAACGTCGGAGCTTCCACATTTTCACATCCGCGAATTAATTTAATACTATTAACATCGCACGTGACTGCTTCAAACTTCCACACGTTCTCGAACGTTGGCCCGCCACCATCTTGCATCATATTTTTCAAAGTCTTCCTATCCAATTCAATCACTGCGCATGTAGTCCTCAGCCAGTCCGCCCCTACCAGCACGTCTGACAACAGTCCCTTTACCAATAGGCATTTCATGTTCGACAGTCTTAACAATAGCTGTCATTTCACGACGATGTTTTCTGCCTATCGCGTCGTATAGCTTCAAATTCGTAACAGGTAATTTTGCTAGAATTGCTCCGCTTTTTAGTTTCTCGAACAGTCGCTAACACAACTGACATCAGCGCCAGTATTAACTATGGCCTGCGACTTAATATCCTCGCTTAATTGAAAGTTTATTGACAATAGTTTGTTGTTATGGGAATTCTTCCTTGTCTGATTGCAAAGTATCGTCTCCTGATGTATAAATGTCACCTACCCTGATAGCAGATATTTTTGTATTTTGTGGCAAATAGCTATTGGGCGTGGCATAGCGTATTGCCCCCGTTAGTTTCCCAAATCCTGACCTTGATTTTCCGCGGCTAGTAGCGTCCTCTTCGTCTATTACACACCCTCGCCTCGTCTCTTGTGCGCGTTCACTCTCTCCGAGTGCCATTTTGAATTTCTCCTTGGTTCGAACTGCCTATGTTGGACCATTTCGCGTGTTTGCCAACTTCTACCGTTATTATAATTTCTAACCCGTTCTTCTTCTTTACGTCCTATATTCTCCGAAAATTGTAAAAAAATTTATCGCCTCTTCCAAGCTACGGATCGTGTTACTTGCCAAATGTCTCCCTATCTCTGGCGTGAAAATCAGAGCGATTAAATCAATAAAACTATTTTCTTCTATTGGACGTTCTAAATGTCTGAACCACTAGATTCAAAAAGCAATCGGTCACCGACCTGTCATTTCAACTGTCAAATCATCCGTCGTAAAACTTGCGAATTATTTCCGTTTGTCGATTGTGATTCCAGAACTTCGTCAAAAAAAATTCCTTGTGCTTCCTCAAAGTTGTCTACTGATTCCAGGTTTACTTCCATCCAACAAGCTGTCCTGTCGTCGATGCATTGTCGGAACACTAGCTTTTTGTATTTCTCCAGGATTCCTTCCACTTGGAAGTAGGTTTGGAGGTCCTCTAAAATTGTTTCCGTGAATTTTCATTCCTGTCGATAAATTTCGGCAAGAAAGGTCGATAATACCGCTAACAAACCATTTCTCTGGTCGGTCTGTCCCGCATTTTCTGTTTGTTAGCCGTGATTCCATCCCTTTCACTCGCTCAAGAGTATCCTTAAACCCCTCAGCGATTTCTCTCCGATCTTTTGCCCTGTCTCCTTACGCGTATTTTGTAATTATTCTAATTCTAGTTCCGCCTGGACTTGGCCTAATCTTTCATTCGTTTCCGATTTCAATGCGGCCATGTCCGCTCTAACCTCGGCTTTAAAGGCTTTCAAGTTGTCTATTTAGTTTATACGATTTCCCGAAATTGATGCATAAAATTAAACAATCCATTCATATCGGTAGTAGTCGTATTGGACTTTGTACAATTCATGACTCTTAAAAAAATGAAGAAACAAATACACAAACCCAAAGTAATTACAAAAAAACGCATTTATGAAAGAAGGAAATTTTTCTTTGCTAGTGGACACAACAATAATAAAAATCTAACACAAAATTAGCACACCATTACTATTAATATTGCACATTATCAAATCACACACACACATAAAAGAAACAAAAAATATAGAAAAGAAATAATGATAGATTTTCAATCAACTGTAGTAAAAAGGATGAAAATTTGTTCTCCCAATGAATCCATTGGTGTAATTTTCCTTTCAAAGCCTCACGTAGGGCGCCACTTTTGTGGCAACACCCTCATCTTTATTTATACTTTCTTATTATAAAAAACAGTTAATATTAATGTTTTAACCGGTTAACCACATTTCAGGGGATGGGCGCTTTCTATGAAAAGGAATTGAAATTATTTAAAATCCTGTTTAAAACTTAAATATAATATAAAATAATTACATAATATATACATTCATTCCTAAATTGTGATACTGCTCCAGCTAGTGGACATGGACCGCTCTCAGGTTGACCGGGGGTCATTTCCTGGACTCCAATGAATCTCATGCAGATCTTTACTCCCTCAGCGATAATTATTATTAAAGCCATATCGGTCAATTCCCTTAGCAAAATTCGAAGATAGACACTGAAAATGAAACCTGTGGCTGCCTACAAATTTTCTTTTCTTAACCAAATAAAACGAATGAAAAATTTAAAACTAAACACATAAAAAACTTAAAACTAAATAAGAGATATGTAGTATACTACAGTTTGAAAGCCCGTGCTCTGGAAACTAAATTATAGGGTGCGAATCATTACGGCTTAACGAACTGCTATTTGCTGGTAACGGTTTCCTTAATATCTGGAGCTTATTCTCCAGAGCTCTTCACGTCTAAGGCTGTGTCAAATAAGGATGTTGTGGTAATGAAATAATTAAAGAGCCATTCATTTAATTTAATTACATGCATACCAAAACGATATTTTAATGTACAATACGGTAAATTAAGTTGCCGTATTTTCTTGGTTAACGTAAATCAGAAACTGGGGTTACGCGTAATATGTTTCAATATATAAAAACTTGTAAGATAATAATTGCTAAAATATATTCAAATTTAGTATAAGTACTTGCATAAATTATATTTATGTTAAGTCTTTCCACCCAGAACCACACAAGAGCTGCTTTTCATTGTCATTAGCAACACCTTACCGTCATGATGAATGTCACAAATAAACTGAGTCATTCTGTTACTCCCGAAAAGACAGCAATAAACGTTTCGTTTTATAATTTATGTAACATTATTTCACATCCGTTCCCTTCCACTATACCTAATGACTTAATTACAACCAAATCCGGATTCTGAAAGTTTATAATTTCCACCCCCGCCCGTCGGGATGGTTTTCGTGTCTTTCCCCCAAAGTTTTTGTTGATTGTTTCCTCTTTAAAAGGAACATGTATACATAATTTGGTCAAAAATGTTTCACGTGTTCAAATTGTTCACGAAAATTTTATTTCCCCTTTCACCCCATTTTTAGCATGGTTTAAGAACAAATTATCGGCAAGTTGAATGTCATAATTAAACTCAGTGACATCCATAACCCCGTATTCGACTCCAAACCAGGTCCAATCCCACCCCTAAGGGATCTCCTCACCAATATAGACATGGGTTGAAATTATACACAAACAGAATCTGGATATCAATGACACTGGCCCGTCAAATATTTATTAGATACAAATATCAACCGTTTCAGCATGTTTGAAAATTTCCCCAGGTAGTCGTGTCTTACCCACACAGTGTTTGTTTCGTTTCGAAAGAAACGTCTACGAAACTTGGCAAATTTGCCTCACGAGTGTAAATTTGTATGCGGAACATACATATGGGTTGGAGTAGAATTGATAGTAATAGAGATTGATAGTGTTTCTTCCGCTGTTGTTTGGGTATAAGTTCAACCCCCTTCAGCATGGAACGGAGCAACCTTAAGGATAGAGTTGGAGGTGGGCTATATAAAAATAAAGCGAAAACAACCGAGATTGGAGTCGAATCCGTGGTTATGGATGTTTGTGAGCTTAATTATGAAATTAAAAGTGTTGGATGAATTGTACTTCAACCCCTAGGAGTGGGGTTGGAAGGAGAAAACAGTTCTCTCCATACAATCTTAAACATGCGCATCGAATTCTACCAAATTTTGTACTGATGCTAGTTACGATATGAAACAAACACTGGATCTCTTAGGTACCGTGATAATTCTTCACTCTCTTAAGGTATTTGGAGTATGTCTGCTTTATGGTACCGGGAATACATTTTACTCTTTTAGGGTACGCGGACTTTTTTCATTCTCTTAATGTAATGGAAGAATTTTTGTCCTTAAAGTACCGTATTGTTTAATATTTTAAACAACCGGGAGTGTTTTTATCTCTCTTTAGAAACCGAAAGTAATTTTCACTCTCTTAGGCTTCCAGTATTATGAGTATTTTTTATTCTGAAGGTATGAAAAATAATTTTGATTCTTTTAAGGTACCGGGAATATTTTCCACTGAATGATACCGGGAATGTATTGTACACCCTCTTGGCACATGAAGAAACTTCGACTCGCTTTCCTTTAAGTTTGAGAACGTATTATGATTCTCGTAAGATATCGTAAGTATCTCAATGGTATCGAGAGTATTTTTGACACTCTTAAGGTACGAAAAGTATATTTTATATTTGGTATCGGGATATTTATGCTTTCATTAAAGTCACGGGAAAAATTAGCATTCTCTCTGGGCTAGATAGGTAGGTTACATCTCTTTTTGTCCATTAGATTATTGTAGAATTTAATACTTTATCGGGATTATGTAAATAAATAGTCGGACAACGCCGGGCACCCGGCTCGTATATAAAGGTCATGCATTTGAAATAATGTTTGAACAATCGGCGTGTGGCGTGAGTAAGTTGAATTTAGATAATTCTTTGTTATTGTAAAAGAGTCCGAAAGAAACGTGCGGACACGCTCCAGTCAAATATAGAACTACTATTTCGTACTGTGTGAAGTCAGACGATTACTAATTCTCACAATCCGATATCCCTAATACCATTGAAAAGGTTGGATTTATAAGCAGTTATTTGGATAGCAGTTAGTTGGATAGCAGAGTTCGTCGAGAGAGTCTGTGGTGTATGGTGTCGGCAGAGGTGAAGGGCGAGTTTCGACATTAGGTGAAGTAGGCCACGTAGAGATAAGAATTTTCTAGGCGAAAGTGGCGGGAGCGTTTTTTTACATGAGAGTAATCCACATGGTGGTAACTCGCCTTTAATAGCATAGGAAGGGATTTGAAAGAGATACGGAAGGGTAAAGGAAAGTAGCTAAGGGTTAACTAGGATTCCCGGTCTATAGTTTGATGATCCTACCCGGCATTTCGCCTGAGAGTGATGCAGGACCAACCCTAGAAAACCTTCATCAGGTAGGTCGGGCATTTGGTACTTGACCCACGCTCTGCCGATAGCGGGACAGGAGTTTGCTGTGAGGTCGCAACATTCCCTTCTACGTGCCTCGACCAGTTTATGAGGCAGTTGGCCGTCTGTTCCAATGGTAACAACGAACAACTCTTACCTCATGCCCAAGGTCTGTGACCCCATAACATACACCTCTCAAAACAGGCCGAGGTACCTCGGCTTGTGGGAACCTTTGTTCAAAACGGAGAGGGAGAAAAGGTAGCCCATTCCGTCTCTCCTAAATGATTCTGACTGTGAGAGAATAACCCTCGCAGACCCTTGTGTTCGTGTCGGATCCGTTTTTTATGTTTTGTTTTTTTAGAGTCACAGGCTTCATTAGGTTTATTCGTTTTGATGGCTACTCCCCTTTAATAGCATAGGAAGGGATAGCAAGGGTTGAACATTGGAGGAGTCTCTTCGCGAGTTCGCATAGGAGTTAACTATCCCGAGCTCCGCAGTATCGTGGAAAGGAGCCAGGCTCGCTATTTGAGGAAACAGCTTATCTTTGCCGGCTTGGAAATGCATGCTATAAGTTCTCCTGGAACCTGGTACAGAGATCGTCTCGGTCTTTGACGTGGCTTAGAGGGGGTATCGAAGTCCACGATAAACCCTGAAATTCAGACATCGGATTGTTTCTCCGATGAGGTGAACCCGAATAATTTGTATATACAGTCACGTAAATATAATATTAATAGTCATATTAATAGTTAGCAATAAATATCCTTAAACGTTCAGTTGCTTATTTTTTACCATTCATAACCCCACCTTGCAACATAAATATAACGCCCCGGCTTCCTGTAAGAATGCAGTACTAGACCATCGAGGACTTGTCGAGAAACTGTAAGATCGAATCTATCACAATATTTACTCTTGCCAAATATAATTTTCTAATTTATGCACAGTAATCCAGGCTCTTTTCGAATTAGTAAAATTGGTACACTATACTCCGCAGAGATAGTATGATGTTCATAATTTTGTATTAAATTAATATCGATGTTAAACATATATTATTGTAAAATTAAATCTGCTACCGCCCAAAATATAAATTCATTTGTCTTATATAACTAATTGCAGTGTAAATTGTGTTAATAATTGTTGTAGTGTTCACAAGCGATATAAATTAATTGAGGGTTAGTTTATTTGTTATTTATGTATTTTTATTTCTTTTACGAAATAAAATATCTTGAGAAATTGATATTCTCGGCTTTGTCTGGCAAGGGTCAATGTTCGCTTCCAGGTACTCAGGGAATCTCAGAGATACGAAAGCAACCCTGGCGCGACAACCCCTTATAGTGTAGGCAAATCTGGGGCCTCAAGATTTTACCACGCTCACACAAGATGTTTGACCAGATTGTGGCCATCGCGACCTTGTCTTCCCACGACCATGATTTTGGCACAGTGTGGCTAATTAAGAAATTGAGATTTGTGGGGATTTAAGTCTAATTCCGATTGGGTAAAAAAACTGCAGAATCCTAGACCCTGTAGGGGGAAATTCGAAACAACGTAGGTGTAAATGAAGCTGGCACTGGCAGAGCAAGTGAGAGTTAGATTCAAGTATTGAGGACTTCCAATATTATGTTTGAGTTATATTCAAGTATTGAGAAATTACATTTTAGTTATCAGAAGTTGGATGCAAGTATTCAGAAGTTACAATTTTAGATTTGAGTTAGGCTCTAGTATGAGTTAGTTAGATTAGACTATTGAAAAGTTATATTTTTGTTATGAGATGTTTTGAAGAACTGATTTAAGTTTTGAGAAGTAAGATTTCAGTTTGAAGAAGCTGGTTTTTAGTTTAAGTGGAGCTAGATTTGAGTTTTGTAGTGGAAGTCTGTTTTGAGATTATGGTTTTCCTGGAATTACGTGGGATTGCAGCGTCTGCTCGAACCATCGGCGAAGTCTTGCCCTTGTCAGATCTGCAATCGGTTATGTACCGGACATAATAGCCATCAGAGTCCGTTCATTAAACTGCAACATAATTAATTTAATTACTAATTTAAGAATCCAGATCTAGATAACACACTACAATGTATTGTATTTGAATTTTGAATTTTTTTATTAAACCCGACTGTAAGAGATTGGCACAAGTTACGTGGAGAAATTTTTGTAACATTTACTCGTGGCCATAAAGTTTTCCTGGGATGTATTAAGGAAGTGTACATGTCTCAAACTAAGAGCGATGAAAAGTAAGCCTGCGAGAGGATTTCTCGCAGGTGAACCTTCCCAGAGAGCTCTCACATCTCTCTGGTTTTTTTTGAACTAAGGTTCCCACATGCCGAGGCACCTCGGTCTGTTTTGAGAGGTGTATGTTCCGGGGTCGCAGACCTTGGGCATACGGCAAGAGTTGTCCGCTATTCCTATTGGAATAGTCGGCCAGCAGCCTCCTAAACTGGTCGAGGCACGGAGAAGGGAATGCTGCGTCCCCACAGCAAACTCCTCTCCCGCTATCGGAAGGGCGTGGGACAAGTACCCAATGCCCGACCTACCCGATGCAGGTTTTTCTAGGGTTTTCCCTGCATTTCTTTAGGCGAATGCCGGGTAGGATCCTTAAACCATAGCCCGGGGGCCCTAGTAACCCTTGGCTACCTTCCTCTACCCTTCCGCATCCTCCCTTTCAAATCCCTTCCTATGCTATTAAAGGGAAGTTGCCCAATGTGGATCACCCTCATGTAGCCTGTTGCCCTAAAAAAAAAATCTATCCACATGCCGAGGCACCTTGGTCTGTTTTGAGAGGTGTATGTTCCGGGGTCGCAGACCATGGGCATACGGTAAGAGTTGTTCGCTATTCCTATTGGAATAGTCGGCAAGCTGCCTCCTAAACTGGCCAAGGCATGGCGAGGGGTAAGCTGCGACCCCACAGCAAACCCCTCTCCCGCCATCGGAAGGGCGTGGGACAAGTATCAAATGCCCGACCTACATGATGCAGGTTTTTATAGGGTTTGTCCTGCATTACTTTTAGGCGAATGCCGGGTAGGATCCTTAAACTATAGCCCGGGGGCCCTAGTTAACCCTTGGCTACCTTCCTCCACCCTTCCGCATCCCCCCTTTCACTCTCTTTCCTATGCTATAATGCTATACGAGGGGAGTTGCCAATATGTGGATTACCCAATACATAGCTTGTCTACACCTTCTTCTTAGTGAAGTGAAATACATCAACCAACTACTTAAACAATAGATAATTTTCATTTCATTTTTCAGGAACTAAAAAAGTTTGTGTGTATGATTTGTATTTTTATTTGCATTTATTATTTTTCTTATTCCTTGAAACTACCAACTTGCCCAAACTTAATCAGCTGTTTGCTACGCGTGATGTCGAAGGGATCGCGACGCCTGACATTGTAACTCGGAAAATTGACCCCGTAAAAATAGTCAATCGAAATTCTTAGAAACAATTTTAGTTTACCTACCACATCCTTTAACAAATCTCAATATATTCCTCTCATAAAACGTATCGAAAGTAATATATGTCTATTCCCAACAAAACTACACAATAAAATCAGTAATCATATTATTCAGAAATGTATTAATTAAATTAACATTAATTAATAAATTATTTTTCTCGGACTCGATTTATTAGTTTTCTCAGTCAGAATATATATTTAAACAAAAAATCTTTATTTAAAGCCATTTATGTTTTCAAAACCAAAATATTATTTGTTAATTTTGGGTAATTTTTTTTAAAAATAATATTACAAGCAAAGGTTATTAGAAAGAAAAAACATTTGAGGGACATCATAGTGCGAAAATTACCGCACTGCCCTGCAGAAAATACTGCCATCATGCTTTGCTTGTACCAAAAATTAACTTTATTTAAAAACAGTGGTACCCAAACTTTTTTGTCTCGTTGACAACTTGCCAATTTTTTTACTGTTTTGGATAGACCACTGCCATTCTAATATTGAATTAATACTAATTTTTCTCCATTTGTGTTTTTGACAGCTTACCCTGTGCTACTACTCACTTTGTAATGTTTAAGTGTGGAGTGAAAAAGTTAAAAAAGCACGTGATGTTTTATACGTTTATTCGTTCAAATGACACAGAATGCAAATCTAGTAAAATTATGATTGAAAATAATTACACAAAAAATAAATGTTTTAATGTGAGGAGTAAACCTGTTGTTTCAATAGAAAATATTCAATAGAAAATATTCAATTCAGTTAGGTTTAACCTTAAATCACCAAGATCGGTGATTTTTTTTAATAAGATTGGCAACATCGTTGAAACCCTTGTCCAGGAAGTATGATGATAGAAAAGCTATCCAAAACTTTCTCGCGATAGTCAATAATGCAAGATAAGTAATAGGTATGTCACTGTGAAGCCAAAATTGCTGATGTCCTCTTCTCAACTGTATCTTAAGTTTTACGGTGGTGCTTATTTCGATCAGTTCTTCTTGTTATATAGCATCCGTTTCTTCAATGTCACCGTATGGATCGATACTCCCCTGTGATATTTCCATAGTCAAAATATCCTCAAACATAATTTTAAAGTATGTATTATGCATATTTAAATGTTGACCGTAGGTTGTGTGGTAAGGTCGGTTATTGAGACTCCTGATTTCCATTAAATGGATTTTAAATTCTTATCAATTTATTCTGGAACATTTATTTCACTTTATTATATATTATACCAAATATTGCGCATTTCACCAGACATATTGCGTACATTTAATTTTAAAATCTCGGGGAGGAAATCGAACAAACTATAATACATTGAAGTGGCATTTGAAATCATTTTAAAGAAATGTAATGAAAGCTAATCGCGGGATTTGCTCACTTAAATATGCCGGTGGCTGGCGTATAGCATTGTTCACGCGTGAAAATTCCTATCAGTTGGTGCGCACTTTCTATATGCTGGTGTTAAGTCAAATTATATATATAATTTTATGTTCCAAATTATGATTGAGGGATACGATCTACAAACTTATGCTTTGCAAAGCTAACTAAACCCATTACTGATTTTAAGCTGCCAAAGTATCAGCTTTCAATCTCACTTTGTTGTCAAGATATTGTAATAAACAACAGGCAGTCTTTAATTATATGAAAAGATAATCAAAATTTAAAACATAAAATAAAATTTATTATCAAATTGTGGCTTCAAACTCAAAAACAATTACAATCAAAATTTTTATATCTCAGGGCCTTTACTGGTTTTGATGATTAGGACACGATAAATGTAGAATTTGACTAATTAACAATTCAAAATATAATTTACCTAAAATAAAACAATAATTCAATCAATGAATAGAAAACTAGAAGAAAGCGAAGGAACGAAATCTGACTTTATCCTTTAATTAGCGTTTACAATATTATTCAAAATTATGTTACTTACGGACCGTCGGCCTGGTACCGGAACAATCAAATTTTTACCTCGTTCGGACACTTTTACGCTTTAATTTTTACTCATCACGCCTTGGTTTTCACTGACTCTAATTAATACTTTTTAGTTTGCCAAATGTTGGTTCTCTGTACCTTAAGGATATGTTATTCACTCGTTCCGACGATAATTAGACGCTGGATCCAATTATTTGGTTTTCCAAAATTGAAACAATGGTCTAATTTGAGAATAGACATTTGACTTCTGCACTCAAAATGTTTATCGATGAATATTTGGATGTTTATTTCACAGACTGCAACTTATAACAAAATTGTTCTAACTGGTCTCGCTGTTCTACTACCGGTATCTGGACTGTTTCTAAATACTTCATCCGTCCACAGCAATCTTTCGGCACCAATTCTCAAGTTTTATTACTTGTTCCGTACTTTGCAATCTCTCGGCACCAACTCTATCCTAGCCGGCTGTAGACGTAAAACTGACCCAGACTTTCGTGCGCGCAAACGCCATTTTGACTTTTCGACAAAGCAGCCGAGCTCGCTTGTCCATTGTTGCTTTGTTCGATCAGACCGCTATAATGGATTTATCAAACAATTCAAATTTTATGTCCAAACAATTACTGGCCTAATTAATTGGCATTACAATATATGTTAGTTAATATCTTCTTCTTTTATTGGCAC
This sequence comes from Zhengitettix transpicula, assembly GCA_037074705.1. Lineage (NCBI taxonomy): Eukaryota > Metazoa > Arthropoda > Insecta > Orthoptera > Tetrigidae > Zhengitettix > Zhengitettix transpicula. The sequence continues at coordinate 178,244,141 of CM073591.1, read as the reverse complement.
TATAACCAAATGTGAGTTTTGGCCTTATTAACAATTTTCTTCCATTCCGCACTCTCCTGTGTCAGTCTCCGCCATCCTCTTACTTTCATGCTTTGTATATCCTTCTCGATTCATCTACCCATCTTGTCCGGGGTCTCCCCCATTTCCTCCTCCCAATTGGCTTCCAGTCCATAATCCGTCTAGGTGTTCTTGTTAGTTAATATGAAGTTCAAATTTTATGTGTCAAATTTAGTGAATTTTCAAATCGAAATAGCAAAAAAACATTTGCTCCAATGAAGTTATTTTTGTTACATTTGGAAAGAGCAGACTTTTTCTTTTCGAGTCATCTAATTTCATTTTTGAGACTCATCATTTAAGGCTTCCAGCATAAAGGTCACTCATGCGCCACTGATGTACGTTCTAACAAATTGGCAAGTTCCAAGTACTAATGTTGTGGGACTGTAGGAGCTAGCTTCCTGAAAAATGGCAACCAGAGACAACTTTTTATGCTCTACACGATGGTTGCAGTTCCAAGGTTCAAAAAGTTTCATTTTTATTGCTGTTATCTCACAAAGTTGCTCAAATAATCTGTCACTTCACTTTGAAGCATATTTTTCATTGCTTACAACATTGCAACAAAATCTTCCAGAAACTGATGCTTTGGTGAACTAACCAAACTCATTGCTTCTTTTAAGCTGCCAAAGTATCAGCTATTAAACACACTTCGTTGTCAAGATATACGCTATTAAATATGAGTTTCAAATTTTACGCGTCAAATTTTGTGCGTTTTCACACACAAATAGCAAAAAATCTTTTGCTCCACTCAAGTTATTTTTGTTACCATTGAAAAGAGCAGACTTATAAGTTTGTAGACAGTCTTGTTTCAAAGTTATAAGCACGAAAAATCTGCCTCAAATTGACGTGACGGTTTTTTTAGCAACGTTGTGAGATAACAGCAATAAAAATGAAACTTTTTAAACCGTGAAACTGCAACCTTCATGTAGAGCATAAAAAGTTGTTTGTAGTTGCCATTTTTTAGGAAGCTAGCTGCTACAGTTCCACAACAGTAGTACTTGAAACTTCACAATCTATTCACGTGCACGGTTGAATTGCACGGGTGACTTTTTTCAGGAGGCCCTGGCGCCCCCTCTATACTACTAGTGAATCTTTGATTTTGCACATCACTTGAAGCTTTATTCAACACTATCAACAAATTTCGTCAAAATTCAAGGTGGTACCCAAAAGGCGATTTGGTCACTTGGCATGGAATGACCCTACTGTTATATTACAAACTAGATATTTAATTGACACTAACAAAATTATCTTAATCCAAAATTCAATTATTATTTTTGCCATTAGTTTTCATTGTTCAGCCTGTCAATTGAGACAGGCTGAACAATGAAATAATTGTAATAAGGTGATGAGATTAGTTTTGGAAGAAGCAGTTGACTAAGTTAACATCGCACAGTGAAATTATTAATTATGACCACTACTCGGATACTTTGCCACATTAAACATTATAATTATAATTCCATTCAATTGGGAATAAAAGTAGAGTAACGCAGAGCCAATTGAAGTTAAGTATAGGACAAATTATTTATCGCGCCAAGTCCGGTGTAAAAATTCCGTAATTTGTATACGAAAAGTATGAGCCGAATTGAGCGCTGTGTAATTTCACGGTCCCTTAGAGTTATAGGAATAATGTTAGGTTAAGACGTACCGATTAAGTTAGTTTAAAGTCGTAAGAATGTGGGTCACTGGCTGACGTCCTCAAGGGACACGCCGTTTGTCTGTAAACAAATGCTACAGTCCTTCAACGAGCCTGGACAAACAGGTAGGTCATTATACCCTTGTTGCGGTACTGTAAGGCAGGTCAGAGCCATCCGGTATAAAAATAATCCAGTATAAAAAATACAGACATAATATATATATATATATATATATATATATATATATATATATCTGGATTTTATTTATATTATGATACTTAGGACAAGAAGGGCTAAGACCTCTGACGAGTGAAGTGTGTTGTGTGATGGATTAAACGAACTCGTGTGTTCGTATAACTGAACAGAAAGGATGATTAACTGAACATAATCTGGAAAAAAAAGAAAAAAATGGTGAATTTGTTTAATAAGGGCAGAAACGGTGGACAAAGTTGTTATTAATGTTTTTCTTGTATTAGTTATAATTTTTTCAGTAGAGTAAATGTTATCATTATTGCTTTGTAGTGTCTAATTGTGAATAGTTGGTAATGTTAAGGAAACCCTTGTTTATTATTTCTGAATATACTTTTAGATAGTATATAATTCGTGTATGGCTAGAGAGATATGTTTATGATTATTGCAGTATGGTAATATTGGATATGGAGGTATTTTCTTATTATTTCCACTTATTTCGTCTTAACCTTCAGTTAAGAATTGTATCGGATAAATTTTGGGGGCCTATGTAATGATTTTTCTTTCGCAGCGCGACATTTTTTCGGACAGAAGACGTTGTTCAGTTGGCGAACTCTGCGGTGGTCTACCACCCTTGCCAATGAAAAGAAGACCTGTTTTTAACAAAGGCGACAAAGGGCCTAAAGGGCGCGTATATCTCCAAGGGACACCAAATTTATTAGGCATGGAGAACTGAACTCCCGGATCTTGAAATATATTGAGTGGAAAACTTTTGCCGGAGGAGTCTTGGTGACTCCGGGAAAGCAGATTTGCTAGTCTATAGCCAGCCACGAGATTGAGTGGTCGGTGACCAGGCTCAAAGCAGAATTCAACGAAAGCCTGGCAGTCTGTGGGCTCACTCTCCATCGCTGACTTCGAGATGCGCCTGGAGGTCCCAACTAGATCTGAAGTTTGCACTGCCACCAGACTGCGCTGACACCACGGCACAGTATCAACAAATTATTTTAACATATCGTAATGCCAGGTCCCTCCTTTTGTTTTACTTTTTACATAAATTCAAATTGATAAAAACGTTCATTTTGATCATTTTAAGTATCCCTGACAGAGAGAGAGAGAGTGTCCATGCATTTAATTTAAAAACAAATTTTCTGGTAAATTCATGTTTTTTGAAACTTTCTTTTATTATTATTATTATTAAACAATTATAATAAGTAAATTGATCTTATTATTTAAGAAAACCCAACCCAGAGGAGAGATGTATTACAAACTTTACCAATTTTTTTCTATGGCAATCCGAAAAGGAAGTAAAGACAAAGACAAAATAATACTTCCAACGATAAATGGTGGAAAAGGTTAAACATGAAAACGTAAATAAATCAAATCATAGGAAGTACATATTTTATATTTGAAATTTATTCATAATGGTGTGATGAAACTGGTTGAGACCTTTTTCGGGTATTTCATTGTCTATGTTAGAGAAGAGTTTATTAAGTAAAAGTTCAGGGGAAAAAATCAGAACTGGAAACTCAAATATCCGAGAGCAGTTCGTAGTGGGTGCAGATGTTCGTCGAATGTTTCATAGGAGACTATGATGTCATAAATAATAGAGGCACATGTCCACTTCAAGTCGTACAACAGATTGTGCATCATCCTCTTGAAAGTGACCGGGCCGTCACGCAATCCATACGACATTACTTTGAGTTAGTACAGCCTTTACAATGTAATGAAAGATATTTTCTCTCGATCGATTTCGTCTAGAACTATTTGTCAATAGTCGGAGTGCAAGTCCATGATAGAAAAAAACTTTGCTTTCTTTAGTCAATTCGGCGTATCATCTATTCGTGGTAGAGAATACATATCTTCTTATGTAACTTTGTTAAGTCTTTTGTAATCGACCAGAAACGCCAGTTTCCGTCCTTCTTCCACACGACAAGGGCAGATGATGACCACGGGCTCTGGGATTTCTGGATAAGCATTTTATTTACTTCGGCTTTAATTATAGTTCGATCAACTGTTGATACTCGTTAAGTTAATTTGATGATGATCACTTGGCTCATTGTTAGATATTATTCTCTAATTACTATTATTTTCAATATTTCCTTTTCGAAGCATTTCAACCTTGTTTCGTCAAGCGACTTACAGCTGATTCTGCCTTAGGGTTTTTTCTCAGATTTGTTTATCCTAAGTTAACCTTCTCTACCTATACACGACTCTAGAACAAATTAATGTTGGTCAAGTACTGCTGCCTGAAAGTATCCGTTATTTGATACACTTCTTGAGTAGTAAAAAGTAATAATTGTAACACTTTAAAATTGAAAACTAGACGAGACCGATTTCTGCGGTCTTCATGTGCAGACTTATTCATAACATGTACTCTGGTATTTATGTTACTATAAATTCGCTTTAACGTGAAACTCTTATCCTTTTCAAACCTTTTTACCCTCAAACCTTATGTTGTTATAATTACTGTAAATGTGACATGGCGTTGCATTTATTGGGGATATAACACCCTCAGGAATTCTATTAACACTGTAAAAACCTAATTTAAAATCCACAAATTAACAGTGAATGGTAATATTCAGGAATTCTATTAACACTGTAAAAACCTAATTTAAAATCCACAAATTAACAATGAATGGTAATATTGTGTGCAGTCTCGAAAATTGATTGAATATTTGGCAACGACTTTGGAAGATAGTTAGTTACGAAGAAATGTTATTCGTCTTCTTATTGTACGGTACTTGTTTCAATTATAGAGATGATGAAAAAAGATCAACCTAGATTTCGAACAGAAATTTTAAAACAAATTCGAAACCTATCATTCAAATTATTAAAGTTCTTATTGTAAAATATTATTTAACTATTAATACTTGGCGAAATTGAGTTCTTGGATTAATATACGAGGGTGAATCAAATATAAACAAGACCTATTTTTTTAAATATTTATTTTGATTTTAAACGCACAAACAATCATAGTTTATTTTTCTACATAATCTCCTGATTTATAAACACATTTTTCCCAGCGTATAGGTAATTTTTTAATTCCTTCCACGTAAAAAGAGTCAGGTCGTGTTTGTAGTCAATTGCGCACATATGCTTCAACCTCATTATCACTGTGGAATTTTTGCCCTCCCAAAGCTTCCTTGAGAGGACCAAAGACATGGAAGTCGCAGGGAGACAGGTCTGGACTGTATGGAGGGTGTTCCAGTGTCTCCCAACCCAGTTGCTCCAATTTTTGTACGGTCACGGCTGCTCTATGGGGGCGAGCATTGTCATGGAGGAGAATCACCTTTCTCATCGGAAGGTCTCGTCTTTTGCGGCGATATGCAAGTCTGACCTCAGTCAAAATTTGGCAGTAGTATGCCGCATTAATTGATCTGCGCTCATGCAAAAAATCAATGTGCAGCAGGCCACGCTGGTCAAAAAAAACGGTAGCCAAAACCTTGCCAGCCGATAATCGTGACTTGGCTTTCACTGGTCCGGTTTCTCCTTTCTTCCTCCACTCCATACTCGCTTGTTTCGACTCAGGGGTGTTTTCATCACAGGTGACAATGTGAGAATGAAATGGGTCTCCTTCCCGAAATCGTGCAAGAAGACGCTCACACACTTGAAAACAATTCAGTTTCTGGTCAACTGTGAGAAGGCGAGGAACCCACCTGGCACACACCTTGCGATACCCTAGCTCCTCTGAGAGTATAGAGTAAGTGCTCCCATAACTTATTCCAACCTCAATTGCAATATCCGAAGTTGTTAGACGCCTATCACCTTCAACAAGTTGACGAAGACTGTCGATGTTGCCCGCTGTAATGCTGGTGCGGGGTCTGCGGTCATGGCTCTCATTTTCAACACGTTCACGGCCCTCCACGAACTGTTTATGCCAAGCAAACACTCTAGGTAGCGACAGTGTCTCTTCCCCGAACTGTGCAGTCAATCTTCTCAAGATTTCGGCCGGTTTTACACCTTCTGCAGCTAAAAACTTGATAACAATACGTTGCGCAATAGAGGTAGGTACCTCCTGCTCGGACATCGTAACGATGGACACTGAGCGAGTCTATGATGATGAGTCACGTGCTTCCCCCACTCCTGACAAACCAACCTAACAGCCAATAACAGCGGAACGTTCTTCCATCACTATTGCGCGCGCAGGTCCAAAAGTCTCGTTTATATTTGATTCACCCTCGTATAACCCCGCACCACGCGCCCAAGAAATGTAGTATTTACAAAGTCATCTCCGTAGTGATTATTTGCGGCAAAGTTTGTTCTTTTAATGTATAGAATCCAATGGAAGGCACATTCGACCATCTTTGACTAAGAAAATCACATTGTGAAAACAAACAATAATTCATGACATTTTCATCCCCACATTTAAAACGTCGCAGATGACATCTTCAATGAATTAATTCATTTATGTTTACATGAGTGAGTTGAAAGTTTAAAATATTTCATGTAAATGCACGGTTGATATAATTATTTCTCTTGTTACATCAACATGATTTTGAGCGGAGTCTATTATGCGGTAGTTTGCAGTAAAAATTTTCTCATTTTGACCGTCCCATTACGAGACTGATTTTAAAACACATTTGATCTGTGATAATTTCCACAATATTCTTGGTAGATAAATATATCTACTGTTTTGTTTATAAATCGAATCAGTATACATCTACGTCAATGAATTACAACAAATATTTTGGATATAATTAAAATTTATGTATCATGGGATTGGAATGCAAGTATATGCATAAGAAAGCTGATTATGTATTTTCGAACTGTCAATAAAATTATGTTCATACTAATTACGAAATCATTTTGTTTCTTAAATATTCTGAAGATATTTTTCGGTACACATTAATTAGACGTTTCTATCTGTATTGTATCATTTTTCCATAAACTCTGTCGACAGGCTTCAAATGTGCCTTATTAGTAAAGAAATTTGTGGAAAATTATTATTCATTATATACGTTTTTTTGTATATGCCATTTTATATTATGAATCTAATTCTGTAATATCATTAATCAAATAGAAAAAAAATAAGTGTTGTTCCTTTTTCGAATTATTTTTATAATCTCCTATCTGTTTAATATAGTTTAGGAGTTAATTGAATAAGAATAATAGGATTACAATTGATTCCTTTCTGTGTAATCGACAGATTTTGTGCCTTGTTTGTGAATAGTTAATTTATTCAATTCGTAAATTTAATTTAATGTGAATACAAAAGATAATGATGTTACACTGACGTGACACAAGTTTCAATTTTTGACGTATTATTTATTCTAAGTCTGCATTAGCTTAATTTTAATAAAGTATATGGGTGTTTAATTTTTTGTATTAAATGTTGATAAATTTGTAGTCTTTGAACTGATCTTTATTGATTAAAATCTTTGGTGTAGCCAGTTGTTACTATTGACTACAAAAAATTGGAATTAAATAAGCCTTGAATTGAAAATACATAAATTTTGAAAGCAGTTGAAAGCTTTAAAAAGAATTGTATCATCCAGATTATTTGTTCGACATCCAGAACTTAAAGTTAGATAGTTGAAGGTAAATCCTGAGGTATTTACTTCATTATTTGTCTTATTCTTACTTTGAATTTTCTGTAAATAAATAAATGTGCGTTACAAGCTTCTCAGATACTTAACGTTTTCATTTTTGCTTTGTCAGGAGGGACGGAAAGTTTCATCGTTAATTGCAAGAAGGCGCGCCATAATGGAATCACTAGTGAGCTATGGGAGTGACGATGAAAGTAACGAAAATTTTCAAGATAAGGTAGTATAGCTGTTTGTTCCTACTTTTCACTTTCATACAAATTAATTGCATTTTGAGGTTAATGATAAATATTTTTATTATGAGCTAGTATATGTAGCCCATTATCAGTCTTATTTTAATAAATGTCAATATGCTGTTGTATAAGTTTTCTCAATCTTATTTTAGGAGGTAATGGATAAAGAAGATAAAATAATTCGTCAAGAGGATGATGACAATTACGATAATGTTCAAATGGACATGAGTGAGGTATGAAAAAATTTATATTTTCATCTATTCATTTCTATCCTTTCATGATTTCTCTGATTCAAATCATTTGAGTTTATCGTTTGTACTATTAATATTGAGAATTAATGAAATTCAGATAACGGGTGCAATTTATTTTCGTTTACAAGGATGACATTTATTTTGAAATTTTCAATGCATTGTAGCCCTTGCTTAAAACTGGGATTTAGAAATTTTTGTGTTCAAGAACTACTTATTTCTTGATGAGAGATTTCTAGGATTTTATATATGATATTACGTTAGGCAATGTTTGGAAGAATAGGGTAAACATAAACTATTGAACTTGTTATTGAAAAAGTGAAAATGTATGTGCTATTTAAACAAATTACCTTCGGAAATGTTTGTAAAAGATCATAAATATTAACACATTCTTAAATATACTACCATGTGCATGGACAGTGGCGCCAAAGCCATCGCAAGGCGAGATGTGTAAAGTTCCCATCGCTCTGATCTTCAAATCAACCATCATCAATGTCCCACAGACAATCTGGGTGAGTACTCTGGCAGGTCAGGTAAAATATTTAGAAAGCATAAACAACTAAAAGAGAAACATTCCCGTAAGTCTTAATGTTATGTATATAATAGTTTTAACAAGGTTAATAAAAAGAACATCTGACTTCGTCAGTTTCATTCTGTAATATTTTCTATAATTATTATAAAATGGCAATTGTACAATTGTCGCTTGTTTATTGTAGTTGGTACAAGAACTTTGAAAGTTTTATTTTTTAATAAGTACTCCATTTCAAGATATAAACATTGCTTTTGATATATTCTTGGAGGATATTTTATATTTCTCAAAATTGCATCTGTGTAGGTAGTACAGTTCTATGTGGAATATGTATTTATTTTTGTATTTTATTGAAAGTTACATTTCAATAAATATAATATATATAGTCAGTACCTTATACATCCTGGTTTTCTCATACCACAAACATGAGGTTTAAGACATTCCATACATGTTTGTGTGAAGGTTAAAATAATTTGTTTGTGAAAATAGACAATTTTAGAAACCATACTAATTTGAAAACAGTTATTGTACTGACTAAAGTAAATAAGGTTAATAAATTCTTTTTACTTGTTATTTGAAATTTAATAAAAATATTTAATTTTATGAAAGCAGTAGACTATGGCAAATAGTATAAAACTTGGCATGTATATACACACTTTCTTTGTAAATATTTGTCTTATTTCATTTTATGTTGGAAGAGCCTTCTACTTTTTTGCCTGTTTGTAGCTATTTTTTACATTGATTCTTAACATGTCATGTTGCTATTGTTGAACCATAAAGTTTTAGGACCTAACAAAATGAAATTACAAACAATAATTTTTAGGATTAAAGATTGTATAATACATATAAGATGAAAGTTAAATAATTTAATAGGTAATAGAGGTAAAGAACATGACTTGTTTACCGGTTGTTTAAAGATAGATTCAACATTTGGACTAATTTTTGGAGATGCAATTCCCCTATTTCAATAAATTTTCTACCCTATAGAATCTATCTACATTCAAGTAACCATTTTTTTTAGCGCTCTGTCTTATCCTATTAAATTGTTCACATTTAGCGTACAGAAACTAAATAATGAAGTCAATATTACTAGAGTGTATATTATAAAGATGATGTAATGAATGATTTTAGTATTGCACAATTTTTTATGTTGTAAACTAAAGTCATTCTGTTTGTGGGGTAAGCTGTCGATTACTTTGGTTGAAGGACAATCAGTTTGAATAACTAATTATATAATATATATATACTCTAGTGTCAAAGGATACACTATAGTTTAAATAGAATATTTTGCTTCTAATAATTACTGAGATGGAAATGACAAGTGACATGCCACACATTGACACATTAAATATTTTTCAGGTATTCTCAAATATTAACAGTTATGTGATTGTAGTTTGTCAGTGTGTTTCTGATAGAAATTGAAATAAGCAATTTGGGTTTGGCTAATGTACATATTTATTGAGTATGAAATATTTTTGCTATCAACATTGAAAAACTTATGTTGTCATTTAATTTGTAATGAAATATGTTTTTTTTAAAAAAAAATATAGTTGTTAATTGCAGAACTACTGGATACTTGGCATTGATTTGATATTTTCAATGTAAGGAGTACATAATTTCTTGTTTAAATCATCTAAATGATTCATACTTTCAACTTAATTATTTTGTCAAGCTTACCTAATATTTTGTTAATCAATTTGTTTGGTTACTGCTATAGATTTAAGTGTAAAATGAAAATTAAACATTTTATTTTCAATTTTGAATACTGGAATTGTACACAAGTAAGACTAAACTCTTCACTTCACATTATCCAACTTTGTCAATAACACTGACTTTGTGGTTAGTGTATAGTTGCCCTTTCTTTTGTTATGAAATACTAGTTTTGAAATGGAAGTGTTTAAATTAGACTGCTTGTTATGTTCTGAGTTACAATTTTACACATACTGGTTTATCATTTTCAATGGACTGCTTTCTATGTAGTTCAGGTTTTCTCATCCAATAAAGTAGAAACTTCATTTGGCGTAAATGGTATCAATTATAATTATATATGGGTGTATATAATTTGAGTAAGTAGAATAATTCTCATATTTGAATTCATTTGGTTGCATCCATTTGATCTTCGATTCCGTAAAATACTAACATATATTTTACATGTTAACTTCTATTTATATTTATCCCTTTCTTGTCCATTTCAGATTTTCATAGAATTGATCTTAAAAGGATCTATTATTACATAGTTTTAGACAGAAATTAATGCAAGAATCCAGAATACATTAATATTGTCTGTCTTATACAAATAAGTTTAATTCTTTCACAAAAATCTTGTAGATTCACTTGTAAAAGGTCCTTTCTGAAATGACAAAAATTCTTTACTATAATGAAATAATTCTGTATGGAAAACAAAGGAAGTAAGGTATCAGGTATACATTTCTACTTATTCTAAATTAGGAACAATATTTATAAAAAGTATACTGCATAATTTAAAATGAATGTATTAAAAAGTAAACAAAAATATTGAATATATTAAAAATGTAATAGTCGGTGGCGGCTGGTGCATACGGGCTCATGTGCTACAGCACATAAATTAATTAAGTAAGAATTATTTTTCTTAATTTTAAGAACCTTCCTGATAATTGTGTTTTAACAGTGTGAATTTCTGCTTCAATATCGAAGACTTTTAAACTGCATGTCTTGTGGCGCACATGCTCCCGCTAATGCAGCCAGCTGGCCATGTGAGTGCTACAAGCTTCTGAGCACAGGATTTCTGTATGAAATGTACATGTGCAGTATACAGTTTCACACCCTGCGCCACCTGTAAAGCTCAACAAACTGTCTCATTTTTGTGCTACACATCGGACAGCACTTGCCTTCAAACAGTCGTGAAATGCAATGAAACAGAGAGGTGGCTACATCTCAACAACAAAATCAAAATAAATTTGAACTATTCAGTAATTATAAATCTTATTTTAAAGTAGTTTATGTTTTCAAAACAAAAATTATATTCGTACATTTTGGGTAATATAAAAAATCCACAATAAAATGTTATTTTAAAGAAAACATTTAAGAGGCATCATAGTATGACGTTGTGTACAACACTGTTCCAAAAATTAACTTTATTTAAAACAAGTATGAAGGAAGAATACTTTTGTCAGAAATATGTCAATATGGGACGATAAGAAACTCACGAGCCGCCACTGGCAATAGTCAATGCTAACCCTTCTGCAGAACAGTTTGGAATGTCATTTAAAGGGAAACCAACTAAAGTTCAAACTTAACTAGCTTCATTTCTCCAAGCAGTCGGTTCTTAATGTTCACTGTTGAACCAGTTTCATTGAACTTTACAATAAGTGATAATTTGATTCATTGCACCCTAGAATTTCATGAAGCTGCATAAATTTCTCTGTTATGAGAATTTTTTCTCTATTAGCACACTTTGCACAATATAAACTGATTCTTGGTTAGATACACAATGAAGGAATGTGAGAAATTCTGATTGAAGCAACAATCGGAATGTTTATGGAAACCGAAATGACACACAACAATTTGGTCAACCAACGAACAAAAATATGCTACATGATTTAAAACCAGTGCACTCTTTGAAGGATCCTATAAAATAGTTCTGTAGTCAGTTATCCTTTGAATCACTTCTTACTAAAATCATCTCTGATAGTTTAAAATGTTGTACAGCGACATCAATCAACATACTATAAAGGCAAACATGTCATCGTTAATACATTTTAGATGTTATAATCCATATATTGCAATGCTATAGACTTCATTGACAGTGTTGGGTGTAATATGGTCTGATAGTAAGTCATTGACACTAATATGAATTAGAATATGGTTTGAACACTAGTATTCAGAAAGGCAATATACACAATTAAAAAAGACACTTAGTGTTGTGAGTAAATTCTAAACATTTTGAAAAACTTTATTACAGAGGGGATTACCTCTTTTGACTAAATATTGGTAATATTTATAGATTCTTCTGCAATAGATTTCACTAGTTTATCTGAATCTTTTTAAATATTTTGTCAAATTCATGTGCTTAGTTCTTACTTGAAACTGTATTTATGCAAGCATAGGATGGAGTAAATACTGCAACCCACATATATACCGGCATAGGCCTGAAAGGATAAACAAACACAATTTTCTAATTAACTCTAAATCTGGTTTTCGGAAGGAATATGTAGCATAAAAGGACAATGTTTTCTCTTATTTGATATTAGTATCATTAGCTATATTTATTACTTTTCAATACATTTGACTGTGTTGATACTTTTGTTTTATTAGAGTAATTGAAACCTCACAATTAGTGCTTTTCTTCTTGCTTAAGTAACAGTTTAATTCATATTCTGTCGTAACTAAACATCCAGATGTGGAATAAGTAAAGATTGTGGTTCTACAGTATTATTTTCTGGGTGAAATACGCTGTTTAATATCAAAACTAGTTAATCAAATTTCTGAGGTTACATGGTTTACGAAGACCTCAGGATTTTAATAAAGAAAAATAAGACCTTAGAAGAACTGTTTACGTAATTCATTTTCAGCAAAATGCTTATCTATTGTGGAGAAACACATTTTATACAGTTCAAGCCAAAAACTATGCCACACTGAATTCTGAAACATTAAGGCCCAAAAATGGTAAAATGTATGAAGATAAAAATTATATTTGTGTAATAAATAATGACAAAGTATAGTTAATAAGAAAATTAGCTAAACATTATATACTTTCACTCATTTGCTATACTAATTATTCAATGCTATAATAATTATTCAATAAAAACATGAGTCTAGATTTTACTAGAATATCATACAAAAACAAGGTAAAACGCACTAAATTATACAGAAATGAGTCCATTATAATGGCATCACTGTATTTAGTAAAATCCTAGTCAACATTAAGTAGTTAAAAGAAAATGAAATCCAGTTCAGAAAGAACAAAGCAAATTTTTCTCATTCACTCCTTTTCAATTAATTAATGGATACTTATTAGGCCTATATTACAACCTGCTTTAAATAAATCACAGAATATTCAAAAATTTATTGGTTAAAATAAAGTGTAATATTTATACATCTCATGCCTTGTTCCACATTGTTGAATCAAAGATTAGGTGTATTGAATATGACATAATATTAATACTTGGTCTTGTTTTAATATTCCTCTCTCAATGCTACAATATTCAAGAAATAATTCTATGTTCTAAAACATTGTTACAATACTTTAAAACATACTTATTTGAAGACGTATATGTATAACATTCTAAACTCATTGGTAACTTATGTAAGTTACTGATGATATATACAGAAGTATATCACATTGTGTAATTGTAAACATTTTGAAATTATCTCTCTCTCTCATAAATACAGATATAGTATGAAATCAATAGATTACTTGCATCCAAATTGAATATTATCTTTATTTTGCTCAAATTTCTCTCATTTATACTTAACTTCTGACACACACTATTGTAATTTATCATTTGTTCCCACTTCTGAGTTGAAGTGCATTCCTTAGGTGACACACTTTTCTTCTTATAACATTTTGTATACAATTCTAAATGTATTATCTATTGATAAAATTTACTTTATGCCTTTTGTCCTGGACTTTCCTAAATTAACCTTTTTAATTAGCCATAAGGTACACTATAGTAGTCTTATTTATGGTTATGTAAATTAAAATTTGCATAGCTAAATTTTTCTATTAATAAAATTGATTTAATATATATCAAATCATTTGTTCATACATCACATTTAAAGCTATATTATTGTAACATTAACAGTTATATAAAAAGTGTTCAAAATTTCAAGATATATTTTTATTTTTTTTTATTTATCCCAATAAATTATATTATTGGTAACAGGATTTGTTAAGAAATTTGTAAATTGTAAAACATATTAAGTTAAACAAGTATTTGTGTAAACATTTTAAGAAATGTAAAATATGCATTTTACAATTTTCTAGTTATGTTACTTATGTAATGCAGGATTACAATCTACTGAATCGTTAACATTTTATTTCATGTTGAGGGGTAAATGAGAATTATTTCAAGAATATTATTTTCCTGCACTTTTACACTATTAGAGGCATTAATGGGTTAAAATATTGGAAGATTTTTTTTTTATTGCTTGAGTTCAATCTTAGGATGTATGTGTTAACCATAACCTCATTATTGAGAATGGCTATGATGGAAACTAAACTCGATTCTTTGCTTAACATGCACAGAGTTTCAATCCTAAATATATATATATACACATAACAGATATTGTACAAGCATATGTTCAATGTGACAATGTCATATATATATTAGTGAGGATGAAGTGCTAACTAACTCAAAGAGGAAAACAAATTTAAGAACTATGTTACTAGTCCAACATTATAGCACTAGTTCTCAATTTCAGGTAAGCAATTAGCTCAGTACAGTATCATATATATATATATATATATATATATATATATATATATACACAATATTAGGAGAATCCATTAAGGAACTAATTCACATTCAAACTTGGATAGTGAGGAAGGTTGGAAATAAATAGGAGAAATAGGAGGATTGTGCTTTATGTGAATTCATATGCTCGGGCGAAGAATTACGCACTTAGAAAAGCATATGTTCAAAGCAGAGAGAAGGATGGAAGAAGAAGGAAAGACTGAAAATATTTGACCCAGGCGGGACTTGAACCCACGTATTCTGCTTAGTGCTTTTGTTCTCATGAACATGATTTTTTGAGCTGCTCTACATCTTTTCTACACTGTACTAAGCAGAATACGTGGGTTCAAGTCCTGCCTGGGTCAAATATTTTCAGTCTTTCCTTCTTCTTCCATCCTTCTCTCTGCTTTGAACATATGCTTTTCTAAGTGCGTAATTCTTCGCCCGAGCATATGAATTCACATAAAACGCAATCCTCCTATTTATTTCTATCCTTCCTCACTATCCAAGTTTGTGTAAATATATATACACATACATACAAAATTAGGAACTAAATTGGTGATTTGGAGTCACATTCGATCTTGGATAGTGATGAAGGATAGAAATAAATAGGAGGATTATGCTATATATATATATATATATATATATATATATATATATATATATATATATATATATATATATATATTCATTTTGACAGGAAATAAGGATAGAGAGCAGCTGACTTACCTTAAAGTAACAGTTGGTGTCACCAGGTTGGGGAGCAAATAACTCAAATTTTTTAGAGCTATAGCCCTCTTCCTCAGGTCATTAGTACCAAACATCTTGCTGGCAAGCCACACAGTGTTGAATTCAAACCTTTATGGGCCAGCTGATAGCAATATTCAACTCACTCTCAAGGAAAGGTCACAACAATGTGCAAATAGAATAATATATACTTAGTCATGTATATTACATACACAATGATTACACAAACTTGAACAATTAGACATGGAAGGGAAAAAGTAAGGTAAGTCAAACACTGTAATTTTTCACATTGTTTGCTTTGTTAGTACCTTATAGTACACTCCTGTTCCTTCAATCCCACTTTTGTATGTAGATCTTGCCAATCTTTTTCCATTACCCCCACCTGACCATACTACTCCATGTTCCCACTTGACTCCTACTATAAGTGCTTTTGTTCTCATGAACATGATTTTTTGAGCTGCTCTACATCTTTTCTACACAAAACATCCCACATTTTTTTTAACCTGCTTTCTCCTCTGTCTCCCAAAGATGAATTCTGTGTCTGAGCTCTTAAAATTTAAAAAAATTATGATCCTGAGTTTTGTTCCTAAACTGTTGTTTGGTGGTTGCATATTTTTCCTAAATTACACATACATGCATTCTACAAATTACTTAGAATCAAAAACTGATACACAACAAAAACATACTATTGAAAAGCATGTCGTCACTAGGAATTACTTTTCTTTCCAAGACTACATCTACCACCAAATAAGTGACACAGCTGGATGATTCCATACTATGCCAATCTAATCTGTTCATGGGAAAACTGGAGCAACACTTAAATTCATTTGTGCTGAAACCTTTAACCTTGTTCCATTTCATAGATATTCTTCATATTATGGACTTACAGCCGTATGTCCTTACTGACACCAAGTTCACATGAAACAACTACAGCATCACTACATTTCTTGAAGGTGACATATCCATCAGTTCTGGCCTAACCAAAACATTAGTCCATGACAACCCTTCCAACACCTTACATTACCTACTCTTACAATCCATCCCAGATATAAAAAACGTCCTGTACAGGGGTGCCTTCAGGCAGTTTCCCAACCACTGTAACAACCTAATCCACCCTCATAGGCCCCACCTTTGGACTCCTCCACTTGTGCCTCATTGCCCAGCCTTGTGCTAGAAACAGGTGTCAAATATGCCATACCTTTCAACTTAATATGATCCTACAAAATCAAAGAAAACATTACCTACCTCTCCTCCCACAACATTTACCAGATTAACTACATACTCTGTCATGATTTCTATATTGGCCAATCATAAGGACCTCTTCCTGAATGAATTGCTGAACACCACAGTGCTGCCTGTCGGGGCAAAACCCAATTCCCAATAGTTGGGAACAATTGCGACAATGTTTCACACTGACCCTTCTAAAAACTTTTCCCCCAGCCCCTGATACATCAGTTGCTGAACTCCATCTTTGGATATTCTTCCAAAACATCTTTGAGTCTAGACAAATTCCTGGACTCCATCCATCTAACAACTGACTTTCCCCAATCACACTTTAACTTTACTTTTTACCCTTGCCTTTTGTGTGTGGTAATGTGACAAGGCCAAATTGATTGACTCATTTGGATAGGAAAAAGAGAGACGTTAGCAGAGACTTATCTTAAATCAACCGTTGGTCCAGTCAGGTAGGGAAAAATAATTCAAAATTTTGTGGGTCTCAGCCCCTTTTTCAGGATAGTATGTCTGAATGTGCACAGTCAGCATGCAGTTCAGACCTACTATCCTGAAAATGGGACTGAGGCTCTCGAAAATTTGAATTGCTATTTCTTGCCAACCTGACGGAACCAACTTGATTTCAGGAAAGTCAACTTCACTGCCTCTCTCTTTCCTATCTAAATGCTAAATGTGTTATTTAATTCGACCTTGTCACATTTTCCTTAAGTATATATATATATATATATATATATATATATATATATATATATATATATATATACTAAGCAGAATACGTGGGTTCAAGTCCCGCCTGGGTCAAATATTTTCAGTCTTTCCTTCTTCTTCCATCCTTCTCTCTGCTTTGAACATATGCTTTTCTATGTGCGTATTTCTTCGCCCGAGCATATGAATTCAAATAAAGCGCAATCCTCCTATTTCTCCTATTTATTTCTATCCTTCCTCACTATCCAAGTTTGAATGTGAATTAATTCCTTAAATGGATTCTCCTAATATTGTATATATATATATATATATATATATATATATATATATATATATATATAACATTTATATGGAATAAGGAAGGATACCTGTCGAGCTTAATTTTCAGGTAAGCCACCAACCATCACTCTTTTCTTTCCATAAAAATTATCTCAATTATTTTGACAATGTCACATCCTTATATTTATATATGTGTACATATTGCAGAATTATTTATGCAAATAAAAATTTACAGGTTTTTATTGTTTTTTCCTTACATATAAATTTCAAACATAAGGTAACAGTGTTCTACCTTACTTAAATGTGTGAACAGCAAAAATTCAATTACCTACTTGAGATGTGTGACAGAGTAATTCATTCAAATATTCAGAGATGTTATATGTAGGCCTGTGGAGTGAAGATGGAATGGTCTTCATATTAAGTGAGTGTACACTTATATTTTTACTCAGACTGGACTGACTATTAAAAATATCTGTCCAATAAATCCACTGAGTCTTTCGAAAATAAAAAGGTTATGCCAACAACTTTGCTTGAAATTCTATAGTTCGAATATATTTTTTTATAGATTATGACAATGATTGCTATTAAATATGGAGTTAAGAATATTGATTATCTGTCATTTTACTGTGTTGGGTTTTGTAAATTCAGAATTAATGACACACTGGTATATACATATATATGTAATTTGTGTGGAAAGAAAGAGAAATGTGATGGCTTACCTGAAATTGAAGCTCGGCATTGCCATTCAGGACAGGAGGAATTCTTGAAATTTTAGCAGGCATTAGCCTCATTTTAAAGACCGGCATGTGGTATGTACATTCTCTCTCCAAACTGTGTGACTCCAACTTTTGGTATAAGGTAAAACAGCCATTCTCTGTTCTTTTTTCGTATCAAATTGAATTATTTTGACATTGTCACATTACCTTTTCTCAATATATACATGTAAATATAAATGTTAAGGATTTTTAATTATTAAGTGACATCATGATTGATAGTGAGGAAAGATAGAAATATAGTACAAACTATATCAACAAAAGGTTGAGAATATGCTCTGATGGAAACATATGCATTATATAATTGAAACAGGCAGTAAAGGGAGACATACCTTACCTGAAATTGTGATCTGGTGTCACCACGTCACATTATATATATATTTGTGTCCAACATAATTCAACACCGGGTCCGAATTTCAGGTTAGCCAGTTATTCTCTGTTTCCTGTCCATGCCCATTATTTTCGCAATGTCACTTCATCCTTAGTTGCTTTTATATGTCATACAAATTGTTAGTATGGGAAGGAGTATCATTGGCTTTGATGTGGGCAATAGTTTACATGATGTAATGGAAACAAAGGTTGTAGAAGAGAGTGAAATGAATTGTAGGAAGTTCCCTTCAGTCTTGACAGTCATTAAAGAAGCATTATTTATCTACCTCAATGTGCAAGTTGTATGAATCTTGTTTTAACCTTACATTCTATTTTTTATTATCACACAACCGCAGCATAATGGAAGTACACAGCACAATGAAATTATTTTTTATAACAATTTCAAAATTAGATGGATAATAAAAAGCTTCTAGTTTACCACAGTTGAAGGTGTCAACTGGATAGAATATTTAGTGATTCGCAAGGAAGTGAATCTCATATATAGAAATTAATTGCTACAGAAGATGTCTTAGATCCCAAGTATATAATTGTCATCTCTGTAATGAGGGTAGAAAATTGTAGAGAAATTTTGGTAAAATAAGTATTTGAATTGGCTTGCTTTTGAAATCCTTTTATGGATGGAAATTCTATTTGAATTGGTATTTAAAACATCAACAGATTAATAATACTTCTATTTTGCTCATATATTTCTGTAGTGAAAATTGGTTTGATGGGTGTTTTCTTTCCCTTGATTAAAAAAAATTAAACAACCATGAAGATGTATGGTATCTTCGTGTAATTGTATCTTCTCAGGCTTGTTTCTTTATCTGAAGATGTATTAACTACTTATTTAGTTTGGGCCAAAATTAATTAGAAAATTTTTTGAATGTGCTCTATAATATAAGAGCTTACCTATCAGTTTTGTAACAGATACATAAACTCAGTAATATGCATTGTACACTACTGTTTTTAATTATTTATGAAAATGGGAATCATTGTTTGTACAAATTTTTGTAAAACAAATTGCCATGGTTTTGGTTTCTGTAATTGTTATATCTTGATCCAATTTTCTTTTATATTCAGCTACCCTTGCTCATAATTAATTAAGTTTCTGCATTGACAATCCTTTACAGTGGCTAAACAAATGTTAGTTTAATATAAATTTACCATATAAATTTAGTTGGGTTAGTAAAAAAGATTAAGGTATTGACTTAACACAATTCTGTTTGTGTGTACAGTGCTGTAGAACACTTATTTACTCTTTATTATCCTACAGAACAGATGGTTTTCATTTTAATTTCTTAACTTCAAGTTAGCAAGTGCCATTAATTTAAAGCTTCAGAACATATTTTCAATCTTCAAGGTCTGAATTACATAACATTATTTGCATTATCAAACTGATAAAAACTTAAAATCAATTGCCCACATTCTTTTAATAGTACTTATCTCAACATTTATTGAATTATGTCAGCATATTTATTGTGTTAGGGATTGTCATTTGTCAAAAATTATATTTTGTTTAATAATAAGTAAAACTTACATGTTTTATTGTCTGATGCAAAACTTCAAAGCTTTCATACTAGCTCAGTCATATTAGATATGAAGCATGTTTTTTATTTATATCTGGCTACACACATTAAGGAAGCATGATATTAATAATGATTATATATGGGTGAAGAAATATATAGCAAACTGCATGCATTTATATTTCCTTGAGGTTTGGTTAATGCAATATTTTTCTGTCTGTGATTTAGGAGTCAAATAACAATCACTCAGGCAGCAGTGATAGTGAGGATAAGTCTTCCTCTGGAAGTTCAGACTCATCAGAATCTGGAGCCAGTGATCGAGAAAAATGCTTGGATAGAGAAAGGAGCAATAACACAACCGTGGGCAATGCATTGAGGTTAGCAGACTTTTATTTCCATATGACTAATTTCCATAGACCTTAGTATATGTGTCAATATTGTGTAATGAGTCACGAGATAGTTGTGCATAACAATACAAATATTAATAGTAGTGTATATATGTATGTGTGTGTATATATATTGTGACATGTTTTGTGCCACAGTTGGTTACAGCAAGTGCGATTTTTATAAACACATCGTCAGTGACGCAGGGCGGTGTGTTTGAGAAAATATTGTGTTAAAATGAAAATTTACGTCAGATTGAAAAATAAGAAGAAAGATAGCCAACTACAGACAAAAGAAGTGATATATAAACACCACACAATGTTTATGGAAGCCTCGTACCCTTCTTCAGGTGTAGAAAAAACGCAAGAACCTGTAGACACAATTGCACAAGTCATTTGACAATACTCAAAAACTGACTTGTGTCTCTCTATGCTCTTACGTTTTTTCTGCACCTGAAAAAAGTA
This sequence comes from Zhengitettix transpicula, assembly GCA_037074705.1. NCBI lineage: Eukaryota > Metazoa > Arthropoda > Insecta > Orthoptera > Tetrigidae > Zhengitettix > Zhengitettix transpicula. The sequence goes on along the minus strand of CM073591.1, from coordinate 178,222,797 downwards.
ACAAGGCTTCCAGAAACGTTGTGTAAGTATATTATCACATCTTTTGTTTGTATTTCGCTATCTTTCATATTATTAAAATATTGTATTGTTGCCGTGGCGTCAATATCCGCGAAACGCGCCAAAAAGAGTAGTCCGAACAAAGGCATGTACTGGGGAAGGATCAGTGTGAACGAGGCAGGCACTGGGGTGAGATGTCGGATTATTGATATAAGGATTTGTAAAACCAACCAATAAAATTTGAAATATTGTTTTTGCTCATTTTTATTTATCAATATTCACAAAAATAGAAATTTTGAAGTAATTGACGGAGGAGCTGAGGTGCGACCTTGGAGGACCTAGGCGACACCACAATATATACATAAGAACATTACAATAGGTCAATGGTGGGCCTCTGTTATGCTGCATTCGCCTTGGTCGGTCGACTTTGGGTTTCTGTATTGCTCACCGCCGATATTGTTGCGTTGTCTCGCGTCGCGGTTTTGGCGAACTCGTGCAAGTTTGATAAAGGCCTCATTTAACAAAGCGGACTGTCCGCGCGACAGTCGCGAACTCGCATCATCCTAGTCAAATGAGAAGCGGCTTACCGTGGTGGACAGGTTGTAATTTTTAGAGAGTTCGCGCGCGGACTGGTGACAAAATGATAGAAGTTAAAATTAATTGAAAATACCAGCCGGAACTGTATACATTTGCTTTTAACGCGGAAAACAACCCTGTCGAATACATATATAATGCCTGCATTAATTCTTTGTATTTATTTAATCTACAAACTGGCAGTTCGTCCGAAGTTAGAAGTATGAAGTTACAATTTAATTACAAATAAAATAAATTAGAGTAAATTAATATAATTATTTTAAATATGTAAGCTAGCTTTAGGGACATTATTTCAACTATAAGTAAATACATATAGAATTATTATTAGTTTTTATTAATGACTTAATTTTAAAAACACACAAATTTTTCATTTTTATATAGAATTATATTAATTAAAGATCAATTTTGGAAAAGGTTAATCAAAGGATTAATATTGTACTGGTCCAGAATGAAAAACAGTGGAAATATATCTGAAAATAAAGATAAACTAAACTATCTAAGGATATGAGGAACGTTACCATTATACTTTAGATTCTGATTCTGATTAAAATGATTAAGTAACAATATTTAATTTGTAAATAATTTATTTATGATATACCTCAAATTAAATCGTTGAATTTATACAAAAAAAAATTAATTGGGTGTACCACTGGAGAACAAAAAAAAATTTCTTACATAGCTTCCAATGGCTAGTCTTAAGGAACGTGGGCAGACTCTTAAAAAATCTATAATGAAAATATCACGCATGGAAGAGAATAGTGTTCAGTACTTGAAAGTTTGGAAAATGCCGATTACTGGTGTCTAGCCTTTGACTGCTGTAGACTCTCCTGTTGTATGGTCCTCTGGAAACTCGTTTAGAACTGAATTCTTGATAATGAATCTGGTTTTGCAAAGCGTCAATTCGTCACTCAAATTGAAAACGTCGTCCATTGCTTGTACACGCACTGACTACCAAAAATATAATTAATTTATAATATAACTCAAATTAAATTATTAAATTTATATAAAAACGAAATTTTTTAACTGGCCATAACTGTGAAGAAACAAAAAGAATATTGTTATTACGTAGCTTCTAATGGCTATTCTCAAGAAACATGGGCAGAAAATTAAAAGAATTAAAAAAAGCTAAACTGCAAATATTGTGTTTAGAGAAGAATGGCTTTAAATTATGTGAAAATTTGGAAGATGCTGAATAGTGTTTTCCTAGTGCTTGATGGAGATACTTCGTCACGGGTCCCTCAAATTTACTTACAACTATAGAGACCATAGATTTAAGGCTGGCTTATCCTTGAATAGGATTAATAAAAACTTGATCATATATGTTTTAAATAGTTTTACAGTTTATCCAGAACTTTATTAGTCTTTATGATACAACCTTTTTCTTATGCCAATTGTGAGAAAGTAATTGAGTTGATTTTTAAACTTTACCTTGTACTTAGTTGCTGTTTCATGATGGGCAAATTTAGTCTTCTTCATCCTTTCAGCACCAACAATTTTTCCTCTGCCCAATGTTCACTGTCCTGCCTTGAAAAATTTCCACCTTTGTATCATTCTTTCCTAAAACATGTCGGCCATCAATTCTCAGTGGCTCACGTCTCTCAACTCCACCCTCAAGTTTGTCATCTATTCACTTACTGTCAAAGATCTCAGCTTTAAATTAACACACAAAAGTAAATTTAAACACTCATACTAGTTACCATTTTTTCTGAACAATGGGACGTAAGGTTCAATTTTTACAATATATATATATATATATATATATATATATATATATATATGATATTAGTAAGGATACGACATTGTCAAAAATAATTAATATTGGTATGGAAAGGAAATGAGATAGTTTGTGGCTTATCTGAAAGTGAAGTACAGTGTAGCCATAGGGAACTGAAGTTTGTTCTTCAAGTTTTTGGAGGCTATCAGCTTCCTTCCTCAAGATGGCAGAGAGCCTCTGAAAATTTGAAGAACTACTTTCAGTTCCCTATGGCTACACCATACATCTAGCATTACAGTTTTTGCATCATATCATTTCTTTAATTTTTTATTACATTAATTGGCACCCAATGTGACACTTATTTTATATTATTAATTTGTTTATGAATATATACATATATACATACATATATATATATATATATATATATATATATATATACATATAATTAATTAATTGCAATATTTGTATGGAAAGGAAAGAGAGATAGGTTGTGGCTTACCTGAAAGTGAACTGTGGATGTCACCATAAGGAAATGAAGGTTGTTTTCAAATTTTTGGAGGCTCTTACTCCGCAGCTGGCCAGTGCACAGGATGATATATGCATACACACACACACAAAGCCAAACTGCTTGCCATGAAAAGAAGAAAAACATTTTATTCCCAGCATGACTCAACCAATTGTTGATTTAAGGGTTAGTCAGCTAGTCTCTGTTCCTCTTAGCTCAAATGAGTGTGTGTATATATATATATATATATATATATATATATATATATATATTGTAATACCTACATAAAATAAAACTACCAATTTAAACAATCAATTATTATTTATTATGACACAATTTACAATTACACAAATAATCTAATGAAATTTTATAAAATCAAAACAATTTTATTTATCTTGAATACATTTGACAAATTAGACTCGGTACCCCAGGGTCTTTACTGGGTTGGTAAGGAAACGGAACACAAATTTTACAATTAAACATAACAGTTAAAATAAATGAAAAACGAAATGAAAAGATTGAAGCGAATGAAACGAAATGAAATTATTGAAACGAAATGAAATGATTGAAACGTAATGAAATGATTGAAACGAAATCTGACTTTGTACCTTTATTTAACAATTTACAATTATGAATACAGGAAAACAAACTTACAAGCTCTCTGGTCCACACACTCACTTCATACAGGTTTAAAAGGCACCAGGTTGCGCTCACCCACTCTGCTTTCACCGTCACCTCTTCTTGATGACGTTACCCTCACGACGAATTCAGCCAACCCTGCTGGCAGACAGATTTCCACGACGAACTCCTTGATGTCTGATGTTCAACTGATTACTCTCGGCCACCTAGCTTGGCCTACCATCCGATGATCTCTCCTGAATGCAAACTCCCAACTGTTCATAACATTGTTTCTGCCACTTTACCTTGGCCCTGCGTTCGTCCCTGCCAACCTGCACCAACGCTCTCCCCCAGCGGTCTCCTGCTCCTGACTATCTCCTCATAATGCTCCTCCCTGACTGACTAACTGAGCTTTTTATCTGCTCTCTTATTTATACCCCGGCTCCAGAATATTCCCTTGTTTTCACAGTTGTTTTGAAATTACATGTTCGCCAAACAACACCATCTGCTGGCTTTCTCCTGCTCCGAGAGCCACTCAATCAATTCAAATAAACATCTGCTTTTAATATAATTGTGTCGTCCATCTGTTATGATGCCTTTCAGGGTTCTGTGGGTCACAACCATTTAGCCCTAAGAGCCGCAAAAATGCCCAAATTATTGTCCTTCCCTTCTCTAAAAGTCACTTATCCATCATTTTATAATTATCTTTTATATGTACCAACCACTCAAGGATCCCCAGTCTGAGTTGATTAACAAATCTGATAAAAATAAGAACAAAATTCATGTCCTTCTTAGCTGGTTATTACAATATATATATATATATATATATATATATGTATATAACTTAGTATGATGTGATATTGTCAAACTCGGTGATATAGTCAGGATATAGAGTGGAGAGATCAGCCTACCATAATATATGGTGGCACTGGCTGTCAATTCCAGGAAGTCATTAATTGTAACAGTACGTGTAGAATTAATTAAGAACCTCCGTGAAATTCCTAACATGTCTCTCATTAAAGTAATTTATTGCTTACACATTAGTTCATGTAAATTTAAGTTAATTATCTTTTTAAGTATCCAAATGTTACATTGTAAACTAAACATTGGTGTGTATGGAATTGATGTATTGACAGAAATGTGTTACCTGCAGTTTTAAAATTATATGAGTATTAATGGTTTGCCAACAGCAAAGAAAAGTGTGCTCTGCCTAACTTTAAGGAGAAAGAAATGAGTCCTAAACGAAAAGGGAATAACAACAGGTTAGTACTAAAATTATTATTGGACAATATTAGATTATGATAGGAAAAAGTCTACTTAGATATTTTTAAATTTATTACTGATAATATATACAAAGGATTTAAAAACATAAAATTATGTTTAAGCAATTTAAATGAAAAATGAATGCTTGTGTCTTGTTAACTTTAAGCATTTATTGAAATGGGAATACTTGAAATTGAAACTGAAGGCAAATAATTAAATATGACTGATGTAAGTAATGAACAATTCTATACCTATTAAAGCCTTTTGTTTTGTTTGAGAATATATGGTGTGGAAGAACATTGACCTTGATTACACTCTGTAATGTTCTTGCAACTTTCTAACGTTAAATATATAACAACATGATATTGATGAAATAGTATTAAATGTTGAGTTAGTTTGTAAGCTGTATTTTTTACATAAGATTTTCTAGCTTACTATTATATAAATAAGAAGTTTCATTGAATACCAATGATCATATAAATGAGTATCTCACCAAGAAATTTGACACATGCTGAAATGTGGGTAAAATATATAGGTGTGACTACTTATCCAATGATTATAAAAGTGGTGCATCGGGAACAACAACCTCTTACTAGAGAAAGATGAACATCTCCCACTTATATGATGTAACTATTGCCCTTAAATAACAGTATAAGGCAAAAATTTGTTTTGAGACCATTAACTTCAACTTGTACTTGTTCAGTAACTATCATATATAACTTGACTTCAAAGATATAACATGTTAAGAGATCAATCAACACAGCAAGTTTTAGTGCACAAGTTCCACTTTCTAGAAATGTGTGAAAATTGGAACCAATTGAGGATGGGGACTAAATAAGATCAAAGTGTCATCACTCCAGTCATATGCTGGTAATGTAATCGAAGATAAGATTTATGACTGTATAATCGCAGGATTAGCTTTGTGATAGAGTAATGATAGTGCCATGAAATCACAAATAAATTTCTCAACAATTGGTTGAGTCATGCTGGGAATAAAATGTTTTTCTTCTTTTCATGGCAAGCAGTTTGGCTTTGAGAAAGTTTTACAAAGTCCCATCTTGAAAACATACTTTGTTTTGCTGAAATTGCCAATATTTGGTAGTTCCAAAATTGTACTTTGATAAAACAATAAAATCAAAAATTATGGAAATGATGTTTATTGCTTGAATGTTAAACATTTGCTAGTTGGCATTTATGAACAGGTATCTTCATTAAAAACTGAGAAAAAGCTAATATTTTTAAGCCAGTAAAAGTAGAAAGCCAAATTAGTCATGTTTTAAGAAATTCTGGGAAGTGATGGTCTGAAAAAAGGTCTAGAAACCTATTAGACCTAAATATTTTAATTAAAATAATCAGCAGTATTTTTTATTGCAAATGTGTACTGTGAAGGAATGGCTGTAATAAAAATGAGTTTAATAACAAAGATTCCTTTATTTTGTAGTAGTGGGAATGTAATTGAAAGAAGGTTAAATTGTTGTAAAAATTATCAAAGTGTAAAATCTGAAAGTACAATGTTAAAAATATTCTGATATAGCTACAATTAACAGGAAAAATTCAAGAATATGACAAATGCAAAACAGTAGGAAAGGAGAAAGGTAAAAATAAAATGTAAAATATTTTAAATAAGCATCTCAAGCAGAAGAAGTGCTCATTCAGAATTATCCCTAAAAGTACTACTTTGGGATATTAGTAATAAATTATTCCACAGGAAAGTAGAAGTTTCAATTAAAACGGAACAGAATACTACAAAAAGAGTGTAATCAGCTAGTGATTGTGTAAAATATTTGAAATAAGCATCTCAAGCAGAAGAAGTGCTCATTCAGAATTATCCCTAAAAAGTACTAATTTGGGATATTAGTAATAAATTATTCTACAGGAAAGTAGAAGTTTCAATTAAAACGGAATGGAAAACTACAAAAAGAGTGTAATCAGCGAGTGATCGTCATGAAACAAGTATAAACATTTAAGGACAGCAAAAAATTTATAACTGGGAGGTTGGAAATAATATTAATTTCTTATAATAGAATGGATACAGGAAACAAATGTATGTACATTTAGAATGACCTGGTTTACAGACTATATAAATAATTATGGGGAAACTATTTATATAATATAATCATTAGACTAAGCTACAATCTCTGAACTTTATTTTTATGTTAAATTATGGGTGAACAATATTAATGTATAGTTTGAAATTATATTTGAACGTGAAAAAGGCCAAATACAGACAAATTTTGTATTAAAAACTTGTAAGTTTGCCTTATTTGGCCATTTTCACATTCTTAAATTATAGATATTTTACGTAAAATATTTATTTTTACATTAAATTGTAAATATAATAATAGTCAAATCCAGCATATACATTTTTTCAGACTTAGCCCGTGCATCAGACATGAGGCAAAGAAAGCTCAAAGCCCTGAATACAAAATAATTCCTGCGAATACTGAACGCACAAAAAGATCTCGCTCTCCTGTTCATAGGAAGCGGTCCCAAAGCCAAGATCGTGGAAGGAGGTCACACAGCTCTGACCGACGAAGACATTCCAGAAGCCCTCTCCATAAACGTCGCTCCCGGAGTCCTGATCGCAGGAGGAGGTCAAAGAGTGCTGATAGAAAAAGGCGTAGTCCAGAACGTAAAAGAAGGTCAAGATCTCCAGAACAAAAGAAAAGATCTCGAACTCCTGATCATAGAAGAAAATCACGGAGTCCTGAGCGTAAGAGGAGGTCTCGTAGTCCTCCAGGACATTCAAGTAGACATAAGGAACGGGACAGGAGATCAAGATCACCTCATCGGCGAGGTTATGAAAAAAAGCCAAACAAACTTACAAGTAAGTTTTATCAATTTGAGCAAGACTTAAACTTGTTTGGTGCCCTTTTGTAGTTTAAACCAAGTTTTACCATTATTGGTTGAAATCTATTTAAAAATTTAACCTTAAAATCATTTTCTATTTTTTCATTGTCTATTCTATAAAAAGCTAATTAAATTAATTTAATTTTTAAATCATTTGAACAAAATACAAAATAAAGGTAAATAGTTTTATTTATTTAGAGTGGAAGTTGCAAAGAGCTGGTAGTTTTACTTCCCCTTGGAATATAAGTATTGTTGATCCATAGATATATCTAAAGAGTTTTGCTTAATTTTTCTTTGGTGATAATTTCCCCTTTTGAACATATTAAGGGTGCAAGATTTTGTGACTACTGCTGTTTTTTAATTACTATTTATATTTATTCAAGTCTAGGTCACCCACTTTAATATTTGCATGAAGAACAATTAAACCTGCCTTTGTGATAGATCGTGCATCTTGTATTGACAAGTGAAATGTTATATTTACATTTTTAATTGACAAATTGTCAACTAAACTGTCGAGATAAATATTTAAAAAGAAATACATTTTTTGTAGGGTAAATAGTAATTGATTCAAATGTTATCGTAAAAAAACTTTTAAAACTTTTTATTTTTGCATTTAGTTTTGGAAAGATTGGGTATTGAAATAAAAACACCACCAGGGACTGACCAGTCACAATCTCTAACACCTCAACAATTATTGCAAAGGTCAGTTGATGAGCAAGTACAGCAAGTAAAAGCTTCAACAGGAATTGAATTTCCTAAATATTACAATCCATCTGCAATGAACCCTGCACGCTATGCTGAACAAATGCAGAAAAGGAAACTGCTATGGGGGAAAAAGGCAAGTACTTTGTAAATCTCATTTTATATCATGTATGAAAGACGGTTCTTTAGCCCAAGGTGTTATTTTTCTGAAGTTTTGCTAACTTAAATATAGACAAAAAAAATTTTTCATTGGTTTAAAACTACTTAATGTTTATGAATTCATTCTTCCAAATTAGAACTGTTTAGATTAGCAGAAAAATAGCTATTGATTTTTATGGGAGTTAAATTAATATATTTTTGTAATATAAAATATGAAAATAAAATTTGGAGAATTTATGGCAAGATTGTGTGCTCATGATAAATGCAACAATCAGAATTTCATTTCGGGGTTAAATATCAGTAAGAGCAATTACCTTGTTTAGCTTGTTTTACTTCACTAATAATTAACTGGCATTTGGGTGTGATTGAACAAAGCAATAAGTCAAACTCCTGCTGCTGCCACTAGTGAATCCTAACTGCATAAGATTAAATCCTGAAACTCATTTAATTGAATTGTCTTCAAAATAGGACATCTGTTTCCAATAACTATGACACAATATTCCAAGTTTATCAATTGGTCCTTTAAACAATATCATATCCTCATAAATAAGTCTAACCTAAAATTACCCCAATAGGAAACAGAAGATAGGATAGAGATAGTTAAAAGACAAAAGATAGAGCACGAAGAAGGAAGTGATTCAACACCCAGTCTGCATACTCAACCCGACTCCTTCCTCTGCGAGCTTGTGCCAATGAGGAAAATTTACTTATCCTCTGTATGAAACAGAAAAAAATTATGTTAATTATAAAATGTAAGTTACATTCATTAAAAATAAATTGTTTGGGGGTAAATTCATACTCCATGTAATCCAATACATTTTGTAAATTATTCTTTTTATTCATTTTTTTATCAAACAAGTTAAATAATAAAAAAGCTGCATCCTTGCCTTACTCCATATCTAATGTCATAATCTATCTTTCTTGTTCTGTCCTTTATTTACACCATTTTATATTTATTTAGGCACTATGCAACGATGCTCTTTGATTCTATGTTCTTAAGAATACTCTATTTTTTGGCAATATACATTACCCATGGACTACAACTACTGTTAAAGTAATAAAAGATAAAGGCTTTCCCAGTGTAGCTGCTGCAGAAAGAGTTCTTGGGTTTCCACACGGGTACAACTGTGTTTAAACTGTGATGTTTTGACAACCACAAGCTCTGTCATCATCTTCAGGTGGAATTAGCCTGGAACATTACAACAGAGCTTGTGGTTGTTGAAATGTCGTGGTTTAATCACAGTTGTGTCGAAACTGGAGAACTCTTTCTGCAGCTGTTAAAGTATCCAGACATTCATTAAAACTTCTATTATGGAATACAAAACTATTATTTTTTGTAAATCCAAATTAATCATATAAAAAATTAGTAAGGATGTGTAATTGCCAAAATAATTAAACTAATTGGTATGAAATTGAAGTTTGGATTTGTCATTCATGACAGGAGGAAGTTATCAAATAATCAGAGCTATTAGTCACTTCCTTCAGGAAAAACATCCCATATGCCACCTATCCAGAGAATGTGGAGTTCTACTTACCATGTACCCATAAACAATAGACACCCTACTAGGCCACAATCTTTCTCTCTCCATGAAAGGTCACTGCAAATGAAAAGTTCTGATAGGCTAAGGATAAGGAGGGCTAATGTGAAGCATTGGTGGAAATGGAGTTCGTGTTGTACTGGGCATGAGTAGCTATTGGAAATTGTGGTTCTGAAAGTTTGACAGTGCTGTGTGTTCAGGGGGTGTCTTTTTGTCTGGCCAATGTAGAATGTAGGGATGAGTTTGCAATAATTTTGTAGATGATATGGGAGGGAGGAGTCCTTAATGATGTTATTTGGGGTTCAAATGAAAAATTTATGTTTGATTGAAAATTAATCATAAGAAAGATAGCCAAATACAGACAGAAGAAGAGATAATATAAATACTGCATAATGTTTCTGCGTTCCTTGTTCCTTTCTCCAGGTTCTAATAAGAGCCTAGAGTGACACAACTGCACTAGTGGAGCATATATTTGCGTGATTGGCATAATTATCTCAGAATGTAAAAGAAACTTACAGGAACCTTTTATCACTCATAATACATTTAATTAAAAGAATAACAACTTTGCAATCTGAGATTTGCTTTGTTTGACGTTTTTAATTTATAATACAGGGAGGTTGTTTACTTTTCTTTCACTACCTGAGTACACAAGCACATTTTTCTCTGGTACAAGCTTTGCATGATTCAAATACAATCCATAAATAATTGGCTAGTATAACTAAAATGCCTGAACAAAATTATTCTACAAATGCATAAGCCTGCTTGTACAAAAAGATAGATCATGCATGCTTATCAAGTTTGCATTTACATGTGTAGCCACTTTAACAGCATTAATTGTGTTAAACAGCGAGTTAGAAATTGCCAGCACTAATTATTGTACAAAAATACTAGGATTTTAAAAATAGACATTACTATTGAAATATGACAGAAATTCCATTTCATTTTCTGAGGGCTTTAGCTGGAAGGATGATTCTACTCACTGATAAATGTCCATTACTCATCAATTCATAAACTATTTAAATGAATTGATTGGTTGGCAAAATTATTAACTTTTACAAATTCCCCACACTACTACTGAGGGAGACGGGAAAGAGGAATATTTTGCCATTTGTTTCTTGTACTTAAACTAAGAAGTTTAACCTAACTCGATCAGTATTGTATTTAGTTTACTAGTATAACATTACTAAACTTTTCAGAATTATTTTATGCCAACACCCATTTAAGGAGTACCCAGATTTAAAGAGAAAAAATGTAAAAGACCCCAAAGATTAATTCATTAAAAGTGGTTCTACTGTGTGTTATATATCACATTTGGATAGGAAAGAGAGACAGTGATGCCTACTTACCTGAAATTAGTAGTTGGTCCAGTCTGGCAAAGGTGGAAGTTCAAATTTTTGAGTGCCTGATGCCCTCTTCGTCAGGGAGGAAGATCTTTCTTCTGTTTGCCCTTTTCATAATTTTTTTTTTATTGAAAATTAATTTTTTGTTTTTCTCTGGATACTACACTGACAAATTTATATATATTTAACACTCCTTCCTGGAGAAGGAGGCTGAGAGCCTCCGAAAATTTGAAGAACTACCCTTGGTTTCCTATGGCTTCACTGTACTTCACTTTCAGGTAAGCCACAAGCTATCTCTCTTTCCTTCATTATTATTATTATTATATATATATATATATATATATATATATATATATATATATATATAACTAATTTGGTGATGAAGTCACATTGGATCTTGGGATAGTGAGAAAGGGTAGAAATAAATAGGAGGTATACGCTCAATGTGAATCATGCACAATGAAAAGCATATGTTCAATGAAGGAAGAAGGAAAGACTGAAAATATTTGACCTGGATGGGATTTGAACTCACAAATTCTGTTTAGTACATAGATGCTTTAGCCATTTAATCTATAAATAAAATTCTCTATTTGAGTATATTGTTACAATGTCCATATGTATGTAAGTTTATGAAATACTAACATTAAATATTCTACAAAATACGAACACAAAATGAAATATGATGGCACAAAAATTATCCAATATTTGCAATGTATTTTACTAAATTTAAAATAAAATTCAACATTCCCGTTTCTGATTGATACAAAATTTAGCACAACAAAAACAAATAAAAAAATATAGGCCATGATGGGCATAAAACTGTACATATTATTTTACACTTGAATACACTTTCACAAACACACAAAATTGAATACTTATAAGCTGCAGACAATTTAGGATTTTGCCTACAGACCCTAGATATTTCGTCTGTGAACAGCAGTCAATCACCCAGCATTATTGCCAGAACCCAAGATGTTCCGTCCATGGACACTGGTCAATTTTACAGTTATCACAATATATTTCACCTGTAGCCACCAATCTATTAAAAATGTTCCAGATACTGCCACCAACAATAATAGCAGACTATCATTCTTATCTGCATTCAAACACACAATTTATAACAAATTATATTTCTTTCAAAGTTAACAATGCATATCAACTGTTTAAAATCATTTTCCTGTAAATCTTTCAATTATTTGCCATATTTATGGTCAGACCGCCCAATGGCCACCTCAATTGACTTTCTCCAATGAACTCTGCCCACAAACTAACACTTTTATTTACCAAAAATCCACCCCTGCACTCATATTAACACCTTCGATTGGTGAGTTTTATTTTCTTAAAACCCTTATACATAACAAACTTTAAAATGAAATAAATTATGTCAGATTGAAAATAATGAATAAGAAAGGTAGGCTCTTCTTCACACCTGAGGAAAGGAACAAGGATCACAGAATCATTGTGTGGTATTTATATTATCACTTTTTTGTCTGAATTGGCTGTCTTTCTTATTCAATAACAAACTTTGTCTGGGACTTATCTAAGTCCAACTTTCTCACGCAACACACCAACAGTTCAAACATCTTACAACCACTTGACCTTTTTCTTACAAAATATTATTTTTGAAAATTATCCTATTACCAACATTGGTGTATATTTCAATATATGTGTTAATTGGGTCTTTGTGTTTTATTTATCAAAAATGAAAAGTGTATTAGTAGATCTGAAACTAATGACTTAAGATATTCTTTATATTTAGACAAACGTGATGTAAAAATTTGAAATAACTTGGTGTCTCTTGTGTTTTTAAGTCACTCAACTAAAGCAACAAGGATTGCAGAAACATTGTGGGGTATTTATTTTATCAGTTAATCTTGTCTGTTATTTGGTTATGTCTGTATCTAATTAGTATACTTTAAATACAGGTGTATTAAATTTTATAATTTGAATAAATTATTATTGGTGTAACTTTTGCAATAGAATTATATTAGAAGTAATGACTTGTTTTTAATATTGTAGGCAATTCCTGAGAAAAAAGAAGAATCTGTGAAAATACCAGTAGCAGTGTCTAATAACAAATGGGAGGGCACTACTTTTGCGCAGGATCAGGATGGTAAAATGACTGCCAAGTTCAAGAGACTTATGGGTATCAAAGATAATGCTCAAGGTTAGTATATAACTTAATTTTTTATTATTATTACATATAATTCTATTGCATTTCTTACTAATAAATCCACTGTTTCCATTAAATTTAAAATCCTAGCTATGTTGTCTCAGTTTATACTTGTTTTATTATTTTATCTTGTCAGAATTCTCAAAATACTTATGGTTGTTTTATAAAACTTTTTCATTCTTATTCTATGGGTTTATTTAATATTCAGCATTTTTCGTATTTCAAAAGCTTCCACTCATTTGTTTATTGTTTCTAAGCTCTCAAGATTTTATTTCATGTTAATTTTGTACTCTATACATTTTGTTTTAAAAGCACCTTGTGTATTGTTCTGTGTTATATACAGTTTTGTCTTTCTCATGAATGTGACAGATGATAACATTTTCATGGTCTTATTTCTTACTTGTCAGTGTTATATATATATATATATATATATATATATATAGGAAAGAGACAGTGAAGTTGACTTACCGGAAATCAACAGTTGGGCTGAGGAGTCTAAAAATTCTCAAATTTTCAAGGACCTGAGCGCCCTTTGTCAGGACAGACCCACTATTGATTTTGGGTTACTCGACTTTGCTATCTAAATGTGTTATTTTATTTGACCTCGTCATACCTTTTCCTCAGGCCAGACTGGACCAACTATTGATTTCAGGTAAGTATGCAATGCTGTCTCCCTTTCCTATCTAAATGTGTTTTTACTTGCTCGTTATAATTTCCTTAAGTGTTATATATAACACTCATGGAAAAAGTGACGAGGTCAAATTAAAGAACAACATAATATAGGAAAGAGAGAGATTGAAGTCAATTTACCTGGAATCATTGATTTGGTCACGTCTGGCTGAGAAGAAGGAATATTACAAATTTTCAATGGTCTGATGAACCCCCTTCATCAGGAGAGGATCAGAAATGTGTGATGGCTGTATGTGCTACCATTTGTTTATTTATTTGTATTGTTCTGCATTTAAAATAATATCTCATAGGTGTGTTATAAATGTCCTCAAGTCCAGGTAGCAGAATGGGAAATGCACAAGTTGATGTAAGATGTATACCTCAATCAGACAACTGCAAGACAGCCCTTGTAAAGTTTAGAAATGTTCACCCAGAAAATAATTTTTTCTATGTCTAAACAACTGCATTGTTGGAATCTTTATTAACCAGGTTATGGCGAAGGAGATTGTTTTGTATGCTATGCTAGGTGGATTACAGTCAATTTATGAATTCAAGGTACAAACCGTGTCATCTCGTGGGTAGAATATGTAATTTTCTAGTTTGAATGTATGTTCAAATTTGGTTTTTATTTCTCGAAGTAATTGGCGCTACAGCCCATGTAGGGCCTTGGCCTCTATGACAATCACAGCCCAATCTTGTCGATCCTCTGTCTTCTGTAAATCATCCTTTTACATCATTCAACAATCATTTCCATGGTCTCCCTTTACCCATTCTGGCACCTGGATTTCCTCTGGCAACCTTCTTCACAGTTCTGTTCTCTGTCATTCTCTCTACATGTCCCAGCCATCTTAACCTATTACTCTTGATTTCCAATGCCAGATCAGCATATCCATATAATTATTCCAATTCTTTATTTTTGCATATTCTGCATTGTCCTTCCTTATTTACTGCTCCGAAGATCTTTAAGAGTATTTTCCTCTCCCATCTTCTAAGGAGCTCCTCATTAATCACAATCATAGTCTATGTCTGTGATCCATACATTACCATTGGTCTTATAACTGTTTGGTATAGTCACCTTCGATTTTCTGCTTAGGCTGCTTGCCTTGAGTATCTTCATCAGGGCCCAATATGCTCCATTTTCCGCTGCCATCCTTGCCTTTATGCTGTTTTCATATAATTAAAGCACTTTACCATGATTTACTATTATTAGTCAAGTAATATAATTGATAATAGTGATGCAGAAATCAAGCAAGGTTGCTATGAAATTTTTTTAATACCAACTGTGTTACTTTGTTCCTGAAACTATGGCTTTATAGTTATTGTTTTCTCATTGTTCACTTTTTAAACAATTCATATATTTTTTTCATTAATCTTGAACATTTTAATATTAGCCATAACTCTTATTTTTGTTTAGTGCCATAAAAGAGTGTTTTTTTTTAAAAAAAAAAAAAGGTATTTAATAGACAATATGTTGTTTTAATAATAAACAATTTAAATATGTACAAATCAAGACATGGCCAGCGTCATTTTAAATAACATTATTGCATTTCAAACATGTAATTTCACAATTACTTGAATCCATTGTTAAAGAAGGTATTCCACAAGTGAAATTTGTCCAACTACACTGTACTTGTAGAGATTTTAACACAGAGGATGGAAATATTTAGGATAGAAGTACGGTTGCTACTATCAGACTAAAGAAAGACAGATTGTGTTAAAGGTGTTTGAGAGTTTTGGATGTAGTAAAAATTAAGGTTTTTTTCCATACAAATTTCGTGATATTTCCAAAGCAGTGAATATACTAATTGAATGGATATAAAAATTCCTAAAAACTACTGCAATTAGGTTTTTAGTAATAATTATTCATATTGCTTCTGAAAACAAACAGCGTAATTGTTCCTGTTAAAGGTATTTGAATTTTCTCAGGTTTTCCTCCTGTTAACATGTTTGCATGCCAAACAGTTATAATTTCTTTACTATTACAGCAATTAGTCAGTACTATTGCCTTCAAATCAGTAGTGATTTCTTGACATTGACTCCTTCAGATGTTGAAAGGTGGCATGAGGAATCTTTTTATTCAGACACAATGCCTAATGAGATTTGTTGGTTGGCCCTTTAAACTTTGTCACACTAATGTTTAACTGTATTGGCCTGGTGATTGTGGGAGCCTAGGTGGTAAAGTAAAAAAGAGAAACAAAAACAGTTTCTCTTACAACAATGAGTCCCTGTTTGAGCTGGAATGGGTTCAAGTATCTTTTCCTCACGTAAACATAGCATATATTTACCTTAATGTTTGCATCTCAGTTGGTTGCATACAATTCGTAAAGTGTTCCTGCGCTTCAATAATTCATGTTTATATAATTGTCGCCGAAAACATATTTTCACAGAAACAAGGGTGATTGTGGTAATAAACCAAATTATTATTATGGATAAATCATTATTTAGATATAGAGTAGAGGAAATGAAGAATTAGGAGCTTCCATTAAGGAATAAATACAATGTTAGGAACTAATTTGGTGACATAGGATCTTGGATAGGAGGAAGGAAGGAGAGAAAAATATATATATATAGACACACACATATATTCCACACATGCAGATTAACACTTTTTTTATTTGTCATAGGAACCTCAACTGCTCCCGCTTCGGATGGCAGTGAAATTATCAAGAAGCAGGAAGAAATGTTCAATTCAATGGAGATGCAGTACGAAGTTGCAAGGGTAGCAACACACACACATCGTGGCCTTGGACTTGGCTTTGGTACATTTCAGTACCCTCGATAGTTGGTCACTTGAAAGAAATGTGTTGATGGTTAAATATTTATTTTTTCACCTATGTAGTGGTATGTGATCAAGTGGAATTTGTATTTTGTGTACAGAAATTAAGAAATAATTTTGTAATAGTACTTCATTCCCCAATGAGGTGCTATGATGAAGATTCATACATTGTGTAATGGTACATTACACTCAAAAGGAAATCCTAGTGTTCTTCAAAATATTTTAGATTGTAATGCTTTCTTTATTTTGAAGCAGAACTTTAAACAATATATTAACTGTACAAAAATAAGTGTTCATATTATATATGGAAACCACTAAATATGACATACCTTTGTATATATCTATGTAATATTTTTTTGTAATTTTGTGTTGTACTTTAAGATTATGTACATTTGTTCCCATATGTATAAACAACTTGTAATTTTTACAGTGAAATTTATTTATTAGAATTTCAGCCTTTACTTCACACAAGTGACATCTCTTTTTTCAATTTTACGGAGTAGTTTCTTCTTCATCTTCTTTATTTTAGCAGTATTTGTAATCTGAAATCATATTTATTTGTTGTAATTTACAATTAACTTTTGAGGAATTGTGCACATGTGGAATACTTACAATTTGAACAACTTCAGATTTCTTTCTATTCTCCTCTTGACGTTCCAAGTTTTGTTTCCGTCTCAACTTCTTATCTTTTTTCTCTTGCTCAAACTGTTCTTTTCGAGCACGAGATATTTCTTTGATGTGTTTCAAAGAGGCTTTCAAAGCCAGTTTCTCATCAAAAGATGCACGCAAACCTCTAGTTTTCACTATAGATGAGGCTCTGAAAAAATTGGAATTTTCAATTCATGAAAGAAACTTGTAAATGTGATCAGTACAATACAATGGGTAATATTTTTTAAAGTTACCACAACCAATTTGAAATATAAATGTATTGTAGCCAAGTCAGTATTAAATAATTAAAAAACTTACAATTACAACACTACAAAAGTTATTATCATGATTCATTTTGTTGACTTTATATTTTGAAAGTTTAATTCTTGATACAATAATGTAAGTTTTGTGATGTGTTTTCTTATTTCATCCCTGGAAGTTGCATGTAGCAGACAATTTTTTTCTGTTAAAAGGTTTATATAAATTCAAATTCTGTTAATTATTTAAGTAATCATGTTTTAAAGTAAACTATTGACTTTTTAATTATATTTTTTTTTAGAAAACTGAAGAGACCTTTCATAGGGATGAAAATTTTTGTAGTATTATAATTTTTAATTTTAATTAACAATTTGGCTATGATAAAATTATATTGAAAATAATTTTTTTTAGGAAGGATGCCGGATTCTGAAAAACTTAAGGTTTATAATTGTGCACATTTTCTGTACCAATGTGAGTTAATGGGGTTCTGTGTGGTGATTGTTCAGCCAACCACCTATTGAGTCAGCAGGCTGCCTAGTGTTCATAAACTTCAATTGCTTATATTTTCGTATTTAATAGTATGCATGCAAAAATTCTTTCTTTACATGTATTAGAATCGTCAATAGCTGAATATGACATATTTTTTCACTTCACATCAAACTTTACAATTATTAAACACCGAAATATATGATCAATGTTTACTTAACAAGAATATTGAAATTGTCTGCAAAATTCTGAATATTGACGAGTTATTACAGGATCACCCGTGGCAATGGTTATTTTAGATTACACACAAAAAAAACATATGACCATCCTAAATTAGTGCACTATTGTAGCTTGTGTGTTGTTATCCACATGTATGGTCCAAGGAAGTACACAGTGGAGCATCAACATGTGTTTTAAGAAAGATATTAAAATGAAACCTTTTTTTATCGTTTTTCCATATCCTTCCAGATTTTGGTCTTCCTTTAATCACAGTTAATTCACTTTTGTCCACAGAACTTGTATTTGTTACATTTGTGGAGGTATCTGCAGAATTTTTCATCTTCGGTACTGCAGAACTATTTTATAACATAAAAAAAAGCAATTAATCTGGTAAAATAATAAAACGTTAACACACTAAGGCACTGTCAATAAGTCATAAGTGAACAACCACGGTGATTTTCAAGCGTCGCTACACACTTTCTCAGCAAAGAACATATCACCGCATTTGCCACAGATAGATAAACCAAAGTTGAATCTTAAGATGTACAAATTTCAAAGATGCTATTGTTTAAGCACCGTCCAGACCAAAGAGACATGTAAACATAATAGAGTGGCTATATCAGCGTTACAGCGCTCTGGGTGGCAGCAACAAACAACACTGACCGCCATTTTTTAGTCGGCCCACTTCACCGAAAACCCGATTTGTGTTATGCTACTGATGGTGAAAGTTTTGAAGTTTTTGTGTTTAAATAAATTGTTTGTTATTATAAATCATGCCAAGCGTGTTTTCAGCCTACAATTGTAATAATCGTAGTTCGAAAACACATGAAGTATCGTGTTTTAAGTAAGTATCAGCATAATAATAATTAGAAGAAAGATAGCCAAATACAGACAAAATAAGTGATAATATAAATACCACACAACGTTTCTGGGATCCTTGTCCCCTTTCCTCAGGTGCTAAGAAGAGCCCAGAGCGACTAACTGCACTCGTCATTTGACAACACTCAAAAACCTTTGGAGGTGCTGTTATGTCACTCTAGACTAGGAGCGGTTACATGTTGCAAATAGAATGACGAGGCTACACATTCAGTATGAGGCGCAGAAAGTGAAGGTAGCATTGGCTGCCCAGACACTAAGCAATTCTGTAGCAGAGGCCATGATTTTTTGTAGAGACTTGGGTTTGTTTGAATTTGTGAGGGCACGGTAAAGTTCATAAAAATGGTAGATAAAGCATTTGATTGGTTGAATTCGTGCAATGTTATGAACAAGGGTACAGAAACTCTTGTGTTTAGAGGTAATAGAGTGACAATATGCAACACAATAGAAAGATCTGTACAGTATTTTATGAATTTAAAGCTGTACGATGGGAGTTTAGTCAGGGAGGAAGATGGGTGTGTGTGGGATTGTTTTAGATCTTCTCAGTTTGAGGCAACTGGTAGAGAAGTGTGTGTGGAACGATTCTGCACTTCTCAAATTTATATTAATAAGGAGAATGAGCCAGGACCATTTAGAACTCTTCTTTTCTTGCATACCAAGATGTGGGGGGAAATACAGTTCAGAGAAGCATGTAGGAAATCTTTGATTACGCAGATAGAACCATCCAATAGTACGGGAGGAATTTTGGAGACACTGGTTGTACCAATTGAAAAAAATAATTTTAAATCTTGCACAGATCACAATTTTGATCATGATTCCATCCCTGAATATGAGAGAATAACATTATATTCAGAAAAAATGGTAGAATATATTTCAGGAAGTGTTGTAAGGATGGTGGTAAAGAAAACTAAAGTGTTTAGGTTGTTTAGAGGTTCTCCTTTCTCCTCGCTCTCAAAGAAAAACGGGATTGAATAAAATAAAGGACTTTAAAGAGAAGTTAATCAACCCGTGTAAAGACGTTGTGAAATTATTTACATTTACTGAAACAGTATTGAGGAATAATGAAACACACATAGGAAAGAAGAATTTGCTATTAAAATTGTGTGTGGAGGTATTCCGGATTTTGAGACATATACAAATTTTATTTTGTGAATTCGACCATTTAATAGATTTGGCCGTGGAAACTAACTACTCAATCTTACTAAAGGTTTTATTAAAACATTACTTTCATTGCAGAATTCGTCATATGTGTAAAGAAAAAGCAATGCATGAAAGAGGACGCATCATAAGGCAATTGTATACAAAACTGATATTATTTAAAGGTCAATAAATTTTTCTATGCCTTAAATGTGTTATATTTACTTAAACCTTAAAATATATTGTCCGTAGATATTTAGTTTTAGGTCATTTTTGCGACAGAGTTCAAGGCTAGCAGACGATGGGGAACGCCCACAAGACAGCATAAAACATGGCGGCTGAGTTTTCAATTTTCTTCAAATATGGCGGCGAATTGTCCAGTCTATGTTGTTTATATGTCTTTGGTCCAGACTACCGAGCAACGAGCCGAACATGAGTCGGTGCGCATGCGCTAGATGGACCAGGATTGCTCGCCGGCTGTTGGTTTTCTGACGAAACGTCCAAGGAAAGTTCGGCTCGTTGTCGGGGACCGAGCCGAATTGATTTCTTTGGCTTTTATGAAAGATCTTAGTTTATTCTATACTCTACGTTGGTCCGAATTGTTGCGTAACTTAAATAGAAATGGGAAATGAAAGTCAGTGGACGCAAGAATTCACACTGAAATTTATTCAAATAATGAGGGACAGCCCTGCTATATGGGATGTTTTTCAATGGATATTATTTCAGTTCATGAGCAAGCTTTCAGCCACTTCTAAACCATTCTCAAAAACTGTATATATATCGGTCAGGGTGCAAAAATTTTCATATAGGCCACACCTGTACTAATTTGAAGACAAAAAGAAGCATATTAGTAATATCAAACATAATTCGAAAACAAACATTGCACTTCTTCCAAAATCATGAAATCCGTAATTATTAAATTGATTTGGAAAATATTTCATTTCATGAGGCAATTTTTATCAACAAACATTCATTGATATTGTGGAGAACCCTTTTTATTTTTTTAAAAAAAGTATCACGTATGTTTTCGGAATCTTCAAAACGGCCTTAAAAGAAGCTGAAAGCTTGAAAATATCCAGTAATTACTCCCATGGATTTTATTAATTCAGATGTTATTGACTCCTGTTGCTGTATTTATGAGCCAAATCTAGCTTAGTTTTTTCAAAGTTTAGTTGTAGCAATGGGTCTCGTAATTGTTCAATATCATATTTAATTTCTAAGCATTTGTTTGGCAAAGATGTATGTGAAGCATGTCTTCAATATGATCGGCTGGTTTCTTGCGGTTCGTGTAACGCCATATTAGTTAAAGAAGAGCGAAAGACGTTTCAACCTTACGAACAAGAAATTTTAATATAATTTGAAAACTGCATGTAAATATATGTCTTAGAAGAACGTTATGCCTACTTACGGAATGCACATGTGAATTCTGGTTTTGATACACTTGTAGGTGTATGACTATGCATGTTAATGTATAAATCTGTAATATGTATAAAATAATTTAATATGGTATCTTTTTACGTGCTTTATAATTGTCAACGATATTTACGGCGAGTAAACGTGTGAAAATGTAAAGTGGGTGTATTAAATAAATAAAAAAAGTACGTATTATTAATCATAGACCGAAGCCATAACACAATTATATTATATAAATTTAATGAAAATCGTTTGTCTTACCCTCGAGCACATAATCCATTCCAGAAATTGACTTACAGTTTAATGACGTATAATTGAGTAGATCTGAAATATTTCTTCAAACTTCGTATACATAGAAATAGATGGGTTAAAGTACGCGCGGGGCAAAAGTATGCAGTTGATTTTAGCAACCAGCCTGCGTGTTTTTTTTTAGATCAGAATCAGTTGTGAAACGTGGCTGTTGCATTACTTTTTGTGGGAAAATGACGTAAAGTCCATTTTTAACAGTTTTGATGTGAAATATCTAACAATTTGTTTGAGCATTTTGTGAAACCAATCGTTTTGGTTGTTTGTTCTTTTTTTTTTAGGGCAACAGGCTACATGAGGGTGATCCACATTGGGCAACTCCCCTTTAATAGCATAGGAAGCGATTAGAAAGGGGGGATGCGGAAGGGTAGAAGAAGGTAGCCAAGGGTTACTAGGGCCCCCGGGCCATGGTTTAAGGATCCTACCCGGCATTCGCCGAAAGAAATGCAGGGAAAACCCTAGAAAAACCTGCATCGGGTAGGTCGGGCATTGGGTACTTGTCCCACGCCCTTCCGATAGCGGGAGAGGTGTTTGCTGTGGGGACGCAGCATTCCCTTCTCCGTACCTCGACCAGTTTAGGAGGCAGCTGGCCGACTATTCCAATGGGAATAGCGAACAACTCTTACCGTATGCCCAAGGTCTGCGACCCCGGAACATACACCTCTCAAAACAGGCCGAGGTGCCTCGGCTTGTGGGAACCTTAGTTCAAAAACGGAGAGGAAAAGGCATACCCAAAGGTAGCCCCTTCGTATCTCTCCTAAAAGGTTCTGCCTGCGAGAGAAAATCCCTCGCAGGTTACCTGCGAGAGAATCCTCTTGCAGGCTGTTGCTCGGGACACTATTTGGTTGTTTGTTCTACTCAAAATGCTGCATTTAACCTTTCGATTCATAAAAACAACTACAATGTTTTCGTAGTTAACTCACCTGTAGCACAATTAAACGACAACATAGCGAAATGGAGTAAAAGTTCGCATAGTCTTGAGGCGTGTAATTTTACTCCATTTCGCCAAATATTTGAATTTTATCTGATTCGCTTTTAAATTTGCTCAATTGCTACGAATCGACCAAGGGAAACGGAAAGAAGACCTTTCAGAACAGGCTCGTTCTTTCATGGATTCAAAAATGTCAATTCGACATGCTGCAAAAACGATTGGATTTACTGAAGCAGCATTATGAAAGTCATCAGCTAGGCAGATTTCGGCGAACATTTCCAAAGGTACAAGAAGATTCTATCTTTCAACACTGTATTGCACCGGAAAGACGTTATTTCGGTCGAACGCTTAAGTCATTAAGATACCATTAACACCATTCATCGTTTTTGAAATGAAACGAAACTTGCTGGAAGAAACTTCACTCCCTAGTTCATAGAATGATGGGTTTAAATAAAATTCAACTTGAACACAATTTTGATAATTTGTAGTCAATAAAGAGAAAATACACTCCGCCCCCCCCCCGCCCCCGCCAACTCTATTTACAATATGGACGAGACAGGTGTGCAAACACTTTCCAATATACTACCAAAAACACGTGGTCTAGATTGGGAAAAGAACAAGGGCAAATTGTGATTGTCGTGTGTTCAATGATTGCAGTAAGACAGCAGGTACCTCCGTTCCTTATTTTCGCACAAATGTGGCTTAATCCTTCCCTAATAAAAGACGTACCAACTGGTTGTGATATGGGTATCTCGGACAGAAGCACTGTTTTCATAAAATTACTTTAACATTTTTCAAAATTTGGAAATCCCACAACAATACTGTTGATACTGGAAAATCACGCCTCACATATCAGTGTTTTTTAAAATTTATTTGCATAGTTGCAATCTACTCTTATAATTCATAAATGAGTAATAAGTAAATCGTGTGACATAGTTATAACATGAGGGGAAAGTCATCGATTTATGTTATTCCCAAATGAAGGCGTTATGCCTGGTTGGACCGAGGAACGATATCATTGGGCCATTGTCGATTTAATCTTCATGTTGCGACTGGTTCTTGGGCTAGCTGATGTACGAGATCGTTTTCGTGATCAACGAGAGTGTGATGGTAGGCAGTTGCTAATCTTCTAATTTCGCCGGTTACATATGGAATCCTCACGCCTTCGTGAAGGGTTTGTTTACGTACCACGGAGCGTTTGTCTTAGACTGGAAACGCTGCAGGATATTATTGTTGGGCGGTTTTGAGCAACCCCACAGTTGAATGCCGAAAGTATAAATTGGCTCTATACAGGAGAAGTTTATTTTCTAGGGATGAATATGATTTCTTTCCAATTATTCCAGTCATTTCTTTGATTTTGAGGTCTAAATGTTAGCTTATGGTCTTTATATGAGTCTTCCAGGTGAGTCTCTGGTCGAGGTAAATTCCTAAGTATTTCACTTCTGATTTTACTGGTATAACTGTGTTGTTAATTAGGACTTTTGGGCATACATTTCGATTGTTGGTAAACGTGACTTGTGTGGGTTTGTCGTTATTTATGAAAATTCTACACTTGCTAAACCAGTTCCCGAGGAGGTCAAGATGATTCTGAAGATTTTCAGCTGCCTCGCTGACAGATAATACAGCTGTATCGTCGGCAAAGTTGACTGGTTGGAACATCAGAGGTGAATACTAGGTACAAGCATGGTGGAAATATAATGGTGAAGCTGTGCGCAGATCCACGTCACGCATTCTCTGCGCGTTGTTTGTGAGTAAAACTACTGCCAGAATGTACCACTTATGTCTATGGGTGAAATACAATGCAGAAGGATGTTTATTTTCCCCACACGTACCTCGTTTGTATAAAAAAAATCCAGCTCGTCCTGATTTAAACAGCGGGGTTAGAAAGTATTCTATTTTGTCTTTCTCTTCTAAGCCTATGTAAAGATTTTCTAAAGATTTGTTGCATATTAGTATTTTCTTTCTGGAACTGAATTCGACCGTTGTGAGAACCAACTCGTGCTCTTTATGACAGATTGCACTAAAGACATTGGCTTTCAAAATCTATTGATCCTAAGATACTTTACCAAATTTACTGAGCGTATCTGAAAAGGTTTGATTTATTTAATTCAGAAAGTAAATTTTGAGTTTCATGCCAGTTCAATTTAACGAAAAATCCTGTCATTTCAAAAACTCTATTGCCTTCGGCAATTTGATTATAAAGAAGTAGTGCAGCAAGTTAAAATTTTTGATGTTCTCTTCCTCTAACATCTAAATTGTACCTTGAAATCCTGAATGTAATTTTCACATCAGATATTGAAATTGAAACGTTTTATGTATTTTTATCGGGTCCATTCAGATTGATTGTGTTTCTCCCGATGTTGTTTGTGTATAATTTAAACCAATTTCGACATGAGCGGGGAACACCCTTAGCGGTGGGGGTGGAGATGCGTTACAAAAAATAACAGAGATTGGAGTTGAATCCGGCGTTATGGACGAGACTGAGTTTAATTATGACATTCAACTTGCCGGTTAAGTTGCACTTCAACCCCTAGGAGTAGGGTGGAAGAAGAAAACAATGTTCCGCGTCCAATCTAAAACACGTGTAGCAATTTCGACCAAATTTTGTACACATGTTCTTTTTAAACCGGAAACAAACTCTGTGGTATTAAGACACGTCTAACAACCCAGAGGGCGAGGGTGGAAGTGAGTGGAGATTTTGAAACATGCATA
Organism: Zhengitettix transpicula; assembly: GCA_037074705.1. Classification (NCBI taxonomy): domain Eukaryota; kingdom Metazoa; phylum Arthropoda; class Insecta; order Orthoptera; family Tetrigidae; genus Zhengitettix; species Zhengitettix transpicula. Next base: position 178,196,910 of record CM073591.1, on the reverse strand, counting down.
AAATGCCAATATTCGTGTCGAGTAAATTTTATTCGGGGTCAATGAGATTGACACTGTTCTCCCGATGTTATCACACTCTCAACGGATCTTAAGGTACTAAGAGAATTCATTGTATTTGGAGACGGGAGTATTAATGCTTCTCTAAAGGCACCGGGGGACGGGTGCTGATGAAATTAGCATTCACTCTGCATAGGTAGGTTAAAACACTTCTTGACTAAAGATCGTAGAATTAAAGACTCTATCGGTTTTATATAAATAAGTACACTTACAACGCCGGGCACCCGACAGTCAATTATTATATTGAGAGACGAAAGACGGGGTCAAAGAGATTGATAGTAGGCTACCGATTTTGTTTTATTATAATTTCAACCCCTTTCGGCATGGGAGGGAACCAGCTTTAGGGTTATGTATGAATGACGCAACATAAAAATACCGCAAAAACAATCGAGATTGGAGTCTAAACCGGGTTTATGGGGGTCGCTGAATATAATTATGAGTACCCGGGCACCCAGCTAGTAATATAATAAAAACATAAAACAGTTCGGCATATTTTATAAAGTAATATTTCTTAATTTTTCATTTGCAAAAACATACATTATATAGTCATAATTTAGTGTTTTGTCATCGTCTTTTTGAATTGATTCTATAGACATGTTTGATCATCGCTTTTGTCTAACAGAAAGTTGTTACAGGCATTGTTATGAAAATACTTCATGTTATGTCTAGATTTGAATACCTGTTGTGCTAAGAGAATTCGCTTTTTTTTCATGAAGAAAGTGTCCATTTGCCCTAAATTTTCAAAAACTACTAGGGCTTGATATTTGAATCTCTCAATTTCACATACCAATTTTGGACCATCTAAGACGCTATTATATTTCTATTCTAGGTCTGTTGAACATCGTTTAGTGGCATGATTTTTAAAGTTTCAGACATTTATTTGTTACTAGCTGGGTGCCCGGCGTTGCCCGAGATGTCATTTATCTATAACCATAGATAAGACTCCAATTTTGGTTACTTTTGAGCTATTTTTATGTAAAGCTCCTCGAACCCTATCCCTAAATGTGCTCACCTCCCATGCCGAAGGGGGATGAAGTCATTGACTAAATATATCGGCCGTTTTTACATGTTAGAAGATGACCACCCCACAAATATGCGATAATGAAAAAGAATGTATTCCACGCAAGAATCGGCCGATTACATTGTCAGAAAATTTATTCCCCCGCCCAACACCTCCCAAACCCGTCGCTTAACCAAGGTTGTCACAATTCGATTCAGCGACATTCATAGTCTCTGAATTGATTCAAATCTCGGTTGTTTTTGCGGGTTTTTATTTAACGTACCTGCACCCCACCCCTAAGCTTGCTCCCCTCACAGGGGTTAAATTATACACAAACAACATCGGGATAAATACTATCAAAGTAACTAACCCCAGGAAATAATTATCGCAAATATCGACCGTTTAAAATGTTGGAAAATTTTAACCCCCGACCACTCCCGCTTCGGGGACTTAAACGGTCAAGTTTAATGTCATAATTAAACTCAGTGACAATCCTGATAGTTTCTGGTTTATTTTTATCTAATGCTACTTCCACGCCAACCCTTAAGGGTGCACCCTTCCGAGTCCGAAAGGGGTTGAAATTATACACAGAGAACATTTAGAGAAATTTTATTAATCTAATTCATCCCGAAAAATATTTAATCGATGCAAAAACAGCCGGTCAACTCATCCTAACCCAGCCGATACCCGCGCGTTGTCAAGATTGTCATAAATAAATTCAGCGACTTCCATTACCTTCGATTTGACTCGAATCTTGGTTGTTTTCCCGTTATTTTCAAGGAAATCCCCTCCACCCCCACCCCTATTATGCCTACAAACAACATAGGTAGAAATACTATCAACGTGAATGGTCCCTGCATTTATTTATTCCACGCTAATATCGATGATTTAACATGTTAGAAATTCTCCATCCCATCCACTACCGCCCCTTGGGGCTAAATGGCCAATTTGATGCTATAATTGAACTGGGCGACATCCATAACCTTGGATTTGACACCAATCTCGGTTGTATTCGCGTTATTTTATTGCAGCGTTCCTCCACCCAACACCTAAAAGTGCTCTACTGATAAGCCCGAAAGGGGTTGAAGTTATAATCTCTGTAAATGTAGAGAAATCTCATTGATCCGGAAAAATATTTAGTTGCAAAGCTGATTAACATGTTTGACAATTTCCACTCCCGACCGCATCCGTCCCTGGGAGGTTAATTGCTAGTTTATAGCATAATTAAACTCAGCGTTATCCATAACTTTGCTTTTGACTCCAGTCTCGTTTTTATTCGAGTTATTTTTTTGTAATATTCCTCCACCCCCACCCCTACAACTCAGCTTTCCCATGCCGTAAAATGTTTGAAATTTTACTCAAATACATTGTTACAAACACTATTAATCACTTTTACCCGGAAAATATTTATCTAACTGAGTTAGCATGTATGAAGAATTTGATCCACCAGAATAGATTTGTATTCTCCACCCCAAACGCTAGGGGTGCTCTTTCCCCAGGGTGTAGAGGATGAAAATTATATTCAGATATCATCAGTGAAAAGACTATAAATATCTTTGACCCCTAAAAATATTTATCCGACTGAAATATCGACTGTTTTAGCATGTTTAAATATTTCCACCCCCGTCCACCCCCGCTTCTGGGGTTGGTAGACGTGGCTCACCCCGACAGTGTTGTTTTCCTGGTCGCAAAGAACCCGTGTACGAAATTTAGTGAAATTTGCTCCAGCGGTATAGATTTGTATTCTCCACCCCAAACGCTAGGGGTGCTCTTTTCCCGTACCTTTACGCCACCCCTAAGCTTGCCCCCCTCACAGGCGTTAAATTATACACAAACAACATAGGTATAAATACTTTTAAAGTAATTAACCCCAGGAAATAATTATCGCAAATATCGACCGTTTAACATGTTTGAAATTTTTCACCCCCGACCACTCCCGCTTCGGGGACTTAAACGGTCAAGTTTAATGTCATAATTAAACTCAGTGAAAATCCTGATAGTTTCTGGTTTCTTTTTATGTAATGCTACTTCCACGCCAACCCTTAAGGGTGCACCCTTCCGAGTCCGAAAGGGGTTGAAATTATACACAGAGAATATGTAGGGAAATTTTATTAATCTAATTCATCCCGAAATATATTTAATTGACGAAAAAACAGCCGGTCAACTCATCCCAACCCAGCCGATACCCGCGCGTTGTCCAGATTGTCATAAATAAATTCAGGGACATCCATGACCTTCGATTTGACTCGAATCTCGGTTGTTTTCCCGTTATTTTCAAGGAAATCCCCTCCAGCCCCACCCCTATCATGCCTACAAACAACATCGGTAGAAATACTATCAACGTCAATGATCCCGGCATTTATTTATTCCACGCTAATATCGATGATTTAACATGTTAGAAAATTTCCATCCCATCCACTCCCGCCCCTTGGGGCTAAATGGTCAATTTGATGCTATAATTGAACTGGATGACATCCATAACCTTGGATTTCACTCCAATCTCGGTTGTATTCGCGTTATTTTATTGCAGCGTTCCTCCACCCAACACCTAAAAGTGCTCTACTGATAATCCCGACCCGCTTCTGGGGGTGGTAAACGCCTCTCACCCCAATAGTCGGTAGAAACACTATTAAAATCTGTGACCCCTAAAATCGACTGTTTTAGCATGTTCAAATATTTACACCCCCCCCCCCCCCCGCTTCTGGGGGCCACTAATGTCTAAAGGGATTTATATTTTCAACAACATCCGTTGAAATAGTATTCACGTAATTCTCCTCCAAGAACGCGCAAGAACTGACTATTTATCTTCCCTTCCAACCCCCACCCTTTCGGGTTAAATGGAAAATTAAAAATATTTATCCGAAGTAAACTCACTGACATCTATAACCTTCGATTTGACTCCAAACTCGGTTGTATTCGCGTTATTTTTCTGTAAAGCAACTCCACCCCAAACCCTAAGGGTGCCCTTTTCCCAGGGCGTAGGAGATGAATATTATATTCAGATAACATCGGTAGAAACACAATCAATATCTTTGACCCCGAAAATATTTATCCAAATCTAATACCTGCTGTTTTAGCATGTTTAAGTATTTTAATCCCCGTCCACCCCCGCTTCTGGGGTTGGTAGACGCGTCTCACCCCAACAGTGTTGTTTTCCTGGTCGCAAAGAACACGTGTACGAAATTTGGTGAAATTTGATCCACCGGTATAGATTTGTATTCTCCACCCCAAACCCTAAGGGTGCCCTTTTCCCAGGGTGTAGGGGATTAAAATTATATTCAGAAAACATCGGTAGAAACACCATCAATATCTTGGACCCGTAAAAATTATTATCCGACTAAAATATCGGCTGTTTTAGCATGTTTAAATATTTCAACCCCCGTGCAACCCCTCTTCTGGTGGTGGTAGACATGTTTCACCCCGACAGTGTTTGTTTCCTGGTCGTAAAGAACACGTGTACGAAATTTGGTGAAATTTGCTCTAACGGTGTAGATTTGTATAACGAACATACAAATATACAATCATACAAACATACAAACAAACATACATACACTCTTTTTTATTTATAAGACTAGCTGGGTGCCCGGCGTTGCCCGAGATGTCATTTATCTATAACCATCCATAAGACTCCAATTTTGGTTACTTTTGCGCTATTTTTATGTAAAGCTTCTCGAACCCTATCCCTAAATGTGCTAACCTCCCATGCCGAAGGGGGATGAAGTCATTGACTAAATATATCGGCCGTTTTTACATGTTAGAAGATGACCACCCCCACAAATGTGGGATAATGAAAAAGAATGTATTCCACGCAAAAATCGGCCGATTACATTGTCTGAAAATTTATTCCCCCGCCCAACACCTCCTAAACCCGTCGCGTTACCCAGGTTGTCACAATTAGATTCAGCGACATTCATAGTCTCGGAATTGATTCGAATCTCGGTTGTTTTTGCGGGATTTTATTTAACGTACCTCCACGCTACCCCTAAGCTTGCTCCCCTCACAGGGGTTAAATTATACAAAAACAACATCGGTATAAATACTTTCAAAGTAATTAACCCCAGGAAATAATTATCGCAAATATCGACCGTTTAACATGTTTGAAATTTTTCACCCTCGACCACTCCCGCTTCGGGGACTTAAACGGTCAAGTTTAATGTCATAATTAAACTCAGTGACAATCCTGATAGTTTCTGGTTTATTTTTATCTAATGCTACTTCCACGCCAACTCTTAAGGGTGCACCCTTCCGAGTCCGAAAGGGGTTGAAATTATACACAGAGAACATGTAGGGAAATTTTATTAATCTAATTCATCCCGAAATATATTTAATCGACGCAAAAAACAGCCGGTAACTCTTCCCAACCCATCCGATACCCAAGCGTTGTCCAGATTGTCATAAATAAATTCAGGGACATCCATGACCTTCGATTTGACTCGAATCTCGGTTGTTTTCCCGTTATTTTCAAGGAAATTAATTAAACTCAGTGACAATCCCGATAGTTTCTGGTTTCTTTTTATGTAATGCTACTTCACGCCCACCCTTAAATGTGCACCCTTATGAGTCCGAAAGGGGTTGAAATTATACACAGAGAACATGTAGGGAAATTTTATTAATGTAATTTATCCCGAAAAATATTTAATCGACGCAAAACACAGCCGGTCAACTCATCCCAACCCAGCCGATACCCGCGCGTTGTCCAGATTGTCATAAATAAATTCAGGGACATCCATTACCTTCGATTTGACTCGAATCTCGGTTGTTTTCCCGTTATTTTCAAGGAAATCCCCTCCAGCCCCACCCCTATCATGCCAACAAACAACATCGGTAGAAATACTATCAACGTCAATGGTCCCGGCATTTATTTATTCCACGCTAATATCGATGATTTAATATGTTAGTAAATTTCCATCCCATCCACTCCCGCCTCTCGGGGCTAAATGGGCAATTTGATGCTATAATTGAACTGGACAACATCCATAACCTTTGATTTTACTCCAATCTCGGTTCTATTCGCGTTATTTTATTGCAGCGTTCCTCCACCCAACACCTAAAAGTGCTCTACTGATAATCCCGACCCGCTTCTGGGGATGGTAGACGCGTCTCACCCCAACAGTCGTTAGAAACACTATCAATATCTGTGAACCATAAAAATATTTATCCGACTGAATTATCGACTGTTTTAGCATGTTTAAATATTTCAACTCCCGTCCGCCCCCGATTCTGGAGGTGGTAGACGCGTCTCACCCCGACAGTGTTTGTTTCCTGGTCGCAAAGATCACGTGTACGAAATTTGGTGAAATTTGATCCACCGGTATAGATTTGTATTCTCCACCCCAAACGCTAGGGGTGCTCTTTCCCCAGGGTGTAGAGGTTGAAAATTATATTCAGTTATCATCAGTGGAAACACTATAAATATCTTTGACCCCTAAAAATATTTGTCCGACTGAAATATCGACTGTTTTAGCATGTTTAAATATTTCCACCCCCGTCCAACCCCGCTTCTGGGGGTGGTAGACGCGTCTCACCCCGATAGTGTTTGTTTCCTGGTCGCAAAGAACACGTGTACGAAATTTGGTTAAATTTTCTCCAGCGGTGGAACATACAAATATACAAACATACAAACATACATACATACATACACTCATTATTTATAAAATTAAACGTCGTTATTAATAAAAACAACATCGGTTAAAATAGTATGAACAACACCACCCCTAAATCTTCTACTTTCCCGTGGTGGAAAGGATTGAATTTCTACTCATATCACATCGGTAGAAACACTATAAATCTAGTTTACCCATAAACACATAACATTTTGGCAGTTTTAGAATAATAGACAATTCTCACCCCCAGCCCTAAGCAAGCTCACCACTAATGTCTAAAGGGATTTATCTATTTAACAACATCCGTTGAAATACTATTCACGTAATTCTCCTCCAAGAACGCGCAAGAACTGACTATTTATCTCCCGTTCCAAACCCCACCCTTTCGGGTTAAATCGGCAACTAAAATTATTTATCCGGAGTAAACTCACTGACATCCATAACCTTAGATTTGACTTCAAACTCGGTTGTATTCGCGTTATTTTTCAGTAAAGCAACTCCACCCCAAACCCTAAGGGTGTCCTTTTCCCAGGGCGTAGGAGATGAATATTATATTCAGATAACATCGGTAGAAACACAATCAATATCTTTGACCCCGAAAATATTTATCCAAATCTAATACCTGCTGTTTTAGCATGTTTAAGTATTTTAACCCCCGCCCACCCCCGCTTCTGGGGGTGGTAGACGCGTCTCACCCCGACGGTGTTTGTTTCCTGGTCGTAAAGAACACGTGTACGAAATTTGGTGAAATTTGCTCCAGCGGTAAAGATTTGTATTCTCCACCCAAAACGCTAGGGGTGCTCTTTCCCCAGGGTGTAGAGGTTGAAAATTATATTCAGATATCATCAGTGGAAAGACTATAAATATCTTTGACCCCTAAAAATATTTATCCGACTGAAATATCGACTGTTTTAGCATGTTCAAATATTTCCAACCCCGTCCACCCCGCTTCTGGGGCTGGTAGGCGCGTCTCACCCCGGCAGTGTTGTTTTCCTGGTCGCAAAGAACCCGTGTACGAAATTTGGTGAAATTTGCTCCAGCGGTGTCGATTTGTACTCTCCACCACAAACGCTACGGGTGCTCTTTCCCCAGGGTGTAGGGGATGAAAATTATATTCAGAAAACATCTGTAGAAACACCATCAATATCTTGGACCCCTAAAAATTATTATCCGACTAAAATATCGGCTGTTTTAGCATGTTTAAGTATTTTAACACCCGTCCACCCCCGCTTCTGGGGGTGGTAGACGCGTCTCACCCCGACGGTGTTTGTTTCCTGGTCGTAAAGAACACGTGTACGAAATTTGGTGAAATTTGCTCTACCGGTGTAGATTTGTATAACGAACATACAAATATACAAACAAACAAACATACAAACAAACATACATACACTCTTTTTTATTTATAAGATAAGATTACTAATTAATTTTTATTCATGGCAAACGAATCATCAGTAGCATTCTCACCAGATTTAATTTTTATTTGCACCTCCTCTTTTCTGGAACGTAGGTTTTCGACTCAACTTTTTGCTGAATTGTGAAGCGAATGGAAAAAATCATTACTGTACTGTTGAATTTAATTTCTTATAGCATTTATCATTTTCGCTGAATTTTAGACTGTGGTTTTTCTTTCTTGTAAATGTAAATTTACGTTATATATCTTTTCTAATATTGCATTCCAAAATATTATTAGAGTAACAAATTCAAATTTTGTTAATAACTTTACAAATTTCGAGCATTTGTTACAGAGTTTACTGTAACTTGTCTTTATCTATCACTCATTTCATAAGTAGTTCGAAAAGCTTATTTTGATCTTATCTTATATTTCTACTATTTAAACCGCGTAATATTAATTTGTTTTCTGGTGTCACAATAAATTATTTGAAGGTTTTTTTACATTGCTATATTTACGTGATCATTGGAGTGCTCAAAGTTAACAATTCTGTTCCTGGTGGGGAGTGGCAGGAGTGCTACCAAATGAAATAGAAAAAAATATTTTGAGTTTTGAATATTTGAAATAATATTGTCTAATTTTAGAAGCAACTTTATTAATTACATCATTTTGTATTGTAGGAGGTAAATAATTGACTTGATTTTTCTTATGACTTACCATGTGCTGCGTTGTAATAGGATCGTAATGACGAATTAATTCTATGGTGTTCAGAAATTTTCCACATTCGGGATGACCATTTTTTTTTCACAAGTTCCTCTTTAACCGTTATTATTTTTTAAGCAGTGCAGAATGATATCCAAAAGAGCTTTAAAAATATTCCATCACTTTTCTTTTGCTTTTAAAATTACTTCTTGTAATTGATCATCTATAAAACCACCTTTCTTAATTTTTTATTCGAAAATTTTCCATTCGACATAAATTCTAATCAATATTCAATGGAAAACGCCAAAATACCAGTATTTAGAATGTGTCACCTTGCTAGTTCTACAATATGCTTTTTCTGGATATTTAAAGGATAAATTTTATCCATAACCTTCTGTCAACTCTAGTTAAACTCCACAGAACAGCACACCAATATTAAACAAAATGTTAGCAGTTATCTTTTAATATTGTGTAATTTCAATATATTTTTATTGTAATAATCTCAGGAGTTTAATATTTTCTTCAGAAGTGGGAGTTCCGTTGTTACTTTCAACATGAGTTTCATATTTATGTTCTTGCTTTTCCGAATTTTAGATATTTCTAGTTTGTAATTTTAGCTAAAATACTCCATAAATATTCTTCTGAAACAAGTAGAAATATCCAACACTTCACAAGGCACTCTTCTGCTCATAGTCTGCAAGAACATGTTCTGTTGTCAGGAAGTTATATCCCACGACAAAATGTTTCAATACAGATTTCATTTTCATATTCTGACGAAGGGGAAGAATTTAAGGGCGGAATTTGTACCAAGTCCCTACTTACAGAATTTTATAGCGTAATAGATTTAAAATGTGTTTAGTGAATGCTTAAAAATTAAACGTAACAACAATTTACGTTTTGTGGTATCTTGATAATTAAATTTTTCATATAATCATTCTATTATAACCAGATTTGTATCGATAATTATCGACATAATATAGTCTGCATTTGTTACGCTACAGCTGGCCAAAATTATCTTTAGTTTGAATGTGTTAAACTAATATCAATAAATTTTCCGCATTTTTAAGTCAGCATAAGGGGCTGTATTTTAAATTGTTTGTTTTTTCTTTCCTGAAGGAAAATGGGTGACACTAGCAAACAGTAAGCAATTTAATTTAATCTGTAATTCAATTTTCACGTTTATATTAAACTGCCGCTCATGTTGAGGGAATTTATGATGCATTTCAGATATGGCCTCATCATGCCAAAGAAAAGTAATCAAGTTTCTCTACAACCTCGTCTTTCAGCATTTGACGACAACAGTGACTCGGGAGATGAAGGTGGTGGGGATTGGGTCAAGAAAGCTCTAAAGGTCTGTATTAAAACGACTACAGAATTTGTTAAAGCACGATTATTGCAATATGAACATAATTTTATCTTCTGTTAATCAATTATTCTATTGACTTCTTACTATTCAGATTATTATGTATGTTTCATATTTGTAATTTAAGAACGTAATAGTCTCATTTTAATTTGATTGTACTATATAAGATAATTAACATTATGTATTTTCAGTGGCTCATCATGCTTACCATCTTGATAGGATCAGAATTAGTTTGCTATGTTAATTAGGTACAATAAATATCTCAAGACAAAGGATACTTCAAATTTCTATATATTAATTTAGATTACCGATCAATTTTAAGTCATTCATGTAGATTCTTTTTTAATCTATTAGTAATTGAATCCTTTATGCTGTTGATGTTTATTGTAATCTTGACAGTAAAATTCATATAAAGCAAAGTTTCAATTGTCCGATTTGAGTACCATTAATACTCCAGGTTTTTCTCTGTAACTAGTATTGCTTTGATCTTTATAATTTCTTTTAAAAAAACCTATTTTTAAATGTAATTCTTGTTATTTCATATGCATCTTTTTTACTTTAATATGAATACTTTATAATATTTAATGGACATGCATTTTGTGTCTCATAAACATTAATGCATTCATATATTAATTGTAATTATTGGACAGATTTTCACAGTGTTTTGAACATTAATGTGAAGATTGTTGATAAGTACAAAACTAAGTACATAATGTAATATTTTGACAGAAAGAATCAAACAAGGGTGTTCAGAAGAAGCAAACAAAATTAGAGATTCAAAAAGCTCTTGCTGTTGACCCAACGGTTTATCAATATGATGAAGTCTATGATGAAATTGAACAGAAAAAGGCTGAAGGTCGGAAAGCAAAGAATGATGAGAAAAAGGTAATATTATCCGCTTTAGATTATCAATAGACAAAATTTATTAGAAGTTACACAAGATCATGTCACTGATAGCCCACATTTTTGGAAGAAAATATTAATATTTGTAGAATTTTAATTCATTCATTCAAATATCACTATTTCCAATTTTTATTATCAATTGTGTGACCAATTTGATTTGAAAAAAATTTGAGTCTGATTCAAAATTAATAATAAGAAAGATAGCCAAATACTGACAAAAGAAGTGATATAATATAAATACCACACAACATTTGTGGAAGCCCTATCCCTTTCTGCACCTGAAGAAAGGTACAAGGCTTCCAGAAATGTGTGGTATTTATATTATCACTTCTTTTGCCTGTATTTGGCTATCTTTCTTATTATCAATTTGATTTAAGCTTACTGTTCACATTTCAACTTTACATAATATATATTTTTTAAAAATTACCATTATTAACATATTTGAAACCCAAAAATATCTGCTTTGTCATTTAAGTGTGTTGCATTCAAGTGCAACTGATTTCATAGTTCTGGTCATTTTTGAGTAAGACTTGTGTCTTACAAATGGAGCATAATTTAAGTTATATCAACTAGGCCAAATTATAATACTTCCAAACAATAGGACTGTTTCGTCCAACTTGTAGTCTTCTGCCAACTGGAAAAATATAAATAAATACTGTTTGTTCCATTCTCTTTCTAAATTTACTACCAGTGAAAAGCCATTAAATAACTGGATTTAAATTTTATTTGAGTTGTAGTGGTATTGAATATAACCTGATATTACAGTGTGAGTCCAATTTTGAGTGCCATATGTCATATTTTTTGTTCTTAACTGTATTATTGATTTTTTATCATTAAAATATTTCAGCCTCGATATATTCACTCTTTGTTGCGCCAAGCAGAACGTAGAAAAAAGGAACAAGAACGCAGATTTGAACGAGATGTACAACGAGAACGGGAAGCAGAAGCTGGCCAATTTGAGGACAAAGAGTCATTTGTAACATCTGCATATCGAAATAAATTGGAAGAATTTCGTAAAATGGATGAATTAGAGCACCAACAAGATCAACTAGAGGGTATTCAAGGATTTTATTTTAGTAAAAGCTTAAAAAATCATTTAACAGTTGCTCATATAAATTTTATTTTAATGTCACTATATTAAAATTCAGTATTGTGGTAATGTTGTTTAATGAGACTCTCAATTGTATATAGAATTACTTTAATTTATTTTTAAATTCTTTATTATAGAATTATTTGCATTTAGTAACAGAAAATTTATTATATTTACAAATTAATTTTGCCAACATATTAAACAATCCATCCACATTTACAAAGCGCACACTGTAAAATAAGCAATATCTCGGGGCTCAATACAAAATAAACTAGCATGAAAATAACAATTGAATTTTTTTAGAAATGTATTAAGAGAGAACTGCAGGATTTCCTTACATAAACTTCAGCTAGTATCATCAGGAGATGGCAGTCGGTGTCCGTTCTTTTGTTTCCTACAACAAGTCCTCGTTCAGAACATATTTGAAGTCCATTTTTTGCCATAATTGATTTCCTCTTCCCCAATTGTCTGTTCAGTTTTAGTTAAACAGCTTCCTTTGCAGTTTCCTTGCAAACTGCCCACATTCAGAGTTTATTTGATCTGAAGCTCAATAAAAACCATTTGGATGAATATAACAGCATATTTTGTCTGCATAATATTTTGAAGGCTCCATCATATAAGCCAACACTATAACTAGACGCAACTTGCTTAACTCAATCTCCTCTCTCCCATCATCCAGTCAGTTTTAGACAAATAGCTTCCTCTGCCATCTCCACACCTGCGCTGACCATTATCAACTTCTCCCTGCTTGGTTGAGACAAAAAAAACCTGTCCCTCCCAAGGATCTGCTTGCCGGTGCTATGCTTTGTTCACAAATTCTTGTTCCATTTGTAGGCGCTTTATATTTGTTAAGGCCAATATGGAAATTTATCATCCAAAAATTACAAATGAGGTACACCATCACACCACAGTATTTTAAATAGAAGCTTTTGACATATTTATGTCATATGCATCTGTAATAATAATATAAAAAGTTATTTGGCCATAATATATGGGTGATCTTTTGTGGAAGTAAGTGAATCAAGTTTACAGTCTGGCCTGCTGTCAGGGTGTTATCATTTTAAATTAATTTGTTAAGTAACTGATTAATTTGCTTTAACCTTTCTCATTTTGAAACTATTTTTATGAGAGATGTAGTTTCAATATATTGATATTAGGTTCTCTTTAGACATCTGAAGTAATCAGGATGCTTATATATCAATGGTATATCAGTACACAAAATTTAATGTATATTGTAATAGGTTGTTACTCAAGTTCAATATTAATGCAAGATTTTGTTTTATGTTCAATTCTGCAAATCTTTAATCAAATATGACATGTAAAACTTATACTATACTGTGTGTGTTTAGACAATAACTACAGCATTTCATTAGCAGTATTATGCTTTTATTAAAGTATGAATTTCTTTGTGCAGCACTAAAATTTTCATTAAAATTTGAATAAACATGACAATACAATATATTCTAGATATGCAGATACTAACATGTTATTAATATTTTATAGGCTAGTAAAACATTACTTAAGATAATTTCACAGAATCTAGATATGTGATTTTTTATAACTTTATAGTTCAAAATCTTGTTGCATACACACACACTTTTGTATAATTTTAACTAATCATTTTCAGCACTGACAGATGTTTCAAAGCAAGAAGATTTGAGTGGCTTTTACAGGCACCTTTATCGCCAAACTGTGAGTGCTGATGAACCTTCCAGGCGGCAATCTTTTGAAGAAAAACAATTGATTAAACTCGAATCAGTTGAAAACAATCAAGATACTGATTTGACAAAGGCACCTTTGGAGTTGTGTGATAATAGTGCCAGTAAAAATAAAAGTACTGTAAGTGGGAAAAATAATGAAAATTTAAATAGACAATATCGTAAGAGACGGGCTTCTTCATCTGAACATGATGAACAATCAACTGTTCAAACAAAGAAGATTGTAAATGCACCAAATGCTGATGATGATTCTGGAGGATCAAGCTCAGATAGCAGTTCTTCTGGAAGCAGCAGTTCTAGTGAGAGTGAAGACAATGGCAATGAAGTTGGAGTAATAACTGCTGATGCACACAGTGGACCAGAAGCATCTATTAAAAAAGAAGTCGAATTAAAAAAATTGGAACCAGAGTTACCTGTTGTTGATACAGTTGTTGTAAAAAGAAATATATGGGAAAAGAGAACAGTTGGTTCTCTGTTTGATGCAGCTCTTGAACGATACTATTCACGAAAAGCATCAAGACTGTCATCTGTTGCATAAAGTTACATTTAGAATATTTTTGACATTATTATTTAAACTTTTCTTTTTGAAAGTTTAAAGAAAATCACTTCAATTTTCTGGTTTTATATTGTTAAATACAGTGGCATGCTAAACCATTAAAATGTTATAGGAGACATTTGTTATGCTTCTTATCCAAGGCTTGAATACTTTATTTTTAAGCAATGTTGCTGGAATTAGATACAAGAATTGTTTGATAATTTAATTAAATATATTTTTCGAATTGAAATTAATATGTCTGTGTTAAAAGTATACTAATTGGATAAATAAATAGCCAAATAACAGACAAATAAAATTATAATATAAATACCACTGTTATTTGACTATTTATCCATGTAATTAAATATATTTTTGTATAGTAGAATTCGGTGTTCGTATAAAAATAACTGTTCGTTTTTTATCAGTTTTATGTCATTTCTTGGTTGTTCAATTAAAATTAGTACTTGCAATTTTTTAGAGATTTTTTGTCCTTTGACGTGAAAGATTACATGAATATTATTTTATATTACCCAGTATACAAAATGTTCTATTCAAATAATATATTTTACCTTTGATGACTAAGGATATATTATGTTTTTTGTGTGTCTTTAATTTGGAATTGTTGCAGTGATCCCAAGAAAGAATACATTTTTTTATTTCTCGTAAACAATTTTTGGGTCCAATTTTTGTACATATATATGATATGAAATTTTTAAGTAATAGTTGGTAAATGTTATTTTCAATTGAAGTGTCTTAACTTATGGCACAGTTTTTTTTTTGTTTGTTCCTAGAATATACTTAATTTTTATGTGTCCAGATTACAACATTAATATTTATTGAGACAACAAACATTTAATTAAAAATGTTTTTAGCTCACTTAGAATTTTATTTACTCTTAAAATTGTATTGGCTTGAAATTTACTTTTAATGGATCTGGTTATCTTTCAGGGAAATTGCCCACAGAAGTTTAAATTCTCATGATTTTCTATTCTGTAATTTGTTGCTGTTTATTAATTTTATGAATAAAAGTCCTGTTTATTGGTGATTTAAAAAACTGTTGGACAAAATTGGAAAAAAAAATCTTCTCTCAATATTACAGTGTGTGTATTAGTTACAATATTTCATTTATTATCATTCGGGGAAATCACTTCATTTATAAAGTAATTTTTATGCAGGTTATCTGCTATAGTACCATTTAAATATGATGAGGGTTGTAAAGGTCAAATTATAACCCTTAATTTAACATAGTTGCTCAATTGGGCAATACACTCATAAAATATTACGATGCGGAATTAATTGGCTATATATTTTACGTAAATGGTTCTAGTATTTCATTGTTCATTGATTATTGCATTAACTGTTAATGTTATTTATTTTTAAATTTCAAAAGTTATATTCAGTTTCAGGTACTATAGTTTCTTAAATCCATTATTTAGCATGTCATATTCATAATACCAGGTACCAAACTGATGTAATAAGTGGATAATGATTGAAATGGTATTTTATCACATACAAAATTCAATGGTTGTAATAAGTGGTTTTGAAGTAAAGTGAATTAAGAAAAAAAACATACTGGTAACTATTGTTGTGCACATTAGCATTTTCCTTTTCATTCATCAATATTTAATGTGTTTATATTTTATTTTTATACTTTGAAAGATGTAATCATAGATTCTGATGCTTTCCAAGGATGAATGGATGCAGTTAATGAATTAACCTCCCAATTTATGTGACTTATATTGTCATGTGATGAGTGAATCTATGTATCTATCCATGGAAATTGTCGAGTTTGCATTTAACAAGGCGGCATATTTTATAATCATTCTAAATTACAGGGAGTGTTTTTGTGTTTAAAGTAACGTGATATCGTAACGTAATGAAAGTATTTTTGTCATTCGCAATGTACCATGAGTATTTTTGATTTTGTTAACTTACCGGAACCTCCCCCACTGACCCATTCCTCCATCCTGACCACTGAGCAAGCAGGTATAAAGTTTTGCGAAGAACTTCATTGCTTAAAAAATCGGTCTTGGTTTTAACATTAAGTAAATGTAATACAAGTTCAATGTATAACATTTCAGAAACTTATCTGGATTTATAATTTCTATCTCTATCTATAATATGGAAACTGTTCCAATTGTTATTCATTCATTTAATAAAAATGATTAGAAATGATCAATTAAGATACAAAGCTTTTAACAGTTATATTTATCTGACGTCCTTAAATAAATGAAAACCTCAACCTGTTTAACTATTATTTTAAATTTTGAAACATTATAATAGAAAAATCATTCTCAAAGTTTTATTCCTAATTTATTAGGACCTCTTCAGATGTTGTAAAGTCAATTAAATGATCTAATTTCAAAATCTGTGTTTCTAAAAATTCCTACAAACGTGATAATTTATGATACAATTAATTAAAATTTTATTGAGCATTACTTACAATCAATTACATGAAATGTAGTAGACAAATTTCTTAGTGATCTATCCACACATTGCAGGCAAAAATGTTATGTTTACAGCTGTTGAGAGTATTGTTAAGTTTAAAGAAACATTGGAAATAAAATTATTTTAAATAAATTAAAGGGATTAGAACTATATGGAATCATAAATTCTATTCACTTCCAGCCCGGTCGTGCAACGTTACACATCTAACCTTGCAACTAGCCGATCACGTAATTGTTTAAAACTGCTACCGGTTATAGACAGCGTTCCAGGCCGCTTAAACCGCACGCTATCCGACCCGCTATTTATCGCAAAAGAAACCCATCAAAAAATCTCTACAAATCATCGAGAACCACATCTGCATCCAAGGAGTTACTCACACGACAAAGCATCGAGACTACACCAGCAAAATGGACGTCGCAGACGACGTCACAGAAGAACAACACGCCGCCTCGTCCTACATCATTTGCAAACAGGAAATCAGCTACCAAACCAGAATCCGCACATCAACAACCTCAAACTACAGGACATGTCTACACACCACATCGAGCAACCAGCCGCCATCATGGACTTCTCCGACGACGGTACAGTGAGTGCGTTAAGTGCCGAATCGACGGACTATCCTTCAACCCCTTTCTCTCCCCAAATTCAAACAAAAAAGCGGAAAACCGCTAACAATCTATCCAGCCTCCCTTCAATTAGTACAAACTCATCTTCCAAAACCATATCCAACAAACCATTCACCACCACTAACAGGTTTGAACTATTACAAACCCTTGACGACGAACCTACAAACAACCAAATCCACATAGATACTCCCAAAAAACCACCTCCAATCTTCATCAATAATGCAGACAATATAAACATAATGCTCCAACAAATGAAATCCATCTGTACTTGGCCCTTTACTTACATCATGCAGGATCAAAAACTCAAACTAAAAACGAGCACCATCCCCGATTTTAGAAACGCCATAACCTATCTGCAAAATAACAACGCCGAATTTTATACTTTTCAAATAAAATCAGAGAGAAACCTCCGCGTTGTTCTGAGGGCCATATATCCAATAACCGACCAAAACATAATAATCTCAGAACTTAAAGAACTGGGATACTCCCCTGCACAACTCCTTCCAGTAAGACACCCCATCACCAAAATTGACCTTCCCTTATTCTTTCTCGACCTTCTCCCCGACCCCAAGAACCACACCATTTACAACCTCACCCACCTATATCATTGCCAAATAAAAGTTGAACCTCCCAAACCAAAAAAAAATCATCGCAAAGAGTCTCCGATGCCAGAACTATGGCAATACAAAAAAACTACTGCTTTAATCCCCCCACCCCCGCTGCGTGCGTTGTGATACTATCTACCCACCAAATGCCCAATCCCAAAAACTACTCCACCCGTGTTAACAATACCGCAAACTATAAAGGCTGCGCAATATTCAAATTCCTACCATCATTCTACACAAAACTTACACCATCCAATTCGTCTGCACAAACTCTTCCCTCTACTACCACAAAGCAACTACGCCAATATAGTCAAACAAACTCGCCCCACAAATTTCCCAGCAAACAAATGCTGACTCGTCTAACCGAAATAACCTACTCTACTCCTTGTGTTCGAAAATAAACAATCTCATCTCCATCATCACACATTTAATCCAATTCCTAACCATAATAATTCCCAACCTAATGGACACCCAAAAATGACACATGCTTCCCCACAATACCTTACCATGAGCCCGCGGAGTTACCAATTTATGCTACGAAATTAACCTATTCTTACAGAAAAAATCGATCTCTTGCAATTAACCGAAACTAAACTCATCGCCACACATCCTTATAACATCCATAACTATAAAACCTACAGAGCCAACCATCCCAGCTCGTCCAGAATAGGCGGCTCTGCTATTCTAATCAAAAGCTCTATAGATCACAACCAACTGCTTTCCATATTCTTCCCAGATATGCAGTTAACACAAATAACACTCAACACAACCACTAACACCCTCATTATCATCTCCTCAATCTACTCTGCTCCAGTCAACCAAATCACATCTTACACCTGGAAAAAAGCTAATCTCCTCAAGCCTGTCTCCGTACATAATAGAAGATTATAACGCCAAACACCCCAACTTCGGATCCACGACTTCTAATACAAGAGGTTAAGACCTAAACTACATTCTCTCCAAAGTCCATAACAAAATAACACACCCTACCGAATCAACTTACTACCCAGATAGTCTCAAATCACCAGACATACTAGACTTCTTCATCTGCCACAAAATCACACAATATCATTCCAACCGACAAATACTGCACGAACTCAGTTCCGATCACCTACCAGTCATAGCACGACTAAATTTATCCCTTCATCCTAACTCCAACCACAGGCCCAACAACACATTCACTAACTAGAGTCACTTCTGTCAAATAATAGAAAAAATAACAATCCTCAACATCCCACTGAAGATGAACTCAGACATATACTCAGCCCTAAATCACCTACAAACTATCATCCTCACTTCTGCCGACATAATCTCCCACCAAAGAGCTCCAAAACCCCATCCAACAAACCCACACCAAAATAAAATTGAAAACCAACCCCAAGAGAAAAAATCTTTGCTAAAACAATTTACAATTCCAAAGACCCCAAGTCATACGCCAATACAATGACACCACTAGAAAACTACTAAAAGACACGAGTGACTCTAAACATTACACCTACCTTCAACAACTCAACGCAACTGATAAATCACCATGGCTCAAAACTAAAGATCTGACCAAAACGAAAACTGGCATCCCCCCACTTAAAAAAGACAACCAATGGTTCACAACCCCTTCTCAAAAAGCGAACATATTCACCCAACTATTCTCCCCCATCTTCTCTTACACCAATCACAATCACAGCATAGAAACTAAACTCCATCAGCCCCTACAACTATCATCCCCTACCTAAACTTGTCACCCCTCCCCAAATCAAAAACGCAATTAAAAAACAAAGCCTCCCAAAGACATGACCAGATCACCAAACGCCATCTAAAATATCTCCAAAAAATACTAATCATCTATACTTTCAATGCCATCCTCAGAACCACCTAATACCAAACTAAACCCAGCTCCATCGCTGCAGGTGTCCCCCAAGGAAGCGTTATTGCCCCTTCCTATACAACATCTTCTCCCACTATATCCCACAACATCTCGCTACTAATACAATCTTCTTCGCAGACGACATTTGCCATCTCCTATCAAACCTCCTCTCTCACCTCCAATATCTAACCTCTACAATCAGCACTCTCCAACCTATAGCATTGGTCCAAAAAATGGAGAGTCAGCATAAATCTCACCAAATCAGTAACCGTCCCATTCACTCTAATCAAAAACCCGCCTCCGCACATCCCCCTCTATCTAAACAACGCTGAAATACGTACAAAAACAGAAACCACCTGCCTAGGACTCCTCTTCGATTCAAAGCTCTCATGGAAACCGCACCTCACCGATGGTATCTTTACCTTGTCGTGGTGGTGGAGCTTGCGTGGTCTAAAGATGCTGAGAGCTATACCGGCGGTGGCTTAGCTACTTTTAGGGCCTCCCAAGCCGGACAGGTCGAAGGTGATGATCCAGACTAAAAGAGATAACCTGGTCCTCCTGGTTGGGGGTTGGGCATAGGGGTGATACCCCTCTCCCGTGAAAAAAAAATTGTTGAGAAACCGCAAAGAAGAGTAAACCGGATGGATAAAACCGAAAAACGACCCAAGCGAGTAACTGGTTATGGATTAGTATTAGCGACTTGGAATGTGAGAAGCCTACTCCAGAAAGGAAAAAGTAGAAAGCTAGAAGAGGAACTAAAAAAATATAAGGTCGAAATTGTTGCTCTCCAAGAAACTAGATGGCGAGATATTCAGATGATTGAGTTACAGGATTATAAATTAATCAATAGTGGAAATAGTGAGAACATTTGTGGAACAGGCTCTATGATATCCAAACAATTTAAACATACTTTAATATATTATAAGGCAATAAATGAAAGAATTTGTGTCATGAGAATTAGGGGTCGTTTCTTCAACTATACATTTATAAGTGTACACGCACCTACAGAAGAAAAGGAAGAAGAACTAAAAGATCAGTTCTACGAAGAACTTGAAAAACTGTATGATGAGGTACCTAGACATGACATCAAAATAATAATTGGTGACTTCAATGCAAAAGTAGGATAAGAAGAAGAATTTTGACGCAAAATAGGAACACAGAGTTTACATTTGGAAAGTAACGACAATGGATTGCGACTCATCGACTTTAGCTATGACAAAGGATATGGTGATTAGTAGCACTACATTTGAACATAAGAGCCAACTGGATATGGATCCTGGCGAAGCGCCCTGTTCAAACTGTACTTGTAATCAGCCCACACTGTATGTGTAACTGTAACAAAGACTCTTTGTGCTACTAAATTGTCAATTTCCTTCTCCATTTCTTGGCAACAACGCGAACTGCAGTTTCCTTGCTTTGAGTTGAATCGGACGCACTGCAGGATCCAGGTGGTGGTCCCCTGAACGTCCCGAGTTTTTCGCTAAAGACATCTGGAAATTCAGCGAGGTCTGCTTCGCATGTCGTTGAACCTACAAGCAGAGTTCCGTCGACTTTGATGCGTAGCGGCTTGAACCAATTCAGCCCTAAAAGGCTTTTACGCTTCCTTTTTGAGACGTTGAGCGGAAGTGGACCTCGAAACGTTCTTTACGAAACGTCAACATCGAATATACCTAAGACCTCTGCTGGGCACTTATTGTAGTCACGCAGAACATATGGCGACTTCTCAAGAAGCAGACGACGTCATGGGTAGAGTTTGAGAAATACGCCTTCGTCGATTATAGTAACATTCGTCCCTGAATCAATCTCAATTTCGCAAGGAAATTTGTTCACGTACACGGTTGTTTGGACACTGTCGTCGTTTTGACATACCTGGATGTACACGCTGTCCTTAGATCACTTAGAACTTGAATATGTCTCCGACGATCACTTGGTCCTGTAAAGGTTCGTGTTAAGGTCAGCGAGCGAATTTTCACTTAATTTAGAACGGCACACACGCTCGATGTGACCCTTACGCTTGCAATGGCGGCATTCAGCAGTTAACTTCGAAGATCACTTCCTCCACTACTCGCACACGTGCCACATCCGACGTAACTGTGTTCTTTCTTGGGTCTCAAACTCGAATGTTTTTCGCGCCGAGGGTCTTAATACTCAGAAGGCATAGTCCCTCGAATTTACTTCATATGGCGGAACGCAGCTTCAGCATCCAATGCATTTTCTTGTGCTTGAGCGAACGTCAAGGTGGATACCGCAAGTAGACATCGTTGGAGAGCCTCATCTCACCTTCCATAAACGAGTCGATCTCGCAATCTCCAGAGTTTCGCCGAAATTGCAATTCTCAGCTAAACAGAGTAGTTCCGCGATGTACGTGCTTATGTTTCCATCGGGCTTTTGGCTCCGCCGATTAAATAGGAACCGTTGGAATATTTTAGAAGAACACGGCGCAAAGTGTCGCTTTAGTAATGTTACTATTTTCTCATACGTCTTTGTAGCGGGCAGGTTCGGTGACACAAAGGAACGAAGTATGGCGTACGCATACGCCCCACACACTCTCATAAAAACTTTTCTTTTCCTCTCAGGAGTGTTAACACCATTAGCTTCGAAGAAAAATTGAGTCTTTCTACGTACGAGTCCCAAGAAGCAGGATGTCTCACGTCAAATTCTTCCATTTGGCCCAAAGTAGCCATTGTAATGAATTATACTTTCATAACCTCATAATGTCAGTCATAAAAGTTGCACCTTAGGACCCTGGTTACTTTGTGGTGGCCACGAGGGCTGTACTATACTCAAGTACCGAGCATAGCTCTTGCCTTTGCTTGATGTTCAAAATTTTTAAATGACTTGCCTAGTTGTATTGATCAGGCCCAGGCGTGCCCTAAACTAAATCCTAATTTAACCTAAACCCTAGTGTTGTTGCTAATCCTAACCTAAAACCTAGTGCTTCTATCTCTAAGATTACTATCACTAGTCGAAATTATTTTGATGTTATCGAATTTTGAAATTTTTGCCTTATCATAAAATGTTTTATTCTTAATTGCTAAGTAATTACTAATCATATCTAAACCTAACATATTGTGAATATCTAACATCCTGGTATATCTAGGTGCCCTAGTAATAATTTTTATGCACCTATTTTGCACTGCCTGAGCCTGATCAATGTAGGATTTGGCTGCCACTCCCCAGACCTCGCTACCGTACATAAGTACAGGACGTACCATAGTCTTGTAAAGCATGAACTTAGTTTTTAGGCTAAGACCGCGGCTTTTAAACAACGGGTACAAGCTTCGGAAGTTAGTTACTCCCTCAGAAATACCGTCCTCGTCGCGAGAAATTCATTTTGGTGTTGTGTTCTTTTGATTTCTGAGGAGCGTTATGTATTGAATCACACACGACCGTTTAAAACACTAGTTATTGTAAACGCAACATGAACCTTCTTGCAAGTAATGGTAACAATCATGGCTACGGCACAAGAAACCGTTCAGTTCTCAGGTCTGACAAGCACAGCCTCAGTCTCTACGCGTCTAGCGTTCATTATTCCGGTATCGCACTATTTAAAAGCCTTCCTGAACATGTAAAGAACATCAACAACTATAACACAATCGTCAAGGAATGTAAATCTTTACTTGTAAATGGAACTTATTACGTACACAAGTTTTTGAATCGGTCTCACATTCGCTGAACTGCCTTGTCCACAAAATTGCCGAACGTGTAACAAATATTTAAATAGTGTGACGAGTTATACCCTTTTGGTTTTGTTTTTCTGCCTCTGCATTCTATTTTAGTAAATATTTATGACTATATTGCTCCAACCTAGCGACATAAGATGAATACCAGTAAGTGATAAGTGTCGTGTGCGTGTATCTTAAAGAAAGTCTGTATAAATGTCAACAGTGCCTTATTGATTTGAACTTTTTTGTGAAACTTATTAATTATTACTATTAATATTCATTCATGTTATATGTAATTTGTCTATTGTATTTAGAAACATATTTATTATCTATGTACTTATGTAACATTTGTGACGAATCCTATTTTCTCATAATAGGGCTAATGGAGAATAAATCTATGTATCTGTAGTAGAATTACAGAACAATGTGATACAAGTATGCGATTGTTAGGCACGAAACGTCTCAACCGTCTTAATGAAAACACCGCTACTCCAAAGTAATAAATCAACTAAAACGCACGCAGTTTTCCAACGAGCATAGATAACAGATATGTTTCAGTTTAGCTGTGCCCTTCAGGTTTCCTGGTTGTTTGTATTCAACACCCAAACTAATTATCCATGTTCTGACATTAAAGCACTTGAAATGAAAGCCAGGACATACAGAGATAAATAGAGGCCACTAAGATTTCTCTCCCAAAAAAGACACCTCTCGTTATACTCCGTTCCTTACATTTAGGAGGAGTTACAGGACATAGAATGTTGATCAGTTGTTCAGTATAGTTAACGTTACTTGCCATTACCATTTTGATATTACTTACGAGGTTGCTGATTATTCATAAGTATTTAATTATGAAGGAGTGATTACGCAGATGCAACTAGTCGTAAAATTGAAAAATATATGGAACTCGATTACATCAGTGAGCAGCTGGTTCCAGCAAATTGATATCCTGATGATAGAAGGACAATGTCTGCCGGTCCACGATCTACAACAGATTTCCTGGTTGATGCTGTTATAAAAGCCGAAGGGTGATGTACAGCAATTCGCGCATCTCGTCCCTGACTGGTGTCTTTGTTCAGTGTGCTTAAAATCCGCGATCAAAGTTTAGTTATTATTACCATGAAAGTCCTTGTTTAAATAAATTCCATTGAGTTTGAAAGTAGCTCACCCATTTTAAAGAGTAATTAAATGCTAACAAAATTTAAAAAAATTGTAATTAAATTTAGCTATTTATTTTAATAAATAATCAAGTCATGTTTGCATGAAACATCATCACTTAATCTTCCATATACAATTGATATGAATAAAACTGAACTTTAAAACTGGCACTGCACCACACATTTTTAATGTATGTTATAAAGTGTGCTTTAGACTGCTCCAAAGTGCATTATTATCTCAGGAAGATGGAGGATAGTACCAATGGAAATTGAATGTTTCCTGGATGAAATGATGATACCAGTACTCAGTATCAGGTAAGCCATCTAATTTCTCACCCTCTTTCCTATCAATATAAAGTACATGCAAAATTGACATGAATAGGAAAGAAAGCGAGTTAATGACTTTCCTTAAATTGAGGGCTGGTGTTGCTATGCATGTCTGTCAGCAAACAAACTTCTTTGGGAGGTTCTGCATCTCATGCCAGGTAGCACCACACTACAGTAGGTTGCTTTGTACCTGCAAATTATGTTAGTCCTCATGAAAATACTACCATTGGATCATTAACTGATTTGTTTTCAAGAATAATACTGAAGTACTACAAATTGAAAAATCTAGACTAGATCGAATAGTGTTATCTTTAATTTGGTATGTGTAAAGGCCTAGAAACTTTTAAATAAAATAGTCATACAATTCTTGCCCAAGATTTTTAATTAACAATGAGTAAACCTACATCACTAGAAAAGCATATAAGATAATTTAAAAAAATACAGGTAAACTGAGCCCACGACCCAAAGTATCACCCATAATAGCATATGGTCAGCCAATAAAACAAAAAAGATTCAGTCGATAAGAGCACAAACGGTATTCTCCAGAAGTTGTAAAGTACATAATGTTACACAACATTAGTTAGCTCTAATAATTACATTAATAGATTTGGAAAAGAACTCAACGACAGTAACTTAACAGCAATTTTGCTCAGACGTGTTGATAATAAAAGTGTGATGACTGCTTTCCCCAGAATGATCTATGGCGAGTATATAGTCATCTATAGTGTTGCTAAAATTATATCTAAAGAATATAAAAAAGAGATATGATTTCGGATACATTGCAACGATTGCCTGTCTTTAGGAGAAAAATCTCGTCCGAACTGTAAGAATATTTTGTGCAAGATGCTTTTTGAAATGTTGAATCCAATTTGTCTGATCTCTGTATCAGTGTGACGTCATCTCGTACTGTATGGCGATCGTCTAGCCAACCCTCGGAACAATCAACAACGGCGTTCTCCGAACTTTTGTCGCACAAGAAATATGGTATTCCTGTGTTTTAGTCCCATTTATGTATCTCGAAGCTCTTTTCAGGTTCAGCGCGTCTGCAAGTGTGGGTTTTTCCACATGACGTCCACACACTCCAACAGCTAAGTCAGGTCTCGTTATGGTTGACAGATATAAAATACTTTCCACTGCTTCTCCGTAGGATAACGTCATTTCCCTCCTCTCGGATTCTGGAACATGGAGATTTCCCAGAATAAGAGGTGACAAAACAGGGTTTGAGTCCCTCATTCAATATTTTTCAACAATCCAACTTGCATAATCTCCCTAGACCAATTCAGCTTCTGGTCAGAAATTTCAAAATTTTTTCGATGTAACATAATCGACATAACTTGTATTTGATGTATTGCTTCGTATTATTTGATGTTATTATATTTTTGTAATAAATGTTTGATCAAATACACCTCTGAGTTTGATAGTATTGCGTCTATGAGGTAAAGAGAATACACGTGTTTTATTGTCTCCGTTAGAAACTCCCTCTGCAAATTTCATCTTCGTTAGGAGGTCGCCTGAAGTTAATAATTTAAACAAATAAGAGATTTATTCCTAAATACTTACTTGAACTTTCATCAATGGTTATATTGAACTCATTTTAAACATTTGGATAGTATCAGACCTTGCAATTAGTACATCATCGACAGAATGAATATGCACATCAAGCAGTTCAGGTTAACAAATACGCCTTGTTCAATCTTCTTAAGGCCAGTGAATTGCTGTACATTGTCATACAGTGATTTTTACAGCATAAAAACTTTTGATCTGTCTACTCTTCTTTGATTGTACTATATATATTGTAGTAATTGGTAATTAAGACATTGTTCTAATTGGAAAGTTGGATTGTAGAGGACTCATTATTAGTGGATATAGAGCGGACGCCGCGACAATCCGGCGAAGCAAAGAAAACATTGTTGGGCAGTTGAGAGAGTTTACGCGCTCAAAATCTAAGAGACGAAGTTTTGCAGTCGGGCATAGAACAGCGATGTGTAAAGACCAAAACTTTTCATATTATAAAAAGTTTTGCAGTCGGGCAGCGGACCGCAAATAGAATAGTTTGATAGCAGTTACAAACATGCTCTTAAATATTGAAAAGTAAAGCAATCTTCAGTCGGGAAGGAGAGAGTGCAACTAATGTTGTATTCGGTGGTCGAGCGAAAATTCATTATGCTGGCCATAGACAAACCAATGAAGGACCTTTTCAACTAAAGTTACGAGATCTGCAAATCCAGGTTGGAGTAAAGCATCGAGAACCTACCAATTTGTGTTAGACCAACTAACAAACTACGCCAATTAGAATTTGTTGACATTTAGAGTCTGTGAGTACTAGAATCAGTGATATCCCCAAATTTTGTGCACGAAAAACCTAAAATGAGACCTGGGCGGCCGTAAGTAGAGAAATCATTTGTAAACCACTTTTAAAAGATAAAAGTCAGATCGTTCTTTAATTATTTAAATATCGATAAAATTAGATCGTTAATTCTTGATAAATTTAAAACTGTTTAAATTCAATCTGTAGTATTATTTCTTCTACAACAAATTTCGTCTATGTTTCAGACACATTAACTTCCATAAAAGGTAAATGTAATTTTGATTGTATAAATTCAGCCATTTATCAAACCCAGTTTAAGACCCTGAGATCCCAAATATTTTGTGTTTTAAAATTGATAATAAATTTTGTTTGTTCATTAAAGTTATAATAATAATTCATTTAAAAGTGCCCATCCATTTATTATATTATTATATTTTTAATTATTACAATATAAATAAATAATTTAGTATTGCAGCATAGGCTTTCATAGTTTTCAGGGCTTCAATATGCTGACAACGAGACTGAAGACATTATTATAGTCCTATATATTGTAGCAATAGTTAATTAGGCCATTAATTGTTTGGGCATAAAATTTGAATTGTTTGATAAATCCATTATAGCGGTAAGGCGAGCAGAGCAACAATAGCGCTGAGCTCTGTTGCTTTGAGAAAAAGCCGAAATGGAAATGCGCGTTCAAACTCGAGAGCACTATGATAGTTAGTTGGCGGAGAAACATTACGAGGAGCAGAACAAGTAATAAAACTTGAGCAGAGACTAGACATCGTTAATGTATAACTAGTTAAAGTTGTGAATTAATACAAAGAAAACATTCACGGAAGTATTGCAGCGTAAATATTGGAAAGTAAGAGCAGTTTTCGTCAGAATAGTACTTTACAAAATCTTCGTGGAGAAATTAATCCAGGAGAACATTGGTAAATTATTGTGGAGCGGAGCAGTCAACGAAATACAGCTAAACTTGCCAAATTCTAAAGTGAAGTGTAGAATCAGTGAAAACCAAGGCCTGATATTAAAAATTAAAGTGTGTAAAAGTGTCCGAACGAGGTAAAAATGGATTGTCCTGGTACCAGAGAGAGACAGTAAGTCAAATTAAATAAATTATAATTGTAAACCTTGAGTTAACGATAAAACCGTCAAATTTCGGATTTTTGAATATCGTAAATATTTGGGTATTGACATAACTTTACAGTGATTTGATTGTTTAAACAGAGTAATACCTTTCTATATTTAAAGACCCAGATAAAGACCCGGAGAGAAAGAGTAAAAATTTTGGATTGTACGTAATAAATATTGTTAAATTCAATAAATATCTATTTTGTAGCTTGAATTCTTTTTGCATATAATAAATTAATGTGTTTGTTTAGTTAACTAAAATTTTATTTATTAACATCCTTTCATTTAAAGTTAAAGTAGTTAAATTTATGCATTCAACGTGGGATAACTGTTGTATTTAATTGTATTTTCATTTTTAATACAACATTTTTGGCGTCCTCAACGTGGGGCAAATAATTAATTGTTTAATTATCATTTGTGAATACTACATTTTTTACGCATCAGCGTGTGGCATATTTTGATTTTGTTTATTTAATTGTGTTTATAAAAACTTTTATTCTTATATATAACATTTTTGGCTGCCAACTTGGGGCATATTTTGATTTTGTGTATTTAATTGTGTCCGAACGAGGTAAAATTGATTGTTCTGGTACCAGACCGACGGTGTGTATGTAACATAATTTTGAATAATATTGTAAACGCTAATTAAAGGATAAAGTCAGATTTCGTTCTCTTTTAATTGTCAATCAAAGTTAATCTATTGTTTATTACATAAATGGCTTCATCAACGTGGGGAAAAATTGGAGCTGCCTCCTAAGCTGGTATGGTCGAGACACGGATAAGAGAATGCTGGGACCCCACAGAAATTCCCTCTCCCGTATAAGGAAGGACGTGGGGCAAGTATCAAATGCCCGGCCTACCTGATACAGTTTTTTATAGG
Source organism: Zhengitettix transpicula (assembly GCA_037074705.1). Taxonomy (NCBI): domain Eukaryota; kingdom Metazoa; phylum Arthropoda; class Insecta; order Orthoptera; family Tetrigidae; genus Zhengitettix; species Zhengitettix transpicula. The sequence goes on along the minus strand of CM073591.1, from coordinate 178,167,544 downwards.
GGTTTCCCTGCATCACGTTTAGGCGAATTGTCGGGTAGAACCCATAAAACTACAGTCCAGGGGCCCTAGTTAACCCTCGGTTACCTTGCTCTACCTTTCCGCATCCTCCATTTCAGTCCCTTTCCTATGCTGTAAGAGGGGAGTGGCCACAATGTAGATTACCCTATATACAGCCTGTCTACACAGACTTCTTCCATGATTCAGGAACGCCTGCTATATGGATTTTCTGATGATTTTTGAGTAATTATCGTATTTCTCGTAATAATTTTGTTTATAAATTAAGTTGATTGAATTGCAATAAATGTTACATAGGACAAACTTGAATGACAGTCGAAAATTGAATGTATTCGTATTATCATAAAAATAACATAAAAACTCACATCAACTTTCTCTGAACATTTAAAGGAAAAAATGCAGACAGCAAATTAGGAAATATTGAAATATTACATACCAAAAACCAATTTTTTTGAAAAAAAACCCCTCATAGAATGGATATATGTATGTATATATATATATATATATATATTAATAACCACCAATCTATGTAATAAATATTTTTTTTTCATTTTAACTTAAGAAACTTACTTTGTTGACCTGTTGATGGAATTTTTCCTCTTGAAAATCTATTTTTCGTTGATTTGTCTTCTATCAGAAAGTAAAAAGAGGGTACTTTTCCTTTTATTATTCTTATGGCAGTTTCGAAAAAAATGTGATTTTGAATGGCATACAATAACATTTTAGAAATATGTAAATAAGCCAAATAGAGACAAAAAAGTAAGTACATTTTCGGTTTATAATTTAGTAACTAATTCTCAATGCAATAAATATGAGGAGAACGAGTCAATATCATATAAACTGCAAAACCTTATCTAACATGCAACAATTAATGTGTACGTGAAAATATATGGCGCCTTAATTTTTTAAATCTTACAATTTTTGTTGTCAAATGAGGATACAATTTGAAAATTGATAACGTGCCAGAAACATTACGTGCCACCAGAGGTTCGCCACTACTGATCTAAAGGGTTCACGTAGCTATTCAAACTGCGTTGATGTTTATTTTTCACGTTAATGAGGCTAACGAACTGAACTCACGTTTTGTACTTAACAGCGGTTCTCGTCGGAATAGTGACAGTTGTGGCTCTGAAACTGCGTCATTATAAATATCTGCAGCGGAATTTATTGCTGCGTATGAGCAACGGATTTAGCATCCCACAAAAAGCGTTCACCACTAATTTTATACTTTAAGACTTTGACCTAAATTTAGAATCGGGGAAGGCAAAAGTTCTTTTTTGTGTGTGAAAATGTAGAACTGAGCATGTGTTGTTTGTGATATACATGTGCAATCATGGATGTTAACATCTAGATGTAAAGAAATTCTTCAAAGAAATTTAGAGTTCAATTTTCATCTGTAATACAATGCCCAAGGTGAGGGACACCTGACTCGTTGACAGTATTCTCCCCGCTCACTTTGCATACTATTTATATCCTGATCTTGATTGTGAATGATTATTGCCTCATTATGTTTGATTTTCTGGGCTTTTTAATTACACGATATATTGGCAGATAGTCAACATGAGCGACTACTTCCATAGACTGAGGTGCTACCTATTCCTGTTATCACATCTTCATGGTAACATGATTAAATTATTTTACGATACAGTTTCTTGCTGTCTTAAAAGCCGACCCAGTGCAGGAGTGCATTCGATGAAAGCTATCATGAAATGAGATTTTATTGTTTCATGACTGAGCGTTCGAGTGAATGCTGTACAGAAACAATAAATGGTTATACCTGCAGTGGATTTATGAGAAACAGATTTATCAATCCAAATGGATTCTGGTAATTCTTTATTATAAATTTATACACCAATAATTCGCCCAAATTATTAAAGAATATCTAATATCTATCATTCACAAATCTACTATTACTCTTTCCTTCTTGAAAAACCACAACGACCCACTCGACTCCTGTAGCAAACATTGTATGTGTTTACAAAATATCTTGCTCTAATTGTAATTCGTGCTACATAGGGCAAACAAAACGTACCCTCTTAATATCCGTATCAAGGAACATGTCTATTGTCAAACTTCCCAACGATAAACGATCTTTAGTCTCCAGACATATCATCAACTCGAAACATTCATTTTATTGGCAAAATGCTAAGATTTTAGACGTTGACACCAGGTTGCATTCCGGAATTATATCAGAAATGCTTCATATTAAATCTGTATTTCCCAACCTTGTTCTTACCTTGCCCCACTAAGTCTTACTAATATATATTGAAATGATTTTGACTTATACTGCACAAAAATAAAAATAAAATCATTACTACAAATATACAAAAATGGTTTGGGCGCCAGCAGATATAGTCTGCAAAAATTTCACATAAAATTGCTCCGGCATAAAATTTAACAAGTCTTTTCCACAGTGTAAAGTGGGCGGCTTCAGTATTTATTCAAAAACAGAGATTTTCGTTGTCTGTTTAAATGATTAGGAACGAAAGCAATTTACAAAAAAAAATTGGGATCCTTACTCTGTTATGAAACGGATGGTCTGCAATGTATCACCGGTCTCCGACATTGGCTAGGCACTTTCACAATTCCTCGTGCTGGTTCACAGGGCTTCCAATTCTTCAGCCTCTCCCGACCCTTTCCTTATTTCAATTCCTTCCAAAAGTTTTTTTTAGGGTAACAGGCTACATGAGGGTAATCCACGTTGTGGCAACTCCCCTTTAATAGCATAGGAAATGATTTGAAATGTGGGATAAGGAAGGGTAGAGGAAGGTTGCCAAGGGTTAACTAGGGCCCCCGGGCTATGGTTTAAGGATACTACCCGGCAATTCGCCTAAAAGTGATGCAGGGAAAACCCTAGAAAAACCTACATCCGGTAGGTCGGGCATTTGGTACTTGTCCCACACCCTTCCGATGGCGGGAGAGGGGTTCGCTGTGGGGTCGCAGCATTCCCTTCTCCGTGCCTCGACCAGTTTAGGAGGCAACTGGCCGACAATTCCAATGGGAATAGCGGACAACTCTTACCGTATGCCCAAGGTCTGTGACCCCGGAACATACACCTCTCAGAACAGGCCGAGGTGCCTCGGCTTGTGGGAATCTTAGTTCAAAAACGGAGAGGAAAAGGCATCCCCAAACGTAGTCCCTTCGTATCTCTCCTAAACCTAACCATAAGTACAAACATAATCAACAGAAGCAGACACCCGTAACTATACAACCAACGAACGGACTGGGACAATTTCAGAGGTATATTAGACAAAAACATTTCACTTAACGTTGAGCTAAAAACGGCAAACGACATCGAGCTAGCCGTAGAAAAATTTCAGACACTAGTGCAGAATGCTGCATACACCCCAGCCAACCAAACGAGAATATCCAATGGAAATTAATAATAAAATAATGTAGGAAATAAGATTGAGAAGAGAGTGGCACAATGGACGGTATCCTGAGGAAAAACACCGACATAATACTTGTTCCAGAGAACTAAAAGTACTCCTAGAAGACTTCAGGAACTCCTCCTTCCCTCTTGGAAGGAATTAACCGCAACAGAACAAAGCGAATACTCGCTATGGAAGCCACGATAAGACTCGGGAAACCTGTGAAGCCAGTACCACCACTTCGCAAAGTGGATGGATCATGGGCGAAAAACGATTCGACAAAGCTGAAGTATTCGCCAAGCATCTCAAAGAAATCTTTGAACCACTACCGGGAGCTCCTGGTACAGATGAAGAAGAAATAGAACACCACCTTGAGGCCCCGTTACAACTCTCGCTCCCTATTAAAATCTTCAAAATGAGGGATATCAAAACAGCGATACACAAACTACCAGCAAAGAAATCCCCTGGATACGACCTCATTACATGTCGTATACTAAAAGAACTACCGAAAAATGGCATCACGTTATTAACATTTATATTTAACGCTATACTAAGAACTGGACACTTTCCAGCACAGTGGAAAGTCGCGAAAATCATCTTAATACACAAACCCGGTAAACCACCAAACCTCGCCGGGTCATATAGAGGTCAAATACCTCTGAACTATTTGAAAGGCTAATCAGTATCATAGAAGACAAACATCTCATCCCTGATCACCAGTTCGTGTTCAGGGCTGCACACTCTACTATAGAACAGGTTCACCGTGTGGTGGACATTATTAACGCATCCTTCGAGATAAAAAAGTACTGTAGTGCAGTATTTATCGACGTCAGCCAAGCGTTCGATAATGTTTAGCATAAAGGGTTACTATATAAGCTAAAGAAGTGGCTACCGGACAACCTCTACCTCTTATTAAAATCCTATTTGCATGGCAGACAATTCCAAGTAAAGTACGAAGATGCACTAACCAACCTCAACCCTATAAATTCTGGAGGGCCCCAAGGCAGCGTCCAGGGGCCGATCTTGCATCTATTCTACACAGCTGACCTACCAACCTGTGAAAGAGCTACAATAGCTACATATGCAGATGATACTGCGCTATTAGTCACAGAAGATGATCCAGTCAGTGCATCCACGAAGCTACAAAATAGCCTCAATAACATCCACGATTGGATAAAAACATGGCGCATAAAAATAAACGAAACAAAATCGGTACACGTTACTTTTACCAAACGACGGGGAATATGCCCACTAATAATGCTCAATGGTCAGCCTCAGTCTGACTCGGCAAAATATCTGGGAATGCATCTCGACAAGGGCGTCACATGGAGGACACATATGGAAGAAAATACATCAACCAGACACAAATCTCAACACACACCTCTGGCTACTGGGTAGAAGATCAAAACTTTCTATCGACAACAGAGTACTAATAAACAAGACAATTTTTAAGCCTGCCTGGACGTATGGGATCCAGCTATGGGGAACAGCATCATTCACTAACATCGAAATAAGTGAAAGATTCCAGTCAAAAATGCACTGAACTATCACCAACGCAGCATATTACATAACGAATGCAGACATACATAGTGACCTCAAAGTGAGTTCAGTGAAAAGTGTAATTGGGAAAAGCAGTGAAAGATACATAAAATCACTTGAGTTACACCCAACCAACTAGCAACTAATCTACTAGACTGAAGTGAACACAACCGCAGGCTCAAAAGACATTACACTCTGGACCTGCCCTGCCGCTTCTAGGTAACAACATCCAAGCCGCAACAGAAGAGGCGTTAATGAACGCGTCTTCTATCCAAACCAACGCTCATGTATAATATTTACTTAACTTCTCAGCAGATTGTAAATTGTTAATTATCTGAAAATAAATAAAATAATAAAATAAAATTCTTCAATGTTAAGGCTAACAATTCTCTCTCAAAAATAGGGTTCAACTTTTAAGGAGAGAAACATTTTTTGAGACGTTCTTTGACAAGATCAAGAACATAGTTAAATAGCGCTATGGTTAGCCATAAGTACTTCAGAAACTTTTTGTCATCCTTTAGCAAGGGACGATTGATGACATACAAAACAACGTTCCTCAATCCTTGCTTGGAAAATAGGATGTGCTTCCGCATTTCTCCCACATAGTGGAATTTCCTGTAACTATAAATACAACAACAAATGGGGCTAGCTCATTTCCACCTACAGTATGACGACTACAGAACGCCTGACGCTTATAGGAAATGCCATTCAGCGCTGGCTGAATGGGATTCGCACCTCAAGGCCAGCCAAGTCAATGCTATAAAATAACGTTAATAATAAGAAAGATAGCCACATACAGACAAAAGAAGTGATAGTATAAATATCACACAACGTTTCTTCGGGTGCTGAAAAACCCAAGTGCCTAGAGCGACAGAACTGCACTAATCAGTTGACTACTGACTTTTGAGTTTTGTCAACTGATTAGTGCAGTTGTCGCTCTAGGTAATTGATTTTTTTCTGCACCTGAATAAAGGAACAAGGCTTCCAGAAACGTTGTGTGGTATTTATATTATCTCTTGTTTTGTCTGTATTTGGATATCTTTCATATTATTAATTTTCAATTAGACGTCAATTTTTTATTTAAAATAAAACGTTAACAAAAAATTCACAAAACTCGAACTACGATCCATCGATTGTCAATTTTAGTTGTTATTCTTGTCTACGAAATGTTTATTCTATTTTTACTGAAGTAAGGAAACTGACACGCGGATGTCATGCAATATGCTGTCCTAAACATATTTTTTACATGAATTACTGCCTGGTTACATTGTTATTATAAGGTTTATTTTTATATATTTATTCTTATATGTAAAGTTGCATGCTCTAGTTTTGTTGTATAAATGCATCAATAAGTTGTTGGCTTCATATTTGAGTCATAAGTATGACAAGGACCCATAAATTGTTTCAAAATTAGTTAATTTGGAAATTCAGGTTAAAGACTTTTTGATAAAACGAATGATAAATTAAAAACTTTTAATTAGTCCTCAGATAATGTAAAACAGGAGTTTTCGGTTTTATCCTAAGCCATATTAATCTGTTGTTTACGTAAAAATTACATTATATTTACAACGCATCATGTTCTAAGTGCGTGGACTTTTGCATACAGTCACTGTATAACCGCTCTCCTTATTCACAAAATTAAATTTATAGAGTACTACTAATTATTCCGAACGAAGGGAGGTAATATTCTATTGTTGCAATAAATTTATTAAATTACATTATAACTGGAGAGGTTTCAGAAGTCCTGTTAGGGAGGAAAAGGTGCAGTCCAGAGGGAGCCTCCTCTTGGAGCAACGCCACTATCGTTCTTAAAAACATTCATTATATTCTTACGAACGGGATGTACAGACTGCAGCAAAGTCTTTTTATCGTAACCCTGTACTCATAATCTCGTAACTTTTATGGATGATTTTTTAGTGTTCAACATATCCAGAACTGAACACACTATATTTCCTTGCATCATGTTTTCAGAATAGTTTTCACACTACCAAGTTGCCGTTGCTCGTGATGAATTGAGCTCCGACCTAACCCCACTACGCATGTACCATTGCACATCTTCCGTTCACACGACTGATACACCCCCAAAGGTAGCCCCTTCGTATCTCTCCTACAAGGTTCTGCAAGAGAACATCTCTCGCAGGTTACCTCTCGCAGGCTTCTCACTTCACAGGAAATTAAATTTGCTTAACGGACATCAAACTCCTCTCCCGTCATCGGAAGGGCGTGGGACTAGTACCAAATGCCCGACCTACCCGATGCAGGTTTTTCTAGGGTTTTCCCTGCATTTCTTTAGGCGAATGCCGGGTAGGATCCTTAAACCATAGCCCGGGGGCCCTAGTTAACCCTTGGCTACCTTCCTCTACCCTTCCGCATCCCCCCTTTCTAATCCCTTCCTATGCTATTAAAGGGGAGTTGCCCAATGTGGATCACCCTCATGTAGCCTGTTGCCTTAAAAAAAAAAATCACCTAGTAGTAGCATAAAATAAAGCCTGCGAGAGGATTCTCTCGCAGGTAACCTGCGAGGAATTTTCTCTAGCAGGCAGAACCTTTTAGGAGAGATACGAAGGGACTACCTTTGGGTATGCCTTTTCCTTTCCGGTTTTGAACTAAGGTTCCCACAAGCCGAGGCACCTCGGCCTATTTTGAGAGGTGTATGTTCCGGGGTCACAGACCTTGGGCATACGGTAAGAGTTGTCCGCTATTCCCATTGGAATAGTCGGCCAGCTGCCTCCTAAACTGGTCGAGGCACGGAGAAGGGAATGCTGCGTCCCCACAGCAAACTCCTCTACCGCTATTGGAAGGGCGTGGGATAAGTACCCAATGCCCGACCTACCCGATGCAAGTTTTTCTAAGGTTTTCCCTGCATTTCTTTAGACGAATGCCGGGTAGGATCCTTAAAATATAGCCCGGGGGCCCTAGTAACCCTTGACTACCTTCCTCTACCCTTCCACATCCCACCTTTCAAATCCCTTCCTATGCTATTAAAGGGGAGTTGCCCAATGTGGATCACCCTCATGTAGACTGTTGCCCTAAAAAAATAAATCACCTAGTAGTGCAGTACGAAAATGGCGGGCGCAACGGGCCGGCAAGGTTGTGGAGCATCATCATAATAATCTTAAGAACTACAAATTTCCTGAGTCCTTCAGACCCACGGATACACTCAGGGTGTACTTTCTATTCCATCTTACAGAGGAGGCTGGTGCATATGTGCTCATAAATAAATTTAGGAACTATTATTTTTTTCTATATTTTAAGAACCTTTATAATAATTGTTCTTTTAGCAGTGTGAATTTATGCTTCGATTTCAAAGACTTTAAACTATCCGCCTAGCGCGCACTAGATCCCGTTAATGCAACCTGCTGCTCAACCTTCCTCAGAACTTCCTCTGTCTGAAATGAGAAATACGCATGCGCAATATTACCCACATTCCCGCACTACCCACAAATCTCAGCAAACTTCCTCCTTTCCGTGCTCACTTCACCTTATCACTTACAATCAGTTCCGTTCCGTGCTTTAATACAGCGCAGAAGAAGCAATATCAAATTAAATTTGAACCAGTAATAAAAATCTTATAATAAAGTAATTTATACTTTTAAAAACAAAAATAATAACTCTATTTGTACATTCTGCGAAGTATTTAAAAAAATCAGAATCTAATGTTATTTTAAAGAAAGAAAACATTAAAGGGATGCCATTTCGAAGACATGCATCATATTGCGATAATCTACCGCTCGACCCTGCATAAAATACTGCAATCATGCGTGGCGTAACCCAAAAATTAAATTTATTTAAAATACGGATGAAGGTAACAAACTTTCTTGTTAGAATAGAAAACTTAAATTATTCCGCTTTTAAAAATTAGATTGAAAACTACGTAGACGAAATAAGAAATGTTGCTTATTACGGGTCGGGTCAGAGTATTGGTAATTATATTATTATTATTGTACATAGTTATCATCGTAAAAATTGTTGCTTGGCGTGATAGAGCGTAAAAAACTCACTGCTGAAGACTCAAGGAAACATTTACAATTTAGGCGAACAGAAGGAACAAGAAAATAGATGAAAAAGATGAGTTTCATTAGCAGAATATTCAATAATAATGTATTAACGCTATTTCAATACTGTGCCCTTTAATTATATACTACCACTATTATTTTCTTCAACCACACGCTAGGCCTACTGCGTATAATTTCCATCAAATTTACTAAAATTTTAAGTAATCATACATTCCAACTGGAGAAACATTTTAATTAATCTAGAACAAAATTACAAACAACCATAAACAATACAAGATATAGAGATTACTGTAACAGTTTATTTTAAAGTTGTTTCTAAAGCATTACAAATAGTATAAAAATTAGTCTGTTATGTAGTTAACAGCTCTAATTTCTATACTCATTAAACGACTGTCTGAAAATATGCTGACTAGCTTTTGTTAGTTCTTATTTGTATAAATATTAAAATTAATATTGCTATTAAAAGTTACTTCTAAATCAGAGAGAGTTTCAACTTCAGTAACGGTATGGTTAAGAAAGAGTGTACCTAGTATCACAGTCAATATTTTCCCCTTATAAACCTATTATTATAGCATTTTAATATATTTAATTCAATAAAATTTTATTACATCACTCTTGCAACCTAATTAAATCTTCTTGTGGTAATTTACCAGGTGTATAGGCTTAAATCCGTTTTTCTTGGGCAGTAAAACACATATTTTTCATGGAAAGCAAATAAATTTTCAGCGTAGCCCCCCGCTATCTATATATTTTTCCCATCTGTCGGGCAATTTGTGTATAGCACGCCAAAAAAAATCCTTCTCTTTCGAGGCAAACCACGCATCAAGCAATTTTCTGACGTCTTCGTAAGATGTTCATCGAGCGCGTGGCGCATCGACGAAAAGGTGTGGTGCTCGGAAGGATGTTTGGAGAATAAGGGGTAGCACCTCCCAGTTAAGTGCTTCAAGTGGTTTCGGACCATTGTTGAAGTGTGCGACGATGCGTTGTTGTCTTTGCTGATAATCCGACCTTTTTTCACACAGAACACGGTGCAATTGCATCAGTTGTTGGCGGTAGTGGTGGGAATTGACAGTTTCACCAGGTTTCAACAGTTCATAGTAGACGATACCCTGCTGATCCTACCAACGCACAACATCGTCTTCCGTCCGAAGCGATTTGGTCTTGCGGACGATGTTGATGGTTGGCCGTGATCAGCCCATGATTTCTTGCGTTTAGGATTCTCGAAATGCATCCACTTTTCATCGCCAGTCACAATCCCATGCAGGAACGACTTTCTTTCTTGTCTGGCGATCAAGATTTTGCATGTGTTTCGACTTCGCTCCATCTGCCTATCGTTCAATGTATACGGCACCCATTTTCCGATCATTTAATTTGGCACGTAACCTCATGGAAATGGCTGGTTGAGTGACACCCAATTGAACGGCAAACATTTTTTTCGATTGAGTATCGTCCTCGTCCAAAACAGCATGTTTGATGGTCCTCAGCTTTCCTGGGCAGATTTTCACTCTTCTTGTCGCACAGGTCTCAAAATTGCCGTCTTTGAACCGACAAAACATATCTCTGCACGTTGTTTCCAAAAAATCATTGTCCCCGCCACAGACCTCCACAATCATGCGATTCGGCAGACGATTTCTTCAAATTGAAGCAGCAAAGCAGAGCTTACCGCATATGTTCTTTTCTTTTCATAATTACCAAAGGAAAAATGTATGTTGTTGTATGAAATTGATGGTGATGCGCACTGACTATTTTTGACAGATATCAAAGTCATAAAAAAAAGAAAGCCGTATCTATAGTAGCTTAATGTGACTGGCGATGAAAAGTGGATGCATTTCGAGAATCCTAAACGCAAGAAATCATGGGCTGATCATGGCCAACCATCAACATCGTCCGCAAGACCAAATCGCTTCGGACGGAAGACGATGTTGTATTGCTGGGCGGATCTTGACTCCGTATGTGTGAACCACGCAGTATAAAATAAATAATACGTAATATAGCTTGATGTGATTAATAACGAGACTTGTGAAATGTAAAAGAGTTTTATTTTAACTTCTTTAAACTATAAGGAATATTTTACCAACAGGAACTACGATCTCTTGTGAGTGAACTGAACGAATGCTTGAGCTGAACTGCTTGAATGCTAAAAATGAACTGCGAGAATGCTAGAGCTGAACTGTTTGTTTTTGCTCTGAATCAACAATACAATTAATAAAGTTTCTTTGAATAGTGTGTTCACTCTGGGCGATCGAATATCTTCTTCTCGTTGGCTCTCCGCTACAGCTGGGTATTAGACGCCAGCGATGTTAGCAGAGAAGTTCATTGGCGGGCAGACGATCGCGTGTAGTTCATGGAGGCTAGCTCCATAGTACACCTCCCCTAGCACCTGTTTATTTTTTTAGGTAACAGGCTACATGAGGGTAACCCACATGGTGGCAACTCCCCTTTAATAGCATAGGAAGGCATTTGAAAGGGCGGATGTGGAAGCGTAGAGGAAGGTAGCCAAGGGTTAACTAGGGCCCCCGGGCTATATTTTAAGGATACTACCCGGTATTCGCCTAAAGAAATGCAGGACAAACCCTAGAAAAACCTGCATCAGGTAGGTCGGGCATTGGGTACTTGTCCCACGCCCTTTCGATAGCGGGAGAGGAGTTTGCTGTGGGGACGCAGCATTCCCTTCTCCGCGCCTCGACCAGTTTAGGAAGCAGCTGGCCGACTATTCCAATGGGAATAGCGGACAACTCTTACCGTATGCCCGAGGTCTGTAACCCCGGAACATACACTTCTCAAAACAGGCCGAGGTTCCTCGGCTTTTGGGAACCTTAGTTCAAAAACGGAGAGGAAAAGGGATCCCCAAAGGTAGCCCCTTCGTATCTCTCCTACCTGAGTCACAGCCGCGGTATTATGAAAAAAAAGTCATGAACGCCTGCAACAATAATTATGAGTTCGATGCGAATTATATGCGTTTCTTCTTCGCTCTCTGCAACTGACGAAGTGTTGTCTGGTATATTCCATAGTACACTTGAAAACTTATTTTTATTTGCAACAACAAGCGTACCGATTGTAGGAGTCTGTGTTCTGGAAATTTCAACATGAGTATATGACGAAGTTGTCTAGTCATGCTAAATTGAAATGTTGGAGTAATTCAGCTCCGATTATAGGTTGGGAAACATCGGCAATTAAGAATGTCCAATCAATGGCTCGTCTTGACCCTAATTTGAGGTTAAGTGTTGTTTTCCCATACGCTTTTATTACTTTGATTACCATTATATGCGTACAGTCCGTGGGTGGAATCTCGTGTTTTAGACCCTGCTACCTTGCGTGGCAACACAGAAACGTCTGCACCTGTATCAATCAAAAACTGCATACGATTATTCTTATCGTATACGATCAAGCGGAGTTTCTGTCCCTTGTCTGCCATTTTCGAGCTTTTGTACCAAATTTGCGATGGTACAAACATAGACTATTATTTGTAATCGGACTATTTGAGGTTATGCGCGAATTACACTGTACCCGTCTAGTATTACGTTCACAGTTTGGAATACGCTGCTGATTCCTGATTTGTCGAGATAATAATTGCACTGTTAGTTTCAGTTTGTTCACTTCGCATATTAAATTTACATAAACGCTTGAATTACCCGACGACGTGGATGTGTATGTTCCGGGGTCACAGATCTTGGGCATACGATAAGAGTTGTTCACTGTTCTCATTGGAACAGTCGGCCAGCTGCCTCCTGAACTGGTCGAGGCACGGAGAAGTGAATGCTGCTACGCCCCACAGCAAACTTCTTTCCGCTATCAGAAGAGAGTGGGACAAGTACCCAATGCCCGAATTGCCTGATGCAAATTTTCTAGGGTTTGTCCTACATTACTTTTAGGCGAATGCCGGGTAGGATCCTTAAACTATAGCCCGGCGGCCCTAGTTAACCCTGTCCTGTGAAGAAGTCGCTTCGCCATTCTTTGAGGGTGCTTCTTCGTTTTGCAACATCTCGCAGCCGAAAACAATCTTGCGGTCCTGAGAATGTGTATATCCAAATGCAAGATCACTTCAGGTGAAGGCAGATTATTTTGCTTTTCTAAGTCTCGTCAGGCAGAATCACGTCCAGAGAGCGAAAATTTTCTAAGTCTTGCCGTATTGAATCACGTCGGGGTCACCAATTTTTCTCCCTGTACATATGCTCCTTCCTGGCAAAAACTAAACATGATTACCATAGGAAAAATGTATGTTGTTGTATGAAATTGATAATGATGAGCATTGACTATTTTTTTAATAAAAGTTTATAACGGTCGCGTCGAAATCGTGGTCATTGGCGACCCGTATGTTATTTACCATAGATTACATAGCGTTAACATTAATTGCAATCGGGTTTCTATATTTGTTCACTTATGCTTGCTTCCTGGATAAATTTGATGAGGTCCAAGGCAGCTGTCGTTGAAGTACAGAGGTCTGCGATGTGATGTTTTGCGATTGTATTTCTTCTGATGTCGTTGTACCTGCTGCTATAGAATATTATATGGGGAATAGTTAGTGGTTGACTGCATTCTTCACAGGTTGGTTGGGTAGATCTGGAAAATAGGAACGCATGAGTACAAACTGAGTGGAGGGTTCTTACTCTAGATAGCATCATCTGTTTTTTCTGTTTATGGTTTTGGGAATTGCTATATCTTTGTAGTGTACTAGTTCACTGTAAATTATTCCGTTGTTCTTCCTTCTCCTTTTTTCGTTCCACCTGTTTTCGAGGTTTTCTTTACAGAACTTCCTCCTTTCCTTGCGTTGCACTGGAAGTAATTTTCTTCGTTGTGTATGGTTCTTGATGCTACTTTTGCCAACTTGTCGGCCCTGAGGTTTCCAGGAATTCCTCTATGCGCAGGGATCCATCCTAGACAGATGTTTTGATTCCTATTCTTTATCTTCGTGATATTGTCCCTAATGAGGTTCAATGTTTTGTTCCTTTTTTGGGGGTTTATGATATCTTTGATTTCTTCGGATGAGTCTGTTAGAATGAGTTTATTGCTATCCGGGATGTTTATGCAGAGTTTGGTGGCCATGTAGATAGCGTGATGACTGGTTATTTAGTGTTCTAGTGCGCTGTTCAGAGCTGCTGTAGATTGCACTTTCTACTCCTGCTGCGGACTTGGATCCATCTGCACTGATCTGGGATAATCGTGTTTCTTGATGAATTCATCGTGTTCCTTGACGAAGTTATCTTGTTTTGAGTTATCTTTTACTTGGTTTAGGAGGGTTAGATCTACTGGAATGTCTAAGATTTTCCACGGTGAGGTTCTTGCGAATGTGTTTTGTTCAATTTGTGGCAGTGTGATCCTTGCTGTCCTCAGGTGTTTTTCCATCATTTTATGGAACGGTATTGCTTCTAATACTTCCCCACTGTTGTGGTAATTTAAAGACTTTGTTTGTGGTCTGATTTGGGGGTTACTTGACTAGAGATTTTATGGCGTTCTTGATTGATAACATTTTCTGAATGCCAGGGATAATTCTTTTGTCTCTGTCCTTAGTCTCGTTATTGGGGTGGATCTTATGCATCCCGAACGCCTCGTTCTGAATTTTGTTTAGTTTCTCTAATATTGCTCTAATATTCGCGGACTGGTAAAGGAGGGCTCCATATTATATTTGTGCGAGGATTATGTAAGTTGCAGCGTATTATGGTTGGCACCCCAGTTTCTAGCTGCTATTATTCTTAATATATTTATTCGTTTCTTAGTTTCTATTATTAGTTGTTCTGTATGATTATTGAATCTTAGTTTACTTTCCCATATTATTCCTAGAATCTTGTTTATTTTTGACAGATGACAAAGTCATAAAAATAAATGCTGTATCCATAGTAGCTTAATATGATCACTATGCCATTTATGAGCAAACAGCGGATTTAAGATTATACTCCTAGTATAATTAGGTGCATTTTAATAACCAAATACTTTTTGCGACTCTCTGCAAATAACAAACATTACAATAAGTTCCTTATAATGAGTCATATTGATAGGAAAAATAAAGGATCCCTGAAGCACACCCTATGTAGACACAGATTAATAATTTATGTAGATTTGAGAGAGCTTGACCCTTAATTTTTTTGACAAAACTCGTTTAAATTCTCCATAACGAGCGAAAAATTGGAATGGATGAATAATTCCATATCCACAACCGCACGTATATATGTACATTGTCTGTAAATTTATGAGTACCTTTTACTTTCGGTGACAATTTCTTAACTTTAGATTCGAAGGGCATATTCCAGTATTAGACTTAGAAAACACTTGTGCGATTTTGTATGTAGACAATGTCTGTAGACAAAGGCGCGACAAATTCTTGTAGACAGACACGCTTTTAGAACAAAATCGCAGAACATTGGTCTCCCGTCTAAAATGGGACAATTCTCAGAATTGCTTTCATGGTCCCCAATTATCCTATGTGAGTTCTAGAAAACGCGTCGTTAATTTCTTTTAACTTTCGCTCGTTTATTATCGAGATGTGGCCAACTAAGAATATTTAACTTTTAATAGAAGATCTTGTTTGTGGGAAGTGCAGATCATAAAAATCGCCCTCAGAAGATTATAGTATCAAAAGCTGGCCATAAAATAGGTGACGTAGAAAAAATACTCAACAGCTTTTCATTGGTAGCATAATAAAATTAGTCAGGCGAAGAAGAGCGGGCCATCTCCTGTAAAAAAAATACTTGGTTTGGATACAACCACCTGTTATTATTATTAGTAGGCCTAACAATTCTGAGAATTGTTTCAAGTCTCCATTTCAGACGGGAGACCAATGTTCTGCGATTTTATTCTCAAAGTGTGTCTTTACACAAGAATTCGTCGCGCGATTGTATACAGACATTGCCCAGATACAAAATCACGCGACTTTGAATACAACTGTGTACTGGGCCTTATGTTAGAATTTTGTGAGTTTAAAGAGACAATCCTCGTGTGGGAATTGCAAAGCGCTAACACGAAATGATTCCGGTAGTCAAATATTGTGTTATTCTGGTGTTCCATTGTTTTTAAATGATTTACAGAGTGGAGATAAAACCCACGTTTTCCCAAAATGACGAAAGGGAGACCAGAGGCAGCCGTCTCCCTTGGCTGGTCAGAACCGTTTGAATACATTTTTACTGTTATTATATTACGGATTCTCATATACTAATAATGTTTTACAGTGAAGAATAACGGTGGTATTTTACTGTACGACACATTTTTCAATCTTCTACATATTTTAAAATAATCATGGAAAGCGGCACAGTATTAGTTCTTCTCATTATAAGATAATTTGAAATCAAAGATCGTTGCACTATTAGTATTGTATTCGCAAGCAAGATATCGATATCTTGAGGAGTTATTTTTGTGAATGGAGCAATGCAAACAGTTGTTAGCGCGTTGCGGGTGTAATGATTGGGCTCTGGCTATGGCGTGTAGGAGGGGCCTGCAGGGCGACCAATGAGACGCCAGGGTTGGGACCGGGCGCTCCGCATGCGCCAGGTTCCGTAACGCGGCTCAGTCGGCCGTCGGTGCAGCATGGCCGCGGTGGCAGCGCAGTGCCGCTACCCTCAGGACCACTATGACGACGAGCTCAGCAGGTACATGACGGACTTGATGTTTTATGCCAACGGCAATTACATGTCAGCTGTTCTATATACATAGCAAAATAAATACGCTATGTCGCTGATTTTTATTACTAATTTCATCTCACTTCACTGTCATAATTATTATAACATACTTCTGCCTATTTTATTCTTTTATAATGTCATTTAGATTCATTTCCTTCATACAAAACTTTGCGTACACTACAGGATCCTACCAATATTACTTATCTATATTTTTTCTTCAATACTAGATTACTGTCTTCACATTAAAGTATATGCACTGGACTACAATCAATGGTGGTGCAATTTCCGGGCAGATAACTTCGTATTTCTAATTTGAGCGGTTTTTAAAGGTCTTAACATCCTTATAAGCTGGTTGATTTGTATGAGCTCTGACCTTTGCTTTCATATTTTGTCTCCTGTTTGAGGATGACTCCCAAATGGTTTAAATGGTCCGTATTCTACATATTGAAATATATCTTTTAGCCCGTCGTACCAAAATCATATCATGTGGAAATGTTCACACATGTACGAATCGCGAATTAGTACAACGAATTCCATTACGTATCTAGCCAAGGATTCTTATTCAATATCCTTTGTTTCCCAAGAAATTTTTTCTAATGTACTATTAATTAAATGTGGCATATCAACCCTCTTTAGTCATCAGTGAAGTAATGTGCCCGCCGTAGTTTAAATCCGTACTCAAAGAAACGTCCTGACAGATGCTGTCTTTGCTTTACTTACCTACACATCTTCAAGTTTGTATACTACAGCACATTTTGTCAACTTATCTGTTGTCTCGGATTCGTAAATTCAAACCGTCCCGAAGAAAGTTGACGTTTCATCTTCTTCGCCTGTCTTTCATTCTCCTCTCACGCCAAATTTCACATTAGCCGGGTTTGAGTTTTAAAACTTGTTATGTGCGATTAAATAACAGATCAAACTTAATTTTGGATTATTTGATTGCCGAGTGTCGTACACTATATTCTCATCAGGGGAAAATATGGATACCATATTTATTGTTCCGTAACACGAGATTCCTGGAATCGACATTTCCTCTATTTTATGAGCAGTTTGTTTCTGTTCATTGGCATTCCTATTTAGTTACTACGAACGGTGGTTAGTTATTAAAACTAAAGAGAAAACTCATTACTGTATGAATAAATTCCCACTTGCGAATTTTTATGCATTTACTTTAGCAATTTTCTTAATAGTGCCATAAATGTTTTTTATGAAAATTATGATATCCGTCACAAAATATAGATACCATTGGGATATAATTCCTCTGAATTTCATTCTCTTATTACAAGGCGAATGACAGAGGATTGTACAGGTAAAGTCTATACAATTTCACGTTTCAGTTATACATTTTGAAACAATGCTTTACACGGAACTTTAATGTTGTATGCATTCTCTCTTGAATAGATTTTCCTTGTTAGCTATTCATTTCCAGGTAATCCTTAACTGTTGATTAGTTCTGCCTTGTTTGCTTTTCTCACGAGCGTATCATAAACACTTTTCCTTTAGTCAAATCAATTTGGCTAATTCAATTTTTATATTTTCAATCACGTTGTTCGTTTCATCTCCATTTTTTACTGATATATTAGTATGCTTGGTAAGTGTTCTTTGAAGATATAAATAGGGTAATAAAAGAAGTGTAGTTTATTGAACGGCATGAAATCACGGATTATTTAAGTCCTAACGAGCCATTAGGCTTAAAATATTTTTTCTTTAAAAATTTTTCTAATCCAAAATCTGCTTCCGAGTCCCGGAACGGAATAACGCACTTCGCGAGAGTTACAACAGCTCACGTTCGGGTTCTCTTTGCTAGAACCAGAATGAATATGCCTGTCAAATCTTCTACATTGTCACAATTTGATATAACCTTCAACGCCCTTTATTGCATAGCCTATACATGTCTTTCTAATTTATAAATTGTCCGTCAGTTTCAATGTGTTGATTAGTTAAGTTACCTTCGTTAGGAAGATTATATATAAATTCTTAAGTTAGTTTCCCCTAAAATAACTGCTGTCTAACAGCTTCAAACGATTAATGTTTTTATTGTGTTGAATATTATATCTTACAAATGTAAATAAACGAGAAGAATGAGGTTTAGGCAACAATTATACTTTCTTCTGACGTTATTTTATATTAACGGGACGTTGTTATAGTTTGAAACATTTTATTTCTTTTCACGTTTCGCTAGGAAATCATCTAATTAACGCACAGTACAAATCTAAACAAAATATTATTGAACCCGAAGAGTTATATACGACGAAACTTCGTTTATTTATTTATTTTGTTAAACATAATTTTCTGACTCAAGGCCATATATAATTATTTATATCATTATAAATTTCAGATATTTTTTATGAATAATAAGGTTTTAGGTGTGGCCTTTTCAGGAAATCACATTCTTTAACAGAAACATGCACTTTTTTACGAGATACGAAGAAACCCACATTTTTATAATTGGTAAAGTGTTACAAGTGTTAAATCATTTTGTCCATTTTAATACTTCATAATTTATTTTCTGTGACAACAGATATATCATTTCTCAGGCCGGTTCGTTTGATTTTAGAAGATTTAATATTATTCAGGCTCTGTAACAAAATTTTTATAATCGTCACGAGCAAGACCTGACTCCTCAGTAAGCTTTATATTTAATATCTTCATGTTACGAATTACAATACTAACAGATACACAGGCCACGTTATGCAAAAAAAATTCAGAAATTGGGGCTTAGATTTTGAGCGTATTTGAGTTTTAATTTTTTTTTACAAGGTGTGCATCTGAAAGGAATCATATCCGATAAAATTTCTAACTCACTGCTATTCAAATTACATAATTATTTCTCTCCCCTTCTGTAGTTGACGAAGGAACTGTTAATTATATTTCTCACATCCTGAAATTTCAATCAGTAAATATGTCGCATGCCCAATGAAGAATGCGTACTGTTATTATACTGATCGTACAATATTTGGATACCCTCTAAAATACAATAAGTGTTTTCTTTTTTTAAAAAATATTTAATTTACCAGACTGCTTACTTTGGAACACATTTTCTCACATACATCCGTATTCCTTCGTTCTATATTTCACTCAGTACTCTCGAGTATAAAAAATGTTAGTTTTAAGTAAGATCGTGTTTATAAATATTTTAATATTTAAAACTTATTTTTATTGAAAGAAGGAAGCCTTTTTTACATTTTCATTTATAAGAGCTTCAAAGTTAAGATTTGTTAAAAATGTCAATTTTAACCAGGACAACGTTAAGGCATGCCTACTTCGTAGTTGTGTACTCTTTCCGTATGTAGAAAAAGTAATTCAATCCCTTTGTCGTTGCTTGTAAAGTATCATCGAGGTCTCCTATAGATAGTAGTGCTAATAGTTCGTCTTCGAGTAGTATACAGAAAACATCACATTAGTATATGGGTGTCTATTTCAAACATCTGCATGTAGGAATTAATTTAATAAGTCTGTTATGTCTGTCTAATATTTCAAGTTGATAAATTAATTTATTTGGTTCGGAGACTTCGGCCCTGCGCTACTTTCAGAGCTGCTGTAAATTACGACGAAGAAGTCTGCAAGTTATGAGATCCGTACACCACTAGGGCGACACATCACGGGGTCCGTAACATCAACATAAATGATACAAGGAGACTTCTTTATGGCAACAATAAAGGCTATGCGTGAGTGGGGACGGAGGGTATTATTTTTAGAAGTCGGTTATGACTTGAATGCATCACTGTGATGCACTCGAGCCACCAACAGAGCGTGTCTGGACACCAATTAACCAGCGGCGAGTACTCCTTTGCACGGTTCTAAATCACCTTGGCTTGAGACGAATAGCTCATTAAAATGGCCCGCACGGCTCAGTGAGCGGGGACTTCGCCAACAAACCGTCTAAATCACGTTGTTTTCAGGGGAGGATCCCTTCTTGGTCACGCAAATGTCCGCCAAAGACCGTCGACAAATCTTGTGAGGACACTGTTAGCTAACGAAATGCTCACAGGTAAAATACGATAGTAATTAGTTCAGCGGCCATTCCTTACAGTGCTAGAATGTTACTCCACCAAGTTTATACTGAAATTTAAAAACAGAGAAATAATTCTGATCTTGTCTCATCTCACGTATATATTGCTATACATAACATTTTTCAATGGATATTGCTGTACTCAACATACCAAACATATTGTTCTTCAAATCTTATATTTTCATTTGTCTCGTCTCTCCATTTGATTTTTTAAACACGGTATTTTCAGGTTAAAACGTAAAATATTGGGCGGAATTTTTCATTATTTATGAATAGCATTAACTTTATTTATCCATTTATTTCTGTCGTAATATTTCCATTTACAAGTGTTAATTTAATTCCCTGTCGCTATCATCATCCGCAACGTCAACAATATTGTCCCAGAAGAAAGATGTCGCAGCAGGAATATATTTTCCTATAAATCTAATTGGGCAAATAGGCCTATATTCAGGGTGAACGTGAACCATATTTTACCCAACTACCTTAGAACCATTCGTTCCTAAATTTCTGATTCGTTTTTGAAGATTATGAAGATGTTTAACTGTATCTTTATATTATAATCTAAAGGCATTTTATATTATTAGTGATTTATGTTGCAGTAAAATGTTCTTTGGTGGCTACCTCGTGAGAGTGTTATTGTAATAAAACCAGGCAGTTTTCTTCACTAAAAATAAATTACACAGGAAAGGTCTTTAATCTGAAGTTGCAGATAAACTTACTTGCGACTGGAAGATTAATTTCGTCAGTTAAGGTTATAACCACAAACTAAATTCGATTCGTCGTATTCTACTATATTCGTCACTATAACACTTTGTGTATAATTTAATGTAACACTATTTGAGTTAAGTATACAGTTCACATTCCATCTATTGCCCTATCTCATATGCCATAGTATTATCCCAAACATAAATTAATTATTATAATATTTATAAACTGTTATAATCAAAATTATGAAAGAAATTAGCCATAATTACAAACCACAAACAAGTAGATAACTAAAATTTAAATACTTGTGTAACGTTTCGACCTCTATTTAGGTTTGTATCAAACAGTGGTTAAGATACAATACAAAGAGAAAGTCGTAGCCTGAAGTTCGTAAATGGTTTAACAGCGACTCTGACATGACAGTATAGTGACGTGCGTTGTAGTTGAAATATTAATTAAATTGAATGATGAAATTTCAGAAAAAATTCTCTGAAATCTCTCAAACGGGAATAAATGTCGAATCCGCGCAGGAGTGAATGTTTCTGTTTCCGGTTAATAAACAGAGTCTGACGAAAAAATGTAGAACCTTAGAACATGTAAGCCAATTCGGCAACGTTCGAAACTTGTATACACCAAACTGAGAGAAATTAACTACGTTATATAGTACTCGAAATAAAATATATAAATATTATAAATGAAACCAAGAGGGGAAGATGTTTGCAAATATTAGTTCCTGAATGGAATGATTACACAATGAAACCATTTGAATGCAAACAATTAATTTAAAGAACGTAGAATACATTTTGAAAAATAATATTATACATACGCAACATAATTCAGATTTTTAATATTTTACAGTTTTATGTAACAGTGCAGTGATGGAGAGAATTTCGAACGATTCTAAATCAAATATATCGAAACATGAAAATGTGATAGTGAACTGACTTGAATCTGATCACATAATAAATTTATATTAAAATATTATATATATTTAAGGCATGCACATTATGAAGAATCGCTACCAGATGTCTTTTGCATACCAATAAATCAGTATAATAATAATATTTATAATCCTTTTTTCGATCTCCGATTTTTTATTAAAACAGTATGTCATAATTAATATTTAACAACAGAGTTGTTTGAATTAAGTGAATACATCTTTAATTATGATAAATATATAAAACAAGGTCATAAGATAATATTCGACCGGTCCAAGTGCCTTCGTTGAACTGTTTTATTGTAACTAAAGATGTTTCAGCTAAATTCAAACAACTCTGTTATTAAAGAATGATGATGACATAATGTGGAAAGCAATATGAAGTATAAATCGGACACTACAAAAGGTTAATTATTATTATTAATATATTGAAAACAGTCCAATGAATCAGTATATATCGTAGGATTATTACAAAATACATTCGAGGAAAATTCGCATAATTTAATGCTTTATTTTTAATTTTTTCATGATGAAATACGATCAAATCGTGATGTTGATGTGATTTCATTTTCATGCCTGCTTGGCAATTAAGGACGAGGTTCTGACCGTCGCCTTCAAAAGCTTATAGTATTGCTTTTATTGGAAGTAATTGTGGAATATGTGTACGTCTGACAGAGGCTGCGACGACAGTGAGGACTACGACGACTCTGCGAGCAGCACGAATGGACATGTGCTAGCCCCCGCGCATCCAAGGCGCTGCCTGCTCTGGGCCTGCAAGGCCTGCAAACGGAAGGCCGCCTCCGTCGACAGGAGGAAGGCAGCGACGCTCAGGGAGAGGCGCCGTCTCCGGAAGGTACGCTCACACGATTGTCTGACAAACGCTGGTTTACAACCCTTGTCAAAAAATGATGCTTAATTAACTAGAATTGGCCATTAATCGTTTTTCTTCTATTATAATTGTAAGATCGCGTAGGAGTAAACTCAATTCTAGTATAGGGCATTCAATTTAATATGACAGGGGTGCTCTAGATATCTTCTCACCACAGATTGAACACGCTGGTAACACTTGATACTGTCGCATCCAAATAACAATACTATAGTCTGTTTTAAATAAGAAGTCTCCTGTCTTGTCCGCGTGGAGGGGGGCACTGATGACACGTACGACACACAAATAATACAGCTCACTGAAAACAATAGAATAACACTGTTATTGTACGGCAACGCTGCTTTTTTTTCAAGCGTTGTGATTGGTTGTTTCAAGGTCACACATTTCTCGTGGTAACTAACCGACATCGCTTTACTAATTTAAAACATGTTATACTCAACAAAATTAATAACTTTGTGTTGTGGACGGTCTGTACTGTAGTCTTTTTCCAAGCAATTCTGTTTTGCTCGTGGAAAGGATTCGTTTACGAGAAATAAATCTGCATAGACAGGTCGTTAGACTTACTCACTTACCGTCATATTTGTGGTACTTTAATTATCTATTGCTGATTAAACAGGACTGGAATCTACCCTTTTATATTTATTTACTAGGCGATATACATAAGTGAACCAAAACATTTATTAACGTGAATTATTGGAGTGTAAATATATTAAAAAATAATTCATTGGATGATGTGTTGAAACTTATCAGACAATAAATCATTTCTTGACGGAAAAGCAATGTTGAATATTTGAAAATGAACACAGAACCTGGATTTAAGTATGTTTTGTAGAATGAAATTGATTTTGGGTTAAATTTTAGGTTTCGAATAAACGATTCCATTATCCCTCTACTGAAAAAATACGAAAAGCCATAAATAAGCAAATTTAAATTTAGAAAATTGTAATCGAGAAAAACGTAAATAATTAATGAATACAACCCGATTAACGTGAAAAATCAGATGGATGAAAAATCATAGTTTCATGGAGGACATAAATTTAATACAAATTGAGAAATATGAATTTCGTTAACTTTATAAGAGTTGTTGTTATAATACTTGGGGAAATAAATAGTTCAGGTAATTTTCCTTAAAATTATTCTAACAGCTACGAAAAAATACACGAAAAACCGTGTAAAAATTACGGTAATAGTTTTACATACAACACATTAGTTATTATCACAAGTTATTATTGACATTTTAACTCGTATTAACTTAATAGAGTATAGTAGAGCCGAAGATAAGTAATGATTAATTTCAAATAATTCATCGTTGTTATATTAACGAAAATCTTTAAATATTCATGATGCCAGTACGTTTGTGCGAAATTATAATCCCTATCAATTGAAAATTCTTGATTGAGAAGTAATCTCCGAACAATAACATATTATCATATTAATTGTTCTTATATCCATTGGAAGTTAATAATTACTGGTATAAATTATAGTTTAAGTATTAAAAGAGGGGAATCTCGTTATAACAATTAACTATTCATAAACTAATAGACGAAAGAAATTTAGTGAAATCTATTACCTGACTATAATTTAAGGAATTTTCGTTTCATACAACTTTTAATAATTGTGAAAGGGAGTGAAGATATGAAAGTTTGGTTTACTAGAATTCATAAATTAGTTAATTAGTTTAGCGGGGACTTGGAGTCCTTCGATACCTTTCGTACATATAACAAGTTATTTGTTTCTAAATACAGAAATGCGGATTCCTGTGATGGTCTTTTATTACTGATGTAACTTTGTATTTGATGCAGTTGCGATAACATGTTCTTGAGTTGCGGGTTTGCAGAGCTATGCGTACCAGTGTGGTCACTTGAATATTTACCAAATAACGTTTACAACTTTTATATTCTGTGGGATTTTAACAATTACGGGTGCGTCATCATTAATTAGTCGATATATAATTATTGCGAAAAACATACACACTCACATATCTCTCTATATAAAAATGAATATCTATGTGTGTGCGTGTCACTCTGATTGCGATGAAACTTTGGTGAGTTGTTGTGCGCACCCCGGCGAAGGTTTTTGGCGGGTTTTAGAAGTTAGGAAACTCCCAAAAGGTGAAGGGATGAAATTTAAAAACATGCTATGATACATAAACATATATGATATTAACGTCGATTAATTACTTTTCGGTGTATATATAATTAATACTTTCTATCGAGATCTTTTTAGTGTATAATTTCAACCCCTTAAAGGACCAATAAGGGAGAAGTTGGAGGTGCGTTACATAAAAATAACGCGAAACAATCCAGGGTTATAAATACCAATGAGTTTAATTATGACATTCACTATGCCAGTAAATTGTAGTTCAGCCACTAGGTGTGTAGGTGTGGGAGGATGAGGGTGAAAGGCCGCCACATAAAAGTAATGAGTAAGCAATTGAGTCTGTTCTTGAAGCTGGGGTTATGGAAGTCACGAAGTTTAATTATGATATTTACCATACTGGTTAACATGTAGTTCAGTCCGTAGGAGTGGGGGTGGAAGGGGGTGAACGTTTACATTCTTAAATGCGTAGACCAATTTCTATCAAACTTTATACACAAGTTACTTACGATCCAGGAACAAACACTGAGGGGTTAAGACACACCAGCACCTCTAGGCGTGGGGGTGGAATTTAAAAACATTCTTTAGCCGCCATTATTAGCGTCGAATAAAATGTTTCTGCGGTCACTTAGTTTGATAGTATCATCCTGGAAGTTTTACTTGTCTAATTTAACTCAAAAAGGCAAGGGAGGGAAGTACCCTTACCATACGGATGGGGGTGGCAGGGGTCTACGTAAATAATAATGCAAGAGGACCGATATTATTATCTATTCTGGGGTTATAGGAGTCACTGAGTTTAATTCTCGCATTAGTCATGGTGGTTGATGAAATTTTATGTTCCTCTTCGCGGAGGTGGTTTGCGGTTGAGAAAAGGTTACCCGAAGTACTTTTGACCCTTTTAAGGTACTGGCTAATTTTTTTATTTTCTTAGAGAACAAGATAAATTTTGGTCTGTATTTAGTTATCAGTTGTATTTCTTTACTCCTTTAAGGTATCTTTTATAGTTTTAGACTTTATTAAGTTAGCTAGTTTTTTTTACTGTTTTAATTCTTCGTTATTTTTAGACACTTTTATTTTATGTAGAAGGAGAGTTCCCAAATACTGTCAGTAATCGTCGTGGTTTATTTGAAGTTAGATGCCGAGGGATTAGGTCGGGGAGAGGATCGTAAATAGGTAAATTATATAACAACGGCGCAATTGTAGCTGGTTAAATGAAATGTTTACCAAGAGGTTAGTGTCAAATCAATTCCAAATAAATACCCCGCCAACGCCGGACACTCAGCTAGTATATACGTAATTCTGTATACTATGCAGGCGCCAATTTAAATTTGTATATTGAATTATTTTGCATCCTGTATGCACTGAGAACACCGTCACTAAAAACATGCAAAATCGTGAAGTCGTATTTTCCATACACACCTATGGGAGATTGATGATTATATATTAAGGTGAGATCGTGTACAAAGAACAACGAGTCTTGACCTCTGACTTTATTTATTCACCTCATTTGAACAATTACTGATGGTAGCTTTGACAGTCGAACAGCGTTGAGTCAAAGAACTTCTTCATACGTTCCTTCCTCTGCTAAAAATATTTCTGTATACATGCTTTCTTTCCGTGAGGCACAAGGGCCTCTTCCACTAGTGAAATAAAAAATGGTCATTTTTAAGGCCGACTTGATTTTCAGGAATAGTAATAAAGTCACACTGATAATGTAGGATAAAATTGAGGATGTTCGCGGACTGTATTGTAACAACTAGTCAAGAATTAGTTGACTGATAATACATCGTCCTGGAGCAATTATTGCACAATTCAGGATTCTTCGTTCACGCAATTTTTCCAATGGCTGTTGGTTAACTGAATGGCCACTTACAGCCACATATATCAAATTAAATAAATAAGAATTTGTTGATGTGTCTCGTTTCTTCAAGACAGATGGTGTCTTCGAATGCACGAATTGCCACATGTTTTCTGAATATTAAGTTAAAATTCACTTCTTCTGTAATAACATTTTAAGAAATTGGATGCTCCAAGAGAAACCTGCTATTAACGTTTAATCACTGTTCGTATCCGCCACTTATCCCGCGAAAACAAAATACAGGATTATATTCACTCCTCACCCTATGAAACGGATTAAATCAATCGAGTCATAAATTGACATCGCGTACGAGTATGGTTCAAGGTTGAAGAAAGGAACCATGCAACACAAACACGGGGAATAGTTATAGAATCAGGCAAGTAATTTATTTTTTTCCCAACCTTCGCATGCTACTTCAATTCATAGGCCTACGGTATTAGGAAAATAAGAATTGAATTGGAGTGAATAGTTGAAAGAAAGTGCTGCAGATTGCAAAAGTAATCAGAACATTATTATTACGGTTAAAATATTATTCATTATATATTATTTCGATTTCCAAAAAACCATATATATATATATATATATATAAATGGCTTTATATTAATTCGCAAATAAAAATACAGTCACAATAATACGAGGGTTATTCGGAAATTAATTTCCCATTTATTATAATTCGTAAAACATCATAATTTTTTATAAAACTTTTTGTATTTAATTCCTTACATGTTACTCTATTTTTCTACATAGCTTCTATATGTGTTTAAACATTTGTCATTACCTTCTACAAGCTTTTGTAGAACAACCTCGTCATCTCTGGGGTCATGGGAGAAACCTACGTCTCGTCTCGTCTGACAATGTTGTCTATAAATTGATCAGCTTCCTAATGATATCTCAGATCTGTCTCTGAAAATTTGCAATTTCACAAATTGTGCGCTTGTTGGATTCCCCAGGCTGCTTACTGAGATACACCAAATGAAGAGAATGTCTTAGGCTCTTGATTTTTTGGATCGATATCATAAGGAATCTGATTCATCTCTAATCACCTCAGAGGTGAAAGGAGCAGTTAAAGACTGGTCATTCACACACACGGCAGATGCCTTTGACTGAGGTATACAGAAGCGTGTTTAAAGAAATATGGAAAGTATGTAGAAGAATAGAGAAGTATGTAAAATTAAAAAAGTTTTTTTTTAAACTGAAAAGTGCAGTTGTGTCGTTCTAGGCTCTTCTTCGCACCTGACGAAAGGAATAATGGTTCCAGAAACGTTGTGTGGTATTTATATTATCACTTTTTTGTCTTAATTTGCTAATTTTCTTATTCATTCATTCATTCGTAAATAATAGTAATTAAAGGTTAGCGCCAATTAAGATTAATCACATTACAAGAAACAATTACAGCTCTCTGAATAATAGAAATAACATTTTAATTCAAACACATTAAAGCACTTGTTACAACAAAAATATGTATCGCAAGTGCAATAACGCTTTTGTATTTTAGGTGAACGAGGCTTTCGAGCTGCTGAAGCGGCGGACCTGCGGAAATCCAGGGCAGCGGCTGCCCAAGGTGGAGATCCTGCGTAACGCCATCGAATACATAGAATCTCTGGAGCACTTGCTCAGTGCAGGAGCCTGCCAGGTTTCCACGGTAAGCAAAATCAACTGGCAACAGACCAAAAAACGAAAACTTAACGTTTTTCCTCAGATCCATTTCCGGGTACAATAAAAAAAATACGAAAACGAAGTTTTTCCACGTTTTAAGTTCTCGTGGCCTTACCATTTACTTCAATTGACAAAAAGCCCTGTGTATCGGTCTTGGATAACTTGTTAGGTGGGACGTAAATATGAAATCAACTTGAAGTCCTCGTAATATTGTTGCCTTACATTCTATTAGGCCTTAATAAGAATAAAATCTATCTATATTGAACAGCCGAAATAATTTTTTTTACAAGTAATTCAAAGTATAAATACATTATACGAATATACAAAGTAAAGTAATTTACAAAATTCACAATAATTAATTATAGTCATAGTGGGTGCTCGAATTTTCTCCATCCTGAGTCCTTGGCTGGAACACAAAGATTTATAAAAATACAAGAAGATTCTACAATTTTCTATTCAATCCAACAACCTTCTTGAAAGTTATATATGGTTATATTAGATTACAGATGGTCTAAAATGTCATAGGGATCACGACTAATCCTATCAGCAATCCGAAAACTAGGCATTCAACACTAACATCGATCGTTTACAATCATTTTTACAAGCCCCCTCCTTCCCCATCCGACCTATAGGTATATTTTCGATTTTAAATAACATGTGCAACATGTTTCTTTAATTTAGTCTCCACATTTCGGAGTTATATAGAAACATACTTACACTAACACATTGATTGGAAGAACGTTAAAATCTTAGATGTTGAAACGAAGTAGCATATACTATATAAATTTCTGAGCAGCTTTTCATTAAATTAAATAATTTCGCAATTAACTTACAAAGGTTACGTGTAATAATATCTATTAGCTGCTATTAACGCTTCCAACCATACAACAACAAAAATTTTGTTCACAAGTCGGTGGTTAGTATACGAAAAAACATTTCTTGATCCCTCATAATAAATATGAATTATTTTAATACAAAAGAAAAGAAATGATCGGAAAACTGTAGATATCGTTCCTTAAAAATCAATAAAAATTTGTGTTGGCAGTGGACGTACTACGCTCTGTAATACACGAAGTTTAGCTACTGACATGAGAA
Source organism: Zhengitettix transpicula (assembly GCA_037074705.1). Taxonomy (NCBI): domain Eukaryota; kingdom Metazoa; phylum Arthropoda; class Insecta; order Orthoptera; family Tetrigidae; genus Zhengitettix; species Zhengitettix transpicula. The sequence goes on along the minus strand of CM073591.1, from coordinate 178,137,750 downwards.
ACAGCGAATGAAAGCCATTACTAGATACCAATGGAAATATTAGATAGAAAATGAATTGAATAGCCTGCTAGGTTTTCTTGCAGGTGAACCTTTCCGGAGGGACGGAGAGGGCAACCTTTCAGGAAGCCTTTTCCTTTCTCTCTTTTTGAACTAAGGTTCCCACAAGCCTTGGCACCTCCACCTTTTTTGAGAGGTGTATGTTCCGGGGTCGCAGAATTCGGGCAGACAGTAAGAGTTGTTCGCTGTTGCTATTGGAACGGTCGGCCAATTGCCTCCTAATCTGGTCGAGACACGGAGAAGGGAATGTTGCGTCCCCACAGCAACCCCTCTCCCGCCATTGATAGGGCGTGAGAAAAGTACCCAATGCCTGACCTACTTTTAGGCGAATGCCGGGTAGGATCGTCATAGCATAGCCCGGGGGCCCTAGTTAATTCATGGCTACCTTCCTCTACCCTTCCGCATCCCCCATTTCATATCCCTTCATATTTTATTAAAGGGAAGTCTCCACCATGTGAATTACCCTCATGTAGCCTGTAACTCTAAAAAATATATAATAGATATAATGAAATCGGAACATATCAGTAAATCCTACGTAGTCGGCATCCATGGACGATTAATTAAGTAACATTTCAGTTACACTACATTTTGTTACCGATTATAATCAGGATTTCAGAAATTAATTACTTATTAACTGTTCAACTTTCATAACTGCAGTAAAATATTTTATTATTTTAGATCAGTCAGCAATATGCTGTTCTAAAGGAACTCTTTGACTATATTTATTAATGCAACGATAACGTAATAAAGTTGTCAGATTTGCTTATTATCGGATCACTGTAGTGCTTTTCAAATAGGAGCCATTCGGGCTGTCAGCGTATGAGAGCAGATAATTAGACAAACGTTGCCAAATTGTCAACAATGAATGACAAAACCTTTCTGCAGCTGAGTGAACAATAATGTGACAACGACGTACTAATTTGATTCGTCGGTGCAAGGAAGATCTTCATGATCAAATCAGATTCCGTTTGAAAATTTACTATAGTAACGATATTTTTCATTATATTTTTCCCTATTATTCTTCATATGATATTTTGATCGATACGTAACTGCCGGCTAGTAATATACTAATGTTTATAGATAGTTATCTTCTAAATTTATCAGTGATCTGTTTTCAAATAGTATTTCTATTCGCTTTTATCTGATGAAAAATTTTTTTCGCGACCAACATGTTTTTCCTCCTCGAATTTCTAAAAATAATAACTTATAAGTAAATATGTCCATGAAAAGGAAAAGTTAAAAAGTCTGATAACTTTCACAAAATGTAATTTATTATCTTTGAATTTTAAGCAATCAAATTATTTCGTAATATTTATTTTATAGATAAACTTGAAAGTTTTAGTACAATAGCCAATATATGGGAGAATAAAATTGAAAATAACTCTCAATAGAACCACATCCAGCTACAAGTCGTTTTATAATTGAAAATAACCTATGCAAAGATTAAATTATGAAAGCTGTTATTGATTACTAGAACTGTCCTGGGACGCAGCAATGTGTCAATAAAAATTAAGAAATAAGTTCGAAATGTTTCAATTAATACGAGTTTAAAACTTGAGTTTCCTACCAAAACGAAACGTGTTCCGAATTTCAATTAGGTCAGAATTTCCGAAAATTTCTCTTACATCATCCTAATTTCTCCATTTTATACTCTGAATTTATACGAAGCGATGCTCTCAGCACTGATGTAAACAAAAATCAAAATGTCGGTCTACAATGAAAAACTTTTACGTCCTGCATTATCAATATATTCAGACAAGATTTCATTTTTTGTGTAAAAATTAAGAAGCGCACCCAGCTCATTGATATGTTAATTTTAATAAATAGAAAATTAAAAAGTAACTTTTAATATATACAATTTCATTATTATTTTAGGAATATATTTTTTAAATACAGGAAAATAATTTTTTCAGTCGCAATTATTTATTATATACATTGTTTTGAGTTTTTAGGCTTAATTATCCATCATAATTTCTGCTCGAATAATTTATTCTTACATTCATAGGCAGTTACCGTGACGTATTCATGTGTTTATATTGTGAAATTTCGTCAGAACCAGCGTCAATAATAATTACAGAAATAAATTAAACAGATAAGATAATGTCTAATTATGCCGAACACTCAAAGTAATAAATTTATGTAACAAATGGTTGCGACTGAAAAAGACGTTATTTACCTGTATTCACTTCAATATAAGTTTAAGTTTTTATTTACATTCATATATCTATTTTTTATAATCTTCATGTTTATTGAAATGTAATCTCCAGCTCTACCTATAAAATTCTTCATTTATATAATCGGGAATTCTTAAACATGTTCCAAATGAAATAGGGCCACGATTTTAAACAGTTTAAGAAGCCATCGGATAGACAGCAGCGTTTCTTTTTGTGTCAACGTCTGTCTGGAATGAAAGGAGTGTGCTGTGTTTATTTGTTACTTATATTGAATTTAATTCGATTTAATTCGATTTAAAACAATTCCTTTCTTTGTACTACACAAAGACGATGTTATGAAAAATAAGGTGAGTATCTTAAGAGTTACTGAGGTGATTTGTGGAGCGGAAGTGAGATCGAGACAATTACAATTAGAGTTATTGACATGCAATCCAAATTAAAGAACAGCGCGCGTTTCACAGGTGGATGCCTCTTTATTTCAATTTGAAGTAGACGATACTGACACGGGCTGTTCGACGGTCTTTCTTTTACTGTAAACAATCATTGGCTCCGTCGATGACATTGGACCTCATTCTGCGATTGCAGTGTTCTAGTTTTAATTTTATACAGTTTTTTATATCTCCACTTTCGGTGACGTAGTAAATCTTAAACTACCAGATTCGTTTTGTGATATTATAGCGTCTTTCCATAGCGGGCCGCTCTTTTCGGCGTGCATTTTGTTGTGTGCCACAGATCATTACTCAAGCACCCGGAGTATTTCCATACTTAAAACTCGAGAGCAGTCAGATGTCTCGTAAAGAAATTTAGCAAGTGAAGGCTAATAGCCAAGAACATGGCATACCCGTGTCGAAAATAGAATATCGTTACAGTAATAAACGTACATCCTGTGATATATGCGGGAAGAAATTTATACGTGTTGTTGTATGATCTATTCATTGAAATTTTGATGTTGCAATAAATTTAACGTCTGACGATTATAGGTTCGGCATCCATCAGAAGCAAGTTTTTGCACGTTCATTGCAAATCAAATGAAATATAATACAATCTTTTTATCTGAAATGACTTTTTAAAATCTGCTAAACTGAGCAAATTGTTACTGCTAATATTCGTCTCACATTTATATAAAATCAGGAATATTTTTTAATAGCCCAAGAAATAGAACTGAAATAACACTGGCATTCCGCAAGTAATGCTAAAGAAATTCTTAAACGAAGCCCGTATCAACCGGATTCACTAGTCTCGTGAAAACGCGTTACGTTACCAAAGCCATATCGCATACAGTCTGCGATGAGACCCTTTAATTTTGTGTAAAACACGTAAACATGAGGTTGTCTGTACCTGAATCCCAATGGTCATCGTTCTACTGTAATTATTTTTACTTTTATCTATAGAATCATTCGTATAGCGCGATAGAACTATTATCATTAGTATAAAAATAAGGTCAAATTTCTATGTTCCTAAATTTGCTTCTGGCAGTAAAACCCCAAAGCTGAAAGAGAAAAATTATGATTATTGTATCGAAGAATATTTGTTTAAGGAGTTAAGTGCAGAGCAAATGAAGGACTGGGAACACTATCGCTTTGCTGTGTCAAAATATTGATACAGGAGCCCCATTGTTAATAACAAAATATATTACGTAAATCAAATGAAGAAGACAAGCTATATATAGGGTAATCCATATATTGGCAACTCCCCTCTTATAGCACAGGAAAGGGACTGAAAGACGAGGGAGTGGGGGGGGGGGGGGGCGGGGTGCGGAAAGGCAGAGCACTGAAAAATCCTACGTAAGTCAACTAAAACTACGTTTTACTGCTTTACTTTCAGCTCATACTGTTGCGAGCTCATTTATCTATTCCAGGCCTGTTCTAACACTCAGCTTTGGAAATTAGATTTGAAAAATCTGGGCTACCGTCCCACCAGCACTAAAGTGAAACAATCTTATCTTGTGCTTTATAATCAACAACTTCTTACCGGAACACTATTATTTATTTCGAGCAATTTACTTGGTGACGGACCAACTTGCTGTCAGCGTCACCGAATTTCCAGGTTCTAACTCCGGCGAAGGCATTTTCAACATAATCACCAAACCCTTTGCAGAACTCAGTCACATTCGCACGGTAGAGTACTGCAATGGGGTTCTTCGCTTTCATTGTTTTAACGACGGAAGATAACGGGAAACCATCGCCATAAATAATTTCCCTAGGAATAGGGAAACAGATCTCCATAGAGAACTAAAAACGGCTTCACAACTGGTAACAATGAAGACGCATTGATTGTTAGATGAAATAACATATAATAATTCAAATAATTTTACTGTCATTTACGTGAAGAAATTAATTTTAAAAATCGCAGTTTGGGTTACAGTAGACGGCTTATGATTTTTTAACTCAACAAATAGTTTCTAAAATTCCCTTTAATGTTGTCCGTTAATGTTACAAAATACTTGCCGTTTAAAGAAAATAATGATCTTATTATATTCATTATATTTCTATAGGAAAAGAAAAAATTATATTTTCATTGAAAGAATTGAAACTGAGTACATGTAACTGCTTCCAACTTGCCTTAAATTTGCAGCTATTGTTACAGACTGTTTTGTGAAGTTGTATTTACTATTATTATTATTACTATTTGGAATTTGCCCGATGATAGCTATATCTACAAAAATTACATAATACAAAAATGAAATATATACACATATAACATATATAGAATTATATGGGTACCATAAACCAACTGTCTTTGTAAAATTTGTTATTATTTATTGGGAAAAAAAAGAAACACGAACCCACCCACCCTTTTTTTTTTCACTGCATTTCACTTTTTTATTTGATATTTCTTTTCCCATAAATCATTACACTTCACTGCTTGCTGATTGTTAGCACTTCATAAATTGTCCATTTATCTGTTTTTGTACACTTATTTTTTTTGGAGGTTGAATTTAGCATTTTCGGGGTATGTATTGTAGTAATTAGTAATTAATCCATTATTATAATTGGAAAGTAAAGGACTCATTATTAGAGTATATAAAGCATACACCGCAACACAGACGCGGCGACACAAAGGGGCATTGTTAAGATGGTACGCGCTCAAAATCTACGAGACGAACAGGCAGTCAACGAGGAGAAGCGAAACAGTTAGTTGGACGGCATACACAGATGCGGGCAGATATCCATTCAGAAAATTTGCAGTATAAAAAGTTTTGTTAATCAACGGCGAGATATGATAGTTTAAATAAAACGCAAATAAACAGTTTGACCGAGAGACTTATAAAATCGCAGTTTGGAAGCAGAAGTTTGCTTCACAAACTGAACTAATTTTAACATCGAGAGACTTCCAGGAGACCGACGTCCGAAACTAGCTGATGAGATAATCCAGGTTCCAGAATAGCAGAGATCCAGAGAAAGTCAAGTGAATAATAGAGTTGCGAACCAGTTAGAAAAGTGCAGTACTCGATAATCTTGAAATGGGAGGAGCTATTTTTCTTTAAGGAAAGGAGCGTTTAGTATTTGTGACGACGAGTATTAAGATGTGAACAAAATAGAAACTGGCGGAAGCACTGTACGTGCGCTATGAAGAGCAGGCGTAAAGCTGCTATGAGTGTTGCCGGTCTATCGCGGCGACTAGAGATCAGATGCACACTCACGCGCGTATTAGAATTATATGTCCCCATATTTTCGTAATATTTTGAAATTTTACAACCAATCAATAAAATTTAATTTTTTAGTTTTTGCGTCGTTTCATTTGCAAACATTCCTAACATTCCTTTCTTCACAGGTTCCAAGCGACTCTCCAAATTTGAGTAGACGACCTCATTTTGGATCGCGACACACTACGTATATAAGAAGCAGAGGGTTATACGACACAGATAATCATGAGTTCTTTTAGTATTGTACCGTACGCAAGCTTTGAATAATTCAAGCGGAGACTACTATAACGGTTTTCAAATGAACCGTTTTCACTGTTAGCGAATGAAAACAGAGAATTAGACCATCGTTGTCACATCGTCAATAATTTAAGACAACAAACTATTACTACAGCTGCGTGAACAATATTATGTGACGTCAATTTGTTTCGACGGCACAAGGAAGACCTTCAAGGTCAAATTGGCTCCCATTTGAAAAGAACTGTAGTATGCTTGCACCAATCACATTAGCAACCTCCACGATTTTTTATCGAGTGACTACCTGAAGCTCATTAATGCAGGCTTATCTTCTGTTCAACCCCATTCATTTTGAAGTATTGACATACAAATATATAATATTTTCCCCAATTTTTAGTTCGTACTTACGTAAAAAACTTAAAGGTGGTTCACAGTAGCTGCGAAAATAAATATAACATGAATTTGAAAAATCGTTGGCCACTTTGAACGGTGACTCATCTCAACCTTAATGAGAGTTTGATTTGGGAGATAGTGTGGGTATGTGTTTCAGAACTCCAATCTAGTTCAATTTGCGAACGTGAAAGGAAATCTGAGGAGACAGAAAAACATGCCGAAGGACGCGGTTTTTTTTGTTTTTTTTTTAGAAAGCGTTGCCAACAGCTAATCTGCGTACGGGATTCTTTGACAGCGCAACTCCGGTGCCTCAACCGCTCAAAGGATTATTATTTGAAACTTGGCAAACGAAGTGTCATGCTTCATTTCATTTTAAAAATGGAAATGATGATAACTCTAGGTTTTCTTTTAAAATAATATGTTTCATAAAATTAAGGCATTAATATCGGCCTCCATTATCAGACTTTTGAAGGCAAATATTAATTCCTCTTTACTTACCAATTAATTGTTATATGTCCGAATATAGATATTTTGTATTAAGTAACACATATATTCACCAGACTTTTTACTATTAATATTTATCAATTTAAAGGCTTGAAATAGTGAAAGGAGAGGTACCGTTTTTTAGAACTAATTTACAAGTGCAGAAACTAAAATCTGAGAATATCATTTTAGTATTTGTTACATATGTAATTTTTTAATGAAACTATTAGATAAATTAGAAAGATGAGATTCTATTTACTTTATTATTATTATAACGTTGATCTTGAAGACAACAGTCATGTAGCCTGTCACTGAAAACGGTGGTCAGATTCACTATAAAAGTCAATATAATTACTATTATATTCAATAGAAAATAAATAGCAGGTATTGTAATCCGCATACAGATTTACTGATAAGTAAAACAAAGAAAAATGGGTTGAAACTATAGTTTACGATCATTCGTATGTAGTTTAGGATTGTGTTCAAACAAATGAAAAAAGTTACTCCCAAACTTTTTTGACTAGTAGACCAGTTGCCAGTTTATTCTTTTTAGGCTAGACCCGCGCCATTCTCATATTGAATTGTCAAAAAGTTATCAACTTCAATTTTGTATTTGACAGCTTACACAGTGCTACTCACTTTGACAGTTTTAAGTTCAAGTAAAAGTTAAAAAAAAGTGATGTTTTATAAAAATTTTAATTCAAACAGGACAAAATGCAAATCTAGTAAAATTATATTGTAGAATAACTACACAAAAAATAAATGTTTTAATTTGAAGAGTAAGCCTGATGTTTTAATAGAAAATATTCGATAATAATAAGAAAGATACCCCAATACAGATAAAATAAGTGACCACTGCAGTTGTGTCGCTCTAGGCTCGTCTTCGCTCCTGAAGAAAGGGACAAGGATGCCATAAAAGTTTTGTGGTATTTATATTATAACTCATTTTGTCTGTATTCGGCTAACTTTCTTATTATTAATTTTAAATCAGACAGAAAATATTGAATATTTGGCTTCAATTCAGTTAGGTTTAACCTCTTCAATCTCCTCGATTGGTGATTTTTAATGTGGTGTTTTCTTTTGTAATAAGATTGGCCACAAAGTATGAAGACGGAAAATATATCGAAAACTTTCTCGCGATAGTCCATAATGCAGGACAAGTAATAGGTATGTCTCTCTCGAGCCAAAATTGCTGTTACCCTTTCCTGAACTGCACCTTAAGTTATTAGTTGGTGCTTATTTCGAATAGTTCTTCTTGTAATATGACATCCGTTTCTTCAATGTCACCGCCGGGATCGATAATCCACTGTGGTATTTCCATAGTCAAAATATCCTCAAACCTAATTTCAAAGTATGTATGAAGCATATTAAAATGTTGACCGTAGGTTGAAACATCATCAGCCTGGTAGTTTGTCTGTGGGAAATCGGGAAAATTCACGCCGTCCAATATTTTTCTTAATTAAATTAATTATGACAAGAAAATCTGAAATGATGGACTTTATCTTTGTCAAATTTAAACTCCCCCCCCCCCCCGTAACTACAAGTTAACCTCATAAAATTTAGTGAACCTGTTAAATGAGCAAAGTCTTGTTTCCACTTAAATAATCTTTTTTTTTTCAAATTGGATCTTTAATATCCAGAAACTTTAAAACTGTCGCAAAAAAGGGAAAAATATCTTGTAAAGCATAAGGCCTTTGACGGCCAGATTGCTTCAGCGTGAAGTAGCAATCGATGAAAGTTCTCTTTTTATTCACAAAGCAGAGCAAATAACCCAGTATTCAACGCGTTACTTCGACTTTTGTTTACTGCGTTAATGACAAATTGAAGAGATTGATCCAAACTACCTCTCACATTTTTAGAAACTAAATGTTGTCGATGGATGACACAGTTGTATCTCATTTTACTCTAAAAATTCTTTTAATTAGTAAAATTAACTGTATTGTACAGCCTCCTATATCGGTCAAACGAAGCGAAAGCTTAGAACAAGAATTAAAAAAACATTTTGAAAATTAGAAACAACCCTTGGATAAACAATCTGTTTTAACAAAATATGTATCGATGAATAATCACTGGATTTATTGGAATAATATAAAAAGACAGTACATACGTACTCTCTTGTATGTGCATGGAAAGCCAAAATTTCGTTCACGACCTGCTTAGCCTGTGATCCAATCTCGTGGATTTTTCTTTATGCTCACCCCTTGCAGTTCGGACTTTAATCAGTGGATTAAACCAATAAGGAGGATTAACAATGAATAACTCATTTAATAATTATATATATTGTAATGATAAAAGGGCAATTAAAAGAATTAATAATTAGAGAATATTGAACTAAATTGTTATCGGCGAATACACAGATAAAATTATGGTCGAGAATACTGAACAGGCAGGACATTGTCGTTTTAGTGCGCGTAAGTCGACGGAGCGTTAGTCAGCCACGAAACCTTGCTGAATGCGGAAGGAGTTGAAATTTTGTTGGTCAGCCACAGGAAATTGTGGAATACCGAGTAATTGAGTTTGGCAGTTGGTGAAGCATATCAGTAGAGGACAAAACAAAATTTTCGGTCGTAGATTAGAGACGAGGGCGGCAATCCACATTTGGCCGGCGATATCGAGGAGCTCTCAAAGTAAAGTCAACCGATATAGGTGAAACGAAGGTTTCGGAACAATTGTATCTGGTGGTCAATCGCCGGAGTTTGGCAAAGTGAAGCAAAGTAAATTAAGTGATACATGGCCTGTTAAAGTGTTCAAGGTAAAAAGTGTGTTGTAAAAATCTCTACAATTGTCCTGGTATCGGTACAACAGTCAGGAAGAAAAGAAACATTTAAAAATTCATATTTGTAAACGTTAATAAAAGGTAGAATAACTTCAGATTTCGATTTCATTTGGTTTTATTTTGATTAAATTTCGAGAGTTTATAAAAATATTTGTTAGTAGTGAATTGTAAAAAAATTTAATTGTTCTTTATTTAAAAGGCTCAATAAAGACCCTGAGGTAAGATAAGGACATTTTGTATAAAAATTGATGTAAAGTTCAACAAGTAATTTATTTTATAAAGTAAATAGTTGTGCATAATAAACCAATTGTTTAAGTGAATTGAGTAAATGTAATTATTTTCATGCTCCTTTCATTCAATAATTTCAATGATAAGTGCAATTTAATTAATTAATTCATTTTGCATATTAAATTTATATGGCGTGGCAACGTGTGGTGAAATTTAATTAGGTTCATTTAATACAATAATTGTTATATTGTTTATTACAATATATATATATATATATATATATAAGTTCTGACTATTGACAAAAATAATAAATAAATAAAAATCAGCCAATTTTAAGTCAGAATTTTTTTATTAAGGTAGAAATTAAACGTTTCGTCGCTTATTTAGCGACCTCATCAGGTTCAAGTTATTTTTTAAAAAAAATTGATAGACAGGTCATTCATGGCTAACTGCCATGGTCGAAATGATTTTAATTAAAAATGTGATTCGTCGAGGCAGTAAATTAAAAAATCTTGAACCTGATGAGGTAGCCAAATAAGCGATGAAACGTTGTTTAATTTTACATTGATAAATTCTTTTTTCTGGCTTTAAATTGGCTAATGTTTATTTATTATTTATTAAGTCAAATAGAGTAGTGTATACGATGTATAGGACACTAACTGGAAGCGTTAACAATGATTCCTTCTTTGCTTTTATCGTTGTGATGTGGACTACATAATGTGTGACAGTTATATAGTGTCCGTAGTCTCATTACAACAAAAAAAAACCTGATATTACGATAGTGTCACATTATCGCTTGATACGATGAAAACGTTTTGCAGCTATTCGATTTATCAGGGCCACTGCGCATTTTCTTCGTTGGCCACTACATTTGATTATTTTACAGGGATACGAAATTACCTTTTAAATATAACCAAAATAATTTGTACCATCGTAGATTGTTGTTCCTCAGACATGTTGAGGTGATCGTAAGTAGAAGTCTCCCCGGAGTCCGTACTTTTCTTTTTTTTGCGAGAGACTGTAGTAGTCACACGTGCGCCCCACATGGCGGCCGTGGCGCGCTATGGGAACATGAGCGCTCGCCGGGTATCATCCCATTAACCGTCCTGGGATTCGATAGGTAAACAACACGGAACTGTACACAAAGACACTGGAACGACACGAATAGACCTAGATAAACCAGACTTTTGTTTTTGGATATTAACGATTTCCAAATTATGAAGTTCGTCAATTATAACGTATATAATAATTATCTACGTGGCCTTATAATATTGTAAATTACTGTATATTCGGAGAAATTGACTTAAGTACGAGCGTCTTATAATTTGATTTGGTCTGTTAATAATTACTTAATATTTTAAATATAACGACTTATATGGTTTACTATACTTTAATGAATTAAACCATCATCGGTCAGCACGAAACAATTTATTTAAAACACAGTAGCTTTCAGCCCAATGGTAATATTCATCTGCTTCGTCATTAAAATAGTCCTTGCTGCGTCAATTTTAAAATTAAAAACTTTTAAAACCATTTACTGTAGCTCGTCAACTATTAATGTAGGGATAATTTAATGATGTAACATATGAATATGACCATTGGGCTGAAAGCAACTATGTTTTAAATAAATTGATTTGTTGCTGACTGAAGGTGGAAGTTATTTAATACAATCTGTGAAATTTTGTACAATGCTACTACAATTTCAACACAAAAATTAGTTTTAAAACTTTAAAGTCAATTCTAATTTATTAAATACAAATACTTCATAAAATGAAGTATTTTTCTATACGTATAAAAAATGTCCTGTTTACCTTGTATACAAAATACGTAAAAACAGGATCTTTCGATATTATGCCATAATCATTTTGTCAATTTTTATACATAAATTAAAATCAAGTGTTTTTAAACAATTATAACGGAAGACAGATATTTTACTCTAAAACTAAATTGTTTTCTTCAGTTTTTCTGCAACTTTTTTTGACAATGTCTACGTCACATACAAGATTTTTCAATTTTATTTTCAGTTCTTCCATAGATTTGCTAACATAATTTAAACATCAACACTAACAGAAAATATAATGTTCAAATTATAATATCTTAAGATGTGGGACATAGGAATCCGTTATTAATTGGAATCGGCAACAGGTATTTAAACCGGGTCACATTGTATTAGTGACCTAAAAATTGTACAAAGTGCTAGCCAAGGAAACTAATTAAATGTTAATTTTCTCTCATATAGCTAGAAGTTCTAGAAACCAATTATAACAGGGAATACTGGCAGGATCCAAGTTAAATTTGTAAAATAACTCAACAGAAAATATTATTCACAATGGAAATTAATAGAAAAATGTCAACATTTATTGATGAAGTTCAGTAAACAATTACTGCCTCAGTCTCACATTGAAATTACGTTAGTGCTCAGTACGTGACAGATTCAATTTGAAGTAAACTACAAAATTATAACACAGTTAAAAATTCAGCCCCTGTTGTCTATGTATGTGACAAAGACATTGTCAAAAAAGTTGCAGAAAAACTGAAGCAAACAATTCCGTTTTAGTCTTCAGTTAAATACATTATATTTTAATTGATATATAAAAATTGCCAAAATGATTGCGGCATTTATGTCAAAATGCCCTGCGTTTTTTTGATTTTCATTTTTTAACTAAAAATAATATAACCGAGTACATTTTTTATTTGTGTTAAAAAATATTTCATTTTATGACGTATTTGTATTTAATAAATTATAATTGACTGTTAATGAATTCCATGTTATCATTGCAATCTATTTTTTAATTCATAACAATGTTTCCTTGGGTTCTTTCTCTTAGTTTTTGCATCACTCTTCTTCTGAAGTATTGTAGCAACAATTAAAACGCCTTCATAGATCCCGATGTAGTTGCTACAGAAAGAGTTGTCAGGTTTCCACACGGTGATTAAACCGCGAATTGTCGTCATCTTTCAAAGTGTCGGGACCATCTCAATTCGTGCGCATTGCAGTTCATATATTTGTGTTCTTCTAAACATTCACATCGAAAGCCTTGAGACTTGCCCCAGAACTTAAACATGTGTGAATCCATTGTTTCACAGTATCATATGAAGGCGAATCAGAAAGTCTTTGCCCCTATTTTTTATTACCAAAAATAAGGTACATACAGGTAATTACCAGTATGCGTACTATTTTACGTGTTTTACAATATTTTTCTCTTCCTCGTGGGCAGGAAAACATCTTCAGTTATCGGCTAGAGCTTGACAGCGTTAGATCTTTGTGATGCATGTTTTTACTTTGCGCTACCTCCCGTCCCTCAATTGCGTCACCCGCTATCCGTCATGTCTACTGCTAAGGAAATATAGTCTTGAATATGACAGCATTGAATTACTTTATTTGTTAACATTAAATTCGAGCAGCGGCGTTGGCTTATGCGGAAAGCTTTGTACTGAGGTGTCTTGATATATTTACTACAGGAAGTTATTTCCTTCAATTAACTTATTCCCTTAATTTTAACTGAGAAATATTCTTTTTTACTGCTTATAATCATTTATAATTTATTGGAAATGAATTGTTTTTATTAATTTTTGGAACAGTGTTGAAAAGTTCCAGCTGTTCTTGAGACGAGAACTTCTCCTTGTTGCATTTCTGACTATATTTCTTATGCAGTCTGAGCAACTCGCCAACGTGTTATTTCTGTCAGCGGCCAATGGGGCTCTGCTGATTTACTCTGTGTAAACAAAGTACCGAGGTCCAGCACACTTTACCAGATAAATTACTTTAAGGTTTGTTTCAGACTGCTTGGAAATACAGTGCCATGACGGATTATCTTTGCAATTTGATATCGTCCGCACATCAAAAGATAATTCTGTTTACTTGGCATCGGCCCGACAAGAGAGTTAAGTGAGATCGCCACTCTGTAGCTAATCCATAAGAACAACAATTTCTATATGACATACAAGCTTTTGAAATATTCTAGTTTCTAACTCTAGTATAGCATCGCACTTGAAAGTGTCATTGATTATTATTATTAGTAATACGTACATATGTAAAATTGGCTCGTTAACGTTTTGAAATTTTTTGTGTCAAGTTGCCAGTCGGAAATCCTCGGTCTCGGATCTTCAGATTCACACGTACTTGTACAGGACTCTTTAAGTGTACTGCATTATGCCTGTTTCGTTTTTAAGCTCCCCAACGCACTGTGGTGATCTGTGTAAATCACAAAGCAAATTGTATCAAAAATTTCCAATTTTGGAACTGATCCAAATGAGTTCGTAAGAAAGTAATTTCAAAATTACTGACTCAATTACATCTATAATCCGTATAATATCTAGTAAAACTATGTTTCATTTAAAAATGTGAATTTCATTTAACATTAATTTGAAAAATACGGCAATTTTTAAGACGTGAAGTTCATTCTTCCAGGAAATATACGAAATAACAATTATCACATTGTGTAGGAAATGTGAAACATTCGTTATTGCAGTTTAATTACTTTTATACACGACCGCCGGGAGAGGCCGAGCACGTCATTTATACCTATGATTTTTTATTATGTCATAACAACATAATCTATTGATCTGAATTAAGAATGAATCGGAAACGTCTACAGGTTCAAACCCCTTAAGGAGGATCGATCATTGACAATAGTATAATATAAGAACAAAGAACGGAAAATTAAATTCCCAAGATACAAGTGAAATTTATTTTTTAAAAAAACATTTACATTATAATTTGATTCCCAAGATAGAAGTTAAAATAATTTTTTAAATTAAATTAAATTAAAAAAACAAAAAATAAAAATTTACATGTTTAACCCAAGTTCACAAATTATCATGCGGATGAACGCTTTGAAATGATCTTACCAAAGTGACTCACAAACTAAATGCTGAAGCAGTCTTGTCACCAATAAATACACATCGTCCAAGAAGAAAACCGACACAGTTTCAGATTCAACAACGTGATAAAGTTGTATTCGACCCTAAAATCAATTACAAAGCAGATTTTTTTAAAAATGTCGTAGATCAGACATTAACTTCCTTAAAACATAGATTTAAAGAGTTAAAAACTTTATAGGAAGTGTTTGCACTTTTCAGTAGTTCATTATTTAGTTAGCGCATAGAACGCTAGATGAAATACTGTAAAGACTTACATCTTAAACACTAAGACGATTCAAAGAATGAATGTGACTTGATGGTATTAATTTGTTCGATTAAATTAACGCTTTAAAGTAGCATTTTATAGAAAATCAGTCTAGTGATTCACGCACACATTTGCAATATATTTTCACAAATGATTTAATGTCAACTTTTCCAAACGCATTAAAAGGATTAATAATATTTCTTACTCTAAATGTTACTAACCATGAGAAACGTATTTTTCTAAGTTAAAAATTATTTTGAATTATTTAAGGTTAACTATCCATTATTTAGTTATACCTTGAAATATTAGACAGTTTGGATACTAGACAAATAATAGCAGAATTCAAAGTTTCGTGAAAGAAATAGAAGTTTAGTATTCTTGATTCATCTATGTTATATTTTAATCCTTAAAATATAAAATAACTTTTTCATAAACTAAGTAAACATACACGAATTGAAATTTCCTTTTTTTTTTTAGCAAAATAGTAGCTAGTAGAAATAATATTCTTTGGTATTCCTTATTAATTAGGCTATTTAAATAGTACCCTTTCATTTTTAAGTAAACAGGTAAGTCTTTAATGTAATGATTTAATCATTGATTTTTGAAAATTATGCGTGAAAAAGATCGAAATGGTAATAAATAGTTCAACTCTAAAAGTTTTCTTTCTCTTATACCCCCCCCCCCCCCCCCAACGTAAATACCTTTCTACGAGCCTAGTCAGGAAAAACGCTATAAGAGTGTATGTTTACCCTGCGGACGCCGAAGCCGTCAGCGACGGTCCTGCTTTTATATAAACTGCCGCGTTTATTAGTTTAGCTTTATGTTGAATTGAGGAAAGCGTAGACTGCATACCCGAAAATTCACGAATAGTAATAACTCAAAAAATATGTAGAAAAAGAAAATTTAGGCAGTAAAGCAGTGCTTGCAGTTTAATTTAACAATTAAATTTTATTTATTATAAATGAAAATATATACTGTAATGAATTATTTTTGTGGGCTGGGTTTTTACGTTAAATCAAAAAAATATTTGACCATTAAATAAATTTTTATATAAGTTTATTACAGTTAAGCATGAAAAACTCTTATCTCAGGCACCTGTGGTTTTTACGTAGAAGAAATCTGCTGCCCGTACCAAATACGTACTGCTATTCTGTGTTATGTTGCTTGCTGTAGCTCTCGTTCCGACGTCTCCGTATCTCACAGCCGGCAGAACGGGTTAACTGCATCCATGACTTTAGTCAGGACCATTGCAGGCGTCGACTCAGGGGTTGACCACTGGCTAAGGCGTCGGCCTCCGGGATTGATTGCTGGCAAGCCGTCGTACTAAATTGTGTGGCTTCGATGAACTCTTCACTAACAAATTGTGGCCCCTTTCTCACGACGATTCTGCCTCGGACTATATCAGAGACAACAACTTGGAAAAGTTTACAGCAGTACTCATGAGATTTGTAGATCGGTGACACTTAAAACGTATACACGTAACGCAATACGGATCCTCTCATAATAACATCCACCAGCTGCGGTGAGCGCAGACAACTGCCCAGTTTCAGAAGCTTATCTCCGTTCCCTCCATTATAGCCTCCCATTCTTTTACTTTTTTTCATTATTAGTAAACTTCGTCGAAATGTCACTTTCACTGATTCTTCCATTGTTACAAGAGTTATAGCACGCATCTGCAGTTCCGTAGTCAACAATAGCCAACTATTCTGTCATGGAGGCAAGCAATGGAGACAGGACACGAAAATTACTTGGACGGAAATATTTGTCTTCTCCACCCCCACGCACGTGCACGATTTCGAATTCTGCAAACCACAGCAAACAACACTTTCGAGACAAAGCAAAACTAAACCAAAATACACGCATTATAATACAAACAAAAATATTATTCTAATGTCTAAAAATTCATTTTTGTCCTCTCTAAAAATTGATTTTTATTCAATTACTCTCGCAAGAGAAAATTAATTTTAACGCAACTAAATTATATGCGCCACCTTACCTCACTCCACATTCATTTTTATTAATGAAATAACATAGTATGCATATTAATCATTTTTTTCCACCGCACAACACGTTCTGGAATAAAAAAAAAATACGCAATTAAAAATCGGATCATGTTGGCAAATATCATTTACGTCTAATCAAATTTTATTGTTTACTCAAGTTTCTTAAACTAATTTATCTAATATGTCTTTCAGATTACTGTTAGTTTTGGGTAAACCTTGGAAGACAAATTGTTCCACTCTCTAATCCCTCTATTGTATTTTCCTACATACGCGTGTGTTTTTCTTCGTGCTATTTTAAGCGTTACTACATTCACCAACATTTGACAGGCTTGCAAGATTCCGTAGATATCTTCAGGTCATACAGTTGATTTGTGTAAGCTTTAAACAAAGCAAATATACCGTTACTCTTTATCTTTATCCTGTACCCGATTCGTTTGGATACGGATCCCCTTCTATATCCAGTCTACACTAATTTCTTCGCTTTTTCTTCTATTGGTAGACTGAAGCGCACTTATCGTTTATCCCCTGCTGATCTAACGTGTTCATTCAAGTTTTTTTAAAAGTAACTGATATTTACAATTATTCGTTGGCTCCACTTCATTATCTCCGATTTTATACAATATGTTTCTTTTGTAAAATCAATCGCCTTTATTTGTCATGGAATTGTTTTCATTACCGAAAATTCTTGAACTTAAATTAAGCCACACTGAACAATATCTTTTTTATGAGATTGGTCCGAAAAGTTTCAGTCGTAACAAATATAAAGAGACTTTTTTTTTCAAATTTATTTTTATTTTTATACATAGTCTACACACTTCTCCCAGCGATGCTCCCAACTCTTTAACCCGTTCAAATAGAATTCGACATCTTTCTCTACAAAATAATTGTTTACGAATGTCGTTTTTCCGCAATTTCGGCGTTCATCTTGTCAAGTGGTGATGCATAGTATGTTCCTGTAATGCTTTTTCCCTATTGAAGATAACTCCATGACTATCCCAAAAAACAGTCATCACTTTCCAAGACGAAAATCTTTTTTTTTGGAACAGATTCCCACCTTTCAGTCCACTGCGTTATTGTATTTTTGTTTCTGGGGTATAATGATGTATTTAGGTTTCATCTAAAGTAAACAATTGGCGCAAAAACTCTGATTTTCTCGCCTAAATTGCGCCAAAAGAGGGTTGGATGTGTTCATTCGAACAAACTCGGCACCCAACTCTCGGACACTTTTCTCATGCCTAAATCTTGATTCTATATGTGACAAACACGTTCCTTCTACTTATTCATAGCCGCTGATATCGCTGTCACTTTATTTCGACGGCTGTTTAACACCATTTGGTGAACTTGTGCGATGTTATCGTCAGCATTTGCAGTTTTTGGACGTTCCGAACGCTCATCGTCTCCAAAGCTGGTACGGCTACTTCTAAATTCAGCTGCCCAAAATTTCAGGGTGGTAAATGACGGTGCTTGCCTCACAGAGGTCCTGGGTTCGAAACGCGGCATGGGCATGGATGTTTGTGATCGTCATGGTCAAGGAAACTGATCTACACAGTGACCACGCGTCACTCCTAAATCCAGAAATTGTTATTTAATGTGACAGTCTGGCAGTCGTCCTGGTAGGCTAAAGCTCTCAATGGGCTGTCGAGTCGTGGAAGAAGAAATTACGGTGCCGAGTCCTTGTACACGGCGTCCAAATCATCTTTGATTTGTATAGACGTTTTGCCTTTCAAAAACAAGTATTTAAGCTCGATACTCATTTTTTTCTATTTTCACAAAAACACTCACATAGACTCATTCATACGATTGTCAAACAACAACTCCGCTTCCAAAATAGCTGACTGCCTTTCAAGATATGCGTAAACACATTCCCTAGCTTTTATTGACGAGTGCTGCCATACCGAAACTTTTCAGACCACCCTCGTATGAATAGGAGTGGTCCGATGATATTTGTCTGTCTTACTTCCCAATACATTCTACTCGAGTAGAAAGCTCTTAATTTACCCCAACTCTAAGCTTACGTCACGGACAAATCAAAGCTAAGATTATTAGTATTACACGAAACCTAAAACATCGAAAGATTAATATGTTTTATTCAGTTTCGATTATAAATATATATAAGAACAAACTCGCACAAGACTTATGAAGCTCTTCAACAATTCCCTTTCACGAAATCTCAAACCGTATAAGCAGAACCCGCACACTGCAACCCTAGTGTTATCATTTAGTTTCTGAACCAATACATGCATGTTGCACGCATTTCGAGCACTGGTATATGACTTTCACTGCTCGAATTGATTTGAAATCGGTACAACTATTTTCTCCCTCATTTCGTAAAGCCAATTGAACAGTGTAAGAAAATGATATATTTTTAGTCATACTTAATGTCATGTACTGAATTAATTTAGGCGTAACAGTCAAAGAAGAAAATTCTCGCCTTCGTTGAAGAGCATGGAATTTTCAATGTTTTCAGTATTATCTTTTTGAGTGTGTGATATATTTAACACAAGTATCTTGTTATATCCTGCCGAAATAATAGAGATGAAACTTTAAATGAAACGATGTCGAATTTCAAGAATTTATTAATTTTATAGCATTTTCTTACTAGTATCATAGAAGAAAAAATATAACGGAGATAATAACCAGTTTCACACAGTTTCTTTAATTAATTCAAAAACAATTTTTTTGTTCGTATTTGTACCTTCTACAGGTCTTTTCTAATTATCACCTAACGTTAAAATTATTTGACACAACATATTTAATAATTTCAATATATTTGAAAGTTTTACCGAGGTTCCTCTTGACAATCTAAATACAGTTGTCGTGACAAAACTATTAAATTAAATATGCTGTGTCAAATATTTTTAAAATGGTGATAATTATAAAAAAAGCCCGAATAAGGTACAAATCCGTACCGAAACGTTGCTTTTGAATTGATTAAATAAACTGTATGATACTCGTAATTAACTGCATTACATTTTTCATATAAAACAGATGTAAAAATAAAACCTATTGAAGAAAAATATGAAAATGTTACTTTATTCAATAATAAGCATCGATAAAACGTATATAAAGTAAAACAGATACTAGTCACAATGCATCAATATAATTATGACAAAACTTAAATTGGACTTCAATATGAAAAGGATAAATAACTGTTGCACGTAGGAGAAATTACGAGTTGATGGTGAAGATTACATTGCTAATATTTCATAAGGGATCTGAGATATTTTGTGCTGGTAATACACAAAAATAGTTATAACTAGTATGAATTACAATATCAATAGAGGGCAGTAAGTAAAACAACCTAAGCAGAAAAATAACTATTTTCCCTGACTAGTACAATTTTAAGGAATGGA
The DNA here is from genome assembly GCA_037074705.1 of Zhengitettix transpicula. NCBI lineage: Eukaryota > Metazoa > Arthropoda > Insecta > Orthoptera > Tetrigidae > Zhengitettix > Zhengitettix transpicula. The sequence continues at coordinate 178,117,275 of CM073591.1, read as the reverse complement.
GCTAACTTTTATAGTAGGAACTACCTCACTACGTTTGAAGAATGAACCAACATATTACAATTAAAATACTAACCAAAGAAATAAATATTGAGCTCCAACATGAGAAAATGGAAGCCGTTAGTTCTTAATTACAACCTATCCTTGATTTTTGGATTTTGTTAGCAGCAGTAAATCCGTGATTTATTTCTTTATATAAATTTTTGTTATTTATCGTGGTATGAGAGGGGGCGCATATAATTCATCATGATTATTTCTTCACATTATTGTATGCGACACTGACGAGTAGGGTCTCGAGACGTCCCGGCCTTTTCCCAACAGAGCAATATAATATTTCAAGGGTGGGAGAAGGCCAAAGTTGTGGCAATCCGTCCATCAACCCCTGGCTGGGGAGGAGACACACTAAAATGAGTCTCGATGTTAAGCACCAGAGAGTGGCACTAAACTGTGCTCACAAAAACAGCTTTCTGTTGCTGCTGTTCTGCGTTACGGCGACACGCTTCACGTGTTACGGGCTAGTATAGCTTCTTACTTATCGCAAGCTTCGTGAACACGAGGCAGTTTGCAAATTTCTGTTCTATGATCAGAAACTAGGAATAAAAATTTTGAATCTCCGGGAATATTTTATACTTCAAACAATGTGATAGAAGTCAGACGAAAATTCTAGATTTAATTAGTAATATCTATTTTTCAGAGAATAAATAAAACCACTCGTTTAATGTTTTCCTTTAGCCCTTCTTATCTTTTAATGTTCTAATTTATTTAGAAACGTTTATTGATAAATTTTATTGCATATATCGGAAGATTTTTCAAGATTGTTGTGGAACATTATATTTTAAACTATAGTTCAGCTGCATAGGATTCAGGGTGGAGGTAAGGATGGAAAAATATGTTACATAATTGAACGATAAATTACATAGTTTTTGTGGGTTATTAGTAAGAACTGATTAATGGTTAAAGTTGATTTGTTTATGGAAGTTCACAGTGCCAGATCGCGATTTTTTTTAAGTTATGTGCTATATCACTCCTAACAATTTTTACGAGGATATCTATGTAAAATTTGCGAAATTCATCGTTTTCTCGTTTGGTCGTAAATTATTTAATTGGCCTCATAATAATAATTTCGCTTTTAAAAATCAGAGACTATTGGAAAATAAATAGCGAAATAATTTAGCACCACGTTTTTCATTCGAACGTACTATAAATAAAGTTAATTTTAGGAACTAGCTGATCACGTTGGCAGTATTGTATGTCCTCATTGATCCAAAGCAACGAAAGGGGATAGTTTGTGGAACTTTACGGTTACTGCAGGAGGATGAAACTGAATACTGCGCATGCGCATTTCTTATTTCAGACCCATTCTGTTCCGAGCACAAACAAGGCAAATGGGCTGCATTAGTGGAGATACGGTGCCGCTAGGCGGAAAATTTAAAATTTTATAAACAGAAGCAGAAATTCACCCTGATAAAACACAATTATTATATTCGTTTTTAAAACACAGAGAAAAATCTTCCGAAATTTATTTATGTGCTGTAGCTCATAAGCGCATATGCATTAGAAAATTCCGTACTAAAAGAGAATATTTTACAGCTTCATTGGCAACAGGTCTAAAAATTATTCCCCCCCCTCCCCCAATTTTATTAGACATATCTTCATAGAATTAGTTCAAAAATGGAGACCATAATGGCGGACAAATAATTTGTCAACGATAATCCACTTCTTTACAGATATAGAAACTCAGGACTTTTCTAGATTTTCATGAACGTGTACTCGATCCTCCGTCGCAAGTGATGCAGGCACTACGGTTTTTGAACGAACACTTCATCCTTTCGTGTACGGTATAAATTCTGTAATTCTACCTCCAGTTGACTAAATAACATGTAACAACTGTAGCCTAGGTCGCGAATGGCAATAATGCGACATAAAACTTCATTCTTTAGCTAAAATCGTATGGTGTCAGGACGCAAGACCTGGGTTGTCATTATGCTTTCCCACAACGGTCAAACCGTTCCTGGAATTGGTGGTATAAGAATGCACTCACTTTTACATCAAGATGAGGGGTAGCTCCATCTTGTTGACCTACGAAAGAGGCATGCTGCTTTTAGGCAAAGAAGAAAGTAGAACTCTGAGACATCTCCTACCTAAACAGTGATATCAGGAGTCTTTAATTCTTTTACGGTAATTTAAAAGCCCAGTAAACAGAATTGTGCCTGTTCATTCGACCTTTTAGATTGAATGTGGGGAGAACTGGATGACATAATTTTAATGCGAAAACGACCAGTATTGGTGACTAATCCATCGTGTTTGGGCAGCTGAGTTAAACACTGATCCTCCATTTGCAGTTTAAGTTCAATATAAAAGATTATAGAAATCAGAGGGGGTGAGAGGGATTTAATAAAGTTATACAAAATGAATGGCAATGGAGGAACATTCAAATATTTCGGGGTCCACTGAAATGATCAGACACTTCCTGTGGTGTCTAAGATGACATTTTGCCTCTGTTGGAGTGAAGGCAGGTGGGATGAGGAAGGACATTAAATAAAATGTAAAAAATAACTCGATTAGTGTTGAATCGTTTTCGAGGACTATATTCGCGATGACAGTTACAATGCCCTTCATCATGCGGGTGGGGAATGAAAGGGATAGTTATAAAATGTACAAAATTACAAAGATTGGTGTTGAGTCCAATTTTTTTGTGGTTGATAAACTAGATTGTGACGAGTTAAACTAGATTTAAGGGTGGAGGTAAGAATGGAAAAATATGATGGTGAAATTTGTTCGATATCAAAGTAAATTACATAGCTTTTGTGGTCACTGGTAAGCACTGATATTGCTCCGATGCCATTTAATACCTCGTTCAGTCCCTTGCATATGTGTGAGGAGTTATTAATTATAAAATGTCCAAAATTACCTAGATTTGTGTTTTGTATTACGTTGAGTTTCATTCATGATTACGTTTGTTGTTGAAGTTTAGTCTCCAACCACAGAGGTGGAGGAGTTTGAGAAGATAAAATTTCCCACAATTACCTTTATTTTAATCGAATCCATTGTTTTCTGTATAATTCGCTTGAAAAGTGACACTTGTGAGGTTTTCTGCCCCCATCGGTATGTGAGATGTGATTAATCTGTCTATCTGTATAAATCAAAGGAAGTATGTATGTAGGTTGTCTAAAACACATGGAGAAATTTCTACCAAATTTGGTACTCATACTTCTTACATCATAGGAAAAGATACTGTAGAGGTAAGACACCCCTAGTATTTCAGTAGTGGGAATTGTTTAATAAATAGCTTTATAGATCGCTAAGAATAATAGTGATATTCCCTTAGCAGTTCAGATCCCACATCAACCTCTATCGCCAAGGGAGGTTTAATATAAAATACAGAGCAATAAATTAGGCTCGTGTAACATTCATAGTTTTGAAGGTTCTGTGACTTGAGCAATGACACTTCTCATGACTGTTACGTCAGCGTTCAGTATCTATTAGCAAGGGAGAGATGACTAAAATTCCGCGATTAATGTCGAAACCATTACTTTCGGGGTTGATGAGACGAACTGTGATACTCGCAATGCTGGTTCTGGTATTTCAAATTGGTGTTGGGAAAGGTGAGGTTCATTAAAAAATGTCAAAAATTACCTATATAGTTGTCGAATTCATATTACTGGGGATCGCTCAGTTCAATAGTGACATTCACCATGACGCTTAATTTGAAATTCACCCTCCATGGCAACGGTGCGGAAGAATGACAGAAGGGCACTCATTTATTGTTGAATCCATAGTGTCTCTGTTTCTCATATGTGAACTGTCACTGTAGTCGCGCGTAGGTATATGGCAGGGAGAGACGGCGTTAGTTATAAACCATTAAAATTGACAGAGACTTATGTGTCAAATTAATCCATACATCTGTCTAATAAACTTTGGATCAACAAGTAATCGGACAACGGTAGTCAATCAGCTAGTCTAATATATATATATATATATATATATATATATATATATATATATATAGTATCGCCATTACTACTACTGTATTCACTAAACCCTTCTATCACTAACTAGAAATGGAAACTATTTAATTCTCCAAACAGAATCTTATCTTCCTATAACGGCTGCTCTGTGGCAGAACATTTTCATTACCACATTTCGAATTCACACTTTCACTACCACATTGCGAATGTTTTTTTTCTCTACCAAATTTCCCTCCGTCAAAGGTTATAATTTGACACTTTTTGAGAATTCTTGGTCTTCCCAATTTTAATATAGCTTGCTATACACGTAAACAATTTTTTAGCATTAATTTTAGTACCAAACGGTACTCTTTCGTTCATTACTGCATATGAATGAATTTTTCTCGTGGAAGGAATCTTTTCCTACGCCTCGGATCCACTCGAGAAATTCTCAACAAAATACCAATTTTGTGGCGTAGTTCTCCGCAAGAGGGAATTACCAACTCACGACAGTGCTCCCCTCCACCTTCTCCCTTCGTCTACTACGCATCTGACGCGGCTTGCTATATCTCACGACCTATCCATTCATTTAATGCCAAAACCGACACTGATAGGTTAATTAATATTTTAATTAGTGATTAATAATTGTTCTCATTTATAAATAAATCTCTAAAATTTTTAGTTCGTAAATTTATTCTTTGAATTTAGTTTAGCAAACTTGCACTCTTTTATCTACAAATATTTTTTTTGTTTTCACGAGTATGGGTCAACATTAAGAACAAAAACATGTAGCTTTATCATGATTTTAGACACTTTTTTTTCGGCAATTTTATTCATTTAATTAACTGATCAGATTGTTATTGTCAAATAAATCAAACTAACTGATATGGTATGATAATGATAAGTCATCCATACGATGCAATTGTTTAAAAAGTGAAACGAAGTTCTTAAACCATTATAGGACTGCATGAGCATTCATGATCATAATTTAAATTCCGTTTTTGTTTCCATGTTAAGGTTCTACACGTTCTGCAACTTATTCTAGGAACGCACTTCAAAATTCTGCGCTTTTCGTTTAAGTGCCCAATTTACCATTCCGAAAATAGAAAGACACGATTGTGACGAGAGGAGAAGCTGAATGATGAGTGTGACATTGAGTGTCTGTGATGGAGCGGAACCATTAAGGGTCGCGCCCTGCGCCCCCGCCCTCAGACTTGCATGTGCTGGAGTTCCGGGCCTCCCCGGAGAGGCGGCGTCTTGAAAGCAGAGGTGCGTGTCGTGGTGACAGGAAACCGCGGCTCTGGCCGAGTGTAAATCTCGCTGGTGTTGTGACATTCGCTTCCTCGCACATCTGCTAACACTCAGACCAGACCACTGCGGCTCGCGACAGCTCATCAGGTCTCTACATTTCCTGCTTAGGTAAAGGAAACCCAGTACGAAAATCACTTCTCAAGGTAACCAGCGAAACGGTATTTTCCACTCTTGGGGAAAACGTTCGCTGAGATAACAAGGCGAGTGGACAAGGAGACTTACGAACTCTGGAATGCTATGTTTGATTAGGGTTGCCTGGCCCCCGATAATTCTGTTTTAAGCCTCGTGTGTCAGTGACGTCGGAACGTCCAAAGGTGCCAGTTTTCAATACTAAAGCAGGGAGTATATTCTCGTTTATAAAGACTCAATGGACATATGAAGGAAATAGACTTTCTATCGATGTAGTTGAAAGAATTCTACAGGGCATTGAAAACTATTATTTCAATTGTTGTCAAATGTATAATGATGTACTTTTAGTCTTGCAGAAGGCCAAAATTAATTAAAACAATACAAATTGATACATAATTGTCTATATTCGTTTTTTTACTGTTCCTGTTATAATAATAAATAAATAATTTTAAAATTTGATGGTTTTTTTATGTAATATAAATTAAAAATGAAGTAGAAGCTGCAATAGTAGCCCAAGCAAGTCAAATCTCGAGGAAAGGAAAAAACGAATATTGTTGGTTTTTTCGTGTGCGGGATTCTGTTTCGATATGCAAGAAATCTGGCAACCCTATGTTTGACCACCAAAGCATTAAATCTGATTCCATTATCTTGATTGAGCAGTTTCTGGCTAATCCTAAGGTTATCTACACTTCGGTCGTTTAGGAATGCATCTGGTCAGTAAATTTGTCGAATGATTCTACCATTCTATTGTCAGTAAAGTACCCATGGCTTTGTCCTCGAAAGAAAAAAAAAGATCTTGTGAGTGATTTTCACGTCAGTATCGGTGTGATTTTGACTCAATATCGTGTTTAAGTCGTCCCTTCATTTTACAAACGCGTTCACTACATTTCTTGATCGTAGGCCAACGTTTGCTGACCGAGCAAGCATTCATGCATACTTATAAAAAATACCGATAGGTTCTTTCCGCTTCATTGTTAACTCTCGCTTGACTTTACCGTTTTAATGGTTCGCAACCAAATTACAATTCTGGGGGAAATCTTCCTGGTGCTTAGTCTCTCATGAGAATTTGTCTTTGGGTGTAAACCATTTTCAACTCCAGCATTTCGTGCGCAGTAAATTAAAAACGAGAACACAGACATGTTTGCGCAAACACCAGGGAAACAATTAAAAGACTACGAAAATTTGATGACACTTATAAGCACTAGTAATTATATTAGTATTTTTTGGTGGATAAATTTGGATTTAATATGAGATAAAATGTATCTGAATAAGTTACCAGTATGCTAGAGAACAAATTGATTTGATTTGAAATCCGACAATGTCTTCTAAATATGAATCATGATGTATACATACGATAAAGTTATTTTAGTATATGCAATAATGATTATATGTTTAAAATATAAAGGTTTGTTTAATATTTCATTTTTTTATAAAAAATAAAATTGTAGTTTACGACCACTAAGATACAGTTTATTCCAAAAAATTCAGTTAAAAAAAATAACGTTTCGGTACATTTTTCCATCTTCTTCAGTTTGTGATAAATTCAAAAAATTCTTTTATTGTAAAGTATTATTTCCATGTGATATAAATGATTAATTTATGTACTTTCTTCGTAGAGTCACAACCTGAATAATGTACATATATGTGTCCAAACATTGTCATTTAAAACTAATTTTTTAATTAACTGTCTGTTATTTGTCGTAAACGACATTTTGTTGTATATAGTAAGAGTTTGTGATTTATAGATCTGATAAAATAAAAATATGCTTATATACCTTCTTTCTTTCTTTAATAATCTTATTATTATTGATAAAGCGTTATAATAAAAATAGTATAAAATTAAATATATATATTTCTGCCTTAGATTAAAATTAACACCACTTGAATGATTGTATTCTAGATCTGGCATGTTGTTGTATTTTGAAGGCAGTAAGTAATGTAACCTCGGGAATGAAGGATCCCACGCGGTCCCGTCATGGCGTCCTACTTGGCAGGGGAACTGTGCTCGCAAATTCCATGCTAATTGGGATTGGGTATAGTTTAACGCTCAGTGACGAACGATTTGTCGGCCATTATGGAGGGGTACATGTGCGTGGAGTGCATTATATCACAAGGAAAAGGAATAGTGGCCTTACTGAGACGCACGTGTTTATAATGTTGATGCTTCATATCTTTGACAACAACACAAAATACAGAACTTTATTGCCGTGCTTCAAGGCATAATTACTTAAATTTCCGGCGAAGAAATAGTTTTTTATATATCTTATACATATCAGGTGAAAATTCATTTAAAAATTAAACCTTTATTCCTGTCAGTAAATATAAAAAAGTCATGGATACAATATATCCAGTGATTATAAATAATTTTAACAGTAGGTTCCGCCGTTATTCGACATATTCATCTGTAATGTGAACTGGATTATCATTCGAAAAGCATGCAAAAAATGAAAAGGAACCTTAGATGAATTATGAATTTTACGGAGGAGTTAGCTGGGAGTTCATTATGTTGAGTTTACCAGATAGTCAACAGATTGACCGTTTTCTACAAATTATTGCAGATTTTGAGTACTGTTGCACGGAGGATAGTTATTTCATTAACCGTGGTCCCAAATTTAACGACCAAATTCTGATTCGTACTTTGCTTCTTTATTAGGTTAGAGTATTATTTTATTTTTACTATGCACTTGACACGATAAATATTATTAAAGTAAATATTATTAAGATATTAAATTGTTTTACTCTACATCATATTTGAGCCCACAAAAATCCCAGGAGGTAGAGTAAATACATATGAAATAAATCATTCAAGAAAGTCAGAATAATTTCAAATTAATACAATTAAATTAGAGAATTATACCTTATGAAAGTACAATAAAAGGAGTACAACGTTTTGACCCAACTTTGGGATCTCAACAGGTACTTAATTAATAAAAAATTAAAGGAATAAAAAAGTATATCTATATAATAAATTAAATATAAATTATAGAATACAACAAAAACTCTTCATAACCATGTTGAAACCATCTATAAACGGGATGAATTCCATCAATTAAAATGATATATTGAAAGTAATTGTAATAATGAAATATGTTAGGTATTTATATAGGTTTTTTTTATAAAGGTTATGGGTAAAGTTCCCACTCCGAAATTATTTCAAATATGTCCCTTTTAAGCCACGACTTTTTCTCTTCGGACATCTTGATGTTAAAGTGTCGAAAAATATTTCTAGAACGTTTAGAAACTTGAAATATCTTTCATCAACTATAGTATTTCATACATGTTCCTATCATGATGAGCATGAAGACGGTAGAGTGCACACTCAGGAATGAACACTTTACATTCAGGTTCTCAGATTTCGATTTACAGAATTATTTTCTTCGTCCGCAATACAACTTTTGTTGCTGACGACTTTTGGATCGTAGGGTATTTTCTTAGGCACAAAAGTTTTACATCATTTGGAAGATTCGGCACAAATAAATCTATTAAAAACATTTAAGTACAAAATCTGCAAAATACCCAGTGAATGAAAAAAAAACTGTTACTTAACTCCAGACCTCCAGTAAGTAAAATTGACAACGGCTTCTACAGGAATGGACCAGTTAGAGAAAACAATAGTCGTAGGGTTCCAATGGAACTATCTTATATCTCAGAAAAATATGTTAGTAATGAGGTAAATGATTATAAAAACGAAGGGCTAATACTAATTATTCAGTAGTAATTATTTGAAAATGCTGCTGACAGATTTCGAACTACATGACGAAATAACTGCTTCCAATGTCGCCAGTAAGATAATTTTTAATATTGTGGCATTGTTTTTCGTTTAGAAATAGAAATGTATTAATTTATCTGTTTTTTGTATGTACATAATTAATGTCACTGTAATAAACATATGATGGTTTCTCAAGAGAAATAATATGCAAAACTGAGACCTAAGGTAATAATATTTTTGACTGATTTTTAACACACGTGCAATTTTAAGACACAATGTGCAATAGAGAAATTATAACATTTTATTTTAATTGAGAGCTCTTTTTTTATATTAAATATCTTCTGAATGAAAGATTCATTTAATTCAAAAATATCGCAAGAGAAATAGAGATTTACTAATATGAAAATTATATTTATTTTTCATCAATGTATAGACTGTAGTTTATTAAATAATAATTTGCCATTCAGATAGTATTATTACGGAATTTAAATTTGATTCTCATTAAATTTAAACGGTTTCATAGTAAGTGCAATCGTTTTATTTATAAAGGTATAGTGGCTCAAAGATTCCAGTCCATTAAAGAACTGAGTTAATTTTTCCGGTCACGCTTTTTTTTAGGCAGGATATATCAATTTTTAAATCATCAATTGAATAGAACCTACTTTATAAACAAAGTTTTAACTGCTGAAAAAATCGTACTGTGAGACCTAAGCAATTCTTTTTAGAATAATATTTGCATATATTAATTTTTAAATCATAATTAGACAGTCAATAATCAACCTATCATCGTAATATGACACGGTTAACTTATGGTCAGTGGTACATAACTTTTAATTATCCTATAAACAATTCATTCGTAGCGAAACCCGACAGTTCATTTGCACAAAACATTAATTTTTTTTCATTCATTTACCAATGATCATTTTACCGCGTCAGTTATTTGGTTTATGTTTTAAGATATATGATTTCATATTTTTAAGATGTGTGAACTTTAAGACTGAAATTTCGCAGCTTGTTTGTTCACCTAACACAGTGAAAGTTTGACTGGACCAAACTGTATGTTTGTTAACTTTGTTGTTAATTAAATGTATCGACCTGCAAACTTTTCGCAGTGCTGTGTAAATTTAAGTAATTCCTTAAAATGACCCAAAATATTTACAGTTTAAAAATAATCCCATGTTTCATTATCTATTTTATATTTGCGTTGATACAGTTTTCTATTATTCGATTTTTGTAAAAAAAAAAAAACCTCTGCCTTAGCCACGCAATGAGAGTGGTGCATGCACTACAACTATATTCTACTGGACTATTTTTAAGCGGAAATATAATTGAGAAATGCTTTTTGTTTGCGCAGGCGCAACGGCCTCAACCCTCAACACAGCTGCTACATCGTTACGCCGGGCAGATGCAGAGGTTCAGTCCAGATTCCGCGGATGACGTCACAGGTCAGATACGAGACTCAAATCTAAAAATTAATTAAATGAAGTTAAATAGAAACTTTTATTTATTTAATACTAATTTAATTGACCTGTTTTCTAGACGCTATAATAGACCGTTTTTTTACAATGTTTTATCTTTTGATTGCATTTTAATTTTATGAAGTCTTGAGCATTAACAACCAAACCAGATATAAAACCACTTTTAACATTTAAAGTAGTAAAAATTTTTGTAACATGAATATACATATATTTAAGTATAAGAGCAATAAGTTTATTTCCTTTATTTCTACTTGGAGAGGCAGGAGGAAACCCTTTAAAATTTCCTTGTCTTTTAATCCTTTTTAGGAAGGTTGGGATCCAAAACCGGCTGAATACGTTCAATTGTTCCTGCCTTTCCCCTTCTATACATTTTGTTTGTGAAATAACTCTGGTTTTCCTATAGCGACCACCTTTTCCGGGTCTCCATGAAGCGTCGGTCGAGTAGTTGTAGTCATTCGAAAGAAACTATGATAATTTTCTTAATTTGTATTAAATTGCAGTCTATGCAAGGGTCGAATTAGTTAATTACGCAAGCAGGGCCGCAATTCGTTGAGCTCAAGTTTACTAGCTGGGTGACCGGTGTTGCACAGGTATTTATTTATACAAACCAGAAAATGTATTTAATTCCACATTAACCTATTAGTCAAGAAGTGATGCAACCTTTAATCTAAATATGCAGACGGAATGCTTATTTTATCACAATCGATCAGCGCTTTTAGAGTAGTATAAATACTCCAGATGCCAAATATTATCAAAACCACTCTTGAAAAAATATACTCGGAACAGTAATACACGCACTACCTTAAGAGAGTTAATTATACTTCCGGTTCCATAAACGAGTGAAATTTTCATCAACTAACTCATAAGAGTAAAAAACACATCCTGTACCTTAAAAGAATCAAAATTATTTGCCATACTTTAAGAGAGTCAAACATGAGTAAAAAATTGTATTCCCCTTCCACTGCCACTCGTAGGGGTAGAAGTACAACTAAATCGTCAAGTTGAATATTATAATTAAACTTAGCGACATCCATAACCCCTGGATTCGACTCAAATTTTTGCTTTATTTGGGTTGTTTTTGCGTTATTTTTATGTAAAGCCCTACCTATATGGGTGATCCCCTATTATGCCGAAATGGGTTGAAATAATACACAACCAACATCGTTGAATAAACTATTAATTTCATTCACCTCGAAAAGTATTTATTCAGCGAAAATATCGGCCGTTTTAGCTTGTTTGAAAATTTCCACCCCCGGTCCTGGGGGTTAACCGACAACTTAAATGTGATAATTAAATGCAGTGACATCCATAGCCCAGATATTTAGCATGTCTGAAAATGTCCACCCCCGCCCCTGTCTTATCCCCACAGAGTTTGTTTCCGATTTGAAAGGAACACGCGTACGAAATTTGGTCAAATTTGCTCCACGGGTGTAGATTTGTGTGCGACACAAACACATATACAAACCTAGAAACAAACACAAACAGACTATTTTATTTATTAAATTTTCGGTCAAGGAGGTAATTGTATGAACGAAGTTCGGACTTTGCGATCTAGTGTTATAATACGAAAAACACTGATATTAAAGTCACATAGTTTTCTGGATCGCTTAATATGTGTTTCTCTCAATAAGTCTAATTTCAACCATTAACAGCCTTAGAAGGGAGCACACCTTGGTGGTGTGGGTGTGGAGGAGGCTTCCATAAAAATAATAATGCTGGAATGACAGATTTGGCGTTTAATCTACGGTTCATTGCTTAATTCATTATGTCTGTTAAGTTAAACTTCAGTCCCCATAGGCATGGTTCTGGAGGGAGGGGGGGGGGGCAGAAGCGTATAGATTTGTATGCAGTCCACAATGATCACATAATAGTGTCGAATACATACAATTACTTCATTTTCCGGTCTAGTATAAATAAATGGCCGAGCAATCATCGAGTGATATAATAAAAATATATAATACTTTAAAGTATCAAATATTCAGTTAATTAATTAGAGGAAAAAGATGTGTGCAAAATGTTCAACATGAATCGTCAAACAAGAAAAGGAAACAACCATTCAGCACGTAACACAAAACACAAATTCTGGATATATTTCTCACGTTTGGCAGTATTCGAATCAAAGAACCTAAAATGAATATGAAGAAACTGGACATGAAATCTTTCTGAAAGCTAGGCAGAAGAATACGTTATACATTTTTGAAGTTTATAACTATGAAGATAACGATTAAGAAACTTTCGTAATGAATTCTCTTTTTAAAAAATAGTATTTTAGCTGTTCTTGAATCCGAAGTAAGAGACTTGTATATAATTTTCCCTGTATAGTTAAAACTAATTAAGTACAAAACAACGAGATGTTTGTCTTAATTATGGTCATATTCGTGACATATTAGTTCTAAACAGATCCATATAACTATATTAAAACTTGAAATAATATTTATATTTAGTCTTTATTTTTTGTCAGAAAACATTTTGTCAGTAAATTTTTACAATGCCATATTCATCTATAAAAAACATTAGACAGTAAAATATTTTAATTTAACGACTGTTTTTGAATTAATAAAACTGTTGACCTCATACATACACTTTTTATTTATATTGTAACGACGTTCCGATACCTATTTGTATCTTCTTCAGGTATTTTCCTAAATAGGAGGTATTTCTAAACGATACAGTACAATTATACAAAGTAAACAAATAGTTAATAGTTTTGTTGTGCTAGTTTATTATATTAATTAGGTAAGTTTTTTGTTTACTTTAGTTTGACTTTCTTTACTTCGTATAAATCTAATCATTTGTAAATAACTCTTCTTTAGGAAAATACCTGAAGAAGATACAATAGGAATTGAAACGTCCTTACAATATAAATAAAAAATATCTGTATAAGATCATCAATTGTTTTATTAATATTGTACAGTAGTTAGAGGTACATTAGACTTCAATGTCAAGTTTTAATCATTATTTTGTACTCTTATCTTTGTAACCTTATAATTTATATCTTCAACCATAACCTTACACTATCTTTACTATAAAACATATTTAATTATTCACTAAGTTATTAGATTCACCAATATTTTTATAGATGCGTATGACTGTAGAAGACGAAAGCTTCTTAAACATTGACAAAAAATAAAGACGGTAAATATAAAAAAGGGGTTTTTATTTCAAGTTTTAACCTAGATATTTAATAATTACAGGTATTTTTATCAAATTGAAGGAGATCCATATAAATTTTCACAGACATTAATTTTCGGCAGGGAATGTGGCTATGATTGCCTTTAATATATAATGGAACTCGTTCATTATTCTCAATTATTTCGCATAATAACTAGTAATTATGATCACTGGTTATAAATGACTAGGATTTTATTGAAAATGGTTTGTTTATAGTTTGTTGCTCCAGTTAATATTTAGCACATTAAGCCGATTATGCAAAAATAAACTCAGGACTGAATTTCGTCCATTTATTTCTGTATATTATTATTTGTTTTATAATAACACTGAAATGATTTGGGGAATTACTAGAGCTGTACACGCAACATCAAGCATAAATATCAGTAGAATGATTTAGAGGGTTTCTAATTAAAAACTGTTCTGAGAATTTTTTCATTAAAGTCGGTACGATAATATACACTACAAGATAAGGAATTCGCGTCACATCCACAATTGCTTGAAACGGCCTGTACATCTCAGTGGTTGAAAGAACTGGCGACTGGCACACATGTCGGTAGACTTGGTTTACTTACAAAGCATCGCTTTCGTTTCATTTCTTGTACGATAAAGGATTTGTTGGTCGGTTGCCTGCTTATGGAAAGAAGCAGGGAAGATGTTTGGTCGAGTGAGTGATTCCCGCCCTGACACACGTGTTGCTGTCTAGCCACGTGGCGCCACAATTCTTCTCGAGCACAATCGACTGCCAAGGCCATCAGCTTCGTTAAGCAAAAAAAAAAAACATACTAATTTTTAGATAAGATATCAGGTGAAATAAAATTATATTCCGACTTTTTTATCACACCTGGATATACATAATTAACACAGGTTAGAGAAGCGAATCTGAAGTACTTTAATCAAAGATGACTTTATTGTAAACATTTTCCCATAATTTAAATAGTCTTTATAAACATTCATGAGAGCCTAAAAATTCAGTTCTTTTAATCTATTTAAGCACATAAGTTTCTTCGGCGAAAATATTCAATATTTTTACGAATAACAGTTGATACTTGTAGAAATAATCTAACTTACGATATGGTTTTTGAGATCGATCTTCACAAGTATCTTTTTCCGTTCCAAAAGTTTTGTGGAAAATTAAATTAATCAATTACTTTCAATATATTTACATATAAATGAATGTTAAATTAAATTTATTTTACGCATGGAATATGACTCTTCTGAATAGGCAACAAATTATAAATTAAAAAATTACAATAATCAGACTCCTTTTTAAATAAATGTTAAAAATTATAGTCAGAAAAATTTATTACCTAACTTAAAAAATTATATTTTTCAATATTTCCTTATTATTGTAATCTATTTGTTGTTATATGAATTTTTATTTCCATTGTTATCTTAAAATTCAATAACACTCTTAACAGCTGTGTCATTAACAGTGTCGGCCGCAACGTGTGTGAAATTTATTAATCTAAATTTTCATATAATAAATTTTAATTAATACTTTATGAATTATCTTTATACATATTAAAAATTATCATGTATTTGTTTAATAAAAACGTTAAAGGACTGTATGTATTATATTATTAATATTATAAATGATTAAACCCATTTTTAATCAGTCATATTTATATAAAAATATTTCAATGTAAATTACATGGATATTGTATAAATTTTAATTCAAGTTGAAGTATTTGCAATTATTTGCCTCCAATCGATATACTTGATATATCGATATGGAAGTTGTGGACGATAGAACACGACCAGTCAGTCAGAACTATGTGAAACAATAGCATGTCAGAGAAAGCTGACCTAAGGAAATATTTTAATTAAATTATCAGGTATGTAATATATAATTAAATATCGGAGACATAATATATATATATATATATAGCTATCTAAACAAATAATTTAATTCCAATTATGTGCTTAATAATCTTACAGATGAATATGGTTAGAATAACCGAAAGCTCCTGACGGACTATTTTAAAATCCTGAAAACTTTAATGTAATTTACATTGAAATATTTTTTTTATATGTGACTGTTAAAAATAGAGTTTAATCATTTATAATATTAACATGTTTTCTTAAAATTTTTTAGATAACTGAATTGAATTGTAATTGTACATCTGAGGAGGTATCAATCAGGAATGAAACGTTGTGTTTGTTAAATATTATGTTTTAAATTTAATGATTAGATTTTCTGCCTATTAGGCTGGCGTTGTCCATGAAATATTAATTTACTCCAACTTAATATTATGTCTGTGATTAAATTTGATTGGATTTGTTCTGATTGGACGTTATAATCATTAGTAGCGTCATCATGTTTTACTTTCACTCATTTAGGTAAATTTTGACTGTGTAAATCTGTAGATGTAATAAGTGAGGAAATCTATAAATAACTTTTCGATGGATACAGTAAATTTCACGAATAATACACACTCAGATACATACATACATATGTATGTTATGTATTTATTTAATCTACAAATGTGCAGTTTGCCGGTGGTAGATGTATGAAATTACAATTAAATAAAAGAAGTTACAATAAAAGAAATTAGAGAAAATTAATATAATTATTTTAAAATATAAGCTAGGTTTAGGGACATTATTTCAGCTATAAATGCATTTACATAGCAATATATTATTTAAAGGTTAATTTTGAAAAAGTTAAAGAAGGAATTAATATTGTATTGGCCTGAAAAGTAGAAAAGTGTAAATATATCTGAAACTAGAGATTAACTAACTATTTAACTATCTAGGGAGACAAGGAATGTTACAATTTTATTTTATTTTTTAATGGAGCACTATCACTATTAATGGAGCACAACCCTATTTTGACCACTTTAGATTAACTCTAATTTTTTCTTTCCATTAGAGGACTATCATCGAAAACTCTTGCAGGTAAATTGTTACAGTTATTTTTTGTCCTATTTAGAAATGAGTATTTTCCAACATCAATTTTTTGCGCCCAGGTATTTAACTTAAACATGTTGTCAGTCCTCCCGTACCGAGTCAGTTCTCTCAATCTATCTATAATTCCTTGCCAATTCCTTTTGACCCGCAAATGCTTTAAAGAAAACGTGTAGCCAGCCTGGCTCATTCCCTTCTCGTCTGTAGTGTATCCCACCCTTAGCAGCAATACTTTTTTTCAACTATGCCCAGGTCCTATCTGTTCGAATTTCGCAGCTCTTTTCTGAACCCTTTCTAAGCATTCAACGATCCCAGCATGGTGCACCATATCCCATTTGTTAGCGTACTAATCACAGATACGCCATTTCCTTGGATTTTTCATTTCCGTTTTTGAGAGATATCATTACAAAGTGCAAAGTATGCCATGCTTTCCTTGTAGCATAATTTACCTGCTTCTCCTACCCCACCTTACTATTAAAATAAATGCCTAAGTATTTACAGTTTGTCTCCCTTCTATTTTATGTTCCAAGGCATATTGTAGGCGCATTTTTAGTAAAACTGATCGACTTACTTTTACCATTGTTAATTTTCATTTTACTGCGCTATGCCAAAAAGTCGGACCTTTGAATTTGTACCAATTGGTAAATCATTGATGAATATAAAAAAACAATAACGGAGCAATGATCTAACCCTGTGGGATTTCCGATGACACAGGACCGAGTTTCGAAGTTTCTTTCTCGACTTTAACTTTATGTAGCCTGTTTTTCAAAATTCTTGCACCCAAAGAACTACTCTTTTGTAAATTCCCTTCCAATCTAACTTTAGAATTAAGATATCGTGAGGAACTGTCGAAAGCCTTTGCAAAGTGAATCCCAATGGCATCTATTCTAACCTATATATATATATATATATATATATATATATATATTGTAATTAATATATATATTGTAATTAATTAAGACATTAATTGTGAATTTGAAAATCTAAATTGTTAGAGAAATCCTTTGTGGCGGCGGTCCAGAACATAACAACAATAGAAAAGCCAAGCACTGTTCCTAGTCGGAAGGCCCGTCAAAATGGCGTATGCGCGCTCAAATTGCGAGACGGGAGTCAGTTCGCATTATGATATGGTGAAGTACAGATCGCAATGTTTGATGAGATAGTTTGCGGTGGGACGTCGTCGAAGTAGTAACTGTTAATTGGAGACGATAGAGCAGCTAGCAGGAAGGCATAGTGTAATACAGTTTGCAGAGAAATATTGAGAATTAGCATTCAACAGAGTTGATTGGTCCCTGAACATTTTTCTCAGGACAAAATAAACATTCAGTACAGCATAACGACAAAACCTGCTAAGTAAAAAAAGCAGTTTTTGTGCACATAGCCGGCCAGAGTTAGCAGAAGTTTCGGTTTAAGTGCAGAACAAAAAAAGACTACCCAACCAACGAATCGCAGAAGTCACCCAAGGCGAGCGGTCAACCGTTAGAGACGAAAGGAGGGTCATCCGGGCTCCTGTAGACATAAAAAAATATTGATTTAGAATCTGTGAGTTAAGAAGCAGTGCAAAACCCACAATAATGTTTTCAAAATTTAAAGGTATCCTGGAATGCTGGGCAGCCGTGAGTAACAATATAAAAACAACTAATTATGTAAACCTGATTAAAAGATAGCGGTCAGATTTCGTTCTCTTTTTATGGGTTAAAATGGTTAAACAGAGTCAATCTTTTTAGTTTAACTTCGTTCTCAATTAAATTTTGTTCTAATTTAATTGACAAGTAACTTTCGTTTTCTTTAATTGTAAAAATGTTGATAAGATTATAAATATAATGAATCGCCATTATCAAACCCAGTAAAGACCCTGAGAAATTCTATTATAAATATGTTTTAAATTATTGCTAATAAATCTTTTGTCTGTAAAGTTAATTATATTTTTATTTAAAAAGCCCTTTTAATTTGTATATTACAATATATTTAATATTGTTTAAAGATATAATGCCCCACGTTGGGCGCCAATTTATGTAATATACAAATATTGTATACTACATAAATTGGCGCCCAACGTGGGGAATCCTATCATTAAACTATATTTGATCTTTTTGTATATTACAATATATTGCAATACTAATAAGAGGTCATTAATTGTTTTAATATAATTGTATTGTTAGCGGTACATTTCTTGAAAGCAACAATCACGGCTCTTTGTCGGTAATAGTTGTTGAAAACCGCGCGCTCGTACGGGAGGAAGTCCGGGGAACGTTTTGAGAGAGCGAGGAGGCTTACCTAAAAGTACGAATAGCGTGGTCCAGGATGTTCAACTGCGAGAGCTATTAAACTCAATAAAACACAAGTAAATAGTTCTTGACGTAGAGGCTCATGATATAAAATCGCAAAGTGGAAGCAAAAGGTTTGCACCACACAGATGCGAAATAACATTTCGCATAAAGGCATCGTGGAGACATACGTCCGAGGGCTGACCGAGGGAGCGGCTGATCCCAAAATTCCAGGTGGATTAACAACGATCGTGTTTATTAAAAACTGATGTGTAGAATCAGTGAATAACGGCTTTTTTAGTTAGTTGTGCCGTCAAGCTCCAAGAATCAGATCTGGTGCCAGAAAGACATTCGTGAGTACAAAAGCAATTATTTAAATTCTGTAAACGAGGATTAATGGTATAAGTCGGATTTCGTTATCTTGTTTATAGTTTTCGTTTTCTTTATTGTGTTTAGAATTTATATTCCGTTCATTTCAATTTTGATTTGTTAATTAGTTTATTAAATTTGTTTGTTCTTACTATCAAGCCCAGTAAAGACCCTGAGAGAAAGAGTAATTAGATGTAATTGTTGTAAAATTATAAAGTTGTATTTTCCTAGAAAGACACAAATAAAAAATATATATAAAATTTGGTTTGTAAATAGGAGGAAATTAAATGTGCAAACTGAGGCTGATAATTTGTACCTTTGAAGATAATTTTTTTTAATTAATTAATTTTTTATTAAAGCCTTCCAGTTGTTCATTACAAATTGGGCGCCCAATGTGGGGCAATTTAATTTAATTAAGTTCTAGTTGTTCATTACAATATATATATATATGTAAGAAGTGAGCTGTAATAAGAACAAATGTTAACTACTCTTAAAATCATTATTATGTATGTCAAACGATAAGAATGTAAATAATCAAATTTAAAAGTATTGCTGCTCAAAATACTTTACTTAAATATCTGAAAAGTTCGAGTTAACGTTTTATTAAACGCTATAGTGGCGTTTTCATAATTATTTTTCCATGTTGACACGTGTGAGTTAATATTGACTACTACTTATGCGATATATTCCGGTAAATCAGATATTATTTAGTTTTTAATGACTGCTAATTGCAGTAAATCGAAGAACAGTAATGATTTAACACAACTGCCACTTTCTCAACTTCTGTCCTCACTGAGAGATGATTCGCAGAAATTCGCATTTTCTACTTATCGATACAGTTTGATCATTTTTAAGGTGATAAAATATAATGAAACCTGTCATATTAACGAGGGGACGTGACGTAATAACGAAATGATCGTAATAGGCAAAGGATGAAATAAGATATCTCTCTCAAGTATCCGGGGAAAGTTTCCGTTTTTAAGTGTTTGAAAAAAAGAGTGATTCATTAAAGAAGACATATGTAATGTGTAAAAGAATAAATAACTTTTCGATGGATTCAAAACATTTCCTCAATATCGCACATACACACATAAACGAGTAGTTGTAAAGTAAAAAATAATTGTTAATAATCAACTAAATATAAGCGTAGTAAATTTTGGAACCAGTAAGCTCATACATGAACCGAATAATGCGAATGAAAGGAAGTAATCTAAATTAACTAGGATGAAATTTACGATCAACGTATTTTTTCTGAAATTTAGTTGTACAATAAAACTTGTAAAATTAATTACTGACTCCCTAGGAAATATAAAGATCGGTTCCAAATCTTATATATATGTTATTAATAAAAAAAATGGTTGCTTTCGCGTCTAACTCCTCAAACTGTTATCCAATCATCAAAGATCGCGCTTAAATTTGTCATAGTTACGTCGCTGAACGAAGGTCTGAATTAAATTTATTCGGACAGTGTAACTACATGATGGCTACGGAAAATTACAAAATATTACGAATATTAATTAAAAATTTGAAAGGGTTAAATATAAGATTAATATGGAATAACGCACCAATGCAGGTATTAAAATCAGCCATATTTAAATGTTGACTTGAAAACAACATGCAATAGTGCCAAAATATAATATAAATTGGTGCGTATGTTCGACATACATATTTAAACGCGTGCATCAATTTCAACAAACATTTGTATAAATGTTACTTATGAACGATCCGGGAATATATACTGTGGGCTGGGGGAGGGAAGGGGGACTACCCTAACATCTGATAGGAGTAGAAGGGGGTGGAATTTTAATGATATTTTAAACGATTGATACTACAGTCAAATAATTTTTGGGATCGCTGAATCTCATAGTGTCACTCTCGATGTAGTCATTGTCTATATTTAACCCTTAACATGGCAGTAGAAAGAATTGCCATAAAAATAATGCGAGTAAACCCGCAATTAGTGTCTAATTCAAGTTTTAGGAGTCGCTAATTTAATTCTGGCAGTTGTCATGCCAGTTCAATTGAAGTTAATCTCCCTCGACATAGAAATATGGGTGGACGTGAAAAAAAATTCAAAAAGTACTAACATTGGCATCTAATATATAGTTTCCAGAATCGTTAAGATCAATAGTATCTTAATGTAGTTGAATTTCAACCCTTAACGGCAAAGGGAGGGGGTCACGTCTACGGGATGAAGTGGAGGGAACGTCACAATACTGATATTAAACCGGAATCCAATGTTTTTGTGGTCTCTGTCCCTTCGAAACGACAACGTGGCGGTTAATATGAAATTCTGGCATCCCTCAGTATAAATGTGAGGAGCAGATTTAAGAATTAAATGGTCCAAAATGTCACAATTGTGTCGAATACATCGTTTATGGTGCCGATAAGATGAATAGTGACGCTCCAGATGCCGATTAAGTCACGTGTTAGTCTCTGTCGGTGTGAGGCGGGGTGAATAAATACGGAATGACTTTTCGAATTCATTCATATTCCGGCCTAATATAAACAAATACCCAGGCAACGCCGGACATTTAACTAATCATTATATAATATAAATTAAATAAATTAACGAAATTATAAAATATTTTATTTATCACAACGATGCGCCAGTGCCTTTTTGCACTATCACCATTATCTAAAGTTTCTACGACAACAAATTGTTCGTCACACGTGGTGAAAAGAAGAAACGCTATTTCAATACACAAATTTATAATTAGTAGATAAATAAAATTTAGGTTCATAATTATTTGTAAATTGTAACATTTATTATCAGATTGCAAGAATGTTGAAAACCTATGATTTGATTTGAAATTTTATACCGTTTCACATTTTAAGAGAGGAGAATAAGAAGAAATCATTGTGGTAAATTTGTGTTTTGAAATATTGTTTGCTCTTTTCACCATGTATGACAAGAAACTGTTACCGTAGAATTATAACAACCTGGTCCTGAAACGTCATTTGTTTAATAACTTTTTTAAATGGCCGTGTAAAAGATCGTTAATTTATTTAAATTATACTATTATTATAAAACAGAAGAAAATTACAATAGGTCTTATATAAATTTGATTTTATAAAGAGCATTAACATCTAATGAATTTTATTATATTAAAACATACTTATTTGAATTATAATGTAGGTTTATTAAAAGAAGAAGAAGAAAGTGTAGACAGGCAATGTATAGGGTAATCCACATAGTGGCAACTCCCCTCTTATAGCATAGGAAAGAGAGTGAAAGGGGGCATGCGGAAAGGTAGAGCAGGTAGCCCCCGGACTATGGTTTAAGGATCCTACCCGGCAATTCGCCTCAAAGTGATGCAGGGAAAACCCTAGAAAAACTGCATCAAGTAGGCCGGACATTTGGTACTTGTCCCACGACCTTCCGATTGCGGGAGAGGGGTTTGCTGTGGGGTCGCAGCTTTCTCCTCGCCGTGTCTTGACCAGTTTAGGAGGCTATTCCAATAAAAATAGCGGAAAACTCTTACCGTATGCCCAAGGTCTGCGACCCCGGAATAAAAACTTCTGAAAACAGGTCGATGTGCCTCGACATGTGGGAACCTTAGTTCCAAAACCAGAGAGATGTGAAGGCATCCCCAAAGGTAGCCTCCTCCGTAGTTCTCTGGGAAGGGGTTGTAAGTTATCAGTTTAAAGTGGATATAATTGCCTTTTGACAGGGGGGCATTATGTAATTTGCTGAATTGCCAATAAATGAAGTTCGCAAAATTTTGTCGGATAAGAGGAACGAGATTTAAACTGTAAGCAACTACTTTTTTCGTAGAAGTGCAATTTTTAATGTAATTTGAAGATTGATTTATTTTAAATTTTTGTAATTAATAGATCGTCAAACTAGATTGTTTATTGTTTAATCTCAATGTATTCATTAACCAGAAACTAATCCTATAAATAAACGACAACCAATTTGAAGTCACAAAAAATATATTTATTTATAGTTAATTGTACTACGTTTCGTCGCTTAATTTGTGACCTCTTCAGGTATTAGATTTAACACAATAAAACCAAACCAAACAAATAGAATGATTAAAATAAAATTTTTAAGAAAAATTTGGCAGGTAACAAACATTAGACTTACTCCCTTGTCTGCCGTGGCCGGAATACACAATTTGAAAACGACCGGTAAGCTCCGTTACATTTTTGAGTGAGGTTTACAATGGAAACAATTTAGAATTTAAAATTATAACAATATATAAATTTAATATTACAAAAACAAAGTGTCATAAATTTTGTTCATATTGTTAGTATATTTTTTTACATATGTTGCTAGCCGATTTTATGAACTGATATATATAATTTCACTCATTAATCTTGAAAAGTAGTTAGTTTCTTCATCTAATCTATTTTATGATTATTTAAGTAAATATGTTTCGACAAAACAGAATAATTTTGAATATTACTATTTATGTTGTTTTTATTTTTCCTTACCCTAGTTTTTAATCAGCCCTTGGCTTGACCTATATATGTGGCTTGACAATAAATTCTGTAACTTACATTGTGCTTATCTAAAATGTCGATTGTGTCCTTAATATTTTTTACTATGTTTAAATAGTTATGAGACTTAAAAATAATTTTGGCATCATACTTTTCTAACAGTCCAATTAATTTATGTTGTAAGCAAGCAATGTAAGGTAAAAAATATGAAGCTATATTTTTTGTTATCATTTTTAATCTGTAAATTGTTACTGTTATACTTGGTATTATTTAATCCGACCTTAATGTACTAATTGATAAATTTAAGGAGATATGAATTATGTAAAAGATTATTCTTGATTTTAATTAAATTATCTATATGATACTTAATTTAATTGTTTTACTTACTAAAGTAACCATTGCTATCTTTTGGAAACGAGGATCGTACGACATGTAATTGAGAACTCAACCGGAATATGTTGATTTTTTGAACCAATTTCTTATTACTGACAGTTATCATATCTGCACCAATTTTATTTTAATAATTGTATTTATTTTGTTTGGTATTATAGTATTAAACTTCATACCTGAAGAGGTCACAAATTTAGCGACGAAAACTAATATAATTTTCTATAAATAAATATAGTTTTTCTCTCTTCAAATTGGCTGTTATTTATTTATAAGTTGTCTTAATAGTCTGAAGATATTTATCATTAGAAATCAATCCTCTTGTTTATTATGTATTTTATTTCGACGGAGTGTCATAGTCATCTGTTTCCAACTGTCATTAGATTCACATTGGTCCCTTACTTCAACATTACGTAGACTACAAAGTTTTTTTTAATGATTGTAACGAAAACGTATTTATACAGTATATATTTAAAATAAATACAGACTCTTTTATTCAGAAACAATAGAAGTAAAGTTTTCAATGAAGCCCCGCCATGTAGGCCATGAGTTTTTTTTAAAAAAAAATTAGTCCTCAGAATTGGCGAGTAAAATTTAATAGTTTCGTAGTTAAAAAAAATATATATTCAAATTCAAAGAAGAAGCACATTGATGGTTAGAAGGCTATTAAAAGCAAACTTTGGCCAATAAATAATGGCGTACTTTCGTCCCGCGTTGAGCGGTTTTATGACTTGGTCCATGAATGGGTGTGGAGGCGGCTGCTGACTCCCCCACAGCCAGTGCGTGGGAACCGCGCTACCATCTGGCGGTAGACTGTTTTTTTACGGGCCACGTAGAGCGTCATCGCGATGCGCTCATTAACACACAGCGACAAACAAACTGAGCCCCGGCTGCTGACGGCTAGATCAGCACGCGACTTAGTCGACGAGCCTCAGCGAGGCGAAGCTCTGCGCGGCGCAGGTACGTTCAGCGTAGTCTCGCAATGTTTACATTCTACACCAACAATAAACTTAATATCGAACACTTACACGAGTTTCGCGGATACTCAATTATCCTATATTAATATCCTCGACACTAGAAACTCATGAATAATCCTATTCCTTGTATATGTAAACTAGAAATTGCTACTTTCCTGCAATGCCAAATATATATATATATATATATATATATATATATATACATATACATATACATATATATATATATATATATATATATATATAGTAATAATTAAATAGGTAGCTCGTTTAATTGAAATTTGCCCCACGTTGTGGAAGCCAATATGTAATAATCAACAGAAAGCCTTTAATTAATTTCGATCTTTTCATTTAATAAAAGCCTTCCATTTAATCATTACATTTTGGCGCTTCACGTGAGGTAAATTCATTAAATAAATTAAATTAATTAAAGGCTTTCTGTTGATTATTATAATATATATATATATATATATATATATCCGAAATGAATAATTAAGTACTGACTACATTTACATATATTAAAATATGAATATAATTATATTACTTGAAAAATGTTTCTTTAATTGCTTATTCAGCGAATGTAAAAATATTCGAAAGTTCCTCGCGCTGCAATACTTCTTACTACTGCTTTTAATGAATACCGTACGCTTCCAAATTGGTAGGTCTGCCCTTTAGAAGCGAAGGCAAGCTAATCTGAGCACAAAGATGGATGTGTCAGGGTTTCCTGTTTTGTGGGCGTGTTCCAACTTGACAAACGACGCTAACGTAGGAAATCGTGCGTGAAACTGCGACAGTCTCCGACTTTATTATGTTTCTTAACTGCCTATTTTTTAAAATAATCACAATGCCATTAATTTAGAACGATTTTTTATGGATCATTCTCTTTACGTAATAGAACATTAAATACCTAGGAGCGAGTATCAAAATAAAACAAAAACCTACATTAGTAGAAATTGGCTAACAGTCAGAATATTTATTTATGAACATTAAAAGTTTTGATTAGGAACTTCGTTAGGCGTTATCTAAAAATATATGAGAAATTTAATTAAAACAATAACCAGATTGAATCCAAAATAGATAAATAACTTAAGTACAATATGCAATGATACGTAACATTTGAGGAGAATTTCCTGGTATGAAAACTGTTCCACCTTCAAAGTAGTCACCATTGATAATTGGAGGGTGTTCTGAAAAGTTTCCGACCCCTCAACATGAAGATGGCAGCACTCTTCAACAAAAGCTAGGGAATGTGTTTTCGCGTGTCCTGAAAGGTCCTCTCCAATATTTCAATCACTTTGGACGGCAGTTGTTGTTCTACAATCGTTTGAGTGTTTTTATGAAAATGGAAAAGTATCGAGTTGTCTTTAAATATTTGTTTTTGAAAGGCAATACACCTACACAAATAAAGGACGAGTTCGATTCTGTGTATCGGGATTCGGCACCATCATTTAGCGCTGCGAAATTTTGGGCAGCCGAATTTAAACGTGGTCGTACCACTTTGGAAGACGACGAACGTGCGGCCCGTCCGAAAACTGCAACCACTATCAATGACATCGATCAAGTTCACCAAATGCTGCCAGGCAACCGTCGAATTAAACAGAAAGACATAACAGAGGCTATGATTATGTCCAAAGAAAGTTTTTGTCACGTATTGACTGAAGATTGAGGTATGAGAAAGCTGTCTGCACGTTGAGTGCCGCGTTTGCCTACGTTAGACTTAAAATGTGTTCGAATGAGCAATGCTCTGTTGACGCTGTTTAAGAGCAATAAATCAGAGTTTTGGCACCGACTAATTACTATAGATGAATTTTGGTTACTCCATCATACCAAAAAACATAAATACAGTCAAAACAGTGGACTGCGACGTGGGAATCGGCCCCAGAAAAGAGCAAAAACTGTTTCTTCGCCTGGGAAAGTGATGGCGGCTGTTTTGTTTGGGGTTATAGTAATGGAGATGTATTAATCGATTATCTTGTGTGCATCATTACTTGACAAGTTGAAGCCAAAATTCTGGAAAAAAAACAGCCACTTTTTCAGTAAAAACATTTCACCAAGACAATGCGCCGACTCACACCTTCATGGGGAAAATCCATGAACTAGTCACCAGATCTAGCCACTAGTGGCTTTATTTTTTCTGTAAGTTAAAAGCTGCGTTCGGAGGACAGAGATTTTCATCAAATAAGGTGGCCGTCACCTTCGTAAACAACTATTTTTGAGAGAAAGACACCGAGTACTATTTGGACGGATGAAAGAGATGGGAGCATCGCTGGGAGACTTTGTAGAAAAATAAAAATATATTTGATAAAAAATGGATTGTATCTTTTCAGGCCATCCTCGTACAGGATTCCAACGATTTCAGTACTTATAGGAGCAATTCTGGAAGCTGTTGACAATCTTCGACGTCGCTTGGATTTAAAATTGAATCAGAAGACAGTCATAGTAACGGCATTATTTTACTGAAGTACAAATCGCAAGTACGACGGTGCAGAACGGTAGCCATTTTTTATTTTTTTATCTTACAATGAGGGAGTATTTTTCTACAACCACTTTTGCCCTACCATTATAAGCAGACTGAGTCTTCGAGAAGTACTTCACGGACTTACGTTAATTTTTCCTCAGTAGTTCATTAATCGGTCCGAGTAGCTTTCGTCTTCCTTTTAAACCACTTAAAAGTTCTTGCTTGAAGTGAATATTGTTCGTCAAGAGTATTATTTATTCCATGTCTTTAGAGGCTGTATCCTCGAGTTTCAAAGAAATTTTAATGCAGTTTCAATTTTCCTTAATGTCAATTATCAGCCCCACAAGAAAATGTGGTGGTAAGAAAACGAGTCACTCATTAATTGGCAATTTGGCTGGTCGATTGCTGAGACATATGAACACGTACTCATAATTTTTTAATAATACTGGTACTTGCGCGAAAATATTCTGCGAATAGATTGTTTACATTTGAGTCGTATTCATGAACTATCGCATGTACCCTAAGGACGTTTTACCGGCCATAAGGAACACGAATATTACTGCCCTAGGAAAAAATTTAATTCTTAAAAGAGTAATCAGGACACCAATGATTTTTCTAAAATAATAATTTGATCGTGGGACATTGTGCTATGATGTGGATTTTTAACAGAAAATCAGGTAGGCTTCATGCTTATACATAACTTTGACATTTGATTATACGTCTCAGTAACGATATTAATAATGTTTCCAATATGGTAGCGAGACTTTCCTGAAGCTTCTCTGACTATTTTATATATCCTTATTTATTTGAAATTTTAATAATTTTCTATGGATCCCGCTTTGTTTTGAAATTTGTGCTAAAAATTAACGAATAATGTAGTTATGGGTTGTAATATAATATAATCATAAGTTGTACGAGAATCATAATTCTCGTATAATAGGTTATTATTTGGGAAATTACGGATAGGACACTTAGGCCTTATCAATTCATAAAAATAAATTTACAATGAGGTAAATATTTCCTGTTTATAACGTTTTTCCTCAATGCTCTTATTATTTATTTATATTTGCCAATAACTTAAATTGATTCAAGTAGGTTTTCAAACTTCCTAAGGGTTAGTATCCAATAGTAAGTCCACAGTGCTAGTGTTTTTTATCTTTGAGAATAAAAATAATGTTGGGATGAGATTTCTAGAATTTTTAAAATTACATTTAGATTTTTTTTATAATGTTCTGTGAAAAAGAGGGAAATATTTAGTGGTTGGTTAATTTGGAATATAAATATATTTCCATTGTTTTATAAAACTTAAATTGTTTCCAACAGATACAACGTTAATAACTTCCTAATGAATAAAATAATTGCTGAGAATTTTGAACGTTTGTCTTTGTAATTGTTGAGTGTGGAGTTCTGGAGAAACGATCTGTTAAATAGGTAATCAATGTTCATAATTTTAGCAGCTTTTAGACTAAAATGGTATGCATTCTAGCTATACATTTCTCATGAAAAAATATATTTATGAAATTTATCAAACTTAAAGCTGCATAACTGCAAAAGATAATTTTTTTATTGAATTTGAATGAAAGTTTTCAGCTAAAGAAAAAAATTGAAATGTTTTAAATGTAGCGGGACATTTTCTACATTTACGTAAAAACAAGAAATAACTAAATTGTTCGAGTTTTGATGAGTATGAAAGCCAAATTCGAGCGTAACAAAATTGATAGTAAAAATTGTAATTAATAAAGGCCCTAATAATACGGATAGATGCCAATGGTTGAAGAAATAAAATCGTCTGATTTAGTTTAAAATTGGCGCATAGAGATAATGAAGTAATAAATTACAAGACAAAATTAGATATCTCTCATCGTTCCTACAAACGTTGTTGCTTTCTTTAGCTTTTGATATTCGTGGAGCTTTTTGAACGACACGCTACACAACCCAGAGGCCGTAAAAAATATTGATATAAAAACAAAGAATTAAAATAGCTTTCGTTGAGTTTTATTGTATTGCATTGTATTGGAATAAAAACATCTAACATCTTTGCATTTGGTGAATCAATGGAATGTTTCGAATTGTTTGGAGACGACACATTGTTTATCAATGTGGAGTTTCATATTGACCATATGTTCTTTGAAGTGGGACTTAAATGGGGGATTTTAGATGCTAATATGTATTAGGAATTACAATCGAAGTAAGAGATTTTGTAAAGCACACAATGCTTGCTGTAAATGTCAAGTGATCCTTCGCAGTTTTTGAGCGAGAAGGAGAGGGTATTGGCAGATTTGTAATAGACATTCGTTATATATTTGAACGAACTTGTAATGCAAAAAGTTATAATAAGGCTGAACGAGAACATTTTGGATTGAGGATATTGGAGTCGATTAGCAGTAAGGTGTTTGTATGTTATTCCATTTAATATTTATGTGTTTGTTATAAACCATAGACCTAGTACACAGTTGTATACAAGTCGCGCGATTTTGTATCTAGACAATGTATATAGACAATCGTGCGAAAAATTCTAGTATACAGACACGCTTTCAGACCAAAATTGGTCTCCCGTCAGAAAATGGAGATTTGAGACATGTGTCCCAATTGTAAGGACTGCTGACATTTATAACAGGTATTTGTACGCAAGTATTTTTTTTTACAGGAGGTGCCCCGCTCTTCTTCGCCTAACTAATTGTTTTATGCATCCGATAAAAGCTGTTTTCAAACGGTGTATTTTTTGACGTCACCTACGGACACTTAATTTTTTTTTATCTTCTTTGTACGGTTTTTATATTCTGGATTAGACACTTCCCACAAACAAGAGGATATTCTTCTAAGTTAAACTTTCTTCCTTGCCCACATCTTGATAATAAACAAGAAAAAATTAAAGGAATTAACGAAGCGTTTCTAGACCTCAGAGAGGATAATTGGGAACCATGTCTCCAAAAGCCTTCGTACTATGAAATGTTGCCCGACAATGTCTCTCAAGTCTCCCGTTTCTTATTGAAGACCAATGTTCTGCGATTTTGTTATGAAAGCGTGTCTCTATAAAAGATATACTAGAATGATAGATATACACAATATGCTAGGGTTAGATACGATTAGGAAATGTTTAGCGGTTATGAATAAAATATTTTTTGATAGGGCTAGTGCATCAAAATTTGATAATATTAGAATACTTGCTACTAGCGATAGCGTCCTTAGAAATAGAACTACTAGGTTTTAGATCATAGTAGAGTTAGGATGAATTAGGATTAATGTATTAGGATAAATTTAGGGCACGCCTGGGCCTGAACATTACAATTAGGAAAATACTTTAAATTATTAAAGGGAAACGAAGGCAAGAGCTACGCTCGGGACTTGACTCTAAAACAGTCCTCGTGACCACCACAAATATCGCCATAATTCAGATAAGCTCTCATTATACAACAAAATACAACTGTACAAATCAATAATCCAGCCAACATGGACAACGGCATGGGGCACAGCCAGCCAATCCAACCTCCAGATTCTAAGAAGATTCTAAGATATGTATGCAACGCGCCGTGGTTCGTATCAAACAAAACTCTATACAAAGATTTGGAAATGTCAACTATAACATATGTTATTACCGAAGGAAGTAACAAACACCAGAAGAGATTAAGGAACCATCCAAATCAACAATCAGTAAACATGCTGGACAATAGTGAAATTTTAAAAAAAATTACGTCTTATTGAAAATAATGAATAAGAAACAGGAAATGGACAAGGATTCCAGAAACATGTGGTATTTATATCATCACTTTTTTGTCTGAATTGGCTTTCTTATTCAATCGGGAACATGTCTATAGACTAAAGCGACACCATATTTTAGAGTTACCTTTTAGATTTCCTTAATTGTGACTCATACCTTGTATATCACTTAGCAATTATTCCAAGTGAACAGATTGTAAATTAGTAGCAATTATATATATTGTAATAAATACTTTTTAAAACATTATTTGATTTTAAAATGTATTTATTACATTTATGACGCTCCAACGTGGTGGCACGTTTCTCGTAATAAAGCATTGGATACATTGTTAAGAAAGAAATCTGACGATAACATTGGTGAAGTATTGATGTAAGTAGTATAGTAATATGTGCATGCTATATTTTGCTAATTTTGTGTGCATGTGAAAATTAGAGAATTATTATTAAAAAAAATAATCAAATGTGCATTTGAATTTATAAATTTAATGTTAGCTAAATTTAATTTAAAATAATGGATTCTAAAACAAATATGGAAGGGGATAGTAGAAAGAGAATTATTTTGGAGTATTTGAAAAAATAGATAAAAATATAGAAGAATTCAGGGCAGATGTGACAGAATGATGAAAATATTAGTGAAATGAAAGTGATAGATATTGAAATGTTGAAAAGAATATAGATTTAATGGTGCATAAAGGTGATGATAATAGTAGATAGATTAAAGAGTTAGATATTGCAGATGATGAGAAAAATGAAATATTGGGAGAAATAGAGATAGGAGAAAAAGTTAATGAAATAGAAAATAATTATGAGGGAATAGTAGAAATATTGCAGGGAGAAAGTATAAACCAAGATAATACAGTGATGTTTGATTATAATGAAACTGAAATGGGGACAGATAATGGAATTATTACAATACATACATATATATATATATATATATATATATATATATATATATATATATATTGTAATAAAAAGGGCGTCTAAATAAAATAAAAAGATTACTAAGGGAAAACAATTAAACAAATTTATTATCTAAGTTAAAACACATAATATTTGGGATCTCAGGGTCTTAAACTGGGTTTGATAAATGGGTGAATTTATACAATCAAATTACATTTAGCTTTTATGGAAGTTAATGCGTCTGAAACATAGACGAACTTTGTTGTGGAATAAAATAACACTACAGATTGAATTTAAATGTAATAATTAAATAATTAAAATTAAAGAACGATCTGACTTTTATCTTTTAAAAGTGGTTTACAATATGATTTTAAAGTTTTCTACTTACGGCCGCCCAGGTCTCATTTTAGGTTTTTCGTGCACAAGATTTGGGGATATCACTGATTCTAATACTCACAGGCTTTAAATGTCAACGAATTTTAATTGGCGTAGTTTGTTAGTTGGTCTAACAAACATTAGTAGGTTCTCGTAGCTTTAGTTGGAAATGTACTTCATTTGGGTTTGTCTATGGTTCTCCGGGTTGAATTTACGCTCGGCCACCGATTACGACATTAATTTCACTCTCTCCTTCCCTACTGACGATTGCTTTACTTTTTAGTTCTTTAAAGCAAGTTCTTTCGTTCTGATACTATAAAACTTTTTCGACTGTTCTATTTGCCGTCTGCTGCCACAACTGCACGGCTTTCAAACTCTTCGCTGTCCGCTGCCCGACTCTATTACTTTTGTACAAAAACTTTGCTGGTCCTTATGCCTCGCCGTTCATTGCCTGACTGCCTTAACTTCGTCTCGTAGATTTTGAGCGCGTAAGCTCTCTTAGCTGCTCAACAATACATTCTTTGCATTGCCGCCTTGTTGCGGCGTCCGCTTTATCCACTAATAATGAGTCCTCTACAATCCAACTTTCCAATTATAACAATGTCTTAATTACTAATTACTACAATATATAATTGATCGCGCGATTGTCTATAGACATTGTCTGGATACGAAATCTCGCGACTTGTATACAACTGTGTACTAGGCCTGAAGGGGTGCCAGTAGTCATTATAAATACAAATATTACGTAACGTATTGAATTTACAGTGAAAAAGTTACGTAGATCTGTCTACAAGATTGTACACTAAACTTCTCTTTTAGTTTGGAGGGCGATAAAGAAAACTTAGTATGTAGGTTTTGTAAACCAATTGGTGAGAACAGAAAATATAGCGAATAGGGAGTTCTTTACCAATTGGGCTTCTGAAACCAGAATGAAGTTGAAACAGCTGGAATGAGATATCTTTTATTGACTACGAATAATAATAATCATATGTAACATAAAAATGACAGGTATATGTGAAAGAACTAGGTTTGAATTTCGACGTTCGTGTTTTTAGAGTATTTTTGCACTGGTTTTCCATTCTGATGAAGAAACATTCATCTGTTTGGAACAGTAAAAAATTCTGTTCTTCTTCAGTGAAAAATATTATGAATCAGAGCTGAGCACACGTGCCCGATCAGTCCTTAAAGAAATAAACCTTCTAAATTTAGTCTATTCCTGAGAGACGCCTATCGAGAGCTTCGCATCTGACTGTCAGATTTAAAGGTAGAACTGTTCCGTAAACCAGTGTTTTCACTTTACCGCTGTAGAACATCACAGTCATTCAAAGTTTTTAAGTATCCAACCTCGATCAAAATCCACTCCAGCCCGAAGTCGCATAGTCAACTCTGTTGCAAAATCCTATAGCTCCGCACGAATATCTGTGATTTATGAATTGGGCTATGTGTTTTCAAGTGGTGTGACATACCTCATTTCTGAAGCCGCCTTTTACGCAAGAATATAAAATTTATATAGTCCGAAAAGTTGGTTTCAGTCTCTTTTCCGCCTGTGACGCCGCAGCTCTAATAGCTGAAGGAAGTTCCCAATTTCTCGTTGAATATCGGACGTCAGAAATAGTATTTGTGCACTATTTTTATTAAAAGTACAGATAGAAATACAATAAAAATTTCGGGTAAGCTCTATTACTCTCATAAATAGCCGTATAAATCCAAACGGGTGGAAACTATTCCCCTCGTTTTCTTTAGACGTGGCAAAATTAAAGATAGCAGCGGTATGCAACTCAGTATAAATACGTGAAAGAAGCTCGATAATTGGGGGATGGCACACCGAATGTGAATGAACCGCAACGAATAAATATAGTGAAGCGAGAGAGAGAGAGAGAGAGAGAGAGAGAGAGAGCGACCCACGACCCTTAGAGCCGGGCCATTAACGCGACAGGGACTATTCCGATACAGCGCTGATCACAGCCAACTGGCAGCCATTATAGCTGCCTTTGCCCCTCACTACGTTCGCTAATGAATGGTGAAGTACGGTCGTCCTCGTCCGCAGCCAGCACCTGCCACGGCTCACAGGTGCGCGTCTTTACACAACAAACTTAAACAATTTCACACAAACGCGAAACTGCACAATTGCGGTAATAAGATAAGTACTCCGCTGTTATGACAAACTGTTTTGTAATAATTCAATATTATGATTAGAAAACGTTTAACATACTCTAAAGCATTACTTTGGTGGAGTTACACAAGTTAAAATGTAAGATTTCATTATGTTATCAATCGAAAGACAAAAACTTTGGTCAATTGAAATTGTAATTACGATTAAATAGCTTTTGTAGTTTGCTCGGTGGTAGATGCATGAAATTACAATTTAATTACAAATTAAGTAAAATAAATTAGAATGAATTAAATTAAAATATTTTTCCCCTTTATCAGCAACTGTGTGCCTACCATTAAAACTAGTCTAAAAATCTTAAACTTTATACTTAACGACAAGAGTCTGTCCAATGTTGTCTTCTAGATTTTTCTGGTCTTTGTACACTTCACTCACGCACTGTCCTCTGCATTTAAATAAATGAATATAATTATTTTAAATATTTTATCTAGATTTCAAGTTTAAATAAATTTATATAGATTTATAATAATTAAAGATCAATTTTGAAAAGTCAATATATATATATTGTAATAAACAACTGGATAGGGTTTATTTGCCCCACGTTGGTGAAGCCATAAGTGAAATAAACACCTTGACAGGCTTTAATTAAATGAATAAATTAATAACATTTACTAAGCTTCAAAATAAATTTATTATTGTTGATAAATTTTACAATGTGCAAAACCTAATTTTCATGCCGAATTTCATCCATTTAAAAACAAATACTATAATTTTTATTTATTAATTCGTGGCATACAGTTCTTATATCATTACAATCAAATTCGTCGAATCTATCTCAGGGCCATAACTGGGTTTGATAATTAGAACAAAATCAATGTATAAACTGACAATTAACAATTTAAAATATAAAAAGTTAACCTAAAACAATATGAAAATAAGTGAAAAAAAAGCTGAACGAAATCTGACTACACCTTTTTAATTATCGTTTACAAAATTTGTATAAAGTATTGTTACTCACGGACCGTCTGTCTGGTACCAGATCTCTCTCTTATATCTTGAAAACTACCACACTAAAAGACCATTTTTACACAGACTCTACACTTCATTGAAAATTTTAATACACACGATTAAAATACTCGTGCTCTGCTATCTGGAACCTCGGATGAGCCGCCCCCTTTGGTCTGCAAGTGGATGCCGGTCCCCTCTATGCGATAATTGTTCAATCAGCGTGAAGCAAGCATTTGCTTCATCGTGTGCAAATTATTAAATAAATCTGTCCGTAAAATATTTGCTTGCTTTCATGTAAAAATACAGGATCTCGCCATTCGTACTTTATATCTGCAAACTTTACTGTTTGTTGCTCTAGGTGAACTGAATTATATTATCTCCCCGTCGACTTTTAACAGTTTCATCTCTCGTACGCAGAATTTTGACTCCTTCAACTTTCAATCGCCGAGTCCAGACTGCCTCTCCAAGTGCATACTGAGTTTAAGCGCGCGCGGTCTCCATTGTTGAACGAAGGGAAAACCCTCCTTCATTGTCGCCTTTACGCATTCATACCGCTAACAATTTAATATTATTAAAAAGCAATTAATGTCCTGTTTAATTGGCATTACAATATATATATATATATATAGTGAAAGAATTAATATTGTATTGGGATGAGAAAAATGACAGTCGAAATATATCTGAAAATAGGGATTAACTAACTATTTAACTATCTAAGGAGACATGCAATGTTACCATTTTACTTCAGCTTTTTTGAGTCTGTTTGATTAACGAAGCACTATCACTTCACTTTACTACAGTACACTTCACTACACTAACCTATATTCACTAGAGTGTTCAGATGAAGTGAGTAAATTTTCTTTCCGATAGAGGAATAAATAAATTTGATATTATTTGAACGCCGTAAACACAGTTTTAACCTATAATATTGTAATAAATACCATTAGGTTTGGTTTTAAGTGAAAGGAAACCGAACTCAAACAATGGTTTTGAAACAAAATATAAAATTTATTCAAAACACTAACATTAAATTACTGAAAAAAAAGTGTCTTTATCATGTTTTATTATAGACCACTCAGGTATTTGAACATGAATTACTAGAAGGTTTCAGCTACTGCCATTTTAAACTGGAAACATACAGTACATATAGCACAAATTATAACATTTTATAGAAAAAAAACTTTTATGTAATGTGAAATCAATGACAGTTGTTTATCTTATTATCAAGACGTCTTAATGCCAATACATTTTGGGTATTTTGTTTTATACCCAGTTTCAAATTAATTCAAATTTAGCAATAGAAATCCTGTTGTCAGAAAAGAAATGTTCATTTTATCTGAGTCCCTAGTCAGTGACTGTGCTCGGACCTTTATCCTCTACTCATTTCATCATTTCATTACCCCCTACCACCAACTGTGCCATCAACCTTATTTTCTGACAGTCTCTTTTCGTACCGGCATTTTTTTAAAAATATACATTTTTCATGTAAATTTTTGTTTACGTATTTATTTCAAAATAATTTATACTGGTATATATTATTCTTCCACGAATTTTTGTCTAGACCAAAAAAACTACAACATTATGAGAACATTAACATATGTTGCTCCATTACCCATTTCTCATATCATTGTTTTCTCTTTGTGTTAATATATCAACATTCTCATCTTTCGCAGTGCTTTTTCTCCACGTACTGTTTTTAATTCCTCCTAATAAACATGTTATTTTTAGATCTATTCTTTCATAGGCAGAATCTTTTTTTTTGCGCCGACGAAGAGGGCGGTTACCTTTGGGGAAGCATTTTCCTGTGTCCGTTTTGAACTAAGATACCCACAAGCTGAGGCTCCTCGGCCTGTTTTGAGATGTGTATGTTCTGGGGTCGCAGACCTTAGGCATATGGTAAGAGTTGTCCTCTGTTCCCACTGGAATAGTCGGCCAGCTGCCTCCTAAACTGATAGAGGCACGGAGAAGGGAATTCTGCGACCTCACAGCTAACCCTTTTCCCGCCAACGGAAGTGCGTGGGACAAGTACCAAATGCCCGACATACCTGATGCAGGTTTTCTAGGGTTTGACGTGCATCTCTTTTAGGCGAATGCCGGGTAGGATCCTTAAAATATAGCCCGGGTGCCCTAGTTAACCCTTGGCTACCTTCCTCTACCCTTCCACATGCCCCCTTTCAAATCCCTTCCTATGTTATTAAAGGGGAGTTGCCACCTCGTGGATTACCCTCATGTAGCCTGTTGCTGTAAAAAATATTAAAAACCTTGTTTTTTAGTTTTGATGTGTAGCGACAGCGCCGCATTAATTTTCCCTCCCTCTCTCTTTCATATTGTGCTTATGTCAGTCACAGGCAGCGTAGTGTTGATATCTTCAATTTAGATGCAACCTCTCGCGTTTGGTGACTGGATGATTAAATATTCTCCAGAGTCGTGTAGCTCTTACTTCATCTCTAACTATTGACATTTTATGTTTGTTTTCTCCAATTCTCGAAAATATTCCTTCGCGATGTTTGCGGCGATCATATCTCCACTCGTTTTTTTTCGCCAAACTGACTGTTTTCACTCTACCCTCAACTAACAGCTATGTCAGTGCTTCATTTCTCTCTTCTCTGCCTTGAAATCTTCTTTTGCATTTAATTTTCGTATGGGGCCGTTTTATAAGAACATTGAACTTTTTCTTTGTTACCGACATGTAGTTAGTTAGTGCGTAACGAATACAATAACAAGCTTCTTTATAAGCTAAGTAAAAAAGTATTTTTCTCACACTTATAACAAGAGCGTGTCCGGTTACCTGCAAAAACATTTATTACTGTTCATGAATTGAAACCTTTTTGTTTTGTACTTTAGTGACTAGGAAAATATATCTCAATTCATATCATACATAACGTAAAATAGGCATTAAAAATAAACATTACTTTCTGTTATATCCTCTCACTGTCTAATGTCACCTTTTCGGTGTCACGATAGCCCCTGCATATAATTTCTGTAGTGTAATGTTTGGAGTTGAAGTTTACTATTCTTATTTTTAATTATTCGATTTGTTTCAAATTTAGAATTGCAAATTTTATTTATGACTAGCTGAGTGCTCGGCGTTGCATGGATACTTATTTAAATTTAACAGCGAATAATACTCGCTAACATAATAAAGTGAAAATAATACTGCTGGTAAAGTAAAAAATAAAACCTTTAAGTAAATAAAGACCGAAACTATAATTTCTGCCATAAGAAAATCAAAAAATACATCCGGCAACGTACTCATTTAGTAACACCACAACTTCGAGGAACATAAAATTTCCTTAACCACCAAAATTAATGGAAGAATTATAATCAGAAACTCCTATAACCCCGGAATCGACACCAATGTCGGAATGTTTTGCATTAATTTTTAATGTAAACCCCTTCAATCACAACCTTACCGTAGCGGTGATTTCCTTCCATGCATTTAGAGTTGAAATTATACACCTAAAAATTCTAGAATGCCACTATTAAATTCAGCGATCACGTAAACGTTTTATACGACGAATAATAGTGGCTATTTACGAATGTTGTTTAAATGCCACCCTACAGGTGGTAGGTTTGTCTTAACTCGTTGGTGTTTGTTCCGATATTGAAACATATGTATAAAGTTAGGTACAAATTGCTCTACGCGTTTAAGATTTTACGCGGAAATTGGTTTCGCCCCACTCCTACGGGGTTGAACTACATATTTGCCAGTATGATAAATGCAACAATTAAATTCACTGACTTCCATAACTGCAGATTTGACACCAAACTCCATTAATGGTGCTTTAAGAGGTTGAAACTATTCTGTAAAACATCGAGATAGAAAGTATTAATAAAATCGACTTCAATAAGTAATTATTTGATGCTAATGACGGGCATTTTAGCATATTTTAATATTTCACTACTTGGGAGTTTCGTAACGCTTCAAAAACACGACAAACTTCGCGGGGTTGCGCATAACAACTCACAAAAGTTTGACCGCAATCAGATGAACGGTTTAGGAACGCATAGGAGACACACAAACACCCAGACATTCATTTATATATTGTAGTAATTAAAAGAAATATGATTAATTAATAAACAAAAAATTTGGACTTGTATTGTTGGTGGCGTAAACACGAGTTGTGTACAAGATTATGGGCTAAAATGCCTGCTTGCTGGGATTGTCGAAGTACACTTTGTGAGACGTGCAGAACTCCAATGTGTGGTAGGAGACGGTGGAGAAAGGACAAAATTTCAGAAAGTCTGTATTTGGGAGGCAAGACCGTATATAGTCTAACAGCTCTAATATTCAGAACGATCTACGGTTTCTAGTCTATGAGCAAATAACTGCAACGATACTACGCCGACTGTTATTTTCCCTGATGCAGAATAGTTTCGGAGTCTAGCGTACATTCACGAGTTAGACATTTCTTCAATTATTGGAAGCCAGATTATTGTAACCAGTAAATAACCAAACTTTGAGAATGGTAATAAGTTTTTGATAGAGAGGACAGTGAAATAAGTGTTATAAGTAAACTCAGCAAGCAGAAAGTGTTGCCTATTAAATTAAGTGTATAATGGCCTGTATTTAAAGTGTTAATAATAATCGTGTGTGTGTACGACCCCATTCCTTAGCACAACAAAACTTTAAGGTAAAACTGCACAACTTATTATCTGTAAACGCGCCAGTAAGTGATATCTTATCGTCAGATTTCCGAGTTCATATTTTATATTGTACTGATTGTTTAAATTAATGCTTTAATAACTTTGTAAATGTAATTGTTTAACATAAATGTGCTTTATTGAAGCCCCGGTAGTCGGCTCTGAGATCTAGCCGTGGTATATTGTCAAGTTTTAATATGTAATATGATTTTAATTATTTGATTTAACCAATTAATTTATTTGTATGCTCTAACTTTTGATCTTTAATTAAAACATCCGATCACTTAATTTTAATTTGCTTAGCATTTATTTTAATTGAATTACTACAAATTGACGCTCCAACATGGCGATTTAATTGTGATTTATGATCTCATTTTCTTCTCAGGGTGGATCCATATGGAGATATTTGACTTGGATGGATATTTACAAATTTCTGTGCCTATTATTTACGTTAAAATTATCTCATCTATTACGCAGTGATCAATTATGGCGTCAGCATCTATGAACTTCTTTACCTGCTGGTTCGATTCCAAGTCTGAATCTAGAAAGTAGTCACGCAGTCTCGATTACATCGGAAGAAAGCTGACAAAGGGGAAAAGAAACTTTAAACAGACTATGACTTCAGACTGGCTCTAACACATCAACGTAAAATTAAATTGGCAAAATATTTATTCAGGATGAAGTTATAAGGGTGCTGATTTAGTCAGGTTTAAATATCTCATCGAAATAGATTAAGTTTTGAAATTTTCATGAAATTATGTAATATTCCTCTATAACTTCGAAATTAATTAATTTTAGACTCGTGCAGTTGATTTTGATGGAACGTAGATTGTACACATGGACGTCATTCTAGCGAAGTATGTGGAAATAATGTGTAATAATAAGTAAGTGGGAATAACGAGTGGATGAAACTTTCAATTTCATAAATGCTTCCTGTTATTGTTGATGGGATAAGTTTGATGCGACTTGGTGGATGGACCGTGAATAATCCTCGGATTTGCGATCTTTTCTTAACGATAATGTTTCAAACAGGGAAATGAAATGAAGAAAGACAAACTTCCTTCTCCTACCCCCTCTTCTCTCAACGGCAGGCACCAACGGAACTTAACATACAATATAAATATTTGGTTACAATATTTCGGTAAGTGAACAAGGTGGCTGTAAGACAGAGAAACGAAATGCCTGCATGAATTAATTGTTCGAAGTTAAACAAAACACATAACTTGTAGGAAATGTTAAATTTTACATCACCAAAGAGAAGGTAACCTTTTGTAAGTCTCGAGTTATGTTCAGACGTTAGTCGCGTGGGGATAATCAGTTTTTTTCCAATATCGCAAACAATTTTCGTACTTTATTACATTAAGCATTAATATTTATTATTAGTGACCCATTAAAAACTGTTATCGTAGTAAGCATCTTATTTAGACACGCATTGCGCCTATTTTTCTTTAAATATTTCCTGCAATAGTGGTGAATAATATAACGTATATTTTTGTAATTTCATCTATCGGGAAAAAATTACTGGGAAGAATTGATTTTTGTTCCACTTTAAAAATCACTTGTATTATATTTCATGTCAGAGCATTAACAATTTCCATAATTGTTTCACTTTATCCTGAAATATTTAGTCACATTTATCAGCTTCATCAGAATGTGACTCATCACTATTTGTTCCGGCATCAGATATTTCTAAACTCAATTTCCGAATTAGTCCTATATTCACTTCAGATTCACGATTATGCAGTTTTATACCACAAACAGCTTATATAAAACAGCTTTGTAATGGTAAGCCATAAGAATAACAGTTAGCAGAAACTAACGTGACTAGCGCGGGGATGCTGGAAGTTCCCAAACGGAATCAATGTTTGTTATTTCAGTAACGCATAACGGTATTTCAGATTTACTTTTCCTAGAAGATAAGTGAATGTACAAGTGAAAGGTATACTACCTCCCAGGTGTATGACAATAGTATATTTCATTGTGCACGGCTTAGAATACACCCCATGCGACTACTCAAGGATTAATAGTAGACCTATATCATAATTGGAATTAAATATAATCAGTTTGAAACTTTAAAAACAGATGGCAAATACGTTACTGTCAATAAATATTTATTAGTAAATGGATAGGTAAAATTTCAAATGAGTGGGAATTAGTTTTCGATCAACATATCTAGAAGAATAAATAAATGAGTTATTCGTTGTTATTTCGTTGCTAATTTGCGATCTCATCAGGTATGAGGTTTTACAAAATTTTGAGAGTCAGGGACGTTCTCCGCAGACTGCTGAGTCTCCAATCGCAAATTAGCTGTGTAATCTAGCGGAATTTCTATTAATATCTTTTTCTGACTTCAAAAAGGCTGTTATAATTTATCTTAAATAGTAAGAATATATTGTAATAATTATTACATTAATTAATTAAATGATTGGCCACACGTTGATGACCAAAATGTAATAATTAATAATTAAAGAATTCGGTGGTTAATTAATGGATGAATTTATTTTATTAAAATTTAAAATGAAAGGTTGTTAAATAATTTACAAAATTTTAAACCTCAGAAAACAATTAATTTATTCAAAGTCAAGTAACAAAATTTCTTGATGTGATTTATTTACATTCGGGTTCTTACTATTTTACAAATTTTATCTACTCTCTTCTCAGGGTCGTTTATTTGGGCCTTTTAAACAAAGAACCAACCTTTTTTACATTCAAATTAGCGAGAGGATTCTCTCGCAGGTAACCTGCGAGGGATTTTCTCTCGCAGGCAGAACCTTTTAGGAGACATACGAAGGGGCTACCTTTGGGTATGTCTTTTCCTCTCCGTTTTTGAACTAAGGTTCCCACATGCCGAAGCACCTCGGCCTGTTTTGAGAGGTGTATGTTCCGGGGTCGAAGACCTTGGGCATACGGTAAGAGTTGTTTGCTATTCCCATTGGAATAGTCGGCCAGCCGCCTCCTAAACTGGTCGAGGCACGGAGAAGGGAATGCTGCGTCCCCACAGCAAACTCCTCTCCCGCTATCAGAAGGGCGTGGGACAAGTACCCAATGCCCGACCTACCCGATGCAGGTTTTTCTAAGGTTTTCCCTGCATTCCTTTAGGCGAATGCCGGGTAGGATCCTTAAAATATAGCCCGGGGGCCCTAGTTAACCCTTGGCTACCTTCCACTACCCTTCCGCATCCCCCCTTTCAAATCCCTTCCTATGCTATTAAAGGGGAGTTGCCCTAAGTGGATTACCCTCATTTAGCCTATTGCCCTAAAAAAAATACATTCAAATTAACAATCAAAATTTGCAACATTGGAGTTAGACAACAAAATTAACGTGAATCCGAAATCTGATGATTTGATCCTTATTTAACATTTACAAAACTTTTATAAAATTTCTCTCTCTACTTACAGTTTCTTTGCTGCTACCAGGCATTCGTTTGGTCGCTGATGCACTATTCACATATAACAGGTCATAATTTCACAGAATTTAATTTTTATTTCAAAAACACTGTCCAAAACTTTTGTATTTATCAACTGGAACTAATACTCCATACAACACCTGTTGTCCTCTCCAGCAAATATTGTATTTCTCGTTCTGATTAATGGTCAATCAGATTGTTATCGACTCCTTCTCGATGAAATTTGCAACAGTCTTTACTTGTTGAAGTTTTACTGTGGCTTTACTTATTGAATTATATGTCCAAACTTTACTCGATGAAAATCTGCCCGCAACTCTTATTAAAATCTTGCCTGCGCCTTTACAAAAGCTCGCCTGTATATGTTTTACCTATTGTTGTTTTACCCATTGTTGTTTTACCCATTGTAGCAGACGGTGAAGACTGGTGCATAATCGCTACAGCACATAAATAAATTTAGAAAGAATTAGTTTTTCTTTAATTTAAAAACATTTACAATGATTGTGTCTTTACAGTGTGAATTCCTGCTTACATTTCGACGAGTTTAAACTTCTTGCATTACGCGCACTCGCTCCCGCTAATGCAGGCAGCCGGTTATCTCTGTGATCAACCTTCTCTGTGGAATGAGAAATGCAGGTGCACAGTACTTCGTTCATCCCCGTGCACTATCCACAAAGCTCATCAAACTGCCTCCTTTACGTGCTCACTTCAGCTTAGCACATAGAATAAGGTCTTCGCCGTGTAATAATACCGAACACAAGAGACGGTATAAAATAAAATTTGAACCGTTTAGTAATTAAAAATCTTATTTAAAAGTAGTTAACATAAAAAAAACAAAATAGTTTTCGTACATTTTGGTAGGATTTTTTTTAAAAAAAAATCTTAATCAAAGGTTATTTCA
This sequence comes from Zhengitettix transpicula, assembly GCA_037074705.1. NCBI lineage: Eukaryota > Metazoa > Arthropoda > Insecta > Orthoptera > Tetrigidae > Zhengitettix > Zhengitettix transpicula. The sequence goes on along the minus strand of CM073591.1, from coordinate 178,072,661 downwards.
AGGAAAATACATTAAGGGGCGGCATTTTGCAGACATACACTACTGTCATCATGCGTTGACATTAATTAAAATATATACAAGGGAAACATATTTCGTGTTAGAAATTTGTGTCAACTTCGTGCTAAATTATTCTGTTTCAAAAATTAGACTATTGGAAACTATGTGAGAACGATATAGAAATGTAGCATTTTACGCGGCGTGCCATTTGCCGCAGAATATTGATAACGCTATCGCTGTTGTATCCTCGTAATAATTGTTGCTTGTGGATCGCGGAACTTAACCCAAAAAACAAACGAACCGCCAGTGGTAACACGGTTACTAAGATATAACCGAAATCAGCTTTACAAATCTTTGTTACTTGATGTTTTAGCTGTAGTAACAGGTTTAAAAATCAAAGCCGTTTGCTGATTCTTCTTACTTTATATTTTAAATAGCTCATAGGAAAGGAAAAGAGCGTCAAATCAGTAATGTAACTTATGTAAATATACAAACATCTGTATCAGATGAAAATTTAATATTGTCCGAAACATTTTAATCTCCAATGAATACCCTTTAAATTTTATTATTAAACACATAAACAGCAGATTGAACAAAATCCAATATCCTATTGCCAATCGTCCCCAAACATCTCAAGCCAATTTTTTTCTTGTACTTCTTTAATTCAAATTTCTACTTAACAAATTTATCCAAATATTCAAAGAATATCAAATATCCATCATTTACAGATCCACTAATACCCTTTCCCACTTGATTAAAAACCACAATGACCCACTTGACACCTACAGCAAACATGTATTGTTTACAAAATCTCTTGCTCTAATTGTAATTCCTGCTACATAGGGCAAACAAAACGTTCCCTTAATACACGTATCAAAGAACATATATCTAATATCACACTTCCCAACGATAAACAATCTGTAGTATCCAAACATATCATCAATTCTAAGCATACATTTGATTGGCAAAATGCTAAGATTTTCGACATTGACACCAGGTACAATTCCAGACTCTTTTCAGAGACGCTTCCCATTAAATCCAACATCACAGCTATTAATGTACAAACAGACACCATGAAACTCAATATTGGTATGATCCCTTATTATTACGCTAAACATTCTGCTTCCTCGTTGTCGTTGCAACCTTATTGTTACGCTAACCCGTCGGCTCTTCCATTGTCGTTGCGTTTTCGTCGCCTTTTAGTTTTGTGAACTGACGAGTGCAGTTGTGTCGCTCTAGGCTCTTCTTCGCACCTGAGGAAAGGGACAAGGATCCAAGAAACGTTGTGTGGTATTTATATTAACACTTTTTTGTCTGAATTGGCAATCTTTCTCATTCATGTGGCCAAGAGACACAAAATTATATACCACACAACCTTATGTAAACGGAGATTCTTTCTCCAGGTGCAAAAATCGTAATATTTGTAAGAATGACACGCTAACGACAAAGCTAAGATATTAATATGAAAGCAACGAAGTTAAATTAACAAAAAGGATTTATAACTATTATTGGGTTTGTAAGTTAATTATATATATGTTAGATACACGTACTATTATAGAATTGAACACAAAATACAAAGCATTTTGAGTACAATTCTATAATAGTACGTGTTGTCAATGAAATGAATGTTTGGAATTGATTTTATGCTTGAATTAACACTGTTTATATATTCTTTGACATGGTTTTTTTAAACACCTTTTAGTTTGTTCTATGTAGCAATAATTACAATCAGAACAAGAGTTTTTCTGTTAACTTCACAACATATAATATAGGTGTCAGGCATCAAGAAGGAAAATGTATTTGTATATTCGAAAACAATGAATATTTTTAATTTTTTAAAGATTTGTATCAACTTATAATGAAAAATATTATAATAAGGAAGAACGATAAAAAAGTAAGCCGACCTCCTGTGGTGACAGCGTGACTGCCTCACATCGCAGAGGTCCCTGGTTCGAATCTCTGTGAGGGCATGGATGTTTGTGTGCATGAGAGAAACTCTCGTCAAATCAGTTCACCGAAAAGGAAAAATCAGTTCCCATACTGGGTCGCTAATAACCAGAGGTGTTGATGCTGCTGTAAATAAAAAATAAGGTAGGTTTAGGAAAGTGTGTGGTCTAGAAATGCTACGTACTCAGGATGTGTACTCATTTTTAATTCTTATCATCTACAACATCAAAATAGGGTTATGGTATATAATCTTCTGACTTCAATTTCAATCAGCATAAATATTATATTTTCTTATGAGCATCCCTAATTTTTTATTACCACCATAACTATTAAATCGGTGAAAATTCAATGCCCTACTACAATTAATCTCCGATCTCCTTTTTTCGTTCTCCCTGAATACAAATTTTACTTTACAAGTTTCCTCGAATACTTAAATAATATCAAATCATTTTCATATCTACTGATACTTTCTCTTTCTTGAACAAAAGATACAAGGACCCACTTGATATTTATAGCCAACATTGTGTTGTTTACAAAACCTCTTCTTTGCTAAAGAAAATTTGTCTACTATTTACCTCCACATTGATAATCAATCTGGTGTCTTCAAATATATCAGTTACAAATATTCCTTTTATATTCATTTTAGGTACATTGCTGAATTATACCCTAAATGCTAGTAGCATCAGTGTAATAAAAGTACAAATCGGTACTATGAAACTCAACAACAGCCACGGTCCCTTTTTTTTCTTTGATATTATAATATCTTTGCTTTTAAAAACGTCGTCAGGGTTATGTAGCGTTTCGTTCTGACGAAAGAAACGACAGAGCTTTTAGTCGTCGAAACGTTGCGTTCTAATATAATTATGCAAAACCCGGTTGAACTCCGAGAACAATATATTGAACAACTACACCGGGAAAGGCTTCAATCTTTGAAAGAAACATGGTTTGCAGGTTGTGTGGTACTCATTTTTACTCAATTCGGTATATTAATTGGCCTCTTCATTATTTATTCATATAACTTGTGACGGAAATAATCGAAACATTGAGTCACATATTCAAGAAAATGTTTTAATAATAGCATAGATTTTAAATTAATTAAACGATTTGTTTTTTGTAATAGTTGAGTAGCGTACAATTATTGTATCTGGAAATATTTAAATAAAAATTAATTGATAATTACCAAAATTACAAGGATATAGTCAGCGAGATACCATGCAAGATTGTAATTTATATATATGTATATATTTGGGTGCCCAGCGTTGCCGGGATTCTCATAATTAAACTCAGCGACATCCATAACCCTGGATTTGATGCAATCTGGGTTGTTTTTGCGTTATTTTTACACAACGCCCCTCTACCCCCACCCCTAAGGCTGCTCCCATCCCATGCCGAAAGGGGTTGAAATTAGCCACAATCTACATCGGGCGAAACACTATCTCATTGACTCCGAAAAATATTTATCCAACGCAAATATCGGTAATTTTAGGATGTTTGAAAATTTCCACCCCTGTCTTACCCTTTACTGTATTCTTCCGGTTCTCAAGGAACACGTGGTCGAAATGTAGTGAGATTTGCTCTAAGAAAGTATATTTGTATGCAGAACAATTTGTTTTCCCCTTCCACCCCATTCATAGGGGTAGAATATCAACTTAACCGGCAAGTTAATTGTTATAACCAAACTAAGCGACATCGATAACCCCAGATTTGTCTTCAATCATGGTAGTTTTTGTTTTAATTTTGTGTAAAGCCCCTCCACCCCAACTCCTAAGGGTTCTCCGCTTCTATGCCGAAAGGTGTTGAAATTATACACAAGAACATCGGTATAAATACTATCACCGAAAAATATTTATCCGTCGCAAATATCGGCATTTTGAAGTTTTTGAAAATTTCCATCCCCGTCCACCCCTGCCATTAGAGGGTGGTAGATGTGTGTTACACCCACAGTGTTTGTTTGCTGGACGCCTGGAACACGTATACGAAATTTATTGAAAACTGTTAAACGGGTGTAGATTTGTAAGCGGCACATACACATACATGCATACATATATATGCATACACACATGCACGCACACAAACAACCTCTCTATTTTATTTATTAGCCTATCTGGTTGCCCAGGTATTTATTTATATAAGCCGGAAAAAGTATTCAATTCTCAGTAATTAAATAATTAAGAAGTGAATTACCGTACCTATACAGAGGGAATGCTAATTTCATCAGAACCCATCAGCGCATTTACAGGAGCATAAATACTCCCAATACCAAATTTTATCAAAATTACTCTTCAATAAAATATTCTCGGTACCCTAATACAATCAAAAACACACGCACTACCTTAAGCGAGATAATATGCTTCAGAGCTCTAAGCCAGTTTTCAAATAACTCAAGAATGTAAAAAATACTCCCGGTACCATTAAGAGTACAGAACACTTCTGATACGTTAAAATAATCAAAAATATTTGCCATTTTTTAAGAGGGTCAAAATTGAATAAATATTACTTTCGTTTCTTTAAGAGAGTTAAAAATAGTCTCAGTATGCTAAGAGAATTTAAAATACTCATTTAAGAAAGACAAAAATAGTTAACTTACGTTAAGAGAGTCAAGAAAAGTCTCCGTACCCTGATATAGACTAAGCGATATCCATAACCCTGTACTCCAATCTCGGTTGCATTCGCGTTTTTTGTAACGCACATACATTAAAATATAGACAAAGTACTGAACAACATACATGAAACGGGAGATGTCGGTAAATATTACACATGCAATAAAATAAAAGTAAATATATTGTAGTAATTGGTTATTAAGACATTGTTCTAATTGGAAAGTTGGATTGTAGGGGACTCATTATTAGTGGATATAGAGCGGACGCCGCAACAATCCGGCAAGGCAAAGGAAACATTGTTGATGAGTCGAGAAGGTTCTACGCGCTCAAAACTTGCGAGACGAACGAACTGTCAGCAATATACAGTCGGGCAGTAAGCAGCAAGGAGAAAAGACCAAAACTCCAAGTCATGAAAATTTGAACAGTACAGTCGGGCAGCAGACAGCGAATAGACCAGACTAAAAGTTTTACAGTCGGCAGTCAGAACGAAAGAATGTGGTCCAGTCACAAACATGCTTTCAAATATTAAAAAGTTAAGTAATATTCAGTCGGGAAGGAGACAGAGCAACTAGTTGCAGTAAAGCATCGAGAACCAACTAATTTGTGTTAAACCAACTAACAAACAACGCCAATTAGAGCCTGTGAACATTTAGAGTCTGTGAGAACTTAGAATCAGTGATGTCCTCAAAATTTGTGCACGAAAAACTAAAAATGAGACCTGGGCGGCCGTAAGTAGAGAAAAACTTTAAAATCACTTGTAAACCGTGTTTAAAAGATAAAAGTCAGATCGTTCTTTAATTATTGAATTATCGATAAAATGCGATCGTTAATTCTTGATAAAATTGAAATTGTTAAATTCAATCTTTAGTATTATTTCTTCCGCAACAAATTTCGTCTATGTTCAGACGTAATGATTTCTATATAAAGAAAATGTAAAAGTTGTGTTTTTTTTCATTTGTTAAATTCAGCCATTATGTTATTTAATTATTACAATATAGACAATAGTATTGGAGAATATCAACTATCGAGTTTAGTAAGAAATAATCGTTCATGTAGATGGGCGTATGCAACCAACATTACAGGTCATTATGGAGATGGACTAGGCAGTGCGATGCAATACAATAACAAGGGAGCACGTCGTGTATACATTGCAAAATAAAATCGAATAAGACCAATTTAAATATCCAATGCACATGGTAAAAACAACAAGTGTGTGTTGATTCGCAATATTATCGACAAATAAGACTGTTCTTAAATTGAGTCTATATTTCTCAAACTGTTGTAGGTCTATTATAAATGTACCGATGAATACGAAACAATTGTTTTGAAAGCTCCTGTACACCAATATCCTATAAGGTTGAATTAATTTTAATGAGGCTGTAAATAAATGGGTTTAAATAATTTTAATAATGATTAATAATTCTTTGAGAGATTTTTCATGTTGTCATATATTTAGGTAATGCAACGAATACAGTATAGTTTACGTAATTTTAGATATTATTTTTACATAGTTGCAACTTACGTACAAATTGCAATCCTGTCAATAACGTCGACTTTCTTGAAGAACGACAGCCACGAGAAGCCTAGATCTAAGAGTCAGGTCTCCAACCTCCTGTGGGTCTATATTTAGAACTCGCCCTTCTTTGAAGTGAAGTTTGCCCCAGGGGTTGCGTTGTACCGGCAATTAAGATTCCTGGAGGTTTTTACCGCGGACTTCCTTCTAATGAAGTCTAGTTAAGTTTCGCAGGACGAGCTTCATCTGTGATCCGTGAGAACGCAGGAGATCCTCAGCTTATTTAAACCGATTTACTTATTAGTAATTTTAGGGTAATACTTTTGTGTCGAATTATTGACCAACTGAATGCAGGTATGTTCAAAGAACACTCACGAATAACCTTTCCATTTGACTGTCGTTTAGTACGGAGCTAAGTAGTTGTGTTCAATGAATATTAGCAACGAGAGTTAATTCCTTCCATACTTGTCACGGGGTCAGGTCTGTATAAAGGCAGGATTGTTATTCGGAGGGAATGTTTGTTCGTAGGTCACATTCTTCGCGTATACAATATTACCGTGCCAATTATTCGCGGAGTGTGCATTACGTAATAGCATCTATTCATTGCAGCATTTAAAAATAAAAAAGGGACACTTTAATCACCAAATGAATCATAAGTATCTTTGCGATTCTAACAAACAAGACTGTTCAATGGCATATAATTTACATTAAAGGAGAATTTAAGTATTACTTGAACGGATTCCATATTTATTTTTAATTCTCTATAAATGTATGCATTTTGGTCCTTTACAATTTCTATTTCTAAGTTTTCTTATTTTCATGGCTTATTTGATAAAAAGTACATTGCACTAATATTAGAAAAAACTTAACGTAGTATACTGTTCATGTCGAAGGGAGTCTCGAATATTCATAGTGTTTCATTCTTATGTCGATTTGATATAAATTGAAAATATTTAAAACGGTTTCACTCTCGCTCAAAATAAAGTATGTTTCGTAATAAATTTCAATCACTATTCTTTCGTCCGAAGCCATTTCATTGCCGCCATAGATCTTTTACGAAATAACTGAAGTATAGAAATAGACGATCAATGACGATATCAAACAACAGTGGGTTGTGGCTATGAATCATTGGGAAATAATCAAATGGGATGTCGCTACGTTTAGTTAGCTGTCAGTGAGTCACAACAACTTCCAGAGGCAGAAACTTTCAGACTTTGAGGAAGCCATGAGCGCGTAGCAGAGGTATAAATACGGGTCGGAATAAATGCGAGGTGTTAATAATAAATGGGATCATTTTTACGAGTTGACATGCACAAAATGCCCGCACTTCTAAACGGTTCATTAGGTCTAGAAATAATTTCCCCCTGGGTTACAAGTGGAGCAAAACACGGATGAAGCAGAGACCGCCGTTAAAATTATAGATGCGGCGAGGGAGCCTAGAAGAAGCTACATAAATCTCAGCCTCCGCTCGTGCAGGTCCTTGCCAAAGAAGATGCCGTCCACTGCAAAAGATGCCTTGTGCCGTATTGTTGGACCTTTAATGAAAAGACGAGGTCGCTTCGAATGCAACAAAATAAATGCAGCACCGATATTAATAATTATTGCATTTTTTTGTAGTTTTCTCTACTTTGAAGATGCTCTATACTGTTATATTCTGAATAGTCTGAATTTCCTTCGACTACGACAATTTTCTGTCTAATTCAAGACGTTGTCTTATACTTCCAATTTATCCTTTGTAGCTCCTTTTGCTATAATAACTCGATGTCGTAACTTGTCCCTTACGAACGAATATTTATTTGCAAATTAAGCTCGATTGTGTTATTAAAAAATATTCCTTTGCTTGAAAAGTCCTCAAAGCCTTTTTTACTTTAGGTAATTTTTCGATGGATCCTGATGCGGAAAGTTTTCATACAAATGAACGATTTGCTTGAATATTGCATAGTCGTATTACTTGCATCAACATATTTGTCGTTTCGTTGAACGAATTAAATTCGATCACCTTTGTAAAAAAATTTGAAAACCAATTGGTTTAATGCAGAGTCGCCTAACGAGTCCTTCAGTAACTTTCTTCAGTCAATAGGATTATGATAACGACTGTTCGGACTCGTTGGCTCAACTGTGATTCTTAAACCTTTTCCCCAGATGGCGAACATTACTTCTTACTGTTCGAATTATTACTCGGAATTATTTTATTCCTTTCATTTTCAATCTTTTACTTAACTATTACGCACTTTCACTTCAACTTTCTACTTTAGTATTACCCGCAACAGTATCCTCAACTGCACCATTGTACATGGTCACTATTATACTACCACCCGGTAATCCTTGTTTTAGCGAAAGCCTGTGAACTTTACATGAAAGGATCAAAATGTTCTTAAAATGATGAATGGGATTTTTCTTATGATTGTGAAATTATTTTACCAGTAACTGTCAAGGATGAAAAAGATTTTTCTTACGCACAGTAACTGGATTTTTTATCTATTTTAAATTTTAGTTTAGTTATATTGTCTTTTTTGTAAAGAATAATATTTCTGATATCATATATGCGCCATGGTGGAAACGAAATAACTTCTTCCGTGTGATTTAATTCTATGTTGTTATTAACACAAAAAATGTGAGCCTTGACACATTTCAAGTCATTGAAGCTTGATTCCATACAGGATCTCCTGAATATGACATTATTATTATTAATAATAATTAAAAGAAATGTTAACTTGAATATGCTTTTTCCTTTGCTTCAAACGGGAAAAAATCGTCTCGTTGCCTGAAAACTGTAACGTTTACGACGTGACTTTTCTGGAGAAGATGGTGAACTTCCCTATCACAGTATTAAGAACGAAGTCCATCAAGAGCCGTTTCGTAAAACAGAAGTCATGTGCATTTATATGTTTGTAACTCTAAAAAAGGATAAGATCATAATTTTCATTCAAATTATATTGAAAAAAAACTAATATTTACGTCAGGTTTTTTAAGATAAATTAAACAACCATTCTAAAAACAACCTGATGATAGTACAGAGACGTCGTTGAGTTGAAGAAAATATTTAAAAATTTCTGTTATAATAGTTTGTTTGATTTACCTTATGATAAAATCAATGTTGCTTAAATTAAATTTTTTATACTAAGCAAAGTAATGATTCTCGACAGTTCTGTATTTTTATTTACACTTCTAAATCTCTTTATATATATGACACCTGCAGGGAAGTATCAATTTTAAACAAACAACTAAAATAATACTTTCTAGAACTTGTGTGTTATCAAATTTAATGCCAATTTACTACATGTTCTAGACAGTTAATGAGAACGTAGTTTTGTTTCGTAATAAACTAACAATCCATTTATCTCTGGATGTAATAATGATTAAAATTATCGACTAAAATATAAAAATATTTTTTTCATTCTTTTGAGAAAGGAACTATCATATAACTTAAAAAATATCTAACTCGGCTTAATGGATTATCATCAGACATGTCAAGAATCTTATTTCTACTCATCTCCATCAGTCTGAAAGATTTAATGACTACAATTACTTCTTTGGAACCAATTTACTGTGTTTCTTGGTAAGATAAAAGTCTAAGTTCTTATTATATACTCTATAAATGCGCCCTCTACTTCGGAATAAATTATTGGCACGCGAACTGAACGAGCCTTGTTCTGGCCGCCATCATGGACTTTATTATCGGGACAGATTAAAAATACCGGGACCCTGGACTGCTGAGAGGACAGGTAGAAAGTGCACATCTGATAGCGGCACGTTTTTCGGATACGACATGAAATATATTAGTCACTTCCTCTAAGAACCGTAGCTTTGAAATGGAAGGAAAACATTAGTCATGTATTTCGCTTCCCATGCTCGGAAACGAATTGTTCGTTATTACCAAACGTTGAAGTTGCGGATAGGAATCACAATTCATCCACTGTGTCTTGTGAATTGTAATTATTTAGAAGAGTTCAGATAGTATCAGATTAATTCGGGGCCAAACTACACGTTAGAAATTTGATACCCTAAATTGTGTAATAATAAATTTTAATTGAATATAACTGTGCACCTGAAGAGGACTCAATCAGGGACGAAACGTTGTGTGTGACATTTATTATGTTTTAAATAGAATAATTTTTTTTCTGACTAATAGGCTGTTCTTAATATTTAATTTAAAAATGAAGTAATAGTATTATAATGGTCATTTGAATTCTTATTGCGATGCTCGACGTGAAATGAACTTCAATCGCTCAAGAATAAAGTATTACTATACTTTGTAAAACAAAGATTTATCAATACCTGGTTAGGTTTAGAAAATTTGAATCTAAAGTCATGAACACCTACATGTATTTAATCCATTCAAGATCTGGGAACATCAGCATTATGTTGAGATAGAACACTGTGGGTTTCCTTCAAGGATTTCCCAAACAGTTTTAAGAAATAGACGACGATGAACTCAGGTTGGTAAAATGACGCTCACCCACAATTACAAGTCTCTCACTATTAATTACAGAAAATCTCAACAAAATTTAAGTGTAAAATCTCAGTAAATTCGCTTCTGTTTTCACAAATTCGTTAACAATTGAAAAAAAGAGTAAAGTAAGGGGTTATATTTTTTTAAAAGAAGACTTTTTGCGCTTGCAACGTTTTACTTTTAACCATGGCGCTGAAAAACCATCGGTAAGGTCTCGTGCATTTTGCACTTTATTATCGACAAGTCCAAAACTTATTATATTAAAATTCAATAATACTTTCAACAGCTGTGTCAGTGAGTCATTTCGGCAGCAACGTTTGTAGAAACTGCTAGAAATTTGATAATCTAAATTTTCATATAATAAACTGTAAGTAAACTCTATAAATTATATTACTTCATAATATTATGAAAGAATTTTCTTTAATTTTTTAGAGAACTGAATTTAATTCTAATTTTATACATGAAGAGGTCCCAATCAGGGATGAAACGTTGTGGTTTTTTTAAAAAAATATTATGTTTTAAATTATATATATAATACTTCTTACTAAGAGGCTGGTATTTTAACATTTAAAATAATTATGTCTGAAAGTCACTTTATGGCCCTTTATTTGCATTGAAGGCTGATATCAAAGCATAAATTTTGGTTTCTAAATAAGTTGTATTTATAATGGGAACATATGGAATTGTAACGTATTCTTTATAATCATTTATTTTTCTTATATATATATATATATATATATGTATTAAGATATATTTTTTAAATAATAAAACCGGTGAGTTTCCCATATTATTAAGATTTTACTTAAATATTTATCAATCGTTTCGTATTCAAGTAGTACGGAAAAAATGAGATCATAGAAAGCAGTTCCTTTTCATAGCTTTTGAGGTAGCGTTATGAAGAAATGTACTTACACTGTTGAAAAGTAATGAATATATGGACGGTAAAATTTTATTTTTTCATAAAAAGACATTCCTTCCAAAAAGTCCCACCAATAAACACACGTTATCCACGGTTTTCCTCCCATTGTTGATAACTCTTCCACAGCACATATATGGTAAGTTAAAAGGAATTTCTAGTTTAGCAGGCTGTTGAAACAAGTTTTTCAGCCTATTTCTCAACAAATTACAATCCTTGAACTCTCACAAAATTTCTCCGCTTCTACGACTACAGCCTGCAAATAACGCATTTTACACATTGGCTCATACCCACACACGAATAACACGAAAAATAGTGGATAAAGTCTGCTCGGGCTTCTAGCCGATTAAAAAATTGTATTATCAAAGTCTTGCTAGAAGACGATGGCAGTGAACGTCATCGAAACGTCGCAAATACAATTTCATACTTTGTTAGAAACCCGAAAAGACTCTATTCATTATCTACACCAAGAAAAGAATGCATCAATGAAAAGTAGTATTCTCAGGCGAATTTTCTTTTTAGGGTAACAGGCTACATGAGGGTAATCCACATGGTGGCAACTCCCCTTTAACAGGATAGGAAGGGATTTGAAAGGGGGGATGCGGAAGGGTAGAGGAAGGTAGCCAAGGGTTAACTAGGGCCCCCGGGCTATGGTTTAAGGATCCTACCCGACAATTCGTCTAAAAGTGATGCAGGGAAAACCCTAGAAAAACCTGCATGAGGTAGTTCGGACATTTGGTACTTGTCCCACACCCTTCCGATGGCGGGAGAGGGGTTTTCTGTGAGGACGTAGCATTTACACCTCCGTGCCTTAAACCAGTTTAGGAGGCAGATGGCCGACTATTCCAATAAGAATAGCAGACAACTCTTACCGTATGCCCAAGGTCTGCGACCCCGGAACATACACGTCTCAAAACAGGCCGAGGTGCCTCGTCATGTGGGAACCTTAGTTCAAAAAACAAGAGAGATGTGAAGGCATCCCCAAAGGTAACCTCCGCAGAGTTCCGTGCTATCTACAATTTATACCGTATCAAGTAAATCGCTGCGGGAACCAGCAGGACTGGCGTGTTTATGCGGACTAGATCAATTTGATGAATGTCCTCAGACTGCAAGTTGCTCTGAGGTAACCGCGGGGATGGGGGAAGTTATAGACAGATTGCATGGTGTAAATATCCTGATTTTCACATTGCGGGCGAGATTAGGGATTAGGGAGCCTTGATAGAAATAAGAAAGGTCTACCTCCTACCCATAGTACAACAAACAAAAAATAAAAACATATTTATGAAATGTTAGTAAGGGCTATAACAACATTAAGGTTGTATTGAATTGTCGGATGTTATTTTACGAGCATTGCCTGTGTATTAATAAAGATTTACGTATATAATAATCAAATCTGTCCTCACGCTCTATTCGTTTACAGTATATAAGACTATTTATGTGCTCGTCCTTCATAACAGGATGAAAACATCGAGCACGGTTCTTACCGTTGCGAATAGATTTCCGCGTAGACGAACGTCTAATATTGCTAGGCTTAGGGCTTGGGTCTATTTCTTTAACTCGTTGTTATAGTAGAAAGTTATTTAGCGAATACTTTTTGTTACTTCTTGAACTAAATATGTGATTACTTGTCGCCTAAATTTCTCTACAAATATTTTGTTTACGTTCTAATAACGTAAAATGAAAAGTAAAATTGACAAACTTGAGTTTAAACTTCATCAAAGCCGAATAGTTTTGTACCGCTTTAGAGAAATACCGCCAGATAATTTTCTCTAAAACGATCAAAATCCTTCCCCAAACAGTTAAAATGTTGTTTTTGGAACTTTCGCCAATTTGTCTCAAGATGTCGTTTGGCAGTTTATTACCAAAATGTAGTGAATTTTATTTATTACGAGAAACTTGCCACTCGCTTTAGCATCTCCTAACGCTTGAACCGTTAAGGTAAAATAAACCCCTTGTAATTTTTATCATTTATTTATTTTATGTGAAATACTTTCATTTTCTAAAAATACCTTTATTTAATTTCTTTATTAGTATTTAACTTTATTTACATTTCACTGATCATCTCTAAAGCTTGAAAAATGTCAAATATACACATTTTCGGTATAATTGCGTTGTATTTTCCAAGTTCTAACGTTATTCATTTATAACTATTTTCTATTGTATACATTTGCACAGTAAAATCTTCGGTAAGTTAGTGATTTCAAGTACAAGAATACCCAGGGTTTCCACAGGTGCTCGTTGGCTATTTTTTTATTAATACTACGAAACGAAATTTAGGTTAAAAAAATAATGCACACGAATTAGCTTCTTATTTTTCCTCGGATAGTTGAAATTTATTTGGATTTTCTTTGCTTGATTGTTGACTCTAGAGTACTTTTAGAACATTTTATGTAGTTCATCTAGAAGCTTTAGTTATATTTTTTCTGAAGACGCACATGCTTGCATTTATGCAAAACTTTCATTTTCTCAGCTAACTTACTTTTTTCCACCTTTATGGTGCACTTAGTTTTGCGTATTTGACTTTATTTTAAGTGGTTTGCATCGCCAAACACAGTAAATATTTTACGACAGAAATATTTTACAAGTTGCAGCTGTTCATTTCGAAGTGGTTCACGTTATTACTTGCTACAATTACTTTTACCCTTAATATCTTGCAACATCCCATATATCTAACAAAAAAAAATTAATACTTGTTTTAAATATTAGGCATCTAAAAGTTATTTCCATTACTAATTTTAATGGTTTTACAAGCACGTGGACGCCCAGTTGTATCCACGAATCATGCAGGACAAATTTGGCGTATTTTAGGAGTCACGACAAACAGAAAGTTCTGTCGAATTTGTGAAAAATGGCTGGAAGGGTCGCTATCACGTCAGTTCTTGCAGCCGCGGGAAGGTGCTATGGAATGTTCTAGGTGAGGTATAAATACCCAAAGGCGCTTGATCAAAGTCCCAACGCTTGTCTCCTCGCGACATTAAAATACACTGCGGAGGTGGCGCCGGGGTCTGGAAATGTCGTTCCAGATCATAACATCATTCGTAAATATATATGTATATTTATTTCGAATTCCATACGGCGATATGAAGACACGTTAGCGAAAATTCCACACGACTGACTCGGATCACAAATTGGATATAATTTTTCTATTCCATTTCGATAAAAGTAGATGACGTTCGCTTTCTTCACCTATATATATTACGATAGAGTAATTTATTTTTATATTATTTCGCCAAAGTAGTATAATAGTGCTTATTACAGTGGCAGAAAACAGCGATTTATTGATTCTATGCTCTAAATATAATTATTTATGTTACTGTAAGCTGTGGTGTTTCGCGATGATAAAGGGAACAACATATACCAAATAGTGATACAAAAAAAGGTGGATCCAACGAGGATCTGAGTCTATTAGGACTAACTCCGACAGTTAGGTTTGAAACCAGGAAGTTGCTGGATTTACAAAGGACATGATTTTATTTTTGCTTTTTCCCAAATACTTGTTCTCCAGCTATTTTGGGAACAATTCATAATGTAGTCCACAGTCAAGCCACTCTCTTCCTTATTTCCTGTAGATGGCATAGAAAACCTGAGTTCAATCGGATGATTGTCCACGTGCCTCAAAAATGCATACATAATATTATAGATAAGTGTTGATCGCCGACTAACAGACGAGTTTCTCTCATGCACGCAAAAATCCATGCCCTCGCCGGGATTAGAACCCGGGTCCTCTGTGCATTCACGTTGACCTCTGCACAACATGAGGTCGGCCTGTCAGTACTGTTGACTCCCTTAAATTGGTTTCTACACTGGTACGTTTTATCCAGTTAGTCCTTGCAATTTTATTAATGCCCGTCTTTTTGGTCGCTAATAAGAGCACTTATCGCCTGTTCTCTGTTAATGAGTCTTTTCCGTCGACATGCCAGTTTAATTATAAACAAACCGTGTTGCTACGACCGGATTAAGAATATCCTTCTGTGTTGTTACAGAATTTTAATTAACAAATGTACGAAAGGTTCAGGGTGTGGTTGGTGGGTCGCCGTACGCAACGTCCTGATTCTCTTAAATGACATGATGTATATTGCAAACATAAATATATTTTTATCTAAAAAGTTTTTATATTGTAATTTAATAGGTATTAAGTTTCATATTGTTCATTAAAATGTATTTATGTTAAACGAACTCATCTTAGTATTGATCGCGAGATATAGCAAGTCGTGTCAAGATAAGATGCCCTTTAATTGTAATGGTGATAGGTTGGAGGTCAGTTTAAGACGAACCTTTATTACGGGAACTTGGAAGTGTAAAATCCGTACTGAAGACATGGAATATATTGTGTTCCGATCAGGATATATTGCACACCTAAAACCTCCATATTCGCTCTTCTTCTACTGCGCTTCTGACGCGACTTGCTATATCTCATGACCTATAAAGATCTGATATACAATTTAGTAATAACACCTCTACGGGTAAAGTGGAAGAGGGGTCAATTAAAAATAATCAAAAAATGATAGAAATCCCAAAAATGTTTTATTTGACTATAATATTGGACACTAATAGTAACATTTTCTATGTCGTTTAAGTCTAATTTCAAGCACTAACGTCATGGGAGGGTAGCAACTCTAGGGTTGGGAATCGAAACGTGTTACTAAAATGAAAAACGACCGAGATTGGTTTCATGGTTGTGGGGTAGGGGGTGTCACTGACTAGCCAGACACCATGTTGCTAAAGTAGAAGTTCAGCCTCCCTCTACGAGTTGTTGATGCCGGTATGGGTGATTACCGTTTTGCGTCTCACAATATCTCAGTTCTCCCATGACCCATAATCTCAACAACATAGTTCCCTTCAAACTTTAATGTTGTGCATAGTGTTTACCCTATCTTGATGAATTTACGGTAATAACCTCTGATACTAAGAATCATGGTAAACGTATTATAACTAGAAGTTAATTGTCGTTTTATATAGATAATTGAAAACATATGGAAGCATGTAGGTATTTATAGATTTTATTGAACATTTTTGGTCATATGCTGAATTCTTCCTTCCTTTACATCTTTGCAGAATTATGTATATATATATTGCAATAAATCAAAATGAGGCGTTAATTAAATGAATTGTTTAAACAATTAACAAACAAAAAATATTTATGTTATTTTGTGGCTTTCAAAGAATAAAAGATAATTGCAAACAACATTTGAGATCTGTCCTCTCAGGGCCTTTACTGGGTTTGATAATGAACACAAAAAAAATTATTTAAAATCTTATTAACAAAACAGTTCACAATTTACCTAAACAATATGTCGATAGAATGAAAGAAATTAAAAAGTAAAGAAATTAACTTTGATTGACAATTAAAAGAGAACGAAATCTGACTTTATCCTTTAATTTGCGTTTACAATATTATTCAAAATTATGTTACTCACGGACCGTCGGTCTGGTACCAGAACAATCAATTTTACCTCGTTCGGACACTTACACTCTTTAATTATTTAATATCAGGCCTTGGTTTTCACTGATTCTACACTTCACTTTAAAATTTGGCAAGATTGGCTGTATTCCGTTGAATGCTCCGCTCCACAATAATTGACCAATGTTCTCCTGGATTAATTTCTCCACGAAGATTTTGGAAAGTTCTATTGTGACTAAAACTGCTCTTACTTTCCAATATTTACGCTGCAATACTTCCGTGAATGTTTTCTTTGTATTAATTTACAACTTTAACTAGTTATACATTGACGATGTCTAGTTTCTGCTCAAGTTGTGTTACTTGTTCTGCTCCTCGTAATGTTTCTCCGCCAACTAACAGTTTTCCTACATGTTCTGCTCCTCTCGATGTTCATCCGCCAACTAAACTATCCTAGTGCTCTCGAGTTTGAGCGCGCATACGCCATTTTTGACTTTTCGACAAAGCAAACAAGCAAGTTTCTCCATTGTTGCTTTGTTCGATCAGACCACTATAATGGATTTATCAAACAATTCAAATTTTATGTCCAAACAATTAATGGCCTAATTAACTATTGTTACAATATATATATATATATATATATATATATAGATAGATAGATAGAGAGATAGATAGATAGATAGATAGATAGTAATATAATATAATATAATTGCTGACTTTATCTTCACGCCAGTTGACGAATGTTCAGTAAAAGTCAACTTCTTTGGTGACAGAAAATTGATTTTATTCGTGAAAATATTTGTTCGCATTTACGTTTTTTTTCCAGTGCGTGAATGCATAACAAATTAGATTTTCTTCAAAGAATTGAATCTATCTGAAAGACATCCAGCGGATTTCTACGTGAACAGTTTTTCGGAAGGTTTTAATACAATTATATACATCTTAAAACTCTGGACAAGCATCTACTAAACTACAGATATGTTGATATCAATAAAATGAATTCGGGTTTTTGTATCTTCACATCGTTTCGAAATTGTAATTATTTTACAGCTTAGTTTTGATTGTTCTAAATTGATTTGAACGCGCTAATATATTGGTATGGATTTCTAGCCAAAGAATATACTTTACATATTCAAAATGGTTCAGATAGATCGCGTACTTTTAAAAATGTCTGTGTTAAATGCCAATTTTCTTTTGTTTATGTAGATGACAAATATAATCAGTATAAATGACAAAAATAGTCAGTTTCAGTTATCATATTCTTGAATTTTTGTATTTCTTGACGAAAATTATTGTTCCAATAATGAACGGAGGCGTTTCAAAAGGTTATGTGAGTCTGTAAAGAGCGAGAAACTAGGAAGTTAAACTATTTGATAAAGTCTCTATTTGCCTGATGTATTATTTAATTGAATCTCAAAACATCATCTTTTTATTCTCAAAAAGTTTGACCATTGCCTTTTCATTTCCAAATATTGCATTGGGTGGAATCGAAGGTTAAGCTGAATATTTTATTTACCATATAAATTAGAAACGCAATACTTACGTAGGTACTTCCTTCAATAAATATAGTCACATTTAATACTATTTCTTCGTTATGTTTTCAGGAATTTCAACCGTCAAATGATCTTGCCGAAGCAGACATTTCTGGAAAATGAGACAGTGTTCCTTTTTTTTCTAAAACTTTTAATGTAACTAGCAATTTACGGAAATGTAACTGTAAAGGGTTTACCTTTGTAATGTATACATTGTAAATTTTGTAACTACGATCGGTAGGCCTTCCTTTCGTTTAGGTTATCTTTTGGAAAAAAACAACAGACGTGCTATAAATAGCCTTAAAGTATGCCTTTACTATTTTCATCGGTGTTATGAACACAGACTAATACTAATTTTCAGTGTGTCTCGATACAGTACCATTATTTAATTGTACAAATCCATCTTCAGTTCTATAGAAATCGCGAAAGCAGTAAATATTACGATATACTAGTAATATTTAATATTGACTTTTAGCAATTGATGTAACTGCACGTCAAGATCTGCGATACTAAACATATTCCTTGCACAGCTGGCTCACGCAGGTTCAGGAGCGTTGTAGTTAAGAGTTCGACATTTTTACAGCGGGTTACTGGTTATAGAGTATGATACAATTTTTTTGTAATTTGTTTGTTATCATTTTATATCAAGTACAGACTTTCATTCAGTTATCAATTTACGTATATTTTTGTTGATACCGCACTTGTCACGGTGAAATCTTGTGTCGTAAGTTGGTTTTATAGTACACATTAAATTATTAATCCTACAGGTCCTTAATTTAAATCTTTACATGACATTTCAAATATTACAATAATGAAAACAATTTTTCGCTGAATACTGTGAATATATTTAATTAATACTTTCCTAATCTGTCTCTCAAGCATGATAACCTGGATACAATAACACATACATAAATTACATTACAATTTTTATTACCAATAAATATTTAATTAAATATCTGTTACATAAGTCATGAAAGCCTATAATAATAATAATAATAATAATAATGAATCTGTTATCGCGCTTATTTTAACATAATTTCAAGTGATTATATTATACAAATTTAATTTTATATTGAATATCCAGTTTACTCAGTGGTTACCAATGGGTTAGTAATAAAATATTAGAAAATGCTTACTTTTCGTCGCATGCAGTTTATCTGCAGGCAATTTCGTAGAAATTTCAGCAGCAAGGACAGAAAACGAACGTTCAATAATTGGTACAAACCAGGGTATTTCTCGTAGATGTTTCTTCAATTGTCACAACTTCAAATTTTTTTTTTTTTTGGTTGTAGACAGGCTATGTATAGCGTAATCCACATAGTGGCAACTCCCCTCTTATAGCATAGGAAAAGGATTTGAAAGGGGGGATGCTGAAGGGTGGAGGAAGGTAGCCAAGGATAACTAGGGCCCTAGTTACCCTTGGCTACCTTCCTCCACCCTTCCGCATCCCCCATTACAAATCCCTTTCCTATACTATAACAGGGGAGTTGCCACTATGTGGATTACCCTATACATAGCCTGTCTACACAAAAAACAAAACAAAAAAACACACAGTTAAATTGACCTGCGAGGGCCATTCTCTCGCAGACAAAACCTGCGAGGGATGTTCTCTAGTAGGCAGAACCTTGTAGGAGAGATGGAAGGGGCTACCTTATATTCTCTCCGTTTTTGAACTAAGGTTCCCACAAGCCGAGGCACCTCGGCCTGTTTTGAGAGGTGTATGTTCCGGGGTCACAGACCTTGGGCATACGGTAAGAGGTGTTCCCTGTTCCCATTGGAACAGTCGGCCAGCTGCTTCATAAACTGGTCGAGGCATAGAGAAGGGAATGCTGCGTCCCCACAGCAAACCCCTCAACCGCCATCGGAAGGACGTGGGACAAGTACCCAATGCCCGACCTACCTGATGCAGGTTTTTCTACGGTTTGTCCTGCATTACTTTTAGGCGAATGCCGGGTAGGATCCTTAAACTGTAGCCCGGGGGCCCTAGGTAACCCTTGGCTACCTTCCTCTACCCTTCCCCGGGCTATATTTTAAAGAGCCTACCCAAAAATCGTCTAAAATAATGTAGGACAAACCCTAGAAAAAATTGCATCAGGTAGGTCGGGCATTGGGTACTTGTCCCACGCCCTACCGATAGCGGGAGAGGAGTTTGCTGTGGGGAAGCAGTATTCCCTTCGTGGCTCGGCCAGTTTAGGAGGCAGCAGGCTGACTGTTCCAATGGGAACAGTTAACAATTCTTACCGTATGCCCAAGATCTGTGATCCGAACAAACACCTCTCAAAACAGGCCGAGGTGCCTCGGCTTGTGGGAACCTTAGTTCAAAAACTGAGAGAGGAAAAGGCATCCCCAAAGGTAGCCCCTTCCGTCTCCCCTACAAGGTTCTGCCTACGAGAGAAGATCCCTCGCAGGTTCTCACAGACAGCTTATCTCTTTCAAACAAACAGAAAGAAGTATTCTTTTAACACTTGCTGGTCCTATTTCAACATGGAGTGCTTTTGACAGCCAAAATCACGTCGTTAACTCTGCACATTGTCAGGAGTTAGTGTAGTGTGCTAGGAGTATCCCCAGTATTGGTATGCTCTCTTTCGCCACGTAATCTGCTTACCCGACGAATAACTGTACAGAAGCATCTCCACCTTTTTCAACCTCTTGATTTTGGATGTTTCCAAATATCTCGTTCTCTCAGCACGTTGCTTTGACGAATGTCTTGGAAGAGCTGCTATGATAGCGCCATTCAGGGAAGGGGTTGAAATAAACGTTATCACTGGCGGGAAGGATATATCTATGAACTCCGTAAATCGCAAAGATTTTGAATGAAAAAAAATAAAATTGTGTGCATTAATTTTTGTGTGACCCTCGTAATTTCCTTATTTTTCCTCTCACTTGCAAACTCACACTTGCACTACAGCATTGCGATCCAGTTATGTCAACCAATTCTCCACCATCGATCGAGACCTGACTCCATACGTTAAATTGGATAGCGCGTATTTCTAAGTACAAACATCCAAAGCAATGCCGTCATTGCGAACCCGAAATTTGTGCGATACAGTATAATTATGAATACTTGTGTAAAAGTCAGTACTGTCAACAGAGAATCGCGAGATCTTTAGTTAGATGCCGTCATTTACGTATTCACTTAGCAAGCTAAATTTAGATTTATTATTCATTCCATTAGTCTTTGGCCGAGGTAAGTAGGATACGTCTTATAAGCTTAGAAGAAAAGAAGAAAATATTACAATTACAAAGTTCAGAGACAAAAACATTGTATTTTTTTAAAAAAATTATATAATTTAAAGCAACGGTAAAGATACTAATATAAAAGTAATTAAAGAAATAATAATATTAATCTTCAATTTTCAGTCGACGAAGTTTCCAGCATCAATCTTACTTCGATTCGCGTCGAGCATAAGAAAAGAAAATAAGTCGGCAGTTAAATTCTAGAAGATTATAATTGTAAAATAATAGCAGAGCGTGATAGGATACGAACATACTGTTTTATTAATGAGGATGTATCTGTCCTTCCTATCTACGAATCTTTGATCGAGTAATGTGTCCCATTACTTAACAAAGATTTATAACTTTTTATAAATAAATTTTGTATCGTTAAAGTTTTTATTTCGTCCGGAAGACTATTGCAAAGATTTATACTGGAATAACGAATGTATGATTCATAAAGGCTGAGGCGATGTTTTGCCATGCGGAGTTGAGAGCAATTTCTAGTGTTGTATAAATGATTTCCGCCGTTTAGGGTACATAAATTGATGTTGCTTCAGACAAACTTTAAAATTTCTAGAATATATGTATAACCCAAGTTCACGAAACAAAGGCTTGAACCTTGTATCTGAATCCGTTACAGATATGATTCGTACGGTCTCATTTTGTAGTTTAAAAATTTGAAGCGCGTGATGTGAACGACCCCAGAGGACGCTATTTTGAATACGTGTAAATCACGACCGTGACGACAAAGTTTTTCTGAGGTAAGCAAACGAGTTACGACCAGTGAGAGGTTATTATTTATTCTTGCAGTGTTACTTTTCTATTCTTGTGAAAAGAAACATAATTTATAATAAAAATGCTTAGTCTTCTGTGACCACAAAAGAAAATTAATGAACGAATTCCTTTATATGAAAATGAACGACCAAATGACTTTCTTAGTAAGAAGTGAGCGAAGTAAAATGAAAAAAAAAATTAAATAAGAAAAACACGTATCGTGTGTATTTGTTCAAATAAGTTTTGGAAAATTAACACTAAACCGTCGATTTAGGACATAGGCCAAACTATCGCTAAAAGCTGATTACATTCCACAATGCGATAATAAGAAAAAATATCCTTACATAATATAAACAAATATTAAAAATTGGGTTGTGAGCGCTATCATAGTACATAGACTGGACTGTTCGAATGTCCAAAAGGGAAAAGACAGTAACACTGATTTACGGAGCAAGATTAAGAGGCTTTGGAAAAAGTATGCGGTAATTCGCATATTTTGACACTGATATTGCCAGACGTGCAATACTTTGAAAGGGCAAGTTCTTTGGAATTAATGTCCCTATTTCGAATTGGCTTGGATATGTATTTAAGTATATATATTGTAATAAACAAAAAGATGACATTAATTAAATGAAATAATCAACAAGAATTTAATACATAAAATTATTTATTTTATTTTCACTTTGTGGCTTCTAACTCAAAAACAATTACAATTTAAAATATTAATTTCTCAGGGCCTTCACTGGGTTTGATAATGGACACAACAAATTGATTTTAAAAGCTTATTAACAAACATTTCACATTTACCTAAACAATACGTCGATAGAAATAAATTAAAAGAAAAGAAATTAACTCTGATTGACAATTAAAAGAGAACGAAATATGGCTCTATCCTTTAATTACGTTTACAATTAATCATTAGTTTTGGTTTTGTTACTTACATCTGTCCAGCTGGTACCTGCATTATTTTAGGTTTCGGAAGTACACTATTGAAAAATTCTACACTGATTCTAAAAGTCGACTTACAGATTTTACACTATTGAAGTCAAAATTGATAGGCTCACAGGAACTCGGATGATCCTCCTGAATGTCAGCTGTCTGCTTGCTTTATACTAAACCTATCATTCGTAGATTTGTTAGTTTTTACCGCTTTGGACTTAAACTGCAACTTTCTGCTGACGATTTGTTTTAACTGTTTATTCTTTTCGGAACGAACTAACTTTTCTTTAGCTCCTTGCTGTAGACTTAAACTGTCAACTTTACTATTCCGGGCTGGCTATAGACGTAAACTGCGATATTTACGAGGTAATGCTTCCGTGAATGTTTTTACTTTGTCTTAAATTCACAACTTTGTTTAATAATACATTAACGACGGCTAGTCTCTGCTCTAGTATTATTTGTTCCGTCCTCTGACATGTCCCGCCACCAACTATCAGTTATATTACTTGTTCTGCTCCTCACGATGTTTTTCCGCGAACTGAACTCCTAGTTCTCTCTCGAGTTTTAGCGCGCATACGCCATTTTTACTTTTCGACATAGCAAGTGAGTTCGCTTTTCCATTGTCGCTTTGTTCGATCAGACCGCTATAATGGATTTCTCAAACAATTCAAATTTTATGTCCAAACAATTAATGGCCTAATTAATTGGCATTACAATATATAAAAATATATATATATTCAAGAATGTATGTCAAAATAACGATTTTTGTAGACAAATTCTCTTAGTTGATTAAGGAACGTTAGAGAAAATCCTGAGTAGTTCGCACCATCTGCAAAAATGTTTCACGAAACTATTGTAATGTCACTGTTCATTTTATTCAGAGGGAGATTATTATATACGTGTGGTGAGAATACTAAACCTTTACAGCGCCATACTTATGAATACAGATGGTTTGAAAATCATGACTACATAATATTGTCATGCCGCGGATAAGACTACGGACTAGAAAACAATCAGTTTCGAAGATTAATTTCATTCACTAAAATTTATATATATTGTAATATACAATGATATAATTGAAAATTATCTAATGAAAGGAGCATGAAATAATAACATTTATTATTAATTAATTAAACAATTAGTTTATTATACTCGACAATTTTATCTTACAAAACAAATTACTTGCTGAGCTTTACAACAATTTTATACAAAAAATATCATTTTCTCTTACCTCAGGGTCTTTATTGGGCCTTTTAAATAAAGAACAATTAATTTTACAATTTACTAATGACAAACAAACTCTCGAAATGTAATCGAATAAAAACGAAATAACACGAAATAAAATCGAAATCTGACGATATTCTACCTTTTATTAACGTTTACAATGTTAATTTTAAATGTTTCCTTTTTACTCACTGTTTGTACCGGTACCAGGGCAATTGTAGAGATTTTTCAACACACTTTCACCTCGAACACTTTAACAGGCCACGTATGACTGAATTTACTTATGGTTCACTTTGCTAAATTCCGGCCGATTGACCACCGGGCACAATTGTTCAAGAACTTTCGTCCCATTTATATCTGTCGACTTTACTTTAAAAGTTTTTTAATATTGTAGGTTAAATACAACCAATATTAGCTGTTACCAAGCATCAACTTTGCTCGACCGCTACTTGGTTACTCGCGAGAACAAACTTTGCTACGATTATCCTCGGTCGGTGTTCAAAACCAGACTGCTAAATTTTAATATCTTCCCTACTCAGCAATGTCTCATGGCTGACTGACAAATTTTAATTCCTTCTGTACTCAGCAAGGTCTCATGGCTGACTGCTGCTCCATCAACTTACGCGCGCTATTGTCTAACAATGTCTTGGCCTGTTCAATATTCTAGACCATTATTGTATCTGTGTGTTCGCTGGCAATTTCCGTTATTTCTAATTTCTAATTATTAATTATTTTAATTTCCCTTTTATCATTACAATATGTACATCAAATTCAGAGCTTGCTAGCTTGTTAATCGACTTATACTAATGAATTTATTTCTATAACCTGGCTTGATTATATTGTTGACAGCTCGGTTTATGGAACGTTGAGAAATATTTAATTTCACCATTGCTTGGAGCTCATATTGAAATTTGTCTATGATCTAATAATTATTGTAATTTGTAGGTTTCTTTACAAGTAAAGTAAATTTATTAATTTATGGGGAAGATACTGGTATCTTCGTTTTTTTTTGAATTCATAAAATAATAATGACTTACGATTATGAAAGACGTATATATTTACTTGAAAAGCGATCGTCATAATCATATGTTTTAAGTTATTCTCCTCGACTAGATATGAATTAATTCTGTTATTATTTCATTTAACGGAAAATAATTATTTACAAAGTTAGTTAAAGCATGTTCTAAAGAGTAACAAGAGATGTACGAGTGCCAAAATGTTGTTTACAGCCTGAGAATTGAACATTTGCTGTGCTGCAACGGAAACCTTGGACTTTGGGCCAAATTCGTTTCAGTTCACATATTCACGAAGAATATAATTTATGCAGTTGTATAATAATGGAAATTTAGACCTACGAAAAATTTTGTAATGTATGTTTTAATGTTGAAATCCCTATTCGGTCATTTCATTAAACTATTTAATTGTAGTTATCGAAGGAACACGTCACAACGTTTGTGAACAATATTTTGAAAATTCTATTTAAGATATTTCTCAGAAATGGATAGGTTAGGAATTGTTAATGAATTATGTAAGCAGTTTATGTTACCTAAAACCAAACTATACTATGGAATAAGCCATTTTACAGCTAATGTTAAAATTTTTAACCGGACACTAACTATGTTTTATGTATTATTTACTGCCTACAGAAATATAGGAATATATGAGTCTTAGACGAAACATTGGTTCTTAAAGTAAATATTTCTTTAAAACAGAAGTGGGCTATCGGTCTTCACCTTTCGTCGGTTCCCACAGTCCAGCTCTTACTTTTTTTAATATCGCTCCTCTTTTATTTATTTATTGTAATATAATCTTTCGTACATTTTGGTCACACTATTTTATGAACTGATGATTCTGCGACTATCTAAAAGCCAATGTTATTGACTGAAAAGTGTTTAAATGTAATTACCAAACCTAATTTCGTATTATTTAAAAATTGGCGTTTCTTGATAGATTTTTCTCGCCATTCCGTAACTAATCAGCTTACTTATTAAAATATACACTTATACGCTCGTATTTTTCAAATATCTACATTATCGATTTAATTTAATATTTTAATATCATTAGACTAATTTGAAATGTGTCTGTCAATTTATTCGTATAAAAACTTATAATGCAAAACTGCAATACCCTGAACATTTGTTATTCTACAAGTACGGACTTCACAGAATTCCTGACATCATGCGGGAAAACTAATTATCTGAATCGGAAGGTCAATTCAGACGTAACGCAATATAGAAATGAAGTTCACGATTTCTTGACGCCTTACTACATTGAATGCATAGTTTGCAACACTGCAAACAATTGATCAACACAGTCTTCGTTGAGCTAATAAAATTTTGTAGAGTAGCATTCTAACGGTTTAATTCATTTCTAATTCGTTTTCTCAAAATGCGCATGTTACCCGGTTTACAGTGAAGTTAACGTCTAAACGTTCTTCCACAAGCCAATGTTTTAAGTTGTTAAACAGTCAGATGGAGCCACGTCCGGGGAATAATGACCACATTTAAATTAAAAATGTACGTCTTGAAAATTAATAATAAGAAAGGTACCCAAATACAGACAAAATAAGTGATATACCACTGTGAACAAAAAGTAAGGTGAATTTATTTATAAAACATAAATTCTTTATTTATTCTTCCAAATAAATTTCATCCCCTTCAAAGTAATCCCCGTCAGATAAAACGCACTTTTTTAAACGCTTTTTCCAGTCCTCGAAACAGTCGGAATAGTCTTTTTCCGGTATAGCCTTCAAGACCTTCTTCGATTCGGGTTTTATCTCCTCAATCGTGTCAAAACGGCGTCCCCGCATTGGCCTTTTGAGTTTGCTGAATAGCCTGAAGTCACACGTAGCCAAATCAGACGAATACGGTGGTTGCGGAACGATATGAGTCGAGTTTTTGGCAAAAAAGTCGCGAAGAACCAATGCAGTTTGTCAGGGTGCAATATCGTGATGAAGGAACCAAGAGTTGTTCGCCCAGAATTCCGGCCGTTTCAGACGAATAGCTTCACGCAAACGACGCATAACGCTCAAATAATATTCTTTGTTGACAGTTTGGCCCGGCGGAAGGAGTTCATAGTGCACCACACCACGATAATCAAAGAAAACTGTCAACATGACCTTGATATTGCACGATATTCGCTGGATTGGTCGGTGGTTTCAGGGTCGTATGCGTAAATGCAAGTCTCGTCTCCAGTAATGATGCATTTCAAGTGGTCCTGATAGTCAGACAGCAAAGTTTCACACACATCAACGCGACGCTTTTTTTCCAAAAAATTGAGCGATTTTGGCACCAATCGAGACTTGACGCGTTTGAGACACAAAACATTCTTCAAAATGGTTTGGGCTGAGCCAAATGATATTCCAACACTATCAGCGAGATCTCTAATTGTCCATCGACGATTTTCAAGCACCAAATCTTTGAATTTTTGGACGTGGCCCTCGTCGGAAGACGTTGATGGTCGTCCAGAGCGCGGTTCGTCTTCAACGCGATCTCGGCCCTCTTTGAACTCGTTGTACCACTTATAAACGTTTTTTTGTGGCATAGTTTGATCACCAGAGGCCTTCCGCAACATTTTCAACGTGTTCGCACAAGAATATTCGTTCCGCAAACAAAATTTGATGCAAGTTCTTTGCTCAACAAAATCACCCATTGCAAAAATCGAAAAATTCATTTTTGTTGTTTACAAAACACGTGTAACTCGGAGATAATTAAACCTTTTAACAAACAGACGCTTGACAAATATTATAGACAGTCCTACCAACCTAGAAAAAAAAATTATCGGCCTTCCTAATACACGGGAGTTTTAAATGATAATTTAACCTTACTTTTTGATCACAGTGGTTCACTAGAGATAAAGCTTGCGACTCCTTTTACTTAATACTCATTATTTTAGAAATCACTGCTTAATTTACTGAGATCTTTTACTTTCGTACAAGTGGTTTTAATATATATTCAATTTAGTGATAGTATCTCTAATATTTGTGAAATCGTAATTTTGTAAAAAATATCCGTTATATTTCGTGAGAGTTAGTTGTTACGATGCACGATATCCTATAACAAATGGAGCTAAAAGTAGATAGTTTGTGCTACATAGTTCTGGCCTACTTTAATATTATTTTTCGTCATGTTCAACTCAAAGACGAAATGGTACATCAAATTAAGTATTTATTGCTTGCTGATGACGGGCCAACGAAATTAGTGATGCGCCATAAGATCATTTTGTATGTCTTTAATCACTTCTCTGTGTTTCAACTAAACTTGGTGATTTATAACGGCGAGCCTCATCAAAGGGACAATTTTAGTTCCCAGCAATAAATTTGTAGACTTTACAACTTTCACAAATTGGCTAGCTACAAAGCATACGATAACAAGTTGTTATTGCTTATTGTACTTGTATATTTTTTAGTGTACCGCACTTTATTATGCCATCTAACTGTATGCTACTTTTGCGATTAGTTCGTATTCATTGCGATTCAGTCCGAATCAAGTGTTTGACAGACAATTTGGTGATTTTTTTCCTAGTGTCATTTCAGATGAAGTATCGTGCAAATGCAGTTCAAAAGTTTATCAGCAAAGTCAATATTTAATTCTCAATTCATTTTCTTTCTAATGGAAAGCGACATGTTTATTCGTTATTAGTCAATAGAATACAAAGTGAACTTAAAAGTATCATACAAATGATGGAAGTATCTGACTACGGCGAATTATGGAAAGTTGGTGACGGGTGGTCTGTACGAATATACTTTTAAGTTTCGTTCCCATTGGAACAGTCGGCCAGCTGCGTCCTAAACTGGTCGAAGTACAGAGATGGTAATGCTGCATCCCCACAGCAAACTCTTCTCCCGCTATGGGAAGGGCGTGGGACAAGTACCCAATGCCCGCCTACCTGATGCAGGTTTTTCTAGGGTTTTCCCTGCATTACTTTTAGGCGAATGCCGGGTAGGATCCTTAAACTATAGCCCGGGGGCCCTAGTTAACCATTGGCTACCTTCCTCTACCCTTCCGCATCCCCCCTTTCAAATCCCTTCCTATGCTATTAAAGGGAGTTGCCACTATGTGGATTACCCTCATGTAGCCTGTTACCCCCCCCCCCCCAAAAAAAAAAACTGTAGGACGTCAAGGCAGCTAGTGAGAGCTGTTTTCTCGCTGGTGGACTTTCCGGGGAGCTGGAAGGTAGCCACGTTTGGGGATGCCTCCTTCTCTCTGTTGTTTTTGAACTAAGGTTTCTACGAACCGAGGCACTTCCATTAGTTTTGAGAGGTGTGGTCGCAAACCTTGGGCTTACGTTAAGAGTTGTCCGCTATTTCCTCTTGGAGTAGTCGGCCAGGTGCCTCCTAAACTAGTCGAGGCACAGAGAAGGGAATGATGAGACCTCACAGCAAACTCCTCTCCCGCTATCGGAAAGGCGTGGTACAAGTACCAAATGCCCGACCTACCTGATTCAGGTTTTTCTAGAGTTTTTCCTGCATCACTATTAGGCGAATTGTCGAGTAGGATCCTCAAAACGTATTTAACCATTGGCTACCTTGCTCTACCTTTCCGTCTCCCCACTTTCAGTCCCTTTCCTATGCTATCAAAGGGAAGTAGCTACTATGTGGATTACCTTATATATAGCCTGTCTGCATCTTCTTCTTCTCCTCCTGTGTAGGACGATTCAGACATTGGCGACGGTGACCTGCTTGATCTCTTTAATTATATTATTTGTGGTGTTCTCTTGTTCGACTGATGTGGCATGAGATATTAAAATTACAAATACTTGAAATAAAATATTAACCATTCGTTTTCCAGGGAGCGAGAACCACTGTGACGAGGTCGCAGCGTCCAGTCTGGACCGCCTGAGCCTCATAGTCCAAAGCATCAGTCCGGATCAAGGGCGTCTGTAGCAGTACCTTCAGAGTAATGAACATCTCAACAACAAGACAAAGATCGTCATGTTGGGCTCGAGAGAGGCATTAGGACACTAACGTAAATAGTGAAGATGTGCTTCGTCGCTGTGACAAACACACATAATTCAGTGGCTCTTTACGAAACAAAATAAAAACTTATTTTTTATATTGCGTTTTCCCATGTGGAGACGATGTATTGTTTTGTACCGTCTAAATTCTGTGAATATTGTACTGGTGAAAGAAAATAAAGTGGCGTTTACTTTTTTTTTTTGGACGCATCTTTAAACACGGATAGAGTGTCCACCAGGTCTGGGAGTAAAATTAATCAAAGCGGCGTTTCGTAGCGGCAGGCAGACAGGAAGATGCACGCGGTAAAATAATTGGGCTGGCTTCCAACTTGTTGTATTTCTGTAATAGTTAATGGAACCGCTACAGCAGCACCAGCTTTTGGCAAAGGGGCCACTTTCAGCTTTACGACGAGACGATGGCCGCCGTAACAAGCGGACGAGCTATTTATACGAGAATAAAGTCTTCCCCTTCTTGTTGCAGTGATACACGACCGGGAACTGCAGTCGCGATGCACATCTCGGACTCTGGCTGCTCAAACACTCGTTCCCCGATACTTGCAGACAGAATTACGTTCAAGAGGTTTTCAAATATACCTCATCGGAAACACTTGCACAAATTGAAAATAATAACCGAATATTTGCAACAAATAATAAGCATGTCTACAAATACGGAAAAAAAATCGTTTTATTTAATAATAGGAAATTTTTTTATGAGAATACTTGATATTGATTTGTTTCAATAAAAATCGTTTGACTTAACAATTTTAGAATTAAGTGTATTTGTGATCTCATTTCCGAACGATTACGGACAGGAAAAATGTTTCGTTTCGATTACTTAATGCCGGCGTGATAATAACTTATCGAAGCTGATGCTTACTCAAAGATAGTTGAGAATGAGCAGTGACGCACATCACTTTAGAGAACAGTGTGCAAGGTTCAAGTAATGTCAATTATAACAACAAATATTTTTCTACATAATAGTTCGTAAGGAATTGTGATGCTGTGTGACTGTAAATATAATATTTGAATGAGTACATAGTTATTTTTTTATTTCACCTACCCAATTACTGTACTATCAAACTTCATAATTTTAAATGACACAATCTGTTAAATACGTTTTTCTACAATTACGTAAATTTAGTATTGAATTGTAAATTACACAGTGTTCAGCATTAATGTGGATTTCTCGCCAGAGTTGACAATATTTAGTTTCCATATAAAATACCTTATATTACGACAGCCTGAGGGGAATCTGGAAATTATCAGGCATGTCAAGATCTGTGTTCAAAAGAGAATTTTTACATATTTTATCATTCACGAGTACGATTTATTCAATTAACATTATGGGGATGTAAAACATATACGAACATAAATTGTACGGAGTTATTCTATCAATACGTCCCACTCATGAGTAAAAGGATTAAAAAAATATCCTACTCCAAAAATAACTGAAGTCATTAGTTTGTTAACTGCGTAAAAGGATGAAGTGATTGTTTTCTTTTGTTTTTTTGGGGGGGTAACAGCCCAAATGAGGGCAATCAAGATGGTGGCAACTCCCCTTTAATAACATAGGAAGGGATTTGAAAGGGGGGAAGGTTGAAGAGTAGAGGAAGGTAGCCAAGAGTTAACTAGGGCCCCGGACTATAGTTTAAGGATCCTACCCGGCAATTCGCCTAAAAGTAATGCAAGACAAACCCTAGAAAACATGCATCAGGTAGGTCGGGCATTGGGTACTTGTCCCACGTCCTTCCGATAGCAAGAGAGGTGTTTGCTGAGGGAACGCAGCATTCCCTTCTCCGTGCCTCGACCAGTTTAGGAGGCAGCTGGCCGACTGTTCCACTGGGAGCAGCGAAC
This sequence comes from Zhengitettix transpicula, assembly GCA_037074705.1. NCBI lineage: Eukaryota > Metazoa > Arthropoda > Insecta > Orthoptera > Tetrigidae > Zhengitettix > Zhengitettix transpicula. The sequence goes on along the minus strand of CM073591.1, from coordinate 178,040,343 downwards.
AATTCTTACCGTATGCTCAAGATCTGTGATCCGAACATACACATCTCAAAACAGGCCAAAGTGCCTCGGCTTGTGGGAACCTTAGTTCGAAAAGTGAGAGAGGAAAAGGTATCCCCAAAGGTAGCCCCTTCCGTCTCCCCTACAAGGTTCTGCCTACGAGAGAACATCCCTCGCAGGTTCTTCCTGCGAGAGAATAGCCCTCGCAGACAAAACTTTTTGAAGTGATTTTTTTAGGTGTATATAGGCTATATATAGGGTAATTCTCGTAGTGGCAACTCCCCTCTTATAGCATAGGAAAGGGATTTGAAAGGGAGGATGCGGAAGGGTAGAGAACGGTAGCCAAGGGTTAACTAGGGCCCCCGGGCTATGGTTTAAGGATCCTACCCGGCAATTCGCCTAAAAGTGATACAGGGAAAACTATAGAAAAACCTGCATCAGGTAGGTCGGGCATTTGGTACTTGTCCCACGTCCTTCCGATGGCGGGAGAGGGGTTTGCTGTGGGGACGCATATTTCCCCTCGCCGTGCCTTGACCAGTTTAGGAGGCAGCTGGCCGACTATTCCAATAGGAATAGCGGACATCTCTTACCGTATGCTCAAGGTCTGGTAATGGCATTATTTATAATGGAAATACACAGACATAAAAAGTATATTGCAACAAAATATAAGTAACAATGATATCTTAAATTTATTACAACTCATATGAAATTGAACTGAATCAAATTTAATAATACTTAATATCTTATTCAACAAATACATACTAAATGTTGTATTTAGTATTATTTTTTAACAGACTTTCATTTCTGCGTGAATCAAATTTAGGATTATGGATATTGCTTTTCTCATATCGTACTGCACGTTTCTTTTCAGTTATTTATCATAGAATAAAGGAAACTTTAAGTTGATACAAATGGATAAACAAAGCCTGAGGAATAAAAAGATTTACCTCAAGCTTGTGTCTGAGAAATCTTAAGATATCAGCTGGAATTTTGGTACTCGAATATTAGGTTGAATTTTCAGTCGTCCTCTACTTCACATTTCGTTCAGCAGACAGACAAAATATTGGTTTTGCTTCCTGGCCTTGGTAATTATTCTACACTACGGATGATACAGAAAAGTTTTTTATTAATGTCGAATTGCAATAGCATTCTTTCTGAAAACAAATTCGAGCACGTGACGAGTGTTAATACAACAGCCCTCAACCTCTACTGCAGTAACATTCTAAGTCAACAGGTGGCAGCTCTGCACCCTCTTTCAAAATGGCTGACATTAACGTACGTCTTAGACAGCGTACTGTGAATTCTTAAATGCGGAAAGTGAAATGCCTATTGGCATTCACGAAAAGCTGAAATGGTGTATGCAACAGTGGATGTCACCACTGCTCGGCCATGGATTCGTAGCTTAACGAAGCTGAAGGGCAAACACTTTGAAAACGTCCGTGCGTCGATGGCTTAGGAAGCAAGACCACGTTTTTTATTGCAGTCGAATACAGGTCCTTGTTAAAAGGTGGACGGAGACTATATTGAAAAGTGAAATATTGATAATTAATGTCGTGGGTTTATGCTGTGCAAATTGCATTTAATTGTCTTGATAAATAAAAGAGAAAAAAATAGGCATTACTTATTGACTCAGTCTTGTACATCCATTCTCATATTACATACATCACAGGTTTATTATACGTTATTTATTTCACTTATTGAAGAAACTAATTCGTAACGAATGGAACCGAATTCTGCAAATAATAATAGAAACTATCGTCTTTACACGATGAATATCTTCAATATAGCTAGAAACATTTAAAAATAGAAAATTTATATTTATCGGATAGTCTTGAAATGAGAAAATATAATTCGCCTCATGTTCTTTAATTTCGTATGAGGGTGTTAATGACGCGTTTGAACTGTTAGTATTGGTTACGTGTAACCTTCTGGTATGAACACGAACAGTATCACAATACAATAATACGAAATTATGCAACTGTTTTTACAATAATAAAACATTAAGATAATTAAACATTACACATCCAAAAATAATAATATAAGTATATTATTTACTTTAAAAAGGTGTATGTAAAAACACACACGAAGTTTCTCTATCACTATTGGTCATATTAAATAATATATGCAGAAAAAAACAGACGCAATTGGTTCCACTTTTCATTTTCACGATTTAAATCAGAAGTATTAGTGTAACATAAAACAGAACAAACACAAGCTTAAAATAACTAAAATTAATATTCAGAACTTCTGTAGGCGAGATGAGTTAACAAGCTACAGTGTGACGCGAGGATTTAAATAATTATTAAGAGATCAACCACTACGCGTCGAGTATTGCGAAATTATGAAAGCCCCTAAAATTCTTATGTGGCGTGATTATAGAAAACTCGTGGGCACCAGCTTTTGCAAGATTTCTCGTCGCTCGTTACCGCTGAAAGTAGGAATAAAATTTCAATGGACAGCCTTTAACCTGTTAAATAATGTCATTCATAATTATGCTTCTTCTTAATTTAATCAGAAATGGAACCGGACCTGAGCCCTGACTCAATTTAATTCTAAATTGAGATATATGCTGCGGAAATGAAAACTTAACCCTTTAATGAATGATTTTTTTTGTATTTTTTAAACTAAAATTTTTAAGATGTATTTTTGAGAATACAATATGCAAAAAATAACCAAAAAATATCAAACATGACCAAATTCAATTTGATTCATGATGTTGCACGTATTCAACATAACAACTTTCATGTCTTATTGATCAATACTTTACATTAATTGGATAATTATTATTTTAGTGCAATTAGAATACCCTGAGAATGACGCTTAAATTTCCTTTCTTAAAAAAACCATTAAAAAATAGAAAAAAATTTTCTACACGGCAGGTAGAAAAATATGGCCTGAGGGGTTGGCTCACAGAAAGCTAGGATAAGCATGTTTAACATGTCACGGATACCCAAAAATTTCAAATTTCCTTAAGTGCATGTTCTTTCTTATCTGCATCACAAATTAGCTTTCTTAGAAACCAACAGACGCCTCTGGAGTTGTACTAATAATTATGTTGCTTATATGCTACACTATGCACAAACCGTGCACAAAAACTAGGATCAGGAAAACGTATCTGAAATATGAGACGTAACTAGATTGGGTTACCATGACTGGAGTTTCTTCGCAGCTGCTTCCTCTTAGCAACCTGAGATTTTTTAACACTGCTTATTGGCGGTCGAACTAATAATTGGTTCTGTGCAAGTTCCAGAGCGAGTGTTCTCTGTGACGGTTCCAGAACGAATATATTATGTGAAGGTTCGCGAATGAAGCTCTGGCGGCTTGTGGGTCCATCCGTTTCCCCAGTTTATTTTTTTTATGGTAACAGGCTACATGAGGGTAATCCACATGGTGGCAACTCCCCTTTAATAGCATAGGAAGGGATTTGAATGCGGGGATGCGGAAGGGTAGAGGAAGGCAGCCAAGGGTTAACTAGGGTCCCCGGGCTATGGTTTTAAGGATCCTACCCGGCAATTCGCCTAAAAGTGATGCAGGAAAAACCCTAGAAAAACCTTCTTCAGGTAGGTCGAGCATTGGGTACTTGTCCCACGCCGTTCCGATGACGGGAGAGGTTACCTGTGGGGTCGCAGCTTTCCCCTCTCCGTGCCTTAACCGGTTTAGGAGGCAGCTGGCCGTCTATTCCAATCGGAATAGCGCACAACTCTTACCGTATGCCCAAGATCTGCCTCTCAAAACAGGCCGAGGTGCCTCGGCATGTGGGAACCTTAGTTCAAAAAACCAGAGAGATGTGAAGGCATCCCCTATTTTTGTTTTTTGTTAAATAGCATAGGAAGGGATTTAAAAGGGGGGATATGGAAGGGTAGAGGAAGGTAGCTAAGGGTTATCTAGGGCCCTCGGGCTGTATTTTAAGGATCCTACCCGGCATTCGCCTAAAAGTAATGCAGTGAAAACCCTAGAAAAACCTGCATCAGGCAGGTCGGGCATTGGGTACTTGTCCCACGCCCTTCCGATAGCGGGAGAGGAGTTTGCTGTGGGGACGCAGCATTCCCTTCTCCGTGCCTCGACCAGGTTAGGAGGCAGCTGGCCGACTATACCAATGGGAATAGCGGACAACTCTTACCGTATGCCCAAGGTCTGTGAGCCCGGAACAGACCTCTCAGAACAGGCCGAGGTGCCTCGGTTTGTGGGAACCTTAGTTCAACAACGGAGAGGAAAAGGCATCGCCAAAGGTAGCCCCTTCGCGTCTCTCCTATAAGGTTCTGTCTGCGAGAGAACATCCCTCTCAGGCACTGCCTGTGAGAGATTAGCCCTCTCGGCAGTATTCGTAGGCATCCCCAAAGGTGTTTCTTTTGAATTTATGGACTAAAGGTGCGTTTACACGTGAGAGTAACTCGCTGCCGGAACTCTCGAGAGTTACTCTCAGAGCCCTTTACACGGGAGAGTGAAATTCGGCCGAGTTCACTCTCTGAGAGTGCTTCTCCCCTTTCAAATCCCTTCCTATGCTATTAAAGGGAGTTACCCTCATGTTGCCTGTTAGTCTAAAAAACGAAAAGAGAAGTAGCATCAGATTTTTTAGTTTTTTTATATCTTCAGTTCCACTTCTGCTCTTATTGTTTTTAATATTTTATGCTCCTGAGAACCCTGTAATTAAAATGAAAACATGATTATTATAAAGGATTGATAATGTATGTAGGTATTGATTGAACTGAAAAATATTTCCTGGTCACAAAAATCCAGTGTTTCTGTGAGCAACGGGCGACTTTTTCTCACTGGGAGGTGCGATGACGATGGACAGCAGATACAGTGTTAGCTCTGAACGATATTTAATAAAGATTGTACTTTGACGTCTGTTTATATGAAATAAATAATTCAGTTTTTGTAGCAATACCAGAATAATTTATTTACGTTAACGTTTCGGTACGTGTTTGTTCCTTCCTCAGGTCTTCCTGTGGGGAAATTGTACAAAATAAATTTACAGCTATTAATGTACCGACACTATTAAACTCAATAATTTCTATGGTCCTTTATTATTACGCTAAACCTTGTTTTCCCATTGTCGTTGCTCCCTCATTGTTACGCCAACCCTTCGGCTCTACCATTGTCGTTCCGTTTTCGTTGCTTTTGAATTTTGTCAACTAGCAAGTGCCGTTGTGTCGCTCTAGGCTCTTCTTAGCACCTCACGAAAGAGGCAAGGATCCCAGAAACGTTGTGTGGTATTTATATTACCCTTTTTTGTCTGTATTGTCTATCTTTCTTATTCATTATTTTCAATCAAACGTAATTTTTTTCATTTTAATATAAATTTGTTTTATCAAGAAGCCAATGAATTTATAAAAGTGGTTGAACTAAAATTATTATACTATTAACAACAAACTAAGAAACACTCACCAAAATAAACTAAATGTTTAATCTATTTTCACATCGTATTGAAAAATCACAAACTTTAGAAGTTTTCCGAGACACTTATTCACAGACTACACACAAGTGCGGCCGCAGCAGACTACAGTGTGTGTAGTTTGTGAATAAGTGCCTCAGAAAAACGATGTGAAAATAGATTTAACATTTAGCATATTTTGGTGAGTGTTTCTTAGTTTGTTGTTAATAGTATAATAATTGTTGTTCAACCACTTTTATAAATTCATTGGCTTCTTGATAATACAAATTTATTTTGTACAATTTCTCCGGAGGAAAGACCTGAGGAAGGTACAAACACGTACAAAAACATTGTCGTAAAAAAATAAATATAAAAATTGTCTGGTATTAGTCAAAAATCTGCATTAGATATTTAATAAAATTGTACATTATGTTTTATGTGAAACTTATTTATTAACTTTGTTATGAGAATATTTTTGTTTTGTCGTTCAAAGAATGTGTTTTGTAAAGAAGTTGTTTGAACCAACAGAATGCTGCATGTCTCCACAAATTCTTATTCACCTTAGTAATTACCCTCGCTCAAAGAGAGACATTATTTGAAATAGAATTAGGTCATGATAATGTTGTAAATGTTTGTAAAAAAATGTTTGTTAAATAAAGCTTGCAAACATCCTATTGGGTCCATTTTATGTTTTTGGCCATATTACTCTAAGTTAATTCAAATTTTCTTGAATGCCTGAGAGTACTCGCCGAGAGCGCTAAAAAACGTTTCCACTGGAGAGAATGAAGCAACAATGCAGCTCTCGGAGAGCGAGAACTCTCAGAGGCCTTTACACTTGCGAGTCTTTCTCTCGAGAGGATATCTCTCACTCTCGAGAGTCAAAAACTCGCACGTGTAAACGCACCTTATACAGAGCTCTATATCTTCGTTACTATCGTGACGTTGTTCCATAGGGTGCAACCATCTTCCAGGTTGGTCGTTGGCCGGTACAAAAATTCATGGATAGTCCAGACAATAAAAAACTTCAGTCTGGTCCAAAAAAAACTATTTAAAGGAGTATGGGGAAATTACTAATGAATACCCGTACATCTGTTTCTGATAGTTGCTTACGTGATTGACTCAAATCTCAGTCTAAAAAAAAGTTTACTTAACAAAAAATTAAGGCCTGTTGAAAAGAATAATGTTTAAATGAACCTTACGCTGGCAAACTTTAAGTAAATGTGAATTTAAAACTGTCGGACGTTTCAACGCGGATTAATGTCTTGTTACGCCCTTTACACATACAGCGATTATAATCTCGGAGATAATTTATCGCTAAGCCGTAACGCTTTGCTTGCACACTGGCCGATATATAAACAGAGTTAAAATTGTCGCGGACAACAACTTGAGGAGTCGCCCATTGCTTCTAGCGACCTCACAGATAAATTTATCGCCATTTGCAACTAATGGCCTACGAAACCCAATACATGTTTGCACACGACGATTTTTAACCGCTGTAGTTATTTTCATTGTTATTTGAATTTTCGTATGGAAAGGTTGTTTTTTGCCACCCTATATTTTGTGTCCTTTTTTTTGCATATTTCGAATATGAATAATTTCGATGACATCATAATGAAATACTTATTTCATTAATTCATGAAAGGCCTGTGTTATGGGATAAAACCCTGAACGTATTTCGCGGCATCCTGCCCAAACTTCTTCAAACAGCGTGTAGAAAGCTTCAACCTCGTCTCTTCATCTTCTTTCATTAATTGGATGAACCGAAATCAGTCGATTTTTTCTTCTCATTTTCATAAACGCCGAAATAACAGTAATGCTAGAATCTGCTCTGTGTTCATTTCGAACTACACTGTTCACAGCACTCTCAACTCAGAATAGTACGACGATGACTTTAGATCTGCGATAATAATCGCTGGGTTTCCAATTTCTTTGAGCGGCGACGATAATTTTACCTCCGAGTTTATAAACGGCGATTGTGTAACGGGCCTAACGACGAATAACATTTCATATGTTATTAGAAAAAAGCGGTAATCCCCGTCGAAACGTCCGGCATTTTTAAATTCATATTTACTTGCAGCAGTTTCTGATATTCAACCATTTATTCTGAATAATGAACGCTGCACTCTACAGTTGGCAAAAGCAGGACGGTTCTGGTTCCATCTGCGATTTTGACTGTTGATTTCAAACAAATTTATGTTTCATTTCACGAATTTTGGAATTTACATATGCGACAGTTAAAATCAGTATTTTAAGCAGTGTAACCGAAACTTGCAAATTGCTCTACAATCTGAATCAATAAAATTAATAAATTGAAAATTAACAATGGCGATAGTTTTACTACAATGTGCACTTCAATATTAAATCTTAACAATGCCTTCGCAAGCGATAATAATCATGTAGATCTCAGATAATAACTACAGAATTTTTACAATTTATATATATCAGAATAAGAAAGAGAACAGGGTGTTGGTGCACATTACAAAAGCAATAACATACAGATTGGATGAATTTGGGATTTAAATATAGGTTAAATCTAAGTTTTATCATTTTAACTACCATACTGATTTGGACATTCTTTGATTACCGCAGTAATATTTATTTTTACTATTAAAATAGATAGGTGGAACCAGTAACAATTTTATGGTTTCAAACACAGTCACTATTCCAAGGGCAAAACCATTCTACTACATTACACAATATAATACAATGCACTTTTCAAAATTTGTTAGTCACAGATCGGTACTTTTTGATATTTTCACATGATTGTGATTTTATTGTGCCCAACAGTAACAGAATCAAATAATGTTTTGACTTTAGGATCTTTATAATTGTTTAAATTTTACTTTCTGAATGTAATTCAATATATGTATTGTACAAAAAATATATTCTTCAAATTCTGAGCATATATAAATAATTTTCAATATTTTGTTCAGATTCCATACACTTGATTCATATAAATGAAAATCAAAAGTTATTGCACAGCTAAGAAAGTTTAAGTAATGACCATTTAAAAATTTCTAATGCAAATAATGTTTTTATACAATTGTACACGGTGGGAATTAAAATAACGGCCATCGTTAACTGCAGTTATCATGTATGGTATTTATTGTTGATTCTAAATTGATATGAATTAAATGTAAGTTTATGGATTACATTTTATTTTAAATAAACCAAATTTTCTGTTATTTTAGTATTCATGAAGAGATTTTATAGGTACTTAGAATTTTCACGTAAATGAAAAATGAACATTCTAATACATCTAGACTTAACAGGCAATTTATAGTTGTCTTGTCTCAGTTTAATTTGATCATATGTATGAAAACTTATTCATAAATATTTTGTAGAATCTAGTTTCTGTTGCTCTTTGCTGAAAACAAGACATAAATAGAGGATATGATGAGCATATTTGTATAGTTCGGAAACTGCACGGATTCTAGAGTTCAGATGCTAATATTAACAAGAATCTGTGTTACTGTAGTTCTTTATAAAACTGAGGGCAATAATTGCTTGGTATAAGTTGTTGAAGAAAGTCAGAAACAGATTTATTATTATTTATTTTTTCAATAAAGACGGAATCTACATCAAAGTATCATAGTATACATCGCAGCCGATTCCATTTGTCTTTCACGAAGCTTCTCGCTTGAAAGGAAGTGTTACCGTGGGACCAGTTTCGGCTTGGTCAATAATACCCAGAAGCTGTTTGATCATTGCAGTTTGCTTCATGATCCAGTCGAGTTTCGATGACATTAGGTCAAGTTGTTGAGCCATGTCATCAATTGCTGGACACGAATCAAGATTAATCTTGATTTCAACTAGCTGAGGAATTTCGGTGTCACGATCATCTAAGTTCGGCATTGTAGAAAGAATCTGTAAAGTAAACAATTGAGAAAATGAGTAATTATGCATCTTTTCCTTTGTCAGGTAATAAGTCCGATATGGCTCATAGCGCGGAAAGGGAGTGCCGGGGCTGGTAGTTCAACAATAACTCAAAGCAACATAATGAGCAGTGTTGAACGCTAATTGAATCCACGGTAGATGGATGTCCCATTCCTAATGTTTTTCCCGTGGAAAGCAATAACACTAGATTTCATATAGCGAATAAACTGCTTAAGCCGTTTCCCGCAGGGAAGAAGGGGGTCGTGCGGATATGATGAACACACAACTTCTGAAAAGATTTAAATAAACATGTGGGAAGTGAACTGTGGACCGTTATCGATGTCGTAGGGCTACCAAAAGACGTAAATATCCTGTATAGTGGATATAGCAGCCATGCTAAGAGGACGTATCCAAGTGAGCCAATAAGTACGCCAAAAGATGACGTCACACGGAATTTGACCGTCCACAATTTTTATCAACCCCCCCCCCCCCACACACAAACGTACACGCAAGCGCACACACACACATATTGCATACATTATTTATAAATGTATATAAAATCCTGACGACGGTATTTTACGTATAACATATAAATAATAATAAAAATGAAAGATTTATGGGAAAGTGACGGTTAGAATTAAAAGAGGCTTTTAACGGCTGACGACTGCGAATCTCTGTTTTCAATACAGTTACGCAGTCTCCGTCAACGAGGATTATTAATTTATTTGACGTATATATACTTCCTTTGAACCAAAAAAAAATAAGCGGAAAAAAGTACGATGTTTTATATATATATATATATATATATATATATATATCAGATACATATTTGTAAAAGCCGTGGTGTGTTCCACGCAGATAACCGCAGCGGTTTGGAGAGGAAGCGATTATCCGAGCGTGCGTGCGGCAGCGACGACGTCGTTCGCGAAATACAAAAGTTAAGAGCATGGTCCAGCAGGTGGCCACGGAGGTTTTTTTTTTTTTTTTTCTAGGTAACAGGCTACATGAGGGTAATCCACATGGTGGCAACTCCCCTTTAATAGCATAGGAAGGGATTTGAAAGGGGATATGCGGAAGGGTAGAGGAAGGTAGCCAAGGGTTAACTAGGGCCCCCGGGTTATAGTTTAAGGATCCTACCCGGCATTCGCCTAAAAGTAATGCAGTGAAAACCCTACAAAAACCTGCATCAGGTAGATCGGACATTGGGTACTTGTCCCACGCCCTTCCGATAGCGGGAGAAGAGTTAGCGCCATGTCCTGCCTGCGAGAAGAATCCCGAGAGGTGAATCCTGTACTGGAAACCAGTGCAAAAAAGCAGTTTTTTTCAAAATTTACGTAAATCGGTCCTGCCTGTCAACTAAATATTTGATACGTCAGAATGTTAAACTGCTTTCTTTGTTTGAATATCAATGAGTTCGGCCGATCCCGGCGATACTGCAAAGCCGGGCCAACCCGTGACATGTGGAGCAAGCTCCTAACACTCCGTCATTTTCCAAAAATGAGTTTAATATTCTGGTGGCCGACGACTACGAATCTCTGTTTTAAATATGATGTATTAACGTTAATTTAGAAAAAATAATAAGAGAAAAGGTACATATTGAATTATTGCAATTGCATTTAGTATTATGCAAGGTTAATAATAATAACTGAAGAAAACTTACTAACTGAATTACTGAGAATGTGTCGAGGACTGTGTTGTTGATAGCTGCGCTCGGGCACAGAAGAGTTAATGTATTGAAATCATTAAACTGAAACGAACATAGGGAATTGTTTCTTATTTTTTAATTTAAAGTAGAGCAAAGTGTATGGTAAGTTAATATCAGTGTGTAGCAGAAGTGTCTCTTTCAGCACATACAGAAATGACGACGTCGCGGAAACAAGCGTGCCACAGATAAGACTATATATGTTCAATAAATGACAAATATGCATCACATATATTCAATTCAATAAGTAAATTGATTGCGTTCAAATGGTAAAAAAGATAGCATTATAGACCTCGCGATAATAACTTTAATGGTAATAAGATGTCACGGAGCATAGTGTAATTATCTTCCCGCAAGATACCGTAGGAAGTGTTAATGTTAATTAGTTTTGTAAATACAAATTTTCAATTGGTAGTTATAGTTGTAGGTTAAACAGTTTTTTTAAAAATTCTTTCATTTACACACACTTCCCTTTAATGGCGCCCAATCTAAAACCAATAAATTTAACTGCAATAAGTACGATCCATGCGGGAGACGGGAAGCGGCTCAATATAAATGTATGTATATATGTATGAATTAAAAATTATTGGCACATTTAATTTTTTCAATTTTATATATCCTAGAAGCGAACAAAAATAACATTTCTAATAATTTTAATAGATTAAATATATTCAAAATACGTATTATTTTAAAAATAGCTCTGAAACTGAAATTCTACTGATAAGTACAATATTTGAAATGCAAATCGATGCCCCTCCGACGTTTTAAATAAGTACGGAAACGCATATAAATATTTTAATACTAATTTACCTTTCTCAAATATTCACAAGCTATTCTCAAACAAAGCAATCTTGGTTTGAACGGATGCTGGAGAGCGACTGACTATATAACACGAGACTGGAGCAACAATGTGAACAAACTCATTGTTTGATCGTTGTGTTCGGTGACATTGTCACATGTAGAGGGGCGTAGTTAAGACCCCTCTAATACGAGCAAGACCGTCCGCCATTTTTAATCTAGTTCTGCTGACGCAAACAAATATGTTTAGAAGTGAAAGATTCTTTATGTCCCAAAGCAGTGAATTAAAAAAAATGCAATATAATTACAGACAATAGATCAATAGAAATTGTGAAAACAATTTTAGTTGATGTGAAGACATAGTAACATATTCATGTTGTCAGTTCAAATATAGATTCTTGAAGTAGTGTATGACAGTCCGTAGTATTGGTCATAATGAAAACAATAAACAAGAATATACTTGTGAATCTAAAACTGCTGAAATAAAGCAGAAATTAAAATAAAAGCGATTTGGCAATTTTAATTCCATGCTGAAATCAATTTCTGTGTTATTTCATGTAACTGCGTTGTAATTGAAAACAAATACCTTTATTTTTAAAGAAGTGTTTAATCTCTTTGTTTAAGAAATTAAAAGTACCTTTTGTTTTTCATACGTGATGTATATTTTAATTTCATCTTATTATTATCTTATTAATTTTGATTACATTTAAATCTTTAAAAATACAAAAATTTAATTGAGGCAACAAATTTGTTTCAATCTATTTTACATGTAAGTCAGTTGTAAAAAATTATTTTACTTATGAAACTTATATAATAAGCTCAGCAAATATAAATAATAATCTTATTTTTTGAGGATCAATAGAATTGCGTCCCGGACCACCGGGTGCCCAGACGACACTAGACGACATTGTGGATACGATCCAGAAATTCATAAAGAGGGTCCTTCAAGTTAGATCTCCCGATTTTTTTTTTGGTCAACAGGCTACATGAGGGTAATCCATGTTCGGCAACTCCCCTTTAATAGCATAGGAAGGGATTTGAAAGGGGGGATGCGGAAGGGTAGAGGAAGGTAGCCAAGGGTTAACTAGGGCCGCCGGGCTATAGTTTAAGGATCCTACCCGGCATTCGCCTAAAAGTAATGCAGGGAAAACCCTAGAAAAACCTGTATCAGGTAGGTCGGGCATTGGGTACTTGACCTACGCCCTTCCGATAGCGGGAGAGAAGTTTGCTGTGGGGACGCAGCATTACCTTCTCCGTGCCTCGATCAGTTTAGGAGGCAGCTGGCCGACTATTCCAACGGGAATAGCGGACAACTCTTACCGTATGCCCAAGGCCTGAGATCCCTCTCAGAACAGGCCGCGGTGCCTCGGCTTGTGGGAACCTTAGGTATTGCCTGCGAGAGAATAGCCCTCGCAGACCTGTTAATCGGCTGACTTTCGCGGGGAAGTTTAAACAACAAATGTCGCGTTATATTGACGAGTGAAATAATAATAATAATAAAAATATGTAGCCCGTTACCCTAAAAAAAACTCCTGGACAAACACACCAAGGCAGCCTGCGAGACCTTTTCTCTTGAGGTGAACCTTCTCAGCGAGTTCTAGAGGAGACTACCTTCGGGGATACCTTCTCCTCTCTCTGGTTTTATGAACTAAGGTTCCCACAAGCCGAGGCACCTCGGTCAGTTTTGAGAGGTGTATGTTCCGGGATCAAAAACCTCGGGCATACGGTAAGAGTTGTCCAGTGATCCTATTGGAATATCGGCCAGCTGCTTCCTAAACTGGACAAGGCACGGAGAATTAAATGCTACGTCCCCACAGCAACACCCTCTCCCGCCATCGGAAGGGCGAGGGACAATTACCTTCTGCCGGACCTACCTGTTGCAAGTTTTTCTAGAGGTTTTTCCCTGCACCACATTTAGGCGAATTATAGGGTAGGTAGGATCCATAAACTATAAGGGGACGTTAGTTAACCCTTGGCTACCTTGATCTTCCTTTCTACACACCCCTTTCAGTCGCTTTCCTATGTTCTAAGACGGGAGTTGTCACTATGTGGATTACCCTATATATAGGCTGTCTACACTTTCTTCTTGTTCCTTCTAGGAGCTTCAGCAGAACGGCAATGTCAATACATATCTCAAGCATAGGAAAAATATTCAATATCTGATAAAGTTGTAGCATTGTGTGCAGAGAACACGGATACAAATTTAGGTGGGGTACAAATAAGAGTAAGATACAATGTTTTCACAAAGTTGTCAGATTCATTAAGACGGGACATTCTTGGTGTTGGATGTGCAGCACACATTGTGCATAATACAATAATTAAAAACAGTTGTAGAGTCTCTTCTAATAGATGATAAGTGCATTATTATGAACATATAGCAATAGTTTAAATGTACACAGTAAGTGAGGAGCAACTAAAAGCGTTCTGAGATTTTGTTGATATAATAATAATTGTTTGTGTAGAAATAAGAAATTCTGTCCCCAACATATATTATTTATAGTCTACCAGCTAGGAGCCCGGCGTTGCCCGTGTTGTTTTAATTATTTTTATGTTACGTCCCACCAGCCCCACCGACCAGCCGACAGAGGGTTGAAATGATATACAATCGACACCGGGAGAAATACTATCAATCTCATTGACCCAGAAAAATATTATTCGACGCAAATAACGGCCGTTTAACGTGTTTGAAAAGTCCACCCCTGTCGCTGGGGGGTGGTAGACGTCTCATCCCCACAGTGTTTGTTTCCGGTTCGGATAGAACACGTGTAGGATATTTGATCCACTGGTGTATATTTGCATGCGGAACATACACACACAAACAAACAGTCTATTTTATATATTAGAAGATTAGATTTGAAAATGTATACACTGTTAAAATTATTTACATAAATTCCTTACATTTTAAAATAGTAACGTCATAATCCTTGCTATGTACTTTGAATGTTTTTAACAAGTTATCTACACATAATTGATCCCAGCAGCCAATGTCGCGATGCATTAATCGCGGGCTAATTGGCGTTACGTTTCAGGAAATGCTGTGGTTCTTGGGCCAGCCCTAACTCTGATAAGATCAAAGCTAATTGCCAAGAATTTGTGGATTGTAAGAAATTAGTGTCGGCTCAATGAAATGGCTAATACCCTTCTTCTGGGAACAGACATCTATGTTCGGTCTCTACTCCAAATGAAAACATCGATAGGCAAAAATAGGAACAAAGAGACAATGTCCCGAAGACCAATTTCCCATTCCTATGACTGAATTTGGCAGTGCGCCAATTACAAGATTTAATCGCAACTTTTATTATCCTGTTATAACTATTTTGTTGAATCGGTAGAAAATGGATGGAAAAAAAATATGTTAAGAGCTGTCATTTAATAATCAAGTACAGGGTTTTATCAATTGTTTCAAATATTCTAAGAGCCCGTATTACAAATTTAAAATGTGAATAAGACTCAAGTTAATACAAAGTGGCTAGTTTAATGATAAATGTATGTATACAGATAGATTTTATTAATTCCATTAGTCCTTGGTTGAGGAAACTGGATGTGCTATAAATAAAATTACAGTACTTATGGCTCCTCGAAACAATAGTAAGCTACCCTCCAACACAAACGTTTTCTGTAGAATATGACTAAGAATACAGTATAATAATAAATTAATTAATAGTCTTGATACAATATAACAATGGAGCATAGATAACGGACTTATTATTATTAAAAGTACAGTTAAATATTTACCGAGTATGCTTACAACTCGGAGCTGAACGATGACAAATCTGAACTTTAGTCCGTCTCGTAAATGAAACAATTAAAGAAAAGGGCAGAAAAATTGAAGAGAAAGGATACTAGTTACGAAATGTAATATTTTACAATCTAACGTATTCAACAAATACAAAATAATTTCAACAATCTAGAAACTCCTGTACTGTTATGTAGCAAATGTGTACCCATAATTATGGTGGTAAATAACACAAATAATTTAGTGTTTTTTGGTAAAAACTCCTAATAAAAAGTTGATGAAAGCACGTGGGAGACGTCGCAAGGTGGACACGGAAGCAGCTTCCTTCGGGAATGTCTTCTCCTCTCACTGGTTTTGAACTACGAATCCCACACACCGAGGCACCTCGGTCCAAAGACATATATAAACAACATAGACTGGACAAGTCGCCGCCATATTTGAAGCAAATTGAAAACTCAGCCGCCATGTTTTATGCTGTCTGGTGGGCGTTCCCCATCGTCTGCTAGTCTTGAACTCTGTCGCACAAATGACCTAAAACTAAATATCTACGGACAATATATTTTAAGGTTCAAGAAAATATAACACATTTAAGGCATATAAAAATTTATTGACCTTTAAATAATATCAGTTTTGTATACAATTGCTTAATATTGCGTCCTCTTTCATCCATTGTTTTTTCTTTACACATATGACGAATTCTGCAATTGAAGTAATGTTTAAATAAAACCTTTATTAAAATTGAGTAGTGAGTTTCCTCACCAAATTCGGCCGAATCTATTAAATGGTCGAATTCGCAAAATAAAATTTGTTTATGTCCCAACATCCGGAATACCCCCCCACACAATTTGAATAGTAAATTCTTCTTTCCTATTTGTTCAATACTTTTTCAGCAAGTGTAAATAATTTCACAACGTCTTTAGACGGGTTGATT
Organism: Zhengitettix transpicula; assembly: GCA_037074705.1. NCBI lineage: Eukaryota > Metazoa > Arthropoda > Insecta > Orthoptera > Tetrigidae > Zhengitettix > Zhengitettix transpicula. Next base: position 178,023,929 of record CM073591.1, on the reverse strand, counting down.
AACTTGCCTTTAAAGTCCTTTATTTTAATCAATCCAGTTTTTCTTTCAGAGCGAGGAGCAAGGAGAACCTCTAAACAACCTAAACATTTCAGTTTTTTTACCACCATCCATACATCACTTCCTGAAATATATTCTACCACTTTTTCTGAATATAATGTTAATCTCTCATATTCAGGGATGCAATCATGATCAAAATTGTGATCTGTCCAGGATTTAAAATTATTTTCCCAATCGGTACAACCAGTGTCTCCAAAATTCCTCCCGTACTATTGGCACTTTTGGATGGTTCTATCTGCGTAATCAAAGATTTCCTACATGCTGCTCTGAACTGTAATGCATTTGGATTATTTCGATTTCCCCCACATCTTCGTATGCAAGAAAAGAAGAGTTCTAAATGGTCCTGGCTCATTATCCTACTTAATATAAATTTGAGAACTGGAGAATCGTTCCACACAGTTGCCTCAAACTGAGAAGATCTGAAACAATCCCTGACAAATATACTAAACTCCCATCGTACAGCTTTAAATTCATAAAATACTGTACAGATGTTTCTATTGTGTTGCATATTGTCACTCTATTACCTCTAAACAAAGGAGTTTTTGTACTCTTGTTCATAACATTGCATGAATTCAACTAATCAAATGCTTTATCTACCATTTTTATGAACTTTACCGCGCCCTCACAATTTACAAATTCAGACAAACCCAAGTCTCTTCAAAAAATCATGGCATCTGCTACAGAATTGCTTAGTGTCTGCGCAGCCAATGCTACCTTCATTTTCTGTGCCTCATACTGAATGTGTAGCCTCGTCATTCTATTTGCAACATGTAACCGTTCCTAGTCTAGAGCGACACAACAGCACCTCCAAAGCTTTTTTTTTGTCAAATGACGAGTGCAGTTGTGTCGCTCTAGGCTCTTCTTAGCACCTGAAGAAAGGAAAAGGATCCCAGAAACGTTTGCAGTATTTATATTATCACTTATTTTGTCTGTATTTGGTTATCTTTCTTCTTCTTATTATTATTATACTGATACTTACTTAAAATAAGATACTTCATGTGTTTTCGAACTACGATTATTACAATTGTAGGCTGAACACACGCTTGGCATGATTTATAATAACAAACAATTTATTTTAACCAAAAAACTTCAAAACTTTCACCATCAGTAGCATAACACAAATCGGGTTTTAGGTGAAGTGGACCGACTAAAAAATGGCGGTCAGTGTTGTTTGTTGCTGCCACCCAGAGCGCTGTAAAGCTGATATAGCCACTCTATTATGTTTATATATCTCTTTGCCTCGGTCAGTTGTGAGAGGTTTATGCTCCTTAGTCGCAGACCCTGGGCAACGCTGGATAACGCTCGTCCAGTGATCCTATGGGAACAGTCTGCCAGCTGCCTCGTTAACAGGTGAAAGCACGGAGAGGGGAATGCTGCGTCCCCACATCAAACCCTACTCCAGTCATCGGAAGGGCGTGGGACCAGTACCAAGAACCCGACCTATCTGATGCAGGTTTTCTGGGGTATGTCCTTCATCACTTTTGGGTGAGTAGGATCCTGCGGTTCTAGCTTCCTTGCTATTCCACATCCCCCCTTCGTATGCTTAAAGGAGAATTTACCACGTCGTGGATTACCCTCAAGTATGCTCGTCACTATAAAAATTAAAGTAAACCGCAGTTATTCCTCCGATGTCGTCATCCGAACTCTGTGCATCGTAAACCCGCTGAAAGTTTTGAAAAATCAATAGCGTCGTGAGACAACCGAGGTTTATGGGGATTTTTAGTTTATTTGATGTCTTGATGTCTTAAATTGCACCAGAATTACCCATAATCATAAAGGTAGGAAACAAAACTTTCTGTTAGTAGAATTCTCAGGTTTCTAACCAGGTGTTGTTAATATATGACGTTCCGTCGACAATCCCCGTCCATATCTTACAGTTGAAAAATGTCGACGGGGATAGTCGTGTTCAAAGATTGAAGACTTTCCCGGTGTAATTGTTGAATAAAAAGTACTCGGTTTTCACACGGGTGCCAACGCGGATTACGTTAAATTACGGGATCGTCGTGTATTTACGAAGCCACCCGGTTGGAAATCCGAGAACTCTTCCAACAACAACGGGATAAACTTGCGAAAGTTAAACAAAAAATTTCTAATTGAAAAATTGATAATAGTATTTATTTATATGTTGTTCTCATTGCATTTCTGGGAAGATTGCACAAATATAGGTATACAGATTGCTATTTACACACGTCATTCCAATAATTAGAGTCGTGACAACGACATTTATTTAATGGATGTAAAAAATGCATTTGCTATACGATTTGCAAGTTATGTTGGAGCATAACAGTATTAGTATTAGTATGCAAAAAAAACCTTAGCTAATAAGTTAAGGAAAATACAGAATAAGCCATCAAATTTTCCATTTGTTGGTGATCTTTGTTTTAATACCTCTTACAGCTGGAACGTTGACTTTATTGCACAGTAAGGTGCGTGTATCATATTTTAAGCCGTACGTATGTTAATAATTCTTCTTTTCGGAGAAAAAAGTGGAAATCAGTCGTGTGCAATTGACATGACAGGCCAACTATAATGACAAAGATTACGGGAGTAGAGAAAAAACTAAGAAATGAATTGAAATATATAAAATTCAAATAAAACAAATAAATATTGATACACCAAATGCAAATTGTGATATCATTTTTATGAAATGCACTGTATTCTACATTTTTGAATTATAATAAGAAAGATAACCAAATTCAGACAAAAGAAGTGATAATATAAACACCGCACAACGTTTCTGGAAACCTTGTTCAGGTGCAGAAAAAATGGAAGAGAATGCTTCCAGAAACGTTTTATGGTATTTATATTATCACTTCTCTTGTTTGAATTTGACTATCTTTCTCATTATTATTAATTTGAACCAGATGTAAATTTTTTCATTTTTATATTTGAATTATATTGTTAAAAGAACTGAACTATATGTCATTGCATTATTTGTGGATGGCATTTTAAATCTATGTATTTAGATTATTTTCGTAGATTTTATTCTACACTAATATTCTCTATTTGATTTAAAATAACATTATATGATAGTGTCTGGTTAAAAAAATAAAATGCTTACACATTGTCGAGTAGGATTGATGAAGACGTAATTTAAATAGTTATAGTTTTATAATTAGTATTTTTAAAATAATTATTCCATACTTTAATCTAAATTGTCAGCATCACCGCCTTTAGAACTGCAGTATGTTTCTCAGGCTATGATTTGTAAAACAGAATCAATATCAGAGCGTTTGTTCCAGAGATACTTTTCTACTCTTTCACTTACAAAAATTTTCAAAAATAAATTAGATTTTTTTAACCAAAACCTGGAAAGATTTAACCACTAGATTCAGTGTGTTACTATCCAACTGAACGGAAAGTTTCGTAGTTATACTACATACAATAAACAAGATGTCAGATATAACTTTTGAAACAGGAAGTGGATTTCTTATAGGTTAATAGTTTATTTATTTAGTTTCCTTAAATTCAGTCGTATATTACATTTTCATTAAGAGGACTTCTTCGCCTGCATTGTGTGTCTTACTTATACTTTCAAATGTGGGGCGAAGTTCCTGTCGGTTTTGACACTAGTCTCTTCTTTTTATTAATTAAAAGACGTAATCCGACCAGGTTTTATACAGCCCGGTGTTTGGTCATAAGTAAAGAAAACGATAGTGTTAGGTTCTGGACTTTCTTGTTAGACAGCGCTGGCGTGTAGCTGCGGCCTTCGCAGTGGTGGAGTTTCCACAATTCACTTCCAGATGGCAGAAAAAGTATGGTGACCCGTTGCTGGATATTATCTTTCAAATACAGTGGACAGTTATTATCAATTTGGGTCACACATAATATAACATTCATCAATTGATATCAATAGAAGAAAAATTATAGTTGAAGATTAACAAATAAAAATGAGAGCTACGGGTACTTTGGTAGTTTACTACTTGGAATACACCCAGGAATAATGTGATTCATTTATGCCTTTATCAAGAAGTAAAAAATTTATTTCATCAATAATACTACGTAGACTGTATATTGTTACACATTACATTACATTATCTATAATTGAAAAAGTCCTCAATAATGTTTGTTTCTGGATTTCTTTGAGGATTCCATTAATGTAATTTTCGTACTCATAATTTTTTTGAAAATCAACAGAGCTGTGCTGTACACCACGTCGAAATATTTCTAACGTCTGCTTAATTTAAGCCGTTGTAGAATTAGACATAAAGGCCAGTCAAGAAAAAAAATAATTCTCAGAGTTTTGAAAATTGGTCCAGTAAATTCTTAAATGTTTAAATGTAACGGTTTTTTTTTAGTTTTTAGCTCATAGCGCCGAAACTATCACTCGTAACGAAAAATTGCTTTTTATAAAAGTTGAAGCTGATAATTCACATCTCTCTGGTTTTTGAAGTAAGGTTCCCACATGACGAGGCACCTCGGCCTGTTTTGAGAGGTGTATGTTCCGGGGTCGTAGATCTTGGGCATGCGGTAAGAGTTTCCGCTATTCCTATTGCAATAGTCGGTCAGCTGCCTCCTAAACTGGTGAAGGGAAAGCTGCAAACCCACAGCAAACCCCTCTCCGGCAATCCAAAGGGCGTGGGACAAGCATCAAATGCCCGACCTACCTGATGCAGGTTTTTCTAGGGTTTTCCCTGCATCACTTTTAGGCGAATTGCCGGGTAGGAAACTTAAACCATAGCCAAGGGGGCCCTAGTTAACTCTTGGTTACCTTGGCCTACCTTTCCGCATCCCCCCTTTCACTCACTTTCCTATGCTATTATAGGGCAGTTGCCACTATGTGGATTACCCTACATAGCCTGTCTAAACCTTTAAAAAATGCTACAAATGTGCTATACACATTTTTTGCGTAACACCAACGATTTAGTAATTATACGATCGAGTCCACCAGGACTCTTTATTTTCTTTAAACTAACATACTGAGGATCAACTGCGGTAATTTTCACATCTCCGGGATTTATTTTTCTCGATTTGTTTAATTTGACTGGGCTATTGTTGGATGTTGCCGGCCTGCTGTGGTGTAGTGGCCAGCGTCACAGAGGTCCCGGGTACGAATCCCAGCATGGGCATGGATGTTTGTGTTCGTCCTGGTCAAGAAAACTGGGGTTAAGGCTGTGGGAGAATCGACACTCTGACCAGGTGTCACTCCTAAAATCCAGAATGTGTCTAAGATGACAGTCTTGCAGCCGTCAGGGTAGGCCAAGGCCATTCATGGGCTGTCGAGCCAAGAAGTTAGTAAGTGTTGGATGTTATGATGCTTCCACAGCATTGTCGAAATTTTGTTCTTCTTCACACACTCCTGCTGTCACTTGTGAATATGTAGAAGTAACGTCTTTGCATATGTTGTCGTATGCCTGTCCAGGAGAAGTAGTGACAGTCAAACATTACCGAAATTCGCTTTATGACATGTTTCGTGGTCGAGTGCATAGGATTTCTTCACCTTGTGATGCTTCTCTGGAAAATCCCCCATGCCAAAAACAGTTATGAATTGAGTTTGCTGACACTTGATGCCCTACACCTATTAGATGTGTTATGGTATAAAGAACATTAGTTTTACTTTTCGAGTCAGCTTAGGCCCGTTACACGAGGCGATTATAATCGTGGAGATAATTTATCGCTGATGCCGTAACGCAGTAATCCATTGAAGTGAACAAGAGCTTGCACACTGGACGGTAAAAAATCACCGAGTTGAAATTGTCGCTGCCGACAGCTTGAGTAGTCGCTCGTTGCCTCAAGCGCGTTCAGAGATAAATTTATCGCCATTTGCAACTAGTGGCCTACGTATACCAAAGCATGTTTGCATACAGGGCGGTTTTCCTACCGCTGAATTTTCGTATGGAAAGGTTGTATTTTTCCATCCTATCTTTTGTGTTCTTTTTTTTGTTGCATATTTACAATATGAGTAAAACAGCGTGTTCTTCTTTCATTAATTGGATGAACCCAAATCAGTCCATTTTTCTTCTCGTTTTAATTCAAAGCCGAAATAACTATAATGATAATACGATTAATAAGTAATGATTAATAGCTATGAATTAATAATTATTAAGTAATAAGTAATCTGCTCGCTGTTCATTTCGATTTAACGCCGCGATAATAATCGCTGAGGTAACTCTCCTGATTTCTTTCGTCTGCATTGGGGAGTAATATCAGAGATAATTTTAACCACTCCTCTTCCATCCATCTCTCAGCAGCAGCCGGATCAGTATCATTCTGTTCACCGTGCGTTCGTTTGTGGCAAATATTTTCAATTTTCTACCAACGATGAAACCATCCATCAGTTACTATAAATTCTTCCTTTCCCAGTTTCTTAGCAAGCTTCTCTGCTTTTTGACGTATCAGAGGTCTATCAACACGATTATCCTTTCACGAATATTAGCGAAACACATTCGTAGCGCAGATTCAACCTTATTGTCTTTCCCAGCATGATTTCTCTTACAATTTTACTGCTGCGTTGACTCATTTAAGGCAAACTCTCAAAACATTCAAGAATCGAAACCTTATCTTTAATTGACAAGTCTTTGCGTTTAGCTAAACTTTTTTATTGCGAACGAACGTGAACGCTCGGCTTGACGAACCGTGTTAAAACAACAATTAGGACTCAACAACAGAAGCGTGACATTCGTTTTCTATTAAGACCTTTAACTCGAAACGAATTCTGATCACAATTATCGACGGTTTATAAATATTATAATTTTAGTCCGGGCGGTACATGCTAAGAATGATAACAGTAACCGTGATTGCAATTAGCGGCGTCCACTGTATCTCATTTTTCTGATAAAAAAAACCACACATACATGTCACGTGTAAAAGGATGGAAAGCAATTCTGGCTATTTGTCATACTGACGTAAAACATTTACTTTTTTTATCCAAAAGTTATCATATATCTACAGTTTGTATGCTAATGAAATAATTGTTGTTTGCTATCGATTATGCTTAAATAAACGTCCAATACATCTAACCGTAGGTTTAAATAATGAATTAAAATAATAAGTATTGGAGCTCTAAATCATCACGTGAGTATATTCAAGCTTGTTATATATTCACAATATCAGCGAAAACAATAACGTTTATAAAATTGGGTTAATATTTTTTACTTAGAACTTGATTGCATGGATGGATCTGAGTATTAGAAAACATCAGAGTTGCAAGTGGAATAAAACACAAAATATGTTAACCTTGAAATTATTTACTCACTTCTTACAATTGTTTAAGTAATCGGATAAACGGATTCGGAAAACTTTTCACCAAAACATATTGGAATTTTATCATTTCAAATAAACTAATTGCGTGCTTTTCCATGACTTTTCCGGCTTAATGCGTTTCTCTTTAAGTGGAATATCAGTGACAAGAGTAAGATAGCTACTTCTGTCATCCTTGATTAATTGCTCTTAATTGGTTCATAAAAATAGTAGCAATAAATCGTGACCCTATATCATCAAAATTATAGAAGCTTGTGAGAGCTGATCTCTCGCAGGCAGAACCTTTCTGGATACCTTATCCTCGCTCCTTTTTTAAACTATAGTTCCCACAAGCCGAGGTACCTCGGCCTCTTTTGAGAGGTGTATGTTCCGGGGTTACAGACCTTCTGCATACGGTAAGAATTCTTCGCTGTTCCCATTGGAACAGTAGGCTACCTACCTCCTAAACAGGTCGAGGCACAGGGAAGGGAATGCTGCTTCCTACAACTAAACCCTCTACCGCCATCGGAAGGGCTTGGGAAAAGTACCTACTGCTCGACCTTTCTGATGCAGGTTTTCTAGAGTTTGTCCTGCATCACTTTTAGGCAAATGCGGGGTAGGATCCTCAAACTACAACCCGGGAGTCCTAGTTAACCCTTGGCTATCTACCTCTATCCTTCCGCATCCCCTCTACCTCCTTTCAAATCCCTTCCTATGGTATTAAAGGGGAGTTGCGACCACGTGGATTACCCTCATGTAGCCTGTTACTCTAAAAAAACATAATTATAAGCAATCCACGAAATAAAACAGTTATATTAAAAGTATAATAATTAGATAAATAAGTATCCAAATAATAGACATAAATAATTGCTAAATGAATACGTCACAGTATGTCTGCAATGCTTGTTTCTTTCGTCAGGTGATTCAAGAAATGAAAGTGCCTTTTGAGTTCGTCGCCTGGTTTGTGTATGGTGTGATGTCCTTATGGCTCTTGCTCGCCACCTGATGAAAGCGACAAGGATTGCAGAAACGTTGTGTGGTATATATTTTTGCCTGTTATTTTGCTACTTATTTATCTAATAAATAATACAGTCTCCGTTTTAATTAATATTGTAATAATGTCATTACATCATACACTTTCAGAACGGTGCCTTCTGAGTAATTTTATAAGTTTTTTTTCGGATCTTTTCATTTTTGGTGTATCGTTCCAAATCATTGCTTTCAAAATTCAAGTAATATAATTCTCTAAAAATAAACCAATTTTTCTTCATACAGCCTAGAATTCTATAAAATGACACGCTGATAAAGAAAATACACTTGGACGAAGTAGAAAAATATATAAAATCAGTTGGACGATTAAAATCAATCATCGTGAAATTTAAAAAGTATATGAAACTAAATTCGGTATGGATGAACCCCACATTGTGCACTTCTGATTCGTATCTTTAAATTGAAAAAGTGTGGAGTCACAAACTGTTTGAAAACTTTAACTCGGTCGCCATTCTTTTCATAGTCTATGATTGCGAGATTAAATCTTCGAAGGCATTACTTAATTATAAATGAATGAGATAGACTTCTGCATATTCTCCTTGTAAGTTGTACGCACGACTGGTTGACTATAAAGGCTGTATTAAGGGAATCAAGAGGTCATTAAATTCATTCACCTTTCAGTTAGTAGTTTTTAACTACGTGAAATGTAAACAATAGTTCATATTTAAATGAAAATTTCTAATTATCTCAACCACTCTTGATAAACTTATTCAAAATCACAAAAGCCTCCGCTGCCATTAAATTTAAAGTAGACTTAATGTAAAACCCAATGTGATCTTAAAGATAATGCTGAAATGGCGGGGAACTTTTCATTTAATGACATGACTTTGGAATAGTTCAGAATTTGTTTTATGGCATCCATTGCAGAGTGCAGCGGTAACTTGATTTCGTAAATTCGATTCTGGAGCGCTGGTAGCGACATTAACATCGTAGAGGGCTGGAACTAACTTCACGTCTGTGAAGTGTGACGCCGTGCTAGCAACTTCGCCGTAGTTAACTTACAAAACAGGGCTTCTAATTTAAATATCCCAGTATACCAACGCTATAAATTACTTCTAAACGTTAAAACAAAATTTTCTTATAAAATTTCTCTCATCGTGTATTTCTATACATAGCTGAAACCTTGTATGTTATATGGAAATAAAATACAGTTATAATATTAAATACTCAATACTGATTTGTTTGAAACAAATATTCATTTAGTTGGTATTTTTAGTGAAATATTTTTAAATTTAAATAGAATTTAATTATTCGTCGATTCTTAGAAATGTCTAATTTTTTGTTGCAAAATTCTTTTTGTGTTAGGTATTTCCTGTTGCTCCAAAGTTCGCCTTTATTTTCCTTAGAAATTATGTTCTCATGGCTGAATACCGTGAAGATCTTTCACAATATGGAAATATTGATTTAGTTCTTACAACTGTTAACTCTACTTTGAAAGCAATTTATTCCACTTGAAGTAATACTAGAAAGGATGAGCAGTAGCGTAAAATTAATTCATTAACAACAGTTGATATTTTACAATTACATAATGATTCATCAAGTATTTAAATGATACGTTTTTAATTAACAAAACAGTAAAATATATAAGTAAAGTCTCAAATTAAATTATAGGACTACAGTAAAGTGAATTAATTATATTAAGAAAGTATATAATACACACAAATTCTTTTAAAAAATTTTTATGCGAAGCATAGCAGTAAGAATATGATTAATTTGTAATCGCCATCGCTTTAAAGTAAAAATGAATCGAATGCTGGTCGTGCGTAGATTTTTCAAATTTCCCCACTTGAGATTTAATGTGCTGAAAATACACGTAAATGTACTATCGTGACGCATCGATCAGGGACAAGTTTATATTTACTGTCAATAAAAATATTAGTATAATTACTTCAAATGAAATTATCAATAATTTATTTCGAACCAAGTCGTCAGGATTAGAAACATTATACAAAAATATTATTTTAGGTATCTGGATGCAAAAATCTGAACCGGACCGGGAATCGAATACCATTCAATACTGTGCGGTTAGCAGGCAATATGTTAAGTCCTTCTGTCCTGAAGATGGGGTTTTATGCTCTCGAAAATTTGATAAATTATTATTTCCCAGCCTGGCGACACCAACTGTTGATTTAAGGTAAGTAAACTACTCCCAATCCGTCTTTCCCATACAAATTATATATATTTAGTTCTAGAACCCAAACAATTGGGGCTGCCACGCGATTGATATTGTTGATACCTTGAAAAGTCAGTCCGCATTTCGGCTTCTCAGCGAGCGCCTCGCCGCTGAGACGCTTAGATCTCAAAAATACATGGTCGAGACACGGAAATCGTAAAAAGCGTATCATACAACAATTTTATTTCAATGCCATGTGTTGTGTAGGTAAAAACCACGCCTGAGTAATTAATGTTTCCTGTCTCGATTAAATAAACGATTAAAATAAAGAAGTTAACTGATTAAAATAACCTGGCTTCGCATAAAATTTAAAATAATTTTCTGTGTGTATTATATACTTTCTTAATATAATTAATTCATTTTACTGTAGTCTTATAATTTAATTTGAGGCTTTACGTTTTTTTAGGGTAACAGACTACATGAGGGTAATCCACATGGTGGCAGCTCCGCTTTAATAGCATAGGAAGGGATTTGAAAGGGGGGATGAGGAAGGGTAGAGGAAGATAGCCAAGGGTTAACTAGGGCCCTCGGGCTATGGTTTAAGGATCCTACCGGCCAATTCGCCTTAACGTGATGCAGGGAAAACCATAGAAAAACCTGATGTAGGTCGGGTATTTGGTACTTGTCCCACGCCCTTCCGATGGCGGGAGAGGGGTTAGCTGTGAGGTCGCAGCTTTCTCCTCGCCGTGCCTTGACCGGTTTAGGAGGCAGCTGGCCGACTATTCCAATAGGAATAGCGAACAACTCTTACCGTATTCATGCACGTATACAAGACTCATAAAACGTATTTTTCATCAATGTAATGAAAACTCGGCATATTATCGTCGCAGTTGTCGCCCGAAAGTGGTGGGCAAACGAGCTTATTACTACGAAATATAAATATAATAAAATGACGACCCATAAAAGAATAACTGAAATGTTTATCAAAAGATAATTTTCACTGGTTATAAGGTGTTAGGCGAAAATGATTCTGATAAAAGATTATAAGTTAATGTTTATCATACCTGAAAATGAAGACTGAGAGTCGTGTTTTCAATTCAATGAAAAGAGGGAGAAACACTTGCAAAATAGTGACAGGGATAAGCCTAATACGAGTCGAAGGGCAAAGTTGAAGCTGTATTAATAAGTCCATTCAGCTACATAAAAGACTGACGTAATTGGGCAGAATTGTTACTACATAACAATAGTTGGAAAAGGCGCGGGAAAGATTGCTTACATCTGTGTAGCTCTCATCTACTTATAAATCATCCGACAGAGCAAATTATATTCGATATTCATAGAGCAGCAGGAGTACAACGATAGAATTGTAACCACTGAAAAGTTATATCGAACTTGTATGAATGAAACGGCGTGGTGATATGAACAGCAAGGTATAAAGGAAATTAATAACTTAAATAAATTATAATAATAATATTAAATAATAATAATATTCTAAATGAAAAACCCTTCTTTAACATCACGTTCTGAATGTCAGGATTTAAATTGTACGTCATTTGCGTTCGGTTAATTTAAACATATTCAGCTGAAATATTCTTAAGTACATGAGTTTAAATGACGTGTATACCTATTTTAATACATTATGATACAGAGATTTAATTATATTGCAAATTTTACAGAAAGAAATCTACTGACGTACAATTTAAACCTGACATTCTAATGTATATGACATTGAAATAAACATTATATGTGACAGTTAAAGAAGGGTTTTATTATATTTAATATTAATAATTTTAGATTACCCCCAATATCACAACCTCAAATCCGAGTTTACGATACACGATAAGGCAAGTAGTAAAACTACCTCACAAAGAAATTTCATTGTCCGCTCAGCAGCCTTAGAATACAGAGGCTAGATCTCGCAATTAATTTTTTTTAAAAAAAATAATTTATACAATTTACATTATTTTTGTGCTAAGGTATATTAATAATTTCATAGTGTAACCACTATATATATATATATATATATATATATATATATATATATATATATATATTGTAATAATCAAATATAAGGCTTTAATTTAAAGAATTTGCCTCACGTTGAACGCCAAAATGTAATAACCAACAGGTTTACTTTAATAAAATGAAGTAATAAACAAAAATGAACAAAGAAAATATTTATTTATTTTGTGGCAATAAAGATAATTACAACAAAATTTGAGATCTTTGTCTCTCTCAGGGCCTCTACTGGGTTTGATAATGGACACAACAAATTGATTTAAAAATCTTATTAACAAACAGTTCACAATTTACCTAAACAATATGTAGATAGAAAGAAATTAAAAGTAAAAAAATTAACTCTGATTGACAATTAAAAGAGAACGAAATCTGACTTTATCCTTTAATTAAGGTTTACAATTAATCATTAGTTTTGGTTTTGTTACTTCCGTAGTGTCCAGCTGGTACCAGCATTCTTTTTGGATTCAGAAGTACACTATTGCAAACTTTTACACTGATTCTAACCATCGACTCACAGATTTTACACTATTGAAGTCAAAATTGATAGGCTCCCAGGAACTCGAATGATCATCCTGAATGTCAGCTATCTGACATCTGCTTGCCTTACCGGAATCCTATGATTCGTAGATTTATTAGTCTTTTACTGAATTGGACGTTAACTGTAATGTATCTCCTTGACGATTTATTTTAACTGTTTATTCTTTCGGAGCGAACTAACTTTTCTTTAGCTCCTGGCTGTAGACGTAAAAAAAACTGTCTACCTTTCCTGGCTGGCTACAGACGTAAAACTCTCTTAGACTTTCCTGGCTGGCTGTATACGTAAACTGCTTTTACTTAGCGATATTTACGAGGTAATACTATCGTGAATGTTTTTACTTTGTCTTAAATTCACAACTTTGTTTAATAATACATTAACGACGGCTAGTGTCTGTTCTAGTATTATTTGTTCCGTCCTCTGAAATGTCCCGCCACCAACTGACTCCTAGTGCTCTCGAGTTTTAGCGCGCATACGCCATTTTTGACTTTTCGACAAAGCAAGTGAGCTCGCTTTTCCATTGTCGCTTTGTTCGATCAGACCGCTATAATGGATTTCTCAAACAATTCAAATTTTATTTCCAAACAATTAATGGCCTAATTAATTGGCATTACAATATATATATATATTGTAGTGATTAGGCGTCCATTAATAATACATTACATTATGAAAACAATTAGAATTTTTAAATTAATCATTTAATTTACCAATTTATTTCATCAATGTGAAAACAAAATTTGAACTTTAAATTCTGAACTAAATTCGAAATCTGACAATATCTTTACTTATGAGTTTACAAATAGTAATTCTGTGGAAATTAACCTTACGGTCTCTGTTACTCAAGGAAATTGTCTCATTCGTACACACACACTTATTACACTTTATAGACAGGCCATTTTATCCACTGACTCTAATAATCACTTTTTAGTTTTAGTTGGTTCACTGTTCATTTACGAAATCCTATAAGCTGGTTCCGAAAATTGTTAACTGCTGGATGCAGTTACCACGTATTTATCTCACAGAGCGCAACTGGTGAAATGTTCCAACTGTTTTAGCTGTTGTTACATGTATCCAGACACTTTCTGGATATTATACTTTTCGTCTGTCCACTGCTATATTCCAAGACGACTTTACTGTAGCCCGCCTCCCCACAGACTTTGCTCTCTGCGCGTCTAGCGAAGCAACCTCTACAATACCCACAAACATTGAATTCTTGCCACATTCTTGTGTGTTTTATGCCGCTAACAATGCGAGTCCAAATTTTTGTTTATTAATTAATTATTTCCTTTTAATTACCACAATATATATATATATATATAGTAATATTCAAATTATAAGGAGATTATAGCCAACACGTTGCGACCAATTTATGAAGTATTCGTAATTTTAAAGGGAAAATATAACTTATAGGATTTATTCTTGAATTAAACACATTTTTTAAAAGATAACAAATAAATTATTTATTACAAATTTTGATTTACTTTAATTTTTGTGCAATATTTACCACAGCTTTTAGTGAGACTCAAAACTTCATGGGCGCTTTCAGGGCCTCTAATAAATTATAGTGATTTTCAATTAGCACCAAAAGAGTACCATAAAAGAAATACTAATTAAATCTACAATAACATATTATATAAAAATCTAACAAAACTAGAGAAATCTGACGGTAATTGTGTTTATATAAAATTTTACATTATAAAGTACATACCAATTTATTAGGGCTGGTCTGGTGCGGTATGAATTGTGCATTCAAAGTTATATAATTTTAAAGAAAATATTTTATCAACAGGCCATAATATTGTTTCACATCAATAAATTCCAGCGCCTCTCTAACAACTGTTCACGAACTTTACTTATGATCACACAGCTTTACTTTAGAAGGACGATAATGTCAAACTTTGAATGTGATATTTTGAGCCTTTACTGAATTCCTAATTATTTAGTCACGAGACTCCTCGGCTGGTCTCCAAAACTATACTCGCACGCCATGACCACACTGGTCAGGCTCTAAAAACGCTCTGGCTATTTCCGCCAAAGATCTGTATTACATACGCTTATCCGACAATAATAAAGTAGCAACCTTTCCAGTCCTTGCATTCTTGCGCCACACTGACTGTTTTTTACAATGCTCTGGCCGACAATAATATTAAAGAAAAATTATTAAATAAAACGTACATTACACATTAGTAATATATATATATATATATATATATATATATATATATATATATATATATATATATATATTGTAATATATAAAAATGAAGTAATAATAATTGAAAATATTTTGCCCCACGTTGAAGTCGTAAATGTCATAAACAACAAAACAATTATTTAATTAACTGGACCTAATTAAAATTTTGCCACTCGTTAGCACGCCATAAATGTAATATACAAAATGAACTAATTACTTAAATTGGACTAATCATTGAAATTATTGAATAAAAGGAGCATGAGAATAATTACATTGATTAAATTCACTTAAACAATTGGTTTATTATGCACAGTTATTTATTTTATAAACCAAATTACTTGTTGAAACATTACATCAATTTTTATACAAAATGTCCTTTCCTCTTATCTCAGGGTCTTGATTGGGCCTTTTTAAATAAAGAACAATTAAAATTTTTACAATTCTCTATTAGCAAATAATTTTATTAACTCTCAAAATTTAATCCAAATAAAACGAAATTATTTAACGCTTACAAATCTGAATTTTTAAATGTTTCTCTTTACTTACTGTTGTACCAGTACGAGGGAAATTTTTCACTTTTCACCTTGAACATTTTAACAGGCCATGTATCACTGAATTTACTTTGCTTCACTTTTACCGAACTCCGGCCGATTGACCATCGGACACAATTGTTCCGAAACCTTTGTCTCACCTATATCCGCCGTCTTTACTTCGAGAGCTCCTCGATATCGCAGGATTGACGCTCTCGTCTCTAATCTCCGACCGAATTAAATATTGTTCTGTCCTCTACTGATATACTTCACCAACTGCCAAACTCAATTACTCTGAATTCGACAATGTCCTGTGACTGACCAACAAATTTCTACTCCTTCTGCATACATCACGGTTTCGTGGCTGACTGCCGCTCCGCAGACTTACGCGCACTCCAACTACAATGTCCTGCCTGTTCAGTATTCTCGACCACTATTGTGTCTGTGTGTTCGCCGATAACAATTCAGTTCAATAATCTCTAATTATTAATTCATTTAATTGCCCTATTATCATTACAATATATACAAATTAATGTATGTCAGTGTGTTCCTTATACGTTCTTAATTCATTCATCAGATTGACGTGAAACTTTGAGTTGTGCGCACACCAGCGACGGTTTCTGTCAGCCTCTAAAACGTTTAGGAAACTCGTCAGGGGTAAACGGCGGTGGAATTTTGAAACATACGAAAACGGCCGATATTAACGCCGATGAGATTAATAGTTTCTCTCCAGATGCTATCAATGTTTAATTTCAACCCCTTACAGCGTGGGGGAGGAGGGCAGGACTACTAAAGGTGGGGGTGGAGGTGCGTTTCATAAAAATAACGCCAAACAACCCAGATTAGTGTAAAATCCAGGGTTATAGAAGTCAGTGAGTTTAATTCTGACATTGACTTTGTCAGTTAAGTTCAGTCCCTAAGTGTTGGGATAGGGGAGGAAGTGGGTGAAAGGCCATTACAGGAATTTAATGAGTAAACAACCGAGAAAGGGGTCGAATCTGGAGTTATGGAAGTCATTGAGTTTAATTCTGACATTTATTATACTGGTTAAGTAGTAGTTCAGTCCCTAGGAGTGGGGGATGCAGAGTATGAAACAATCTTAGACGCGTAGAGCAATTCCTACCAAACTTTATTCACGTATTACTTACGATCCACGAACAAATAACTCTATAGGTGGGGATTGATCGAATGGTTTTTAAAAAACATTCCTAAATGGCCATTATTAGCGTCGAATAAAACGTTTTCTGAGTCGCTGAATTTAATAGTTTTATTGAAGATGCTTTAATTGTCTAATTTCATCTCCAGAAGATAAGGGAGAAAAACACCCTTACCGCACATATGGTGTGGAAGGGATTTATTTAAAAATAATGCAAAAAAGACCGAGATTAATGACGATTTCTGGTTTATTGGAGTCGCTGAGTCTAATTCTCGCATTAAGCATGGCGGTTAAGGAAAGTTTATATTCCTCGACTTGGAGGTGGACCTGGTTCGACAAAATGCTTCTGACCCTCTTAAGTTACTGTTTTTCTTTATGTTCTTAGGGTACTATATGATGTTTCTATTTTGTTACAGGTTGTTTATCTTACTTCTTTAAAGTATCAGGAGTATTTATGGACTGAATTAAGTTAGCGAGTATTTTTCACTCTTTTTTATTCGGCTTGTATTAGACAGTCATATTTTATATATTAGGAGAATTCCCGAGTTAAAGAACCTCAGACATCATACTGGTTTATTTGAAGTTATCTGCCGATGGATTAAGTCGGGAAGGGGGACGTAAATAAGTAAATGTTCCAAACAGCACGCTATTGATGCTGGTTAAATGAAATGTGTACCAAGAGAGGTTAGCGACAAATCAATTCCCTCTCCGAGCTTATTTAAATAAATACCCGGGCAACGTGGCCCTCTCAGGTAGTAAACCTGATAAAATTAATTAGAAATATGTAATTACTATCGTAAAAGAAATGTATATAAAACAGCTTGAATATTTCATTTTCTGGATAAGCATATTATCTTTTCTCGGTATTAGAACGTGACTGCATTGTCACTAACTTCTAACAGACAGTTGTGCCAAATAGAATTAGCATTTGAGTCGGTGAAGTAAGATTGTTTGGTTCTATGCTGTTTATATGGAGGGTTACGGAACGATTTAGCGACGTGTGAAGGGCCTTTATCTCAGTAACAGATGTGAGTCTGACTGATATTCGAATAGATGAATCGTGGAATTTGAGTTTATTACGTTGTGGGTGAAGCAGCAGATTCACTTTACAAGACCTCAAAAATCTAAAAACAGAATCATACTCCAGTCTATTTGTAGTACAATTGAAACAACGTGTTCGTTTCGCCACATGTCCCTTTGAGTCGTGCCAGAGAAACCGTCACCCATGCGAGCGCCACGAGCGGTGAGGCATATGACGAGCACACCTTCATTACTGTGGTCGCCTCGCACGGCAGATGGATCTACAGCTCAAAAAATATCGAGCCAGCTATTTGGAAGTAGTGAAGTCAGGGCACTTATGACTGATTCAGGTAATTCCCACAGGAACAGTCTATTTACCACTGTGATCAAAAAGTAAGGTGAAATGGTCATAAAAAACTCCCGGCTATTAGGAAGGCAGGTAATTTTTTTTCTAGGTTGGTAGGACTGTCTATAATGTTTACCAAGCGTTTGTTTGTTAAAAGGTTTAATTATCTCCGAGTTACACTTGTTTTTGTAAACAACCAAAAGTGAATTTTTCGATTTTTGCAATTAGTGAATTTGTTGAGCAAAGAACTTGCATCAAATTTTGTTTGCGGAACGAATATTCTTGTGCGGACACGTTGAAAACGTTGCGGAAGGCCGTTGGTGATCAAACTATGGCACAAAAAAACGTTTATAAGTGGTGCAACGAGTTCAAAGGGGGCCGGGAACGCGTTGAGGCCGAACCGCACTCTGACGACCATCAACGTCTACCGTCTACCGTCACGTCCAAAAAATCAAAGATTTGGTGCTTGAAAATTGTCGATGGACAATTAGAGATCTCGCTGATAGTGTTGGAATATCATTTGGCTCAGCCCAAACCATTTTGAAGAATGTTTTGTGTCTCAAACGTGTCAAGTCTTGATTGGTGCCAAAATCGCTCAATTTTTTGGAAAAAAAAGCGTCGCGTTGATGTGTGAGAAGCTTTGCTGTTTGACTATCAGGACTACTTGAAATACATCATTACTGGAGACGAGACTTGGATTTACGCATACGTCCCTGAAACCACTGACCAATCCAGCGAATATCGTGCAAAAGGTGAAGCAAGACTGAAAAGACCACGGCAGAGTCAAGGTCATGTTGACAGTTTTCTTTGATTATCGTGGTGTGGTGCACTATGAATTCCTTCCGCCGGGCCAAACTGTCATCAAAGAATATTATTTGAGCGTTATGCGTGAAGCTATTCGTCTGAAACGGCCGGAATTATGGGCGAACAACTCTTGGTTCCTTCATCACGATCATGCACTATGTCATACTGCGTTGGTTCTTCGCGACTTTTTTGCTAAAAACTCGACTCATATCGTTCCGCAACCACCGTATTCGCCTGATTTGGCTCCGTGCGACTTCTGGCTATTCAGCAAACTCTAAAGGCCAATGCGGGGACGCCGTTTTGACACGATTGAGAAGATAAAAACTGAATTGAAGAAAGTCTTGAAGGTTATACCGGAAAAAGGCTATTCCGACCGTTTCGAGGACTGGAAAAAGCGTTGGAAAAAGTGCGTTTTATCGGACGGGGATTACTTTGAAGGGGATGAAATTGATTTGGAAGAATAAATAAAGAATTTATATTTTATAAATAAATTCACCTTACTTTTTGTTCACAGTGTTTTTTTTAGCAACAGGATTGGTGTTGTAGCATGGATTCCTTGCAAAAACAGGCACCCGACTGTCAAAATCATCGCGATTATTACTTACCGTATCCTTTCCTAGAAACACTGCAGAAAGTGACCAATAAAGACGTAATTGACATAATGAATGATTTCAATGCAAATATCGTCTAACAAGAAGAGCGGATTACGTGACAAACGATGAAGGTAACAGTTTACTTTCGGTTCACACAACACAGACTCCAACCCCACACATTGATTTCCCCGAATAATCAGCCCGGTAACCAGAAAGACTAAGTTGTCTGTAGTTAATGGCGGAGTCGTGCGCTAACTGCCAAAACGTTCCCGGTCCAGAATATTGTTTTGTTTATGATGAGCGAGTAGCCAGGATTAAGTCAAGCATATAAGAAGACTGTGTAACCAAACAAGTTTCAAATTCTTATGCCACTGAAGCCCACTTAGATTCATTGATCGGAATCTTTATTGCTCACTCCAGATTCTTTGCCACGCAACATTGTCGCTCTAGCAATCTGAGTTTTGAGACTCAATTTCTCAGTCCATCAACATGTGCTTAATGGCACTGGAGTTCTCTGGGATATCAATCGCCATTTTTTGTACTCTACAAAAAACGGGCTTCGAAAAAAACTGCGGCGGATTCGTAAATGGTCAAAGATGGGAATAAACACGGCTGTCTCCTTTTAGACACACTTAAAATGTAGGACTGAATCGGGTTCCAAAAATTTTTGGGTATGATACCGGTAGATTTCGAGTAAGTTCTGGAAATGGTTGGGCCTCATACTTCCAATCCAAAAGACTTGCATTTGGCAGTTACTTTTCGCTACCAACAGGCTAGCAATCAGCATCCGTTTTCTTGACTGTGGGGATTCATTTACAAGTCATCAATATACCTTCAGGGTTTCCAAGCAGAATATAGGCCCTCTCACACCAGTTTCGGGACTGCGGGACGTAAAAGGTGCGGGACGTGTTTTCAATGCGGGATATGGGCATATTCAGACCTGCACGAACTTTCCCGCCACTCGCTGTGTCCCAGTGAAGGTTCACAGCTTGCATGGTATTTCCCGCGTCCCGCACGTGCCTGCAGCGCGCTTGCCCTATTAAGTCGCCAAAGAACGTCGTTTTAATGTAATACATTGTACTACCTGTTTCCTTATATTATTGAAGATAATGGGTTAAAGGAATTGATAACATATATGTGCGATATAAATATTTATTATGCTCTTACACAATTAAAAATGCAAGTGATTTTGAAACAATCTCAGGGCGTGATTAAAAACTTAATTTCAGGGTTGATAATTTACAATTTAGTTTTTAAAGGAGATCCAATAAAGGCTCTGTCTCTCTCCCAGGCCAGCTGTGCAAAACAAAATGTGACCCTCACAAAATCGCGCTTGATTCGCAAATACGAATTTATCTCCTACCCCGGATTTGTGAATATGGCACCGGTGATGCCTCGTAGTTGCTGCGGGCAGAGTTCCACACTTTGGCTGCTGACTCGTGCGAAAAACCTCGCACGCTCGTATCTATGACTTGATGGATGGGTCGCAGATTTTTTTTTAGGGTATCAGGCTACATGAGGGTAATCCACGTTCTAAACTCCCCTTTAATAGCATAGGATGGGATTCGAAAGGGGGGATGCAGAAGGGTAAAGGAAGGTAGCCAAGGGTTAACTAGGGCCCCCGGGCTATAGTTTAAGGGTCCTACCCGGCATTTGCCTAAAAGTAATGCAGGGAAAACCATAGAAATACCTGCATCAGGTAGGTCGGGCATTGGGTACTTGTCCCACGCCCTTTCGATAGCGGGAGAGGAGTTTGCTGTGGGGATGCAGCATTCCCTTCTCCGTGCCTCGACCAGTTTAGGAGGCAGCTGGCTGACTATTCCAATGGGAATAGCGGACAACTCTTACCGTATGCCCAAGGTCTTTGACCCCGGAACATACACCCCTCAGAACAGGCCGAGCCCAAAATAACTGTCCCCATGACCAGGGAAATTCCCACTCACCAAGCCCTCCTACGTCCAATGCAACGTCTGAGAGTAAAGGCGTGCGCTACAACATATACCTCACAGCAATTGCAACTCGTTCTTTTGGAGATATTGGTTCACGGTAGTTCGTGTATTGCCGTTTAATGTCATTCTTAATTGATTTGCAAATTTCATCAATACAATCAGGTGTCATTCGGAAATAAATATAAAATCTTGCAACTTCTCTACGTAGGTCTGGCATTAAGATGTGATATTCAAGTTTAGAATTAATTTCGTGAATCGATATTTTCTTCTTCTTAAATATATATACATAATTACGAAACAGGGTGCAGCGGGGTAAATAATTGCCTTATGTCTTATTATTCTAATAACTTAGTTAACTTGTTTTTCGTCTTTGGCTGGAGCTAGTAAAATTAGAGCCTCTTCATTTAAATACATTATTGAACACGTTATCTTAACATGAATTAAAAATCTTTTTTCAAAATTTTTAAAAATACTTTTAAGTGAAACTGCTGTGTTTCCCAGAAGGCGTCTAGAAAATGAATTCCCGTTCCCGCAATGGTGTGGATGGCCGTACGTTAAGCTATACTGTACCTGCAACGGGATTCCCGCCGCACTTGTGTGAGAGGGCCTTATATCCGATTTCTTCTCTGAAGTTTGAGAGGCCACCATTGCTCTGAAGACGTACATAACGGTTAGTGAGAAAATAAATCAGACGTCATATATTGGGTTTCAAGATCTTCAATTAATTTCAAGGTGGAATCGGTAGTCCATATTGTTGTCAAGAAAACGAAGAAGAGTGGGAGAGACGGACGGGATTCAAAACCCCTGCGAAATACTAACCCGCAAACGCGAGATTCACTGACTCAAATGTCGCTTGGACTCACAGACGCAGCTCGGACTCAGTTCCACGACAGTCGGCAACAATGAATCCAAGTGCGTACTAGGAGCGGCAATGAAGAAAATTCCACATAGATAACTAGAGAAAAAATTCTAAAAGTCTAACGAAAAGCATCAAAATCACGCGGCACAAAGGGAAACAATTAAATAAGACATTCAAAATTCGAACAAATTTAGGTTGAAAAAAAATATAAAGTAAGTGATTTTTCTGAAAACTGCTTTCGTCAGGTGTAGGCATGACGTTAAACAAGCAATTTAATTACATCCCATTATATCAGTTTTTAATTCTCAAATAGCAGAACATTAAATAGAACAATACAAACAGACGTACGTATTATACAGTGTGAAATGTTTTAGGTTAGTTAAATTCTTTTTTTATTGCATAACTAGCTGGTTATTCATTTATATAAGCCATAAAAAGTAATTAATTCCACATTAATCTATTAGTCAATAAGTGATTTAACTTACCTATGCTGATAGAATCCTAAATTCATCGGAAGCCATTAGTACCTTTAAAGAAGCATAAATACTCCTGATACAAAATATTAACAAAAATACTCCAGTACCTTAAGAGATACTACCTTAAAAAAATACAACCAGTACTTAAAGAGAGTCATAGATACTCCCAGTATCTTAAGAGAGAGAGAAAAGTAGGGACACAAAAATAATCTCGCTACTCTAAAAGTGTCAAAAATACTCCATCTAATTTAAAATGCAACTCCTTTCACACACATCTCTATAGGCGATAGCGGTTCTTTACCGATCCAGTGTCTGTCCCGTAAAGCGAGTATTATCTGTACAAAGCCTGATACAATTCGCAAGTTTTTAATATTGTACGCGGAACATTGTTTTCTCTTCCCACCCCCACTCCTATGCGCATAATTTACAACTTATCAGACATTTAGAATGCCATTATTAAACTCAGCGACTTCCATAACACCGGATTCAACACCGATGTCTGTTGTTTTCACATTATCTTTATATAACAACCTGCACCCCTATCCCTACATGTGCTCCCGTACCATGCCCAAAGGCGTTGAAATTATACTCAAAAACATCGGGTGGATCACAACCAATGTCATTGACCCCGAACAATATATCGGACGATTGAGCATGTTTGAAAATTTCCACCCCCGTACAATCCTGTCCCTGGTAGTGGTAGACGAGTCTTACATCCACAGTGTTTGTTTACGGTTCGAAAAAAAACACGTGTACGAAATTTGGTCAAATTTGCTCCACGGGTGAAGATTTGTATGCGGAACATGCACATATTCAAACCCACAAACAAACAGTTAATTTTATTGATTAGAAGATATTTAAAAATTAAATCATGGTTGTTATTTATTATATTGGTAAGAAGGAGTAACATGCCAAATTTTAGCAAAAACCGGGCAAAAGAAATTGAAAATGTATGATATTGACAATTTATTTTTTGCTAAGAAATTTAATTACATTATCAAAAATTGTGATTATCAGTTAAGAGCTTTGATGAAAAATTAATTCAATTATATATTGCTGCTGAATATTAAAATTTGAATTTCTGATGGCTTGGCGTTATCATTTGTTTGATGGAGTCACATCAATTAGCCAGTGCGAGCGTCACGTTCGTAAGCCAGGGAGTAACACGTCGAGTTCCTGCATCAGGATCTGCATGTGTAATTTCCCGAATTATTACGTTTTCAGTGAAGGCTATTTCCTCCGGAATCAAAGTGCTCTCCGATGTGCCAGGAGAAATGTTGAATTCCCTCGTAATGACGATGTTCTTTAAGTAACTTCAACGCTGATTACGTTTCTTGTACTTTCTGTCCAGCTCCTCTTCATATTAGTTACACGTTCCATAAAGTCCATAATACTTCTCTACTCACGAGATCCCTTCTAGTTTTCCCAAACTTGTACGTATCGTTACTTAAAGTAGCATTTTGAGTATGCTTCTTCAGTCTTTACATCCTTAAAAAGTACACACAGTCCAATATGATTAACGACGGTCTCAGTTAACGAAGTACGTAGTTAACGTCAAGGCTGTAAGAAGAAAAAATATATTGATTCACTACTCTCAATTATGTGAAACTGTATTCGTTCTAAAATCCGTCATTTTTTAATTCCCATAAGCAAAGGACAGAACTGCATCTATAAGTCATTTCAACCATGTATTATTTTAACAATTTAATTAACTCCCCGTTTCAGTTTTTTCCACCTATCCCTCGCTTCATTATGTGTAGTGATTATGTTGTCTACTCAATTTAAACGTGCTTACTATTTCTTTATAATTGGTTATATCCATAAATCGAATGGCCTGTTTTAATGATAACCATAGAAGGATAGAATTTCCAATTATAGAATTCAAAAAATTGTGAACTTAGTGGTTTTTATTTAATAGTGTGTTATTATTTAATATTTAATATTTACTTTATGGTGACGTGGGTGTTTAGATTGCCTATACTTCATTATAATATCGGAGGTTTGTTATTTGTATGCCTCAATTATGCAAAATTTTGAATTTTCTTTGATTATGGCAATGTCAAAATCGTTAATAGGTTGCTATTTCCCCTTTATTTTGTGAATATTATGCTTGGATGCGTGTCCTGATGATTTTAAAAATTAATATCATGAGCCTCTACTGAGGATAATGAATAAATTGTACCTTCAGGAGATATTGAATGCTTTGGATGGTCCTGTTAATAATGTGCTTTAAGTGCCGGGCCATCCCGTATTACTATACGATACAATTGCCTTTACATGCAGGTATTGATGAATTTGAAGTCTTACAAACAATTGTCCCCCAACTCCTCCTCTTACCCCAATTACAACCACACCATAGCAACAAAACTCCATCAACCCCTACCACTATGCCCCCTTCTTAAACTTTTCACCCCTCCCCAAATCAAAACCGCAATAAACGAACTAAAAAACAAAGCCTCCCCGGACATGACCAACTCACCAACCGCCATTTAAAACATCTACCAAAAAAAATATAATACTAATCACCTATACCTTCAATGCCATCCTCAGAACCACCTACTACCCAACCAAATGGAATCACACCACCATAATCATGTTATCGAAAACAAACAAGCCAAAATCCCACCCTGAAAATTACCGACCAATAAGTCTCCTTCCTAAAATTTCCAAACTATTAGAAAAATTACTTCTCACTCATTTAATCAACCAATTCTCCTTCCTAGTTCCCGACACACAATACGGTTTTCGCTCAAAACATTCCTGCTGTTATCAGTTATACTCCCTGTCCAACCTCATAAACAACTCCATCGAACAACGCAAATCTTGCATCACGACTTTTACAGACATTGAAAAAGCTTTCGACAAAATCCATCACCCTTCCCTTCTTACCAAAATCAATGATTACCTAAAAGACACCCACTATAGAATACTCCTCAACTACCTCTCCAACAGAACCTTCTCCATCAAATTAAATAATCACACCTCCCAACCCCACCCCATCGCTACAGGTGTCCCCCCAGGAAGAATCCTCCGCATCCTTGTGCTGTTTACGAACTGACGTGGGTAAATACTCTTTAGTAAATAGAACCCTAAGAGACCGGAGCTGAGACCAAGGTTCTACAAGGACCGTAGCGTCAAAGAGTCAGTCAGTCAGTCTAAGAGACCGGAATGATTTACCTGCAAGTCTACTAGCGACTTTTCCGAAAAATGCGAAATCATTTAGAGACAGAATTAGGAATATTGTTGAAGTTAAATATGTTGTAATGATCATTAAGTTAGGATTATTTAAAAGAATTAATAAATTATCAAAAGAAAGGTTAATTAAAAGAAAATATTATTAAAAATTATCATATAAAATAATTTGTTATTTTTATTCACTTGTGGCTTCCAAAATTAAAACAAATACAATAAAATTACGATCTCCTCTCTCAGGGTCACAACTGGGTTTGATAATTAACAGAAAAGTGATGTATAAACTGAATAACAATTCAAACATAAAATTTCACATAAAATAATATGACGATAAATGAAATGAAAGACAGCTAAATGTAAAGGAACTGAACGAAATCTGACCTTTCTAATTATCGCTTACAAGTTTATATACTCACGTATTGTCCGTCTGGTACCAGATTTTTCTTTTGTAGCTTCAACACTGCACTAAAACTGCAAATTTTTTACACTGATTCTAACTTCCTTGCAGATTTTACTCACACACGGTCGAAGTGCACGTCCTCAGCTATCAGGAACCTCGGTTGTTGTCTCCCCTTTCTGGTCAGCTAGCCTTTGCCGGACCCCTCAATGCGAAGATTGTTCAATTTGTGAAGCAAACTCCTGCTTCCATACAGGAACTCATTATTTGTAGTTTATGTTTGCAGACTTTACTTATTGTATGCAGAGTCCAAACTTTAACTACTTTCTTCTCGTCGTAGATTTTAGGCTTTTTGTTTCTCCTTGCTCGACCCAGGTTCAGTGCAGAACCTTACTGTTTTTATTTCTCTTTGTGGACCGAACTGCCACGTATCTCGGCGAAGACATTTTTCTGTTTCATCCTCTCTCGATCCAGGCTCCGTACTGACTGAATTTTCCCCGCGCGCGCATTCTCCATTTCGGCTTACAACAAAGGAAAATAACTCGCCGCAATTGTTGTCTTTGATAGCTCATACCACTACAATTCAAATTATACCTAATCAATTTAATGGCCTAATTAATTATTGCTACAATATGTTATCGTAAAATTTATTCTTATTTAGTATGAGTGAAAATATTTGAATTTTTAATGTTAATAAGAATCTTATTAATTTGATCTCCAAGTTATATGGCATTATTACAGTATAAAATGTACGTTGCCACCGGGCTCCACCTATTATGATGAAATGAATCTATCTATTTAATAATTTCAATAAATTTGAAAGTTTTCCCGAGGCTTTCTGTGAGAAACTAACACTTAACCGGTCGTGACGAAATTAGAAAAGATTAAAATGTAAAATTTACGTCTGTTTTGAAAATTAATAAGAAAAATAGCGAAATACAGACAGAAGAAGTGATGATATAAATACCACACAACGTTTCTGGAAACCTTGTTCCTTTCTTCAGGTGCTAAGAAAGCTAAAAAAACACAAGAGTCTGGAGCGACATTTCAGTTGACAAAACTCAAAAGCTTCGTTTGTATGTATTGGACTATTTTTCTTACTATTAAATTAGAAAAGACCTGAAGAAGGTCCTCATACGTACCAAAACGTGTTTTTTTTAAAAAAATAAATTAAATAAATAAAACCGTATCATATAAACTTCTGTATTGTAAATCTCGGAGAACGAAATTACATCACCAAATAGTAAATGAACTCAACTATTAAAAGTGTAGAAAGAGTACGGCAGTTTCAAAACTATTATTCCTTGTAAATTGTAGCTCATAATTATTCCGACACAAATCACGAAACTTTTCCTCACCAGTTTGTGACATCTGGGACGAGTTAGACAGAGATGGAAACTTATCCAGCCTGCTGGAATTCCACTTTGTCTATTTCGAGACCAGGTTTTATTAGCACGTCGTAGGTTGGTATTAGAACACATGTTTCGACTAATCTTGGGGCGATGCCAGGGAAACATGACGCGACATTATGACTGCACATCTTTATTCTTCGTCGAACACTTGCAGACTTTAAAATTCCTGTGCAAGTGTGCTCTGCTCGTTCAAACACGGCATTTCGCATTTCCCGCCACCGAAAATTATTCTGACGCATTATGTAAGCTACCGAGCTGTCGCAAAACGTAATAAATTACGTGAGATGACTGCGTATTCACCAAGAACCACATTCTCAGTCTATACAGTCTTTGTCCCATTGTTGTAGTTTACAAAGGGTAATCTACTTACTTTAAAGTTATTTAATTTATAAAAATACTAAATTAGCAAAATATAATATTGTTAGATTTTTATTTGAGTGATAATGATTGAGTGATTATTTGATCTGAGTGGTAAAATTACACGTTATTATTAAGCAAACATTAATAAATATTCTTAGTCAAACTTACTTTGATTTTTACGAGGGATAACTATGAATATATATATATATATATATATATATATATATATAATTTCAAGAATTTGTCGTACGTAATTCGTTTGAACACTTCAAATATTTTCTTGTCTTTCCGATGCCTTTCTTATGTAGTCATAGTCATTTCTTTTGCTTCTGAAAATACTGTCTACGTATAGGGTGTCATTCTCAAACGTCGGTGTTTTTTCTCAAAATTATGTCGACTACATTGCCTTTTCCAATTCCTTTCCAGTCCTGTGAGGTTCCAGTTTCCATCCTTCACACACATAAAACGTGTGGTTTACACCGTCCGTCTCTATGTAGTAGAACCGACTTTCCCGCCTTGTGCATTCTTTTTTAACCCTACTTAAATGGCCTTGGTTCGACTTCGTGCCTGTTTCAGCATACGACCGTGTCTGCAAGTCTCCAGACGAATATAAAATTCAGTTTCAATTATAAAAAGTTTTATATTAGACGCCAAAGTTTATTTACCCGGGACAGAAAAACTTTAAATGAATTTTTTTACGAAAGTGTTTAATTTTTTCGGAGGTGTCTCGCCAAGTGTAAAGAATCTAATAAAACTCCTTGGCTAGACAGCCCATGAAGGGCCTTGGCCTACAGAGACGGCTGCCAGACTGTCATCTTACATGACAACATTCTGGATTTAGGAGTGACACCTGGTCAGAGTGTCGATTCTCCCACAGCCTTAACCCCAGTTTTCTTGACCAGGACGACCACAGACATCCATGCTCATGCCGGGATTCGAATCCGGGACCTCTGTGATGCGAGGCAATGACGCTGGCCACTACACCACTGCAGGCCGACAAAGAATCTAATATAGTAACAATATTCATTTTTTCAAACTTAAATAGTGTTCGAAGATTCAATAAATCAAATAATTTGTTTTCTTTTACATAAAGGTAAAAAATAAAACCTCTTATGACGGCTTTTGTTACAATTTAAGCCTTTTGAGGTTTTACATAAACAAATAGTTTTCCAAATGTTTCGCATTTAATGTTACAACACGCTTCATATTTAAAGGCAACAATAATTTTACGTCAGTTGGAAAATTAAAAGAATGTGTCATCGATGATAATTTTACTTCTAAACATTTTTTCTCTTGGATAGTGGAATAGGAATCCCTGTCCGATAGCCTGGGAGGACGCCTTCTATCTCCAGTAAAAACTGCAGATATTTAGGAATAAGCATTAACGAGTAGCTCAACTGGGAGTAACACGTAAATAATGTTGTTTATAAATCTTAGAAAACCATTTATTTTATAACGAGAGTATTAAATAAAGTCAGTGGTAGATCACTTCAATTGACTTCCCTAGTTCACCCGGAGTACTGTAGACGCAACTTCACAGCGCAGCCACTATTGTACCAGCAGCGTTGCTGAAAACATTCGCGTCGTTTTGCTTGTATTCATCAGTTTGCGGTTATACCTAAAGTTTGCACTACTCATTTTTCTGATCCTGACGAAAATTTTCCAGCTTCAATAATTGAAGCTTTCATGCGAAAAACGCTTTATTGTAATCTGTTTTCCCCTTCTGGAAATACAGACACAAAAATCATATTGGGGTTCAGCTTTAAATAACTTATTTTTCTGGCATAGGATTTTTTAAAGAACAACAAAATGTGGTAGATTAAGCTACTTATTTACAAAGGTAATGCAAGTTTGAAAAATGCCCATGAATAGATAATGATGAGCGTAGAAGCTAGTTACATCGAACTATACATTATAGTGTATAAAATATCGTGCCGTCACTAGAAATGTCCTCGGCGACTGGAACCAGGAACTGTAGCACTTCTTGACGTCACCTTAGATTAATTAATTTCTATCTCACTGTTGGTATTTTATACTTTCACTTTGTTCGCATAATCAGTCTTTTGAGTCCAACTGTCCACCTATCAGAGCCAGCTGTCCACCGCACTGTCTTCAAATAACAAGTCTGCCTTCTTCACCAGCTACCAGCTCTCTCACTTAAAAGTTTTTCGGGGGAGTCACTTTGTCACGTTACAGATGTGAAAACGTAGATCAAATTTTAAAAGGAAATTGAGTCTCACTGATAGTGTTAAAGTAATCCTTGTAACATATATTGTAATGATCAATTAATTACTTATTAATTTGCCCCACGTTGTGGTAGCCATTTACGTAATAATCAAAAAAATGAACGTTTAAATAAAATGATTATTTTACTTTTACAAAAACAAACAATTTTATTTAACAAAAGATTAGTACAATTTAATAAAAAAAACTCTCAGGGTCTCAACTGGGTTTGATAACGGCAGAACATTTAAACATAATCAAAGAACACAAAATTTAGATTTAATTTAAAAAGAAATATTTATTCGACTAGACATAGACAAAATTAATTATCGACGAACTTATACTACAAGATGGATTTTAAATTTAAACAGTTTATTTTATCAACACTAAAGAACGATATCTGACATTATCTTTTAAGTCGGTTTACAAAAAAATTTACTGTTCTCTTGCTACTTACGGCTGCCCAGGATACTTTTACCTTTCGAACACCGTGGTGGGGTTTTCACAGCTTCTATTAAATTCACAGATCCTACTAAGTACTGTTGGTTTGAAAAAGAAAGTTTGTTATATCTCGACGACTTTACTCTGCTGTATCTCGATAAATTTATTCTGTTGTATCTCGATGAATTTATTCTGCTGTATCTCTACCTTACAACTTTACACAGCAATTTTTCGACAACTTTCTGTCCTTTCTGACCGCCGACATTAATGCCACCGTCATCTCAGCCAACGTACCATGACTCTGCTTAAACAATGTCTTAATCACATCCACCAGCTTCGGTGAGCGCTGAACAACTCCTCTCAAAAGCTTACCTCCTGCCTTATATCTTTTACTTTTTCCATTGTTCGAAAACTTCGTCGCAAATTCCAGTTGACAGATTCTTCCATTATCACAAGATTTATATTACGCAGCTGCAGTTCCGTAGTCAACAAATGGCTAACTACTCAGTCATGTCAAAGCCAACAATCGAGGCAGGACCCGCAATTACTTGGGTGGGGCTATTTGTCTTCTCCACCCCCACACGCACGTGCACGGTTTCGAATTATCAAGGCCACACAACCAGCACTTCCAAGACGAAGAAAAACTTAGACCTAAATAAACGCGTTACATAATGCCCCTCCAACAATCCAGACTATCAATCACAAACAATGCCTCACTTAACAGGCATTACAATATATTGTAATACTAATTAGAGGCCAGTAATGATTTTAATAATTGGATTGTTAGTGGTACCAATTCTTCAACGACGACAATGGGTCGGCGGCCTTTGTCGTGGGCTACGAGCGCTTTCTGTAACGGTAGTCTGTCTGATATTGTAGTCGGGAGAGCAAGTCAAAATTTGAGAGAACGAACAACGTGACCCGAGTGTAAATCCAACCAAAAAAGTTACAAGTTTTGGAATACAAGTATAAAGTTTGGACAGTGAGAGACTTGGTAAAAAACTGCATAGAGTAATCAAATATTTAGCGCCACATTAAGATTCCTACGCGTACTGAGATAATCATTTTCCATATAAAGACAATGTGTAACAATATGTCTGACTAATGATCCGGAAGTGCAAAAGATCCAGTTTCCGGAGGAAAATTCAATAACTACGACCGTGTGTTTGACAATCAAGTGTAGAGTCAATGATTCATAGCCTTTTTAGTGTAAATTGTGTTCCCGAGCCCAGGAACCTAAGTCTGGTACCAGCCGAACATTTTGTAAGTAGAAACAAAGTTAATTAAGTTTGTAAACGATAGTT
The DNA here is from genome assembly GCA_037074705.1 of Zhengitettix transpicula. NCBI lineage: Eukaryota > Metazoa > Arthropoda > Insecta > Orthoptera > Tetrigidae > Zhengitettix > Zhengitettix transpicula. The sequence continues at coordinate 177,991,720 of CM073591.1, read as the reverse complement.
AAAGGTATTCGTCAGATTTCGTTCGTATCTTTTTGGTTTTGTTTGTTAATTTCTTAATTTATAAATTCTATGATTGTAACGTAAATACAAAAGTTGTTCTTTACTTATCAAATAGTTAACATAAATTATAATCGTTTCACCAACTTTATTACAGGGCCGCGTAAAGATCGGTAGAAAATATTTTGGGCATGTGCACTACGCAGAGTTGGCCGAGCTCATCGCAATACTTCGCGCAGTTCCCAGGCGCCTACTATACGGTACTGTCTACTGGGACCCATACTGTGGATGTCACGTAAATGCTCTGCAAAAATTGCCATACGGAGCAGAAAAGTTTGTGAAAAACGGTAATATAAAAATTAATTGGTATTCGTTAAAGGTCCGGAGAGAGAGGGCGCGACTGTTCGCGATTTTAAAAGCATTTTGCGGAGGGAAATAAACAACTCATTACTAGGCCGACCTTCAGCGGAAGAAATGAAAAACGTGGTAGGAAACAAAAATCAGACATTGGTAAATTTTCTTGAAATAGTTTACCTTTGTCACTATTAGAGACGTACCCTACAATTGTAAATAATTTTATAAGAAAACAAACCAATTAATTCATCGACAGATAATGAAACAAATCTTTAAATTTAGTATTTATTTTAATTCATTATTATATGTAACGATGCCACTGGGACAGTCCAAAGCAGTTGGACTAAATAAATAAACAATGCAGCTATATTAACAGTTGGTTACTTGCGAGTTAAATTGTTAGCAATTAATAAATTGTCAGAAATTCACAAATAGCTGTTTTTTTATGAGTTACAGAGTTTTGGAAGACAGATTTAGCAATTTAATGCTATTTATTATGCTTATTTTATGCTAAGTGCTAAGTATTGCCTGGAGTAGGAATTTATTCGACACTAACCACTTGGTAATCATTTCATTTAACCAGCATCAATAGCGCCTTTGTTTGGAACGTCATTGATATCCATAACCATTGATTTGACACCGATCTGGATTGTCTCGCGTTATTTTTATGTAACGTAACTCCACCAGATAGTGCTGCTGTCTTTCCATGCTGTAGAGAGTTGAAATTATACACTAAAACATCTTAAGAAAAAACTTCTGATCTCATCGACGCCTAAAACTAATTATTCGACGCTAAAAACAGTCGTATTAGAATGTTTTAAAATTCCTCCCCCACTTTTAGGGGCTGAACTACGACTTAACTGACATAATGAATGTCATTGACTTCTATAACCCTTTATTTGACACCAATATCGGTTATTTCTCGTTATATTTCTTTCAGACCTCTCTTATTGGCGCTTTAAGGCGTTGAAAACATACACTAGAATCATCTGGATAGAAACTATTAATCACATCGACCCCTAAAAGTAGTTAATTGACGCTAATATCGGCCGTTTTAGCATGTTTTTCCATTACACCCCGTTGTGCACAACTTACCAAAGTTTCACCGCAGTCGGACGAATGGTTTAGGAGCGTATAGGGGGGACACACACAGACACTGATTTTATATATTGTAACATGATTGTTGCGAGGTACGGTCGAGCGCCCTTGGCGGGGGTGACTGCAGGGGTGGTGTTTATGCAGGTGCCGGAAATGCGATGTTGTTTTAGGCCAGCCCAGGGCAGAAGCGTAATGGTCAGTTCCAGGCTGGACTCGACCGAAGATGGACGTGCTCCAAATAATTGATAAACCACGCCCTAAAAGTGACCTACGTCTCGTGTTCGATTAAATAAAATTATGAAAGATTAAAAAAGTGTTTTGGTGATTTTATCCCAAAAATTACCTGGCGCCCAAACATGAATAAAAAACGAAAAAATGCAAGAAGGGTAGCGGAGCGGCTACAATATATATTTATATATATATATATATATATATATATATATATTGTAATACCAATTAAACAGCTATTAATTGTTTTTAATATAATTGAATTGTTGGCGGTACGGGTGCTTAAAGACGACAATCGCAGCGGGTCTTTGTTTGTTAACAATGGAGACTGGAGACCGCGCGCTTAGAGAACTCAGTTGCGTCGAGCCTGGGTCGGGAAAGGATACATAAAAGAGTCTGCGAGATATACAACACAGTAAAGTTTGCTAATCTAAAAGCATGAATAGGGCTATCCAGGAAGTCCAACGGCGAGATATAATAGTTTATATAAAATGCAAGTAAACAGTTTGACGGAGAGACTCATAAAATCGCAATCTAGAAGCAGAAGTTTTGCTTCACAAACTGAACTTATTTTCGCATAGATAGACTTCAAGGAGACCTACGTCCGAGGGGTGACTAAGGGGCGGCTAATCTAGGTTCAGGGATAGCAGAGATCGAGAGTAACGACCGCGTGTGTTCAAAATCTAAAGTGTAGAATCAGTGAATAATAGCCTGTTTAATGGGTGTTGACTTCAAGCTACAAGAGTCCGAACTGGTACCAGAAGCACTGTCGTTATTATTAATAACTGTAAACGATAATTAAAGGGTATAGTCAGATTTCGTTAGCGTTTTTCTTTTCATTAGTTTTCTTTAATTTCTTGTATTTAATATTGTATTCCATTAACTTCAATGAGTTTGGATTGTTAATGTTTTAATTCATTAGATTGTATTTGTTCTTACTATCAAACCCAGTGATGACTCTGAGATAAAGAGAAATTCGACGTAGTTGATTGTAAAAATATAAAGCTATATTTTCATAGAACGCCACGAATTAATAAAATAAAATTGAAATATTTGTTTGTTAAATTGATGGAATTCGACGTGCAAACAGGGCATATAATGTGTAATTATCAACAATAAATTTTTAAATCATAATAATGTTGTTTATTATTCCTATTTAATTAAGACCACATTTTTAAATCATTACATAAATTGGCGTCTTCAACGTGTGGCTAACTATCATTCAAATTTTAATTATTTTTGTTTGTTTAAGAATTTATTTTAATTAAAGAATTTTTAATTATTACATAAATGGCCCAACAACGTGGGGCCAATTTAATTAATCCCCCTTTTTTTAATTATTAAGAAATGAGAAACGCAAGTGACCATTCGAATTGGAAAATTGAGAAGAACGCAGATACTCTGTAATGCCAGGAACTATTTTCTTTCGTATTCAATAATTGTCAAATAATCTCTCCGTACCAAACGCGTATTACCTGATGAATTGAGAAACATGTGTTAAACTTTTCTAATAGATAACGTAACACGGGGCCTAATGGTTTTCTCTTATTTTAAATCTAAAATACATATTAATCTTGCATTAGATTTTTTCAGGCAGTTAATAAGAATCAAATGTACAAGTATTTGGTCACTCCATTGTCTCTCGAAGAAGACGGAATCAAACACGAAGAAAAAGAGATTCAATTAAAAATACCGAACAATAAAGGATTAAAAACGTAGAGGTGAGGACCGAGTTACAAGGTTACGAAATTGTTTTACTGCAGATTCAACCATCTGAGGTGGATATGGCACCCTTTATATATATATATATATATATATATATATTTGTAATATTCAAATTTATAATATAAACAAAGCCACAACGTTGCAGCGCCAACTAATGTAATATTCTAATTGGAAAAACGGTGTGGTGCAAATTATTAATTAATTAATTTATTTATTGTGATTAAATTATGACTTGGTAAATGAAATAACTTAATCAATTAAATTTTAAGTAGAAAAACATTTATTACCATTTATAATTAATTAGAATCTATACAAAAAAAACTATTACATTGATGCCACAGCTGATTGAAATTCTTTAAACATTCAGGGTAGCTTATCGGGCCTTTAACAGTTATAGTAACTCGCAATTATATAAGCAAATTAAAGAAAAACAAAATATTGAATTAAATTTACATGAGTAATATTGACATAAGAAAAATCAATATAAATATGAAGAAATTAGACGAAATCTTAAGAAATATAACGGTACGCAATTTTATACTAGGTTTACAATGAAAATTTCGTACATACCAAACATCAGGGCAGTTCTCATATAACACTAATTATTTACTTCAGCAATAATATAGAGGATTTTAATTAACACTTTACACACAACCTACGGTAGCACAACAAACAAAATTTTCACGTATCCATAGACAATGAAGTCTTACAGAATGTTTTAGCAGATAAACCGATCAGTTTTAAATCGCCGCTGAGTTATATCTCTTTCATCAACATATAACAACTTTTCAAAACCATATTCCATAACTTTACTTTTACTTTGCCATGTTTCTGGTCAAACTGACTATGCGTCTCTAATGTTCCTTCTACAAACTTTTCGTTCAAGATCTATCCGCCAAGTATTGGAGTCTAAATTCAGCCTAGTTTGAAGCCCACTTGGAAAAACTCTTTATCGTTCTCTACATTACCCAGCGCAGACTCAACTTTACTGTCTCAGTTCATGTCGCAGACTGAATTTTAATGTTTCAGTTCCTATCTCCGATTGCACTTTATATTTCAGTTTCTATTACCGACTGACTGAACTCTGGTCAAAGGTTTTCCACATCACACATTGCCGACAATAATACGTCTGAAAACTCCACATTCTTATGCAACGCTGACAGTTGCCAACAATACCTGGGCCATAATATTACGTGGACAATACAAATATTCAAGAAATTATAAAAAATCCTTTGATTATACACACTGGTGGTCACAACTATATATACAAATTAGAAGCGAAGATTCAGCCCGAAGATGAGATTTTCGGTTGGGAACGCAAGACTCGCGTACCACTCATTTAATTTTTTTTAATGAATGAAGAATCTCCAGTTTGGTTTTTGCATTTAGTTGAACCCCTAGATACTTTATTGATGAGTCCTTTGGATTTCATGATATTTCATTATTGTGTTGTCGAAGTGTCGGTAGTTGAGTGTAAACTTCTTTGCTTGGGATTTAGTAATGTTGATTTTTATTTTCCACTTTTCATACGAATCGCACGTTACATTAAATGCATTTTGAAGATGTTCAATTATAGTTTCTATGACGGCGCTCTGTGCTATTAACTTGGTGTCGTCGGCAAATCAAGCTCTAGCGTTGAGTCGTTAATAGTGGGAACAATTTCATTAAAGTAATTATATAATCCATCCGAAGCATTTGTAGGTTAATGAGACTTTTTATAAAAATTGTAATATTTCTTTGCAAATATTTAACAAACCCAAAATCAAAATGAAGTAAAGTAAAACAACGAAGTTTGATCAATGTATTTTCAATAGAGTTATAGATGGATCGAAACAGAAAATTAATGTTTCCTTGGTCGCGAATGGGGAGACCTTCTGGTACAGAAAGAGACCACTCTGGGGAATTACATATACATGAATACATACAACGGTAAGCCTATATGCACATGAAGGTTAAAGTAACCTGTAACATAGTTTAAATGATATTAAAGGAAAGTGATAGAAACGTAAAATACTTCGAGAATCGTAGATTTTGAATGCAAATTTTATCTTGAAAATTGAAGTACTTTCTCCCTGAATCCGGCAGTCCTATCGTGGTTGGAAAAACTGGGTGTTCTGATGACTCTGAGAGCTATTCTGTCTTCAGCTTGTTTGTCACTGGTGATGCCTCCAAGAAAGAAAAACAGCTGGCCAGTGGTCTTTAAGATTGGATATTGGCTATTTAACTCACATCCGAACTCGGTAAATGAATCTGTAATTACAGTAAGTGAAAATCCGACCAACCTCCTAAACATGCCAAGGCATGGCGAGGGGTAAGCTGCGTCCCCACAGCAAACTCCTCTCCCGTCATCGGAAGGGCGTGGGACAAGTACCAAATGCCCGACCTACCCTATGCAGGTTTTTCTAGGGTTTTCCCTGCATTTCTTTAGGCGAATGCCGGGTAGGATCCTTAAACCATAGCCCGGGGGCCCTAGTTAACCCTTGGCTAACTTCCACTACCCTTCCGCATCCCCCCTTTCAAATCCCTTCCTATGCTATTAAAGGGGAGTTGCCCATAGTGGATTACCCTCATGTAGCCTGTTGCCCTAAAAAAAAAACGACCAACCGGAAAGTAAAGCCTGCGAGGGATTTGCTCTCGCAGGCAGAACCTTTTAGGAGAGATAAGAAGGGGCTACCTTTGGGTATGCCTTTTCCTCTCCGTTTTTGAACTAAGGTTCCCACATGACGAGGCACCTCGACCTGTTTTGAGAGGTGTATGTTCCGGGGTCGCGGAAAGAGTAAGAGTTGTTCGCTATTCCCATTGGAATAGTCGGCCAGCTGCCTCCTAAACTGGTCGAGGCACGGAGAAGGGAATGCTGCGTCCCCACAGCAAACTCCTCTCCCGCTATCGGAAGGGCGTGGGACAAGTACCCAATGCCCGACCTACCTGCTGCAGGTTTTTCTAGGGTTTTCCGTGCATTTCTTTAGGCGAATGGCAGGTAGGATCCTTAAAATATAGCCCGGGGGCCCTAGTTAACCCTTGGCTACCTTCCTCTACCCTTCCGCATCACCCCTTTCAAACCCCTTGTTATGCTATTAAAGGGGAGTTGCCCAATGTGGATCACCCTCATGTATACTGTTGCCCTAAAAAAAAAATACGACGTACCTGGTGCTGGTTTTTCTAGGGATTTCCCTGCATTACTTTTAGGCGAATGCCCTTGGCTACCTTCCGCTACCCTTCCGCATCACCCCTTTCAAACCCCTTGTTATGCTATTAAAGGGGAGTTGCCCAACGTGGACTACCTTCATGTAGCCTGTTGCCCCCCAAAAAAAAATGGAAAAAAAAGGAACACTAAATTGCTCTAAAAATAATCCAAAACAATTACGAAGTTGGATATTCCACTAAAATATATGTTTGCTGTCAGTGAATTTCTACTTCGGTAAATAACAAAGACGATTCCAAAGAATATGGAAAACCTAGATTACAAACAAAGATCGAGAATTTCTTACCGCATACTTACAAGACTTGGCTACAAGTTAACTGAGATTTTTTATTCAGTAGTACCTACATATTTACACTTATATACTTGGGAAAGTCTGAAATGAAAAGATCAACATTCTGGGACTGAAACAACGTGGAATACAAGTGGACAGTTATAGTTGTCAAATGGAGTTTCAGTAAGCTCCTGAGGAAAAGTAAAGATGTTATTCATTCTAAGGGAGTAACATTATTGCTCTCAAAGTGAGCAGGAAAATTTTTGATGGAGTTTGACGCTCTATAAGAAACAGTAGTTTATTGCCAGGTCAGATTAATACGCAAAATTATAATTCTAAAAACGAACATGCACCAATTAAGGATACAATAGAAGTAGCAAAGGATTATTTCTGCAATGGTTTTTCATGATACGCAAGATGCGATTTGCTCGAGGGGCATATTGATGGTTGAGGACGTTGTCATGTAGATTTATTATTTTGCCTTATTATTTCGGTCTGTAAGGCACGCCCGTGAGAAATTTTTCTTTTTTCGGCGAGGATGTGCGATTATCTGGCCGACTAAAAGGCGTACTAATATATTAGCAAAGGAATTCGGGGACGTTGAATTGCTGATGAAATTTTTCAAAATGTGGAATATAAGGAAATGAGATAAATGGACAGGAATAATTTAGAATATAATGTCGAACAAACTTTTACGTGAATAAGACGAGATCGAGGAACGAAATCATTGGCGTACATATCTGACATAACTAAGTCATTAATAAATCATATTGCTACACTGTCGATAATTGTGTAAAACAGATGTAAATTTAAATTTGAATGAAGTGTCCATAAGGATATAATGTAGAAGCTATTAAATAATGAAGAAATATATTAAGATTTTGAGAATATCGTAAAATGCACAAATATCACAAAAGCACTACGGAGTAAGGGAAGGATGCATACAGTATTTGACTGGATAATGAGAAAAACATCTGAAAATGGAATGGGGATGAAGTGAAGCATCTCAGAACATAAATTTATATTTATTCCCAGTACTCTTATTTAATGAGGAAGTAAAAAGCGTCACAAGATTAGTCGTTAGTAAAGTATTTATATAAATAATTAATTGGATCGTATAACTAAATCTATAACATTATAGTAGTTACAGCGACAGAAATTAAAACGAAATGAACACCTCACTTGACTGACACATCACTATGTGTTGTAATAGTGCTTCCATTTATTGACGACTCGGAATAATCGCACATTTACGTACTCCAGCGGTTTTTTCGGGTTATTTTTCTTAGAATCACGAAACTGTCAATGTTTTTATAATAAAAACTTTATACAGAACATGGAACAATGAGATCACTGACAGGGGTGGTTTGATATAAGTTTATTTTGTGTATTATAAGATGCAAACGCAACATTATTCATTCGTTGCTGAGGAACTTCCTCTCACTCTGTGACACCGCAGACAAGCTTACGGATCGCATAGCTCGAGGTAATCTATTATAAAATGGCACTCATGTACATAATCTCTCTTTTCAGAGCTTTTATATGCGGGAAAGAGGAGGTAGTCGACATTAGCGACGAAGCGCCTGTCTCCAACACCAGGGCGCCGATGAACTTCCCCAAGGATTGTGACAAGGAACCTCCTAATCCTTTCAGCAAGCTGAACCAGGACCGGCGAACGATACGGTTTATTCCTTTTCGAAGGTCGACCGTGTCCCTCTAAGAGGGAGAATATTTCATGCAGCGACTCTAAGATAAAGGTGTTGCTGAAATTCGTAAATTCCGAAAGTGAAAAAAATGTAAATTTTCAAAATTCTTGTTTGGCTTTGTTCTCTTGGCCATTTTAACCTTAGATAGTTGTGCTAACAACGATCGGCACAATAAAACACATTGTTTTTCAAATTGGGTCTTCGAATTTATAGGTTTTTTTTGAGTAAAATGTACCTCTTCTATATTCAGACCATAAATAATTTATTTTCAATGTGGTTTCTCAAGGACCGAGTCTCTGTCGTATTATCAGATTTATTTGAAGAAACATAGTCGAATAGGCCCCTGTAGCAGCTTTTGAATTAATAACTTTGGATCCGCAACGAAGATTACACGAAGTAGGTTCAAATCGCCAACAGGAAGGTGATTCGGCACACAGCAAATGAGTGAAATTGCTGTCTAGGAAGTTCAAATACACCGTGCAACAAATCGACATTTTGGTTTTCCAGTAAAATCATAGAAACTGCCACCTGTTTCATACTATAAAATTAATTTAAATTTATTATGATTCTGAAAGTTTAATATTAATTGCTATGGATCTAAAATAATTCTTAATATTTTATTAATTGAATTTTGATGAATTGAGTTGACGCTGTTTCCATCTTCTGATTTTCTTTAAAAATTAGACAACGGTCATTGATATATAATTAGAACTGTTGAGCTCCAGTGTTTAATACGAGTTACGTAAAACGTTCCTTTCGTTCCAATGATTTATAAATGTGCTTTCTGCGTGTCTAGCAAGTGGTTGTTATTGGCTGGAACGATGAAAGTGGCGTTGTATCTTTTGGAGTAATTTAGTTACTAAAATTCATGGAAACCAACATCCTGATGAAGTAGGCCATAATTTTAATTTCATAACACTTCACTTTGCATCCGTGAAACATGGACATGGCAAATTTTAAGTTTATATCCCACAGGTGCAAGAAAAGAGTAATTTAAATAGGAGAAAATATGTGGAAAGTTACACAGTTCTTTCTGATTTATGTATTCGGAAGTACCTTCACTGGATAGATTTAAATAAGTTTATTTACCCTCCCATCTTTTCTGACGTTCCACGTGCGCTCGTAAATACCTCAACCCTCAAAAGAAGCCAAAAACGCGCCCTTCCAAAAACCAAAAGCAATATTCCCCGTCATTGAATCACGTACCAACACAATTCCATTTATCTTTGACCAAACTAAAGCACTCATCCAATAGTAATTATCAACTAAGCATCCACTAAACACGGCCAGAAAGGAGTGATGTTATAATCTTCACCAAACCACAAATGAACGATACCTAAAACATAAACTAACACGCCTTTTAAATACCATAAAGAAATCAACGCCGAAAATATTTTCGGATCTACAAGCTATATCACTGAATAACCAAATGATCGATCTTCATTGGAACTCCAATGGCCTTAACAAAAGAAAAAACTTCCTAAGGAGATTAGTACACAAAATCATCCAGGACATAATCCTTATACAATAATCCAACCAAAAAATCAATGCAACAGGGAACCTTCCAGGCTACTCAGCCTACCACCAGTCCCGACGCACGGCTCTGCAGGCTAGCGGAGGAGTCTAAACTTTCAATCAAACCTGGCATCCTATCAGAAAAACTATATATAAACTCATACCTTAAAACCTACTCCAATTTAAAAGGATTTCAATGCTTTGCAAAGAACAGAGATAACGCCTTACATGCGGTGGTGTAGCTGCCCGGGGGCCCTAGTTAACCCTTGGCTACCTTCCTCTACCCTTCCGCACCCCCCCTTTCAAATCCCTTCCTATGCTATTAAAGGGGAGTTGCCACCATGTGGATTACCCTCATGTAGGCTGTTACCCTAAATAAAAATAAAAAATATATCCCCAAACAGAAGAAAAATTACTGAATTTGAAATTGAAAATCTAACCAGACAACTTGGTACCACAATTATTATAGTTGGAGATGTTAACAAACACCATACATCGTAGGGATAGATCCACTCAGACAGTAGAGGAACCATATTAGAGAAAGTGTTGAACAAAGGGTGATCCCACACATCTTAATATAGCAACAGGATCAATCAGTGCAATTGACATGACATGCTTTTCAAGCCTTGTTGCCGACTTAATTCACTCCTAAAAACCTTAAAGCTCTCTCAGAAAATGCACCATTTTGAACTGTTATTTGTACAAACTTCAAAGGATCTACTGACCTAATAATCCCTTTACACAGAGAAAGAAATCAGAGACGCAATAACCAATTCAAAAAAGACTTCACCTGACCAAGATTAATTTCCAAATATTCTGATAAAAAACTCTCACATTCTGGCATCATATTACATCTAAGTTTATTTAACGACATGCTAAATCAAATATTCCCAAAATCATGAAAAACGCAATAATAATTCCAATAAAAAAACACAGAAAAATGCAGTGCTAACGCGGACAACTATAGACCAATTTATTTCAAAGTAACTTCTGCAAAATAATATAAAGAATCATCAACAAAAGAATCTCGTGGATCCTGGAAATCAACAATATGATAACCCCATAGCAGTTTGGATTCAGAAAAGCTTTAATGACCACCTCATACCTCAATAACTTAAGACAATATTATCAAATCCGCCTCCAAAAGTTAACAACTCGTCCTCGCTGTAAGTTTTGATATAGAAAAGGCATATGATCGGATATGGAGGAGGCATATATTGAACGAAGTCACTGAAATCGGTATCGATGGCAACTTATTATCAAAACGTAATTTTTAATAACATATTAAAGTAAGAATAAATGGAAAACTGACTACCGATACCCTAATATAAAATTGTCGTCCGCAAGGCTCATGTCTTAGCGCAACTCTTTTCCTAATAGCAATCAATGACATCGACTCCAATGTAGCTAGAAAATGGAGATTAATTGTGCGGATAGAGTTAAAAATGAATAGGAGAGAAGCATATTGAAAAGTATTAAAAAGAGAAAATCATAGAGGATAGGCTATATATAAAATCTGTTACCAACATGCGAACTCCGCTACAGCTCTCCCTGCCCAGTAATAACGTCAGAACACCAATCGACCATAAAGATAATAAAAAATGAACAAAATGAAACAAGATCAACCCCGTAAAAGAAAACGGACACGCTTGCGCTGACTTTGGTCATGCGTAACAAAATAGATTGAGGAGTGGCCCGATACTCTGTCAGCCCAATTTACACAGAGTGCAACTCAGCCTCTGAGGCTAAAAATGCCGGATTCAGCCTGTACACATGCACTGTGGTGTGTCTTCTTATAATGTTCACAATGAAATTCTGATCCGAAATTCGACGAATTATCGGGAAAGGTCCATAATAGGCAGAATTGAAAGCGCGCCGCATCTTATCTTCTCTGACGGAACACTAATTTAGCGTTGGCAAGATCAGGATGAACGAAACAGCGCTTATTACCATGACATGACGTAGGCACAGATGTCATTGTTCGCATAAATTCTCGCAATTTATTGACGAAAACTGAAGTTTCGAACGGAAGATGATTTTCAGTAAAATATTCGCCTGGTGGACGCAGTGTAGTACCATACAATGATTCCGCTGGAAAGCAGTTCAGAGCCATGCGTAAGTTCAACAACACCACTGGATGTGCATGTAACCAATCTTGCGGCATGTGACACATCAGAGCTGCCTTTAATGTTCGATGCCAACGTTCGAGTAGTCCATTAGCTTCAGGATGATAAGGTGAAGAGCGATTTCTGCCACAACCCACTAAATTAGCTACGGCGTTAAATATGACGGTTTGGAATTGTGTTCCTTGATCTGTTGTAACAAACACAGGTGCTCCAAATCTAGACACCCAGCCATAAAAATTGCATCGGTAATATATTAATCTGTGATATCAGTTAAAGGAATAGCTTCAGGCCAACGCGTAAAACGATCAATTATTGTAAGTAACAAAAATTATTAACTGGAGAAAAGGGTCCAATGATATCTAGATGTACACGTGAGAATCGTTGGTCTGGTACAGGAAAAGTTCCAGGAGGCGTTCTTGTACGTCGAGTAACTTTGTTCTTTAGGGATGTCAGACACGTCCGAGCCCATCTGGCGATATCGTGCATCATTTTAGGCCAAACGTACTTACGTTGAATTATACGTTTCATTACGCGACTACTGGAATCCGCAAGTTGGTGTAGGGAATCAAATATTCTCTTGTGCAATATTTGAGGAACGAAAGGGCGTATACTTCGCATACAAGTATCACACCATACTTCACGGCCTGAGTCTCCTAAAAGTAATAGTTTTATCAATAGATATATTTTTCCTCTTCGCAAATAATTTAATTCTGCATCATTCATTTGGGCTTCCGCAATCTCTTCACAGCTAACGCAACGAGGAAGTTGTATGCTGTCGACGCGTGACAAAGTGCCTGCAACCACATTGTCTGAATCAGAAATATGCGTGGTAAATTGACTTATAAATTCTATTTGTCGAATGCGTCGGGGTGACATCTGCTCTTCTTTTTTATGAAATGCATACACCAATGGTGTGTGGTCAGTCCTAATAATTACTTCCTGACTCTCAATTATATCACGAAAATGTTTGATTGCACAGTAGACTGCTTGAAGTTCCCGACCATAAGCCGAGTATTTTCGTTGATCTATCATGAATTTCTCGCTGAAAAATCCGAGTGGTTGCAGAATCCCTCGTATAGTTGTTGAAAAAGATTATTTTTTTTTAGCTCCGATCAACAATTAGTGAGAGGGTCAAAAACGTGAGCGGCATGACGCAGATTGCGCCTATAAAAATTAATCATTCCCCAATATCTACGTAATTACTTTATAATTGAAGGTTTTGGGAAATTTGTAAAAAATGAAACCTTAGAACATAAAGGTTTAATTCCACCAGGATGCACTTCGTATCCCAAAAACGTTACAGAATAAACTCTGATATGACATGTTGCGGTATTAAAAGTCAACCCGTATTTACACAACGTTGAATGCCTATATGTAGATGTATCAATTAATATATCATCATGTATCCTCTTCCGCCATAGGGATTTGATGATAGGCTCTTACTAAGTCTATGGTAGAGAAAATAGTACACGCATTAAGTCTATGTAAGCAATCATGGATGTGCGGGATCTATCAGGCATTGATACATTATAGAGCCTGCCATAATGAACACATACACGCAACGTACCGCATTTTTTTAACACAATGTGCAACAGACTAGCGCAAGGACTGGACGACGGTCGACATATTCCCTGATTTATCATGTGATAAAATTCAGCTTTAGCGTCGCGTAGTTTATCAAGTGGTAAACGTCGAGCTCTTTGAAAAACTAGTGGGACTGTTGTAGGAATGTTGTGGCGCACTAACTGTTTCATTACCTTACGTTGGGCATGCATTACTGTCAGTTCTGGAAATTGACGCAGTATCAATTACTACTTTTTAAAGCATCATACCTGTTTTCATTAGGTGGATGTTGAATGAAATCACCAAACGAATCCAGAGTGCTTTCATCGAGGTTGACTAATACGTAATTAAATGTTGTTACATCAGACGTTACTCTGCGTAGGTTGAAAGCAGCTTCGACGACAGTGAACAACTTAGCAGGATTATTCCTCCAGAAAGGCGGAACCTTGACGGATTCTTGAGGGTTGAAGTCAGACCACAAGAACCCGTTGGTTGAATCGGAAGAAGATTTTCATCGCAATACATGTTTTTTGTGATAGCTCTGCCTGTTTAATCTATATCTTGAAGTCGGGAGTCTCCAGTTATAGCATCTGTACTATATAAATTCATAAACTCTCAATTACGTTCAACTCAGGAACTTTATTTTTAAATTACAAGGTTAACAATAACGCCATAATTATTTCAGCGATAACATTCTCTCGCTGCCGCGTGTAAGCTCTGGGCCGCGATATTTATAAAATCTGTTACCAACATGCGAATTCCTCTATAGAACATTATCATATAATAATTTATCTACAAGAGATTGAAGATACCGAATGAATTTTTTTCATTCTACAAGATCTTGTTAACGAATACAAGAACCGTTTCAATATCATCAGGAGTATTGCTAGCAAAAATTGGGGCGCGCACATGGATGTCCTACGACTCATCTATCGTGCCACCAATCGATCGAAAATCGACTACGCCAGCACCATTTACGGATTTTCGAAATCCTCCGCTAGTTAGACTCCATACATCATGCGACACAATGCATGATCACTGGATGCCACCGAACCACACCTACAGGCAGCTTATACATTGAAGCTCAAGAACCAAGGCTAAATCATAGAAGGGAAACCTTAGTAACAAAGAAAAATTTAAAAACGCTTTCTGCGAACAACAAACTTCTTCGAGCCGACGCTTTTCTAACACAAACCCAAAATTCCCTTTATCTTATAACAGATTCGCCACAATATGCAACTAAACATCCAAACATCCCTATTTGGAAATTAGACAGAATCCAAACCGATCTATCACTTGAGCTAACACAGTAGAACAAAATGCAAGCTCAATGGACACAAGCCTTCAGCTCGCTTTACGGAAAATACCCCAACTATCAACTGGTATTTACGGACGGAGCAAAAAATGAGTCAGAGTCGGCAGTGATAGTATCTCAAACTACAACAACTACATTACAGCCGAACTAACTACCATTAAATTAGCCCTAGATTTTTTGCGAACTATCAAAGTGGTAAACACTTTCCACTAGTCAACGACTCTCTTTTGACTATCAGATCACTAACTTTATACATGAACTATAATTGGCAGAGAAAACCATAATAATTGTATGGGCACCAGCCCACCAAAATATAACAGGAAATGAAGCAGCTGATGCCCTAGCGAATACTGTAGCAATCGCATCACTTACACCTCCCCTTAGCATGCCGAACACGCGAGGAGTCACATGGATATTCTTACGGAAGGAAAATCAAGCAACTGTGGGAAATTATAAGGAAAACTCTGAAAAACAACCAACTCCACAGACTACTCAACAACGTTTCGGACATCAAGTTCCTACCCGGTTTTACTTGAAGTGAACAGTCTGTATTATCCAGCATCAGTTTCAACCACTCGGATTTTACTTACTCGTACCTTTTATCTAATTCCCCCCCCCCCCAATGTGAATTTGGTGAAACACTTTCAATTATTCATATACTAACCAAATGCAAGGTACTTGACTCTCAACGGCTCTCCGTCCCCGAGAACACAATCATACAAGATTTAAACAATTCATGCGATGAGCAAAAAAAACGTATTACGTTATTTTAAAGTCTTTAATTAATTTTTTAAAGTATCAGCAGATATACTAGTCCGTAAGGAAAAAACATTGTTTTACTTAAACAGGTATTCGATAATTACCATTGTAGTAAATGCGATTATAAATAAATATAATATAAAAAATCAAACGCCGTAAAACACATGCAATGTCACAAGTGAGATTATGTGACGAAATTCTACAGAAACCGTTCGTTTGCCGAAGAATGGTTAATCAGAAAGTGTAGCAATTACTTTACTGAATTTTCAGAGAAGAAAGTTTTATTCAAATCTGGTTGCGTTGGAGACATATGGATCCTTGTTCTATCTGTTTCAGTGTTTTGATACGAATTTATGAACTAATTTACTACTAACAAAATCATTAATATGCGCTCATTGGAGAAATTAGGAATTTGTGAGCCAGGAAATTTGAGGGAACTCGTACTGCAAAGTTTTTGTAAATAGTAGTAATCTGTGACGTCTTATTTACGAAGAAATTATAATGTTGAAAATGGTCTACACTTTTTTTTTGGGCAACAGGCTACATGAGGGTAATCCACCTAGTGGCAACTCCCCTTTAATAGCATAGGAAAGGATTTGAAAGGGGGAATGCGGAAGGGTAGAGGAAGGTAGCCAAGGGCTAACTAGGGCCCCCGGGCTATAGTTTAAGGATCCTATCCGCCTAAAAGTAATGCAGGGAAAACCCTAGAAAAACCTGCATCAGGTAGGTCGGGCGTCAGGTACTTGTCCCAGCCCTTCCGATAGCGGGAGAGGAGTTTGCTGTGGGGACGCAGCATTCCCTTCTCCGTGCCTCGACCGGTTTAGGAGGCAGCTGGCCGTCTGTTACAATAGGAATAGGGAGAGGATATAATGTTTACATTCATATTGTTGTTTAAGAACATTTGAATAATATTTCAAGGGATTTAATGTAAAAAATTGGCTAATAGTGGAGAATTTTTATATACATGTAATCCTGAACATTCAATTTGATACTTTAAAGGAGGGATAATGTAGCTTAACGTCGAAGGCGAACAGGCCGCGTTGAGAAACGCAAATTTATATCAAATTGCCACTGTAAGGGTGTTCTGAATGAAGTTTTTATTATAAAAACAGTGACTGTTTGCTGATTCTGGGCAAAATTACATGGCGCCAAAAAAAGCGACGGAGTACGTAAATATGCAATTATTCCCCCAAAAAAACCGTAAAGAAACTAAGCTGAGTCGTCAATTAACAGAAGGACCGTTACAATATAAAGTTATGTGACAGTCAATTGAGGTGTTCATTTCGTTTATATTCTGTCGCTGTAACTATTAGATAGTATTATTGATTTAGTAATACAATGCAATTAATTATTTATATAAATACTTTAGTAACGACTAATCCTGTGACGAATTTTACTTCCTCGTTAGGTAAGTGTTCTGACAGTCTGTGTAGAAAGAGGTAGATGTCAGTTACGAGAGGATATATCCTTATCCCCATTTAGTTTGCAGATGTTTTTCTCATTTTACAGTCAAAAATGTTTAAATTGTATGCATCCTTGCATCCTAAAATATTAAGAACGTTGCATTGCAGCTTTAGTAAATGCATTTCATGATATTCTCAAAACCTTCAGATATTCTTTCATGATTTAATAGCTTCTAAATTATATGCTTATTGACAATTCAAAATCAATCAAATTAAAATTTAAATCTGTTTCCAGAATTATGGACATTGTAGCAATATGATTTATTAATGACAGCTTGATTTGACTGATATGCACCTCAGTGACTGCGTCAATCTTTAGAGTATTATTCACGTAAACGTTTGTTAGAAACTATAAACAAAATGATTCGGTAGTTATCCTTGGACTCTCCTTGAAGAGTTCACTATATAGGTTGTCTGAGCAAAATGCTTTCCCTCTTTTAAGTAATTTCAACAACTATTAGTTTGAGCTAAGGCACGGGTTTGATAAGACTGAATGGGATCAGGTCGGAGGAAAAATCAGCGCCTTCTCTTCTTCAGAGTCAAAAGGAAGACTTCTAGATTAGAAAAATAGGAACATTCGATAACTCGGGGTTCTTGGTATCTTACTACCGTCAAAAGGTGTGAACAAAAACAGAAAAGCCTATGAAGTTTAAGATATAGTTTAATACAGAAAAGTAAGACTGACCATAGAGCGGTTGCAAAGTTGGCCTTAGTCAGACTAATTAAAAAGCTGGCACCAGAGACTGAGAGAAAACCTTCTTCCAAAGTGAAGAACATCTTGATATACTAAATGTATTAGCCTTTTACTCCATCAGATAATATCACTTCCACCCAGGGTCCCAGTGAAGAAAAATTTCTCACGTATTTTCCGTACAGACCGAAATAATAAAGCAAATTAGTAAATCTACATGACAACGTCCACAACCATCAATATGACCCTCGAGCAAATCGCATCTTGCGTATCATGTAAAACCATTACAGAAATAATCCTTTACTACTTCTATTGTATCCTTAATAGGTGCATGTTCGTTTTTAGAATTATAATTTTGCGTATTAATCTGACCTAGCAATAAATTACTGTTTCTTATAGAGCGTCATATTCCATCAAAGATTTTCCTGCCCACTTTGAGAGCATTAATGTTACACCCTAAGAATGAATAGCATCTTTACTTTTCCTCAGGAGCTTACTGAACCTCCATTTGACAACTATAACTGTCCACTTTTATTCCACGTTGTTTCAGTCAGTCCCAGAATTTTGATCCTTTCATTTCAGACTTTCCCAAGTATATACGTATAAATTTGTAGGACTACTGAATAAACAGTCTCAGTTCACTGGTAGCCAAGACTTGCAAGTAGGCGATAAGAAATTTTCGATCTTTGTTTGTAGTCTTTGCTTTCTGTATTTGAATGTCCAACTTCGCTTTTAGAGCAAATTAGTTTTCCATGTGTTCACTGCCTTTAATAAAACATGTATTTACCGACATAGAATTTGGGCTAAATCGCCAATATCCAATCTGAAAGATGAGTGACCAGCTGTATTTCTGTTTTGGACGGCAGCACCAGGAGCTGTCAAGCTCCAGACAGAATAGATCTCAGAGTCATCGAAGCACCTAGATTTTGCTACCACGAAAGGACTGCCGGTCTCGGGGAGAAACTACTTCAATTAAAATTTGTATTACTAACGGCGATTCTCGAAGTATTTTACTTGTCTTAACTTTGATATAATTAAAGCTATGTTACAAGTTACCTGAACCGTCCTGCGTATATAGGCTTAATGTATTTGTATATACATCCTTGTAGTTTTACTTCCCCAGACCCGATCGTTCTATACCACCATATCTCCATATCCACGAACAAGTCAACATTAATTTGGTGTACGATCCTTATGTAACTCTATTGAAAATACACTTATCAAATATCATTGTCTTAATTTCCTTTAATTTTTATTTTGTCAACTATTTGAAAATAACTAATGCAATGATTCTAATAAGTCTCATTCCACTAAAGAAGTATCTTTTAGAATCTACAATTATTTAAATAAAATAATTGTTAAAGGTGTGGATAAAATGAGGAAATTCAAATTTTGGTTTCAAAATATTTAAATCAACAGAAAAGGAAATTATAAATTACATAAAAATTTATTTTGTGTAATATAAGGTCCATGAAGGCCAAACGCAACAATTTTCATTCGTTGCTGAGGCACTTCCTCCCACTCTGTGACACCGCAGACAAGTTTACGGATAGCCTTGCTCGAGGTAATCTATTGTAAAATGGCACTGAAGTACATAATCTCTATTTTCAGAGCTTTTAGATGCGGTAAAGAAGACATTAGCGACGAAGCGCCTGTCTCCAACACCAGGGCGCCGATGAACTTCCCCAAGGATTGTGACAAGGAACCTCCTAATACTTTCAGCAAGCTGTACCAGGACCGGGGAACGATACGGTTTATTCCTTTTCGAATGTTTCCCGTGTCCCTCTACGAGGGAGGAAGAATACTTCATGAAGCGACTCTAAGAAACTGGTGTTGCTGAACTCTGTATGAAAATTCCCAAAGTGAAAAAAATGCAAATTTTCAGAATTCATGTTTGGCTTTGTTCTCTTGGCCATTTTAATCTTCAAATTTTTGTGCTAAAAACGAACGGCACAATAAAACACATTGTTATTCAAATTGGGTCTTCGAATTTATAGTTATTTTATTTTGAGTAAAATGTATCTCTTCTATATTCAGACCATAAATAATTTATTTTGAATGTTTCTTAAGAGTTGAGTCTCTGTCGTGTTATCAAATTTATTTGAAGAAAGATAGTCAAATAGGCCCCTGTAGCAGCTTTTGAATTATCCGAAACGAAGATTACACGAAGTAGGCTCAAAACACTAACAGGAAGGTGATTCGGCACATAGCAAATGGATGAAATTGCTGTCTAGGAAGTTCAAATACACGGTGTAACAAATCGACATTTTGGTTTTCCAGTAAAATCTTAGAAACTGCCACTGTAAAATTAATTTAAATTTATTATGATTAAGAAAGTATAATGGTAATATACTTCGAAAAAATTGCTTTGTGTCTAAAATAATTCTTGATCTCTTATGGATTGTATTTTAATGAATTGAGTTGCCGCTGCTTCCATATTCTGATTTTCATGAAAAATTAGATAACGGATCACTGCGTCATTGATATATAATTAGAATTGGTCAGCTTCAGTATTTAATACGAATTACGTAAAACGTTCCTTTCATTCCAATGATTTATAAATGTGCTTTCCGCTTGTCTAGCACGTGAATGTTATTGGCTGGAACGTTGAAACTGGCTTTGTAACATTTAGAGTAATTTAGTTACTAAAATTCATCGAAATCAACATCCTGATGAATTAGACCATAATTTTAATTCGCTAACACTTCACTTTGCATCTGTGAAACATGGACATGACAAACTTTAAGTTTATATCCCACATGTGCAAGAAAAAAGTAATATAAATAGGAGAAAAGATGTGGAAAGTTACACAGTTCTTCCTGAATGATTTATTAGACTGTACCTTCACTGGAAAAATTTAAATAGTTTCAGTCCCTTCATATAATTCATACTGTTACGACGTGATGCGACACGCCCTCTCGTCCTCCAGATATCGGCTGACTCCTCTCCAGTCTCCTTCGCCTAGTCTGCAACTACATCAGCTTCACTCCAACAACAACTATACCCTTTTTCTATTAATTCACATGATTTTCATTCACAAGAAGTTTTAGTCATTATGGTTTGCCATTATCGATTATCCTTATGTTGCCTCTTACCCTAAAAAAATAGTTCAAGTTCTAACAGTTCTGCTGCTGAAAACCTATCAGCGTCGTCTTTCTTGCGCTACTGCCTGCCAACAAAGACCAAACAATAGCTCGGCAACAGTGATTAGACCCAACTTTGTTAAAAAGTTGGGCGCACACATGTCAAGAGTGCCATTTTCAATGGTAATGTGGAAAATGTATTATAAATAAACAACAGCCTTTTTGAAGTCAGAAAAAGAACCTGACTTTAAAATTTTTGTAAAACGTCATACCTGAAAAGGTCGCAAATGAACGACGAAACTTGCTGTAATTTCTATTAAATATGTTTTCTGACTTATATGCTATTTATAATTAGTCTTAAAAGGTCAGAATAAATATATCATAATGAAAAAATGTATTGTCCAAGAGTTGGGAGCCGCGTTACATCACTTGGCGCCCCTAGATGCTGCACCCGTGGACGGATGTCCCCCTTGCCCTCCTCTAGTTACACCACTGATCAAAGCACCGGGGGATGTCCAAGAGGTACAAATCCTGAAGAGGAGGAAGCAGTTATCAACATTGTGTAGGAGCAAAGTCATGGAGTCTGCACAAGGTCTGCAGAGAAATTTGTCGCTCAAGACGTTACGGAGAATACTACGAGTACAGCTGCATTCATAAAATTTTCAGCGTGTACAAGACTTGTATCTTGCAGATTATCTTGCAAGGTTAAGGTTCTTCCAGTGGTTCCTCCAGCAGAGACGTACGAATCTTAACTTTGAAGCTTTTGTGCTGTTCATGAAGGAGACAACATTACCGAGGAATGGAATCCAGATTTTTCACAATCAGCACGTGTAGGCAGCCACGAATCTCGATGCAGAAACCGAATAGTCTCACCAAGAGAGATTCGCCATTAACATTTGGGCAGGCATTGTTGGGACTTTGCGTTCTTCAGAACTGGTTCAATGGACGCACCTACACAAATTTCCTTCAAGGTTCCTCCAGTGGTTCCTCCAGCAATGACGTACGAATCCTAACTTCGAAGCTTTTGTGCTCTTCACGAAGGAGACAACATTACCGAGGAATGGAATCCAGATTTTTCACAATCAGCACGTGTAGGTAGACACGAATCTCGATGCAGCAACCGAAACATCTCACCAACAGAGATTCTCCATTAACGTTTGGGCAGGCATTGTTGGGACATTGCGTTCTTCAGAACTGGTTCAATGGACGCACCTACACAAATTTCCTTCAAGGCTCCTCCAGCAATGACGTACGAATCCTAACTTGCAAGTTTTTGTGCTGTTCACGAAGGAGACAACATTACCGAGGAATGGAATCAGGATTTTTCACAATCATCACGTGTAGGCAGACACGAATCTCGATGCAGCAACCGAAACATCTCACCAACAGAGATTCTCCATTAACGTTTGGGCAGGCATTGTTGGGACATTGCGTTCTTCAGAACTGGTTCAATGGACTCACCTACACAAATTTCCTTCAAGGTTCCTCTACTGGTTCCTCCAGCAATGACGTACGAATCCTAACTTGGAAGCTTTTGTACTGTTCATGAAGGAGACAACATTACCGAGGAATGGAATCAGGATTTTTCTCAATCATCACGTGTAGGCAGACACGAATCTCGATGCAGAAACCGAATAGTCTCACCACGAGAGATTCGCCATTAACATTTGGGCAGGCATTGTTGGGACTTTGCGTTCTTCAGAACTGGTTCAATGGACGCACCTACACAAATTTCCTTCAAGGTTCCTCCAGTGGTTCCCCCAGTGGTTCCTCCAGCAATGACGTACGAATCCTAACTTGGAAGCTTTTGTGCTGTTCACGAAGGAGACAACATTACCGAGGAATGGAATCCAGATTTTTCACAATCAGCACGTGTAGGTAGACACGAATCTCGATGCAGCAACCGAAACATCTCACCAACAGAGATTCTCCATTAACATTTGGGCAGGCATTATTGAGACATTGCGTTCTTCAGAACTGGTTCAATGGACGCACCTACACAAATTTCCTGAGCAATGGGTTACATTGTGACTTGGAAGATACGCCACTAGCATCCCGTCGACAAGACACCTAATTGCATACTTTCCTCGCCGGTGGATTGGTAGAGATGGACGATGGCCACCATGCTCTCCCGACATATCCCCCCTGGACTTTTACCTCTGTGGTCACCCGAAGTCTTCAGTGTATTGAGCTGCTGTGGATGATGTACTAACTCCGTGCAGTAGCTGCTTCAGTCAAAAACATTTATTCTGATATGTGAACAGAGCGTTCCAACTAGTCAGTTGAATTTCATACAAACCGATCATATTCGGAAGTTCGGATAACTCTGTAATTTATATTTCCGGACCCATGTTGCAGTACACATTTTTTTCTACAAGCTGAGGAATTCGTACCTGAAATTTTTCCGTCGTGTTTTGTTACACCCTGTATATTTCCACTCTCTCTTTATACTTATAATTAGCCTACTTCGTCTCCAAATCGGACAAAGGAACACGAGTATAATATTATCTTTAAAATTCAAATCCAGTATTTTCGCAGGAACGCCATCCTTGCGGTTATCTCAGTTGTATTGCACAATTATGGACGGCGAAAATATGAAACTTATTTTACATTGCAGCTCTTAGCTAGAAGAGTAGGACTAAAGAAGTGCAGAATACGCCAGACGGTACTTTTGGAGTTTCCATACACTACCTTAATTAAAATTGTATTCATAGAAGTCGCCCAAAAAAGAGGAACACGTTCACGTGAAAACTTTGTCGCAGAGATAAAAGTGCTGCTTTAGCTGGCAACAGCGCAATTACAACCCGGTAGCGTTTTCCTTTGTATTATTGCCTTGGTCGCAAAATATTAAGGGAGGTGCTGAAACAAATCTCGCTCACTAGTAATTACAAATTCGTGTGTTCCCTGTTACTGTTATACACGTCAAAGAGAAAGGACATTTCTAATTGTTCCTAAAAATGTAGCTCTTTATTTAGTACGGGTTTACGTTTACCCCGAAGTAAAATCACACATTTCTGCAAACTAATTTATTTAATATATATCTGGACCGTAATTACCGTTTATATCCTGAACTCACTCCACAATTTACTTTATTATGATTCCTTTCGTTTAACTTGAATGACACGAATCATTTCAGAGAATTACCCCAGACATTTCGGAATAAATATGAATTTTTTGGGGGGTAACAGGCCACATGAGGGTAATCCACATAGTGTCAACTCCCCTTTAATAGCATAGGAAGGGATTTGAAAGGGGGGATGTTGAAGGGTAGAGGAAGGTAGCCAAGGGTTAACTAGGGCCCCCGGGCTATAGTTTAAGGATCCTACCCGGCATTCGCATAAAAGTAATGCCGGGAAAACCCTAGAAAAACCTGCATCAGGTAGGTCGGGTATTGGGTACTTGTCCCACGCCTCCCGGAACAATTGAGAGTGAAAAACGCTCCCGATAAAATAACAAAAATTATTTACCATACCTTAATGGTGTAAAAAATGAGTCAAAATTACTTTCCTCTCTTAAGAGTAAAAATACTACCGGAATACTAACACAATAATAATAATCACTTAAGAATTAAAACAATAGTTCCTTTACGTTAAGATAGTCGAAAAATAGTCTCCGTACCCTAATAGAGTAATAAAAGCTCACGTTACATTCATGGGGTCAGAGATACTCAGAGTCACAAAAATACTCACACTACGCTAAAAATGTTAAAAATACTCCCTGTAATATAGAATGTATTTAAAATGCCAGCCATTCTACCCCCACCTATATCGGTGATAGGAGGTTTTACAGATTCAATGCTTGCTTCCTAAAGTACTATCTGTACAATATATTAGACGTGTCTTACCCCACAGTGTTTGTTTCCTGGTTACAAGGAACACGTGCACAAAATTTAGCGAAATTTTCTCCACAGGTGTAGATTTGTATACGGAACATACATGCAAACATACAAATAAACACTCTGTTTTATTTATTCGACTACCTGGGTGCCCGACTATGCCCGGGTTGTCATATATCCACAACCCCCGATATGACTCCAATCTTGGTTGCTTTTCCGTTATTTTTATGTATCTCCCCTCTATCCCAACTCCTAAGCGTGCTGCCCTCCCATGCCAAAAGGGGTGGAAATTATACACGAACAACATCTGTAGAAATACTAACAATGTTATTGACCCGGACCCAATATTTATTCCACGCAATTATCGACTTTTTAACATGTTTGGAAATTAGGGATTGTAATGCCACAGTTGTTGAAATTATTCACAGGGCACATGTAGAAAAATTTTATGAATCTTACTGATTTCGAAATATATTTATTGAACGCAAAAATTGATCGGTAAACAAGTTCGAAAATTAATTACACGCCCGATTCCGCGTAGGCCCCCTCACTCCCCTCCTACCCCCGTGCGTTGCCCAGGTTATCATAAATAATCTCAGCGACATCCATAACCCCGATTTGACTCGAATCTTGGTTGTCTTTGCGTTAAATTTATGTAACGTTCCACCACCCCCATCCCCAAGCGTGCTCCCATCCCATGACGAAAGGGGTTGAAAATATACACTAACAACATCGGTAGAAATACTATCAATCTAATTCAGCCAGTAAAATATTTATTTAACGCAAAATCGACCATGTTTGCAAGTTTCTAAATTTCCACCTCCCGTCCACCCCGCGCCCTGGGCGTTAAATGGCAAGTTATATGTCATAATTAAACTCAGCGACGTCCATAACCCCGGATTTTACTCAAATCTCGGTTGTACTTGCATTATTTTCTGGTAACCCCCACTCCTAAGGATGCTCCTTTCTCATGCTGAATTTATATATGGGTTGAATTTATACACAGATAACATCGGTAAACACTCTATGTATCTCTTTGACTCAAATATCGGCCGTTTTAGCATGTTTTAAAATTTCCACCCCTAGCTACCCCTGCACCTGCGGGGTGGTAGGCGTCTCTCACTCCCACGGTGTTTGTTTCCCTGACGCAAAGAACACGTGTTTGAAATTTGCTGAAACTTTCTCAACGGCTGTAGATTTGTATTCGGAACATACACACATATATACACACATGCAGTCAATTTTATTTAATAGAAGATAGATAATAAGAAATCGTAAAACTATTATACAGGATGAATCTCATCCACTGCATCCCATAAATTCTGAGTACATATTACGACGATTCATTTCTTCTTGCACTCGGTCTGGAATTTACCAGTATTAACTTTATTTTAAAGTGGCAGTAACATGTTCATCAAACTGATACATCGGATCGGGTATAGATAATATGGTTACTTACCAATAATATTAAAATAGTCAAGATTAATAAGCGATTTTATAGTCACTGTAAATATTAATAACTATTTACATAGTATCTAAATTAATATAATAAGCTTATGGTGCGCTTTTAGTTATAGATTCGTTACCAAATATTTTTTATAACTGTTGCCTAAATTACTGCCTGGAAGCATGGGAATGTGGCTTGCCGGGGTCGAGCAGCAGACACAAGACAATGGCGGGGTGGATTGGAAAATCCGCAAGTCCCGCAAGCAAGGTCAGGGTCGGCCAAGGAAGGGGTAGATGACCGGGAGGCTATGGCCCTAAAATAGATGGAAATGGGTCACGTGTGCTCAAGGACCAACCAGGAGAGAGGGATTTTGAGGAGGCAGAGAAAGAAGTCTGCGAACACGAGGAGATGAATTTGGAACGTCGGTGAGAGTGGTCAGGGAGAGTTGATCCTGAAAGATTTTGGTTTTGCACGTGGGTCTCCGGTCGTCTTCTGCGAATGCTGATGAGACAGATAGCCGCCAACGGGAGTCGACCCTGTCCGAGCTGCAGACCTGGTAAGTCGCGTTCCATGCTTCCGGGTATCGCGTCGGTTTGTCACGAGAAGAACCACGGTTAATCTTGAGAAAGGGAGGGGGTTACATGCATCCCTGGCAGGCTGGAGTGCTTTTGTTTTACATAAATTCTCATAAAATGAATTATTGTTTTTATTAACTAAATATTATATTTCCCTTTCCTGCAAGAACAATTCTTGCAGGTGGCGCCCAACAAACCGCATATCAATAGTTAATTTGACTTTAAGCTCACCACAAGCTATTAATACAAAAATGTGTAATTTTGTAAATCACGAGAGAAAACTAGTTAACAGACGTTGCAGATTATGAAAATTAGCGGTACTTATCTCGAATCCGATAATAAAGTGAAATTACAAATACTATGAAGTTGCCCAAAGTGATTAATTTTCACTCAATAACATACACGACCGCCAAAATTTCTTGATAAAAGTATTTCAAACATGTCTGAAACAAATATCTTGTTCCTGAGATTTAGGTCGCGGAAGCCCGGGCCTGCTCTACTGCACTCTTGTAAAGTTTCCCAATTAGCCGTCGCCCCTCGCTGCTCGTTTGTCGCGAAAGACGGAATTCCTTGTTAGCAACGAACTAAAGATCCTCGATCAGCTGACGTATAAAGGACATCAAAGTAATTTTATATTATTAGAGTCTTTACGTGACCAAAATTATTAAAAAAATCGAAACATTTTTAATGTGTTGTAAAAGTATTAATGTTCATTTCCTTTGGTGATGCGTAAGAATATTAATCATATCATCTGACCCGCACACTTAAGATCATGATCCAAAGCCGAATAACAAAAATCAAAAAATCGCACCGAAATGCGTTCCAAAAGTAACTAGTAATATAAAATTCTGGAGAATTACTGGAATGAAAATATTTACTTGACAATATATCTGGGGTCATGGGAAATATGCTAAAATGTTTTTATTTGAATATCAACGTTATGTAATACAGTGTACCTGCTGAAACTTACAACTCAAAATAAGGAGGATGTCCATAACTTTAGTATTGAGCGAAGGAACGGAAATGATCATACTGTATGGGATTAGTTTGGAGGTAAATCCATCGTCGTCTCTTCTTCAGCGTCGAGGGGAAGACTCCTATGACAAGATAACGATATCATGCGGTTCTTGGTATCTAAGACTTGAACATAATCAGAAAGCGCTATTAAGTTAAAATATATTTTAATATAGAGAATTAAACTGAGCAGTTATAGTCCAGCAGCCTTGACAATCCGAAGAAGGCAGTAGCAAGACTGGCTCTCAATGTGGCTTCAGAGATTTAGAGACAAAACTCTCCCAAGAACAGAAGCTCTTTCTAGAAGGCGGAGAAACAATCTCAAAGTCCAGATCAGGCCACTTGATATGTAGTGGGGTCCCTCAAAACCGGTTACCACAGGATTTCTACACCGTCTGCACTGAATTTCCGAACCGAGTGAAAATTTGTTTATGTGATGTCTCAACTTGATACGCTCAATATCCTCCGAGGCCCAAGTGAAGAGAAATTTCTCACGAGTGTACGGTGTGTTGAACGAAATAAAAGGAGAAATTAATAAATCTGTATGACAGTTTATGCACAAAATGTAATACTCATCTTGACACTTAACAATCGAATCGTTCTCTAAAGGGGCGGCGTATGCTCGAGCTGTCATCTAGTTGCACTTCCGGATTCCGTCGTATTGCTATTGTAGTCCATCGAAATTGTTTTTTCTTCAATGCAATATTAAACTACAGTAATTCCACTATATGTTTAAGTTATTCTTCTCTCCAACATCTCGTTACAAAAACTGAAACTTCAAGATAAATATACTCCTCTCTCTGTTGCAGGCAACGACAACAGAAATTCTCCAAAGGTCTCCTTACAAAGATCCTCCACATCTGCCCAAGACCATAAATACTACATCTCACAGAATCAAATAATTTCACGGTTTTAAAAACCTACGTTGCATTTCTGTTAGCTTTTTAGGGCAATGTTTTTCCTAATTAGATAAAGCCAATTAACAAACAAAATAAAGTGATATAATAAATTACACACGTAGATGTCATGTTTCCGGCTCTTGCGATTTTGAATCACGGGACGAAATCGACAAGGATTTCATAATCGTTCTGTAGTATCTTCTAATTTATTTTGTTAATTGGCTACAACTTTATCTACATACCTAACGCAGACGTTATTTGTTTTCAGAACTTTTATACGTTTATTCACTAATTTAAAATTTAATATGACTAATATATGATTTATTGATGTATTTTACCAGTCGCCATTTTAATAAAAATATAATTATTCTATTAAATATTTAATTTTGAAAATTATGAGCAATTTTGACAACCATATAAATAGATTGTTAATTTTTTAAAAAACATTTTAACTTAATAACATATAAATATTTGACATTGATATATCGTATATCAAATTGCCCTAATGAATAACTATACAGATGATTTTGATACTACAGATTCAATAAAACAATTTTTTGTACAGATTTATGTTGAAATGTGTTTAAAAATTTGTTGAATGTTTTTTAAAATCATATATATCTTATATATTTTTTAGTGAATAACATCGGTAAGTGGCCGCCATTGTGTCCGTGGGCCCCAAGAGGCCCCAAGAAGCGGGGGTACGCGTCCCTTTTTTTGCATTGTTGGGGGGGGGGGGGCGGAGTACGAACCCGGGTGAAAGTAGACAGACGCAGGCCGACAGACAGAGTGAGGACTGAAAGTGGAGTAAGAGAGGCGAGAGGGTAGAAAATTTGGCGATCTGTAGCCAACAAAAGTTTTTGGAGAGACGTCCATCGCAGGGTGGCCGAAGAAGGAGAACCTGTGCTGCTTACTGCAAGACCAGAGATCCACTACAAGTCGGCTGACGCCACAAGTTAAAGTAAGGATCACAATTTCTGTAAAGTACCTTCAAAAGTTAAACATTCTTTTACACAGTGCGGAAATAGGCTCTGTTCTTGAATAGCTACCGAGCCGCCCACATTACCCTGTAGAGAAGGAGGATTTTATAACCAAGCCGGAGCTAATGATAAATTTTTTTTGCAGACTATCTGTATATCTGCTGGCGCCCAATAATATTTTTTTAATGAATTTTTGTATTTTTATGTAATAAAGTTTTTTATATTTAGTAATAAAGTTTAATAATTACAATATATATATATATATATATATATATATATATATATATATATATATATATATATTGTAATACTCAGCTAAGAAGGACATGAATTTTGTTCTTATTTTTATCAGATTTGTTTACCAACTCAGACTGGGGATTCTTGAGTGGTTTGTACATATAAATGATAATGATAAAATGATGAATAAGTGGCTCTTAGAGAAGGGGAGGACTATATTTGGGCATTTTTGCGGCTCTTAGGGCTAAATGGTTCTGACCAACATCTTGACGACGGAACCCTGAAAGGCATGATAACAGATGTTTGGTGGACGAGGCAATTATATTAAAAGGAGATGTTTAATTTAATTGATTGAGTGGCTCTCGGAGCGGGAGAAAGCCAACAGCTGGGGTTGTTTGGCCAACATGGAATTTCAAAACAACTGTGAAAACAAGGGAATATTCTGGAGCCGGGATATAAATAAGAGGGCAGCTGGACGAGAGGAAAGCACAGTTAGACAGGAGACCTCAGACGAGTTAGACGTGAGAGTTGTAAGGTGATGGACGTGGAGTGTAGTAGCAGAATCTGTACGAGAAAGTCCTAGGAGAGTAAAGTTCGAGTTAGCAGCTACAAAAGAATGCTGGTACCAGTCGGACATTATGTGAGTAATACAAAACTTTGATAATAATATTTGTAAACGATAACTAAAAGGGTAAAGTCAGATTTCGTTCATCTTTCATTTTGTTCAAGTTTAATTTCTTTACATTCAACTTACTTTTATTTATCGACATATTGTTTTTAGGTAAATTTTATGCTTGATTTGTTAATCAGTTTATTAAATCACTTTTCTGTTAAGTATCAAACCCAGTTACGACCCTAGAGAAGAGATATTAATTTGATTGTAATTGTTTTAATTTTTGGAAGCCACAAGTGAATAAATAATAAATTATTTTGTTTGTTAATTTTTTATAATCTTTTTATTTTGATTATTACATTAAATGGCTATCAAATGGGGCAAATTAATCGCGTTTCATTTTGATTTTTACAATATATATATATATAAAATTTCTGTACTGTAAACGTAAGTCAAATGTAATGATAAAGTATAGTCGCTAAAGACCTAGTTGTTGATGCGCCACAAAAAAAAAATTAAAAAAAACATATTCCACGTGTCCACAAAAAGAAGTTGTTCAATACACGAAAACTAAGCGTGCCCATCAGCAATTCCTTGTTTTTAAAATTAGAGGCAATTAGACGAAATTGCACTGTCATTTTCTTAACAGTAATGATCGAAGTTACTTTTGATATTATAATTGACGTAGATACTAAAAAGCACTAAAGGAAATAATATTACAAATATACTGATAGTAACTAGTTTCCGATATAATCCTCATTAAAAAAAAGTTGATGTTAATGCTTGTACATCTTTTACAGATAACCGAAATTCTCATACTGTTAGGGTTGAAATTATACACTAAAACATCTAGGGAGGAACTATTAATCTCATCCACTGCGAAAACGAATTATTCGTCGCAAATATTGGCAGTTTTAAGCATGTTTTAACGTTCCACTCCCGTTCACCCCTTGGGACTTGCCTAGCGCTTAGAAAACACGACAGAAACTTCGCGAGCGTGTGCACAACTCATCAAAGTTTCATTGAAATGGGATGAATGATATAGGAACGCATAGACATAGACTTTGACAGACACACATTCATTTTTATATAAATAGACGTGTGACATAATAGCAGATTCTCTTCAGAACGAAGCTGATGCAATGGATAAAAGACTGCAATTTTTCATATAGAAAGAATTGCTTTAAAGAAAATTGGTGATTTATTAAAGTTACATAAACCTAGATGATAGATAGATACACTGAGTATTAACACACTAAATCTGTATATGTATTCATAAACACACAGTGAATTTTATATTCCAACAGTTTTACGTGTGCATTGTTACTATGGATAAAATTCGATTTGTGGATATTTTCTTTTAACATAATTATAGTAATTAAAAATTTTAGAAAACAGGTTCATGTTTTTGTTGTCTGTGTTTGCATCTGTGTAAGATAAATAGGAGCTCAGCTTGAAATGCGCCACAGTCGACATTGGAGTTGGTTCTGTGGCCAATTAGCTAAAAGCGGGAAGGTTGTCACCAATATTTCATGGCTTTTAAGATACCAGTCCATTCGCACGGAGTTTCAGGCTGACATTTGATTCAACGAACGGACACACTGGAGCCATTTTTCAGCGTTCCTGGATGGTGCTTCTGTATGCCAAGTTGCTCACCACAATTTTTCATTGGTTTTCATCCTCTAATTACTCAGGGAAACACTTGTAATCATAAAAGCGGAAATTTAAACACTTTCAATTAGACTTTAGAATAATTAATACTCTGATAGTTGCATTGTTTATCGACATATTAACTATGACACAAAAGAAAAGGCTAGCAATTTATTTATTTTTATTTAAAAGCTACCGAAACCACGTTTAATTTAAGACTTTATGGTTTTCATAGATTCAAAATTTATTTCTTACGTCTTACATGCGTTTTCGAAAGCGTTAAATTGATAAAGAAATAACGGAGTTGTCTGCCATTCCTATTGGAATAGTCGGCCAGCTGCCTCCTAAACGAGAAGAGAAGGGTATGGTATTTCCCCACAGAAAACCCCTCTTCCGCCCTGGCAACGGCATGGGAATAGTACCAAGAGGCCGAGCTACTTGATGCAGGTTTTCTAGGGTTTGTCCTGCGTCACTTTTTGGCAAATTCCGGGTAGAATCCTTAAACCACAACCCTTGGCTACATTGCGTGCCCAGTTTCAAATTCCTTCTTATACTATTAAAGGAGAGTTGCCACCACGTTGAGTACTCTCGAGTACCCTGTTATTCTATCAGCCCATTGTGGGCACTGGCCTTCTAGAACGGCTGTCAGGCTATAATCTTACATACCATGTTCTGGAATTAGGATTGGCACGTCAGCTACACCACAGGAGATCGACAGGAATGAATATAAACTGATAAAAAATAATATATAAACTTGAAGACATCATTAACTTCTTGTCGCGGAAATGCAGTTTATAGTTAGTTGTAAAAATAAAATATTTATAATCTACCTATTAAATAAAGCAGAGTGTTTGTATGTATGTAGACCCGTGGGGAAATTTTCACCAAATTTTGTACACGTGTACTTTGAGACCAGGATATAAACACTGCCCGGGTAAAACACGTGTACCACAGCCCGTAGCGGGGGTGGAGATTTTCAGACATGCTATAACGGCCTATATTTGAGTCGGATAAATATTTTTCAGGTTCAAAGAGATTGATAGCGGTTTTACAGATGTTATCTGTGTATAATTCCATTCCATTACAGTATGGAAAAGGAGCACCATTAACAGGAAACAACGCGAATACAACTGAGATTGTAGTCAAATCCAAGCTTATGTATGTCACTAAGTTTAATTATGACATTCAAGTTGTCATTTAACCCCCTGGGGCGTGTTAGGATGGGGCTGGAAATTTTGGAACATGGAAATACTGTCGATATTTGCGATGAATAAATATTGTTCAGGGTTAATTATATTTGTACCGATATTGTTTGTGCATAATTTCAATCCCTTTCGGCATTGGAGGGGATCACGCTTAGGGGTGGGGTTGGAGGAGAGTTACAAGAAAATAACGCGAAAACAACCGATATTCAAGTCAATCCATGTTTATAGATGTCGCTGAATTTATTTACGAAAATTCTCGCCAACGCGCGGGGGTGGGCTTCGGTGGGAGATGTTAAGAATATGAGGGTTGGGGTCTAAATTTTCAAACATTTCAACCGGCCGATATTTGCGCGGAATAAATATTTCTCTAGATGTTCTCTGTGTATAATTACAATCCCTTCGGGCTTAGGAGTAGACCACCCTTAGGATTGGTCCAGGGTTATATAGTTTAATTATGTTAATCAACATTTTGTTTTCCCCACAGTATAGGGGCTGGACGGGGGTAAGAGTTTTAGAAAATGTTAAAACGGTCGACATATTACGCGAAAGAAACTTTTTCGGGGGTCAATGACTTCAACCCATTTCGGCATGTGATGTGAGCACATTTAGGGATAGGGGTCGAGGTGCGTTACATAAAAATAACCCAAAAACGTCTGAGATTGGATCCTCATGGGCGGGGGTGAACGGGGGTGGAATTTATGCAAACATGTTAATCGGCCGATATTTGCGTTGAAATATTTTTCGCAGTCAATTCAATTCATAATATTTCTCTCCATGTTGTTTGTGTATAATTTCAACCCCTATAGGCATAGGAGGGGACCACGCTTAGGGGTGGTGTTTCGTGGTGAGTTACAGCAAAAAATGCGACCGTGATTGGAGTCTAAACCAGGGATATGGATGTCTTTGAGTTTATTTATGACAATGTGGTCAACGCGCGGGGGTGGGTGGAGGTAAGCGGAGGTGAGTGGGGGTAGAAATTTTCAAAAAAATGTAAGGAGCCGATTTTTGCGTCGAATAAATAATTTAGGTTTATCCCACAGTAGCGGTGGTGGAAATTTTCTAACCTGTTATAGCGGCCGATTTATTCATCGAATGAAACTTTTTCTGTGGCAATGAGTTCAACCCCTATTGGCATGGGAGGTGAGCACATGTAAGGTTAGGAATCGAGGTGCGTTACATAAAAATGAACCTAAAGAAACCGAGATTGGAGTCAAATTGGGGGCTATAAATAAATGAAAACCCGAGAAACGACCGGCACAAAGCTAGTTTAATAATAAAGCTAACTTCTATTACGTGAAAAAAGTGAACATGCTTAATTGCGGAAGACGTTCCTAAAATTGTATGAATGAAGGTGAGGGATGTATAGAATATTTTTTTAAAAAAATACAGGAAGTAGATTACTATTATCCATATAATTGAGATGCTGGAGATAAAATTGGTGGACCAAATAGGGGAGGAAAGGGGTTTATGAAACATTGTTACATGGCGACGAAACAAGTTAGTAATATCCATGAGCGTAGGATTAATGTTGTCGGGAAACTAGCCAAGTGAGTAGTGCATTTGCTATTCACGGTGATAATAATGAATAGAATTCACAGCTTCTCTTCCGAATTTAACTTCGCCAGGAGACGGAGGCAGAGACATTCGTCGCCGAAAGAAAAATTACAACTACTCCTGAGAACATTTCATGCATAGTTAATAGATCATATATTCCGACTGTCTGGGATAGTAAATTTTGTCAAATTAGGCTCATTGACAGTGACAAACTATTCACCAGGGAAGTGTGCTTCAAATTGAATTGAATTTTTTTATTATACTGTTGTGAATTTAATTTTAGAATTTATAGAATTTGAAGTATTAAGTAGGGTACATGGGCAGAAAGTTTATAAAAAGTTTAAAAATAAATATAATTAAGGACGGTTTGTAACATACATTCTAAAATAAAAATATTTTTTTAACATGAATTCTGAGACGGTGTAAGTAGGTCCCGTCGTTAACGAGTTTTGCGACTCCTGATCTACCCAACGTAAGAATAGGAAAGCTGTAGGCTGAAAATGTAATTTTCAAATAAATGTTGTCCTTTACTTTTGGAGTGACCTTCGTACATTGTCTAATACTCAAATAATAATATAGATTACATGAATACTTTCTCAGAAGCTGTCTCTAGTTAGTTAAATCGAACTTAATCGCTGTATGGGATAATTGAAACACAAGGAACAAAGAAAAATGAGAACGCGACAAACTTGTGTGTCTGTCCTTAGACTGAGCGAAGGATTCACACACATCAACTTCTATAGCAGATTAGGGATCGTATGGTATAAACTTATTTTTTTGGAGTTGAAGGGAATAATCCACACATAGTATGTATGCATGCGAACCTAGTCCTAAGCAGGACCCTGACGACTGTCGGTTCGACATCCCGAAAACATTAATTATTCTCTGAGAACTACATTAGAAAATGATAACTAAAAAATAGCAACATGTTAATGGTTGTAAATATACTTATATTTTCACAGCTATAACCGGATTGTATGTAGATGTTACATTATTTTAATCCTCCCAGCAATGATGGCGTTGAGGAATAACATAACTTATGGCGCACGTTCTTTACCTTCACGAATATTGTATGTCTGAATCGCGGACTATGGACAACAATTAATTTGATACATAGTTATAAAATGTTTTTCAAACGTTATTTCCAGATCTCGGTTGATATGACCCGCATGATTCGAGATATAATGACAACGAGATTCTCAAATTAAAATACCACCACGAAAATTGATAGTCATTTATTTTGTTTTATGTTCTAATTATACGCCTGTAATTTTATATTTACGCGGTAATTATTTTGAAGGTCCTGTCTTTTTGTTGCTGTTGACTGTGGTTACGGGCCAGTCCACGGAGGTCGCTCGTCCCTGTAACAATATGGAATGGACTGGTACAATTTCCAATTCTCCATAAACGTCGTTAAAAGGATGCGTGTTGGAAGCGTCTCCTGTCATCTACCTAGTGACGTCCAAAATAGTAGACAGAACTAATTTAGTGTCCTGAAAGCAAATTTCAACCATCAGGCCAAGTAAACAAGTGTTGTCCAGCGGTGTGAGTGCATTGGTTCACATTTTGGCCGAGGTTGACCAATAAAATTAAGTGAAAGACACGCCGATTGGCGGTTTTACATTGGAGGCGGAATTATTGAATTTCCGGAGCCGAAATCGGGGGCAGAAATCTAAAATCAAAACCTTCGGGTCTACACACCTTCGCAATTTATCACGTGTGACGTGATATTTGAGCGATAAACTGTGCGAACTGTGCAGTTTATCACACAGATCAAAAGTCTGCACGCTTAGACTCTGTTTTAAAACGATAATACCTGCGAAGTTTATCGTACAGTTTCTCCAGTCCTGTTTTTACACCTATACGATGTCTATTGTCTCAAAATTTTGTTTTTTAGCATTTATCCACGAAGTCCCTTCCTGAGCT
Source organism: Zhengitettix transpicula (assembly GCA_037074705.1). Lineage (NCBI taxonomy): Eukaryota > Metazoa > Arthropoda > Insecta > Orthoptera > Tetrigidae > Zhengitettix > Zhengitettix transpicula. The sequence goes on along the minus strand of CM073591.1, from coordinate 177,954,689 downwards.
TTGGAATACCGCATGCGTATCTTATACCTACCGTGTTAAAAAAACCTGAAGCCTAGCATGCTTTAATTGAAAAAGTGAAATCTCTCGCGTGATAGTGCAGTGAATAAAATAAATAACTTTCATTTTTAAACATGAGTAAAAATGTCGACAGGACCAGGAACCAAACCCAGGATGTTCCGGGCGAATGCTCTATCCATTAAGCTATCCTTGTCGACTCCCGATGCGGCCCAAAATTCCTCCATAGACCTGAATTCGGCTCACATACAATTTACAAGTCACATTTCCTTCATGGACCTAATGAAGAAGGAACATTTTATTTTAATTGATCATAGGCACTTAGAAGTAGTATTATTATTATTTAGCTGCTATTGGGCATTGTTCCTTGGAAGCTATATATAAGAACATAATACAAAAATAATATATATTGTAATGCAAATTAATTAGGCCATTAATTGGTTTTAATAAAATTTAATTGTAGCGGTCTGATCGAACAAAGCGACAATGGAAAAACAAGCTCAGTCGCTTTGTCGAAAAGTAAAAAAATGGCGTATGCGCTCTAAAAATCGTGATCACTAGGAGTTAGTTGGTGGCGGGACGTTACAGAGGACGGAACGAATAATACTAGAGCAGAGACTAGCCATCATTAATGTATTATTAAACAAAGTTGTAAATTTAAGACAAAGTAAAAACATTCACGGACGTATTACCTCGTGAATATCGCTAAGTTAGCAGTTTTTACGTCTATCAGAACCAGGAAAGGAGTGCAGTTTTACGTCTGTAGCCAGCCAGGACAGGAAGTCAGTTTAAGTCCAAAGCGGTAAAAGACTAACAAATCTACGAATTATAGAACTCGTATAAGCCAAGCAGACATCAGATAGATGACATTCAGGAGGACCATCCGAGTTCCTGGGAGCCTATCAGTTTTGAATTCAATAGTGTAAAATCTGTGAGTCGACATTTTAGAATCAGTGTATAATTTTGCAATAGTGTACTTGCGAAACCAAAAGGAAAGGTGGTAGCAGGTGGATAGATGTAAGTAACAAAACCATACTCATGATTAATTGTAAACGTAATTAAAGGATAGAGTCAGATTTAGTTCTCCTTCAATTGTCAATCAAAGTTAATTTCTTTTTCTTTTTTATTTATTTCTATCGACGTATTGTTTAGGTAAATGTGAACTGTTTGTTAATAAGATTTTAAAATCAATTTGTTGTGTCCATTATCAAACCCAGTAGAGACCCTGAGAAATTAATATTTTAAATTGTAATTGTTTTTGAGTTATTGTCTCAAAATAAATAAATATTATGCTTGTTAATTTCGATTATTATTTCTTTCAATTAACGCTTTACATTTAGTTATTACATAAATGGCGCTTCAACGTGAGGCAAATTCTTCAAACGAAAATTAAATAACGCCTCATTTTTGTTTATTACATTTTTGGCTTCAACGTGAGGCAAATTCATTAAAATTGTTTAAATTAAATAAAGCTCAATTGTTAATTATTACAATATACAAATATATGGGTAACTTAAACAGTCGTTGTAAGGTTTTATTATTATTATTAACCTGAAAAAAAACCAGAAACAATCCTGATTACTTTTCACTGCACTTAACTTTTTTTTATCTTTCTTTTTATAAATCAATTCATTCCTCCGCTTACTACGCTGACCAGATCAAAGTGTAATAAGGAAATATATAAGAAAATATATGTAATTCAAGATTAACTAAGCATCAAGCCTAAGGCCATATTAAGTTATTTATTTTTAAGCCCGATGAAAAATGACGGCCGACCTCCTGTTGTGTAGGGGTCAGCGTGACTGGCTCGCATCACAGAGGCGCCGGCTTCGAATCCCAGCGACAGCATGGATGTTGTGTGTCCGTCTGGATTTGAAATTTGTTGCCAATGGTGAGGTAACATTCTGACCCTATATACTGGGGACAGCTGTCACTCTAAGACCAGGCCGAATTTAGTAAGTGTGTCCACTAATGAATGTACGGACTCTCATGTTGCGTGTCTCAGTTTAATTTTCTCCCTGATGACGAACAGAGTTTTTTTCGTACTGTCTGAAACATTTGAGTAAATCTCTATATCTTTTTCTGAACTTCTAGACGATCTTTCACGACGTCTCTGGTCTTTTGGAATACCAGAAAAATCAAAATAATAATTGTGTGTCCGCGAAAGAAAGTCTCGACAATTAGTCCTTTGACAAGGCAAAATGAGTACACATAAAAAGAGCCGCTAATGACCTGAGATGTCGACGCCACTGTAAATAAATCAATAATAATAATATTAAATGTTCAATCGGACCGGGAATCGAACCCTGGACCTCCCGCTTATATATTTCCTCATGCTTAAAAATAAATAACTTAATATTGCCTTAGGCCTGAGGCTTATTTAAGCTTTACTTGTTCTTTAAAATAAATAACCTAAGATCCAATCTTTCCTCCAACGACCACGACGTGGTCCTTCCTTCATCTAACAACACTGCTGAAATTATGCCTCAAACTGCGGCTCTTCTTCTTATGTGACCCATTGAACTTTATTTATTTATTTTATAAAACACTTTTAGATCCAAATCTGTCGAGAGTGGTGAGAACTGAAGAAAAATCGAACTAAACTCAGGCGAAAAGTGAAGGTATCCTATACAGCTTCAGTTCTGATAAAAGTAAAGATTTTCACACATTTATTTACATCAGATAACTGCTGAGATAAACGGAAGGTTTGTAGCCTCCTGAAGTCAAGAGCCAGAGCCAAATAGAGATTTTTGTTCACGTCGTGACCGCGGAGCCAGCTTTAAAAGTCTGACGGAAGGAACATGAATGCAGTCCAGCTTCTGACACAACGACACCTGCTACTGACATTTTCTGTGGACGCCCCCCAACGACGCTGATCGACGCCGCCTACGCCGTGAGTCATAATTCAACACCACACCGGCCAAACTGCAAAGTGAAATCCGCTTTCTCGGTATCGTTAAATAATTTTCGTCTTGCGAGAGTCCTAAATTACCGAGTAGTATTGATCCACCAAAGACCCTGATTAACTGATAAATACGTTTTTGAATGTTAAATTCCATCTCAAATTTTGGTCTTTATTAAATTATATATTAATTAATTTCATTTCGTTCTATATTAAACCATTCAATATTTTGAACCATTCAATAAAATCCGCACCCATAATACTTATAAAGATTACACACCTAAATAAATGAATTCACAGATTTAAAGAATACAGATTAAAATTTATTTGTTTAACAAACATTCTGTCTTTACAGTAATTTTTACACAAATTTGTTTTTAATTTTGTAGGTTTACTAGTTTAAAGAACTAATTACTAATATCAATATTCATTAATTATTTCAGTCTTTGTTAAGGACGGCACTTATTCGTCAGAATTATATTGAATGTTGAGTAGCAGATCATGGCGGATGAAACAGCTTGTTTTTTTGTTCCCTTTACTTAAGTTCCCAGTCGATCTGAGTAGGGACAGGATTATGAAATAACTCCTCGTGATAATATTTTACAACAATTGTGTCTCTTTGATATCATACATTACTATGGGAATCAGCTCCACGAGTGAGCGGGAAGAATTTTATTCTCTCCACGCCTTCCACCCAGCATTTGTCTCCCTAATGTCTGGTCGACCCAATTATGACACGAAATGGTTGTTAGCTGGAGACGCGCAGCAAAATTGCAATTGGCTGTTGTCTTTGTAATTCAATCTAGCCGAATTGTCTGTCTGATTTTCTTGAAATTTTAACAGTTGTTGTATTCTTTTCCGGGCTCTCGTACTTCATACAAACTTAATCAAAACAAATACCGTAATATGAAGCGAAATTATTTTATGCTTCTTTCGTGATATTAAGTCAGAAGTAGTAACCCTGTTATCATCAGCATGTTACGATAAACCGCAAATAATTTATTTACGAGCATCAGATTTATAATATCTCAGTTGTTTAATTTGGTTTATTTATTAGAAACTAGCTGGGTGCCCGGCGTTGCCCGAGATGTCCCGATACACTCCAATTTCGGTTGCTTTTGCGCTATTTTTATGTAACGCTCCTCGAACCCTATCCCTAAATGTGCTCACCTCCCATGCTGAAGGTGTTTAAGTCACTGACCAAATATATTGGTCATTTTTACATGTTAGAAGATGACCACCCCCACAAATGTGCGATAATCAAAAAGTATTTATTGCACGCAAAAATCAACCAATTACATTGTCTGGAAATTTCTACCCCCGCACAACATGTTCCATACCCGTCGCGTTACCCAGGTTGTCACAATTAGACTCAGCGACATTCATAGTCTCTGAATTTATTCGAATCTCGGTTGTTTTAGCGTTATTTATATTTAACGTATCTCCATCCCAACCGCTAATCTTGCTCCCCTCACAGGGGTTGAAATTTGTAAGCGGAACATACCCATTTGCATACCCAAATGTATACACACATACATACCCGTATAAGACAATTTTATATAATATATATAAGATAGATAGATATACATACACTATTTAAAACAATTATTAAATTTGTAGACATATAATTTTTCTATCTGAAATTAAACTATTTGGTGGTTTTAGCAATCTGCAGTTGGTAGCATTGTATAAAATTAATGCAAAACATTACGAAATACGCTGTCTTCAATAAAAAAATATCAATTTTGAACATTTAAGTATTGTTTTTATCATAATTCTATGTATCCCCAGTGCGTATTGCAAGATATAATTGGGAAACATATTGGTCCCTGATCCGTTAAATATTCCACGTCAAAAGTCAAGTTATTTAAAAGAAAATTAATGCCATGGATTGTATAACCTTTCATAATAAATTATATTTATCACTCGATGTAGTATTGGTAGATTTAATTATACTTATTATTCAATCAAAATATTTTTGCTCAGCTTCATTTCTCAGAAATTGAACATCTATAACGTCGTTCCCAAAAATGGAAAACAAATATTGCTATCCTAACCTCAAATTTTTGTTTCACGACACAAATTGCACGCAATAATTTGTTTACATTTATACAAATTTATAGAAATACGTTGCGTAAAGTATAATTAATTGTACTTTTAATTCAATTTAAATGTTCCTATTTCTGTACATACCTTTGACTGACAGTGAATTAATTGAATAACGACTATAAAAACTTTCGGAGTTCCGTACGTCATTTTCAATACTTTTATAGTTACAAACATATAATTCAGCAGTCGTACCTTAGACAAATCTTATTATCTTCTGAAATATTATACAGGATACAATAGTACGTTATATTATGAAATTTTATAAATCTCGACCGACCCACATCTGAATGTATTATAAGGCGCCATATTGGCTTTATCAAAGATAGCGGGATAATTAACTATTCCAAATTAACTTTGCGCAAGGATGATAAAGTGTTTCGTATTGTTTTTTATTACTATTCGATGGAGTAATACTGGAAAAAATTTTACTTTTTATTCAATCAAAATATTTCTGCTTTATTTCATTACGAAATACAGAACTATATTTAGGATGCGTCAATGTCTTGAAAACTTATGACGTCATCGGCTCGCGCAGTAATTTAACACTAATTCATAACTTATTTCAATTATAATTATTTCCGCGTTTATTCTAGGGGCTTCTCACCCCCCCCCCCCAGTATCGGTTCTCGATTTTGGCAGAATATATATACCAATTTTTGTTGAATTCTGTCCACGCGATAAAATTTGTATAAAGAACAACGTAAATACATACATACATACATACATACATACAAATATACATCCTTTTTTATTATATAGATGCGGGGCGTGTTCATTAAGTAAGTGTACTAGATTTAATATCTATTTTAGAAAAATTGTATTTGAAAAAATTACAGGATATTGTATATATACTTGTTGACTATTTTTTCACATAATCGCCATCTCGTTCAATGTATGTGGTGAGCTTTTGGGACAAGCTTCTTTATGCCGTCCTCGAAGAACTCTCCCTCCAGATCCTTCCCCCAATATCAGAACCTCTTGGTGCACCTGCTAGTCAGATGAAAATAGAATTTCACCCATGTGTGCGTTCAGAGAGGTGCAAAGATGATAATCTGAAGGCGCCAAGTCAGGGGGATACCGGCGGACGAGGGGGGGGGGGGGGTTCAAAGCATCAGAACCGAATGAGTCCAACATCGCCTTGGTGGCTAAAGGCTGTGTGAGGACGGGCATTACTGTGCAACAAGCACACTCCTCTCGTCAGCTTTCCCTTCCTTTTGTTTTGAATGATCCTTTTGAGTTCTTTCGTGCATTAATGTTCTCTCCCCTGGGGCACAAATACGACCAAAATGATGCCTTTTCGGTCACAAAATATTTAGGTTATGATTTTCTGCCCTAAACTGTGGTTTTAAATTTTTTGGCTGATTGGGAATTGGTGTGACCACACTGTGAAGACTGTCTTTTTGACTCAAGCGTGTAGCGTTTCATATAGAGCTCAGAAAAAATTTCGGTAGGTGTTTGACCTTGCGCGAGTAGGAAGCATGGGATTTATTACCAACATCTTTCAGGCAACTGCGCTAAACAACGTAAATTTACGTACACAACCGCGTTTCTGCGATCTCGCTCTGTCAGGAGATGCCCACATACCACTCAGTGTTACCAAACTTCAAAAAACAGAAATCACAGCCCGTTATCGTGGCAGTACACTTAATTTCTGAACATGTCTTTAGAAAATAAAATATTGGAAATAACATTGTTATGCTTATGAAATGTTTTCAATTGATGTTCCCATATTATCTGCACATTCTTCTGCCAATCTTCCAAATATTCCTCAGTTTCCACAAGAATAAACAAATCGGAATACAATTAATTTGACTTCATCCGAATTTATCGTAATAGTTGCTCTTATATATGTGCTCTTATATATATGCATCTTATACTTAAATTAGACTGTGATTCTAATTTACTTACGATTTCACAGTTTAAATTTGAACGATTTATTCAATTTCAAACTATTTAATTGTTATATACTGACAATCGATTACAATCAGGAATTATTTGATAATTTCACGAATTACAATCAGAAATTAGGATTACAATTATATATTCTTCCCCCTCGGTCAATAAAAAGCCATGCCTCTTCACAACGCCGCAAATACTCCACATTCTGTCATCTCTCTGGTTACGAGGATATTCGTATTCTACACACCTGAACAAACTAGTAATAATCATCATTGTCATGAAATATTACTATACAGGGTAATATGATTCCTTATTTTTCTTCGAATATTACCCAAATACTTATATTTTCAGCGTGTTATCAGTGATCCAGTTGAGCGCCTCAAGTGACCACGAAACAATTCCCGGTGCTACATTTGCGTATAAATATTCCTAATAAGTGTTATGTAACGTTTATCAATTATTTATCGTACTATACAATGAAAGAACATCATTTATTTTTAATCGTCCAATTTTAAATTAGTCATGTTGATTACTTGGCTGATTGTATTAAATTTTGTAATAAGAGTACATGTTTTCTGGATGGATTAAAATTAGTTGAATAAATACTAACTGAATACAGAACTGTAGCGAAAAATATTTGCAGATTATAAATTTAATCTCCCTAGTCTTATGTCACGTTGCCTCGAAGTTCCAAACTTTTCGGGCACCGATCCAGAACAATGTTTCTCTTATTTGCTTGTAAGATGCTTCTCCACACGGTCCTCGGCAGAACTTATAGGAAATTAATAGTAGTAATATTCTCCAAAAACTAAGTAGTTTTATCAAGTAATTTATCTCATTTTAAACGGGTCTGCTACGGTAATTATAGATTATAATTCCAATCGTAAGGGAAATGTGAATTTATGAATTAGCCTGAAAATATTCTAAACCGAACAGAGAAAGACTTTTAATTTGGATTTTCGTGGCGAAAATGTATTAGTCTTTAACCCAATATCCTTATCTTGCTACGAATCACCAAGCCCATCTATCTCACCGATGCTTTTGAATTACGGTTCCCGAAAGCCGAGACACTTCGGCCAGTTTTTGAGCAGTTTATGGTCCGCGGTCGCAAAACGTTTGTCATACGACAAGACTTGTACGCTGTTTCCGTTAGAATAGACTGCCAGCAGCGTCCAATCCTGGCCGAGGCACAGATTCGCGAATTCTGTGATCTGACTAGTCGTCGAAAGGCCGTGAAACATGTATAAAAACCATAATTTAGGCTTATCTAGGGTTTTCCCTGAATCACATTCGGCTATTGGAGAGTTGGATCATTCAACGAAGGAGACTACATTCTTCTGCCTTCCGAATTCATTTTTTATATGAAAAGGAGAGAGACCAAACCGTGGACGACCATCAGCAAGCCTTTAAATATTTTCTTTACATGGGGTTTCAAACGGTTTGAAAATTAAAAAACTAACATATATTTAGTTATTTTACAATAATATATATACAGAAATGTAATTAAATAAAGAAACAAAAATAAATTAATTAAATTACTTAGTATGGCTCCGGCTCTTTACACTTCATGTTAATCATGCATAGGTTAGTCAGATGGAACTCTCTAACAGGAGATAACAGGCCTAAACAGGGCATCAGATTGGCAGGCAAAATGTATTATTATGCAAGATAAACAATGCATGTTGAAATGCATTGGACAAATAAATTTCGTTGGATAATACAGCCTCGTAGCTCAGGATAGGCTGCACACCGCGACGTCTGCTTCAATTTCATAACCACGATTGGCCTTCCACTTCTCTATTAGTTCCAAAAAGTCGGGGCTCCCTTATTACTTCTTCATCACTGTCATTAATTCCCTCCAGAGATCTTCCACGAAGTTTTTGCCGCGTAAAAAGATAAAAAAAACTTTGATTTTGATCGTCACTGTTGCCAACTAACAGCAGACTACGACAACTTTATATATATATATATATATATATATAAGTATAATGGTTAATTAATTCATACTCGAATAAATGAACAGAATTAATGACAGTGAAAAGTAATGGTTCAGTTTTAATTAAATTTATCACTGCATCAACATATTCGTTACTTCACCAATTGGAAGTGAAATGTAAGTAATGAATATATTTAATAAATTATATCTACATGTTTAGGAAGACTTAATGAATTTCGGAGATAATTCCTCTTAGAACATAAGAAAATAACTCATTTAATGTATCAGGATTGAAAAATGGGAATAGATTCCTTGTCCGGTGGACATATTTCCATTCTATTATTTTAATTAATTTGAATTTCATGACCTCTATTGCTTGATTTTATGAAAGCCTTCTTTCCGTTCTTGAATTGACACTAATTTATATTTCAACGTCTGTAGCAGGTTTAGCTACTGTTGCCTAGTTGCAAATCACACTAAATCTTTGTAATTTGATGAAAATTTAAAGTTAACGTGTAGCGTTACAATATTATGCTAACATCGTGTAATCGTGTAATACGTAGCTAACAACGTGTGGAAAACGTGTACCCGTATAGCCTAACTGACAGCAATTATTTTTATTTATTTAGAGCGGGTAACAGAAAAGGAGCCGTGATAAGTATGAGTATAATACTGGAAGGTTTTAAAATAATTATTACTTGTGAAAGGTAAAGTGATGGGGTACACATAACGGTTGCGAGGCTGTTTTCAGGAGACAACAAAGGGAGTTCAATGTGAAACATTTTTACGAAGAAGGCAAATGATGCAATTTTCAACGCTTTACTATATTACTTAGTCTAAGTGCTCCATAGAATGTGTAATTAAATGGTTGGTATGCAAATTCGAGGCTTCGTGTTACAACCTCAATCAGAAGTCAATGGCAAATCCAAGGGCAACAAGAACCGAGGAAGCTGTACGTGAAGTTATAGATGTACGACAGGATTTTGGATTATACACTCTGAACCGATTGCAATATCATGAAACATATTTCCCAAGACCTTAAATTAAACCGTTATAAGATTCAGTTAGTGCCTGAATTGATCAGAATGATCTGAATTTAAGCCATTTTTTGTCGAGCAATAAACAAATGTTTATGTTTTATTTTCAAAGTAAGTTTATTTAAATACGTTCGTTAATAAAAAAAATGGCCCGAAACGCGCGCAGGAAAAGCTTTAATCAAAACATGTTAATTTTTCTAAAGTTTGTAACGGTTACTTTCTCTTCTGGTTAAAATTAAATATTCTCACGAAGTCAGATCGCAACAGGCTGATTTTTATATTCTGATTACATTTTTCTCTAAAAAGTTATATTTTCTATATAAGTAAAAAACCATAATTAACATTTTAATTAAAATCTACTAGCTATTTATTTAGCTCACTGAGAGAAGAAAATAAAAGTGAATAAATAGAGTAATTAATAACAAATGTATAATTTGATTAATAAAAAACGCACCAGCTATTTAATGAATTTTCTGTTATGCAGGGATTAGTGGTCTCGGCATTGCGTCGGTTTCGTAAATTGGCAATTTATATTGTTGTCCCGCTTTGTACTGTACTTAATATTTACTTCGTGGTATTTTCTGCAAAGTCGGGGTAGGTCCTGCGGCTTTATCGCAACGTGTGGACTCCGTCTCGTTCTGTTGTCTCGATGGCGGTCGTAGCTCTCTTCTCACACTCTCTCAGGCTCCAAAGCAACTGCTTCTCTCAATGCTCAAGAAATAACTTCATCTCTCTCGGGACAGTTCACGGTCTCAATGCTCAATAGAAGTCCATGCTAAAGCACAACTCCCCATCAATGCTCACCAAAAACTCTCTCAATGCTCAAACAAAACTGAAACTCCGATTTAGTGTTTTCATCCTTGAAACAAGCTTCTTCCTTCCAGCTCTCCAACTACCCTCTGAGGCAATCATTTATAACCCACACAAAGAAACAGCCGTTAGCTTCCGGCTTTCAAGAATGTATCAACCTAGTTCTGAGGAACTATACGTAGGAGTACCATATCGTAGTTCTGCTACTAACGAACCCTGCCCTAATAAACCGCTCAAACTCTGGACATTTGTATTTTAAAATAATTTCAAATTGCTTCTATTACAAGTTACACTATGGGCATTTATTGTAGATGAGCGGATTATTGACCCCTATTTTATCAAAATTACAACCAGCACATAACAAAATTACATGATATTTTCTTCCAAAAAGTGCTCGGTTCCACAAGTCGCTAGTGTAACAAATCCTTAATTGTAGGAAACCAAATGTTCTCCGAAAAAAATCATTTCGCGTAGAATAACGTTCAAGAAGTAATCACTAGGCTCCTCTTAACATTTTTGTATTTATTTTCAAATGGTTAGATTTAAAATAATCGAGAATGTATCACCCAGTTTTCACAAATTTAAAGTACATTTTTGACGAGAGATTGGAACGCCATCATGCACACTTAGGCAATGTTATTTTTAAGGAATGAATTACCAAAATATTTAAATTTCATTAAAACATTATATTAGTATTTATAACTTTTTTAACTAATGTATTCCATATGTATATTTTTATTGCTTATGCGATTATATGGATTCTAACACCCGATAATGCCGGCTCAGACACATAATTATGCGTGACGTGAAAAATTACTGATTACGCCATTCGCAGGTCTATTGTCTATTAGACAAAGTAGGAATTATTTGCATAGCTCAATAAATGAAGGAACGCCGTAGGGAACCTACTAATACTCCTGCCGAAAGAGATAGGTAAGAAATCAAAACTGAGACAAAGCGTCTTCATCTGGTCGCAAGAGTAAATTACAGATGTTTAGAAACGTTTGAGGTGAAGTTTTCCTGTTGAAGGACAGATCAGAGCGAATTCCGGACAACGGAGGACCTGATATGAAGGTTGGATATATACTACAATCCGTTACAAACTTTACTGTTTTTTATTTTAGCATGCCTTTAATACATTCCTTGCTTCTGCAGTTATAACTTAATTGAATAGTATAATAAAAATCAAATTACCAGAATTAATATAACACAAAGCCCTACACTTCGAACAATAGGACAATATTAACAATAAAGTTACAACGACCTAACTCATCAATGAGACCCGTCTCAGAGTCATTGTAACCACACGAAGAATCAGAACTTCTTAAAATCCCAAACCAGCTAATATTAATTAAAATAAACGACTTGGCAGTACAAAAATGATGCAATTAGTTTACAGAGGTATATTCATGTAAATTTACAATACCCTTCCTATACGGAATAGATGGCTGTCCGGCTATTCCGAAAACCGGTCCCGAAGTGAAAGGTCCACTTTGGCGGCTCAACATCTGTAGTAGACTGTAACGTAGTTTCCACATACTGAATACAGAATTATATCTGCTTGCATCCTCCTTAGCATATACTATATCAACCTCCTATGGACTGGCCATAAATAAAATCGCCTCAAACAGTCTATACCACACTGCTAGCAAAAACACGTGCACTTCCAAAATTACATTCAGTAACTGTCGAACACATGTATGTACAATTCTCAAGTCACCACCGTCAACTGAAACATGCTATTTTAACTTCTGGCTTCCCGGTGCCTTGAGATGATCAATTCTGATATTTCGAGACGGGATTTCTGTTCCCGCCTTTCAGATACCTTTGATCTGTTTGAGATTTTTACCAACCAATTGGATTTGCTTAAATCCATTGTTTTTTAGTCAGAAAAACGTATATTTTTTTTATATAAAGTACGTGCCATCGCTAGCTACGCATTTTCCCCAACTCTCGGACAATTTGTGGATAGCACGCCGAAGAATCCTGCTCTTTATAGGCTGATAAGGCAATTTTTGGACGTTTTTGGAAGAATCGAAGTGCTGCTCAGCGAGCGGGTGCCCCATAGACGAAAACAGAGTATAGTAGCAAGGGGCCAGGTCTGGTAAATAAGCGGCATGGTGTAGCACCTCCCAGTATTCAACCGTTACTAGTAGACGATACCCTGCTAATCCCACCAAACGAAGTACAAAAATTATGGAATTAGTATACAGAGGTATATACATGCAAATTTACAGCACTCTTCCTATACGGAATAGATGGCTGTCTGTCTATTTCGGCAACGGGGTCCGAAAATGAAAGTCCACTTTGGCGGCTCAACAAGTACGATGTATTTGGAGCGTTCAAAGCGATTTGATCTTGCAGACGATGTGGATGGATGGAAGGGATCTATCCACGATATCTTCCATTTAGGATTTTCTAAATATATCCACTTTTAACCTCCAGTCACAATCTCATTCAGGAACGAGCAAGATTTCGCATCCGTTTCGGCGTCGATACAAATGTTCAACGTTCAATCCATGCGGCTTCCATTTTCCGATCGTTTGGACCTTTCCCATGACACGCAGGCGTATGTAATAGGCTGGTTGAGAAACACCCAATTGCTCGGCAAGCATTTTTTCTCGATTGCGTATCGGCCTCATCCAAAAAAGCCCGCAATTGATGTTCCTCAACCTTCCTGGGCCGATTTTCACGCTTCTTGTCGCTCAGGTCAAAATTGCCGTCATTGAACCGACCAGACCAATCTCTGCACGTCGTTCCCGAAGAAGCACTGTCGCCATATGTCTCTACAAGCATTTGATGAATTCGGCAGCCGATCAAAATGAAGCAGAAAAGCAGAGCTTCACTCATGTACTCTTTTTTTTGACAAAAAAATTGACATGATAACCATTGTTGTATGAAATTTTTGACGATGTGGATTGACTATTGTTGACAGATGACAAACTCATAAAAAGACGGGTCAATAATATCGTAATATGATCACTGACGCCATCTATGAGCGAAAAGCGGATTAAAGCTTATAAACTTGGTATATGAACATGCACAATCCAATATCGGCCAACAATTTTGATGGCGACAGATCGTTTCTTGTTTTAGTAATGAAGATTTATATAAGAAGAAAACCAATAATCCTGAAATGTTTATACTTTATTAAAAGATTGACAGAAGCTTTCGGAATACCTATTATCAACTGCTATAAAACATTAATCGAATGAAAAATATAGAAATAACAACAATTTTAGAAATATAATACAAAAATTATTCCAAATTTGAAACATCATTATAAATGTTCCAAATTCTGAATAAGTTTTATTTTATTACGAATACAGGTATTTATAACTGTGACTTTTTGTTTTTGTCTTGAATTATTGTATTATATCACTAAAATGGTTGTTATTTCTAAAGTATTTCAGCCGATGATTGTCCCGATTTATTGTATCACGTAGTTCATAATGGGTATTGCAGAAAGCTTCTGTCAATTTTTTAATAATGTATAAAGATTTCAGGATTATTGTTTTTCTTCTTATATCAACAATAAAAATCCTTTCATTGATAAATAAATAAAGGCTATGAAGATTATGAGGTCTAAGCAAGACGGTTGTTGCCAAATGCAATAAGCCTCAGCGTTGTATATATTGTGTGATATATTTCCAACGTAAAAGCTCGTCGAAGTACTTGTTCTGCCAAATTTCCAGGAGTGTGACCACTACATGTTAACAGTAGCAGACCAACCATGAACTACGATAAATATCGGAATGGATCATAGCATGTTGATGTATACCTTGAGCATTGTTTAAGTGCCTCCCGTTACCACGAAGGCACTTGGCAGCTGCAAGTTTTCTTTATTACAGGATCACGTCACTCGCAAACAAGGGTGGTTACGAATTTCTATTCCGTAACGATCATTTAATTGTACCGTGCTAATGGAGCTGTTAAGCGTAGTAGCATGGACAGATTCATTGACGAGAGTGAGTGAGTGTGGGTGGGTGGTAATAATCCGGGTGCACAGCTGGGCGGACGCCATCATCGATCGCGAGTTCGTGGGGTTTCGGGCGGCTCCGGCGAGATGCTGCTACAGACAGTCGCTCGGCTGCAGGCGCTACAGCATGTCGTGGGAGTCCATCGCATCCAGGGAGTATCTCAGGTGGGACTCGGCCGCGCCCCGCTTCCCTTCCCTCGCCTTTCGCACGACGAACACGAGTTGCAGAGTCACACGGCTGACATTTTCGTGCACTTATTTCTATAAATATTTAGTGAAATAAGTAAATATTAAATGTTCCATAATAAAAACATTAATTATATATTATCAATATTATATTAACTGTAAAAAGAATTTCATTTTTGAAATGAGGAAAATTATTATATATATATCAATTTAAATTTCACCTGTTTACGTTAGAATAAATGTTTAAAGTTTCAAATTTTAGCGGCATTGCTGAGTATTGTGTAACGTTATTAATCCAGTTTTCATGACTGATAGAGTAGGTGAAACTGTAGAGGATTTAAATGTTATAGCGAGTAAGTAACAAAATTGGTTGTTGGAAAAGGATCATAAACATTATTTTGCGATGAACCGAATGAAAAAAAAATAGAAATAATGATAAATACAAGTATTTAGTTTACAACAATAGAGGAAAACTGTTCGTTTTATCTTGTGAACCATTTAGAGCGTTACCAGAAGTCAGTTCAGTTATAGAAATTTAGACTTTCTCGATTAAACCAAGACATAGAAAGACTGATATACAAACTTGAGAAAAGATTATTTCAGCTTATTTTTTAAGCGGCGAATAAACTTGTGGATATTCTACCTACTTCCGTCGACACTTATTGTATTATCACTCGTTATTTTTACGTTAACTGACATTAGATTAAGACTTTCAGCATGTTTTAAGGAACAAACCTACTTTTTGACGGCTGAAATTCTTTCTCCTTTTTTTAAAAAATGAAATCCGGGTGATGCGAATTTATTTCGATATATATGTATATCGTACAAATTGCGAATTATTCAATTTCGGCCAAAGCGGTCAGCGAAGTAATCCCGCTGTTGTAAATGGCAGTGTAAAGAGAATAATTCACAACAATTGTGTACTGTTCCGTTTACATTACCGCAGGTATTGTTCGTTTGCAAAGTAATGCTGATGTACGCACACAGAAATATATATCTATACGGTTAATATTTTTAAATTGTACGATGCACTATGGCAAAATAACAGTTAAGTGACAATTTTGTATAATTGGTAAATAGTTTATAAAATAGAAAATCAGAAAGAATAATAAATTTTTCTGACTTTTCTATTTACATACACATTAAAAAAGGAAATTGTTTTAAGTAACATTAATTATATGACGTTAAAGTTGACTGGACCTGTATTAACAATAATAAATCAACACAACCTGATTTAAATTGAAATCCGGGTGATGCAAATTTATTTCGATATATATGTTTACATGATCACCATATCGTACAAATTGCGAATTATTCTACCTGAATATATATCAATCCTTACGAGGATTTTGCAGGTTTGCACAATTTTTTTGTTGGAAAATCGTGTTACAAATTTATTGAAAAATAATTGTTAGTTATTTCCATTTCAGACAGAACTCAATATAGTATTATTTTTTTGCCAGAGTAACCCCAAAAAACATATATTGACGACTCGATTCTTGCTCAAGTATTTTGTTTAAGTTTTTATAATAAATTATGTTCTTAAATTAATGAATGTAAGCTTTCCCGGTGTAAATTATTAATAAATTTTTCGCGGTTAAGCACCGGGTTCAGATTTCTCGATGTTGACGTTTCTGCGGTCATTATCTACCGCTGTCTTCAACATCCAGAAATATGAACCTGGTGCTTAACCGCAAAAAAATTATTAATAATATTAAATTGTTTAAGAGATTACTTTTTATTTATTTACCTGGCCCAGTAGTTGGGTAACACGGAGAAATGATCTAATATACCGTACTGCATGTTTTCTGATTGAAAATATCCAAAGTTGTTTGCGTTTGAACAATCAGTCTGAGGTCCTACGGAATGCTTTAAATTTTTCTAAATTTTTAATAAATGAGTGGCAAGCTCATATACCAGTATTTTATTTACTGCTTGTGTAATATTTTATTGGGATTATAGCCACCTTCCTTACGTATGTTTTTACATTTTTGATGCTTACAATTAATTTATTTTGTTTCTTCTGTAGACTGTACTTCTTTAATCCAGTAGTTTGCGTCTCTATACATATAAAATGGACGATCCGTTCTCGTTGAACAGAGAAAAATTAATTTCTGAAACTATTTAATATTATTTTTCCGTAATAATTTCTAAAACCTATGATTATAATAGTTAAAACACCGTTCGTCAACCGTAGATGTCATGAATCAGAATACAGCATCCAGGAGGATATATGATTCATAGACAAACACGATTTTGGCATTTTCATCCATTTTCAGCACATTAAAATGACATACACAATTGTCTTGAGGTCACGAGATTTTTAAATACCACTTAAATTAATAATGTTTGTAAGTGGTTAATAATTAAATTCAATATAACAGTAGCTTTTGTTTAATCATCTAATAACGCAACCCCAATATTGAGCCAATTTTACATATTTAATCGCTGCACAATGTATACAATATGCAATGTATATATATACTCTGTTGAAATAGAGGGAAAATTTGAACGCTAAGTAACCTACTTCACCAGTAATTTAACAGACCTGATCGATAATACCGGTACAAATTAAATAACAAATCAATCGAAGAGCTCGGTGAAATCAGAATCACCCGGGGCCTCGTAAACAAGTCAACGCGGTAATCGAAACCGATATCTAGAAGAGCTGCGCATCTATTCATAGTAATAGAATGTAGGCATCACGTCGATATTAGAAGTTATACAAGTATAACCGTAGACGCAATTACTGATAGTAGAGGCAGTGAAATTTGTATTATCCTACATTAATACTAGCATATTTACAAGTAATTTGGATTAAATTTTGAATTAAAATGTTTAAGTATAACTTTTCAACGAAGGAAAAATAATTCTAACTTGTGAAAAATTATAAATGTGATAGTAAATTCTTTTTCCGGGATTTCACAGTCATCAAATTCAGTTTAATTTCAATTGATAAACACACAATTATTGTTTTGATCAGTTACATTTTCTGTTCACAGTAACTTGTGTAATGAAAGTTTCTAAATAGGTTATTTACTGTTAGTATTCTCTAGAGATGCGAATAATAACAAGGGCGCGGCATCCGCACAATGGAATGTAAAGCACGAAATCCCCGAGATGCTTGTTGCAAGATCTGCATATGCAAATAATTCTGTGGATTTTTTTAAAGAAACATAAAAATTAAAAGTTACATTTTAGTAGTGTGCAAATGAAAACTTAGTAAATCTATGTCTGAAGCTTGTTTTATGCATTGTGTTGTAACAACACTTTTTCCAATATAAATATAAGATTATATCGCAGAATGAGTCGCTGGAGAAGTTGTTTTTCTTATTAGAATTAAACGACTGTTATCTGACTTTTAGTTTATAATAGTAGTGAATGTTACTACAATCACAGTTTATTTCAGCATCTCATTTTAACATACGTTTTAATAGAATATATAAAGACATTGACTGAGACACCTACTGATTTAGCATTCTATATATGTACAGAGCATAACAAAAGCTATTACGCAATTATTTTCGCAAAAATGTACACGATCGAAATAATTATTTTCCACTTTTAAATAATTTACCTGTAACATTTGTGAATAACAAGCTAATTGATTGTGTTATATCAAAGCATGATATATTCGTTTTCACTATTTTTAACATAATTTGTTGTGGCATCCATTTGCATAGCTCTCCGTCTAACTTTGGGAAGTCCGTCCAATTGTAAACGTAAACATTTTATAGAAATGATTGCGTTAAAATTATTATTATAATGGAAAAATTAATTTAGTATTTTTCGGTCAGATACTCGTACTACATGTTATTTTATTAAACAATCGTAGATACATTTTTTTGAATTGAAGTTAATAACGGTCGCGTCGATATCGCGTTCATTGGCGACCCTTATGTTATTTACAATAGTTTACATAACGTTATTAGTAGATAAAATTGTACAGACTTAATTTAGTCTTTCATTGACAAATTTATATATATATATATATATATATATATATATATATATTTATAAATATATGTTTGTGTGTGTGTATTATTTTACGTATTTAGATTGAATTTAAAATTTTGTAAATAATTTATACTGGAAAGAAAAATGTCCTATTAGTTGGTGGAAGGGCTACATCAAGGTTATCCACGTGGTGTTTCCTCCCCTTTAATAATATAGTATAGAAAGGGATAGAAAGTGAGATATGAATGTACAAGGGTCGTCGGGCTATAATTTAAGGATGAGTGCAGCAAAAACTGTAGAGAAATTTGAATCAGGTTGGTAAGGTTTTCGCTACTTGTCCCACGCTATTACGGTGACTGCAGTTGGGTTTCCTGTGAGGTCACAACATTCCCCGCTTCATGTTCGGACTAGGTTTGGAGGCAGCGGTCAACTTTTGTCGTACCCCCAATTGTCTCGTGAACACGAAGAATTAACCTTTCATCTGATCTAGGTGTCTCGACTGATGGGAACCATAATTTAAAACCATAAGGTTGCCCGCAGAAAACCTCCTACTCTCCTGTTAGGTTCGATTTAATCATCAGAGTTTATCAGATGTACTTGATAAATTTGAATTACACGTAATTATATGTTTCATAAGGACATAACCATAAGTGTTAGCAAACTAGCGACAGTTTTAGAAAAAATTACAGTCCCTCAGGACTCTACTTTAAAACGCAACTGTTCACACTGTTTTGTCTTACTTCACGAATTGGTTGAGTTCATACTGAATTCCATATTTTTTTACCTGTTATTATATAATTTGAGATTTTAGATCTTGCTAAATACCGAATTCAGATATATTCATAAAATATAATGTAGATCTTCGATCAACAAATGTTTTTGATTTTAGACCCCCGGGAAGTTTCACAGACGTCCTCCCCAATATTAATTTTAGTGTCTAATCGTGTGCTACAAATAAATATTTTTATATCGAAATTTTATTATAATAACCTTCATTATAATAATTAAAATGTTAACTGATACGCAGCATCGGCCAGTAGGACGGGCCTGTTGATTTCTGCCAATATTAAAAATTAATTTTTTCTTTAGACTGAAGGTGATGACGGTGCCAGCCATCGAAATGACACGGATCACAAGTACAACCTGGTTTGAAATCCGAAAAAAAATATCATGCAATTCACCGGGAAACACCTCGATGATTTCTAAGATTAGCAATGAACAAAATATTCTCACCTAGATATTTTTACTCAGACAGAAGACCGAGAATATTTTGTTCAAGAATAACAATATTTGTTTCAAAACTGGTACATTTTAGCCTTTAATTCATCGCAGAATTCAACATTGAACTTATTTCTCTGTTTGGTTAAGATGGAACTGACATGACTGAAACCAGCGTCAATCGTATATGAATGTGAGCAAAAATTGGTGTGCATATCACAGTTTTTCGTATTTCGTTTTATATTTATACCAGCTGAGTGTTCCCCGGGTATTAATTTAAATTAGCCACGAGAAGCTAACCTCTGGTTAATAGAATTTGCAATCTGTCGTGTAGTGACCAACGTCTTGGTAAACATTTCATTTAACCAGCATCCAAAGCGTCCGTGTTGGTACATTTACCCAATGCGACATAATCCCTCGGTATCTAACTTCATATAAATCAGGATGATTACTGACGGTACTTTAACGACTCGGGAATTCTTCTACTATATAAACTAAGAATATTTAAAAAATAACGCCGAATTAAAAGTGAAAAATACTCGCTAACTCAATGAAGGCTAAAAATACTCCCAGTACCTTAAAAGTGAGTAAAATACAACCTTTAACTAATTAGACACCAAAATATAACAGGTATCCTAAGAAAATAAAATAAAAAAGAGTGTCAAAACAACTCCGCGTAATATTTTGTTAACCACGTCCACCTACACGGCAAGGAACATAAAATTTCATTAACCACGATGGTTAAAGTGAGAATTGAATTTAGCGACTCCTCTAACCTTGTAATCGATGCCAATCACGGTATTTTTTGCTGATTTTTTAATGTAAAATCTTCCCACCAACACATGTACGGTGAGGGTGCTTCGCGCTGTTGATTTTTGGGGTTGAAACTTGACTCTTGAATATTCGAGAATAACATTATCAAGTTCAGCGTCCCAGAAAACGTTTAAATTCGTAGCTAATAATAGCCGTTGAGGAATGTTTCCAAAAGTCATCTCTAGCGATGGTAGGTGATTGTTAATCCCTCCGCGTGTGTTCCTGGAACGTAAGTAACATGTGAACAAAGTTTGGTAGAAATTGCTCTACACCTTTAAGATTGTTCACGGAATTTTTTTTCACGCCTTTCACCTCTTTCACCTCAATCCTAGGGGTAAATGTCAGAATTAAGGTTGTACTTCGACTTTCATAAGTCCAGATTCGACACCAATCTCTGATGTGCCCACGGAAATTTGTTTCATCTCCTTCCACTCCCCCACCCCCACTCCCAGGGGGTTTACACTACAACTTAATAAGTATGGTCAATGCCAGAATTAAACTCAGTGACTTCCATAACCCCAGATTCAGCACCAGTCTCAGTGGTTTATTCATTACTTTTATGTAACGACATCTCACCCACATCCTCTCCCACCCCACATGTAGGGACTGAACTACACTGACATAGTTAAGTTAATGTCAGAATTAAACTCACTGACATCTATAACCCTGGATTTGACATCACTCTCGGTTTTCGCGTAATTTTTTTGTAACTCCTCCACACCCCCTCCCTTATTGGTGCTTTAAGGGGTTGAAGTTATACACTAAAAATATCTGTACAGAAAGTATTAATTACATTAACCCCGAAAAGTAATTAATCGACGCTAATATCGACCGTTTAAGTATGTTTTGAAATTTCACCCCCGTTCACTCTTTGGGAGTTGCTCAACGCTTCGAAAGGCAGACGGAAACTTTCGCGGGGGTGTGCACAACTTATCAAAGTTTCATGGCAATCAGACGAAAGGGCGTAGGGGACACACTGACAGACATTCATTTTTATTTATATAGAGATCAGTCTAAAATTTTTCTCAAAGCTGAATTTTTTGAAGGCTTTAAGATCAGCTAGTAATTCAATAAGCTCAACTTGTTAGTTGATGCCTACATTTTCAATTTGAGCGGAAAGTGACGCGTTAATACATTCTGGGAATATTGCAAAACGTTGCTTGAAATTACCGCTCAAAAATGGAATTCTATTTTCATACGAATATTTGCAAGTCTTGTTCTTTATTTGCAATTGTAGTAAATGTGGAATTTGAAATTATTTAGCAATAAATATTTACAATATTTTGCTGCCCGAGGTGGAATATTTTTGGAAATTTCTGAGAGCCTTATTGAATGTTATATAATTTTTCAAATACGCTCAGTAAGCTGAAACGTTTACTTATAATTAGAGAATCACTTTGACTTATATTTATTTTCAATAATTTTCTAGATAGACCCCTATACCGAACCGGTATCAAATAATGATATATCGACCTCAAGGGGGTCTTTATCGACCAGTTAGACGACCCTTTATGTTGACAATCCTTTTCTCATTATAAATAAGTTTAAAATGGAGCCGCAGGAATGGTATACCAATTGAAGTTACTATCTTCCTTTCAGAGCTACTTAACGTCGCCATAGTTTTTGCGGAATATTGAAAGGGTGTGGTCCCAATTCTGGTCTTCACGGGTCGACGTCGCAGCGGTATCACGATGGAAGTTATTTTTAGGTTTGATTTCGAGGCAAAGACGGGAGGAGCCCCAGAGGAAGTCGACAGTTGTTTTGCCATTTGTCAAGAATGAGTGTTTCGGGGCTTCCCCGGGGAGTTGGCCATGGCCCACTTACGACCTCCTGCCTTGTCCCTGGCCACAGCAGGCTTTCTGATCGATACGTGGATATCCAGGTCGCCGTGCCTTCTTCAACAATGAGGACTTGTTTACTTCTCTCCCGACGTGGATCGATGAACTTAGTCTGCGGAGGGTGCACAATGCACTTCCTACTTCCAGGGTTATTTATTGTTCGTATCTGAGCGCAGGAGCTGGAAGAGACCGCTTAGATATCATCTCCAAGCTCAACGGTTATTCGTGATCTCAACTCTTATCTTACCCAGCACAAAATTGTTACCGGGACATTATTAGTTACTGACAATCCACACATCGGAATCCAATTTACATCTGAAATATATTAGAAGGTTGTTTAATGAGTCTCTGAATTTTATACATAATCAACTTTAATTTAATATTAATTTTTTATCGAATTACTTGAATTTATTAACACAACATTTATCTGATTTACAAATTGTTGCCAAAATGTTAAATAATTCATCCAAATATTCAAAATGCGCACTGTAAAATAAAAAATATCTCAAGGTATAATATGAAAGAAACTAGCATGAAAATGACATTTGATTTTTTTAAAAAAATTAATAACTGACAATCGCAGGATTTGCTTACGTAAACTATAAACGGAGGCACTGGGAATTGGTGAGTGGCGTATCTACTTATCTTGTCTCCTACAGCAAGTCATCTGTAATGTTTTATCTGGATCGGCATTTTTTAATCACTTAGTTTTAATATATCTCATTTGATTTAATTAGTTATTTGACTCTGAAATTATCTAATTACATTGAAGAGGAGAAATGAGCCACAATAATTAATCATTTATATTTTATTAACAAAATAACATTCAATTGCTTCTCTCATTGTCAATTTGTAAATCACGGATAATTTACAAAATAAACAAACAACAAAAAACACAGATATAATGTCTGACAGGGATTAGTAGTTTTTAATGAACCGACTTTGATGGCATTATTTTCAGTACGTTACCAATTTCAGATCTGGCCAGGTCAAGACTTCGCAGATTGCTCGGGCTGACGCGGCAATCCCACGTGATTCTTGGAAAACGGATCACCAAACAGCGTACAAGTGTTGTCAGCAATCTAACTCTCCGTCAACTAAACACCAGATTCTTTAAAAAATAAAATCTAACTTCTCAAAACTTAAATCTAACTACTTGAAAACCAAAGTTTAACTCAAAACGGAAAGTTAACTTCTGATAACTAAAATGTAACTTAATCTCGCTTGCTCTCCAAGCTCCCTTTACACCTAGGTTTTTTCTAAATTTTCCCCAACAGGGTCTTGGGTTCTACAGTTTTTACCAAATATGAATTACTTGTTTCCCCACATATCTCAATTTATTAATTAGCTACACCCCCTACGAGCTCCACTTGGCCGAAATCAGGGGCGTGGGAAGACACGGTTGCGATGGCGCCAACCTGGTCGGACACCTTCTCGGATCATGCTAAAATCTCGTGACCAAGGATTAGCCTAGGCCAGACACTAACAATTTTAATCTCTACAAAGGATTGCCGCGCCGGGGTTGTTTCCGTTTTCTCTGAGTATCTGGAAACCGAACACTGACCCTTGCCAGATCCAAGCCGAGAATATTAATTTATCAAAATATTTTATATCGTTAAAGAAATTAAAATACATAAATAAATAAGATAACTCTAAATTAATTTATACCGGTTGTGTACACTACATCTCATTCAGATCATATTTGATCTAATCTTTTGACATAATAATTCTACTTGCAACTGTCTCATTCAGAGCATATTTTATCTGTAGCTCTGCAAGACTCAATAAGAACCATCTGGATTAACATAACAGCATGTTTTTTCTGTATAATATCTTGAAGGTTCCATTACAACATCAGCCAACACTGTAGTGTTGACGCACCTTGCCAAAATCAACCTCCTCTCTCTTATCAGTG
Organism: Zhengitettix transpicula; assembly: GCA_037074705.1. Lineage (NCBI taxonomy): Eukaryota > Metazoa > Arthropoda > Insecta > Orthoptera > Tetrigidae > Zhengitettix > Zhengitettix transpicula. The sequence continues at coordinate 177,930,075 of CM073591.1, read as the reverse complement.
TTCTACAACCAACTTCTTCTATTGTCTCCATGCAATTGCCCACATCTGCCGAGACAGCCTTTTCAACTCCTCTGACCACCCCCTGCGTGGTTGAAACAAAAAAACTGTCGCTCCCAATAATTCGCTTCCCGGCACCATGATTTGTTTACGAAAGCAAATTCCTGTTCCGTTGGTTGAGCAATTTGTGTTAAGCTCAATATGAAAAATTTTATCCTCAAAAACTTACAAATAAGGTACACGAACACACAACATTACTTACTTAAACCTTCCTTAAGACAATATTAACATTTTTGGCTCGTCTGCTATTGTCATTACAGATAGAATTTAACAGATAAAGATTACATGCGTAGAAAAAATTTAAGAAGATAATTTAAATGTTTTCTACCAATATATCCACCCCCAAAAGAATTTTTGGAATGACCTGTGCATCAGTTCTTTTAACAGTATGAAAAAATTAAGTAGGGGTTTTTGTAAAGGTGTTACCAGTGAATAGAAGATGAAAAATGCTTGGAATATTGTAATATTTCTGGGTGGCATATTAAATTTATATATTTAAACGATTTTCTTTGATTTTTCCTTACAACAAGTCTTTACCGTTCTGAATTTCAGGGTGTAATTTCAATTAAACACTATTTATAAATTCCCCGATTTTATGTCCGGAAAGGAGGGCTGGGGATATTTATTAAGGAAAATACGTTACTGGAAATCAGATGTCTTGTTAAATCACCGTAATAAAAATTAATTCAACGATTCAACTGCAATTATTTTCGCACAAGAGATGATTTAAATCTGGCCGAGTGACAAAAATGTTTCTAAAAAACTATATATACAGATATTAAAGTTCATTTTATAATTTTCAAACAGAATTAAAGGTTAGAGTACTCAACGTTTTAGTTGTAATACTTTTCCCGCAAATTCGTGATAAAGTTACGTCGTCCCCCATTAATTGGAAAGTATTAAGAATTAAATTTTTCTTAGTTCATTTGGAAATATATTTCGGAACTTAGAACTAAGTTCTAATATAAACGAATTTCCAAAATTTAATTTTAAGAGACCTTGAAACGAAGAATGAGTAATGACTTCTCATAAAAACAGAAATCTTCAATATTTCTTATTTTCATCCATAAATTGTAACACTTGATATTTCATACAAAAATGGGAATAAATTAAAATTTTTGTTTTTTGCGAAATAACGGAATTGGTGACGCGATGTATGGTGTGAGCTGCTGAAAAATTTAACGACTAGCTAAAAATATATTTATACACGTTTATAGAAAATAAATTTAATTCCTGACAAATTCTTTTGAACAATTCAAGTCTTCATTTGAAATTTCTGGACCTGCATGGTCAAGATCAGACCGATGACTAGGTCTTAGCGCGAGTAAGACAAGGTACAGTATGTTAAGTAATGTCAATATATATACATATATATATATATATATACCACTGTGATCAAAAGTAAGGTGAAATTGTCATTTAAAACTCCTGGCTATTAGGAAGGCAGGTAATTTCTTTTCCTTAAGTTGGTAGGACTGTTTATAATATTTGCCAAGCGTATGTTTGTTAAAAGGTTTAATTATCTCCGAGTTACACGTGTTTTTGTAAACAAACAAAAGTGAATTTTTCGATTTTTGCAATGGGTGATTTTGTTGAGCAAAGAACTTGCATTAAATTTTGTTTGCGGCACGAATATTCTTGTGTGGACACGTTGAAAATGTTGCGGAAGGCCTTTGGTGATCAAACTATGGCACAAAAAAACGTATATAAGTGGTACAACGAGTTAAAAGGGGGCCGAGAACGCGTTGAAGACGAACCGCGCTCTGGACGACCATCAACGTCTACCGACGAGGGCCACGTCCAAAAAATCAAAGATTTGGTGCTTGAAAATCGTTGATGGACAATTAGATTCTCGCTGATAGTGTTGGAATATCATGTGGCTCAGCCCAAACCATTTTGAAGAATGTTTTGTGTCTCAAACGCGTCAAGTCTCAATTGGAGCCAAAAGCGCTCAATTTTTTGGAAATAAAAGCGTCGCGTTGATGTGAGTGAAACTTTGCTGTCTGACCATCAGGACCACTTGAAATGCATCATTACTGGAGACGAGACTTGGATTTACGCATACGACCCTGAAAACACCGACCAATCCAGCGAATATCGTGCAAAAGGTGAAGCAAGACCGAAAATCAAGGTCATGTTGACAGTTTTCTTTGATTATCGTGGTGTGGTGCACTATGAATTCCTTCCGCCGGGCCAAACTGTCATCAAAGAATATTATTTGAGCGTTATGCGTGTAGCTATTTGTCTGAAACGGCCGGAATTATGGGCGAACAACTCTTGGTTCCTTCATCACGATAATGCACCATGTCTTACTTCATTGGTTCTCCGTGGCTTTTTTGCCAAAAACTCGACTCATATCGTTCCGCAACCACCATATTCGCCTGATTTGGCTCCATGCGACTTCTGGGTATTCAGCAAACTCAAAAGGCCAATGCGGGGACGCCGTTTTGACACGATTGAGGATCTAAAAACCGAATCGAAGGTCTTGAAGGCTATACCGGAAAAAGACTATTCCGACTGTTTGGAGGACTGGAAAAAGCGTTGGAAAAAGTGCGTTTTATCCGACGGGGGTTACTTTGAAGGGATGAAATTGATTTGGAAGAATAAATAAAGAATTTATATTTTATAAATAAATTCACCTTACATTTTGTTCACAGTGGTATATTGATATTAATTTACAACAATATTATATATATATATATATATGTATCAACCAATTAAGTTGAAGATAAAAGAATTATAAGGAAGAAATATGCCGACTAGTAATTAACAAGTCGTAGGGGTAACATTATGTTAGACTTGAAATACAATTTCTTATCGACATATATTGCGTCCAGTGTTTAAAAATAAAAATAATATATATATAAAACATAAAATTTTGTAGGCAGTGTAGTAGAGATCCTAAAATCTACAAATCAGAACCAATTCATAAATATAAATCGCAGTTCAGGATTTTCTTTATGCATTTTTATTATATAACAATTCAGATAAATGTCAGTGATATGTATGGAAACATTTCTAGATAAAGAAAACATCTGAAATCAAAACTGGATGTAGTTGATCACCCGAAGTTGTTATGCAGACTTATTTTTGTGATTATGATGCAAAGATCAGTATTAGTTTGTACCGATAAATGAAACATAGGCAGAATTGTGCGATTTAGCCGTCAATCATTAGTTTTTACTATAAACTAACAAGTTCTATGCCCGGATTTAATTATTTCCACTTAAGTGAATACAAGGTAGGAAATTGTAAATGTTTGCTACTAAAATGTAAAAATTATTTGTTGAAACCAATATTGAAATAATTTCAAAACAAATTATCATTATAACTTTTTGTAGATGATAGTAGGTAAGAACGTTGAAACTCATTTGATTAAATTTCTAACTTTGAGAGGTTAAACTGTAATTTTATTCGAGAGCGTAATGTGTTACAAATTGATAGTAATTTTCCAGTCCAAAAACCGTATGGCCACATTTTCTCTCATAAATGTTTCATAGTTCATGCCACATTTCCCACCAGATTTGCTTTACTAATTATTACTCTGCGTTTAATGAACCTGAAAGTTAACTCACTATAACGGAGCAGTCAATACTACTACACTCGTCTGCCAATAAATATTTCGGAAATTGTTTACATTTAATGCTTAAGTTGAGTTAGCTGAGATTTTCAATACTGCAACGCGTCAAAGATATTAGATAAGGTCAAAGGCATGGACTTATAAAATGTAGAATACAATTATGAAGAATATTTTAACTGTCGTCCTTCATTAAAATAAAATTCGAATGCACAAGAAAATAGATTTTAGTTTTATAATTTTAGACAGAGATCACAAAATTTTAATTTTTGGGTACCCACAAAAATTCCAGAAAATTCCCAGATATAACATCGAAACTGTTGACATCAACAATAACTGAAAATGTTTTGTAACATGTAATTTTTTATGGAACTGTCGTTAATTTAAAACGTTTTGCACACTCACGCACATTTATTCTTACTTCTTTTTCAGGACCTGTCCCGTCTGTCACTATAATTGCATATAAATCAAATAACGTTTTCTTGGCTGAAGTAGCATTTTAGGCGCGAATTTAATTTTGAACTGAAACTATAAGTTCACAATTTGAAATATATATAGTTGGGGCCGGCATCCATACGAATCAGCGAGCTCATATAAACGTAATATAGTTTGCTAAAGTGGCCGTGGAATTGAATCACCGAGACGGCACAATGGTTAAATTCTTTCCTCAAGAACAAGAGGATCTTATTATTCTGAAACTTCCACGACTCGTGTCCCCGTAGACATGACATGGTATGCCAGGAATAATTCAAACAGAATATTTACTGTGATGGAGTTCACGGAAAGATGATATTCGACATTATCTTGTAACGGTGCTACTAATGTATGAATATGTATGTATGTATAACCGACAAATAATTTATTATTCGTTTAAATATAATAAAATTAAAATTATAATATTTAATTTATATTTACTTTCAGCTGAAATGTAAACTGTTCTCTAGAATTAAATCTTAACTATCTCAGGAGTCATATAATGAAACAACTGAACGCTTTTTTCAATCAATTTTTGTAATCTGTACGATTACGACAGCATCGATTGTATGTTTGTTGGAAACAATTAAACCACGTTCGTCCCTCAAAATTTATTTACAACGAATCAACGAAAAAAACACCAAACAGTGACTCAGGATTTAAGATTCCATTAATAATTATTATAGTTTAAAGAGGAAATTAACAGATTTATTTTTTTACACTTCAGGATATTAGCAGACTCCAGAATTAATTTTACGGAAATATTACTGTAATGTTATATATATATATATATATATACATTATTAAAAATTTCATAACATTTATTTCTTCACAATATAATAAAAAATACAAATATTATAAATTATTCAAACACTGATATATTAATTAAAAGAAGAAAACAAATTAAAAAGGTTCTTGGTCAGTTTGTTGAAATTTTGAAACATTTTTTTATCTCAGGAATTTTATACATATATATAATATTTTTAAAAACTGAAATTAGCATTGTGCCATCACCGGAATGAATATCCTGACACCCAACGGTGATAGTAACAAACAATATTATGCTCGTGAACAATTTAAATGGAAGATTTAAAAAATCATAGGAATGTAAGACAATAAGTTTGAAAATTTTAACTGTACAACGTTAGTAGAAAGCTGCAAATAATTTTGAGGAACGAATTCAGATTGGATATAAATTGTGTAATGCATATCGTGCAACGAACTTTTTCAATAATAAAGTTCTACAGCCATTATCATTTTTTGAAGACTATTCCTCGATTTTTAAATGCGTTTGACAGATTTTCATTCTAATAAATTTTAACGATCATGGACTTTGATAGATATATAAATAGTCTTTTAATAAATTTTACTAAGGGATATAGTTTCTTCGAGTGGAGAGTGGTAAATACGGTTTGGGAAATAATATTTTAACATTTTATAATATTATTTTAAGAAACGAAGTTTACGCACCGTGTCTAACGGTATTTATAGTTTTATTCCTTCGGAAAATAAAAATTATTTTATATGTTGCGAGAATAACATCATTTTATTATTTTTGGTTTGAAAACAGGTAAATTAAGAGAGGAGAAAAATCCGGATAATAGACGGGTTTTGCCACCCAGAGCTTTCTCAACTGCATTTCAACATGAAAAATGTTATCAGAGCTGGTTTAATTGATATTTAGACCAACCCGTCTCACTTATTTCGAAGATATTCTAACATTATTACACTGATTCACTTAATTGTTTAAGTCGATGATATCTAGTTCGGAAGATCAAATCTCGTTTATATATATCTTAACTACGTATAACCCTATTTTATCAAATGTAAACGTTTTTTGTGTTAGTGCATAGTCATCAATTTCGTCAGAATTCGGTATGATATATTTATCTATTTATCGAATAGATTGGAGCGCGATTGATCGAATTTCAAATAATGTTAAGATGGAAGTTGTCGATATTTGATGCTTTCGCAATATACTTAAAGATGAGTATTCAATTTTATTTCTAATTGTTGATTGTGGTAATGTAGAGTTTTTTAATGAGAAAGTAGTTGAAGATGTGCACAAAGGAAACCTGCGTGAAAATTCTCTCGCAGGTGAACCTTCCCAGAGAGCTCTGGAGGAGGTTACCTTGGGGATGCCTTCACATCTCTCTGGTTTTTGAACTAAGGTTCCATCATGCCGAGGCACCTCGGTGTATGTTCCGCGGTCGCAGACCTTAGGTATACGGTAAGAGTTGTCCACTATCCATATTGGAATAGTCGGCCAGCTGCCTCCTAAATTGGTCAAGGCACGGAGAGGGGAAAGCTGCGACCCCACAACAACCCCTTCTCCCGTTATCAGAAGGACAAGTACCAAATGCCCGACCTACCTGATGCAGGTTTTTCTAGGGGTTTATCTGCATCACTTTGAGGCGAATTGTCGGGTAGGATCCTTAAACCTTAGCCCGGGTGTTTTAGTTAACCGTTGGCTACCTTGCTCTATCTTTTCGCATCCCCCCTTTCACTCCTTTTCCTATGTTATAAGAGGGGAGTTTCCACTATGTAGATTACCCTATACATGGCCTGTCTACACCTACAAAAAAAAGTGCCTAGTAAACGGCGGATTTTATTCTCTGCCTAGAATAATGGACATCATTTCCAAACAAGACCAAGTTTCGGAAAACAAAGAGCTAAGTGACGAAATTGTGATTGGCTGGAAAATCTGAGTGGGATCTAGATCACCCTACAATCACATGACTTCGTGGACTAATGGAACATTATCTTTGGTTAGTAGAGTGAGCGGAATCATTCGCAAACAAGTGATGTGCTAAACAGTAAAATCTTGGAGCAATTACCAAAACATAACGCTTACGTGTAATATGTGATAAGTCTCTAGTGTTCTTTTGTTTTTCTGCCTATGGTTTTAAAAACAGTTTTATTAGTCGCGGTCATTCTAAATGTGTCGGCTCGTACCTATATAAAAAACAAAGAACATAGTAATAAAAAGAACTTCCTTTATTCCACAACATGAATTCACATTTTAACCTAAAGATTAAATAAAAAAGACGAAAAAGCGGAATATCGGTAGTTAAAATAACATATTTTTCTTGGTAACACGTTACTGTGATAGCATTTTTCTTCTGGTAAAAGGTTATTTTTTAACGAAATCTAACAGCAGGACAGAGGTGGACCTTGAAATAGTCGTGTAGACAACCTGGTACTTTTCAGTTCAACTAAGTTCACGTATGGCGGTTGCTGCGTAAGCCGCGAATGTTTCTTCCATTTTTGCGTGCCACTACTAGAAGCACTTGAAATATTTAATCAAATTATATTGCTTTCTGGCCCTAATCACTTCACTTTCACACTATTATAACTTGTTTGAGTCGATTTAACTCTATTTCAACTGAATTGACTCAATTAACACGCTCGAAGATACAATACGTGAATTTAATTACCACATTTAATATTCTCCACGAAACTAACACACTCGTAGTATTTTTTATTTTTAGGGCAACAGGCTACATGAGGGTAATCCACGTTGGGCAACTCCCCTTTAATAGCATAGGAAGGGATTTGAAAGGGGGGATGCGGAAGGGTATAGGAAGGTAGCCAAGGGTTAACTAGGGTCCCCGGACTATATTTTAAGGATCCTACCCGGCATTCGCCTAAAGAAATGCAGGGAAAACCCTAGAAAAACCTGCATCAGGTAGGTTGGGCATTGGGTACCTGTCCCGCGCCCTGCCGATAGCGGGAGAGGAGTTTGCTATGGGGACGCAGCATTCCCTTCTCCGTGCCTCGACCAGTTTAGGAGGCATCTGGCCGACTATTCCAATGGGAATAGCGGACAACTCTTACCGCATGCCCAAGGTCTGTGATCCCGGAACATACACCTCTCAAAACAGGCCGAGGTGCCTCGGCTTGTGGGAACCTTAGTTCAAAAACAGAGGAAAAGGCATCCCGAAATGTAGCCCCTTCGTATCTCTCCTATCTGCCTGCGAGAGAACATCCCTCGCAGGTTACCTGTGACAAAATCCTCTCGCAGGCCTTTCGTAGTAATATATTTTTTTTTAGGGCAACAGGCTCCTTCCTCTACCCTTCCGCAAAATCCCTTCCTATGCTATTAAAGGGGAGTTGCCCAATGTGGATCACCCTCATGTAGCCTGTTGCCCTAAAAAAACGATGCAGGTTTTCCTAGGGTTTTCCCTGCATTTGTTTAGGCGAATGCCGGGTAGGATTCTTATCTTATAGCCCGGGGGCCCTAGTAACCCTTGCCTACCTTCCTCCACCCTTCCGCATCCCCCTTTCAAATCCCTTCCTATTCTATTAAAGGGGAGTTGCCCAAAGTGGGTTAGCCTCATGTAGCCTGTTTCCCTAAAAAAAACTAAAAAAAAACCTGAGGGTAATCCACGTTGGGCAAATCCCCTTTAATAGCATAGGAAGGGATTTTAAAGGGGGTATGCGGAGGGGTAGAGGAAGGTAGCCAAGGGATAACTAGGGCCCTCGGGCTATATTTTAAGGATCCTACCCGGCATTCGCCTAAAGAAATGCAGGGAAAACCATAGAAAAACCTGCATCAGGTAGGTCGGGCATTGGGTACTTGTCCCACGCCCTACCGATAGCGGGAGAGCTTTCTCATTTACGCGGCAGCAAAGACTAATCGCCAACAAAGTTGCCTGGCCGGGCCAATAATTGAATATTTAACAAACTCTGCATTTACAATATTACTTATACAAATAATTCGGGGCTACATTCCCGTGTTACAGTAAATGAAAATAATCTTTTGTTGCATATATCCAAGTGAGGATCAAATATAAACGGCACTATACTATTTATAAAATTATGTATTTAAAAACAAAAAGCAAAGACATAGTTTAATATAATGGAACAAAAGAAGGATTAAGTTGGGCTCATACATAGCCTATTATTATTACCGGTTTGAATATATCATTTTTTTTATTTAATTGATTAGCAAGGGTATTAGAAAGTATATTAATTAAAGTTCCATAATTCAACTCATATCTTTCGATTTCGACAAATTCATCATGTTTCGCTGAAATGAATGGTATGTTTGAATGATGCTCCCGACTGGGCTGGACTGGATGTTTTATTTAAATCGGCTTTTTAAGTGAGTTACCCATCGTGGCGCAAGTTTGTTTCTACTGAAGCCAGCGACGAACTTTTTGGAATAATTATAGCACCGCAACAGGCTCTCTGATGTGGAGGGCATCGCTGAGAGCCTCTTCAAGAGTGCTAATTCTAATAGCGCTGAGAGCAGATACTGCACGTCATCCGCAAACTGGAAGAGGCCACAACTAACTTCAGATAATGTACTATTACCACTATTTCACAATTATATTTTTTTCCCTGCGAGTGACTTTCGGTTCCAAAGTTATTTGAATAAACGAAATAAGGACGGATTATTCGGGTTTTGAAGTATGTTGATAATGGTATTGGAACAACTGGTAAAGTTAGTGTGGGATATTAGTGAAAAAAGACGGAAGGAAGAAAAAAGAACCAGTAAAAGACTCAATTGGCGATAGAAATGAGAATAGCGCAAGTAAATCAAACAGTTCTTCAGAAATTATCAAAAATTCAATATGTATGTTTAATATCAGAAAATTATGCTTATTAACAAAACATTAAATAAACGAAGGATCTCTTCAGGTTTAATAATTTAGTATATAAATCATGCAAAACAATTTAGAGGTTATATTTTGCTGCCTGTTGCATCCCAAGGACGAAACGTCGTTTAATTAATGTTTTGCTAACTATCGTAATTTTTTGACATAAGGCGTGTATTAGTTGATTTATATTATTGTGAATGTCAGATATTTTTTCATCTAAATTCAATATCACAGGTCAACCTTTGAATCGATCTGTTTTAACTTCCGGCTTTCCTTATTCGTTAAAAAAAATTAGTTTTACGGACATCTCAAAACATCTCTGTATGAATTTATTGGGTTTCTCTTGTACTTAAAAATACAGAGATATTTCCGTCCATCATGTTTTAGCTTATACAGCGTACAAAGCTAGATAGTCCAATTGTATTCCAATTCACTCTTTATTTTAAGCGTTAATCAGGAATTCCACAGTCGGAGGCAGAAGGTCAACGAAAGACAACAGCGATCAACTATATATTTGCCATAATAAAAAATACAAAAAGGATAATAATAATCCAAAATGTGTTTCAGCGAAACAGAAGAAATAATCATAGGTTTGGCGATCATAACCAAAATGACAAAGAGACGTGGAATATACTCCAACGGTTCCACAGCAAGGGGGGAAAAAAGCTGTTCATATTCAGCGACGAGGCACATTCAGTCTGGAATAATCTGAAAACTGGATTAGACGTAGTTATTATATTCGGTTTAGCCATATAAAGACAATTAACTCGACATTATACATCGGAATTCATCCCTTCACTGTACTTATTATTCAAAGAATCTTTAATACATCAGTGTCAACAAATTTAAAAAACAGATGCTCCCCTATAATTAATTTTGAAAATCCACATAACGAGCTAAGCGCATTTTGCATAATTTCTCCGCAATGCATACCAGTGATTTTAGCATTTATACGCCTGATATACTGAATGTATTTTGTTTCGGTAACGGTTACATTGACATCAGAGCCATTTCAGAAATACGGTAATAGAATTGGAAATTATTTGTTATGTATGGGTCGGGCACATATATTCTAAATAATGTTAAGAAACAAAATGAGCGATCAACCTTATTCTAATTCAAGTATATTTCTTAGTCCTTTTGAATTTTTGGTTTTCACTCGGTTCAAGGGACCACTTTCTTTTTTAAGGATTTTGTACGAAATGTGCGCGAAAGTGGAAAGAAATAAAATACTGGAGGAAGATCTGAGTTGGAGAATGATGTACTTTGCAGATCTTGAAGACATGAAAGGGCTTTTAGACTTTGTCACTCTCTTCTGCAGCAAACAAAACGCATTTATCCAGAATTTTATTTTACTTTTGAGAGAAAAAGTGAACAGCACGTACACTTGCTATGAGGATAATGAGTTTATTTTCCCGTACTCGTATATATATTTATACGGAGATTCAACAGATGCTATGGGCATATAATTAATGATAACGGCATTTATAATTTCAGTATTCCTTTCATATTTACATGACCGAACCCGACGGTATTCGAAACAACTTTTTGAATTGAAATTTTGATTATTTAGTCGGAACTTTAATTATCATGTCATCACTTAAAAATATTTAGGCTTCGAAATCACAGAAATTAAGTAAATTAATTATTCTCTACTTTGTGTAAGGAACAAATATTAAAAATTTAGGTACACTAATAATTTCAGATAAAAGAACGAAATAAAAAAGTATTACCAGAAGAAGACCCAAAATTATGGACGACATGTCAGTTTCTTGGTTTATTTAATTAATTTTTTTTCTGACATATTGGCTTAATTGTTATTTATTTACAAAGTTTTGGTTCGGTATTATACCGTTTAAAAAAATGACCTGGACGAGGACATTTATCATTTAAACTTAATTCGTTACAGGCGTAATAGTTGATCTGTTTCGCTTGTTGAGGGTATATTGTAAGAAGTTGTAGAATCTCACAGTTTTTTCGACTAACAGCTGCAGTCCAACTACGATAATTTAACGAGGAAATCATTTACTCCAGAGACAGGAATTTATATTGTGCATGAGGAATTTTGTCATTCCCTTGAAATCCCTTGTCCCAATTGCATATATATATAAACATAATATTAAAATGATTGGATGTTTTAGTATGAACTAAATATTTTACAATTGACAAACAAATAAATTTATTAACACATAATTTACATTTACAAATGAATTTTTACAGCAGTTAGTAATTAATGTTATACAATGAAATTTAATCATTCTCAGGGTCTTTTACTGGTCCTTCAATAAAACGAATACTTGTTATACAACTTTTACAATGAAATATAGAAAAACACATACAATCACCAAATTTGAATTCTGAAATCTGACGAATATACCTTTACTTAAAAGTTAACCACTATGAATACTGTGAAATATTAACTTACAATCTCTGGTAATCCATGCAATTTGGCTCACTCCCTTTATACAGGCCATAAAAAGCATCGAGTTGCGCTCGCACTTTACACTTCCACAGCCACCTTCCACGATGACCTTACTCTCACGACGATTCACGACGAATTCCTCCAAACAATTTACTTATATACTTCGGCCACCTAACAGGGCCCAATATCCACCGACGATCTCTCCTGACAGACTGCTGACTGCTGAATGATCTCCTTGATGAAACTCCCATTTATTTCTGCCCCCTTACTTGGCCCAATCCGGCCCCAAGGACTTCCATCAACGATCTCTCCTGACGACTGTTCCTTTCTTTCTTCTTACGACGCCTTATATCTCTTTCTTTTACGCCCTTAACCACGAAGCCGTGTGGACTTCTCTCCACATCCTCGTCTAATTGTCCATCTGCCGCTGGTAATACGAGTTCAAACTACGACTCAGGACAGCGTTTTGCACACCGCACTACAGAGTTCGGATGCACTCAGAGAGAGGTCGGGTGCACTTTCGCTCCTCCCCACAGAGTTCGGGCGTACCTTTTCCGTTTCTCCACAAAGTTAGATGCACTGAGAGTTCGTGTTCAATTTTGCACACCGTACCAGAGAGCTGGACGTACATACACTTAACTAACCCTCTTTTAATTTGCCATCTGTCGCTCAATTATATCATTATTTTTTCTTTGGGTACAACCTGCGTGCCTACTGCCGTTGACCATGCGAGTCAAAATAATCGTTCATTAGGAAATGATTTATTTTAATTACCACAATATATATATATATATATTGTGGTAAATATATATATATATATATATATATATATATATATATATATTGTAATATACAATTTGAAGATTTTTAATTAATTTTCTTTAATACGCTTTTCAGACCAATTCAATGCAAAATTCGTATGTTGAAATTTAAATTTTCCTTTACTTTAGAGTTTATGATTACTTAATAAAATATTTACTCGGGACAATTTAAATCAAATTAATTAAATACTGAAGTTATTAAAATATGATAACAATTCGTATTATTTAATGATAGGTTTGAAATTAGGAAACAGAAATTTGATTAGTAGAATATTTAAATAATTTATTTAAAACTCATAATGATTTTCTCTTATAAATTATACATTTGTTTTCTTCGGCTATTAATTTAAATGAGACTCTTATCTCAGATCGTTTTATTGGGACTCATGAAAAGTATAAATTTGAAATTTAAAAATGAAACAAAAACTTTAAAAGAAAAGTTTTGAATTAAATTTAGAGAAATACCCATTTCGAAAATATCCCAAAAATAAAAACATAAAATAAAATGAAATATGATGGCACAACAATTATCCATTTTAATTTTACTAAATATAAGATAAATTCTATATAACATTTATGATCGATCTTCAACTTCACATCCATACAATTTTCAAAAACTTTTTTTAATAATGGAACTTTTTAATTTTTTGACAATAGGCCATATTGTGAAACTGCACAATCACTTTGACAACACACACAATTCAATCCTTTTAGAGCTCCAAACAATAGAGGATCTCGCCTAGTATGATCGCCACCGCCCAATAAGTTTTGGTTACGGAAACCGGTCAGTGTTACAGTGATCATAATAATACACAGATCACGAGAGATTTTCCCTCAGGCACCATTCTATTAAGTGTTCCAGATATAGCATCCAACAATAATGACACGGTTAAATTATTCTCTTCCACCATTTCTTTTAACAGGTATATCTGAAGTTTAGAGTATATCAACTGTTTAAAATATTTTAAAACTTTTACTCTTTACAAACTTCAAAAATAATTGTCCGACTACGGACGACCTCGCCTTTGGCGACTTTCTCCACAAACAGACTGTCTTTTTGATTGACTAAAATTCCTTCCCTCCGCTAGGTTTACGATGTGAAATTTTCCAAACTATAAGATTCTCACACGAATGAACAATTTGACTTACTGCCGGTACTGACCGTTAAAACAATAATAAATATAACAAAAAAGTCTGGGAATGCTCTATAATCAATTTCCCCATGCCACACTGAATGCTCAAAACTATTCTTTCATTTACATGGCCATTCTCTTACGCAACAAACTTTAGAGTTAAAATTTTTTAAGAACTATATTCATACTAACATTGATGTATATTGCAATATATTGTAATAAACAACAGGATTTAATTAAATTATAGGAATAATTAACAAAATTTACTAATCTTTAAAAGAAATTTATTATTGTTGATAAATTTTACAATTTACAAGACCTATTTTCATGTCGAATTTCATCCATTTAAAACAAATACTTTAATTTTCATTTATTAATTCTCGGAATTTTTGAACATAAAATTCTTATATCATCACAATCAAATACATCGGATCGCTATATCTCAGGGTCACTACTGGGTTTGATAATTAGAACAAAATCAATGTATAAACTGACAATTAACAATTCAAATATAAAAGTTGACCTAAAACAATATGAAAATAAGTGAAAAGAAAGCTAACCGAAATCTGATTCTACCCTTTTAATTATCGTTTACAAATTTCTATCAAAGTTTTGGTTACTCGCGGACCGTCTGTCTGGTACCAGATCTCACTCTTGTATCTTAAAAACAACCACACTAAAAGGCCATTTTTACACCGACTCTAAACTTCATTGAAAATTTTAATACACACGATTAAAATACTCGTCTTCTGCTACCTGGAACCTCGGATGAGCCGCCCCCTTTGATTTGCTAGTGGTTGTCGGTCCCCTCTATGCGATAATTGTTCAATCAGCGTGAAGCAACCATTTGCTTCACCGTGCGCAAATTATTAAATAAATCTCTCTGTGAAAATGTTGTTTGCTTTCATATAAAAATACAGGATCTCGCCATTCGTACTTTATATATGCAAACTTTACTGTTCGTTGCTCTAGGTGAACACAAATGTATTATATCTCCCCGTCGACTTTTAATTGTTTCATCTCTCGTACGCCACCATTCATAGCCGATTCCAGACTTTTAGATCATCATATTTTTACGTTTTTCATTTCCCCACGTGAACTGAACTGTTCCGTTTCTCGCAGGTCTTCTTCAAGTGCATACAGATTTTAAGCGCGCGCGGTCTCCATTGTTGAACAAAGGAAAAACCCGCCTTCATTGTCGCCTTTACGTCTGGACTGACGAAGCCATAGTTTATTAGTTTTGCCATAAAAATCAGCCATAAATTGATTCGCGTCTTCCATGAGAAGGAAGAACTTTTCTTCCTGTTCAAATTTGTTCTATTATCATTCCCTTCGTCTGATGGTCAGTGTGTCGGTTAGTATCTTTTCATATTTTACTTTAAATATTGGAGGCTCCGATAAATATTACTTCTAATCGAATAAATTTTTCATATTAAAAGTGTTCACTGTATCTGACTTATCTATTTGAGAAGGTATAAGAAGAATCTGAACGTTTTGTCCACGCCTTAGTAGTATATGAGTCGCCGACTATATTAATTTTCGCGTTGCCAAGCCGAGGATTTGTACGTTGCTACTACGGCCACATGAAACTTCCCGTACAAGAGCCGTGACGTCGGGAGTCAACTGAATGACGTCATAACTGCCTGCGTCACAATGCGTGTCCGCGATCTATACCGTACAAGTAAATTCAGCCGCTTGCTTGGCTGAAACGAGCGTAAGAACACGAGCAAAATGATCGCCCGCCAACAGGTACTTGTAAGCATACGAGTGATATATATTAGATTATAATCTTACCGAAAATATTTAGAACAGCATTCATAATTATTAATTAGTAGTATTGACATTAAGAATGTTTAAGTAAAGTGTGTGTTATGGTTAGTGTTAACAATATCTGGAACGATAAATATTGGTCATCGTAAATTAATATATTAATGGGAAGAGGTAATTTTTCTCGACCTATGATAGTATAAAATTATTTTATCTAACAGCAATGGACTTTATGTAGTAATTACAGATGTAATAAATTGCTTCTCCTGGGTAATGGAACCTTTATAAGCTGAAAATATTTTATGAAAACCTACCATTTTAGATGTAAATGTGGAAAAACGCATTTATATATTATTTGTGGGAAAATTATGGAACTAAATCGTGACTTATATATAGCTTTACCGTTCATTATATGCTTTAATTAAAGATAATTGCTTTAATAAAAACCAGAAATAAATCCTTCACAGGAAGATTTTGAGTGTAGTGAAAAGTGCCAGAAAACTTTCCTTCATATGATGGCGACGTTCAGGGTCGCTTCTGAGCTCAATATTAGACATTTGCACTTTCTCCTTGAATATTGCACTCCAAAGATATTAGACCTACATCTCAGATGGAGTCTAATACCTTAAAAGACCAACCACAAATATTCTTCCAACACCTCAAAGATTTCTAAAGATTCATCTTCGAAGTGGAACCAAATATTTTGAGGACAAAACGAGAACAGCGGAATATATTTGTTGTGGATAGGTACAATGGCAAATTCTGAAATTTTCAGCAGTCTAATATTTTGAGTTTTTAATACGTACGCTTCTCAAACAGTCGGTAATTTTATCGTTTGCTTCTACTGAACGATTCTATTAGTTTAAGCATTATTACCATGCCTGAAACCTTTACGGACAGAAATTTTAATTTGTTTCACAATGACAATATTTTCTACCATTACTTTATTATTTCATTTTTATTGTAATTTGTTCGAATTTGTAATAATTTTGTTCTAGAAAATTCATTGTTCGCAGTAAAATACAAGAAAAAATAATAATAAATGAATTGAACCATTTTGTATATCTTTAGTGTTGTAGAGTGAATGTTACAAAACATTTCAACAGATTGACATTAGACAGAAAAATAAAGTAGCAGAAAGTAGATGAGTGAAAGAAAATAATTGAAAACTTTCAACGAAACGGATATTTAGCTAAATAAAATGTAATAAAATAAATAAAATGTGAAACGTATTTGAAGGGGATTCTTCTTATTTGCTGTGTTCCTTACGTGAAAACATAGCTTTCTGAATTTGTTAATTTACTGCTTCAAAATTCACTTAAAACTGACTTATCCGTAAACGTGAATATACAGTACATATATTATTATTTGCATATTTGTGTATTTTAACTATAATATTCAAAGATCAATACATACATAACAGTAATTATCTAAAAAATAAAATAGACTACGTTTGTGTGTATGTGTATGTTTCCCCTTTCAAATCAGCACCCGTGAAGAAAATTTGACCAAATTCGTACACGTGTTCCTTTCGAACCGGAAAGAAACACAGTGGGAGGAAACTCACGACGGGGCAGGAAAGTTTCAAACATGCTAAAACGACCGATATTTGCGTCAAATAAATATTTTACGGTGTAAATGAGATTGATAGTGTTTCTCTCGATGGAGATCACCCTTAGGGGTGGGGCTAGAGGGCGTCACATAAAAATATCGTGAAAACAACCGATATTGGAGTCGAATCCGAAGTTATGGATGTCGCTGAGTTTAATTATGACTACCCAGAAAACGTTGTACATCCAGATAATGAGCAATAAAAGTAAAGATACATAAATTAAGTCATAATATTACGTTTCTTATTAGTTTATTAAATATAACCCTTACAATGTGTTAAAAGCGACTTCTATTCCGAGTGCTGCGAACGATATACCGAACAATAAAGAATAATGTTTATATTCTGACTTTTCATAATGCGTTTTTTATTCTTTTGAATGTGTTGATAAACAATATTTCCACGGCACGTGTTGTTTTTTTTAATTGGTAAACCTTAGATTGTTTTACAGACATTTTACTTTTTCTGAAGTACTCGTCACAATAATCATATTAAAAAATTAAAAACTGTTACCTAAGTTATTACAATGTATAAATTTAATCAAGAGTGTTTTTTATCAGTTATCCCGATTTAGAAACTAAACTCAGAATTAATAGTTATCAAGGATCTAACAGTAAGTCAGCCAGAACTTTAAACAGTCATGTTGTCAATATTGCTTGAAAAGTTAGCACTATGCTGTAACAGTCGTACATACTCGTAATAGCGTTTGGTAATTCATCAAACACGAGGAACACGATTCATCGACTGGTAGAAATCATAAAACAAAACTACCAATATGCCCGTTCGGTGCGACATTCGTTTTGTATGATATGGCCTTAACTGGCAAACGTTAACGAGAACAATGGTTTCTTCCAACAGGACGGAACCACATGTTACACAGCGGGAATTGTTGCTCGAAACTGTTCCTGGAAGGGTAATTTCACGTATGGTGATGTGAACAGGTGTATCAAAGTCGTATGATCTCATTTATTTGGACTTTTTCTTGAGTAAATATTAATTGAGAGAAAAAAACAATTTTCCTTTGAAAAGTTGTTGTTATTGGGAAGATTTCGGCTCCTATGCCATTTTCAACTAAAAATTTACAATACACGAATATAAAATTAAATTTAACCATAATAAATGTAACGAAACAAGTTCGTAGAATTGTTGTTACATACCTGTGTGCGTGTGTGTAAAGTTAAAAGTGGCATAGGAACCTAAAGCTTCCAAATAAAAACCAACATTTCTAAGGGAAATTTTTTTTTCTCTCAATTGATCCGTCTTGAAGTATTTTTAACTATATTTAAGTAATTTGATTAATTATCGTAGGTCTACAAAATAAGCCACCTTCAGTAGAAAATCACAAGATGCATAGCAAATTTAACATGCGATGTGTGTAAAAGAGTGGTCAGATATTATTACTCAATAATAAAAATCAGAGGGGTGCGTTTGAATGTTATTTTCCATACACAGATTGTTTTTTAATCTGTAAAAAGGAAATATGGATTATTGCGTGTTGTTTCTATTCTTTTAGAGTTTCATTATTCTTACAGACTTATCGATAGACCCTTTATATCGATTCATATAAGTGAAGTTATCTATAGACCGTTTTAAATTAGAAGACCGACGGCGGTTAGTTCCCGCGAGGAGTGTGATTTTGAAACAACTAATCACAACGCTTGAAATAAAGCAGGGTTCGTGAACAATAGCGGCGCTATTCTACTGTTTTCAGTGAGCTGTATAAGTCGTGTGTCGTGCGTGGCATCAGTGCCCCATTCCCTCCGGACTCGCCTGGAGACTTCTTATTTAAAACGGACTATAGTTAGAAGTCGTCGGCTCACAAATTAGACTTCATATATAATGAATCAAATTTTTCTTACATCAAATAAATTTGCTTCGTGTATGAACGCGAAACATACTTCAATATATTAGCTCCAACTTTGCACGAATTTTGCACAAAATTAGACAGACACTTTAACGTTATATGACGTGCAGTGAAGTGACAAAAGTATTCTTATTAATAATTAAAGTTTAAAACGCTGCGGATATTTTAAAATGAATTCTTGATACATTTGTCGTTGCGTGACAATTAACACGTTTATTAACCGAATTTTTTTACCACTGCTTTCAATTGAATTAATCCATTCAATATGTCTAGATAAGAAAGCTACCACAATATTTACATGATATTAATTTTTTTCTTTCTTACGTTATATAAAATATTTAATCCCATATTTTCAATATATCCTCAAGATCCAGTTTACATTTGAGGTACTTATATTTGAGTCGTCACTCGGGAAATAAATTATAAAATAAAAGTTAGGAAAATATTTGGAAGTATTTTTGAAAAAATAAATAGACAATATTGTATAATTCAAATATTAAAAACATCATCGAAGTATTTAATATTATAAAATCGAATTGGGTTTCTCATAAATTCAAATATTAACAATTATATTTAACCCTGACATTGCACTGAAATTCTGTTACGATATGCACGAAACATTGTCTTGCTGAACAATCGTGAGTTGCAGCAATTTGTTGTCTTGTTCTTTTTTTCATTACTAAGGCTGCTGATGAGACACTGAAAAGAAGGGAACTACCCCCTAGAAAAACCCCTGGTGGACTCCGGAATGCTCTGCTGCCAACAATAATTATAAACAGGACTTGAACAAGCATCGCAGAACCCGTACAATAGAAAAAAAGGTTCGTTACATGGGATCTAGGGCAATCTTCCGCCGGGCAACCACAGAAGCTCGCAGATCAACCGGGACTAACAAAATTGAAACGCTGAATTCTAATAGCAACCGCAGGGAACTATGGGCGATCCTAAAAAAAAGGAGAGGGGCCGGAACCAGCAATAGAATTAATCTCATCGTGGACGAAAAAGGTGACAGAATAACCAATCCCAAGGACATAGCCAACACCCTGGCCAGAAGCTTTGCGAGCACTTCGGCTACAGCGGCGTACACAACCGAGTTCCAAGAAATATAGCGGAATGAAGAAAAAGCCTACTTCCCTATTACACTTCTCAATAGGCGAACTTAAAGAAGTTATAAAGGGCGCTAAGGACGCAGCACCAGGACCCGACGTAATACCGGGGTCTTATAAAAAATCTACCGGAAGATGCAATGGAATGTCTACATAGACTAATGAATCTCATTTGGAGGACTCATAATATCCCGGACCACTGGAAGACTTCGTACATCATTCCTATTTTAAAACCGGGCCAACCCAGAACCGATTCACATAGCTGTAGCCCTATATCTCCCATTTGCAACTTATCGAAGATACTCGAGAAGATGATCTCAAACAGGCTTGTATGGTACTTGGATCTGAACAACATTCTCTGGTGTAATAAACATGCGTTCAAGAGAGACTTTTCAACAATGACGATGCTTACTGCTATCAACAATTTCATTAAGCAAGCAATCAACGAAGGCCATCATGCGCTCATCTCAACACCATCTGGAGATGGAAAGTTATGAAAAATCTGCACGACATGGGAATATCCGGACACATGCTTTCATGTATTAATAATCTAATAATGAAAAGGAGCATACAAGTTAAAACTAATAATGCTACTTCTGGTACTATCGAAATTAAAAATGTCATCCCACAAGGCTGAAGCTTAAGCGTCATACTATTCATCATTGCGGAAATCGATATAAAAACAGCGATTACCACACCGGCTAGGATAGAAATGTTCCAAGATGGTATAGTCATCCTCACCAAGGGAGCCAATCTGCGCCATTCTACGTCTCCCATTCTGCAATCCTTGTGTAACCTAGATGCTTGGGCTAATAATATAGGATACCACTTCAATTCAGACAAGGTGATAGCCATCTTGTTTACCCGTAGTAGGAAGTTAAATCCACTTCCCCTGACGATTAATGATGTAAGCATAGACTATGTGAAACACGCCAGGATACTGGGTCTAACCTGGGATTCTAGATTAAACTTAATTGAACATTTCAGGAACCTTTTAATTGAGGCAAAAAAGCGACTCCTCATCTTGAAAGCACTTGCAGCTCACAACTGCAAACGCGAAATTGCTTTCAACAACCTAAAATGCGATCATTTTATCAAAGCTGGACTACGGGGCCCATATTTATTGCTCCGCCCCAAAAATCCGCTCTCAAGAAACTTGATTTGATACAGCCTTGAGAGTAATTACAGTATGTATGAGAACCACCCCGGTAGTTAGGCTCCTTAAGGAAGGAAAAGACATTCCTCTTACATTCCGGAGAAAAATAAGCACAATTAAGTACACAATAAAGTCCCTGCAGGAAAATTCCAAGAATGTGAGAGCACAATCTAGTTGACCCAACCTGAATTACGTGTACAACCTCAAACGTCCCCTTCCTTTTCATAATGCATCAGCCAAACTATTTCGCAGACTCCAGTTCACCATCCCCAACATAGACCACAATACTACATCTAATCTCCCTCCATGGAAGTTTATCGACCTACAAATAGATACCTCATTGACTTTGATTCCCAAGAAGATCCTTAGGGCAAGTGCTACAGCTCACCTCGATGCGCTTATAAAGAAGTATGGAAACCCTACATTGGTTTACACAGATGCCTCAAAAACGGAAGTAGGCACTACCTGTGCGGTGATTCTTCCCAGCTTCAACAGCAAAATAGCCATCCATAATTATGCTTCTAGCACCACCGCTGAAACCTTTGTCATATCAACGGCAGTTGAATACTGCCTGGAATAAATCAACAGGATTATGATCGTAACAGACTCTTTGCAATCACTAAAGCACTTACGAGACCCTAAAATAAGGAATGGCACCATCAACGCCATCAGAGCTAACCTACATCTCTGCAGTTCGCGAGGGAAATCCGTGCAGCTTGTCTGGATCCCGGCTCATGCGGGCATCGCAGGGAAACGAGGAGGTGGACGCACTGGCGGCCGTTGAACGAAGTCCCAACCTGTACAGCCTCGGACATTCTAAATGAATGTACAGGAAAAGTGGAGGGTAGCTGGCAGGACACGAGGAGAGGAAGAAATAACGGCTTCTTCCATCAGAACCTGCAAACATCACCAGATCTGTGCCACCTCAACAACATCTCAAGAAAAAAACAAATAATAGTGTCCAGATTTAGAACATTGCACACCAAACTGTTGTCTACAGCTCCCATTACAGCAGTCGGCCAGTAAACTCGAAGCACGGTGTCAGATATGCTTCGTCCTATATGAAACCCACACTTTACAGTCGTCGACATATCCGATGAAGGTTTCTTTAGAGGTTTCTCTGAATAACATTAGATGAATACCGGGTAGAATCAATAAACGTTATGGTGTTAATTAAGTCATGACTAATTTGATCAATCCTATCATATATAATTGTATAGCATTCTATGACAAATATGGAAGTGACTACAACGTGGATGATCCTCTAATTTACTTTTTATAGAAAAGATAAAAATTTAAATATTTCCCGCTCATTTATATATATATATATATATATATATATATATAATACATAAACGGAAAATAGTGAAAGAAATAAAATAATATTTACGACACTATTAACGTCTTTAATTTATTATAAACCTACCGTAGACCACAACTTTTAACTAGCTTTTTACCTCGCTTGTAATATACTTATTGACGTATTAAAATTCGTATTTATCCTTTACAAATTTGAAGTGCCATATTAAACATAATTTGCTGCATATAATATTATAATTTTTTTTGCGGGATCGTTGTGTCGTTTTTCCCATATAATTTAGAAAATTATTTCATGACATATTTCGGTTTGTTTTATTTCATCATTAAAAATGTCAGGAGTCACGTAATCAAAATATTTTTGTATGTGGTTTAACTCTTTCCCCACCGGAAATCAGTTTTATAAATAGAAGTTGTAATGGAGAATAGAAGTTGTTTTTATTAAAGTTGCAATTAATTTTATTATGATATTTGACAAACTTTTTACTCGAAATATATATAATAGAATTGCTTAGGTTTACGGGAGGTGCCTGTTTTCTAGTCCAGGATATTTTATCAGAATTTTTTCTTTCCAAGTTAAATATTTTCTTTTGATGTCGACCCTTCCGCAGGGGAATTCTACTCCCCTTGGGAAAAACAGATGAAACCGCGCCTGTTGTCTTTTCTAAGCTCCGGACTGTCTTCCAGCAAATGAGGCAGCCAAAGTAGGTCGTCTCAGAGGCACGGTCACCTGTTGCTTAATACAATCACCTTTACAGAAAATAAAACTTTAAATCCTATAATCTACAGTTTATTAAAGAAGTGTCTCTTTTTCCGGATGGATCTTTCAGCTAGAAATTTGTTTTGATGAATATTATTACACCAGAAAGTTTATCTATTCTCAAAAATTTAAATTTAGTATAAATTCAAAAATAGATTGTATTTAAACATTGAACTAATTTTCGATTAAATTTTTCATTCAACGCAAGGCATACAGAGTTTTAAAATAATTAAATTATTGTGCTACACATCAACAATGTGTTTTCATGTAACATGAATACTAAGATTTTTGGAAAATATTTTCGTTTTTATGAAATGCAGATGAGAGTGCTGGGTTATATGTAATTCATATTTACAGAAATTACGAATACAATATGTATTTTTTGGCTTTCTGTCTTTTCCGAAATGAATTGCGTGAATTGGATTCGAATGTCCTGTTGGTGAGAATGAATGCTAATATGAATATTGTGTTGTAGACTATTGGAATTGCATAAAGTTTAAGATTCAGTAAGACGCATTAATATATTTTAGTATTTTGATACTGTGTCACAACACAACACGCAAAATTAGTACGTAATTTAGTTTTTAAAATATGCTGCCAACGTCCTGTTCTAATTGGTAAAGTTGCTTGTTAAGAGTGTGATAACGGATGATTGCCCAGACTGGGTAATCGCTGACTGCGAGGGCTATTCTCTCGCAGGCAGTGCCTGCGAGGGATGTTCTCTCGCAGGCAGTACCTTGTATGAGAGATACGAAGGGGCTACCTTTGGGGATGCCTTTTCCTCTCCCCGTTTTTGAACTAAGGTTTCCACATTCCGAGGCACCTCGGCCTGTTTTTAGAGGTGTATGTTCCGGAGTCACAGACCTTGGGTAAGAGTTGTTCGCTGGAACAGTCGGCCAGCTGCCTTCTAAACTGGTCGAGGTACGGAGAAGGGAATGCTGCGTCACCACAGCAAACTCTTCTCCCGCTATCGGAAGGGCGTGGGACAAGTGCCCAATGCCCGACCTACCTGATGCAGGTATATCTAGGGTTTTCCCTGCATTACTTTTAGGCGAATGCCGGATAGGATACTTAAACTATAGCCCGGGGGCCGAAATTCCTCTACCCTTCCGCCTCCCCCGTTTTAAATCCCTTCCTATGCTATTAAAGGGGAGTTGCTACATGTGGATTACCCTCATGTAGCCTGTTACCCTAAAAAAAAGGATTCCCCACATTTGTTTGCTCATTGTAGAGTGTGAAAAGAAGTATTTCCCAAACTTCACAACATTTCAGTATTACCTATCAATTGAGTTTCTTATTTTACCGTTATAACAACAATTATAACATATGAATCTCGGCATACCCAACGATTTACATAAATTCTTTTTCAATATTTGCTGATGCAAATATGAACTTTTTGGAGTCATTATTTTAGAAATTTATTTCCATACATTGTTGGAGTGTGAATCTACTGTTACATATTCTCTTAAAATGTTGCATTTATTTTTTACGTAACAATATTCTACAATCTCTTGAATACTTTTCGTACAAATTAAACTGTTTAATTTGCAAATATATGGTAAATGTAAGAATTTTCATGTTAAACTTTAGGTTTATATTTATTTTTTGACTATTGGCCGGTTATTTATTTATATAAGCCCGGAAAAGTATTTAATTCTACTTTTAATCTATTAGTAAAGAAGTGATTTAACCTAACTATACAGGAGGAATAGTAATGGCATCAGAACAACCCATCCCTCTCGGTGCCTTTTGAGACTCATAAATACTCACGATGCCAAATATAATAAATACTCTTAGTACTTTAAAAGTTTCAGAATTAATCCCGGCGAGTTTGAAAAGAGTAAAACATATTCTTGGTATTCGGTATCCTATCACAGTAAAAAATAGACGCACTACATTCAGGGAGTTAATTATACTCTTGTCAAAAATTCTCATGAGCTGTAAGAGTGAGAAAAATACTCCCACTCGCTTAAAAGAACCAATTATTTTCCATACCTTAAGGGAGTAAAAAATATTTATAGGTAACCGGTAACCTAAGAAAGTCAAAATTACTTTCAGTTCATTAAACATTCTAGGTAGATTAACAGAATAAAAAATACTCATGGTACGTTAAGAAAATTCTTCCATTACGTTAAATTCGTTAAAAAAGTATCTCTGCACCCTAATACATTTAAACATATTTCCGTAGCCTTAAGAGAGTCCAAAATACTTCCGAAACCTTAATGGAGTGAAAATAATCCCGGTAAATACTAATAGATTACTCTAAAAGAGTAAAGAATATTCCCGGTGTCTTCATCTGAACAAAAACCTAGTTTCTTATGCGAGTCTAAATTGTTTCATTAGATGAAGAAAATCAGAAATATTCTCTTTAACCTAAGGAAAACATTACTTCTGTTACTTTGAGCGTGTCAATAGTATCCTCGGCAACGTAAGAACGTGATAAATAAAAGAGTATAAAATACTCCTGGTATCTTAAGACGTTCCACAATATCCCGGTACTTAAAGAGTCAAAAATACTCCTTGTAATTTAGAAGGTCATTAAAATGTCACCCACACGTCTTTAGGTGTTAGGGGTGCTCTACCGATCCAGTGTTTGTTTTGTATCGTAAGTAACATGTGTACCAAATTTGGTAGAATGAGCGCTCCATGTGTTTAAGATTGTACGCGGAACTTTATATTACCCTTGCACCCCCCCCCCCCCCCGCTGTTCCAAGGGGTTACATTACAACTTAACCATCTTGAATTATCTAAGACACATCCATAACCCCAGATTCGACACCACTCTTGGTTGTTATCGCGTTATTTTATGTAACGACCCTCCACCCCCACCCCTAAGAGTTCCCTCCGCCAAAACCAAAACGGAGTGAAATTTAATATGAACAGCATCAGGAGAAACACTATCAATCTCATTGACCCCGAAAATTATTTATCCGACGTAAACATCGGCCGGTAAAATATTCCTTTTCCTGTAATACAGAATACTTCCAAAGACGAAATATATGCCGTTCGGCTCCTAACACTGAACTATGACATACATATACAGAATGGTGTCTACTAATTTGAGTTTTCTAAAGGTTCTCAGAATTAACTTATAGGCAACATGATTTGTTATTTGTTTACGTATGTATAGTTTAAATTAAATGAATGATAGAACCCTTTAACACTTCCATTCAGATATCTAAACATTATCAAATGTACCTATTATCTATCTTCCATCGTATAAAGAATACATTTTCAAGTGTCAAAAATATAAATTGTCATTTATTTCAAAACATATTTTGTCAACTACACAATTTCCGGTTTTTAGACAATGGTAGCAATTAAAATTCAAGATTAGTTTTTGAAATATTGCATTACTCACTTTCACTTAACGTTAAAGCCACCACAGACTAGTTAAGCAAGATTCATAACCACTAATTTAAAAGAATTCAGCTCTAATGTATTATTGTCCACATGATTCAATTTTTTGTTTTTTAATAATAAGAAAGATAGACAAATAGAGACAAATTATTTTTAAATTTATTTTACACCACGTTTGGGAAGCAATTAAATGTAATATTTAAAATTGAAAAATTTAAATCCAATTAATGTAATTATGATATGATTAAGTTGTTAATAAAATTCAGATTCTTAATATTTATGAAAGGTTGAAATGATAAAGGAGGAATATAGTTAATAAAATATTTGATTAATTTATTTAACAAAAACAAAATTTAGCCACAAATATGAAAACTCTCACCTTAGGCTGCTTTACCGGGACTGAAACATTTATGTATGTATGTAATACACTTTACTTTTGTTTTTTAATTTTCTTTTACCACAATGAAACTTGAAATTAAATAAAGCATTCAACGTTGAATTTTCCAAAATATTAAATTATAAAATATTCCCCAAAATACAAATACTCAAAATGAAATTTGGCGGTACAAAAACTTTTGAAAGATTTACAATGTAAACCTACTAAATTTTAAAAAAAATTCAACGTACCAATTCCTTAATTTTAAACACCACACAATGATCACAAAATATTTAAGATAACTTTTTAAATTTTGAATTTAGGCTATATTGTACATACAATTTCACTTACGCTTTCACATACTTGTGCACGATTTCATCAGCACATCCAATTCAATCTTTATAAGCTCCAGACAATTTAGGATCCCAAGATGTTTCGTTAGTAGACACCGGTCATCCACCCAGAATTATCCCAAGACGTTCTGAGCAGGGACATCGGTCAGTGTTACAGTGGTCACATTTATTGACAGATCACGAGATATTTTCCATTATATTAAATATGTTCCAGACACCGCGTACAACAAAAATGGCAGAATTAAAATCTTATCTGCCACAGAATTCTTTTAAACACACGCGGTCCGCCGAATTATATATCTTTCGAAGTTTAACAATGCACATCTACTCTTTAAAACCATTTTCCTCGGAATCTACTCTTCACTTCATTGGCCTTGCTTCCTGTCAGAGCGTCCAACGGCTACCTCCCTTGACTTCTCCCGAATAACAAAACTTCTAATTCCACATAAATTTCACCCCTCCAGTCGTGCCAACTCCATTAATTGGTGAGATTTTAATACAGATTTTGTTCACACGTTCAAACTGGCCCACTTAATTTGACTGAAGTATGTCTTTCCTTAAGATCCTTTTGCAATACCAAACTATGTCTGGGAGTCCTATAAATCCAAAATTCTGACGACACACGCCGACTGTTCAAGGATTGTTCCAACTGATCACCTTTTTCGAAATAAAAATAAAAATTTTAATTATATATTTGAAAAATAATACTACTACTAACATTGGTATATATATATATATATATATATATATATATTGTAATAAACAATCAATTCTCAAAGGTTACAATTAATTTGCCCCACGTTGTGGTAGCCATTTATGTAATAAACAAATAATTAATAATTTAATTGTTCACGTTGTGGTAGCTATTTAATGTAATAATTAAATATGACGGGTTAATATAAATGAAAAGCTTATGAACAATTTACATACAAAAATATTTAATTTGTTTTATGGCTTTCAACGAATAAAATATAATTACAAACAAAATTTGAGATCGATTCTCTCAGGGCCTTTACTGGGTTTGATAATGAACACAAAAAATGATTTAAAATCTTATTAACAAAACAGTTTACAATTTATCTAAACAGTATGTCGATAGAATGGAAGAAATTAAAAGTAAAGAAATTAACTTTGATTGACAATTAAAAGGGATCGAAATCTGACTTTATCCTTTAATTAATGTTCACAGTTATTATAATTAAAATTTGGTTACCACACATTGTCCGTCTGGTACCAGCATTCTTTGTTTCCCCTACACAATACGATAAATGCAAATCGTTATTTACACAGATTCTAGTTCTCACAGAATTTACACGCTCCACCGGCGAATAGAATGCAGACAAAATTTCCTTGGTCAGCTATCAGATGTCGTCTTCCCCTCAGTGTAAAATTGTTCAAATTTGCCTTATTACTGGAACTGATTATTTGCAGATTATTTGCAGATTATTTCTAGACTTATACTGTTATTTTTATCGATTTGAAATAGACTGCAAGGTATCAAGGTGAAAATTTTGTTATAATGTGCCTCCTTTCCTGGGTGGCTGTAGACGTAAATTGACTCTGACTTTCGTGCGCGCAAACGCTATTTCGACTTTTCGACAAAGCAGCCGAGCTCGCTTCTTCATTGTAGCTTTGTTCGATCAGACCGCTATAATGGCTTTATCAAACAATTCAAATTTTATGTCCAAACCATTAATGGCCTAATTAATTGGTATTACAATATATAAGCCAGTACCTTTGTATTTATGTACGTGATGAGGGACAACATCATGACCGAAACGTGTATCTTCATTAAGTAAATTATATTTGAAATACAGTCAGTTTTTATAAGTTCATTACATTTAGGTGCAAAAAGCATATATATCTTTTCAATGTGCATGCTTTTGAAAGTTGATGGCTAAAAGTTAAGACTTTTCTTTTTGATTTCATTCGTACTCGATAAGAAATGAAATTGCCTCTGGGAGAAAAGCTTGATTTTCGGTGATGTCAGACGGCGCCCTGATCCAATCTCCCAATCTTTTCTTCCACCTACCTCTTGAATCCTGGGATCTACTGGAAATGTGATCCTGCGCGCTACCTGCATTCGTTGGATTCTGCAACCAAAATAAATGAGGCCGACTTTTCACGTGCTCGTAATTTACGACTTCCATTCCAGATTATTCCGTATCAAGCAGAACACTATTCAGAAAAATATTAGCAAGACATTTCACCACTGTATATTTTCTGGTCCGTATAATATTACAAAACGAGGACTACTAACACCAATACAAGACTTTCTCAGCACCGGACGGTCCAAATGATTTTACTTGCAATATTAAATCGCGTGAAGGCATATTTGCAGTGGGCTAAGTATCGTTCATTCATTAACAATGAAATTCCCTTATATGATAAGGTTATTGTTAGCATTACTCAGAGGTGAAAAAATTGCATTACTGGTACTAATTGAGTAATTTTTTTAAATTGAGATATTATTTGTTTCTTCCAATATGGAGATGCATTACCAGTGGTTCAAGTGGTAGGCTTTAGCAATGCGTTTCATAAATATAAAATAATTACCTTCACTTATCGCTGAAATTAGCATCCCTGTGTAATTAGGCATAATATGGAGTGTTTGAGTATTTAATTACCTAGTAAGAATTACATAAAGTTAAATACTGTGATGTCTGCTACTACCACTGACATTTGTTTTTTTTAGGCGAGCAGGAGACGATCATTATTCGGTGCCTGTGACACAAAATGACGAAAGATATGTTGTCTGCGTGCGTAGTAAATTTATGACAGTAAGCATTGACGAAGTTAGTGCAGCTATAAGACGAAGTGAAGCAGTTCGCTAGGTCCTTTGCAGCTCTTATTAAGAATACTGATTTTATGAAATTTTTATGATTTGCAAGTTTTTATCTAAGTTATAAGATTTGAAGAGCAAATTTCCATCGACAATATAAAAGTCAGTTATATGACTGGAACAGAGCGGTGGTGTTTCAACAGAAACTACTTCGG
The DNA here is from genome assembly GCA_037074705.1 of Zhengitettix transpicula. NCBI lineage: Eukaryota > Metazoa > Arthropoda > Insecta > Orthoptera > Tetrigidae > Zhengitettix > Zhengitettix transpicula. The sequence goes on along the minus strand of CM073591.1, from coordinate 177,899,320 downwards.
TGACGCAGTGTTTCGACAGCGGCAGGAGATAAAGAAGATACACACAGCAGGCAGAGAGCATGGAAAATGACAAAATGAGATTTTTGACAGCAAACACTGAAATTTATAAATAAATGCTATTTCAGCCAATTATCACCCCACAAAAAATAACCTATGCAAAAGATATTTCTAAAAGTTATAATTGTAATATTCTTTTATTTGTAAAACTTAAATTCGTATATAAATCCAGTAAATCTTTCGATTTATATAAATACGCATTGAGAATGTTAAAAGCTAACACTTTCATGACACAAACTTCCAATACTTGTGAGGTCATTCGAAATCGATTGATCGTCAGAGAAAGGAAATAATGTCATTAAAGCCTGAGTTAGCGGTTTAAAATTAACCAGTAATACTATTTTAGGTTAATATTAAATTACGAATCAGGAGATGAAATCGAAGAAGTAGGTTTCATTAATAAAAAATTAAAATTTTCCTTTATAATGCAATTCAGAATAGATAATTTTCACCAGCAATTAGTTAAGTTCTGTAAATAACAAAATCTTAAAATACTAAGTAACAAACGTTCCATATTAACAGTTATTAGTATGCATACTACATCCGAAATAAGTACTGTCGAAGTTAAGATTTTATTTCATATTGTCTTGTGCCAAATGTACGGTTTAAAATGTCCCAATTACTCAAATATATTTGCAATAAATATACCTTCATATTATCTGATTATTTTCTAAATTTAAATATTATTCTTACTAATAATTTATTATAAATAATGGATAGTTTACTTATTCTTTAGGATCTGTAATTTACTCCTCATACCAGATATTTATATACCATAAACAGAATACCGCTGGTTTACTAATATTTAGTTGTATTTATTTATTTGAATCACATAATCCCGGATATTTATTCATCCCAATCATTATAAGACAGAAAATGGAATTAATTATATTTTTTAATAAAATTGATGGCCATTCGTTCAGAAAAAAAATTAGAAAGTTAATTGTCAACTAATTAATTAAAAAAAGACGTTTCGTCCTTGGATTGGGACTTCTTGAATTTATAGCAATTTCCATCAAGAATATGTAAAAATTATTGATAAATTAAATAATTACATTCAAAATACCAGATTTTCAATATTTTTAATGTATATTTCCATTATTTACTTGATCAATAATTTTTAGTTGTTGTTGATGGAAATTATTATACACTGAAGATGTACTAATTCAAGGACGAAACATCTTTAGTAAATTTATTTATTTGTAATGTAATAATATATTAATTAATTATAATTCATGATTTCTTATTAATTTTATTAACTGTCTAATTGTGAAATTCTGAATGAATGTCCATCAAATTTTATTATTATTTTAATTCACTGTCAGATAATTTTTAGAATTTTATTATAGTCTATAATCGTGCCAAATTTAATTATATACTATATTTTCAGTTCCTTCAGGACTAAAAAAAACATTACTTCTGGGGTGAACCTACCCATGAGCAATCAACTATAAGTTATCTATGGGAGAAACATGCCGATTTGAATTCAACTCCTCAAAACTCTATCCCTGTGATTTCTAAGTGTTTTCAATAAGGGTGATGCATCGTAATGTGTGATTCCAAGGGATAAAACTGTTTTCTATTTGACAGTCGAGTCAATTTCACTTCTTCGCATCTTAATTACACACAGATTTCTAGAATGCTCTTCGTAATACTAAAGTTGCGCTCATATTGGGACTGACAGTCAATATCATGTAAGCAATTTTGACTGGTAATTTTCAACATTTTATTTGTTAACCGTTTTCACACCCACCCGATGAACTTGATAAGTTGCATCAGGATTATCACTACTGATCTCAGCGACCCCAAAGTCTAATAACTTGATCCGAATTTCGGTAATTTCTAAATTTTATCAGTAACTTTCTATCACTCACTCAAATAACGATGGATATTGGAATTGGACTTAAACTGCATCTACGAATCACAGAAATACTGATGTGTACTTCAACAGTAATATCTTTTACATGTCAGCCTCCCTCACGACCCCGACACCAAGGGGTGTATAACGAGCACTATGTTCTTTATTAAGATTTTAACTCACTGTAATAAACACCTGTTAACGATTAATTTGCCCCACTTTGGTGAAGCCATAAATGTAATAAACACCTAGATAGGATTAAATTAAATGAATCAATTAACAAAAAAAGTTAATTAAATTTGAATAATTAGCCACACGTTGAAGACGTTGAATCTATAATGATTTAACAAATTGGTCTTAAATCATAGGAATAATAAACAACATTTACTAAGCTTTAAAAGACATTTATTATTATTGATAAATTTACAATGTACAATTCCTATTTTTTTATACCGAATTTCATCCATCTTAAATCAAATACTTTAATTTTCATTTATTAATTCGGGTTTGATAATTAGAACAAAATGTATAAACTGACAATTAACAATTCAAATATAAAAGTTAACCTAAAACAATATGAAAATAAGTCAAAAGAAAACTGAACGAAATCTGACTCTACCCTTTCAATTATCGTTTACAAATTTATATCAAAGTTTTGTTACTCACGGAATGTCTGTCTGGTACCAGATCTCTCTCTTGTATCTTGAAAACTACCACACTAAAAGGCCATTTTTACACTGACTCTACACTTCATTGAAAATTTTAATACACTCGATTAAAATACTCGTCCTCTGCTATCTGGAACCACGAATGAGCCGCCCCTATGGTCTGCTGGTTGATTCCGGTCTCCTCCATGCGATAATTGTTCAATCAGCGTGAAGCACCCATTTGCTTCACCATGTGCAAATTATTAAATAAATCTCTCCGTAAAAAATTTGCTTGCTTTCATGTAGAAATACAGGATCTCGCCATTCGTACTTTATATCTGTTTGTTGCTCTAGGTGAACTGAACTGAATTATATCTCCCCGTCGACTTTTAACAGTTTCATCTCTCGTACGCAGATTTTTGACTTCTTCACCTTTCAATCGCCAATTCCAGACTTTTAGATCATCAGACTTTTACGTTTTTCAGTTCCCCACGTGAACTGAACTGTTCCGTTTCTCGCAGCAGACTGGCGTTCTCCAAGTGCATACTGAGTTTTCTCCGCGCGGTCTCCATTGTTGAACAATGGAAGAACTCGCCTTCATTGTCGCCTTTACGCATTCGTACCGCTAAAAATTTAATTATATGAAAAACAATTAATGACCTGTTTAATTGACGTTACAATACATATATTTCAATTTATAAGCAATAAATCTATAATATATTGTAGTTAAAATGTATTTAATAATGAATATTTCTACAAAATATTTAGCTATTGGATTATTGAAAGTACCTACGTATGATTTGATTTAGTTGTAAGTAGTAGGCACAATCCTTGTTTTCAATATTTTTAACTTTTTGTACGACTTACAGAACGACCAAAGCTCGTTAAATTGCTGACAGGTTGCAAATTAAATATCGGAAATATCTCAAGCCGGAAACTTTCGGTTATCAATTTACAAAGAATCTGCGAGAACAAAAAAAAACACTTAGGCTTAGAATTTATGAAATAGAATGTCAAGGCGGATGTCGTTCAGATTTAATAAAGTCATAAACTTAATGCCACGCTCCAAATCTCAAATCGGCGCGTTGTAAAGGGGCTTCACTACAAACTGTAAAATACAAACTTTCGTCCTAAAACATGGATTTTGTTTCATAATTACGATTTACGTACCGTCTGAAATTAAAGATATTTAAACTTCGTTGTTTGCAAAACACGATTAACTATATACGTTATGTGACGGTAGGTACTTATATGACAATTAAGTAATATCACATGATTATGAATAGTACTTCTCCTTAGCGAAAAAATAATAATACAATATTGTTGTAATATTAAAAGTATTAACATATGTAAACCAGAAATATTAAAATAAAAATTTAGATTTACAAGATACAAAAGCATTGACTTAGTCTAATGATTGGTATCATAGAACGTTTTTCAGTCTTGTAGATTTATTTCACGCCTTCTTCGACGCCACACCTGTGGAAACTGTAATCGCCCAGAAAAGTCACTTAAAGAACTAACGGATTCGTGTGACGTAACTTCCTTCAGATTGACGCCAAATTAAAAACTTAATCCTGGTAGGTGAATGGTCGATTTACGAACATTCTACTGTGTAATTAAACTTTTGGAAAATTGTGACTTGCTGTTGCAACTCCGGTTAAATGTTTATTTAATTAGGTGTAGTTAATACACATGTATATATGTAAATATATTGAACTATATGTATGTAGATATAGTACTAATTAAATAATTTAACTAGGCTTCGCCCCACAATTGGGAACCATAATTGGAGTATAAATGTAATACTCACTTTCATCAAATTCTTTATATTTTCAAGGTAATATGGATTCTAAATATTTAAGGAATGGGTTAATAAATGACAACTCAAAATTTTAATTAATACAAAATTTAATAGATTTAATCAATAAAATTATCAAACATCTCTACATAATTTTTTCCACGACTGTTTTTACGGTATATCTCAGGGAGCTCTACCGGGACTCGTATAATAGTGGAATGAAATTTGTTTTTTTAGTATATTTCCAATTTAATACAACAAAACACGGAATTCTATTGACGATTTCAAATTTAACTGAACAAAATATTGAAATTTATGGAATATCTTCAATTTAATACAATTTAATATTAAAGTTAACTTTAAAAAATATGAAATAATTTATTATTAATTCTCTACTGAAAATTTGACGTACCATTCTGTGATTAACTCTTTTATTACCAAAATTTGATCACGATTAACACTTTCTCCTTCTGTCCAACCAAATATTTAATTTCACTTATTTTTTTAAAAAGGCCGTAATGGTCGTGAAGTTGCGCACACTGTTATGCACTACGTTCACAACACTTCAGCCAGAAAACCCATCCAAATATTTCACGCGCTCCAGACAATTACGCTTTCAGGATCCAGCCAGCTGACTACAGCCTGACACGACGGTTCAAAACTGCTGCCTAGTTGTGGTTTATAATAGTTGGCACGAGGCTCTCGTCAGAACACGTTCTTACGATCCCTGAATTAACTGAATTTTTACTTATAATTGTTCATCCCCTCTCTAAAGGTTAGTCAATATTGACTGTCCGGATGTGAATTCTATAGAATTGACTTGCCTATTTTCCTCATTGGAAACTTACATAAACATATTATGTTAACAACCCTTCAAACTACCAAGTTATGTCTGGGAACCTGGGAAATCTAAATTTTTTCCCACTACATTCTGGCCTGTCGAGCATCCTTCAAAACTCATGACCTCTATTTTATAAAACCTATTTTATAATTAGACACTTTTCAAATAATTCATTACCAATATTTATGCATACTACAAATATATGTACGTATATGCAGGGCTATAATGAATATATTGTTCACAATAGAGAAAGTACTGATCTCTTGTATTTGAGGATTTATCTTTTTTTAATGAGAAGAAAATTCCGAAATAAGAACAAAAATTTGTATGATGATATCCAAAAAATATGTAATATTTAACTAAAGGTAAATATTATTTTGTTTAATTCCAGTCCACGCTAATTTCAAACAAATATAAAGTGTATAATTCTGCGAACTATTTTATTCATACTTCATATATCATCCTGAATGAATGTTTGTCAGGAATGTAGTTAATAGTATAAATATGTAAAATCAACTAGCTTTTTCTAACTACTTATATTTATTATACATATGGTGTTTGAATATCTGAGCTTTGAAAATATTATTATATAAAACGTACATTTTATTTTCAACTGTTTCAAAGTTTTTAAGTAAATTGTTATGTAAATATCTATATATAAAAAATAAATGTCTGTGTGCATGTGTGTCCCCTATGAGCTCCTAAACCGTTCATCGGATTGCGATGAAACTTTGGTGAGTTATTGTGCACACCCCCGCGAATGTTTCTGACGTGTTCTCGAGGCGTTAGGAAGCACCCAAAGGGTGAACGGGGGTGAAATTTAAAGACATGCTAAAACAGATATTAGAGACGATTAATTACTTTTCTGGGTATATGTGATTAATACTTTCTATCCATATGTTTTAGTGTATAATTTCAACCTCTTAAAGCAACAATAATAGAGGGGGTGGAAGGGGAGTTACATAAAAATACCACGAAACAACCGAAATTTGTGTCAAATCCAGGGTTGTAGAATTCTGGCATTCACTATGTTAGTTAAGTTGTAGTTCAGCCTTAGGTGTGAGGAAAGAGAAGGATTTTTAAAACATGCTACAACGGCCGTTTCTACCTTCAAATATTTAGTTTTCGGGGTCAATTCCTATCAAACTTTATACACATGTTACTTACGAGCAAACACGGAGGGGTTAAGAAACAACAACCTCATCTAGGGGTGGGAATGGAATTAAAAAACATTCCTATACGGTCATTATTAGCGACGAATAAAATGTTTTCGGGGTCGCTTAATTTGATAGTTTGGTTCAAGAATTTTTATGTGTCTAATTTCAACTCCAAGTGTATAATTTCAACCCCTTACCGTACGGGTGGTGGTGGAAGGGGTTTAACATAAAAAAATAATGCATAAATATCGATATTAGTGTCGATTCCGGGATTATAGGAGTTAATGAGTTTAATTCTCGCATTAACCATGGTGGTTAATAAAATTTTATGATCCACTTCGTGCAGGTGTACGCGGTGTAAAAAAGTTACCCGGAGTAGTTTTGACACTCCTCAATTACAGGGTAATTTTTTTATTTTTTTAGGGTACCAGCTATTATTTAGTCTGTATTTAGTTAAATGTTGTACTTCTTTACTCCTTTAAGGTACCGGGAGTACTTTTAGACTTTAAGTTAACGAATATTTTTTACTGTTTTAATTCGTCGTTTTTTTATGTAGTAAGAGAATTCCCGAAAACCGTCAGTCATCGTCGTGTTTATTTCAAGTTAGATGTCGAGGGATTACGCCTGGGAGAGGAACGTAAATGGGTAAATTGGATAACACTGGTGTTAATGGTCCTGTTTAAATGAATTGTTTAGCAAGAGGTTTGCGTCAAATCAGTTCCTACTCCGAGTTAATTTAAATAAATATCCGGGCAACGCCGAACACTCAGTATCGTAATAAAAATTGATCATAGAACGTATTCATACCATTTCATTTATAAAAGATTTTCACATTTTATAGCGCATTTTCTGATTTAAGTTAAAGATTTATTACACGTACTATAGAAAAAATATTTCGTTAACTAATTTTGACTGCTATACGTAGATAAAATTTTCTAAGAAAATACAACACTTTATTAAAATAGTCGTATATCTTTGAATATAAGTATCTGGTTGCAAGTCATTTATGGCTTTTGTTTTGCCAGATTATAGGCTAATTAAACACACTTAGAAGCTGTTATTCATCGATAATATCGCTCAAAATCGCGTTATTACTCAATTAACATAACCTGACATGAAATACTTTATTGTCATTTCCTTCGTTCCACGGAAATCGTATATTATATATTATTACTGGAGAGCTGCATGTTCTTATTACGCAATGTGTTATGAACCTTAGCTTCCGAATGGTAACATAATGATAGCATCTAGTATGTATTATGTATAGTTCTAACAGTTTAACTTCTTTCCAATGTGCTTATTTTTTCAAAAATATTTCGGTTGTATTATTGATTGCCCTTGAACAGGCGAATGATATAATTTCATTTGTTTGGGAAGATGAAATTATTCGATCTACTTCGTAAAAAACTGCCGGATTAAGCGTGATAAATATACTACGTGTACTCCTGAAAGACATATCCTCTACGAATTCGTTAGAGTAATTATTAATTCTGGTGATAATTTTCGGTTATGATTTTTTTTCAAGTTTTATGTATTTATATGACGGATGCTCATTGCATATAACTCGGCATACATTTATAATAATTATATTGTTTTTTTATAAAGAAATTGTTTCATGTAATGTAAATTATTGTAGACATATACTATAACTAGTTTGAATGAAAACCTCCTTTTTTTCACGATATGAAATATACGAGCGCAACTTAATTGTGGCAACCGTTTAAACGATCTATCCTCAGTAAAATGCAACTTCAGAATTATTATCAATTGGCTCAAAAGGCAAAATTGGGGGCATATTGTGAGCATAATTGGATGGTTTCTGAGTAAGTTTCGCAGTTTGTGTCCAACAGTGCTCCTTCTCGTCGTCGTTGTCGCCGCGCCCAATTAGTGAGGAGTGGGCGGATCAGCAAAGCTAATGAACTTCCCTCGTTTAGCAGTAATATATACCACGAAAATCTGCTCGAGTAAATATTTCACTACTGGACAGTATGGTTTAAATATCTAAGTTCTTGACGTTCTACGAATTTACTAGTTTTTCATAGAATACGTGCGGCAAGACAATAAGGTAGTGGTAGTGACGTAATTGGGGACACAACATCAGAATGTTTTAAATATATTGGGTTTACTCAAAATGTAGGAGGGTTTTTAAACAATTTGGTTATGGTAATTTTTAAGGATTTTTCACATTTTCGTTACGTTAGAATATTTTGGCACTAATCTTGTTACTGCAAAATGTTTTATTGGTTTAGCGGCAATTAGAGTCATTTTGTTTTGAATGACTTATATTTAATGCGTTAATAGTCAACAAATTTAGCTTTTCATGTGAGACATTGCAAAGAGTAAAGAACTTTAGTTTAAATAAATCTTCAAATGATAACATAATCATACAGTACTTACAGTAGGCCTACATATGCAATTAATTCATTAAAAAAAGCAACTAAACACGCAATATAAAATTTATAGTTTGTATATCATATAATCACTTCTTTACTTTTAATTCTATTTTATATACTGTTCTTTTATTATTAACTGATGCTCACTAAAGTCAAATAAATGAACTCGTTAAATGAACCATTTGTATAGTTTGCAAGTACGAATTTTCAGATATATGCCGTATATAATACAAGATACCGAAGCTAATGATGATACATTTAGTACTATTTTACTCTTATGATCGATTGAAATTAAAAACTAACGTCACTCATATCTATTTTCATGGACAGACGATTATTTAATTTGTTGAATTAATTGTAACAGATAACTTATTCTGTCTTTATGATAATTTTGTATTGTTAATTTTGATTTTAAGAATTTGTTTTGAAATTTTAAAGCCCTGGGGTTTGTTGCCCTTGGAAATACTAATATTACGCTCTCACTTGTTCCTTATAACGTTGATAGACTACTTTATATTATAACTACATACTAAGTATTAGTATTTTAAATGTGAATTAATGTTAGTGAAAATAATTTAATAAGTTTTCCCTATATTTTCTTCTTTTGTTTTAGTGACACTATATGTCGCAGGTGCGATATTTTATTATGAAGTTGTAAGTAGTCCATCTGTTTCTACTGTAAGTGTTGAACAACAGCCCTCGTCCCTCTTTCTCTTATCTTTCCTTACCGCAAGAAATTTTAATTAAATAACTTGTACTAAATACTTTTCTACTGTCTCTTGTAAAAATGAGTATGCTCACCTATTGATGTTTTGCACTCTACAAGAATTCCAATAAACATTTGTTCTCCCAATGTGCCTCTTTATTTACCGCAGTAAATCCCTTTCCGTAGATTTGGTGTGAATAAGGACTTACCATCAGCATGTAGCATCCATATTTACATGTGCTGCACTTTTAGTATAAAAATAGTGTGAGTAAACCTGTACATTATGTATAATCCAATTATGTATATATTATGTTACTTAATTTGCCAAAACTGTTTACCCAAGCACAAATTAAAGTAAATGACAGCAATTTTAATGCAATTATTATTTTACCAGGCTGATCTTTTATAACTGAAAACGTTTGTCTAATATAAACAAATGTACTTTAATTATTTTTTTGTTGAAACACATACCAGTAATTCAGTACTTTGGAAGTAGGTTACGACTTTTAGACATCGGAAAAAGTTTAAAAGTTTCGAACGTTCCTGAGAAATTGTATCTTACGAAATGGAAAAAAATATACGAAGTGCAGACCAACTGAAATGGCGATACAACACTTCCCTAATAATAACAACAGTATAGTACATAGTGTAGCATATATGATACATAAGTTTCAGTATCACCCCAGAGGCATTTGTTGGTTTTGAAGAGTGCTAAATTGTGATGCAGATATGCACTTGAGGAAACTTTTGGCATCCGTGGACAGGTTAAAACATGCCTGTCCTAATTGTCTATGAGTCAACCCCTCAGTCCAGATTTTTCTGCTTGTCGGCCAACTTCACAATATTTATTTTCTGTATTTTTTTATGTTTTGAGAAAAAAAATTAAGCATCATTTTCAAGGAATTCTAATTACACAAAAATCATAATTATCCCATAAATGTGAATTGTTGATAAATATATTTGTTAAATAAAAATACAAGCACTATTTGTAATTTATTTATGGGTCACCAATGACCAAGTTGTTAACGCGACCATTATAAACCTTTAATTCAAAACAATTGTTATCATTTACGTCATATATAAATAAATCTGTAATTATTTTAATAAAATTGTATTATCGATCAAAATTTTTGTTCATTTCGACTAATTCTAATTTCTTATACCTGAAATTATATTTAATTTTATTGTAGCCAAGTTTTATTTACAAATACAATGAAAGATTAAAAACTTTAAATTATTGATTCTGACCATTCATATTTATAGCCACATGTGCATGAAGTTGCATATTTATAACAAAGAAAAAGTTCAAATAATATTACAAAAATTTAGGCCAATTTTTTTTGATTATTTTATCGTATTAAGAAAAATACATCTGAAAAATTTAGTTTTAATAATTATAAAAAAATCATTCACTAAAGGGTCAAGAGATAAATCATTCCTCTCTCTAAGAAATTAATTTTATCAAAGTATTTAAGTTGACCTTCCATGTTAAATATCTTAGGAAAGCCTGCGAGAAGATTCTCTCGCAGGCAGAACCTTTTAGGAGAGATACGAAGGGGCTGCCTTTGGGTATGCCTTTTCCTCACCGTTTTTGAACTAAGGTTCCCACAAGCCGAGGCGCCTTGGCCTGTTTTGAGAGGTGTATGTTCCGGGGTCACAGACCTTGGGCATACGGTAAGAGTTGTTCGCTATTCCCATTGGAATAGTCGGCCAGCTGCCTCCTAAACTGGTCGAGGCACGGAGAAGGGAATGCTGCGTCCCCACAGCAAACTCATCTCCCGCTATCGGAAGGGCGTGGGACAAGTACCCAATGCCCGACCTACCCGATGCAGGTTTTTCTAAGGCTTTTCCTGCATTTCTTTAGGCGAATGCTGGGTAGGATCCTTAAAATATAGCCCGGGGGCCCTAGTAACCCTTGGCTACCTTCCTCTACCCTTCCGCATCCCCCCTTTCAAATCACTTCCTATGCTATTAAAGGGGAGTTGCCCAATGTGGATCACCCTCATGTAGCCTGTTGCCCTAAAAAAAAAATTAAATGTCTTGGGAGCTATATATATATAAGTAGCTTGGGAGTCCTCATTTAATTTGAATTCAAATGGAATAGCAATTCATAGTCCTTTTTATATTATAGTATCAAAAATTAAAATTATTTTGTATAGGACGAGATAGTTTGGGTTGTTTGTATGAAATTAAAAACTGAATAGGGTATTTTGCCTTAATAGGATTGTAAAAAATACACATCATCGGGTCAAAATCAAAACGACGATATTGAACTAGAAGAACTAGAAGATTGAGCGAGTCACTGTGGAAGTGCACCTTTCGCCGCCCGCGCTTTGAGCGAGGAGTGAGGCTTATGGAGCTGTCACATGTAATGGCATAATCCTCCTCTTCAGGTGACTAGTTGGCAGGCAGAACGCTGTTATTAGAAGTTCATTTCGCTAAAGCCACAGCATTTCCCCCGCAGCACTGGTCGGAGAGAACGCAGAGATGCAAAACAGACCACAAAGTGCAGCATAAAATATTTCAATAGGGACAATAATTTTGTCGACGAGACTTCACCTTAAAATTAATTAATAACATGACAGGTGGAAAGCTTCCATTCGACTTTGAATAATAAATTCCTGTCGGCAACCAGCCTTTCTGTGTTGCTTTGAATTCAGCGCAAGGTTCTATTATTCCATCCACTTTAAACATGTGTCCATGTTAATTATGTTTTTACGTAGAAAAATACTAGTGATTTCTTTCCATATCGCGAAAATATACACAATATACTAAATACAGAAACAATTTTCATGCATTTGAAAGTAATTTCCCTAACCTATAATTAGGACCTTTTCGTTGTTTTCAAGTTATAATATCAAGCGTTGTTTGAGCAACGCCTTAAAAAATGGGAACAGATAAGTAAGCGATTTCACTGGGAAAATATATCATTTATAGACACTCTTTATACAATGTAAGAAATTTATGGGAAATAATTTTACTCAAATTGATTAGAATCAATTAAATATAACATAGAAAATAGCGTTTCTTAGAAAATAATATTACTAAATACGGCATTACTCAGGCAAACTTTACATAGAGAACCAATAACTAAGAAAATTTAAATTTAAAAGTGCCGGGCATTTCTACTTCCTTTTAAATTTATTTAATGGCTCCATTAATTCTCTACTGAAGACATAGGACAAGTCAATGAAATTTACATAGTCGACATACACAACTAGGAAATACATAAATAGACAATAAACAAAGCATCACACACACTTACGTAAGAATAATACATGTAAAAGAAAATACAAAATAACATATAGGATTAATATTCATACATAAACAAGCTAGGAAAAATTCTTTACATAAATTTAAAAAATCGTATAAATATAATCGTCAATTAAATTTAATTTAACATTTTACTACTCTCATTAATTACTTGTTTTTACAGAAAGAGATCATAAATCACAAACATGTATTTCACCACAGATCCTAATCGTATAACGGTGAAAATCTGGAAATTATACGTAAGTACGAAATTCAAAAATAAATACATAAGGGCCAGAGAACTTAAAATAAAACATTATATAACTTATTACGATTATCTGTGTTTCGCTTAATATTATTAGGTTTACTTTTAAAATACAACATTTCAGAAATTGATACTTTACAACAATTTGGTTCGGTCTAAAATAGAGGTGTTGTCAAAATCGAAACGGTGATTAAATTTGATGCAATGTTTACTGTTAGGACAGTGTTTACAAGTTGACAGTTTAAAATTAGATTTATGCTTTTTAAATCTTGTATTTAAAGTTTGGCCGATCTAACAAAAGTCACAATTACAACAATTAATTTTATAATCTGAACAGTTGATTTTGTAACCTACATCATGTTTTTCTAAATTGTTAATTTTTCCTTAGTATTTTTAACTAAATATAAATTATTTTAAACATAATTCGAATGCCATAATTATTAAATAAGTCAATAAGTTTATATTGTCTATTTTGAGAAAAGGGTAGTAGGATAAAAGTTGTTCTTAGGCTTAATAATTGGTAAATTGTTATTATCGTTTAAAACTTGCAATGATTTATATTAAGTTACAAATGTATATATATATATAAATTTATAAAAAAGAGATTTAAATAACACTGTAAAAAACATAATAATATTTACAAAATTAATTGTTTAGATAAAGTCAATATTATCACTTTAGTTAAACAGAATACTATTAAAAAATTAATTGTTAGATTTTCAATAATTCATAGAGCAATTCTTTCTGTTTATAGTTGGAGGATATAAAAAAAAATTAAGGCAAACATAATTCCAGAAAAATACTAAAAAAATTGCATTTCTATGACTATTCAGAATAGATTATAAAAACATAAAATCATTTATTTATTCTCAATTTGAAATTTAATGTACTTTCAAAAATAATTATTTACAAAAACATTAATTTTAATTCATTTTTAGTAAATATCAATTGCAATATTGAATCACTTTTAAAATTAAATAAAACGTTAAACACTTTAATTATGAGTTTTTTAAATCGACGAAAATTAAGACTGAATTTTAACTTACTGTTGCAATTTAACACAATTGGGTTAAATTATTCTCCTGATTTGTTAGAGAAAGCAATTTTAAATTGTTAATAATTCTAAGCTCTATCAAAACTCATTAAATTTGAGAATTAAATTAAATCCCAATGTACTTACCAGACACTCATCGGTCGACCGCAACAGTCAGATGATTCAAGGTAGGTAGAAGGCGGTTGTGATGGCCGCTGGCGTCCGTTTGTAGACAGATGTCCAACGTTCAGACAGCTGGCACAAATCCGCCTCCGAGCCTCGTCGTATTTAATCGGAGATCACTCCGGCTTTCGCTGCGTAAGTTAATAATACACTCCCGCAAACCAATATACACTTTGATCACTCGTCGTAACACTAACTTTTCATTTGCCGATCTGACCAGCGTGAAGAGTACGTCGGAAACTTTTTAAAATGTCTGAAACTAATTTTTTGAGCAATTCTGAATTTCGGGAACCAATTCGTTGTACAAATACGAATTCAAAAGCTCTGCCAACCTAAGTCAAATCGAGACACAACAAGCTCGCTTCAATCAACTGTGACCCACTTGGAAATATTGCTTTAAAAATCATATAAATTCACCTTTCTCACACCTTCAAATAAAATAACATATTTATTTAAGCAAATTTCACAGATTGTCCTTAATAATTCATTGCCAATAGTATAATTAATTTACAAATGAAATCTTTCTTATTCATTATTAATTCACTATTAATTTAAAATGAAAATATTTACGTCTTGACGAAAATAATGAATAAGGAAGATAGACAACACAGACAAAAAAGATAATATAAATATACCACACAACGTTTCTGTGATCCTTGTACCTTTCGTCAGGTGCTACGAAGAGTCTATATAAACACAACTGCACGGGTCAGTTGACAACACTCAAAAGCTTCTTAGCAACTGACGAAAGGCACAAAGGATCTCAGAAACGTTCTGTGGTATTTATATTACCTTTTTTGTCTGTATTGGCTAGCTTTCTTATTAATTATTTATTCAGAATTAATTTACGTTAGAAAATTAAATAATTTCTGACTTTAAACAACTGAACTTTTGTAATTCACACAAAATATTTTACATAGTAAAATTATATTAATAATACTTAACATTATCACACAATTATTTACAAAAATAAATTTAAATTATCTACTTTTCTTTCCTCGCAATAAAAACTTAATTAAATCTTTTACATAATTTAATTTTAAATAGTATTGAAATTCGTGATTTAATCTTTTCAAAACATTAAAATGTCTTTTTTACACTTTTTATTGATTACTTTTATTGTGAAGATGCTTGTTCCATCACAATATGTACATATTTTTGTGTATATGTCTGTGTAGATTTCTGAAATTGAATATTAGGCTACGATTTTATATTTTCAGACAAGCTTTATTGCTGTTTGTTGTAATAATTATAACAGAGATTTTGCAGGGTGGTTGGTGGTTAATTTAAAACGAATGTAGTAATTGATTTTAACAAATATTATAATTTATTTCTTATTATACTAAATTATTTACAGAAATTGCAACATTAAATACTATTATAATATTTAATTAAATAAAAATTAATTTCATTGTAATATTTTGATTGATGCTACAATTGTTTCGAACTGTAACGTTAGAAAAGCAGTATGACGCACACCGGAGTGAACTATAGAGAGTATAAGCTTCATCGTGGAACTGAGATTGAGTTATAGACGAGTTTTGATTGAAGATAAGTCATCAGTTATCGGAGATGCAGTAATTTCTCTGTTATCAGTGATCGTTCGGTAGATAACCTCAAAAGCAGTCTGGCGGAAATTTCCAGTGAATTTCATTGAGCACATCAGCGGATCATCGACCAGAGACGTCAAAGGCAAAATCATGACGCAGCATGTATGATTCACTATATTTTGAAAGTTTATGTGCGTTACAAGTTGCATAATGTGTCATAAACAAATAAACGATTTAGCCTTTATTTCGTGATAGCTTTGTAATAAATCATTTTATATGTTCCATTCAGTTAATTTATATATCACACCATTACTAATCCTAATTAATCCGGAGAAATGCGTATTAGCTCGTTGCCCGGGTTCTTATATATCCATAACCCTCGATTGTTGTTTTTGCGTTATTTTTATGTAATGCCACTCCACCCCCACCCTTAAGGGTGCTCCGCTGCCAAGCCCTGAAAGAGGTTGAAATTATACACAGAGAACGTGAAAAGAAATTTTATGAATCTCATTGATCCCGAAAAATATTTATTCAACGAAAAAATTTGCCGGTTAACATGTTTGAAAATGTTTACCTCTGCTCACCCCTGCGTGTTACCCAGATTGTGATAAATAAACTCATCGGCATCCATACCCTCGATTGGAAACAATCTCGGTTGTATTTTCGTTATTTGCTTGTAAGGGGTTGAAATTATACACAGATAATTTCTGTGCAAACACTAACAATATCTTTGACCCCTCAAATATTGGCCGTTTAGGACGTTTGAATATTTCCCACCCAGCTACGTGTTAGACTTCTCTGACCCCGACAGTGTTTGTTTCCTGTTCACAAAGAACACGTGTACGAAATTTGGAGAAATTTTCTTTACGGGTGTAGATTTGTATGCGGAGCATACAAACATACAAACAAACACTCTAGTTTATTTATTAGAGAAGATACAATTCACTTAATTAATAAATTTGTAATCTCGTTTCAAAGGAAATAGTTTAAAATATTTGAACAAACCTCGATCTTTCAATAATTGTAATATAAACGACTTCTTAAAAGAAAAAATCGAGGAGCAATGTCATGGGATCGTATATTTTGGATAACTCAAACGCACTCGAACCACGATGATTGTTCACATGCTTCTTTTGGAAAATGTGGTGAATTCCCGACGATTATACTCCAACTAGAATCTTTAAGTTCGACTTAAATTAGCTTACGCCCTTCTATTTATACATGTTAACGTATTTTATGACTGTATATCTACTCCCGTCTTTTACGTGTTTATAAGCTGTCCACGTAAGTGTTATACATTCCTATATGCTTCTGCAGCATTGACCTCTACTTTTATACCTTCTTCTATCAGTTACTTAACTATTATTACCTGGTTTATTATTGAGCGAAACGTCATTAACGAATTGTTTTACTTCATCGTTATTATCCATTCATCCAGATACATGTCTTTAATTTCAATCAATCCATTTCAACGTCGGCAGTTATTCACTTATTTTGCATACAAACAGTGTTTCTTCAGTTTGGCTATTCGCGTACCACTGTCAACTTAAATTGTATTTTTGCTGATTCCCCTTTCTCTATTACTTGAAGATCCTAAAAATAATTAAACATTAGTAAATATTAAACATAAAAACGAAATATTTCATTCAGTGAAATTCTACACATTGTGTTGGCCCATTAATCTATTTACGTTCGACATACTTTAGTATCGAAATGGCTAATTGACGATAACACTGTTGATTCATGAGGGAAAATAAAATCCACCCTCATAGCATTAAACGGAACAAATGATATAACGCATTTAGTTGCGTAAATACTTTTAGTTAACATTGCGTTTTGTTACGTTTCCCATATACTTAATTATAAAAATATTTATTGAACTTTGGTTAGTATGTTTTTCGAGCACATTTGAAGTTAATAGTTGAGTAAACCTTTAAATTGATAATCTTTTAAAAAGTAAATAAACATTACTAGTAAGCGTATTTATTTTGCCATGTGTAGTCCAAGAAAACATAATTTTTTTTGTATCTAGCTGAAAGGGCACTACGTTTAAAAATACTTTTCACAGCAATGTAACTCCATCATTACGCACCTTATTCGCTATATTCAGCTCCCTCGGATTATTTTCTCTTCGCGGTTCTCACTTTAAACTGAGTATCGAAGAACAATGAAATATATAATTAATAGGTTGAAACATAATAATCTTTCACGTTCCAGGGTAAAATACAACTGATCTATCAGTTAATTCACTGGAATTCCTGATACTAAAGTGTTAGGAGTTGAAGAATGAATACTTAACGATAAAAAAAATCTACATCATCCTGCAACTGCGTCTATTTTTTTAAAAAAAATCTTAAACTGTAGCCCGGGGGCTCTAGTTAACCTTTGCCTACATTGCTATACTTTTCCGCATCCCCCCTTTCACTCCCTTTCCTATATGAGGCCAGTGGCCACTATGTGCTTTACCCTATACATAACCTGTCTACACCTTCTTTTCCTTTCAGAGCTTTCTCATGTCCAAATTTTAAGCCAATATGTGAGGTTCAGCACTTTTTGAAATACCTACCTTGTTTGCTAGCTCGAGTACTTTCATTCGACTGGCATCCAATCCTATTTTGTGGAGTTTCGTCACCATTTCTGGCGTGCTCGGACAACTGCGGTGTTCGTCCTGACAGTTCGTACGGCCTCGTTTAAACTTTTCGACCTAACATTACTTTGTTTTAAACGAAGGAGTAGATTCCCTTAGAGTAGAATCTAATTCAACTTTGAAATGAAAGTATTGTATCACATAATGATGACCAATTTATTACATATTTAGAAACTGAGAGCGTTCACAATTCATGGCAGGCAAACAAACACTAAACAATGTCTTCAAATTTGTAACTTAAACTTTATAAGGTTGATACTTCAGACCACTTTTGTTTTTCAAACAATAACGCGCCATCTATACGCCAAGTATGATACACTAGGACTACCATCGTACGTTTGTTTGCATACAATACATAAATGTTGCATGATGTAGGCTAATCGTTTCTCAGTATGAAGAAACACACATGTTACTTTCTTAGTTTTTTTATTTTGGTACCCTAACAAATAATTGTATTTGCTATTTTCTTAATACGAAATACATATCAATGATTAATGATAACCATATCATCCTGTATTTTTTTGATAGTTGGACACCCCATTGAGACCTTGGTTTACCGCGACGACTGCCAGTCTCTCATCTTTCGTGACACATTCTGGATTTAGGAGTGTCACGTGGTCAGTGTGCCGATTATCCCTCAGTATGAACCCCAGTTTTCTTTACCAGGCTTCCTGTAATTACACTCTTAATAATTTGTTCGACAAATTTTCGAGATCTTCTTCGGTAGTATGAATGTTCGATGGTGCATTTTTGTTGTTGTAACATATTGTTTTTTAGAGAAAAATTGTAACGCCAGAGGAATGAAGTTGAGTTGTTTGGAATCTATGGCGGGTCGATATGTGACCCAGTGACCCGGCGCCGCGCGGCGCGAGGGGCGAGGCAGCTTAGACAGTCTTCGTGATGAACAATGCAGACGAAGCATCAATACGTGTACAGCAAACACACGGACTGGATGCGATAAGTGATGCACTCCTACACATAGCATTCGCTCCTTTTTCTTTTCAGCCATTTCGAAGGCTCGTGGGCCGTATCGCATTCCAAAACGTACTAAGTATAAACGTATACACGACTATAAATTCATTATCAACTATTGATTTTTTATTGCTAGCCCTGACATCATTTCGATGTCGGCGATCCTACTACCCACTGTCCTTTTAGACTGTGTAGTTCTCGTTGCGATTCCCTGCTCTCTGCCGCATGAACGAACTCAAAGCCAATAACACTTTCATTAGTGAATATAGAACATTAATTTTTTTAATTAATTATTCAGTGAAATAATTTATTACGTTGTGTTTATAAATTATAATATTTTTCCTGCATCCCAGAACCTATATACCCACTGCAGAATTTTTCTTAGCTTATCGTCACAAAAACCCATTACAATCATAATTTTAGACAAGTCTAATGTGTAAATATTATGATACTGTCCATCGTCTTCACTTCATTCTGAAATAACAGGTATTATTTTCACTCCAATGTGGCCATAAATTCGATATAATTATTTAGCGACATTTTATTTTTCCTAATGTGGACATTTGAATTATTTAATTTTATGTGAAATATTGAAAACACTAGTCCAAAATTTCCTTATGTTAAAATAGGGTTAGTTGCAGTTGAAACGTAATAAAAAGTCGCCCATCTGCCTCCTGAACTGGTCAAGGCACGGAGAGGGGAAAGCTGTGTCCCCACAGTCAACTCCTCTCCCGCCATCGGAAGGGCGTGGGGCAAGTACCAAATGCCCGACCTACCTGATGCAGGTTTTTCTAGGGTTTTCCCTGCATTACGTTTAGGCGAATTTCCGGGTAGGAACCTTAAACCATTGCCCGGGGGCCCAAGTTAACCCTTGGCTGCCTTGTTCTACCTATCCGCATCCCCCTTTTCAGTCCCTTTCGTCAAAATGTGCATTACCCTACAGATATCCTGCCTTCACTTTCTTGTTCTTCAACCTAGCTGGCCCTTTTGGAATTTCTGCACTCCAAAAATACGTCAGATGTAGGAACACGAGGATGGTAGTTTAAGGAACATATGTTGAATTTTTTTCGTTAATGCACCGCGGTATTGTAAAATTTTAGACAGAAATAAACCAAAAATCGTAAAAAGAATTTCTATTAATTCACTCCAAAACTCTGGTTTGATATCAGTCACAAATTAAACACTTATTTTCTTCTATAATTATGTAATTTATCTGTCTAAAGATAAAATTAATAGGTTGAAACATAATAATCTATCACGTTTCAGGGTAAAATACACCTGATCTATCAGTTAATTCATTGGAATTCCTGATACTAAAGTGTTAGGAGTTCAAGAATGAATCCTTAACGATAAAAAAACATATACATCATCATGTAATTGCGTCTATTTTTTTTTAAAAAAACTGATGTGTTTAGTCATGTCTGAATATTAATTTGCCACGTGGTTAAGTTGCGGGGATGCAAGTTGTCGAGTTGTCCATGAGGATTAATTGCAAGTATCGATTTAGACAACGTGGGACCCTGTGATCCCTATTGAATCCAATCACAGGATTCTAGCGTAATAGCTTATTCACAAAGAAATTGTTAAACGTAATGACACAGTTTATTTGAAATGATAATTTTGTGTGTATAATATTTAAAGTCTCTGCATTCATCCCCCACACTACCTGTTCTTTACAATGCTCTGGCCTAAAGTTACGCGGACAATAATATTAAAAAAAATTATTACATAAAGTTTACATTATACATTGGTAATCTCTACAAAAAGGAAAGAGAAGAAGGTGTATAGGGTAATCCACATATTAGCAACTCCCCTCTTATAGCATAGGAAAGGGAGTGAAAAGGGGGATGCGTAAAGGAAGACCAAGGTAGCGAAGGGTTAACTATGGCCCCCATGCTATGGTTTAAGGTTCCTACCCGGCAATTTGCCTAAACGTAATGCAGGGAAAACCCTAGAAAAACCTGCGTCAGGTAGGTCGGGCATTTGGTACTTGTCCCACGCCCTTCCGATGGCGGGAGAGAGGTTTCCTGTGGTGTCGCAGCTTGCCCCTCGCCATGCCTTGGCCAGTTTAGGATGCAGCGGTCGACTATTCCAATGGGAATAGCGGACAATTCTTATCGTATGCCGAAAGTCTGCGACCCCGGAACATACACCTCTCCAAACAGGCCGAGGTGCCTCGACATGTGGGAACCTTAGTTCAAAAACGGAAAAAGGAAAAGTCATCCCCAAAGGTAGCCCCTTCCGTCTCCCCTTTTTTATTTTTTTTAGGGCAACAGGCTACATGAGGGTGATCCACATTGGGCAACTCCCCTTTAATAGCATAGGAAGGGATTAGAAAGGGGGGATGCGGAAGGGTAGAGGAAGGTAGCCAAGGGTTACTAGGGCCCCCGGGCTATGGTTTAAGGATCCTACCCGGCATTCGCCTAAAGAAATGCAGGGAAAACCCTAGAAAAACCTGCATCGGGTAGGTCGGGCATTTGGTACTTGTCCCACGCCCTTCCGATGACGGGAGAGGAGTTTGCTGCGGGGACGCAGCTTACCCCTCGCCATGCCTTGGCCTGTTTAGGAGGCAGCTGGCCGACTATTCCAATAGGAATAGCGGACAACTCTTGCCGTATGCCCAAGGTCTGCGACCCCGGAACATACACCTCTCAAAACAGACCGAGGTGCCTCGGCATGTGGGAACCTTAGTTCAAAAAAAAAAAAAACCAGAGAGATGTGAGAGCATCCCCAAAGGTAGCCCCCGCCAGAGCTCTCTGGGAAGGTTCACCTGCGAGAAATCCTCTCGCAGGCTTTAAATTTAGTTCCGTCTCCCCTAAAAGGTTCTGCCTACAAGAGATCATCCCTCGCAGGTTCTGCCTTCGAGAGAATAGCCCTCGCAGACAGGGATTCCCAGAGAGAGATTTTTTTTTAAGGTAACAGGTTACATGAGGGTAATCCACATTGTGGCAACTCCCCTTTAATAGCATAGGAAAGGATTTGAAAGGGGGGATGCGGAAGGGTAGAGAAAGGAAGCCAAGGATTAACGCCCCCGGGCTATAGTTTAAGGATCCTACCCGAAATTCGCCTAAAAGTAATGCAGGTCAAACCCTAGAAAACCTGCATCACGTAGGTTCGGCATTGGGTTCACTTAAATCGATATAACGTTAAAATATACTTGTAAGTCTGGTGTATTACTACTATATAGTCTACAAAATAGGATAGTTATCGAAGATGGAAGCGACGATACGGAATATCTTATAATTTTTCTAGTTAATCACTGTTACCTGAAAATTTTGTGCTGTTTCAGAACTTAATTTTCGTTAATTCATATAAAAGCTTCAATCTAAAATAGGATATATACATATATGTATATATTAATTCTATACTTAGCATATTATGGAATCTAGCTGAAAGTTCTTTCGGTAACTAAATTTAATAAACTCTTGATGAAAAAAGTGTTTAAATTTCCACAGATATAAGCTACTGGTTTCGATTCAGATGTTATAAATTAATGCAAATTACTGTTAATTAAATTTAATAATTACGGCTACAGTCAGGGTCAAATATATAAAAATATCAAAATAATTATTTTATATCCTTAATTTTTAATTTGTAGAGAGTATAATACACATATTCTCAGATGTTTCGTGTTTATGACTGATATTTGAGAAAGTTTATCGAAGTATTTTTCTGTAATCTGCTAATTTATTACCGTTAATCCAAGATTATTATTTTTAATGAAAGAATAGCCGAGATAGTAACATTTAAAATGCATTTATTCATAGACACCAACGTAAGGGATTAAAAGGGTGATAAAAATTTGTTTCGGTTAAAATATTGCTTCCTCAAAATGAAGGAATTATAATTTTTAACAACGTACCTCGCTCAACATCTGCATATTTATAATTCTTCTGTAAATACACTGTATGTTATACACCAGTCTTCAAATACTTGCTGGAAGACAATTTTTTTAGGTTAATCAAAAGTTACAAAAGCATTTTATGCAGAAGGGATCATAATTTAAAAATTAAAAACCAGACTTCAGGACACAGACTTGGGTAAATTCTCATTCGTAAATAGAACTATTGAGGACTTGATTAAGTTGCCTGTAGGGGAGAACTTCTCACAATTTTGATAGGGCATTTTCTTTTCTGTAGAATTATGTCCCTCTTTATCGGCAGGAATGACTTCTCGATAAATTGAATTTTGATTGCATCCCTTACTTCTAATACTTAATGCTGTTAAATACTTTGTATACGACGATGAATTAAATTTATCACTGCTTCTCTAACTGCTTGGATATTACCGGGTATAAAGTATCCACTTAACTAATTATTC
Organism: Zhengitettix transpicula; assembly: GCA_037074705.1. Taxonomy (NCBI): domain Eukaryota; kingdom Metazoa; phylum Arthropoda; class Insecta; order Orthoptera; family Tetrigidae; genus Zhengitettix; species Zhengitettix transpicula. The sequence continues at coordinate 177,875,638 of CM073591.1, read as the reverse complement.
CCCTGGTTTTCTTAATTCTATATATTGTGTACTTGTTAATATACACTTTGTTCGTAACATGCTTATATGGTTATGTTTTTAAAAATTTCCTTACCTTTATTCTAATCTATTATTACTAAGTAGATGAAATAGCCAAAAACAGAAAAAATTAAGAGATCCGCTCTTTTGTCACATTTAACATTCAGTCCATATTACTTCTCGTAAAGTGCGGTCCTCTTCTAACTAGTTTTAGAACTTTAACTATTACTCTGTTATATAAGGTGTATAAAGTTCTTCATGTTAGTCTATCTTTTTGAAAAAAAATTCTGTTTCAAGAACTCCTGATAATGCGCCTGTTTGCTTCCATTGTGGAGGTACCGGACAAGATGTTCATTACATGCACGAATTTTTCATATTTCTACGCTGTTAGACTAATGAAATGACAAGGGCGCGACCAAACCGCCAATCGCTGTCCGTCATCTAGATGTCGATTACCCGCCACACGCATCTACTTGCGCCGTACAGTCCAGTCGTTCGACTAGCCCGGATAACTGAGATGGACAACCACATATTGAGGTACGCCAGCCGCTGTGAAAATCGCCCTGGGACAACTGACTCCGGAATAAATATATGGTTTGCTTCCCTGTGGGCTTTTTCGAACTCTCCAAGGAGAGAACGAGGATACCTGGTTGTCTAAATCCTGCACCCAGAGGAGGACAGAAGATAAATTGTGCCCACGAAACCATTGCCCCCTTGAGTCCAACTCCAACGTGCATCGGGCTGGAACGTGGACAAGCCACAACCCAGCTGGGCTTATGGAACCCTGGAGAATAGACCAGCGCCCAGACGCAACCCGAGGTATCAAATAGGTCGGCCGCGCGCATTGTTCCGTTATCAAGAACGTGTTAAGGGTTACCCCGCAAATGTGAAGTTGCACTTGCACGAAGGTCATTTGAAACTTGTCGGCACATTCTAGTTACCAATAATGACTCCAGGTTAGGGCTACCTCCCTCAGATAGCAACAGGCTATTTCTACCAGGAGAATCATGATCAGGCGATTTAGTCATCGGATAACAAAGAATGCAGTTGATGCGGGGGTTACGAAAACCTTCCACACCCCCAAAAACTGGACGACCGCCTTGAGTCAATATCCACCACCTCCGGGCAGGACAGCCATGGAAGATTCTCAGAAAGACTCCCTAGAGAGCCACGCGCCCTCCCTTCCACCTTCACCATCCCAAGTGCCGCAAACCCCGGGAGTCTTCAACTTCAAGAGTGCTATTTTTACTGGGATTCCTCCTACAACCGATAATAGTCACGGTTTGAGGATGCTTCAGCAGCCTCTCCGTCACATGATTTCTGAAATTAAAGTGACCGTTTTAGGAGTAAACGGCGTGTGGTCTGTCCTGGGTCTCTCCATGAGCAGTTAGCATGTTATCCCGCTCAGAAATATAGAAACCCACGTTGATATTAGTACCAAATAGAGCACTCGTAATTTTATTCACGGTGATGCCGATGTTTTGAGCCGCCAGCTCAAACTATAGCACAAAATGCTTAAAAATTACATTGAAAACTGATACCAAAAAACATGTACAGTTGGAATCTGAAATGTTGGATTCAGCATAAATAGTCAGCCATTTGCGATATTAGAGTTTATCACTCCCCATAGGATTAGATTTCCTTGACATCATAGAATTTCATTCTAATGAAATGACAATATCCACCACCTCCTGCAGGAACATTTTTACTCGAAGGTCATTTGAAAGTTGTCGGCAAATTCTAGTTACAGCAATCTCAAAAGCTCCAAGGGACCATGTTCCTTTCAAATGATTTAAATCGCACTGCAAATGAAGTCAAAGTCGCCTTTTCAATCTTGAGAGTACTGTTACGTCACCAACATCCACGATGCATATATCGACATCAAGATGTCGGCAATTTGACGTGATCATGAGTTGCAACAAACACATAATAGATGGAAAATTGTTGTACGTGCGACGTTAATATTAACACTGCGATGGCCAGGGAGAACTGTGAGCTATGATTAGCAGAAAACAGCTAAACATATTCCAAAAGATATCAGCATAGGAGTCGCTGATGCGATACACGAGAGCCAGTTCTGTGCCATAGAGGGAGAAGCACTACATACGAGGAAAAGCTGATGAGGAAGCCATCTAGGTGCTTTGTGGATCCAGATTATCTGAGAAACAAAGCCGCCAAGTACAGGGCGTACTGAAGGAGTTCTACCACGCCTTTCAATGCCGGAAAGATAGCATAATCAACATCGGTGATAAACTTCCAGACAGTTATAGGTTTGTGTCCCCAGCTAAAAGACGAATCACCCAGGGAAAAGTTCAGCAGACACTGAAAAAGGACATCTTTTCCCCAGTAAATCTTGTAAAGAAGAAAGACGGGACTTTTCGTTTCTGCTTCGACCATGCAGATGACCAAGAAGACGACGACATCCTGGAATGTTTGAACGGAGGAATATAACTATCTTAATTTCAATTCGCCAATAACAAATGCGTAGATCCAATAGTTGAGAGGTATATTCGATCAAACATTCCAGGGTGTCGTCGATTCGTGGTAGCTGTTAAACGTCTCTTTTAAGTAAAAATTGTAACAGTAATCTTATAATTAAATGTGGTAGGGCAACAGATAACATTCGTTAATAAAAATATATCAAATTTTTAAAATCTTAAATCAATAGGAAAATATACATTTAAATTACATTAGTTATTTTATTTTCATGGTACCTCCATTTCTATAAACCTAATAAATCACAGTTTTCCCCTTGGATGTTTAGCTTAGTACAGCCGTATTCGTTATACCAAAAAATTTGACAGAGTGAGCTATATTTACATAAATGAAACTCAACGTCCATTACGAAGCATTGACAGAAAAATAAAGCGACAACTTTTTCCAAAGTAAGGGTGTTTTGAATATATTTCCTCGGAAATCCGCTTCAGCGGTGTTCCCCCACCATTGTTGATCTTCCCTACCTCCAACACTGCGTTTTTTCTACCTAGGTAGGCTCGAACTGCTTATTCTTGCAAAACATAACTGAATTCTGCTGCTTGTAACCCACGTGCCTGTTTGCACGAGACTGGTTGAATATTTTATTATAAGGAAAATCAAATTGACGATTAAATTTTCAATAGAATAATAATAATCATCATACACATTTTTCGCCACGCCTATAGTTAAAGCAGTCGCGCTGTTGAAACTATCTACGACAATTAATTAGCTTAAATTTTAAGATAGGGTTGATGAACTCGGCGTATACGATATTTTTGTATGATAATTGTACCCTGGTATTAGGGCCAACTTTATAATCCTTAACGGCAGCACTTAGTAGGCAGGTAATCTATGCTAATCCTTCTATAGAATCTGGCGCTATTTGGTGGAACATCAAATTTCAACACCCTCGCTTATTACAATAATTTTCCTGATAACGCAACTCTTGCATATTGCAAACAGGCTCATTAGTAAACATTCGTTACAAGCTAATTAAAAATGCTTTCTCTTTTCATATTCCATATTCAATAAAAAATTAATGACAAAATAGATTTAATTATGGTATAAAAAGTGATTCTGAATGAAATTTCAAATATTATAAGGGTTTGAACTTCTCTACCGCTCAATAAATCGTTGTTTTGTCATACCGTGTATTTCCATTAGCGAACCTGCTCGGAAATTGTTTCGCAGAGAATTTATTTGTGTGTGGTTTTGCGCTCTCTTTGTTTGTTGTGTTGGCCAGCACCAATAGCCGAAAGATGGGGCCAGCGATTTCCCAAGCGGCCGCATGCCGCCGACATACTCGTACGTGTACCCATATATTATTACAGTCTCAGAGCATACAACTCTGGAAAAGAGAACAGAGATGGATTTATTAACAGGGAACAGACCAGACACTACCAGAAACTTTCGTAATATTTATTGAAACCAAATATTCTTATGCTACATATACTGAAATTAACTAACAATAATTTTTTAATTATAGATTCTATTGAAAATTTAATCGTCAATTTGATTTTCCTTGTAGTAAAATATTCAACCAGTCTCGTGCAAACAGGCACGTGGGTTACAAGCAGCAGAATTCAGTTATGTTTTGCAAGAATAAGCATTTCGAGTCTACCTAGGTAGAAAAAACGCAGTGTTGGAGGTAGGGAAGATCAACAAAGGTGGGGGAACACCGCTGAAGCGAATTTCCGAGGAAATACATTCAAAACACCCTTACTTTGGAAAAAGTTGTCGCTTTATTTTTCTGTCAATACTTCGTAATGGACATTGAGTTTCATTTATGTAAATATAGCTCACTCTGTCAATTTTTTTGGTATAACGAATACGGCTGTACTAAGCTAAACATCCAAGGGGAAAACTGTGATTTATTAGGTTTACAGAAATGGAGGTACATATGAAGAAAAAATATTGAAGAGATTATTAATGATTGTACCAATGGAAAGTATAGGGTGTAAACTCGCACAATTTTAATTTTTATATATATTTACTAAATAAAATTGACTGTGTGAGTGTGTATGTTCCACATACAAATTTAAACGCATATAGCCATTTGGACCAAATTTTGTACACGTGTACCTTTCAAACCGAATAAAAGACATTATTTATATATATATATATATATATATATATATAATGAGAGAGAGAGAGAGAATATGGAAAGTGTGAAAGGTGGTGGCATATGTAAATATTCGGAAGCGTTATCCTTCTTCTACTGGAAAATTTGAAGAACTTCCTCCACTCCTGAATGGCGATGCAGATCTTCAATTGCAGGTAAGCCACCACATCCCTCCCTTTTCATACCAATTATTTTATTTATATCAGTAATACTTACACAACAATCGAAACTCGCATTATTTTTTAAGTATTAATTTATCAACACCATATTCTGAACTCGATACATTTTTGCAATGATCTCATTCGATGTGATATTTTTGTCACATATATAGTTAAATATCGCAGGGGGCGAATATATATAATTCTATTGAGTATATTTTAACGTATTGATACGAAGAGATTTATTTTCATTGATTTAGAATAATTTAATTTCATTGGGCGTCAGTGAATGATATAAAATTTCTTTCCGAACTCTATTCACAAAAGAAAGGAAAAGAAAAACACCTAATTTTAATCTATATACAAAATAATTTAATTTACTTTATTTTATTTATCAAATACGAGCATGAAGGGAACGAATATAATTCCCTCACACATGGCACCTTCGTGTTTATCGCGTAGCAGAGGCAGGTGACAACAGAGTTTACATACTTTGTTTTTGTGAGTAATTCTTCCATACTACGGGCTGCCTCCCATTCCAGGAAATTTTACTTGGTCCTCCGACTTCCTTCCTTCTCGAGTGCTGGTGGATTCTGTGATGTTTGCGGCCACGTACTTGACTTGTCCCAAGACTGTTCGTCGTCCACCCTTCGACGCAGGATACTGACCACGACTTCTTACGATTCCTGCTAAGCTTCTCGATCTATCTTCTTCCGACTGCTGTATACCAGAAACTGTTCTTCCTACGCTCTGTCGTCCCCTAAGGAGGATATGCATTGTCTCTCATTGGTCAGGCGAAATTCATCAACTGATTAATTTCTCCAATCGCTTTAGCATATTCTCCCGCGTTTCTGTTTTCTCATGACATGGAAGGAGCTTGAAATTGACGACAATTCTAGGATATTCCAAAACTCGAGGTGCAGGCTTCAAAACAGAATTTGTAAGTACTGGAACTCGAACTGGACTGTACTAATCCTTTCAGTTAATGGATTCCTCCGGTTTCTGACGGCGTCCGCTTTGATTAAGTTTTGGTTGGGCAGCTGCTTCTACGGCCGGTAGGAAAACCCACCCCGAAACAAAGTACTTTCGTAAAAGAATTCTGTTTGCTTGAAGATTACAAATATAAGAAATAATTGAATGTTTATATATTTACGCGTTATTGTAAAACAAATTAAATAAAACAAAATACGCGTCACAATATTCGACAATAGACGTTATCGAAATTGTAGAGGTGTGAACTCGTGTCTTGTCTTTATGGATGAGCACTTTCTTCTTGCCCAAATTTCTATGAACTTCTCAAGAAAAACCTTATGGCCGCTTCCTTAAAATTTGCTTCTCTAATCCTTGTGACCGTAATTCGTTCAACATGTCAACTGGTATATCATAATTTTCAGTAGTTTTGCTGGTAATTGAAGGTAAAAGTCAGAATAAATTAATTTTCTTTCATACCGCCGACGTAATTGGTTATAAATTTTAGCAGATAATGGTTAAATTAAATATTTGTTGCGATGTTAGCAGCTCTAAACTTTTGCATTGCCATAAAAACATCAATATTAATAAAACTATGCCGAATAATCTTGGATAGAATAAATTGTGGTGGTTGCAGACTTGGAATTTTTTCTACAAAAACTTCACTCACAGCATCAAATTTTGTCGTGTTCTTTATTGCTAAATATCTCAATCGCGGACACAAAATGGTCCATTTAGAAATATTCAGGTGTCACGCAGGCTGGAAGGATTATGTAAAAGAAATTCTTTAATTAAATCGTAGGCCAACAGATTCCTGGAAATAATCATTGTGTTCGACAATGTTGCACCTAAAATCCAATAATTTACCCCATAAAAATAAATATAAAGTAGAATGAAAATGCTAGTTGCCTTAGAGAATCCAAGGCCCAAGATGCACGGATGTCGTTACCTAGACCTTGGCGATAATACACTCTTGTGCTGCACTTCTCGTGTCTTCTCGAGAATATACTGCTAGAACGAGAGATTGATTAATTTCGGTAGAGTCCCGGTCAGTTAATTCTGGAGTTACAATCTGTAAGCCACTCCACCAGATCAGTATTGGCTGTAATTGAATACCAGACGTACTTGCTGTTTTACTGTTGGCTGTCAATGCCTGTTACACTTTTGTTTTTGCTCTGACAATGGACTCCGGTGGATGACAAACGCGAACGGTTTCCGACTTGCGTTGTATTCTTCTATACAACGCAGGTCCGAGACCGCTCGCGTTTGTAATCCACCGGAGTCCACTGTCAGAGTACATCCTGGGCAAATACGCGTTAAAAACAATTTTGACTTTTTTTTTACACAATTCTGTGTTTATCACAGTTCTAATCAGTACCTTAAGAGGAGATATTAAATCAAAATTAACAATGATTACAAATATTTACTTAACTTTGTTGATCATTTAGTAAACCCAGCTCCGATTCATTCAGCATTAACAAATTATTACAAGGTTCAAAATTTGTTAGTCGAAGGACTGATTTTGCAGAAAAGGAAAGCAATAACGACGAATTTGCTGCTTGGAAGGAAAATTGTTTGGAGTCTTGTACTAGTATTCACATATTATGTACAACTGCAATTGAATAGGAAATCTCTTCCACATTTCTCTTGGAGAAAAATTTAAACAGCACGTTAACGACGACAGTAAGTGTGAGGATCTAAGCCAGGGGTAAAGATGAAAATTTTCATGGAATGAAATGTTTAATTTAGGTCAAGACAAATTAAATTGACGTCGATTACATCGTTGATAGATCAAGAAACTATAGACGTATTCAAGATAACATAAAAGTTAGAGAGGGGGCATTCGATAATTCGATAGAGAATTAATAAAGGTGGTAATATGTATAAATACAGAACTATGGTAATCGATGCGCATAAAAGAATATGAAAACATGTGAGAGATGAAGGAACTAATGCTATTGTTCATATTTTAATTTGCTTTCATAATTTTTTATTCCTGAGAATTATGCATAGTTTTCCTCTTCATCGCTCTATTGCGCTAATTCTTAGTATCTTACTGAGTTGTTACTTATAGCCTCCAGACTACTATTTCACAACATGTATTTCATCTACGGTAGTCTTCTTCTCACGTTATAATTGTTATGTGATTGAATTGAGACATTAAAAGTCAAATACTACTATCATATTTATCCATTCAAGTGAATTAGGATGTGAAATTAGGTTCGATGATAATAATAATTTAACGTTGCAGGCTGTCTCCTATAATACTTAAAATATTCATTCTATACATGAGAAATACAAGTAATTAAATCGTACAGTAATGAGTTAATAATTAACCTTGCATTGTCACATGAGTTAATTAATGTACGTATAAGAAATTTATTAAATTTTCAAGCAGAAGAATGATAAAAAAGAGATTGTGAAGGAATACACTAATTATCGAACATACTAACAATAATGCATTACAGACAAAAAGTAAATATATTGGAATTGATTCGGCACTAACATCTTGGTAAGCATCTTATTTAACCAGCACTAATAGCGCCAGTGTTTGGAACATTCACCCATTTAAGATCCCCTCTCCGACCTAAGCCCTGGGCATCTAACCTCAAATAAACCACGACGATGACTGACAGTATTCGGTAATCCTCCTACTACATAAAATAAAAGTATCTAAAAAATCACACGACTTAAAACAATAAAAAGTACTCAATAACATAATAAAGTCTAAAACTATTCTAGATGTCTTAAACGTGTAAACCGTTAACTAAACAGATACCAAAATATAGAGGGTACCCTAAGAAAATAAAAAAATTAGCCGGTACCTTAACAGGGTGAAAACTACTCCCGGTAACCATTTCTCAACCGCAGCCACCTCCATGAAGAGGAACATAAAATTTCATCTACCAGCATGATTAATGAGAGAATTATGCTCAGCGACTCCTGCAACCCCAGAATCGACACTAATAACGTTTTTTTGGGATTATTTTTCATGTCAAATCTTTTTACCACCTCCCACACCGTAGTAGTGATTCCATCCTTGCCTTTTGGAGTTGAAATTAGACACATAAAAATTCTAGAATGACACAATCAAATTAAGAAATTCCGGAAACATTTTATTCTATGCTAATATTGACCGTTTAGGAATTTTTTAAAATGCTATTCCCACCCCTTGAGGTGGTAGGTGTGTCTTAACCTCTCAGTGTTTGTTCCTGGATCTAATTAACATGTGTATAAAGTTGCATAGAAATTTATCTACCAATTTAAGATTGTAAACGTAAATTTGTTTCACCCCCTACTCCTAGGGGCTGAACTACATCTTAACCAGTACAGTAAATGTTCGAATTAAACTCAGTGACTTCTATAACCCCAGTCTCCGTTGTTTACTCATTACTTTTCACTGACATCCTCCCCCACACCCACACTTAGATGCTGATGTACAACTTAACTGATATAGTGAATGTCAGAATTATACTCATTGGCATCTACAGCACTGGATTTGACACCAATCTTGGTTGTTTCGCGTTATTTTTCTCCACCCCCTCCCGTATTAAGGGGTTGAAATTATACACTAAAAAAACTGGATAGAAACTCTTAATCACATGTACCCCGAAAAGTAATTAATCGACGCTATTATCTGCTGTTTTAACATGCTTCTTAGTTTTCATCTGTTTCAACCCTTGACAGTTTCCTAACGATTCGAAAGGCGACCGAAACCTTTGTAGGGGTGCGTACAACAACTCACCAAAGATTCATCGCCATCGGATGAATGGTTTAGGAGTGCAAAGGGGACACACAGTCATTCATTTATTTATATAGGGATTATTACCGATTCTACCACATTTGCTGATGATACCATTAATAAGTTGGTTAATAATAATCCTGATTTGTTGTGAATTTGAAACAAGTAATACATATATATAAAGGAACTTATGCTTACAATAATTAAAATTCGTCAATAATGAGTTGATGCAAACAGTTAAACCGAAGAAAATTGGTTACACTACGACTTGTTTAAAACTTATCTATATCACTAGTTAACTTCCAAACCTAAGTCTCAAAATAATACCGGTCTTAACCAGTGTTAAACTTTGTAAGCATGAATTTAATATTGATGATACAAAAAAATTCCATATGATTGGATAGAGAACCAAATAGAGGTTCACAGAAGCAATTTACATAAATTTAAATAGAATCAACGTAGTAACGCGCATTTATGTGTTGATTAAATAGTTTAATTATTAAAAAAGAGAACTCGGACATTGTATTTAGTATATTTAAGACCCGAATCGTTTCAGGAAACAGGAACGGAACCCGGCTCCAGCAGCGATTCCTTAACCCCAGGACGTGACTGCAACAATATATTTTGGGTGTACAAGTTTACCATCAAATTCAGTGCGGATCTTCACGTAAACAAAATTCACGGACCTTTCCACCCAGCCACAAATTTTGCCACCAACAAGGTGGTATCTCAAATAGATTAGTGATCACAAAAACTGTAATAGGACGAAGACGCTCTAGAAATTAACGGGGCGAAAGTCGAGATCTGAGTTGGGACATCCTAGAAAAAGAGAGTCGTTTTATTTTGGAGACGAGAAAGATTTAGAAAAAGGAAAGACGGGACTTAGTTTGGGTACGAGCAGGATCGAGGAAGTGAAGAGAATCTGATTGAGATTGAGTACAAGAAGAAGATGAAAGCGATGTACAGAATTGGTAGAGAATGGGCAGTGAGGAACAAGTTCGTTGGAAATTTCCTGACGCTTCTAGAGGAAGAGCGTCGACCAGAAACAAGGACGCCTCCACTAAGCATGCGTCTACAGAGTAAATGCCAACCCGGTTCCCGATCGCTGTACGGTAGACGGGATGGACGAATGTCCGCAAAGGCATGTAACCTATTGCTGAGACCAAATACTCAGATACACGGCACACAAAATACCCTCGATAAATTTATTTTTGAGTCACATCTTAGGTTAAATATGTCTCATGCGTTAAATAATTGTGTAAATAATATTGTTTAAGTTAAACAAAGATCTGAAAATTAATTTTTTTATCAATATATATTCAAAAATAAAAATGAAGGACCAGAATTGAAATTATATTGTTCTGACAACTTTAACAGGCCAACTACATAATTTTTCATTTATGTCATTAATGGCTATACTTTTGTATTATAACTCTGTATAATACGCAAACATATATATATATATATATATATATATATATATATATATTGTAGTAATCACAAATTAAAGTTAATTTAATAAAAACCAGGTAAAAATATGCCTCACGTTGCGGAATCAATTTGTAGTGATTTAAATATTAAAATGATAGGATGTTTTAATAAGAATCAAGATTTTAAAATAGACAAACAAATTAATTTATTAACTGCAAACTATTATAATTTACAAAAGTAATTTAGGCAAATAAATTTCAATTTACATTAGCAATTAATCTTTTACAATAAAATGACTAAATCTCAGGTTCATTTACTGGGCCTTTAATAAAGAAAATACTTGTTAACAATGAAATTTTATGAAGCTGTCATGGACTTAATTCATCAATACATTATTACAATGCAAAAACATAAAATATGAACTTTAATTTCAGAACTAAATTCGAAATCTGGCGATGATATCTTTACTTATGAGTTTACAGATAGTAATTCTGTGGTATTTTACTTTACTCTCTCTGGTACGCAAGTAAATTGTCTCGTTCGTACACGCAAACTTATTGTACTTTATAGACAGGCCATTTTTATCCACTGACTCTAATTAACACTTTTAGTTTTGCAAAAGTTGGTTCACTCTTCGTTTAAGAAATATTACTAACTCGTTACGAAGATTGTTAACTGCTGGATGCAGTCACCTGGGCTCTGAAATAGAAGAAAGTGGTCTAAATCGAGGATATAATAATTTAGATTCAACACTAAATATTTAACGTTGAATATTACGTAGCTATCTCACAGTCTGCAACTTGTCAAATGTTCTAACTGTTTTAACTGTTGTTACATATATCCAGACACTTTTTGTATTTTATAATTTTCGTCTGTCCATTTCTATATTTCCAAGATGACTGTACTGGAGCTCGCCTCTCCACAGACTCTTTACTGCTCTGCGCGTCTAACGAAGCAACCTCTACAATACCCACAAACATTACATTTTTGCCACATTCTTTTGTATGACTTGTGTGTTTTATGCCGCTAACAATGCGAGTCCAAATTTTTGTTTATTAATCAATTATTTCCTATTAATTACCACAGTATATATAAAGCATTTGCCTGTTATTCTGTTTAATATCAGTTTTTTCTACTTGTGATAATATGTTTAGTAAAAATGCTAAATATATATCTGAAAGGTAATTGTAAAAAGGCACAATTTTTTCAGTTGAAGAGTATTGGCATCTATTAGTTGTTATTATTTTAAATATTTATAAACAAAATTTTTTGAATTTCCTAGTTTTTGTAAACAATCAATATATTGAATAAACTCACAAAGCGTTTCAAAGAAAGTTTGATTCAAGTCTACAAGGATTCGTCATTAACGTTATTCAGTACCTTGAGGAGGAAGCTTCATGCTATCAGTTTTACTAACTCCTCAGCACAGTCGAGATTTTGTAATTTCCTTAATTATTTCCCGCGCTCTAGCGATATCTCTTTAATAATCCAAGCTCCCCTCCTAAACAAAGTAATTTCCTTGGCCAGCCAATAATTAATACCAGAAGCAGAGCATGCAGAAACCAATCGATGTGCACCCGCACATAAACGGAGTTTAACAACTTATTTAACAGTATTAACTAACATAGTTTCCTGCGTAGTATTCATAGGATTTTTTTTAAAAAAAATCCTATTTACAACTAACATTGCTTTTTATATTATATCAATTCAGTTGTTGAAGATTTCGCACGTTAACTGTTTGAGAAAAATTAAATTTAAAAATACTGCTCAAACCAATTTACTTTTAACCGTAACTTTTAACAACAAACTATTATTTTAAAATGGAATATTTGTATACTGAACTTACTCGCATGGGAAAAAGATCATTTATCTATTCGCCGACGAGGTTGACAGTAGTGACCGAGTAGACTTGGCCGTATTTAATTTATTTGAATCTCTATTAGAGCTTGGAATATTCACAAATTTCATTTGCACTATTCATAAAATTTGGTTTGGAAATTTTGCATTTTAATGTAAATTGATGTTTCGTTCATTAACGAGTTTTCTAATGTACTTGTTAAATTTTCTTTTATTCTTTATTTTTTTTAAAAAACAATATTTTTAAGTGGAATGCAATAAAATATTAGCCACACGTTCAAAGTCTGCGTAACTAAACACGAAATAAGAGTTTAGTATTAATTAGAGTGATTTATGTTGGCGGTAAGGGTGTAACGATGTCCTACTTTTCTTTGTTTTGACTGCACAATCCGCGAAATTGGGACACCTGCAATTTATCTGTAATAATTTTACGCCAGCGTATGAAATCTGCAAACGCAGACTCACTACATTTTAGAACTGGGACACCGCGTGACGCTTTATAGGCGAGAGACAATACGTGCCTCCACTATCGAAGGCACACGTCTACAACTGGGTCCCTTCCTAGTTGTCATCTTACACTCTACACTCTTCCTTCACCCCTTCCAGCTATTACACACAAACACAAACACACACACACACACACACACACACACACATATATATATATATATATATATATTGTAATAAACAAATGAAAATATTTAATTAAAATGGTTTATTAAAGTAATAAACAATGAAATATTTAATTAACCTGAACTAATCATTAAAATTATCGAGTGAAAGGAGCATTAAAAATAATTACATTTATTCAATTTATTTAAACAATTGGTTTATTATGCACAACTATTTACTTTATAAAACAAATTACTTGTTGGACTTAACATCAATTTTTATACAAAAGTGACCTTTTCTCTTACCTCAGGGTCTTTATTGGGCATTTTTAAATAAAGAACAATTAAAATTTTTACAATTCATAACTAACAAATATTTTGATAAACTCTCGAAATTTAATCAAACTAAAACGAAATGAAATCGAAATCTGACGATATTTTACCTTTTATTAACGTTTACAATATGAATTTTTAAATGTTTCTTTTTACTCACTGTTGTACCGGTACCCAGAGCAATTTTACAACACACTTTTCACCTTGAAAACTTTAACAGGCCATGTATCATTGAATTTACTTTGACTCCCTTTTCCAAACTCCGGCCGATTGACAACCGGACACAATTGTCCCGAAACCTTCGTCCCAACTATATCCGCTGACTTTACTTTGAGAGCTTCTTGATATCGCCGGACAAATGAGGATTGACGCTCTCGTCTCTAATCTCCGACCGAATTAAATTTTGTTCTGCCCTCTACTGATATGCTTCACCAACTGCCAAACTCAATCACTCTGTATTTCACAATGTCCTTTCGCTGACCAACAAATTTTCAACTCCTCCCGCATTCAGCAAGGTTTCGTGGATGACTGCCGCTCCGTCGACTTACGCGCACTAAAACCAACAATGTCCTGCCTGTTCAGTATTCTAGACCATTATTGTATCTGTGTTTTCGCCGGTAACAATTTATTTCAATAATTTCTAATTATTAATTCTTTTATTACCAATTTTATCTTTACAATATGTATATATACATATATATATATATTAATATACAAAAACTATTAATGAAACTAGCTCCACGTTAGAGAGTCAAATTATGTGGTATTCGAACTTTTGAAAGGTAGAAAGTTAACAGTATTTTACCTTGAAATTGAACGAAATTATTATTTAATTACAATTTCGATTTACATTGAATTTTTTTCATTTTATGTTTTTTACATATGCTTGAGCTTTAATGAGAATCAAAACTTCAGGGTCGCTTAAAAGGCCTTCAATAATGGTTGGTAATTTTTACCAAAGTTACAAAAGGAAATACAAATTTAATCTACAAAATAACAAAATTTTATAAAAAGAATGTAAAAACAAAAAAACTATAGAAATTTGACAAATTTAGAGAAATCTGGCGGTAAATTATATTTACATTAAGTTTTACAAAAGGAAGTTTGCTACATACCATTTTATTTAGAGGTGCTCTGGTTGTGCAGTCCACAGTCATTATATTTTAAAGAAAATATTTACTGAACAGGCCATAACACTGGTTGCTATATCTTTTCACTTCACAAATTATTCCGGCGCCTCTCTAACAACAGTTTACGAACTTTTCGTTGTCGTACTTACTGACTCAGTTTTGCGGTAGACGTACGTTAATGCCAAATGTGATATAGTCAGCCTTTGTTCAGCTTAGACTTTGATGATTTCTAATTATTTAGTCACGAGAATCCTCAAATGGTCTCCAAAACTATATTCACTCTTTTTATTGGTTAAAGCCCCAAGACCGACTTCTTTACGAGCATTAACGTTTTGGCTCCCAAGACTTCTCTGCTCAGGTTCCCAAAACACACTGACAATTTTCCCCGCCAAAGTTCTGTGTGCGTACGCTTTTCGACAATAATTCGTTCCAACCTTTACAGTCTCTGCATTCTTGCGCTACACTGACTGTTCTTTACAATGCTCTGATCTAAAGTCACGCGGACAATAATATTAAAGAAAAAAAATTATTAAATAAAACTAACATTACATATTGGTAATCTCTACAATATATATATATATATATATATATATATATATATTGTAATAAACAAATGGAAAGCGTTATTTAAATGAAATAATAAACAGAATTTAAAAACATATATTTATTTTCACTTTGTTGCTTTAACTCACAAACATTTACAATTTATTTCTAAGGGTCTTCACTGGGTTTGGTAAATGGTCACAACAAATTGATTTTAATATCTTATTAATAAACAAATCACATTTACCTAAACAATACGTCGATAGAAATAAATTTAAAGAAAAGAAATTAACTCTGATTGACAATTAAAATAGAACGAAATCTAAAAGTAAAGAAATTAACTCTGGTTGACAATTAAAATAGAACGAAATCTGACTTCTAACCTTTAATTACGTTTACATAAATCATTATTTTGTATTTTGTTACTTACATCTGTCCAGCTGGTTCCAGCATTCCTTTTTGTTTTTGGAAGTACACTATTGCAAAAATTTTACACTGATTCTAATATCGGCTCACAGATTTTACACTCTTTAAGTCAACCTTGATAGGCTCCCAGAAACTCCGATGATCCTCGTTTTGTCAGCTATGTGGTGACCGCTTGCCTTGTATGAATCCTGTGATTCATAGATTTTCTAGTCTTTTTACCGCTTGGGACTTAAAACTGCAACTTTACTATTCCTGGCTGGCTGCTGATAGACGTAAAAACTGCCAACTTAGCGATATTTACGGGGTAATACTTCCGTGAATGTTTTTACTTTGTCTTAGATTCACAAATTTGTTTAATAATACATTAAACGACGGCTAGTCTCTGCTCTAGTATCATTTGTTCCGTCCTCCGAAATATCCCGTCACTAACTAAGTGTGTTAAATTCTAGTCACCAACTAACTCTTAGTGCTCTCCAGATTTAGCGCGCATATGCCATTTTGACTTTCCGACAGAGTAACAGAGCCTGGCTCCATTGTCGCTTTGGAAACTCCTGCCGCTACAATTAAATTTTATGTCCAAACAATTAATGTCCTAATTAATTGGTATTACAATATATATATATATATATATATATATAACTGCAAATATACTACTGTTAACTTTACATTGTGTTTTGACTCCCTGATAAGCCTCAGGCGAATCCATCCCACAGAATACCCTCTTTCCTCAACTTATCTACACCTTTACACCTTTAATGCACGATTTTTTGTATTTGTTGAAACTAAATTTTTAAGACGTATTTCTGTGAATACTATACTCGAAACATAACCAAAAAAATATCAAACGTGACCAAAGGCAATTTGGCTCATTATGTTGCACATATTCAACGTAAATATTATTAGGTCTGATTTATCAATAATTCATATTAATTAAATAATTATTATTTTAGCGCAATTAGAATACCCTGAGAATTCCGTATTATTTTTAAAAAAACATTGAAAATAATTCTTCTGAAGTTGGCGGGTAGCAAATTCTCGCTTAAGGGGTTGACTCACAGAAAGCTAGAACAGGTATGTTTTAACATGTCCACGAATGCCAAAAATGTTACCTTTCCTTAGGTGCATGTTGTTTCATTTTAGCTCTCTTAGAAACCAACGGACGCCTCTGGTGTGGTACTAAAAGTTAAGTTTCATATATGCTACACCGTGAACTAAAGGGTTAAAGCTTCGAGATCATCTCTAGATCTTCTTTACTTTCTAAGTCTCAAATCAACTCTCAAATCCACGAGATCATGGCCATGGACTGATCTGCGTCAACCTGTATCGACGAGCAGACATATTACAACGGAATAATTGGGAAGTATTATAGTTTTATTTCAAAGTAGAGATCTCTGATGGCTTCATGGATTAAACTATATGATTGTACCATGTGACTAGTTCTTAAGCAATTATTGGCACGTACGTAATTTACCCAAAAATCTAAAATACTTTTTTAATTTCTTGAATATTATTTGCCGTTGCCGAGTGTTGGCTAGTGTCATTTCAGAGGTCCCGTGTTCGAATCCCGACATGGGCATGGATGTTTGAACTCGTCCTGGTCACGAAAACTGGGGTTAAGACTGTGTAGAAAATCTATACTATGACCAGGTCTCACTTATAAAAATCCAGAATGTGTCATGTAAGATGACAGTCTGGCAGTCGCCTTGGTGGGCCAGGTCTCCCTATGGGTTGTCGACATGAGGCGTAGTAGTATTGTTCGTTAGAAAACGAATCAACTTTGTTTTAACTTTAGGCATTATATAACAATTAGTTTGAGAATAATTATTTTTCAACTTGAGATGAACTACGAAAGTAGAAACGGGTAGAACTACAATAGCAAATATTTCAGCGTAAGGACCAATACAACTATAAAGTCTATGAAGATGACTTGTATTATTTCGTATATTTGGAAATTTAAAAAAAGTAGTGGAATCAATACTGTACCTCGAGAAATATTTGCCTTGATAAAAACTAACAAATAAACTGAAGTTTCAAGTCTCGTCGGTTCCGCATGACGAATTACTTTCTATTACTCACATTATACAAAACTTGACATTTCAATTTGCAATTAATCTGTACAAAACGTTCTTGGTACAGATGGTTCCGTTTAATAATATTGTTAACAGTTTTTGTAGCCCAAGCCTTCTCATCCTACTAATAATAGGAAAATAAACAGGAAAAAACTTCTGACTTTCGATTGAAATTCCTGCCTAATAAAACCAAAATATCACTCTGAGACTCAAGAAATATTTTCAAAACATGTTTTACTGGTTTTAATTTTTATACTTTGTCATTGCTGCTATTAACTTCTAACGTCGACTTTATTGGCGTCGAAATTGCAGAAAACTACCATTGTGAGTGAATTTTATTTCGCTTGAAGATGGTGGCAGAAACGTTCGCTGAAACGTCGTGAACTGTAAATGTACTCATCCTGCTAGTATCCGGAGAAAATTTTCTACATCTAAATACATTATTTTGAAATTAAACGCTAATGTTTTATTAGGTTGCACCACTATGAACTTTTCACAATATCAGTTCAGAATACAATTACAAAAACTTAAAGCTGTGTTTGAGAAGTTTGAATTTTTAATTAAAAGAATAGCATCGGTTTATTTATTATTTAATTGTCATTTCGCAAGTAGACGGTATGCATAAATTTTGGAATACGATTCAAACCATTGTTTTACTGTGCAGAAATTGGGGGAAACGTTGAGAACAGCCTTACTTGGGAAACAATGCCACGAAACCTCGGACTTCTAAACTATCCCATTGGATACGTATTTGTACCAGGTTGCACTTATTCGAACTGTTTGAAAGATTCGTATAGGACTGGAAAATAAAGTAGGCATAATCTGTTTAGATTGACATATTGTAATTATTTTTAACTTTTTAATATTGCGACTGTGCTTCTTTTTCTTTGACCGATTTTACTATAAACAAAATATATATGTTAAAATGTTATGTATAAAAGGAAAAAGTCGAGGAATTATACTATAAAGCTGACATAAACACTATTATATGAAAGTTTTTAATATATATAATTATTGTTACAGTGTCATCGAACCTCAGTACCTGAGTTTTTCCACCTTCATTAATCGAAACCTTCACTCATAATTAAAAGCACCTGGAATGTTTCTACATTTATTATTTAAGGAGCAAAAAACTAGGGAAAAAATACTGGATACAAGCTCCGATTGTTATTTTCCGTTTTATTTCAAATAATCTAAAGAATTCCCACTTCTGCAAATAAGGGGTTTTATGAAGCGTAGCAGGACTTTCATTATAGACCGTTGTTCATATTTATAGCGAAATCTGCGATAGAATCGGCCCTTGATTTATGAAATTAACATTAAGAACTTAATTTAAAGCTAACATTAATTGAAATTAAATTAAGTTTATAGAGCCGGTGCCATAATGATGAATGAGACAGCCTCGCTTCACAGGCTCAGCACGTACTCGCGGTCCTCCGAGATTCTGACACTGCAGACGCACTTTACGAATGTAAATTATTACGACACGGAAGCATGACGTGAAATAATAATGTCACTAATTTTTCTCTCTATGTATTTCACATGAAAATGTGACTTTTCACGGTAAATATACTAACGAAACTATTATCGGAGTTTCCAATTCGTACTCTAGGTGAATACCGCGTACTCATGCACAATATAATACAAACCTGTTCCCTCTAAACCTCGGCCGACTTGTTCAGTACAGAAACTTTATAAGGGATTGTTTTAGGGTATTGCGGAAGCTACGTAAAATTATAGTCGACTTAAAATATCTAGGCGTCCCTGTTTAGTGTTCTTCTACGCAGGTGTAACCCCTTCCCTCGGGTGCAATCAGCTTCAGTAAAAAGCCTAGAATTCGACCACGGTAGACCGCGTTGCCTCCCTTAACATCCATTAACTCAATCTGCGCCACTCACCATCGTACGTGAATCTTGCTATAGTCAGACAAATTTCACATAAAAATAACTTTTCAGAATTCTTTATGTTTTTAAAAATAACTTGCAAATTTTGAAACCCGACAGTTGTTATTCAAGTGAAAACAAATTAATTTAATCAATTGTCTTAAGAAAATTTAGGATTATACTCAATGAAATGAATTAAAGAGACGTTTTCAAATCTTTTAGTTAAATTAAGCCAAAAGATGAAAATTTAAAATTTACAAATTAAAGACAAAATTCAGATTGAAACGTTTAAATTCATTTTGTTGAATTTTGTAAACAATTAGGAATGAAAATTGACCAAATTAGAAATAATAATCATAATGAAGTATTAAATTGTTTTAATTGACTTCGAAGTTGTCTTTTTAAACATTCTTTAAATTTTATAATATGAAAAATTTTAATCAATTTGTCTCAACGAGAAGTTCGAAATTAACTAGTTTACATCTGTTTTTGTATTCGTGGTAGGCACTGCATAAACTGAATGCTAATCTATCCTGTGCTAATATTTTCATTTCTTCATAACTATTGCAGCCCATATCCAACATGATTTGTCTAGCATATTTTAATTTTGGTCTTTATCTTCTATTTCTACCCTACATTTTTACCTCTAATTTTAATGCGCCTGAACATGTTCCCTATTAACCTATCCCTTCGTTTAGTTAGTGTCCTCCATAATGTTCTCTATTCAAGACTTTCTGATTTGTGTCTCGATCTACTCATCTGACTGTCCGCATTCTTATGTAGCTCCACATTTCTTTCTTGTTCTGCTCTTCCGATTGTTCGAGTTTCCCTGCTATAGAACGCCACGTTCTAAAAACTTTAATAAATGAGTTCTTAGTATCCCAACTTATATTTCATGTAAGCAAATTCCTCTTTTTCATGAAAGCTTTCCTTGCTTGGACTATCCGACTTTGCTTCTGCCATGGAATGGTTATTCTACTGCCCAAGAAGCAAAATTCACCTACTTCCGTCAGAGTGCCAATTCCTAATCTGATACCCTTTGCATCAGCACTCTTCTTTTGACTACACTCCATTAAATTAGTTTTGTTTATATTCATACTCATATTGTATTCGGTTTTCAAGGCGGTGCTCATGCCATTTAGAAAATCTTCCAAGTCTGATGATTCAGTTACAATTACAATATCTTCAGTGAACCTTAAATTCTTCTCGTTTAATTATAATTTCTCCTTCATTGCTTGTACACGTTGAATAGCATAGGACTTGTCTTTATTACAAACTTCGTCCCCATCAATTCTAATTACCGCTGTATGACTTCTGAATGTATGCCCAATATGTTGCGTCACTGCCGGTTTCTTGTCATGCGTCGCCCTTACCCTCGCTAGGGGCAAAACGAGAACGCTGAATTTCTGACCACAAGCGAGAATCAATATTAGGAAAGCACCGCAAAGGGCTATTGCAGTCTAGCAGGGAAAACCAGGGCCAAGGGGGGGGGGGGAGGGAGTATGAGGTGAGATCGCTGGACGTCCATGGAGAAATTATAAACGTTCCGTCAGCAGTTTCGGAATCCGACGTAGACGTCAGACTTCTCTGGAGTACAAGATTTCAAATCTTTGCGAAGAACTGGACGCTGGTTATCGCTTGCACTGTTTTACTATTTGTGCACTTTTTGGAGTGTACCACTGTGAACAAAAAGTAAGGTGAATTTATTTATAAAATATAAATTATTTATTTATTCTTCCAAATCAATTTCATCCCATTCAAAGTAATCCCCGTCCGATAAAACGCACTTTTTCCAACGCTTTTTACAGTCCTCGAAACATTCGGAATAGTCTTTTTTCGGTATAGCCTTCACGACTTTCGATTCGGTTTTTATCT
Organism: Zhengitettix transpicula; assembly: GCA_037074705.1. Taxonomy (NCBI): domain Eukaryota; kingdom Metazoa; phylum Arthropoda; class Insecta; order Orthoptera; family Tetrigidae; genus Zhengitettix; species Zhengitettix transpicula. Next base: position 177,853,996 of record CM073591.1, on the reverse strand, counting down.
CCTCAATCGTGTCAAAACTGCGTCCCCAAATTGGCCTTTTGAGTTTTCTAAATAGCCAGAAGTCACACGGAGCCAAATCAGGCGAATACAGTGGTCACGGAACGATATGAGTCGAGTTTTTGGCAAAAACGTCGCGAAGAACCAATGCAGTATGACATGGAGCATTATCGTGATGAAGGAACCAACAGTTGTTCGCCCATAATTCCCGCCGTTTCAGACGAATAGCTTCACGCAAACGACGCATAACGCTCAAATAATATTCTTTGTTGACAGTTTGGCCCGGCGGAAGGAATTCATAGTGCACCACACCACGATAATCAAAGAAAACTGTCAACAGGACCTTGATTTACGATCGACTTTGCCGTGGTCTTTTCGGTCTTGCTTCACCTTTTACACGATATTCGCTGGATTTGTAGGTGGTTTCAGGGCCGTATGCGTAAATCCAAGTCTCGTATCCAGTAATGATGCATTTCAAGTGGTCCTGATAGTCAGACAGCAAAGTTTCACTCACAAAACGCGACGCTTCTTTTTCAAAAAATGGAGCGTTTTTGACTCCAATCGAGATTTGACGCGTTTGAGACACAAAACATTCTTCAAAATGGTTTGGGCTGAGTCAAATGATATTCCAACACTATCAACGAGATCTCTAATTATCCATCGACGATTTTCAAGCACCAGATCTTTGATTTTTGGACGTGGCAATCATCGGTAGACGTTGATGGTCGTCCAGAGAGCGATTCGTCTTCATAGCGTTCTCGGTTCTCTTTGAACTCGTTGTACCACTTATAAACGTTTTTTTGTGCCATAGTTTGATCACCAAAGGTCTTCCGCAACATTTTCAACGTGTCCGCAGAAGAATATTCGTTCCGCAAACAAAATTTGATGCAAGTTCTTTGCTTAACAAAATCACCCATTGCAAAAATCGAAAAATTCACTTTTGGTTGTTTACAAAAACACGTATAAATCGGAGATAATTTATCCTTTTAACAAACCGACGCTTGGCAAATATTATAGACAGTCCTACCAACCTAGGAAAAAAATTTACCTGCCTTCCTAATACCCGGGAGTTTTAAATGACAATTTCACCTTACTTTTTGATCACAATGGTATGTATATACATCGCACCACGAACACTATCACACTGTGTCTGCATGTGACCTGACTTGTCACGAAATTGCTATTTTACGATGCTCATCTGCAGTGTGGCCAAAGATTTTGACCAATAAATTGACGAACATTTCAAAATTGGATACAAGTTATAAATATTTTTTAAAACAATCTGAAGCGGCCATTGAATTTTCGGTTCGCTCGATTTTTGCCAATTGGTTCCCTGCAGTAAGCGATGTCACACAGTAGATACATATAAATTTACGGACCAGTTTCATTACAGGTTTTAATCCAAAGCAACAAAGTTGATTTTTTAACATTTATTATAAATTTTTCCTTACAGGTAACTAAATATTTAATATTTAATTCCTAATACCATTATAATGGCTGTACAATTTTATCAAACTTACGTTAACATGATAAAGAATATTCTCAGTCTAATTAATATCTTTTCACCAATTATATCGATAGTTATTACTCTACTAACAATTTACACCTAACAATTTTTTTAACCGATTAGCCACCAATAATCAAAGGCTTTCAGGGAGTAATTGCTACAGAAAGAGTTCTCGGGTTTCACACGGGTACAAACAGCGATTAAACCGCGACGTTACGACGACAGCAAGTTCTAATGTCACCTTCTGGGTGCGTCGATGTGGTCGTCGGAAAGTCGCGGTTTAATCGCAGTTGGTACCCGTGAGAAACCAGAGAATTATTTCTGCAGTAATTACACATAATTTAAAAATTAAATGATCCAACATTTTTAACTGAATACATGTAAATTTAAGACAAAAATTAACGTATGTTAAAAATGATAATGCTAAAAATGATATCGTAGAGACAAACTTAAAATAGAAAATAAAAATCTAAGAAAATTCAAAGTTAAAAGTGTCGGACGTTACAACGCGGATTGGCGTTTTTTTCTAACGCTGAAAATTGAAGAAAGAAATAAAACAAAGATATAGGCACGGTGCATAGAAACCTTAATAAGTTATATTATGTTTCCTCAAATAAATATATAAACAACATAGACTGGACAAGTCGCCGCCACATTTGAAGCAAATTGAAAATTCATCCGCCATGTTTTATAAGGGCTGGTGGGCGTTCCCCTATCGTTTGCTATCCTTTACTATGCCGCACAAATGACCTAAAACAACATCTTTTTTAAGGGTTAAGTAAATATAACACAATTAGGACATTGAAAAATTGATTGACCTTTAAATAATATCAGTTTTGTATACAATTGCCTAATATTGAGTTCTCTTTCATCCATTGCTTTTTCTTTACACATATGACGAATTCTGCAATGAAAGTAATTTTTAATAAAACCTTTATTAAAATTGAGTAGTGAGTTTCCTCACAAAATTTGGCCGAATCTGTTAAATGGTCGAATTCACAAAATAAAATTTGTTTGCGTCCGAACATCCGGAATACCTACACACACAATTTTAATAGCAAATTCTTCTTTCCTATGTATGTATCATTATTCCTCAATACTTTTTCAGCAAGTGTAAATAATTTCACAACGTCTTTAGACGGGTTGATTAACTTGTCTATATAAAAAAATGGGACTAGATTACTTGCAGTACAGAGAAATACTTTAATAAAAATAAATCTGACTCTCATTATAGATGAACATGAAGAATACATAAATTTGATAAATACGACCTAAGAATAAGTTAAGTTAGAAATGAAAAATGCTGATACGTCGGAAAATATTAAGGAAGGTAGTCAAATACAGACGAAATAGTCCAGAGCGACACAACAGCACCTCCAAAGCTTCTCAAATGTCGAGTGAAATTGTGTCACACTAGGCCCTTCTTAGCACCTGAAGAAAGGACAAGGATCCCAGAAACGTAGTTTGGTATTTATATTATCACTTATTTAGTCTGCATTTGGCTATCTTTCTTATTATTATTATTAGGCTGATACCTAAAATACGATACTTCATGTGTTTTCGAACTACGATTATTACAATTATAGGCTGAACACACGCTTGGCATGATTAATATTAACAAAACAATATATTTTAACACAAAAACTTCAAAACTTTCACCAACAACAGCGTAAACACAGATAAGAATTTCGTTGAAGTAGACTTACTAAAAAATGGCGGCCAGTGTTGTTTGTTGCTGCCACCCAGACCGCTGTAACGCTGATATAGCCATTCGATTATGTTTATATATCTCTTTGGTTTTACTTATAGCTCTTTGGACATTATTTATTTATCTGTCAGTTTAGTTCTTTGTCAATTTCCGGCTTAATCGTTAGAAAAAGACGCCAATCCACGTATAAACGTCCGGCAGTTTTAAATTTGAATTTTCTTAGTTTTCGTTTCTCTAAATTCGGTGATAATTCGTAATAATACGTAAAAAATTTCAAATTTGTTAAAAATGATTATATTGTCAAAATTAATAAATACGACTCGGTTCTATTGTTGTACTACTTCAAGAAGAATAATCCATTTTTATATTTTGGCGATAAGATTTCTTGTTTTTTTTATAACGAAATAATTTTCGTTTAGTGTGTGCAACCGTTAACGGCCTACCAATTCGATGTTCCCTTCGTGCGTAATTCTTCCTTCATATAAATATGCAATCACAATAAAAACTTTTGATTTGTCATGTTGGTTATATATTCTTAAATTTGGGATTTTAAAGTTTATTATACAGAATGGATCAAATTTATACAGGTAAATTTTTAATTAAATATAGAAATAGCCTTAATGTGTATATTTAACGAAATACTTGTTCGTATTTTAAACATAATAAACAGACCTGACATAATACGCTTATTTAAGAATGTAGTAGTATTACATTTTTCTACTCGCCGGTCAACTTCAGAATATTTTTTTTGGTTTTTAAACGTCATTCTTAGCGCATTATAATTTTAATAAAATAATAATTATCTAATTAATGTGAATTATTGATAAATCAGACTTAATTATATTTATATTGAATATGTGCGACATAATGAACCAAATTGACTTTATCAAAGAACGAAGGATTTCCCGGTGTATTTGTTGAAGAAAAAGTTCTCGGGTTTCCACCTAGGTAACAATGCGATTGAAACGCGACGTTTCGACGGACAAATGCACTGCCGTCATCTTCTAGGCGAAGTGCCGGGACCATTGACTTTGGTCACCATTGATATTTTTTGGTTATTTTGTCCGTATTTTATTCTCAAAAATACATCTATAAAATTTGGTTTGAAAAATACAAAACAATTGTTAAAGTAAAATAGATGTATTTGTTGTTATTTTTGAGCACTACCGAAAATAAGAAAATGCGTTGTTATCGCTCAAAAGGCATAGCAAAATATGTATATGTAAACAAAAGCTGAGCCAGTGTATCCTGAAATATTTAATTAGATGTTTCAATATGTCGAAATGATTTCGTTTCACATTACATAACCATGGGTACTGAATAATAATTAATACGCTTTGATATAATGCTAATACCTTAACCGAAGCGAGAAGCGTGTTTACATTAGGGTAATTCGGCGATATATAAATCTGTCTACATGTGAATGGGATTCCTGTGTTTCCAATATTAATTCGAACATAGTTTTATTAAATTTATCGTTTGAATTTTTGTATTTATCATTAATATTACGCAATCGAAGTTATCCATTGTGAAATAAATGCATTATTTCTCCCTTTTATTTGTGTTTTAATCATTGAAGGTTATATATGGTTTTGTTAATGCGTAGCTTAATCATGACGATGTTGTACATATAACATAATAATATCAATGAAAATAAATAGTAAATCATTTGATGCAATGGACTGATTTAGACTGATAAATTAAAGCCATAAAAAATGCGATTAAGCAGAAAATAATTTCTGAAATTAAAATATAAAACGTCTTTGTTAAATTGTACTAAATAGACAAATAAATAGCAAAATAACAGACAAAAATAAGCGCTAAGTAAATACCGCACCACTTCCCTGCAATCCTTGTTGCTTTCGCCAGGTGATTAAAAAAAATCGAGAGTCGTACGAAGGACACTGCGCACAAACCTGTTGAAGAACTCAACAAAACAACGTTTTAGCTTCGCTTTTAGTTCGTCACCTGTTTTTTGCGGTGTGATATTACGATTCTTTCCGGTTTTTTACCATCTGAGGCAGGGCTACAAGGTTTGTTGGAATTTTATGTTGATTTTTTGCACTTATTTTTTTCTGTTATTAGGTAATTTATTCGTCTAAAAATAATATAATTACATTAGAAATGTTTTCATTATACTAATGGTCAATATTAGTACTTGAAAAAATTAAAATTAATAAAGTCCAATTAATTGAGCCTTTCATACTATTTTTCGAAGTGAGTCATTAGACAGAATAATACTTCGGACATATTTTTTGTGTATGAAATTCAGAGATAAGGAAGTAAATTTTACCGCAGTTACAGTTGAAAATGGCTGCCTAGCCGTACAAAACTTTGCCTCATATTTATGAAGAGGAGATAAAAACTTAAAATATTTTACTGAAATGTTTACGTTATTAAAGTCACATACCATTATAATATGTAGAACAATAAATATAACTGACCATAAAATACCGAAATTGTACGTGCAGTCAAAGAGCAGCAATAACTATTTGGAAAACTACTAAATACCTACAATAACATTGCATTTTCAGCTGTAATAATAGGTGAATAGATGAATGGTATGATTATATTTTAATGTGGAGTTACAAAGAAAATTTTTATGCTAAAAATATTTAAATAAATTTCTATTCATTTACAAGTAACACTCACTTTACGGAGACCGGGATTGGATTGGTACGCTCATAATTATTATAATTGTTGCGTTTCACAAAATAGAGCATTTTTAAAATATCTAATAATTTTTCAGTCGTACTATATACAGTGGGAAACACAATAAATGTTGATTGAACGTTAACTTCTAATTTGTATTCGGATCAAGGATCAATGTAACTGGAGGTTTTTAAATTCACTTTCTAAAAGTATATGACGTGTACTAATGTTTAAATACTGAAATATAATGCTTGGGGGGATGTAATAAATAGGAAAAAAATAAATATGATAGGCTTTAAACTTAATTTATTTTTAATTAAGGGTTTACACAAATTCAACAGGGTCCTTTTCAATTAAACCAAGGTTTTAAAATTTACTCAGTTTTAAGTTTAAATTATTGATAATTCACTCTAACTACATTCAATAAGACAATAAATTTCCAATGCGTTAAACAGGAAAACCTCAGGGTGATTTTATGAGAATCTGAACATAAACCAAAAAAAAAGGAAAGGGGTCGTATGTGAGGGAATATACGTGCTGCAGAAATCCCAATTATGCACGTCACGGACAGAAACACGCCTGTTCATCTCTTGTACTCAGCTTCCCGAGGCTAACCGGAAAATCTTCACAACAATTTCGGGAAGCTTCCTCGATGACGAAACAATTCTTAGTATTCACAGTCAGACGGGTAAACGGCTGGATAAGAGACGTATGAGGTGTCGTCCGGGATGCTGCTCCCGGGATAGTATCCGAGTCGAGCCCAGTTGCAGACTACATGACGTACCACTGTTAACAAAAAGTAAGGTGATTTTATTTATAAAACATAAATTCTTGATTTATTCTTCCAAATCAATTTCATCCCCTTCAAAGTAATTCCCGTCCGATAAAACGCACTTTTTCCAACGCTTTTTCCAGTCCTCGAAACATTCGGAATAGTCTTTTTCCGGTATAGTCTTCAAGACCTTCTTCGATTCGGTTTTAATCTCCTCAATCGTATCAAAACTGCGTCCCCAAATTGGCCTTTTGAGTTTTCTAAATAGCCAGAAGTCACACGGAGCCAAATCAGGCGAATACAGTGGTCACGGAACGATATGAGTCGAGTTTTTGGCAAAAACGTCGCGAAGAACCAATGCAGTATGACATGGAGCATTATCGTGATGAAGGAACCAAGAGGTGTTTGCCCATAATTCCGGCCGTTTCAGACGAATAGCTTCACGCAAACGACGCATAACGCTCAAATAATATTCTTTGTTGACAGTTTGGCTCGGCGGAAGGAATTCATAGTGCACCACACCACGATAATCAAAGAAAACTGTCAACAGGACCTTGATTTACGATCGACTTTGCCGTGGTCTTTTCGGTCTTGCTTCACCTTTTACACTATATTCGCTGGATTGGTCGGTGGTTTCAGGGTCGTATGCGTAAATCCAAGTCTCGTCTCCAGTAATGATGCATTTCAAGTGGTCCTGATAGTCAGACAGCAAAGTTTCACACACATCAACGCGACGCTTCTTTTCCAAAAAATTGAGAGTTTTTGACACCAAACGAGATTTGACGCGTTTGAGACACAAAAAATTCTTCAAAATGGTTTGGGCTGAGTCAAATGATATTCCAACACTATCAACGAGATCTCTAATTGTCCATCGACGATTTTCAAGCACCAAATCTTTGATTTTCTGGGCTTGGCCCTCGTCGGTAGACGATGATGGTCGCCCTGAGCGCGGTTCGTCTTCAACGCGTTCTCGGCCCTCTTTGAACTCGTTGTACCACTTATAAACGTTTTTTTTGTGCCATAGTTTGATCACAAAAGGCCTTCCGCAACGTGTCCGCACAAGAATATTCGTTCCGCAAACAAAATTTGATGCAAGTTCTTTGCTCAACAAAATCACCTATTGCAAAAATCGAAAAAATCACTTTTGGTTGTTTACAAAACACGTGTAAATCGGAGATAATTTATCCTTTTAACAAACCGACGGTTGGCAAATATTATAGACAGTTCTACCAACCTAGGAAAAAAATTTACCTGCCTTCCTAATACCCGGGAGTTTTAAATGACAATTTCACCTTACTTTTTGATCACAGTGGTATACTCTTGGAACTGGTCCCAGCACTTCTAATCCCACGCATGTGGGTAACAGTCTCGCTGTTTCCAGAAGTCAGGTGTGGTAGATGTATGCGAGATCAATAACTTTGGTAAGTTTTTGTACGTACGCCCGCAAATGTTTCTGTCGGCGTTTCTGTCGAAGCGTTAGGAATTTAAAAACAAGCTAAAACTAACGTTTTATATTTTTCGGGATCGATGAGATTAATAGTATACCTCCTGAAGTTTTAGTGTATAATTTTAATTCTTTTCAGCAAGGGAAGCCAATACATTAAAATAACACGAAACATCCGAAATTCGTGTCAAATCCAGGGTTTAGAATTCAATGAGTTTAATTCTGAGATTCACTGTCAGCTATACTGTAGTTCAGCCCCTACACGTGGACGAAGTCGGTGAACCGCGCTGCTGATGGATCTAGAACATTCCAGCCGGCTCATGTCCTGTGTCTCGCCAACAATTTAAATAAAATTATTGTATGGCCTTAACAGGTAAACCGCCAATAATTTGGATTCATGACATGATAGATCGGACAGATAAAGGCAACATAGGTTTATTTTCATTCCATTTGGTTTTAGTAATAGAAATAAAAGATTTTCTGCACACAATGAAATGATTACAAAAAAGTAAACAATATTATTAAAAAGTTATCTATTCGTAGTTTTAATCATTTGAATTCATTTTATAGGTCGGATGTTTGCGTTCTAAATAAAATCCGGAGTATTAATAGGACATTGAAATTAGACGACAAAATATCTCCACACAGAAATGTAGAGCACAGTGCACGTGACACTAACTTTGCCTCCAAGGAAGATTGAAAGTTGGGTTATAAGTGATCGAGAAACTAACGAGACGATCCTAACAAAAATCGTCGGATAGACGGACAAATATTTGTGAGAAAACTAGTTAAGCATATTAACTTTGAATTGACTTGTCAGGAAAGACAGGATTAAACGGTTACAGTATATTTTAATTCCTTTACCATCATTTTAAAGAGTCACATAACAATTGCTTCAAAAGTAGCTTTGTGAGAAATTTTAAGCATCAAGTACTCCCATTGTCTTTGCTCGTCGCTTCTTGAGCTGAAGGCGGAGTCTTGCCTCTGAAGACCACTAATGGACACCGACAACCGTAAAATGCCGTTGAGTTTACCGCCGCAATATAAAACTGATTTCCCTCTCGTGAACTGATGGGTCATAAAATGGCTTTATGGGACTTGTTCGACTCATCGGCAAGTGTTTTCTTGAATGATAGAAGAACAGTTCCAGACAAGAGGGTATTAAATATCCAACAAAAGAACGTCATTCTATTTCAGTCTGTAAAATGATACGTGAGCATTTACTTCCACGGTTATGATTAACTTCTAGAATTTGGATAAATTTTAATCAACTCATTAATAACATTTTTTTAATTACGCTGCCGCGCTATTAGTAAAGAAACCAATGATGAATCGTTTGGTTATAGGATATTGTCCCTTCTTATCTTGGCTCTAAAGTCCATAGAAGGTGCCTTGGACTTCTCATATGACTTCTAATCATTCATACGTACTCCGGGATTTTTGGAGTGGCATGTGGTCAGAGATAGATGAATATTTATCCTATGTAAAATAGAAGAAAATAGAACAGAAACTGTAATGGCGAAGATTGCTATGAGTCTTATAACAATCATAGTTGTCATCTTCTAATAAATAAAACAAAAGTGTTTGTACGTATGTCCCGCTTACACCCATGGAGCAAATTTCATCAAATTTTGTACACGTGTTCCAGGAAACAAAAACTGTTGGGGTGACACACGTCTACAATCCCCAATATTCGGGATAGACGGGAATAGAAATATTCAAGCGTGTTAAAACGGCCGATATTTAAGTCAGATAAATATATTTAGAGATTATAGTGTTCCTACCGATGTTATCTGTGTATAATTTCAATCCTCAAAGCACGGGAAAGAAGCACCCTTAGGGGTAGGGTGGAGGGGCGTTGCAAGAAAATAACTTGAATAAATCGAGATTGGAGTCAAATCCGGGGTTATCGCTGAGTTTTATTATGACCTTCAATCAGCGATTTTACGCCCAGGCCGGGGGTGGAAAATTTGAAACACGATAACACGGCCGATATTTGCGTTGAATAAATATTAATCTACAGATTCTTTGTGCATAATTTCAACCCCTTTCGGACTTCGGAGGGGAGCACCCTTAAGGGCGGAGGTGGAATGGGATTACATAAAAATAACGCAAAAACTATCGAGATTTGTGTCGAATCTGGGTTTATGGATGTCGCTAATTTTTGTTATGACATTCACCTTTTTGTTTAACCCACAGTAGCGGGAGTGGACAGGGGTGGGAGTTTTTGAATATGTTTAAACGGCCTATATATTCGTCGAAAGAAAATATTTCGGAGTCAAAGAGTTCAACCGCTTTCGGCATGGGAGGTGAGCACGTTTACGGAAATCGGTCAAGGTATGTTACATAAAAATAATGCAAAGCAACCGACATTGTATTCAAATCGGGGTTTATGGATATATGACAACCCTGACAACGCCAACACTCAACTAGTTCATTAATATTTTCGAGAAATAAATTAGCAAGTTTTATATTTACCTCATTATTATGTTCAACGATAAATTACTAAATTTTCAATTAGTTTGTTTTCAAGTACAGTTAATAAAAGCTTATTCTTGTATCTGTATCCAATAGAACTTATCAAGGTATTGTAAACCAATATTGTTTTTCAATTTAAAATATTTCCCAAGATGAACAGAAGATTTTCTGTCAATCATAGCGCTGCACTGAAGGCTGCGAAACTGAATTAAACGATCAGGATGTAAAAATATCGATCGGACATAAAATCGAACCAACGACTTCCACTTGGTATATGCTGCTCTTACATTAATATAAAATAGTAGATGAGCATGTCTTCATGTCGATGCAATGGATAGAGGAAGGTCGCGCCTGTCAGGGAACAGGGTAGCTCAAATGGCAAGTGCAGCAAGTGGTAGTCCTGGGTTCGGTTTCCGGTCCGAACGAAATTTTTACATTCTGATCCTGTAATATTTTCCATCTTTTTTAAGTTTTCTGTAATTATACGAGTTTTGGCTGGCTGATATAATAATTTTATCTGTCGAGATTGAGCTATGTTCTTTACAGTCTTTGTGACAAAGAAATATTTTTCTAAATACTACGTTATTACAGATTGTGTTTGTAAAGAAGAGTATCCTACCGTATAATAAACTAAGCAGAACCAAAAAAGTATTCGAAACAAAATACATACAGAAAACGCCTAACATTAAATTAATTTCGGATACATTACGAATTGTTGCTGCAAAATCCTTGTAAAAATAAAAAGACTGAAAAGTTAGTGTGAGGTAATTTAAAACATATAATTTTGCGGATGAAAACGAAGCTTCAGTTGTAAATCAAGAAAATATTAAACTATTTCCTATGCCTGTTATTTGAAATGCGGGGGCTTGTTTAGCGAAGCTAGGTTGGAAGACGTGGCTTAATGGCAATGGAGCACTCAGGAGCAGATGTCTCCGCAGAGATGCTCCTTTAGTGGCGGTCTCTTCTCTCTTTTCACTTTTCAGTGCCAGTTCCCCGTGACTTGAGATTCACTTCGTTTTTCGTCTAGAAGAAAATTTCTTTTTGTCAGAGGCGTTGTGCGATAACACGTAATAATGGCCACATTTTGATGGAGCGAGCTGACACTTTTTCCTCTCTGATATTTTCTAACGGGAAGTGATAGGAGCAGACATTGTCAAAGCGGGTAAAACTTCGACAGTAAACCGCTATAAAAGTCTTAGTATACGCAATATCTAAATAATAATAATAAAATAATAAAATATTTGTGGTTAAGAATCCGATTTTCAGTCCTACAAAGACTTTTAAAATTAAATTGCGTGTTTTTCGTACAGATTTAATAGATTAGTAACATGTAATACGAGTATTGTATATACCTTGTAAATTAAATGACCTAAATAGTAATCTATTGAAATGAATTAAATTTTTAATTCGCTTCCCCACAATTAGACGTCGAATAATTGTAATGCTTAATTTATGCTAATTGGCTATTCAACCTAATTCAAATATTTATCATAAATAATTTGTTGGGCGCCACAAAAGAAAATAATTTAATTTTCAAATATAGTTTTACAGGCTATTTTAAAATACGAAAAAATATATATACCTCTCTCTTTCTACTGATATAAAAATTAGTGTAGTTGCCGTATATAAACAAAACTGGAGTTCTTCTAAGTAATTGTTGAATTATTATATAGTTATTAGACTTAAAACAAAGATAAAGATGTCTCGCTGTTATCACAGACCAGTTAATTTTTTCACGTAATACCATTTTATGACTAAATCTGTTTTCAGCCGGGATTCTAGGTTACTTAAAAAATCCAGATTCTTACTTCTCCACCTGTTTATCATTTATTCACGTTCATACATTTTTTTATATAAAACACTAGCTGAGGGCCCGGAAATGCCCAGGTATTTATTTAAATTATCTCGGAGAAGAAATTAATTCGACACTAACCTCTTGGTAAACATTTCATTTAACCAGCATCAATACCGCTAGTGTTATGAACATTTACCCATTTATGCTTCCCTTTCCCTCCCCGACCTAACCCTCCCGCATATAACATCAAATAAACCAGGACGATGACTGACGGTATTCGGGAATTCTTCTACTACATAAAATAAAAGTCTCTAAAAATAACAATAAAACAATAAAAAATATTCGCTAATTTACTAAAGTCTCTAACTACTCCCGGTACCTTAAAGGAGTCAATAAATACAACCTTGAAGTAGAAAGACATCGAAATGTTGCTCGTGCCCTACGAAAATAAAAATTACCCGGTAACTTAAGAGGAGACGGATTATGGACTGGAAGCCAATTGGGATGAGGAAAAGGGGGAGACCCCGAACAAGATGGGTAGATGACATTGAGAAGGATATACAAACCATGAAAGTAAAAGGGTGGCGGAGACTGAAACAGGAGAAGGCGGAATGCAATAAAATGGTTAATAAGGCCAAAACTCACATTGGGTTATGGTGCCAATGAAAGAAGAAGAAGAACTTAAGAGGGTCAAAACTAATCCGGGTAATATTTTGCCAACCGTATCCACCTCCACAAAGAGGAACATAAAATTTCATTAAGCACCATGGTTCATGCCAGAATTACAATAAGCGACTCCTATATCTCCGGAATCGACACTAATATCGGTAGTTTTTACATTACCTTTAATGTAAACCCCTTCCACAGCCTTTGGAGTTCAAATTAGACACTTAAAAAATTCTAGAATGACACTATCAATTAAAGCGACTTTTACAACGTTTTATCCGACTATAATAATAGCCGATTGGAATGTTATTAAGTATCAACCCCCCACAACCCCACCCCTAGAGGTGGTAGGTGTTCCTTTAACCCTAGTGTGTGTTCATGTATCGTGTATAAAATTTGGTATAAATTGATCTACACATTTAAGATTTTAAACGTATATTTGTTTCACCGCATTCCACCCATACTACCAGCTGCTGAGATACATCATAACCAGTACGCTAAATGACCGAATTAAAATCAGGTACTTTCATAAGCCCAGATTCAACACCAGTTTCCGTTATTGACTCATTACTTTTATGTAAGTGCCATTCACCCACCCCCGCGCCTAGGGACTGAAGTACAACTTAACTGACATAGTGAACGTCGGGATTAAACTCATTGACTTGTATAACCCTGGATTTGTATTGCCTCTCCATTCTAACGCTTCCGTATTGATGCTGTAAGGGATTGAAATAATACACTGAATACATATAGATAAGTGATATTAATCGTGTAGACCCAGAAATAATTAATATATGCTAATATCGGCCGTTTTAGCATGCTATTAATTTTTGGGAATTTTGTAATTCTTCAAAAACACGATGGAAACCTTTGCGGGCGTGCGCATAACTCACCAAGGTTTCATCGCAATTGGTTGAATGGTTTAGGAGTGCTTTGGGAACACACAGACAGAGACACAACACAAACATTCATACTTATATAGAGAGAGATTATTTCGATCGACCAAATAAATTTCGTCCTCCCTTCAAATAGCCTCTAACAATAAATTACTCTCCGCCATCGTATCTGCAACTAGTAAGTTTTTAAAATAGAATATTGTTATAATATTACAACTCGTGCTTATTACAAGAATTAAACATGTATCCAACATAAATAACCAAATCTGTGTTCACTACAATAATCACATTTTTGTTCATTACAAGATATTCCACTATTAGGACATAATTTAACAACTTTCCAGTCCACTAAATTCAGAAATTTTTAGTCGGTTATAATGATTTTTAATAAATATTCTGATACAATTGATATTGCAAGAGTTACCAACCAATATCTGTGGTGTGAAAGTGCGTGTCGTTCGAACTCCATACTTTTGTTTGGTAAAATCATTGTAATCCGCGGTCTCGACAAATTTATTTTCAAAGATACAAAAAATCGGGGCCCTATTAAATTACCAGCAATAACTCTTTCATTATTATGCTGTCTTTTCAGTACAAGCAACAACGTAAATGCAGAAATATCCCTCCTTTAATTTTCGTGTATTTCCTGTTGTCAGTTAACTGAATCAATGGGATATAAATAATAGACACACCTGAGATTAATGTAAAATATATTGGAAAAATTACTCCTAAAAAGGATAGAAGAGACTATCCACCTAGACCACACTATACCAGAAAACCAATTTGATTTTCGAAAGCGACATTCGACAGTTCAGCAAACTCATAGGATGGTTACAAAAATTATGGAATCACTGGTAAACAAAGCATTCAAGCAAGCTTTTAATAGAGTATGGTATTTAGGTTTACTATACAAAATCAAAACCGTTTCCAAAGCCAAATTTATCTTCTATTAAAATACTGACCGAGTCAAAGAAACTTCCAATTCAGAGTAAACAATTCATTCTCGAACTATCAGAATATCTCTGCTGGAGTTCCGCAAGGAAGCTTACTGGGTCCCCTCTTGTAACTAGTATTCACCTCTGACGTTCCATCCGCTGTTAACACGGATAACGCTACCTTCGCCGACAATACAGCTGTATTTACTATCAGCAATGCATCTTTAGAGTAATCTGAAAATCTTTATAATAACCTGCACCTCCTCGACAACTGGTTCAGCAAATGGAGAATATCTGTAAATAACGACAAATACACTCGAGTCAAGTTTACCAACAACCGAAATGAATGTCCACAAGTCTCAATTAACAACACAGTTATACCAGTAAAATCAGAAGTAAAATACGTAGAAATGTACCTCGACCAGAGACTCACCTGGAAGACTCATATAAAGACCAAAAGAAAACTTCTAGATCTTAAAGTAAAAAAAAGGAACTGGTTAATTGGAAAGAAATCACAGTTATATCTAGAAAATAAACTTCTCCTGTATAAAGCCAATTTGGATTTTCTACGTTCAACTATGGGGTTGCACAAAACCGTCCAACATTAAAATCTTGCAGCGTTTCCAGTCGAAGACGCTACACATGTTGACAGACGCTCCTTGTTACGTGAACAATCAAACCCTCCACGAAGACTAGAGGATTCATATGTATCCAGAGAAATTAGATGGTTAGCAGCTGCATATCACCACATTCTTGAGGGTTCACAAAAACGATCAACAAGCCCAAGAACCAGTCGCACTAAGAAGATTAAATCGACATTAGCCAAATGAACTCATTCCTCGCTCCAACAAGGTCTAACGCCTTTACTTGGTAATAACATGAATGGAAGACTCCCACCTCATACAATAACTATGTTACATGATTTGCTTATTACTGATTTATGTTATATAAGAGTACATAGTAATTATGCAAATTAATAAACTAAAATGTGCCCACTACCGTTTGAATGACAAAGACACAGTTCGTTAATCTCAAAGTCCCGGTTCATTACAATTTACATTTCGTTACTTCGGTTTTTAACCTGTTTTTGATATAGTTTTATTGATATTTAATAATGTAACTGTGAATTAATTCATTTTTTTGTCAATTGAGTTCGTATTATTACACGGTTTTCAGCTTTCGAGATGGTTTTCACTTCCTCTCTGACGCGAAATGTGTAGATGCATACGGAAACATCTTTTGGGAAATACCCGTATTGGGCCACAGATGTCGCGTCGAGATCCCAACGATTGATGCCTTATACCTGGTAAAATATTTCATCGTTATACCAAAGGAACGAACATTACAAAAGGAACGAACATTTTTTAATAAATAAAACATTTCTTCGTTTTGATCGTGTAGTATTGTTGAAACAATAAAGTTTCAGGCTTTTAGTGTTTGATCTGCTTTCTGGTTAAGCCTCGTAGAAGGCACAATATTTTTGAATGTTCTCAAAGGAATTTCATTTGTACCATGTAGCATTATAGGAATATGTTCGGGGATTTTCTATTAAATAATCCGCTGATTAAATAATATATTTAAAATTGATTTATTATACTCGCGTAAACAGCTCAGGTTATAAGTGACTAATTAAGGGAACTCATTTTACCTTGTCAGGGGCCTGATTTGACGAGAGTTTCTCTCACGCACACAAACATCCATGCCCTTGTCGGGATTCGAACCCGGGACCTCTGTGATGCGAGGCAGTCACGCTGCCCCTTATACCAAAGGAGGTTGGCTAAATAATATTGTTGGAATAGATATTGATGTTTTTTAAACTTTTTATAAGCGCTACAGCATAAGTTATCTTTAGCCAACTGTACAGGTCCCAGATATATTCAATAAGACTATTTTATTTCTACTAAAATATTGTCTTATGTCTCGATTCTGTTCTCAAAACTAATTCGCTGGTACTTCTATTGGCTACTTCTTAGATATTCTTCAAAAACTTTGCAACTTTCTACTACATTTTCTTACAAATACTTCCTTAATTACATTGATTTGCAGAAGATTTTTTTCCCTCGTATTTCCAAAATGTGTTTCAAATCACTGAGACGTTTTCAAGATTATTGCAACGTAGAAAAAAATTAGTCTTCTAGTTCTTCTTGCTTAATGGTGTTGATTTTGAATATAAAATGATGGAAAAATAGAGAAATTTATAGAGAAGACAGAGAGAAAGTATGTTTCAAAAATAAAAATAAAACGTTGATCTATAGACATATGACGATTCGGGATGGTTTCAGCATTTACACCTACTGGGTAATTAACGGGTGTATTTCTGCGGTTAATTATTAACTTAGGCGCTATCTCTGTGTGGAAGAGCAAACCAACTATACGATGATTTCTGCAAGAAAATTCTTGTACATAGCTTAAGCTAACTCCGCTAAATAAATACGTTTGCTTGCTAAAGCAGTCGACCATTTCCTCTGAGAATTAGAGGCTTTTTAATTTGCTTATTCGTTTTTTGGCTGGAAGCAAAAGTTAAATAAATTATTTTTCCCGTTCTTCGGTGTGTCAACTATTATTTTCTGGGAAAATGTGGTACAGTTCGAAATTTAACACGACTGAAAATATTTAATAACGGTTTAGCATAACTCATTTGGAAATAGTTCTATTTCAGAGAACATAGGCACACATAAATTAAAATGATATTTATCTGACGTTAAATATAAATCAAATAAAAAAATCAGCCAATAAAGTCAGAATACTTCGAATTAAATACAGTTGTATTAGAGAATTACCTCCCATGAGAATACATAAAAAGGTATAAAACGTTTAAAAAAAACTACTAGTACATTAATAAAAAATTAAATCTATGAAATCCAAAAAAAAAATTGTCATTACTTTACCTAAAATTCCCAGATTTTACGCCCTAACCGAAATTCACTAGCCCGTTTATAATTTCACAAGTATTGTAGCGATAACCAAGAGTACCCTTCACATTATTTACTTTTTTTTGTACAATGCTTTTAAAAGATCTTTCTGATGAAGCTCATTGTAAGGTTAAAAACTCTTAGAATTCGTGAGAAATAGAAAAAATATATTAATTCCTAATGATTTAGTCATTAAAAGTTTAAAAAAAAAGAAGGCATATTATTTGTTATATATTAACATCTATCCGCTTGTTTAAAATTATAATTTTTATCAATCCAATTTCAAAATTCATTTATTTTTCGTTCAATAATACGTGTTAGTGGTTTTCTTGTGGGATATCCGCTATGCGCTTTAATAAGTCTGATGACGGATTTAGACATTTCACGTATTTTCTCCCTAGAATGTAAACCTTTATGTTACTTTCGATATGTTGAAAACATATTTTGAATTATTATTAAGTTAAATAAAACTTGCTATTTTCAATGGTTGTCATCCTAATTAATATTCTACATAAGGAATTGAACTTATGATTTTATTAATTTTATTGATGTTTCAATCACTTAGTTTTTAATTGGTAACTGTAATATTGCTTAAACTTAAAGATCGAAATAAGAAGGATGTAAAGGAAGTTTAGTCCTAACTAAGTCGCAGAAATGAACAGGGTGAGGAAGATCAGGTCGAAGGAAAATCCAGCGCCGTATCTTCTTCAGTGTCGAAAGGAAGACTTCTAGAATAAGAAAATAGGAAAGTCGATAACGTGGGGATCTTGGGATCTGTATACCTTCCAGAGACATGAACATAAAACAGAAAGCGCTAAGAAGTAAAGATAAAGTTGATTAAAAAAGTAATAAAAATGAGTATAGAGTATCCAGGGACCTTCCTCACTCCAAGATGGTTGTAACAAGTAGCAAGACTGAAGACTAAGAGTGGCTCTGAAGTTGTAGAGGAAAAAAAAACATTCCAAATTAAAACCCACTTGCAGAAGACGGAGAACGAATCATAGCATCAGATCAGACCACGTGGTCTGTATAGGGTCCCCTCCAAAACCGGTTCCAACATAGTTTCGACCGAGGCAGCAACGTAACCCTAAACCGCCAATTTTCTGCGTCGCCACTTGTAGCCCCACACATCCTATCTAGCCCGAGTAGGAAGATATTTCTCTCAGGTGTGTGGTAACCAAATTAACAAAGAAAGTTACTGAAGATATATGACATAACAAAATGAAATATATCCAACGACTGTTTGTTTAATAAGAACCCATGTTTAATAATCTGGTGGATAAAGCAGTTAGATTATATCGTCAAAGATTCTATGAAGGAAACTTTGATAAACCTGTCAATAATCTTTCATTAACTCATACCCCCTAAATTATATTTATAAACATTAAAGTTTTTGTATACTGTTAGATTAAAAATTAGCAATTAACAAAGTTAATAATATAAATGAGCTTCATAGTGTAACATATCTGGAAAGTAGCCGATATAAATAGACTGTCTGTTATGCTTTTATAGTGTTAAAATTGTTTTTATATTTTAATAAGTTAAATTTTGTTATAAACATTAAAATCAACATCTAAAATCAATCTGATATTGCAGATTAAAATTTAATTCAAAATACCAAAATGAGCACACAAAGGACTACAATAGACGACTGCAAGTCAATACTTGTAATATCTCATATATGAAAGATATGTTGAAGCACACCGAGAAACTAATGGAACAGCATCTGGAAAACAATAAATACAAATTATCTTCATGAAGAGTTGTCCCCATTCTCATTGGAATAGTCGGCCAGCTGCCTCCTAAACTGGTCGAGGCACAGAGAAGGGAATGCTGCGTCCCCACAGCAAACTCCTCTCCCGCTATCGGAAGGGCGTGGTACAAGTACCCAATGCCCGACCTACCTGATGCAGGGTTTTCTAGGGTTTTCCCTGCATTTCCTTAGGCGAATGCCGGGTAGGATCCTTAAAATATAGCCCGGGGGTCCTAGTTAACCCTTGGCTACCTTCCTCTACCCTTCCGCACCACCCCTTTCAAATCCCTTCCTATGCTATTGAAGGGGAGTTGCCACCATATGGATTACCCTCATGTAGCCTGTCCCCCCTCCCCCCCCCCCAAAAAAAAATTGGAAATTACTAGTCTCATGAGAAATTGGAAGAGAGGGACAGGTAGCCATAACGCGAATAAGAACTTGGCAATTCATACTCAGCCCCTCATATTTGTTGGAGATCCAACCCTCCTGTATGTGACCACCTTTAATATAGCCCATGTAATTAAAGAATACCCTATCTTTAATCCATACAGACTAAAGTACATAAATTGTAAAGTTATTGACTCCATCATGGAATCGGAGGAGTAACAAAAATACATAATTATGTTTTGTAGACATTCACATAGGGTATTGTTTGTTTGACTTAAGCCTAAAATAAAAGTTGCAATAAACTTTATTCCTTATTAAATAAAGTCAGTTCCATTCACAGGTGTTTGTATAAAAATTAAAAATTTGGTAAATGTGTTTCGCTCAGTCATTGTTATATCACATTTAGAACTCAATTTACATGAGGTAAAGTCAATTTATTATAAAAGTTATTGTTATGTTTAGAACCTACTAATAGATTTTTACAACTCTTTGAATATAAGTCTAAGTTTGATTTTAATTTAACACATTTCATTAATTACCTTCAATACATAATTTTAATTTAGGTCTCCCTGCTATTAATTTAGTAATTGATCAATCCTAAATTTGTTTTGAAAGGTTGTCCGATTTTTTCGTATTATTATAATTGTAGGATTTTCAAATTATTCTGACTTTATTTACTTATTTATTTATTAACTTATTAAGTGCCTGGAAATTTCCAGAGTATTTATTTGTGTAATCCAGAAAAAGTATTTAATTCCACATTAATTTATTAGTCAAGAGTGATTTAATGTACTTATGCAAAGGGAGTGCTAATTTAATTTAGAATACATCCTTGCCTTGAATATTCCCAATACCAATTATTATCAGAAAGATCTTCAAAAAATATATTCCGTACCCTAAATCACTCAAATAGTTACACACTACCTTAAGAGAGTTAATTATACTCCCGATTAAAATTGTCTTCATGTAACTCAAGAATGTAAAAAACCTCCCTGTACCATTGAAAATTAAAAAGATGGTACCTTAAAAGAATCAAAATTACTTGTCATTCTTTAAGAGACGAAAAAAAATGGTCGAACTTACTTTCGGTTTCTTAAGAGAGTTAAAAAAACTACCGTTATGCTTATGGAATAAAAAATAATCATTTAAGAAAGACAAGAATTGTTCCTTTCCGTAAATAGCGTCAAAAAGAGTCCACATACCCTAATAGAGTGAAAAATGCTCCCGGTACCTTAAGAGAGAGAGAGAAAAAAGAAAAAAAAGTCCCGACACCTTAAGTGACACTAAAATACTGACGCCACTTTAAAATTTTGAAAAATACTCCCTGTATTACAGAATGCCTTTAAAATGCCAGCCGTTCTTCCCCCACCTTTATATGTGGTTGAGGTGTATTACCGATACAGTGCATGTTTCGTCAAGTAAAGTAATGTACAAAATATAACTATAAATGTTATAAGATTGTTCGCAGAATATTGTTTTCCGGTCCACCCCCAGATCTAGACGCGTAACTACAACTTAACCGGCATTTAGAATGTCATTATTAAACTCAACGAAATCCATAACACTGGATTAGACTTCAATGTCTGTTGTTTTCACGTTATTTTTATGTAACGCTCCTCCACTCACATCCCTAAAGGTGTTCCCATCCAATGCTGAAAGGTGTTAAATTATCCATAAACAACATCGGGAAAAATAGTCTCATTGACTCGGACAATTTTATTTCGATTAAATTTATCGGTCGTTTTAACATATTTGATTATTTCCACCGCTGTCCACCCGCGGCCCTGGGGGTGTAAAGTCAAGTTTAATGTCATAATTAAACTAAGCAACATCGACAACCCTGGATTCAAAACAATCTCGGTTATTTTTGCGTAATTATTAAGTAACGTCCATCCACCCAAACCCTTAAGGATTTCACCCTCCTATGCCGAAAGGGTTTTAAATTTTACACAAAGAACATGAGTAGAAATTCTATTAAGATATATGACCCCCAAGAATATTTATCTCAAGCAAATATTGGTCTTTTGAGCATGTTCGAAAATTTACAACCTCACCAACTGGCGACATTCATAACTTTCATTTTACTCCAATCTCGGTTGTATTCACGTTATTTTCTTGTAACGCCCCTCTACCCTTCCTCTAAGGGTGACCCTTTCCCATGCCTAAAGGAGTTGAACTTCTACCGTGTAAACATCGGTAGAAATACTGGTACTTCTCTTTTGACCCCGAAAATTATTTATTCCACGAAAATATAGGCCGTTCGAACATGTTTGAAAATGTGCCCCTGGGAGTGTTAAACGTGTCCTAACCCCACAGTGTTTGTTTCCTGATGGCAAGGAACACGTGTACGAACTGTGGTGAAATTTTCTCCACGGATGTAGACTTAATAGATTGAAATGAATCGGCATCTATATTTTCTAATTTATGTCTATTTGATTTACTACATTTATTTACGAAAGATGGTGTATTATTGTCTTACTAACTTTTTATTGATAGACTGCTCCAATGATCATCCGTGTGGTAATAGCATTGGAAGGGATAGAAACTGGGATACGGAAGTGACTGTCAGACAATGGCTAAACGGGGTCACCGGCCTGTAGTTTATAGATCGTATCCAGTAATTCGGCTAAATGTGATGCAGAGGATACCCTAGAGATACATACATCAGGTAGGTATGGCTCATGCCTAGAGCGGCGTTTGATAATAAAAGTATTTCTGGTACAAATGAATTGGAATAAGAGTAAACACATGCTGGGAAAAATACTTTATGTTGCAACGTTCGACTGATTCGACTTTGATCCTACTTGAGTAGCCATTGCGAATTATAGAAATGATGCTTAAAGTGTATTTACTAAATATTAAGTTCCAGTTAATTATAATATATATATATATATATATTAATTGTTTAAATAAATTGGATTGCTTAGCGGCACCGATCTCAAAGACGACAATGAAAAAACATAGACTAGCTTTTTTGTGAACTGTGCGCATTGTACGGAAGGTCAGTTGGTTGCAGTCTGGCGAATCTTATGGTCGAGAGAGGGGGAAGAATTTAAGAGTAGGAAGTGCGTGGTCCAAGCATAGAAATTCAACTGAGAGACTTACATGTTTTAAAAATCTAAGTCAAAAGGTCTGGATGGAGAGACAAGTTATAAAAAAACCTGCAAAGCTGAAACAAAAACTTTAGCGCCACGTTCAGATATATATGAGTACCGAAATAGCATTTTCCTCAGAAAGGCATTGAAATAATACGTCCGACTGTTGACAGGAGGAATAATACAAGAACTACAACCGTGTGCTTTGATCAAGTGTAGAATCAGTGATTAAAGGCTTTTTTAGTGAATTGTGTCCCCAAGCTGCAAAACTAAGTCTGGTACCAGCAGGATAGTTGTAAGTACAAACCAAAATAATTAAATTCTGTAAACGGTTATTAAGGGTATAGTCAGATTTCGGTTCTTTTCATTTTGTTATATTTCGTATTCCGTTCGTTTCGATTTGGTTGAATTGTTAATTTTTTAATTTTTAATTTTGATTGTTCTTACTTATCAAACCCAGATAAAGACCCAGAGAAGAATATTTGATTGTTTGTGAAATATAAAAGATTATATTTTACCTTGAACGCCACAAATTATAAAATAAAAATATTTGTTTGTAAATTTTGAAATTATTGGATTCGGTGTGCCAACCTAGCGCAAATCATTTTTAAAACTAAATGAACACCTGTTAAAATAATCTTTGGCAAATTAAAAGTTTTTTATCTTAATCGTTTTGTTATTCATTTCAGTTTAATTCATCATTTACTTTTAATTATTACAATATATATATATATATATATAAAGTTTGAACCAAATGTGTATAGACATAACGAGATACGTCGTTCAAGAATGAATCAGTTCAAAAAAGCACTAAAATCTAATTACAACTTTTAGTCCTGGATTCTATATATGCGTTCATAATCAAGTATTCGGATGTATTAAATGCGCCCAACTACTTAAATAGTGAAGTAAGTGGCTGCTGTATGCTTTCGGTTATGTCACAGGGGCGTACGTGTACTAATGGCACTTATGAGCCATTACGGAGATGCGGGAAATCCCACAACGTAATGGAATTATCTCGGCACTACATACGAGTAGTGAATATTGCTTTACTATCCTTAAACTTTGTGATTTACACGCAGTGAAACAAACTAACTCAACTCAACTGTTTGTAAACTATCTTAAAGTATACAGACAGACTTATGGAAATGTTTTCGTCGCCATTAGGAAACTTGTTACATCGAAATACATAATAAATTCATACAGTAAAATAAGTGCCACGTGTAATGAAATAAATAATGCGCTCTGAGAAATGAAGTTTTTATGCAAAGAAAATCTCTATACCTACATGTGACTTATGCAAGACAGTCCTGACGATCCAGTAGGTCCTCTACGACTGCCCAAAGAACGACATGATTAATGAAGTCATAATTGATAAATACACAAGAAGGGGATATGCACCACAGCAGCGGCAATAAATAACCTTGTAAAAGTTGAAGGGAAATCGACATTCAAAATGTAATATAATTAGAGTATTAATGATAGGATAAGAATAATGTGTATATATAAAATGAAACGTGTAATATAATCAAGCAGTAGTTATGGAAAGTCACGAATGACTTTTATGTTGACGTGACTAAACACAATAATAATACTAGATAAAAAATCTGTATTCTCCAAGACGATCAAATCATTTCAAACAGACAAGCAGCTATACCGTTTAACTACTATTTTCTTAATGTACATATGAATATAAGCATAATGATACACCTGAAGACAATTACGTTCACGATTGTTACGCTACCCCTTCGGCTCTCCCATTGTCGTTGCGTTTTCGTCGCTCTTGAGCTTTCTCAACTGACGAGTGCAATTGTGTCGAAAGGGACGAGGATCCCAGAAACGTTGTGTGGTAATTATATTATCACTTATTTTGTCTGAATTTGGTTGTCTTTCTTACTAATATTCTGATATTGATTAAAGTGTAGTGTTATTTGTGCAGTGAAGTGTTGTTTTCGGAATTTAGTGCTCCTTGTGAAGTGAAGTTTATATAAAAAAAGTATAAATAATCAGCCAATTTGAAGTCAGAAAATAGAGATTTACTTATGGAAAATCGCTTACTTTGCGACATCTTCAGGTTGAAGTTTAACACTAGAAAACTAAACAAAACAAATACAGAGATTAAAATAAAATTGTTAAGAAAAATTTGACAGATAACAAACAAATATACAATTTATAACGAGATTGACCAGTAAAAACTAATCTACATTGTAGGGTGCGGTTTATAATGGAAACAATTTAGAATTTAAGATTATAACAATAATTAAATTAAATATTATAAAAGCAAAGTGTCATAAATTTTGTTCAAGTAATAGCTGAAATGTCTCTATTCTTTTCATATTTCTTTTACAGATTTTGAAGTGACGCACCCACCTTTGCTTCCTTAATATTTGTCCATTTTTCACAAAATGTTTACATGTGGTTCCTAAAACACATGGGGAAATTATTTTAAGCAACTTATACGACATTAATTCAAACAGAAAAATATTTATTTTGTAATAATCATTGTTTTGAGGTGTACATATGTGTATAAAAATAATTTTAACCTTACTTTTCATTTAAGCTTTCTTACTTCTGTAGCGTTTCTTCTTTGTAATGTGCTGTAATCCTAATTCATTCTCTCTTATTTACGTATAGTATTTTTTATATTAGTGGAAATATTTTCTCAATGTTCCTATTTCGTATCTTTGAAATATATTCTCTTCTTGTATGTTATTTTTTATTTAGAGTCCTAAATATCTATTGTATACGTTATTTTATTCGTTTTCGTAATCAATATCAATTTGACTTGTCCGATTTCCTCAGCAGAGAACGAATGGAACTAGTAATTATAATTTATCTGATATATTATAATTGTGATATTTTTTTAATCAATTTGTGGCAGCTCTTAATATATTATTTCTCTTCTTTCATTTTAAGTGTGCGTATGTTTGTATATAAAGTTTAGTGCGAGTGGGAAATATTCAAGCGACAGTTTTATAAACAACTAGTGCCGGCGTTGCCTGGGATGTCATAAATAAAACTCGGCGAAATCCATAACCCCGGACTTGACTCCAATCTCGGTTCTTTTCGCGTTATGTTTTTCTAACGCCCCACCACTCAGAGCCATACTGGTTTTCCCCTTCCATGGTGACAGGGGTTGAAATTACACACATCCGGAGAAACTCAATCTCACTGACCCCGTAAAATTTTTATTCGACGCGAATATCACCTGTTATAGTATGTTTGAAAATATCCACTCCTATCGAACCCCGCTCCTGTGGGTGGTAGACGTGACTTACCCCACAGTGTTTGTTTCCAGTTCGACAGGAACATGTGTACGAAATTTGGTGGAATTTGTTGCACGGCTGTAGATTTGTATGCGGAACATATATACAAGCAGAATATTTTATTTATTCGAAGATTAAATAATGCTAAGATAGTAAATTTAACTTGTGATACAATTTTTGTGAAATTAAAATTCTTACTTCCTAAATACTTCAGTTAAATAGAAATATTAACACTGCACATTATATAACATTATTTGCCGACCTCCAATGGTTAGGGGTCAGCGTAACTGCGCATCACAGAGGTTCCGAGTTCGAAACGAGGGCATGGATGTCTGTGTGCGTGAGAGAAACTCATCAATTAGTCCTCCGACAAGGCAAATATGAGTACCCATAATGAGTCGCTAATGACCTGAAAAGTCGATGCGACTGTAAATTAATCAATTTTAAAAGAAGATTAATTATTTAAGTGGATGAAGATTACACAATTGGTTTCCTAAACTTTTTACTGCTGAAATATTTTCCTAAAATTGTGCTGTAGTAATTGTTCCAGTTGTTAATTGATCTATTTTTATCAAATAACTTTCTTGTTTTACGTTTATGATCACCTCCTCGAATATGAGTCCGCTTTTCTAGATTATACCTTTCTATCTCGTGTCTGAACGCAAACCCTTTCTTTCTTCAGTTTGCTAACGTTTCATACCCTGAAGCAGGGTTTCCCAATCTTTTTTTCTACTTCGACTCCTCTGACAACTTTTTCTTGGATTATATTCTGTCGAGATTCCTCACTGGAATGGCGAATATGATGACGTAGACAGTCATCTAAACGTCGCGTTTTTACGACGAAATTACTCGTCTAGAATACCGAGAGAATTTAATTCATTATCCACGACGGGAAAACCTTCGGTCTACAACTTTTTCACACTACACCACCTGAATTGTTTTATTATAAATAATAATACCCTTCACAAGCTTACATCGATCCCCAAGGAAGCAACTGGACTCCTGATCTAAAAAAATCTAAGATATCTCGTCACATGAAAAATTATTTTATCAGCTGCTTATGTTTACACTTATTCATTCATTTGCATTTTTATGATTCATGTTTCGATTATAATATTCAAGAGGCCAATACATTTTATCGTTATTAATTTCCGTTATAATTATTTTATCTCAATAAACTTCTAATAATGAAGAATTTTTAATTTGACAGAACATTTTGACAGTGTTCTCGGCGAAGAATAATCTTCTCTGAGTATGATGAAGCCAGCCAGATGAAAGAGTCGTGTCCGATACTATTGCCGTTTACATCAGACCGCGAGCAAAAAGTCTGTGGAAGACAGATGGACGAGAGCAGGGATAATAGGGACGATCCATCTCTCGCAGAAGAGAATTCTTAGGGGAAGTCCCTCTGGCACTGAGATGTTCTCGCAAAGACCTCACGAGTTCTTAGTACGACCAAAGATTCTACATCACATCCTTACAGAATCACGAAATATCACATATTTCAATGCTGAAAAGTGATCCGCGATTATTTTAATATAAATTACTTATACCACTTCTCTCTGCTTAATAGTTGTTTCACGTACTGAAATATAAGATACAAAAAATTACTGAATTGTAATTTCCCTTACCTACAATTTTACCGTACTAATTTTTTATCAAATCTTCTCTGATTCTCGAACGTGCGTGGCCGACTGTCATGCACCTTAATATTTTATGGGAGCTTATTCATAACTCCCTTTGTCGACAGACGGTTTTAGTTCTCCCTATGTGCCCTCGCCACTAACATTTCAAATATTTTATTCGATACCCTATTGATGTTCGTTTTTTCCTACTACGCAACCCTTCGGCGATATCTTCCATCTCTCTGTACATAGTTCGTTTCACGTTTATTTTCACAGCTAGTGAAAATTATCTTCTACATTCCTTATATGTGAGTACAACTTTGTAGGACACATTGGTTCAAGGTTTAGCTCGTAATTTTCTAATGCAATATTGTATTTGAATTTAAGCACCACCCGGACTTGATACTTCTATACTCATATAAAAGTAAGTATTAAAATGAAAAAATACGTCTGTTTTGAATATTAATAATAAGAAATACAGCCAAATACAAACAAAATAAGTGATGATATAAATACCACTCAACGTTATTGGAAGCCTTGTTCCTTTCTTCAGGTGCTAAGAAAACTAGAAAACAAGATCCCAGAGCGACACAAGCTTTTGATAATTGTCAACCGACAGTTTTGTCGATCCAGACTCTTGTGTTTTCTAGTTTTCTTAATTAGCACGTGAAGAAAGAAGCAAGGCTTCCAATAACTTTGAGTGGTATTTATATTATCACTTCTTTGGTCTACATTTGGCTATCTTTCTTGTTATTAAAATTAAGTACTCTGTTATCAATTGCTCGTGTTGGATAAACATTTCTTATTTTTGTCATCTACTAGAGTATCTGTTTCCTTAGCGTACTGGGTGAATACTTCTATCGTATGCTGCAGTTTTCTTTAGTCCTGTCAACATGTTTAATTTATTTCATTCCTGTTTTTAGTTTATTCTTTCTGCATGCTCCTTTTCAGGCTATTTGAATGTTGCTTTAATATTTATGACCTTTTTCAGACCTAATAATACTACTCTCTGCATTTTTTATTTCTCTTTATTAAGTCCTGATAAGTAGTATTTTAAAAATGCTCTTTCATGTTTAGCGTACGGTATTATATAACCACCAATAAAATATACTTTCATTCATATATTCATTTGTGCGTCTTGTTCTACATTATACAATCTATAACTTTCTCTTGGAAATTTTTATATTATCCTCTTCATTATTTATTTTACAAGTCGATTATTAATACTTCATATTTATTTTTATATAAATTATAACCCCAGTAGGCAGAATTATAAGTTATCAAAATTTGTAAACCAAGGTTTCCATAATTATAATGCGATATGATGTAAAAAAAAATAAAACTTAGCATTAAAAATTTAGATGAAAATGAGAGTGATTAGTTTATACATGTGTATGAGTTTAAATTTTGAAACGAATCATGTATTGTAGTGTAGAAGTGTTCAACCAGTGTTAAATAAAGTGTGTGTATAAGGTCATAAATTGTTTTATTAATTAAATGTAATTAAATATTTTGAAGTCTAAAATACAACGCTGTCTTTTTTTTTTAAAAAAAAATTACCTTCATTTTATTTATTACTATCTGGGTAGCGGCGTTGCCCGGGTTGTCGTATAGCCATAACCCCAGAATTGACTATAATATCGGATGCTTTTGCGATATTTTTATGTAACGCACCTCGACCCCTATCCCTAAATGACCTCCCCTCCCAGGCCGAAAGAGGTTGAAATTATACGTAAACATTGGCAGAAAAATTATCAATGACATTGGCCCCGACAAATATTTATTCCACGAAACTATCGACCGGCTAACATGTTTGAAAACTTCCTGTCACGACCACCCCCATTTCGTAGAGTTAAACGGCAAGTTGAATGTCAAATTAAACTAAGCGACATACATAACCCTGTATTTGACACCAATATGAGTTGTATCTGTTTTATTTTCTCGTAACGCCCCTCCACTCCCACCCTTTAGAATGCTTCTTTCCCATGCTGTAAGGGGTTAAAATTATACAGAGATAATATCGGTAGAAACAATATCATTCTCTCTGACCCACAAAAATATTTATTTGACTGAAATAATGGCCATTTTAGCATGTTTGAATATTTCCTCCCCGTTCACGTCCGCTCCTGGGGCTGGTACACGTGTCTCGCCCCGACAGTGTTTGTTTCCTGGTCGGAAGGAACACGTGTACGAAATTTGATGAATTTTTTTCCAGGGTTGTATATTTGTTTGCGGAACATACAAAAAAAGATACAAACACACGAATATAAAAACACACAAACACTCTGCTTTATTTATTAGAATATATCGTATTAATAAATACGAGCATTTATTGTATTCAAAGTAGAAAATAAAAATTATCAATTAGTTATAAATAGTTAAAGAAATAAAATTAAATATTTAAACATTAAAACTTAAGATATATATTAACTGCTAAAACTGTCCTTAAACTTTTAAGAATCACGTGATAAAATTTCAATTGTTGAACAGTTAGATAGTTATTTTTAAAAAGAAAAGAACATAAGCTCTTATCTGAATATGACCTTACATAATTTCAGTCCATTTATATGTATTATAAAACAGTTCGTAATTTTTTAAAAATTTCATTCAACCTATCACAGCTAGCCTTAGACTGAGTTTACTCTTGTAAACCTCACTACACGGCTCAACTTCCACATGGTTTGCTGTGTGATTCTTGTGTCCCATTCCTGTCCGCGATTATTGGTAATGTTCTACAGTTCTCAAGGAAAAGTGTTTCTTAATGGAGTACCTTTGAAAATATGTAGATGGAACCACATTTCTTCAATTTAAACTGATACGATTAAAAATGTATAAATAAGTTGCAATTTTATAAATCACGTGAGGCAGACGACATTGGCACCGATATTATTTCAGCGGTGAAACAACTTTTTCCAGTTATGAAAAATGTTTAGCCTTTCTATTAATAATTGTGCATTTCCACAGGATTGTATGTTCGCTTCTCTTGTTCCATCTATAAAACGGAGTGATAAAAATTGCTGTCTCTTCAATTGTTTGAGTGTTTTAATCAAGAGAGGCAACCGAGTTAACGTGTTGCGTGAAAAATGAATAAAGTCTATATTCGAGTAATAAAAACGGTGTAATAAAAGGCATAACACCAACAACTATAAAAAAGGTGTTAGGTTTGGCATAAACCAATATTCACAATCGTTTTCGACGCGTAAAGAAGTGTGCATGAATATCAAGGCGGTAGAATCTCACTTTTAGGACGTCAGCAACCGCTATTACTGAGGAAAATGTCGTAGATATCCACATTGCAGTGTTGAAGTATCAGCTATTAACGGTACGAGAGCTTGAAAGACTCAAAATATATTGGTTTATCGTCTCCACAACATTTTGCATGTAAATTTATGTATTAAAACCTCCGCCCGACATATAATGGCTACCTCAATGACAGAAAATGTACTTGAATGATTGCGTCTTTGCGGTGTTTAGACCGTTTTAAATGTATTTCACCTGAGTTTACGTATCGTGTCACTGCTGTCGATACAATGTGGATTAATTACTCCCCTGAGTCGAAACAACAGTCCAAACAGACGAAGAAAGTCATAGTCACTATGTTTCGGGATGCTGAAGGTGACGTTTTCACAGGCTATCTGGAAAAAGGTAAAACAAATCTCTGGTGAATATTGCGCAACATTATTGGAATAATTGAAGCAAGTCATTGAAACAAAACGTTCAATTGGTACAAGGAAAGGGTATTTCTTATAATGAGATCGTATCATTCATGCACGTCGACAGTTGCTGTTGCAAAACTTAACGCATTTCTCATTTAAGTTTTTCTACGTGCACCATATTCTTCAGATTTACCTCCAAGTAATTGTTTCCTTTCCAGAAACTAAACAAGTTACTTGCTGGACGAAGATTTGCGAAATTGCTTTATAATGAAGGTATGGAAAAGCTAAAAAAAATAACGCTCTTCTTACTATACACTTAAGTATGTCATGCAGCAGTGCATTAAATGCTTCAGTGAAATGTATAATAATATCTACTTTACACCATTTATATATTTCATTACGTAAAAAATTAACGACCCGAAACTTTGTCATTTCTTTTAAACTTTTAAACTCGACGTAATGAAAACGACACGTGCTTATTAAATATTTTTATTACAAATTAAAAATCAATATTTAACATTTTTAGTCTATTTAAGAAATGTGTCAAAGTATTTGCCTTTCACACGAAAATTCTGATATTTAAAAAACCATTCATTTCGTCCAACATTTATAATTTGATATTGTGTTCCATAAAATATTTCCGTTAAGTATTGGTAAAATGATTGTTAAAAATATTAAAAATTGTAGTTATTCCTTACAAATTATTATTATTTTATAACAAAAACGATAAAGGACTGTATGTATTGCGTTATTAATATTATAAATGATTAAACCCTTTTCTATTACACTCACAAATAATTTTTTCCAAATGTAAATGAGATTAAAATGTCAGGATTTTAAAATAGTCCGTCAGGAGCTTTCGGTTATTCTCACCATAATCATCTGTAAAATTATTATGTACATCATTGGAATTAAATTACGTGTATACACATAACAATATATTACGTCACAGAGATTTAATTATATTTTACATGCTCGATGATTTAATTAAAATAATTCCTTAGGCCAACTTTTCTGACATGGATTTATATAACATCTTATGTTTTACAATAGGGTTACATGTTTAGTGTTTAATGGCCAAGTTAAAAAAAATAGTTTAGAATCAATATATATATTTACAAAATTAATAAAATTTCTATGAACACCAGAAATGAAATAAGAGATATTGGTAAGAATTTCACAAAACAACTTTTGGATATCGAATAAATTAGAATTAAAGTTGCAGCATTTTCAATTATTAGCCTCCAATAGATATCCTTGATATATCGATATGGAAGTTGTTGTGGTAGATACAACATGACCAGTTATTCAGAAATTTTTTTTACAGATTTTACAGACGAATAGTCTTTGAATAATCGAAACCTCCTGACGGACTGTTTTAAATTCCTGAAAATTTAATGTAATTTACTTTGAATTTTTTATGTGACTGTTAAAAAAGAGTTTAATCATTTATAATAATTTTATTATTTTTTTACACTTTCAAATAAACATTTAATTAATATCCAACCAATTTGGACTCTATCACAGAAATAAATAGTGCTATTAGAAACAACTAAAATAATGTCAACTGGTTCCAATTTCAAATGAAATATAATGAAAGGAAAAAAATACTAGTATTTTTCTTACATTACCTTGCCATTCTGCCACAGAATATTTTTCTGTCCACGGGTTCCTCCGGGAAATAGTCCACAGAGTCGGTTTCCTTCTGTCAAGTCGTCCGTTCAATGCTCGGTGCTGCGATTATTTCTCATATAAGCTGGGACAAACTTTCGTACCGTTTCTCACGGTAGAGTGAATTAACGGTAAAATGCCACTATACGATGGGCCACAGTACTTCAAATTTAAAGATGAAAGGAGAAGCCTCACGAGACATTTTTCTGTATTTTTTATATCGCGCTCTCCCACCTCAGAAAAAAGTTACCCATCAATTCTTCAAATGAGCTTGATGAATTCTTTAACATCACAAGATTGTCTCTCATTCAGCGTGTCCTTGAACCATAAAATTATTGTGGTTAAGGCATGGCCTAAAAGTCCCTAACCCTGGCCTGCCTTTGTTACTTAAGGAAATTTTGAAAACACTGGATGAATTTCGATGGCAGACAGTTTCGTCTTCGTTTAATTTCATTATGTACTGTTCTTCGGTGAATGTATAAAGTAGTGCGAAAATCTAGATCTTTCTACGGATTTGAAAATAATAATTAACGTGGAATTACATTTGGATTTGTTGAATTATTAATAGGCAACTGTTTGTTCCGCGTAGTGTGGAAGTATGGTCTCCCAGGTAAGTTAAACGATATCTGAGTGAATGTTGTCTACACCACGTCATTTATGAAATTACAAATTTCTCACCATTCTCATTATTTCTTTGGCTTCAAATTTATGAGAGTTGTTACTTAATACAGATATAAAATAATGTTTACAATTTCCACTATATTTCTATAATTAGTTTATACCGAGATAACGGTCATTTACGAGTGTTTGAGTTATCGATTGTGAGGTCGGACGGCATAAGCTTCAATCCCTTCCCTTCACTTCCAAAACAGAGAAAAATAGTTATCTGACACTCACTGAAAGTACCAAAATTAAAAATCAAGTGCTAATTACAATGTATCCGTCTTTTCTGTAGGACACAGGTTTTAACCAGAAATAACGCAAATTGAATTTAATTGTCACTTTTCACAATAATGCCTCCTACACAAATAAGTCTTACTAAAAATTAACTCCATAGTACTGTAAAGAATTATTTTTGTGGGCTGGGTTTTTACGTTAAATCAAAAAATATTGACCATTAAAGAAATTTTATATAAGTTCATTACAGTTAAGCAAGAAAAACTCTTATCTCAGGCAACTGTGGTTTTTACATAGAAGAGATCTGCTGCCCATACCAAATACGTACTGCTATTCTGTGTTGTGTTGCTTGCTGTAGCTCTCGTACCGACGTCTCCGTATCTCACAGCCGGCAGAACGGGTTAAGTGCAGTGATGACTTTAGTCAGGACCATTGCAAGTCGTCGACTCAGGGGTTGACCACTGCCTAAGGCGTCGGCCTTCGGGATTGATTTCTGGCAAGCCGTCGTACTAAATTGTGTGTTCGATGAACTCTTCACTAACAAATTCTCACAACGATTCTGCCTCGGCCTATATCAGAGACAACAACTTGGAAAAGTTTACAGCAGACCTCATGAGATTTGTAGATCGGTGACACTTAAAACGTATACACGTAACGCAATACGGAGCCTCTCATAATCACATCCACCAGCTGCGGTGAGCGCAGAACCACTGTCCCAGTTTCAAAAGCTTATCTCCGTTCACCTCCAGTATAGCCTCCCATTCTTTTACTTTTTTCATTATTAGAAAACTTCGTCGAAATGTCAGTTTCACTGATCCTTCCATTGTTACAAGAGTTATAGCACGCAGCTGCAGTTCCGTAGTCGAAAATGGCCAACTATTCTGTTGAGGCTAACAATCGAGACAGGACACGAAAATTACTTGGATGGAAATATTTATATGCCCCACCCGCACTCACGTGCACGATTTAGAATTCTCCCAACCATAGCAAACAACACTTCCAATGCAAAGAAAAACTAAACCAAAATACACGCGTTACAGTACTATAAGATAGGACCTCCGTACTCCACCCGACTCGCTCTCTTCGATTTCGCGCCAATGTGGCAAACTCCCCTGTAGGCGATTTGCAGAACCCAGGTTGGCCAGAAACAAGGAGAAAAGAAAAATGAAAATGTAAAAGTTAATGTAGTTGCGCTGTACTTAAGGAACAGCACGATTTAGTCTTGCAGCGTTTACTGAAGAACTAAGATCTCAAATAATTTTTACAACCTTAGTATTGTTCCACGTATTTTCTTTTTCAAGTATCTCCCTCACATATGAATCGTAAAATAAATTGCGATACGTTGATAAAGTATATTTTTGATTTTAAATAAGGTTTTTTATCGCGTAATTTTTGAAAAGATTTTTTTGGTGATGTTTTGGTCCATATTTATACCAACTTGGTTCTGTGTGATTAGGGCGACGTTTTTCTTCAAATGAATGGAAATAAGACACAATTGGGTGAAATGCACGAAAGTTTACAGTATGTTTGCGGTGTTTTCAGTGGGACAGCCAGTCACCAGCTGTCGGCCACGGCGCTGCTGCCCTCTCCCGATGGCTCCCGACACCCGCTGGACGTGTACGAGTTCGCCGAAGAGGACCTTCCTGACACGTCCGTCAGCACCAGCGTGGGGCTCTGGGAGTGTCTCCTCGGCTGCAGACACAGGCTTGAACAACAGCTTGCCAGGAGAAAGGTCAGAATCCACACGTACTACTCATTCTACGTAATAAGATAAAATAGCCAAATACAGACAAAAGAAGTGAAGATATGTACGGTTTTGTCGCTCTAGGCTCTTGTGTGATTAGTTTTCTTAGCACCGGAAGATAGTAACAAGGTTTCCAGAAAAGTTATGTGGTGTTTACGAAGGTTGTTTGATAAGTCTGGAAAAATGTAAGAAATAGAAATCTTTTTTAGAAAACTCACTTTATTTCCAACATAGTCTCCATCCTTAGCTATACACTTGGACCAGGTTGTTTTTTACAAAGTTTTTGTCAAACTGTACAAAATAGTCCGTCACGGCGTCGATCACTTCTTCATTTGATGAAAATTTCTTCCCACCAAGCCAAATTTTCAAGTTCAGGAATAGGAAGACGGCACTTGGTGTTACGTCTGGTGAATAGGGAGGATGAGAAATCAATTCGAATCCCAACTGTTACAATTTCGCCATTGAGACTGCTGCTGTGCGTTGGCGCATTGTCCTGGTGAAACAGAACTTTCTTGCGCATCAATCTTGGTCCTTGCTCGATCAGAACACGTTTAAAACGACGAAACAGAGCATTATAATAAATTCCAGTTATGTTGGTACCATTTTCCAAATAAATCTATGAATATTATACCCTGAGAATCCCAGAAGACAGTGGTCATCACCTTTCCAGCCGACAGAACGGTCTTTGCCTTTTCGGTGCACTTTCACTAGCTTTTTTCCATTGTTTTGATTGTTTTTTGGTCTTTGGAATGTAGTGCTGGATCAAAGTTTCATCGACGGTGAAGAATATGTTTAAAAAGTCTTCTGGATTACGCCTAAACATTGCTAGATTCTGAGTCGAAATTTTTTTCAAATCCGTTCTTGGTTCAATGTCAACAGTCGCGGCATCCATTGTGCGTAAAGTTTTTTCATTGCCAGTATTTCTTGTAGGATGAAATGCACTCTTTCAGTGAGCATCAGCTTCCTCACGCACGTTTAGTCTCCGATCTTCCATTACGATACTGTGAACTTTTTCGATGTTTTCGGGAGTGGAGACCTCAATTGGGCGGCCGGGGCGAGTTTCATCTTCTGTACTTCTGCGACCTCGCTCAACCTCATTAATCTAGAAGTAAATGGGCCTCAATGTTGGTGCAGAGTCCGCAAAACTTCATGCAATTACGTTTTGATTTGTGAAGCTGTCCAACCCTTCAAAGGAAAGTGTTTAATGACAGCATGAGATTCGTTTTCTTTTGCAATGTTTCCGTCTAAATACAGTACACTACAGAAGGCTGTCAACAATAAACTGCGACTGGCATATGTTTAAAACTTTTAGAAATATCATTGTATGAATCACGTTTACCACTAATGGCGCGAAAGTAAAAAATTTCCGATCCTTCATAAAAATGTACTAGACTTATCGAACAACCCTCACATATCATCACTTCTTTTGTTTGTATTTGGTTATTTTATCTTATTATTAATTTTCAAAACAGACGTCTACATTTCATTTTGGTTCTTAATACCGTATAAAACAATTTGTCACTAATTTGATTATTTATAACGTGTCCTTTCGTCTGTACTTTAAATCAGCATAAACTCAAAAACGTCTGAACAGATTACAATGAATTTTCAATTTTTATTACTCTTTTGATAAGGTTACGTAAATTACAGAATTTTAAGCCAATAGAGAAGGGAGTTGCAGGAAATTGAAAACATATTTGATTTATTGGCATAAGGAAAATCATTGATGCTTCACGTAGACTTTTGTAGTTAGCAGTACGTTTGTACGGTTATGTGCAACTAGTTAAGTTATAATTTTTTTGTTCCAAAAAAAAACAAAATAATAGTCCACCTGTAATATACGCGAATAGAATCATACTAGATAAAAACTTGTACTTCACTTACGTTGTTTCATAAAATCCTGGAATCACTGCCTTGTTCGTACTTCGCTAGTCTCGCCTTCTTAATCGGCACAGTCAACAGTACTGCATTAGTTATTATAGTATACAGGGTGATTCATAGGACAAATTTTGATGGGTGACAAAACTTTCTAAAACATATATATTTTTTGCATGGTGCTTCGTTCCAGCAATATTTACAATAAATGCTCAAACTTGCAACCACCAACAATAATACAAACTACACATCTGTGATTGTCTGGCAATTAGTAGGTAGAGGGCAGTAGTGCGCCGGGCCATCACTGATTTTATACATCTGCGGGGAAACGTCAATTGCGACTGTGCTTTCTCCAATCACTCCTTAGATGCTACTACTGTTGGTGAAAATAAATTTTCCGATAATGTTGTAAATAATCAATATTTTTCTTTTCAAGTCTCATGTTTTGAGTTCGTGCCACAACGCGTCACTTCCCAATTTAAAAATCAATTTTATTAAGCTTAATAAAACCTCAAAGTTTATACTATGCCCCTTAAAATCACGCTGTATATACTTACCTGAATGTTTGACACTTGTAACCTTCTACAACGAATTTAAATATCGTTATCCAGCGACATAACATTCTGAACGACATAATTTTAGTCTGTTAACGTGTTGATTTTGTGGTTAAGTTGTTTAATGAAACTCTCAATTTCATAAATAATGACTTTAATTTATTATTATTTTAGTTTGACATAATTTACTTGAATTTAATAAAACAAAATTTATATGATTGACCAATTAAATATATTATAATACAAAATTCAATACAAAGTAAAATAAAATAAAACATCTCAGGGTTCAATCCTAAACAAACTAGAATGAAACTGACAATTGAAATTGTTTTAGAAATGTAATAAAAGACAATCGCGCGATTTACTTACATAAAGCTCAGCCGGTGGCATCGGGAAATGGCGAGCAGCGTCCATTCTTCTTTTGCCTCCTACAGAAAATTGGTATTCAGATCATATTCGATTTCCTCTTCCTCAATCGTCCTCTCCAGTCTCGTTGCAATTCGTCGCCTTCAAAGCTTATTTGATCTGAAGCTCTGCAATCCTCAACCATCTGGATGTCTCCATCCAGACGCACCTTGCCAAACTGGATCCTCTCTCTCCAGCTGACCAGTCCGCTTTTAACCAACAGCTTCCTTCCAGTCTCCTTGCAAACTGCACATCTGCGCTGATCATTTCAGCTCCTCTCACCACCCGCTGCGTAGTCGAGACAAAAAAATCTGTCCCTCTTCAGAAAAAGCTGACCCGACGTCCTGTTTTGCTTAGGTAAGCAAATTCTTGATCCATATTGTGCGTACTTTGTACCTGGTGTTAGAGCCAAACATAAATTTTATCTTCCAAAAATTATAAACGAATTAGATGAATGTAACTTACACGAACAGTTATAATAATTTTAAGGTGTTGTTATTGGTTCAAATCATCACGTGTAGTGTTCTGAACATGAAAAATGTTAAAAATATTTCAAAAATCGTATTGCAACATATCGTGTTGTTGTTGGAATTATTTTTGTGATACATTTATTTTAACAAACAACCCATGACTGGTTCTTTTCCTTCTTTCAGTTTTTGATGTCACTGTTGTTTTTATATATATAGTAATGCCAATTAAACAAGCCATTAATTGTTTTAACATAATTAAATTGTTAGAGGTACGAATACGTAAAGACGACAATGAAGGCGGGTTTTTCCTTTGTTTAACAATGGAAACCGCGCGCTAAAACGGAGTATGAGCTTGGGGAACGGCAGTCAACGGGGAGAAGCGGAGCAGTAAAGATGAGTTTTTTTTCTTTTGTTTTTTTTGGTGAAGACAGGTTATGTATAGGGTAATACACATAATGGCAACTCCCCGCTTATAGCATAGGAAAGGGATTTGAAAGGAGGTATGCGGAAGGGTGGAGGAAGGTAGCCAAGGGTAACTAGGGCCCCCGGGCTATGGTTTAAGGATCCTACCCGGCATTCGCCTAGAAGAAATGCAGGGAAAACCCTAGAAAAACCTGCATCAGGTAGGTCGGGCATTGGGTACTTGTCCCACGCCCTTCCGATAGCGGGAGAAGAGTTTGCTGTGGGGACGCAGCATTCCCTTCTCCGTGCCTCGACCAGTTTAGGAGGCAGCTGGCCTACTATTTCAATGGGAATAGCGGACAACTCTTACCGTATGCCCAAGGTCTGTGACCCCGGAACATACACCTCTCAGAACAGGTCGAAGTGCCTCGGCTTGTGGGAACTTTAGTTCAAAAACGGAGAGGAAAAGGCATCCCCAAAGGTAGCCCCTTCGTATCTCTCCTACAAGGTTCTACCAGCGAGAGAATATCCCTATCAGGTACTGCCTGCGAGAGAATAGCCCTTTTTTTTTTTTTTTTTTTAGGGCAACAGGCTACTTGAGGGTAATCCACTTTGGGCAACTCCCCTTTAATAGCATAGGAAGGGATTGGAAGGGGGGATGCGGAAGGGTAGAGGAAGGTCCCTCTGGAATCGGCGATGATATGAGAAGGAGGCTAAAATCTGAGTACGAGAGATATAATACAGTTCAGTTCTCTTAGAGCATCAAACAGCTAAGTCTGCAAATATAAATTGCAAATCGCGAGTTCTTGTATGGAAGCAAGCAAATAGTTGCACGGAGAGATTTTCATAACAATTTGCAAACGGGGAAGCCAAAGGTTGTTTCACGCTGATGGAACAATTTTTGCATTGAGGAATCCTGCATCTGCTAGCAGACCAAAGGCGGCGGCTCATCCGAAGTTCCAGATAGCTGAGGACGAGAAATTCAAGCGTGTGTATTAAAATTGCAATGAAGTAGAGTCAGTGTAAAAAAAATGGCTTTATAGTGTCGTAGTGTTCAAGATACAAGAGAGAGATCTGGTACCAGGCAGACGATCCGTGACTAACCAAAACTTTGATATAAAGTTGTAAACGATAATTAAAAGGGTAGGGTCAGATTTAGTTCAGTTTTCTTATCAGTTTCTTTTCATATTGTTTTAGGTTAACTTTTATATTTGCATTGTTAATTGTCAGTTTATACATTTATTTTGTTCTAATTATCAAACCCAGTAGTGACCATGAGATAAGAGATTCAACGAATTTGATTGCGATGATATAAGAATTTTATGTTCAAAAATGCCGCGAATTAATAAATGAAAATTAAAGTATTTGTTTTAAATGGATGAAATTCGGCATGAAAATAGGTCTTGTAAATTATAAAATTTATAAACAAAATATAAATTCCTTTTAAGCTAAATCACTGTTGTTAATTATTCCTATAAATTAATTAAATCTAGTGTTCATTACAATATGTTTAGCACGAGTCAATGTAGAAATTTTGTGATTACTGATGACAGCGTCCACAGCTCGTAAAACTGTTGACGACATCAAAGATCGTAGAGAATGTTGTAAGATCACGGTCAGTTGGATGTTTTGAAAATGTGTGTGCTGATGTTGCCGATTTGTTATTTTTAACTGGTATTTTTTATTGTAGGGAATAAACGTGTAATCGTTTCCCGATACTTGACGAACGTGACCAAAGATTGGTAATGTTAATTTTAGTCTATTATTTGTAGGAAACATAAAAAATAGAATACTCGAGCCACAAAAAAAATATCCATCCACGGATAGAACATTTGTGTGTCTGTTCTATTAGGTGCGTTGAATGATATGATAATTATGTGAAATTCCTGTATTTTCACACATTTATCATTGATAACGAGACTTTCATGTTACGTAAGTACCATTCACAATTAAATTTTACGTTTTATTATCTCGAGAAAATATGTAGGGTTCACTTTGTAGTCAAGATGTTGGTCTCCTAATTTGATCCCTTCTTTTTCCGGTTTCTTTTCGTTTTCCGTTTATATGAAACTCAATTGTACTTCCAGACTTCTGATTTTGTATTTTCAACAGTTTCACTTTCATGTAAATTGGGCGCGTAGGACCGATTAAGTAATATTTATCGAAACCGTAATTCATTGTTGTTTCACTTCCCGGTGTATTACTATTCTACCGTAAAAAACATCACCGTTAAACTTATAAAAGATCTGAAAAATTTATGACTTTCAACGTGTTCGATGAAAAAAATTCTAATTTTATGTGCTGTGGTGTTTTTATATGATTATAGTATGTTTTCATTTAATTTTCTTTTAATTCACAGTAACGATTCAACGACCTACTTGTCAGAAAGTTCATCTCAGATTATAAAATTTAAAACGTCCGTGTTAAAATACACTAAATTAATAGCCAAATAGTATAAAAAATAAGTGCTTAAAAATACTACACAACGTTTCTGAAATCTTTATTGCTTTCGTCAGGTGATTCAAACCAGGTTTGTGCAGCGTGTCGCACTTGCGTTTTCTGAGCCAGCCGATGAAAGCAACATGGATTGTAGAAACACTGTGTAGGATTTTTGTCTATTATTTCATAAGTATTATTTGACTTATAGTAATTTAATTATTTTATCCCTGTTGATTACTGTCTTTTCCACTACCTTCAAAACATTTTCTATCCGTACCACGACCTTCGCGCTCTGAAACAGTATTTCACGACTTAATTATAAGAAAATACAATATTCATCAGTTCCTATTTTAAATTACACAAATTAAATTTCTAGATTTTTTTCTATGAATGATATATTAAAATTTATTTCGTAACATTCAACTATGTTTACCCCATAAAAGCCTTTTCGGGGATAATAAACATCACTTAGTCAGTCCAATTTTGCAGATACAAAAATTCAATGACGTTTCTGCTATATATTAGTAAATATGTAATACTACATTTACAGAATATATCTTAGAATAAGTGTATACTAATGGAGATCTGCCGCATAATAGTACATTATATTAGAAACGCATTATCCTCCATGCAGTACAGTTTAAAAATTCGGAATGAAATACTGCGTGGAGATTGTTATTTAAGATGAAATAATAAACTATCACACAAATATTAAATTCGTAACATCTAAATTAATATTTAACTTTGATTTATTTTTGGTGTATATGCAAATATAAATAGTAATATTTATAAGTTACAGTATGTTACAATATATGTTACTGCCCGGGTATTTATATAAATTAACCCGGAGTAGGAATTGATTTGAAACTAACCTCTTGGAAA
This sequence comes from Zhengitettix transpicula, assembly GCA_037074705.1. Classification (NCBI taxonomy): domain Eukaryota; kingdom Metazoa; phylum Arthropoda; class Insecta; order Orthoptera; family Tetrigidae; genus Zhengitettix; species Zhengitettix transpicula. The sequence goes on along the minus strand of CM073591.1, from coordinate 177,811,113 downwards.
AAATTTCATTTAACCAGTAGTAATAGCGTCAGTGTTATAAAAATTACCGATTTACGGTCCCCGCCCCGAAGTAACCATTCGGCTTTTAAATTATAACAAACAACGACGATAACTGATTGTATTCGGGAACCCTCCTAGTACATAAAATAAAAGTGTCTCAAAAATCACGACGAATTAAAACAACAAAAATTACTCGATAACTTAATAAAGTCTAAAACTATTCCACATACCTTAAAGGAGTCGAAAAATACAACCGTTAACTAAATAGAGAAAAATATAACTGTTTCTCCAAGAAAATGCCTTAAGAGGGTCAAAACTACTCTCGGTAACGTTTTCTCAACCCCGTAAAAAAAGAGGAACATAAAATTTCATCAACCACCACCAGAATTAACCCAAAATCGACACTAATATCGGTATTTTTTCATTATATTTTATATAAACTCTTTCCACCACCGCCCGTACGGTTAGGGTGATTTCCTCCCCTGCCTTTTGGTGTTGATATTAGACACATAAAAAATTTAGGATGACATTATCGAATTACGAGACCCCGGAAACACTTTATTCGACGCTAATAATGTCTGTTTAGGAATGTTTTCAAATTCTACGCCCACACCTTGCGTCTTAAGCCCTCAGTGTTTGTTCCTGGATCGTAGGTAACGTGTGTATAAAGTTTGATAGAAATTGGTCTACGAATTTAAGATTGTAAACGTAAATTTGTTTCACTCCTAGGGGCTGAACTCCATCTTAACCAGTACGATAAATGCCCGAATTTAACTCAGTGACTTCCATAACCCCAGGGTCAGTCTCCGTTGTTTACTTCATGTAACGGCCTTTCAGCCACTTCCTCCCCCACCCGCACACCTAGGGTCTGAACTACAAATTAACTGACATAGTGAATGCCATAAGTAAATTCATTTACATTTATAACCCTGATTTGACACTAATGCAGGTTGTTTCGCGTTTATTTAATATAACGCCTCCCCCGCTTCCCCTCTCTTGGTGCTACTGACTTCCCATGCTGTAAGGTTTGAAATTATACACTAGACTATCTGAAGAAGAAACTATGAATATCGTCGACCCTGACAGATAAATATTCGACGCTAAGAACGTCCGTTTTAGCATGTTTTAAAATTCCTCCCCCACCTCCACACGTAGGGGTGAACTTCAACTTAACTGACATAGTGAATGCTTATTGAACTCTATATATTTACCGATTTGACACCAACATCGGTTGTTGCATGTTATTTTTATGTAACGCCCCTCTACTCTCTCCCTTATTTGTGATTTAAAGGGTTGAAATTATACACTAGAAAACATCTGGATAGAGAGTATTAATCACATAGACCCAGAAAAGTAATTGAATTAATGTATTACCGGCCGTTATAGCAGGTTTTTAAATTTCACCCTTGGTAGTTTCATAGTGCTTCAAAACCCCGACAGAAACCGGAAGTGCGCACAACTCACTAAAGTTTCATCGCAATCGGATGAATGGTTTAGGATTGTATAGGAGACTCAGACATTCATTTTTACATTTAGAGAGATAATATACAATAGTACCGTTTTGAAAATAATACTTGAAGAGTTATTTTCTTTGGACACGTTATTAATAATTATGTATTGTAAAAATACATGAGTTCACAATATTGTGGCATTAATTTGTTTCAATTAATGTGTATTTGATACGAGTGTAACTTACTTTCTTCCTAAATAACCTTAAGGCCATATAGCAACATATATTCACAATATTTACGTAATTCATTTCGTAAAAAATCACCTTTTACCCCAAACTACACCATATTCAATAAAATATTATCTTCTTTAGATTGTATTATTAAAAATTTAATTATTCTATTAATGAAATAATAAAATTTCAAATCAGACAATTTACGAAAATCCATTCCTTTTGGAGTCCTAAAATTAGACCATGAAATATGTGATTCAGGAAATTTTTGGTGAGCCTTTGTTCAGGACAGTACGGCGAATAGAGAGAGCTCTACGAGGATAGCTCTGTGGTAAAGCGACCGCGTAGTAGCGGTGGTCCTGGTTTCAGTTCCCGGTCCTGACGCGATTTTTCTATCCTAATCTGATAATAATGAAATTTGTTACTTCGATATTAATTCGACACAAGTAAAAATTAAAACATCCATTTTGAAATGTACCCTAGTTTCTCGAAGGACACTGCACTTTGTGGAATGTATATTTTTGTGTTGAATATTTTTGTGTTCTTCTGGGTGCTTGCTAATGAACTTCAAAAGAAAAACAGGAATCCTTATATTTATTCCGAGGAAATATGCTACGAGAATTATTTTCAAACGAATAACAAAAAGCAATATAGAGATTAACAAACTTGTAAGTTGGATGTTAATTTAATGTTACTTAACAATTAAAATGCCATGAATATATTTTTAAAAATTCAATCTGTGGTCGCCACGTGTTCTGGAACAGAAACGTGAAAGATAGAGAAACTGGAAATTTAAAGACTAAATTATTGAAATATTTTTAAAGGTAATTTGATCTGAAAATATTTGATGATTATATAGTTTGCTGTCCGATCTATGAAAATCAACTGATTATATTTTAAGGAAAAAAATTTTTAGAAATGAAACATATATTATTTTTCTTCGTGATGATTCATAACTTCATTTAAATCTAAAAATTAAAAAGAATCGTTTATGACATCTGAAATATTTGAGTTATAGTATAAGTAAATATCTACTAAATGTTTTGCCGATAATTTTTTTAGACCTTGCTGTCAATTTCAATTTGTTTGACATCAAGTCAAGCAAATGTGCTTCTGGTTTGGCGAATTTACATAAAAACCAACGATAAATACGATTGACCCTTTTGCGCAGACACAATGATACCAGTATGGTTTCGATCAGTGCAAATAATACATTCTTCAAAACATCTATTTATTTATTTTTAAAAACGGCAGTTTTCCCAGTAGCATACAAGAAATTACAATAAAATAAAATTATCTTCTTATATCTAATAAATGAAATTGACTGTGTGTGTATGTATGTATGTTCAGCATACAAATCTACACCCGTGGAGTATATTTCAATAAATTTAGTATACGTGTTTCCTTAGATCTGGAAACAAACACTGTGGAGCTCAGACTCGGCTACAACCCTAAATGGTGGTGTGTATATGGGTGGAAATTTTTAAACATACTCAAACGGCCGATATTTGCGTCAGATAAATATTTTTCGGAGTCCTTGAGATTGATAGTATTTCTCCCGATGATTTTTGTGTATAATTTCAACCCCTTTCGGTATGGGTAGGTAGGGGTGGAGGGCCGTTACATAAAAAATTAGAAAACAATCGAGATTGGAATCAAATCTGTGGTTATGGACGTCGACGAGTTTAATTACGAGAACCCGAGAAAGGTTGAGTTAAATTATAACAATCAACTTGATAGTTAAGTTTTTATTCTACCCCTATGAGTGGAGATGAAAGGAAAAAAAAATTGTTTATTTTCCACATACGAATCTACACCAGAGGATGAATTTGACCAAATGTTGTACACGTGTTTATTTAGCTCCGGAAACAAACACTACACGGGGATGAACGGTGGTGTATATTTTGAAACCTGCTAAAACGGCCGGTATTTGCATCCAATTAATATTTTGGTGGGTTAATGAGATTGATAGTGTTTCTCCCGAGGTTTTTAGTATATAATTTTTACCCCTTTCTGTATTGGACGGAAACACCGTTAGAGGTAGGGATGGAGGGGCGTTACACAAAAATAACGCGCAAACAACCGAGATTTTCGACGAATTCGGGGTTATGGATGTCACTGAGTTTAATAGTGACATTCTAGTTGCCGTTTAACCCCCAAACATGTTAAAACTGCCGATATTTTTGTCTAATGAAAATTTTTCTGGGTTAATTGGTAGTGTTTCTCCAGTTATATTTGCGTATAATTTCAACCCTATTCGGCATGGGTGGGGAGCACCTTTATGAATGGGGCGGAGGGGCGTTACATAAAAATAACGCAAAAATAGTCGAGATTGGACTCAAATCCAGGGTTATGAATGCAGACGAATTTAATTATGACAACCCGGGAAATGCCGACACTTAGATAGTTCTAAAAGAGACGATGTGTCAACAATTTTAAAATTATGAATAATTATATATAGTATAATGCAAATTGATTTTATACCATTTGATGTAATAGTATTCTTCAGGTCTGACAGAAAATGAATTTTACCTGAAAATAAGGATCATGTATTGAGACAAACTGTACTAACACTTTACTTTAACTGACTGTTTAGGGCTGTGTATGTGATTAAATTTACGAATCACCACCAATTTCACATCACTTCTATTTGATAACGTATACTCACAAAAGAGAGTTCAGATTGAGCCCAAATTTTTCTTTCGTGGACTTGTTCGATTGTTTCAGGTGGATTATTCCAGTTATTATTCCGAATCCCGGCTTTTGAGCCGCAAAGGCTTTAAATGAAATGTGTTGTCTAGTTCCTTCCCTTCTTGCCTGCAGCTTTAATTTATCTCTATCATGTAGGAATTTTGCGGCCTTTTTCTGTACTCTTTCTAAGGATTCTATCTGAATATTACTACATTGATCCCAACATTCTGCACTATATTCGATTAATGGGTGTATTAATGATATATAATTCATTTCTTCGGACTTGCTTGCTTTAAAAATGCCTAGGTGTTTTTCCTCATTGATTTTGTAATACAAGACAGATTGTGAACTCATTTTAGTAACGCTGATTGCCTTACCTTTACCGCTGTTAATTTTCATTTTATTTTCGTTTGTTCATTGCTAAGTATCTCTAAATGATTCTGGAGGGTATCTATGTCACGTTCATTATTTATTTTCCTTTAGATTACATATTCATCAGCAAAATCTGACCTATGACTTTATACCAGTCGATAAATCGTTAATTGTAATTATAATATCCGAACCCAGAGGCACTTACGAAGTTTCTATGCCGTCTTTAGCTTTCTATAGACGCTCTTTTAAAATTTCTCATTCTTTGCGAACTATCCTTTTGTCAATACTCGTTCCATTCAACTCATGAAGTAAGATGTCGTGAGGCACTACATCAAATGCCTTTGCAAAGTTAATAAAGTAGCGTCTATTCTGCACCAGTTATCAACTTCAGCTCCTAAATCTTAAAACAAATTTACCATTTGACTTTCAAAAGAAAATCCCGCTTAAATCCAAATGTATGCAGTTATTATGTACTGCATGATTTTGCATTCTACTGATGTTAAACTAAGGGGTATATAATTTCTTATGTTCGTTTGAATTGCAAAATTGGTGCAATAACTTCCGTTTATCAATCTGTTCTCAGGGCTGAATTATCAATGGCTGTAATAAATAATCGTATTATGTACGGAATAATTTCCTCCCAAATAATATAAATTCCACCTGGACCGCGTGATTAAATGTTTTTTAATTTACTAATTCTCCTCCTGGCTGCGTTAACCGCAAGTTCTGAAAGTTTCCTTATGTATAGTTTACTTCCCATTATACTTCAAATTAAATACTGTGTCAAAGTTTCAGCGAAATAGGAATGTTTATTTATGTAGTGGTTTTAGGAAAAGTATGGCGAGCTAATAAAAATTAATTTTAATAATATTGACGTTTTCATTAAAAGCTTTCGCTCTTGAGTAAAAAATTAAATGTAAATAAAATTAATAAACACAGAATTGTTTAACAAATTGAAATTTAATTTATAAAAAACGCTCCGGTTGTATAATTAATTTTATACTCCGCAGGGATAATGAGTTGGACAATGAAATGTTCATATCTGGCAAATTGTCAAATTACTTACTATTTGTTATTATTCTCACTTCATGGCTTTTTCTGCAGTCAGGTGGGAGGAAGCTATTCCGACTTTTGCACAACGAGTGGACTACGTTTCGTTCTGTTGTCTCGAAGTCGTAAATTAAATTTCTCATATTTTCTCACAGCTCAACGCAACTTACTGTCTCAAAACTTCAACACAACTGTTCTCTTCAAAGCAACTATTTTTCTCAGCGTTTAATCACTACTACTTCTCTCTCACTACTTAAAATTAATTTTCAAACTTGGGCATACGTTAAGAGTTGTCCGCTATTCCTATTTGAATAGTCGGCCAGCTGCCTCCTAAACTGGACCAGGCACGGATAAAGGAAAGCTGCGTCCGACCAGCAACCCCTCTCCTGCCATCGGAAGGGCATGGAACAAGTACGAAATGCCCGACCTATCTGATGCACGTTTTTCTAGGGTTTTCCCACATCACTTTTAGGTGAATTACCGGGTATAATTCTTAATGTATAGCCCGGGGGCTCTAATTAACCCATGGCTGCCTTCCTCTACATTTCCACATTCTCCCTTTCGGTACCATTCCTATTCTATAAGAGGGGAGTGGATTATCCTACATATAGTCTATCTACACTTCTTCCTCCTCGTATATGAGTTTAATTGTCCTGTTTAAAATATCGAAGCAAGTAATATCCGAAATTGTACCGGAAGGATGCAAAGCTATCATTAAAGTTCTTCAAAAATATTATGAGGTACGTAGGTACATTATACACTTAAGAATTTATACAATTTTAAATATATTGTAACTACAAGTACAATGTAGAGAATATAGTATTTCATAAAAACATTTTATACAATATTTGTTTATGGCACAAGGAATTATTGTAATTCTATTCACGGAAAAAAGTTGTCTTCATATTGTCTAGGAGCAGACGGAATTGATTCATATTGAGGAGTAGAATAGATTGATTGGTTTGACGATGTGATTGGACTTTTATGAGTGATTTACCAATTGTTTTATCATTAAAATAAATAAAATTTTATTGCAAAAACTTTCTATCCCGGGTCATTTTCCATTTTCCTGAATTGTTCATCTCTCTATAATCCTTCTTTCCTTTGTATTGAAGGTGTTGCGAATAATACTTTCTGTGTAGCCGTGGCGATTGTCTACTGTAAATTTCCGTTTGAAGTACAGCAAGTTGGTTCCTCTCCAACTGAAAAAGTATATAAACAATATGACAGGGTTTTTGTTGGCGAGACGCAATCTGCTGGCTAAGTATGTTGTCTTTGGATTTTGATGGGCATTTAACTGATTAATTAAAAAATTGATTTTAAATAATTTATTTGTAAAATAACTCAAATTAAATTATAATATTTATATAAAAACAAAACTTAATTTAAACTGGGCGTAACTTTGGAAAGAAAAAAGAATTTTCTTATGTAGCCTTTAATGGCTACTCTCAAGGAACGTGGATGGAAAATTAAGAGTAATACGAGACTACAATGCAAATATCGCGCTTAGACGAGAATGGTGTTAAGGTATTTGAAAGGTTGCAAAACGCCGATGACTGGTGTCTTGCCTCGTGACTGCTGCAGACACTCGTCCGGAAACTCGTTCGGAACCACATTTCCTGATGATGAATCTGGATTTGGCTGGCGTCGACTCGTCAGTCGAAAACGTCGTACAAGAGCTGGTTGCCAAAAATTAGTTTATATCTGGTATGCACTGGACCCAACGCTACTTGGGTAGTGAAATTCTTTTTAAAAAAATAATGTTCTTAGTGCATATTCCTAGCACCAATTCAGCCAGACTGCTCCCGGACTGCCTCACAGGTCCTTTGTCCTCCCTTCAAAACAACTGGAAGCTCCAGGCAATACAGTCCTTCAAATACAATGGCAGGTCTGACCGTAACTAAATGACCACCTTGGAATATGCATGAGTCTTGCCTGCGCACTTCGACAAAATTGAGAAGGAAAATTCTTCTTGCTTTCTAGAGCAATGAAATAGTGTAACAATTTAATAACAATTACAAGGAAACGGTCACCACATACGTTTTCAGCATACACTGCAAAATAATATTTTGAATTCATATTTTATTTTACAGAACGCATACATTGGCAATATTCATCCACTTTGTCATCATATGGTTCGAAAAAAGTACTTTCACGTACCGCACAACCTTCTGCGGATGAAATACTTTGGCAAGCGTCATCGTAATTCGAGTGTTCTGTTGCATTCTCTTAAAAAATTAAAATATATATTAGACATTAGAATTTAAGCTTACATTATTTTTTATTCATTGTAATAATCAACAATTTGGTGATTAATTTAAATTTTTGAAGAATTTTCCCACGTTGTGGTAGCCAATATGTAATAATCGACAATTAGACTTTAATTTGTCCCACGTTGTGGTTACATTAAATGTAATAATTAAAATGATAAGGTTAATTTCAATGAAAAGATAATAAAAAATTAACAAACATTTTCTTTTAGTGGCTTTCAATGGTAAAAGACAATTACAAACAAAATTTGAGATCTGTTTTCTCAGAGACTTTACTGGGTTTGATGATTTACAGTGAATATTATTGAATGATCTGTTTAACAATACAAATGAAAATTTACTTGAAAATAATGTGCTGATAAATGAAAGAAAAACTACAAGAAAAACGAACGAAATCTGACTTTAACCTTCTAGTTAGCGTTTACAGACTTCAATTAAGGTTTTTGTTACTACGCATTGTTCGGCTGGTACCAGCATTCTTTTAGCGCTTCAAAAAGTGCACTATATTGCAAAATCTTTACACAGATTCTAAGTTTTTCTCACAGGTTCTACACTTACGGAATTTCTAGGCTCCCAGGAACTCGGATGATCCTCTCCAAATTGGTCAGCTATCTGATGACTGCTTGCTTACAGGAATCTTACGAGTTGCAGATTTTTTATAGTCTTTTACCGATTTACTTATCGGTTTGGATTGAAACTGCAAAATAGCTCAGTAAAGATTTATTTTAAAATGTCTATCCTTTCGTGGCTGCTCTTAGACATCAACTTCTCTATTCCGCTCCTCTCTGTAGACTTTACTATTTCGCTCCTCGAATTAGAATTTTGACTTTTGCTCCTCGCTGCTGACTGCTCACTGACTATGCTTTTGCGCGCGTTAACGCAATTTCGCGTTCTCATCAGAGCTCACTCATTGTCGCTCTGCTCGCTCTCGCTATAATACAAAGTGTTCGCTAACAATTTAAAATATTTAAAAACAATTAGTGGCTTAATTAATTGGCATTACAATATATTACAGTTGCCGTCTTCAAAAAAACAATGATTTCAATTTGCAAACGCATTTCGTTTAGTTTGGAATTTTCTGAACTGTGTTGGTTCGGTGGATGGAAAACATGTGTAAATTCAAAAATCATGGCACATTCAGGGTAGTATTGATGAGTATTGCGGATGCGAACTATCGTATTATATGTATATAATATGTTTATGTGGGATGCCAGAAACTCAGATGGAGGAGTTTTTCGAAATATAAAGTTATATAAAACAACATATTAAGAATGAATTGCTACTTCCAAAACCGACATCTTTATCACAGGAAAATAAAGCACAGATTCCTTTTGTTCTCCTAGGAGAACTTGTACTTGGTGAATATCTCATGTAATACGCAAGAGGTTCCCTCGAAATAGTATTTAATTATAGTATTGTATTATTGAAAATGTATTTGGTTTGCTGTCTCAGAATATTTAGAAAACCTATTCCAGTAATCCTAAAACAGTAGACAGTATAGTACTTGCTTGTATTTCCGTACAGAACTTCCTTAGACGAAATGCACTATCAAGACGCACCTGCAAGAAAATTTGACAGCGAAGATTTCAATACTGGTATGGTAACACCAGTTTCGTGGAATTTAGAAACTGAAGGAGAATGGTTTACTATATTTAAAGCGGAAGCCCAATGAACCTTCTAAAAATGAAAAAAAAATAAGTGGGAACAATTAGGATAATGTTTTTTCAAAAATATGAATTTTTATACAATTATATCAATGTATTATTAATATTATTTTTGTTTAAATATTATTCTAAAAAAATTCGATTTTTTGTAAATAACTGCTTTCTTTCAAAACCTATTTCATTTCTTTAAAATAAATTACGTACCCCAACAGTACTGGGAATAATAGTACTGCGACTACTTAGGGAAGTATTTATTGTTTAAGGACTTCATTTGTGTTGATATTTCATGTAAATTTGTTGCAAAGTTATCCATCTTGGATATTTTATCAAACTTTATATTTCTGTCTCTATATTCTTTTATTCCAACGTTCCAAAATGTGGATGCAGCTTGTAGCATTTCAATTAGGTCTACAACTTCACTTTCTGTCCATGAATATTTACGACGTTATGATTGTTTTCTGATATTAATCATAAACTGCGAAACCAAGTGCAGATAGCTAGAACAAAATTAACCTAGGAGAAACTTAACTCATTGTATTCTGAAAAGGGATCCCATTTCGTCTTGGAGGAGATCTCAATTCCAAACGCCACAGATGGGTTCAAATACACCCAATATTAATCTAAGAGGCAGCAATAATTCATAAGTCCCAGAGAGTCCACCAACAACCTATTAAATGGCACCTCTCCTGATGTTCTGGACTTCTTCGCAGGAAAAACATACAGTACGTCTGCTCCAATGCGACTGTACACCACGAACTACATTCATATCAATACCAAGTACATCTTACACATTTGCGTAGCGTAAGAAGCTACCAAGAATATTAAAAATACCGTTCAACTGGAGGAAATATAAATCTGTCCCTCAGCATTCTGCTAATAGAACCACAGAACCGTTCTTAAACTGTTTCCGATTTTGCAAGAAATATGCAGTGGTCAGAAAACAAGTCGCACATTGCAACATTCAAAAACAATGACAAACTAGGTCTACTAAATATTCCCACGCCTCTTCACATGCTTGGAAATTACATTTAGGGAATTGTATATCTTCAATAACTCGTAAACGTGTAGCCTATTTGTATGTAATCTGTACACTTGATTATACTGCAAAGTTAAGGTACGTTTCCATACTGACAATTTCCAGGGACATGTCGCGTAGCAAGTCCCAGCGACATGTGTGCAGTTTGTTAGTACTGTTAATCAGATACAGTGTTTATTGAGTGATTTTTCGGCTAGTTGAGATAATATGGACAACTCAGCTACTTCATTTTTTGTGATAATGGCAGGCGAGATCCATGAATTTATTTTCAAAAGGCGAAAACGCCCGAGATGGTGGATTAGAATTCTTTTTTTAGCGACAAGACATTCGGAAGGAGCCTATAAAACGTTGACGAGAGACTTACGTCACCAAAATGGATACTAGAATTTTGTTAGGATGACAGAAAGTTATTTTGAATTTTTACTCAACCTCGTTAGGCTGGAGATTAAACAGGAAATATCGAGAGCCAATTTAGCCCCGTAAATTTCCTTTGCACCAGCACAGATTTTCTTACTCTTTTCTATTTTAATTTGTTCTCTGAGCTATTATTGCGAACTCATTAAACGAAGTTTCTTCTCAACCTCTTCGATGGTGCATTCCACAATATCCTAAATGTCATTCAGGGAATCGTTTCTATTATTAGCGTTATTATGGTTTGAATTTGTCATATTCCACAACACCCTCTCCTGTCCATACAGTTCAAAAGTTTCGTCACTTTACATTTAAGCCACAGCATCATAAAATAAACACTCGTACAGTGACACAACACTGAAGATACAACAACCTCAAACAAGAAAGCACGTTTTTGAGGGTAGGTTAAGACCTGGACCGCGAGTGTAGACCGCACTGCGCATGTGCGAGCAATGGTAACATGTTGGAGTCCGTTTCCATTGTCCATGCGACAAGTTGCCATCACATGTTGCACAATCACTTTGGACATTTTTGCCCCCAAATTTGTTGCAAACTGTTCCCATTGTAACCATTTTTGGGACGTATGGGCCGGTAACATGTTGAGGAACAAATTTGTAGTAATGGAAACGTACCTTTACGCATCATAAACTAATCTCCTACGTTTTTGTGCGCAACTACTCTTCCGGCATTGAAACGACGGACTATCTTTCAGTATGCACTGCAAACATTCTTCATTGAGTAGGATGAAGTTTATCAGGGATTAGATGGAGAATAACAAAATAAAATTTAGAATGGGGCAAATGTGAAGGAGAAGGAAAGGACAGGTAAGTGGACATCTCAAAGAATATTGCCAGTATTGTGAAAAGCAATTCGCGCTGACTTGAGTTTCCGATTGATATTCTCAGCCTGACAGTACATGTCGAATTACCAGTGAAACAAAAGAAGCGAAATGAATGAGACCTGAACACCATGGAGTACAAAATAAACAAAAACCTTGTATTTCAGAACAACGGAAAGTATCATTAGCGTTCGTTTTACTGTATGTAAACGTTGGTAAGGCCCGACATAATCGATAATGAACATTTTCATTTGAAAGGTAGTAAATATGTAAGCGAACATGCCTTGCCAGGGTAGTTGGAGGGAGCGCTAACAGAGTAATGCTTAATATGCTTTCCGTGTGCATCGAAACGAAAATAGTCTGGAATTTTATTTTTTGTTTTCTAGGAACTCGAATGGAAGAATATTAGGCAAAACATAGAAGAAGGTTAAAAAAGTAGGTAACCGTTGACAGGATAGGACCAAGAGACGTTTATTTGTACTTCATACCACAGGGCAATTGCCGTCACGGTAATATGCGATGATGGGTCTCAAAATAAGTTATAAACAAAATGGACTCACAGTTACCACGTTTCTTCCACACATTTTTGGACCTTCTCAAGTACACGTGTACCATATTAGTCATATTCTTCATAATCGTAATATACTCAAATGAAGTTATTCTTCGTGAAAAATATGAAGTGTTATTAATGAAAGCGGAACTACTTATTAATGAGTAGTTTTAACCGAAACCAAAGTGTACGTTGACTTGAGCCAGAAACTGAGTCAACAATAACATTTTCAGTAGAAGAAATATATTGATAGTAAACAACATGGATAACCGCACTATTTCACACGGCTACTCTTCCAAACGTAAATACTTCTTTATGAACCCCAAGAATAAAACAAGAGTGTACCAAATATAGACAAAATCGTTCCGTAACAAAGTAAGGGACTACAGTTTCGGTGCAATTTTTTGAAATCTAGTATGGCTATTCTCATTCTTAATATTTGCAACAGCCAACAACTACCAGTTCAATGGAACGATTCTCAATTCTCAAGAAAGGTGATAGACACGAATGCAGCAACTATAGGCCAATAACAGTTTTAAATGTAACTTATAAAATATTCTCTATTCTATTAAATAATAGACTTACAGAATTTATTGAAAACCTCCTAACAGATTTCCAAATGGGCTTTCTGCAAAACCGCTCCACGATTGACAATATATTCATAATAAGACAACTATGTGAAAAGAGTCACGAACACGGAATAGAGTTATTTAATATGTTTAGTGATTATAGACAAGCGTTTGACTCAATACATAGGGATAAAATTATGGAATACCTGCAAATTTATGAAGTCCCAGCTAAATTAAGAGTGATGATTGAGCAAACACTAACCAACAACAAAGCAAGAGTTAAAATTAACAATCAGCTGAGCGATGAGTTTGAAATAACCACCGGTGTCAAGCAAGGCGATCCCTTTTCTGCAACCTTATTTACAATAGTCATAGCTGTAATTATGAGAAGAATGGAATTAAAAGGAAACATTACCACACGTTTAAGACAATGCAGACGACCTATTGATAACTACAAGAACGTACAAAGCATTAAAAGATACTCTTCTTGAACTTAAAACAATTTACCTCGAGTTTGGGTTAATAATTAACACCAACAAAACAGAATTTATCAGATGTAAAAAAGGGGAGAATATCCCAATAAGAGTGCCTATAGACGACGAGAAATACCAAGAAGTAAAATCCTGTAAGTATCTAGGCTCAGTGGTAAATGGAAGTAATAAGATATGAGGAAATTAAGGAAAGAATTGCTGCAGGGAACAGAGCATACTTTGTAAATAAAGATTTATATAAAAGCAAATTACTCTCCAAATCTGCCAAATTAAGACTTTACAAAACCACGATAAGACCAATAGTGATTTATGCTGCAGAAACATGAATCATCAATAAAGCACAAATCAAAAAACTAATTGTTTTTGAAAGAAATATCCTGAGAAGGATTTACGGACCCATTAAGCTAGCAGAAAATATCTGGAGACAAAGCTATAACCATGAATTGGATGTGTTAATAAAATCGAATAAACAACAAAAATAAGTGTAAGACCAAAAAATAGATGGAGGGATGATGTTCTGCAAAATCTTAAGATGATGAACATCAAGAATTGGACTGAGAAGGCTATGAATAGAAAAAGTTGGAAGGCTATAGTAGATAAATCGTTGTAACGCCTTCTAAGAAGAAGAGAAGTATGGATATTATGGAAGGCGTGCCAAAGATCTTCCAAAGCTTTATTTTGAAACGGACCCCACGAAATATTTGCATTTTTGTTTAGTAATGCTTTCAGAGTGGCGCGTCGGCTGAAGTTGGGAATAATCTTACGAAAATAATTCAGCATGCCAAGAAACCTGGTGAAATCTATAGCAGCATTTGAATGAGAGAACTGTCGAATTTAATAAGTCCAAATCGGATCAATCGAAATAGATAAAGTATTAATAATGTCTATACATAGAGATGGAAGATTTAATTTTGTCAACCTGTTTCATCAGACCGGTAGTAGATAATCGATTTGAAACTTCGGTACGATGTACTACATGACACGAAACATCAGAGGATGAACCACTTCATGTTACGGAAATTGAAAATATACAAGAACTTAATAAACCTTCTTGATTAAAAACCACAAGGATCCAGTTGATTTCTATAGCAAAAATTGTGGTGCACCGTCACTCTCTATCAAAAAGGAATCCAAAACTTCTGCAGGTTCGATCCACTTAAAGAGGATCGATCATTAATTTAGTAAACAATTAAATAAATAAAATAAAATCAAGACACGTTGAAACCAATTAATGTAATATTCAAATTCAAAGTAAATGACAAAAACCACGTTATGACGTCAAATAATGTGGAAAACAAATTTAAAGGAAATGATAACAAATAGGATTTATACCTGAATTATAACAACTTTTTAAAGATGAAAATAATATTTAATACAAATTTCTATTCAATTAGTTTCTGTACGTATTTTAAATTATTGCCACAACTTTTAATGAAACTCTAAAATCTTCAGGGCCGCATATTGGGCCACTAATAGTCGCAGTAATTTGCAATTTTCACCAAATTATGTGGAAATAAAAATAGTTACAATAGAATAATAATTAAATTTAAAATAACAATAAATATAAAAAATTAAACAAATATGAAATTCAGTGAACTTTACAGAAATTTAAAGAAATCTGACGCACGCATTTTTATATAAAGTTTACAATAGAAGTTTACGTACCAGTTTATTAGAGCTTCTCTTGTACCTTACCAATTATTCACTTCACAGGTTTTGTTTTAAAGAAAATTTATTTTAAACAGCTTTGGTTCACTTCGCTTCGCTAAATTCCGGCCCACAGACCACTGGACCACCAACAATTGTTCGAGAACTTTAGTTCGTCCTACTTATATCCACAGACTTTACTTTAAAAGTTATTTAATACCGTAGACTGAATACGATATTATCAACCGTTATCCAGCAACTAATTTGTGCACCGCTACTTGTTTTTCTCGCGAGAACAGTCTTTGCTTGGCTTCTACATGGATACTCGCGAGAAAATATTTTGCTATGATTATCCTAGGCCGACCTCCAAAACCAGACTCTCCATGACCAACATCGGGTCATTGCCCGGCGTCGACTTACTATGACCATTATCAGTCGTTGATGTGCCATTTATGTAATAATAAAAAAAATATTTATCTCAATTGCCCCACGTTCGTGAAGCCATTAATGTAATAAGTAAAAATATAATAACTATTGAAATTGATTTTGCCCCACGATGGTGGTCGTCCTTTATGTAATAAGTAAAATAATTTCATTTTAAATGCATTGATTCGCCACACGTTAAGGCATCAAATATGGTACTCAATAATGAAAATAATTAATTAAATTGAACTAATAATTGAAAATTATCTAATGCAAGGAACATGAAATAATGACATTAATTTAATTTAATTTAATTTAACAATTTGTTTATTATACACAACTATTTTACCTTACAAAACAAATTACTTGCTGAACTTTAGAACAAATTTTTTTATACAAAAATGTCCTTTTCTCTTGCCTCAGAGTCTTTATTGGGCGTTTTAGATAAACAACAATTAATTTTTACAATATACTATTGACAAATATTTTTAATAAACTCTCGAAATGTAATCGAATAAAAACGAAATAAAACGAAATGAAATCGTAATCTGACGATATTCTACCTTTTATTAACGTTTAAAATTTTAATTCAAATGTTTCCGTTTTACTCACTGTTTGTACTGGTATCAGGGCAATTCGTAAAGATTCTGCAATGCGCTTTCACCATGTAACACTGATTCTATTTTATTATAGTTTGCAAACACTTAAACCTCTGTTGATGTCTTTCTCATTTTGTATGTTTAATAGTTTGTCGATCACACGCCGCTGGCTAACAAATCGCTGTTTACTGTTTAAGATCTGAATAACTGTATTAATACGCCTTGGATTCTGTGATCTCTGCCAACCATCGGGAACTTGCAGCGGAAAACTGGAGACTTCTACCACAAAATCATCAGCCTCCGATTGCAGACTGCTAAATTTTAGCTCCGTACTCAGTAATGTCTCGTGGCTGACTGACAAATTTTAATTCCTTCCGTACTCAGCAATGTCTCGTGGCTGACTGACAAATATCAATTTCTTCCATACTCAGCAATGTCTCGTGGCTGACTGCCCACTCCAACCACTTACGCGCGCTGAGTCCAACAATCTCTTCCCTGTTCAATATGCTCGACCATTGTTGTATCTTTGTGTGTTCGTCGGTAACAATTCACTTCAATAGTTCAATAGTTAATTCTTAATTGCCCTTTTATCATTACAATATATATATATATATACAATATATATATATATATATATTAGTTATAACGTAACCATTAATTATAACTAAAGAGGTCAATAAATTTAAAATCATTCACTTTTGTAAATTATACCATATAGTAGTATATAGGAAAGAGAACAAATTGTTTGACTAAAAAGCTTTTTTATACACTCTCATAAGCAACTAAATTATCCATTCTACAAGCCTAATCAGGAAAAACAGGAAAAGGCTAGGGGCAGAAATTACGGCAAACAAAAATATCACGTAATATCCGTTTCAAAGTACGTATGTCCAAAATCAAACTTCCCATTTACGATCTGTAGTCACATATCACGATACAAATTATTAATTTAATTGGCAAAATGCTAAGAATTTAGATGTTAACCTTTTTCTATTCTATTTCATCTAACATTACATTAACGTACAAAGTGATACTATTCCGTTATTATTTGTTTCACCGTCTGTACCTTAATACTATTTTTCTGTTGAGTTTATTTTAGTTTTTTTTAATTACTCGCCTGGTTTGTGCAGTATATGTTCCTTGTGGCTCGTCCTTTTTTTAATCACCTGACGTAAGCATCAAGGATTGCATAAACGTGGCTTAATATTTATTTTATCACTTAATCTTGTCTGTTTTTGGCTACTTTATCAAATTTGTAGACTTTTAAAACAGGCGTTTTATATTTTATAATTTCAACAATAAAACTTCACTTTATGTTTGAATGTCTAAGAGTTTGCTAATTCCCTTCTGTAAAATTGGTTATTACTCTTCAATATATTGTAATACCAATTAAATAGGCCATTAATTGTTTTAATATAATTGGATTGTTAGCGGCACGAGTTTGAAAGTAAAAATCACGGCTCTTTGTCGGCTAATGTTGCCGGGAAATGCGCGCAAGTAGGAAGTTAGTCTGCGGCGAGAAGCGAAACAGATCAGTCCACAGGGGAACTGAAACGTAAAATGTGGATGCTGATCTAAAAGTATGAATAGCGCGGTCCAAGAAGTCCAACTGCGAGATCTATTAGTTTACATAAAACGCGAGTAAACATTTTTGACGGAGAAACTCAAATAATAATCGCAAAGTTGGAAGTAAAAGGTTTTGCTTCACACAGACTGAACTAAATTGCGCATAGAGGCATTAAGGAGACCTACGTCCGAGGGCTGACTGAGAGGCGGCTGATCCAAAGTTCCAGGTGGCAGAGAACGAGAACATCGACCGTGTGTATTAAAAATTTAATGTGTAGAATCAGTGAATAATGGCCTTTTTAGTGAGTGTTGTCCTCAAGCTCCAAGAATCATATCTGGTACCAGAAAGACATTCGTGAGTACAAAACAATTATTTAAAATCTGTAAACGAGGATTAAAGGTAGAAGTCAGATTTCGTTAGTTTTTCTTCTCATTTAGTTTCTTTCATTTCGTTTATGTTCATATTGTATTAAGTTAGCTTCAATGAGTTTGAATTGTTAATGTTAGTTTATTAAATTGGATTGTTCTTACTATCAAACCCAGTAATGACCCTGAGATAAAGAGAATTTTGACGTATTTGATTGTAAAATATAAAGTTGTATTTTTCCTAGAACGCCACGAATTGCAAAAAAATGAAATAAAATATTTGTTTGTTAACTTGATGAAATTCGGCGTATAAAGTAGGGATTACAATTTGTACTTTTAAAGAATAAATTTTTTAATCTTAATAATTTTGTTGATTAATTCTTTTAATTAAGACCACCTTTTAATTATTACAGTATGTACCTCAACTATGATACACATTTCATTGGCATCACGAATTAGGCGTGCTTGTGAATTTACTCTATAAATCTCAACTGAAAAACCACTGTTCATTTTCCGTCACAAAAAATTGTTCGATAATTTTTTAACACAGATATTTTTTTAATATTTTAAATTAATGAACAATAAAATCGGCAGTTTTATAGATAAGCAAGTGTCAATTTTTTCTTGAAAGCTGCTTACGTAAGATTATTATTCAACGTAACGCTTTTCGTGTATAAATGTACCGAACTTCAATTTTGATTACAAATATTTTTCTTATGTTATAAATTGAGGCATCCCATGCTATTACATGCACAAAAACTTCTTTCGGCGGTTAAACAACGGCACTAGTGTGGTTTCGAGGACATCAAGTGAAGCATACAGTCTAGCAAGTCTTACGCCAATGCTTACTGAACTGTTCAGTGTGCATTATTGGAACGCACACACACAATCACTGAAGCGACGGAAGCCAATCATGTTCACGCAACCCCCTAGAGATTTATCCGCTTTGTCCATCTAGCCAATAATTCCACTAGGGATCACGTATCACATATATAGAAAAATATATTTTTACAAAAATATACAGAATATTTCTAATTTTAATTACAATGTTCTAATACGAAAAGCAAAGTGAAAGTGAGCCAACTGGAATTACAAGGTTTTACGTGTTACGCGTCTCGTAGTTTTACTAAGAATTAAAATGAGTAATGAATTATCCAAAGATCGCTTGTTCCTCGTTGTTTATGCTTCTTTAAACAGCAAAAAATAAATATATAGAAACGTAAATAATAAAAATTAAAAACAAGCAGTCATTATTCTAATGGTATTTGTGATATATTAATAGAATTTGTCGTTTCGATTCTATTCTATTGCTGAAGTGGCCATTTCAGTGCACTTTTACCAGTTATAATAGGGAATAAAAATATTATGCAGCATACACAGAAAACAAGGTACCGTTTACCTATGTTTCTTAATAATAGTAGTATAATAATGCTTTGTAGTTCTCCTTATCAAAATTCCAACATATCTTTTAATTTCCGTTAATATTTACTACTCGAAATATTAATACTGGACGTGTTTTAAGCCATTCATTTGAGTGTTCCTAAACCTGTTCAATATGTACGAAACACAAATTAAGATAAATTAGGAAATGGAGCTAGGTATGGGAATGAGTCTTTGATCGGAAAGCGTGTTAAGTTTGGCAGAGTAAACAACAACTTCTATTTATCGCCGATAATTCACCTTAAAGAAAGTAGAATGAAATTATTTGCTGCTAAAAACTGTATATTAGAAATGAGCCTACATAGATTTGTCAACTCTAAAGGGCATAAATTAAAATTTAGATATATATATATATATATACATAATCTGACTATTGAAAACTAATAAATAAACAAACATCAGCCAATTGTGAGTCAGAAAACGAATTTATTAACATAAATTAAAAACAACGTTTCGTTACTTATTTGTCGACCTCATCAGGTTCAAGTTTAAACAATTGGACTGTTCTGACTGCCGTGGCCGAAAAATAAGCGTAGAAACTTCGTTTAATTTTACATTGATAAATTCTTTTTTCTGACTTAAAATTGTCTAATATTTAATTATTCAAATTTAGTTGGTAAATCTATTTTGCTCTCTGAAGATAATGATAATCTAAAATGCGTCTGATGTAGTATTATCCGATTTCATCATAAATTTATTAACATAAGACTTGCGCAAAAAGTATATAGCAATAATATTAATACGTTTCCAACAAAGTAACCTAATTTGTTTAAACTATATGATATATCTGTTATTTATCCTAATTTATAAAATCTCATACAGATTTGATCAACACATTACATCAAAATAATGTAGTTCGTAAAATTGTGCCGTGTGCTATATCGGCCAGACTAAAAGTGCTTTCATAAATCGAATGAAAAGAACAAGAAGCAAATTTTAGATTTCCACATTGTACACCCAACACTGCTTAGAATTAAATCGAATGGTCGATTTTTAAAAAGCATATATTTGAGATAAAGAGTAAAATTATAAAAAAGAATTATGTCTGAAATGTTGCTCACAAAAAGCAGCAACGTTATTCCAGGTAGGCGAAACGGGATACGGTTGGCCCTAAAAACATATGTGTATTTTTGCTACAGAATCTCTGACATAAAATAAAACGTCTGTGTAAAAGTATGCTAATTAGATAAACAAATAGTCACATAACAGACAAAAAAAGTTTGGTATTTAATTTATCATTTATTTTTGTCTGTATTCGTTTTTATATATTTGTATCTCATATTTTCTCTCTAGTATTATTTTGTATTCAACCAGTGTGTGTCAAGTCGTAGTGAAGACCTACGACAAAATGTAACACAGCTTAAATTATCAAAGTAATTTAGCTTGTAACCAAGGTCTTTTTTTTTTAGGGCAACAGGCTACATGAGGGTAATCCACGTTGGGCAACTCCTCTTTAATAGTATAGGAAGGGATTTGAAAGGGGGTATGCGGAAGGGTAGAGGAAGGTAGCCAAGGGTTTACTAGGGCCCCCGGGCTATATTTTAAGGATCCTACCTGGCATTCGCCTAAAGAAATGCAGGGAAAACCCTAGGAAAACCTGCATCAGGTAGGTCGGACATTGGGTACTTGTCCCAGGCCCTTCCGATAGCGGGAGAGGAGTTTGCTGTGGGGACGCAGCATTCCCTTCTCCATGCCTCGACCAGTTTAGGAGGCAGCTGGCCGACTATTCCAATGGGAATAGCGAACAACTCTTACCGTATGCCCAAGGTCTGTGACCCCGGAACATACACCTCTCAAAAACAGGCCGAGGTGCCTCGGCTTGTGGGAACCTTAGTTCAGAAACGGAGAGAGAGGAGGAGGCATACCCAAAGGTAGGTCCCTCGTATCTCTCCTAAAAGGTTCTGCCTGCGAGAGAAAATCCCTCGCAGGTTACCCGCGAGAGAATCCTCTCCCCTAGAGGAAAACATTACTTTTCCATTATATATTTCAAGTACATATCAATCAGGACTACGAGAATAATTGTTAATTACTTTCGTCACGCCACCAAAGATTTTGATCAGGGGAATTTATTCTCTGTTAGGATTAAATAATTCCTTCTTGTGACGTTATCAACTTTTTCGTTCCTACGTTCTCATAAAATAACCGAATCAAAGATATTTTTATATTTCCAAGCCACCGAATACAAAGGCCCATTTCAATCGTACCCAATACGAAAATGATGGGTAGGCTACTTAAATAATAGCGTCGTCAACCATGAATATTGATCAATTGATTCATGCAAGTGGGAAAGTTGGAAATAAGATTTCTGAGTAGCTGGTTCAATGTTTTATTGTTTTAATTCTATGAAGAGTTCAAGGTCACAGATTGACCACACCATCCGTCTCAAACATTCATTACGTACACGTAATTACGTACACGTACACGTACATTACGTACAGATTTTGTTGTTGAGTATTACGATAAATGTCTAGAGACTTTGCTTTAACAAACATTATATCTCAATATGAATGGAAAGATAAGCAAGTAAATGCTTTAGGATTTAGCAAACATTGTGCGCAAAATCGTGTTACGTGGCTGGTTTTCATTATCCATTGTTGACCGACAAACCCGCCGCTTCACAGAAAAAAGTCAATTAATTATTCCTGACAAAATAAATGAAGCCCGCCTCAGTCAGTCGTTTCCAGCCAGCTTATTTTTTTATAATACTATTTATTTAGCAATCAGAATAGTACATTATTCTATAAGCTGAAATGCTAGTGGCTGCCAGATGTAGCAAGAGACATGATCACGGAGATCTACAAAGCAGTAATAAAAACCAAAATGGGCATATGATAGCTGTCTGCGAGGGCTATTCTCTCGCAGGCAGTACCTACGAGGGCTATTCTCTCGCAGGCAGAACCTTGTAGGAGAGACAGGAAGGGGCTACCTTTGGTGATGCCTTTTCCTCTCTCCGTTTTTGAACTAAGGTTCCCACATACCAAGGCACCTCGGCCTGTTTTGAGAGATATATGTTCCAGGGTCGCAGACGTTTGGCATTCAGTAATAGTTGTCCGCTATTCCTATTGGAATACTCGGCCAGCAGCCTCCTAAACTGGTCAAGGCACGGAGAGAGGAAAGCTGCGACCCCACAGCTAACCCCTCTCCCACCATCGGAAGGGCGTGGGACAAGTACCAAATGCCCGACCTACCTGATTCAGGTTTTTCTAGGGTTTTCCCTGCATCACTTTTAGGCGAATTGCCGGGTAGGATCCTTAAACCATAGCCCGGGAGCCCTGTTAACTCTTGGCTACCTTCCTCTACCTTTCCGCATCCCCCCTTTCAGATCCTTTCCTATGCTATTAAAGGGGAGTTGCCCAACGTGGATTACCCTCATGTAGCCTGTTGCCCTAAAAAAATGGACTCGAACAATGGAGATGTACTTCCAATTCAAATATAGCAATCATTCAGTATGCCAATCCAATTAAATCATCCAATAATACAATTAAAACATTGAAATACTATGACAAACAAATTCACTAGCTCAAATATTTTTGAGTCACTATTTCTAGTATTTGTTCCAGTAGAGTCTATGTTTGCCGACCTGCTGTCGTGTAGAGGCCAGCGTCATTGCCTCGCATCACAGAGGTCCCGGGTTCGATTCCCGACATGGACATGGATGTTTGTGCTCGTCCTGGTCAAGAAAACTGGGGTCAAGGCTGTGGGAGAATCGACATTCTGACCAGGTTTCACTCCTGAATCCAGAATGTGTCATGTAAGATGACAGTCCAAAGAGTTAGTTATGTTTGTGTAGAACAGCTTGATGCTTGATGGCTTTAGTACGGATGTCTTCTTGCACCATAGGAACTTGTAGATCTGTATGCAGCGTGAGGTTCGTTACATATCATGGAACGTTCGAAATTTGACAGAGTATCCTGAATTGGCATATTGAATTATTGCTATATTTGATTTGGATGCACATCTCCATGATTCTAGTCCATAGACCCATATTGGTTTGATAACTGCTTGGTAGATGAGTATTTTATTTTCTGTAAATACCCGTGATTTTCTTCCTACCAGCCACTGTATATAAGTGCAGTGTTAAGTACCTTACCGTTTGAGTTTCAGAATCTGCACATTGTGTGTTATGACTATAGGTCAGGTTTCTTTGCGGAGAGTGAATGTAATATGTGCAGATTTGTTCTCATTTACTTTTACATACCATTTTTGCAGGTTGGTAACTTTGTGTAATATTTGAAGTTGCTAGGGTGTCCGCGTGGTAAGAGAGAATAGCTGTATTGTCGACGAATGTCCCTATAGTTATATCTGTCAATTAAGACATACAGCAGAGGCCCATGGACACTAACTCGAGGACCTCCAGATTTTATCTGAAAGAAGTCGGATTTTTCTTCAATTAAGACATACAGCAGAGGCCCATGGACACTAACTCGAGGACCTCCAGATTTTATCGGAAAGAAGTCGGATTTTTCTTCATTTACTCTAGTTAGGAATTATCTCTAGTTCAAATATGATTTTAGGAGATTGAAGTATGCTGGTGGAAAAGTACGCATGATTTTGTAAATTAATTCTGGATGCCAGACTGAACACAGGTCTTTGTGTAATATGTAGAACACTCGTCTGTCAAGTATTATTGAGATGATTGACAATAGGCTTATATGTTTGTTAGGAGACGACTTCTGTAGGATATTTTCCAGGTTTACCTACCATTCATAATTTGAGCCTTTTTTTAGACGTTTGGATCCGTAGTTCGAATAGCATTGTAAATGTACATTAGCATGACTGTTCCTTTTCTAGGTAATTCCTTCATCATGCTGACCGTGACAAGATAAATTCAGGTGAAATTTTGGGGTTAGTGCACGTCTTTTTTTCAGCTACGGCTTTTTTGATTTCTAATGGAATATACCTAGTAACTTTCCTTTGGTTAATTGTAGATGAAATCTGTTACAATTCTTTTTGTATTTGTCTTATAATTTTTTCTGTACTTATCCCATGGTCTTTTGTCTTTTTAAGGCGAAATTTTAATATTATGCTTTCATTTAATATACAGCGATAATTTTCCTAGCTAGTCTGTGTATTGTGCAGTCTAGACGACGACGGAAAGACTTGACAAAATAAATTGCGGAAGGCGTGGGACATTTAAGTGGAAATTGGTGGACGATGACGTTTGCACTCTTTCTTCTCATGCCATCCAGACTTTCTTGGCAATACATGGCATTCTCCTGTTTTCTGATGGTCTCTACACCACAGATATGGATCTGTGTGATATTTGGCTATACTCCAAGTTGAAAATGTCGCTGAAAACGATACGATTCGAATCTAGGTAATATATAATGCAGTAGTCGACGGACCAGCTGAGAACCATTCCGGAAATGATTCGAATAATGGGTGTGTCCAAGGGAGAAATATATTTCCAAGGGGAATACTTTGAAGTACATTAGAGTGAATGTATGTTGAATTTATTGTTGCTACAAAATGTTTGCTTTCTCAAACATACCAAGTACACTCGGCTTATATTTATTGCGTATGTGAGAATGTGCATAATCATTAGGGTCACACCGAAGAATAAACCATTCAGTCCTAAGTATTTTCCAACTCATTCACAAATTATATAGATATCTGTAACTACTGGTTGCTATTTACTTTCCTTAGATATCGTTTAATTTAACCATTAGAAATCAATAGCGAACGACTCAGTCATTTATAGTTTACAATCGAGATGGTAAATATTCAAACTTCCTCTTAATGAAGTAAATGCTTACTCAACATGAGATCAGATTCCACGTTTTTCACATTTAACAGAGTGTACTACCAACTGATTACTAAATCTCACGAGGGCTGACCGCTCGCCTTCCTTCGCTGAGATTATCATGAGCGAACTAGTTTTTACTCAGGATTCAAATTAAGAAATGTTGTCAATGAAATGGAAAATAATTCATAATTCAACAATTAATTCAGTAAAAGATGATAATTAGTAATTAGTCAGATTGATTTTTATGTACATTTTGAAAAAACCGAGGGTCTTGGAGCACTATCAATTAAATGGCGTGTGAATATTCATAAATTATATCATACAGATTTATTATTATATATTATGTTTGAGCAACAGCTACTATGATTTATAAGGACCGTTAACAATCCATTTTCACTCTCACGATACCTTGGGATTTCGCAGAAAATCTGTCGATAATGGATTTAACTCCATTCTGGAAACTAAAGCAATGCTGTAAAGGCCATTTTAGGTGCTTAGAGCGTATATTTTTTATTTCCATAAAGTACATTGCATATACCAGGATTGTTCAATTAGTAATTCATCACCTTTTTTAATAATATAGTGTAATGCCAATTAATTAGGACATTAATTGTTTGAACATAAAAATTTAAATTGTTTGAGAAATCTATTATTGCGGCAGGAGCTTCTATAGCGACAATGTAGCCCAGCTCTGTTCCTTTGTCGGAAGGTCCGAAAATGGCGTATGCGCGCTAAAACGCAAGACGAGAGTTCAGTTCGCGGAAAGACATCGTCGAGGTATAACTGTTAGTTGGTGACGAGAATTCAACAGAGTTGGTGATCAGAATTTAACAGAGTTGGTTGGTGACTGGACATTTCTGACGACGGGGCAAGTGATAATTGAGCAGAGACTAGCCGTCGTTTATTGTATTACTATTAAACGAAGTTGTGAGTTGAGGACGAAGTAAAGCATTAACGAAAGCATTACATCGAGGCTTGCTAAGTAAAAGCAGTTTTGCGTCCATAGCCAGCCAGAAATAGTAAAATTGCAGTTTGAGTCCAAAGCAGTAAAGACTGGCAAATCTACAAACCACCGAATTCACCTAATGCAAGCAGAATTCACCTAAGGCAAGCAGTCAACAGATAGCTGACAAAAAAAAGAGGATCATCCGAGTTCCTGACATCCTATAAATTTTGACTAGAATCTGTATAAAAGCTGTAAATCTTAGAATCAGTGTAAAATCTTGCAATAGTGTTTTTTTTATATATAACGAAAGGTATGCTGGAACCAACTGGACATATGTAACAAATTATTAAATAATTAATTATGTAAACGTAATTAAAAGATAGAAGTCAGATTTCGTTCTAGTTTAAATTGTTAATCGGAGTTAATCTTTTTACTTATTAATTTCGTTCTATTTTAATTGTCAAGTTAATTGCTTTTCTTTTAGGTAAATGTGATTTGGTTGTTAACAATATTTGAAATATAATTGATGTGTCCATTATCAAACCCAGTGAAGACCCTGAGAATTTAATATTTTAAATTTTGTAATTGTTTTTAAATTATTGCCACAAAATAAATAAATATTGTTTGTAAATTTTATTAGTTCTTTTATTTAAATAACGCCTTCCACTTAATTATTACATTAATAGCTTCAACGAGAGGCAAATTCTTCAAATCTTATTTAATTAACAACCTCTAATTGTATATTACAAAATGGCTTCCACAACGTCGGGCTCAAATTCTTCAAATTCATTAATTTAAATTAACGACCTCTAAATGTATATTACAATAGGTTAATTTATCTTTAGAATTTTGACGGCCTTCTCTAAGAAGTCCACAGTACATGAAATTCAATTTTCCTACAGTTTCTTTCCGTCGTAAAAGCCATATTTGATAGATTCTTGAAACCCTTCTCCGAAGCCTACACTTCTGCTACCGATGATGAAAGCACCTCACATTGGGAAAAGTAGGGAGGGTGAGAAACACGTTTCACATTGTTTCTGGAAGGTATACACTAATTAAATTGGCGATGTGTGACCTTGCATTACCGTGAGGAAGCATCTAGTATGTGGATTTGAAATAAGCCATTTTGTTGTTGAAATGTCCGCGAAAATGTTTTCTTACATTTATATAGTATGCTCTCGTTAAAGTTGTGTGATCTTTTAACATCGTTTTAATAGCCCTTTCCTCGTATAGCCTATCGTTAATGGTGGATAAAACTAAAAGTCGGAGGTTACGAAACGTACATACATATCTAAATAAAATGTAACTTTCGCTGAAGAAACCAGCCTCATTTAAATTTTTTGGTGTTTATGATATCGACGATTTCTACATTTTCGGTTTGGAAATGATGCAGTGAAGTTTCATTAGATGTGATAGATTTCTGTAACATTAATTTCGTTGCAGTAGACGAAACTAAATATATTTCAACTTGCAAAGTTGCCTCAAAGTATAGTAGAGTAAAATCAACTAAACTTGTGTAACATTATAAATCATTTCAGTCCGTTGAGTGTTTTAACCTAGTAGGACAACTGCCAAACCGTCGTCTTCCATGACACATTCTGGATTAGGAATGGCACGTGGTCAGCGTAGCGATTATCCGTCAGTCGAAAACACAGTATTAGTAACTAAAGCGAGCACAAACGTCTGGGATTCGAACCTGGGGCGTCTGTGAGAACTCATAAGAACTATGCTTCATGTACATTAAAAAATAAGCAAACCACATAATATAACTTATAAGAATAAAAACGGTGTACATAAGACTATAATTAAAAAGCCTTAAATTTTAAATCTCGTAGTTTAAAATAATGTCATTGTTAAAAATTGATTAACAATGTTTTAGGAATTTTCTGAATTTTATTTCAATTTCGTACTTAATTCTTGTAGTTCAAAATTAAATTAAGAGCATATTTATGTTGCAGTGAAATCTCCTTTACCGTCTATATTTAATTTGCGGACTAAATAATACAACGTTTTAAATGTGTTAATTATTTATTGGCCAGCCAGCGTGTATAGGATAATAACTTCACTAAGTGACTTTGTTTTTAATGTTTCCAAATTTACGTAGCACTGAATTAAGTTTCTATACTGAGACAACAATTTAAAAATTATATGGATCGGCGTGCGTGCGTTAATTCGTCGATTATAATTATTCTTAATCCGTATCACGTAGTTTATTTATTTATGCTCGTTGTCGCTGATAGGGAAGTCGTTACGAAACTTGAATAAAATTTAAACTGAACTGAACTGTATAATTTACTTTTTTTTTTAGGGCAACAGGCTCCATGAGGGTAATCCACGTTGGGCAACTCCCCTTTAATAGCATAGGAAGGGATTTTAAAGGGGGGATGCGGAAGGGTAGAGGAAGGTAGCCAACCCGGCACTTGCCTAAAAATAATGCAGGACAAACCCTATGAAAACTTGCATCAGGTAGGTCGGGCATTGGGTACTTGTCCCACGCCCTTCCGATAGCGGGAGAGGAGTTCGCTGTGGGGACGCAGCATTTCCTTCTCCGTGCCTCGACCAGTTTAGGAGGCAGCTGGCCGACTGTTCCAATGGGAACGCAGAACAACTCTTACCGTATGCCCAAGGTCTTTGACCGCGGAACATACACCTGTCAAAACAGGCCGAAGTACCTCGGCATGTGGGAACCTTAGTTCAAAAAACCAGAGAGATGTGAAGGCATCCCCAAAGGTGGCCTCCTCCAGAGCTCTCTGGGAAGGTTCACCTGCGAGAGAATTCTCTCCCAGGCTTACTTATGTATAATTTACTGACACCATTCGAAACTTTATAGTAGGTTTTATCGGTCTTGACTGCTAAGAAATGTTCGCCAAAAATTAGCCGAAAATTAGTCGAATAGGCGACGAACATCTCTGGCTCCTTCTTCGTGTGAAGTCAAATAGTAAAGTAAAGATGTTATACAGAATAATTAACTTCACTTTGGAATTTGATGTCGCCGAAAGATGGCGGCTAACCTCTGGTCAACATTTATTATTAAAGGGGAGTTGCTCAATGAGGATCACCCTCATGTAGCCTGTTGCCCTAAAAAAAAAATTCAATTTCAGTAACTAAATAAACTAAAGGCAATTTGAAGGCGGAAAATAAATATTTATTTATGGAAAATTAATCTACGTTTCGTCGCTAACTTTGCGACCTCTTCAGGTTGACGTTTAACACTACAAAACCCAACAATTACAATGACTAAAATAAAATATTTTAGAAAAACTTGGCAGAAAACAAACAATATATATTTAGGTGGATTTACAAATATTGATAGTCATGTCGTTCTGCCTTGACTGTCGTGGCCAAAATACACAATTTATAACGAGAACGACCAGTAAAAACTAAGTTACATTGTTGTTTACAATTGAAACAATTTAGAATTAAAAATTATACCAGTGTGTAAATTAAATATTACAAAAGCAAATGGTCATAAATTTTGTTGAAATTGTTAGTATCACTTTTTATATTGATAGCATTTTTATGTGGTCTGATATATAGCATTTCACTCAATCTCGAGTCAATAG
Organism: Zhengitettix transpicula; assembly: GCA_037074705.1. Taxonomy (NCBI): domain Eukaryota; kingdom Metazoa; phylum Arthropoda; class Insecta; order Orthoptera; family Tetrigidae; genus Zhengitettix; species Zhengitettix transpicula. The sequence goes on along the minus strand of CM073591.1, from coordinate 177,781,194 downwards.
TTCGTTTCCACTTCCAAAATCGATACATAGCGCCAATCTATTTTATGATTCTTTAATTAAATATGTTTAAACAAAAAAGAATCATTTAGAATATTACTATTCATATAATTTTTATGATCTTTTAACCTAGTTTTTAATGAGCGCTTGTTTGACCTATATCAAAAGTTGTTAGTCCACTTAAATTTATGTTGTTTGTCTTCTGCAAAATGTTTCTTAGAAATTATATTTTAATAACTGTAATTGTTTGGTTTTGTAGTGATAAACTTCGATCTGAAGAGGTCATAAAGGTAGCGACGAAACGCATTTTCATTTTCCATATAATATATAAATATATTTTTCTTACTTAAAATTGTGTGTTGTTTATCTATAGGTTTTAAAAGTATCGTCTTTGTGACGACTTCTACACTCACGGGAAAATCGAACAGCTGACTGTCGAGAAGGAATATATATAATCAAAGATGTCATGGGGCGAAACATTATTTTCCATGACAATATGTAAACCAGACACGCGGGCGCCTTGGGGCCCGGCGTCTCGTTTCTTGGCGGCCACCTATATATATTGTAATGATCAACTTTATAGGCGATTTTTAAAAGAAATGATTAATAAAATTATTAATATTTAAAGTTTTTTATTTCTTAACACTGCACATTATTAGCCCTATCTTTGTACGCCGGTCTTTGATCACAATTTACAGAACTTTCCTTTAATTATTTACAATATATGTTCTTCTAGCAAATACACATCAATATTTACAATCCAATATGTTGAAAATCTCTTAATCTCAGGGTCACTACTGGGTTTGCTAATTATAACACAATCAATGTATAATTTGACTATTAACAATTCAAAATATAAAAAAATTAACCTAAAACAATATGTAATATGAGTGGAAAGAAAGCTGAACGAAATGAACTGTGAACGAAATCTGACTCTATCTTTTTAATTATATAGTTATGAAAGTTTTGTTACTCAAGGACCGTCGGTCTGGCACCAGAACAATCAATTTTACCTCGTTCGGATACTTTTACAGACTTTAATTTTTAATATCAGGCCTTGGTTTTCACTGATTCTACACTTCACTTTAAAATTTGGCAAGATTGGCTGTATTCCGTTGACTGCTCCGCTCCACAACAATTTACCAATGTTCTCCTGGAACAACTCCTCCACGAAGATTTTGGAAAGTTCTATTCTGACAAAAACTGCTATTACTTTCCAATATTTACGATGCAATACTTCCGTGAATGTTTTACTTTTGTATTAATTCACAACTTTAACTGGTAATACATTAACGACGTTTAGTCTCTGCTCAAGTTTTATTATTTGTTCTGCTCCTTGCAATGTTTCGCAGCCAACTGCCATCCTAGTGCATACCGAGTTTAGCGTGCATTTCCCATTTCGGCTTTAAAAAAAGCAACAAAGTTCGGCGCCATTGTCGCTTTGGAAGCTCCTGCCGCTACAATTAAATTTTATTAAAACCAATTAATGGCCTAATTAATTGGCATTACAATATATTGTAGTAAATAAAAGACAATTAATAATTAAAAACATTGTGGACTTGAATTATTATCGACAAACAGACACAAATCACACACAAGAATGGACAAGAATAGCAAGCAGGCCGATAGCATTGTAGGACTGCTGACGCGTTAAGACAACGTATAGGGAAGTTGGCGATCAAGAACGGCAGAAAGCGGTCGTAATAAAATAGACGAGACGTTTTCAAAAGTAAAGTTAAGTAGAGGCAGAGTACAGAATTCACCCGGATAGTGCTGCAGAAAGATTTCAGAGTGTTCCAGATTATGCCAAATAATTTTAAAAAGTCTACTCGGAGGAATTATCAGAATTACCGCAAATTGGCATAATTGCAGAATAAGTCAAAACTTGCTAATCCAACAGTGAAGTGTTAATTCAGTGAAAGAATGGCCTGTTTTTAGAAAATTGAGTGTGTAAATGATGCTGAAAGAGTTAAATTGCCCAGGTACCAGAAAAACATATAAATTTTATTGTAAAACTTTGAATAAAGCTAAAATCGTCAGATTTCGATTTTTTTTAATATTGTAAATATTAGTTTGTAATTAATTCATAAAAGTGTAATCGTCACAGAAATTTGATTGTTTAAAAAGGAGTAATACATTTCTTTATTTAAAGCCCCAGATAAAGATCCTGAGATTAAGAGTAAGAATTTTGTTTGTACGTAATAAATGTTGTAAAAGGTCATCGAATATTTATTTGTAACTTGATATCTGTGTGCATCGAATAAATTAATAGTTTGGTCAGTTTAAATAAATTTCTTATTTATGATCCTTTCATTTAAAATTTCCATTATTTAAATTGATGTATTAACGTGGGCATTATTGTTTCATTTTAAATTGTTTAATATTTAAGTATTACATTTTGGTCCTCAACCTGGGGCAAATTAATTGTTTCATTCTTTCATTTTTTAGTATTACATTTTAGCTTCACCAAGGTGTGGCTAACTATCATATTAATTGTTTAAAACTGTAAGCATTACAATATATATTGTAATAATCAACAAGTAGACTTTCATTAAATTGTCCCACGTTATGGTGCCATTATATTAAATAATCAAAATGAAAAGGTTAATTAAATTAAAAGATTATGAAAAATTTACAAACAAAATAATTTATTATCAATTTGTGGCTTCCAAAAATTAAAAACAATTACAATCAAATTTAAGATCTCTTCTCTCAGGTCCTTCACTGGGTTTGATAATTAACAGAGAAATGATTTAATAATATAATTAGTTTAAAATTTACCTAAAAACAATGTGTCGATAAATGAATGAAAGCTAAATGTAAACAAATTAACCTGAATGAAAAATGAACGAAATCTGACTCTACCCTTTCATTTATCGTTTACAGATTTTATTAAAGTTTTGCTTACTTACGTAATGTCCGACTGGTACCAGCTTTCTTTTGTTTCTCCAATACTACACTTTAAATGCAAATTTTTACACAGAATCTAGTTTCCTCACAGATTTTACACGCATGCCGTCGAAATGCACGCATCAGCTCTCAGGTACCTCGGATGATCCTCTAATTGGTCAGCTATCGGATGTCAGTTTCCCTCAGTGCAATATTGTTTGATTTTTATAATTAAGTAACCCTTTCTTCACCGTTGGCTAGTGAAATATTCCTCTGTCCAACTATCTGCTTGCTTACTGGAACTCACGATTTGCAGATTTTAGACTTTTACTGTTTCATTTATCTATTTGGACCGAACTGCTATGTATCTCGTAGAAAATTTGTTTTAATGTGTCTCCTCTCGTGGCTGACCGTAGACTTAGACTGTCGACTGAAAACTGCCTTTTCTTTTGTACACGCAATCGCCATTTTTCGGCTTTTCATCAAAGCAACATAGCTCGCCGCTCATTGTCGCTTTACTCGCTCATACCGCTAACATTCATCTATCAAAACAATTCAAATTATGACCAAACAATTAATGGCCTAATCAACTATTGCTACAATATATATATATATATATATATGTATATGTAATTGTAATTTTCCAATTTTTAGTGTTTAAAAATTTTAGTTAGTAAATGATTTTTTTCGGTATTTCCAGACAGGAATGACTATCCTTTATTTGCACGTTACCGATTTTGTTGTTGTTAGTAGTAGCAAAGGTTGTATGATTTAGTGCGCCCTCGCACCGTTACTTACAGTTCAGGTGCGCTCGTAATAGTTCTTACTATTCTTACTAGTGACGTCAATGTCTAGTCTAAAATTAATATAAGTATTCAAAACCGATACGTGATACTGAAATGAAGATATATTTATTTCAGGTAGAACAGGGACTGAGATTATACAACCAACATAAACAACAAGCTGCCGTTCGGAAATGGAGAAGTGCACTGAAGCGGATGCGAAGAAGAGACGACAAATTTACGTTGCTGGGTTATTTATATCAGGCCTACATGGACTGGGGCAAGTACAGGTGAGCTAAAATCAATCAGCCACTATTGTATGCATCAACATGTAATCATTATCGTAAGTTGAAGTTTTTCCAAAGGAGTTACATTCTTCTTGATGTGAATTATATAAACCATTCTACTATTTAAAAAAGTATTGCAAATCTGAGAACGCATAAGCTCCATTCGTTCCTCTTATCTTTCACTCGCAGTCGGGTTGTTGCTTAATAAATTATTTCCTGTCTACACCCCCCCCCCCCCTCCTAAACTCATAATTACCTGGCGTAGGGATTACCGTGATCTTGAAGGCGGTTCCTGCAGGGTGAAGCTCTTCCATTGCATTTTGGTTGGGCTGACCCCTGCGATTATCCCTAATGTGGATAACTCGGGCGCGTAATTTTTGGTAGTCGGGACTGCGTACGCGCTGTCCCGGACAAATACAATACAAACTTAGATCTCTTGTAAAATCCCTACACAATTCCTTCCAATTTCATAAATGACATTTACTGGTGTACCTCCTAAACTGAACGGCCATACCATGTTCAAAGCACCGGTTCTCGTCCGATCATCGAAGTTAAGCAACATTTGGCATGGTTAGTACTTGGATGGGTAACCTCCTAAACTGGTCGAGGCATGGAAAAAGGAATACACCTTCCCCACCGCGAACTCCTCTCCCGTTATCAGAAGGGCGTGGGTCAAGTGCCCAATGCCCAACCCACCTTATGCAGGTTTTTCTAGGGTATTCCCTGCATTTCTTTTAGGCGAATGCCGAGTAGGATCCTTAAACCATATCCCGGGGGCCCTAGTTACCCTTGGCTACCTACCTTCACCCTTCCGCATACCCCCTTTCAAATCCCTTTCTTATGCTATGAGAGCGGAGTTGCCACTATGTGGTTTACCCTATACATAGCCTGTCTACACCCAAAAAAAACCAGCCTCCTGGGGAGTTGCCCAACCTGGATTACTCTCATAAAGTCTGTTGCCCTAAAATAATAAAAATAAAAACTTAACTCCTTCCCAATAAGGCCTGCGAGGGCTATTCTCTCGCAGGCAGTACCTGCGAGGAATGTTCTCTTGCAGGTTACAACCTTGTAGGAGAGACACGAAGGGGTTACCTTTGGGGATGCCTTTTCCTCTCCGTTTTTAAACTAAGGTTCCCACAAGCCAAGGCACCTCGGCCTGTTTTGAGAGGTGTATGTTCCGGGTTCACAGACCTTAGGCATACGGTAAGAGTTGTTCTCTGTTCCCATTGGAACAGTCGGCCAGCTGCCTCCTAACCTGGTCGAGTTACGGAGAAGGGAATGCTGTGTCCCCACAGCAAACTCTTCTCCCGTAATCGGAAGAGCGTGGGACAAGTACCCAATGCCCGACCTACCTGATGCAGGGTTTTCTAGGGTTTGTCCTGCATTACTTTTAGGCGAATGTCGGATAGGATCCTTAACCATAGCCCGGGAGCCCTAGTTAACTCTTGGCTACCTTCCTCTACCTTTCCGTATCCCCCCTTTCAAATCCCTTCCTATGCTATTAAAGAGGATTTGCCACCATGTGGATTATATTTAAATCTGTCTATTTTAACGTGAATATCTTTTTCTACTCTGCCCCACACTTGTTAACCTTTTCAATTTTCCTTGCCAGATGCTTAAGGTTTTCTTCTACATTTATATGGAATTAAGGTTTCAAATGTTCTGACTCTTTTAAAAGTCTGTCATCGATTTCTACAAGTTTTCTGTCAAAAGCTTTAAATTCTTCTCAAAACCTTTGCTTTTAATTTGTTCAATTTTCTCATACTCTTGTAAAAGTCTTCTATTAATATCTGCAGAATTATTATAGAGTTGTCCGCTATTCCCATTGGAATAGGGCTAGCTACCGCCTAAACTGGTCGAGGAACGGAGAAGGGAATGCTGCGTCCCCACAGCAAACTCCTCTCCCGCTATCGGAAGGGCGTGGGACAAGTACCAAATGCCCGATCTACCTGTTGTAGGTTTTTCTAGGGTTTTCCCTGCATCACTTTAAGGCGAATAACCGGGTAGGATTCTTAAACCATAGCCCAGGGGCGCTAGTTAACTCTTGGCTACCTTCTTCTACCCTTCCGCATTCCCTCTTTCAAATCCCTTCCTACGCTATTCAAGGGGAGTTGCCACCATTTGGATTACCCTCATGTAGCCTGTTACCCTAAAAAAAAGATAATTTAAAGATATTAAATCCCCAACATCAAAACACATCATCAGTGTATAGAAACTGTAAACGGATGCTATATAAAGAGCTAATATTTTGTACCTGTTGTTTACGAAAGAATTTTCTTATATTGTTGGAGTGTTTCGCAAGTAGTGTGCAATACGAACGTGACAGTCTCACGGTTATTCATCGTGAAGTGATGATATTTGTGTATAAATTTAAAACTTTGTGTAAGATGTGGTACAAAGTAACTTTGAGTATTTAAATTTATTGTATTATAAACTGAGAAGATGCAGAAACACACTCATATAGTTGCTCCGGTTATTCAAGAGCAGAGCCAACAACAATTCTGCTAGCAGAATTCTTCTTTCTTATATTAACACTGAAGTAATTAAAAATTAAGGCATCGTTAAATACCGTGTTTGCGTCACTTAGAGCGGATACCAACAGTTAATTGTGTATTATAATAAAAGTAGGTCAATTAAAACGTTAGCGTTATTACCGAACGAAGGCTTTCCAGGTGTATGATATTAACAAAGATTTCTCGGGATTCCAACCGCGTGTAAACACTGTTAAAAAACATAGCCTTTTAAAGTCAGAAAGAGATTTATAATTGAAAAAATTCAACGTAATCTCGCTAGTGTGAACTCTTCAGAGTAAGAAGTTTTACATTGCAAAACAAACACGATATAATAATTAACATAAAATTTTGATGACATATTTTGTTGACAACATAATAGTATAAATTTTGGTGGACTTAACAATTTAATTTTGAATGTTAATGAGTAAAATGTTATATATTAGGTCAAACGAAACGGCAATTAATATAAAAATTACACTAATTATTGAATAAAATTTATAACACCTTGCTTTTGTAATTATTTAATTTATATATACTTATAAATTTTAAATTATCAATTGTTCCATTGTGAACCGCACTAAACAATGTAGGTAAGTTTTTACTGGTCGTTCACGCAGTCAGCGGAGAACGTCCTTGACTATAAAAATTTGTAAATACACCAAAATTTATATTTTTGTAACACCGTCCTCCTTTTAGTTGTTTTGACTACACACTCCGCGGCATTAAGTAGGTCATAAGACAATTCCCACCAAAGCTATGTTATGCCAGTGTAGTAACTCTGCTAACGGGAAGTTTCTCGCATCCAGGGCACGCAAGCCCTTTAAAAGCGTCAGGTCTCCAAGCCTTAGCAGATTATTGCTGCCTCCACTATCGAAGGCACGTGTCTCTCACTGGCTATCTTCCCAGTTGAATCCTTATTTTCAGTTTTTCTATCCTCAATACTTACAGCAAGTATATATCACTGCAAATATAATTCTGATCACTTTACATCTGTGCTTTTACTGCTAAAACTATCAACACCCCCAGCTCGTCCCTGATAAGCCTCAGGCGAATCCATCCTCCACACTACCCTCTTTCCTCGACTTTACTACACCTTTAACCCTTCGAGATCACTCCTAAATCTGCTTTCATTTCCAAGTTCTAAGCCAACTATCATCCGCACTAGTTCGTAACTAGAACTGGCGGGTTGAGAAAATACAATTTCTTGAAACGGACCCCCGTCCACCTGACTCGACGGGCGAACACGTTAAGTTATTATGTTATAAAAAGAAATCCATCATCAAAATTTATTTTGCAGTGTAAAACTTAATATACCGGAAAAGATTGCAAATAGCTACTAAACGTTATATTTTTTCAATTACGAACCTTTCTCTAACTTTCAAAGGCTATGTATAATTTATAATTTGCTGCTAAATAGTCATGTATATATTGTGGTAATTACGAATATGTAATTATTTAATAAATAAAATTTTACTATTTTCATTATCGGCGGCGTAAATATGAGGCCATTTCATTATAGCTTAAGGATTGTCTACAAGAATATGGAGCCTATAATGTTTGCTTGCTAGAGTTGCATTGTTGCCTCAGGCAGAACTGAGACGTACGGAACTTGAGAGATTCAGTGTTGGTCGAAGCAGGATTGCGGAAGGTGTGTTTTGAGGAGTACGTATTGAGAGTTACCGGCACAACGACTGAGCAAGTGAAAAAATGGAAGGTGAGAAATATTACATTAAAAGTCCCCGGTTTTGGAATTGAAAGTCGCCAATTTGGAATTATATTTCGTCTATTGCCATGTTCGTCTAATTATCAAAATTTTAGAGAACCACGCTATCAACTGTGATATTTCAAGGAAAGTTATCAACAGTTAGGATCAGAAAGTGATTTGTGTTTGCATACTAATTTCTCTTTAAATTCAGTGAAATATGACCTTTTTGTGATGTGTTTAAAAAAAAATTGAAATCGAGCCAAGATGAACTGATAAGGGTAAAGTAGACTAAAAGGCATTTTCTTGATTATAAACCTTATAGTGTAAATATAATTATCGTCAGATTTAGAATTTCGAACATTTCATTTAAAATGATAATAATTTAAGTCAGGAATATTTTTGCCTTGTAAAATTTAAATTGTCATTTATGTAGCTATCTTTATTGATGGCCCGATGAGGGGGCACTGAAAATTAAGCCGTGGCACAACAATAACAATTCGTAATATTTCAACTGAGATAAAAATTTGTTTAATTAACTTAGTTTTTTTATATTTTAGGTTGTTGTTTTCATTTCAATCCTTTCATTTTTAAGTTTTAATTAGTTTATTACAAATTTGGCACCTCAACGTAAGGCTCATATTTATTTAAATTTAATCATTTATTTTGTTTATTACAAATTTGTGCTTAAACGTGAGGCAAAATATATAAAATTTACTTTTATTTCGATTATTACTATATATATATATATTGTGGTAATTAAAAATAAATCATTAATTAATAAACAAAAAAAATTTGACTCGCATTATTAGCGGCAGAAAATACACAAGTTGAACCACAAGAATGTGGCAACAATGCCACATGTTTGGGGTATGTAGGTTGGCTCGCTAGACAGAGTGTGTGCTCCAGTCGTCGTGGAAGTTAAGCTGTGAACAGACCAGAAGTAAAATATCCAGAAAGTATCTGGATACTTGTAGTACAACAGCTAAAACAATTAGAACAGTTCATTTTTACAAGTTGCAGCCTGCGACATAAATACGTAAATATTCAACGCTAAAGATTTAGAGCGCAGAGGCTAAACTATTATATTCGTGATTTAGACCATTGTCTTGGATTTTGGGAGCCAGGTAACTGCATCCAACAGTCAATAAACTACGGAGTGAGAGAAAAACATTTCCTAAACGAAGAGTGTGCCACTTTGTCAAACTAAAGGTGTTATTAGAATCAGTGATAAAAATGGCCTGTATATAAAGTGTGTGTGTGTGTGTGTACGAATGAGCCAAATTGCCTTGAGTACCAGAGACCGTAAGTTAAAATTTGTAAACCCATAAGTAAAGGTAATTATCGTCAGATGTTAGATTTCAAATTTCGTTGAGAATTTTAAGTCATATTTTATGTTTTTTCTTGAATCGTAATAATACATTGATGAAGTAAGTCCATGATTACTCGATAAAATTAAATGTTAACAAGTATTTTTTATTAAAGGCCCAGTAAACGACCCTGAGAAAGAGTAAAATTTTATTGTCAATAGATTAATTAATCATGTAAATTGAAGTTAATTTCTTAATAACTATTGTAAATTCATTTCATAATTTACGTTAATTTAATTGTTTGTACGTTAATAAATTAATTTATTTGTTTTTTAAAAAGTCTTGATTAATATTATAACCTCCTATCATTTTAATATTTAAATGACTAAAATTTGACGCATTAACGTGGCGATTTAACATTCATTAATTGATGATTACTACAAATTAGTGTCACAGTTTAACTTTGTTTTATTTAATTGTCTTCCATTTGGTAATTACCACAATATATATGTATATATATATATATATATATATATTGCAATGATTAACCGGATATGATTAAATTAATTAAATTTGCCCCACGTTGTTGGGCCAGATATGTAATAATTAATTAATTAAAAAGCACAATTTTATTCTTCAAAAATTATCAGCCTCACTTTGCACATTTAATTTCCTCAAATTTACAAACCAAATTTTATATTATTTTATTTTGTGGCTTTGTTGGTAAATACAACTTTATAATTTTTACAACAATTTCATCTAATTACTCTTTCTCTCAGGGTCATTACTGGGCTTGATAGTAAGAACAAACAAATTTAATAAACTAATTAACAAATCAAAATTGAAATGAACGGAATATAAATTCTAAACACAATAAAGAAAACGAAAAATAAACATGATAAGGAAATCTGACATACCTTTAATCCTCGTTTACAGACTTTAAATAATTATTTTTGTACTCATGAATGTGTTTCTAGTACCAGATCTGATTCTTGGAGCTTGAGGGCACAACTCACTAAAATAGCCGTTATTCACTGATTCTACACATCATTTTTTAATAAACACGGTCGTAGTTCTCGTTGTTATTCCACCTGGAATTTTGGGATCAGCCGCTCCCTCGGTCAGCCCTCGGACGTATGTCCCCTTGAGGCCTTTATGCGAAATGTTATTTTGCATCTGTGTGGTGCAAACCTTTTGCTTCCACTTTGCGATTTTATATCATGAGTCTCTCTGTCAATAACTATTTACTTGTGTTTTATAAAGTTTAATATATCCGGCAGTTGAACTTCCAGGACCACGCTATTCGTACTTTTTAGGTCAGCCTCCTCTCTCTCTCGAAACGTTCGCCGGACTGCCTTCCATACGAGCGCGCGGTTTGCAACAACTATCGCCGACAGTGTCCTGATTGTTGCTTTCAAGAAATGCACCGCCAACAATCCAATTATATTAAAACAATTAATGGCTTTTAATTAGTATTACAATAAATATATATATATATATACTTATTGTAAACATTCTTATTCCACGACGTTTCGACGGTGGTCACTGCCATCATCTTGAAGTGGCCGTCGAAACTTCGTGGAACAACAATGATTAAACCCGAGTAACGCATTTGATAAGAAAGCATTAATTTATTACGAATTTTATTTTTGTTATATTCATAACTTTAATTATTACGTATTTGGTGCCCTGCGAGTCTTTGGTTTTTTTAAAAGAAATATTAAGGAACATTTAAGGAATGATATCTTTATCCTAGGTTATCCATAAGGTGGATGGGTATTTTGAAAAGTGGAGAAATTACAATTCAATCTGTAGAAAACTTCTCTGAAAAAATAATAAAGTGTGATATTTCTTTAACAATCTACCCCGCGGTTAAAGGAGGTGTATCTTCCGACACCACAGAACTTTCGGTGACGTTGAGGAACCTCATGAAGATTCCTGCAACCGTTGCCGTGTATTCATAATGGGGCCTTAGAGGGGAATATTCCTGCTTTCTGTTTACTAACTTTTGTCTAACTTTCAACTTCTCTGTCCAAATATTGAATATTCTTTCCCGCGGGGATTCACATAGCGTATTCTCCCCGGTCGACCTTCAAACTTACAAGATTCTTAGTCAGGGTACGTTTCGTATTCCCGAGTAAATGGGTTGTGTATCATTTGCCGTCGCTGCAAAATCAGTCTCATGTACGATCTCAATTGTGGTAAAAGTGCAAATTACGACAGGAAATTGGTGGTTAACACTTCTACAGCGGTCGACGGACGAAGTATCTGTGATTTTTCTTAAAATAACCACAGAAGTTACATTCTTTCCATTTTGAATACCGATCGTTTTATTTGCGAATAGACAGTAGTCAGTGGATAGCGGATTTAAACATTATAATTTGAATATGGAGATTATTCAGACAACAACGGTTATTCATGTAGAAGACATCGAGAGAATAAATAACGTTCCGGACTAAACGATTTTCGATGTGCAGAAACAATGAATTTGAGATGAGGAAGAAAAAGGTTAGGGGTTTCCACCCGAGAACTTTTTCTTAAACAAATACACCGCGAAAGCCTTCGATATTTTATAATTTTAGATGATTTCCACACGACTGTAACTATGACGTATTATTATGACCAATTTCAGCTTTCACAAAACCGAGCTTGTGAATGGATTAGTAGAACGCTCCAGCAACGACAAAGTTCATGGGTCGCAGAGACAGACAAACCAATCCGACGATGTCATTATCATTGTGGAATTAATGGAAATATCTCGCGGGAGCCGGTTCTTTCTCGTGGATGATGGCGAGCCATAAAAGTGTCGTATTTTGAACTCTTAAAAGCCGCAGTAAACAATTTACTCAAATATATGCAGTCCATTTAGATTTAGCAAGAACACGGTGTGAATCGTACATTATTTTTTTAGGGTAACAAACTACATGATGGAAGAGGCAGCAAGGTAGCCTAGGGTTTACTAGGGCCCCGGGACTATAGTTTAAGGATAAAACTCGGCATTCGCTTAAATGGAATACAGGGCAAACTCTAGGTCGGGGTCTTGGGACATCTACCACATAAAATTATTGCTACTGAGGCAGGTACACGAATGGAATCCTGGGACTGTAAACTGTGAGTTTGAACCATCCTCCATCTCCACTCTAAATGCGGTAATGAAAATACAGTACGTCGGTTTAAAATATAATAATTAGATAATAAGTCAGATGAATAAAAACAAAAGAACCGTGGGGTTGTCTCGTTCTGTCACTCACTGCTCTTGTGTTTTAAATCACCTAACCGAAGGTGCAAAGTTTCTAGAAACGTTGTGTGATATTTTATGTCTGTCTGTCATTTGGCTCATTGGCTCATTTAGTTGATGTGCGTGAATGTTATTTGCACTTCCTGCAATGCGTTTGGAGAAAAGATCAGGAACGTTGGAATGACAAAATTATATGAAGACAATGAATAAGGTAAACTGAACGTCCAAATTTGTATCGCACTTCCTTTAATTAAACCTGTAGATGTAGTAGAAGGATGGGTATACATCCATGGTCAGGCTTCGGAAAAAGAAATACTCAGCAAAGTTTTTGATCACTTCGTTTAACATTGGTTAGATAATCCACTAGTTCCATACATTTTACCGTAAAAGTCATAGAACGCCATATTGTGTTGAAGGATGAAGCCATAAAGTTAACTGACAGGTTGGAAGACCATGGTAATATAGTTGAACTCATTAGCATTTTGAAAACTGAATCAACTAAAAAATGCCAATAATTGAATTAAATTTAAGAGCCAGAATAAATAATATAAGAAAATTTCCAGAATGGTTACGAGTTATGATGAGGACTGTGATGTTGCAAAGTTTCTGAAGACAATGTCGTATGTACTGAAACTGGGCGTAATAAAAGCGTAATAAGCACGTTACTTAGTTCTAAATTAATATTAAGTAATAAAGATGTTAATTTAAGATCCGCGTATCAACTATTTCGTTTCTATTAAATTTCAGGTAATATTTAATCAAGTTACTTTAAGACCAGGTGCACTGACGAAAATGTGACAAAATTCTAGGTGACCTGTTATCTGACTGTATATGAAACCGACCGCAAGTGAGATGACACCATTAAATGGTTGGCACTATACTTAGGACAGATCGCTTCGAATTTTAGAGTCGGAACGAACAGTTATAAAACATTTCCACATGAGATGTAGCACCCATAAACTGATATATATATATATATATATATATATTTACTGTAATAAAATATGATATTTTTATTTACGATTAAAGATCAATCAACTGCTCTTCTTGCGCTTCGTGATACTTGCCCGCCACAATTAGTGTGAACTGAGGAAACGGGTGATCGGACTACGAAACATAGAAAAGGAGGCAAACTTATGACTTTTTAATAACAAATGTGTGTGAACAAAAAAAAGAGTTTTATTAACACAATTTTTCAAAAGTAAAATTCATATCAAACAGATTTGTTAGGGGGCCAGTGAATTATTCTGCCACAAATTTACAATATGTTAAAAAGGAACGACATTTTTAAACATAAACGTTCTCATATAACACTTTCACTTCAAAACAATAGGTATGTGAGATCTATCTATGTATACGGCACTACAGCCCTGCGTGAGCCTTTGCCTCCTTTACCATCAGCCTACATGCTTCTCGATTCTTGATCCTCTCTCCCCAGTCTTTCACCTTCATAACTCTCAAATCCTCCATTACACAGTCCACCCAATTCAGTCTTGGTCTACCTCTTTTCCTCGTCGAGACGAGTCTTCCTTTGATCATTTTTGAGGTATTCTGTCTTGCATTCTTTCTACATGACCCCACCATTGCAGCCTTTGGGATTCTATAATTCTCACCACATCTTGTCCTTTAATTATTTAAATAATTTCATGATTATATCTTAATCTCCACATTCCATGTTCCATTACAGGGCCATAGATTCTTCTCAATACTCAATACTTTGCGTTCTGGTCTATTTTAGCCATTGTCCAAGTCTATGCACCATATGTAATCACAGGCCTTATGTATCCTTTGTATATCAGTATTTTATATTTTTTGGTAAGCAATTTACTTCTCATTAATTTCAGGTTTGCAAAATATGCATTATTTCCTACTTGAATCCTATCCTTTACGGTCGTATCCACGATACCCTCGTTATCTATTATGTTTCCCGGGTATTTAAAATTAGATACACCCTCAAAGACCTTCTGTCCAATTTCCAAGGCTTGCGGCTTTCGTTTTGATTGTGCAGCCAATTTAACCGTATATTTAGTTTTCCTAGTGCTCACTACAAATTCAATTTCTTCAGCCTGTCGTTCTAATTCATTATAGACTTCTATTATTTTATTTTTAGACCTGGCTGCTACGGCAATGTTGTCTATATATGCAAGTTATGTGAGATACATTGCATAAATTATGAAGGAATGAATCTGTTTAGCAGCAGGAATTTATGTGATTTACTGGAAAGAGAATGGAGTATGGAGAATGGAGTATTTGAAATACTGCAGTTGTCGATCGCAGGTCTCGTGTACGCGTCATCTCCTATGGTATAGTGGAAGTAGTCGCACTACAACCAGGTTCGTTCCACTCCAGTGTTTTATCATTTGCACACGATCAGTAAAAAACAACTTTAATATTATTTTCGCAGTTGTAATTCTGATTATAAATGCGGTCCAATGTACACAGTTATGTTGCGTGGATCCCCTTAAGATCCCACCGTCGTCTGTCTTAAATTCTCCAATGAACACCCAACAATACAAAATGCTTAGTATTTAGCTATCAAAAATATATAGATATCAGACAAAATGAAGTGACAATATAAATACCACACAACGTTTCTGCAATCCTTGTTACTTTCGTCAGGTGATTAAAACACGCAAGAGTCGGGAGAACGACAAAACATTTACAAACGAGGGGAAAAACTCAAAAGCAAAGCTTAGGAGTATTATATTTCTATTTCGCACACTGCTTTCAATGTGGCTAATTTTCACAATAACATACTGATAATTAAATGTAATTAATTACTTAAATTGAAGGCTAAGGACGAGTTTAGTTCCTTGATCGAACGCAAACCAATTGTAAATTCATATTAATAATATTTACTTTCATATTGCGTATTTACTAATTCAAATATGATTAACTTTGCATGGGGTTTTCCTTAAATTCAGCCAGACATTCAAAACTAAATAAGAAAAACGAAGTAATACATATTTTCATCTACACTGAACATGGTTTCATTATCTTGGGGGTGGTATGACGTCACTTCTGCTTCCAAACCCAGCCTGTTCCAAACATTATATATATAGCGCTTCTTATTACTGCTTTTTATATTACATTAGTAGGCCTATAACATTTTGACAACTGAAATTTCGTATCAATTTAATTAAGAACGCTGTTTGAAGCTAAAATTATATGCATTCTATGCAACGACACGTTCGTGAAATTAATTTACTGGCGTTGGCCCGAAATCAATAGCAATGAAATTTCATTTCCTGTGTGGATGTCGGCAGTACGAAAAATTGGTAATGTAGTTTTCGACGTGACTGCGAAACGAATTTACTTTCAGCATCAGGATTACATGGATTATACGATCAAAACTTGTTTAATTTAACCCGAATATGTAAGTTTTAAGCTAACCTCACAGTGTGTTGCAGTAAATGATTTTCTGTTAACAGCGGTATAAGAAGTTTTTAATATTTATTGATATACACACAGACAATTAATCTGTTGGTTCGATTGAATATAATTGGTAAATTAATCTACGCGATAAAATGAAACTTCTAGTATAGTTTTTCCTCGTTAGTGCGACTGATTTTTATTTTTATTATTATGTTTTATGGAGGGTCACATCAACTACAAGTTCTTTAGCGATCATACGTTTACAAGTAACTGATTTTGATTTTTTTTAAATTTGAAAATTTTTGACAAATTAAAGTAAATATGTATATAAGATTATGCAAACTTACGAAAGTAATAGAAACTGTTATGCTAATATACGAATCAAGTTTTTCGTGATTAAATACTAGAGTAGTATCTGGTTGAGGAATGTTTTATTTTGGCAACCTACGCGATGTTGCTGAGTTCATGGATTAAATTAGAGATTATTTTCTATGATTCCAAAATATCGTCTGAGGATTTATTTATTAAATTCCATGTGTAATATTTTTGTTCTACATCGTCAGATCGATATGGAAAATATTGCAATATAAGAGAATATTATATCATGAAAATTTTATCTTTTTTTCTACTCTTAATGCAGTTATTTAAATAAATTAATTACACATGTAGAGAATTTCATAGATTTAATTAAAAGAAGAATTGTTTGGTATGTTTGAAAATGTAGTAGCTAACTCAGAATTTCATGCTGTTTATTTTAAAGCCGATTTTTCTATTTATCCGATTTTTTTAAAACGTATATCATAAGATTATTTGTTGGTTAAATATAGTTATAGTATATACAAATTTTAAATAAGTACATAATTTACATGCTAGAATGGTAATTCAGTTAATCCAGCAATTAGCGTAAATTTTGCCTATTTATCCGTGAAAATAAAACCTTATTGTGCCTGTATCTTAAATGTTTTAGTAAATATTGACATAAGAATATTTGTTTGAGTCGCATGTATTCACGTTCACAACATTAGTAACCGGGGGGAAAAAGCGGAAAACGAAACCAAGAGTTAAGTTATTTATAGTTGTCTGTAGGGGGTTCTACTCGTAATATATGAGACTATGTAGTGAACGCTGGAGGGATCGAGTTGTGGAACTTTGCCAAAAGAATGCAGCAAAATACGAGACAGTTTATCTTCGACCTACTTGGAAGCGGCAGTTATGAGGCGGATGTTCAATAAACTTTTAACTCTAATTAAACCGAATCTAATGGGAGACACTCGAAGAGGTTGAGAGTTAATAATTTAGAAAACGAAATCGGTTAACGGCAGCGATGAGTTCATACCTGAAAATTGTTGTCTGGGACCACGATGTAAGTGTGGGAACAAGGGGGTATAATAGATCGTATGACAGTAGAGACTGATGGTGAATGTGGCATTGAAAGATTTGAATTTTTTTTATATTATAAGTGTAGTGTAATATGTCATATTCACGCGAGTAGTAAGAACGTAATAATATGATGAGTAACTGACGCACAGTACAACGCAAAGGATAATAGGAATCTTTAGCGAATAGTTTTTCGAAGCGCGCTCGCGTGATACTTTCTTAAACAAATTCTAAGTCTAATTGTATTTTTAAGTTATTATATTTCACACGTTTACTTTTCCACTGTAAATAAATTTCCTCTAATCTTCATTACATCGACTCACTACAGATATAGACTTATAAAAATAAGTCGTATGTATTTACATTTCAAATAGTTCTTCCTATACTTTTCAAGTTACGTCTATGATAATTTGTTTTAATAAAATTCGAAAAGGAATCCCTCAAATATAAAACTTATACCATTGATTTAGAGATAAAGGGGTGTTCGAAAACTACAAATTATCAAGACTTGTAAAGTGAACTAAGTAGATCATGTTTCGAATAAGATCCAACGTTTGGAAAAGTATTTCCATGCCACCGGTATTGTAAATGGTCGTGTGATTGGACCAAACATCCTTCCACCCAAGCAAACGGGTCCCGTGTACAGCTAGCCAGATAAAAGCAAGTAGTCTCAATATGAGATGCGCAGTGGACCACTGCCCTGAAATTGTAGTGGGGTAGGCCGGAGCTCAGTTTAACACGAACGGAAAAATATCGAGGCATGGGAATATATCGTGTTCAGTTCACTCACAAGAAAACTGATCCGTAAAATATAAGAGATAAGTATGGGGTGTGAGAAAAAGACCAAGCTGTTGTCTATATACCGTTCGTAAGAATATAATATTCTCGGGATTGTAACCGAGTGAAAAGATGTAGCCGCGACGTTTCGATGACGTTTACTGTCATATATATAAGTCCGAATGAGAACATGCATAAAGATATTGTCCTTCATTTCAGATCTTTAAAAATAGAAAATAGAGGACAGGAGCGGTTGTCATACAAACTAGACGATGACAGTAAACATAATCGAAAAGTCGCGCCTATGTCTTTTAACCCAGTTAGAAGCCCGAGAATATTTTATTCATTAGTTACACCGACAACGGCTATTATTTTTTAAGAACGCTAGTGGCGCAGTTCCAACTTCTCCGCAAGGGCAGTTCCCAACTGACGACAATACCCCCCTCCATCTTCTCCCTTCTTCTACTGTGCTCCTGTCACGACTTGCTATATCTCTACATATACTTGATATTCGTACAAGAATTGATAATGTTGTTGGATGCTGCGCCATTGAACGTCCGTCAAAATATGTTCCAGCACGACTGCGTACTCCCATTTCTTTTCACTTGATTTCCGTGAAAATCTGGACTAACGTTTCGAAGACAAGGTATGGCCGAGGTGATCCAATCCCGTGGCCTCCGCGAACACCTTATTTGACCCCTGGGACGTTTTCCTGTTATGAAGAGTTAGATTTACGAGACTCCTGTAGAAACACAAAGATCTGCTGGCACGAGTTTTAGTTACTTCACAACGGATTTATGAGATTATCAGAACATCATTCGTAGGTAGAATGTGTGCGACGACGTTGGAGCTCGCCACAACGAACCGCAGTTGTTGTGGATCAGAATGCGAACAGTCTTTTTAGCAAAACAAAAACAGATTGTCAGGTTTAATTGTAAACAAAAGTATTCCCCCAGAACACTCTGGCACTTCCTAACCCACCTCATCCTCATACTCGCAGACCCCACCCACCCATTCCATCCATCCCATCAAATTCAACATCACCAGCGAACCCTCATAACCGAACAATGTATGCAACCTTCCCCAATTAATATTCCAGTAAACACCCATCTCATATTCCACCCCAAACCCCTCAGAACAACAAATCAAGAACTCAAGGCCTGAAAAGTCACAGGACTCTCCACTTACACAATCTAACATATGAATTATTTACACATAATTTTTGTAAATACTTGTAAATTTTATAAACCAAACTGTATAATCAAAAAATAAAAGTTTTTAAGAATAATAAAAATAAAAAATAAATGTGAGCAAAATGAATGTTTCCTTGTTTATTTGGCTAGAATTTTGACTAGAATTGTAGAACAGTGATGTATTCAGTCACGCCGAACTGAATTACGAAAGCAGAAGTGGTAGCGTTAAAACTCTGTTTTGAAATGATTGTTCCAAAGAAACGGTACGTTACGGGACATAGACTCCTATTAAAAACATGATCTACTCAATTCCCTGTACAACTTTCAAAACTTTGTAAGAGGATTTTGGAGTGCTCTCTATACCTATTAAAAAATAAGAATCCTTACATTTTCAATGATTTCAGTATTGGATTTTTGTAAATTCAGAGAATTTATATTTCTGTAGTCACGAGAAATACGTATAAGTCTAAAAACGGCTAAACGAGATAATCGCACTGTGATCAACTCCCAAGCCTTCTACGCGTCGTATAAGAATGGTAACTCAGGACTTTTATACTTTCCGAACATGAATATGTTAGCTTCTTGGTATCTCGTAAAATGGTGCTTTTTCGTTGTTAAACTGTATAAAAATGCCCTGAAAATTTATTAGCTTGATCGTGAACACAAATTACTTGTGTGCCTCCATATTGAAAAGTTTTCATCCCGGAATAATTACGCCCAAATATATATATCAAATATAACTTTGGTCGAATTTTTTAGTTCATTGTTAAGTTAGCGCATTTGGGAATCCGAAACCGATGTCATTATTTTAAACTCGGTCTCATTAATATTTTTAGTTATTCACAAAACAACGGTCAAACAGATTTTGATTTAAAATATTTTTTAGCAACTGACTATTCAGACAAAATATAATTTCAAAATATAATTTAACCTGTTTAGACAATTATTTTGTTCGATTATGAACTGCTTCTTTCTGATGCATTAAATAAGTTTGAAGCTATCCAAAATTGTGGTCCACCGGTTGAAAATCTGAAAACTTAAAATTCAGTCCACGAAATATACTTTTATTTTTATGGAAATTTTACTATTTGACAAAATACATATTTGTTGTTCAGATGAAGTGGGATTAACAAGTAAAAATCTAATAAATAAAATATATTATTTGTGTGTGTTTGAATATATGTTCCGCGGAGAAAAATTGACCAAATTCCATACACGTGTTCCTTTCTAATAGAAAATGATCACTGTGTATGTAAGACTCGTATAACCACCCCAGGCGCGTGGGTGAACGGGGAGAAATTTTCAAACATGTTCAAATGGCCGATATTTGCATAGAATAAACATTTTTTGGGATCAATGAGATTGATAGCATTTCTCCCAATGTTGTTTTTGTATAATTTGTCCCCCTTTCGGCATGGGAGGAGAGCACCTTTAGGTGTGGGGATGGAGGGGCATTACAAAAAATTAGCGGGAAAACAACCGAGACTGAAGTCAAATCCGGGGTTATGGATGTCGCTGAGTTTAATTAACACTACGCGGATAACGCCGGCCACACAGATAATACTAAACAAAACAAAATATTGACACTGGAGTTATAAATAGTGCACGTATGGTGAAAAAATTATCCAATTAATATGACACGCGATAAAAACAAATTTATGCCAAAAGTTAACTCTAGAGTTAAGGCCGGACTCTCAAAAAGTGGAATTTAAAATGCAATAACTTGAGAGGCATTACGTTAAACAATGTTTTTCGAAAAACAGTATATATACTGTAATAATTAAAATGGATGGCGTTAATTAAATGAAAAATTAATTTACAAACAAAGAAATTTATTTATTATCACTGTTTGAAACAATTACACAAATAATTACAAATAGAATTTATCTCACGGTCATTACTGGGTTTGATAATGGCTAATCATTTATTTAGAAATCTTATCAACACAAATTTCAATAAAAATATTTCCTCGTCAATTAACAAAGACGAAATTTACTTGTCGACGAAATTATACTAAAAGATGGATTCTACTTAACAAATTTTATCAAAGGAAGAGAACGAAATCTGACGACTATCTTTTAATCCGGTTTACATAATTATTTATTTTATATTGGTACTCACGGCAGCATTCCAGGATACTTTTGGCTTACGAAACACTATGGCGGGTTTTTGCACAGCTTTTACTTAAACTCACAGATTCTAGATTTAATATTTTTGAAACAAAATCAGGAACCAGGAACCTCCTTTGCGTCTCCTCCTCGGTTGACATCTGCCGATCTCCACTGCCGGCTACGTCCACAAATCTGTTGGTGTTTAGCAGGTTTCGTAGTTCTGCCTTCGATTCTCGCTCTCACCTTTCGCTTTAGTTCTCGTCTCTCGGTACGTGTTTAGTCTCCAATTTCCAAAAGTTCTTTTACGACCACCCGATCGCTGAGGATTTGAAATACGGCCTGAACTCTACCGTAACGTGAACTCTTAATGCGTCCTGTACTTGACCAAACATTCCAGCCAACTGCTTAATATTTTAATGTGACCTGCACTGACCAAACCTTCCATTCAACTGAACTACCGTCTCCTAATTTTGAGCGCGCAGTGTTTGTTCCGACAAAGGAAACAATACCTGGCTACATTGTTGTTTTGTGTTCGGTACCGCCGTCAAGAATATGTTTCTCTAACAATTTAGATTATCAAATTTACAATTAATGTGTTAATTAATTGGCATTACAATACATATATATATATAACAATGCTTGATTCGAATTCCATGGTGTGAGATTACATGCACTGGATGAAGACAACCCGGAAAAATGTTTTATGAAAATATGCATGAATTAAAATACATTTAATATACGAATTTATAAAATTATCTGCTTTGTCGTATTGATAGGTATTGTTGGAATAAAACAAAATTTGTACATAAAAATTAATTGTAATACTCGCGCCATAAACACAGAGTATTTATCATAACTTTCACAGAATATTTTATTTTCTGAATGATCGTAAACTACGTAGAAGTTAAGATTTATTTGAATTACTGTAATTTACAAAGGCAGATTTTTCTTCCTCGCTTTATGAAAAAATAGAGATATCAATCTTTTTCTTTAGTTTAATTATTACATGTATTTCGTATTCTTAACTCGAATCAAAATCACATTTTATTTAAATTATAAATAAAATGCAGCCTTTTGAAGCCAGATAAAGATTTATAATTGAAAAAAATACAACCTTTTCAGGTGTTTGAAGTATTACAAAATTTTGATAGTTTAGTACGTGTTGTGGCATGAACAGGTCGCGAACAGCGACGAAACGTATTTTTTTCAATTATAAATATTTTTATAACTTTAATCGGATGTTTTATTTACAATTTACTTTTAAACAGTCACATATATATCGTTACATTTTATTTATATATTGGTTTATTTATTATATAAAATAATATAGTTTTGGAACAAACTTCAAATTCTGATTTGATCATCCTCTTATTTCATTTAAAATTCATTCTGTACAGTGTCACATAATTCTTGGATTTCGCGTTGTAGCGAGAGTCAATTAATTTCTCAAGTTTGCAGTCGGCTCTAATGGGGAACGAGAAAATATCATGCGTGACAAACCGAGCTATTCCCCCGAGTAATATCGAATTCCTAAACACAAAGCCTGACTTCGGCGTTTGATGTACGGCTGGCTACGAGCCCGTAGAGATTGGCGCTGGCCCGAACCGGAAATTCTTTATGCCATTCCGCATACAATTTGATTTCCTTTCGACTTCAGAATGTATCTTTGTCGGGCCAGCACTCGTTATCATTATAAAATACTTTCACAGTAAAAAATTTATATTCGGAAAGTATAAACAGATAAATGCTGCTTTCTTTAAGTACGGTAACATTTTTCTAGATACCACATACTACGACATATTTTATACCAACTGTGCTTATGTAGATAAGTGACAAATTCTATGGAGAAATTTCTCTTTATTTCTTCCTATTCTCTTCTGCTGAATATGATGGATGCCCTTCAAAGAAATGTTCAACCGAGTGTTGATCAATATAGAATTAATATTACTATTTCTTACAAATTTTAGTGGCTTTCTTAAACTAATCCCTAATAATACGAGAAATATTTCTGTGTCGTTAACGACACGCATTTTTCTGAGTAGTCAACCCAGCCTTCTCCATCGGTTGTGATTAAGAAAAAAAATCATTTTCTATGCAGTCATTTCTTCTCACCAGGAAAATAACATTTCGCTCGGCGTTAAGGCTCTCGCCCGACCTACCTGATGCAGGTTTTCTACGGTTTGTCCTGAATTACTTTTACGCAAATGTCGGGTAGAATCCTTAAACTACAGCCCGGAGGCCCTAGTTAACTCTTGGCTACCTTCCTCTATCCCTCCGCACGCCCCTCGCCTTTTCAAATCGCTTCCTATGATATTAGAGGGGAGTTGCCACCATGTGGATTACCATTATGAAGCCCGTTATCCGAAAAAAAAGCTAGACTGTATAGGGGAAAAGCTCTAGAAACACTGAGGTAGCTGCTTACAGAACTTTAATGTCACCAATCCTAGAGTATGGAGCAGCTTGTTGGGATCCGTATGGGATTGAACCTACTCAGCACTGGATAAAATTGAAAAATATACATTGAAATTATCTGGTAAACGGAAAATAATTTAGAGTTTTGGGCAAATAGAAGGAAACGAGTTAGACTTTCTGCATTATTCAGGGCACTTAAAAACAAGCCGGCCTGGAGAAACTTAAACAGTTTTCTTTTTAACTCCCATTTACATATCTAAAGGGGATCATTATTAGATTTGGGAGAGGAATCAGCGAACTGATATACGGAAATTTTCGTTTCTAAATAGAACGATTCAGAAATGGAACAGCTTTCAACCTTGCTAGCGGTGAGCCCACAGAGTATGCCACAATTCAAGAGAAGATAAATCTAATATGGTAGATTCATAAGAATTTAAGTGAAATGAAATTATATTTTAAATAAGATTTAATAAGGGTTCGGTTTTGGTATTTATCTAAATATGTAAAGGGTTTTGTTAAGTGAGAAGTTAAAACTATTTTTTTATCTTATTTTCTATATTTATTTCATGATAACGTTATTGTTAATTAATTATATGTATTTTTTAAATTGTTACCGAGCCTTGCCCAATGCAAGTAAATAAATCTATCGTGGTGAAGCAACCAGTCCGTTTATTTGAAAACAGTTGCCCCCCCCCCCCCACTACCAAAGATAGAGTCATATTAATTTTCGATATTCAGGGAATGGTTTTCTCTGTAGGTCGTTTTAGCACGCAAGACTGTAATTCATACTGTACTGAATATATTTCAATTCTTTCAAAAAGCTTATTGGAAGACTTTAATACATTAACGGTGTTTCGCTGTATTATTAGATGCTTTCCTTATTAATTTACAGTCAGAAGTTTTAATGAGCTTGTTTAAAAGCAGTTGTGCGATCCAACCAGATGTTTCCTGAAAACGAACAAACACGCAACGTCCATGCCCTCGCTGTGATTTGAACCCAGGACCTCTGCCTTTCCAGGCAAAAACGTATATTTATTACAGTGATTCTTCAGATATTATAATTTTATTCTCAGCGTCATGTTACTCAGACGTGTAGAAACGGGTGAGACCCGATTCCGTCCCGGTTTATTGCAGTCACTTGGAGGTATATAAATGGCATAACCCAATTCCTTACCGTCTGAAACCCTCAGCGAGTCACGATTCATTCACGTCGTATTGGTAAGACTTGCAACAAAAATTAAATATTCCCAAACCCCTATTCAAATAGTCAAAATGTTCAACGATTACCAGCCAAAGTATTCGTTTTTCGAATTTATCTCAATTTTTGATGGTATTTCTTTATTTTTTTTAAAAAACGGGCAATGGTTTATAATTTAGTTGATAAAGGAATTCTTTAAGCTCACCTATAATTCCTTCAAACTAATTTAAACTTAACTACAATTTTTTTAATAGCGAATTCTTGTTTCAGTGGTTTTTATTTACAAATATATTAAGTCTAGACATAACAAAATTAAATCATCTAGTGAATTAGCTACCATAACAGCACTTTTTATCATTCTTCCATTTTAAATAGCACACTATTTAAACTATCTGAATTATTCAAATATTATTTATAATACAGTTTATAACCAGTTTCAGAAATTTTATATAATTAATTACGTACTTTCTTCAGGATTTTAATTAAATGAACTGTCTGAAAATTGTCATAAACAGCTTTATTGAATGGTGATTCGTTTTATTGTTATTGAATTATTCACAGACAAGTACAAGACGACCTACCTGATGCAGGTTTTCTAGGATTTGCCCTGCATCACTTTTAGGCGCTCCTTTAAATATAGCCCGTGGACCCTAGTTAACCCTTGGCTTACCCTCATGTAGCCTGTTACTCTTAAAAAAAAAACTTTCAACTTCGTGTAACTTCAAGCGTTCGGGAGACAAAGTTTCAATAAAATAATTACAGTTTTTGATATACAACGGAAACTTGTAAATATATGCTTTGTAATAGAAATATATATATATATATATATATATATATATATATATAACATTTGTAAGTTAAATTTTATATAACATTAATTATAAAATAATGCATTAGCAATTTCTCTTAATTTGTTATGGATATGTAATTATTCAGTTTTAATAACTCCTTCATTTCGATGACCATTGTCAACATTTGAAGAAAAAATTATTAATTCTTTCGTTTAATTTGCATGGTCGAATGTGACCTTCATTACGTAATAGTTGGTGTTTACTGCTAATTTCTTGGAATTTACTAGAAGTCCAAAGGTCAGCTGTATTGGCGGCCAAGCAGAAAACGGGTTTTCTGGCTCATGCCGTACGTGTCCGGTAATGATCATTAAATAGCATTAATAAATCTTTCTTGTTTTCTCCCTAACACCTCAATCTCTTCCACAATCAATCTGTTGTCTCCTCAAATTCTGTATATATATATATATATATATATATATATATATATATATATATATATATCTGACCGAAAACTGTTTCTATTTTTCTAAATACTTTAAACAATACGTTCATTTCACTTTCCCTTGAACACTTAAACTTTTTCAGAGCCGGCTCGCATATAAGCATTGTGGAACTGCATCACCCCCCCCCCCCTTTCAAATTTCCATACGCTAACATTTAATATAATGAGTCCTTTATTCTGTAATACTCGTACAATGCATATTCCTTAATCTTAATGTCAGTAGTCATCCCTCATTTTATGAAAAATATACAAAAATCATTGTATGGAAGTGTGCGCTTCACGGTGTTAGCAGAGTTTGACTTTTGTGCGCATGCGCACACAGGTTGCTCCATGCAAGGATGCAAGGGAGAGAGAACACTGTCATTTCCGCAATGCCGACCCTGGCTATCTGGTTACGAAAGTGATAAATATCCTCTTGATACTTCCCATGACTACATCAGAGGCAGAACGCTGCTTTTCAACATTGAAAAGAATAAATAAAATCATTTTAAGTACCAAGTACTTATGTACAATTTTAAGTACATTTTAAGTCGGAAAGACAAAAATGCTTTCGCAGTGATTTCACTGGATAAAAATTTCCCCAGTTGTCATCAAATTATTAAGGATAAAATAATTGACCTTTTCACGAAAATTAAAACAAGAAGAATTGATTTCATTTTTAAATGAATCGATTAAACTTAAACTGTTACAAATGGGGTTGAAGAAAGTAACAAATTTTGATTTTGCTTTTTTTTATGATTTCATAAAGTTTTTAAGTAAATTTTATTTTTGTACACGTTTGTTTCCTTTTTGTCTACAAACTTTTTGGAGGAGCATCCCTACTAATTTTAGCTACCAGTAGCCTCTGAACTGTTACATCTCTCAATGTAAAACATCTTTCATCTTCTATAAATCCCTTAACCCTCCGTTAGTCGCGCCCCCTAAAGTACCGCGGATATCCGCGCTAGGTCCAGGAAACCAAAAGTTAAATATTTCGTTGCTTATCACTTTACTGAGACAATTATTTTGAATATTTTTACAGTCACTTAACATCGGTATTTTAGACACATATATACATAATTCATTCATCCAATTACAGTCTCGAAAGTTAAAACTTGCCATTTATTCGAAATATTTTTAAAGAAAATATACTATCAAAAATTCTAATTTTCTTATATCACAATATCCTTAGAATTATAATCATAAAATATTGAAACTCTAATTATGTAAATCAAACGTCAGTTAAGATGCCAGATAGTTAAACAGTTCAGGAGTGCTTGAAATATAATTATTTAATTATATAGTTATATAATTATATTATTTAATTATATAGTTAATTATATAATTAATTTTTATGGATTTTTTTAAAGTATCCTACTTTTGCGAAAATGCTGACGAAATGCTCATAAATAATATTTGTATACATCATATGAAAATCTAAATAATTACATTTTTGGTGAAATAAATACAATCGTCAAGGTCAGTTTCAATGTTTTATAAATTTTGGACAAGGTATTAATGGCATATTATTCTTTTCTGTCTATTTAAATAAAAAACTTACACACATTTCACAACAAAATTGTGTTTTACACTGAGTTTTAGTTTCCTTGAAACATGGCTCACAATATTTCCTAATTCTAGTTCGTCAATTTCATCAGACTTAGTTCCTAAAATATCTTCAGTATCCGATTGATCTTATGTTTCTGGTACAACATTTGTGTCATAATTATCTTCTTATTAACGGAGACATCTACATCTTGGCGATTATTCAAGTTGTATATATTGTAGTAATTAGTAATTAATCCATTGTTATAATTGCAAAGTAAAGGACTCATTATTAGAGTAATATAAAGCATACACCGCAACACAGGCGGCACGCGACA
Organism: Zhengitettix transpicula; assembly: GCA_037074705.1. NCBI lineage: Eukaryota > Metazoa > Arthropoda > Insecta > Orthoptera > Tetrigidae > Zhengitettix > Zhengitettix transpicula. The sequence continues at coordinate 177,752,878 of CM073591.1, read as the reverse complement.
CAAAGAGTACATTGTTAAGACGTACGCATTCAAAAATCTACGAGACGAACAGCAGTCAACGGGGAGAAGCGAAAGAGTTTAGTTGGAAGTCAGATGCGGGCAGATATCCATCTAGATACGCTGCAGGGTGAAACCAAGTAAAAGGTTTTCACTCAGTGGTTTGTCTACTACAAACAGTAACCTAATAAGTCATGCCGCAGTAAATACTCAATAAGTAAAGAGACCGTCACCAATGTCATCGAGAGAAAGTTGGTAATAATCTGACTGACCATTAATTCGGAAGGAGTAGCCTTTTCCAGCTGAGAGAACCTAAAGTTTCGACAGTGTTTTGTAACCAATTTAAATTCAGTGATATCCCCAAAAACGTGTGCACAGAAAACCCCAAAATTGAGACCTGGTTGGCCGTAAGTAAAAAACTCTAAAATTTATTTGTAAACCATTTCTTTAAGATACGTCAGATCGTTCTTCAATTATTTCTTTTCTTTAATTGTTTTGTTAGTTAATTTAAATTCAATCTGTAATCTTATTGTCATCCGCAACAAAATTCGTCGAGGTTTAGACGAATTAACTTCAATAAAGGCTAAATGTAATTATAAATTATCGTAAATTCAATTCACCCATTTATCAAACCCAGTAAAGACCCTGAGATTCCAAATATTATTGTGCCAAATATTATTGTATGTAACTTCATTTAATAAATTTGATTAATTGTTTCCCTTAACATTCTTTTTAATTATTTAGACGCCTTTTTAATCTGTTTATTACAATATTTTTACTCATGTTCACAAACAGAAAAACGGACAGTTGTAATAAAAACCAGAAATATAATATCCATTTATGACAATAAAAAGTTTAAGTATCAAAAGAGAAATATTTGACACTAAAATTGAATAATCTTCTGCGGTTTTTATGAAAAGGAAGTATATTATCACTCCGTACTAGTGCTGCAATGACGAGAAAAATACTGCGTGGTCGCGGTAGGTCCCTTGGACCTAAGACACGCTACTTCGTTATTCAAACGTTTCGTTAAAACAGGTTCCATAGATTTAAATGTCTTTATCAGTAAAACTAATTTTTGTGTCTCTGGCTATCTTCCGAAAAAAATACTTAAACTGTGTTTTCTGTGTACCTCAGTCCGTATTGAATGTGTAATTAATTTACTCACTTTAATTTAATAACGGAAACTAGAACTCTCAAGTTCCTAAATCATTTTTATGGAAGTAAAATTAGTTACCTTCTGGAAGATCATTAATATACAAAATAAAAAGCAGTGGACCTAATATTGGTCCCTGAGGCACGCCACAAGAAATGTCTTCCCATTCTGGGAAGTAAATATCACCAGCTTTGTTTTTTAAGGCTACCTTATGTTTACGATTGTTGAGGTATGATTCAAAGAGTGCCAAAGCGTTGCCTCTGCTCCAATAAAATTCTAATTTTTGGAGAAGTATGCTGTGATCTACAAGATCAAATGCATAATGAATAATAAATGCTACCGGTTTGCTATAACATGAACTCCACTTCAGGTTCCCCGTGTTTAAGTAAAACTTGAAATACCCTAACATTTAAACGCAAATACTCCAGAAAATAATCCCGAACAGCTTACCGTTTGAGAGAGATCTACTGCCTCAGAAGTTGCAGCGGTGTTGGAATCACCCGCCACGTGTTGGGGCCGCTCTCAGGTTGGCGACCCTCCTCAGCAAAATGTGACCACCGGCCTCCAGTCAAACATCCATTGCCTTTCTACTCTCTTCTCGAAACTCGTTACATCCCCTCTCATTTTACAAAACTACCCTTTTATTGATAGAATCTTCCTAAATAGTAACAGACTTCTCTATTCGCTACGGGGGCGCGTCAGTCTAACGTCACATTCCTGTGGATTTCCGGGAACCGTGAGCTAGCTATACTATTTTTTTTTGGGGGGGGGGGGGCAAAGGCCCTTCAGGTTGTTGAAAGCACGCACGACCAAGCATGAGGGTCTACCTCTTCCTACACCCTATCTGCACGTGTTGTTAGTAAACTAACTTGGAACACAAGGATTGGGAACTTGTGTTTTTTTTGTTTTTTTAGGGCAACAGGCTACATGAGGGTAATCCACTTTGGGCAATTCCACTTTAATAGCATAGGAAGGGATTTGAAAGGGGGGATGCGGAAGGGTAGAGGAAGGTAGCCAAGAGTTAACTAGGGCCCCCGGACTATATTTTAAGGATCCTACCTGGCATTCGCCTAAAGAAATGCAGGTAAAACCCTAGAAAAACCTGCATCAGGTAGGTCGGGCATTGGGTACTTGTCCCACGCCCTTCCGATAGCGGGAGAGGAGTTTGCTGTGGGGACGCAGCATTCCCTTCTCCGTGCCTCGACCAGTTTAGGAGGCAGCTGGCCGACTATTCCAATGGGAATAGCGAACAACTCTTACCGTATGCCCAAGGTCTGCGACCCCGGAACATACACCTCTGAAAACAGGCCGAGGTGTCTCGGCTTGTGGGAACCTTAGTTCAAAAACGGAGAGGAAAAGGCATACCCAAAGGTAGCCTCTTCGTATCTCTCCTAAAAGGTTCTGCCTGCAAGAGAAAATCCCTCGCAGGTTACCTGCGAGAGAATCCTCTCGTGCCTCTTTAATACCATAGGAAGGGATTTGAAAGGGGGGATGCGAAAGGGTAGAGGAAGGTAGCCAAGGGTTAACTATGGCCCCCGGGCTATATTTTAAGGATCCTACCCGGCATTCGCCTAAAGAAATGCAGGGAAAACCTTAGAAAAACCTGAATCGGGTAGGTGTTTGCATAATACCCTTTAATACCGTCATTGACGGAGATAGCTTGTGAGAGATACAGAATGAAGAGCGTAGGGCTGAGGGAAAAAAGTGCCGATAATTCTACCTGAAGGGTTCCTTACCGGGAAAAAACCTCAGCTAGCTACCAGTTGTTTCTAAGCTACTTATGGCCGCGCGAAAATCCCTTCCTGAATTTTCTACCTTTACCCAAAGATAAAATTATAAATGTATTTCCATAATTTCCATTACAACAAATTAACTTTAAATAAACCGCGCGAAAATAATGGATTAAAGAAAGTGCGCTATATAAATTTTATATAATTTCACAGATAACATTGTATCAGTTGACCAACGTCATCACACCTCGAAGTAAGTAAAAGTCTCCCGCTGCTCACAGAAACGCTGGATTTGCTTACTAATGTCAAATCAGAAATGCCTGAATGCGTTAAAACTCTTCAAGTACAGAGGTATAAATCCGTTTTGATGCGTCATAAACAATTCAGATTTTTACTTTATATTTTCTTACTTCTATCCAGTAACCAACTGACCTCATTACCGCAACTCATACTTTTAAAACTTACAGTTTCATCTCGTATTTCTCATATTACTTCCAACTTGTCTTTCTGGAATAAATAACTGCACCGAATTATTACATCTCCACTTGCTCAACTTCTACGACTCTTTATGTGGCAGTCCTTCATAATTCTAGGGAACCATTCTATTACTATAAATTTCTCCCCATTTAAGCGATTTAATAAATTCCTCCCTCTTGACAATAGCTTTCGACTTGAACGTCATCCTAGGAAATATACTATTGTTAAATTTTTCTAGACCAAATTATGGTTACAGACCATCTGCAATCATATTTAGGCCATATGAAGCGGGGGAAGGTTACTTAAGGAAGATCAACAGAACAGGCTAAAAGTTATATATAGCACGTGTTAGGACTCCTCCGTTGAAAATATTATAAAGTTGAAAATATTATAAAGCCACCAAGGAAATAATTAGTTCCGAAACGCCATTACGACCGTCTCCGGACAGGACACCCGCAGCTACTGGACGACGGAACAAAAGCGTAAGACGAGAAAATTAAGTATCATCTTCCCACTTTGAGATCATGGATGCGGGTAGAGCAAAGGAGATCTCCGTCCATGGAAAAAAGACTTCGCTTAAAGAGGCATACGGATTATTAAGTCACCATATTTCTCCCCCGTGCAGCGTCTTGACTTAGAGGACTGCGCAGCACTTAATGAGGCAACGAAGGAATCATCGCACCAACAACGTCCAACCTCAGACGGCCGCCTGAACATGCGAAAGGATTTACAGCATCATGCTGATGTACAAAATGGCTACGTTTCTCAATCATGGTCATAGGGTTTAATGCGTTCAAGCCATAGGTAATCCCGTATGTCTTCGAATTTTTGCCCACTATAATTCCCAGAGATTCAGTGTTCATGCCTCCGAAAAATTAAGCAGATATCAATTCCACCTTTTATCCAATAAATGTTTAATGTTGATAGAAAAATGGAATATTCTTTCATTTAAATTGACCCACTTTTTCATTAACTCAGTATTAGTAAATTGTTGATTTTTTATTTTAATTAAATATTAATTAAGCCATATTAAATATATAATCCTTAATATAACCAAATTAAACATCCCAAATTTCATAATTATTGCGTCAAATCACGAGCACCTCCCCCTTTTACAACACGGATTAGTAGATTTCGAAATTTATACCTGAACGAAACATGAAACTTCCAATCAAATTTCTGCGACCCAGTTCACATTTTTATTGCCATAATAGGAAATTTGAAATACTCCATATGTTGAAATACTCCATATGTTGTTTAAGATTGGTTTTCCAGCCAGTAATTTTCCGTTTCTGTTTTTTTTTTGTGATTTTTTGTTATAATTTCCGAACTTGCATTTTTTGTTAGCTCTTTGTTGATATTTGCCATTCATCTTCGCGTAAGATTTATTGGTTAGCTGCCTTGATCGGTATGTAGTGGGTTGTGTAATTCTTCTGGTTTAATTGTACTGCATAAAATGGTAATTATTAGTCGGCATGGCTGAGAGGTACCAGCGTAGTTGAAGGTGTTGGCCATTGGCGGTATATTTTCACAAGTCTTCGTAATGCCACATTTTAATTGTTTCTTCTTAAAAACAACTTCCATTATGATTTTAAAAACTTATAAAATTGTACGAATATTTTTTTATTTTGATAATACAAACTAATAACAATAATTCTATCAACTACTCCAATATACTACAGTTTTACTCTTTTAATTCGTTAATAATGAACGCGGAATATAGAGTGACAGCCAATGTAGTTTTAATAGTAAATAGTAACAGATTTTTAAGTTTTGTTTGTCAAATTGTACTTATGCAGCGTTGCGTAAAGATTTTTAATTATTGAATAACTCAAATTTTTAGCTGTCCCATTCCTGTGCCTCTCTGAATCATAGCACGACACGGCTCTGATCGATTCAACAGTGTTTTGTTTTATTGTGCGCTCTGTAGTTTTGTATGAATATAATTGAAATAATTATTTTTATGGTTTACGGCAAGTACTACGCTAACTTTCACTTTTAATTTCAGCATACTTTGATATAGTTAGAATTTACATTCACTTGGGTTGTTATTTAGGCGTCACACAGTTGGTTGAATGCTGCTGAACTTGCACAACACAGGCCAAATGCTCGAGACGAACATGCATCGTAAAATGTGTTTTAATTATTTCTTTCAACCCAGGAAGACGTTGCCCACGTCCAAAACATCCCCGACCACGTACAGGAAATGTACCATTCTATTATCCTTCAAGCGTTAATTGGAATAATTTTAAGTTAATTTTTGGAGATGCAACACGACGCATTGTTGGCTGACCTTGTTTACACTTGAAGGGATTATGTCTCAAACAAATCTAATTTATAATGAATGTGTTTATGGTTTACTTACGAAATCTACGAATATGGCAAATAATTGGTAGATATATTTTTCCAATAGCGTTGGTGGCACAAAAAAACTACTTGTAAAACTTGAGATTCTCCACAAAGTTAATCCGTTTCCCGGTCGATATATAACATTGCTCGCACCTGGAGACCCTTAAGCAGCCTGTATTTTACGTGGAACACGCTTTCTAGAAGAGTTGCGACATCGGCAAATTGCGGTATTTGGATGCGGAAAGCATAATCCACCCCCCCACCCCCCTCCACAAAGTACTCCGTCAGCCGCGAAGCCTCACGAACCGACCTGCCATAAAATTGCACACTTTCATGCTAGTTTATATGCACTTACAAATTACTTCATTATCCGAAAATATATATCCCGTTAGTTTTAATGCTGCCAAATGTTTATTAGTTTTTTATGCAATACTTTCGGGAAAACATGGCGAATAATAATTGCATTCTCAGCGGGGCAATGTTACTTCTTCATTGTAAGACAGAGGTAACTTCTAGCGTGATTACGTTAAATACTCACGCCTGTCCATCAATTTTAAGAGCAAAGAGAATTTTTTTGGATGGTTTACAATCTTAATAAGTTCGTTTTTACAATTACTTTCCAATCTGATTTTTGTTTCCTGTATTTCCTCCACCAACTGTCCTAATTTTAAATTCAAATCTTTTATTTCTCCTTTCAACTCTTTTTTAATACTTCTCAACTCTTGCTTTATATGATAAAATTCTTTGACAATTTTATTATTCATTTGTTTCAACAATGATAGCATCCGTTCAAACATGATTTACGTTTTCTCCTTCACTTTCCACTGTCTCTGTTTGTTCTTCAATTCCTAAGTTTGTATGTATTCCTCTTCTTCCTCTGCTGATTTACTCGTCTCTCCACCCCTCTTCTCTACTTCCAACTCGACCATTTTGTTTCCTACTCTTCGTAAACCTCTTAATAACGTATATATTTACTTCTCCGACCTCCCTCTTTACTTCAAATTGTTCTATACATATATTATTGCTAATTAATGTGAATTCTTTGTGTCAAATTCTGTCAGCTTTGCTATCCTTCAACATTTATATTTTTCTATACAGCACTTGCTATTCTCCTAAATTATTTCGTACCTCACGTTGGTTGCACCAATTATTTATTGTGGTTAATAAATAATAATTAATGCCTATCTCGAGAATAATATCAACTCAATTATTTAAAACAATATATCGACTTACGACATCTTTTTATTTAGTCACAACTTCAGATAAATAACTACCCGACAAATTTATCAGACATTACAATGTTATGCATCTTTTACAGAATAAGAAGCTATACTCTTATAGTCTCAAGATATAAGTGGAAATATATCTGTATTCACAACGCTTAAAAGAAACATAATTACCACTTATAATTGTTTATATTTGTTTTTTACGATACCCTGATATTATAGTACTCTAGATTTAACTGACGTCACTCTGACGTCATCAGCTGGCGAATATTCTTTCCCAAGATGTAGGATATACCTATATTTAACATGAAAGAAAAACAAATTTCATTTCAACGAACAGTTAATTAATGAATATTTAATAATTTCCTAACATTATACTTGGTATACGTTTATACTAAAGAACAAGTCAAATATTTATTAAAATTTGGTCTTTTAACAGAATCTGATAAACATACAGAAAAAATTGATTTATCCTTTTATTACAATACAATATGCGTATACTGAATGAGTATTCAATATATTCTCTTTGTAAAATTCGTCTCAATACTTATGACTCCCTGTGAACTGTTTTCAATCATTTATGATTATTATCATTTTTCTCTTCAAATGCTTCTTCCCTCATCCTGTACGATTGTCTTTTCCTCTCACAGATAGCAACCCGTCAGCAGTAATTCTCCATACCTGTGAACAATATAATATTTTAGTCACAAATTATATTCACTCAGTTTTATCGCAACCAACTAATAGTACTTTTCCAAACTGTGTCAAAAGTACGTGGGGTTACTGATATATAATTAACAAATCGAAATTGTTAAAAACCAGCGCCCGCTGGCAAAGATAAGTTCCCGATCAGATAAACTGCACTTATTACTATCGTCTTTGATCCTCGATTTGTTTTTTCAAAATAAGTTATTTTACAAATTTCAAAAAAACTCGTGTCTGGCTGAAAAAGCCATGTCACAAGTGATTCCACACCTATTAAATCGAAAATAAATATTCTTTCGTCATCTATTACCGTTTAATCCAACACTTTACATATACACATTGGTGAGAGGTTGGTCCCATAGTCGATTAAGCGGCCACCTGTACGTACTCCATATTTATCAATATAAATGTTATATATTCATATCCATTTGAGTAACACTTTTAAATAATTTATCAGGAGCATAGTCGTCGCGGTCAGGGAATTAGCCGGGTGTCTTCATAGCTCTTTGTTGCACTGATCAAGCGTTATTTAGATCCATCCCAAATGGCTTCAGCCGCCTTATTTCCTGACAGCGGCTAAAGATTTGTGGATGGGTCAACTGTTTTGATATCACGTTAAAACTGCAATCACGACCAACTAAATATTGTAACTAAATATCTACATGTAAAACTATCTGATTACCTGGACATTTATTTATTTCAATCATATATTAGACAGGAAAAGAGTAGAAACTATGTACAGGGTAATGTCGCTCAAAACCCTATTATGAAGAATATGTTTTCTGCTCCTGTGTCTTGTTGCTGCGATCGGTACAACGAGTCTGGGAAGTGAAAGGCCTTAAGTCTAAATAATTCTTTGAGGAGTGCGGTATCTGTTTTATCCTGTAATCTTTTTTGGCAAGATAACTCTTCAATTACATCGTCTTGTATGTCAACAATACACAGATTTCTCGAAGATTCTACAATGTTTTATTCGAGTATATTTGGGTTTAAATGTCATTACGACTGACACAAATTACTCTAATTATTCGACACAATAATGGTTTTCAAATGTGATCCGTTTTGGCTGTCAGCGATTGAATGCAGAAAATTAGACAAATGTTGCCACATCGTCAATAAAGAATGACAACAAGTCCTTATGGGTTTAATTTCTGTTTATCTGCGCAGTTTATCACTGTGACGTCATCTCTAAGCGATAAACTGTGCAGTTTAGACAGTTTTTCACGCACATAAAACGTCTGCGCGTTCGGATCATCTTTTGTAATGACAACCTGCGCAGTGTATGCAGATAATCGTACATTTAGTTCAGTTCCAGTCCTGTTTTTGTGCCTATACGATGACTTAAGTCTCAAAAACAGATTTTCTTTTAGCATTTATCGACGAATACCGCTCCTTTCCCGAGCTTTGGGATACCGCATGCGTATCTTGTTAAAAAAACTGAAGCCTACGATGTTTTAATTGAAAAACAGAAATCTCTCGAACCAGATGCAACACGTGACAGTGTAGTGAATAAAATAAATAAGCTACGACCCGTTTGAAGACAGTAAAAGAAAGTAAATGAATCAAAGCTAATGATGTATATTTTCGGAGTCTGTGGTATTTCGTGAAATTGATGTTTTTGGTGGACCAGAGAACTCCTGATGTCAGTGAACTAAACCTGTCGAAAGAGGCGGGAGAACTGAGAAAAAAATTGTCGGAACTGAGGCGAAAACTGAAGGTATCCTACACATCTTCAGTTCAGATTAATGTACAGACTTTCACACAGCTATTTACGACAAATAAATGCACAGATAAACGGAAGCTGCGTCAGCAATAATATGCGACAACGTAGCACGAATTTGATTCGACGGTACGAGGAAGAGCTTTAAAGTCAAATCTTCTCCCATCTGGACGTTTTAAACATTAATCCATACATTTATATGGTTATGCAATTGTTTTATATATATATATATATATATTGTGGTAATTAAAAGTAAATAATTAATAAACAAAATTATGGACTCGCATTATCGTCGGCATAAAAACACACATGTCGTATACAAGAATGTGGCAAGAATGCAATGCTTGCTGGTATTGTAGTTGTTGGTTTGCTAGACGCGGTGTGTGCGCCAGTCTTCTCGGGAATATAGAAAAGGAGAGACGAAAAGTATAAAATCCAGCAAGTGTCTGGATACATGTAACAACAGCTAAATCAGTTAGAACATTTTACAAGTGGCAGTCTGTGAGATAACCACGTAATATTCAACGCTAAATATTCAGTGTGTTGAGTCTAAATCATTATGTTCTCGATTTACAACACTTTCTTAGATTTTGGGAGCAGAGGTAACTGCTTCCAGCAGTTAATAATCTTCGGAACGAGCTGATAGGATTTTGTCAATGAACAGTGAACAACTTTTGCAAGACTAAAAGTGTTAATTAGAGTCAGTGGATAAAATGGCCTGTCTATGAAGTGCGATAAGTGTGTGTGTGTGTGTACGAACAAGACAATTTCCTTGAGTACGAGAAACAGTAAGGTAAATTTCCACCGAATTACTATTTGTAAACTCATAAGTAAAGATACTGTCGTGAGATTTCGAATTTCGTTCAGAATTTAAAGTTCATATAGTATGTTTTGCATTGTAATAAATCTATTGATGAATTAAGTCCATGATAGCCTCATAAAATTTCATTGTTACAAGTATTTTCTTTATTAAAGGCCCAGTAAACGACCCTGAGATATAGTCATTTTATTGTAAAAGATCAATTTATAATGTAAATTAAAATTTATTTGCCTAAATAGCTCGTGTGAATTTACTTGTTTGTGCATTAATAAATTAATTTGTTTGTTTATTTTAAAATCTTGATTCTTATTATAACATCCTATTATTTTAATATTTAAATTACTACAAATTGACGCATTAATGTGAGGCTTTAATTTTAATTCATTTGTGATTATTACAAATTAATTAACTTTATTTTGAGATTACCACAAATTTTTGCTCTAACGTGGGACTTATTGTCATTTGATATTAGTAATTACTATAATATATGTATATATATATTAACAGACACATAGATATAAATTAGTGCACCGATTTGTAACTCGCGCAATTTAATTCACGATTTATTTTCGATCATAATGTAAAAATAAATATATTTATCAATTTTAATTGCATTTACATTGTCTGAGACGGGATCGGATCTTCAAGAGGACAGATTCGGTGAATGCGGCCCAGAACGTGATTGAAACAACAGATTCAGTGATTAGAACTTGGCAAGAAGTCAGAGGGGCACCAAATTTCGTAAACAAAGTTCGCCGAACTCGTCAGACATTTCTATAATTTATTCCGAACCTACGACTTCTCCGCCAATGAAGTGATACCTGAAGTTATGGAGGTCGCATAGGGAGACGCTCCAATAGACGGGGCGAAAATCGTGATCCGGGCAAAGCGTGTGGATGTGCAGAACTGGATGAGTAGTGTTCAACTCAATTATAAGACGAGTTTAGAATTGATTTTGAGGACAAAAGGGATCGAGGAGAAGTTCCTTGAGGAAGAGCACCAACTGACGTCATGACTTATCCGAACAGCCTCTTGCCTGTGCATCAGCTGAACGAGAATGTCCGCCAGGTTCTAGAACCAAGAATTAACAGTGAACAAAGTATTAAATTACTCTAATACACGGCTCATAAACACCCTGAGAAATTTTTATGTGTCCCATACTGAGCTAAAGATGAAATTAAACTAACTTTTGAGTTTTGTCAACCAGTACAGTTATGTCGTTCTAGGCACTTCTTAGCACCTGAAGAAAGAGACAAGGGTCCCAGAAACGTTGTGTGGTATTGAAATTATCACTTATTTTGACGGTATTTAACTATCTTTCTTATTACTTAGCTAAAGTTGTTGAAAGCGGTACAAGAGTCTCGTTCGTTAAATAATTACGTTAATTTTATTGTTAAAATAACATCAATTTTAAAAATTATATTTTATTAAATTTATAAACATAAATCAACTAGCAATCATTACAACGTAGACGGCCTTAGTAAGATATTTGGACGGCTAAAGAGAAAATAGTGTTCCTGGCAGTCACCATTAATAATTACTTTTTTAAAAAATTTTATAAACCAATTTATTTTGTCTTAGAATTATTCTATAGGTTCATAAAGCGAATATGTTTTGTAGTCTGTATATTAAATTGTAGACATTTGAAGTGTTATATTTTTTTCCAAGTCAGAATTATGAGTTGAGCTTTGTCTGCAGATCTTTCCAATAATTGTGCTGGCATAAGCCATGCATGAAATAGCATCTCTGGAAAGTCATCATCTGTGTAATTGCTCAGATGTATGACTGTATGCACATAGCACTCTGCGGACGCGTTAATTAGAGATCGTCGATGCGAATATGGCTACAGCCTGGGCATGGTAAATGTATCTCGCTTCAAAGGAATTTCTACTAATCCTACAAACAGTTGGCGTTGAAGCACTGAAAATACCGCAGCGAATTGGCTTTTCTGATTTTATCCGACTATTCTACCAATTTTAAATGTTCTTTCTATCGCCGTATAACAATAAATAAGTACAAGTTTTTCATTTACGTCTGTATAAATAGCATTAGTCGACCAAAAGGAAATTAAACTGGATGTGCCAAACCAAATAATAAAAAATATAGGGGAAAGAAAATAACGCTAAGCTTTCATGATGCAAACTGTCAGTCAGTTCTAATCACCTACTGAACAGTATATATACAATCAAATGGGACATTTTCCTTATTTAAGGCATAAATAGTAATTATTAAATTAGATTAGTTTAAGCACGATGCACCTTCACCCAATGTTAAAACTAATGTAGATTATTTAAGTTCATAAATCTCTAATTAAAAAATTAATCTCTAAATATTTTTATTTTAATGGTTCATCTTTGTTATTTAGTTTTAATTGATGTAACAGAATTCTAATAATATATTTTTTATTTTCCTTGTCATTAGCTTTGTATTGCTGTTATATCTGGGAATTATTACTTTTGTCCTTATATTCCTCATCGGGATCAAAACGTTTTGTATAATTATATAAGTTTCATTTTATTCTCCATATCTTTTTTTCTGGCTGATATTTGATTACACTTATTAATATTTTGAACCCCAAAGATTGTTAATCAGTCTCAATTATAAAGATAATTAAGAGCATAAATTTGAGCATGAAACACATCAGGTTTGGATAAATTTTGACAATGGTTACAGTATAAAAATGTTGACATGAGTTTAAATTAAGACCGTACAGTCTGTATACAACAACTTACTGGACTTGCATAAAATAAAAGTACAGAACATGGAAAATATCGAAGGGAAACACAATATTAAAATAAATTTTAGGAACAACGAATTTTTGAAGATGACAAAGGCAAATTTCAAAACCTTTCGGGCCCAAAATATTAGGACTAATAAGGTTTATTTAAAAACAATCTGTATTTGGTTGATTATTGCTTCAAGATATAGATCAGGTAAGTCAGAAAAAGTATATAAAGTTTAATTATATTACAATTTTATCATAATACTGTTATTTATAAATTGAGACGTTTCGCCCGTAATATTCATGTTTCCTGTTAATAATTATCATGAGAGCTTGAAACTTAATATTAAATTAACTGAATTATTGTTATAATGTTATCGAAAATGCAGCTAAACATAAAATTAATTAATTTTTTAGAAATAAAATAAATTGAATCAAAAACAGAGGAGGTACCTAACATTTAAAGGATACTGGTGCATAACTGACGCAACATACAAAATTATGAAAAATAAATAAATTTTTAATTTGTTGTAAATGTTTTTACTGTATTCCAAAACGCTCTCAGCAAAAATGATGTGAAGAGTGATATCACGTATAGTTAAAAGTCTTTTTATTGTTGTATAGACTTTTTAAACAAACAATCGAGGGAAAAAATGAGCTTACAATTTACTAAGTAGAGATACAATTTTGCCACAATTAAAGGAATCATAAAAAGAAACGTTATTTTGAGTTACATTCTTTATATTTATTGCCTTATTTTTAGTATTTCGATTATTAATCTTGAAAAACAATTTCTCTCCTCATCCAAGGATGCTTCAAATTAGATAATTATATTGTTAAAAAAAACATTTATACAGACAAACTTAAAAAATAAAGGAACTTAAACTAAGTAAATTTGAATTTGAAACTGCTCGACGTTTTGTCGCGGATTAGCGTCTTTTTATAACGGCGAATAACTTAAGACAGTAAATAGAATGAGAAGTAAGCCTGCGAGAGGATTTCTCGCAGGTGAACCTTCCCAGAGAGCTCTGGCGGGGGCTACCTTTGGGGATGCTCTCACATCTCTCTGGTTTTTTTGAACTAAGGTTCCCACATGCCGAGGCACCTTGGTCTGTTTTGAGAGGTGTATGTTCCGGGGTCGCAGACCTTGGGCATACGGCAAGAGTTGTCCGCTATTCCTATTGGAATAGTCGGCCAGCTGCCTCCTAAACAGGCCAAGGCATGGCGAAGGGTAAGCTGCGTCCCCACAGCAAACTCCTCTCCCGTCATCGGAAGGGCGTGGGACAAGTACCAAATGCCCGACCTACCCGATGCAGGTTTTTCTAGGGTTTTCCCTGCATTTCTTTAGGCGAATGCCGGGTAGGATCCTTAAACCATAGCCCAGGGGCCCTAGTTAACCCTTGGCTACCTTCCTCCACCCTTCCGCATCCCCCCTTTCAAATCCCTTCCTATGCTATTAAAGGGGAGTTGCACTAAGTGGATTACCCTCATGTAGCCTGTTGCTCAAAAAAAAAAAAATTAAGACAGTAAATTGAACAATATACTATAATCAAAGATAAAAACTAGGAGCCAATGAACTTAAAACATCATATAACTTATTGAGACTTACTATGTCATGTTATATTAACAGTATTTGTGTGATTTTTAATATACAGATATCAGAAATTAATCTTTTCTAATAATGTGGTTCTCTGTTTAAAATGGAGGTGTTGTTAAAATAGGAACTGTGATTAAATTTTATACAATGTTTGGTGTTTAAGTAACATTAAATTTAAAATTTAAATGTCATCATTACAGGCTATGCAACTTATTTTATATCTTACTTGTGCTTATCGAAGTTTTGGATTTTATCTTTAACATTCTGCTCAAACGTTCTCTGAATATAATATTGAAATAAAATAATATCATACTAGGTTGTGTGTGTGTAAAGGGCCACAGGCGATTCCGCTTGGATGGCATAAGCTGTGTCAAATCATACGCCATTTATGGTGAATATCATCCTCGGGACAGGGCGAGGCCGGGTGAATATGGCTGTCGAGGAATATCTGCCATTTTTTAAGTCAGAAAATATTTGAAGGTGAACGTAATATATGGCCCCGAATTTTCGAGTCATTTTTCCGAACGTTTTGCCCCTTCGGTGTCCCTCAAAATTACGGACTGACAGGGGGGGGGGGCGAACTACTTCATCTATGGAAAAGATGAGCACGAACTTCACAATATCAACTCTCGCGATTACTTGGTACGAAATGGCGATGGACACTTCTATTGATAAAATTGTTCCTGGGTTTCAGGATCGTACCCATTAAACCACCTTTAATCACCAGTAATCCCTGAATATTTGGAATTCTTACATGTTAGTACATGGTATTAGTGATAAATAATACTTATATATTCACATCCAATTCAGATGTATTGTAATAATTAACTATGATGCTAATTAATTTGCCCCACGTTGTGGTGCCAAAATGTAATAATCAAAAATGATTACTTATTAATTTTCCCCACGTTGTGGTAGCCAAAATGTAATAATTAACTATGATTAAATATGTTGGGCTTTTAAATGAACAATTATAAACTTTAAAAACAAACAATTTTATTTAACAAAACTTGAAACAATTATACAATTTTTAAAAAAATCTCAATCTCTCAAAGGTCTTAACTGGGTTTGATAACGGCAGAACATTTAAACATAATCAAAGAACACAAAATTTAGATTTAATTCGTCTAGACATAGACGAAATTAATTATCGACGAACTTATACTACAAGATGGATTTTAAATTTAAACAGTTTATTTTATGAACAATAAAGAACGATATCTGATATTATCTTTTAAGTCGGTTTACAAAATCATTTTACTGTTCTCTTGCTACTTACGGCTGCCTAGGATACTTTCACCTTTCGAACACAATGGTGGGGTTTTCACAGCTTCTATTAAATTCACAGATTCTACTAAATACTGTTGGTTTGAAAAAGAAAGTTTGTGGTATCTCGACGACTTTACTCTGCTCTGCTTCGACGACGACTGGTTTACTGTAAATTTAACAAGTCCTCTCTCCTATGCTTTGGCTGCGACTTTAACTGCAATCTTTCGACGACGACTCTTAATAAACAATGTCTCTCTTAACAACATCCTCCAGCCTCGGTGATCGCAGCACAACTACTGCCTTAAACAATGGCTTCTATTAAATTCACAGATTCTACTAAATACTGTTGGTTTGAAAAAGAAAATTTTTGGTATCTCGACGACTTTACTCTGCTCTGCTTCGACGACGACTGGTTTACTGTAAATTTAACAAGTCCTCTCTCCTATGCTTTGGCTGCGACTTTAAACTGCAATCTTTCGACGACGACTCTTAATAAACAATGTCTCTCTTAACAACATCCTCCAGACTCGGTGATCGCAGCACAACTGAACCCTCAAAACCTTATCTCCTCTCTTATATACGCCCTGTATCCTACTTTTCCATTGTTCTAAAACTTCGTCGCAAATGCCAGTTGACAGAATCTTCCATTATCACACGATTTATATCATGCAGCTGCAGTTCCGTAGTCAACAAATGGATAACTACTCTGTCACGTCAAGCCGACAATCTAGACAGGACCCGCAATTACTTGTCTTCTTCCACCCCCACACGCACGTGCACGGTTTCGAAATGTCAAGACCACCCAAACTGCACTGACGAAGAAAGACTCAAACCTAAATAAACACGTTACAAAATGCCCCTCCAACAGTCCAGACTATCAATCAGAAACAATGCCTCACTTAACAGGCATTACAGTATATATATTTATTTTTATAAAAAACAAGGAAAAACATTATAAATTAAACAGAAACGAGCCAATTATTATTCGTATTTCTATATTTAATAAACTCCCAGTCAATATTATACAATTAAAATGTATTAAAATTTTAAAATGTCGAACCAATATTTTTTCTTCGTTTTACGAATTTTAAAAAAAATATTTATATGAAAATAAAACATGTAAATAATATTATGTAATATCCCAAAAGTAATTTGATTCATAAGGTATATAAATATCGACAGGGTATGTTAATCCTGGACTTCTTATTCTCTATGGGATTAATTGAATATAACTCAATACTATCTAATAACCTTCCAAAGAGACCCTTTCTTGACGATCTCTGCAGACCTCCATCTGAAGCTGTTCCGCATCGTTACTGATATTACAGAATCTCATTTCCGAACATCAGCGACATTTTCAGGCATGATGACGCTTGATGGTTCTTCTGAACGAGAATCATCAACAGATGCTCTGCCTCCTTTAAAACGTTTAAAGCGGACGTAAGTTCGACTGTGGCCTAAAGTGTCTACACAAAGTGCTTGCTTCGACGTTGAATGTATTTCTGCAGCGGATTTCCCAAGTTGGAAACGGACACGTTACCCCCTCAAATACGCAAGCGTTAATTTCGCAAGTTACACAATACAAAATGAATAAATGCTCATGAAATATAAGCGCGAACACCCAGCGCTAATTCATTTGATATACTGGTTCACAAAATATGTATGAAGTACTAAGAGGCGGTGTGCCATCGTACTCAATATCCTTTAAAGCTCAACTAACATATTTAACTCTGAAAATTAAGGAAGACACCAAGCATTAAACAGAGATGTCTCATATGACGTCCCTAATCCGTACAAAAACAATTTCCCTGGAAAATAACAACGAACACAAGTCATTATCCCGCACAAGCACTTTAATTCATTTTTATATCAAATTCGCATGCCTCTATAACCGATTCTGGATTAGATTGAATTTAGTACTTTAATTTCTTTACGAGTTATGGGCATCTGTGGCACAGTTATAATTCTCATCCTTTCTCTGAAGGCAAATCGTTTTAATACTTTTAGGAACATTAGAATTTTTTTTATTTTTCATTAATTCAATGGATTACCCAACAACAAATTTACCAGTTGTCTCAATACCATTGACAACAAACGTCGAAACCAGAAGCAAGCAACGCCGACTTATATTAGGAGTCAGTCTCATATTCATATATAAAAATAAATATATTTCTGTTTTTCCTGTTGCGTTCCTACACCATTCATCCTATTGCGATGAAACTTTAGTGAGTTAAAGTTAGGTTCTTTCCTTGCTACCTTTTAGGTCTTTTCGGAATAAGTTTAAAATCCGCCATTTTTAATGGCGCCCAATATATAGACTATTTGTTCACAATCTAGTATGCCTTACTCAAGTTTATGTATTGATTGATGTTGTCTTGGCAACAAAAATTGCTGCTGTTTGTTTACCTTCTAATTCTTCGAATTTAAATTATGATCCTGAATAAAATTAAATATAAACTACAGTTTATATATTGTAATGTCAATTAATTAGGTCATTAATTGGTTTTAATAAAATTTAATTCTAGCGGCAGGAGCTTCCAAAGCGACAATGGAGCCGAGCTATGTTGCTTTGTCGGAAAGTCAAAAATGGCGTATGCACGCTAAAACTGGAGAGCACTAAGAGTCAGTTGGTGGCGGGACATTGCAGAGGACAGAACGAATAATATTAGAGCAGAGACTAGCCACCGTTAATGAATTATTAAACAGAGTTGTGAATTTAGAACAAAGTAAAAACATTCACGGAAGTATTACCCCGTAAATATCGCTAAGTTAGCAGATTTTACGTCTATCAGCAGCCAGGTGGACCTTATCAAGTGAACATTAACAGTAACTGAATAGGTTAACCCAAAGCCAGCGTTTTTGCAATCCAAAAATATAAAAAGATAGAACTTATTGGCTAAGTAAAATATAATCCTTTTTGCTTAAAGATCCGCGGTCACTCAGAATATTAATGGCATTGGCATGACTTAATCATTTCAGAAAGGAGTCTAAAGATCATGAATAAGTTTTAGCCTTACTTAAGTTTGTATGTAGTTGGAAAAGGTTATGATGGACTTATATGCGAAAACGATCGTTGCAATTATTAATTATTGTTTCGATTTAAATTATTTGTACGTTCTTTTCGTGTTTCTACAATTTACTATAAATTACCGTTTTAGATGCGAAAAATAAGGCAAGTATTATGAAATTATAAATTAACTTAAAAAATTCCGTTCTACATTTGCGTTTATGTTTGCACTGAATGCGGATATTCAACAGAGGACTTGTGTTACTCATTCAAGTTTGTTCAGTATAATGTAATGCTGTTCAGAGTTGTGATTATAGAAATTCGAAGCCAAAAGTGAATTGGTACTTACGGGACTTTAATTTGCTTTTCATTATTCGATGCTTTGTTTTTTTTTCTTTCCATTGGCCAGGAATTAACACTTCTTCACATAATTAAACAATCAGGCCAGGTTAGCTTGTTCAGGATTTTTTCACAACTAATTAAATTCTCTGCGGAATTTACGGTCTCCTGTAAGCTGAATTGTGTTATGAATGAAAATAAAATGATTATCGTTCGTTTTTTTCCTATAAGCAGTTTTAACGATAATTAATCTTTCATGTGCACCAAAAAGGGTATTGTAAATGAGAATTAATAGTTACAATTAACTGACAAATTTTAATTTTTCAACAAATAAACCTAATTTTGGTTTCAACAGACAAGGCAGCAGAGCACGCCTCTGAAAAATTTACTCACAACTTATTTATCAATTATCAACTTTCAGAAAATATTTATGAAATGACTTGGGATTGAATACAAATTATTTATAATACTCCAAGTCCTAAATTACTCCTAGTTAATGAAGTTAAAAATTATTGGAGAAGCTATGTGAAATTATAGTTTTATAAATTTCTTCGTCCATTATTAATTTTTCTAACTTAAAGCGAGTTTATTTATTGACATGTTTAAGTATAATTACACTGTATTTATGAGAATCTACATTTCCATTTTCGAAAAGATGCAAGTTTTTTGTTTCAAGCAAATGAATTTGTAATAAGATTAAGACAAAAAATTACTGCTAGCTGGCAGCTGAAATTTCTAACTTCTATTCGAACAGGGTTATAGTCTGTATTAAATTAGTAGACCGATAGCGGTTAATTTCCGCGAGGGCGTGACATTGACTCAACCAATTCCAAGGAATGAAATAAAGCAGCGTTACCGAACAACAGCGTTGTTATTCCAACGTTTTCAGTAATGTTCTGCAATGTAAGTCGTGTTTCGTAGTGGCATCAGTGCCCCCATCCACGCAGACCCGTCAGGGGACTTGTTATTTAAAACGGACTATATCCATGTACGCGCAGTGCCACTGATGAAGTCACTGCACATGTAGTAAACAATGTTTATCGCTTTTATCCCGCGTTTAACAAGTCCAGTCCCCCATTGTTACGTGTGATCCGCGCGAGTGCAGTCATGCGTCTCAGAGTTAAAAAAACATGTGCAGCGACCCAAGAAATTTCTAGAACAATTGCAGCATTAGACCCTGAAATGTGATCAGGCTGGCGATTCACAGCGCACATTATTGTGGGGGATATTAAAAGAATTGCGCGTCAGTCACTGTATGACATTTAAAAACCCAGAGGCTGGCGCGCACACAAATTCGATTGAATGAGCGTGGCGAACCGTGAAAGTTATTTCGTCTTGTGGCGTAGGAAATGTCACATAGCCGGAAATGTATCTGTAAGGAGGTCAAGTTAGGATATTCAGTTCGTTAATTCAACGAAATTCCTCGGCATACAAGTTGTCCAGAGAAGAACACTGAAAATATACGTAAAAAAGTAAATAGCAATGTCTAGTTAGTATAAAGATTTTCATTATTTATATATATTATTTATTATATTATATCGCAGCAAGCTCATTAGAATGTACGTAATTGAAATATGGTGGTGAGCTGCGGCAAAGCATGTGAACTAGATTTGAGTTCTCAAAAAACAGTAATTATTTTCATCTTTACATTTAACCATTATTGATTAAATCATTAATTATATAAAATAAATTATTAATTGTTTATTATAAATAAATATGCATAAGATAGACTACTATAGTCCGTCTTAAATAAGAAGTCTCATGGCGTGTCCGCGTGGATGGTGCATTGATGCCACGTACGACACGCGACTAATACAGCTCACTAAAAACAGTAGAATAACAATCCGTTCGGCCGCACTACTTTATTTCAAGCGTTGTAATTGGTTTATTCGAGGTCACACCCCTCGCTGAATTAACCACAATCGGTCTTCTAAATCAGACTTAGAGTCGTGTGGGAATGTTCCAATTACCCCTATCTCTGCATTTTATTGCATCGGGCAATCATTTTTACAATTCATCGTGTTTTCAATGAATTTGTTTACAAAAACAAAGGTATTTATTTCGGAAATTAGAAAAAAAACTATTCCGCTCCACAATTGAATTTAATGCGAATCGCAACTATGATACGGAGAATAAAACTGATGGCAAATGTAATGCGCATTAACGGTAGGATAAATTTATCCTATTCACTCATATCCTTGAAATTTTGTGTCAATTCCTTAAGAATTCAGTCTACGCGTTTGATTTATTTTCCTCCCTACAGATTTCCTAATTTCTGTCATTTTTAGTTGTAAATAATGCCAATTTTAGTTGTCACTACAAACTACATTGTATTCTCTCGCTGCAGTTTCTGTTAACAGTTTCTTTCTGCATAAAGGATGAGTTTTGTTTCAACTGGCGGGGGCTACCTTTGGGGATGCTCTCACATCTCTCTGGTTTTTTTGAACTAAGGTTCCCACATGCCGAGGCACCTTGGTCTGTTTTGAGAGGTGTATGTTCCGGGGTCGCAGACCTTGGGCATACGGCAAGAGTTGTCCGCTATTCCTATTGGAATAGTCGGCTAGCTGCCTCCTAAACAGGCCAAGGCATGGCGAGGGGTAAGCTGCGTCCCCACAGCAAACTCCTCTCCCGCTATCGGAAGGGCGTGGGACAAGTACCCAATGCCCGACCTACCCGATGCAGGTTTTTCTAGGGTTTTCCCTGCATTCCTTTAGGCGAATGCCGGGTAGGATCCTTAAAATATAGCCCGGGGGCCCTAGTTAACCCTTGGCTACCTTCCTCTACCCTTCCGCATCCCCCCTTTCAAATCCCTTCCTATGCTATTAAAGGGGAGTTGCCCTAAGTGGATTACCCTCATGTAGCCTATTGCCCTAAAAAAAAAAAAAAAATTGTTTCAAAGTGAACGAGAAAGCCTGCGAGAGGATTCTCTCGCAGGTAACCTGCGAGTGATTTTCTCTCGCAGGTAACCTGCGAGTGATTTTCTCTCGCAGGTAGAACCTTTTAGGAGAGATACTTAGGGTATGCCTTTTCCATCTCCGTTTTTGAACTAAGGTTCCCACAAGCCGAGGCACCTCGGCCTGTTTTGAGGGGTGTATGTTCCGGGGTCGCAGAACTTGGGCATACGGTAAGAGTTGTTCGCTATTCCTATTGGAATAGTCGGCCAGCTGCCTCCTAAACTGGTCGAGGCACGGAGAAGGAAATGCTGCGTCCCCACAGCAAACTCCTCTCCCGCTATCGGAAGGGCGTGGGACAAGTACCCAATGCCCGACCTACCTGATGCAGGTTTTTCTAGGGTTTTCCCTGCATTTCTTTAGGCGAATGCCAGGTAGGATCCTTAAAATATAGCCCGGGGGCCCTAGTTAACTCTTGGCTACCTTCCTCTACCCTTCCGCATCCCCCATTTCAAATCCCTTCCTATGCTATTAAAGGGGAGTTGCCCAAGTGGATTAACCTCAAGTAGCCTGTTGCCCTAAAAAAATAAAAATTGTTTCAAAGTAACGTCATAACCCCTCCATTTCATGAATACTCGTACCTTTGCAATAATAAGTGAATATTAAAATATTGAATATATAATAAATCAATATTAAGAATTTCGTGGGAGCTTTTCTAAGCTCTCGCAGGTTTATCTTTACAGAGAGTTGGATGAGGCTACCTTCGGGTATGCCTTCTCCTCTCTCTGGTTTTTGAACTAAGGTTCCCACAAGCCGAGGCACCTCGTTCTGTTTTAAGGCTGGGTTTGCAGACCTTTGGCATACGGTAATATTTGTCCGATAGTCCTATTGGAATATTCGGCCAGCTGCCTCCTAAACTGGTTGAGGTACGGCAAAGGTAATGCTACGTCCCCACATCAAACCCCTCTCTCTCTCAAAAGGGCGTGGGACAAGTACCAAATGTTTGACCTAACAGTTGCAGGTTCTCTAGGGATTGTCCTACATCATTTTCCAGGTAGAATCCTTAAAACTACAGAGCCCCAGTTAACCTTTATCTACTTTGCTCTACCATTCCGTATCACTCCTTTCAGTCCCTTTCCTATACTGTAAGACACAAATGGCAACTATATATAATCTGTCAATACCTTCTTCTACTTCTTCTTCATAGCGAATAGCAACAATGCATTGTGACGTAAGGAAATATAATAGACTGTCCCGGCGAACATCTTAAACCCAATTCTAATTCACATACTATCTGGAGGAAGGAAAACCTGAATAAATTAGTATAATCCGTTAATATGTTTTGAGACCTGAGACTGAGTTTATTACGTTCGTTGAAACATAGATTTTGTTATTTCTTATAAATCTTACACAGCATTTAAAAGTCAGAAAATAATTTATAATTGAAAAAAAAAGTTTCGTCGCTATTTTCGACCTCTTGGTATATGAAGTTTTAAACTTTAAAACAAACATAATATTATAATTAAAATAAAATTTTGATATTAACATGTTATAAATTTTGATACTGCGCTGACTGTTATGGTCGAAATACTCAATTTAAAGGTGAAAGACTAGTAAATAGTCAAATAGAGACGAAACTTTGTAATTTTTCAATTATAAATAATTTTTTGACTTTAAAAGGGCTGTTTCATTTATAGTTTACTCTTAAACAATCAAATATGTTATTTCTTGTCTGTCTCTCAGTTCTTTGAATAAATTTTTAGTAGACGATTTTTAAAACGTTCACGTTATCTTCATTCGGATAAAAATTGAAAATTAAGCAAATTATTTATTAGTATAATTTAATCTTCTCAAAGTTATAATTATTTTTATGATGACGTAGGATATTAAGAATATCTCAATAGAATCTAATAAATATTCGTGAGTGCAACTGCTGTACCTTTACCTTTCGTTTCGTTTCTTCCACCGAGAAAGAATATGAATTCAGTGTAATTTAGTTTAGAACTAAATTGCTTTGTCCATTAATTACGTTTGCAGGTAACTGTAATTAAGGTTTGAAATAGCAGGAAGCTTCTACTTTACATTGTGCTAATTATATATCTTTTTGCAGTAGCTCGAATATCTCCTTAAGATTATATGATCGCATTCTTTGCATTTCTACATCCGTACGTAATAGCTACATTTCACCCAGCGAATTTATTCAAGTGAGCTACACTCGCTCATTACTCCCGGCTCTTTTCTATAGGTCCACGCTTAATGAAGCCTTGCATGTTTCATAGTGAATTCACTGTGAGGACAATTTTCACGAGAAGTGTGACCGTTGCGTTCAGTTTGTGACAGTGACGTGATTTAAAACCGGACAGCAGCCACTAGTTAATCCAATGGAAGAGATTAATCATGCACGGTAGAGCCCACAGTAAAAATGATTACGTTTACAAGCATTTATTCAGGCAAGTTAAGTGCTACAGTTGTACTGCAACATTGAAAGATTTATAAAAACATTTAAGATTTTTTTATTAAATTTTAACTTTCTCAACCGTATAGCATATATAAAAAAATATTTATAATTATGAATATTATTATAGTTTGAAGAAATATTGTGCCATTACTAAGAACATTATTCAAAAAATAATTTTCTTATAACTAAAGTGTAAGTATTATTTCCTCATGGGAAACGTAAAACATACGGCATGTTCACGAAATTTCGTTGACACAAAAGATGTATTGATTTATTATACAGCTGCGTGCAAACTTAATAATAATATGCCGAAGAATAATTTAAATGTTTTTGTATAGTGTATTTTTCTCTTTTCATGATCATAAACGTAAATGTTTTCTAGGTACACCAATATTACGGAAAGATATATATTGTAATAAACAACATATTAGGGTTAAATAAAAGAAATTATTAATGAAATGATTAATATTTAAGGTTTTTGTATTTCTTAAAAATGCACAATATTTACAATCCAATATGTTGAAAATCTCTTAATCTCAGGGTCACTACTGGGTTTGATAATTAGAACACAATAAATGTATAATTTGCCTATTAACAATTTAAAATATAAAAAAATTAACCTAAAACAATATGAAAATAAGTGGAAAGAAAGCTGAACGAAATCTGACTCTACCCTTTTAATTATCGTTTACAAATTTATCAAAGTTTTGCTTACTCACGGATCGTCTGTCTGATACCAGATCTCTCTCTTGTGTCTTGATAACTAACACACTAAAAGGCCATTTTAATTACACTGACTCTACTTCATTGTAATTTTAATACACACGCTAGAATTTCTCGTCCTCAGCTATCTGGAACCCCCTCTGGTCTGCTAGTGGTTGTCGGTCCCTCAATGCGACAATTGTTCCATTATCGTGAAGCAACCTTTTGCTTCCCCGTTTGCAAATTGTTATGAAAATCTCTATGTACAACTATTTGCTTGCTTCCGTACAGGAACTCGCGATTTGCAATTTATATTTACAGACTTTACTGTTTGATACTGTATTATCTCTCGTACTCAGATTTTAGACTTTTTGTTTGATGCTCTCTCGACCCAGGCTCC
Source organism: Zhengitettix transpicula (assembly GCA_037074705.1). Classification (NCBI taxonomy): domain Eukaryota; kingdom Metazoa; phylum Arthropoda; class Insecta; order Orthoptera; family Tetrigidae; genus Zhengitettix; species Zhengitettix transpicula. The sequence continues at coordinate 177,727,313 of CM073591.1, read as the reverse complement.
GTAAAGACTCTAAACTATTTTCCTATCGTCGCTGATTCCAGACTTTAACTTCTCGTATGCAGATTTTAGTGGTTTTCTATCCTTTCTGGACCCAGTCTCCGTGTAGACTGAATTCCTTTCGCGCGCGCATTCCCATTTCGGCTTTTCGACAAAGGAACAGAACTCGCCGCCATTGTTGTCTTTGATAGCTCATACCACTACAATTCAATTTTTATCCGCTACAATTTAATTATTTTAAAAACAATTAATGGCCTAATTAATTGGCATTATAATATATATATATATATATATATATATATATATATATATATATTGTAATACTTAACTTGAAACGTCAATTAACAAACAGTGCCTCACGTTGAGGTCGCCAAAATGTAATAATAACGTGATAAACAAATAATGAAACAAAATTAAAATGGTCACACGTTGATATGCCAAAATGTAATAATTAAATTGAATGAACAATAATTAACATGAAATTATATTAAAGTTACTCCCTTTTCATAACAATTAAATTTCAAATTAATATTTACAAAATTTACAAAAAAAAACGAAATTGTCGATTTTATCTTTAATATAACGTTTACAACATAATTTAAATTATTTATAACTCACAGTTTTGTTCTGGTACCTGGGAAATTGAATCCTTTCATCAACACACATTGTCAATTTAAAATAGAATAAAACACACCATTTAATTAACGCCATCAGATATTATTGAAGCACATTGAAATTTATTTGGCTCTCCAAAATCTATAATATCTAAAAACTATTACTATTACTCTGCCTAGGAACTTCCTTAATAACTGGGCTAAAAACATATTTAAGCGTTTGGTTTAATTCACCTATGACCCTTCCCTCAGCTTTGTTCGACTATGAATTTTGGTTAAAGGTGAATATTTTATGATTCTGAGCCATGATATTCTTCAAATGAATATTTTAATTCTATACTTTTCATGAAACACATAAATTCAATTTGCTTTTCCTATAGTTTTTAAGGAATAATAAGTTACAATCTCTTACTGTTTCGACGGAAACCTCCCTTAAGAGTGTTTTAAAAAAAATATCGGGAACAGTCGCCAGAGATTAGTGAATGATTTATACTGTAAGATATTTAGTTAAGATATTAATTATTTTATTTTGCTGATTTATTTTTTATATTATATTAATAGGGTTAATCCATGCATGGTTGCCGCACCATTTCACAAAATTAAATTATTCTATGGAAGTTGTTTTAATTGTCATTGTGTCCAGTTCCAAATTGTCAGCCATTTTTGTTGTAGTCGACATGCTTTTTTTGGGTCTGCAGATATCCATGAAATTCTAATTTACCCAGCACTAGGTGTTTCTTTTCAATTAATCTGTATCGTGTTTAGTACATCCTGGTCTATAAATCAAATTTCTATTAAAATATTAAAAAAATAGCCATTTTAAGTCAGAAAGATATATTTATTGATAATTGCACTATGTTTCGCCTCGAATGTGCGACCTCTTCAAATAAAAGGTTTTACACTATAAAACTAAACATTAAAATAAATATCGTTTTCTGACTTCAAATGGTTGTTGAATAGTCAGAATATATTGTAATGCCAATTAATTAACAGATAAATTGTAAATTTGATGATCTAAATTGTTAGAGAAACATATTCTTGACGGCGGTACCGAACACAAAACAGCAATGTAGCAAAGCATTGTTTCTTTGTCGGAAGAAGCACTGCGCGCTCAAAATTGCGAGACGGTTGTTCAGTTGGATGGAAGATTTGGTCAGTGCTGGTCGCATTAAAATATTGAAGAGTTCACGTTATGATATGGCACAAGGCAGGTCGCATTAAGAGTTCACGTTACGGTAGAGTGGAGTTCACATTAAGATACGTATTTTGAATCCTCAGCGATCGGGTGGTCGTGAAAGAACTTTTGGAACTTGGAGATTGAAACACGTACCGAGAGACGAGGACGAAAGCGAAAGGTGAGAGCGAGAATCGAAACGAGCTTGCAGAAAAGTATAGATAATACATTCACACACGCAGAACTATAAAATCTGCTAAGCACAGACAGTTATGGTGAACATAGCCAGACAGAGAAGTAGCAGGAGTCAACCGAGTGAGGCAGAGACGAAGAGGAGGTTCCTGGTTCCTGATTTTGATCTAAAAATACTAATTTTAGAATCAGTGAGTTTTAGTAGAAGCTGTGCAAAAACCCGTCATAGTGCTTCGTAAGTCAAAAGTATCCTGGAATGCTGCCGTGAGTACCAATATAAAACAATTAATTATGTAAACCGGATTAAAAGATAGACGCCAGATTTCGTTCTCTTACTTTGATAAAATTTGTTAATTAGAATCCATCTTTTTAGTATAATTTCGTCGACAAGTAAATTTCGTCTTTGTTAATTGACGAAGAAATATTTTTATTGAAATTTGTGTTGATAAGATTTCTAAATAAATGATCAGCCATTATCAAACCCAGTAATGACCCTGAGATAAATTCTATTTGTAATTATTTGTGTAATTGTTTTAAACATTGAAAATAAATCTATTGTTTGTTAAAGTAAATAATAAATTCTTTCATTTAAAAAGTCTATCTTTTTTTAATTATTACAATATATACCATTATTAAACTTGTATTAACTTACCCAGTATTACTTATTTATGTAGCTAGTGTAACAAATTTATCTAGAGGAAATGACGAAAATTCCATTTTCGTAGGCAAATTTCTCTAAGAAGAAACAGTTGTAAGCCCTATATTTTTTGTATACTTACATATAATAAGGCAGTTACAATATAAAAAATATCAATGATAACTAACCTTTTACAAATTATACCCATTTAAAGATGGAAATTTTCAAGCTTTCGCAAAGTTTGATTTGCTATATCTCTGTCGGGGAACAAAATAATATAAAATTGCACACATAAAATGTCATTAAAGTACGGTATAAATTTCAACTTTCAGATTCGACTCGAAGTTGGTGCAAGATATTGTTAAATAGAGGGAAAAAATACAAGTGGGATAAGTTGGAATAAGGAGTTGTTTTGTTATTTTGAAGACTTTTTTAACTATGGAAACAACATTTCTTAAATAAAAATGTGAATAATTTATCTCACAGTATTATTTAATGCCTATATTATTTAATGCGAATAATTGATTGTAAATAAGCATGCGGACAGGTGATCTTAATATGTCTACGAAGTTAACCACTCCCTCCTCCAGATACAATGTGACTAGCTTAAAGTGCTTTACCTTCCGTATCTTTAATAAGTGAAGAAAGCGTAGACGATGACGTTCATTACATTTGTGGTCAAACGTATTTTTGACAAACTTATATGTGAAAAGCGGAGTAGCTGCCACAAAACATACTTTCATGGATTGTGGTCGGTTATGTCTGTATATTGTGGCGTTAGCGCAGAAGCGATTTGATTATCGAAAGTTTTGAGTCTGAAAAATTAAAAACAAACAAAAGAAAGTAACAGCTTTTTTAAAAAAAAGGTGTCCGAATATGAAGAAAAAAAATCCAAGTTTTGATAATTCAAATTGAGTATGAAAGAAATAATAAAAAATGAGAAATTCACAAAAAGAGACAAAAATACGACATTTAAATAACCAAGGAAAGGAAAACAAACATTTTTAATTATCTCTGGTGTTTTAATCTCAAGATCACGTGTATATTATGAATAATAATGAGAAGTTAATGTGACCTAGTTAAGTGTAGGCGAAGCAGGGCTCTAGCAATGCAATGTAAGGAGAAGTCTTGTACCGGGTCTGGAATCAACTCGGATGGCTTAGTTGCTAATGCACTTGCTTACTATGTGGGAGACCCGGGTTCGATTCAAAATTTGGTTGAGATTTTTTTGCTCTGAGAAATCATCTACATCTTCATAAATAGGTTCTCCTGATATACTAGAATTATGATACTTTAATACTACAATATATAATATAATATAACCTCTGTGTTTTCATCTTAGGTAATTTTGATTACTCCTGATAACCAGACCAGGAAAGGAAACAAAGTGGAAAAGAGAAACTTACCTCGTATTTTGGAAACAAAAATTTGAAGTTTATATCTATAATTGGTTATAATTAAAGTGGAGAAGGTTGGGAAAGCTTCTTTGGTTTATCAAACACAATTGACAATACATAACTACAACTAAACACAAGTATATTTACATCAATTTCCTTATAAAAACAACTCCTCTCCCAAATATTAATAAAAATAAAGCAAAGTGAGTTGATAACGTCAAATGTTAAAACTAATATTCACTTACAATACTTTAAAACAGTGTGAATGTGTCTCGTATACATGAAATTGAAAAGAAAAGAAATGAAAAACTAAAAAAATTCTCAATTTATGTGTCTTGATGATAAAAAACCATTAATTTTAACAAGCAACATTCCACAGGTAAGTAAAGTTCACTTTCGACTAGTATCGATCTGCTTAGCAAAATCGATACTAGACCGTATCTGTGGGAAACACAACATACAAAATACCGCCCAGGGAAAGAATTGGAACAGATCCACAGATTCCTCAATAAATGTCGGGGGACAGTTTTCTCCCACGATGCACAGGTGACGTGCCGGGATCGAACCTCGTGCAGACGGAGGCAGGTGGCACACGAGTTCCTCCGAGTTCCAGGAAGAAGAGCTTCTTTCTCTCTCCAAATTTTGTTCCCAAAATTTAGTAAATCTGAGAACCTGGCTGTAGATTATCCAAATGTGTATCCCAAATAATTAAATTTGGTTTGGCTAAATATTGTTGCCACTGTCCGGAACTATCACCCTCGGAATCAAATAACGGTACAAAAATCTTCTAATAATCGAATTCAGATGTTTTATCAGACAGAATTGTTGCGAGTCAAAGCATAAATTTTTATCGGAATTTATTCATTTGAATCGAAGTACATGAATTAATTTAAAGAATTAATTATTAATTAATTTAAAATATTAATTATTAATTAATTTAAAATATTAATCAAATAAATTACGACTTAAGAAATCGTAAAAATAAATAATTGAATTTTTCCGTTAATCTAAACAAACATATTTAAATAAGATTTTCAATTACAAAAGCTAAATATAGTGGATTAGTACAAGATGGACTGCATGTACAGTTGTAGCAAATAAAAAATATCTATGGATGTAATTGAAAAAAAGTGAGAATAATTATATAAATAAAATTATATGATGTCCACATAACCTGGGACGTTACAATATATATATATATATATATATGTGTGTGTGTGTGTGTGTGTGTGTGTCTGTGTTGTAGCATATAAATGGGAGTGTCTGTTGATAAAATTTTGTGTTAATGGGTAGTATTTGAGCTCTCAACAATTAGGGCGGGCTGGCTTTATTGGTGACTGGTAAGGGCACTTCCCCACAGGGACGGACGAGAGCAGCCGCTCTCCAAAATTTTACTTAAATCCACGTGTTGGGTAGTTCAATAAAACGCCTGAGCAATTTAAGGTTCATGTTCGTTAAATAAAATATTAAAATCATACAAGTTTAGTTATTTAATAATCGGTTGCCCAAAGGAAAATACTAAATTACATATATATTGTAATGATTTGGCTTTTATTACTAAATATTAGAAAATACAAATAATACAAAAGTACATTAAAAAAATATTATTGGGCGCCAGCAGATATACATTCGTCTGCATAAAATTAAAATTAGCTCCAGCTTGATTAAAAAGTTCTCCTTCTCAACAGGGTAATGTAATCGGTTCGGTAGCTATTCAAGAACAGAGTCTATTTCCGAACTGTGTAAAAAATTCTACTTTTGAAGGCACTTTACATAAATTGTGATGCTTACTTTACTTGTGGCGTCAGCAGACTTGCTGTGGATCACTGGTCTTGTAGTAAGCAGCACACGATCTCCTTCTTCGGCCTCCCCGCGATGGACGTCCCTCAAAACCTTTGTTTCTTCCCGCTCGCCAAATTCTCCACCCTCTCGACTCTCTCGGTCTGCCTGCGTCTCTCTGTCTCTCCCGGGTTTGGAGTATTTATAAGTACTTCGCCCCCCCCAAACTCCTCTCCCGCTATCGGAAGGGCGTGGGACAAGTACCCAATGCCCGACCTACCAAATGCAGGTTTTTCTAGGGTTTTCCCTGCATTTCTTTAGGCGAATGCCAGGTAGGATCCTTAAAATATAGCCCGGGGGCCCTAGTTAACCCTTGGCTACCTTCCTCTACCCTTCCGCATCCCCCCTTTCAAATCCCTTCCTATGCTATTAAAGGGGAGTTGCCCAAAGTGGATTACCCTCATGTAGCCTGTTGCCCTAAAAAAACGATGAAAAAAAAAGGACGCGTACCCGAGATTTCTTTTGGCCGTTGGGCAGAAACACGTGCGCGTTTAATGTATTTATACTCAGGCCTGCGGACACAAGGGCGGCCACTTAAGGTTGTTATTCACTACAATACATACATATATATATATATATATATATATATATATATATATATATATATATAACTATAGGCTTCCCACATTGTTACAATTCAATTTCGAATACTAAACTATTAACTTACTTAAAGATGACTATAGGAAATTGTAATATACGTTTGAGGTCTGTTCAGTATAAATCACCAACATAAATATAATCTCCCAAATAAAACACTATCTCACTATGAGCTTTTTGTAGTGGGATTGAATTGTTTCCATTATGATTAACGTCATAAAACGGCAGGAGCAGTGCCAGACGTATTTGCGGTGACATTTAGAGGCGCCAGCGTCGCCACAAAGCCACTATTTCGCATTAATCTTATTAGGTGTTTGTGGAGCATCACTAGATTGTCATTTATGTTCTATTTCCAGTCGTATAGAGTTTATATATTTCGACGGATTTCCTAGACCTGCCATTGAGGTTTTTTTTTAATTTTTTTACTTTCAACATCAACTTAATACACTTACACCAACTAATGTTTTATAAACCACTTTTTTTTTGGAATGTACAGAACTGGTGAATCTATAACGAGCGTCATAGCTGTACCGAATAAAAAGAAACACTGTTATAGTTATTAGATTTGGCGAAACGTTCATAAAATGGTAGCGCGTTGCACTTCTCTGAGCGTGTGACTTCATAATCCCTACTAGGTTAAATAAATTCTTTCATACTTTAACTAGCACGTGGTATATTTTCATTAAATTGCATAGTCTGCATTATTTTTCGTGTTATTTTCGTTATGCTTCAGAACACAACAACACTTAAAAAAGTATTCTCGTCAAAATTTTGTTTAATCTTATCTTATTTCATAAATAAAGCTGAATGTTTGTTTGTATGTTATGTATATATATTTGTTTGTTTATATGTTCCTTATACATATCTACACCGGTGGAGCAAATTTTGTACACGTGTTCTTTGCGAACAAGAAACAAATACCGGTTGGGTGAGACGCGTCTACCACCCCCAGGAGCATGGGTGGACGGGGGTGGAAATATTCAAACATATTAAAACAGCCGAAATTTGAGTCACATAAATATTTTTAGGGGTCAAAGAGATTGATCATGTTTTTACCGATATTATCTCAGTATAATTTCAACCCCTTACAACACGGGAAAGAGGCACCGTTAGGGGTGGAGGTGGACGAGTTCAACCCACTTTGAAATGGGAGGAGAACACATGTAGGGACTAGGGTCGAGTAGCGTTACATAAAATAACGCAAAAGCTTCCTAGATTGGAGTCTAATCGGGGGTTATGGATAAATGACATCTCGGACAACGCCGGGCACTCAGCTAGTAATCAAATAAAATACTAATGTGTATTCTATATAATCTCAGGCGTTTACTGAAGTTTGTATAGAGAAATATAATTTCTCACTACGATCACTCCGCACCCTGACGTTTCTGTTCTGATGTTTGCAGAGAGAGCGTGGAGTGGGCCCAGAGGCAGCTCACCCTGGCAGAGGAGGCGGACTCGCCGAACCTGCGTGCCGAGGCGTACCTGAACCTAGCGCGGGCTCACGAGCGTTTGGGCGCTCTGGAGCGGGCGCTGGCCTACGCCAGACACTCCCTCTACAACGAGTGTGACCAGTGCCGCACGGCTGGACACGTGCACCTTACCGTTGGCTCCGTCTATCTGGAGCTCGCGGGCTTCTGCAAAGCGCTGGACTCCTTCCAGAGAGCGCACACCATCGCGCAAGCCATTCAGGATCCCGCACTCGAGTTACAGGTGACTAATTTTCAGTTTTTCTAGACAGGCTACATTATGGTAATCCACGTGGTGGCAACTCCCCTCTGATACCGCAGGAAGGGAATTACAACCATGCATTAGGGAGAGCAAGGCAGCCCCGGGCTATATTTTAAGGATCCTATCCGTCATTTGCCTAAAAGTGATGCAGCGAAAACTCTAGAAAACCTGCATCAAGTAGGTGTAGCACTTGGTACTTGCCCAACACCCTTCCTCGTCTGGAGTTGGGTTGCTGTGCGGACGATACATTCCCTTATCCGTGCCTCGATCAGTTTAGAAGTATCTGGCGGACTATTCCAATAGGAATAGCGGACAACTCTTACCGTAAGTGCAAGATCTGCGATCTCGGAACATACACCTCTCAAATCTGACTGAGGTGCGGCGGCTTATGGGAACCTTATTTTGAAAAGCAGAGAGAGAAGAAGGCAGCACCCTCTCCTAATAAGTTTTCGATATGGTGGCAAGTTGTATTGTTAAAAAAATAGTGTACAACTTATTCGTATGGTACGAAAGACATGACATAATCATGCACACTACTTTACAACTACACACCGTTTACTATCCTTTTACGACACCATTTCTGTTCATGCGTCGGAAAAAAGTCTTTCAGAAAGGAAATGAATTGAGAATAAGATAAAAATTGGTGCACTCATATCAGGACAGTGAACCCACTATAAACTTTCGGCAAGGCGTGGCGAGATAAATAGAGCTCATGAGAGTACATGGTTACATAGCCCAACATCCTAGTGCACAATACGGTTATGTGACGTCGCATCAGGAAGACCTATGCGTTACTCCCTCAGATATAGCATTTTACCTTGCTTCAAACTAATTACGTTGCCTTACCTCACCTCGTCAACGCTCGGGTCGGAGACGGTTTTTCGAGTCAGAGGGACACAAGGCGAGGCCCCACGAGTGTTCCTTGTACACGCTCGGCCTTGCTCGCTGTGTTTATAAGTTACTTTGTTCTTATGAACGTAATTATTTTTTTTATTTATGTGACATTATTGGAGGAGAGGGATGAGGAAGCCTGTGAGAGAGTATTCTCTCGCATGTGACCTTGCCTAGAGAGCTCTGGAGAAGACTACCCTTGGTGATGCCTTTTCCTCTCTCTGATTTTTTGAACTAAGGTTCCCACAAGCCAAGGCACCTCTGCCTGTTTTGAGAGGTGTATGTTCCGTGGTCGCAGACCTTGATACGGTAAGAATTTTCCGCTATTCCCATTCGAATACACGGCCAGCTGCCTCCTAAACTGGTCGAGGCAGGGAGAAGGGAAACCTCTCTTCCACCATCGGAAGGACGTGGGGCAAGTACCTGCTGTCTGACCTACCTATGCTATTAAAAGAGACTTGCCACCATGTGGATTGTCCTCATGTAGCATGCCTGTTACTCTAATAAAAAACGTTTCTGTAATTTAGAAAGTGGTTGGATGAAATTTTATAATGGATGAAAGCAATGAATGTACTACTGAATTTTTGGAAGCACACCAAAATGAATCCTTCCTACCAAAATGACGCATTCGGGGACAAGATAAATTAAAAAATGAAGCATAATACAAACCTTGTTGTAGAACGATTAACTGATGTCATCCACCAACTTCTGGGCGTCAAAGCAGAGGCGACTGGTGTATATGTGTTCACGAGCTTCAGCTCATATATTAATTTAGGAAAAATTAATTTTTCTTAATTTTAAGTATCTTTATCATAATTGTGTTTTAACAACGCGAATTTTTGCTTTGATATCTTAGACTTTAAGCTACCCGCGCTGTAATCATAACGTGCTTTGAGCCCAATGGATAAGAATAAAAAATGTTCAAGATACTCTTCCATGGAGGCAATCACTTTTTTCTACACAAATTTGACCGGAATAACAAAAACGTCTAAAATCCGATGAATTTGCCGATTTCGCAATTCAAGTGATGTTCATTGCTAAGAAGAAAGATTGTCGCTTTACGCGCCAATCCAGATCTGTGTATAATTAATCTAACGGCTACACTAGAAGTGTCACGTTACTGTTCACCGTTTGTACGCATAGTCAATAAATTCCAAAATATTGTGGTTATTATCTACTTAGTCACAAGTGCTGACATCTTCCGAGCACCTTCAGCAGCTTATAATGAAGTCTGTTTTTTGGAGGTAAGTAGTGGTGTATCTTTTTTATTCTGTATAAAAATTATAATGGTTTTTAAGTCAAACACTAACATATTTCTGCTGTCCTGTTCTATTATCAAATGTCGGCACACCAGAACTTTCTCCATTAATTTAACACACAATATATTTATAAAAACTGGTTTCGCGAATTTTTTATTTGACCTTCTGTTTTTTGAATCATTGCTCTAATAGTTATTCCAATTGTCGTTAATATATATTTTTAATTGATTTATGGTCGCGTCAACCTTTTGGTTATTGGCAACCCTCTAAAAGTATTTACATAATTAAGTTACAGCAGGTTAGAAAATTTCCAATTGCGAACAACGTTTGAAATAGCGGATGTCAGTTTTGCGTCGGAGACGAACTCCAGGAGGCTCTTGATCGCCGTGGTGTGTATGCAGAAGTCTTCTCCAGAGAACTCGGCTAAAGTCCTCCTGCGTATATCCTCATATTTTGTGCATTCAACTAGAATATGCTGGATGGTGAGGGCTTGGTCACGTACATCACAGGTGGGCTGACCTGTTCTGGAAAAAAGATATTCGTGAGTGAGTTTGGTGTGCAAAGTTCTAATTCTGGAGACTATTATTTGTTGTTTTCTTGAGATGTTGTTGAGGTGGCACAGATCTGCTGATGTTTGCAGGTTCTGATGGAAGAAGCCGTTATTTCCTCCTCTCCTCGTGTCCTGCCAGCTTCCCTCCACTTTTCCTGTACAGTCATTTAGAATGTCCGAGGTTGTACAGGTTGGGGCTTCATACAATGGTAGAACTTATTGTGTAGTGGCCGCCAGTGCGTCCACCTCTTCGTTTTCCCTGCGATGCCCGCATGAGCCGGGATCCAGACAAGCTTCACGGATTTCCCTCGCAAACTGCAGAGATGTAGGTTAGCTCTGATGGCGTTGATGGTGCCATTCCTTACTTTAGGGTCTCGAAGGGTTTTAGTGATTGCAAAGAGTCTGTTAGGATTCCTTACACAAAAGAGGTTTCATGAGGCTTTGCATTGGGTTTCCACCCCGATGGGAATACAGTGCAGAAACTTTAACGAGCTCGAATGTCCATTCCATGTTATTTGAGCCTTTATATACACTGTGTATATTAGAATGAGGGAAATCTAGGACTCAAACCTTGCAATCGCTCACACTTTTGGACGCATTGAAACAGATCCATAACTAATGAGGTGAAACAGGGTATTTCATATTCCGTTAAATTTATGTCTGTTCAATAAATATCCCCTTTCCCAGAAGGACCGTACATACTCAAGAATCTGATTCTTCGAGACACATTTGTAGGAAGACAACACATGTTCTAGTACAAAAATGGGAAAGTAGCATACTACAGATGTCGCTCGTTTATTCAGTACCAACTGAATGGTCCGCTAGAATGGACAGGAAAGTATAAATAGTGTGTAATCGGCTCTATAATCTCAATAGAGTAACCCGACAACTTGGATGACGGATTGGAGTTCAATTACTCAAGATCAAATGAAGATATAAAGAAAATAATATTTTTTTTAAGTTAAGGAGCGAAGGTATAGTAGGTTAACTTGTGTGACTACCCCAAGCGAGTAGCGAGGGACAACTTAATATCCTGTCTCCCTGGAACGCGCACAGCGCTCATCCATCCTCAATAGTCTAGGTAGTGTCCGACAGATGGTCTGAATTTTAGGAGGCTGATATATGAGAAGTGTTTGTTGAGCTGCGTGCCCTCACTCATTGCACTACAGACAAAGCACAAGAAGGTCTGCACCTTAAGTCCTCCATTCCCGGAGTATCAGCAAATTCCTCAGGGTGCTTCCTGTCGCGCTTGTATCCTGTTGGGCTTGTGATAGTAATTATGACACATTGTGACATGACAGAAAGTTCAGCAACGTTGGCTGTAGTATGTTGCTGATGTTGAACTCGTCGTAACTGTTTCTCAATTACTCGATCGTGCAGATCATCAATCCAATATACTGGAGACTGTAATCACAGGAATATAGTTGAGAAATATTATTGATGAATATAAAGTGAATATCTGCATGAGTATGCCAATAAATACATACCACTGTGAACAAAATGTAAGGTGAATTTATTTATAAAATATAAATTCTTTATTTATTCTTCCAAATCAATTTTATCCCCTTCAAAGTAATCCCCGTCCGATAAAACGCACTTTTTCGAACGCTTTTTCCAGTCCTCGAAACAGTCGGAATAGTCTTTTTCCGGTATAGCCTTCAAGACCTTCTTCGATTCGGTTTTTATCTCCTCAATCGTGTCAAAACGGCGTCCCCGCATTGGCCTTCTGAGTTTGCTGAATAGCCAGAAGTCGCACGGAGCCAAATCAGGCGAATATGTTGCTTGCGGAACGATATGAGTCAATATTTTGACAAAAAAAGTCGCGAAAAACCAATGCAGTGTGACATGGTGCATTATCGTGATGAAGAAATCAAGAGTTGTTCGTCCATAATTCCGGACGTTTCAGACGAATAGCTTCACGCAAACGACGCATAACGCTCAAATAATATTCTTTGTTGACAGTTTGGCCCGGCGGAAGGAATTCATAGTGCAACACACGACGATAATCAAAGAAAACTGTCAACATGACCTTGAATTTTGATCGACTTTGCCATGGTCTTTTCGGTCTTGCTTCACCTTTTGCACGATATTCGCTGGATTGGACGGTGGTTTCAGGGTCGTATGCGTAAATCCAAGTCTCGTCTACAGTAATGATTCATTTCAAGTGGTCGTGATAGTCAGACAGCAAAGTTTCACACACATCAACGAGACGCTTTTTTTCCAAAAAATTGAGCGATTTTGGCATCAATCGAGACTTGACGCGTTGAGACACAAAACATTCTTCAAAATGGTTTGGGCTGAGCCAAATGATATTCCAAAACTATCAGCGAGATCTCTAATTGTCCATCGACGATTTTCAAGCACCAAATCTTTGATGTTTTGGACGTGGCCTTTTTCGGTAGACGTTGATGGTCGTCCAGAGCGCGGTTCTTCTTCAACGCGTTCTCGGCCGTCTTTGAACTCGTTGTACCACTTATAAACGTTTTTTTGTGCGATAGTTTGATCACAAAAGGCCTTCCGCAACATTTTCAACGTGTCCGCACAAGAATATTCGTTCCGCAAACAAAATTTGATGCAAGTTCTTTGTTCAACAAAATCACCCATTGTAAAAATCGAAAAATTCAGTTTTGGTTGTTTACAAAAACAAGTGTAACTCGGAAATAATTAAACCTTTAACAAACAGACACTTGGCAAATATTATAGACAGTCCTACCAACCTAAGAAAAAAATTTACCTGCCTTCCCTTCCTGGGAATTTTAAATGACAATTTCACCTTACTTTTTGATCACAGTGGTATATGCCAGTTCACTATGAAACATAGTATCTTTTTCTCCCGAATATGACTTACTGTGCAAGAAGCTAACGAAGAAGATGGAACTTTTCTGTTTAATATGGACGGTTTTTCGCTGTGACAGGTGTACGTGGGTCTGTCGGAGCTGTTCGGGAGGTTGCGAGATGCGGACAAGAGCGCCCGCTACGCCGCAAAGGCGTACGACCTGTCCCGGTCCCTGCAGCTGGGCGACCTCAACTCCCGTCACCACAGAGCCGCGCTGCTGCAGATGGCCTCGGCGCTCCGGAAGCAGGGCGAGCTCGGCGACGCACACGATTACTGCTCCGTAAGTACGCGTTATGGCGAAAGAACTTGCTTGTGTACTTTATCTGACTATTAAAAAAGGGTGTATATATGTTTGTATGCATGTATGTACGACATTCTGTATACAGATTTAAACACGTGGACAGATTGTAACATATATTTAAAAAACGAGAAAAAATACTGGTGGGGTTGAGAAACCTCTAGCATAAACGTGGAAAGAATTATAATTAAAAATTGTGGTAATTGTGTGTCACTGTCACGCGCGAGCGAGACGTTACTGCTCAATTCAAAAAGTTCATGTTAATAATGAAATACATATGGAATATTTTGAATGAATAAAAATTCTAATTATATCCAGGTAACATCTAATAATAAAAAAGACAATCCGATCTGTGTAATTAATATTCGTTTCCTTTAAATAACTTACCTTTTAAATAGCTGACATGGATCTATTTTCGGCTTTTGCCCAATTATATCTTGCAATACGCACTGGAAGTGACATAGATGGAGTATATGAAAGTATTCGTAAAGAAATACGGAGGAATGTTCGTTGATTTAACATTATGCTACCAACAGCATATAACAGAATCCACGATGCGTATCTTGACTCCTTTAAGTTATCTGGAGTATTCGACCCAAAAACGCACCGGGAGTATTTTGCACACTTAATGTATCGGGTATATTCTTTACTAAAAAAAACTGTACACCCCGACTGTGTTGGTGGTATAGAAATTTTAAAACATGCTAAAACGGCCGATATTTGCGACGAATAAACGTTTGACATTGATAGTTTTTGTCACGATATTTTTTGTGTAAACTTTTAATCCCTTTCGACATGGGAGAGGAGTACCATTAGAGGATGGCATGAACGGGGTTGTAAATTTCCAAACGTGCTAAAACGGCCGATATTTGCGTCAGATAAATATTATACGGAGTCAATGAAGTTGATAGTGTTTCTCCCGAAGTTGTTTCTACCCCTTTCTATTTTGGAGGGGAACACCATTAGGGGTAACGTTGGAGGGACGTTACATTAAAATAACGGGAAAACAAAATAGATTGAAGTCGAATATGAGGTTATGGGTGTCGCTGAGTTTAATTATGACAGCCCGGGCAACGGCGGGCACCCAGCTGGTTGTTAATATACGCAAGTTGTCGTGAAAAACTAATAACGCTAACACGTTTTCTATTTTATTAAAGTGATCAATACGCAGTTTATTATTACTATTGCATTCCAAACACTGCGCATTTTCTTGATAGAACAGCACTTTCTTGTGCGCCAATTTTGGTCGTTTATCAATCACCACCCATTTAAAACGTCCCACCAGAGCTGCATAATAGAGCACAGTTATGGTTATGCCATTTTCCAATATATCTATTAATATTATACGGTGAGAATCCCAATAAACACCTTTACAGCTGACAGAACGGTCTTCGCCTTTTTGGGTGAAGTTTCCATTGTTTTGATTGTTTTTTGGTCTCTGGAGTGTAGTGATGGATCCAGGTTTCATCGACGGTTACGAATCTGCGAAAAATGTCTTGTGGTTTACACCTAAAATTGTTAGATTCTGCGTAGAAATGATTTTCCGGATTCGTCTTTGCTCCAATGTCAACAGTCGAGGCACTCATCGCGCCAAGCTTTTTCATGGAGGGTGAAATGCATTCGTTCAGTTGATAAACCTACGGCATCAGCTACCTCACATATTTTAGTCTACGATCTTCCATTACGATATTCTGATCTTTTTCGATTATTTCCTGAGTGGTGACCTCAATTGAGCGGCCGGAGCGAGTTTCTTCTTCTATGCATCTGTGATCTCGTTTAAACTCATTAATCCAGAAGTAAGTGATCTTCAATGGGTACAGAGTTCCCATGAACCTTATTCAATTCGGTTTTGATTTGTGCAGCTGTCAAACCCTTCAAATTAAAGTGTTTAATGACAGCACGAAATTCGTTGTTTTTCTTTCCCATTGCTTCCGCCTGACTACACATCTAACACTCCAGAAGGCTGCCAAAAATAAACTACGACTGGCATATGTTTAAGATTTCTACAGATATCTTTGTAAGGGACGTGTTTACCAACAGTGGCGCGAAAATGAAAAGTTTCCCCATCTTTCATAAAAATTTACATACTTATCGAACAACCCTCGTACTATTATAAAAAAGTTTGTGTACAATGCCACATATCGACGTGTATCTTCATCTTCGTCACTATTATCGGGCGTCATTGACCTCCAGAATATCTGCACTGACGAACATATAGTATTATCAGAGCTTCGTAGACTTACGTCACCTGTAAACTTGTTCAACATACTCGTACGAGACGAAAACATAAACCAATGATGCATATGACTATTCTTCACGTAGATGGCCTCTAGCTTCAGATCAAATATGTGAAATAGATGTCTGTTAGAACTTCTGACTTCATGGCGTTGTTTGTGGTGGCCACAAGGGCTGTTGTAAACTCAAGTATCGAGCGTAGCTCTTGCCTTTGTTTCCCTTTAATAATGGAAATTACTTGCCTAATTGTAATGTTCAGGCCCAGGCGTGCCCTAAATTTAATCTAATACATTAATCCTAATTTATATTAAGTATACTATGACCTAAAACCTAGTAGTTCTATTTCTAAGGATGCTATCGCTAGTCGAAAGTATTCTAATATTATCAAATTTTGATGCACTAGCCCTATCGAAAAAGATTTTATTCCTAACCGCCAAATATTTCCTAACCGTATCTAACCCTAGCATATTGTGTATATCTACCATTCTAGTATATCTAGGTTCACTAGTGATTATCCTAATGTACCTATTTTGCACTGCCTGAGCCTGATCATTGCTGGATTTGACTGCTACACCCCAGATCTAGCTACCTTACATAAGTTCAGGACATACCATTGTCTTGTAAAGCATGAGCTTAGTTTTTAGGCTAAGACCGCGGCTTTTAAACAACGGGAACAAGCTTCTTATTCCTAGATAGCATTTCGCTTTGGTCTGTTTGATATGCTCCCCAAAGGTCAGTCGCTTGTCCAGCCTTAGTCCTAAGTACTTTACAGCCTTTGTCCGTTGGACTTTGCGAAATAGGCTGCATCATCCGCAGACAACGCTAATTCGGATTCCGGACACTTTGGGACCTCATTAATGTAGATATTGAACAGAGTAGGGCCAAGGCAGTTGAATTTCGGGACCCCACTCTGTATGTTCCTAGTAGGACTGGCCTGTCCGTTCATCCTATCAAGCAGTTGATTTATTTCAGACCATTCAATGTTACACAATCAAAATAGATCCGACTGAGCTGTGCCAATTCTCATCGCATAGCAAACCATCTGTGACAGCACGTTTCAATCACGTACTCAAGTTGTATTGATGAGGTTTGCAGTAGCGAAGAAGATACAACGCAGCCCTGACATGCCGTTCGACGTACCATTGCTGAAATAATTACCCAGCCCGATGTAGAGACTACTGGTCACTTTGCGAAAAAAAACGGTAAGAGAAAAAATTCTTAAACATTGGCCATGGTGCTTCTGTTTAGATTTTGACTCCTAACGTCCTGTTTGCATTTAGAAATTCCGCATCCGTTTAGAAGCAGATGTAAATTCAGTTGATCATACATTGTAATCATGGTCGTCAACATACTTATACAAACTGTTTCTTTTATTTTCGGGTACGTTCTGAAAGTCCTGTACTACATTTTGAAGACAAATAATTTCTTACTGTGCCGAGAATCATACCTCGGCAACTTATCAGGACTCACTGACTCGCCCGGAAACGCATATTTGATGTTGGGTGTACTTCGTGAAAACTCTCGGACTGTCCTTTACACTGCAACATGTTTGACATTAGCTCTGTGAACAATCCTCGTATTCAATGTTTATGACAGTTATTTCGTGTTTCGTGACATACGAGATTATTCCACAACTAAAATCAATTAACAGTTAACATACCGTGGCCATAAATACATATACCAGTAATCCACAGTGTTCACAAACCGTGATCCCGATTCAGCTGTATTTAACACATGAGCTCAAACTGGCGCTCTGACTGACTAAGGAATATAAAATATTAAAAATATTTTTATTTTAGTCTGTATATAATATTTTATTACACATTTTTACGACGTTTCATTACGTTTTTGTACTTTCATCAGGTTTTAATAAACTTTTTATGTTACTACCGTAGTAAAGTCGATAAAGTGTTAAATAAAATATTTTAAATTGTCTAAAATATCGTTTAAACTGGAACAAATCGTGCAGGAATATTTGTTAGTTTTCAAAACAAACCTGTAATGACGCATATAGTTTTCATAAAATAACGCAGAAAGAATGAGATGAAGGTCAAGACGCAGTAACAACACTGTCTACCCCGTCCACTACGGATATTTATTGTTCTTGGACGGGTGTTTGCGACACAAAATGTTGAAACATTGGTTGCCTACACGCTGAGTAAATTTATTTCGATTAGAATTGTCGCAGTTCGAGACAGCTCCAGAAGATTTACTGAGGGCTATTGATATATATTGGACTCGCGGAGGAGGAAGCAAATATTCTTTAGTCTGTTTTGTAGCAGTTTACTTGGTCGTTTTGAGTTAATAGGAAGAGGAAGTTTTAATCGACAATATAAGATTATTAGGAACAGGAAGTTTTATCGATATTATAAGAGTAATGCTTACGACATATAATATAATTCTTCGTTCGTTTGTTGTTATTCTGATTACGAAGTCTTTTATCGAAGAAGAAGCTGTAGTGGCCACTATGCGTAATAGGGACTGAAAGAGGGGATGCGAAAAGGTAAAGCAAGGTAGCTAGGGGTTAATTAGAACCCCTGGCTGTAGTTTTAAGGCTCCTACCCGGCAATTCGGCTAAAAGTGATGCAGGGAAAACCCAAAGAAATCCTGCATCAGGTAGGTCGGACATTTAATACTCGTCCCACGCCCTTCCAGTAGAGGGGTTGTTATAACAGTTGTGCACTTGCGATAGAGATATGTTTAAGCGGAAACTTTGGCGATGCGGCAGTTATAGAAGCTGACAGCAGTGAGCATTGACCACCAAAATTATTTTTAGACATTCAAATCAACATAGAAATTTTTAAATATGTGCCATTTCATGCCAATTTTCTGTCCACAAAATAAATATTCTTAAGCATTATAATATATTTTAATAATAATTTTGTACACTAATCTTAATATAAATTATAAAATAACTCAGTTTTACTAAATACTCAGTAAAACAAAAATAACCCTTATGAACCGATGATTGATTACTATCGTAGAAGGGATGGACATTCATCAAACAAGTTTATGTAAAAAAAATTATTACAAGTTAGTGTGATTGTTGCACATAACATCGACGCTGCGCTATTGCACTGTAGAGGAATTATTCGGTCGAACATATTACTTCTGTCTTATCTAGTTCGCCAGCGCACTCAGCAGCAGTCTCAATGGCGAAAGTGTATGAGTTGGGATTCGAATTGGTATTTCATTCAATATATTCACCATACCTAGCACCAAGTGACTTCTTCTTTTTCCCTAACTTGAAAATTTGGTTTGGTGGGAAGAAATTATAATCGATTGAGGAAGTGATCGAGGCCGTGTCGGAGCATTTTGCAGAGTTTGACAAAATCTATATTTTTCATGGATTGAAAGAATTTGAAACTCGCTGGGCCAAGTGAATAGCAAAGAAAGGATCCTATGTTGAGAAAAAATGAAGTTTTTTTAAAAAGTAATTATTTTTGTTAACGTTTTGGAGACTTATAAAACTACCCTCGTATATGGTCGTGTCAGCTAACAAGTTATTGGCGACTCTCTATTGGGGATTGCAGTAATGGATCGCAGAATATGTTAATGCTTCTTCTCCCAGTGCATGGGCTACGAGTTCATATTGTGGTTGTCAGCTGAGCATTGGAGAAGATTGCGAGGAGACTCATGATCGCCGTGGCGTCTGAGCAGAAGTCTTCTCGTGTGCATTTGGCTATGGCCTTCCTGTGTATAGCCTTATACCTTGTACATTCGAATATAATATGTTGAATGGTGAGGAGTTGATCTCACACCTCTCAGGCATCATGAATGATATGAGTGTGTTATGATCTAATCTTGTAAACTATTATTTTCGCCTATTGAGTTATGTGGCACAGCTCTGATGAAGATTCAAGATATGATAAAATAAACCGTTATTGAGTTATCTCCTTGATTCCTGGCAGCTATCCTCCAGTTTTCCTATGAATTGTATTAGGATGTGCAGCTTGAAGTGTCGTAGAACGTTGGAACTTCATGTGTAGCCATTGCGTCCGCCACCTTGTTCCCTGCGATGGCCGCATGAGCCGGTATTCACACCAGTTTTACTGATTTTTCCTGCGATCTGCAGTCAAATAGGTTCTCTGGTAGAGTTTATTATGCCGGTATCCAAAGGTTCTCAACGTTGTCACTATGTCCAATAGAAATAGTTTACACACAGGTCGTAGATCATTTCGTGTAGTGTTGAGCTTGTTAATCGTTGGGTTGTGCCATACAACCCCTACGTCTGACAACGTTCATTTGCATACATCTTATAGCTTTTCTGCCGAGATTTTTTTCTTTGGTAACAATATATGTTCTGTTTTCGGCTAAACTGATCTAGCGAGGGATCCGCGGAAAATAACCGTAGCTAAACAAAATTAGGCCAACAGTCATAAATGTCTTCAGTTTATGATTTATTTAAAAAATGTACGGTCGCGTCAACTAGTTGGTTATTGACAACACTTTAATAGTGTTTACATAGTTACATTACAGTGAGTTTGAAATTTATAATTGTGATCATAGTTTCATACTGCGGCTGTTAGTTTTGCGTCGGAGACGAACTCGAGGAGACTCTTGACCGCCGTGGTGTGTATGCAGAAGTCTTCTCCTGAGAATTCGGTTATGGTCCTCCTGCGTATATGCTCGTGCATTCGAATAAAATATGTTGGATGGTGAGGGCTCGATCACGTACATCACATGTGAGCTGATCTGTTCTAGAAAAAATATATTCATGTGTGAGTTTGGTGTGCGAAGTTCTAATCCTGGAAACTATTGCTTTCTTGAGATGTTGTTGAGGTGGCACAGATCTTCTGATGTTTGTAGGTTTTGATGGAAGAAACCGTTATTTCCTCTTCTCCTCGTGTCCTGCCAGCTGTCCTGCACTTTTTCTATACATTCATTTAGGATGTCCGAGGCTGTACAGGTTGGGCCTTCGTAGAAAGTTAAAGCTTCTTGTACCGTAATAAAAGTACATACTATCAAGAATCATTGACAGAAGCAGTGACAAGAAGAATCATGTATAGAAATTTATTATTTTCTAGGTGAGTGCCCGTAGTTTCCCGCGTATTTATTCAAATTAACAAGGAGAACGAATTGATTCGACTCGAACCTCTTGGTAACATTTCATTTAATCAGCATCAATAGCACCAACGTTTAGAACAGTTACCCATTCCCTTCCCCGACCTAACCCTTCAGCATCTAACTTCAAATAAACCAAATTGATGGCTGACAGAATTTGGAAATTCTCCTATTAAATAAAATAAAAATGTCTAAAAATAACGGCGAATTAAAACAGTAAAAAATACTTGCTAACTTAATAAAGTCTAAAACTACTCCCGGTACTTTAAAGGAATAGATAAATACAACATATAACTAAATAGAGACCAAAGTATAACCGATACGCTTAGAAAATAAAAACTTTACCCTAAAATAAGAGGGTCAAAACTACACCGGGTAACTTTTTTTCAACCACGACCACCTTCATGATGTGTAACATACAATTTCAGTAATCACTATGGTTAATGCGATAGTGAAACTCAGCGACTCCTATAACCCCGGAATCAACACTAATATTGGTCTTTTTTCATTACTATTTATGTAAACCCCGTCCACCATCACCTGTTCGATAAGGGTGCTTCCCTCCCTTGCCTTTTGTAGTTGAAATAGACACTTAAAAATTCTAAAATGACACAGTCAAATTAAGCGACACCGAAAACGTTTTATTCGACGCTAATAATAGCCGTTTTGGAATATTTTTAAATTCCACCCTCTCCTCCCCTACCCCTAGAGGCGGTAGGTGTGTCGTAAGCCCTCAGCTTTACGTGTATAAAGTTTTTTAGAAATTTGTCTACACATTTTAGATTGAAAACGTAAATTTGTTTCACCTACTTGTACCATTATGATAAATGTACGAATTAAACTGGGTGACTTCCATAACCCCAAATTCAACACCAGTCTCCGTTGTTTACTTATTAATTTTATGTAACGGCCTTTCACCCTCATATTCCGCACCTTCACACTTAGGGACTAAACTACAACATAACTGACGTAGTGAATGTCAGAATTAAACTCATTGACTTCTATAACCCTTGATTTTCCAACAATATCGCGTTATTTTTATGTAACTCTCCTACGCCCCTCCCTAACTGGTGTTTTAAAGGGTTGAAATTATACACTAAAAACATCTGGATAGAAACTATCAATCACATAGACCCCGAAAAGTAATCAATGGACGCTAATATTGACCGTTTTATCATGTTTCTAAATTTCAGCCCCGTGCTAACGCTTCGAAAGACCGATAGAAACCGATGCGGGGGTGAGCAAAACACACCAATATTTCATCTCAATCGGATGATTTTAGGAGCGCATAGGGGACACATAGACACACACACCACAGACAGACATTCAGTTTTATATATAAAGCGGTTAAGAAGCTCTATAAATGACGTTTTGGTTCGTCCCATTATATAATTTACAAAATATTTATTTTATTACAAATATAATTCAGTCAAATCATTAAACGAATACAAAGAATGTCTAAATACGTTTATACTGACACGTAAGAGTAAGAATGCCCAATTTTTCAATAAATCATCTGCACCTTAAACATCCCTGCCTTTAAAAATACAATAGTTTTTCTTTTCCTGAAAATTATCAAGAAATTTATGACAAATGACAATTAGAAGTACAAGTACGCAAATGTTCATATCTCTGCACTTTTACATTATTGCAAAAGCTTAAAATATTAGCAAGTATGTTCCTCTAAATTATGAAATGCAAACTTCACGTTTCATAATTTAATTATTAGTGTTACAGAATTAATATAATATAGTTTACAGAATTAATATAATATAGTTTGTTTCAAATGCACAAAAGGTGCAGAATCATTTCAAAATCCAATTTAGCATTGTCCACTTTTTCTGATGCTTATGTTAATTTTGTATAAATGTGTACCTTAGTGTATGTTTGATCCACTCTGATTGGGAGTATGTAAATATATAACAATATATTTACTATTATTACAGTACGTATCCATGCGTTGCTTTCACCTGTTTTAAGTTGATGGTTTGAAGTATATTCTGAATAGAATCGGGCTTGATACCCCTTCCCCCCCTTCGTTCCCTCCACACACCAACAGTGCAGATGTTTTGATGAATCCCACTTGCCCCGAAAGTGCGGACAGCTGTCAGTGAAACCTGATCCCATACAGATGCTGCAACGTCAATCTCATTTCAAGTTTGCGTCGAGTCTGCCTATCAGGTTCAGGTTTACACCACGTTCTCCCCACTTTAAAGACAACGTTGAATCACACGAACAAAATCGTTAGAAAGACACTCTAGAAGCGTTGAATTACTGTAACGATTTGCGTCTTTCTGTAAATCTTTTGTGATTGCTAATAAGGTTTATTTATTAATAAGATTTCCACAAAAAGTTTACTATGGTAATAATAAACGAATATATAAATTGAGTCCATGCTAATAACTCATTTAAAAGTAAATATATCAAATTATTTGTCTGCTTTGACCAAAAGTAATCCGCACATGTATAACGGTTCCCATGCCTTATACGATACACACAATACGCTCATGAAGTAATGGAATGAAGTGCAATACAAAATTACTTATTCAGAGCTATTCGTTTCCACCTGGCATTCGTCTTCATACGGCTATAGCTTCTGCACTATATAAATTAATAAAAACTCCCAAGTCCTTTAAACTAAGAAACTTAATTTAAAAATGTAATAATGTTGACAACAACAATAAGACGATATTCCATTGTTTCAGCGATATCATTTACTAGCTGTCGCGTGTAACCTCTGCGACGCGTTATCTAAACTTTGTTGCCAACAAGCGAATTCCGCTACAGCACTCCCTGCCCAGTAATAACGTCAGAACAGCAACCGACCTGAAATATAATAAAACAATAGACAAAATGAAACAAGATCAACCTCGTAACATAAAACGGACACGCTTGCGCTGACTCTGATTGGTCTTGTGTGACAAAATAGATCGAGGAGCGTCACGATACTCTTGTCAGCACAGTTTGCACAGAGTGCAACTCAGTCTCTGAAGTAAAAAAATGCCGGCTCCAGCCTGTTCACATGCACCGTGGTGTGTCTTCCTTTAATGTCCACGAGGAAATCGTGATCCGAAATGTGACAACGAATTATCGGTTAAGGACCAGAATAGGGAAAACCCAATGCGCACCGGATCTTTTCTCTGACGAACACGAATTTAGCGTTGGCAAGATCAGGATGAACGAAACAGCGCTTATTACCATGACATGACGTAGGGACAGATATCATTGTTCCCATCAATTCTCGCAATCTACTGACGAATACTAAAGTATCAAACGGAAGATTATTTGCAGTAAAATATTCGCTTGGTGGACGCAGTGTAGTACCATACAATAATTCCGCTGGACAGCTTCCTTCAGAGCCATGCGTAAGTTCAACAACCCCACTGGATGTACCAATCTTGCTGCGCGTGACACATCAGAGCTGCCTTTAATGTTCGATGCCAATGTTCGAG
This sequence comes from Zhengitettix transpicula, assembly GCA_037074705.1. Classification (NCBI taxonomy): domain Eukaryota; kingdom Metazoa; phylum Arthropoda; class Insecta; order Orthoptera; family Tetrigidae; genus Zhengitettix; species Zhengitettix transpicula. The sequence continues at coordinate 177,702,553 of CM073591.1, read as the reverse complement.
AAGTCCATTAGCTTCAGGATGATAAGGTGAAGAGCGATTTCTGCCACAACCCACTAAATTAGCTACGGCGTTAAATATGACGGTTTGGAATTGTGTTCCTTGATCTGTTGTAACAAACACAGGTGCTCCAAATCTAGACACCCAGCCAGAAAAAATGCATCGACAACAGATTCATCTGTGTTATCAGTTAAAGGAATAGCTTCAGGCCAACGCGTAAAACGATCAATTATTGTGAGTAAATAGCGAAAATTATTAACTGGAGAAAACGGTCCAATGATATTTAGATGTACATGTGAGAATCGTTGGTCTGGTGCAGGATAAGTTCCAGGGGGCGCTCTTGTAGGTCGAGTAACTTTGTTCTTTTGGCATGTCAGACACGTCCGAGCCCATCTGGCGATATCGTGCATCATTTTAGGGCAAACGTACTTACGTTGAATTATACGATTCATTACGCGACCACTGGAATGCGCAAGTTGGTGTAGTGAATCAAATATTCTCTTGTGCAATATTTGAGGAACGAAAGGGCGCATACTTCGCACCATGCTTCACGGTCTGAGTCTCCTAAAAGTAAAGGTTTTATCAATAAAGATGTTTTTCCTCTTTGCAAATCATTTAATTCTGCGTCATCCATTTGGGCTTCCGCAATCTCTTCACAGCTAACGCAACGAGGAAGTTGTATGCTCTCGAGGCGTGACAAAGTGTCTGCAAACACATTGTCTGAACCAGATATATGCACTATCTTCGTGGTAAATTGACTTATAAACTCTAATTTCGAATGCGTCGGGGCGACATCTGCTCTTTTTTTTGGTGAAATGCATACAGCAACGGTTTGTGGTCAGTCCTAATAATTCCTGACCCTCAATGAAATCACGAAAATGTTTTCTGAGTAGACTGCTTGAAGTTCCCGACCATAAGCACAGTATTTACGTTGAGCTGTTGTGAATTTCTTGCTGTAAAATCCGAGCGTCTGCCAGCGTCCCTCGTATAGTTGTTTCAAAACCGCGCTCATAGCATAATCGGAAGCGTCGGTATGCAACGTCGGGGTCACCACTTATATCAATAAAACTCTTAAGTCCGTTAAACTAAGAAATTTTATTTAAAAATGTAATAATTTTAACAACAATAATAATGTCGACACTCCAGTATTTCAGCGATATCATTAACTCGCTGTCGCGCGTAACCTCTGCGACTCATTATCTAAACTCTGTTTCCAACATGCGAATTCCGCTACACGACCTATGAAAAATGAGCATAAATGACGCAATATGGATATAATTATTGAAGAAATAAACAGAAAAAATAATTAATTTCAGAATAATAATTTTAATATTATTATATTTCATATTGCGTTAGATTCGGTTTCATAAAAATATAGTATGGTAGCTATTCTGATCGCTACAAATTTTTTGAAAGATTGCAACCCTATGAACAAAATTTAATAAGCATATGAATCGTACAAAGCAAATTATTCAAATCTGGAAATCAATTTTTTCCTGTTTTTAGTTCGGACCTTAATTATAACAGTTGAGAAACCTTAGAAGCAGAGTATTATGGAGAAAAAAATAGTTCTCTATGCGTCAGTGTTCTGTATAAGGAAAAACAACGGAACAGTGGATTACTGGTGTGCATTTTAAAGTGGATAGGTGGTTTTTGCGTAACACTGTATTGCATATCATTTTCGGCTCTATCACAAGGGATGGAGAAGATTTGAACAGAAATGAACACACGAATGTTCGTCAGGGAATCAAGAACTGTAACGATACCGCAGGAACCAATCCACATGTCAGTGATAAATCGTGCCAACACAATTGTTAGTACAACTTCTGAAGGTTTGTTATTGTCCGTCTCATGGATCGTGGAATGTATGACAAATATTTCACTCAATAACCTAAAAAGCTTAGTACACCAAACGCAAACACGTATACATGCTGTCTAAAAGACCAATTCACAGAACTGCATTTAAAGCTGCGCCGTGTAGCCGCTCTCATAGTTCAGGAGCTTGGCCACGTTTACTTTCATGTTATCGTGCAGTTACGCTAATTAGCAGCTTCAACGCTTATTTTACTTTGCACACGTCTGGTTTGCTTTTCGGAATCATTGTAGTGTATATTTACAACAAAAAGGAACACACGTGAGGAGCTGTTTTACATGCATTTTAGTATCTCCAAAAGCTTCATAAATATTCAACAACAATTTTGTGTTTTATTAAATGTACTTAAATCTATTAGTTTTTTTATTGCATATTTATTCTTAGACCTATTCGTTATTTCCGATTGTTAACTTCATTTCTGGTTAAACATTAGAAATGAGAGATGAAATGAATGTAGATACAGGCATCAGCAGAGCTATTTGTCCTTATGTTTTATTAATTTAGAAGTTAAAAGTAAATGAAACATTTACAATTTATATATATATATATATATATATATATATATTGCGTAATTAAAAGGAAATAATTGATTAATGAACAAAATTTGGACTCGTATTTCTGGCGGCATAAAAACACACGAGTTGTCTACAAGAATATGAGGCAATAATGCATGCTTGATGGGACTGTCGAAGTACATTGTAGGAGACGCAGAGCTCCAGTTTGTGGGAAGCAGTGCTCCAGAGTGTATGGCAGGAGACGGTAGAGAAATGACATAAATTTAGAAAGTGTGTGGCTGTGAATAGTCTAACAGCTATATTATCCGGAACTATCTACGGTTTTCGAGTCGATGAGCGAATAACTGCAACGATACAACGCCAACTATTATTTTCCCTGAGGCGGAATAGTTCGGAGTCCAGCTTACATTCATAAGTTAGATGTTTTTCTTCAATTATTGGGAGCCCCAGGTTATTTCATCCAGCAGATAACAAACTTTTGAGTGTGATAGTAGGATTTTGATAGAAGGAACAGCGAAGCAAGTGTAGTGAGTCAATTTGGCAAGCAAAAAGTGTTGACTATTAAATTCATTGTATAATGGCTTGTCTATAAAGTGTTAATAATTGTGTGTGTGTGTGAACTAGCCCATGGCCTTGGTACAAGAAAACATTAAGGTAAAACTGCACAACTTACTATTTATAAACCGCAAGTAAATTATCTTATCATCAGATTTCCGAGTTCAGATTTTAAATTTCATATCTCATATTTTGTATTGTCATGTTCTATTGATTGTTTGAATTAAGGCCTTGATAGCTTTGTGAATTTGATTGTTTAATAAGTATTCTTTATTGAAGGCCCGGTGATCGTCACTGAGATATAGCCGTGGTATTATTGTAAAGTATTAATATGTAATGTGATTTAAATAATTTGCTTTAATAAATTAATTTGTTTGTATATTTTAAATCTTGATTTTTTTAATTGAAACATCCGATCATTTTAATTGTTTTACTACAAAATTGGCATCGTCAACGTGTGGGTTTTCTTATTTAAATTTTAATTGTTTTGGTAATTATTTTATAGGTCGTCCGATTTTGCATTGTAATTATAAAATTATAATAACTACAAATTGGCACTCCAACGTGAAGTTAATTTTCCTTTGTATTTAATTAAATACTATTATATTAATTTGTCAAGAAATATTATTTTACGCCAACGTCGTAGCATTAAATGGGAAATAGTTTAAAATATTTCCGTAATAAACTGTGTCGAGAGAAATATTGCAATCGTTTAATAATAAGTACAACTATGTCGGGAAATATAGCATACAGCCAGTTATATTTTGACGCGAACTGAAATGTCGGATCTAAAGTTAACACAACAATTAATGACTCAGTGTTTGCCGCTTAGTGAAATTGAATGAAAATAGTGAAATTTCGTATTCCGACACCCTTAGTCATCTGGGTCTATATTTTTCCAATGTAAATAAAAAGAAAAAAATTGCATGATTGGGAGTCTATTTAAACGGAGAAACTTGGGTTTTATTTATTACTAGCTGAGTGCACGGCTTTGCCCGGGTTGTCATATATCCATATCACCCGATTTGACTCCAATCTCGGTTGCTTTTGCGTTATTTTTATGTAACGCTCCTCGACCCTTTCCCTAAATGTGCTCACCTTCAATGCTCAAACGGGTTGAAATTATACATAAACAACATCGATAGATATATTATCAGTCTAATTAATCATGCAAAATATTTATTAAGCGCAAATATTGTCAGTGTTTAAATGTTTCAAAATTTACATCCCCGCTCCTAGGAGTTTAATGGCAAGTTGAAGGTCATAATTAAACTCAGCGACGTCCATAACCCTGGATTTGACTTCAATCTCGGTTGTTTTTGCGTTGTAACGCCCATCCACCCCTCCCCTAAATGTTCTCCTTTCCTATTTTATAAGGGGTTGAAATTATGCACAGATAACATAAGGAGAACATTTTAATTTCTAGTGATCAAGATTAACCCTAAAATCAGTGGAGTTGTGGATTAGATTTAAAAAGCATAAAATTTCAGTAACACAAATTTTAGTAAATTGGCTGAAGATAGGCCATCTGGTGTTGACACAAGGTACTATTTCAGAATGATAACCGAAATGCTTCTATATTAAATATAGCATAACTGTTTACGCTAACCCCTCCATCCTATTCTTAGCTCTATGTACTTCAAAAGTTATGGATCAAATAAATTGAATTAAATTATCGTTGCGTTTAACTTTGTTTTAGCTTTGCTAATCTAATAAATAAAGGTTTTGTTTGTATGTTTGTGCCCCGTTGTAACGCGAAAACAACCGAGATTGGAGTGAAATCCAAGGTAATGGATTTCGCTGAGTTTATTTATGACTACCTGAGCAACGCCCGGGGAAGAGCGGGGCGAGAGAGGCTGGACCGATTTGGGCAGGGGTCGAAATTTTCAAACATGTTTACCGACCGATATTTGCGTCGAATAAATATATTTCCGGATCAATGTGATTCATAATATTTATGTATATGTTCTCTGTGATAATTTCAACCCCTTTCGGGCTTGGGAGGAGAACATCCTTAATGGTGGGGTGGAGTGGCATTACATAAAAATAACGCGAAAGTATCCGAGATTGGAGTAAAATCGGTGGTTATGGATATTTGACAACACGGACAACGCCAGGCACCCAGCTATTGTATAAATAAATAGCTATAACAGAAAAAAATAAATGTTAAAGTTACTTCTAAGTACCGCACAACGTTTCAGCAATCCTTACGGCTTTCGTCAGGTGGTTCAGAAAACACAAGATCGACACTGCGCACATCCCAGGTGTCGAACTCAAAAACTTTATGCGGAGTTTCGTTCTTACAGCTCTTACGGTTTCTGCATCACCTGACGAAAGCAACAAGGATTGCAGAAACGTTGTGTGGTATTTATACAGTACTTATTTTTGTGTGTTATTTGGCTATTTATTAATCTAACTAGTATCATTTTAACACAGACGTTTTATGTTTCATAATTTGAAAGCCAGCTATTTTTAATTTAATTCAAATATTCTACATTTTTAATTGCGCAAATGTTGTACTTTGAAATAATACAATATAAATGTGTGAACATTTCTGATCTGAGAATTATTATCACATTTTGAAAATTGTGGAATTATGCAACACTATATCCAAACCTATAACTTGATTTACATACCATGTCCATGAAAATGACATTAATGTTAGTTTGAAAACGAATGTGGCTGTAATACGAATGAAATCAGAAAACAATTTCGTACTGATTTTTACATTTTGATTGATAATGTAAACACGGTATGAAATTGTCTCCTTAAAAACAATAAATGGCTTATTTCAATAGGAAACTGAATTATAAATGACTAATTTTTTGCTTTATTTGAAAATTGTGATTAAATTATCACAATATCAGTATTTACACTAAATAAAGAAGGTGTTCTTTGATTATTCGCTCAACGAAATTGCCAAAGACACGTCACTTATCTGAGTATAATCTGTTAATATACTTGAGATTCAGTATCCTAAGTACATATCCGTGATTAAAATATTCTTAAAGATACGTTCAGGAAATTCATCATTTGCATTACGGGGCGAATACTTACACGCGTAATATATATATATATATATATATATATATATATATATATATATATATATATATATATATTGCTCATGTTTTCTATATAACAAAGTAGACCCAGAAGCAGATATTAAAATTCCAGTTCCTCTGAAGTGCCACCCTAGAGGTCACATTTATGAGAAGGAAGAACTCAAAATATTAACAACGGTATGAATAAATACTATAAAAACGATATGACAAGAAGTATTTCATAGTAATATATTTTGTGATAAATTTCAGTTATTTTGCGACAAATAAAATAACCTCAATCGAAAAAGAATTTAATTTCCGTTGTGTAATAAAAGAAAATTTAACTAATGCTTCATTTTACAAGAAACAGTACAAATTATTCCTTCCTTGATTTTCGAAATCTGTATAAACATGATTCAAGTAACAAATGAAAATAAATTAAAAAAGATGTTAAAAATGCATTTGTGAGATGGTTATAAAAAATCTGATTGGCTGAATATTTTATCTTTTTTCTGCAGTATTGCCTTTTAGGGAAACAAGAATCAACTGGAAATTCTTAACATCTTTATACACGTGTTTCAATTACAAATCGGAAATAAAATTTTTGTTTCTTCATGGCCGTAAGGAACCAAATATATTGTAATGCCAATTAATTAGGCCATTAATTGTTTGGACATAAAATTTGGATTGTTTGAGAAATCCATTATAGCGGTCTGATCGAACAAAGCATCAATGAGAAAAACGAGCTCACTCTGCTTTGTCGAAAAGTCAAAAATGGCGTATGCGCGCTAAAACTCGGGAGATCTAGGAGTCAGTTTGCGGAAAAGCATCGTGAGGGGCAGAACAGGTAATATAACTGTTAGTTAGGGGAGAAAGATTGTTAGGAGCTGTTGGCGGAAAGACATTATGAGGAGCAGAACAAGAAATATAATTTGAGCAGAGACTAGACATCGTCAATGTATAACTAGTTAAAGTTGTAAATTAATACGAATAAAACATTCACGCCGCAAGTATTGCAGCGTATATAATTGAAAAGTAAGAGCAGTTTAAGTCCCAAGCGGTAAAAGACTAACAAATCTACGAATCATAGGATTCGTATAAGGCAAGAAGACATCAGATAGCTGACATTCAGAAGGATCATCCGAGTTCCTGTGAGCCTATCAATTTTAATCTGTGAGTTGATGTTTAGAATGAGTGTATAATTTTGCAATAGTGTACTTCCGCAACCAAAAAGAATACTGGTACCAGCTGGACAGATGTAAGTAACAAAACCAAAACTAATGATTAATTGTAAACGCTAATTAGAGGCTAAGGTCAGATTTCGTTCTCTTTGCAATTAGCCAATCAGAGCTAATTTCTTTACTTTTAAATTTCTTTCTATCGACATATTGTTTAGGTAAATTGTGAACTGTTTGTTAATGAGATTTTTAAATCAATTAGTTGCGTCCATTATCGAACCCAGTGAAGGCCCTGAGAAATTAATATTTTAAATTGTAATTGTTTTTGAGTTATAAGCCACAAAGTGAAAATAAATAATTTTATGTTTTTAATTTTATTAATTATTTTATTTAATTAAACCCAACCTGTTGATTATTACATTTTGGCTTTCATAACGTGGGGCTCGAATTCTTCAAAAAGTAAATTCTTTAAATTAATTAAAACTTCAATTGTTGATTATTACAATATTAATTTGAATATTTGTTACTCTAGGAAGTAATTTCACATAATAGTTTTTACCCCGTCTATATTTATAGCTTAATGACTAATTAATTTATATCTCACTTTTATATTAATATTATATATTATATATTAATATTAATATAAGATCTCGCATTATATTAAATCATTAGTACTTTTTCTTATAGTGTTATAAAACACTATTGAGTAGGTGAAATAGCGCTCCATTATAAGTAGTAACAGCAATTTAATATGACTTGAGCTTTTAATTTTAGTCTAGAATCTTACACAAATAGTATTATTTTATGTTCGTCTGGCACACAATACACAGATATTTATTTGAATTCACAGGAAGCAACGAGACTGGCTCTTGTGTCTGGCGACCAGGCATCCTACGCAAGAAGCATCCGCATTATGGGTGATATATACAGGAAGAAGGCAGAAATTAACGTGAGTTGCGTTTCATGCTCACTGTTGAGTTTAAAATTACACCTAACAGTTTTACTTGCGCTACGTTTATATTTTTCATAATTAATTCAGATCTCGATACGTATTTAATTTTCTATAGTGTTCCAGTACAACAATCGGACCATCCTGGAGAATACAAGATTTTTATATTTTTTTCCAGCTTAAGAGAAGTAATAGTTATTGTAAGTTTTAATGCAATTCACAAAAAATTTCCGTTACTTAAATATCAACCACAAACTTTTCATTTTTAGAATATTAATTACTATTTTGAGAAGATCTCGCAGAAGTTGAGGGCGACTTGCTACTTATGGATGGCCACGTCTCTCGCGCAAACTCAATTACAAAAAATATATAACAAAAAACGTCTTAAAATATTAAATGTAGGAAGTGTACAACCAAGTAAAAAAAAATTCGCTCAGAAAACATTTACATTCGTCAAAAGTGAATTATTGATAACATTCTACGTTCTGTAGATTCGTTGCTCTACTTGACTATGTGTTCTTGGATGTTAGCAAATATAATAATTAATGTATCATACGTATACATCCTTACTATAATGGAACATCTATCGATAGGGGTGAGGTTGTAAGGAGGAGACGTAAAAATAATGCGATAAATGCATGAATTAGAGTATAATCGAAAGTTTTGGGGATTGTTGAGATTAAGTGACTTTCCCTTGGAGATCAAGTACAATTTTAGCCCCTATCGACATATCGCGAGAAAATATATCAAATATATATAAAGGCATTACATGGGTCCTCTGAAAAGGAAGGTGTATCTAGTGGTAATACCCACAATTGTAAACAAATCTTTTATAATATTTAACACCAAGAAGAAAAACAGGATAATAAAAGTTTACTCCACAATCTCAAATTACATACACAATCTCGAGAACTCGACCTACGATTCAGGACAAGAGCGGCAGTGCGGACCAACACGTGTGCGATTCACAACCCGTGGCGGCCGCTGAAGCAAAGCATTACTGGTGCCAGAAAATAAAAATTTTACTTGAAATATATTAAATTTTTGGTTAAATGGTACCTACACCGTGCGCAAGTAATTAAATTAAACTAGTATTTCACTCGAAAACGGTATGGTAAAAATAATAATTAATATTGTAATAAATAGCCAATAGAGACAGGCTCATATCTGGTTGTGACGTCATCGTGATAAGCTGTGCGAAACGATCCTCTATATGAACTACTGCACGTTAGCGGCAATCTAGTAGCTATTGAGGCAAGATAGTTTTGACACCATCCCTGTCATAAGAAGCAGGTGTGATTTTAGATCGCGCCACACTGAACATGGGTGTCACTGGTGCCGTTCTCTGAGTGGCTCAGCAGTACGCCAAAGCGATAATAAAGAGCAGGCTAACTCGCGAGCTGCTTCAAATAGAATAAATCAACGCGCGAGTTACTTCAAAATTTATAAAATATAATTTGTAAATTCGATATTATATGTACGCGTTAATGAAATGTTTAATTAATAAAAATCTTATTTATTAGAGGTGCCATGGCTCAATGGCTCTACCCCGTGAGTCGTCACTGTTTACAAATCAACCAAACTCCTTCTCTCCCGAGACACGAAGTGGCGTGCTTAAATAGGAAATATCACTTGCAGGGCGCTAAATGAAACGGCGGGGGCGCCAACTTATCAATATATTGTGGTATACCACTGTGATTAAAAAGTAAGGTGAAATTGCCATTTAAAAGTCCCGGGAATTACGAAGGCAGGTTCTTAAAAGGTTTAATTATCTCCGAGTTACACGTGTTTTTGTAAACAACCAAAAGTGAATTTTTCGATTTTTGCAATGGGTGATTTTGCGATCAAAGAACTTGCATCACATTTTGTACAACGTAGTACAACGAGTTCAAAGAGGGCCGAGAACGCGTCGAGACGAACCGCGCTCTGGACGACCATCAACGTCTACCGACGATGGCCACGTCCAAAAAATAAAAGAATTGGTGCTTGAAAATCGTCGATGAACAATTATAGATCTCGCTGATTGTGTAGGAATATCAATTGGCTCAGCCCAAACCATTTTGAAGAATGTTTTGTGTCTCAAACGCGTCAAGTCTCGATTGATGCCAAAATCGCACAATGTTTTGGAAAAAAGCGTCGCGTTTTTGTGTGTGAAACTTTGCTGTCTGACTATTAGGACCACTTGAAATGCATCATTACTGGAGACGAGACTTGGATTTACGCATACAACCCTGAAACCACCGTCCAACACAGCGAATATCGTGCAAAAGGTGAAGCAAGATCGAAAATCAAGGTCATGTTGACATTTTTCTTTGATTATCGTGGTGTGGTGCACTATGAATTCCTTCCGCCGGGCCAAACTGTCAACAAAGAATATTATTTGAACGTTATGCGTCGTTTGCGTGAAACGACCGGAATCTTGTTTCCTTCATCACGATAATGCACCATGTCATACTGCATTGGTTCTTCGCGACTTTTTTGCCAAAAACTCGACTGATATCGTTCCACAACCACCGTATTCGCCTGATTTGGCTCCGTGCGACTTCTCGCTATTCAGGAAACTCAAAAGGCCAATGCGGGGACGCCGTTTTTACACGATTGAGGAGATAAAAAACGAATCGAAGGAGGTCTTGAAGGCTATACCATGAAAATACTATTCTGACTGTTTCGAGGACTGGCAAAAGCGTTGTAAAAAGTGCGTTTTATCGGACGGGGATTACTTTGAAGGGGATGAAATTGACTTGGACGAATAAATAAAGAATTTATATTTTATAAATAAATTCACCTTATTTTTTATTTTCAGTGGTACGCCAATGTCTATAATAATATAAATTTCTAAATTTTTCAATTATAGAATTGGTTTTGTTAGATTGTGGATATATGGTTGTAAGCTAATTTGAAGGAGTATTTTGAATAGACGGGGTAGCGTGAGAACGCTAGAAATTAGAATGTTCCCTGACACTTTTTTGTTCGTTTTGGCCCTGCAACAGCGTGAATTGTTAAATCTGACCGGCTGAAATAGGGGTCTAGTACGAAATCCCATTTTTCCAAGTTAATAGTTTTTTTGTGTGTTCAAAATATTTGGTTTTGTAAATTCTGAGCAAGATAAATTCAAGACTACATATGGTATGTAAAGTTCATTTTAAATATGGTAACTACTTCGAAAAACAAAATATAATTATTTCGTACCGTCAAATTTAGGATTTAATTCTGTTTATTGTTTGTATTTTTGGGGGAATATTTAAGAATAACATTTTTAATTTTGTTTGATAAGTTTTTTCTATTAATTTTATATTTCATGCTAATGGTATAACTGTTCTGAGGTCCGATGAAGCACCCGGAGAGAAAAATAAGTCTCTCACATAAATTAAATAAGCGTTGAAAAATAATATAAAAGTTATGCAAAACAAGTTTTGTTTTAATAAATTTTTATATTTAATCACATTTGTATTAAGATTTGGTATTATAAATTGATATTTTCAAAAGAAAATTCAAAAAATTAATTAAATATTAAAAAAATATACCACAATATATATTGTTATAATCATTTGGAATAAATCGAGCCTCAAAGAGTAATAGTAAAGTAACATGGAATAACAAATTTAAAACATATTACAAAATATTGAAATGAATTCACTTGAATCTTACACAATGAAACAGACATAAGAAATCTGACGGTAAGGAATATTATACCAGGTTTAGAATAGATTTTCGTACATACCAGACATCGGAGCAGTTCTCGTATCACGCTAACCATTCAATTCACCAATTATTTTAACTTTTGACGTCACATGACAAATTATTTAAATGACTTTAATTAAACTGACTTAAGTCAGCATACGGGAATAAATTCCTCACACACCACAATGTAGTGGTAGGTTTTTAAATGATAAATTAAGAGGATATTTTACAGAATTTATTAATTAATTATCTGAACATGGACAAAAAATAAAAAAATACAATGTTCAGTAAGCCTGACAAAACAATCTGATCCCTTAATCTCAGTTAAACATGGTCTACGGTAATTCCCCCAGGCGCGTCAAGGATTGAGCTACTTGGCAGTTACCTTCGTTGATGTCTGGCTGTTATCGTGTCGCACCCTCCTCTCGAAACTGCAAGTTGGGGCTGCACGTCCGTCGCTGGCGACGGTTTGTCCTTCTGTGTCTCTACTTTTCTTTATCACGTCCCTCGCTGGATGTCAAAAATCGATCGTCTCGATCATCTTCGGATCGATCTTTCCTGAACCAAGAAATGTCATTGGTTCAGGCAGTCACGTGTTCACTCAACTTTCTGTGATTATCTCAGAGACGTTTCCCACGGTGTGACAGTCCTGGTAACTTCCGAGGATCAAATCATATGTGTCCAATTCCAGACTGGAGGGATTATCTCCCCGTCTCGGCGGCCCCTGCACAAATTCCAACTTACCAAGCTCTCAACCCTTGCTAATATCTAATTAACTTAAAATGAAACATATATATTGTAATAAAAACAATAAAAACTACAAATGATGGCTGAATAAAAAGAACTATTATTTGAAAACAATTAATCAAATTTATTAACGAAGTTAAATACATATAATATTTGGTATCTCAGGGTCTTTATCTGGGTTTGATAAATGGGTGAATTTTATACAATCAATTTTAGAGTTTTCTACTTACGGCCGCCCAGGTCACAATTTTTGGGTTTTCGTGCACACGATTTGGGGATATCACTGATTCTACTCATTAGAATTTGAACACACGGTAGTTGCTCTGGATCTCTGCTATCCTGGAACCTCGATCATCTCACCCTCAGCCAGTTTCCGGACGTAGGTCTCCTCAAAGTCTCTCTATGCAGAAATTTGTTCAGTTTGTGAAGCAAAACTTCTGCTTCCAAACTGCGATTTTATAAGTCTCTCTATCAGAACTGGTTACTTGCGTTTTATGTAAACGATTAGCTCGCCGTTGGACTTCCTAGATAGCCCTATTCATAATTCTGGATCCACAGACTTTTACTATTTCTATTTCTCTATGTGGACCGAACTACTATGTCCTAGTTCTCGACGTAGACTTTTTCTTTCGCGTCTTGCCACTGACTGAAGATTGCTTTTGAACTGTTCTATGTCCGCTGCTCAACTTTTTATACTGCAAATTTTCTGAATGGATATCTGCCCACAACTGTGTCCGCCGTCCAACTAACTAACTTCGTCTCGTAGATTTTGAGCGCGTACACTCTCTTAACTCCAACAATACACTCTTTGTCTCGCCGCCCCGCTGTGGCGTCCGCTTTATACCCAATAATAAGTCCTCTACAATCCAACTTTATAATTATAATAATGAATTAATTACTAATTACTACAATATATATCAATAATGAATCTATCGCGCTACAACAAAAATCCTCAGTTGATTTCCAAATATTTCGGCGAACTGTAATACTGTCTACAGCAAGGAAAATGGAATTACACTTTCCAAATATCAGTTTGATCCAACTCTGGATAAATTGTACCAATGACTTTCCTACAAAACTTATGCTTGTATCCTCCAATCTCTAATATCAACAACCTCAATAAATGTCTTTTACGTGTCGACTTTTACTCGCAGACTCATTAACATGGTTTATAAGCAATCCTAATAAGCAGTCTGACTGCCACGTACAAAAACTTTTTCCGATGCGCCCGTATCGGAGACTATGACCAACCTCCTTTGGTCATCTTGTATCGCAGATCAAAGATTTCAACATTACACATTGCCAATAAGAATTCTGTCTAAAACATTCCACATTCATAAGCGATGCTGACTGTTGCCTAAAATACCCAGGGCACAATATTACGCTGACAATATTAATATTAAATAATTTATAAAATCCTTTCATTACATATATTGGTGGTCATTACAATATACATATATATAATATAAAAATGACCCGTATTACTGTCAAATTAAAAGTTTTATGGGTCTCTGACATAAGTAATGAGACTCCCCATTGCTGATAAATCGAAGTTCACCCTCTATCAGCATGGAAATAATAACATCGAAAATTCATTACCGAACAATTATGTTATATTATTTGTTTATATTGTAAATAAGGAAAGCATTTGTGCGCGAATTTTTTTGCATTAAGAATAAAACACAGCTGATGCCTCCGTTAATATTTCTCTTGGCATGCATTCAAATGCTCTTCTGGGCCGTCTCTGAGCGTCTGAATATTTCAGCGTCTGTGGCTCCAGAGGGCGTATCGACAGTACGAGTCCGCTATGGGGTCCGCGGCGTCCATGGGGGATCGCCTTTGCCAAATGGAGGCCATGGACGGAGCCGCCAGGTGTCTCGAAGCTCTGCGCCTGCAGCACAAGATATGCAACTGTCGCCCACTCGAGTTCAACACCAGGCTGCTGGAAGTCGCCAACTCGGTTGGAGCTAAGGTACCTGTACGACGTCAGAATACGTTTTCCCATTTATTTTAACACTATTCATGAAGTAAGATAGAGTTAGTAGCCGGCCCGAATACAGTACCACATTTTTGTCAGACGTTACGTATTGACTCATACGTTACATCAGTCAGTCTGAATTGTAAGATTCTAAACTTCGATAGGAAATATGCGCAAGATGATCAACATTCTGATCGGTCTAATACATTGTAATGAACTATTTTTTGTTAAGGTTTAATTTATAATAAATATTTAAAGTTTTACTATATGAACTAAATATGTACTTTTAACATGAGACAATTAAAATGAAAATACAAAAAAATTAAACAAAATTTTGCTTGAAAAATTTAAAACATATATCATGGATATTTTTCTCAGGGGAGGTTTTCGTGGGGAGATTATGGAAAAATTTATTCGGCAATGCGATCTTTATTAATATTAATTTAAATGTCTTACCTGTGATTGTCCAATATGTAGCTGCCGAAGTTCCTTCTGCAATCCTCGCTGATAGTTTACCTACACTTTCCACCTTAACATCTCCAATTCATTTTAAGCTTTCTTCATAAATAAAAACAACACTATACTCTGCTTTTTAACTTTGATTCCATGCACTTGTCGCACTATTACTTTCGTTCCGCTGTGTTAACTGCTGCACATAAATTTCTATGACTTTCAAAATTGTACTAAAACATATTTTCTCGATATTTCACATCGGAAAATAGCCAGCAACTGTTCCTCACCAATAAGATTCTCTGAAAACTTTACATATATAAAAAAAAATTTCGGCCGTTCGTGACGGGCAATCGTCTACTACTGTCCACTCCTCTGGTCTGCCAAACAGATGTGTGAAAGTGACTCATAAATTAACAGAGCCAAACCCTCTCAACAAGAGGCCGTCCGCTGTCACTCACACCCCTTCAACCACCAAATTTCGTGTTTTCCAAGACGCTCCTAAGTCCTTGACAATTTAATATAATTTTTCATACGATGTTTGAGGCATTCAAAATTTTACCTCATTACAACATATGTCGTAAACAAATTGTCTTATTAATGTTCTCGTTCAGATTGTGACATCGGACTTAGCGGTATTGTTAACAAACTGGATATGTCATTGAGCAGTATGCACATAATCCATGAGCTACTTGCTACAGAGTGTAACAACATACACATAGGCCTTTGGTGGAGAAAGGTGTTTCATGTTACGCCGGATAAGGAACAGACATCGATATCATGGACACACGTGGAAAAAATTCGTAATTTGACAATACCTAACTTTTCAATACAACCATCCATACAGCACGAAACATGGTACCTTTATTCTCTGGAGCCAAAGTAATATGCAACAATCCTGTTCTTTGTCAAAAACAATTTCATCACGCCATCTAATCTTTAGCTTTTCAAAAACGCACTGTAAAATATTAAAACATAAAGTTCAGGAAAAAAACTGCAAAAATCAATTACTTCCTATTTTAAGTACTCCATAAATCCCAAAACTTTGCGAACTAATCCTCAGAATTTCCAACAAACAACGGGAGAAATGATATAGGAGAAACTGGAAGAAAGGCTTCTATCCGTGTGAATGAACATAGAATGCATCTGCACAACGCTGAGAACTACTTAATCTACGATGACAGAAGACGCGCGGGACAACAGCCCGCAGATTCCTTTTCTCAACTATTTTCAGTGCTGTCTTAAGTAAACAGCTCTATGAAACGTAAATTTAAAGAAATCTTTATTAAATCAACTAATGCCGTGTCACAGCCAAGTTGAAATACGAATCAGACTTCCTGCGTATGCAACACGCTAATTACAGTTTCTTCCTCCATCATAAAATTCCTCTCACTCGGACGCAGAAAGCTGCTAAGTTCACAATATCACATTGAACAAATGATAGTATTTCTCTGTAGGGTGCTGTGTGCTAACTGTTTTTCTCAAAAACTTCAAAGTTATTGAAATAATGTTCATAAAAAATTGTCATTAATATTTTTTAAAGATATTAGTACTTATAAAATTCATGTATTCCAAATTTATTACATTACTTGTGCATATGAGGAGGCTTCAGAAAATAAAACGAAACGTTGGATCATTATATTTTTATTTTTAAAATTAATTCTAACATGTTTTCCTGTTTATTTATTGATAATATATTTGTCTGGATTTATAAGGCTTCATCCGGTGTCGTCTTACACTCATCATCTCCGAATAATTAAATAATTTTCAACAGGAATTTAATAATTATCTTAAAATTTCATTACACCCTTCCCCTTGGAGACAAACTGCGTAACGCAACTATAATTCTTAAAAAAAAACATTCATTATGTTCTTACGAACGAGATAAACAGACATCGGCTTATCGTCTCTCAACTTTTGCGGATGAGTTTTTTTACGTACAAAATATCCTGAGCAGTATATTTCTTTGCGTCAATATTTTCAGAATAGTTAATAAACTACATCGTATTTCTCTCCAGTATACCCTGTATACCAGACTAAACATCTGAAAAGTTTCAGAAAATAGAACGAAACGTTGGATCATTTTATTTTTATTTTTAAAATTAATTCTTACATGTTTTCCTGTTTATTTATTAATAATATATTTTTTGACGTACAAAATATCCTAAGCAGTATATTTCTTTGCGTCAATATTTTCAGAATAGTTAATACTCTACATAGTATTTCTCTCCAGTATACCCTGTATGCCAGGCCTGTCCAACGCGGCGCCCTCCATATATATAATTGTAATTTGTCAATTATTACTTCTAAAAAAATGTTTTTTTTCAGTAATTCCATGAAGTAATTACCTTCCTTTATTTGCACGGTAACGGTTGCATTTGAAAATAAACTGAAGTTATGGATTACAGATTTCAACAGAAATTCCCCTTCACGCTTTCTAAAAGTGAAATCTATTATTATATCGGTGAGCCGTGCTTTTGCCAAGCATCTTGAAACTTTTGTGTCCGAATTTGGAAATAGATTTAGCCAGTTTCCATTGATTGAACCAGTAGTGATGTTTGTCAATAATACATTCGCTTCTATTGACGTTTGTGAACTTGGTAAAAGGTTGTGTGAAATATTCTGAAAATATAAATATAAATACAAAATTTATAACTTCAAGAATACATCTATTTGATATCTTCCTATGACGGAAACTGTGACCGTATCCGGATTCTGGTGGACAAAGAAACTATTCTATTGTGCGTAGTGATGCTCTGACAATTTATTCTTGCTTTGGATTAACTTATCTTTGTAGAGTTAAATCAATGAACATAATCAAAAACAAGCACCGATCCAGCCTGACAGCCTCACATTTAGATGACGCGTTAAGAGCAACTTCTTACAGATACACAGCAGATTTTTCTCAACTTGCAGCGAGCATGCAGAGTCAAATTTCACATTAATTATTTACTTTTCAATAATACTGAGTGAATTTTGAATATTTTTCTTCTTATTGTTGTTGTTAGTAGCAGTAAGAGCAGTAGTAATAGTAAAAGGAGTACGTGCACTCTTTCTTACCGTTCAGGTGCGGCCCTAGTAGTCAAAAGGTTGGACAGCGCTGCGGTATACCTTATTGGTTTGTTGCCATAATGTTCCAGATGCAACGAAACACATGTATAGGTAGAAAGAGAACCGGTTTCACGGCCTGATCGTTCCCCGACCTCAAACCTTTGCATTTTTTGTGGTTACACCTAAATAAATTTGTTTATACCGCAGAAATCTTATGATTAACGTGTTTTGTAGTATATAAAAAGTCCGTGATTAGACGAGTGGGCTAACATACGGAATATTTACGACATTTGAAGGACTAATAATCAGATAATGTACCAGCATATTTTATCATTAAGATCTTAAATATGAAGTACTATGGGACACATTCTTCTATTAAAATTTATTCCTGCTCTAGTGTGAGGAACCTGCCCCTAAAGTATTATTTAAACACCGTCTTTGCCCTTAGAACAAAGTGAATGTATCAATACGCCAACGGAAAGAAATAGTTTTTATTCTTGACCGTGTAAAAACCAATAATGTCTTCACTGGCTATGTCTGGCAATGTACTTCCTTCTCGGAACTGTGAATATAATTTTGTGTATAGTTGCAAAGGCTATCACACTGTATAGACGGGAGCTGCTGTATGCAGATCACGTATTGAGCTTCGATCGAATGCGGCACTACTTTTTGCGCTGCTTCCAGGAACTGTCTCAATAAATAACGTCCTAATGACACCAACACCTGACCTGTTAACGTATACATAATGAAGCAAATTCAAACTATTTTTTACTGGCAATTAATGACGATAACCGTTAAATAATTAGTAGACAATAATTAATTATTTTATTTCAAACTTGAAAAAACACGCAAAAAGAATGATACATTTTAAACAGAAAACTTTTCAAATGTATCTACGAGGAGATATATCCTGATTATGTTAAACACGAAGAATTATTAGGGCTGTTAGCAAACAGATTCGGACCGAATTAGATATTCTTTGAGGGAAAAGAAAGGAAGTGGCTCGGTGTTTTGAGATATTACTTTCAAAATAATACAATAGTGGTTTGAAAATTACGAGATTTAGTGTTATGCGATTAATCTTCTTCTAATACAGAAGAGTTTTTGTTTGTATGTTGCTTATACAAATCTACATCAGTGGATCAAATTTCACCAAATTTCTTACATGTTCTTTGCGACAAGGAAACGAACACTGTTAGGTTGAGACACTCCTACCAACCCCCAGGAGCGGGGATGTTAATATTAAAACATGATAAAACAGCCGATAATTGAGTCGAATAAATATTTTTAGGGGGTCAAAAAGATTGATAGTACTTCTCCCGATGTTATCTGAGTATAATTTAACCCCTTACGGCATGGGAAAGGAGAACCTTTAAGGCTGGAGGTGAAAGGGCGTTACATGAAAATAAAGCGAATATAACCGATATTAGAGTCAAATCCAGGGGTATGGATGTCGCTGAGTTTAATTATGACATTCAATTGGCCATTTAATCACCAGGGGCGGGGGTGAACGGGGAGGGGAAAATTTTGGAACTAGCAATAACGGCGGATATTAGCGTTTAATAAATATTTTTAGAGTTATTTAGATTGATAATATTTCTACCGATGTTGTGTGTGTAAAATTTCAGCCCCCTTTCTGCCGGAGAGGGGAGCACGCTTAGGTGTAGCGGTGGAGGGGAGTTACAAGAAAATAACGTGAAAATAACCGAGATTCGAGTCAAATCGAAGGTAATGGATGTCTTTGAGTTTATTTATGACAATATGGACAACGCGCGAGGGATGGTCTGGGGTGGAAAGAGTTGGACAGACGTAGGTGGGTGTAGAAATTTCAAAACATGTTAACCGGGCGTTTTTTTCGTCGAATAAATACATTTCGGGATCAATGAGATTCATAAAATTTCTCGACATCAATTCAACCCATTCCGGGATTGGGAGTGGAGCACCCTTAAGGGATGGGGTGGTGTGGCATTACATACAAATAAAGCAATAACAATCGAGATTGTAGTCGAATCCGGGGTTATGAATGTCGCTAAGATTAATTATAACATTCAAATTGCAATTTATCCCTCACGGGCGGACGTGGTAACTTTCGAACACGCTAATCGGCCTATAGTTACGTCGAATACATATTTTCCTGGTCTATGAAATTCATAATATTTCTCTTTATATTTTCTGTTCATAATTTCAACTCTTTTCGGACTTGGAAGCAGAACACCCCTAAAGGTGGGGTAGAGTGCCATTACATAAAAATAACGCAAAAGTAAGAGAGATTCGAGTCAAATCCTCTGAGTTTAATTATGACATTCAATTGGCCATTTAACCCCCAGTGGTCGGGGTGGAAATTTTCTAACACATTTTTTGAGCACGAAAAACCGTGAAGGGATACAGTTTAAAAAGTAATCCGCGCTTTAAAACAGACTTATTCCTTTGCAACCGAATGAGGGTTCCGTAAGAGAAGGTGCGAAAGTACTTCTACTGTTACAATTTGGTATACTTGATTATCGGCAAAATATTAATGATTGCGGCAAGCCATGGAAATGTTTTTGGAGAACTTGTTGTTTACCATTATATCATTTATCACCTATGCTCTTACTTTTTAAATATGCGGAGACAGATTATCAGCATATGTTTAGCTTTTGTAGCTACTTTGGTAGACTATCATTGTCCTACAGCCGACGTTGGAAAATTTTATTTCGAATGTATGGCGATGAAGAGTTGCAGCATCCCGATTTCATCACTTTTGGGTAACATAGGATCTAGCTCTGAGAAAATTTCAGAAAGGCCTCCTGATTGTGACTCAGATATAGCGGGAGTGTTCCGTTTGTTACATTTGTCAGAAAACTGGCAGTGACGAGTAGTGTCAAAGTGAATAAGCGATATATATTGTAATAATCAAACGGAACGCGTTTAATAAATAAAAAAAATTAATCAACTTTACAAACAAAATATTTATTATCAATTTAAACACAATTACACAATTTAAATATATCTCAGTCTCTCAGGCTCATAACTGGGTTTGATAATGGCGAATCATTTTATTTATAATATTATCAACAATTTACAATTACTGGAAAAAAAGGTTACTTGTCAATTAAATTAGAACAAATTTAATTGCGAACGAAGTTAAACTAAAAAGATTTAATCAATAAGAAGAGAACGAAATCTGACGGCTATCTTTTAATCAGGTTTACATACTTAGTTGTTTGTAAATTGTACTCACGTCTGCACAGCATACCAGGATACCTTTAATAGTCGAAACACTATGGCGGGTTTTACACTGCTTCTAACCACAGATTCTAAATCAAATTTTTACATAAAAATCAGGAACTAGGATGAACCACCTTCGTCCTCTCTCGGTTGACTTCTGCTAACTCTGCCCGGCTGTGTGCACAAAAACTGTTTTGTGCTTAGCAGGTTTCGTCGTTATGCTCTAGTGAGTGTTCTGTCTTGAGCAAAATGTTCAGGGACCAATAAACTCTGTTGAATGCTAATTCTCAATATTTCTCTGCAAACTGTTTTTCACAATATCATAATGCGACCTGCTCTATCGTTCTCCAATTAACAGTTATTATTCGACGACGTCCCACCGCAAACTTTATTTCGTCAAACCTTGCGACCTGAACTTCTCAATATCTTAATGCGATCTGCCTCTGACCAAACCTTCCAGCCAACTAACTTCTCGTCTCGCCATTTGAGCGCGCATTCGCCCTCCGACAAAGGAACAGTGATTGGCTTTTCTATTGTTGCTATGTTCTGTACCGCCGTAAGAATAGATTTCTCAAACAATTAAGATTTTCAAATTCACAAATTTACATTTTCAAATTCACAATTAATGTCTTAATTAATTGGCATTACAATATACTCTGACCGTACATATCCTATGCCACCACTCAATCTCGCCAGGCCTCGCGAGCCATTCGGTTTCCTGCGTTTCCAGCTCTGCTTTGATCGCAAGGTATCACGGCCATCGCGTTTATGCCATGGGTCTGCGGAAGCAACCCGTGACTTCCAGCTGAAACCGGGGACGGCGAGGAATGGAACAAATAAACAGCACTTCGGCTTCTGGCCTCCAGTGGTTCTCACCCGGCTGCCCTGCGCTGCTGCAGAACCATCGTCGGACGGGCCTCCAGTTGTGGTGTGGTTTCCAAGAGTTTTTACGGGGCCCTTGCTCTGGTGTTTCGAGGTATCCCGTATCTTTCGGGGGGGAAAGGTAGCGCTGCGACGGCCAGGTGTTATCTATGAGCACTCGTTCGTGCCACGTGGTGACCAGGCGTACGGTTAAAACCTTCTACAAAATTTTTGTGTTGTTGTTTCCTCAATATGTTTTAAAGGGTAACACAGATCAAAAACGTTATTTTGTTTGATTTTAAAAGAAAAAGCGCCATCGAAGTCTGCTACCACCCAAATCGTCCTAGGATTCAGTGGATCGACTAATATCCGAGTTCCATTACAATACATATAGTTTTTACGATGCAGGACAACTTCTTCCAATAACAACAGTCATAGTCTTAAATGCTATTGTGAAAAGAATATTTATTTGTTCTCTTACAAGAGGAGATTCTGTAAGCATATTTTTGTGCTTGAAATGATCACTCGCTTTGATATCTGCTTTTCGTTTTGATTTCTAGCTGGCAATGACAGTATCCTTTACATTTCAGTTGCTCGTGCGAACCGTGAGGGTTCGTCTGGCGAGCATATACCAGAGTCTGGGGGACGAGGAGCAGCAGGCCGTGCAGGAGCGGATGGCTAGGTGTCTGGAGGAGGAGCTGGAGCTGCAGTGCGGAGCCTGTAGCATGCCCTTCGGCCTGGAAGCGGACAGCCTGGAGGCACTTCCTTGCGCACACATCCTTCACGCCCGGTAGGCCCGTACAACCGCCTCAATAATACTATTTTATACAGGGTGGTTGCAAAAAAGCGGAAATTATTTGATGCTGAAAATATGTTCTACAAGATCACCTTTTAAAAATCATGTAAGTCATTGTGCCGTTTACATTCAACAAGTCGATTCTGTAAGTTTAGCGTAACGCGGTGCAATGTGCCTTCTCAATGTTTGCGAAATTTTCTACAATCTTTACCTGGCCAAAGTTTGTTGGTCAAATAATACACAAAACTGTTCAGATGTCCCGATAAAATTGAACTAATTGACTGAAAGGTTTGGAGACCGAATCGGTTTATTGACAAATCAGAACAAGTATAGCATGGTTAAAAATTTAAAAATTCACGACATCCATATGAATATTATTAAAATGAAAAAAATTTTCGTCTGATTGAAAATAATGAATTAGAAAGATAGCGAATTCAGACAAAATAGAGATAATGTAAATACCACACAACGTTTCTAGGATCCTTGTTCCTTTCGTCAGGTGCGAATAAGAGCCTAGCTGCACTCATCAGTTGACAAAACTCAAAAGCGACGAAAACGCAACGACAATGTGAGAGCCGAAGGGTTAGCTTAACAATAAGGGAGCAACGACAACAGAAAACAGAAGAAACAATTGGTTCAGAAAACCTACATACTCTGGACGTGTTCTCAATTATCTTTCTGATCATCCTCCAAACCAAAAGAGAGCTATGGTATACAATCTTGTAGATATATTACTTTCTGACTCCATGGTCCATCAACACAACTTAAATATTGTCCGAAATATTTTAATCTCCAATGAGTACCCTTCAAGTTTTATTATTAAACACATAAACAGCAATCCAATATCCATCCTACTGTCACTCGTCCCCAAACACCTCAAGCCAAAGTTTTTATCGTACTCTCTTATTGCATATTTCTACACCACAAATTTATCCAAATATTCAAAGAATATCCATCATTTACGGATCCACTAATACCCTTTCCCACCTGATTAAAAACCACAAGGAGCCACTTGACACCTACAGCAAACATTGTGTTGTTTACAAAATCTCTTGCTTTAATTGTAATTCCTGCTACATAGGGCAAACAAAACGTTCCCTTAATACACGTATCAAAGAACATATATCTAATATCACACTTCCCAACGATAAACAATCTGTAGTATCCAAACATATCAACAATTCTAAACATATATTTGATTGGCAAAATGCTAAAATTTTAGACATTGACACCGGGTGCGATTCCAGCCTCATTTTAGAGATGCTTCGCATAAAATCCAACATCACATCTATTAATATAAAAGAGACACAATGAAACTCAATATATGCTATAATCCCTTATTGTTACGCTAACTCTTCGGCTCTCCAATTGGCGTTGCGTTTTCGTCGCTTTTGAGTTTTGTCAACTGGAAAGTGCAGTTGTGTCGCTCTTGGCTCTTCTTCGCACCTGACGAAAGAAACAAAGATCACTGAAACGTTGTGTGACATTCATATATTCTGTTTTTTGTTTGAATTTTTTTTTAGGTGTAGACAGATTATGTGGCAACGTCCCTCTTATAGCATAGGAAAGGGATTTGAAAGGGGGGATGCGGAAGGTAGCCAAGGGTTAACTAGGGCCCCCGGGCTGAGGTTTAAGGATCCTACCCGACAACTCGCCTGAAAGGGATGCAGGGAAAATCCTAGAAAAATTTGCATCAGGTAGGTCGGGAATTGGGTACTTGTCCCACGCCCTTCCGATGGCGGGAGAGGGGTTAGCAGTGGGATCGCAGCTATGCCCTCGCCGTGCCTTGACCGGTTTAGGAGGCAGCTGGTCGACTATTCATTTTTTTAGGGCAACAGGCTACATGAGGGTAATCCACTTTGGGCAACTCCCCTTTAATAGCATAGGAAGGGATTTGAAAGGGGGGATGCGGAAGGGTAGAGGAAGGTAGCCAAGAGTTAACTAGGGCCCCCGGGCTATGGTTTAAGGATCCTACCCGGCATTCGCCTAAAGAAAAATGCAGGGAAAACCCTAGAAAAACCTGCATCAGGTAGGTCGGGCATTGGGTACTTGTCCCACGCCCTTCCGATAGCAGGAGAGGAGTTTCTGTGGGGACGCAGCATTCACTTCTCCGTGCCTCGACCAGTTTAGGGAGGCAGCTGGCCGACTATTCCAATGGGAATAGCGGACAACTCTTACCGTATGCCCAAGGTCTGTGACCCCGGAACATACACCTCTCAGAACAGGCCGAGATGCCTCGGCTTGTGGGAACCTTAGTTCAAAACGGAGAGGAAAAGGCATACCCAAAGGTAGCCCCTTCGTATCTCTCCTAAAAGGTTCTGCCTGCGAGAGAACATCCCTCGCAGGTATCGCCTGCGAGAGAATAGCCCTCGCAGGCCTTTTTGGTCGACTATTCATTTTTTTTATTATTTTTTTTTATTTTTTTTATTATTTTTAGGAGAACAGGCTACATGAGGGTGATCCACATTGGGCAACTCCCCTTAATAGCATAGGAAGGGATTTTAAAGGGGGGATGCGGAAGGGTAGAGGAAATAGATCTTTCTTTTTCATTAGCGAACTTAGTGGACAATCTGCGAGTATAATCCCGCATGTAGTCAGCTTTTGTAAATAAATAATGCAACACTGACGAAAGACTGGAAATCCACTCTAGAAGTTCCGATCTTCAAAGGTCATGTTAAATTCAGCGTTACAGGCTACAGACCAATTAATCTTACCTCGGTAATAAGTAAAATAATAAAGCGTTTAATTTCGGACTACTTTAGTAAAGAACTTGAAACTAATGACTGGATTCAGTGCGGAATTGTGCTGTGAGAAATAGATAATCTCATTGTTGAAGGAAATAATACATTAAGTAAATAATGGTTCAAGTATAGATACTGTAATAATAGGATTTTCAAAAGCATGCGATGAAGTGTCCCATGATATTGTAATGACTAAAATAGATAGGACCAATATACGAGGGTGAGTCATTAAGTAATGCCTCCTATTTTTTTTCTCGTTTATTTGTCAAGACAATTAAATTCAATTTACACAGCATAAGCCCACAACATTAGTGATTAAATTTTCACTCTTCAATATAGTCTCTGTCCTTTTCCACAGTTTTTGTCCACCTTTTCACAAAGGCATATATTCCACTGCGGTGGCTCTGCAGTAAGCAGACTGCCGCTTCGCTTTTCATCAGCCATTTGCCCTTCAGCTTCGATACAGCGACGAATCCATCGCCGAGCACTGCTGACATCCTCTGGCGCATCACCATACACATTTTTCAGCCTTTAATTGATGCAACTGGGCGTTTCATCTCCCACATTTAAGAATTCAATCACAGAATGCTGTCTAATACGTACGTCAATGTCAGCCATTATGCAAGAGGGTGCACTTAGGAAGTTGTTACTGCAGTGGATTGGAGAAGAATGTTTGAGGAACCGCGCCAAATTCAAAATTTTAATACAACTAACCTATTTAAGGAGAAATAAATTAGGAGGCATTATTTTTTATTGAAGCATCCTCGTATACGGGATAGCAGTAGACTGGATGAAGACATTTCCTACAGGTAAGAATGATAGGGTAAAGGCAGTCAACAAGGTATCAGAATGAATTTTTTTGTCAGGTGTTCCGCAAGGGTATGTAATGGGGCCATTATTATTTCTGACATTAACGATTAACCCACGGACATCAACATTTAAAGCGGGACTCTTTTTCGATGACTGTATTCTCAACAGAAATGTAACTTACGAATTAGAACCTAGGGATTTGTGTACGCTATAATTTATGATCTGAGGAACAAGAAAGACTTCGAACTCTATACATACCATCAGGAAAATATTCAAAAACGGATACTGAAGGTCAAAATAATTGGCATATTGCAGAATGTGGTGCGCTCTATTGCGACCCGTATGGGAAATACAAGATATATTCGTTAAAAAAAATGCAGAGAAGAGCAAAAAATTTCATGATTATGTGGGTTGCATACATACAGGAAAATTTTAAAGCTTTAGCGTGAAATGTTAATCTTGGTTATATATACGATGGTAAATCAAAAAGTAAATGCAGTCAGTATTTTTAATTTTTACCCTAGAAATTGAAAACTGTAAATGATTTCATTTAATATATATATATATATATATATCATCATAAAATACTGAGAATTTTTTTTTCTGTTGAGAAAGAAAGTCTCGAATGCACCGCTTTAACAGTTTTTAAGGCGACCAAAATTACTATCGCTGCAAATGGGGTGGCGCTTGAACATATTTTTCCATGAAGTGTTTGCATTAAGTTGTTCTATTCTCATAGTTCTCCTCGAGAAACGGAATAGTACCAGGAGAACGGAAATGCCTTGTCTCCCTTCAGCAAACGAGGCCTACATGGGGCAAGTTAAGGCTAGGCGAAATTAGAGGATTTAGGAAAGGAAATAGGAAAGTTTTTCGGGTACGAGAGTGCCTTAGCATTCAGGCTCAGAGAAGGGAATTGTATTTCGAACGCATCACTTGCAGTTAAAAGATATATTTACTGAAGAGAACGAATATGGAAAGACCAAGAGCCAACCATCTTGTTCGAGCGTCGAAGAGCGACTCTCCCAATTTTCCAGAGCTTCTCTAGGAGCGGATATTCCTTCAATATATCAAACCCAAAGTGGGGATCCAATAGTAATTAAGAAAAATGGTCGGCAAAAGCTAAAAAAAGTCAGGATTTTCTGTCGCCTTGCATTAACATGTTAGAGGAAAAATGTAAAGAGACACTACTTTCGATTTAGATTAGGTAAGCCAGACGGTGTCATCCGGTGTCGTCGTATAGTCACCATCGCGGATTAATACAAATTTACAAGTTAATTAATAATGACGTCAAAATAGCATTACACAATGTTCGAAGGTTATGGAACCATGTTTCGTCTCCAATGATGACACATGTAGAACCAAAAAGACGGATTTCGGAACACTGATCTTCTGTAGTGAAAGCTGACTCTGACGCAGTCATATTTACTTCGCAACAATCGATACATCGCTGCATAAACTTAAAGTAAACAATCCACATAACACTAACTGGAACGCAGAAATTTATCAGTTGCTACAAAGATATATTTCTCCCAGTGTCATTTATACCGATTGGTCCAAAAATTCAAATGGAGTCGGGTGCGCAATAGTTACGACAGGCAAAGAAAATTCTATCGCTATAAACCATAATGCGTCGATAATTTCAGCAGAATTATACGCCATCTTCATGGCCACGGAACTGTGTCTGGAAACACCGGAGGCCAACAATATCATATTAACAGATTCCAATGACGCAATACACAGAATAACTAGTACAGTGCACAGAAATGGTTGCATAAATCGAATTACAGAGAATATATTGAAAATACAAGAAAAAGGAAACCGGATCACTATAGCCTGGCTACCGGCGCATAAGGACATAGTAGGACACGACAGGGCAGATCTCCTAGCGAAGATGGAAGCTGATAATCAAGGAAGATCCAGCAACCTGCCAGTTTGCACCAGCAGGGACTGCAGAGTAGGGCTCTACAAGGAACTAGAGGAATAGTGGAGTAGACCTGTGAAACCAGAGGAATGCGGAGTCATCCTCAGAAATGTCAACAGCATCAGAGAAATATCGCACCCGAAAGAACTATCTGGAAGGCAACAGGTTGTTGTAGCCAGAATAAGAACATTGCGCTCCAGTTTCACTCATTCATTTTTAATTTCCAGATCTCCGCAG
This sequence comes from Zhengitettix transpicula, assembly GCA_037074705.1. Taxonomy (NCBI): domain Eukaryota; kingdom Metazoa; phylum Arthropoda; class Insecta; order Orthoptera; family Tetrigidae; genus Zhengitettix; species Zhengitettix transpicula. Next base: position 177,673,962 of record CM073591.1, on the reverse strand, counting down.
CCGGTATGCAACTCATGCAAGGAGCCCACAACAATTCCTCATGTCCTCTTTGACTGCCCCAAATATAGAGAGATAAGAAGATCAACCGTAGCCGCCCGTTCAATGTTGAAAATTTGCAACTCATCAGCAGCAATAAACAACCTCATAGACTTTACGATGAAAACTGATTTGTTTAAAGTAATTTAAATGTTATACAAATGTAGAATTTAACAGATGTAAGTCGCTAATGACCAAAAGGTTAATGCGACGTTAAATTGTTATTAAAAAAACACAGAATGAACTGAAGTGATAACGTGGTAACCTTGTAACTGCAGACAATGGTGTCATCTATTGCCTTGCGAGGGCAGAAACCTACAAACGATTATAACGTAACTCCATTTACTTTTTGACTTACCCTCGTCTAACACAATCTTTGGCCTTTCTTCTAATGCTTAGATTTTCTTTATTTCACGTAAGCATACAAAGGTCACGTCTAGTCCAAGAAACAAAACAATACTCTGATCGTTTTCGATGTACTGACGTGTTTGTTTGTTTGCAATTTGGTTTAAGGTGTGCACACGATTTGCTCAAGAGGCGTGACAAGAAGAAGAAGAGGCTTTGTCCTGATTGCCATCGCAGCGTGAGCTCCAGACTGTACCTGTACTGTGAAGACCCTCATCGGTCCAGTTTCAGCCTCAGCAGCCTGAGCCTCCGAGCTTCTAGTCTCACACTCAACAGCCACCAGGCGACGTCTTCTGTTTAAGAGAAACAGGAAAGGGAACAGAGTTCCACTATTTTGTGTTATAACACGTGTTTTTAAATACAGCGTGCATTGCGCTGCCTAGTGCGATGTTTCGATGAGATTTGGGTGGGTGTATTGATCTTAAGAGACGCTATATTCTATAAAGCGAATATATTACGAGAAATTTTTATTGTAAATAATTTTTAATTATATTCGAGCAATTTATTGGTGAAAGTATTACGAATTTAAAAACAATTCACTTCAAGTACGTAAAAAGTGCTCATAATCTTGGTTATGAGTATTTACGTTTCAATCTTATACAAATGCTCAATTTTGTAACAATTTTCCCGGCGCTCCTAATTGGAAATGTTTATGAGAAACCGTTTTCTGATTAAAATGGTAGAATATTGAAAAACCAATCGAAATGCTGTGAACTAACTAAATAAGCAGATGTGGACCAAATATAGTGATTTACACATTTGCTGGGCCTGTTGCGAACGAAACTTTTCGTGGGACAAGAATTACTATCTTGCTCAAATTACGTCAAATTCGTTGTTGATTCAAATTTTAAAACGTTATTCGAATATGACTAAAACAAATATTATAGGAATGTTATGACGTTTCAGAGTTTAACAACTGGTTCTTGTTGGTATTATTTTGTGTTCCAAATATGTGAATAATGAAAATAAATATGTCGGTACTGTAATGAGCACGTATTTCAATATGGTCGTAAGGTTCTTTAACGCATGTTAGCAATAATGCTTTTTATCGTGCGCATTAATTTTTTTATCGCGTGCTACAAACAATTTAACTTTTTGTGCCTTGACGAAAAAATGTCATTGTGATGTTTTACCACTTTTTAAAAACTTTTGTGACACCAATTTACTTGCCCATTTCTCTTGAACCTTTAATTTTCATATTACAGTACAGATTTTAACAGTAAATAAGAATGCATGCTATGTTACAAAATGAATATTTATTCGTAAAATTGCACAAATAACAATGTTTCAACAATACGTTTTTTCTACTTCTTTTCCTATACGTTTTATGGTTAACTGGCAATTATTTTCCAAATATTATCATTAACTGCATAATTATGAATTCAGTTCTTAAAGTTGCAGGAACTCCTGTTTAGGAAAAGCAGTTAAAGAATCTTGCTTAGAAAGTAGAACGCAGATGGGCTTTTCACAAATTTTAATAACTACTACTTCACTGCTCGTTGCTATTCAAAATCCAATAAAGTTGGACTTTGTACATCTAGAAGGGGATAAAATAAATCTTCAGCCTTCATGCAAATAGAATTTTTCTAATTATGTACTCAAGACAATCAGATAAAATATTCCTGTCTCCTAATAAAGAAGTGAATTAATATGACACACAAAAAGAAATCAATGAGTTGTAAATCAATGAACGTTTCATGTTTTTCAATGGATAAAATAGAAGAAAAAATATTTGAATGTGATTGAAACAATACATTATTTCAATCGTTTGAATTATTAGCCATTTCGTATACACCGATTCAAACCGTGAATGGGGAGGACAGTTATTTCGTGTTTAATTGCTGCGTCATACAAAAGTCGCAGTCTCACTGGCGATACTGGTTTGTTAATGCTCAGTTCTGGATATGTACAGGTAATTTATAATATTATTAAATTGTAAACTAAATCACACCTTGGTTTAAGTTTTAAAACTAAAGAATGAACTTTTCTCATAAAAAATGGATTATTTTAGAGATCGATAATTACAATTTGTTTGAATCTATCCCCTTCTGGAGTTTTACTTATTTGGAAATGAACTCAATTGTGCTCGTGCAACAATCTAAGGCAATCATTGTTTAAACTTATCCTGCTAAAGAAAAAAAGACATACTGAAATTTTTAGCGACGTAGAATTTTAATTACCGTGTAGTGACCACATGCAACAAAACCACTCGAACGTGCAGAGGAATAATTTTATATCGTGTGTTTGCTATTAGTCTTGTTTGAATTAGCCTTAAGATGTCTTCAGAAAGTGTGTAAAGAACAATAAGTTTACCTGTCATACCATAACGTTTTTTTTCAGCCTTCGTTTGCGTATTATAGTCTGTTTGAAATTAGAAGACCGATGGTGGTTAGTTCCCGCAAAGGGTGTAACATTTAATCAACAAATAACAAAACTTATATAAAGGGCGGGTCCAAACAGCGTTGCCAAACAATCGCGGCAATCTACTGTTTTCAGTGATCTGTATATGCTGTTGACGTTTAGTTCCCGCGAAGGTTGTGACCTTAGGATCAAGTGGGCATGCCAAGAGACTTCTAATTTTAAACGGAGTATAATTTTCTGGTACATAAAAAAATCAAATTTGACAATTATGAGTTAAGGGTGTTTGTCAAGATCCTCTGCAGTCCGATCTGTGTTTTTGTTTGCCTAGCCTTGAACCCCAACTGCCTCGCCATATGGATTAGCTTAGGGGCTTTCAGGAAAGCTCCTTACTAGATTAGCACCGCAGGCCAAAATATCGTATACTTAAACCGTCAGCGAAGCCCAGAGCCATAGGTTCCTTAAGATACATACTCTTTCAGGACTCAATTACCTTTAGTTGTTCTGATTCTTGATTACCAAAATGAAACCGTCTTCGTGCACCACGCAGAATACCTGATACTTTCGAATGTTGAGCAGTATATTTAATGCAATTTGGTTATTTCTCGTGATTAAATGATGTAAATTCAATTTTATCAATACTTTACTATTTCATTTCATTTATGGTATCACAATACTTCGCAACAATTAAACGAACTATGATATACGATTTCAATATTCGATCTGCAATGTTTAATGACAGTATCACACGCTTTAAAACGATACCTATTGCAAAAGCTAGCTTGAATCAGAAATACACATATAAAAATCGTAATAACTTTTGCCATGAACTAAAATGTGAGGTTATTCTGGAAATTGTATTTCTGAACGATAGCATACAATATCCCTTTGTATTTCAGAGTGGTGTGAGGACATCCTGACACAGGCATGGCCAACATACTGCCCGCGGGCCAGAACCCGACCCGCGTATTGTGCTTATGCAACCCGCGATTAAATTTTTAATATTCTCTGATGAGAAATATCGAGAAGAGAAAGAAAATTTATGCATTTTTATAAGTAATTGTATAACGAAAAATATTGAAAAATGAATTTAAAAATGAAAAAAAAATAGGGCTGATTGAAAATAATGAGTAAGAAAAATATCCAATGCAGACAAAAAGGATAATATAAACACCACACAACGTTTCCGGGATCCTTGTTCCTTTCGTCAGGTGCTAAGAAGAGCCTAGAGAAACCCAACTGCACTTGCAAGGTTTTTTTTATTGTTGTCAACTGACAAGTGCAGTTATGTTTCTCTAGGATCTTTCTTAGCACCTGAGGAAAGGGCCAAGGATCCCAAATACATTGTGAGGTATTTATATTACCCTTTTTCTCTGAATTGGCTATCTTTCTTATTTCATAAATTATTGTTTACTTAAATGAATAATATTTTTATTTAACATTTCTAATTATAATAATTCGTCCAGCCCGTGAAAACAGTTTTCTTCCTATATCGGCCCGGGGGTAAAAACTATTGGCCACGCCTGTCTAAACATCTAGTTCCTCGACAACAAAAGAACATGTAGTAACATTTTTTTCGTGTGGCTTCAGTGTTGTATTCAATCCTTTGGATTGGTTCGTGTAAACTGTGTTATTTATTACGTTGTGCGGAAAAGAATACCTCTTTAATAGGTGTTTTCCAGATTTAGATACGAGATTTTGATTAATTATTCATTTAAAAAAATGGTACGGTTTTTTCATCGAGTTGTAAACTTTGGTTTTCGAAGGTTATTACTACCCTCCGTCGATTGTAATGTCCTCTGAGAAACACACAAAAAATTTCTGTTCTGTTACTCCACTGTTTTTGTCAACAATCAAATTCTGTGCATTCAAGCCATAGTTATACATGACTCTGCGTGGTGCAGTTACTGTACAACGAAGACGGTCTTTAATATTAACAGCTTCAAAGTATTAACGATATAACTTATCAATTTCCGACGGATTTCCCTGTGAATATGCTGAAGAAAATCTTCTCGGTCTTCCAATCATGCGGCGAAGGTTCCCACAACATTTTATTTCTATGCATCGTCAACTTCTTCACTAGAAGAGAAAACGTCGTTTGTACACTTTACCGCCCAGTTTGAAGCTCAAGAACATTTTCTAAAATATATTCGATACTGACAGTCAATTTCGTAGTATTTATGAATGGCCTTTTATACACTGATTTGTATTTGAACTATACAGTAATATTTTTGCTCAAGGCTCGGCTGACGGCCGTCGTTATTCTCACGGCGTCTCTTATTATAACTGTCTTAAATGCACATATCATCGGTGACGACGTCTCATATTCTAAATCTGTTCACTTTTTGCACAAATAGCTGTATTTTCTTATTTTTATTTTACGATTGCTAATCTATTTTTCTCTTGCAAATAATCCAAATATTTTTGACTCTAGCTACAGGCATTTTGCACTCGACGTTTTATCCTGGATTGTGACGTCTGTGTGTGCATGTGAATGTTACGATGTTGTAAGGTATTTATTTTCCTCTGTAGTAGTGAATAATAAATACTGTTTTAAAAAGAATATTTTCGTTTTCTTTATGCAACAAATCATCATGTAGAACAATTATCACTTCTCTTATTAATAGTTATTTTTATGTGACAACAGTTGAATTAATAAGATATTAAATGGTCAATACGTCAGAAATAATTTAATACTTCCCATAGGAACTAAATTGTAAATTTCTTAAAAAATATTCACTTATAATTGATATTCCATTATTTTTTATTTATTAGAAGAGCATAATATTACAGGAAATAAATTATATTCATTACAATTCATCAAACGAAATTTATTATCGTAACATGTACTTGAACACATTATGAACGAAACGTCGTGTGGTTTTGTAATTGAGACTTTAATTTCATTGTGAACAATTAAATTGTTTCTGACGTATTGGAAATTTTATGTAACACTTCTCTTATTACTCATGACATGTAAGAGTATGACAAGATACTGAAGCTTGAATTCCGAAACAGCAATAACATAAAAAACACCCGTGGTAATTAATAATGTATTACGGACGGACCACTTGGAGATATGTTCATGAATTAATTACGAAAATCTATATCTATATAAGTCATATTAGCTACACCGCCGTTACGTAACACAAATCCCAGAATGTATATAAGTTACAAAGATATTAATTATGTCAGTCTTGTCTTGTCCACATATTATTCTTGAAAACCTGATAGTTCGTTACTGTATTCGTAAATATGATACCAGGTGTATAAACTTACATACTCTGTTTTTCAGAAAAACACTTTTTTTTCATAGAAAGCAAAAACATGTAATCAAAGTATCGGGCCTCGCTAGCTACACATTTTTCCTATCTCGCGGGGAATTTGTGGATATTATACCAAAAAAATTCCTTCTCTTTCGAGGCAAATCATTCATCAAGCCATTTTCGGACGTCTTCGTAATAATCGAAGTGCTGATGAGCGAGCGCGTGGACCATCGACGAAAACTGGTGGCAGTCGGAAGGGTCAGGTCTGGTGAATTAACGGCATAAGGTAGCAGATCCCACTTAAGTGCTTGCTAGTAGTTTCAGACCATTGTTGGCATATGCGATTGTGCGTTGTCGTGGAGGAAATGCTGCTAATAATCTGGCCTTTATTCACGCAGAAAACGGAGAAATTAGATCAGTTGTTGATGGTAGCGGCTGGCATTGACAGATTCACCAGGTTTCAACAGTTCATAGTATACGGTACCCAGCTGATCCCACCAAAGGCACAGCATCGTCTTCCGTCCGAAGCGATTTGGACTTGCGGACGATGTTGATGGTTGGTCGGGATCAACCCGCGATTTCTATCCACTTTTCATCGCCAGTCACAATCCTATGTAGGAACGACTTTCTTTTCTGTCTGGCGAGCACGATTTCGGGTTTGCTCCATGCCTATCGTTCAATTCATGCGGCACCCATTTTCCGATCATTTAAACCTTTTCGATGGTACGTTACTTCATGGAACTGGCTCGTTGATCAATACTCAATTGCTGAATAAGTATTTTTGTGATTTGGTGTCTTCTTCGCCAAAAGAACCTTAAATTGATGGCCATCAACCTTCCTGGACAGATTTTCACGCTTTTTGTCGTTCAGGTAAAAATTGCCGCATTTGAAGCGACTTCAGCAATCTCTACACGTTGTTTACAATAAATCACTGTCACCATAGGCCTCCAGCAGGTATTTGATGCGCTTCGGAAGCCGATTTATTCAAATTGAAGCAAAAAATCAGAGCTTTCCGAATAGTCTCTTTTTTTTGGCAAAAAACTAGACCTATTACCATAGGAAAAATGTATGTTGTTGTATTAAAATGCTTATAATGTTGAACAGACTATTTTGACAGATGACAAACTCATAAAAAAGTAAATCGTGTCCATAGTAGCTTAATACGATTACTAACGCCATCTATGAGGTAACAGCGGACTTTAGACTTTAGACTGGTATATTATTCCATTTGAGTTAAATACATAATTAAAATACTTTAATTTATATTCACAATTCATGATTCTATAAGTCCTCAGCCCTGGAAATACAAGGAGACAAATACAAAGAGAAAAGGTTGAAGGGCCGGTACGGTACAGGTTCACATGATTAAGGAATTTCAAATACATGTCGGGGTTATGAACCGCAGCACGAAAAGGAAAAAAGACATGCAGAATGTTAATTTTTGAATATTCAATTTCCAAGTGAGCCAAATGGTTAATCAGTAAGTTGACGAGAATTCATCCAGTACGTGACATACAGGAAGAAATATAATTGCATCGGCAGGGCGGATAGAGAACAGAACCCCCATAGGCATCTTCAGTGGGATTATTTATCTGTATCGACTAAAGCACGAAGAAAAAGTGATCGGCACTTACTTGATGTTGCATGTATTTACTATTTTGAAAATAAGCAAATACCACTTGCTAACTTTAACATGTAATTGAACGGCGTAGAAATGAATGTGACGTCCTGTCGTCGTTAATGTCCGTGCCGTATGAATTTATTATAAACACATACATCAGTTTCAATCTAGTAATAATATAATTGGATTCTCTTTCTTTCCATCGAAATATACACAAAGTTACATTATTCGGTTATTCACTTCAAAAACCAATCAATAGGGTAAATCAGATTACAACGTTATTGGAACAGCGCATTTCAATATTCGAAACTGCGATGCTAAATTTAAATGGAATTGTAATGAAGTTTAAGCTATCTATCTAAATGTGCATAATTCGCTAATTGTGCTTCTATTAACTGTATTTTATTTGCCGAGTATTTTATCAGCTGAGAGCCCAATATCAGAGAAGAAAATGGTGCGTGAGTTACATTCCGTTCCTGAAAGGAGATATCAATTCTAAATTATTACTGAATTATTACATTGTAAATTTCTTAAACCTAGAGTCATAATAAGCTCGCCTGAAATATTTATCTTCGACACAAATATTGGTAGGTGATAGTACAGCTGAACAACAGCGAGTCAGCCCCTCGTGGCTCTGACCCGCACGTTGCCCTATGACTATAACTCACGAGCTGCTCCTCTATATATACCCTATGTCACGTCCTCTCGGGAGTTCATAATTACAACGAGGCTGAACCAGAGAGGTTTGATCCACAATAAACTCTGTTAAAACCACTTGTTGTTAAGTCTGTTTATTTCCCTAAAAGGAGTTAGGTGCTGCATCATCGGTCCGAACCTGTGGACCAAACTGCCACCTTACAAAGAAGGTGACTTATTTAACTCGTGTAGTATAATGTTGTTAATGCTGTGCAAAGAAGATCTACAAGACGTTCGTTAAACAACACAGTACGATGTTTGGACTTTCAATTTCAAGAGCAAGTACGGGAATATGTGGTATAAACGCATTGTAATTACTTTTATGGTAGAAGCTTATTCTGTGGAACATGCATCAAAACCTCAATTGTACACGAAGATTTTTGAATTGACCATAAAGCTTCGTCTTCTGGCAATTCAAGTAGTTCAAAATCCACAGCAGTATTACGGCATAAAGCAATCAAAATTGATTACCCAAAGTATGAACAGACTTAGAGGGAATCAAAAATCTTCCAATTCTTAAATCTTGTTTCAAATTCCTTAATCAACAATTGTAACTTGTCAAGATATTCTTGATAGTAGCTCCAGTAATAAATCACATAAGACCTTTCTTTTCGGTCAGGATAACAAAACCTTTGGCTGCTGGTTAACCCAGGGAGGTTACAGAGATTCACTACCCTCTTCGCTTTAATTTCCGTCAGCTCAGGGCATCAAGAACAGCAGAGTACAACTTCGAGGCCTTTGTGTTAGTGTGGGACTTTCACCTCTGTAAAAAACCTGCATGAGGCATTAAGCACCCTTCTTCTAAAGTCTCTATCACATAAGTGTGTAACTCTTCTTCTTTCCTTAGCTGTGTCTAATATCCAGAATTTCTCCGGATCTTCATGATACATCACAATGTCCCTGCTATTGTTTGTGTTCAGATATTCAAACGCTTGGTGACAGCTGATGCGTAGACATTTCAATTTCGTGAACATCCTGGGAAGTTATCTTGCCAAACCTATGTAAATAAATATTGAAAGGACCATGTTCCGTTAGCAGTCTACTTTAATTCTCTCCCAGGAACCACTTTCCACTTTAGGTTCTATTTCATACTGACATCTGCCTTTTCCACAGTCTATCCATCTTTTATTCCAATCTTTCTTAACTCATTATTCTATTCCTTCTTTGGTTATTTATTTATTTATACCCTCCCATTTATCCCTAGTATCTGAATGGCTGTCGCCATGCTCCACACTAAGCAACCTCTGGCTGTTTCGCTTGTAATGGCAAGATCAAGTGGATTTAGAAAGATTATCTGCAATGGTTCTGTAGCTGTTGTTCTATATGATCTCATTATTCTCCTTAATACCCTTCCTTGATGTTAATTTTGATGATAGATATTTCAGAATATGTCTCTGAGCCATATGAAACCATAGGAATAAATATAGAAATGCATTATATCAATTTTGTTTTGAGAGGTATTTCATATTTGTTTGCTAGTGTTACGATCTATTGGATAACTAATTCCTCTTTTTGCAGCGCTCTCATATAAGGGTACCAAATGTAACATCTCTTCTTTAAATGCAGCAGCACGCAACTTGCTACTATCGCAGATGTCTGTAGATTCAGACGGTACAAGAGTAAATACCAATGCATTTTGGTAATGCTTGTGGGACTCAGTTGCACTATTATCGCTAATTTAATTATAATTAATGGATCGTCGACAAAAGTCAGGATTTATTAATTAAATTTACATTTATTATAGTACTACAAGACGTTTCCTCCAGATGTTCAGGGACCTTTTCAGTTGTATCTATAAATAAATATAATGAAAAAGACATCCAAACAAATAAATTTAGTATAATATGGCTACTTACATAATTAACAAAATATGAAGTCTGTTGATATAAACCATTAAACAGAACATTTTGACAACATACAAAACTTCCAGGGTCAAAATGAGAGAAAACTTATCAGAAAACTTGCTGTAACTGACTTTTTAAACGAGAATTAAACATTTAAAATATCAAGTGTAATAATTTTAAGTCGTAATAAAACTGAATCAAATACGGAATTTTAATTTTTCATTATTCACAGTTATTGAATTTATCTCTTAACTTTTTAAATTATTCATGTGGGCTACACAAGTTTTGTTAAAATAGATTGTTTATTTAGTAATTAATAAATTCAGAGTTTCAGATATGATATATTAATTATATTTATGTTAATAGAAATAAGATTAATTTTCCAATTTTATTTATAATTATCGTTAATTCTTCTTCCGCTATTGTGGTGACAAAAATGAACTTCGTATTATAAAATGTAATACGTCTGTGCTAAAAATATAATAATTAGATAATCAGTTTTAAAAAACTGAAGAGCAGTAAGAACGACTCACCTCACAAACCAGGTGAAGAACTCAAACAGCTTTTCAGGGAAAAGTTCATATAGATATTGCGTTTTTTAATCACCCGACAAATGTATCAAGGATTGCAGAAACTTTGTGCGGACTTTGTAGTATTTGACGTTGTAGTATCACATTTCCTGTATTATAAATTGCCACATCGCTGATATGTTTCTGCATAAACTTCCCATCAGGCTCTTGTGCGAGCAACATTCCAGAAAATTTCAGAGCTTGTTTCAGCTTGTTTGTTAAAAGGATTAATCATTTCCTATTGGCCTTATCGTCGTGTATTCAGATGGACATTTTGTTCTACACAAACTAAGATTTGGAGGAAAGTCTCTAGAAAAGTTACTATGATTTAGTTTTCTTTAATATGAAAGGGTGTTAAATTATATACAAATATGAATTTATAATCAAATAATTTTAAATGCATATCATAAAATTTATTGATAAATTAATAATTTTAACTCTCTGAAAGTTTCTAGTCACCGTTTCAATGCAAAACAATAATTCCACCTCAGGTTTTCTTTTTTACAAAAAAGAATATTTTTGTGACAACTAAAGAAAAAATCAATTTTATTCCATTTCATAACAAAGAAAACGAGGTTTGTTCACATAATCTTTCATGTTCTAGTGGAATATTTCCCAGTAATTGCCCTCTTCAGGAAAACAAGTGCTTTGTCGTGAGTACAAACTCCGAATCAGTATTTTCCTTTTTGCTCGCCTCTCCTTGTCCAAAAGAGCTACGAGACATCAAATTTTATCCGCTTCCTTCGGGTAATACCATACTTGTCAAAGACAATGCTAACCACAGAACATGTCTCAGACAAAGGAGTCTTTGCCCTTCGCTTTAATCCGACGTTCCCTCACCTAGGAAACGTCTACACTGATTACCCTACTGGGATACTAAACAAAACCAATAATTCTTTTGAAATGTCTGGAATATTTACGATGGTGAGCACTTTGCGTCTGCATTGGAGGCCAATTTGGAAATTTTATTGGCGCCATGTTGCTTTTTACACAGGATGTGGTATGACACCAGAGTAATTATTTAAAAGTAGACATATCCGAATGAATGGAAAGGTTGGTTGCAACTTATTTCCAATTTCAAGATACAGAATATCTGTTTTCACAACAGGTTTACAGCATAACGCGTTTTTCGAACGTTGAATCATTGTTGACATACTCTATCATTTTTCACTTCTTCATTTATCCTTACGATATTGTGGATGTAGTTTCCAATGGCTGAACTATTTGCAATTTCAAGTATTGTTAATTAATAAGACAGGTAGACAATTCAGACAAAAAGGGAGGGTAATATAAATACCACAAAACGTTTCTGGGATCCTTATTCCTTTCGTCAGGCGCTAAGAAGTGCCTAGAGAAACACAACTGCACTTGTGTGATTCTCTGGGCTCTTCTTAGCACCTGACTAAAGGGACAAGGATCCCAGAAACGTTGTGTGGTATTTATAATTCCCCTCCCCTTTTTTTTGTCTGAATTGTCTATCATTCTTATTCATTATTTTCAATCAGGCGAATTTTTTTAATTCACGTATTGTTGTTGTAGATTTCTGTCGAATCATGTTTAGACCCAAAGCGACTCTATGAATAGTGTTTCTATATTTTCTGTGTTAAATAAATCCTTAATAATATCTATCCATCTTACAGCACATCTGGTTACCTTTTATCGAAAATTACGTCTGTTATAGCGTGTTTGATCGTCTTGTGATGAGTCCAAAGTTGGCTTAGAGGGAGAGTATAGTAAAAACTTCGTGAAGGTTCGATTTATTCTGTCCATTGTATACATATGATATTCATCCAATACTTCATGTTAATTGTCTCTTCTTTTCATGTCCTGTTTTTATTAAGTTCCACAATCACTCAATGTTAATGACTATGCGTATTTTGATTCCTATTCTAATATTCTTATCTTTGAAGATAGCAATTATATTATATTCTTAATCTCTAAGCAAGCTGTCGTTTATTGATCCTTATAATTTTAAATTTTTCTCTATTTCTATGCGTACTGGGGGTCGTCCCAGAAGTACTCGTCCTGACGTGTAAATGACGGGTTATGAATTGAAAAGCAAAAATGTACAAAAGTACCAATCTTGTAAAGCTTAACTGTAAAGACGCTTCATTGTTTAGTTTTGTTTGATTTCCATCAATAACGTAAACATAGACAAAATTGCTCATCGCTATGCGATACAATAGCTTCATTTCAAAAGTCTCAGTACAAGCAATATCAAAGTATTACTGGGGAAACTCTCTCCTTCCTATACAGTTGTACGAGGCCGTACGAGCCACCAAGGTGAACATCGCAGTGGTCGGCCAAATAAAGCCAGAAATGGTGACGAAAATTCAAAAAATTGTATTGGACGACCGTCGACTGAAAGTCCGAGAGGTATCAGTCAAGGTAAGCATTTCAAAAAGGGCAGGACATCACTAACTGAAAATTTTGACATGAGAATTCTGTAAGCAAGATTGGTGCCGCGTTAGGGCTTACAATTGAACAAAAACAGCTACGTGAGGACGTTTCAAAGAAGTGTTTGGGGATGTTCCACAGCAATAATTCTGCGTTTTTGCGTCGATTCGTAATAACACGGAACCATCACTTCACGTTTGAGACGAAGGAACAGTCGAAACAGTGGACTGAAATGTGAGATTTGGCTGTAAAGAAGGCGAAGACAGTTCCATCTGCTGGAAAGGTCATGCGGGGAAGCGCGTAGAATAATTTTCATCGATCATCTTCTAAGAAGAAAAACAATCAACAGCGAGTAGTATGTTAATTTTTTGCTAGCTTTAGAGTGATTAAATCACGAAAAACGGTCTCATTTCCCGTTTTGTGTATAAGTTTCTCAGCTAAATAATCAAATTAATAAGAAAGCTAGTCAATCCAGACAAAGTTGCTCTAGGCTCTTCTTCGCACCTGAGGAAAGAAAGAAACGTTGAGTGATATTTATATTAGTACTTATTTGGCTGAATTGCTTATCTTTTTTATTAATTATTATCAATTAGACGTAAATTTTTTTCATTAATTTGAGTAATTACATGTTCGGAATTGCCCGTGATTTGTAGGGTCACACATATTTTGTCACTTCTTCCAAAACCTACCTGATATTCCGATGTTTTTGGTAGAAGTATGATTCTAGCTGGCGTTGCATTACCTTCAATAGAGTTGTGTACATGTAGTATAAAGGCAATCATCGTATAATTGAAGCTTTCTATTTTATGAAATGGAATGAAGACCAATTTTGACCAAATTTGTGACCATTTATTTTGCCTTCCGTATTGTATTGAACAGTTTCGTAAAGTACTAATTCATAGGGATACCATCAACTACATTGGCCGGTATTTGATTACAGCTTCTACTTCGTCCTTAGTGATGTCCGTTTCGTCTTCATATTTAATATTTGTTCGGAACAACTTGTGTGTATATGTTTTATGCTGCCAGCGTCCGTCAAGAATGAGCCGTTGCCAAATTTAAGAGCACAAGTTTGACGAACAAACTTTCACATAAGTTTTTTAATGGTTCGTAAGATTGATCTTGTGTGCCCTTCAACATTAGTAAAGAGTCAACTGTAATAGCCTACTTTGTCTTTTCTGACTGCTCGTTGGAATCGCCTGTTTAATTATTATGGCTCTATCAATTTAATTCTCAATAAATCCGTTATTATGATGGATGAAAATTTCAATACAGCCAGTACTCCTACACGTACGCGGGTGCTAAATTACGGAGCTATATAACCATAAATATATTTAATTATTGTTCACCAACAGCAGAAAATGAGAGATTCAAATTTACATTTAATCATACACTAAGAATACTATTTAGAACAGTTTGTAATGAAATAGTAAAATGACACACTAAAGTTCTTATGAGTGAATTTAACATTTATACACCTGCTGCTATAAAATCACAGAAATATTCTATAATCCAAGAAATTGGCTTTAAAATAATGCATATAAAATGTGTTATTCTTTGTTATAAAGAATATACATTATTTTTTGGTTCATCATTGTAGCTTTAATGTCCATTAGTGAAATTACTGATAAAAAATCGTTTAATGCCTTATTCTTACTTGAACCTTTATTTTGTGATTATCCTTGTAATTACTATTATTATCACTTAACTCATTTACAGACAAGCCCTGAGAGCTTCTCAGTTAGAGAAACGCAAGTACACAACATCCACGCCTTCGCCGGGATTCGATTCCGGGACCTTTGTGATGCGAGGCAGCGACGTTGACCACTACAGCACAGCAGGACGGATAGTCTATTCTTAACTTACGTTTTGCAGTGTTTTTTTTATTAGGCAATAAGAAGATCTACTTTCATGTATTACCGTTGGTCATTTCTGTAAATTCGTTAATTTTGAATTTCTTATATGTTTAAGCTAAAATAACATGTCGTTTTGGAAACGAGTTACAAGAAGTTCGTATTACGCGCTTTATCTGTGGATGACGACATTTTAGTTTACGTTTATATCGTTGTGTCATATAATTACAAGCGGCGTGGAAATTTTGTTAACAATCAGAAACCTTTGTGGGCGTTAGCACATCTCACCAATTAATGTAATTAATAATTGCATTCAGTTTTCAAATAATTAAACAGAAATTTAGTTAATACAAAATTCAATCAATTTATAAATAAACTGCAGACAATTTAAAGTCAGTAAAAAATATATTTATTTGTGGAAAATTAACAAAGCGTCGTCTCTATAAGAAATTATGTGAAAATTTTTAATAGCGAGAATTTTCTAATAAAAGTACAGATAATAAAAAAAATAGTAAAAAATAGAGATCCTTAAAACAACGGGTTTATAGGTTTTGCGAAACCTAACAAATTGAAGCCATAAATGTATGTTTCGTGCTTGCATATTTCGATTTCACGGCTGAAAGAATTCTCAAGCATCACTGATCACTATTAAACCTCGAGCGATCTCTCCAGCTACTATTAATTTTACTTGCATATTCTCAAAATATTTGAATTTCAAAATTTCTTTTAAAATAGTATTGTTATAAATAGTTAAATATGTGATTTAATGATCAAAGTATGTTGTCAGCTGAGAATAAATATGTACATTTACTCAAACAAATTGAGGTTATATGATGCCTACTGCCCTGGCAGACCTGTTATGTACTTTTTATTCCGAATTCATTTCGCTGTATTCGGTAAGCACCTGCGGCAGCTGCGAACAGTTTTTGCTGACAATCTCCGGGCTACACCCACAGCTGTGCGTGTTCGTGTCTAGTTGACAATTACGTTCTCCAATAAAGCCCTGAATCCTCTGTTACTTGCCTCTTTCATCCAAACAGAATATAAATATAATTTAGAAATATTAAAATATTTTTAATTCACGTTAGGCTTAATTATACTAATTGATAAATATAATTAGTTAACTAACACTGGCAACGTATGTACTAAATTATTGCAGGTGTAACACCTTTCTCGCTAAAAGCTACTGTCCCGAATTTCATCATAACTTATCTATATATTTAATAAACACGAATAGATTATCGATTTGTGTCTTCTAGTACATATTCATTCGATAAACTATCATATGTATTGTTTTCGAATATATCCGAGGACATCATGAGTTCTCTTAAGTGAAACTTTTAGTTTTCTAAAAATAAACTTAGCAAGGCAGTCAAAATTAAACACACAAATTTATTTGAGTCACGAGTAACAGAATAAGCAAAGAATGACCAAATAGAAAAGAAGAAGTCCTATACATTTATTTCTGAGTTTCATTAGTCTACTTTCTTTTGATTATTTACAGTCCCATCAACTACGAGGGGCTATAGTGACTTTTTGTACTCAGTTAGACTTGACTCGTCGGGGAACTTCTCAGTTAGAGAAACGCAAGTACACAACAACCATGCCCTCGCCGGGATTCGATTCCGGGACCTTTGTGATGCGAGGCAGCGACGTTGACCACTACAGCACAGCAGGACGGATAATCTATTCTTAACTTACGTTTTGCAGTGTTTTTGTGTATTAGGCAATGAGAAGATCTACTTTAATGTATTACCGTTGGTCATTTCTGTAAATTCGTTAATTTTGAAATTCTTATAACATGTCTTTTTGGAAACGAGTTACAAGAAGTTCTATTACGCGCTTTATCTGTGGATGGCGACATTTTAATTTATGTTTATATCATTGTGTCATATAAATACAAGCGGCGTAGGAAATTTTTTATCAATCAGGAACCTTTGTGGGCGTTAGCACGACTCACCAATTGATGTAATTAATAATTACATTCAGTTTTCAACTGATTAAACAGAAATTTTGTTAATACAAAATTCAATCAATTTATAAATAAACTGCAGCTAATTTGAAGTCAGTAAAAATATATTCATTTATGGAAAATTAAATAACGCGTCGTCTCTAACTTTGCGGCCTTTAGAGGTTGAAATTAAGCAAAATTTTGATTTTCAGGTCATTCTACCTTGACTGCAGTGGCTGACTTCAAATATGTTGTTGTTTACTTATAAGTTGTCTCAAAAGTCATATATATATATATATATATATATATATATATAAATTGTAATGATTTGCCTTTATTACTAAATATTAAAAACAAACTTCATTACAAGAAAATACAAAAATACATTAAAAAATATTATTGGGCGCCAGCAGATATACATTGGTCTGCAAAAAAATTAACATTAGCTCCGGCTTGGTTATAAAGTCCTCCTTCTCAACAGGGTAATGTGGGCGGTTCGATAGCTATTCAAGAACAGAGTCTATTTCCGCACTGTGTAAAAAATTCTACTTTTGAAGGCACTTTACAGAAATTGTGATGCTTGTTTTACTTGTGGCGTTAGCCGACTTGCAGTGGGTCACTAGTCTTGTAGTCTCAGCACATCTTCTTCGGCCTCCCCGCGATGGACGTCCCTCCAAAACCTTTGTTGCTTCCCGCTCGCCTGAATTTTCCACCCTCTCGACTCTCTCACTACACTTTCCGTCCTCTATCTCTCGGTCTGCCTGCGTCTGTCCCACTTTCACCCGGGTTCGGAGTATTTATTCGTACTCCGCCCCCCCCAAACGATGCAAAAAAAGAGACCTGTACCCGCGATTTCTTTTGGCCTCTCGGTCAAGCACACGTGCACGTTTAATGTATTCCTCCTCAGGCCCGCGGACACAAGGACGGCCACTTAAGGTTGTTGTTCACTTCAATATATATATATATATATATATATATATATATTGTAGCAATAATTAATTAGGCCATTAAATTGATTAGGTATCATTTGAATTGTAGCGGTATGAGCTATCAAAGACAACAATGGCGGTGAGTTCTTTTCCTTTGTCGAAAAGCCGAAATGTTGACTGCGCGCGCATAAGAAAGTCAGTCTGAAATCGGCGACGAAAGGTGGAACAGTAAAACGTTTTCGACGAGATACGTGGCAGTTTGGTCCACATAGAGAAATAAAAACAGTAAGAGTCTGCACGGAGCCTGGGTCGAGAGAGCGTCAAACAAAAAGTCTAAAATCTGCATACGAGAAGTATAATACAGTTCAGTTCTCTCAGAGCATCAAACAGTAAAGCCTGCAAATATAAATTGCAAATCACGAGTTCTTGTATGGAAGCAAGCAAATAGTTGTACATAAAGATTTTCATTAAAAATTTCAAACGGGGAAGCAAAATGTTGCTACACGATAATAGAACAATCGTCGCATTGAGGGACACACTGTAGGAGGCGGCTCATCCGAGGTTCCAGATAGTTGAGGACGAGAAATTCTTGCGTGTGTATTAAAATTGCAATGAAGTAGAGTCAGTGTAATTAAAAAATGGCCTTTTAGTGTGTTAGTTATCAAGACACAAGAGAGAGATCTGGTACCAGACAGACGATCCGTGAGTAACCAAAACTATGATAAATTTGTAAACGATAATTAAAAGGATATAGTCAAATTTCGTTCAGAGTTCATTTCGTTCAGCTTTCTTTCCACTTATATTTCATATTGTTTTAGGTTAATTTTTCTATATTTTGAATTGTTAATAGTCAGATTATACATTGACTGTGTGCTAATTATCAAACCCAGTTATGACCCTGAGATTAAGAGATTTTCAACATATTGGATTGTAAATATTGATGTGTATTTGCTAAATTTTGATCAAAGACCGGCGTACAAAGATAGGGCTAATAATGTGCATTCTTAAGAAATGAAAAAAACTTTAAATCTTAATAATTTTATTAATCATTTCTTTCAAATTAACCCTAATAGGTTTTTCATTATATAAATGGCTACCACAAAGTGGGGCAAATTAATCGACCTTTTATTTTGATCATTACATTTAATGGCACCACAACGTGGGGCAAATTAATTAACCCTTATTTTGATCATTACAATATATATATATATATATAATTATTCAATTAATTTATTTTATATAACGATAAATTTTACATAAAAATTTGCCAGTTCTGTATTTACGAATAAAAATCTCAGAGCTTTACATGTCTTTTATATATAATCATCGAATAGAATTTATTTAATTAAATTATTTTGAATTCAACACAATAAAAAATTGAATTTACCAAATATTAAAACTAATAAAATATTTCCCAATTTCAAACAACACAATATGAAATTTGACGGCACGAAAACTATGCAACAATTACAATTTATTAATTTTGAATTAACATTGAACATACTATTTCTCGATTAATCCGAATTTTTAGTACACCTTACAATTACCACCAAATATTTTATAAAACTTACTAAATTTTAAAACAGTCCATTCTGTGAATAAAATTGCACATTAAAAGCTCGATAATTGACGATTCAGTTTTCGGAACCCAAGATGTTTCGCCCGTGGACACCAGTCACTGTTACATCTTTCAATATTATCGTCAGCCATGGACACAGTATCAGAATTATTGACGGATAATAAGATATTTCGACCGTGGGTACCAGTTATTATAAAATATTCCAAATACTGTAATCAATATCACTGCAGACTAAATATTATCTGCATTCTCCAAACTTCAGCGCTTACATCTTTCCTATTCAAAACTTCAACGCTGAACTTTAAAATATCTTTCTCCACCAATCATCGCCACCTGACTACTACTAATAACAACTGGCTGAAATTCAAAGATGGAAGGCTTTCACGGTGTAGTTGCTGTAGAAGTTCTCGGGTTTCCACACGGAGACATCAGAGCTTGTGGTTGTCAAAACGTCGCGGTTTAATCGCTGTTATGCCGCTGTGGAAACGCGAGATCCCTTTCTACTCTGTGTGAAATTTCTTGCAGTATTGTATTTATATTAGTACAGGTATTTTGAGTTCACTATAATTTCCTAAATATTATGGACTAATTTTTCTTTTAAAAAAATCATGAACAAGAGAGAAAATAACCTAATATTTCTAAGAAAATGCAAATATTCAGAAAGCCTTCCGTTGAATTACCTGCATAGTTCTAATACGACGGTGGGCTAATGCGGCTCCTCATTGAGGTAAGTGAGGCTACATATAAATTTGAATTATATTTTTCGACCAAAGATTGTCGTTAGATGTTACTAAACACTTTATTAATAAATACATTTTCATTATCTTTGATTTTTATTATATTTGAATTTATAATTAAAATGTTGAATTAATCATTTTCTTCTCATAATTACATTTGTTATGTTATTTAATGTGACTTCTGGAAATATGCAATAACATTAAATAATTTTTTTTCAATTGAATATCTATTTGTATGTTCTTTAATATGACTTGTAAAAATATGCAATTACATTAAATAAAAAAATTTGGTTTTATAAAATATTAAAAAAATACTATTACCGATCTCTTTGGCCTCATGAGTGCCCAACTCTGTTCTAAGACAGATGTACTTAAGGAAATAAGTACACTTTATGTCCGTCATTTGACATGGATGAAGTAGGAAGTTCTGAAGCCCATTAAGGAACCTGCAATATTCTTGACTCCCGTAAGGTACCCGAAGTGTTTTTCATCCCAAACCACCGGGAGTACTTTTTAACCACCAATGGGCATAGTTCGAGGAGTGGGTTTTAAGGTACCGGGGGAATTTTTTTTATTCTCTTCTATTACCGCAAATATTTTGATTCTCTTAAGGTCCCAGAAGTATTTTTGCTCTCTTTAGGTATCAGGAATATTTTTGATTCCCATAACCCTCCCTTAGTCGCGCGATGTCCAGAGGACCAACGCATTTTAATTTCTTTGTTATCTCTGGAGCCAGGTCAGATACAGGGATGAACTTTTATGACATCTCAGAAGAATGTGTTTAAAATATTCTGTCTAAAATGTAAACGTAGTTTCTTGGAAAATGATATTTGAATTAGGATGTATATCTTCGGTCCACAGGACCTATGGCGACAACTCCCGACACTATTTTTCTCGGTCTTCCCGCAGTAGTACGGAGTGATAATATACTTCCTTTCGTAAAAATCATTGATTTTTAATAAAAACAACAAATGTAATAAAAGTTAAAAATTAAAAATAGAAATATTGCATACTAAAACTTAAGAATAAATTTTAGTATGCAATATTTCTATTTTTAATTTTTAACTTTTATTGTCATAAGTTTTTATTACATTTGTTGTTTTTATTACAACGTTTCGTTTTTCTGAATGTGAACAATTGTGAAAAAGGAGTAAAAATATATAAAACTAGAATAATCCTCAAGATATAAATTAAATTCGTTGTCTTCTTTTATAAGATGATAGTTATAACACATATATTGTACCAGACGACGATATTGAAGAATTATCAAATGAATCGGAAACTGAAGATACTTTAGGAACCGAGTCTGATTACTATGATACGGATCCTGAAATTACGAACTAGATATAGAAAAAATTGCGGATTATATGTTTCAAGGAAATTAAAAACATGGTAAAACACAATGCTGGTGTGAAAAGTGTGCATTTTTTTGTGTTTGCGTATGCACACAAAAATAATTATACACGAATGCCTTGTCAAAATTCAGGAAACATTGAAACAGACTCTGATTAATGTATTTATTTTACGAACAATGTAATTATTTAGGCTTATGTATAAAAATATTCTTTTCATAAAAGTAGAATACTTTTAAAAAATCGGAAAGAATTAATCACATTAATAACTAACTGATATTTGGTTTAAGAAATTAGAGTCTCAATATTTGATAAGTATAATTCTAAAGGATACTGTGATATTATAAATTTAGAATTGTTATAGTAGATCTTATTTAGCAAATATTTTGAATAAAATGACAAGTTTTAATTAATTGGATGTATGAATTATATATATATTGTAGTAATTAAAAGGGAAATTGGTAATAAATAATTAACATAACTGTTGACCTCGAATTGTTATCGGCGAACACACAGATGAAACACAAGAATGGCGATAATCGAGGCCTAAGGTATTGCAGACATGGCGCGCTGAGACGCAGGTACAAGTCTAGGACGAAACAGAAGTTAAAACTCGAGCATAGTTTATACTCAGTTACTGTATTATTAAAAGTGTTGGAGAACATAGAGCAGCAGTAAAGTCAAATATTCATGAAAGTTTTGCATAATTAATTATTAGCAAAGCAATAGCCATTTTCGTCCGGATTGAACTTTACCAAAATCAGCGTGGAGGAGTTGGACCGTGATCACATTGACGAAATTGTTGAGGAGCAAAGCAGCGTTCGAGTTACAGCTAATTTGCCAAATTATTAAGTGAAGTGTTTGATTCTGTGGAAAAATAAGGCCTGTTGTAAAAATTAAAGTGAGTGTGAAAAGTTCCGGAACCAGGAATAAATTGATTGCCCAGGTACCAACAAAACAGTAAGTTTAATAGAAAATTCATTAATTGTAAACGTTAAGGTAAAGATAGATGTCAGATTTCGTTTTTTTTTACTATTGAAAATATTGATTTGTAATAAATTCACAAGTGCTCATTGGCACAGAAATTGAATTGTTTTAAAATCGAGTAATAATATTCTTTATTTAAAATGCCCAGATCAAGACCCTGAGATGAAGAGTAAAAAGTTGTTTGTACATAATGATTGTCGTAAAAGGGCAATGAATATTTATCTGTAAATTTAAAATTTGTGAGAATTGAATAAATTAATTGTTTGGTCAGTTTAAATAATTTTTCTTATTTATGATTTTTTCATTTAAATTATTTCATTATTTAAATAGATTAATTAACGTGGGAATTATTATTTCATGTTATATTGTTTCATTCTTTTTATTTTGAGTATTAATTTTGGTCACCAACGTGTGACCAACTATCATATATAAATTGATTTCATCCTTATATACTATATATATATTAGATCCCCTGGACTTACCGCGACTAACCACGTACTTTAGGGGGCGCGAATAACGGAGGGTATTATTAGAATTATTGACTTCGTTCATATACCGAGAGTATTTTTGGTACCATGTATATTCTCGACTGCATTAAGGTAACAAGAGAATTTTTTTTACATTTCTAAGGTGTCGCGAGTATTCTTTTATTTTCAGAAGGTAGTGGGATCTTTTTTGGTTAAATTGACGTTATCTTACCTTCATGGGAGGTGTCCAAACAAGTGACTGTCCCGATGGCGCTTTAATCACGTTTCGACTATAAGTATATTTTCGAATTGATTCCGTTTCCTAGCTAAGGTAAATAAATATCCGGGCAATGGCAGACACTCGTTTGTTTAGATAAAAAGTTCCAAACAAAGTTACGATCCGTAAGGGAAGATAAAATGAAATAATAAGTATAATTAAAAGTTATAGAGAAGATTAAAGTAAAATATAAACAGCAAGGTAAATTTATGTGGTGCAGCAATTATATGACTTTGTGACGACGTCAGATATGCAGATTTTGAATCGCGTTGTGGATCAAAATTGGATTAGCGGTTGACGTATATTCAATAATCTGATCCTGAATTATGTAGGAAGCAATTACATAAATATTTTGCTGAGAAACTTGTTAAAAGACAAAAAAAAAATATCCAAAATAAATGTTAATGAAAATTACTCTGAATACATGAACCTATGTCCGTAGATACATTTTTTAACAATCTTCAAAAATTTTGTATAGCCAAAATTTGTAGAATTGAAAGTCAATTACTTTAAGGAAAAGTTTGTATTGATAAAATTTGTGGTATAGCCGTCAGAGTCGCCGCCTCGCATCTCAAATGTTCCGGGTTCGGATCAATGGACAGAAAATCTGAGATTTAAGACTGAAGGAGAATCGGTACACTGACCACGTGCCACTCCAAAAAGTCCGGAAAATGTCATGGAAGAGAACAGTCTGGCAGACGTCCCAGTAGGCCAAGGCTTTAAATGGGCTGTAGCGCCAAGAAAAAAGAAAAAAGAAAGAAAGTAGATTCTACTGATAGCCTAATTAGTATAATTGTAATTTGATACATTAATTGCAAATAAATTAAAATATATATAATGTCAAACTGGTTTGTTTACTGTTTAATCTTAATAGATTCATTAGCCGAAACCAATCCTCTTTTTTATTATGTATTTTATTAAAAACAATAAGTCATATAGGAGCTTTCGACGGAGTTCCGTCGTAGTCATCTGAAAGATACCCATTCATACCTTAAAACATAAATCAAGAAGCTAATTCTAGTAATGATACAATTGGTATATATATATATATATATATATATATATATATATATATATATATATATATTATAATGAACACATAAAGGCGTCAGAATAAAAAAATAAGATTTTATATTTTAACAAACAAATTCTGGAGATGCACATATATATATATATATATATATATATATATATATATATATATATATATATATATGTATATGTATATCTGTGTGTGTGTGTGCTTGTGTTTGTGTGTGTGTGTGTTTCCAACTGTCTTTAGATTCATATTGTTCCATTACCCCAACATTACCTAATAAGCGTCAAAGTATACTGACATTCAATAGTCAGTAATTCCAACGACATCAGATACTAAAATGAAAAATTTACGTCTGATTGAAAACAATGAATAAGAATGATAGCCAATTCAGACAAATAAGTAATCATATAAATACCACACACCGTTTCTGGGATCCTTGTTCCTTTCGTCAGGTACAAAGAAGAGCCTAGAGCGACACAACTGCACTTGTCAGTTGACAAAACTCAAAAGCCTTCGAATTGGCTATCTTTCTTATTCATGACATCAGATACTAATAAGCTAAATGGAATTGCTATTTTAATCATTATTTCAAGCGATTCTTACAACATACCACATCAGTGATTTTCTAAATCTTAACAATACACACATCAAATTTATTGCAATATCTCATATAATCCATTTTCAACTGCTGTATAAAAATGTTACATCAACTACATTAACATTAAAAAATTATGAGGGTGGAAATATTTTAAAGATGATAAAACGGCCGATACTTGTTTCCAAAAAAATTTTTTAAGGGGTCGATGAGATTGATAGTGTTTCTCCTGATGTTGTTTGTTTATAATATCTATTCGTTTCTTCATTGGAAAATATCACACTTAGAGATTAAGTGTAGGGGCGTTACACAAAAATAACGCGAAAACAATATTAAAGTAGAATCGGAGGTATATGGGCGTCGCTGAGTTTAATTATGACATTCGAAGTGACATGTAATCCCCAGAGGCGAGGGTGGAAATTTTCAAATTTGTTAAACAAACTTTTCGCCGTATAATATAACCATACATTTTTACAATTCGTTTATAGTATTAAGAATAATGCAACTAAATAACAGACTACGATGGAATACAGAAAAATTAACTTACCATAAGTACGAGAACTGCATAATATTTATTGAGTGTGCTTTACAGTTAATATTGTTTCGGTTATAATGGGCATTACAGATAGAGCAAGCTTTGGAAACTACACAAAATTTATAACACAAATATTTGGCTGATATGAATCGATTAATTTGGCAATGTATGAGAATTATTTACAATACTCCAAATCCATTGTACACCTTGAACGAGGGCAAAACGTCGTGTTAATTTTATTAATTGTTATTGCAATTCGTATAATTAGATAACTCTGTAAAGACAAATAAAACAATCATTAGCAAAATAAATATTATACACATTACAAAAGAAAATACAGAGTAACTCGAATCACGACACCCATTAAGAAGCAGACACACGGATAGACGAATCACTTCTCACAGCTGAATCTGACATTCCGTAGTAACTTCAAGACGCACACGAAACACAGAAAATTGAAAAAAAAACCGAATGTATGCAAGTTATGAAATAGAATCTTTTAGGGAGGGGTCTGCGAGGACTATTCTCTTGCAGGCAGTACCTATGAGGGATGTTCTCTCGCAGGCAGAACTTTGTAGGGCAGACAGGAAGGGGTTACCTTTGGGGATGCCTTCTCCTCTCCGTTTTTGAACTAAGGTTCCCACAAGCCGAGGCACCTCGGCCTGTTCTGAGAGGTGTATGTTCCGGGGTCACAGACCTTTGGCATACGGTAAGAGTTGTCCGCTATTCCCATTGGAATAGTCGGCCAGCTGCCTCCTAAACTGGTCGAGGCACGCAGAAGGGAATGCTGCGTCCCCACAGCAAACTCCTCTCCCGCTATCGGATGGGCGTGGGACCTGATGCAGGTTTTCCTAGGGTTTTCCCTGCATTACTTTTAGGCGAATGCCGGGTAGGATCCTTAAACTATAGCCCGGGGTCCCTAGCTAACCCTTGGCTACCTTCCTCTACCCTTCCGCATCCCCCCTTTCAAATCCCTTCCTATGCTATTAAAGGGGAGTTGCTACCATGTGGATTACCCTCATGTAGCCTGTTAACTCCCCTCCAACCCCAAAAGAAAGAATCTTTTACAAAGTAGCACTTTTGCAAAAAAAATCAAGTAGAAGGGGAACGATCAAGAAAGTCCTGTACTGAGTAAAACGCGCCTTTCAATAAAATATTCCGGCATTTTTTCACAAAACCCTTGTAGTTATTATTTACATCTGGAGGAAGACTATTATGTTGTAGTGCTAGTAGAATGTAGCAGGAATCAAGTAGGTAAGCTGTCATGAACAGAAATCGATCAAAGTAAACTTGAAAAAGCTGCTCAGAAAAATCAATGGCCTTAGAATGTTGTGAACACAGACAAGTTTGATTTAAAATGAAAAAGTTTCGTCTGATTGATAATTAATAATAAGAAAGATAGCCAAATTCAGACAAAAGGAGTGATAATATGAATACCACATTACGTTTCTGTAAGCCTTGTTCAGGTGCAGAAAAAACGTAAGAGCCTAGACAAAGACACGACTCAGTTGACAAAACTCCAAAGTCTGTCGAGTGTTGTCAACTGGCTCGTGCATTTGTGCCTCTCTATGATCTTACCTTTTCTTCTGCACCTGAAGAAAGGAACAATGCTTCCATAAACGTTGTGTGGAATTTATATTATCACTTCTTTTGTCTGTATTTGGTTACCTTTCTTATTATTAACAGTTTGATTTCCTAGACAAAGAATCGGTACCTGCGTGGGTTTGGAGATGAGAAGTTCTACCTAGAGAGGGAATAAAGTCTATCACTATGATTGCTGCGAGAGATCATCCTGAAAGCAGCTAGACCCAGTTCACAAGAATTATCCCCCGCTAACGACTCTTCGGTCCGGAGGAAATAGCAGCCCCTGCTACCCGCAGGGCAGATCCAATTAATTGACCCCCATTCATCTTCAAAATATGAGTATGAGGTGACGTGAATGAGCAAACGAAACTGTTGCATATCAATATACTATTTACCCTTTATAGATGCAAGGACTTAAAAATATCAATAAACAATTGGGGAAAAAATTCGTTAGTTGAACATTGTCATCAACTACTGAAGTGTAAGAGTAACTTTTATGACTATTAAATCGCTTTTTAAAGTACACTATTTTGAATTTTCAAAATTATTGCTTATTTATTTATTATCCCCGCGGTGTGTACGAGTCTAGCGTTCATTATTCCGGTATCGCACTATTTAACAGCCTTCCTGAACGTGTAAAGGATATCAACAACTACAACTCATTCGTCAAGGAATGTAAAACTTTTCTTGTAAATGGAACTTATTACTCCGTACACGAATTTTTGAATCCTTGAACTGCATTGCCTACAAAATTGCCGAATATGCTACAAAAAGTGTGTCCAATTTTCCCCTTTTGGTTCTTTTTTCCTGCCTCTGCTTTCTGTTTTAGTAAATATCCATGACGACATCCCTCCGTACCTAGCGACAGGAGATGAATACTAGGAAGTGATAAGTGTCGTGTGCGTGTTTCTTAAAGATAGTGTGTGTGAATGGACAAATGTGAACAGATATGAATTTTTTGTGTGTGTGTGTAACCTATTATTATTAATTCTGTTTATATGTAATTTATCTACTGTACATTTGTGACATTTCCTCATTAGAGGACTAATGGTGAATAAATCTATCTACCTATCTGAAGTGCCACATTGTAACGCACAAATGTTAAAACTTACTTCATATTATTTTATTATAGGAATGATACACAATTAATATGTATTATATAATTTACAACAAAATCACCAAAACATGATACAATACAAATGCTTGAAATAATAATCTGATTTGGAAACAACAATATAAATTTTTACGTGTTAGCATGGAACATGAGATTTTCTCAGGGTATATTTTGGGCCACCAAGATAATTTTAAATTGTCGAAAAGAACACGATATCTGACAGTAACAGTGAAAATGATGCCATCATTTTACAATAATTAAAACTCCACGAAGGCTCCTCAATTTTTGCAGAACAGTTTGGCGACTTAGCTGCTACAATGTCCAGCAGACTGTCCAAGTGGATGCCAGCACAGCAAGAACATAATCTCACCGAACACCTCCGGCTAAGTACACTTTTAATGAGTTTCACCTGGGCTGCACACATACGAACACAAGATAGCTTCGCATGTGCTATAAACCTTGTCTCGCCTAACCACACTATCCACAAATTATAACAAGTGCCACTTTGCACACCTTCTACTAAAAGACTGAATTATATAAAGTAAGTGGCCTTTTCCATTATCTGTTTTAATGACTCCTCCCGTAAAATTTTACGTCTATTTATATTTTTCGTATTTCGTGGTCGCTGGATATAGAACATTCTCGCGGGTTCACGTCCTGCGTCACGCAGGTTCTTAAGACTCTAAGTTTTTGTAATACTGTATTATGTTTGAATATAGACAAAAGTATTCTTAGATTTTCATAAGTATTACGTTGCCAAATTTCATGTTCTACGGATCATATAATAACAGGAATTGAAGTCCCTCAGTTTCACTTTTCTTTGTTTGTCTTTTACCGAGCCTTCTTAATTTGGGGTAAAGCTATTATGTGACACAGCGTAATAGAACACATTTTAACAAAAGTTCTTGCGTGCAATTTTTTTCTCTGAAAACAAACAGTTAATGTCGTTTTCTTGAAATGTGGTTTTATAAAGTCACCGGAAACTTATAGTGGAATATAGATAAAAAAATATTTTTATAAGTTACACTACAATTTTAGGAGACATAATTGCATGTTCTACGTATGATATTAACAAAATCTGAAATCCCTTAGTTTTTTCTGTAATTTACCCAGCCTTGAGTTTGACGTGCAGCATCATTGCGTGAACATTTCTGGGAAATTTCTTTAATATCTGCGGCTTGTTGTAATCCAATCACGTTACTCATTTGTTGAGCTAGTAATTTCTCCGTATATCCTGGCGGTACTAGTGCTTTGCTAAAGTTGTAGAGAGCACCTGCGTCACCTTGGAGGGGAAGGCTAGGACCGGTTTGGACTGTCAGTGTAGACCAGTCAGTCAGCAAGTGCGCACCTCCTCTACACCATGCAGTCGCTGCTGCAGGTACGTGGACAACAATAACAGGAATATCTCATCCCAAGTGTTACATTATAATCAGTTTTATTAAGTCTATCAAAATTCTCAATAAGCTGTCGTCTTTTAATTTACGCAAGCTATTTTTCAATTCATCGTGGCCATGCTTGTGATTGTAGTTTGGGAATTCCCCGTTTCGTTGGTTGATGATTTCCGTAGTTTTACTGATATATGCCACCAGTTTCTTGTCATATTTGGCGAGGAAGTGCTTTCTAATGCGAATTAGAATTTTCCTTTTGGTTTTTTAGTTTTTATCCATGAAATATAATATTTATGTTTTACTATGAAACACGATCGATTGTTAGAATAGGGCGAAACAAAACATCCCTTTTGGCTTTGTACTACTTTTGTAGTGTTCGGCAGATAATTGTTAGGGGTTTTGACGTGGTTTACCAGTATTTGTTTATAGGAAATTTAGGAAAATATTCCTAATTTATGACAATCTCTGAATTAATTCGTATTGCGTGTCCGATAAAATTCTTCTCACTTCCTGCGTAATGGAATTTTACAAACATCTTACAATCGGTGTTTTTTTTTAATATTTTTTCCGTACCATGGCCAACCAGAGTCATTAGCGACGCTAACATAAATTACAACTTACTTATAACCATTGGTTTTCTGATTAACAAACTTAAGAAAAATTATAATTGTCTTTTATCATCATCATTTATAAAAGATAAGAACATTTCTTAATATTTTCTCTTGCAAATTCGTTTCTTTAGGAAGTGCAATACGGAACCGGTCTTTGAATCACGCAAAAATTCGCATTTGTGTATCATCATTTTCTTCACTATAAAGACAAAATAAATTCTTGGCATAATCTCTATTTTTTCTCAAAAATATTGCAGCGGTGTTTTTATTTCGTACTATGTTTAAGTCTCAATAGATATCACTGCTAAAGATCATCACTCATATTCAAATTGATTTTGAATACAATATTCCAAATTTATGCGTGCAACATCATTATTACATATAATAACTAAAAAATGACACAAACAGGCATGCGTTATTTCTATCCTGCGTCAAATGCTGTTATACTTACAGGAAATTACTGTTTCGTTTCATCTGTAAAGTAAATCGTCTACAGAAACGACTCACTGTAAAAAAAACGTGGGTTGGTATCGTCACCATCCGTAACGAGGAAAGGCCCTTGAAGTATTTCCCAAATGTTTTCCAAAGACGTCGACCCCAATAAAAAATTCAGCGAGGAAACAAGTTATGCGATATGTAGCGGATCGTAAGATTGAAAACCGCATAAAACCAGTAAAAGCTGCTGATCGTGCTTAGAAATAAAACTACCCAATTTTTAATGTAATTTTCAAATGAAGTTGATTAAAAATCACACAAAACTGAAATATGATCTGGAAAAATATGATAGTAAATTAAATAAGCCCAGTATGTTATATTTCCGTAGATACTGTATATAAGCCAAGTTTCAATGATATAGAATGTGTCAGGGTTTCAATTTTTTATTTATTTTATTTAAATATACAAATACTTGTATACAAGTGCTACATTTTACACTGAAGCTATTCATAGTGCACGCGAACTATTTACAATCATTCGATTATGAACAAATAATATTATAATCTTGCTGATTATTAACATTATAACTTATATCTACATATCAGATTCGTAATTCAGTTTCATCCATAAATTATTTTTACTGAAAGGAAGCAGTGCCTCAGAACAAATGAAGGCATCTCAGCTGTAAATTGACTTCTGTTATTGGACAATTCTTTGTAGTAGTTTGTTAAATATAGAAATACCTAAATAATGGACACAATTCTCAGCGATCGACAATAAATTAAATTTTTTGGATATGCTCGTTTCTTCTGTTGAAGTCATGAATAAATAAGTGCTGTTTTAAAAGAACAAATAACATTAACGAGTAAATGTTTTGGCACGATAGAGTGAAATACTATTTTAAATTACATACGTACTCGCTGTTGACCTTTGATTTTCTTTGTCCCGGTAGCAAGTCATTTTTACAATTTACTTGAAATAAGGAAGCCTGTTGGAGGTGATCCTTAAGTTAACGCTAGCGGGTGGAACCTTACAGGAAGGATCACATCGCACAACAAACCTTCTCCTGCCATCGGAAGTGCGTAGGACAAGTACCAACTATCCGCCGTAACTGATGCAGGTTTTCTAGGTTTTGTCCTACATCGCTTCTAGTAATTTAAGTAACCTGGAAATTAGGTGATAGAATTTTGAATCCTCTCCATTGTTTCTTAATATACTGCTTCCTATAATTAAACTCCAAGTAGAAGCTTCGAATTCCGGGTACGATCCTTCAACCATAGCCCGGGGACCCTAGTTAGATATTCTTCTGCCCTACCACATCCCCCTTTTCAAATCTCATCCTATGCTATTAAAGGGGAGTTGTCACATCGTGGATTTACCCTATTGTAGCCTGTTACTCTGAAAATCAAAATAAAACTTGTTCTACCTTTCTGCATCCCTCCTTTCGTCTGTTATAAGAAGAGAGTGGCCACTACGTGGATTACCCTATGCATAGCCTGTCAGCACATTTCTTCTTCGTTTTTTAACTAAAATTTCTATAATCAGAGACACCACTGTCAGATTAGAGAAGTGTCTGCTCAGGGGTCAAAGACCTTGGGCATACTGTAAGAGTTGTCTTCTTTCCTTATTGGACCAGTAAGGCAACTGTCTCCTAAACTGGTTGAGGCAATGAGAAGGAAATGCTGCGTTCCCACACCATACCTTACTCTAGTCATGGGACGGACGTGGGTTATGCACTAAGTGTCCGACCAACGTGATGTAGGTATAGGGATTGACGTGCATCTCGTTTACGATACTTAAACTATAGCGCGGAGGAGGCACTAGTTAACCACCATTTAAAATCCCTTATATGCTATTCAAGGTGAGCTGCCACTACGTGTAACCTGCTACTTTAATTATTTTAACTCGGACCTATTCCGTATAATTATGTGTACTCTCATTGGAAACATTAAAAAATATGAAACAAAGAAATAAACATAAAAATATATCTTCTTCAAATGAATTTGGAGTAAGAAAATAATTCAAAGTGCCAGAACTTTGTAGGAAAAGTTCTCGGGTTTCCACAAGAGAAAAACATTGATTACAACGGTACGTTTCGAGACACAAAGTTCTGTCGTCATCGTCTAGAAAATGACGACAGAGCTTGGTGTCGTCAAAATGTCGCGTTTTAATTTTTTTACCAGTATGGAAACCTGGTAACTTTTTCTGCAAATACGACGGAAAAGCCATAGATCCTTCATTACCTCATCTTTGACTTCGCTTGATGTAACGAAAAATTTCTGGAAAGGTAAAATGAGAAATTAAAGGTAAAAATACATTAAAGGAGAGTTTCCATCTCGTGGATTAATCTTATGCAGCCTGTTACACTAAAAAAAAAGACTGACGAGTTCCAAGGTGTCGTCATGGGAAAGAACTATGAGGAAGAAATTCCCTGAAAGGGGATACTCATGGCAGGTTGTCTTAGAACTGGAGTGTATTATTATGGATTCCTCTAAGAATTTGTGTATCTGTCTACGAATCTCGGAAAATACGCTGAATGCGCACAAACACTTTGATACGCATGTTTACAAAATAATGATGTGGTTTGGAAGCTGCGGTGCACAAGGTCGTAATTGACCTGAGTGACGTCAAAGCTTGGAGGTGAACCACTCTGCGAGCGTCGCGCCGGAGGCCAAGTGTCCAAAAGAACTTGCCGTGTTTCGTATTTCTGGAACACAGTGTTTCATTAACTCAGAAAAAAGAACTGAATTATCAAAGCGACCGGGTTTTACACGAGCTGGAATTATACAGCAAAATTCTGAATTTCAAAGAATGCTCAGAAAGTGGTGTAATCGAAATACAAATGGGCTACAGCCCGATGGTAGTTAACATTACATAAATGTTGCAACAGTCAGTGAACAAAGCAAAAAATCCGAGAACATGCACAAAGTCAATTTACATTAATAAATAGGTGCATTATGATAATTCAGATTATACTTATATAAAATCATACCTATCTACCCAGTCTGTTAAATACTTTAACAATCTGTGGAAAAGTCTCCAGTAACTTGACAAAAGTTTAATTAACAAAGGAAAAATCCTCTTCATCTGTTCGCTGCTGTCTTTATTTAATTTTATACCCATTGACGTTACGTGAAATCAATCTAGGCGCCTCAAGTCGATTACTGACTTCACTTAAGGCGATATCGTTAGTGTATGCTTTTAAATGATCTTGTTAGTTTGTCCATTTTTCGCCTGAAAGATTCTATAAACAGTTATTTGCTTCAGTCCGAGCACGGAAAAATGTTGCCACGTTATACTGAATTCTTTCCTATCACCTGTTCATGAAGGCTATTTATGGATCACAACACACCGCTCCATTCTCTATAATTGGCAGAACTAATTCCATGCCTTCATTTATTACTGAATTAATGTTATCTCCCCAATTTAATTTCTTGCTTAATATTATACCCAGATATTTGTACATTTTATCTACCGGTATTTCATCATCTCCTAATCTGTAGTTCTATCGAGTTCCTAATCATCGTAAATGATTTGCTCTGATCGTAAATCATTTGCTCTGAGAGGAATTTATTTTTATTTTAGTCAACAGTGACCATTGATAATTTTCCTCATCCATTATTTCTATATATACAATCATTATAAACAGCCGTCATAAACGGAAACATTATCATTCAGAATTTTAGTATGGTTACTTGATGCCAAATAATATAGTATTTCTTTACTTACTCCTCGGACGTCTTTGTAAGTATCTCCCATTTCTTGGTTATTGTTTCCAATTTGTTAGTTTTATGTTCACGCAAAACGATTATATAGGTACATAATTTCTTCAATCACTTTTGGTTAATTATGTGATTTTCTTTAATACTTGTTGAACTGTAATTAATTTGTATAAGCCCGAAAAGTATTTAATTTGTGATTTAACTGTATCGAGAGCGTCATATTTTTCTATATTTACATTTCACACCTCCTACCCAATCTATACCCGAAAGTATGTTAATTTAATTATAATCTGTATGATGAATCACTGTACTTAATCGAGTAAATAAATTAATAGCGTCAAAAATACTCCCGTACCTTAAGAGTGTCAAATACTCTCCCCATAACCTAATAAAGTTAAAAAATACTCTCAGTTACATAAGAGACAAAAATACTCTTTGATCAAGGAAAAATTACATTAAGGGAGTAAAGAGTAGTCCTGGTACATTATAAAAGTGAAACATACTTATTGGTCTGTGAGAGTCAAAGATCCTCCCAGTAACTTACCCCAGTCAAAATTAATACCAGTAGCCTAAGAGGCACAAAATAACTTTCGGTATCGCAGAAGAATTTTAAAAATATTACTGGAGTCAAAAATATTCACCATACAAACATTACATAAAATACTTCTGGTGTCTAAGAAAGTCAGAAACACATTCGGGACGTTAATTGGATCCGAAATACTATGGATACATTAAGAGATTCAAAAATGTTCTCAGTTCTCTAATAGCATGAAAAATACTCTCGGTACCATAAGACATTAAATAATACTCTCAGTAGCCTACGATGTTCAAAATATTCCTGGAACTATAATAGTCAAAAAAGCTGTAGTACTTAAACAGTCATTAATACTTTCGTTACCCTTGGAGAGTAAAAATTATTTTCGTTACCTAGAGAGAGATAAATATTCTTGAGGTATCTTTAGAGATTACAAAATACTCCCCATACATTAACGAGACCATAATTATTTCCGGTACCTTAAAAGTGTTAAAATTACTCCCAGTACGTAAGAGAATCAAAAATATTCCGATACGTTAAGACATCTAAAATACTCCCGATACATCAATATAATCTAAAATACCCCCGGAACCTTAACAGACTCAAAAATACTCCCGATAATTTTTTTCCCGGCAACATAAGTCATTAAATACTTTCAGCATTTTAAGAGAGTCCAAAATAATCTCAGTAGCCTAAGACAGTCAAAAATATTCCATTAATAAAATATGATCAAAAATAAAATCTTAGTACCTTAAGGGAGTGAAAAAAGTTCCCAGTAAATTAGAAGACTCAAAAATACTTTTGGTGCCGTAAAAGAGTATTCCCGCTATCTAAATCAGTGAAAATAATACCTAAGAGAGTTAAGATTACTTTAGGTATCTTAGGAGATTCAACCACGCTCCCAGTATGAAAAGTGAATGCATAATAACACCGGGTACATTTACAGTGATAAATACTCCCGGTACTTTAAGAGAGACAAAAATACTTGCGGTGCGTTAAGAGAGTCAAAAATAGTCTAACTGTCCTAAGAGGATGAAAAATACTCGTCACCCCTTCCCTTATAAGTGCTTGGTGTGTTTTACCAATCCAGTGCTTGTTCCTTAATCATAAGTGGCATGTGTACAAAATTTGGTAGAAACTGCTATAGGCCACTACGAGCTGAACTACGCTTTAACACGATGAATGCCCGAAATATTTATTATACATTTATTTTTATGTAAATCCCTTTTGCCCCCACCCGTACGAGTTTTCCCTTTTATTAACGTTAGTGGTTGAAAGCTACAAATGATAGTTTCGAGAAAGCAATCCATAAAACTTTTCATTCCATGCTTATAACTATCCGATTTAGAATTTATTTAAAATATCACCATATAATCTCACCCGTACAGGTCTTTTGTCCAAACAGTTTGTTCCTAGATTGTAAGAAATATGTGTAGAACTTTTGATATAATTTAGTCCATGTGTTTAATATTTACTCCGAACTTTGTTGTACCCTTTTCCATCACCACTCCTAGGGGCTGAGCTACAACTTAACAAGTACTTTGTGTGTCAGAATTAAACTCATCGACTTCCATAACTCCATATTCAACACCAATCTAGAGTGTTTTAGAGTGATTTTTATTAATATCGTTAGCCCCGAATACTTTATGAAAATTATTTGCTTGTAACAATTATCATTGAACTAACATTGCTATTTAGAATACATGTTTTTTCAGAACAACGTATTTGACTATCTTTCCGTTTCGACAAACTTATTTATTTTCCATTGTAATGCATTGTTAGAAGCTGCTTATTTCATAATGTAGATGACTGACTGATCTATTTCAATTTTGCTACCAATTCTGTATTCATATATTTATAAACAAATTGCAACTTGCACTTCTATTCACAATAATAACATTTCAGGTATGTCTAATAAGTCCCTAATCACTTTTATTCCATGTAATAATAAAATGACAAATTGTATCAATTTACGCTTTTACTCAAATTTACGTTTACAGATTTCTTAACATTAGTAGCTTTCATTAATAAATAAAAGGTAGCAAATTCTCCTATTTTTCCTCTAGCGCAATAGTTTTTAGTAATTTAACTTTATCAGAGATATTAGCAAGGGTTGAGAACTTGACAAGTTGGAACATGAACAAAGCGGCAGCGTGTCGGTAAGATAACCCTGGAGCCTGAGCAGTAGCACGAAGCAGATGGGCACCTGGTTTTACCCAAGGCGTAGATCCGTGCTTACGAAGGGGGACGAGACGCCTCCAGAAATTTAAAATTTTATAGGACACGATATTGACTAGACCAATGATATTTCTTGGTCCAGGAAGATCGACCAAAAAGGTGGATAAGATAGGCAACATTGCGCACAACTAGGGTGTTGTGCTCATCATGCATTCTTCAACCTGTCGTCGTCACATACAGACTACTCCTCGAGCGGAGACGACGACGAGGTTGGCCTGTCCACGGATGCAGCGATGCTACTGATGCTCCAAAGGTAACTGCCGAGTTTCTCAATCCATGACGTGCCTAGGGGTGTATCTACGTCAATAGTTAAACTCTGAGATAATAAATCCGACTATTTCTCCAGCTATAGTAAATTATTTCTATATATATATATATATATATATATATATATATATATATCAATGTAAATATTACATACCTTTCAACGTTTCCTTTAATTTATGTTAATATAAATGTTAATAATAAACACTTTCAAGTCAACAATAATTATGAAGGGCTATGAACACAAATATTTAAAAACATTAAGTTATTGATGACTTGGTTGCTATTAACATTAGAATATCGAAAAAGTCTCTGTAGAATCCTAATATTTTTTTTAATATTCAAACCCCACCACGTTACTCTTCCCTCACTCTACACCCTCTCCCCATTCCTGTCTCTCACTTACGTTTTCAAAAGTTTACCTTCTGAGTTCCAAATTATTAGAAAAAATTTTCATTTTTCTATTATTACGACAAGTTTGTGATCTACTAATCAAAACACTTAATATTTTCCACTTATTAAAAAGTTTCTTCACCACAAATATAATCTTAATTTTCATTAACCACATTTACATAAATATTTTTATCAAGGCGTCAATCGAAAAAAAGTCACACGAAAGCTGTACGTTATTGAATCGCCATTTTTTAACAGACTTTTTATGTGCTCCGACACATTTTGTATAAGATGGTGAACATCTTCAGCAGAGCTTTTGACAGTTGTACATTGTTTCGAACATCGTTTTTGTCACTTCGTTTTTGTGACTGTGTATTTTTTTGCAGTAACTACAAAAACATTTGACCAGTGATATGTAATATGATACTGGTGATGGTTATGGACAATACGATTATATTCGTGACTCAGTGGCGTTGCGTGAAGTCACACTAAAGCTGCGAAGCAACCTTAAAGTATTTACATACTTACGGGATGTGTACTGAAAAGAATATATTAATAATGGCTATCTACATCAGTATTAAAGAGAGAGCCGATTACTTCATCCAGGAAGAAGGTGGCAGTACTAACCGTAGAAACGTCCCTGTCTACTTAGACGACACGGTTGGAAACGTGAGAACCATAATTACGTTGTATTGTACATTACGAAAGTCACATATAGCACCTTTTGCACCTGCTGTACTTTTGGAGAAAAAATTCTCCGTAAAGATAAACAGCGAGCTAGAGGTGAGCGATCCACTCGAGAGCTGATTCACTCTGCGGAGTGAGCACTTTCTGACTAGAAAAAAAAAGAGCGCTAGTTCTTCTGAACCCAACTGAATCACTCAAAGAGTGAAGAGCGTGTGAGTCCGATCGGAGTAATCGTTCGTGCCCCCCCCCCCCCCCCCGACGAGTTAGCTCATCTGATCCCAAATGAATCACTTAAAAGAAACATGAAAATAAATAAATCAACTCCAAGGAAGGCATGACGCGATATCTGCGGGTATCGTAGAACTAGATAAATATTTATCGGAAGCATATGTTCCCATAAACAAGAATCTTTCAATCTCAAACTGGCGAAAGAAGACTCTCTTTCCTTAAAATTACACAAGCTGTGTGAGAATCCCGTTGTTAGGCTTTTAATTTGCAGAAACTATTGAATATTTGAATATCGGGATCTTTGCTGCAGAGAGTGAGATACTTCATTTGGTTCACTGAACGCGTGGAGCATCTAGCAATATATACTTTGGTAAATAAGCTTTTAACGTTGAGGTTTACGTTTCCTGACATGATATACAAACGTATATATGAAAACTTCTGTTGATTAACAGCTCGTTATTCCTTTCATTCTGTTTTTACTCATCGGCAAATTAAACTACTTCTTCACATCCCCAAATTAGTTTAATAAGCGCTGATATAACAATTCAAAATTCTATTTGCCTCTAACAAATACACATTAAAAATGGTAAATCGCTTAATTCAATAGAATCCACAGCCATTTCACGCGTCTCTGGTCAAACATTTCACTATTAAAGAGGTTAGCATCACAGACTTTCTTTATTGCGCGAACTAAATCCGATTTAACTAAAAAATTAAATTAAATGTGACCGCAAATAGCATGTCGCATTTTTTTAAGGCAACAGGCTACATGAGGGTAATCCACGTTGGGCAACTCCCCTTTAATAGCATATGGATTTGAAAGGGGGGATGCGGAAGGGTAGAGGAAGGCAACCAAGGGTTAACTAGGGCCCCCGGGCTATATTTTAAGGATCCTACCCGGAATTCGCCTAAAGAAATGCAGGGAAAACCCTAGAAAAACCTGCATCAGGTAGGTCGTGCATTGGGTACTTGTCCCACGCCCTTCCGATAGCGGCAGAACATGTTCTAACGTGGAGTCAAATAAGATTTATGTTGTGTCTGGACCGCAGGTCATCTTGTTCTACAGGATTTTACGTAAAACAGTCGCGTGTCTTGCTTGAAACTCATGTTCTTATGACTTCCAGACTCGAAGAGGAAACAAATAAATTTTTGGACAAATTGAAGTTATGTGTAATAAATGAAACATATGGGTCATTTTGACAATAGAAAATTAATGTTTTGTCAAATAACTATATTTATGGGACTCCTGTTGAATAGTAAATTAGTTCTATAAAATTATGTTTTTTTTTCTCTGTACAGATGACTCACTTTCAATAAAATTACACAAGATGTGTGTGAACCCCTTTGTGAGGCTGCTAATTTGTTTTCAAAATTGTTGTATATTTGAAAATATGGATCTTTGCTGCAGAAATTGATAACATTGCCAAAAACTCCTACAAAAAGTTTGAAAATGATAAATAAGTTTTTCTTGATCAAATTGGCGACATATGAAAAATATTGGGGTTAATACAAAAGCAATAAATAATAATATATCAGTCAAATATTAAAAAATTAAATTCTTGGAGTATGACTTTCGTCGCGGTCATATGAAGCTTGGCAAGGTTTTGTGATATTAATAACTCAAGGCCAGCAAAAAAATCTGGGGGAAAGTTTTTTTGTATACTAATGTGACGAGCATGTGGTGTATATTTCAAAAAGGGTATGTTATGGGATCATAGTGAAATAAAATAAGAACTCACCACAACAAGATATTTACAAAATAATTACACCATAAACATGCTTTTATTCCCCACGTGTGGTTAGTATCGTGCATTTCTTCCCTTTATAGGATGCAAAGTCTTCCTTTCGATCATAGTGATGGGATTTCTGTGTTACGGGTCTGTAAATAGGCGGATAATCTCGCAGGGGACACGGTAGTTCTATACATATAACAAATGTGTCCGCCATCGGAAGGGAGAGATACGAAGAGGCTACCTTTGGGTATGCCTTTTCCTCTCCGTTTTTGAACTAAGGTTCCCTCAAGCCGAGGCACCGCGGCCTGTTTTGAGAGGTGTATGTTACGGGGTCACAGACCTTGGGCATACGGTAAGAGTTGTTCGCTATTCCCATTGGAATAGTCGGCCAGCTGCCTCCTAAACTGGTCGAGGCACGGGGAAGGGATTGCTGCGTCCCCACAGCAAACTCCTCTCCCGCTATCGGAAGGGCATCGGACAAGTACCCAATGCCCGACCTACCCGATGCAGGTTTTTCTAAGGTTTTCCCTGCATTTCTTTAGGCGAATGCCGGGTAGGATCCTTAAAATATAACCCGGGGGTCCTAGTAGCCCTTGGTTACCTTCCTCTACACCTCCGCATCCCCCCTTTCAAATCCCTTCCTATGCTATTAAAGGGGAGTTGCCAGTATGTGGATTACCCTCATGTAGCCTGTTACCCTAAAAAAAAAAGACTGAAAATCATTAATGGCCAATTTGAGCGTAGGTATCATCACTTTATCTATTATATAAGAAGAACATTTAAACAGGCGTAATGCTGATTTTCAGTCAGTTTTGAGAGTTTTTTTCTATGTTTTATACATTTTTCCGAATATATTACCGAAATAGAAAACTCAGTATTCTTAAGCGCATATGATACTCCATGTGATGGTTTAGGGGCATCGCTCAGGTGAGTCTTCGAGAAGGTTATGTGGAGTTTGTCCTTGGCAAAGGTTTTCGTTCCGCCAGACCCGAGCCAAGGATGAGGGGAAGAACGCTGCGAGAGGCGGAAGCAACAATTACGTTCTCATAAAAAGCATGTTCAGAACGATAAAAATATTTAGGTGAAGTCTGTAACGGAAAGTTAAAAGTATAAGATAGAAATTTAAACAATTTTGTTTTATTAAACGAAGAAGATATTCTTGTCATTCGTTTAAGGAAGGCGTCACCCTTAATATAACTATAGAATAAAAAATGGGCGGTAGGATGTCGATTGAAGGCCTGACTTAAATACGATTCTTGTGTTTACCGACGATACTCGGTTACTTGGAACATGTGCCTGAGTAAATATAAACGGCGATGAAGGTAGTTAAAAACAATATAAGAGACTCATGCTGAAAAATATCGTAATATGCAGTACTGGTAAACATTAACTCCGTTTCGAATTATTCATTGTTGTGTATGTAATCGATGGCTCAGTGGAAAATGAATGTTAAAGGAACTTACAACTCTTGATTTCGTACAATTCCAATCCAGGTATTAGAAAAGAGACGTTTTGGATTCGTCTACTACAGAGTTTGGGCGAATTCAATGCAACAATAACCAAAATGCAAAATGTATCATCATACAAAAGTACATCAAACAAATTCAAATCTGATATTTAGCTTGTATTTTCGAGTTCATAAAAGGGCCAGCAAAAAAATCTCGGGGCAAGTTTTTTTGCATACTAATGTGACGTGCATGTGGTGTATATTTTTGTGTATATTTATATACAGTATATATACAGTGTATATTTATAAACAGTTCATTTTAAATAGCTTCAGTTATTTTGCCTGCGTTGAAATACAAGTTCTTTCGTTCTACGGCCAGAAAAAATTATGACACCTAAATCCTCTAAAGGTTTATGAAACTTTCTATAGAGCACTAATTTTTCCTTTTCTTCAATCTGACTGTGTTTGCCAATGAATTAATATCTGAATATTAGTTGTTATTTTGTGAACAAATACGATCTCTGATAAAAAAAAAGCAGACATGTTTACAAATATGTACCATTTTCACTGCTAAAATAAATAAATAATTTTTTCTGTATTCAATCTTTAAATTTATTAATTCACTTAAAATAAAGAACAATAACATATTTTTAAACGCATAAAAATCAGCCATATAAATGCCACGTCTTGCAAACATTTATTATTTTACATCCGTGATAATTCTCCTGGTCCTCACCCACAACCTTCCTTCTGTTTTCTTACTGTTCGATACATTGGATTATTCTTATTTCTCTCTTTCTTTCCTCGGCGTTTCTGACCATCTTGTCCTCAACCCCTTCCTTATTCCTCTCAAAGTTAAAGGCAATGGAAAGTCGAAAAATTGTTAGTATAATCCTTAATTCGTTTCAGTCTCTCCTTTGATTTAAATTCTATCAAATTATATTAGAATGTACTTCATTCAAGTAACTATTTCACAAGTTATAAATAACTATAATAATGAAAAATTAAAACAGAAGGAGATTCCAAATGTTTTCTTCCATAAATAATAATTGAAGATTTATGGTGAATGGAAATTTTATTTAAGTTTGGTATCTCTAATATTGTAAAATTATG
The DNA here is from genome assembly GCA_037074705.1 of Zhengitettix transpicula. Taxonomy (NCBI): domain Eukaryota; kingdom Metazoa; phylum Arthropoda; class Insecta; order Orthoptera; family Tetrigidae; genus Zhengitettix; species Zhengitettix transpicula. The sequence continues at coordinate 177,630,977 of CM073591.1, read as the reverse complement.
TATTCTGACTGAGTAAAAAAATTATTTTTATGACATCTTTGAATTATCACAAATATAGTGAGAATTTCTCAGTAAGTAACGAATGAGGATTACCTTATTTCAAGTCAATTACTTAATGCTCTTCTTTGTTTCTCGTAGGTTCTTTTTTTGGCGTATTTGGCGTTAATTGTGAAAGCTCAGCTCACACACCCAAATTCACCTTGTCCACGTGTGTTTACTTATGAAGAAAACACTGCAGAGAGTGACACATGGTATGGCGAGGTTTTGCTCAGTACTGACGCGCCACTCATAGGCATCAGACTTGATGTGCAGCTTGATGCCCCTGCTAAAGTGTTGGGTGTGAGTATAAAACAACTTTATTACAATTTGTGTGACGGTAAAATTTAAAAGCCATGTTGTAAGAAGAGAAAAAACAGTGCGGGATACAGGTGACTTATTAATTTCACCATGCCTCACACTAAGCAATGTTAGTAGTTGAGTCTGTACACTGACTCTTGGTTTCTAATCCAAGATTTATTTGTTAAATTATTTCACCTGGAATTAGTTCAATAAGTAAACATACAAACTATTTTAAAAAAAGGAAGTGTGCAACACTTTTGAAGTCAAAATCTTCTGATTGTGTTTCATAAACTAACTTTTCCCGTCATATTTATAGAATTGGATTGGTGAGGTCTCCACCAAGGACAGTCGCCGGTTCACCATTTTAAATCTGACCTCAAGACTTGAGCCTGGACCTCCAAAGTCAGTGCGCATATTTGTTAAGTATGGAGAAGATGATACAGTTCCTCGCGTAAGAAGCATTGCTCTAAATGGACGCCAGATATGCCCTACATCATTCATAGATGACGGTTTGTAATTTTTAAAATCGTATTTATTCATAATATTTGCTTTCTTCAGTACAAAATACTAAACATATTAGACACTGTAGTTTATAAGGTATTTTATGCCAAGAATACTAGTTCATTTCAAATTGTCAGGATTTAGTAAGAAAAGCATAAAGTAAATAAATTGTGATATCCTACAAGCAGTTGTTAATTTGAATATTTTCAATTAGTATTAACGTAACTCCTGTCGTCCACATTTTGAAAATATAAAACGAAAACCACATCAAGCGATAAAAACACTGTGCCAGACTGAGTCAAACGTATTTTCTTTCCAAGTAACGTAACAATGTTTTAGAGAATCCCGTTTCTATGCGACTCAAAAATTTGTATTACGTAGACGCTAGGAACACGTTGCGAGTCTGAATCCCAGCAGTGCCGATTTTAGATTTAGATTAACAGTGATGAACAAGATGCCGGTTAAGTCATGTGTCCTTTTCCGTTCTAGTAAAAGAATGGGAAAAAGTACTCGGGCAACGCCGGACTATCGGATATTAAAATAAATGATATTAGAAAATAAAAGTAAACGATTTCATTCATATGATTTCTCATTTATACAATTTTCATAAACTGTATATGCACTTACAATTACTTTACTACATATTATTTACAAATGAATTAAAAATAAAATTCCTTTTATTTTAAATATCAATATACAGTATTTACTTAAAATAGGTAGTTTGGAATATCCACAAACAACAAGAAGGACGAATGGCTACAACAATGGGCAAAGTACATCGAATCCCATAAATGGCAATAATTTTAATCCAACCCAGAGAATGCCGACAACAAAGCAACCTTCTAATAACAAAAATACGAGTCCAACGAGACAAACAACTAGGAATCAATATGAGAGGCCTACAACTCCAATTTCTTACAATACACAGAGAACTACTCAGCGTCCATCTAATTCCAACACAATAAGACCAACCAACTCGGAGACACACAAGCAGAGTACAACCATCAATGCTATTCCATTTAGCCCTGTTTGGCCAGATGAGGAAGACAGCAAATCTCCTAGTGATGTAGAGTGGATAACTCCCACAGTATCTACCACACATCGTCCGTATACCACAAGTAGGACACCTGCAACTACTCGAACCACAACAATGCGAACTGACGGTAAGTAAGCTTCCAATACTCAACAGTCATAATATTTCAGAATCAGTATCAATAAAGAATATAATAAATATTGCACTAATGCCTATGCCTATGCCAGATCTTAACATAGTATTCATAATTACATAAATTTCACAGGAAATAATATAAAATATAATCTTTTCAGTTTGCATGGCCTTTTTAATGATTTTACAGAGAAAATGCACTATTTCATTATATACCAAAAACCCCACTTAGTTATAACTCAGAAAGGATGATTCTCGTGTTACCAATTTCATATTTCGTTTTTGTTGTTTGATGACTTACCAACTATCAATGCTACGTTCTACTTACGATATGACTTACATTAATCTTTATAGCATCTCTTTTTCTTCCTAATTCTGAAGCTTAAAGATGGAGGATTTTCAGAATGTTTTAATTAAGAATCTAATAATAGGTTGGTTGGTAACTAAAATTCTGCATTTGTGTGCTTTTGTTTGTAAATGTATAATAGTACTTATTATTAAAAAAAATATTTTTATTGTTCCTCATATTTTTTGTACATGTTTCAATTATTAAGCATAGCTACACCAGTTCCACTGTTTCATTTAATATTTTCAGGTTCTGTTCGTTGTGGTACAATTGATGTGCAAGCAACACCTTTGGTAACGAATGGACAAAGAACTTTGCATGGTCAGTGGCCATGGCATACAGCAATATATCAATCAAAGGGCACTGATTTAAGCTATAAATGTGGTGGATCTTTGATTAGTAAAAATAGTATTATCACAGGTAAGTAAAATCCGTCTAAGTACAAGTATTTCATAAATTTGTGATAAAATTTTCAACAGTTCAGTGTAATTTACTACAGACCTACATTACATATAAGAGATTAATATAAATAACAGAAAGTAAATAGGGCCCCACATATTTTTGTTAAAACATATTTTTTGAATGGCGCAGAACATGCCATCAACTATATACTGTCCGTTTATGGAGTATGCATAGATCATGTGTCAGGCTAATCCCTTTTTACTTGAAAAATACAAACCATTGATGTGCCCCAATTCCATTGGCAACACATTGTAATTCTTTGTTGCTCAGTTTGGACATCATCAACCTTATCATTTTAAATGGTTTTGAAATATAATTAGAAATGAATTTCTGTTTTATAGATGAAGAACTTTTAAAATAATTTATTGTAATTTAAGAACCACATCCATATTAATGGAAACTGAAATGTAAAGATTGAACAAAGAAAAATCTTAAAACTGAGGTTTATGATAAACTTGTAAAACATTGTAAAACAAATTTTCTGGAAAAATTGTAAAGTGTTAATGACAGAGTACTTAGTTTTAGGAACAGTTTCAGTTAAAATTTCAAAGAAATGGTGTGTTAATGAATGCTATTTATGAATCATGACATTATAGTTAATGAACGTTCACCACCATTTCAGGTTTTATATGATCTAATGATGGAGTTGAAATGTCAATTGAAATGTTGAGAGTTTTGTAGTGTCTTCCTGTTGCTAAAATGTTGAGGGTTGCAACAAGTCATACAGTGGTATGCATTCTTTCTACTGAGTTTTTTTTATTTTATTCTCTACCGTATCAGGTAAATTTTTATTAAAAGTATTAATCTATATATAGGTAAATTTTAAAAATCATTCTGCTCAGATTTTCACAAGTTCAACTTCAAAACTAAGTAAATCAATCTTTGAACAATCTCTATGAATTTGTTTCTGTCTTAATATAATGTAACTGCTAAACTTATTATAACTTTCATTCAGGAGTTCATGGTAGAAAGTAACTGCAATAATGCCTGTAACAGGTCTTCTTGCACTTTTAACTTCCTAAATGTACAAGGAAAACATGATAGGACAGGACAGGAAATTTTACTGATTTGCATAGAAGTAATAGGCCGATTAGGGAAAATATGAAATGGCCAGCATGTGCTAAATAAAGCCTTCTGTATCTGTGTTTGATTATGAAGGGATTTATGCCAGGACTGACAGTCTTTGCCCCTGGCATGGCATGGTGGAAATACACTTAGTGTAGGGGGGTAATGATCAAAACTGATACATAAACCCAAAATTTTTGATTGGAAATACTGTTCTTATAGATCACACTAAATTAGAGTGTATTCACATAATTCTCTTATTGAATTAAGGCTATAAGTATGAGAAGATCTTAAATATAATATAAATCAAGCATAAAATAACTATGTGGATGATTTATTCCATAGAATAACAATATATGAATTACTGTTTTTCATAAAACTTCATTTTCATCCATTATATACTCAGCTTTATTTTCTTTAATGTTTTAATTACATTATTGTACAGAAAAATACACAACATCTTACATCAACAAAAAAATGTAGATGAAATCCTTATTGAATAAGAAAGATAGCCAATACAGACCAAAAAAGGGTAATATAAATACCACACAACGTTTCTCGGATTCTGGGCTTTTGAGAGTTGTCAACCGACCAGTGCAGTTTTGTTTCTCTAGGCTCTTCTTAGCACCTGACGAACATGGACATGGATCCCAGAAATGTTGTGTGGTATTTATATTACCCTTTTTTTGTCTGTATTGGCTATCTTATTCATTATTTTCTATCGGACGTAATTGTTTTCATTTTGAAATAATTATTATTTATAATTTTAAATACATAACATGCAGATTTGATTCCTATTATATTGAATTCCAAAGTAATTATTAACATTCTTAAGAATTATCTAGTCACTTTCTATCATGTAAATAAACAAATAATAGATTAATGTTAATGATTTTTAAGCATTAGTTTTAACTTCAGGTCAGGATATAGCATATCAAATAGTAAATTCCTTGTATACATGTATAATAATTTAAAATGGCCTTCTCAAGTAATCATCATTGTTATTCAGAACTAGTAATTTATATTTACCATTTTATTTCAAGTAAATCATATTTCATAAATTAGTTTTTTCATATGTGAATATAATATTACACAATTGCATCTATTTGAACTTTAAACACTAATAGAAAAGTGTATTAAAAACACTTCAAACTTATAAGAAACATCAGACAAAAAATAGTTGGGGCAGCTGCTTAATGTTAAAATAAATTATAACTTGAGCTGAAAGTCAAAAGTTATAGCATTTTATGTTGAAGCAATTAAAATGATGGGACAAGAATAATAATGTGAGGAGTGTATAGAAAGGTTAAGATATAATATTAAAGACCAGAGTAAAAGTACATATAGTGAGAGCAGAGTTTAGTGGCATACAAAGGCTAAATGGCAGTATATTTAAATGTCATAGATAGGAAATTTGAAGACAGCAAGACAGTTTTAGAGAAAAGAGGATGGTAAATGCAGATACACCAAACAGATTCTGAAATGATACCAGCTCAATAGATAAGATCAAAATACTTAAACATTGTCTCAGAAATTTGTTTACACTGCCACAAAGGTTTTGTCAAAATAATGTCCACAAAATTTTACACTGAAATTGTTTAAGTAAAATTTGTATTTATGGTACTTTCTAGATTTAATTGCCCATATTGATCCTAAGAAACTCTGAACCATAAAATACCATTATTTTTAACATAATAATAATATATACAGCTGCACATTGTGTGACTTCTCGAATTGCAAGGGACCGACCTGTAGAAGCTGACACTCTTTTAGTATATTTGGGAAAATATCATCTGAAGCTATGGAGCGAGGGAGGTGTACAAGATAAGCAGGTATGGATGGCTTGATTAAATTTAATGTTCTTTTGTTAAAAATTGAACAAGTTGTCATTTTGTTAGTCGACAAACTTTAAATTTAAATTTTCTTTCAGGTGTCATATGTTTATGTTCATCCCAATTATAACAGCTCTGACTTCAGAGCAGACTTAGCAATTCTTATTCTTTCAAGTCCTGCTGATTTTACAACATTTGTGAGACCTGTTTGTCTCTGGGGTTCAAGCAACAATGATGTTCAGTCATTAGAGAATATTGAAGGATATGTAAGTAATACATTTTTACTAAAAATTAGGGTCTTTTTTTAAAAAAAGAAATGACCTATATGTTGAATTATTTTCTTGTTTAAAAATGTGTTTATATTTATAATTTTAAATGTTTTAACAGAAATGAAGTTAACTTTCAATTTTTGCAGATTGTTGGGTGGGGTTATGATGAGACAGGACGTGTTACAGATGAACTTATGTTAGCAAAAATGCCTGTAGTATCACAACAGACATGTCTGTTTAGTCATCCACAATTCTATTCACATTTTGCTAATAACAACACTTACTGTGCAGGATTTCGAAATGGTAAAAAGTTTTGTATTTGTATCATATTTAATAAGGTTCAATTATATATAAATATATTTTACTTGAAAATTATTTGTTCACAATGCAACTTTATGAACTCATTTTATTTCTATGTCATCTATGGTTGTAACATTGTCAATCAAAATATGGTCAAACGCCACATGTACTGATTATAAATTATGTCAATTTATTGTTTGCAAATGATTTCACTGAACAGTGCTTTCATTTTGAGGTTTAAGCCATGTACCCATGGTGCAAAGTTTGTCATTCCTCGTGCCATGAGTGTGGTTCGATGTTCCTTGGGGTTGTTCAACCTCATGCCAGAAATTTCTCTGATATCAAAGGCTTATGAATCAATGGTTGACAAGCCTCGTTCACCTCTTCTCATGGCCTGTTGTACACTGTGAAATTGACAAATGTTGTTATGCAGTTTACATGTTCATGACAGAGTTTATGGATTTGGATGCTGATGTACCTGTCATACTGAATCCACAAAGCCAACATCATAATTATTATAATTACTTTATCAACTCTCATTTTATCGATGCATTTTTTCGTTAAATCATGATCGTCTTTAGAACTACTCAAAGTAACTTGAAGCTCTGTATTACAAGGTAGTGCCTGCATTGATTCCCCCATAATTTAATTAAAAATTATATTAACAAAATAAATAGAAGTTGAACAAGAATAGAAACTAACAAATAACATCTGTAATGCTACATTGACATGAAATAAAACAACTGTGTGTACCTTGGATCTTATTGTTTTTAACTTGATATTACAATTCGTAATGGCCTGTTAAAGTTTTTGTTCTATAAGATCCAGTGACGTCTTGTGTGTATGTGTTCATGTGCTACAGCACTTAAATTAATTTATTAAGAATTAATTCTCAATTTTTATAATCTTCATAATAATTTAGTTTTAACACTGTGAATATATTCTTCGATATCGAAGAATTTCAACTCGCTTCCTTGCGGCGCATTGCCAGCTGGACAGCAGGTACTATTCCAACGCCAGCACAGGACTAGTACTTTATTGACAACTGCACATGCGCAGTATACTTTTTCATCACCCTGAACCACCCGTAAAGCAAACTCATTTATTTTCGTGCTACAAATCTGAGAACACTACAGAGCCGTGTCGTGCAATGACAGGGAGGCGGTCTCATCAGGTGGCATAAGCAACGAAATCAAAATAGATTTGAAGTATTGACAAATTATAAATCTTATTTTATAATAGTTCATATTTTCAAAACAAAAATAATATTCGTACATTTTTGGTAAAATCACAAATCTAGGTTATTTTAAAGAAAACATTTAAGAGGCACCATAGTGCGAAAATCTATCGCTCGACAGAGGTCAGTGGCTTGTTCCGAAAATTAACTTAATTTAAAATATTTGCCGAGGAAAAATATTTTCTGGTTAGAAATGCTGAATTATTCCACGTTTAAAAATTAGACACCATTGGAAATTATGTACACGGAATTAGCAATGTAGCATATATTGGGGTCAGAGAATTGGTAACCCTATCACTGATGTAGTTTTATTATTTTTCATATTATCCTCGTAAAAATTGTTGCTTGGTGTGATGAAGAACATAACTTCAAAAACGAGTCGCCACTGACAAGATCTAATATAATTGACTCTCGACTACCCGGCTTGCGAAAACCTGACGTAGTTAAACGCCATAAAGCGAGTATTTATCGAACTCCAGCCTGATCTTCCAACACATCAGGCCATATGGTTTTACTCGACCCTTCGAGCACTATTTTAAATTTGTTACGTCTAAATGATAGTTAATTTGAATAGAAATATTGTATCTCACACGTGTAATTTTAATATGTATAGTTAACTTTCATTTTTCAACAATGATTATTATCCGGATTTACCACTAGACCACAGACCTCGTGAACTAATCAGTCATCAATTAATAGTTATCAAAACACCTAAAATTACACTTCAATGAGCATTTTTCATATCCTGTTGCAGACATGGTTGTGGATTGATTCTTCATCCATTATTTTTATTATTTAGGAGTAATTAATTATGCACCTGTCTAAATGCCGTTCTCCATTATGTTCTCACTTTCCTGACTTTAAAAAATCACAGTTTAAATACTGTTATGATCATCATCTCTTACTTTTGTTTACTTCCTTAGTACAAACTGTAATAGCATTTAATAGGTTTGAGTACTTCAGAATATTACCCACTACCTTACCTAATTATTGTTTGTTATTTTTCTGCAGAACCATAACGTCAGAATCTTTAAGTTTTCTGTCTGTGGACGTTCCATAATACTGTAATCCATATAGAAATTTCTTTCACAATCCTAATTCAATATTAAAATCAAAAAGGTTGTTTTAATGGTAAGTGTGTCACTAAATTCAGAGTCTGCTTTCCCCACAACTTCCTAGAATCATTGGAAGTTTAAATTATTCCTTGACGCTGACAAATCTGAAGCATTAATCTAGTTCTGAATATCAGCTTACTTTGATACATTTGTATTCATCTGTTATATGAGTCTATAAACAATGGAAATTATTACCCCAGGGACAGAAATATTGTGTATGATACACTGGTGAAAGATCAGATGCATGATGGCAGGTGACACATTTAACTTGTATTAAGTAGTAAAATGATCACGTTAGCAATTAGTAAACAATTTCTTCTAGCCCAAATATAATTAGTGTTATGGTAGTTAAGTTTGTTAATTTTTCGTAATTATAAATGATAACATCTGTAAAAAAATATTTTATTTGTAGGAACTAGTGTCTGCAATGGAGACAGTGGAGGAGGTATGGTTTTCCCCCAGCAAGCAAGAGATGGCTCCAAAGTATGGCAGCTGCGTGGAATTGTAAGCATTAGTGTCAGTCAAGATGATCAAAGAGTATGCGATACCAGACACTATGTTGTTTTTACAGACGTTGCAAAATATCTAGACTGGATACGAAGAAACATGAAATCATAAAAACGAAAGCATAGATTATAAAAACGTGTGAAGATTTATAAGTTTGACATTTCATTCAGGCAAAGCGTTGCTGTTCTTACATAATTTCATCAGTGAAATCTCTCATCTTACTCCATTAAACATATCATTTTTATTGATTTTATATTTGAATCATTTTATAAAAAAAAGTTAATGAAAGGTGCTCATTTCTGCTTACAATAAGAAAGAAATCATACTTTTATATATTACGAAATGTATGAGTTTTATTTATTTGTAATATGTGAAGGGATACATTAAAACATCATATCTACCTGTTCTGAAGTTTACATTCTTACCTAAATAGCGTCATAAACTCTAAACATAAGCTGAACTTAAATTACTAGTCTTGAAGGTTTCATAAATCTTTTTTTAAAAAAACTTTTTACTTTTATTTGGTTTTACATTTTGTTCAGGTGATACAGATTTCACATAAATTTCTCACATATTTCTTCGTCCAACTCAACATTTTTTCACGCTGCTTATTACATGCGATCCAGAAGTTCCTTTCCCATATTAATTTTCCTTTTGAACGGCTAACTCTCGTTTTTTAAGAGTGCGTTAAAGGTTTAAAACCCTTTTTCATAATAATATTTCATTGTCAAGGATACAAAAAGCTCAATTTCTTGATAGTTATCAAAATGTACTCTATCGCGATAACGATAAATTAAAGAATGCCCCAAAGTTTTGAGGCAAACAATATTAAAACACGTGCTCCGCAAGGATCACACTACGTTTTCATATAGTGGAAAGGCACAAAGATATGACACATTAAAACACACCTACAGTCATTGAACTACATTTTCTCTTTTTATATCCTGTCAACAGTCTAAAGTAATTACTTTTAGGCGAATGCCGGGTAGGATCCTTAAACCATAGCCCGAGGGCCCTAGTTAACTCTTGGCTACCTTTCTATACCCTTCCGCATCCTCCCTTTCAAATCCCTTCCTATGCTATTAAAGGGGAGTTACCACCATGTGGATTACCCTCATGTAGCCTGTTACTTAAAAAAAACCTAAAGTAAATTTAATTTTAAGTTTATATCCCAATTTATCAGTATTATGGATATTTTACTATGACAATAACAATATATTTATCTTTGTCTTATATACTCTACATTAATATTATCAAACCAATGCTCCATAGACTAAGAATTTAATTACAATTTGGAAAATTACATCAGGACACTCCGTTTTTCTACGTCATACAATACGTTGGAGATAATGTCTGTTAAATTTCTACTAATCGGTGGACAAATAAGGATAATTATTCGTCAGTAGTGCAACTGTTTATCAAATTTTACGATCAGAGGCAACGCGAAGTCAAAAGAACAGTCGCAGGTGCTGCGAATTCAGGTAAATTTAAGTTTATTCTTAAAAATGGCCAAAAACGACGTTTCCCCCCCCCTTTTTTGGGAATCACGAGCTATCATGTTGTACACTTAAGAAAATAGTAAAATATTGACTCTGGCCTTTGATAAGGTTTGGCATTCAGGTCTACAAGTTAAGATTAAAAGGACTCTACCTGACCAATACTTCAACTTATTAAAATCATACCTTGACCAAAGAGTATTTTACTTACGTAAATGGAGAAAGTTCAAACTGTTATCCCATTCTCTCCGGGGTGTCACAGGGCAGCATCCTTGGCCCCCTAACCTATTATACGTCTTATACACTTCCGACTTGCCAACCTCAATGGACGTAAGCACAAGTACCTTTGCTGATGATATAGCAATACTTTCAACACACACAGACCCTGATTCCGCATCACAAAAACTTCAAGAACATCCACAAAAAATAGAGACCTGGCTAAAAACATGGAAAATAAAAGTAAAAGCATCGAAATCATCCCACATAACACTTACCCTTATAAAGGAACATTGTCCTATAGTAAAGCTCAATCAGGAAGAAATTCCAAAAGCAGAATCAGTAAATATCTTGGTCTTCAGTTAGACACCAAGCTGAAATTGGAGGGATCATATCAATTAAAAGAAAAAGCAAATAGAATTAAAAGCTAAATTATTAAACTGGCTGATTGGACGAAAATCAAAATTATCAGTAGAAAACAAATTACTTATTTACAAAACAGTGATAAAACCTATATGGACGTACGGAATAGAGCTCTGGGGATGTGCAGCCAAGTCTCACATCGCTATCATGCAACGAGTACAATCAAAAATCCTCCGCACTTTTACAAATGCTCCCTGGTATGTATCCAACTTCAGCTTACATACTGACCTCAATACACCATATGTAGAAGACGTCTTCAAAGATAAAAATCGTAAACACCATACTAAACTTCAAACCCATCCCAATCGACTACTAGAGCCGTTACCTCTCCACGACATCAGTACAAGACACTTTTATTAAATTGTACATGCTATCAAATTAGCTTAAAGATCGTATGTAATCTGATGGCTAATAAAAATGTATTAAAAAAAACATTCTTATTACGCAAACTTATTGGACCGTTATTATAGTGATTTGAAGAGAATATGGCCAAAGTTAACTCTTCAAGTGCTAGAAATATGTAAATTATACTTTTGTTACTAAGTTTTATTAAGTATAAATTACAATGTTATTAAGTCTATATTGAGAAAAGGACTGCCCCAATGCAGCTTTCCGTACTGTTTATATATTGGGGCAGGACGGCCACGTCGTATTGTTGCGAGATAAGAGTAGACTTTTCAGGTACTGCGAGATAAGAAACTCTTGCTTCATTACCACATCTGAGTTATGACAACCTCTGGTTTTGTGAAAGGGACTCAGTTCTCGCAAGTTCACATGTGGTTTAAGATTTCAGTGGCGTTGAAGGAGAAGCTATACATTAGATTATATAACATGCTCCTAATCCAGCCGTTGCGGTGCCGAAAATCCATGAACTGTTCCCCTATTCATTGAACAACTTTGTCTCTATATCTAATTTATGGGTTTTGGAGGACGAAATTTTCGTTGTTTGAACAGGTTCTATGAGCTATATTAGACACTGTTCGAAAAAAAAATTACAACTTATTTACTAAATTTTAAATTGTGTTTACTGTTGTCAAAGAGGAGCCTACTTGACACATCTTATTTTACAGTCTGAACGCCATTTTTATGGGTTCTTCAGGATCACTACTGATTTTTTCCATTTAGGGAAAATTAAGTACATGGGGTTGAAAGATAGGATAAGAAACACTTCACAATGTGAAATATTCAGCTTAACATTTGGCAATGTAGGTCCTTGCATTTTCGTAGTGCAAGAAGCAGCTTATTGCTTTGAAATTCACATATTTGAATTGAAGAAATAGACAAATGATACAGCCCCTCACTTAATCGCCATATTGTAAGGGCATATGAATTGTGACAACAGTAGGATAACAAGGGTGCCGGGAATTCTTTATCAATTAATTATGTATTATATATTTAAGTTCTGATGTTAATTAATATAATAATGATATTTAAAAATCATATTTAATTAATTGAGAAATTTAACATTTATATATAAATTCAACGGTTTCATGAAATTTAAAAGAAACTATTTTATTTTTATGGCATGATATTATTATTCATTTTGTTTGCATAATTGCAGGACTTGATTGTAAATGAAACTTTTAACTCAAAACCAATTTTATGAAATGTCATTTTTCGTCTAAGCCTTATAATTGAGGAAAGAAGCTAAGAAAATCTATTTTGGTAACGTATATAAATGAATGGTTCGTCGTAGTATCTAGAAATGCGTTAGTATGTTTTTACGGCAATCTCTGACTACTACCATGTATGTCGAAGAGAATCCCTCTTCTACTAACCGTACTTGTATTGTCCGAAGCACTTATAGTCAGTTTTAAATTAGAAGTCTCCTCGCGTGTCTCCGTGGATGATGCCATATGTGAAACATGACTTATAGAGCACACAGAAAACGGCAACCCTGCTTTATTTCAAGCGTTGTAATTGTTAGATTCCTCTCGGAAACTAACCGCCGTCAGCCTTCTAATTTAAAACAGACTACATTCAGTACTAACCTACATCATGGATCTTGAGACCCCTTCCAGCGGGACTAAGACACTAAATGCAGGTTACTATTTTATTGGATATAATCACACCACAACCTAATGATTTTGGGTTACTTTTTCCAAGAAAATACTTTACTACTTTAGCCCCTGGTAAGCACACTGTGCAGCCGGATTGAGGAACCATCCCTAACCACGTCCCGAAATTTCTGTTGGTTGACGCCATCATTTAAAATGTTGAAACATGGCCTAAGACAATAGTTATTCTGAGATCAGTCCTTAATATCGAACACTGTACCACTCTGTAACTCAGAATATGATTCTTCCATTAATACTTATGAATTGACTGCTATTGGATTCTCACGCTCGTGTGATTTACTCTCAGCTCACATCGCTGTCCTGCCGTTGGACTTAGCACAGATCGAGTTTTCCAATCACGAATAAGTTTTCCTATCATCTCCTCTTGGCAACTTTTATTTTCCGTAAGCGGGCTCCATTCCACTAGAACTTCGAGAGCGTTGCAGCGTCGTGACAGTTGCGGCGTTTTAGTGACACATTTCTGAGAAATCTCGTTATCGCAGCAGGGAAAATCATTCCAGCAGCATCCAAACGAACATATTGACGAGATTTGGCGGCTTCAGTGAATCCCCCAATATCACCGTGCGAATATAAAATCGGTAAATACAAATACCCTGCCATTATTATTCTAATTTAAAAGGAAAATAATAATTTCGCTATTCTGGTGTCACCTGATAAATGTATTCTATACGTTAATCAAAAAATTTGGACATAGATCAGTTACTTAACTTGAACTGAAAGAATTAGAACCATTTATTTCATGTTTCCCCGTCCTGAAATACGCTATCGCTTACATAAAACATTAATAAAATTATAAAGTTATAGAACATTACCCTAACATTGTTTGGGATTGCAATAGTACGAATCATTCGTATCTAAAAATACCCTACAAAAGTTAACCTGACATTGATTTTAAAAATTTTATTGAAAACTTTTCGTTTTTGGTAACAAATCTATGTCTGTTTGTGCATTAAATATCGTTTCTCTGCAAATAAAAGGGACAACGTTTGTAAAAAGGCGGCTTACTTATGAAAATCCGCTAACACCTTTACATGGAGACTTTCATAGCGCAAACCGTCAAAATAATCGAACTAATACCAGGATTATGTCTCAGATGCGTCGGTTACACATTAATAGTTTGGCCTCATGGGAGAGTTTTTGAAACACGTCAACAACATACAGCCAAGTGTACGACAAAGGTGGAGGAAAGTAAAACATTGGAATTCTTGGATGTGTTGGTAACCCGACAAGCTAACGTATTCTTACGGTACAGAACACACAAAAAGTCAACACAGACAAATAGATATACGAATTAAAGTCCTATCATCACCCGGCACTGAGGTGGGGGCTCATAAAAACATTATTTCACACAGTCGGTTAAATTTGTGACCAAAGTCTGGCGCTAAATCAAAGTCGTAACAATAAGAGAAATATATATATATAATATTCTAAATAAATTTAACAAATTAAAGCCACACGTTGGAGTGCCAAATTGTAGTTAACAAAATATTAAAGGGAAATAAGCTCCATATTGGACACCAAATAGTGTGGTGAACTCTTAATATCTTATATCAATTAGGGTCGTCTACGGGCCTCCAATAAAATATAGGAATTTACAAAATGAAATTCTAGAACGTTTTTCATTAGAAAACTAACGCTTATTTATTATCAACAACTAAAATTAAACAAATACATTGGAACGTCAAAAGCGGTTATTAAATGACCCAGCACACCTCAACGTATGCTCGTAGCTTCGTGGTTTGTTAATGCTTAGAACAAACTTCGGAGACCTGGAAAGTTTATTGAATCAATCTGACTGAATCGGCTAGACGGCGAGCAAAATGTAGTTCAACTCTCTTAATTTTAATGAACCAATCTCACAACCCTAAATTAAACACCCTTCCCCACTTTTTTTTTTCAGGAAGCTGTATTGCCCAGTGCCACTATAGGAGGTGTGGAGATAAGATTTGTTGGCAGAGCTATCATAGATAGACTGTATATATTACTCAGGATTACCAACTCCCGTCGCCTTTACCCACCTTTGGCAAGTGTATCTGAAGCTCGAGTGAGATAAGTTATGCTAAATCCGCATGCAAACACAACGTCCTTCAAAAATACAAGTTGTATCCACAATTACGCAAAAAATTTCTTAGGATCAGTAAGATTTCACACTCGGATAAAAGCAACGACCAAAACCCAACGACGCACCCGGACAGAACGTTCGACTCCAGTCCACTCTGCCAAGACCCATCATTCGACCGAGCTTTCCCACACACAACGTAAATAAATACCAACAGCCACTCGACTGAAACTGCCCTAGGGATAGCCTTTTCCACTAATGATTGTAAACAATATCGCCTGCCGCTCGCCTGACAGCGCTACGCTCGACTGCTACTGACCCTAGCTATGAATGCAGACTACTCTACGCCTAATACGAATGTTTTCCTTCGTAATGTATAATGGGAGTGTACTAGTATAAGAAGGAAAATATTGGGAATAATTGTTAATAATTTACTAGGTACGAAAACTAATAAAGTTAATTGAATATTGTATTTGTAAACCTTGATTAAACACGATTTTCTGAGTCTTACCAAGCAATCACGGAGCTGATGTCAATTGAGATGCAACCTGCCATTGACTAGCTGTGCCAATATTTGCTCAAGGAGGTATACCCGATACCGAATCAGCGTTAGCTCGATCACAACCGCTGCCGCGTTGCATGTCAACAAGTTCGGTGGCCCAACTTTGCTTGGCAAAGCATGGAGCACTAACATCACTGCCTGTCCGGATACCAATTGCCGGTTGATCATCAGCTGCCTCCTTCCCTGTGGCCGGGTGCCGTGGTGGCAGTTGAGCAAAACCTCCTGTCCCGACCCACTGAACGACAGAATTGTAGCCTACATTCTGAGAAATTGTAACAGGCCCGGACTAGACACTATCTAGTTCGTTTTTCTGTAAATAACTGTTTTTTTCCTTCTGACTTGTAAATAAACTAACTTCAATTTGATTCATTTTCTTCTTAGGCGCAAATTGTAACAGGCCCGGACTAGACACTATCTAGTTCGTTTTTCTGTAAATAACTGTTTTTTTCCTTCTGACTTGTAAATAAACTAACTTCAATTTGATTCTTTTTCTTCTTAGGCGCAGCCTGAAAATTGTTGCTAAGCTAATCCATCCGCACTACAATTTTCCATAGAGAACTTCCTTACTATCGCAAATCTTCTAAAAAATATATTATTCGTCGTCACCTATTCCAATTTTCCCATTAGTGGCTACAAAAGAAAGCCTTCTATTGGTTTCAAGATTCTCAAAACTACTATTCTCAGTTTTGAAGCACTTGGTGAACAGCGTAACACCTTTTTTTTACAGCAGTGAAGTGGTTGTTACTGGACATGTTTTAATTTGTGTTGAAATAAATAAATGAGTTAGTTTTCTTTCGAAACAGCGAAATCCAGATCGTTTGGAAAATAACTGAATAATGATAATTGTTTCAATAATTATATTTGGGTAGTATTTTTTATTGCTGTAATATTGCCAATACAAGTAAGTAATAAAAGCAAGATTTACAGTGGAAAAGACTAGAAAAAGTTCCTTTTGTGCAGGAAACAAAAGAATAAAACATTTCTTTTATAATCAAATATGTCAAAATACGATAAGAATATTTAGAATAATATCTCTTGTTAAGCAGTAAACAATTATTGTGGATAAGAATCCGTTTGTTTTTTCCAGATTCTCCAGTTTGACCAATATCGGTATTTTATTGTTTTATAAAACCAACTCCGAAGAAATGGCAGCCAACCCTGTGATACGATTTCATTTTATTCTCTTTTTAATAATAGAATTTTTGCGGGCTGTGTTCTTTATTTTCTTACGTCCTTGTTCCAAAAAAGGTTGGCCATATAAAGCATATGCTTTATTGTAAATGTTCCTCGCAGAATAGTTAGCATTACCAGACTGATAACTAATGCTGCAACAATTGCGCTGGTTAGAACCAGTTCCGTAAATTTATTATCTCAGATGGAAAGTCAAAGGAGTTTGTTTGAAAAGAACTACGATAGATTCAAGTTTTAACGGACAAAATGTGTATCCTAATACTAAACCATTTTGTATACAATTATTTTGGGGAGAATTATACGACGGTTTTTAATTGACTGATTTTTGAACGGGAAAATAAAAAAACTGGCTATAAAACGAAGATGTGCTGTAGGTAGTAAGGAGAGACTCTGTTTACTCGTCGGTAACACGAGTCGTAAATTTTGACCGTTTTCGAAACGGGAAATGCACTTATATGGCAAACGAATTAATTTTATACCCATAAGAGAACATGCAAACAAAGTTTCTTAGTTTTAACTAAGAATTGTGGGAAGTAAGTCATTTAAGGAAAAAAACATGATTTAATGTCATTGTCTCATGCAATGACTACTTCAATTAGTTAAATTAAACCATTTTACTTACTTTCAATAACGAATCGACCATCTCAATCATACAATTTCAGATTATATTAATCGTCTGTATAGATCCAAGACAATGCGTACATTTAAATTAAAAGCCAACTTCGCAATATGATCAAATTCAAGTATTAATTAAGGAATTACAACTTATCCAATAAAGAAGTGTAATTTAACACAAAAGTAAAATTTTTTATTAGTCACATTTAATCGCTAATATGTCCAGACAAATCACAGATATGGAAACTATCACTCCTAAAACAATCATTTTTATAATATTGCAAATTGTTTGTACATTTACACAGATTTTCTTTCAATTAAAATTTAAAGATTTTTTAAAACTTTCACAGAATTTAGTGTAGACTAAAAAATTTTAAAAATTAAATTGGAAGAGCGTTTAAGTTTTACACACATTTTTCCCAGTTACTATTTAAAGATTTTGTAAAAGTTTCATAATAAACAAAAGGAGGTGTAAATATTTTCCTTTGTTTTTCTCTAACGTTTTTGACATTAATCATGCCTTAAGTATTTGTTTGAGAAATTTTAACATCTGACAAATGTTAGCAAAATGGGCATTTCTTTTATACTGATGATTCGTATTTACTTTGGTTTAATGATAACGACAACATAAACCATAGAGATACATCAAACGTCCGGGGCTCTCTTCAAGTCATCCTTCTCAAGTATTTGAAGTTCAACAGCCTGAAAAATTGATACAAATATAATTTAGTATTTCAAAGTTATGTAGCTAGCAAACAGCCAATACGTGAAACATTTTTCCAATGTTAAGTATTTCAATGGGTTGTAGCGATTAAACACAGGGCTTATATTATTATTTTATGTATGTAAATCGAAGTGATTAAAGCGAGTAGAAGGGTTTTGATCGGCTGACCGGGAATTTGGCGGAGCCGAGTCAAAGAGGTATCAAACGTCGTTGAGTGACAAGGGTCGTAAAACCCAGACAGGTCGCCGCCCGATTTGGAATATTGCGGTGGTAAGTGGGGCGAGTCCCGCCACTAAGAAAGAATAGACAGACGATTCTTTTCGACGGTTGGAGACAGTCAATGGATATTTTGCATTTAAAGTTACTACTGCCTTGATAATCTGACTTGTTTTTACATAAATGTAATGTACACATTTCAAGCACAAAATAATCTTCATTCGTATACATTTTAATAAAGTTAATTATATAACTTAAACTTAATTTTTGGATGGTAGTATATAGGACCTTGAGATAGATTTTCTCATTATGACGCAAGTCTTCAAAATGAATAAATATTTTTTTCTTTAAATTACCCATTAATATTTATTTTTCCAAAAATATTACGCAAAATGTACGAATTCCATTCAGTTATTGAAAACATAAATTATTTTTAATTACTGAATGATACAAATTTAATTTGATTTCGCTTCTTATACCGTCCCCTCACTAATACGCCTCTCGGTATAGCACGGCACGGACCTTAAATGATTGCAGTGAGGTGGCATTTTGAGGAGCTTTACGGATGGTGCAGAGGGTTACTGCGCACTTCTCATTCCTGTAAAGAGGAAGGTTGAGCACGGAGATAGTCAGCTGACAGCATTCACAGGAGCGATTGAGCGCATTAAAGGCAGAAATTCAATCAGTTAAAAGCACAAGCATTGTAGATGTTCTTAAAATGAAGAAACAAAACATTCTTCCTAAACTTAATTATGTGTTTAGCACATGAGCACATATGCACGAGCCTCCATATATATATATATAACTAATTTCTATAGGGACGAGAGCAGCTGGTTTAAATTAAATCGACAGTTGACGTAGTCAGGCTTTGAAGAAATAATATATATTTCAGATTTTCGGGGGCCTGAGTCCCCTTCTTCAGGACAGTAGGTTTGAACGTCGGGTCGGTCGGCCGCTCAGTCATCGATTTCAGGTATGTCAGCTGCTCTCTGTCCCTCTTTCCTACCCAAATGAGATAATAAATTTGACAATGTCTATATATATATATATTAATATAAATATGTATATATTATATTAATGTACCCTAAAATGGAAACATTTGTCTGCCCACCTTCTAAATGTGCGTAGAGGAAATGAAGACGGTTTGGTGAACGGTTAACACGTTCGTCAGTTTAAATTGATCCTATAAGACCTTTACTCACGGCACATGATTGTTCCCAAAGATCGCAGTTATAAGTATCAGCAACTTATGGTTGCTAAAAATTGAGATTGATGTATCTTTATTTGTCCCGTATGTGTTCCTATATCATTCATCCTGATGCGATGAAATGTGCGAAAGCACGAAGCGTTAGGCCACTTCCTTCTCTCCTTTTAATCTTCAACATGCCCCCCCCCCCCCCTTCAACTGAAGAATTTACAAGAACTTAATAAGACATCTATTTGTTTACAATCTGGTACTGTTACTATTTCTTATTTATTTAATATTCCGGGTTTACCATTGACTTACTTGAGGTACTGGGGTATTTTGAACCCCTATTCGGAGTTTAAATTACTTCCTCAAGGTAATTTTTTTACTCTTATGAATTAGGAATATTCATGACTTCCATATTATACCTGGATTATTCCTGGCTTCCTTAATGTACCAGGATTATTTTCTCAGCGACTTTTTGAGACACTTTTAATATATCGACGAAAACAGGTGATAGTCGGAAGGGGCTAGGTCTGCTGAAGTAGCGGCAAGGAGTAGCACCTCCCAGCTGAGTGCCTCCAACTAGTTTCGGACCATTGTTGACATGTTTGATGTGCGTTGTCGTGGAGTTAAATCAGCTTGTCATGTGTTTGCTGATAATCCGGCCTTTTTTTCACGCAGGGTATGGTTCAATTTGATCAATTGTTGGCGGTAGTGGTAGGCATTGACACTTTTACCAGATTTCAACACTTCATAGGAGACGAGAGCTTTCTGATCCCACCAAACGACAGCATCGTCTTTCGTCCGCGGTCGATGCTGTTGGTTGGCCGGGATCAACTCACGATATCTTGCGTTTAGGATTCTCAAAATATATTCATCGCCAGTCACAATCCGATGCAGTAACGACCTTCTTTTTTGTCTGGCGAGCAAGATTTCGCATGTATTTCGGCGTCGCTCTAACTGCCTATCGTACAATTCGTGCGACATCCATTTTGCGATCCTTGAAACCATTTGGCACGTAGGCTCATGGAAATGGCTGGTTGAGTAACACCCAATTGACCGGCAAGTATTTTTTGCGATTGGGTATCTTTCTCGTCCAAAATATTCTGCAATGGATGGTCCTCAACCTTCCTGGGCCGATTTTCATTCTTGTCGCTTAGGTCAAAATTGCCGTCTTTGAATCAAAGAAACCAATCTCTGCACGCTGTTTCCGATAAAGTACTGTCTCCATATGTCTCCAGAATCATTTTATTGGCAATTCGCTAGCCGATTTCTTTAAATTGAAGCAGAAAAGCAGAGCTTCTTGCATATGACATTATTTTTGCATAAAACTCATGATTATCAAAGGACAAATGTATGTTGTATTAAATTGTTGATTATGAGCACTGACTATTGTAGACTTATCACAAACTCATAAAAAAGAGGATGCACTGTCCATAGTAGCTTAATATGATCACTAACGCCATATAAGAGCAAACAAAAGTAGATTATGTGTGTTTTTAATTCACCTTGTATCCATTGGTGGTTACTTGTCCAATTTGCTTTTTCTTGACAGAAGAGGGAAGGAATCTTCTAATAATCGGGCTCATTAAATTTGGGTCAAGATCAGCTGGATTTGTTGGACCAGTTAGAAAACTAACAATAACAGCTGTAATAATTGCCACAGAACATCCTACAGCTGTGTACCACAGGTATGACATTCGATAAAGAGGCATTACATTTATATTTCTGTAACACAGAAAGAAAGAATTAATTTTAAAACTCTGTATAAGTTTATAAACTGCCATTCCATTTGAAAACTCTAATAAATTGTAGAAACAAAGTTTCTATATTTTCAATTCAGTTAATTTTCTTAATAATTAATAAAATTAAAAGCTACATTAAGGCCTCCCATACCCTATTCATGAATATAGATGCTGGTTTATATATTGAAAGCCATCAGACATATAGAATTTAATTTAACATATAATCAAAAAAATTTTGCTTTAACTTGAAATCATGACAAATAATAAATATTTAAATTTTGACTGGAATTTCTTTAATGCAATCAAGTGCTTATTGAGTGTCAGTGGCATTTAAAAAGACACCTATTTTATACAATTTAAAAAATTAAATAAGTTTAATGGAAAGATTAACACTTGATACATATGCACCTAGAAATTCCTAAAACATGAAAAGTATTCAATGATGAAACATTAAACATACCTGTGGAAACCTGAGATACTTTTAGTTACATTTGATGTAAGATATGTATAATTACAGCTATCAGCATGCAAGAATTTTGTTTGAAAAGTTATGTCTCCTGAAGCAATTGCAGCTTGTGTACCAAGAATAATCCAACCCATAAAGCCCAAACCTGTTATGCCACCTACAAGAGCTCCCTGAAAATAAAGAAAATAAAAATATACTTTCAATATCATATTATTGTAGAAAATGTGATAATTGTCATAATAATGACTAATTTAAGAAGGTAAGGAAGAGAATAAAAGGGAAGTAAGGTAGCAGAATGACACAGGAGGAGACTTGTGACATTATACATACCTTTGCGTTAACCCATGGGATAAAAATGCCCATAGAAAATAATCCGAGTGCAGGTCCATTGGTCATAGCTCCCAGAGACATTGAAACCTTTGTAAAAAAAATATCAAAAACTTATTTGAAAAAATTTAATTCAATAAAAATAAGAATACTGTTTTGTATACTACACTCTATCACTAGTTTGATCATTTGAAGTGTTAAACAAATTACAATATTTATGAATCAACTAATGACCAATATTTGATACATTTTATTTGAATTCACCCTGGACAACCCACGATATACATAAATGCCCCCAATTTTTTTATCTTTGTCCTGTTTGATATATGGTGAGACCAACCATAAGGTCTCCCACTCCTTTTCTTGTACATATAAATTATTGTGGCAATGTCACATCCTTTCAAGAACTGAAGTCCCATTCCTCAGGATAGTAGGACTGAACATTGAGACAGCTGGCCACATGTGGTTCAGTCCTATTATCCTTGAAAATATGACATCCCAGCCAGGCTAACACTAACTGTCTGTTTAAGCTAAGTCAACTGCTCTCCATTCCTCTTTTGTATCAAAATGAGTTAATTAATTTTAGAGTGTCACATTATATTTACTTGCTTTATATATATGTTTGTGTGTGTGTGTGTGTGTGTGTGTGTGTGTGAGTGAGCGAGTGAGTGAGAGAGAGAGAGAGAGTGCATGCAATATTTAACATTCATACTACCTGTAAAACTGCACCTAATTTCTCCACTACAAAAACAAGTAAAGCACATATTGTTCCAGTAATAAGCACAGCACTTTTCATGAGGATATCACTTTGTCTTGCTGTCAAACCTTTTTTATAGAATGTTTTAAAGAAGTCCTCATAAATAACAGCTGATGAGGAATTAAGAGCTGTTGACATTGAACTGAAAAAAATTGAAAAGTTATGTAATTATATTAAGTAATGGTAAAAAATTAATTGTACTTAATATATTTGTCAAAAATTGGACTAAACTAATAGACATCCCAATACGAATAAGCAATTATTGAGTAGTAGATAACTCTTAGTCAGCCTGTATTAAGAACAAACAGTTAAATAACAAAGCACTTTCATAAAAGGGTGTGATACATCAATCTTATTCATCTGGATGGGGAATGGATGGCATAATAACTTTTCGAAAGCATTAAACATTTTGAGAGAAAAATAAATATCATAAAGTAGGTGTAAAGTCAGGTGTAGTTGGCATAGACAAAGTATGTATTAAAAGATAGATAGTTGAATAGACTTGTGCAACTAGGACGAAAGTATGGAATGCAAATAAATACTGGCATATCAAAGGTTGAAAACCAAGTAATTCAGTTAAAGTATTAGGGAACCTACTATCTGCTATTGCTCCAACAAGTTCAGAGCATGGAAAGCCTTGGTAAAGAAGGTTTTTATTAAGACATGACTATTGATAACAAGCAAATGTTCTGTAAAAACTTTATAAAGAGCATTAGTTGGAGATTTTCCTTATATAACTGGGAAATATAAACATTTACACTAAAGAAAACAAAATTTGTAACACTGCAGAAGAATGGAAAAAAATAAAGTGACAAGAGATGGAGACCAGCTAAGAAGAAATTATGAAAAGAGAGCAATTTTTTGAACAGAGTTTCGAGAATAATGAAATTAAAGTATCACATCTTGAGGAAAATGTGTTTGTGTGTCACCTGATATGTTAAAGGAAACATAAATACATAAAATTGTATAGGATCCAGAAGAACAACTCAGTTCAGTATATCTAAAATTAAAGGACAAAATAATATTGTATATATATATTCCCAAACTTTGTGAAATATCTTTCCTCTCAATCCAATTATCAAATGTGATTTTGTCACTTAATAATAAATATCCTTAACATTTGTATATGTGTATATAGTGTAATATTAGAAATCATATAAAAATAAAAATGCCACCACATTGGAGCCATATTATGTGGTATACTAATTAATGAAAAGTTACTTGCAACACGTTGGAGTGTAAAATTAAGTAAAATAAACTAATTTTTAAATGAAAAGAATTTATATGATTTATCCTCGAAAATAATAATTTAACTAACTCATCTTAAGATAGTTTTGATAACTTTATTTATTTCACAAATGTAAAACCATATTTATTCCATTTTTGTTCATTAAAAGTATATTCATAATAAAATACCCACCTTTATTAATTTTAGTCATCAGAAAAAGACTTAGCACATTAATTTTTAATATTTAATAGCACATATAAATACCTGAGGGCAGCACTGAATACACCTGCTACAAACAATCCTGGTAATCCAGGAAATATTCCAAGGGTATCCATCACAAATAATGGGAGCAACTGATCTTTAGCCTTTGCAAGCTGAAATAAGTTGTTATAAAATCATTTCTTATAGGTGAATGTAGGTACATACAATTGCAATTTGAAATTTATTATTTACATTATTAATAAGTATGTGTTCAGTTCAAGATATGTTCATAAAAATACCATAGTTTTGAAATATTTACCTTTGTTGTAAGAGGATCACAGTTGTAATATTTTGCATAGATTACCATACCAGCATACCCACATACATATATGATGAAAATACAACCAAACACAAATATCCATAATGACCTACAAAATAATTAAAATCACTATATAATGAATTCAATTAATATATATATATATATATATATATATATATATATATATATATATTGCTAATTTCTAATTCAATTGATGTAAGATTAAATATCAGATCATAAGAGTCTTACATGAAATTTTAATGGTGGAGTGGAATTCTAAGAATATTGATTTTAAACCAATAATTTTTCTATATAGCAATTGCACAAAAGTTGGACATGTTTGCGATACAGTTCTCTTGTCATATTAGGTTGACTACAGCTACATAAAAAGAGTAGACTCATAAAACAACAGCTTGTCTCAAACTTTGATAAAGTTCAAATTTTATTAAACATTATAAAGTATAAATTGTACCTCATAAAACTCATATATGTAATTATCATACCATATAAGTATCAAGTAATTAGTATCTCATATTAATCTAATAAAAAATGCACAGCAAAGCTATACCATTATTATAATCATCTCAACTTCAGGTGGTTGTTCAATGACTAGGCAGATTTAGGCCCTAACACATAATTTATAAAACTTGAATTTAAATTTCAAGGAAATGTTTAAAACATTCATATAATATCAAATAATTATATTATGCATAATTATTAAAATTTTAACCTTATGTTATATTGAAAATACAAAATATTTACTTACTTTATAGCATTTTTCAGATGAGGAAGTGCGAGGAATCTCTGCATAGAATACTGAGACAAGCAAGCAGGCAGATTATGAATGCAAGCACCAACCAGAAGAGTCAAAAGAGTGTGACGAATAGTTGGATCTACGTTGAGGCTAAGTGTATGCAGAAAGGTGGACTGTGCAAGCATGATTGATGATACATTGAAACATCAGAAACAACATGTATGGATTGCAAATACACATTTTATTTAAGAAAACAATGCTTTTGGAAAAAACAGTTATTTTGAGAAATACTTCAACATAAAAAATGTAGCGAAAAATATTAATGATCAAGAGGTAAATATTTCTGATAATATGTATGGCAAAAAAAAGTATACCTTAATGAAACAATAGATTTCCTACTTATCTTATGTTGAAAATAAATCTCTTCCTTTGGCTTTGCATAATTAATACAAGGATTGTGTTTTGACCATTTATTACTCTTTAATTAAAGAAACTTCCTAATAATTTACAATTATAAAAATTTTAAGTATAAATTATTTTCATTTATAAACTACATTCATCTATTTTAAGATTCCAATTTTAATATTAAGTAGATCAGTATATTTGTGTAATTGTGTTATCAAATTTAATATTTGCTTTAACATTGAGGCAATATGAATACAGTTGAGATGTTTTCAAGGTTACCCAATCAAATTTTCTAACATTATCAAAATGAACATTCAACAGTTCTCAAAATAGATAATCATTAAATCCAAACTTTGAATATAATACACAATGAACTTTCCAAAGACTCTCCACAGATGGAGAGATTATTTTATAACACTTTTCCTTCTATATTCTGTGGTCAAGAAATATTTAAGACTTTTTTATCTAAGCTTTTAAAGAAAAATATATCTCTTTACATGAGTCTATTACTGTCTTTGTTTAAAATTTTTGTGTCTACTTCTTTTTATGTAAGTATTTCCATGGATAGTACTGTTTTGCAGCCAGAGAGAAACTATAGGACATCATAAATGATAAAGAAATGTCTCCACCAACAATAATATATAATTTTTAACTTGAATATTAAGAAATATGTATTCAATGGTATCTCAATATAAAACAACAAACAGGACAAAAAAAATAGAGAAGTTATTGAACTACAAACTAATACATTTAATTAGTCAAAAAATAGTTTTAGTAAATCAATAAAGCATTGAATATCTCAATCAATTGCATTCATTGACTCTTACAAAGTATATAACTTTACTGAGTCAATGGTAACAATTGTAACATTTATAACAAAAAGTATTAAAGAGGCACAAATACATACTGCAAGAAACAAATATGGAAACAGCAACTATATACAAAGAATGAAGGGACATAGAAAAACAAAGAGAGTAATAGTGTTTCCTGGCTTGCATGCAGTTCAGACCTACTATCCTGATGAAGGGTGGTCAGGTCCTCAAAAATTTGAATCTTTATTTCTGCACAGCCTGACTGGAGCAGCCATTGGTCTGCTACTCTGTCTCTTGTTCCTATCCAAATGTGTTTTATATATATTGTAGTATGTACCAATGTTGAAAATTGAATTATTTGAAAATTATGTAGGCCTAATTATAAAACAGGTTACATAAAATAAAAGTTATGTGATTTGAATGATACTTGAAAAGCTAGAATATAGTGTGAGAAAATTTAGATTTCCAGGTTTCTTGGTAGTTTGATGGGTTTTTCAATATGTGCATGCACATATTATCTGGGTACACTAGTAATTGATGGTGAGGAACTACAACCATTTCTCAGTAGTTGTTGATTTATATAAACCAAATACAATAGATAAAGTCTTGTTAATAATTTAAAGTTGTGTCCTAAATTATATAAGTAAGCTTGATGCTAATGTAATTCTGTGTGTTGACATCAATGTTGATTTTTGAGTTGCATCTAACTTTGAGACCGCCGAGATAAAGAATCTTCTTTTCCCTTTCAATCTATCAGTAACAATCACTCACATAACTAGGCCAACACCTGGGGAAGGCTAGATATTAGCAAACCTCTTCATACAGTCAAAGATTACTATGTTAAAGATATCAATGACTAATATCAGACACATTTTGTCTGTGAGTTGTCCAGGGTATGTTGGAAGTACAGGCACCAAAATTATCATATGATAGAAGCTTAATTTCTAATGAAAACTCTCTCAGAAGTGCTTAATGCCTCATCACATAATAAGGCTGGGAAGTATGAAAATTAGTAATCTTTGCATTTCAAGCTCAGAAAGAAATGAAGTATGTTAGCTATAAAAAGTAGAAAGGAACATATTGCCAAAATAATCTACAATGCATCAAACAAAGCAAAGACTATATGGCATCTGTTCATTAAATGTTTGGCAGTCCCCCAGATCATAATCTCTCTGCTCACAACTTTAATAGGTTCTACTTAGACAATATTAATTCAGTCCAACATGATGTCACTTCCAACCCAAAACAACTTGACTTTCTACACTATTTGTATGGCTAGGTGTAGGTGCATGCACAATTTAATTCTGTCTATGTAATGGGTAACATAGTTACATTTTTGTAACTATTCACTGGCAATATGATGAATTCCATGGAAAATATTAAAATCATCAAACAATATTTGACTTTTATTTATAATGGTTAACATCAGCTATTTAATATTTTATTATATCGTCATCATTATATCAATAACATACCTATTTTGATTATCATTGATATAATATTATGAATAACATTTAAAGACTTTTTGATTCATATTTTTAAATTTCCATTCTACAGCACATTGTGTTGAATTTGCCACTGAGTTGAATACATGCCTCCCACTTTTCATAAGCAGCTAATCCGCTCTCAGTATGTATCTCCGATAAGAAAGTCTGTTTGGTTTTGAAATTTTGCAAAGCAAAGTTAGATGTGCATTGTTAACATTATACTAATAAATTTACTAGCAAGCGCACATTTTAAGTAAAACATGTCTCACATATTATTTTTAAACCAATTATGTAGAACCTACAGCAGTGAGATTATCCATAAGGCCAACATTGACTAGATAATTTCAAATAGAGAGGTATAATTTATCAAACTAAAGTTATTAAAATAATGGTAGCAATTACTTGTGGAGTAAACTAAGAAGAATACATTTTTCTTCTTTCATTAAGAAGAGTATAAAGATTACAAGTAAAATTAAATTTCATCAGCAGAAATTAATCTAAATTAATAGGAACTCATTTTCTTTCCATAACCTAAAAGGTGACAGTAAAAAAAGTAAACCTGAATTGTCATAATGGTTGTCTCCATCTTGTGAAGGAAAAGTAATAATTTGAAACTAGAAGAAACATGATCAATTCTTATTGAAGTATTATATTTTTATCAATTTATTTCTGATGATACTTTTATTAGATGAATGTTATGATGAAGCAATATATGGAAGTGTAATGGAAAATATACCAGCATAATCCATGGATGATAATTCATTATATTCTGAGAGAGCCTGAACATATAAAAACAGTTAAACATGTGTGTTACAACATTTAGATTTCAAAATTCGATACATAACAATTAAGGTTACAAGCAAGAACACACACATGGATGTTTAAGCATGAAATGGGAAATGATACTGACCAAAAAATGCTTTATTTCTTTTAATATTTTAACTGCAGGAAAAGATTTGACAATCCATTCAAATAATTTTCAGCAACACTCACACTTTTGCCTTCCCCAGTGTTGGTAGAGCCAAGTATCGCTGAACCATAATTTGTCCAACATTTGTAGATACCCAGTAAAATGTCCCAGCAAGCAGCAAAATCATTAATGTGTGTCTCTCAGTGGGATCTGGTGATAAGCTGAATTCAGTAAATTGGATAATACTTACATAATGTGAGACAAACTACTTATTCCAACAAACTAAATACAATTTTTCGCAAATGAAAGAGTTAGATACATATAAAAATTATTCTAATCAATTTATAATCTCAAAGTTTCTGAAAAAGTTTAAAACATTGCTCAACAGAAAAAATAAAGAACACAACGCATGGAATTGAGTACATTACATAGCAATAAGCTTTGTATGTACTAGTTATTCCAACAAACTGAAAACACTTTAATACAAAGTATGATTATGCAAATGAAAGAGTTAGATACATATAAAAATTATTCTAATTAATTTATCATCTCAAAGTTTCTGATTGTTTCACAATGCTATACAGGAAAAATAAAGAACACAGAGCATGCAATTGAATACTTTCATTGCAATAAGCTTTATATATTTCATATGAAACTTGCTTTGAATCATTTCACATTAAATTTAAAATTGTACTTATAACCTCTCTTATATCTTTTTTAGAAGTTAAATATGACTTCATATTAATATTTTATTTCTATTCCAAATTTTTAATTGACTAAAATTTACAATGTTTGAGAGATAAACCTTTGTTATCCCATAGTCCAATATATTTACTTTACTATTAGGCCCACAATAATTAAATGTTCATTGCTTTATAATTTACTAGATAATATAACACTCAGCATTATTTGGTACATATTTAATAAATTTTTATTTGTTTCCTTCTTTAAAGTACTGTTCAACTTTTAATTTTGTTTCTTTTTTAAGAAACTATTTATTTCTTCTACAAATACAATATTAACATTTTTGCTGCTTGTTAGAGGTTATGATCTATGTATTTATTCTGCCTTGCTATCAGTATGTTGCAGAAAGTTTATAAAATTTGTAATATTTCAAAGCTACTGAATACAGTCCCATTTATCTATCCTGTTTTATTATTTTAAATCACTATTTTACCATTCTGTTTATAAATATTAATGTTCTATATATTAATTTTGTACAATCTAAATGTAACATATTGTTATATGATTTTTTCTCAATACGTAATTTTTCAGTATTTTCAGCACATCTGTAAAAAGAGTATAGAAAATTAGTATAAGTAAATACATCTTTTAATGTGTTCATGGCTATCAATGGCAATTAACTCGTGAAGTTAATTTAATTTTCACAAGAGAATCCTTAATAAAGTTGGAAAACATTTTAGTAACTAATCAAGTCATTACATAAATTTCTGTATGAAACTTCCAAATTAATGCAGTTGTAGTCTTAAAAAAATTATTTACAGATATTTTCAAATATTTGTAGTTAATCTTGAGGTTGAAGTTTAACATAAAATGAAATACTTCATACTTTTTCTTTTATATTTGACAGCATTGGTTCCATAAATCCCATATTTGTTTCACATAAGTTAGTGTGTTTGTATCCATCAAGCATTTTAAGACTGAGAACTAGTGAAAATCCACAACAAAAATACTGTAATGAAAATCAATTTGGATTTCAAGCTTTTGTGATACATACTTCTGCTTATGTTAGAAAATTTGAAATTACATTATTTTTTAACATGAAACCCTGCATATTTTAAATTTTATGACAATGCTTGATACTGGATAATATTGTTTGGGTGTTCTATTAACTGATTTGTAGAAGAAAATAAGATTGGTTAATTTTGACTAACCAAAGGAGAAAAGGTAATTAAAACTACGGCAAATATTGTCATTTTGAACATGTAATTAATTGAAAGTAATGTTCAATAAATTTTTAATTAAGTGTTTTATAAATAATCATCTTGCTTTGTTGATATTTTTAGAAACATGTATTTTGAAATTGGATCATTTAATTGACATTACAACAACTGAAGAGGTCCTAATAAATTACGGATAAAACTTGAAGAATGTTTTTCTATTACAATGTTTAAAAATTTAAATTATAAATAAATAAAAATGAAACTGGTTGATTTTTTATTTATTTAATAACGTCAGATAAATAGAACTGTTAAAAGATTTATACCTTAATTGATAATTTGAAAGCATATTTATTAAACGAATCACTACCAACTGGAACAGTTTCCATATTACAGATAGAGATAGAAATTATAAATCCAGATGCGTTTCAGAAATGTTATACATTTTCTCATCAGAAACTTTATACCTGCTCGCTCAGCGGTCATGATTGAGGAAGGGCCGGGAGAGAGGTCCACTCATAGCACGGCCGCACATCGCACGACACCAACTGGACACAGGGTCTAACTTTAGACCACAGAAATCAAATCGACAATTCGCTAGTTACACTGGCAACAACATCAACTGCATCTACCGCATTCGAGTTCACGTTATGACTGGAGCTACAAGAAAGGATCAAGACCTCTAGGGAGTGGATGGCGAATTAGATACGCTTGTGTCAGAAATGAGTTACGGAGATCGATTTTAAGATGCTTTTCGCGAAATAAACTTCGGTGCACTAAATATACATCATCAAAGCACTGACCTAGGACCAAACGAAGCAGCTAGGTAATCTGTTTTCTCGCTGTAATGATATATTCCGCGACACCAATGGAAAACTGACCAGCCAGAATGTAGACGAAACCAGGACCTACACCAGTCTTTTCCAGAGGCAGAAATGTACCGCTCCACTACGCGACGCTTACGATAGAGAAATCGATTTCAAG
This sequence comes from Zhengitettix transpicula, assembly GCA_037074705.1. Lineage (NCBI taxonomy): Eukaryota > Metazoa > Arthropoda > Insecta > Orthoptera > Tetrigidae > Zhengitettix > Zhengitettix transpicula. The sequence goes on along the minus strand of CM073591.1, from coordinate 177,598,774 downwards.
ATTGCTTTAGGCGTCCATGACTCACGTTGTTACAAAGAAAAACGAAAAATCTAGGATTAGCTGGCAACTACAAACCGACACCAAACCCGAGAATCATAATCAACGAGCACCCGATTCCGAAGACAAAATATCACCGGTAGATATACTCACCTAGAAGTTGATGAAGAATTTAGTAACTCATTAACGCTGAATAACCCCACACTTGGATTCACGCGCAGTGTACCGTATTTGGCAACGACACAAGGTCTACCTGTCAATTTTTTCGAATGGAAAGTAATTTGTTACATTTGACTTGTTTAAAAACGTGATACATTTAATTGTAAAAAATATTATTTACCCAATTACGTTGATCAAAATTAGATAACCTTTTATTGCTAATAAACTGGGTTCTCATGTTTCATAATTGTTCTCAAAATTTTCACGTGTTTTTCATATAGTAATTTGCACATATATGTTTGGAGTAATTTAATTGGAAGTTATAGGAGGAACAAACCCCTTGAACAAGTTGTTTTAATGTTTAAACTATCGGCGGAACAGGAGTTAGAGCGACTAGTTAAAAAGGGTTTCGCAATGACAACAGCGTTTGGGGAAACTTAGTTCCTGTTGCGTAAAGGAATGGTGACTTCAGTTTACGTGCAGACTGAAAGTTAACGGTAAATAATCATTTAAGAGATTTTAAATATTCCTTACGCAGGATTAAGGATTTGTTTCCACAAATTCCTAGTGGAGTAACATTTTAGATTTGAGTCCCCCCCCCCCCGATGAAGACTACAGTAAATTGTTGACATGGAGCACTCAAAACTGATTTTTTAAAGTTAATTAATTACCATTCAGTAACTGCTAGATCAATATTTCAAGAAACCATTTTACAAGTGTAATTATGTTTTTATAATATTTGTGTTTATGAAATTGGTAACACTCCTTCTCTAAACGAACTTTGACTGTGTGTGTTCTTATTTGTTTGTTATTGCACTTGTAAAAAGTGGCTTCTTATAGAGATCCTCATACATTTTAATAGGAACAAGACGAGTTTAGTAGCACCATACGTCAATTCAGAATTTTTTTATTTCCTAAGATGCCATTGCGTGGTCAGAAAGTTTAGTTAAGACGGCCCTCAGTGGTAATAACAATAAAATGTAACTAAGAAAGCGAAAAATTAATGTGAAGAAAGGATTTGAGCTTATTGTGAGAAACAATAATGCGGCTTTTAAAAAAACATTATAATAAATTGTTGTAAGTAGGTAATTTGTTTGCAATAAAAAGACGAGACTACTGTCTATTTATCACAGGCAACTTGATCGATGACGCATCGAAACGTTGTTTTCAAACATTGGCCCGAATATAAATTTCAAACAATTTAAGCAGGAAAACTTTTGCTTTGTTTTTATTTTAGGATTAGTATTTATTATTCACAGTAATAATAAGGCAGAAAATCGTAAACCCTCTGCTTCGTAATTGATACGACCGGTGTGTATTATATTTCCTTGAACGGTAAAAAATTAATATTATGCTTTGAAAGAAAGAAAAAATTAAGAGCTTCAAAATGATTCTTTAAATTATATCCTCATGAATTTTGTGTCCCATCTTCTGGGCATAGCCTCAATTTAGTGAGAAATGATACAGCAACACTTGTTCCTAGCTCAACACATATAATAAATTTTTGTATATTTTCTTTTTCAATATATCATGGCCACATTCCTTAAAATTCATTCCCCCACATTAACCGTTAAACTTCTATTATCACATGGAAAAGCAGAGAATCAGCTATAAGCCCTTTAAAATGCAACGTTGAATATATTTATGATGATTTATTTGTGCTATGGGTAGATAAGAGAAAATATGTTTAACAAGGTCATTGGTAATTAAATTTAAAATAAATATACAGTTCACCGAAATTATAAAGAAAACTAAAATTAAGTATAATGGAGTATAAAAACACGCGAAATAAAACTTTAGCCCAACATTTTTCAGGAAGATTAGGACGTATAATATGAAAGTGCATTTCATTCAGCAGTTATTATTCGACAATATATATATATATATATATATATATACGGAACAAAAAATTAAACTTGGGTAGTTGGCGGAGAAACATTGCGAGGAGCAGAACAAATAATAAAACTTGAGCAGAGACTAGACGTCGTTAATGTATTACCAGTTAAAGTTGTGAATTAATACAAAGTAAAACATTCACGGAAGTATTGCAGCGTAAATATTGGAAAGTAAGAGCAGTTTTCGTCAGAATAGAACTTTCCAAAATCTTCGTGGCGAAAATGTTCCAGGTAAATTGTTGTGGAGCGGAGCAGTCAACGAAATACAGCCAAACTTTCCATATTTTAAAGTGAAGTGTAAAATCAGTGAATACCAAGGCCTGATATTAAAAATTAAAGTGTGTAAAAGTGTCCGTACGAGGTAAAATTGATTGTTCTGGTACCAGACCGACGGTCCGAAAGTAACATAATGTTGATAAATTTGTAAACAATAATTAAAAGGGTAAAGTCAGATTTCGTTCAGTTCATTTAGTTCAGCTTTCATTCCACTTATATTTCATACTGTTTTTAGGTTAATTTTTTATATTTTAAATTGTTAATAGTCAAATTGTACATCCTAATTATCAAACCCAGTGATGACCATGAGATTAAAAGATTTTCAACATATTGGATTTTAAATATTGATGTGTACTTGCTAAAACATAAAAAATTGTAAATAATTAAAGTAAAGTTTTGTAAATTTTGATCAAAGACCGGTGTACAAAGATAGGGCTTATAATGTGCAGTTTCAAGAAATAAAAACTTTAAATATTAACAATTGTATTAATCTTTCATTTAAATTAATTAAAGCCTACTTTTTGTTTATTACAATATACATACATATATATTGTAATAATTAAAGGGCAATTAAGAGTTAATAATTATAAACTGTTGAACTGGAATTGTTAGCGGCAAACATACACAAAGACACAATAATGGACGCTGATATGAACAGGCAAAGTATTGTTTAGATTTGGCGTGCGGAGTTGGTGAAGTGGACAGTCGGCGGTCAAAAACGAGAGAGTGTAGACGTGTTAGTCGAGACAACTTAAAATATTTAAAAAGTAAAGTTAAAAGGCACTCAGCAATCAGGAGTGACCGCAAGTGGTCGTGTTTGGAAATAGTCGAGAGGATTAAAAATATTAAAAAGTTAAGTAGAAGCAGGCAGCAGTAAGAAACGACAGCAAGTGTTTCGTAACTTAAATCAACGAGACAATTATTAAAAAGTAATGTTGGACAGTGTTAATGCAGATAGTAACTCAGAAAGATTTCTGAGTGTTACACAAAATTATCTTGAGAATCGACGAGGAGGAATTCTACGAGGTGCCGCCAATAGTGAAAGTCCATCAGTTATAAAAGTGTAAATGCAGTGTAAAAAATGGCCTGTTCATTATTTGTGTAAATTGAGAGTGCGTTGCTGAAAGAATCCAATTGCCCATGTACCAGAACAAAACAGTGAGTTATAAATCATTTAAATTAAATTGTAAACGTTATATTAAAGGTAAAATTTCGTCATATTTCGATTTTTTTAATAATTATTTGTCAATATTAAGTTGTAAATTGATTGTTTAAAAAGGGAGTAAATTATTCTTTATTTAAAGGCCCAGAAAAGACCCTGAGCTCAAGAGAAAATATATTTGATTGCATGAAATAAATGTAAAAGGTCGGAGAGTAATTATTTTTATATGTTTGAATTATTTTGAATAATAATAAATCAATTGTATATTCAGTTTCAATAAATGTTCTTATTCATGCACCTTAATTATATAATTTTTCATTATAATATTAAGTTCATTTTAAACTTGTTTTCATTCCGATGATTACATTTTGGCGTGGCAACGTGTGGCGAAATTTTAATATTTGTTCCATTTAATTTGGTATCATCATTACGTATTACATTTATGATACATCAACGTGTGGCAATTCTAATCATTTAATTAATTGTTTCTTTATTAATCATTACAATATATATATATATATATATATATATGTAAATTGCAATCTTTTTTGCTAGTAAATAAATTTAAAATCAGATAATTACTAAAAATGTATTGCGTGATATCATTGTTGTGTGTAAGTAAAAAGGTTAAATCTTATAGAGACGTATTAAAAATTTCTATAATATTCTGTAAAAAAAAGTTATTTTACTTTAAGTGGTTTCTATATTCGTGAAATTTTGATGTGGTTGATTACAAATTACTGAGACGGGGACGCAGTGAGTTTTACAATGATATTAAAAAATTACACTCCGGCGAAATAATCATGTAGGCCTGGTTATATGCACTAAGTACAATTGATTTCATATATCACTAAAGAAGAATGTAAAAATCACGTAACAATAGGCGGTATTCTATATAAAAGTTTATTGCTTGAACACAGAATCCTGATAAATAGAGAATTCCTGCATATTACTTATTTAAATGGAGAGAATTCTTCTTGACAATTTATTTATGTGATTTAAGTCAAAATAAATATATAACATTAAACAATTAAAAAATGTAAAAAGAAACTTACCTTGGAGCCTCAATTCTATCACTATCCATGTTTCGCTGCCAGACAACGCCAACTCCACCAATATCAAACGTTCCTTTAATTACCACTAGAAGCATTGCACCAAACATTATAATTGTTTGAACTACATCTGTCCACACCACTGCTTTCAGTCCACCCTGTGAATATTTTTTAAGTTTCATATGTTAGATATTGTTAAAATATAATATGCTTTTTAGGCATAATTAATGATTTATATTAATGTTAAATTATTATAAAATTATTATAATTAATTTATTATTAGATAATAAAATAATGTATTGTAACTAGAATGAAAGGAAATTTTTGTTATTTTATAATTACAATGTGTTTATCGGCCTTCAGTATTGACATTTTAGGAATAATTATTTTAATTTCATCAATCATATTTTGTGTGTTAACAGCATTTACCTCCTTGAAAACTAATGTAAGTTAATTTGTTAATCATGCAGTAGAAAATTTTTCTTTTGAAAAAAAAATAGCCCCACACTTAGCTTTAATTTATATATTGTAATAATTTTTACAGATGTAAAAAGAGTTGAGGCTATTTGCGACTCATTAGGTTCTCTTTGTCAGTGAGCTAATTGGCGGGAGTTTCACAGTATGGAAACACACACCACATCCATGCCGTCGCCGAGATTCGAACCCGGGACTTCTGTGATGATAGGCAGTGGCGCTGACCCCTACATCACAGCAAGTCGGCATAATAATTGTAAATTCTAAATTGTTCCATTTCTCAGGAATCAAAGATTATTGAATGCTACTCTACATTTTTGCAATATTTGCTGTCATCTTGTGATTCAAAAACGCAAGTACTTTAAGACTGACACATCCCACAAACCAAATGATGATCTCAAAAGCCGTATATGCGGCTCTTGTAATTATGAATCACCTGATGAAACAAACAAAGGATTGCAGAAATGTTTGATATTTATTTCATCACTTTATTTTGTACGTTAATTGACTACTTATTTATCTAATTAACATACTTTTAACAAAGAAATTTAAAATTTTCAAAAATTTAATTATTCTTCTTAATTATTTATGTAATAAAAAAGGATGTTAAATATTATTATTTACGTTAACTCTATACAGATATAACGCGTGGACAGATTGCATCAAAAATTGCTACTCATATTCTTCAAATCACGAGAAACGGTACTGTGGAGGGGTGGGGGGTGGGGGTAATCTCTAGCATAAAGGTGGAAAGAATTATAATTAAAAAATGTGATCATTTTGTGATAAATTACTGCGCGTCAAGAGACCGTTCCACGCGAGGAAAAGACGTTACTACGCGACGAATAAAGGAAATAGTTTTTTTCCATAATGAAATAAGTTAGAAATATTTTTATTGAATAAAAAGAAAAATTTTATCCAGAATACTCCATATAATGATAATAAAAAAACAATACGAAATACTTTACGATCCTTGCGGAAAATATAAGTTAATTTTCGCGCCATATTAGTGACTTCAATATGGCGACCATTTGTTTACATTGTGAATCTAGCTAACAACTTTATAAATTTAATTTTTCGTAATGTCTGAAGACTGAGGGACAATTATATCCTGCAATACTCAAGGAGTACATTTGAATATTCTATTCGTAAATCAATTCGGAAGTATATTTGTTGGGATTGATGCAATAAAATTCAATGTATTTTATAGCTGTTCTATTTATGCACTATCGATCTAAAGTACGTACGGAACTATGAACATTTACATTTAGGTTAAATCACTTCTTGACTAAAGATTAATGTAGAATTAAACACTTTTTCGGGTTTATATAAATAAGTACACGGGCAACGCCGGGCACACAGCTAGTAATAAAAATAAAATTTGTAAAATGCCATATTACCCAATCTATATTAAAAGTATATTATGGAAGTTAAATTCACTCAATTAATTGAATTAGTTGAGAAGAACAAATTATTTACTAAAATTATAGTTGCATTAAATTGAGGAAGCTAACAATTACTTACCACACATGTGTAGAAAATGCATACAACACATACAACGGGTGTTATTATGTGAACATTCACTCCAGTCACTGAAGAAAATAAAATAAATTACAATTTCAGTGTTATAAAAAGGGAATTTCTAGTGATGGTTAAGATTATAATCTATTAAGCAACACACAAAATATTACTTTATGTTCATACTAAAATTTAATTAATTGAAAAATGTTAATAAATGTTATTAAAAAAGTTCCAGATTAATCAGCTTCAAAAGACTCTGGAAATGTACACTACACACCAGCTCAGACTGTGTATTGACTGAATATTGATGAATACCTACAATATAACGCTGGAACGACGAGTTTCTGGTTGCTTAGTTTGCGGGGCGTTTATTTGGTACGTCGCGAATCTTGATTGGTTCATATTTTATGTCTTGGAAATAATAATAAGTTTTGTGATTGGTGGAACTTTAAGTGGGGCAGATACAGCCTGATACAGCAGAGGTGCGCTAGATTTGACGGAAATAAATCACGTCTGTTACGGGCGACACCACTGAGGTTGCTATTGGAAGAATTATTTAAAAAGAGAAACTGATATTGCTTTTGTCTAATTAAAGCGGCAATAGTTGAATCGGTACGAGGCCATAGGAGTGTAGAAAGCAGTTGAGCCAAATTTCGTCGATTGTTTCATGTGGAAACTGTGTAGGGGCACGGCAGACCCAAAAAGAGTATGTCAATGACATTTTGAAGAAACCAGTAATGTTTAACCATTTTCTAATTCTTCGCAGTGAAATACTTTGATTTAGGCACAGTATAATAATAATTAATAGTTTCAAAATTAAACTCACAAACCTTAGGGTAGAAAGAATCTGTTTTGCTTAAAAACCTAAGCTTGAGTTAAAGCTATGTCGAAAGTAATTAAACCTTTAATTAAATAACTGGCATCCAACTTAAATTTTGGTCAGTCAATTCTATAGTTATTCGCATTCTATAGTTAATATTAATTGTGTCTACGTAAGTTTCACGAACTGTTGTTGAATACATCTGTGTTCGCGGCGTAAGCAAAGCAAACAGCTGAGTTAGTTTAGCTGAGAAATATATCTGAAGAGAGAGATAAAAGACAGTATAAAAAACGTGAACTGCCCAAAATAATAAATAAATTAAAATTATAATATATTAAATGAATAAAACAAGATATTATATTCTGATGAAGAGGGCTCCTGCCCTCGAAAATTTGATATGTTATTTAGGCGCAGCCTGACTGGATCAACTGTTGATTTAAGGTAAGTCAGCCATTCTTTCCTCTCCAAAAGAGTTAATTAATTTGACCATGTCACATTACGCTTACGTGCATATATATATATATATATATATATATATATATATATATTGTAGCAGATCGGCCTCGGTTCAGTTTTTTTTCACGATTTTGGGCGATAATATGTATTCGATGCTGCTTTCAATCAGCCGACTCATACAGCACTCCCAAAGTTCTCAAGAATAGGGCGCCAGTTATTTTCATAATGGAAGAAATTATCAAAAATTAAACTTTTTCTTTAATTAATGTATTCTTTGAGGCATGAGTACACAACTATCTCAGGACGTGGTATTATCTAACGATGATGTTCCATAGCTTGTAACTGTTATTGTTCCCTTTTAATTATCCGTTTCATACCGCTTAAGTTCTACATGAAGTCTTATTGTTATCCGCTCTACACGAATTCCAATAGGCAACTGAATAGAAAATTCGCGATCGCCAACAAGCGTGACGTAACGCAAATCTGTGGTGAGAAGGATGCCGACAAAAGCAAAGGCAACATGACCAAAGTGTTATGTTACAATATATATATATATATATATATATATATATATATATATTGTAGTAATTAGTAATTAATCCATTGTTATAATTGCAAAGTAAAGGACTCATTATTAGAGTATATAAAGCGTGCACCGCGACACAGGGCGGCGAGACACAAAGAGTACATTGTTGAGACGCACGCATTCAGGAATCTACGAGACGAACAGTCAGTCAACGAGGAGAGACGAGTGTAGTTGGAAGTCAGACGCGGGCAGATGTTCATCGAGTAAAGATGGCAGCCAAAACCTTATTAAGAGTGGTGTGGCACACAGAATTTCATCGAGTAAAGTTTGGACATATAATTCGATCAAGTAAAGGTCGCAGGAAAGTTTCTCAATAAGTAAAGCCACAAACAGTAACCTAATAAGTCATGCCGCAGTAAATACTCAATAAGTAAAGAGACCGTCACCAATGTCATCGAGAGGAAGTTGGTAATAATCTGACTGACCATTAATTCGGAAGGAGTAGCCGTTTCCAGCTGATAGAACCTAAAGTTTCGACAGTGTTTTGTAACCAATTTAAATTCAGTGATATCCCCAAAAACGTGTGCACAGAAAACCCCAAAATTGAGACCTGGTCGGCCGTAAGTAAAAAAACTCTAAAATTTATTTGTAAACCATTTCTTTAAGATACGTCAGATCGTTCTTCAATTATTTCTTTTCTTTAATTATTCATTTCTTTAATTCTTTTGTTAGTTAATTTAAAATCAATCTATAATCTTATTGTCATCCGCAACAAAATTCGTCGAGGTTTAGACGAATTAAATTCAATAAAGGCTAAATGTAATTATAAATTATCGTAAATTCAATTCACCCATTTATCAAACCCAGTAAAGACCCTGAGATTCTAAATATTATTGTGTAATTTTTTATATGTGTTTTAACTTCATTAATAAATTTTGTTTAATTGTTCAAATAAATATTTTTATTTAGCCACAGCCATTTAGACGCCTTTTTAATCTGTTTATTACAATATATATATATATATATACATATGTGTGTGTGTGTGTGTGTGTGTCACATAAAAGAATCAACAAAGAAATATTATACTGTAGATTAATTTATATAATTTGTCTGATTCAATATCATTACAAAGATAGATTTAAAATATTTACCTTGGTTAAATGCTAGGGCTGGAACATATATCACAATAGGTATCCAGAATATCTGAAATGTAGTTTCAAAATGAGCTTAATTTTTATCGAAATAATTGATATGGTGTTTAAATTATAATTAAAAAATACATTAAAATAAATAATTTTATGGCATTATAGTGGTAAATATATAGGTTTCACGGCCTATCTGTTCGTATTAAATGCTTCACTTACTTGAAAATCCATTTTTCTCATATTGTTTTACTCCCTGAGGAGGTGACGTTAAAATCACTATGAACCAAAAATATGAGCTTACGGAGCCAAAATGGATCGCCATTAATTTTTATAACAGTACGCTTAAAATACAAACCGTTGTTCAAGGTCCCTTGCACGATTTCAAATGGACACATTTAGTAAGAGAAATGCCAATTACATGATTCTATTCGACAAATTTTGCTGCAGTTAGTCGAGTGTAGTCCTTTAGATCGATTACCAGACCCTTGCGTTCACGTTTCAGCTTTTTCATAATTGGGATGCTAATAGAACACCAAAACGGATATGAAATTTTTGCAAAACAGTAACGCTTTTCTTAAAAATTCGCTGTTGAACACTGATCCACCGAGTGGGTTGCCTTTTCAAAAACGCGAATATTTTCCCTGTGGAGGTTTGTAATTATTTATACAGTAACGCGAGTTATTTTGGAGGCGGAAGCCGTTGTTAGGTCAGTCGGGTAGACTCGGCCAGCGTCCATTTGGGAAAAATGAAGATCGAGACAAAATTACGTTAGCGATTGCCTGACAGATACAAGTGAACGCAAACATAATTAGACCTAACTAATCGAGTTCCGGAAGCATATATTTAGCAGACGGACATACAATATTTTAAACATCTGGAGGAGGAAATCTGGCAGTCGGTAATCAGCCACAGTAAAGAACGGTAACTGGACACGATAAAGAGGAGTTGGTGACCAGCCACGCAGTCAATGGTAGTTGGGTCTAAAGGTGCGTTTACACGTGAGAGCAACTCGCAGCCGGAACTCTCGAGAGTTACTCTCAGAGCCCTGTACACGTGAGAGTGAAATTCCGCCGAGTTCACTCTCCGAGCGCAACACGCAGTGCCAACTGTCGTTTTATATCTTCACTTCCACTTCCGCACTATTTATTTTTTAATTTTTAAGCTCCTGAGAACCCTTTAATTAAAATGAAAAAATGATTATTATAAAGGATTGATAAGTATGTAGGTATTGATTGAACCGAAAAATATTTTCTTGGTCACCAAAATCCAGTGTTTCTGTGAGCAGCGACTGCGAGGTGCGATGACATTGGACAGCAGATACAGTGTTAGCTCTGAACGATATTTAATAAAGATTGTATTTTTACGTCCGTTTATATGAAATAAATAATGCAGTTTTTTTACCAATACCAGAAAATTTTATTTATTTATTTAGCACAACGTTTCGGTACGTGTTTGTATTTTCTCAGGTCTTCCTGCGGAGAAATTGTACAAAATAAATTTACAGCTATTAATGTACAGACACTATTAGACTCAATAATTTCTATATTCTTTATTATTACGCTAAACCTTCTGTTTTCCCATTCTCCCTCTTGGTTACGCCAACCCTTCGGCTCTCCCATTGTCGTTACGTTTTCGTTGCTTTTGAGTTTCGTCAACTAGTAAGTGCAATTGTGTGGCTCTAGGATCTTCTTAGCACCTGACGAAAGAGACTATGATCCCAGAAACGTTGTGTGGTACTTATATTACCCTTTTTTTTGTCTGTATTGGCTATCTTTCTTATTCATTATTTTCAATCAGACGTAAATTTTTTCATTTTAAAATAAATTTGTATTATGAAGAAGTCAATGAATTTATAAAAGTGGTTGAACAAAAATTATTATACTGTTAACAACAAACTAAGAAACACTCATTTATATATGCTAAAAGTTAAAAACTATTTTCACATCCTCCTATTGTAAAAAACACAAACTTTAGAAGTTTTCCGAGGCACTTATTCACAGACTACACACAAGTGCGGCCGCAGCAGACTACAGTGTGTAGTTTGTGAATAAGTGCCTCGGAAAAACTTCTGAAGTTTGTGTTTTTTCAATAGGATGTGAAAATAGATTTAACATATAGCATATTTATGTGAGTGTTTCTTAGTTTGTTGTTAATAGTATAATAATTTTTCTTCAACCACTTTTATAAATTCATTGGTTTCTTGATAATACAAATTTATTTTGTACAATTTCTCCGCAGGAAGACCTGATGAAGGTACAAACACGTTCCGAAACAGTGTCGTAAAAAATAAATAAAAATATTTTCTGATATTGGTCAAAAAACTGCATTAGATATTCAATAAAATTGTATATTATCTTTTATGTGAAACTTATTTATTACCTTTGTTATGAGAATATTTTTGTTTTATCGTTGAAAGAAAATGTGTTTTGTAAAGAAGTTGTTTGAACCAACAGAATGCTGCATGTCTCCACAAATTCTTATTCTAATTACCCTCGCTCAAAGAGAGACATTATTTTAAATTGAATTATTTCATGGTAATGTTGTAAATGTTTGAAAACAAATGTAAACTTGTTTGTTAAATAAAGCTAGCAAACATCCTCGTGGGGACCATTTTATATTGTTTTTGGCCATATTACTCTCAGATAATTCAAATTTTGTTGAATGCCTCAGAGTAATCTTCCGAGAGCGCTGAAAAAACGTTTACACTGGCGAGAATGAAGCAACAATGCAGCTCTCGGAGAGCTCCCCCTCCACTTTTGGCGATAACTCTCGGAGACCTTTACACTTGTGAGTTTTAATCTCGAGAGGAAATATCACACTCTCGAGAGTCAAAAACTCGCACGTGTAAACGCACCGTAACTCGTACCCCGAGCAGTAAACGATCCAGTACCACGTTTAGATGGCGCACCGTCTGTTCAACGTCGACCGACGATGTATTCGGCAAAACCAGCACAAGTCAGCGATGCCGTCCACCGCCACCCCACAGTAGTCTAAGTCCACACCACCACCAGCCACATTAGAAACCTGCCCGCACGGTACCGTGAATATTGTTTTTTTTTACAAGTATCTTAATGCCAGAGTCCTCAGTTTATTCAATTCAGTTCAATTCAATTTGCCATGTTACGGTTCACCCCACGTAGAACCATAAAATAAAGGGGTCGTTGTTTATAATTATTAGATTATTTCTTTTTTATAATAATTCAATTTTATGTTCTTTTTTATCATTACAATATTGAATTAGATTAATTGAATAATTTTTATTTATGAAACCCCACCTAATTATACACCTAAGGTAGTTAAAGGTTACAAGTCGCTGTAGAAAATGTTTTCCAGTTTCCACTGGAGTAAAACCGGAATTAAATTGTGACGTTTCGACTACCATCTGCACTTTCGTAATCTTCCAGCGCATGTGGTTCATAAAACGTCACGTTGTAGTCTACTAGAACTTTCCGTATAGATCACATCTTCTCCCTCTAGACTGTCCAATCGGCTTATATTCGGTGAAATATCGAAAATGATTCTCCCTTAGACCTGACACAGCAGACATATCACTGTTATATTTCTCAAAATCCGCCTCTGGTGACAGCATACATTTTTGCAACTGACTCCTGGCAATCTTGGCTGTGGCCTCCGTCAATTGGCCTTGACGCTATTCAGCTCTGTTATAGCCCAATAGAAGATGATAACTCATTTAAATTGACTATTACTGTCCTCGGTTCTCCGATTTAAAAGAGACTCATACTTTTGCTTCTCGAAGCGTCGGTTTCGATTTTCTAGAAGTTCCACGCTTATACTTTTAGTGTGAGGAATTGGCACTATAGAGGGTGCGTGTTATTAATATTGAATTAGATACTTTTACTAAGCTGTAAGTGCGTGCCTGTTTGAGCTTGCGCGTTTAGAACGGAACGAATCATTTCACCCAAAGGGAGTAAGCCAACGGGTTTAGAGAGGGAAGGAGACAAGTAGACAACATCAGTGGTCAGGCGGCAATTTATGGCCAGAGCGACAAGTCTAAAAACAAAAAAAAGATTGATTACAAGACTTTTACGAATCACTTTGAGTCTTGGAGATCAGAAACGACCACCTATGGAACAGGTCGCATCATAGGAAGTTGGGGTTAATATAAATATTATTGGCCAACTTGTCATTAAATGGAGGGGGCGTAGTCCCCCTCGCACAACTTTGGCGTATGGACTGTTCCCACACGTGATTTTGGGTGGAGAATTTTACATAAATTAAGATCTCCTCGCTGAGAGGTTCACACTGATTCGTTAGAGAATGAAGGAATTGATAAATTGAAGTTTAGCGTTTTGGACCGTATAGAAGTGCAGGACTTCTCGATATGTCTGTGATTGAGTGTTGGGTCCGGTGCCATCGTCAGAACTAACACTAGTGATACCCTCGTCATCGCGGACGCCACAGCTTCACGAGTTTGCGGGAAACGGTACCACAGTATTACAAGGTACACCGTCATAGAAGATAATCCGGCTGCGGTTTGTATAATAGTCCCAAAACACTATCAATACCTGACTTCTCACGGTTTTCAATCTCGACATACATTCATATTAGGAAATTATCAAATAAAGAATTTGCAGAGGATTTTCTCGCAGATAAACCTTCCCAGAGAGCTCTGGAGGAAGCTACCTTTGGGGATACCTTCACTTCTCTCTGGTTTTTTGAACTTCTTCCTATTCCTATTGGAATAGTCGGCTAGCTGCCTCCTAAAGTGGTCAAGGCACGGCGAGGGGAAAGCTGCGACCCCACAGCAAACCCCTCTCCCGCCATCGGAAGGGCGTGGGACAAGTACCAAATGCCCGACCTACCTGATTCAGGTTTTTCTAGGTTTTCCCTGCATCACTTTGAGGCGAACTGCCGGGTAGAATCCTTAAACCATAGCCCGGGCGCCCTAGTTAACCCTTAGCAACCTTGCTCTATCTTACCGCATCTCCCCTTTCACCCTCTTTCCTATTCTATACGAGCGGAGTTGCCACTATGTGGATTACTCTATACATACCCTGTCTACACCTTATTCTTCTTATAGAATTTAGACTTTCTGGCAATATTTATCTGGAATTTGTTATAATAAATTAATTTTCAATGAAATCAAAGCTCAATATTTATCATTTAACCTCTAACTCAAATAAACTAAACCTGGCAGTCAGCACACACCGGCTCGAACACTATATCACACAGAAATTTATTTCAGACTTTCGATTCGTTCTCGATTTGACTTGTTACATTGCCATTGTTAACTCGATTTCAACTGAACACAGTTCACGGCTGTCTGTAAAGCAGAACTTGAAAGTTAGTTACAGAACTTCACTCATCTGAATGTTTCTCTTCCAGTATCTTGGTTCGATAATCATTGAACTTTAAAATACGCGTAATTTTAATTTTTAGAACTCTTGGTCCTTAGCTGTGTTCGAATCGGGCTCATGTTTCTAAAGATAATAAAAGTTTCTTGAATTCTCGCCTTTGTATTTATTTATATTTTCCTTATCCCACGTTTTTTGTTACATCATCTTTATTATTATTTTATTTATATTCTCTACCCATTCGTCCCAAACGTTCACAATAACAGTACAACGTTGATAACATTTAATTCAGTATTATACTAAAAAGAATTCTATTCGAAATTAGATACGAAGTGATACCGTTTATTTATGATTTCATATTTAAATGTCAATAAGTGATGTGGCAAATTCTGAAGTTAACGTATTATGGAACCTTAATGCATTTCGGGATATTACTCGAATAAAATGTTTCAGTTAGAGAGAAAATTTGAATGGCATAAGAGAAATTGGTTATAGGTTATTTTATTTAAGGCTGTATGCATTTAATATTGATGTTTGAATGACACGTTGATATAATTTGTTTTATCTGTAATAATCTGTGTGCGTTAAGAGCTCACAAACCAATAAGTTTCCTTATTAAATTAACCCAAAAATAAAAAGAGATTAATTTGTGCCTTATATCTAATATAATTTTTTATTCTAAAAAAGTTTTACACTTAATTAAAACAAACATTGAATATAGAAATTACTAAAATTTATAATCATAATCAAATAAATTTCTTACCACATTGAGAACGAAAAGAATTGATCCGAGCAATCTTAGATTTTTGTCGAATCTCAATTCCAAATACTGTAACATGAATATAATTTTTAATTAACAAAAAATTTCGGATTAATTACAAATGATTTGTATAAAGTTGAATTAACATGAATATAACTCAATTTAAGTAGGTTAAAGAGGGTTACGTAATATTTTTTATGTTTAACTATAATTGAGCAAATTATAACCCTTAGCTTCTTACATGACAACAAATATTTATTATTTTAAGATGTTTTGAATGCACCCTCAGGTAAATTTTTACAATGAAAATATTCAGAACAAACCTCATACGTTGATGTCAATTTCATGTCATGGAACACTGGAATATACGCTGCTCCCATTATAAAGCCCATTGTCACAATTGCTGGAGCAACATACAAGTATTGTGTACCATATAAATATGTCTCGGTTGGTAATCCAAGTAATGTAATACCTGATATAAAACTGAAAATATTGAAAGATCATATAATTTACGAAAAGTAATATTACAAATGCTTTATTTTTCTTGTAGTTGTGAATTATTTCAACATTAAATTTAACCAATCTGTCGGCTCAAGTAGCCTGTTACCTAAAAAAAGGATGATTTTTCCTCTCCGTTTTTGAACTAAGGTTACCACAAGCCGAGGCACCTCGGCCTGTTCTGAGAGGTGTATGTTCCGGGGTCACAGACCTTGGGCATACGGAAAGAGTTGTCCGCTATTTCCATTGGAATAGTCGGCCAGCTGCCTCCTAAACTGGTCAAGGCACGGAGAAGGAAATGTTGCGTCCCCACAGTAAACACCTCTCCCGCTATCGGAAGGGCGTGGGACAAGTACCCAATGCCCGACTTACCTGATGCTGGTTTTTCTAGGGTTTTCCCTTGCATTACGTTTAGGCCAATGCCGGGTAGGATCCTTAAACTATAGCCCGGGGGCCCTAGTTAACCCTTGGCTACCTTCCTCTACCCTTCCGCATCCCCCTTTCAAATCCCTTCGTATGCTACTAAAGCGGATTTGCCACCATGTGGATTACCCTCATGCAGCCAGTTACCATAAAAAAATTGAATTCTCTCGCTGAGAGCTCTGGAGGAGGCTACCTTTGGCAATTCCTTCACATCTCTGTGGTTTTTGAAGTAAGGTTCCCACATGCCGAGGCACCTCGGCCTGTTTTGAGGGGTGTATGTTTTGGGGTCGCAGACCTTGGGCATACGGTAAGAGTTTTCCGCTATTCCTATTGGTATAGTCGGCCAGCTGCCTCCTAAACTTGTCATGGCACGGAGAAGGAAATGCTGCGTCCCCACAGTAAACTCCTCTCCCGTTATCGGATGGGCGTGGGACCAGTACCAAATGCCCGACCTACCTGATGCAGGTTTTTCTAGGGTTTTCCCTGCATCACTTTGAGGCGGATTGCCGGGTAGGATCCATAAACCATAGCCCGGGGACCCTAGTTAACCCTTGGCTACCTTGATCTACCTTTCCGCATCCCCCCTTTCAGTCCTTTCCTATGCTATAAGAGGGGAGTTGCCACTGTGTGGATTACCCTATATATAGACTGTCTACACCTACAAGATTCGTTTCTTTCTGGAGAGATGGAGGGGGTTACTATTGGGGATGGCTTTTCCATTCTTCGTTTATGAACAAAGGATCCCACAATCCGAGGCACGGTTTAATCCCTGAAGAGTTTCTGATGAAGTAATGAAATATTCTATTTTATTTTTGTAAACTTGTTATCACCTTAAATAAATTGTTCATAAAATGTTATATCGAACAATAGTGTGCAGATTGTATGCGAAAATATATAATTCTCTGTAGATCCCCTGTTATTGTTCATGAATGACTCTACAATTAAAGTAGAATATACCATAATAGGGCAGATATCGGGTGATTATACTATATGTAAAATAAAATTTGAAAAGTTGTGACAATTGAGGCCAGGAAGGAAAGTTGGAAAACAAATATGAGGTGAAAGAAGAGTGATAGTGTGTAGGAAACGAAATCAAGGGCAGAAAAAATGACTCTTTGAGAAATTAAATTATCCGAGGTTTCCAAAAGCATCAAACAGATAGTTCAAAATGAAAAATATTATTTTGTTCTGAAAATTAATAATAAAGAAAATAGACAAATAGAGACGAATGAAGTGATGAGATAAATACCACACAACGTTTTCGGAAACCTTGTTCCTTTCTTCAGGCGCTAAGAAAACTACAAATACAAGAGCAACACAACTACAAAATACAGTTGTGTCGTTCTGGTGTTTTTAGTTTTCTTAGGACCTGAAGAAATGAACAAAGTTTCCAGAAACGGTGAAAGGACAGTTGCTTTAGGTAGTCAATGACTTCAGATAATTAATACTTTATTATTATAATACTAAAGAATTTAAATTATATCTCAGAATTTTGTGTGTCCGCTTAAATAGGAATCCTTAGCAAACATTATTAACGTACCTCGCAATCAATGACATTGCAATGGGAAATGTCTTCATGTTCCGTCCTCCAACAAGGTAGTCGTCGGCATTGGACGCCTTGGCGAAAAAGCCGTAATAGATTCCGATAACGGCCGAAAGAAGCAACATCATAACGAACACAACGTAGTCCGCGATCCCAAACAGCTGCATAGACGAAGATACTTCTTCCACCGTTTGAGCCATTTTCTTGAATATACTTCGCCGTTGAGGGAGGACCAAGTTCTTTGCAGATATAACAGGAGTTGAGCGATTCAGCTATGAAGTGACGAGTCTCGCCTTTTCTTCTTTTTCACGGTGTAAGTGAAACCTGCGGAATTAATAATGTCTACCTTTAATCACGTCACATCAGTAACCGCGGAAATAGTTCAGTAAAAGATTTGAATTGAATTAAAGCTATAGTAGTCAAAAGTAAAAGATTCGGTAGAATTTCTCTTAGAAGATATACTAAAATATTCCAACATTAACAAGACTACAAAAACACCGGTTTGTCTTCTAAAAATAAACTCCCAAACCAATAGACAAACATAAATTTCTAATTATAATTTTTTACATAATAGCTTCAGGGATTTAATTAAGACATCAAATACACCGCCATATACAAATCCACCAATTGACTGTGTCTACTCATTCAAAATTCCATTGAAGTGATCGAATTCTCTTAATAAGCATAACATAGTATACAATTTTTCTTGGTGTTTGTATAGGTCAAACTAAGATTAAGGAACATTCCACTTGGGAAACAGTCGCTTATGAATAAATATTGTACTCTGAACAACCACACCTATGAATTTGAAAATACTACTGTTGTAGATGAATGTAAGTGTATCATTAACGTCCAAAGTGATACACACACAAGAGATTTGAAGTATTTATATCTGTTTCATATCATTGCTAATGTTATTTAAGTTGACGTCATTGTACTTTTTATTCTAAAGTGCTATTTACACCTGATGAGATGCAGGAAATTATGGAGGAAACGCTGTGTATTATGATGCAATGTATTAATTTAACATTTTGATTCGTTATTGTATGTATTCGGCCATTAATTTAAGTTTTCCAGTTCTTTTTTTATCAGTATTTGTTTTTATTTAATGATTTTTTACGTAATAATATGAAGGTCATTGTTTAATATATATATGGCATAATTCAAGAGCAGTTTAATCTGATATGATATGGGTTAAATCTAAGATTAATAAGAATTAAATCATTAATTTAAGTGAAGTTAAGATGTATTTAAAATAATTCTTAATAAGGGTATGGTTCTTGAGATTTAACTTAATATGTAAAGCAGTGCTGTGAAGTGCAAAGAATTTTTAAAACTATTTTTAACCTCTTTCCTATATTTATTTTATGCTTATGTTAGTGTTAATATATATATTGTAATACTAATTAAGGAGGCCATTAATAACTTTAATTATGATAAATTGTTTAGCGGCACCGATCTCAAAGACGACAATGGAAAACATAGACTAGCTTTGTTGTGAACTGCGCGCCTTGTACGGAAGTTCAGTTGGTTGCAGTCTGGCGAATATTGTGGTCGAGAGCAGTCTGGCGAATCTTATGGTCGAGAGAGGGAGCAGAATTTAAGAGTACGAACAGCGTTGTCCAAGCATAGAAATGCAACTGAGAGACTTATATGTAAAAAGGTCTGTACGGAGAGACAAGTTATAAAAAAAACTGCAAAGCTGAAACAAACCGTTCAGATAAATAGGCGTTCCGAAGTAACATTTTCCGCAGAAAGGCATTTAAATAATACGTCCGATTGTTGACCGGAGGAATAATACAAGAACTACAACCGTGTTCTTTGATCAAGTGTAGAATCAGTGATTAATGGCCTTTTTAGTGAATTGTGTCCCCAAGCTCCAAAACGAAGTCTGGTACCAGCAGGACAGTTGTAAGTACAAACTAAAATAATTAAATTCTGTAAACGGTAATTAAGTGCATAGTCAGATTTCGGTTCTTTTCATTTTGTTAGATTTCGTATTCCGTTCGTTTCAAATTGGTTGAATTGTTAATTATTTAATTTATAATTTTGATTCTTCTTACTTATCAAACCCAGTTAAAGACCCTGAGAAGAAGAGTTATTAAATTTGATTGTTTGTGAAATATAAAAGATTGCATTTTACCTTGAACGCCACAAATTATAAAATAAAAGTATTTGTTTGTAAATTTTGAAATTATTGGATTCGGCGTGCCAACCTAGGGCAAATTATTTGTAAAACTAAAAACACCTGTTGAAATAATCTTTGGCAAATTAAAAGTTTTTTATCTGAATCATTTTGTTAATTAATATCATTTAATTAACCTATTTATTTTAATCATTACAATTTATATATAATTAACGGGCATTTAATACTTAATAATTATAAACTGTTGAACTTGAATTGTTATCGGCAAAGAAACACACAAGAATGGACGATAATGGAACAGGCTAAGGTATTGTTAGACATGGCGCGCGGAAACGGAGGTAGAGTGGAGTCGGAGGTTAGAAGCGACCGAAAGTGGTTGTGTTAGAAAGACGATTTCAAATATTATTAAAAAGTAAAGTTAAATAGTTCAGTTGACAAGCAGAAACGACAGTAAGTGGTCGTATTAAAATAAACGAGATGTTTTGAAAAGGTTAAGTTGGAGATCATTCCTGCAGACGGTGCCTCAGAAAGATTGCAAAATAATTCCAAATAATCTTAAAAATCTACGAGGAGGAATTTCCTGTATCACAGCAAAACTGGCATAACTGGTGGTATAGTTCGCCAATATTGTAAATCCAAAGTGAAGTGTAAATTCAGTGTAAAAATGGCCTGTTTAATATTTTTTAAAATTGAGAGTGTGTGGTGAATAATAATTTAATTCGCCAGGTACCAGGGAAAACTGTGAGTTGTAATTCATTTAAATTATTTATGTAAACGTTACATTACAGATAAAGTCGTCAGATTTCGATTTTTTATTGAATTTGTAAATATTAATTTGTAATTTGATTGTTTGAAAAGGGAGTAAAATATTCTTTATTTAAAGGCCCAGAAAGGACCCTGAATCAAAATTTGTTTGTTTGTATAAAAATGGTTGTAAAAGGTCATCGAGTAATTATTTGTAATTATTAAATATAATAATTTACTGAGTTTGTTTGAATGAATAAAATTTTATTTATCAATATCCTTCCATGTAAAATTAAAATAAAGTATTTCAACGCGGGCTAACTTTAATATAATTTCATTTTAAAAATTGTTTATAAATAATTATTACATTTTGGCGACCTCAACGTGAGACACTGTTTAATTAATTGTTTTAATTTAATTATTACAATAAATATATATATATATATATATATATATATATATATATATATATATACATAATTAATGCTTAAATTTTAGAGGCAAGGTTCTGCTGCCTTGCTTGCTACAACCGAACTGAAAAAATGGGAAAAGTCTCATTTCTGTTTCAAGAGGCTAGGCCTCAAAATTTTAAGCACGAATTTCTATTCAAAATGATTAAAAACTGTCAACCTGAAGAGGTCCTAAAAAAGGCGAAACGCAAAAATAAGTTTTGTAAATAAATAAATTTTTTGGCTCAAGGCCGTGTATTTATTTATTTATATTACTATACGTAGGCATTTTTTATCTCTAATCGCCACAAATGAGTTTTAATCGTTTAAGAAGTATTTTTTTTGTATGCTAGGTATCGTATTAATTTTTTTATATATTTATATAAGTTTTCGGCAATAAATAAGCTAATTTGTCATATAATAACTATACAGCATAGACATTTTATAACCGGATTATTTTAATTGCGCTTGTAGAAAAATGAAAAAAAAGGACAGTGTTATCTAAATGTAAACAACCAATTCAAAATAAACTAAAAATAGTTGTAATTTTACGAACTGTCAGTTATGAAAATTTTTGTAGTGTACATATGAAGAATAAATTAGTTAGGGGTTGTTACTTATTTTATTTTTCGTAAAAACATAGAGCTATTTATATTCTCGCGTCGGGACTGGCCAGGTCATTGTACGGTAATCAGGTAGTGAAAGATAAGCAAACAGCAACCAGCGGCCTTCCTTCGACGAGATTAACGATGGGAAAGAAGGCGGCCAGAAATTATATACACAGACGGAAAAAAATCTTTATTCCCAAGATTAGCACATTCTGAAAGTATACGCCGGAATTTTGTCGCCGTAAAAAATATGAGTTCTTAGGGTCTTGAAATCAGATATGTAATCCCGTAGAGGGAGTGGCTAACGAAAATATTGAGATTTTTGAAGGGCACAGGCCAGTTTTTCATTGGCGCGTTTTATCTAGATTTCAATATTTTGTGGGCATAACATTAGCTCACCGAGGTGTGGAGTTGATCTGCAGAGGAGGCTGGACTTGCCGTTCGGTAGTCCTAGAGTAGTGGAGTTGGTGGAGTAATTGAAAAGTTAAGTTGGACAGTCGAGGAGTGTCTCATAGTTGTGAAGTCGTTAAATTTTGGAGAAGGGCAGTCGTTCCGAGGTTGTGAAGTCGTGGAGAGGAGAAGCTGGACAGGAACGTAGATGGAGCATACTAGACTTAGCAATTTATGAGACTGTAAAGTTGAGAGTTGTAAGAGAAATTGAATTCAACGAGCCCGTGATACTGATGCACAACAAATAAAAAGACTGAGGCACCCTCTTTCTGAAGCATTGCAAACATCCGACGAGAAATTACGGCTACTTGTTACCTGAGGAGCTGACTTGCTTGCCGGATACCGGAAGGAATCGGAAAAATATTGATTAATAAGCCCTTCAAAATCGGTGTTATTAAGGCACAATAGCCACACATATATTTATGAGCACAGTATTTTGAGCCCGCAACCCCTTATTGTAATTGTTTTTTTTTCTTTTATGTAGGTATATATGTACATTTTTAACTAGAACAGGAAGTTGAGGAAATATTGTTGTTATTAAAGACATAAATTGTTAACGGCTTCACTATTTTATTTTACCCTACCCTATTGCCAAAAAAGTCAGTATCAAATGAGTAATTATCATTATTATTATTTTCAATACCGTAGTTTCCGGAGCACAGGTAAATTTAAAAAAATCCTTAAGAGTAATAAACCATTGCAATTTATAATATACAAAATTTAAAAGGATAAATTACTAGAATTAACTAAAACAATTCAGGTAAGTGAATAACGGACGCTGTTTTGTAAGAAAATGTTATATATATATATATATATATATATATATATATATATATTGTAATGCCAATTAATTAGGCCATTAATTGGTTTTAATAAAATTTAATTGTAGCGGCAGGAGCTTCCAAAGCAACAATGGAGCCGGGTCCTGTTACTTTGTCGGAAAGTCAAAATGGCGTATGCGCGCTAAAACTGGAGAGCGCTAAGAGTTAGTTAGTGGCGGGACATTACAGAGAACGGAACGAATAATACTAGAGCAGAGACTAGCCCTGGTTTAATGTATTATTATTAAACAAAGTTGTGAGTTGAAGACAAAGTAAAAATATTCACGGAAGCATTACATAGAAACTTGCTAAGTAAAAGCAGTTTTACGTTTGTAGTCAGCCAGGAAAGGAAGTCAGCAGTTTACGTCCATAGCCAGCCAGGAATAGTAAAGGTGCAGTTTTAAACCCCAAGCGGTAAAAATACTAGAAAATCTATGAATTACAGGATTCATAAAAGGCAAGCGGTCACCAGATAGATGACAAAAAGGAGGATCATCCGAGTTCCTGGGAGCCTATCAAGGTTGACTTAAAGAGTGTAAAATCTGTGAGCCGATACTAGAATCATTGTAAAAATTTTTTTGCAATAGTGTACTTCCGAAAACAAAAGGGATGCTGGAACCAACTGGACAGATGTGAGTAACAAATTACAAAATAATGATTTATGTAACGTAATTAAAAGATAGAAGTCAGATTTCGTTCTATTTTAATTGTAAAGTTAATTTATTTTTTTTTAATTTATTTCTATCGACGTATTGTTTAGGTAAATGTGATTTGTTTGTTAATAAGATTTTTAAATCAAATTGTTGTGTCCATTATGAAACCAAGTGAAGGCCTTGAGAATTAATATTTTAAATTGTAATTGTTTATGAGTTATTGCCACAAAATAAATAAATAATTTTGTTTTAAATTCTTGTTGATTATTTCATTTAATAAAAGCCTTCCATTTAATTATTACATTTTGACGCTTAACGTGAGGAAAACTCTTTAAAAATCTTTAAATTCAAATTAAATAATTAATTCCTCATTGTTAATTATTACAATTATTACAATATATATATATATATATATATATATATATGTGTGTGTGTGTGTGTGTGTGTGTATCTCTAATCACATACTTTATAAATAGTGTGAAATAAATTATTTTGAAAGAGTTTAATTGTCACAATTATTGACGTGCAATCTGACTTTATTCTAACTGACTACCTATGAATTCATAATAGTAAATACTGGAATAATTTTATACCAATAGGTTTTTCCGATAAATTTTCTTACATTTTAAAAAAAAATTGTATTACTTATATAATACGTTGTTGAAATAGTGGATTTTTTACTTTTACTGATGTTAATCGCTATTCGTAGCGACATACCTACAACAATTTTTTCATGAACTTATATTAATTATATAATTGTTCATGCGCTACATACACGTATTTCAAACTGACAAATTATTCGATATTACTTTAAAGTAATAATAATAATAGTTATATATATATATATACATATATATTTTGAGATACATGTTAGTGTCTCATTGTGTGATATTTTTTACGTCACTCGTTGGTCGATATGATGTAACATTATATTGTTACGTTACTTGTTTTGCGATACAGAATATTTTGAGACAGTTTATAATGCCCTTGCGTTTGTTCCATAATAGGTTAGGAATACTTTATTATTTATTACTCTTTTATAATTTTCTTAGGGATACTTTATCATCTATTACTCTACTATAAATTTTCAATTAAATGTTAGTATTATAAATTGCAGATAATCACGAGGAATTATTGCTTTAATTTTATTTGTTAATTTCGTTCTTGGTGGGCACCATTAATATTTGGTTATCATTAAATTATTTACTTCTATATAATTTTAATATAAGCCTATATATACATATATAATTATCATAACAAATTAATCAGAATCATTTACGGAATCTGTGTTATTATTGTTGGAAGTATACTTGGCACACGTAACTGTGGCTTTATACGTGAATTATAAAAGAGAAAAATTTATTGTACTTATCTGTATACTGTGTCCCCATGTCCAGTCTCCGGAATTGCAGCCTTTGTTTTTTAATTACTTTTTTGGAGCACTTCTCGATGCACTGAATTTATTTATTTTGATATCACTATGTTCAGCTATTTAACACACTTCACTTTACTTCTTAACCTTCTACTATCTCTACGATCAATTTTACCACTAATCTTCTTATTAATAATTTTACAGCGTTTTATTTAATAATTTAAATTACTTGATACACCAACTCATTAAAAATTCAGTTTGCTTTAGTTAGCACTAATTTTTAGCAACAAAATTTTTTCGTGTTGTTAAGCTGGCTTTGAACAATGGATGATTTACGATTTTTAATATAGTTAAGTTTGCAAGGTTTCTCTTCTACCACAGACATTCTAATTTAAAGTAATGCTATTACTGTCATCACTTGCGTCTCAATAAAATAGCTCAAGATATAGAGAGAAAGATAAATTGAATTTCAGTAAAAGAGCATAAAATCAGTAAGTCTAAACATTATTTTACATCAATACTTCTCTCTGTGCCAAGTTTCGCCTTCTGTCGGCGAACCTCAGAAGTTTAATGTTAACATGTTAAATATGAATATTATTAGGGGGTTCAATTTCCGTGTCACAATATAAATGTTGTAATACACACCAAAGTGTTTAATAATATGATTTCAAAATTGTATAATAAAGCTTGTTATTGTTACGTAAGATAGTAGTCATGTCATTGAAAGATAGTTTGAACAATCGGAGTGTCGTGTGAGAACGTTGGATACAGAACATTTCCAGGCGGTTTTTTTTAGTAATTAATAATATTTTTGTATCAGTTTAAGACACAGCAGTCAAATAAATGCGTCTGTCTGGACTGTGACACACACGACTGTATGTGAATCTCACCTATAGATTAGCCGAAAACAAACGGTGGATCTTGTACACAAATCATAAATAAAACATTACGTTTCGAAACAGTAAACTTTCATGGAACTTATTAACATGAAGTCTCCAATCTAAGGGTTTCCAAACTTTATGTACCTTAGATCGCATTCTAAAATATCGACAGGGGGGAGTGGGGCGAGAATCAGGTATATAGAACCATTCGGGATTGGAACAGCCTGTCTACAACTGTGCTAGCGTTGAGCCCACAGAGAATGGCATAATTCAGGAGCAGTTTAATCTTATATGATAGAGGTTAAATCTAAGATTAATAAGAATTAAATCAATAATATAAGTGAAGTTAAGATATATTTAAAATAATTCTTAATAAGGGTATGGTTCTTGGGATTTAGTCTAATATGTAAAGCAGTGCAGTGAAGTGTAAAGTGCAAAAAAAAATTAAATTATTTTTAACCTCTTTTCTATATTTATTTTATGCTTATGTTAGTGTTAACATTATATGTATTTCTTATTTTTAATATTCCCAACAAGCCTTTCCCAATGCAATTAAATAAATCTATATATCTAATAATCATAAAATAAAATAATAATGTTAAACTATACATTCAAGCAGAGAATATTACAAGATAAAGGTTTTATTTAAAAATATCTATCTCCGTGTGATCTTTTGCATTTTATGTCATTGACCAGGGCCATTGCCACAATAATTAAGAGTATGACGATATCCGTGTAAGCAAACAAACATAAAGATGGTTATCGGTGAGTAGATATTTGTATTTTTAACACAAACATAAAAATAAAATACTTGGCGACGGTTGAAATCACAAATTAATGAAACTTTAAATCAGTGTTTCTAATGTCGCCGTCGAATAATGGCGAGCGCACATAAATTGGTCTACGGGCGCCATGGTATCGGCAGACACGGTGTTGGGATCCCTTGAGTCTAACAAATACCAACAGAAAATATATTTCGGAAAAGCGAATGCGTAAATATTTCGTAACAATAGTTACTTCAGGTCGCTTGAGAAATACCCTTTGAATTTTGAGTACGATACTGATATATAAATTTGCTGAGAACTTCGATTGGTGTGATGTATGGTAATATCAATTCTGACGCTTTATCGATACGCAAAAAAAAGACTTTATATGCTCAATTCATACATTACCAAAAACGTTAGGCCCGTTACACACACGGCCATTATATTATCGGCGATAATGAATCGCTGCCACCGTAACGCAGTAGTCCATTTAAGTGAATGAGAGCTTTCACACTGGGCGGTAAATAATCGCGGAGATGAAATTGTCTTGGCTTGAGAAGTAGCTCGATTCATCTGCTGCTCAATGACAAATTTATCGCCACTTTGAACTGGTGGCCAACCCTATGCATGTTTGCACACAGAGTGGTTTTTCTACCGCTGGAGTTATTTTCATTCTTGATTTGAATTTTCGTATGGAAAGGTTGTTTTTGGCCATCTTATCTTTTGTGTCCTTTTTTTTCAGATTTCGAATATAAATATTTTGTGTGACATCATAGATAATGAAATACTTATTTCGTTAATTAAAGAAAGACCTGTGTTATGGGGTAAAACCCTGTACATATTTCGCGTCATCCTGCCTCAACTCTTCAAACAGCGTGTAGAAAGCTCCTAGCTCCTCTCTTCTTTCATTTAATTGGATGAACCAAAATCAGTCGATTTTTTCTTTTCATTTTCATTTGACGACGAAATAACAGTAATACTAGAATCTGCTCTTTGTACATTTCAAACTACATTGTTCACAGCACTCTCAACTGAGAATAGTACGACGATAATTTTACCGCCGGGATAATAATCGCTGAGTCTCTCGATATCTTTGAGCGGCGATGATAATTTTACCGCAGAGTTTATAATCCCGAGAACTCTTCATCCAACAGCTACACCGAGAAATCGTACGTTCCGTATCAAAACCAGATACATATTATAAAAACTACACATTTACCTTTATCGTGTACGCGAGTGTTTTTGGCGTTAACACGTCATCCTGGGATGTAAGGAAGTACAATTCATTTAACAATTCACTGAACTTAATTTTAAAATTTGAATAGAATTGAGCTTAATTCAGCTCATTGCCTCCACGCGGGGAGTGATTTCAACCTTGCGTAAAACGTAGTGGTGGCATTTAGCTTAGGCCTACTTTAGATTGATTAATTCATAATTTTAGAGCTGATAATCGATTGAAAGCATTTCTTCTGTTCTTAAATTGTATTTTAAATTGAAGTGGCAGTGGTGAATTTCATATCGATACGCAGAAAACCGACGGCAACCTCTTGTTCCCTGAACTGGGCTGAACGTAGTAGATCCTTCTCTGCAAGGGCTGCATGTGATTCAAAAGAACTGTTTACGGTTCGAAACTTCGGTCTATGACTCCCTCGATATTCTTTGAATTTCTAATCGTAATTTATCTTTATGCCACTCTTAATTCTCTTATCTCTTCTCGAAACCAGGTAATCCAACATCCGAACAATATTATTTTTTGATAAACGCTCCTCGGGATTCCAGTGGTAAAGTCATCGATAGCATGCGACGTGTCGATGACTGCCCACGTCGTCATCGTCTGGCATTTACCCGGCTGGAATCCCGAGAGGCATTTATCCAGTTTCTATACCGTGAAAAATCTTCGTTCCACAATATTATTTTTGTATCACAACGAAATAAGATATATTTGGATATAGGAAACAACGTAAGAAAGTTATGGAAAAAAAACTCTCTGAATGTAAATTTTGCTGTAGTCGTCTGTAAAAAAATTAAATAAATGAATTATACTGTACACTATATTGAGGAGGCAAAGGAAAATATGGTAAACGAAAAAAAAAGGATAAATTCAAGAGAATTTTTTTTTGGAAAAAGGGACTGATGGTTTGTTTGAGAGAAAAAAGCCAGTACGCGTGTCTACAAGGCGGTTTGAATCACTTGACACCGTTTACGTTTATTATATTGAAAATTGGATCAATACGTCTATTTATTCTTGGCATCCACTCATTTTCCGATAAATAGTAATGCACAATTATTTTCTGTCCGTAAGACGGTCTTTTTTTTTCTATACGGGATGTGAAAATTTTTAATTATACTTACTAGAGATGTATGACATATAAAAAATCGTCACTGTATTTTGGTCCTCTATCGCGCTGGGTTCAACTTATCCTAAACAACTCCCACACTAGAAACACGAATCAAAGCGTGGTTCGACCTCATTCGTAAATTGTCAAAATTTTTAGTAAACTAACTTATTTATGAACTCGAATAAAATTCAACGGTTTTTGGTATATCAACAAATTTTATAGCTCAGAAGAGAGGTCTTAGATTCCTTTGACTTACCCTCTGATTGGAGAATCTAGTGTAGTCCATTCAGTTTGGTGTCGTGTTCCAGGAGCCTCTGACTGGAGCACTACTACAACTAGGCTCTTCCTACGTTCCTACGCACAAGGAGTGGGGATCCAAGATTAGGCTCTCCGGCCGACACTAGATTTATAGCCTAGAGTTTTATTCCATTACGGTAGTCGCATTATTTGCAAGTGTCTTACGTAGACTATATTTGATGAGTAAACCTGGGTTACTAGGCGATGGCGATAACCTTCAAATTTCGTCGTTTCGTCAACTTTGCCGAAAGTTGCTTTTTTCGCAATAAATTTTTCTGTTTGATGGATTGAAAGAATAATACAGATATGAATAGGTTATAGTTTTATTATAAAGCTCATTGCAGCATTAGGAACACAGGAGATCGTTTAAAAAATAAACGAAGACGTAAAGCGAACACTTTCACCAATATCTTCCTTGTAATGGATATGATACATTCAAATGTAATTGATATAACCCTGACTTGCTTTCATAATCCATTGTTTCTAAGTTTCTAAAATCATTATAAAATTCGAATTTAGATTTGCTGCTGGAAACTCCGTCGAATGAAAATTAGAGATCAATATAGTTATCATTTCTTTAATCATTGTTATATTAGTATACTTAACGTTGATTTATATTATATAATTTTTTACAATGTTTTTTTTTAAATTTGTAATTGTAATATTTTATTTTTATCTTGTAATCTTATATCTGACGTATCTTATTTCTTCGACCGAGGACTAATTGAATGAATAATAATTTTAAAATCTAAATCAAGATGATCTTGTGGATTCGTTCAGTTTATGCTCCTTATATATATATATAAAAAAAATAATCTATTCGTAAAACTTTTCATCTTTCGAGCTTTATGTATGTTCCACTATTGTCATCATTTAATTTCTGTAATCAACCAGCGGACGTTAACCTAGCGACTACTTTCACAAGTCATTGACGCATATGTTGGTATAAACACAGGGTCTCTTCCTTCTGAAATTCCTAAAAATGTCCAAGAAGACCGAAATAACACTGAAAGGAATTATAGAACGTGAAAATCTTAAAGTAACTTCCGTCTCAATAGATAAACGTCCATCCAGAATGGCGCATACATATAGTACGAGTATACTTGCCCCATGATTCGATAACGAGTTGAATTATTTATATAAAATAAGAAAAATTAAATTTCTCCTTTGGCCTTCGTTAGTTTTCAGTTTCGTTAAAATTGGAAGCAACGTTTTGCATAATAACACGAATTTCAATTCCTTAATTTCTCCAGACAAGCATTGGATTAACCGATAAAAACAAGATGTAAGCCGAGACAATAAATAAATTTAATGCAGTCGTCGTTCACACAGCACAGACAAAAATTGAAAAAACTGCTTCCATACTTCAGAATATTTTACATCGAAATGCAAACTCAGGTGTGGGTGGTAATAATAATAATTTTTATTGTCTGTTTTACTTGTACATATACTTTTTAGTATAATCATATTTGTTAACAATAAAATTCAGTTTTTACTTATTTACTATTATAACATAATTACGGTTCGGATATCTTCTTCAGAACCTTAATACTAAGGTATGTTTTAACTCACTTGGAATTTTGTTGTGAAACTGTAATCCAAGCTCAAAAGGGTCCCTATCACTAAATTTTTTTGAACAATGGTTCCTAAAATAATCAGTTTTTTCCTTGTGGTGTGATTATGTATGTTTACATTTGTCACAAATGTTTTCCCCATTATGCCTAACTAGTAGTATGACCTTATATATGAATAGGGAAACCACAGCCAATAATTTTTCATTTCCAAATACTAGTTCACAACTTTCCACCCTTCTAAGATTAAACATAATTATCATAATTTCTTTTTGCAGAACTAATAGTTTTTTCAGGTATTTTTCGGCACATGATCCCCAAATTTCGATGCCATACAAAATATTAAGATATATTACTCCATAATAGAAATATTTTTAGAATTTACTTTCTAACATAGTTCCTTAAATTCTGAATCAAGTAGATTATTTACTGATTTTTTTACACAAATGATTAATTTGTAAATCCGAAGACATACAGAACTAAAAATATGGAACTAGCTGAATAAATGTTATAACTCTGGTTATAGTTCAGACCAGGAATAAAAGAGGATTGAGAAGCTGCTGTACCATAAACGTCTATTTCAATTAACAAGAGTAATAATGAGTTTAGTCAAATAATATCATCTGTAATTACAATAAAGTATTCAAGAACATTATAACAACGAAACATAGCCCACAATAGAATCGCTAAAAAACATGTAAAGAACTACAGTATGTAGATATTTATTTATGATATTGATAAAAGAAGTAACTCAACAAAAGATAATATATTTCAATAACAAAAAAGGTAATATAAATACCACAGGTGCTAAGAAGAGCCTGGAGAGACACAACTGCACTTGTCAGTTGACAAAACTCAAAAGCCTTTTGATAAAATTTGTTTCAGAGTTTAACTTCTCTTATACGCCAAACATTTTATCTGCAAAAGCCTTTTGAGATTTGTCAACTGACAAGTGCAGTTGTATGTCTGTAGGCTTTTCTTAGCACCTGACGAAAGGAACAAGGATCCCAGAAACGTTGTGTGGTATTATTATTACCTTTTTTGTCTGAATTGGCTATCTTTCTCATTCATTATTTTCAATTAGACGAAATTTTTTTCATTTTTATTTCAATAACACTTAGGAGAAGGTGCATCGGAATTTAATCGCAATTTTGTGTTAACCCGTAGTTCACCTACGCTTAACGTACACGTGTCTGGAAGTGCCAAGGATATAAGAATAATTATTCAAAAACTGAAAGTCACAAAAATTGTCTTTCATGAAACAAATCATATATAAAACGAATACGTAGAGAAAAGGTATAATCTATAGAAGAGACAACTTTTAAAAAGACCGAGTTAATAATACTTATATAACATCGTCCTTGAAAAATTACTGGAACAATCAAGCTTGGGTGCTGATAATTTTCAAAAAAATCGTAGATATGAAAGATGAAAATTCTGGAACTAGCTGAATAGAAGCAGATCACACCGAGGAAAAATTACTGGAACAATCAAGCTCGGGTGCTGATAATTTTCAAAAAATCGTAGATATGAAAGATGAAAATTCTGGAACTAGCTGAATAGAAGCAGATCACGCCGAGGAGATGGGGATAAAATGTTTGGCGTATAAGAGAAGTTAAACTCTGACACTAATTTAATTATTTGATAATTATATATAAATAATAACATTTGTAGATGTTTGTCTACACGCAGTTCAGACTTTGTTGTCAATTCTGGCCGTTATTTCATCGCCAATAGCAGCTGTCTCAGTATATTGTAAAGAATGGACTTCGATCGGTTTCGAAGTCACCTGAGGCGTGAATAAACCCACGTTGCGTCGTGTAGTTCGGCTGACAAACATCCCGGTCCTGGACAATCATTGTTTACGTCTGCAATCGAACAGCGTTATCAAGGACACTTTAAATATTTGGACATTATTCCCAGACCGGGGAATAAAGAATTGTGGAGAAACTGAATGATAGACATGCTTATAGTCAATTTTAGTCCAGTTGCGGGCAATATCTGTTTATGATAAAATACATAGAACTCCATTCTTTTTCCTTATAACTGTTCCTGGAAAATACCAAAATTGGCTTTCGTCGAATGATGTTTCACTCGGCTTAGTGGCTTAGAAGTTTAATCAAATGTAAGGTAAATAATAAGTACCGAACTATGTCATATACTTAACAGATAATCTCATAACGTTAATTAAAGCTTTACGGGTCATTATTTTTCAAGTACGTGCTCTGCCCACATCGTCAGGTGTAGTGCGGTGAGAGATCCGAGGAGATGTAGTTATATCTAAGACGTAAATATTAAACTGTAAAGCATCTCCACCCCAAACCCGAAGGGTGTCCTTTTCACAGGGCGTAGGGGATGAAAATTGTATTCAGATAACATTGGTAGAAACACTATCAATATCTTTGACCCCTAAAAATATTTATACGACTCAAATATCGGCTGATTTAGTATGTTTAAATATTTCCACCCCCGCTTCTGGGGGTGGAAGACGCGTCTCACCCCGACAGTGTTTGTTTCCTGGTCGCAAAGAACACGTGTACGAAATTTGGTGAAAATTTCTCGACTGGTGTAGATTTGTATTTTATTTAGAAAACGTTTGTATGGGAAATAGAAAAGGGCTGTTTTTAGGGTTTTCCCGGAAATTATTCGACTTTTTCTCGTCTTTTAAACCTTCCCTAGACCTCCACGAACATTTCAAGACTAAGATAAGATAAATCCGTTCAGCCGTTCTCGAGTTTTAGTGAGACTAACGAACAGCAATTCATTTATATATATATAGATTGTTGACAATTATTTTGTTTTAATTATAACTTTATGAAAAAAGAGGGTATAGTTTACAGTTTTTATTTCTAAACTAGTTGCTGGTTTTTAGTACAAGTAATGAGGGCAAATAAAGACATAAAATTTCTGTTATAGAACTAGTCAGTTATAGAATATACGAGTTGACGAAGGTTAAGAAAAGTGTTGAAATGCAGCTCTAATAGGCGATTCCATTATTTCAATCGGCCTGGAAGGAAATTAGTATGCAGGATGAATAGTGTAATTCACGTAGTGGCCACTGCCCTGTTATAGCATAGGAAAGGGGCTGCGGAAGGCAGTTTTAAGGATCCTATCCGGCAATTCGCCTAAACGTGATGCAGGGAAAACCCTAGACAACCTGCATGATGTAGGTCGGGCATTTGGTACTCGTTCCACGCCATTCCAATGCCGGGAGAACGGTATTGCTGTGGGCTCGCAGCATTCTCTTTTCTGTGTGAAACAAATTTCCACGTACACAACTGAAATTGGTGTCGAATCTGGTATTACAGAAGTCAATTACTTTAATTTGACATTTACCATACTGGTTAAGATGTGGTTCAACCCCCAGGGGTGGTGATGGAAGCAGGCGAAACAAATTTCCGTGAACAATCTTAAACGCGTAGAACAAATTCTACAAACTTTGTTCAGATGGTACTTGGGATCCAGGAACGAACACCACATTCAGGGTTGGGGGTGGACCATTTACAAGCATTCCTAAACATACATTATTAGCGCCGAATAAAACTTTTTCAGGGTTGCTAAATTTCATAGTGGTATTCTATTATTATTTAGTGTGTAATTTCAACTCCAAAAATAAACGGAGGGAAGCACCCATGTTTAATGGGTTTACATAAGAAATACTGTAGATTGGTGTCGATTCCTGTGTTATGGAAATCGCTGAGTTTAATTCTCCAATTAACCATGGTGGTAATTGAAATTTTTTTTCTTGGAGGTGGATGTGGTTGACAAAAAGGAACCCGAAGTAGTTTTGAACCCGTTAAGATTTTGCGTATTTTTTAATTTTCTTAAGTCTCTGTGTAGGATTATTTTTTACTCCTTTAAGATACCGGGAGTATATTTAAACTTTAAGTTAGCGATTATTTTTCACTTCTAATTCGGCGTGATTTTTTAGACACTATTGTTTTATGTAGTAGGAGAATATCCTAGTTGTTAAAGAACCGTTAGTCATCATCTTGGTTTATTTAAAGTTAGATGCCGTGGGATACGTCGGGGAAGGGAACGTAAATAGGTAAATGTTCCAAGCACTGACGCTATTGATCCTGGTTAAATGAAATGTTTACGAAGAGGTCAGTGTCGAATCAATTCCAAATGAGCTAATTTAAATACATACTCCGGCAACGCTGGGCACTCAGCTAGCGATAAATAAAAATTTCTCGAGTAACCATCCAGGTCAAAGATAAGACAACGTTTCAGTGGAGGACCCTTGTATCATTGTCAGGTGTAGTGAGGTGCATGAGCCGAGATGTGTAAAATAACGCGAATACAACCGAGATTGGAGTCAAATCAAAGGTTATGGAAGTCACTGTGTTTAGTTACGACATTCATATTGGCATTTACCACTCAGATGCAGGGGTAGTGGGGTGCAAATTTTGGAACATGCAAACACGGCAGATATTTGCTTTGAAGAAATATTTTTCAGAGTTAATTATAATGATTAGGGTTCGAGTAGCGTTACATAAAAATTGCGCAAAAGCAGCCAAAATTGGAGTCATATCGGGGGTTATAGATAAATGACATCTCGGGCAACGCCGGGCACCCAGCTAGTAATAAATAAAAATTTCAAGCGTTTACAGAGTTTACTGAAGTCAAATGATGTGCACGAAAAATCTGTGACAATAAAAATTACCTCCGACAAATTTAGCTTAAAAAACATTTTTTTCCCGGAAATTTTTGTAAATAAATTAAAGTTATTACAGTTAAGGATTATTTAAATTTAGGACATTAGCTGTTGATAATGTAATGGAAATTTCATACATACTTTCGATGAGTAATTAAACTTTTAGGAAACCGTAATTCGACATTTTTATAGTGCAAGACTGACAGTTGAATATCACAATTTTGCTATGATAGCTAGACAGTGGTGGCTATGCCTCGTCTGATAATTTTCCTATTTGGAGAGTGTCCCTGAATTTAGCGGCAATGCGATCTAATTTGAAAGATATGCTGGAAAATAGGTGAACAATTTCTGTCTTTTAAAATACCGAAGGGTCATGACAAAGCTATTTGTGATATTAGAAGAGTTATCATATGAAATACTCGAATAGAATAGAGTTAAAACTACTGTTACAATACAGTATTCCGCATCAGAAACATCACCAGACTTTGAGAACATTATCGCCTTCACTCACAGAGGAGAAAATGCCAAGTAAATGTGAGAACAATCGTCCGATAACAATGGCATGATTATTATAAAATATTTTAATTTCAATAATATACAGTAGCAGGAAGCCAACATTGTATGGCTACGAAATAAAGAGAATATAAAATAGAATTTGAAAACTGAGAGTAAATTTGAACTAAGGAAAAAAAATTATCACAACACAGAATATGTTTCAAATCCGGGGTTTTGAAATGCCTGAGTTTGATTCTGACGTTCAACATGGTTGTATTTCAGCCTTTAAAAAGGGTGGTTGAAGGGGTTGAAAAAATTCTGAGTATAATTTTAAACGCGTGGAGAAATTTCTAACAAGCATTGTTCATATATTACTTACGCTCCAGGAGCAATCACCGTTCGGATAAGAAAAACCGAGACCTCATAGGGTGGGGATGGAGGGGGTGACCGTTTTGAAAACATTATAATTCGGTTTAACACAAAAATGTAATAAACAACCACGCCCTGCAGATAGTAAATGCTCGCAATGCTCGAGAAATAAATTAATTATACCAAAAATTGTTTTGGTAATTTCACTCAAAAAATTACCTGGCGACCTTATTCTAAATGGAGGTTATAAACGCATGGACGAAAGGTGTTTTGCTACAATATATATATATATATATATATACATATATAGGAGAGATACGAAGGGGCTACCTTTGGGAACGCCTTTTCCTCTCCGTTTTTGAACTAAGGTTCCCACACCTCCGCCTGTTTTGAGAGGTGTATGTTCCGGGGTCACAGACCTTGGGCATACGGTAAGAGTTGTCCGCTATTTCCATTGGAATAGTCGGCCAGTTGCCTCCTAAACTGCTCGAGGCACGGAGAAGGGAATGCTGCGTCCCTACAGCAAACTCCTCTCCCGCTATCGGAAGGGCGTGGGACAAGTACTCAATGCCCGACCTACCTGATGCCGGTTTTTCTAGGGTTTTCCCTGCATTACTGTTAGGCGAATGCCGGGTAGGATCCTTAAAATATAGCCCGGGGCCCTACTAACCCTTGGCTATCTTCCTCTACCCTTCCGCATCCCCCTTTCAAATCCCTTCCTATGCTATTAAAGGGGAGTTGCCCAAAGTGGATTACCCTCATGTAGCCTGTTGCCCTAAAAAAATAAAAAATAAAAAATTTTCCTCTGGAGTATTGCAGTTGCAAGTTTGAGCATGCGTTATCACATTCTCCATTCACTAGGAAACCAGACGCAGCTGTGGAACATCGTCATTCTTCTTTTTGCTAGAGCGTTTCAAAATGTTCCAAACAATTGAACGTCCCGTCGACGGTGAAGTCAGATAAGCGGGTCGTTTCTTGAATGCAAGGAATGTTACGCCAGCAAGCATTCTTCGGCAATTATGTGAGGTGTATGGGGTAGCACTAATGAGTGATGAAATGGTGAGGAAGTGGATTAGACAGTATAACGAAGATCGTGAAAATGTTCACGATGAACCGCGGTGATTTGGTGCAAGCTGAGGGAGGGAACATTCGCCTGACAGACGATTCTCCATATACGTTTAGTCTTCGCATTTTCCACAAATTTCAAGGTCAGTCTTCTAGAACATTGTAACGGAAAGCTTAGGATATCAAAAACTTTGCTCAATATGGGTAATGAAAATTTTTTACTGATGAACACAAGACGAAGTGGTCCGGATTCGTCTGCAAGCGATTTTCATTTGCTTGTTAATCTGAAGCAGTTCCTCGGAGGAAAACATTTCTTCGTCGGTGGCGATGTGAAACACGAAGTGCAGACTTGGCTTTCATAAAAGGCGACGTCTTTCTTTGACGAGGGGATACAAAATCTGGTTCACCGTAACGACAATGACGGCGGTGACTATGTGGAGAAGAAGTGTGAGGTGTCGAAATTAATCTTCAGTTATTATTTAAATAAATATCGGTAATTTAAAAACAGTCCACGTACAATATTGCAGAAAGATTTTTTGTCGGATGGAAAAATGTTACGTGAGGAGTATTGTAACTGAGGAATCTATCTATAATAATAATTAATTGTGTTAAATAATAAATATTTTAATGCATAGACTATACCGTTTTGATTCTATGACGCTTGAATGACGCGCTATGAAAATATTGTCTTACAGAGTAGTATAACTTGAGAGAAATGGCAAGTAGCGTCAAAATACGATGTTGAAGGCGTTCAATTATCTGGGAATGTAATAGGGGTAACTCGTAATTAACTTTAACACTAAAATTTGTACACCAACTTGGTAGAGTAACCATTATTCTGAAAACATTGACGCAAGGAAATATATTGTGTTGAGTTCAAAATATGTTGTTCGTCAAAGACCTCATTCATAAATGTTAAGAGATGATATGTACAGGATTGGGTAAAAATACCGTGTCGCTGCTAAGAATATAATGATTGTTTTTAATAATATTAGTAGCGTTACGGCAGTTTGTCTCTCATGGAGAGTTCCCCCTGAAGCAATACAAGCCTCCATATACTCCCTTCTATGACTTACTACATCTCACAACCTATACATTCAAGTAACGATTCTGATATTTTATGCACGTTTTTTCCTTATTAACACGAGTAAATTATAATTACATTTTATTAAACTATCTGAACATAATTTAATATGCGATATACGAACAAAAGATATAATAGTTCATAAATAACTATGACTGACTTTAGACATACATAATGCGATTACAATAAGTGCTTTGGTAAGTGTCATCACCTAAAAATGAGTATGCAATATCTTACGCACTCCTGTCATTGCAAAGGTCATGTATAAGTTTCTGCTGTATGAAATAATCTTGGCGTAAACAGAAACATGTCAGATAAACTTGACGGTTATAATGCGTGAGTAACCAGAGATTTCCATACAATCGTGACTCGCAAGACCTAATTTATGAATTGTATGAAGAACTGCTAAGAATCCTTCGGATATTCAACGCCGTAGAAGACCTGCATACATTTAAATCTTTGACTAGTGCAAGAATTAAATTTATAAATTATGTTGGATAATTTGGTGAATATTTTACTTGATAAATATGGCAGAGTCCGTCATCAAAGCATTGTGGCTTAAGCTTACTTTGATCTGGACGGAAATCTGAGAACAACTTATCCAGATTACAGATAAAAAACATAGAAAGCCTTGTTATATATTTACAAACGTTCTGTAACATGCTAATTGGATATTACACCCAACGGTCTGCGAGGGCTATTCCCTCGCAGGCAGTAACCTGCGAGGGATGTTCTCTCGCAGGCAGAACCTTGTAGGAGAGACAGGAAGGGGCTACCTTTGGGGACGCCTTTTCCTCTCTCCGGCTTCCCACAAGCCGAGGCACCTCGGCCTGTTTTGAGAGGTGTATGTTCCGGGGTCACAGACCTTGGGCATATGGTAAGAGTTGTTCGCTGTTCCCATGGGAACAGTCGGCCAGCTGCCTCCTAAACTTGCCGAGGTACGGAGAAGGGAATGCTGCGTCCCCCAGCAAACTCTTCTCCCGCTATCGGAAGGGCGTGGGACAAATAGCCAATGCTCGACCTACCTGATGCAGGTTTTTCTAGGGTTTAGCTTGCATTATTTTTAGGCGAATGCCGGGTAGGAACCTTAAACTATAGCCCGGGGGCCCTAGTTAACCCTTGGCTACCTTCCTCTACCATTCCGCACCACCCCCCCTTTTCAAATCCCTTCCTATGCTATTAAAGGGGAGTTGCCACCATGTGGATTACCCTCATGTAGCCTGTTACCCTAAAAAAAGTAACATGCTAATATAATCCTTCAAAATACACGTATGCTCTCCCAAAATGGCGTGTTTCACATTTTTTCATTGATATTCAATTAGTTTCTTAATATATGAAGCTATTTCTGCCTTCTTACAGAGAAACTTAAGTACAGAAACAAAAACTAATAAATTCAAATTTAAAAGTGTCGGTCGTTTCGATGCGGATTATTATTAGTTTTTGATGCTCTACTATAAGTTTGTCTCTAAGAAGGAAGTTTTTATTATTTTATTTAACAGTCGTTAATTACTGTTTTATATTTCTACCTTCACTGAAATTCAGAGGTTTCTTCTCCATTCATTTCCCATTCTGTCAAGAACGGACGTCATTCTATTTTGTTCCATCAATTTCTTCGATAGATATTTGATTCCTCCCAAATTTATCTACTACTTTTTCAGATTCTTACAATAAACCTACCAGTTTTAATAATTCCCTTAAAAGATTCTCATATAATTCTAAGTAGTATTCAATTTGAAAATAGAATATTTTACAATGAAACATTATCCGACCAAATCTAATTTAAAACACTTCATCTTGTATACGACAGCCAGTTTCTACGTGTGTCAGCAATTTTCAGGCTTATTTCTCTGCTTCGTTCGAATGTCATTGTGCCCGGTACATTCTAACGTTTTGATAATCGGTTTATCCCTTTTTCTCATTAGCGCAATTACTTGTTTCATTAAACTGTCGCTAACTACCCTCGCCGAATATATATATATTATAATATATATATATATATATAATAATCAACAATGAAGCTTTAATTAAATAAACGATCCCCACGTTGTGGAAGCCAAAATGTAATAATCAACTGGTTGGGTTTAATCAAATAAAATACATAAAATTATTTATTTATTTCCACTTTGTAAACTCAAAAACAATTACAACTTAAAATATTAATTTCTTAGGGCCTTCACTGGGTTTGATAATGGACACAACAAATTGATTTTAAAATCTTATTAACAAACCGTTCACATTTACCTAAACAATACGTCGATAGAAATAAATTAAAAAGAAAAGAAATTAACTCTGATTGACAATTAAAAGAGAACGAAATCTGACTCTATCCTTTAATTACGTTTACAATTAATCATTAGTTTGGATTTGTTACTTAGATCTGTCCAGCTGGTACCATCATTCCTTTTGGTTTCGGAAGTACACTATTGAAAAATTGTACACTGATTCTAGAAGTCAACTCACAGATTTTACACTATTGAAATCAAAATTGATAGGCTCACAGGGACTCAGATGATCCTCCTGAATGTCAGAAAACTGATGTCTGCTTGCCTTCCTTGGCTGGCTATAGACGTAAACTCTCTTAGACTTTCCTAACTGGCTGTATACGTAAAAACTGCTCTCTTCCTTCCCTGGCTGGCTATAGACGTAAACTGCTTTTACTTAGCGATATTTACGAGGTAATACTTCCGTGAATGTTTTTACTTTGTCTTAAATTCACAACTTTGATTAATAATACTTTAACGACGGCTAGTCTCTGCTCTAGTATTATTTGTTCCGTCCTCTGAAATGTCCCGCCACCAACTGACAGTTATACTACTTGTTTTGCTCCTCACGATATTTTTCCGCGATCTCTACTCCTAGTTCTACCGAGTTTGAGCACGCATACGCCATTTTTGACTTTCCGACAAAGCAACAGAGCTCGGCTCCATTCTCGCTTTGAAAGCTTCTGCCGCTACAATTAAATTTTATTAAAACCAATTAATGGCCTTATTAATTAGCATTACAATATATATATATATATATATATATATATATATATGTGTGTGTGTGTGTCTGTGTGTCTGTGTGTGTTATTAGTTTTTGTATGGGTATATTCTTTTCTAAAAAGTTTATGAACACATTTTCCTATGATTTTGAGTGTCAATCGTAGATCGCGGGTAACTTGACTATCGGGAAGTTAGCGCTCAAAATCTCAGCAACTCATTTACTTGGATCCCAATTCTCTTCATTCCGAGTCCTGCGACTTACCACGTTGCCAATGTGCGAAACTACTACATAAGTCACTCCTGATTATTTTATTCATACAGATGCATATTATAAATTTTGAAAGCAATCATCAGACGATTTTTTAAAGTTATTATAGGCTTACTAATAACAAGGAAGTTAGTTTTTCGTAAATGCATATCACCGTTTAAGATTCGTTTGCTTTTTAATTGTGATAACCTGGTTAGAGAACCGGGGGACATAGTAGCGTGGGAGGTTGATTAAACCAAGTGGCAAGGCCAGGCTCACGGCCACTTATCTTCAGGCGGCAGATACTCCTCCACGTGCTAACAATCACTCCAGCCCTATTACGCAATGAATTTAAATTGCAGTAAATCTTGTAAATACACTCTCTTAGTAAGACAATTCATTGCAACACATTCATCAAATCTTTCGACTGATATCACTAATGAGCCGACTTCCACTTTCGGCTGGTCGAAATAACGGGACCTGCCTCACAACCATACAGACTCAGGACCTTATAATAATTTTAAATTATCTCCATTACAAATTATTTATCCGAATTACCGCGGTGCCAAGTGGATATACAAATACGGTTTTCTGCTTAAATTTACACACAATTGTTACAAGCACTAAAATTTCTTCTTACCAAAAATTTACTTGACATTTAAATTCAATGGGGAATTGAAAAATGTTTCAATAAAATTAAGTATTTTGATACTATACGATTTAATGTATTTATCAGATCAATTAATATATTTATATATTTAAAACTCATTAAATTTAATGGGGATGGTGCATTTAATTTCTGTTAAATAATATGGAACGGTAGTGAATTATGAGGATTTAAAAATTTAAGCGAGAGATTATAAAGCGATTTTGAGATAATGTACAATAATAGAAGTGTATCTCACCTGATTTTAGAACGAGGTGAAGATAAATTTACTCTAATTATTCCTCGTCCTCGTCCTTTCATCCGGTCCCCAAAGGAATGGTTGTTCACGGTCTCGTTTCTTGAATCGGCAACACGGTATCGCGAATACCAGGGAAAGGTATTTAAAGAACTCCCAGATATTAAAAGCAGAATTCGACAAACAGAGGACACAACCGAGCTTCGACAGGAACTTGGACACATTTCTGCCAGTTGTCCTATAAACGTTCTTAAAATCAACAACTGTATCCTGAGGCGCTTTATCACTGTTTTTATTAGTGTTTTACAAGCTACAGCGAATAAATTACATTATAAATAGAACAATATGAAAATACTTTAAATGTGAAACATCATTTTATAATAAATTTGTACATATGTATGAAAATGTTTATAACGCTATTTTATTTCATATTTGTATACATGGATAAATTAAGTATATTTCAACTCTACACGTACATTGTCATTAATTACTAATTACACATTGTAATACCAATTAATTAGGCCATTAATTGTTTGATAAATCCATTATAGCGGTCTGATCGAACAAAGCAACAATGAAAGAAGCGAGCTCACTTTGCTTTGTCGAAAAGTAAAAAATGGCTTACGCGCGCTAAAACTCGAGAGAACTAGGAGTCAGTT
The DNA here is from genome assembly GCA_037074705.1 of Zhengitettix transpicula. Taxonomy (NCBI): domain Eukaryota; kingdom Metazoa; phylum Arthropoda; class Insecta; order Orthoptera; family Tetrigidae; genus Zhengitettix; species Zhengitettix transpicula. Next base: position 177,555,195 of record CM073591.1, on the reverse strand, counting down.
AGCGGAAAAGCATCGTGAGGAGCAGAACAAGTAATATAATTTGGGCAGAGACTAGACATCGTCAATGTATAACTAGTTCAATTGTAATTTAATACGAAGAAAACATTCACGCCACAAGTATTGCAGCGTAAATATTGGAAAGTAAGAGCAGTTTAAGTCTACAGCAAGGAGCTAAAGAAAAGTTAGTTCGCTCCGAAAGAATAAACAGTTAAAATAAATCTTCAAGGAGCTACGTTGCAGTTTGTGTACTAATCAGTGAAAAACTAATAAATCTACAAATCATAGGATTCCTGTAAGGCAAGCAGACATCAGATAGCTGACATTCAGGAGGATCATCCGAATTCCTGGGAGCCTATCAGTTTTGACTTCAATAGTGTAACATCTGTAAGTCGACATTTTAGAATCAGTGTATAATTTTGCAATAGCGTACTTCCGAAACCAAAAAGAATGCTGGTACCAGCTGGACACTACGTAACTAACAAAACCAAAACTAATGATTAATTATAAACTTTAATTAAAGGATAAAGTCAGATTTCGTTCTCTTTTAATTGTCAATCAGAGTTAATTACTTTACTTTTAAATTTCTTTCTATCGACATATTGTTTAGGTAAAATGTCAAACTCAGTAGAGGCCCTGAGAGAGAGAGAAAGATCTGAAATTTGGTTGTAATTGTCTTTATTGCCACAAAATAAATAAATACTTTGTTTGTTAATTTTTGATTATTATTTCATTTAATTAACGCCTTCCATTTAAAAATTACCTAAATGGCGCTTCACGTGAGGTAAATTCTTCAAATTCTCTAATTATAAATTGAATAAAGCTCAATTTTTTAATTATTACATTTTGGCTACCTCAGTGTGAGACAAATTCATTAAATTAAAAATAAATTCTTTAAACTAATTAAAACTTCCATATTTTAATTATTACAATATATTCATTAAATAATTAGCGTTGTTTGCCGCTCTTTTATTTATCTATCTTCTGTCACGAAAATATGAAGAAGAGAGTGTAGACGGACTATATATAGGGAAATCAACATCGTGGCCACTCCCCTCTTACAGCTTAGGAAAGAGACTGAAAAGGAAGGTAAAGAAAGGTAGCCAATGGTTAACTCGGGCCCCCGGACTATAGTTTAAGGATTCTACCCGGCAATTCGCCTAAAAGTGATGCAGGACAAACCCTAGAAAACCTGCATCATGTAGGTCGGGCATTTTGTACTTGTCCCACGCCCTTCCAATGGGGTTTTCTGTGGGGACGCAGCATTCTCCTCTCCGTGCCTTGACCAGTTTAGGAGGCAGCTATCCAGGAACATACACCTCTCAAAAAAGGACGACGTGCCTCTGCTTGTGGGAACCTTAGTTCAAAAACGGAGAGATGTGAAGGCATTCCCAAAGGTAGCAGTCTCCGTCTCTCCAGAAAGGTTCTGCCTGCGAGAGAATAGCTCTCACAAGCTGTTTAATTCGGTATTCAATAGAATAGAGTGATCTGTCGAGCTCTATCTTCTGTTAGTGAGTATGTGGCGGATTTAGCTTGATGGAAGACTCCGATTGTTGGGGCACCACACGGGAAGAAAAATAAGCGTAAGACAACTGGATGTGATTTATAATGAGGCTTTATAAGTAAAAAGATATTTTATTTATTCTTTTTTCAATGTTGCATGCGAACTGGTCGAATGCTCAAAATGAACTGAACTGTATTGCTTTACTGAATGCGACAAAAGTCTTATCTCGTAAAACAATAGAAGTGCATAAAGATTCTGAGCATGGTGCAGTGTTTTATCCTTCCACGGCGACGAGTTGCTCTCTGCGATCCAATCTCTTCTTCTTCCTCTCCGCTACAGCCGGGGAATGAGGAGTCAGCGATGCTAGTAGGTGGATCGCAGATGCTTGAATAGAAGGTTAGACGATCGCGTAAAGTTCGGTGGAGGCTAGCTCCACAAGTATGTAATGAAAATGATGTAAATTAAATCACTTGGGTACATTCTGTGAGTTATTCGAACGTATTTAATATGATATTTTGAAGTATGGTTGAAAAGTGTTTCTAAGTTTTTATTGTAATGTTAAAAATTACTTGTAAAATCATAATTTGAGTAAAAGACCTTGCACAACTTTAATAATGAAATATGGTGCATATTTTTAAATGGAATAATAATCGACATTTATAAATAACTTAATATATTATTGCGTTAAATAAATTATTAAAAAAAAATATTTTTAGAAAAAATTTGTAAAATATAAGCTTTATTATGTCCACGTGTTAACACTAAAATCTCCCCAACGATTAAAAGTTATTGAGGATTGTTTCTATAAAATTTATCAAGTTACAAATTTTATATTCTTAATTCGAATAGAAAGTAAGATAATTAATTTTTTTTGTTGATAATCATAAATGATGCTTTATTAAATCATTTACAACAAATATCTGGTTAATCAAAATAAAACGAAATGAAATCGAAATCGAAATCTGACGATATTCTACCTTTTATTAACGTTTACAATATGAATTTTTAAATGTTTCTTTTTACTCACTGTTGTACCGGTACCCAGGGCAGTTGTAGAGATTTTACAACAAACTTTTTACCTCGAACACTTTAACAGGCCATGTATCACTGAATTTACTTTGCTTCACTTTGCCAAACTCCGGCCGATTGACCATCGGACACAATTGTTCCGAAACCTTCGTTCCACCTATATCCGTCGACTTTACTTTGAGCTCCTCAATATCGCAGGTTAAATGTGGATTGACGCTCTCGTCTCTATTCTCCGACCGAATTAATTTTTGATCTGTCCTCTACTGATATCCTTCACCAACTGTCAGACTCAATTACTCTGTATTCCTCAATGCCCTGTGGCTTACCAACAAAATTTCAATATATTGCCTAAAAAAAACCTGCCATTTAAATTTTAAATATCATTTACGATTATAATTATCTGTGCATTTTTGATCGGAATAAATTTATAAATTTTAAAACATTTTTATTTGCCCCATATACAGTTAATTAAATACTCGTGGCTGTCACGCAAAATCGAAACAAATAACTTAACTTAAATAGCCACACCACCTCATCATTCAAAATTCTCAAATGTACGAAAAATGAAATATTATTCTAATGAACTTATAATTATATGTAATCTAATAATATTCATTTGCCCCTAATCAACATTCCAATAACTTAATCTCATGATTTGTGAGATTTACGAATCTTTATAAGTATTTACCTGGAGTTTAGTGCTTTATTCCACGGAAATTTCTTTAATTATTTCTATCTTCAGTGAAAGGAGTTGATTTATCGGTGATCATACATGAAGATTTGAGACTGTATTTTATTTTTGGCGCTTTAATGTAATTAAATAGCAATTTATGCAAAGTTTTTACATAGATAGTAGGCTCAAGGAACTTCTCGGCGCTTTAATACGAGGACACGCAACGCCATAATCTATTGTGGAAACGAGGGAAAGAGGCAAATTCATTCTAGAACAGGAATTAATTGATACTCGATTGCCCGAAACCATTACAATATAGAAACAGATAATAGAGTTGTTACTAACGTGGAATTACACTACGACGTTTCGAACGACTGAAATGTATAATTATAGCGAGATTAGAGCAAATTCCCGTGTTTCCGGATAAATTACTCGTTTAGTCCATTCTTCGAATGTTTGTGCACTATTTAATACGAAACATACAAAAACAAATATTTTGAAACATTTATTCAATTATGTGTTAACTCAGTAGCGTAGACTTTTGATACTTCCTCAGTTATTCGGATGCCGAAGTCTGTGGAAGAGGATGTTCGGTGACTGTGAAAACTGCACATGAAAATAAAATATACACTGCGAAAAATTAATAAATCTGTATGTTAATGCATGATTAGATTTTACAAAATTTATTTTCACACACTGAAGTTAAGTAAACATTTAATAATACATAAAAATCTAATGTTACAATAATTTAGAAAAGGAAAATTTTTGAAAATAGTATTTATAAATAGAGGAAAATTGAGACTGATTCACGAGACTATATATTCAGAACAAAGTCCAATGAACTCACCTTCTTTCAGACGTAATCTTTACTTAAGACTGTCCGGCGAACTATGGTAACAGCCGTCGAGCCAGTCCCAGTTCCACTCAAATCCCTCCTCCACGTCCGGTTTTTTGAAGGCTCGAGGCCAGGGTTTCCGGAAAATATGAAAAAAGTCGCGTAGAAACGCCCACATATTAATAAGATTGATAATAATTTTAGTACAGTCGAGAGCGAACAGCGATAGCAGAGAGGAAACAGCTTAGAAACCAACTTTCAGAGTCCATTGTTACCACATGAAATCTCTTAGTATAAATTTCTGTGTATTCTAATATTTTTTGTAATGTTTATTTATTCAATTATAAATGGCGACTATTTGTCCATTTAGAAATAAACACAATACATCAATATTATAAATTAAACATTTACGTCTGATTGGAAATTAATAATAACTGACAATAGACGTTACAATATAAATACCAAACTTTTATATTATCACTTAGTTGTCTGTATTTGGCTATTGTTCTTTAACTTGTACAAATCATTTTATTTATTTTGTGTTTTGGAAAGAATATAATTTTTAAGATTACAATAAATACTTTAAAATATTTTTCAATCATACTTCAAAATATCATATTACATAATTTGAAATAACTCACAAAAACTACCCAATTTAATTAAAAGAAATGGTTTATTTTTTAGCAACATCTGTCTCAACGTATAGTTACTAAAAGAAGCTCTAAGATCAAAAGATCACTCAATTCTATAGACCGCGTGTCAGTATCAATGATTTTTAGAAATGTATTTTAAGTCGCAGCTGAATCGGTCTACTATAATTCTCAATGTGGTACAGTGAACTACATAATTAAGATTAATAAGGATGTGATGCTAATTAAACCAAGAAGAGCCATTTATATTACTGAATTTTCAATATTAATGATAGTCAAATGCAGACAAAAGAAGTGATAAGGATTCCAGAAACGTTGTGTGGTATTTATATTATCACTTCTATTGCACTATTTCTAGAAGAGGATGGCAGTGAACGTCATCGAAACGTCGCGAATACGTTTACTCGGTTAGAAGCTCGAAAAGATTTAATTCAAACCAGAGCTTAATTTGATGTATATATATATATATATATATATATATATATATATATTGTAATGCCAATTAAACAGGCCATTAATTGTTTTTAATATAATTAAGTTGCTAGTGGTACGAATGCGTAAAGGCTACAATGAAAGCGGGTTTTTCCTTTGTTCAAGAAAGGAGACCGCGCGCTGAGAAAACTCAGTATGCATTTGGAGAACGCCAGTCTGGAATCGGCGATTGAAATGTGAAGGAGTATAAAATCTGCGTACGAGAGATGAAACAGTTAAAAGTCGATGGGGATATATAATACAGTTCAGTTCACCTAGAGCAACAAACAGTGAAGTTTGCAGATATACAGTACGAATGGCGAGATCCTGTATTTTTTACATGAAAGCATGAAAATATTTTACGGAGATATTTACATAATAATTTGCACACGGTGAAGCAAATGGTTGCTTCACACTGATTGAACAATTTTCGCATAGAGGAGACCGGAATCCACTAGTTGACCAAAGGGGGCGGCTCATCCGAGGTTCCAGATAGCAGAGGCCGAGTATTTTAATCGTGTGTATTAAAATTTTCAATGAAGTGTAGAGTCCGTGTAAAAATAGCTTTTTAGTGTGGTGGTTTTCAAGATACAAGAGAGAGATCTGGTACCAGACAGACGATCCGTGAGTAACAAAACATTTATAGAAATTTGTAAACGATAATTAAAAAGGTATAGTCAGATTTCGTTCAGTTTTCTTTTCACTTATTTTAATATTGTTTTATGTTAACTTTTTATATTTAAACTAATAATTGTCAGTTTATACATTGATTTTGTTCTAATTATCAAACCCAGTTATGACCTTGATATAAGAGATTCGACGTATTTGATTGTAATGATATAAGAGCTGTATTTGAATAAATGCCACGAATTAAAAAAAACAAATTGAAGTATTTGTTTTAAATGGATGAAATTTGACATGAAAAATCGGTCTTGTACATTGTAAATTTATCAACAATAATAAATTTCCTTTAAAGCTTAGTAATGTTGTTAATTATTCCTATGATTTAAGACCACCTTTTTAATCATTATATATTCGACGTCTTCAACGTGTGGCTAATTATTCAAATTTTAATTAATTTTTTTGTTAATTGATTTATTTAATTAAAGCCTTCCCATTGATTATTACATTTATGGCTTCACCAACGTGGGTCAAATTAAACCTTATCCAGTTGTTTATTACAATGTATACATATATATATATATAAAGATTGTAGTTAGGACAATCAAGTTATGTAGTATTCAAAATATTATAATAATAAAATTTCCAGCTCGTCGTTGCACTAAATTACGCAATATATATAATATAAAAGGAAAACAAAGGAATGAAATTTACGTGCTTTGACGTTGAAATTAAACCAATTTTTTTAAAAAGATATTATTTAATTGACAATTTTGATTTACGTTAAATTATTTACATTTTATGTTTTTAAGTAAATTCCTCAACTTTCATGAGAATAGTAATTTCAGGGTCGCTTCATAGGGCCTCTAATAAAGACAGTGATTTGCAACTTTCACCTAGTTACAAAAGCAAAAGATGAATTTAATTTGCAATAAAATTTCATACAAAAACTAAAAACAAAAAAAACTATAGAAATCTGAAAACACTAAAGAAATATCTGACAAAGTTATAGAAACATCTGACGAAGTTATAGAAATATGACAAAGTTATAGAAACATCTGACAAAACTATGGAAATATCTGACAAACTTATAGGAATATCTGACTATGTTATAGAAATCTGGTGGTAAACGATATTTACGTAAAGGTTTACAAAACTTAATTTTTGTTCAGAGCTGCTCTAGATTGTGCACACGTGGTTATTTTGATTTTTATAGAATGATATTTTTATTTACAGATCATATCACTGATTGCTATTATTGACTCGCTTTCCAACACTTTAGGCGCATTTTTACTTTGCTGTCGTACGTATTATCACACTCAGTTTGCTGTAGAACATCTCGGAAGGAAGGGAAAGGTAACCGAGGGTAAGGATCTTACCCGAAAATTGATGCAGGGAAGACTGCATCAGATAGGCCGAGAATTTCGTACACGTTATTTTTGCATGTGTGACAGGCTACATGAGGGTAACTCCCCTTTAATAGCATACGAATGGATTTAAAAGAAGGGATGTGAAAAGATAGAATACTGCAATAATTATCACATGAATTGATCTAGATTTGTAAACAAAAAATGTACTTAAATATATGAAGGAAATGATTTGATGGAGAAAATTCAGAGGTTTATATAAAATAAATTTACAATATAGTTATTATAGGATATTTAGATCGATGAAATAAAAAATAGATTTTAAATAATTTATTTATAATGTAACTCAAATGAAATTATTAAATTTATATAAAAAACGGATTATTTAACTGGGCTTTACTCTGGAGATCAGAAAGAATTTTCTTATGTAGCTTCAAAAGGCTACTCTCAAGGAACGTGGGCGGAAAATAGAAAGTAATCTATCTTCTATATAATAAAAAAGGGTGTATATTTGTAAGTATGTATTTACGTTGTTTTTTATACAAATTTTATCGCGTGGACATAATTCAACAAAAATTGGTATATATATTCTGCCAAAATCGAGAACCGGTACTGTGGGCGTGAGAAACCCCTAGAATAAACGTGGAAATAATTATAATTGAAATAAGTTACGAATTAGTGTTAAATTACTGCGCGAGACGATGACGTCATAAGTTTTCAAGACATTGACGCATCCTAAATATAGTTCTGTATTTCGTAATGAAATAAAGTTGAAATATTTTGATTGAATAGAAAGTAAAATTTTTTCCAGTATTACTCATCGAATAGTAATAAAAAACAATACGAAACACTTTACTTGCGCAAAGTTAATTTGGAATAGTTAATTATCTCGCTATCTTTGATAAAGCCAATATGGCGCCTTATAATACATTCAAATGTGTGTCGGTCGAGATTTATAAAATTTCATAATATAACGTACTATTGTATCTTGTATAATATTTCAGAAGATAATAAGATTTGTCTAAGGTACGACTGCTGAATTATATGTTTGTAACTATAAAAGTATTGAAAATGACGTTCGGAACTCAGAAAGTTTTTATGGTCGTTATTCAATTAATGCACTATCAGTCAAAGGTATGTACAGAAATAGGAACATTTAAATTGAATGAAAAGTACAATTAATTATAATTACGCAACGTATTTATATAAATTTGTATAAATGTAAACAAATTATTGCGTGCAATTTGGGTCGTGAAACAAAAATTTGAGGTTAGGATAGCAATATTTGTTTTCCATTTTTGGGAACGACGTTTTAGATGTTCAATTTCTGAGAAATGAAGCTGAGCAAAAATATTTTGATTGAATAATAAGTATAATTAAATCTACCAATACCACATTGAGTGATAAATATAATTTATTATGAAAGGTTATACAATCCATGGCATTAATTTTCTTTTAAATAACTTGACTTTTGACGTGGAATATTTCACGGGATAAGGACCAATATGTTTCCCAATTATATCTTGCAATACGCACTGGAAGATACATAGAATTATGATAAAAAACAATACTTAAATGTTCAAAATTGATATTTTTTATTGAAGACAGCGTATTTCGTAATGTTTTGCATTAATTTTATACAATGCTACCAACTGCATATTGCTAAAACCACCGAATAGTTTAATTTCAGATGGAAAAATTATATGTCTACAAATTTAATAATTGTTTTAAAATAGTGTATGTATATCTATCTCGGGCAACGCCGGGCACCCAGCTGGTAAAAAATAAAATGAGAATATCGCGCTTAGACGAGACCGGTGTTCAGTTAGTAGGAATGTTGGAAGTGCTGATTACTGCTGTCTCACCTGTTGACTGCTGCAGGTACTTCGTCGTGGATCCCTCTGGAGTTTGAACAGAACCGATGTTCGGTTTACCGCATCTCCCTGGTTCACGGGCTGATCGTCGAAGTTGTAGTGGGCTAGACTGGAACTAGCGACTGTTTTTGTAATTCCAAGTGGTTTGCAGAAAATTTTGTAATGTAATTCCAGGAACCTCCTTCCTCCAAGCACTTGTTCTACCACACTCTCTCGGACTGTTCTCAGGTCCTTCGTCCTCCCTTTTCAACATCTGGAAGCTCCCAGTAATACTGATAATAGCAGGCCTGACAGTAACTAAATCACCACCCTCGGATATGTTGGGACTTGCCTACACGCTTCGACAACATTTAGAAGGAATAACCTTTTTGCTTGCCAGATAATATGAAATTATGTAACATTAAAATATAACGAAGGAACTGAATTACCACATAGTGTAACCATAATAATGCGCATAATATGAGTAAAAACGTAGTCCGTGTTAAGAATTCAGTACAAATTATTTTTGGCTTCGTACTCACTCTATTTTGCTAGTTTAACTGATGTGTTTTGTTAAACAGAAGAAATTATTACTCAAAATTTCTAATCCAGAACGGGATATTTCCAATATAGTGTTGCAGAGAACTAACTTTAGCGAGTAACGGAGTCTTGAGAAAAGAAAATTCATCCGCGTCAATTTACCTGGCTACGAATTACGGACTTTTAGAAACAAGTACTGTGGAAAAATCGAGAAACTTTGGATCATGTGTTTACAAAAAAGTTAGAATATACAGATCAAATAGTTTTAAACTTGCGACCAATGCAATGTAATGCATCTTTACAAGATTAGTCAATCGATATTTTAAATTGCAAGCTGATAAGTACATAACTGGCTACAATTGTAGATCTCACAATTAGTGTTTGGTAAAATCATTCTAGACATTTAAATTAATAAATAACACAACATGTATAGCGACAATTTTTCCTTGTTTACCTGTTTTACTAATTTTGCACCAAGGAAGACAATCCATCATGGTAGTGTTGTGACGTTTAAGTTAATGTTATTTTGTTCGGGGCAAGAGCGGACACGTCAATGAGAATGGGTCAATATTGGTAGAAGACGCAACCTTGGCTTGAGTGTTGTCACAGTCGGTTCAGTCTTCGTCTTTCCCTATTCCTGTTCAAGATCGTGCTTCATATTAGAACAGTAAAGCAGCATTTACAATAGAAGTTTCTTCATCGAAATTCTGAAAAAAAGTTGTTAGAAACTTTGAAAGCTATTGAAACTTGTGAAAAGCACAAGTCATTGCAAGTAATCAGGCAGATGACGTCAGTAAAACTTTGGCTCTCTGGATTGCTTTCAAGATCTTTAGTGTAGAAAGAGAATACAGCAAGATGATTTAACACTGATAATAATAATAATTGCCCCGTTAAATTTTTATCATATTTTCCACGATTTTTCATAGATCTCAAACAGGCAAAAGGCGGAATAATAAAAAAATTCTTTAAAACTTAAGAAAAATGCATTTGAATACTGAATTAATTCTAATTAAGTGATTTTAATTCCAAAATAAATATAAGTATGTTTAATAACAACCCAAAATCAACGTTAAACTTTGTAAAGTTGTTGAATTTCACTAGTCGGGGAACTGATTTTTAATTCAGTCGGAATTGAGTCTGTTAAAACATGTTCGGGGTCAAAGAGATTGATAATGATTTAACTGCTGATGTTATCTGTGGATAGTTTCAACCACTTAGAGCACGTGAAGGGAGCACCCTTAAGGGTAAGGGTAGAGGGGTATTTCAAGAAAATACAACTGAAATTGAAGTCAAATACGGGAATATGAAACTCGCTGACAAGTGTATTTTTGTGTCTCTTAAGATATCGGGACTATTTTTCGCTGTGTTAAGGTACTGGGAGTATCTGACTCCCGTATGGTACTGTAGCATTTTTCACTCTATTAGCGTACGGAAACTTTTAGACTCTCTTTACGTAAATGAACTATTTTTGTCTTTCTTAAATGAGTATTTTTTATTATCTTAGCATACCGGAAGTGTTTTGACTTATTTTTTACTTTCTTAAAGCATGGTAAGTAATTTTTATGCTTTGAAGAAACCTTTTATTTTACTCTCAATGATACCGGGAGTGTTTTTTACATTCTTGAGTCACATGAAGAAAATTTAACTCTCTTAGGGTACCGTAAGGTACTGCTTGCATTTTAGACTGATTTAATTTGCTGATTATACTTTTTGAAAAGTATTTTTGAAAATATTTGGTATTGTATGTTTTTATGCTTCTCTATAGATACTAATGGGTTATGTTGAAATTAGCATTCCCTCTACATAGCTACAATAATGCTCATGTTGATTAATAGATTAATGTGGAATTAAATACCTCTTTGGACTTATTTAATAAATACCCAGGCAACACCGCTAGTTTTTAATAATTTTGTGTCTAATCGATATTTAACGAAACAATTAATAATACAATTGATGACATTATACAGACACTTTTTATTCTTAATAGCCCGAATATAATAAAAATGTCTATAAGGCCATCAATTGTTTAATTAATTAAAAACAGACGTTAATCGTAAAACTTTTAACATATTTATTTAATTAACTTAGAAAAGATTAACCTCAGTATTTGTTCACTTTTAAATTCTTTATAAAAAACAGATATGTAAATACTCCAAAGTTGTGTCTCTGTCATGGGCATTAACTTTTCATCAGTAGTATATTTTAAAATAATTTCAGTTTAAATTTAAGAATTCGTCGCCAGGAATATTGTTTTCCGCTTTTACCTTTACTAAAATAAGAAAATGAATTAATATATAAGAGCAATATTTAAATACAAGAAATTAAATTGTCAGGTTCTATCAGTTACTTGTAAGGCAGTCCAAGTTGTAAATTAGTTTATTCATATTGCTTTCCTCCAATTTTAATGAAATAAACATACATTTATTGTTTAGAAATAAATTTCAGTATATTCATTTGGATTTCTGTATTTCTATTGTATTCAATTGAAAGCGAATTGTTTGTGTATGAAATGTACACCTATAAACAACCTCTAAACAAATGAAATAAATTTGTAGTTAAATGATAGCTTTCCAAACAAGTTTTAAGGATTTAAATTTTCATAAAAATTAGTATTGCAATACTTTGATTGTCAGTAATCGTTTCTCAACACCTACTTTCCTGTAGGGAATTCCATAGGTATTCCTAAATACAAATTTTCCTTGTGCTTTATGTACATATTTGTGCATTTCAGACAACTTCAGCTTACGGCGGTAGTACAGCTATTTCCAAATGACATAGGATAGTTTTCAGTCTCCGATTAAAGAATTCGCTTGTAAGTCACTAACCCAACCATTCTAAGAAAACCACTCTAAATGTAATAATTGTTTTGTCATTAGTCTTGTGATAGTCTGGCTCTTTCCGTGACCACCAGTCACTTGAGATCATAGTATATTCCATATCCGACTTTCGTAAATAACTGATATTTATACTGTGTCTCCTTCCGTCTTACCAGTCACTGTACATTACATCACTGAGATAATTTAACCTGTATGGCACAACAACATCGTTTGCCTTCGTGTTAATGAATTACTTGCCGGTCGTTTATAAATCGATTTTGTTCCGTACTTGAACCATGCGTTTAAGCTTCCACATTATCTACATATCTAACTTCCCTTTTTTAAATTGTACTGAACTCCATCCATATTTCTTGCATTTATAATTTAGTTAGTTGTGAAAGCCTAAGAGCCTTAACGTTTCCTTTCTTCGCTCACAATACAGGTAACTCAGCTCCTGAAATTTTGATTTTACATCAGAGCCTGTTTTTATATTAATTTTACCCGTGTTTTTACGTTTCAAATTTTTATTACGAAAGTTTTGCCCCTATAATTTTAACCCAGACATCTTATTTATTGGCATTTATTACCAGATCCTTTTAGCGCATTTTCTTTTCTGACAACAGAACGATCCTATCTGAAAAGCTGAGCCAGAATTTAGTCAAGTGAAACAATGTAGTGAGCAGAGTTATGGCCTGTTGATTAAATTTTTCTTTAAAAGAAAAAAAACTGTGAAGTGCAAAGTTAATGTGGTACCAGAGCAGCTCTAAATAAATTGTTTATGTAAAAACCTTCTATTGTAAATTTATATATAAATATGATTACCGTCAAATTTCTCTAGTTTTCTTTCGATTCTTTTATATATAATGTAAATAATTATTTTTGTGTGCTGGGTTCTGACGTTAAATCAAAAAAATATTGACCATTAAAGAAATTTTATATAAGTTTATTACAGTTAAGAATGAAAAACTCTTATCTCAGGCACCTGTGGTTTTTACATAGAAGAGATCTGCTGCTCGTACCAAATACGTACTGCTATTCTGTGTTCTGTTGCTTGCTGTAGCTCTCGTACCGACGTCTCCGTATCTCACATCCGGCAGAACGGGTTAAGTGCAGTGATGACTTTATTCAGGACCATTGCAAGGCGTCGAATCAGGGGTTGACCACTGGCTAAGGCGTCGGCCTCCGGGATTGATTGCTGGAAAGCCGTAGTACTAAATTGTGTGGCTTCGATGAACTCTTCACTAACAAATTGTGGCCCCTTTCTCACGACGATTCTGCCTCGAACTATATCAGAGACAACAACTTTACGGAGCCTCTCTTAATCGCATCCACCAGCTTCAGTGAGCGCAGGACAACTGTCCAGTTTCAAAAGCTTATCTCCGTCCCGTCCATTATATCCTTCCATTATTTTACTTTTTTCATTGTTAGAAAACTTCGTCGAAATGCCAGTTGACTGATTCTTCCATTGTCACAAGATTTATAGCACGCAGCTGCAGTTCCGTAGTCAACAATGGCTAACTATTCTGTCATGTTGAGGCCAACAATCGAGACAAGGCACGAAAATTTATTTTTTGTTGAAAAAATGTACAAAAATTTAATTAAAACGAAATTTTGTAATAAGTATTTTCCTTTTTATCTGAACTTGAATTGAACCGTTCTCTTAATCTACTTGATGTCACTGTATCCATTCACAATACTTCCATTCTCACTAATTGGTTCATAAAGCCTAAATATTCCGGCCTGTTCTCAATTTTCTTTCTGATAATCCTCCAAACCAAAAGAGAGCTATGGTATACAATCTTGTAGACAGAGCTGTATTATTTTCTAACTCCAAGTTCCATCAACACAACTTAAATATTGTCCGGAACATTTTAATAATCACAAAAACGTTAGTTTGAACAAAATCCTACTGTCATTCGTCACCCAAACACCTCAATCCAATTTTTTTTCTCGCACTGCATTATTAAAAATTTTAGCATCACAAATTCGTCCAAATATTTAATGAATATCAAATATCCATCATTTACAGATCTACTAATACGCTTTCATACTTGATTAAAACCGCAACGATCTACTTGACACCTACAGCAAACATTGTGTAGTTTACAAAATCTCTTGCTCTAATTGTAATTCCTGCTACATAGGGCAAACAAAACGTTCCCATAATACCGGTATCTCGGAAAATATATCTAATATCAAACTTCCCAACGATAAACAATCTGTAGTCTCCAAAAATATCATTATTTGGAAACATAACTTTTTTGGCAAAATACTAATATTTTAGACATTGACAACAGCTACAATTCCAGACTCATATCAGTCATATTAAATCAACCATCGTAGCTATTAATGTACACTATGAAACTCAAAAATTGCTATTATCCCTTATTATTTCGTTAATCTTTCTGCTTTTCCATTGGCGGTACTCTTTCTTCGCTTTTAAGTTTTGTCAACTGACTAATGCAGTTGTGTCGCTCTAGGCTCATCTTAGTACCCGAAGAAATGGACAAGGATCCCACAAACGTTGTGTGGTATTTATATTATAACTTCTTTTGTCTGTATTTGTCTATCTTTCTTATTATTAATTTTTTTAATCCGACGTAAATTTTTCATTTGCAGTTCGAACCGTTACCGCATCAACCGTACTCGCCAGATTTTCCCCACTCCCTATGTTACTATTCTATAACCTGAAATAAATGGCCCGCCGAATAAAAATTTACGTGGAACGAGGTCATTACGAAAACAAAAGCATGTTTTGCGTTCCTTCGGAAAAGGTACTGCTTGGACGACTGTAAAAAGTTGCGAGTATCGTAGGACAAGTGTACCCAGTTGAATGGATATCATGTTTAGTAATTGAAATGAATAATCCAAAAATAATGTGTTTCCTATAATTTTCTAAGTACTCGTTAAACTACCCTAGTAATTCACCATCAATTCTGTGGAAAATTTTCTTGACATTCTCAGTGACTAAAACAGGAAGAATTTTTGTCCAATTTGCTGGTACAAGGTTAGCCGAGTTGGTGTCTGGCGCAAGAAGTCTAATGTGTAAAGGTAGCCATGAGATTTACATTTGCCGCCGAGCGAAATGAAGCAGGTAGAATGGCTCTGTATAATTCTGGCGTCGCTCCAATGATTTGCCTGCCTAGGCACGAAATAAATATCGGTTCTTATTACAGGTATTTTACTCCGACGGTCTGGTGTGGTATACCACATAAGGGCTCATTTTCTCGTTTTACAAATGAAGAACTTGTGTGCAATTTCAATATTTCCAAGACGTTTTGCTGAACGTAAGTAGGAATGAAGCAAGGTTTCATAACAGATAAAATTTTATAATGAATCCTAGGAACCGGCTTACATCAACTATAAATGCAAACATTGTATGTTTTAACAGCGATTGGTGTGTAATTTATATTTACACGTGTAACTTGTAATAGGCATTGTAGATTCACTGAATTCGAAAATAATACATCTACTTATAAAATTATTTCTAGCCTTCATGATGCACTTGAGTGCAGAAGAATAATTTTCCATCATGTAGCTAAATGAAGCATCATCTTGTTAAATTCAGGCTATTAGTGACTGGATAACTAATGTAATAGGTTGCCTAAAAATATGAATGACAGGAATTACTTGGAATTCAACCATTTATTTTATAAAGCTAAGACAATACGGAATAAATTCGCAAATTCATAAATATTAATTTATGTTATTTATATAGCCATATAGTTAATATAAATATCCAGGTTCTTAATTTTAAATTCTATTTTATTATTTTTTCTGTTTCAACTCATACCTTTTCTACTTGAGAATTAGGAGCCGTATAGAAAGCCACGGCCAAAACAAAAACAATTCATACTAATAGTATTAATCTAAAAAAAAGAAAATGTAACTATACATAGCGTTGGTATTACATTAATAAAATAATAGTGTTACTACTCGAACTAATGAGAAAATTTGGATTGTCTTTCTTTGTAATAAAATGATTTTGTTGCTACGCATAAGGCTCTTTCCAAATTAGTATTGATAATTCTTTATCTGTTTTTTGCTTTAGTTAAATTTATTTATGAAAAGAATTTCTCACAGCAATACACACGACCGAAGAGGGACATCATTTTCATATAAAATTAATTAGATTTGAATACTTATATTTGGAAACATGTCTCACGTAAAAATCTCACGAAACTGACCTAGAAATCAGGTTTGAAGCGACGTTTCTACATCCTCCACGTCCTCATCGAAAAGTGTCTTGAATATTTGGAACTGAAGTTCAAGTGAACGGAAATCCACAAATATGGATGAAAATTCTGTATTTTATGATTACTTCGAACAGATTTTACGTGGGTGAATAGCCCATGGGCAAGTTATACTGTTTTTTTTTTTCATATTTATGTTTAGCTCGTTCGAGTAGCGGGTTACAACCAAAAATGCAAAATCAGATAACCTCACATCATCTCTCAAAGGTACGACTCGTAAGGATTTACCATTCACATCCATAAAATTTTGCGATTCTTCTCTTAACTCATAAAATAGCTTCAACATTTTCGTCTTCAGAGCCATCAATAATAAAAAAAAGAGGTTTCCATATTCCGATTTAAGTCTTGCAGGATTTGCTGGAACTGCCGGTAAGTCAAACCTCTCGAGTTAATAAAATTTGCACACGAAACAATTGTCTCCATTACGTGCGTGAACTTTAATGGTTGAGCACAGAGGTTTTTGTGAAGAATGATACAGTGAAATACTAACAGATTATTAATGTTAATATTTCTCTTTGATAATTCTAAATACTTTAGCGATCACTCCCACATTTTCATGTATTATTACTGGTGCTCCATCTGTAGTGAAACCGCTTAACTTTGCCCACTCCAGTCTAAAACTATTTACAATTTCTTCAAAAATATCTTCCCCTCTTGTAGCGTCATTCATGGCTCGTTGTACTTCTGTTATTTTGGTCAACTGTACGAATAGTATGCAACAGAAAAATTTAGTGGCGGACCGGGGGTTTCCCAACTTTGTGTTTGAGATGCGTACGTAACAGGAGGGGAATTTGTCGTCAGGGGAAACTCCAGCTTGGAGCTGTCGTAACGCAATCATTCTTAAAAACATTCATTATATTCTTACGAACGAGATATACAGACAGCAGCAAGGTCTTTTCATCACACCCTGCACTTTTCATCTCTTAACTTTTACGGTTAAGTTTTTTGTCGTTTTCCTGAACAAAAAATATTTCTTTGCGTCAGAATAGTTTTTTTCACTACAAAGTCGACGTAATAAAGGTTCGTATTAAACTGAATTCCGGCTTACTCCCAAGCACAACCAGAAGTTAGTCAACCGAACGAACATAGGTAACGGGAAGTCCGCGACGGTGATGATGCTGAAAGTGAAAATGTACACACGTCATCTATTCCGACGGCTGGACTTGAACTCGGCACCTCTGTAATGCGAATCAATGGCGCTGACTACTACACCACTGCGATTCAGCGAATGCATTATAGTGGTGATGGGCAAGATAGTTCTTTTAAGGGAATGGTTCCTTTATAGTTCCTTCATTGTGCTGAATTAGTTCCTTGAGGTATGTCAACTGAACTAAATAGTTCTCTTTAATATTTATTAGTATGTCACTAATTTGGTTCGTTAAAACATGCAGACCATGTGATCAATTTGACATTCAGGCTCCAGGAAGAAAAGAAAAATGTTTATTTTTAAAATCCATGCTGAAAAAAGATTGAAATATCCACAAAAGCAAAAGATAAACGGAATAGAGATGCGTTGAAACTTACACCGTACAAGGAATGTAACCGGGAAATTACATTTTATTCGCACAAATTCTCTCAGACATGTGCAAGTGCATTGGATTCTTCGAGCTCCCTATTCCATAAAAGTTTTATTCCCGCACAATCCAATGTCAGTGGTCTGATTCCGTCGGGGTCACTTGTGCAGGAATTCGAATAATTATTAACATTTTAACCCCTTAATAAGTTAAATATTAGGGCGTGCATGAAATATCACAACACAACACGTGTTTTATTAAGGCCCTGCCCTAATAGGATATAATTTGCCCTTGTTGCTTGAATGTCCTTCTGAAAAACACACTCTGACGGTACGCAAATCCATTTTTTTTATTTATAGTCCGATCAATTGTGAAGGTCATTGGCGAATTTCTAAACTAATGCTTGTCGGGAAATGAATTGGTTCCCGGTATGGAAACTTGCTCTTACAATATCCATACCGCGACCTCTGTGATACGAGGCATTGACGCTGACCATTACACCACAGGTATACGGAAAAATAGAGTTCATAGACCTTATTATGTTTCACAATTCTATTTTACTGCTTTGCACATTTATTAATTGAATAATTTATATTAACTATAAGAAAGAAATAATACTAAAAATGAATTCACTGGTTATTATGCGTTAATGCAATTTTTTAATACAGTTGAAGTTTTTTACATTCTTTAAAATCAAACTAATTTAATTTTTAATACCATACTAATTACAGAAAGTTAATCTTTTTCATTAGCCTGAATAAGCAATATTCTTGACAAATTGTTTGTTTGAAGCCGCTATCTCTTGTAAAAAGAATAATTATAAGTGTTTAATTTTTATATATTAATAGATTAGTGTTTACTTTTACATTATGTATCTACTTATTAATTTTAATCAGTAACCCAATGTACATGTAAGTATAAAGATTAAGGAGCTGTAATTATTCAGAATAAAATCAATTTTACGTACACTTGTTGAAGAAACTAAAACGAGAAAATCTTCAATATTGAAGTAATACATTTAAAATTATTATGATTGCGCTCGACAATGTCATATCCAATGGCCTCGAACTTTGGGCCAAATTTAAAATTCAGCCTCTATTCTTCTCACAGCTAGAAACTGTCTGCGGCCGTGTCGTTTTTTGAGCGGCCGTGCCCTGAGCGGACAGGTATAAAGTTTTCCGAGGAGCAACTTTATCAGTCTCGGTTTTAACTTTAAGTGAATGTAATACAAGTTTAATGTATAACATATCTGAAACTTATCTGGATTTATAATTTCTATCTCTATCTATAACATGGAAACTGATCCAATTGGTCGTGATTCGTTTAACAAATATGCTTAGAAATGATCAATTAAGATACAAATCTTTTAACAGTTATATTTAACTGACGTCCTTAAATAAATGAAAACATCAACCTGTTTAGTTATAAATTCATAATTAATTTAAATTTTTAAGCATTAGAATAGAAAAAATATTATCAAAGTTTAATCCGTAATTTATTAGGATCTCTTCAGGAGTTGTAAAGTGAATTAAATTATCTAATTTCAAAATCTGTTTCTAAAAATTCCAACAAAGCAAGGTATTACAAAAATAATAATTTATTATCATTGTTAAAGAATGATAAAGTTGCTCTTCGGAAAACTTAATGCCTGCTCGCTCAGCGGTTAGGATTGAGGAATGAACTGCTGTACGCTCACGGCACGGCCGCTCAAAATACGGCGCCGTCACTTCAGATCTTGTTTTTGAGGATACTGTTTATTTTTCCTAATTGATGTACCTGCAGGGCTTATACTTCCCTAACATCTAGCACTATTTGTTGGAAAAATTAAATTTCCATGTTTTCGAGAATCACAACACTCCTATACAGATTTTATCTTTTACACAGTCTTCTCATATTACATTTCCAACGATCAAAATACATAATAGCAATTATGAGATTAAAATTAACTGCCTTGATTGATAATCATTGAAACAATTAATGTTGGAATTAATTCATCGTCCGAAGTTTTGTTACAAGTTTTTTTAAGGAAAATATGTTCGATTCACGAAAGTAACAGCTTCGTACTAAAATAACATATTATTTTTCAAAGTAAAGGAATTCTTTGATTTAGAATTTTTATATGTGCGGATATCACTGTCAGAATTACTTGTTTATAATTACATAATGACATAGCCAAAAAAGACTTAAATATGTAATAAAAATATTCAAAAAAGGAATAACTTTGGTAGAAAGGTTGGGTGTTATTTTTCAATAATTCTTGCTCTAGGATTATTTGTTAATGTGAAACTAATACAGACATTTTACATTTGTAATTATTTATAACTTTAATCAAGAATATATTATGTACCACTGTTTGATTTTCCCTAATTATTGATCTTTCTACTTTACTTTAGTTTTCATGCACGAATATCAATAATCATTAAGGGAATTAATTAATAGCACAGAATTAATCGATTCTCCTACGAAATTATTGTTGTTTTACTTCACTATCAAATTATGTCTAAATTCCACCATTTTCCATGATTGTTATTCAAATACAGCCTGGGGCCATTGTTCAGATCACCGACTTTATGTATGCATTATAATAAATATGTATTCAACATACTACATTTAGAATTGTTAAGTTACCAAGTTGATTGTTGTTCGTGCACTTAATTCTTATGTAATAATTATTAGTTGGCTAAAATGAGATTTTTTTAAATATTATTTTGAAAATATAATACCTAATATTTACGTTCGTCGCTTTGCCTTTTCTGGTGCATTTTACACAAGTTAAACATTGTTGGAACTAGTGAACTCTTCAGAATTATGCAACGTAAATGTCTGTTTCAGAGATCTCAACACACATTATCAAAATAAATAAATTAAAGGAAAATTAGAAATTTATGAGTTACGTTATTATTATAAATACCGTAATGTACAGAAATTCAAATATTGGCATATAGAATGATCATAAACCGTTCAAATTTTTGATGAATTAAGATTATGATGGATACAAAATAATACTAATTATAACTTGAGTATTAAAAAAATCCGGTGATTTAATACTTCATTCTATATTTCCATATTTAAATCCTGATAATTAACAAAAAAATACATTGCTCATATTTCATTCTTTTACCTTTTCCATCTTGATTTTTTTTTGTAATCCAAGTGTTTCTTGTAAAATTTACTAGCAGAATAATGCACTTTATTTTCATTTCTGGTTTGATTAGTTTAATGATTATTTTTATTACCAAATTTTAAATCCAAAAAAAAGAACCCTACTTCAGAATTTTACAATTCTTGCATATTAGCTACTGGTTGTTCTTATCGGACTTATTAGAACCTAATTACTAAGAACTCCTAATTTTCTTGATAAAAATTCCGTTAAAAACTATTTTATTTTGTGTTGTCTTCAAATTAAAAAATATCTTTCTATCAGTGTCTCTTTATTATCTATAACATAATTTTAAAATATGAAAATTAATAATGTCAAAATAACAGTAATAATTATTGGCGGGTCAGCAAAAGACACTCCTTCCTACAAAGAAAAATAAATGAAGAACTTCGTGACTTTTCTTGGGTCAGTCTCTGCAGATGACTTTATATTATATGTTTAAATTTAAAACTTTCCGAAGCATATTTATTTCGTACTATACAATGCTTTTTTATGAATGTGTGGTTCACAAGCCTATGATCTACCTTACAGAATTTCATCGCAATATTTATATTATTTACGCATTAATACCAAATAATATTTAACATTGTGTTGACTTATTGCCTTGACTATTTTCATTCGTGTGTAATTGATATTGATTGTTAAAACTGCTAAGTCACATTGAAGAATTAATTCTAATAAGAACATAATCAACAAATGAGCATTGTATTCGCTACCCAACTTCCTCTGACTTCGTAAACTGCATTTAAAGTGTGAATTTATTCAGTCCATTCATTACAGACCTACTTTAAAACTGCAAAGAAGAAATAAATGGGTCTCGCGTGAGTCCGAATAAATAGAGGTCAGTTTCGAAAAGTTACGTTATCATTTCCTGAACACATCACGTTTACAGTTTCAAACTTGGCATGGCCAAGGGATTTTTTGTTCCTAACTTCTGTTAGTACGGTAATTCTTACCGTGTGAAAGATGATCAATATAGAAGCTGACGTAATTAGTTCATAATATTTATATCCATCTTTTTTTAATGCAAAACTTGAGAAATCACGTGTATCTAGGGTAGTTTACATTGCAGCAGGATGACAATCGAATAATATCAACACAGCTTTTCGTAAAAGTTTACTTAGTAAACAAATTAATTGTTTCCTATAATAATATCATACAGGTTATTAAAATATTATAGACAATTGAATTATTCCCTAAAATTACAAAATAAATAATTTTAAGTATTTATTTAAGTCATGAAAATTATAAATATTTTCCCTCTACATTCTGATGGTTCTGGGTTTGATTCATTTATTCCATCAGTCCTGGATTGAGGAAATAGGATACGTCTTTACATAAAATTACAATATAATTATTAGAAGCTACAATGAAAAATAATTATTAGTTAACTTGCTCATAACTAAATATCGTGAACACAAATTTCCCTGTCCAATGTAATTAAAATTATTATACAGTAATAATAATAAAAACCGTTAACTTTACTAAGGGTATAGTATATTTTTTACATTATGCATAAAAATTAAATAATCACTGGGTAAAATAATTATTTAGACTTTTAACTGTCACAAATCTCAAAATATGGAATTACACTGCAATCGATATTAAACGTAAACCCTGACACACGCATACTAGAAAGAATCACAAACAACAGACAAATGACTTCAGGGAACTGAACGACAAGGAATCTGCCCTTTTCGTAGAAACTCCACGCCGTACGTGAAGCAAACAAAGAAAAGAGCAGAAAACACCAAACACAGAATAAGAAAGTTATGGTGTAAGCATACTTTTACAGTATAAACAAAAAAAAATTGTTATGGAACGATCAGGAAACTTCTGTAGTGAGTAAAACGCGGCTATCAGCAAAATATTTTTACATTTGATTCCCAAAACTCTTGTAGTTATTATTGTTCTTTACCTCATACTATTGTATAAAAATATCCCTGAATGGTAAATACTTCTCTGGTAGAGAGCAAAGAATTTAGAGCTTCTCGATTTCTAGTTTCATAATCGTGAGGTTCGTCCTTCGTTTGAAAAGATTCATTTCCGCTTTACGAGATTTAAAAATTCATGAATAAAAACGCTGGGTAAAGTTAATATTCGGTATCATTTGAGAAACGGTTTACAAATAGATTTATTATCCGTATTAGAAAGTATTCTAATGGCACTCTTATGAAACTTGCCCCAATGAGCAATGCCAAAACACATAAGGGAATGAAAATATGCTAAGTAAACCATTGGGTTCATATAAAATTGTTGTACGAAGTTTCTGAGACAATAACAAGCCGAACTGTCAATATCAAGCAGATCTATATGGTGAGTCCACTTTAATTTGTTGTCAATCTGAAGACCCAGAAATGGCGCATCAGCCGAGAACTTGTCTAGAAGGTTGTTTCTTCCATCCGCTGAGAACTGGACGAACTTAGTATCACCTAGATTTAATGACAATTTATTAACGCTAAACCACACATTTTTATCCGAAATCATTACATTTGCGTCATACACGTAGAGAAGTCATTTAAAAGTATGTATGAATCCTGGAAGATCTTAAATATAAAGAAAGAAAAGTGAAGGTCCAAGAATTGAGTCTTGAGGAACACCGTAAGTAAAAAATTCTCAATAAGATAAGTAAATATGACCATCTTTAGTTTCGACCGCAACATTTTCGCTTTTTAAGATATGATCTTAGGAGAAAGTTACCTTAATATTCTAACTTTATAAGTAAAATTTTATAAACAACCGTGTGATTTCATCCCCCTTAAAACCATGCTCTTCTAGGTCGTAACGCTGATTCAGATTTTTCGACTGCTAAATCTGGATTTATGTCTGGGCTCACTTGATGAACTTAAATTATTTATTATGTAGTGAATCCCTTCATCCGTACATATTTCCCGTGAGTAACTTAATAGTAATATTAAAATAATTTATTATACTCCTCGCTTACTTCAAACGATAGATCACAAAAAACTGACGAAGTATATTCTCATTTTTAAGTAGAACGGTAAACGATTCCATGACAGAAAATCTTCCATTTAGCGATTTCCTAAATAGTTTTGTGAATAGGATAAATTCATTTCCCTTACTTCTTTTATTTTTTTTAAATAAATATGTCTTGTATTCAACAATGATTATTATTAGACGATTGAAGGATTTATTTGGATTGTTTTAAATTTGAGTAAATTTTCAGGATAATACTTATTTCTGATGTATTAAATTTTATTATTTATTTGAATGAAATATTTACTTTTTCTGATTACATTGTCATCTGGATCTACTCTTCAGAGTTAAAACTTTTTTACATTCAATCGCACGGGCATCTTTTTTACGCGTTGATAGAGCTTTATGACGTGCTGAGCTTAAGGTATGACGTTTGCTTGTTAACCAATACAAATTTCCGAGTTTCTTTTTACCAGTTGTGACTTTGATAAGAAGCAAAAAATTCAAGGACAAGTAATACGCAGGAGGAATAGAGAGGTTTGAGTGAAGCTCAGGCTTAAACCATTTGTTGTGGTTTTAGGATAGATGACAAAAGTTTAGTCCATCAGGGAAAAAATTGTTCTAATTCAATAATGATTTTGTTCGCTTAACATACAGATTGTGGATCTCTGCGGCGTGCACCAACAGTTCTTAATACCCGGGGTTGGTTGCTAATGTCCCGTCACACTCACGTAATTACAATACTTTATACTACCGAAATGATGTTTGGGGACAATTTTTTTATTCCTATGTTCAGGTGGTCTCAACGTTTTCGAATTATGATGTTGGTTATTAGCTCAAAATAAATATTGTATGCAACAACAGATGGCATCCTGCTTTTATCTCTGAAGTAATTAAGACACGTAGAGAGTCAGTGGAAAAATGCTTTTCCTGGCAATTGCCCCCATATAGGCACCCTAATGAAGGCATATTTTGTTTTGAGAGATTTAATTTGCAGTTACAGTAATTACAGGTGTCGTTGGAACGTACGACTATAGAATGACAACGAACAGGTCATTATACATTGAAGTTCGTTTAACCAATGTTAATACGCTTTGAAAAAGTTTTAATAACCGTCTAAATTCAAACTAAGTGCATTTTATTCGACAGATCTGTAATTATAAAGCTCCCCTTCGTCCATGAGCTAATATTTTTTTACAAATGCATATTTTAATAGGAAGTCTTAAAAATTATTCATGATTGAATGGGTCGTTTGGAGCGGTCTATAAGTAGAAATGACGTTGTATAGGAATATTTATCTTTAAAAAACGCCATTAAAGTGTTTAATAACAGAGGAACTTATTACTAAGTTATTCTATTCATTTATTTAAAAATTTGTAAGTAGTAAAGGAAAGACTAAGAAGTTAGTAATTTCCGTTTACGAATAGGAATCATCCACTCTTACATTAGGGTAAACACTGAAAAAAAAATAATTAACGAAAAAATCAAATTTATTGCGTGTTGCTGGCATTAATTAACTAGACTAACTCCAACTATTCTTCATTCAAATAACTTACCGTTACTACTACCCTAATATTTAATTTTATTTAAAAAGTCTGTATATAGTGTAATAACCAACTTGAATTACTTAAATCCGTACTATGGTGTTTCGTGTTCTTCATTCAAATAACTTACGGTTACTACTACCCTAATATTTAATTTTATTTAAAAGTCTGTATAATAGTGTAATAACCAACTTGAATTAGTTAAATCCGTACTATGGTGTTTCGTGTTCAGTAAGTGTTTACAAGTGCGATCCAACTGAAATCCGAAGCGCAGAAACGTACTGAATCAGCAAAGTCGCGTGCTACGATAAATCTAGCGATAATTTTTCTTAGTTGCCAACATCGAACTATCGGATAAAAACGAAGAAAAAGGACTGGACTGTTCCGTAAGTTTAAGTTTTTGCGTTCATCTTCCCGTGTTCGACAAACAATTACAAAATTATCTTGAAGATCGAAGTGAATTAACTATATTTCTATAAAGTCCAAAGTGGCCAATAATCATTATTCAGCCATGCCGCCTAATGACTACAAGCCAGAGGATTCCGGGACAATTTAATCATCAAAATTGCATGACCCACTACAGTCAACCTCCACAAAATTCAGTCCAAGAAATCCAGCCAATAATCTTACGCGTTCAGAAAACGAATGTCAACTAGCCAACAAGTAGTAAAAAAGGATCGCAGAAATGGCAACAAAATATAAAAAGCAAACAAAAATAGGTAATTACTGGCTGGGAAACCAAACTCCATTCATTAATAGATACTCATGTTTAATTAATGAAAATGACGGCAGTATGGAACTATGAGACCTACCTTCGTGCCGGATGTAATAAATGTAAATATTTGTCACGTTGTTGGACAGCATAGCCAAAGGAAAATACCTCATCAAAGCTATAAACAATTAACAAATTAAAATACACCCTAAAGAAGGTGAAATATACAGTGTTATAATCAAAGGAAGTAGATATTGCGATGAGCCGTTTTAATCTATGCTTCACTGCAAACAAATTTTCTTTTAATCTAAAGAAAACTAAAATCGTTAACTTCACTTCGAACACCATCAGTTGAACTCCTAATGCGGAAAACATTTCGGAGTATGCACCGTTCCTTGGTCTGTTGATTGACATTAAATTCAATTGGAATCACCACATAAATAAACTCGTGGGCAAACTTAGCATAATTTGCATCACATTGTTATAGTAGCTCGGGAAGGCGATATATCTACATCTAAAATAGTATATCTACTCCTAAAATGATATACCATGCATATTTACATTCTGTCATGTCTTACGGCAGTGCAAAATGGAGTCGTCCACATCAGGCGTTTCAAATTTTTCTTGTACGAATCATATCTGGTGCGGATTGGAATTCCAGTTGCAAGTCTTTGTTTTGGAAACTTGGGACTCTAACTTTGCCTCGTATATTCTAGAAATTTTAAAGTTTGTCTGCAGAAACATCAATTAATAAGCCATAAACGGTGCAATTCATTTATACAACACTAGAAATGGCTCTCAACTCCGCATTGAAAATCATCGCCTAAGACTTTTTGAATCAAGCATTCGTTATTACGGAATTTATCCGTACAATAGTCTTCCGGTCGAAGTAAAAACTTTAACTACACAAAATTTATTTACAAACAGTTGTAAATTTTAGTTAATGAATGGAGCATATTACTCGCTGAAAGAGTTCGTAGATTAGGACAGATTGTATCCTCTTTAATAAAAAAAAGTTTGCTGGTATTCTATCAGGATCTGCTAACATTTAACAATTATAATATTGTTGAATTCAACTACCAACTTATTTTCTTTTTCATGTTGGACGAGAATCGAAGTAAGATTTGCTGCTGGAAACTCCGTCGAATGAAAATTGAACATTAATATAGTTATTTCTTTAATCACTGTTATATTAGTATATTTAACGTTGCTTTATATTATATAATATTTTGTAAAGTACAATGTTTGTATTCTGAAGTTTGTAATTGTAATATTTTGTTCTTTTCTTGTAACCTTACATTCGACCGAGGACTAATGGAATGAATAAAAAACTAAATCTAAGCACTGATCTAGAAAAATACTCAATTCTACACCTACAAACACAAGCAGGAGAAAAGCTTCCTTCGAGTTGTCTTAAAAAATATACAACCCTAAATCTGTCTTGAAGAAATAAAAGAAACCTTACAAAAACTGGGTCACACAGTTGTAAACGCATTGAACTTGAAACAAAACGGAACGAATTCTCCACTACCCGCACTTTTCGTTCACCTAAAACAAAAAGAAACTAACAAAGACATATAATATTAAACTCTTCAAATGCTTGGAAAATCATTCAACTATAGACTGCCCCAGAATAACCAAAGACAACGAAGTTAAATGTGTCAATTCCCATATGTTTCCCTCGTGGACACCAGTAAATCTTACAGTGATCAAAGCTGCTTAGAAGACAACCCGATGTTTCGCCCGTAGATACCAGTCAAGCTTATATTGATCAGAATTATTACGGACCACAACATTAGATACAAAGTGTCAACCAATTAAATAAGAATTTGCTTTAGTAAACAAAGCCGTGCCGACGCCGCGAAACCGATTCTTGGGAGGGACAATTTTTTTTTTGTCAGCGGGTCAGTGCAGATGTTGAGCAGTTGCATGGAGACGGCAGAGGAAGCAGTTTAGGTAAAACTGACTGGATGATTTGGGAAAGAGGAGATCGAGTGTAGAAAGAGTTCAAATATGCTCTGAAAAAGGACACTGTAGGAGACGAGAGAACACGTGGTGTCCCAAGCGGTCACCCATCCAAGTACTAACCATGCCCAACATTGCTTAACTTCGGTGATCGGACGAGAACCGGTGCTTTCAACGTGGTATTTCCTGGTGGCACCGGCTGAAGTTAACGTAAGCAATGCCCGCTGCTCTCTCTTCTAAAAAAAATTCAATTGTCATTTTTGTGCTAAATTGTTTTGTATTGAACCCAGAGATATTTCTTATTTTACAGTGCGCACTTTGTGTATATGGATGTATTGTTTAATATTTGGCAACTTTAATTTTTAAATCAATTAAATTTTGTTACTAAATTCTAATAATATAAAATTAAATTAATCTATATAAACAAAAAGGAATGGCTGTCTGTGTTTCCCATACGCGCTCCTGAACCATTTATCCGATTGCGATGAAACGTCGGGGAGTTGTTGTAGGCACGTCCGATAATGTTTCCGTCGCCCTTTCAAAGCGTTAGGCAACTCTCAAGGGGTGAACAGGGATGAAATTTTTAAAATATGCTAAAACGGCCGATTAATTACTTTTCGGGGTAAACAAGTTTCTATCCAGATGTTATAGTGTATAATTTCAACCCTTTACAGCTTGGGAAGACACTAAGGGTGGGTTGGAGGGGCGTAAAATAAAAGTAACGCAAAACAACCGAGATAAGTGTCAAAACCAGGGTTATTGATATAAATAAGTTTAATTCTGACATTCACTATGTTAAGTTGTAGATGTAGGGGTGGGTTAGGATGTTGATGAAAGGCCGTTACATAATAGTAATTTTTTATTTTTTATTAGAAAATTAATAATAAGAACTATATAATACATGTTCCATGAGTTAATGTGATGACACAATAATTCAATGACGTTATAGAAGTCGCTGAGATTAAATCTCACATTAACCATGCTGGCTAATAAAATGTTGTTCCACTTCGTGGAGGTGGACGCGGTTGACAAAGCGTAACCCGGAGTAGTTTTGACGCTGTTAACTTACCGGGTACATTTTTTATTTTTTTTAGGGTACCCTCTATATTTGGTTCTCTATTTAGTTAAAGTGTTGTATTTATTTACTCCTTTAAGGTGCCGGGAGTAGTTTTATTAAGGTAGCGAGTATTTTTTATATTATTTAGTAGGAGAATTCACGAATATCGTCAGTCTTCATCCTGTTATATTTTAGGTCATATTCCGTGGATCTAGACCGGGGAGGGGACCGTAAATAGGTAAATGTTCGAATTAGTGGCGCTATTTATGCCGCTCAAATGTTTACCAAGGGGTTAGTGTCGATTTAATTCCTACTTTGGAATAATTTAAATAAATACCCGGGCAATGCCACCAACTCAGCATTTCTAAATAAAATTTAGAGTTTCATTAAACAACCTTACACAATACTTTGCAGAATACGTTTTCCCCATTGGTTTCATTTTTTTTATTGTAATAACAGAACATAATTTCCAAAACTGTTTAACTACGCGCACAATACATTCACAAAACTTAATCTACACTTCGAGGCATTAATGGGAGCGTTGTTTTGAATTCATTACCTACGACGCAAACCTAATTTCTGAGTATAATGAGAAATATTGGATAAACAACACCATTTTCTCATTGTTATTTTTAGATATTACGTACGTTTACTCTATTATGCAACGACTTCAAAATTTCAACACAAAAAAAATGTTTCAGAATCGAATACGAACAAATATTAACTACTGTCAAACATACCATTACTATCAATGTTTCTCTGCGAGTTATTTCATGTAATACACATACACTATATTTAGACAAACTGACCGCATTATTGCACATTTAAATCTACGTGCCGCATTTTCTAGTAAAGAGACAGCTATGTAGGAGTATCTTTTTCTTTTGGAAGGAAAGAGTTATGATGGAAGCTTTGTATGTAAAATTATCATAGTATGAACACGTGAAAATGCCAGGATGTGAACTAAATAATTGATACTATAAATAGACGTAACAACGGTTTTTATAAAAATTGTTGACGGTTTATACAAGGTTTATTATTTGAAAGCAGTATTCCTTCAACAGAAATTATGAAGGAACTCGAATAGTATAAAATTGACGATATATTACTATGAAATTTATTCACTTGAACATTGCAACTTATGAATAATAATCGGATGTGGTTAGAGATTATGTAATGTTCAAACTATTCGCTCAGTTGTATATTTGAAATATTCAAGCGTTTATAAATGACCAATGAAGTTTAAAAAATAGGAGGGTGTGATTGACACATATTTCATTATGGAATTTTTAAACTATTCGCTCAGTTGTATATTTGAAATATTTCTCTCGATTTCAAAGTTATGTATTGCTTGTCACACGAAGTGTAGCATCATTTTAAATATTGTACCGCAAAATGTCTTAGTTATCGTTATGATTGACTGTTAGTAATGTTAGTGGTTTTCCTTTAAATTTATACATTGTATAATATCATAGCTGTAAAACTTTCTGCACTCATTGTCTCAAGTGTTCTGGGGAAATTATTCTGAATTTAATCTGTTACATTAATATGTCAAACAGAAATTATTACATTAAAACAAATGTTAGTTAATAAATATTGTTTCGTAAACAGATAAGAAAGTAAATAATATACTTTAATAAAGATTCATATCAACTGGCCTGTGACAAAAAAGGTTAACATTAATATTTTTTAATTTCCAAACACCTGTTGAAAATTAAATATTTGGTATTACATATCCATATTTTTCCTACAAGGTTAACGGTCTGGATGAAAAAAGTTAAAATAATTTTTAGGTACCAATTTAGTGTCCGACATTGCCCAAATATTTATTTATATTAGACTGGCAAAGTATTTAAGTCCACATGACTTAACCGGCATCGGGAGCGTCACTGTTCATCTCAACGACACCGAAAACGATGGATTCCACTATAATACGCCGATAATGGGTTAACTTCAACTTACCTGGCATGATGAGACTCAGCGGACCAAAAACTCCGATTTTGACACTAATCTCGGAATATTTGGATTTTTTTTATAACCAACACCATTCGATCCATCCACATTCCATCATGAAAGGACTGAACTTGAACTTAACCAGGATGGTGAATGTAGGTATTTAACTTGGCGAATTCCAAAACTTTGGAATTGGCACTAATTTCAGTCGTTATGGCATTATTTTTGTGTCATCTCGTTCCATACATTCATTTTTAATTATGAGATTCATTGTTTCCGAAATAGACAATTTTTTTCAGAATCGATATATGTTTACTTCCGTAGCAGTAGCATAGCATATACACTATTATGAGTATAACCGGACAATATATTAATGCGAAATCGTCTATCGTCATTCTTTGTGGAAATTGTGACCAAAGATTTGGAAAAGTCATGTAGGTTTTGTTAAATTTCCAACCCCATTATCTTTTTAGAACGTGGATGATAGTTTCCCTTTATTTTAAAATCTAAACTAAATAAATATTTTGATGATTTATATAATTATCATACTAACTTAAAATTCACTTTTGAATTAAAAACGTAATTATTCCCCTAACTTCCTTGAAGTTTGAATCATTCGTTAGAATAATGCCATTTTTACTAACTTGTATGAAAAACCTACCTGTTCAGGTAGAATATTAAATTCCAATTCGTACCACCCTCAACAGCAAGACCTTCAAACTGTCTCACCGCAAATTTTCACAAATAATTTGAACAAAGTGTTTACCAATCTTCCTCTAACAGTCTTCCTCTTAAGTATTACCCTCCTAATTTCATTAATAAACTTATAAATAGAAGAATAAATTTAATAAATAAATAGATAAAATAGCCAAATGAAAGACAAACGGAAGTGATGATATAAATACCACACGATGTTTCAGGAAACTTTGTTCGATCCGTCAGGCGATTAAAAACAGAAGAGCCTTGAGCGACATATCTGCACAATCCAATTGACAAACTCAAAATGCAGCTGTAAAAGCAAAGAAGTCTTAGGCAATTCAAAATTTCGTAGTAGATTAAGTTGTTGGAACAAATAAGATTGTAAAACGTTAAATCACAAAAATTTTTTTTTTCATATCTTAGGTTCCATTACGCGTAGATTTATGATTGATATAATTTTTAATTATTATTTTGAGAATACCATTCGCTTCTAATTGAATAGTATGACTATAATATTGTTATGACTTAAACACTTTCATATATCCTTTTACAATATATCTTAATATGAAAAATTTTATGTTGTTTGAATTAAAATAAATAAAATAGGTTAGAAATATGATTTCTTCTACATGGGTCATCATTGCATACTATTTGTCGACATACAACGATGTCTTATATGATGAATTTGGCAAATATTTCGGACAAACATAAAGTGACTTGGTGAATTTTGTCATTTACTGGAATATGTCGACATTTACTAGATTTCGGTCTCACGCGGTAACATATAATATATAGTTCTTTTATTAATTTAAGTACTGATCAAATGTGACCAACCACCTGTTTACAACTCGTATTTCCTAAGTCTAAGGTGTATTTGAAGTACTACTCTTCGTCCAATGACGTTCAAAATTTTCAGCACTCTATCAAGGAAATTACTCCACGTACTAGCTTTTTTCTTCATTACATAAACTCAGCTGGCCTTCTGTGGTATAGTGGTCAGCGTCACTACCTTGCGTCACAGAGGTGCCGAGTTCGAATCCGATCAAGGGCACGGATGTTGTGTGAGAGTGTATTTTCATATCGAAAAACCCTGACAAATTAGTTCTCCAACAGTGAAGTGCAACAATGAATGAGGTTTCTAATAACCGTTGATGCGACTATAAATGAAAATTAAATAAAATACACTAACTTAAACGATTTTGTCTTCGAAGTCGGTGGTTTTAATGTTTGTTTCGTCTAGAAAATGTACTACGACTTTGTTGGGATGTCGGCGAAGACGTTATTCATGCTCTCCAACAGCTCTTTTGATTTCATTTTTTAATAAAAGGGACCTTCATGTATTAGTGTAGTTCAGTGTTTCTCACATACTTCGGGGCATTTACGATGATTCAGAGCAACTTGTTTTGCGACGTCTGGATATGTGTTATATATTATACTGAAGTTAATTCAATTTAAATTTTGTTTTTGTTTTGAGTACTTTTAATATTGTTTAATCTACAAAAATGAAGTATCGTAATTATTTAGGTATTAACTCCTTCAGAATATTTAAATTTAGTAATTAACCAGCGATTTATTATGTTTTAATGAGAAATTATAATTGAAAACTCTTTATTTTGCATAAATTCTATTTTTTACTGTTAAATTCTCCATTTTAATTATTGTGATTCGTTATGCAAGCTCCCAGTTATGTCGCAATTCCTCAAGAATGTAAAAAGGCTCGGATTTTTCTATAATATAAAATGCCAGTTAATAATCGGAAACGACAATGAAGGGAATTGGAGTGTAAATTCTATATCGACTACTAAGTTAAGCTTAAGATAAACGCTAAAAAAGACCTGTGAAAAAAGGTTGAAAGAAGCAGTCGGGTGCGTGTCTTCATCGAAGAATTTTCGCGTCACTTTGATTTTCAGAAATTTCAATCTTTTCTGGACTTGAAAATATTTCACGTTATCTGCACATCGAAGGATTCCTATTTCTAATACCTGCCTTCTCAGTAACAGAGTTTCATCAACTTCGCCGGACCTGAGCGACACAAATGTGGAGATCTGGCCAGCCGAATACAAAGGTTTATTTTTTCGGGAAACGATTTCCGGAACGCCAGAGCTCCATTAAGTACGCTGGTGCCCAGTTCCTATACACCGCTACGAGAATTACGCTATCCTGCCTGAGTTCCTGATCACCTGTAGAGATCTTGCCCGCGTCGGTTTGAGAACAGTAAAAGTAAGAGATTGTCAATTTACTTTATATGTAGAGTGAGGTTCAATCACGAGGTTTTTATTGAGGTAGAGTTCAGCCTACAATTTCTGGAAATATTTACAACACCCCCACTTAACTCCTTGATGAAGAAGAGTTTTCATGTCTGAGCTAGAACCTTATATAATTTTATTTGTAAAGCTGGTTGCCCGGCGTTTCCGTGTACTTATTTATATAAACCCGAAAAAGTATTTAATTCTATATTAATCTTTAGTCAAGAAGTGATTTAACCTAAATCTAACAGCTCCTAGCTCCGTACATACTTTCGACCGATAGGTCATTAATTGAAAAGCTGTAAAATACATTTAATTTTATTTCATCAGTCCCAACAAACATACCTCTGACTTTCTTTACGAATGGAATAATTAAATATACTCCTTGAGTATTGCAGGATATAATTGTCCCTCATTCTTCAGACATTACGAAAGATTAAATTGTCAGCTAGATTCACAATGTAAACAGACAGTCACCATATTAGAGTCACTAAAATGGCGCGAAAATTAACTTACATTTTCCGCAAGGATCGTAAACTATTTCGTATTGTTTTTTTTATTATCATTCGATGGAGTATTGCTGGATAAAATTACAATTTTTATTCAGTCAAAATATTTCCACTTTATTTCATTTCATTGTTCGTCGCGTAGTAACGTCTCTCCCTCACGTACCGTCACGGTCTTTTGGCGTGCAGTAATTTAACACAAAATTATCACTTTTTCCTATTATAATTCTTTCTACCTTTATGCTAGGGGTTTCTGATGCCCACAGTACAGTTTTTTCTCGAGTTTTGAAGAATATGTGTACCAAGTTTTGTTTCATTGTTTCCACGCGTTTAAATTTGTATAGTAAATACATACATACATACATACAAATATACATTCATTTTTATTATATAGATTAACTTCACAAATTTGAGAAATTATAACATTTGTATTTTCAATTAATGTGTTAATAAAAGTGTTGTTTTGAACTTATCAATCATGAAATCCAATTAATTTTAAATACATAAACAAAAAATTGTTTTTATTACAATATATGCATAAATATTGAGACATAGGAAATTCACAACAGATTTTAATCATCGATTCAGTCAAAATATGTTAACTGAAACAAATCAACTGTCATTATGCAACGTATTAAAGTGCCTAATTGAATCGCCTAGCGGGAAGAGGACATAGAAAATGATGATCCAGTCCGAATGTGTTTTCAAGTAAAAGAAATATCAAAATTACTAGTTGTGTGTAGTACCTTCACCGTCGAACAAGGATCGAGTGCTGTTCCACCAGTATTATAATAATTTGATTATTATTACGAGGCGTGGAGATAAATCATTGCTTCGGAGTCTGTAATACATAACATATGTGTAATAATGACTTGCGCATTGGTATAAAATGATATGGTTTCGGTAGTTGGTGATATTGATTATGTCAGAATAGTATAGAAGTGAAAATTCGTTAACCTTGCCAACCAGCTACAGAAGTTTCGTGAACATCTTGCGAGGTATCTAATATGGGAAGTAAAGAGTAAAAACAGCGGTCTAACCAGAGAAAGATTGTGTCTTTAATGGAAATATGCATTTTTAAATGGCACAGAATGAAAAGAGAACAAATTGGTGACTATGATCACAAAGCATCGTAATGCTGAAATTCGATAGTCTCGTGGCCTAACGGCTAACGAAGTAAGAAACATTATAGAATTACAGATCTCGGGATAATAATATTTAACTGGATATTTATACGTCTCACTAACTCCAGAAGGAGTATACTAGATAACTTATGCATCGGTAAAGGAAAAACCATCTGGGTCTTCAACAATCCGGAATT
Source organism: Zhengitettix transpicula (assembly GCA_037074705.1). Classification (NCBI taxonomy): domain Eukaryota; kingdom Metazoa; phylum Arthropoda; class Insecta; order Orthoptera; family Tetrigidae; genus Zhengitettix; species Zhengitettix transpicula. The sequence continues at coordinate 177,518,972 of CM073591.1, read as the reverse complement.
GGGTTCGTAGACTCCAACAAATGAATCGACCAAGGAATCAACCTCGACTGAAGACGATTAAGAAATCTGGGCGGCCTTCATTGGCGAGTCATCGAAGTTACGGTACATAGTCCGACGAGAGACGCACAACAGATCTGACAGCAAACGGGATATAATGAGCTAATAACCATGCAGGAACACTATAGAATTACAGCAAACAATCATTGGAATGTTTTTAATTTATATAATTCATTATCCAGAGGAACAGAGTCGTGATTATTTAGTAAAATTGAAAGAAATTATGATTTAAGATTATCCTAAGAAATGGCCTGAGGAATACATAATAAATTAGTAGATGTATAAATAAAAAATATAAATATTTTGCGGTGCGTGATTAAACACTAAATAATAGCTTATTTTTACTCACAAAAATGATAAATTTCGTCCATAATTCAACAGGGAAATTTGATCGAGTCGGTAAAGCCTCTACCGAACTTTAATGAATTGAGATATTATCTTAAGTATAAAATTATGCACAGAAGACTTCTGTGTATAGAAATATAAAAAACGACGTGATACTCAACGAGCTTTAGGCAAAACGAAGGGAAAATGAAGTAACGGGATAGTAAGACACTTTCATTTACAAGAAGTCCGATTGTGCTGCACATGTAAAATATAATTGTAAATGAAGAGTTCTCGGGTTTCCAGTCGGGTTATGTATTTTGTTGCAACCAAATACATAACCCGACTGGAAACCCGAGAACTCATCATCCAGAGTCTACGTCGGAAAACCTTCCGCTCTATTATAATAGCACAAGATAAAACTGAAAATTTTTGGTTAAGTGCACTAAAATGAGGAAACATGTTAGTTCAGTTGCAAGTATGTGATAAAGAGTACCGCATTTCAATTCAAAAAAACTACGAATGACAAACTAATCTGAATATTAAATACTAGTTCAGCCTACTGAAGACTATATATTTAGGGTAGGAGGACTAATCAATTACGGTATTCCTAGGACACTTCGATGGATAATTACTGGCACAATAAACTATAAAAAAATATTAAAACTGGCGCATTGCGTACATTCTTTAAGCAAAAATAAAATAAATTGTTCTGGCGGGAAATCAGTAACTGCGTACTTATGCCACCTAAGTATATTGTTATGAGCAAAAATAAAGGTTAATTAAAGGAATTAGTTAGCAAAATGATCATGATAAAAAAAACTTTTAATTTGCCAAAGATTAATTTAACAGGTGTTCATTTAGTTTTTTTACAAATGATTTGCCCTAGGTTGGCACGCCGAATTCAATAATTTCACAATTAATAAAAAAATAATATTTTTATTTATAATTGGTGGCGTTTAAAGTAAAATACAATCTTTTATATATCACAAACAATCAAAATTAATAACTCATCTTCTCAGGGTCTTTAACTGGGTTTGATAAGTAAGAACAATCAAAATTATAAATTAAATAATTAACAATTCAACCAATTTGAAACGAACGGAATACGAAATCTAAGTAAAAATGAAACGAACGAAATCTGACTAATACCCTTAATTACCGTTTACAGAAATTAAATAGTTTGGTTTGTACTTACAAATGACCTTCTGGTACCAGACTTAGTTTTTGGAGCTTGGGGACACAATTCACTAAAAAGGCCATTAATCACTGATTCTACACATCATGGTCAAAACACACGGTTGTAGTTATTGTATTATTCCTCCGGGAACTCGATCAGCCGCACCTCCGATCAACAGTCGGACGTATTATTTCTCAATGCCTTAATGCGGAAAAATGTTATTTCGTTACTCGTATGTATCTGAACGTGGCGGTAAACTTTTTGTTTCAGCTTTGCGGTTTTTATAACGTGTCTCTTCGTCCATACCTTTTTACTTGGATTTTTAAAACATATAAGTCTCTCAATAGAATTTTTAAGCTTGTGCCACGCTGTTCGTACTCTTAAATTTTGCTCCGTCTGTCGACCACAATATCCGCCAGTCTGAATTCAGCCAGTCCTAGCAGCTCGCAACAAAGACCGCCGACAAAGAGCCCGGTCGTCATTGTCGTCTTTAAGAATTTGTACCGCTAAACAATCCAATTATTTAAACAATTAATGGCCTCCTTAATTAGTATTACAATATATAGCTAAACGACAAGCCCTACAAAATTATGCAATGACATGGCATTATGATGTTACGAATTGAAATAGAGACGATGCTAAATTATTGAAGAATTACCATTAAAATTATAAAATATTAGGGAAATGGAAAAACGAAAAAATTACGCGCATCTGCAATCTATTTCTGCTAACGCAAACAAATAAGTTTGGAAGCTGAAAAACACTTCATGTCGAAAACCAGTGAATTAAAAAAATGTATTATAATTACAGACAATATGTCTGTGAAAACTTTTTTAACTTGATGTGAAGACATGGTAATACAATCATGTTGTAAGTTCAAGGAAAGAATCTTAGAATACTCATGTGACAGTCCGTAGTATTGGTCATCATGAAAACAATAAACAAGAACATACTTTATTTTGTGATTCTAAGTCTGCTGTAATAAAGCAGAAATTAAAATAAAAGCTATTTTGCAATTTTAATACCTGCAGTAATCAATTTATTTATAATTTGATGTAACTCCGTTGGGATTGAAAATAAATACCTTTATTTTTAAATAAGTTTTTAATCCCTTTATTTAAGCAATTAAAAGTATATTTTGTTTACCATACGTTATGATTATTTTAATTTCATCTTTTACGAATTTTAATTAAATTTAAACCTTTAAAAGCCACAAAAAATTAATTGAATCATCAAATTTTGACTTATTATTTTGAGTTTATTTATGAAATCATAATCGTTTATCATATATAAAATAATTGTTGAGAAAATGAAACATTTTTGTACTCCAATGCAATCTTGCCTAAATAATTTAAAAGTTATGAATGTTATTGCAAACTATTCAATCTTAAAACATTTAATGCTTTTCAACCGACATGTGCTAGCTTAATCCACGGGTAAGGCAAGTCAGTTCAGTACGATTAAAAATGGCGGATGGCCCGGACTTATATTAAAGGGGTTCTAATTCCATAGAGTGGAAGAAAATGACAAGAAAAATTGGCTGTCATATCTACTGATGAAAGTCAGAACGAACATGGAACAGTGCATACTTTCACGGTGTCCGACATGATTTAGGAAATATCTTTCGGAAAAATTCCTTTCGTACGTCGTACGTCGTTTCCAAGCACGTAGAAAAAATCAAGGGTTTCGATTGGAAAAAGGTAAAAGAGATTATATTATTATATTGTCATTGAGACCGACAAAAAATCACGGCAAACAACAGCAAATGCCCTTGCGTTTACTACGAATTGGAAACAGAAACGTCAAAATTGATGGGTTCGCGACCACTTCAGGAACGCTGCAGACGAGTTGCTGAAAGAATTAACAAGTGATCATCTCCAGTCTTTCCCCAGTAGGCTTCAAACGGGAAATACGACGAGAAACAATGGAATGATGGCAAATAGAATGGACACGATGTGAAAAAAAAAGGAGGCGTACGCATGTTTATACCAGATGTACACCTACAGCGTAATTTCAAAATCGGTTACAAAATGACAATTGCTGACGGGACAAGGCATACTTGACACTTTCAACCTTCGACTAACAGACAAATGTGACTGTGGAATGGACACTAAAAATGATGTCATTCATTTCATCGCGGAAAGTCCAAAGTACGAGATACAGCGACTACATCTTCCCGACAGTGTAGGCGCTGACGACATCGGAGGAAACATCATAAAGTTTGCCCGAGTCACGACCCTGCCTTCATCTCTACATCATATTGTGCACTCTTGCAACAAACTGACGATGAAAAGTTAAAACTGAATTATTTTGAGTTTGTCAACTGAAATTGTGCGGCTGAGTCGATCAAGGCTCTCCTGTTATTTTCAATCACCTGACGAAAGGCTCATGGATCCCAGAAATGTTGTGTCGTATTTATATTAACACTTAATTTTGTCTGTATTTGGCTATTTCATTTAATTATTATATTTTATACAGACGAAATTATACTCGCATTACAATTAATTCCCTCTCAAGGGTATAATACAATGTATTAATTAATACATCATCAGATACTATCACCATCAATAATTATAAAGAAAAGAAAAACCGCTCTATGTAAATAACGGAAAGCGGTGTTTGTATTCTTCGGTACAATGAAGAAAGGTTATGAAACTACCCTAATTGATCAATAATTAGAATATAAAAAAGTTTAGTAAACAGAAATAAAAACGTCAAACCGTATGAGAAATTACATAGACAACATATTTTCATCAATCCTTTTTCAATCTAAATTAGTAAATCACTGTTATTCCAAGCATCTAGATATTAAATATTAATTATATAAAGCAGTGTTTCGCGTACAGGTTGAATTATTTATGATTGACATTATTATTATGAGGTACCTCGTTTGCAGTTATGGTTATGATTACGGTTATAAAAGTTACTATAATTTTGGTGTTGATCGGAATCTTGGCTTCATAAATACAATATGATGGATTTGGGTTTACAAACTGAAAAATTAAAAAAATTAATTCCGTATCAAAGTATTCAAGTGTTCAATATCATATTACTCCTTTATTTCATTAAGACAATTCAGAGATTGTAGTTTTTAAAATTCTCGGAGAAGTATGGGGTCAAAATCCGCCGAATAAATTTCCAGAAACATTTATTATAATTTATTTTAATTTACTTTGATGAAGGTGACCTTGGTGACGTAATAATTATTTGTTTACTGCTATTTCGTGTAATTTACTTCGCGTTGATATGTCCGCTTGCTGTCAGTTAGACATAGCGTAGATTAGTGACAAGTCGTGTTTTCAGAGTATGTCGTCATTGTACAATTGTCTATAATAATAATTTTCAAATAAATAAAGTTTTCCTTCACGAAATCTCAAACTCTAAATATACTCATCAGTCTATCTATGTCTGTCAAATATTAAATCCCTCTCGTACACCGTCTCCAAAACTATATCTAAAATCTCCCAATACTTCCAAAAACTAAGAATACGTTTCTCTTGAGATTAAATTCAATAATAATAACTTCCTAAGATTATCGTTTTAACTATATTTTATCTTCTTACTAAAAACATTAATTTCCGTTAATTGTGGGGCTTTTATATAATTCCCCTGCATTGCTGAAGAATCTTTTTTACTTGGAAGGATCTAATCGTTTTATTCCTCATTCGTCTTAGTAAAAATTCCTAATTATACTTTCATGTAGGGAGCTCCGATTTTTATGAATCAATTTATGACTCTTGCCCTTAGAATAGAATTCTTCAAAAGCGTTTTCAAGCTTTCCCGTTGCCCAGTTCGTCGTCGGAAATCTAACACTAAATACCCCAAAACCATTATTTATTTCTTTAGTACCAAAAACTTGTAACTCTCAACATTTCATCATAAGAATATTAAAAAAGCAAGAGCTCAAACTCAAAATAATAAACTTATAAAAACTTAGATACGCCCTATGATAGATTCGCTAGAAAAATTGCAGAGAAAGGCACCAAATTTCACGGTTTATAGGGCAAGGCTAAACTTCAAGTTGTTTCTTGGTAAATGGGAGGAAGAATGACATACTATGTGCTTTATTTAAAAATAATTATACTGGCTAAAAGTCAGAATTTCCTAAAATTAAAATTTACATTCAACTACGGCTAAATGTAACTTTTAATTTTAATAAATTCTGACTTGTCCGTTGTGTACTAATTATTTACTTTATATATTTATTCGATGTGAGATTACATTTATATTTTTGTTTATAGAGCTTTATTTAAATCAAAACGTGGTGCGTGTAAATAAATTTTTTGTAAATATAGTACAACTGTTTAAATAAAATATTACAGTGTCGAAAGGAGAGAAAATTTTATCACCCTAGGATGGAACTAAAGTTTGTGTAAGTTACTATCGACGTGGAGAAGAAATAACAGAAAATGCGGTTGAACCACACAAAGGATTACCTACAAATACATTTAAAAAATAGTAATTAAGTAGTTAAGTAAACACAACGTTTCTTCACCTGAAGAAGATGGCGGTGCAAGCCATCGAAACGTTGTGTTTACTTAACAACGCTACCCGGTTGGAATCCCGGGAAAACTTCATCCGGAAACTACACCGGGAAAACCTACGTTCCTTATTAATAGTAATTAACTTTTAAAATTTATTATAAATCGTAAGTTTACACTTACAGCATATAAGACGACGTTAATAACCCTCTACTAGCGCTTACAACCACCATTAAAAGAATGTGGTCAAGTAAAAAGAAATACAAAATTGATAGGCTGTTCGCAATAATGGCATGATAAGGGTCAAGATCGGGTCGCGACAACATCAGGAAGTGAAAGACCGGTTTCAATTCTAAAGCCGACAAGGCCGTAATACCATCACGAGTAGTGTAAATTTTGATCACACTTATTAAATGCGGGTTTCAATTTTACAAAGTTGATATCGCGTAATTGTTTGTATGCTAAAGACTAAACCTCCATTAAGAGTGTGTTGAGCACTTATGATTAAATTCCTGCGACTCGCACAGACTAGAATTAATGACTTCAGACTGCTGTAAAACAAACAGTATCTAAAGTAAAGAAAGTTTCATGTGAGGTTTTTTATATGTCGATCTCAGAATTTGTACTTATCATAACGTGAGAATCGATATTTCTGTGGAACATTATGTAACCCGTACAATTGCAGGGTTTTTCTTTTATATTACATTATCATTTGTGAAGAAAATGATCGACTACTTACAAGCGTTTCATGTACATGTATAAACGTACATTTAAATAAAACAAGACATTCCTTTCAAATTTATTTACATTTGTTACTCAGATCTCAGACTTTGAACAACTCAAGTTAATAATGAGAAAGATAGCCAAATACAGACAAAATAAGTGATAATATAACACCTAAATCCAAATTTTTTCTCGTACTATCTTATTACAAATTTCTACATCACAAATTCGTCCAAATTTTTAACGAATATCAAACATCCGTCATTTTCAGATCTACTAATACTGTTTCATACTTGATCAAAACCCACAAGGACACGCTTGACACCTACAGCAAACATTCTGTCGTTAACAAAATCTCTTGTTCTAATTATAATTCCTGCTTCATAGGGCAAACAAAACGTTCCCTTAATACCTGTATCAAGAAACTTCCCAGTGAAAAACAATCTGTAGCCTTCAAACATATTATTAATTCGAAATTCTACATTTGATTAGAAAAATACTAAAATTTTAGACATCGACACTAGGTACAATTCCAGACTCATATTAGAGATGCTTCACGTTAAATCAAACATCTCAGCAATGTACAAACAGACACTATGAAACTCAACGATTCCCACGAAGAATAAAGAATAAGAAAGATAGACAATTCAGACAAAAAAAAGTGATAAAATAACCACACAACGTTTCTGGGATTCTTCTGCTTTCCTCAGGTGTGAAGAAGAGCCTAGAGCTACACAACTGCACTTGCTAGTTGTGAAAACTCAAAAGAAACGAAAACGCAGCGACAATGTGAGGGTCATAAATTGCCGAATAGTATTGGTTACGAGTAGCTTCGACCATGGACATCTGCTGATGCAGAACGAAGTGTTGAGGTCGTTGGTCGTTCTGCTGATGACGGTCCAGAAGGAGTAGAATATTTACAAAATTTACTTCTCATTTGAGAATAACTTGTATTTAACACAACATCAAATTAATTTGATTACATACATTGACTTAAAACAAACAGAAATCTGTTCACAGATTAAAGCTCTAGGGGAGAATATATTCATGTTTGTAATAATTTTCGAAATACTTTGTTTTATTTTCTGACAGGCTAATCAAATCCTTACAGACACAAAATTTAAGAATTATCGAATTACTAGCATTAGTAACCGGAAATAGAATAAAACTCAGTTTATACAGGTATTGTTAGAAGGAAACGCGGTTTGTTGAATTTAGGAGGCATTATTCTAAAGAAACTGTTTGGTGTAATGAACCTCAACGATGCTGCTATATATAATAGAAATATACAAGAGCTAGAGTAAGAACAAATTAATTTAAAGAGTTTTCTTAATGAAAAACTTGTTCCTATAAAAGTACTCTTGAAATCATTTGATGATATTTTTAACGAATCCTAGAAAACGAGATGAATTTACAGTTGGATTCTCTAATTGAGGAAACTGGAAATGATATTGCAATAATATTATCCGATGTTAATTACTTCGCTACAATTACACACTATGAGTGGATAATCCAAAGGGAAGGTTATGAAATAGAAGCTTATTTAAATCTGATACTTGACGCAATGGTGGACATTGTGAAGCCTCAATTGATTAATCTTCAAGACACGATGAAAAGAATTATGGAGACGCAACCTTTGGGCAAGGTTCCTTGTAGTATGTTTCTTTGAACTTAATGTAATTTCACCTCATATATACATGTATAATAATTATTTAGTATATGTATTTCATTACCGTATAATTGCATAAGTTGTATAGATTAGTATCTCTCATTTCAATTTAATAATAATTTGCTTTTGTATTCAACAACGCCTCACATGTATGTATTTACTAATGAATTGCATCAAAGGTACGAGTCGTAACTTATGAGTAATTGATGAAATGTAATACGCTCTCCGATGGAAAATTGTTATGTACGGGTAATTTACACTTACACTCAGATGCAAATGCTAATGAGTGCTATTCAACTCTTTTACACCCTCCCACACACAATGATGTGGTTTGTGTGATAAAAAGTTAGTTAAATTACACTATGGGTACCATTAAAGTGAAACGCTTTTCTGTATGTAGCACTAGTTAAGGAGACGTTAACGATAATTCTTCCAATTATGAATTATATTTACAAGGAAGGTTAACTTTCGATACTAGTTGTATATCATTGACACCACAAGTAACACTTTGAAAAAAATTACGTCTGATTAGCTATCTTTCTTATTTCTAATTTTCAATCAGACGTAAATTTTTCATTTTTCCTCTCCCACTTAATTGTACCTTGCCAACATGCTTTAAAATGCTCAGTTCCAGTATGATTTTCTAACAAATGAACACCTCCCTTTAAATGGGGAGAATATCGTCTACGAATTGTACGTCTTGCATCGTTGTTTCTCTCACTTTGATTTCCGGAATGCTTCATCAAGTATCTTAAAACTACAGCCCGCAATGCCCGACCTACCCGATGCAGGTTTTCTGGGGTATGTCCTGCAGCACTTATAGTCGAATGCCGCGTAAGATCCTTAATCAGTAGCCCGTGGGCCCTTGTTAACCCTTGTCTACCTTCCTCTACCCTTCCGCATCCTCCCCTTTCAATTCCCTTCCTAGGGAGTTGCCATCACGTGGATTACCCTCATGTAGCCTATTGCTCTTAAAATATATGTTATATTTATACACATCCGTCTCGTACAGGGATAATCAGACGAAAGAGACAAGGATCCCAGAAACGTTGTGTGGTATTTATATTGTCATTTATTTTGTCTGTATTGGCTACCTTTCTTATTCATTATTTTCCATCAAACATAAATTTTTTCATTTGATTACTTCTTCTGTCGGTTCCTTGCATACCTTTCATATAATCCGATAGCTTTTCAATTTCCTGACGTAAGTGTTTCTAGTTACTGCTGGCTAAATACCGATGAATCCTTTGTTTAATAGCTACTGGTACAGGGATTCAATATCTCCGAGAACTAAGAAGATTAAAACATAATAATGTCAATTTGTATTATTAAATACAGTAAAATTATCGAAATGAGTATAAAGTTTGGTTAATGGATTACTGTTGGTAAACGTGATTTTTGTAACAGGGCTGTTTTCAATTTGTCGGACAGAATCGTATTTATCTGAAGCCGCGTTAAGTTGATCGGTATAACATCTCCTATAATTTTATATGTGACCCGCTGTGGTGTAGCGGTTAACATGACTCCCTCTCATCACAGGGCTTCGGATCCCGACATGGGCATTGATGTTTGTGATCGTCACGGTTAGGAAAGTTAGTGTTAAGGCTGCAGGAGAATCGCTACGCTGACTCGTGCCACTTCTAATTCCAGAATTTTTCATTTCAGATGTCAGTCTGGTAGCAGTCCTAGAAGGCCAAGGACTTTGGTTGTTGAGTCAATGATAATAATAAGAATAATAGTACATACATGACTGTGATAAATCAATGTTGCTCAGATTATTTGTAGCAGTGTTCGAGAAATTTATTTATGCCTAGATTAATTTAAACGTGGCTACGTAAGAAAAGCAGATTTTTGGTGTTCACAGAGGCCGCCGATGCCAGGCCATTAAAAGTCATGGTATCATGATAGCAGTACATTTTCATTAGACTTCTTGAAGTTTCCAGAATGTCAGGCGTCTGATATGTCCTGGTAAAAATATTCTGCTCATTGGCCAGAAGATTAAAAAGCAGTGCGTGCCATGAGTGCCGCTCTTTTTTAGTCTTGACCAGACCGTAATCCGAAAGACATTACATGAACATCAGTACACCACGGAAACAAAACGTCAGTGACATTGTGTTTCTTTGGGCATTAAAAGTGATGACTTTCGTTTTTTGGTAATCATCGGGTAACAAGGACTGAATATTTGGAAAATGATAAACCAGAGATTTGCTATTATTTCTCAACGTCTTAGAACTGTCTGCGTAGTACTTGGAACTACAATAGATGACACTGATTGTTCGGTAAATTATGGGTAATTATGTTAGATGAGAGGTTTGTTCTTCATAGTGAAATGCTTTAACTTTAAATGTATTTCAATGCAGGCTTGATAAACGTCATATAGTTCCAATTTTACCAATGTAAAAAGCTGTAAATAATTGATAATTTCAAATCATACAACTACTAAGTGTACCAGATTGATCGAAATGTGAAAAGTCATTCGCTTCACGAACTAATATATATATATATATATATATATATATATATATATATATATATATATATATATATATATATATATATTGTAATGCCAATTAATTAAGCCATTAATTTTTTAAATAATTTAATTTGTTAGCGAATAAATGAATTGTAAGCGGTATATGAGCGAGCAAAGCAACAATAAGCGGCGGGCTCTGTTTCTTTGTTGAAGAGTCGGAATGGCGATTACGCGCGCAAAAGTATAGTTAGTTTTCAGTCTACGGCGAGGAGCGAAAGAGAAAAGTCTAAGTCTACGATCAGCCACGAGTGTAGAGACATTGTAAAAGGCAAATCTTCACTGAGATATTTAGCAGTTCAATCCAATTGATAAATAAATCACAAAAGACTAAAATCTGCAAATCGTGAGTTTCTGTAAGCACGCAGTTAGTTGGACAGAGAGATGTTCTAACAACTAGCCAAAGGTGAAGCAAGGGTTGCTTCATTATAAAGAAATTGAACAATTTCGCGTTGAGGGAAAACGCCATCCGATAGCTGACCAATTAGGAGAGAATCATCCGAGTTTCCTGGGAGCTGACATTTCGACTTCATATGTATAGAATCTGTGAGGAAATTTAGAATCAGTGTAATAAAATTGCATTATAGTGTACTTTTGAAGAAACAAAAGAATGCTGGTACCAGTTGAACAATATGTGAGTATAAACTTTGATAATAATATTTGTGAACGATAACTAAAAGGGAAAAGTCAGATTACGTTCATCTTTCATTTCGTTCACTTTTCATTTAGCTTTCTTTCATTTATCGACTTATTGTTTTTAGGTAAATTTTAAACTGAATTGTTAATCAGATCATTAAATCATTTTCGTTGTTAATTATCAAACCCAGTGAAGGCCCTGAGAGAAGACACTAAATTTTTATTGTAATTGTATTTAATTTTTGGAAGCCACAATAAATTATTTTGTTTGTTAAAAATTTGATTATCTTTTTCATTTAATTAACCCTATTTAATTAATTATTAAATTAAATGTCACCACAATGTGGGCAAATTCTTTAAATTAATTAAAACCTGGTTGATTATTACATAAATGGCGCCACATCGTTGGGCAATTTAATTAACCCTAGATGTTCATCATTACAATATATATATATATATATATATATATATATATATTGTGGTAATCACAAATATGTAATTAATAAATAAATTTTATCATTCATTATTGGGAACGTTACCCTGAGGCCATTGCATTGTGACGGAGCCTATAATGCTTGCTACGAAGGGCATTGTCGGCTAAAGCATAAATAGACGTGCGTAATTTTAGCGATGGAAAAAGATTTTGGAAGGCGCCAAAGTGTATGAGAATGTAGCAGTTTTTTTGGTCACTAGACTTTAGCAGAGTTGGAGTTGCGCGGAGGACAATATGTTTGGAAGGTTGCAGAGTGTGAATTGGGAGGGTGCGGAGTTGTATTGAGAATGTATCAGTTCAGTGATCACCAGTATACGGAGCAGAATAATCAGATACTTAGAGATAACAGATAGTGAACTATAAACAGCGTTTGGTCTGCGAGTGATGCTTAAATCAACAAAACAATTATATAATTCCAAACAGAAAAGAGGCCGACCGTGTTTTGTGTTTGCAAACAAAAATACAATAGAATCAGTGCAAATGGCCTGTTAGTGAAGTGTTAAAATCGAATTAAGTGAGCACGAGCCCCAGATGACCAGACAATGGTAATGTGACTCCAACGAATTTCTCAACTGTAAACCTTGTATTGTAAATATCGTTTAGTGTCAGATTACAATAATTTCATTAAAATTATAATAATTTTCAAGTTAGGAATATTTATGTCTTGTAAATTTAAATTTCATTTTGTTGTGCTATCTTTATTGGAGGCCCGATAGGCGGCCCTGAAATTAAGTTCTTACCAAAGCCATGGCAAAATATTAATAAATTGTAAATATCAACAAATAGTAAATTTTGTTTATTAAATTAATTTGTTATCTTTTAAAAAAGTTGTTTAATTTCACATTCCTTTCATTTTGATTACTACATAATTTGACACCTGACGTAGAGGCTTATTTTAATATAATTTTTATTTATTTATTTATTATTATATATATTTATTACAATATATATATAATTTTGTTTGTTTATATTTCAATTTATGCAGAACTTGTTAACTCGAATTGTTACAGACCGCAAACTGAAGGAATTTCGAAGATTGGACACGGTTTGGGGAGATCGACGTGTGTCGAGGTCTTAAAAATGCCTGTTGGTAACCAAGGAAGAGTTTTTTTTTTTAGAGGACAGTTTAAATGGGAGGACAGTGGAGAAGTTAATGCGAATATTACGAGAACTACAATCTTACATAATTCTACGTTCACTTTAGTTAGTTTCATCTTCTTCAAATGAAAATAAAAAATACGTTTCAGTTACAAAATTCTTGTTCAAGAAGCTTGGAAAGGTAGAAAGAACATTACTTTCTCCTTTCGATTGATACATTTAAAATATTGAGTTGATTCAAAAGCTCGGTAAAAAACATAAAATATTGCAACCTATTCTTCATCTTCGGCACGACGGAGGCAAATTTTGGCCTGCGCATTATTAATGAAGAGTGAATTTACAAACTCGTAGATATAATATTTAATATAATCTGTCAATTATATTAAAATAAATAAATAATCAATACAGCCAATGTGTCAAAAAATCGATTAATTAATTAAACCAATAATTTGATTGAATACAACGTTTCGTCCAGAATTTTGGAATCGTCAGGTAATCAGGTAAAAATCAGTTTTGATTTTAGAGTCATGTTTGTCCACATTATTTCTTTTTTGTCTTTGTCCACATTATTTTTTATCATTGTCCACATTATTTCTTTTTTTATCATTGTCCATATTATTATTTCTTTTTTAACTTTCTTCATATTATTTCTTTTTTAATCTTTGTCCATATTATTTCATATTTTATATTTAGCCATATTATTTTAGTCCGTCTCTAGTATTCACAAAGATCACAAGTAAGTATCGAAACCTCCATTAAATTTTAAATTTATTTATTGTTCAAAAATAATTTCTGTTATTGTCTGTTATTTTGATGATTGATAATCAGGCAATGACGGTTCGTCATAGGACGCTGTCTATGGTTCTAAATTCAAAACTGTAATCTAACCGATTAACCGAAGAAGTCCAAAAATTATGTTTAATCAAATAATATTTTTTCTGACTTATTAGCTTTATTGTTTATTTATTTATTAAAATCTTGGATACTTAACTGACAGTTGCGCTTATGGAGAAAATCCTCTAAAATGTAATTAGAATAGGATATTTTGCAATATAATGAAAATATTAAACTCAAGTCGCATTAGTAACACTGGAACAGGATGAGAAAGAAGCTGATACTAGAAATGGTGTAAGGTAACGTTGAACCTTATAATTTCTGTAAATTAAGTTATATTTTGAAGAATCAAGAATGCAAAGTAAAACTTGCAACTGGAATTAAATTAAAAAGAGAAAGAATTTCAGTGCTAATAATTGTATACGCATGACTTCCTGGTTCAGGTTTGAGAAGCATATGCAACGGGATTGTAGGTTTTTGCAGGGTTTCTTATTATCTTTATTGTAAATCGCATTTACTAAATACGAGTTGTTTTCTGTTATGTCAGGTCGAGGCGTGAAATCGGGATTACTGAGTCCTCACTATCTCCGCTCATTGTAATTTGGCATTGGTTTTATGAAACTCTACTTAAGAAAGATCGTTTGGACTGACAGATATTACAAAATGAGCAATTTTTGCAACTAATTTTACAAACAAAGTTACGGAAATCCGAAGTATTAAGGCAATCTTTATGTTTTTTAACAAATTAAGACAATGAAAAAATGAAAAATTTAACGTCTGTTTTGAAAATTAATAATAATAAAGGTAGACAAAAGAAGTGATGATATAAATACCGCACAACGTTTCTGAAAGCCTTGTTTCTGTCTTCAATTATATTTTTTTCTCTTGTATTGTTTCAGTTTTCTTAGCCCATGAAAAAGAAACAAATGTTTCCAGAAACGTTGAGCGTTATTTACGTTAACACTTTTTTATCTGCATTTCGCTGTCTTTCTTATTGTTAAAATAATTGGCAGATTTAAAAATTACAGACATATTTAGTTTTTTGAACAACATTTTAAATTTAGTATATAAATAAGCACAATAAGGTGAAACAATAAAATTGTAAGCATTGCTTTTTTGACAGAGAATTTTTTATGATTATAAATGTAATTAATTCTCAGATTAATTAATTTGAAAATAAAATCAATAGGCTAATAATTAACTATTAAAATTTTAAATACATCGTTAAGGTTGTCAGAATAAAATGAAATATTAGACAATAACAAAGATTTGTCAACAAAATTAAAACCGTAGCATATTTTGATTAATTGTATGATTAGATAAAAATTTAAAACTCTACCTGTGTAAGTAGATTTATGAAAGCAATTGAAAGTTAAACAATGATTACGACGGAAAATTGACACTTCTAAAAATTCAGACGACAAAAAATTTCTAATTCATTAGTGAATTTAATAGTTTGAACAACAATTATTAAATACAACCATTAATTCATCCAATTTGTCAGAAGGAATAATACAAAATATGTCGTTAACATACCTATAATAAGTTATAGGTTTAATTGTTAGTTTCGCAGGACAAGAATTTTCTTAAGCCCCTTAATACAATTTCTTCAAAGAACGGAAATTAAATTAACAGCAATTTCAAAACAATCAAGCGTATTCAAATCATTAGAAAATGTCCATCTAGATTTCATCAGTGGATGACAAGATTAAAGGGAATATTGGTAAATATGGAAACCAAATACAGAGATAAAAGAATATGATCAGCCTGGATATGTAAGTTGGATTTTTTGGATAAATTTTGATTAATAGAATAATGAGGTTCTTCATTATAACAAAAACAAAATGTTTTTTGAAAATAAGATGAAAAGTTATACAAAATACTGTCCATTTTATTTTGAACCTTATAAACCCATATTGATATACAATAAACATTTTATTATTATGACAAAATAATGAATCTAAAGAAAATTAATAGAATGATTATCTTTTAATTCATAAGCGAATTTTAAATTATGATGATAGTTAAGAAAAATTTAAACAATTTATTCAATTTACATTTGGGAATTTTGCGAAAACTATCATCCACTTATTTGGTATAGCATAGCATACCAAGAATAAATTCAATAATTTTTCAAATTTCTCATCACAATTTCTGCAAAGAGGACTACTATTTTTTTTAGGGCAACAGGCTACATGAGGGTAATCCACGTTGGACAACTCCCCTTTAATAGCATAGAACTCCTCTCCCGCTATCGGAAAGGCGTGGGACAAGTACCCAATGCCCGACCTACCTGATGCAGGTTTTTCTACCGTTTTCCCTGCATTTCTTTAGGCGAATGCCGGGTAGGATCGTTAAAATATAGCCCGGGGACCCTAGTTAACCCTTGGCTACCTTCCTCTACCCTTCCGCATCCCCCCTTTCAAATCCCTTCCTATACTATTAAAGGGGAGTTGTCCAACGTGGATTACCCTCATGTAGCCTGTTTCCCGAAAAAAACTGATTATAAATTATATCATTAAATTGAAAAAAATAAAATTCAACATTATATTCATTAAGATTAAAATTACAGATAAGGGAATCTTTATTAATGTAGAAAATATGAGCCATTTTAAAACTTTGAAAGATTAAATTATTTTGTAACGAATTAAATAAAGAGACAACATTTAAAGACATTAAAGTGGGATCACATGAAAAGTTGTTTAATTTTATAATAAATTCAGATATATAAGAAATTATTTTGAGTTGAATATTTATACTTTCAAACTTCAAAGCTGGACTAACAATTTTAAGTGAATGTGAATTTGTTTAGTAAATTATTGATAAGTAGCAAAGTAAAGTATTATCTGTCAAAATTACTTTCACATAAATAGATAACTTGACATATATTTCACTGATTCTGAATGACTTCCAATTTTAAAATTAAATAATGATATTAATGAAATTCTAATTTATTATGGGGTCAAGGACTAATTCATGAAATTTAATAAAGAATTCCATATTCATTGAACGTTTTAAATGTCTGTCTGAGGCCAAATGATTTCCATCCTCGTCACGTCTGCAAACAATTTGCGGCGGTTGTATAATACTCTCACGATTAGTCGTAGTAGGGACCTGGATTATCCTTGGCGTAGCATTGACATACACACTGTGAATTTTTACAGAACAATGGACATTACTATACTTGCTTATCAATGCACATATTAAAACCGGCAGGAAAAACTTTAATAAATCAGCAAAAGACAAAAAATAGTTCATTTATAAAAAAAAATGTATTCAAGAAAAACTAAGTACTTAACGGCTTCAGAAGAAACAGACTACTCGATATAGAAAATTACTAAAATAATAAAAAGACCTTAACAAACTACCCTACCAATCAAAACGAAAAATGGACCAAAATTAGTAACGAAAAGGCAACCGCTTTTGCTAACCATCTGGCAGACGTATTTAATCCACTTCCCTCGGAGTCCACAGAGGCAGAAGAAAGAAAAATAAATAATTACCTATAAGCTCTTTAAAAGATGGACTTACATATAAAAGCAGCCACGTTTACAGAAGTCAAGATTTCAATAATAGTCGAAAGAAATCAGAAAAAGCCACCAGGTTTGTACTTGGTCACCAGAAAAATATTACAGGCAATGACTACTAAAGGAATAGTAGCCATTATGCAGGTATTCAATGCTGTGATAATATGAAGCTACTATCCACTCTTCTGGAAAATCCCATAAATAGTTATGATTCTCAAACCCTGTAAAAAACAGAGGAGCGAACTTCATACAGACCAATTAGCCATTTTGCCTGTACTCTCGAAGCTTTTCGAAAAAATTGTGCTATAAAGGTAGGTTCAAACCAATCTTAAAGAATAGGAAAATAATTCCCAACAACCACAAGTTCGGTTTTAGAAACAACCATGCAATACTAGAACAAATCAATTACGACGTCAAGTCAATCAATAATCGCGTCGATACTGCTCTGCTGCCTTCCTTGATATACGGCAAGATGTTACCTCACCACATTTTAGAGCTCTGAAAGTCTTATTTAACTAATCGATTGTAAAATATCAAGATGCGTATAGTGAATTTGAAACCCAAATTTGTTGTAGTTGCCCAGGGAAGTGTAGCCACATTTCAAGATGATACCGATGTGTTAGCCTCTCATATTAAACCGGACAGCGTCTTAAGGAACTTACAAAATAACCTGAATGGAATACAGGCGTGGCTAAAAAATTGAGAATACACAGATCAATACGGACAAATTTATGCACGTAACGTTTTATAATGAGAAGAAACTGAAAAAACCTAATGAAATCAGGCTGCCAAATGTTTAGGGCTATACCTGTATTGTAAAGAATTATTTTTTTGTGGGCTGGGTTTTTACGTTAAATCAAAAAAAGTATTTGACCATTAAAGAAATTTTATATAAGTTTATTACAGTTAAGCATGGAAAACTCTTATCTCAGGCACCTGTGGTTTTTACACAGAAGAGATCTGCTGCCCGTATCAAATACGTACTGCTATTCTGTGTTGTGTTGTCTACTGTAGCTCTCGTACCGGCGTCTCCGTATCTCACAGCCTGCAGAACGGGTTAAGTGCAGTGATGATTTTAGTCAGGACCACTGCAAGACGTCGAATCAGGGGTTGACCACTGGCTAAGGCGTCAGCGTCGGCCTCCGGGATTGATTGCTGGCAAGCCGTCGTACTAAATTGTGTGGCTTCGATGAACTCTTCACTAACAAATTGTGCCCCTTTCTCACGACGATTCTGCCTCGGACTATATCAGAGACAACTTGCAAAAGTTTACAGAAGATTTGTAGATCGGTGACACTTAAAACGTATACACGTAACGCAATACGGAGCCTCTCATAATCACATCCACCAGCTGCGCTGAGCGCAGAACAACTGTCCAGTTTCAAAAGCTTATCTCCGTTCTTTTACTCTTATTCTTTTACTTTTTTCATTCTTAGAAAACTTCGTCGAAATGCCAGTTTCACTGATTCTTCCATTGTTACAAGAGTTATAGCACGCAGCTGCAGTTCCGTAGTCAAACTATTCTGTAATGTTGAGGCCAACAATAGAGACAGGACACGAAAATTACTTGAATGGAAATATTTATCTCCTCCACACCCACGCACGTACACGATTTCGAATTCTCCAAACCACAGCAAACAACACTTCCGAGACAAAGCCAAACTAAACCAAAATAAACGCGTTACAGTATCGTAGATTGACATGGAGACACTACATCCCGAGGGCTACCTTCCTCTACCCTTCCGCATTCCCCCTTTCAGTCCCTTTCCTATGTGGATAACCCAATATATAGCCTGTCTAAACCTTCTTCTTCTTCAAAACCCACATTGACTCACGGTATCCAAAATGTGGAACTGAAACTAACTGTAATATTGAAATCATACAAAAGTTTCAAAACCTAGTGTTCGGATAATAGTAAGTGCACCGTCCGTATCAGAAATATGTCATACCTACAGTAAAAGAAGAAATATGAAAATTCCGCCTAAACTGTAGTTAGCAAACAATTTGAAGAACCCAACAGAACAAATACGACATTCAAAACGATTAACACCAACAGACTTGCCGGGAAGATTCAACTAAAGTAGTATTATCATTAAAAATTGAATTGCAGGAATGGTGCCTGCAAGCCAATGTAAACAATCTTAAAGCGAACTTAATGTCTGATTGTAGATATATTTTTCTATGAATGCAGTAAAATTCTTTTAAAAAAAAGGTCGAGTTACACTTACATGTGTACTTTACCCAGCGCTAACATAGTACGTCGACTAACCAGCAGTTAAACTCGCGACTATCTGAGAAATTTGGCCGAAGAGGTCCTGTTATCAATGAGTAATGTGGACGGTGAATGGAAGGAGAGTCGGAAACGGCTACCTTTCTTCTCCCTCTGGTTTAGAATTAAGGTTCCAGCAAGCCGAGACACCTAGGTTGGAAGTGTATGCTCCTGGGTCACAGATGCTGGGTGCTCAGAAAGTCGTACGCCGTTCATGCCGCGTCCCTACAGCAAACTCCAGCCATCAGAATGGCGAGGGATAATAGCCTACGTGTTTTATTTTGCTTTTCTTTCCCTTTCTCACTTTTCAATCCTTTCCTATGTTATTAAATGGCAAAGGCCTCATTGTGGATATTACCATTGTAGCCTGTCACTTAATAATAATACCCTTGTAGTATGCGTCCCATAAATTTACACGTTGAATCTGTACCTGCGCCGTGTTACTCCGATCTCTAGGACAGACATTTTGTAACACCACCTTTCTATCTTTGCTTATAACATTGCCATTCGGTTAGTTATAAACAATTACGAAATACAGATTAGATTTAGATTTATTATTCATTCCATTAGTCCTTGGTCGTGGAAATAGGACATAACACAATATAAGATTACATGAAAAGAATAATTATTACAAATACACAGTTTAAAAAGCAAAGATTGTACTTTTCAAAAAATATATGATTAAAACTACGTTAAAATTATTAATATGACAGTAATTAGTAATTAACGAAATAATAACTGTTTTAATTCATCTTCAATTTCCATTCGGCGGAGTTTCCAGTAAAAAATCTTACAATCAATTCCCGTCGAACCTGAAAAAGAAAATAAGTCAGCAGTTAAATTCTAGAATATTATCATCGTAAAATAATAGCGTAACTTGATAGGATACCAGCAAAATATTTTACTAAAGAGGATCTAATCTGTCCTTCCTTTGTACGAACTCTTTCACCGAGTAATATGCACCATTAATTAACAGAGATTTACAATTATTTATAAATAAATTTTGTATACTAAAAGTTTTTATTTCTTCCGGAAGACTATTGAATATATTTGTCCCGGAATAAGGAACCCTTGTTTCAAAAAGGCTTAGGCGATGTTTTTCAATGCGGAATTGAGAGCGATTTCTAGTGTTGTATAAATGATTTGCTACGTTTAGGGCATATAAATTGATGTTTCTCCAAACAAACTTTAAGATTTGCAGAATATATGTACAAGGCAATGTTAAAATCCCAAGATTCCGAAACAAAGGCTTGCAAGTGTCATTACAATCCGCACCCAATATGATTCGTACAGCCCTCATTTTTATTTTAAAAATTTGCAACACGTGATGTGAACGACCCCAGTTTGCTATGGAATGAAAATATGCATGATTTACCATTTTAGTTGTAGATATATCACTTTCCCGAGCGAACACTCTTAATGTGAAGCAAATTTTGCTAAGTTTTCCCGAGAGTTTATTTATGTGGTGATTCCATTTGAATTTATTCAACAGACCAAGAAAAGGTGCGTGCTCCGAAATGTTCTCCGAATTAGAAATTAAACTATTTTTGTTCGAAGTGAAGGTAACGACTTTAGTTTTCTCTAGATTAAGATAAAATTTGTTTGCAGTGAACCACAGATTCAAACAGCTCATCGCAACCTCTACTTTCACGCGGAACGTTTCCGAATCGCTGTCCGTGATTACTAAATTTGTGTCGTCAGCGTAAAAGACTGATTTTAAGGGATCTAAATAATTCGGTAGATCGTTATTGTAAATCATGAAAAGTTAGGGTCCCAAAATTGAGCACTGATAGAACCGCAGGTAATTGTTTACAATTGTGACATACTCATTTCCATCCAAGTTTACAATCGCACCTTTTGGCTCGTATTTTGCAAGTAAGATCGCAATAAATATTGAAACATAAAATAACTAATGCTAAATTATTTAATTTCGTAATTTAAATTTCATATCCAAAAACTTTAGTTCGTTGGCACTTTTAATTTATCGTTCACAAATATTAATAAACTTATATCACAAGTATTAGATATTTTTAAATTCATGTAAGTATCAGTATGAAAAAAATCTTGTGTCTCCAGCTTAGAAAGTGGGTGATTTAACGAACTAAGCTATCCGACTCGACTCCAGGCCTGGTACAAGACTTCCCTAATCATTATTATACCTGTCTCACCTTCAAATCACTGGATCACAATCTTCATGGCCTAAATTTGGGACTTGGTGAAGATGTATATTAATATGAATTGTACAATGATAATGTAGAGAGATAATTAAAATATGATAATGTAGAGATAATTAAAATACGACGTATTTGAAATTGGCTGACGATTGAAAAGCGGATAATGCCTGAACACACTGAACAGAATCCTGATAAGTGATGTTTAATTCTTTATATTCTTTTTTTAGCCGTACCAATTTTAAATATCAATCATCGTAAAGTTGCATCACTTTCTTCTACAGTTAAAAATTTCCAGTATAATTGTATTTATTTAGATATTTTTCAATACATCATTATAAGGTATTTCATAAAGTGAATGATTATTAATTGGATTTTATTTCGTGCAAATGCAGTCAAATGCAGACCATATTTCGTTGAAAATGCTTCATGCGCTGTAATTGTATCCGAAACATACATATACATAGATTATTATATTGTAATGCCAATTAATTAAGACATTAATTGTGAAATTGAAAATCTAAATTGTTTGAGGAATCTATTCTTACGGCGGTACAGAACATAGCAACAATGTAGCCGAGCACGGTTTCCTTTGTCGGAAGAGGTATGCGCGCTCAAAATTGCGAGACGGGAGTTCAGTTGGCTGGAAGGTTTGGTCAGAGGCAGATCGCATTAAGATATTGAGAAGTTCAGGTCGCAAGGTTTGACGAGATAAAGTTTGCGGTGGGACATCGTCGAATAATAACTGTTAATTGAAGAACGATAGAGCAGGTCGCATTATGATATGGTGAAAAACAGTTTGCAGTGAAATATTGAGAATTAGCATTCAACAGAGTTGATTAGTCCCTGAACATTTTTCACAAGACAAAACATTCACTCGAGCATAACGACGAAACCTGCTAAGCACAAAACAGTTTGGTGCACATAGCTGAGCAGAGTTAGCAGAACTCACCCAATTCAAGCGTTCTACACAGAGGACAAAGGTGGATCATCCGGGTTCCTGATTTTGATGTAGAAATATTGATTTAGAATCTGTGGTTAGAAGTAGTGTAAAACCCGCCATAGTGTTTCGACAATTAAAGGTATCCTGGAATGCTGGGCAGACGTGAGTAACAATTTACAAACAACTAAGAATGTAAACCTGATTAAAAGATAGCCATCAGATTTCGTTCTCTTCTTATTGATTAAAATTTGTTAATTAGAGTCAATCTTTTTAGGTAAACTTCGTTCACAAATAAATTTCATTCTGATTTATTTGACAAGTACTTTTCTTTTCCTTTAATTGTAATTTGTTGATAAGATTATAAATAAAATTATTCGCCATTATCAAACCCAGTTATGACCCTGAGAGACTCAGATATATTTAAATTTGCAATTATTTGTGTTATTGCTGAAATAAATCTTTTGTTTGTTTGTAAAGTTGAGTAATTTTTTATTTATTATTTGTTATTTATTATTTTAGTGGACTAAAAATATTATGTCCATTGTCACTGTCGGATTTTCAATTGAAATATTTCGCATTTTTCAAAATGAGCCATAGCTAGAGAACTTTAAGAGATAGAAAGATAATTTTTTTACTGAAAAAGGAGGAAAAATAAAATTTTATGGTCAGAATAATAATCAGTTAGCGTAGGAATACTTTTATTTATGTCCTAAAATTGGATTACTATTAACCGCTATAGTCATACACAGTGGCGTATTAAGTTTATAAAACAATATAATTTTTATTGAAGACGGAAACTTGTTTCAAGTCCTTATGATTCAAGTTAATACTAAAATAAGTAAATCGGTCAATAAAGTCAGAATAATTTGATTTTCATACAATTAAATTAGATAATTACATCTCATAAAATTACAAGAAAGGTTTACAACTTTACGAATCAATTTTGGAAACTATGGAATATAACAAAAACTCTTCATGACCTTGGATTCAAAGAGCTGTAAGAATTCAGTTAGCAGGTTCCAAACATATTAAGAAATTTAACAATGCATGGAATACTCCTCATGCAAATTGAGCTAGACTAGATTCAATTTATATTTCCTTTCTATTTTTTTATTAATGTAGTATGTGATGAGGTCCCAAATTTGGGTCGAAATATTATACACATTTTTGTATTTTAAAGAGATGTAATTCTTTAATTTAATTTAATTAAAATAAACGTATTATAACTTAAATGGTCAATTTGATTTTTTAGTTTATTTATAATCAACGTTAGACAAATATCAATTTGTGAACAAAATCATAAATTTTCAGTACACGTTAAGTTTTTTTTCTTAATGTTTTCTTCTTTCGTTGGCTTATTAATTATTAGCTTGGTTTCGTACGGAGTGGATGAAAACATTGTAGAACGTTCTTAGTTTTATAGCTAGCTTTTAAGACAAATTGCCATTTCCTAACTATCATAATTGTCATTTGACTAAAAATTTGTTGCATAATTAAATAATTGGTAATTAAATTTACAGTATAATAAGTAATATTTCTGACAAC
The DNA here is from genome assembly GCA_037074705.1 of Zhengitettix transpicula. Lineage (NCBI taxonomy): Eukaryota > Metazoa > Arthropoda > Insecta > Orthoptera > Tetrigidae > Zhengitettix > Zhengitettix transpicula. The sequence goes on along the minus strand of CM073591.1, from coordinate 177,494,492 downwards.
AAAAAATTATTATATCGTCACAACAATTGAGTTATTGGGTTAATTTCAATTGTTTTCAAAATGGTGTGCATTTTAGCAGAATATCTTATGATTGTGATGATTTAATGTTTATGTCTCCTGGATACATTTCCGCCCCGATGTTTAGGATTTCAGTGAGTCCCGGGTATAATTTTCTTCGAGTCGGTCTAACACAATTCTTTATGTTCATTCCGACATTGACCTTCCTATTGTACGAGATACTCTCAGCCACAAGTAATCACAAGTTGTAGTTCTTTTTTGTCGATGATTTGAGCGAACACAATACGGAACGACTTTTCGTACGGAGTGGGGGTCCTCTTATAAGGCCGTCGAACGTCCTGGAGAGCTCAGTAGGTTACAGCTTTCAGTCAGGTAAGAATCAAATCCTACTTCACTTCCGTTACATATTAGACACAATGAACTATAGTTGAACACGCTTTTGAGCTATTTTTTCCACAACGAATATATGATTTTAACCTATGTTGTGCTGTTGGCGAATCGAATGACAATTAAAATAGATCTGATATAACTTTGTATGTTCATTTTGAAGACAGATTTAGAACAAATTAATTTTGAAATTTTCGAGTGCCTGGTACAACAAAAATAAGTGACTAGTGTTTTATGACGTATCTGTAAACGTTACGCATTGGCAGTTGTATGGATGGAGAAACGCTGGTTGGTTTTCTGCCAAAGGTTTCTATCTCTTGATCAACTCAACGGGTCAAAACAAAAATTTCAGTGCTGATGCTTTGTTAGGCCTAATAAAATATGCTCTTTCCGATATATTTTTACATTTCATATCGTAGCAGAAATCGAGAAAGTCGACGCACTCTGCTCATGCCCTGAACACGACAGGAAATTTTTATTTCGCATAAGTTTATTCTTAATGTTTCCTGATTTTTTTTGATTATTAATTATTAACTTGATTACGCGTCGCTCATACGAAGGTAAAACATGGTAGACGGATCTTGACGCTATGCTTAGCTTTTGGCATAAATACTTATCAATGGACTTGCGCCTCCTTTTGTTACTCCTTTGCTGAACCTAAAATATTTTTATGCGTCTATCGAATCGCCTAGTGTTTGAAATATAGACTTTGTCTACATTCTAATAAAATCCTCTGTAAATGCATAATTTTGAGTTTTTACTTTCCAAATATTGTTGATCACAGTTTAAAATTTACCTCAAAGTTATTTATCACTTAAGACTTTAAACATTCAGACGTTTATCTGTAAAGCCAAAAGAATCCCTGTCAATTAAAATTAGGCATGGAATGTTAGCCATTTGTTTTCGAGATGATGGGTGACAGTTTTATGTTGCTAAGAACATCGTCAATGCTCTATACAACAATAACGAAATTGGTAGGAACATTTTATGAAGAAAGGATTCTTGTAACGTTCTACATTCCGCCTCCAGGTGTCGGATAACACCTTGATCGTTGAGAACGTTCTCGCTGTTCTTTATAATAATAAAATTAAAATTTAATTCATAAAACGTCCGACCATTTTCTTGTCATAAGGGAACAAAAGCAACGTGACAGTTTGGAATTACCCGACTACACGAAACGTAACGATAAACTAAACTTTAAGCCGTAAACAGACTATTGTTACCTCAATATTTTGTATATTCACTTATCTCTTACATCGATGTTTTTTGGACAGCAGAAATGTGATTATAGTGTCTGTCATTTAGTAATTCTGATACAATAATATCGATAAAATACGTATTCATCTGTGTGAAAGAGGTTACACTTTACTTTATGGATATGAACTATCCGGATTATGTTGAGCAAATCCCAGGACAATGGTTGCGTCATAGGACATGAAAGTGGGAGAATCCCGTGAAGTGTCAACAGTTCCACGAATAAGTGTAGGTAATGCCCTTGCTTTCATTCTTGATCTGGTCCCTGAGCACTGACCTACGCCTTCTGCAAACGGCCAAACGTGGGATAAAGGGAAAGTTTTGCGGTTCGCCCTCAACGACTCTCACACCCAGATAGATTTCCGCTGGTTTTATGGAAACTTGCATGTCTTGTCTTCGACCAAATTAGGGCACGTGAGTTCGCGGAAGAGAGTCTGCAATTTCGTCTGAGCTACTTTCGAACCAAGTATCTCCCACTCGGACCTTCATGAATAGTTTTCCAAAAAAATCGATAAATACAAAATTAGTTCTATTGCATTCATTTGTTAATATTAATACGAGGTTTTCATCCATAAATGATTAAATATTATTTTTAATAATTCCCATTCACACATGCCTATGTTACTTATGGTGAAAAAATGTTGATAGTTCGTTTAACGCAACGAATGTACCAAAATTTATTGGTTCAAAATTCCTAAGCTCTCTGCATATCGTTTGAAAAATGATCTTCTACTTAGGATCCTGCAGAAAATCGTAATCGATTTGGTCTATTATCAGGCTTCATTTCTGATATTGCGGATATTAAATTCTAAATGAAAAATTAATCATAAAAATTTCAAACCGAATGATCGTATCCTTAAATGTATTTTGTATATATGAAAACAGAAAGAGCTGCATTATCGCGAACCTAAATTTTAAGCAACTAATAAATTAAGTTACATATTGTCCATGTGTCTTATAATCCTATCTATCCTGAAAAAAGTGCTATTATATCTAATACCTTCCTTACTAAATTAGCCAGTTTTTCCCTAGACTTCACGAATACTTTTTCAAATAATTGAACACAGGTTAGGTGATACAATAGGAGAAATAAACTATAATTGGCAACAATAGATGATGCAATATAGACGAGGGAAATGTCAGACAGTCTTGGTAGAGAGTTACGAAAACTACAAAATAAGAAAATGCACTTAAGGAGAATATTAAAACCGAACACTGTTCCGGTTTGTATTAACGTTTTATAACTTACAACCGAATGCGAAAATGCTGCAATTAAGTCTATCCGATGATCACTTCCTGTCAATAGCTTTGCGGAAGTCGTGAATGCAGAAGGACGTCTAACTTATAGCAGGTCATTAAAAGTAATATCCGGCTAAAATAAGTATTTAAACTCAATCAAGCTAAGATGGCTAGTTGGAACTTTGATGGGTCTACAAACACACTGAAAATACAAATCACGGAAGCTCAACATATGAATAGATGGAAGGCTATCGTTAAGGAGGCTAAGGTCGGTTGAGAAGAAGAAAAACATACTGACCGAAGTGCTGTAAGCTAAGAACGAAATAATAAGTAAATTCTGTAACTGTAGCATTCCAACATTATTTGAGAATAACTTTAATCTCCACGTTTCATTTAGTTTCGTACAGACTAAATCTTGTAAATAACTTTTATTGCAATGCAAATATAAAAAATTAATCGAAAAATGGATATTCTAATTATTATTACTTAATTGTCATTACCAGCAATAAATATTTCTGACTAGTAAAATTCGAATTTTAAAGAATAGATATTTTTAAAATCCACTTTTTAAAGAATAGAGAGGCAGGTTTCACAAGCTAAAGCCGTGAAATTAATTGAATTAAAGTATCTGGATGGAAAAATCTCGACCGTACCAGTAGTCGAACCCGGGACCTCCACTTACCGTTCTTCATTAGGTCCGGGAAAAATTTAGGCCGTGCAAGAATTGTGATTAGTAAAAAAAATTGTCGGTGAGCCTGCATCAAGTCTAATGGATGGAGAAATTCGCACTGGATGTGGAGTTGACACGGGTAGCTCAGTGATTAGAGCATCCACCCTGCAAGCCGGGTCCGGTCCGGTCAAGATTTATCCATCCAGATACTTCAATTCAATGCCTTTCTTTAAAAATTTTTCATAACTTTATATTTAATAAATAAACTTAAATGGTTTTCTTTTTTATTATAAAGATTATTTTTCGATCTCTAAACACTCGACGAGTTTTGTTATTTTGCGTTTTCTTGCTGTCTTTTTTCTGATTACTTACTTCCTTGACCCTAAGGTCTGCATTAATACTTTAAACAAGTTAGAACTGGAAGGGTATAAGTTCCATTTATATTTGTATCATTTAAATCCCTGTGTAATTAACGATTGGAAACATAAATCTCTAACACATCCCTCTCTCATCGTATCACTTTCGTAGTCTTTAGAGCTTAGTTTCATTGAAATCAGTTATCCATTTCTAGAAATTAATTCATTATACCTATGATCAATTTACACGCAATAACCATTCTTCATTGAAGTCAAAAAATGTGGCCGTGAAGAATGTGATTCAGTTAATTGTGGGTCAGAATATGTTAAGATCCATGCTCGCATGGGACCGGAAGTCGACGATGATAACTCAGTGGTTACAGCGACCACTTATTAAGTTCTTTACATTCCCGTTCCTATCGATATCCTTAACTGTTAAGAATATTCTTTATGAATATTTTCGTGATCCTATATTGTTAAACGAACGTGTATTCTTACGGCCTTTTAAGAGTCTACCGATTACTTACTTCTTCGATAATAGCTTCCCTGAGTTTTAAATAGTGTTACATTATTAATTTTAGAACTTGCAGAGTGTCGGTTCCATTTTTATTGCGAATATTCAAACCTCTATTCACTTCATTGGTCCCAAAAGTCTACCTCTCTCATCTTAACACATTCCCAATTTCTCATTCTATAAATCTACCATTGGCCGAGCCCATCTAAGTCCCTACCGACCCTTACTTCACAAATTTAACCGTCGTCTACCATTTCCTAGTCTTAATATTTGTTTTTCAGGTAACTTATATAGTATTGTTATTCGTTTAATCCTGAATTGGTTTATGCAAAAATTCGTAGTGTTAACACTTTATATTTCAAATGTTTAACAACGAAAATTAATGTATAGGGCTAATATATTCACCATTTTCTACTCCGCTAAAAAATATGCGGATTTGAATTTAAAGTCGTAAATCCACGTTCGTATTATCCTCGTTATCGAGTGGGATTTCTCAAATATTGTTGAAAAGAGAAAGGAATATGTGCAAGATTGGGAGAATATTGGTTGTTGTGAAATCACATTCCAATCAAGTTCCTGGAGAGCTGTTTTCGTCGCGTTAGCGGCGTTGGGCCGTGCATGTTCATGTTTTAATATTACTTGGCAAGGAGTTCGTAGCCCCAGACGCATAACATCATGCGCGATATGTGCTCATTTTTCATGTTGACACCAGTAATAAACTTTGATATGAATGGTTTATTTTATTCGCAAGCTACGTGGTGATTAATCACAGATGAAGAATTGTCATCAAGCGTGCGTCGGATTTTTGCACCTTCTCCGTGGGATGTAAACGTCGCACTACGGCTCTCTGGTTACAGGCTAATTTTCGGATTGAATGATCCTGAGTCATCATAGATTTAAATTTGCATACAGTTTCCTTCAAAGGCTGATAGTCTTCCAGAACTCACGCACGTCAAAGTTGCTCTTTTCGAAACGATGGATAATGTTTCAAAATATTAGTTTTTTTCCACTTGATGCCTCAACAAGCACAACTGTCGGATAAACTAACTAATAACAACTTACAATCGGTACACTACGTCCTAGCAACGCAATGCTTGGATGAAAAACACCGAACTTTTGTATCAATCTAATACTTTCTCCATTTTACAGCATGTAATGAAATATTCGCACCAATTTGGTATATAACTTTGTAACTTCTTGTAATAATTTAAAAAATATATATCTCGTTCATGAGGGAAACACGTCATTCCCGAAAATCCGTTACTTTAAATTCAGTTTTCGATTTTCATGATCTTCATAAACAAGGACATTGAATAAATGTAACGAAACTAAGAATGATAACGACAAACAAACAACACACTTTCGTCAAGTGTGGTAATGTCAAGCTCAGGCATGACAAGTAGAGACATGCGTATTCACTCGCAAGAATTGAAAAATATCCTTACGGAATGAGTTCGTTTCTGGGAAAAGCCAAACGAGGTGTCGCCAGACAGAATCACGCGGTCCGGTTATGACAACATAGGTTCGCCCTGAATTACTTAAAAGCTGTTTTCCAGCTACCCGCTCGTTCAGAACAACCCATGACTCATATGGTCCCTTTGCTAAAACCGTTTGAAAGATATTAAAATATTTTAACGTAATTATCTATAAATCCTCACAATCAATTGTGTTGACAGTAATTTAAATGTTTGCCTACTGTTTTTAAAAATTAATTTGTTTATAAAAGTAAGGACAAAGTAATAACTTTCTGTAACTCTACATTCCCAAGAAACATCTACCTGACTATATTTTTATGCAGTCATAGAAAGTTGGTTTTAAGAATTATAGGGCTGAATATCTTATTTCAGTCACATTATATCAAAGAATAATTATTAATGTTGAATTTTAGCGTCTCCGGTTGTTTATTCACGTCTTATTTTCTTGCTCGTGCTAACGATATTTGTTTAAAATATACAAATAATTGTACGACAATGTTTATTCGAAACGTGAACAGTTACATGTTATGCAACAATATTTTAAATTGGACATGTCCAAGTATATTATCCGTATGGGATGTAGTTAAAATTTAGTCAACAAATTGAAAACAGTAATAAGAATTTACTTCATAAAGCATTACTTATTTTCTGTAGTTGTTGATGAAATGAGCTAGAAACGTTATTCTCCGAGGAAAAAGTTATGTCTCTACATGAGTCTTTAAAGTCGCTTTAATGATTCAAATATAATATAGTCTAACTATAAATCTAAGAAACATATGCAGAAGAAATATGTTCAAATCCGTACAAAACATTAAAGGTACAATAATACGACTTAATTGAAAAAATGAAGATTAGCTTAAAGTTCCCAAATATGTCGGTCATTATTGTGGATACAAACTGACTAGGTTGTATGGCTGTGTGATGTATGTTGTTTAACAGTGTTAGAAAGGAATTCTAGAACTCTCTCAAGGTCAGTCACAGTTTCATCAAGAACTTACCATGAGCTCCCCTTGTCCCATTTCTGTTTTAGCTTCCAAGGGAGGTGAACAACGTCATGCGATCGGCTAGTCGGGGACAAGTCATCCGGAAGTGTAGCAAAAGTGCATAACTCATCCCTTAGTTCTCAAAAACTCATCTCGATTAGCAGCACACCTATCCACAATAGCTTCATACAGCTTTCGATTTCTTCTAAAAAGTATTTGCATTAGAAAAAAAATTACATTATAAAGGATTACAAAACCTTATCACTTTAAACAACAAGTAAATAAAAATATAAATTTAAAATGAGTGATAAAATATTTTAAATCGCAATAAAGCATTTAGTACATATTGGCAACTTTTTACGCACACTTACATGATAAAACGATAAAAAGTAGAATAAAAAGGCTCATAAATTTAGTTAAAAATCAAGAGAGTGATTCATATTTAGAGGCAGACGCCTCCTCCTAATAATAACAGTGAAATTTGCAACAGTTGCAGTTTCAAACAAGTTAATGTTAAGGAACGGTCCTATTTTTATGATAAATGCGAATTCGTATAATGTAAGTGTACGAAACCCACATTTGAAATGTATAATTAATCTTTCAAACTGTTCAATTGTATGTCTATTATTGGAATCAATGTGAATCACTACAAAACTTATGAAAATAAGCACTATTTGTAATTTATTTATTGGTCGACAATGACCAAGTTGACGCGACCATTATAAACCGTTAATAAAAAAACTTTAGTGTTGAATGGATTAAATCGTTTATTAAGTAACAATAACTTTGTAAAATTATTATAATATTACAGTTGATATCTTATAAATTAATAAGAAGGTTACATGTAACAATCTGTTGTCTCTTACTATTATAGTATTATCTGGTTGATGTCTTCTGTACGTCTTCTTTTCATCCAGCGGACATTTTATCCGGCGTAGAGCATGTGGAGGCGACGGGCTTCCTGCGAGGTCTTGAATTTGTTGATATGGGTGGTTTATCATTGATAACTGCAGTCTATTGTTAGCCATTTGCGTTTTCTTCATAAGTCTGTATGTGTATCTGACTTACGTATACATCAGGGGCGTCTCTAATCAATCTTAGTGCTCTGTTTTGGATGACTCGCATGCTGTTGACGTGAGAATTAACAGCTTATGCCGCTTACGTACTTCCATAGAAGTCAGATCAGACTCAAGGATGTCGATCTTTTGTCTTATAGATAACTGAGCGAAGTCTACTTCTTTTACTCATTACGGGGTTACGAATATTTTCTTCCCACGTTAATTTAACATCAAGTTGTAGCTCAAGATACTTCCCACGCTCATTACTAAATATCGTCCATTAAATATCAGGTTCTGTTCTCCTGTAGCTAAATTAGTTCAGGGAGGATTTTTGTCCATTCATAGTTTTACGCCAAGCTCTTGCGTTTTTCTGAACCTGGCCAGAGCACAGGAAGCAAAAATCGTTCAAATATTTTTCAGAATATTGGTAATAAACTAATAGACCTATATCTGGTCGGGTCGTTACATTTTCTAAACATCACCCTAAGTGTATGCTTCCATTTATGAGAAAAATGACCTTTATACACAGGGTGTTGTATATTTGTGTGAGAAAAACAACTCCTTTCCGTGGTAAAGCCTTGAGTGGAGGCTGTATAATGCTGTCGTTTCCTGCCCGTTCGTTGGATGTCGTTCTTTATCTGCTAAATTTGGTTTGTTTTTGATAGACTATGTAAGCATGATCTCTGGATCTATTTTTTTCAATATTAATCTATCAAGACTGAACTTAAATGAAGCTTCTTTATTTTAATTTTATCTATTTATTGAATAAATAGCACAATATATACATATATGTATGTATGTGTGTATAACGATACACAAACACCTAGTATATATTACATTCAAAATGAACGACGTTATATCAAGACAACGTACTTCGTATATAACTTTTTAAATATATTTTTACGCGTGGAGAATCTATTATTAAATTTAAGGTATCGGGCCAACTTTAGGCCGAAAGCTTCCACGTAAAATAAATTTATAAGGTTATTTACTATAACATTCATCCAGAAACAGTCAGATCAACCTAATTAATTGCATGGAAACATTTTAAAATATTGAATATAAAACATAAAATATTTTTTTTTCTTCATTCATAAAACTTAATGTATTAATGAAAGAAAAAGGTATTAAGTACGTCAAAAATATAATTTAAAAAATGAGAAATTTAAGTTCTATATTAAAGATAAAACTTAAAAAGAAACATTTGAAAGGAAATAATATATATATATATATATATATATATATATATATATATATATTACTGCACGATACAGATGAAATTAAGTAGACATCAAGTGAATTCAAGATAGACACACATGTCAAGTGGATATGCAGTCAAACTCTCGAATGCAGAAATATGAAAATAAAAACAAATACAGCAGAAATATTCCCAAAACACCGATAATATCACACTTTATCATAATATATATATATATATATATATATATATATATATATATATATTGTAATAAACTACTTGTGAAGATTAATTAAATGAATCAATTAACAAAAAAATAATTAAAATTTAAATGATAGTTAGCCACACGTTGAAGACGTCAAATATATAATGATTAAAAAGGTGGTCTTAAATCATTGAAATAATTAACAAAATTAATTTAAGATTTAAATTTAAAAAAATTATTATTGTTGATAAATTTACATTGTATAAGATCTATTTTGCACACCGAATTTCATCCAGTTTACAACAAATACTTTAATTTTTCATTTATTAATTTGTGACATGTTTTGAAAATACAGCTCTTACATCATTACGATCAAATACGTCGAATCTCTATATCTCAGGGTCATAAATGGGTATGATAATAAGAACACTCCAATTAAAACATTAACAATTCAATTCATTGAAGTTAAAGGAATACTAAATTAAAATACTAGAAACAAAAAAAAACTAATGAAAAGAAAAACGCGAACGAAATCTGACTATACCATTTAATTATCGTTTACAATTATTAATAATTGTCTTGTACTCACGACAGTACTTCTGGTACCAGTTTGAATTCTTCTTGCTTGAATTTAACACTCACTAAAACAGACAGTTCATTACTAATTTGATTCTATACTTTAGAATTTGAATACGCGTGGTCGTTACCCTCTCGTGTCTCTGCTATCCGGGAATCTGGATTCGTCCCCCTCAGCCGGTTGCCGAATGTAGATTTCGTCAAAGTCTCTCGATGCGACAATTAGTTAAATTTGGGCAGTAAAAACTTCTGCTTCCAAAGTGCGATTTTATGTGTCTCTCCGCCAAACTGCTTACTCGCGTTTTATATAAACTATCATATCTCGCCGTTGGACCTCCTGGATAACACTATTCATGCTTTTATGTTAGCAAATTTTACTGTGTTATTACGTTATGTTACCCGTTCTGTCTCGTATCTCCTTGCAGACTGACTGTTCTCCAAGCGCGCGGTTTTCAGTTACCATTTTTAAACAAAGGAAAAACCCGCCTTGATTGTCGCCTTTACGCATTAGTACCGCTACCAATTTAATTATTAAAAACAATTAATAGCCTGTTTAATTGGTATTACAATTATATTATTCCGAAACTATTCAAGTCAAGAGCAGAAGAAATGTTTTCAATCAAAGCTCAGCTGTACAATGTACAATCTATGAAAGTTGACCGGAGCAGAAATCGAACCCAAGACATCCGGTAATTAAGCGGGTCTAACCACTACGTTATCCACAGTGTAGTTCCTGAGTTCGATCTTTCGATCCAAATCCGTTTATATTTTTATTAGACGACATTCGCTATAATAATTATATAAATTTTACCTCTTGTCTATTTACTAATTGTAATACAGGCGTTACGAAAACGAAACTAAATTACTATGTTTTTCTACTGCGAACTTGTTTAGTAAAATAAACAATATTTGATATATTCATTCGTGGACGATGCAGATGCTTTTTATGATCAGACAAATGTGCACATTGTGTTTAACCAGATTTTGGCAGTACTGCAGTTTAAATTCGAGTGGGGCCAATTATTTTTATTTTGCAAATTTTGAATGCTCTATAATGATATGTTTGTGTTTACCTTGTCATTCGTCTGCCTTGTTAACATCTGTTTGCTCCAATTCTAGAAAACCTGATTTTCAAGTTGCTTCCAGCGATGTATTTCACAATTATGGTAACGAGTATGTTCTACTTTCTATATCACAATTTAATATCATTTTTTTGATCATATCATCATTTTTTGCAGAATACTAATAAAAGTATGTGGACCGATTGGGGGCATGTTTACTAAATGAGGCCAATGTCAGGGCTTCACTTTCACCTAGGAATCGTCCGCGTGTAACGCAGTGTGACGCAACACTTTCTCTGTCGTGAGCTTAGGCAAGTAGGTGAACTTGAGGAGTTGATTCCACTCATCACGACTCAGGAGCAACCTGTTCTGCGAGTTCACTTTCTTGTTACAGAATACGTTTAAGTAGTTTCCTGACTTCTACCAAGCTTCCGTTGGTCCTGTGATTTATTGTCAATCGTACAACTTTTCCGATACAAACATTTCTGTATATCTTAAAAACACTTCATAGTGTTTGAAAATTACGATACGCTGTATACCTTCGGTTAAGTAAAGCTTTCATTACGAAAGTTATGGATTCGAATTATATGATCTTAAATGAGTCAAACTCACTTATCGTCTTTCGTGGAATTTTTAATATTCATTGATGAAGAATGTGCTATTACAAATAATTTCAAAGTTTCCAAGACTCATTGTTTTTAAATATAACAATCATTTGATAGTACAACTTTTGAGGTAAAGAATAATTTGAATCATTTAATTTTACCGAAGATAATTTGAGAAATGCTATTCTGGAGTGGATTTTTTTTTAAAAAAATTACCATTTGAAACTTCGTACGACATGGAGAAATTCTTGCATGTTCCATAACTCAACCTCGTCACGGACCCATATGTTAACATTTCAGAGTAGAAGTCAAATATTAGGTACCGAAATTGCAACAATAGCTTTATATATGTTTACAGGTTGATTCACGAGAACAGCAGTACAACACAATTAATATCCGATAACGGCAATTCAATTTTTTCATAATATTATATTAAATACTGTTATTTATCTGAGTGGAGAATCTACATTTATTTTAAACGCCTTTTGGAAGTTTACATACTTAAAAATTTTTGTTTCACAGTTTAATAACCCCCTTTTCTCTTGAAGCAATAAATATTTTTAACTCATTTAACAGTGGAAATTTTTTATTCCAAGTGAGAAATTGAAATGGAATGGAGCTAAATAAAAACGTTCAGTGAAATTTCGTCATCCAAATAGTGCCTTAAGTAATATTTTGATTAGTGGATAGAAAAGTCGGATTTCGGGACTACTACATGCAAAGAATAGTTATAAATAAAATGTAACTGTCAACCAAGCTGCTGAATAATAAAGGATTGCCCCATAAGGGTGACAGAACCGAAACCCGCGATACATAATAAACAACATTTCTTATATAGACAAATTTAAAAATGAAAAACGTAAATTAAGTCAATTAGAATTTCAAAATGCCGGACGTTTCGCGGTAAATTAGCACCGTTAGAAAAAGACGCTAATCCGCGTCGAAACGTCCCGTATTTTTAAATTCTCATTTGTTTAATTTACGTTTTTCTACTTTAAGTTTGACTGTTTAAATGTTGTTTTTAGCATTATTATTGCCAACAAACGTTAATTTCTTGTTAACAACATTTGTTTATTACGAATTGAAAATCAATCATTGGCATTAGGAAATAACATATTTCAAATGTCAATTTTTTTGCTTTCTTGAAGAGTTTCTGGCCATTCTTTCACACATATTGCGTGGTCAATTTCTAATGGTACTTATGATCTTTTGTTGAACGCTACGGATCGTTCGTGGTTTATTCTCATAACCCCAAAAGTAGAAGAGCAAAAGGGACTGGATCGGACAACCTCGCCATTCCAGCAGATTTTTCCTGCAAATTTGCGTATGACACCGTCCAGTTGGAAGAAAACATTGTTCATGGCAACATTAGTCAGTTGCGGCCACAAATGCTCCATTAGTACTAATTCACGCATTACGATTATACTTTTTTATAATTTTCATTTTAAGCAATGTTGCCAATGAGACCTTTAAATGTTATGAGACTCATTGGTTGACCGTATACCTTGCAACAAACCACAAAGCACATATTATTTTGTTGTAGGAACACTCAATATATTCTTGAATGTTCGGAAATAAATGCAATATTAAATGATACATTTGTGTGAAGGAATTCTGAGCATTCGGTCATCATTCTCGACTATGAGTGGACAACAGAAATAATTGATTTCCACACGTAAAGGTTTTCATTGTCAACGTTGATATTATGCTTAAAAGCACGGCTGTTCTGAGGGAGAAAATAACATTCTTTAGGTCACTGTATTTAGAAGAGTGACGGAATAATAAGTACGAGAAGGAGACAGGAATTTTGGTTCAGTCGTCATCGAGTACGTGGAGCAGCAAGAAAGTCTACAGTAACGTTGTCATGGAGCAGACAGTCTGGTTAGTCAGTTTCTCATCGTTATGATGCATGGGAGCAGAAACAGTTATCATTTATCAGTTGTATATCATCATCATAAAAAGTGAACATTAGATGTGAACATTTTTTCATAGCGCTTGTCACCTTCTGTCGATAAACATGTCCGTGAGTCATTAAGTAAATATTCACACACAGCTTAGGTCATTCTTTGCAATTGCTTAATCTCTAACAAACGAATTAATTGTATGCTTTAATGTGCTTTTTTATATAAATATTGGAGTTTCTCACCCCCAGTGTGTATTTAGTTAGGGTCTTTAATAATGTGTACTAAGTTTTGTTGTAATGTTTTATATAAATAATTATGCTAAGTGTTTCTCACCTCCACAGAGTTTATTCCGGGTCTTTAATAATGTGTACTAAGTTTTGTTGTAATTTTTTCACGCGTTTAAGACCCTATGCGGAACATAGACACCTGCTTTTTTTATTATATACCTTTGAGCTTTCTGAGTAATCTATGTTCCCTTATTTCATAAAATGGTTTTTGGGATTAAGAAGAATTACTTTCGGTATTTTTAAAAATTAGTATGTAACAGAATTTAAATCCCTCCATACTCCGTCATAATAGCCCTTATTTTATACACCAAGAAAGTAAATATTTGTCTTAGCTTACATAAATCAACTTCTATAGTTCAGATTCAATATTATCCATATTCACAACAATATTTCTCTAATATTACTGTAGTGATGCTAAGGGGTTTAAAGTATACCAATGCAATGTTACAAGTTTACAGTAAATTAAGTAAATCGTTTTCAGCGTCAAAGGGGTGTGATAAATTAAACAACGAATGATATTAAAATATAAAAAGAAATCATAATGATAGTGAAGTAACCCACTGGAAGAAAGAAAAATAATACTTCAGCCTTCTCAATTCGTTGTATTAACATCAATTTTCATTATGATAGTACTGAATTTAGTAAATTGGCTTCAACGTCAATTTTAATTCTTCTAGTAGGTGTTGACAGGCTATGTATAGGGTAATCCACATAGTGGCAACACCCCTTTTATAGCATAGGAAAAGGAGTGAAAGGGGGGATGCGGAAGGGTAGAACAAGGTAGTCAAGGGTTAACTCGGCCCCCGGGTTATGGTTTAAGGATCCTACCCGGCAATTCGCCTAAAAGTGATGCAGGGAAAACCCTAGAAAAACCTGCACAGGTAGGTCGGGCATTTGATACTTGTCCCACGCCTTCCGACGGCGGGAGAGGGGTTTTCTGTGCGATCGCAGCTTTCCCCTCGCCGTGCCTTGACCAGTTTAGGAGGCAGCTGGCCGACTATTCCAATAGGAATAGCGAACAACTCTTACCGTATGTTCAAGGTCTGTGACCCCGTAACATACACCTCTCAAAACAGGCCGAGGTGAGTCGGAATGTGGGAACCTTAGTCAAAAAACCAGAGAGATGTAAAGATACCCCCTAATGTAGCCACCTCCAGAGCTCTCTGGGAAGGTTCGCCTGCGAGAGAATTCTCTAACAGGCTTCCTTGTCAATTTTAAATCTTCACATCGCCTATAAATAATTTCACTTCCCTACTCACCTGTTATTTAAAGCACGTGGAGTTAAATTTAATCTGTCGACTGAGAAAAACTTAAACTTTTCGTCCACATATTGTAACTCATAACAAGCTTTCTTAAAACCTACAAAAATGCAAATATGAACATAAAATAAACCGCATTGATGGTAACCGCATTAGTTCGAGACCACAATACATGCGGTTAATAGCGATAATTGCTCCCGTTGTAGTACTTTGTGTTATGGCCTTTGCACTGGTGGCTGGACAGTGAGCAAACGCGCGTGACCGTGGTTGCGGACACGACACGCACTTTCACACTGCGACCTGACGCAACGTCGCGACGCGGCGGCGCGATTGAGATGCGCCACGCACCGTGATTACAGGTGCGCTCGCTCGCTCCTCACTCCTCACTCCTGGCTGGCCGTGCTTCCAACTCGCTGTAATCAGGTCGCAAAGTGGCGCAAACCGGAAACTGCTGCTAACGAACTCTTCTCGCCATTCAGACATACGTGCATATTTAATTAGCCTAAAATAAGAACCTAGACCATTTTAATTACGTTAAGTTGTCCACGATGTCAATAATTGGGCAAAGCTGAATGAAGTGAGTATTAGTTTTATTAGAGTAACAGATTCTGCGAAAATAACCGGTATACAGTTCCAAGGGCAAATGTTTGGGAATATATTTTATCTGCAACCTTGGGCGTTTTATTATCAAACGCGGCGTTTCCCGGGTATTTATTTAAATTATCCCCAAGAAGGAATACATTCCACACTAACCTCTTGGTAAACATTTCATTTAACCAGCATCTATAGCGTCAGTGTTTGGAACATTCACCTGTTTACTTCCTCTCCCCGATCTAACCCATCGGCATCTAACTTCAAATAAACCAGGATGATGACTGGGTAATTCTCCTACTATATAAAATAAAAGTGTTTAAAAAATCACGCCGAATTGAAAGAGTGAAAAATACTTACTAACTTAATAAAGTCTAAATATACTCCTGGTACCCGAACGGGTGTTTCCTTCCCTTCCATTATGAAGTTGAAATCATACACTACAAACTTCTAGAATAACACTATCAAATTCAGTAAACCAGAAAACGTTTTATTCGGCGCTAATAATGACCATTTACGCATATTTTCAGAGGTGGTAGGTGTGTTTTAATCCATCGGCGTTTCTTCCTGAGCTGTAAACAACATATACATAAAGTTTCGCAGAAATTGCTCAACGCGTTTAAGATTGTACGAGGAAATTTATTTCGCCCCCTTACAGCCCCACTCCTAGGGTTTGAACTAAATATTAACCAGCATGGTAAATGAAAGAATTAAACTCAGTGACTTCAATAACCGCAGATTCGACATCAATCTCGGTTGTGTACATCGAAATTTGTTTCGCTCCCTTCCACCCCCACTCCTAGTGGTTGAATTACCTATTAGCCAGTATGGTAAATTCTAGAATTAAACTCAGTAACTTCCATAACCCAAGATTCAACAAAAGTCTCAGTTTTTTACCCATTACGTTTATGTAACCGCCTTTCATCCACATCCTCCCCCACAACCGCACATAAAAATAACACGAAACAACCGAAATTGGTGTCAAATCCAGGGTTATAAATGTCAATCAATTTAATTCTAGGGGCTGATCTACAACGTAACTGACATCGTGAATGTCAGAATTAAAGTAATAAACATTTATAATCCTGCGTTTGACACCGATCTCGGTTGTTTCGTGTTATTATTATGTAACTTACTGGTGATGCGTTCCCAAGCTGTAAGGGGTTGAAATTATACACTAAACATATCTGGAGAGAAACTATTAATCTCATCGACCACGAGAAATAATTATTCGACGCTAAGCATTTTGTGAATTTCATCCCCGTTCACCTCTTGGAAGTATGCTAACGCTTCGAAAGGCCGACGGAAACCTTCGCGGGCGTGCGCACAACAAAAGTTTCATTGTAATTGGAATAATTGTATAGGAACACACAAAGGGCACACATTAATTTTTATAAGATTTGCAGACAATTATTCATATTAAAATATGACTAAAATTATCTCAATTCCACTCGGCGTTATAGGTACGCAGTGAATCGGAGCATTATCCACTGATTGCGATACAAAAATAATTGATTAAAACAAAATCTAAATTAACACCAAGTTATTTAGAGAAATTTATTTATAAGATACTAAATTAGTCGCATTTCGTTATTCAACCGTACATACTTGATAAGTTATTTAACTTTAAACCTCGTGACTTTCTCGTGCAACGAAAGTGCAGGTGCGGCAAATTCAATCAGATTACTCCTTACGGTTGAATAAGGACTCCGACGTCGGTTTAATGATTGACCACTTGAAATTTATTTACTATTTAACTGTTTACTGTTATCTGACTATATTCGTCTCTCTATAACTGGATACATGCGCGCCAATCCTAATCTTCTGATCTCTTTCATGGTCTTTGCAATGGCTCTCACTCCAATTGCAAATTATTTATTGATCTAAGTTTCGGACCATTTCTATAAATAGTAATATTATAATATTATGAAATTTTATAAAGCCAGGAATGCAGGTAAAAAATAAAAAATAAATTAAATTTATTTTTTGAGACTTTAGGAGATATAAACGAATTCCTTTAACAATTAAATTATATACCATTAGCAGTTTTGCGAACAAAGGATGACTTCTTTAAAATTGAGAACCAGTGCGGTAAACGTTGATTTTAGGACTTGTAAATATTTTTTTTGTAATTGTTGGTGCTATTGTTATGGAGACGGGACTCGCTGACGGTTGAGACGGGAAGGAGTTCGGATGTGTCATTTATAGACCTGAAATGACTGCAGTAAACCGGGATCCATGGTACGTTGGACAAGTGGGTATGAAGAAAGCTGTGCGAATCACAATATAATACTGTTCGATTTAAGACGTTTTATTCAAGAAATATTTTTACAAAAATAATTATGACATTAATAATTATGAAAGTAGTCCACTGATTGGACTCTGAAAAGGGAAATAATTATAAACATAGTCCCGTAGTGGGACTCAAGAATACATTTTATTTTACATAAAAAATATATATCTTCAATCCATTTGATGGACTGGCAAGGTACGTAGTTCAAAAAAATTTTCTTGAATCGTAAGTCTCTGGTGCCTCCAACAACAACGGGTCCGGGACCCACCGTTGTTCGGCGTCACAGGATGTTGAAGTGCCAGGCGATCCCGGAATCCCATATCTGCAGGTCCACGTAGTCTGATAGTCCTGAAAAATGAAAGAAAATGCCAAAAGTAGATGTTCAGGACCATCGTTTTTGGAGGCAAATGAGGCATAATGATTGGGCAGGACAGGGATAGTACAATGTCCGCTGGGGGAGGGGGGGGCGGTGTTACAGATGCCCGCTCTCCAGAATCCACGGGCAGGGTTAGTTACGTTAGGGCACAAGCACCGAGCAATAAGGTGTTAATATAAGGATTGGACAAAATAACGGCCAGCTATGTCCATGAAGAAACTTGCCAAGCAGGGGGAATAGGATGACTGCAATTATGGTTCCATGCTCCAGGGAACGGTAGGAGGTGGACGAATTCGTGGGCTGATCCCGGCGGTACTGAAAAACCGGGACAGACCATGAAAGAAGTGGAGCAAGCCACACTAGGGACGCACCCCAACGTCAAAGTGAACTACTTCCGTAAGAGATACGAGGTAAAACCAGTCAGATTTAAATTATTCTAAGATACAGACAACTTTCTCAGTAGACAAAGAAATAATAGAAATGGATGAAGAATTGAGAGAAAAAAAACAAAAAATACTGTGCAGATATAGGCGAAGTAGTAACTGACCTGGGCCCATTAAACAACATGATGGTACTTGGAGAATAAGAGACAATAATAATTAATCTAAATGAACTTATAAAGTACAAAAACATAATCAACCACGTTTAAAATCAATCACGTTTAAACTGGTTAGGTTATGTCTGCCGAAAGAGTGAAGATAGTGTAGTGAAGAAAATATATAGTTGGAGCCCATTAACTACCAGGACTAAAGGAAGACCGAAGACAAGATGGAAAGATGATGTCCAAAAGGATCTAAGATACATGAAGATCACGAATTGGACTCAGAAAGTAAGCAATAGGAATGAATGGAAGGCTGTGGTTGAGAAGGCCAAGACAATTAAACAATAATGTTGTAGCGCCTGCAGAAAAGAAGAAGAAGAAGTAACTAACCTGACATCTTGCATAACAACGCGGTGTTCCGAGTGTCAAAGATTGAAACCAGTCTCCACTAAGAAAACATTGTCATGTTGGAATACTGAACTCACGGTAGTACGAAAGAGGAGGCGGTAACAGAGAACGAAAAATAATGCACGATTGAGACATGAAAGAATCAGTAAGGTAAACGGACTTACAAAGGAATGATACTGAGAGAAAAAAATCAATTCATGAAGACAATTCTGTTCAAACAAAGATAGCTCCCCTCCCATGGAATGCTACATATAAGCTGACATCAGGAAACTAAGAAGCAAGACGATATTATCTACTCTCGAAACAAATAAGAGAATATACACGACAGAAGCTGACGACACAATCATGAAGATACAGATACAGAAAATTTCACACCTGTAAATGAACTAAACATACTTGGAGCACCACAGTGCAGTCAGGCAAAGAACACAAAAACCAATTAACAACCCAAACGATGTGAAATTCACACAGGAGGAAATACTTGATGCATTTGAAAAGGTTGATCCTAAGAAAGCCCCAGGGATCGATGGACTGACTGGCGATATCCTGCAGAAAACATTAAAATGTTTTCCAACTATTCTCAGCGAAATCTACAATAGGTGTTTAAAGCAGGATGTTTCCCCAAGCAATGGAAACGTTCTTGCATACCTATTGTTAAACCTGGAAAGGAAGGCAACACAGATGCATCCAAATACAGGCCGATAAGTCTATAAAACATAGGAGGTAAACTTCTGGAGAAGTTATTGATAAACAGAATATATTATCACGTATTTTGAAACAACGTCCTCAGTGCAATCCAGTTTGGTTTTATACCACAAAAAAAGTACAGTGGATGCAGCGAAGACTCCAAAAAACTACATGAAGTCCCATTTATTAAAAAAGAACTGTGCCATCATCGAAAGTCTGGATGTGAAACGTGCATTCGATGCAGCGTAGTGGCATGATATTCTAGATAATCTGAGAAACCTTCAATGTCCCAGCAACATCTACAACCTCACGAAGGATTATTTTAAAGACAGGACTGCTACGATACACATAAACGCGGTGAAAGCAGAACGAGAGGTTACCAAAGGATGCCGCCAGAGTTATTCCTGTGGCCCTGGATTCTGGAATATCCTGTATAATCCTCTCCTAAATATGCAGTTCTCGACACATACGAAAGTTATTGACTTTGCGGACGACATAGCAGTAACGACCCAGAGGACAACACCAAAGGAAGCAGAAGTTAATGCAAATTCGGACTCGGAAAAAATAGCCCAGTGGGCTAAGGATAACAAACTAATGTTCAACTAGGAAAAAATTCAAGGCCATGCTCATCAATAATAGGAGGAACAATGTCACTCTTTACCTTAACAATAAAAAACCTAGCACAATAAATAAAATATCTAGGAATCCTGTTTAATAATAAATTAACTTTTAACAGCCAAATACGGAATCTCACAGAGACAGTAACTGCTCTCATACAAATGCTAAGTAGATCAGCAAGACTGAATTGGGGCCTGGGATAGAAGGCGCTAAAGAATATCTATAGGGGAGCCTTAATCCCGATTGTGATCTACGGAGCTCCAGTTTGGGAGGAGGCGATTAGGAAACAAAAAATCATCAAGCAACCTCAGAGTGTGCAGAGACTCGTCAATATAAAAATCGCGAAAGCTTAGAGAATACTTTCTTTCGAGTCATCCTGCGTTATGGCTGGAGTTCCTCCAATTGGACTAGCCATTGAAGAAAAAAAGGAAGTGTACAAAAAGAAGGTAGGACTGAAGACAAAAGGTATGCAACACGGACCGCAACCCACACTTGAACGAAGGCCACGCCCGGGGGAGAGAAACAAACTTGAAGAATTCAAACAACGAATAGCAGAATATAAAAGGAAACACGAATTAGTTACAACTCAACAAAAGAACGTGACTACTCAAAATTGGCAATCTGAAAGGGATGAATAAAAAAAAGGAGATCACTGCAGATCATTCATACCTAATGTTACGGAAAGACAAAAAGTTGAAATTCCAATATCAGCCAACTTTATGGCACAGGCCAAGCAAAAAACAAAAGCATATCTTAAAAGGTTTAAAGTAGAAAGAAACGATGTATGCCCCTGCAACTCTGGCAATAAAATCACATAACACTTAACCGCATTATACTGGTAGGCCTAACAAATAAATAAAAATCTAAATTAACTGCAAAAGGAGAAAACTGGCCACCATAAATGTCTGAAAACACTTATGGGAATTCAAGAAATTCATTAACGAAATAAACTTCTAAAGATTACAATAAACATAATAAGGAAACAAAGAAACTTGTAGGTAAATAAATTAAAGTTCACAAATTACCATTCAATAAATAAAGGAAACCCTATAATTGCAGTATTACTATGTAATAGAGCATGTAAAGACCATCGTCCCCCCCCCCCTCAAAAAAAAACACCAACACCTGAAAGCTAGTCCAAAGCAAACTATCTCTACAATGAAACTGTAGTGGACCCAACATTTACTTCAACCCGAAAACAACAAGAAGGGACCAAGTTACCATAACTGGAATCAGAACCGAACAATCGAAACTAACTCATCTCCGCTCAATTACAGATAGACCCCTCCCTCCCTCTTCTTCCGGCGATCAGTGAAATACCCCGATCACCATAGCCCACATCATTGAGTCCTGCATCAAATATGCAAGCGACAAATAACAAATACTGGAAGAACATCCTCAACTCGATTACCCACTCAACTGCATGCCAAGAAAGAATCAGCGAGGTCATGAAATAAACTACTACGTGGAACTAGAAAGCCCCAACAAATGTAACCTCTAATTGCACTTGAACTTATATGTAAATGTATTCTATGTAACTGTCGCTAATGACTCAGCTGTTAATTCGACATAAAACAAAAAAGAATTATAATATATTAACGGCTAATGGGAATAGCTTAGCCTGGTTTACAATAGACAATGGTGTTAGTCCAGTAACTAAACTTGTATTTGTAGACTGAAATAATCATTAACGTTCTTTCTTCATTTAC
This sequence comes from Zhengitettix transpicula, assembly GCA_037074705.1. Classification (NCBI taxonomy): domain Eukaryota; kingdom Metazoa; phylum Arthropoda; class Insecta; order Orthoptera; family Tetrigidae; genus Zhengitettix; species Zhengitettix transpicula. The sequence continues at coordinate 177,472,220 of CM073591.1, read as the reverse complement.
TTACTATATTTTTTCACATTGGAAGAAAGCAGATACTGTTCGAAGCTTTTATTATTTAGTTTATTACTTCTCTTATGAATATTTATGTTAAGACTGCCATTTTATTACAGTTTCACCAGATAATTACAGAAGTCAGTTCATGAAAACTTCAATTAATTGTATTATTACGTAGTTAAATTTTCGTTTTAAACTGTTAAGTAATTATTGGAAATTATGAGATAGCAACTGATCGTCAGCAGTTATCGACCTAGCGTATAAAAGCTTTACCGTTGCATCTAATATTGCTATTAACTGAAAACAAATAAGTTATGTCTGTTAGAACCGGTCCTAAAAATGTCATCAATTTCATCTAACCACAATAATTAATACCTTTGCACCGTTTCATAATGTAAAGGAGCAACTTTCGCTTGGCATTGAAATGATTCATTGGACACGCTCAACTTTCGACTAATTGGTCGCATGATCCGACAAAAGCTGTAATTCCATAGTCGTCTAGATAAAAATTGCCACGCTAATTTATATCAAATGATAATTTTAGTGACGTTAAAAATATCAGTTTTTAATATGCTTCATTTAATTTACTACACGTGTACCATACTCTTTCAAAGAATCAAGTCTTAAATGCAGAATATTTGGGAGTCTGTAGAATTGTACCCACATGACATAACTCTGAAGCTCCTGGTGATTGGCTTCAGAGTCACGATCTGATGAGGATCTATATTTGGTCTTGTGGCCTTAGACTTGTAATGGTTTCCTTTTCCGTCTGACATGCAGACAGTACCGCTGTAGTTTGCAGTTCACTTAATAAATTGATTTATTCCACGTTAACTAGCCCTATAACTGTCTAAATATTGTTGTTAAATAAGATGTATTATAGAAACATTAATATTTTCTTCGTGGTACGTCAGGAAACAGTTTAATTTCACTAGATTTCTTTATATTAACTTTTATTACGCTTAAATTTGTATATTCTTCCGTATGTAAACATATATTTCAGAACTTTTCATGGTAACTTTTTCGCGAATTGTATGTAACATCAAAAATAATTTAATTACACACGATTACAAAAATTCTAAATAAATAACTGCTCATAAATCTAAAATAATCGTAGTTTTCAGTTTGAAATTTCGTACCAGGCATCAACACAAAACGTATAAGGCGTCGTTTATTGGAAGTTCTCTGAATTTTAAAGCTGACTGCTCATAAAATAGCAGTTTGAAGTTGGTATTTACGAAGACATCAATGTTACTAGTTTTTATTGTGAAATAAAAAGTGATTACAAAATTGAATTCGATTACTAGTATACCACATTCATTATCTCTCTTTGTATTGCTGTCTCACAAAACTAAATATTTTTCATTTATTGTCAACGTAAGGATTCGCGAGCAAAATAATAAGTAAGTTTCTCTTAAGGAATATAAAATAACTAGCTGCTTTGTCCGGGTATTTATTACTATATTATATTCGACAGAAATAGGAATTATTTCTGTTAATAGCGTCAAATCACCTCGTCATTAATACAATTCTTCCAAGAAAAAGACATTTCTGGAGTGAACCTTCCGTGACCCGAAAAACAAATTTCAGGCTTGTTTTTCAATACGAAGAAACCCCCACTTCTTAATTCCCCCAAAAATAAATTCTCACAAAACATAGATTATGCAACAATAAAAAAATATTTTTTAAAAAAAGATCCCGGCACTAATGTGGCTTGATGACTGTGATAGATAATGCCAGTTAAAATAAAGGCACGTCGGAATTAGTGGTAAACGAAGAATGAAAACTATTTTAACCTTTCTCTTTCATTTATTATCGCCAAACTGTCAGCAGAAACTCAAAGATCCCGAAAATTATATAATGGCACCACTCGCGGCCATTTTGGATATTTTTTTTAACACCCTCTAAGACACCCGCTATCGGAAGGGCGTGGGACAAGTACCCAATGCCCGACCTACCCGATGCAGGTTTTTCTAGGGTTTTCCCTGCATTTCTTTAGGCGAATGCCGGGTAGGATCCTTAAACCATAGCCCGGGGGCCCTAGTTAACCCTTGGCTATCTTCCTCTACCCTTCCGCATCCCCCCTTTCTAATCCCTTCCTATGCTATTAAAGGGGAGTTGCCCAATGTGGATCACCCTCATGTAGCCTATTGCCCTAAAAAAAAACCGCATCCCCCCTTTCAAATCCCTTCCTATGCTATTAAAGAGGAGTTGCCCTAAGTGGATTACCCTCATGTAGCCTATTGCCCTAAAAAAAAAAACCCTCGGCCTGTTTTTTTAGAAGCCAGCGAGGGCTATTCTCTCGCAGGCAATACCTGCGTGGGATGTTCTCTCGTAGGCAGAACCTTGTAGGAGAGATACGAAGGGCCTACCTTTGGGGATGCCTTTTCCTCTCCGTTTTTGAACTAAGGTTCCCACAAGCCGAGGCACCTCGGCCTGTCCTGAGAGGTGTATGTTCCGGGGTCACAGACCTTGGGCATACGGTAAGAGTTGTCCGCTATTCCCATAGGAATAGTCGACCAGCTGCCTCCTAAACTGGAAGAGGCACGGAGAAGGGAATGCTGCGTCCCCACAGCAAACTCCTCTCCCGCTATCGGAATGGCGTGGAACAAGTACCCAATGCCCGACCTACCTGATGCAGGTTTTTCTAGTCTTTGTCCTGCATTTATTTAGGCGAATGCCGGGTAGGGTCCTTAAAATATAGCCCGGGGGCCCTAGTTAACACTTGGCTACCTTCCTCTACCCTTCCACATCCCCCCTTTCAAATCCCTTCCTATGCTATTAAAGTGGAGTTGTCCAATGTGGATTAGCCTCATGTAGCCTGTTGCCTCATGTAGCCTGTTGCCCTGTTTTGAGAGGTGTATGTTTCGGGGTCTCAAATCTTGGCCATACGGTAAGAGTTGTCCGCTATTCCTATTGGAATAGTCGGTCAGCTACCTCCTAAATTGGTCAAGGCACGGAGAGGGGAAAGCTGCGACACCATAGCTAACCCCTCTCCCGACAGGTACTAAATGCCCGACCTATCTGATGCAGGTTTTTGTAGGGTTTTCCCTGCATCACTTTTAGGTGAATTGCCGGGTAGGATCCTTAAACCATAGCCGGGGGGCTCTAGTTAAGCCTTGGTTACCTTCCTCTGCCTTTCCGCATCCCCCCTTTCAGATCCCTTCCTATGCTATTAAAGGGGAGTTGCCATCAAGTAGATTACCCTCATGTAGCCTGTTACCCTAAAAAAATTGCACTGACGGGTTCAAAATAGACACAATTTTTTCAAGTTTCCGAAAAAAATATTTCACGTTAATATCGTTTGTTTCGTCATTATTTGTAAACATCATCCTCTTAAAAATGCTCCCACCTTAGCGCGTAGGTCCTAATGTGATTTTCCCTACAGCTGCGGTCTCTCCCACATATGTATATATAATGAATTGTGTTCTGATAAAGGTGTAAATATAAACATTTCTTTATTTTTCTTAATATTGATGCATGGAACCAATCTATAATTAACAGTAATTCTGTTTACTCGAATTCATGTAATTTTGAGTAAAGTGTTATCCAGTAAAAGGAGGTTCAGGCGTATGCAGTTCTTCTCGGGTTCATTTTTCCCACTTAAAAATTGGAATTTAGATGGTACATTACGATACACATACAGTATTTCCAACGCTGAAATGTTTCATCCATCTTCGTTTACAGATCTAATAAATTTTTGAATGTTGTATACAATTAGAATATTTGTAACTCAATTAAATATCGTACTTAGGCAAAACAATTAATTATACATATAAGTAATAATAACCAATTTACCCTTATTTTTAAGGGCGTCAAATGTATTTATAATAAGACTAAAATTATATTTCTCATCTTAGGGTTCAATTTTCAATCTAGCATCACTAATACATAACTATTTTTCATCCAGATACCTCATTCAATCTATACTTTATGATTAAATTCACAACAATATCTCTATAACATGATACTATATATATGCGTGAAATGATCATCTGATCTGATGCAAAATTTATTAAATTTGAGACTTTCTCAGGGTACATTGTGGGCGACCAATAAATAGAACTTATGTAAGGATATATACAATTTCAAACTGCATAAAAGAACACGATATCTGGCAGTAATAGTGAAAATGAAGCAATGTTATATACTTTACCCAAACAATTTGACTGCTTGGCCGTTACTAACACCACCAATATTACTATTAACGAGCTATAGACATGTCTCCTTTCGCAACTACGAAAACAGTAGATTACAAAAATAAGCATGAGTCATGTATCTGATCTATTTAACTGACTATTCCCTCAAAAATTTTGCATGCTTTCCTATCACCTGGCTGCTGGATCCAGAACATTCTTGCAGGTTCACGTCCTGCCCCTAGCCAACAATAGTGGTTTTGCCTTCCAATTACACCGCTAATACTTTCGCTTCATTACAGCTTACTTCCAGGGGCCCATAATGGGCAGGCCTCTATAGTAGAGATCTGTGTGCTCCACCATTAAACGAAAATGAATGATAACACAGGATGATGACGTACCACTGCGATCAAAAAGTAAGATGAAATTGTCATTTAAAACTCCCGGGTATTAGGAAGGCAGGTAAAATTTTTTTCCTATGTTGGTAGGACTGTCTATAATATTTGCCAAGCGTCTGTTTGTTAAAAGGTTTAATTATCTCCGAGTTACAAGTTACAAGTGAATTTTTCGATTTTTGCAATGGGTGATTTTGTTGAGCAATGAACTTACATCAAATTTTGTTTCCGGAACAAATATTCTTGTGCGGAAACATTGCGGAAGGCGTTTGGTGATCAAACTATAGCACAAAAAAACGTTTATAAGTGGTAAAACGAGTTCAAAGAGGGCCGAGAACGCGTTGAAGACGAACCGCGCTCTGGACGACCATCAAACTTTACCGACGAGGGCCACGTCCAAAAAATCAATTATTTGGTGCTTGAAAATCGTCGATGGAGAATTAGAGATCTCGCTGATAATATCACTTGGCTCATCCCCAAAACATTTTGAAGAATGTTTTGTGTCTCAAACGCATCAAGTCTCGATTGGAGCCAAAATAGCTCAATTTTTTGGAAAAAAAAAAGCGTCGCGTTGATGTGTGTGAAAGTTTGCTGTCTGACTATCAGGACCACTTGAAATGCATCATTACTAGAGACGAGACTTGGATTTACGCATACGACACTGAAACCACCGACCAATCCAGCTAATATCGTGCAAAAAATGAAGCAAGACTGAAAAGACCACGGCAAAGTCGATCGAAAATCAAGGTCATGTTGACAGTTTTCTTTGATTATCGTGGTGTGGTGCACTATGAATTCCTTCCGCCGGGCCAAACTGTCAACAAAGAATATTATTTGAGCGTTATGCGTCGTTTGCGTGAAGCTATTCGTCTGAAACGGCCGGAATTATGGGCGAACAACTCTTGGTTCCTTCATCACGATAATGCACCATATCATACTGCATTGGTTCTTCACGACTTTTTTGCCAAAAACTCGACTCATATCGTTCCGCAACCACCGTATTCGCCTGATTTGGTTCCGTGCGACTTCTGGCTATTCAGCAAACTCAAAAGGCCATTGCGGGTACGCCGTTTTGACACGATTGAGGAGATAAAAACCGAATCGAAGAAGGTCTTGAAGGCTATACCGGAAAAAGACTATTCCGACTGTTTCGAGGACTGGAAAAGCGTTGGAAAAAGTGCGTTTTATCGGACGGGGATTACTTAGAAGTTTTACTTTGGAAGAATAAATAAAGAATTTATATTTTATAAATAAATTCATCTTACTTTTTGTTCACAGTGGTATGTAATATTAAAAATACTTAGAAGCGGTTTCTTAAAAGGTCATTTTATTCCGCTTTTAATTTCTGGTCCAATGAAAAGTTACTAATGTGAGAAATTTCTAATACTTATGAAAAATATACAGTTTGCTAGATTCATATCATTTGTAGCATTATTAACTAAAAAATCTGTTTTAAAAACAATTTCATGAATGTCTACTTGAACTTTTTTATTGCGAATCAGGCTCTGGAATATTAACAATCTGTAACAATACGCAAGAGTAATTGAAAATTTTCTTGCTGTATGCAGGCTGCTTCCAATAGTAGTGTCATTATGTTATTAAAGCGACATAGCATCAAATGAATTCACGTACTTTTACAAACGAAACGTTATCTTCGAGTTTCTTTTTACTTTGATCCCTTATGTTCTTCACATAAGGCTGCCGACCTGGGCGCCTCTGTGCACAATTAATTAATAATTTTCAATGCAGAAACTATAATCGTCAATGTTAGTTTTGAAAGGTTTGGTCAATAATTATAAAAGTTCCCCATTTAACAAAACAAATTAGTTTCCAGAAATTGAAATACTCATTTAAAAAGAAGTTATTTCCTTAGTTTCAGTCCAAAAGCTTCTCAATCGCCGAATTTACCTATGTTATTTACGTACTTCATGGGTTCTCACTTAAATCTGTGCTGTCTTAAGAGATTAATATAAAATTCTGGAAATTTATTGTTCACGTTATTAAATATATCACTTTACTTGCAGAGTACTGCCGGTCATTATCAGATAAATCATTATTTTCTTATATCAGACGCGAGGTTGTCACGCGCCAATTTATATAAGAGGAAGGGAGGGCTTAACTCTTCGAGCTCTGATGATTTCCTTGAGGTACGGCGTCACTGGAAGGTTTAATAGGTTGCAAGTTCATTTTCCGTCCATGTCTGGCGCCGACCTAAGGTTCTTGGACCCTGCTTGTCTGGCATTGCAAGGACACGTCCGACCCAGTTCACTGTCAAACATCCAGTTTCCTCGCTTTCCAACCTTCAGGGATAATAAATATATTTTTTAAAAAAAGAAATAAATGGTTTGTTACGTGCGGACAGCACGACTCAGTCCTTTGGGACAGAACTGGACATACGGTCAGCATTGTTCAGTTTTATAATCCGTTTTTGCCGAAGCGTCCCTGGACCTCAGACGGACATTGGCCACGACCTACCACTTTCCAAAGGCCATAAAACTGACCTGACCTTCAACAAAAGTCAGTCGGAATAAGATCATTAAAACAAATGCTTAACCGCCGTTTTAATATAAAATAACCGATGTGCTGACATTTCATGCTTATAAACGTTTTAAAAAGTTAATAAATGAGGACGTTTTAAAGTATTACATCAACGTTTTGAACAATAATTAGATTATTTCTCTTCCCACTTGAGATTTTCCAATAATTTTATTCTTATGTTTTCAAAAAATGTTGTCTTCATTTATCTGCAGTTTTAAATGTTAATAGCTCATATATTATATACAGAAATATTTATAAGCGGTTCCCTGAAAGGTAATCTTATTTTATACTAAATTTCTCGTCCAATTTTAAAGCTACTCATGCGAGAAAAGACCAAATAGTTGTCAGGTAGAATAATAACCTATGAATAAGACTTTGTTAGTTTCAATATAATTAGTTGCATTAAGAACTTACAAATAAATGTCATGGATAACTACTTGAAGTGTTTATTACTAAGCAAATTTCTACCTGATAAGTGACTCATTATAATATTAGTCTCATATGTTATTAAAGCAATCTAGCATCAAGAGAATTCCTGTACTTGTGTAAGCATAATGCTATTTTCGTGTGATTACAATATTACCTTTTACCGAGACCACGAATCTATCCTCAATTATACATAAAATTAACTATTTATGTTTCAACGACAAGTAATTTATAATAATGTTGTATAGAAGTAATTACGACAAGAAACCAATGATGCAGTCATACACTTTTGTTTTGAGTTCATAAAAAACATATTTGTGTTATTGCAAACGAATAACACGGCACTGATTCCTGTAATATTCGCGCCAGAAAATTTATAAAATTAGTAAAGTTCAGTGTGTTTAAAATATTACGACATTATATGAACAATAAGTTAAACTTGAAAGAATCATTTAATACTCTTGCAAGAAAATTAATTTCACCTAACTATGCTGTTGGAACAATGATTTAAATTTAAGTTTATTCCAAATAATTTGATTCTTTATTAACGAATTGTTTAATTAGTTGGAACAATTATCCTGAAAAGAATAAATGATTATTGAATATATAAGGAATATTTTTTACGGTGACGATAGTATTTATTTTCAAATTTTACAGTCCGCAGTTTTCGGCCTCTCACCACGCCATATTCATATAGTTATATCTTAAACTTATACTAATGAAAGAAGAAGAAGGTGTAGACAGGCTATGTATAGGGTAATCTACATAGTGGTAACTCCCCTCTTATAGCATAGGAAAAGGAGTGAAAGGGGGGATGCGGAAAGGTAGAGCAAGATAGCCAAGGGTTAACCAGGGCCCCCGGGCTATGGTTTAAGGATCCTACCCGGCAATTCGCCTAAAAGTGATGCAGGGAAAACTCTAGAAAAACCTGCATCAGTTCGGGCATTTGGTACTTGTCCCACACCCTTCCGATGGCGGGAGAGGGGTTTGCTGTGGGGGCGCAGCTTTCCCCTCGCCATGCCTTGACCAGTTTATGAGGCAGATGGCCGATTATTCCAATAGGAATAGCGGACATCTCTTACCGTATGCCCAAAGTCTGCGTTCCCGGAACATACGCCTCTCAAAACAGGCCGAAGTACCTCGGCATGTGGGAACCTTAGTTCAAAAAAAACAGAGAGAAGTTAAGGCATCCCCAAATATAGCCTCCTCCAGAGCTATCTACTTATACTAATATTTAGGTGTTGTTAATATTGAAATTCTATTGTGACTGTAACAGGTTCCTCTTTAATTTACGATATACAGTCAATTCATCTTATAAATTATGTCAAGAGATATGTCAAATTTTTATTCGCATAATTATAAATTTTAAAATAATTGAGCGTTCTTAATTATACCAGAATATTTTTTCTGTCTCTTAAAAGCATAAGTTAACCAATTAAGATTAACATAATTATAATACAAGGAGAAAGAATAACGTACAGCAACGGGGTAAATCAGTAAATCAGAGTCATTTATATCGCTGTTGGAATTTTTAATAACTTCACAGATTTCATCAAAGAGGAAGAAAAAAATTAATATCAAACCAAAAATACACATAAGCATTTTTTATCTAATAAATTGTATTAATGAATAAAGTCTTCTCGGTCTTCTAACTGAGTAAACAATTGTTTTCGCGACGTTTCGATGACGTTCACTGCCGTTGTCTTGTAACTATATCTATTGCAAGAAGACGATTGTTTACTTGGCAAGAAGCCGGAGAAGTCATTATTCATTCACTACACCAATAAAGACTACATTCTTTATTAAATTGTATTAATATTTTAATACGATCCCAGGACTTCAGTGATGCTGACCACCTCACCTCAGTAATCGACAGTGAATTTTAACTGGAGAGAACATTGCCTATGTTTTGCTGCTTCTTATATTATTATGCGGTGTTTACTATAAGGTGCCACGGTGATTTGACCAATGCTATTTAATTTCTGTCTGTCAGAATAATCATCATGTATAATTCACCATTATTTCTCTAATTTGATATGTTTATGCGTTACTTCTGAACTATGTGTTGGATGATTATTACTCTCGGAGTCGAAAGCTACCAAATATAATAATCTATTTTATTTGTTTTATTTACATAAAAATTAACGATCTGGAAATCTACATTCTACGTCAATTCTTCTACTTAATTTATATTTTGCGTTCTTTTTATTAAATTTCTTTTTGAGATTATTTTTGGATATTGTTTATTTATTCTGTAATTACAACAGAATCGACTTTAAAAAATACTCTTTCTAACATTTAATAAATTTTTTTATGAGAATGAAACACGCTTGGTTTGGGACACTTAATTTATTTTTTGTTTATGTGTTGTCAGGATGACGGGAACAGAGGAGCCAGCCTCCTGCGTGCAAGAGTTCTATCATGGAAGCACCATCCTTGTAACTGGAGCTACGGGATTCCTGGGCAAGGCTCTTGTAGAGAAGTTGCTGCGCTCCTGTGGCGATGTCGAGACCATCTACGTGCTGGTGCGCTCAAAGAAAGGCAAGAATGTCCAGCAGCGCCTCGACGACATCTTCGAAGATCCCGTGAGTGATTTACATAATTTTTAGTTCGCGATCTCGTTAGAATACTCATCATATTGAGGTCTTATCTGAAACTTTTTCAACGATCCAAGCGAAAAACGGGCGTGTGGAAACTCATTCATGTCAAAATAATGAAAATTTTAGGACTGCATATACGAAATTTGAGTTTCTGTATCACAGTGAGAACAATAATGGCTAATTATAACAGCAGAAAACAATCGTTCGGTGTTTCATAAGATAAAAAACGTCAGAGAAATGGTATACAAGAGCAATTCGTATAGGTCGTGCCGTACTGACAGGATATGCAGACAGCTGCAAGGTCTTCTTATGACACCCTGTACTTAACAAGTCAGTACTTCAACGAATTAGGTTTTTTCTGACGTACAACTGATCACAGTGTATTTCCTTGCGTCAATGTTTTTCTAAATAGATTTTACACTGCCAAGTTTCCATAACAAAGGTTCGTGTTAAAGTGAGTTCCGGTCTATTCCCACTACAGACTGTCAATTTACAGACTTAATTTTAAGTGATGAAACATCAAAAGAATCATGAACATATCTACCAAATTAACAACCATATATGTAAGATGTCAAAAAATAGGATCTTTGATCTATCCTATGTATTTAGTGTATAATTCAACCCCTTAAAGAACCAATAAGGGAGGGGGTGGAGGGGAGTTACATAAAAATAACGCGACAAAAAGCGAGATTGGTGTCAAATCCAGGGTTATAGATGTCAGTGAGTTTAGTTCTGACGTTCACTGTCAGTTACGTTGCAGTTCATCCTCTAGATGTTGACGTGAGGAGGGATGTAGGTGAAAGGCCGTTACTTAAAGTAATGAGTAAATAACTGAGACTGGTATTGAACCTGGGGTTACGGAAGTCACTGAGTTTAATTGTTACATTTACCATACTGGTTAATGTAGTTCAGCCCCTAGAGTTGTGGGTGGAATGGGTTGAAACAAATTTCCGTTTACAATCTTAAATGCGTAACCCAATTTCTACCAAACTTTTTACACGTGTTCTTACGATCCAAAAACAAACACTATGGGGTTAAGACGTACCTACCGACTGAAGGGTTGGGGTGGATGGGGTGGAATTTAAAAACATACGTAAAACATTCATTAGCGTCGAATAAAACGATTTCGTGGTAGCTAAATTGTAGCTATAGACGTTTGAAGTGTCTACTTCAATTCCATAACGCAAGGGAGGGAAGATAACTTACCGTAGGGTGGCGGTGGAAGGGTTTTACATAAGAATAATACAAATGACCGTGATTAGTGTCGATTTCGGGGTTATAGAAGTCGCATAGATTAATTCTCGCATTAATCATGGTGGTTATGTAATTTTATGTTTCTCATCGAGGAGGTGGACGCGGTTGAAAAAAGGTTACCCGGAGTAGTTTTGACGTTCTTAAGTTACCGGATAATTTTTTTATTTTCTTAGGATACGAGCTATATTTTGGTCTCTACGTAGTTAAAGGTTGTATTTCTTTCCTCCTTTAAGTTACCGGGAGTAGTTTTAGAATTTATTAAATTAGCGAGTATTTTTTATTTTATTTAGTAGGAGAATTCCCAAATACCGTCAATCATCATTCTGATTTTTTTAAGTTAGATGCCGACGGGTTGTAAATGGGTAAATGTTCCAAACACTGGCGCTATTGGTGCTGGTTAAATGTTTACCATTCGTCGATTCCATTCCTACTTCTAGCTAATTTAAATAAATACCTGGGCAACGCCGGCCATTCAGCTAGTTACAATCTAATTATTAGCAGCTACAATTAATAACAATTAGAAGTTAATATGTTGGATAAAGTTTTCTCGGGATTCCAACCGGGTAGCGTCGTTTGATTTCCTCAACGTTTCGATGGCTTGCACCACCATCTTCTTCAGGTGAAGTGCTGTTCACATTAGTATCAAACATCTCGTGCTCCGGTAGCACGGACTGGGCTATATAAACAGCTCTACCTACTTTGAACGGCATTTCACCTGAAGAAGATGGCGGTGCAAGCCATCGAACGTTGTGGAAATTAAACGACGCTACCCGGTTTGAATCACCGGGAAAACCAACGTTCCTTATAGAAGTTAACATGTACATAACTGAAAAAAGGGAACAAGAATTTCCCTGCCCAACAAAACTAAAAGTACTATATAGTAATAATAATAATAAATGTTTAACGTTACTAAGGCTATAATATAATATTTACAGTATTCAAACAAATTAAATTCGCAATTGGTTAAAATACATATATAGAGAATGAACTATCATAAAATATGATTACACATCACACGAGAATAGACATTCAACCTGACAGACGCACACTAGGGTGAAACAAAAACACAAACGACGGATAAGTTACTTCACGAAAATGAACGACGAGGAATCTTCCCTTCCGTAGAAACTCCAGGCCGTGCAGGAAATAAACAAAGAAAAGATCAGAAGAGTCCAACAGAGAGACAATTAACTGAAGACTTTTCTTGGGTCACTCCTTCTTACAAAGACAAATAACTGAAGAACTTCGTGATTTTTCTTGGGTCAGTCTCTACAGATGACTTTATATTATAATATGTTGAAGTTTAAAACTTATATATTTTTTTTGGTACTAAATAGTGCTATTTTATGCACGTGTGACATTCACAAGTCTACGAATTACCTTGCAGAATATCATCGCAATATTTATATTATTTACGCATTAATACCAAATACTGTTTAACATTGTGTTGACTTATTGCCTTGAATATTTTCATTTGTGTGTATTGATATTAATTGTTAAAACTGCTAAGTTACATTGAAGAATTAATTCTAATAAAAACATAAACAACAAATGAGCATTGTATTCGCTACTCAACTTCCTGTGACTTTATTAACTGCATTTAAAGTGTGAATTTATTCAGTCCATTCATTACAGACCTACTTTAAAACTGCAAAGAAGAAATGAATGGGTCTCGCGTGAGTCCGAATAAATAAAGGTCAGTTTCAAAAGGCTACGTTATCATTTCCTGAACACATCACGTTTACAGTTTCAAACTTGGCAGGGCCCAGGGATTATTTTGTTCCGAACTTCTGTTAGTATGGTAATTTTTACCGTGTGAAAAATGATCAATGTAGAAGCTGACGTAATTAGTTCACAATATTTATATCCATCACTTTTTAATGCAAAACTTGATAAATCACGTGTATCAAGCGTAGTTTACATTGCAGCAGGATGACAATCAAATAATTATTAACACAGCTTTGCGTAAAAGTTTACTTAGTAAATAAATTAATTGTTTCCTATAACATATTATACAGGTTATTAAAATAATATAGGCAATTGAATTATTCCCTACAATTACAAAATAAATAATTTTAAGTATTTATTTAAATATTTACGATTGAAGCCATGAAAATTATAAACATTTACTCTACATTCTGAGGTTTGATTCATTTATTCCATCAGTCCTCGAATGAGGGAATAGGATACGTCATTACATAAAATTACAATATAATTATTAGAAGCTACAATTAATAATTAAAGATTGAAGTCTTTCCCGGTGTAATTGTTCGATAAACAGTTCTCGGTATTCACTCGGGTGTAGCATATTTAAGCTCGACGTTTCGACGACTAAAATCTCTGTCGTCATATTCTAGGCGAAGTGCTGGAACCATTTTTTTTACTCCGCTCTTATAGCATAGGAATGGGATTTGAGATGGGGGATGCGGAAGGGTAGAGGAAGGTAGCTAAAAGGGTTAACAGTTAACAGTTGCCGCTATGTGGATTACCCTATACATAACCTGTCTACACCTAAAAAAAAATGGTTCCGGCACTTCGCCTAGAAGATGACGACAGAGATTTTAGTCGTGGAACGTCGCGTTTAAATATGCTACACCCGAGTGAATACCGAGAACTGTTTATCGTAAATTTAATAATAATTACATGTTAACTTGCTCATAACTAAAAATCGTAAACACAAATTTCCTTGTCCAACATAACTAAAATAACTATATAGTAATAAAGATAAAAAGCCGTTAACGTTACTAAGGGAATAGTACAAAATTTACAGTATACATACAAATTACATAATCACTAGGTAAAATAATTATTCAGACATTTAACTTTAACAAATCACAAAATATGGAATTACACTGCAATCGATAATAAACATAAAACATTTCACACGCATACTGGTAAGAATCTCAAACACAAACGACGGACAAGTCACTTCACGGAACTGGACGACGAGGAATCTGCCGTTTCGTAGAAACTCCAGCCCCTACATGAAACAAATAAAGAAAAGAACAGAAAAAACAAAACAAAGAATAAGAAAGTTATGTTGTAAGTAGTTTAAAGAGCAACACATTCAACACTTTTGCAATATAAATACAAATTAATTATTATAGGAACGATCAAGAAACTCCTGTACTGAGTAAAACGCGCCTTTAGTAGAATATTTTTACACCGATTCCCAAAACGCATGTAGTTATTATTTTTCTTTATCTCTGGATGAAGACTATTGTATAAAACTATCCCTGATTGGTGAATACTTCTCTGGTAGAGAGCAAATATCTTAAGAGCTGAGCGATTTCTAGTCTCATAAAGTCTCACAAACATTATCGCGATGTTTGTACCAACAGAAGGTTGTTCCACATCTCAGGCACTTTGGTTTAACCAATGGGTGTAACAATCAATTATGTTTTTAAAAACCTCACAAAGTGTTTCCTAAGACTTAAGAAATTAACGAGGAAGACGATTATGTGACTTCCGTGCCGGAAAAACCGATCACCTTCTGCATTAAAATATTATTTACTTCCATTTTATGCACTTTACGTGTTGTTTTCAGTAAAAGAAAGACGCCTTATAACATGCTATAATCCACCTTTATGTTAATAAAATAACCTTTCATTTCCTTCAGGAGATACTGGTTACATACATCGTAATATAAACTTATATTCCACATTTTATATTTATAACTTCAGTAGTATCTCTGCGATGATATGCTAGTCAGTGTGTTCCTAATTTTATATTTACGGTGGACTTACTATTACCAAATTATCGTATCAAACATTATGAACGAACAATATTAATAAATGGGAATATGATAACGCAATTCATTCCATGCTCGTTAATAGAAAATGTTTAATGCATATTTTCTTACTTATCAAAAACTTTGCATATATGTATTGTAAAGAATTATTTTTGAGGGCTTGGTTTTTACGTTAAATCAAAAAATTATTGACCATTTAAGAATTTGTAATAAGTTTATTACAGTTAAACATGAAAAACTCTTATCTCAGGCACCTGTGGTTTTTACATAGAAGAGATCTGCTGCCCGTACCAAATACGTACTGCTATTCTGTGTTGTGTTGTCTACTGTAGTTCTCGTACCGACGTACTGGCGTCTCCGTATCTCACAGCCGGCAGAACGGGTTAACTGCAGTGATGACTTTAGTCAGGACCACTGCACGGCGTCGACTCAGGGGCTGACCACTGGCAAATGCGTCGGCCTCACGGATTGATTGCTGGCAAGCCGTCGTACTAAATTGTGTGGCTTCGATGAACTCTTTACTAACAAATTGTGGCCCCTTTCTCACGACGATTCTGCTTCGGACTGTATCAGAGACAACAACTTGGAAAAGTTTACAGCAGAACTCATGACATTTGTAGATCGGTGACACTTAAAACGTATACAAGTAACGCAATACGGAGCCTCTCATAATCACATCCACCAGCTGATCCAGCTTCAGAAGCTTATCTCCGTTCCCTCCATTATAGCCTCCCATTCTTTTACTTTTTTCATTATTAGAAAACTTGGCCGAAATGCCAGTTTCACTGATTCTTCCATTGTTACAAGAGTTATAACACGCAGCTGCAGTTCCGTAGTCAATAATGGCCAACAATTCTGTCATGTTGAGGCCAACAATCGAGACAGGACACGATATTTTTTGGATGGAAATATTTATCTCCTCCACCCCACGCACACCTCGTCCAACATTTCACACGAAACATCCGTCCGCCAATGCACGATTTCGAAATCTCCAAACTACAGCAAACACTTCCGAGACAAAGAAAAACTAAACCAAAATACACGCGTTACAGTATACAGGTTATATTACCTGTATCAAGTTGAAATGCGTGATCAACGATTTAGGTGAGATATTCACTGCAAATATATCGTTAGCAAAAGCTCGCCATTACATTACATAACATAAAGTCGCACTTGCGAAGATCGTATTTAAAGATCAAACGACATTTATTGGTACCGCACGTTTATGCCGACTGCTCTCATTATCAGTTGCCAGGAAGTTATTGGCACTGTCAACCATACTTCTAAGCTAATCGCGAGTTTAACGACTATCCACTATATATGCAGTATATTATTTTATTCTAAACGCATACCCGCTCCCAGAGATCATTTAGTTGACGAATTCCAGCTTCGGCGCCACTGAAAATGGAGAATTAATTCATGTCTCTATAACAACGACAATCGTCTTATAAAATTTTAATTACGCGATCCAAACTTGGAGCTAATAAAAAACATTCCAGGACTCGTGAGTAATTGAGTCGAACGTGCGACTCTGAAAACTTCGTATCTCATTTGTCCTGGCTTGGATCAATTGTGACGTCAGTAGTTTATGATTGACACTTAAAATTCAATTTAATTTACAAAAATTCAGATACAATTTTGTACTACCCGCTGAGCCACAAGACGCCTCAATCGTTGAGTGTTGCTACATGATTTACACTCTCACATTTATCCTACTTAAATCTAAACCTGAAATCTGAGAAAACTAAATTTAAAGTTCCGGAATGTCATTATAACAATTTGACACGAGTTTACTCTATACTTACGCATTCCTTGGTGAGGGCGGGCGGTCATTGGAACGTAAAATGTCTCACTATTCCAGAACTTGTCACACGGCAAAACCTATACCGGGAACGCAGGTTCGTGTCCCTGGCACATCTGTTGTAGCTGGCGGGTTTCCTAGACTCTCCAAGCTCGCATCCTAGAGACGCGTCCGACTCGTTCCACTCTCAAAAATTTTGTTTTGAATCGTGCTCGTTTTACCACATTTTGCGGTCTTCAAAAACACGCAACCTCAGGAGGTTATTGCAAATATATATTCTAAAATTCAATTTAAACAATCAATTAAAATTAAAACCAACACGTTGCGGCGCCAAATTATGTAATATTCAATAACATAATTAATAAAAAATGCCACCACGTTGCAGCCAAAAGGAAAATATAATTTATAGGATTTTTCCTTGAATTGAAAAAATTAAAGATAACAAAAAAAAAGTATTTTTATAATTTCTATTTACTTTAATTTTTGTTCATCTTTATGTTTCAAAAGTAATTTCCACAGCTTAAATGATACTCATAACCTTAGAGCCGCTTACTGGTCCTCCGGTAGTGATTTTGCAATTTGCACCAAAAGAGTTACAAAAGAAATACAAATTAAACTTTACAATAACAAACTGTATAAAAGAATGTAAAAAAAATAGAGAAATCTGAAAAATATGGAGAAATCTAACGGTAAATTATATTTACATAAAATTTTACAAAATCAAGTTTCTACATACCAGTTTTATTTAGCGCTGCTCTTGTACCCTGTTGTGTATTTTATTTTAAAGAAAATATTTAATTAACAGGCCATAACAAGGACTACAATATCATTTCACTCTCCAAATTCCGGCGCCTCTGTTCACAAACTTGATGACGTCCTATTTATTTATTTTTAGAACGTTTAAAGTCCCCAAGACAAGCTTCAAAACATTATCGATTGCACTCTAAACCAGACTCGTACTCCATGACGAACACACTCTTTCGCCATGACTAACACTAGACAGCCACTCGAAACCAAGTTAGATTCGCCATGACCACCTTGATCAGACTCAATAAAAACACACTCTGTTTCCGCCAAAGTTATGCGCGTAGTACAACGTTTTTCCGACAATAATCGCGTATGAACATTTTCAGTCTCTGAATTCTTGCGCCAAATAATACTCTTGCCTCAATAAATACGGCGACAATAATATGAAAGAAAAATTATTAAATAAAACTTACATTAAAATTACTTATCTCTACAACATATAAAAAAGAATTAATTAATAGAAAGATAGCCAATTCATACAGAAAAGTGATAATATAAATACCATACAACGTTTCTGGGATCCTTGTTCCTTTTGTCAGGTGCTAAGAAGAGCCTAGAGCGACACAACTGCACTTGTCAGTTGACAAGACTCAAAAGCTTTTGGCTATCTTTCTATTCATTATTTTCAATCAGACGTAAATTTTTCATTTTATAAAAGAATTAAGTCCGTCGAAGCTGTAGATATTTGACGACGCCGACCTTCATAGCACTATTGTTCTACCCTGACGTTATTGCAAGCCAAAATCCTCTTGTCGTAAGTGTCCCAATGATCGGCAAGGTAACATTTTCGATAACAGTATCCAGAAAAATACACACAAAATCTTATATATCTTATATGTATAAATACGATTGAATTTCATTTTAATTTACCCCACGTTGAGGTGCCAAAATGTAATAATCAAGTTTAATAATTGAAATTAAATCCCACGTTGAGGCACAAAATTTAATAATACGATTTAATTAGATTTTAAATGAACATAATTAATATTTGAAATGATAGGATTTTAAATGAAAAATCAGAATTTAAAATATAAAACAAAGTTAATTTATTAAAACAAATTCTTATCACCATTGGCAATTATGTTACAAGTTGATAAAGTGCCACGGCTTAATTTCAGGGCCGACTATCGGGCCTCCAATAAAGAATGTTACGACAAGACAATTAAAAACTTACAAAATATGAAATCTGACGATAAATATTTAGGTTTACAGACAATAAATTTTCTTTTTAGTTTACATTACCATTTTGCTGTTCGAAGGGAGCTCGGCCTCACTCGATTAATGTTAACACTTCACAGACAGGCCATGTTACACTGAATTTAATGTGGTTGTAATTTTCAAACACAACACTTCCTGCTCCTTTCAGTTGATAACGTTGTTTTAAATCTTTGATGCTTGCATAAATATGCCAATGGACAAATACTTCAGATTGAGCGTCGTAATTTAAAAACCCGGGACTTTACTATCTTACGTCTCTGCTGCCCCTTTACATTTGCTTGAATATAGTCAGGTTCGCTTTCCTGGTCTAAGCAATTCTCAATTACAAGTTCTGACAAAACAATCTGCAGCTTTCCAGAAAATACTCTCCGCCGATTCCCAACACACACTCTTTCTGCTCTCTGACTATCCTGTACTGCTACATTCTCCGCCGACTCCCAACACACGCTAAAGTTCCGCGCGTCCAGCCATGCCTTCGCGACAATGCCCATTAGCATGCAAGAATTATAGCCCCCATATTCTTGTACACAATTCTTATATTTACGCCGCCGACAATGAAAATCGAAAAATGTTGTTCATTAAATAATTACATGCTTTTAATTACCAGAATATAAATATCGTTTTTGATTAAAATGAAATATTTTCAATAAAATATCAAAACAAATTTTTAAAAACTATTTCAAACGTGTATCATCGACCTTTATCGTCAGGATTAATTTTGCATTGGGAGATAATGGTAGGCCAAACTTTTGTGAGAATATGAACGGATTTATTGTACAATTTATTTTAGATTGAAATTTTATCTGTAGTTTATCGTCCGCTTTCTGTAAGCCGTCTAGCTGACTTGAATTATTTTCTGTTCAACACTCCAAAATTCTTCCGTTTACACTTTTCTTTCACAATAGTCTCCTTTTTAATTGACGCCACTTAAGTTTTCCATCCAACCGTCACACTATAACTTCTACTTTGACGGCTTTTCACTATGTACAGGCCTAATCTTTCTCTATAGTCCTGCAGACACCTTTAAATTTTAGTTTACGTCCGTTCACAATCTGCTGGCCTGCCAAACAGATGTTTGAAAGAGACCATCATAAATTTTCAGAACCGAACCCTCTCAACTGTCACTCACAGCCCTGCAACCCTTAGATATCGTTTTTTCCAAGTCCTTGATAATTTTATTTAATTTTTCAACAGTGTTTAAGGCATTCAAAATTTTGACTCATTACAATATATATAATTTTTGTATAGAACATGATTGCTGACGATCGCATTACTACATTGGAGTTATTACGATAGAAATATCTTACATGATTTTCTCCAACCGAGGTGCTTAGGTCATTAAAGTGAAACACAACTTTAAAAAACCTGATACTATCTCTGAACGTCTTACCTAATTTGTCCAAGATTAACAAACTGCTCATTTTACAGATGGAAGGTCAGCTTCTCTATAAAGCTTGTGTAATATGAAAATACTCTTTAATATGAAATACCCTATACGAACACATCACGTGTTCTTTTGGAGAGAGGCTATATTGCTGAGTAGCGAAGGACACACACTACAGTTAACAGAAATTGTCGCCCGTGGTAATGAATTCTACTTAACTACGTTGAAAATACATCATTATGTACAGAAGATTCGATAGGAAGAATTAGACAAGAATAGTTTCACCATATGGTCAATGTTTTTTAGTTTTTATATTCCACTTATGTCTGGGTCAGCAACTCTGTTTGGCGTGACCTTTGTTTTAGGCGCTCAGATTAGTGGACTCATGGCCACAACCCTCGCGAGAAGTAATCAAAAAGAGACATTACTTTTAATCAGAGTATAACACCATAAATTATTTTTGTCCTCATTATTCCAGAATACCAATTTCGTGTCGTTTCTGAATTCCATAAACTCCAATACTTGCAACATTCGGATTCAATAAATGTAAAACCTACAAACTAAGGCCAAGAAAAGGTTGCGCCTTCAATTAAGTCGTGAAAAGATGGAAACTTTTCCAACATATTTTATATACCATTTATTTTTGGTTTACTGTCAGTATTGTTTTCGTAAGGCGATACTAAAATAATAGATAATGTTTATTTCCATAATTTGCAACAATACTAAATGGGAAATCGTCAGTCATTTAATAGAAATATAACATAATTAAATTCATTGGAACTTATATTTTAATATAACATGATTAATATTTTACATTATTTTACAGATATTATAAAGATACAATATAGCCTGTATTTTCTTAAAGGTCAGCCATACAGTAGAGCGACTTTTTAACTAGATACTTTTTTAGTTCTACTGCATATAACTTATTCTCTACTTTGTTATATATATTCAAGGAGCTTATTAAATAGTATTGTTCCCTTAATATATGGTTCGTTGTCTGTGCCTCTTTTATTTGTCCTGATTCAAAAATAATTTATCTTTCCTCGGGTAGTGATACCAGTTACTTCCTTTTGTCTGCATACTTTATTTTCTTTTTTTTTCGCCAACATTATTACTTTGTATACATATAGAGCATATACAGTCAGTATTGAATTTTATACATAGGCTTTCTTACAGAGATTCTGCCCTTTTTAGTCCCATAATGTATCTAATAACTCTTTTGTGTATTAGAAGCAAACGTTTCATGTTGTTTTTTTCTGAAGTAGCGACCCAAATTTCAATGTCATCGTTGATGTGGGGAAATACTAAGCCGTAGCATATGTTTAATAGGTATGAGAGACTAAAAAATGCAGGTTATCTTTTTAAAGCATGCGTGTTTCTATTTATCTTTTTGCGTACGGGTCATTCCATGCCAAGTGAACAATTTTACAAATAAAATTTTTAGTCACCGTCTCCAATCTTTCTGAAATTTTGCGTAGGGACAGATATGTGTCTGATACAACGCTGTGTATAATTTCACCTTCATAAGTAGTATAGCTGGAGTTCTGGGATCTCCTTTTTTATATTTTTAGGGCAACAAGCTACTTGAGGGTAATCCACGTTGGGCAACTCCCCTTTAATAGCATAGGAAGGGATTTGAAAGGGGGGATGCGGAAGGGTAGAGGAAGGTAGCCAAGGGTTAACTAGGGCCCCCGGTCTATATGTTAAGGATCCTACCCGGCATTCGCCTAAAAGTAATGCAGGGAAAACCCTAGAAAAACCTGCATCAGGTAGGTCGGGCATTGGGTACTTGTCCCACGCCCTTCCGATAGCGGGAGAGGAGTTTGCTGTGGGGACGCAGCATTCCCTTCTCCGTGCCTCGACCAGTTTAGGAGGCAGCTGGCCGACTATTCCAATGGGAATACCCAGCATAAAAGACATTGAGAGTGACATTATGAATGTGAGTGACACAGTTAACTAGTTACTTGGTGCCAATATAGGCCCTTATCGCATATTTCGTATTTTGAAAATACCACCCCATTAGGGGTGATACAATTATTTTAAATCCTCGGGGTTAGTTCCTGAATCATAAGTAATACGTGTACCAAGGTTGTTTTAAATTGTTCCGCTCAGTAATGAATAAATTAATTTACAATATTCATGTATCATAATGTATAATAAGAATTAATAGAAAAGAATTAATAGACAAACTGGAGGAACTAATTGGAAGAACGAGCACAATGATCCTGATATCAAATATACTGGCAGAAAACCATATACAGGCGTATCAGACTGGCTTCATTGACGAACGGTGTCCTCCAAGGCGACCCACTCAGTCCTATCCTGTTTAACGTTCTCACGAATGATGTCACGAAAGGAATGGCAGGAACAAGCACGTACATATACGCTGATGACAGCGACAGATATCGACAAACTGCAAGTATCGCTAAACACACTAAGTGAATGGGCGGAGAGAAATGACATACAGATAATGAAGAGAAGACTTCGCCTAGAAGATGACGACAGAGCTTTTAGTCGTCGAAACGTTGCGTTCTACAATTATGCAAAACCCGGTAGAACTCCGAGAACAATATATAGAAGATGGAGTTGGTCGTGTTCAGGAAATTAGGAAGACTCACTGAAGCAGAGAACGTCAAATGCAATGGTAAACTACTCAAGAGGGCTGACAACTTTATCATCAGAATCCAAACAACGGGAAGGAGTTTCAGATTGCATATAAGATCTAGAGCAGCGGCGGCCACTAGAGCTATGAATGAAATCAGAAACATTACACAACTATCGATCAGCACAGCGATGGACCTATTTAGGCTAAGATACTACCTGTTCTGACGTATGGCCTAGAATTAGTAGGAGAATACCTCACGTACAGACAACTGGAAGAACTGGAGCGAGTCAAGGCTAGATACCTGAAAAGAATTTTAGGAGTTCCGCAGAATTCAAGATCGAGGCTAGTGTACGAGCTTACCAGGGAGACCTTCCTAATAGAGGATTTAAGATGCGAGCTCATACTAGCAGCTGGTTCCAGCTTCAGACAGCTTTTACAGAACCTGTATGAGAGGGCTATTCTCTCGCAGGCAATACCTGCGATGGATGTTCTCTCGCAGGCAGAACCTTGTAGGAGAGATACGAAGGGGCTACCTTTGGTGATGCATTTTCCTCTCCGTTTTTGAACTAAGGTTCCCACAAACCGAGGCACCTCGGCCTGTTCTGAGAGGTGTATGTTCCGGGATCACAGACCTTGGGCATACGGTAAGAGTTGTCCGCTATTCCCATTGGAATAGTCGGCCAGCTGCCTCCTAAACTGGTCGAGGTACGGAGAAGGGAATGCTGCGTCCCCACAGCAAACTCCTCTCCCGCTATCGGAAGGGCGTGGGACAAGTACCCAATGCCCGACCTACCTGAAGCAGGCTTTTCTAGGGGTTTCCCTGAATTTCTTTAGGCGAATGCCGGGTAGGATCATTAAAATATAGACGGGGGCCGTAGTTAAAAGAAAAAGGAAAAGGAACATACCGGAGGACTTCTATGCAACATCTGCTATGCAGGACAGGACATGGATAGAAGCTAACCATGAACTACGACACACGAAGACGAGACTGGCGATCAATGGCTTTTACCATAAAGTGTGCTGCAACAAAGTATTTAATGAACCAAATGACGAGTGTGTGTGTGAGTTGTGTTTGGAAGTCTGTGATAGATATCATATTGTAAAATGTAGGAATAGACACATATCTATCGTAGCTTACAGCAAGGAAAGTTTGTAATGTAATGCACGGCATTGCGCTTCCAATATATTATTATGATAATGTATAATAAGATAACTAAGATATTAAGTGTTCTACAATATTAATTTTATGCTTTATTTCGTAAAAACTCACATTTCGAGAAAATGACCAGTAGGGCAAACGTCAATCTGGATATTGTTGTCGAGAAAACGTGCATCGGGCAACGGCTGGATCCCAGCTCATAGTTATTCTTCATATAACCTCGAAACGTAAATCATTCAGTCTTGATATTGGATTTTTCTTTAGAATCATTAAAGGAAAATTTGTTCATAATAATTTGAGATGAAGATTTCTATATATCATGGAAGTTATTATAAAAAACACCCAAATTTTTGAATACGTAATTTCTTATAAATAATGCACAAATTTTCTTGCTCTTCTCGATATTTCTCATATAATAATTCATCACATTCTAAATTAATTATATCTTATAGTATATCAGCAGGAACGTCATCTGCATAAACAGAAAATGACTTTCGGATAATAGATAAGATATTATCGATTTTCTTGAAGCTATAGAATGGCTCTCGAAATCTGCAATTAGTGCAAGGATATTTTAATTAAATTGTTGAACCTTTACTCTTGAAATATTGAAGATAAAGTCTCTAACGTTGGAAAATGTTAAAATTTGAATTTCCTAGAAAAAAAAAGACTAAGCTTCATTTGAAAAGATTTAAACCATTTTATTAAATCATGAGGATATAAATTTCTTCTTGTAAACATTCTTTAAATTAGTTGAGGATATCCAAAGTAAATGCTTAATCACAAATCCAAATTGGTGCTGATAATGCAAGAAAATTCTCATTTTCGTTTAAGTGTTAAAAACATTTTTATTTTCTTTTGAAGATCCCATACTAGTCTTAAAACTTTTGTCTTAATTAACCAATGGATTTTATTGTGATAAGGAACATCTACATAACTGGTATTAGTTCTTCAAGCAGTCCAATAAATAGCCTGTTTTTTAATCCTCGTAACCGAGAAAATAGACTAATTTCAATACTACGTTTGTAACATGATCGATTTTTAATTTTTTTTGCATAATGCGCATTAATAAAAATGCAGTGTATGGGTATAATTTTGTGATTTGGTTCATTTTAAAAAAATTGGTCTTCAATTCGTGTTATGAGACCAGTATTTTTTCCAATCAAATTTGGTGAAGCCTGTTTTTTAATCCTCGTAACCGAGAAAATAGACTAATTTCACAACTACGTTTGTAACATGATCGATTTTTAATTTTTTTTTGCATAATGCGCATTAATAAAAATGCAGTGTATGGGTATAATTTTGTGATTTGGTTCATTTTAAAAAAATTGGTCTTCAATTCGTGTTATGAGACCAGTATTTTTTCCAATCAAATTTGGTGATCCATCTGTTATTGCATTCACCAAATTTTTGCAGTCAATATTGTATTAAAATTTTTCATCGTTTTTGAAAGGATCTTCTCCCTTTGTTCCGAAATTTGAAAATCTTAAGTGAGCGCTCTGATAAAAATTAATAATATTTTACATCACAACTTTCGCTAGGAGCTATTTCATATATATGGATCGATATTAAGTTATTCTCAACTGATCATTTAAATTAACATTCATATTTTCTGTTCTTCGGGCAATAGTTGGCCGAGACACGCTTATATTTTCAATTTTATGTATAGCTTTTGGACACATTACATCACAGACATCCCACATGCACATTTTTACAAATTATCCTTCGGAAAAAAGTTTTCCACATTAAACAATCCGTTTTGCTTCTATAAAACTTGCATCTGTAGCAGATTCTTGTAATTGTTTTTTCGGTGTAAATACATTTTGCTTCCGAGATCTGCGGATAGTTTTTCTTGGGCTTTCTTTCATTTAAATTATGTTCGTATTTGCATGTCTCCTTTCAAAATGACTTCTGTAGTCGTATTCTTTTAAAACAGCTGCACTCTAATTGCACATAAGACAAAAACCGCCTTATTATTGTGCATAGTAAAAAAAATATTTTCACTTCCATTCATCATTAAATATACTGAATTCATTTAAATATAATTACATACCGTATTAATGTCCAAACTGTATCGCAATAAATCGAAACAATATTTCATAAGTAGAATGAGATTGAATGGGTTATACTACAAATATAAAAATTATTTCATTCTACAAACAACCTGTACATGTTTTCGGTTATCAATTGCAACTATAATCTATTTCGGCGATAAAATTATCGTCGCAGCTCAAATAAAATGGAAGACTTACAAACACAGCGATTTTTAACTAGGCGATAAAATTATCATCGCCGCTCAAATGAAATTGGAAGACTTACACAGTCAGCGACTATTATCGTGGCATTAAATTTTCCGACGTTCGATTCTCAGTTGAGACTGCTGTGAACAGTGTAGTTCGAAATGAAAACAGAGCATATTCTAGCATACTGTTATTTTGCCGTCGACTGAAAGGGTGAAGAAAAAATTGACTAATTTGGGTTCATTCAATGGTTTTTACGGCGACAGCGATAAATTTATCCAGGATAAAAATCGCCGCTTATGTAAAGGGCGTATAAAAAAGGTAAACGATATACTTTTATGATAGTTTGGGGACAATATTTATTGAAAGTTATTTCAATTACATGGTTTATAATGATATCGGCTTCGGCACAAGCAGAAAATTAATGTATACTCAAAATAACCCCTTTTTCTTTTAAGTAAATAGATTAAACCCATTTCCAACTATACACCAATTATCTATCAGGAAAATCCTATTTAGCTGATGTAAGTGTTTTAGAACTTCTTCATACACTTTAAATTTTTTTATGTTACAGTGTATATCACGATTTTAATATATTTACGAGATCGATAAACATTAAATTCTTCAAGAAAGTACCTGTGCACTTTTCATTGTCATTGTCTTGATTTATTTTTTGTGATGTTATTATACAATCACGACTATTATTACATTCAGCGTTTACTCATATCTACTTCGCTTGCCTGTTATTTAACGCAAGGTACCCGTAAGTCTTAACGAAACTCAAGTACCGATTTATAATCTAACTCATAAAATATACAACAAATTGGCCAAGAACAGTCAGAATAAATTAATTCTATGAATCGTAACAATAAAAAGTTTCAGCGGAATTCAAGCAAAACACGACGGTCAATCCCTATATTTGGAACATATTCAGGTGTTAAATCTAAAAAAATTAGTGAAATTCTAATTACATGATTAATATTTGAACAATAATAAGTTAAGTGTGAAAATATGTAACTTACATTCGCATAATGTAAATTTAATCGATATAGATCAGTTTTTAACGCATGTTAATGTCAGTAAAGAAACTCGTTCTCGAGACACAAGAAAACCCAATTGTAGGACAAGTTATGCAAAGCAGGTATTTTTATTGCTGCTGTAGTGGGCTTCCATTCTCACTGTTTCGTAGAATTAGGAACCCGACCTTCATTAAAAATCTGGAATGCTTTACCTGTGAGTCGTAAACTTTTCTCAAACGAAGTGTTCTAATGAACGAGGAAACGGTGAGAAATTTCTTGAGGTCACGTAATATTAGTGGTTTATGACTGACCTTTGCTGTTATGGTGTCAATGTCTAGTTACAAGGTAAATAACTTCGCTGAAAATTCGACTTGTTGCAGAATGTGCATTGCAAATGTGAATTTCCGGAGTTATTTCAACACTGAAAATAATTACAAGGAAGTTATTTGCGGCTAGGGATCAGTAAGTTCCATTACAGCGAAACCTCTATCATCCAAGTTTATTTCTTAAATATTAGCTTCTGCTACCTAGCTTACTTTCGGCTTTAATATTTATTCTAGTTTTAAAACTTGTTTAAAACTCTCGAACGAATTAGTTATTGCGAGGATCCAGTGTAAATTTTTACTTAATTGTAGAAAATGCGATGTTTTAGCAGCTCATTTACAACATTTATCCAATAAATTTTAACAGTATTTCTTTCTTTAATTCGAAACTTTCTTATAAATACAATAACAAAATTAATTTTTTACAGTTTATGTACCCTAAACTTGGAAATCACACATTTGGTCCTTAACCAAACAACTCGTTTTTCATAGGAATTGTATAACGAGAATGGTGCACACCAACATCTACAACGAATTTTTCTCTCGTTTAATCAGAGATCATTTTCGCCTCAGGGCAGCAAAAATTAAGAAGTTTGATTTCTTATTTCACAAAACGTTTCCCAATTTCTCCACACACGACAATTACAAAGACAACTGGTTCAAAAACCTCAGTAACCACACTATTCCTAAGGAAGCTATTGACGTAGTATCATTTGGAAACAAATTTAGTCTACCCACCACATCCATCAACAAGTTTCAATCCATTCCTCTCTTAAAAAAACATAAAAACTAATATATATTTATTCCCAACACAATAAAATCAGGAATCACATCACTCAAACTCTTCATGAAAACTCAAAATATCAAACCACAAAACACATTCCCCGTTTTCATAGCAGTCTCATAAAAAACGTCCATAGAACCAAACAAGTCTCACCCCAACATACTCTTTGCACACGCTAGCAAAGCTTCTGTCACTCTTGACCGTAATGAATACACAAACACTGTTAACCAATTTTTTTTCTAACACTAACTCTTATAAAACATACAAACCCCCCTGCATCAATACAGTTATTGACAAATTAAAAACTATTCTCAAGAGGTGGAAACAAACAGATTTTATTGAACCATCCATATTTTATTCATCACCCCAGCCAACATTTCCAGAGCTGATGCCCTTCCTAAAATATACAAACCTGACCTATCTTTTAGAATTATTATTGCTTCTACTGGCAGTCCCTTGCAGAACATTTCCTCATACATTCATAATATGTTATCTAAGGTCCTCAATGAAGAAAAACATTATTCTGTTAAAAATTCTTACCAATTTATTGATAAAATCAAGCATCTCACCGTTCCTCATGACTACTCTTTAATTTCTATTGACGTTGCTTCCTTATTCAACTCTATTCCCAATGATTTAATCATTAACAGTCTCTAAAACAGATGGCGCATTTTCAGTCAATATACTAAAATTCCACTTCATGAAATTTTATGCATTATAAATATAATCATCAATTCCACGTATTTCAAGTTTAATCAGGTTCACTATCATCAAGGTTGTCCCATGGGGATCCCCCTGAGTCCTTTTTTTTCTGAGATAGTCATGAGAGATTTAGAAAATTCTTGCCTTACTCTACTTCCTGTCCAACCTCTTTGCTACATCAGATGTGTAGATGACATTTTTTGTATTGTTAATACCTCTCAAATCAACCTTATGGTCAATACTTTCAATAATCATCATGCCAACTTACTATTCACCCATGAACTTGAATTTAACCGTTCACCTAATTTTCTTGATGTCACCGTATCCATTCACAATACTTACATTCTCATCAATTGGTTCAGAAAACCTACATACTCTGGACGTGTTCTCAATTATCTTTCTGATCATCCTCCAAATCAAAAGAGAGCTATGGTATACAATCTTGTAGACAGAGCTATATTACTTTCTAACTCCAAGTTCCACCAACACAACTTAAATATTGTCCGAAACATTTTAATCTCCAATCAGTACCCTTTAAATTTTATTATTAAACACATAAACAGAAGATTGAACAAAATCCAATATTCTTTCACTCGTCGCCAAACACCTCAAGCCAAATTTTTTCTCGTACTCTTTCCCTCTTTATTAAAATCACAAGGACCCACTTGACACCTACAGCAAACATTGTGTTGTTTACAAAATCTCTTGTTCTAATTGTAATTCCTGCTACATAGGGCAAACAAAACGTTCCCATACTACACATATCAAGGAACATATATCTAATATCAAACTTCCCATTGATAAACAATCTGTAGTATACAAACATATCATTTGATTGGCAAAATGTTAAGATTTTAGACATTGACACCAGGTACAATTCCAGATTCATTTCAGAGATGCTTCACATTAAATAAAACATCACAGCTATTAATGTTCAAACAGACACTATGAAGCTCAATAGTTGTTATGATCCTTTATTATTACGCTAAACCTTTGGTTTTCCCATTGTTGTTGCTCCCCGATTGTTACGCTAACCCTTCGGCTCTCCCATTGTCGTTGCGTTTTCGTTGCTTTTGAGTTTTGTCTACTAGCAAGTGCTAGGCTCTTTTTCACACCTGAGGAAATGGAAAGGATCCCAGAAACGTTGTGTTGTATTTATATTATCACTTTTTTGTCTGAATTGGCTATCTTTCTTATTAATTATGTCATTCATCATTCAACAGTTTAAGTCATCTTCCCTCTCTTATTATTTCCTCTGTAAGCTACTCAATAATGGACGCTGTTGAGTCGTCTTTGAAGCTGATAATGAGGAAAAATTTTGTTTAATTTTTAAATACTTGGCAGGACTTGTATTACTGGTCATTTGGAAGCATTGAGGTCAGCGTGGGCTTGGCGACGGCACTTGGGGCGGAGTTGTTAAGAACTATTGTTTAGGCTCTGCAAATTTAAGATTAGAAACTACATAACTAATGACTCCACCTGCTAGTAACAAGGATAGTTGGTCCTCTGGCCTGATGCTACGAGTATTGTAGGCCCATCATAGACAGGTACCACGCTTACTAGTTGTCTGCCTATCATAACAAAATTTTTTAAAAAATATCATTTCTAGTCGCATCAATGTCTATGGTCATTAGCGACTCTCACTTTGTCGAGGAACTAATAGTTCTCGATATGAAAACACACGACACGACATCAACGCCCTCCACAGGATTCGAACCCGAAGTTCGTGCCGTGTTTGTGAGACATACTTTTCATTTCGATGACCTGGGTCCTCTTCAAAGACGTGCTCATCTGAAAAAATTGTTGACCAACGTTCTAGATGAATGTCCGGAACTTTTATAATTAGTTTCTTAGACTTAAATTTAGTATGATAGTAGTATGAGAGTGCGAATATAATATCAACAATCAACCATTGAGGAGTCTTGCTTTCTAGCGGGCATTACAAGATTGTAATTTAATGATTGTAAATCAAATCGTATTTTAAATGTTAAACTTTTGGCGTTATTAACGAATTCCCCCTCAATTGATCAAAGCCAGGACTTCTGAGATATAATTTTCAGAGTCTCGTACTCGACTCAAGTACTCATGAGTTCTAGAAAGTTGTTATCATCTCACTGTTCGGATCGCATAACTTAAATTTCATAAGTCTATTGCCGTTTCAAAGATAAAGAAATTAATTCTACTATTGCAGAGCGCCCGGACCGGAATTTGTTTACTAAAAGATCCGAGGTGGACGGTAACCTATTTCATAACAATGTTAGCTTCATTTGTATAGATTATTTTGCAGTTACAGCTTATACTGTAGTTGAATATATTAATCGAATCAAAATATCAGGACTGCACATATTTTTGAAACTACTCACTTTTGCTTCTGACATTTTATTTACTACTGCAGTCAAGTGGCTGTGATTTGTTTCTGTTCAAAACAACTACCCTGTACGTGTTTGCGTTTCAGGTTATGAATCTCGTGAACAGCGAGTATCCGAAGAAGCGCCTCCGCGTGAGCGTCGTGGCTGGAGACGTGTCCTTGCCAGGACTAGGTCTGAGCGACGCAGACAGGACGCGCCTCAAGGAGGAAGTGTCCATCGTCTTCCACGTGGCCGCCACGGTGCGCTTCGACGAACCTCTACCACTGGCCACGGCCATCAACGTGCGTGGCACTCAGGAAATACTTCGGCTCGCCAAGGAGATGCAGCACCTCAAAGCAAGTAACGATACATCAAAATCGCTACGAGTTACAAGAAATAATCAATATTTATAAAATGGTCGAACTTAAGTGGAAAATAAAGAATAGCAATGCTCAGGGATCGATTTTTGTTAATTAGTCTGTACAAATATTACTTAACTGAATAATTAGCTTCAATTTCATGCAGATAACATTAACTTTAATGTCGTAATCTATCTATACGCGTGTGTGTATGTTTCGCGTGTATTCTGAAAATCCTGGAGCAATTTAAACCAAACTTGGTACAGTTATGACTTACAGTCTTGGTAAAAAAAAACCCTGAGGGAACAATGCACCTTCGCAAACAGACAAGATATTACCGATGTAGTCTAATTTCGACCCCTAACCGAATTGAATTCGTAGGTTTTGCAAGTCAGTAAGCTGATCTGTAATATTCCCCATGCCGTGTAAGTTTCAGTTTAGTTTAATAGAACTCCGTAAAACCTTTTAGAAGGCAGTGTGTAAATGAGGTGCAGTGCAATGTCATTGAAGCACTATCTTAGTGAGCAAAGAGGAGGGTGAAACAGTTCTTATCCATCGGGTATCAATTACTCCGAAGGGTCTTTCATTTATCTTGTATTATCGATCACAATTGGCAATTTGCAGTAGTATTATTTTCGTTTTTCAGACTTTATTTTAAATTTCCATTTTTCTTTTGGACGGTAGGTGATTTTCAGAATTTATTTATTCATGCTTTTGTAGTTGAAACTCAAAGCATAGTTTATTTTTATGATGGGAGCGTAGCTCATCCCTTCAGAGAGCTCTGGAGGTGGATACTTTCTACTCTCTCTGGTTTTTTGAACTAAGGTTTCCACAAGCCGAGGCACCTCGGCCTGTTTTGAGAGGTGAATGTTCCTGGACATACGGTAAGAATAGTTCGCTGTCCCTATTGGAACTGTCGGCAAGCCGTTTCCTTAACTCGTCGATGAATGGAGAAGTGAATTCTGCCTCGCCGCAGCGAATCCCACTCCCGCCATCGGAATGGCGTGGGACAAGTACCAAGAGGCCACATTGTACAAAGTTTGCCCTTGCATCACTTTTAGACGAATGCCAGTTAGGATCCTTAAACCATAGTTGGGCACCATAGTTAACCCTTGGCTGCCTTCCTCTACCCTTCCGCATCCCCCATTTCAAATCCCTTCCCATGCTATTAAAGGGGAGTTTCCACCAGGAGGATTACCCTCATGCCTTTAATTTAAAATAATAATAATAATAATATGAAAATAGTTTAACATATTGAAAATATAATTACATAAAAAATTAGCCAAATAACAGACAAAGATAAGTACTAAATAGCTTTTGACTTAGGCTCCTGCTTTGTGCGGTGAGTTGTTCTTACGGTTCTTTCGTTACTTGAATCACCTGACGAAAGTAACGAGGGTTGCAAAAATCTATTTTTTGTCAGTTGTTATGCTATTTATTTATCTAATTATTTTCATTTCAACAAAGACTATACCATTTCAATAATGAAAATAGGGTAATTAATATTTATTTAATTAAGGCACTAGTGAAACGCTTTTGTCTAATGCAATGTTTTCTGCATAACATTATAGTAGTGTGAATAATTATTTTGCTGGTGCTTTAGGCTTTTGTCCACGTTTCCACTGCGTACTCTCAGTGCGTCCTCTCGGAAATAGAGGAACGCTTCTACGACGCGCCACTTTCGCCAAAGAAACTTCTGGCACTGACGGAGTCGACGCAGACCCCAAAAGAAAACATCGAAAGAATCACTAAACTGTAAGTAATTTGAATCTCTATGACTACACGAAATCTGATTATATATATATATATATATATATATATATATATATATATATATATTGTAATGATTTGGCTTTTATTACTTAATATTAAAAAAAATAAACTTTATTACATTGAAACTACAAAAAATACAAAAATACATTAAAAAATATTGTTGGGCGCCAGCAGATATACATTGGTCTGCATAAAATTAAAATTAGCTCCGGCTTGATTAAAAAGTTCTCCTTCTCAACCGGGATATGTGGGCGGTTTGGTGGCTATTCAAAAGCAGAGTCCATTTCCGCACTGTGTAAAAGAATTCCACTTTTGAATGTACTTTACATATATTGTGATGCTTACTTTACTTGTGGCTTCAGCACACGATCTCCTTCTTCGGCCTCCCCGCGATGGTGGTTCCTCAAAACCTCTGCGTCTCCGTCTCCCTGCGTCTCCCTGTCTGCCTGCGTCTCTTCTTGCGTCTCTCTGTCTCTCCGTCTCCCTGCTTTTCCCTGCGTCTCCGTCCCCGTCTGCCGTCTGCTTGCGTCTCTCAGGTTCGGAGTATTTATTCGAACTCCACCCCCCCCCCCCCAAATGATGAAAGAAAAAGGGACGCGAACCCGCGATTTCTTTTGGCCTTCTCAGGCAGAAACACGTGCACGCCTAATGTATTCATACTCAGGCCCGCGATGGACACAAGGGCGGCCACTTAAGGTCGTTATTCACTACAATATATATATATATATATATATTTCTGTACCAGATAAAATTAAAAATAAAATTAATTCAGGAACAGAAGTTCTTTCCATGGAAGCAATGTAATATAGATTAGGTTAGGGGTTGCTAAACTTACAAATACCTTCGTATTTAGAAAGTGCTTGGCAAGCTGCAATTAACAAGTTTTTGTTTTATAATATATTACAAACCGTCTTTAATTAAATTTATTTTTAAACTTTTTATAATCTTTTGACTCTTGCAACTTACTTAAATCTTTACATTCTAGAAATTCCAAAATTAATTTCACTTGACAACTGCACAAACAAGTACGCAAGGGCTACATTATTATCTATTTAATAAAAAAGCGTGTATGTTTGTATGTATGTATGCATTTAGGTTAATTTCTATTTCTATACAAATATAACGCGTGGACAGATTGCAACGAAACTTGGTACACATACTCTTAAAAACACGAGAAACGGTACTGTGGGGGTGAGAAATCCCTAGCATATAGGGCGAAAGAATTATAATTGAAAAGTTACTGCGCGCCAAGAGACAATGACGTCACGACAGAAAGAGACGTTACTACGCGACGAACAAAAGAAATAGTTCCTTTTTTCCGTAATGAAATGAAGCAGAAATATTTTCATTGAATAAAAAGTATAATTTTATCCAGGAATACTCCATCGAATGATAATAAAAAGACTCAACGAGATACTTTACGATCCATGCGGCAAGTTAATTTTCGTGGCATATTAGTGACTCCAATATGGGGCATTTTTGTATACATTATGAATCTAGCTAACAATTTCATCAATTTAATCATTCGTATTGTCTGAAGACCTGCAATCCTCGAGGAGTATATTTAAGTATTCTATTCGTAAATAAATTCAGAGGTATGTTTGTGTGATTGATGTAATAAAATTCATTGTATTTTATAGCTGTTAACTTAATGCTCTGCCGGTTGAAAGAATGTACGGAACTAGGAATAGTTAGATTTACGTTAAATCACTTCTTGACTAAAACTTAATGTAGAATTAAATACTTTATCGGGTTTATATAAACGAGTACACAGGCAACGCCGGGAACCCAGCTAGTTTTTAAATAAAATGATTTCAATAAATGTGACCTGGTTTTCGGCGGTTGTGTCGGCCTTGCGGCTCTTGAGTTTTTAATCACTTGCCGAAAGCAATAAGTATTACAGAAACGTTGTGTGGTATTTATATTAAGATTTAGTTTTGTTCGTTATTTGGCTTTTTATTTTTCTATGTAGTATACATTTAACACAGGGGTGTTATTTTTCAATTTCAATAAATCAAACAAATTCACTGCTTGATTGCTCAATATAGACTGCAATATGACAATGTGACAATTGCTATCTAACCTAATGCACGATTTTGACCAAAATATATTAACAGATGAGCATTAATTATTTCTAAGCGATATCTATCTATAATAATACCAAATTAATAAATAATATCCAGATCTCTCATTGCTGCATAGTGATATACACAGAAACAAAACTAATAAATATGAAATGTGAACAAAATGGGGATTCCTTATTACCCTTTTAGTTAGAAATCTTTCGTGAGATACCAGGCACGCCCTCGAGAGCTACGTTCGTCGCACCTTGGCCTAGGCCATGAAACTTAATTAAAGGACCAGGATAGAAAATTCTCGACTGGACTGGATAGCGCAGACAGGAGAGCAACCGCCTATCAAGCTGGGATCCCGGGTTCCATTCCCGTTACCGTCGACATTTTTCCGTCCTGATCCTTTAATAAAATTGGTATAAGTTGCAATATAAAGACGTTTTTGAAGAAAGGACATCATATTGAAATATATTTCCATTAATGCGAAAAATTAATACCCGATAATGAAATGCTGACATGTGGTGGAATGAGCAACGAAGGAAATTAATATAAATGTTAATCATTAAACACTCCTGTCTTTTTATGTAAAAAAATTAATGCAGCAAACAGTTTTGAATGAATTATAATATTTTTTTCCTTAAAAACTTCCATATGCCATACATAAAAAACATTTTAGCTATTACTTTTCAATACTGAACCATTAAAATCAATTTTTATCTTCTGATAATATCTCGTTCGGGGAACGGGGAGGATTTTATAATGTGTAAGGGCGTAAATTGAAATTTTCTACCTTTTTTCATATTTAACTCATATTAATCATCTTAAGAAAGGGAAAGAAAAATACTCTCGCTACTGTAAAAGTGTCAAAAATATTACCGGTACCTTAAGAAAGTAAAAATATCCCGCTACTTTAAGAGTCAAAAACACTCTCTGTAATTCAGAATGTCTTTAAGAAGCCACCCCTTCCACCCTCACCGCTATAGGTGAAAGGGTTTTTTACCGATCCATCTGGACAAAAATTGAGTTCGCTGCACGTCTTTGAGATTGTACGCAGAACATTGTTTTCCCTTTCCACCCTCATCCCTAGGGACAGAACCGACATATATACAATCATTATTAAACTCAGCGACTTCCATAACCCCGGATTCAACAACAATCTATGTTGTTTTTGCGTTACTGTTATGTAACGTCCCTCTACCGCCATTCCTAAATGTGCTCCCCTCCCATGCCGGAAGGGGGTGAAATTATACACAAACAACATTGGGAGAAACACTATCAACCTCATTCACCCCGAAAAAAATTTACTCGACAAAAATATGTGCCATTTGAGCATGTTTAAAAATTTTCACCCCCGTCCACACGCGTCCCTAGGGGTGGTAGTCATGTCTTACCCCCATAGTGTTTGTTACCGGTCGAAAGGACTCGTGTACAAATTTTGACAAATTTTCTCGATGGGTGTAAATTTGTATGCGGAACATTCACGCACACTTACACACAAACAGTCAATTTTATTTATTAGAAAATTATATAAGGAAATTAAAACTTTCCGCTCAGAAATTACTTTTTTCGATTACAAAAAAATGAAGAATATTAACCACGAATTGAAACTAAAAACTTAGGAAATTTTCTTCTAATATCTGAATTTGGGGATAACGCAAAGATGTAGTTAGTAAAATTTTGTGATTAGACACAGTAGCAATACATTTAGCTGCGAATAACAAATATGTAAGTGTTAATATCACGGTAATTATAATTTTTGGCATACAATTTTTTAACCTCATTTAAAATTTAAAAAATGAATATCCGCTATTTACATCACAATGAACTTATTTTTACTTTAAAGAAAATTTACCTTAACATCCGTTCTTTTATTCGTTTCTTTAAAAGGCCATTATTTCTACTTAATAAATAAGTGGTCAACTTGAAGCATAAATAGAAAAATTCGTGCAAAATTTGATTGTAAAGCATTTTCCGTCTGCAACTAATTAACATGTATGCTGGCTAGAGTTTAATACACATCTAAGTTTGTGTAATGATTTTATTTAACATACTGTATACTTTCTTTATATGTAAAATAGCTTGTAAATATTTTCTAGAACTCGTATAATTCAAGTTCCGAATGGATATCCTTAAGCTTTAATACGGCTGTTTAATTCTGATTAACATGGAAGAATGCAAAGGCGTAAATTATACTAATGACACTTGGCAGGAGGTTTTAGTAAAAACTGGAAAACACCTTAACACGACTATTGACTCTAATACGATTTCCAGTTAGCACGCGATACACCCCTGACCAGTTATACTACTTTCTCTCACTTTTACGAATGAATCAGTTTCGTACGCCTTGCTTCCTCGTATTAATGTAGGTCGCTTTTAAGAAATACGATACACTGGAGATTATTCTGCGTTGATGCTGTCACAAGTTACCTACATGTTACATTCGTCGATCACGTAGAACAAAGTTATAGAAATTAAAAAACATATTGGCTACGGTATAATAAAACATTGGTTCGTTTTAACCTATCCCAATTACCGTTTATTAAAATTTTAAAAAGCAACGTATTGAGGAGAATGATTTTTGATAAGAAATACCCAGGAAATGCAGACTCCAAAGCTTAGGTATCTATTACTATATTTTACAATGAATATTGGCCGCCATTTTAATACTGTGAGGTGACACCACAGAGACGTTCGCAGTAGGCTAAAGCCCCGACTTCTCCATAACCTCGGTTCCATGGACTTTACTATATATAATAATAATATTTTGATAAATTTATATAAAACGTTTGGTACCTTATAAAATCTTACAAAAAAAAACACTTAATTCAGTGTCTGAAGGAGCTAAGTCAATTCTTGGGATTATATTTCCTTTCGCATTTCCGGAAGCTTCTATCACACGTATCATCTATAAACTCTGTAAATATGCATCTTATCCCATATCACAAGCTTTCATTTTAGTGTTAAAATGACTACATATATATTATTCACATACGGCCTCATATAATCAGCTTGTGACTAATTTTAAAATATTTTTACTGAAAAACTGTGTCTTAAACTTTCCAATGTTATTCTGCTTTCCACTATCTAACTGCGGAGGGATGATAGTTGTTTAACGGTGTAGTGTACACAAGCGGTATGAATTAATTGGAGGCTATTTTATTTTATTTTACGTAATAAAATATATTGAGAAGTTAATAATCTGTTTGTGATGCTATAAGTTACTTTTGGAAAAGTTGTAAAGACGTTGGGTTTTGGAGAGGAATTTAGATTTTTTTAGTTGTCTGTCAGAGAGTTTTGGAATGGAAGACAAGTTTCGGATGATGATTATAGTTTTGGAGAATGAGATTTTGAGGAAAGAAAGGAGCCTGTAGGCTAGCTGAGTGACCATTTTCCAGGAAATATGAGGAATAGCAGGGTCCGCCCGAGACATCTACGAAGGCTTGACTTGATCTGTAAGTGCTAATGTACTGGAAAATAATCCCATCAAAGTCTGTTTATTAAAGCCATATGACCATTCTATTTTGATCCAGCAAACCCTGACAGAAATTGTCTGTTTTTGT
This sequence comes from Zhengitettix transpicula, assembly GCA_037074705.1. NCBI lineage: Eukaryota > Metazoa > Arthropoda > Insecta > Orthoptera > Tetrigidae > Zhengitettix > Zhengitettix transpicula. Next base: position 177,432,969 of record CM073591.1, on the reverse strand, counting down.
TTTGTTGTGGTTTTTGTGTTTGTAAAATAGCCAGGGGTATTTAAATTGATGATGATAGCAGGAAGCTAATGTTATTTTTATTAACAAAATATAAATTAATGTGATTAATTCTTCCCTGAATTATATATTTTCAGCATAAAGCAACTATTTTAGAAATTTAAATATCTTAAAAGTATTCAAAATTAATCCCCTATCCATTAATAAACATTACAATGGGCGTCTATGCCTTACGACAGTAGTCTTTTGATGTTGTAAATACTTCTTCTGAACGACTATTTACTGTTTGTAAAATTGGTTTTCCTTCTCGCTTTCGTTTTCTTGGCTTGTTATTTATCGTCTCATATTTTAATAATTCTTTTCCCGTTTCTATTTTCGGTCCTTTAACCGATATATCTTTGAATTCCTGAATGATTAAGATTTTTTTTTCTTCATGTGGAATGTTGGAAAAACTTTTCAATATTAAGTTTATAGAAAAAAGGTGCATAAACGAGATTAAATTTGTATTTTACTGTCATATGAAGACTATTTGTTATATAAAAACATTTAGAGTGACACGTAAAAGGATTGTTTTCATCTGAGAACTTATATAAATTGATATACATAATTAATATTGATATGTATATATTATAATAAACTGTAAAGACTAATGATGGCTGTGGCTGAATAAAAAGAAGATTTTTATGAACAATTTATCAAATTTATTAATGAAGTTAAATACATTATAAAAAATTACACAATAATATTTAAAATCTCAGGGTCTTTACTGGGTTTGATAAATGGGTGAATTGAATTTAAATTATCTAACAAAACAATTGAAGAAAAGAAATAATTAAAGAAAAGAAATTAATTGAAGAACGATCTGACGTATCTTAATGAAATGGTTTACAAATAAATTTAGAGTTCTTTTACTTACGGCCGACCAGGTCTCAATTTTGGGGTTTTCTGTGCACACGTTTTTGGGGATATCACTGAATTTAAATTGGTTACAAAACACTTGTCGAAACTTTTGGGTCTCTCTTCTGGAAACTGGAACCTGCAACTCCTTCCGGATTAATGGTTGGACAGATTGTTACAAATTATCTCTCTGTGGAATTGATGACGGTCACGGTACTTATAGATTTTTATCGTGGCGTGATTTATTAGGTTACTCCTTGTAACTGTTCGACGAATTTTACTGTCTAAAACTTTTTACTCAAATTTTAACTTGGAACCTTTTCGTTTCGCTCCTCCTCGCTGACTGTGTCTTCGTCTCGTAGAATTTGTACTGCGTACGTCTCAACAATGGTTCTTTTGTCTCGCCGCCCTGTGTCGCGGTGTATGCTTTATATAGTCTAATAATGAGTTCTTTACTTTGCAATTATAACAATGGATTAATTACTAATTACTACAATATATATATGAATAATATTTAACAGCGCATATTTTGTTCAAAATTTAAAACATATAAATATATATTCATCAAGACTCATAAATAAATATTTTGAAAGGAAATGTTTAGATTTCAATCATTTTATTTAATATATTGACTGTTCAACAAGAACCAAAAAAATTGATTTTTAAATATTTATTTGACAGGTCAAAACGAATAAAAATTGTTTAAATTTATTAAATATAATCTCAGAGAGTATATTACATTGCCCCACATTGGGCGCCATAATTTTCTGGAATTTTTAGTAATATTTAATTAATATTTATTTAAAACAAGGCAAACCTATTCTCTTTTAAAGGGATGACAAATATGATATCACTTTACAACGTCTGTATAATACGAATCATTATACTCTTTTTGAAATATTTAACCCTGCCAAAACGTAAGTTTTAGTAAAACTACAAATCAAAGTACATAACTCCTGCAAAACTAGCTTTCTGAGAAAGGTTTCACTAACCGGTGTCAGGTGACTACCTTGTCCATAACCTATTTACATAATAATTTTTTCCTTTCTTACCAACACAGAAATACATACACAAGCTTTCATAAAGATTCAATTGGAAATACGTTCATTTCAGTGTTAATAAACCAGGTTTAAGGCTTTCTTATGCGGCTTTTAGGTCAAGGAAGCCAGGCTTTCCTCCTGATCGCACTGAAAATCAGGACTAGTAATTATATGACTAAAGTGGTCTCATTTCAGGAGACTGAAATTACAAAATTGTCTCGCTCGGGGATATCGAGCCCTAATGGCTCTGTGGAATACTGAGTACGTCACAGTTCATTAATTTACATAATGAGTCACTAAATGATACCATGTGTAAAACTCTTGTTTAAGTTACCTAATATTGTTGAACGAGTGTTGCAGTTATATAATTTTAGACTGTTTATAAGCTGTCTATGTACAATCTATTGAATATTGCTTCTACTTTTTACAAGAAATATTTTTAAATAATAAGACGTTTTGGTTGACGTATTCGATCCGTAATTAAAATATGGAATATTATAAATAAAACACAAAAAACTAATTATTCGTTGGTAGTATGATCTACCTAATTTTCTGCTTCCTCTTGGTCCACATTACTATACAATAAATTTCATATTTCTTTACATTCAGAAACGAAGATTTCTCGGTAAATTAAGGGAATGGTCATCTTCTATCTGTTAGCTTTATACAAAATAAATTTTCAGTAATTGATTGAAGTGAAAAGACGATGTTGACATGTGTAAATAATGGTAAGTAATGCTGTTCGTAAGTTAATGCCTTCATCGTAAAAACAAGTTCCCAAACGTCGGAACGTGGAAGATTGGTGTCACCTTGGGCGTTCACTAGGAAAGTTTTTATATTATTCGGTAGCGTTGATTTCAAAACTTTCCCCTCTCACATATTCAAGGTGAATTTCTTCTATGGGGCGATGTTGCGTTAAATCCTAAACGAACAAAGCTATTAACAAATCAAGGTGTTTTGCAAACTTGTACCAATTGTTTGCTTATTAGTGATGATCTGAACAAGAAATGAAGGCGAAATTAATCAATTATTCAATGAAGATTTTCTAGTAACGGAACCTTGTAACATGAAATCTCGCAATCTAATCTTGTTGTGGAAATCGTTTTGGTTTCACTCTCAGACTTGTGCACACATTGAAGAGTGATACTGCATTAATCAAAGGCAAGTTGAGATACAAATTAATTAAAGTATATATTCGACTCTTACAGAAAATATAAATTAACAACTGAAAACGTTCTAATAAAATATTTTCGGTTTTTAACTGAGAGTCTTTTAAAAATTAATTCACTGAGAAATCATATGTTATTGGAAACGTTATAGTATTAATACAAAAATATTTTTATACAAAAAATAAGTTAATAATAAATTAGATTTTTTATTGGTTCCTCTACTGAGAACTCGAAAATATTATTTACATAGGTATGAAATTAAGTAATGTTTAACAACCAAATGTAAAAAATAGTATATGTGTGAAAATTAAATAAAAAATACTAATATAAGACACTTAAAACATATATATCGATGAAATAGTATATGTAAAAATTACATCATTAAAATAGAAAAATCTGTCACAATGAAAAAAATCTAGAAAAATTATAAATTTTATTAAGTAAATATATGTATAATAAATAATTTAGACTCTAAAAGTAGTAATTTTATTGCCCGTAAAACATGGTTTTCATTATGTATTTGAAGACTGCAGCATCCCCCCTTTCAAATCCCTTCCTATGCTATTAAAGGGGAATTTCCACTATGTGGATTACCCTCATGTAGCCTGTTACTCTATAAAAACAGTTCATAAAGTGTTTTTACTTAATGAGGAAGGATCATTGGCGATTTAGTATAGGTATATGATTATAACAATTATTCAAGCAACAATCCTCTTAAATAAAATTATTTAATAATTTTTTTAGAAAATGTAAAAATCTTAAGAAAAAAGTAAGAACTAACTGGAAACTTCTAAAAATCGTAAAGAAGCGCAATATAATTATAAATATTCAATTATAGACCTGTAAGACTTTACGCAACGATGGACTCGTCCGGAATCTCACGTGGGTGAAATTATACGAAGTAAAACAGAGAGGGATTCGTTTATCAAAACTTTAACTCGCAACAGTAACATTAAAAATTTTATTTCAGGGTTATCGGCTCATTTCCTAACACGTACGTCTTCACCAAGGCAGTTAGTGAGGAGGTTGTCAAAGAAGAAGGAGCAGGACTTCCGCTGGCGATAGTTCGACCTGCAATGGGTGAGTACGAGTACCAAGTGTTTATAACACGTTTCGCAACTTATGTTGATGTCAGACTTTTTACGTTGATTTATATATGATATTAATTGCGAAATCCGTATAGTTGAAAATATTCTTACTTGAGTGCCTTATTTCAGTCACACGTGAAATAAAGAACTTTCGTACCTCACAAACCTTAATCATAAAAACCTCTTGATTGTCGTGACATATCAATAGCAGGCAATGGTTGTTTACTCATATTTTGCCACATAAAGTTGTTTTAATCAATTTAATTTCACTTTCATTTCAAATAACAAAGCGTAGTACTGTGGTGTGCTTAGAGGTTAATAAAAATAATTATACGAACATACTCTTTGATAGTTTGTGTTAATGCTTGAAATGTAAATCATGGCCACGTCTCGTAGTTTTTTTCTTGCTCCAACCTTGCAGAGGTCACGCGGAAACGATCTAATTTTGTTCCGTTACTCATTAAAAGTAATAATTCCTGACTGAAGAAATATCACTTGAAGTTTCCGCTTTTACAAAAGTAAACACTTGTTTGACCAGTTCGCATTTCTACACTGAATCATTTACATGCCTCCATGCGTTTCCGTACAATTAAATCCTTACCGTTCGTGATAGATTTGTTGTATATTGAAAATAAATCACTTTAAGTTGAAGTCACTTAACTAAAATGAACTTCTAAAAAATGTAGCATGTTCCTCGTTTAAACTATAACAAAAATCATGGTTACATACTATAAATAAATTAACTCCATATTCATATTTGCGCTCATGGGAGTTGGAGATGTCGATCCAGTAGATTGTCATAACATTAAACTTAGAACTATTTCTGTGTCGAGGGCATTCCTATTCGGCCGTTTAACGACAGAGACTGTCAACTTACTAGAACCATTCTAAATATGCAAAATCATGGGGCTACGAGTCATTATTATTGACTGAATATGTCAGCTTATTCATCCCTATCTATACTCAAGTTGTTATATTTTTCGAAGTAATATTATGCACATTATTATATCCTATTGGAGTTTCGCCGCTGAGCTGGCAAAGGGACTTTTTACAATTTCGTTGATCTACAAGAATACACATAAAGGCGAGATAAAACAAATTGTGGTAATTAATTTTTATTTATATATTTTATTTTACGTAATAATTGTGAGCATTTTATATTCTCGGCTTCAGTCTCCCTTCTCAGGTAGTCACGGTGGCCTCCCTTTGTGATTGTAATTAGGGAAGTGTCTGGCGGCATTAATATTATCTCACAATATTTTAGTACGTTTGACCAAGACGCATCGCCAAATTGGTGCCGTGACGAACGTGTGTTCCCAAGACCTTGACATTTGCAATGAGACCCCAGAAGGGCGCGTGGCTGACCTCAATCAATATTGAGATTTGTGGAGACTCAAATCAGCTTCAAATGGGCTAAAATTACCCAGAATATTGTGGGCGGAATTTCGGCAAACGAAAGTGTGAAGGGAACTTTCAGAGCAAACAGGAGTTACTTTTAGTTTAATTTTTTGGAGATTTCAGTTATGGGGGAGTCATCGACGTTTTAAGTTAGTTTTTGTTGGAAGTTGAGCCTTCGGAGAGGAAGACAAACGGTTTTAAGATGTTATTAGTAACATCATACGAGAGATTGCAACGTAGAGAAGGCTACTTACCTGCCAGGTCTTCAGTGGGCAGTAATGTACTGTGGTGTCAAAGTCGTTTTATGAAACTCAGACCACTGTATTTTGGGCCCACAAACCTCTGTAAGAAATTTTCATCGTTTTGTTCTTTTAGTTATATAATTAGCCGGTGGAAATTCCAAAGTGACAATGAAAGTAAGAAAGTAATCTTTTATTTTGTGTGTGGTGTAAAAATTGAAATGATTAATTATTGATTTGATTTTACCCTGCCCCAGTATTAAATATTTTCAGAGATAAATAAATAAAAAAAATTATACAGTAAAATTCCCCTTCAAAAGATGAAACATTACAACACTAGTTTAGTGTCGCCGTTGTCTTTTTTTATTATTTATAAGAGATTGAAATAGAAATCGGCTCTAATCCCTTTGCCATTCCGAAGTTTTATAATTAACCCCACGTGAACATGTCATAAGTGGCAGCGCGAGCGTCGTAATTCATCTCAAATCACCGAACCCTCAGGAACCATTTCCCCTTCTCGCTTCACCCGCTCTGATGCCGATACGGGATGGTCTTCATATAAATCGGTATGCTGAATATCATTCGACCATAAAATTGTAAATTAGAAACCAATCTCATTTTTCACGTAAGCTCTTCCCACCCTGGCCTAACATTGAACGGGAATCGCTAAAATAATAAAAACTGCTCCAGATACCAAGAATACTCGAGGTGAAGAGTGGAGGCATGGGTTGAGTTCTCCGCTAAGGAGATATTCTAGAAATTTGCTGTTTGAACTCAGATTTATTCACTGGAAAAAACAATATCAATATATATAACAAGTAAAGTTTACTTATTGAGATGAGGGAGATAGAACGACGGGGGAATCAGCACTGCCTAGTAGTCAAGACGCGTGATGTTCAAAGTCACCTGATGTCGTATTCGTCATTTCTAACTGCCTCTCACTCAAATCCAGGCGTCAATTTCAAACACCGATTATGCTGATGAACAACCGAGAATTTTCGAGTCAAGATTCTTGTCTTATTCCAAAAATTACCCAAAAACGTCTTTTATAACACCGAAATTCTAGTGGTTCTGTAAAGTTGAAACTCTTAAGCTTGACCTTGTCAGAATTGCTTTTCCGCGGGGACGCCTTACTATTCAAGGAAAGCCACGGATGTATTTAGATGTTGGCAAGTTCTAAATATTCATATTCTGTCAGTCTGGAACTATTTCAAGGGAAACCACAGAAAGAATACTGACCTTTACCAATTAACGCGGTCTCATGCACATTTGACCACTCAAGAACTTTTATACGTTTGCGTTTCCTCATAAAGTCATCTCGCAGAAACAATGCCAATTATGTTCTCCAAATTGTTAACCTTTGACTACCTTCCTATACCCTACCGCATCCCCCCTTTTCAAATCCCTTCCTATGGTATTAAAGGGGAGTTGCCAACATGTGGATATCACTCATGTAGCCTGTTATTTAAAAAACCCGGAGGTCGGAGATACGCCTGTGAGAGCAGCTGTTAGCTCTCGCAGGCAGAGCCTTTCTGGAGAGACGGAGAGGGCTACCTTTGGGATGCATTCTACTCTCTCTGCTTTTGAAATAAGGTTCCCATAAGCCGAGGCACCTCGGCCTGCTTTCAGAATTGTACGTTCCGGGTTCGTATACCTTGGGCATACCGTAAGAGTTGTTTGCTATTCCCATTGGAATATTCGGCCAGCTGCCTCCTAAACTAATCAAACTCATCAAACCCCTCTCGCGCCATCGGAAGGACGTGGGACAAGTACCTACTTACCTACCTGATGAAGATTTTCTAGGGTTTGTTCTGAATCACTTTTAGGCGAATGCTGGGTCGAATCCTTAAACTATAGCCCGGGGGTTCTAGTTAACCCTAAGCTACCTTCCTCTACCTTTTCGCATCTCCTCTTTCCAATCCCTTCCTATTCTATTAAAGGGGAGTTGTCACCACGTGGATTACCCTCATGTAGACTGTCTCATTAAAAAAATAACACTATCAAAACTATACCGATTTGTTGCGCTCTCTCAAGACCTCGGCTGTGCTAACTTCAATCAATCCCTAATTAATTTATATAATTGCAACTAATGCAAGCAACATAATTAAAATGGAAAACATAATCTCATTGCTAGACAACTGACCACGTAAACCTTAGTTGGTTTGAAAATAGACTGAATGGAAACGTTATTTTAGTTGTAGCCTCGGCGAAGGAGCCCATCGCCGGCTGGATTGATAATCTGTACGGGCCGACGGGAGTGACGGTGGCCGCGGGGGTAGGTCTCCTCAGGGTGGTCCGCTGCGACGAACACGCCGTGGCCAACATCGTGCCCGTCGACATGACTGTCAACTGCATGGTTGCCGCCGCCTGGGATGTACACACCAACAGGTAAAGCAATGCATGTAACTTCCTGCATCTGATTATCTGGTACACGAGAGTTAACCACGAAGTGAATTTGTTAACGTAGTGATCCCTATTATGCAAAGGACGTAAACTTCAAAGATTCATTAATACAGAATGGCAAGTTCTAATGGATGTATTTATGTGAAACATGTTACTTTGATTTGGGACATTCATTACTTTTGCGTGTTATTTAACTATAACTGAGGCAGATTAAAAACAATCTGACTTTTCAAAAACATAATATAATAATTAGTGAAAAGATAAGTGCGAAAAATATAAAATTAAATATAATAAAATTACAATTTCATTCTAGAACATTTATTTCATAAACTGGCTGGGTGATCGGCCATGCCCGGGTTGTCATATATCCACAACCGACGATTTGACTCCAACCTCGGTTGCTTTTGCGTTACTTTTATATAACGCTACTATGAGTTAAACGAAAAGTATTTATTCGACGCAAATATCGGCCCGTTACATTGTTTGAAAATTTCTACCTGCGCCCAGACCCTCCCACCACCGCGCGTAGACAAGATTGTCATAATTAATCTCAGCCACATCCATAACCCCGATTTGACTCGAATCTCGGTTGTTCCGCGTTATTTTTGTGAAACGTCCCTCCTACCCCTCTCTTGTTGGCGCTTGAAGGGGTTGAAGTTAAACACTACAAACATCTTAATAGAAACTATTCAACACATAGACCAGAGAAAGTAACTAATCAACAATCGGCCGTTATATCATGTTTTTAAATTTCATCCCCTTCACCCCTTGGGATCTGCCTAACGTTTCGGAAGACCGACTGAAACCTTCGAGGGGGTGCGCACAACTCACCAAAGTTTAATTGCAGTAGGATGAATAGAATGAAATAAAATAATTTATAAAACATATAGCCAATTTAACAAGAATCATATATATATGTCACATTTAAGTGCTTTTTGTTAATATTTTCAGTTTTCTATATGGATGATTCTGTAACTATTGCCGAAAGCTTCGTTTTTCAAAATAAAATAAAATAAAATAATTAATTATGTCTAGTATTAAAATTGCGACATTTCACTACTTTTCCATGAAAATTTGGAAACGAGTAAAGCAAATTCTACATAACGTTGAATACATGGTACTGACTATCGAGAAACAAACACACGGATATTATTTTACACATTGATGAAGAAGAATGAAAAGTTCACTGTTCATACTAGGTTTTCCAGACTTGGAGTTTCAATCATTTCAACTGTAACAAAAAATTAATAATGTAAATCAACTTGCGTGTTGATAATTACAAATGTTTCATATAAAAATAATAATTTTTTTCCAAAAGAATATAGTTAAAGAAGTATTTTGTGATTTCGAATTGTAAAAATAGTCAAAGGTAAGTTGAATACAAGAAACGTATAAACTTAAGTTCCAAGTAAATTTAATGAATAAGAAAGTTAGCAAATTCTGACAAAAAAGTGATAATATAAATACCACACAACGTTTCTGCGATCCTTGTTCCTTTCCTCAGGTGTGAAGAAGAGCCTAGAGAGACACAACTGCACTTGTCAGTTGATAAAACTCAAAATCAGGCGTACAAATTTTTTCATTTTAAATTATAATTTAGTAACAACGTACAGGGTGCTCGAAAATTACATTTGCAATTACTTTGTATTTTATATTTTTCCCGCCATTTTCTTTTAAACAGTAGTAATTTGAATGTTAAAAATAGTTAATAAATTTTATAAAATTAATTAATTTCAATTGTAAAAACGTCAAAATTTTTGTAATAATCTCTATAGATAACATGAATCATTTAAATAATTGATAAAACACAGTTTCAATTAAACAAGAATATATATATATATCCCGTTAATTTTCTTATTATAGGAATTACCCATGTAATTCATTATTCCAACAAACCTTGAATATGTTCTTAATTTATAAACAAACAATAGCCATTTGGAGTCAGAAAAAAAATTATTGAAAAATTCCACTACATTTTGTCGCTCATTTGCGATTCAGGTATGACGTTTTACAAAATTTTGATAGTCAGAGTGGTTCTCGACTATTAAAATTTTTCAAAAAGGGCCTTCCTGAAGAGATCGCTAATTAGCAACGAAACGTAGCGTAATTTTCAATAAATAACATTTTCTGACTTCTAATGACTGTTGTTTATTTATAATTTGTCTTATATAGTCAGTATATATCTTGTGATAATTAAAAGGGCAATTAATAATAAATAATTAAGAGAACTGTTGAACTCGAATTGTTATCGGCGAACACACAGATTAAACACGAGAATGGTGAATAATCGAGGCCTAAGGTATTGTAGACATGGCGCGCTGAGACGGAGGTACAAGTTGTTAGTTGGCGATAGAATTCAGTCTAGGACGGAACAAAAGTTAAAACTCCAGCAGAGACTATACTCTGTTAATGCATTATTTAAAGTATTGGAGAACATAGAACAGCAGTAAAGTTTTGCATAAGTAAATATTGCAAAGCAGCAACCGTTTTCGTCCGGATTGAACTTTACCAAAGTCAGCGTGGAGGAGTTGGACCGTGATCGCATTGACGAAATTGTTGCGGATCAGAGCAGCGTTCGAGTTACAGCTAATTTGCCGAATTTTCAAGTGAAGTGTTAGATTCTGTGAGAAATAAGGCCTGTTGTAAAAATTAAAGTGTGTGTGAAAGTGTTCCGGAACCAGGTAGAAATTGATTGCCCAGGTACCAACAAAACAGTAAGTTTAATTGAAAATACATTAATTGTAAACGTTAACGTAAAGATAGTTGTCAGATTTCGTATTTTTTTTTACTAATAAATTGTAATAAATTCATAAGTGCGCATTGGCACAGAAATTGGATTGTTTTAAAATCGAGTAATAACATTTAAAAGGCCCAGATCAAGACCCTGAGATTAAGAGTAAAAAGTTGTTTGTACATAATAATTGCCGTAGAAGGGAATTAAATATTTATCTGTAAAATTAAAATTTGTGAGCATTGAATAAATTAATTGTTTGGTCAGTTTAAATAAATTTTCTTATTTATGGTCCTTTATTTAAAAATTTCCTTTATATAAATAGATTCATTAACATGGGCATTATTAAATCATATTAATTGTTTAGTAACAGTTGATCATTACATATTTGATGTGCCAACGTGTGGCTAATTTTAATATTAAATATTATTAATTCTTTCGTGAACATTCATTACATTACAATATCATTAGGTCCATAATATATTTATTACCCCCGTAGAAACGGTCAAAACGTGAATACACCGGTTTCCAGCAAGTAACGAAAAATACTGTAGAACATTATGACTGTGTACCTGCAACATCAATTCCATGGGCTACACGACAGAACATGTTCGTGCTAAACCAGAAAAAGAAGTCGGTAGTTTCAACAGTGGTTTTGAAAAATTCTATTTAAATGGAAATCAAAATAAATTGTAAGAAACAAATTCCAACTTTCTTTTGCGCAAGTTTCGATCATTGGGTTATTGATTATCGACGAATTGTGTTAGTAACTTTAATTATAATTAAATTGCTTTTCTGATTTTCAGGTTGCAGTACATTGATAATCCTCCCATTTATAACTACGTTTCATCGTCCGACTCTCCAATCACATGGAGGCGATTTATGGACACCTGTTATCATTACGGGAAGGAAGTGCCTCCAAGTCGGTCTATATGGGCCTACTCCTTACATCTGACACGTAGCCCCACCGTGTACTTCATCTACAAGATGCTTCTCCACTTCCTGCCAGCCCTGATTGTTGACGCCGCAATGATAGTGGCTCGTGCGAAGCCAAGGTATGGAAAGTATCCATTATTAATCGATGAACGTGTAAGTTATCGCTAAATAAGATGCATTTCTGTTAACAGTTAAATATATTACATTTTCCTTAAATAATAAAATATTTCAGCATTAGCTTGGTCCACTAATTAAGTAAGTGTCCATTATAAATGGACAGTTTTTCGGTTATAAAATATTTACGCAAAACAGTTGTACTATTAAAACAGTTCAGGTATCTACTTTTGTAGATTCATTTTCCTTTCTTAGAAGTATACAAGTCTATGCGGCTAATGTAACTATATCACACACAGAGATACGTCCATATCTGAAAGAATGAGTAACCTCTACTGCATATACACACAACTGTGATTCACTAAACCACAATCACTGTTATAGAAGGAGCAAAATAAATTATGCACTAGTTTTCTGTTTTCGAAGTATAGTATCATCCTTGGAGGTGGCGTTAGTAAAATGTGGTGATATTACTTCGTAACAACTAAAATACATTATTAATCTTTTTGTACATATTTCTAACGATTTTCACGTAGAAAATTTTTCACGTACATAACGTAATAATTAAAACCTGACGATTTAAGTGTTGAATTGTCAAGAGTTATAATTAATATTTATTTAATCTGTGTCGATTCATGCGATAATGTTTTCCGTTCATGATTCAAAATTAGTAGTTATTTTTCACGCATTAAGATTTGTAATTATCGCACGTGCGAAGTTACTTTGGTGATTGTCTCCAACGTCTGCGTATTATTAAACATAAATAATTTACTCAGACAAACAATAACGGGAGAAACACTGCCAGGTTCATTGGCCCCGTAAAATATTTATTCGACTCTAATATAGGTCGTTTTAGCCTGATTGATAAGTTCCACCCTCGTCCGCGTCCATCCCCTTTATTACCCTCACAGTGTTTTTTCCATTTGTAAAGGAACTTGTGTACAAAATTTTGTTAAAGTTTCTCCAGGAGTGTAGATTTGTATGTAGAACAGACGCATATTATTTTACCATTCCACTTCCATTCATACGGGTACAAGAACAAGTCAAATGGCAAGTTCAATGTTATGATTAAAACAGCGATATCCATTATTTCGGATTCGATTCCAATCTCAGTATCTTCCTTATTTTTATGTAACATACCTCCACCCCCACCTCTAAGGGTTTTCTCCTCCTATGCAAAAAGGGATTGAAATTATACACAAACATCATCGGGAAAAATACTATAAATCTCATTGACCCCGAAAAATATTTATTCCACGCAAATATTGGCCGTTCGATTTGTTTGTAAATTTCAACCCCTGCCTCCGGGGCTAAACTGCAGGTTTAATTTCATAATTATACACAGTGACATCCATTTGACTTCCATCTCGGATGTTTTGAGTTATTTATTTAAACACTCCTCCACCCCCACCCCAAAGGGTGCTCGCCTTCCATTCAGACAATTGGTTGAAATTATACATAAAATACATAGCGAGTATCACTATCAAACTCATTGACCCACCAAAATATTTATCCGACGCAAATATCGCCCGTTTGAACATTTTTGAAAATTTCCACCACGTCCACTCCCGCCCCTGGAGGTTGTAGTCGTATTTAACCCACACAGTAATTAATTTCGGATAGAAAGGAACACCTGTTCGATATTTGGTCAAATTTGTTCCACGGGTGTAGATTTGTGTTCGGAACATATATACATACATATATATATATATTATTTACTAGTAGATTAGGAGATTAGAATTCAATATATAAAATTAATAAGAGTACAGTGTTAATGTACACTAATAATATGATTTGACATTTAATATTTTAAGTTACAATTACTTTTCTTTTTCTAGGCTGGTACAGGGCTATAAAAAGATTCATCGCTTTATTGACGTCACCTCCTACTTCAGTGTACGGTCTTGGAAATTTCATAACCAATCTGTGTACTCTTTATGGTCAAAATTGGAGTATCGAGACAAACAGTTATTTCCCTTTGACCTGCGGAACTTTGACTGGGATAAATATTTTTACCACTACGTCCGTGGTGTACGTTGTCATCTGCTCAAGGAGGATCTGTCCACTGTCCCAGCAGGGAAACAGAAATGGAAGAGGTACGTAATAATGTTTTTTACTTGAAAAACACATCGAATCTAACACAATCGTTTTCGAATTTTAATGGATTTATGTTTCACGACAATTACGAAAATAATGCACCATTTACTGTTATAGATTCTTGTTAATAATCTTTTATAGTCATTGTTTTTACATCAGTAGTGAAAATCGGATGGTAAAGATTTTGTTAATTACTAATGTTTTGTATTTTTGCAACAGTTGTATCTATCATTCGTATTTGTAAAAGAAATTAAGTTTCCAAAATTTAACGTATTACAAGAATTGAAGACTTTCACGGAAACATGAGGATCTACACTTGATTTAAAATCTCTTGATTTAGCTTTAGCATTCCCCCACAGTTATTTTGAGGACATCACCATCACAGAAAACCCTTTTAGTGGCAAAACTTCCGGAAAAACGTCTCTTGAGTTATCCTCCACAAGCGTTGGAATAAAATACATGCATGCAATATTTTCAGTGTCTGTCTCCTTTTATCCAATATTATTGGTCTAAATCACATTAGAGCGATGAATTTTCTGCTACAACAGGATAATAAGCCTGCTATTGCAAGGCAAATTATAGGGCCTCGAAAATGTTCCCCGCCAACGATTTTCAAATATTTGATCCCACGGATCTCTGTTTTGTTTTATAACTTAACATTTGGCTTTGGAGAAAATTTTTTGCAGTATGAAGAGGTTATCTGTCCTGTAGACCAGTAGCACACACACATTGACACAATTATTTATTATGATAAAATAAAGGGATCTCGCTGTGACATAAGCTTTAAGCTGGATGGAGAATAGGTTGAAAGATAATTTCTTTTTTAGGGACGAAATTTAATTTAGTGGATATGCCCAGAGAAATGGATACGCTGTTTTCTGCATAGATGTAAGATAGCTCAGGAGATTTCTTTCCGTAAGTTCTGCCACTGTAAATGGGTATTTCGTGGTAGCCGTGCCCTCAATATGGTTGTGGGCTATTTTATTGGGAATGCTAAATCTAACTCAAGAGATTTTAATTCGAGTGCAGGTCTTCACGTTTCTGTGAAGATCTGCAACCCGCATACCAAGTTAAATATTGGACAAATAATTTCTTTTAAAAATACCATAATGCATACAAATATAACAAATATACAAAACATTACTCACACAGTAAATAAGTCAGTTGTGAGACAACTGGTAAACTCGTCTCCTAAACATTAGTATCATATTCGTTAATTAACATGAGTAGCATTGACAAATGTCTATGTCGGCAATATTTTTGACATCTTATTTTTCGTAAATAAAAGTAATTTATTGCATTTAAAAAATTTCAATTCCAATTTTTGTAAAATTCTGACAAATTCTGCATTAAAATAATGTACGTAATTAATAACTTCAAATTTTTCATGTACTAAATAATCAATGTCCTTATATGTATCTCAAATTCACAGAATGATTATGACGTAAGTCTAAATCCGTCAAGTTGAAGCTTAAGAGACTGTGTAAAAGGTTTTAAATCATTAGTAAATATCATAAACATTCTAATACTACTCAAGTTGTTACTTTTCTATTTGAGGCACTCCACCCGTCAAACGCAATTCCAGGAACGTGCATCCGGACTTCTTGCATGATTAAACGCAATGCCTTGATGCAATGTAATTTTTCATTATATACCTTCAATCATTGATTTAAATTTTTATTTTACTTATATTAATAAGATAAATGTTTCTGATACAACACGTGATACCTACTTCTAGAACGTCAACTGCATAACTTGTATAAATATACCTACACATTTCTTTAATTTTCAGATTATACATCCTTCACCAGGGAGTTAAGACGATTTTACTGTTAGCTCTTTTGAGGACCATATGGTGGGTAGTTACTAGCACACGTGCCCTGGTTAACACATAGAAGACAGAATTGAGAGTCTTCTAAGGTTTGTGTTTGGTTTCCGATAACGGAATTATATGTGCTGCAACGCAACGTCGGCCCTATTTTTGTTGCAACGTTATTTAATATTTAAGGATTAAAGTTTAGCACTGTATATCTGTAAAACAGGGAATGTAAAAGGTATTTCCGAGTTATATTTATTCCTTTATAAAGCTGGAAATACCAATAACCATGATAAACATGCAACTTGTAATGAAAATGTGGATAGTTTCATTAGTGGTAATATTAAATATCCAGCCACAAATACCCAGACATTAATTATTGGCGAATACAAGCTTAAATTACATAATACTACCTCAAATTACATTTTCACTAATTATATCACAATGGAAATTCAAATACATAATCATATTTCATATAATACTATAATATTTTAAATGGACAAATAATTTCAGAAATGTATCCTTTTGTACGATTGATTTAAATGTACGTAAGCTCCCAATTTTACATAAACATGAATTTCGTTGCTCTATTTCATTGGAGTTCCAGGCGAGTATAGGTACTTTTTCGTAGTCTGTATTTCCATTGAATTGATAACGAAGTTGTTATATTATTACTCTTATATACTACGTTAACTGGACGAGATTATTAGTATACCAAATTAAAACTACTGTGCTTCACCTATGATTAAATTATTAAATGTATTACTGACAAATACACTAAATAAAGTTGTCAAATAAATGCATTTGTTTACTTTTTCATAAAACAAAAATAATGGAATCCTTTGACAAATTCTCAACCGGGCTATGTATCAGCACAAACATAATTAATACCATCGGAATAAACACTTCTGCTACAATTCATGACCTCTGACAGTCGTCTGTTTTAAAAGAAATACAATTTTCATCATGCTAAATTGTTTCCATACCATATCATTAAAACCATTTGTATATGTGCATATATTGTCACGTAGTAAATTCAAGAACGATGAACAAGTATATTCCAACGAAACGCAATTCACGCTCACAGGAATTAATAAAGAACCAAAAAAATACTAAACCCCGTGGAAGAAAGTACGTCACGGCCACCGATTCTTATTTTAACCACATATGCAGCGTAATGTCACAGAATGTTCATCTGTGGATTTAATTGGAAACTCTCTCATTATGTCCTCTGCACAAAGAACAGTGACTCGCTGTTCAGTATTCCTCACGCGCATTTCATCGTCCATGATTTCGTTTCAGGCCGGTGTTCTTAGAGGATTTAATATTTTTCGGAGTCTGTTTTGGAGTTGTCGCTATTTTCTACTGGTCAGTCTCATTTTCCGGTTTATCGATGTCTACTCGACTACTCTCTTCATTCAATTGAGCGTCGGGGTCATCGTATGGTTTCATGCGCAAAACATGAACGACATCTTTTGATTTTCGTCGACTGGATAAGGGTTCAATATCTTTGACCTCATAGTTTACACCAGAAAGCCTTCGTAGTCCTCTAAATGGCCCAAAATAACGTTTCAGTAGTTTTTCGGAAAGGCCGACTTTGCAAATGGGTCTGAAGACCTACACAAATTCGTCGGGCTGATACAAAAATATCCGGTGTTTTGTATCGTATCGTAGCCGGTCCTTCTCCTTTACTTGCAAGGTATGTATTCCAGCTATCTCGCGAGATTCCTCTGCTCGTGATAAAAGCTGCGCAATGTAATCATCGCCTACATTATCGGGATTAATTGGAAACCGTGTCATTATGTCCTCTTCACAAAGAACAGCGTCCCGCTGTTCAGTATTTTTCTGGAAAGAAAGATGGACTATAACTTAGGTCTGTTCTAAGAGTCCAGTGGGGAAGATTTCTCTGCAGGCAGTTATATCCAAACTGAACTAACTAGCCAATCGATGGACTAAGGGTTGAACCTTCGCCAACCGTTTTATGGTCAAGCATAGAAGATACTAAAGAGGGCAGCTCTTCCCCTTCAAGTCTCGCCATTGAGAAAGACTGTTCTGGGAACAGAATCCGCTCACGGGTTTCAAGTAACCTGAGATCCTGCCATAGCACCCTCTCCGACCGACTTCAGAAAGAAGGAACATACCAATAACTTCAATTACATGTAGGACGGCACCCCGACCAATTCTAAACTGAGCTTGGTCCTAATGATCAACTCAGATTATTCCCAAATTTGAGATTATCATTAAAAGAATCAGAACTTCGAGGCAAAACATTCAATTCTTATTGACAGTATCAATAGGCGAAGTACTAGAAGCATCTTCCGTCAAAGAATCCCCATTTGGTATACATTTTTGAATACAGGGATTCATACTATATCCCATATTTGGAAAATAGATACATAAGCGTACACAAAAGATAACAAATATGGGAACGGAGAGCACCTTACACAGTCTAACCTTTGCTACCTGCGTAGTTCTGCCATGCACAGAAAGATTGTTTAATTCAGTTCAGTGTAAGTGATTATTGTTTGTCTGCGCGCCTTCAAGTTGCTGCCTGGAATACTTTTCACCCTCACCCTGAATCATTACAGGTAAGAATATACTTATGTAATTAAAGCTATTATTTAGTTTACTCTATTAATATAAGACACTGATTGTTTCATTTCGTTTGCTCTAACCTGTTTTCCTTGCTGCCATGTTTTCAAATAAATGTGGCTCGGGTAGTATGGGCCATGCTACATGCGGGTAGTATGGGCCACGTAACTAATTTATATTTTTTATAGGATATACTGCCATCATTTAAGAATAAACCGGTAGGTGAGGGTCGGGGAGAATGATCAGAGGATAATATGAAAAATGCCGTAGCAAGTGTTCTAGAAAATAGACTCTCTGAAAGGGCTGCTTCCGACCGCTATCGTGTTCCTAGAAGCACTTTGCAATGGAAGTTGAAAGCTATTTCAAATAACGAGATGAACAAAAATGAAACCACAGATTTTAAGGCAATCTTTGAAGAAAGATGTGAAGCTCAGTAGCTCATATAATGGATTTAGATTCTTGACTAATGCCCCTGTCCAAAACAAAGTTTTTGAACCTGACCTATGACCTGACTGAAAAATTAAACTTGAATCATAGATTCAACAAAGAAATGTCTGGGAAAGATTTTTACGCCAGTTTTATGAAGAAGCACCCAAAACTGAGTTACCGAAAACCACAATCAACTACTTTGATGCAATGTGTAGGTTTTAATAAACCACAGGTTGAAAGTTTTTTCAGACAGTTTGGAATTCTGTTAGAAAAGCATTCCTTTCGACCGTCCAGAATTTTCAATGTAGACGAGTGCAACCGGGCAATTTATTCCTCCACTTTTGATTTTTCCCAGGAAACGCATGAATGGTCGCCTCATGATTGGTGCTTCAACCGAAAGCATTAGTTTATATAGTGGTTGGATGACGGCTGAGGCTTTTATCAAGTGGCTGAAGCAGTTTATTTGCTTTACAAAGCCCTCAGTAGACGATCCGGTCCTGCTGATTGTGGATAGACATGGCAGTCACATCACGTTTGCTTGTAAAAACCATGTTTTCCACCACACACTAGTCATAATTTGCATCCTCTGGATAGGTCGTTTATGAAAACTGCTACAACATTGCTTGCAGTTTCTGGATTAGGGCTAATCCATGGTAAAATTTAATGACTATGATATTGCGAAATTGGTAGCTGATGCTTACAAGTAGGTATATCAACTAGATATTGCCGAAAGTGGATTTAGATGCACCGACAAACCCTGACATTTTTCTGATTTGGACTTTATGGTAACTTACATTACCAACATTGCGCAGGCACCAGTCCCTGAGACGACTTCTGAAGGATCTGTTGTTCCTGCGCCAAAGACCTCATCTTGGAGCTCATCAGTAGCCATGCCACCCCTCTCCCTCTTCTGAAGAGATCTCCACTTCCTTCAACGCAACACCCACATCACAAGTTTCTGATTTTAGAATTTTTTAAAAATAAGCGTCGTCTCTGCCCTCCTGCAGTGAAAAGAGATTGAAACGAAAAGCAGAAAGAAGCGAAATATTAACATCGACTCCAATGAAAAAAATTTTGACTGAAAAGAGAGTCAGGAGATCAAAAAGAAAAACATGAGGAAATGAATAAAATTTTCGAAACACGAACAAAAGATGACCAACAAGAAGAATAAAAATGAACAAAGCAAAATGTTTAATTATGACAATCCTACACCAAGCACTTCTAAAGATAAAGTAGATGAGGAATGTATGGTACGCAGGGAAAATTATGAAGAAAACTGGATTCGGTGTAAAAACTGTGAAGGCTCATGAGCTCTGTACGGATATTGACGACTTGTTTTTTTCATTTTTGTGATCTTTGTAAATGATAGTATAAATGAGCTGTAAAACATTATAAAATTATATAAATTATTAAACAGCAATGATTTTTTTAAAATTTAAAAACTTAATCAGTTTGGTGAGGCCCGTACTACCCGACAATTTTTGAAATGTTCATAATGTAAGGTTAACACTACATGCATTTTATGTGATGTTTCATTAATTACTAAATATATTTTTAATACTTAAATAAATGTTGTTGAACAACGATTTTAATTGCTCAAATCTATTTTAATCACGATTATGGGAATCTAATTATGTAAATTTAAATTATATAAAAGTTATTATGACCATCACGATGTTGTTGGAATTATTCATTTGGTTTGAATGTTCGTGATAAGGATCAAGCTCAAAAGACTTTGACTGGAAATTTACATTATTTAACTCACGTGACGATGTATTCACACGCATCACAACACTGGATGCACTGCTGAAATTTACATTAAAATATGACATTGATTTCATCGGTACACAATCATTTTCAGAACTAATACTTAACACCTACACCAAACATTGTATTGTTTACAAAATCCCTTGCTCTAATTGCAATTAATATTACATAGGGCAAACAAAACGTTCCCTTAATACACGTATCAAAAGCAACATATGTCTAATATCAAACTTCCTATTGATAAAAAATCTGTAGTATCCAAACATATCATCAATTCTAAACATACATTTGATTGGCAAAATGCTAAGATTTGAGACATTGAGACCAGGTACAATTCCAGACTCATTTCAGAGATGCTTCACATTAAATCAAACATCACAGACACTATGAAACTCAATAATTACTATGATTCCTTATTATTACCCTAAACCTTCTGTTTTCCCATTGTCGTTGCTCCCTTATTCTTACGCTAACCCTTCGGCTCTCCCATTGTCGTTGCGTTTTCGTCGCTTTTGAGTGTTGTCAACTGACTTGTTCTTCTTAGCACCCGAAGAAAGGGACAAGGATCCCAGAAAAGTTGTGTGGTATTTATATTACCCTTTTTGTCTGAATTGGCTATATTTCTAATTCATTATTTTCAATCAGACGTAATTTTTTTCAAAGTGTTACTTGTGGTGTCAATGATATACAACTAGTATCGAAAGTTAACCTTCCTTGTAAATATAATTCATAATTGGAAGTATTATCGTTAACGTCTCCTTAACTAGTGCTACATACAGAAAAGTGTTTCACTTTAATGGTACCCATAGGGTAATTTAACTAACTTTTTATCACACAAACCATATCATTGTGTGTGGGAGGGTGTAAAAGAGTTGAATAGCACTCATTAGCATTTGGATCTGAGTGTAAGTGTAAATTACCCGTACATAACAATTTTCCATCGGAGGGCGTATTACATTTCATCAATTACTCATAAGTTACGACTCGTACCTTTGATGCAATTCATTAGTAAATACATACATGTGAGGCGTTGAATACAAAACCAAATTATTATTAAATTGAAATGGAAGAGATACAACTTATAATTAGTGTATGCAATTATACGGTAATGAAATACATATACTAAATAATTATTATACATGTATATATGAGGTGAAATTACATTAAGTTCAAAGAAAGATTCTACAGGGAACCTTGCCCAAAGGTTGCGTCTCCATAATTCTTTTCATCATGTCTTGAAGATTAATCAATTGAGGCTTCACAATGTCTTCCTTCGCGCCCACCATTTCATCAAGTATCTGATTTAAATAAGCTTCTATTTCATAACCTTCCCTTTGGAT
Source organism: Zhengitettix transpicula (assembly GCA_037074705.1). Classification (NCBI taxonomy): domain Eukaryota; kingdom Metazoa; phylum Arthropoda; class Insecta; order Orthoptera; family Tetrigidae; genus Zhengitettix; species Zhengitettix transpicula. Next base: position 177,410,916 of record CM073591.1, on the reverse strand, counting down.
TATCCGCTCATAGTGTGTAATTGTAGCGAAGTTATTAACATCGGATAATATCATTTCCAGTTTCCTCAATTAGAGAATCCAACTGTAAATTCATCTCGTTTTCTAGGATTCGTTAAAAAATATCATCAAATGATTTCAAGACTACTTTTATAAGAACAAGTTTTTCATTAAGAAAACTCTTTAAATTAATTTGTTCTTACTCTAGCTCTTGTAGCTGTCTATTATATCTAGCAGCATCGTTGAGGTTCATTACACCAAACAGTTTCTTTAGTATAATGCCTCCTAAATTGAACAAACCGCGTTTACTTCTAACAATACCTGTATCAACTCAGTTTTATTCTATTTCCGGTTACTAATGCTAGTAATTTGATAATTCTTAAATTTTGTGTATGTAAGGATTTGATTAGCCTGTCAGAAAATAAAACAAAGTATTTCGAAAATTATTACAAACATGAACATATTCTAGAGCTTTAATCTGTGAACAGGAGATTTCTGTTTGTTGTAAGTCAATGTATGTAATCAAATTAATTTGATGTTGTGTTAAATACAAGTTATTCTCAAATGAGATGTAAATTTTGTAAATATTCTACTCCTTCTGGACGGCTATCAGCAGAACGACCAACGACCTCAACACTTTGTTCTGCATCAGCAGATGTCCATGGTCGAAGCTACCAATACTATTCGCCAATTTATGACCCTGAACATGCAATACTTTGTTAGAAAAAATTGTTTTTCGAGAATGATAAGGCGGATGTCACGTAGATGTTTGCTGGTATTGTGGCGAATCAGGACGCACTGTGCAGACTGCTTCGAATCTGAGGATCGTCGTTGGGTGGCCGCAGAAGACTTCGTCGATCAGACGCTGGATTCCATTAACGTTCTTAATTTTGATCGAGACACCTCCCTATTACCAAACTTTCAAAGTAGGTAGTCTCTATGATCACGACTTGGACCAGAATCGGCTCCAAAAATCCACCTTCGTTTTACAAACGTTCAATCGCAGAGTATTTTACTTAAATTTCATTTCTAGTCCTCTAATAAAATGGAAACCAATTCAACACACATCTTCACAGAACAAAATTTAATTTTTTGGCCTGTATATACTTACAACCGATGGTAAAGGAGATAGTGGACTGAGGCTCCTCCGATATAATTCAGGTGGGAAGTGTACTCGTTCCACTTCATTCACGGATTATAACTTGCGGGATTTTGTTACACCAAGAGGAAGCTGTAAGCAGTTAGAAATCGGGCGCCAACCCTCAAAACTCGTCCAGATATTTTTTCCCCGACCATGCAAATGGTCGTGATGTCGTTATACTCTTTACGAGTATTATGCCAAAGAGGGGGACGAATACTTATTACATTGATTAAGATATCGGTGTCCAGCATTGTCGCACTGAACTTCAAAGAAATTCCCACAAGAACATTGCAACGTATATTACTGAGAATACAACAGTAGGTAGCAGTCAGTCAGCTCTTGGAGAATGGTGGGAGAAACCCCAGCTAGGAATTGTCGCACACTTTGGCCGGCTCCATAAGTAAATACGGGATGCGTTGTGAAAATGAAAACGTTCCAGATACGTTCGCCAGTTGCGAATAATCGGAGGACGTGATAGTGTGGCCTGCTAAAATTCGCAGGGTCCAGGTTCGCAGGGCTTCGCATAGCATAGAACCTTATGGAGGCCTACAGGGACAAATTGCCGAACGAAGAAAAAAATAAGCAAGGAAAGTTACTTGTCTAGTGCAATACTGTTTATCAACACGTTGTAAAGTTACATTCTATTGTACAGTAGATGGTCCAATTTTAAATATTATTATATTCCCATGAAACACATCCAGCTGGTGAAGTGAAATAATCCGAAAATAATTCTCGGATATTTTTGGCATTAACACTTGATCCACCAGTGCCTACGAATGGTGTTTATCCCATGGTACATGTTAATGTAACGTTGAACTGGTTAGCATCTCTCATGCGGACAAAATTGCGTAAAACACAAGCTGTTAATACGCTTGTTTCAATAAAATGAGAGTCCAAATTGATTGACGAATGAAACACTCGCCATTTATTTGCAATCAGACCAAAAGCACAATCTACAAATGTTTGTGCCCTTGACAGGCAGTAGTTAAATATATTTTTAATATTTAAATTTCTTCTTGAATAGGTCTGATAATGTTTTCTGTGCCTCGTCAGCGACAGTGTTTTTCGGCATTTTGACTAGTTAACAACTGGTGTAGTGTAGATTTTCGAAATATGTTTGAATCAGCTGATTTACCATAAATCACAGTAAAACAGTAATTATCATGCGCTAAAAGTAATAAAATAATCGAAAAATAATGTTTATAATTAAATAACACTTCCCTCTGGCTACGATCTCACCTTGCACATATTCGAGAGAGAGGTGGAAAACGCATGCGAATTTTTGCAGCAATGTGGCCATCTGCGTATTATTGAATCACGCCGAAAGGTCTTTAAATCGCATGCAAATTTATACATGAAGAATGCGATATTTCGCATGAGGTTTTTGTGAAGGAGTCTGGTTGTGGAAGAAAAGGCAGACGGACGCGTGTTTGCTTTGGTGGAAGAGCGGATTTTGGAGCGTTTTAGCCGTTTCTCTAGGGGTCGAGACTAGCGGTAAGGACCCAGATAGCCTCCAGTTAAACTGAACCTGGGACGAACCACCTTCTGGAACGTCGCACCGAGATCTACAAATAGTAAGCCTTCCCCCTCCGTATATATCTGCCGTGAGACAAGCAAGTAACGTGCCTGCTAATCTTCAGACTGTTCAATTTTGTTCTAATGATGGGCTCACATTATCAAGTTACTGGCCAAACTGTAATAAATTACCTGAGTTTTTTTTATAATTAGTTTATTAGGTTTAGAGTGTTTTAAGTAGTATGAAATTGAGAGTGTGCATCCAGAAGCAACATTAAACGACTAAGGAGTCGTGGCTGAGCTTATGGACATTCAATGTGTAATCCCCTTTTAGTATATTATCTTGTAATTAAGTGTCAATGTTAAGTTTCATTAATTAATTTCCCTATAATTAATCAAATACAGGACCCTGAGATACAGAAATTTCATAGCGTCATGCTCGACACAAAAACATTCACGAGTCGTGGCAAGTCGCTTATCAGTTCCCCGGTTTTGATCGCGCGGATCGTTAGTTAAATATTATCAAGACGTTTATCGTTTCAAAGATAAATTTATTCTGCATATGCGGTGGCGCCCGGGCCGGCATTCGTAAAGTAAAGTATCCAAGGGAGCTGGTAAGCCATTATATTATATTTATACCAATAAAAACTATTGTTTGTTAAAAACCAATTCCATCAATTTTATTGTTTTACCGTATTATGATCCACAAAATTTAGAATGTTGATTAAAAAGCTAAATATCTCAGTAATTTTCAAATCTGTTAATTCTTTTTCTTATTTTGTTAAAAAAACATACAGATTGTCTTAATATTTTGGATTCTCACAATTATGTTTATAAAACATTTGCAATAATTGCTCATTTTGTTATATCTTCCAGACCAAACGATCTTTGTTAACTAGAATTAAGGAATCCAATGTAAAAATTTTACCTTATAAACATTCTCCTATTTCAAAACATTGCTAGGATTTTAATCATTCCTTTAATTATATTAGTACTGGTATTTTAGACAGGGCAGTTGACTTTTTGTAAAAATAAAAATGCCACATATAAAGTCCAACAAATTTTCTTTAAATTTAACACAAGACATTTCTATTTATAACATTTTATTAAATAATCTTTTTTACCTTATATCTTACATTTATATTCTTTAAAATAATTTGTAACTTTTGTCATAACATTTCAGTCTGGCTCTAGTATTGACAAAGATCACAACAGTTAATCGAAACGTCTACTCACTTTTAAATTTTGTAATGTTCAAAATTATTTCCTATTACTGACTGTTATACGGGTCGTTTATGTAAAACAGACACAAACCAAGAAGAAAATAAGATAAATAAACATTTATTCTCATCTCCGAGACCACCACAAGCTGTGCCTCGGGCTCCATGCTTTGAGCGACTGTGCGATAAGCGACCAGAGGATCTTAATACCCCGTCCCCCTTCCCTGAGCAAAGTGAGCGTCTTCTTTGTTACTACATCCTTGTCGTCGTGAAGCACAGTCCGAGTCCGATAAGTATGTGAATTGCACAAATTATATGATTTTTGATCATCCGATTACTGCATTCATTCTCGAAAGAAAATCATTTTCCTAAAATGTGAAGTTGGAAAATAGAAAGTCAAAAGACAGGAAAATTCTGGTACATTTCTCTTTTTAAAGAAAATATACGTAGCCATGTTTTCCGACCAAATTATATCGAAATATATTGCGCAATGCTTTCGTGTTTGACAAGTTGTTTGAACGTGTATGGCATTAAGAAAAGCTTCTCGGGCTTCCACCAGTGTGATATTGTTAAAAAGCGACGTTTTGACGACAGCCATCGTCTTCTAGGCTGAAGTGTATGTCATTGTTTGACAGTCGTGTATGACATTGTTTAACAGTCTCTTACCGAGTAAAGGTCTGGTCGCCTTTAATAAAAATTCAGTTTCGACCTCCTGTGTTTAATCTTACTAACCTACTTATTCTTCTGACCACTTCAAAAAGTGCTGAAGGAATCGAATTTCGGCGGGAGTTTACCGTGATTTACCTGAACTGTGGAAGGTGAAAAGTGAAAACTAAGAAAAAAAACCAGAAATAATAAGAATGTGGGGAACGAGAAGTTGGTTGAAAAAATTAAAGAAATCGACCCCAAAGCAAAAATTAATGGCAATATCATTTTCCTAAAGACCAAGTTAGTTTTTAAATTAGAGGTGTAATAATTCCAGAATAAGGTAAGCTTAACATGTCGACCGGACAGGGAATCGACATTTTGCAACATGCGTAAAATTAGAGGTGTAATATTTTCGAGCAGCTCACAAAACGTTTTGCTTGTTTTTGTAATCAGCAGCTGAAGTTAATATAAGCTCTGCAACCAAACGTTCATGAATAATTACACTACTCTTCATCAACCAAATCTTCACCCACATCATATGCTTCTATTATCGTTATCTTAGTTTCTTCTTTTCCGTCAGTAAACCAATATAATAATCGCGGCACAAAATTTGTCTGTGTCGAACATTTCTCGAGAACACCACAAACACAATGAAATGAGGTTTGCTCAAGCCGATAGAAGGTGTATGTACCAATGTTTGCGCAAACATGATGTTCCACAAACACATTGGCTGCGGAAATGTTTTGATGTTACATGGGGCCCTTAACACTGAGGTTGATCTACAGTTTTTTAAGCACTCTGAAGACATTTCCTGAGAGTATTTAATTATCATACCTTTATGTGTTTGAAGCTCTCGTTTCTCGCAATCATTCACACGCTGACAATCACTTATGATTGCGGTTCTTAGTGCTATTCATTCCTTAGTAATGAGTGCCAAAGTTTCGGCAGAACGATCTGGAACGTCCTGCAGAAATACTCAATCCGTTACACGTTCGTACTCGCCGCGAATTTATTGGCTATCAACAAACTTGTGATGATTGTATTTACGTTTTCTAAATTTGGGCTCTTCTATTTATACAATTTTCCATTCGCCACTCAACTTTTGTGGATTATCAAGATGCATTACACTACATCCTTACAAAACATTTATGTGAGTCGCTGAAGTGACTCTGACACGCTGTACACGTTAGAATCCCCCGCAGAATGAAGGTCTGGATTTTAAACTCATTGTTGTCTATATGCGATGTGACGTCATCACTGTTACTGTGGAAAAAGATCGAGGGTAGTTTTGTCGATTTAGCAATCTCAATTACCCGCGACCGGTCAATAAGTCTTTTGAAATCATTTTGTTTTGCAAAAAATGTATATATTTTTTGCATTGTTTAAATTATTCGATAAATGTTATGAGGCAGCTTTGGAGTAAAAGTATGTGTCTATTATACACTTCTACACTTACAAGTAAAACAAATGGTTGAGAGTAGTTTCACAATCTCTGAAGTGAACTGTGTGCCTTTTCAAAGGAACCAATATTTTGCTCAGGCTGTTCTTGTGGTGGGTGAATAATAGCCAGATTCTATGTAATGCACTATTATAGTTACTGAGAGTACACAACAGAATTGGCCATGGGCATTGGGCTCAGCATCTTGTTTGGTCAGGTTACCAAGTTCAAAATGAGTTCATTAACAGATATTTGGTAAATATTGAGAAAAATTCTTGATACTCTCTTAATGATAATGGAAAGAATGATAAGACATTATAGTGTATATACAGAATATCAAGATTATGGAGAATTAGTTATTGGTATTCATCATGCATTGAAATCAATAACTGTATCATTTACTTCATTGTGTGAAGGTGTCACAATATTCCAATTGCAATATGAAAATTAGAAAATTAATTGAAAGGCTCAGTAATTGTTGTACTGCAACATTAGAAATATGGAAGATGAAGATGCAATGTAGATTTTAATAATAATATTAAAAAACAGTAGAAAAATTTTAAATATGTAGATATGCTTAATTTTAAATTTAAGCTTTCTAAATTATAAATGTTGGATTACCATAAATGGTAAAAAAAAATATTTCTGTTGTGTACACTAGAAAAAATAAAATATCATTTAAACAGAGTTTTGTACATTAAATGCTTATGTTAACTGAAAGGCTCACTTGTAAACCAAAGAGAATGTAAAACAAATCAATTTTATGACCAATTGAGAACTTATCATATAAGGATATTTTGTGGTTTAAATTTAATCTAATGTTATAATATTCCTATTTTCATTTCTACAAAACAAGTTGGTCCAGAGGAATAGAAGTAAAATATTCTTGATGTGTACAAGGTCCTAAACAACTTACTCAGCATTTATTACTTTGTAAACTTTCAGTTTTCAGAACAATCGTGCCAAACTTATTTCAGAAATAAAGTTAGATTGAGAATTTAAGATACATCTGTCTCAAAAAAATTCAATCTGTTTATTTTGACAATTAATTGCTTTTATCTAATAATTTAATAATGCTTCAAGTTGATTTTCAATTTACTACAACATTAGATGTTCCGTAACTCAGTTTTTGGTACATTTACTACCACAGTTGATTCCTTTGTGTCATTATCTCTCAAACATTTCAGTTTACTGTCAATAATTTCTACTAACTCTCTGTTTTCCAACATAGAAATGTGAGTACCTTCCACAATGTGAATGTCAATTGGTTGCTCACAGATCTGAAAAGTATAAACATAGTATAAGATGACTGGCATATACATAATCACTAAAGCATTATTTTCAAAGTAAGTTAACCTAGCTTATATAAATACTGCAATGAAATAATAACTTAATTGGAAGCCATACATACTTATAAAATTGTATTAATATGACTAATAAAATCATACCAGGTTATTAGGTTTTCATGACATACCTTGTCTAAACCCCAACTATCACCACATTCTTCAAATTTGCTAGCTGATGCTTTGAAAAGATGAACTTTTGACTTGATTTTTCCTTTTATTTCATAATTCATAATATCCTCAAACCTATGATGTAGAGTGTTGAGCAAAGAAATTGCTATGCCTTCTATTGTTTTATCTATGGATGAGTTATTGCTAATAACACTCAACTTTTCTTCCCAAAGTGTCAAATTTTGCAGTTTATTCTGAACCTGTAGGAATAAATTTATATTATATACATAATAATACAATTAATTTCCCAATGAGTCCTTCAGGAGTTTTCACTTGCATGTAAGAAATATAAAAATTCATTTTGTAAGTTTGTACAGTATGACAGACAAAAAAATTGTTTATAATAAATATATTCAATTAACAGTTGTTCCAGAAATCATTCACTTCAATTCCTGTACAATCTGAAAAAATTACTTCTATTTATACTACACAGTTATTAAATTGATTGATCATGAAATTACCAAGAATGTCCTCAATATTTCTTTTAACTAGTATATACACTTTTAAATACATTTTTGAATATCTTCTTTTCCTGTTCTATGTACAGATATTTTTAATATGCCCACTTATTTGTAAAAATGCTGTCATTAAAGATTTAAGTTGTTTTATAATTGTACTTATTTCTCCCTTAGGACTGCCACCTTGTCATGGTGTCACTGTAAGTTATGTTGGTGGGAACTTCATCTCCTGGAAGGGCCACCCAAGCCAGAGAGGTCAAAGGCTAGCAAATAGACAAAGAACAGTCTGCCAAAACCCATCCTACAGTCCCATGTTAGGGATGGGTGCAGGGAGTGTTATAAACCTCATGTTAGGGGTGGCCTGAAGAAAAACCTGAAGTAGAATAAACTGGCTCTGGGTGTGGTGAACCCAATCTAATAATGGCCTCAAAATGTTGAGTGTGTTGGAAATGATTGGAGAAGACATGCAGATCCTGGTGCAATGGGGAAGGTGAAAAGTGGGCAACTAGTGACTTAAATTATGTGACCCTCAATGGCAAGATAGAGGAACTAATTGAATATATGAAGAAGAAAGACAATGTATTGATGATATTGAGTGAGACAAAGTTGAGAGGAATGGAGTTAAAGGAACTCATAATAAACTTTTGTTTGAGAAACAGATTAACAGTAGGCAACACATGGTTAAGAAAAAAAGAACAGCCAGAATATAATTAGGGCAGGGAGAAAGGAAAACAAAATCAGAGTGATTGATTTGATATTTGTTGAGAGAGAGAGAAATGCATAGAATTGGAAGACATCACAGCTCTATGTTATGAGAAGATTATGAAGGAGACCATAAAATTATGGCAGCTAAATTAAGGCTTGGTAAAATAGAAAAGTTAAAAAAGGAAAGAGAAAGAAAAATAAAGGCTTGGCAATAAAAGGAAAAGGAAGTAAAGAAAAAGTATTAATTACTGAAGGTGAAGTAGCTGGTATAGAAGAGGAATGAACAAAATATAAGCAAGGTATTGTAAAATGTGAAGTGGATGCATGTGGATGAACATCTGGTATAAATAAAACAACCAGGTAGAATAACACAGCTAGAGATGCATAGAAAAAAAAGAAAAATTCCTGGAGGTGACTGATAAAAGACAGAAATACAGTGAGTGATCAAAAGTATAAAGTAACAAAGAAGTCATGTCATAATATTGTACAGGAAGGAAAACAAAAATTCTGGAAAATTTTCACAAAAACCCTGATGGAAGATGTTAAAGGAAGTTAAAAGGTGTCATAAGAAAAAAGTGATAAGAAACAAAGTAAACAGAAGAGAAGATACGAAATTTGAAAAGGGTGAAACAGAAAAAAATTTACACAAATACAGGATATACTCCTAAGTTTGGAAGGGTATTTTGCTAAATAATTTAAAGAACTGGGAAAAGGGAACAAAGAAATGAATGAAGGAAAAGAAAGAGCAGATGTAACACTTTTAGAAATAGGAGAAACTATAAAGAATGTGATAAGTAGTAAATCTTCAAGAGGAATAGATGAGGTGGTGATAAAGATGATAAAAGTAATGGACCAGTTGGGGTACAATACATGTATATTTTTGAGTTTTTTCAATTGATGAGTGCAGTTGTGTTGCTCTATGCTCTTCTTCGCACCTGAGGAAAGGGCCAAGGATCCCAAAAACATTAAGTGGCATTTATTTAATCACTTTTTCACCTGAATTGGCTGTCTTTCTCATTAATTATTTTCAGTCAAACATAATTTTTTTCCTGTATATATTGTTTTGAATGATGTGTGAAGGAAAAGAAGTACCAGAAGATTGGAGGAAGGGTCTAATACTTTCTGCATTCATGAAGGTGATCAGAAACAATGTAACAACTATAAAGGAATCACTCTTACTTCACATCTTGAAAAATTTTGAGAGTATTTAGGAGGAAGGCTGTAAATAAAGTAGAAAACGAAATGGAGGAAAGGTAGATCAACTTTTCATATAATGGTTGGAATAAGGAGTAGGATGGAGAAAAGATGGGAGTTCAAGAAAGATTTAGTGATGACATCTATAGAAATAGAGAAGGCATATGACAGTGTACCACAATTGGTCTGAGATGTATTGATAAAAAAAAATAGGCAGTGCATAAGTTAAAATGATTAAAGCATTGTATGAAAAGTAAGTTGTAGCACAGAATAACACCCCCTTACCCCTAAATTAATTTAAGATTAATTATTAATATTTGAGTAAAAATGCCTGTGTACCCAGAGCCAAGATGTGGCTTGCTGGAAATTACGCCCATAAAGTTTGAACTGAGGTGATAGGGTGTCAAGGAGAAACCCTGCATTCAGACAAAAGAAGTCTGCCTCAACCCTGACCAAAATCCCTGAAGTTAAACCCTTCAAAAAGGTGAGAGAAAGCCTGTGAAAGTTTAAAATCATCACATATTGGCTGAAATCAAACATGTGAAGAGGTTTTCACCTTCTGGAAGGGAAAAAAGAATGTTGAGCTGGAAGGTGAACAAGCCAGAAAAAACACAGTTCCTATCTATAACTTGGAGAACAAGGAAGTCTGTGAAGGGAAAAAGTGTAGGAGTAAAAATAGTTATTTATTGGAATATTGAATGTAGTTGAAGTTCAAACTCAAGAGTGAATAAATTTTAATTTACCTAGATGAAACTGAAAAAGGACTCTGTTGAATTCATGTAAACCCTTAATTATAAATAAATTAAATTTAAAGCCAATCCAAATCAATTTTAATTTTTTCATATAAATATTAACACTGCACTCCTTACTTTACAGCATTATATTACAGTGAGAGGACTAAAACAAAATGTTTTCAAGTTAAAACATGACTTCGGCAAGGCAGTGTACTGTCCCCAATACTATTAATAACAGTGACAGGTGAAATCCATGAAAGAATAAAGAAAAAAATAGGAAGCAGAGAGTTAAAGGCATTACTCTTTTCATATGGCATAGTAGTGTGGAGAAAGGGAAGTACAACAACAAATTAATATATGGGATGAGAAAATAGAAGAATATGGGATGAGAAGATAGAAGAATACAGAATGCAAATAAATGAGGTAAAAAGTAAGATGGATGTGATGACAAGAGGAAAGACGGAAGGTAGAGGATATATAACAGTAAATGCAAATCAATTAGAGGTTGTAAAATCTTCAAATATTTATGAAGTATTATCAATTATGATGGAAAGATAAAAGAGCAAATTAGAAAGAGAATTCAGCAATCAAATTGGATTTACTAGGGTGTGAGAGAGCTAGTGTGGAAGTGTCAGAATAATATTAAAAAAAAGTCCTCTATTCAATGTATTACACATTTGTAAGGTGTGCCATTTTTACAGCTCGTGCAGAAACACTGGATGATATTTATTTAGCACTTATTTTTGTCTGTTATTTGCCTACTTATTTATGCAATTTTTATAATATTTATAAGTTGCATTGTCCTTAATTTATCTTAACACATAGACTTACTAATGACTCAATTACATGTAATATTCATTATTATTATTATTAAATTGTTGAAAATGAACAAATTACAAATTTCTTTCACCAATAAAATTCTTAAATAATAATTTAATTTGTTCCTGTGATGGAAATGGTTTATTCTAGATGAATTAAACACTATTTATAACTAAATTGACTGGATTTGAATAATTAACATACTTTTATAATAAATTATATAAATTAATAAAAATTAAATAATGTTTTAATTTTAAAATAGCTGGTGTTTTTCTTACTATAAAATTACATTTACTCACATCAGATATTTCACTATGTGACTTATTGAGGAATGACATAAATCTTAAGATTATTATATCCATGATGTTTCCTTTTACATTTATTGTGAAGTATTTTAAATATTCTGGAGAACAATCTATCAAAAACAGTTGACCCAAATATCCATATTTTTCCAAAGTTTTAATCATTTCCAAGGCAACCAATCCACCATATGAGTGTGCAATAATATTGAATGTTCTGTTGGCAGAAAGGTCCTTTACAATGCTCTGAAAACAAAGTAGTTATTCAAGAACAGAAAAATAGCTTTCAATCAAAGTTAAACCCCCTAAGGGCTATGAAATTGAATTATTAGATATATTTAATAGCTAGTAAAACAGAAAAATGTCATACCTGACTGGGAGTCAACCAAGATAGCTTAGTTGGTAAGAGTACCATGTACTAAGCTTAAGTCCTAGTTTGATTCCCAGTCCAATTGAGATTTTTCTATCCTAATCAATTAAGAAAATAGTTGATAAGGACACTTTTCTGTCATGTTTTAAGTGAAATTATTAAAGAATATCCTAAAAAATTAATACAACTTTAAAAGACAGTTATAAAACTTAAAAATAGATTTCCAAAAAATTTAAAATATCACAAAATTTTATTATTTTGTAAAAAAAGTCCAAGGTTCCACTGGTAAAATTTGTGTTTATTATTAAATTACTGTTTGGAAACTATAGCAACTAATCAGAAACTGAAATACAAAAACTTTATTATATTTTAATATTAGGCACAGTGTATAAAATAGTTTGGATTATTATTTGAAAATTATGTGTCATTCTTACATTATATTATCCAATTATGATAAATCATATAAGTTATAAAATAAAGTTTAATAAATGATAATGAAAAATTACAATTTCTTTGTCAAAATTAGTATTAAAGAAACTTCAATGTTTTGTCGTAATATAAAGCCTCTTCAAATATAAAAATAATCATTTAGGAGCCTTTAATACTCAATATACATACTGAATTTTCTAAATTTTGTTGAGTAAAATAATAAATATGAGCAATTACAATACTACTACTACATTAATAAATACCAACTAATAATAAAATTTAAATTAAAGTTCATGTCTAGTCTACATGTCAACACCTATTTTAATATTTTTAATGCCTGTAGATGTCCTAATCTCATGATGAAACATTGTATTTTGTATAATACAAATAGGTATGAAAAATGGTTATTTTTTATTAATGTTTATTTCTGACATATTTTGTTTTGTGATATTTGGCAACATGTTTCAAGGCTTTGAAACAAAAAATGTTTAGAATCAGTATCTATGGGAATCCCACAAAATAATAACTCCAATATATCTGATAAAATTTTAATTGGCAATTGTGTGGTTAAAAAATGTCCCTTTTTTACTAATTTCTTAATAAATGAATTTATCATGTTAAAATGAGATTTTGCATTTAGAATATTAGAAGCTAGGTTATTTAGAAAAATTTCTGTTCATTCATTATTATACAGAATGTTTATTTTGAATATAAGCAGAACTCTCACCGTAACTATTGTGCGATATTAAGGTATGCTTGTGCATTGAACTACAGTTATGTACCAATAAATATAATATTGTACCCTGTAAGAATATGGAATAAATACAAAAATTAAGTCAAATAATAGTTAGTTAGATTTGAATATTTTTATATTTATTAAGTCAGAAACTTACTTGCAAAAAGTATTCTGCCAAATGGCAAATGCCAGTATGCCTTTCTACATCAAGCCCTGTTTGAAGACAAATTGATTTTGCTGGTATTTGAGCTGCTATGTTGCTTACGGCTTTAGAACCTCCATCAATTCCAGTTATAAAATAGACTGTTGGTGCACCTATTTTCCCATTAGTAACTTGAAAAACATTGTGCAACAGTAATTCATTTTCATTGCTGATTTTCTCAATGAGATCATGTAAGATGTCATTCGCTGTTGAGAAATCATTGCTAGGAACTGTAACAAAAACCAAACATGAATATTTCTATAATACTTTACATGTAGCTAAATGTTTAGCTTCATAATAAATAAATTATGCTGTTTATTACTACACCTCAAACAGTTGAATTACTTAATTAACAATAAATCTAGATATTATTTAAAACTAAATTATTTGATCACTTATTAATAGAGGACATTGAACAACATTCAAATTGGTGTAATTTTCAGCAAAATGAAAACCTTTATAGATCAAATAGGGATATGCATATACTGCAGTAATTTTATGATTTCTTCTCCGCAATGAATATCAGGAATCTGTTTATGTAAATTGTATTCAAATATATTTTTTTATATTACTTACCAGAGCCTGGTTCTACAGTTCCCTCATCTTCCAGCTTTGATAAGGAAGCTAAAGTCAAATTCCTCATATCATTTGCTGTTAAAAATATATCAACAGAACTCTCTATGACTTGTTTGATTTCAACAGCCATTACTGAGTCCATGCCAAGCTCTGCTAATGTGGCATTGTGATTAATTGTTTTCAGATCATTAATTCCTAAAATAAAAAGTTATAAAAATGTCATGGGATGATATTGCAATTGAAGTATCATTTTTCACAAAATAAATTATAATAAAAGTGTATATTACACAGAAAAATAAAGTACTTAATAAGTGTGAGGTTGTAGCATGCTTTAGTAATCATAATTTATGTTTTTTATTAATATTAAGTGATTTTATATATTCATCTTGTTTATTTTAGTTTTAATTTTGTAATTTTAAAATATTTGATTTGTTGAATTACCATTGTTTTTACTATTCAAGGTCTACTTATAATAACATGCTCAGTTAATTTTGATATTATTATATGCATATATTTTTGTGGTTTTTTATCATGCTTTATTCTGGCAAAATACCACTGATTAGGTATACAGTGAATTACTCTTAATAAATTGTAACTACTAAATACATAGGTAATGAAAATAAAATGACACAGTTTTATTTTATTAATATTATATTAATAATTCATACCAAGAATATTTGCAACTATTTGTACTATACTTGCACTGTCACCATAATTACGCTTTTCTGCTACAACCATACTTGCTACTACTGGATGAGACTGAAGCAGAAAACAATCTAGTAATGACAGGCATGACAGTATTTTCTGTGGTAAGGTTCCGCCTACAATAGAAAGTAATTTCACAGTTTATAATTATTTATTGTACAATTCATGCATAAATGTTAGTTGTCTAGTATATTCACCTATAACGATCTCCTTGTCTTCATCTTGCATGTCAGCAACAAGTCCAACGTCTCCTACAGCACCCCATTGTATGGCTACTCCTGGAAGACCATCCATCGACCTGCGCTCACATACCCGTTCCATGACAGAGTTGCTCATTCCATAGTTGCTTTGCCCTGCATTTCCTCGACCACAGGACACACTGGAGAAGACTACAAACTGATGAAGACTAGGGCAGCGTTGCCGGGATTCTTCATCCAGCAAAATTGTAGACACAGCCTTAGGCTGAGCTGATGCTACAAAAGCATCTTCTGTTTGGTTCACAAAGGCCGCATCTTTAAGATCCTTGAGAATTACAGGAAACTAGTGTAGTTATCTCATCAAATGGCATGCTCAATATTTATTTTCTATTTATGAGAAGGAATTTACAGGAATAGTTGCAGTGATGAAAACTAAAAACGTTTCTTATAAATACGAAGCATAAAATGTTAATTATACTTTATCAAACATGGTAAAAGAAAGATATGAAGATATTGCTTTAAATTAAAGTTAAAATTATAATAATTAAGGCAACCTAAGTTTCCAGACAAATTTATTTCTCTTAAAAAAAATTAATATGTACTTAGTTTTCAGAAAAATATATGAAACACAAAGATATAGAATACAAGATATTGTTGATAACTAAGCCACACCCTGAGAATATGTAAACTTCACATCTTGAAGAATAGAGTTATTAAAGAAAGCTTTAAGGATTGATCATTTCTTTATATAAAAATAATATTAAAAAATTATATGGCACCCTAATTATTGAGGAACTTTGAGAGGACTGGATGAATTGTTGAATTTAAAGCAGTATATGTTACATTTTGAAACCCAGAAAAGTGGGGTCTATATACAATAATGCTATATTTTGGCTCAACTCGTGGGGGCTGAAAACAGTGTGTTACATTTTGTCGCCCAAACTCGTGGGGCAAACCAGCTGCATTGGTTCTTTACAAATATATATATATATATATATATATATATATATATATATATATATATATATATATATATATATATATTATAAAGTTAAATTTATATAGTTTTATATGAGAATGTAGTTACTCAATTGTCGGTAAGGAGCTATACACAGAGTTTTACAAAACAGCATGTTATGGGCTACAGGAAAGTAAGGCAAATTGAATTGTAATTTTGTTAAGAGGAGAACACATTTATGCAGTGTTTTAAATGGAAAGTATCATGTTATATATCTTGTTTTTGGGTTCATATTGATAAGTATCAAATTATGTATCTATGGATTATGTAATGAGAGATCTTTTTAGAGACAATCTGAGGAGTTTTTTTTATATGGGTGGACACATGCTCATTGAGGGTCTTTGCCTACCGAGACGACTGTCATCTTACATGGATTTAGAAGTGACATATGGTCAGTGGGTCAATATCTCCCTCAATCTTAACCTGTTCCAGTGACCATGGTAAGAATCCATGTCCATGTTGGGACTCAAATTTGTGACCTCTGTGATGTGAGGCATGTCAATGACCCCTAAACCACAGCAGGGCAGAGTTGATGGAGGAATATAAAGTATAAATATATATAGTCCTGGTATAGAGCAGCAGGATCTGTAATGTCTTCAGGATGAAATATGAATTAAGAGGCATATACTGTAATGTAATAGGAGATTATAATCATTAAAGGAATTGAATATGCTTCTTAAGTTTGGATTCTTTGATTATCACTAACTTTCAGAAACAATTAAGTCTTCTCTCAATTATTTATCCAGAAAATTTTTCTCAGCACATTGTTGTTTTAGGCAGTGGTGCCTCATAGCTGAAATTAATTTATAGCCTTTGTTTTAAAAATAAGTAAAAGGCATATATAAAAATAAAATTTATTCAGAAACTTGATAGAATTATAAAAGAACTAAATTAAATATTTTATTTCCAATAACCTAAATTGTTACAGATCAAGCAAAATCTATTCATTTTGTTTTAATTGGCATGAAAAGATCAATAATTATCTCCTTAATGTTTGGATGACAACTGAGGAAATTTTCTCCATTTAAAGCACTGCAATAGAATTTAGTCTCTCGGAATTCTTATATATTTTTTAATTCTTTTCAATGTTTAATAGCAGTGTTCTGCCTTTGGTGTAGTCATGGGAATTGTCAAGAGGATGTTTATCAGTTTTGTAACCAGCATGCCATAGTTGGCACTGTGGCGACAGTGCTCTGCCTTGCAGCCCTATGTGGTGCTTCCTATGTGTACATGTGCACAACATTTAAATATCTCACTACTAGCACTTTGAAGTGCACAGTTCCATACTAAGATTTTTTATATTTTTTTCATGGGAGGGATGAATCATTAGGCTTAAGGATTTTATATTGTGCAATTATACAAGGACCCATTATATTAAATGTTAGCAATATTATCAAGTGGAAATTAGGGGTGCTGCAGTTACACAGTGCCTATAAGCAAGCCACCACTCATCTTAGGTCAACATCTGTAGTATATGATTTGATTTTCATATATATATATATATATATATATATATATATATATATATATATATATATATATATATATATATGCAAGCCAACTGTTCAACACATATTTACAGACTGTCAAATATAACCAATCAGAAAAGTGACATGAAATTTTCAATTATTGCCAAGATTAAATATTATTATAATCAAATCAAATTATTACTCAAATTAAGTAGAAATTTTGATACCAATCAAGGTGCAGATAAATAAAAATTTATCAAAGAGAAATACAAACCACAGCTAAGTTGAATATGCCACCAACAGGCCCTAGAGTTGCAGCTAAATCTAGAAGTTGAATCACACCCTCCCTAGTAGATGCATTCTCTACAGCCACAACTACTTTTACTCCATAACTTTTCCAAATATTTAGCCTATAGTACTGGTAGCCATTTGAAATTCCTCTTCTAGAAGTGAGCACTATCTTACGAGCCCCTCGCAAGATCAACCAATCTGACAATTCTAATCCAAATCCTCCCAAACCACCTGCAATATGAATATGTATTATGGTAAAAAGTGTAATACAGAACATTCCATTTTTTAAGCTTCATATTTAAAATTTATATTTAGACTGAGAGAGTTCAATAAAATGTAATAAATACTCTTAGTATTATAGACATAATCCTGAATGGTGTCAGAAATGACTGAGTGGAATTTGTTAATAGTAATGTTGAGAATATGGGAGGAAAGTAGTGTACCATTATCATAGGTTTATCATTTCTCTAGATTAAATATATAAATTGTCAGGCTTATGTGACTAAAAATAACATTGTTTCATAATCTCTTTTTAAAAATAAATATTCATGTCATTTAAATAAATGTTAGGAGTAGTACTTCTTATACTTGTTTAGAAATAAATTATTACATCAGTGATACTCTAATATGTTTTTACCTAAAATTATATAAGTTAATTCCTCCTTGCAGTAAAATCGTGGAAGAGCGTCCATTAACAAAGAAGAAGGTTTTACATGAGTTCCTTGTTCCTCTGGTCGTATGTTGATAATAACTTTGCCAATGTGTTTTCCAGTGCCTAAAAACCTAAGGCAGGAAATCACTAGCAATGAAAATATTCATAATTACAATTTCAAGGAGCAAATATGATTTAGATAACAAAGGGATAGCAAACTATCTTGGAACAGTCTACAATTACAGAGACATATTCTTCTTAAGGTAAACCACAAGAGTCTTAATTTCACTTATATGGGAAAATCTTTGAAACAAGTTTATTTAATAGTTTGTATTTTACATCTCTTTCTGAATTAATAAATCAATTTTTGATTATTTAGTTATGAGATGTAATGTGAAAAGAGACACCCCCGATGAACTGTGAAGGACAAGGGATGACCGCTGTGGAAGGGGGGACTTTTGTTATTTTAGGCAAGGGCAAAAAACAGTGGGTTCACAAGAAGTAAGTTACTAGCTGTACTGGAGAGACGGTGGCTGAGTTAATGTGAAAATGCAAAGTGAGAAAGCATTGTATGCTGATTCCTGCAAGAGTTCCTGCATCCAGACACTGAGGCCACATCTATTGAATGTAGGTAATAACACTTATGTATATGCACATTAGTGGGTATTCACGTATCCCTAACTTTGTTTGTATTGTTTAACTAAATCTGTACAGGTGTTTATTCGAAATGGAGCTCTTTACCAGTAAAGTTGGGAACTTAACCCACATAATTTTTTGTATTCTGACATCCCACAAGGGTAAGCAGGTTACAGACGAGACAAACTTTTATGAATTCCATGGAGTTTCAGAGTGGTGGGGTTTAAACTCAGGATATTGCAAACGTCAAACTATAACTATGATATATTGGTATATACAATAAATCGACACTAGATAAAGAAAATTCCATTTAGTAAAAAGGATACTGAACAAGCTACAATTTATGAAAGAAATACCTATTATCTGAAAACAGAAATAATAAATAATATTTATTAATGTGGAATATGTTAGGCTTATGTTCTAATTCCTGTGGTATTCAAACCTGAAAATGAAATAATTCATAATGCAAATATTGTTTTATACAATGAAGAACCAAACTATGCACAACTGTTACAAAAATATAACTGTTGTATATCTTCATATATTCTCTGACATAAAATAAACCTTTGAGACTATTGATATGTATTTGCATCATATTCAAGAGCAAGCAAGTTATTCCTTAATTATATATAATCATATAAGTTCATAAATTATCTTATTAAATAAATACAAACCTGTAAGCTTGTTCTATTTCATTCACACTGAATGATGTCCTAATTATAGGACGAATTGCACCTTCTTGTAACCCTTTGGATACTTTATATTCCAGTTGTTTTGCCAAAGTGGATGTATTACACAGAAATAATTTGTCCAACATTATTCCATGCATGCTGATCCTTGGTGCGAACAGTCCAGTATCTGCATTGTATAACCAGATTATTGTGTAAAAAATTTAGTTGCTCTCAATTCAATACTAGATACTACAGAAGCAAACTATCTTTTATTAGGTTTATGAGGTATTGCCCTAAAGGTCTAGATAGGAAGGAAATATGAATACCAAATTCTATCCAGGCCATTTGATACAGGTATTAATCCTATTTGATTCTATACCGCTGAAGAAGTTGTCATGCAATTAATTGAATCCTACTTGAGCAATAGATCCCAAAAGGTAATACTTATAGATTCTGAGTCAAGTTATTTACCTGGGAAGTGTGGAAAGCCTCAGGGGTCAATTATGGCACAATTATATTCCTCATATATCCATAACCCCCGATTTGACTCCAATCTCGGTTACTTTAGTGTTGTTTTTATGTAACACACTTCTATCCCTAAATATGACCCACAACTATCCCGAAAGCAGTTGAACTCATTGACCCTGAAAAGGTTTCTTTCAGTGAATATATCGGGCGTTTTAACATGTTCGAATAGTTGAATGTCATAATTAAACTCAGCGATATCCATAATCCCGGATTTTACTCAAAGCTCGCTTGTTTTTGCGTTATTTTTATGTAATGCCAATATACCCCCACTCTTAAGGTTGTTCTGCTCCAATGACCGAAAGTGATTGAAATTATGCACAAAGAGAATCTAGACAAATATTATGAATTTCATTTAACCTGAAAAATATATATTTGACGCATAATAATAATCTTAGTGACACCCATTACCCCAATTATCTTGAATCTCAGTTATTTTCTTGTAGCGCCCGTCCACCCCTAAGCGTGCTCCGCTCTCATGCCGAAAGGGGTAGAAATTTTACACACACAACATAGTTATAAATATTATGAATCTAATTAAACCCGAAAAATATTTATTCAACGCTAATGTCGGCCGTGGTTGCGTATTTCAAAATTTCCACCCCTACCCCTAAGGGTGTTCCTTTCCCATGCTGTAAGAGGTTGAAATTATACTCCATTGGCAGAAACACTATGAATTTCTTTGACTGCTCGCCTGTTGTAGCATATTTGAATATTTCCACCTCCGTTCACATCCGCCCCTGGTGGCGGTAGACGTGTCTCACCTTGACAGTGTTTGTTTCCTGGTCACAAAGAACACGTGAACGAAATTTGCTGAAATTTGCTTCAACAGTGTAGATTTGTATAAGGAACATACAAACACATTGCTTTATTTATTAGACACGTTGTGTGCTCAGCGTTACCTGGGTATATATCCAAAAACCCAGATTTGACACTAATCTCGGTTGCTTTTGTCTTATTATTATATAATGCCCTTCCACCCCCATCCCTAAACGTTCTCCCCTCCCATGCCGAAAGGGGTTTACATTATACTCAAACAAAATCTGTAGAAATACTATTAATCTCATTGACTGAGTAAAATATTTATTCCACGCAAATAAATTTCCACCTCCCCAACACCTGCATGGGAGATATAACTGCAGATTGAATGTCATATTTAAACTCAACGACAACAATAACCCCAGAATGGAGTCAAATCTTGATTGTTTTTGTGTTAATTTTATGTAGTGCGAATCTATTATCAACCTTATGGGTGCTCCCGACCATATTATTAGGGGTTGAAATTATACACAGACATCCTGTAAAAATGTACATACCTGATTGCTCGAGAAATAAACTGCATTTTTCTTGTAATTTCATTTAAAAAAAATTCCTGGCGCCCAAATAAATTGTCAAAAGCAACATATATTATATATATATATATATATATATATATATATATATATATATATATATAAAATATATGTCGCTTTTGACAATTTATTTGGGCGCCAGGAATAGTATATATATATATAGTATATATATATATATATATATATATATATATATATATATGGGGGAGATGGTGAGAGGATATGACATTGTCAAAATAATTGTGATCATTGATATGGAAAGGCTAACCTGAAATTGATGAATGGTGTAGCAAAACGGGACCTTCAGGTACGAGCGTTACACCATTCCGTGAACTGGTTGGCTGTGGACTGAGTTTTTATACCACATGGCTAGACTCCCAACAGGTCATTAACTTTCTCTCTCAAGGGAAGGTCTTTGCACAGGAAAGGTTCTGATGGCGATCATTCATACATAGCACCTTATACATACATATATGTATACACATACATATACATACCAAAATGCACATACATACATACATGCATAAGCATGCTTATATATACTTGGACTTGTGCAAGCATTATCACCCTAGCATACACTGGACTGCAATATAACTCTGACCTAACAACCACCCTCCCCCACAATACTCTCTACCTGTTCAAGGGTTGGCTTCAGACACCCATCCAACCTCTGCAATTTACTCATCCACATCTGCATCAACCATCCACATTTGCTGGGGTGCAAACCTTGTAGTAGGAACAGATGCCATGTCTGCCCTATCTTACAGACAACCACAATATTCCAAAAAAACATGCAAATATAAAGGGATCATCATCTGCTTCTCCTCCTACACAATCTACCAAATTAACTCTGCCCTGCATTTTATATAGGCCAAACAAAAAGACCTCTTCCTGAAAGAATAGCCACCACAGTACTGTCAAACTTTACCAAATTCAATTCCCAGTAGCTGCTCATGCCCAAAGCCACAACACAAACAATTTTGACCAATGCTTTACACACACCATTCTTAAAGCCCAATTTATCAGAAACTGAACTCCATCTGTGGGAACTCTCCTTCCAACATGTCTTACAGTCCAGGCAAAGCCCTGGATTCAACATCCTTTAAATAGGACCCTTCCTACCTACCAACTCTACTTGCATGAGTCCATGTGAGTATGTATGATGAAGCTTATTCATGTATGGAAATGTATGCATGCATCTGTGTATTTGTATGTGTGCATTTGTATGTGTGTATGTTTGTATGAATATGTATGTACATATAAGTATGTTTAAGATGCTATGTATGAATCATCACCATCAGAATGTTTCCTATGCCACAACCTTTCCTTGAGAGAGAAAGTTAGTGGCCTGGTGGGGTGTTTATTGTTTATGGGTTGCTGCTAGCCATGCAGTGGTAAACCTTCACAGTCTGCAGCCTGACGGTGCAAGAAATGGTGTAACACTCCTTACTGAAAAAGGAGGCTGAGAGCCTCCAAAAATTTGATTAACCCCCTTTGGACCTGTGTGGCTACACCGTGTTTCAATTTTACGTAAGTCACAAACTATCTCTCTTTCTTTTCCATATTAATGATCACAATTATTTTGACAATGTCATATCTTCACTCATATACATATTGAAATCTTGTTTCATCATAATATGATGATAATTGTTATAATGATTACTATTACACATTCTGGTCTATCCTATCCCTATTATCATTCTTTTACATTTTACTTCTTAATCTTTCTTTTAATTCAATGTGTTTGTTTGTGTGTGGGTATGTATGTATGAATGCGAGTATGTATTTTTCTGTTATTTATTTTTTCATTGTTTTAATCTTGACTTGAAAGAGATACAGAGTGTTGTTGGCTTTGTTGGGGGTCGATTGTTGGTGTCTAATGACTGGTGCACTTTAATCTGTGCCGGCTGGCACACAGTTCAGATTTTCCTTCCTGATGAAGGGGGCTCAGGCCCTCGAAAATTTGAACTTCCACCTATGCCAGAGTGGACCAAATACTGATTTCAGGTAAGATAGCATCACTATTTCTCTTTCCTAACCATTTGACCTTGGCAACTGATATCTTTGCAGTAGGCTGCATAAATAATAACACGGCAATTCAATGCTGCAGAATACTCATGAACTAAGTCTTCTAATTCCTAATTGCTCTTTCATATATATAACACATTTGGACAGGAAAGTCAAGTTGACTTACCTGAAATCAACAGTTGGTCCAGTTGGGCTGAGGAGTAAAAATATATCAAATTTTCAGGGGTTTGGACCTCCTTCAACAGGAAAGACGTGTGTGTTTGTCAGGCATGAATTTTTTCTTTTCAAATTTGTTATTAAATTTTACCTCACCTCATTTTCCTTAAGTGTTATATATACTTGTGGTATGAGAACAATTATACGAAATGTATACAATTCATTAAGGTCTACTAGAAATCAAAGAAAATAAGACATTTGCTGTAAAGAATCAAACCCAGAATGTAACATAATATATATGTATGAATGTATTGCCATTTCACTTACCAATAACTGTATCATTCATGATATCAAATTTTCCTATTTCGAGAAATTTTCCACCAGGGGCTAAACAGCGGAGAGATGCAGTCAGTTTATCATCTGCCAAAGAATTGAGGACTAAATCAACTCCTTGACCCTCAGTTTGCTCAAATATCATCTGTTCAAAAGACGTGTCCCTGGAATTTCCTATGTGTGACTCTGGAACCTTTAATATAAATTATTATTTTCTGTATTAAATTTACATATATCTAATTATCAATTATCTATGTTTTGTAAAAGTAACAAGTGTTTGAAAATATTTTAGTAACATTTAATCAGTTTACCTATCTGTAATTAGCAAAACCTGCTTTTACTATCAAATTGTATATTTTTTCAGATGCCCCTATATTTGATTATTTTTACAGTAGATAACTTTTTGTTTATATTGTACTTTATATTTGCTTTGAATTGTCCCTATTTATAAATGTTTATTAATACATTAAATATATCTGAAACGACTTTATTGTTATTAATCTTTACATCATCATTATAAGTGTTGTGTTTAATTAATGTAGCTTTCATTCCACATTATGAAATTGTAGAAATGTTTAAAAGTTTCCTTATACTGCACGTAAAGATACTATTCACAAGCCGACTTTTCTTTCTAAATAACACTTTTAACAATTTTCTATGGTGCTATTTATGTAAATGCTTGTATCCTTTTCATTTATTAAATTTAATAATGAATATAATTAGTGAATGCCTTAGATATGGAGAAAATCATTATATTTGTTATCTTCCAAACATTTTATTATATTATCTAAGAGAGCCACAAAAATGACAAATTCTTATGTTGGCTAAACATATAAATGCAGCAATGTGCCACAGAAAAATAATTGAAGTGTACAAAAAATACTAAGTTCATGATATGGCTACAAAAAATAATGAGTGACAAAAGCATTCCTAAATGATTTGGCTTTTACATTACCTCTCTCTTAGCTCTTACATTACCTGCGGAAATGTTTTTAGTATGAAGTCTTTCTTTTGTTGTGTCCCAACTGTTGTAAAGACATTGCAGTTATGGAAGAGGCAGTAATGAAGTGCCGCTTGCCCGATTCCACCAGATCCAGCATGGATCAGCACAGTATTGCCTGGCTTCATCTTACCCACAACATCGAGAGCAAATATAATCTGTGTAATATGTAATGGAAATGTTTTAAAAATTGTAAGAGAGAAATATTTCATGTCTTACATAAATAAGTGATCCACAGTTTACAATTAAATATATCATACCATGTGGAAGAAAATTCACACACACATATAAATACAATATTTGCAACAGTACATTATATTTAAATATTATGGATGAAGTGAATAAAACTTTAATACATTCACTCCTTCATGACTCACAGAACCCTTAAAAATAAATTTTAGTGCAAGGCGAAATTTATATTTTGCCTGAAACTGAAAACACTCGGCACTGGTGTCAGCGTGAACACATCGTTGCGGCGTACGATAAGTACGCGGCAGAGTTTCAAATTACCGCGGAGTCGACGAGCAACGTGTATTGCAGCGTTTGTGTGTTGCAGACTGAGTCCGCTGTAGACGCCTCAGGCGGTCGGGAACTGCCAGTTCGGGCCTGTCCGTCGCCCACTCACTAACGGGCGGTCAATTTTTTTTTACACCTACGTCAGGGGGCCAATCGGCGGGATATTTTGTCATTTACCCGCGGGTCTGGCCTTTTGTGCATGTTCTAAAGGCGACCGATACAGTCCGCGGTTTTCAGTGTTGTCTTCTCGTATAAAGAGAGAACTTCTCTTATGCTGATCATATCAAGTTTAATATTGTTTAAATAATTTAATTTAGATATATAATAAAAATTGTTTTCCCCCTTATAAACTATAATAATTGAAAGTATCTTTTTTTAGGGTAACAGGCTACATGAGGGTAATCCACATGGTGGCAACTCCCCTTTAATAGCATAGGAAGAGATTTGAAAGGGGGGATGCGGAAAGGTAGAGGAAGGTAGCCAAGGGTTAACTTGGGCCCTCGGGCTACGTTTTTAAGGATCCTACCCGGCAATTCACCTAAAAGTGATGCAGGGAAAACCCTAGAAAAATCTGCATCAGGTAGATCGGGCATTTGGTACTAGTCCCACGCCCTTCCGATGGCGGGAGAGGGGTTTGCTGTGGGGTCGCAGCTTTCCCCTCGCCGTGCCTTGACAAGTTTAGGAGGCAGCTGGCCGACTATTCCAAGGTCTGCGTCCCCGGAACCCGGAACATAGACCTCTCAAAACAGGCCGAGGTGCCTCGGCATGTGGGAACTTTAGTTCAAAAAACCAGAGAGATGTGAAGGCATCCCCAAAGGTAGCCTCCGCCAGAGCTCTTTGAAAGAAACTGTAAAATGTGAAATGATAATATATAAAATTTCAATTAGTGGCTGTAGGTAAAAAATATTTTTTTATCACTGTAAGTTCAGCTCGTGAAGGCCAACTCCTGTACCACTTATTTCAGAAGCCTCCACCTTTTCCATTTCCTTAGGTAACTAGACCTTAGGTTCTGGAATTTAGCAATTATAACAATATGCCTTCATAATTAAATTAAATAATAAAAATAGAAGCCTATTAGGCAGAAAAAATTAAATTATTCAATTTAAAATATACGAAATATGAAAAACGAAGTTTGGCTTCTGATTGGGACCTCTTCATGTGTTACATTATGCTATCTAAACAAATAAATTAATTAACAAAAGTCTTACATGGATGATAATTTAAAAATACAATAATGTATAAATATAATTTTTAGTCTTACTTACAATTTGTTATAAAAATAATTTAAGTTGACCAAATTTCTTACGTGCTGTTTGCGGCCTACATGACTGTTACATTGGCACAGCTCTTACGAGTATTATTCAAATTGGTGAAAAAAAATGGAAATACAAATTTCATATAATACAATCACAATAATAAAGAATCATAACTTTTATGTGTCATTTTTAACATTAGTGGCCGAAATATTTAATATGTAAAATTTCACTCATCAATCTGGAATAATATTTCTAAGATTTCTAAAATATAATAAAATTATTATATAAGTAAAATATCCATGGAGTAGGGGTGTCATATTGAGAGCAAGCATAAGCTCTGGCTTTGTTCACTGTTCAATCTCTTGTCTGTTTGACTCAGTTGATTCAGTTTAGTGGAAGATTCAGAAGAGCTAGTGCTTCTTTCATCCAAGTCAGGTCTTGCCTACTCTGTAGAGGAAGCTAGCTCTTGAATAAGTTCTCGATACTATTACCCATCTCTGCAGCACACACCCACATTTCAGTTTTATAATTTATATGTTGATAGATGATACTTAAATAGATTCTAATGAGGGTCTTCTGATCCAATAATGTAGATAGTCTTTTTAACTCATAGACAATTCTATTTACTTTTGTGAATATATTTTCTGTATTATTCCTGTAACAATTTATGGTCAATTTGTATTGCCAGGAATTTAATTTATGCAGCTATTTAGTCAATATTGTTTCAAGTGTTATTATGCCAGGTAAGTATAGTCGTATCATCAGCATAGAATATAGTTTTAATTGCATCAGTAGTAGTATTCATGGTTTACATATAAAATAAAAAGCTGTCATGTCAACCTGCTTATTTGTTCTGAATCAACACCCACACACAAGTAGAGCATAAAGCAATTATGCCAGTTTTGCAAACCTGCTAATGGAGAGTTACCTAAACCAGGTCATGCACACGCTTTAAAACCACTTGGTGTCTACCATAGCAGATTACTTGTGCCGTCATTATTGCAGGAGCGTGTCTCCAACTGGGTCTGTCCTAGTTGAATCCTTGATTTTCCTTTAAACCTATCCTCACTCTAACAACTAGTATACCTTACTGCAAATATACTACTGATAACTATATCTGTGTTTTTACCTGCAGAATTGCCCACAACTCCCCCCCCCCCCCAGTTCCTCCCTGATAAGGCTCAGGTGAATCCATCCCCTCTTTCCGTGACTTTTGTTACACCTTTAACCCTTCTAGATCACTCCTAGATCTCCTTTCATTTCCAAGCCCCAAGTCAAGGATCATCCGCACTAGTTCTTGGCCGGAACTGGTGGTTTGAGAAACTGGCTTAGGCCCTTCCATTTCCTGCAATGGATTCCCATCCACTTGGTTCGACATGTGAGCACATTATGAGGCAAACATAATCTCACATAATTGGGCAAACCTTAATAATTAAACATTGTATATAATTATTATGGACATTAATTTCCATAAATTGTTAAAGCAATATATAGGCTACAGTGCTAAACTATTTACAGAATCTTTTTATAATATATTATAAGAAAAAGCAGTTGTGAGATTTTAGTGTATAACACAGTAACCAAAAAGAAGAAACAATAATGGGATTAATATACTTCTGTCCATCCAAAGAAGGAAAACAAAAATAAAATTCATACTGATATGTTTACACTGAATTTGTGCTCCAATGACAAGCTGTCAACCAAGTATTTTGTAAAAATATCCCTCTAAAGGATCAGAAAAGGGTGCTTCACATCAGACAGAGCATTACAGACTCTTTGATGCACCAAAATGATAATGCTCTATTCACATACATTCAACCTTAATCATTAAACATTGTATATAATTAATATGACATTAATGTCCATAAATTCAATATGTATTTGCTAGAAAAGTATTGTCTGATTTAGTTCCTTTTTTGTTTCTCACGATTGAACCCTACTTAAAAGTACTTAATTTAGTTTTCTGTAGAGTTTAAGCAAGGAACTAGAAACATGTCTAGTGAATGCTTCCCATTCAATCTTATTCTCATAGTTTTAGACCACTTTTTGGATAAATATGGAAGTAAGAGACATTAGAATTGAATTGGATGAATTCAGGTACTGTATATTTATATTAGCAGCCGTGAAGTTTTAGTCATTTGGTTTTTTGTAAATAGTATCATTTTCTTAGCATTAATTTTAGAGTTATCTGTATAAGAAGTGAAATTCTCTTATTACTAAGCTGTGTACTTTTGTGTGAGTTGACAATATAAATTAAATAAATTCATGACATTAAATGGGAAAGAAAAAATGAATTATGATATTAATGCACAGAACTGGATCATTCTCAAATTCTCATCTTTACGCCACCTAAGTACAATGTATTTATTTAACTTATAATATTTGTATATTTTTCAACTTTTTTTCAACATATTTATTTGCATTTTATTTTGAGCACATTTGTATGAGCAGCTTCAGCCAATAATCAGGCAGGTTCTCAAAACAACAGATATTTTTGTTTTTCATAAAACTATAAAATAATTCGAAATGTTTCCTAATAAGATACTCACAGTGGTATAAACAACTGGAACAGTAGCAGCATCTTCCAAAGTCCAATTATCTGGTATATACCAAATAAAGGGATGTAAAGATTTGACCATATTTGCAATGGAACCACCAGATACAATCCCCATGATCCTGCGGCCAGTGTTGTCTCTACCAGAATATTCAAAGCCTATAACACACTCCTGATAAATAAGAATAATTAAATCAGTTGGTTTCAGACAATGGCAGCTTCCTTTAATATTAAAAACTGATAGCATCCACATTAGTGGCTGTAGTATTGTATATTCCAGTATTAATATCAGTGAAACACACATTACAAACATGTAAGTAGGAATGAGCAATTAAATGTCATTGAATGAGGTGCTACCCAATAGTTTTGGGAATTTCTATAAAGTATCTAAAGACTATATACTATAATGAAATGATATTAAATGGAACTTTCAAAATACTCTGTGAATTAGTGTGGTGTGGGTAATTCCATTTAGTAAATTGGTAATTCCATTTAGTTTGATGGGCATTTTTCAATTTTTATTTAGAGCGACTAGAGAAATTGATAGTGGCAAATATCAAAGAGAAATGAGACTGAATATAGTTTAGTTTCAAACTAAGGAAAGCCACTGCAGAAACATCAGATTCTGAAGCATTTGGAGCAAACCTTTAAATTTGTAGTTGGATTGAACTTTTAAAAGACGTAAAAATGTTGGTTGATGATACCTGCTCCCAAGTGGAGGTCAACTGGAATAAAACCTGAAAATATACTTCTTGACAAAATTTATTTCTGGAATATTGTGGCCACATCATCCACTACATCTACAATATTGTGGCTATCATATGTAACATGCCAGAGGATTTTGTCAAGTCAACTGACCATGTGACGGTTTGCTACCATGTTTGTTATGCTCATAAACAGAAATTGGAAGTCTTCAGAAGACTTCAGGAAATGCTTGGAACTTAAAGATCATGAAGATTTTCAGTAGTAGATTATTAGTGGCCTCCCTGTGGACTGTCACCTTATCGTGGCAGGGAGGTTTGTGTACTCCAATGATTCAGAGAGCTATGCTGGCAGGAGTTTAGACTCCTGGTATGGCCACCCAAGCCAGATAGGTCAAAGGAGAGGAGACAGACAAAGAACAGTCCACTGGTCCTCCAGGTTGGGCCAGCTCCCCATCATCCATAAAAAACAAACACTGCTAAACGTACATTACAGTAGCCTCAGAACAGATGGACAGGAACAAAGAAGCAGACCTGGCAAAGCAAATGGAAAATGAATATAGGCTCATGTAACGTAAAAATCTTGCTGCAAGCAGGCAAGTTACAAGAATTGATAGATCAGATAGAAAGAACAAATATAGTGATACTAGCAGTGCAAGAGACTAGATGGGCAGGAAGTGGTTGTATAACAAAACCAAACTTTGCCTTCTACTACAATGGTCCTAGTACAAGAACTGGTCAAGCTGGTGTAGGTTTCATAATAAAGAAATACATCCTAAGTCAATTAATTGGGTTCATCCCAATAAACGAAAGAATGTTTAATAAGACTTAAAGGTAAACATAATAACATAGCAATAGTAAATGCGTATGCCCCAACCAATGAACAATCAGAGGAAGTTAAAGAAATGTTCTATGATCAATTACAAACATCATATGAACAAATAAGTAAAAGCGACACAATGATACTAATTGGTGATTTGAATGCACAAATTGGGAAGGAGAAAGCATATCACATAGTAGCAGGAAGTCACACATTACACGAAAAAACAAACGAAAATGGCGAATTTTTATGTGGATTTGCTGCAAATAACAATCTAGTTATAACAAGCATTCTATTTCAACATGCTAATATCCACAAAGGAACATGGACCTCACCAGACCAAAATACACTAAACCAGATAGATCACACACTAGTGAATGCAACAAAAAGAGAGCTGATAGAAGATGTAAGAACCATGCGAGAATTAATATACACATATTATATTCAATGTTACCTGATCAATTCTGTTGATTGCAAGACCATCAATTGATATTCTTGCAGTAGCCAGCATAATATCACGGAAATTCATTGCTGCATAATACACATGAACTACGTCATCTAATTCCGCTACGCTATCAAAGTTAAAAAAAATAGATCAATTTGGATAAAAATAATTTATGAAATGATTGATATAAAGCTGTTATTAGTTTCTTCCAGCATATATAAAGATTTTTTATTACATGCATCCAAATCTAGTACTAGTGCCTTAAATCAGTTTGTAATTGAAATAAATGAAAAGTAAATGACATTAAAATTATTTTACCTATGAGGTGTCAATCGACCCTGAATCCATGTTACTGAAGATAAATCACCTCTATTCAGCACATTATTGTAAGCATGATGACATTTTTCTTTGGAATTAATTTGTAATGGTAGATGTCGGTAGCTGCCCCATTGTTTATTGTAATATATATTGACTGCCAAGTCTTTTTTAATCTGCAAGTGATAAAACTCCAGCCTTGGGTCAAAATCAGGTGCATCATGATCTAAGATGATAAAACACCTACACAAATTTTTTGAACTTACATTAATATCATCTATCAATGTGATAACATTTTTTAACACATTGTAGGGGATAAAGGGTTCATATGAATATGTTTATAGTATGTGGGAACAAAAAAATAGGTATGATAAAATCATTTAACATCTTTCTTTTTCAATAACAAATTAAGTTGTCTTAATTGTTTAACATGAAAAATAACTGTTCCAAATCAGTTTTGATTGTGAACCTTCTCTCACAGAAAATCTCTGAGATTTTTTATTGGTGGCGGTCCTATATTAATATTAACCATATTAATATCTACTGTCAATTAATTTAACAATTAATAATAGTAATTTGGAAAATAAAATGCTACCATCTATTTTAAACAGAATGTTCAAAAATGTTATTCACTTAAAGCTTTGATTTAGGTATGGAATACCTACATCCTTATAAGAAATAATCTTTACTGTACCATTAATGCAAAAAAGAAAATTGCTACTGATAAATATGTAGGAATTTCAAGCAGTATTAAATAAACTTTTGCAATATATAAGAAGGAAGATTCAGTACCCCACATTGGAAGATCAAAATTTAATGCACTACAACTAAAACACATGTTTAATACATTGAATTGTTAATTCAGTTCTAAGCAGAGTACATGGAAGTGGTGTGCTTTGGAACCTGTTTCAAACTTTCTCATTGAAAGATTCAATATGTTTGAAAGCATTGTCTGTTACTTGTCTGTAATGCAGAATTAAAAAGCTATGTCAAATAGGTCCAGAATTTATTCTCTTTATGTGATAATGTGGTAACACACAATGGATAACGTGACATAAATTTTCAAATCTTTATAAAACCTGGTACACTCAAAAGTGGAAGTTCACATTTTCAATGATTGTGTGGTACTGCTGATCAACAGTAAAAAATATTTAAAAAATCGGATTTGGCACTGTTAAAAATTATTTTTTTAATTTATAAAAAAGAAATTGAAAGGATTACAACACAATAAATTGTACACATATTATGGTGGTCTAAATAGTTTATTACCTAACAAAAAATGAAGACTTTTTTCTTCTAATTTATTTTTATTTTGCTATTTAGTCTCCTTGTAAACCTACACACTTCTCCCCCCCCCCCCCACCCTTCCAAAATCAACGTCTTTTCCTAGAAAAATAATTGTTTATGAAGGTAATGTCGAAAATCTGCTCTCTGAGAGCAACTTTTTTACCTAGGGAACAGAAGACGGTCTCATGGGTGCTAGATCTGGTGAGTAAGAAGGGTGGTCAAGCAGTTCAAACCGTAATTCATGGATTTTCGTCATGACAACCGCTGAGGTGTGAGATTGCGCATTCTCTTGTTGAAACTATTTTTTTCTGTAAATGTTGCCGTTTTCCCGCAATTTCTGCCTTAATTGTCAAGTAAAGATGCATAGTGTGCTCCTGTAATAGTTTTTCCTTTTTGTGGATTATCGATAAAGATAACTCCATGACTATCCCAGTCTCCATCACTTTCCCAGCCGTAAAACACGTTTTTTTCTTTTTTGGAGCTCCCACTTTGCTGTCCACTGTTTCAAGTTTTTTATATTTCTGGAATATAAGTTTCATCTATAGTATTTAATCAGCGCCAAAACTGTGCCAACAGAGCGTTGGAAATCTTCATTCGATCAAGATTTTGGTCCAACGTGAACCATCGTGGCACCCAACGCTCGGACAGCTTTCTCATGCCTAAATCTTGATTCAATTTGTAAAAAAAAACGTTATTTTGACATATTCATAGCCTCTGCTATCTCTCACTTTAATTCGACTGTTTTCTAGCCCCATTTGGTCAACTTGAGCGATGTTTTCGTTAGTATTTTCAGTTTTTGGACGTCCCGAACGTTCAAAGTCTCCCAAGCAGGTTCGGCTACGTTTAAATTCCGCTGCCTAAAGTTTCACGGTGCTAAGTGATGGTGCAGAGTCCCCGTACACAGCGTCCAACTCGTCTTTGATTTGCAAAGGCGTATTGCCTTTCAAATATTTAATGACAGCTTGATACTCGAATTTTCCCATTTTCTCAAAAACCCTCACATCGACTCACAAAAAAGTTTTTAGCTTTCAAGACATGCGCAAACTCATTGCTAGTGCTGCCCTTCTTGTTGAGGTAGGAAACTTTTCAGAACACAATCGTATTTACAAGTGGAGGAAATCATTTTACCCGATAATGTATTATCTTTCAAATAAAACAAAAAGTAACAAAATATTTTTAAATAGAACATTTTAATATTTTGCTGAAATTAGTAATTTAGAAATGGCGCCAGAACTGCCGTCTTTGGTTGCCTGTATCTTGGGCTAGGTATTTTTATTTTGGACGTTTAAAAAATATAGGTTTTTCAATTCTTTTCTGAATTTTAACATATGGCAAATTTAACATCATCTGAGACTATCAAGGTTCGATTTTTTCAGCGGCTGTCTGATATGATATGGACCCTATAATTCAGATTAATGTAAATGTTTTAGTAATAGTGGTCTTAAGATATTGTGTTAATTAGTTTTAGAATATATACCTTGCAAAAGTTCCTGTTATTTCTCTACGGATACAGTTGAACATACCAAGCAGCCCACTGAGAGATTCTCTCTGTGATACCAACAATACATTACGGCGCTCATTATTATCAGACAGCACTTTTTGTAAAGGTTGGATCCACTCAAAATTCTCTCCTTCAATTTTAATTATAACTGGTTCCAACTCCATTTGCGCTCTCTGTAAAGTACAATAAATTGCAATGAGTATATTGCCAGCACTGGCTGAGTTTGTATTTGAGGGAAGAAATAAAAATTGTTGGATGGGAAGAAAATAATTAAAGAATAACTTCCGCAGTTTTTCCCGGTGAACTAGTTGTTGAAAGAATTCTTGGCTATTCAACCGGGTGTCGTTGTAGAAACACATCGTTTCGTCGACAATCACCGTCGACATCTTCCTTGTGGAATAACTGGTCCGGGCGTTATTTGTGGTGGCCACGAGGGCTGTTGTACACTCAAGTACCGAGCGTAGCTCTTGCCTTTGTTTCCCTTTAAATTTGGAAATGGCTTGCCTAATTTTAATGATCAGGTCCAGGCGTGCCCTAAATTAATCTAGGTTCGCCCAGGATAGAAATCTTTTTAATGACCGCTGGAGCTTTTTGGCTACATAATTTTTAATGCCCGGAGGCGAAATAGGCTGCATCATCCGCATACAACGCTAATTCGGTTTCCGGACTCTTTGGGATGTCATTAATGTAGATATTGAACAGAGTAGGGCCAAGGCAGCTGCCTTGCGGAAGCCCACTCTGTATGTTCCTAGTATGACTGGCCTGTCCGTCCCAGTAGACATAGAATTGTCTATTACTCAAATAAGAGTGTAACAAGTGTGTCATGTAGTCCGGGCACCCTAACTGGTCTAGCTTGTAGAGCAATCCATCATGCCATAACCTATCAAACGCGTGACTAAGAGGATATCCGGTGTCTGTTCATTCTGGGGTTTTTGTCACGTATTTGTTGAGTCACAAGTATAACGCTGTTCCAGTACCCACGGGTTTTGTTAAGCACCTTCGTATTACAGAAGCTTATTTTGTGCCCCGTGCTGATGGCGTGTTCAGCAGCCCTGATTTTGAAGGTTGGCCGAGACGTAAGTTCGTTTCGTGCTCTGTAATTCTTTCTTCCACCGTTCTAGTTGTTTGGCTGATGTGTATGGAGCAGCATTCGCAGAGAATGGAGTAAACTCCTGAGGTTCTAAGACATAAGTTGTTATTTTTCGGCAGTAAGGAATCGCGAATGTTATTTAACGGTCGACACACTGATTTTATTCTGAGTTTGGATAGAAGTCGTCCAATTCGTGAGGAAGCGCGGCCTAGGTACGGAAGAAAAGCGACTTTTTCCGTGGAGTCTTGGTTTTCTTCTTTGGTTTGAAGGCGTGTTTGATTTGGCGCCAGGAAGATGTCGACGGTGATTGTCGACAAAACGTTGTGTTTCTACAACGCCACCCGGTTGAAAACCCAAGAACTCTTTCAATCAAAGAATATTCAGACTAAGGTTGTGCTAGAAATGTAAGACATATTGTAATGAGTTTCAATAAATGTTGAGCCCCAAAATATACAAGCATATTACGCCGTAGAAAATGGCTAGAACATCAAGTTCACTGTCAAGGTAGAAATCGGAAGATCTCTGCTAATTCTAAACATTTTAGTTACCAGGAGGTCAGATGGCAAACTAGATCTCACGACGCATTCGGATTTATACTTGCATTCCAGCAGTTACCTCAACCTGGACAGAAGTAAACAGCGATAAGTACCCGTACTATTTCAGCCGATAACACCTTCCCGTGATGTGCATCTAAGAAATACCTTTCAGGCCAATGTGTACTCGGACGATCAGATCCAAAGAGCGATACGATGCTAAACAAGCACGATTAAGGAACAACTGTAAACTGACATGACAGTCTTTCACCCCTTTACTTGCAACACTTGCAACACTTCAGAAAAAATCAGCAGGATCCTTGGCAAACATCAGATTAAAACTGCCATCCGGTCACAAAAAACTTAGGAGTTTCCTCCTTCCAACGAAAGGCACCCTCGGGTTTAGAAAACCTGATGTATAGGAAATGTACACCTGGAGGCAATATAAATCAGAAAAGGGGACAACCTACTAAATAGAGATGGATCCCGACGGGGTGAAGCTCGTTAGTCGCAGTTTTGCTTGAAGCACGGTACTACCGACGATAGGAGGAGGTCACAAAAGGCAGTCGGCACCATCACCCGCTGGCCGGCGACATGAGGGACGAACCTTCCTGACGATCGATGAGCAAGGTGTGACTCCGAGTCCCAACCACAGAATAAAGCGCCATAAAACCAGGGGCAGCGTACTGCACTTGCTGTCGCAAGCCTGTATCAGGAGAACGGTACGACCGACGGTCGACATTTAACCGCCTGTTTATGAATATGCAACCATAGTCCCTATTTTTATATCTGCAAAGAGGATAGAAGACTGGTCTCGACTATAATGCAGGATCCAACGTTACTGCCTTCGTATCCCAATGGATGCGCCAATCACTCAGATCGTTACCTCACTTCCAAATATCACTTTCTTGGCCCACAGACTCGACCTTGAGCGTGATAAATTTACAGTGCTAACCATTCGTAAAATATTATTGCCCACCTCTTTTCAGTCAACCCATCAAGGCTGGAAGGAAACTGATCGTCTCGTGTCCGGAATTTTCTGCCAAGGAATTTTCCCTTACTTCACGCACTCACATGCACTCATAAAAATATGACTAATCATCGTGTCTTTTTCAGGAAAATGTAATTTGATAAGTTATCGGGCAAGGCAGCGGTTTTGACAATCAACAAAATATTCTATGCAACTAATCAAAAGCCGTTTTCTGTTTCAGGTACCACAGCTTTATCAAATAAAATGGGAACCTAATTACTCCAAATTAAGTAGTCTTTTCTTTACAGTTTTCAGGTTTCATCCATATATGTTAATGTCATTCCAACATTCTACACCCAACCGTTCTACTTGATGTAGGTTTTACGGGGTTTACCTGCATCGAAGGCAAATGCCTAGAAGGACAACGAAATCGTAGCTGCGTGGCCCTAATAACCTATAGCTGCGTGCCCCCCCTTCCCCCCACTTAATCCTTTACGTAAGTCAAACATGATGGTTATGCGCTTGGCTTGGTAGTGTGGCGGTTATGTTCCTCGAGGGTCCTGGCGGAGCATGGCTCGTCGACTCCGGCTCATACACTACCACAACTCGTCTTAAATCATGCAGTCTGCTTGCTTCTGGATCTCTTCAAAAAAATTACAAAACATCAAACGGCAAATAAATACTAATATTTTTTTAGAGGGTAACAGGCTACATGAGGGTAATTCACATGGTGGCAACTCCCATTTAACAGCATAGGAAGGGATTTGAAAGGGGGGATGCGGAAGGGTAGAGGAAGGTAGTCAAGGGTTAACTAGGACCCCCGGGCTATGGTTTAAGGATCCTACCCGGAAATTCGCCTAAAAGTGGTGCACGGAAAACCCTAGAAAAACCTGCATCGGGTAGGTCGGGCATTTGGAAACAAACACTGTCGGGGTGAGACGTGTCTACCACCCCCAGAAGCGGGGATGCACGGGGTTGGAAATATTTAAACATGCTAAAACAGCCGATATTTTAGTCGGATAATAATTTTTAGGGGTCCAATATATTGATGATGTATCTACCGATGTTTTCTGAATATAATATTCATCTCCTACGCCCTGAGAAAAGGGCACCCTTAGGGTTTGGGGTGGAGTTACTTCACAGAAAAATAACGCGAATACAACCGAGTTTGGAGTCAAATCGAAGGTTATGGATGTCAGTGAGTTTACTTATTTATACATGCTAACACAGCCGCTATTTGAGTCCAAAAAAAATAAGTCGAATACAAACGAGACTGGAGTCAAAAGCAAAGTTATGGATAACGCTGAGTTTAATTATGCTATAAACTAGCAATTAACCTCCCAGGGACGGGCGGGGTCGGGATCATATGATTTCACTACATTTTCACAAATGTTAACTTCAACCCCTTTCGGGCTTATCAGTAGAGCACTTTTAGGTGTTGGGTGGAGGAACGCTGCAATAAAATAACGCGAATACAACGTCAAATCCAAGGTTATGGATGTCGCCCAGTTCAATTATAGCATCCAATTGGCCATTTAACCCCAAGGGGCGGGAGTGGATGGGGTGGATAGGGGTGGAATTTTTCTAACATGTTAAACGATCGATATTTGCGTTAAATAATTAATTGGCGAGGTCAATGACATTGATAATATGTATACCGATGTTGTTTG
Organism: Zhengitettix transpicula; assembly: GCA_037074705.1. Taxonomy (NCBI): domain Eukaryota; kingdom Metazoa; phylum Arthropoda; class Insecta; order Orthoptera; family Tetrigidae; genus Zhengitettix; species Zhengitettix transpicula. The sequence goes on along the minus strand of CM073591.1, from coordinate 177,372,230 downwards.
TAAAATATAACCCCTTTCGGCATGAGAGGGCAGCACACTTAAGGGAGTGGGTGGAAACTTAAAACATGCTAAAACAGTGGATATTTAGGCAGATAAATATTTTTAGGAATCAAAGAGACAGTGTTTCAACCGATGCTATCTGAGATGATATTCAATTACCCGTTTAATCCCCTGAGGCGGGAATGTACGGGGTGGAATTTGTCAAATATGTTAAATCATCGATATTAGCGTGGAATAAATAAATGCCGGGACCATTGACGTTGATAGTATTTCTACCGATGTTGTTTGTAGGCATGATAGGGGTGGGTGTGGAGGGAATTTACAAGAAAATAACGGGAAAACAACCTACATTCGAGTCAAATCGATGGTGATGGATGTCGCTGAATTTATTTATGACAATCTGGGCAACGCGCGGGTATCGGCTGGGTTGGGATGAGTTGACCGGCCGTTTTTTTCGTCGATTAAATATATTTCGGTATTATTAGATTAATAAAATTTCCCTACATGTTCTCTGTGTATAATTTCAACCCCTTTCGGACTCGGAAGGGTGCACCCTTAAGGGTAGGCGTGAAGTGGCATTACATAAAAAGAAATCAGAAACTATCGGGATTGTCACTGAGTTTAATTATGACATTAAACTTGACCGTTTTAGTCCCCGAAGCGGGAGTGGTCCTGGGTGGAAATTTTCAAACATGTTAAACGGTCGATATTTGCGATAATTATTTCCTGGGGTTAATTACTTCGATAGTATTTATAGCGATGTTGTTTGTGTATAACTTAACCCCTGTGAGGGGAGCAAGCTTAGGGGTGGGGTCGAGGTACGTTAAATAAAAAACCGCAAAAACAAACGAGATTAGAATCAATTCAGAGACTATGAATGTCGCTGAATCTAATTGTGACAACCTGGGCAACGCGACGGGTTTGGGAGGGTGGTGGGCGAGGAAAGAAATTTTCAGACAATGTAATCGGCCGATTTTTGCGTGGAATACATTCTTTTTTATTATCGCACATTTGTGGGGGTGGTCATCTTCTAACATGTAAAAACGGCCGATATATTTAGTCAATGACTTCATCCCCCTTCGGCATGGGAGGTGAGCACATTTAGTCTTCGAGGAGCGTTACATAAAAATAGCTCAAAAGCAACCGAAATTGGAGTGTATCGGGGGTTATGGATAAATGACATCTCGGGCAACGCCGGGCACCCAGCTAGTATTTATATACAAACAAAAAATCTTTTTTATTTATTAGATGAGTATGAAATCTTTTCAGGTTACAAATGTGTGTAAACTTTGTTCTAAATATGACTAGAAATGGTAACATATCTTGTTTGATGTAATGTAACATATTACGGTTCGGTTCATTTGGTGAAGCTATTGTTGTTGTATTATTATTAGTATTTTATATCGTTATCCTCGTAAAAATTGTAATTGTTTCTTGGGCTGATGTAACTTAATAAAGTCACGAGCCACCACGCAAGAACACCTTCGCTCGTGCAACGTGTATTTAAATACAAATGCAGTTTAACATGAATGGATTCCAACTTCTGAAAATCAACACTTGTACTGAATCTGCAGTTTCAAGTTGATGAATGCACACAATTTCACTTAGCGTGACCTTGTTACAGTGAACTTTGATGTTACAAAAGGTTGCGGTGGTTGGGGTCATTTTCTTATGGTGTCTATTTAAACTTTTAATTGGATAAGGTAACCTCAAGAAATTCTTTTTTAATATTAATTGTGTTATTAAGTTAGTTACGTATTTTAAAGTTTTTTACATCAACAATTGCTGTTTTATTATTTGGCTTAAACTAGAGAATTTTTTTAGACAGCTATAAAGTCAAACTGATTAATTCATATGTACTTATTTGAATGTATTCAAAAATATGTTTGATAAATTACTTAGGTTTCTAGTTTAATAAGTGAACTTTAGTAGACAGGTAATAATTTTTAAAGTTCTGCTGGGTTAACAAAAAAAAATAGAAATCAGAATTCAAATGTTAATAAGTAAATTGTACAAAATGTCACAATACCTTTTTCAGTAACTGAACTTTATATCCGTTTGCATTCCTGTTGAAAACAATTTCAACTTTTTCCAGGTCCAATTGATAAGTACTTGTTTCATCTTCAACAAGCAGTAGGTATCCATTTCCTGTTAATGCGTTCAACGCATGTTCCAATGTATCTTCTTCTTTCGATATATTACTTGCAACAACAATGTGACAATCCTTCTCTAAACGGATGTTACGTTTCACAATTTCTATTGATTTTCCTAATTTAGCAAATTTATTGTCAGCAGGATCTCCCAATATTGTTATAGTTGCCTGTAAAAAGAAAACTTAATAAACTTCCAGGCTGGAAGAAGATGGAAGAGCTATCCGTCGAAATGTCGCCGTCTACCGAGATAACCCGGGTGAAACCCGACAAGTCTTTCTAAATTCTATTCATCGGGAAAGCCTTCCATCTCTAATATACTGAAATAAAGTTTCTGTATTAAATCTCCATGGTAATAGTTTATATGGTTACCAGAATCATCGAGAAAAAATTATCATTTTTTAAAAAATTTTTAGGGTAACAGGCTACATGAGTGTAATCCACATGGTGGCAACTCCCCTTTAATAGCATAGGAAGGGATTTGAAAGGGGTGATGCGGAAGGGTTAACTAGGGCCCCCGGGCAATTCGCCTAAAAGTGATGCAGGGAAAACCCTAGAAAAACCTGCATCAGGTAGGTCGGGCATTTGGTACTTGTCACACGCCCTTCCGATGGCGGTAGAGGGGTTAGCTAAAAAAATTAAAATTATATAAGAGCTTATAATCACGATATCCTAACCGTAGAGCAGCTGACCAAATGGCAAGTTGTTGCCGTTTTAAAAATTCTGTTTCTTGATATGTTGTGGAAAATTTAATAGTGCAAATTGATTTATATTCATATTAACTAATAAAGATTTAATAAATACAAGTTGATCAGTTTTTGAAGAAAGAAATAACATGTACACTTACCTGAATTACAGGAAGATCTGCCAAAATGTTGAATATTTCAGGAGCCAAAACAACGTCACTGTTACAAATTTCTGTAATTGTCAGCTTATTAACCAGTGGATTATTTTCCATAGCTAAATGTACACATACACGCACTAGGTCGGACATATTCATATTGTCTTCGAGCACATCACTGTGAGATATAAATTTGTATTTCTCCAAAACAGGAATGGCCGTATGTTTTCTGCGGGATATTGATGCAGCGTCCAGTCCACAAATTTCAATTCCCCCAGAACTGATTATTGAAGTATCTTTCCAGAGGTATACTGGAATGTCTGAAATAATAAATTTATATTCGCATGTTAAATTGAGTTATAATACGTAAATTGTATTTCTATTAAATACAAGAAAAATTTATCTTGTGAATGAAAAAAAAAATTCCGAGGCATTGAAAAGTTTATTTTGTAGGTCAAGGTGTGCATAAGTAAAGCGTGGACGAGGTTGAAAAATATTAAGACAATATGAGTGATGAATCAAGATTTATGTTATATAACGAAACTAAATAACTTAATGAGTTAAATATTACAAGTGGGCTTCGTTCAGCTTGAACATGTAACTCTGCAAACAACTACGATAGTAGACGCAACTTCGTGGAATGAAATTTTTTTTTCTATTCAAATTTAATTTATTTTTGTGTATCTTTTCTTTTAGTGAAGTGTTTTAAAATGTGAAAAAAATTTCAGGACAAATGCCTGACTTATTTCAAAATTCTATTCTTTATTTGGTTACACAATTGTTTGCAATATGCGACCGGTATGTATCCCCTTCGCAGAAAATAATATATATTGTAATGATAAAAGGGCAATTAAAAGAATTAATAATTCGAAACTATTGAACTGAATTGTTGCCGGCGAACAAACAAAGATACAATAATGGTCGAGAACATTGAACAGGCCAAGACATTGCCAAGACAATAGCGCGCGTAAGTTGATGGAGTAGTTTGTCAGCCATGAGACCTAGCGCGCGTAAGTTGATGGAGTAGTTTGTCAGCCATGAGACCTTGCTGAGTACAGAAGGAATTAAAATTTGTCAGTCAGCTACGAGACATTGTGGAGTACAGTATAATTAAATTTAGCAGTTGGCGAAGGATTCCATTCGAGGACGGAACTAAAATAAATTGAGTTGGAAATCAGAAGCGAGAGCATTGAGTTAGCAATCTGCAAGCAGAGGCTGAAGATTTTGTGCTAGAAGTCTCCAGTTTCCGTCGCAAGTTCCAAATAATTGGCAGAGATCAACAGTTTTAAGTGTTTGCAAACAATAGTAAATAAATTCAGTGTTATGTGGCCTGTTAATAAGTGTTCGAGGTGAAAGTGCGTTGCAGAATCTTTAAATTGCCCTGGTACCGGTACAAACAGTGAGTAAAAAAGAAACATTCAAATTAAAATTGTAAACGTTAATAAAAGGTAGAATATCGTCAGATTTCGGTTTTATTTCGTTTTTATTCGATTACATATGGAGAGTTTATTAAAAAAATATTTGTCAGTAGTAAATTGTAAAATTAATTGTACTTTATTTAAAAGGCCCAATAATGACCCTGGATAAGAGAAAAGGACATTTTTGTATAAAAGTGTTGTAAAGTTCGGCAAGTAATTTGTTTTGTAAAATAGTTGTGTATAATAAACTAAATGTTTAATTAAATTAAATAAAGTTATTTTTTCACTTCATTTCATTAGATAATTTGTAATTATTAGTTCAATTTAATTAATTATCTTCATTATTGAGTAACCACATTTTGACGCCTTAACTTGTGGACAATCAAATCAATTACTATTATTATTGCTTATTACATTTATGACATATCAACGTGGAGCCATTTTAATTTAGAACAATTTTTGTTTATTACAATATATATATATATATATATATATATATATATATATATTTGACATCCCTGTTCATGGCTCCTTATCAGATAACACTAATGATGAGAACTAAGGATTAGATTTATATATCCTCGCCGTAAAAATTGTTGATAGAAATATGCCTTATGATAAAATCCAATGATTATGGGTATGTAGGTTTTTGTTTATCAAAAGCAATTGTCAGTAAATTATGTATATGTAGGTTTAATTGTAAAACTTCTATAATTACATGTTTTTACCTTGTGATTCACCCATCTTTGATACAAAAGACATATGATTCTTGAAGTCAATTGTAACTTTTTTAATTATTGTCGGCACATAAAGATTCCTTGTATCTTTATTTATAATAGCCATCTGTAGCATGTTGTCCATAAATGTCACCCAATTATCATTCCAGCGAATAGACCCAACTTGACCTGCAATTTGAAAGTTATTGGAATAACAGATCATTGACTTTGAAGGAAATCTAGGGGTATTCGTGAGCCAAGCATGGGCAGCAGTATTTAATAGAGGAAAACTAGTAGCTACAGCAGAAGAATGTGTGATTCTGGGATATTCTACAGTACAGAACGAATATAAAGTATGGAGCCTACAGGGGAAGAAATTCGTATTTGGTTAAAATGTAATTTTCGATTAAAAGAAATTCCAGTTCATGGAGAAGAAAACTGCAGAACCAAAGTATAAAATGTCTAGGAAGACTTTAATGATGGCTAAAATTCTGACATGAAGCTCAATAAATTTTCATGGAATCAGAGTAGAAGAATAGTCTATCTTGACTAGTGTTTTTAAGAGAAATTCAAACTGGATTGGACACATCTATCCACGGAGAAATTTTTTATGGCATGATGTAGATGAAGGTCACTTGGATGGAGTTCCAGGTTGAGAAGAAAAAGTGTGCAGCTGCAATACAACTTGAAAGGAGAAAGAGGATATTGTGTGACGAAGGAAGAAGCTAAGAATAGGGCAAGGTGGAGAGGTATTATTTTCATAAATAGAACTTACCAGAAATATCAATTTTATTTAAACCTCTGAAGAGACCACTGTAGTTATAACCCCGCAGACGCAACTCCTTATATATGTCCTTAGTTTCCATGTTTTCTTCAGCAGGAATTGGCAGATCTGTGGAATTAATTGTTTGGAAACTTTCCTTTACAGGTCTCACTCTTCCTGTACAAACAACAACTCCATCTTCAAGTACTTCAAAATTTCCTTTGGACCTGTGGATTGTCACTAAAAACGCCAGAGAGCCTGGAACACCAAAATATCTCATGAATGTGGACGGAAAAGACGTTAAATTGTATCTTTGAACAACTAAAATTCCTTAAATAAATAAATCTGACAAAAGTCAGAAAAAATTCATAAAGCCACTGACAAAATACAACTACAAAATGTTTCATCCTTAATTTAGGAATCCATCATTTGGAGTATAATAATTTTTATCCATTTCCAAATTCTCCTGTTAATTAATATTATATATTGTGATAATAATAAATTAGGCCATTAAATTGTTTTGTTATAAATTGAATTGTAGCTGCAGGAGCATCCAAGCGACAATGGCGCCGAGCTCTGTTTCTTTGTTGAAAGCCGAAATGGGAAATGCGCGCGCGTAAGGAAGCCAGTTTTTTTTAGGGCAACAGGCTACATGAGGGTAATCCACGTTGGGTAACTCCCCTTTAATAACATAGGAAGGGATTTGAAAGGGGGGTAGCGGATGGGTAGAGGAAGGTAGCCAAGGGTTACTAGGGCCCCCGGGCTATAGTTTAAGGATCATACCCGGCATTCGCCTAAAGAAATGCAGGGAAAACCCTAGAAAAACCTGCATCAGGTAGGTCGGGCATTGGGTACTTGTCCCACGCCCTTCCGATAGCGGGGGGGGAGTTAGATGTGGGGACGCAGCATTCCCTTCTCCGTGCCTCGACCAGTTTAGGAGGCAGCTGGCCGACTATTCCAATGGGAATAGCGGACAAATCTTACCGTATGCCCAAGGTCTGTGACCCCGGAACATACACCTCTCAGAACAGGCTGAGGTGCCTCGCCTTGTGGAAAACTTAGTTCAAAAACGCTGGAATCGGCAATGATATGAGAAGGAGGCTAAAATCTGAGTACGAGAGATATACTACAGTATCAAACAGTAAAGTCTGCAAATATAAATAGCAAATCGCGAGTTCCAAGCAAATAGTTGTACGGGGAGATTTTCATAATAATTTTCAAACGGGGAAGCAAAAGGTTGCTCCACGCTGATGGAACAATTTTCGCATTGAGGAATCCGGTGTCCGCTAGCTGACCAGAAAGGGGAGGCTCATCCGAGGTTCCAGATAGCTGAGGGCGAGAAATTCAAGCGTGTGTATTAAAATTGTAATGAAGTAGTCAGTGTAAAAAAAAATGGTCTTTTTGTGTGTTATTTATCAAGATTCAAGAGAGAGATCTGGTACCAGACAGACGGTCCGTGAGTAACCAAAACTTTGATATAAATTTGTAAACGATAATTAATAGGGTAGAATCAGATTTCGTTCAGTTTTCATTTCGTTCAGCTTTCTTTCCACTTATTTTCATATTGTTTTAGGTTAATTTTTATATTTTGAATTGTTAATTGTCAGTTTTATAAATTGATTTTGTTCTAATTATCAAACCCAGTTATGGCCCTGAGATAAGAGAATCGACGAATTAATAAATGAAAATTAAAGTATTTGTTTTAAATGGATGAAATTCGGCATGAAAATAGGTTTTGTAAGTTGTAAAATTTATCAACAATAATAAATTCTTTTTAAGTTCAATCACTGTTGTTAATTATTCCTATAATTAAATTAAATCTAGTTGTTCATTACATAAATGGCTACCACGACGAGGGGCAAATTAATCGCCTAATTGTTATTTATTACAATATTTTTAGTATAATTTCAAAGGCATGGTCTATCCGCACTGTCTGTTTAAACCAACCGATAAATTGAATGGTGAAACTCTGTCAAGTTGGATTTTTGTCAGTTGATTTAGTAAAGTTTTGTTATTTGCTTCTAATTTATACATTTATTGAACATGCTCGTTTTCGTTATGGCACATGGCCGATATACCACTTCCCCGTGTATACCTATAGGCTTTACAGGGAGTACGCTCTTATTGCGGATAACTGCTTAATTAAACTATTATAATGCTCTTCTCTTTATGAGATTGTGAATGTCCCCCATCACCTGGGTTTTTCCAGGAGAGAGGCGGTCCGTTACTCCACTTGGATATCGCACCCCCCGGTCCACGTGCCTTCCCCAAGGGCTCGAGGCTTCAATCGCCAGCCTGGTCCCCCCCCCTCCACACTCTTGGATTACAGTTATCCAGACCGACTGCTAGCACCACCTCATGGGCTTTGATACGCAACCCACTGCCACGTCGAGTCCAACCTCATTCCGTGAGCTTGGGCTGCTGATCCAATACAAGATAGTAGCTGGGCTAAAGCTCACCCCGACTACCAGACTTTTTCGCTGAAGGCTCTGGTCTGCCATATTGCGCATAGCTCTGTTAAGATCGTCAAGACCCAAGCGACTGGGGCCACCAGGGTTATTGAGGCATCCCATAACCAGCGCATACCGGGTGGAAGGGCGCTACCGATCGCTGGATGCTCGCATACACCTAGCTTTGTAGCTTACTTCCCTTCAGCGTCACAGTAGGTCCAAAACCTACCATTCGGCAGTCGGATCAGTAAAGCTATTAGCTATCTCCTTGAGCCGGGTAGGTTGCGTTCTCACCCAGTAGAGAACTACAGTCAGGCGGTTTCGTCGTCGGATAATTGAGGATGTACATCCTCAACACCTTAGTCCGAAGACTAGACGACCACCTTGAGTGGACTCGGTTACTAGTGGAAGCCATGGCAGACACTGTCCGACTCGCGTGCTCATAGAGGATACAAGGTAGCCATTGCTGACTACCCGACACCAAGGAACATGAGAACTTCGCGCCACATCCCATTATGTTCATCCCCCCTTCATGCCGCTACCCGGGGGAAACCCTACTAGCAGCTTGTGGCGGGTGTAGTAGTCTCGCCTGACTAGTGACGGTTCGACGTCTTGCTGTCTCCCACACATAAGTACTGAAGGCAATGAGTCTGTTGCCCAGATTACTGGGATTAGAAGCAATGCCAACAGTTTTACGGGTGGGCGCAGTGTGGTCTCCCCTGAATCCCACTTTCCAGCTTACCCGAGAGCAGCCCCCGGGTCGCTTTCTAATCAGGCTCCAGTCGGATACTAACAACCATGAGTAGCCCATTGAGTGATAAAACACAGCGCTAATATATTATTATTTTATGTATGTATATAAATGTAATTATTACGACTTTAAGAAAGTGTTTCTATCGGCTGACCGGGAATTTGGCGGAGCCGAGGCAAAGATACATAAATCGTAGTAGAGTGACAAGGGTCGTAAAAACCAGACAGGTCCCCGCTCTGATTTGGAATGCAGTGGGGTGAACACTGCCACCAAGTGAAGAGATGATTATATTGAAGACAGTTGAGTGTGAGAGAGGAATTTTACTTGAGAAGGAGATTGGCTTCTGATGCCTAAAGTAGGCTCGTGAAATATACATGGTGCCTCGAATTGAATTTTGCAGTGGAGGCGACACGACATCTGCCAGTTACATTTGGTCTAAATATGAGAACGCGGAAACTGTGGAGTAGGAGTGGGCGGGACCTGGACAAACAACAGATGACGGTATTGTAAAATTTTTAAACTATGTCGAATTTACGTCGAAACTGCCAGTTCTCGGATAGGAGATCGTTCGATAATCTTGAATATATATTTGTACTGTTCGATGAGGAGGCCCTAAATTAATTCTGAGATTAACTTCCATGATTATGTTTGAGTGTTAAATTCAAGTGTTTAAATGTCATGGGACTTTATTTTATTGTAAGTTCTATAAGTTACAATAAAATAAACTGATTTTAATTTATTGTAATGTTAAATTGAAAGTAATTAGATAATTATAAAAGACAATCTATTGTTCATTTTTGTTAAATTAATACCATATATATATATATATATATATATATATATATATGTATATATTAATTTTAAATTAGGAAATATTAATAAAAAAATTACAACAGCAATGGTACGTTACAAGGTTTTATTAGAATTACCTACATATAGATTTATTATTGATATTATTTTTAGATTTTCCTTGAGTAAACTGATTGTTTAAACTTCAATAGTATGGTTATCTTATGTGGTATACTTAAACCATTTTAATAATTTTTATTTTAAATAAATCATAATATAGAATTTTTTATACTGTTAAAATTAAAATAGGTAGAAATATGATTTTTTCTATATTTGCGATCTGAGTTTACTGATGGTCGACATTCACCAATGCAAGTGAGAAATGATTATATTTGTCAAATATTTCGGACATTCATAAAACGATTCTCTGAAAGTTAGCTGGAGGATGTCGACATTTACCACATTTTGATTGTACACGGTAACGAATACATACATATATAAATGTTTATATGTAAAATCTAATACTTCGGTATCATTCAACTATATTCTCATTTCAGTTAATGAAATCTTTTCATGGGTCTAAATAAAAGTATAGTGAAATTAACTCACCACTTCGAGGAATGATTGTAGCCCTCAAGAATCTAACATCTTCAAAAATTATGGCACCTTCAATATCTTCATAGTTTTCAAATGTTTCAAGAATATTAGTCACAAGCATCTGAAATGAATTTAAAGTTTTTGCAACAAACAACAGTTATCTTCTTTTCAAGGTTCGCATTATGTTTTGCAGCTTGTGCTAGTTTGAGGTTTGTTTGAATACAATATGCAATTTAAATTCAATTCAATTATATTGCAAGTGAAATTAAAAAATGAAGTTAAAATAAAATAAAAATTAGTTTGTATGCATGAAAAAATTTCTCAGGGTTGAACTTCAAAAAACATATTTAAATCTAAAAAAAAAATAATAGCCAACAATACTATTTCAAACAACAAAATATATGTCAAATAAAAAGGTTTATATTGGAAAATTACGGAAACAAAAATTGATCGATATTCACAAACAATTCAATTTTTTCATTATAATACCATTATGCATGTTAACTATAAAACATACCAAGTAGCCTGTAGCTGGAAAAAGATTCCTGCCATCAACTACATGGCCTGTCAGGTAAGTATGTTGATCTTGCATTACTTTAATTACAACGATTTTCTCTCGAATTTGAGGATCATCCTGAAAATGAAAATTGTCTTTTGAGTTATTGGATATATTAACCTACTTAACTGCTACAAAACAATGAACTTGTATAAGTAACCGTATAAGCTGCCCTCCAAATATCGTCGAGGCATGGAATAATCATTCATCCTTATCACCATACAACAATAATAAGGATAATTCTTCAAATAATATTACGTACAATGTGCTTTCATTTTGTTGAAGATTTAAACTGTAGCTTGATATGTACTGATATCAAATAACGTAAGTAAAGATCCATTATACATTATCTCTATTCCTTATTGTTTACATATTGAACACAGTAAAATATAATTGGTAGAATCATGTCTACCATTAATGATTAACAGTAACAAATATTTATCTGCACGTCGAAGATGCTATTTGACATCCATGGAATATATGGAAATGTGAAATTATATATACATATATATCATTTCACTTATAAACTTCATCAGTCAACTACTTGTATGCCATTTTGGCCATTAAACTATAAGAGTTGTTTGACTCTAATCTTAGAATACTTAAGTAATACTAGCCGAGAGCGCTGCATTTCCTGAATATTTATTAATATAAGCCTAGTAAATGAATTAAATCGTCTCGAATGTTTTGGTCAACTCATGATTTAACCTAATTCAGGCGTGTCACTGTTTATCCAAATAATAGTGAAAACTACGTATTCAAAACTTATATGGTATACTTTGGTTCATTTACCCCTTCAAACCCACCTTGGCTTCAATTTAACCATCTAGATGAACTTGCAAATCCTAAAACTCAGAATTCAACAACCATCTTGAGACATTTGGACATTTTAAACCAACCCCATCCTACCCCTATCCCATGTTGACGGGGCTGACATCGAACTTAACCGGCATAATGATTATTAGAATTCTACTCAGCGAACTCCCAAATCTTGGATTCGACTTTAATGGTTCGGGTGGAGACTCGCCTACCACTGCCTAGAGCCATCAGACGACCCACTGACCGCGACGGGTCGGCTTTGGATTCTGGACATCCAGATAGTATATAGAAAGGAAGTTAACAACTGGTAATTTATCTAGTGGAAGTGGGCTCATAGCGCTATAACGACTGCGGGATTTATCTCTGATAAAATACTATTATTATAACTGGAATTTTACACACACAGGACAGAAAACTAGGCCCGAAAGGGTAACTTCCTGTTTAGGATCTTAATCTTAAGCCGGGGATTTTGAAATAAGGTTCTCATAACCCAGTTTTGAGGGGTGTATGTTCCATGGTCGCAGAAGTTGGACATACGGCAAGAGTTGTCCGCTGTTCCTATTGGACAAGTCGGTCAGCTGCCCTCCAAATATCGTCCAGGTATGGAGTCGGGAATGGTGCGCCCTCACAGTAAACCCAACTCCCGTTTAGGAAAGGACAAGAACCAAACCTACCTGATGCTGGTTTTTCTATGGATTTCACTTACAGATGACTTGCCTGTTAGGTTCCTTAAACTAAAGCCCGAGTGTCCTAGTTAACCTTGGTTACCTTGGACTACATTTCAGCCCCTTCCTATGCTATAAGAGGGTAGTGGCCAGACCAAACGTATCATATCTGCACATACCACCACACCGGAAGTTTCTGCCAAGGATCAGGATACATCCCCTTACATCACGCACACGTACAACCGTGTCAACCAACCTTTTCTTTTCCAGGAACCTATTCGATTGACATACCGCCGGCTTAGGTAACGTAATTAATACTCAACATTATTCTCTATGCAACTAATCAAAACTGTCTTCTGTTAGAGGTAATAACAACCCTGAGCTCCATCATATAAATTTCCATTGTATAATTTTATATTCTCTTTGTTTACGTATTTTAGAATTGATTTGATGGTGGCACGCATGGCGATGTGTGGGTTTGATCCTCGGCGGGGCTTCTGCGGTGGCTTAACCCGTATTCGTATATTCCGAAACATCCTAGCATAACCATCAACCCTCTTCTCTCATCATCGCTTGCTTCAGATCGTATTTACTTTGTATTACGCTACGAACAGAATTAAAATTAAATTAACGAGTGCCTAAGATAACTCCTAGCCCTATAACGGCTTCGAGATTCATCTCGGATTAAATACTTTGTTTTAATTTCTTTTATCAGAGCTCAACACTTCAGTCTGAAGAAGATGGCAGTGCTTGCCGTAGAAACGTCGAGCTGTTTACTGAGATGACCCCTCGTGGAATCCCGAGTAGCCTTCCAAACTCGGTTGTTTTCGCATTATTGTTATCACTCCCTTCAACTTCCACGCCATTAGGGGTTAAATTTAGAGACAGGTTTTATCAAGAGTTAATATCAAGCGACTCCAAAAACTATTGATTTGACACTAATATTAGCCGTTTTCGCATTTCTTTTAAATGACACTCCCCGTACTACCTAGGGATGCTAGGGTTTTTTAACCCGCGGCGGTTTTTTTTCCGGAATGTAACATGTGTACAAAATTTGGCTGAAATTGTTACACTCGTTTAAATTTGTGTGAGAAACATATACAACCACCCATTTTTATTAGAGTTGCTGAGTGGCCGGTGTTGCCCGAGTATTTATTTGTATTATATCGTAAAATGAACTATCCGAAAGTAATTGATTTAAAATATTAGTCCATACAATAAAAAACCGGATAAGTTGTATAAAAGATACAAAACTTCGATAAAGTTTGTGCATTTTTGCTATTTTTTCGTGGTGTTCTAGAACTATTGTCAGATGGACCTAGCCATGCCTACCTCGCGCTCGGGATGCTGGGAATCTGTGAAACTCGATGGCAGCACTCTTGCAGGGTTGCACCAACGTGGGGGAGCGGCAGAGTGTCATTAGATTTTTGTTAACTGAAGGGTTGAAACCAATTGAAATTCACCGCCTGATGTCAGTGCAATATGTTGACAATTGAGTCGAACACAATATTACGAGTTGGATGTCAAGTTCAAACGGGGTGTAAGAAGTATTGAAGATTCGCCACGCCAAGGACGCTACATTTCGAGAGTTGATGAGTTGATAGGTGAAAACAGGTGTTTTACGGTGAGTGATATTGCAGCAAAGATGAAAAATTGTGTCGGATCAGCCCACCATTTGTTCATTATGTTCAAGAAAGTGTGTGCTAGGTGGGTTCCAAAACATTTGACATCAGAAATTAGAGAAAGGCACATGGTTGTGTACAGGATACTTTCGCGACAGTACAAGGCTGAAGGGGAGGCATTTCTTCACCGTATTGTGACGGGAGATGAAAGTTGGGTGGATTTTTACGAGCATGAACCAAAGCGGACCTCAATGGAATGGCGACATTCTTCATCTCCAAAACCCAAGAACTTGTGAGCTGACAGAAGCGATGGTAAGGTTATGTTGACTTTGTTATGGGATCATAAGGGAGAAATTCTTGAACATTACATGCCGAGAGGTCAAAATGTAAATAGAGCGACGTGCGCAAACCTTATGCGTAAATTTTGAAACCAGCAATTTTGGTATCTAGTGGCGACTTGTTACGGCATGAAAACTGGGACTGGACACTTGACGTAACAGGAATCAAGAGATGCTCTCAACGATACCGAAAAGTATGGACTCGATATTTAAATGGGCCTGAACAACTTTTCCTATAGCCTTCCCCTCTACGTTACATAAATGCCTAGGTTGGCTGAACTTAATATTAAATGACATGATTTATGTCACCTTCCTAATCATCAAACTGTAAAACTCTGAATTCAACTCCTATCTCTCGGTACTTTTGGACACTATAAGTTGGTCCCTTCACGCGCCCATGGTCTATTTTGAACGACATGTACTTGAGCTTAACCGACATCGGGATTATCACTGATCGTAGTAAAGTATACTCACAGTATAAAAATTACTCCCAGAACATTAAAACGGGAAAAATACTTCGTCTTAATCGAGTCCAAAAATATCCCAGTATATTAAAATTGTCAAAAACCTCTCGTTAATTTAATTGAGTCAAATATTCATTCTGAATCGTAGGTCAGTCCAAAAATATACAGTTTTCATTAAAAAACTAAAAACTCTTAAGTTCGTCCAAAAAAGGTACGCTAAGTAAAAATACTCCCGCTACATTATAATAATATAGCATATTACCGGTTATTTAATAGATTCAATAAACATTGCCTGTACCTTAAAGGAATCAGAAATACACCTGTAACCTTGAGGTAATCAATAATACTCGTGACGTTAAAGGAACTATGACTACTTCCGATCTTAGAGAGTCCAAAAAACCAGAACATTAATAGACAAAAAAAATAATCCTCGTAACTTTTAGTTAGCTCGAAGTCAATCGGCTTGGTATTTAACTAAACAACCCCGAAACGCCAACCTCAGGTTTTTCGCTTAATTTTTAAATCATTCCCTTCCATCCCCACAAGTATTCCTGTCCAATGTCGTTAGCGATCGTAATTGTATATTAAGAATAACACTATTAATCTTAGTGATAATTAAAAATTACGTTTTGCAACGTTAAGCTAAACTTAAGCAACAAAGTGAACACCAGAACTAAATTAAGCATTTACTATAGCCATGGTTTTGACACCAACCAAGGTTCTTTTACATGATTTAATATCACCTCCACCCGTATTTTTGCTAGGGTACCCGAAGTTAAAGGGGCTAAAAACTTTTACTCTCACTAGCATTGGAAATGACATATTTATCTCTGTAACACCGAAAACTACGAATTCGACACTAATATGATATTTTAAAATTAAACACAATAATCACCAACACATTGGATTCGAAACCAATTAGGTCTGCTACCATCCCGTTACGGGTTGAAATTAAACACTAACAAAATCAATAGTTCCATTATGAATGCCTGTTTCCCCAAAAACTATTTATTTGATGGTAACATTAGTTGATTTCAGTTTTAATAAAGTCACTTCTTTCTAAAACACCCCTGGTATTCTTACCCCCACTAGTGTTTGTTCCCAGATCATATGTAGCAGATGAACAAAGTTTTGTTGACATTAATGAATAAAGATCCTGCATGAATCAAATTTGTATAAAAGCTTAAAAATATATTGTGAATAGAATTTAATATATATATCAATATATCAAATAAATATATCAAAATATTACAAATGACAATAAATTCTTCACCTTGACAAAATCTAATAAATATTCTGAATTAACTAAGTAATCCTCCTTATGGTTCCACTTTAACAGAGGAGAAATCATTGCAGTTCCTCGGCTAACTGGCGTCTGTACAGATGGATACAAATTGAACAGTTTTAGATCAAATCCCAACAAGAACAACCTAAAAATAAATATTCTGATAAGAAATCAATACATTTATTAAATGAAAGATAAAAGAGAAGAACATTTAAATTAATACTTACATTTTTGTAAATGATATTGAAAATAAATAGGACATAATGGTCAATAAGTCAATTGCATAATATGTATTAATTATATATATATAACATAATATATTGTAATATACAATTTTAAAATATTACACAGATTTAATTTGACCACGTTCCAGACCCAATTACTGTAATAACCAACTTGAAGGAATTTAATTATTTACTGTATTTAACATTGAAAGCTAAATTGATGTAATAATGAACTTTGAATTATATAATGGAATTTTAAATTTACTTTAGTTTACAATTTATGATTAAGAAATATTTACTTTGAAAAATTTAAAGCAAATTAATAAAATTTTCAAGTTATCAAACTTTAATACCAATTCTTAACTTTTAGTGAAATGATGAAACTGAAATTTAATTAATATATTTAAAGAATATATTAAAAATAAAAAATAAATTTTACATTTAAATTTACATAAAATTTCCATGGCTATTAATTCCAATAGGAGTTTTAAATTTTATCCCTGGGTATTTTAACGCGCCTCATAAAAAGTATAGAATTAAAATTAAATATAAAATTTACATAAAAATTATTCAGTTGAAATTACAGAAATTTTACAATTATAAATATTCCCTCAAAATAGAAACACAACGAAATAACGTTCGAAATTTGAGGGTACAACAATTATGCAAATTTTCGAAAGACAAACTTTTTTAAAAACAAATTAAAACTTTTAACTGTGAAAATAGACTATTTTGTTCATACAATTGCACAATCACTTTCACAAATGCGCACAAATTAAGAGTTCCAGATTATAGGATTTTGCTCGATGCTTCTAGTTATCTCGCAATTATGATCGTCAACATTCGAGATATTTTTAACAGGCAGACCAGTCAGTATTACAGTGATCAAAATAATGTATAGATCACGAGAGATCTTGTTCTTAGGTGCCAGTCTATTAAATGTTACTAATCTAATAATAAACAGTACTAGCAAGATTAAACTGTTTTTTGCAGTACATAAACTCCTCCTTCACAGTTCAATAATTCAGTTAAAACCTTTACAATATTCATAATTTCCTTTCGTCAAAAAGTACTGTCCGACTCCAGACGACCTCGCCCAATGGCGATTTTCTCTTTCGACCTCCACAAGCAGACTGTTAATTTTTAATGTCCAAATTCACCCCCTCCGACTCATATTACGCTATCTAGTGGTGAGAACTTCATATAGTCCAGTCTCCCACACGATGCCGAGCGGTCGCCAATTGACTTATTGAGCCGGCAAAACAATACATGAACACAACAAAAACGCCTAGGAACGCTCTCTATCCGCCGTTCGCACGGTACACAGTTAGAATTTTTAAACATTCTTTCAATTACATGGTCTTTATCTTACGAAACAAACATCATGATTCAATTTTGATTTAAATAAAGAGTATTTCACGATTAGTGGTTTGACATAATGATTTAATTGTTATCAAAGAAATGTCTTCAATTTGATTTGATGACACTAATGAATTATTAAAAATATATTATATTATATATTAATACTAAAAATTCATAGTTCATAACAAATTATTAAATAAATATAACGTTGCTGAAAAGGTAAAATTATTTTATGAAACATCTGTAATTTTTATTTGGATGGCAAAGACATAACTTCATTGTTTTATTTGTTATATGCTATTTATTTTCAGATTTACTTACTTTCCAAAAGCTTCTAACAGATTTTCACAAGTAGCCATGAGATTTAAGGAGCTTCTAATAGTTTGCTTTGACGATAACTCTAAAACTGTGTATCTACATAGTTTGGAATTCTGTGAAAGATAACACCAAATAATTCACATTATTTTAACAACTAAATTGTAACACACGTATGCTTTAATTCTTACTGACTAAAATATTCTATTGCAATTTATATACGGAATTTTAGAAACCATTACTAAAAATTGCATTACAGAGTATTATATATTCATTTTAAGTATTATCCATAATTACTGAAGTTAAAATATGCTAACCTAACACACTCACAATGTATATTAATATATGTATGCGTCACAGGTAAAGTGTTTACTATCACTAATTCACTCACTGGCTCAATCTACGGACTTCAACATTGGTAACTGCACATACGGGTGGCGATTGAACGGTGTTCATAGTACGGTGCGTACCATGGCCGGCCCAATATTGTACTCATATTCTTTTCAGTTCAAATTTTTCAACAATAAATTTAACTTCTAATTTAATAGAAATATCAATACAAAAAGAATCGTCAAATTTTGAAATTAATAAGTTACAAGTAAATATTTAGTTTATAATAAATAACTTAATCAGAATTGAGAAAGAAATTATTAAATTAATTCCGAATGTTAGCCGATTACCTGAAGAAACAACAGTTGATCGAAACTTCGACATATTTTTATTGTTCAAAATCAATTTCTGATTTTTGAATGTTATACGGGTCGTTAATTTCTTATGTTAATAAGATCTTATCTGCGTTTCGCTTATAAATTAGTTAAATCACGTTTAACAATTTAATTTAATATGAATTGCAGAAAATAACAATTAATGTCAAATAATATCTATTTTCATACTATTAATATATATCATTTTACCAATAAATTTGACTTCGATTTCAATAGAAATTTCATATCTTTACAAGAGCAATGGTTGAATTTTGATAAAATAGGTTTTTAAGTTTACGGACGTTTTTCTACACAGATTTTAAAGTTATCGTTACGAAATGTCCCAAACCTAAGTCGAGAGGAGACCAAACTACGCCCAACCATAAAACTGGCTGTGGTGCTTCTAATCCCACGGATGTGGGCAACAGACTTTTGCTTCCAGTATCTATGTGTGGGAGCTATATGCTTGAGCTGCATCTATGTGTGGCTATTGCCTGTGAAGGTAGGAGACCCCTTCAAAAATAGTACTCTACGGAGCAGTCCCCGATGGTACGGCAGGAAGGGAGGAGAGGCTGAACGGTGGGATAAGTCAATTGATGTGTTCCCCCCATGAGCTGCTCATGGTTGGTAGTATCCGAGACGAGACTTAGGGCAGACCACACGGCGTTGCATTGCTTCCAATAACACGTATAAGGGGTAACGGTCTCATTGCTTCCATATCTCACTAGTGGGAAACGCTGCGAAAGCACCCTTAAACTGTGACTATTCTCAGTAGTGGGAGGAATCCTGCTCTCAATAGAACTCTGATGAAGCGACCTTTCCGCGGTTGCGGCACATAGGAAGGTGAGGAGTAAGGTAAGGTCCGTGGTTCTCTTGGGTATATTTCTGAGAAGCTAACATCCCGTCCTACCATGAGGAGGTGAAGATCGATTCAAGGCGGTCGTCCAGTCTTTTTGAGTGTGGAAGGTGTTGGTGACCCCAGAACCAGTCGCTCTCCGGGAGGGAGGCTAAGGTGTCAAGTGACTGGTACTTGTCACCACTTCTTAGTTATCCGATGACGAATCCTCCCGGCCATAATACTCCTCATAGCAATAGCCTGTTTCTATCTGAAGGAGATAGCCCGAACTTGAGACAGCCTGGGAAACTAGAGTGTGCCGTTAAGTTTCAATAGCCTTCGAACAAGTGCATTTCGCGACCCTCAGCACTCGCGCTAAAGGTGCAATGTGCGCGGCCGACCAAAGCCGTCCTCCGGGCAATTTGATACCTCAGGGTGCGTCGGGTCCCTGGTCTAGCCTCCAGGGTCTCTGTAGCCAAGCTGGGTTTTGGCTGCCCGTTTCCAAACTGACGCACGTTGAAGTCGTACTCGAGGTGTTATGTAGTTTCGTATGTAAATCTTTCTTCTGTGCTGCACTGGGTGGTGAAACCAGCCCGCCGGTTTTCGGTATCAAGGCATCCCGGTTCTCTCTCCGGGAAAAAAGGCCGCTAGAAAGGGCTTACTTACAGTTGCCTCCTAAACTGGTCTGGCGCGGAGAAGGGAATGCTGCTTCCCCACAGCAAAACCCTCTCACGCCATCGACCGACCTACCTGATACAGATTTTCTATGGTTTCTCCTGCATCCCTTTCAGACAAATGCCGGATAGGATTCTTAAATCATTTCCCGAAACCCTAGATTATCCTTGTCTATCTTCCTCTAGCCTACCGCCTCCCGCCTTTCAAATCCCTTCCTATGCTATTACAAGGGAGTTTTCACTACGCGGATACCGTCATGTAGCCTCTTTTAGTCTGAGAAAATAATAAACCAGAAACAATTCAATTGAAATAACACTACAATGATATATGACAAAACTCCTGATGAAATAAAATGACAATAAAAAAATAAGAAAGGTTTCACGATCAGTGAGAGAATCAGTTGACGAAGAGAATTTTAATTTTATTGTGATACACCTATTAAAAAACTTTATGCGAGCCTTAAGGCTTTTAAATAAATTGATGGGTGCTTTAATTTCGTTTTATTTAGAAACGCCTTTTAAATACGGGATATGAAATATTTCACAGAACCACTGTCCATGATTCGACTACCAAAGTAATGCAGGACAAACCCTAGAAAACTTGAATCAGGTAGGCCGGGCATTGGGTACTTGTCCCACGCCCTTCCGATAGAGGAAGGGGGTTTTCTGTGGGGACGCCTCGGCCAGTTTAGGAGGCAGCTGGCTGACTTTCCCAATGGGAACAGAGAACAACTTTTACCGTATGCCCAAGAACTGTGACCCCGGAACATACACCTCTCAAAACAGGCCGAGGTGCCTCGGCTTGTGGGAACCTTAGTTCAAAAACGGAGAGAGGAAAATGCATTTTAAAAACCGTCAAATGTGTTATTATTTAAAAATTACTGTATGTTATTTGTGTATGAGAGACATTGTTGTATATTTTTATATATTAAACTGACTTGTCCCAAATCTGAGAACATTTTTATGTCCTACAGATTAAAAAGGTTCAATAAAATTTCATCTAATTAGTGTCAGCCAGATTTGTTTGTAATGATAAGGAATTAATTAAATAAATATAATCCTTATGGCCAATAATAGTTTCAGATTTTGCAATAGAAATATTTAGACCATTTCTTAACATTAATATTATACTATACTAGAAAATCGTACAATACATTGACGAAAATAATAGGTTTTTATCAGTATTCTGGTTAACTTCTATATTCCACTACATATTCCATTGATGGATGTTTAAATCCATACTTAATTAATAAACTCTACATTTTAATTGAGTTAATTTCAATTTATGATACCAATAGTTTCTCTCTTCTTTAAAACCATACCTGATCATCCCAGACTTGAGCTGAATTCAATAAACCTAAACTATTTAAACTTTCTTCATGTCTTATAATTTCATGAATATTTTTCAGAAATCTCTTTACTTGGCCATCATGATCACTTACTAATCCTGTAAAATATAAATTATTACTTAAATAATGCAAGTTTATTTAATTTATTCTTGAAGTAATAAAAGCAATTTATTAAAATTTTACTACTGATACTATACTAATTTTAATGATACGATGAATAAATCCATTGGAATAAATATATGCTCACTTGCCCAATAAACTAAAGAGATTAAATATAAATCTAATCTATGATAATAATTCATAAATATACACGTATAATCAGTGGCACCTTGTGACTTTTGAAGTTATGTGCTACATTGCACCAAGAAACCAATATTACGAGTATAAATCTGTAAAATAATAATCCTACAACCGTGATAGAGTTATAAATCGTGAGGTAGAGCTAGACGTGTCAACATAAGATGCGCAGTGGTCCACTGCCCTGTAATTGTATTTGGGGTAGTCCTGATATCAGTTTAACACTGTAACGTATATCTTTGAATATTCGTAATGGATATCTTTGGATATCGAGGAGGTGGTGAAAGGTGGAGGAATCGAGAGTTGTTTTGTGGAGTTTGAGTGAGGAAAGGTGATCTGGGAAAGACATCCTCACGAGATCACGAAACCACGTGTACCCTGAGATCAGGAGATAAGTAATGTACATTGTGTTATAAGCTTAATGAAATAAAAGACTTGAAAATAAAACATTACAAATTGTGGCGCGCCAACGGGTTGCTATTTTCGTGAGTAGAATGTCTAACAATGAGCGACAAAGTAATTTTAAATATACACTTGCATGTACAGGAACAGAATAAAAACTGGTGAACAGATAGAGTGTGGTAGTCATTTAAGTTGTATTTATTGATTTTTGTGAAGAAATAAAATGATAAGTCGGCTGAAAATTCGTTATTGCTGTTAACCAAAGAGATATATAGGGCGGTGCCACAATGCAATGAGAAATTTTTACGCCACAGAAAATCGATGTATCGAATTTACATGACCGTATAGTTGTTCATGAAATTAATAATGGACTCATCTATTCCCGAAAGCGAAGTTAGTTTACCGAGTGGCAATACGGAGAACGAAGTTTCCAAACCAGAGAACCAGCTTGGAGATCCTGCTGGGACACCGCAGCTTAAGAGAAGAATTGGGGGTACGAAGGGGTGTCAGAGGGAGAAAAGTATAACAAAACGTCCTGGAACAGAGGAGAATTTAGCATGGTTAATTGGACCGAACTAATAACAAATCCTAATAAACTCTAGCTAGGAAATACGCGAATTGACGTAAATTAATCGAGGATAAGACTTTAGCCATACACCAATTAATAAATGGTCATGAGGAGTTAAATAGGCAAGGGACTGAAGAGGTGAAAGAAGCCTGTCAAACGAAGAGAGAAAATATTTAAAATACGATTGACAAAACAATTTTTGCAGGAGAGATCGAAGTAAAATTGGTAGCTGTCAGCGAAGAAATTACAGATGATTCGGTGCTTGGTGATGAATAAAATGAGAATAGCAGATCATTTTGTTTGAAAGTTAAATGGAGATTGATAGATTTCCACTTCACTTCACCTGAAGAAGATGGCGGTGCAAGCCATCGAAACGTTGTGTTTACAAAACTACCCTACCCGGTTGGAATCCCGAGAGAACTTCATCCAGCAACTACACCGGGAAAACATACGTTCCTTATTAGATTTCCAATACTTTGTGAAGGAAATTCAAAGACCAGATTTCAATTTGGCTTACCTGCAGAAACAGTCCAGTAATCACAAAGATGAGATGATGTTCCCAAAAGATGAGAAATATTGCCTTATGTCTGATAAATTCTGTTTTACAAGTTTTTCAGGTTAATTTTGTAGAGACTGTAGACTAATATGACAGAGTTACTCTGAATGCAGGAAACATAAATTTTATACATTGTGTTTGTATACATTCTCTTTGCACCCATATGGATCATTATTTTTTGGAAAGGACTTCTTACATTCGTTTGGCATAGAAAAGCAGTCGAAGAGAGCCTAAGTGGAAAATATTCATGTTGCACAAAAATTTTGGTATCCATTTCTCACAGAAATGTATGTTTTGGAAAGATATTTTCATTGTTTTCTTGGATGGTCTCATCTGGATAAAAGTGGGGGTACAAATACTAAGGAGGTAAAAGGTGAGCTTCACAAAAATACTCATCTTACTTCATGGTTACTACATGACTTAAAAGAAATTGTAAAGATTCTTCAGTATTTACAAACCAACGAGAAAAATGTTCCTGAACTGGGTCTAGAACCATTACCAATCATAAAAGATGTTAGAACACTGGTTGCAAGATACAGAAATGAGAGTCCAGAGGCATGCGTTACAGGAAAATCAATGTTACAAATAACTGAAGAAAATGACCCCATGCCCTCACAAGGAAGCCTGCGAGAGGATTCTCTAAGGTTCTCACATGCCGAGGCACCTCGATCTGTTCTGAGAGGTGTATGTTCCGGGGTCGCAGACCTTGGGCATACGGTAAGAGTTGTCCACTATTCCTATTGGAATCGTCGACCAGCTGCCTCCGAAACTGGCCAAGACATGGCGAGGGGTAAGCTGCGACCCCACAGCAAACCCCTCTCCCGCCATCGGAAGGACGTGGGACAAGTACCAAATGCCCGACCTATCTGAAGCAGGTTTTTTATAGGGTTTGTCATGCACTACTTTTAGGCGAATGCCGGGTAGGATCCTTAAAATATAGCCCGCGGGCCCTAGTTAACTCTTGGCTACCTTCCTCTACCCTTCCACATCTCCCCTTTCAAATCCCTTTCCTATGCTATAATAGGAGAGTTCCCTATACATAGCCTGTCTACACCCAAAAAAAAAAGATTCGGATTGCGATTGGTCTAAGAGGGCTATTCTCTCGCAGGCAGTACCTATGAGGGACGTTCTCTTGCAGGCAGAACCTTGTAGGAAAAACAGGAAGGGGCTACCTTTGCGGATGGCTTTTCCTCTTTCTGTTTTTTTGAAGTAAGGTATCCACAAGCCGAGGCACCTCGGCCTGTTTTGAGAGGTGAATCTTCCGGGGTCACAGACCTTGGGCATACGGTATGAGTTGTCCGCTATTCCCATTGGAACAGTCGACCAGGTGCCTCCTAAACTGGTTGAAGCACGGAGAAGGGAATGCTGCGCCCCACAGCAAACTCCTCTCCCGCTATCGGAAGGGCGTGGGACAAGTACCCAATGCCCGACCTACCTGATGCAGGTTTTTCTAGGGTTTTCCCAGAGTTTCTTTAGGCGAATGCCAGGTAGGATCCTTAAAATATAGCCCGGGGGCCCTAGTTAACCCTTGGCTACCTTCCTCTACCCTTCCGCATCCCCCCTTTCAGATCCCTTCCTATGCTATTAAAGGGGAGTTGCCACCATGTCGATATCCCTCATGTAGCCTGTTACCCTAAAAAAAAAGATTGGGATTGCATGACGGGAGAATTATGTTAACATGGAATTCTGGAAACAACGGTTTGTTGTTAATGCAGAGAAACGCAAATAAACGAGTATAAACAGGAGAAATTTATAGATTATAAACTCAAGGAAGAAGATCTAGTACTGCTGAGTGCCTCTAAAATCTCAGACGCTGAGGGATAACGGTGCGCAAAGTTCATGAAGATATATCAAGGCCCGTTTGAGATTCGAAGGGTTTACAGCCGAAATGCATATGACATCCAAAGTCAAGACGGCTGCCCAATGCGTATCTGTAACACATCGAACTTTTTCTCCAGGGACCAAGATAAGTTAGTTGATTAAGGTTGCGTATTCTGCTATGATATGAAGTTTGGAGGTCCAAGTCGAGCAAAAGACGGTGAATAGATTTACAATAGTGTTACCTAAATAAGAAGGTTCTGCAGGAAAGAAAGTGTCCAAGGACCGGTGAACATTGAGCAGTAAATATTGATATATCAATTTTTATATGATGTAATTCATTAAAACTATTTGTGTTGGGTTGATGATACAAATATACATTCTCGAAATGAGACCTCACACTAGACCATGTGCAAGATGAGATTTCATTTGGGGGCTACCTGTAACGTATATCTTTGTATATGGGTAATAGGCGGTGATGAAAGAATTGAGAGTTGTGGTTGATCGTGTAAGTGAGGGAGGGAGAAGAGGTTATCTTGGGAAGACACCAGCACGAACCTACGTGGACCCTGAGACGAGGAGATAAGTAATGTATAGTGTTTTAAAAGTTTAATTAAATAAAAGACTTTAAAATATAACATTACAACGCGAGCATTTGTTTCAGCAACTTGGTAGTGTAAAAACAATTCTCAAAACATTGACGCAAGCAAATTTATTATGGTCAGTTCGGGATATGTTGTACACGAATATACTCATCCATAAACGTTAAGAGATTATAAATATAGAGTGTACTAAAAAGACTTTTCTGTAGTATTTTTAATGCGTTCGTAAGAATATAATTAATGTTTTTAGAACGGTAGTGGCATTGCCCCAAGAGTGGGCTCCCTCTGGACTACAGTGCTCCCTTCTTTATCTGTGTATGTGGCAGGACTTCTTAAATCACTCCAGCTATGCATATGCTCTGACCCGACTCATAATATGCTACATTTATAATTCTGTCAATATTATATCCAATAGCGTATAATTCTTCAAAGCTGAATAATTAACCCTTTATTGGATAGTGTAGCATGTATTCAACATAACTTTTGGATTCACCCCGGAGACTCTGTTGGTTTCTAAGAGAGCTGAATTGTATTGCGGATATGAAACAACATGCACTTATAGAAAATGTGAAATTTTTACCATCCGTTGACATGATAAAACATGCCTGTCCTAGCTTTTTGCGAGTCAACCCCTTATGCCAGTTTTTCTGCCCGTCGGCAACTTCAGAATATTTATTTTTTGTGTTTTTTTCAAGAAAAATTAAGCGTCATTCGCAGGGTATTTTAACTACACTAAAATAATAATTATCCAATTAATGTGAATTATTGATAAATAAGACCTAATCTTATTTATGTTGAATATGTGCGTGTGTCGTGTCACAAACTAAATTGACTTTGGTCACTCCCGATATTTTTTTGGTTACTTTTTCCGTATTGTATTCTCAAAAATATATATTAGAAAATATAGTTTAAAAAAATAAAAAAATTCATGCACTTAAGTGTT
Organism: Zhengitettix transpicula; assembly: GCA_037074705.1. NCBI lineage: Eukaryota > Metazoa > Arthropoda > Insecta > Orthoptera > Tetrigidae > Zhengitettix > Zhengitettix transpicula. Next base: position 177,345,357 of record CM073591.1, on the reverse strand, counting down.
AAGCACAAAAATAACAAATCTTTATAACGCGGAAGTATTTTTCCAACGTAGATATATTAAAGAAAGTTAATTTTTGGAACAAGCTCCTGAGCAGTGTTGTATTTTAGCAATACGATACCTCATAAATAATGTTTTCATTAAAATAACCCTTGATAGTTTTTTTTAAAAATATTGCACAAAATGTACGGTAATTATTTTAGTTATGGAAACATAATCTACTTAAAATAAATTTTATAATTACTGAATGGTTCAGATGTAATTGGATTTCAATTAAATATTACAAATAGCAGTCTTACCTCTAAAAAAAATATTCAGTTTAAAACATAATAAATATAAGACACGGCGTTTCGTCTCTGATAGCTACCTCTTCGGTGTATGGATGTTACATTCAATTATAATATTTTATATAAATTTAAGTTGACAAAATTTCAAACATGGGGTTTGTCCACATGTTGCAGCCGAACGTCCACGTGGGCAAACCCCATATTATAAATTTTGACAACTTAAATTTTATAATAAATTATTGTTGAATATAACATCAATACATCTGAAGAGGTCCCCATCAGGTACGAAACGCCGCGTTTAATATTTATCATGTTTTATATATAATATTAAAGTTTTACCTGACTAAAAGGCTGCTAATTTTATTATTTAGTTAAATATAAAGTCAGATTGTTATAATTTTGATTTTGTTCCTTATTTCGCCTTATCCGACCGCCTCTTCGTTTCATTGAATGGCATGGCTCTGTTAGGAGGCTGTAGAGTTCTAGCACAAAAATGAGGCAGTTGGTTGAACTTAAGAGGGGGTGAAAAGGTATACTGTGCATTTTTCATTCAGGACAGAAATCGTGTGCTTTTGCTTTGATAGCATTGAAGCTGGCTGCTTTAGGTGAAACGAGTGTGTCGCAAGGCCGGGATTTTAAAATCTTCGATATCGAAGCATAGATTCGCAGTGTGAAAACACAATTATTATGAAATTTCTTAAAATTAAGAGAAAATAATTCTTACTAAATTAATTAGCACATATGAACTAGCTGCCACTGAGTATAATATAATATAAAGGAAAATAAATGTATTTTTATAGTAACACAACATGACAAGCATAAATTTCCAAATGTTTAAATTGCTCTCCAAAATATATAAAAATAATAAAATAATTCTGAAAAAGAGAAATTACCTCCGTCAATCTCTTTGAAATAAATTTGGTGCAATATAAGCAATGTTTCTTCTTCTGTAAGATGTCCTTCGGCAAATTCTTTTACCGGGTAGTTTCCAATTACCACACTGGGTGATATTCCAACAACTCTTAAAATATTTATAAGTCCAATCTAAAATCAAGTAGGGAGAAAAAGTAGAACAATAAGTAAACTAATAAAATAAATTCAGAAGTGCCACTAAACTTTATTTTGCTTTATTTAGTAATCCAAATTTGATATATATATATTGTAGTCATTACAAATATGTAATTAATTTAATAAATAAATTTTATTATTCATTATTGGCGTGGAAAATCTGAGGCCATTACATTGTGACTTATGGTATTGTCAACGAGAATACGGAGTCGATAATGCTTGCTACGAAGGGCGTTGTCGGCTAAGGCATAAATAGATTTGCTGAATTTTAGTGAAGCTGATAAAACACAATAAATATTAAACGCAGACTTACTGGGAGCAGGATGGAGAATGTTTTTGGAAGGCGGCAGAGTGTATTGAGAATGAAGCAGGTTTTTTTTCGGTCACTAGACTTGAGCAGAGTTAGAGTTGCTCGGAGGACAATGCTTTTGGAAGGCTGCAGAGTGTGATTTGGGAGGCTGAGGAGTTGTATTGAGAATGTATCAGTATACGGAGCAGAATAATCAGATACTTAGAGATAGCAGATAGTGAACTATAAACAGCGATTGGTCTGCGAGTGATTCTTAAATCAACAAAACAATTATATAATTCGAAACAGAAAAGACGCCGACGCTGTTTTATGTTTGCAAATGGCCTGCTGGTGAAGTGTTAAAACATGATGGTAATGTAACTCAAATTAAGTTCCCAACTGTAAACCTTGTATTGTAAACATCATTTACTGTCAGATTTCAATAATTTCATTAAAATTATAATAATTTTTCAAGTTAGGAATAATTGTGTTTTGTAAATTTAAATTTCATTTTGTTGTACTTTCTTTATTGGAGGTCTGATAGGTGACCCTGAAATTAAGTTCTTACCAAAGCAGTGGCATAATATTAATAAATTGTAAATATCAACAAAGAGTAAATTTTGTTTAATAAATTGTTATATATTTATAAATAGTTGTTTAATTTCAATCTCCTTACATTTTTATTACTACATAATTAGACACCTGACGTGATGGCTTATTTTAATTTAATTACATTTTGTTTATTATATATATATATATATATTGAATTGGTTTACACAATTAACAACAAATTTGCTGAATTTAAGAGAATAATATATTCAAAATTTGGAACAAAGGAATAGTCCTATAGATAATACTATAATACATTTAAAAGAAGTTTCAGTTGCCTTTTAACACTACAAATTTGATAAAGAATTAAATTATTTTGGTACAATTGAATAAATGGAAGTAAATGAGATACTATCCAAATTAACTAAATGTATTGCAGCTGCACAAGGAAGCAATACATTATAGTAAAATACAAAACTCATGCAAATTACTATTTTGTATAAAGAAAAGTATTATATTTATGGTTACGATAAAACAGCAGATATATTTTATAGCACATAAAAATATTAGGGAGAACAGAGTGAGGGAATACAGAGTATTATTAGTATTGGCACATTTGTCAAGAATATTGCGACTTAAGTAAAGCATTCTGCATTTTTAAGAATAATAATTATATGTATCTATATGCGCTTTGAAGTATTTCGTAATATTTTATTTATTATTTCAGCGACACGACTCCATTAGCAAACATTTTTACAAACAATATATTTATATCAAAGATAAGTAATACATCGATCGCAGTACAGCAATTTAAGAGGCCAGCCAACAGACCTCCATTATTAAGCTAATTGTCACGACAGAATAATGAAGAACATACAGTCCCGAGTATGACTAATAACAACTAATGAAGCTTATATGATTAAATGTTCACATATAAAACATAATTTCCATACCATAACACAATACAGGCCATGATTCTCAGATTCAATTTGTCCGGTGGTTTAAACACACAAGCTTTTTTAATTACTGTTACTCGTGTCGATAATCTTTGTGGTGATTTAAATTTTATTTCACTGAAGCGCTTCGCAGATTCACTAGTGGCAATCTCGTATTATATTACTGAAAATATTAACTTACCTGTAAAATAGCTATTGCAATATGCTTGACAACAGGGTTTTGATAAGTAATTGATGACATTATCATGTTCATAATATCTTTCCCAAGAAAATTAATGCATCTATCAATTGTAGTTCCAAATGAAGGTATCTCTTTCAGAGACTCATAGTATTTAGAGAATGTGAATGATCCATCTGAAGACAAAATCAGCAAGACAGGTCGTAAATTTTCAATTCGGTAGTCCTAGAAAAACCAATTAATATATTGTATTGACAAATTATAATTTTTCACTATAATAATAAGAAATATATGTAGACTACAATTAATAAAGAATGTAGTCTTTTTCGGCGTAGAGAATGAATAGTCTTCTCGGGCTTCTATCCGAGTGACGTTTTGATGACGTTCACTGCCATCGTCTTCTAGCAGACACTTTGAATACAATTACTTGCTAGAGTGAATATTAATATTTATATATGAGACTTGGATAACTTACATGAAAAAATTTTTATTCTGAATTATGAATGTGAAATATGCAAGTTTAGTTAGCAATAATGATAAATTATTTCTGCATTAATTATCAATAATTATAACATATTAGACTCATTAAAGACATATAAGAACCACTACTTATAGAGGAAATTTTTACTTTCTACAATTGGATGAAATATAAGTACCTAAATCTCCATAATAATATTTTATTTTCATAGCTAAAATTAGTTGCCAATTGCATAAAGAATAAAAGTGTACACAGGAATAGAAAGTCTCTGTTGAGATAATGTCCATAACGAATCTAGCATATTTTATTCAGGATGATAATATCTGAGAAAAATTATGGAAATATTTTTTCGATTTCAATTAAACATTTTTTATTATTATAATTTTTAGAAAAACTTAGTTTCAAAGTAATTTACATTTAGTTGCATTTAGTAAAAAAATAAATATAACCTTCCAAGTCTCAAAATTTATTTTCTTCAGATACGATATACAAATGTAGCCCACTAATTAGCCCAGTAGTTATATACATCTTGCCGCGCAAAAGGTCGGGTATTTTATTTTTTCCCCCACTTGTATACGTTGAGGTCATTAGTGAAAAACCAAGTTCTGCAATTTTAAAGGCCTCCGGAAAAGTTTCTGCGGCCTAAAACCACGAAATTTTGCCCCGAATTTCAGTCTTTCGATAATGGCAAAAGCACGAAGCATTCTGTTGAAAACAACGTTCAGTAATAAATTGTAGATCAAAAAATTATGCAACTGGAGGTTGACGTTGTTGACAAAAAGTTACCCACAGTACTTTTGACCTTAAGTTACCGGGTGTATTTTGGATTTTCTTATGGTAACTGATATATTTTTCATCTTTGTGTAGATAAAGGTTATATTTCTTTACTCATACAATGTACCGGGAGTATTTTTTGATTTTATTAAGTTAGCAAGTATTTTTCACTGCTTTTTAATTCGGCGTGATTTTTGGACACACTTTATATAGTAGGAGAATTCTCGAGTTGTTAAAGTACCGTCAGTCAACATTGTGGTTTATTTGAAGTTAGCTGCCGAGGAGTTAGATCGGGGTAAAGAACGTTAACGGTAAACATTCCAAACAATAAAGCTATTGATGGTGGTTAAATGAAATGTATAGCAAGAGTTTCTCCGGGCGAATTTAAATACATATCCGGGCAACGTTCAACAGTCAGCTGGTATTAAATAGATACGCATACGTAATTTTGTGGCTTGTATCACAGCCAACAGAGTTTTAGATGCATATCCTATTCAATTACGATTTGTTGTCCAAACCAAAATGATAATTTTTTTCGATAACAGTCAATAAAATTTTAATCAATATTTGGTTAGAAATATCGGAATGAAAATGTCAGTTAGGAAAGGAAAAATTGTACTGAAAGTCTTCCAAACACTGCGTCTAATTTTGTCCCCTCTTATAAGCTTGTAAGCTAGGAGAACACCTTAAATGTGTAAATTATGTCACATGCGAGACGTGCAATTTCGAACGCCACGTTATTCACGGTATTTTGTAATTGAGTGAGAATAGAAGGAGAAGAGTCGCGATATTGGAATCAATTTGTGTCATCTTTAAAACTTCGTTTACGCACAATTTTATCACAGCACCGTACTCCAGTTCTTCATTTGGACAACACGGGTACCGCAACTTATTTAAATGAATTCCTAATGGATGGTTTTGCTTGCACTTCTATTGGCAGTTGCACCAAAAAGAGAGGGAAAAAAACATAGATGTAAGGATGAAGTCGATCTGTCACCTGTGGCTGCGTTACTCTGTCCTTTATTGCACCCTTTTTTCCCTGTACTTTTATTTTTTTTGATTTATATGCGTGTCTAGTCTCGGTATCATTATTTTTAAGCACATCTAACTTTGTGTGCGAGGATGACTTTGGTGTCGTCAGATTGGCTTAAGGAAGCGTCACAAGTAATTTTTAATTTCACGCAAGTTTTGATCGATATTTTTCTAGCCTATTTCATATTGTATTATCTTATCGTCGTGTAGCTAATAGTTATTAAAATGATAAATTATAAATTACTTGTGCATGTGCACAGTTATATTATTTACCACTTATTTTTGTCTGTTTTTGGATACCTATTTATCTAATTATATTACTCTTGAGGCAAACGTTTCATATTTAATTTTTACGTTTATAATTCTTAAGGAAGATTATATTAAATATTATGAGCATATTTTAATTATCTTAAGTATTTTACAAACAAAATAGAATGCTTTCATAACTTGGGCATACAACTAAATATTAATTAGTCATAAAGGCCAATAGCAGATTATTAAAAATAAATAATAAATTAAAGTTAATTTAATATCACATGTTTCGGTCGAGCTTTGGACCCTCATCAGTTTGAAAATTATAGATCTAATTGTATATAGGTATTCGTGGATAGTCATTTCTTCTCTTCTCTGCCTATCCTCTAATACCTTTGTAGAATTACATCTTTAATTTTTAAGAACTTTATTGTTAACTTTGTGAGGGTCCACACGTGAACAGAAACTCGTGAAAATAATAAATTAATAAAATAATTTTAAACTATGCAGACGTAAATAATCAGTATAACAAAACATATAGTTTTATTTTTTATAATATAAGAAATGTTGATTTATGGGAATAAATTAAAATTAACTACAACATAACATATTAAACAAAATATAGAATCGTGTACTGCGTGCGGTTTACCTGAATTCGTCTTTCTTTGGAAGATGAAATTGCGTACCCTCTGTAGAGATGCCCGGAAATGTTCCGAGAGAAGATTTCGTGAGTCAAGTAAACTAGTTCGGCATCTATCGGATCCTGGCACACCTGTTACATATAAAGTTTTTTATTAAATACATTGTTAGAATCATACACGTTATCAGTAATCATTCTTCTTCCTACCGTGTGATGAACTAAAATTTTGAAGTCTCAAATTTATTTAAAATCTATTTTTTAAAAAACAAAAATGCATGTTACGTTCTTTTAGAGAGGGTGGATAAAACAGTGAAGGGTCACCGGGGGAAGACTTGGCTGACTAAATGTATTGAGATATATTTTTAAGAGAGAGTGTCTGACAGAGGAAATTTAGTATTTTGGAGACTGTCTTTTTAAAACAGTAGCTGCTGAGAGTCCGTCGTAAGCGGACGAAATATAAATATATAAAAGTAAGAGTTAGCTGCGGAGCTCCTAGGAGAGAAAATGTAGTGTGGGTCAGTTTGAGAATAGCTGGTCAATGTCCGTGTTGGACGAACGAAAAAATTAATTTTTTTATAATAAAAGGCTGTTCACATGTTTAAGAGTTGAGCAGTCGGAAAAGTACAGACCAATGTTATACAAGTCAAAGATAAATCAGTTAATACGGCGAAACTAGAATAGTAATACGAACGGATTATAGAAAAGTGAAGGGAATTAATAAAAGAAGAGTAGTGTTTTTTTTATTTTGTTTTTTAAAAAAAGAATGAGTGAATTTATCTTAGATGTAAAAGTGGAAAGTTTTGGAAAACTATCAGAGAGAAGACTTCAAGCATTGTTGATAACGTTTACGATCACTAATAGTGTTTGGAGTATTACAGAAGGTATTTCTACGAATGTTCTACACCATATCAGATAAGAGAATGTGATATGAACTTTTTGTTACAAGATTTTGTTCATACGCCACTATATTTATTTTTTGTCCAAATAATTTTTCCCCTCGATAATTTACCCAGAGAGAAAAGATCCTTATAGCAATTGATTAAGAAAAATTAGTAATTTTTTACTTCCATGTTTCAACTGTTTAAAATGGAATATAAATAATGTAATAGTTATGGCAATAAGACCCCTAAGAAGCCTTGTTAATACATAGTGTAACTAGTGTGGTGTCAAAGAACTACCAAATTTTATAACCTAACACCTGACCATATAATTAAACTAATAAACACTAAAAATAGATATAGAAGAAAATGGCAAAGGACTAGGTTACCTTACTACAAAATAATATATAATAGATTAAACCATATAGTTAAACAAGAGCTGGACGATATCCGAATAACAAGATATAACAGATACCTAGAAGAAATACATCCCGGCGACACAACAATGTGGTAGGCAACCAAGAGGCTCCTGAGACAACCTAGCATCATTTACTTACTAATAGTCAACAACACGATATATTCTTCAGAAGAAGAAAAAACAGAAATATTGGCCACACATCTGGAAAACGTGATTACAGCAAATGCAGACGAAGACGAACCTGTTTTTTTTGTTTGTTTTTAGGTAACAGACTACATAAGGGGAATCCACATGGCGACAACTCCCCTTTAATAGCATAGGAAGGGATTTGAAAGGGGGATTGCGTAAGGGTAGAAGAAGGTAGCCAAGGGCTATATTTTAAGGATCCTACCCGGCATTCGCCTAAAGAAATGCAGGGAAAACCCTAGAAAAACCTGCATCAGGTAGGTCGGGCATTGGGTACTTGTCCCACGCCCTTCCGATAGCGGGAGAGGAGTTTGCTGTGGGGACGCAGCATTCCCTTCTCCGTGTCTCGACCAGTTTAGGAGGCAGCTGGCCGACTATTCCAATGGGAATAGCGGACAACTCTTACCGTATGCCCAAGGTCTGTGCCCCGGAACATACACCTCTCGGAACAGGCCGAGGTGCCTCGGCTTGTGAGAACCTTATTTCAAAAACGGAGAGGAAAAGGCATCCCCAAAGGTAGCCCCTTCGTATCTCTCCTACAAGGTTCTGCCTGCGAGAGAACATCCCTCGCAGGCTACCTCAGGTGAGACGAACCTGTACTTGCTACCGAAATAAAAAACCACGCTAGCTGAATTGCACATGCGGGAAACCATGGATATAATCCCCGCGTCTACTCAAGATATCCAGCTATATATACAGCGACTGCCTAAACGGAAGACCCCTGGACCAGACCTGATAACCAACGAAATATTGAAAAACTTATCAAAGAAAGCTGTAGCCTATTTAACCTGAATTTGTAACGGTTGTATAAGACTTTGATACTTTCCTCTGGCACGGAGAACATCAAACGTCTTACCAATCAACAAAACTAACCAGAACAAACATAACCCTGATAGCTACAGAGCCATCAGCCTACTGTCCACTTCAGCCAAGCTACTAGAGAAGGTGATCCTCACTAGACTGCAATAATACATACACGAACATGAAGTTATACCATCTCATCAGTTTGGGTTCAGACAGTCACACTCGACTACTCACCAACTCATCAGAATAACAGAGACTATTGAAAAGGGATTTGAAGAGATGAAATATACTGCAGCAGTCTTTCTAGATCTGGAAAGAGCCTTCAACAAGGTTTGGCTGGAAGGACTCTTGTATAAAATAATTAAATTAAACATTCCGGATTGCATAATAAAAACCATAGAATCCTTCCTGACCGACAGGACGTTCAAAGTAAGAATCAACGCATCACTATCTAGCATCAAGACAACAAAAGCAGGAGTTCCCCAAGGGAGCCTATTGGGACCAACCTTGTTCAACCTCTACGTGCACGACGTGCACACAGTGAACGTCACCGCGATACTAGCACAGATCGCCAAAATAGAAAATACAGTTCAACACCTTCAGAATGCAGTAAATGTAACGTGTAATTAGTATAAAAAATGGAAAATGAAAATTAACACTAATAAATGCCAAGCAAAGATGTTCACACTCATAAAAAAACTAAATGAGTGCTACGCAAGACTCTCTCTGCTCTACCACGTGATATCATCTTCGAGTTGAATCCTCGTTCCTAATTTATAACTCGATTCTCTGACCCATTCTTACATACGCCTGCCCAGCTTGGAGCAACGCACCTACAAGTTCGCTCAAGAAACTTCAAACCATGCAGAATACAGTTCTACGTATCGCAATTAACAGCCCGTGGTTCATAAGAAACAGTCAAATACACCAAGATTTAAAGGTCCCATTTATAAAAAAACTACATCCACAGCCTAAGCAGTAAATTTTTTAAAAATATAGTGAAGTGTAAAAGTGCAAAGAAATTAAACCTAGGTAAAAAAACATCCATAAAAGACTCTAACGCAAGCTTCCACAAGACTTACACAAATATTTGTCAACCTTTAAATACCTGAACCCAATGTAATCAGCCAGAGGTGTGAAATATTCACATAATCCTCTCTCCGAAATACTCTTACCCATATGATCCCTTCTTATCGTAGCAGTGAATTGCATTTTACCTGCAGACCCTGCTAAATAAAGTTAAAAAAAAAGATTCAGATTCGTACTTAAAATGATTATAAATTATTTATAATATACCTCAAATTAAATTATTAAATTTATATAAAAAACGAAATATTTAACTGGAGAGGAAAAAGAATTTTCTTTTGTAGCTTCTAATGGCTACTCTCAAGAAACGTGAACAGAAAATTGAAAGTAATAAAAACAAACTAAAATGCAAATATCGCGCTTAGACGAGGATGGTTTTAAATTACGTAAAGGTTTGGAAGATGCTTGTAAAGTTTATAATACCATAGTAAAGTTTATAATACCTTCTTTAATTAAGGCTTTAACAAACATAAAACTCAGCACAGAATAATATTTCACATGACTCAAACTATGCACCAACAGGACTGCACAATCAGCACATCAAAGATAATCTGTAGAACATTCAAAGATAAAAACACAGAACAAAAAATATTAGTAGATTCAACCCTTTCCTTAATAATTAGTTACATAATCAGATAAATAAGTAGGTAGGCGTTTTGAGCGTGTAGGGCGCTGTTCTCTAGGGGTGGTGGTTGTTCAGATTCCAAGGCATCTCCAATTTCCTCTTCTTGAATGTTTGGTAACTGATGCTCAGGTGTACATATCTTCTCACTAGGGTCCACTTCAATTCTTATGGGAGTTTCTCCTCGAGGAGCAAGATGTCTAGTTGAGACAGTGGTAGAGAACTTTCATTGAACGATCTCCTGGGCTGATTAGACATTCGTTAGTGATGTGTAACGTTCGTAGAGGTACACAGAAGAGAACGAATTGAAATTAATGCAGAGTCCAGTACTTCTTTTCAAAATTCAGTCTTAAGATTGTTACATCGCAGTGTATTCATAATAGTCTTCCATATAATTCCATTGTAGCACTCAACTTGAACCATTTCCTTGTGGATTGAAGGGCTAGATCGAGTTGTAGCAATACCTTGGCAGTTTAAGAATGATCTTAATTCACGTGAAATGAAATCTGCCCCTGTATCGGAATGGAGACATGCTGGTATTCCAAAAATGGAGAACAGATGAGTAATAACAGTTTTAATTGACACATCTGTACATGGTATAGCGAAAACTAGTCGATAATATATTCATTCCTTGCTTTTGTAGGTAGTGGACCTTTGAAGTCCAAACGTAATCTTTCAAACGTCGAAGTAGCTTTTATCAAGCGTCCTACGAAATCTATGAAAGCGTGGTTTCAGTTCAGCACAGATTGTACAAGAGTTTGTAATTTTTTTAATATATTCAGTAGATTAAGTCAGGTTCTTGGCATGAACCCAGTGGTTTAATCGAGTTATGCTTGGATGGCATAGAGCAGCATGCATCCATACAAGAGGTCACAACAGCACTTATTCTTGAGAGGGCATCAGATGACACATTTTCTTTTCCTGGACGGTAAATTACGTCAAATATGAAGCAGGAGAGTTCGAGGCGCCATTTTAAGATTTTCTCATTCTTAATCATTCTGGAATGCTTATGATTAAACTTGAATGAAACAGAGCGGTGATCAGTAATAATTTCAAAATGACGACCAATTACGTAATGTCGCCAGTAACGTAGGGACTCCGCAATATAATAAGCGAATTACTTCTACTATATTTTCATGTAGTAACTTCATAATTTCAGAGTGTATAAACAGTTTATTTTCGTTGGAAAGTCTCCGAGATTTCGTAATAATTCGGATCTAAATTTGAGAAAAGTGAAACTGGAGGCATCCTAGCAACAGCTAAACTACAAATTTCTAGCGTGGATTATGGGCCTTGGAAGGTAATGTTTTCAGAGGTATGAAGCTTTAATACATCGTGGCCTATAATGACGTTTGAGCAAAGATCTTTCATAATCAACATCGCAGTATTGTCATAGGTATAGTCTTCTAATTCAAGCCAGTTATTCCAGTTGATAAAGCAGAATTAGCGATAACTAATCTACCGGAATATGGTAGTACCTGGAGGTGGCATCTTTTTGCCTTTCAGAGCCACTGTCTATTAAGGCATGCAATCTAGCACCATTTACTTTAATTTCTACCATGCTACCTTGGAGGCCGTTTGAAGACGCCGCTGAAATATAAACAAAAGTGCTAGTGGATGCGGCCGTATTAGGCGCAGGACGACTTAGGGTCTTAGATTTACACACTCGCTGATAGTGTCCTTTCTTTCCACATGATCTACACTCAGAATTTTTAGCAGGAATCGAAGTTCTAGTATGGTGCTTCCCTCCACAAAGTAACATTTTTCAGTTTAGATGGACTCTCGACGGTTGCACGGGATGCAACAATATATGGATAGACGGCTTCGTTGGTAGGCATTTCCAAAGCTCGAGCCTGGTCGAATGTAGCAATAAATAAGTGTAGTATTTACCAGTAGTCTCTGACGAATTCGTGACTAAGTCAAGCCACAAATAAACACATCTCTGATGTATTCATTCTTATTTTGTTCAGCGAAAACATCTTTGAAATTACAATCTTTGTTCATTTGCTTATCTACTGATTCATCTGAATGTTGTCGTCTAGCAGTGTCGAGCATAAACTTCAGTTTTAGGTTTTACATAGAGAGCTTCTAATATACTCATGGCCTCCTTAAACGACCCAGTGCCGATAATGTATTGATACAAATTAGGAGCTACATAGTTCATAAGGACTTGTAAATTACTTTCATCCGAAGCATTTTCGATATAACTTAAGAAATTCAAGAATATTTGCTTCCCATGTAGCCATTGTTTATCGGCAGAGATTTTGAGGTTAGTTCTACGTCGGATCTTTCCGGCTTCATGTATTTTTACCATATTGGACTTCAGAGTTACGTTTTTTTATATTTTGTAGTAATTAGTAATTAATCCATTATTATAATTATAAAGTTGGATTGTAGAGGACTTATTATTGGGTATAAAGCGGACGCCGCAGCGGGGCGGCGAGACACAAAGAAACATTGTTGAGATGGTACGCGCTCAAAATCTACGAGACGAACAAGCAGTCAACGGCGAGAAGCGAAACAGTTAGTTGGACGGCAGACACAGATGCGGGCAGATATCCATTCAGAAAAATTGCAGTATAAAGTTGGACGGCAGACTCAGATGCAGGCAGACATCCATTCAGAAAATTTGCAGTATAAAAAGTTTTGGCAGTCAACGGCGAGAAGCGAATCGGTAGAGTCCAACGGCGAGATATAATAGTTTAAATAAAACGCAAGTAAACAGTTTGACAGAGAGACTTATAAAATCGCAGTTTGGAAGCAGAAGTTTTGTTTCACAAACTGAACTAATTTTTCGTATCGAGAGACTTCAAGGAGACCGACGTCCGGAAACTAGCTGATGAGATGATCGAGGTTCCAGAATAGCAGAGATCCAGAGCAGCTACCGTGTGTTCGAATTCGAATGAGTAGAATCAGTGATATCCCCAAATCGTGTGCACAGAAAACCCAAAATTGAGACCTGGGCGGCCGTAAGTAGTGAACTCTAAAATTGATTGTAAACCACTTTTTAAAAGATGTGTCAGATCGTTCTTTAATTATTTCGTTTTTCTTTAATTATTTCGTTTCTTTAATTATTTCGTTTCTTTAATTATTCACTTCGTTAATTATTTACTTCTTTAATTGTTTAGTTAATTTAAATTAAATCTTTAATCTTATTTTCGTCCGCAACAAAATTCGTCAAGGTTCAGACGAATTAACTTCAATAAAAGGCTAAATGTAATTATGATGATTGTATAAAGTTCACCCATTTATCAAGCCCAGATAAAGACCCTGAGATACCAAATATTTTTGTGTAATTATAAATTTGTTAATAAATTTGTTTAATTGTTTCCCGTAAAAATCTTTTATTTTATTTAGACGCCTGTTTATTACAATTTATTATATTGTAAAGTTTATAACACCTTTATTTAAGGCTTTAAAAAACATAAAACTCAGCACAGAATAATAATTCACCGATTACTGTGTTTTCCTGGTGACTAATTCGTCGTGGATCTCTCCGTAACTTGGTTGGAAACTATGCTCCTTGAGTTGGCCTCGTCAGCTTTTCCGCATCTCTCTGGCTGACGGGCTAATCGTCAATTTACTGTAGTTGGGCTGGAGTGGACCTTGCCACTCATTTTGTAGTTTGGAGAATTTTGTACTGTAATGTAACCTTCCTCCAAGTATTTGTTCTGCCAGACTGCGCCCGGACTGCCCACAGGTCCTTTGGTCTCCCTATGCAACATCAGGAAGTTCCGCCGTTCAAATACAATGACAGGCCTGACCGGTACTAAATGACCACTGTCGAATATGCGTCTGGCCTACACGGTTCGACAAAATTTAAAAGTAAAAATTCTTTTTGATTGACAGAGAAATGAAATTATGTAGCATTTACAATTTAATAACACTGAGAAAACAAATCACCACACTAGAGTAAGTTACACAAACTATAAAGAAGGTGTTGACATAACTGAGTACCTTAAATGAATTTGAGATATTTACGATGTTCTCTGAATCATTTGGTGTAGATTCAAATAATTTTAAGGGGAAAAAAAGCTTTTTTCTTAGAAAAGATCCTTCTTTCTTGCACAACCGTGTACCATCTTTTGATTTTAAATAATTTACTATCTAACTAGCATGTTTCATTTTGTGCACTGGTAGCAGTTTACTAATTTCGAATAATTCGTTACAATAATTTAACAACATAAATTTAATTACGATGACATTAATATATTTCATTGAATAAACTGCAAAAATATGCTATTAACATTAAATAATCCTTTAGTTTCCTAATTTAATGGATTTTTTTCCAACTTACCTTTTCTAGAAAAGTTTCCACGGCGTCATACGTTCTTCCAGACAATATTACTAAGCGGGGTATTTTATCAGAAGGTTTTCCTTTATTCAATTTGTCTTTGGGATTCGGAGCTAAAAGCAGATGACTATTAGAACCTCCGAATCCAAATGAGTTAATGCCCACCGGTCCACCAGGAAAAGGGGTTGGTTCCGTCACTACCTGTAATAATATCTAGAAGTTACACATATGTCAACCTGACCACACTTACAATCGAGATAACGTTAAATATTAATGTCACGAGAACTTTCCAAGTGTTACTTTAGCCTATATGAAGTCTTATTACAAGATCTTAAAAATGAAACCTAATTATATCATTTCACAGATATAATCAATACTTCGATTCTTTGAAAAAATTGGTAGTTAAGTTGTTAGGCCAGTGAATGACTCAAATGCAGAACACAGAACGATGAATATGTCCATAATAGCATGTGAAACATGAAAACATACCAGACTTCAGTAAAGTTATCCATTAATCTCCAAATAATTGGTCGTACTACTGAAAACTTTAGAGAAAACACCGTATTATGGAAACAACCATATTATGGAAAGAGAGAAAGTTCTGTATCAAAAGTTTTTAAATATATATATATATATATATATATATATATATATATATTGATTACGAAGTTTAAGTGGCAGTTATTATACAGTGTGTTCATGAGTCATGGTGCAGCTTTAACCGGCCGCAGAAAAGCAACAAAAGAAGATAAAATTGTGAAATCTCCACCAAATGAAAAGAAAACTCTCCCAAGTTTCCGTAGTATGATGTGAAAGCGTGTACGCCATCATTGTTTGTGAGTTTCTGGATACAACATTTCCCCATCCCCAGCGGTGGATAGGCAAGTGTTCTGTCAAGCCATGGCCACCACGATCCCCTTAGACTTTTACTTTTGGGATTATGTGAAGCAACATGTGTACAGTGAACTTATCAACGACATTAATCATTTAAAACAGAGAATTAGAGACGTTATTCACTCTGTTATACCAGACGTCCTTAACCGTGTGTTCGAAGAATTTGAAAATCGTTTAGATGTGTGTATGGCAACAAATCGAAGCCTCATCGAACTGCTTTTAATAGGTACGAAACTTGCAGGTTTACCTTTCATTTGGTGAATATTTCATTCGCATATCTATCTTGTATCGTGGCCCTGTGACCGGTCGAAAGTACACCATGACTTTACGGACATACTGTATTTAATTAAGTGTAATAAAGTCATTTGTCAAGGTTGTGCTAAAGTTAAGTAAGATAAGTCAATACCATTATCTTAGATTATAAGTTAAAATTCATATTCAGTTTCCCATTATAATAACCTAACTTAATGCTATGTTCTGAGACAAAGTACTAAATAAAATATTATTGTTACTATTTTTCCGTTTCTTGTTTACCTTCATCAATCCTTTCTCCAATGCGACGACTCCTTTCCTCGGTGTGTTATAATTTAAATTTGGAGGTATTATTCCATTTTCCATGGCTAAGATTACTTTTGAAATCGAGCAGGTACCTGACATGGGCTCACTGTGGCCCATGTTTGACTTTACGGATCCAATAAGTAACGGATCATCGGCAGTCCTTTTGGATGCAAAGACATTGTGAACGGCTAGAAGTTCCTCCGGATCACCTGCCTGCAACATTATGTATTGTAATAATCAACAGGTAGAGGATATTTAAATGAAAAGATAATAAAAAATTTACAAATAAAATATAATGTATTTTCACTTTGTGGCTTCTAACTCAAAAACAATTATAATTTAAAATATTAATTTCTCAGGGTCTTTACTGGGTTTGATGATTAGGACACGTTAAAGGTATAATTTGACTATTTAACAGTTCAGAATCTTATTTGCCTACAATTAAACAATAGTTGAATCAATGAAAGAAAACTAGAAGAAAGCAAAAGAACGAGATCTGACTTTATCCCTTAATTAGCGTTTAAAATTAATCATTAGTTTTGGTTTTGTTACTTACATACTGTCCAGCATTCTTTTTTGTTTCGGAAGTACACTATTGCAAAATTTTACACTGATTCTAAATATCGACTCACAGATTTTACACTATTGAAGTCAAAATTGATAGGCTCCCAGGAACTCGGACGATTCTCCTGATTGTCAGCTATCTGATGTCTGCTTGCCTTACAAGAATCCTATGATTCGTAGATTTATTAGTCTTTTACTGATTTGGACATAAACTGCAATGTAGTTTCTTGAAGATTTGTTTTAATTGTTTATTGTTTCAGAGCGAACTAACTGTTCTTCATCTCCTTGTTGTAGACGTAAACTGCTCTTACTTTCCACTATTTTCGCTGCAATACTTGCGGCGTGAATGTTTTCTTCGTATTAATTTACAACTTTAACTAGTTATACATTGACGATGTCTAGTCTCTGCTCAAATTATATTACATGTTCTGCTCCTCATAATGCCTTTCCGCAAACTGCTCCTAACAAGCCAACTGCTCAAGTTTCGTTAATTGTTCCGTACTTTACGATGTTTCTCCGCCAACTAACTCCTAGTGCTCTCGAGTTTGAGCGCGCATACGCTATTTTTTACTTTTCGACAAAGCAAGCGAGCTCGCTTTTCCATTGTTGCTTTGTTCGATCAGACCGCTATAATTGATTTCTCAAACAATTCAAATTTTATGTCCAAACAATTAATGGCCTAATTAATTGGCATTACAGTATATTTCGTATCTATTGTTGGTTCAATAATAGAAGATATCTCTGTAAAGAATATCAATTCAATGTTTCTCATTTATGTTTCATTCAACAAAGAATTTCTAATGAAACTAAATTTAGTTTCCAAGGTGGATATGCATTTTAAATAATACGAATGTAACATAACTCGACGAATTTAAAATACTGCAAATCTTACGTTAAGCATGTGAATGGCGTTCAGGCAAGGTGCTATTCAGCTTTCTCGCAAACTACATGTAGTCGGTTTTAAGAAAGAACAAAATCAGAGTCGCAGAATAAAACTCCTCTCTACAGGCTCTGTCGCATACTCTTCGTCCTGATACCTGTGATTGACCTTCAACGCTTCCTTATTGAACGTTTCATTCTTCCAACCACTCAAATGCAGACATGAGTAAAACCAATATCTCCTTCTACATTAGACAGTGGGACCCAAACACAACTGTTACCGTCACTCCTAAATCCTATTTTAAAAACGCTTGCTTTTTCCACTTCTCTATTAATGGAAGTGCAGGTATAGTTCCGTTGACGAGTAATCTAGCTGGACTTTCTAAATCTCCATCATAACCCAGGCTGTTATATAATACGTAATTCATAACTGGAATAAAATTTCGTGGAAAACAGAATTTTAACTAACAGGACCTATCAGTATGAGTGTGACAGGTTTAGAAAATTTTAAACTTGTTGTGTTACAAACACAAGGACTGAAAGCTAGCGATGGGCAGATAGAGTCTTTCAGAGTCGATTTACTCATTGTTAGCTGAGGAAGGAAGCTTCAGCAATGGACTTTCGACGACCAGATGCCACACTCACGTGGTCCTGTACTCACATCACGCGGAGACGAAAATAAGGATTGCAAGATCACTGGAAGGTATGAAAACACCGGATCCGTTCACCCCTTAGTGAAGACAGCTTACTCAGTTCAGCCGCTTCAGAATGAACAGCTGCCGGTAACGGAATTACCGGATTCCAAACAATTAAATCAACGACGGATGCTCAATGAAATGTGACTTCACTTGATCTGAAGCTCAAAGAAAGACGGACAACACGTTCTCGGAAGTGAAAGCATTAACTAGAGAACGCAAGCGAACTCCTTCAGAGCCGGGCACACAAACACAGAGGTCGCAAGTGAACTGCTTGGAAGCTGAACCCACAATAACCACACCTGGTCGTAACAGTCTACTACCAGAAAACCCCTGGTGGAAGCTAGCCAAACTAAAATTCATTGCTATGAGTGAATTCTTTCAAACGACTCCATATCCCATCCTATTCTATTCTCCAGGTTGAACATTAATAACTTGATTAAGCAAGGAGGATCAAGGGGGGCTCGGGCGGGACGAATAAACACAAACATTACGAAAAACATAGAATAATTATAAAGTAATATGTAAAATAATATATTTCTACAAATTATTTTACAAAGTTAATATTGCTACTTAGATAAAGAATTTGGGAAGCAAGCGGACTCTTTTTTTTTCATGATCTGCCTCTCTAAGCATATTGTCCAATTGTACATTCGGGAAAAACAAGAAGTTCCTTCTAAATATAGATTGGCGACTTCACACTCATTGAGATCAAAGGTTAATCCCAGGGTTACGGCAATGGCCTTGTCCTAGCCAACATTCCGGGATTTATTGGAAACGTAATATTCAACGCAATAATGCGTGGAATAATTTTCAATGTCATCTAGACTGCAACCTATATATGTGGATAAAATTTATTCTGCATATTCATTGCACATAATCTTGGGAATTAAATCTGTTAATGTTTATATGTGAGTGGGTTAGTGATTTGAGAATATAAAAAATTATTCAAGAGGTTGAACAAAACTAATGACAAACGCTGGGTATAATGTGTTAACTATCAATAGAAAAGTCGAAAGAATAACAAATCCAAATTAAGTTTGTCTTAATTATTTTGCTTTACTATACTTTTTGTTAAAGGATATAAGCCTATAACTTCAAAATGGATTACGAGTGTTTTTGTTTATTAATTCTTGGAGATTGCCGCTCGTAAATTATTGATTCAGAACCACAGTCTTTCTTCAACTCAAAGACTGAACTTGTAACTCACTCTCCATGAGTTCTTCAGCAGCTCAACAACTCGCTCACGACTCTACGATTCGAACTGGGAGTCGTAGCTCTATCTAGTCGTTTTAGAGAACGGTGCTTTTGTAAGAATCGACTCTTTGATTCTCGGTACTTTTGCCCACCTCTACTTAAAGCGATGTTAAATACATTAAATATTACATTTAAATTAAGCGAACAGTATTCACAGCTGTGTTAATCATTCCAGTACGGAATGATAGTTCCTTGTCACTAAAATAATGTAGTTTAGTGAA
Source organism: Zhengitettix transpicula (assembly GCA_037074705.1). Lineage (NCBI taxonomy): Eukaryota > Metazoa > Arthropoda > Insecta > Orthoptera > Tetrigidae > Zhengitettix > Zhengitettix transpicula. The sequence continues at coordinate 177,325,501 of CM073591.1, read as the reverse complement.
ACCTTGAGCTGGGCCATCTTTCAATCAGAAACACAAGATTTAAATTACGTTCTGCCAAGTTTGTGTCCGGGGACAGCTTCAGTGGGACACATATTATTTAATTCATCACATCTTGATCCTTCTTGTATCAACTTCTAGTTGACCAATACTTATAGAAATTTTAGTCAGCTGTTAAGTTTTTCATCCTAATGAATGAATATTTTAACACCCAACTTTTAGAGTGTTGCTCCGTAAAAGGAAAACTCTTTCTCCTCTTCCACCTTATTGGAACCACAATGCGCCGGTATGCTCAGGGTTTCTATAATTTATAATCCAATGATTTATTCTAAGTTAAACATATTCGTGATAGTTTTTTGTTTTTTGAAAATCAATCCAAATATTCCGTGGTGAAATGGTAATATAATGCATAATTTGTAGTGAATACTTTTGTATTTTGATTTATTGTCCTCATTTATATTTTTCATAGCAGCCTCTCTCCCTCCAAACGTCTAGTTTTCTTTCTTGGTATCAGGTTGATAACCTGAAAGACAAATGTGCGCTTCATCGTTTGGTAATAACGTCTCCTCTTTTTCAACGAAATCTTCAAGTCAGGCTTTGAATTAGACCAACATTACCTAAAACTGATAATTTATTTTTGCAGTTGCGACTGCATGCAAGTGATTGGAGTGTTGCGGTGATTGCAATGACATTTTCTGTGGGCAATCGAGGACATGTTTACTTTACTGATGCCATTTCATTTGTATAAATTAATGAGATTTGTTTCATAGATTGTTTTGGAATAGATGAATACTAGTGACGTCAACAAACGATTTAAACATTTCGCTGAAAACCAGCGAAAATATGCACCAATGTTGTCACCTCTCAGACAGTGCGCAATTTTTTAAGTCACATTTATTATATAAATCTACCAACTAGCTTTCATGTTATGTCAAGAATGGTAAGGATGATTTGTGCCCTGAGGGTACTCACTTTGTTGTGTACAAAATTGATTGCAACAATTGAAATGCGGTTTATATGGATCAAGCTAAGAGGGTTTTTAAAACTAGGATCAAGGAACATAGGATGAATTTTAAATTACCCGCGGACAAGCATATGTTATATGTCTCAAAATAATCACAACTTTAAATGGACCAATACAAGAATTTTTGACATGGAAACAAATTACTATTCTACACTTATTTAAAGAAATGATTCATATAATAATAAATCATGTTAATACCCTTAATGTCCAGAGTGATAACGACTCCTTGAGCAAAACGTATGATCTTTTTCTTAATCAGTAAGTTCTCTCTTTCTTTCTATGTCTTTGGGTCTGCAAAAACGCGGGTTTGTGTTAACCAAAGAGATATATATGTCTTTGGTGTTAACCTTATTTAGTTACATTTTTGTTTGCTTGATAAGGTCCACCGATTGGTGGAGGAAACGTTGTGAGGTTGTTTTTACTTTATTGTCTGTTTTGTTACCTTACGTTTATTATAATGTTATAAATCTTTCAGACAGTTTAATTTCTCCATGCTTCAAATAGTTTTTAGAAATTAGTAAATTTTATGTATTTCTATTTAATTGCATTTATTTTATTTAAATATTTTATATTAATCAAAAACTTTAATTATTTATCATCAAAAATAATTAATTACTATACATACATATACATATATATATATATATATATATATATATATATATGTGTGTGTGTGTGTGTGTGTGTGTGTGTGTGTGTATTGTAATAAACAGTAAAGAAGGACTTGTCTTCGGTTCATATTTATCAGAGTTGTTTACAAACTGAGACTAGGGATCCTTGAGTGGTTGGTACACATTAAAAATAATGATAAAATTAGGGGAAGTGGACCTTTAGAGAGAAGATATGGACAGATAATTAGAGCAATTTTGGCAGCTCTTAGGCCAAATTGTGTGACCGACGGAACCCTGAAAGGCCTCATAACAGATGGACGAGGCAATTATACTAAAAGGAGATGCTTATTGTAATTGGTTAAGTGACTCTCGGGGCGAAAGAAAGCTGACATATGGTGTTTGTTATGGCGAACAAGTAATTTCAAAACAACTGAAAACAAGGGAATATCCGGGAGCCGCAATATAAATAAGAGAGCAGATAAAGGCGAAACGGTTCCACCAGAAAAGAAGTCTGAGGACCTCCAAGTTATTAATTTTTATTTACATGTACAACTAATCCTCTTATCGTTTTTTCAGTATGTTCACATCTAGTCAACTCTCCACACATCCGTCCTACTCGATACAGGTTTTATAGGGTTTTCCTGTGTCAATGGCGAATGCCGAGTAGGTCAATAAAATCGCAGCTAAGAGGCCCTAATAACTCGAAGCTGCGTTCCCACCTTTCCTTCCCCCATTTCCCCCTAACGCATGATGGAGGCTAGCTCGGTGTGTGGTCGCGCGGAGGGCGGTTCCTCGGGAGGCCGGTGAGGTGGCTGATACCTTCTCCAGGGCACCCTTTCATCCTACCTGCCTACATCAACATCTATACACCTAAAACCCCTTTCCTTCCCAGTCTTCCTTCCGGTGGGTTTGCTGCGGTCTGCTTTGGTTCAAGCCAATTTATTATTACCTTATATCTATTGCCGAAGAGGGCTATACGCCCTATAACGGCTCTGGGAAATCTTCCCAGATAAAATACATTTATTCGTTCGTTCAAGGCGAAACGGTCAGTTAGTTATAGTGGAGTTATAGAGAGGAGACGGACGTGTCAGCGGGGAGAGCGATGGTGGAGGTCCGCAGAGACGGACGTAGGCCCAAGTTAAAGTGGCCGAAACAGTCAGTGAGCTACAGAGGAGAGATAGAGGAGGTTCATTATCATTTCGTGTTGGAGAGGGACGGACGTGTCAGCTGAGAGAGATCGCTGATGCGCGTCCGCAGAGCGGACGCAGGTCGGACACAGCGATAGACATCAGTCGTCAACATCGTGGAGGTCTGTCTGCCAGCAGAGGTGTGTGATTTCATCCAGAGGGTAATGTCGTCTAGAGTGTGAGTGCAGCCTGGGGACTGTTAAGCCGGTATAAAGTGAGTGTATGGACCCGAGATCATGTATGTTTATATTTTCTAAATTAATAATTGTAAATTGCTGATTAAGGGTAATAAGTGTCAGATTTTGTTACATTTCGTTTATTTCGTTACATTTCGTTTAATAAATTTCGTTTCATTTGTTTCAATCAATCATTCCGTTTTTTTTATTAAGTGTAACTGTATCTGTTTAATTGTAAATTTATGTTGTTTTCCTTATCAACCCAGTAAAAACCTTGAGGGTACCGAGTCCGAATATTTAAAATGTTTTCAAGATAAATAAAATTGTTTTTAATTTATAAAATTTCATTATTTGTGTAATTGAAAAGTGTTTTAATAAATGATAATTGATTTGTTAAAATGAGTGGTTATTATTTTAGTTATTACATTTTATTGACTACCACAACGTGGGAAAAATTTCATTAATCAGAAATTAATTATTATTTTTGTTATTACAATATATATATTACAATATAAACTTTAATGAAATCTAAGCCAACACGTTGGGACCAAATATTGTAATATACTATTTAAAAGGGAAAGATAATTTATACGATTCGTCCCTGAATTAAAACAACTTTTTAATTATAACAAAAAGAATTTAATACAAATTTCGATTTTAATTTAATTTCTGTACATTTTTTTTATATAAACGCCGAAGCTTTTAACGAAACTCAAAACTTCAGGGCCACTTATTGGGCTCTAATAAATTATAGTAATTTGCAATTAACATAATTATATCGAAATCAAAAGAATAAAAATTAAATTTACAACAACCATTAATATAAAAATAAATCTAAATAAAACTGAAATCCAGTGAACGTTACAGAAATTTAAAGAAATCGGACAGTACTCATCTTTATATAATATTTACAATAGAAGACTTCCACCGAGTTAAATATGCACCTCCTACTTTTACTAAGGATCAATCCGTCCACAGTATTTATCTCGCGTAAGAAAGTCTTTGAGGTTTCGAAATTTCGTTTCTGGGGACAACCCTAGTATTCGGGCAGTCCGTTGCTACTTGTTTTCTCGCGAGAACTGATTTTTCTATTATTATTCTCAGCCGACGCACGAAACCAACTGTTTATGACCATCATCGCTTCAGCGCCCAAACCAGGCTCAATATGAATTTAATCGTTCGACCTCCCTAACCACAGTGCAGTTCTCGCCAAAGTTCTCTGTATTACCCACGGTGCCGATAATAATAGACTGGAAACCGTTCCAATATCTGCATTCTTGCGCCGCACTTACTGTTATTTATAATGCTCTGATCGACAATAATATTAAGGAAACAATTATGTTTAAAAAACTTTCATTACACATTAGTGATCTCTACAATATATATATTGTAATGCCAATTTATTAGGCCATAATTGGTTTTAATAAAATTTAATTGTAGCGGCAGGAGCTTCCAAAGCGACAATGGAGCCGAGATCTGTTGCTTTGTCGGAAAGTCAAAAATGGCGTATGCGCGCTCAAACTCGGGAGAACTAGGAGTCAGTTCGCGTAAAAACATCGTGAGGAGCAGAACAAGTAATATAACTGTTAGTTGGTGGCGGGACATTTCAGAGGACGGAACAAATAATACTAGAGAAGAGACTAGCCGTCGTTAATGTATTATTAAACAAAGTTGTGAATTTAAGACAAAGTAAAAACATTCACGGAAGTATTACATCGTAAATATCGCTAAGTAAAAGCAGTTTACGTCTACAGCCAGCCGGAATAGTAAAGTTGCAGTTTAAGTCCAAAGCGGTAAAAGACTAACAAATCTACGAATCATAGGATTCGTATAAGACAAGCAGACATCAGATAGCTGACATTCAGGAGGATCATCCGAGTTCCTGTGAGCCTATCAATTTTGACTTCAATAGTGTAAAATCTGTGAGAGTATAATTTTGCAATAGTGTACTTCCGAAACCAAAAGGAATGCTGGTACCAGCTGGACAGATGTAAGTAACATAACCAAACTAATGTTTAATTGTAAACGTAATTAAAGGATGGAGTCAGATTTCCTTCTCTTTTAATTGTCAATGAAAGTTAATTTATTTTCTTTTTAATTTCTTTCTATCGACATATTGTTTAGGTAAATGTGAACTGTTTGCTAATAAGATTTTAAAATCAATTTGTTGTGTCCATTATCAAACCCAGTCAAGGCCCTGAGAAATTAATATTTTAAATTCTAATTGTTTTTGAGTTAAATTTACGAAGTGAAAATAAATGATTTTATGTGTTAAATTTTATTAATTCCTTTATTTAATTAACGCCTCATTATTGTTTATTACATATTTAAAATTCTTTAAATTAAAATAAATAAAGGCTAATTATTTGTTTATTACAATATATATATATATATATATATATCTAGTGTCTTACTGGAATCAATTCTAATTTTGAAATTAATTTACATAGATACATGTCAATATACTCTTTTTGAAGAATGGGAATACTCTCAAAATATTAATAATTAATGACCCAAATAACATCTATTTCGGAATTCTTTTGACATAGAGAATCTACTGAAGCTAAATCTACAAAGTATATCCTTGCAACTTACAATACTGCAAAGAAAATTCAGTACACACGATTTAAATAGTTAACAGTTTTCACAGCAAAAAAATATCATAATTATTAATTGAAAATAAGATCTTACTTTCGTTCCGGTGCCATGAGCTTCCACGTATTTAATGGTGTTGGGATCAACTCCGCTTTCTTCATAAACTTGTCGGCAGCACAATTCTTGCATTTTACTTGACGGGAAAGTTATCCCCTCTGGCTTATAGCCATCACAATTCGTCGTGCAGTGTATTATTCGTCCATAGTTTCTCTTGGCGTCTTTCAGTTTTTGAAGAAAAATGCAACTTGCAGCTTCTGCTCGAACGTAACCATTAGCTGGAACAAAAGAAGAAATAAAATAACTTAGTACGTCATTAAAGTAAGTCATTCTCGGTAGGAAATAAACTCAGTTTTTGCAACTTGAAAGTTTAGGTACTCTGTTTCTTAATTTTCTAAACCACAATTTATGTCTCTCTTCGCGTAAGAAATTACTTTTCCATAACCTTTAAAATCTTAACAAATAAATAGAACAAATAGTTATAAGTGATGAGTAATATTTCATATATGCCATGTCAAGTAAAATTCTCGCTATAGAGTTTATTGGTGTACTCTACGTGATACAAAAATTGATCACACCTTCCTGTGTCATATATTTGACTTTATTGGAACCTGGCGTGTTCCATCTTTCTTGAGTTGGCCTGAGAAGGTGCTGTGGTAGGTTACTTGGTACCTGGTCGGATCGTGGAATACTTGCCTCAGCATTCTTTCTGTGTGGCGTGACTTGAAGGGTAACAGGCGGACATCTTGGCTTCTCTGTTTTAGCATATGGCAGTTGCTAGTTCAGTTCGGATATATCGTGCCAGCGGATACTTCATCTCTCCTAAAACAACCCTATGTTCTAGTCCTTCTTTCATTCTTTCTGTCTTCTACTTATTGTAGACTGCTTTAAAATAAATAAACCTAGTCTTCTAAACTTTATCAGCGTTTCTCTTATTATAAACCTGTCCGATAGCAGATCCTTGACCGTCACTCTGGTGCGACAAACGTTACCGATTTCCTATTCACCTTTACTAAACTCTTCCTCCTTCCTATTTGATCGACCCCCTTCGTCGATATTAGACCTGAATGTATGCGATAAACATCTGAGGTCCCTAGTGATTCTTCTACTATTACTAATGGCTATTATACAAAATATCCCCTTCCATTCAATAATGCTTACGAATAAAGCAAATCACAGTTTTTCTGTCGGCTACTTTAATTTGGTGGCTACATTCAGAACATTTTGCTCATCTAATCTATATCTTATAAATAAAAAAGAGTGTATGTATGTTTGTATGTTTGTATGTTTGTTTGTTTGTATGTTTGTATGTTCGTTATACAAATCTACACCGGTAGAGCAAATTTCACCAAATTTCGTACACGTGTTCTTTACGACCAGGAAACAAACACTGTCGGGGTGAGACATGTCTACCACCCCCAGAAGCGGGGGTGCACGGGGGTTGAAATATTTAAACATGCTAAAACAGCCGATATTTTAGTCGGATAATAATTTTTAGGGGTCAAAGATATTGATGGTGTTTCTACCGATGTTTTCTGAATATAATTTTCATCCCCTACACCCTGGCAAAAGAGCACCCCTAGCGTTTGGGGTGGAGAATACAAATCTATACCGTTGGTTAAAATTTCACCAAATTTCGTGCACGTGTTCTTTGCGACCAGGAAACAAACACTGTCGGGGTGAGACGCGCCTACCACCCCCAGAAGCGGGGGTGGACGGGGGTTGAAATATTTGAACATGCTAAAACAGTCGATATTTCAGTCGGATAAATATTTTTAGGGGTCAAAGATATTTATAGTCTTTCCACTGATGATATCTGAATATAATTTTCAACCTCTACACCCTGGGGAAAGAACATCCCTAGCGTTTGGGGTGGAGAGTACAAATCTACACCGCTGGAGCAAATTTCACCAAATTTCGTACACGGGTTCTTTGCGACCAGGAAAACAACACTGTCGGGGTGAGACGCGCCTACCACCTCCAGAAGCGGGGGTGGACGGGGGTGGAAATATTTGAACATGCTAAAACAGTCGATATTTTAGTCGGATAATAATTTTTAGGGGTCAAAGATATTGATGGTGTTTCTACCGATGTTTTCTGAATATAATTTTCATCCCCTACACCCTGGCGAAAGAGCACCCCTAGCGTTTGGGGTGGAGAATACAAATCTATACCGTTGGTTAAAATTTCACCAAATTTCGTGCAAGTGTTCTTTGCGACCAGGAAACAAACACTGTCGGGGTGAGACGCGCCTACCACCCCCAGAAGCGGGGGTGGACGGGGGTTGAAATATTTGAACATGCTAAAACAGTCGATATTTCAGTCGGATAAATATTTTTAGGGGTCAAAGATATTTATAGTCTTTCCACTGATGATATCTGAATATAATTTTCAACCTCTACACCCTGGGGAAAGAACATCCCTAGCGTTTGGGGTGGAGAGTACAAATCTACACCGCTGGAGCAAATTTCACCAAATTTCGTACACGGGTTCTTTGCGACCAGGAAAACAACACTGTCGGGGTGAGACGCGCCTACCACCTCCAGAAGCGGGGGTGGACGGGGGTGGAAATATTTGAACATGCTAAAACAGCAGGTATTAGATTTGGATAAATATTTTCGGGGTCAAAGATATTGATTGTGTTTCTACCGATGTTATCTGAATATAATATTCATCTCCTACGCCCTGGGAAAAGGGCACCCTTAGGGTTTGGGGTGGAGAATACAAGTCTATACCGGTGGATCAAATTTCACCGAATTTCGTACACGTGTTCTTTGCGACCAGGAAACAAACACTGTCGGGGTGAGACGCGTCTACCAACTCCAGAAGCGGGGGCGGACGGGGGTTGAAATATTTAAACACGCTAAAACAGTCGTTATTTCCGTCGGATAAATATTTTTAGGGGTCACAGATATTGATAGTGTTTCTACCGACTGTTGGGCTGAGACGCGTCTACCACCCCCAGAAGCGGGTCGGTATTATCAGTAGAGCACTTTTAGGTGTTGGGTGGAGGAACGCTGCAATAAAATAACGCGAATACAACCGAGATTGGAGTCAAATCCAAGGATATGGATGTCGTCCAGTTCAATTATAGCATCAAATTGGCCATTTAGCCCCAATGGGCGGCAGTGGATGGGATGGAAATTTTCTAACATGTTAAATCATCGATATTAGCGTGGAATAAATAAATGCCGGGACCATTGACGTTGATAGTATTTCTACCGATGTTGTTTGTAGGCATGATAGGGGTGGTGCTGGAGGGGATTTCCTTGAAAATAACGGGAAAACAACCGAGATTCGAGTCAAATCGAAGGTAATGGATGTCCCTGAATTTATTTATGACAATCTGGACAACGCGCGGGTATCGGCTGGGTTGGGATTTGTTGACCGGCTGTTTTTTGCGTCGATTAAATATATTTCGGGATGAATTACATTAATAAAATTTCCCTACATGTTCTCTGTGAATAATTTCAACCCCTTTCGGACTCATAAGGGTGCACATTTAAGGGTGGGCGTGAAGTAGCATTACATAAAAAGAAACCAGAAACTATCGGGATTGTCACTGAGTTTAATTAAATTCCTTGAAAATAACGGAAAAACAACCGAGATTCGAGTCAAATCGAAGGTAATGGATGTCCCTGAATTTATTTATGACAATCTGGACAACGCGCGGGTATCGGCTGGGTTGGGATTTGTTGACCGGCTGTTTTTTGCGTCGATTAAATATATTTCGGGATGAATTACATTAATAAAATTTCCCTACATGTTCTCTGTGAATAATTTCAACCCCTTTCGGACTCATAAGGGTGCACATTTAAGGGTGGGCGTGAAGTAGCATTACATAAAAAGAAACCAGAAACTATCGGGATTGTCACTGAGTTTAATTAAATTCCTTGAAAATAACGGGAAAACAACCGAGATTCGAGTCAAATCGAAGGTAATGGATGTCCCTGAATTTATTTATGACAATCTGGACAACGCGCGGGTATCGGCTGGGTTGGGATGAGTTGACCGGCTTTTTTTCGTCAATTAAATATATTTCGGGATGAATTAGATTAATAAAATTTCCCTACATGTTCTCTGTGTGTAATTTCAACCCCTTTCGGACTAGGAAGGGTGCACCCTTAAGGGTGGGCGTGAAGTAGCATTAGATAAAAATAAACTATCAGGATTGTCACTGAGTTTAATTATGACATTAAACTTGACCGTTTAAGTCCCCGAAGCGGGAGTGGTCGGGGGTGAAAAATTTCAAACATGTTAAACGGTCGATATTTGCGATAATTATTTCCTGGGGTTAATTACTTTGATAGTATTTATACCGATGTTGTTTGTGTATAATTTAACCCGTGTGAGGGGAGCAAGCTTAGGGGTGGGGTGGAGGTACGTTAAATAAAATCCCGCAGAAACAACCGAGAATCGAATCAATTCCGAGACTATGAATGTCGCTGAATCTAATTGTGACAACCTGGGGGGTAACGCGACGGGTTTGGGAGTTGTTGGGCGAGGGAATAAATTTTCAGACAATGTAATCGGCCGATTTTTGCGTGGAATACATTCTTTTTCATTATCGCATATTTGTGGGGGTGGTCATCTTCTAACATGTAAAAACGGCCGATATATTTAGTCAATGACTTCATCCCCCTTCGGCATGGGAGGTGAGCACATTTAGGGATAGGGTTCGAGGAGCTTTACATAAAAATAGCGCAAATTGGAGTCTTATGGATGGTTATAGATAAATGACATCTCGGGCAACGCCGGGCACCCAGCTAGTAATAAATAAGACATAGTGCTTGTGTGTATGTCTGCATGTTCCACATAAAAATCTACACCCGTGGAGCAAATTTCAACAAATTTCGTACACGTGTTCTTTGCAAAAATGACACACACACTGTTGGGGTGGGACACGTTTACCAATCCAAGGTGCGGGGATGGACGGGGGTGGAAATTTTCAAGTATGCTGAAACAGCCGATATTTGAATCGGAAAAATATTTTTTGCTGTCAAAGAAATTGATAGTGTTTGTGCCGATTGTATCTATGTTTAATTTTATCCAGCTTCGGCAAAGGAGGGGAGCACCCTCAGGGATAGGGGTGGAGGGGAGTTACAAAAAATAACGAAATCACGACCGAGATTGGAGTCAAATTCGAGTTACATATTTTTTATATTAAAAAATTGAATTATTCCCTAAAGAAGTCTAATTTCCTGTATTACAGTTCTTCTCTAACAATGATTCGACACAAAAACAAAGTTATGAATTCTTTTAATCTGTAAATGCAAAACCTATCGCCCTTTCGAAATTTTGTACGAAATTAATCTTTCATTTAACACGCGGAGTTGTCGGTATATTACAGTAGACTACAAGCTCATGTCATATCAATAGTCCAACACGGTACGTACTATTCCTTCACTAGACACAGTAAACAATACTGTCTGAGTACATCCTAGTATATATTACTCCAATCATTCAAGTGTGGCTCTATGGAAATCCGCTAGTTTCTTACCAAATGCTTATTTCAAATTGAGATACCAACAATCTTTCCTTTTGTGTAGTTAAATCATAGCTAGCGGTTTTTAAATTCTAGACGAGCTCATTTCTGAATTGCCTTCCTGTACATTCAAATTACCCCTATGGGGCGTCCGTCCCAGGTTGTGAAACACCGCTTTAACGGGAAAAACTATATATTATGCATATTTACATTCTAACAAGTGCTATGGAATTACTGGGGAATTTTTTCTTCCTCTGCGGAAATTTTTAAACAACAGAAACGCGTGATGTGAATAATTTGTGGAAAAATAATTATAAAGAATGTTTTAGACCTCTGTTCCAAGTCATTGGAATCTTAACGTTACTTACTACACACATTTTTTAAAATAAAATTCGTAAAACGTAATAAAAATCTATTTGTTACCAACGCAGAATTCCATGATTATACCATAAACCGCGCGGCTTTATGGACAAACATCGATCATTTTTTTATTAAAAAAAACGTTCATTATTCAGTAATAAATCTCTTTAATTGTTTTCCTCTTAGGACCAAAAGCGTAAGTAGTTACAACGTATTTATTAAAAATAAAGGCAAAACTCTGCTTATTATTCTGTTAATGAATTTGTAAATCGGCCTGAGCCTACACACAATAGTTCCTTGAAAATTCTGGTTAATTTATGGAATATTAATATAAATCTCTATTGTTGTATGTCTCAAGGCGATCGTCCGGTCTTCTGGGGTGTGGAAGGTGTTGGTGACCCCAGCACCAACAACACTCCGGGAGGCTAAGGTGTCGAGTGGTGGGGACTTGTCTCCACCTCTCAGTTATACAATGACGAAACCGCCAGGGCATAATTCTCCTGGTATCAATAGTCTGTTGCAATGTGAGAGAAAGAGTCCTAACTTGAGAGCCATTCTGGGAAACTATAATGTGCCGACAAGTGTCAATGGCCTTCGGGCAAGTACATCTCCACCCTGTGGCGCAATCCTGAGCACTTGTGCTAACGGAGCTATGTGCACGGCCGACCAAAGCCGTCCTTCGAGAAATTATGTTATCTCGGGGTGGGTCGGTTCCCTGATCTATCCACCAGGGTTCCTGTAGCTCATCTGGGTTTTGGTTTACCACGTCCCAGCCTGACGCACGTTGGAGTCGGACTCGAGGGGTATGTGGTTTCATAAGCAAATCTTTCTTCTATCCTCCTCTGGGTGCAGGGCCCAGCCCACCGAGATTTAGGTATCAAGGTATCCCTGTTCCCTCTTCTAAGGGCCTGAAAAAAGGCCGCTAGGAAGCACTTACATACTTCCCAATTGTTTATTTCACGTCAATTGCACGAGTTTTTCAGTCGCTGAGAAGAGCTGCCAATAAATTCTTCCGGAGACATTTTTAAGTTGTATATCATCTTGAATTTATCAAAGTGTAGAGTCATATGTGCAGTGCATTGTTATTGCGAAATTTAGTGGTACTTCTGAAGATAAGTTTATATTACACATAATAATTCTTATCCTTACTTTACATATAAGCTTTCTTCTTTCTGTAATGTGTAATTTTGTAACCTGGATTAAACCTAACAAATTCTATCTCATATTTCATGTATTACCAGATATGTACTTTTGCAATTCTTCATATTACTATTTATGTATATTCCTAAGTACTTATTGTATGTATGTATATATTATTCTCTCATACTTGCAATCAATATTAATTTGACTTGGCCTATTTCCTCAGCAGAGAACTGTTGGAACCATAAATCTAATCTAATCAAAAAATAAAAATAAAATATTCCTCTTATCACATATGCGCATGTTACCACAACTTGCGACAGATTCCTGACAATTCGAGATTAAAACTGTAAAGGGTGCGTATATTTATTTAATTTAATTTCTATAACAAAAAATAATAATTACAATTTTATTTAAACTCTGGATTTAAGGCCTTGTAGCATAGACATTTTTATTATACATATGAAGTGACTTTCTTGGAGCCGCAATGCTTACGTTGCTTTCACTGACGTCCACCTATTCCTGCGTTGGTCAATGACAGCGGCGTTCGATGATCCTCTGGCCTCTCCGTCGTATCCCCGCGTTCATTATCTCCACATCTCACTTCAACAAAGTCCTTCCAAAGTCCACCGCCATCTCTCTCCAGACTTCCAACCACGTCGTCCGTTTCAAAAAGTCCGAAACCTCTGTCTGGCTGCGCCTTGATACCTGTTTCAACCTCCGGAGTTCACCTCCCTACCACTGGGGTTCCGTCCCGACACGTCCTCTCTACCTGGAGCGGCAAACTCCTTTGTCCGAAAAATACCCTCGTGCCATTGACCTCACCCTGACCTTCTTGGGGTGTTCAAAAACAAAACAGGACTCTCTGTCCGTCGGAGGCATGAGCCAAAATGTACGCGCTACAAAACACATAATAGTGAAATATGTACGTGCATAAAATGTGATTGTTCTATTCACAGAGTGCTGAGTCTCAACAAATAGCGAAAAATTCTCCCGAGTACTGAAAGTTGTTTGCCGAAGTAACTACTGATCTCGTAATATCTACATTTTCCAATTATAGAATATAAGACTACAAATAAAAGTTTGATCAAAATTAATCACGTAAAAATTAATATGATTTTAAGATTGTGCTACTAGCGTAAACAAACGAAAAGGAATTTAAATTCAAATGTGAGACCTAATTGATTTTGAGTGTCTGCTACAATAATAGTGATAATCACATGCAATACATTTTGCCTCTTTCCACAATATGGAATAAATAAATAAAAAAATTAATTACATACCGTTTTCGTCAAAGCTTCTCACAATACAGTCTGGGCTTAGCACACCGAGTTTAGCAAATGCCAAATTTGTTGCGACTTTCAGACATAAATTTCCTCCTGCAATGATCGCCGCATCGCAGATACCTTGACGTATAGCATGGTATGCCACATACACTGCGTAAGAACTCGTCGAGCAAGCCGTATCAACGACATAAGCTGGCCCTGAAAATAGAACATAGCAATGACTTTAATTCAATAAGTTGATACGAACATTTCAAGAAGGCCGCTCGCGTGAATAATCCGTACCGGAATTATGAATTCCGTTGTAGACTCAAAATAGATTGTAAGGTATGTAGATAAAAAGGTTTTTAATTATGAATAAAGCCTTCTCGGGCTTCTAACCGAGTAAACAATTGTATTTGCGACGTTTCGATAACGTTTACTGTAATCGTCTTCTAGCAATAGTGCTGAAGACGATGGCAGTGAACGTATTCGAAACGTCGCAAATACAATTATTTATTCGGTTAGAAGCCCGAGAAGACTTTATTCATTCTCAGAGCCGAGAAAGACTACATTCATGGTTTTTAATTGTTATAAACTAAAGGATGTTTACTATATTTAATTAAAATTAATTAAGTGCAAGATTCACCCCATTTTTCCCTACCAATCTTTAAGGTCAATTCACAAAATATATAAACTTCAACGTCCCGTCACGGAGCGGCAACGTCACTTTAAAATATCGGACCTTTACCTTCGACGTTAGGCTAATTTCACACTTTTACCCGACAACAGTTTATACTACATTTTAGCCGGCCACTGCTCCTTGCTAGCTCTCTTCACTTACAGCCGTTTGTCGGCCCGACTTGCCTAAAGTCATTCTACGAATATGTAGCGTGATGTTAGGTGAACCTTCCCAGAGAGCTCTGGCGGGGGCTACCTTTGGGGATGCTCTCACATCTCTCTGGTTTTTTTGAACTAAGGTTCCCACATGCCGGGGCACCTCGGTCTGTTTTGAGAGGTGTATGTTCCGGGGTCGCAGACCTTGGGCATACGGCAAGAGTTGTCCGCTATTCCTATTGGAATAGTCGGCCAGCTGCCTCCTAAACAGGCCAAGGCATGGCGAGGGGTAAGCTGCGTCCCCACAGCAAACTCCTCTCCCGTCATCGGAAGGGCGTGGGACAAGTACCAAATGCCCGACCTACCCGATGCAGGTTTTTCTAGGGTTTCCCTGCATTTCTTTAGGCGAATGCCGGGTAGGATCCTTAAAATATAGCCCGTCGACCCTAGTAACCCTTGGCTACCTTCCTGTACCCTTCCGCATCCCCCCTCTCAAATCCCTTCCTATGCTATTAAAGGGGAGGTACCCAATGTGGATCACCCTCAAGTAGCCTGTTGCCCTTAAAAAAAATGTAGCGTGATAAGCTGCGACGGATGTTCCCTCGCAGGCAGAACCTTGGAGGAGAGATACGAAGGGGCTTCCTTTGGGGCTGCCTTTTCCTCTCCGGTTTTGAACTAAGGTTCCCACAAGCCGAGACACCTCGGCCTGTTCTGAGAGGTGTATGTTCCGGGGCACAGGCCTTGGGCATACGGTAAGAGTTGTCCGCTATTCCCATTGGAATAGTCAGCCAGCTGCCTCCTAAACTGGTCGAGGCACGGAGAAGGGAATGCTGCGCCCCCACAGCAAACTCCTCTCCCGCTATCGGAAGGGCGTGGGACAAGTACCCAATGCCCGACCTACCTGATACAGGTTTTTCTAGGGTTTTCCCTGCATTTCTTTAGGCGAATGCCGGGTAGGATCCTTAAAATATAGCCCGGGGGCCCTAGTAACCCTTGGCTACCTTCTTCTACTCTTCCGCAATCCCCCTTTCAAATCCCTTCCTATGCTATTAAAGGGGAGTTGCCCAACGTGAATTACCCTCATATAGCCTATTGCCCCCCCCCCCAAAAAAAATGTTTTTAAAAAGGATAAAAAAATTGATGCAATGGATTTTTCCAATGATGTTGGAAAGAGACATGTTGGGAGAATTCTATGTACACTTTGAAGAGTTGAGAAAATTTTAACATAAGTTTTTTAATTATTTTCGTATGGGTATTGATAATTTCGACGATCTTCTTACAGCGATAGAAAAATCCATTCAAAGCCACAACACATCATTCAGGGAATGTATTCGCCTATACAAATGTTGCAAATCACAACAGCAAAAAAACGTAAGTTATATTTATCTGATATTTATTTATTATAATAAAATATATTTGTAAAACGTCAGACGTAAAATAAAACATACAATAAAAATTCAACCACCAATATTCATTTCATCCCTACTTTAGGACTTTTCAGATGGATTCTAAAGTTTTAAGAAAAATAATTATCAAGAACCGACTGTTTACTGGACACTCGATGTCAATTCCAAACAGAATTTTAATTATCGCGTCTCGATAGCTCTAAATAATGTGTAAAAAGTGGAGGATATTTCTCAGAATCATAAACTTACATCCTAAATTAATATTTTAAAGGCTTGTAAAGTGTTACATAATTTTGTTCTTGAAAGGGACGGATACTTTGTCTATAACTGGGTTTAGAAGTACGAGAAGTGGATGAGTATGTGGAGGAATTTCAGAAAATAACGCGACGACGATTACTTTTTAACTCACTCGGACTCAGTAAAATGGCATTTGTCTTACATTTAATATATGGGAAAATAATGTGTGCTTAATAAATATATTTTTTGGAACTACCAGAATTTCCAAGCTGTTAAAATTAGTTTTTACAAAATCAATATAGGAATTGTGTTGTACTCTCCATATCCCGTTCTTTCTATATCATCCATATTTTCATATCCATTTCTTAATTCTCTGCAATCTTTTTCCCAATAATTTCTATTCTGTAATCTGAATTTATGTATTTTCTACTTTTGTCCCACAAAACGAGTCGATAATTAATTAAATTTATAAGCAGTTGTAAATCCTCCGTGATGATAATGGAAAAATATAAGTACAAAAATATTTTACTTAAAGAACTCATATGATGGACCAGGAAAATGTAGACTAGACGAATCGGGCCGGGTAGATGTGAAACGGCCATAACTCAATCACCCTCTAGGCTGATGCACTTGGACGACAGCCTTATAGCTTACCGTTTGGAATATTTACATGTTTGTGTGCCAACAAAGTGTCTGTGTCATTTTAAAGTGAAAATAGATGACGAAATACTATTTGAGAATGAGTATGAAGAGTTGTACAACACGGCCCACAAATAAGTTTTCGAATTTTTTTTATTAAATAAATATAATGAAAACAAATTTGATTGCATTTTATTTATTTCTTACCTTAAACACACCATTAGCTTTTCGTCAGGAGCATTAGCAGCTCGTGAGCTTTTTAATTTATGTGCTACATAGCCGCAAGCAACCATTTTTATGAGGATAACTACGTAAAATAACAATACTGCAAGAGTGATAGTGTTACCAACACTCTGACCCGACACGTATTATGCTACACTTATAATTCTGTCTTCATAATTTTCAAAAGTGTCTAATTTTTATACGCGGAATAATTTAGCATTTCTAAACCGAAAATATTTTTCCTACGTAAATGTTTTAAATGGAGTTAATTTTCGAAACATACCACACTAGGGTCGTGTGGTAAATTTTCACACTATGATGCCTCTTAAATGTTGCATTCTTTAAAACAACCTGAGATTGTGATTCTTTGATTTCACCAAAAATGTACGAATATTGTTTTTGTTTTGAAATAAAAAATTATTATAAAATAATATTTATAATTAGTGAATAATTCAAATTTATTTAGATTTCTTTGGTTATGTTGCGTGATCCGGACGCGTTTCTGTGTCATAGCACAGGGGGCTGTGTTTCCTTGTGCCGTTAGCACAGCAGCACACAAATCAAGCAGTTTGTTGAGATTTAATAAAATGATTCCCTTACTAGTGTACCGTTCACAAACTCCTAGACTGTTTAACAGAAACAATATTATTAAAAGTAAACTGATGTAATGTGGACGACAAATGAGGAAGCAATGGTCTCGATGCCAATTTTTATTAGGGGATATATGAAGTGTTTGGCCTGTGGTTAAAAAATACCTCCAGGATAATCAGTTGCCTCTAAAGTGCCTTCTGCTACTGGGCAATGCAACTGCACATCTTCCAGCTTTGCAAGACTCGTTGTTGGAGGAGTTCAGTTTCATCACTGTCAAGTTCTTGCCCCCTAATACTCATCAAGAACATGGACCCGCATGTAATTTCCAATTTTATGAAACTATATACGAAATCAATGTTTGAAAAATGCTTTGAGATGACAGAAACATGAGTGTCCTTAACTGACTTGTGGAAAGCCATTTCGACATTATTGACTGTATTATTTACTCTCTTAAATGGTGACATCCTGGGCTATGATCTCTGCCTGGAATAAATTATGTTCAGGATGCGATCAAGAAAGAGGTTTAGAAGTATTTTAGCCTTCCCCTGACGACTATAAACATGTAATTTAGACAATTTTGGATGTAAGTGTTTAGAGATTAGTGGTAAGGACGTGGAAGAGTTGATCAGTGATCACAGAGAAAAACTCTCCACTGAAGATCTCCAAGAACTTCACCTACAACTAACAACAGGCGGAAGATGAAGACGTTCCAGATGAGCAGGAAGATACAGGGATGAATGTGCCTTCTTCCAATACTAAAACCACCTTGTCAATGTGAAGTAGGGTACAAGAATTTGTGGCGAAACATTATCCAGACAGAGTTGTTGCAGGGCGTGTGTGAAAATTGTTCCATGATAATGTTTCGCCATATTTTAGACGAACTTTCAAACTTCAACCTTGATTAGGGTAAACTTATGTTAATGATTTATGAAACAATAAGCTTATAAACAACCTAAAAAACATACTATAAGAGTTTTAGAATGACTGCAATCACATCTGTGATTGTGTCACATCTATGCATTGTGTAGTAATGGTAAACATTGTTCAACATAAGAGGAGAGTTTGAAGAAAGTTAAAAAGTACCTTTTAACGTGAAGTTCACGAAACGTGAAATTTGTATGTAAGCAGTGACAATATTTCTGATTCAATGGAAACATTTTAAAAGGAATCGTGGGATAATATTAAATATTGTTCTTTGAACAGAATTTATAAATATAGTTAATGACCCATAAGAAGTATCTAACGTAAATTAACAATGAACGTATATGTAGTAGCATACCAATTCGTAAAACTGTATTTTATCGCCAATATAAGTTAATATTATTTTATAACCAATCGTTTAAATTAAAAATAACGGCTTCCAAAGTTTTATGCTTGTTATCAAGTTTTCTGAATACTTACCTTCGTATTATTACTGGAACATTGTGATAATATTTGGAGTTTCTATATGAATAATTGACATTATTTTCTGTTCAATGTCCTGTGTTTCGGATATCAGATCCAAGAAATTTTTAACCGATATTGTACAAACATTTTTATAATACTCTCGATTTCATAATAATCAAATAAAAGGTAAAACTTTCTCTGTTTATATAAAGAACTATACCTTTTAATCCGAGGTTGTGGGAAATTATTCCTGGGTGAGTAGCTCTAAAACATCTCTTCAAAATGAAAGGATCGTCGGAAAACCCGCTTAAGCATTGGATTTCCGATTCGCTGTAGGTCTCAGCCAGCGACACCATAGTATTTGATCCCTTCAGAGTTGCGGGGTGAATTCCTGCAGAAAACAAAATTTTAAAATCTTTTTCATATTAATCAATAGAAATTTCTACAATTATCTGTGAACTTATGAAAGACAATACGAAACTGTTTTTGGAAAGGTTTTTGAGTTTTGTCAATTAACTTGATCAGTTGTGTCGCTCAAGTCTCTTCTGTTTTTTAGTTTTCTTAGCACCTGAAGAATGGAACAAGGCTTCCAGAAAAGTTGTGTGTTGTAGTTATTCACTTCTTTTGTCTGTATTTTTCTTATTATTAATAAATTGTAATTTATATAAAAAAAAGTGTTTTGAGGTTGACTTCAAATACTTTTACACTAGGAAGCACTATTAGCGTATACTTGTTCATCGTCTTATTTGCGGTAGTTACGCTGTTTATAAATGTATTTTATTAAAAATTGTCTATGTGTTTTAATTTCGTACAGATTTGCCATCTTTTATCCTTAATCCTGTGGTATCGGTATACCTCAAGAATGTATAGGGTAGGAATAAAAGAAATAATAACATTTTTTAGAAACGGTAACAAGCAGATTTGTGACACAGAATTTACACACGTCGATAGATGCGACGCAATCAGAATCTATCTCGTTGTTAAATGTTTCAAAATGGCGAGTAAAGAAACAGACAGTAGAAGCCTGTTTTCATCAACAAAAAAGTGCCTACCCCCCCCCCCCCAATAAAATTACGGACTTAATTATTCTTATAAATTATTGCAGCAGACCACATATTATATAGATTTATTTACAGTCGCCTCGACATCTCAGGTCATTAGCGACTCTTTACGGTTACTAATTTTGCCTTGTAGGGGGACTAATTGACGAGATTTTCTCTCAAGCGCACAAACATCCATGGCCTGGCCGGGATTCCAACCCGGGACCTCTTTGCTGCGAGGCAGTCACGTTGACCCCTACACCACAGGAGGTTTGTCCACATTCCTGATATACACAATAATAAACGTTCGTAACCCAGCATAAGGAGGCCATATTATGGAGGTGGAGTTAAACATTATTGGTTACTAACCCTTGCACTAAATTAAACTCATTTCTCTGAAGACATTTTCATTGGACATCACACCACTATGATCTTACATTTCTAAAGAACGACTACGAAATACCTCGAACGTATACTTTTTTAACGTGATGGGAATATTGTTGACTTCCTTTAAATAACTGGAGTACTTTAAACTCTTTTAAGGTAACCTGGGGTATTTTGACACCCGTAAGGTATCGGGAGTAATTTTCATCCGTTTAAGGTACTGGAAGTATATTTTACTACCTAAATGCACTGTGAGTATTCTTGAATACATTATGTTACCATAAATATATTTAATTCATCACGGTGACAGGAATATTTGATACTTCTAAAGGGATAGGGTATATTTTTCGGGATCCGGACGTTTTACCGACAATATAACGATTGACGTTTTCTCGACAGGTCATTATCCCGATTGCCATTTACCCGACTGTACATTATCCCGATTGACGTTTTCCCGACAGGTCTTTTGCAATAAAGGGTCATTTTCCCGAAAGGTTAGTATTTACGTAATAAAGCAGAATATTAATATTGTAGATCACTTTGTAAATTAAACTATTCACTAATGCCTGGAACAATTTCAACCAATCTGGGTAAACGTATCATTTTAAGATCCAGGAAAAACCCTGCGGAAGGAACTCTAGCTCCCCTATAGGATTCGACACCAATCTGTGTAGTTATCGCAATTTTTTGTCACCCCCTTTCACCCTACCTCATACCTGTCCTTGACATTAGGGGATGAAATTCGACACTGAAAGCATCGAGACTGGCATCAGAGCGACCCCGTAAACTGTTTATTTGGCGCCAATATAGGCAGTAATCGCATATTTTGAATTTTGCCACCCTTTTCTACCCCCACCCACAGGGGTTATCTTAATTCCGCAGGGTTGTTCCTGGATCTTAATTGATACGCGTACCCAGTTTGGTTGAAATTGTTTCAAACATTGGTGAATAATTTTACAAAGTGATCTACAATATTAATATTATGTTTTATTTCGTAAAAACTCACCTTTCGGGATAACGTCAATCGGGATTTTGTCCTATCGGGCAAAAGTCAATCGGGATATAGTCGGGAAAACGTGTATCGAGCAAGTTTGTGCCGGGATTTTGCAGTTCACCCGTATTTTGCACCCCTTCTAGGTGTCATGAGTATTCTTGACTCCCATAAGGTCAAGGGAACATTTTTGGCAAATGCCGGGAGTAGATCCTTATTCTTTTCGGAACCGGGAACAATTTTGATACCGTTAAGGTACCAGTAGTATTTAAACCCCTTCACAGTACCGGAAGTATGTTTTAGTTCCTTAAGGTACCAGGAGTATTACTTACTCCCTTAACGTATTTTTCACTCCTTTAAGGTACAGATGTTGTTTTTCACTATTTTAATGTAACAGAATATTTTAGTTTTTGAGGGATTGTGCTTAATTAAAGTACCACTTAACTTTGTTAAGTCATCGGCATTGATCGGTGAGTGGCCATTGAGGGGGAAATGGTCCAACAAGTCATGGGCTTGATGCCAGATTAATCACGTGTTGATCAAGAGATTACTATCGAATTAATTCATTTCCGTTGCCAATATAAATATATACCCAAGTAGTTCAATCTTTAACAACGTTGCTACACTCATTTTATAACCTTTCTGTGGCGGAGAAAATCACGAGATATTCAAAGAAAATAACTACCGAACTGCAACAGTTAATTCCTAGACATATTTTGGCTTGGAAAAATTGATCTCCTGATTTATTTTGCTAATAGGACGTAGCTCCGGGACAGCGAATTTAACACACAGTCATTGGGAGAGATTCTCAGTAACAGATTCACCGTAAGGAAGTGAGGAGAAAATGTGAAGGCTAACGAGATGAGATGGAGAGGGGTTAGGGTTCGGGGTGTGGATGGCGAGATTTGGGGTGCCGATGGAGATGAAAGAACTCATTAAAGTTAGTTATTGCAGACAGAATGGTAATGAAGCACTAAGAAAATGAATATGAAAAAGAAAAGGGTAAATTGATCTAATTGCAGCAAGAGGGAGAAATTGGAAAGCTCTTTCTGCCTTTTGTAGCTGCTTTGCACCATAAAAATCAAGAAAAACACCACCAAAATTCACTTTTGTCCGGGTACCGTGAAGTAAATATAAAAACTATATTAAATACTGCATTGAGAATTCCCACAAGGAAAATAATTGTTAAGTTAAATAATTACGGAAAGAATTTTATACAATTGAATCACTTATACATCTTACTTTATGATTTATTGTTGTTTCTATGTTAATAAATTATAAAAAACATATGTAAGGTTAATTTTTTAAAATAAAAATTAATTAATACCCATTTCATTTATTTCAAGAAGTATGAATTTCGGTGTAATAATGACATTTGAATGATGAAATTTTCACGTCTTTGTTAGAGCTTTAATACTTAATTTATTTTCATCTCAAATTGCTATTAGAGCTTCAATGTGTTTGAGAATAGCTGTGGAAACAGAAGATACAACTACAAAAGACTAGTAAAGCTTACCTGCATCAAGAAGAGCTTCGAATACAAGCTCTAACAGTTTTCTCAGAGCCACGTCTGAAGCATTTGCTTCAACATTTGCCATGCCAAAGAAAGAAGCGTCAAACTTCTTGAGATCTTTCAGCCGCGCAGTACGCCGAGGACTATCGGGGTTCCCTACAAATTGTAAGAAAATGATTAATAACGCAATTAAATAACATAAAATCCATAACGAATTATTGGGATTTTTGAGAGGCCTTCAAGCTTTTTAAAAAGCATTGATATTCTTTGTGAGCATATAATTGCAAAATTTTATGAATTTAGTTAATAAAACACTCACTATTTACTGAGTTTGCATTGTCTGACAACAAATCTTTCTTATTCATAAGGTTGTCGTAGAATTCAGAGAGGCCTTTACTAGCTGGAAAATGTCCAGAAATTCCAGAAATTACTATTTCTTCGCCGGGCGGAGGTGACGATAAAAACTGTCCATCAGATGTACAGCTTGATTCTTCTAAATTGTCCAGAGTCATTGTTCCTGAAATGTACAAAAACGTCCCATTCAATTATTTTAATATGTGTAACATGACCTTAGGTGCAATTGTCCAGTTACATGTAAAACATTAAATTGGAATTTGATACATATGATATTATTATATTTTTTAATTTCTGAAATATGGTCAGTGAACAATTAGACGCAAGTGAGAACAATGACTCAATAATAGCAGAAATTGTAACAGATAATAAGGTATTGGAATAAATCACTGTCGAACTTTAAACGAAGCCTCAAATTGTTCAAAAGTTTACAATAAAGCGCCAGATCGACAAACATTCAAGAAAAATCAACAATCCGAAAATAAAAATGAATATTAACGAGGTGCGATGGCAATAAAATTAATAAATAATCGAAGAACTCAACCTTCTAGGAAATAACGACTTAAACATTTCGCATTCTACAGGCAATACCAAAATTCCAGAATTTTAAAAATGACGAATTTGACAATGCCATAAGAATTTTCCCGAATTAAATGAAATATACGATGACCCACTGAAACTAAACTGGAAAAGCACAAAAATTCTTACGAAATATTTGGCACATAATGGCGGGGCACAGATCATTTACACGAACCATATACGTTTTTCTATTCGCGAGTAAAAAAAACCTGTGTGTCAATATTGATTATTGATCAACGTTGGTAAAAATAAAATTATAACATCTTCGTTAGTGAAATGAAAGTGACACTTTTAAGGTAGAGATAAGGTTATTAATTATGTTACTGGATTTAAAATTTTTATTCCATTCTTTAATATTGTTTATATTTAATAGATTGTGTGAATTTATTTGTAAGGTTGATATTTAAAAAAATTATATATTATATTGTTTTAACCTCAATTTATTAATTTCTACCCTTAAATCTACCATATTTTTATCCATTATTCTTTACTAAAATCTGCTATATTTTTCTTATTTTTATACATTTTTGTATATTTTCATCAATACACCATTATCATTATAAACTCACTATAATTAAATATATTACTTGGAGAACACATTTTCTTATTAAATTAAGCTAACTGTAAATTATCTAAATTCAAAAGCATATTTAATTAGTTGTCTTCACATGCACATAGAAATTTAGCAAAATATTGCATCCACATATTTCAAACTGCTTGCATCAATGTTGCTACAATGTTACCATCAGATTTCATGAAAATTACCCTATAATTGATAAGGGAAATCGCTCCCCACATTGCGCACCAATTAATTTAATAAATAAATTAAAGAAATTATTCCAAAAACTGTAATCGTAGACTGACAGTGCCACCACATTTGGGATAATTAATGGGATTTATAAATGAATTCTAACAAGTAAATTTTACAGATAAAACATTTAATACAAATTTCTATTTACTTTGGATTCTGTACATAAACTTTTAAATAATTGTCACAGGTTTTGTAGAAATTCTTAATTCTTTAGGGCCGCTTATTGGACCTCTAATAGTTACAGTAATTTGTAATTATTACCAAATCAAATGAATACCAAAATCTTACAAAAATAATAAATAAATTAACAATAAATTTAAACAAAAAAAATCTAAATAAATCAGAAATCCAGAAAAATCTAAAGAAATTTAATGAAATCTGACGGTACGCATTTTTTATATAAGGTTTACAATAGATTTTTTTATATTCCAGATTATCAGAGATGCTCTCATACCACACTGCTTATACACTCACTGGTTATTTTAAAGAACTTTTATTTGGCAGGCCATGGTATTCACTGTTTACAACATAAATAAGCACAAAACTTTAGTTTCACTTTGCTAAATTTCCGGAGAAGGACACTTCTCCAACATTCGTTCTAGAACTATATCGTCCTCCATCTATTTTTAGCCGACTTTACTTTACTGGATATTAATGAAAACTGACTATTGTACTTTACTGTTCTGAATATTAATGCAGCCTCTCAACTTTATAGTTTCACGTAATATCCTAGGCTGAATTCGATCACCTTCGTCCGTCTGTCGTTACGAACCACCATGACCACCATCTGCCGTCCTCCATAACAGACTGCCCGTTATCTCGTCGAAGCTTTCAACTTCAAATATACGCCGACAATAATACATCTCCAGCACACCACTTTCTTACGGCACGTTGACAGTTGTTTACAATACCTGGGCCATAATTATTACGCCGACAATACATGTATTACAAAGATTATAAAAAAAAATACTTTCATTAGACATTGGTGGTCTCCACAATATGTACCACTGTGAACAAAAAGTAAGGTGAATTTATTTCTAAAATATAAATTCTTTATTTATTCTTCCAAATCAATTTCATCCCCTTCAAA
The DNA here is from genome assembly GCA_037074705.1 of Zhengitettix transpicula. Classification (NCBI taxonomy): domain Eukaryota; kingdom Metazoa; phylum Arthropoda; class Insecta; order Orthoptera; family Tetrigidae; genus Zhengitettix; species Zhengitettix transpicula. Next base: position 177,299,527 of record CM073591.1, on the reverse strand, counting down.
GTAATCCCCGTCCGATAAAACGCACTTTTTCCAAGGTTTTTTCAGTCCTCGAAACAGTCGGAATAGTCTTTTTCCGGTATAGCCTTAAAGACCGTCTTCGATTCGTTTTTTATCTCCTCAATGAGTTTTGAGTTTCCTGAATAGCCAGAAGTTGCAACGAGCCAAATCAGGCGAATACGGTGGTTGCGGAACGACATGAGTCGAGTTTTTGGCAAAAAAGTCGCGAAGAACCAATGCAGTATGACATGGTGCATTATCATGATGAAGGAACCAAGACTTGTTCGCCCATAATTCCGGCCGTTTCAGACGAATAGCTTCACGAAAATGACCCATAACGCTCAAATAATATTCTTTGTTAACAGTTTGGCCCGGCGGAAGGAATTCATAGTGCACCACACCACGATAATCAAAGAAAACTGTCAACATGACCTTGATTTTCGATCGACTTTGCCTTGGTCTTTTCGGTCTTGCTTCACCTTTTGCACGATATTCGCTGGATTGGTCGGTGGTTTCAGGGTCGTATGCGTAAATGCAAGTCTCGTCTCCAGTAATGATGCATTTCAAGTGGACCTGATAGTCAGACAGCAAAGTTTCACACGCATCTACGTGACGCTTTTTTTTTCCAAAAAATTGAGCTATTTTGGCACCAAACGAGACTTGACGCGTTTGAGACACAGAACATTATTAAAAATGGTTTGGGCTGAGCCAAATGATATTCCAACACTATCAGCGAGATCTCTAATTGTCCATCGACGATTTTCAAGCACCAAATCTCTGATTTTTTGGACGCGGCCCTCGTCGGTAGACGTTGATGGTCGTCCAGAGCGCGGTTCGTCTTCAACGCGTTCTCGGCCCTCTTTGAACTCGTTGTACCACTTATAAACGTTTTTTTGTGCCATAGTTTGATCACCAAAGGCCTTCCGCAACATTTTCAACGTGTCCGCACAAGCATATTCGTTCCGCAAACAAAATTTTATGAAAGTTCTTTGCTCAACAAAATCACCCATTGCAAAAATCGAAAAATTCACTTTTGGTTGTTTACAAAAACTCGTGTAACTCGGAGATAATTAAACATTTTAACAAACAGACGCTTGGCAAATATTATAAACAGTCCTACCAACCTAGGAAAAAAAATTACCTGCCTTCCTAGTACCCGGGAGTTATAAATGATTTCACCTTACTTTTTGATCACAGTGGTATTTAAAATGAAGATTTTATAGATTTAATTTTCTCATGTTCAGAGTCAATTAATAACTATTTTGAAGGTAGTTAATTATTTATTTTAATTTCAATTTATTATATTTTAATATAATTACTGAAATTTTGACGTTATATATTTGATAAGAATTTTTATTTAGTGAAAGGTTTGAAATGATGAAACTGAAATTTATTTAATATATTTCAAGAATTTATTACAAACAAAAAATTAATTTTATGTTTAAATTTACAAAATAATTTGTCACGGATATAAATTAAATGAGACTCTTACTTTTATCACAGGGCGTTTTATCAGGCCTCAGACAAGTATATAATTAAAAAGACAGAAAATTCTTCAGTTGTAATTACAGAAATGTAACACTTTAAAATATTCCCACAAAATACAAACACTAAATGAAAACAATTACGGAATGTTTACAAGATATTTTACCAAACTTAAAATATCACATTTACATACCAATGTGGATCCGGATTTCAATCTTAATGCTGCACCAAACCACAATTTAGAATAAATAAACTTTTACCTTGAAAATAAGCCATTATGTGCATAAAATCACACCTTCGCTTTCACCACAAATACATATAAATTCTTTCAGATCTCCAGACTAAAAGTTTCGGCCTATGTCCACCTGATGTTCTGCACGCAACTACGAGGTATAAATATGAACACCCAACACCCAAGCTTTTTGGCCGTGTAAACCGGTCAGTTTGACTGTGATCCCAATTATAGTCTGATCACAAGATAGTCCGTCACCAGTCTCCAGCCAATTACAATGTTACAATAATTCAACCAATCATAATAGCAGATCCAACTTTTTCTGCTGCCAAAATCTCTCATCATAAAATTTCTTCTGTATTATATTTCGTTTATAATTTATTAATGCAGTTAAGTTCCGATTTATTTTCAACACTGATAAAGTAATCATAGAAATATCTTGCATATAAACAGCATTTAAACAGGGGTTACTGGATGCTCCGGTTCTTCCTGTTGCACATGCATGTTAGGATGAGGTTGCATTACCGGTGATTTTAGGTGGATTCTCTCAACAGTTGATTCCTGGTTGTTGTAGAAATGAATTATTCTCGATCTCACCAGATTATCATTAGTTGATTCTTCCAGCGGACCAGGATGGTCAAATGTGGTCTGTTGAAAGCCGATCTCGTAATGTAGATCACCAAGACATGCCTACGTATCCATTTATTCATGCGTGGATTTCCAAACAAAAAGTAAACCAGTTGCTTCCGCTGGAATTAGCAGAATGGTGGATTGAATAAGGAAATGTGTTTCTCTGTCAATCTTGTATGTGTGTCATCAGGTCTGACAAGATCTATACGTGTTCTTATATTGTGATCCAAGAACAGCATGGATGTAGATTGCCCTGTGGTGATATTTGAAGCCTTCCGGTATCGTTGTAGGAAATCATTGAGATTTTGCTGAAGGGTTTCTCTTGTAGTTGTCATTGCCTTTAGTGCATCATTGACTGTTTGTACAAACAGTTTTGTTTGGCCATTTTTTGACGGATGTTAAGGGGCAGTCAGTTTATGGCACTTCACTCCATTCATCTGTAATATATCCTCAACTCCTGCGATACAAATTTTGCGCGTTATCTGTGACGACTGTGACTGGTGCTCCATATGCTGCAAACAATTCATGAAGAAGTTTGGTTGTTGCTGCAGCTGTCATCGATTCCGTTACTTTTACTTCAAACCACTTGCTGTATGCATCGACGTCAATCAGTAACATCATACACGCTACAGGGCCTGCATAATCAATATGTACTCGTTCCCATGGTCCCTTGGGATATTCCGAATGATGATCAGAAACTTTGGAGGAAGGTGGGCATTTCTAGCACACTGGGCACAGGATTTGACAACATTCTCAATAACACCACTGACCCCTGGCCAGAAAACAAATGATCGAGCCATACCTTTCGTCTTCACCATTCCTACATGTACTGCATGCAAATCGTTTAAGATGTATTGACGAAGAATAGACGGTATGACAACTCGTTTCTCGAATAGTAGACATCCAGCTGATAGGGTGTAATTTTTTTCAGGGGTCTTGTAGTTTAGCGATCAAGATCCTTACCAGCTTCCAGCAGTTGCACTATTTTTCCCAGATGAACATCCTTTCGGATCTCACGAACTGTCCTTTGCACGGACAGGTAATTGTCTAATTTGATTGAAGTGAACAGGTCAAACTCATCTTCTTCTCCCTCTTCACGTTCACTCTCTGTGTTGCTTCAAAAACCGTTGGCAATGGTAAACGAGATCAATAGTCAGCATTTGTATTTAATTTTGTTGGTCTTGCTGTGTTGATAGCGTGAATATGATCATGCGGAGAGAATAGTTGAACGAAATTGAGATCCATTCTCGACCAAATAGGGAGTCGAAGTCTTCGTCCACTCCGTAGATATCCAACGTTTTTGAAGTTTTTCCCACAGTTGCACAAACGGATGTTCGTCAGATACAGATGTCCTGTGTAACTAGAAAAACTGTCGATCGAATTTTCTTACAGAAAAATTAGGATTAATTCCCTTTAGGCACTGCTAGCTCATAATGGTGCATGATACTCCAGTATCCAGTTCCAATTGCACGTTGTGGTCATCTATATTCACATCGATCATTTGCTTAGAGGTATCACGTACCTCATTAAGCTTATTGAATTTGCGCAAAATGTGTATCAGGCTGGTTGGTTGAGGTGTTTCAGTTACCTGGTCGGTGGATGGAGTAGACTTGTTTTTGCATGCCTTAGCGATATGCCATTTTTTGTTACAAGAGTGGCAAATGGCACCTCTAAACTTACATTTGATTCGGGGATGTGAACCTCCGCATCCGTTGCACATTTGTTGGCTGGTTTTATGATGATCTGGATTCTTAGGACCCTGCTTCCATGTAGGACACGATATGACGATCGATTTCGATGATTTGGCTTCTTAAAATTCTTCATCTTCGGTGATTCGTATCCCAATTTGCTTACTTCTTCCAATGTTGCGGATCCGTTTGTAGTCCTCAAGTTGTTCGACGAAATTCATGTAGCCTCCAGAGTATGAGCATAGGTGTTGGGCACCATCTGTATTGTAACATTGAAAATACAGGTGCTCTTGGTTGACATCCTGAGGCCTGTCCATTTCCTTTCGCATTCGCTGCAGTCTCCTTCAAAATGTTCGCTATCAGGCTTGCGAATAACTTTAACGTTTCTTCTGACACTTCCGCCATATTGCTTTTGTCGCGAAAACGATAAAGTGCGCGCGATCACACGGACTCACACCAGTCACACAATGACTGACACAACTACTCACGTGTGTAATGTCCCAAACTGATGATCACAGTGCGTGCGTGTTCACAACTGCTGCTGCGATGTGTGATGAGTCTGTTGTACCGTGCGTTGACTTCTTTGCTCACCCAAGATGGCAGAAGCCGAATAAGATTCCATGTTCACTTGTAATATCGAAGATAGGCTCATGCCTTATACACATTGCTTTCTGCTGTTATGAATCCCATACCACACCACTTTTATATTCTGGGTTCAATAACAATAAACAAGTCAGATGAAACTAATTAACAATTTATTTAAGCACGATGTGTTGTGTACAAACTCTAACAAAGAACTGCGCTCAACAACAGTCAAAGTTTATAACATAGAGAGATGTTAGTTTCTATAATGTGGCATGCTCTGTATTGAAAAATCCAAAGACATATATAAACAACATAGACTGGACAAGTCGCCGCCATGTTTGAAGCAAATTGAAAACTCAGCCGCCATGTTTTAAACTGTCAGGTGGGCGTTCCCCATCGTCTGCTTGCCTTGAACTCTGTCGCACAAATGACCTAAAACTAAATCTCTAAGGACAATATATTTTAAGGTTTAAGAAAATATAACACATTTAAGGCATAGAAAAATTTATTGGCCTTTAAATAATATCAGTTTTGTATACAATTGCCTTATGTTGCGTCCTCTTTCATCCATTGCTATTTCTTTACACATATAACGAATTCTGCAATTGAAGTAATGTTTTAATAAAACCTTTATTAAAATTGAGTAGCGAGTTTCCTCACTAAATTCGGCCAAAACTATTAAATAGTCGAATTCACAAAATAAAATTTGTTTATGTCCCAACATCCGGAATACCTCCACACACAATTTTAATAGCAAATTCTTCTTTCATATTTGTGTTTCGTTATTCCTCAATACTTTTTCAGCAAGTGTAAAAAATTTCACAACGTCTTTAGACGGGTTGATTAACTTGTCTTTAAAGTCCTTTATCTTAATCAATCCAGTTTTTCTTTGAGAGCGAGGAGCAAGGAGAACCTCTAAACAACCTAAACACTTTCAAATCCGTACAACACTTCCTGAAATATATTCTACCACTTTTTCTGAATATAATGTTAATCTCTCATATTCAGGGACGTAATCAAGATCAAAATTGTGATCTGTACAAGATTTAAAATTATTTTTTTCAAATGGTACAACCAATGTCTCCAAAATTCCTCCCATACTATTGGCACTTTTGGATGGTTCTATCTGCGAATGCATTTGGATTATTTCGATTTCTCCCACATCTTCGTATGCAAGAAAAGAAGGGTTCTGAATGGTCCTGGCTCATTCTCCTGCTTAATATAAATTTGAGAACTGGAGAATCGTTCCACACATACTTCTCTTATGAGAAGTATGTGTGGAACGATTCTCCAGTTGCATCGAACTGAGAAGATCTAAAACAATCCCATACACACCCAACTTCCTCCCTGACAAATTAATAAACTCCCATCGTACAGCTTTAAATTCATAAATACTGTACAGATGTTTCTATTGTGTTGCATATTGTCACTCTATTAACTCTAAACACAGGAGTTTTTGTACCCTTGTTCATAACATTGCACGAATTCAACAAATCAAATGCTTTATCTACCATTTTTATGAACTTTACCGTGCCCTCACAACTTACAAATTCAGACAAACCCAAGTCTCTACAAAAAATCATGGCATCTGCTACAGAATTGCTTAGTGTCTACCTTCATTTTCTGTGCCTCATACTGAATGTGTAGCCTCGTCATTCTATTTGCAACATGTAACCGTTCCTAGTCTAGAGCGACACAACAGCACCACCAAAGCTTTTTTTTTGTCAAATGACGAGTGCAGTTAGTCGCTCTAGGCTCTTCTTAGCACCTGAAGAAAGGACAAGGATCCCTGAAACGTTGTGTGGTATTTATGTTATCACTTATTTTGCCTGCATTTGGCTATCTTTCTTCTTATTATTATTATGCTGATACTTACTTAAAATACGATACTTCATGTGTTTTCAAACTACGATTATTACAATTGTAGGCTTGGCATGATTTATAATAACAAACAATTTATTTTAACAAAAAAAACTTCAAAACGTCCACCATCAGTAGCCTAACATAAATCGGGTTTTAGGTGAAGTGGACCAACTAAAAAATGGCGGCCAGTGTTGTTAGTTGCTGCCACCCAGGGCGCTGTAACGCTGATATAGCCACTCTATTATGTTTATATATCTCTTTGGAAAAATCCAAACTTACAGACTGCTTACAATTTTCATGTATGCCAATACACTACACTTAATTATCTCATTTATATGCAGGTAAAACATTACCATTGCTGTGCAACCGGTCTAATGTTGAAATTTTAAAAACGTTGCACCATGAAATCCGCGAAGAAGTTAAGCAGTTATACAATTTTTTTTAATAATAATAATAATAACCAAATACAGATAAAAGAAGTGATCAATCAGTTATGTATATTTTTCCACAATATAACGAAATGGACGATTGTATGAAACTTGCTAGTTACAAGATATTTCTATAGTTCATTCATCAGTGCTAAAACAAGTATGGCACTTACTATAATTATAGGATACTAGACATTCAGATATAAAAGAATCGTTTCCTCGTTTTTTCAAAAAATTTCCTTAGGCTTTTGAGTTTTGTCAACTGCATTGTGCAGTCGTGTCGCTCTAACGTATTCTACTTTTCGTTTTCTTAGCACATGATAAAGGAACAAGGTATTTATATCATCACTTCTTTTGTCTGTATTTGGCTGTTTTTAATATTATTAATTTTGAAAACAGACGCATATTTTTCATTTTACGAAATTCTTTTCCATTAAAAATCAAAAGTAATTAACTAACCGAAAATGTATGCATAATAAAATTTAACGATAGAAGTATTTATAATAATTTGATCAAATACCACAACATCTAAACAGACACAAGACCAATTCGAATCTGGAGTTCCGAAATAATACTGAAGAAGTAATATTAAAAACGTAACTACTTATTAAATTAATCTTATAGGCAATAGTGTCTTACAAATCGCAGTACGAAAATATTAAATCGTAAATGCTTGCAATATTTACATTGGAAGGAATCACTGCCTTCAATGCTTATAAAGTTAACACTGGATATGATAATAAATATACAGTGCAAGTTGGATGATACGAGGCCGTTGGGAAGCGGTGAAAATTCGAAATATCCAAAAATATCTAACTGCGTAAGTTTAATCTAAACTGGGTATTTTTTCAATATTTATATTATTTGGAGGGTAATTAAGGCTTTACAGTATTGTATTTTTTTATATTAAGTCCTCAATAGAATATACAGCGATCGCACATTTACCCCTATACAGTCAATAAACAGCAGCTCAAACTGTTTTATAGTTTTTCAGAATATAGTCTGTTTTCAAACTCTTCAGGCACTTATAGTGACAGAGAAACAGCTACAGTTACGGTGGCTTTTCCCTCTGCGTACTGACGAAGTTCACGCACATGACGAGGAAATCGGCATATCTTCAGCTTCAAGTTGTTCTTTCTCCTTTTCATTAGACGAATCTCTATCTTTCATTTTCAAAACGGCTGCTAAAATATATTTATATGAAATCTCCCCACACACTGTCAGGTTTTCGTCCAAGATAATGTCCGTACTTTCGCTCCAGGTGGCTGGGGGAAGAACATCTTCATCCAACGATTCAGCTTACTCATTTTTCGTGATAAATCCTTTTCGCTGTCGTTTTTTCAGTCACTTGTCACCAAGCAGTTCGCCACATTCGTGCTGCATCACGGACAGCTATTTTTGAATTTTGGTTATTGTTAATGGATAAGTCTGCAAAAAGGCTTTGTACACTAAGTCGTTCATAAAAAAAATGTTGTACTTCTGCCTTTACATTAATTTGCGACTGAAGAAAAACTTTGTGTAAAATTTTAATATATAATTCAAGGGAGTGAGAAAAATCTCGAATTTTAATTCTAAACGTTCGAATTATCAATATATCACTATATATATATTACGCACACCATATGTACGACGCCATGCAGATTGAAACTTTCACACTTGCTCATCTTTATATGGTATATATATCACATTTACAAAATGCATTACACCGGTAAAATGCAATAAAAATTATTTTTGATTCATTTGCAGAATGTGGATAAATAAATAATTTACTAATATGATGATCCATTAAGGACTAACATTAAATACAATTAGAAAAATTTCTTAGTTAAAATCCCATCCAGCTGTAATGTGCAGATATGTGAAACTTACCTTTGATGATCTAACTTAAAACAGCAAAAATGAAGAATTTGGCAGAGCGAACATGCAGTTGCCTTTATATTATTTAGACTTTCCCACGCCATGTGCGTGAAAATATATCTGGTAAATCATCTTGCATAAATTTTCATAGGTTAAGTGGTAGGTTCGCAGAACAGGAAATACTGGAATTCTCTTGAGTACTGTACGGCAGATTTACAATTGACACATTCTACAAAACCGTATTCTACACTACCCCGTGCTCAAACGCCAGCATACTTATAAGAGAACATTTCAAATCTGTTATTGGTTGATTTATTTTAGTATTACTACTACTGGCCAGAATTTTTGCAACCATGACGGAAACTTCTCCAAACTAAGTTACTTAACTATATGTGAAACCTAATATTCAAAATAACAAGGTGAAACAATAAAAAAATATACATCCACCCCTTTAAGAATTACACAACAACATAAAAACACATGATAAATAAGTCTATCGGGTTTTTTAATCTGACGTCCATATCGGGAAGTTTGTACAATTTGATTGTAATCTGCCGAATCTTCTTTATGACACTCCACCTCCTCTTCTCTTCCCTCTACCTGAAGGTCTCCTTCAGCGTTGGCCTGTGTCATCTCTCTTTGGTTTCCTATAGCGTTTGAAATAAAGTCGTTCTCACTGGGTACCAAATGGAATAGATTTCTCCGAACAGTATCTCCGTATTTATAATATAAGATCGAGGAGCCTTTGACATATTTTTAATCACTCCATATTGTCTCAAGTCTGCAATCCAGACTTTATCTCGGGGCTGAAGTTCTGATAGTTCATGAACTCCGTGTCGCCGATTAAAATTATCTTCTTGACGCTTTCTATAATTACTTTCATTCTTCCGAAGTTGCCACGAATTCGGTAATTTTGGCTTTAGCTCAGATGGTCGAGAAGGCACTAATGTTCGCATCAACAACTCAGCTGGCGAGAATCCATTACTAAATGATGTTGGTCGATAACTTTGTAAGGATAAATATTTATCTGTACTTTTCTTAAAAATATTCTTTACGATACAGCAGTGGTGGTGGAGTTTCTCATTTTCCCTATTTAGAGAAAGGTTAGTTTGAAGGCAATGATTGACTTTTCTTGATCTGATGGAACCGATGGCAATCATTTTATATACTATATGGTATAATATACCGATTATAGAATAGAATAGAATAATTTCTTTATTCCATAGATGTGGATAGCGACATACATTTTACATTTTTTCGGACGTGTATGTAAGTAACTAATACCTTAATTTACATAATAATCATGTATAATAACATAACATCTTAATTTTTTTGTCAGCACCAAATGAATAAAATTAAATGTTGACATTATAAAATCAATATTATTATTATTTTCACTCTTAAATATGTCAATAATTCCAATTATTTACACCCACGTTTACTACTAAATACAATTATATTCCAAATAAAACATTTACAGAGTAAAATGAGAGGCTGAGTATATTTTTTAAGCTCAATTTGATTGAAACGGGAGTGTTTGTTAATTCTTTAATGCCATCAGAAAATTTGTTAAAAATGACGTTCCCGTATATTCCACCATTTTTTGTGCAACCGATACAAACCTATAACTCTTATGTAAATTATTTTTATTTCTTGTATTAAATGAATGAACATCCAAGTTGTTATTAAATTTATTTATTAAAAATACCATCAGTGAATAAATGAATTGACCAATTTATTGAATAGCTCTCTGCGTGATATGAATTTACCTGACACATTATCATATTTACTCGCGCTTGAACTAAAAATAACTTATTTTTACCTATGAAGTTACTCCGAAATATAATTCTATAAGACATTAAGGAATAGAAATACGCCGTATATATTAGTTTTGCAGTTTTCATATCACGGTAATAAGACATAACTCTGACTGCGTCTGTTACTGGTCTGAGCTAATTTATTAAAATAAGAACACATTCTTTTCAGTTAACTTCATTATCTAGTGAATTACATAAGAATTTTCTACTTTTCCGCTTCAGTAATCATATATCTTGCTAAAGTTACTGGATTTAAAGCAGAATTTGTTGTGTGAAACAGCACTGTATGTGTTTTATTACAGTCACAGTTAAACGGAAAATCATTTTATAATAGTATTAAATATATTACTATGAACCTCTTCCAGAATATCTCTATTGATTTTATTAATATACTTGTATGGATTAGAAAAATCAAGGGTATATATTTGATATGTTAATATATAATAATGAATATTAAGGGACCTAATATATAACCCTGTGAAACTCCAACCTTATAATTGCTCGGTATGAACTAATTGTTTAAAAATAGAAATTATGTTCTAATCCTAATTTGATAAACAGTCCAAAGATATTACCCATCCATAACAAAACTAGGGTTTAAAAATGACCTCCAGCTGAGTGAAACTGACAGTATTGAGTGCAATTGTTCTAATACCATTGCATTTTAGCATCTTAAAAGTGAAGTTAACCTTCGGCAACGTGATACTTTGAACTAATTATTTGCCGATATGAGTTCTTCCTGTTGATAAATAAGAACAAAACAACGAATGAGACATATTCTTAATTCCGTAGTATCTAATTTTTTCTAGTTGTATATTGTGATATACACAGACAAATTTCGTAGAGATTTAATCAATTATTAACCCTTTGCACTCGAGGGATCCGGAGCGGAGCCACTTAAAATTGTCTTCAAGCTCGAGTGCAAAGGGTTAAATATATGGAGATACCATAAATGTTGACTATGACGCAGAAGAGAACTAGACGAAGGCCCTGATGTTTCAAAAAGGACATGTTCCCTACTGAAAATTTTGGTAAACGAAATACAGTGAGCCACCTCGACAAAGCCATGTAGACCTACGGACTACGTCAAGTGGGTCGTCAGTGCTACGTGAAGCTAGAAGAGAGTATTCGCAAGATCGGTCTCTCCCTAACCGTTTATAATTCATGTGTTTACACAGAGGAAAGAAGACGGAATTACATCTTAATCTAAGTAGATTACATCTTTATCTTTTCTTCTGACCATCACAGAGAAGCCGAGATCAAGTCAAAACTCGCGAATATATACCGAGTCAAGGAATTGGAACAGATAAGATATCGAAATACCTCAAGATAAAACTGGAATTTCGCTCTCACAGAAGGGATACATACAAGAAGTGCTCAGATGCTTCAACATGTACAAATGTAAGCCAGTTGGCACACTTCTAGCCTTTGGTAAAAAATTGATTAAGGAGTGAGACGCTTGAGAAAACTATGCCAAGATATACCCTTATCGCGATTTGGTTGCAGCATTGATGTATGCCACAACTGGCACTCGCCCGGATATCACGCATGCAGTCAGCGCGGTGAGCTAATTCAATTCTTGCTATAAGAATGAACACTGGGTCGTCGCAAAGGGCGTGGGACCTACTCCGCTACCTCCAAGGGACAGTCGACCAGAGGTTGACATTCATCAAGAATGACTTCCAAATACAAGGTTACACAGACGTTCAATTGGGGAAACTGTACTCTGGACTGACGATCACACACTGGATACGGCTTTGTTCGCTGTGGCGCTGAAGTATCTTGGAAATCACGGAAACAGAGAACGATGGCATTATCGACTACCGTAGCAGAATATATGTCCATCTCCGACGCTGTGAAGGAAACCGTCTACCTGTAAAATTTCCTTTCTGAGGTGGAATTCAAGGATTTCGCTGATTTACGATCTTCAACGAACGGACGGAGCCAAATTCTAGGCAGAAAATTCGTCACACCACAGCAGATCGAAACATATTGATCCTAAATATCATTTCATTCGTCAAGTATTTCGTTCCAATCAAGAAGATGAAGCTCAAGTTCCAACAGAGAGAATGTTTGCTGATATTCTAACGAAACCCTTTACATGAGACAAGCATATGGAATGATCCGCTGGTATAAAACTTCGGCAAGTTTTTGAGTGATTGTTAGAACGGTAAACATGGAACTCGTGCTATAATGTTTCTGTTCCTTTATATTATTTATATATATATATTATAATTGGAATTTCAATTCGTATGTGTTCATGAAAGGAGGGGAAACCAAATCATCATATATTTAATAAAATCATAAATTTATTAATTCTATTATTAACTGGGCAAAGGAAATCTAAAATATATAAATAAGAAAAAACATTAATATATTTATATATTGTAATACTAATTAAGGAGGCCATTAATTGTTTAAATAATTGGATTGTTTAGCGGTACAAATTCTTAAAGACGACAATGACGGCAGGCTTTTTGTCGGCGGTCTTTGTTGCGAGCTGCTAGGACTGGCTGAATTCAGTCTGGCTTATATTATGGTCGAGAGAGGGAGCAAAATTTAAGAGTACGAACAGCGGTGGTCCAAGCTTAAAAATTCCATTGAGAGACTTAAAAATCCAAGTAAAAAGGTCTGGATGGAAAGACACGTTATAAAAACCGCAAAGCTGAAACAAAAAGTTTAGCGCCACATTCAGATACATACGAGTACCGAAATAACATTTTTCCGCAAAAAGGCATTGAGAAATAATACGTCCGACTGTTGACCGGAGGTGCGGCTGATCGAGTTCCCGGAGGAATAATACAAGAACTACAACTGTGTGTTTTGATCATGATGTGTAGAATCAGTGATTAATGTTTTTTTAGTGAATTGTGTCCCTAAACTCCGAAAACTAAGTCTGGTACTAGCAGGACATTTGTAAGTACAAACCAAACTAATTAAATTCTGTAAACGGTAATTAAGGGTATTAGTCAGATTTCGTTCTTTTCATTTTTACTTAGATTTCGTATTCCGTTCCTTTCAATTTGGTTGAATTGTTAATTCTTTAATTTATAATTTTTGATTGTTCTTACTTATCAAACCCAGTGAAAGACCCTGAGAAGAAGAGTTATTAATTTTTATTGTTTGTGAAATATAAAAGATTGTATTTTACTTTGAACGCCACCAATTATAAATAAAAAAATATTTGGTTTTTAATTTTGAATTCTTGAATTCGGCGTGCCAACCTAGAGCAAATCATTTATAAAACAACTAAATGAACATCTGTTAAATTAATTTTTGGCAAATCAAAAGTTTTTTAATCATATTCATTTTGTTAAGTAATTCCTTTAATTAACCTTTATTTTTGCTCATTACATTTTTGGTTACACAACGTGGGGCAATTTAATAAATTATTTCTTTTAATCATTACAATATTCAATTGAAGGTCACTTAATCTCATAATATTTCTGGACATCCCTCCGAGCAGGGCTGTAGAACAGTGCGTCCCTTCACCTGGAATTTGCTGACCACTTTCCCTCCATTAGGGAGAGAATAGTGGTTTTGTAGGAGATGTAGTGTGAGGTATTTAAGGATAATAAATTATGGTAGTTTTATTCAAAAGTAATAGATCAATACGACTAGATCCGGTATTGGAAGACATCAGTACTTTAGCACGAGTCCACGTGGACCCTGAGAGGAAGAGTATCTTTCTGAACTCAATATAAGTCATGTATTTTGTGTTAACGGTTAATTAAATCAATGACTTAAAATTACAATATTACAATTTGAGGATCGCCAACGGGCTGCTAATTTCGTGTAAAGTTAGTCTAACAGGTACAAATTAAAAGTAACAGGGATATTTGCTCTCCAAAGCATTCGACATGGTTGATCACTAAATTTTACTAGATAAACTGGAGTTTTACGGAATTAGGGAAAATTCTCCCTTACTTTTCAAATCCTACCTTACTAATCGAAAGCAAAAAGTCGGCATAGACAATAATGGCGGCACTATTTATGTCTCTGATTGGAAAGAAATAACTTGTGGGATCCCGCAGGGGTCGATTCTTGGACCTCTGCTTTTTCTTTTGTACATAAATGGCCTTCCAGATTGCATCAAACCTATAAAATCAGTTATTTATGCCGATGACACAACCGTGTGTTTTGATCATGATGTGTAGAATCAGTGATTAATGTTTTTTTTAGTGAATTGTGTCCCTAAACTCCGAAAACTAAGTCTGGTACTAGCAGGACATTTGTGAGTACAAACCAAACTAATTAAATTCTGTAAACGGTAATTAAGGGTATTAGTCAGATTTCGTTCTTTTCATTTTTACTTAGATTTCGTATTCCGTTCCTTTCAATTTGGTTGAATTGTTAATTTTTTAATTTATAATTATTGATTGTTCTTACTTATCAAACCCAGTTAAAGACCCTGAGAAGAAGAGTTATTAATTTTTATTGTTTATGAAATATAAAAGCTTGTATTTTACTTTGAACGCCACCAATTATAAATAAAAAAATATTTGTTTTTTAATTTTGAATTCTTGAATTCGGCGTGCCAACCTACAGCAAATCATTTATAAAACAACTAAATGAACATCTGTTAAATTAATTTTTGGCAAATCAAAAGTTTTTTAATCATAATCATTTTGTTAAGTAATTCCTTTAATTAACCTTTATTTTTGCTCATTACATTTTTGGTTACACAACGTGGGGCAATTTAATAAATTATTTCTTTTAATCATTACAATATTCAATTGAAGGTCACTTAATCTCATAGTATTGCTGGACATCCCTCCGAGCAGGGCTGTAGAACAGTGCGTCCCTTCACCTGGAATTTGCTGACCACTTTCCCTCCATTAGGGAGAGAATAGTGGTTTTGTAGGAGATGTAGTGTGAGGTATTTAAGGATAATAAATTATGGTAGTTTTATTCAAAAGTAATAGATCAATACGACTTGATCCGGTATTGGAAGACATCAGTACTTTAGCACGAGTCCACGTGGACCCTGAGAGGAAGAGTATCTTTCTGAACTCAATATAAGTCATGTATTTTGTGTTAACGGTTAATTAAATCAATGACTTAAATTACAACATTACAATTTGAGGATCGCCAACGGGCTGCTAATTTCGTGTAAAGTTAGTCTAACAGGTACAAATTAAAAGTAACAGGGATATTTGCTCTCCAAAGCATTCGACATGGTTGATCACTAAATTTTACTAGATAAACTGGAGTTTTACGGAATTAGGGAAAATTCTCCCTTACTTTTCAAATCCTACCTTACTAATCGAAAGCAAAAAGTCGGCATAGACAATAATGGCGGCACTATTTATGTCTCTGATTGGAAAGAAATAACTTGTGGGATCCCGCAGGGGTCGATTCTTGGACCTCTGCTTTTTCTTTTGTACATAAATGGCCTTCCAGACTGCATCAAACCTATAAAATCAGTTATTTATGCCGATGACACGAACTCAATAATAACAGGTGGCGACGAGAAAACACTTGAGAAAAAAAGTCGAAACTGCCCTGAAGTCATTAAATGTCTGGTTCAGTGTAAACAAATTGGTTCTCAACTTACAGAAAACTAAACTTGTTCAGTTTTCGTCCGGTAACAACAACACTGAATTAGCGACTGATTATGAAACATTTCTCGGTGTTCAGCTGGATGGAAAGTTACGATGGAATGAACATATTAAGGTGCTCTTAAGTAAACTCAGTTCCGTCTGTTATTCTCTTTGATTATTAATGCAACAAGTAGATACTTTAACTGCAAAAACGGTATATTATGCATATTTCCATTCCAACATGTGCTATGGAATTACGAGCTGGAGACTTTCTTCTCGCTCTGCCGAAATATTGAAACTACAGAAACGTGCGATCCGAATATTATGTGGCAACAATTACAGAGAAAGTTGTTGACCTCTCTTCAAAGCTTTTGGAAACTATAAAATTCCTAAAACGTAATCAAAGTCTGTTTGTTACCAACGGGGAATTCCATGAATATAATAGCATCATTTCTCACTTTTTGAAAAAAAGTGTACAATATCAAGAATGAAGGTATTGAATTGCCTTCCTCTTAGCATCAAAAGTCTAAGCAGTTACAGCGTATTTATTAAGAAATGCAAAACTCTGCTGCTGAACGGCGCGTAGTACTCTGTTAACGAATTTGTATATCTCATTAGTTCCCTAGAAGATACTGGTTCACTTATGGAATAATTATATACATCTTTATTGTCTGTATGTCCAACTGATACTTCACAATTATTTATTTCATGCCGTCAGCACGAGATTTCCAGACAATGACAAGATCTGCCAGGTAAATTCTACCGGAGACACCAACACTTTGAAGGCTCATTAGTACAAGACGATGATATGCAAATAGGAATGTTATTTGTGCAGTACAGTGTTATTTTTGGAAATATTTTTAGTGCTATTAGTGAAGTGAAGTTCAGCTTACGATTATTTTTTATTCCTTAATTTATATTTAAGATTTCTTACTTGTGTAATGTTCTGTAATCCTAACTTATTCCCCCTTATTTACGTACGTAGTATTCCTTATGTTCTCCCTGAACCTATTGCATGTAATTTCAAATCTGTACACTTTAAATTATTCATATCACTATTTATGTATAGTCATAAACACCTAGAGTATTTATGTATATCTCATTCATACATTTTTAAATAATATGAATTTGACTTGTCCTATTTCCTCAGCAGAGGACTGATGGAACTAATAAAATCTAATCTAATCTAAACAACGAACGACAAAATTATTTTAAATATAGGCTTGGACGTACAAAAACAGAATAAGAACTCCTCCCCAATTGAGACTAGTAACAGCTCGATGTTGCTTTCGCATACATCTACCACAGCTGACTACTGGAAACAGTGAAACTGTTACCCACATACGTGGGATTAGAAACGCCGAGACTAGTTTTAAGGTGTGTTCTGCACCTGGGTTCGAGATCGGATACTATCCGGGTAGCAGCATCCCGGACAGCGACGTCGTGCCGAACCGCGGGGTTTTACAGAGTTTGAATTGTTAATGTTAGTTTATTAAATTGGATTGTTCGGAATAGCAAACCCAGTAATGACCCTGAGATAAAGAGAATTTCGACGTATTTGATTGTAAAATATAAAGTTGTATTTTTTTTCTAAAACGCCATGAATTGGAAAATTGAAATAAAATATTTGTTTGTTAACTTGATGAAATTCGGCGTATAAAGTAGGGATTAGAATTTGTACTTTTAAAGAATAAATTTTTAAATATGAATAATTTTGTCAATTAATTATTTTAATTAAGACCATCTTTTAATTATTACATAAATTGGCGACCAACGTGGGGCTGATTTAATTCATTTAACACCTGTTAATTATTACATAAATTGGCGCTCTCAACGTGGTGGCTCGAGATTTGATAGAACAATAGAACGAAATCTGACGATAACCGAAGTATTGGTGTGAGATAGTATATTTTGGTCAGGATTTGCATACAATCTTTTGAAATGAATTTTACGCGTGTGAAACTTAGAGGGTTATTAAAGAGAAAGAAAAATTATTAATGGTGCATTTGAATTTAAAGATGATAGTTTAGTTTTTTTAAGCAATTGATTAATGGATTAATTTTATTTATTAAATGTAAACGAAAAGGATTCAAAATAATTTACCAAATTTTCAACTTCCCAAAACAATTAATTTATTCCAAGTAAAATAACAACATTTCTTGACGTGATTATTTACAGTTGTGTTGTTATTATTTTATAGATTTTATCAACTCTCATCTCAGGGCCGTTTATTTGGGCCGTCTAAATAAAGAACCAACCTTTTTACATTTAAATTAAACATGCAAATTTTACAATATTAGAGTTCAACAATAAAATGAACGTAAAACCGAAATCTGACGATTTGATCCTTATTTAACGTTTAAAAACTTTTATTAAATTTCTTTCTACTTACAGTCTCTGCTGGTATTAGTTTTCGGTTCTGATGCACTATACACTTTTCACATCTAACAGGCCATAATTTCACAGAATTTAAATTTATTTCAAAACACTGTCCTAACTTTGGTATCTATCCACTGGAACGGTTACTCCGTACAGCTCCTGTGATCCTCCGCATTAAGTCTCTCTCTCACCAGAAAATATGGCATTTCTCGTTCTAACTATTGGTCAGCCAGATTGTTATCAAACTCTTTCTCGAAGAAATTCGCGAACAGTTTTTACTATTTGAATTTCTACTGTTGCTTGACTCATTAAATTCCTTTCGTGCAATTTTTATTCGATGAATTACTGTCCGAAAACCTTTACTTGACCAAATTCAACCTGCTACTTTTCTTGATGAATTTCTGCCCGCGATGTTTCTCGATGAATATCTGCCCGCAACTGCCGCTGTTAGACTATAGTTTTAGAATGCCTGCTGCCGACAAAGGCTTGCCCGTACATTGTTGCTTTTGATATTCTCGCCGATAACAATCCACCACAAATTTCCAATTATCAAATCCCTAATAGCCTCTAATTAGTATTATAATATATTTATATATATATATATATTGTGGTAATTGAAAACATGTTATTATTTAATTAACAAAATGTTGCAATTTTCATTGTCGGCGGCGTAAATATAAGAATTGTGTACAATAATATGGGGGCTATAATTCTTGCTTGCTTTGGGCATTGTCGCGATGGCATGGCTGGACGCGCGGAACTTCAGTGTGTTTTTGGGAGACGTATAGGATAGTCAGAGACCAGAAAGAGTGTGTGTTGGGAATCGGCATAGAGAGAGAAGAGAGTATTTTCTGGAAAGCTGCAGAGTGTTTTGTGTCAGAACTTATAATTGAGAATTGCTTGGACCAGGAAAGCGAACCTGATTAAAAGGTCCTGTGACTATATTCAAGCAAGTGTATAGGGGCAGCAGAGACGTAATATAGTAAAGTCCCGGGTTTATGGATTACGAGACGACAATATGAAGTATTTGCCAATTGGCATATTTACGCAAACATCAAACATTAAAACAACGTTATCAACTGAAAATAGCAGGACGTGTTGTGTCAGAAAATTACAACCACATTAAATTCAGTGTAACATGGCCTGTCTGTGAAGTGTTTAACATTAATCGAGTTAAGTCGATCTCCCTTCGAACAGCAAAATGGTAATGTAAACTAAGAAGAAAATTTATTAACTGTAAAGCTAATGTAAATAATATTTATCGTCAGATTTCATATTTCACTAATTGTTTAAGTAAAGAATTTTTCACTTTGTAAGTTTTAATTGTCTTGTCGTAACATTCTTTATTGGAGGCCCGATAGTCGGCCCTGAAATTAAGCCGTGGCACTTTACCAACTTGTAACATAATTTTCAATGGTGATAAGAATTTGTTTTAATGAATTACCTTAGTTTTATATTTTAAATTCTGATTTTTCATTTAAAATCCTATCATTTTACCTATTAACTGTGTTCATTTAAAATCTAATAAAATTGTATTATTACAAATGTGCTCCAATGTGGGCTTATTTAAATTAAACAATTAATCATATATAATCGTGTTTGTTACATTTTGACACCTCAACGTGGGGCAAATTAAAATAAGATTTATATATGTATTCATTACATGTTCTTGGTCCGGGAAAGGTCTACCTAAAAGGCTCGATAATATCGATATTTTGCACGCAGTGAGGGTGCTGTGCAGATACACTTCGCCAGAGACGAACAAAATTCTTGAACGTGCCGTCGTCTGATGAAGATAACTTTTGAGCGGAGAGTACGGCGAGTGTGACTAGTTCTCAGTTGCAAGGTGACGACGGCCACATTTACGAAGGTAACTGCCTAGTGTCTCAATCCTTAACGCGCCTAGAGAGGTATGGAAGTCCATGGTGAACCATGAGATGAATTTAGCAACCTGAACCCGAATATTTTGAATATATTTGTACATTCAAATATTTACATTTTCAAATTCATAGTTGTCAATAAATTTCCTTCAACGTTCCATTGATTTTTT
The DNA here is from genome assembly GCA_037074705.1 of Zhengitettix transpicula. NCBI lineage: Eukaryota > Metazoa > Arthropoda > Insecta > Orthoptera > Tetrigidae > Zhengitettix > Zhengitettix transpicula. The sequence goes on along the minus strand of CM073591.1, from coordinate 177,278,973 downwards.
TATTAGTTACTAGCTGGGTGCCCGACGTTGCTCGTGTACTTATTTATATAAACTCGAAAAAGTATTTAATTGAATACTTAAATATATTCCCTGAGTATTTCAGGATATAATCGTCACTCAGTCTTCATACATTACGAAATATTCCATTGATGAAATTGTTAGCTAGACTCACAACTAATACAGCGCGAAAATTAACTTACATTTTCCCCCAAGGATGGTAAAGTAATTCGTATTCTTCTTTATTACCATTCTATGAAGTATTGCTGTATAAAATTATACTTTTTATTTAATTAAAATATTTCTGCTTTATTTCATTCCTAATAAAGGAGATATTTCCTTTGTTCGTTGCGTAGTAACGTCTTTCTCTCTCGCGTGACGTCATTGTCTCTTGGCGCGCAGTAATTTAATATTTAATGATCACGGTTTTTAATTATAATTCTTTCCACATGTATGCTAGGCGTTTCTCACCCTCACAGTACCGTTTCTCGTGTTTTGAAGAATTTGTGTACCAATTTTTGTTGCATTCTGTCCACGCGATAAAATTTGTATAAAGAACAACGTAAATACATACATACATACATACATACATACATCCTTTTTTATTATATAGATATAACCCCACACCGCTACAGTTGCAATAGCGCTGCACACACGCTTCTCAAGTTTCACTTCTGTCAGAAGCTATTTTGTAAATAAAAAGAAATATTCAGTTTGCAAATAATTCAAGGAATTCTGTGGGTGACATTGTCTTGTTGAGAAAAAATATTATAGGAAGGATAACAAAAATTTCAGCCCAGCACACATGACTATACAGATCTAGAAATTAAATCAGATCTTGTGTATGAAGTTAAACCGCAGCAATGTATTGAAAAAGACAACATTAAAATGGAATGAATAGCGCATTTCTTTGTCTATCTATCGGGTTTTTATAATTCTGATTTAATACAGCCACATATCCATCGATTTATTTAAATCACGCGAATTATATTGCATGAAGTAAAGTGTTTTGTACTACTCGAAGTAGTTAATTTATTATAACGTGAAAAATTAAATTTAGTTTTATGACATGTACTATAATAAATAATATTATTTTGAATTATTAAATGAACAGAAATATAGTTCTGCCATAATTCACCTATCACGTTGGCTTCAGGAACAGCCAGTTAATTTGTTAAAACACAGTTACGTAAGTCTTTAACTGACACATTCATCAGAAACGAAGCCTTTGTTGGCTCCCGCAGGCAGAACCTTTGAGGAGAGACGGAGACGGTTACCTCTGGGGATTGCCTTCTTCTCTCTGCTTTTTATCAAAGGTTTCCACAATCAGAGACACCTCGGCCTGTTTTGAGAGGTGTATGTTCCGGGGTCGCAGACCTTGGCAATTGGGTGAAAGTTCCCATTGGAATAGTCCGCCAGCTTCCTCCTAAACTGGTCCAGGAACGGAGAATGGAATGCTGCGTCCCCACAGCAAACTCCTATCCCGCCATTGGAAGGGCGTGGTACAAGGTCCAAGCGCCCAACCTACGTGATGCAGGTTTTCTAGGGTTTACCATGCATCACTTTTAGGTAAATATCGGGTAAGAACCCGAAACTACATCCGGGAGACCCTAGTTAACGCTTGGCTACCTTCCTCTACCCTTCTGCATTCCCCATTTCAAATCCCTTCCTGTACTATTAAAGGAGAGTTTCCATCACGTGGATTACCCTCGTCCTGTTACTCTAAAACAATTCATCTGATATACGTAAGCTAAATAATTTAGCACAAATATAATTATAGAACATTTCTAACAAATTCTATCATAACACAAATACTTCAAAAGAAACTGATTTTATTTCTCGTACAAGAATTACTGTAACATCATTCTAAGAAAATTGATGTAACTTCTAACTTAGGCTCCGTTTTCCCAGATAATTAAGATCCTTGAGTGAGGTTCGGATGAAAACAGTAGTCTTATACAGCGACGACAAAATGAATTCAAAATTATAGTTTGAGCCGATTAAATTAGATGGTTAATCGTCATGCCTATTGATAATAAGAGGCTAACAACCTAATATGTTCCTTTCAATACGCATAGTTAAGTAGTTTTGCAGTCAGTGAAACGTCATTTGCATATCAACCCATATATATATATATTATAATAGTGATAAATATAAAATAAATAATATTACAACAAAAGTTAAAGTTCCACGTTAGGCGTTAATTAAATGTAAAGGTATCCGAATGTAAAAATACGCATTACCAGTGAAAATTTTATTTCTACAAAATTAATTACAAATTGAATTGAATTTATTACACAATATGTCAATGTGATAAACAAAAGCTTGAATTAGCAAAATTTTAAAACAAAATTACACACTCTTCAATCTGCAGGGTATTGTGGGTAACTTCGTTTTCAAACAATTATAGATCAGGAAATTATCTACTTGGCTGTGTAGAATGCAAGAAATAACAGTGTGCATAACACATGAATGAATGAATGGAAATGCTTAGTTTTACCCCGATGTGTCTGCAATGCGACGATACGGCCGGAGATGCCAAGACACGACCAACGAACGGCGTGTGTCGAGCCGAATGTGTACGTTTCGCTTTTGGACAGCAGGACCCTCAGACTGTAGAGTAAAGAATACTCGGCCCTCGTTGAGGTAAGTACAACTTCATACACTCCTTTAAAAAAAACGTTCTATTTGCCTTACGAATTAATTTACTTTTTCATATTAACAAACTTGTGACTGACTGAAAATGCCATTTCACTATATATATATATATATATATATATATAAATATATATACATATATATATATTAAAAAGTAGGCTGTTAATTAATTTTTCCCTTCGTTGTCGTAGCCATTTAAGTAATTATCAAAATGATAGGCTTTATTAAAATTAAAAAGATAATCAAATTTTTTAACAAACAAAATTATTTATTATCAATGTGTGGCTTCTAAAATTTATAAATAATTACAATAAAATGAAAATCTCTTAATCTCTCAGGGTCTTCACTGGGTTTGATGATTAACAGAGAAAATGATTTAATGATCTGATTAACAATAGTTTAAAATTTACTTCAAAATAATGTGCTGATATATGAAAGAAAGCTAAAAGAAAAGCGAATGAAGTCGAAATTAAATTACTAGGCTCCCAGGAACTCGGATGATCCTCCTAATTGGTCAGCTATCTGATGTCGTTTTCCCTCAGCGCGAAATAGTTCAAGTTCTTTATAATGAAGCAAACCCTTGCTTCCCCGTTGGCTAATTGTTAGCACATCTACTCGGTCCAACTAACTGCTTGCTTACAGGAATCTTATGAGTTGCAGATTTTTTTAGTCTTTTACCGATTTATTTATCGGTTTGGATTGAAAACTTCTAAGTAGCTCGGTGAAGATTTGTTTTTAAAATCCTTTCGTGGCTGACCGTAGACTTAGACTAACTTTTACAATGACTCTCCTCTCGTGGCTTATCGTAGACGTCGACTTTTCTCTTTTGCTCCTCGCCGTAGACTGCCAACTAACTATACTTTTGCGCGCGTAATCGCCTTTCCGACCCCTCAATAATATGAACAGAGCCCACCGTCTATTGATGCTTTGCTCGCTCTCACCGCTATAATTCAAATTGTTCGCTAACAATTTAAATTATTTAAAAACAATTAATGGGTTAATTAATTGGCATTACAATATATATATATATATATATATATATATATATATATATATATATATATAAGCTCTTGTTAATGTTTTAGTTCATTGCATTCGTTCTTCCTATCAAACCCAATGGTGACCCTGATATAATGAGAAATTCAACGTAATTAATTGTAAAATTATAAAGCTATATTTTCATTGAACGCCACGAATTATTATATTAAAATTGAAATATTTGTTTGTTAAATTGACGGAATTCGGCGTGTAAAGCAGGGCATATAATGTGTAATTATCAACAATAAATTTTTAAATACATAATAATTTTGTTAATTATTCCTATTAATTAAGACCACATTAATCATTACATAATTAAATTGAAATATTTGTTTGTTAAATTGACGGAATTCGGCGTGCAAAGCAGGGCATATAATGTGTAATTATCAACAATAAATTTTTAAATACATAATAATTTTGTTAATTATTCCTATTAATTAAGACCACATTAATCATTACATAATTGGCTTCACCAACGTGGGGCAATTTAATTATAAATAGACCCTATTAATTATTACATATTTGGCGTCATCAACGTGTGGCTAACTATCATTCAAATTTTAATTAATTTTGTTTTGTTTAATTAATTCATTTAATTAACCTTCACCCGGTTGTTTATTACAATATATATATATATATATATATTGTAGTAATTGGTAATTAAGACATTGTTCTAATTGGAAAGTTGGATTGTAGAGGACTCATTATTAGTGGAGATAGAGAGGTCGCCGCAACAAGGCGGCAATGCAAAGAATGTATTGTTGAGCAGCTAAGAGAGTTTACGCGCTCAAAATCTACGAGACGAACAGTCAGTCAGGCAAGGAAAGGCGAGGCAGAAGGACCAGCAAAGTTTTTGTACAAAAGTAATAGAGTCAGGAATGTGCAGCGGCAAATAGAACAGTCTGATAGCAGTTACAAACATTCTCTAAAATATTGAAATATTAAAGCAATCTTCAGTCAGGAAGGAGAGAGTGAAATTAACGTCGTAATCGGTGGCCGAGCGTAAATTACAAACCAAGGAAGTACATTTCCAACTACACGAGATCTGCAAATCCAGGTTGCAGTAAAGCATCGAGAAACTACGCCAATTAGAATTTGTTGAAATTTAAAGCCTGTGAATACTAGAATCAGTGATATCCCCAAATCGTGTGCACTAAAAACCTAAAACGAGACCTGGGCGGCCGTAAGTAGAAAAACTTTAAAATCATATTGTAAACCACTTTTAACAGATATGTCAGATCGTTCTTTAATTATTTAGTTCTTTAATTTTAATTATTTAATTATTACATTTAAATTCAATCTGTAGTGTTATTTTATCCACAACAAAGTTCGTCTATGTTTCAGACGCATTAACTGCCATAAAAGCTAAATGTAATTTGATTGTATAAAATTCACCCATTTATCAAACCCAGATAAAGACCCTGAGATCCCAAATATTATTGTGATTTAAAATTGTTAATAAATTTGTTTAATTGTTTTCCCTTAACAATCTTTTTTATTTTGAAAAACGCCTTTTTATTTAATTATTACAATATATATATATATATATATATATATATAATGAATGATTTTATAAAGGAAAATAAATTTATAAATTTTACAAATATCTATAAAAATTATTTCAATCATGTACATCAACCTTTCTCTTCAGGGTTAATTTTCACGTGGGGAGATAATAACAAAACCTTTGTGGCAGTATAATGAAAACATTCATGTAAGGAACGATTATTTTATTATGGGTTTAATTTATCACGTTACCCACGTCTTGCAGACTTCTCACTGGACACTTCCTTAAGTAAAAAAAACCACTTTGCTTTGCTTTTCACATGTATTCACTACACTTTTCTCTTAATGAATTCGACGAATTTTTTAACATTTAAAATATATAAACTTGCTCCATGGAGCCCTGCAAACAAACTTCACATTTTATATTTTAGTTTTTGGCCGCTTTATACGGACAGTCACCAGCTACTGCCTTTGTCTGCCAAACAAATGTGTGAGTGACAGTCGTAAATTTTCTTAACAATAGGTCGGCCGCTGTCATTCATAGGAATGTGCTAAATAGTGATTTCTTGGTACCGTGTTACTCGGTAGCAGTGATCAGGAAATAACGTGTTCCAGTAACCGGTGATTTCAATAACAGGTAATTTCAGTAACTGTTGATGTAACGTTCTAAACTACGCCCGTTCTATTACAGTCGCGCTAGTTCTAAATTTTGTATTGTTAAAAAGAAGACAATATGAACTTTAATAATTATAACTATCTGATCTCTATTTAAATTAAATAATAAAAGTAGCAGCCTTTTAGTCAGAAAAAAATTTTAATATTCAAATTACAAACACGTTTCGTCCCTTATTGGTGTATGGATGTTAGAATTATAAAAAAGGCGGCTAATTTTATAGTTTAAAGTTTGAACTTATATAAAATCATATTTCTAATCTCACGAGATATAATGAAAATGAAAGTATTAAGAATAAAAATAATTAATTAGTTAGCCAGGCAGTTAACAGACTAAAAAGTCCTAAATAAATACCACACAATGTACTAATATTATATAAAATATCAGAGGAGGATAAAAGGTTCCTTGCAGAATGAAGGAAGAGCACCTGTCACTTTCACTCTGAGCGTGCAAATTTTGCGAAAAATCGCACATTTCCTTTATCAGTTGCCTGGATTTCACACTTCATGAAATAGACTTAATTCAGTAGATTTATTTGTCTAAGGACTGCTTTCGCTGAATTCCGAGCCCGGTTTGACCTGTAGTGTTAAACGCTATCTTAAAATCACTTCATCACCGGCCAAATCACGTTCTCAGCGACGTTACTCGGAGTAGTAGCCTGATATCCTTCATCAATGGGCCGCCACGCTCAATAACCTTCACGGTGACGAGTCGCGGAATGTTAAGTGAGATTCAATCACGTTTAGTAAAACGTTATCGAAGTAGAAGTTTAAAAAGCGATATTTACTTTATCACTTTCCGCCAGGGGCGGGCAGCGCTCCATAACCTCCCAGTCTGCTTTTTCCCTACACTGCCCCCTCCACAACGACCGCGAGTCGAAGAATGTTAAGAGCATTCCCTTCAGTAACACGTTACATTCTCGTAACACGTTATTTTTAATAGTGAAATGATTTCACTAGACTCATTCACACCCCAGCAACCCCGCGTGATCTCGTACCATCCAAGACGATTTATATTTAATTTTCCTCATTACAATATATATATATATATATATATATATATATATATTGTAATAATTAAAAGAAAGCCTTTCATTAATTTAAAGAATTAACCTCTCTTTGAAGCGTCAAAATGTATTAATTAAATGGAAGGCTTTTATTAAATGAAAAGATCGAAATTATCAAACAAAATATTTATTTTATTTTGTGGCAATAACTCAAAAACAATTACAATTTAAAATATTAATTTCTCAGGGCATTCACTGGATTTGATAATGGACACAACAAATTGTTTCAAAAATCTTATTAACAAACAATTTACAATTCACCTAGACAATATGTCGATAGAAAGAAATTAAAAAGAAAATAAATTAACTTGACAAATAGAACGAAATCTGACTTCTATCCTTTAATTACGTTTACATAAGTCATTACTTTTGTATTTTGTTACTTACATCTGTCCAGATGGTTCCAGCATTCCTTTTGTTTTCGGGAGTACACTATTGCAAAATTTTTACACTGATTCTAATATTGGCTCACAGATTTTACACTCTTTAAGTCAACCTTGATAGGCTCCCAGGAACTCGAATGATTCTCCTTTTTGTCAGCTATCTGGTGACCGCTTGCCTTATATGAATCCTGTGATTCATAGATTTGCTAGTCTTTTTACCGTTTGGGACTTAAACTGCAACTTTACTATTCCTGGCTGGCTACAGACGTAAAAACTGCTCTCCTTTCCTGGCTGCTGATAGACGTAAAAACTGCTAACTTAGCGATATTTACGGGATAATACTTCCGTGAATGTTTTTACTTCGTCTTAAATTCACAACTTTGTTTCATAATACATTAAACAGCGGCTAGTCTCTGCTCTAGAATCATTTGTTCCGTCCTCCGAAATGTCCTGTCACCAACTGAGCTATCGTCGTGCTCTCGAGTTTTAGCACGAATACGCCATTTTTGACTTTCCGACAAAGCAACAGAGCTCGGCTCCATTGTTGTTTTGGAAGCTCCTGCCGCTATAATAGATTTCTCAAACAATTTAAATTTTATGTCCAAACAATTAATGTCTTAATTAATTGACATTACAATATATATATATATATATATATATATATATATATATTGTAATGCATTAATGTAATGCATTGGTTTAAAAACAGCGCACATTTCGTAAAGAGAATGCGAGGGAAAAGCAATTGCGGGTCCTGTCACGAGGTGACAAGACGGAGCGGTAAGACATTTATCTAGGATGAGTGCTGGTGGGCGGCAGAGAGGAAGCCGTAATTTGTAGGGACGGTGTGACAGAGCGGCAATTAGTTCTAAAGAGTAATTGCGGGTCCAGTAACTTGTTGATTTGGGATATCTGTGGCGAATCCGCAACGCAGAACGTGGGCGAGCAGTCGGTCCCAAAGTGGTTATGTTAGAGCAGGCTATTGTCTCTGATGAATGACCTGACAAGTGGCGTATTTGCTTAGGACTTGTAAGGAAGGGTCTTGTGTGAGTCTGGTGAGGCCGACGAGTCCTGAGTAATCGCGGGGGCGAAATAACTGCAGGGATGTCAAGTGGCGCAATTACTTGGGATAATGAGGGTCCAAAGTTATTGCGGGTCCAGGCACTTGTTGACTTAGGATCTGGAGAATTTAGTATCGCGCTCTTGTGAGGGGAGAGGCCCAAAGACAAATTGGACCTGTCGCGATTGTCGGGTTTCGGACAAAAGAGAGCAGCCGGCGAAAGGACTCCAACGGCAAGGACGTAAATTTCGGTAATGGGATTCTGTCACCGCGTCGTTGCGACGGAATTTTGTATCAAGAGAAAAACAAGGAGGCTAGTGGTATATATAGGGTGAAATAACCTATTGTGAGTCGGTCAGCGTAGGAGAGGGGTTCTGTGAACATCGACAGTCAGCGTGGGAGAGGAGTCAGCGACAGTCAGCTGTTCTATACAACTATAAACATTTTTACGTACAGAAGCTCTATTTGTATGATTATGAGAATTTGACCTGTCTTCGATGGTAGGCGACCTGGATACAGCAACCGACGTCAAGTAGTGTCACGACGAGCACCTGGGATATTTCACTGGATATGGAGAACCAGATATCGGCGAACCAGTGATATTGTGTTAGAGTCAGTGAGTGTAAACGTCCAAGCTATAAAGTGCGTGTCTAAAGAACGAGTTGAAGTAGACCTGAGAAACCGTGAGTTAGAATGTATAATATTAACAGATGTAAACGTTATTAAAGGATAACAGTCAGATGTCGTTCTTTTCTTTTGATAATAAAGTTAGAAGCAATCTATAGGTTAAGTTCATTAATAAGTTTAGTAGATACTTTTGTTTAATTTAAAACATAAATGTTGGGCTTTTTTAATAGTTCGATTCTGTCCGTTGTCAGACCCAGTAGAGAACCATGAGAGCAAGAGATCTTATTGTAATATTAAAATAATAAATTCAATTGTAAATTCTTCTTGTTTTAATAAATTTGTTTGCTGAAATCAAAAGAATATATATTTTTTATTTTGACGGTTTTTTTGTGGTTATTACAATATATATATATATATATATTGTAATGCTTACTATTGAAATCAATTAATTAAATGATTAGCCACACGTTGGTGAAGTCAAAATGTAGAAAGTAGAATGAAAAAAATGAGAATGAAATTATATTAAAGTTAGCCCTCGTTTAAATACTTTATTTTAACTTTACATGGAAGGATATTGATAAATAAAAATTTTATTCAATTAAACAAACTCATCAATTTATTATATTTAAAATAAATTCAAATTTACAAATAATTACTCGATGACCTATTACAAATTTTTTTTTATACAAACAAACAAATTTTACTCTTGAACTCAGGGTCCTTTTCTGGGCCTTTAAATAAAGAATATTTTACTCCCTTTTCAAACAATCAAATTACAAATTAATATTTACAATATTCAATAATAATAAAATCGAAATCTGCCGATTTTATCTTTAATCTAACGTTTACAATAATAATTTAAATGAATTATAACTCACAGTTTTCCGTTGTACCTGGGCAATTGAATTCTTTCATCAACACACACTCTCAATTTTAAAAAAAATAATAAACAGGCCATTCTTACACTGAATTTACACTTCACTTTGGATTTTCAATATTGGCGGCACTTCGTAGACGAACTATACCACCAGTTATGCCAAATTCGCTGTGATACAGGAAATTCCTCCTCGTAGACTTTTAAGAATATTTGGCGTAAGCTGTAACACTCAGCAATCTTTCTGAGGCACAACCTGCGTGAATGCCGTCCAACTTTACTTTTTTTAAAATGTCTCGTTTATTTAGGTTACGATCCCTTGCTGTCGTTTCTTATTGCTGACTCCTCCTACTTATATTTACTTTTGAATATTTGAAATCGTCTCATCTATTTCTAACGCAACCATTTTCTGTCGCTCTTGATTCACTTCTACCTACGTCTCCGCGCGCTATGTCTACAATGCCAAGGCCTGTTTCATTATCGTCCATTCTTGCGTGTCTTTGTGTATGTTTTCCGGTAACAATTTGAGTTCGACAGTTTATAATTATTAAATATTAATTGCCCTTTAATTATTACAATATATATTTGTGTGTTAAGCATTTAGATGATTCTAAATGCGTGGGTCTCCTACATTGACCACTCTTCTATGTGCAAATACCTTTAACCTAAATGCAAAGGTTGAAATAAAAATGAAAAATCGTTCTGTATTTCCACTCACAACAAATAAAAAATGAATAAGTGTATCTGTTTGGGTACATATTTTATTCATAGGCGAAAGATCTGTAGGTATTTCCTGTTTCTTTGACACTGCTTAAATTCATGGAAATTAATGCGTGATGCATTTAAGATAAGATAGTTCATGAATTTAACGGTGGGAAAATGGAAATAAAACCGAAATCTGCTATACTTATTTTTATGCTTCGTATAATCCGATTTAAGTGTAGGATGTGTAACAATAAACTGACATTTGGAATAGATACAAGTCTTTAATACTGTGTTCTATAATTATAGTAACATATATACCTTTAATTAGATTCCTGCTGCAATTAAGAATTATATAAATTAGTTAATAAATATTTATAAATGAATAACTATAATACTTCAGCACGGTAGGACTGATTAAAGAAGTCAACTTCTACATTTTCATCTTATGTAGTGTATGAGACGTGCAGTAAAGATTATAGCCATTTTATATGATTGGAGGTCTACAAAGGCATTTTTAGTGGGATGATTATCATTAATATTGTTGCTTTGTTACAGCACAAAGTGCGTTCCTCAACCATTGTGATTAGAAATGATGCTGGATACATTGATTAGATACGTCGTCATGTAAATTGAGATGTTGCTTCATAATTTATTTTTCTCATTAGGTTTTCTTGTCATCTGCAGATACTTCAACAGAGGTATTCAAATGTCGGCCGATAAAATTACAATGAAAGCAGTACAAAACTAAATGCTGCCTTTTAATAAGCTGTAGTTCGCCGTACTGTCACAACAGTTTAGCATCAACAGTCGATAACGGACAGTGGTGGCTCGTGTGTTTTTTAAGTTATGTGTTACATCTCCACAACACACCATTTTTGACGTGGATAACTATTTTAAGTAATAAAACTATATCAGTGATGGTTTTACCAATACTCTGACCCGACACGTAATATGCTACATTTCTAATTCTGTCTACATACTTTCCAATACTGTCTAATTTTAAAAAACTGAATCATTAGCACCAATAGTGATACGCATTTCTAACTCGAAAGTATTTTCCTCGGTACATATTTTAAATAAAACTAATTTTTGGAATGAACCACTGAGCAGGGTCGTGCGGTAAAATTTCGCACTATGATGTCTTTTAAATTTTGTTTTCTTTAAAATAATCTTTGACTGTGATTTTTTCAAAATTACCCATAATGTATTAATTTTATTTTTGTTTTGAAAATATAAACTACTTTAAAATAAGATTGGCAATTACGGAATATTTCAAATTTATTTTGATTTCTTTGATTACACATGCCGCTTCTCTAGGGAAACATCAATTTATATGCCCTAAACAGAGAAAATTATTTGTACAGTAGAATTCGCTCTCAACTCCGCATTGAAAAACATCGCCTAAGCCTTGTTGAATCAAGCATTCATTTCCGGGCTAAATCTATAAATAATCTTCTAGTCGAAATAAAAGCTTTAACTATACAAAATTTATTTATAAACAGTTGTAAATCTTAGTTAATGAATGGAGCATATTACTCGCCGAAAGAGTTCGTAGATTGGAAGGACAGATTGTATCCTCTTTAATAAAAAAAAACTTTGCTGGTATCCAATCAGGATCTGCTATTATTTTACAATTATAATATTGTGGAATTTAACTGCCAACTTATTTTCTATTTCATGTTGGACGGGAATCGAAGTAAGACTTGATGCTGGAAACTCCAACGAATGAAAATTGAAGATTAATATAGTTATTTCTTTAATCACTGTCATATTAGTATATTTAACGTTGCTTTATATTATATAATATTTTGTAAAGTACAATGTTTGTATTTTGAAGTTTGTAATTGTAATATTTTATTATTTTCTTGTAACCTTATATTACGACGTATCCTATTTCATCGACCGAGGACTAATGGAATGTATAATAAATCTAAAATCTGAGCACTGATCTAGAGAAATACTCAATTCCACACCTACTAACCCAAGCAGCAGAAGAGCTTCCTTCGGGTTGTCTTGAAGAAAATAGTTTGCTGGTAGCCCATCAAGTTATGCTATTATTTTACGAATATAATCTTGTAGAATTTAACTGCCGACTTATTTTCTTTTTCTTGTTCGACGGGAATCGAAGTAATGTTTGCTGTTGGAAACTCCGTCGAATGAAAATTGAAGATTAGTCTAGTTATCATTTGCTATCAAATATCCTTCAGTGCTCAAGCCCCGGTAATTGTAATTTCCTTTTCAAATTGGTTCTTAGTTTTGAATCGTTTGTCAAATCATAAGTCCGGGACGATATACGTCATTTTTCGATTCGATATATTTGATAACCTCTCTGGAGACATTAACGCATAATGCGCTAATCTTCAACTAAGGAAAGAAAAAAAACAAGGGTGACGTGGTGGCGAGGCACCCTACCATGGACACACTTCCGTGTTCTTCCTTGGCTCCTGCCAGCCCCAGACGAGTCCTCGTTGGTCACGCTTCCACTGCGCAATTCAACTCAACAGCGAACACCGCGTAAAGAAAAGGGTACCGCTCCATACTCACCTTCAATTTACAATATTTTCAATTATCCAATTTACAATCATTACAAGTATTCAAACTGCAATAATTAGGATTAGATATAACACAAGTTTGATTCATGAAATCTCTAACAGCATTTATGCAGACCAGTATGTTTATATCAACTGTTCAAAAACTGTCTTCGATCACTCACACCTTATAAATATGCATGTCTCTCACAGCCAAACTTTACAATAAGAATTGGTGACGTCATATAGTATCGTCCGCCGGAAACAGCACTGCCACGTGCGTCGGAAGGAAGCACCTCGCCCAACGTGTCGAATCGAAGACTTCAGACTCGGGGTTTCAAGGAAAAGGAAATGTTTTCATGCAGAAGAAACAGTAAAAGTAAATATTAAGGGCATGGCCAATGGAAAATATGCGGGCTCGAGTCCGAACATTCCTTCAAGGAATTGGTTCAGTCTACCGAAGAGAGCCGACTGTCAAGGCCCTGAAAAACCTGACCACGTCAGCAGCTAAATCTGCATATAATTAAATTTCAGACTAACACACAAAACATATGCAGTGGACAAAAATAACACGTAGACTGTAGAATCGAGAGCTGAGAAAGCACCAGAACTAGACTAAGGCTAAAAAAAAGAGTCAAACAGACCTATCTGCACAGCCAATTATTTTTCCCTACAATTAAACCAACATTGCTTCATCACAATACTTCTAAAGTTGCACCACATGAGCACGCCGCTTAGGGTTGATCACGTAAAATTACAAAGTCCTCAACCTTGAATGAGAGGGCCACCATCCTATAAGTAAACCGCCGTACCATCCGAGAATAAGAAATGGACAAATAGTCTTTTCCAAATCTGATTAATATCACGCTTAGTTGGTTAATTAGGTATCAAAATCCCACATATTCGACTATGTATTATTTGGCCAATAACCGAACATTATTTCCAAAGAATTCACAGGGGTACTTTCATGTCATGTCTAGCGATATTAAATGCGAAGGAGCGGGGAGCGAGATGAGACTCCCAGCTCCTATGACCGGAATTATGGAAGCTGATAAGAGAACATTTAAAGGTTGCCATTGACTCGCTCGGCCTGATTACTTCTCGGCGTGTGCGGTGTAGAGCTCACATGTTTTATACCTTAAGAAAATCAAGAGGCGAGAAGTAAACTGAAGACCGTTGTCGGAGACAACGGATGATGGTGAAAATTTGATGCACTTGCTCCTGGGGAATATGCCTAATCAGAGTGGGTTCAACGTAGAAAAGCTCATGTTACTCAGCATGAACATCAGTAGTATTTTTCCCAACGCCACTGATCGAAATACTGAGTCTTATTAGTCTAATGAAAATCTATCCCCAGTATACATGAAAAAATATATTGTTACAAAATAACTAAACGGAATAGGGAACCTGAATCTAAAATCCGATGAGTTGGTAGCTGTGCATAAGACCCCTCCGTCAATATTAGATGAATTACAATAATCATGTATTTGTCGTCAATTCTGACACTGAGGATACCGTATCGAAAAGAACAGACACCTCAGCCAAAATAATAGGGATAACCAACGGGAGGTCGTGCCTTATTTAAAGAGACGGAACAAAGAATTTTCAGGTTGGTTTCGCGTACGGGAGCTGAATCTTGTTGGCGCTTAAAGCATCGATACACCAGATGACCAGTACGATTACAATACGAAAGGCCTTTGCGTTCTCGAAATAACATTGAATAATGCAGTAAAGCCTGCACTTAAACTTAAATAAATTTAGATTCTGGATTACTTATCCAGTCATTAAACTGCTACATAGAGAAAACCTCTCGATTGTTCTTCCAACTTTTAATTCAACAAACACAATAATAAGTTTACTAAATATTGTCACGTATCTCGCACAATGTCAACCAAGATAAACTCCCCTCGCAAAGTCACAGATACTCCCCTTCTCTTTTCTCTGGTAGCAAGGATTTTCATACATTATGTACATCAACGAAATCAAAAACTCCGTCAGAAAAAATTAATTCGCGACATATGCTGTTGACGCAAATCATCACAAACTAATATTATAAAAGTATATTAACTTTAAAATTTTACTATAATAAGGTCAACTCCACCCGAAGAACGAGTGACGCGCCAATTCTCAAACACGACAGAACAGTTGATTATTACACTGGAAACAATTGAGTAGCATCTCGCAAATCTTATTAAAAAATTTCAGAAAACAAATTATCTTTGAAAGTTACTCCATGGAAAGAACGTAACCCATCAAATAATTTGAAAAGAGGAGAAGGCAATTTAATTTTACTAAAGGGCAAGAAATCATGAGAACATTGTCCCTGCACAGATTTGCTAACACAGGTTGTCTGCTGTACACACTCGGCGAGGCCTCACCAAGGTTGTGTGACGTCACAACAGGAAGACCTATGCGTTACTCCCTCAGACATAGCATTTTACCTTACTTCAAACTAAGTACAGTCGGCGTTGCCTTACCTCGCCTCTTTTCTGAGAGGTATCGAGTCGTATTGTGAAAAAAAAAAATCTATATAAAATAACAATTCTATGTTTTGACTTGAAACAAATATTCAACCTTTCTATTCATTACATTGTCAAAATATTGCTTTGTGCTTCTGTAATGATTTATTTTGCATAAATATTGTAAATTGATATATTTTTCATCTCTTTGGCGTTCTGTAGCGATGACTGTATTGTCACTGGAGGTTGTTTCCTGATCAGCTGCAAGAGAGAATACTTGAGCGTTTTGTTTGTTTATTTGAGAGGATTAATTAAAGGTGATGTAAAGAAAAATTCTGCCATTTATTATGCTGTATTTTCACCTCATATTGTACAAAAATTTATATCGTTTTCACTGAGGAGCCCATGTAAAAGACCCCCCCAAGATTCTATTTATAAATATATAAAAATCAATTACAAAATATATACACATATATCAGATACTGTGCAGATTCAGATTATGCAAGGGTATTTGAAGGAGCAAAAAGCTCTTTTGAACAACTCTTCATAAGAAACAGCAGTAAAAGACATAGCTGTCTTCTTGGGGCTGCTCCAACCCTATATCTATCGTACAGGCTGCAATAAAGAGCATTAAGAGGCTATTAAAATTACTGTTGGAAAGTAAAACTAATTTGACCATAGTCCACTACATTGCTTTCAACATTACTTTCTGAGTAGAATATTTGTTTTATACTGAAAGTTAAAACAAAAATGACCAACTTCAATGACAAATAAAACAGAAGATGAAAAAATCTCTTTACTTAAAATGGAGTGTTTAATGCTGTTAAGAAAATAATTCACAAATATTGACACAAAAAGTAACAAAACTAATTTTTTTATATAAACTAAGCTTTGGATAACCACATTTGAAAATTAAGAAATTTCAGACTTACATTAATATTGCAATCAGATTACCAATTCTTAAGTTTTAACTTGGCAAAGGGCATGTTATGCTCTGAAAGAATAAGAAACATAAATCTACATGATAACACACAGCCAGTATTATATTAATAAACAAATATAATTTTTTTTATAATTTTAAAACTTTAGAACTCAAGAAGCGATTCAATGTACAGTATATGTTGAAATAAGATTTGGGAACAAGATAATTAATTAGAGAGGGAGAACATGAACTATAAGCACAGCTTCGCCATTCAGAACAAGAGTAAGTTCTTCAAAGGTTTCAGAAGAATTAGACTCCTTTCCCCAGACAGTACATGGTATGTGTCTTCTTCATGAGAAAAGAGGCTAACACCCCTAAAAATTTGAAGAACTTCCTCGAGTCTTGAATGGAAACACCAAACTTTGATTTTACGTAAGCCACCAATCTTTTGAACTTACCTTTCCCTACTTATTGATTAAATTATTCAGTCTGTTACAAAACTTCACCAACAAACTGATAAGGATAATTTTTAGATGAAGAACATGTATTCCCAAACTTGTCATTTATGAGTTATGTGCAAGTAAAGATGTTTGCCCATAAGGGTCGGAATTGAATACAAACAATTTTACACAAATAACATTTTATTGAAAAAGGAATGTTCTCACAATAAGTGTTCAAACATTCGGCTCTTTGCGTCATTACATGTTTGATATTGCCGCAGCAACAATTGGCCAACACAACCGAGCATGGCAGTATTGTGTTTGATGACATTAAATGCAGCATTAATGCAGTCAATCAGTTGAGCTTCAGTGGCCATTGAAATTATGTAAACCATAATGTTCACATGCCCCCAAAACAAAAATATCCAGGGTTGTTAAATCAGACGAAAGCAGTGGACATGCAACAGGTCATCGTTGTCCAATCAAATAAATCCCCATAATCAGTGGTCAGTTGTGCTCTTATGTCGACACTGAAGTGTACTGGAGTTTCATCATGCTAGAAATAAAGATTGCTCTCCACAGCAAGTGGTACACTGTACAGCAGGTCCAGAAGTGAGGTGTGCAGTAATTGTAGATAAGCTACCTCAGTTAACCTTCATGACAGAATTACAGGTCACAGCAGATGACTCCCATCAATTCCAGCCCAAATATCGTCACAAAACTTGTGCTAGTGATTGCAAACAACAATTTCATGTGTTTTGTAATCCTAGATGTGACTATTACTACTGTTGCACTATCTATCATGTATAAAATAATTCTCATCTGAGAATAACACCTGTGTGGGGGAAGGCAGCATCATTGACACTGATGATATAGAAGTAATGTACAAAGTTTGTACGAGGTACAAAATCTTGTAGTCTAATTGCCTGCACCTTCTGAAGGTGGTATGCAAATAGATTGTACTCCTGCAACACCCTTGTTAGTAACTCACTCAACGACATTGTCCTCAAAATCAGATATCCTCACAAAACACTTCCTAACGCCACAGACCAAGGATGGACACTGACCTCTTCTACAAGGTGTGTACGTCCAAGGTTAGATTCTGCGAAGGGCGTATGGTGTGGGTGACTCCTGTTAGGGTAGGCAAATGGATAACAGACATCTGAGGTGGCATCTGGGAAGCTGCACCCTAGGATAGAGTCCAAATCGTAGACCCTAGTGAATGACAACACGTCACCTAACCATAAAACTGGTTGTAGTGCTTCTAATCTCAAGTATGTGGATAACAGTCTCATTGCTTCGAATAGTCAGGTGTGGGAGATGTATGTGAGAGCAGCATCAAACTGTTACTATTCTCAGTTAAGGTAGGAGTCCCAAAAACAATAGTTCTTTACAGAGTCTCCAAAAATTTGAAGAACAACCTTCAGTTTCTTATGGCAACACCACACTTCACTTTCAGGTAAGCCACAAACTATCTCTCTTTCCTTTCCATACCAATATTGCAATTATTTTTGACAATTTCATATTCTTACTTATATCACACACACAAATATATATATTGTTGCTGATAAATTCACCACTGTGCATCTGTCAGGTGTGAGGTTTACAGCTATTGCCTGTTAGACATAGTAATAGGTAATCTATTCATTTGCATTATTTGTCTCCATATTAATTATTTTGACAATATTACAAAAAGAAATAATAAACTTTAATTAAAATTAGTACCATGAGTAGTTAAGAGAGAAATTGTTATTTTCTGTTACTGGGTAACTATTTATTGAAAAAAGGATATTTTTAACAATATGCTGCATGTAATTACTCACCATTCCACAATTGGGACAGTTGCCACTGATACTATCAAAACTTTGATCATGATTTGGAAGACTTTGTAAATACTATCAACAAAAAGTAAAAATGATTAATTTGTAAATTACATTGTTGTAACTGGTATTTAAAAATTGAAAATATATAATGACAAAGAAGTCAGTTAAGAATTAATTATAAACAAAAATTACTTGCACATGGGTATATTAAAAATACCTTCTAAAACACACCTGATGAGGTTCACTGAAATAAAATAACTTTTGTTAATTGGACAATCATCATCTGAATATCATATTGCCACATGTCTGATGAAACAGAAATTGAAATCTTTAATGGATTTAATTGCAAGCCTCATGTTTTTGGAGAGGTACATAATATTCCAGTGAATGGCAAAAATTAGGATTGCCACCACATGGACACATTTTGATTTTGTTGATTGAAAAAGTCACAGACATATTTGAATTTATCATAAATCATGTGGTTTACTCAACTATTCACCATGAAAATCTGATAGGAAATGCACAAAATGGTACCCCAAGGGGTTTACTTGCTGAGACTATCACGGGCAATGAATAGAAGTCCACTCTATCAACAGCAATCAACTGAAGTTGGCAGCAAATCCATAACTTTATAAGAACAAAACAATTATGTTGAAATCGAGAATATATAATGGACAGAAAATGCATGTTCACCACCGTTAACATTTTTCTCATTATGTGGGGATGCATATTTGCACAGGTGGTACTTTACTTTGAAGTGTCAAAACACTTTACATGGAATGTATTTGTGAAAAAAAAATTCAACATCACAAATAAGGAAAAGAAGTTAAAGGGCATTGCAATTTATATTGGACTGACATGTTAGGCCATCTGTACACTGTTCACCCTTACAATGCAGAATGCTTTTACTTGCAATTACTATTAATCAACGTATATGGACCAAGATTCTTCCAAGAACTGAGTACAGGAAATGGTTGAGCATGTGGGACTTAACTAAAAGGTTGGCAAAAATTAAATCTTCTTGAAAATGATGCACATTGGGACACTTCACTTGCTGATGCAACAAATATGGCTCAACCACAGAAAATGAACATATTATTTGCAGTTATATTGATAACATGCTACATTCACTTCACATAAAACATGTATAATGGGGCATTGGTTTTGCTTTACAACATGTTTGGCAATTCACTAACAAACCACTGGTACAACTGGGAATGGCTGCACTGAATCAATCTGCAAATAACCTATTCAATTATGATTTGCAATGAGAATCAAACTTTATTGTCAACAAATTGGAATCTTCCGAAATTGGTTCCAGAACAACACATAGTGTAGCACATAATTATGCATGCTATTACAGGCCAAATCAATTAATTGTATTTCCTAGATATGCCCAGATACACAGGTAAAACTTTACTCATTTCACTTACTTTGGCTACCAAATGATCACGAAAAAATATTGCATTGGCAATTGCAGCATTTGAAATTGTGGCAATTCTTTTCCATGGTTACCAAACAGTGCATTCAGCACTATAATTGCCATGTAATAAGCAAATCACTGAGACACCAACAAGCAATATCAACAAAAAGTCTGGAATGTGTAAACTAAACCAATGAATTTGTCATTTTAATTCAGGCTAATTGTTGGGTCATGGTATACTAATAAGCCAGGACTCTATCCTTCCATATTAACCTAAAATAAACTACAAACCCAATGGATACAACTGTGTCTTGAACATTGCATAAATGTTAACATACTACTTTATTTAAATGTATTAAAATAAGCAAAATTATCACAACTAAAGAATCTGAAAATGACTAAAACTATGTGTGATTATAAAAATAAGAGAGCTCAGAGAAGTAGCCTTAAACAAGATTCCAAATTTTCACAGAGTTTTACGATTATGGACAGAGTTTGTATAAATATAGTACAAACATATTATTATTCAATCAATACCTGGAAAAGGCAGCTACAATGGAATATACTTCCACACTTTTCTTCCTCACAGACTTCTGATGGCAGCTCATTTACCAATCGAAGACAAAAACAAATACAACATTCTCCAGGGTTTATTAATAATTTGTCATTTTCAGATGCAATAGGGCGAGAACAAAACCCATCAAGTCCCAATGCTAGTTGAAGATTCTCCAAAAGACATCTTTCCATATCCCAAGCCTAGATGCAAAACATTACTAAATTTGTTGAACCACACTTAAGAAGTTTATATCAAATTTTTAAATTGAATTTGTTCATAAGATATATTTACCAGCTTATTAACAGAATTCTTTGCAATGCAAAAAAATTATGTAATAGCAGTAAATTTCAGTTCTTGTTTGTACTCTCTTCAGGCTGTGGTCCCAATGAAAGACTTAACAACTTAGACAAACCTTTCTAACAGACCACAACCTGAATAGGATACAAATATGTACTGAGACATAGCTCTCTTATAAATATAAAAAAATTATTAATACAGATATATATCAAATATGTTAATAGGTCAGTAAATACACCTCCTCATTAAAAACAATGGTAAAATAACATATTTAAATTTGTTCACACTTACATTTGTGCACATACTCAGTGTAGACTCTAAGATAACCTGGGAAGAGAAACTAACTTTCTCACACTGGTGGAGAAAAAGAGTTTGAAGGTATAATGTTAGTCTTAGCGTGAGGCAAATATGGGTGGCCAGGAACCGTGGATGCAAAATTCCTCTAATTTTCAGAACTTATAAATATGTGAGCAGGAGAATATGGGACCATCAATACAAGTTTGGTTAAGCAATTTTGATTGAGAGGAAAAGATGTCCAGATTTCAGTGTTGATTGCTGCATAGCCAAGTGCAATGGGCTCCTCATAGAGAGATGTTCTGTGGTTCATCCCGCCAGATCCAGCATTGATGCCTCCCTGCCCCAATGCATTTCAGTTGCAGTTACCATTTACTCCACAGTCCATAAGTTAAAATCATTTTACCTCAGATAGCCAAGATCAAAAAATGCCATAGTAATCTTTTATTTATTTCTTAGCTGGGTGCCCGGCGTTGCCCGGGTTGTCATATATGCATAACCCCCAATTTGACTCCAATCTCGTTTGCTTCTGGTTTTTTTTATGTAGCGTACCTCAACCCCTATCCCAAAATGTGCTCACCTCCCATGCTGAAACAGATTGAACTCAATTGAAAATGTTTCATTCAACAAATATATCAGTTGATTTAACATGTGCGAAAATTTATTCCCTGCCACAAGGAATTTACCAAACATATTCTAGCACTGGACTTCCTCTTCAATTCTTACCCCACATACTTCTCTCTAATACTTATAAAATGAGCCCATTATGCTTCAAAATGTATCCTATTAGTCTACCCCTTATTTTAGTCAGTCTCCTCCATAATGTTGAGAGATGCCAACCAATTCTATTCAAGATTTCCTGATTTCTGTCTCAATCTACCCATCTGACTTTTTACCATTCCTCTGCAGAACTACATTTCAAAGGCTTCTCTATTTTTGCACTGCTGATTGTCCAAGTTTCACTCTCATACAACTCCATATCCAGACTAACACTTTTAGAAAGCATTTGAACTTATGCTAGATGTTACAAATTTCTTTTTTGTGAAAACTTTTCCTTGCTTGTTCAATCTGACCTTTCATATCTGCTTTGCTTATAATCATCAGTGGTTATTCTACAGCCCAAATGGTAAAATTCATCTACTTCTGTGAATGAATTATTTCCTAATCTGATATCCTTTGCGTCACTACTCTTGTTTTGACTACACTCCATTATTTTACTTTTGTTTCTCTTCATGCTCATATTTTACTCGGTACATTCTCATCTTTTTCTATTATGAACGGGACAAGTGTTTCTCCAACCCACCTGTTATCCTTTGCTTCTTTATCTAGAATTGGTTTCCCATTTGAGATCCTGTAGTGCATGCAATTGTTTTTCCTTCCTCTGAAGGATACCTGGATTTTCCTATAGGCAGAATATATTTTCCCTTAAATCGTTTACAGCTTTGCATTTTTCTTTAAACCATTCCACCTTGGCTGTTTTGCTCTTCCTACCTATCTCAAATTGTACTCTATCCATAGTTGTAACATTTCCACAGTTTGATAAAGATGTCAAAATGTTATGGAAATCAATATTTTTCATTCATTAAATTGTCTTAACCTGTATTTATAGCCAATTTTTATCTCATTAATTATTAAATGAAAATATTAATACTTCACACCCCGATTCAAAAACGCAGTGGCCGACAAAACTTGAAGGAGTAAAAGTTGTACATCTAGTAATAGATATTGAGAGATTGTTTTTACGGGTCATAGTAGCCAAAACAGGACATCTGTCACCAACAACCCCAACACCCGCACTAAATTCCTGAGCTCATTGCATACTACATTTCACTGATTTTTTCCATATTTAATAGTAACATAAATCCACCTTTATTAATTTTATATTTAGCATTACTAACCTTGAACACCGACCACAAGCTTAGTAGAAAGAGATGTCACAGCAATTTCATTAACTAATTTATTAAGTAGCCATGTTAAATTAGGATAATGTTTAATTAAATGTTTTATTCAATCAGTAACCCCAAACCCCCTAGCTTTAATTTAATTTTTTACAAAAGGTGAACAATCTACTTTAATGGTAGATTAATGGGAAGAACAAAGACAGTTTCTTGTCAGTGGGGCGGGAAACACTCCTTGAAGGAGGGTGAATCAGTAATTATATAAAGCATAGGGATAAAGAAGACAACTAAGACATCACTTCTTCAAAGACCCAGCAGGTATCTTCAGGGCATGTGCTCCTATACTTTATTCAATGATGGCATCCTTTAGGATAATTAGGTATGAGACTAACACTCATCCATTTACATCTGGGGAGTGCTGAGGGGTACATACTCAGAAAAGAATGCAATAGTTAGAAAGTGTTTGACTGCATGCCAAGCTGGCCAGCCATAGTTCTATTGCCTGTCCATTGAGTGTGTTTATTCCCATACACTATCCACATAATAGCAGTGCTGTATCATAGTAATTAATTGTTACTGCAAGTGATTATTGAATTATATAAATTCATGAAGTTACATGTGTGAGTAATTACAATTTTTGTGTATGTGCTACATGAATAGTACACAAAACACATTTATTTTGGACATTTGCAAATCATACTGCAATTTTTATTTTCTATGTAATAATAAATGAGCATTAATAAAACTTACTTGTAAATTCAAAACCATTTTATCCTTGAAATGAGTTATCATTTTCTCAGGACCAAAGAACTTTATGTCAGGTCTTGCATTGGGATTCCATGGATCAACATGAATCTGCATAGATGTATTGTCAGCTTAAATAATAAATACAGTTATAGTTAGCACCTGATATATACTTAAAAAAGAAATTGTTTATACTAGGTTTCATAAATAAAACTAGACTATAATAAATCAGATATTGTAAATGCATACAAAACATTACTCTCAAAAACATTACTTGAGCAAAAATGTAAACTGCAATAGCACAAAATACCAATTTATTTTTTGAAGAATTAAAATTTTGCAGATAGAAATTTAAGTGTAAAAAAGTTTCTTTTAATTTAATATGTGTTGTTAAATTCCACTACTGTGGACCCTAGAATTACAAAATTAATTTGTTCCTGGGCTATGATTTTAACCTGAATCTATTCCAGAACATTCATTTACAGCAAACTTCTGTTGATAGGATCGAGACACCAATTCATATGGTTTTTCATCATCGAATACTATTCCTATTGTTGAACATGCCGTCTCTTGAAAACATGGCCTTGTCTGTAAACAACACAAAAGTAGGAAAATTGGGGTTTTCTGTGCATTTCTGTAGGAAAACATTTGCAAACGCCTCTTAATCAGGAAGTCTATTGGTTGCAATGATTGTACCCTCTGCAGATGATACAGGTGCAATTGCCATTCAAGTATCTTTCAAAACAGTTGATTGACTTGTGTTCAGAACTCGTGCAACGTGCGAGTACTCTGAAAGCTTATCTACAAATGTTATAAATCTTATCAGGAATGAAATTCAAATATCAGTATGATTACTATAAACAATAAATTTTTGCTATTAGTCAACCCAACATTCAAACAAGTAAAGTCAAAATTAGTGCATTATGATAAAATTCTGAACTAATTATACATACCTATAATAATTCTTCTAGTTGTGTCACATTTAGAAGGATTCTCGGGGTCAATGATCCAACAGATTTTATCAATGTCTTCTATACATAACCAAAAGTTCTGTAATCTTTGAACTTGTTGACAGAATGTTTGATATAAGACTGCTACTGAAGTGTTCTGAAATTAAATCATAACTAAAAATAAACACAAATGTTAAATTATACAAAGACAAACATAAAATTGTGCATGTAGACAAAGAAGGTAAAAAGAAAAGTGTATGGTTAAAGAAAGGGAATTGTTACAGAATATTGAAACCAGGACTTTGCCCGGACCGTAGCATGTGTTGGAAGGAGAGTTCCCAAAGATGGACTTAATCTTCTGATGAATCAGGAAGGGTAAGGCTTTTAGGAGGGTCAGTGTGAGTGAGACACTGGCTGTAATTGTTAGTGGTGTGGCTCTGAGTGTGAGCAGCTGTATTTTAGACCGTTTGAGAGTGCTCTGTTTGTTACCACTTCATTAAGATGAGGTCTTTTTTTTGCCAGTGTAGAAAGCAGGCAGAGTCTACAGTTAATCTAGTAAATTATGTGGGAGGTGAGGTAAGTAATGTTTCCTTTGATTTTGTTAGGGATTCTGAAGGATTTATTAGATTGAAGGATAGGGTAGACATAACACCCGTTACTAACACACAGCTTGCAACCTGGCTAAGGTGGGGTAGTGTGAGGGCTGATTTACAAGAGTGGATGAGGATATATCAATGGTAATTTTGGAAAAATGAAAATGTTAATTTTTGGATTTGTACAGACTGTAATTTTATTACGATTTCCAATGTAATAGATACACTTTTCACATGCAGATTTTATTGGTCTACTAGATTAGTAGTGAATTTAGGATGTGTCATGTGCAATGCAGCAAGTATGTACCAACTGACAAGGAGCAACTTCATCATCAACTGAATACGATTGTATTTGGTATATTTAGTTTCTTGTCCTAAATCTCTGTCAGCTACTTTTATATTATATTAATTTGATTGTCATTTCAGGTTACATGCCTACCAACAGTCCATTAAAGAAAACATCAACTACCAGGGGGGGGGGAGCAAATGTTTTTATATAGGGGTCAGATTGGAAAAATATAAAGCTTATTCCAAATGTGAAAAATATCAGAAGAATAGAAGTGTAAACAATCAAAATTCAAAAAAACAAATCTCACTATATTAAAGTAATCCAAAACATAAATTGTATAGTTGGAAAAGATAAATGTAAAGGTTTTTAAAAGTTCCAATTTCATTAACATATCAAGATGTCAACAGCAGAAGTGTAGATGTGAAAATATTCTTAAATATTAAACATAGTTAACAAGTCAAATATTAATTTGATGTCCCCATCTCCCAAACTTGGTTTATTACAACTACATCTGCTACAACATTTGAAAATTTCAGTCTTTCAGAATCAGCAATTTGCATTTCATTTCCTTGAAAAATCCACACCATCTGTCCACTACTCAGCTAAATCACTTCACCTAATAAATCTTATCTCAGATTTTAATGGACTTCAGAACAAACATTCCTGTCACATTTACTATTGGAACTTCTACATGTGATTCTCTCAATTGCCCTACTTCTGCAGTTAGATACTGGTCAAAGGTCAGCCATACTCTCCATGTAGTTTTCTAATCTTTTCCAGAATTTTCATCAGTAAAAAATGAATATCTTCCTTGGGCATACAGCTGAAATTTTTAAAGAGACCTTCACCAATAACTTACCTAATTTCATTGAGAAGAAAATTAAAAATTTATAACCAATAGGTTTATGTTCTTTATTTCTGCCCATGCATCCTCAACCAAACTTAAATAATATAATATAATACATTTGCAACAGATTGCACCAATTTCTGACATGTGTACACTAAAAAACATCTTCCAAAGTCCACAAATCTGGGGTGGGTCCCAAGCCACCCAATTGTCACTGGTTACAACTCCCCCACTGAAAGGACTTCTGCTAGGGTGAATGAATCTTATCCAAAACTGTATTTCTCATACAAGTACGAACATAAAAATTGAGTATATAACCATAAAACAATGCTAAATAGTAAATAGTAAAACTGAAACTGCATTGTTTTTATATCTTTTAAATTTAAAACACGAAATAAATTATCGAAGCTATAAGTGTCCATATATTTTTGAAAATAATAATTGCATGAATTCTATAAATGAAGGTCCATAAATAGCAAACCATTATGCAGAAGTTGTAATAGTCAGAACATTGAAAAACATAGTACAGTAATTAGATAAAAAAAAGTGACATCACATTAAAAATCAAAATAATGAATATTTCTTATTGTTTTCTATCAGAAGTAAATTTTTTCATTTTAAAATTCAAAATACACTGTATATCAAAATTTTGACTCCTTTGGCCTAGTGCACACTTGCATACAAAGTCGAGTGATTGTATATAGACATGTATACAGACAATGTATATAGACAGTCTAGAGACTTTATTGCATGCACACGCTTGAATGCCTTGTTAGTTGCTAAATATGGTTGAGCTTGTTAAGATCGCTTCTTGTGCTGCTCTTATCATGGGCAATGAAAATAAGAGAAAGAAAAATGTTGGAGACACCAAATTTTTGCAGAGGGATCTCATTTCAGTTGCAATTTACTCTCAACACTGAAATTAGAAGACAGCATGGGTTTCTGAAACTTCACCCACTTGACCTCAAGAGTCATCAAAACTTTGCTCCTGCTTTTAGGCAGGAAGATACAGAAAAAAAGAGATGTATAGGAAACATATTTGATATTGACAGTGACACTGTGTTTTCTGGCAAGTGGAGAATCATTTACAAGCCTAATGTAAAACTTTTTGATATCGAAGCAAGCTATATCACAGAAGTGTGTGAAGCCATTATACAATCTTTGAAAAAGTTTGTGACGGTATGTGTAAATAATTATAAACTAATTATAGATAAACAATCAGATATATTTATGCATTAGGATATAATTAGAGGACAGAAAACATTGACTTACCTTAAATTAATAGTATGAAAATGTGAATTTCCAGTCGATGCCTACTATAAATTTAAGGTAAGTCAATGACTGTTTTCTGTCTCTCTTTCCTATTCAATTTATTATAGACATGCATGTATGTAGGAAAATGTGATGATGTCAAATTAAATAACACATTTAGATAAGAAAGATAGACAGAGAAGTCGAGGTACCCAAAATCATAGCTGGTCCATTCGAACTGAAGAAATTAATTCAATTATTCAATGGCCTGAGCCCCCTTCTTCATGAATTCGTGCCCAACCAGCATGTAGTTAACACATTCCTTCCTGACAAAAGGGCTCATAGACCTTGAAACTTCTAATTATTTTCCTCAGTCCAAATAGACCAACTATTGATTTCCAATAAGTCAATTTCGCTGTACCTCTTTCCTATCTAAATGTGTTATAATTGTGATATTGGTATGGAAAGGAAAGAGAGATAGCTTGTGGCTTACCTGAAAGCTATCTCTCTTTCCTTTCCATACCAATATTGAAACTATTTTTGAATTTAACCTCATTATTGTGTTATACTAACTTAGCATGGTTTAGTGAATACAGTTTCTAAGTTAAAGGGTGTTTTGAATGATTTAAAATTCTTTATATACCTTGATATTAAATTTAAAAACTGTAATGCGTTTAAATGTTTGTTCTAATTTTGACAATGTTATAGGTATATATTGAGGGGGAAAAATATGTATGAAAACGTTTGACAGGCGTATATACAGATATGTATCTAAAGGGATAAAACATATGGACACAAAATTTAAATACAATAATTAAATTTAATGTTTTCCTGGTGGTTATAAAGCTGGAATTGTCCTCTTATTTACAATTGAGTGACATTGACTAAGCATGATGATTCATTGATTAGCAATTAACAGAAATTGAGATCTACTAGGTGATGCCTAGAAGAAGTCGACAGTGCTAGCAGATGAAAGATTGTGCTTAGTCAACGCCACCAAGTTGGAAATCTGAGAACAATTCGGGTAAAAAGTAACTTGACAATTTAAATGTGTGTATTGAATTATTTGCTGATCTTAGAGAGGTTCGATAAAAAATTGTTTCATAATTATATTGTATAAATTAATTAAGTAATTAAAAGTGTTATTAATTTAATGTTTCACAATACAGATGCTGATGGCAATATCTGAAAGCAACTACTAAATTACAAATTAATAAAGGCCTTATTGAAATTTAATTAATTTTTATTATCTTGTTGACCGATAAAAAACCATGGGTGTAAAATAAATAAATAAAAAATGTCTGTTTTAAAATTAATATTGAGATACATAGCCACACATACAGACAAAAAGAGGTGATTATATAAATACCACACAATGTTTCTGAAAACCTTGTTCATTTCTTCAGGTGCTATGAAAAAAAACTAGGAACAAGGTTTCCAGAAATGTTGTGTGGTATTTATATCACCATTTCTTTTGACTAATGACTTTTGTTTCTAATGGGAAAATAAGGCAATACAAAAAATTAAAACAATTAACATATAAAGAACAATACTATGGAAGGGAAAATTAAAAAAGTTACTTTAAAGCAGGAGTGGGCAATCTTTTTCTTGTAGGCCGATTTGAATAATGTGTGGAAGGCCATGGGCCAAAACTAAAACAATTGATAGTAATAGCATTTATTTAAAAAGAGAGGGCAGTGTGTTGGTATCACATATAATAAAATAATAGTGTTACATCTCTAACTAATTAGAAACTTGGGATGGCCTTTCTTTTGCAAGAAGGGCAATATTTGGTCAAAGTGCTGTTATCGATTCATGTAAAGAGCTTTCCAAATTCGTATTGATAATTCTTGATCTGAATTTACTTAGAGAAATTCAGTTTGAAAAAAATTGCTCACAGCAATAAATAGGCCTACTGGTGAAGAGCGACATCATTTTACACATAAAATTAATTAGATTTGGATATTTATCTTTGGAAACATGACTCACATAAAAATCTTGCAGAGATACCTCATGAAACTAGCGCAAAGTGGGAACAATCTTCTGTTATTTTAAAATTTTGGTCAACTGCATGAATAATATGCAACATAGAAATTTAGTGGCGGGCAGGACAAATCTTGCATGAGGGTCGGCTGTGACCCATGGGTTGCCCATCATTGCTCTTAAGTAACCAAGACAAATATTCAACATCACAAATTCATACACAATAATATCGAAAATCCATTGTTATGATTTAGAAGCTTACCTTGCTTTTTATCACAGTAACTGCTGCTGCTGGAAGGTCAGTATGTATTGAGGGTTTACTACTGTTGTTAAATACGAGTGAAAGGTAATGGACACGATTCGCAATATCAACGTACAATAAAGTTGCACGACCATCTTCTGGAATAATACTGTGAACTTTATCCAATTCTATACAAGATATCTCTTTCAAAATGTGATGATAGATATCAGAAGAAATTGATTTTGATGTAATGTTTCTCTGTTTTGAAATTGCCCTTTCCTGCAAAATTTCACAATTAAAATACACAACAAATTACAATTTAATAACATACAGTCTTAATCAAAACAATAATACTTTTGCTTATCAACAAGTATTTTATTCATGTCATTTTTGGTAAAGATTTTATACTCCATTGCTCACATGTTCATAAATATAACACATTTGGATAGGAAAGAAAGGCAGAGAAGTCAACTTATCTGAAATCAATAGTTGGTCAAGTCGAGCTGACCAGTAAAAATATTTCAAATTTTTAAGTGCCTGATTTTGCTGTCTAACGACTGTTGCATCTTAGATTCAAATCGTGCCTGGCCGGCATGCAGTTCAGACCTTCCTTCCTGATGAAGGAGGCACAGGCCCTTGAAAATTTGCAATATTCTGTCACCTCTGAACGACAATTTATTTCAGGTAAGTCAGCATCACTATCTCTCCTTCCTATCTAAATGTGTTATTTAATTTGACCTCACAGCATTTTTGTTAAGTATTTATATAGATAGATCATTTGTACGGAAAGGAAAGAGAGACAGTTTGTGGCTTACCTACATTGAAGCATGATGTTCTTAAAATATTTTGAGGCTCTCAACCTCCTTCTTCAGGAAGGAGTGTTACACCATTCTGTGCACCGGTCGGTTGTGGACTGTGGAATAAAACACTCCCTCCTGAAGAAAGAGGCTAAGAGCCTCCGAAAATTTGAACAAAATACTTCGGCCCTATGTGGTTTCACCATGCTACAATTTCAGGTAAGCAACAAACTATCTCCGTTTCTCAGTCTAATTCTTCAGGACGGAGTGTTACACCATTCCATGCACTGACCACCTGCGGACTGCACGCACGGTGTGATGAATAGTGTAACACTCATTCCTGAAGGAGGCTGAGTCTCCAAAGACAATGTCATATCCTTACTAATATTATTAAAATATTTGTATATATACTCCCCACCTACCTAAGAGTTGCCTTCAGGTGCCCTTCCAACTCCACAATATCCTTGTACCCCCCTTGACACTATGTCACAACCACTGCCACATTGACCACTATAACAATGTTAGAGGATGTTGAGTCCAAGACTCAACTGTAATATATTCTGGGAGGAGAGTTCCCTAAGATTGAGTTCAGCATCCGATGAGTAGCATGGGGGACTTTAAGGTTAATTCCTTTCCCTGTTCTTATTATTTTTAACTTCCTATCATTTTCTTTAATTGTGTGTATGTATTTTTCTGTTATTTTTCCATTTTTGTGACCTTTCCTTGAGAGAGAGAGAGAGACTGAGAGTTGTTGGCTTTGTTTGGTGTCAATTGTTGCTAATAGCTGGTGCACCCTAGTTTGAATTCATCAATTCAGTTTAGACTTTCTCTCCAGACGAAGGGGGCTCAGGCCGCCGAATATTTGTAGTATTTACTCACTGCTGTCAAACTGGACTCACTATAAGTCAGCATCGCTGTCCCTCTTTCCTATCTGAACATGTTATTTAATTTAACCTTCTCAGATTTTTCTTGTGTGTTGTATATGTCCGTATGTATGACAAATCCATATTCTGTCAGCAGAGGAACATGACAAGTTTTCTTTGGACCAAATCCCCCTTCCTCAGGACAGTGTTGCACTGCACATTATATAGATATAACTTACAATAATACTATAGTTAAAAAATTAGTACTTACAAATAGTGAATGAAGATTTTCAAGCAGTGAATATACAGATTCACTTGATTGCAGCACCTAAATAAGAATACATTGTAAATATGCATATAAGGTACTTGTCAGATAATTTATTCAGATAGGAAAGAGATGCAGAAAAATTTTGTTACTTTAGTGTTTAAGTAGATTACATGCAATTTAAAGAATTGAAATATTTGTCCTATAACAAGACTTAAATGTGTGTTACATCTGACCACAAACCCATTTTAAATATTGAAGTATCTTCAGAAGTATGGTCAACTTAAAATTTCTCAGATAGTTTCCATGAACCTATTCCTCAATGCATCCAAGATGCAAATAATTACCACTTCTGAATCCATAACCAATAATAACATATCATGCTCTTAAAATAAATTTTGCATCCTGTATATTACATTTCAAATTCCAAACATCTGGCTGCCCTCAAAGATTTAGTATATTCTAAACCATAAAATTGATGGTAAAACAATACAACTTGTCCTAATAAAAATAAATTCTCTCTCAACGAAGAGTATTCAAGCAAAATTTCAAATTTTTCTTACATGTGCAACTGTAACACTATCAGTTCCAAATAATTTGATGTCATACTCCTAAAAGAGAAAGTGAGTTGCTGGTTCTGTTGGGTGTAGATTCTTGCTGTATAACCGCTAGTGCACATATGTTTGAACGCAAAAATTATATGAAAAGAAAAACAATGATTATTTACAACATCACTACAAAGTCTGATGACAACCATATTTATCAAATATTGATTATTTCTTATGGGGACGTGACAGCCATCATTTACAAGACTTCAGATGACTGAATTGCCTACCTACAACTATCCAGAAATGCTGCAAGCATGCTAGAAATGCCTCACATATTTGGAACTGTTCGCCTATCACTCCTTCGATCCTACTATACATGTATTACTACTGGTGGTGGATGCAATTTTGAGCATTTATTGTAAACATTACTGGACAGAAGCTGTTTTTAATTATATATTAACAATTTCTTCATGTCTCATTTTTTGTTCAAAGTTTGTTCCATGACTATAGAATCACACAGAATGGACAATGATGTTGTAGAGGTTGGGAAGGATTCCTGAAGGTAACCCTAGAGGCAAGTGAGGAGTATTTCAGGAAGACGTTTTTTGCCTAGGTTGGACTTCAGCAGCCAGAGATTAGAATTGAGTTTTGTAGTCCAGGAAAGTAGGTTATGTTAAGGGAAAGGCCTATTTTTCTAGTGACATAAAAGATGAGTCAACTAGTTAATTTATATTTTATGGAAAGAAATGGACAAGATGTGAGCAGTTCATAACAATCCTAATTTTATTACATGATTTGACACTTCATTCATGTTTTAATAAAACTCAGAACATCCTCAAAAATGTTTTATGATGTAGACCTGATTGGCATTTAAGTAGATGTATAAAAGTTCTCTCGTAATTAAGTACATTAATTGACGAATACAGTAATCATTCAACACAGAAACAAGTTTCAAACTAATAATGACAGAATACTTCGGGCAATATGAAAAATAGTGTAAAATCTATGACAAAAAATATAAATAATAAAATGCATAACGTTTACCGAAATGAGTTCTTGTTCATGTCCTTTTAAAACAGCGCTTAACAGCCAGGAACACTTTACATGCGCGTCGCGCAGCGAAGGATAAAAAGGTATAAATATTGAAATTCGGAATTCATTTTCCTACAAGAAATAATAATAATTTGAGCAACATAATATACTAAGTTTCACCAGCTCGTGAGTTATATTTACACACTCCAACTTGTATGTATCCGTCGTATGCCGTGAAGTCTTCATTGAGAGGCACTAAACGCGGATATTTATTGAGCAGCAGTAATTGATCTTCCATTCTTATTGTTCAAGGAATGACCCCCAAATTGTGTTTCATTCAAAACAGAGCATAATTTACGCACAAAAACAAGCCACTTCTTAACACGACGACGTATACTCAGCAGAACACTTCGACATTACACTTTCAAGTTGGCCACAGGAGCGCAGCACTGGGAAAATCACGTGACACTGAGCTGCTGTCGCAAAAGCAGAAAAGTTCAACCATTTTGGATTCGAACATGGCGTCTAGTGATTTAATAACAGAAGTTGAAATACATCCAGATATTCAGGAAGTGGAAATCGAATCAATTCCAGTGGAAATTCCGTGTGAAACCGTAGAGACAACAATAGAAGGAGTTGATGGCCAGCCTATGATTGCTCTGCAGCCTCTTCCAGAACCAGGACGTGAAGAAGTTATACTTCAAACACAAGAAGAAATTGTAGGCGGTGGAGATCCTTTATCAGTTTATGACCAAATTCCTGTACCTAACGATGGCGATATTTATGTCGAGTCAAGTCCAGGGCCTTCTCGAAGAGGCAGTAGAAAAGGAAGACGGGGTGGAAAACTACGTGCAAATGAGCATATTATTGGCGATATGCCTGAAACGAAGTCGCGCAAGTGGGAGCAGAAACAAGTTCAAATTAAGACATTGGAAGGCGAATTCTCAGTGACAATGTGGGCGTCAGGTACTGATGATGGTAAGTAGTGTTTATTTCAGTTTGTGCGCTAATTTCTGTTATGTTTAGCTGAAATGTTGGGTTATGTAAAAAGTTTTGTGTGTTTGATACGTGACAATGACTGCAACTAACTGCTCATATCTGCCATTCCTACAAGGTGATCGATATGAGCAAGTATGACGTTTTCCGAAGGAGGTGTTTCTCCCGAAGGCTTGTTCGCTATTAGAATAAAAAACAATGTTTAAACTGTTTGTTTTGATTCACTGCCGGCCATGAATGAACTAAGGGCGCAGCCATATTTTACAAATGGCTTCTTTTAAGTTATGGCGGATGGAAGCCATTTTCCAAAAGTATCTGTCCTCTCAGGAGTTTAAATTACAATTTTTCTGACATTGTAATTAATTCGTTAAGCTGCAAAACTTTATTGCAGGCACTTAAATACTCTAATGTGCCTTTAAATTGTCAATTTCTTAGTATGAAATTATATTCGGTATTTAGACAAAATCGATTAATACAAGATGCATAATGTCAATTAGCTTCTCTAGTTACTTAATAAGACAATTAAACGTGATCCGGTTTTAGCTTTGGAAATCGCAAAATGAAACCATTATTATTTTTACTACCCTATCTTTAATCAATGTAAATATCTGTGGATTCGATTTGAATTTATAAATCAATTATGTGTATGCATCATAAACTACCGAAAGTAAGGCAATAAAGTCTCGAGATACTTTTACTATACCAGGACTGTGGAGATGGACAGTGAAACTACTGAAGGTCCCAGAAGTTGTTTATATATTCTCTTTCACAAGTTTCAGATAATGTGCAATATACAAGATTCCTTTTAATATTCTTCTCAAATATTATCTTGACATCAAGTTAATGACTAGTTTTTAGTATAGCTATGCATATTGCTCTTGCCTTGCCGAACCTCCTCATATTATAGTATTTGCTACATCTAACTCTCCTAATTATTTAAACCATATACTGTTTGCTGCTTCTCCCATTATTAGTGTAATTTCTTGAACCGTTGTTTTAATTGTAGCCACACTGGTGATTTTATAAAAAAAAAGTTATGTATGTATTCTAATTCAAATTTTCCTCTGTATAGTTTACATAAAAGAGGTATGGCATTAGTTAATATTTATTCTTTAGCTGAAATGTAAACTTTTGTGTAATTTCTTCTAACGCACGGAAAACTCACTAAGAAGGTGGGGGGGAGTTAAATTTATATAAAAAAATATTTGATTGGTTTTAAATTTAATTAAGGGTTCACAAAATTTAACTTTTAATTGTGTCTAAGTAATTTCAATTTCCTCACTCAAAAGTTTAAATTTCAGACAATTCGCTTTAATCAACTGCATTCAGGACTCAAACAAAAATTACTAATGCATTAATTGGACAAACCTCAGTGTGATTTCATGAGACTCGGAACATAAGAAAAAGGGGTCGTATATGTGAGCATATACTTGCAGAAGAAATCTCAATTGTTTACATCGCACACAGAAACACACCTATTTGTCTTTGCAGTAAGCACAATTTTGAATGCACACCTCTGTCACCCCGGCACCAACTTTCATAAATTTGTTTTCCCATGAAGTCACAGCTTAACTCTAATACATAATTGTTTTTACTCAAATCTTATAAAAAATTTACAATTTTTTTTTTGGGGGGGGGGTCAATACAAAATCTGTAAATTAACTTATATAATTGTTCAAAAAAGGCTTGGCACCAATTGGTAGTATAATTAAAATCTTTATTACCAGACTCCAGCAATTATATAATTACATGAATGGTTAAAAAAAAAGGAGATATGACCTAATATGTGGCCATATTCGTCTGTAAAGTTCACGTCATAAATAGAGTGAATGGGAAATAACATATGTATTAGTTAAATTCACAACTAAACATAAATTAGATACTACATCCTGCATGTAATCATACATCTAGTTTTAGATTTGTAATAAAGGTTTTAATTATAATAGTAAATAACTTTTGAAACAATTAATTAGTATTCAATGCTGTTCCTGTAATGTTTAAAAATCTATCTTCTTTATTATGTAACACCTTGTGAAATCCTGCTCTCCATTCTTTGAGCACTGTATTTTTGCCATTTTGCCTGTTGACTTCATTCTTCTTTAATATACTGCATCTGTAATTATCTTTTTACTCATCACAAATTCATTCCTTCTATTATTTTTCTTAAGTGATCCAAACATACATAATTCTCTCCTTTTTTTGTCAAATAGTGATTGTGCATATTATCTGTTGCATTGTAGGACTTACATGTTTATATTATATGGGAAGTGTTTTAAATTATCCATATTTAAATTAATAAGAGTT
This sequence comes from Zhengitettix transpicula, assembly GCA_037074705.1. Taxonomy (NCBI): domain Eukaryota; kingdom Metazoa; phylum Arthropoda; class Insecta; order Orthoptera; family Tetrigidae; genus Zhengitettix; species Zhengitettix transpicula. The sequence continues at coordinate 177,242,043 of CM073591.1, read as the reverse complement.
GATTTGGCTATTTTATCTTATTATTATATTTTAAAACAGACATATTATATTTCATTTCAAAAGTTGGCTATAACTGGGAAGGTTGTCTGTCTTCTCCGTAATTAATTGTATATTATCTATGTAATTATCTTTAGTGTGTTTCATTTCATAAATTGTTTTGAACTTTATTGTTTTTCTCCGCAATCTAGTCAGTCTGTGATATTTTAAGTTTAAAATATTAATAACTTCTTCAAATTCATGATTGAAGGACCCTTTGAAAAACTATGTTTCATCTTTTATCATTGTGGAATTGATTGTGAACTTTTTGGTTTTATAAGATTTGTAATAGATTATTTCAGTTAAATGAATATAAATGTCTTTTATACTTGATGTTTTGTAGTTCATATATTTCTCTGCAAATACCGTAACAGATTCAATCTTCAATAACCTCCCATCATGCTAATTCATATTTCTTTGTGTATTTGGCATGAAACTATGAACCATAAATATTGGACGGTAATACAAAGACAAAGTATGAAAATGTGTTCATTCATTCCACTGTTTGTTAATAAAAGTATTGTGGATGTTGTCACTGTGAACTGAAATACTGTGTAAGTATAACATAATTTGAGCGGAATGTTTTGGTTCCTGTCCTCCTTTCAATTATACTGATCAGCTTGGATTTGATTGCTTGATGTTAGCATAATACAAAACAGCCAAGATCTTTCTGAAATAATTGTCTAAAGAGAGAGTAAAACTTCATTTGTTAAATTACTTTGCAGACAACATTTATTTTTAGGTAATAATGTTTCCATACCTCACTTTTAGATACAGTTTTTTAAAGCATTTGTTTGACTTAAAATATATTAAATATGGCTTCTACGTATATTATATTTAAATAAGTAAAGTATTAATATTTGTAAATATAACCTTGTCACATTTTCCTCAAGTGCTTTATATATATATATATATATATATATATATATATATATATATAATATAATATTAGTAAGGATGTGACATTGTCAAAAATAATTGCAATATTGGTATGGAAAGGAAAGAGAGATAGGTTGTGGCTTACCTGGTAGTGAAGTGTGGTGTCGCCATAAGGAACTGAAAGTTGTTCTTCAAATTTTCGGAGGCTCTCAGCCTCCTTCAGGAAGGAGTGTTACACGAGCACCAGCCGGCTGCGGAGTTTTGACTGCCGCACGACCGGTAGCCCATAAACAATTAACACCCCACCAGGCCACTAACTTTCTCTCTCAGGGAAAGGTCGTGGCATAGGAAAGGTTCAGATAGTGATCATTCATACAAAGCACCCTATGTATACATATATGCTTAAACATACAAATACACATAAACATGCACAGACACACACACATATGCATACACATACATACATGAGCATTCTCATACTCACATAGTCTCGTAAAAGTGGGGATGGCACATAGGAATGCCACTATTTACAGGATGTTTAGTCCAGGGCTTTGCCTGCAAGACATGTTGGAAAGAGAGTTCCCACAGATGGAGTTCTGCCTCTGATGATTCGGGGGGTAGAACTTTAAGGATAGTGAGCGTGAAGCATTGGTCAAAATTGTTTATACTGTGGTTTTGGGCTGAGCAGCTACTGGGAATTGAATTTTAGATAGTTTGACAATGCTGCCTGGTTCAGGTTCATAGATGACATCTTCCTGCTATGGCCCCTTGGACCAGACTCCCTATCCAAATTTCTCCACACCCTGAACTCCAAACACCCCGTTAAATTCACCTGGAACCACTCACCAACCAAAGTCACTTTCCTAGACATTGACGTACACCTGAGCTCGGGCATGATCAACATATCTGTCCACATAAAACCAACAAACACACTACAATATTTGCACTAGTTGCCACCCACACCACACATAATGCTCCCTCCCATACAGGCTTGTCCTCAGGGATGCACATATTTGCTCCACCTGGAATAACCTGGCCTCTTACACTAACCGGATCCTTAACGCCTTCATCAATAGAAACTAACCCAGTGACCTCCTCCAAAAACAGATAACCCGTGCCCTATCAAACCTCCAAATACCCACAACCGCTCTGGACCAAAACAAAAAAAGTAGTCCACCTCTCACTACAACCTACTTCCCTGGACTACAAAAAATCAACTCCATTCTCCGCTTAGCGTAGTACACTGGACTGCATTCCAACCCTGAACTAAAAACCACCCTCTCCACTATACTCCCCACCTGCCCAACGGTTGCCTTCAGACGCCCGCTCAACCTCCGAAATTTACTTGTCCACCTGTGCAAAACCCACACACCTGCCGGGTTGCAAACCTTGTAATAGGAACAGATGCCATGTCTCCATTATCTTACAGCCCACCACAACCTTTCAGAATCACACAAAAACATTCAAAATCAAAGAAAATATCACCTGCCTCTCCTCCCACACCATCTACCAAATTAACTGCAGACTCTGTCCTGCATTTTATATAGGCCAAACCAAAAGATCCCTCCCTGAACGAATAGCCAACCACCGCAGCACTGTCAAACTATCTAAAATTCAATTCCCAGTAGCTGCTCACGCCCAAAACCACAGTATAAACAATTTTGACCAATGCTTCACACTCACCTTCCTTAAAGCTCTACCCCCCCGATTCATCAGAGGCAGAACTCCATCTGTGGGAACTCTCTTTCCAACACGTCTTGCAGTTCAGGCAAAGCCCTGTAAATAGTGCCCTTCCTATGTGACATCTCCACTTTCACGAGACTATGTGAGTATTTATGAGCGTGCTCATGTATGTATGTATGTGTATGCATACGTGTGTGTGTGTGTGTATGTCTGTGCATGTTTATATGTATTTGTATGTTTAAGCATATATGTATACATAGGGTGCTTTGTATGAATGATCACTATCCGAACCTTTCCTATGCCACGACCTTTTCTTGAGAGAGAAAGTTAGTGGCCTGATGGGGTGTTAATTGTTTATGGGCTACCTCCTGGTGCTCGGAATGGTGTAACACTCCTTTCTGAAGAAGGAGGCTGTGAGCCTCCGAAAATTTGAAGAACAACCGTCAGTTCCTTATGGTGACACCGCACTTCACTTTCAGGTAGGCCACAACCTATCGCTATTTCTTTCCATACCAATAATCTTAATTAATTTGTTAATCTCATATCTTTCTATATTTATTTATTTTGAAGTAGTAAGTTCATTGTCCACTCTCTGACTACAAGTCTTATCATTTATGTATTTTATTATTGTTCAATGTTAATATTTTTAAAACTTTATTGTTATGGATTCCTCGAGTTTGTGTTGGCATTAACTTTGGAATCGGAAATTTATGTACACATGCACTTTTCTTGTATGAATAGCAAGTGTTTGGAAACTAATAAGAGATTGCACTGAAATCAGCATAGTGCAAGGTTGTAATATGCAGTCTGTTGTAATTTTAAATCTCAAAATTCATTTCGGATTTTCCTTTACTGTATACACTGTTGAGATGCCATAAATGAAAAATTATTAATTGTTATCAAAATCCTTTGAGAACCTAAAAAATGTTTGTAGTTATGAAAATAATCTGGACAAAGAATTATTAACATATCAACATATATCAACATATTGCTTCAGAGTTCAACCCCTAGAAAGTGGTAAATTGAATTATCATTATTGAATCTTAATTATATATTTGAGTATCCAAGTTATTAGCCCAATTAAGAAATACAACTACAAGGCATGTATCCAAATTGCTTTTCAATTTATGTGTAACATAAAAATGTCTGAAAATGCTTGTATTTTGTAGGTACATTGAGAATTAATATGGCAATTAAAGTGGTTATGGAATTTAAATGTATTATGTTCTTGAGAAATGACTTATTATCCAAACACTACATCAATTAATATAAATAATTTCACTATAATAGGAAGGAGAAGTAATACTGCAGTATTAAAACATTAAGGATCTTTCTCATTGAGAATTATATGCTACACTGAATTTGGAATTCATGAAACTTTAATTATTCTGAGACATCAGGAGGTTTGAAGTGTAAATTTAAATTAATTATATTTTTCTCCCCCTCCCCCCCCCCTTCCAACCTGGGCCCTTTCAGACTTTCCCATGACACTGTTAAATTTTGCCAAACAGTCCCGTGGAAACTATATTTTACTAAGAATCTCTCAGTTAACCTAGAACAACTTTACACCACAACTTTGTGCCTTTCTAAATTTAGAGAACCTTCCAAATTATCATCTCACCACTTCAAACTTTCACCCACACCCTAGTTACTTATATAATAACACCATACTTTCTGAACTCGCTCCCCGCACTTCCCAACCCATTACCAACACCAAATATATCTCCACCACTATAAATGAGACCCTGGATCAGTACACTGATGAGGCACTTTGCCGTTAGGGGATGTCAAAACTTATTATCCCTACTGATCCCAATCTTTCTATTACATAAGAAATAGACAAATTTGTCTGACTTTCAAAAATGATTGCCTGTCTCTATTAAGCTCCTTACATCAAAGTACCCCAAAATACTCATAATAAACATTACCTACAAGTAAATAAATTTATTTACACATTTCCTTTATCTCAATGGATACCATCTAATATCGGATGTAGGCATATTATAAGTTTCTGTAGCCGTAGAAAATTGTGTGTAACTTTATATGTAAAATTCAATTTTCTCTGTTTAATAAATTCTTTAAATAATATATTAATTACATTTCAGTTTCATCATTTCAAACCTTTCACTAAATATTAAGAATTGTCATTAAAATTTGTGAAACTTGAAGTGAAATATTTTGGAGAGTTAGATTTGTTATCAACTGTTGTAAGAGTAGATACTGGTAAGCTATGTTATACTTGGAGATGTCACTAACAGCTGTTGTGAAAGATTTTGTTGAAATAATGTTATGCCTAGTACATGTACATTGCACCACCTCGTGAATATGATTTTCGGACTCAGTTAATGTTTTATTTGTATTAATACAGTTTTTCATTCCTATTAATTGGTCAATGTGTCTTCCTATAATACCAGAATTCAATATCACTGAAATCTTTGATTTAAAATTTTGTGGAGCTTTCAGTAGTTTGCCGTGTTCATCTGTACAAAGAAAAAGTTTCAGAACCATTTACATTCTGACAAGAATCCCACATATAATTTTTTTTATTGATTTATAAATTTAACACTTTATAAGAGCAAAGCATTAATTTTCGAAATGATCCAAAATCATCAGTGCTCAAACCTTCAACTTATCCAAAAATTTATTTGTTCTCTTGTGGAATTGTCAACTCATGTCAGCATCAGTTTCCAGCAGTTCGTAACAATCACTCCTGTCCCCAACTGATCTACATCCTGACAGAAATGATCAACAGCTCCTTTGAAGAAAAAAAGATTTGTATAGTGACATTCCTAGATTCCGAAAAGTCTTCGATAAAGTTCGCTACCCTTCCCTCCTGTTTAAAATTAAACCCCACCTCTCCCATCACTACTTAAACCTTCTGTCCAATTACGTCACCAATTGATCCTACAGAGTTAAAATAGACAATTACTTCTCTCCACTACATCCTATTCTTTCAGGCGTCCCACAAGGAAGTGTAATTGGTGCATTCCTCTACTCCATCTACACCCACAATATTCCTATTATTCTGTACACACATGACTACCAAACCGCAACAAATCACCTTCAAACATCCTTGAACCTTACTTCAATCTGGGCCAACGACTGGCGCATAGTCATCAATCCTTCCAAATCAGTAACTGTTCCCTTCTCCCTGAAAAGGAAAGGCTATGACCTATCAGTCATGATCAACAACTCCACTATCCCTACTAAAACTTCCCATAAATACCTCAGCCTAACCCTCGACTCCAAACTGACATGGTCCCTTCACACTTCCCACCTTCAAAAAATAATACTCCACAGATTCCACAAGTTAAAACCATTACTGAACCCGAAATCTCCTTTATCCTTCACAACAAAAAAAACTCCTTTACACATCCCTCTTATATCCCCTCTGGTTTTATGCCTGTTATACCTGGGGTTCGGCCGCTACCACCCACATAAATAAAATTCAAATATCGCAAAATAAAATTCTCCGCTTTATAACTAACTGTCCCTGGTACATTACTAACTCTAGAATCCACAATGACCTTAATATTCCCTCAACCCAAAAAACTATAATTAAAACTGCCCCAATCCAACATATTAAAAATCTCCACCACTTCAATCCCATTATCTCAAATACAGAATTCCATCCTCCTCCACCTAAACCCCTCAGAAGGCTAAAAAGAAAACGACAAATCAACCTGGCAACCAGCGCAAATTAACACACACACGCACGCATGTGTGTGTTTGTATATATGTATGTGTGTTTGTGTTTATATATATATAGATAGATAGATAGATAAATAATTCATAACTTCCTCAACTACTCACTCAAGAAGCAAGTACATTTCTTCAAGATAATTGTAACATGTTAACATCATCAAAATTATATCACAATTGTAAAATCTTCAGATTAAAATTTTTTCTGTATATTAATTAAAAAAAGTTTCCAGCAGGTACGTGTCCAAACCAACTTTTTCTCAAATTTCATGAGAATTCTTGAAAAGTAAAATGGAGTAGCTTTATCTGTGTGAATCACTTTCAGAAGCCCAAATCGAGCAAGCACCTGTTTTAAATTATCCACTGCCAACTTGGCTGCAGTTGACCACTTAGTACTATGCATCAACAATTACATGTTACTATGGAAAGGTCCCTTATAATCAAAGTGTAATCATTCTCAAGGTTGTGTAGAGTAATGCCACACATGCAACTCTCTTTTCGTTAGACTTTTTCTTTCCATTTAACATGAAGAACAAGTGTTTACAACTGTTTCAATATCTTAATCTAAATATAACATCTAGTAACTGATTTCATTTTAACTATTCACAAATGTAGGTCAACTAGAACGTAATAGAAATAAAATTAATGACCCATATAACTGACATAAAACAAATTAATTTTGAAAAAATTTCTGGAAGTTTTGCTTAGCTGTTGTGATACTTGTCAATCGTATTGGCAAATGACTTAACTGCAGCTTGTTCAGAATCTATATACGTAAAGTAAAATGAACAGTTACTTTATAATCTAACATTAAAATTCCTTGCTCAACAGTTTAAGAAAATATGGCCACAAAAATTGTGAAGCCTTTCTTCGTGTCAAAAATACTTAATAATGACTTATGGTCAGTACAAAGAATAAACTTGAGTCCGTACAAACGTTGATTAAACATTTTAGCAACATAAACAACAAAAGCTTCCTTGTCTATTTGAGAGTATAAACCTTCTGCACAAGAAAGTATGTGTAAATGAGCAAGTTTTTTTGATTCCTTTAGCAGTTACAATACTCAAATCACAACCAAGCTCCTTTCAGCTGGTAAATTAGGATTATAATGGGCCAGCACTGGTGCTTCAGACGACAGTTTCTTAATTTCATTAAATGATTTCATGCATTCGTGATTAAAATTAGGTGTATTTTCCTTAATAATTGGATGAAGAATGGCTGACGTCTATGAAATAAATTTTCAATAATAATTTATTAATCTTACCTTTTTATTCTGAATTATCTAATCCTTCCTTGTCAATACAGAGTCCTAAAAATTCTAATCTTTCACAAAAAATTGTCATTTATATTTTTGTATGGTAAAACCTTTTTCAATAAGTCATTTCACAACTTCAAACAGTCTATGAAAATGAGTTTTAGAATCTGGAGCAGAAATAAGAATGTCGTCCAAGAAAACTACAACACCTTCCAATCTATATAGTCTGTTCAAATTCCTTTTAAAAAATTAAAAATTTACATCTGTTTTGAAAATTAATAATAACAAAAATACCCAAATACAGACAAAAGAAGTGATGATATAAATACCACACACAGTTTCTGGAAACCTTGTTCCTTTCTTCAGGTGCTAAGAAAACTAAAACCACTAGTTAATTGTGCAGTTGTGTTGCTGTAGGTTATTGTTTTTTTATAGTTTTTTTGGCACCTGAAGAAAGAACAAGGCTATTTTTTGTCATATCAATTATTATTACTTTTTGAAGGCTGCTGAAGATATACCATATGGCATTTGTGTATAAGATAATAATCCTTTATATGTGCTAATGATACATAACTTTTGAGACTCTAACCTTGACTTGGATCTATTTTTCTAAAATTATCCTTTTTCAAACTTACAAATAAGTATTATATTCTTATTAAAGGATACTTATCTACTTACACAAAATGTGTAGCTCAACATCCTTTAAAAAGTTCCTTGTTTTCTGGCTACCTATTTGCACAAGTACATGTGAGTTTATATGAGTATGCATATGTATGTGAGATAATGTGCAAGTGAGAGTGTATACATGCATATGCATAAACATGAGTAGGGATGCAACATTAATTTGTATGGAAAGCAGATAGAGAAAGGTGGTTGCTTATCTAAAATTGAAGATCAACATTACTCTTGAAACAGAAGAAATGTTCTCCAAATTTTCAGAGGATAAAGGAATTGCATTCCATGCATCAACCGTGGAGTGTGTAGGTTTGATTATCATGTGGCTAGCTGTTACCTGTAAACAATAGACACCTCTTTCTCTCTCAAGGGGACGTCCAGTGACATACATAAGCAATCGTACATACATTCAATTTGTGTATATGTATTACATACATGTGCATGTAGATATTCACATACGATCCAAATTCAAATATGCTTGCGTTAGCAGGCATATACACATTAATGCATGCATATGTACACTCACTCACATGTGCTTGTGCAAATAGGTGTGGTCAGCAGGGAAGATACTATTAGAGGATGTTGAGTCCAGAGCTTTGCCTATAGGATGGGTCTGAAGAAGAGTTCCTAAAGATGGAGTACAGTCTCTCTCTGATCTGGGGCTTTAAGGAGGATTACAGTAAAACACCGGTTGAAATTGTTTGGGCATGGGCAGCTATTGGAATTTAGGAGTTTGGCAGTGCTGCCGATTTGATCTTTTTTAATTGTAAGTTGAACAGTTTGACAATTGTATCCTCAAAATATGGACAAACTAAAAAGGATTTAATTTAATTTTAAATCAAAATATTGAAGTGATAAAACACATGTAGTCTTGAGTGTGTGTGTCTTGTTATTTGTGAACAATATAGCATACAAAAACAAACTGTTTCTGACATAAAAGAACCATGACAAAGTGTACAAATTTACCTTAATGTTTGATGTAAGTCCAAAGTTAAATTCCAGAAAACAAATGAAATTGGCCTGAACTTACTTGAAGAAGCTTTATTGAAGTGGTGCTTACCACAATGTTGTGAGTATCAGTATAGAGCAGTCACACTAAAATCTGCTGCTATTTAATTTGCATATCATATGTATATGTATTCATTTCAAGCAAGTGATGGATGACTCTGGCGTTTTCAATCATGGTATTTAAAAACCCATCTACAGTGAAGCTTCAAAATGTTATTATAGTCTCGTATATATAATGGTGATGAAAAGAGTTTGTTATCAAAACATTACAAAATGAAGAATCTACTGGAAGAAAATTCATTAAGGAGATAATCTATGTACTGCTTTGTGCCAACGCCAATGGATCACATAGACTGACCCTGTTATTGTTGACATCTAAAAAACCAAGAGTTTTAAAAGACACAATGAATCGTCTTCATGTTTGATACTATAATTAGAAAAAAAAATGGACCCCCTCAAACATTTTCAAAGAATTGGTACCTCCAGTCAAGAAATTTAAGGAGGAAGAGCTTGTAATACCACAGGATTATCCAAATTGTTTTTTACCGTTAGAAAGCACTCCTACAGATACATTAGACATTTATTATTCAACCAATGGACCAGGGAATAATTTTGGCCACGTAATGAATATACAGGAAAGGGTTTTTAAATTAAGAAATAGTGTTATTGAAGAACACAAAAGAGCAGTGTATCTTGGAAAATTAAAAAGTTGTGATTTAATATCAACAGTTATTTTTTAATGTTGTAGCTGCTTGGAAAGAGGTAACTTCCCAAGTGTTATAAAATGGGGGAATAATTTATTTGATAACCAAGATGCAGACATTGATTTAGAAGAAGTAGAAGTTCCTGATTTCTGGAGGACTGTACAAAATAATGCTGAGCAGGATATAGCTGTGGTAGATGTGCTCCAATGGTTGGAAAAACATGAATGTGACCCTCTGTATCACATGTAACTGAGAGCAAAATAGCTGATGAAGTTATGATCAAGGAAAATAAGAAAGATAGTGAGGAGGGGGAATCATCACACCAAATTATAAAATTATAATAAATCAGATCGCATTTTGACGTTGCAATATCGTTTATTGAAGAATTGTCTGAAAGTGAGGTGCCATTATATTTCACGCATTTTAAAATTGTATAGAGTTAATGATTAAAAAGCTACAAAAGTGCAAATGAAAATTGTAGCATTTTTCAAAGCAGTGTCATTCAAACTAGGCAGTTCAACAATTCTCCTCAACGGGAGTATACTGACATCGCCTGAAGACAAGTAAAGTGCAATTTATTTTTTAAGTAATTATCTTATACCTAATTTAAATAAAGTTTATATGAAAACAAATGTTTGTTTATTTGTTCTATTTGATGCTAAATAATATTCATTATTAAGAAAACTTACATAACAGACTAGCATTTGGATAGGAAAGAGAGAGAGCGAAGTTAACATACCCCCCAAAATCGACGGTTGGTCCAGTTGGGCTGAGTAGTAAATATATTTCAAATTTTTGATGGCCTTGAGCCCCTATAGTCAGAAAAGAAGTCCTAAACTATGTTCTGCCCAGGTAAGAAATCTCTCAGGCCCTCAAAAATTTGAGAGCCTCTGAAAATTTGAAGAACTTCCTTTGATCCCATGTGGCTACACTGTGCTTTTTTCATGTAAGTCACAAACTATCTCTCTTTCCTTTCCATGCCAATGATATATATAAATGTAAAGGAAATTAATTTTTAATTGCTAATCTGATTGATGACAGTTCTGGTGACATTTAAGTCCCAGTTTAATCAAATTGAACTATGTGTAACTGTCATGATAACTGTGTTTAAATAACACACAGGGAAATTAAGTGATGTTACTATCTTAATAGAAAATTAAACAGTTTTTAGCCTCCACCTATTTGGATTAATCGTGCTTTTAACTTGCATTATCAATCACAACAAATCATGGACACAAAGTATTTTGGTTGCTTTGAGATTTCTGTGTTTCTCACCTTAATTACTTTATTTATTAAGGATGTGGTTGACCGCAGAATAAGTTTAGTCTTGCTTCCAGACATGAATCAAACTGTCATTTATAATTACGTTTACAGCAATTTCACTCTTTAGATAATAAATTAGTTATTTTTCAATGTATGAAATAAATAAATATTGGGGCAATTAATAGTGCGAAAATATTACATGGTAAATACTACTAGAAAAGTGGAGAGAAATAAAAATCTTAGCTTACCTCCCTCTTTATGAGCTCAACAACCTATGTAAAATTATTAAGAAAAAACAGAGTTGCCAAAGCTATTTTCCACATGCCGTCAACTGTGGTTCCACCATTGCTTCTTGTGTACTCTTGGTTAAAGTCCAAATACTGAACTCCATGTATGGAAATTAACCTTTCAATATGTCCTTCAGTCCAGAAAGAGCCCAAGAATCCTCTAACCTTTACCATTTTCTCTAGCTTTGTAGCCATTCTTTATCCATTGTTGAAACCCTCCTTTGAGATGAGGGTTTTACTGGGTGTGTGGTGGTGGCCATAAAATGGTTCATCCCTGCCTAGGCCTGGGACCAGCACTGTACAGTTTGCAGTCATTGGAGCTAACCTATTTGCTGAAGACAGAATAACAACCCCTCACCCCTCCCAAAAGAATCCAATTCTCTACCTTATGGAATCCATATTTAATAATCAGGTGAGCCACAATCTTAATCCTATCCTAAATACAGAGTCTGCCCATAAATTATGCACACTTCCAGATAAAAAAAAAGTATAGCTGTTAATACTAAATGTTGGGGCACCCTAAAGAATGTTGAATATTGCAGGATACTTACTACATGGACTATACACACATAAACCCAAAACAGCACTTCATTGTATTACTAAATACCTGGAAGTTCACACATTTATGCAAATTTTGGTCTTGAAATGAGTATAAATACATTTGGCAGACTCTTAATAGTAATTAATTAAAAACTAACTAATAAAGCAGTAGATGTGTATTTAGCTGTTCATAAATTGCAATATTAAAAGTCTCCAGTGCTCTAATAATGAATCAGTTGTAATTAATTATTCTAGGTAAATCTAGTGTATTATTTGTTTAAAAACCCTTGGGGAAATTATGCATTATTTTTACTTCACATTTTATTACCTATTTTCATAAAATCAACTATTATTATTTACTTAATTATTGATTTGTCTAATACCTCATTTTAACTTGCTCATGGCCATTCTGTTGGCATTTATATTTTTATGATTAATTGTGGCACATTGTCTCCCAACCTTTTTCTTAGTAAAATATTATATATTTATAATAGTGATCACTCTTTCTAGATGAAGGGAGTAATCCTGAGCCAGATCCAGACTATGAAGAGTATATGACAGGAAAAAGAATTCCACCTGAAGGTATTCCAGGATTGGATTTAAGTGATCCTAAGCAGTTAGCCGAATTTGCAAGGTGTGTTTTTCCCTTATTTCTATTATATACTTAGCCATAATGGTGTTATATTATAGATGGTTATAACTATAGTCGGTACCACAAAAATGTAATACTAAGATCAAGCTAACCACCCCACTAATCCAATGGTATTATGAGATTTTGCACTCCTCACTACCCATTAATGCACAGTTACCATGTGTGTCAGTTATTGAACACATTTATCAATGTCTCTTGTAAGAGCCCAAGAGATTGGTATTACATTTTTGTGGCACAAACTATAGCTTTCCTTTATTGTTATTAATTTTCACAAAAATACGAATAGCATAATTTTTGGATAAAAAGTTCTCGGTTTTCACACTGGTGAGACAACAGCGATTAAAACACTTCACCTAAAAGATGACGGCAGGGCTTTCACTTGTCGAAATGTCGCATTTTAATCACTGTTGGCACCCGTGTGAAAACCAATAACTTTTTATCCAGCAATTATACCTGGAGCATAATTCTTCTTGTGGAGACCAGGTATTGGATTTATCTTCAATTTTTTTTGTATTGGAAAGTAAAATTAGCAGACCTTAAAGTTTACAAAGTTTATTATGTCAATTACATTATGTAAATTTAAGAATTGTTATTATATTAGTAGTATAACATTAAATATTAATTACAATTATTGTCCTACTGTAAATGCCCATTAAAAGATATTTTCTTTACCTTGTATGTTTTCTTATGTCAGATTATAACTTCCATGGTATCTACATTAAAAATTAAGATAATTTTCCTTACTTACTATTTATCCATCTTGTGAATTCACTTTGCCTTAGGATATTTTATAGTTAAATTTGCATTAAAACAGATACTCTTGCAGTAATATTCAGTAACAAATTCCCAAAATTAATTGTGCAGACCTGGTCATAAAATGAAGACCAAAAAGCAAACTAGTGATGGTGTGGATCGTACCATTGCATGTCCGCATAAAGGTTGTACAAAAATGTTCCGTGACAACTCTGCAATGCGAAAGCATCTTCATACGCATGGACCAAGAGTACATGTATGTGCAGAGTGTGGCAAAGCATTTGTGGAAAGTTCAAAACTGAAAAGACATCAGTTGGTTCACACAGGAGAGAAACCCTTCCAGGTAAATATGTATTTTAAAACAATTTATTTCCAGTATAGATACAAAATAACAGAAATATTTCAGTAAATGTTCTACTGTGACAAGTAGATTTTGAAGTATAATTCCTATAACACTTCATGTAGATTTTAATGTGAATCTGTTACATAATTTGTTTTGTATAGTTGTTTGAAGAATTGTTGTTTGTGTTTCTTAAAATGTAAAAAATTAATTGATAAGTATTGGAGAGTGTAATTGTGAATAGTTATCAAGTGAAACATCAGAAAACATTGGAACAAGTGTAGAAGATAAATTTAGTGACTATTTTAGTGAGTGAAATCGCTGTGGCAATAGGCATTTTGAGGGAATGTTTTGTGCAAGTTATTTGCTGTTCTCACGACAGCAAAATAATTCCAAGACAAATGAATGCGAATACAGAATGGTAAATGAAATAAAAATAAGACACATTGACATATGAATCAGTTAAATTAAAAGAATATTTTAGCAAGGGGAAACTATTAAACCAAATTTGACAATTATGAGAAAATTTAAATATTTCAATCATTTGCATCAAATTTTAAGAAGCAATACATACAATTTCTAGGAAAATATTCTGAAAAATATGTAATTCCAAAATTAGTAGTGAAAGTCTTACTTTGCTGTCTCAGCAGGTTTCTTTAGTTGTATAAAATTACCTTTTCTCTATGTGAACTGTCACAGATCTAATATACATCCTTGTTACCTTCCTGACAAGTACCCTGAAATTTATTTTACTCAACCAAACTTTTTTCGTTTAATGTCGATAATTACATATAATTTCACTTGCAAGGGATTACGTATTTCACAACAATTACAGAGCAATACATTAATGACAATATAGAGAAAGTTCTCAAATATGATTTTCAAATACTAATATTTGTAATTCGTGGAATTGGTTTTGAGAAATAAAGAGGAAAAGTAAGAAAATAAATAACCGTGCTTAACGAATTTATTGGCCGTGTTCCTAAAACACGTGTAATCGATTTTTTTTAAGTCTAATTTCAGTTGATTGTATTATGGGATTAAGAATTTATTCATTTTTTTCAGTGTACCTTTGAAGGTTGTGGTAAGAGGTTTTCACTAGATTTCAACCTAAGGACACATGTTCGTATACATACGGGAGACAGACCCTACGTTTGCCCTTTCGATGGTTGTAATAAAAAATTTGCACAGTCAACAAATTTGAAAAGCCACATACTGACTCATGCTAAGGCGAAGTAAGTATAACTGTACATACTTATTATTTAAATTACACCTAGATATTCTGGGCTACCAGACGTATGTAACTTAGGCTTGTTTCATATTGTGTAGTTTACTGCTCTGTTGTTTCATTTTCTCACAATGTGATTTTGACTGCATGGTATTCTGCTGGACAATTTTGTTCTTGCACAGGATAATGTAACATCCTAAATCTGTGAATATGGACTGCCTTCTTACATGTTGTGGACAAACCAAATGCAAGTGGCAGTATTATTAGGAATTATTTATGAATGTCACTATTTTATTTCACAAGTGGAAACCTACACAATCCACAGGTGCACTGAATAGGGTGGTGGTTGTACTTGGTGTAAATAGTTTTCACAAAATAACCTAATTTTCAGAGTTGTGCAGTAACCAGCATATATCTATATTATCAACTACATCATGCGATTTATATTGTACAATGATAACTTAATCCAAGCCACTTAGGGTAAAGTAAGCGTTATTGTTAAAATGTAAAATCAAAATTGTTTTCATTTTATCAATATATTAAAAATGTTCTTATTCTGACAGTCTTAAACATATTTTCTGAACATTCAGATTTTATGATTATGTTTTAACATGGACAGAAACTAATTTTTAAATAAATATTTTTTCCCACTAGCTTCATTTCCAAGTAGCTAATTCTTCAATATGAAGTCAGTTTTTAGTTATTACATGCCAAATTTACTGTATAGGCTGGGCTGAAAAGATACTGTATAATCTCATATGTGGTGCATTGTCATGAAAGACATCTTGCTTGCTGGGCAAAAAATATTATTCTAAAATAAATTATCATTTTGTCAAGTACAAAATTAATTAACATGTAGGATCAGGATCAAAAAATCTCAACTGGACTGGGAATCGAGCCCAGGGAGGTACCAGAGTTTGTTGTATTTGAAACTATTTCTCTGTTTTAAAAATGTATTATCAGATCACTCATTTTGTTTACACACTGTGTTAACAACTGTTCAAGCCTAATTAACAAAGCAACAGTTTTATGCGTCTATTAATTAACTAAGAGCAATGCCCTCTGACTGGTATCAAATCCTCAATCACTTTCAATAAATTTAAAAAAGTGATCAACAAATATAACAATATACAGTGATTGATTTTAAAATAATTATTTGAAGGAAATTACATTTAAAAATTTCTATCCACATTAAAGTAACTGTTCAATAAATTAATTTATTTAAAATAACATATCCAGGTTTTCAACATTATATTGCAAACACTCTTTAAGTCATGACTTCAAATTCATGAAAACTCATTGGCACATTTCCCATAAAATAGCAGTAATTTTTTCTTGAATCAATTGATTGGTTTGTTGTTGTTAACTGGACTTTTCAAGTATCCCAGGAGAAGTTAAGTGAAGTTGCGACTTTTGGGAGGCTATGCAATATCCCATTTATGTGAAGTGAGTTTACCAGCACCATGTTTTGTTAGAACAACCTAATCCGTGGCACAATATTGTTGAACCATTTCCTAGTTTTGCTGCATACTGTACAGATTTTACAGTTATAACTTCATCTCCCTTATTTCTAAAGAAATAGTGTCCTGAGCTGAAATTGCTTCCCATAGAGTTCCATTAGGATAATGAAGGTTTTTTAAAATTATTATTTAGGATTTTCTTGGGCCAAAACTAGTAGTTGTCTTTATTATTTAAATAGAAATTCCTTCATCTGTTAAAAAAAAGTTTTATTTGCAAAATACTCTAGCTTGTGTTTGATAAAAATAGTTCAGGATATTATAATGAATTGTGATGAGGGATTTAAAATCAGCCATGCTTGTGATGTTGTGGCATGAGTTTGTGTTGACCCAGATTGAATTGCAAGAATTACTTACCACTTATCCAGAATATACACCAGAAAAACCTTTGATTATTGATAACAATTATCATGATTATATGAAGACTGTAGTATAATATATTTTTTAATATACAAAAAAGTAACCACTTTTTACATTTACAATTATTTATTATCTCTTCTTTTTTTACTTTAGGTAGATGAAAATCTTCAAAAGACATCATGTTGTCTGTACTATACTACTACACGATAGTGTAGTGTAATCCTAATGAGATAGCTTCTATGTTCGACATATAAACCCAGCAAGAGTGCTTGTTATATGTGTTGCCTTCTTGCTTGCTATCTGGACATGTTTGATGATTCTAAACCTTGGTACCTACCACAGGGAGGTCCAAGACTGCTGGTGTCTAACTGATTCAGTCATTTGGTCTGCCAGTTCTGGACTTGCCAGTGATATCCCCCACCAGTTTTCCAGCAACCTCTAATTCTTGACCTATGCCTTCCATTGTACTTTTCATTTCATAACAGTGCACCAGAAAAGGAGCTGCCCTGTGAGATTTCACCCATTATGTGGTACGGCCTCTGACCACCATCTGTGTCATACATTGGTGTCCTCCAGCTAAAATACTTTCTGATACGATCTCTATTGTATGTAGTGCATCCAGAATGTGGTTCCAGTTCACAGAATTGTAGTCATTCCTTACATATAATGCCAGAATGATGCAGTAACATTTGTCTGCTCCAATGACTACCAGCTATGACATCCAGGCTGTATCCACAGTGACAGAGATGGCATCTATGTGGAGCTGTATTGTTCTGTCAACAGACCACTGGTTCCCTCTCTGAATGCCAGCATTTTACTTAATATGTGACAAATTAGATGATAGGATTCCAGGTTAGTAGACTCCGTGTTTCTCTGTGATATAAGAACAGCAGTTCTTTATTATCTGCTTCCATGCTGGCGGGAATTTTTCCTCAAAGGTACACACTATACAGAGGTGAACAATTTCAGTCTCACATTGGTGGCTAGTTTTAGAGCCAGGTTAGGTATGTTATCATAGCTGGGTCCCTGTGGTCCTACTGCAGGCCTCCAGCAGCTCTTCTACAAGGACCATTGGTTTGTCTTTTCTGTCAATAAGTTGATCAACTGTGTTGCTGTTACTCTGCTATTGCTGGAAAAGTGTTGCCATTATTCATCCCAGCAACAAAGAGCATATCGGGAACGTCACAGTCAGGCTCTTTGTTGTGGCCATAACTACCTTATACAGCCTGCCCCATGCGAGTGTATTTAATTTAGACCTTTTGACTTTATTAGTCATTATCTTCTGTAAGACATTAATTAAAAACATACAGAAATTAAGTTAGGAAACCTTCATAGTAATGTTTTATAGTATGATTGTTATTATTTTTACATTGTTTTAATTCCATACCAAAAACATCATGCCAATACAAAGTAATAACTTAAGATCTGCAAATAATCCACCATTAATAATAGATTATCAGGTACGAGTAGAAAAAAACAAAAATGCCATAAAAAGCAAAAAATTGCAAAATTGGCATTCTTTAATTTGAATGTTTGTCTAAATCTATTTAATTAAATAGGGGGTGGAAGGATGTTACATATAAATAAAGCAAAAATAACATAGGTTCGATTAAAATTATGGTTTTGGATGTTGCCGAGTTTATTTATGACAACCTGGGAAACGCACAGGGCTAGTAGGGTCTGGGTGGGGATAGAACTTTTCAAGCATGTTAACCGGCCAATTCTTGTGTCGATTAAATATTTTTCAGGATCATTGAGATTAATAAAATTTCTCTTGATGTTCTCTGTGTATAATTTCAATCTCTGTCAGCATGCAAGGTGAGCACACTTAAGGGTTCAGTTTGGTGAAGCATTACCAAAAAATAACATGAATATGACCGAGATTGGAGTCAAATTTGGGGTTATAGTTGTAACTGAGTTTAATTATGACCTTCAACTTGCTGTTTAACTCCCCGAAGTAAGGGTGGTCAAGGGTGGAAATTTCAAACATGTCAAATGGTCGATATTTGCGTGGAATAAATATTTGATGGAGTCAATGGCATCGATAGTATTTCTACAGAAGTTGTTTTTGTATCATTTCAACCCCTTTCTTCATGGGAAGTGAGCACACTTAAGGGTGGGGATGGATTGGAATTACATAAAAATTACTCAAAAACAACTGAGATTAGAGTCAATTTAAAGGTTATGGATAGTTGACAACCTGGGCAATGCCAGGATAGTATAAAATATAACATAAATTAATGAATTCAAAGGGCTACTAATTACAGATATATAAAATCAATTGCAAAGATTATTCATTAGTGTACATTGAACAGGCAGGTACTAATTTACCGACTAGAACATGTAGTTATTTCAGTAATATTACTCCAAAACCAACACTGGCTCATCACAATAATACCCAACCCAACATAAGATAGACAAAGAATACTAGAAGCCATTCATCCATATTTCCTCAAATAGAAATTAAGTTGTCAGTACTTATGTACAAAGCAGTGATATTGAAAAACTGTATGCCAAGATTTAAAATACATTACAATTTTTATAAGTTAGCACGCTGTGCAGTCAGTCACCTTTTTTCCTTCTGGCACATTGATCGTGTTTTATGGGTCAAATCAATCAGGAAGCAAATATAAAACTCTGGTTACCAGAAAATACACACAAAATGGTAGGATCCATATTGTTGCCAGATATCTTTATTCCTTATCTTGTCTTCTGGAGACAGGCATGGAGGAATTTCATTTAAATTGCCTGTAAGCTTCTATATTAGTTAGATCTGTGTGTCTTGCATTGTTAGTATTGGGCAGTTGCTAATGTTGAGTGTAAGCAAAAAGTGTGAATCAAGAAGGGTATAATACATTTTGTATGAAAAAATTATTTGAGGAAAATAATTCTTGTATCTAAAAAAATATGAGAAAATAGGAGGTGCACGCCTTACATTACAGTGTTGCATAATTGAGATTATACAGTATTTGTTTTTGTTACAGATTACTTCATCATAACTTTTAACTATACTGAAAGGTAAAATTAGAAACTTTACACGTGCATTAATGTGTTACAAATTGTTCAGATCCACTGAAGTCTGATTTAAATGTTGTTTTATTGTTATGAAAGAAATAAACAGATATGTATCCTTTGTGAATCATTCATGATTACATTGAATAGCTATTAACTGAAAAGCGTGGATTATTGACACTTTTTAATCAAATTTCTCTTCCATTTGAGTTTTGCTTAATATGTCCCTATATGCCTGCTTGAGGGACATAAATTGTGTCCTAAAACAAATAATATTAACATCCTTCGTACTACTGATAGGACATTTTTAATGTTATAGAGTCATTCTTGCAATATGATGTAGTAAATTAACATTAATAGATTTATTGATTCAAATAATAGAAAAGTTCAAAACCAAAAGGAAAATTATATTTCATGAACATAAACTTGTCTCAGTTCAGTCATGACACGCAATAATATATTTGTATTACATAGTTAATGCCCAGTTTAACATAATAGGTTAAAGTAGGAATTCAATTGTAAAATATGCAACCATGAAAGACAATTATAAAGTTTGCAATAATTATTAACAACAATATATTATTTCTATAAAGATCAGTCCATTATGTACATTCAGAAAAAGAGATCAGTAAGGCATTTTTTAAACCATATATGTACCTGAATATGAACTAAATATTTAAATGTATCTCTGCATAGATTAATTCCTAATTTCTGAAGTATTATGCAGCATTCTGCACTTCCCTAGCTGAAACAAAATTACACCATCTATACCCACAAATTCATTCTTATGTATTCTTTCCCATAAAAATGATTGAAACTCGTTATGATTTTCTAGCCTTTATTTGGCAATTACTTTTTACGTGACAAGAGCAACATATTTCAGAAAATTACAATGTTACGCAGAGAAGTCATAAATTGAAGATTAAAAGTCCAGCTACACCACACAGTACTTCCAGAAATGAATTTAAAACTACCCAAGCAATAAATGATATATTAAGGTGTTTCTTACGTTATTAATACATATTTTGAGAAGAAATATTTTCCAGGTAAGTAAGAATAAGTGGTTTCATTAACACACTACTACTTCATGGTGTTGTGGTAGAAATAACTTCCAGGATTTTATATTGCAGATAGCAATATTTTTTGCTGTCTCAGCAATCACTAGCTCATACAAGGTTATGAACAATTTTATGTACTGTCTTATCTTAAACATATTGACTAAATTTGAAGTTAATTTTCTCTATCTGAATCTTCTAATAAAATAAAATTGTTCATATCTAATCATTTGCTGATAATTAAAAGTATGATAAAGTATCCCTTTTTTATTTGCAGGAATTCAACTATAAACGGTCCTCTATGGTTAAAGTTCTGACTCATTATTATAATTCATAATTGCTAAGGAACATGCTATGAAATAATGACTTCCTAATTTATTTGTATTGTAAATAAGAATTGAAACTGTCCTAAACATTACACAATTTGAAAAAACGCAGTTTCCAAGAGAGTTGATTTCTTGATCGGAGCAGACAAGTGTGGTATATTTTCTCAAATATTTGTTCAGTACTAAATCCTATTATTGGTTATTAATTTTCAGTGTTATACAGACAGACATGATCTGACACAATTTTGTTGTGTGTCTGTCCTCAATAATTAAAAAATTAATATCAAACTTTTAAGAGATACAATATATCATGGACACCACAATACTCGGATTCAAGGTTCTAAAATCTAGCTGGTTACTGTTGAGGCTCGTAATTGACGTAATTCTGGCATTGCATAAAACGATTGATTAAAAATTATACATTATGCTATGTACCAATATGGAGTATTACAAGACTTTCAAAGAATAGGATAACACATCAATCTCCTGTTTTGTATAGGTATTTTGCTCTTGCTTAAATATAAAGTTATTTTTTGTTCTTTAACTCTCATAATTTGGTGATATAATTTATTAATTTTCCTTATGATTCCTTAAAAATATGCTACTCTAAGCAGCCTCTTCTCTTTTAATTAAGCTGTACAACAAAATTCATTTGGTTAAACTTTTATATAAAAATTCCTAATGTTTTCAATATGAAATCAAAATAATTTAAAAATAAATTACAATGCTTTTGTGGCTTATATATTTTATTTCTCTTTTACATTCAGGTCTCGAAATGCAATGAGCCGCTCAGTGCCTACAATTCATGCACAACCATTACAACCACCACAGTTTGTACAAGTAGAAGTTGCAGATGTGGACAACTCCTTTATTGTTTATGCAGACTAGCTGACTGTAACTTCATATGTAAACACAGTGAAATGTGGACATTTTCAGAACATTTTACAGTGCTTCAAATTAAATCAGGAGAAACTATTTTATGTTTCCTATTTGAGTATTGTGTCAGTGAGAGGATATATTTCTGTAAATATCAGTATTCCTGAATTTCTGCTCCAAGGATACGGTACTATCCAATGTTGAGAGAGATTTATTATCGAAGGAAGAAGTTGTGAAATGTATGTAATTCATGATCAGTGTTGACAGTTCATAGAAGTTGGAAAGTCCGTGTGTTACATGCACCTGAATTCCACCAGGAATTTTGCTGATTGTGAAGTAATATTTATTCAATGTAATATCCAAGAACAGCTTACATGAGTCTAGTTTTGAGATATTTTCATTGGCCTTTAGCCATGTGACTTAACAATAAGAATAACTAAAATGTACAAAGAAAAACTCAAATACCTAGACTTTGTGAATAAGTGCAATCTGTGTAGCACCTATTATTTTTGTTTTTCATATTTCATAAATAATTAAAATAATTTTATGGTAAAAAATATTTGACAGCCTCATTTTACTTTAATTTACTTTGTATACATATTGCTTGAAGTTATAAGCTGTGAATACATATAATTTCAGGAATAGTTAAGAGATACTACACAATTTTTAATATACATAAATGAACCCATTAAAACGTGATATATAAAATTACATAATGTGCTATCTATAAATTGTAAATTGAGGTTTGTGTATAATCATGCATTTTACATTTTACATAATGTATTTTAGTAAACAGTTATACTGTAATAACATTTTCCATGTATGATATGTTTATCAAAATGATTCAAGCAGAATTCCTATGTTTTTATTTTATCTTGATAGATAAGAACTTAAATTAACATACAAATTGTTGCTAAAGTAGATTAAAGTTGTGAACATCTTATCAATCAACTCTGTCTTGTTTTCTAGATTAACGTAATCTGGCATATAAACCATTTGTAAATTAAGATAATCTACATGATTATATAAACTTTGTTTTTCATGTCCCTATGTACAAAGATATTCTTTTGTAATGTATAAAAATATTTCTATACATATTGAGTTTGTGTGATGAATTTTTAATAAGACAAATGAAAAATTATTTGAAATTATTCACATGATAGTGTTTCAGGCAGATATATTTTAAGATATATGTTTATTTTATTACACACTATAAAAACTTACCTGTGTTAATTTATAATTATTAGCTAATAAGTGTTGAGTACTTGTGACTACAACAAATAGTAACAATATAATAGTTATCCTTTCAGTCTTACAGCAGATAAGAACCATTGTGTAAACCGGAGAAGATTGAAATCAAAAGATATTACAAACTAGGTGAGTGCCTGGCATTGCCTAGGTATTTATTGAAATTACCCTGGAGAATGAATTAAATCGACACTAACCTCTTGGTAAACAGTTCATATAACCAGCATCAATACTGCCAGTATTTACCGATTAACATTTTGCTTCCTGACCTAACCCCTCGGCAGCTAACTTCAAATAGACCATGATAATGACTAATGGTATTCGGGAATTCTCCTATTACATAAAATAAAAGTGTCTAAAAATAATGATGAAGTAAAACAGTAAAAAATACTTGTTAACTTATTGAAGTCTAAAACAACTCCTGGTACCTTAAAGGAGTAAGGAAGTGCAACCTTTAACTAAATAGAGACTAAAATATAGCTGGTACCCTAAGAAAATTAAAGAAATTGCCCCGTAACATAAGAGGTTTAAAACTACTATGGGTAACCTTTTGTCAATCACTGCCATAAAACATAAAATTTCATTAATCACCATGATAACTGCAAGAATTAAATTAAGGAACTCCTATAACCCCAAAATCAACACTAATATTGGTATTTTTTCCATTACTTTTTATCTGAATCCCTTCCACCACCACCCATACAGTAAGAGTGCTTCCTTTCGTTGTCTTTTGGAGTTGAAATTAGACACTTAGAAATTATAGAATGACGCACTCAGACATTTTATTTGACGCTAACAATAGCAATTTAGAAATGTTTTTAAATTCCACTCCATCCTTGCCCACCCCTAGAGGTGGTAGGTGTCTCTTAAGCCCTCAGTGTTGAAGGTTGCAATTCAAAGGTTTAAAAGGTTTTAGTTTTATTGCTGTTATCTCACAAAGGTGCTCAAATAATGTCACATAAATTTGGGGCATATTTTTCATTGCTTACAACTTTGCAACAAAACCTAGAAACTTATACTTTGATGAACTAACCAAACCCATTACTTTAAGCCAAAGTATCAGCTATTAAACATCAATTTCAAATTTAACGTGTCAAATTTTGTGTATTTTCAAACAAATAGCAAAAAACCTTTTGCTCCAATCAAGTTATTTTCATTACAATTGGAAAGGGCAGATTTCTTTTTGTTTGAGTCATCTTAGTTCACTTATGAGACTCGTCATTTAAGGTCAGAAAAATTACTTTGACAATTACAGGATATACTGTACAAATGTGATGAAAGAAAATCATTTGTACTGGTTTATTCAAACTATTGATGTTAATGATGCTTAATGTCAACCAAGTGTTTTTATTTATGGTTTTGCCATATGTGAATCTTATCTAATAAAATTAATGCTATTAAAAGGTATATGCATTGAAAAATCAAAAATACTTGTGTTGGTCCATAGTGACTGAGCCACTACCAAATTCATGTTTTAAATGAGTGTGTATGTATACATCTCTTCATTCAAGGCCTAAATTTGTAACCCCATCGCCTAGGGGCCAGGCAAATCCACTTCATTGTTGATTAGACTGGCCTTTGAAGTGCATATTATAATTCAATTTCTTATTTTAAAATGTAACATTAAATATTGAGAAAATTATTGTACATTACTAACTTGGTTTTAAATTTGGAAGATTGTTTTTACCTTACCTTGAATGTTGTTGTTTTTTTATCATAATTTTCAATAATGTGTTGGGGAATCTATATCACAATTTTCAATAAATAGGCAAATTGCAGTAAAGAAAATAAATTATCCAATTAGCATATAAACTGAAAGTAGCAGGTAATAATTGTGAAAATAAGAGTATATAATAGACTTTATTGAGCAAAGCAAGTGTAAGTTAAACTTCTAAAGCCTTAACAAATTGACCCTAAAATCAAAAGTATGATAATTTCAATATGACTGATAATCAACTTGCTGCAGATTGTTTGTATAATCATATATGTATGTCATGACACGTACTTAAATAAAGGTAATTTTTCTGGCCTTAAATGATGAGTCTCAAAAGTTAAATAAGATGATTCTAGAAGAAAAAAGTCTGCTCTTTTCAAAGGTAACAAAAATAACTTGTTTGGAGCAAAAGGTTTTTTGCTATTTGGGTTTGAAAATTCACAAAATTTAAACCTCATATTTAATAGCCTATATCTTGACAACAAATTGAGCTTGAAAGCTGATAATTTGGCAGCTTATATCAGTAATGGGTTTAGTTAGCTTACAAAAGCATAAGTTTGTAGAATGTCTTGTTTCAAAGTTATAAGCATGAAAAATCTGCCTCAAATTAACGTGACAGATTATTTTATCAACTTTGAGAGATAACAGCAATAAGAGTAAAATTTTATAAACATTGAAACTGCAACCTGCATTCAGAGCACAAAAAGTTGTCCTTGGTTACAATTTTTCATGATGCTACCTGCTACAGTTTCACAAGACTAGCACTTGAAACTTCACAATCTATTTATGTGCATGGTTGCATTGCACAGGAGACCCTGGTGCCCCCATCTATACTACTAGTGAAACTTAGATTTTTCACAAGCTGTATTCAAGACTTTCATCAAGATCCAAGGTGGTACCAAAAAGGTGATTTGGCCACTTGACATGGAATGACCCTCATTTAATGTTGTAAACATAAATTCATTTCACCCCCACTCCAAGTGGCTGAGCTACACATTAACTAGTGTGGTAAATGTCCAAATTAAACTCTGTGACTTCCATAACCCTAAATTCAACACCAGTCTCAGTTCTTAACTCATTACTTTAATATAACAGCATTTCACCCTCATCCTCACCTAGGGGCTGAACTACAACTTAACTGGCATAGTTACTGTCAGAATAAAACTCATTGACATCTGTAACCACAGATTTGACACCTATCTCAGTTTCATGTTATTTTTAAGTAACGCCCCTACCCTTAGTGGTGCTGTCTCCCCATGTTGTACAGGGTTGAAATTATTATACACCAAAACATCTGCAGAACAATCTCATCGAAAACTAATTATTTGATGCTAATAGCCATTTCAGCATATTTTAAAATTCCACCCGCACTCCTAGGGTCTGAACTGCATTTTAGCCAGTATGGTAAATGTAAGAAGTAAACCTTTGACATCTGTAACACTGGATTTGACACCGATTTCACATGTTCTTTTATGTAACACCCCCCACCGCCTTATTGGCTAAATACATCTGGATAGAAAGTATTTATCACATAGACCCCAAGAAGTAACTAATCCTCAATAGTATTGGCTCTTATAGCATGCTTTTAAATTTCACCCCTTGTGAGTTGCCTAATGTGTCAAAAGGCTGACAGAAACCTTCTTGGGGGATGCGCACAACAAGTTTCATTGCAATCGGATAAATGGTTTTGGAGCTTATAGGGGGGCACAAACACAGACATTTGTTTTTATATATAGAGAGATGATAATTGATAGTGTTGTTATTACACAACATTTCCATGCTGCCAATGTGTTAAAAAAAAAGGACATGAAGAAATGGAAATGATAAGATTCTTCCAATGTATGTATAACTACTTCTTGAATCATGTATATTAACTTGAACCTTACTATTGCCTACTTTTAGTACTGATAAGTTTGATAGAAAGGCTGATTCTTCCATGCAAAATTATGTACAAGAAGATACTAGGTATCAACAGTTATTTCAACATTCCCTTTCCACAATTAGCTCTGCTATCATAATCTGTTGACAACTGTCTGTGCTTTTAATATTCTTCTATTACTATTTAGTGTGACATAGTATCCATTTGGTTTAATGGCTAATATGTTCTTGAACTATGACCCATTATATTTTACTTTGCTACAGTTTAATTATCATTGGTGAAAACAGATTATATTAAATAACATGAAATTGGACAGAAACTTGTGGACAGTTGCATAGTCATGAACACACATACATACTAATAAAAAGATTATACCCATACAAACATTTATATAGCTGTGGAGTGGATAAGATTCAAAAACCTCTGCAATTTCATTTTTATTTATGGGTATCAGCTCAACTGATTATCAACTTTCCATAAAGTGTGTAAAGAGTCATTATCATATTCCCTGGTATTACTCTAATCATTTCTTCATTATTATGGTTTTTTCCTGACTTTGTCCAGGGCAATAACTTTCAAGTTTTGAAATTTGCAAGGCTACTCATTCTCATTTTGTTTGTTATCTTTTTTCAATTTAATAAGTGATAGTAACTGAAAAACCATTTATTCTATTAATTGTCCATCAAATATAAAACAAATAATTATATCTGGTTCTTTGTCAAATCACTTTCTTATGCTTCCAACTACTTAGCAGTCTAATATACTTGAGTAATTGTGAATATTGGTACTGCTCTGCTATAAAAGTTGGTGTTAACTGGAAATGTCAGATGTTCAAGAATTGTGGAAAAATGAATAGATGTGATTTTTATTTAGTAAGCTCATTCATTTGCTTTGAGATTACAAAGTTTTTTTAAACTTTTTTTTGTTATACATCACACATTTATCTGCAAACAATCTTAAATGAGAAAGTTAAACAAATTTGGAAAAGTTTAAATAGTAAATGGGCAGAATATAGTGTTATAATTTCTCAACCCAGACTGTTGTTTGTGTGAGATATTTTGAGTTCTAACTCTATCATTATTTTCTGGTGACGGAATATGATGGCAGAGGTAGTGTCAAAATGTGTTTCACAGAATTCAGAGAAGAGTGTATTCAGCAAATTCACCATGACAGTCTACATTTGCAAAAGAACAAACATATATATAACTAAACAAAATTTTAATTCTGCAAAGATTTTTAATATGAATCACGTTTGGCAGCTTTCTGTGCCATCAAATTAAGTCAATAAATTATTTATCTTACTCATTAGTATTGGTCATTGAAATCATTAACTATTTTGCCTAACTGTATATGTAAAGTGAGCAACAGCACAGAAATTGGGATTTTTCGAGGGATCTGGATAGAAGGAAAAATTGTCTGACCTGAAGTGGAGATTGACACTATATTTTTATGTTGTACAGTATATATTTGCTGCAGCACATAAATTTTTTAGAGTAACAAACAGGCTATGTGAGGATAATCCACTTGGTGGCAACTCCCCTTTAATAGCACGGGAAGGGTAGATGAAGGTAGCCAAGGGTTAATTTAATAATTTCAAGAGCCTTCATAAATGTGTTTTAACAGTGAGAATTTCTGCTTTGATATTGAATACTTTAAACTATCCACCTCACGTCACACGCTCTCCAACTGATGCTGGCCATATGTCTGCTACAAGTTTCTGAACACATATGTCTCGAATGACAAATGTGCAGTATACCATTTCACCCCTTGCTTAACCCGTAAAGCTCAACAAACTGCCCAAGTTTAATGGAAATTTTCACCAGACAAGGTGCTTACAGTCATATCATTAGCTTCAGAGTTTTTTTGTGGCGAGCTGATAGTTTGTGTTAATTTCTTAATTTTAAGAGCATTTCTCGTCATCAGAAATTAATTCCTGTAATATCCATAAAGCACCTGGGTTGGACCTTATAAGTTATCATGGAAAGCAGTAATGCCTTTAACCACTCTGCATAATAGTATTTTAAGAACAACCTATTTCCCAATATCTTGGAAATTCGCAAAAATAATCCTAATACCTAAACCTAGAAAACCAACAATCTTCGTGCTACTGCTCCCTGTTATGCAGATATCCAAGATTGTTGTTTGCATTGAACATCCAGGGGCCACTTCAGTTTTATGTTTTTGAGGATCCTTTTTGAGAGGTTTTTGAATTATCTAACAACAATTGATGGTGTGTGTTTTGGTTTAAAAGACCTGTGATAAATTGTGATTACAGGAAAAGGTCTGCAACCCGTTTCTGACATTCATATTGAACTCACATGTTGGAATAAATTTATGTAATTGAGTGACGAAATATTGGATAGACTTATTAGGACCTTGTTTATGTGATATAAACTTGTCTTTCGACTGAAACGTTCATTTTCTCAGATAACTCATCATTCAGAGTTTGAACTATTTCATCAGAAGTTAGCGTATTGATGTATTTTGGTGCTGTTGATAACTTTATATTTTTACTAGCTGGGTGCCCGGAGTTTCCCGGGATGTCGTATATCCATAACCCCCAATTTGACTCAAATCTCGGTCGCTTTTCCGTTATTTTTATGTAATGCACTTCGCCCCCTATCCCTACATGTTCTCACCTCCCATGCCGAAAGGGGTTGAACTCATTGACCCCGAAAAAGTTTTTTTCATTAATCATATCGTCCGTTTCAACATTTTACAAAATTTCCACCCACGTTCCCAGTGTACTTTGGGTTCAACAAAAAGTTGAATGTAATAATTATATTCAGAAATGTAGATACCCCGGATTAGATTCCAATCGTATTAGCGTTATTTTCATGTAACGCCCCACCAAACCCCCCCCCCCCCCAAGTTTGCTTCCATTCATGCCGACAGGGATTAAAATTATACACCAAGAGCATTTAGAGAAATATTATGAATTTAATTGACCCCAAAAACCGTTTTTGCGACGCTAATATCGGCCGATTAACGTTTTAAAAATACCACCCACGCTTGTGGGAGTTAAACGGCAATTTGAATGTAATAATTAAACTCAGTGACATACAAAACCTTGGATTCAACGCGAATCTCGATTGTTTTGCATAATTTTTAGTAGTGCCACACCCTTAAGGATGCTGCCCTCCCGAACCAGGAAAGGGTTGAAATTATACATGGAGAGGATGTAGAGAGATATTATAAGGTTCATTGATCCCGAAATATATTTATTCGACGTAAAAATCTGCTGTTTGAATGTTTACAAATTTTTACACCCCTCCCAACATCATCCACCACCTCCCACCGTTACCCACCCACGCGCGTTGACCAGATTGTCATAAATAAACTCAGCGACTTGCATATCCCTGATTTGATTCCAATCCCATTCGTATGGGCATTATTTTGCTGTATCGAACCACCCAACGTCACCCCTATCCGTAATCGACTCCTAAGCCCAAAAGGGGTTGTATAATTGTGTATAATTATACACAAACAACGTAAAGACAAATATTCTGAATTGAATTGACTGCGAATAATATTAGGCAAACAAAATTATTTATTCAACCCAAATATCTGCCGTGTTTGCATGTTCCAAAATTACAACCCCGTCCACCCCTGCTCCTTGGGGTTAAATGCTAAGTTGAATGTTATAATTAAACTCAGTGACATACATAACCTTGGTTTTGGCTCCAATCTCGCGTTAATTCGCGTAATTTTCCTGTAAAGGATCCTTCTCCTATTCCTAAGGGTGCTCCTTTCCCATGCTGTAAGGAGTTACAATTATACTCAAATAACTTCGGTAAAAGTACTTTCAATTTCTTTGACAACTTAAAATACTTATCTTAATTAAATATCTGTTGTCATATTATGTTACAATGTTTGAACCCCTACACCTAAGCGAGTTCCCCTCTCACTCTGAAAGCGTATGAAATTTTACATCAGAAATACTATCAACGTGAATGGCCCTGGCATATATTTATTTCACGCTAATATATACGATTTAACATGTTTCAAAAATTCCACCTCGTTCATTCCCGCCCCGGGTAATTAAGCAGCCAATTTAATGTCATATAAAACTCAGTGACATCCATAACCCTGTATTAGACTCCATTCTCGATTGCTTTTGCCATATTTTTATGTATCTAAGGGGAGCTGCCCTCCAAATCCCGAAAGGAGTTGAAATGAAACACGGAGAACAAAGGAGAATATTTTAATTTATTTTATTTTATCCCAAAATTTATTTATTCGACGCAAAAAATTGCCGGTCAACATGTTTTTAAATTTCTAACCCTCGCTCACCTCCTCCCACTCCAGCCCACCCCTCGCGTGTTGTTCAAATGGTCATAAATATACTCAGCGACATCCCTTACCTTCGATTTGAACGAATCTCGGTTTTTTTCAAGTTATTTTCTTGTACGTCCCCTCCACCGCCTCAACTTACCATGCCATCCATCTTGCCGCAATAAGGGTTGAAATTTTACACACACAAGTTGGGTTGAAATACTATAAATCTAATTAACCCTGAAAAACATTTATTCAACTCTTATATCGGTCGTGATTTCTTGTTTCAATATTCCTACCCCCGTCCACCTCGGAGTTAAATGTCCAAATAAATGTCATAATTAAACTCAGCGACATTCAAAACCCTGTATTAGACTCCAATCACGGTTTTATTCGCGTTTTTTTTTGTAACGCCCGTCAACCCTAACCCGTAAGAGTGCTCCTTTCCCACGCTGTAAGGGGTTGAAACTATACTCAGATAACATCGGTAGAAACACTATCAATATATTTGATCCCTAAAACTTATTATCCGACCAAAATATCGGCTGCTTTAGCATGTTTAAATATTTCCACCCCCGCTTCTGGGGGTGGTAGACGCGTCTAACCCCCATAGTGTTTGTTTTCTGGTCGCAAAGAACACGTGTACGTAATTTGGTGAAATTTGCTCCACCGGTGTAGATTTGTATTTTCCACCCCAAAATTTAAGGGTGATCTTTCCCCAGGGTGTAGAGGATAAAAATTATATTAAGATAACATTGGTAGAAACACTATCAATATCTTTGACCCCTAAAAATATTCCGACTGAAATATCGGCTGTTTTAGCATGTTTAAATATTTCCACCCCCGCTTCCTGGGATGGTAGACGGGTCTAACCCCCATAGTGTTTGTTTCCTGGTCGCAAAGAACACGTGTACGAAATTTGGTGAAATTTGCTCCACCGGTGTAGATTTGTATTCTCCACCCCAAACCCTAAGGGTGCACTTTTCCCAGAATTTAGAGGATGAAAATTATATTCAGAAAACATCGGCTAAATGGCCAATTGAATATCATAATTAAACTCAGCGACATTCATAACCCTGTATTTGACTCTAATCTGTTTTATTCGCGTATTTTATTTGTAAGTCCCGCTGTCCTTCACCGCTAAAGTGAGTTTCCTCCCAAGCCCGAAATGTGTTCAAATTAAACACCGAGAACGTGTAGAGAAATTTTAATAATCTCATTGTTCCCTAAATATATTTATTCGGCGTGAAATTCGGAGCTTTACTTATTTTAACATTTCTACACCCCACCTACCTTTGCCCAACTTCTGCCACCCCAGTCTACCACCACGGGTTGCTCAGATTGCCATAAATGAACTCAGGGACATCCACTATCTTCTATTTGAATAGAATGTCGGTTGTATTAGCGTTATTTTCCGGTATCTCACCTCCACACCCACCCGTAAGCGTGATATCACTCATGTCGCTAGAGGTTGTAATTTTACAAACATAAAGTGGGTGGAAATACTATAATTGGATTATCCCTTAAAAATAATTTTTCTACGCAAATATCCATGTTAGATAATTTGTATGCCCGGTCCACCCCTGCCCTTTGGTGTTAGATGGCCAATTAAATATCATAATTAAACTCTGCGGCATCCATAACCCTGTATTTGACTCCAATCTAGGTTATATTCGGGTTATTTTATTGTAGCGTTCCTCCACCCCACCCCTAAAAGTGCTCTACTGATAAGCCCGAAAGGGGTTTAAGATATACTCAGAGAATATGTAGAGAAATTTTATGAATCTCATTGATCCCGAAAAATATCGGTAGATTAACATGTTTGACAATTTCCACCACGACCACCCCGTCCCTGGGAGGTTAATTGTTAGTTTAAAGTCATAATTAAACTCAGCGTTATCCATAACTTTGGTTTTGACTCTAAACTCGGTTGTATTCCAGTTATTTTCTTGTAACATTCCTCCACTCCATCCCTAGGGCGCTCCTTTCCCATGCCGTAAAATATTGAAATTTTACTGACAGACATTGATACAAACACTATTAATCACTTTTACCGGGAAAATATTTATCAGACTCAAATATCGTCCGTATTAGCAAGTTTGAAGAACTCCAATGCCTAAAATAAGTTGAAATTATACGTAGAGAACATGTAGTGAAATTTTATGAATGCTATTCATCCCGAATTATATTGATTCAACGCAAAAATCGGCAGGTTAACATTTATTCTCCCCCCCCCCACCCTCTCTCATAACCGCCAATTTCCACACACCCCCTGCGTTTGTCAGTTTGTTATAAAAAGTCTCAGAAACATCCATAACCCCCATTTTACTCGAATCTCGGTTGTTTTGGTGTTAATTATACGAAACGCTCCTCACCCTCCACACTTAGAGGTGCTCCCCTAGCATGCCGAAAAGGGGTTGAAATTATTCACATAGAACAACAGTAGAGATACAATCAATATAATTAACCCTGAAATATATTTATTCAACGCAAGTACCTGCTGTGTTTGCATGTTCCAAAATTTTTACCTTCCTACCCCTGCATCTGAGGGGTAAATGCCAAGTTGAATGTCATAACTAAACTCAGTAACATCCATAACATTCTATTTGACTCCAACCTCGGTTGTATTCGCGTTATATTCCTGTAAAGCATCTCCACCCCAAACCATAAGGGTGCCCTTTTCCCAGGGCGTAGGAATTTAGTATATTCAGATAACATCGGTAGAAACACTATCAATATCTGTGACCCCTAAAAATATTTATCCGACTGAAATATCGAGTGTTTTAGCATGTTTAAATATTTCCACCCCCGCTTCTGGGGATGGTAGACGCGTCTCACCCCGACAGTGTTTGTTTCCTGGTCGTAAAGAACACGCGTACGAAATTTGGTGAATATTGCTCCACAGGTGTAGATTTGTATTCTCCACCCCTAACCTTAAGGGTGCCCTTTCCCCAGGGTGTAGAGGATGAAAATTATATTCAGATAACATCGGTAGAAACACTATCAATATATTTGACTCCTAAAAATATTTATCCGACTGAAATATCGGCTGTTTTAGCATGTTGAAATATTTCCACCCCCATCAACCCCTGTTTCTGGGGGTGGTAGACGCCTCTCACCCCGACAGTATTTGTTTCCTGGTCGTAAAGAACTCGTGTACGAAATTTGGTGAAATTTGCTCCACCGGTCAACAATGGAGACCGCGCGCGCTTAACTCAGTTTGCCTTAGAGATCCAGTCTGTTGCGAGAAACAGAACAGTTCAAACGTAAAAGTCTGATGATCTAAAGTCTGGAATCGGCGATTGATAGGTGAAGGAGTAAAAATTCTGCGTACGAGTGATGAAACTGTTAAAAGTCGACGGGGAGATAATATAGATCAGTTCACCTAGAGCAACTAACAGTAAAGTTTACAGATATAAAGTACGAATGGCGAGATCCTGTATTTCTACATGAAAGCAAGCAAGTATTTTACGGAGAGATTTATTTAATAATTTGCACACGGTGAAGCAAATGGTTGCTTCACGCTGACTGAACAATTATCGCATAGAAGGGACCGACAACCACTAGCAGACCAAAGGGGGCGGCTCATCCAAGGTTCCAGATAGCAGAGGACGAGTATTTTAATTGTGTATTAAAATTTTCAATGAAGTGTAGAGTCAGTGTAAAAATGGCCTTTTAGTGTGGTAGATACAAGAGAGAGAGATATGGTACCAGACAGACAGTCCGTGAGTAACAATACTTTGTTATAAATTTCACTTATTTTCATATTGTTTTAGGTTAACTTTTTATATTTGAAATGTTAATTGGCAGTTTATACGTTGATTTTGTTCTAATTATCAAACCCAGTTATGGCCCTGAGATAAGAGATTCGACGAATTTGATTGTAATGATATAAAAACTGTATGTTCAAAAATGCCACGAATTAATAAATGAAAATTAAAGTATTTGTTTTTTTAATGGATGAAATTCGGCATGGTCTTGTATATTGTAAATTTATCAACAATAATAAATTTCTTTTAAAGCTTAGTAAATGTTGTTAATTATTCCAATGATTTAAAGACCACCTTTTTTAATTATTAGATATTCGACGTCTTCAACGTGTGGCTAATTATTCAAATTTTAATTAATTTTTTGTTGTTAATTGATTCATTTGATTAACACTATCAAGGTGTTTATTACAATATATATACATATATATTTGAATTGTTTAAATTTACTTTGAATTGTTTCAATTCACTTGAATAATTGAATATGGGTAAATAAATACTTTCATAATTTTATTATTTTGAAAATGCACATATAATTATGATCGTAAATAAAAATTTAAAATTTGATCATAATTCTTTCTAAAGAACAATACTTTGCATCAATATGAAAAAAATGAATTTTAAATATTTATATAAGGGTAATAAGAAAAAAAATTATGAAATAAATTAAGAAATCTGACGGTATAAAGGTAACGTAACATTGGTATTAATAAATTGCGTTGTCACATTGCATTCCCATTTTTCAAACTAAATTTGGGGAATAATATAGAGATTACAAATATCTCATGAAGTAATAAATTGTTTCTTTAATTATTGGCGTCGTAACTTTGAGGTCAGAGCATTGTAAAGCACTGTATCGTTTCGCGAGAATGCAGAGACGATAATGGTTGCTACAGAGTATTCTCGATAAGGCATTCATAGACGCTCATAACTTAGCGCAGACAGTTACTCAGATATACAGTTACTTAGATAGTCATAGAGCAGAGTGTGTTTCGGAGTACTTGACCTTGGTGGTCCGAGCTAGTGAACGAGATGGTCATATTCAGCAAAGTATGGGCTGAAGAGCGTCAGATTTTATTAAAGATTCTCCACAGTAAAAATAGAGCGTGACAATACGAAATCAGTGAATGAGAAAGGTGCCGAAAATGGTGCAAAGTGTTGAAAAGTGAGGCTATGGCCTGTTAGTCAAATTAGGGTTGCATAAAAATTAAAATAAATCACGTGTGCACAAACCAAAGCAGCTCAAACTAAATGGTAAAAAAAAAAAATTTCTTCTGTAAACCTTTACGCAAATATCGTTTACCGCCAGATTTCTATAACTTTGATATATTTATATAACTTTTCAGATTTTTAATAGTAAGTTTAAATTAATTTTTTTACTGTCTTTATTAAAGGCCCGATAAGCGGCCCTGAAATTGAGATTGTCATAAAAGCTGAGGCATTAACTTAAAATGTAAATTCAACTAAGATCAAATTTGTGAAATAAATAATTTTTGTTATATTTCGACTTCCTTCCTTTATTATTTATTTTAATATTTTGTATACCACTATATATATATATAATTTAAAAATCTCTTTCTTGTTTTGAAATCTACATGAGATCATTTATTATCAATTGAAAAACAAAAATAGTTTTTTCTACCAACCTGATAAAGCTTAAATAATGAAGCGTCTTCAAACTTCAGCTGTATCAATTGAAGAAATAAAAGAAGTCTAAACTACGAACCTAAAGATGCTACATTATTTTATGTCTGGGTAACAGTACAACAGTACTGGGTGGTAGAGTTGAAACGAGGCTGAACGAGCTGCCAAGACGAACATCGCAGTGACCGACCAAATGACCACGCCAGAAATGGTGACGAAAATACTCAAAATGGTATCGGATGACTGTCGACTGCGCCAGGTAGCAGACAAGGTAGGCATTTCAAAAAGTACTATACATCATATACGGCTGAAAATTTGGACATGAGAAGGCTGTGCTCAAGATGTGTGACGCGTTTGTTTATGGGAGCAAAAAGAACTTCGGCAGGATATTTCAATCGTGTGTTTCGCTATGCTTGACAGTACTAAAGCACTAAAACCGAATTTCATGATCATGGATGAAGCATGGGTCAATTACTTCACGCCTGAGACGAAGAAACAGAAAGGGGAGAATAAGCCTCAAAGAAGGTAAATACAGTTGTTGTTGGCAAGGTCACTTTAAACAGGGCATCGACAATATCGAACATCGCTGAGGAAAGTATATCAAGCTGAAAGAAGACTATTGAATAGGAAATATAGCCAATTCAGATAAAAAGGTAGTGATATAAATACCACACAACGTTTCTGGGATCCTTGTTCCTTTCGTCAGGTGCGAAAAAGAGCCTAGAGCGAAACAACTGCTGTCAGAACTGGCTATCTTTCCCATTCATTATTTTCAATCAGACGTAATTTTTTTCATTTTAAAAGATGACTACGTTGAGAAATAAATATATTTTTCTTATAATATTTTGGTTTCTAGGTTATGTCGGGTACTACGCTCGTATATATATAAATGAACGCAAGTCAAATAATGTGTTAAATAAGTACCTCTGCGGTAAATGGATTAAATAAACCAGACATTAATATTTCGTAATTTCACGCTCAGTAGAAAAATGGAATCAAGTTATAGATTTAAAAATGACAATAACAAGAACTTATTTTATTTCACTGATTCGATGAAAACAGTTTCTGATTCTACCCGGGGTAGATTGTTTGGTGTTTATTAAAATCTCCTCGTGGTGGTGGTAGTTCTCAACGTAGTCGTAGAAGTCATGCTTGAAGTAGTATTCGTAATGGCAGGAGCAACTGTAGTCGTTTCGGTGTCGGGAGCCGAGGTTGCCAGAGACAAAGCTGAAAAACAAGATAAACGATTTGCACTTTACAACAATTGTTATTGTAATTCATGAATCGGTTGAAACGGGTATATTTGAGTGTCCGTTCAGAAATGATCGCGTTCTGTTTATTTTAGTTAACTTTATCAATTTTGTGTGAATTGCTTCTCAGTTAACTGCGCAAAACATATTTTATGCAATTTCTCACAGAAGACAACTTTAGAATCTATAACTCTGCAATCACAATAATGTAAATGTAACTTAATGCGCTAAATTCTTAGGTCTCCTACAGAAGAATAAATTAAATCAAACTGACGATATTCATCAACTACTTAGTCAACGTAGCTCAGCCAAATATGCAGTTGAATTATTCCCAACTTCAATGATTTAATAATAACAAGGAAACTAGTTTACTTTGAATACTTTCATCCTGTTTTGTCATGTGAAATTGTATTCTGGTGCGAACAGGCAAGGTTTTTCCTTCTCGATGAAGCAGGTCAATTGACACGCCTCTTGTAGAAATCTAGTGGAAATCTGGACGGCTACAGCGACACCGGGTTCCATCTCAGCAAAGCCTGGGATCCCGCCATCGCAATGCTACGCAGGAACAATGTTGTACCAGACTTCCCGTGGGGTACGTCGCCAAGAGAGACATCGATACGCCGAAGTGGCAGACGACACGGTGGGCGACCGCACCGTGCCGAAGAGGCAACGGGGAGGGACATCACGAGTGGCCCACCCCTACCATCTACGGACTAAGACCAATCAGGGACTAGTTACATATATTTTCTACAAATATTTACTTACATATTTATTTTTATCAAAACCCCACAACTAATCCGAAAAATTAGAAAGAAGGGAGAGCGTTGACCGGGAGATGAAGCGGTAGGCGAAGAAGTAGCAACAGCAGCGGTAAAAGTGCGAATGAATGAGTTTATGAATGAGAGTGTGAATCTAATAATTAGGTAGCCGTAAAGGCATTTACAATTGTTATGTATGAATGTATTATCCAAATGATGACATTTTAGTAATGACAGAATATTAGTATGTTATAGGCATAATATTTCGTCATCGCGGAGCAGATTCCACGAGGAAGGAACTCCGACTGGACCTCCAGTTAGATGTCACCGCTGCTGCTGCTGACGGTACTTCACCTGAAGATAATGGCGGTGACAGCTATCGAAACGTTGTGGAAAAATAAGGGCGACACCCGTTTGGAATCCCGAGAACACTTCATACATCAGTTACAACGGGAAAACCTACTTTCTCTATACAAAAATTGTACACCGTTGTCAATTCCATAAATTGGTGTCTATTATCATTGACGGCTACGTCACATAAATAAATGTAGGAAGAATTATTTTTTTTAATTTTAAGAACCGTTATAGCAATTGTGTTTTATCAGCATGGTATTTCTGATTCGATTTCGAAGACTTTAAACTTCCCGCCTTGCTGTGCACTCGCTCCCGCTAATGCATCCAACTGGCTATCACTGTGTTACTCACGGCTCAGTATAGATGTCCCTGTAGAATGAGAAATGCGCAGTATTCCGTTTCACGCCTCTGAACTACCCGTAAAGCTCCTTTCGGTGCTGTGGGTCATAGATCATATAAGAGTGCCACCATGCGTGGCATGTTCCCAAGATTATCTTTATTAAATATATGTGCGAAAGGCAAATACTTTCGTGTGTGTCAAATTGGATCTAAATTATTCAGATTTAAAAATTAGACACTTTTAGAAACTTCTACATTCGTATCGGTTTGAGTCTTACCTCCTTGAAGTACTATTTGCTAAGTATGCATTTTGGCACTTTGCTTCGCCCTTGTTATTGTCTTTCCACCTCTTTAAAAGCTCTTTATCCTTCATAACCACGACTGCGCGATAACACATACATTCATCTTTCAGTACACCAAACTCTTAGTTTTCCGCTTAAGTAACGAAACTTGCAACAAATTCCTCAAACGTTATACTTTACTGCTGAAAGCGTTAATGAGCACTGCACGTTCATATGTACGTTTTCATTTCATTCA
The DNA here is from genome assembly GCA_037074705.1 of Zhengitettix transpicula. Classification (NCBI taxonomy): domain Eukaryota; kingdom Metazoa; phylum Arthropoda; class Insecta; order Orthoptera; family Tetrigidae; genus Zhengitettix; species Zhengitettix transpicula. The sequence goes on along the minus strand of CM073591.1, from coordinate 177,202,127 downwards.
ATTGCTTATCAAATGCAGCTATCACCATATTATAGTCCTGTTTATCGGCGTTAGACAATCCAAGGGCTTTGATATAGAATTAATTTGATTTGCTCCAAGTTTGTTGTTCAATTCTGTTAGTTTTCGAAACGTCTCGGATATATTTTTCCATTTATACCATTCTTGTGCTTTGGAAAAATAAAAAGGGTTTGATTTTATTATTATAAATGGAAACCTTATATGCCCAGATAATTTTGAATGTCTGAATTTTTGCAGCAGTTTGTTAAAAATAGAAATGTAGATGGAAATACAAATGTAGCATATTTGTAGTGGGTCGGGTCATTTGCCGTGGAGCATTTGTAACTATATCGCTGTAATTCATATTTTACATAGTAGCTCGAGATGATGTAGCACTTAAGTTAAAAAAACTCACGAGCCGTTATTGTTCATTATTCAAGGCATTTCTATGCCTAGTAAATGAACGCATATACAGTTAATTGTGCAAAACAATACAGGAACCATTGCAAGTTGTGACTAATTACGATACTAGCAATTACAATTAAGTTTACGTTTCTGATAGCTTAAAGAGCAGTTTAAACGATTTTAATACCAAACATTAAATATAATCGTACGTAACAATTTCATTTAGCAGGTTTCGCATATTTGCCAGTGTCAATATTATACTAATTAGGATTAGCAACAGAGATAAAAGATATGGCAAAACACATTTCATATTTTCAATATTTAGTGATATCAAGAAATTTATGCTATAATCAAAAGTCTATTAATTAACGGATGATTGATGTGATAAAATATTCGCTTTACGAAGACATCTATGGTACATAAATTGGCTATCGTTTTAATATAACATGTTAATTAATCAAATATGAGCTTCGAAATTTATATAAGACTGGAAAAAATTCGTGTGATAATAATGTTGCAGAATACTTGACGTAGACCTCTTAAACGGAACTATATTAAACGATTTATGGGAGGAGCAATTGCGTAATTTCTCCTAACATTTCGCTACGACGAGCATATTAGGTAATAATATAAGAGAGTACCATCAAGCCGAGTAGGATAACTGCTACATGTGGATGACTCGACCTGTCATCATTATTATTACGGTGTTGTTGCTTGTCATCCCGTAGTGTGAATCTTCACGTGATCGGCGAGTCGTCGGCCCTTCCCATACTCTTTACGGTTACTTATTCTGGTAAAGGCTGGATCTCAGACCTTAATTAAACCCTGTTCAACCATCAGTTTCTCAGATTAAGACAGCTTATCATGATTATCTACCGGTTTTGAAAGAACAAGTAATAACTCAGTAGCAATCCAAATAAATACAAACACGAGACAATAGTATGTCCCACCCATATAGCATAACGATTGTACTCACGTTTATTGTACTGATAACAATTGCGGAAAGCTCTTACAACAGCTTGCTTCTCCCTCCTGGGAGAATTTCTTCGTACTATCGTGCTCAGGCGGCATAAACCTCTCCTCATTAGATTCGTATTATTGCAAGGTCCTTGGAACTTGAAAACAGAAAACATTTTTACTTGTGGAATATGATATCAATATTAAACATAAATTCAACGATATTGTGTAATTATGATTTCAAGATTATCAAAGACATATATAAATAACAGACTGGACAAGTCGCCGCCATATTTGAAGCAAATTGAAAACTCAGCCGCCATGTTTTATACTGTCTGGTGGGCGTTCCCCATCGTCTGCTAGCCTTGAACTCTGTCGCACAAATGACCTAAAACTAAATCTCTACGGACAATATATTTTAAGGTTTAAGTAAAACACATTTAAGGCATAGAAAAATTTATTGACCTTTAAATAATATCAGTTTTGTATATAATTGCCTAATATTGCGTCCTCTTTCATCCATTGCTTTTTCTTTACGCATATAACGAATTCTGCAATTGAAGTAATGTTTTAATAAAACCTAGTGAGTTTCCTCACCAAATTCGGCCGAATCTATTAAATGGTCGAATTCACGAAATAAAATTTGTTTATGTCCCAACATCCGGAATACCTACACACACAATTTTAATAGTAAATTCCTCTTTCCTATTTGTGTTTCGTTATTCCTCAATACTTTTTCAGCAAGTGTAAATAATTTCACAACGTCTTTAGACGGGTTGATTAACTTGTCTTCAAAGTCCTTTATTTTAATCAATCCCGTTTTTCTTTCAGAGCGAGGAGCAAGGAGAACCTCTAAACAACCTAAACACTTTAGTTTTTTTACCACTATCCTTACAACACTTCCTGAAATATATTCTACCACTTTTTCTGAATTTAATGTTAATCTATCATATTCAGGGATGTAATCATGATCAAAATTGTGATCTGGACAAGATTTAAAATTATATTTTTCAATTGGTACAACCAGTGTCTCCGAAATTCCTCCCGTACTATTGGCACTTTTGGATGGTTCTATCTGCGTAATCAAAGATTTCCTACATGCTGCTCTGAACTGTAATGCATTTGGATTATTTCGATTTCCCCCACGTCTTCGTATGCAAGAAAAGAAGAGTTCTAAATGGTCCTGGCTCATTCTCCTACTTAATATAAATTTGAGAACTGGAGAATCGTTCCACACATACTTCTCTGCCAGTTACCTCAAACTGAGAAAACAATCCCACACACACCCATCTTCCTCCCTGACTAAACTCCCATTCATAAAATACTGTACAGATGTTTCTATTGTGTTGCATATTGTCACTCTATTACCTCTAAACACAGGAGTTTTTGTACCCTTGTTCAAACATTGCACGAATTCAACAAATCAAATGCTTTATCTACCATTTTTATGAACTTTACTGTGCCCTCACAATTTACAAATTCAGACAAAACCAAGTCTCTACAAAAAATCATGGCGTCTGCTACCGAATTGCTTAGTGTCTGGGCAGACAATCCTACCTTCATTTTCTGTGCCTCATACTGAACGTGTAGCCTCGTCATTCTATTTGCAACATGTAACCGTTCCTAGTCCAGAGCGACACAACAGCACCTCCAAAGCTTTTGAGTGTTGTCAAATGACGAGTGCAGTTAGTCGCTCTAGGCTCTTCTTAGCACCTGAAGAAAGGACAAGGATCCCAGAAACGTTGTGCAGTATTTATATTATCACTTATTTTGTCTGTATTTGGCTATCTTTCTTATTATTATTATGCTGATACTTACTTAAAATACGATACTTCATATGTTTTCGAACTACTATTATTACAATTGTAGGCTGAGCACACGCTTGGCATGATTTATAGTAACAAACAATTTATTTTAACAAAAAAACTTCAAAACTTTCACCATTAGTAGTATAACACAAATCGGGTTTTAGGTGAAGTGGACCGTCTAAAAAATGGCGGCCAGTGTTGTTTGTTGCTGCCACCCAGAGCGCTGTAACGCTGATATAATACGAGGGTGAATCAAATATAAACGAGACTTTTGGACCTGCGCGCGCAATAGTGATGGAAGAACGTTCCTCTGTTATTGGCTGTTAGGTTGGTTTGTCAGGAGTGGGGGAAGCACGTGACTCATCATCATAGACTCGCTCAGTGTCCATCGTTACGATGTCCGAGCAGGAGGTACCTCCCTCTATTGCGCAACGTATTGTTATCAAGTTTTTAGCTGCAGAAGGTGTAAAACCGGCCGAAATCTTGAGTAGATTGACTGCACAGTTCGGGGAAGAGACGCTGTCGCGAGCTACAGTGTTTGCTTGGCATAAACAGTTCGTGGAGGGCCGTGAACGTGTTGAAAATGAGAGCCATGACCGCAGACCCCGCACCAGCATTACAGCGGGCAACATCGACAGTGTTCGTCAACTTGTTGAAGGTGATAGGCGTCTAACAACTTCGGATATTGCAATTGAGGTTGGAATAAGTTATGGGAGCACTTACTCTATACTCTCAGAGGAGCTAGGGTATCGCAAGGTCCTTCTCACAGTTGACCAGAAACTGAATCGTTTTCAAGTGTGTGAGCGTCTTCTTGCACGATTTCGGGAAGAAGGAGACCCATTTCTTTCTCACATTGCCACCTGTGATGAAACGTGGGTGCATCACTACACCCCTGAGTCGAAACAAGCGAGTATGGAGTGGAGGAAAAAAGGAGAAACCGAACCAGTGAAAGCCAAGTCACGATTATCGGCTGGCAAGGTTTTGGCTACCGTTTTTTTTGACCAGCGTGGCCTGCTGCACCTTGATTTTTTGCATGAGCGCAGAACAATTAATGCGGCATACTACTGCCAAATTTTGACTGAGGTCAGACTTGCATATCGCCGCAAAAGACGAGACCTTCCGATGAGAAAAGTGATTCTCCTCCATGACAATGCTCGCCCCCATACAGCAGCCCTGACCGTACAAAAATTGGAGCAACTGGGTTGGGAGACACTGGAACACCCTCCATACAGTCCAGACCTATCTCACTGCGACTTCCATGTCTTTGGTCCTCTCAAGGAAGCTTTGGGAGGGAAAAAATTCCACAGCGGTAATGAGGTTGAAGCATATGTGCGCAATTGGCTACAAACACAACCTGACTCTTTTTACGTGGAAGGAATTAAAAAATTACCTATACGCTGGGAAAAATGTGTTTATAAATCAGGAGATTATGTAGAAAAATAAACTATGATTGTTTGTGCGTTTAAAATCAAAATAAATATATAAAAAAATAAGTCTTGTTTATGTTTGATTCATCCTCGTAATAATAATATATTGGAAGCGCACACATACCGTGCAGTACATTACAACCTTTCCTTGCTGTAAGCTACGATAGATTTACGTCTATTCCTACATTTTACAATATGATATCTCTCACAAGCTTCTAAACACAATTCACGCAATAACGCTGATATAGCCACTCTATTATGTTTATATATCTCTTTGAAGATTATCATGCGTAACGTAAGATACGATGACGCGATTAAATTCATTTTGTTGAACATGTATCACTGAAATATCTACTGTTGCTATTAGATATGTAGTAAATTCTACTCCAGTGTCCCAAACAGCTAAGAAGACGGAATATAAAAATTGACCTTTGTGATCACCCACATGCTGACGCGGAACGTACATTGTTGCGATGCGCGGAAACAACAACGTGTCATCCTTGCATTTTTTTAACAACGAACAAAGCCACCAGAAAACATGATTAATCTACTGAAATCAGAAGAAACCTGGTGGTACATTGAAAAATATGTCAAAGAAATACTAAAAGAAAAGGGAGACACTAGAGACATTATTATACAGAGCAGATATGTAGAATATGAAGTCTGGACCTGAAAAAGACATCTCCCCGAAGAAATATGTAAATAGGACCTCGGTGGAATTAGATGTCAAGGGAAAAAATGGATTTTCGGTTTAGTGGATAAAAATGCACTCCGTTGAAGAGTATGGACCCTCCTCTTCTTCTTTTGAAGTTTCTAAGTCATCCCTCTTTTTTTTTTAAAAAAAAAAAAAGATAGATAGATTTATTCTCCGTTAGCCTCTTATGAGGGAAAGGATTCGTCACAAATTTTACATGATTAAGTACATATATAATAAGTAAGTTTCTAAATACAAGACACAGATTATATGGACAACAAATGAATTACAAATAAATATCCTAACACAATATACGCCAAACTACATTTTTAACAGGAATATAAAATACAGATACAAAACTTCACGTAAAATATTCACATCAGAAAGGCACTATTCACTTCTACACATGTTATTAAGAATGCACGAGCACAACACTTAATCACCTATACTTGTATTCATCTCCTGTCGACAGGTACGAAGGAATGTCGTCGATGATTATTACTAGAAGAGAAAACAAAGGTAGGAAAACAGAACCAAAACGGAGAACTGCAAACACTATTTAATACATACGAGGGTGGTCTGAAAAGTTTCCGACCCAACAATCATAGAAGATATTTTTTTTATTTTTTATTTTTCAACATAGTCTCCTTGTAACTCTACACACTTCTCCCAGCGATGCTCCCATCTCTGTAACCCGTCCAAAAAGTACTCGGCGTTTTTCTCTGCGAAATAAGTGTTCACGAAGGTGATTGCCTCTACATTTGACGAAAATCTCTGTCCTCCGAGCGCAATTTTTAGATGAGAGAACAAGAAGAAGTCGCTTGGGGTTAGATCTGGATGGTCAAGTAGTTCAAACCGTAATTCGTGGATTTTCGTCATGGCAACCGCTGAGGTGTGAGACGGTGCGATGTCTTTGTGAAACAGGATTTTCTTTTCCTGCAAATGTGGCCGTTTTTCCGCAAGTTCTGCCTTCAGCTTGTCAAGTAATGATACTCCTATAATGGTTTTCCCTTTTTGAAGATAATCGATTAAAATAACTCCATGACTATCCAAAAAAACAATCCCCATCACTTTCCCAGCCGAAAAAACAGTTTTTGCTTTTTTTTGGAGCCGGTTCCCCCTTTGCAGTTCACTGTTTGGACTGTATTTTTGTTTCGGGCGTATAATGATGTATCTAAGTTTCATCTACGGTAATTAATCGGCGCCAAAACTCGGATTTATTGCGCCTAAACTTCGCCAACAGAGCGTTGGAAATGTTCATTCGAACACGTTTTTGGTCTAACGTGAGGAAACGCGGCACCCAACGAGCCGACAGCTTTCTCATGCCTAAATGTTGATTTAATATGTGACAAACACGTTCTTTTGACATGTTCATAACCTCTGCTATCTCTCTCACTTTAATTCGGCGGCCGTGTAGCACCATTTGGTGAACTTTGGCGATGTTTTCGTCGGTAGTTGCAGTTTTTGGACGTCCCCAACGTTCATCGTCTCCAAAGCTCTTACGGCCACGTTTAAATTCAGCTGCCCAAAATTTCACTGTGGTAAATGATGTCCACAGAATCCAACTAACCTTTGATTTGTGTAGGCGTATTGCCTTCCAAAAACAAATATTTAATAACAGCTTGATACTCGATTTTCTCCATTTTCACAAAAACACTCACATCAACTCACTCAAACGACTGTTACATAACAACTGCGCGTCCAAAATGGCTGAAACTTTGGTAACTGTCAACTGATGAACAACGAAATTCACTAGCTTTTATTTACTAATGCCACCATCTTCACGTTGAGGTTGGAAACTTTTCAGACCACCCTCGTATAAACTTACGTGGTGCATATTCAGATATTTTGAAGACACGGAAAATTAGCGAATTTGATGTCGACTTAAGATTTCTTGTAGGGAGTAATAAGTTTACAAGAATACTTTTACACTGCTTGACAGAATGAGTTCTAGTTGTTCTTTACTTGTTCAGAAAGGCTGTTAAACAATGCAATACCTGCATGTACGCTAGACTGAGGCTGTGCATCTCACACCTGAGAACTGAACGGCTCCTGCATGAATGTCACCGTTAGTTACAAAAAGTTTCATATTACGTTTAACAAATTTTAGTATTTTTAATATGTAAGCGATAGGTCGAGTCAAAATATGAAGTATTTTGAAGAGAAATCTGTAATATTTTTAACTTCCGGGGTTATAGGTTGGGCGGGGTTTCTCAAATGAAAAGACTTAATTTATCTGACTATGATAATTTACTAATAAAATAAATCACATTAAAATTGAATTCATACAAAAATGACAGTAGTTAAAATGTTGGGGTGAACCTCAACATGGCAAAATTAAAATTATTGATATAAATAAATTTAATTTACTGATTAAATGTATAAATGGAGGGACTTGGCATTACCATTGTGGTTACAACTGGTGCAGACTCGTTGCGATGGAAGCGTCGCCCTCTTGTGCTGGGACGCCCAAGTTCATCTGGGTGGCGACGGATGAATCGTGAGCACCCCCACAATTTTCTCAGGATTTCTGAGTCTGACAAGCGACCGCTCGTGGTCGTGCTACTCACTGCCCGATTTCGCTCTCCCGAAATCTCCAAATTCCTCCGGCAGATGTGTTTAGTTTTCCAAGCCCACCCGCTAACTCAGGGTGCTTTTTGAGCTCAATTATGCTGGCCTATTAATTTTGGTGTCCCTTGGAGCTATCAGCCCTCTTTAGGTCTTTTGTCACCAAAAGGGTCTTAGTCCACCGTACGAGTCCGTCAGCTGGACAAACAGCGACTTCCGTCCGAAATAGCGCGCTTTTAAAGAAATGTTCATTACAAGTCTTTTGAAGAGAAATCTTCAGTTTTCTCTGCTATAATTCCAATGGCTCGTTTTTGCAATATGAAAATTTCCAAACTACGAGAACAATTGTTCGAATTGGTAATACTATAACACATATGTGAATTCATATAAGCAAAGTAAACTAGTGTAGCTATTTTGATATCAGCTTTTAGCATCAATAGTTTTTTAGATAGATAGATAGATTTATTCTCCATTAGCAGTCTAATGAGGAAATAGGATTCGTCACAAATGTACAATAGATGAATTACATATAAAATGAATTAATACTAATAGTAATAATTAATAAGTTAAAAAAATTCATATCAATAAGGCACCGTTCACATTTGTCCAGTCACCACATTCATACACACTTTCTTAAAGAAACACGCACACAACACTTATCACTTCATAGTCTCAATGAGCAACAAACGGACTAAGTTTGCCAGCAAGACTATCAATATGCAAGTTCCACTTTAATTTACTGTCGACCTGCAAGCCAAGGAAAATCGCATCATCTGAGAATATATCACTTACGATATTATTATTTCCTGTTGTAAAACTAACGAACTTAGTTTTCTGTACGTTTAGCGTTACTTTATTGGCAGCAAACCAAATATTTAGGTTTCTAGACGCAATCTCAATCTTCGCATATAGATTATTTAAATCAGTGTCCGTAATTAACAAAGTAGTGCCATCTGCGTATAAGACTGATTTTAGAGATTCCATATATTCTGGAAGATCATTGATATACAAAAGAAAAAGAAATGCACCTAATATTAAGCCCCGAGGCACACCGCATGTAATTTCTTCCCATTCAGGTAAATAGACCTCACCATCTTTGTTTTGTAAGGCAACGAAAGGAAAAGCTACATTAATTTTGTTTGATATAAACATTGCTCTCCATGACACTGTGCGGAAGACTAGATTAAAATTATAAATTAAAACTCATCTCGAACAAAAAATACATTTTTTTTCACTGAAGCCAATTTATCAACTTCCGCGGATCTTTTTCAATATTTAATCAAGCAGATGATAAGTTATCGTGGGACTGACAATAAGTATTCTTTTATAAATGAAATTAACTTCTCACATTGATGAGTATACCCAAACATGTTATTAATTTCATCGGCAAAATGTGGAATATTTTTGAAGAAGTCAGGCAAACATTTGTTCAACCAGGATACGAATACTTCACAGAATATTTCTTCATGCTTCCGTTATTTGTTTCCAGTTCGACTCCATTTGTACTTAAAAATTTTAAATTGACTGAAAAAATCTTCAAATTCTGTTTCATGTTAGTTCTAAAAATTGTTCCCATTTCTCTTACATTACAGCTCCATTTTTATTTGTGTTATCAAATCAATGCCTATTATTTTCCTCGGTTTTATTGTCATTAAATTTTATAAAATTATATTGTTCATCACTTTATTTCGTGATAATATCATATCGATATGTTTAATTATTGAAACCTACATTCAGCAACCCTTTCTCAATTACTTATTAGAATCATTTGACTCTAAATATTGTGAAGTTCCTTGGGTTGACAGCTTTGTAAGATACCGTTACAAACTGGATTCTTACGGAAGCTTGAATGAATTATGAAATGTCTTTTACAGTCCTTCAGATATCTCAATATGACCTTGGAACACGCAGTGTTCACATTAATTAATATTAACAATAAAGCTGCCTCACCTCACTAATACGGAAAATCAAACAGGCGGGAACTTTGCTGAGTCTTTCTGCCACCCACCCATTCGACCACTTTTTCAGGCCATCTGTAATAAATAATGCTCATATACAATATCAATAAAACACTAAAAGAGTACTTTTCATAGCTTTACATGTGCAATTTAAATATTAGCGTGAAGTTGTACAATGCATTGGTATTTATGAATTCACAGTCAGTCAGGGAATTAATGTTAATGGTTTCAATCATATTATAAGTTACTCCTTTACATTGCTTAATGCACCGATAGGTTTCGTAACTGTATTGTATTGAAATGTGACAACTTCTCATCTCGATGCGTTATATGTTGCCTGCAGGTTCTCATTCTTAAAGTATTAGTAGTTATTTATTCGCTATTTTGTAAGTTCGTTATGCCTTCTACCAGGGTGTCATATCAATATTCTTCACCCACCAAATTTATATAAAAAAATCCAGAAACTTAGGAAAACAGTAATTAGATCCCGACCACATATAATAACAGTTTTCACATGAATGGCTCATTTCGCTTGCATCCAGTCCAAGTGCTTCCCTACTATACCGTTATGGCAATAGCACGTTAAACATAATATACTGTAATGAATTATTTTATTGGGCTGGGTATTTTATTATATTAAAGTAAAAAAAAATTATTGACCATTAAAATTGAAAATTGTTTTATTAGTATAGCAAGAAAACTCTGATCTCAGGCACCAGTGGATTTACGTTGCAGAGATTAGCTGCCAAATACGAACTGCCTATTCCTGTTTCCTGTAGTTGGAGGTCCCAGTTTTTTCCTCTTTGAATCCTGCAGCTGGCTGGAGCGTCTCGTTATCAAATATTCAGCGGCATACACTTGTACCCTACGGGATCTTATCACCAAACGTTATCCCCTTCTTTCTGCCAACTCTTACCACGTCTTTCCAACTACTCTCCACAAAGTTCTTCTTCCAACTCTTGCCACGTCTGTCTAACAACTCTTTCAACGTCTGTCCAACTGTTCTCAACGTCCTTCTTCCAACTGTTTCCACGTTTTTCCCACCACTCTCCTCAACGTCTTTATTCCAACTGTCCTAAAATCTCTCTTCTTCCTACCCCGGAGCTGGACGTTTCCCCGCCCTTAGCGTCACCGGGCTTATGTTGTTCCTAACCGCATGGGATTTTCCCATGAGCCGAACCAAAGGTTTACCGTCCCACGATGTACACTATCTCGGGGTTAAAATAGCCACGTGCGGCTACTGAGACACGACAGGCCAACGTCTCGAGTTGGGAAACAAAAGAATCCTCCAAACTACAGCAAACATTTTCGAAAATAAAACATAATTAAATTAAAATACACGCGTTACAATACATTTAACCATCCGAATGAGGCCTGATGGGTCGCTCCGGAGCGAGTCATTTCAAACGAACGACTCATTCCGAGGAGCAGCTCCCAGATTGCAAAGAGTCATACAGGATAAAAGAATTCTGTTCTTTGATCGACATACCCTCCGTCTCTGTGAGCCAGCTCATAGCCCGCGGCTCGCTAAGGAACAGAGCTTCGCGACGTCGCTCTTTGAGCCACGACCACCTCAACCTCTGTGAGCCAGACCACAATCGCTCAGAAGTAGAAAACTCCTTTGAACGACTCTCAGTGAAGGACAGTGAGAGTCAAAGAGCTAGCTCCCGTCATGGAGTGGCTCCGACGCATCTCTGTTATTAACTAGTTAATGCGATTGAGTTGTCGTAGACCGAGTTAGAGGACTAGGAAAGGACGTATTCACGTCTGATTACTTTCCCAATCAAATTTAGATTTACTTTAGCTGACATTTTATTATAAAATATTTAATATATTTAGGCTCCTTTACAAGAAAAATGGTTATAAAAATCCATAAGATACTGAATTAGACCACTAAATATCAGGTATGTTTGGTACAGTTACCTGTTTTGATAACAAATTACTTGTAAAATCGTTTAAATGCAAATATTCTATATTTAACCTAACATGTTTATATTTTTAAAGTAAAATATAGATATAATTTATAAATAAATTATATTACGAATACAGTTGATTGTTTTATACCGATATTGGTATTAAATTATAGCTTTTTTATATAGTACTGTTCGTTTCTCTCCTCAGTTACATAATATAATATAATCCTTAAAAAGCCGGTACGGTATATGCAAGGGCAAAAAAGTACTGACGGAAAACTTAAAAAAAAACTCCTTTACTGTCCCCACGTTCCCTTCCTCTCCGAGTGCTTTAACAGAACGTTACATTTCACTCTTCCTCTTCCTCCCTTCCCAGAATTCCTTCTTCTCCAACTGTCTTTTTCGTCGCTTGTTCACTTTCCAGCTAGACGTTTTGGGTTCCCCACCACAGGGTGGAAACCTACTTGGTGTGGTTTTTGCTCAGCAAATCTGCGTTGGTCTTCCAATTCCGCGGGTCTATTCACGCCTAATTAAAGGGTTGAATTTTCGGGAATTTTGTTTAGATCGATGGCTCCTGAGCAAGGGATCTTGTTTGACTTCTATAATACGGTGCCTTTGGTCTCGTGGCACGATTTCGTCTCGACACCTCCGTCACCGTCAACTTTTATGGCCGTATTTTCCAGCAAGTCTCATCTCGGCTTTGGCTATATAGACGTTTTACTCAAATTATCATATAAAAATCTTCAATTAATGGGTGGGGAGGGGGGTGTTCTTCTCTACAATATGTTGCGACTGTTCAACATCGTAAACTAGGAAACTATTGTTATATAATGGCTGATCTAAATTAATGTAGAAATATGGAAAGCAATGTGTATTTTAAATTTAACCATTTTTCCTGCCTCTTAAACTTGAGGAACGAGTTCTCAAACATTTATTTCTGAAATGGAAAAGAGATACGAATGCAAATGTAGTTAAAGTTCGATAGTTGACTATTGTTAAACCAAGATTAGCCAAATTTCACGTACAAAGTGTACATCACTTTCCAGCAAAGTAAGCCAGAATTCAGAGCATATTTTTCATTTTAAATTGAATAGTTACTCATTTTATTTCTAAAAATAATCACAAAAATGTCCTTCATGATAGGAAAAATACGAAAGATTATTTTAATTGCTTTTGTTCTAGTGAAAGAAGAGAAAAGTTTAGTTTAGTATACTCGTGTAAGTAATTAGACCTGGTATTTTACAGTGCTCTGCAATGTTATAAAAAATCAAATAAGATGTTCATTTTAAGTAAAAAAAAAACATTATCTCTCAAATGAGCATTTGTATACTTCATATTTTGAGTTATTTTCACAGGCAACGCCAGACCACTGCCATATGAAGTATATGTATGGAAACAACAATTTATAGCTGTCAGTCACACTTGTCAGTTGTCAGGATTTCGTGGCCGTTAAAAATTTATTACCAACTAATTGGAATGCCTGAATTTTGTAAGTGCTTACTCTCAAGGCCATTTCATTTCAAAGTAAATGTGAATAAAATGCCCATTGATCGTAGTTAGAGTCGTTATAAATTTTTATATTCCGCTTGTTACTGTGAAACTAATGGCAGCATTTTATTTTCAGGAATGTCCCGAGTAATCGGCAAATATTAGTCCCGCATTTACCTGAACGATTTTGGGAGCCGCGGCAAATGTGTTTTCGTAGGCCAGAATATGTTATTTTAAGATAAAAGAATTTGTAACCATAGTATATTTTAATTCTTTCTGAAAAATTAGTATTCTTTTTATAAATGATAAGAATGAATATTTCCACCCTTCCACAAACTATAATTAATGTTGCTTTTTATTGTTAACTTACACGAATTATAACACAGCAATGGTAGAAGTAAAACAAACCAACGTGCTGAAACCATTCCGTCGAAGTGGAAAATTGTTCTGGCGATTATCGTTAAGGTATCTGCACTTAAAACTTCAGAAAGCCCATTAGGTACAAGGAAATTCCGTACATAAATTCCACCGCAATTAGGAAAATGTGTTACTTATTCTCTAATGGCATAGAAAGGATAATTTATGGGCATTATTTAGGGTTAGTTTAGAAAGGAATTTAGATGTGAGCAAACGCTATTTACCAAGAGTAATTAAATCAATGGAACTGTGAAAGATACTGGACTTTTGGAACGACAAACGACCGTTAGAAGTGAATTTATCAGACGGAGACAGTACAAACACAGCAATAAATAGATTTTCTTCGAAAATCGACAGGCGACTTTGAAAGTTAAGACACGTGGCGCAGAGTTCTCATTAAGATATGATTCCCCAAATTATGGAAGGCAAGTCTTTGTAAGAATTGCTTACCGTGTAAGTTAAACATATATATATACATATATATATATATATATATATATATATATATATATATATATATATATTCACCTCTAGAAATATAGATGAATTAAGACAAACGATGGCCACATTAGATCACTGTCTTAAGGAAAGAGGGCTTATAATTAATGAAAAGAAAACTAATTATATTATGGTTACAAAGAAAGAATCTAGTACAAATAATATTAAATTAAATGATTCTACCTTTAAACGAGTACAGGATTTCACACATTTTGGCTCAAAACTTAAAAGTGAAAATAATGTGGGAAGTGAAATAAAACAAGGTATCATCAATGGAAACAGAACTTACTACATGTACGTAAAATTAATGAAATCCAAGATGGTAAATAGGGAATTGAAGTTAAAAATTTACAAAACACTTATAAGACCTTTAGTGATATACTGTTGTGAAACGTGGACCCTTAATAATAATGACTCAGAATATTTGAACGCAAGATACTGAGAAGGATATACGGACCTGTATGTACGAATGGAGAATTAGAACAAACAGAGAAGTAGAGCAGTTCATGAATAACAAGGACATTGATAGGTTTATCAAGAGCAGAAGGTTGGCCTGGATGGGACACGTACTTAGGATGGATGAAAGCAGAACACCTAGACGGATTACGGACTGGAAGCCAGTTGGGAGGAGGAAAAGGGAGAGACCCCGGACAAGATGGGTAGAGGGCATCGAGAAGGATATACAAAGCATGAAAGTAAGAGGATGGCGGAGACTGACACAGAAGAGGGCGGAGTGGAAGAAAATTGTTAATAAGGCCAAAACTCACATTGGGTTATAGTGGCAATAAAAGAAGAAGATATATATATAAGGGATTTCGGGCAACTTTTAGATAATTTTTGTCGTCCTACATCACAATTGCGGTTTCTACAATAGGCAAAATGATTTTCATTAAATGTGACTATCAAGGTGTAAGTTCTGCAATTACCTATTTTACAATCAAAACGCGATTATAATGGCTTAATGATTATTATAGAAATAATAATCATCATCAATAGCACGACAGCCCTTTGAGGGGCCTTAGCCTTCTGGGAGAAGTTTTCGTCATTCCCCTTTATTTAGCGCTGCACTTCTCCAATTCTTGATTCCGATTATCCTTCAGATATTATAGAAGTAATACTAATATATAAACTACCATAGTTTACTTAATCCTTTTAATTTTAATGATTTATTAATTCATTGAGAAATAAAATTGTATTTAATTATTATAAAAGAATTAAAAAGGCAATACAAATACGAAATTGGTATATATTTTGATATTTGTGATTTTGATTGATTTAATCCACAACCTAGTGGTATATTTACCATATTTCAAAATATAATTAAAACATATGTATATCTTATTATGTAATTTTATTATTACACTTGTTGATTAACCGGCATTGTACGGGTTTTTTTATTTATTAGTAACCTCCATTAAACTGCAAATGAAATAAATCTATCTAAAAGTGTAATATGAAGTAATTTTATTTACACGTTTTAAAATGTTAGGGTGTAACTGAAGTAAGTGTACAGCCTTAAAGGGTGTCAATACAAACATTTTTCCCTCTGATCGGAGACGGTTCGTTACTGTGCAATATGAGAAAAGAAACCTGAAAAATAAGATTTTAAAAGCGAGCCTCCTGCCATAACTGCCACCTGCTATCGTCAGTTTCGATGCAAAAATGTTGTTGTTGATCATTGATGAAGGAAACGAAGAAAGGAGAAGATACGCTTACAGTTATCCAGATAGGCAACGTGCCAGAGAACTGACCGTGTTGAGCCCGTACGTGAGGAAGAAGTCCAGTGGAACGTCTCAACACGTCCATGATCCGTCTTTGTGAACTTTGTCTAGAGGTAATTTTAAGCAATTGCTCTAATAAACCCAAAAATAACTGTATTTTTTTATTTTAATATATAGAGTACATTAATGTATTTGTCTGATGGCAGCGGTGAGGAGGGAATTCGATTTCTCAGTTTTCTTTTCTCAAATTGTGCAGTCACGAAGAGTCTGACAAAAATGCCTTTAAGTTGCGTACTTACTTCCGTTACACCTTGTATGCAATATCAATACGCAATACAAAATTAACATGATCAATGATATTTAATTGTTAAATATTAATTATATAATTGAGATATTTAGTATTTTTTTTAATATATTCCCATGATAATAGCCATGCCGATTGCAGCTGAAGTTCTACTTCTACGGCATGGACATTGACAAAGTTGAGTTCAGATACCCACAAATTCGATACCAATCTCTTTCAGTTGGGATGTTTTATTATTGACCCCCTCACACCGCCCCTGAACCCATGCCGAAAGACTGAAATTGAACGTCAGAGATTCCGGAAACTAACATAGAGTAACTCCACTGGAAAAGACTTTGTAAACCAAAAGTGTGAAATTAGGATTATGTGTTACGTAAATTCTTGAACTTTATACAAATAGCTATTTAATAAATTAGGGTAATTCATTTACACATTGATGGTTTTTGTAATAAATAATAATGATAACTTTAATACCAACTAGCGTCTGCATTCATTTAATAGAAAGAAGGAAAAATATTTTTACATAAAATACATAAGTATTACATAAAATATATAAGTAAATATATAAGATTTTCACTTGCACAAAAATGGGTTGAAAATATCAGAATATCAATTTTTAACGTGACTTTTTAAAGTTATGTGTTCCATAACCTCGAGAAACCATTTTTACGAGGATAAAAATAATAAAATTACATTAGTGATACTGTTACCAATACTCTGACGTAATATGCTACATTTCTAATTCTGTCTACATAATTTACAATAACAATGTCTAATTTTTACAAGGCGGAATAATAACACGAAAGAATTTTACTTCGGTACATATTTTAAATAAAGTTAATTTTTGGAACAAGCCACTGAGCAGTGTCGTATGCAGCGTCGTGCGATAGATTTTCGCACCATGGTGCCTCTTAAACGTTGTTTTCTTTAAAATAACTTTTGATTGTGAATTTTTATATTACCAAAAATGTACGAATATTGATGTTTTGAATATATAAACTATTTTAAAATAAGATTTATCATTAATGAATAGTTCAAATTTATTTCCAATTCGTTGATTGCTTACGCCGCCTGATGCGGCCGTCTCTCTGTTTCATTGTATGGTACGAATCTGTTTGAAGTGCTGAGATTTGTAACACTAGAATGAGACAGTTTGTTGTGTTTGACGGATGGCGCAGGGAGGCTGTAAAGGTATGCTGCGCATGCGCAGTTGTCAATAAGGCGCCACAAACCCGTGATTCTAAACTATGAGCACTTGCATGTCAGCTGGGCTGCTATAACCCGTGTGACGCAAGGCTGGCACTTTAAAGTGTTCAACATTGAGACAGAAAATCTCACTGTTAAAACACAATTTTTATGAAGGTTCTTAAAATAAAGAAAAATAATTCTTATTAAATTAATATATGTGCCGTCGCACATGAACACATATACACCAGCCGCCCTAACTCCTTGGCTCGACAGCCCGCGAAGGGCCTTGGCCTACCGAGACGGTTGCCAGACTGTCATCTTACATGACACGTTCTGGATTTAGGAGTGACACCTAGTCAGAGTGTCGATTCTCCCACAGCCGTAACCCCCCATTTTCTTGACCAGGACGACCACAAACATCCATGCCCATGCCGGGATTCGAACCCGGGACCTCTGTGATACGAGGCAATGACGCTGACCACCGCACTGGTAGTAATAAAACGATAGTAAGTTGCGAGACAAAGTAACGGTTGCGAAATGAGCATTGCTTATACATCGAGCTATTGTTATGAGTACTATAACGAAAGTAACGGTAATGCAAAGTTGTTTTCTTGCTTAACTACGATAAAGCCACCACCATTAGGAAGTGTCTGAGACATAGAGGACAACGTTCTTTACGATAACATGTTTTTCGTCAGAACAAGGAAGGTATTGTATGTAGTTCAAGGAAGTTAATTACGATGTTACTGAACTAAAAATTATAAAATTTCTAGCTACATTGAAAAAATATTTCCAATATAATGTGATTTTACTGATCTGTATAGAACACCATATGCTATTTTCATGTTTAAATTTTCTGAATAATGGTGTTTTAATATATTTGCTTTTCTGTGACGAATTTCCTTAATTTAGAAAGCATATTATTTAACAAAATGTGCAAATTATTACAATTAGTGTTAAAAATATTACGTGAGATATATATATATATATATATATATATATATATATTGTAATAAACAACGGGGTTACTTCTCTTTACTCCACATTGTGGTAGCCAAAATGTAATAATTAAATATGATGGGCTTTTAAATGAAAAATTATTGACTTTAAAATAAACAAAATTTATTTATCAAAACTTAGCAATTATACAATTTAATAAAAAACTTATATCTCATTCTCTCATGGGTCTTTACTGGGTTTGATAACGGACAGAACACTTAAATAATCAAAGAACCCAACATTTATCTTTAAATTAAACAGAAATATTTAATCGTCTAGACATCGACGAAACTTGTTAACGAACTTAATCTACCAGATTGATTCTAAATTTAAAAGAGTTTATTTTATTAACACAAAAGAAAAGAACGATATCTGACTGTATCTTTTAATTCCGTTTACACATATTAATACCATGAAATTTCAACTTACGATTACTCAGGAACATTTGGCTCGTTCATTACACACACGTTTTATAGACTGGACGTTTAAACACTGACTCTAACACATATTATTGGTTTGATGAAAGCTGATTCTCCGTTCGTGAAGGACATCTCACTTGCTCGTGGTGAAACTACTCGACGCTGGATGCAGTGTCCTGGTCTCCTACCATCGAAAACAGTGGTCAAATTTTGATATTACAACAGACTGAACTTCTGCATACAAAAATGTTTATCGTTGAATAATTTTGCTATTTCTCTCGCAGGCTGCAAAATTTCTCCATACTCGGTGCTCGCCGTACGCCTCCACAACTCTCACTCCCCTCTTGACTCCAAGACTCAACTAACTCCACCTCCTAGCTCCAAAACTCAACTCACTTCCAAAAATCTTATCTTCCCTTTATATATCACAGTCCCTTCTTTTTTCCTTTGTTCCAAAACTGCGTCGCAACTGCTCGTTGACAGTTTCTCCATTATCCCGAGATTTACATTCTGCAGAGGCTGTTCCTTAGCTAGCAAATATCTAGCCACTCTGTCTTGTCCCGACGCTGCCAATCGAGACAGGTCTAATTTGTCTTTGCACTTGTATTCTTACCCTCACTCACACGTGCGCGGTTCTAAATTCTCCAGACCGCCCAAACTGCACCCTCAATTACTCTGGACCTGTCTTCTCACCCTCACACGACCAGCGCTCCCAAGAACCTAAATAAACACATAACAGAATGTCTTTTCCACTGTCCAGGCCATTATCCGAAACAATGCCTGCCTTAACAGATTTATTTTGTGACAGGCCCCCGCACATGTGCCTTGCCCTGACTCCTCCATACCGATCCTAAGTCAACAAGTGACCTGTCCAGGCCATTAATCAGAAACAATGCCTTTCCTTAACAGATTTATCTTGCGACAGACCACCCGCACATGTCTTGCGCTGGCCCCTCCTTACCAATCCTAAGTACACATTACAACTTCCTCTGACGGCCACGACCATTAATCCGAAACAATGCCTTTCCCTCAAGGCATTACAGTATATAAGATAAATTATAAATAAACAGCGGTCTTTTAACGCCAGAAAAAGATTTTTAATAGAATTAAAAGTATTACCTCCATTAAAAATCCCTTTTTAATAGAAATAATAGCATATATTGTAATAAATACTTAAATATTAAAATGATTGGATGTTTTAGCAACAACTCAAGATTTTAAAATAGACCATTAAATCAATTTATTAACACACAATTTAAATGTACACATGTAATCGAATGAATTTTTGCAACAGTTAGTAATTAATGTTTTTCAATGAAACTTAATCTTTCTCAGGGTCGTTTACTGGGCCTTTAATAAAACAAATACTTGTTAAACAATTTTTACAATTGCTTACGCCGCCTCTCTGTTTCATTGTACGATACGGATCTGTTTGAAGTGCTGAATTCTGAAATCTGACGATTATACCTTTACTTAAAGGTTTACAAATATGAATACTCCAAAATATTAACTTACAATCTCTGGTAATCCATGAAATTTGGCACACTCGCATACTAACACCCACTCACTTTATACAGGCCATAAAGAGTACCAAGTTGTGCACACACTTTACACTGAACAGTTTCGTCAGTACAACTAACGCAGATTGTTCACGTAACCGCAGACTCTCACCACACGACGAACTTCTCACGATGACTTCTCGACGACGACTTAACTTGGCCCAATGTCCACCGACGAACTCGTATTTATTTCGGCCATCTATCTTGGCCCGATAGCGACGAGAACCACCACCGACGAACGCTACTAACAGATTCCTTTCCACGACGAAACTCCTATTTATTTCGGCCACGTAACTAGACCCGATCCGGCCTCGAGGACCAACACCGGCTATGGCTGCTAACAGACTCATTCTCTTTCTTCTTGCGACGACTTATATTTCTTTCTTTTGCGCATTTCACCACGAAGCCGTGTGCAATTCTCCCCACACCCTCGTCTAATTTGCCATCTGCCTCTCCATTATCCTCAATTACCTCGTCGTTGTGTACAACTCGTGTGCAGTCCAACTACGACGGCCTTTTGCACACCACCCATCAGAGTTCGGGTCCATTTCTGCAAACCACCCCACAGAGCCGGGCGTCCACACACTTAACTCACCATCTTTTAATTTGCCATATGCCCCCAATTATCCCATCATTACATCCTCCTTGTGTGCAAGTGCCTTGTGCCGTTGACCACGCGAGTCCAAGTATTTGTTCATTAATTAATTATTTATTTTTAATTACCACAATATATAATAGTATTTTTTTGGTGTTAAAAGTCTGGTGTATATTTAATTTTAAAATATTTATTTTATATTCTGGGTTAAATAACAATAAACAAGTCAGATGAAACTAGAATATTTAACAATTTATTTAAGCACGATGTGTTGTGTACAAACTCTAACAAAGAACTGAGCTCAACAACAGTCAAAGTTTATAACATAGAGAGATGTTAGTTTCTGTAAAGTGGCACGCTGTGTATTGAAAAATCCAAACTTACAAACTACTTACAATTTGAACGTATGCCAATACACTACAATTTAGTCCATATAATTCAAAATCATTGAAACTGTTGTGAGGTATGGTTTCTCTCAACACGCGCTTTTAAAATGATACTTCCATCGTGAAACGATAAATATATTGACTATTGAGACAACTTATAAATAAACAACAGCCAATTTGAAGTTAGTACACATTAGTTTCTGGAATGTTATACATTACGCACATTATACATTCACTTAATGTTAAAACCAAAACATTATTTAAACAATTTTTAGAATCTTACAATTCATGATTCATAATTCAATGATTTTAATAATTAATCTCAAAGTCAGATCATTATCCCGATAGGTCATTTTCCCGAAATAAAGCATAATATTAATAGAACACTTGATATGTTACTTATCTTACTGCGCATGCATAAATTAATTTAAACCAAATGTTGTATACGTGTCATTTACGATACAGGAACAATTTAAGACAACTCTAGCATCCATTTGTTTTTAAAATATTCGAAAACGGCCTAAATTGGTGTCGCTGTGATTAATGTTCTCACTCTCGATGTTTTTCGTGTCTAATTTCAACTCCTAACGGCATCGGGAACACCTTAGGGGTGGGGTTGGAAAGGGTTACAAATAATGCAATAACGACTGCAACTGGTGTATCCGAGGTTATGCTAATCGCCGAATTGATTATTGCATTCCCGTTTAATAGATTCTGGCGACTGTTGTAAATAATGCAAAATCATTCACATATGCATAAAACGGTACAGCATAATCATGTAATAATAAGTATATTTGGTTTAGAAATTAGTTTCATTTTTTAATGCATTGCTGTTAATTGAAGTGCAAAAATGATGACAGAGAAATGTAGGACGTCACCTTTTGTTTGTGTGTGAGTTAAACTTTATTAGTAGTTATCAGCTACTACCATAACACCGGGTTCGGCATCTATATCGGTCGTTATTGCATTATTCTTGACACCTCATTTTAGTGTTGTCTTACATCCGCAGTTTGTTCCTGGATCATGAGTGGCTAGAGTTCCAAGTTTAGTTGAAATGTTTCCACGCATTAATAGCTTCATTTACGATAATAATAATCTATATTAAGTATTCTATTAATATATGCTTTATTTCGTAAAAACGCACATTTCGTGAATATGACCCATCGGGATGTTGTACAGGCAAACGTCAATCGAGATAATGTCGTCGGAAAAACGTGTAGCGGGGAAATGACCGGATCCCGTTTTAAGACTACGAGATGATGAGAAAGGGTAAGAAGACCTGTCTACCTCGTCGCTCAGCTCTCAGGAAGGAGAAAGGGGCACGGAAGATCAACGGTCCTTTGGTCGCTTACCGCACAGTCTCTCATCACACGACACCGAGTTCCTAGCTCTACCAGAGTATTTATTTATATCAGGAGAAAGAATTAAATTGACACTAATCTCATTGTAAACATGATATAACCGTAATCAGTTTTGGACCATTTATCGCTTCATGCCCACAGCCAGACACTTCTTTTGCATATATAGTAGCTCGTGCTGCTTCGATAATTGCACGTATTTATCTTCCCTTTTGTTGAGTTATGTAGGTATTTGATCATCTGTGAAACACTCAAAGTTCTCTTAAAGTGTGTTTTATCACTTCATTTCCATGCTTTCTTTCCAAATTGATTTTCTTTAAGGTTATCTGGTACTTTATTTTTGCTCTTCAAAAAATACACTGTTCTAAAGTGAGCATAATCTTCCTTGTATAGCAAAAAATATTTGCCTCCTTCCAAAGACCAGATGTTCATCTCACAAAGATCAACATGAAACAAATCAAGAGGACGATCATCTATTCTTGATTACGCTTTCTATACTCACAGTTAGGACAACGTAGTCATTCCACTCATCGATGTAGTTAATACCATTTATCTTTAAAACGTAACGAACTGATTGAACAATTTGTGGTGGCACTTTTTCATGACAGCTTGATTGAAGATACTGGCAGACGTCAGTCAAACCTTTCCTGAAGAAAAACCATTATGTATAGATCTCCTTCACGATTAGCAATCACTACCGTATCATTTTCATTCGGAGTTTCGTTCCGGAACACTCGGAAAGATCGTTCTCATTTCACATCATGGAAACCTTTAAAAAAAATCACATTTGATCTTGTTAAATGTTAATCCTAAATCAAGGAATATGTCTAAAACTCTTCTTAAATTATCCGCTCATTTCTTCTAAATCCTATCATACAAAGAATATTGGTTGTTGGCAGAATCGGGAGTCTCTCGCCAGCTTCGCAACACGCACGGTTCTTCTTCCGCGGCTTGGCCACGCTTGTAGCGCGAGGTCCATTGCAGTAACATACAGCTGCTCCGACAGCATGATAGGAGACCCTTGTGCTTATACACGTTTCCCTGTAAAACGTAGTTTTTCAGAAGACAGCTTATAACCCAGTTTTAATTTAAGTAAAGCTTACTAACGAGCGAAAATTCTGAGGGTTCACCAAAGAATTTGGCCAAAAAAGAAAAATGGCTATTCCGTCTCAATGACTGTATCTGCCTCTCTATGCACATCTTCTCTATACATCTACAATATTGATTAAGATATGTCAACAAACTGACATTGGAGCATTAGTGATGTAGCTATCTACTCACAGACTCTCCTCAAACAGTCAACTCATTCACAAGTTATTTATCAACCATCACTGGGTTGAAACTGGGCTCTTCACAACTGTATAGGACATGCATTTCAACTAGTAGAAGTGTTGAAACTTATCTTAAAAATAAACCTATACTTTCACCAGAACAATTCAAGTGTCATGTTTAATAGAGATGCTATAGAAATACAATCAGAACTATTGACTGACCATAGAAGCATTGTAGTGACTCAAAGTCTACATGCTGTGAAACATTCACAAAATGGCAGCAAAGCATACTCTGTTTCACACATCAATCCCTACTAGGTGAAATACATTTTGACTTTTATGTATACATACATACATACAAGTCATTCCATGTTAACTGCTGCTCCATTGTGAACTTTTATGGGCTTGTTTTCCTGGATAAGAAAGCTAAAAGGTACATGACATACAACCAGGTACATTGTTATGAAGGACTAACAGGAAAAGTGAAGAGCTAAGTGGTGATCCTGGGTAATTCCCGGTACTCTCAAGATTATTCTATCCTAATCACTTAATTCAGTTTTATAGCCCTTAGACCCCTCGAGTGAAAACTGGTCTTAAAATTTAAATTTTGAGGGTGGAATTTAAACCTTTGGGCATGTAGGATGTTTTGAGTAGCAGCTTCTCCATTTCCAAAGTATTAAGAAGCTGAGGTCCATTTAGATGTTGAGAATGTCAGTTTTTGAACAGCTCTTTTATGGAAAACAGTTCAGTAGAAATAGTATTTTGCAGAAAGGCAGACTATAGATCATGGCTCTATACAAACCAGTCATGAGTTATGTTGCAAACAAAGCAGAATACACACAAATATGGCCTAAGAAAACAACAGGACAGATTGTAAAATCTGTCCTCAACAACGTGTACAATTTCTTGCTAATATTTAATGAGACATCAAACTTATTGGTAACCTGAGGTCAAGATCTCACATTTATAAAGCCATTAATATTGTATAGAATGAATAACTTTAGATTTCATAATTTTGGCATTCCTTCCCTGCAATAGATCAATTTGTAAACAAAAAACATTACGAATAATTACAAACACACTAAAATGAATTTTGAATTTCAATTTGAACTTTTTGAGCAGCAGGAAAAAACTGCACATCTTAAATTAGACAGAATAGGAAGCAGATATGGCTTTGAATTAAAATCTTATAATTTGCTTGAATGTTTTTGGGAAACCTGGGAAAACAGATTGTCTGAATCAGGATTGCATCTTCAATTCCTCATTTCTAGTATAATGAACCTTCATTTGATATTTGGGAATATTTATATTATACATACAAAATTTAATTTGTTATTTCATAGAAGATTCACAATTACGAGGTTACCAAATCATTAAAAGTAATATTGAATTATTTTATTAGAACTGATACTTTATAAGTCCAAAATCAACAAATTTTATTACCTAGTTCTCATACAACATTTAATGTATGATTATGACACTGGGCAAAGTTTCTAATAATCTATTAACTTATAATTACAAAAGTAGTTTAAAACTGTTATACAAGCAATGCCTAGAAAATTACAAAAATTGTAAAAGAAATTAATATTAAATCCTAAACATTTTACTAGACCAGTTTTACACCAAGATTCAGAAAGAGATATTCACATACTGAGTGGTTATTAAATCAGTCTGCATATGTATTGACAATGTGTCAAAATACAAAAATTAAATGACTTTAAACTTAGGAGGCACAAATTTGAAATAGCAACAAATGAAAATGTTTAAAATATAAACATTTGTTCAATACCACAGACTTTAACATAATTTGCAATGTCTTTATTAAAAGATTTAGTTCCACATATCAAAACTAACAAACTATCTTTGGGTAAATCACACAATTCTGCCCATACCACTTCCTTATTAATTCTCTGAAAGGTTACACTTTCTCTATACAAAGTAACAATGTCACTTTCCTTTGTTAAAAATACCTTGTAGGTAAAATTCCAAGATTCTGCAAGCTTGTACAGTTCATCTCTTAGAAGAAAATCTGATTTGTACCTATATGAAACAACCAAATGCAAGAATGTTTCATCTAATTCATCAGAAGTAACGGCACAGCAAAGGGCATAAGCTGGAGCAACACCAGTACCAGCACAAAACATCACAATATGTTTAAACGAATTATGTCTATAATTGAAGCCACTAGAATATGGTCCCTTCCAGCATAAAGTATGCCCTTCACAAATTTTGCTCAAGAATCTTGACATGGAGCCATTAGGATAAAGTTTAGCAATAATTTTAAAACTACCTAAGCTATCTGATGGCAAAGGAGTGAAGGCACGAGAAAGTGACAAATCATCACCATTTTGCAAAACTATATATTCGCCAGGCTTAAATTTAAACACAGTTATATCACTGGCCATTTGAAAAGTTAACATAACAACATCAGTAGTATGATGTGTTAGTGATGTGCACACAATTTTTTGGTAACAAATACGGGATTGTTCTGTAACAATAAGTTTTGGACTTTGTCTCAAATTGAAACATTCTAGTTCCCAGGCTTTTAACTGTGTTTCATAAATATCAAATATACAAGGTGAACATCCAGATCCACAACAGTCACTCTGAGATGGCTCATCAGGTTTAGGAGGTAATTCTACTTTTGTATCATTTCCAAGCAATGAGTTACCTAAATCTGTTACATTAGATTCCGTACATACACTGGCTTCTTGGATTTCCATATTCAGCTGTTTGTCATTTAAATATAAAAGTTACAGCTCCATACTAGTCTCATTACCAGATGCCAATATACTAGCACGCATTGGGCCACCATCCATGCTTGCTGTCATAGAATTTTCTAGCATAGGCCTACTTGCTTCAGTACCATTGGTATTGCCAGTTTTATTTGGATTGTCATCCCAATCAACCTGAACAAATTAAAATTATAAAGTGTTTGACAATATTAATAATCAATATAAAAATATGTTCAGTCAACATTACTATCTCGAAAACACTTTTCCAAATAATCTTGGAACACATAATTAAATTGTGAAAAATTTACAGAATATATTACGCTAGTATCAAATAATGATTGAAACCAAACTTTGTAGTCTATTAACCCGAATTATTAAATTATCATTAATGAAAATATTAAATATTCAGATCTACAAGCTTTTACTTATTTCAAATAAATGAATTGATGGCAAATTAGTAAGACCAGAAGAAAACGCTATCAGAATGCTTACTTTGAAACGAGTGACCCTAGGATTTGTGGCTAGTATGTTCCTTTGTAATTTATCAAACTGAGGAGTTGAAGGAGGTTGAGCTTGTAATTCTGGATCACCATAATCATTATTCACATAATACCCAACACGAATAAATTCTTGTCCCCTGTAAAAAATTTAAAAGATTATATTAAATAAACATTTCAACAACCAAATAAACAACATGTTCAATTGCAAGTGCTGTTTAAACTACTGTAAAAATAAAATGAGAAAATTATTGTTTCTGAATGACAACTAAAATGCTTATCTTTTATTTTAAAGGTGTTATAAGAACAGAAATCAAATTAACTTTTCTTTATTCTGATTATTTAATGGCTTCAACAAATAGATTATTAATAAGTTGATGTACCTGTCATAAACATATATGAAAATGTGTACAAAGCATCAGTTATTAAAAATTTTTGAATTTAGTTTCGACTATTTTTGACAAGAGAAATTTGAAACCATGTGAAATGCATTTGAATTCCATTTTTCTGTAATTAACAAATGGGCTCCCAAATTTATCTAATAAATAAAATAGAATGTGTGTTTGTGAGTTCTGCAAACAAATCTTCACCTGTGGAGAATATTTAACCAAAATTTGTACATATGTTCCTTTTGAATGAGAAACACCCCTTTCTGGCATGGGGTGGAGCATTACATAAAAACAACCGAGATTGGAGTAAAATCCGGGGTTAGATGTCACTGAGTTTTATTATG
This sequence comes from Zhengitettix transpicula, assembly GCA_037074705.1. Classification (NCBI taxonomy): domain Eukaryota; kingdom Metazoa; phylum Arthropoda; class Insecta; order Orthoptera; family Tetrigidae; genus Zhengitettix; species Zhengitettix transpicula. The sequence continues at coordinate 177,174,232 of CM073591.1, read as the reverse complement.
CCAAACAGCACTCAGCTAGAGTAAACATATGAGAACATACATTATAATTTCTGAGATTGAATTCCAATCAGAAATATTTTGTAAAATTTACTTTAGGATACCAGATTAAGTGTAAAATTGTTCAGCCAATATGCATTTCAAAATAAAACATGACCTAATTTTGCGTGAAGAATCACAAATTCTAAAAATATTTGCTTGAAGCAGAACAGAGTTTGAGTCTCAAATAAAAAAGGGGAAAACACCAAGATTCATAAAAGTTTTGCCAAAACAGAGAATTGAGAGATCTACATTTGAATTATTGTAAATTACACATTATTCCTCAGTTTGCCTAAAAATAATAACCATAGACAGAAATTTCCCCCAAATCCAGCAGTAGATGTGAATTTTTTTAGGATGATCAGTAAAACATCTGAGTATAACACTGGTTTTTGAATACTGATAAAATATTATACTTAATAGATAAAAATTATATACGTAATACTTAATAGAACTAAATTTTCTTTTTATTATTGAGTATAACAATGGTTTTGGAACACTTAAAATATTATACTTAATAGATATAAATTTATTATAATTCATAGTTACAATTTATTTTCTTTTTATTAGGGGTCCAGATCTTTTTGGTCCATCTATGAAGATATGATTTAATTACCTGTAAGAACATGTCAAAAGTACAACTGTAACTCCAACTGCATCAGCAACTGGTATTTTACTAGGATCTGGAGGCTCTGCTTGAAAAACAAACATATGACGTCCTTCTGGAACAGGGCCTACATATACAGTGTCCAACACTTGATCAAATGCTTCACTTTCAGCTGAACCAACATAAATTATCCGCCACTCAAGATCTTCTTGCAAATCTTCAACACATTCAAATGTAATCTCAAATTGAAATGGATTAAGAAAAGCTGAGGGGTTGTCAAGAACTACCACATTCATAACCTGCACTTTGGCCATATCAGTCTATTTCTTCTCACAACTCAGATGAAGGCTTGTGCATAGTCCACACAAAAGTCTGACCAACACCTCCAGCTCCAACTAAGGTGTAACCCAACTTTTCAAGATCATCCAAGACTTGGCGAGGAAGCTTATCACATGTATATATATTGCTGAAATAAACAATGTTGATTAGTCTGAATAAAAAAAATATTCACAGTAGTATGTCAAATCACATTAATTCAAAAATGTGATAAATCTGACTTTAACACAATTACATCATTATAAGTGTACAGTGAACAACAAAATAAAATTGGAACTCCAACACAAAAAAGAATTCAGTACAGTGGTCAATGGATTTAATTGAGAACATTATAGCTTTAATAGTCATCTTCTTAAAAACCCTAAAAATCAATTGTCTTTTAAGTTTCCTTTCCTTGCCAATCAACTTATTTAAAGATTAATTTGAGAATTGAGAACTAGTTATCTTTCACAGTGAGCAAAATTGAAGTGGTCCATATGTCAAAGCATCCAGTAAAGAGAGCATTTTGTTTGAGTAGCTATAAAACAGCAACAGCTGGGAAAAGTAGCCCATAGATAGTCAGCATAACGTGCCATGTAACATAAGCATTTGAAATATAATGTCCAAAGATCACAAAAAATGCCTCAATAAAAACAACACACAGAAAATTAAATCTCCTTAAAAATTGTTAATTAAATATTAATAATTTTTCAATCGAGTTTGTAACATTAAATTGAAAATAAATTCAATAATAATGTTAAAAATTTGATAATATTCTTCAGAAGGAATGTTGTGTGAATGAGAGGTTCACATCAGTTATACACATAATTAAATAAATAAATAAAAATGTCCATGAAAGAAAACCATAACTGAAAGAAATTAATAACACAGCAAAGATATTAACAAAGTTATCTAAACATCATGAATGAATGTTTAATGAAAACATTAATCACAAAAAATTGTTCAAGACCATAATGTTCTCAGAAAATGCAAAACCATAACAGAATACAGAAAAGAAGTGTGAAGTACATGTGCCTACAAAAAAGAAAATTGATACAGCTTAAAAAGAGAAATCATAAAATTGTATGGAAATTAATAACACACTAATAGGAAACCCATTGCCAATCTCAAATTTGCATAAAGTATAAATCAGTGACTTAGTCAGAAATAAAATAATTGAAGTAGCTGGAAAATTATAGAATTATTGAAGACTGAGGCAAAAAAGCAACAACAGATAAATGTAGGAAATAATTAGCAGTTTGCCTGATAGTATCAATATATATATATATATATATATATATATATATATATATATATATATATATATAAGTACATGACATTGTCAAAAATAATTGCAATATTAACATAAGAATATTACATTTTTTGAAAGTAATAAATAATTACCACATATTGAAAACATATGCCATTTTTAAAACTAGCCAACACGCTTAAACTTATCGGCAGTAGTTGATAAATTATTCATAGTTCATAAAACATGTAAAATACTTTACATTGGATACAAATAAATATATTTCAAAAATTAAAAATGGCTAGAAAGGGCAGTTTCATGAAATTTCTCAGAAGACTAGCATTTAGTGCAAACCCAATAAATCAATAATTATGAATCACAACTTAAAAAAACTTAATTTTTAATTAGATAAAACAGCCAAATGATGGACAAAATGAAGTGATGATATAAGTCCCACACAACAATTCTGGAAACTTTGTTCCTTTTATATGACGATTAAAAACACAAGAGTAACGAATGGCACAACCACACAATCCAGTAAACGAACTAATCACTTCATTTTGTCTGTCATTTGGATATTTTATCTACTTATTATATTTTAAAACAGAAGTCTTATATTTTTCCTAAATTTTTATATTAATTCGGAATCCTTCCACTGCTCCTAGAACATTAAAACAAAATGCTTCCACTACATCAAGGGAAATAAATTGATCCACAATTGGGTACAAAAATTTCAAATTCGCATGTGATAATGGGAATTCATTCATCGCACTGCCAAGCAATGAAAAAAAAACTTCCAATATTTAACCTGCAGGTAGACAAATTCACACAAGTGGCAAACCGTCTTGAACATTAATGATGTGGGGTTATATTCTTTGTAGCATCACAGCAAGTCTTTCGAAAACCTTTTCACTATTATTTAAAATGCTCAAGAGTATAAAGCATTAAAGAACTGAGCTTTAAATAAACAAAACAAATCTCAAGTGCAGTCCAAGCTTTTTGAAAGCCAGTCAACCCACCATATTTATATTCAACAATTGTTGACATACTACTGTTATCAGTAAACTTACCAGAAAGTTCTATTTAATAATAGGACACGCTTATGATCGGAAATGTAATTATGTACACAAATAGTTATATAAAATTGTTCAAAATGGTATGAAGGACTTAAGAGAACACTGACCAATTGAATATATTCATATAAATTCATATCAAACATGCACACAAAGTCAAAAAATGTGTGGCAGTAAGGAGAAAATTGATCCGGTACTGTAATTAAAATTGCTATTTTGCCTTCATTACAGACAGCAAAATAATACTATAATACAGTATGGAAATGAATAGAAAACAAGCCCTATAAATTGAAGTATCAAGACCTAAGTTCTGAGTTACAAATACAACTGTAACAAGATGATGTGTTAAATGTAAGGCAGTTTCCCTAATTTATTTCACTTTCAAATGAATGAGATATACAACTGGAGACTCACAAATTGTTTCCTCGATCTACAGTCTTGACTGCTCCTAATTTTGACATCAAATCAGGATCAGAGAACTCATCACCTACAATTGTAGGGCCAGATTCCTATAATAAAACATCGGCAGTAAGGTTTAATGAAACGATTTTTTATTACTATTCAAAATTAATTTTCAAACAAATAAGGTTAGTCCAAACAATCACCGATAAAAATTTGGCAAAAACATCCACTTGTCTCTGGAATTCCTTAGCCAAAGTTAAGTGCAGTTTAATGTAAGAGATTAGATAATAAATGAAAATAATTATAATAACGAGGGATTACTTTTTGAAAACTTTTAAGTACATCAGAATGCAAACTGAAAATTTTGGACACAATATACATGTGGATACTTAAAGTGGCATCTCTTACCAGTCTTAACTGTGACGACACTAATATATAAGGCATATTTTATATTCTAATAGCTCAAAGACCAAACTAAGTAAGTGAAAACCTTAGGAGTTATGTACTTATGTCCTTGCCTGGCCAAAGTTCAATCCGCTCACGTCTGTTAGGCCGATAATAAAAGCGGGAAAGTGAGGTAACATGGGCGCGAAAAATTAAACTTCGTAATGACGATATAATTTCTTTTCACAAATCAAATGATTTTAAATATTCTAATAATTAATTAGATAAATACAATGTTACTACCTTCAAATTATTTATCAGGTGAACTGCGAGTTACTTATCTTCATGTATTAAATTTTAATACTCTCGAAACAACTGACGTGCCACACAATCCTGAAAACAAGCATGCCCTACTACAAATTATTCTCCCCTCCACAACTAAGAACTTTGTGGAGTTCAGTAAAGATACATACAATATTCCACAAATAACTTGAATATGTATTTTCATATTGGTGAATCATGCAATTAGATATCTGAATGTTTTCCTCTTTTTGTTTTAATTAATTTTCTTAGAATACAAAAAATGAAAGATTAGTATATATCCAATGGCAAACCTTACTTCTAAACAGAAATGCATTTCAGAGCTACATATTTATCAAAAGCTGGGACGAATTTGCACAGTTTTATCTCTCGCAAAGAGTTTATGAATCGGTTAGCAAGGGGTCGTTTTGATAGGTTAGGATTTATAGCAGTAAAAATTAAAGAAAATTCAAGTTTTTGTTCTGACACTTGATCGTAATATTATAGGCTCAATGTAAGTTCAGTACATATAAATAATATTCGCCATGCTGTATATAGTTTCTTAAATAAACTGCCGATAGTTCAATGCCAATTCTATGACTTATTGGATTGTGGATACTAATCTTTCTAAGTAAAAGATGCCTGCAACATTTTGTAATATGATCAGAATTGATTTTCTTAACATTGTAGCCGGCACACATATAAACCTTTTTTGATTTCAGTTCCTATTCAACCAATCCCTTTACTCGTTTATCCAATCCCATATCTCGGTACAAATTTTGTACATTAATTATTGTATTAAGTGTAGGTACTATATAATTTAGTCCAGAACAAAATATCGGATCTTTTTTTTTTTTGATAAAAGGTATGCTGCTGTTGACTCGTATACAATCTGCATTTAATTAAGTAACTATGTAAACTTAATCTGATTTATTCCTGATTTCATTAGAAATCATTATTTCTCTGTAAAAGTGACCTAATTCAATTCTCTAGTTTAATTCTCATTTTAAAGTTTTATAGAAAGTAATAATAATGTAATGTTTGGTATTCTGTGTAATAGTATCTTGACTCAGTTTCCTTTGCAATTATCTATTGTATAAATCTGTTAGGAGTTTGTATTTTATTAAATAGTGTCCTTTTGTAAAATACTGCTATGTGGAAAAAAGATTGTCTTATTGTTTTCTTCGATGTTTCTGTTTTGTCCAATGAAAAAAATATTTCTTTGTTTGAATCTGTAGTTTCATTGTCATTATAACTTGTGCTAGCATTTCTGAACAGAACTCCTAGTGCAGCACAGAAAGAGCAAAATTTGAAAGTAGAAAAATAAGTGCACAACACTACACAAAGAATTATAATTTTTAGATCTTGCACTATTCATAAAGTATATTGGATAAACTAAAATAGTGGAAATAAAAGTACAATACTTTTACTAAAATAAATTTTGACAGAGTAGTGAGCAATTAAGTAAAAATATATGTGTGACTTTATTTTGTGTACTGAGAAATTGATGAATGTTGAGCATATTGTTTTATCGCTAATGGACTGCATGAAAAAGAGAAGAAAATCCCAATTTTGCAGTAAGCTATTGTTATAATGTGAACTATGCATGTTAAGGACAAATATTTAGATTAATACCTGTATTAAGATTACATTTAAGAAAAAGTGGAAGAATATTTGATAAGTGGAATTGTTCATATGCAGAAGGTAAAATTAAAAATATAGTGTGTGCTATGTCCCTTTATGTAGCTATAAAAATAGATATTCAAGGAAGATTACAGACCCATCAGATGGTGTCCAATTTGGCACTGTATTGCTAAACAGACAATTATATAATTTTTTTAAAAAAATAGTTGTGAATTTCTAGACCATAGTAACAAATTTTTAACTATCAAAATTGAAGAAGTTTCTTGAATAAGAAAGATAGCCAATACAGACAAAAGAGGGTAATATAAATACACACAACGTTTCTGGGATCCTTGTCCCTTTTGTCAGTTGCTAAGAAGAGCCTAGAGAAAAACAACTGCACTGGTCAGTTGACAACACTCAAAAGCTTTTGTCGTTAGAGGTAAGGCTTATGTATATGGCTCTGAACCTTTCCTCTACCATGACCTTCACTTGAGTGAGAAATTTAGTGAATGGGTGGAGTGTGTAGTTTACAGATAACAGATAGCTGTACAATAGTTAAATCTCCATAGCTAGTACAAGCAATGCATATTATTTGTCATCATGGATGAGGCTAATGCCTCCAAAAATTTTAAGTACTTCTGTTCTGAGTCGCCATGCTGAGCTTCAATTTCAGGTAAGCCATCACCTTTCTCTCTTTCCTTTCCATACAAACCATATATATTACACACAAACATTTGAATAAGAAAGAGACAGTATAGCTGATATATCTGATATTGGCAGTTGGTCCACTCGTGTTGGCCTACTCTGGACTGCAATCCAATGTATATCTAAGAAACATCCTTCTGATAATACTCCCCACATGCCTAATGATTGCCTTCAGGCACCCTCCTGACCTCCACAATATCATTGTTCACCCTAAAACTTCCCTACCCAACCCAGGTATTCAACCTTGTTGTAGTAACAGGTGCCATGTCACCTTTATCATTCAGCCCACTACAATCCAAACTCAAATAATACAACTTGAAATAAAACCCCTTTTTTATATTTAGTCTTTATTTTTTTGACAAAAACAATATTTTGTCAGTCAGTGTTTAAGAATCTGCTTTTGGCTTCCACAGCCATATTCATATATAAGAAACATTACACAATATTAGAGGTACATTAGGCTTCCATGTCATAAGTTATTATCATTATTTGTACTCGTATCTATCTTTATAATTTATATCTGTGTCTTACATTTATTTATGCTCATAATAATTGAGCATCGTAAATATTAATGTTGGTCATATCTACTACTATTCCCATGTAGCGGATTTCTTAAAAACTTCTTTTTAAAAATTTGCATTCTTAGATTTACAACATAAATAATAATTAATCAATTTCATTTATAAATATATTGAAAATTTATTTAATTAAAATTTATCTCACAAACAAACAAGGAAATTTATTTAATTTAATTTTTTAATTATATTATAATTTTATTGTTTTATATCACTACTTGTTATCCTTTCATATAATCCAATTACAATGCCTACTTCATTCCACTCATTCATTGTAAAGTCCAAATTTTCTAAATATATATTCCTTCCATTATCCTTCTCTTTTCTGGTTTCCCTTTCACAGTTTGTCCTCACCAGAAATTACTTCTCCTTCCAGGACAACATCTACCATCAGATAAGTGGCACAGCTATGGGCAGCCAGATGGCCCCCTCCTACGCCAACCTGTTCATGGGACGCCTGGAACAGGCCCACCTACATTCCTCCCTATTAAAACCCCTGGCCTGGTTCAGGTTCATATATGACATCTTCATGCTGTGGACCCACTGGCCAGACTCCCTATCTGAATGTCTCCACACCCTGAACTCCAAACACCCCGTTAAATTCACCTGTAATCACTTCCCAACCAAAGTCACTTTCCTAGACATAACGTACACCTGAGCTCGGACACGATCAACACATCGTTCCACATAAAATCTACAAACACACTCCAATATTTGCACTTCACTAGTTGCCACCCACACCACACAAAACGCTCCCTCCCATACAGTCTGCCCCTCAGGGGAGCACGTATTTGCTACACCTGGAATAACCTGGCCTCTTACACTAACCGGATCCTTAACGCCTTCATCAATAGAAACTATCCCAGTGACCTCCTCCAAAAACAGATAACCTGTGCCCTATCAAACCTCCAAACACCCACTCTGGACCAAAACAAAAAAAGTAGTCCGTCCCTCACTACAACCTACTTACCTGGACTAAAAAAATCAATTCCATTCTCCACCTAGTGTACACTGGACTGCAATCCAACCCTGAACTAAAAGCTATCCTCTCCACTATACTCTCCACCTGCCCAAGAGTTGCCTTCAGACACCGACCCAACCTCTGAAATTTACTTGTCCACCCATGCAAAACCCACACGCCCACCCCTGTCAGGTTGCAAACCTTGTAGTAGGAACAGATGCCATGTCTGCCTTATCTTACAGCCCACCACAACATTTCAGAATCACACAAAAACATTCAAAATCAAAGAAAATATCACCTGCCTCTCCTCCCACACCATCTACCAAATTAACTGCAGACTCTGCCCTGCATTCTATATTGGCCAAACCAAAAGACCCCTCCCTGAACGTATAGCCAACCACCGCAGCACTGTCAAACTATCTAAAATTCAATTCCCAATAGCTGCTCACACCCAATACCACAATGTAAACAATTTTGGCCAATGCTTCACGCTCACCATCCTTAAAGCTCTACCCCCCCCCCCCCCGATTTATCAGAGGCAGAACTCCATCTGTGGGAACTCTCTTTCCAACATGTCTTGCAGTCCACGCAAAGCCCTGGACTCAACATCCTGTAAATAGTGCCCTTCCTGCGTGCCATCCCCACTTTCACGAGACAGTGTAGCGGTGGTTGGCTATATGTTTATGCATACATGTATGTGTGTCTGTGCATGTTTATGTGTATTTGTATGTTCAAGCATACATGTATACATGGGATGATCTGTATCCTAACCTTTCCTATTCCACGACCTTTCCTTGAGAGAGAAAGTTAGTGGGTTGGTGGGGTGTTAATTGTTTATGGGCTACCAGCCATGCAGCGGTCAAAACTCCGCAGCAGGCTGGTGCACAGAATGGTGTAACACTCCTTCCTGAAGAAGGCTTAAAGACTCCGAAAATTTTAAGAACAACCTTCAGTTCCTTATGGCGACACCGCACTTCACTTTCAGGTAAGCCACAGCCTATCTCTCTTTCCTTTCCATACCAATATTGCAATTATTTTTGACAATGTCACATTCTTACTAATATATGTATATATATATATATTCACACATTGTTGTTGACTTTGATGTGTTGATTGTTGCTGTCTAATGTCTGGTGTACTTTAATTTATATTAATCAATTTGTGCCTGGTCAGCACACAGTTTAGATCTTCCTTCCTGAAGAAGGGGGTTCAGGCCCTCAAAAATTTGAACTTCCACCTATGCCAGACTGTACCAACAACTGATTTCAGTAAGTTGGCTTCACTGTCTCTCTTTCCTATCCTTATGTGTTATATAATTTGACCTTGTCACATTATCCTTAAGTGTTTGTGTGCGTGTATTGCAGTCTGTAGGGGCACCAGACTATGATATTACACTCATCTCCTCAAGTCAGTTCAGCAGTATAATCTCCAACACACAATATGTTTTTACAATGGGAACCAGTCAGTATAATAGTGAACATACAATACATAGATCACTGGACAGTTCATTGCTAATCACCAGATAATTATGAAGTTCCAAATATTTTATCAAACTTCAATGACTCCTAGTAGTATTCCAGACAACTTTGGCCTATATATAAGTATATTTCAATACTCTACACATCCTAGAGTCTTGGCAAAGTCCTGTGCTCATCATTCTCGAATATAATAATAGTCATTGTTCCAGAGTTATAATGTTATGTTGAAAACTTGTATCAGTATATTATTATAATAATTGTTACAATGATTATTGTTATCATGATCTGTTTAGTTCTTTCCACAATCTCATTCATTTACTTTTTAACTTCCTTTTTTTTACTTTTTACCTTCCACTGTAATGTATATGCTTGCATATGTGTATTTATTTTTCTGTTATTTTTCCTTTGTTGTGACCTTTTCTTGAGAGGGGGACAGAGTGTTTGGTGTAGATTGTTGCTCTCTAATGGCTGGTGCATCTTAATTTAATTCATCAATTTGTGCCTGGCTGGCATGCAGTTCAGACCTTTCTTCCTGACAAAGGGGGCTCAGGCCCTTGAAAATTTGATATCTTTTTCACTCCTTAGTCGGAATTGACCAACTTGATTCCAGCTAAGTCGATTTTGTTGTCTCTCTTTCCATTCCAAAGGTGTTACTTAATTTTACCTTAAATAAAAAGTCATGGTCTCCAGGCTGGGAGCCAGTAATATGGCAAATTTTTGAGTGCCTGGACAGTAGCTACTAAAGGAAGGTGTATTTAAAAATTCTCCACATTCCAAATACAAACCTTTTCTTTTCTTTACCTGAAAACTACTTTGTTAAAAAAAATTATTGTATTGTGGAATCCCAGTTTAATTATTTTGGTGATTATCCATTTTTACAGATTCTATTGTCCAAAATATATTTGAAATTAATTTTATGCCTGTACACCTTGGAATTGTTAATTGGAAAATATAAAAGTCTGGGCCGTAGCAGATGGAAAAGCTTGCAGCTTCTGGGAGTAACAGCAGCAGTTGCAGAATTTTGTCCTCATATATTTTTTTTTTCATAAGAAATATTTTTCCACTTAACAAGTTAACTATTTGATTTTAGGTTTTTAAAGCCATGGCAACTCTTGGTATTTATATATTTGGCCACATGTCTTGGAGAAGATTATTATGAATTACTAGGTATTGATAAAAGTGCAAATGATAGGGAAATTAGGAAAGCTTTTAAAAAATTAGCAGTCAAAATGCATCCTGACAAAAATAAGGTGTGTAGTTTTACCTTCAATTATTTTGTATAATTCCTTTTGTTTGTTTTTATTTCTGTACCTAAAATTACATTGTCAATTTTGTTCTTTTAGGATGATCCAGATGCACATGAAAATTTTGTTAGATTGGCCAAAGCTTATGAAGTTTTAAAAGATCAAGAATCTCGTAAAAAGTATGATCTTTATGGAGAGGAAGGATTTAAGTCATCAAATTATCAGAGTTATCATTCTTGGAGTTATTACCAGAACAACTTTGGAATATATGATGATGACGTTGAAATCGTTACACTAAACAAAGGGGATTTTGGTCAGTAATTTTAAAATAAATTGGCAACTTTGTATTATTTTTCTCATAAAATGCCTCTATTGGATTTTTCATTTCAGAACAAATTGTTTTAAACTCTGATATTCTTTGGTTCATCAACTTTTACTCTCCAATGTGTTCACACTGTCATCATTTGGCTCCTTCATGGCGTCAGTTGTCTAAAGAACTTGAGGGTGTTATACGATTTGGTGCTGTAAATTGTGAAGAGGAATGGGCTCTTTGTAGACAAGAAGAAATTCATTCATATCCTTTACTTCTCATGTATCCAATGGTTAGAAATCAAGATTTGCTAAAATTTATAATTAGACATTATTTTTATAAATTTGTAATAATAATTATGTAATTGTGAAATGTTGCTTAGATTCTATATAATTGTTATTAGTTGCTGTAGTATGTTATATGGTGTGAAATTTTAATTTTAATTCAATATTACCTTTATGATTAGCCATGTAGCTTCAACTATATGCTGTACTAACATTTTAACTAGCTCAGATAGTCTGTCCAAAAAAATCAAATCTTGACTGATAAAAAATCAATTTGTGAAATTCATTTATCTTATAAAAGTTATGGCATGTCAAAAATTAATAAATTCCATAGTGTACTTCACCCAGTTTCGTTTGCTTCATATTACAGCAAGACATAATAACAAGTTAATTATTGAACCATTATTTAATAATTTCAAATTATTCTCCGAGGTTATATTAAAGATGTGGTAGGAGCATGTATTTGGTTGTAATCATTTGAATGACTATCCTGTAGTTATTAACATTTAATTCTAAACTATTTCCAGTTTCATGTTGTAATATGTTGGCTTGCTTTTGTCACACTAGAAAGAAAAATATTCTGGGGACAGATCAACTTATGAAATGAAACGCTTTGTACTAAAACGACTACAGGTTGAAGTGGTCAAGATTTGTGCAGACATGTGGCCATCATTAACACATGACAACATATACCACGGCCTTCCATGGTTATTATTTTTATTACATGATGCAGATTTTGATTCTGGAATTGAAGAAAGATTAAAGATTGCAGCAATGCTGGTGAGTTTTGTGTCAATAAACCATGAACTAACTTACATTTCATTTGTGTGCCACATATGTTAGTGTCCATTACATCAAGTTCTGATATTGATCAGTGTCTTTTAAGATAATGGCAAAGTTAACCTTTGAAATATGTTTCACACACAGTGCAGCCAGGGTTGAAACACATCAAAACTTTTGGATTGGAGACATATTAAGCACAAAAATGTTAAAATATTATTTAGACACTGTAATATATTGTTAGATTGATTAACAATAACCAATAATTAAATCTGCTCTCAATACCATGCTCTAACATTTTCACAATAAAATTGGTTATAGTTCTCATTTTTCATAAAAGATTAAAATAATAATAAATCATCAAGATTGAGTACCTTCCTTATCAATAATATTCTCCATAACTTCTTTGTTCATTCCCTGAACTCTTTTTGCATACTTGGGGTCCTTGTTAAAACATTGTGGTAGACTCTACATAGATTTGAAAACTTGAATAATGCTACATTATCATTGTTGATTACATTAGAATCACAACTGCAGAAATAGATATTAGAGTCATAAGTTTAATTATATATAAGATTATAGTTATAATAAATTGATCTAGACTCAAAATTGAGACATGACGGAGTTCACACACTAAGCATAGCTACTTAAGTAATATTGTAAATTATCTCTGACATCCATGTTCCATGGTTACAGGGCAACAAAGGTGTAAATTATATACGTCTTCCAAATCTTATTTTGAACTGAAGCTTTGATGCGGTGAAGATAAAGCAAATGTGACTACCAAGTGTCTTGAATCAAAGTGCGTAAATTTCGTTTTAATTTTTATGGACTATGATACTCCTCAAAAAGAAGATATATTGAATTTGAAATCTTAGCATAGTTCATACTTTTATTTAATTATTTTCCAGTTTTTGTGCCAAGTTATTGTTTTTGCAAACATACTATTTTTTATTTTATGATCATTCTTAACTATCTGACTGATTAAGAAAAATGGGAAATGAATACCAAACAAAGATAAAAAATATTAAAAATACAATGATTTAAAGTTTTATTAAAAACAAATATATATATATATATATATATATATATATATATATATATATGACCCGGTGGCCGAGATGGTTAAGGCGTCTGTGTACTAAGCAGAATACGTGGGTTCAAGTCCCGCCTGGGTCAAATATTTTCAGTCTTTCCTTCTTCTTCCATCCTTCTCTCTGCTTTGAACATATGCTTTTCTATGTGCGTAATTCTTCGCCCGAGCATATGAATTCAAATAAAGCGCAATCCTCCTATTTCTCCTATTTATTTCTATCCTTCCTCACTATCCAAGTTTAAATGTGAATTAATTCCTTAAATGGATTCTCCTGATATTGTGTATATATATATATATATATATATATATATATATATATATATATATATATATATATATATTGGTATGGAAAGGATAGAGAGATAGGTTGTGGCTTACCTGAAAGTGAAGTGCGGTGTCGCCATTCCGTGCACGGAATGGTGTAACACTCCTTCCTGAAGAAGGAGGCTGAGAGCCTCCGAAAATTTGAAGAACAACCTTCAGTTCCTCATGGCGACACCGAACTTCACTTTCAGGTAAGCCACAACCTATCTCTCTATCCTTTCCATACCAATATTTTTGACAATGTGACATTCTCACTATTACAATTTATATATATATATATAAACACACACACACACATGTACATACATTTATTGTTGAGGATTTATATATTCTGATGAAGTTACATTGGTTAATTGGATAGTAAGGGAAGGTAGAAATATGGTAGAAAATTGGTAATATGATCTAAAGAAATAATTTGCTTGAGCATAGAAATATACTCCAAGGAAAACATACGTTCACAGCACGGAAGGTAAAGGAAGACTGAAAATATTCAACATGGCCGGGAATCTAACACAGGCTCATTTGGTCTGTACACATATTGCTCTATCGATTATATATATAATTCAGTACAGACTTTCTGTCCTGACAATTATGTTTGACATTCTCATACCCTTGCTAATATCATATATATACCTTCAGTTCCTCAAGGCGACACCGCACTTCACTTTCAGGTAAGCCACAACCTATCTCTCTATCCTTTCCATACCAATATTTTTGACAATGTCACATTCTTACTATTACAATATATATATATATATAACTCCGCAGATAGGTTGTGGCTTACCTGAAAGTGTCGCCATGATGAACTGAAGGTTGTTCTTCAAATTTTCGGAGGCTCTCAGCCTCCTTCTTCAGGAAGGAGTGTTACACCCATATATGCACCGGCCGGCTGCGAACTGCGGAGTTTTGACCACCACACGGCCCGTAGCCCATAAACAATCAACACCCCCACCAAGCCACTAACTTTCTCTCTCAAGGGAAAGTCGTGGCATTGGAAAGGTTAGGATACAGATCATTCCTACCAAGCATCCCATGTATACATGTATGCTTGA